>OY829905.1:4628642-14628642 GCA_963691955.1 Chloroclystis v-ata
CTTTTGAACTCATGAGAGTGTACGTAATTTCATGCGGGTTCCATAAACACGATAAAATAATCCTAATAGTTTTGACAATATCGAAAAATAAAAAAAATAATTCACAATAATTTATTTAGCTTGTGAAAAACGGCGCTATAAATGAGACGAAGAGAAAAAGTAAAATATGTCCAAAAAATGTGGAACGCTTCACGATTTTGCGTGTCATCCTTGCGCAGGGGCCATGCTAATCTTCTCTGTATCGTTCCAATTTTAGTATATGTACTGCCGAAGCAAGTACACTAGTAACACCTACAAAGCTCTATATTAAATTCACCCAACGAAAATACCTCTTGCGCGATCTAGAACTTTTCTGAATAAAAACTTATTTAGAGGTAATTTTACGTTTATCAAGGTACTACCGTATAAAGTCACATAATATTGTCCAAATTGCCAAATAATATTGAACTTTTTGCATAAATCCGAAATGTTATTCAAGTTTATTTAAAGTTTTAAAATGTTTAGTCTCTGTTACGCCATCTCTGATGTAGAACACGCACTACTTAGTAATATGCAGTAGCGCCATCTGATACGAACAGGGGAACTAGATAAACAACAGTCATAATCCGAAAGCGTTTAGAAAAATGGGTGCAGTAAATACTACAAGTAAATAAAAATAAATAAATATACCTACTTAATATCATCGATACCTCAATAATGCCTAAGGTTATAAGGGGTCATACCGTAACGTAATACCACAGAATATATAATTGGTAATACCAATGCACCTAACCTTATGATTGCTGAGAAAACTTCTGTTATGATCTTGGAGGATTGGGTTGTACAGGTACAGGTTGGTTAATTTATATTATACCACGTTGAAAGCACCGGTTCTCGTCCGATCACCGAAGTTAAGCAACGTCGGGCGCGGTCAGTACTTGGATGGGTGACCGCCTGGGAACACTGCGTGATGCTTTTTGTTTTTTAATATTTTAAGTTACTTTGAAGTTTTTCACCTCGTGACACAGGATGTATTTATTCACAAGATTAGGTCCCGTAAAAAAAACTATTTCCAAAAGCCATTTCCATAAGCTATTACAAATTACATAGGAAATACAATCAATTACCATCAGGTATTTTTTATCAATAATTACACATTGCTAGTTAGGTAATTAATCAACGTTATAAATCCGAAACACGCAATTATTGGAATTAATATTTCAACAACGAACAATAGAAAAAGCTAAAAATAATATAAACTTATAAATATGTAATTCATGAATTCAATATTATTACAGACAAACATTCAGGCGGTCGTGTTGGCTAAGTTAGAGGGCACTAAAGTAAACATTACGAAGGTCGTGGGTTCAAATCAAACCCCGGCCGCGCAACTCTGGGTCTTTCATAAATTCCTTATTTCGACGTCACGGTATAAGGGTCGGTACTATTCTTACACGGGCATCACTTCTTTAATAAATGCTTAGGTAATTATAGAATGGGACTTCATACAGGGATATTAAATGCATAATTATGAAATAACAATCTCCATATACGTTGTAATGTTTCGTGTAAAAAGTCAATAAATCATTTATATTATGTGAAAATTATAAGTAGAACGAAATAGAACAAGACCTTGTTATAATAGTGGTCTATTAAAGCAGTTATATCTATCAAGCAATTATTCCTTCCTGAAGCCGCACTTCAAATTTAAACTTCATGATTTATCATTTTTTTATCATTCGTTTTCTTGCTATTGTGTGAATTTGTTGTTTTTATATAGTTACAAAACAAATTTCAAAAAACAATTTGATTATTAACCTATACTGTGTACGTATAATATAAAGGCATAAAGTGGTATAAAGTCAGGCCATTTAACGTCTGGCAAATCTTTAGATCAGAAATTGTTTATTATGTTTAGAACGGTTTATTAATTCAAGCAAATCGTAAAACTACTTGAATTTGTCATAGTTACAATGAACATTGTATACGGAAAATATTTTAATTTCGTTCAACGTTGTGATGAATTTTCAAATGTAATGAACCTGTTTAAATGGTCTTACTTTTAAGTTTATTAGAATTAGTAGTATTTATCTTCAATTACCTTTATTTCATTTATTAATTTGAGTCAATCTCTCTTGTCAAGGCATATAACCGTCTCCCAGCAGGGAACGTAGGTAAATCAGAGTGAATTAAGTATACTTTTGTATTGCAAATTGCAAAGTAATTTATATACATCTCCCTTCTGTACTCTGGGACGGTTTTATTAAGTTAACTGAATAAAATTCTACAATATTTTGCCTAGTGCAGTGTTAGGATGTTTTCTAGGTGTAAAAAAAAATCTAATGTAGGGAGGTATGTTTCTATTAAGTAAATCAAATATCTAGTTCCTGTAAATTTGGAGCACAGACTTGGAGCTTACCACGAGTTCCTGTGTGACTTGTCCAGCAATATTATATTTATTTGAAAGTATAACGATGATATATAATATTTCAGCATGATTTGGCAACCCCAAAACTTTACTTCAACATGTGCCAGTGTTGGATATGAATTCAGAGATTGCTCATTTTTCGGATTTGCCTTTCTAAACTTGCTAATCCAACTCTTTGGAGGCTCACGTGACGTTAGAATCCAAAACATTGAAAGGGCAAATGGATTAGGCAAAACATACGAGAGCGAAAGAGTTAGTTGGATTGGACATGAGTATGAGGAAATATACGAGAGAGAAAGAGATGTGTATGATTTCATTGTGGTTGGAGCGGGCCCGGCCGGTTGTGTACTTGCCAACAGGCTTGTGTTGAGGAACTTTACCGTAAGTATTTTTTATGTTAGTTTTTCCTTTACTTAATAATACATTTTACTTATGTTTCGCTCCTACTGGGCACGAGTCTTACGCGATCTAATATAAATTTTATGCGTTTTTATTTACTTTACCAAATATCTGAACTTCTGAATTCCCATTTTTATAATCATCATTAACGAAGAAGATATTAATCTAGGTATATTATATTGCCTTGACCGGAGTCAAGGTTTTCAAAAACAAGTTATAGACTCATTTGAGTGTTCCCCTCCACGGAAATCTTTAGTAAAAGGCGAAAGATTTATTCGTGTTGAAGGGAAACCAGAGTGAGGTTGAAGTGGTTCAGCGATCGCGTGATCAAATGCCGCGCGTTTTTGTCAGCGCGATCTAGAGCTCGCTTACTTTTAGTCGCGACATCTAGTTAAGAAATTGGAACTACTTGCTACAGTATAGAAAGTATTTACTATGAATGAACCCGGATAGTTGAGTTCCGGACTTGTTACGGAATATTTTGATTATTGTCTAATTTTCCGGTTTTCAGGTTTTGCTCTTGGAAGCGGGTGGTGAAGAGCCAGACGTCACAATACCGCCTGGTCTTTCTAATAGCTTATTAGGATCGAATATTGACTGGAATTATGCGATACAACCAGATGGAAAGAGTTGTTTAGCAAGACCGGGACAACAATGCACGTGGGCCAGGTAGATTTTAAATTACCTACTCATAATCACTAAATGAGTTACACCATAAAAAATATACTTACTAGATCTGCTGCGATAATGAGGATAATAGGGATAAAAAGTTAAAAAATAGCCAAGGTACCTGTTTCTACTGTTAATTAATAGTACCGTATTGAAAAGATTCATTTATATTTTTCCTCAACAAACATTTATTCATGTATAGTAAAACCATTCTAAAAATGAACTCCCCTCCACAAAACCGTGATGATTTCAACGTGTGAGAGGAAATACAGAAAAACAGAATACACAGAAAAAAAAAACAGAATTCGGTAGAGGGGCGTTCATTTTAGAAATGGTTTTACTATACCTATGTATAATAATGCTTAGTACTTTTTATTGCAAACCGATTTCCTGCATTTTTTTGCTAAAAGTGTTGCTGGCCCAGAAGGGATATTAGTAAACATTTTAGAGAAACTTACAGCTTATGTTAATTACAATATAAAATGCATGATATGCATCATAGATAGATAAGTAGATAAAATATTAAAATAACAATCTGTAACAACCCTAAAGTACAGCGAAATCCTGCTAAGCTTCGTTGAGTGTTTTGTAACACAGAAGATAAATTGATAAAACAAAGAAATTAAATATGACTTATTAATTAAACTATCATCATAATTTTTATGACTATCGTGTAAGAAGGCGGTGTACCAGTTTAAAAAAAATTGACTTATTAATTAAACTATCATCATAATTTTTATGACTATCGTGTAAGAAGGCGGTGTACCAGTTTAAAAAAAATTGTTGTATTTTTATATGTCCAAAAAATGTGGAACGCTTCACGATTTTGCGTGTCATCCTTGCGCAGGGGCCATGCTAATCTTCTCTGTATCGTTCCAATTTTAGTATATGTACTGCCGAAGCAAGTACACTAGCTACTCCTACAAAGCTCTATAGTAGCATCCCTCAGCGAAAATACCTCTTGCGCGATCTAGAACTTTTCTGAATAAAAACTTATTTAGAAATAATTTTACGTTTATCAAGGTACTACCGTATAAAGTTACATAATATTGTCCAAATTGCCAAATAATATTTAACTTTTTGCATAAATCCAAAATGTTATTCAAGTTTATTTAAAGTTTTAAAATTTTTAGTCTCTGTTACGCCATCTCTGTTGTAGAATACGCACTACTTTGAGATACTCAGTAGCGTCATCTGATACGAACAGGGGAACTAAATTTACAACTGTTTCTAGGAAAACTTAACGTTCTGCACTTATTTCCCTGTTTAATACTCATATAAGTCTAGTTAGTCATTTTAATAAAAAAATATAAACAATTGTGAAATTAATTTATTTCAAATCGTCAAAGTACTTTCATAGTACCTAGTAGTACCTACTTATAAAAAAAATTGTAGAAGGGAAATTAAATTGAAATAAACACTCGTTGCAATCGTGGAAAAGGAACAGATAGAATCTATACCTATCTACTAAAGAAAGAGACATCCATCTTCAATGCGCCAGTTATATTTTTTATATTGAATATGTTTTTGTTATTATTTACAGAGGCAAGGCTATGGGTGGAAGTAGCTCAATCAATTCTATGACTTATGTTCGAGGTAGTAAGGTTGATTATAACGATTGGGCAGCGATGGGTAATGTGGGGTGGAGTTATAGTGATGTAAGTTAAAATGATTATTGTTTCAATGAGATGAATATTTAATTTGGTTATTTTTTAGAGCTTGAGAACGGCATAGGTACTGTTTGTTACTAAAGCGCAAAGTCCATTATAAAAACACAAATAAATTATTAAATAGGTAATTTAAATGCCATGATTATTATTAGGCATTAAATAATAACAATAGATTTTGGATAAATATTTTACAATAACAATTTCTTGCTACCTACCTAAATGCTTTCAGGTCCTGCCGTACTTTATAAAGTTCGAAAACAACCACAACATCAACTCATTAGACCGTGGTTACCACGGGTGTAAAGGCCTTCAAGACATCGACGACTATCCATACGTAGACCGGCCCGCAAGAATGATGACAGAGGCTTTCACAGAAGGCGGTGTCCCATACGGTGACTTCAACGGGGCAAGTCAACTCGCCAACATGCAGGCCCAAGCATTCACCTTGAACGGTGCGAGAGTATCCGCAAACGCAGCCTACATTGTCCCTATACGATACACCAACCATAACCTGAAGGTCGAAATCAACTCTGAAGCCTTCAAAATCCTTATTAACGAACACAAAAGAGCCTATGGAGTTCTGTATCGTAGAAACGGTAAAGTATACACAGCTACCGCAAGACGTGAGGTCTTAGTCAGCGGTGGAACTATCAACAGTCCGCAGTTGCTCATGCTGTCTGGTGTGGGTCCAGAAGATCATTTGAACGAATTGGGGATACCAGTTATAGCTGATTTGCCAGTTGGCTATAATTTACACGATCACGTGACTTTCAATGGATATCCTATACGTTTGCCGATAGAAAATTCAACCCTTGTTCCTAATGATTATATTCTAAAAGACGTGTTTAATTATAAACAGGGGAAAATCAGCGCAATATCAGGAAATGGCGCTGTTAATAGTGTAGCATTTATCAAAACATCACCCCATTTGCCTGCCGCTGATATAGAATACCAGTTCTCCCTCGTGACGCTGAATGATTTCCTCGTTAATCCTGTGGTTACTGAGGCGCTCACTCTACTTCCATCAGTTTACTACGACGCGATGATTCCGAGACCAATGAATCTTACCCCAAAGAGTCGCGGTCGCTTACTACTTAACAGTTCTGATATTTACGGACCTCCTTTAATATATCCGAACTATTTCGGCAACGCAGAAGATTATATTCCTATAATCAAAGGAGCGAATTTCGCTTTGAGCTTGGAAAACACGCATGCGTTTAGAAAAATGGGTGCAGTGTATGATAGGACAAAACTACCAGGTTGCGAAAACTGGCGATGGGGATCAGATGAATATACTAAATGTTTAATTAGGACATATACCTCGCCAACGTATCACCCCGCAGGGACTTGCAAGATGGGGCCTGCCTGGGATAAAACTGCCGTTGTAGATCCTAGATTGAGAGTGTACGGGATCTCTAACCTGAGGGTCATTGATACCTCAATAATGCCTAAGCTTATAAGGGGTAATACCAACGCACCTACTCTTATGATTGCTGAGAAAGCTGCTGATATGATCTTGGAGGATTGGGGTGTACAGGTTAGTTAATTTAAGATATCATTCGCCAACGTCCATACCACGTTGAAAACACCGGTTCTCGTCCGATCACCGAAGTTAAGCAACGTCGGGCGCGGTCAGTACTTGGATGGGTGACCGCCTGGGAACACCGCGTGATGTTGGCTTTTTGTTACTTGTATTATAATTTTATTATACATAATTTAACATTTAAACTATGTATATAATTAATTACGCATTACTTTATGTTTTGTTTTGTAAGTCGTAAGTGAATATGTTTCTTGCGAAATAATTATGTACAATTAATGTATGTCACCTTCTTCCAGAGTGAACATGAGACCATCGAGCAGCTTCATCATATTCAAAGATACTGTTCTCGATATTAGCAGGTTCGTTAACCCTTTTGGCCTGCGAAGGTGAATTAGGTTTTAATTTAAACATAATTTATGCTTTCTACCGCCTACCTACAGTAGGTACGGAACTCTTCGTATGCGAGTTTTTCTCTTCCTTTTTGTTTGATTATATCTAAAATCATAGACTTATAGAACCTAAAACTAGCCGACCCGCCGGCACCTTCGCTTGCGTTTTTTATACGTTATCCATATTACAAACATATTATATTTTTTTCTGGTGATTAAATATAACGAGTGTTTTGTTTTTTAATTTCAGATCTAATATCGCCAACGTCCATACCACGCTGAAAACACCGGTTCTCGTCCGATCACCGAAGTTAAGCAACGTCGGGCGCGGTCAGTACTTGGATGGGTGACCGCCTGGGAACACCGCGTGATGTTGGCTTTTTATTTTATTTAATCATAATCATTTTGTACAATTACTTTGTTGTATATAATCTAACTTGCTACTCTAGGTGGTATATGTCTTTATTTACTTTTTGCTGTAAGAATTTGACTAGTCTCCGTTCCTACTTGAATTTACCATTCCTTATATATTTCTCTAATAACTACGTGTAGTCTTCGGTTCACCTGCATAAAATAAACGTATCCTTCTGTTTTGCCCTACTTTTTTCCATAAAGCTAGGTATAGATTTAATTTGACCTACTTGTCCGATATAAGTTCATACTCGTCTAATAATTACCTATAGGTTTAATCGGCAGATTATCGTAGAATAATTTTAAATTTCTTATTGTTTGAACTTTTGTTTTTAAGAATCTTCTTTGATAGTTTATACTTATCAATACACTTTTGTGTTTAGGAAAATCTATGTAACCAAAAGCACAAAATATACATTTTCTAATTAATAATAATAATATCTCACTAATAAAGAATACCTCTCTATCTCTAGCTTTATACCTAGCCACCTATTCTAGGTTTTATTTTAGGTGATTGTAAAAAATATACTGTTTTCTTTTTAAATTTTTTAATTATTACTACATTATCCTGTTATATCTCCTTGACTTCTTCCTTTTTTTGGTATTTATTTAATGATTTCACATATATAAATTCATAACATGCAAATGTACTATTTATTTATAAATAAGATAGTAAAACTTCTTGATAATTATACATTTTTAGATTACTATCATTATCATAGACTATATGAATAAAAATGCTACATTATTTACATGTTCTTGCAAATCTATTACGAACTTATCAATATCTGCTCACTCAGCTTCAACAAAATTACAATAGGAACGAAAGTTAACCTTACTTAGTTCGACTATCGTAAACTAGACGGCGTTGAACGCCGAAGCCGCACAAATGCCAACCAAAAGGCATAAAATTAACCAAACTGGTTTTTTTATTTTTACATTAATTTTCCTCAACAAAATCTTTGTTTCTGTATTCACTTCTCAGGCAGCTTAATAACTGGTACTTGAGCAAATCCCCAAGTGCTTTCACAATGATCAACTAAGTTCTTCTCAGCTTCAGATAACGCGCTTAGATCTATATCTTGGCTGTCGCTGAACGGGTCTGTGTACGGATAATGGACGAGAACGCAGCTGAAGTCTAGCTCATCATATCTGTATCCGAGCATTCTCCGCATCTTGTCTTCTGAATCTACTTTTAGAGTGTAGATCTCGTGTTCCGCGCAAAAGGCTTGGAGTAGGACCTCTTGCATGTGCGTCGCGCTGTCTCCAGGGGGCGCCTCTGCGGTCAGACAGAACAGGGCTCCGTTGCAGTTGCTGGACAGATGCTGGATGGCAGGGAGGAGGCCGACCGTCAGCCGCTTCTCCAGACAAGCCCTCCGAAGCACCGACTTGATGCACTGGCTGATTGGGCTGTAACAATCGAAATAAAACATAAGACGTTTGTCACGCCGGTTGCTTTCTTTGGTCTGTAAAATATCCAAGTTTTGATAGTAAAAAGGCTGTTTTACACTTTGATCCTGACCCATGTTGAATTAAACTTCAAATCAATTAGAGGTTGCCAAAAACAAACACTCGCAGTTATAAGGAGAATTGATGAAAGATTGAGAACAGAGAGTTGAAAATTCCAAAATTTGATAGTGATTTGGGGTTTTGAGGTCTCTAGATTTACACAATGTGGTGAAATTTACCTTTTAGCAGCCATTCCACTGAAAGATTCAGCTTTCACAGGTATCACTGATTCGTTGTACATGTTAACAGTTCTAATGCTCTTGTATTCACAATTTTCACTGGAAGACACTTTCCTGGTTGTAGGTATGGTTACGTTCCCGTTTCCTGGAATGGTAACCGACACAACGCACTTCAATGAACAGTTATTTATGTTATGCAATCCAAATCCACAAGTGGCTATTGAACTTGTATGCTTTTGTAGATACGATGTGTCACAATGATTTCACAAGTTTAATCAAAAATCCAACGTGCTCTTGCTCTGAGCGATTGAGGTAAAATGTGAATCATGTTCATTGAGTAGGGTTTATATAGCCTTCGACGAGCATGCGCGTTTTTGTGAAGCTGTGTGTGTGGAGTTCGTTCAGTGTCGACGGAGATTCCGTGAAAACCGCCTGTATTATTGGTGGTGTGCGTGAGTTGTGGTAGTGTTGCGTGTCTAGACAGGAGTGTATAACAAGGTGCGTTGTCTGTGTGTGTTTGATAGTGGCTTGTCCCAACACGTTGGTACGCTCGACCAGTTGACCAGCATTGGTAGAACTTCCTCGCCATTCTTCAATCACAGTACGATAGGGCATCAAGGGGAAGTTTACGCGAATACGATGGGTCAGTATTGTGTAAGGTTATCGATGTAGAGCCGTTTGGAATTCCCGCGTGGTTTTTACTCGAGCAAAGGAAAGGAACTGCAGCGGTTTTGTAATTTGGGTTTATTTTTCGTTCACGGATACTGAACGGAATCTTTTGCAACTAACCGGAATGCAATGCCCAATCAGTGATAGCTTTGACGTCAAGAATATGGTTGCATTTTTTCACTTGACACAGAAAATAACTGGTTTTCGTTTAGTTTCACTGTTGTCAAAGAGATGTAGAGCTCCGTCATCTCATGTTCCGACAAGGGAAACATCACTGCAGGAAGAATGGAAGTACTTAATTAACATCCTTAATTGAGGAAAATTATATAGGTACCTAGGTAGGTAACCAATCAATATGTTTTAGAGTGGTGTGACACAAGTCATTTCAATCAATTTATTTATCTTTAACTCTTGATATTTTATCTGATCTGGGTCATTGACTTATCAATAAACCCATTAATTTCCACTATTAATTTATCCCTGTCCCTGTGGATTCACAATTTTTACTTTACTCACACAATTTTTTTTTTTTTTACATAAAACAGGACTAATATTGTCTTCTCTATTTAAAAAAAAATAGTAACCATTTACGTGATACACGAGGTGATTTTTGAAACGTGATGCAGTTTCACGGGACCCTGATAAACCTAATTTACTTGGGGTTATTATAATAGTTGCGGTATCTAGTATACTCGTACAATAGCTCTAATTAATTTAACTTTGGGAATATCTTGATGTAAGCCCTAGACCTTTCTTGACCACTAAGGTTAACTGATAAATCGAACTTTTGATAACATAATCATGCTATTGTGTTGTGATATGGACCTCGTGTTCCTATGTAAGTTATGATGAACGAGGGATTAATTTATGATTATGTATAACTTTACTCGAGGGACATTAACTTATGCATCAACCTTTTTCTAAACCTGTTATTTTCTCTCTCTCTCACGGTGGGTGTCCATAAAAAGGCTAAATGATAGAAATTCCAAGGACGGGCATCAGTAGTAGGGCATCATAGTCCTATGTAAGCGTAGTGATTATTGGGGTGATAGAGACATCATAATTTTATTTTATTTATTTATTAAGGCCAGGCCAACAGCACACATAACAAAAATTGTTTACAAAATATTATATCAGACTTGTTACATGAAACATGTGCCTATAATAGGCCAGCACAACACTTTAGGGAATCATAAGAATGAATTATCAAAAAGTACCTATTTTAATAATATAATAGCTTTCCACCCCGCGGTTTCGCCCGCGTTATAATAAATTCCCGCTGTAAAAAGTATCCTATGTCCTTCTTCTGGCTCTACTGACCACTCCACAATTTCAGCTCAATAGATTCAGCCGTTCATGAGTTATAAATACTAACACGACCCTCTGTTATAAACATAATAAATATTGCTAAATAAATAAATATTACTGGACAATTTTACACAACGACATCTAGCCCCGTGGTAAGCTCGAAGCTTGTGTTACGGGTTCTAAATAATATTAGAGTAGCAATAATATAAATAATCTTTCTCCCAAATTATTTAACTAGATGTCGAAGGTTTCATTTTCTTCCGTTATAATGAAAGAAGACAAATAGCAGATGTTACTTATCTTCTGAACATTGCGAATGGTTCTGTCGACTGCCCGGAGCTTCTTGAGCTGCTAGGTTTACGTGCGAGCAGGGCTGCATTGAGAAGACCTAATGTTTTACATGTGCCTATAGTCAAGACTAATTATAGGCAAAATGCCTTCTTTATTCGCGCTAGTAACCTGTTAAACAGACTGGGGGCTGCAGATGTTGATATAGATATTTTTAACACTTCATCATTGAAAGTTAAAAATATCTTAGGTGGTAGATTTTTCAAAGGTAGTTTTTAGTTTTAGTACAATCTAGAATAGATAGTATAATAGATTTATTATATTGATACATATTATATCTTGCTTTTACTGTTTATAATTTAATCTTTTTCTATTTCTTTTCATATGTACCTATGTTATGTAATGTAGTTCTTTATTATTGTTAAGTATATATTTTGTGTAATTGAAACATTGGCTTTGTAGCTTACCTTTGCATTGGCTTTTATGTCCACAAACTTGAAGTTTAAAATATTTTCAGTAAAATAGAAAATATTTTCTATATGCGGAAACTTGTAATTAGCTTTCACAATGCATGAATATCATGCATCATATATCTTGTATTATAATTATTATTAGCTGTAAGTTTCTCTAAAATGTTTAAATAAATAAAATAAATAAATAAATAATAATGGGTTCTATAATTACACAACATTAAAAATTCATTAATTTGCTAATGCTCTTAATTATTGTACAATCGCTCTTCATGTAACGATAATAAATGAAAACAAAGTTATCTAGGTATATCATACATAGTTTATGTATCACCAACGATTTATTATAGAATATCATTGATATTTACAATGATATAAGTACATAATACTATCTGTGACCATAAACTATCCTTATCTAAAGAAAGTAGGACGACTTGATGCAAGTTTTAACATGTGTTTTGTGTGGCGAATAAATAAATAAAGAAGTTGTTTGATCGCTAAAATAGCATAGTAGGTAAATATACCTACCAGTAGCTTTCCATTTCCACTGAAATGTTTACTACAAAATACTCTTGCATGCGTGGAGGGATCAGGGGTAGGCCTTTGCCCAGTAGTAGGACACAACAGGTTAGTAATCAGGCTAATCGTAATAAGGCTAACATTGTAAAACTACAGAGATATAAGCTATGTTGTTCTAATCGCTTCTCAACATCAGCATGAAAACAGTGAAGCGAATGTTTTTTAGTTATAGGTATTTTTTATGGAAATAAAGTTTTTGACTATGAATTTGAATTGTAATCGTAATAGGTTCTCTCATTCATAAATATTGTTTACCTATTGATTTACTAAGTAATTCTCTTTTTAATTTTTCTTCTAAACTTCATGTTTGTTTACACATTGTCATTTTATTAATAAATCTTGATCTTGCTACTATATCGACCAAGTTCTAGGTAGCCCCTACACAGCTGTCAAGGGTGTTCATAGAGATGGATATACATATTATTATCTTTTATCGATGTTATTGACATTTCCATCTCACAGATCAAATTAACTTTTTTAACCCATGGATTGGTCATGGTCATGCACAGTGTAACACTCGCTCGTATCTACGGCACGGTGTGGTAGCCTGTCGGGCTGCAGCATCGAGGTTGGGCATTGAATGTGTTAACAAATCTGTAGTGGTATCTAGATCAACTCTATCAACTGTCCTTATGAATAAAATTACTGTGCTATCTTTATTTTGTTATCTCTGCCCTAGATATTTGAATTGGGTCACTTATGGGGCATTCCCTGCATCAAGTTTGTTTTTACAAGGATTATAATCGTTTTTGTACCTTCGAAATCAAAATGACCGCTTCTCAGTTATAGATATGGATGGAATCAAGGCCTATGACTATTACCTACTTGCGCAAAAAATTAAACTGTGATTTTTTGCTTCGAATAAATTTAACTAGGTAGAGGAGTTCGAGAGATTTATAAGTATAATTAGGTAGGTACTCCAGGCAAAGCGAGGGCGGATCGCTAGTATACAAATATAATAAAACAGTAAAAATGTCGATAAAACTACCCCCAACTCTAGTTTTAAATCAATAACCTTTGATGACCCACTAACGAGCTCTCGATATCAACTGTATAATTTACGTTTCACAGTAAGGGTAGTTCCACAAAGTTGAGAGTGTTTGTAGTTCGAAGAAAATCGCTTTTTCCGATACATTGGCCTTCAAGTTTTGTTGTTTTATTGGAATTCATAGAAACTGTTGATGGCAGAGCTTCCAATAATTATCTATACTAATTTTTTTTTGAATGAAAGATTTGTTTGTTTGTAATGAATAGGCTCCGAAACTACTGGACCGATTTCAAAAATTCTTTCACCTTTGGAAAGCTACATTATCCCCGAGTAACATAGGCTATAATATAGCAAAGAAAATCGGGAAAGTGTAAAACGCGGGCGAAGCCGCAGGGCGGAAAGCTAGTATTAAATAAGTACGTGTTTTCAACGTGGTATGGACGTTGACAAATCTGCTTGTAGATTTTAGCACTAGTTTATACCTACTCTAGGTTCAATGAACTTACCAGACATAGTACTAGAACATAATAGATAACACAATGATAAATCTAGTACTTTTTGCGTCTTGTTTTGTTCTCGTAAATACAATAAATTTCAAAATATTATCTACTCAAATAAAAGGATGCGGTGACTTTTAACTACCGATGTGCTACCGGATTTGTTACAATTACAAACAATGAAGTACACGTAATATGCGCTGATTCTTGCAATAAACACGTGGCATGTTTATTCTGTCAAGTGGATCAACTGATGCAATGAGTGATTTTCTTATCTAATAAAAATATTGAAAGCAGTACATATATATTAAAAGTTGATAATTAAAATTGCACATTGAAAATGGAAAGCATTTGTGAAAAAAGTAATATGATATATTTTCAGCAAAAAGCCAACATCACGCGGTGTTCCCAGGCGGTCACCCATCCAAGTACTGACCGCGCCCGACGTTGCTTAACTTCGGTGATCGGACGAGAACCGGTGTTTTCAACGTGGTATGGACGTTGGCGACTGAAGTTACCAATTTAAGGATTAATATTTTCAACAAAAAACAAAAAAGCAAGTAGGTGTACATGTACATAATGACAATTGAAAAAAGTTAAAATTTATAAATCCGCATTTAAATATAATAGTTCCAAATTTCGAACACAAGGCCATAAGGGACGCTAGGCCTAGTGTTTAGATTAGACCATTGATTCAATAAGAAACCGTTTTCGCGTCAAAAAATTTGTCGTGAAAAAAACAGATTTTTTATCATAAGCAAAAAGGATAGACTGATGCAACATTCGTTATTCTTTACAATCTTGATTTCCTATCATTTTGGGTCGTAATGAGTAATTTCTTATTAATGTTAATTCCAATATCGATACATAATCTTATCAATGTTTTGATAGACAAAACAAAATATTTGCCAATGTGAATTCTAGTATATTATAATTGGTGTACCTAATTTGGGTAAAAAATTATGTCAAGGCCGTTCAATCATGATTGCAAAAATTTTAAATTTCGCAATGCCATACAATATTATGAAACAAAAACTATCGAAGCAACGTAGGATATTATTTGAGATTATTGTATAGGCCAAGATAACAATATCTAAGTATATCTTGTCTCGTACCAAAAACAAATGACAGACACGATAAACATCAAAACAATTTTAGCAAGATTTTACAACATTTATTCTGAGAGTCACATAATTTTGGGACTTTTTTTACCCTTTTCATCTCAGCCGCTTCGAAGGACGAAGATGATGATGATAATGATCGAACGAATATTTTTCCCTTTGTCAAAAAACGCGTTTTAAGTATAAATTAAAAACAAGTTAGATCATACATAACAATAATTACATTTATCTTTTTAGTTTCACTAATAATTTACAGACATTTTATATTTCTCAATAACATCCTGTAATTAAAAATACCTAATAAACACTACAAAATAAATGGAAATTACTTTGGTATTTAAATAATTTAATGTAAAATTAATGTCATACATAACGTAATTCATATAACTATCATAAATCTATTAACAATAGATACTTTCTTAGGAAGTCAATTTATCTACTGATTTAAGGATTAATTGATTGTCGTAGTTGTAAGTATAATACAAACATACATAGCAACAATTTCGATAGCAACAGTAGCCGTAGTAGTGTCTGATAACAGTATCGAGGTAGTACTAGTTGTTCGTGGACTGTTATAATTATAATTCGATAATTGTTGCGTGCGAATGACGACCTTACTATCAATAGCGCCATTTATATTTATCAAAAAGACGCATATATTTAAGGGATTTGAAATCATCGCTACATACTATAAAACAAAGTCGCTGTTGCTGTCTGTCCCATGTATAAATGCTTAAATCTTTTAAACTTTAAAAACGCATTTTGAGGCATTTTTTTTAAATAAATAAATAAATAGGTTATGAGTCATGTTAAAGGTTAATAGTTATTAAAAGTATAATTACGTATTCAAGGCGAAGCGAGGGCGGGTCGCTTGTATAATATATTTGTAATATATATATATATAGGTATATATGCAGAAATTAAGCAACTTTCTCAATGTTCTTCCCAGTTGGAGGTCCTAATAAAGAGGCACCCTTTGCTTGTTGAGAAATTGCTCTTGAAAAAACAGTAAATTTTAAATGATCGATTAACATCGTCAGCTACTGTAAAACCCACTTAACTTAAACATGAACAATTTCCCCCCTTTTCTATCCAACAGCAATAGGGGCATATAGACCACCTCCATGGATTTAAGCATTTTCCCCAACTATACAGAAAATATTGTTAATTTAACGGAAATTTTAGAAAAAAGCGATTAAACCAACATGGGGTAAACCCATATTTATGAAGCAAGCGTAAAGTTAATTATAGAAACAATCTTGAGTCTAATTGAGTTGGTAACCAGGTAAACAGAACTCTGTGACGTCTGAAGTAGCGTAAAATTAGATTTTAATCATATTCCACTGGTTGAATAACTTAGAGAATGCTCAAGGAAGATCCCATTGACGTACTTGGAGGGCAAGCACTGAATTTTATGTTGAGGTAAAATCCTTGATGGCTTAAAGGAAAAATGGTCGAATTTGAGAATGTTTTGAATATTTTTGGAAGTTTTTTAAGATTTCCGTATATTTAATAAACTCTTTCGAGGAATATATAAATTGATAAGAGAAGAGGTCAGTTGAAAATTTTATCATGCTATTCCGTAAAAACATTTTTTCTTATTTTTGATCGGTTTCGCTCGCGTTATTTTAAAATTTATCATAAGTCACTTTTCTACGAGTAGTTCTAAGCTACATCTCCACTAATTTTCAGCCCAATCAATTCAGCCGTTCTTCAGTTATAAATAGTGTAACTAACACGAGCTACATTTATAGAGATACATGCTTACTAAAACAAAACATATCTTTGAACCTCCATGTTTCAAGATCAGACTAAAACCTTGCATCAACCGATTGCACAATATCAGCAACGTGGTTTTGGCCACGTCTGGGAAGCGTATCTGGCCTAGAAACTACAACGTCACAACGTGTTCTAAATTTAAATTCTCTGGACTTTGAACCGCACGTCGCACATCGTTCGTAGGAAAAAGAAAGCTGTTTTACGTTAATAGACTTAAATAAAATTAAACTTGTTGTAAACGTGTTGTAAAGCAATTAACGTTAAAAATAATCTTCTATACTAATAATAAAATAGTTTGTTTTCAGATATATTGTGTTTAATAGGCTTCTTATATGATACTAAATCTAATTTGACGATTTATAGATTTTTTTCTGTATATATGTACATGTATGTTATAACATTAATCCAAATTTGATGAAATTTTACTGGGACACAGGATAGGCTAGTTAAAGTCTTGCTCCAATTATGATAAGACGTGGCCCCCATACAAACATAATTTAAAGACGGTGTCGCGGGCACAGCTATTGTTCTAAGATTTCTAATTTAATAACCATAATTAAAAAGTTTAAAAATTGTAAATCATGTATTGTGTTCAATACGAGAATTTCCTCCATCATTTGTTTTGTATATCCTGTTAATATTCCGCTTCCCTATCTGTGCCTCGAATTCATCATTTGTATTTGGGAGTTCCCAATCCCAACATTTTTTTAAAGATAACGGTAAATATAATGTTTTACATTGTATTTATCAATGCTGGGGTTTACCAAGGGTCCTGTCCTTTATCTTTCTATCCTTATTTAATAATGGAACATATTTTTTTGTAGCTCTATGGCTTTATACCAGAGTTCCATTTATGCTCCACCAGGTAATGACATTTTTGGATTGGGTTATTCCAGGGTTCTTTTATATCCGCTGGTTTCAAAAATCTTATTCATACTTCATACTTATAATAATAAATCTGTAAGGGCGGTCATGGAGTAAGTTAGTTTGTTTTCAGAGATATTGTTTCTTTAGACTCATTACATGATACTGAAACTAATTTGAAGATTTTTAATATTTTTTACCAGATTTTACGCCGGTCTAGAATCCTAAAAGATATTTTCATCCGCTATAAATATCCATTTACGTAGTAATGGTGGTCAATGCTCTGTCCTTGTTCTGACTTTCATAAACGTTTCTAATAACAGATAAGCTTATCAAATCTATCATTTTTATCTTTCTACGTGTATTCGAGCGAATATACCTAATTTGGAACTATCAATGCAGTCGGTACCCAGTTGTTTTACAGCACGTGCTTCGTTATCTATATATTAAACCTTTTCCGTCCATGTTTTCTGGAAAAAAGCAAAAGCAGATTAATAATTAGATTAATAGGATTTACATGGAATTATCAATTTGGTCAACAATTCAACATCATCATCATATCAGCCGTCGGACATCCACTGCAGGACATAGGCCTCCCTTGAACCAGCCAATTTTAACTCATCCGACCATCTAGTAGACGGACGTCCGACGCTGCGTTTGTCGATTCCAGAACTTATCGGCCCAAAGTCTTCATAATTCGGTCAATACTTGTTAACTTAAACGGGATAAAAACATATTTATTAACTTCTACAAAGTTAAATTATTATCAAATCTGAAGACACAATTTATGCGAGATTCTCCGTAGTGGTAAGTAGGTAATTTATCAAAAGGTTATCGGCTGGGTTTTACACGGTTTTAATTAATGTTTTTAATTATCCGTAAACAAACAAATTCCTTGTATCGTGTTGTGATAATTGAGTAATTATGTTAATTCTCTTGTTGATTGTTCAGTGATGTTGCTGTGAATTAGCCAGAAATATTTATTCCTTATTTAAAAAGGGCAGATGCGCATACGCAGTGTGCAGTAGGCGGCGTCGTGCCGGGTAGCGATGTCGCGGATGGCACAGCCTTCCACCAGATAGTGCCACATCTGGCTATCTGCTTATCTGGCAAAGTCCAAAGTTTTCGTAGGTAAGCGAGAACGCATTTGAGCGCAGCGTCTGAACGTCCTTGACGTGATCAAACTTCATGCTTTAGCCTGCACAGGTTGATTAATCTGTACCTAATGATGTATTTAGCTGTGCTATTTATATGCAGAGACTTGTCTGATTGAGTGAGATCGATGAGATAGGCCTTAATTCACCACGCTGACCAAGGGAGTACGGGATGCTGTCACATGTCCGTCAAACTCTATAAAGTTATCAGAACATACTGCTTTCTCGATGTTTGCCTTTACCGTTAAAGCCCGTGTTTAAAGCACACATAAATCTTTACAAAATCCAAGGTGTGCGTCGGGGGGGTTCAAACCCCTACCATACCTTCAGAATGACAATCAAGTCTGCTCCCATTTAGCTTTTTTAGAGTTCCGTAGCCAAATGGCAAAAACGGAACCCTTATTTCTCGATGAATTAGTAGCTACTAATAAATAAGTGTTGATGTTGACATAATATCTACAGAATATATTGTTACCAACAACAATTCTATCTCTTCATGGAAGCCTGTTCGCGACATCTCTAGCCAGTACGGTAGGTACGGTTGCCGCCTCTAACCTGCGCCTGCGCATCCACATAATGTACGATAAATACACTGATAAATATGTTTGGCTGTTGTTTTGTTTTGACAATACGTCACATTGATAGGCGTATAGGTATTACCCAGCAAAACATTCGTCATGATCACCCCTGCTGGAACTGCTTTAGGTATTACATTGGTTTAAATTAAAGTATCTTAGATATTGACTTCCTTGAGAGACTTCCTAACCTATCATGATCAATGTAAGCCGTCGCGTTAGACGAAAACTACTGTATACAGGGTGTCCCAAAGTTATGGGCCATGGAGGGGAAGTACCTTAAATATCGTAGATAGTGAATTTTGCTCAAAGAAGACTTCATTTTATTTTTAAAAGTAAGTAATTCTGCATTCATAGATTTTCTAAAAAATACTTGCTTTGTCTGGGAATCGAACCGACTTACATGTGGAAAAAAATTACTCTACTTTTATGATACCAATCGAAAGAATAGCTAAAAAATAATAACTTTGCTTAAGTACCTAACATAGTATTTTAAAAGAAAGGAACAACAAAATAATTGAGTCAAGGTCAAATGATCGAGTTGCAAACAGAATTGTGCCATATCACATTGAGTGTTCACCATAAAATGATTAGAAAATCAACAGGCAGCCGGGTCACAAGAAGATTGGCGAAGATGCTTAAGACAAGAGGGATCACATTTTGAGCATTTAATTAATTAATTTACAAAAAAAAAATATTTCATGTTTTTTATTTGATTAAAATAATTTATTTCACGTTGTTCCTTTCTTTTAAAATACTATATTACTTAAGCAGAGTTATTATTTTTTAGTTATTCTTTCGATTGGTATCATAAAAGTAGAGTATTTTTTTTTTCCACATGTGAGTCGGTTCGATTCCCAGACAAAGCAAGTAATTTTTAGATAATCTATGAATGCAGAATTACTTACTTTTAAAAATAAAATGAAGTCTTCTTTGAGCAAAATTCACTATCTACGATATTTAAGGTACTTCCCCTCCATGGCCCATAACTTTGGGACACCCTGTATAGATACAGCAGTTGTAAGAATTACAAGACTCGCTTACATAATGCTGACGTAGTAATACCTAAGTTCAAAATTTTAAGAAGTACCTATTACGGTTATACACTAACACTACCTACCTCGTGTTATAATATAATTATAATCATACCATAATCCATATTTATATTAATTATAATTGCTTTAAAAAGACTTACCCTTTACCACAATCGTAGTAGAATTCCTTTATGATAAATGAATCCGCATTCCAACAAAATGATTGTTCAGTCTTATCAATGCAATGTATCCTTATCAGATCGCAAATATCGCAGAAACTCCTATCTTGGTCTAAACAGTTAAGTATTTAGATATATTCAAAGGAAAAAGAAAATTAATAAATAAATAGGTAGTAACAAAATATTGCTGGACAATTCACATAGCAACATCCTAGCCCCGTGGTAAACTCGAAGCTTGTGTTACTATGTGAGTACGATAGGTAATAGGTTTGAATCCGTTTGGTGCCCGCCTATTATTAGTAGGTACCACCCCATAAATTCCCGTAGGT
Organism: Chloroclystis v-ata; assembly: GCA_963691955.1. NCBI lineage: Eukaryota > Metazoa > Arthropoda > Insecta > Lepidoptera > Geometridae > Chloroclystis > Chloroclystis v-ata. The sequence goes on from OY829905.1 coordinate 4,649,653, forward strand.
CTCGTCTAACTAAAGGTAACTGCTGGTCCTTCGAGGCCAGATCTCTAGATTTCCGCAAAAATCACTAGTTTATTATAGCCTTGGTATTGGTAGGTTGTAAAGCGGGAAAATACCACATAATGTGGGAAAGTGATAACTAGGGAAAATCCCCGATACGGAGAGCTAATTAAACTAACTTTGTAACATGGCCGCAATAAATAACATTAAATATAAAAAAAATATGTACAACCTAAAAATTTTACTTAGACAGGCAGGAAGACAGTACCTATAGAGTCTAGCTAGAGTTAGGCTTTAAGTTGCTTACCTAAGATCTTGTAAATTTGTAAAACAATTTAATCAAATCAATATAAGTACATAACTGGTATAAATAATACAATTGATTAACCTATAGAAAATCAATTTTACTTTTTTTATAAACATATTACATCGAGCTGATTGTTTGCTTTCGCACACTGTTCTTTATTCAAAGGGTTTAAAAGAACCGTTAGTTTTTTCCCGCCAATATAACAAAGCCTTGCTTCCCTAGAGCAAGGCGTTGACCTCAACCACAGATTACACAACAGTTTCTACGACAGCCTTTTGAAGGCCGAATGACTCATGGAAATAGTAGGTCAGGATTGTCTTACCTACTTGTAACATAGACAAGATAATGTTACAAATTTACAATACGTATAATTTACAATATGATCAGGGAATCCCGTAGTAGGTAATCATCCTTCCTTATTATTGTTTAAACGATATAGTACCTATTTATTTATGTCTTTTTCTTATTTATACCTAGTTATTTCTGTCATAGTTTATAATTAGTTTGGTACTGTGCTATTTACTAATGTGGAACGTATAATGGTCTTTGGAACCGGATCTAATTGAGTAATAAATTGCAGAGTAAACAATTCATACCTACAGAATCACTTTTGTAGATGACTCATTAGTTAAGGATTTTTGGATGAACTTAGAATAATATTGGATTACATAAGTAATTTGAAAATAAGCTGATCTCTTAGCTCTAACATTGTCTTGATAATATACCTGATAACCTTGGATGCCAAGATGGCATATAATGTATGTTCATTTGTACCAATTATACAAAAACACCAACATTAGAATAGGTACTCTTTGAAATGTAAAATAGATAGTAGGTAAGGTATCTTAGTTTAAGCAAAACATTATAAAACCTAAGATGATCATTCACGATCAATCACCTTTATCAGTGGGTGTGGCGTTCTAAAATAGCTTGACAAACAAACACTCGAGAGTACTTACGGATGGGTTAGTAATAAAATAAGAGCAGGCAATTATCACCCTTATTACCTACTCCCATTTGTATGTGTCATCGTAACAAGTGGTTCAGTGACCTGTATTGTAATGGGTTTCTAGGCCAGATCTCATTGATAGCAGATATTAAATGCGTATTTCATTATTTCAGCCATTGTACTTACGTCCACTGCTGGACATAAGCCTCCCTATATAATGATAATATAATTTATCTAAACTAATAATAAATCTGTTAGGGTCGGTCCTATAGTAAGTAAGTTTGTTTTCAGAGATATTGTGTTTATAGACTCAATTTAAGATATTGAAACTAATTTGGCGATTTAGATTTTTTCTGTATTGTATGTTTCCCCATAACTCTTAAATTTTGATTTTGATGAAATTCAGTAGGTTAACATTGAGAATTTGAGACGTCTGGGGCTATTTAAATTACACTGGATAGGCTATTTAAATTCTTGCTTTAGTTAAGTGATAAGATGCGGTCCCCATACTAAACATAATTAAAACGCGGGGACAGCTAGTTTTAAAATCCTGGGCATAAATTTTCCACTTCAAATAGAATGGAAACGCCGCGCTGTGCGTAAATTAATAATAATATTAATTTACATTGTACCTACTGCAACCATAATTGTAAAACCTCCTTAGATGGTACAGATTTCCACTAGTCAATGAAGCCATTTAAGATGAAACCTTCAACAAAGGCGACATTCATAAACGAGTGGAAACACTTTATCTTGTCCATTGCGTAGTTCGCTAATTATTGGTTCTATGACGCGACAGTGACTTTAGATCACGAGATTTGTAGGAAACCTAACAAGTGCAAAGCCTGTTATGATAGATTCTGTAGAATGCACTGAAGGGTTAAGTTTCCTAGGAATCTATAAGCTTTTTGAGCCGTTGTAATGCGAATAAGGTAAAATATTAAATGCATGTTTACTTAATGTAACTTCTAGCTTTCTGCCTGGCGACTTGGCCCGTGTTCTACACTTTCCCTCTTTACTTAAAAAGGTTGTCAATTCGTCGCTCCGTTTTGCCGTGTTATATACATTTTGCCGTATAAATAAATTACAATACTTAGTAAGTACTATTATATTTTTCCAGCACGCTGAAAATGTGCGTCTCAAATCGGCCCATAACTGTTACAAGAATTAGTGATCTGAATTCTGTGATAAATAGGTACTTACTGATATGCAAATAGTGGAACGGCTTTTACGAATTATCAGCTGATGTCTTACTCATGCCTACCGCAGCCTACACCTCTATGTTTGATAACAAACGCTCGTATGACTCACGAAGTAACCCCCACCCCCACCCCTACATCTATCGCATTATGCTAAATGTTCAACCCCCGACCTGTGACTCACACTCGAAAGGAAATTTGAGGAAAGCCTGCGCAGGTACTGTTATCCCGGATATATTTCTCAATGGAAGCCTCATCTTATTTTCTACTTTCCCAATGCTGGGACACAGTGGCTTCTTGAAAAGAATGATTAGGCGTTAATTCACCACGCTGGCTGAATGTCATATTTCCTTCAAACTTCGCAAAGATCTCAGAGTATGCCAGTATCTCTACCGCCGCCTACACCCGCCAGTTTATTCCTTCAATGTTTGCCTTCTAGGAAACTATCGGGTGTTTTAAAGGGAAGATGAACCCTCGACCCTTCAAGTAAAGGAGGAGTGTGCTTTCAGATTTTGCAGCCGTATCTTAGATTCCAAACAATTACTAATAAAATACACTGAGAAACCAAATAGTTGAATTTCCTTATGTTGATTTATTTTGTGTTGAATCAACAAAAAATTACGTTATGACAACCATACCAACACATTTGACTTTACAAAAAAAAATTGTTGAAATTAAATAGTTGTTTCAACTCACTAAAATAGGTTAATTTAACATAAATTTGTATGTAAAATCACAAAAAAGTAAATTTAACTGTTCATTTAATAATATCAACATAATTGTAAAGTAGAATCAACAAATCAACTTAGTCATAATAACAAAATTCAATTAACTTTTTGCTAAAAATTTAAAACAACTAATAGAATTGTTGAAATAACAATATTGCAAGAGTTGAATCAGCAAAATAACTTAGTTATATGTACAAAATTTATTCAACTATTTGCAGAACATTTTAAACAACTGTACGAATTAGTTACTATAACATGTGTAAATCGTTGTTATAACCTAACGTTAAATTGCATAGTAATATCAACATAATTGTAATGTAGAATCAACAAAACAAACTTAGTCAAGATAACCAAATTTATTTAACTTTTTGCTAAAAATTTAAAACAACTAATAGTTATGGTAAAATAACAATATTGCAAGAGTTGAATCAGCAAAATAACTTAGTTAAATGTATAAAATTTATTCAATTATTTGCAGAACATTTTATACAACTTTACGAATTAGTTACTATAACAAGTGTAAATAGTTGTTATAACCTAACGTTAAATTGCATAGTAATATCAACATAATTGTAATGTAGAATCAACAAAACTAACTTAGTCAAGATAACCAAGTTTATTTAACTTTTTGCTAAAATTTAAAACAACTAATAGTTATGTTAAAATAACAATATTGCAAGAGTTGAATCAGCAAAATAACTTAGTTAAATGTACAAAATTTATTCAACTATTTGCAGAACATTTTAAACAACTGTACGAATTAGTAACTATAACAAGTGTAAATAGTTGTTATAACCTAACGTTAAATTGCATAGTAATACCAATATAATTGTAAAGTAGAATCAACAAAACAAACATAGTCAAAATAACAAAATTAATTTAACTTTTTGCTAAAACTTTAAAACAACTATAATAGTAATTCTGAAATAACAATATTGCAAGAGTTCAATCAGCAAAATAACTTAGGTAAATATACAAAATTTATTCAACTATTTGCAGAATATTTTAAACAATTGTAATAATCAGTAATAATCATTTTATTGTCTGTAAATCAATGTATAGTACATACAGTCAGGTGGTAGGACACAGATTGAACAATAGATTTTGCTGTTAGAGCATACAAACATTATTACATTCGGATTACATAAATTGAATAGTGATACATTGAAATATATACTTATTTAAGTTATTAACGTCAGATTAAGGTTAAGAACAAAATGTCAAGTTTATTTAGATACAATTTAAAATGTCAAATAATTTCAATTACCGTTGACCGTAAGTCATTACAAAAATCTTTAATGGAGTCTTTAATTTCTTTTTCCTTTTCTTAACAAAATGTAGTTAAGTCGTATGTTAAATTCATTTATAGACAGCTCACGAGCAGATTTTGGAATGCTATTGTAAATTTCGGTCACCATGCCAAATAAACTTTTACGGAATAGACTGGTCCTGCATGAATGGTGCTTTAATTTACCCTCCATGCGACTTCCAGGTGGAAACCAATCAAATTGATCTCTATTGCTTTGGACAAAGACAGCTACTTCATAAATATATAGAGATGGAAATGTTAGAAGCTTAAGCTTGATAATATGGTCCTTACAGGAGTCCCGCCTTCTAATACCGCATATTGCTCTTATACATCGTTTTGTGCCCTAAATACTATTAGTTTGTCAGTTGCGTATCCCCAAAATATAACATATCTCATAACTGTACGAATTAGTAACTATAACAAGTGTAAATAGTTGTTAAAATAACCTAACGTTAAATTGCATAGTAATATCAACATAATTGTAAAGTAGAATCAACAAAACAAACTTAGTAAAAATAACAAAATTAATTTAACTTTTTGCTAAAAATTTAAAACAACTAATAGTAATGTTGAAATAACAATATTGCAAGAGTTGAATAAGCAAAATAACTTAGTTAAATGTACAAAATTTATTCAACTATTTGAAGAATATTTTAAACAACTGTACGAATTAGTTACTATAACAAGTGTAAATAGTTGTTATAACCTAACGTTAAATTGTATAGTAAATTTCGACCATAGTCTAGTTCAGTCAGTAACCGACGCGAGGTGAAATCACACGCGCATTCGTTATTGTTATTGTGTTTGTAGAATTATTATAATACAGTGCGCTTTGGTGAGTTCCTTCTAATAATATGGACGAGGACGACTTCAGTGACGCAGGTGAGGCTTTGTTGCCTGTTTATCTGCGGGAATGGGGATTATCAGAAGAGACAATTAAATATTTTTGTGGTAAGTAACATAAGTGTTGTTTTATAATATATAGGTATATATCCTAATCTAACCTCGATAAATAAATGTGTAAGGTACCTACAAAGCTCTAGGTATTCTGTTATTAATGGAGTTAAACTAAAATTGTAACTTAGTTCGATAAAATTATTTTGGGGAAGCGTCTGCCTAAGGCGCTTATTTTTTGTGTTTTAATAATCTAAACTAATATTAGTATAAAGAGGAAAGATTCGATTGTTTAGTTTGTTTGTTTGCTTTGAATAGGTACCTATGTTAACTATATTTTTTTCGTTTTGCGTTTCAGACAATAAAATCACCGTGGACCTATTACAAGACATCAACGACTTCAATTTAAAAGAGCTTGTCCCAAATATAAGAGAAAGGATTTTAATCCGAGTCGGTGCGAAAAAACTAAACAAATTAGCGCATACACATATAATTACCTACCTATTATAACTACAGCAACTTGGTTAGGTAGGTACCTACCTAATTAGTAAGTACTTACGAGTTTTGTAGGTACTTACATAGGTACTTTTTAACAAAAATTATTTTTAACAAATTACTTAATGTTATTTTAACACATCACAAAATGTTAATTTAACACAAAACAACTGTTAGGTTCATAAAAAACTCTCCGATTCTGCAATCCATAATCAGAATAATGTTAAAAAGTCAAACCGTAGTGTAGTTTTAGATGATGTAAATAAAGTTGGTTGTAAAACCGTGCATGAATAAGGATATATAATTTTATGTATATATGTATATACTTTTTGTCTATATATTTTTATATAATATACTTTTTGTTTTAGGAAACCTACTACATTCCGGGTGTATTTCACAAGGAAAAAACCATTCCAGCTAGAGGAAAACTTGTGGACCGTTACAATAACCAAAGATGAGTACTCAAAAAGGAGGGTATGATAGGAAACAAAAAAAAGAAATTTTTATGGGTAGTACTTTATGAAATGTCAGTTGTTTAAATACCTACATTACTTTGCAATTATTAAATATTTACCTGTATTTTATGTTTCAGAAACTAAAGATCAAGTCACGGGGCTTAAATACAACAAAGAGCCGTACCAGGAGGTAAGGGAGAAATGGCTACTAGGGCGTATCGGGCAGCTAGAGATTATAATGACAGAGGGAAAAACTTGTAAGATATATTAAAAAACTACCCGATATTGAAACAAAGTTTCGGATATAAACTGGTAAATAAATACGGCCACATATTGCAAGTATTGTTGATGCAAGTGTTCCGAACAGTCTATTGAAATGTATACGATCTTGATGATATAACGATTATAACATAACTTTTGCTATAAGTACTACAATTTACTGCAACATAAAATAATATGTTTAAATGAATTACGATATACTTAATGTATAATTATGAAAGTATCCTCCTCATGTACCTCCTACCTGCTTAGCTTAGAAACGGTTTAGAAATAACTTGTTAATTTTTAAATATAACTATTAATAATTGTTTGTGATTTGTTTGGTCAACTTTTTATTTTGTTTTTAAGATTTTCTTGCTGAGTGTCCATAATTAGGGCATTGCTACTCATGAGGATTTACCAGATGTAGTGTTACTCTGTCTACTGAATTATGTTGAAATGTTAAATAAACTAAGTCCTTATTAATCTCACAACTTGTATTTTATTATTTAAAATTAGATTCCCTGTAGTTACACAAACACACCACCCTCATACATGCACACACCCATCCCATGCTCATATTTTAAAGAATAAAAAAAATACAGATTGATGTGTAGTAAAATCAATCCGCATTTTTATGTAGTATAGTACGTATTTGATGGAATTGTAATGTAGAATAAGCTTGCGTTGTGATGCGGTATTATTGTCTTGGTATTATGTTATAATTTTACAGAATTAACTATGTGACGTCTGATAAAATTTAATGTAATTTGTCGTGTATATTTATGTAGAATAATTTTTTTTTCCTCAACAATGTGATAAAATCTACCTAGATCATTATTATTGTATTTTCACAGAGGTGTAATGCAGCAGGTTAGAATAAGTTAGAACTTACTTTAATTAAGTGGTAAAATTAACCTGTATTTATTGGTATTTTTGACTAAGAGATAAATAATGTACAATTAACACGTGACATTAAGTTAAAATCACTTAATGTGTTTGGTGGTTGTTCGGTTGATTCTACTATAAACTTAATAGAATCAACCTAACAACTATCAAACACATAAAGTGATTTTAATTTAATGTCACATGTTAATTCTACATTTACCCCTTAGTTGAAAATACCAAATAACGCAGGCTAATTTTACCACTAAATTATGGTTATTCTAACCTATTACTACGTGTCGATTCTACATTACACATCTGTCAGAAATACTCTATGATCTAGGTTGATTTTACTACAAAGCTCAGGTTCATTTTACATAGCACGCAAGTTGATTCTACTTACCAATGCAGGTTATTTGTACCAAACCACTGGGTAATTTTGACATAATGTCGTAGGTTAATTCTACACTTACAACTCAGTTATGAATACTCAAGTCGCAGGTTAGTTTAACTACTGAATTTAGGTAACTCTAACCTATTACTACATGTCGTTTCTACATTACACTTCTGTCAGAAATACTCTATGATCTAGGTAGATTTTACTACAAAGCTCAGGTTCATTTTACATAGCACGTAAGTTGATTCTACTTACCAATGCAGGTTATTTGTACCAAACCACTGGGTAATTTTGACATATTGTCATAGTTTAATTCTACACTTACAACTTAGTTATGAATACCCGATTCGCAGGTTAGTTTAACTACTGAATTTAGGTAATTCTAACCTATTACTAAATGTCGTTTCTACGTTACACATCTGTCAGAAATACTCTATGATCTAGGTAGATTTTACTACAAAGCTCAGGTAATTCCAACTCATATCCACATGTTGCGTCGAGAAAAATATGTTGATTTTACTACAAAACTTTGGTGTGTTTAACTTATTGTTACATGTTAATTCTACGTTCTGAGTCTGATAAATCAAGTTTGTTTTTACCATTTTTATTAGAATAAAAATAGTAAAAACAACCATGATTTATCTAGGAATGTTAAAATTACTATTTCAAACCATAGTTAGACCAACTTTAAACTGGGTTTGGTTAAATTTACCTTTTACAAGTAACAATTTAATTTTAGTTGATTGAACAAAAATCGAATATTAACCTTAAAAAATAGTTGAATTTAAGTTGAATCAACCTATTCTGGTTTTTCAGTGTAAATAAAGATTGAAACAATTAGGTCGCAACTTGGCCGAATAAAACGTCCGAATTGTCGGCGAGCCAAGTTTTTAAGGTCAGATATTTTTACCCATAACACAAGCTCATAGCTCAAGCAGCATAGTATAGCACAGTATCAAGCAGCTAGAAGTTCCTGTGTCAATTCTCCCGTAATCTCTTACAGGAGCGATGCTGAAGGACTTGGCCTCTCTTATCCTGAAGCACACGGTGGTCTCCCGAAGACACCTGACTCCTGAGCTGGCCATCCGCGTGGTAGACCACACCTGTCCCCTGTGGACTGTCAGAGAAGACCAGTCGCCGTTCAAGGATCCCTTCTGGGCGTTCTACTGGCCTGGAGGTCAGGCTACTGCGAGGTAAGATCATGCACAACTGTTACTATACCACAGAACATAATTACTACGCAAACTATACTAATATTATAAAGCTGAAGAGTTTGCAAGTTTGTTTGAACGCGCTGATCTCAATAACCGCGCTGATCTGATTTTAACAATTATTTCAGTGCTGGATAGGATATTTACCGAGACATTTATATATTTTAGATAATATAGGTATGACATCTTAGCTTTTTCATATTTAATTAGTTTATTCATTGTAACACTTCGCCTTATAAGTACATTATTTTTTGTTTTTCCACTGCCCCATAGGTCTCAAGTTCTCAACAGAAAACCAGCGCTGGTTTTCAAAACCAGCACAAGCTGAGTTGAGACCTTTTTGCTACCATACTATTATTATTATATTTACCTATCTATCTTACTACATTTTTAATATAAGCTATTTATATTGTATTTGTAATGTTTGTGAAATGTGCTGTATGATAACAGAATTAAATTGTTAAGAATTAATTTGCAGCAAAGAACTTTGAGCTCTAATAAATTATAGGACTAGTCTGATAAATTATTAATAGATTTGCTATCTATTTATAATTTATCAGACTACAAATACAAATGATTCACAGGTCAAAAATATTTATCTTATCAAATTCCTTTGGCATGCGTCTATAATTGGATATCTATTGAACCTTTGAGTTCCGAGATTGAATTCTAATGAATACGCAGTAGGTACGAACGAATATAATCAGAAACAAATAGTTACCGACGGTGCGTTAAACTTTTTGATACAGTCGCTTACGAAGAAAGGATTTTTTTTTATTTAACTTGGTGAAACCCCCTATCGTAAAACCAATGTATTTTCTTGGTAGGGTAATTACCATACAATGAGTCGTTTAGATATCTATTGTATGTACGAATAATTTGTATGTGAATGGAATATAAATTAAACGTTTTTTCCCTATAACAAAATTCGGTTTATGTCCGGAAAATGTAGAACAACAAAAAACAAAGTCAAACATTTTATTTCCATACACAAAGATTTACATGGACACGTCAGACTTAACTAACCGTAATCTATTTATACATAAAATATAACAAAATAAGAGTAGGTACCTATAGTCATAAGTCATAACTATGTATTTCACTTTTCATAGCAGATTTAATAAAACTCTCTGTTTTTAGATATCATTATTTAAATCTTTTAAAAGTTGTTTGGATTTAAAAAAAATATTGTGTAAAAAAAATCCGTTCCTAATTAAAAATTGTAACTAGTTCCTTTACGCATTATTACTCCTTCAATTTATAAATAACTTAAGGTTTTTTTTATATAAATACAAACAGCCTTGAAGCATTACTACTAGCCTTACAAAAAACCCAGACGCAAGTGTCATAGATTAATACACAGTCTATTTAAACAATTATTGATTTATCCAATTTGCATTTTCTCAATGAAATGCACTACTGTATATTCTGTGAGAGATTTGATCTCGTGACTGGTCTTCAAGGATAAATTGAACCTTATTTTAATCACCTATAAGGCTGTAAGGCTATATCGACTGTGGCTTATATGTTCTTCTGAAATTAGAAGAGGTTCACGAGCAAATTCGAAATTTAAACGATCGCCTTATGATTCTAAATTACTTAGAGCTGTTGGCTTTTCATACAATTCGTGCTCAGGTTTCTGCGAACTGTTTGAATGGGGCATTCATACATTTTCTCGTAAATTTTCATATAAGTACCTAGATTTCCCAGACACAAAAAGATATTTTAAAGTTAAAATTTTCCTTAGTTTTTGTTTAAGAGTTACCAATCTCAAAGAGCTATGTTAATAATAATAATAAGAGCTATGTTCTAAAATAATGATTTTGAAAAGCGTTTTATACCTATTTTATCTTTTTTATCTCTATCAGTTTTATCTTTTCTATAGGTAGTAAGTTCTTCCTGATGAACCGAGACAGATAAACCCATTCCCTGCGCGCCAGAAAGGGACAGAAAAGTATGAATCATTCGAAATGCCTTCAGGAATGTGACACAGATTAAACAACAGTTAGTAGGAGAAATGTGCCGCAGGTTATACAATAGTTTTTATGGATATGTGTGACTCATTCGTTTCCGAGAAGAGAACATTTTCATGGGTTTATCTAATTTTCAGGCTTCTGAATGTGAGTCACATTTTCGTTTGTATGGTGATAAAATGAATTGCCTTTATAAAAGCAGACGAATTTCTTAGGTTAGGTAACCTACATAATAATAATGTTTTAATTTCTTTTCTACCGTATGCAATAAATATAATAGTAGGGGAGCCGAAGAGGGGATTTCGGGATTTACTCGAGCGCGTCAGATTAAGATACTGGAGATAGCTAGTACCCAGATAAGTACCTCCACCAAATATAAAAAATCTATCTATGTTCGAACGTGAATTATAAGGGAACAAAATTTACTTTTGTCAGATTAGGCGTATCACTTTAGATAATCGTCAGATTAAGATATGGTAGAATCAGAACATAAAGATGAACCATATACATCTAAATCTGACGCTCTAACACCTTTGGAAATGCCGATTTTTTTGTTCATATTTTTGATAAAAACTGAGTCGCGATTTTCATTTTTTTAACTTTTACGTACATTCACCCCAATCGTGTAAACAATCAGATTTACAAACGTATATTATCAATCATATTTCCTAAATTATCTTTAAGTATGTAAGTCTGTTATGCTGATTTTCAATTTATTGAATCTGATATATAGAATCTATCACTAAATGACGCGCTTAAGTACGTCCATACAACAGTATTTTTTTAAATAAGTTTTTAATTATCTATGGTCGCTTCCCCCACTGATGAAACACATCGGTCTCATACAACTTTTTTCTTCTTATCATCTACCAAATGCAACCCAATAGGTCTCTTTGACGCTCGAGTAAATCCCCATTTAGCATCGTCGCCTCCCGTACTATAAGTAGGTTCTGAATAGAAAACACGCAACAGAAAATGCATCCACGCGCGTATTCAGTTGTATGCCGCGGTATGTAGTATATACTATATGCCGCGGTGTTTTTCGTGATAGTTTAAGTATTACTTAAGTTAAATAAATAATAATGGAAAACGGACAAATCAATCTATTTAAATTGCATTATCTTAAAGCGGTCTCCTTTGACACTATCTAACACATCTATGATAGAAGCAAAAAGATAATGTCACCTTTCCGTGCTACAAGAAACTCCCTGCAAAACCTATTGACTCATACATTACCAGACTCGATTATCAAACACTGAATCATTTGATTGTTACAAGTTCAGGGTCAAATGTCAGGGATAGGGTCAAGGGCGGACTGTGGCACAGGCCAAGGTCAAAGGGGTAAATAATAAAGCAGAGTGCAATGACGAACCAACCTCTTAGATTTATTGTATTTGTGACTTTGACTAAGTTGAAAATGTATAACTTTTCCTATTATAAGATACTAAAAAACTTGTACAGAAAAAATATAGTAAGCAGGAGTTTGTATAGTTGAACTGGGATCAAGCGTGAACTGAGTTCTAAGAGACTCGAGCGCGTTCTATGTCGGTTTTTCAGCTTTGTGCTGCGGTTACTTTGTCTATAAAATGTACTATAAGCTTTTCTCCACGCGGCTTCGACCACGTTATAATAGATGTTCCCTGGGAAATATATATTTCCCGCGGTAAAGAGTAGTCTATGTCCTTTCCCGGCATTTACTCTATCTCCGTTACAAGGGTCTTTAAAATCGGTTCGGGCAGAACTACTTTCGTATTCGAATTATAATATTAGTAATTTTTACCTCGTATTTATTATTTGATTTTCATTCATAAATAACAAGGAATCACGACTCACTAACCTGACGAGACCATTTAATTGGTTACTAACTAATAATGTCGATAAGTTAGAGCTGATAAGATAACACTAATTCGATGATAAGATATGCAAATTACACTATCTATTGGATTTGTTGGCACCAGACAACTACGTAAAACGTAATTTATTTTTATATCGATTTTGCTGAGAGTATTATGTTTAACTAGCTTTCGCCCTCGGCTTCGCTCTCGTTAGAAAGAGACAAAAACAGTAGCCTCTCACCCTTCAACTATCTCCAATTTAAATCACCTCAAGTCGCCGCTCCGTTGCTGACGATGGCCGATGGGGCTAAAATTTTCTGCATTCACGTCGTCCACATCCAAGACGTCCACCAGCGTGGCCAACTGATCTAAAGACTTAATTAAAGATGGTAAATAGTGCTTCCAACCGAAATAACTGGAAATCTCATGAGCCCTGTTTCCAGCAGTGGACGTCCGACGGGTGGTATAATGATGATGGGCTATCTTTCTTCGGTAGATAATAATCAGCTTCGTTTTATAATTAGATTAGTTATGGTATTCTAACTACTGAATTTGCCACAAATCGCACCTTGCAATTAAGATCATTTTACATTAATTTACAAGGTAATGTAAGGTGCATATTTCTATTACACTTGTTATTTGTTTAATACATTCTATGTATTATTCGTAAAAAAATCCGCTCCTGACTTTACTCGCGTTAGTTAGTATGCAGATGCACGTAGACAGCACCTTGATCTAGGCAAATCATCATCATCATCACCATTGTAGCCATCTAACGCCCTAATGATTACCAGGTATTCCGGTCGGATGCAACCAGCATCCACCGTGAACTCGCAGATGTGAATAGATAACAGTGATTTTATTATTTCGTATTCCCGTATAGCACTTTAAATTTAATTTGAATTGATACTTGAAATAATTTTACTTTTCTAATAATACGGCTTATTAAAACTCAATGTTCAGTGCTGCCATCTACAACTCTGGTGCTACTCGTCGTTTGAGACACTTCAATGTTTACTTTACAGCTACCGAACACATCAACAACAAGTTTTTATACTTATTCAATAGATGGCGGTACCATGCCTCATTTTACATGGTTGAAATCTGGATTGTAAACAACTAGGTTTCCATTTCCACCCGCCGCTTTAATAACATTCCCGCGTTAAAAGTAGCCTTTGTGTTATTCTATTATATAATGCTTCATTATCGTGAAGTTTCATCACATTATCCTTAGATTCAATTCTATGAATAAAAGTTTTCTATTAAAAGGTTTTTGTTTGGCAAAGTTACAAAAATCCTTAGGCATTTAAATTTCTTTTAAAGGGTTTTTAAATTTCAGATATATTTTGGACAATGGATTTATAGTAGAAAACAAAAAGGTTCTCGATCAGGGCCGGATCTACCTATGGGCTGATTGGGCTGCAGCCCAGGGCCCCGGGGTTACAAGGGGCCCCCAGATCCCGCTAAAAAGTAGGCCATAATTTGAAGAAAAAAAATAGTTGTCTGTAAAGTCGGTTTACGGAGGATATTTTTACGTGACAAGTGACAACGTCATAAGAAAATATTGATTAAAAATTGCATACAAATATACGTTTTCTTTTCTGCTTCGACCCATAGGTGGGAACCTGGGAACTATTGAATTGTGAAATAAAATTAAAATGCACCTTAAAAAGTTTAAGCCAGACCAGATGGTCTTGCCACTATGATGCTGCCAAAGCGTTAAATAATAGTTATGATAATATCATGAAATTTTCAAAAAGTTTCAGTGAAAGTGAGGTGGAGAAAGTTGATTTTCGGAAAAAGGCACGAAATTTATACATGAAAATGGCGAAACTCGAGACAAAAAATTAGATAAATTTATAAAAAAATATATATTTTTATAAAAAAACTAGCTTTCCGCCCTGCGGCTTCGCCTGCGTTTTACACCTTCCCGCAATTTTCTTTGCTATAAACCTCACGGAGCCCGAGAGCTTTCCAACGAATGCAAAACCGTGGAAATCGGTTCTGGAGTTATAGCGTCAGGAAGGAAACCCGATTTATTTGTATATGCGTCGATTTTTTTAAACTCAAATTGAGTACTAAGATATGACCCCCCCCCCCCCCCCCTAGTTTCAGCCCAGGGCCCCACAAATTCATGATCCGGCCCTGTTCTCGATGTAGGATGCGGCTGTGGAGCGGGGTCTATAGCAGCTGTGAAAATGAAGGCAAAACTAGTTCTGGCAAATGATATTGATCTCTGTGAGTATTTTATGCATATTTATTATACCTACTATATAAGTTATTACATATTATTATGTAGTCTCATTACCGAATACAATAACAATCGAATTTAACCTAACATCAGCATCACCCGAAAATTACTAAGCAAATTTGCACTGGATTATTCTTTGTCACAAAAATCTTCGTCCAGAACCACGGAGCAAATACAAAGCAAATACAAAATACTCTATATCTGCTCTGTGGCAGAACACTGTGAAGTAAATTCGTGTTCGGGTCACAGAAGAAAATAAAATGTAAAACAAATAAAAACCCCAAAAAGGCTGGAGATGCCGGGGATCGAACCCGGGGCCTTTCACATGCAAAGCGAACGCTCTACCACTGAGCTACATCCCCGCTTAGTAAAATCACCAAAATAACAATACGCACTATTTCAGGTGCTTTAACTGCTACGAAAATTAACGGTGAATTAAATGGGGTCAATCTTGAAGTTAGTTCAGAAAACTTCATCGGATCTAAATGCGAAGATTTTGATACAATAATGATTGGCGACATGTTCTATGATCCGGAATTTGCTGGAACCTTATTCAATTGGCTTCAAAGATTGAGCAACGAAGGAAAAACTGTAAGTTTAATTTAATAACGTTATTTTTTTTTATTTAAAAATGAATAAATGCAAAAAAATTATAGGCAGGTACATTTTTCTGCGGGAAGATTATACATTTCCCGCGCTAAAAGTAGCATATTTCCTTCTCATGGTTCTAAGCCCCTATTGGGGGTTATCCGTGTTCTAAGCTAACTTATCAACAATTTACTGCAATATGGATTTAGTCGTGAGTTTTATACAATATAGTTTCTATAGCTCAACTTTCTAGTATAAATACTTACCTAAATATATTTTACCATTACAGATCCTAATAGGCGATCCGGGGAGACACGGTTTGACTGACTGTATGAAAGAACACATCACACTTCTATCCACGTACAAACTCACAAAGGAAAGCTTTATAGAAAATAATGGATTCGCAGACGCCAGTGTATGGAAAATAAAATAAAATAACGCTAAATAAGTAACCTAGTGATCAAGATTATTTTTTACAAACGTAGGTATAAAAGATAATATATTTATATACTTATATATTTTTTATATGTATTTTTTCGTTATAGGTCTTGGGCGATTTGGTATACTCAGTACGTACCAACGTACCAAGCGGGTTAGGTGATCGCCTCACTGTAGGTTCGTACTGTTCGTAGAACGACGCTGCTGCCCACCAGACAAAAATATAAGACGATAAAATTAAAAGCAACATAAAAATAAAAATACTTTATTCAATACAAAAATACAAATTAAGTTACTAACTAGTTTTAGGTACTGTAAATATGAGGCACTTGAAATCGTTGTTAAGCTCAAATCTTGTACATTGGACGGACTTAATCTAATTTTATATTTTTTTATGTACTATCTAGGCAAGCATAAACTAATTACTAAAACTATTTACACAAGAAAGATAAAGAAATTAAATATTTGAATGATTGAGCCAAATTTTTAAATCAACGCCATCTATCGATGAAAAGTTGCACTTAACCATTGTAGTCTGAATCAGTTTCTGCTACTCATCACTAGGTGGCGTTGTTACAAATTTTCAATTTTAATTGGAGAATGAATACTGCTGGATTTAGAGCTGATAATTATGCATAGTATTCGCGTAAAGGCCATGTTTGGACCTGGCAGTCCTGCCTGAGTAATGGGAGTAAGTATCCATGTCCATTGGCGCGTGTGGATGCATGATCAGCACTGGCTGTAGCGCGAGGGACTTCCTCGAACCGGCGACAGATGCCGCGTCGGTCACATAGCCATTGTTTATTTCGCCTGTAAAAGAAACAAATATTGTTAGTCATCAATTTTTTTTAATATGTGATTGCAATAGGTACAAATCAAATATACAGTCAACGCTAATAATAATATACCTACAGCATGTATAAAATACAATATGGTATGAAAAACACGCCTGGTAAGGTACGGTATGTGTGATTGATACCAAATCCTTTTCTTTACAATTGATACCAAGCACTTTCTTTATAGCTTTTGTATATCAAACTTCTTTGAAGTAACTATCGGCAGGCCATAATTATGGCCAGAAGAACAAATGGCCGATGGGGCCGAAAAGTCCTCGAGTGTAAACCACGGATCGGCGTCGGCAGTGTCTCGTACGTCCACCAACAAGATGGACAGATAATCTGGTCAAAGCTGCCAGATCACGGTGATTGCAAGCTGCATTCGACCGTAACAACTAGAATGTAGTCATGTTTAATAGCCTATGTCCAGCAGTGGACGATCGGATGGCCGAAACGATGATATAGCAGACCTTATGCATTTAATATTCCATCTTGAAATATTTTGCAATAGACAAGTTAATAAAAACTTGAGAAACGTTAAGGAAGTACCTACTTAATAAGTTAATCGAACACGCCCAGTAGATTTCTTTACCGAATAACGTCTGATTAACCAACATTATGGTTGAATTATGCATAAAACATTTATAAATCGTAAAAATCTCGTTTCCTATATCTGTTATGCGCGTGAGTTCAACTGTGTCATCTAACCGTTACTACATAAACGATCGTGATTGGTTGACTTGGCATTCTGTTACTGAGTAAGCGTGGGTATTTGGCAATTCAAACTACTTAGTATACCTAGGTCTGTTAGGTTACATAAAATTGTGATTCTATCTAGCGAGCGTTCGATTTTTACAAGGTTTGCATGTACATTACGATCATACATTTAATTATTTGTGTTTACCCGTTAGGAAATGGCAATTATTACCTAAATATTTTTTTATTTTATTTTTTATAAGTATATATTTTAAATAGTTAAGCTAAAAATGTATCTTAGTTAGCATCTTTGGTACCCGAGTGGATAAAAATATAAATATGTTAATATTCTCAGCCGTTACCACAGGTCTATAGAACCATAATGCATTTAACACGTTCAATGCCCGTATACGTTACCGATGGCCTAGAATAGATACTATTCCTCAATAACACATCCATGAATGACACCAATAAGATGTCACCGACTTGCACTAACCGGTTTTTTCTGTCGCAAAGCCATTAAAAGCCTCTTGCGTGAAACACATTAAAAAAGGTTTAATAGCATCAACCTTGTTAAAATGAATTAGTTATAGTCTTTTAGTAATTTGTCATCGACTTCCTAGTAATTGTGAAATTATAATCTGGCACATCTCTGCATAATCGCGAAAGTAGGCATAAGCTATTGGACCTTAATATTGCTTTCATATTCGTTTTATTATGGCTGAACCGTATGTTTTTTAGGGTTCCGTAGCCAAATTACAATAAACCCTTATAGATTCGTCATGCACGTCTGTCCGTCCGTCCGTATGTCACAGCCGCTTTTCTCCGAAACTATAAGAGCCAAACTGTTGAAAGGAGAGACTCTTCACTTCACTCCCAAAGTGGTAAAATGAGTGTACCTCTTACTTCAAAAATAAGCGAATGATACGCTAAAAATATATAATGTAGGTACATAATCATGGAAACTACCAACGAACATTGGTTGAAATACCAGTTTTCAGCAAATACCAACTAACAAGAAAAAGTGACAACTTGTTTTATTTCCTTCCGTTCCGCTAGCCTGTAGATAATAACCATAACAGAAATAATGAAAATCAAGTGAAACTACATCACATTGCGTAACTGGTAATATTAAGGCCAGAACACACTGTTCTACTCTGTTGCTCTGGGTTCCGCTCTGCTTCTGGTATTGAAACTGAAAGTGTGACAACGTTCTAACATACGGGAAACTTGGAAGATCATACGGGAACCATGTTGGCATTAATTTCAATTGAAATACCTGATTATTAATGATTTACCACAAAATTTAAGTAGTTTAAATACTTACTTTATTTTATAACTACGGGAATCACTCACTTATTTACAAAGGAGTGGTGCTTTAGTTTTTGTCGTAAGGAAGTATACATTACTTAAACAGCCACACGATGTCACTCCTTTAATATTTATCTATTTATTTACTTATACATCCAAAGGTTGCCTGGCATTATTAGATACTTATTGTATTTTTCACTTTTTATGTTTTTTTTTTTTTTTATTTATTAACGGTGTAGGTACCTACAATAAACTAATTCTATCTAACTATCTATAGCGGGTCGACGGCAGACTGCATCACACGTCTGAACTCTGAACCAGGATAATAATGTGTGTGAATGAAGCAGCTATCCATAAGCTAGCTATGACGTGACGTCACTCACCTTTGTACAGGTCGCCCGGGGGGTAGGAGGTGTCAGGCTGCAGCCGCACGTGCCTGGTGGCCAGGATGAAGGCCAGCGCGGCCAGCACTATGCCGTCGAGGCACCCGATCACCGCCAGCATGTAGGCCCAGTGGACGCGGCAGCTGCCTGTGATACAGATATGATGTTATTGGGTTTGAATTTCGAAGTTATGATTGGTTTTAGGAACATGCAGATGGGGAAAAGTTCGGATATTTATGTTTGGACTTGCCGAGCAGCTTTTATTTTAACGCTATCAGCGCTCATAAGCCACGACGTAGATTCTCCCCGGTGTACGGGCATACCGTACGAGTGATCTATGCCGGCTGTAAATTTTTATTTTAACTTTGTCATATATTTCCCTTGGTCATTAGATTTGGCAAAGTTTTGCATGAATCCTCAGTTTTACGTTGGATCACTCGCACTCGCACCGCATAAACACTTTTAACATGCCACAAGAGAGGCCGTGGCTGACATGTTCAGTGCATATACCTATATCGGTTTACATACCTACACAAAAGTAAGACTAGCCTTTTTCAACGTTCACGTTGTTATTCTTTAACGTAAGAATGACCTATTTCAATACTAACGTTTAAAGCCTTGACCAACGAACACTATGTTTGACAGTACAACCAACTGCTAATAAAAATCAAATGATGCACAAGTACCTATATTATACTGGTCCGCGGCGGGCCCACAGGTTTCCTGCACCGACGTTTCACTCCACGCGGCGGGGTAGATCGCCACTCCGGCCACCATTAACAGGGCTGAAACAACACACATTACACATTAGTCATCATCTCTCTTTTCCATCCAAATGTTGTCTGGAAGAGATCGCTCTTTAGCGATAAGGCCGCCCTTTGTACGTGTCTCTTTTTATGTTTTATTCGTGTGTTTTGTTTTTGGTGTACAATAAAGTGTTCTTGTATTGTATCAGTAAAGAATGGGTTTTTTAAGTCATAACGTAAAAACCCCCAAGCGAAGATGTTGGCGGGTCGGCTACTCTTGGTATTACACACCACCTTACACGACATAAAATAATGTAATTTAGTTGAAAATAACCCCTACTATGTAATGTGATTTTGTCCATTTAGAAGAGAAAACGTGAAAATCTGCGCGTCATTTGATCTCCGTAATTGCAAGTTTCTAATCGATGGTTACTCACAGTAAGTGGTTCGTGTAAATTTGCATATCTGTCAGGTAAAGTGCACCGTCACATCATTAATTGCGTAAATGTAGTGCATCTATGTTTTATTCTTTTGAGTTTGCTAATTGCTGGGCTATATTTTTATTTTACTCTTTCTTCTATTTAAGGGGTTCCGTAGTTCGAGTGTCGAGGCGAATAGTGGTTAATGCATTACAGAAACTGAATTCACAATCATCATTATCCCTACTTATCATAAACGTTCCCACTGCTGGGACACAGGGACTTATCTCTTGATGAGAGAGATAAGGCCTTAATTTACCGCGTTGGCTAAGTGCGTGTTGGTAAATGACACATGCCCTTCAACATTTTAAAATTCTTAGAACATGCCGGTTCCTCACGATTTTTCAAGGAAAAAATTCAGAGTTACGCGGTGAGGTAAACCCTCGACCTTCGGAATGAAAGCCGAGTGTGCTCCCACTTAGCCAACACGGCACTAAATCCACAGCTCGAATTTACATATTCATATAATAATCGAACATACGAGTAAATAACTAATAGGTAGGTTCATTTTGCATAGTTGCATAGAACAATCAAATGACTCCGAATAATTGTGATTCGTACTTTCTGGTCACGGGGTATGGTTGTGAAGAAAGCTGCAACTATAGAAACTAGTCTACCTTGGATTTCACTTTATTGATTAACTAACTTGCTCTCCCTTGCATTATCTGAATAGAAAAACTGATAAATGGATAATCAAGATAAAATAATAAATAAATAAATATTAAATATTAATGGACAATTTTACACAGCGACATCTAGCCCCGTGGTAAGCTCGAAGCTTGTGTGTATAATAAAATGGTATAATCAGCCGCAGGGCACACAGTTATTTATGCATGTTCTGAGATTTCGTATTTTAAACCTTTAAGAAAATACCAAGCTAAAATCCTTGAGCAAACACAATAGAATTGTCTATTCTATTACAATAATGGCGCTACTTTATTCCCAGACATTTAGACGGATGGTAACAGTAAATACAGTACAGATAATGTTAGAATTTGCTAAGTAATGGCAGGTTTGGAATCTGATACGCTATGTACCTAAGCTATGCAACATCCTGTATACAGGGCTATAGGAAATACACCAACAACCAACAAAATTCGATTTCTGTTGTACCAAAAAATAGTGAAAGGCACTGATACCAAAAGCTTAATATTTTTATTGAATTTTGTTATGGTTTTATTTATAAAGCCTTGTAGTACGGGAAATAACTTAGTATATACCTTCTTATTGTTACCTAATAATTGTAGGATACAAACAAGGTTAATTAAAATGCATTTTTTAATTAAGGAATAAATTTATTTTACAAAGAAATATATCAAAATGTTTACCCGGAAGACATTGCAATGAATATATAAATATTTTGTGTTAACTAAAAAAAAATGCATTTAAGCTTTCTAAAATTTTTGAATTTTTCCAAAATCTAAACAAAATTATCATTTAATCTAGGCCAAACATATTCACACGTTACCTATCAGAGCATCAAGTTTACTAAAACCGGTTAGTGAGAAAATGTACTGTTTCGTAACTCACTACAATTATACTTCTAACTAATGTAATAATTTAGAATGGTATCATCTGTGTAACATACGACCAGCCAGTCAGATTTTATGCCTAAATAGGTATGAAAAGTACCTACTGCATCTATAAGATAGACACTAGTTTCAGCCCCGCGGCTTCGTCCAGGTTATAATATTTTCCTGCTGAAAAAATGTCATGGCCTCCTGGTTAGTACCTAGGTACTTACTAGCGAATTTAAGTTTTACTTGAACGAGCAATATTAATAATTATTATTTGTATTTATTGATTTCTCCAAGTAATCTTTAATTTTATAGAAAAACATGACATAAATCTTCAAATCGTTCTTCTATCCAACTTAATTTACTCAGAACTTCGTAACTGCGAATTTTCTAATTCTATTAGTCATTCTATTCATTAAAATTACAGGCACAAGACAGATGAGTCATAAATTAAGTATACATTCACTTGAATAAGGAAGCATGAAGTAATTCCTTTAACATAGATAGACAATTTTATCTTTAGTAAGTCCATTATTATTATTACATTACTCGTAGTTATTATCTTTCATCAAAATAAAAGTCAGGCTAATATTGCTACAGTGCCACAAGCTTTAAACTTAAAAACTTCGTGGCCAGAGAACGAAATAAAATAAATAAATAAATATTACTGGACAATTTTACACAGCGACATTTAGCCCCGTGGTAAGCTCGAAGCTTGTGTTACGGGTGCTAGATTTCTGATATACTTAATATAATATACATACATAGATAGATATTTTTTTATTATACATATATAACACCCAGACACCCGGAACAAATATTTGCAGATCATACAAATTGTTGTTCCGAGGCGGGAATCGAACCCGCAACCTCTTGCGTCGCAGGCGGACCTTCGCCCGCTGCGCCACAGAGGTCGTCAGAGGAAATATTTGCATTTTATTTTCATACATGTATATCGTGTTACTATCTTACTATCCATGTAAGTACCTACTCGTATATTATTATCAGAAATCTAGCACCCGTTACACAAGCTTCAAGCTTACCACGGGGTTAGATGTTGCTGTGTGAATTGTCTGTGATACTCAAAAACATTTAAATAAATATTACTGGACAATTTTACACAGCCATATCATGGTATGTTACCCGTTTCATGTTCAAATATCATACAACTTGTTGTCCCGATGCGGGAATCGAACCCGCAACCTCTTGCGTCGCAGGCGGACCTTCGCCCGCTGCGCCACAGGGGTCGTCAAACTGGTTGCCATGTACCAGTTTTGTACAGAAAAGTGTGTGGCACTGTATCCTCAGCCAACGAGGAAGTCGGTGAAACGATCCATTCAATGAAATTGCAAGTAATTTCTGAAGACCAGAATTAGTTACTTAACTATAATAAAACTAAAACAAGACTCTGAACCACTGAAGCGAAAGAAATGATTACACAACTGACAACCCATAGAAACATTATAAAATTTTACAGTTCCTAATAGCGGAAATGTCAAAAAACTCTATAGCAATGTAGTAAGAGCCCTCTTATAGTTTAGATTAACTTATGTATGTTATATTTCATTGGATGTCCACAGCTGGACATAGACAAGATCACCCGTCCTTCTTGTATAGTATAACCTAGCCACATCCCAGCCCGTCGGATTAGCTCTTACCTGCCTGGTCATATTGCAATGGATGATCGACGGGGCCGAAGAGTTGGAGGCTACGGATCGGAAAAGCAGCATCGGACGTCAGCATAATTATGACGAAAGTTCGTGCGTTGATAAATAAGAAGCTATGTAGGTAAGTAAGTAGAGTTATGTGTTCTTTTGATGATACGTTTTATGTATTAACACGAAACTCGTGCATTTAGTAGTACCTACTTTATCATTTAGTTTTGTAATCTGGTGATTCAAATGAACGTTATGAAACGTGAGGCATCGCGATCACGGTATCGTGATGGTATAATAAGCAGTTCTTCAGATAGCAGACTTTGCATGTCGTTATCTGGGCGAAGGTGATACGGTTGTCACGCACGCTGAGCTTATTCTAATGAGGTTTTAATTGCAAATAGTGTCAATTGCAAGTTTAAACAAAATTCATTTTCATACGTCCTAAAAGTAGCTACGTTAAAAACCTTGCTATTAGTATAACAATTTATTCTCGAAACATTTTGAACACTAGTTATTGCGCTGTAGTAAAATTGCAGATAGTTTCTTATCACATTCGTGACACACATTTGTTCATTCTACGACGGAATTTTATATTTATGCCTCAGCGAATTCTTCTGGAGTAGGCATCCACGCCCTAACCCTGGAGCATCTGTCATCATCTATGAGTAAGCTCTTCCGTTTAACTGCTATGTTCTTCTCCAACTGACCTCTGTACTGCATCAGATCTGACCTGATCCCGTCAGCGTTTCGAACTAAATTCACCAGCTCATCCATCTTCTCTTTTATCAGCTTAGCTTCTCCCACCAAGCCCTGCTGTGCAACATCCCTACAACTTTCAACGTTAGGACGCTCGTAATTCCTATTCTTCAATCTCGTCATAACTAATTTGTTCCTTTGCTCAAAATTTCTGAGAGACTCTTTTAAATATTCTATCAGTTTTTCTACATCAGCAATCTGTTGTAGGTTCTCTTTCAATTTTCTCTCCAACTCGGCGCACATTTCCCTTGTGGTTTGTACAGTTTCTCCCAGAGCTTGGTTTGTTCTATCACATTGCTGTTTTAGGTCTTGACCACCCTTTACAATAGCAGTCATCAGGTCGGCACGCAAGTCTTCGGACTTTCTTTTTATTTCTTTGCAATTTCGTATGTTTTCTGCACAATAATGCTCCCAGTATTCTAAGCTTGTTGAGTTCTCTGTCCATCTTGCTGCACCGGGATGCAATAGAATTATAGATGAATCAAGTCCAAGATTTTGGTTCAATTTGTCTAATTTTAGCGTTGCCGTTTTATCACTCCAATCGCTCTCAATACTAGCTTTCGCTGCTTTTAGATTTTTCATCATATCTTCTGCTTTCGCTAAGGTCTCCGTAAATACTCTTCGAATTTCTGCGACAATAGCTACTTCTTTAACTAATTCTTGCTCTGCATCATCTCTAACAAGATCGGGCTCTAATCTGTGAGTTCTCAAATCGAGACATTCTCTAGATATGGCTTCAGGCATCATAAGAATTCTAGAAGCTGATTTTAATTTCATTCGATACATGTCCAACGTCTCAACTTCCTCGGTTATATCGTTCAATGCTTTCCGTACCTTCTTCCTCCAAGAAGTGAGATCATCGATCCTATCATTCAACTTAACATTTGAATCTTTCATTTTAATATCCAGGATATTATAAGCATCTGCGATAGCTTTTTTGCTTTTCTTTTCGAAGTCATAGCCTCTACCTGAGGTAGGATCAGTGAGGATGGTGAGGTTATTCTTCCTCCATTGTCCGGTGGAGTACCTGGTCATGGAGTATTTGTCGACGACCGGTCGGACTCCGGTCATTCCTGCTTGGGGGGTCCAGTCGGGGTGTCCGGACGCCCAGGGTCCTATGGCAGACATGCCGAGGATGTCGCCACTGGAGGCGTCTGTTGGTTGCGGGAGGTAGGAGGGAGGAGCTCCTTTCGGGTAGAGTATTGGTTGGCGCGGCACCACGGACCCAGGGATATAAGGGGCCGCGTAAGGGTTAACATTCGCTTCGAACATACCTGCTTGCTTATGTACCACAGGTGCCTTTGTCGCTTGGTTGTTAGCTGGACATATATCTGGACACGTCGCCATTTTGTACGGTAATTTAGTATAATGTTAAAAACTATTTATTTAGTTAAAATTAGCTAAATAATATCTAAATCTACCTACCTAACATGAGTACGCTAAATTAAATAAATAAAATGACATAAATATCTAATGTCATGTCTATTTTGATTCCGTGAACTGTCAATCACAAACAAGAAGGTTCTTCTTTAAAACGATTAGAAATGAAATAGGATTTGCGCGCCTTTTTACTCAAATAAATTATTGTGAAAATAAAACAAATAAATAAATAAAATAATAATCAATACGTTTAAAATGAGTATTAGTACCTATTAATTTAATAGTGAATGCGTCTCTTCTCTGAAGTGAACTTTGTCTAATCCGTACTTTGTCAAGATATAGTCATCATACTGCCTTAAAACGTGCTATCATCTGACTTAATTAATCATACCACGCGCGAAGACACTATAAAACAATGTAGTAATCTAACTACCGTAACACACGCAAGTGAAATAGTAAATCAAATATAAATCTCATTGATTGTAGGAAATTGAACTTCTGGATTATCGCGTGTAAAGAGTAACGGGCCTTGCAAGTTCGTTACCATAAAGGCACCTATGCCTTGGGAATGGGAAGCACTTCACACACCGTCTTTTGTTTAGTTCTTCTCAGGATCCTATTGTTTTATGGGCTAGAACTATTGAGCAAATAAGCACTATCATATCAGTTGGTAGGATATTGCGATGCTAATCTAATTATGTTCTTTTAATAGTGTGTGAGCGAGACTAAACGAAATCTTATCTGTTGATGAGAAAGGATAATAAAACGTTGTTTTGTATAATAAATATTCAACAATTGTAATTTAGAACATAACAATTGAATTACATTTAAATAGTAATCATTCCACCCGACCAACATATTGAACCAATCAGTATTTTTAATTAAAAATGTCCCTTTAAATATGTATAAGTACATCAGAATTTTTCAGCACCTTACGTTGAATTTATTTGCCTCATAGCTATTTAATGTCTTTAAAATCCGGCAAGCTCTGAAGCAGAGGGGTAGTGAGACCTCACCATGCCACATCTCTCTCTATCAATATTGAGCGTCTTTCTCTTCGAAGCAATTGCGCGCTCCAGCTCTAATCTCTTGTTGCAAAGATCCGATCTAACACGCTCAGCATTAGTCCTCTGCCCCAGCAAAGAAGTCACAGTCTCATGTATCTTCTTTACTTCTTCAATGAGACCCAAATGTGGTTGATCTCTAACGCTTTCGCCATGCGGCCTCCAATTGTTTCTATTATCTAGTCTGGTCTGAGCCAGTTTCATAGCTGCATCCATCTTCTGTATGGAGCTATTAAGATTGTCAATCAGAATTTCCATGTCTGTTATTTTTTGAAGCGTATTGAGGAGAGTTTCTTCTAGCTTTGTACAAAGTTCACTTGTTATCGCCACTGTTTCTGCTAAGGCCATGTCAGTTCTATCAGCTTGGTTTCTCAGTTTTCGACCACCTTGCACCAAAATAGCGTTTAATGTTCCTCTCAAATCAATGGAGTTTTGTCTTACAGATTCACAGTTCTGCACATTATCTCTGCAAAAGTATTCCCAGTATTCAAGAGGGGCGGAGTACTCTCCGAATCTCGTTGCACCGGGTCTCCACATTATTGTAGTTGATTTTGGAGTCAGGCTCAAGTTTAAGGATTCTGTATTGTAAGCCATTTCTTTGTCACACCAGTCGTACTCAATCTTATGCTTTGCTGCCTTGTTTATTGCTAATTGTTCTTCTATTTTCTGCAGTGTTGACTTAAGTGTAGCTCTGACCTCTCCAACAAGGTTCATTTCTTTGATAAGCTCCTGTTCAGCGAGGTCTGATACTAAATCTGGCTGGAATCGATTAGAGCGAAGATCGAGACATTCCTTAGAAATTGATTCTGGCAGCATCAGGACTCTTGAGGCTCCCTTAAGTCTTTGCCTTTCTATTTCTAGCGTCTCCACCTCTTCCGTAATAGCCTTACACGCCCTTTGCACTTCAACCTTCCACCTGAAAATATCCTTAGCCTTTTGTTTCAATCTCTTATTGTTTTCAGATTGCTGTTTATCAATATTGCCAAACGCTTGCATCATAGCGGTCTTTGCGTTGTAGTCTATGATGTTCGACTCATTTAAGGTTTCCATATCTAGGACCTTCTCGTTGTGGTTTCTCCATTCTTTGAGTGAGTAACGGCTTATGGAATATTTGTGGACGGCTGGTCTGGTGCCGGTCATTTTGGCGAGCGGGGTCCAGTCTACTTGGCCATCGTTGCCTGGTTTGAGTTGTGGGAGGTGTTCTTGTGTGGGGGGGCGGTTGGAGAGAGGTTCGGGGGGTGCTTCAACAGCAGGTGCTTCAACTGTCTCGTGCGCCACCTCCGCCGCTATAGCAGCTGATTTCAACTCCTCAGCGACCACCTCAGGGTTTTGTGGTGACTTCTTGAAAGCTCCGATATTTTCGCAAACTTTAGGACATTTCTCTTTCTCTGGGAAGGTGGTTAAGGGTGCAGCCATGTTTGCTGTTTTATTGTTTAATATTTAGGTTAAACGTAGTAAACGAAATAAAAAGTAAATAACAAAAATAGCAAAACACTTTTAAATTACTCTTGTTTGACAAGACCTGTCCTGTCATTTAGTAAGTAATTGTAAAAGTTTGACGCGGTGTAATACATAGAGTAGGTACAAATAATATCTGAGTTGTCTATCGAGTATTTGCCTATACTTTATAGTCTGTTCGCTGTTCGAAGATATTGTAGGTTATTTACTACGACGCACTACGCGTTATTTGTATCCGGCTGAGTACAAAGTGGTCTAGATTCTAGATCCTTCACCATAATCCGTAGACTGGTCGACTTTCTAGCCACTTTTACTTGAGCAGACCAATTTTCCGAGATGTTTTCTTTAATGTACCTATAGCTAGCTAAATAGCGTATTCGCTTGTTTAGTTCCGAATTTGTATGGAGAAGGTATGAGTTTACAAACTTTTCGTTATATAGACTCGTTTTGTCGTAGTCGTCGTTATAGTGAGCTGTAATATTGTAAAGTTTTATCAAAACCCATTCAATAGATTTTGTTTGGTTCACGTTAATTTGTATTAACGTTAACGTTATGGTAGGTATTTACTTGATATTAATAGGATAATAATTAATAAGTAGGTACTTATTAAAATTTACATCCAAATCAAATTCAAAATTCAAAGGGAAGTAGGAATAAAATTAGGCATCGTTAAATTTGTCTGCAGTGTGTGTAGTTTTATTAATCGCGGGCAATAAGCATAATTGTTAAATTTCAAAATATCACCTCTTTTCATAGTCTCATTAATCTTCCTCAATTGCGATTTGCTTAAAACATTCATGTAGTTAGCGGCGTAAAACAGCGTAACATTCGTAATGTTGTCATTATACGGTTCACTTTTACTTTTTACGATGCTAAATTATACCGCCATTTAAAATTAAAATTCGTGCATGTAATGCTTGACTTTGGCTATGATACTTCTTTCTCTAGTTATTTACGGAATAGTTTCTTACTTTATCGTTAACTTACTTAAAATCTTTGTAGAACGTAAATAGGGGTCATGATAATGATGATGAAATATATGTTGATTATAACTTCGCTAAAAAAAAAAAAAGTTTCTACTTAAGTGGTTGATAGATATGGTTAAATTTTAAATAACACCTTCTTGATGTACGTACTTTAACGTGTTAACTTTAGGGTTACGCAGTGTCCCAAAAACAACTGTTCAATTTACGAGTTCCACGCTCCAAATTCCGACAAATACTAAAGATCTATAGAACATAACCAACTTTCCTTATTTAGCAACTTCTTCAAACACGTAACACTTAGTAAACTATGTCAAATTAACGTAAAATAAGCTTTGCGTTAACGAGATACAGTTCATTTGAAGAATGTATGGGATTTTTTTGCCGGTCACGTTAGCGGTTTAGTGAACTCATAGGGCTCTTCAAAATGTGCTGTACGAACAGTGCAACAAAACTCACACTACGGGGACTGCAATCACTGTAGAATTCAATTTGATTTAAATTTGTTTATGGTTCTCTCCGCAACATGACCAGTCGATGAGACGAAATAGAAGAAGCAACAATAATAATATATAGACAATAGATTCGCAATTAATCTTGACTCATTTGGCTCGATAAATTAACTTTTTTTATAACTTTTAGTCATTTATAGTAGTTACACTGCGCTCTTGATCTGTTTACCTAATGTGTGTGCTTCAAAAACCATAGGGATAATAGAGATTTTAGTTGGTTCAGAAGCTTTTGTAAAAGAAACTGTGCAGCCACTTTTGACAGTGATAAAAGCTTTTGATGAGGTCAGAAGCGAAGAGTCGTGCTACTGCAACTTATGTGGAGCTATTATCCGCATTCTTTGGCATAATTTTGTAACGTGGAGGGAAATTTGACGTAAATCGTGTGTAGTAATTTACTTCCATTATTAGTTACCTACCTGAAGAAGAAACTAGGTTGGTATTGAGTATTTATTTACATGAAGGTACATTTAAAAATATACCTAGTTTTTCATGGACCTTGCACATTGTAGTGTTGCCTTGGTATGTATGTTTATTGCATAAACTTTTCAACTACCTAGCTAAAATTATAGGATTCAAAGTTGTTTACTAATCAACAAGACAAACAAAAATTTTAATTAAAACCTGGGAACTTAAAATTAAAAGGAAATGGAACATGCCGGTGGTAATTATTCATAACCGGTAAATCCACTCAGTCTGCTCCGTCATTTTCCGAGAATTCCGAACGAAAATGAAGCGACTGATAGCGAATCGAAACGATTTACTGTAGAGCAGAAACGCAACTGAAAGTTTTTGGAATATTATGTTTAGCCATTGTCCATCGGTGGAAGTTTTGTGTATATCTAAATAACTACCATAGACGATTCGTCTATTAGTCTATACTAATATTATAAAGATAGATTTGTTTGTTTGTAATGTATAGGCTCCGAAACTACTGGACCGATTTCAAAAATTCTTTCACCTTTGGAAAGCTACATTATCCCCGAGTAACATAGGCTATAATATATCCAAGAAAATTGCCGGAAAGTGTAAAACGCGGGCGAAGCCGCAGGGCGGAAAGCTAGTCTATTATAATTTTAAGATGATTTTTTAATTTAAACATTATGTTTGCCCTAAACTAGCGAATAAGTTATTAGATTAGGTAGTTGCTATTAGAACCTATTCCTTTTAAATCAAGAGTAACTTTTGCAAACTCTTAATGGAACTATGAGAACCACAGATAAAAAATTGTCTTGAACACTCGTTTCTTGCTAACTGAAATTATTCAGCAATTTTAATGAACTGTCAGCGGTTGTGTAAAAATAATTATAATGCTGCATTGTTTGACTTCTAATTGTTTCTAATTAGGTTGTTACGAAGCTTGCATGTAAGCTATTCGACATCCACGGTTTTTACCGAATAATATACATAAGTATTGCTGGACAATTCATACAGAAATATCTAGCCGCATGGTAAGCTTGAAGCTTGTGTGAACGGGTGCTAGATTTCTTATACCTAGTTTATTAATTTTGATAATTTAAATTGGTTATGTAAAATGATTTACAAACAGCTATATTGACGTTTTTATGTTGATATGCGTAAAATTTGACATATCAGTAACATAAATAAAAAAACCCAGTCTCTAAAAGTCAAGGCAAATAAACTTTAGCATTCATTTATTCATAACACAAATATCTGTAGGCTTCGACATCAATAACCAAGGTCCTTCGTTGATCCAATTAAAATATAAATCTATTATCTATGCATTTGAATGCGATTACGTATTATACCTACCGTTAACATAACACTTATTGCGGTATAGCTAGCACACTAGCCGACAGCTTCGCTTGCGTTTTTACGTTATCTACATCTAAAATGTAGCCTAAAAGTCTTCCTCACTACATTTAATATCCAACACTGAAATACTACACTATCTCTCTATCAGAATTGTCCCTTTATCAATAAGGTTGTATTTATTTCTCCATACCTGTTTCTTTGTCTAACCCAGGTACAGATTCCCTATTATTTATGCAGGTAGGCGCACCTGCTTTGTCGAACGTCGCTGCATTTATCTAGGATTTGCACCTGCTCAAGTGTTTATTAGGTACATGTTGAGTGAATTGTTAGACTAGTTAGCTAGTTTAGGTCACACTTTACTTAGGTACCAACTTTTACTACCAACTTTAGAGACCAGGATAAACAGATGCAGAATTTAAAAAGATGTTTTTCGGTGATAAGTAAATATTTCGTCATAATGTGGATCCTTTAGAATTTTCACTATGTTTTTAATGCGACTGTAGACCATAGACTAGTAGACACATCTTGAAGAGTAGGTAACTTTTGATGAGACGACCGATATCAAGTTCCAGTAAGATTCCTATAGTTAACTTATCGCTGATTTACTCAAGACAGGCAAGGTCAATTGTCCACCTTTATGCATAACTTTCACTTGGAACCCGTTTCGTTAATCGAACCGTTATGTAGTTTTCGATGTTTGGTTTCTTTACTGACCGACTTATACGGATTCATTCCCGGATTCCTTTGAATTTTATCACTTGCTATAACATTACGTTCGTTTACAAGATACTCATTGAAGTTAAGATAAATGCCAAAGTTATCTAGATAGTTAGGCAGTTTAGGATGGTGAATCATTTCAGCGCTAAAAATTTGCTTTTTGAAAGACATCACTTCTGCTTTTAATATAGGTACTTAATGTTTTGCGATGAATTCGATTAAAGATTGCTCGAGCCAGCTAGAGTAAGTCATATGGGTATGTTGTTTTGCTACCTGTAGATTACATGCATTTAGAATATAACGTCACTTTATCCCTAAGCAGATTGGGTTATTAACGGTTTTTATGGTTAGTATAAGACTGTTAGTTCCGTAAACCTAACATTGACTCACCCGAGAAAATCTGCAACCATCCACATATATGGAACACCGTCGTTGACTGACAAACGAAGAACAGCAGCATAGAGATGATTGTGAACAGTGCAAGTGTCACCGCCAAACCCACTAGCACAGTCGCGATCTTAAACACCAGTCCATTTATCGAAAAGAAGTCATCGAGCCTTCCTTTGCAGTCCTCCACATTATCCACTGTTCTACAGACTTGCCACAGTCCAAACTTCCGCTTATAATAAGGGTCTTCATCACCAATCCACTCGGGAGTCACAAAAGCCACAACACTGATAATAGCATAGCAGATTGTGAAAATAGCCCAAAGCACGCCAATTGCCTTCGAATTGCGGACATAGTTGGTCGCGTAGAGATGAGAAGAGTCCACGTATTCGATTTTGGAACCCATGTTTACCGATTTGTATGAAAGGTTACGCGCACATTATTGTCAGTTTATGAGCATGTCGAGGTAAAAGGTACGGTTTTTCGAGGACGAAGGCGGCACGAGTCGACACGTTGTAATGGCGCGCAAGATACAAGGTACTGCCTCTCGCTTCGCCGTTCGCTCGTGATCGTGCCCCGCGTGGAGGGGATAGCTGATGAGGCTGCAAGTTCGACCTGTTACCTTTTGTTGTTGTGTTACTTTGCGTGTTGAAATCTTGCTGTCTTTTGTGAACTAATGATTCTGCCAGCGGATATAAAAGTAACCAATAATGTAGTGATAAACAGGTTTAGAGCGCTCTGGTTACAAACATAAGACCTTTGGATAAGGTGATCGCTCAGTAAGTAGGTATGGTAGGTATGCGGATACAGTCGGAGTTTCTTTTAAGGTTCTGGGTTTCGTAACACGTTAACGTTAAATCGTACCTACTAGGTATAAGGTTTACATTTTAAAAGCAGTCTTGTTTCGGTTTAGTGAGAAACAGACCTCGCGTATGGGACATTTTATCTGAAAAATTTACTCAAAAAATAATTCCAAAAGTATTTTCTGTAGAAAACGTTTGGTTTTTGGGGGGGTCGAGATTTTTATCAGTAAGTAGACATAGACATACATTTATTTGCTAATCACACACAGTACAAAACATTTAGCACAAAAATTTACAAAAACTTAAGAATTAAGGAAATATAATAAAAAACCTACTTTTCTGTATGTAGGTATATGTTATTTTAACTTTGTATAAACGGAAATACTTACTTCACTCGCTTGGTAATTTGGTAGTAATTTTAATAATGATATTTGTTTTTATTTAAGGGAGGCCTATGCCCTATGTTATATATGTGTATGAGATGATGCTGATGATGATTTTCGTCAGATAGTAACGGTTAGAGCTAATTATTTGTATGTCACTGTCAATGTCACTTTTGGCTTCAATGTCAACATTTGTGAACGAGACAAGTAATATCAAAATGTTCGAGGCAAACAGAGAGAGCATAACACAACATGTCAGCTGTCACTGTTATAAAATGTTGAGTTTTTGTTGTGTTTTATTTTTACACGAAATCAATCGATGACCTGATAAATTATCCGCAATTTTCCTTGTAGTTAGCACGTTATTTCGTTTATCATGAATACCTAACTTGATCACACAAGAAATTTGAAGTGTTTTATTGTGTCAGTGTTGTCGGTTTACTCCGAAATCAATAAAATGTCGACGAGAGACAAGTGGATTCGCCGGTTTACGGTGGACGAGACTGAAAAACACAAGAATGGCTTTACTATTTACAAAATTACCTCTATAGTAAGTGTATATCGCCTTCTAGTAAGAGAAGTAATAAGGAATAACAGTTTTCTAATGTAATATTTATCCATTATCTCTATAGGGCTCTGTGCTCTTTTTTTAAATAATATTATTTACTGAGTGCAGATTTGACAACGAAGAAATTAACTACAGTTTCAGTAAACACGTGATTCTAGGTTTATAATATGAAAGTTAATAATCTGAATTAAAAGGCTAGTCTTTGGCTAATTACATTCAACTACAACTACAACTACATTACAACTACATTAAAAGTTAATATTAAAACATAGGTAAACTCCTGTAAACTCATCGACAAAAAATAACCATTTAGTTTGAGATAAATAACTGTAAAATAATACTATATTAGTAATATACATTCATAGGTACATCTTAATATCTTCAATAATTACTTAATAATGTTTATTGGTACCTCAATGAGGTCATATTATTATGATACTTACCCTAATGTTAGAACTAATTATATCATTTCTAATTTATATGAATATTCAAAACCAATCCTTACTCCTTTCCATTGTCATAGTAATTATTTATGATTATTACAAGAAAGCAAGTTCTGTGAAAAATGCAACATTGTGCAATATACATGTCACATTCTTTTGCAATGTTGTTTACAAGTAAGTATAACTAAGAAAATTCTTGGTAAATATCAACTTACTGCAAAATTTTTTAACACATTTTTTATTGTGTTTCTTTTCATAATTAATATTTCCTGCTAATATTTTTTATGTTTTAAGCCAATTAGATATTTCTAATTTTAACAAAACAGGTGGCTATTTCCATTTGAATTATTTATTTGAAATCAAAGAAGGTATGATAGTGAGCTAAAACAACAGTAATGGAAATTTTATCAGAAAGTGTTCTAAAACTGTTTGTAGTAAAAACTAAATTTATGTTCCAGTTATTCCCCTTGCAGTCTCCAGAAGCAGTCACATCAGTGTCCGTCTGGAAGAGATATAGTGATGTCCAAAGACTGCACAAGAGCATGAGATCCTTACACGCAGGACTGCATCTACGAGGGACCTTCCCTGAACTGCCGAAGCACAGCTACTTCAAGAGGTTTCAGCAGGAGGTATAGATATGCCTTCATTATCATCAACACAATATAATTATATTAGAAATTACATAAAAAAATATTATCCTTTATTCTACACAAGTTGAGAGTATTATAATATTGCTACTCATACTTTTACTTTTCTATTAGAATGAGTCATTTATATTATTTTATTAAAACCTTGTTTGTACAAGTGTTTAATAAAGCGAAATGAGTCACTATTTTGTTTATCGCAGATCCTAATGTAATTATACTTTTGCATCACTAAGATAAGACATAAATAGAGAAATGATAAAATAATACTATTAACAATCAGTGTCATCATTGAAACTTTAAGTACTTGGTATGTGTAAGGCTTTATTTTATATGTTTAGGCACAATGTCAAAAATAACAGTTTTATAAATATGGATTTTTACTATAACATAATGTACCTGTTATCGGCTAGTACAATACTTACAGAAAGAAAAGCACATAAACAACACAAACAAATAAAACACAATTCAAAATAAAATTATTCAACTCTCAGGCTGCACAATATTTACCCAGCTCTATTTAATGCTATTTTAAATTGTTTTTGCAGGTAATAGATGAGAGATCCAAAACCATAAAATTATTACTGGAATTTATAGCAGAACACAAACTTCTGTTTACAAGTACAGATTTTGTCAACTTCCTTCAAGTAAGTTATAACTTACTATACAAAAGTATGTGAGAGAATTGAATTCAATAATAATAATTGCTGAATTCAGCAAAAAGCCAACATCACGCGGTGTTCCCAGGCGGTCACCCATCCAAGTACTGACCGCGCCCGACGTTGCTTAACTTCGGTGATCGGACGAGAACCGGTGTTTTCAACGTGGTATGGACGTTGGCGATAGGAGTGTTGAATTATTACATTTAACTAAATGCTATCTATAAAATTGATATCTTCTATATATATCTATATATATAAAAGAAAGTCGTGTTAGTGCCTGAACTTATAACTCGAGAACGGTCGAACCGATTTAGCTGAAACTTGGTGGGGAGGCAGCTTAGAACCGGGAGAAGGACATAGGATTTTTACTCTAATATAACGCGGGCGAAGCCGCGGGCGGAAAGCTTGTAACACATAAAAACCATTTTATTCATCTACTCTACAATACAATAAAATAAATTGTTTGCTTTGAACGTTTGTCTATAAAAGCTAGTTAACGTATTATAAAAAATACCTATCACTCTCATTCTTTACAGATAAAATATCAAGATATTTATTTGGGTTGTTTATATTTTTTATAATTCGTCAGTTAATTATAATGCATGTAATCTTTTGTTTTTGTTTTCAGACTGGTTACCCAAAACCAGACAAGAAGCCAAGTGGAGTGATAGATTCCATCCGGACGTCGCTTCACTTGCCAATCGAAGAGTCTCCTCCGTTAGAGTACCAGACTGACGACGAAGAGAGAAGTCCTGCTGATACTGGTGGGTACAAATACAAAACAATAAGCATAAATACCGGTTAGATATACAAATTAATAGAAACATTGTACAATTTAGTCAAACATTTTGATGACACCCATGATGAGATAAGATGGTACTTTTCACAGGTACGGCTGTTATAAATTAACATTAACATAGGATATACAAACAACTAAATTAGAAACTGATATAAGGAGTTAACTGAGGTATTTGAATAAATTCAGTTGGTCTGTCGCCAACGTCCATACCACGTTGAAAACACCGGTTCTCGTCCGATCACCGAAGTTAAGCAACGTCGGGCGCGGTCAGTACTTGGATGGGTGACCGCCTGGGAACACCGCGTGATGTTGGCTTTTTGCTGGTTTTAGTCTGTTTACAATATCTTTATTATGAAGAACAATGTAGTTTTTTTGATTTGTTATGGTAGTTTTACTTTATAGTTTTATTATCCATCTATATCTATTTTAAGTGTTTTATATAACCTCAAGAGATAAACACTGATATACGCCTCAAGGTTTGTAAAAAAACGAGTGCAATTAATGGTTTATGTGGTGTATGCAAAAAAATCTTGCATGCATTAGTAATAAAGTAATAATAAAGTTCTTAAGTTAGTAATTATTACATTCTTGACGTTTTCCGACCTTTTTAGTAGATACTCAATTAATATTTACCTTTGAAACATGTCTTATTTTTCAAAGAGACTTAAGAATTTTTAAATAATAATTTAATAGTATTTTTTTTTTAAGCTCGTCCACCAGAACAACTGCCAATGTCTATCGACGAAACAGATTTCATCTCACAAATACCAATCTACGAAGCCGCTGACGTAGAAATACGACATTCACCAAAACCAACAAAATCCAACAGCTTTGACTCATTATCCTCCATAGAATCCATAGACAGTGACCTCTACGACGAACTCTCTAAACTATCCATAGACAAAAGCAGACCGAGCATAAGAAAATTATTACCAGATCTAATAAACTTTGACGTTCCATCAACTTCGAAATTCGAAGACTACCACACTATGCCGAGACTAGATTCGGAAACAACATCGCTAAATTCAAATTTAGAATCGACTTCGATGAGTGAATTGGAGCGTAGTAGTTCACTATCCTTGTATAGTAAGAGGAGTGCTTTGTCTCTTTCTAACGCGGAGAGGTTGGACAGTAAGACAAGGACAGAGGATAGTTATGTGTTCGAAGCTGGGTATTTGTTGAATTTGGCGGCCAGATATGAAGATATGGGGGAATATCAACGGGCATTTGAGGCTTATAAATCGGGAATCGAGAAAATGCTTGTTGGAGTTCAGAGTAAGTTTTCTTTTAAAGTTATTATCATCATAACACATTATCACGCTCCATTAATCTTAACTTTTTATGTTGTCACTTTCTAACCAACAAATGTTAATGTGAATGATAAAGACAAACCTATACAAACTGGATGTTCTGATATACTTAATAACAATATACATAGTACATAGATACATACATACATTTGTTTATTATACATATTAATTATTAATCTTATAAATGGGAATTAGTTCCTTTATCAATGTACTATTTAAAAACATGAGACAGATAATTATAATACTTATCCAGAAACACGGATATCCAATTATTATCATATAAACTGATAAGTGACCTTGTGTGGTGCAAGTAAGAAGATTCCAGAGACGCAGATTCGAGTCCCGACGGTTACCGAAATTGTATTTTTTGGTGTGAGCAAATTGCTTCCACAGTGAAGGCAATTTGTTTTTTAAGCAATTTATTTATTTAATTGAAAATTATTAGAACAGTTATCCACTAATTATACTAATTACCTGAAATATTAACAAACTAGCTGTCCGCAAAGAACACGTGCTCAAACGGTGGAGGCAAACATCGTGAGGAAACCTTGTTCTAAAAACTTTGAAAAGAGTTTTGAAGAAAACATTCACCAACCCGCACTAGGCCAGCGTGATATAATCTAGTCAAGAGGGAAGTGTCCCAGCAGTGGAAACGTAAATAGACTATGATTATGAAAAACTAGATTACACCATTTCTTATCACTTGGCCCAAAAAAATCAGCACTGATAAACGAAATTATCGCAAAAGTAGCAAAAGTTATTGCAGCGTATAGCGAAACGTGTGTTTCTGAACATATATTTATTTTATTTTATAAACTCTTTGGTTATATTAAGATGGACTTTCTGCATTTGTGTCATTACATGCAGGAGTATAAATATCGTGATGATAAAAGTAAGTTTCTTTGTTAGTTATTTATCTCGTCTCCGTGGCGCAAAGGGCGAAGCCGCTCAGAGGTAGCAGGTTCGATTCCCGCTCAAGGCTCGTATTTTAACGTTGAGTAGGTACTTGATTGTACATATTATAAGCTATTAAATTTTAGTAATTCATTATAAACATACACACAAAAACACAATTTATTCATTATACCTTCGTCGAGTGTTTAAGTGAATAGCAAAGACGAATTAGTAAAAATAAATAAAAATTATTTTCTTTTACATGCTTTTATATT
Organism: Chloroclystis v-ata; assembly: GCA_963691955.1. Lineage (NCBI taxonomy): Eukaryota > Metazoa > Arthropoda > Insecta > Lepidoptera > Geometridae > Chloroclystis > Chloroclystis v-ata. The sequence continues at coordinate 4,689,259 of OY829905.1, forward strand.
TGTTGCTTGTTACAGCTGATTCTGACCCACAAAGACGAGCCCTAATCAAAGAAAAGACGAACAAGTACCTGTCGTACGCCGAGGAAATATACAAGAATCATTTGAACGACACGGAGCAAAGTGTAAGTAGATTAGTTGTTTGTCGTCTATTATAAATTAAAACCTGTTTAGTGTTTCAGTGATAATATCAAACACAGAAACATTGAGACTTCTTTAAATCATTAGATAAACGAAATAGAATTGGACCTATGATATACCCCTGTTGAACACATCATATACGTTATCATAACACAAGCTTAGAGTTTGCTAGATATTTATTTATCTGTTCGATATAAAAAAATGCATTAATTCAGTAACATGATGGTTTTACCTGAGTGATAATTGTAGAGACTTTCCTTATATTTATTAAAACATCTGTGCTAGAAGGTAATAAACTAATTGTTTATTACATAAATAAATTATTTAATTATGGAAATGCATATGCAATACAATACAATAAAAATACAATACAAAAACACTTTATTGTACACCAAAAACAAAACCCATGAATATAACACAAAAAGAGACAAGTAAAATGGGCAGCCTTATCGCTGAAGAGCGATCTCTTCCAGGCAACCTTTGGATATAAAAGAGCATAATGATATGTGTCCGATAAGTAATATTTGTGTGTAGTTGATATCGGAGCCCGTAGAGAACCCGGCGCGGTACTCGATCCCGCTGTGCATGGTGGCGCGCGGGGCGGCGGAGCTGGCGCGCTACTCCGTGCTGGGCGTGCTCGGCGCGCGCCTCATGCTGGTCGTGCGGCAGCCGGACTCCAACTGCTACGCCATGAAGGTACACATACATCAATAATGAGTGAGAGCTGAGCGGAGACGGAGCACGGCGCTCACTCCTCGTGAAAAAGACTGCTCTGGTCGTAGTCGAAACGTCGAGAGTAGTTTAACTCCTGTGTAAATACGTGAGTAATTCCCGTTGTTATAAAATGTTTGTTTTTGACTTATTTCTGGAAACGATTTTATTTTTAGTAATTTAAATTAATGTTAACGCATTTTTGTCATAAAATGAAAACAATCAATAATTGAACCGTATTGTATAAGTGGGAAAACTCACACGCGACTTTGATTCCGTGACCCTTGATTTCTCCTCCTTAATAATATAATTGTGTGCGCTTTGAAAACATGTTAGGTACATGTTTTTTGATGGTGAAGGCAAGACATCCAAAAGGAATATGTTTGAGAACTTTCAACAGTTTGAAGGAAATGTGACATTCACCAACCAGCAAATAGGCCACAGCATAGTAAATAGGGCCTACTCTCTCATATATAGAGAGAAGTCCCTGTGTCCCAGCAAATAGGATTGCTAAGGCTTATGTTAACCTTCATTAACTTAATTATTTTCTATTTCAGGTCATACAGAAAGTCCCAAACAACCTAACAGAATTCGACGAGTACTTCCTCCAACGTACCTCCGAGACTCGAACCCCCATCCTGCCGACCATAATACCGTACATGGTACCGCTACACGCATACATCGAAACCAACAACCTAATATTCCTAATATTATCTTACGCACCAGGAGAAAAACTATTTGATTATATAAAAAACTACGCGAAATCATTACCAGCAACGCCTTCTAGAGAAGTTAATTTGGAGAATGTATTTACTGAGCCGAAGAATAAGGATTTCGAGAATAATGTTGATGTTGGGAATAGAAATGATGTCGGGAATAGAAATGATGTTGGGAATAGTAATGTTGATGATGTTCATGATATTGTGTTGAAATCGCAGAAACTTTTGAGCAATGTGGATAGAGTTTTGACTGACAATTTTGTGGATAATGTTGTTGAAACACCGGCTGTTGTTATGGTAAGATATTTAATTAGTATTAGTAATCGTTTGAATTACAGTGTGAAATAAAAAAATATATCTACATTATTCAATCAATCTATTGAATTAATGAAACGAATTCTATGTCAAATTTGAAAATACAAAATTACTCAAATTACATAAAATCCTTCGGATTACTTGGACAAGTCAATAAAATATTAATTAAAATTATTATTATCATTAAATCAACAAATAGAAGTTTTACATAAAAGTAAGTGTCAGCATAAAGCGCTATGAGAAACTTAAAGAACAACCATATGTGAATTGACAATGATAATGTTTGTTTTTTCTTTTTTACATGTGACTAAATTGACTGTGTGTATTAAACTTGTCTATGGTATTTGCAGACAAACTCCATAAAACCTAAAGACGCGTTGCCCCCCTCCGCCATCACTAAGTGGGGGGCGGAGATTCTCACTGCGTTGGAGAGTTTGCACAACTGTGGTGTTATTTGCAGGTAAAATACATTATTATGTACTCTGTACTTTACTTTTAGGTTGGATAAATTTCAAGTTTAAAATGATGGAGCCAATTGCCACTTCAAAGGTCGTCTTTGAAGTGGCAATTGGCTGGCCATATAGCGAGGAGAACGGGTGGCCGATGGGGCCGAAAAGTTCTCGAGTGAAGACCACGGATCGGAAAACGCAGCGTCGGACGTCCACCAACAAGATGGACAGATGAACTTGTCAAGGCTGCTGGTTCACGGTGGATGCAGGCTGCATACGACCGTTATACCTGGAGATCATTAAGGGAGGCCTATGTCCAGCAGTGGACGTCCGATGGCGGAAATGATGATGATGATGATGATTGACGACCTCTGGCGTAGCGAGTGAAGGTCCGCTTACGACGCAAGAGGGTTCAATTTCTGTCCTGGGACAAATGTTGGTACAATCTGCAGACATTTGTTTCGGGTGTATTATATTGTTTATGTATATAAATTATATCTATCATGGTATTGCAATAAGTTTATCAGATAACTAGTACCGTAACATAAGCTTCGACCTTACCACGGGCCTAGATGTTGTTTAACTTATGACAGAAGGTCCCTTAAGAAAGGACTGAATAGATAAAAAATAAAAAAAATGAATAACTTTATATTAAATTTACTTGATCTGTTTCAACGAATGTTATATCTAATATTATTTATTTCTTCCAGAGACCTAAACCCGTCAAATATCCTTCTAGGCCACCGCGGTCAAGTAATTCTGACATACTTCACATGCCTGCCTCTCGAAACACAACTATCTTCTCTACTGGCTCGAACTGACCTGTACGTGGCGCCTGAGACGTGTCTTGTAGGCAACGTGGAAAATGTGACCTGCGACTTTTGGAGCTTTGGTGCTATTATGTACGAACTGCTTTGTGGAGTGGTATGCAATTTTTTTTTTAATCCATAATGTTCGTAAAAGTGAATAAAAATTTTAAATACAAAAAAATAACAAAGTGTAGTATGTACGTAAAAGCGAATTAAACTTTTAAATACAAAACAAATCACAGCAAAAAGCCAACATCACGCGGTGTTCCCAGGCGGTCACCCATCCAAGTACTGACCGCGCCCGACGTTGCTTAACTTCGGTGATCGGACGAGAACCGGTGCTTTCAACGTGGTATGAACGTTGGCGATAACTTTCGCGAATTTCAACAACGATTTTGATTTTACTAAATATTTTAATACAATTAATTTGAACATGGTGGTGACTTCTCTCTTGACGTGAGAGATTAGGCCCTGCCAAGTTAGGGTTGGTGAATATCACAAGTACTTAAAAGTTCTAGGAATGTCGGTTTACTTTCACCGTTACAGTACGTTTTTTTGTCGGGGTTTGAACCAACCTTCAAAATATAATTCGAGTGTGCTCCTACTGCCTCAAAACCACTGAATATAATATATTATTACTTTTAAACTACGCCACTGCTTTACTTCTCTTCTAATATTTGTTCCATCCCACGGTTGCCTGGAAGAAATCGCTTTTAGCGATAAGGCCGCCCATTGTTTCACTGTATTGTTATGTGTTGTATTTTTTTGTGTAAGTATCTGTTTTGTAATGTGGTGTAACAATAAAGTATTTTGTATTGTATTGTACTATATCACTACGCCATAACTGAGCATTAAATAACGGTTAGATAATAATTAAATTCGTAATGTGTGTTCCAGCCTTTGACCGACTACCACCGCACTCCGTTCACAAGTCACACGATATTGGAGCTACCGGAGGGATTGCCGGTCGAAGTGGAGTCTTTACTTACGCAGGTAAATAATAAATACATAAATTGATACTAATATTAAGCTGAAGAGTTTGCTTTGTTGCGAACGAGCTTATCTCAGGAACCTCACACGAGCCGTCCGATTTGAATATTTATTTCAGTGTTGGATAGTATATTTGTCCAGGAAGGCTAAACTAAATAAATTATAGGTATGTAGATAACGTGAGAAAACGTAAGCGAAGCTGTCAGAGGCTCACCTAGTATTATAATACTAGTTACACTATCAAGTTGAATGTTACCTCATTATAATGACCTCTATAAAAAAAAAAATTATCTTTAATATAAATTAATTCTAATATTTATATGAATAATTTTTTATTTTATGAATTTATGTATTTTCAGCTACTAACATACGACCCGGCAGAGCGGCTCGGTTCCGGTCCGGACGGGATAGAAGAGATCAAACGCCATCCGTACTTCAAGAACATCGACTGGCAACAAGTGTACGATAGCTGGATCGTTCCGGATTGAACTGGTTACAATCACCCCTACGTTCCCACTGCTGGGACACTGGGACTTCTCTTTTGACGAGAGATTATATAGCGATAAGATATAGAAAAGCCGTGCTGGATAAGTGGGAACTCACTCTACTTTCATTCCGAAGGACGTGGGTTTTAAATCCCGCCGCGCACCTCAGGATTTTCTTCTTGGAAGTTTAAAGCTTTTACTACTAGCGCCATCTAATTAAAAATAAGAGAATTACGTTCTTCAAAGAAAACAATTGGTGTCCTCACAAAGATTGGCCTGGAAGAGGACTCGTTGACTACGTTCGTTCTAACAATAATTACTAGATGGCGCTAGTAGTAAATAACTTTAGATTCTTTAAACTCAACGACTTGGCGTATGAGGCTTTTTTCAGAATTTAACCAATAAGTTGAGTTCGTACTTAGTAATTTCATTATCACTAGCTTTCCGCCATGCGGCTTCGCCCGTGTTATAATGAATTTTCTCTCGGTAAAAATAGCGTCACTCCATTCAACTGTCTCCACTTGAAAAATCACTTCAATTCGTCTCGCCGTTTTGCAATTAAGACGTACAAATAATAATATTTTCACAATTACACTTTTCGTTGTACTTTTATAACTCAAGAACGGCTGGACCGATTTAGGTTAGCCCAAGGTTTAAAAGGTGAGAAAGCATGGAAATAACGCGGGCGAAGCCGCGGGCGGGTCAGTTAGTAGATTATAATTAAATGATAATAATGACTGATTGTGATAGTTATTGTAGGGTACGGGTTTGTTTGTCGCACTAGTAATACAGTCATTTTCCCGCGAAAATACTTTTATCACGCGACAATAAGTTATATTATTTACAAGCTGCAAAAGGTGTCCTATGTCCTTCTCCTTGTTCTAAGCTATCTCCACCAAATCGAATTTAGCCTTTCGTAGGTTATAAATAGTGTAACTAACACTACTTTATTATATTTAAATAAATTCGGAAGTATATTGTACTTAATAGATTTGACATGACTTGTTATAATTTCATGAATAAAGCCTCCAGCACACCGGATGCGTATACGTACACGTAAGCGTAGACGTGCACGTACCACTGAGTTGTAATGTTTGGGAATGTATGAGACAGGACACACTGCTTGCGTAACGTGACGTGCGCGTGCAGTGTGTCCTGTCTAATACATTCTCATACATTACAACTCAGTGGTACGTGCACGTCTACGCTTACGTGTACGTATACGCATCCGGTGTGCTGGAGGCTTTAATGTTGTAAGCTAAAGCGTAGCAAAGGAAATACACTGTGTCTTTGTTAAAAGAAAATATAAATTACGATGTACAATTTATACTTAAATATATATTTTTCATTTATGATTGGTTCTACATAATAATATAATCTACATATAAAATAATTTATAAAATCAAACGCCTGTAATATAATCTCATAGCAAGTATAATGCCGTGGTAGGGTAATTTAATATTTATGATTTACATATTTAAGTAATTTATTTTAATTAAATGTAGCATTTATTTATTTTAAAATTATATAGTAAAGTAGCCATTACTAGAAATATTTAATTTTATAATAGTGTTTGGACTAGTCTAGTAAAACTTAAAACCATGTATGTAATTTTAGTATTATTTACATGTATTTAGATTTTAGTACAAAATATGAATTGGTTATTGGAGTATTAGTATGTACCTATTTATTAAATATTACTTTAATCAGTTTTTTTTTTAGACTTAAATACTATTTTAAATATTACTTTTGTTTAGGGGCTTAATCATATTATGTAATCCTAGAAAGTTGGAGATCTTATAATGGTACCTACTTAATGTATCTCAGTATTAAAAAACATTAGAAATTTGTATTAAATTGACCAAAAAGTGACAAAAAAATGATCTCTGTTATTTTTTATAAGGTGCTGTGTTTTGGCTCGTTAAAGTACCAATGTGTCTATCAATAAACCACAAACCATTTAAAGTTTTATTTTGTCTTAACCTATTTACCTAACCTAACATCGTCCTAAATGATTTCACGAATGATTTATTTCTTTACACTAAAATTTCGTTTACAAAATAACATCAAATACTTAGTACAAATACATAAAGTAGTCAAACCAAGTCAATAAAAGAAATTGTTTAGAAATGTAGTCACGTAGTGAATGATGACGGAAATAGAAGCTTGGATTTCTATTGTACAAATATAGATATTTGATGTTATGTTTGGAGGAGTCATAAATATTTAGGCAAGTTACTTAGTTTTTACTCAGTGATAAAAAACATCACAAATTGGTGAAGCTACAAGATTAGTCCGATGATGATGATTGTGATGGATTAGCTAAATTTTATTTAATTGTTCATTTATCTTTAATGATTTTATGGAAATAAATGTACTGGATCGAGATTATTCCTGTTATTCGATTTAGGTAGCTGAAAATTTCGTTCTTGCAGCGCCATCTGTTATCGAGTAGTTTATATACTTAAGTATTAGCTTAATAACTTAACCAAATCGGAATATCTAATATTTTATTAAGATAAATGTAACGTAGATAATATAATCATATCCATCAATTTACTTATTTGAAACCTGGATACTCGTAAATTATGATATATTTGTTATAAACAATCAACACCTTTAGAGGTTTGGTTATCTAACTGCAGACTGTTTTGTTTTTTATTTTTATCGCAATTATAAAGAAAATCAGTAGTGATTAAGTGGGTATAATATTATCCTGTTCAACAGGTAAGTATCCATTTACAACTTATTTACGATAAACAAACAGTAAGGCTACTTAACTTGTTCGTACTTATCTACTTGATCTTAAGAGAATGTTGTGTTTCCACCTAGGTGCATTTAATCTGAATCTAGCGCTTGTGTTAATTTATTTATTATGTGTTGTTTTGTATTAATGATTTAGATAAGTTTACTTTATAAACTATAATATTGATAATTACATTTTGACAGTGCATGCACAATTTGATTAGGTACGGCAAGAATTTAATAAGTTTATTTATTTGGTGTTTAGATACTAAATTATATAATAAACAGTTATAACTTCTAATATTTAGAAGTTATAACTGTTTATTATAATGCAGCTTTTTCTATAAATGAGATGCGATTGATTCCATTCGTGTAACCCATGAAATAGTTTTTCTAAATACGATCTACACCACGTGCGTGATTGTCAGTCTGATATTGTGTGCAAAATTTAAAAATGTTGTAACTTCAACGTATAATTTTTGTCCACATTTTACACCTACAGCTGGCAACCCAACCAAGAAGGCTATGATGCTATGATTGGCTGTTCGCTCAAAGTGAAGGAACGCTCTGAAAAGAAAACAACGACAGTCTTTGCTTTACCGCGCGTCGGATTCACGTATACATCGCGAAGTGAATGTTTCGAATAAAGTTCTAAACTCGAAAACTTGTCCAAATTAAGTTTTTGATTAAAACTATTATTGAACTAGTGAGTTTATTGTGTGTGGAACGCTGTTCGGATTTTGAAAAAAACAGGTACCTATGTTTTGTAATACATAGCTTAGTTAGCGCATATTTTGCATTTTCGGAATTCTTATTGAAATCTTGTTAGAAAGGCCTTCCTGCCTACTTTTAGTAGGGTTTGAATGTGGCTATATTTACTGATGCATAAATATCAGATCAAGTAGGTTGTAAATTTAACTGTGACTAGGTACCTACATTATGTGAGAACAGCTGTTTTCATTGTATAGAAGGTACCTATAATAATAACTTTGTAAATAAAATGGCTTCTCTATATAAAAATATCGATGATAGATCCCTCTTCTCACTCTACATAATATGCCTTATTTAAACTTTGTGACTGATACCAAAGGTAGGTAGGTAAGTGTACCTACCTAGTGTCCTAGTAGGATTTAGGTAGGTATAGTAAAACCATTCTAAAAATGAACTCCCCTCCACAAAACCGTGATGATGAATAATAATATACCTAATCAATACTATACCTACCTATATTGACGGGACGTAACGGGACGTAGATGGGTCGATAATGTTATTGATATTTATGTAGGTACTGTACCTACATAGATCTAGTATTGTTAATTTGTGACTAACCCTGTACTAATCTTCCTTATACCCATCAATTACCTACCTATCTTGTAGGTGAAACTTATCTAGGTAATAAATACTTAAGTATGTAAGTACCTATTTTACTTGCTCTCCCTCATTCTTAGATACCTAACGTTAAATACTAAGATAAATGATTCAGTACCAAGAACACCTATCGTATCTAGAATTCTAGATACTTATTTATAGTATCCGTATCTACCTATGGCACGTTTAGTCGTGACATTTATTACACGTCATTCAAATTCAAATTCTTTATTTTATCATACAATGTAACATAACAGTTTACACTAAAGCATTACATGAGACTTACAATTTATAAAATAAACTTTAAAAGAAGAGCAAAAATATACAAACTTAATGAAAACATACTTAAAAATAAAAAATAAAAAAACTATGTACTTACTAACTTAAAACTACCATGGTAATAATGAGCTAGGGTTTTCACTATATTGTGTACAAGTTTTTCTAAAATATTCCATTTGTCCTCAAAAATGTCAAAACATGGTTTCCTATTCATAAGTGAGTTGAGGTCTTGAGGTGTTATAACAGTCCACTCAATGATGCATCTTGATCTCTTGAATTCATCGACTGTAAATAAAATAGGTAAGTAGGCACCTTAGTTCCTACACTTTTTAAAAACTGAAGAGTTTGTTTGTTTATGCCGATGCCGTAAGACCAGTCTATGACCGAGATAAAAAACCAATAATCAATAACGTAAAATAATACCAAACAAGTCGTGAAATGCATGGAATTTCCATCTAAACATCTGTGATCTAAACGTAACGTTTACGGTTACGTAAGAAGAAAGCCAACGTTTAGAGTTATGCTAACCATGCGAAAGTTGCAAATTTTAATTTCGTTTCTACGGAATCTTGATGTGAAACTAAAAAGAAATATAATCATCAGGCTTTAATATATCTTCAAAATTCTCCAAAATATTTCAACAAATGTAATTGGAAATTACTCTATATTTCTATATAAATAAAAGTCGTTACACTATTTATAAATAAAGAACAGGATTTGTGGAGATGACCAAAGCAACAAACAGTAATCAAATGTCATGTGTTTTGAATGCGAATTCACTATAACCTAGCCACAGGCTTTGCAGAGACCTAGACCATGTTATGAGGTAATTATAAGCACTACTAACATGTGATTAAAATAGCAGGAAATTGCAGACAACACGGACGCTCAAGACGATTATGGTGTGGAAGAAAATGATACATTTTCTGTGTGAGAAAATTACTTTTTCCGATTTCTAAAGAAATATATATGTGTATTAGTAAATTACATGTGTGTAAGGTATCGTTTTTAAATTTTAAAGTAGTACAAATAAATTTAATCTGCACATTAATTATTTTACAAATGGTCCATTAAAAAATTCGGTTTATCTATGCATCAGATATTTAGCACCTAAAATGAATGTACGAGATTACCACGGGATTTGATGTTGATTTGTGGATATGCCTCTTTTCCTAAGAATTCATGAAATGGGTAAAGGAATTCTAACCACTAACGTATTCTGGTCACTGTGCCTACATTGTTTTATTCAAAGGAACATTCTCAGGTGCTCAGTTAACTAGTCTTTCCCATCCGATGTTAAGTACCTACTGAATAAACTAGGTAAAATTCAATAGGTACCTAATTAGATTCTGCACGGCTAATTGTTTTAGTTTCTCATGCAGTTTTCATGAGCGAAGCGAAATCGCTGCAAAAACAAGTAAGTATCTAATCTCATCTTCATCACCCCTATTTACGTTCCCACTGCTGGGTCACAGGGACTTCTCTCTTGACGAGATAGATTCTTATGCCCCACGCAAGTGCGGGTTGCTTTCAAAGTTCTCAGAACATGCCGTTTTCCTCACGATGTTTAACTCCACCATTATAGCACGGGTTTTCGAAACGCACAACATGTTTCCCAATAAAAATGCAGAGGTGCGCCGCGGAGTTTGAACCCACGACTTTTGGAAATCTCGGATTCATTTGCTATCAACGTTTCATAACTAACTACCTATGCTATGCCATATAACAATGGATAATACCACACATGACATTAATTTAACATTTTACCGCCAAACCGCGGAGTGATATCACATAATCACAGATAAAATAATACTTACAGTAAACTAAAACAAAAATAACGGATTATCTTAGAATAAAAACCAGTAGCTTGATGTCAAGAAACGTGGATCTTAAACCTGGAGCCTAACACTAAAACCACGTATCTGATAAACTAACTTCGTGTGAGAATGCGTAATTTCACATGACGATTCGCATGTCGCAAGTTACGGCTTTTTCTTTACGAAGGGGCTTTTAGCAGAAATGCTTTATAGCGTTCCGCAATAATTTGTGAGTTGCTTAAAATAAAATCGCTAAATAGTTAATTTGTAGGTTATAGAAATTGTTTAATTTTCGCGATTTGTTTACCATAATTACGAAGTTTAAAAGGGATCGATTCCGATCCGATGCTACTGCTGCGAATCGAGAGTAGGTAGTTGATGGTTATAAATCAACAAATCTTGCAACAAGCCGTGTTGGCTTAGTGGGCACACCGAATTTTATTCTGAAGGTCGTGAATTCAAACCCCGCTGCGTAGTTCTCGATTTTTCTTATTCAATGAATTGTAAGCCAAAAAGTTCTGAGATCTCGGTAGAATTTGAACATAAGTCCCCTGTGTCTCAGCTGTGGATACAAAAGGTGTGCTATATTAATCAAACCGGCGCGGCGCGTACAATTTTTCCTTCTGAAAAAATCATAATGCGCTTTATAATATAATACGTATAACACGTGCGTAATATTTTGGCCTTGATTATAATTACGTTAGCATTCTACTATCTGTAATTATTCAGGAATTTTGGCCAACGATACCTAATCAAGTTGCACAAGGAGATAAAATTAGAACCTTACATTCCTTTAGCCCGTAATATAAAAGTGGCGTAAGTTAGCAAGTCGCTTTAATTGCCTAATGGACATTCCTCATCTTTTTCTCAAAGGAAACACTTACGTGATTATTTCTTAAGCTGTTTACGTGGTTTTTGCCTTTCATATATTTCTAAAGATACTTTGAAATTAACTGATGTTTTACTCTGCTAACGATAATTAGTCGGCAAAGTTATAGAACTGACTGCAAATTGTATTTTAAAAAAATCATTTAAACATGGCCCCCATACACACATTGAATGCGGACGGAGTCGAAGGCACAGAGTATACAATATTATAACCACTTTTTATCGATCATATATTACATCATTGTATAAAAACATTTGACGAGAGGTCTTGTAAAATTGATGAGCCGAGAGGCCTTCAAAGTTCCTACAAAAAGTTATCCAACATCCTAGCATTGTTAGTGCAATACATGGAACAATGGTGTGTAGATTACAAGTACCTTATATGAAACAGTTTAGTGTCTAAAGACTATTTTTCTTGAGAAAAACACAGAATTGATTTGCGAAATTTCTGCTGACATTTTTTTTATAAGTACACTTCATACAAAACCGTATAATAAATAATCAAAAGTCAAGAATTTATGTAACGATATACCCATACGAGTCCATACTCGTCAGTAAAAACATTATAAACATTTACTTACCCTTTATACTACCATAAATAGATGTAAACTATACCTTTCGATGGCATGTAGACTATTTTCATAACAATTCATTGTTGAAATAGTTTTTAGCGGTTCCAATTGTGTCGTTCAGTTAACTTGTGTCGTATTAGAAGTAACAACCGTTTTGTCTTTACAAGAACTAGTATTTACAAACTACGGCCATTATATTTACTTACATTATTTATAAAATAAAATAATACTAGCTTTCCGCCTGCGGCTTGGCCCGCGTTCTATAATCTTCCGCAGATATTTTTTTCCGCTGCAAAGTAGCCTGTGGCACTCACTATCCCTTCAAATATCTTCACAAAATCACGTCAATTCGTCGCTCTGTTTTGCTGTTAAAGACTGGCAAACAGACACACTTTCCCATTTATAATATTAGTATAGATTATATTTAAAATTAGTTATATGTATTTATAAATGGGTTGTATATTTTAATGTCTGATTTATTAATAACATGCGCGAATATTTGCAATCATAATTTTAGCATATGACATGAAAATTTAACCGGTTTTTTTGTGTTGAAATGAGTATATTTTTGAGAATTTTTTACTTGCATGAAACTGGTAGTATGGCACATAATAATGACGTTAAAATGTTAGGTATGTAATTAACAATCATTTCATCATTAATTTAATATAGCCCTCTTTAAATGTACTATCCAACAATAAAATATTTTTTCATTTCGGACCAGTTCATGAGCTTAGCGTGTTCAAACAAACAAATTCTACAGCTTTTTAATATTAGTAAGATCTCAAAGAATAATCATACTGCTTTTAACAATACAATATTCTGTACCAAGAGTAAACCGTTCGAAAATAAGAGAAAAACTACAATTTTGCAACGATTGAATTGAATCGAAGGAATTGTGTCACTTTTAATTAGCCTAGTTTTTATGTTGTTTCACATACATATATACTAGTGAATTCCAATTGAGGCAGTCGTTTAAATTAGAAATAGTGTTGAAATACGTGTCTGTCTAGTGGGTTGCGTTTCGAATGTAATGTCTCATTCAACATTTAATAAGAAATATTTGTTTTATTTTGGTAGGTAGGTACGTGTTGCCTGTCATAACTAAACGTACGGTAATTTAACTTTACATTTTAAGACGTCAGAATAACACGCTATTTTTTATTGTACCTAGTGTTAGCGTATTCTGTGATTTGGTATCGAATACTCGAGAAACAGTACGCACAAGTTATATCCAAACATAGAGGCTTGAAGGTCAAACAAACATTTTGGACGATGATGTTAGAGATGCAGGTAAACATTCTTGGATAATGACTCATGAGTCAGTAAAATGACGGGTATTTAAAAGAATATTATAGTATGGTAATATTATATTTATATTATGAGAGAAGAAGGAAAGAAAATAAATTTATTTGCAACAAAATCACGAACTACTATGTGGTTGATACTCAAATTTAGAATTACAGACAGGTTTTGAATGGGTTTTATTAACTAATATGTACTTAAAGAATAAAATGAGAACATAAAATGAACTTATCTTTACTAATAATAAATCTATTTTCAGAGATACCTATTATGTTTATATAGGCTCAATATATGACACTGAAACCATATTGACGATTTTTTAATTTTCTGTATGTATGTGCCGCCGATTTTGATGAAATTTAGAGGTCTGGGACACAGGGTAGTCTATTTAAATGATTGCTCCAGTTATGATAAGATGTGGCCCCCATAGTAGTATTATAAACTCAACGATAACACATACCATGTAAAATAATAAATAAATATTACTTTAGTTAAATTACCGACATGCATTAAAGAATTACAGAAGACAAGGACGAATATAACTTGTCTATGTGATTTACAGGCTTATGGAGTGTTGCTCAATAAATAATCACTGTTTATGGTTTCCATCAGACATGTTTTAGAATTACATTTATTTACTAACATCGTTATTACGCTTGGCAAGGCTATATAAAGCTCATTTATGTGTTGGAATATAATATTTTATTAACCATCATAATGTTTTCCATCGAACCCAAGATTTATATGGAAGATAAGATAACAATTACGTCAATAAGCTGATCCTGTACTATACTAATAATTGTTCTATAAGTAAGTATAATGACTGGAAATAGTCACGGTCAATACATCCTTTGAACTCAAAGCGTCTTTTAATCGCCATAAAGTAGTTCAAAATTGCGAAGCTTGTAAGAAATAACTTGTTGAGCAAGACGAACCTCTACGAATCGTTTTATAAATATTTTTATTTTCTGATACTTAAATAAATCAAATATCAGTAAGATAGTTTTTCAGAATACCTAATAAAACCTTTCACTATAAAACAATGCCTATTAAATGTCTTTAACTTGCCAAAGTCGGGGCGTTGTACAGATGTCAAGGCCACAGAGTAGTTCTGTCTGACTGTCTCTAAAGGGCACAGTTGTTTCCAAATTGCCTGCTTTCTGTTCACCGCAGAAAGCGGTTTGCACTTATCAATGGTCTCTGTTATTAAAATAATTGTAACTAGTTTCATTGCCAAAAGCAATTAAATTAGCATTATAATTGTCTGTTCTCTGGAGTACCCTGTAGGGCTGCGCCGTCGACACACGGTGTTGATTATCCAGACAACAATTCGGGACAAATTATTAATGTAGATTTTTTTATGGGGCCTATAATCACGGGACGAATGTGGACTAAACATTTAAAGATTTATGACATTTATTTACGGGTGCTAGATTTCTGATATACTTAATATGTATAATACATATAATGGGTGTTTTTTTAGTGGTATAGAACTTTAAATTGCAATAAAACAGCGATGGATTATTCGATTGACATTAATTTTTTTTTATCCGAAAGATAATCATGTGGCAAAATTTTATTACACGTATTTTTAAAGATTTATTTACATAAGTTACTTTTTAATTTCGTAGTAAGTACCATATAAATAAATAACAACGAGAAAGTTTTAAAGATCTCTAATTTGGCATAATTTTATGAGATAACTTAAGTATAGTAAAACCATTCTAAAAATGAACTCCCCTCCACAAAACCGTGATGATTTCAACGTGAGAGAGGAAATACAGAAAAACAGAATACACATAAAAAAAAATACAGAATTCGGTGGAGGGGCGTTCATTTTAGAAATGGTTTTACTATACCTATTTTTATGTTCTTTAAAAAGTAGAAATAAGTAGGTTACCGGCACGAAAGTATTTGAATTTAAATAAACAAATAAATCTAATGTATGTAAAATTTCCTAACTTACTAGTCAAGTGTTAATGTGCTTGGTTATTGCTTAAACATAACTCAGGTAAATAGTTATGACTTAACTTATTTACATAATCGCATTACAGAAAATGTTCATAGAGATGTGTGCTTAGCTTATTAAATTATTGTTTAAGCTACTAAAAGTCATACACAAGTATAAACCAATATTATAAAGCTGAAGAGTTTGTTTGTTTGAAGGCGTTAACCTCAGGTTCAGCCAACACTGCGAATCCATAAGGGTTCCATGTTTTGCCATTTAGCTATGGAACCCTAAAAAGGCATATAACATACTCGTATATCACCTACCTATTACCTAGTTTCAAGACTGTTTGAAGTAGTTTGAACAGGTTATATTATGTACATACATAAGGCAGATGACCTTGTGCGACCTACTCAGATCTGAGTTGAGATGATGACATCCGGCAAGAACTTAATGATTCTGACATGACTTTCTGTTAATGGCTTGTTTTTAGGTGGTTTAAATCGAATTGTGAGCTTATAATATAAGTTAATATAATATAATTTTATACTTTTGCCGTTAACTGTACTTATATTAAACTTTGTATGCGGGACGAATGCGGCCAACAATGGGAATGGACCAAATTTGAGTCCAATTGCGGAAAAAAGGGTTCCCCAAACAATGGGAATGCGGGACGAAAATGAACTTTTTTATTATTCACGAAAAACGTCCCGGACGAATATGGACTAAATCATTTTATGGTGCATATGACGCCGGACGGCTAAATTCGTAGCTATTTATTACTTAATACGCAGCTAAGATCTTCAACAATATTCCCAAAGGCAAAAACAGGACGACCATGAGTCATTACCATAAAATTACTTACCAAATAGGATCCTATGAATCGTTTTTGCTGACCATTTCTGGTGAATACCGTATTAACTCGCCGGTGTATTCAGGACACCTAACATCTAAATAACTGACCATATTTGCTGATCTAGGCTTAGGCTTGGCTCTAGGTTTCGAAAACATTTTTAAATACTTAGTAATAGCTAATAGTTGGTTAAATGCGATCGAACACAATCTCGTGAGATCTTCTCATTAGTCAAAATTGAGTTCTTTTTAACCGACTTAAAAAAAGTCATTTATTTCTTTATATTGTTATTTATTGTTTCGATAAAATATCATAAGTATTGTTATTTTATTTAAATTTTTTGGTAACTTATATTACGTTGTCGGTGTTGGGTGTGATTTGGTCTTTTTTCAAGTTTTTTATTGAGTTCAGTTCAGAGTTCTCTGGAAAATTATTCCCACAGCAACATCTAGTAAGCGGCAAGCTCAATGCTTGTGTTAGTTAGTTCTTATAATATCATCAATGTGAAAATCATAATAAGCCCTACATTTAGAGACAGTCTGAAATCGAATGTCAATAAAAGTAATATGTTATAACAATTTTCTTATGTTTGTGTACAAAGATGAATGAAACAATGAATGTTCGATAGTAACTATTATCGCGTGCCGCGGGTGAAAGTGAGTTTCGTCACTGTTTAGATCGATTTGTATCACGTTTGAGGTTGTGATTGTGATGCCATGATAGTGTAAGTGTACCTTCGACTTGTTTAAAAATAAACCTAATTTTTTTCAGAAAATTACTTAGTACACTGTATTAGATTAGACTCATAGTTAAAAAAAACAATTCTGTTGATTCAAATTTATTGGAATTAAATATAAGAATAAACTTTTATACTCATGACCTATTTCAACATGGATCTCATAGCCTCGGTGGCGCAGTAGGCAGCGCGTAAGTCTCATAATCTTAAGGTCGTGAGTTCGATCCTCACCCGGGGCATAGTTTTTGCATATATTTTATATTCATTATAAAATAATCCTTATTTACCTACTAGTTTATTTGTTTTTGCATGTTATTTTTCGCAATTTTTTGCCTAACGGCAGAACAAGTTTTGCCACCTGACTCACAAAATAGTTTGTGTTGTAATGTTGCGAAAGTTATGCAAATCTCTTCGATTCGTTATTGAACAGTCAACCCACGTCTCAAAGGTATTTTGTTTACATTAGTCAATCGCAATTGTAATGAGATCTTGCAAGTAATTAAAGCTTGGGAATCTTTCGTAAGCTTCACTTGCGTTATTTGTAAATAGCGACATCTATTGATGAGTAGAATTACTAATATGTTGAAATATAAAAATACATACTTAGGTTAGGACACAGATAACTTTGGTATATATTATTATTTACTTAGTATTAAATTTTAATTGGTCACTGAAATTCAATTATGAAACCTATATAAATTATAATTATTTAAGAGAAATATTTTTTACCTGTTATACTATTAATTTTAAGTAATTTGCTCGTATGCTCTTTATGTATTGTGTAATATAACTATATGAATTATGTATGTATGTATGTATGTACATTGGATCTAAGATGTCTGAATAAGAACCATAACTATTATTATTTTACTTGAATAATTTATAAATACATTTTTTTTGTTTCAGATGGATGTTTTGGCAGAATAACACTGTAAGTGCCGTAAGTTTTTCAATTGTTTCGAAACTTGAATCTTTTGGCAAACCAAACACCGTTACTTTTATCGATAGGCCATCTTTCTTGTTCCTTCGTAAACAACCATTTGCAAAATCTCTTAACACGCACTTTACTAACCACTACGGCTAACAAAATAGGGTTTAAATTAAACTTCGAAGTTAAACAATAAAGTATTATGTAAGCTTAAGGTCAGATTTAACACTGCTTAAAGGAAGGTCGATTGCGTTTTATCACCTGTTTATTGACAAGTAAATTATTCGAGCAATTTTAAATGATTGATAGCGACGCTGTAACTTTTATTCAATGTCAGAAACATCGCAGTTAAAGCCACGGGTACATGCATTGAATGATTTTATACTTGACACGTTATATTACTGTAATTATTTCGTAAATAGATATACCTTATGTTTCTTATGGGATTAAAATTCAATTACTTTCAATGTAATTATGAATCATTAGGATTTAATATGTTTCTAAACATTCTTGTTAATGTAATTAAATATCAATTGCCTCTGGGTGTCTCTTGTAATTACTCCTACTTCCGTTGTCTATCGTAACACGATAGATAGACGATAGACGTTCGCATTTTAATATGATTTGTTAATTCATGAGTTTGAAGTTTTGTGGCTAAATCTAGTTGCGTGAATTATCCCGAGGAAACATATTTTCACGCAAAAAGAAGCAAAACCTTTTAAATAGATTAGTTTTTCGTTTTGATATAAAATTCGTTTCGATGATAGGAAAATAATTTTGAAGAAACTAAATAGTTTCCTAGTTTCTTCAATGAACGGAGAACTTTGCGTGACATAATAATTCCCAACGACCCTCTTAAGTCTTAATATTAATTAAGATTTGGATCTAAAAAAACCTAATCTAAAGTATTTTTTTAACACCTTCAGATCTTACTTTGATAACTTTTAATAAGCCCTGATAATTAATTTAAAATTAAATTAGCCTGATTTATTTATTTAAGGCACCGCCAATAGCACATATTACAAAATTATACAAGATTATATTGAGGGCTCATTCTAATGCATATAATATTATTTGAACATTTTTGGTGTTTTACTAAGATTTGTATTCCGAAGACTATTTAATTGTTATCTGTCACACTTTCATATCTGAATTAATATGAAACTTTCTTATCTATCCACACGCGTGCTTCAATGCAATTTAATATTTTTTAATTTTATCTCAATGTCTCTTGTCACGATCGTGTTTGACATTGGCCTGTGCTCACGAATAATAAAGTAAATTAGCTCTAACGAGACTACTAGAGTTCTGTACGTCAGAACTTTAACTAGAGAAAAACTACCGATAAACAAATATATTGCAGGACAATTCACACAGCAACATCTAGCCCCGTGTTAAGCTCGAAGCTCGTATAATATAATAAACATACATAGATGTATATTTTTTATTATACATAATATAACACACAGGCGCTCCGAACAAATATCTGCAGATCGTACAAATTTTTGTTCCAAGGCGGGAATTGAACCCGCAGCCTCCTGCGAGACAGACCTTCGCCCGCTGCGCCACAGAGGTCGTAAAAGATAAGATTTGTCTGACTGAATACTCAAGATAAGTTCTAGATCCTTCTGAAATGAAGAGACGACATTTGTAGCCCGGGCGAAGTCCGAAGCCCGTCTGTTTGACGCAAGAGGTTACGGGTTTGATTCTAGGTGTATACTTGTATAAATTCAGAACCATTTTAGTACCTACTTACATACAACTCACGAAAATTCTGAAAGTGAAACGGAACCCTCTAAGCTAGTTTTACTCGTACTTGCCAGTTTGCGATAGTGCGTGCATTACTGATGCATTCTCGATGTATATGTATAATATAATATACGTGACGATACGTTTAGCAATACGCGGATAATTGTTATGACAATGATATTATGTAGTCCGAGGCTGTTTTAATAATATTAATATTTTTCTTATAGGTCTCTTGTTGTTCAATGAGGCCGTGTAATGCCTAATATTGTATAACCCCTTCTAATCCCATGAGAATCAATAAAGTGACTAAAATTTCAAAGATAGAATGCCATTTTTTTCCATTCCTTATGATTTCTTTTATAATAAGATAATTTTTAAATTTTAGCATAACCAGATCTTTGGATTTGCTTAGTAATGGGACGAAGTATAGGCTGATGATTAATTCCGTATGTATAATTTCCACATGAATATTAAATTAATTTCGACATAGACAACCTCGGGCCCTACATTAACACCATAAGAAAGTAACAATAGCGGTGGGTGGGAATTTTCTCATACAAAAGCCATGACATCAGAGTATAGGGTGCGCCTACTTGTCATACAAACGTGATTGAATGTTATGTAAAGCGAAAGTGGAATTTGGAAATGTCGGAAAGTAGGTGCCGCGAATATGTGATACGCAAAAAAAAACTTTACGTAAAACAAGTGAATGGCTTACAAGTTACAACTCTTACAAGTAAATTCCGTAGTTTATCTGATGCAATTGCAATACAAGTTTATATATACTCGTACCTTCGGTTCGGAGGCTGTTTCTGTGGGTTTTATTAGAATCAATCATCATAAAATGATGTTAAAGAGATTCATTATCGACTTATCTGGGAAATCGCGAATAATTTGGGAAGCGCCTACAGATTCCAATACTAAACTGGTGGAACATTTTCGTGTTTACGGTAATTTATTTTTTCTACCAACACAGTTTCTATAGCTGGGTAGATATAGCCCGTGTTGCATGATTCTTTCTTAGATATGGTTTGTCATGTCATAGATAATAAAGTTACCATAGCCTAAACCTATCTACCTACTATCAAAACTCAAGTAGGAAGCTATTATTATTTGTGGCTACAAAACCGTTTATCAGGGGTGATGATGATGATGATTGCTTCAATTAAAAAACGTGTCGTTTAGGTACGTGAGGTCTTAAAGGAGCGACTCGAGCGCCGAAGTGAGTTTATTACTTTCACTATTTAATGGAACCTTAAATAAGGGCTTATGATGTAATTTACTGGTAATAGAAACTTCATTGATGAGACGTCTTGGGAGTTTGTTTATTTTGTATTTCTTTGTTGAATGACAAAATGGCGCTGGGTCCGCACTTTCCCATAAAGAATTTTATGTTACACTTGTCAGGTTTATCACGTATTTGTTGATCAATGATATGGTATGTGATACAACAAATACCGTATATATAAATATACAACAATAAATATACTGTACTGTCCACAGTTTCCCCCGCTTTTTACCTACATATTCTCACTTTTTAAATCTTCCCTGGGTTACTTACTATTTTAAAACCAAAAACACCTAATGCGCTTTGAAAACACGTACCTACCCTACTCTATCGGTGAAGGCAAATATTGTGAAGAAACCAGCATGTTCTAAAAACTTTGAAGGAAACTTTGTGTTATTCATTTACCAACCCGCACTTGGCCAGCGTGGTGAATTAAGGTCAAATCTCTCGTCAAGAGAGAATTTTCAGTGGGATCATAAAAAAAAGATCATCAAAACTCAAAACCCACTTCCCTCAACAGTCTGAATGAGATGACCTTACAACTAAACGTAGGTTGCACTCTTCCATTGTTTGGATCATAACATCATTCACCTACTTGATATCCTTGAGCTTTTAGTGGGCTATTTAATTAAATAAGCAATTATGATTCATTGCATGTTTAAAGCCCATGAAGTTGTTTAGTGTACATCACCTACGTGAACCTACTCAAGATGAATTACTACCAAAGTTATGATGTTATGTTTATGAATGATAAAATATATGTTCTAAACGTATGTTTTTGAACTTTATCATTATGTTTCAGTCCTGGGGACTGTAATTATGAAGTACTAGCTTCTGCCAGCGGCTTCGCCCGCGTGGAAATAAAAAGTAGCCCATGTTCTTTCTCAGGGTCTAAAGATTTTCTGTACCGAATTTCATCAAAATCGGTTGAGAGGTTTAGGTGGGAAAGCGTAACAGACAAACAGACAGAGTTACTTTCGCATTTATAATATTAGTAAGGATGGGAACCCCCAAAATTAATATCTTGATGGTTTAAAGAATACATCTTACCAAGTTTCAACAGTAGGTATATCTTAAGAGATATATTGTGGTATTTGTGATGTTCCACAGACACATTCCGAAACTTTATGTAAATAGTTTCGGTAAAAAGTGTCTGTGACATACGTACAGATAATAATATAATAATAGGCACACAAGTTACCTACTCGTGTGCCAATTTATCTCTAAGGCCTGTATCTATACGACACTATATAAATAACTTATGCAAAATATTTTAACTGACCAAATATTTCCAAAAACAGTCGGTCGGCAAACGATACGGAAAAGTAGAGAAACTAGTTCTATGGAATTTTTCGTATTCCCGAAGCATCTGCGCTGTTGAACCGGTTTAGTACTGTTATTATAAAACATACCCGGACAGGTTGTCTGTATGAAGTAGATGACCCCGGCTGTCTTTTATCTATTAACTAGCCGATCCGCCGACAGCTTCACTTGCGTTTTTTACGATATCTTATCACTACACTAGCCGACTTGCCGACATTTTGGCTTGCGTTTTTACGTTACCTACATAATACATATAGTTTGTATAAAATAGGCTATACAACCTTCCTCGATAAATGAACTACCCAGACCTGAAATATTTTTTCTAATCTAACCAGCGGTTCCTGAGATTAGCGAGTTCAAACAAACTCACCTGGTTTGCACTTTGCAGCTACATTAGTATCTCTATAAACGTTCCCACTGCTGGGACACGGGCTTCTCTCTCTCTCTTAAAAGTTCAGAAAATGCCGGTTTCCTCACGATGTTTTTCTTCTCCGTTAAAGCATGTGCAATACACGTAAATTTTACCAGAAAAATCTAGAGGTGTGGAGTGGGGTTATTTACGACCTTCGTAATGAAAGTCAAGTGTGCTTCCACTTATCCAACACGGATTTGAGCAATTCTTATAGCATTTAAGGTAAGTTTTATAAGTTTTCAGAACGTCAAACGCCTAATTCTGAGCCTAAAAAGTTTACTTATTGCAAAACTATTGAATCATAAATTGTCTTAAACGCAAAAGCTTATCTAATTATAATAAATAATTAATTAAAATCGTAAAAGAATCTCAATTCTATTTAGCACCAATTCTCAAAATTACGTTCCACTGTGTCGAAAACAAATTATGAAACAAAGATCATCTAACCATTGCGCATTCGGGATTGCATAATTCTACGTCTAAGTATTCCATGGTAATATTTGTTCAAATCATTGTTTCTCGGTGATCGAATTATTACAGAGATTTTAACCATAAACGTAATGCTAGAATAACTAACGAAATCACAATAAACCACTTTTTGCGGGGTGCGGGGGCATTGTTTTATTGTTGTTTCACTTTCACATATAGCGTTGACACTGTTGCACAATTTTTAAAGTGATTCTATCGAAAATGATATACGTGAAAGCCGAAAGCCGTATTTAAGACGCGGAAATACGATAACTCTATTCGCAATCTAATAGTGAATGTAAAAGTTGAGTTAATTTGCCAGGTCTTGGTAAAAAATAGACCTCGGTAACTGGGCTGGTAGTAGGTAAGTACTTGGTTCTAGATAAAGACTAGATAAAACGTATATATTACAATCACTCCTAGTTCCTGCGTTACTCCATAACTGGGTAATGTACCTAGATGGCTGAATATATAAACTTATAGATAGAATGGCTTGGATATTTTTGAGGTTATGTATTTAAGACGGCTAGTCATATAGGGAGGCCTATGTCCAGCAGTGGACGTCCAATGGCTGAGGATAACGATGATTTAAGACTTGCCCACCCGGTGGGTGACTTTCGGATTGAATCCAAGTAGAGCACACTCCAATCATTCCGAAGGTCGTGCACGGCCTTATCACGGCCCTTAATCTGTCATTCAACAATAAATAAATAAATACATAGGTCTAACAATACCGCTTTTAAGAAGGTTTTGATTACATTCGCACCTGAAGTTCAAATTACCATTTCTTTTTCTTTCATCATATTAAATAAAACAAAGGTTATTATTAGGTATTGTTAGTTTACTAGTTTGGAGATTTGTGTCATAAAACAATTTGTAATAAAACAACTCGCTGTAATGTTTTATTTAGTGTTGTGTAATATTATCATTGTTTCCGATACCATGATTGCTTTTACAGTTTTTGCTTCCATTTTCTCTACCTTATAACACTTATTCTGCGAGCGAACAAATTAAAATGACCAATTTGATGTTACGACATTTTAATTTGAAATGTTTCAATTTCAAAACAGATACGCCAGATGGCGTATTGTCAAGTAAGTAGACTTTTTACGAAATGTGCCTAAAAACTAAAGTTCTCAACTCATTCTAAGGACTAATTTATTAGTTGAATTTATAAACCATAAATGCATAAACTACATAGCATAAGAGTTTTTTGTTATTAACTAAGTCTTAATATTACAATTCTAGAAACTTTGTAAATTAAGTTTAATAGCCTTTATAAATTTAGCTAGGTCAACATTTTTTAATTAATAGGAACCAACTACGAATATTTTAACAGTTTCCTCTATAATTAGGGATATTTATTGAATTTTCTTCCATTTTCTAATTCACACGAAGCGGCTAATACGTCGAATGTGTTACGTAATTTTGAGGTCTCGACCTCATCGGCTTTTGACCTTACAGCCTGTTGGCAGTAGGTACCTATTGCCCATACGATACTCATCTTGTATCAACCTGTATGTCTCAACAATTCAAGGTTTGTGATGCAACTGATCAGGTTGCTTGGTGTTTTCTGTTGCGCTAGATTCGTTTGTGTTCGGAATTTGAAATTGATTTTGCGTGTAAATTGGTTCTAGAAGCGCCTGTGTCACTGGTTATAGATAGAGCTTCAGAATCTTCAGATACAAACAAAGAAACATTTATTTTTCCAACTTACAATTGTTTTGAAAGACAAATATGCCGGAAAAACTACTCTTACACAGCATTAATTGGATTACTAGCATACCGACAAAACTTCCATGTTGACGAAAGAAAAGTTCTAACAAAATAACACAAACACTATTAACATAGTATCAAAGAACTCTAACATAATAGAAAATAAAAATTAACATAATAGAAAAAAACTGGTAGATAGCTGATAATTTTAATTGACTGATATTAAAGAAAAACAGGTACATATAAAGTAACACTGAACTATTCTTAAACATAGCATGATTAATCAACATAATATAGGTATAAAACAATATAAATATAATGCATATAAGTACACGTGTTTTGGGAAAATTGCATATAACCAAAGAGGTGTCAATTCAAATTAGTTAATCGTGTTCGTGATCGAATGAGCCTAATCGTCCGCATTCATTGAGAATAATTAATTAAATAATTGTTAGCTTTCACAGATTTCATTCAACATCTCCGGTTCTTCGTGACCAGCTTATCAGTTATAGCTTTTTGACTTTCTTTCTTAATTTTTTAATCCCGAAGATATATATATTTACCGCTTTCTATAAACCAACCTCAATAAATGTTCTTCTTAGCTTTTGAATAATTTAGAAAATCAATTAGGCACTTATTAGGAGTTAAGTATGTAGTTCCTGAGATATATGCGTTTAATCAAACTCTGTTATTAGGTATACATATTTTTTTTTCTTCTCGTTATACTGGTTGTATGAACTGAATTATTGTTTACTTTAGATCCGGTTTCGCATAAAAGATAGATAAACTGTCTTTTCATACAAACTCCACATTTTCGCTGACTACCTGGCTAGATATTGCTGTATGGATTGTCATAACTACACTTACATATCATACGACCCAGTCAATACTCGTGTTTACCTCAACACTAATTTTCAAAGCAACTTTGTACTGACAATTTCATAACAAAACGTACAAACCGCTTTTTCAATTGAGCGGCTGTCATAACCTTATGATGTGTAAATTGACCACTGACCAGTTGACCATTGCTCTTCTTAATAGATGGCAAACACACAAACACTTTCGCCTTGACGCAATACGAATAACATTACTTAGGAAAAACAAGTATCACCTTAGTTTCTACATAGTTAAATACAGAAGAAAGTTTGTCTGAGATAGCATGACCAAAGGTTTCTGGAAATTAACTGCACCGGCTTCTGCTTGCTATGCAAATGTTTGGGTTTTAGAAAACTTGATGGTAAATACTGGAGATTATCTTAATATGATAGAGCATAATATTTGGTCTAAAGAAACTTTCTGTTCTGTAACGGTTTTTAACACGCTCACTGCGGCACCATTTTTCGTAGACTTTCAGCCAGTGCGTATGGGGTCTTTTCGAGCCAAGATTGAACTTTTTTGCAGTGCGTTTGGGGCCTTTACGGCCTCAAAAAATATCGTCTCTAAAAATACCTCGTATTTAGCTCAGAAACGACAATATTGGCTTGAAACTTTACCATTATAAACTTAAATATATGTTTAACTTGAAACTAGCTTCGCCCGGAGTTATGACATTTCAGTACTTAATAAATAAAAAAAATATATATGCCATCAATTATGCCTCATATCGCACTGAAAAAAAGTTCAATTTGTGTCTCAACTAGGGATGGGATTAAAACAAAATTGCAGTCACGATAAATTTATATGATTTGTTTTTAATTATGGTCTTTTTCGTAAGCGTTGTAAAAAGAGACTTATATTATGCGATAAAGATTCGTCAAGTGGATCGAACGAGGTGAAACAATTAAAATATAGATTTTTTTTCAGAGCATATTTTCAACCAGAACTGCCTCTGAGAACAGCATAAAAATTTT
Source organism: Chloroclystis v-ata (assembly GCA_963691955.1). Taxonomy (NCBI): domain Eukaryota; kingdom Metazoa; phylum Arthropoda; class Insecta; order Lepidoptera; family Geometridae; genus Chloroclystis; species Chloroclystis v-ata. The sequence continues at coordinate 4,716,120 of OY829905.1, forward strand.
GGAAAATGTTCAAATTTGCCCTCCATATATTGCAATGTCAAAAAATAAGATTGACAGTAACAATAGATGGGGTTCACTTATATTTTGTAAAAATGCGGACGCACTGGCTAGCAGCGTCCGTCCGTATCGAAACTTCATCACGTCACTACGCGGCGCCCGCGCCGCCCGACCCTCACTCAGTGCGGCTATGGGTCCTAAAATTTTTGGGGCCGTTCTGAACCCACTTCGCACTGAACGTGAATCATTTCTATCTAGTGCGTATGGGATCGAAGCAATCCCATATGATATTTCCTACGCCATTAAGCTAGGCTTCAAAAGACAAGAATTTTGATATATTTTTCTCTGTTGTACTCATAGAAATGTCAATATTGTCACCCCCCGCACAGGGTGAAAGAACGCGATTTTGACTGCCGCACCAGCGGAAAGTTACGCATGGGCTAATTTGATCCCATAACGCAGTGAGCGTGTTAACTAGCACGGGAGGTAATGTCTGATAATCTACGTTAATTAAATGTTATAGTTTCTTTCTTTGATTTAATAAATGATTGATTGATGAATTATGTATTAAGCCGCGTGGCAGTATAATCTATACTCGTTCATATTATAAAGCTAAAGAGATTTGATTTGAACGCGCTAATCTCAGGAACTGCTGGTCCATTTAAGTTTTTGATTGTACATTTATCGAGAAAGGCTATATTGTTTAAACTATAAGTATGTAGATAACGTAAAAAAAACCGCAAGCGTAGCTGTGCGCGCGTCGGCTAGTCTTAGAGTATAACAACCTGCGCAGAGATCGAATGAATGTAATGAATGAAATCACTCGGTCAATAACTGTACCAGTTCAACGATCTCTTGTCCATTATTGGTAATACCGATAATCACCGTTTAATCGTGCGTAACCGCATCTTACGTTCAAATGTATTTATTCGCACTTTTTACTACGTTTTCTATCATCTTCGATAATTCATGAGCTTTGTTCGTTTGTTTTAGTAATTGCTAGTAATCTACCTTCTTATTGATGCTACTTTCTCAATGCCTTTATGGGCATGTGCATATTTTTCATGTGCAGATTTGTAGTTTAAAATATTTGTTGTTTAAATAGTTTTCAAGCAATCGTTCTCTTTTTGTATGGAAATCGTATTGTTTTTCATGAGAAGTATAATAATCATTAGATTCGCATTCATTAAATCCCTGTAGATAGCGTTTTCTACGGTCTTTTAATTTCCTGTCAATCTATTTTTTGTTTCCATTCATACAATATTATTTTCTACACACTTAAATTTTACAAGTTGCTTATATGTATAAATTTTAAAGAATAGACGTGATAATGATAATAAATTATCCTCGATCTCGTACTACAATTCTAGGGTACTATTTACAGCAGGAAAGAATATCTTTCAAAAAAAAAAATTCTTAACGCGGACGAAGACGCGGGGCGGAACGCAAGTATATAGATCAAGATGTAAAGAACCTTAACCATCCATTAAGTTTATATACGTCAAAGAAATCCTTGCGATTTAATCAATAGTATCGACCTACATTTCCCACCTTAATGCAATAAAAACAAGTAGGCCGATTTTTCACTCGCATTTATCGATAAAACGGGTTTGATCTCGATTACAGCATCACAGATGTTCGCATTGCGACATTCTAATTATTTCTCGTTACGGACATTAGCATTTGAGGCTGTGAGCTTTATGTCGCACTTAACCTAGATGACACTGCAAGAAACGAAATTTGCTACAGGTTCTTATATTGTTTGTATTATCAAGTGTTAGAGCAGATACTTATTTATAACAACCATATCACGTGCTAGTTTTTAAGTATTTTTTTCAATTATATTAATATAATAAAGCTGAAGTTGCTGTTGTTTATTTGAACACGCTAGGCTTAAAAACCGCTGTTCCTATTTGAAAAAAATATTTTAAGGTTAGATAGTACGTTTATCGGGGATGGTTATAATCTATATTATATAAACCATATATGTAGATAACGAATAAAAACGCAAACGAAGTTGTCGGCGAGTCAACTAGCTAATATTTTTAATAATCGGACAGATTTAGAACCGATATCTCTTTTTCCTTCACAAGAATAATAAAAAATCTTAGCGTGAGAATCAATTAATCAAAATGAAAAGTTATATAATTATCAAATTCCAAGCTATAAAATGAAAACTCTTGACAAAATTTATAAAACTTAATAAATCCACAAAACTCCCTACTTATCACGAATCTTTCTCAACATCTTGAGTAATGATTAAACCTGTTCTTCGTGATACTTATCTTTACGGCAAACCAGGTGTAATTATGGTGCTGAGCCAAATTAAGTAGAGTAAGGTTTTAGACTTTTTGCAATACATGTTGCCGCAAGCCAAATCAATTAGTTCTAATTGAGGAGAAATTTGTGCATAATTCGATAAGAACAGGAAAATAAAAGATTGTAGCCACTTACACTTACTTGTTGCTTTCTATTAAATAAGATTATTTTATTTATTAATAAGACAAACACCATTCCAAGTCAGTAAAACATAGGTTATGGGTAGGTACAGTTTATAACTAGACTGAAAATATTATATCTAAATTCAATAATTGTTTTCTTTTGGATACCATTGTCAGACTTGTACTAATTAAAATGAGACCACTTTGGTATTAATAGTATTGATGATAATGAAAAACTCGTAGTCATCATCATCATCATCATCAGCCATTGGACGTCCACTGCTGGACATAGGCCTCCCTATATGACTTCCAGTCATTACGGTCGCTCGCAGCCTGCATCCACCGCGAGCCGACCGTCTTCACCAAGTCATCAGCCCACCTTGTCGGTGGACGCCCAACGCTGCGTTTCCCGATCCGTGGTCTCCACTCGAGGACTTTTCGGCCCCATCGGCCATCTGTTCTCCTCGCTATATGGCCTGCCCATTGCCACTTCAAAGAGCTAATCCGTTGGGCTATGTCGGTGACCCGTGTTCTCCTACGGATCTCCTCGTTTCTGATTCGATCCCAAACTCGTAGTACACATTATGAATCCGTTTCATGTTCTGATAATAAACAATGTGTGGTTGAAAAGAAACTTGAATTGTTTGTAGACGTAACGGTGAAACAAAGCTCATTCAAGTGAGAACGTTTTTCATTGAGAGCCATAGTCGACTGCCTTCAGGAAAGGTCACATAACCCACTCGATAGGATCTTTCCCATCTATGTAATGACGGAAGCTTGCACTTCCTACTCAATTACACCTCAAATTAGACCCTACCCCACCGCAATAAGAACAGATTCAATTTGTAATCAACCACCGTAGAGCGGCTAGCAAATCGCTTTGTCACGAGCATTTAACCGTTTACATTGATTTTACACTCTTTCATTCTTAAAAAAGTTGAGTTGAGACAGCTGATTGATCAATGAGTTAGTAATGGATGGGTTTAATTTAAAGATGGCTAAACGTTGATTTCTTTTTCTGTAATTAGTGTTGAAATTTAATTAGAAGCTGGTCATTTTCTTCACCGTATTTATAAATAAGATTGACACTTTTTTATGCAACTAGTATATTATTTTATTGTGTTTATTTGCGTACAATTTTGTATATCACGAGATTTATATTTATGCTTGCAATTTCGTGTTTTCTCGAGATTTATGACGCACACAAATTGAATAGTTGTAAAAGTGAACTTACTCGGATTAACGCTACGGTGAGTACGGTGATCGCTACGCTCGCTCATTCACACGACCTCGAGAAACCTTGGTTTGACATTTACAAACAATTAAGTACTGCTACTCGATCATAGATGGCGATAAAATGAATTAGAGCCACATTTAGAGCTAAGTGGTATTTCAGAAACGTAATTACTACAGAACTTTTTAAAATTACTACGTAACTCGTACCTATAATAAGGCCAGTTTTTGGTTTGAGAAATGATTTGCGGAACCAGTTATTAGTACGTTATTCGAATATCAGGTAAGTAATTTGGTTTATTTGATTGGATTTGTACCAAAATTTTCGGTTCTCAGGTAAACTTTCTTGAAATGAAAAATATTAAAGACAAAAAATTATTATCAGATGCAAAAGATATTCCGATACCGGGAATCGAACCCGAGCCTCCTGGGTGAGAGCCAGGTATCCTAGCCACTAGACCATATCGGATGATGTAGTGTTGAATGAAATTAACAAACTTAAACATAAATCTGACGCTCATAGTGCTAAAAATAAAGAAAGAAAGAACAAAACAGAAAAAGACTCATACGTTGGGATTTGGGATGCGGCACAAAATTTTACTAAAATTAATCTTTTGTACAAGGTGTCGTAAAACATGCGTAATGTTCTGTGACAAGTATGAACCAAAATATGTAGATGAACAATAAGTATCTCATAGATACCTAGATATTCAGTCACTAAAATTAATTACTAAACAACCAAAGCTTATCTACTAAATCCCACGTGAAGTTTACATAATATTATTGTTTTGTCACGCCATTGTACAACAGACTCGCATAGCCCATGGTTTTTAGGAGCAATGGTGTTGCCTGTCGCAATATTATCTATGTTCTAGATCAAAATATTGCATGATTAATGGTAACGAGATAAAATAAAAACTTTATATGAAAATTACGTCAATCTGGCAATTTTTAATTTTCTTGTTTTGCCCAGTTTTTCTTAGGTTATAAATCTTACTCATTGTATTCGATGTTTGTGTCTTATCTTCTCATTAAACTTAATGCTAAAATAAAGTAATATTTTGATAGTGTGAAAAAAATCTACTAAGCTCTTATCATGAAACATTTTATCACTGAAGTAGTTGGTCCATGATGATAAAGAATTATTATCTCAAAATAATTATTATCTACTTACCTGAAAATATAACCGGTTAAGTATTAGATAAATCTATATTTTCATCCGTTCTAGACCAATTCGACACTAAACCGGTCACCGTGAATCAGCGAATCTCATTTATAAATATAAATAACAGACGCGAACTACATTACGTCATTCTGTATACATCCACCTTGAGTTATAAACGAATATTACTAAAATCGCCACAAACTATAATCGAATTATTTAAGGCGTAGATATGCGTGAATTTGGTAAATTTGGGTTCAGCAGAAACCATTTATTTCCTTGTTCTTTAACGGAATTGCTTTGAAAAAATTACACAATAATCTATGCCATATAAGGCATCATCTCCTGAGGCCGAAATTTTATTTTTTTTATTTTAAGTACCTGAAATAATAGTGTAAAATACCGTCTACTTTTTCAGCAAGAACCGTTTAATTCCTAATCTATTAATCATAAGATTTTTTAATTTTCATCACCATATAGATTAAAAGAATACCAATCATCTCCTGAGCTTACTTTTTCGAAAAAAAATCTCAGCGATTTTTAACGAATTTTTTACGTAAAACGACACACGCAATGCGCGATCTTCCCCTTCGCGGGCCCTTCAATTCAGTGCGGGGCGAGACGTTGTGCTGAACGGACCTATGACAATTTTCTCCGTGCCCTGTACTAACTAATAATATTCTGTGGCGGAACCAATTTTATAAGTAATTTGTCATTTATAACTAGCTGCCCCCGCGCGACTTCTGCTCGCCGTATACTTTTATTTGCAACTATGTATATCCATACTAAATTTTCTTGCGTAAGCATTATTACCTTTTCCTGCGGAAGCATGTATTTTTCCGCGGTAGAAAGTCTCGCGCAATATACTTTTATTTGCAACTATCTCAATACTAAATTTTATCCAAATCGAATTTTTCCGCGTAAGCATTATTATCTTTTCCCGCGGAAGCATGTATTTTTCCGCGGTAGAAAGTCTCTCGCCATATACTTTTATTTGCAACTATCTCAATACTAAATTTCATCCAAATCGAATTTTCCCGCGTAAGCATATATTTTCCCGCGGAAGCATGTATTTATCCGCGGTAAATAGTCTCTCGCCATATACATTTATTTGCAACTATCTCCATACTAAATTTCATCTAAATCAAATTTTCCCGCGGAAACATGTATTTTTCCGCGGTAAAAAGTATGTTCTTTCTCAGGGTCTAAGGATTGTATGTGCCAAATTTCATCAAAATCGGTTGAGAGGTGCGTGAAAGCGTAACAGACAGACAGACAGACAGAGTTACTTTCGCATTTCAATTTTGTATATAATTATTTGACGTGTAAAAATTTGACGCATTGCTTCAGATTACAATAATAGTGTCTATTGTATGCACAGATCACCCAAACTAGATACCGCATTAGAATACTTTTGTTCCGATTCAAAAATATAAAATAAATGTATCAGCTTAAGTCTTAAAAAACAGTACATTAACTAACAGTATTGTTCCCTGTAACAATGATATAGCTTAAAATTTAAAATCTTGGTCTGTGTAAATCGAAAGCGAATCCACTGTAACCTCGCAACACAGGCTCTATAGAGACCTAGTGCAAGGGACAGAGCTCGGCTTCGATACCATTTACTAAATAACTCATAATTTATAATCTAAATCTAACAAATTAGCTATGTAGGTATCGAATGTATTTATGTAAACTTAAAAGTGAAATAAATTATTTTTTATTATTTATTAAAAAAAACGCACCTAAATTGGAGGAAGATGAAAGCCGTGTTTCGAGGCGGTTTACATAATGGTTGATTTAACCATATGTTTGGCGCGTGGTCGTCGCTTGTCATGCGGTATCTAGTGGGGTTTATCTATGATTGTAGGCTACACAACTAATTCTGGTTAGCGCTGCGCGTAATATTTTCGATACGCCAGCGCCACGCGGGGCACGCGGTCGCTGTTGTCAACTGTCGTAGTCGTTTCAGCCGCGATTTTCACTGCATACTCGCTCTTAAGTCGAAAAATATTGACAATATTGATTCTAAAAATATAACTTTTTTAGTTGAGTCTAATAAATAACAGCTAGTAAATTTGTAATAACAGTTAAATTAAAAATATCACCGCGTTGCAGTTTTGAAAAGTACGTTATTTGGAAAGAAGAAGGCGTAATATTCACGAGCAAAAAACGGTTCGAAAATTGTGTAAGGACTACATAACTCTGTAAAATGGATATTCTAGAACAACCAGCAGTAAGAACCTACATCTTCTATTCCGCCATCTTGGCATTGAAACTCCTTGGAACAGCAACTTTGACAGCAATGGTGAGATACTCCAAAAAGGTTTTCTCCAACCCCGAAGACGCGAAATACAAAAATGGACAAGTAAATCTGACTGATCCTGATGTAGAAAGAGTAAGACGAGCTCATTTGAACGATCTAGAAAATATACCGGCTTTTTGGATTCTTGGTGCATTATACTTGACCACTAACCCTGGACCTCTTCTAGCTGGTCTATTGTTCAGGGTTTACACGATTGGAAGGGTCCTGCATACGTTTGTGTATGCTGTTAAGCCATTACCTCAGCCAGCGAGGAGTTATGCGTTCAGAGTTCCGTATATTATCAGTCTTTATATGGGGGTTCAAGTTGTGTGGCATTATTTGAGTGATATACAGGGCGTCCCACGGCCATGCCACATGGAGGGAAAGTACCTTAAATATTGTAGATTGAACATTTTACTGAAAGAAGACATTATTTGAATTTAAAAAAACATTTAAACTGCATTCATAGATATTTAAATAATTACATGGTTGAACCGGGAATCGAACCAGCTACACGAAAAAAATAATTATCCTGTAGCTTTATCATACCGATCGAAAGGCTTCATCATAAGGATTTTTTTTTGCTTAATAACATAGTGTCTGAAATAAAAGGAAAACCATGAATTTTAACATTTAATGTGAAATTTAGTTCAGAAAAGCTGGCATTGCCGTAAAAACTGACATTCACCACTTGGGAAGTACGCATCATTTCCCTATTATAATTTAAGTGCATTTTGTGTTAAAAATGTTAAAATTCATGGTCTTCCTTTTATTTCAGACACTATGTTATTTAGCAAAAAAAAATCCTTATGATGAAGCCTTTCGATCGGTATGATAAAGCTACAGGATAATTATTTTTTTCGTGTAGCTGGTTCGATTCCCGGTTCAACCATGTAATTATTTAAATATCTATGAATGCAGTTTAAATAGTTTTTTAAATTCAAATAATGTCTTCTTTCAGTAAAATATTAAATCTACAATATTTAAGGTACTTTCCCTCCATGTGGCATGGCCGTGGGACGCCCTGTATAATAAACTTAGGTAGGTTGGTTTGGTACATTGTTTGAATGTGTTTTTTTTATTAAAGACACAAATCAAAATGTATTGCAAACTAATTTAATTACTAATTATGTTACCGGAAAACAGTATTTTTATATGAATTTGTATTTTGAAATAGGTAGGTAGGTATATACTTATTTATTATTCGATTAGGCATAGGCACATAAATCGTTGGTATAATATACGCATTTATATGTTATATTGTTACCTACATGTTTCCTGTTTATTGAAGAGTAACAAATAAAATGATATTTTAAAGATGTATGTATGATCTGTTATTTGAATTGAAATTAAATGAACCTAATAAGATAGATTTTTCTTTATCCACTCGGCATCACCATATGAAATATAAAATATATTTAATTAGGTAAGTACTTAATCTTTAGAAATTCCACTAAAATAAAAACTCTTTTCGATGTTAATGTCCATTTCTATAATCTGAGAGTTTTCGTATAAATTACTGACCTGCATACCTACCGACTTAATTTCTGTAATTAAAATCGAAAATTGTCGAATTAAGAAACCTCCTTTTATGAAGTCAGTTAAAAATCACTCATCATCCTAAAAAAAGTATTAAGAACATTGACATCTGTCACTTCTGTATTACCGAACAATTAAACAGTACACTTATCTCAATTTAGTAATTATTTCCCTACAAATTACTACCTTATCACATCTCAATAAGATTCAATTTAGACTTATCTATGTTCGTCACACTCGTCGACCACTTTCGTACTTTCACTTGACAGCAATTGTTATAAATATTATTAGAATTGTTTTCTCTTTTATATATAACAATGTATTGTGTTATTATTGGATAACAAGGTGTATGAATGATGTTGAAGATACTATATTAAATTGATTGCAATTTGTTTTAGAAAAGTGGCAACAGTAATTTGCCGTTCCATGTTTGAAACAATTTACACAGCAATATCTAGTTATGTTGGTATTGTATGTAGATTCATTAACATAATTTTGGCTCATGGTATTTTTTTTTCATAGTGAAAACACAAATATATTTTTTTTCTTGCTGAATCACTAACGACAATTTATCAAAACACAACTACAAACAACAAAACGTCAATATCGATTAAGTCCTTTCATTTCTGTTAATCACCTCTTAATTATCACATACAATTTATCAATGAAAGTTAAAAGGGTCATGTCAAGTATCCTATCGATCAAAACTCATTACGCACCTGCGATCAATACCTGTTATCGATCGATACTTGTCGATTTGCAATCGATATTCTCGTTACGGGCAATCACGAAGGAATGCGGGGAAAGTATAGCGGAGTTTAATTTATGGTTTCTAAGATTTATTGGAGTTAATTTAAAATTTTTAGTGCTAATTAAATACTATAAATCTTCCTAATAAATCGATACTAATATAACATACTAGCCGACCGCCAACAGCTTCGCTTGCTTTTTTCTTAAAATATAGCCTATAACCTCCCTCGATAAATGGACTATCCAACACTGAAAGAATTTTTTTAATCGGACCAGCGGTTCCTGAGATTAGCGCGTTCAAACAAACAAACAAACAATCAAACTCTTCAGCTTTATAATATTACTAGCAGCCCCCGCGAACTTCGTCTCGCCATATAATTTTATTTGCAACAACTATCTCCATACTAAATTTCATCCAAATAAAATTTTCCCGCGTAAGCATGTATTTTCCGCGGTAAAAAGTCTCTCGCCATATACTTTTATTTGCAACTATCTTCTGCATACTAAATTTTATCTAAATCGAATTTTCCCGCCGAAGCATGTATTTTTCCGCGGTAAAAAGTAGCCTATGTTCTGTCTCAGGGTCTAAAGATTGTATGTGCCAAATTTCATCAAAATCGGTTGAGAGGTTTAAGCGGGAAAGCGTAACAGACAGACAGCCAGACAGACAGACAGAGTTACTTTCGCATTTATAATATTAGTTAGGACAACCTACATTACATTACATTGACTAACCCCCCCACCCCGTACCCCAGTGACGCTTACATGGAGCCTACATCGCATGCTGGCTAGCTGAGCGCGGTGAACGACAACCTCGCGACTTTTTTCTAATACTTGCATTTTTAAACTCGTGATATCTTCCGAATGAAATGTCCGAATTGAATAATTCAAAAAGTTATAAAAAGGTATTAAAGCCGTCTTTAATATAAAGTAATTTATTTTGATAAGGATAAATACCAAGGTACAAATGAAGACCCTTTCAAGAGGCGGCATATATAAATTAATATTTTAGAATAAAAAACTGCTTACTGTGACATAACTATAATATTTAGACATATGCTGTCGCGACACTTTTTGTAGATAATGATGAGTTCTGCAAAGTCGTAGTACCTACATGATTTTGTTCTATCATCAATAGTTTTCGCAGCGCACGCGACGTAAGGAATTTTTCAGGTCTTTTTTTTACACCTTAAGTTACATTATTGGAGTTTTAGCAAGGATCCCCAATTTTTTTTAAATATAATATAGCCTATGTTACTCGGGGATAATGTAGCTTTCCAAAGGTGAAAGAATTTTTGAAATCGGTCCAGTGGTTTCGGAGCCTATTCGTTACAAACAAACAAACAAACAAACAAATCTTTCCTCCTTATAATATTATTATTAGTATAGATATAGCTGATAAGTTTGATAGGACGCGCTAATCTCAGGAAACTTAAACCTTCTTCTTCAAATTCTATCCGCGGAAATAATTAATGTTGGGTAGTCAGTCTTCTATAAGTACTAAGTTTTAATTTAGAACTGTATCTATTTGTATGGGAAATCTAGCAATTTCAAGAATGCTGCTTGTCATGCAAGAGAATGTGTTGCACCATAATCCAGGCTGCCTAACCTAACAATGCTACCTGTCTTACTACGTTCCATAGGCTTATTATCTAGACTAGGCTATTGTGTGGTTGTCTGTTATACCTGTTAGTCAATTAGATACATATTGAGAGGATAAAAAATATAGTAAATATTTAGTAGTCTGATGCTTATGTTTATTGTTAAAGAAATAAGTTGACTAATTAAGAATTGTACATTTTAGTTACTTATTTATAAAAAGAAAGAGAATATTGAAACAAGATTTGAGTAGTTATTAGCACTATATTAAAATTTTTAATTTTGCTATAGTAAAATTAGAAGGAATTTATTAGATTTCAGCGTTATTATTGTTGTTTGGTCTTTCAGGTTAATTAATTAATTGTTATTTGTTACAGAAACGAAATCGAACAAAGCTGAAGGAAGTGAAAACGAAAGTGATTAAAATAAATTACAGTGTCGAATAAGTGAATAATCGAAAACTGTGGAAAAATGGTTAATTGAGAGACATTTTTATAAAATCGGCATTCAAGTGCAATTAAAAAATCTAGTTCCTGTGATATCGGCAGTGACACATTAACTTCTGGACACCAAATTGACTCATTTGTGCGTGATGTGCGAGTAACCAATCACAATGCTGCTCGCTCTGCTGCTGCTGTGTGCGTGCGGGTCGGCGTACGCGCACGTGGCGCTGACGTTCCCCCCTGCGAGACGGCTGGATCTAGATTTTCTAGATAACAGTCGGACTAAGCCACCATGTGGGATGCCCAAAGGTAGATACTTAAACCCGTTACAAAAATTATAATAATATACTAGTAACTAATATAAAATACCTATAAATAACGTTTTAAAATGCAAGAATAAAATGAGTTTCATAATAGTTGGTCGTGCATGTATCATTTACTTAGAAATTATAGCATTTAAATTGTAGACAACCGTTTCAAGATTTTATTACTGTATTACAGATAACACGTAACACTTAATACATTACGAGCTTTCAATAAAACAAACTAAACATTTTTAGTAACTTATAATAGAAAACGATAATAAAATAAATAAACATAAATATTACTGGACAATTTTACACAGCGACATCTAGCCCCGTGGTAAGCTCGAAGCTTGTGTTACGAGTGCTAGATTTCTGATATACTTAATATAATATACTTACATACATAGATAGATATTTTTTATTATACATATATAACACCCAATATGATTGTATTTCGTCTAGTATGTTTTTGTACAGATTTAGATAAATAACATGTTATAAAAATAAGCAAACAAATACTGAGCTTATCTATATCCGATTCAATATAATTTTTATCTTCAAGTAGGTTCTTTATCTGGATTGTCATTTAATTACTAGTCATCTTGACATCCAAGCCTGTATAATTTGCAAATTTTGAATGGTTATTAGTTGGTTGCGGTAGGTCCGGTCGTGACTTCTCCTATGTTTATAAAATTATTTATCTCTTTGGCGGCGAGAAGACTTAATAAAACTTTGATATCCTTATCAACATATAAATAGAATTTACTTATTATAAACGATACTGAATTTTAGTTTTATTTATTTAAATTCTTAAAATAAAGTAGGGATCTTTTCTTTTCATATAAGATTTGAATGAAATTATGGAAAATCTTGCGTAGGTACTAGGTACAATCATGTAGGTACAATTTATATATGGCTTTCTATTACTTAGGTACTTAAATAACGATTTATCTTTCTATTTAATTTTTATTTTCTTGGGTATTTTTATGTGTAATGGGATATTGTATGGCAATATTATATTTTAAGTATTAATACAATCTTTATACCTTAATCACATGTCATCTAAATTGGCTATCGAGAAGCCTCCGTAAAATTTTATGATAATTTGAACTTACGTCATCAAGCAGTCGTGGCCGAGTGGTTAAGGCGTCTGACTCGAAATCAGATTCCCTCTGGGAGCGTAGGTTCGAATCCTACCGGCTGCGAAGCTTTTTGCAGGTTTAGTTATGTTCCTTTTCACTTTCTTATAATTTATGAAGGGAGATAACAAAGATTTCAACGAGTTATAAACTCATAAATAATTCGCCAAAATAGGTTTCTTGGTGTATAGAGTTCTTACATACGTAAGTTTTCGTGGGAATTAAATTTGAAAGAAATTTATTGTTCAAGCAATATTGTAATAAATCGACCGAAATACAAAACAGACACGAACTTCCCACGCGTAACAATTACCTATCTGTTACGCCATCTGTACACTGTTATGTAAATCTGAGGTATTTGTGTCGTTACGCTACTCGCCATTAGATGTCAGTAGCTATCTTTAGTTCAAGGCCACATTTATTTTTAAACTATAATTTCCCGTTTAAGAAGCTTTGAATAAACACTTATGTTGTTGCAGGGACATTAAAAACATCGTTTGTTGCCGGATCCACGTTTACAGTACATTGGCATTTGGCATACGCACACAGAGTAAGTAATTCATAATTTCCGCTTGTATATCACAAGCCCGGCTAGCTCAGTCGGTAGAGCATGAGACTCTTAATCTCAGGGTCGTGGGTTCGAGCCCCACGTTGGGCGGCTCTTTTTGTGCTTTATTTTGTTTCACACTAATAAATATTTATTTTTTGCAGGGAGGATTTAGTCTGAGAATTTTGGACTATTTAGAACGACCTGTTTTAGATCTTACTCCAAGAGCAGCGGGCTCGGAATTTGTCAGAGATGATGCAACGTAAGTAAATTTTCACTACATATTTTTATTTATAAAACATGATAATCTATGTAATCTAATAATTCGAAGTTACTCTTTAAGAGAGAGTAAGAGATAAACTTATAATCTCTATGTTTTTCCAGAGCCCAAAAATACGAAGTTCGCCTCCCGACCGACTTCACCTGCGACAATTGCACGCTCCAACTACAAAGAGAGGCGGGCGAGTGGGGTACCAACTACCGCTTCTGGTCCTGTGCAGACATCGATATTGTACCGCGTAAGTACTATTTTTAGGGTTCCGTAGCCAAATGGCAAAAAAACGGAACCCATATAGATTCGTCATGTCTGTCCGTCCGTATGTTACAGCCACTTTCCTCCGAAACTATAAGATCTAAACTGTTGAAATTTGCTATGTAGATAGATGTAAAAAACAATAAAAAACAGTAAAATTTAGAGGACTTACTCAGGACTGAAACTTAAATTATTTTTTTTCATTGAACACATAGTGTGATGTATCTATGGATAGTCTTTAAAAATCTTATTAAGAGTTTATCTCAGGGTTATTTATACCTACCATAAACGACCACCAAGGCAATCAAGATCTAAGAAGTTAGATTGAGTATTTGACAGTGGTATTCTCATTAATGTAAATAAATTCAATCCTTTGTTGACACGCACAATACCGAATCAAATTACAAGTTAAACCTGTTATTCCGTAGATTAAAATCATTTTGGAATGCTGTCCTGTTATTACGAAATAAATAATTACAATGAATATCAATTATAGTATTATTCATATGATATTTCAATTTAAGTCAGTAAGATTAAAATTTCATCACTGGTTTTGTGTAGCAAGGTGAACTAGCAATCATCTGACATTTATTTATTCTATTCATATCAAGAGAAGGCATAGCTTTGATTAGAACATGAAACAGCATAAATATTGTGATGCCATAGTAACAAGATACTAGAAATACGTTTTAATCATGATAATTATGTTCCTGTTTTAATTTCTAATTTTGTTAAAACCATTATTGTTTAAAGTTATAATGATGATAAATTTTATTTTGGACCTTACATCTTCATCATTTGGTCCATAGTTTAATTCTTAACTATATAATAAATTGTGTAAATGTTGATTAATAATGACATAATTTTTTATTCTTATACTAAATAAAATAACTACTGACGTCCCACATTTTGACTATTTTTAATTTTTATTATCTACTATGTTATTATTATTGACATTGACAAAATTATACCTATACTATGACTCAATTGTGATATAAATACCGATTTATTTACTATCCTTTATCCGCAGGCAAGAAATACCACGAGACCTGTTCAGGGCACGGCTTCCACATCCTCGGCCGCTGCAAATGCAACAAGATGTTCTGGGGCCCTCGCTGCCAGTTCTCAGACGAATGTATCGAGGACACAGATTGCGGCTTGCGGGGCAAATGTGTTGACATCAACGCGACTGAGGCGCCCAGCCGTCTGTGTTACTGTCCGCACGGGTTCTATGGAAAAGGGTGCAATAAAAGTGAGTCGATTAATAGATTATGTTGGTAGTCGTTTATTAGAATACCGACTGCGGCTTGCGGGGCAAATGCGTCGACATCAACGAGACTGAGGTGAAACATAGATAGAACCAAAGCTAAACTAAAAGGAATAATTGTTTCACTGAAACGAAATCTATTGTTACTAACATTTTGAAGCTGGAATCGCTGGTCTAATATAAATTGAAATTTCAGTGTTCGGATAGGCTAGTATTATTAGATATCTAGCATATGTATATAAGTATATGTATTATGTAACACAAGCTTTATGTAGTTTCACGTTGCTGTGTGTCCAGGCCATCAATAAATCCATCCAATATTTATTTATCTGTTCCTTAAAACACCTTTATTAATTTCAGAATCCCCATGGAAAGACCGGAGCATCAACCTCGCGCTGTACAGCAAGCGGTCTCTGTCGGACAAGTTCAAGTTGTACTGGCGCGTTCTGAAGGACAGCGCTGAGATCGAAGTGATTATGATGGTCAACGGAACCTCTTATGCAGGTATAGTACCTATTTATTCATTGAGTAACGTCAGAGAACATAATAATTATTACGGTAGTTCAAAGGTTACAGAACGGAACGGAAGGTCCAAATCGTTAAATCTACTATCAAATACAATACCTATTTATGAATATAATTACGCAATATTATTTTACTTGTCTACGTGCTTGTTATGGGTTTATAAACCTTACCTATTTAATTTCAGCTGTCGGCTGGCGACCCAACAGTTTGACGAAACAATGCAAAAACTTCCCTGTATTGGGCCCAATTATGGAAGAGAAACGTGAGTAAAACTTTTCGAAATACAGACTTTTATAAGTTAAAAGAGTTAATTATCACGAGCAGGATAGTGATCCATCACTACATAGTATAGAACAAAGTCGCTATCTCTGTCTGTTCGTCCCTATGTATGCTTCAATATTTAAAACTACGCAACGGATTTAGAAACGTTTGTTAAAAAGGTTGAGTGATTCAAGAGGAATGTTTATAAGTTTAGTTAGAAAAGTATCCGAGGTGAAGCGAGGGCAGGGCGCTAGTTTAATATAATATAACTTCAATTTCCAGCTTCACCAATACTGGAACCTCTCCCAGAACCAGAACCCAAAGCAGAACCTGAACCTATTCCAGAACCTAAATCCGCGGCAGAACTGAAATCAGAACCTGTGGCTAGCCCTGAACCGAAATCTGAACCAGAACCTACTTCTGAACCTAAACCAGAACCAGAGCCAGAACCTACAGCAGAACCCAGCCCAGAACCTTCAGCAGAACCCGTTGCAGAACCTTCAGCAGAACCCGTTGCAGAACCAGAACCAGAAGCCACTACTCAGAGTTTAGCAGAAAACGATAGAAATAAAAGAGTAGCGATGCACACAATGGATGGAATTGACTTCAAGAATTTGGGAAATGATGTTACTGTCAAAACTAGTGTTTCGTACAAAGTGTCTAGCTCTAAAGGTAATGAATACTACTTTAAGATTTTGTCAGTAAAATTTTGTGGACTGATAATTCAGTCATATCTCCCGAATGTAAACTACTGTTCTTAACATTTTCCAAATTAAGTTCTTGTCTTATGTTGTTAAAGGTTACAAATGTTTACTGATTACGTAAATTGGATGTTTGTATATTGTAATTTCATGAAGCTATGTTTATTTTATTTTAGGTCGCAGAAAACGTGCTCTTAATGACACCATAGGTAAGTAACAATTTACATTTGAAATAAAAATAACGACTCAAACAGCACAAAATAACTCACAGGCATACAAGCGTAAAGCACAGAAAATCTAAAACAGGAGTAACTAATCTCAAAATGTACAATATACACTATACTAATTTAATTATAACGCATGGTTACATTTTTACAGATGGCAATACAACGGCCTTACCCGAAACAGATCCCTCAACCCCTAGACCAAAGACAAAATTCGTACCAAAGTCTAAATTATCACCTAGAGTTAAAAATATCCCTAAGCATATAGTACCTACAACTACCCCAGAACCCACTGCAGAACCTCAACCTTCTCCTGAACCTACAGCAGAACCTAAACCAGAACCAACTTCCGAACCCGTAGCAGAACCCAGTTCTGAATCCAAAGCTAAATTATCTAGGGAACTTAAATCTGAACCAGAACCTAATTCTGAACCTGAACCTACTGCTGAACCCAAAGCAGAACCCGAACCTATAGCTGAACCTAAAGCAGAACCCGAGCCCACAGCTGACCCTAAAGCAGAACCCGAACCTAGTCCAGAACCTAAATCTGAACCTGAGCCTACTCCTGAACCTAAATCTGAACCTGAACCAACCCCCGAACCCAAGTCAAAACCTGAACCTACTTCCGAACCCAGTTCTAAAGCTGAACCTATCCCTGAACCTAAGTCAGAACCCGAACCTACTTCTGAACCTAGTTCGATAGCTGAACCTAGCCCTGAACCTAAATCTGAACCCGAACCTACACCAGAGCCTAAGTCAGAGCCAGAACCTAGCCCTGAACCTAAATCTGAACCCGAACCTACTCCAGAGCCCAAATCAGAGCCTGAACCTAGCCCTGAACCCAAACCACAAGCTGAACCTACCCCTGAACCTAAATCCGAGCCCGAACCTAGCCCAGAACCAAAATCTGAGCCTGAACCTACCCCTGAACCTAAATCCGAACCTGAACCTACCCCTGAACCTAAGTCAGAACCAGAACCTTCCCCAGAACTTAATGCAGAAGAACGCGAGTCTCTATTAGTGAAGGGACTGAAAGAAGAAACAGGTAAAGCACCGCTTCGCAAATTCAAATGCATTTTGTGAAATAAAAAACTAAATGTTATACTACGTAGCTTTACGTAGATTTATGATTTTTAGATTTATGTTGGTAACTTATTACGAAACGATTTTACACAATGCCTTTTTATATTTACGTTTAAGTGCACTTATTTATTTATTTAATCTACGCATTCTTTAATGTTGGTTTTGTCTCTATGTACTTTTTTAAGATCTATGTTTGTAATTCCACCTTTTCAAATGCTTTTTTAATAACATCAGTAAAGTGTAAACTTATCTATTTAATATCTATCTAATATAAACTTATTTTATGTAGGTATCTTACATCTACATACTAATATAAACTTAGTAACATTATTTTCAAGCTTAATATTCTTAATTTGGCTAAATCTGCCCGCTTGCTTTGCTTTTCTACACGATTTTCCTTTCCTTCCAAATTATCCTATTTCCCTAAAAGTGTATAATTAACTTCTGTTCTTATAACTCTTCTTAAGATCTCTAAACGTTGTTTTCTTCTTTCTTATACTTCTTTTCCTGGTTCGGTCTTCTTCTTATTTTAGGTACCTATAGGTACTGGGGTTTTCGCTGATTTTCCGTCCATTTTTGTACAATTGAAAACTGTTATTCATTCTCATTTTCAGTTAAACTAAGGCTATATAAATAATATTAATACTAAAATGTGTTTCTAGGCTATTTCCCCGCCCATGAATATGTGCCAAAACACGAATTCAATCCAATGGACTGCACAGACATCGTCATCGGCTCCGCTAGAGGGAACTATCATAGAGTCTCCGATTATTATACCAGAGACAGGTGAGTTCTCATCATAACAACCCATAATGCGTTCCACTAGAGTCTAGTGACTAGACACTAGTCTTCTTAAGCCTACGAGATACGTTTATGAGACGAGTTCTGGTATATAAATCCCATAGTCATGCTCGTGAGTTAAGAGGTAGGTCGACACTACACAGCATTAAGCTTACATAATAATATTTTATACCTGATTAAATAAGATAGTTTGACGTATTCTACGTCCTATCTACCGAACGTTCCTATTTATATGATCCGCGGTAAACTTTTCGGCACCATCAGCCCTCTCATTGCTATATGGCCTGCCATACTAAGGGATGAATTATATAAGACCGGGCCGTGTCCGGGGCGTGCCGTGTCCGTGGTCCGTTTATATAACACCGGCCCGGACGGGACACGGATCATGCACTGTGTATAATATAAAATGTTTCATATAAATGTATGTAACGTTTCGAATCCGTGCCCCGTCCGGGCCACGGACACGGCACGCCCCGGACACAGCCCGGTCTAATATAATTGATCCCTTAGTCTTATTACCGTAAGCCCTAATAAGCTAAGCGTACACACTAAGCTCTAATACGTTCCTTTCAGGTCTACACCTCGCGTAGACACATTCTGGGGCGGACACGATGACCTGACAGCTACGGGCGGGTTTGAAGAGAATGGAGTCACCACGCTCATGTTCCGAAAGAAGATCAAGGTAAGCTTCAACAACACGTAACTATCTTTAAAGAAATTGTTATAGAATTTGTGCAAGGGGTGCGAACATTTTGAATTTTTAACCTAAAGAAATAAAGAACAAAGTAAATAGATTTTAGATCCGAATGTTGTGGATAGGTGGATACCTTATCCTGGACCCTGTTCTAAAAGTAACGCGTGATCCGCGTTGAAAATACCATACCAATATACCTACTTAATTTTGATACCAATATACCAAAGACATTTTAACCAAGGTCATGCAAAAAAACAAAAGGAATAACATCAAACCTAATAATACTCTCATTCATGTGTTTTCCTTTGGTATCTCTTTATTTGTTATGTCGTTTGTCGAAATAGGTCCTTGAACTTTTATTTTTTTCTGTTCAGGCCAAAGAACCGACGGACCATTCAATCGTAGACGATCTGATGCACGTGATCTGGGCCCGCGGTCAAGAGCCCGGCAAATACGTACACAATCCACCTTCAGGTATAGAGAAGGGAACCGCAGCTACCGGCGACTTCTACCGCCCTGATGAGCTGAAGTATCACGGACATGGGTCGCAGAGAGGACTCGTTAGCATCAACTTTTTTGGTGAGTAAAAATTTGAAATGATTTAACCACTAGGGCATATAGATGGCGTAGTATATTCCTATCTGTTAAGAGATAGCGCTCAATGTTTTCTAAGCATCTCTAAGCAAATAATCTAGGGGAAATTATCTGTATTATCGAGAATTTTTGTTGATTCCACGGAGCGATATGTGAATTAAACGACATTTGTTTAACTCCGCCAAAGATCTCCATCATCATGGATGATTGTTTACTGCGTGATGCTTATTCTCAAATTACAGTAGCTACCGGCTAACGAGCTTAAACAATAAATTGGAATAATCGTGTCTTATGATTAGATATATTACTATAGATATAGAATTTTGGCCCAGTCCGTGTTTTCACAAATATAGGTTTTATTTGCTGCAACTAAGACAAATTCTAATAACGAATACTATACCATTTACCTTAACATTTGTATTACAGAAGAAACCAAATCCTCACTATCCGGCGGCATAACCCCTCTCAAAGACAAATGCGGTGGCGAATGGAAACACCCGGCTAACTGCGACGTGAAGAACAACACGTGCGACTACCACGCCTCGTGGGAGTACCTGGGGCTGAGGCGGGGCAAGGACAGCGTGCGGTTCACCGTCCGCACCAAGCAGAGCAAGCACTGGACCGGGATCGGCTTCAGCGATAACAGGAAGATGGTGAGTACAAGTACCAAGATTGTGAATTCACACTATAATGCCGTCTAATATTGTCGTGTTGCTGAAAAAGAACTTCGTTCATTGACCTGTAATCTCTGTCTCTGTCCGTAAATAAAATGTCGACTTGCTCTAAGTTAAAAATTGCTGAGTAGTTCAAAGTATCAAATTATTAGTAGTCGCAGATAAACTAACGTCAGGTCGCGGTGTAGTTAAAAACTCGTACATTGACCTGTCATCCGTCTCTGTCGCTCTCGATTATATTGGCATCTCGCTCTCACAAATGCACCTGATGAAGACAACAATTGAAGAGACAAGGATAGCGTGCGTTTCACAACATATTTTATTATGAATTTCAGTCTCAAACGGACGCGATTATCGGGTGGGTGGACGCGCGGTCGGGGCGCCCCTTCCTGCTGGACGGCTGGGTCACCGGGTACGCGGCGCCGCGCGTCGACCCGCGCCAGGACATCTCCCAGGAGACCGGCAGTCTGGTGGACGGGCTCACCACGCTCAGCTTCGTGAGGAAGAGGAATACTGGGGATCAGAAGGTTAGTGGCAGGATCCCTCTATGTATAACTTTTTAAACTATCATGGTTTTAAAAAGGTTTTTAACAATATTTGAACATGAAACGGGTACCTAACATACCAGATATGGACGAAACTGTTTCAAGCTCATGGAAAGCTTCCATGTTCATGGTAAGATTAATGACACCGGCGAGTAGGCAGACGGTTATTGACAAATAAACCGATCTACCCTCTTTCTGATGAAATATTAGGAAACTCAAAAACATTTAAAGCATGGTAAGTATGTTACCCGTTTTATTTTCAAATAATTTGAATGTTCTTTCCAATGAAATCCTGTTAAAATATTACGTTTAATTCCAGGATCTAGCGTTCACCGATAGTCAGTGCTGGTACATGATGTTCATAGTGCAGGGCGGGGAGTTCGACGCGGTCAACAAGCGCACCGCTAAGCACTTACAGACGCCCGTCGTGTCCGAGGAACGCGTCTGCATCCGCCCCTGCGGACCCGGTATGTACTCGTATATTAGCCTTAGTTATTAGTTTTTACGATATTTACAGAATAAAAATAAGTTGTGCTAGTTTCACTACGGCTGAACTGATTTGGCTGAAAATTGGCGGAAAAGGCATCTTAAAACCAGGAGAAGGACATCGTCTTTATGTCCTGTAAAAAGTAGCCTATGTCACTCTCCATTTCTCAATTCACTCAATACAGTTCCACGTTTTGCCGCACACCCACAATTTCACATTTCGTCGGTGTCGAGCGAGAAGTCGCTAATTGCCATTTTGGCCAAAATGACTTAATGATGCCAAAGTGTTTTTAAACCTATAATCTACCATGTGAGAAAATAAAAAAATGATATTTCTATATATTTTAGAAAATATAAAAATGTCAGAAATCATTAAGTGCCTGTAATAGCAATAAACTGTATGATTAAAAGTAACTAACTTCACTTAAGTATTATTAGACTTAAATATTTTGGTGAAATGTAGAACAAACGTTTCTCACTAAGGTCACTTAGTTACTTTTTAATACATCACGATGCCACGAAAAGGAATAAGCATTTGCGTACAAGTCACTAACTGCACTTAGTTATTATGTGCATAACTAAATTCTCGAATTTTGTTACTATTTTAAATGACTAATTGATCTTAATGACTTTATACTGAAAGAACACGTGCATCCTGCGATTTTCGGATGATAAAAATAACTAACGAACTTATTAGACCAGGGTTTTTAATATTTTACAAGGAAAAAAATAGTAGTAGAATGAAACCCATTAGAAAAGGAGGGGAATATGATAAAAATGAAAGGAAAAATAAATTACGGTCGATCTGAGTTCGGGAAGTGGGAGGGGGTGGGCTTTTAAGGGGAGAAAATGGTTTATCTCGATTTGCGGTGAAACTACAAGTCCTATGAAAAAAGTTATATGGCAAAGTTGTAGGTAATAAAACGATCTACAACTTTTAATTCACAAGTTTTTTACATAACCTCAAAACTTATTTGAAAAATTCAAATAACTAAGTTTTTGGTTTTTTATTTCTATCTTTTTCAAAAACATTTTATTTTCTACGAAATTTGGTGAAAACTTACCTATTTATGTTCTAAATCCACTATAATTTATTTGATTAAAAATATTAATTTTTACACCTTATTTTGACTTAATTACTAAAAAAATAGACCAATTTTCAATCGAAAATTCACGTGTCAAAATATTAGCTTTTTTATAAAAATCGGTATGCTGTTTGTTCATTAAAATCTCTATTTTCTGATGGTTAAGAAAAATATATACATTACTATAGTAAATTATCTCAGAAAATGCAAAACACCGAAACAAAATTTGTATCATTATGTACAATTGCATCATAAAAATGTGATTTTTGCAATTTTTATTTCATATAATTGCTTATAATCCGACTTATTGCACATTATACAAACAGATTATTATATAATAATTATTATTATATAGTCTGAAAAGACAAAATCATATTTTTATGATGCAATTGTACCTAATGATACAAATTTTTGTTTCGGTTTTGTGCATTTTCTGAGAATATTTACTATCGTAATGTATATATTTTTTTTAATTATCAGAAAAAAGAGATTTCAATGAACATAAAGCATAACGATTTTTATAAAAAAGCTAATATTTTGACACGTGAATTTTCGATTGAAAATTGGTCTATATTTTTGAAAATTAAGTAAAAATAAGGTGAAAACAATAATATTTTCAATCAAATAAATCACAGTGTATTTGGGACATAAATAGGTAAGTTTTCACCAAATTTCGTAGAAAAATAACAATTTTTGAAAAAGATAAATAAAAAAAACCAAAAACTTGGTTATTTGAATTTTTCACATAAGTTTTGAGGTTATGTAAAAAACTTGTGAATTAAAAGTTGTAGATCGTTTTATTACCTACAACTTTGCCATATAACTTTTTTTCATAGGACTTGTAGTTTCACCGCAAATCGAGATAAACCATTTTCTCCCCTTAAAAGCCCACCCCCTCCCACTTCCCGAACTCAGATCGACCGTAATTTATTTTTCCTTTCATTTTTATCATATTCCCCTCCTTTTCTAATGGGTTTCATTCTACTACTATTTTTTTCCTTATTTGACCATTTTTGAAGCTAACTGCACTGGTCTATATGTGAAATCAAGAATTACGAAATTTACAGTAGGTACAATTCATTTTTAATTATGACATTGTCATTTGATTATTTATTATTTCCATCACTGTACATTATATATTTTTTTTTATATATAATGCAAATACCTATAAGTCACGCAAATATTTAAGCAATATTATATATTTTTGATAGTAGGACTTTGTAAAACATCTGGCACATTTAAGCCTCGAGCAGACCGGATGCGTATACGTACACGTAAGCGTAGACGTGCACGTACCACTGAGTTGTAATGTATGGGAATGTATTAGACAGGACACACCGCTTGCGTAACGTGACGTGCGCGTGCAGTGTGTCCTGTCACATACATTCCCATACATTACAACTCAGTGGTACGTGCACGTCTACGCTTACGTGTACGTATACGCATCCGGTCTGCTCGAGGCTTTATCCATGTAATGTGTACCTACTGTGATTTGAGCAAAAGTATAACCTTATGTTAATGTTTTTCACTACTTAATACCACCATTATGTATGTCAAGGTAAAATACATAATATAATTTATCTTCCAATACGGAATAGGTAACAACAATGTTTTAACACTATTATTATTTATTTAGCATCAATAACAAATTATTCAAGATAATTATAATATCTAATAACACCCAGAAACCACAAAGGTTTATAAATATATAACTAACAACGAACATTATTACAAATAATAAGCTTTCATAAAAACTTTAAATTATGAAAAAATAACATTAAATCATCTTTACCCTATTTTCGTTAAAACATAATCAATATTATAAAAATACCTTGGATAGGCAGCATTATTAATTTAGCTAGACACTCTTAACGATATTTTTTTAGTAAATGAGAATTGATTGATCAATGAGTGAAATTCAACAGGAATAATAATATTAGATCAGTATAGGTTTATAAAAATGTTTCTTTTCTTTTGCCCATCGTATTTTTAAGAAAGAATCATTCGTTTTTGGTCAGTTCTTATCACTTATTCCTTGTTTCTTTTGCTGTATCAAGGACATTATTCGCTATTATGGAATATTTTATCAACCTATACTGAACTGACATAATTCCTATTGAATTTTACTCATGGTTCGAAGTAATAAAAGACAACGCAGAACCGCTTTCCGAACTAGACACTTGAGAAGAAATGCAGAAGAGGAATATTAGATCTTATCTAAAATAAACATTGACATACGAGTCTATAGCTAACTATATAATTTTTTTATGCTGTCTATGCAAGATAAAGTTATATTTATTGTATTTTAACGTATGTGTGTGTTGATGGTTTAAATAATGATGATTGTCTTAACAAAATTATTATTTGTAATGTTCGTTGTTATAATAGTGTTTAAACATACTTGTATTGAAAGTTAATTTTATTTAAATGATGATGATTGTTATTTGATGAAATCTTATTCTTTTCAATCAAATTAATATAATTAAATAATAATATTCACTGCTAGTTTTCATAATAGTGTTAAAACACGCTAATGCTTTTATCATCATCTACTATCATCATCATCATGATAATTTCAGCCATTGGACGTCTACTGCTGGACATAGGCCTCCCTATATGACTTCCAGGTATTACGGTCGGATGCAACTTGCATCCACCGTGAACCGGTAGCCTTTATAAGATCATCTGTCCACCTTGTTGGTGGACGTCCGACGCTGCGTTATCATCTCCTATAAAAGAGTTTATTTAATTTTTCATAATTAGTGAAAAACACTTATATTAGGTCATAATCGCGCTCAAATCACAGTTAACATTATTAAATTAGTTGCATGAATAAATCACTAACTCAACAGAATGTTTACATAATATCTGTTTGAGGTGTTTGGCAAAAGTCATTAACTGCTCTTTTTTCAAAGATTTTGTTATAATTACTCACTAAATATGGTTATTTCAAATATTATTGAAAATCTTATTATTGGAATAAATTTGCCATAATTTCCTCAAAGAAACATATTTGCTATCTATTTGCGTTACATAGATATTACGGCTTAAAGACAAAAAAAATCTTAAAACGCGTTTATCTCGGAACACGGTTTTTGTAGTTAGTGACTTCTCGCTCGACACCGACGATTTACAATATTAGTATGGAAATTATATGTATGGTATGGATAACAACATAACAAGCTATGATGTGTAATAATTATCGTCAGACTTGATCGATGATGGGTAGGTACTCACCGTTTTACTTTTTGCCTAGAAGCAAAAATGCATCAGAATTTTTTGTTTTTGTTTATTCTATTCTAATGTTGTATTTAATTTGTTTCAGAACCGACGGATGAAGAATTAGCAGTTGAAGAGGTTATCCCGGGAGTGTCTTCATACACAATGTTGATAAGGATCACAGGTATCTTGAAAGTTTCTGTGAATACTTGTAATTTTGTGAATAAATGAAACTCCTATGAGTTTAAAAATATATAGATTATCTAACAATTTAAGTAAGAAAGGAGTCAATTTAATTATGACGGCTGACAGAGGAAAATGGAAAGGACATGTTGTGCTGACCCCACATAATGTGGGAAAAGGGCAGGAAGATGATGATGATATAGCAGTTTTTATTAAACTTTATATTTGTTCAGGTTTGGCCGATAGCTTCAAGCCCCCGGCCCCCGGTAGCCAAGACTTTGAAGAGCTCAGCAAAAGAGTGGTCGACAGCCTCACGTCAGAGATTGGACGGAACAAGGGGTACCACGGACTGCTCGTGAACGGGTTTATGCAGTAAGTAACCACTTTATTAATCCTTAAGCCGTGTTGGCTAAGTGGTAGCACACTCGACTTTCGTTACGAAGGTCGTGGATTCAAACCCCGCCGAGCACCTCTGGATTTTTTATCTTGAGAAATGTATGTGTGCTTTGAAAACACGTGCTCTAATGAAGGCAAACATCGTAAGGAAACCTGTTCTGAGAACTTTGAAATGTTTGAAGGAAATATGTCATTCACCAACCCGCACTTGAAAAAACTTCACTGGAACTTGGAAACACTTCATATTTTGCGTCAATTGGTGAAATGTTATATACATACTTAGTAGAAAAATTCTATAATAACTTCTAAATATTTAAATATTTATTTATATTTTCCAGAAATGAAACCAAAGCAATAATCGCGGAACTGACCCTCAAATCCATAGACTCCAACAGCATCGAAGGTTCCAGCGCCAGGTCCTTGGGCTCTAAGAACGAGACAGACTCTGCTGACGATGAGCTGAAGTGGAGGAAAGTGGTGAAAGACACCCTCGCGCGAGGCCAGCTGGGGAACCTGAATGTGGACCCGGAGTTCCTCGTGTTCGAGCCTCAGAGCCGTGAGTATAACTACCACAAAATTTTGAAATTCGAATGCAGTATGCCGGAGTATAATAATTAATAAAACTTTTTGAAATTCGAATGTAGTATGACGTAAGCAGCCTCAAAGCCGTAAGTAATATACACACTACAAAATTTTGATATTCGAATATGGTGAGCGTAATATTTACATTACATCTTGCATAATGCGGACCCGAGTAAAAGTGCCGCGTGCAAAAATTGTCGGTGATGTTGAAATTCGAATTTACCCAGAGTTTTTGAATTGAGAGCCATAAAGATACTATTCTGTGGCGATTAGTGCCGTGTGCAAAACTGCAAACCATAGAACGAAGATAGACAGATTGATTGATTCTGTAGACAACAAGCTGACGTGGTGAAAGACACCCTCGCACGAAGCTGTGAGTAGATATACAAATACAAATACAAAATTGACATATACGTTTTTATTATACAACAACATATTACATTGAATTCATTTCGAACTTTATTCATTCTCGTTACACACATCCATATAAGCCGCGCACTTAAAGAATTGATTTATAAATGGCGTCCGCTCGCATGCGTTCTCGCTCACTCTCTATCGCTGTTTATACTTTTATCCTTGTTTTGCCAATCGTACCATACGTACCCGCCGCCATTTTCAAATCAATTTTCTATCTGCGCGGGTTATATATTGAATTCATTTCGAACTTTATTCATTCTCGTTACACACATCCATCACTTTCTAATATAATTTTTTGTTTCAGTAATCTCATCCATCCCAGTAGACGATTCACCGTCGAGTTCTAGAACGTTCTTCGGTCTGGCGGAGACCAAGCTGTGGGTGGTGGTCGGGTGCGTGGCGGCGCTGCTGCTCGTGGCGCTGCTGCAGGCCTCCTGCACGCTCTACAGGAGCAAGGCTACCATCAACAACAAGGTAATGTTCATAGCTGTAGGTGGTGACGCGTATGTATACCTAGCCAGTGAGGTGCCGGCTCTAGAATATTGGTACTACCATTAGTGGTACCCCTTTGAGTTTCTATACAGTTAATAATAAGGTAATACAACGTTTTCTTCTGTTATGGTTGAGAATTCGGCGTTTGAAATCGTTGACGCGTACCTTTTTACACAAGCACGTAATAGTCTTAAAATATTGCTGTCACTTTCAGACCAACACAAAAATCTCATTGTGACAGATGAAGACAAACGAATGTTACGCATTATAGTACGGGAGGCGACGATGCTAAATGGGGATTTACTCGAGCGTCAAAGAGACCTATTGGGTTGCATTTGGTAGATGATAAGAAGAAAAAAATTGTATGAGACCGATGTGTTTCATCAGTGGGGGAAGCGACCATAGATAAATAAAAACTTATTTAAAAAAATACTGTTGTATGGACGTACTTAAGCGCGTCAGTTAGTGATAGATTCTATGAATCAGATTCAATAAATTGAAAATCAGCTTAACATACATACTTAAAAATAATTTAGGAAATATGATTGATAATAAACGTTTGTAAATCTGATTGTTTACACGATTGGGGTGGAAGTACGTAAAAGTTAAAAAAATAAAAATCGCGACTCATTTTTTATCAAAAAAAAGAACAAAAAAACTGGCATTTTTAAAGGTGTTAGAGCGTCAGATTTAGATGTATATGGTTCATCTCTATGTTCTGATTCTACCATATCTTAATCTGACAATTATCAAAAGTGATGCGCCTAATATGACAAAAGTAAATTTTGTTCCCTTATAATTCACGTTCGAACATAGATAGATTTTTTATATTTGGTGGAGGTACTTATCTGGGTACTAGCTATCTCCAGTATCTTAATCTGACACGCTCGAGTAAATCCCGAAATCCCCTCTTCGGCTCCCCTACTATTACTAATGTGACTATTATGTACACCAAAAGTGACCAAAACGCTCTTCAAAATTTAAACAAATTCCAAACTCAAATCTTCCAGGAGCAACTAATCCCGAACGCAGCCTGGAAAGACTACTCAGCGAACACCAACTACGCCTTCGAGCCGTTCGAGAACGAAGACAAGTTCGTCGCGCTCCCTCCCCCCGCGCGCCCGCGCCCGCACTCCGCCCCGCTGCGCCCCTCCGACCCCCCGCCCCCGCGCCCGCACTCCGCGCACAACAAGACGGAGCGCGGGGAGGAGACAGCACAGAATGGACACAGGTTTGTTACTTAAAGCATATTGCAGCATAATTTTTGTCAAATAGACTGGCGGTCCATATGTACATTTTGACCCCTGCACATTCTAGCCTTTGAACAATTTATCATGTTGACTGCCCCTAAATCGGAGGCTGGAGTGTAGCGAGCGGGGCGAAAAGCAGACACAGAATGCACACAGGTTTGTTAATTAGAACAGCTTTGTAGATCAGATGCCTAGAACGCCTAAACGTAGCGACCGGGGCGAAAAGCAGAGACAGAATGGACACAGGTTTGTTACTTATATTAGAAGATGCATTATTATATACTAAGATATGATGCATACAAATGCATCTTCTGATCTAAAAAGCTGCTGGACGCTGGAACTTAGAGAGCGGGGCCAAAAGGGGGGACAGAATAGACACAGGTAGTATTTGAGTTTTCAGATTATTTCAAGATTCTCTTATACTTAGGCCATCTCTCCGTGAGAGATGGCGAAAGTCATATAAAAGAAGGAAAACTACTTTCTAGAACTGTGACGGATTTTTTATATTTTTAAAATTAATGAAGTTGAACGACGAACAGTCAATAATTAAAAACCTATTTTTATTTGGAAAATGAGTACGATTCCATCTCAAAAGCTACTATATTTTCAACCCAACAGAGTCAACGGCATGAACGGCCGGTCTCCCAAACCTACCAACGGCACCACGACGCGCCCCAAGCACGCCAACAGCGCCGCACAGTTCTACCACGAGACGCGCAGCCTGCAGCGTCCGAGACACCACCAGCAATACGGGTGAGCACGGGGGACGGATGACCGTTGATGGCGATTCCCGATATCACTTATAGATCAAATTAACTAACAGAGTCCAAATAAGGGAGAGGTTCTTAAGTCGACAAAAATGTTATTCAAGTATAACTATAATATTATTTAAAATTTTATTAAAATCGGTTAAGTAGGTACTTTTGCCGTGAAAGATATTGCAAACAAACACACACAACACATACATTTTCCGTACGGATACCATTATACTGCACACGTTATGTTTATTAGCAAGAATGTAAATTACACAATAATGATACCGGGAAAGCAATAAGCAATTTCGCTTATTACGACATGCGACCGTGTGGCCTAATGGATAAGGCGTCGGACTTCGGATCCGAAGATTGCAGGTTCGAGTCCTGTCACGGTCGATCTTGTTTTTGCACTTTTTGTGCTAATATTATTAAAACTGCCCATGTTTTCTTCTTTGATAATAGTTTTCTATGTAAAATACCGTAAAAATAAATGTTTTTTTCTTTCTAAGATTTACTTTTATCGTTCGATCTGTTGCTTTACTAGAGATGACATTTTGAACCTTAAATATTGGAATCTTTGAATTATACGAAACTCTGACTCCGCAATTTTGTAAATAATCTATTAACGTTATGAAATTATACTCTATAATGTTTAATGTTATTTTTTCAGATATTCAACCCGGCCAGACCGCAGCACGTACTCCCTGCCGCGCGGCGCGAGAGCCGAGGCGCCTTCTCCAAACCCAGATTTCTACTTCATGCCTTCACAGAGGAAATACGAAGGTGAAGTTGTTAGAGTCTATGTCGATAGTAGGAGACCGCACGAGTAACATACAGCTTTATTTTAATATTTCATGATTATTTCGGCATTATTTCATCGTCGAAGTGTCTGGAAAGAGTAGGGGGATATATTTGAAACAATGGCATTATTTAGAGAAAAGAAAATGGTACAAGGTTGTGGTTATTAAGGAAAGTGTCATCTAGCGGTGAGAAGTCGAACTAAACACTAAACTAACTTAACGTTTGTAAGTACTTTGAGTACTCAGCGCTAGGTGGCCATAGCGTTGTAACCCCGCATTAGATTTTTTCTTTGTAGGTAAATTATTAATGGTATTCAGCATATAAATGTTTATAGGAGAGTAATTAAAAGTAAAATTAGACGTTTATTTGTTTCATTAGAAGGAAATTAAGAACCAGTGTGCTTGATAATGCTGTGTTGTTTAAACTAATTAAGTACATGATACAAAACATTTCAATATAATGCCACTAGAATTAACTAGATGATAGTGTGATTAAATAGCAACAAAATTATAACTGATCGTACAAAGTATTAATTTAGGTTAAGTTGCTATCTAATTTTTTAATACTCGGTATAATTAAGGCTAAAAGTATTTTAAAGGACAAAAATTAATTTGGTTATTAGCTTTATTAATTAAGACCTGTTATAATTTAACTCTGAATTACCAAACTTTAATACTATTGTGCCAGTAATAAAATATGACATTAATTTTATATTAACCTGATAAATTAATAAGAATAGTGTTTTAGATCTACTTATATTTTAACGCTTTATGGGGGTTTGCATGTAAAGAATTATATTATTTAGTCTTAAGGTTATAATAATAAAGTTTATTAAGGATGTTTATGCTTAAAACTGCTTTTTTCACAAAATATTAGATTTGCACCTCAATTACTATATTCTAGTTTATTTCAATCAGTATTTAGTCTCCGTTACTATCTAGATAACTCACATCTATTTTTTATATAAACATTCTATAATTATACATAGTATTTATTTTATTATTTGACCAACAACAAAAGTTTGGTTTGGTTTAAATAGATGTCATTATGTGTAAATACCTAAATTTTGTATTTGTCCTTATAATTTACTAAAATAATAATATATGAAAGTGTAACAAAAAGAGAAAAAGCTTAAAAGAGTTACCAACCTTATTAATATTCCACTATTTTTTTTATTATTTTACATTAAATTATCGCTTTTGTTTCCATTTCCTAATTCGCTTTGGGCAAGCATAGTAGTACCGGTTTTTTTTTCTTCCAAATTTTTAATTAAATGGTAACATTTTTTGCAGATTTTTGATGGAGACTGGTGCATTAAAGTTTAAGTTACCAACAAAATATATTTCTTCTTTTACACCGATATTATTATTATTCTAAGAATTCATTTTATTGTTATTTCTTCAACAGATCTAGTCTCATGTCACAGTTTTAAAATAAGTTATTTTTCACATTTTATTAATATTTTAAAATAAGGAATAATTAGTTCAATATGTATACTATAGGGTCTGAATACAAAATAGTTAAGTAAGTATAATAATTGTATATACTAGATACAAATTAATTGTAACCTCATAGTTATAGATTTTTGTATAATAATTCATATAATACGTTTAATTATAATTAGATAGCATTGCGATTGCGATAGATAATTTATAAAGAGAATAAAGAGTACCAAAAGAGTACCTTAAGATTATTTGATAATTACCTGCCTACAATATCTTTCATACCAATCAAAACTTTACCTACTTAATAAATTGTTGCTTATTTTTATAGTACACCATTACTTAAAACTAAATCAAAATTAAATAAAACAGAAATATTATAATATCTACTATTTAAATCTTCTGTAAAATTTTAAAAAGATTATTATAGTAAGTACTTAAAAATAATAATTTAGTAAAACCATTTCTAAAATGAACGCCCCTCTACCGAATTCTGATTTTTTTTTCTGTGTATTCTGTTTTTCTGTATTTCCTCTCACACGTTGAAATCATCACGGTTTTGTGGAGGGGAGTTCATTTTTAGAATGGTTTTACCAGGAACGGTAGGTACATTGAATTGCTTGTAAGTAGGTATTCATATTCCATTAATTTTAGAAATTTGACTTTAAAAAATGATTATATCATTATATTTATACCGTTTAAAATATTTTATATTTGCATAAATTGTTTTGTTTTTGTCTTTTTATACATCACCTGAAATAATTACATATATGAATTTCTATTGGTAATATATAAATATTTTCTTTAATTTTAGGTAAGTATTGTATAAAAAAATCGTAAATCTTTTATTAAAATTAATAAATTAGAGTAATTTGAGAATCACACCAAACAGAGAATTAAATTTAAATATTTGATGTAAGAATTATAATTTATAAGACCTAAGATTTGTAATAAAAAAGTATTTAATTAATTTAATGTTTATTTATTTCAAGGTAATAAATATTATAGCCCAGTCAATTTAGACAGAAAAATGAGGGTGAAGTTACAGAAAGTCCCAACAAGCTGAATTTCTGTGAAATTGTTCAAAACATAATTATAAACAATGTCTAGAAGTTCCCCATCATTCCCCATTAAGGGGCCGGTGACACTTGCAGGGAATTTCAATTCGAGGCGCGTGCGAAAATCGCCCCGCATATCGCTATCTCTATTTAGCCGATGACGACAACCACAGTGTTTGACTGTGTGCGTGAGTAGTTAGGTTGTATTAGGAATTTTGGATAGCTCACCTGATGTTTCATGTCATGACCATAGAAAAAGATATCTAATGTTTTAATAATCGTTTGACGGCACCGGCTTCGCTTTTGAAACACTTGCTGCACAAACAATACGTGTATCTAAGTAAAACTAGGTTTTATTTTTAATTTCAGAATTTGGCTGGTCTGTAGGTAGGTTCGTCATACGGTTCTGCTTCTACTATGTATATTCTGATTCTACTAAATTTAGGATTACAAAATTACGAGCATTATAAAATTATGATTAGAGAACAAAAGAAAGGATTTAGCGGTAAACATTTATTTCGCTAGACAGATAATACTTTTATTCATCACCTTAAAAACTTAATTTAAACATTATTATAAAGAATAGCAATAGAACTTATTTATTCATAGAACTGGTGGCCTTATCACTCAAAGCGATTTCTTTCAGGCAACCAAAGTGCCTAAATTATATAACCTAAATTTACACAATTACCATAGGTACCTACTAAAATGTTATACTAAAACATACAACATAATAATAACTCTAGTGTTTCATCACATGTCATCACTTTGTTCGATCATATCAAAAATCATATTATTATTTTTTTTCGTGTATTTCTTTTCTTTACGGGAAGGGACCTCTTTTTCCTCATTTCCTGGGAACTGAACACCACAGGCGTTTTTTGCTTGATCGTCGTGGCTCTGTAAATATTTATACAAATTATAATCTAATCAATTTACTATGGCTATAAGACCTACTTATACATTGAAACAACAGAATAAATAAAAATTGCCGGACAATTCACACAGCAACTTCTAGCCCCGTGGTAAGCTCGTAGCTTGTGTTACGGATGCTAGATTTCTGATATAAGTACTTAATATTATGGATATTATTTTATGTATAACACCCAGACACCCGGAACAAATATTTGCAGATCATACAAATAGTTGTCCCGCGGCGGGAATCTAAGACTAAATGATTCTAAATGAAACATCCAATGTTTCGTACATATACCTACCTAATACTTCCCTTCTTCACTTATCCTTAGATATAAGTAAGTAATTACCTAAACAACATGTTAGATAAGTACTTACCTACGTAGGTAGGTAGGGACAATTACTGAGTGGGTTAGTTTTTTATAGGTAAGTAGTTACGATGGTAGGTTGATTTTACTTGTTGTACTTTAAAATAAAACAAGCAACAATAATATAAGTTAGGCACTTACTGTGAGATACACTCCAACGTTCCGAGTCCATTATCAGCTACCAAACCGTAATTCAAATACAAATTCTTTATTTTAACACACAATGTAACAGTTTACACTAAGCATTACATGCGACTTACAATTTATAAAATAGAAAAATATCAAAATTTGTAAACAAACCCAAAGTCACAGTAACGTCACAGTAACTTTTTAGACACCGATTTAGAAAAAAATAAATATAATAGACTCCAAAGAGAATATAATCACTACGTTAGAGTATTTATTGGTTATTGATAGACTCCTTCCCTCACGACGAAAGAGTTCCGAGCGTTCTTGTAAATACGCGTTGCACTAGTGTGAGTTAGTGCGAGCGATAAGCAATACTAGCTGTTGAAAATTTGGTATGAATTTGGATGTGTTCCGTAATACCAAAAATGATGACTGAAAACATTTTGTATTCCTCACAAAGTATTTTTATTTGGTGACTTCACAATATAAGCTATGTTTCTATGCAAATAATTTTTAAGATATTGTTGTTTTTCATACCAAACCAATAAGAAGAAAACATGCATTTTTAACGTAAAAAATTTGCAAAAAGCGATTGGCTTTAATTTCATTTAAAGTAGGTATTTTGTAAAAATAACTCCATAGGAACCTAGATAAATACTATTTAAATAATAATAATGCAATAATATCATGGAAATATGCCTGAATAACAAATAATTTTGGTATTACGTTTGTATGGGAAATTCGTCCTCCGCCATACTCTTAAGGAAAAAAAGTTATTCAAGGTCAAAGGTAAAAAAATAAGATTTTGGCGATTTTCAGCAAAACGGTAAGTTTTATCATAAAAGTACCTTGTTGGGACTTTCTGTAACTTAGAATGTCTAAATTGACTGGACTATTACCTACCTAAACCATTTTTAATCTAACATATCTCCCGACGAATCGAACTAGTAATCTCTTTCGTCGTATGTGGATCTTCGCCCGCTGTGCCATAAAGGTCATCAAATAATAATATTTAAACATGCAAAAGAGTTTTAACCTTTAATTATCAATGGTCAAATGACAAAGAATAACCGTGGTAAAGTTACATAAATAGCTGAGCAGTGAACAACAGACTGGTCTACTTAAATAATAATAGTAATAGGTAGGTAGGTAGGTATACCTTAAAAAAATCTAAATAATTCACGCAACAAATATAGTAATATTTATTTTATTCTCATGGAATTCAAATTTAAATTACGAGTCCCAAGTACCTACCACTACTTAAATATAATGCTATCGTTATTAAAATGCATAATATAAGTATTTGATGGGACCTATAAAAATATTTTATACACCTCTTCAAAATAAGTAGGGACCTATTTGTTACATATAAATCCATACATAATCAGGTTAGCAACGTACAAACGGAATTACAAACGAGTTTATGACGAGACCTTCCTATAAGGTGCTCATCACATTATGACGCAGATGGTATTTAATTACGACAATACATTTAAACCTTAACTAATTAAATTCAATTGTATGCAAAATCAATTGTTGTCTCATTTGAGAAAATGAAAAAATGAAAATGAAAAAAAATTCGAAATATTAAAAAGTAGGCATAAAAACGAACAAAGGTATAAAAACATTTTCTCAAGACAATATCTATCAAATTAAATAGTTTTATTCAACAAGCCGACATACAAAAGTTGAAAGTTTATTACTTATATAAATAAATTTTTAAAATTTAATGAGTTAAACGGCAAAATGGCAGTGTTACGAAAATCGGTAAATAATTTTCATGGTGTAAAAGTGCTAGTACGACAGTGAGTTCAAATTTTTATTTATTGAGAATATTCAAGTCAATTTATACGAAACTGAGTTAGAGGACTACCTAACTGTTACTAGATTTTTTTTTTTGTATAAGTGTTTCAGCTACAGCAAGGGATGTGAACCACATTTTGACTCAAGAAAAACTCAATTTGTACCACAAAAATGGTTATTTGGTTGTTAAAAAACTTTTTGATACTAATACTGTGGAAAAAATGAGGTAACTGCATACAAGATACATAAAATATACAATACATACATAGATAGATATTTTTATTATACATATATATTTTACACCCAGACACCCGGAACAAATATCAACAAAATTTTGTTCCGAGGCGGGAATCGAACCCGTAACCTCTTGCGTCGCAGGCAGACCTTAGCCCGCAGCGCCACAGAGGTCGTCAGACGCTTTACGCCTAAATAGTAAATTTGTATTGTTATTTTATTCTTGAAAATCATTTTTTTATGATTTCAGAGAAAGGTTTATAGAATTATGTAATGGGGAAAGAAAGAATAATAAAACGGTGAGATTCGTCAAAGATTACGCTTTGGAGGCAAAGGGAGGCAAACCTGAAGACTACATCAATAAGGTAAATTACTTTTCGGTCTAAACTAAAGTACCTAATCTGAGAGAAATCAATTTTCCGAAAGTTATAAGATTGAGCCCTGTTGGTTTAGTGGTAGCACACTCGACTTTCATTCTGAAGGTCGGGACGGTCGGTCGGAACTGGGGGACAAGTTTCTGCTTGTCCAAATAACTACTCATGTTTTTACCTTTTGGATAAAAGGCTTAATGCTATACCTACTATATAATTTTTGCATCTTTGGTTTGATCACGTGTTTTTAATATGAATTAATATGAAGTTTTTAATATTGATCACATCGTTTTGCGAGACTGTACATAGTTTCATTAGTTCATATCTTTATGCGGCTGACTGTACTTCCAGATCCAATCCCTGCTCCATGATGAAGTATTTTCCACCTACAGCGAGGATCCGAAGCTCTTAAGCATCATCTCCCAACTCTTGGGGACTGAAGACCTGGTGGCTATCAACTGTATGATGATCAACAAGCCTGCAGGGACTATAAGGCATCCGGCACATCAGGTGATCAACATCATTAATAAATAAATATTGCCGGACAATTAACGTTTTA
This sequence comes from Chloroclystis v-ata, assembly GCA_963691955.1. Taxonomy (NCBI): domain Eukaryota; kingdom Metazoa; phylum Arthropoda; class Insecta; order Lepidoptera; family Geometridae; genus Chloroclystis; species Chloroclystis v-ata. The sequence goes on from OY829905.1 coordinate 4,754,026, forward strand.
AAAATTACCCCTTTGGGGTAAAAACCAAAATTAGTGACAGGAGTGTAAATATTTTAAGTGTTATAAAAGTCACATGTTTGACTCTTGAAATTTGTATTGTGACTCTTGAAAGCCGGAAAGGACAGACTATGTACTAACTTGATACCAAATATATTTTCAAGACAAGCCGCGGGGCGGAAAGCTTTTGTATCTCGTATAATAATAACCCATATTTACATACCCACCGCTGGGACACAGGTACTTCTCTCTAGACAGGAAGATTAGGCCTTAATTATTCACCGCGCTTGTCAAATTAACATATTAATAATTTGAAAATTTACCCATTACAGGACTCGTATTACCTACCGATACGCCCAGAGCAGCACATAGCGGCGTCATGGACGGCGATAGACGCAGCGACATTGGACAACGGTTGTCTGTTCTGCGTGCCCGGCTCGCATAAGGAACTGAAGGAGCATGAGATCTTTCAGGTAAGAGACAATCAAGCCTTATTAACTTTACATATTTACTTTTTAATTACTTAAACAATAAATATACCACCTATAATTACATTTAAGTACATAGGTATGTCATTCATGTTTTTTGTAGTTTCTATGTTGGGTGTATAATTAAAGTAAATGTTATGTAATAAATGTTAATGTTATGTAATAAATAATAATAAAATTTAATAAATTTAATAAATAAATGTACAGTGTAGAAAACACCTTTTATATATTGAAGTAATCCTACGAGAAATTGTATGTCGCTATAAAAGTCGCATGAGCTTCTTAGATACGAGTATAAATAGTGGTACCTACTATAGACTAGAGAACGAGATTTCTCAATAGTACCCCTGGTATGGTAGTACAATTTGGTGGTACTAGTGGGAACGAACCGTTTATTAATTTTATTTTAGTAGTAAAACTTTGTTTTTTTGCGACAGGAGAGCAAAGTATTTTACCACAAAATCAAAGACGAACATAAACTGGCGTCCGTGAACCAGAGGATCTACTTCGAGATGTCTCCGGGAGATACGCTGTTCTTCCACCCGATGCTCATCCACGGCACTGGCAGCAACATTACTAAAGTATGTATAGTTCTTTGACTAATGTTTTGTGTACCTAGATTAATTTTAATTTGTTTATTTCTTTGTAATATTTTAAATTTCTAAATTGTTTTTTTTTAATGGTTGGTTGGCTATTACTTTGTTGTTTAAATTTTAATCTTTTAGTTAACTGCGAGAAACTTGTAATTGGCCTTTAGTATTTATTCATAATATTTTTTATTTGTTTGTGTTAGCTGTAAGTTTTTCCTAAAATGTTTAAAATAATAAAATAAAATAAAAATAAATAAATAACCTTTTTAAAACATTTAATATGTACTCCTTGATAACCTTTAGCGATTTGTTTAGAAGCTTCTTAAAAATAGAACACGTGCTCTAACGGTAAAGTCAAACATCTTAAAAAAGCCATTTTGAAAAGGTATTTTCTAAGAACTTTGAAGAGTTTGAAGGACATGTGACTTTTACCATCACATTGGCCGGCGTGGTGAATTAAGGCCCTATCTATTTCTTAAAGAGAAAAGTCCCTGTGTCCCAGCAGTGGGAACGTAAATAGGGGTGTTCATGAATACGTGTCTCTATCGCGCGTTTCTATATTTATATTAAATAAATGAATAAGTACATACTTACTGAATTCAGGTTAAAACCTTTATGTTAGTTTGATGTAGGTATATTTTGTTTCAGAAACCTCGAAAGTCAGCCATCGCTCACTATATGGACGCGAAGTGCCGCTACGTAGATCTAACAGGCACAATACAAGAACCTCTGATAGAAGAGTACAGATTGAGCGTGTCTTCTAAAGGTCTGGGACCAGATACTTATCAAGTGAGTCGGGTTACCCATAATTGGGGTAAAATTTTAAATAATATAAATTTTTGTAACTTATGTGAGACGGGTTACCCATTTGGGTAAAATGGTTTTTTTTTTATACAAAAAAATTCTTTGCAACAAAGTCGTTTACAAATTACATATTCTTATTAGCTCATTATTATCACACAAGAGAAGCCTTAACGGGCCTTAATATTAACAAAATTAAATTCATATTTCCTAAAAGAAAATACCACAGATATTTGAAATGATACACTTAGGTAGGTAACATTAAAAATAAGTTACCTAACCCTTTTTTCTTTGCAGGATTTTTGGAGGTCAAAATCAAAAGCGATGCCAAAAGTTTTTTCAAGTAAATAAAATGTGTGTTAATTGAAATGTTTTTAACTAAAAACAGTTTTATACAGGGTGTCCTGGGATAGGTTCCGATATAATTTTCAAATGTTTAATTTCTTTTGTTTTTTATGTTGTCGTTGTGAAATAAAATGATAATTACTTAACAAAAAAAACAAGATAATTATCGAGTAGGTATGTTTGACCAGGATGGCCAACTATTTTAATAAGTACTAACCTAATTTTCTTAAGAATTAATTTTAAGACTATTTTTTTAAGTAAAACACAAATTATAATAAAATGATTTTATTTATAAACTTGTGGATTTGGAATGTTTTGGTTTTATAATCCTTCCCAATAATAACAATAATAAACTTAATATCTATAGAATTATTAATAATAATTAAAATATCACAGTATATTATCCTGCATGAATATAAGTCCGACACCTTCGCTTATTTTACTTTGAATAATGATTTATATTTTATACCTTAAAAAAATATAGCATGTACAAATCCTATAGTTACCTTCCTAAGATAGATAAAGAATATAATTCTTTGTACATTATTTTTTCACAGTACCTTTTGTTTCAAAGCTTTGATTTTGTTTCATTGGTGATCTGTCGACTTTTGTATTTCCATATTTCCTGGAAGAAAATATAAATAAATAAATATTGCTGTACAATTCACACAGCATCATTTAAATGTTGCACAAGCTTGTGTTACGGGTGCTAGATATTTGATAAACTAAAATATACATACATAGATATACATACATATATATTAATTTTACTTAGAAAACACCCAGAACACCCGGGAATATTTGCAGATCGTACAAATTCCCGCTTTGGAAAGTTTGTCCCGTGTGGTGCTGCGGGTTTGATTCCCACTCAAACACCACAGAAATTGATGTCAAAGTAAAAAAACTTACAACGAAATTGATGTCAAATCCTCTACGTTTCGCCTCCGTCTCCATCTCCTTAGCCACGGAGGCCTGCACTGAGTCTGAAACGTCGACGCAGTGGCAGTTGGAGCTCGCGAAGTGAACCGTTATAGCTTTGCGGTAGTTCTGGAATATTCAAAAATATTAATTAGGAACAAAAAAATAGTAAGAGTACAAAATTTTGTAAGATGATATAAATATTTATTAGTTATGTATCAATAAGGTTAACACCAACTTAACATAATAGGACTTATAGTAAAAATATAATACTATATATTATAAAGCTGAAAAGTTTGTTTGGATGGGCTAATCTCAGATACTGCTGGTACGATTTGAAAAATTCTTTCAGTATTGGATAGTACATTTATCGCGGAAGGCTATTTATACAAACTTTATTTAGATAGCGGATTGGCTAGTAAGTACAGAGTTTATATAATTCCTTGATTAACATAGATTTACAAGTGTCACTTTAATTTGCTGTTAGTGCCTTGAACCATATCTATATGTAGGTATATTTTTGATGTACCAGTCGATCTTAAAATCATGTTCCGCTGCTCATCAGCATACAGACATCTCGAGGATCTACCCTCGGATCCACCTTCTCATCAGCTCACCTTGGAGACGTTGGGTCCGGAGCCGTGCACCAGGTAGGGGTGGAAGAACACCGTGTCTCCCGGAGACATCTCGAGGTGGACCCTCAGGTTCTTGGGAGCTACCTTCTCTTCATCCACGATGCCGTGGTAGAGGAGATTGGCAGTCTGGAAGGAAAAATTATAAACGTTAAAGTTAAAGTCAAGATATCTGTTTCTATAGAAACACGATGATTTACATGGACACTTTAAAAAACTAAAAAAATAATTTATAACCCCTCTATGTAAAATACCTACTTGGTTTTTCATCTAAACTAACTACTTATAAATTTTTAATGGGTCAATTTTCCTGAAAATTAATTTAATTAACATAATAAAATATATTTTCATATTTTAATTAGCTACCTATGTCTTAAACCAAAAGAACCAAGGTTTTGTTAAAATTATTGGAATAAAGTTACTTTATGAAAAGAAATATTCAAGACTTTTGACAAGAGTTTTACTCATTAAAACCAATCAAGTCTTTACATCTTTAAAAGTCCAATTAAAACAATCAATTGGGTAGGTGGCATAAATTATGTCGTTTCTATTCAGTATTCAATTTATTATTATTACACAATAAATTAGGTACTTTTTACCAACATACTAAGTATTTTATCTTATCAGATAAATTTTATAATTTCCCGTTTCAAAATAACAAAGGTTTTGTAAATGTTGTAAGCAGGTAGATAAAATATTTATCGTTAATTAATATTATAATGTAAATACTTTATATTAATATTTTCTCATAGGGAAATAAATGTTGTATATATTTTTCGATAAAAAAATTATTATAAATAAACACAAAAAATAACAAAAGAGTGCGTCGGCCGGGAATCGAACCCGGATCAACTGCTTGGAAGGCAACTATGCTGACCATTACACCACCGACGCAACTGACAGCGAGCCCGAAATAGATTATCATTATGTGACGTAAGATCTACCCACACACAAACATTACAAATGAACTTTACTCGTATTGTACTTGTACTTACTAATAATAGAAACGCGACAGTTTGTAAGAATGTATGGATGTTTGTTACTCTTTCCGAGAAAAACTACTGAATGGATTTTGATGAAACTTCACAATAGTGAGGCTTACTACCAGAATACTAGGCTATTATTTGCTTCGGAAAATACTATTTGCTTGTTATAACACGGGACAGTTAATAAAAACGCGGGAAAATCTGCGGGTGATAACTAGTAGATACTTATTTCAGATTTAAAACAAGACCTTGTATTATTTTGAAATAACTACATGTGAGGTAAGTAAAGTTTTATCAAAACATGTTTTTATAAAGTTCGTAGGTATTTTAATGTTAAAAATAAGGTACTCGTATAAACAGATACGCGTGGCTTGAGCACAAGATATTTTTCGTAATTAAGAAAGATTTATGCCATTTATTTCCATAAAATCCTAATACTGTACGTATATAAGTGAATAATGTCTGTACATAAATGTATATAATAAACTAATATATATAATATTATAAAGAGGAAAGATTTGTTTGTTTGTTTGTTTGTAACGAATAGGCTCCGAAACTACTGGACCGATTTCAAAAATTCTTTCACCTTTGGAAAGCTACATTATCCCCGAGTAACATAGGCTATATTATATTTAAAAAAAATTAGGGATCCTTACTAAAACTCCAATAATGTAACATAAGGTGTAAAAAAATGACCTGAAAAATTCCTTACGTCGCGTGCGCTGCGAAAACTATTGATGATAGAACAAAATCATGTACTACGACTTTGCAGAACTCATCATTATCTACAAAAAATGTCGCGACAGCATATGTCTAAATATTATAGTTATGTCACAGTAAGCAGTTTTTTATTCTAAAATATTAATTTATATATGCCGCCTCTTGAAAGGGTCTTCATTTGTACCTTGGTATTAATCCTTATCAAAATAAATTACTTTATATTCAAGACGGCTTTAATACCTTTTTATAACTTTTTGAATTATTCAATTCGGACATTTAATTCGGAAGAAATCACGAGTTTAAAAATGCAAGTATCAGAAAAAAGTCTAGAGGTTGTCGCTCACCGCGCTCAGCTAGCCAGCATGCGATGTAGACTCCATGTAAGCGTCACTGGGGTACGGGGGGGGGAGTCAATGTAATGTAATATAATATGTAATATCCTAATCCTAACATAGGCTACTTTTTACCGCGGAAAAATACACACTTCGGCGGAAAAATATATGCTTACGCGGAAAAAATCGATTAAGATTAAATTTAGTATGCAGAAGATAGTTGCAAATAAAAGTATATGGCGAGATACTTTTCACCGCGGAAAATACACGCTTCTACGGGAAAATATATGCTTACGTGGGAAAATTCGATTTGGATGAAATTTAGTATGGATATAGTTGCAAATAAAAGTATATGGCGAGACGAAGTTCGCGGGGGCTGCTAGTAATAAATATTTCTGTACATAAATGTATATAATAAATATTTCTGGACAGAATATACATCATATCGTGCTATCACCATGCAGAAATATTTGGAAGGCTATACATATTTTATAAACTAGCTAGGTAGGTAACGTAAAAAAAGTAAGCGAAGTATCGGCGGGTCGGCTAGTGTAATATTTCATACCTTGACATCGCCATGCGGGAATATCTCCCCGTGTCTATGCGAGCCTGGTACCACGTACAGGCAGCCGTTGTTCAAAGTCACGTGGTCCACCGCGGTCCAAGCCGCGACTATCTTGTCCGCGGGACGAAACGGGAAGTAATATAGGTCCTAGAATTAATATTGTATTTATAAGTATAAAATGCTTTATAATCTATCACGATTTTTAACCATATAGAACTCATTGGTCGACTTTAATTCCGAAGGTCGTGGGTTCAATCAAACCGCACTTCTGAATTATACATTAAAAAAATATGTGCGCTTTAAAAAAACGTGCTTTAACGGTGAAGGCAAATATTGTGAGGAAACCGACATGTGAGAACTGAAAAGTTTGAAGGTCATTCACCAACCCGCACTTGGTCATCGTGGGGAACCAAGGCCTCTCTCGTCTATAGAGAAGTCCCTGTGTCCCAACAGTGGGAACTTAAATGGCTTTTGTAAGGGGGGAGGGGGGGTACCTGATGTGGGGGATGTTCTCCTGTCCCCGGGGGCTTGTTGATAAACATGCTGTGGATGCCCATGATGTCATCTCCGATCAGCTGTTTCAACACTTGCAGGAGTTTGGGATGCTGCGCGTATTGAATGAACACATCGTCGTAGAGAATATCTTGTACCTAGGTAGGGATGAAAATAATAATTTTATTCATGACATCAGTTTATTAATAGCCCGGTCAAAATTTACATTCAAGTTAACATTAATATACACCTAGCTGAAAACTGGCATGTTAGGAACCCTATTACAAACAATTTGACAATTTTATTATCCACATGAATCCAAGATGTGGAAAAAATGTTGCAAAAATCCGTTTTTTGTAAATATCTAATTCCCTATGGGTTTTTGCTACATGTATTTTCAACAATATTGTAGAAGACAACAAATATTCTCTACTGATTTTGTTTTTCTCCCGAGACGGGAATCGAATCCGCTATTTCTTGCGTCACAGGCGGACCTTCGCCTTTATTACTAACTTTTATTTTGTCTAATTATTATTTACCTTGTTAACATAATCTTCTGGGTTAGCATTCTTGGTTTGCAGGTTTTTTTCTCTAGCAATAGATATCTGTCCTCTAGGAACCAGCCCTTTGCAAATTTGTAAAAAACGCTGTCTGTAACAAGTATAGTATAAATATCTATTTTTTATTATATTACATAAGTAAGTATTTATTTAATACATAACTAATAATGTACTTTGGAAGAGTGATTCCTTATAAAGACACTTAAAATAAGGTTTCAAATGTTTGAACATGAAACAGGGTCCTTCAAATATGAAATGGGTAATACCATGATTTAAATGTTTTTGAGTTTCCCGATATATCCACACTGTACAATAGCCATCTTCCCGGAGAGACTCCACTCCTCTTAGTCTCTCCGGGATATCGGTTAAAGAGAGTTAATGAGTTTGAAGGAAATTATATTCATCAACCCGCACTTGCTTGGCCAGCGTGGTGAGTTAAGGCCTTACCTCTCTTCAAGAGAGAAGTATATGACCCAGAAGTGTCAATATATATACCATAAAATAAATAGATAGGTATTATGCTGATAAATATGAAATTAAACTCTCATCCAAATGTTAGTCTGACTTATACAGTTTCGCACAAAAATAAATAATTATTGTAAAAAATAAACCAATTAATATTTAATTAAGTAAGCAGGTATGTGATTTTTCCATCCTTGAGCCAAAACAATAGGGTAATTATTCGCAAATAATAACTATGTGACTACATACCATGTACATTTTTAGCGACAAAAATGTGCTGTAAAAACTGTTGGGGTTTGTTTGATGAATTCATTCTAGAATAAACGGGGACTCCACAATCCTTTTTACAAATATTGCCAAACAAGTAACATAAGCAAATCTAATCTATACTAATAATAAATCTATATGGATCAGTCATGGAGTAATTTAGTTTGTTTTCAGGGTTTTTTTTATTTATAGGCTCAATATATGAAACCGAAACTAATTTGACGATTTCTAGATTTATTTTCTGTATGTATGATAAACCAAGGATCTGTATTATAAACATTTAGACATCTGGAACACAGGATAGGCTATTTAAATTCTTGCTCCAGTTATTACACATAAGCTAATTTAGCAGACGAAGTCACAGGCACATCTAGTACAATAAGTTGAGGTAGGTAAGTATACAAATGTTGTACTATGCAAAGTACATAGTACTATCATGTTTAACATTATCGAGTACTTATGTAGATAGCAGAGCAAGATAATGAGTTAGTATCGAAAACAATGCATATACTTGATTTAATTATTGGTGCAATAACCTTTTCCTTTACATAAACAGATATTTTATTTAATATTATACAATAATCTATTTGTAGGGTTATTTATGTCCACTGCTGGGACACATGGCTTGTGTTACGGGTGCTAGATTTCTGATATACTTAATAGAATATACATAGATAGATATTTTTATTACTTAATATAACAATTGGACACTCCTAACAAATATATATCTGCAGATTGTAATAAAAATATTCAATCGATGAGACTTACTTATGGCTGTAGAGAGAAGCAAAATCCAAAAGTCCTTTGATAACAAGAAAGCCGTTAGCATCATAGTATTTAAGTTGTTCTGGTGACAGGATGTAGGTTTCATCTACATCTGCTGCAACACTGCAATAAATTCGAAACCAAATTAATGTATACTAATATTATTAATCTCCAGAGTTTGTTAGTATGAACAAGCTAATCTCAAGCAGATAGTATATTTATCAAGGAAGGCTAAACACAAGCGAAGCTGTCAGTGGGTCCACTAGTTTCGTTATACGATCACTATAGCTACATTTATAAATTTGCAAAATGGTTTAAATTTAGGTAGAAGTACCCTAAACTTACTTATATGTTTAATAGGTACCTAGTACCTACTTACATAATGTCTTCATAAGTTAACCCCTTGATCCTTCTAAATTATAGAGCTTTTTACAGAATTCAAATTAATGCAGTAGTTTTAGAGATATCCTAATTTAAATACAAAAAACGGGAGCGCGGCGTTGCGCGCTAATACGTAAAAGGCTTGAGGGATAAGGAGACATATTTTTTAAAAGGATCAAGGGGTTAAATATTCAAAATAAATTTAAAATAAGATTCACAATAAAATAGATAAATTCATCTCTAAGTGAAATTTAAAAACTAGTAAGACACCCTCTCAAAATAATCATTGTAAGTACTTATATGATTTTCTCATTTTATATTTTAAAGAAGTTTATTATTGTTATAAAAAAATATTGGAATAAATAGCTACTTACATTTTAGGTATAACTGTACAGCTATTCGCCATCGCGAAATGATTATGAATATGAAGTTTGTAATTGGCTCGGTATTGCAGAAATATTTGACTCAAAAGTGGTTAAAACCGAAGCAATGAACAAGTTTGATTTTCTTCAGCGTTGCGCTCAGCAGCAGCTATATACAAAACTCAAATGATAACTGAGCAACCAAACATAGGTAGGCAATTAAAAACAAGTGTTTTTGAAATTAAAGTAAAGGAAGGTAGCACAGCAGTACCCTACCCTACCCACTGCACACGTATATAGTGTTTATATTCTCTTTGCACTGCACTGGATAGGTTCAATCAAATCAAAACTTCAAATTCAAAACAAACAATTTCCGAGTTCTGGAGTTTCCCACTGATCAAAAAACTTTGTTGATCAGTGGGAAACTCTAATTATCATCATTATCTAATTATCATCAGAATTATAAAATTTTATATTACTTTTGTTTACAAAAACAATAAAAAAGACTATGAGAATCGTCCCCAGCATTCCCTTGGACAACAAGATATTCTTATAACAAGATTTTTTCATTGCAAATTCAGAAATGTTTTAGGGTAAATTAGTTTAGTTAGTTGGTATCACAACAGACGTCACACACTGCCTTCTTGTGAATATTGACAGTGACGGGAGACTTTTCTGTCAATAAGTTTGAGTTTATTGGTCTACTGCAAAACCCCAATGGCCAGTCACATTCGCCAAAAATAAAAGAAGAAGAAGTAGTTTTTTTTTGTTTCGCACTCACGTGCTGTGGAATGAAAGTCGATAGTGCTCCCACTTAGCCATCACTGCGGTAAAACACAAAATCACACCAAAATGATGATAGCCTTGATTGATCCAAAATTTAGGTACTTACCTATTTTTATTTTGTATAAGTATATTTGAAAACGATTGAAAATAATGAATTAGTCATAAACCTATATAACTAAATGTATCAATCGATTCCATTCTATCCATAGGTCTAGGACCTAGGTACTTATCTATGTATAGTAAAACCATTCTAAAAATGAACTCCCCTCCACAAAACCGTGATGATTTCAACGTGTGAGAGGAAATACAGAAAAACAGAATACACAGAAAAAATATACAGAATTCGGTAGAGGGGCGTTCATTTTAGAAATGGTTTTACTATACCTACATTTATTTTCACGAGAGTAAAATATGTAGCTCTTTGACGCCTTTTAATAAAAGCAGCAATAATTTTTCGTCTAATATTTTTGTCCTCACTACCCGTGAACTTACATAAACGTACCTATCTACACCTACAGTACAATCACCGACGAAACGAAAAGTTTGAAATAAACAAACATAAAATAAACCCTTTTATTGCAATTTCATTATTCAAGTAGGAAAGGTTTTAGGAAAATAACTACATGATAAATTTATTGCCATAGGTTCTAATTAATTATAATTTATTTGACATTTAGTAAGCCCATGCTGCTGGCATTACCTATTAATAATAATCTACATCTGACGAGTAGGTAGGCGTTGTGAATTAAGGCCTCTCTCTCGTCAAAAGATAAGTCCCTGTGTCCCAGCAGAGGAAAAGTAAATACTTAGATATGATGATGAATGTAAGTTATACATAAAATGCAACTTGTACATGTAGATAAACCTCACTGATAACCTATTCGCAAGGTCTTGACACTAAACTTTGTAATATTTGAGTTGAAATATCTTTAGTTGTGGTAGATGACTACCTATATCATAAAACTTTAGTCGGATTGATGATACGTAGGTAGGTACCCATGGGAAGATACGGGTTGGTACTATTTATAGCCACCACAAGGTGAAATGTTTTGTCAACGTAGTACCTACCTAATACCACAGTTTAAATAACACTATAAAAAAATATACCTATATAAAATTACTGGACATTTTGTGTTGTGTGCAATGTGTTACGGGTGCAAGATTTCTGATACCTATATTCTAATAGTCTAATAGAATTATACATACATACCTACATAGATAGGTATAGTATACTAGTTGACGACCGCTTCATTCACCAACCCGCACTTATCCAGTGTCGGTCTCGTTAAGAGAAAAGTCCCTGTGTCCCAGCCCAGCAGTGGGAAAGTAAATAAGGGTGATGATGATGACACGAACGCTGTGGCGCAGCGGCGAAGGATCAAGCTTATTAGTCATTTATTATTTACCGTAGATTAAATAAAAACTATTCGTACTTACCTACATTTTTGAATTTTAATTTCATTTTATGTTCAAGGTATTTTGCAGTTTACAGTACCTACATGGTAAATACTGTCAGCATCAAATTGAAATGGGATATAAATAAATTTAAAGCTGAAACAAAATTTATAGTTTATCACTCAGTCCGAGTTTCAAGGCTAGATTATATCACCGCTGTGACATCATTGCTGAAATAAATCTCTTAAATATTATTTTAGTTATCATCATCATTTGGCCATTTATCTAAAATACCTTTACTTATCAATTATATTTAAAATAATATGTTTAGCCAATTCACTCAGCACCATCAAAATCCATGGAAGTTCGAAGACTTCGAAGCTTACGGGTGGTCGTTTTCTAATTTATGTATATTTTAAATTATTGGTGTATAGATGTAGGTAGTTTTATTATAAGTACAAGTAAACGCTGAAAATAGCATGTTTCCAGTTGTATACGTGAAGCGGCTATCTTCAGGAGATATAAGCAGGTGGATTCCATCACGTCACGGCCTACAGTAGCTCTCAAAAGCAAAATAAAAGATCACCAGAACCAGCTAGGGAATCTTCTATTTCTCCTAAGACCAAGAAGAAAATTTCACGCTGGTTTACGAGGATAGTTCGGACGATGAAACCATTCAATGTAAAACTGTTGATCCAAAATCTGGCGTCTGCATAGACACCAACAATGATATTACGGATAGAGAATATTATAAAAAAATTGGGTTGTGAACAAAGAAAGGAAATGATGTCCAAATTCAGAGATGACTTGCAAGATATTTTGGACAGTATGGTTTCAGAAAAATAATTACCTTATTGCATTTATAATATTAGTAAGGATTTCTTTTTGTTAAAAAATTATCCACTAATATTATAATTTATGTTTATTTTAAATTATTGGTATATAGATAGGTTGTTTTATTTTATTATAAGTACAAGTAAACGCTGAAAATAGCATGTTTCCAGTTGGATATGTGAAGCGGCTATCTTCAGGAGATATAAGCAGGTGGATTCCATCACGTCACGGCCTACAGTAGCTCTCAAAAGCAAAATAAAAGATCACCAGAGCCAGCTAGGGAATCTTCTATTTCTCCTAAAGACCAAGAAGAAAATTTCACTCTGGTTTACGAGGATAGTTCGGTCGGATGACGAAACCATTCAATGTAAAACTGTTGATCCAGAATCTGGCGTCTGCATAGACACAATCATGATATTACGGATAGAGAATATTATAAAAAAAATGGATTGTGAACAAAGAAAGGAAATGATGTCCAAATCAGAGATGATTTGCAAGCTATTTTGGACAGTATGGTTGCAGAAAAATAATTATCTTATTGCATTTATAATATTAGTAAGGATTTATTTTTGTTTAAAAATTATCCAGTAATATTATAATTTATGTTTATTTTAAATTATTGGTATAAAGATAGGTAGTTTTATTATAAGTACAAGTAAACGCTGAAAATAGCATGTTTCCAGTTGTATTAATATGTGAAGCGGCTATCTTCAGGAGATATAAGCAGGTGGATTCCATCACGTCACGGCCTACAGTAGCTCTCAAAAGCAAAATAAAAGATCACCAGAACCAGCTAGGGAATCTTCTATTTCTCATAAGACCAAGAAGAAAATTTCACGCTGGTTTACCAGGATAGTTCGGACGATGAAACCATTCAATATAAAACTGTTGATCCAAAATCTGGCGTCTGCATAGACACCAACCATGATGGATAGAGAATATTATAAAAAAATGGATTTTGAACAAAGAAAGGAAATGATGTCAAAATTCAGAGATGACTTGCAAGATATTTTGGACAGTATGGTTTCAGAAAAATAATTACCTTGTCCCTCATATCCCATGCAAGCAAAGTAATGTTCCACATCATAAATAAGCGTATCCGCCACTACCTGGAATGGAAAATACCGCAGGAACAAGCGGGCTTCGTGAAGGGCAAGGGAACTCGTGAGCAGATACTCAATGTCAGGCAACTTGTGGAGAAGGCATACGAGTTCGATACGCCGGTGGTAATGTGTTTTGTCGATTATAGTAAGGCTTTTGACTGTGTTAAGTGGGATTGCTTATGTAAAGTCTTACAAGAACTTGGAGTTCCAGGTCATCTCATAGCTCTGCTTCGTACTTTGTATAGTTCAAGCCAAGGATTCATAAGAGTCGACAAAACAATGTCAAAGTCCTTTAAGTTTGGTCAGGGAGTTCGGCAGGATGTATTTTATCGCCTATTCTATTTAACGCCTATGGATAATGCATAATGAAACGTACCTGCGAGAATTGGGAGAGAGGCATCACGCTTAGCGGCCTAAAAATCACTAACCTGCGTTACGCCGATGACACTACTCTTCTAGCTGTCAATGAAAATCTGAAATGTCTGAAATGGTGGCACTCCTAGACCCGATGGAACGGATCAGCATGGAGTTGGGACTTGCCATAAATAGGTCCAAAACGAAGGTCATGGTGGTTGATAGAACCGGAATTTTGGAACTCACTGGCGCATTAAATCTAGAAATAGTTCAGAACTTTGATCGTGCGGGAGAAGATTACGCATAAGGGCGGTCACGGTCACGACCTCAGCAGTGAGGAAAACGATGCAAGGAGGAGGATTATAAGTAGGTACATAGAAAATACTCAGAACACACGGAAAAAATAATTGCAGATCGTATATTTTTTTGTCCCGAGGCGGTTCGAACACGCAACCTTGCGACAGAAATTGAACTATTTGAACCAACTTTTAAGCCTTAACATTACCTCGGTTCTGTGGCCGTTGGATACCTATTTTTTATCGCTACCTATTTTTATCAGACACTAGCTTTCCGCCCTGCGGCTTCGCCCGTGTTTTACACTTTTTTTGCTTTAAACCTCACACAGCCCGAGACCTTTTCAACTAATGCAAAATTGTAGAATTCGGTTCGTGCGTTCTGGAGTTATAGCGTCAGGAAGGAAAACCCGACTTATTTTTATATAGTAGATAACAAATCAGATTTAACTTTATTTCAAACCAAGTCTACTTACATTGTCGTTTTTTATAACAGAAATAAAATAGGTGACACTAAAGTTTATAAAAATATTTATTGCTTTAAGATAAACTGGGTTTCGAATACGCACCAATAAATAGCGGAATTTCCACAAATTTATCGACAATCATGAAAACGAAAGGCCTGTTCACGTTAAAACTACTTGGAAGCATTCTTGACTCGAGAACAGCTTCTGTAGCGGCGCTGGCCTGTGTACCATCTTCAGTCACCTCAATCGCTGCTTTCTGTATGAAGTTAGACACATGTAAAGGGTAATCTTGAATCAAATCATCAAAATTAGCATCGTAACTACTAAACATCTTCTTCAAACCCATATCCATGAGCAGTTCCTTGAAGTTGTTGATATCAGAGTAAACCTTGAATCTTGGCAATTGTACAGCGACTGATTCGGCCTCGTGACGCTTGAACAGCTCAAAAATTGTCCTTAAACTGATAGAGTTAAGGTCTTCGATAACGCTGTTGATATGTTTTCCCTTTTTCGGAAGGAAAACCAACATGGAGAATCGGTTCTCATCGCCATAAGGAAGTTCCAGAACTCTAGCATCGATTTGAGGAACGTATGTCATGTTAAATACTCCGTTTACATACATAAGGTTCACATCGCCGATTTGGTCTCCTTTATGATTGTAGAAAGCGCTTTGTTCCGTCTCTGAATAAGGGAATTGATTCTTCCAAATGCCTTTGAAATATAGAGCGTCTACCAAGAGAATTGAAGCGCCATCAAGGTCGCTTGCAGTAACGATGTCCTCGATCGCTTCATGAGTCATCTTGCTCACATAGTCGTTGACGCTTATCGCTCCTGTGAATGGATCTCTAAAATCGATGAATCTCAGTTCACTCAGACCAGCTTTTTCTACGTCTAGCATGAAAAGTGCCGAAATTTCTAAGTTCTCATCAACTAGTACCACCGCACTGCGCTCTAGTACAGTTGAATTTGTGAAAATGGTTATTTGTCTTGCGATGTCGTTGTATTTGTCTTGGAAACATTTGTGAGGATGTAGGCGGAGAACTGTGCCAAGTTCTCTGAGCGTACTGTCTAAGGCTCCGAGGGATAGTGTGTAGAGGAGGTTCCATGAGGAGAATCCTGATGCCACGAAGTGTCCATCTCCATTTATGCTGATCCTCTCGGCCAGATTCAAGGTGAACTCGTAGATGGAGCGTTTGTAGAATCTCTGGGCCGTGTTGTGGTTGCACTGGGGATAAACTGAGGATGCGAGGGAAAGGAGCAGGATAACTCCGAGTTTCGTCATCGTGCGGTTTTGACAAAGACCCGGTTTGAAATGAAGCTTCGGGCAATGATAACTGTGAACTTAGATAACGGGGTTAATGATAGGAGACGAACTGTTTTTGGATATTTTAATTGACCTGCTTGAAAAATACTCGCTTGTTATTACGAGTAGATATTAGATATCGCAAAAATTTACAGATAATAAGTGGTTTTGGTTTTACGTAAGTTATAAATAACGTGTGTCGTCCAGACTGGTAAATTACAATGAGAAATAAAACTGTTTTTTACACTCACGGGTTTAATATTAAATATTGTTTCAAGTTAGGTAAGTATCCGCTTTGCTATGGTGTTTATTTTGTAACAATAATTGAATTACTACTTAATTATCCTATTAAAATATTTAATCGACTTTTCACCTACATATCATATTGGGAACAGTAATTTACGTAAACAAATAAATTAATAATGATATCAATTTTATTAATACTACAAATTTCGAACCCTAATTAATCAAAATCGCAAATTGCTTGCCAAATTGCTATGACCATTTGAGTAGGTTATGATTAAAAAGTACATTGTTTTTAAAAGACGTCATGAACCGTTGACCGACCGGCGCTTGGCCAGATTAGTGAATTAAGCCCTGAGAGAGAGATATCCCTGTTTTACTGTGTCCCAGGTGTGGGAACGTAAATACGGATGCTAATGCTAAAATGTGCTTTACGAATAGAAAAATTGTAGAAAAATAATAACATTCAATAATTGTATTATTCAATACATCTAATCTATTTGCAAATAATAGTACCTACATAAACAGATGTTAGATTTCATAAATAGCATGACACAAGAGTAAAGAAGGATTGCAAACCTTTGTAGAGGCTACATGCCACGCTGGGGCAGTTGTTCACTTCGAAATTCGAATAATATAATATATGCACGTTAGACTAATCATCATCATAATGCCCCACAGTAAAATAAATAAATATTCTGGGCAATTCATACAGCAACCCGTGCTAACCATGACGCTTAAGTAATAATATTTTAAAACTGTGGAGTTTGTTTGTTGGTCCGATTTGAAAAATATTTCAGAGTTAATATCGGATTATTGAGGAAGGCAATTGGCTATATTATAATAATAAACTATAGTATGTAGTAAACATAAAAAAAACGCAAGCAAAGCCGTCGGCGGGTCGACTAGTATCGTCTAGTAAATACGTTCCCTCCCACGTCTGTGACACAAGGATTTCTATCTTTACGAGAAAGATTATTAATTTCGATAAACGTCTTAAAATAAACCAATCAAGCTATAGAGTGACTTCAATTTTCACATCTAGTCTTCATTTTAAGATTACGCTCTATGGAATAAAGCGGCGGCAAAAATTTGGCACTTTTCCAAATTGAGATAAATCTGACACATTAATTAATGAAATAATTTTGTATAATATTCATTTGTTTTTATTGATGTTTGTTTGATGTGAAAATTATTAACTTTTGCATTTATTATTATTACGGATTTATAATAAGGAATTGTATCGGCTCATATCAGTTTATCTAGGTACTTATTCTGAGGTAGTTTCTCTTAGCACTAAATCTATTTAGGTCTTCCTCCCACTTCGTAAAACGAAAACAAAAACAATGTTTATTTAAATAAACGAGCTAAAATTAAAATATTCAAAACATAATGTTTGCAGCTGGTGCAATTTTGTTACAATACGTAATACCTAGATTTGTGTCTAGAACGATAAACAAATTTTCATAGTTTATCACTGAGCCTTGTAACTTTCCAAGTTAATACTAACTACAGGCGTAGGTCCACCTGCGACGCAAGAGATGGCCTCTGGACAAATTTTTACGATGTGCAAATATTTGTTCCGTGTATGTTAGGTATGGATTATTCCCATTTTGCAGTATGTAGGTATAATAAAAATATATCTATCTATGTATGTACCTATGTTATATTAAATTAAGTTTATCAGAAAACCAGCACCCGTAACACAAGCTTCAAACTAAGTACAGGGCTAGACCTTCGTTGGTACTGGTACAGTCACAGGTACAGTACACAGAACGACACCGCTGCCCTTGTTCTGGCCCTGCGGGAAGAGACGGAGTGATACTTTTCTTAAACCAGCACCACACTGTCAATAAGCATTAGTCTATTAATTCATAAAATTCCCAATTAGTTGCCAACGCTAACTATTTAGCCAGTAGCAGCGATTTTAATTAGGGATACATTATGAGTTTATGCTAAAATGACCCCTATTGTTGAGAAGATAGAGCTTGAGAAAACCAATTAAAATCTTAGTAAATTGATACAAGTTTGGCTCTAATAAGGCGCATTGTGAATCTGATGAAAACTGATTCGTGTTCTGGTGATTCGGCCACACAACTTTGAAATAGAAACGTTTTGTTTTTCTCAATTTATTTTCGATAACACTCTTTATAATACACATAAAAATGTTTGCGTAGGTATTTAGTATGATCTCGCATGACATTCTTCAATACTATTTTGCTTTATACCTGTTTTATATTTATGTTAGATTTTTATTGCAGGGCGATGCCGCGGCAGATAAGCTAGTTTATTGTATAATCACAATTTGAATTTGACAAGGGAATGTTAAAACCGTTTCAAATAGTGTAAAAAAAACAAATGAGCCATAAGTGTTGTTAATTATTGACGAAACTAATTACACCAATGCATTTTTTTTAAATACATATTGCAGTTCGCATCAAGCGGATCCTAAGCGAGGTACCTCTAAATAGCACATTTTCAATAGATAGATAAGATACCTATAACCTTGTGTTCGAATTGAGCGTATCTTTTGGTAACATCTGAAATGGTAAAAAAAAAAAAAAAAACATAAATGGTATTTTTTATGGTATGGTATTAGACCTTGTGAATAATGTTTAGAATATACATATCAATGTATCTTTTGTTGGGAGTCCTTAAAATAAATAAATAAATAAATAAATGGTATCAAAGACTTAATAACTTGTGTTCTCAAATAATATGACCATCAAAATTATTCTGACTACTTTCATATAACGCCAATGCTCTTACTTGTGCAATGTTCTCTTTCCCTCCCAAGGTTAGGCAACCTTGGGAGGAAAGCCTTCTTCCAGGCGGAAGAGATTGGTTTTAGTGATAAGATCGCCCATTGTGTCACTGTTATGTATCTGTTTCTCTTATTTATTGTCCTGTATATTGTTGGTGTTACAATAAAGCTTATTGTATTGTATGTTACCCCTATTTATGTTCCCACTGCTGGGACGAAGAGACTTCTCTCTTGACGAGAGAGATATGGCTCTAATTCACCACGCTGGATACACCCGAACTGTGTTGGTAAATGACACATGTCCTTCAAACTTTTCAGAGTTTTTAGAACATGCCGGTTTCCTCACGATCCACAGTTAGAGGTATTTTTTTTTAAATGCACATAATTTTTTCGCGAAGAAATGTTGGACCGCCTTTGACTTTAAATGCGGAAAACTGAGCCATCTTAAGAAGACAAATCCTGAGGTGCGTGGCGGTTTCAACTCACAGCTTTCGGAATTATAATAGTAGAGTGTGCTCCCACTTAGCCAACACGGCTTATGAATGCTCGTAAATGTCACATAAACTTTACAACTATAAAGTTAAAAAAATAGATTGTTGACGTCAGGCAGCCACAATGATAA
The DNA here is from genome assembly GCA_963691955.1 of Chloroclystis v-ata. Taxonomy (NCBI): domain Eukaryota; kingdom Metazoa; phylum Arthropoda; class Insecta; order Lepidoptera; family Geometridae; genus Chloroclystis; species Chloroclystis v-ata. Next base: position 4,773,853 of record OY829905.1, read on the forward strand.
TGATGATGTTCAATCAGCGTTACTAATAAATAATGATAGAAATATTTAACGGTCAATGATAGGCGTGGTTTTCTAGTCATTTTAAATTGTCTTACTAAGATATGGCATTTTAATGATACCACACCCAATACGAAACGGTATCCTACTAATATTATAAATGCGAAAGTTTGTTAGAATATATGGATGTTTGTTACTCTTTAACGCAAAAATTACGGAATGGATTTTGATGAAACAATAATGTGGTTTATCAAAATAACTCATAGGCTTTTTACCACGGGAAAATTCATTGAAAATTTATTATAATGCGGGAAAAGCCGCAGTGGATTATTATATCAGAATAACCTTATTAGATCTTTTTCCCGCGTGAAGTTACATACATATTTGCGGGGAAAACATATTATTAAACGGGCGAAGCCGCGGGGCGAAAGCTAGTAATATCTATGTATAAAGTTTTTGTATTTAACAAGGCCTATAGACATTGACAGACCCGTTATTAACGTTTTAATCGACGAAAAAACGGAGGATGCTTTTGAGACGCAATTTTTTACTATGACTCATAACTTTTAATAGATTCGGATTGTATTTTTTTTGTATTGAAATATCTGTTCCGAGTGTCAGGGTGTTTATATGTTTAATAAAATGTGTGTATAATCTAATTATGTACCTATGTATTTCAGAAATCTAACACCTGTAACACAAGCATAGAGCTTACCACGGGGCCATTTTAGCATTATTCAATCTTTTCAGAGTTTTCATATTCAGTTTATAGGTCTTTAATATAACTTAACACATAACATTGTTATATTTATGTACTAAGACCCTTACCTGAATAAGTATATTTTTATTGATTTATTTATACATATAAGACTGCTGTGTGATTTGTCCAGCAATATTTATTTATTGGTTATTTATTTATTAACAAAAAGATACACAGGCTTTGTTGGTTATAATTTGATTAGTATAATTATAACTGTAATAGGTACCTATGATAAACAGAAAAACGTTAAGTTGTTTGCTTATATAAAATGGTGTTAAATTGTTTTAGAATCAAATACTAAGGTTATCAAGGTGCTAAATTGATAAAGTTTAATCTAACTACATTGCTTTGATATATATGTTTATTAGGAACTTATACATTTTAAACAAATAAATCTACATATTATGATCTATTAATGACTTAAAATTTAAATTATATTATAAAGCTAAAGAGTTTTCTAAAACGCAGTAACCGCTGGTCTGATTTAAAAATAATATTTCAGTCTTGGATAGTACAATTATCGAGAAACGCTACATTATATTAAACATATTTTTTTATTATACATATAGAACACCCAGAACACCTGACACCAGACACCCGGAACAAATATCTGCAGATCGTAAAAATGTTGTTCCGAGGCGGGAATCGAACCCGCAACCTCCTGCGTCGCACACCTTCGCCCGCTGCGCCATAGAGGTCGCCTAAATAAATATCCCGTGTTCAATCATAATAGTTGAAACTTTGCGTTAACAATAATAGTATGATTCAGGTTCATAGTACCAAATCAGTGGACCGTGTGTGTGTTTGTCATGCCCCATTGATTCAGACAGTATTCACCATTCTTCTGTATATTGTTATCTGGCGGACCGTGAAATAGGAATGTGACCGAAAGCCGTAATATATTTTATGTAACCTAACTGCGCACGCGACTTCGTCCACGTTAAATTATGTGGCTTATGCCACTCAAAACTCTATTTTTTAGTCCATACATTAATTCCACTACCACCCCAAGATGATAAAAGGTGTCAAAATTGTATCAACAAATATCTCCATACTTCAATTCCACTTGCACCCCAAGCATTTTTCGTAGGGTATTTGCTTCTCACCTTATCTACCATTGTCTCTTTCACACTGGGTAGAAAACTTGTCTGTTATAAACTATCACGTTATATTTTTAAACAATATTGGAACATGAAACGGGTAATATTTACCGGTTAACTTCAAATCATTTAGCTGATTCATGCTCTAATACTTCGTTCGAAGGTTGAAAAGATTAGAAAATATTAGGAGATAAAATAGTTTCTGACTCTACATGATTTACTTCTACGCCTCTACAACCTACTTATATTTAATTAGTAGTGTGCTTGTTTATTTTTCTGTCTTTTATAAGGTGGTTTTTGAGTAAAGTTAGTTGGAGAGATGGAGAGTGTGAGTCTATTTTATACCGCGGGAAAAACACTATTTTTTGCGGAAAATAATATTATGACGCGGACAAAGCCATGGGGCGGAAATCAAGTTATTGTTATAGTAGTTATAACTTAAGTGTGTGTTTATTTTATGTCTCTATCATTCTGGAAATACCTGAACGTATGAAATATCACAGAGCCTCTTCGGAAACTACCTGGTAAATTACGCAAAACGCCAAGTGATAACTCAATTCCTTACATTTTGCTGTTTTAACTAGGCTTGAAATTAACTTAAGAGCCCTGTTAAATTTTTGAAGTTTTGCGAAATTGGATATTTTATGCACCACGTGACCGGCGCGTCACGCGAATTCTATGAAAAATACTAAATGATCTTGATACTTCGTCGATCTAAAACATACAAATATACTAATAATTATTTTAGATCTGTAGAAAATGGCATCGAATAAATTCCATTTTATTGAGTGGATTTTTTTCAGTTTCATTCTGAAATAATTATTATATTAATGTTTTTATTTAATTGATAGGTGTTTAATATATTTTCCTAAATTCAAAATGGCGGATATTTTTATTTCAATATTTGAATCAATTATGTTTTATCTTAATAATATCAATATTTATTTTAAATCTGATTGATTATTTGAAATCAATTAAGTACATAATTTTAAATTAAAACATTCATGATTAATAATTATCTATATAAGAATAAAACTGAAAATAGTCTTATTGAAGTTAAATGTCCTCATTCATCTCATCTTATGGGCTCATTATTAAACCGATTCTTCTGAAATTTGATGTGTAGGTTTGTAATTAAATGTTTTTTTTTGTCGAATGTTGGGACTTTATGTAAGTTCGAAAGTCTAAATTGAACGGACTAAATACAAATTCTAATTATAACAAAACAAATAAATTATATTACCTATATATATTTAAGTTGCTTGTTTTGTTAGATGGTATATTTGTGTTTGAATAAATATACCATGTTATTATCATTATGTTTAGGTATTATCTTTGTAGTTTCGAACTTTATATTTATTTTTATTTTATTACGAACTTATTGAAAATATTTCATTTATATATTAAAAAAAGTGGCCAAGTGCGAGTCGGACTCGCCCATGTAGGCTTCCGCAGCAATTGTTTATATGAAATAGTTTATGACGTATTATAAAAAAACTACTTGATAGATTTCGTTCAAACCAATTTTCGTTGTTAGTTTTTATGGTTATGTACAATATATATTTTTTCTAGATTTATCATCCTCTTAGTTTAGAAATTAGAGGGGGGGGGGGACACTCTGTTTTCCACTTTGGAAGAGTCTCACGTCCAAACTATTAAGTTTAGAATTAAATGGTTTTAGAAACATTGTTATGATTTTAGAAGACCTATTCATAGATACACCACACGTATGGGTTAGATTAAAAAAAAGTTTTTAAATTTCAGTCCTATGTATGGGGACCCCCAAATTTTATGATTTTTTTTTCAATTATTTTCTGAAATCTTAGTGCGGTTAACAGAATACATCTACTCACCAAATTTCAACGTTATAGCTCTTATAGTTTCCGAGAAAAACGGCTGTGACATACGGACGGACAGACGGACGGACGGACGGACGGACGGACGGACGGACATGACGAATCTATAAGGGTTCCGTTTTTGCCATTTGGCTACGGAACCCTAAAAAACCAACCCGCACTTGGCCAGCGTGGTGAATTAAGGCCTAATCTATCTCGTCAAGAGAGAAGTCCCTATCCCAGCAGTGGGAACGTGAATAGGGGTGTTATTTTATATACAGGGCGTCCCAAAATTATGGGCCATGAAGGGGAAGTACCATATATATCGTTGATAGTGAATTTTGCTCAAAGAAGACTTCATTTTATTTTAAAAAGTAAGTAATTTAATTAATTAATTTACAAAAAAAAATGTTTCATGTTTTTTATTTGATTAAAATAATTAATTTCACGTTGTTCCTTTCTTTTAAAATACTATGTTACTTAAGCAGAGTTATTATTTTTTAGCTTTTCTTTCGATTGGTATCATAAAAATCGAGTATTTTTTTTCTACATGTAAGTCGGTTCGATTCCCAGACAAAGCAAGTAATTTTTAGAATATCAATGAATGCAGAATTACTAACTTTTAAAAATAAAATGAAGTCTTGTTTGAGCAAAATTCACTATCTACGATATTTAAGGTACTTCCCCTCCATGGCCCATAACTTTGGGACGCCCTGTATTTATTAGAAAGGTACATATTTAATGTTTACAATAAATAATATATTTATTAGAAAGGTACATTATTTTTTGTTTACATATTGGATACTCGGTAAAAATAAGAACAAAAAATTACGGAATATTTTCTTTGTAATAAATATTATGGAAATCTATACTACAATTATCAAGCTGAGGAGATTGCTTGTTTATTTGTTTGAACGTGCTACTCAGGAACCGCGGGTCCGATTTAAAATATGATTTCAGTATTGGATAGTAAAATTATCGAAAAAGGCTATAAAACATAAACTAGTAAATAACGTAAAAACGCAAGCGCAGCTGTCGGCGGGTCGGCAAGTTAGTCATAATCTAAAAAAATCATAGGCATAATTACATTTAGTCGTTGTACGGTTTCACCAAAAAAAGTTGCCTTGTTGTTTTTTAATTAGGATAGATAACTTTAGATATGCAATCCACATCCTACAGCATAACCTCCAAATAAATAAGGTTAAACAAGATGACAATGATGTGGTACAATTCTTAGGCCAGCAACAAGTGGTACAATTCTTAGGCCAGCAACAACAATAATTGATCGTTATCAATAAAAATAACAATTGATCGTTATCAACGGATCAACTTATGTCGGTCGTAGTATCGCAATAACACATACACGCACACTAACAGCGTTTTTACAGCAATTGACAGTCCCACACACTGACATTTTACGAAATATTTCTATATTTTATTCAAGAACAACCGACATAGGTCCGACCTCGACAAGCGCTCGCGCGGTACTAAATGGAAAAAGCCGGCGGAATGAAAAAACTACTAAATTATGGTAGTTTTATTTTATTCATAAAAAATTACCAAAACCGTTCTACAAATTAAAATTAATATCATAGTTTAAGCAAATGTTGATAAATATTTTGATATAAATATGACGTCCCATTGATTTAGAACTTCGGAGTTATTGAGGTTTGTTTCGAAGCATTTTCGGTCGATATTAAATTCGGTATATCTTTAGAATAAAAGCATTTAACGAAAATGTACTCTACTCTAAATGAAGAATAGGATATACGTAACATAATAAAAATTAGTTTGATCGCCCATATTCGTTAGAATCTACAAATTAGAGCTAAGAAAACAGGTCTTCGAGCGTTTTTTACGAAACATGCATCCGGAGAATGATTATTACTCAATATATAAACAAGTTATCTAAAATGTTTCTTACTACTTTTGTAGAGGAGAAAACGAACTATTATAAAGATGTAATTGTAATATCAAACAACTAACGTAAACCATAGAATTAGGACGAGAAAACCGAACAATTTCGCGATTTCCGGTAAAAGGCCTCTTAACATAAAACTTAAACTAAGTAATGTTAATCTAATAGTGTATTTTAGTCATCCTGGTTTAAAATAACCGTATTAAAATAAACAGGCTCCACAGCGCTGCAGCGTCTCAAACTGTATCTAAGCATGGGCTTTCAGTTAGTGAATATCCATCAAAAACCATCAAGCATCCGTTCAATGGATTTAGGCCACATTCGTCCCGTGTTATCTCAGTCCGCAACAATCTAATCACGCCGCAATCCCGTTGCAAACAAAAAAAACTTTCGCTATTCAAGTTCAAGATCTCAATCGGCTTCATTCGCAGCCGCGCCGCGCCACCGCCGCACGCGCCGCTAAAATGGCGCTCAAAATACTTATATTACTCGCGACCCTCCACTACACGGTGACACAAAACTACAAGTGCAATCAACAATCGGCTCTTCTACTCCTCAAGCGACCAGCCTACGAATTCTCCTCGAAAATACTTGACAGAGCTGCCCAAAACGAGAAAGGGCATTTCGTCTTCTCCCCACTCACCACTTGGCTTCAGCTATCAGCCTTAGCTGAAGGCGCCACTGGACCCACCTTCACAGAAATCTGGAAGGTTACAAGGAACCATCGTAAACGATGCTTCAAACTCAAATTATCCAAAATCCTCCACAAACTAAACAAGGGAACTAAAACGGATTTTAAACGCAAAAGTGTCATGGTCATCGATGAGTTGACGGGAGTGAAAAAAAATTACATCAACAATGTGCAAAAGTTTTATGGTGTTAAAGTGCTGTTGAAAAATTTCAAAAACGCGAATGCTTCCGCGTCGGAAGTGAATAAGTTTATCGAAGCGGGAACTGATGGAGCTATCGACGAAGCATTGGATCCCAAAGATTTTGTATCCACCGTGATGTTATTGAGTGATAATGTGTATTTCAAGAGTGCTTGGCAAACGCCCTTCAACAAAGCGTACACGGCACTCGAGCCTTTCGTAAACCAGAACAGATCGAAATATGTGCATATGATGAATCAAATATCCTATTTCAAGACGGTCAATTTTCCTCGCATACAAGCTAGGGTCATCGAAATCCCCTGTGCAAACAACATTGTAATGCTAGTTTTCCTACCAAAAAAAGACGTTTGGGTCGGCGATATATTCTACAACTTACAATGGACGAATTTGAACTCTATATTCAAGGTGCTAGATGCGAAAGGTCCAACGCTAGTCAACTTAAAGCTGCCACGATTTAAAATGCTTACCATGATAGATAATTTGCCTGAAATGATTTACGATTTAGGTATTCGCAGGGTGTTTGAACCTAGGCGATCTGAGCTGAACCGTATCAGTCCGTTTACTATGTACGCGTCCCTTATGACTCAAATTGCTGATATTGAGGTGACAGAGGAAGGGGTAACTGCCAACGTGACTGCGGAAGCGTTGGTCAAAGAATCTGATAATGCCACGGAACAGTTTTTTGCCAATACCCCGTTTGCATACATGATAGTTGATAAAAAAACTCAATTTATTTTATTTGGTGGTGCCTATACTTATCCCAGAGTGTTTTAAGTATATTGTAGAGGTATATTAAAGAGATCTGTTATAAAAATGTACAGTCAAATATTTTTTATGTGATAGAATTTTGTATAGATAATTAATATTTCTCATAAACCTTTTTAAAAAATCTTTGAAAGGATCTATAAAACATGTAAGTACTTATTTAATTTGAATTTCTATATGCATTTTAACTAGATGACAAAATTTGTATAGTTATAACACCTATAGATGGAACGAAATTACCAATTTTAATTTATTGGATAAAATGCACCAGAATAGAAAAATTAATTGAGGAGACATTTGAAATGCAATTAATAAAATATGAATAAGTTATTCTATAATTAACAATGCACATAGGTACACATAGTCACAATTCTAGTTTATAATTAATTAATGTGTGTATAATATTGTCGTTTATTTTTTCTGCATTTGATGTTACAGTCATAGCTTTAAGTGTTTTGTTAAGATAAGTACTATTTTATGACCATTTTAGAATAATAAACTATAATTAATAGAAATTCATTTATTTCACTTCTTCACCATAATAGTCTAAGATCCAGCCGCAGGATCAGTGATCAGCACTTCAGCATCGATAATGTCATTATTATGACTAATGTTAATGTACAATTATAAAAATAATAAATAATAATAAAAAATATCTCTGTATGTTATATTCTATTAAGTATATCAGAAATCTAGCATCCGTATCATAAGCTTAGAGCTTACCACGGGGCTAGATGTTGCTGTGTGAATTGTCCAGCAATATTTATTATATTTATTATTTCTTTATTATAATTACCTTACTATTTTAGTAAATAAAACAAACGAAAACTTATGAATTAAGCTGTATTTTACAGTCCATCAAAACATTATCAGGTGTATACCGGTCTATAATTATGTAAATAGGAAATTAGGAATTTCGCGTTAGTCAAGGTGAAACCTAATAAAAATATTTGTTGTTTATTATCTTTATATCCGTCATAGTTGACTGAACAAGTTTCAATGTTATCTTAAACACGACGATGAATTGTTATTTGAAACAGATCATTAAAGAAATACAATGATTTCTTGATTTACTCGCTTATATCCTTGTACATTTTAACAAAAGATTAGTTTAAAGGCAGCTAATCGAAACTTCCTTCTAAAATTAAGTGTTTTTATGGTGTAAAAAGAAAAAACTACATTGCTATTATTACTAACACAATAGGATGATAGAAACAACCATAGATTACGCCCTTAATATGCACAGGTATCCCCAATAGAACCAATAGAATGAAATAGGGGAATCTATATATGGACTAATAATAATAATTATTGTTTTAGTTATTATTATTTATAATATAATTCATTTGTTTAATAGAGTTTATTTGAAAAAACAAGGCTTTGTCGCTAAACGACCACATCGCCGTATCGGAAAAAAATTAGATATTAACTTAAACTAAGAAAACTTAACATTAACTTATAATAAAAAATAATTATTCAGTACATAATAATAAATAGTAGTAGGTAATAGGAAGTATTTAATTAACGACAAGACTAAACAACATTTTTACTGCAGTATATATAGTCGCCGAGTTGACTAGAATATATTAATATTAATATGACACTACATAGATAGATATTTTTTTGTATACTAAAATCGTAAATAGAAGACATACGGTAAACGCGGAACAAATTAATGTATTTCGTAGATACATTTGTCCCAGATTACATAGAGATAAACATATTCCTTGCCGTCTAAACATTGCTGTGTATTTGCTTGATTCACAACTATAAGCAACCGAATCATAAATTATTGCCATACATCTTTAATAATCTGTATAACGACTAAAAACTAAAAAAATTACATACCTAACTGTTTAAAAATTTGTCATTGAATTGAAGATAAATGTTACATTGACTTCTGTAAATTACTCACGTATCGTTATGCTAATGAAGCACACCTATTCTAGTAACTGGCTCGCGGTGCTAATTTATAGTACGTTATGTCATCTTGTAGTATTGTAGTAAATTTACTACGTTCCGTCGCTAACCTTCAGTTAAAAATATTTAATGCTGTCATCTAACCTTAAGCTTTGATGTCCAAAGGCAATTTACAGATTGACAGTCGATTTCTTGCAGATGTTCCAATTTAAACTCGCAAATATTGTGAGTACCAAATTACCAATACAAACCTGTCGTGGGTTTAATGGTACAATATTATAAACTAGTTTAAGCTTATGAATTAAATAAATAAAAAAATAAAAAAGTATATGATAACCAATAGTATGGTTGATTATTATATTCTGTGGTTATGGTCTATTCGTCTTTCAGCGTCGTTCGGTGGAACATGTACTGTTAAGCGTGGTGATAAACTATTTCCCATAGGAACTATTTTCGGTTCAATATAATAATTCAGTAGTATTTGAAGTGGCTATGGGTAGGCTATATAGCCAGAAGAACAGATGGCAGTTGGGGCCGAATTTTCCTCGAGTGGAGACCATGGATCGGATAACGCAGCGACGGACGTCCACCAACAAGCTGGACAGATGATCTGGTCAAAACTGCCAGTTCACGGTCGATGCCAATAATACCTGGAAATCATTAACGGAGGCCCATGCCCAGCAGTGGACGTCCGATGGCTGGAATGATGATGATGATGATAAAAAAGACCCGTGCTCTGTACAAAATAAGGGTTGAAAGTATCTTAGATTCAGTATGATTTTATCACAATTGTATCGTAAACAAACATTTACACAAAATCGATGTTGAGTATTTTGTGCAAATTGATAAACGTAATTTTATGCATAACGAAAGATAATATACCGTATTGATAAGATAATTTATCTTTAAAATATAGATAAGGTGCCGAAACAGTAATTATTTCAGGTATCCTTTACAATCAACTTTTCTTTATAGGATTTTCAACATTTATCATTATCTAGCACCCGTAACATAAGCTTGCTAACAGATATTGCTGTGTGAATTGTCCAGCAATATTTATTATTATTATTATTTATTTAAGAGATGTGCTATTGCTGTTTCATTATCCAACAATATGTAGCTCTACTCCTATCAAAGTTCTGACTTAATTTAAAACCGTATTTGCTAATACTATTAGTAAACATGTATTTACAAGAAGAAAAATCCAGGGCTTGGCTGGGTTTGAACCCACGATCTTCGGAATGAAAGTCGAGTGTGCTCGAAGAATGCCGCGCCCAGTAGTGGGACGTAAAAAAATCTCTGATGAGTTGTAATATTTATGATATTATTATGATTTATGATCAAACCTAAATCAGACGCTCATTTTACGTTATTATCATAATTAAAATGATTTATATTTCCATCAAAAGGGAATAGATCTCGCGGTTCAACGCCCGCATATTTTTGACCCGCCGACATTTGCGCTAGCGTTATCTATGTACAATATATCTATACTTATACTAATATTATAAATGGGAAAGTGTGTCTGTGTGTCTGTTTGTCCGTCTTTTGATGTGTTTTTATAGTGGAGATAATTGAAGGTGCGGAGAGTGACATTGGCTACTTTTTACCGCGGGAAAGTGTAGAACATGTGCGAAGCCGCGGGGCGGAAAGCAAGTAATTTATATAATAGCCTATCGATAAACGGATAAATGCACTATCCAACACTGCAATAATACCAAAACGCTCCAGAGCGGTTTCTGAGGTAAGCGCGTTCAAACAAACAGATAGATTTATAATATTAGTATACATTTTGCAAAAATACACCAGTTTCCTGTGAAACGTAACGGGTTAGCCGACGATCGTAAAGAGGGATATGATTTATGTGTTATCCAAGAACGACGTTTGGCATTATAAATACAAGTTTATGAATCGTAATTATGTGTGCAGTCGCTGTAAGTGTAGAATTAATGTTATTTTAATCATAATTTGGCGTAATAAATGGCACATCAAATTTTTTGATAAGTATATTTTAAATAAAAAAAAGTTTTTTTAATTCGACATTTATTTACGTTTTTTCGCGGATAACTTAATTGTTTAAGAACTGATTTGTTTGTTGGAAAGAAGACATTTCAAAGGTGGTCCAATGATAAGGAAATCAGCAAACATCGTGAGGAAACCGGAATTTTCTGAGACATTTGAGAGATAAAGTTTGAGGGACATGTTCATCCTCCCAGATGTCCCAGTGTCCCAGCAGTGGGAACGTAAATAAGGGTGATGATGATTGGTCAGGTTCAGGGATTTGATATAATCCTCGAGCTAACCTGACGAAATAGCAGCCACCAAATCAAAAACTTTGTAGCAAAAATAACATTACGAGTATATTTGGTAAATTTAGGTATAATGTTCTTACCTATTAAACTATTCTTATCTCAAAATAAAGCTGGCCTTGAAATAGGTACCTACTGAGTATAAAATTAAATATGTCAGAGGTTAATAAATTGTGTCGCAATTTAAAAAATGAATTACTACCAGCATAAAGAATAAATACATAAAAATATATGAATAAATTCATACATTGTGTAATAAAATATTTTGAAATGACTAATAATTTTTTTACTAATATATATGTGTCTAGCTATCTAGACAACAGAAAGTCGTATTAATTACATACATTATTTATAACTCAAGAACGGTTGCACTGATTTGGCTGAAAATTGGTGGAGGGAAGCTAGTAATAGATAAAAATAACCTTTTCATTTTATAATTTTGCTGATCATTCATAAATATTCAATAACCCTATAATATTAAGATTTATTTAAACAATGTTAGTAGGTAGGTATCATCAAATTCTATTTATAATTTATGTAGGTATAATGTAATGACTCTTAGAACAAAATAAACTAAGTATAACGTATCAGAATACCATTTAAATTCATTGCAGAATGGAACCCTATATTTTATAGGAAGCCATTGTTTGTAATCTTAAGATACCTAGAACTGAACCTTACCTACATATATTGTATATACACGCTTCCTGTTCGAAGAAATAGTTCTAGTTAAATTAAACAGTTACAGTTAACTATTTGTGTTTATTTTATAACAACACATCAATAATTATAAATCTACATAAGTTTATTATATAAATAAATAGCATTTAACCTTCCTCGATAAATGTATCTACTATCCAACACAAGTAGAATTTTTGAAATCTGTAAGCGGTTCCTGAGGTTCAAACAAACAAACTCTTCAGTTCTATTAGATATTTTATCTATTAGAAGATTCATTCTGAAGGTCGTGGGTTCAACGTGGTGAACATTCATTTTTTAACTAAATATGTTAGTGCGCATAAAACAGGTGTGAATTGTCCAGCAATATGTTCGTTCGTTACGTTCCCATTGCTGGGACACAGGGACTTCTCTCTTGACGAGCTAGATGGTCTTCATTACCACGCTGGCTAATATTAGATGCCCTTCAAACTGTCCATACATCTCACAACATGCTGGTATCCTCGCGACGTTTGCCTTCACCACTAAAGCACAAACGTTCTTTCTTTTCTATATTGCTTCCAAATTTATGTGTTCTTTCATTATTTATACACACACATAGCACATAGAGCACATTATTATGTTTTAAGGAGAAATATTCAACAACGCGCGGCGGGGTTTGAACCCAGGATGAAGAATGAAAGTCGAGTATGTTCCCAAAAGAGCTCATAAACCCTGAAAATTTGTCTTTACTTCCGTAGCCTTGTGTTGTGTTGTGACATCATTATTGCATCAAGTACATCTCAAACATCAAAGAGCATTCATTGATTGTCTCGAGCACACAAACACTCTTATCTACATTACGTTAAGGTTGATATTTGATATCCAGATGGAGTGATTGCTAATATGATCAATCACTGGAATCTGAGTTGAGTACTAATGGGTGCAGCTAAATTAGTATGCTTATAGGTCTTCTAAATATGCTAGATCTAGACTATAAGTTTATTTGTTTTTTCCGTAAGTAGTCACGTAAGTACACGGGTCACCGAGATAGACCAGCGGATTAGCTCTTTAAAGTGGCAATAGGCAGGCCGCCTTATAGATAGAGTAGATGGCAGATGGGCCCGAAAAGTTCTCTGGAGACCACGGATCGGCAAACGCAGCGTCGGACGTCTGCCAACAAGGTGGTCAGGTTATCTTGTCAAAGCTGCAGTTTTTGAAGTGCTTTGGAATCATTCATCCACGACTACCTTAGTGGCGCAGCGGGCGAAGGTCTGCCTACGACGCAGAAGGGTGCTGGTTCAAATAAAGTAATAATATTTTTTATAAAAAAAACTATTTTGGTTAAAATTAAATCTAGAATCTAGCAAGCCATCATTTTATGCTTTTGCTAACAATATCCAATATTATCTACATATTTTATGACATAATTTGATGAAAATAGTTTAGCAATGCGTTATAAAGTCCCTTTAATGTTTTATCTACTGATAAAGGTTTGTTTACTATTCGTAGGTTAGGTACATGTTGATAAGATTAAATGTAAGGAAAATTTAATGCCTAAAACATCAAGGCTACTTTTCAAAGGATCTTACGCAACTAGCGTTTAGCTTGACTTCGTTTTTTTTTCAAAGATTTCGAAAAGTCGAGGACGTAATGAAACGGAATAGAAATCAGTGTTAAGAAACTAGATCTAAGACATTCTGCGATAAACAAAATCGATTTGCATCAACATTATCGGTACACTTTAATGTGAAATCCTGATATAAACCAGGCACAAGATCGAACTGATCTCATTAAAGTGTCGACTGTACCTACCTACTTGTAGAGTTGCACCTATATAGCGTAAGTATTCTTTTTAACCGACTTCGAGAAAAAGAGGAGTTTCTCGGGGAGTATTTTTTTTCATGTATGTTACTTTTCACCGATTACTCAGACGCTTGGAACAATTGCAGATCGTACAAAATTTTGACGGAATCGGGAATCGAGCCCGAAACCTCTTAAGTCGCATGCTGACCTTCATCCGCTGCGCCATAGACTATCCTGACTTGTAATGGCCAAAATGGCCTCACTTTAGGTAATACCACGTAATACTAAATACTAACATACCTAATTGGTTATTCGTAGGAAACCTCGCACGTGATCTAGCTTGACCTGAATTGGGCAGATTTTATCTGTTTAGTAACCTCACATATTTACACAACTACTACTAATAGTAAGAAGGAGATACTGTTTGTAATTCATTAATGTGATGATGAAGTAACTATTTACTTGTGTCTGCCAAAACTGACGAATGAATGGATTAGTGGCTATTTGATGTATTTTATACCAGTGATGACATATGGATCCGAAACGTGGTGCTTCACTATCAGCCTCATGAACAGGCTCAGAGTCGTTCAAAGGCTATGGAGAGGGTAGTGCTCGGGGTTTCTCTACGGGATCGAATCAGAAATGAGGAGAACGCGGGTCACCGACATAGCCCAGTGGATTAGCTCCTTGAAGTGGCAATGAGCTGGCCATATAGCGAGAAGAACAGATGGCCAATGGGGCAGAAACATTCTATGGACATCCGACAGAATGTTGATGATGATATATCTATAGTCGCAATTCAATCAATGTTATGTACTAATCAAAGTGACGTATCACACTAGGCATGCAGTATGACCTAGGAGATAAATGGGTTCTTTACAGCTCAAGCGATGCGGTCATAGTGTACTACTCTTAGGAATGACAGCATAGACGCACCACCTTGGTTATTATGCGAGCCTGGTACTTATTGCCTGTTATATCCAATAGACCGTATAATTGAGACAAATTGAGATTATATCGTCATAAAATCACGTTTAGGTGCATTCTGGTCATCATCATCATAATTTCAGCCATCGGACGTCCACTGCTGGACATAGGCCTCCCTTTATTTCCAGGTATTACGTTTGCATGCAGCTTGCATCGTGAACTTTCACAAGATCATCTGTCATTATCAATCGATCTGTAGTATCCTGCTCCTTGCTATTTGGCCCATTGGCACTTCAAAGATCTATATTGGATTTTAAATGCAATTATCTACTTAAAAGCCCATGGAATAAACCTTAGTGCACTAGAAAGTGGGTTACTTTCTCTCATTCATCTTCAACTTGAGTGGATTAAGCTGTTAGCTTTAGTTAGAGCAAACCTGATGTTTAATTAAAGATAATTATAGATGAGTAATAAATACATTGAGTAAAAAACACATGCCACTTTATTTTCGGCCTACAAATATTAACTACAGTTATATAAACATCTGTTATTTATTTGACTAGGCGACTTGCCGACAGCTTCGCTTGCGTTTATACGTTATCTACATTATTTAATAAGTAGATAGTTTATATTATAAAGTCTTCCTGGATAAATGCGCTATCCAACACAGGAATATTTTGTCAGCTGAGATTAGCGCGTTCAAACAAAAAACAAACTCTTCAGGTAAAATATTAGTACCTATCCTGGATGTTTCTAAAACCAAAGATAATTAAGTATAGAAACATAATTAAAATATTAATATGAGTTGTTTTACAATCATTTATTTAAAGCATTTTGGACTGAAAAGTATGCTAGTCCGCTGGTATACTGAAGTGTTAACTTTATTTTTATTAAATAAAATAACCACATAACTTTGATATTTTATTGTAACATTTCTTAACATAAGAAAATAATCTCGACAATACTAGCAAAACTAGATAATTTATTCTAATAAATTCGTTTCAATTCCTGTTTGGTTGAATAACTTGAATAGATTTACCAGCCTTCCTTTTCAGTAAAAAACTAAATTTATTTTTACAAAATGTTATATTATATCTAGAAATAGATCACAATACGAATAACATTATAATTTTGTAGTTATGATAGTTACTACATTAATACCTACATATACAACCTACCCTTAGTAGGTATGTTTAAATCTTCAAAACTACGCAACAGATTTTGATGCATTCGAGAGGAAGGTTTTTATAAGTTAAGCATCCGAACCAAAGCAAGGGCGGGTCGCTAGTTATACATATTTTATTTTATTCATAGCCGATAAAATATACTAATGATATCCTAGCTAATACTCTGTGTTAAATGCTTAAGTTGTAGTATGTGTAATATTATGTACTCTTTTATGGAAAAACTACGGAACCGATTGATATGAAACTTTACAACAATATAGCTCATACATCAGAAATATTTTTTTATTATATCACACGATCCATTTTAAGATCAATTTATACAAATTCGTAAATATATTAGGGTTCTACAAAGTTCTAAATCTAAGTATCATAAAAATACGAAATGCTTCTATGGTTAGGGCACCCATTGTTCTTTGGCCTACAAAGATATCGCTATGACCTTAAACTTTTAATAGGCATTATATGGAATATTTTAAGGTTTACAATGTTACTATTAAAATACAACATCATAGGTTATACTTATAATTGTAAATGATGTATAATGTTATATGCTTATGTATATTGTAACATTAGCCAAAAATGATGTCATTAAACTTGTAAAATTATAATAAAAAGATAATAAATGACAGATGAAGTCCAGGTTAGACTTCAAAATGTCTAAAAATAAATCCAATATCCATTACCAGTTTGTTTGGCTGGATTCGAGTCTTATATAATTATTATAATAATTCATGTTTGTACGATTTGTATCATATTTATATGCTCCATATTCCATGAAATCTTAACACTTTTCATGCCACTGAAGGCATTTTTCAATCATTCACAATATCCCGTAGCTATATAATTCATGTCTTTAAACATTGTATCATTAAAGCTTTATGTGGATCTGAGTTATCTTAATAAAAATGATTTTATTTTATTTATTTATTTTTATATTTCATCTATTCTTTATACTTTATTGCCATTGAAGGCCATTTTCAACCATTCAAAACATCCTGAGTTTCATTGCAATCCGAATACCAGGATAAGTATAGGCACGGCGATGACACAGAATATGTAGATGGATGTTCTCGGCTCGCATTCGGAAATTATGAGAAATTGCTCGTTCCATAGAGAATCGTTGTTTCTTAGAGGAACTTCTAGGACCACCTGAAAATAAACATAGATAAATAAATAATCAATGAAAATTGAAATTAAAAGCCGTGTTGGACAAGTGGGGAGCATATTCGACATTCATTCCGAAGGTATTAATTTTTTTTGTGTGCTAAACATTGAGAAGAATTATCTGTATCGCCTGGTACCTGATTATACCACATCCCTGATACCTATAATGAGTTCTACTGAGTAGACCCGTTCCCAGAAATAGGACGTAATACCAAACCATAGAACAAACTATGGAAAGCGTAGCATAACTTATGAAGGAGCACAACTATTCAATAGACTACCAGAAAATGTCAAAACATGTGAGTCAATGGCATCATTTAAATGTAAACTTAAAAAATATATATATGATAATATAATAATATAGATAATGTTAAATAAGTAGTTAAACGACCTCTGTACTTTAATTTTTCGTTAAATAACTTACTTAGTTATAATTAGTTTTAAGCTCATTATTTAAGTGAACCTTGTTCTTTTTTGAGCTAATAAATTTCTTTAAACCGATATATGTAGTAATGGAGAATATCATTTTCCTCAGTTTAATTTAGGAAGTATATAGTCATAAATCCAATAAAATCAAGTTTTGGACAATATCGAATGATTTATGAAGTTACTAATGAACAAGATTTATAATTAAGGACGTTAATCTTGATGCTGATTCATAATTAACTGAATTAATTATTACAGTAGAAAAAATATCTGATTATTGGTTTGTCCAATTATTATTGGTTAGCGTGATGAATTAAGGCATATCTCTCTCTCGTAAATAGGGCTGATGATGATGATGATTCAAGTTTTCCTTAATAGATTCCATTATTTGGCTACCCTTCTAATGGAGTCATAGTGGTACTATTTTAAGGCCTGTGTCGCACTATAACATGACATACGAGGTCGTACATGAAATGACCTCGTAAAATTTTTACTAGTTTTTTCAACCAGACGCCATCACAGTAACACATAAATAAATAAACTGAGTTAGATTCGATAGAGCGTCTATTTCGGGCTTGTCAAGAATGTTCTGATCTAGACCGGGATCCCAAGACCGGCAGGCTTCTGAAAATTTGTTTGAAAATTATTTTGGGTGTGTTTATGAAGTTAGAACGATTATGTATCATGTTTTATTAACTACCTAGTTGACCCTTCAACCTTCCCTGGACTGCTACGATCATTTCAAGACCAAAACCAGCGCAATCGGCCCAGCCGTTCTCGAGTTTTAGCAAGACTAACGAACGGCGATTCATTTTTATTTATATAGATTATTAATAATATAGATTTTGACGTTTCTAAAATAATAAAGTATTTGCCAAAAATTCATAGGTAACTAACTTAACTTTCGATAACTGAAACGTGAAAACAGTGAAGTGAAATATTATAGACATGTCAATGTTAATCGTTAATCGTCTTAATTTTAACTTTCATAATTATGTTATCAAATTTCGAAAGTCTTAATTGTAGTATCTTGGATACTACAATTAAGACTTATAAATTGATTATGATTTTATAAATATTGACGATTAATACACGTTTAAAACCCGCCGGTTTCGGGATCTCCAATATATCTCGATAACTGGGGCCTTGAAATAAAACGTACCTAGCCTATACCTACTCGTATTTAGCTCGCACATGAGAAACAGACTAGAACAGATTTATGTAACAGTTTCATAGATGAGCCATTTATCTATATTTGACGACTAGCGACCCGCCAATAGATTAACTTGTGTTTTTTACGTTACCTACAATACAATAGTTTATATAATATACCTACGCTTATAGATTTCCTCGATAAATGTATTTCCTATCTAACGCTGACAAATAGGACTAGCGGTTTCTGAGATTAGCGTCCAAACAAACTAAGGCTTGAGGTTGAGGTCACTCCACAGTTTGCAACTTTTGTTACCTCATCGTTCATTTGTACCTTGTTATAGTCTAAGTAACTTATTTCTAAATAAATTATTTTGAATTTTGTATTTTCGGAAGGCTTCAGCATTATAATATTAGCACTTATTAAATAAAATAATATAAAAATCACTTATATACATGCACACAATAATAATTGTGCTAAAGTTCGGTTGAATGGAGGGTGAGATACTTTCACACATGGAAAAGTAAAGGCAAAGCCACGGGGTGGAGAGCTAGTAATGTATAATTAGCTAGGCATCCCAAGTTGCTAATTGTCATAATAATAGCTCAGGAACCGATGGTTCATTTTTAAAATAATTTCAGTGTACGATAGTAAATTGATCGAATTGTTAGTTCGTAAAACAACAACGTATACAAGAAATATTACAATAGACAGCTAAGTGCTTTTAACTTTTTCATCTCAATAAACACCTCAAATCATGATGATGTAATGATAATACTCGGATGCATTATGTACTTAATAAAAAACTAAATATTAGTCTAGACGTGTTTGTGTTTTTTTTTGTTTGTCTGTATCAATTCTTCCGGGTATGCGGTATCATATTCATCATACATACGATTTGCTTGCCGTCTTAAACGCCCGTCTTTTGGTCATTAGATTTGGCCTTTATTGTCTAACTATCTTCGTCTCATTTCACAACATGAACGAAGTTTGAATTTGTTTAATATTTTCGGAAAGGAAACCCATCCAGTAACGCAAACCAAGTAGGTTAGTTGCAATTCGCGCGTCTTCATTTTGGAGTAAATAGCCAAAAAAGTCGCAGATCGTGCGTTTTGATAAGCAGCGAAAAAATAACAGAACAGTTTGTCGCATTTTGTGCGTCGAGTATATAAACGGCTACAACGTATTACCATAGACAAAGATAAACAAAACAGAATGGACAACGATTTTAAGATTTATTGCTTCTTACCTTTTGACTTGAGAAGATGTCAAGGTTGAGATCACACCGGTCAGTGCTGTTGGTGCACTCTCGGAGCTTACTTCTTGCGATGTCGTACCTGGGAACACAATTAATTCTAAAATCAAGCCCAGGAAAAATAGCATAATATTATTCCTTGTCTAATAATGTTATTATTATTATGTATTAAAACACTTCAAAATCCAAGCGGATTCTCAAAAACCAATCATCATCACCCTTTTCTACGTTCCTACTGCTGGAACAAAGGGAGATTTCTTAACGAGAGAGATTAAGCCTTAATTCACCAAGCTGGTCAAGTGGGGGTTGTGAATGACACATCATGTCCTTAAAACTTTTTAAAGTTTTCAGAACATTTTTTTTTTCTTTATTGAAGATAGACCCTTGCTTGACCACAATCTCACCTGATGGAAAGTGTCGATGTGGCCGAAGATGGATCGCAAGGGTCTAGAAGAACATGCCGGTTTACTCACGATGTTTTCCTTCACCGTTAGAGTACGTAGTTATAAAGCGCACACATTTTCAAGACTTACATATGTTACAGCACATTAGACTTTCATTCTGAAGGTCGTGGGATCTAACCACGGAGATTTATATCTGCTCTGTGGATCTAAACCTGCCCAGCAAGTATTTTTTCTTGAAAATTTATGTGCACTTTATTCAAATACCTACGTGTTTTAATTTTTTCGTGCTGATGTTGTTGTGTTGATGATGATTGATAGTGTTTCTTAAAGTTAATAAGTTACCTGGTTTTCTGCAGGTCGAATCTGGCTCGGATGAAGTTCCTCTGGACCTCATTCTCGGAGTTGAAGACAAAGAAGTAATAGCCGTTTGCTGGAACCCTGGAAAGAAAAATTTTGGATGTTGATTAGAGACTAGGCTCAACATTTATTCATAAATAAGATAGGATAGAACAGTTAAATAAATATATACAATTAGAAAACAGAAACCGTATTGCATGCTAGATTTTACCAAGGGTTAATTAGAATTTTTGACAAAACGAAGAGTTCTTTTGCACCCATGGTTTATAAATTAATTGAATTGATTTGAGTTTTTCAAAGTAAATTTTATAAATCCTTTTTCTTTATTTCTGGAATGAGCCTTTTTTTCTAATTTGATGACGTTTTTACAAAGGCGTTAAAACTTTGACGTTTCGACCACAACAAGAGCAGTCTTTTTCGCGATCCTCAGCAGTAAGGGACCAAGGAAAAATAACTGGTCTGCAATTCTGTATACCTGTATGTAAGAACGTTAGCCCTCGCAGCCGCGGAGCTCTCGTCCTCTCCAGCATCAGGCCGGCAGCCAGGGTGCGGCGTCAGCGGCAGGTTGAGGATCAGCCCCGCGCACTCCAGCAGCGCCTCCTCGCTGCTGGAGAAGGAAGACCAGAACTCCGAGTTGGACATGTCCAGGGGGAGGTCTAGTGGTCGGTATACCTGTATGTAAGAGCGTTAGCCCTCGCAGCCGCGGAGCTCTCGTCCTCTCCAGCATCAGGCCGGCAGCCAGGGTGCGGCGTCAGCGGCAGGTTGAGGATCAGCCCCGCGCACTCCAGCAGCGCCTCCTCGCTGCTGGAGAAGGAAGACCAGAACTCCGAGTTGGACATGTCCAGGGGGAGGTCTAGTGGTCTGTATACCTGTATGTAAGAGCGTTAGCCCTCGCAGCCGCGGAGCTCTCGTCCTCTCCAGCATCAGGCCGGCAGCCAGGGTGCGGCGTCAGCGGCAGGTTGAGGATCAGCCCCGCGCACTCCAGCAGCGCCTCCTCGCTGCTGGAGAAGGAAGACCAGAACTCCGAGTTGGACATGTCCAGGGGGAGGTCTAGTGGTCTGTATACCTGTATGTAAGAGCGTTAGCCCTCGCAGCCGCGGAGCTCTCGTCCTCTCCAGCATCAGGCCGGCAGCCAGGGTGCGGCGTCAGCGGCAGGTTGAGGATCAGCCCCGCGCACTCCAGCAGCGCCTCCTCGCTGCTGGAGAAGGAAGACCAGAACTCCGAGTTGGACATGTCCAGGGGGGAGGTCTCGTTTACAATCTCGTGGTGGTCGGCTAGGTCGTCCGGGCTGAATTCTTGCTGGGAATTTAGAGACGATTGTTAAGGTGAAAAGCGACAAGATTAAGAAGATTCTTTTTGACAATTCACACAGCATCTAGCCCCGTGGTAAGCTCGAAGCTTGTGTTACGGGTGCTAGATTTCTGATATACTTAATATATGTACAGTCGGCCAAGAAAGTGGTCTACCAGTTTTGACAAAAGTTTCTGTGCGATGTAATGATCGATATGGTTGACTTTTCTAAATAATTTAACTCACGTACATACAAAACCAGACCAACAGAAACAGGTGGTAGACCACATTTTTTGCTGACTGTACATAGATATACTTATATTTTTTATAATACATTATATAACACCCAGACACTCAACAAATATCTGCAGATCGTACAAATTTATATTCCGAAGAGGGAATCGAACCCGCAACCTCCTAAGTCGCAGCAGACCTTTGCCCACTACGCCACAGAGATCGTCATTTCTAGCCTTTCCAGCAGTCTCGATGTTAGATGTCTTAGTTACACCTTAGGATTTAGAGTTTAGATCCTTAGGTCTAGATTCTAGACCATAAAGTTCTATAATCTTACCTCCTCCACTGCGTAGTTCCTCCCTTCGTCGTCTTCATTCAGTTGTTTTATCAGCTCGATCTGTCCCAGCATCAGTTCCCGCTTCGCTCTGGCTTCCATCATGGCCTCTTTCCGTTTCTCAGCAGTAAAATTAACTTCTTAAATAAAAAAATTAAAAGAGCTGTTTGAATAAAATAATAGCAATGAATGAATATTGCTAGTAAGAAAGTTTCAGGCGCTATTCTACAGTGAACTATTGATCTCTTATTGATTTATTGTAGCTAAGAACAATGTTCTAAGACATTTTAACCAGAATCACGTCACGTCACGTTATACGAGAAAAACTTAAGAAATCACAATCAACCACTTTTTGCGGGATGTAAATGTTATGTTGTAAGGTAATAAGTAAGTAGATTCTCACGTCGTTTTTGCGGCTTCGTTTTCTCTTCATCGATGGCTTCCACCAGCACTTGCCGAAGGTGGTCCAGCTCTGCACTACTGCCTTGGATTGCTGCCATTATATCAGACTTCTTTGGTTCCTAGAATAACAACATTTATCAATGGTACAATCGACACTACGCCATTTATTCATAGGTCTCTTATTTACATTTTGTTGAATAAGTTTCCTCACTAGCAATTACTAGTTTAGTTAATTGACGACCTCTGTGGCGCAGCGGGTGAAGGTCTGCCTGCGGCACAGGAGGAAGCGGGTTCGATTCCCACCTTGGAACAAAAATTTGTACGATCTGCAGAGATTTGTTCCAAGTGTCTAGTTGTTATAATATTATAATCGGACAAAATACTATTTTTATCTCGAGACGAGAATCGAACCCGCAAGTCCCGCAACATCTTGCATTGCAGACGGACTTTCAGTAATGTGATAATCAGTTACCTCTTCATTGTATTCTACGCCCATAGTCCGGTGCAGTTTGGACAACACTCTCTTCCCTCTATCTCCCAAAGCCTGCAGTCTCTTCAACACGTCTTCAAACACCTCTTTAGAGTTTTCTTCGGGCATTTCTGTCTGTAAATAAATAATTTTATTATATACTCATCAATTAAATGTTGATGCCAAAAGTAAACCTATTTTGTTCTTGGTATAAATTTAACCAAAAGCCAAATACCTACGTGGCTGACGTGACACAGTGCATAATATTTTAATTTTGAAAACATTGATAAATTAAATGAAGTTACTAATCTTGATTGGCACCGGTTAAACAGGCAGAATAGATTACTTTTTATTATTATAAGATAGCGTTGTGAATTTCGCTGTCAAAATAATATTTATTTAGCAAATGAATTTCAAGGCCGTTTCTGGTTATACAAATGCGAAATATTTTCAATGTAAATTATCCATGAATAGTGATAATTTATTTCTTATTGATATTGGAGATTTTTGTGTCTAGATTAGAAATGGTCTGACAGAATTAAACTCAAATGTTTTTTAAGTAGAGGCCAATAACTTCGAAGTTAGTATCTAATCTAAATCACTAAGCAATAATTTATAAAAGTGCTCCACAATGTCTTATAATATTTTAACAGCAGCTGCTCTAAAGATAAGTTTATACTGATCTAAGCAATAAAATTAAAGTATTATCATTACAACTGCAAGTTATAATTAATTTCATCATCTTTTTTTTATTAATAACTTAACTTCTCAAAAAACTTACCGTTGTTGTTGTATACTTTGTATTTAATTCTTTGATATCTACAGTAGATCCATCTTGAGTTTCTTCATTTTTCTTTATATATTCTTCTGTTTTCCCCGTCTCAGTTACTTTGTCTTTTACTTCTTGATTTTTTTTATCTATTTCTTTACCAACATGTTCTTTTTCACGTCTATTTTCTTTGTTTTCCATTTTCCTATCTAATGGTTCTAATAATTTGGATTTTGTATTTCTTTTTGAACTTAACATCGTTGTAGTCTCAATATTGCTAAGTTTTATATAGTTTGTAGCTTTATTTGAATTTGAATATTCTTCTTTTGGTTTCTTAGGTTCTTGTTCTGTCAAAACAGATTCTATATCTTTGGAGCGTTCATCTGATATCATGTCACTATTTTTACCGTCTATATCTGGAAATGTAGAAAATATTTTGTTTTAATTTTGTGTTTCGTAGTAGTCTAACAACTTAAAAAAAAAAAAACTTAAACTTAACTTCTTTTCTCAACAACATAGGTTAAATAAAAAAAAAGAAAAAAAGTAGTCTACAAGCATTTATCGTCTTTACGTTACGTTACAACTTACAAGTACATAATTGGAGTAAATGTTTTTAAATTTGTAACTTATAATCTCATTTCATAAGGCACATATTAGAACTTAGAACTCCTTATGCCCTATACAGAAAAGCATGGGTCTACAACAATATAGTAGTGTGATTTTTTTATTTCTTACTTTGAAAGGACAGCCACTGCCTCTCTTCCTTATCCACGTTGGCGTCTCTGTGTCTATGCAGTGCTGGTAGCTGCATCAGGTGGTCTGGCGGGTGGTAGAACTTCGCCCTCTCGTCCTTCGCTGCCTGTCTGATCGCGTGGAGGTGCTCCAGAATCTCACGTAGCTCCTGGAATTGGAGAATATTGGTTGGATTGATGGAATATTAAGTATATTATAGTACATCGGTGGAACGGTGGAGGCCAATGTCAGGAAACCAGCATGTTCTAGGAAACTTAAGAGTTATGTGAGTTATCTGAGAACCTTAAATCGGAGTCTGAAGGACATGGTGAGTCACCAACCCGCACTTGGCCAGCGTGGTAAGTTCAGGCTTAATTTTTAGTCAAGAGAGAACTGTGTCTCTGAAGTAGGAAAGTAAACACCCCTGCCCCTTATGCAAAAGGCAGATTTTAAGAAATCATTATTAAACTTCGCTTTAGATTTGATTTAGACGATTGATGAACTAACCTTAGGGTCATGATCAGTAACATCAAGGTTAGGGACGTTCTGTGATGACGTCACATTCTCAACTTTGGTTGGATCGTGGAATTTGACACCTGCTTTCTGTCTTCTCATCGTATCTAGAAAAACAAAGGTAATGCTACTACTGAAATTATACAACAAATATCTCCGGACATGGTGATGACCTCTCAAATATGACGTTCACAACAATAAAAAAAAACGAATTGCTAAAAATTTAAAATAAGGCCATAGGAAATGGCTTTAGCTAGACAATGAATGTACCTACAAAAGTTGATAGACATATAATACATCCACTATACATACGTACATACTCGTACTATATGTACATTGATTAAAAGCATAATGGAAAGCCAGAAGGATATAATCATTTCGTAACTGGAAATGATAATAAAATAAACAACTACTGTTCAGTCAGTTAAGAGAACAGCAAACAGTTGATAGGCTATTGTACTCAAAAGAGCGATAAACTTAGGTAACACATGTTACTTATTATTTATCATCATATTATTATCAGCTGTTGATAGGTAGGTATTTACGATCTCGATTGTATTTTCCTTAAATGTTTTCGGCAAGGAAGAGAAAGGACTTTTCATTGTAGATACCCAAAAGATAAAGCCGTAAAATAGAATGAGCGAGACTAAATGTTGCTGTGTGGATTTTCCAACGATTTATCTGATTAAGATCTGCAATTGTTTGATAATCTAAGCTCCTTACTAGTCACAACATTGTAAATTCGGATATATTATGCTGTTAATGTGAGATCAAAGTTTATCGATTAGAACTCCAATAGGCACAAAGGTCAGTTTATCAATGTTACATTCAAAAGTAAACCAGATAACAATAGTCTTCGAAGAAGTAATTACATTTGTTTATTATAATGGCGCTGAATAATTGAATTCTAAAATTAGGATCAAATTATTTTTATCATTCTCAAAAATATTCTATAATTATCTTATCGTTCAAAACTATCTAATTTTAAATAATTTTTACCTGGTTGGTTAGCTTTGCCATCCACCTTGTTTAGTTGTTTCTTAAGCTGTTCAATCTTTTCAATTCTCGTAGTTTCGTTGATAAGACCTCGCTCGAACGCTTCGTTTAGTTCATCTATTTCTTCTGAGGAGTCGTCTCCAATGTAAGCACACTCCTGGAGGTGCTTGTATCCTTTTATCATGATGAGGGAGGATCCTGGCCACCTGGAATTTTAATAATTTTTTTAACAGCCTTTATATACGTATAGTAAGTAGACTTTGTCGTGGAGCACACTCGACTTTCATTCCGAAGATAGAGGGATTTTCAAATCCCGCTGCGCACTTCTGGATTTTTCTATTAAATGTAAGTGAACTTTAAAAACACGTTCGTAAAGGCAAACATCGTTAGGAAACCGGAATGCTCTGAGAACTTTGAAAAGATTTAAAGTCATGTGTTCAGCAACCCGCACTTGTCCAGCGTGGTGAATTAAAGCCTTATCTCTATCGCCAAGAGAGAAGTCGCTGTGTCCTTGCAGTGGGAACGTAAATAGGGGTGATGATGATTAGAGAGTAGCAGCTCTTACCTCGTCC
Source organism: Chloroclystis v-ata (assembly GCA_963691955.1). Lineage (NCBI taxonomy): Eukaryota > Metazoa > Arthropoda > Insecta > Lepidoptera > Geometridae > Chloroclystis > Chloroclystis v-ata. Next base: position 4,800,994 of record OY829905.1, read on the forward strand.
TCTATCTCCAGCGCGCGCGTCATGGAGACGGGCACCAGCTCTTACCTCGTGCAAGCTGAGACGGTGACACTGGAGCCCTTCAGTAGGTAGAAGCCCCAGTACTCCTTCATGTCATCTTCCAGCTCCAGCGCCCGCGTCATGGAGACGGGCACCAGCTCTTGGCTCAGCTCAGGGTGTCCTGGTACCACGAAGGCGTTGAATGTTGCGTTTGATCGGACCACTTGCCGCTGTAATACGTATTTTTAATAATGAGACCTCTGTGCCGCAGCGGGCGAAGGTCTGCCTGCGACGCAAGAGGTTGCGGATTCGATTCACGCTTCGGGACAACATTATGATCTGCAAATATTTGTTTCGTGTGTCTGGGTGTATATAAGAAATCTAGCACCCGTAACACAAGCTTTTCGCTTACCACGGGGCTAGATGTTGCTGTGTGAATTGAATCGTCCAGCAATATTTATTTATTAAATTTTCTTATCAATTTTGCTCTTTGTACTTAAAAAATCATGATTTTATTCTAGTGAAAAACATAATAAGGAAAATGTGTAGAAAAAATTTAAAGAACGTCTTTATTTTATAAAGTTCTACTTCAAAACAAGGCATAATAACATATTACTATTTATTATACATAGTTAATATATAAATTACTAATTACCCTGTCGATCACGTTAATAATATTTGATCATAATAAATGCCTTAGTAACACCTGCCAGTAAATTTGAAATTTACCTCCTTTGAAATACAGTTTAAAATATAATAACACAAACTTATAAGGCGACGCACGATAATACTATCAAGAATTTATCACAACTTGTCTGGGTGTTGTATAAATAAGCCTAACTTGATAAAACTAGCTAGGTTATGGACCAAGAGCCCGTGATGGCCAGACCTTCCTTTAATTCACAAGCGTGAAAATTCTGTCATGTGTATGTCTAACATAGGTAAGAATAACCCCCAAACATGAAACCTGGATCGCGGTTCCTTTGGGAGATAACAACCTTTTACCTGTTATCTCCCAAAGGAACCACGATCCAGGTTTCATGTTTGGGGGTTATTCAGACCGGGCTCTTAGTATAGACTAATAACCTGTGATGGCCAGACCTTCCTTTAATTCACAAGCGTGAAAATTATTTCATGTGTATGTCTAACATAGGTAAGAATAACCCCCAAACATGAAACCTGGATCGTGGTTCCTTTGGGAGATAACAGGTAAAAGGTTGTTATCTCCCAAAGGAACCGCGATCCAGGTTTCATGTTTGGGGGTTATTCTTACCTATGTTAGACATACACATGACAGAATTTTCACGCTTGTGAATTAAAGGAAGGTCTGGCCATCACGGGCTCTTAGGTTATTAGGTATTCGTATTACTACATAGTATAAAACAAAATCGTTGTCGACGTCTGTCAGTCCCTAATGCTTCATTTCGCAACGGATTTTGGTGCGGTTTCCATACTAGATAGTGTGGTTCAAGAAGAATGAATAAACTAACTCTTACAATCTTAATACTGTAAGTTAAAAGTACAAAGGGCGACCTTATCGCTGAGAGCGATCTCGTCCAGGCAACCGTAGGAAGGTTTATATTTAATGTTTAGTTAGGTAGGTACCCGAGGCGAAGTGAAGGCGGGTCGCTAGTATATAATACCTATATAAAATGTAGAATGACACGTGTTAAGATTAACAACATACAATGATGTAAGTATTACCTACTTTGTATTTTCCATTATCTTTTATTCTTTGTTCTAGGTTTAAAGTATCTTATAAAGTTTACCAAACAATTATGATTTGTTGACAAACGATTAACTAGTGAGAAAATACCTAATAACATGCTTGCATTTGGTAATTATTTATAAGATTTGAACCCTTGAAATTTGGCCATCAAGCACCCACATTAGCCAAATGCGGGTTGGTGAATGTTACAAACTCTTCAAAGTTTTAGAACATGCCGGTTTCCTCACGTGGCTTACCATTACCGGTGTAGCACATAGAGCGCAGATAATTTTTCAAAATAAACAATCCAGAGGTAGGTACACGGTGGTGTTTGAACCGACGACCTTCGGATTTAAAGTCGACTTTACCAACACAGCTTAAAATTAATAAGCGCAGCAGTTATTTACAAAAATCCGTACCTAAGCGTAAGTCTTACATACAAAAACAGTCAAACATACACACCTACCTGACACCATGTGGTTGAAATCTTACTATCTATCAGTCTCATGTCAGTCATACTCATCGGATACATTTGTCCGAGGAACACTCTGTATCTGAAACAAACAAAAAAGTTCAATAAATAGTTCTAAAATATATTTTAGGACTATTTAGAAAATTTGAGCATTTCCATCGGGCCTTCCCCAAATATCCTACATAATCTAGAGGACAATTCATTGAAATACTTTTGATGTCTAGATAAGATGATCACAAAATTTTCAAAAAATAGTCCGAATTTCTTCATTTTAGGACTATTTAGAAAATTTGAGCATTTCCATCGGGCTCTCCGGAAAGATTTAACAATAATCTCGATGTCAATTCGAAATACTTTTGATGTCTAGATTAGATAATCTCTGTTATCAATGTAAGTGTATGTTATCTTTATTAAGTTCAGTATGTTACTTTTTATCATTTATTGGAGAGTTTTAGGCTTATAGCAATTCAAAAAGCTCTTATCTAGGATTTAAAAGAGGTGTGTATTTTAAGTGTAGAATTAAACCACTGAGTTATGTCGGTGACCCGAGTTCTATTTAAAATGTTATAAAGATAGATAGATAATTTATTGTCATACAAAAAACACTTGAACAAGCTCATACATTCTTAAACAAGTAAATACTATTCGAGTGTACAAGTATGACAAGTAAATATGTAGTTTTATTTAGGTGACACAAGTTAGGTAATCCGCAATATCTCAGTGATTATAATTAAAAGTTGTCATATTGTAATACCTTTAAGATATAGTATCTAAGAACTTATGAAAGCAATAAATTAATACGAAAAGAAAAGCTTACTAGTCTTACAAATCCTTTGTAAAAGAACTTAAAACTTTGAAAGTAATTATTCTATCTTTATCTTTTTGAAGTTCTTATTACCAATACGAAGTACTTATATTTACTTTATAGTGATTGACTCTAAAAATATATAAATAGCTATAGGATAAATTCGAGCTCTTAACGTAATTCCTCGATAGCGTAGTAGTTAGCGCAAACAGGGCTAAACTGGGAGGCTTGGGTTCGACTCCCTCTCGAGAACGTTGTGTGTGATGTTGTAATTTTTTTACACCTAAGAAATCTTGTAATTTTTTTATACCATTTTTTAAATACGTACCTCATATAAAGTGGCACCATTATAAACAGCGTCGGTAGGAGAATAAGAAGTATAACCAAACGACACAGTCTCAGAGGAACTCGATAACAGGACCGACTAGCGATGTTACATTGCTTTACGTGTCGCTTCTTTGGCTGTGGTGGAAGGCCCGCTGGAACAGAATATTTCATCATCAGAACAATCTATTACATCTTCAAAAAAAACAATACAATACAAAAACGCTTTATTGTACACCAAAACAAACAAACAAATACAACAAAATAAACAAGAACAATGGGCGGCCTTATCGCTACAGAGATCTTTTCCAGGCAACCTTTGGATGGAAAGAAAAATTGACGGAAAATACTTTAACACCATAAAGTAATATACTTAAGTACAAACATTAAACTAAAATTATAGTAGGTACAATAGGCGGCCTTATCGCTGAAGAGCGATCTCTTCCAGGCTTCTCTTTCATCTTATTACGGACGGTAGAACACAGTATCATAAACACCCCTATTTATGTTCCCACAGCTGGGACACAGAGACTTCTCTCTAGACTAGAGATAAGGCCTTTATTCACCACGCTGGCCAAGAGCGGGTTTGTGAATGACACATGTCTTTCAAACTTATTAAAGTTCTAAGGACATGTCGGTTTCCTCACGATGTTTGCATTCACTGTAAGAGCACTTGTTATTAAAACGCAAATATATGTTACAAGAAGAATTATTAAGAGTTCCGCGGCGGGGTTTGAACCGAGGACCTTCGGATTGAAAGTCGAGTGCTCCCACTTTGCCAACTCGGCTCTTTCATGCCATCAACATCATCACCGCAATTTATTGCAAATAAAAACAAAATGTTATACAATGAATATTAACTCAATATTTATGTTTTAAACTAACCTTCCAATGGTACTAGTTCTTGTGGATCCATAGTGTAAGTTTCTTACATCACTTCAAAATACTATTTTGCCTGTAACAAAGATTAAAATGTATCACAAACAGAACGCCCCTTACAAAGCTATGCAGGTCGTATAAACATTTGTCCCGAGCGGGAATCAAACACGCAATTGTCTGCAAGACAGACAGACAGCCACCACAGAAGTCATTATTAGCTTAATTTATTTATTTCATTCATAATCATTCTTATTAAAGTTCACACTACACAGGCACTTTCTTGACAAGAGAGATTAGGCCTTAATTCACTACGCTTGCCAAGTGCGGTTTTGTTCATTTATTTCATTGACACGATTGAAAAAAGTATAAACGGGGCTAGATGTTGATGTGTGAATTGTCCAGCAATATTTATTTCAAATACAAATACAAATAATTTATTCGGAAATAAAGTACTCTGTAATTAGTTACTACTTGTAAGCATTGAATCATGCACTATAATACGTATATTAACAATGTATTTAATGTCAGCTGCTACTGAACAGATACCCCATGCAAATCATTATCTAGTTCATGACTATGACGTTATATACTGATAGTTTGAGTATAGCATTAATTAATACTCAATATACTGATTTTGTAGCCGTGTTGGCTAAGTGTGTACACTTGATTTTCATTCCGAAGGTCGTGAGTTCAAATCAAACCAAGCCGCGCACATATGGATTAAAAAAAAGGTGCGCTTTAAAAATACGTGCTCTAACGGTGAAGGCAAACATCGTGTGGTAATGCATATTCTGAGAACTTTGAAGGACAAGTGTCATTCACCAACCCACACTTGGTTGTGTATCAAGGCCTAATCTCTCTAGTCAAGAGAGAAGTCCCTGTGTCAAATCAGGAATATAAAATTATTGTATTTATTTTATTATTGTTTACTACAAATTTTAAGAGTACGTACGTACCTACTAGGTACTCTAAGATAATAAGGTACTTAAATAATGACTTATAAAAAACATTAACTACAATATTGCATAGATAGGAGCTAATTAAATAGTATTTTATTTTGTTAGTAGGTGATTAGTCAATTGGCTGATAACGTGAACAATGGTGATCATGAATTTCATATCTAATTATGTCAATTAAGCACGTATATATTTATAGGCCGCGTCATATTATCACCTAAAATTAAGTTAGACTACTGGGTCTCCCCAAAAGAACCCATTATTGGTAATGGGGGAAGGTAGTAAAATCACCACAATTACCGGTCGTAGTAAGTTGTTCACAGAACGACTCTACTGGTCTTTGGTATACATAATATAAATGCCTAGTCCTGTAAAATATTCTTTTTATTCTAACCATTTTTTCCGAGATTCGCGCATTAAACTAGTCTTTAGCTATATTAAGTACAGATTTAAATATTATAATTTTTACGTAAAGAAAATCATTCTTCAATACACCGAGACGAAATATTTTTATGGTCACTAAAAGTTGTCACACGTCTTTATAACCATTTTATCAACATGAATAATACTTGTCCAATTTGTTTTTAATAGTCTAAAATACTAACAAATTAGTCACTCCTTGCTTTGTAGGCATGTGTTTAGATTTCTTTGTATGTAAAATAATTATAATTACCCCTATTTACGTTCACACTGATGGGACACAGGGACTCTCTTGACAAATTTAGATATATTTATAAATTAAGTGATAACAATAAGCTGATACATTTAATAACATTAAATATAATTTATTTTAACGAAACTTAAACGTACCTAGCTCCATAATTTAACTTAATTTTTCGAACAAGAACCAATGTGAGAGAAATGTTATATTATAATAATTTTTTTTTTTTTTTTTTGGTTTAAGAAATTTTTATTTATCTCAAAAGAATAACATTCATTCACTTACAGAGATAACTTATTACATTTGATTTCAATAGTACATATAATAAATATATAATAAACATACCGATAATCGACTAAACATCCAAAAATTCTTAAAATCTCGACACAAAAATCTCACAATCACAAAATTTAAATTCCTTTGTATCACAAAACTATTGTTAAAACCAGAACGTTTATAAAAATAACACGATACATTCAACAGAATGTAAAATAGTCAATAGAATATAAAATGGTTGAGAACACGTCGATAGCGCGTGGTGAATAACGCGACACTGACTGTAAACAATACAACGAATGATCTTTAACTTCAATGAGGTGATGTTTAATTATTTTTTGGCGCGGGCAACGGGATCTTCATCATTTTATTTATTTATTTATTAATCATTATCTTAACGCCATTACACACACTAACTAGGCACTTAACCTAATGCGATGTCAGACAATAATCTAAACTAAAACATATTTTATACACAATTATACATAGCAATTAGAACTGTAGGTACTTTGGTTTCAATCACAAGCTGTGCCATTTCCATCAATTATGTTAGTGACATCATGATTAATAATTGGTTTTTATTATCAAATTTAAAATTAAAATTAAAAAATTAAAAATCATTTATTTCAGCCACTTTAAAGGCCATTTAATGTACTACAGCAGTGGTTCTCAAACTATTTTAATGACGGAACCCTTTTGGGAAGTAAAATACTTGATGGAACCCTACAATATAGTCCGGTCAATTTAAACATTCGAAGTTACATAAAGTCCCAACAAGCTGAATTTCTGTGAAATTGTTCAAAATATAATTATTATCAATGTCTAGAAGTTCCCCATCATTCCCCATTAAGGAAAAAAAGTTATTCAAGGTCAAAGGTTAAAAAAATGAGATTTTCGCGATTTTCAGCAAAACGGTAAGTTTTATCATATCAAAGTACCTGAGAACAAATTGTAGATCATAAAATTATCTATAAAAATGTATCAATACTTTTTTCTTACAAGCCACCGTTTCTGAGATATAACGATTCAAAAAGTTATAAAGTGGAAAACAGAGTGTCCCCCCCCCCTCTAATTTCTAAAATAAGAGGATGATAAATCTAGAAAAAATATATAAGTATTGTACATAACCATAAAAACTAACAACGAAAATTGGTTTGAACGAAATCTATCCAGTTTTTTTATAATACGTCATAAACTATTTCATATAAACAATTGCTGCGGAAGCCTACATTGGCGAGTCCGACTCGCACTTGGCCACTTTTTTTTCTAAATTCTTGCGGAACCCCAACAGAGGTATCACGGAACCCTAGGGTTCCGCGGAACACACTTTGAGTATAGCTGTACTACAGTATACACTTAAAACATTGTCTAATATAATTTAACTAATAATATTAATAAAACTGTAAGGGTCGATCATGGAGTAATTTAGTTCGTTTTTAGAGATATTGTGTTTATAGGCGCAATAGGTATATGATACTGAAACTAATTTGTCGATTTTTAGATTTTTTTAATGTATGTTTCGCCATATAGCTCTTAAACAAATAATCCGATTTTGATGAAATTTGGTAGGTAAACATTTAGAGGTCTGGGACACAGGATAGGTATTTCAATTTTGGCTCCAGTTATAATAAGACGTGGCACCCATACAAACATAACTTACCACCACTAGAAATTTGATAAAAGCGTAGATAGCGTAGTGTGTAATCACCATTACATTATGATAATAGCTTTGACTACCTACAACACATTAATGGCTTGACATGTATCTATTATTGAATTTAAATACTTGTTTAGCAACTTTTGATATTTATCTTGATTTGCAAATATTGATTTCTAAATTTAGAATAATAACTGATTTTAAAGTAGGTAAGCCTCTAGCATTATTAGATATAAATACCTACTAGCTTTACACTCTGGCTTTGAAGGCATTTTAATAGATATCCTCGCGTTTTCATGGTCATTACTGAAGTTAATAATAGCGTGTCGCCGACATAGCCCCGTGGATTTGAGCAATGGGCAGGCCATATAGCGCGGAGAACAGATAGCCGATGAGGCCGAAGAATCCTCTAGTGGAGATCACGAATCGGAAAACGCAGCGTCGGACGTCCAACAAGATGGACAGATGATCTGGTCAAAGCTACCAGTTCAGGGTGGATGACCGTTATACCTGGAAATCGTTAAGAGAGGCCTATGTCCAGCAGTGGACGTCCGAAGGGTGGAATGATGATGATGGTGGTACCTAATCTATGTGTATACTTTTTTGGTGAAATAACTGATTATGTTGTCAGGCAGAATCAATTAAGTGTTGCTTGTTTGATAGTTCAATTAGTTAAAGTAGGTAGCCAGGTACATCCCCAAGCGTCGTTACTCAAAAACCCAACACCCTGTATAAATCTCCCTAAATCCGCCCTATCTTCCTATTGGCTGCTCCCTATTCCCATAATCCAATCAGAGTGCAACGCAACCCCCTTTCGAAATTCAAATTGAATTATTTTTCTCAGTCCTCTCAAACCTTCCCTGGTGTAAAGTCGTGTTGTGCCATTGTGTATTGTGGATATTGTTTTTATGCCTACTATTACTGATATTACAGGAAAAAACGGTAAATATTAAATTTTTAGGTTTGAAAGAATTATATCCATTCCGAGTAATTCACATAAATCTTACAAAGCCCCTTAGTGCTCACATCTAAAAGTACTATTATCATTTATATAACAACAAAGTAGGACGTTAATGACGTCCCACTAATGGACACAGTCTTTCCATTAAACCTTACTAGGCGTGGCGTTAAGAGATGGGGTGGAGTGCTCTAAGGCCGGCACCACAAGGCGACTAAATGACTCACAAGCAAGAGTTAATAAACAATGATCCTATTATTATACGAGTACTACACGCGAAATTTAGTAAGAATGAATGGATGTATGTTTGTTAATCTTTCTCACATAAACTACTGATTAAATCTTGACAAATGAATTTACATGAATATAGCTTATATATTTCACTTATACATCGGCTACTTTTTACCGCGGTAGAATCCACAATACCGTTGAAAAATCGATTAAAATGCAAGCATAGAAGCAGGAGGACAGCAGTATTAGGTAATTAGCTTATAAATACATTTCCTTCGATAACAGCTTCCTGTGATATGAAGCTGTATTTAGTTGTTATTGTTACCTCATTTATATAACTAGGTATTTAAATTTAGATTTAGTTCTTCATCATGTTTTCAGCCGTCGGACGTCCACTGCTGAGTCTTAAAGGTCAGTTAATTAGGTTAGAGTGACTTGCCTTCACCGTGGACCAGCTAGCTTTTAAAATAACTAGCCGATCGGCCACAGCTTTGCTTGCGTTTTTTACGTTATCTATATTGTTTATACTGCCTACAGCCTTCTTCGATAAATTTACTAACCAGCCCTGAAATATTGTTTCGAGCTGAAGTTAGCGCGTTCAAACAAACAAAACCAAGATTAGATCCCGTAGAAAAATCCTGCGTATAGATCTCTTTCTTCTACGTATCTACTTATATTCGATTCCGTGAAGAGATCGCCAGCACATCCTCCTAGCTCTTTGAGTGACTCTGACCTCTCTCGGATGATAAGTACCTTTACCAGAAGTTGTCATAGTTAAATCACCTTCAAGTCTTACATTTAATGCGGGAACTACATCAGTATTAGAACCGTTAATATCTAGGCAAGCAGCGCCACGTCTAACTGACTTGAGTGGCGGCGCGTAGTCTAAATACGCAGTCTATACATTAGCTTATTGAATGAGCATTTTGGTACCCAACTATCCTCTAGAGGCGCTGTTCAAGTTTTCATAATTTGTTTAACTGCAGTCGCTAGAGAGTGTGGATGGCTAAAACTCATGGTAGAGATAAAGTTCTGTTTATTTGTTACAGTGCAAGCCATGGCATCAGACCAGGAGTCGTGTTCTGATGAGGAGCCTGATAGCGAGATGATGAGCGACGATCCCTGCCTCCCGGATAGTGATGAAGAGAGGATGGTGATGAGAAGTGTCCAGGATATGCAAGTAGGTGGAATGTTGGAATCTAGATGAATTCCTGATTAGGTCACTCTTGAATAACATTTTGTAGTATGATTTATTAACTATTACTTATTAATATATACATAAATTACACGTATTTAATTAATACGTTTTAACTAATACATCATGGTAGGAGCAACGCTAGTTTTCACGTGTAGTATGAGTATGACGTATTGTCCAGCGTTGCTGAATATAAAACAAAATTAAGATTACATTTTTTTAAATTACTTACCTGCCTTATGTTTCCCCTTTGTCAAAGCAATTCTATCGTATTTTAACTAATAGTTTCTACTTCTAGAATCTTTCAGAAGAACGCATTTTTGAGTGTTCAATAAGAAATTTATGTATCAAAAGGCAGGCAGCAAGTCTTTCTGTGTAATGACGTGAAAAAGGAATAAGTATTGTAATATGACCATGATATTTTTTCTTCTAGAACCTTTCAGAAGACATGCCATCCTTCTGCCAGCTAAGACCTCCTCGGAAGCTGTTCACCAACTGCCGCGAGCGGTGGAGACAGCAGAACGTCAGTGGAGCCTTCGCAGAGTTGAGGCGACTGGTTCCCACACATCCTCCTGATAAGAAACTCTCCAAGAACGAAATACTTAGGATGGCGATCAGGTAAGAACGAACAATCTGACAAATACAGTCGATCAATTTCCTTCACGAGAACCAAACATTCCAAATTTTAGTGACTCAACTCACTGTCAATATAATATCACACATGAAAATTGTCTTGATGTCTTATATTCTTTATTATCTATCTCATAACACCCCTATTCACGTTCCCACTGCTGGGACACAGGGACTTCTCTCTTGACGAGACAGATTTGGCCTTAATTCACCACGCTGGACAAGTGCGGAGTGGATTATCTATCTAAATACCTTATATATCTCAAACATTCAAAATTTTACCTGAACTTCCCTGTCGGCCATTTAATTTAAAATTATCTTGATGTCTTTAATTATTTATCAGTTTTTTAAGCTCAGTGTTATTATGATAAAAGATATCTTTTGCAAAATTTTCCGAGTTTCCTTGACTTAGTTTTACTTGGCAACAGCACTAGGATGTAAGCACTATCAGTGTTATCAGGGAAGGATCTGATAACTAGTAATAATGATTATGATTAGTATGATAGATTAGTTACATAATAAACTATTATTGAGATTATAGCTTGATGTACTTTGAATACTACTACTGTGTCTAGAAGCGGGACATAATATATTTTGTTACGAGGACAGTAAAGGTCAGAAGTATTGAGCATAAATACTAGTAATCACAAAATTTACGTATTTAAATCCTTGTTAAATGCACTAGATACTTTATTAAAGTAAAATATTTCTTTCCCAGATACATCGGTCTTCTCACCGAGATATTAGAATGGCAGAAGACAAACCTTAACAAAGAAAACTCTGCATCACTGGCCATCAAATGTGAATCTCCCAGCCCCCAATCCAGAAGACTAAGACTTAAAAGGACTTTCGAAGACGGAAAACTATACTTAGAAGACTTTGGGAATGAAGAAAATGATCGACGTTTAATCCCTAGAGAGTATCAGAAAGAACTCTTGTCCAAAGACTTTGGTAAAGAACAAATTAAAGAGATTTTTGGTAAAGAGCAGATGAGAATGATAAGGAATCAGTATTATTTTGGACCAAGATGGCGCCCAAATGTTCCGCTAAGGAATCTTGGGGATCGCAATGGTAATTTGCTTATGATAGCTCCAGCTAAAGACGCGAAGAGTAAGGAAAGCAATGAGAAGGATGGAAAATAGTTCTCTTAATCTCTTGAGTAGTTTCTAGGATTTAAGAAATTTAGACGGTTAAAAGGAATAGGTACAGCAGAAGTTATAGGGGAAAGTGGGGGAAATACGAACACCTAAGGGAAAACTCAAATGAAACAGTGAAATTTGATCTCAAAGCATCTTTAATTGTTTTATTATAAAGTTTACTTATCTATGCAATGAATTAACTATACAACATTTATATTTTTTTAATAAAGTATGAACATATGAACAAAAAACAAAACTCTTATGTATTCGGCTTTCCCCGACATTGTCGGGTAAATACGAACACCAAGTGGGGTAATTACGATATTTGGTTTGAACATCATTTATAGCCTTTTTGAGATCTTCGCGACTGTATTTCGTCACTGTTTTTAGTTTGTAATTAAGAGGCATCTGGAACAATAATACAAATTAGATTAACTGGGAATCAACAAAATTATGGGGTAATGACGAACATTCAAGATTATCCGAAATGTTAGTTCGCCATTACCCCGCCAAATCGAAAAAAAATTATTGAGTTAAATATTTTAGGTTGTATTACTTTTGCCGATTACGTCAATGTTATTTATAAGCCTTATTATGTAAGAATTCCTGTAAGTAAAAGTTAAATACATATTGTTAATAAAAATCAAGTAATATCAAGTTGCATTTACGAAAAAATTACATCAAAATCTTGCAAAACATAAAAAATTGCATACCTTAAAAAGTACGTGCGTCCGCGTTGCTCGTGTCGTTGACTGGCACTAGTGGTGGCGTGATCTTTGAAATAGCGACAAGTGAAATATGTATATCTCTTTCTAACATATCAGAACCGTTGTGTTCGGGTTTACCCCGCGTTCGCGTTTACCCCACTCTCCCCTAATTGATTATTGGGGTAATTTTATAATGATATTCCTGACATTATATATTTTATTTCAATTAATAAACATCATTACGTGTGAGATGCTAATAAATTGACTATTCTGATTAATCTGTTGAAAAGTTAGACATTTTAGGCTTTGAATCTCTACACGTTATTTCATTAAAGTTAATCTAACCTAGTATAGAATAATAATTATCAAATTCTAATTATTATTTTCTTCTTGTGTTTTTGTGCCATATTCAAAAAGTTTTTGGTGTAGGTTAATAATTATTACTTTTGTAATTTTATGATTTTCACATTTTTTTAGTTGATGTTATTGTGTATAAGATATTATTTTGTTTGTAAAATAACTATGTTATAGATTTTATTTTCTACTGATATTTTATATTTATTATCAATAACATTTTGTTTTAATTTTCAATATTTATTTTAGTTACGGATGTCATAAAAATAAATGTTGATCGCGAAATTAAATAGTAAACAATAAAAATATTCTAAAAACAAATTAAACAGTTTTTTATATCTACCAATAGTCCGGTCAATTTAGCAGAAAAATTGAGAGTGAAGTTACATAAAGTCCCAACAAGCTGAATTTTGGTACTAACTTTCCACTCCTGATTATATTGGATTTTCCCACTCTAAAAAGTAGCCTTTGTTGTTCTAATTGAATCAATAATTTTAAATTAAACAAACACACAACATAAATTACACACTATCGTGTTTATATTATCTAGTGTCACACTTTATAAGTTACCTGATTGAATAAAATATTGATACTCTAACTCTACGCTGTCTATCTCTTTCTAAAGGGGCGTTTTCCCTCCCACTACCCTATAACGCCATTATTACTATGTTGTATTCAATGTTAATTTGAATAAGTGTCAGACAAAATACATGGTGTTCTAAAAGTATAGGGCTTAAGATTAAAAAAAAATAAGTTTTTTTTGAGTCCAGCGCCTCTAAGATTTTGAAAAAGAACCTTTCCAAGACCACTTTATTATCTACTAGCTTTAGTTAAATAGTGTAACTAACACGACTTTCTTATTTTTGTATATAATGTAGATAATTATATACTAGCTTTTCGCCCCTCGGCTTTCAAAATAAAGCTGAAAATTGATCTTTTTATTCAAAAGATGATCAAAAGTGCAATAGACTTGTGTATCCATACATGGTTTAAAAACGAGAGAACCATAAAAAACAGACAAAGCCACTGCGTATTAGTTAGTTACTAATAGAATGAGATTAAAATGAATCCGAAACTCCCACACCTCCTCTATCGTAGGTACCTACCCCATTCTCCCCTCTACGTGTAATTGAACGCGTGTGTTTGAGAGATAAGGAGCTTAGACTCTTGACTCTTGGTCGTGTTGACTGAGTTTATTGTTACATTGTTGGTGAAATTGTTTTCTGTTGCAATATTTTGATTAAATTCGGAATAATCTTCTTTGTTTTTTTAAATTTAGATTGTATATAAAGGAACTACAAAATCAAACCAAATTATAACCTTGGTAAAAATAAAACAAGATTAATTATGCTACACTTTCTTTAGTTCATTATGAACTATAGATTGATTAATAAATTGAAAATACAACCTTATTATTACAACGGAACCTGTTCCGTCGGTTATTAAATAAAAATCTTAAATAGGTAAAACAGTGACGCAAAAATATGAAAATTGTGTGCTATATAAATGGAATATAATAATAATCAGGTGCATATATAATTATTTAAAACACCATAGGTATGTTTTCGCAAATAAGCGGTAACAACAAATTGCAAGTTTTCAAACCAGAAAATGCTTAAATCCAAAATTAATCTCTGTTAATTATTCCAATCTCTAAAAAATCCCTTCTTAAAAATTATACTTTTATATCCCCGTGGAGGCCATTCTTAAAAATAATTAGTCAAAGATTATAAAGGATTACCATAAAGTTATTGACAAGGGTAGCTAAGAGGGTCGGTTAAAATAACTGGTGACGCAAATTGATGAAAGCCGTATTGGCTTAGTGGGAGCAGGCTCGATTTTAATTCCGGAGGTCGTGGGTTCAAACTCCGCTGTACACTTATGGATTTTTCTTATAATGAAAATCTATGTGAGCTCAAAGCTACTTTAAAGATAAAGGCAAAAATCGTGAGTCTGAAGGATTCGTGACATTCACTAACCCGCACTTAGCCAGCATGGTGAATCCTACTCGTTCTTGTCAAGAGAGAAGTCCGAACGTAGAAGTGAATTTGTTTATCACGTTTCATAACTTATCTAGCTACTTATTATTTAAGTTATTTTATTAATGGTGTACAAAAAAGTAACTCTTTCTTTCTTTCTTATTTATGTACCTATATTATATTAAGTAAGTATATCAGAAATCTAGCACCCGTAACGCTTCGAGCTTACCACGGGGCTAGATGTCGCTGTGTAAATTGTCCAACAATATTTATTTATTATTTCTTTCTTTCCTTATAGTGTTAGCTGTGAGCCGGTAGCTCTAATGTCAAAATCATAAATCGAGATATAACGCCTCCCTAAATTCGCGCAGCATCCACAAATAGCTGCGTGTGCCAGATAAGAAACAGACGCGTGCGGGGTTGAATCAATTGTACTGTTTGTTCCTTTTATAGACCAAGTAAAGGTGTGGTGTGCAGTGAGTTTAAAAAATATAGCAGCTTTTTTATTGCCATTTATGAAAAATGAAAATGACAATATTATGTATTTAACGTGGCAATCTGGCAATGCTGCCAGCATTCTGAGCAATTTACCATTTGGTGACGGATTGGAATTTTAATTTAATTATAAATATAATGTAAATACTTTATGTTAATATTTGAAACTTTTTTATAAATATTAGACGCAAATCCTCAAAATGACCATACCAAGACAGCCTATTGTTCCTCGCCTTATCCGTCACTGGAAATTCGCGGTTCCTGTATTCAAACAAACAAACTCTTCAGCTTTATAATATTAGTATATTATAGAATAGACATTTATCCAACATTTATCTCATTATTTTTCTCTTTGACTTTATTATACTTATATATTTTCCCAGTCAGATTAAAGTTTCTAAGCCATTCAAAATTAATAAATATTAATTTCTTATCAGAAAGTCATGAGACGCTTCAACGAATAATATTGATATTTGTCCACGTGGCGGTCGTGTGCTGACTGTACTAAATAGGGTGTTGGTATAGGGTGTACCTACTGCAGGGTCTTAGTATTAGTACAGGGCGTACTCGCAGACGCATCGCTGGAGGAGATTAGTGGTGTGGGGCGAATTTGTCATCATTTGGGGTGAGTTCGGTAATATGTGAAATTGATAGTGAAACTTGAAAATAGGTGAATCCTTTTCCTTTTCTATATAAGGTTAAAGAACTTTTATGTCTTAAAAAACTGTTAAAATTATTCATTAAATTATACAAAAACAATTTATAGGTAAGCCAGAACAAAAACAACAAAATACAGTGGTCAAATAATAAAAACTATGGTAGAAAAAATTTAAAGCAAACGGAGCGAAGATGACAACCAATTTCAAGAATTTGGGGTGTGGTCCAAATTGAAAGGATAGGTACTAAGGTAATTTTTTTATTAGAAATTATTATTATTATAACTACTCGTGCATATTATTTGTTTCTAAGATTCTAGTTATTTTACTTAATATTTTTGGCGTTCTTTACGCTTACACTAATTAAAATTAAGTGAAATATTCATCTGTGTGTGTAGGTAACTTCAGCACTGACCCTCCGGCAAAGTCGCTTCCGCTTATGAGCTTAGACCCGGATGGAGAGCATTGTAGGCTCATTATTTGTAAGTGTGTGTGTCAGGTAAATCCCTGCCGTAGGTAAATCCCTTTTATACTGAGATAAAAAACAAGAGGCGTTACTGCTTACGCGGGGGTGAAGTACTGTGGCCGCGGGGGTGAAGAGCTACACGTACTTAACAATGTTGGATCTTATTTTGTGATTAAATTAGAACCTTGTTGATTTAATATAACGTCCACTTTACTTTGGCGTACATCTATAGTTTTAAACTATTTTAAACACAAGTCTGCATTGAACTATGGCCTACCTATGGTTCTACATGTTTCTATCGACAGAATAATCTTACGCACTTGAAGGTACGGTCGATTACTACGTATAAGATAAATATTCGATTATAAAATCGTAGATTAACTTAATCATATCGATAAAATAATGTTTATCTTTCAATAATCAGGACATAGATTGATAGTAATATTTCATAGTTTCTGGAACACAGTTTAAAATAACAAATATTTTAAAACTAAGTGTAAGTGCCATATTATATTATTAAGCTAATTTAATTATTAAAATTTTGTGTATTATAGTTAATATTGTTATTATTTAATTATTTTTTAGTTTTTTTTTTTATGTGATAGTTCTGTACAAATAAGTGTTGTGTTGTGTCGGTTTTATAATAGTGTAAAAAATATAAGTTACTAGTTTTCATTCGCGCCGTTGCCCGCGTTGAAATTAACTTCCCACGTAATAATGGATTTTCCTATGAAGGCCTATGTCCAGCAGTGGACGTCCGAAAACTGAAATACATTTTTAAAAATTTTCGCACTTATATTATCAGTCAGTAGGTTTTAGTACCTACATACGAACAGTCCTATCTTCATCATCTCAATATATTATATCTTCATAATATATTGGGATGACCTTTGGCTCTAGTAATTATTTATATACCTTGTAAGTATGTATTCTTGGAGGTTGTAAATTATATTGATTTTTCTTACAGATGGCAAAATCTACCATTATCTTTATAATAGTGGTTCTTTTAGCATTAGAGCGCGCATTTTACTACGCTTTTCTTAAGCCTCCCACCCTACCGGAAGTACAACTAGACGCATGGTGGGGACCGGAAGACTTGAAGAGGTCGGAAGCCATTAAACCGTTTAAAGTTTCATTTAGCAATGCTGACGAGGTAGGTTAAGTTTTAGTAACAACTTCTAGGTGGAAACCTAGATATTTGTGATTACTGACCTTTTCTTTTTCAGTCAATATTAATCCTGAAAGAACGACTTAGAAGAAGGACATTCTTAACGCCACCACTAGAAGGGGTTGCATTCAATTATGGCTTCAACACGAATGTGCTTCAAGAATTTCTGGAGTATTGGGCTAAGGATTACAAGTTTGAAGAGAGACAAACCTTCTTGAACCAGTATCCGCAGTATAAAACCAATATCCAGGGATTGGATATACATTTTATAAGAATCACTCCACAAGTAAGGATTTCATTAAATTAAAATAGAAATGACCAAAGATTTTGAAATAACACATTTACATGTTCAGCATTGCTTTGATAAGATAAATCATATTTTTTTAGGTAAGCCCTGGAGTGACCACAGTGCCAATTATGCTACTGCACGGCTGGCCAGGGTCCTACCGGGAGTTCTACGAAGCAATCCCTCACCTCACGGGCAGCAGCGAGGACAGGGACTTTCAGCTGGAGCTGATAGTGCCCAGCCTGCCAGGATTCGGGTATTCTTCTGTAAGTACCCTTCCCTTTCCTTTTCTACATTATTAGTAACCCCCCCTTTCACCCCTTAGATATAATTTTTGATATTTTTTTGAGTAAGTAGGGGTTTCTTCTGTGTCTGCTTTTTAGTTAATGTAAAACATCCGTATTTCCAGGGTGCTGTTCGTCCAGGGTTGGGCGCTAATGAGATGGCGGTGGTGCTCAGGAACCTGATGCATAGGCTTGGCTTCCGCCAGTTCTACGTGCAGGGAGGAGACTTTGGATCTATTATTGGCAGTGCCATGTCTACGTTATTTCCTAATGTAAGTATCTGCTAGTGATTAGTGTTGACAGACCGACCAAAATATTTTTATCGATAACAACTGGTCAAAGCTGCTAGTTTACGGTTGATGAAACCGAATCTGACCATGGTACCTGGAAATAATTGAGGGATTTCTATGATGGCTGAAATAATGTTGATGATAATGATGATAAAACAAACAGCACCGTTCTGGCTTCTATAACAACTTAATGCACGCATCATGCCACCTGGTAAGCTGAGTAAAGACAGACAAAATGTACTCACTCTTAAATATCTCATTTCCAGGAGGTTCTGGGTTTCCACACAAACATGGCCTACGTGATGTCCTCTCCGCGTGCAAAGCTGATGGAATTTCTCGGCTCCCTCTACCCTCCTCTGGTGGTGGAGGCGCGGCTGGCTGACAGGATGTACCCGCTCTCGAAAAAGCTTGCGATGCTCTTGCAAGAAAGCGGATACTCTCATATACAGGCTACGAAACCTGATACTATTGGTAAAGTTATTTACATATAACGTCTCCAAGTCTCCACTGAGCACATTTCTCCATTATAGAAAAAAAAAACTGTATTGATTGTAGAAATTCTTAATATTATTCTTACCATGCCTTAGCTCAGTCAGTTTCTGAAAAAGGTAATACAATTGTATAATAAACTTCAACTTCTCTCATCCCAAATATGAATACCGCCTTTAAGGTATTTATCCAAGACCTACCAATGCGTTCCAACGGAGACCTGTGCCTAAAAGTGGGACGTAATAGATAATATTTTTAAAGTTATATTGAATGTTCATCAGTAGTTATTATTTTTATTATTGACATGCCTAAACCTGCTTATTTCTTCTTCCAGGAGTGGCCCTAACAGACTCGCCAGCTGGTCTTCTCGCCTACATCCTGGAGAAGTTCTCAACTGCAACAGATCTAGCTAATCTTGACAAAGAAGACGGAGGTCTCGTCTTTCCGAAAGACCATCTTATTGATAACGTAATGGTCTACTGGACAGGACGTTGTATGACTACGGCAATGAGATTATATGCTGAGACCTTTAGTAAGAGACATAGAAGTGCTAGGATTGATGAGTGAGTGCACTATATTTTTTAACTAGACGAAAAGGAGGGAGATGATTTAAATCGATTGGACTGATTCAGTGGATGCGCAAAGCCTTTGTTAAAGAACGAGCAAATAAGGTTGTTTGAGTGGCAATAAGCAGGCCATATAGCGGAAAAGATGGCAGATGGGACTAAAAAATTCATAGAGACCGCGGCTCGGGAAACGCACGTCAAACAACATGATCTTATATAAAATCATTGGATCTTATGAAATCTACTGGCTATCTGTGGATGCAACGCGCTTTTGACCAAAAAAAATGATAGGTCTTTGTTTAGAAGTGTGCTTCCGACGGCAGAAATAATGATAGTTTAACTAACCAGCGATACAAATACTCTTTAAACCACATTGTTTAATAATAAACTCTAGAAAACTTCTTCAGATTTTCCATTACAGTGGCCTTAAAGATATACAATTAAACTCTAATTTCAGAATCCCAACACCAGTACCAACATGGGCATTGCAAGCGAAGCACGAGGTATTATACCAGCCTCCGTTCATCCTCCGCTTCAAATACCCGAACCTGGTGAATGTGACTGTGCTGGATGAAGGAGGACATTTCATCGCGTTGGAGAAACCAGAGATCTTCGCTAATGATGTGCTGAAGGCTGTTGCTGCCTTCAGGAGTCTAGTACGGGAGAAATCTGAACTGTGATGAATATTTGTGAATAAAGTAATACTCGTACTAAGGATTATGTTATTTATCATTTCTTTATTCCTCCTTGATAATAGCCATATTGCTATGTTGATTAAGTGGGACCACACTCGACTTTCATTCCGAAAGTCATAGGTTCAAACCCAACCGCACACCTTTGGACTTATTTTCAGCTTCCAATAGTTGAAATGATAATGATGATTTAATTAAACTAATATCAATCTTAATCAAAATTGATTGATTGATTCAGATTTCTTGTTTTAAAATATTTCTTCTCTGCGTCATCGATAACCTAATTAAATTGTTATTTTTATTTGTATATCCCTGTTACCAATGAGAATAATACTCGTATATAATGATAAACGTATCTAATTAAAATGTTTGTTTGATTGTTTGTTTGAACACGCTAATCTCAGGAACCGCTGGTCCGATAAGAAATATTATTTCATTGTTGTATAGTACATTCATCGAAAAAGGCCATAGACTATATAAAATAAAAAAAAAGTACAAATCTATATTGTAAATAAAGTAAAAAAAAATTCAAGCGAAGTTGTCGGCGAGTTGGTTAGTAGTGTATGATGTAACTAAACCTATCCAAGGCAAGCACATCATCAAAATCATTACTATCAGATAATGTTAGGTAGGTAATTAACGATAAAGAATCGATTAGTGCCAGTAAGTTAGAGATTGTCGATCAATAAGGAGTGTAATGGGATAGCCAATGTTAATCACCTTAATCAGTATAGTTGTATACAGAGTTTTTGGACCTAAGGTATGTCTTTAAGCCAACCGTGTCCCACTGCTGGGCAAAGGCCTCCCCAATTTTTTTCCAATTATCTGGCGCGATGCCTTTTCAATCTATATAAATAAAATGTATTTGGGCTGTGGATTTTGTTTGATAAATAAATAAATCGTTGCTTAACTTTAAGCTATAAAATAAAATTTTGAAAATAGAGATTATTTATAATTTGTTGAATTAAATTTTCGTTTCAGATGGCTAAGCTAATACTTCTAGCGATTGTCCTTGTCATAGTATCGTCTTCTATTTACTATATTTTCCTAAAAAGTCCTCCTCCATTACCGGAAGTGAATTTAGAAGAATGGTGGGGACCGGAAGTGCCGGAAACAAATTCCATTGAACCGTTCAAGGTTTCTTTTGGAGATGATGTGAGTAATTAATTGAATTTATTACGTATTCTTTCATCAACACAGCCATGTTGGCTAAGTGGGAACACATTCGACTTGCATTCTGAAGGTCGTGGGATTTTTCTGAATGAAACATTTATGTGGGCTTTAAGAAACTTGAGCTTTAAACCATGGGCACAGGTCTCTAGGAGAACCCATCAAGATCTTAAACTAAGTAAACCTAGAGGCAGAAACACATTATTAACACCCGACGCCACCCGATAAAACGTGATGCGTGTTGAGTCGAATCAAATTTATGGTTTTCTATAGACCAGAACACACTTTGAACACGCGACCCGACGCCACGCGCGCACACGCCACCTGATCCAGACGTGCCAGATCTGCGTGTCACCCATGGTGGGGGTAAACACGCCATCCGACGCGGGCGCGCAGTATGTTTCTAGACAACACTCGACGCCACGCGTCATTCGTTCGAGAACTGTCATTATTTTTATACTTTATGCCAATTTCATATTAAATTTTTGCATGTATTTAGCGAAATGATGATGAAATGCTAGTATGTCGTGGTGTCGCGTGTTGGTAATATGCACGGTGCACGTCGGGTGTCGACACGTCGCGTCGCGTCGGGTGTTAATAATGTGTTTCCTGCTTAAGTATGTTAGATATCCCAATGTCCAAGTTCATCTTTGTGATTTTACGGACAAAATCTTTATCAATCAATTATAGCACCCATAACACAAGCTTCAAGTTTACCAGGAGGGTAAAATTCTGTGTGAATTTTCCAGAAATACTTAATTATTTAAACTAGCATAGATTTATATATTTTTGTTGTTTCCAGTCAGTAGTAGCTCTAAAAGAAAGTCTAAAGAAGATAAGACCATACACACCGCCGCTTGAAGGAACAGGTTTCAACTACGGGTTCAACAGCAACGTGCTACAGGAATACTTGAGTTACTGGGCCAATGATTACAACTTCGAGAAGCGAGTGAAGTTCTTGAACCAATATCCGCAGTTCAAGACCAATATCCAAGGGCTGGATATTCATTTTGTTAGAGTAACTCCGAAGGTGAGAAGTTATGCATGTTTTTTAAGAAATAAGACCTCAATAAGATCCTTTTTGATCTAATGTGTGATAGTTCAAAACGCTTTTAAAATATAATTAGTTATCTTTTTCAGTGCAGTTAATGTACGTAAATAATAGGATTATTTTAATGATGAAATTAATAACGAATTAATTAATTGAAAACGAAAATATATTTGGATAGAAGATAGGTAACTTGGGCTCGACATGAGTTTATTATTTTAAGCAATTATTGCACAGTTATTATCTTCTTTAAATAATAAAAGTAAGCCGTGTTAGTTACACCATTTATAACTCAAGAACGGCTGAACAGATTTGGCTGAAAATTGGTAGGAAATAGCTTAGAACCAGGAGAAGAACATAGGATATGATAGAGGGTAAATATTATAACACAAGCGAAACCATGGGGCGGAAAGTTATTTTTGTATATTATCTAGGTACTATTTAGATATCTCTTCTTCTTCCACGGTCCCTCACTGATGAGGATCGCGACCACGTACAACCAGCCCCCACTGTGTACGGTCATAAGCAGAGTGTGAGTTTGATGATGTCGGAACATTATTATTTTATCGTGATAGTGTTAAATGTTAGTGTACCTAATTCCATTATTTTTATGGTCTTATTAGTCTGGAAATATAATCTTTTTATTATTTATACATATATACTTTAATTTCCAGGCCACACCAGGAGTCACCACAATCCCTCTGCTGCTGCTGCACGGCTGGCCAGGGTCCTACCGGGAGTTCTTCGAAGCCATCCCCTACCTCACAGCCACCAGCAAGAACAGGGACTACGTTCTGGAGCTGATTGTACCCAGCCTTCCTGGCTATGGATATTCTTCTGTAAGTTTTGGGTTCTTTATGATGTTTAAGTTTTAGAAAATTTACTGTTTTAATTTACCATTCTTTCCCAATGGAAACTCCAGTAACTGGACAATTCCAGTAATATTTATTCTTGATAAATATTTTCATGATTCCTTCACCTCTTCACTCAGATTACCATTAGGATTTTTTTTTTATGAGCCTAATGTGTCCCACTGCTGGGCAAAGGCCTCCCCCAATTTCCTCCAATCATCCCTATCTGGCGCGATATCTTTCAAGTTTTTGTTAAACTGGTCTAAGTCGTCGCGCCAGCGTTTCTTTGGTCTACCTCGGCGTCGAGTACCTCCGGGACACCATTCGGTGACGACCTTGGCCCACCTTTCAGGACACATGCGATGCACGTGGCCCGCCCAATCCCATTTTAGTTTGGCAGCCTTAGTGCCTACGTCTGCAATGCCAGTTTTTGAGCGCAACCAGGTGTTTCGAATTTTGTCAATTCGTTTCACACCTAGGATGCTGCGCTCCATTGATCTTTGGCAGACCCCGAGTTTGAACTTCTGCGACTCGGTTAGAGACCATGATTGCGCACCGTAGGTTAGGACGGGAAGAATGCACATGTCGACGATCCGGCGTTTTAGCGATAGAGGAAGGTCTCTGGTCCATTAGGATTACATATTATTATTAGGATTACCTACAGACTTTGGTGAAGGCGGTTGGCTCGCGGTGGCTGCAGGCCACGAGCGACCGTATTGACTGGAAGTCATATAGGGAGGCCTATGTCCAGCAGTGGACGTAGGCTGAGATGATAATGATGATGACTTACAGACTTTTTGTACTTTCTGTATCGAAATAAGTACCTATTTTCTATTTTCTTACTTCTAAAGAGTCAATCACTTAATGTGGTACGTTTGTTTTTGACTATGGCTCTCTCATTGGTATAATTCTTCCAGGCCGCAGTGCGTCCAGGACTAGGAGCCAATGAGGTGGCGGTGGTCTGCAGGAACCTGATGCACCGGCTCGGCTTCACGCAGTACTACGTCCAGGGAGGAGACTACGGCTCTCTCATTGGAAGCACTATGGCTACTATATTCCCTAATGTAAGTACAACATTGTTTTTTTCAAATTATTTTTTACAGCGTTTGCCGATCGTTGTAGACTCGAGAACTTTCGCCCCTTCTTCAAAGGACGGATTGGCTCTTTAAAATAAAAAGTTATAGAAGTAGTACATGACTATTCCTTGAACTCTTAATACAAGTGCAATAGTAATCATATTAAAATCTCAGAATAAGTTGCTAACAATCTTACAAATGGATAAAATATAGCGAACTGTACCTATATCATTTACTTCTTATGTCCAGGAGGTTCTCGGCTTCCACACGAACCTAGGCATGGTTATGTCGCCCCAAGCCACTCTCCTGGAGCTGGTGGGCTCAGTCTTCCCATCCCTGATGGTGGACTCAAACCTAGTTGACCGTCTCTACCCGCTTTCTGCTCGCTTTGAACACCTCCTGGAAGAAACTGGGTATCTCCATATACAGGCTACTAAACCTGATACTATCGGTAAGGCTTTATTATAACTTATAGAAATAGTTATCTTAAGTTAAAATATGTCTTGGGGACTGGGTATAATTAATCACTCAAAATTCCCGGCTTTTAAAATTTGATGATCTGGAAATATTTGTTCCGGGAGTCTGAGTGCCACTTTCAATGCCACTTTTCGTTATAATTTCAACTCAAGAACGGCTGGTTGAGCACTGTCACACGGAAATGTTTAATAGGTAAGAAAACATGGGAATAAAGCAGGCAAAGCTGCGGGCGTGTCAGATCAGCTAGTTATTTATATCTTAACCTCAGAAAGACAAATATTTCATGCTTTATTATACTTATATTTCAGGAGTAGCCCTAACAGATTCTCCGGCTGGTCTTCTCGCGTACATCCTTGAGAAATTCTCCACCTGGACAGACAAGAGCAACCGCGACAAAGAAGACGGTGGTCTTTCACGGTTTTCAAAAGACCATCTCATCGATAACCTGATGGTCTACTGGACTGGACGCTGTATTACCACGTCTATGAGATTGTACGCTGAGACGTTTAATAGCAGACATTTTGGTGCTATGATCCATGAGTATGTAGACTTTTATTTTATTAATTTACAAGTTCACTAAACAGAATAATGTCACTTAGAACTAGAGTATCATAATTACGTTTTCATTGCTAGAACAGGGATTTCTCTCTGACGAGAGATATTAGGCCTTAATTTACCACACTGGCCAAGTTCGAGGTGAATGATAATGTCCTTGAAACTTTTTTAGTTCTCAGAACACCGAAATAGGGACCTATGTAGGTCGAAAGATTATTATTATTTTTTATCCTCATTTCAGGATACCAACGACAGTTCCTACCTGGGTGCTCCAAGCTAAGCATGAGATGGCATACCAGCCGCCATTTATCCTTCGTCTGAAGTACAAAAACCTGGTAGACGTCACTGTGTTGGATGAAGGAGGACATTTCATCGCGATGGAGATGCCTCAGGTACTACTTTTATCAGAAGAAATATAAAATTCTATATCATTTTATGAACTTTGTGACGCGGTGAAGGTCCGCCTACGACGCAAGGGTTCGATTCCCGCTTTGAGACTATTTGCACAATCTGCAAATATTAGTTACAGGTGTTTTGGGTGTTATAATTATAATTCTAGTACCCGTTACTCAAGCATCGAGCTTAACACGGGACTAGGTGTTGCTGTGTTAATTGTTTAGCGATATCAGTATTTTTTTATAAATTTAGTTTAACCTGGTAACTGTTTTTTACAGGTTTTCTCAAGGGACGTCCTAAAGGCAATATCTGTGTTCAGGAGTTTGAAACAGGCTAAGACTGAATTGTAAGCCCGAAATTGTTTTAAAATACATTTATTTATTAAAGAGGCTGTTTTATTTTTCCTGTCTGCATTTTTTATACTGTATATTCACGTCCCCCATTGATGGAACTTCTCTTGTCGAGAGAGATAAGGTTTTAATTTACCGCACTAGCCAACACGGGATTTTAACGCCCGTGTAAGACAAAATTTTAAATGATTCAAGAAAAACCCTCAAAGTCCTGCTACTTAATAGTCTTGGATTAAGTATAACACTACGGAAGATCACAAATCATAGATCTAAAAACAAAAGTAAATAAGAGGTATCAATTACTTCTTTTATTTGACCTGAAAACAGTAATAGCCTTCAGAACATCATTTGCCAAGATCTCTGGTTTCTCCAACGCGATGAAATGTCCTCCTTCATCCAGCACAGTCACATTCACCAGGTTCGGGTATTTGAAGCGGAGGATGAACGGAGGCTGGTAGAATATCTCGTATTTGGCTTGCAGTGCCCATGTTGGAACTGGTGTGGGGATTCTGAAAAGAGGCTCTATTTAGATCGATTGAGCATTGAGTGAGACTACGCTGTGTTGACTAACTTGGGGCACGATTGGAGACACTTTTATTCCAACGGTCGTGGGTTCAAACATCTCTGATTTTTTTTTCGTGAAAAAATTATATGCCGTTTGAACGTGCTCTAATAGCGAAGGTAATCATCGTGAAGAAAGCGGCAGAATTTTGAAAAGTTTGAATGGCATGTGTCATTCACTAACCCGGTTATTTTATTCAATCCTCGATTATGATACCTTCAGTCTTTGGGTGTTTACGCAATGATCTCTAGAAAGTGAAATACTCATGTGCAATATTGTAATCCTTTTTGATAATTATTTGTATTTGTAACAGCAAATATTACTCACTCGTCAATCCTAGCACTTATATGCCTTACACTAAGGAACTCAGCATATATCCTCATTGCAGTAGTCATACATTTTCCCGTCCAGTAGACCATGACGTTATCAATGAGCTGGTCTTTTGGAAAGACCAAGCCTCCGTCTTCTTTGTCAAGGTTACTAGGGTTGGTTCCCGTTGAGAATTT
Organism: Chloroclystis v-ata; assembly: GCA_963691955.1. Taxonomy (NCBI): domain Eukaryota; kingdom Metazoa; phylum Arthropoda; class Insecta; order Lepidoptera; family Geometridae; genus Chloroclystis; species Chloroclystis v-ata. The sequence continues at coordinate 4,828,305 of OY829905.1, forward strand.
CTCCAACATGTAGGCTAGAAGACCGGCAGGCGAGTCTAATAAGGCTACTCCTGGAAAATAAATAATGGGTATGTATAAAGCCGTGTTCTGCCGTGTGAATTTCCTTCTTGTTTTTAAGCGCTTTATAAAATCTTTAACAGTGAAGGCAAACTGTGAGAACACCAGCATGTACTAAACTTTGAATAGGTAAAATAGCATGTGGAATTCGTCATCTTACTGTTGACTTTATTAACTTTTAAAGATTTAATGACTGCCCTATAATATTGTGCCTTCACTCTGAGTGTAGTAAATACGCATAAGAGGAATAACACAATGAATGAGTGACTACGAATAAATTATCAACTAATCTTACCAACAGTATCAGGCTTAGTAGCCTGTTGATGAAAGTACCCGCTTTCCTGAAGAAGCAACGACAGCCGTGTTGAGAGCGGGTACATCCTGTCAGCCAGCCGCGCCTCAACCACCAGAGGAGGGTAGAGGGAGCCGAGCAGTTCCATCAGCTTTGCACGCGGAGAGAACCCTACGTAAGCCATGTTTGTGTGGAATCCTAGAACCTCCTAGACATAACAGAATAATTTGATTAATGCAAAGAAGCAGTGGTTGAATAAGCAGTGACAATATAGTTTACACTGATGTTTAATGGAGTTAAAGATTTCTTAAAATTAGACTGTTTATCAGGAAGCAGAGCATTGGATGTCCACCTAGATTGTTAAAGTGTTTCATAGATAAGATGATAACCGTTCTTTTCTGTTCAAATTAGCTGAGCATAGATCTCATTTAATGATTTCTATCGATCTTGCAGCTTGTATCTATTGTGGTATATATCCAGTTATGAACTATATTAACAATCCTTGCAATAGTTTCTAAGATGTGTGAGTTCGTGGCGAACTCTCTTTTTGCAAAGCTCTTCAATTATATAAAATAATATAACTCACAGTTGGGAATAGGGTGCTCATGGCACTGCCAACGACAGACCCAAAATCTCCTCCCTGGACGTAGAACTGGCGGAAGCCAAGTCTGTGCATCAGGTTCCTGAGCACTACCGCCATCTCATTGGGACCCAAGCCTGGACGAACAGCACCCTAAAATATATGAAATAATGTACAATTTCTACTGATAATTTATTTTAAATTAATAAATGTTTCGGACAATTCAGCAACATCTAGCCCCGTTGTAAGCTTGCCACTGGGATTGATGTTGCCGAGTAGTATAATAGGTATCACAAAATTCGAGCTGTAATTTTTTGAGTAGGAAATAGATACCGAATAGAATATTCACACATTTTTTTTTATAGAATCAGACATCAAGAACATCCGAAACAAACACTACCATATCGTTATCTTTTTGTCACGAACACGCAACCCTTTTGTGTAGCTAGCAGGTATTTGCCCTAGAGATCAAGTCAATGAATTATTAGGACAAAGAAACTTACAGAAGAATACCCAAACCCAGGCAGATTTGGTATGATCAGTTCAAGCTGAAAGTCACTGTCACGTCTCTCTGTGAAGAAGGGGATGGTCTCAAAGAACTCCAGGTGGGACCCTGGCCAACCGTGAACAAGAAGGATTGGAACTCGAGCTGTTCCATTGCTTTCCTGGAAAAATAATGTGATATTATAGACACGGGTTTCACAATGCAAAACCATTGAAATAGTGATTTTGAAACAGCGAGAGTAGCAAAAATTACAAGTTATCGATTAGCCTTTGACCCGAGCAAAGGTTACGTTTAAGATCATCCAACCCTTGCCTTCAGCGTAGGCTGTATTCTTCTAGTTCTTTTAAACTACTCAAATAGTCCAGATCATATGGCGCGCTAGACTAAGATCTTACCTGAGGAGTTACTCTGACAAAATGGATATCCAACCCTTGGATATTAGTCTTAAACTGCGGATATTGGTTAAAATAGGCCTCTCTCTCCGTAAAGTTATAATCCTTTGCCCAGTATTGGAGGTACTCTTGAAGAACATTAGTGTTGAATCCATAGTTGAACGCGACACCTTCCAAAGGTGGTGTGAAGTCGGTCGAACCTTTTAACCTTTCTTTGAGGTTTAATATTAACTGAAATGAATAAATTATGGATCATAAAATTAACCATAAAATACAACAGTAATATTCTATCAGTACTATCTTATTTACAACTTTAAATTGTCTACGACTTGTTTAACGGAGAGTAACTCCATATTTCTCCCGGTAAAAAGAAGTCGTAACTTTGTTTTTGTACTTAGTATTTTGATGAAAGTCGGTTTAATTAAAGTTAGAAGATTTGCTTGCTCGATATTGCTTTTTGCTTTTGATGGATATTTCTAAAATGTATCGCGATTATATTAGATAGGTAATTAGTTAGCATAATTATCTTAATACGGATGAACATTATCATTATAACATCGATAATAACTATCTGTTAATGTAATCGCTTTGTCATCATTACCTAGAAAATAAAATTCAAAAACAATTTATGAATAAAAAAATGCGCTGAAAAAAAATTACAATAATTTTTTTTAAATTAAACAAATAAATAAATACTCACTTCATTACTAAAATGAACCTTAAACGGTTTAACGTCTTCCGTTACCCCCTTCAAGGCTTCCGGCCCCCACCACTCGTCTAATTGTAATTCCGGTAGGGGTGGAGGCTTAAGGAAAGCGTAGTAAAATGCTCGTTCCAAAACCACCATGAATACTATTATAAAGATAATAGTTAATTTAGCCATCTGTGAACAACATGGATAAAAAGAGTTCAGAATTACCTCAGAGTATACTCATTGTTTGTTGCCAATGATGGCTTACGAACGTGAAACGTGGTACTTCACTATCGGCCTCATGAACAGGCTTAGTGTCGCATATGATGATGAATGACAAGAGGATTATGAGATTACTAGCTGTCCACCCCGCGGCTTCGCCCGCGTTATAATATATTTTTAACCTAGGAAATTATTGAGCCCTAGGAAATGTGTATTTTTCCCGCGGTTAAAGTAGCCTAAGTCACTATATTACATCCCTTCAACTATCTCCACTAAAAATCACGTCAATTTGTCGTTTCGTTTTGCCGTGAATGTCGGGCAAACAGACATTATACTTTCCTAATTATGATATTACTATATATAAAAATTTTCTTATTCTCTCAATTTTTTAGTGATTTAATGTTAAAATGATTATTAACTAACAAATGGTTACTAAATGGAATTAAGTCTGTTAAATAATAGATAAACTTTAAAATTTGAGCCTGTTCTTTTTTCTAATACCTAAATAAATTATTTTTTTGGCATTTGGTAAAGGGTTAAAATTTAAAATTTATTTGTAGAATGTAACTTTAAGTAGTAAAAAAATTCTAATAATTATGTAGGTACATTATACACTGGTGGTCACATAATTAAGAACGCTGTTATTTAGGGAAGATTTTCTCGAACTAAGACGAAAAACTATTTGCATATAATTTATTTTATTTATCTCAGTATTGTAAAATGTTTATATAATATCACCGTGCTTATTGGTATACAATGATTAGCTAAAAATAAATTGTATTTTTTTTTACACTACTTCAAAACATAGTATTCCTATTTACTATTTCTATTTATTTATTATTAGTATTCTATTTATTTGGTTGGTCATATAATTAAGAACGCTTAATCGTTAATTCCTTTTTTTATAATTTAAACAGAAAACGCGGTTGAAATTTTAACTGTTTGTATAATATTGGCAATATTTTTGCTGTAAAAGATAAAAAGGCATTGCTTAGTTAAAAAAAATAAAGCTTTTGATCTATCAACACAGGGTAGAACACCGGCACAAAAGTAAAACTTCGCTTGAAGAATTGGTATGATAAAAAGATAGACAACCATCTGTAATGTTAAAAAACGATGGTTTTCGACGCTTTTGAGCATTTTACTTCGTATCACATACTTCTACGGAGTGTTCCACATGTACCTAAACAGGGAAAAACAACTCCTCGAGATAACCAAAACATCATTCGTATGGGCTACAAAACTCTTTAATGGGTCCAATGTGCTGAGACAAGAATATTTTGGTGAAAACTAGCCTTTAGCTATCTCAGCACGCACTGTTTGAAGACGTATGGTAAAAGAAAAATCGCACGAAAGGATATCAAGGAAGGTACCCATGTTGAAACTTTGCTATAGTCAAAATCAGCTTGCACTTGAGAGAAAGTATGAAAACTGGACTTTGCGACAGTGAAAAAAAATTCTTTTTTTCTAACGAAACTAAAATAACTAGGGTGTGTTCAGATGGAAAACGATATTTTCTACGTCTTCCGAATATAGCATTCAACCCTAAGTACTCGAAAGTTACATTAAAGCATGGTGGTGGAAATGCGAAAATTTGGGTGTGCTTTCGTGGTTTTCTATCTTAGACTGACAAGCTAACAATCTAAATCTAGAGGCAATAGAGAATCTGTACTTTTAAATATAGAAAAAGTATTCAATTACAGAGTGTGGGAACACAGGAGAGCTGTACGACCCAATTTAAAAGAATGGAACTGTATTTATCTTGCGAAATATAAAAAATTAATAGGTTATGCCTCGCAGGTGTTTAAAGGCCGTGGATATGCTGTAAACGCTTAATTTAGTTTAAAATGTATTCAATTACTTTTAAAATTGTCTGCACTGCATATTATTGTGATTTAGATTTAATGTAAGTGCCATATAAAACAATTTCCCAGCAGTTAAATAAATCGTTCTTAATTATATGTCCAGCTTCATTACTATCAGAGAGTGTCTCATTTCTGTAAAATAAAAATTTGATAAATATAGGAATCGATTTTATTGTTTACTCTATAAGACACTCTGCTCCATTAGTATGGCTATTTTTTAACATAATAAGTTGTTTCTCAGAAGGTACACATCTCGGTGTATGAGAAGATTAAAATAAAAATGTTCTATAAATTCAAATCGTTCTTAATTGTATGACCACAAGTGTATATTAGAATTTTTTTTATTAAAATATTTATTCCTCTATTTGATAAATGTTTCAATTATTGTGAAAATAAATTGAATATTAATAACTATACTTACATTATTTAAAAAACCCAAGAACTTCACTTGAAATAAGTACACTTTGTATTTACTATAAAGTCTTCTATTGATATAAATAATCGTATTAAATAAAAAAAATGTTACACAGCAATAGTAAGCCTCATTTACCCCCTTATTTAGACCTGTGTATTTGTTGCTATCTAAGACTATTCTGTACAATGTGTGATAATCATACTCTCAGTACAAGTAGGCTGTGAGGATTAAGGATAAAAGTTACAAAGTGAGATAAAATAATAATTACCATGAGATTAGATGTTATGTGCTAATGGTCCACTAATGTTATTATTGTTATCATTAATTTATGTGTAATAGAATTTGATCTATCGACTTATATTCTACTAGCCGATAAGCCGACAGCTTCGCTTACTTTTTACGTTATCTTCATTATAGTTCACATATTTTAGAAGATAGATTTGAAAAATTATTTCACTGTCTGATACTTAGTACATTTATCTAGGAAGGCTATATAAGATATGTGAACTATATGAAAATAACGTAAAACGTAAGCGTATATATTATATAGTATAGATTAAGTACCTATATCACTATTAAGTTAATTGTTTAATTTGCTTTTTGTTTATCTTTTATAACATCCATTACACCTCCTAATCTATGTTATGGTTACCATTATAATTCACGTTAAAATCGTATCTGTTCATCGGTTTCCCGCGATATGGGTTTACTTCTAGTGAGGGGACCACAAGTAACCTTAAATTGTACCTAATGTTTAAGTAAATATAGTTATTTGTTGTATCAAATATCTAGAACATATGCTTTACACAAGCTTAGAGCTTACCACGCGGTTAAGAAGATTTTATTCACCACGCCAGGTTGGTTGGTGATCACAGACAGTTGGTTTTGTACACAGATACTGATGATACCCGCAGAAAATAATAGGGTGGTACTATTCTAAGGCCTACACTGCACGGCAATAATGTGTTATACAGTTCAACTCAGCGCAATTTACTTCAAGGTTCATGATACTAAGGCAGGTACGTGACATTTGCATTAAATTACATTTAAGTGTATAAAGGAGGGTAAAGTGTACAATTACATTATTTTCTAGAGTTCCGGCTTGAAATGTCGTCAATTTAGTTATGTTCCAAATGCTGATAATTTAACATTATATCTCCTTTATTGTTTAAACATAACATGTTATGTCTCAACGCTTAGTTTATTTAGGAAGAAATAAATTCAATTAATGTTGTTAATATAGTTAAACATATACAGAGATAAAAGCTATGTTGTTCTAATAGATTCACTTTATGTACCCATTATGGGACACCTTGTATAAGCTATACTGTTACACCCACGGCTTTTCCCGTGTTTAAATTAACTTCCCCGAGTTTAATTTAACTTTCCTGCGTTAAAATGGATTTCTCGTTAAAAAGTAGGTAGTTTATGTAATACTGAGATATATAAACTACGTTATTGTAAAGTTTTATTTAAATCCATACATCCACACAAACTTTCGCAAATAATATTTTTAGGATTAGATTATTTTTTATTATAATCCAGTCTTATAACAAAGTTCGCTTTTCATTCCTCTCTGACGCCACTCCATAAAAGCCTTTACGGCTTTGAAGACATCATCCACGAAGACAGTCGGCAGTTCGAGTGCCAGGAAATGACCACCGTTGTCTATGGCTGTAGCATTGAGCAGATTCCTGAACTTGGTCCTCAAGATGCTGGGAGGCTGGTATAATATCTCGTGCTTAGCTTGCATTGCCCACGTCGGCACGTCGGTTGGGTAGCTAGAAAACGGACATTCATTATTAATATTATTTTATTACAGACGAGCAGCTTAGGTGCTGATGTGTCTGTTACAGTGTTGGAATGTACAGTTATGTTAGTTTCTTGTCGTCTGTAGATTATTTTGTGCGTAACTAGAACTAGTGGTCGAGTCTGTTTTTAAAGCAGTTTATAGAGCTAGCTGTCACAATAACTTCTTTGGGTAGTCTGTTCCAATTCTGAACAACTCTGATTTGGGATATTTATAGAACTATAATCTATATAAAATTATTCATAAAAGAAAGTCGTGTTAGTTACATTATGTCTAACTCAAGAACGGCTGAATCGAATTTGCTCAAAATTGGCAGATATATAGTTTAGAATTTAGAACCAGGAGAAAGACATAGGGTTTTAACAGCTTTCCGCGAGAAAATGAAAATTATAACGCGGGCGCAGCCGGGGCGGAAACCGGTGGAAACAGTTTAACCTTTTTTTACCTCAATGTTAACCGATTTGGATGATTTTTTTCTATGTCAATTTGGTGCTTCCTGTGAATTTCCGTTTTAATTTGGTCCAGCCCTGACAATAGTATGTGAAAACCATCATCATCACTATTGACGTTACCACTGCTGGGACACAGGAACTTCTTTCTCGAAAAGTTAGGCCAGTGTTTACCTGTCCAAATTCAGGCGACGATTCCTGTTGCTCATGTTCTCTGCATAGAACCTCATAGAGGTGGTGATGGAGTTTGTGATCCAGTACATCATCAGGTTGTCTATCAGCTGCTCCTTTGATAACCTGAATATTAAATGATGCTGTTTAAATATCCTAATACTTTAATTACTATATTCTCTTCGCTCTTTGAAGTGGCAATGGGCAGGCCATATAGCCAGGAGAACAGATGGCCGATGGGGCCGATTTATTATACTCATATATGATTTATTATATATAATCACAACTTGCACCATAGGACATGGTGCAAGTTGTGATTTGCTGAACTTAAATACATTCACCTGATGTTTAGACCACCATCGAGTTTGAATTTGTTGTGTCTATGGGTAAATATAGAAATTTTCTCAAGGATATAAGCTAGAAGACCAGCCGGAGAGTCCGAGAGTGCCACTCCTAGGAAAAAGAAATACAAAATTTTATAACGATGTTTTACTACATTTATTGATTTATATAAATGTAGTAAAACATTTTAATCTAAATTGCTATAACATAACTTAAATAATAGAATGTGCCAACTCGCGGGTATCCATCTTTTGTTTTCCCGCGAGATGACGAACAACCCATAATAACTTAGAAATCATTGTACTCCCCATTTCTCAGACAGGGCTTAAAATTATATCAACCTTGTTTCCATTGTATATTTTTATTCCTTAATACTAACTACTTATATATACTTATATATATTTTGACTTGTCCGAGTAATCTTTAGGAAATTATGGAAATACATGACATAATTATTACAAACGTACATACCAATAGTATCAGGTTTAGTAGCCTGGATATGGAAGTACCCTGACTCTTCGATGAGGTAAGACAATTGGTCTACGAGCGGGTAGATCCTGTCTGCAAGCTGCGGGTCTACTACGAGGGAGGGGAACCAAGCGCCAATCACTGTCTTCAGCATTGCAGAGTAGTTCTGTAATAAAAAAAATTACAACATCCGCTAACAAGCTATTCTAGTGTAAGTTAAAACTATGGATTTGAGTTTATAATTCTGGGAAGGTGCATGCTAATCCTTTAGGGACCAGGATTATGACACCTTTTTCTAAGTTTACTTGTACTTACTAATAATTGAGTGCACCAATCACTGGATTAAATCCACGACCTTTGCAATGAAAGCTGAGTGTGAGAAGCCATTATTTCCTTGCGGCTCTGCATACAGCCTCGTTTATGACTCACAAAAAAAAAAGTAAAGGCTAAGCATGATGATAGGCTGAGGCCTAGTCCATCGAATAGCATGGCCTTGTTCCTACGTGATACTGCTCAAATCTTGCTAGTGACTTACTGAAGTGAACGCCAAATTTGTTAATTATTTTATTTATTCTGTATGTGTATGTATATGCTATTGTTTTGAAAACTTACATTGGTAAATGCCATATTAGTGTGGAATCCGAGCACATCATCAGGGAATAGCGTGGCCATGTCTTTGCCGATCACGGCGCCCCAATCGCCTCCCTGGACGTAGAACTGCTCGTGGCCGAGACGGTGCATCAGGTTTCTGAAGATCACTCCCACTTGGGGAGACGCTAAACCGGGACGAACTGCACCCTGGAAAGAAAGACAATAAGATACTTACCAAGAATATAACATAACCACTAAATCAATATAAAACATCTCTTTTTCCACAGAAGAATCTTACATTGACTAGTTGTAAAATGCAACTAGTAAAGATATTTATTAATTTCTACCTTACTGATTGCTGCTTGTAAAAATTAGGAATTGAACAATCTATTTCAGAAGTTTGCATCTATCTTACGCGAGCAGTGAATAAAACAAATGGATATCTATTAGCTCGACTGCAAACGGATAAGCTACGAGGATCAAACGCAATTGGAGAGTAGAAATGGACTCCTCAGATAAGAAAGATGCTCTTTCTTTAAATATACTCACACAAAAAAAGTATAAAACAGTTCTAAAAAATCACATAATACCTCTGAGAACCCGTATCCAGGTAGACTGGGCGCTATGACCTCGAAGACGAAGTCATACCCTGGTCGTGGTTTGGTCAGCAGTGGGATCACCTCGTAGAACTCCCGAACAGACCCTGGCCAACCGTGGATGAGCAGCAATGGGACTACCTTTATCCTGTGTGATACCTGAAGGAAGAAACCAAGGAACGGGATATAATTTCTGATACTAATAAAAGGAATATGACAATAAAGCCTGCTAAACCTATTATTGTGGATACTAGTGCCCAGTTGTTTGGCGTATTATTAATAGATTGGTTGGCTGATTTTCTGGTTTAGAAGATATTAGACAAACAACAGCAACAGGTTATGAGAGGAAGAAGAAGGGATAAAAAAGACTGAATAAAATGACTAAACAAGATGTGGGTAAGAACTAGCCATCTTACCTTAGGCTTGACTCTGATGAAATGTATATCAATTCCCTGAACGTAACTTTTGAACTGCGGGAATTGGTTAAGGAACTTCTCCCGTTCAGCGAAGGGGTATTCATCTGCCCAGTAGTTGGTCCAGGTATTCAACTGGTTGGTGTTAAAGCCGTATTCAAACGCAACTCTTTCTAGAGGAGGAGTGAACGGACTTGGGTTCTTGAGACGAGATCTCAGATCTTTAATAACCTGGAAATCAAGACAAGTACAAGAGTAAACTTGTTTTGGTGAATAAAACAACCTCAAGATTGATTCTGATGCATCACAACACAACACGTTAGATAAATATAAGCGAGGCTTTACGGTCGGATGTTTGTTCTTGGAAAGGTTTGAAAGGTTAGATTGAAAGCAGGCAAACCCACAGTCGGTCTGATGATCTTTAAAAAAAACTTACTTCATCATAAAACTTCACCCGAAATGGTTGAATATCTTCATTTGTCCAATCCACTTCCGGTCCCCACCATTCGTCCAGCTGTATTTCCGGTAGAGGGGGAGGCTCAAAAACAGCAGGAAAAGATTCCTCGATTATATTTATAAGTATTCTTAAAAAAAGTATAGTTAAGCTAACCATCTGTAAAAGCGCATTACACAATATCTATTATATCTCTATACTTAGTATATGTTATACTCGTAAAAGTCAATGCCACTTTTTAATTTGTAAACATTGTAATTTTATAAATCAAGAACGGCTGGGCCGATTAAGGCAACATTTGGCTTGAAAATAGGGGTAATAGCCCAAGAAAGGTTTAAAACTTTAGAAAACATGGGACTAAAGCAGAAAGCAGAATAGAGTCAGATCGTAATTTTATAATTTAAGACACTTACAATTTTTAATTCTTATAATATGTTCCAACTATTTAGAGAAATCTGTTTTCGTGTATAGTTTAATACACTCAAGTGTTTAATAACAAACTGTTCGTATTTTAACAAAAGATACCAATTATAATTGCATAAGCGTGGATTACAGGATGTGCTTATTTCTCTAATCTAATATGTTCCTATTTCCGGTGACTTAACAACCAAATAATTGCTCACTAAACTCGCCGTAACAATTTAAGGCCTTTTGTATATAAAACTACTAGCCAACCCGCCTACAACTTTGCTTTCGTTTTTTTACGTTATCTACATACCCTATCTATAGCCTTCCTCGATAACTGTACTATCCAATTCCAACACTGAAATAACTTTTCATTCGGACCAGCGCCAACTGTTTCTGAGATTAGCGCAAACAAACAAACTTTTCTTTAACCTTTATAATATTTGATTAGATTAAGATTTGTTTAACAACTTTAAATCCGTGCTGTTTAGGACGCTGTAGTGCGTGGGACATGATTAGATGGTCTGATATAGAGAAAATAGTAGCATTGAGCATGGTTCGGAAACTTGGTCATCTGGATGCTGGGATTACAAGATCACAACGTAATTTTTGTCCTCGAGTGGGAATCGTACCCACGCCTTCCATTATACGCTTGGCTGCGCTCACCACAAAGCTATTGAGGACATGAGACATATACCTGATATTTCAGTTAGTCTGGTAGTACCTAAGTAAAAAAATATAAAAAATATCAAAAGGTTAAATCAAATTTATTTTTATTTTAATCAAAAAGACATTGCTTTGTGAATTGTCCAGAAATATAAAAAAAATGAAATTTTATTTGGCTGCCAGGAGCGAAAAAAAACACTATTTAAAAAACTAACAAAATTTAATTCAAAACCAGTCTTTACAGTTCGCTCTTCACTCCTTTCTGATGCCACTCGATGAATGCCTTCACTGCTTTAAAGACATCATCTACCAAGACAGTCGGCAGTTCGAACGCCAGGAAATGACCACCATCGTCTATTGCCGTAGCATTGAGCAGGTTCTTGAATTTGGTCCTCAAGATGCTGGGTGGCTGGTAGGTTATCTCATGTTTAGCCTGGATCGCCCATGTTGGGACTTCGGTTGGATGGCTGGAAAGAAAATAAATATTACTAGACAATTTACACAACATCTAGCCCCGTGGTACGCTTGTGTTACGGGTGCTAGACTTCTGATATACTTAGGGCCTGTTTCACCGGTTACAGATAAAACTTCAAATTGTTATTTGATTGATACATTTTAAGGGGGCTAGATGTGTTAATTGTCTATATAATTTGAAAAAATCGTATTCTCGGTGGTAAACCCATTATTTTGTTAATCTAGTGTTGATTCTTAAGAAGTAATGTTTTACCTATCCAACTTCAAGCCTCGAGTCTTGCTGCTCATGGTTTCCGCATAGAACCTCATAGAGGTGGTGATTTTATTCGGGATCCAGTACATCATCAGGTTATCTATCAGCTGATCCTTTGAGAACCTGAAAATATAAATGAAATTTATATTATATAGGTACATAAAAATATTTGCTACCCAATCAATGTTTAAATCTTCTTATCAAGGTTACCATGATTGTACTCTTATTAGAAAGTTATTTCTGAAGAAATCCTAACAGTATCACAATGTTGATCAACAATATCAACATACTCGTAATTGTACCCACCTGAAGTTAAGACCACCATCTGCTTTAGTCTTGTGATCTCTGCGGGTCCATGAGGAGAATTTCTCCAAGATATACGCCATAAGACCTGTGGGCGAGTCCGTAAGTGCAACTCCTAGAATAAAAGTACAAATATTAGAAAAAAGTTTCCATATATTATAACTTTCGCCGTAAGTTTTGTCTAAAATTAATTTGTATTTCCCGATATATTGGCACTGTTTCAAGCGCAATCTTCGAATACCAAATGATAAATATCATGCTGTTACCTATTTCATGTACTATTGTTAAGAACATACCAACAGTATCAGGTTTCGTGGACTGGAGATGGAAGTATCCGGACTCCTCGATGAGGTATGAGAAGTGGTCTGCGAACGGGTAGATCCTATCAGCGAGGTGCGAGTCTACTATGAGGGACGGGATCCAGGCTCCAATCATGGTCTTCAGCATCGAACAGCCATTCTGTAAAACAAGAATTCAAATTGTCAAATAATCCGCTCTTACTACATTATCAGATGTCGTGTGCTCAAAAAAACTGCCATTCCTCTATGGTTTTGAGTTCCCTATTATTAGGCCCTGTGTCGTGAAGATACGCCAAAGGAAACCTTGAAAAACTACATCATACAAATAGTTCAATTATTGGCTATAAATTAATAAATTAGATACCGTGTGCTGCCTAATAGAAGTAGAAGGAGATAAAGGTTTTAGTTGATATCGTTAAACTGAATACCTAATGCGTCTATCTATGTATGTCACAAAACGGGACGCAACATCTTTCTGAGTACTGACCTAACTTACTGCGATCACAGACGTGAAGTGTAAGTGACACTCCCGAATTTAGAAGTGAAATACGATGAAGCATTTTAACTAGTTTCTATTCTTTTAAAAACTTACATTGGTAGATGCCATATTAGTATGGAATCCGAGCACATCATCAGGGAATAGCGTCGCCATAGAATTGCCGACAACAGAGCCCCAATCGCCTCCCTGGACGTAGAACTGTTTGTGGCCGAGACGGTGCATCAGGTTCCTGAAGATCACTCCTGCTTGAGGAGCCCCTAAGCCAGGACGAACCGCAGCCTGGAAAGAAAGAAAATATAATTCAAATTCAATAATATTTATTCAGGAGGCAAACATAAGATGCACTAAGAATACATGGCATAGATATTCACGTTCTCACTAGGGACATAGGGGTGAATTATGGCTTTATATCTCTCGTCAACTGTTTTCTCACAATAATTCACCACGCTGGCCAAGTAATAAGTTCTACATTTTAGTTTGTATTTACGACTGACTTTGGACTGCATGTTATCACAGAGTAAAACAATAGTACTTAGGTAAGACTAATTGCTTTTACAGTTCCGTTACAGTATCGTCTAAATTATATTTATAGAATGGACAAAGCCATACAAAAGACATAAAACTCGCTTACACTCTACAAAAGACTTGTTGACTTGAGGGTTGATCGCCAGTTATTATTATCAATTGGTTTTGATAGGATTTGGCAATTAAGACAATAAAGCTATAGGTTTAAAAATACAGACCTCTGAAAACCCATATCCAGGTAGACTGGGCGCTATGACCTCGAAGACGAAGTCATACCCTGGTCGTTGTTTGGTCAGCAGTGGGATCGCTTCGTAGAACTCCCGAACGGACCCTGGCCAGCCGTGGATGAGCAGCAATGGGACTACCTTCACACCAGCTGGTACCTGAAGAAATAAAAATATGATGAGTACTTTTTTCTGATAAAGTGCCAGATAGGCTATCCATTATTTATCTGCCAGATACACTAAATATTTTGGTTGTGCTATCTATCAGATAACTGTCTGAACCTTTATCTGTAACCGGTGAAACACAGGCCCTTAGTCTGTTACTGATTTATTGTCTCTATAATACACCATTCATTGGGCCTCTCCAATACAACCGAGTTTAGGTCTTTGGGAAATAATCTTGGTCTTACAATAAAAACTGTCTTACCTGAGGCTTCACCCTGATAAAATGAATATCAATTCCTTGAACGTAAGTCTTAAACTGCGGGAATTGGTTGAGGAACTTCTCCCGTTCAGCGAAGGGGTATTCATCTGCCCAGTAGTTGGTCCAGATCTTCAGCTGGTTGGTGTTGAAGCCGTATTCAAACGCAACTCCTTCTAGAGGAGGAGTGAAAGGCCGAGGATTCTTGAGACGGGCTTTTAGGTCCTTGATTGCCTGAAAAAAATTAAATAGGTATTTATTAATTTTCCCAATACATTTAGATGCATACGAGCCAGGATGGTGGGACACAAATAAGGACCGAGACACATGGAAGAACATGGGGGATTTGCCATAAAATGGGACACCATAGGCTAATTAAACAAAACCCTTTTAATCACTTTTTAACCATTTTTGCATGTCATTATCTCGAAGCAGTTTAAACTTTTTGCAAGTCACTATGAGTTGGTATTACTAAATATGACATCATTCATAGCTATATTTTTTTGTGCAGTTGGGGTCTTATTCTAGTCTAAAAAGAAGAAAGAAAATTCACAAACTATTTATGAAGCGATTTAAAGAGGATACATTGATATTTCAATACTTTTTTATACATAACTCTTCCTAATTTTTAAACTAAATCAACTTGTATTTAGTGTTTCAAACAATCTATGGATTTCATGAAAAGTAATCCGCAATAAACTATTTTTTTAATAATAACATTGATTAATAATAATTGCTCTATTACCGATGACAGCCTAACAGATTAGGTAATAGAGCAATTTATACCATATACTTCTGTCTTTGAATTTTCAAGGAACCCTCATGCCATACAGATAGATTATTTTGATAAGATCCATTGATAGATCAAAGTCCATGAAGTAGGTAACTAATTGGACAAAATTAAAATGAAAAATTGCTCAACAATTCACACAGCAACACAAAATCAAAGTACAAAGATCATAATTTGACCAAGTCATTCTGAATTGCTATCTGAATTGCATACCCAAATACATACGTGATTGTATAATATAAACTGTAGTAAATTATAGCGCATTGAAGATAGAGAATTGTTTTTGAGATAATTTGAAAGAAAGAAGATAGAAATTGCCAACTCAATCACAGACAGAAGTCCCCAACCTAACTTATCACCAAATGTGGTGAATAAATAAATAAATAAATAAAATAAATATTGTGGGACGTAAAATGGGATGGTATTAGGAAGAGAAGCCGAGGACTAATGTCAGTTCAGTTTTACATTATATTAATACGATTATTTCAACCAATTACACTACATAATTAATGAATTAAATTTAAAACATTAAAATACATAAATTTTGTTTAAAAACGAAGAAGTTATAAAGATAGTTTAGAGTTTAGAACATTCAACAAATGAATGCGTTTAATAAAACGAATGAAATGTTAATTCTCACTTCACAAAATTTCATCTTATTTAAATGATAATAATGCATGGGAACTTTCATTGTTAAATTCAGGGGAAGAGAAAAAAAGGGGAGTGATTAATAGTGATGACATGTCCAAGTTAATCTTTGTGATTTTACGAACAGAATCTGAATCAAGAAAAAAACCTTACAGCTTCCTCAAACTTGATCTTGAAAGGTCTGATGGCGTGGTCCAGCCTCCCTTTCAGTTCATTCAGCCCCCACCACTCGTTCTCGTTCAGGAGGGGGAGGGGGGACTGGTTCATACACTGGAAGGTCAGGTATACTCCAGCACCGATGATGGACAGAGCCAGGATCTTCACAATTACCCCCATTTCTGGAAAAATTAGTTAATCTCATTAGCTTTCGTCTTCTCGTCTCGTTTCGTCGTAGAAAGTGATGTGCTTTTAAATAAGGACTTGAGGTGTTACATCATCGTGCTAATTCCCGAGTTTCAGCGTAACGAACAACAACTGAAATTAAATGAAAATATTGATTTGCCACGACACATTATACAACACAATATAATGTGCCATAGTCTTAAAACTGGATACAAACTAAGTAAAAATTTAAGAAGACCAAACCAAATAAAATACTTATTTAGATAGGAAGAAGACTTGCTGATTGCTGACCCGCCCTGACATTTTGATATTCTATTCTATTTGAATTGATCAATAGTATCATAAAAAAATATAAGAGAAAATATTAACTGTTCGGGAAACCTGTGGCACTTAATGAGTAATTATGATGATGATTTCTCAGACAATACATTTATATTAAAATTACCTACAAGTAACCCACAGCAAAATATCATAATTTATTTACTTCCTTGTTTGTACAACTAGAATCTCAGTATGATGTAAGTATGTTCATATTTTAATCAATATACTAGCTGGTGTATAAGTTGATTACTTGTAACTATTATAAGGTATAACAAGAAAAACTACATCCTGTAGGCCAACCCGCTGCATCTTACGTGATTCACCGTAGTTTACAGAACATAAAAGGACCCTATGGATCATCCGTAGGCTCCTGAGCTAGTATACACTGTGTTGCAGGAGTCAGTGGCTTCTCCAGCGTGAGACTTAATTAGTTACCGACAATTTTAATTTTAGTTACCAACTTAGTTGTAAAATAGAAGTAAATGATTATGTTTGTTATTGTTTTGAGATTAATAAATATTGTACACCATTTATCAAATATCAACTTAATTTCAAGCTAAATTGAAAAAACTGTTCTTAATCGGATACCGGCCGGTTTAGTATTAAGTATCTTTAACAACGTATAATCATAGCATAAAAATAAGTAAATTATACAGAAAACTGTTAGGTAACGGGATCTTCCGTCGCGCTCCGATAGCACTCTCACTCAAATTCATATCAATTTATGCTATAAATATTCTTGAACTCACCGATTGTGAAACACGACCGAACTGTGTTGTGTATGGACTGTTACTGACAGAGGTACTTACTTGTGGCTAAACGACACACTGTGTTATCGCTCTTTGCACCTTGTACTATCTGTTGGATAAATATTGTTCTGGCGAATAATAAATATAATAAAGGGCTGGTTATGATGAAGAATGAATAAATTAATGAATTAACACTTTATTGTAGGTACTCAAAAAACATGCAACAACTGAATACTAGCTTTAACAAAAGTATAAAAAGTAAGTAGTTAGTATTAAGCTGATGTTTACTTTGTTGATACAACCTACTAAATAAGGGACGGGCTTATCGCTGAGAACTATATCTAACACTTTTTTTCGCAGCAATTAATTTGCAGTATGAAAATAAAGTTTCAAACGAGGTAAATTATTGATATGACTGTACTGGTTCTATACAAATCATTATTTCGGTAGGTACTTGGGTACATTATGTGTTGTGGACGCACCAAGGTTAAAACACTGACCTACGTTTTTGTCCCCACTACCTACATAACATCGTATCATGTAATCGTTTAAGAGGCCTTTTACCGGAAATCGCGAAATTGTTCGGTTTTCTCGTCCTAATTCTATGGTTTACGTTAGTTGTTTGATATTACAATTACATCTTTATAATAGTTCGTTTTCTCCTCTACAAAAGTAGTAAGAAACATTTTAGATAACTTGTTTATATATTGAGTAATAATCATTCTCCGGATACATGTTTCGTAAAAAACGCTCGAAGACCTGTTTTCTTAGCTCTAATTTGTAGATTCTAACGAATATGGGCGATCAAACTAATTTTTATTATGTTACGTATATCCTATTCTTCATTTAGAGTAGAGTACATTTTCGTTAAATGCTTTTATTCTAAAGATATACCGAATTTAATATCGACCGAAAATGCTTCGAAACAAACCTCAATAACTCCGAAGTTCTAAATCAATGGGACGTCATATTTATATCAAAATATTTATCAACATTTGCTTAAACTATGATATTAATTTTAATTTGTAGAACGGTTTTGGTAATTTTTTATGAATAAAATAAAACTACCATAATTTAGTAGTTTTTTCATTCCGCCGGCTTTTTCCATTTAGTACCGCGCGAGCGCTTGTCGAGGTCGGACCTATGTCGGTTGTTCTTGAATAAAATATAGAAATATTTCGTAAAATGTCAGTGTGTGGGACTGTCAATTGCTGTAAAAACGCTGTTAGTGTGCGTGTATGTGTTATTGCGATACTACGACCGACATAAGTTGATCCGTTGATAACGATCAATTGTTATTTTTATTGATAACGATCAATTATTGTTGTTGCTGGCCTAAGAATTGTACCACTTGTTGCTGGCCTAAGAATTGTACCACATCATTGTCATCTTGTTTAACCTTATTTATTTGGAGGTTATGCTGTAGGATGTGGATTGCATATCTAAAGTTATCTATCCTAATTAAAAAACAACAAGGCAACTTTTTTTGGTGAAACCGTACAACGACTAAATGTAATTATGCCTATGATTTTTTTAGATTATGACTAACTTGCCGACCCGCCGACAGCTGCGCTTGCGTTTTTACGTTATTTACTAGTTTATGTTTTATAGCCTTTTTCGATCATTTTACTATCCAATACTGAAATCATATTTTAAATCGGACCCGCGGTTCCTGAGTAGCACGTTCAAACAAATAAACAAGCAATCTCCTCAGCTTGATAATTGTAGTATAGATTTCCATAATATTTATTACAAAGAAAATATTCCGTAATTTTTTGTTCTTATTTTTACCGAGTATCCAATATGTAAACAAAAAATAATGTACCTTTCTAATAAATATATTATTTATTGTAAACATTAAATATGTACCTTTCTAATAAATACAGGGCGTCCCAAAGTTATGGGCCATGGAGGGGAAGTACCTTAAATATCGTAGATAGTGAATTTTGCTCAAACAAGACTTCATTTTATTTTTAAAAGTTAGTAATTCTGCATTCATTGATTTTCTAAAAATTACTTGCTTTGTCTGGGAATCGAACCGACTTACATGTACAAAAAAAATACTCGATTTTTATGATACCAATCGAAAGAAAAGCTAAAAAATAATAACTCTGCTTAAGTAACATAGTATTTTAAAAGAAAGGAACAACGTGAAATTAATTATTTTAATCAAATAAAAAACATGAAACATTTTTTTTTGTAAATTAATTAATTAAATTACTTACTTTTTAAAATAAAATGAAGTCTTCTTTGAGCAAAATTCACTATCAACGATATATATGGTACTTCCCCTTCATGGCCCATAATTTTGGGACGCCCTGTATATAAAATAACACCCCTATTCACGTTCCCACTGCTGGGATAGGGACTTCTCTCTTGACGAGATAGATTAGGCCTTAATTCACCACGCTGGCCAAGTGCGGGTTGGTTTTTTAGGGTTCCGTAGCCAAATGGCAAAAACGGAACCCTTATAGATTCGTGATGTCCGTCCGTCCGTCCGTCCGTCCGTCCGTCCGTCCGTCCGTCCGTCTGTCCGTCCGTATGTCACAGCCGTTTTTCTCGGAAACTATAAGAGCTATAACGTTGAAATTTGGTGAGTAGATGTATTCTGTTAACCGCACTAAGATTTCAGAAAATAATTGAAAAAAAAATCATAAAATTTGGGGGTACATAGGATACATAGGACATACATAGGACTGAAATTTAAAAACTTTTTTTTAATCCAACCCATACGTGTGGGGTATCTATGAATAGGTCTTCTAAAATCATAACAATGTTTTTAAAACCATTTAATTCTAAACTTAATAGTTTGGACGTGAGACTCTTCCAAAGTGGAAAACAGAGTGTCCCCACCCCCTCTAATTTCTAAACTAAGAGGATGATAAATCTAGAAAAAATATATATTATACATAACCATAAAAACTAACAACGAAAATTAGTTTGAACGAAATCTATCAAGTAGTTTTTTTATAATACGTCATAAACTATTTCATATAAACAATTGCTGCGGAAGCCTACATGGGCGAGTCCGACTCGCACTTGGCCACTTTTTTTAATATATAAATGAAATATTTTCAATAAGTTCGTAATAAAATAAAAATAAATATAAAGTTCGAAACTACAAAGATAATACCTAAACATAATGATAATAACATGGTATATTTGTGTTTGAATAAATAAAAGTTTCGTTAACGAAACTTTTATTTATTCAAACACAAATATACCATCTAACAAAACAAGCAACTTAAATATATATATAGGTAATATAATTTATTTGTTTTGTTATAATTAGAATTTGTATTTAGTCCGTTCAATTTAGACTTTCGAACTTACATAAAGTCCCAACATTCGACAAAAAAAACATTTAATTACAAACCTACACATCAAATTTCAGAAGAATCGGTTTAATAATGAGCCCATAAGATGAGATGAATGAGGACATTTAACTTCAATAAGACTATTTTCAGTTTTATTCTTATATAGATAATTATTAATCATGAATGTTTTAATTTAAAATTATGTACTTAATTGATTTCAAATAATCAATCAGATTTAAAATAAATATTGATATTATTAAGATAAAACATAATTGATTCAAATATTGAAATAAAAATATCCGCCATTTTGAATTTAGGAAAATATATTAAACACCTATCAATTAAATAAAAACATTAATATAATAATTATTTCAGAATGAAACTGAAAAAAATCCACTCAATAAAATGGAATTTATTCGATGCCATTTTCTACAGATCTAAAATAATTATTAGTATATTTGTATGTTTTAGATCGACGAAGTATCAAGATCATTTAGTATTTTTCATAGAATTCGCGTGACGCGCCGGTCACGTGGTGCATAAAATATCCAATTTCGCAAAACTTCAAAAATTTAACAGGGCTCTTAAAGAAGATTAGGTTCTACTTACAAAGAAATCGGTCTTAGAAGTTTGGTATGCTAGTTGTTACTTGGGAACACCTATCCAATTTTTCTATGTAACTGTGAGGAGTAACAGATGAATAATCATCATCATCATTATCATTTTGGGATCTGAGGTTTAATTTTTACGTAGTATAAGTAAGTACGTAAAAGTTTATAATAAAAAGTAGGTAACTCACAAACCTTCATGCTCCCATTCATTGGAACATATAATTGCGTATTTAATTTTAGTGTGTCTTATAATAAAATCAATCTTTAAAATGGGTGGGTTAAATTTTTGAGATAAAAAATAATAATCATCATCATCATCATATCAGCCGTCGGACGTCCACTGCTGGACATAGGCCTCCCTTAATGAATTCCAGTCGTTTCGGTCGGATGCGACCGTGAACCAGCTAACTTCACCAACTCATCCGTCCACCTGGTAGGTGGGCGTCCGACGCTGCGTTTTCCGATCCGTGGTCTCCACTCGAGAATTTTTCGGCCCCATCGGCCATCCGTTCTCCGAGCTATATGGCCTGCCCATTGCCACTTCAAAGAGCTAATCCGCTGGGCTATGTCGGTGACCCGCGGAAATAATAATGCAAGAATAAAATTTCAAAGCACGTATTTTTTTATCCCATGATTAAATTATAGCGAAATATCAATTTACGCCCAAATAAATAAATACACGTGGCCTTAATAAGTCATCATGGTCGACTTACTGACCCTATTTAAGGGAAATAGGGTTAATAATATCCCTGGGAATCACTTAATGTTGTTGTAAGTGTTAAAAATTGCTTATATATTATTTATTTGTTGCAGTTTTGTGGCAAACAAACTTGTAGTCGATTTAATAAATAAAAATTCAAAACATTTTTTTATTCAGTTATATGCAACGTCAACTGTGATGGTTTCGCTTACAGTCAGTTTGTATGCCAATTAAAATTATTTTCTTATATAATTTAAGAACGGCTGGACTAATTTAGTCGTAGTAGCCCAGGGAAGTTTTAAAAGGTGAGAAAATTTAACAGACCTAGAAAAGCTTGAAAAAATCAAGCTTATCTATATTAAATATTATTATTTACTTAGTTGCGATTACTGTTAACAAATATTGGTCACCTTGTTGTTGTCCTACCTACAAGTATTTATTTTGTCAGTAGATAAAAAGGCATAACGTACCTAAACTTTATTTGATTTCGAAAGCGCCATCTAGTCGTAATGTTTCATACTAACTAAGCGCTGTTTTAATTAACGTACGGTCACCACTGACGTGGGAAATTCATATCGTAGTTCTTACATTCTATCACAGATGTCGCTGTTCTCAAAAGTAACATTTGCTTCAGATTGTGTTTACGACCAATAATTAATCTTCCAATGGCTCATAATTAATAATTATTGAGAGCTCTTAACCAGACATACAGTAAAATATACATAAAACTTGACATAATTATAAAACTTGAAATGAAACACACATAACAAACAAATCTAATTTATTGAGGCAATATATTTCAGCATTATAATAAACTTTATCTAGAAGTTTTTACTTACTCTACCAGCATTATTTTATTGTCATTGTCCATTATTCAATTCGACTATATAGGTACTAAACCTATGGAACCCATTACAATTTTGCTAAAATTACCAATTTTAATCATATTTTGTGGCTACACATTTGTAAACATACCTATCGTTCACAAATGAAATAATTATTTTTATACGCAAAGGCGTTTATATAATGTACAGTACAATATTAAAATCTGCTTTTAAGGTACAGAAGAAACATAGGTAAGTACATGAAACGACAAAAAAGTTCGTGTTCCGTCTGTTTGTATGTTACCTTTATAGAAATTATGTTCTTTTGTACCAAATATCCTCTTTTTCTGTTGGTAAATAAATTTAGGAGTCAACAATAACTAACAAATAACTTCTTATTTTTTCTATTACTTATTATCAGAAATTTTACAAAACGATCATCCACAACCAAACTTTAATTGACAGCGACTTTTTTAAATCTATCTCTATTGGTGGGTGTTATTTGTCCACGTTTTCAGTATTTTTTGATTTCATTTTAATTCTTAATTTTATAAATTTGCTTAGATAGAAAAAAATTGGTAATTATTCGCTAAAATACAACACCTAAGTTATTATTGTCATCCCACTCTTTAAATACTTTCGTTGCAATAAATCTAATTATTTCAAAGAATATAGTCCGAAAAAAATTTACAATCTAGTCTTTTGAAACTAAGCTAGTTAAAGCCATCTATCTTAAAACTACAAAAATATTATTTTAAATAGTTTTTTTTGTGTACATGTAGGTATATATTTGTTTAGCATTAACAAAATTGTAACAATATTTAATTGACCTCGTGGTAAAGATAATGTCTTTATTCACAACTCTATCTTGGCCTAAGATAAGTAAACAGAAAAAATAATTTTACACCAAAGTAATCATTTTAACACATTTTTTGTTTCATAAAAACAGATAAGAAAGTTGTATTAAGGAAATTCTATGAGTAGGTACAGTAGGTATTTACTTATGTTTTTTTTAAATAGATAATACAAAATACCTAAATTACCTAGATGATCTTACGCTAAAAAAAACTAACAGGCACACTTCTACCACATTACATCTCTAAGGCAATACATATTTATAAGAAAAACCATACCTAAAACTATTTAACTAACTCTTTATTGTAAAATTAATTGAAAATAAAAAAATCTTAAATAATGCATAATTTCAAATACCTAGTAAATTTAATCGCCAGTTTAAGCTAAGTTATAAAAAAAATATACTAATTCAAATTAAATAAGTAGGTACCTAATAATATTTCATTCACACTATATATTATATTTTATAGCCCCTAGCAAACAAGCATTTAAGGAGCTTGCTTTTATTACAAAGCGATATTTTTTATTATTCTTTATTATTATTATAAAAAATCTAGAAAATGTATAAATTCACAACCTATCATTTTGTCTATTCAATTACTTTTCTGAGTTTATTTTATCGCCTTTCTGAATCTATTTCTGGCAAAACATTTTGCTAATTATTATTATTTTTATGCAGGGTCTTAGGCCTTCTAAACTAGTTTATTATTGGATAATCTATAATAATAACTTCTAAATATAATATTTTAATAATTATGTTATGAAAAGAATTGATTTAATTTTGGTCGTCAATATTTAAAAATAAAGGCGTTTTGGCAGGTTTTACGCTAAAAGGCAATTTAGTATTGGACAAAGATGAAAATATTTAAATATACAAGGGACTATCTTAATTAATTAGATACCTAAATACTAAATTTTCTGATTCGACAAAATCTGTTTTTTTTAAGGATGCTTAAAATAATGCATAAAGGAAAATATATATTATATGCCTAAACCTGCATCGAAGGAGTTTAATGATGTTAATATAACAAAATATTTTACAAATCTGTTGTAAATACATAGTATTTTTTCTAATAAAAATTATATAAATTTCTAATTCACAACATTTTCCTAAGAAGTTAGTATTTCATGAAAATGTTCCCAAAAATTTTCGATAATTATATAACTATGAAAGATATTTTTTAATCTCTTTAATAACGTAAACATTTTATGCATAACATAATTAAATTTTTTAACTATTAAACCATTTATAGGTCCAACATTAGTAACAGTTTGTAAATAAAGTTTATAAAATAGTGTAAAAATAAACGAGTGATTTTTTTGACAAAAGCATCATATAGTATAGATAATTATATTTCTATTGTGAACCAGTGAGCGTTTGTTTAATAAAATAATATTCAATTATAAAAGACTATAATGTCATTAACAAAATGCCCTACTTTTACCTGTACTAAAATATTATCAAACTAAAAATCATAATTTTATAATAGATTTAGTCTATTTAGAACAAATTAAAATGATTTTTTATTGTCACTGGTTCAAACGTTATATTTTTTATTTCTTATAACATTATTAAATATTTAATAATATTGATTTCCTATTTAATAATAATTATTGTCTTATTTATTGTCATAGTAATTATAGGAAAGCTCGTTTATTATTAACCAGAAAAATGAGTCCGTATTCAAAATTATTACCTTAAAAAGTTTATCAAACTACACATTTATATTCATGCGTATTTAAGTTAAGTTACATTATAAAATTTTGATCTATTTTTTGTCATACATTTCTTTTATGTATTGAATTACAAAAACATTACTAAGCAAATCATAAATATCATCTCAACTCAACTGACCATTAATTGACAAACATTTTTGATAATCATTATAAAAATTAAAAATTAAAATAAAAGTAATAATTTTGAATACGCCTTCTACGATAAAGAATTAAATCTAGGGTTATTTATTAAACTACTATAAGGTGTCCTAATAGGAAATATAACTATAATATAAGTAGATAGAGATTTGATAGGATATGGAAGTTTCTAGATATTATCGGGATATGCGAAGAGTAGGTAGATAGTTTACTAAAATAAATAAGGTATAATAAGTCAATATAACAATTTTAAAGGTGATAATAAAGCAACTCCGTAAACACGACCCTTATTATTCTAATTTTAAAATGTAACAAATTTCAGGATTTTGTTGGTTTTTTTAAACCGGGCAGTCTTAGGCCCAGTTTAAAAAAAAGCAATTTAATCAGGCTTGCAAGGTTAAACACAACAACACAACCAAAATTTTACAATCAATCAATCAATTGAATACAGAAAGCAAACTATCATAAAAGAATAGATCTTTTAAAAATAGTTAATAACAATACATAGGAATGCAAATGAACGAAATCTAAAAAGAAATTAGACAGTTTTCACATACACTTCGTTCGTTAAATTATCTACCTTTTGGGGGACAAACTCTGAACATAATTTGGATCCATTTCATCCAAATCTTTCCCTTTAGTCTCTGGAACACAACACACTACAAAACACAGCCCGCCTACACTTATAGACGCGTACAACCAAAATGCTCCATGCAAGCCAAGAGTCTGTTGAAAATCGACAAAGGTCTTAACCCCAACAAAAGCGCAGAGATAGCTAAAAGCCGTAGCCATAGCGCTTCCAAACGCACGATACTCCAAAGGAAATAACTCACCAATCAGAAGCCAAGAAATAGGACTCATACCCAAAGAAAAAGCAATCGTAAACACCAAAACACACAACAACGGAATCCAATCATTCTGTCCAATCGTCTGATGAAACATAACATTCTGAATCCTTTGATTCCGATGGACTTCTTCATAATACGCGTAGCTCCCAAACCCAGCTAAGGCCATAGACATAAGAACCGAACTCACTATCAATAGAGGAAGACGACCTACCGTATCTATCAACAGTCCAGACAAACAGGACGCGAGCAGTTGTACGAACGAGACAGCAATAGCTGCTCCATGTGGATTCATACCACCAAACGTCTTTCTAAAAATTGGAACAGCGTAGAAAGAGAACGCATGAGCGCCAGAAAACCTCTGAAACATCATCAACCCACAAGTGACCAATATAGGACCAAGCAAGCGGTTCATAGTTCTAGCATCTATAGCTATATTCCCAGAATGGTGTCTTTGGCTGAAATTCTTGCTGGCTAAAACATTCGTTCGTATAGTGGCTAATTCTTGCGCTACGTCAGAATCTTCTCCACGAAGCCATAGCAAGCTTTTGTAAGCTTCATCGTCTTTACCAATGAGGACTAAGTAGCTCGGTGTTTCTGGTATGTAGAGGATAGTGCAGAAGAGTAGGAGAGGGGCAGCGGAGATGCAGAGGGCTAGTTGTTGCCAGTCGAGGTAGGCGCCGATGGTGAAGCTGAAGAGGACGCCAAGATGGCCGACCACCTTGAGGACGGCGCTGAGGCAGCCGCGGATGTCGGGCTTGGATATCTCGCTGATGTAGACCTGGAAAAACAAAAGAAAAAGTACATAAGTTTCTCTATGGGCCACTCACACATTTACTCAAGTTACCTACTTAAAAAGCACCCCTATTGACGATCTTACAGGGAATTTTCTCTTGACGGAAGAGATTAGGCTTTAATTCATCATGCTGGCCAAATGCGGGTAAGTGAATTATTCGAAGTTCTCAAACATACCGGTTTCCTCATGATGTTCACTAGCTCTTTTAATTGGAAGTAAGCGCTACAAACAAATGTTTTACATTGCATAATGTAGTCAAAATATGCTAATTAATACATTACTGTCGGAAAACTCCAGGAGTTATCTACATTTTACCGGCTTGTTTTATTCAGTACTATAAATAAATATCTATTAATGTTACAATTATAACTTTTCATGACACAAACCCATTTACTTAAGATCTTAATCAAGTTGTACAACTCCGCGAAACTCAATTAAATTCAATTACCCCAAAGTTTAGAAAAGTTGCCAAACAAATAATAGAAACCATAACTTTTCAGAGCAAATCGTTTAATTCAACTTCTAAGATCCAGATGGTTTCAGTTTTATCAAAGAATTCTTAGGAACTTGTGTCGTAAAATAAATTAGGGCGATTGTCCGGGGCTCAAAACTGGACGATCACATTCAGACGAAGTAGGTACAATCAAAACCTTTTTCATTTGTTTTACTAAAATTACTTGAGGAAAACAAACGAATAGAATAATTTATGTTAACCTCCGGCTATATCGAGCTGTGTTAGTTATAATCGCTTTTTTATTTTATTTTTCTCGCAAACAGATCTTTGAAATTAGGTACATATAATCAAATAAATATATTTCTGGACAATTCACACAGCAATACTCCAGCCTTGTGCTAAGTTCGAAGCTTGCGTTGATAATCTGATTTATTTATTACATTAAAGTTACATATACTTTTTTGAATATACATAGAAAACACCTAGATCTCTGGGAGATCATCTCCCGGAATACATATTTGCAAATCGTACTAATTGATGTCCCGGGGCAGAATCCGGTAGACGGAAGACCGACAAACGCAGCGTCGTCGGACGTCCACCAACAAGATTGATAGATAATTTGGTGAAAGCTACTAGCTAGGTCGATCCAAGCAGCATCTCACCGAAATAACTTTAAGAGAAATAACTTTAAGGATGCTAAGCAGTGGACGTCCGACCGCTGTAATAATGTCGAGGAACTAGAATAATGCAAAGTCTCGGGTATCAGTTCATCAGTTATATCAAAATGGCCAACTTTTCCTTTGAGATGAAGTTTTCGGAATTGTCGAATGCAAAGGGACGCTGATTGCGAATCTCCAAACTTAAGTATACGAAGTTTAGGGCTTTATCAATTCAGAGTAGGGTGATCATGTTTTAATAATTTCAGTTTAATTATTAGAAAATCGCCAAATCAAAGCCATATAACGACAGACAAGTAAAACTATATTATTAACAAGCTTAAATCCATTCTCCCCTTTAATGATTCTCCTAAATACTTTACTTTACTGAACTTAGTATAATGTTTGTAGCTTATTATTGTAGTTTAATAAGTGAGATTCTTACGTATTGTTTCCTTTGTAAACAATAAGTTAAATTACGTTATCTAGATTATAATTATGACCATTATTATTCGTTTTGTCCCTTCTAGAATGTCTCCTTTACTCAAAAACAAGGTTCACCCTACATAACAAATCCATGCGGGTTCCAAAATTAGTTTCTTTATCCGAAAAGGCTTCAATGCAAGCCAATTTCATCCTTTTCACCCAGATAATAAGACCCAATTTCCCGGATTTAAGAAAGGCTTTGTGAAGGCAGTTCGTTCGAATCGCTCCTAATGAACGATTTCGTTAATGTTCAGTTTTGAGATGTTTTATTCATGAAATGAAAACACCGGTCTTTTAATGAACAAGAGATTTTTACTCAATTAGGGAGATAAATTGTTGAAGATGTTGATTTGAAAGAATTTACCTTGGTCTCAACGGAAAGTGGCTTAATTATGTTAAATTTCCTCCCACTCGCGGACCAAGATACTTTGTAATTTTGTAATTTTTTCCATACCGTTTTCTAATATTTAGATAAAAAATAAGCTTAACATTTACCTAAGAACCAGCGATGATAAGGAGGTCTGAAAATTTATTCTCGAGACTTCCATACCTCATTATTAACAACCCATATTACGTATTAATACTATTTACTGTGTATACCTGTGACAGCATAGTCAGTATAGAGCAGCAGAACCCTCCTAGGAAGGCAGTGATGCACATGACGCGTACAGACGTGGCCAGAACTGTTAGTAGCCATGAGAGGGAGCAGGGTGCCGCAGCTAGTGACAGCACCCGGCGTCTCCCGTGGCGCATCGCCGCTCCACCAGCCATACCGCCGAAGAGGGCGCCTGGAATAAAGAACAGAATAATAACCACTGTTCTACAATTATCGGAATTATGTCGGACGTTTACAGCTGGATATAAGCCTAAAATTATGTATTTGGATACAACTTTCATCCAACCAAAGGTTTTCACCTGGTTGTCTGTCCATCTTGTTGGTTTCCTGGGTTTGCCGATCCGCAGTCTCTAATCTAAAAGTTTTCAACCCAATCGATTCATTTATGATTTAACCCTGTAGAAAAACTCCAAGCATAATGCAATAGCGTTCATACGCAAATGAGTATCCATATAATGAAGTACCACGCCGTGAAGCTACAATTATTACGAGCTTTCCGCCCTGCGGCTTCGCCCGCGTTTTACACTTTCCCGCAACTTTCTTCCTTTCTGAGACCTTTCCAACAAATGCAAAATTGTGGAAATCGTTTCTTGCGTTTTGGAGTTATAGCGTCAGGAAGGAAAACCCGACTTATTTTTATATAAGTACATATGTAGTAAAAAGATTATGAATCAATCAATCAAATAAGTTTATTTGTAACTACTACATACTATAAATAATACCTAAGTGAAATAACATTGCGTATTTTCAAACCTTAAATAAACTGTTTTAGCAATGATGCATGACATGAACCATTTAAACTGCGTTAATTTATTTCAATCGCTTCCCAACGTCCTATAATATTTCAGACGTCAACAAAGTAGTCCTAGGACACACATGCTGTTGACACTTTGTTCGTTTCTCGTACGCGTATTTATTTTGTTTTTCAATAAACGGTACACTTGTATACTTGTGACTTGTCACATCATTACTATCATCACATTCTATATCGTCTACTGCAAGTAGTCAGGGATCCGTAGTACATGGAAATCAAGTGATTACTAACAAGCTAATTTTTGGTGAGTAGCTTCGTTTCGATGAGACGTCCAAAGATATCCTATACCCAACTCTCGATTGTGGTAGCTAACAGAGATATCAAGGATTAAAAAATTCAAGGATGTAAAACCGGGATAACGGACCACGAAATTTGTAGGACAATATGTTATATCTCAAGATAATTATCTAAATTATATAAAAACATGTTTGTCCTACAAAACCTATGGTTTGATCAAAGAGTCCGCCATTTCCAAAATGTGTCGAAAACGAGGTCAATTTAAATGATTACTATGATTACTAACCAGCTGATTTTTTGTTGTATACTTAATTAATATTTATAAAATCTAACGGACATATTGTCCGACAAATTTCGTGGTCCGTTATCCCGGTTTTACATCCTTGAATTTTTTAATCCTTGATATCTCTGTTAGCTACCACAATCGAGAGTTGGGTATAGGATATCTTTGGACGTCTCATCGAAACGAAGCTACTCACCAAAAATTAGCTTGTTAGTAATCACTTGATTTCCATGTACCTACTACGGATCCCGGCCTAAAGGGTTTTTCCAATCACCTTGCCAGGCGATAAACATGATATCCCGTTATATTCAGCATTCAGGTTTTGCAGCAATTTCGTGTTGCGAATCAGCTAGCTTTTAAAAGGCTTCCAAAAAACTGCTGCCAATTCTTATTATTGCTAGTCACAGATATTATAAAACTAAAGAGCTGCACAGCTCTAACAGCAGTCCAAATATTTGCGTGTAATTAAACCCTGTTGACTCGACTAACGATGGTTTGATACAGAGTCAATACGCAGACAAAACAATTCTATTTAAATTTGTTTAGCCGTTTGTTTGTTCTGTTAATGACATTATACAAGTTGTTTATTTAGGTTTCTATTCAGTTTCGATTTCTTGGAAAATTGACGTATTGACTCGAAATTTCGTAGGAAAACGAGAGCGTGGTCCATTGTTGCTAAATCGTCATCTATTTCGTTCTGTGTATTTAATAAGCAAATAGCTGTACCACCTTGATATAACATAACACCCCTATTCACGTTCCCACCGCTGGGACACAGGGACTTCTCTCTTGACGAGAGAGATTAGGTAGAACACCCGTAACAAAATTTGCAGATTGTACAAGTTTGTTCCGAGACGGGAATCGAACCCGCAACCTTAACTCTAACTGCTGCCTATGTTAATAATAATATATGTGTTAGTTCGCATCTTTACCTAGGAAGGAGAGAGAAGCGAGCCAGCTGGCTTGTTGGTCTGTGAGCTGGAAGTCCCTCCTGGTGGCGTTGGCTCCGGGTCCTTGCAGGGACGCGATGGCTGGAGATGAGTACCCTTTGCCGAGTCCAGCGGAGAATGGGGCTAAGGACACTGCGAGGGCGGCTAGAACCTGCAATAGAAGGAGGATTTGTATGTTAGTGTCAAAGGATAATTAAATTGATTTGAATTAGAAATTATGTTGGCGATCATAAAAGTTTAGGGGAAATACAGTAATCTGCAGCCTGCAGTCTTAATTCACCGGGTTAGTTTCGTTCTCATCCGGTCCGACCGATTACAATGTAGTTTATCCACGCACGCTGGCCAAGTGCTTGTTCTGTCTATAGTACTGTAGTCCTATATTATTTACATGTCTTTAAAATTGTTTAAAGTTGTTACAACATCCCGGTTTCCGAACGATGTTTGCCTTCACCTATCCAGCAAGTGTTTTAAAGCGAACGTTAATCTATCATGAGTAAATCCGAAGGTGCGCCGCGTTTTAGCCCAGGAACTAGGTAATGAAAGTCGAAAGAGCTCTAACTAACCAACACAGCCATTGAATTTAAGGTATCTAAGTTTTTACATTATCTATAGGCCGTTATCAGGTCACACACCATTAAGTGTGGAACAGTCGGAAAAAAAGCAATATTGCATCTCTCACGATTTGACCCATATTCCAATACTTCAGAATGTTCAGAACAATGAGCGTTGAACATCGGCCGTATGTAGACGTTAGTGCCCAAATTGTACAGCTAGTTTTGCAGAATATAATCTTTTTATCCTTTTCATTTCTTATTTTAGATATTATGATGTGTACATAATGTAAAAGGATATTAAATAGTATTCCAAACTACTAGAGAGAGGAAGTTTCTAATTATGAGTGCAGAGTCCAAGAGCACCGCCATATTTTATTTATTTTTACGATCGTTGCTTGACATAGGCCTTCTTTTTAAAAAACGTATCCCTTTGTATCCAACAATAACAAATAAGTTAAACAATTACAAACAGTAAATTTATCATACACGGGCGAAGCCAGACAAATATCTATTCCTTGTATTTCTATTGGAAGCCTCTGGTGTCTATCAAAGGGATTTTTGAATAAATGATTTTCACACCGTTCTTTATACCTCAAACGTGCCTTATTCTCGGTACGTGTTCGAGAATTTTCCTTACATTTTTATCGAGAACCTTCTAAAATGCGGTAAATATAGTAAAAAGTGTGCGAAGCTTCTTGGCAGAACCTCTTTACATAATGGCCGGGTTCGCGGCATACTTATCAACTTGCAAAGTTGTAGTCGATCATGTTTTAGTAATTTGACGATCTCTGCGGGCAAAGGTTCGCCAGCGACGCATGTGGTTTTGGTTGTGAGTTTGATTCCCGCATCAGGACAAATATTTGTATGATCTACAGATATCTGTTCCGGATAATTTATTGTTTTTTTTATGTGAACACCGGTCCTTCCTTATAGTATTAATATATCTTTTTAAATCCCTATTATTTATCGAAACTAGTTAAAATGATTCAGGAAGTATCAGTATATAAATGTCCTGGATCAAAACCTTGAGTTGAACTATTGGGCCCCACTTATATTATGTTACACAATGATCATTTTCGGTGTAATGTTGCAAGTACTATGTTTGCCCTGAGACCAAGTGCCGCAACAAGACTATACGATGCGTTTTCGAGTTGATATATTGACGATACGGGTGACTCAGCAGTATGCTTGATAGAATCGTGATTTTAATGGCAAGGATAAGTTGGGTTAAAACCCTTTAATCAGGGTAACGGAAATTATTTGGGAACTGAAAATAATTTATAATTATGTCACTATGATAAAGCTTGGCTTTATTATTTATTCGGTCTCAGTATCGAATCAGAGGTCTGGAGATACTTTGAAGAAGAAAGAAGAAGAAGGTCACTGATACGGCCAAACGAAAATAGCACTTAGAACAGATGGTCGATGGGGCCAAGGTTTCTCAAGAGACCATGGATTGGTAAAAGCATTTTCAGACGTTCACCTATAAGATGGAAAATGAATTCATGGTTCTCTATACATCTAGATATTGCAGTAGAACTTATATGTTTTTACTAAGATCCCTGCCTAAAATTATATAAAGTTTAATATACTTACAAATATTTTATTTCAGTTAATAATTATCAGAAAGGATAAAATTGTGTAATCTAAAAAAGTATTCAAACAATTATAAAGATTAAAAACATTGCCAAATAACCAAACAACAATTCCTTTGAAGTCGAAAGTTTGAAAAAATTACAAACATGTCATTCAAACAGAAGAGCGTTGGTACATAGGGGAGGAGGGGGTGGAAAAGGACAAGGGGGGTCAAAAATGCCAAAACAAGAGAAATCCTTTACGAAAGTGGGTCACCACTAGGGGTGGCTTTTGCAGTCGAATTACATAGCTCGGTAGTTGCCAGAAGAACGAGTTTATTATTATTTACTTATATCTGGTCTGAGGGAGCAATAGAGAGGAAGAGTGGAAGGTAAAAAGGCCTTTGCCCAGTAGTGGGACAGTACGGCTGATTAATAAATCTATACTAATAATAATAAATTAGTTAGTTTACAGATATATTGTGTTTATAGGCATATGTATATGATAAAGAAACTACATGACAATTTTTTGAAAATTTGTCTTTATGCATACCTATATATGTCTGTATGTTACGCCATAACTTTTAAACCTGGTCTGGGCGTCGCGGGCACCCCTAATAATAAATAAAATAAACCATTTACCTATATCCTCAAAATAATCTTATTTTGATAAGACTACTGATAACCCACTGGTTTCATTCCACTGTGACCCAGGGATCGTATGGGCAAATCGTTAACGTTAATGAGCACTTAAACAGTTTTTAGCAACGAAACGCTGAATGCTTTTACGTTATTTTTATAACGTTTTAACGGCGAACGTGAAAAGCGTTATTAGGGGTGTTTCTGAGAAAAGTAACAATTTGGAAATATATGATTTAGCGGTCCTCGATTTTTTTACAATTCTGTGTTTGTCACCTAGCTTCTTAAAAAAAAAACGTTTTATATGAAAAAGAAGATATTGTAGAGGATATTCACGTTTAGTTATAGGGCTAGTATCAGTAGTCCGAGAATGTAGTCCGATTATCGGACTACTGATACAAAAAAGTATCAGTAGTCCGAGAATTTGAATTTTTCAGAATCCTCGGACTACTGATACTTAAAAAGTCTCAACAGTTCGATAATCCGATTAAATTATCGTATAGCATAACAACTACTACTGAAATCTACTTTTCTCTAAACAAAAGCGAATAGCGAGGCTTTGCTTTTACCAGCTGATTTCAGAATAGATTACTTAACCCGCAGAAATATATATTTTCACTTAGTAAAAGTTGTCTGTGTCCTTTCCTGAATTTAAACTACACTGTATCTGCTTACAAAATTTTATTCAAATGGACATATAGAAAGAGTAACTTTTTCAGTATTTAAGCTTTATCATTACATATTAATAAGAAGGTACAGATTATCTGTAAACAGCTATCTTATAATTTCATGACGGAGCTTATAACAAACAGACAGACATCTGGGCTTAAAAGGTTGTATTTTCCCTCCAGGTAAGTTAACGTAACCCTAAAACGTAAGCCAATAAACGGAGGTTGCAGTTAAATATAAACCTTGTTAAAAAGTAAACAAAAGAAAGTTAAACCAACACTGAAATCCGTAGACAAGACGTGGGTCTTCAGCCTCACAATATTTAGCTGGCTTCAGTAACACAGATCTGGGGCGACGCCAGACTTATTACCTTGGGGTAGAGATCCCGACATAGGATGGCTTGACATTTAATATTAAATAAGTAATATACTACTAATAATAATAATTCGGGAGCTAGCACCAACTTTGAGTAGGTGTTGCTGAAAACTGCTTACATAAGAAAAATCAAATACTATTTTTAAAACGATCTAATTATAATAAAAATGTATATTATATGTTAATATTACAATATATTATAATAATATTAATTGAAAGATAAAACCAAAATTCAAAAGTTTTCTATTTCATGGTCTTTGGCAGAACAAGATTTCTCTAACACAAGTGGATCTCATACATTGTTAAAACTTAAAACTATATGTAAATGAAAGAATATTTTGTTTCGTATTTGTATTATACCTCGACAAGAAAAAACCTGGCTGAAAAGGCAAGTCAGCCCGTATCAGGATCTCTAACTACTATAGGTCGTTGTCTACAATATTTCATCGAATATTGGATTCCTTTTGGATATTGATTTAGAGGTTACGCGATGGAAACGTTTATCGGACAGGCGCTGAGCAATTCTTTTGTTCTTTATATGTTTACTAGCTTTGCGCCGCGGATTTACCCCTGTTATGGCGGGATTTTCCGCGAAAAGATGCTTAAATCATTTGCATCAATATACCAACTAGCAAACTACATAGTGAAGGACGTGCAATTTTAAGCGCGTCTTTCACCTCCTATTTTATTTTATTTTTTATTGTTTATAATTTAAATAAAAAATAAGAAAACATAGGAATAAAGCAGGCAAAGCCGCGGGCGGTACAGGTAGTAGTTGTAGTATATATTATAAGAGAATAAGAATAAGAATAATTTATTTAAACTTCTTAAGTAACATGAAAATAGGACCTTAAACTAGGTATAAACTTACACTAAACTAACTTATTTCTATTTTATTACTAATTATACATATAACCTTCCTCGATAAATGAACTATCAATCCAAGCAATTTGCGTTAGATAGATATTATATTAGGATGTTGAAGTATGTTTTAATGTTTTCATACAACGTTACAGATATTTACCGAAATCTAGGACAACAACAGATTACAAGCATTAGCAGTCCCGGCAATAAACCCTTTGATAGCCTGTCCCTTGATAAAGCCATGTACCCGGGTAATTGAGAAATAATTGTGGCTATAATTACTCCCTAAATAGTGAGTAAGTAACCTTGACCACATGACCACACTCGACTTCCATTCCAAAGGTCGAGGGTTCAAACCTTGCGCACCTCTAGATTTTTCTTCCTGAAAAATGTATGTGCGCTTTGAAAATACGTGCTCTAACGGTGAAGGCAAAACTTTTGGTTTGATATATATTAGTCATGACACTGGAAATACTTTTTCAGCACCACAAATGTGGTATTTCAAACGAAGTTTATTTAAAACCTTCAACAAATACTAATCTCAGGTACAACACACCCTCGGCTTAATTAATATCTTGTCGATAACAGGCAGACAAAATTAATCAAATGTGTTTTTGCCATAGTAAAGTTTACAGTAACGCAACTTTTTAACGGTTTAAAATTTGGCCGTTTTATTTAATCACAGTTACTGTAATTGTTTATAATTATTACCAAAAACTGGCACCTGTTTCAAAATTAATGTAACGTAATCTGTTCGCTACCTTTGTAATGTAACCTCATTTAAAATTAAATCGAAAACACTCTTTGGTTATGTTTGCAAAGTCGAAGATGTACATCTGAAAAAGCTACACACTGTCTCAACTCTGTTTTCATTTCTGAATCACTTGGCATAAATAACAAACTTGATTCATTAGCCAATGTATAAGATTAGCAGTAAGGATTAATAACTGTTTAGTTAAGGGTTAAATGGGTACTGGAGGAATGCGAAACTGTTTTGTTGATGACATAAGTTTAGGGTTAATTCTTGGACTTGAGTTTCTTGCATTTAAGTTTTAATTTTAAAATGAAGGCTTTGAAGTTAAACCTCTATATAGATACAGATCGGCTTGTTACCACATAAATAATGTTAGGAAGATCACCCGCCTGTATGAATATACTTTTTTTGCTACACACACACACACAGTTCTCCTCAAAAAAATCCATTATAGGTCTTGAGAGATTTAATATCTTTCCGCCGAAGCCATGGAGTGGAAAGCTAATAATTAGATAAAGATTTTAAAATCACTCACCTGAGGAAGATGTCTCGCTCTTCTAATAGGTTGTTCCTTCTCACTTGCACTTGTCAAACACTTCCCATTAGGCTCACTCTTCACCACCCCCCTCAAAACCCCCTCTCGCTCCTCATTAGCGATGTTGCCAGCTCGCACCATAGGCCGTATCGGTATATTATGCTTCTCGAAATATCCATTCTGTATCATCTGATCCAAAGAAACTTCCAACTCACGTACAGGCACAACTTTTCTTCCAAAAATCGGATCATCAACCACCATTTTACGATTGCATCCAGAAACTTCGGAGAATTTCACGATTTTCTTCTCATCGGGTTTCTTCGCGCGTGTTCGAGAACGTTCTGGTATATCTGAGGTCCAGTAGCGAGCGGTTTTCTCGGATATCCGCAAAGGTTTGCATACTGCGACGTTCTTTGCTTTTGAATTTGGATCTACTCTGGCAGTTCTGTCTTGTAGCGGCTTGAGTTTGAGTTGATTTGATTTCAAAGTTGGAACATGATTGAAGTTAACTTTTGGCCGCTCCCTTGATCTGTCGCTAAATTCATAGTCTTGTTTTCTCTCGTTCGCAATTCGAAAGTCGTAGTAATCTTTCTTTCTCCGTCTCTCTCTATCGATGTCTCTGTCATAATTGTAGTAGTTCCGAGGTAGGGAGTTGTATTTTACGTCGTAACTTGAGGGTAGATTTAAAAACTCTGGTCTTATTGGTCTAAAGAGAGATAGTTTTCCCTGCGCTTCGTCAAAATCGGAGTAGATGTCTTCGTAAACGTATCCGTTCTTGCGTCTCGGTCTTTCTCTATGGTTGTCTCTTTCTCTCCTGTACCTCTGGGTGTCTAGGTATGGCTCGTATCTGCGGTAGTCTGTTTCGTGTTCGGGCCTTCTTTCATAGAGTAACCTCTCTCTTGAACCAGCCATGTTAGACTTCCTGTGAAAGCAAGAAAAATATTTTAGTGTTAGATATTAAGAATAAAAATATACCTAATGCAATTCTCAACTCTTTGAAATTTCTTCGATAGGTGTAGAAAACATCACAAAGGAAGAAACAGTCGAAATGTGTATTAATACTTTAATTATAAGGGAAATTGTGGGTGTCTGTTTATCTGACCGCCTCTCACAGAAAAACCACTGAATCAATGTAAGGATATTTAATACTGTTAGATTAGAACGCTGGAAAAACATAGGCTACGTTTCCCTACACCGTTAGAGCACGATTATTCAAAGCGCACAATTTTTTTTCAAGGAAAAGAGATCCAGAGGTGCTCGGCTGGGTTTGAACCTACAACCTTCGGAATGAAACTCGAGTTCTCCCACTTAGCCAACACGGCTCTTCTAAGTTTATCTACGGGAGCACAGAATTCAGAAGCACAATTTTCCCCGCGCCTACATTTGAATAAAACCAAATTAATTTATTAGACATAGGCATTCTGAGCATCTGCGTCTGTGGTTCGCTCCGTGCGTTTAATTAAATGTGCGCTTATGAATGTTTGTGTTCAACGTATTTCTTCTCTTAGACTGTATAAATATGCACCAGTCACTAAACAAACTGTTTTTGACAAAGATTAAAAAGTGTAGAAGGTTTGTTGAAGACCAAGGGTCAATATTCATTATCGTTAAAAGCATGTTATAAGTAATACATTCATAACAACTTTTTCTCACGATCTTTGCCTTTATCGTAAGATCACGATTTTCACGTGTTCAAAAGGAAATCAAATATATTCGTATTGTATGCTAACACGTCTATTTTTAATATAAAGATATCGTAACTTATAACTAATGCAAATAAACAAGAAATCCGATACGAAGAAACCTCCAGACTCTAAATTAGTTGCTCTACATCTCGCAGTCTAATTGGATATAACCTGTAAACGGATCACGGTCCATTTTACCCGCCTCTCCCCTAACCCAGATCAAGTAATTGCAGTTTTTAGGTCGCTTGAATATTTTATTCGATTATTAGATTCTCGATTGAAGCGGCAATGGGGTGGCGAAAGGAGGACGGATGGCCGACGGGGCCGAAAAGTTCTTGAGTGAATAACCCGGATTGGTAAGCAACGTCGGACGTCCACTAACAGTATCATCAGAATAATCAAGCTAACTAAGCTTAGAATAATGCTATAAATTCCCATAAATTAGTTAGCCCATTATTACTTGGGCTTTTGGGTTAAACCCTGGGCTTATAAAAAAGAAGGTTTTAATTAAAATAACTAAATTTAAAATGAATGTCCTTTGTATACAGGGTGTAAAAGTTTTAGGTCATAATTCTGGGCCTAAATTCTTCTAATAACTTTGAAGAGAGGCAACGGGAATATCGTAACAAAGTTAAATGATGAGATTTGTACCGCACTGCGCCAAGCAATTCGGTGCTAGTGATGTGCTTAAGTTATCGATGATAATTAAATAAATAATCAATATTGCTGGCCAATTCACATAGCAACATTTAGCCCCGTAGTAAACTCGAAGCTTGTGTATGTTGCTTTATTATTGCATCAGTCGATTGGCTACATACGAATTTGTTTTATCTTGATCAATACATAATGTTCTAATGTCTGATTATAAGCTAAGTTTCATAATAAATAATGAATCTTAAAATATAAATTATACTAGCTGACCACTTTGAAACCTAAGCTATCCTAACTATATTAAAAACAAAAACACCTAAATTTTCCCAGCTGTTCAATGAGTTCATTGAGCAGTAAAATTACAATGAAAGTGGCATTGATGATTATTTATAGAGATTAGGTACATATTATTATGATCACATCAAACAAAATATTTTCAAGAATAATAAGTCCTTTAGCTCTGAAACCTAAATGCCTAAATGTCTAACTGATAGTTTGGCACGATGCGGCTTGGCAACAGCTCGTCATCTCAACGACTTGGCAAGCACAACACTATTTCAACAACGTTTGATACTTAAAAATTGTAAAAAAATTAAAAACGTATTTAGTAGTAACTATTAAAGTTTAAGTCATTAGTAACACTATGGAAGTAATATCTATCTTTGTATGTATATTATATTAAGTATATCAGAAATCTAGCACCCGTAACACAAGCTTCGAGCTTACCACGGGGCTAGATGTCGTTGTGTAAATTGTCCAGCAATATTTATTTTATTTTATTTATTTTAATATAATAATAAATAATTGTCTAAAGTAAAATTACTTTTTAATAGCAATAAAATAAATATTGCTGACAATAATTCATACAGCATCATCTAGCCTAAGTAGGCTCGAAGATTGTGTCCAATAAACATTTTATTAGGGACATAGAAAATTCCGAAACTATATTTTTCTAATTAAAACTAATAACATGAAGCTCTAAATGACCTAAATATGAAGCCGTGGGGACATCTTGCCCGTCTCGACAACTTGGCACAACACTAGTAAGCGTTATAGACTAATTATTATACAGAATTCACTTGCAAACTTTAATATTAACCCATACACACATTTTAACTAGGTAGTTTTTTTGTTAAAATTTTTGTCAAACTTAAAGCGGATTTGCCTGCGATATCTACATAATATATTTAACAATCAATACCACTTTTAGTTGTAATTTTATACCTCAAGAACGCCTGGGCCCATTTAGGTGCCTTTAATCAGAAAATAACTCAGAGAACGTTAAAAAGGTGAGAAACATGGGATTTTATCAAGCATTTATCAAAAATCTAGCACCCGTAACACGGCCTTAAACCAGGTTAGTATTTAATGAAAATACCTACACATTTTGTTTCCTTCCTTTTCAGAAACATTTTCGGAATCAAAGCAAACGGTTATATTGGAAATTCCCTCTTACAGCTCTATTGGGATATCTTCATAGGAATTTGCATAAGTTTTAGAGGGGAATAGTGTTTCAAAAGGCTCAATTTCGTTTGAGGATCGGGATGCGATCAGAGAGCTATTTTATGGCATTCTGTGTAAGCAGATTGTTAGTTCTGAAAGAAATTTCTCCGGGAGGAGAAAATAAAAATGTAGTTTTAGACATATAGCCCAGTCAATTTAAACATTTCAAGTTACATAAAGTCCCAACAAGCTGGATTTCTGTGAAATTGTTCAAATCATAATTATAAACAATGTCTAAAAGATCCCCATCATTCCACGTTAAGGAAAAAGTTTTATTCAAGGTTAAATGTAAAAAAATTTAGTTTTTCGCGATTTTCAGCAAAACGGTAAGTTTTATCATAAAAGTACCTAAGACAAAATTGTAGATCATGAAATTATCTATCAAAATGTATCAACACTTTTTTCTTACAAGCCACCGTTTCTGAGATATAACGGTTCAAAAAGTTATAAAAATTGTTTACAAAATGAAATGAAATGTTCAAAAAGTTATTAAATTGCGTCAATAGCGATGTATTGCATGATACTTTGTCGGAACGAAACGAATCCTCCGTTGTTTGTGATTCAATATTAGAGCACGACCGGCCTTGACAATTTTTTTTTATTTTTTTATTTAATTACAAGAAAAAGGCTTTGTCGCTGAGCGACCACATCGTCTTATCGGGAACTTGACAATTTGTGCATGCCAACTTTTATAACTTTTTGAACCGTTATATCTCAGAAACGGTGGCTTGTAAGAAAAAAGTGTTGATACATTTTGATAGATAATTTCATGATCTACAATTTTGTCCTAGGTACTTTTATGATAAAACTTACCGTTTTGCTGAAAATCGCGAAAAACTAATTTTTTTGACATTTAACCTTGAATAAAACTTTTTCCTTAACGTGGAATGATGGGGATCTTTTAGACATTGTTTATAATTATGATTTGAACAATTTCACAGAAATCCAGCTTGTTGGGACTTTATGTAACTTCACCCTCATTTTTCTGTATAAATTGACTGGACTAATAAACAATTGAAGATTTTTCAAATAAAATATAAAATATCCAACTTGATACCTTTATTTTGATTTATTTT
The DNA here is from genome assembly GCA_963691955.1 of Chloroclystis v-ata. NCBI lineage: Eukaryota > Metazoa > Arthropoda > Insecta > Lepidoptera > Geometridae > Chloroclystis > Chloroclystis v-ata. Next base: position 4,870,735 of record OY829905.1, read on the forward strand.
TTGAGTCCTTCAGATTTTTTTGACCTTTTTTACTAAAAATAATTCAAATCACTACCTTCAGACGTATTTATCCGTATCCTTAATTACTTAAAAATTTATTAATAGATAAAAATAGAAACGGTATACATACGTATGAACCTCTATATATTATATACGAATACAATATTATAGGTAGCACAAGCTCCAAGCTGATCACCATTTGACGTTCCTGATAATTTTGAAACTTCATGCCGGTCTCGTCATGATGTTTGCCTTCACCGTTAGAGCACGTGTTTTCAATGCTTACATCATTTTTCAAAGAGAAAATTTCTGAAGTGCGCGGCGGGGTTTAAACTAACGACCTTCAAGTCGAGTGTGCTCCCACTTAGCCAACACGCCTTCAAATCTAGGAATATCTTGCCTGAAATACCTTCCCTATATTTGTTGCCAGCTCTTAAAATATTATAACTTTTCACAGTGTTGCCAGACATTCTGTCAAAACCTTATTGAGCTGGGCTTGACAGCTGACAAATAGTGTGAGCCTACAAAAAGTGACCGAGAAATTCAGGTATCAAGAGTAAAGATTGTATCTGGATGATAAATGGTTCAGCTGGAAATGTTTTGATGTTAGAGACATTCTCGTTAAATTATTTTGCTAAATTCTCATCAAAAATGTCTCATTCCTACAATTCCCTACTAAGGGGAATCTTTTCAAGGGATTTTTTGGGTATAACCCATTCTAAAGTGGCTACATTGGAAGAATTACTCAGAGACGATTGGAACTTCATCATATCATAACAACTCATAAACACAATCACCCCTACTTACCTTTCCACTGCTGGGACACAGAACTTCTCCCTTGACAAGAGAAATTAGGCCTTAATTGACAACGCTGGCCATGTGCGGGTTGGTGAATGTCATTATGTTCAAACTCATAAAAGGAACCCGGCTTGTTCTGAAAACTTTTAAGAGTTTAAAGTTTTTGTAAGAAATCTGAACCTGGTGTCCCAGTAGTGGGGATATAGGGATTATTTAATACACTAAATGCGGTTAAAACAATGTATATAGAACATAATAAAAATATCCAATTATTCACAAAATCCATTACCGACAAACATATTACTTCTTATTTAATGTTCGGAAAGCCAATCGGATTCTGGTCACGTTTTCCCTCACAAATAAAATGTATGTTCCGCCTATTATTGGATCTGTCTGAGTTATTCAGTCGTATTCGCGTTTCGTTTACGAGAAATTCTAATAAATATCGTGAATCGAGTTTCCCGAGGGTATAAGGTTCTTTCCCGACGATATGAAGGCCATGTTAGATAAGAGTTTTGCTGATAAGTATTTTACTGTCACACAAAAGCCTCTGTGTCCCAGCAGTGGGAATATAAATAACAACTCGTTTAGGATGCTGTTAGGGCTGACGTTTCTGCAGCGCATCATAATTGTTTTTAATATATATTTATTGTCTATTGTTTAGTGTTAATCTTCAAATCGTCCATATTTGTAATAATTTATGTTGTCTAAAGTAAATGATTTGCATCAAATTTAATAGGGTTGCGTTTGCATAACAATGATGATGTAACCTACTAATTTCGTAACACTGTTTCCGGAACCGAAAAATAGATGACACTAAAAAAATGTTGACATAATGCGTTTTTCACGTCGGCCTATACACCGTGGTCGTGAACAACCCGAAAGATTTAAACCACGTATTTTTGACGACATTACGAGTAAATAATGTTATATCAACATGGGTCAAATTATGTGTCTTAATTAAATTACAATTTCGGTACAAACTAAATCTTATTAATTGCCCGCTTCTTTGTGAACAAGCCGTTAGGTAAGAAACTCAAGTTGAACAGAGAGCGAGCATGACACTTCACGAATCGCTCCGAAATCACACGACGAACAAGAAGTGTCAAGTTATGTCTAGCACGATGTTTGTATTGAAATTATTTTTATTTATTGGCATCACAAAATACCATAAATACCATGTATCTAAACTTTATTAGGTGTTACGACATTAAAGTGCACTTACATTATTATTGAAACTTTGTGTCTTAGGTATCTTTTTTTGACTGACAATGACAACAAACAAAATTTTCAATGTTGTTTATCTTGCGTGAAAATTAGTAGATAATCATTTTTTTTTTCGCCCATTAGGCAGGCAATAGTCTTAGACCTTACAGCCTTGTCTTTAGTTTCTTCATATCTTTTATTTAATATTTATTGTACCAATGTACATTGGTACACCTAAAAAACGGAAAAATCTTCTAGCTACGCGCAGCTCCCAGCTCATTTTAGGGACAATCGATCTTTTTATCACGTAATGAAAATATTTTCGGTAGTAAAAACTTTTTGTAGATAGATACCAAACTTCTTTATGAAACTGGCTAACAACCATGCAGTTAGTAGTCTACGTGTAAAAGAAGTAATTGACTACGATATGCTCAGGCCCTTAGGGTGTGTTAGACTGGAGATTTTTTAACATTTGATTTGTTGTAAATAATTAATATCTCCTTAATTATGAGTTTTTGGCCTATATGTTACATAACTTTATATACTCTAATTAGGCTCTAGTATCGATAGCTTAAATCTTTCGGGTTGTTCACGACCACGGTGTATAAAATCATTGACGTCGGCTAAAACAAAGCAATTCTCACTAACCCGTTAAACTTGTTGAAGTGACAGCAAAACTTAGAACCCATAGAACTCCATAAAATATGTTAATGAACAAACTAACATAGAAAGAGTTGTCAAAAGTAATGAACGCTAAACACTTCCATATCAGTTTGGTCACATCTCAAAATGCAGTTATTATATTATATTTAACTTAAATATTTGACTACCATTTATCTATCTTCTTTTTATATCGTCTTGTAAAAATGCAAGAATGGGGAAGCCGAAGGCGGAAGTTAGTCTTAAAGTATCTACCTAAAGTACTGAAGTACTAGCTGACCCGCTTTATTCCCGTGTTTTCTCACATTTTTAACGGTTACTACAACTATTTTAATTTTATTGGTTTTTACACATTAATATTGAAACTAGCCGACCGCCGACAGCTAAGCTTTTTTTTTATAAAATGTAGTCTTTAAAGCCTTCAAGATCAGCGCGTTCAAACAAACAAACTATTTAGCTTTATAATATTATTTTTTTAAATTTGCCATCCTAAGAATGATACTAGATACCATAAAACGTAGTCCCGTGGTTGTTGTCGAATGCCCCAAGGTATGGTTTGTGTTGTCATGAAAAAGATCGTTCCAGATAAATAGGTACCTAACTACTTTTATGGTAGGTATTTATCTACATCCGTTCCATTTCTCGTAAAATATCACGGAAATTAAAAAACGAGTTGTGCGATACGGAACGCTTTTGAATCGCAGAATTCTTTTGAATTCAAAATTCGAACATAATATTTGTTTCGCTGAATGGCCGCAAAGCTTCGAATATTCGGAAATGAAAATGGAACGAATAGAGCAGTTGCATTCAAAAAGTCACTACACAGACATTTCGCTGGATATCAACGAAAAAATAAAACAAGGAGCTTTATATTTTTAGGGTTACGTACTTACGACATAAACATATTTTTTTAATATAAATATTGAAAAAATACTTAACTTCTTCCGTTTTCATACAGAAATTAGAGTAAGTACGCGATTTCCTTTACTTTTCTCTGGTCTTGCCAACGCAATTACTAACTAGTAACTAAATTCTCATTATATAGAAAGTTGGTTAACCTTCAAAGCTATCGAAAGCCTATATACCGTAGTTATTGTATAAAATTGGCAAGCATTCAAGAAGCCGCATTGCGACAATGGCACTGCTGTGTCTGTTGTGACTCTTTGGGTGATTTAATTCATTTGTTTTGGTGCAGTGTTCTGTACATTAAATTATCATTCATCATCATTTCAGCCATCGACCGTCCACTGCTGGTAGGCCACATCGTCCACATAGGCCTCCCTTAATGGTCTCCAGGAATTACGGTCGGATGCAGCTTGCATCCACCGTGAAATGGCAGCTTTGACAATATCACCTGTCCATCTTGTTGGTGGACGTCCGACGCTGCGTTTGCCGATCTTTGGTGCTTTCCGTTCCATTTTAATTTTATTTAGAGGCAGTTTAAGGTCTGTTTTTTAAGTAAAAAGTTTTATAATTTAATACTTACACGCTTTATTGTTATATTTTTACATTCTTTAATCTGGATAATAATTACAAAGACAATTAAATACTATGATATTTTTCCTAAATTTTCCTTTTGGCACAACACATTAAAATTCAAAATTCGAATAACGATCGACCTCCACCTAACTGAATCGCAATATCCGGGCGGTCATTGCATTATCCGGTTATGACCGGCTCGAAGCGGATTAATCCGGTTTAATCCGGCACGTGTTAATGCTGATTCGGATTACGTTGACGAACGGAATGGAACTTCGTTTGTCATACCGTGTTAAAAATTTTCTTTTAGGGTTCCGTAGTCCAAGATGGAACGTTTATGATAATATTCTCGTAAGTGAAGTGCAAAGAATTGAATATTCCTATATTATATACCTACATAGTGCCTATTATATACATAAGTACCTACAATAGTCTCTATTACCTATGTCAAAATTCCGACAAAATTAATAATTTCTGAACCTACCTATATTTTACTAATTGTAATTATTCGGGTTTTAGATACCGATATACTTAAACAAATTACACCCGGACTATCGGAACCAGTAATCGTATAATTTTTTGCCCCGAGGCAGGAATCGAACCCGCAGTCGCAGGCCGACATTCGTTTTCCACCATTTCCAGTTCCTATATACTGATAAGTAGCTTCTCACTATCTCAAAGTTGGCGCGAACTCTCTACTTAGACCGTTTGGGTTAATCTTTAGATACTTTCAGAACTGACAAACTTTCTAGATTCGTCGCCAACTAGATAATCCTGCTAAAGACGAGTGCTATTTAGCACGTCTTTGCTAGATTCGTTAACCTAGACTAAACTAAAAATTCATGAAACAAAATTTAAAGGTAATATTCTTTTAAAATTTTATAACAACGCGAATTTCTCACGTAGCTATATTTACAAAGGGTTAAAAACTTTAGAAGTTTCGACTATAACAAGAGCAGCCTTTCTCAAGAAGGAGCGTTACGCGTTTTTCGTAGTTCTCACTTAAATTTTGGAAAAACTGGGCCGATTCAGTAGTCCAGGGATGTTTGAACAGGCCTATAGCATAAGTATTACGTTCCCAATGTTGGGAAACAGCGACGATTTTTGGAATGAAAGTTGATTGTACTCCCACTTAGCCAATATGCTTAAATAAGTCAAATTCTACAAGACTTAAAACAATTTCGATCATGATAAGAAACTTAAAAAGTATGTGTGTATGATGAAAGTTTTTACGTCATAAAATGTATCGTGTCTCGAATAATTTGAACTTCGCAAGTTTAAACGGGGAAGTTAGCAACATTCCCGAAATTCAGGTGTTTTACGTTAAACACCAACGTTTTATTAAAAACTTAAGACCTTTATTAATATTATACTAATTGGAGTTAAAATTAAGTACTTAAAATTGAAGTAACAGCTTGAAAAGCTTAAGAGCCGTATTACTCGACTTTCATTCGGAAGGTCGTGGGTTCAAACACCGCCGCGCACGTCTTATTTTCCTTTTTGAAAAAATATATGCGCTTTGAAACACGTGCTCTAAAGGCAAACATCGTGAGGAAACTGGCATGGTTTGAGAACTTTAAAGAGTTCGGGGGACAAGTGTCATTCACCAACCCGAACTTAGCCAGAGTGGTGAATTAAGGCCTAATCCCACTCGTCAATAAAGAAGTCCCATTGTCCCAGCAGTGGGAACGTTAACAGTGGTGATGATGTGATATGAAATCCCTCAAGATCTATTCAAATATTATAAATAAATTCATTTATATTAATGATTAATTTCATTAATATTAAGAAAATTAGCAAAGCCTCCACAATACAAATGGAATAATAAATTCCGTTGTTATAAATTCCAATCCATTTGACAGCAATTAATCAGTCAAATTATAACAATGGATAGACCGCACATTCGTGTAATTTTAGTCGTGCTATTGTCGTGTTTCTATTGATGTTCAATTTAATGGAAAAATCATTAACTTTTGGTTATATTAATGGTCGATCGCGCTAGCTTCTTTCAAAGTGATTGGATTCTGTTTAATGTTATATAGGAATCGAATTTGATAATATCGTAAAAGTTTAGTATGTATCCAACTCGCACTTGGCCAGCGTGGTGAATGAAGACCTTATCTCTCTCATCAAGAGAGAAGTCCCTGTTTCCTGTTTCCTGAGGTGAGTCACCGCGCGAGCAAAGAGGAGACTTCTCTTGTTGTGGTCGAAACGTCGAGAGTGTTCTAACTCCTTTGTAAACACGTGAGTAATTCCCGTTGTTATAAAATGAATTATCCAAACATATTCAGAACCCCTGTAATCTGTTATATAACACGACGTTGTAGCGTAGGGCATGGGCGCCCAAACTGTAATGAAGAGAGATGTCCCACGGAGGTCAACGGTAGGGTTGGGATGACTTTTCATACAAAATACAAGATTATTATTAGTAATGAGAATTTACACGTAATATAAGGTACATTCTTATGTTTTATTTACATATTATTATATACTATCTATACGTTATTATGTAAAATTTTATTTATTAATTAGTTATATTAATCAGTTTTTGTTAATTCTAGGAAGTCTGCTACGCTTTATGATGATAATTTATATAATATAATATTTCATTAAAATAGGTAAATTAAATTTCATTTAATATACTAAATGAATATTTTTTAATAAAACGAAGGTGAATAATCTTGCCTAATTAATAATTAATATTAACCTTTCTCTAATATAAGTTTCGAAAATCGAATACACAACAGCTAATAATTAAGCTTCAAAAACCCTATGCCTTTTATCCTCCCTCATTTTCATCTGGAGGGTAGAAAACAATTGCCAACCACCAATCAGTGAGCTCTTAAGTTTCATTAGTCGTTATTACGCATTTGTGGTTTCTGAACGGATAATGGTTTAATTCTTGAGTTGAAAATGCAAATGTAACAAATGTTTCTTATTTATAAAAGAACTAGCCAACTAGTCTTTATAATTGTTCTGTCAATACATAATTTGCTTGGAAGAAATATTTGTACTCCAAATGTTTTAGTTTTATGTTTGTATTGTGTGTTTCTGTTTTGTGGTGTGCAATAAAGTGTATTTTCTCGCTAAGTGGGAGTACCTATACTCGACTTTCATCCTGAAAGTTGTGGGCTTAAACTCCACCTATAAATTTGTCATCTGGAAAACATTGTGAGGAATGAGATTCTTAATTTAATGGCTAAGTGCGTGTAAATGTCACAAGCCCTTCAATCTCTTCAAACTTTTCAGAAAATGCCGGTTTTCTCACAATTTCTGCTTTTTATTTGTGCACAAATGTCAACATTGTTACTCTATCCCATCTCTACGAACAATGTGGCTGTGGAAGGGGGGAGGGGGATTTGTGCGGAACTCGGAACCTACATAATTATAGCGAGTTTTTCTGTCGTATTTTCACGTGAGACACATTTATTGCTGTTGTTGGGATTCGTGGATATGATATAAAATATATAATTATGTGGGTTTTGTTATAATTTTTTATTGCTACCGTATGTGAAGGTTAATTTGATTATGTTCATAAATAAAATATTATATTGGACTAGCCGACCCGCCGACAGCTTCGCTTGCGATTTTTACGTTATCTAGATACAACATTATAGTTTAGATAAATAATTTATCAAACCGACCCCCCGCTCCTGAATAAGCTTTGTGAATAAGCTTTGCTTAATATTGGTCTATATGACGAGTGTTTTAGGCCTAAGAAATACAACCCCATCTGTACTGTAAGTTATTTCGATCAAGTAATGTCAAACATATATGTATAATGGGTTATGTTGGGGAGACGTAATGGGTACCGAGTAGTGAGGTGAATATGATTGTTATGACAAATAATGAACGTAAAATCATTGTTTTCGTTTGTATTCTATGTGCATACTTTCATAAGTACCCATTACATTATTAAGTTCCCACTGGTGGGACACAAGGACCCTTCATGAGAGACCTAACGCTGGCGAAGTGCGGGTCGGTTTATCCCTTATCCCTATTCAACAAAATAATTTACAACAATATATTTTACCGCAATTGTGTATAATATTTGTCGTTTTCCCCCTAGGTACTTTCTAAGACAGGATGTCGCGACTCCGATTGTCAAAACACTTCCCTTCCGTTTCCGGAATAGTCGTGAAATATCCTAAGTCGTTTTCTATTACCTTAACGTCTTTTATTTCCTTAATGTGACTTGGGAAATTCTTTTTCTTAGCTTACTTTATAGTTCTTAGTTTGTTTAGGTGTAAACATTTTTATACTGAAGTTTTTTTATTTTAACACTAAGGCATTCTCATTTTACCTACCTACCTAATAAATAGTTATTTCTGCGTCATGGGCCTCATCAGTGCCCATGACGTACGTTCGTAACTACAGAGTTTGGGCAGTATAGTGCTGGTATAAGAATAGTACCTACCTATAGCCACATCTATAACTAACTAACTTGAGAACACCGTCCTTTTTTGCAGTCAGTTAAAAGACTTTTAATATACATTTTAATCTAAACATTAAAAAAATAACATTTTCTTTTAAAAATAGAATATTTTTCTAAACTGGAATGTACAATAAAAGTCTAAAAAGATAGAATCTCTTTGTGTTGTTGGTGTCGGTTTTACGGAAAGCACTATACTTACTAATCTATACTCTACTTATACTTTTTAATCTAATCCGCAGTATTACTGCATTTTATTTATTCACTTTTCTTAAAAAAGAATCAGATTTAACAACAAGAAAACAATAAATAATTATTTTAATATAAACATGAAACGAAGCTGTAATACAAGAATTTTATTTTTTTTATAAATAATTAAAAACCTAATTACCTAATACGGTTTACAAAATACATCTACTTACCAGGTTTCAACTACTTAAGTATAACATTGTATTTAAGGTTGTGTAAATTATTCTGGATAAGGTACTTTTACTTATACCGTACTTAGCCAGCATGGTAAATTAAGGCCTAAAACCTATGAAAGTAGAGAAATCCCTGTATCCCAGCAGTGGGACCGTAAAAATAGTGTCTATGATAATGATAAGGTACCATTTCATCTAATCATGCATCTAGACTAACCTATAGATATCGAATTCGTACCTAAGGTCTCGAAAGAAAATCGATAGAACTTACCGCTAAATCATATCAACTGTCAAAACACGCGTCATGTCAGAACTGGGTGAACGAACTGTCAAATTAATGTCAATTTTGAATTTGGAATTGGGGTTTTGGGGTTGGAGTCGGGGTAGCGTGCGTCCTCCGTCGCAGCCGGGGTGGTACTGATATGAACCCCGCGTAGCTATGGGTACTTATGTGTTTACATCTTAAATGGGGTGCGGTAGAGTAGGGGAGGATAGAGAATACGGGCACTGCTACTGTTTTGTCAGTATAAGTAATGTGTAAAATGTATGTAATGGTGAAAAGTGTCTAAGTTCTCAACAGAAACCTGGACTGATATTGTATTGCTATTTAATTATTAGTGTGTATTGTGTGTTTTTATTTTTGTGGTGTGCAATAAAGCATTTTCTATTCTATTCTATTCTATTATTTATTAGACAAAATATTACTTTTTATTTTCTAGAGTAAAGGTGGCTTTGTTGGCTAAAATTTATAAATAAAAATAAATTTTGGTTCTGCACCAAAATTGTATTTTATTGATTTTGTTACATTTAAAAAGTATTGTTTCATTATAACATAATACCATCTGAACACGAATACAAGGCAATTTATCTTATTTTATTTCTTTGTTATTTCTAATCAATACTATAAACCGAATATCCTACATTACATTGAACTGTTTTAATTAACAAAAATGTGCGTCGGCCGGGAATCGAACCCGGATCAACTGCTTGGAAGGCAACTATGCTGACCATTACACCACCGACGCCGTTGTATAAAACTCTTATAAATTTCGTAAGTTTTCAGGTTTAACACATCGACAAAAAATACAATAGACAGCAATTAATTTGAGGAAGGTTAGACGTAAAACATCTGTTTTTAATATTGAATTTAGGTTTAAAGAGTTTATTCTCATAATCTCTAATAATCTGAAAGATGAAAGAAAGAAAATACATTTATTTTTAACCCGATATAACTAAATTTATCTAACTATGGCCATTTTAATAAGTAAATTTGACAATGTAGGTACCAAAAATTCAAAAACGAAACTTTATTTTGAATTACGATTGCTTGCATTAATAAACCATTGTAAGCATAATATACAATTTGTGATCGAATAAACAGACAGACATCGAATGTGACCTATTAAATAGGACGTGGGTAATAATGATTTTTATAACTGAAAAGTATAAATATACTGTTTCAAAATATAAAATATCATATGATTACTAAAATACTTGCAAATTGTATATGATAAGTACATACAATACTAGACAATATAAGTACATAATCATAATCATCATTAGTGTCCCCCATGCAAGAGTGACTCACACTTGCCAGATTTTCTTTCTCTGTATCCAAACTACTCTACGATATACAGGGTGGTGCGTAGACAAACCCCACGCAGGATGTTATTATAGTCCCAATTCATTTCCTTAGAAATATCACCCTGTATAATGCTGGACCTCAGACACCCTGAATAGCGTCTATTATCTTTATTATGATTTCGTTTTCTCAAGGTGATAATATTTTGAAAGCAGCGTCCATATTAACACGAGTTTTAATAAAATAAATAGTTAAAATATATTTCAGAATATACATACACGATTCGAATAGCCTTTATAAACACACAATAACAATTTTTTTGTATTATTTTTTTAAATTTCTTATTCAGTGTTCTATATTTGGCTTCATTCGAATATTCAAATGCAATTTAATAAGTGATAATTTTATTAAATAAACATTTTATCGATGTTTAAAAATAAAAATGAAATATAAACGTCTTATCGCAAATTCGCAATATCTTAACTATTAAAAGAACACCTAATGTAATACTAAATTTCAGAGCTACCGACAGTTGCGTCGGTGGTGTAATGGTCAGCATAGTTGCCTTCCAAGCAGTTGATCCGGGTTCGATTCCCGGCCGACGCACTTTTTGCACCTTGCTACAAATTAATCAGATTTGTTTGTGCTGTGTAGTGTCCGTAGGTACCTAAAATACTTAAAATACGATGATAATGTTTTTTAAGAATAAGGCCCGTATATCTAGTATTCTTCCTTAGGTATCTAGAATACCTAAGGAAATATTCTAAATATTGCCTTGTTCACTTTAGATATTTTCTAAAACCTTGTTACAAATGTTTATTATCCAAAAAAAGGCAAGTTCTAAAAATAAATTCGTTCATTTGGTAATCCCCAAAAGTGATTCGATTCGAAATTGGAACGAAACAATCAAATCTCCGAATATGATGTACTAACTCAAACACCTGACGTCTGTTGTGTTGCCGTCTTGCTCTCTCCCATTGTTGGACGTATCTGGCTGTTTCAGTTTCAGGCGCACTGCCGCTGTAATCTATCGATTGACTCGTTGCGGAGCACAAGAGATAAGATCCCGAGATATATCGAGAGATATTTAAAATACCATAACACCCCTATTCACGTTCCCACTGCTGGGACACAGGGACTTCTCTCTTGACGAGAGAGATTAGGCCTTAATTCACCACGCTGGCCAAGTGCGGGTTGGTGAATGACACATGTCCTTCAAACTTTTCAAAGTTCTCAGAACATGCCGGTTTCCTCACGATGTTTGCCTTCACCGTTAAGAGCACGTGTTTTTAAAGCACACATAATTTTCCAAGAAGAAAAATCAGAGGTGCGCGGCGGGGTTTGAACCCACGACCTTCGGAATGAAAGTCGAGTGTGCTCCCACTTAGCCAACACGGCTCTATATATATTATGATGGAGATATTTAAAATATATAATATAAATTCTTATTATTAAACTTAGGTATTCAATGTGCACAATTAAATCATAGGCTAAAAAATCTTTAATGCCTCCTCAGTTCCTAAAATATTAATTAAATGATTATGTATAGTGTCAACTCAAAATATTCAAATGCAAAACCACCACACCAAACCATTTCATAAAACCTAAAATTGATATAAACTTATTCAGTTGGTAAGCTAAGATATGTAGATAATATGTCTTAAGTTTTATTTTTCTTAAGTATATCTACGATTTACCTTCATGGACACATTTAAATGCTTTGAAATAAATCATTTACAACACGTCTATGTTAAATACTTCTTAAACTATTTCAACAATAATGTCTTAATTGCATTGACAATTCACTTTAGTAATCGTGTATTTAAAGTCTCGGAAATAATTATATGGGTTATTATGATGAACATCGAGATTTCAGTACCATCTGGAGATAGTCACACCGTGTGTATCTTACAGGTCACACCACGCCGAAGAAGAATGCTTTTGTTCCAACGAAATGTGTTAAAACTATTTTTAAATTGTTCAATTTTAGTGTCGACTTTCAGCATTTTGCGTAGTAGGTGCTTTTAATTTAACTTTGTCGTTGAAATTTTCAACTTTAGTGTCGAATTTTAGTCACATTATAAGAATGAAACTAATAGTCATAATAGACATAATAGTTTTTTATTGATAATAAATATTATAGTATCTACTAATGTAGTCTTGCTAAGTAAAACTTTCCTTTAATTAACATTTCAAAACAACTTGTGTTTAAACCACTTATATCCAATAATATCTAAGATCTATTTTAATTTCAAGTGTCTTCTTTCACTCCAATTAAGATGGGGGTTAAGGTAATAATCCACTGCAGTCGGCATAGTAATGCAGCTATTTAGTAAACACTGAAAGAGGCTAATTGGAAAACTGATTTGGGTAAGTAACTATTTTTTGAGATCTATACAGCCTTAATCCTATAAATAAAGCATAATAAATAACAATTAGGTATATTAACTTAGGTTTTTATCATTAAAGCCTATTTTACGCCCACTTTTAGACAAGGGTCCCCCCTTGTAAAATAAAATAGAACCTAATAAAGGTCTTGTGGATTCGATTACAACGCTTAGCAGGCGCTTATAGAAATACAATAGAGGACACTGAGCTTTATTTCCCAGAAAGCAACAGAAGTGGCTGCGCTGAACCGATTATAAATTTATATTCTTCTTCATTATTTATGATGATTCTAAAAATAAACATAAACATTTTAAGATTATCTATGAGTACCACAATATCATAATTACAGCCATCGGACGTCCATTGATGTACATAACACTCTCTGAATGATTTCCAGGTATTACGGTTGGATGCAGCTTGCGTCTACAGAGAACTTGCAGCTTTGCAGCAAGATCATCTATCCATTTAGTTGGTGGACGTCCGAAGCTGAGTCTGCCGATCCGTCACAACTGAGAACTTTGCGGCCCCATCGGCCATAATATGTTCTTCTCGCTACCACAACAAACTTATACGAACTGAATTTTCGATTGTTTAAAATGTTACAAAGAGGATTGCTATAAAAATATTTAAGGCGCTATCAAAATAACTTACGAATTTTGTTTACCAATTAAAGTTATAGAACTTTTCTATAACTTTAATTGGTAAACAAAACGTGCTAATAGACATTTTAAACTAAATAATAACTGTTAATTTTCTCATGAGAAACTTCAATAAACTATCTGTATATAATGGTCAAACTCAGCAATTACTTACCTCCAAGTCGACACTTTAACCCATTTTCATCATCATCACCACTATTTCAGCCATCAGCCATCAGATATTATGCTGGTACTACTTATATGTTGGCACCACACAAGTTTCTACTTTACGCAACATTCCGGAAACAGTATATAATTAGATCCATAGTGAGCATTCAATAGGTTTATGGTACGATAGTTCGGTATTCAATGTAAATGGTGCTTAAACTATAGAAGCATAATGGTGGTTCAAATTGCTCTGTTCATAGACACTAATGTAATTTATGGGTTAGGCTTATTTTAACTGCGTCAAGTGAAGCTTGTCAATTAGGCATGTCACTGTAATCCATAGAAAAGGGTTTGCCAATTGCCAAAATGGCCATTTGTTCCATCCCACGGTTGCCTGGAAGAAATCGCACTTAGGGATAAGGCCGCCCATTGTTTCACTGTATTATAATGATTTTTTTAGTGTGTTTTCTTGTAATGTGGTGTAACAATAAAGATTTTTTTATTGTATTGTATTGTAACTTAATTATTTACCACCGAATTTGTTATTTTCATTCTCCAAGTGTGGGAACTACATTATGTTAGAAATAAAGGTCTACACAAAATATGAATATCTACCCTGATAAAGTAGTAAAGTTTACAAACTATTGACAATTCAAACAAAACACAATTTAAATTTCACATTTTATTACAACACCTAAATTCGACAATTAAGTACAATTAATAAAATTAATCTGTAACATAGCTTCTCGTGTATGGCAACATGTCAACTACAATATACATATATCTACAATATACTAATAAATAAATACATTGTATTTACAAACTTAATAATACTGTTTTCTATAGAATAACTTAAATTAAATTACCGTAAAACACTCCAACATTGCCACCGAGGGTAATTTTGCCCGAAGACCAATTTTAAGCAAAACTTTTAATAGCAAAAATATCTGAATACTATGGTGACATTTATTGACTTTGGTAGAAAATAGGTTTTGTGTTTAGCACCACTGTCTATTGGATGTAACGCTAAAGTCACTCAGTAACTTGTTGGAACTCGTCAAAGACAGAGTGTATTTTTGCGGGCAAATTTTGGTGAAAATTCAAAAGTGGATTGTGCGTGATGGAGAAAACACAGATGAGTTTAATTTATATTATGTTGTACAAAAAACTTAAGGTATTATTATAACTTTATTGTCATTGATGCAGCTCTTGTATAACTAAAGTTATAATGGTGGGCAAAGTTATCTGGTATTTTTGCGATCTACTATTGACAACATTGCCCGCAGTCAAAATAAGCTTAGGGTTGACACATCCGAGTTTTTTTTTTTTTGCTAATTATTATTATCTTGATTATTTAGATAATTTATTTTTATTATTTCTTAAAAGCAAGAACAAAATCTCGAATTCGTCAAAGAAAGTCCAGACGAAAGATTGGAACCAGAATGTATTAAAAATAACACGGAATAAATGTTAATACTTGCATGTGAATCTGTTGAATCAAACATGTTACTCAAAAGTTTTTTAAATAATTCAATAGAAGATAATCTTGTTTTTTTATTAACATAAAAAGAAATAAAAAGTCAAGAACAGTTTACTGAGATGTACCAACCCTATCACTTTACTAAAGGCGAAAAGCGAATTGTATGGAAAATGCTAACAAGGTCAGGGTAATTTTGCCCAACTAGCCTAACATGGATTTTGGTAGGAAACCTGTCATGGATTCGCTTTAGTCTTAAAGTAAAGGCCAGTTTTGGTCAGAATTCTTGTACAGGTTTTGCTGTCAGCTGATTAGAGGCCGGAGAGGAGATATTTGCGTCAAAAATCAACGCGGGCAATGTTGGCAATAAGTCGAGATAACATTGCCCGCCTTTAAAAATAATAAAATACTTGATTTAATATTGACGAATAACAAAATCTAATAAAATAATACATGCAAAATATCCTATAGTTGCAGATGCTAATAGAAAATACTTGTGTCCCCATACAAAAAAATAACAAAAATTGTAATTATTCGAAAAATGTGGGCAATGTTGGAGTGTTTTACGGTATTTATATAAATTTTCTCTGCGAATCGCAAGGCACCGTATAGCACCACCTTTTTAATACCCAAATCTATTTTTATTTATTTATTATAAAACATTTTATATTCAGCACCGTTTTGGGATTAAGTATTACTTAATATAATAACTATTAATATATTTTAAGACAACACTTTTGTGTACTATTGTGCTTGATTTGTTTATTTATTAGAACTCTTGAAATTAATTATTTATTTCATACCCGTACTTATAAAACTTGTTTTTATTATGGCAAATATTATAATTGTTATGTATGTTGTAATTAAAAATAATCCTGAAGTCCATTAAAAAGAAATACTTTTATTATTGAAATCGATTGAAAATTTCATCACAAATTATTTTTCACGATTTAATAAAATCAGATAAGCTTTTTAAAACAGTCCTTAATTACGTACTTATAAAATTACTTATTGCTACTTTTCGTAAAAACCAAGGCACTTTTGGCAAATATTATTATGTACAATTATTCTAAAAAGTACGAGTGACAATACCCATTTATTTTAATACTATCAACCAACATTTCAAATAGTTTGTGGTCTTCTCATTTGTATATGTCTAAGAAATCTCTATAATTTGTGGTTTCCAATATTTGAGAGCCCGGTGCCGTTATATGTCGAACTGGCAGCTTTGACCAGATCATCTGACCATCATGTTGGTGGACGTCCAACGCTGCGTTTGCCCGTGGTCTTCATTCGAGAACATTTCGACCCCATCGGCCATCTGTTATACAACCTTATAGGTATGGAAGAAATCATTTTATATTACGTTATAAATATTTGTACGGATCCTTCACGCGGCACCGGGTTCTTATAATAATATAATATATATATGTAAAAAAACATAATGTATAAAGTTATAATTCGTTCCTATCGTTTTGTTTTAATCAGTAATACGGTCTTTAAAATCAAAATGCTACCTGCAAAAAATATTTGTCAGAACGTTTTATACAGCATCACAGAGATAATTAACTGGCTATGTTAAAAATATATCATCAAAATGCTATGTAAATTGTAAACTAGAGAAAAGTCTTGTGATGTGAGGAACTTGAAGGGACTATACTAAATACATAAAATTCAATATTTATATGTAATACGTTCGAATTGGCTATTTTAACGACTTTAGAGTTACTTTCAGGTAACAGACACTTAGCGAGTTATTATCCTGAAGCAAAGACAAGATAAAACATTCAAAATAATAATAAAATAATACTATAAATACTAAAATACTTTAAACAATCAAGCTCATACAAATTGTTACTAAATTATTTCACTGGATCTTTTAAATGTTATTCTATCGGAGTCATGCCCCCCTTGCACGAGTTACGCACCAATTTGTTTGATTAGTTGTAAAAGAACATTTTTAAATACAACTATTACCTACTATTAATCAAATAGGATGTAAAACAAATTAATTAAAAGTAAATTAAGTCGTAGAAATATGCCAATGAACGTACTGATTAGATAATGATCCGAGTAAGATAAATAAAATAAATGCCTGTCTAAAAAATATAGATTCTAAGATTTGTTAAAAACAAAGGTTTTCCATATAAATATTCGCAAATTAGAAAAAAATCATTTATAATCGCGATTGTCATTTAAAATATTTGAGTTGAATTTATGACCTGTTTTAATTGACGTATAGTATAACACGACACGATATACCTAACCCGAACCACCATCTTTAAAGGCAGAAATTAAGACTTATCTATGGACAGAGATACAGTTCTATCGATTAATACATAAAGATTCTACATACTTAGGATCCATCTCATCAATCTCTCTCCCTTTCGTCTCAGGCACAAACAGTATCACAAATAAAAGACACAACACAGATATACCTGCGTACATCCAAAAAAGTCCATACAATCCTATATGTTCCTGGATATCAGCTGCCGTCTTTACATTCACGAAACCACATAAATGGCTAAAGCTTGTTGCTAAAGCACTACCGGTACTTCTATACTCCAACGGGAATAATTCCCCTATCAATAAAGATGATATAGGACTTATACCCAAAGAGAAAGCTATAGTCAAAACTAATACACATAGTAAAGGTATCCAATCATATGACCCTGATTCGAAATTTAATTCCGTTGCGTTTCGTAAAACCTCTTCATAATACGCGTATGATCCAAATCCAGCTAAAGCTATAGACATCATCACTCCACTGATTAATAATAAAGGTAGTCTTCCAACATTATCAATCAACATTCCCGATAAGCAAGACGCTAATAGCTGCGCAACACTTAAAGCTATAGCACCACCATGTGGATTCATAGTCCTGAACGTCTTTTTAAACATTTTAACCGCGTAAAAGTTAAAAAGATTAGCGCCCGTGAACCTCTGGAAGAACATAAGACCACAGGTTATCAGAACAGGTCTCGTCAACCTTTTAGACAGGAGTATTTTGATCTTGCTCGTGTGTGCTCCGTTGTAGTTTTTACTGGCTAAGATATTGGTCCGAATTGTTGCTAACTCCTGTCGTATATCGGCATCGGGTCCTCTGAGCCATTGGAGGGAATCTTCTGCTTCTTGTTCTCTTCCGCGTAAGAGAAGAGAGGAAGGAGTTTCTGGGATGAAGAAGAGAGCTAGGAAGAGGAGGATGGGAGCGGCTGCGACCATGAGGGCGAGCTGGTACCAGTTGAGGTAGGCTCCGACGGAGAAAGAGATGAGGATGCCGATTTGACTGAGGATCTTGAGGACTGAACTGAGGCAACCTCGGATTTCTGGGAGAGATATCTCGGTGACGTACACCTGTGGACAAAAGTTCGTTATTAGATACAAATTTAGTTTTTCCTATGATAAAGACATTATATTTGACATTATAAAGCTATTGTATATTTATTAAATTATAACGCGATGACGCCATATAATTTTTATCATAGAAAGTAATGAAAATTTAAGGAGAGTATCTAAAAAATTTGAGGATTTATAGCTTCGCATAAAATCCGTTCAACAGTTATTGTGTAAAAGAGTAACAATAGGCCGGGATCCGTAGTACATGGAAATCAAGTGATTACTAACAAGCTAATTTTTGGTGAGTAGCTTCGTTTCGATGAGACGACTAAAAATATCCTATACCCAAATCTCGATTGTGGTAGCTAACAGAGATATCAAGGATTAAAAAAATCAAGGATGTAAAATCGGGATAACGGACCACAAAATTTGTCGGACAATATGTCCATTAGATTTTATATATATTAATTAAGTATACAACAAAAAATCAGCTGGTTAGTAATCATAGTAATCATTTAAATTGACCTCGTTTTCGATACATTTTCGAAATGGCGGACTCTTTGATCAAACCATAGGTTTTGTAGGACAAACATGTTTTTATATAATTTAGACAATCATATTGTCCTACAAATTTCGTGGTCCGTTATCCCAGTTTTACATCCTTGATTTTTTTAATCCTTGATATCTCTGTTAGCTACCACAATCGAGAGTTGGGTAGAGGATATCTTTGGACGTCTCATCGAAACGAAGCTACTCACCAAAAATTAGCTTGTTAGTAATCACTTGATTTGCATGTACTACGGATCCCTGACAAAAACCTTCCATCCTCTCAAAAATTTCGCGATTATAATACTTACTATTCCTGGTATAATAATTGTAGTTTAGATTATTGAAGGTTAGAAGCTATTTTTCGCGTTCTTCAAAGAAAACGTAAACAATACGTTCAAAGTAAAAATATTTATTTTGCTAAGAATTCTAAACATTCTGCAGAAACTGCGTAAAAGATAATCTGAACAAGATCTCTTATCGCCGAAAGTCAAAACAATTACATTAACATAACTATGGTGAATCCAATTTGTTTCGACTTTACGGAATTCGCTGTGGCTGATTTGTAGCAAATTTTCCCCATTACAATTAGATGTCTAGAGTTTAAAGTCCACAGTTTTAATAACAACTATTCCAGTGGAACAAGAAATCAAACAATCAATTTAAGGTGTTCAATTGTTGCTATATTATCTACATACTCTTAATATGTATATGTTATATGCTTTAATCTTTGAAACTACGCAACAGATTTCAATGGGGTTTTTTTAAATACATAAAGTGATTCAGGAGGAAGTTTTATAAGTAATTAGGTAACCGAAGCGAAGCGAGGGCGTGCCGCTAGTTTCCTTTATTTCAATCTCCTCTTGGGCCTTTCGTTAGAGGTCTCTATTTTGAATAGTGCGTTGTGTAATGAAATAAGTACATATTTTCTGCTTTTGAAAGAAAGAAAGAAAGACAGGTGCTATATTTACCTGTGTTGTCATCTGTATACAACAGATGAGCATTCCGCCGCAGAAAGACGCGACAGACACCATGTGCACACTGGTGGACAAGGCTGTAAGCAGCCACGCCAGGGTGTATGGCAGGGCTGTCGCCAGGAGCACGTAGCGCCGCCCGAGACGCATCGCGAAGCCGCCCAAAATACCGCCGATGAAGGCCCCTGGATTACAGATAAGAATATGGTGTGATTTCTGTACAGTAGTGACGTCATCGATGGTTTGAATCGACTTACAATTACACACATAAGTACACACATACATTGGTATACATACTACATATTGTAGTAAATTTTCGACTCGTGAGGATGTTATACCTACAATTTTTAGTCATATAATTTGGACGGGTTGACCTTTCAGCCATTGAATGCCGAACATAAACATCTCTAAAAGATTTTCAATGTAATTAAAACAACCCATTTGCATTTTCGCAACAGAACTCCTACGTTAGACTACACCTGAGGGAAGATATGGGGTGGTATTGTTGAAGACTTGGTATTGTTTTAAGGCTGGCACCAAACAACTTTATAATAATATGAGGCATAGCGTAAGCTAAATGGTCCTGAAATATTTCTTGGAAAATTTATGTGCGCTTTAAAACACGTGCTCTAACGGCATGTTCAAAGAACTTTTGAAAGTTTGAATAACGCTGAGATTCAGCATGGTCTAGCTTTTTTCATTAGTTATTGTGAAGTCCCTGTGTCCCAGCATTGGGAACGTAAATCAGGGTGATTATTTTAAGGGTCATGGACTTAATTAGAAGTTTAGCAGTGTTTATAAGTTGTATGAGCCGAGGTTTCTAAGGAATTACAATTCATTCAGATAATAATACATTAAATTTGATAAAGTGCGTCAATCGATCCAGAACCAATTTATTACCAATCCACTTGAAGCTATTGTCTGCATTCCGAAGGAACAGCCCAGCATCAAGTTATTTCCGTCCATTACCAACCTTTTCTTATTCCTTTGTTGCGCACAAAAGTGTTATGAGTGCATTCTGTAAGTCAATATTGATGTATGGAGCTGCAGTCTGGGCGATACTGTTTATCTCAAGAGATTTACGATACTTGAAATAAACTTGCATATTGTCTGATGATTTCTTTTAAACTGCTCATCAGTATGGGATGTAAAAAAGTATGGTTAAAATGCTTGATTTATTTAAAATAAATAATCCTTGACAATTTACACAGCAATATCTAGATGTTATGTAACATAAGCTTATATCAGAAATCTTACACCCAAGGTTGTTCTGCCGACTAGTAATTCAAGAACATAGACAAAAACTACTAATTTTTTATTGAAAATAGATAAACCAGGTATAAATACCTAATATACTTTTTGTATACCCCACTGTTAGATGGTAAAAAATAAATTTTCAATTCTCATCATTTCATGCGGTCAATAAATATATGAAATCGTTAAATTACATGTAAGAGGAAATGACCCTTGTTCTAACAGATAATTTCTTCGCTATAGATCATTCAATAGATGCAGTTGGACTAAGCCCAGGATCTAAGATTCTTGATCCAGTTCTGACTAAGATACAGATTGCATCTATCACTGGGAGAGTACCTAGTACCTACAAGTGGTTGAGAATATTCAGAGAACATTTCAAAATAATCGATAGTAAAATATAAAGTAACTATGAATTCGATTTTATAACCAACATTACTTGCTGCCCCGTGGCTTCGCTCGCGTTATATTTCATTTTCATTCATTTTCCTGTTCTGTGAAATTGAAGGTCATTTGAAATTCACCAACCCCCACATCAGAGTGGTTAATTAACGTAATAATCTCTCGTCAAGAAAGAAGTCTCTGTGTCCCAGCAGTGGGAACGTAAGTAGGGGTGCTTATGCTTTTATTCACCAACACAACTAGCACAAGTTAAGATCGTATATTTCAGTCGATATTTTATACGTCGTGCTTAGAGAGCTATCGATGGCTTTGAACAATTTAAATCCAAGCTTAGACTTGCAAGATGATATTTTTGCTGTGAAACTTAAGGGGTGTACACACCGTGTAGTCCGAAGATTAGTACCAACATTCTCTTCAACTTTTTCTTATCAGCTTAGGGCGTTCAGACACATTATTGAGATTTTTTATATAATATTGATTTTTAAGCTTCTTTAACCGTGGGATAATAGTCTACAAAAAATTTATTCGACATAATTTAATCAAAGCATTTTTTGTAGAAGCCTACATTTCGTAAATACAGGTTCGGCTAGGTAGGAACCCAAATAAGGTTTGTTTGAAAAATAAATAAATGATTGAACGTATTCCAGTCTTAAATAAACTTTACTCGACAACCAGTTAATAGGTTACCGCTAAAGTTAATGTGAACACGCCCTAAAGCTATACATCTCAGGAATCGCTTCGGACAAGAATAAACAGACGGACAGACCGATGTCTATATTTACACTTAGGTAGTCTGAACGGTTAATAGACTGTTAAATTTGTATGAGTGCAGTTGTGGGTTGGATTTAAGCTTTTCTGTACCACTTCTATCTATACCTACTAATATTGCTGAAGAAGTTGTTTGTTTGTTCGAACGCTCTAATGTCAAGAACTGACTATCCAATTCCGACTTAATATCATAAAATTGAAATTTTATGATAGATTTGATCGGAATTGGATAGTTAGCCATGTATATTAAATGTTCTTTAAATACATTAAATATTTGGTGTAAGGAACATTACTAAAAATATTAATTTTACAAAAACAATTTCGAGCTTTATATATTTTATCTTTTAAGACCTAAAAACAATATTTTAATGGATGCTATTTTCAGAACTGAATAAAGTAGGAAGCACTAATCATCAACATTAATTCATCATTCGTAGGATTGTTAGAGAAGAACAGAGAAGAACTCGTCACAAATGCCTACAGATCCATACGAATTATCTTAGGCAGTTGCGGGAATTGAACCCGCAACCTGCATCGAAGAAAAATCTTCCTCCACCGCGCCGCCGAGTTCGTAATAAATCTTACTTGCCCTAGTTTAACAATCATTTCATCAAAATAACCGGCTATTACAATTCAATTGATATTAAATTATAGGTTTTGGTTTTCAATTAATTCAATTATTGATACCAAATTGATGGTTGTGGTGTTAAATTAGGGTTATCAGTAAACGAGTTTTGATTAAGGTGACTGTGGTAGGTACTTTCACTTGATTTGTCTATGGTTTACAATAAGTAAAAAAAATCCGCTAAGATGCTTCACTATCGGCCTCTTAAACAGGCTCAGAGCCGCTCAACGAGCTATGGAGAGGGCTATGGGTTTCTCTAAGGGATCGAATCAGGAATGAGTAGATACTTAGAAGAACGCGGGTCAACGACAAAGCACGTCATATTAGTTCTTAGAAGTGGCAATGGGCCGGTCAAAATGAAGTCATATCATGTCAAAACGTTGAAATTTACATTCAATCCGCACTACGCTTCCATACAAATTCATACAATTACTTACATTTACATACAAAATTGTATGAAATCAACCGTGAAAGCCTGTTCGGCTCTAGAACGCAGAAATGTACAGTTACTGCCACAAGTCACGATATAATATTATAATTTTCTTTGTTTCAAAGATTTAATTCTCTTCCGCTTTATTTCGAAAGTATGTATAATTATTACAATTCATTCATATTATTTAATATTTCCTACACTTTCAAAATTTTCGTGCGTTACTCTATTCATTTTATAAAAACGGTGACGAAATAAAAGTCAGTTAGTGGGAACATATATAGGGCAGCATTATTCAAGACTAAGATTAAATTATAAAGTTCTTCACTTTATAATATTATTTTAACAATCCACTTTATAAAACTTGTGTTAATACCTGTACCGTCATAAACTATATTGTATCCTGTGTCTAGAAGCCATTATTCGTGCCACAGAATGATCTACGGCTATCTCAAGATATTATAGCTTATATATAAAGGCACTGATTTATTTTTCAACTCTTTCTAAAGTCCCGCCGAATGGTCCGAATAGCGTGTTCCTAACAACATGGGTTTAAGTGGCTGACGTTGTATAAATCATCTAATGGATATGCAGAAACAGATTCCTATCTAAAATTGGGAATACATTGTCTCATTATGTATAGTAAAAATCCATTGCTGTTCGATAAAGCTTAAAATCGGCTGGGTCGATTTACATGTTTTAGAGTTTAAGATATGTTATCACCATCAAGATTTGAAGCGTATAAGCAATCATAATTATGGTATAAAGAAATAATCATGTTAAATAATTAATATGTCAAGATTTTTTTGGGGGTTTTTAATGGTCTTAGTAATCCAGGAAAGGTGAGAAAACAAAGAAAAAAGCAGGAGAAGCCACGGGCAGGCCAGCTAATAATAAAACCCTTCTGTCTGTCTTAGTAAAAAAACTTCGTTTCGAAACAACCGCAGATCGTACTACTCCTAAGACGTTACCATAACAAATGTTTTTATTAGATAACAATTAGTTTAGTTAGTTATACTCGTAGTTATTAGTGCACTAAACATATTTCATATCTTGAACATTAATGTAATTTACTACATATTAGATGATACTAATACTAATAATGTAGTAAATTTAATTTAATATTTTCTGCAAGCGGACCTTAATGGTTATAGTTTACTACATTTGACTACTAGGTGGCGCAACAGTGTACGAATATAGTATAAGAGCTGGTATCAATTTTTGTGTATTTATTTATTTATTTTAGTGTATTTGTGGTATAAGAGCCGTGTTGGCTAAGTGGGAGCACTCTCCACTTTCATTCTGAAATTCATAGGTTCAATCCCCGCGAACCTGTGGATTTTTCTTGTTAAAAAAATTATGTTCGCTTTGAAAACACTTGTTCTAACGGTAATGGTACCTAAACATCGTGAGGCATGTTCTGAGGACTTTGTTAAAAAAGTTTGAAACACATTCGCCAACCCAATAGTCTATTCTCTCTCTCTTCAAGAGAGAAGTCCCTGTGTCCCAGCTGTGGGAACGTTAATAGAAGTGATGATGATTCATCAACAAGGTCTGCAGTTTCGTGTTAGGCTCAAACACTAAAATTGGTGCTAGCTCTTGGACTAATAAATAGTAAATGGAGTTGTAACCAATTTCGTCATAATCTTAAATCGTGTATACATTTATTGCGATTCACAAAATGGTTATGTACCTATAAAGTTCATAGCAAACAAGATATTATATATGATTAGCGATAAATTGATTTAATGTTTTAGAATAAAGTGTCTGCAATCCTACTCTCATGTAGTGTCGGTTTATGAATAATATTACCCCATTTCTTTCCAGTATTCTTTTCTGGTATAATAGTAACTAGCCGACCCCCCTTCCTCGATGAATGAACTATTCAACACTGAAAGATTTTCTTAATCGGACCAGCGGTTCTTGAGATAAGGGCATTCAAACAAACAAACTCTTCAGATTAATAATATTAGTATACATTTTCACGATACCCCCGGAGAAATAGTAGGTTATGCCAGCACTATACCTCAAAGCATTAAACATTATTTTCGATATCTTAACGTCTCTTTGTAAGTACCTAAAACGAGAAAAAATAACAAAATAATTAGCGTAAAATAAAACACGTGTTTCGCCTACGCAGTTCAATGAAAGTATATGTTCTAAATTCAAATAGTTTTGTTGAAAAAATGCGATAAATTTATCAATAGGCCAGATGATTTTGCAATTCATATCCTTTCGTTTGTTTTGTTTGGAATGTTTATTGTTAGCGTTAGCATCTATCTAACTTTTTTTTAAACAGGGTAATTAACACAGAATGCGAATGTGCAAAAACCTGGTTTACTAGAATACTAAATTTGTAATAACAAAACTTCGTACAAACTTTTAAATTTTGTAGAAAAAGACATGCTTCACAAAAAATCCACTCTGTTTACTTCGTTTTAACTTCCGGTCATTTAGAACTTTATTTAGATAGATATTTTTATTATTGAAAGGAATTTAGAACACAAATTGAAGATAATCGTGATAAAATTATATTTAGTGAATCATTAAATTATTTTCGTATAACAAACAACATAATTCAAAAATGATTATTTATTTACAAACTTTGACCTCAGCCATGATACAGAGTGCCCCATGATTCAGTGCATTTTTGAATTACCAGCCCAAGAGGGAAATACACTCGTTCAATAAATACAGGGTGGTCCGTAATAAGTCTCGTTGAGATTGATTTAGTGGTCGCCGACCACTCAGAATTGATTGTTGTAATATAGCGGATTCTTGTTTAAGAAATGTGATATTATTTGTTGAATTTTATTAACATTAAAATTAGATTTTTGGATATATTTTTTGTAGAATTTTGTTGTTAACTGATTGGAAACAATTATGGAAATTACTATTTTTGGTTAAGGGAGCGTTCAAGTATTACGTAACGCAATTTTTGACCCCCCCTCCCCCCACTGTAACGCTCCGTAACGTTTTTCTGTACCCCTCCCCCCCCCCTCTAATCGTTACGTAACACTCAAGTAATCATTTTTACCCTGGTCGCAAAAAGTTTTGTTATAGTTTTTATTGTTGGTATAGTTTTAATTGCCTTATAATAGTAGGGGAGCCGAAGAGGGGATTTCGGGATTTACTCGAGCGCGTCAGATTAAGATACTGGAGATAGCTAGTACCCAGACAAGTACCTCCACCAAAAATAAAAAATCTATCTATGTTCGAACGTGAATTATAAGGGAACAACCACTTAAGATAAATCGTCAGATTAAGATATGGTAGAATTAGAACATAGAGATGAACCATATACATCTAAATCTGACGCTCTAACACCTTTAGAAATGCCAGTTTTTTTGTTCTTTTTTTTGATAAAAAATGAGTCGCGATTTTTATTTTTTTAACTTTTACGTACATCCACCCCAATCGTGTAAACAATCAGATTTACAAACGTATATTATCAATCATATTTCCTAAAGTATCTTTAAGTATGTAAGTATGTTAAGCTGATTTTCAATTTATTGAATCTGATTCATAGAATCTATCACTAACTGACGCGCTTAAGTACGTCCATCCATACAACAGTATTTTTTAAAATAAGTTTTTAATTATCTCTGGTCGCTTCCCCCACTGATGAAACACATCGGTCTCATAGGTACAATTTTTTTCTTCTTATCATCTACCAAATGCAACCCAATAGGTCTCTTTGACGCTCGAGTAAATCCCCATTTAGCATCGTCGCCTCCCGTACTATATTAAAATAATAGATTTTTAATTCGCAACACCTGCGTATTTTGTTTATTTTTTATAAATTTATAAATATATATTTTTTACGTAACGAAAGGGGTTGCCAGTTAAATCCCTAATTTTTTTTATAAAAAAAGAAATAATGTTACGTAACGTGTTGTAAGAAAGACCCCCCCACCCGTCCCTGTAACGCATCGTAACGTTTTACGAGACCCCCCCGCCCCCCCAAATTGCGTTACGTAATACTTGAACGCTCCCTAAATATCAGTGTGAATGGGGATTTCCATAACAAACTTACTGTTAATTATGTTTACTGTATAGATTTAATAGTTTATTTTGCCATCTGCATTATGTCAATAATATAATAATTACATATTGCAAACCCTGTATAACGTTGTGCAATAATTTATCCAGCATCCATCATTGTCAAATAAAGTCATCGACCCTATGCATATTATATTTCGTAAGCGCAAAACCAGTTCATATTTTAACTGGAAAATATTGTACTAAATTATTACAATGAAAACTACTTTATAAACTTAGTTAATACTATTTCTAAATAGTAATTAAGAAAATTACAAGGTTAGGTACAACTTTACATACAGCTAACATTTTTTCATTCCATTTTTCAATGTGTGTGTAAAAATTAAAGAAAAATATTTCATATTTACGTATGTGATTTAATGCTGCAAATTATTTACTTAGATTTTTTGTTTAAAACATGAGAATAACGATTAATTTGTTAAAAGGGATACCATATTATTATTTTTCATTTATGTGTTTAAACATAACCGAACTAAATTTTATGAAAAATCTGGTCATTAGTTTTGGCCTAAAAGAGTAACAGACAGTACAGAATTACTTTACATTTACATTATCTACGCCATTATCTACATTATTACATTATCTACGCCCTTCAGGAAGTAAACATTCATCAACCTGTATAAGATTGTGCAATAACATTGATCATAACAGCCCAATACAGTCAGTGACCCGAACAGCAACAAAGTACCGCACCGCAATAAAGGACACGGCATCAATGAACTCAGTTATGCAATTTGTGATTTAATGTTCTCGACATATTGATTTGGTAAATGAATCATCTTGAAGCATTTTCTTATTTAATGTAACCTTATGGTGTTAGCTTAAGAATAGTACGATTGTATCTCTTCCGATGACACTAACTATTTTCAACAGAGCGAGAGAGAGAATTTTTAATAAAGTTTATTTAATTATTTTTAAATTTAGAAGATGTGGCCAGTGTGAGATAAATTATTGTTGTTATCCTGATGATGAATTAACAAAGTGGTCTTTGATTACATTTTTTCTTCCTCCAAGTTTGGGAAACATTAAAACTAAAGTTTGGACACACCTAACTTCCATTAACGAACACGCTTGATCGAGTTTGAATCAAGCAACATCAAGCTAATGGTCAAGCTGACATGTCCGGCTCAAACTTATCTGACAGAAAGTTATCTGGGAGATAAATTCCCCGAAACGGCTTATGTTCCCTAATTAGTTTGACCATTGGAGATAACCTATCGGGGAATGATACTTTTGGGTGATTCTGGGTATTATCTATTTAGTTATTGGAATTTATTTTAAATAATCTAAAGGTAGTCCCAAATTATCTTACTTCACTATTAATTGGTTGAAATGTCTGAGTGCAGATTATTCCCGTTTTTTTAACAGCAACATCTCTAGCCCCGTGGTGAGCTCGAATAAGCTTTGAGCTTATAAAGCTTATAGGAACACATAGTAATTGAAGATTTTCGTTTTGAGGCACGGAGGTATTTTTGACGAAAATAGTTGAAAATACATTGCCTCATTTTCCAAACGCTGCTCAACCCAGCTAGGTCAATTGACCTTCCCAAATTATGTATGTATAGTTTTTATTTTTAAGAAAATAAATACCAATATATAAACTTAGTTAAAGTATTTTTATCAACATCTAAAGCTTTATAATGTATAAGAAGTATTTAAATTGGTTTGAAGTAATTAGCTTATTTTTTATTAGTTGTTTGTTTTGATAATGATACGGGAGAGGCCTTTGGTTTCCATAAAACAGTTTTTTGACTAGTATGGAATAATAATAGCCAATGGTTTTTAATTTTATTTTGTGAAACTTGCGTAACTAACCTAACCTAATTAAACTGTCTGTCATACGCGTCAACGACCCCAAGAGCCACAACCAAAACTCTTTGAGCTCTTTGTTCCACTTACCTAATAAACTAAGGCTGGCGATCCAGCTGGCTTGCTGGTCGCTGACGGTGAAGGCGTCTGCATGCTGTGCGTCCTGCATGGAGGCGATGGCGGGAGACATATAGCCCTTGCTCAGCCCCGCCGCGAACGGACCCAAGGATACCGCTAGGGCAGCTAGGATCTGAAATATAAAATAATAAATTAGGTATAAGTACAATAAGAACCATCACCTCCCCTGAGCAGCCGCGCGCTGCGATACCTAGCAGTGAGAAACGCGCGCGCGAGCTGAGAGGAGACGGAGCACGGCGGGACGCTCACTCCTCGTGAAGAAGACTGCTCTTGTTGTGGTCGAAACGTTGAGAGTGTTTAAACTTTTTGTGAATACGTGAGAGAACCGTTGTTATAAAATGAATAGTGTAACTCACGAAAATTGACCACGCTGACTCTTAAAAGTTCTTAAAACTCTTAAAAGTTCACAGATCATGATAAATTCAGATAAATTACACAATTTTTTTTAAGACGAAAGACCTAGAGTAGTATGGGGTAGGGGTGGTTTTGAACTAATCATAAAATGCCTAACTTACAAGCCCACGTTTTCTTATATTTTTCTTTAAATTTGTAACAGAATTCTCAAAGATTAGTTATAAATCACACCCAATTTACATCTCGCACCGACAAAGCCCATTAATAAAATAGGCATAAATCTAATATAGGTTAGTTATCTGCTATGGGCATAGGTTACAACAGTTGAACATGTTCATGTTCGGAGATATAGGGTACTACACGAACGGACTACGAATCGATTTATGGAACACCATGTGTAGTGTGAACCGTTTGTAGTGATGTGATCAATCTATCGATATCGATAAGATTATAATTGTTTCATTTATCATTAATACATATTCAGAAACAGTCGTTCCCGCTGATTATCTAGAAAAATCTTAGTTATGGCTTGAGTATTTACAACACAATATAATCCAGGGGTTTGCTCGAGTTTGGAGTTTAGATATGTGATAGATAGAATATTAATAAATTATTATAATATTTAAATGCTTAGTATATATTAAAATGCCATTAGAAAGGTGAAGTTGATTAGCAATAACTTGATAATAATTATTTGTGAATTCTATATCTACGTTTACTGTGCTTTTACGATATTTTCATTATACCCTATAAAGTTTGATGATCAGAAATAAAAAAAACTATTGAAATGGCATGAAACATAAATAGTCACATTTGAAAGTAAAGTTTTTTGAACCATATACTTCTGTTTTTTATCAGGCCCCTGAAAGCTACTAAAAATAAATAGTTTAAAGCATAATGTTTTAAGAAAAACAATATAAAATAAAACAATTCTTGAATTATATTGTATATAAATTTTTAGCTTTTTTGTATTCTAATTATTATAAGGTTATATTTTTATCTTGATTTATTAACCTGTCTATTAAAATGCGTAAAAAAATATTACACATCATAAAAATATAAGAAGATAGGTATATTTCTTAGATAAAAATCTCCCATTGTGTGAAAGTATCTACTACTCACGGCACTAAATTCTTACGATGACACCAAAATAACTTCGTCAATTTTATGATAATAGTTTTTCAATAACCTGATAGTTATGAAGCATAAAGTTTTATCGACAATTCATTGATGTTATCGACCTAACACCCACCCTATCTTCTAATCCAGACCATTTTGAGAGGTCAATGCTCGGCACACTAACACATATCTAACGCAACCTTAGGTATATCTACACAAGCAAAATTAAACCTTATATTCTTTTGATAAGGTGTATTTTATATCACAATGTCTTGGTGTAGTGTTGTGCCTATAGCGAATGATTTTATGGGCATATAGTGTTAACAGTATGCTATCGGTAAGTTATTACCAAGTATTAGTTTTAGTATCGAACGGCTTTGTTAGTGTAGTGGGAAGTACCCTTGATTGGTCATGAGTTTGTGCTCCGATTGGCACCTAATACCAGGATATTTATTTTTCATCATCGTTAACCCTTATTACGATACATTATAGGGCACGGATCTTACTAATAGACCCTATTCAAGATCTTAAGGGATTTGGTTAGGAATTTATTACCAAGTAGGTTGGTGAGTGATTGACCAGTTAGTATTTTTCTATTCTAAGTACACTACAATTAATCATTAGAGTTTTATGGTAGGTACACATTAAGTAACATACGTTTACAATTATAAAGGGCTCATAGGTCTCTTATTAGTTATTACGTATGAAATTAAAATCATTTTCGGAATATAAAATATCATTTTCCCGCAGGAAAATCTCGAAACCGCACAGTGTTTTTTTATAAATGACTAGCTTTTATGAATATTTTCTTCCTTTCTTTTTAAAAATATCATACTCGTATTTCTAGTATTCTTTCTCCAGCTAAATCTTTACCTATTTTCAGCCCAATCGATTCAGCCGTTATGGAGTTATAAATAGTGTAACTAACACGACTTTATTTTATATTATATAGATAGGCAGATATCCTTTACCATGAATTTCAATGTTTGGTTCTTGAACAAGAATTTGGTTAAGGCTTCTTCATGATTATGATGTTAATACGTGGGTGTTTTCAGTACACGTGGAATCTTTATCCCACGTGTTTTTTTATTAAAATATAAGTAGGGAATATGAATAGATTTTTCCAACATCTAAAATAAAAATAGAAAACAAAGAATATCTTCAAAGACATTTTTGTGAATGATCTTTCATAAAAAAGTTATTGATAAAAAACCTACACTATTTTCTATAAAATCCAATTTGCCATACTGCTTTTATTCTCTCAGAGATATTTCCATATATTTTTCATAGAGATAATGGAGAATGGAGATTACTTCCGTTTGTGTCTATTTCATTCTGCGAAATACTTTTATGAAAGCTTCAAAGAGCTTTCATAAAATAAAGCCTTCTGAGGGATTTTATTGCTGAGTCGAGGAGCACATTAATGGAATTAAGTTTTTTTGTTAAAAAATCTGAGACTAAGAAATAGGGTATTACTAAACCTAGGCCGGTGCTATAAAAGCTGTGTTGGCTTAGTTGAGATTTAACTCCACTTTCATTTCGAAGGATGTTGGTTCGAACCTCTCCACGCAATTCGATTGTCACAAAAACAATTTTGGTTGACACCGAAATTGTGTTATGTTAATCTTTTACAGCAAAATGGATAAACCAATTTGGATCATATTTAGTACCTACCTATGATAAATAGTTTAAGCACTGGAAAAAAAACATCGGTTTCTTTTTACCGCAGTAAATGCCTACATATATCTTAGTATTAACTACTTTAAATAATAAAATACACTCACCTGTCTCCGATAAGTGCTTCTGGTATCCGAAGACCTCATGATCATGACCCTGGTCTCCGAACCAATACTGGTCATCCTCTCACCCGTCAAACCCGTCTTCTCACTCATTTACACTCAATTCACTGACAATAAGGTCGAAAATACTCTAGCACTGGCACAAAATAATTCGAAAAAGGTTTATATCGATATCGGTGTAGCGGCGTCACGTGACTACAGACATCATGGTTTTAAATCTGGAACAAGGAAAATTCAAATTAATTATGGAATTAGTGTTTGAAAATGGAATGGCGATTGGGATTCTATTAGCATTTTATATGTGATGTGACCTAATGATGCAATGGAGAATTAATTTGACATCTAGTTTAAACAAGACGTGAGCGAAAACATTTTGTAAATCGAACGAGTAGCTTTACATAAATATAAAAACATTAGAGTCAAAATAGTACTATTATTTCTCTGACGTAACCTCAGAATACAATAACAATTACCACAAAACTCAATAGATCGTCCAATACAATAACACTCTGTAGAACAATAAATTATTGATTTTATTACAGCGGGAATTACTCACATATTTACGAGTTAATAGACTCTTTACATTTCGTCTTCACAAGAGGAGTCTTAATCAGAAGAATCATTATAGACTCTTATGTCCAACCAAACTGTGTAAAAGACAATACGGTACTGAAATCGTAAGATGTCGTTTTGTCTGAAACAATCGCTTTTGTACCATTGTACTATTGAAATCCGCGGCTTCTCTTGAACTTAGTTTTATTTGAAATTGTTTGACGTAATTGATGAAGAATGCTTATTTTGACGATCATCATCATTTCCGCAGTCATACGTCATCTGCTTTCCATAAGATTTTATATTAGAAAAGGCTATAGAAAAATTGCAAGATTACAACGTAACCTTGGTCTTTGAGGGGGAGACCATTTTCAAATTTTTAAAGAAGGCTTAAGTGAATAACTATAAGAAAAGGAAATGTGCTGTTCCGGTGTTTTCTATGTTCTATCTACCTATGGAATTACTGTACAAAAAAATCTAAATCGATTGGTTGACAAATCCTTCTTGTAAACAGACAAACAAACAAACAATTATGCACATACAATTGAATCAAACAATGCGTTGACATCACTAAGAACGTAACAGAAAATATGGCTTCAAGTCAATTGTCTGATAGACATTGATTACTCGAGAAAAAGGGTATTTTCTTCTGTTATTTATTGATGAAAATTATTATCATTTCAACACATTTACGTCCCACTAATTGAGCACAAATTTCTCTATTAGGACCAATTGGTCCAAGAGAGATTTTAATGATAGAGATTTTAATAGTAAACCTCCTGCTACTAATTTAATCTAATAGGTACTAATCCCTAAATCGGTTTAACACATTCAACGCTCAAGCTCAGCCACCATACCGTACCTGGATGCATGTGCATGTCTAGGACACAGATAGTGTTAACGTCAACTACATGGCTGGCGAAACGTGAGAATAATGATTAATTAGAAAACATCTTTGAGAATCTCATTATGTCACAAGTTTAAACAGAAGGAGTAATGTTTTATTTCTCTGTACTAACCAAAACAATTGAAATAAAATAAAAGTCATAGAACACATGACTTTGAAAACAATACATCATGGAATAAATATTCTATCAGCAACATGTCACTTCATGCTATAAGCCGCGCACATGAAAAAGATATCTATAAATGGCGTCCACTCGCATGCGTTCTCGCTCACTCTCTATCGCTGTCTATACTCACACAGTGAAGTACGCGCTACAAAAAAATAGTCAGTCAGGCCTAATTCGCACGAGAGCTTTTTTAACGTCCGTTAAAAAAGCGTTCAAATAGAACATTTGCATACCCAAGTACGTGTTCACACGTCGGCGCTTTTAGAACGCGACGCTTTTTAGGGTTCCGTAGTCAAATGGCAAAAACGGAACCCTTATAGATTCGTCATGTCCGTCCGTCCGTCCGTATCTTAGATAATAGAAACTAATTCTATATTCCTTGTTCTGAGGTCCGTATGTCCATCCGTCCGTCCGTCCGTCCGTATGTCATAGCCGTTTTACTCCGAAACTATAATAGCTATAAAGCTGAAATTTGGTAAGTAGATGTATTCCGTGAACCGCACTAGGATTTCATAAAAAGTTTGAAAAAAAATCAATTACATTTGGGGGTCCCCATACTTAGAACCGAAACTTTAAAAATTCAATTAAAATTAATTTTTGATTTAAAAGCGTTCGTATGAATGATCACATTGAAGACGTTATAAAAGCGCCGACGCCGGGTTTATAACGCAAAGCTGTTTAAACTCTTTACTTAACTTTACTAAAAAAATAATTTTATTTAAAATAAGTATTTTGTAAAAAAAACTCTGTAGGGACCTAGATAAAAATACTATTTAAATAATAATAATAATACAATAATACCGTGGAAATATGCTCGAATTATAAATCATTTTGCTATTACGTTTTTATGGAAAATTCGTCGTGACGCCGGCCTGTTTGAGAACTTGTTTTGCCAACCGTACCATACGTACCCGCCGCCATTGCCAAATATCATTTCTAATTGCGCAGGTTATAATATTAAATACTATATATTTTTACAGAAAAACTCCATTCGCTTTCAAATAAAAGACAAAAAAGATTAGAAAACGAAAGATCGATCAGTGGCACTACTCGATCTAAAATGAGTACTTAATTCCTTATAACCTATGCAAACAATTTAAAAGTTTTCAGAACATGCCGATTCCCTCACGATATTTGCCTTCACAGTGAAAAAACACGTGTATGAGGTCCACATAATTTATTCAAGATGACAAATCTCAAGGTGCCCGGCGGGGAATTACCCACGACCATTGGAATGAAAGTCGTGTGTGCCTCCCACTTAGCCAGACATCTTACAACTACAAATAATTTACAATTCGACATTATTAACGAAGCTAAATTTAATTATACCTAGGTACTTCGTTTATTAATAACAACATAGAGATTTTCTAATTCTCTGAAGTGGTAAAAGTGTCGTAGGCATCTCTTTGAATGGTCATCGGTCTACATTTTTTGTGTTTCGTGCCAATAGTTTTTAGCCAAATACCTATTTTTATGAGCATTCCGAGTTTTCTTGTTTTTTAGGAATCTGTATAAAGTATGTATTAATTTTTACGACAAAACTATAAATCTTTGCATGCTTTAGAATAAGAAACATGATGCTTGAATAAACTAAGTATTTTATTGTAAGTTATGGTAACCCATGTTTGAATAAATATGTTTTCTTAAATTCATTTATCAGTCTTATTGCGCCATATTTATTTATCTTATAATTATCATTTCTATTTTAATAACAATAATTTTACTTTCAACATTTTCGTGAGTTGCCTACAAACACTATTCATTTTTTAACAACGGGAATTACTTACGTATTGTGTGCTCTTGTTGTGGTTGAAACGTCGAGAGTGTTTAACTCCTTTGTAAATACGTGAGTAATTACCGTTGTTATAAAATAAATACGCAATTGTTAGGTGCTAACAGTAAGTTTTCCTAAAATTAAAAAAAAATGTCAACTCTCAGGCTATTTTGGCTCCCACAATTCAGAAGTCGGTAACCTGCAAACTAGCCTGTATTAAAATAAGATTGAAATAGAGCTTGGCACCCAATAGAAATAACCTGAGGACGTTGGCACATTGTTATATTTGCAACAACTGGAACGAATTTGTACCTAGAAATTATTTTCATGTTCTAAGCTTTCATCATCAGTTGGTTGTACACTGTACACAAACGCAATACAAATCAGTTTATAAGTAGTAGCTTACATAGACGAGTTATAAATTATTTTGAGTTAAAGTTTTTAATGACGTGTTCTTATTTTTTGTCAATGTTTGTAATGACGTGTCCTTGTAAATCGTTGTTTCTAGGAAAATAAATTTCTTGGCTTTGACCATTATTATTATTACACCACTTGCCAGTGAATTAAGGCCTAATCTCTCTAGTAAAGAGAGAATTCTCTGTGTCCCAGCAGAAGGAACGTAAAAAGGGATGATGATGGTTATTATTATTTATGTTTCTTATATTCACTTGGCCGGTATTTTTTATTTTGGCCCGTTTTTACCCGGAATTTTGTACCAAAATGAAAGTTATCCTGCAGACAAAACTTATTACAAAATAAAATTGAGTACATAATCATAATTAATAATCTATTTTATAGGGATTAATAAATTAAGGTTACTTAACTAGAGTTTGATAAATTAACTGATCTTTATTAACTACTTGATTAATCTCATCCGTTAAACGATAAAACGTTACTTTTAATAGGCGTTATTTAAGATGTTCATTTTGGTTTTTACTAGCGTCCGTAATTAAGTTAAATAAAACTTTTAATTACTTAGTTAATCTTATGAAGGAACACTAGGCTAAGGCCCTTTATTTTGTTTACATAGTTATAATTATAATAAATAAAATAGTACTTACATAGTTAATAATAGTAACAAAGTAAAAAGTTAAAACAAGTTTAAATTAAAAGATTTTTTTGTAAATTAAATGTAACACTGATTTACTACAGTACCTACCTTCTAAGTCCTATGTTGGAGTTTGAAATATTTAGGCCATAATTATGTTTTCTTGGAATAGTCAGTAAGACCTATATATACTACGTTATACCATGTTATACCTATGTTAGTTAACTTTGGCGAATTATTCGTCCAAATGATCTTTAGGGTTTTTTGGAAATAAATGACAAATCTTTAAGAACACTTTGTGAAACATAGACAAAACCAAATCTAAACTGTTAAGTTATTTTGGCCTTAAGTTATGTTAAGAATAATTTTATATGTGTATCAGGGCTGTTGATTTTATTTGATAAATAAATAAATAGGAACAACCCCACTAAACGCGTAGGTTTACCTACCTACGCGTTTAGTGGGGACAAGACATATTTACTAATAACCCCTAACATACCTCATAAACACTTACCTCCGTCACCTCCTATCTCATAAGCGCCTATCTCAACCTGTTCGTATCTCAAACCATCAATTTAGCGAATTTTGCCATTTTTTGCTCGCTTCATGTTGTATCGGGAATTACTGGTATCGAGATCTTAACGCAGGCATGGGCTTCACATCACACGATGTTGAATTACCAATATTAGTCATAATTTAATTCATCATCAATTATTTGTCCACTGCTGAACATAAGAACTCACTACCTTCGGAATGAAAGTCGAGTATGATCCCACTTAGCCAACATTATAATTACCCTAAAAACTTATAAAATATTAATTTATTCATTAGTCTGATTAACATTGAATAGGTATTCATTTTTGCTCTATTTTCCACGAGTATCGAGGCATAATTAATAGAATTAATAAAATGTTATTGATTTATAATTAATTTAGTATTCATTATCAAGCATTTGAAACCTAGAAATATTTCTCACGCATTCTTTAACATAAATACGCTCAAGTCATTTTAAAGATTTAATTAAAAAATGGCTATTAACAAGTAGGTATTATTAATATTATTGTCCCACGACATAATTCTTAACTGGGAAAACTGGGAAAAGGACATAAAAGGATACTTTTTACCGCGGGAAAATCTAATATAATGCGGGCGAAGCCGTGAGCGGAAAGCTAGTTTAGAAATAAAGAAAACGAAAATATCTGAATACATTTCCACAATCAATCATAATCATTGCGGCCATTAAATCGGAGAGTGTCTGTAAATCGTATCGTGAGCTATAAATCAATGAATTTTTAATCGAATTTTCATTACCAACGATATTATGGTAATGAGCGCTCTTGTGATGGAATGTCAGATTAATGGCAAATTTTATGGTGTTTCCATCTTGATTTATTTAAATTTGCCGTTTTATAAGTGTTTTATAGTTTACTACGGGTTTTATCGCATATCTGTCACTTGGCGGAATCGCATTCAAATTAAAAGATGTTAAAATATGTATAATTAATGAATGCGGTCCGATTTACTTAGTTATCTTTGAATAGTTTCGAAAGATTTTAATAGGTAAGAAGTAATAAAAGATCGAAAAATAAGAGGAGTATATATACCAGAAGCTGACAGGTTCACGG
The DNA here is from genome assembly GCA_963691955.1 of Chloroclystis v-ata. Lineage (NCBI taxonomy): Eukaryota > Metazoa > Arthropoda > Insecta > Lepidoptera > Geometridae > Chloroclystis > Chloroclystis v-ata. The sequence goes on from OY829905.1 coordinate 4,909,673, forward strand.
TGGATGCGAGTTGCATCCGACCGTAATACATGGATATCTTTAAGGGAGACCTATGTTCAGCAGTGGACGTCCGATGGCTGAAATGATGATGATGATGATATACCAAAAGACAGTCAGTCGCTTGGTGTGCTAACTTACCGGGAACACAAGCAGCGTAGGATTGAACCTATGACCTTCGAAATAAAAGTAGAGTGTGTAAAGCACGTTTCATAAGCACATTTACATTTTTCAGAAAAATGTCAGAGGTGTTTACTTTTAACCCACGACTTTCGGAATGGAAGTCGAGTTGTTTACCGAAAAGCACTATTTTAAACCAACGTTTAACGTAACATTTCCGATAAGAATACAGAGTTATTTGGTTTAAACCCACGGCCTTCGGAATGAAAGTCGAGTAGCCAACACAGCTCACGGCAGACTAGATTATCCAACTAGGCTACTAGAACAGTATGATGAACCCAATTGTATTGTTTTATATTTATTTATATTGTATGGCTCGTTACTAACTCAATAACTTGATAAGTAATGATGTATGGGAAGGTCTGGCTTCAATGTAAAAGGTCACGGTTTGGTTCCTGATAGGTTTGGACTTGACATTGTTTTATAAGAGCTTTCCGGTCTTGTCTGTGGTCTTAATAGATTTTAATGTGGGGATTTGGTTTTCTGGGGAATGTTTGTTTAATAATAATATCATCATATATCACAAACTTGATATAGTTTTAAATATTAATTTATTTGAAATTTAATGAAGTGACTAATTAGTGTACTTTGTTGTTCGAAAAGTTTTAATAAATGAATATGAATATATCCTCATTATTTTAGTTTATATGTTTATTTAGGCACAGCCAACATGTGTTTTTGGCTGTCATCACTAAAAATTATAAAGAGGATTATTCATTGAAATATGTGCCTATACATACTAATATTTTGAATAAATTAAATAGAGAATACGAAACCACATAATATACGTATAAATAATGAAAATACGACCCTGTCATACAAACCTGTTCTAAAAACACATACAAATTTAGGGTCCTGTCAGACATAACTGATCCAGTACTAGTAACCCTGCTTCGATGACTAATGGGACCTGAATTCTAAATCTAGACCGACACATCTCATCTGACCTTGAGGTTTGGGGACGGAATGAAGCAATAATTCAGGGAGCACACTCGACTATCATTCCGAAGGTCGTGGGTTCAAAATCCACCGCGCACCTATGATTTTTTCTTCTTGAAAAACTTATGCGATATTTGTAAAACGGTGAAGACAAACATCATGAGGACCCCGGCATTTTCTGAGAAATTTGAAAAGTGGACATGTGTCATTCACCAACCCGCACTTGGCCAGCGTGGTGAATTAAGGCCATATCTCCCTTTAAGAGAGAAGTCCCTGTGTCCCAGCAGTGGGAACATTTATAGGGGTGATGATGATGACTATTATTTATTATTTTGGAGATAAATTATGATTCTGGTAAGTTTTGTTGACTACGCCAGACCTAAGGTCACGTTTGCGAATGTAGCTGCGTTGTTCTTGTTTAGAATCACGTGCGAACAATTGAATAAGTGCCCTTTCAATAGCATTATACTGATATCAATAAACAATGCCCTTGGATTATAACATCAAAAAATCAAATCAATTTTTATATTAAACTAAAATACAATTCTTTGGTTGGAGACTGCCTTTTTAGTATGCCAAAATAAATGAAATAATTAATAAATAAATATTGCTGGACAATTCACACAGCAACATCTAGCCCCATGATAAGCTCTAAGCTTGTGTTACGGGTGTTAGATTTCTGATGTACGTACATAGATATGATACATACATCAATCGATTTTTATAATAATATAATATAAAATAATTACAAAAATTTATATAACAAAAGCTAGCCATTATATCCGAGGTAAATCAGCAAAGAAATTGAACACCCTTCCTATGGCGACAATGTAACGAAATATTGCGGTACCGCAGTTTACGGCTGAATGAGCTCGAGATATTTGCGGTTGCACTTCTAGTTTTCCCGTTACAATGTCCTAGACTGATTGGCAGACTTATTATATACGCCATTTTAAAATTACTTTACATACAACTTTCTACTTAAAATTGCAGAAGAACTCTGCTATTTATTTACTTTTATTAGGTTTTATCAAAAAGGCAAAGAGGAAACCGACATGTTCTTGAGAACTTTGAACAGTAAAGAACATGACACATTCACCCTAAACTTAGCCAGCATTTTGAATTAAGTTATTACCTCTCTCGCCAAGAAAGTCCCTGGTTGTTGGTGTATTTCCAAACACAAAGTTTATTTTTTACCTGATGTACCCTGCCACAAAAAGCTTATAAAATTGAGTACAAATGAAACCTATCCTTTTTCTGATACCACATGACTGTTTTGCAATTAGATACTTGCTGAATTAGTGTAATATAAACTCTTAGATATAATTGACAGAGAACTGATTAACTTGCACACCTGAGTCTTATCAGTGAGAACATTTATTTTATTGTAAGCCTATTACGTTCCCACTGCTGGGACACAGGGACTTATCTTTGTCTACTTGAAGAGAGAGACTAAGCCTTTATTCACCACGCTTGCCAAGTGCAGGTTGGTGAACTCCCTCCCCGAATACATCCATCGGGGTCTCCATTCGGGAACCCCATCCACTATTTGTTCTCCGTGCTATATTGCTTGCCCATTGCCACTTTAATGAGCTAATCCGCTGTGTTAGCGAGACGATTTTTGTACGTTTTATAATAAAATGTATTGTTACCAATATCGTTAGGTAATTTTGTCGTATTTTCCAAATCATGAGAAATAATTTAGAGCGTCACAATATCTAACGATTGTGTAAACAAATTGTCACGAGCAAGGTATTGAAACACGAAATATGCATTACATAAGTAAATACCTATCGTTTATTTTAAACCACAAGGAAAACCCAACCAATGCATGTATCCTTAATAATATTACGAATATAAGCGCGAAAGTTTGTGAGGATGTACATACGTATCGCTAACGCAAAAATGACTAATTAAACATCATCAAAATAAAGTTGCCTGATTTTTACCTAATAACACGGTCAACTCCCAACGGATTAGCTCTTTGAAGTGGCAATGGGCAGGCCATATAGCGAGGAGAACAGATGGCCGATGGGGCTGAAAAGTCCTCGAGTGGAGACCACGGATCGGGAAACGCAGCGTTGGGCGTCCACCGACAAGGTGGACTGATGATTTGGTGAAGACGGTCGGCTCGCGGTGGATGCAGGCTGCGAGCGACCGTAATGACTGGAAGTCTTAAAGCGAGGCCTATGTCCAGCAGTGGACGTCCAATGGCTGATAATGATGAACACGGTCAAAACTGCGGGTAAAAAGCTTGTAATAAAAATAGTTTATTGTTTTGATTGATCATTTATTGGTTAAACTTAATTTTTAACGATTTCATAGGTACTTACTTAAATCCTGTGACCATTTTTATTAAAATTATTAGTCAATATGAGACTAAACATAAAATTACAGAGAAAATGCAATATGTTTCAACAAGTTTTTACTGCACCAGCAATTAAGTGAGCTTTCTCGCTGCAAATATTCTTTTGTTCTAGTAATAAAAACAATAATTACAATGTACCAGAAAGAACTTTCAACGTAACAACGGTTCTAGTGGTGAGACGTGTTTGATCTATATCATCGACATCGATAGTACCTACTAAAAAACTTTTGTTTAATTAAAACACTAAGCCAACTCGGTTACCTAATTTATAGAAAACAAATTATAAAATAATGCAGGATTTAGCGTAGCATTTGCAACATAGGTAAAAAGTTATATTATTTTTAGTATTTTTTTAAATAATGCACGATTTTGAAAAGCGTTGCATTAGGAAATTATAAAATGATATTATAATTAGTAGTTTATAGGCAACCCACACCCGTAAACGAACTATAAAAGTAATTCATACTAAAATTCCAACTTAAGAAACAATGGATTTAATATAAGTGATTTATTTTTATAGAGAAACATTACATTACATAACAATAAAACACAGCATACAATATTGTATTTTATTGTCGATGGTGTTGTAACGGATGTATGTTTAGTAGCTATTTACGTGAAATCGAACTTAAAGTAACCATAATCGTACAGTTTATTTAGAATGTACATTTAAATATGAATTAATAAATTTTTTAATTTTTTTGAAAATATTATCTAACGTAACATATGGGATAGGTTAGACGTATATAGGATAAACTTCTGGTGAATTAAATTAAGTTATTTGTTATTACGTAAATTTTTATAAATAATATGGTTTTTTAACCCAAGTTATTTATTATATTATAGCGCCAGAGATATTATATATTTTTGGCCATATTTCGTACATATGAAAAAACTTCAAACCAAAGATTATTTAGATATTGGAATAAACGGGCTATACACGAACCTTATTTACGATGACTTTTGATCAACCATTTCGTCCCAAAACAATAATTATTCATAGTTACACTATTGTTTGACCTTGCCCCAAATTAAAGAAAGTACCTAACATAATGGATTCTCCCGAATAATATATTAAAACTCCATTCATATATAATTTCCAGAAAAGAATTCAGCATTTTATCACGTTCGCTAATAAATCCAAGAATGTTTTTCACTGAACGCACCTTGCCCTACTCTGACACGATTATTTCGATAACAAAGTAATCAGCCTGAATCAAACCTTATTATTACCGGAGTTAGAACTGTGGATTATATCAAAATCGTTTTCTGAGTAGTTTTTCTGTTATCGTTTAAAATAAGATCACGTCTGACTTGACATGTTCTATGAGTTATGGTTTTAAATGGGTTATTGACGTTTAAAATTGATTCATTAATAACAAATTCTGCGCGTGCCTTAAAAATGTGGTTTACATTTTAATTTAGCTTTTAATGTAGTAACTGTTTAAAGCGTTGGTAATATTATAATTAAGAGGTCATAATTTCATGACATTTATTATTATCGCAATAAAGCAGACAAAGCCACGGGTTTCGTCGCAGTAACTAAGACGTTTTTGTGAAAAGTATTTATTCCGTCGTAGGGAAGGTTTAAAAACATGGAATGTTACCTTACCTTTTGAACCTTGCCTGGGTAGGTATATATACTACGACTATTTGAAACCTAAAGCACCTAAATTGGCCCAACCGTTCTTGAGTTAATTACAAGGAAAAGGGGGATTAATATTTTTTAATAAAATTCTCAAGAAACATTTTTTCATGAAACTTCTCACTTCTAAAACTTCTACAAAAACATCGATAAATCACGTCACAACAGCTCATCACTGGCCCGTTAACTGATTCACAGAACACCTTAACGATCTCGGTTCCCTGAAGGTTCAAAATAGCGAGCTCACGCTAATAAACCTAATAAGTTAAAACTTTGTAAAAACGTGAAAAAGTGATATTTTTATCCATTCGCGTAGTGTGTCCAGTGTTGACTAAATTAAATTGGAAAACGTGCAAATGATTTATTTTGTCCTGACCAAGTGGATATCTCGAAATCATGTTTAGAGAATTTTGTAGAGTAAAGGACATGCGACATTCACCAACCCGCTCTTGGCCAGCGAATTAAGGCCTAGTGAAAATTTAAAAGAAGACAATGTTTAAACTTAGTAAACTTTTAAAAGTTATTTTGGTAGCGATGTAAATTATCAAAAATCGTGTTTTTATTGTAAGGCTAAAGATAAGATCCTTCCGGAATGAAGGGTCAATAAACTAAGATAAGATTATTTGACATTACATAACAAACACATGGGCTATTTATATTTACTAAACGTAAATCAACTTCTACTTCCGGTAGAGTGTTTTGAGTAAATGGCCGTTGGGGCTGGAAAAGAGAGCTTCGAATATTTTTGTATGGAGCCTGGCATACCTACTAGACAACTAATAATAAGCGCGAATGAGAGAGATTCAAGTGCCAAAGAGAGATATTATGATAATGAAACATCTCTACGTTATGAAACACCTGAATCAGTCGTTTGCGGTGAAACAGTGAACGTTAAATATATTAATAGCTCCTTCGGCCGAATTTTGTTTTATGGCTCATGAAAATAAGACAAACTATGAAGAAACTTTTATTTAGAACCTAAAAGAGTTTAACGTTTATTATGAAATAATGGCTTTCCAACCGCGGCTTTGTCTTTTCTGCATAAGAGAGGATTTTTCTCGCGGTTACAACCCTATGTGATTTTTTGATAGTCTGATAGTCTCCAACATTAATATGCTGAGACAGAACTAACCTTGCATATAATCTCTGTATTTTTGTTTAATTGTTAGTATTTTATATTGGAAAAATAAATATATTTTGTTGTTTGATTGATTGTGTTAATTAGTGAAGTTACATAAAAGCAATACAGTAGTTTTTGCATGAAAGAGCAGCGGACATACATGCTTTCTTAAATTGTATTGTTTATAATATTAGTAGAGCATGGTCTTATATTTCACTTGATAGTTAGTTAATTAATGCTTTACGTGAGAATATATATTATTTTCTTTAAGTAAAAGCTAAAGACACAGGGAATCCTCTCAACAAGAGAGATTATCGTTAATTTACCATGCTGGCCAAATGCGGGTTGATAATGATTAATTTTGTATATTTACGATAATAATAAATCGAAATCACCTTTTCAGAGTGTGAATGAGAGCTCAGTTGTACAATTTTGGGCAACAATCAATCAATTGCAGAATTACATCGATTCTCACCGATCACCTGTTAATTGCGGCACCTTGTTAGCTTCAATTGAAGTTATGATAATTCTACGTCGAGGGCAGAACATAACGTATGATTTTGTAATTCTTTTATTATTTTAAAGACGCGACTTTTAGTCGCAAACCTTAGTAATACTTGACGAGAGAGATAAAGCCTTAATTCACCACGCGGACAATTCAACTCTGTATGTTCGGGATTGATTGTGTTTTGCGCAGAGCAATATCAATCACAAAAATAATTCACAAATACAATCCAGAGGTGCACGACGGGAATTTATCCTACGGCCTTCAGAATGAAAGTCAGGTGTGCTCCCACTCTGAATAAATTCATTTCTTTTTCGAATGTAAAATGTTAAAAGTCCTAAATATAAATGTTATTGGAGTTTCCCGATATTTCGACACTGTTTCTAGAGCCATTTTCACGGAAAGACTGATGACCGGCTTCATGTTAAAATATTCTTTGAAACCATGATGGTTTAAAAAGTTAATAAAAGTCGCGTCTTTAAATCACAAGCTTTCACACAGGTGCCGACAAAAGTCTCGTTAAAATAATCGATATGGACCACAAATACAGAGAAAGGTGTCTGTTTGCATGTAATTCTACGTTTATGTATGTTCGTTTAAAGCAATGAATTGTTATTTGCGAATACGGGTTAAAGCTTTCACGATCGGAATGTTTTAATGTTTTGAATTAAAATTAGATCTTGTGTTTGAGGTTAGTTGGCAGAGTGAAGATCTTTGTTTGTATTCGAGTTCAATACTATCTATTGTTTTTTATTTTACTAGCCGACAGCTTCGCTTACGTTTTTACGTTACGTATGTTTATTCTAAAGTATAACAGATTATCTAGTACCCGTAACACCAGCTTAGAGCTTACCACGGGGATAAATATTGCTGTGTAAATTGTTCAGCAATATTTATGTATTTTATTATACGGCTTATAGCCTTCCTCGATAAATGTAAACTAAAAGAATTCTTTAAATCGGACCAGCGAAGCGGTTTCTGAGATGAGCGCGTAACAACAAATAGCAAAACTTCAGATTTAAAATATTAGTATAGATAATAATTAACCAACCCATAATAGAACCCATTATACATATTGTATATTGAATAGGTATGTATATCCAAATAAAATAAAGTTAATTTTGCGTCATAAAATAAGGTATTAACAAACATAATCTTAACTTAGACTAAAATTACTAAATACATCACACATCAGTGGAGCATTGCAGTTATCGTCAGATCAATGTTAATATTTCGAAAGCGATAAACAATCACAATATTACATTGTTTTTATTGAATAACAGGATATTTTGTCATCCATACTATGTTATAATTTCCTTGGGTTAGTTTCGTTTTCACCCAGTCCCGTACACCCCCGGTCCGTTCTCACCCGATTTGGTTTAGGTATAATAAATTCAATCAAAAGCATTTTTTGACGAAAAGTACTGGCAGGCACGTAAATGTGTTTGGCTTTTGTTATATTAAAATAATGGATGTAAGTTAATTATGATTATGTAAGGACAATATTATATTAATAGAGGACTTGAAATAAGTAACTAAGATAAGATAAGATAAGATAACTCTTTATTACACACCAATAAAAAATATTTACATAAAAAACTTTTAACTACAAAAACGTATAAAACTACAAACTAAATCATATTAAAAGGATATTTATTTATTCGATTTTTGTTATAATAGGTAGTAGTGCTATATTGCAACAGTGTAAATAGGTAAGTACTGATTGTAAAATATGAGTCTAACTAAGTAATTTTAAACAATAAACAGTCTAACTAAGTAATTTTAAACAATGTCAGATCTTTTACACAATTAAATTTTAAAATACATTGTTAACTAAACTCAAGTACTCTTTAACAAAACTCAAGGGACTAAGCATTCCATCACTTCAAAGAAAGAAGGAAGAATAATAACTCATGTAAATTGTAACATAAAAATACGAACATGATAAATACTCAAATTTCATAACAAAAGTGAAAACCAAATAATTTTTACTAGAACACAATTCTGAAGCACTTTTGTCTTCGCAGGTACTTGCCGTAAAAGCGGAAAAAATATTGATATAAACTTAATTGTAATCGGGTGAGAACGGACCGGGGGTGTACGGGACTGGGTGAAAACGAAACTAACCCATTTCCTTTCGATTGATGATTCATGATCATCAATCATGACAATTAAATCATGTTCTTTATCATCATCATTACAGCTGTAAGACCAAGCTACTGTAACTTATGCTAAGTAATCGTCGATTCTAGTAATAATCAAATAAGTTTATCTTCACAAAAACAAAAATATTTTTACCCTTAGCAGGTAAGTTTTCTAAGAAAGTTGAGTATAAAACTCCATGAGTGCATCTACCAGTATTTAAATCGTACAAGGAGCGATTATGGTGAATTACTGTCCGATCTCTGCCCTTGTATGAGCTTGTTTCCATTCACGTACGATATCCCATAATAAATATGGAATAAAAATAAAATAAATTGATTAATCAAACACAAACAAACAATCCAACAAAACATCTGTATTCAAAAATGTCTGGCAAAAATTATTTATAATTTATTTAAAAAAAATTACAGAGATAAATTGTACAATCAACATACATTATATTATGTAGACAGCTTGTAAAGCGAACATAAGAAAAGTGAAAAGGAAGACTCACCATTGTTAAATGTTATTTGAATTTTGATTTGTAATATTTTTTAAATAATTAATTTAGGTGTTTATTGAAATGTCGTATCGAAAATATGTCAGAAATAGGTCAGAACCATTAAACTTGTCATGTAAACTAAAGATTCGTATTTGTAATGACCCATAAGCAGCTTAAATCGTAGATTTATGACTAACGACCTCAATCGATCTATTTTAAAACCTGCTAACAGTTAGCTAATCGTTGTGAAATATTGTATTCTACTTTGTGTACATATCTAAAATGCTACAAGGATTTTAATTTTATAATTTTATGATAATTTATAGATTTCTCTAGCATTAAACAGTTCCTATCTATCCAAAGTTTGTCTGGAAAAGATCGCTTTTAGCGATAAAGCCGCCAATTGTTCCATTAATTATAGTTTGTATTTAAGGTAAGTTAATTAATTGTGTACAATAAAGTAATTATATCTATCTATCTTTACTTTTTGTTGTAACTTATGCCTAGAGAGGAAATTCGGATACGGTTTTGATTTTGATCCTTGGGAAAAATATCGTTTGTAAATGGAAACGCGCTCAGTGTCAAGTGTCAGAACAAGCCTTCTTTCTTCTCAACACTACATTTCATACAACGTCACACAATAATCAGCCTTATCTCCACTAATTAAGATTGAATTTGATATTGTAACTCTGATTTAGTACTTAGTACAAGTTTTGTTGGGTATTTTTAGAATGGAATCTGTTTTGTAATATGATATGAGTGGTTTTGTTTCATGTTTATGATAATTTCTAGCATGATATAAAATGGTAAAGGAATTTTACTTTTGTATGATACCTTATTTATACTGCACTTGATTTATTAATTTAGGCAATAAAAGTTATTAGTATTAGTCTGATCCATCCCACAGAAAAAGCAAAAGGGCAAAGTATCGTTAACTTTGACTCTGATCCATTCATCTTGTAAAGGAATGGGTTTAGTTTTAGTGTGAAAGAGTAAAAAACATACTCAAAAATTTCGCGTTTATGTTATCAGTAACAAAGAAATATGTACCTATATTAAATAAACAACTCTATATTGAGTAACTTAGTGTCTTTAACTAATACAACTACAAATGTTAATTGAAATCATAAAACACAACGAAACGTTAAACCTAGATTCAGCACTTAGTGAATAATGACCAACTATACAAAACATATTAAATCAAAGTTGTAGGTACAGCATAGTTACAAATGTCGCTGAACACGTAGCGTTCAACAAAATTAATAATTAGCTCAAAGCTGATCGGTAATAATTAGTGTAATTTTTTTTTATTAATTATTTATTATTTACAGTACCTAAATAGTAGTTTAACCAGTGAATGTTTGTAAGATATAATATATTGCATTAGATATATTTAGTTATCAATAAAGCCGAGACGTTTGTATATTTAATGTGATTAATTTCAAATATTGAATTTTTTAGAGCTGTTCACATATTTTAGGTTTAATGACCTATTTTGTAGCAAACTACAATTTATTACAAAGAAATATTCTTAAAAAACAAATTCTTATTATTGATATGGATACAAGCCTCCTGATACATTTGTAACAATCGACTAAAGGAACGCAATATGTTCAGCATCTTTTGCAGGCATGCAGAATGTGTGACATTTGTTTATTACGCATGCCTATCATTTAGTGGTTTAGCTTTTGAAGATGAAACCATACGATATGATTTGTGTAAAGTGCTCCAGTTATTTTGATTTAACTGTGATACATTACAGGACTTGGAAAATATGTCGGTTATTAATAGTGCCGTGAACTTAAATAAAGTAGATTTATCCTAAGCGTTCCCATTGCTGGGACACATGGACTTCTCTCTTGACGAGAAAGATTAGGTCTTAAATTCACCACAGTAGCCAAGTGCGGGTTGGTGAATGTATCACGTCCTTCAATCACTTCATGCCGGTTTGCTCACGATGTTTTCCTTCATCGAAAAATTAACTAAAACATATTTCTAAAACATAAAGGTTTTCGACTCCTTTGGTTGTGTTTGAATAACCCGGATAGTAATAAACTACATTATACAAATAAATGCTAATTTAATTCATATCCGTAATTGTTTATTATACATATTTTAATTTGTTTACATAACATTCGCAGTTAATAAAATTTTATTACTTCAAGGCCGTAACAAAGGTCAATGTCTCGCGGTTCAAGGTCAATGAACTTTATAGTTTATAGGTCAAGGACGTTTGGTAACCGTGTTTTTACTATACTGTTTTGGCTTATGAGATGATATTTTGGACTTTCATTTGATGTTTTTGGAGTTCGATTCCCGTGACACTTTTTGGTACATAGTTGGAGAGAGATTATGCCTTATTGGTGAAGAACGCTGGCCAAGTGCGGGTTCGTCAATGTCACATAGTCCTCAAACTCTTCACAGAACATGAAAGTTTCATTACGATGTTTGTCTTCACCATTGAAGCGTGTTTTAAGTGCACATATATTTTTCATGAAGAAAACACCAAAGGTGCACGCGGGACTTGAACCTACAACCTTCGGAATTAAAGTCAAGTCTGCTGCCACTTAGCAAGCACGCCTATTATTTTCAAATTGAATAAAGTTCAAACACAAATACCCAATATAATATAATGTATTTATGTAAAATAGATTTGATGGTATCAAAACTCGTGTTTAGAAAGTCGTGTGGGAACTCTACTTGTTAACGACGGTAGGTATAAGGTATAAGCAAAGTAAGCGAAATAATGTAAATGTTTGCATACAGAAATAACTAGCTAGCCTTACATGTATCAAATTACTAATATAAGAGCCAATAATATCTCTTTTGATATTACAGCGCAAAACTTTGTATGGATAGATAAATTTACATTATAAGCAGGTAAATGAAATATATCGTCGAAATATAGACGACCTCTCTCAGGAGGTTGCAGGTTCAATTCTCGCCTCGGAACAAAAATTTTACTATCTGCATAATTTATTCCGAGTGTCTGGATGTTAAATATGTATAATAAAAAGTATCTAATGTATGTATATTATATTAAGTACCTACATATATCAGAAATCTAGCACACGTAACACAAGCTTCGAGCTTACCACGGGGCTAGATGTTACCGTGTAAATTGTCCAGAAATATTTATTTATTTATACTTTAATCTGAGTTTTTATTAATCTCACCTGGCCTGGTTAGTTTAATTTAAACTAGGTTTGTTGACAAGGCGACAACATTGTAAAATATTTCGTCAAGGATTTGCTAAGGTCAGCAGATATCCGCATTAGGAGATTGAGGTCATGTGGATACGTACCTGGAACAAACAATAACAAAATAATTAGGTAATTATAATCATAAATAATATAAAAAATCTTAAATTTAGAGGTAGGTACACAACATTAAGTCAGTAGGTACCTACTACAGCCGATAAAAGACTTGCAACTTCTTTTACAAACAAGTCGGGTTACAGATATAAAGCAAAATAGATTGAATAAAGTTGCATAGGCAATGACTACCCAATACCTATTGAAAAATACTCTGAAAAATTAACAAAAATACTAGATTTCCTCCATAAAAAATAGCTATTAGATACCTTTATTATACTTTTTTACAGTTAACCCTTATTTTACAAATTACAAATTGTATTTTTCTTGTAAAATTTATTATGTTCGCTTCAAAAACACATGTTCTAACGGTAAAGGCAAATATCGTGAGGAAACCGTCATGCTCTGAGAACTTTGAAAAGTTTGAAGGACATGTGACATTCACCAACCGGCACTTATAACAAGTGCTGAATGTCAAGAGAAGAAGAGACGTCCTCTTGGACTTCTCTCTTGACATTCAGAGGATTGAGACGAATAAATAAATAAATAAATAAATATTGCTGGACAATTTTACACAACGACATCTAGCCCCGTGGTAAGCTCAAAGCTTGTGTTACGGGTGCTAGATTTCTAGACTATTTGCTAGACGAGAGGTTAGGACTTATTAAATAGACTTATTAAGAAGTCCCTATCCCAGCAGGAACGTAAATTGGAGTGATCATGAAGGTACATATGTTTCCCGTTTCATGTTCTAGTTATAAATACTAGTTTAAACACTGTCTGTCAGTCGGCAACTGTCAACCGCGCGAATTGACGAGACAAACACGAGTGGCGCCACTCTATGCGTCGTTTGCGCATATTTCAAATTACACTACCACTGTACACCTTATCTCGGAATATGATACGTGTTCTAGGTCACCTTTTCGCTCTCAATTACTGCTCTGCATCAATATTTACCATCTCTCTCGTAAATCTTATCTACCTATCTATATTATGTATATAAAAAGAAAGTCGTATTAATTACACTATTTATAACTCATGAACGGCTGAATTGATTTGGCTGAAAATAGCTTAGAACCAACCAGGAGAATGACATAGGATGCTTTTGACCGCGGGAAAATATTTGGAAAGTTAGTGCCTAGTAAAATTCTAATTGTTTATATGTGTTTACCTAAGCTATTATCCACGCAGTTGTGGTGAAGGCCTTAAATCAGGACCACCCCATTATCTATTCATTGAGTGGGTCCCAAATAACGATTAAGTGTTTTAAGTATTATTATATATGCATAAGAGACGTACTATGTATTTATATAGGCGTCATTGACGAAACTGTAAAATGATTATTAAATAATTCACAGAAAATAATATTTTGTAAGGTAAATTTTGTAATAATAAAACATGGTTTAAATATTTTCCGCAAATTTAGACCCAACCAATGTTTTTGAATATTACATATGTAGTTGTAAATAAAATATAACCTTGCGCAAGACCATAAAATTATATTGTATGTTGTATGACTTGCCATAACATTTTTTGTGTAACCTTCAATTTGAAAAGGTATAATTTTATGTTGTTTACCAATAACTCTTCAATAATTAATGATTATTAAATGGATTAAGATTAATAAATAAATATTTCTGAATAACACAGCAACATCTAGCCCCGTGGTAAGCTCGAAGCTTGTGTTAAGGGATATCTGATATCAACAAACATCGTAAGGACCGTAATCGCAATTGTCTATGACTGTACTTAACCTTATTCCGTACATACATCTACATCCTTTAACCCTTTCCAATTCTCGGAACAGACACACATACTGTAAGATAGTAGTTATAGTGAAATTACACATGTGTTATTCATAGAGCTAAGCGAGCCACACCGCACTGTTATTGTGTTACAAAATAGACACAGCATATTAATGTACAAATTGCAGGTCTGAAGGTAATCATCATCATAATTTTAGTACTTGGAACTTAGTCATTGGACTTCACTGCTAGGCGTAACCAAAGGTAATAGAAATCAATAGTTTTAATTAACATTATCCACTCGCGGCTTTGTCCGCGTATAATAGACATTCCCACATTTTAAAATTATCAAGGGTAGTTTGTTATTCCGATTTATATTTTCTAACAATTAATATGGCCTATGTTACTTAGGGTGAATTTTTCCAATGGTGAAACAAGAAAGTTTTTGAAATCGGCGTAGTAGTTTTTGGGTTTATTCATTAAATTTGTAGATGATTTCACGAAAAACCTACTACCTACTCCATGGATTTCAATAAAAGGTGACAGTAAGATATTAAATACCGAAGGAATACTCCTTTTACCGGGGGAAATTCAATAAATAGTATTGCGGGCAAAGCCACGACAGTTTATTACAGAGTAAATAATGTTGTTTTATTCAATACAAACATTTCTATACATTGTTACAAAATTATGTTATTAAACATTCAGGTCAAGCTATTGTATAGGCTAGATTTAGTATTCCTACATAGACCGCTAAAATATGGCCTAGGAAATAGTGCTTCCGCTACGAAACTGTTATAACATATAAATGATAATATTCTACTGTTCGTATGCAAAATACTAAATGTACTTGTTGTAAAACTATACTGATATTATAAAGCTGAAAAGTTAGTTTGTTTGTTTGAACGCGCTAATTTCAGGAACCGCTGTTAAACAAAAAAAAACGCAAACGAAGATGTCGGTGGGTCGGCTAGTAGTTTTATAAATAACGGAGAGCGAAGCGAGCCGTCTAGGTTTTTTCAAGTCTTAGTGAGCTAAGCGTTACAAACTTTGATAAACTTACTCGTATATCGTCGTTGTCGAGCGAGAAGTCACTAATTGCAAAAACCGTGTTCCGAGATAAACGCGTTTTAAGATTTTTTTTGTCTTTAAGCCGTAATATCTCTGTAACGCAAATAGATAGCAAATATGTTTCTTTGAGGAAATTATGGCAAATTTATCCCAATAATAAGATTTTCAATAATATTTGAAATAACCATATTAAGTGAGTAATTATAAAAAAATCTTTGAAAAAAGAGCAGTTAATGACTTTTGCCAAACACTGCAAACAGATATTAATGTAAACATTCTGTTGAGTTAGTGATTTATTCATGCAACTAATTTAATAATGTTAACTGTCATTTGAGCGTGATTATGACCAAATATAAGTGTTTTTCACTAATTATGAAAAATCAATTAAACTCTTTTATAGGAGATGATAACGCAGCGTCGGACGTCCACCAACAAGGTGGACAGATGATCTAATAAAGGCTACCGGTTCACGGTGGATGCAAGTTGCATCCGACCGTAATACCTGGAAGTCATATAGGGAGGCCTATGTCCAGCAGTGGACGTCCAATGGCTGAAATAATGATGATGATAGTAGATGACGATAAAAGCATAAGCGTGTTTTAACACTATTACGAAAACTATGTAGCAGTGAATATTATTATTTAATTATATTAATTTGATTAAAAAGAATAAGATTTCATCAAATAACAATTATCATCATTTAAATAAAATTAACTTTCAATAAAAGTATGTATAAAACTAACAACGAACATTACAAATAATAAATTTGTTAAAAACAAGCATAATTATTTAAACCATCAACACACACATACGTTAAAATACAATAAATATAACTTAATCTTGCATAGACAGCATAAAAAAATTATATAGTTAGCTATAGACTCGTATGTCAATGTTTATTTTAGATAAGATCTAATATTCCTCTTCTGCATTTCTTCTCAAGTGTCTAGTTCGGAAAGCGGTTCTGCATTGTCTTTTATTACTTCGAACCATGAGTAAAATTCAATAGGAATTATGTCAGTTCAGTATAGGTTGATAAAATATTCCATAACAACCATAATAGTGAATAATGTCCATAATATAACAAAAGAAACAAGGAATAAGTGATAAGAACTGACCAAAAACGAATGATTCTTTCTTAAAAATACGATGGGCAAAGGACAAGAAACATTTTATAAACCTATACTGATCTAATATTATTATTCCTGATGAATTTCACTCATTGATCAATTAATTCTAATTTACTAAAAAAATATCGTTAAGAGTGTCTACGAGCTAAATTAATAATGCTGCCTTTCCAAGGTATTTTTATAATATTGATTGTGTTTTAACGTATGTAGGGTAAAGATGATTTAATGTTATTTTTTATGAAAGCTTATTATTTGTAATAATGTTCGTTGTTAGTTATATATTTATAAACCTTTGTGGTTTCTGGGTGTTATTAGATATTATAATTATCTTGAATAATTTGTTATTGATGCTAAATAAATAATAATAGTGTTAAAACATTGTTGTTAGGTACCTATTCCGTATTGGAAGATAAATTTAATGTATTTTTACCTTGACACACATAATGGTGGTATTAAGTAGTGAAAAACATAATACAGCAAAAGAAACAAGGAATAAGTGATAAGAACTGACCAAAAACGAAAGATTCTTTCTTAAAAATACGATGGGCAAAGGACAAGAAACATTTTATAAACCTATACTGATCTAATATTATTATTCCTGTTGAATTTCACTCATTGATCAATTAAAACTCATTGATTAATTAATTAATTTAACATAAAGTTATACTTTTGCTCAAATCACAGTAGGTAAACATTACATGGATAAATGTGCCAGGTGTTTTACAAAGTCCTACTATCAAAAATATATAATATTGCTTAAATATTTGCGTGAGTTATTGGTATTTTACTGATATAAAAAAACTTTACCTTAATGAATTTATAATGTACAGTGATGGAAATAATAAATAATCAAATAACAATACATAATTACTGTAAATTTTGTAATTCTTGATTTCACATGAAGTGCGTTAGTTATTTTTGATCATCCAAAAATCGCAGAATGCACGTGTTATTTCAGTATGAAGTCATTAAGATCAATTAGTCATATAAAATAGTAACAAAATTTGAGAATTTAGTTATGCACATAATAACTAAGTGCAGTTAGTGACTTGTACGCAAATGCTTATTCCTCTTCGTGGCATCGTGATGTATTAAAAAGTAACTAAGTGACCTTAGTGAGAAACGTTAGTTCTACATTTCACCAAAATATTCAAGTCTAATAATACTTAAGTGAAGTTAGTTACTTTTAATCATACAATTTATTGCTATTACAGGCACTTAATGATTTCTGACATTTTTATATTTTCTAAAATATATAGAAATATCATTTTTTTATTTTCTCACATGGTAGATTATAGGTTTAAAAACACTTTGGCATCATTAAGTCATTTTGGCCAAAATGGCAATTAGTGACTTCTCGCTCGACACCGACGATATGTAACTGTTATAGTTTTTTTGAATATAATTTAACTTTTATTTGAAAAAGTCAATAAAACACACATCATTTTAGGGTTTTACTTTTTATAAAATATTATAATTTTTGATAATATTAGAACACGAAACGGGTAACATACCATGAAACTCAAAAACATTTTAAATCATGGTATGTTACCCGTTCGTTTTCTAATATCATTTTAGGGGACTTTTCTGTTACAAATAATAATGTTCAATATTATTGTGGAGACTATGCATTAATATCCAGCAGTTTATTATATAATTAGTATATTGCATCTGGTACTTCTAAGATGAAATGGCATTTATTTTCATCAGCATTGCACAACTAAATCTGTGTCAACAGGTCTGTCTGTTTGTAATCTATAATTAGTAATGAATCATTGATTACGTAACTTTTAACCCTTTGGCTCGAAAGTCAAACTATATTAGATACGTCACAAAACTGGGCACGGTCTCCTTAATAGAACCCAAATTGTAGGGGATTTGGTATAAAAGCGCTTACCAGGCTAGTTGTTTTAAATTATTATAGTTTGTTTGTAAAAAAATTTATTAAGTTTTTTTATTATAATATGTTTACTTAATTTATTTATTCTAATAATTATCATCATAATCACTTAAATATTCTTAAAATTTATTTATTTACTCAAGAACGGCTGGACCGCTTTAAGTGCATTTGGTTTTCAAAGTGTAAGAAAACATGGGAATAAAGCGAGCGAAGCTAGTATACAATATTAAATGTCAAATCACGATACACATATTTTCTATTATCTTGTCTGCCCTTATTTCACAGCCAGACTGCCTGGCGGCCATATTGAATTCAATAACTGTGCTGTTATAGGGAAATTGGACAGATAAGGCTAACTATACACCAAACGACTTTTTAGGCATTTCTTTTAATTCGATTTTAAGAATTGGCACTGTAATTTTTTATTTTCAATATTTATAATATAAAAGAAATACAGTACCTACTTGACACAATATTGTACAAGTTTTCAAAATACATGTAAGATTTATATTTGTATTTTGAATAGTATGTGAGGTTCAAATATTTTTACGCTTTTGAATAAGTTTATTAGTTCATACATCAGAATATAGTTAGATTTAATTCAGTTTTTTTATGTTAAGTTAGTTTATTAGAGGGTAGTCGCAAATATTTGGTCGCGCAGTCTATGGCCTTATCTTAAGTTTTCTAGTTTATGATCAAGGTTGCTTGCGATTTCACTACGCACAACACTGGCAATAGATTATAGTTCTTAATACCATAATTATAAGGACTATATATTGTGGCACAGTTCTGTTTATAAATGGAATAACACGAAAGACTAGGTATCTTGTAGTGAAATAGCGTTAGATTCGTTGGGTCATAGTTTTTATCTATTGGAAAGCTAATACGGCGTGAAAACAGTGTCAGGTCTCAGTTTTTACTTATAATTGGCATTTCCATACAAGTAACAAATCAAGTAGAATTCAGTAAACGAACTATTTGAACTTTGTATACCTGGTCTATATCTAATTTGTAAACTGGTTAAGAATTTATTTGTTTTAATGTAAGCATTTTAATTTCAATGTTAAATTTTTATGAAATTGATAATATTGTAATTTATATTTCAGCAATTCAAAGTGGGTTTATCAATAAAAATGTGTTTCTGTAAAACACAAATAGCCACCCCGTGCCGTAGATACGAACTTGTGTCATGGGCACAGATAGTGTTAAAAAAAAATTCAGTTCCATAGTAGTAGATAGTACATAGATAGTACATTTGTCGCGGCTTTAGGCAATATTATATAAACAAGGTATATTACGTACCCCCTAAAGTAAAACGCAAGCAAAGCTGTCGGCAAGTCGGCTAGTAATAAACACAATATACTGTCATGCTAAGTCAATATATTGTATTTATTATGAGTTAATGTACACTTAAGCTGCTTTCTTAAGCTCATTTGATAATATTCTGACATTTTAAGTGCATTATGATTTTAGATAGCCGTATTATGCTGATCAGGCATGTTCTGATAAGGTTTTAGAAATTAATTGACTTGTTATTTGGCATGTCGAATGCCACCCACAGTTATCGATACTTTGATTCGATCGATTCGATACTAGATATATAAATGGGTAAGTGTGTCTGTTGTGTCTGTTTGTCCGTCTTTCACGAAAAAACGGAGCTAATGTGGGGATAGTTGAAGGGGTAGAATGACATAGGCTACTTTTAACCGCAGGAAAAATATTTTTTCGCGGGATAGTGTAGAACGCAGGCGAAGCCGCGGGGCGGAAAGCTAGAAGTAAATAAAATATACTATTTATTTTGTAAACCTGAAGAATTTGTTTGTTCAAACGCGCTTATCACAGAAACCGCTGGTCCGATTTGAAAAATTATTTCAGTGTTGCACAGTAAAATTATCGAGGAAGGCTTTAGTTTATATTTTTTATCAATATAATTAGTAATATAAATAACGTAAATAATGCAAGCGAATCTGTCGGCGGGTCGGCAGTAACTAACAAAATATAAAATGTAAAAGTATAGTTTAAAAAACAAATTAAAACCTCTAATTTAACTATTTAGTGGTATAATAATTATTTATAAATTAACTTTCTCTAATTATCAACCTAAGTAAAAAAGGAAGATAATGAGCATTAATTAACAACAAAATTATTTAATGAATGAAGAGTTGTAAATATTTACAGGGTTAATGTTTTAATTAGGTAAATTAGTAATAAGTTTGTTTCAAGTTTGGAGAATTGGTATTTAGTAAACAAATTATCTTATAATGAGTTTTGTTATATTGTTGGGTTTAAATGTTTTAGTTAATAATTACGTTTAAAAAATTAGTTATAGAATTAGGAAATATTGTAGAATTTAGAAATAAATCTCGAAAAGTAATTGTAAAACGAGGTATTTGATTTTATTTGTTTGTAAAGTTCTTAATTATTTGGTTTTCAATGACAAAATAAAAGCTTTGTTGGCCAATTGGGAGCACAATCTACTTTCATACATCACCTTTACATTTTAATCTAAAAAACTATTTGAGCTTTAAAACTAGGACAATCATCGTGAGGAAACCGGAATTCTAAGGGATGAATTATATTAGACCGGGCCGGGGCCGGGGCGTGCCGTGACCGGGGCCCGGACGTAGCCCGGACGGGGCACATTACATACATTTTATATGAACCAGTTTATATTACACCGTGTATGATCCGTGTCCCGTCCGGGTCGGTTTAATAGAAACTGGCCACGGACACGGCCCGGTCTAATTTAATTCATCCCTAAAGGATTCATGTATTTTGCTTAGTTAATTATGATTATATTTATTTATCTTTCTGT
Organism: Chloroclystis v-ata; assembly: GCA_963691955.1. Classification (NCBI taxonomy): domain Eukaryota; kingdom Metazoa; phylum Arthropoda; class Insecta; order Lepidoptera; family Geometridae; genus Chloroclystis; species Chloroclystis v-ata. Next base: position 4,931,046 of record OY829905.1, read on the forward strand.
ATGTTCAATATAACACAAAAAAACGGTTATCCTACATAATAAAACATAAATTCTATTAAATCTAGATACGGTTACACTTAAAGTACACTATGCAAAAGTATGTTTATTGTGAAATGTTATCTTATCAGAGTTGAGTGAGATCTTACCTTGACTCAGAAGTAAACCAAGTTATCTTCAATTCAAGTCTATTTAACTTATTTTTTTTTATTTCTTTGCTCTCTTTCCATTATTAGGTTGCCTGGAAGAGACGTGCCGTGTTGGCTAAGTGGGAGCACACCCGACTTTCATTCCGAAGGTCGTGGGTTCAAACCCCGCCGCGCACCTCTGATTTTTCTTCTTGGAAAATTATGTGTTCTATAAAAACACGTGCTCTAACGGTGAAGGCAAACATCGTGAGGAAACCGGCATGTTCTGAGAACTTCTCAAAGTTTGAAGAACATGTTTGTGTCATTCACCAACCCGCACTTGGCCAGCGTGGTGAATTAAGGCCTTATCTCTCTCGCCAAGAGAGAAGTCCCTGTGTCCCAGCAGTGGGAACGTGAATAGGGGTGTTATGGTATGTTAAATTCTATAATTCCTTATAACAGTTTAAAGTACGTGCAACATTTACCAACCCGCACTTGGCCACCGTGGCGAAGTCTTAGTATTGAGGTTTATTATGGGTGCTTAACTACTTAAGCTTTTGAAGTTGCTTATGTTTTTTTTTAAATATGAGGCTTGTGTAATAGAGAAACAAAGGAATCGTTGCCTTTAGCTCTCAAACTACTTAACCAAAGGTAAATAACTTAAAGCGATGGACAGTTTTATGGTTAAACACACATAGGCTTAGCATGGCAGCCTTTTCACAACTTATATTTCACTATTTCACCATACATTAGCATAGCTATTTAAGTTCCCACTGCTGGGACACAGTGCCTTTGTTCTTTACGAGAATACAACTTAATTTATTCCGACACCGTCTTCAAATATTTATATGAAAACTTGCATTTTGTAAACATTCTTGGCCATGCAATTTTTTTTTGATAATTTGTTATTAGTCGGGGAAGAGAGGGTGGTACTATTCTTAGGTTAAGATTCGGTACAAGTTTTAACATGAATTAATATTTCTTGTGGCCCATCATGCTAGTCCGACTGATTTCACGTTCCCTTTACACATCTCTACTGTTAATTCCATTTTCTACGTTTTGCACGAAAGTGTCAATTTTCGCAGAGAAATTAGCCATTATTTTAATTTGGTTCTTTGTAAGATAGGGCTTAATAATACCTACTAGCTTTCCACATACCGTTCTAGTATATTAACTTATTTTCTCACAAACCTTATTCCTACATACTTAAACTTATAAACGTCTTTCTGTTTGCTGTACAAACTTACTGTGATCACCAACCCGGTAAGCGTTGTGGTTGTATCAAATCCGCCAAGAACTATAACAGATTTTATTGGGGAGAGCCGTGCCCGTATAGACGTAATATAAAGTTGTTATGATGTCATACTTAGGACATTAATAGTTATTATTAATGGTATAATAAACAAAAAAACACGGGCTTTAACAGACATCGTGAGGTAGCTTTGAAGCTACTTTGAAGCTATTTTGAATTAAAGGACACGTGACTTTTACCAACCCGCACATAAACTTAATTGTAATCGGGTGAAAACGGACCGGGGGTGTACGGGACTGGGTGAAAACGAAACTAACCCACTTGGTCAGCGTGCCGAAGTAAGGCCTCCCCTCTCTCGTGTAGAGAGAAGTCCTTATGGGCCAGCAGTGGGAAAATAAAATGCTTAAATAAACTTTATGATGACATGTTCAACGAAATAAGACACTAAAGGAATTAAAAAAACATTCTCAACATTCTTAGAACATAATCTGTTTCGTCTATAATCTTTCTAATGTAGAAAATATCAAGTTACATCATAGAATAAAACAGTCACCCAATATTTTACCCAAAATATGACGATTGTTATCAAATAAATATTTTCGTTCTAACGATAACTGCTCGGACCACCCTGTAGTACAGAATGCATCTAAATTAGGCCTTTAACCCATTTCAGACAAATATAGACCATATTTCGTTAGAATACGATTGACTTTAATTATGACATTGTATACCTGAGGTTTTGAACGATTGTACAACCCTATTTTTTTAGTTTTGTCTATTATAGATATTAATTGTGTTAATAATAAGGTTGATCTTTCTTTGATGAACTAAAATAAACTTTTTAGCTGTTTTGGTGTGTGGTCTTTTTTTAGTTCTAATAATTGACTTCTTTCGGGTTAATAAAGCAATATGTTTTTTGTTTATAAAATTCCATAATGATTCTATTATTTATTTTTTTGATTGATCCTTTTTAGTGGTGTAGTGGCGTTTATCTGCGGTTAGGCTTAAAATAAATTGAATTGTTTCTTTCGTATTATTTATAAGTTTAGATTTTAGTCGTCAGTAAAGTTAATTTACTGACGACTTTTTTAACTATTTAAATTATTTTCATTGATTTTAAGTTTTTCACAAATAAACATTATTTTTCGTATAAGTAGCCAAAAATTACATTTTGTATCTATACAATGTATTAAAATTCCTTTCAAAACATGTTAATAGAAAACCACAAAATTAATTGAAAAATTCTTTCTTCACCATAAAACTAAACAAGCGAGAAATTAATTCTGGAACACGCCCTCTAGCGAAAACGACTGAAACTAATTTTGAAAACTAACATTGTTCAGAGAAAATGGTCATTTAGGTCACTTTAATTATAACTAACTAATTAATTTCTGAAAGGGCACTGATTCTTGTCAAATTAATTAAGTTCAGCATCTTTTAAGTTGTTTAACAGCTTAAAACTAAATGAGATGGAATTTAGTTCTAAACTGTTTCAATATTTATAAAACATTTTGAAATTATTTTAATAAATTATTATTTTCAAACGCGGTTTGCAAAATAAAATCTACATCCCAACATGATCTGAAGACCATGAATTATCTTTACTCTGAAGTGCAACGAAATGACTTAATACTTTTTAAAGATTACCTTTTTTGTAGACAACCCTGAAATTGTGATTGACAACCGCAACGACCGACACAAGTAAAGACATCGGGCGATGCGGGCCTTTAGTGGAATTGACTTGTACGGACAAGCTTCGAAAGCTTTTATTTTTTTTTAATTTCGAAGATTTTGCAAGAGTTGATTGAAATATTTCTAAAGCTCCTTTACTCGAAGTCGAGTAATAATCAAAGCGCGGACTGCAAAACTCATTGTCAACTCTGTGAGTTTTGCGGTCCACACGTTGGACACAAAACTATCGAGTTATACCGTATGTGAGTACTGAGCTTTATACGAGATCCCGTGCTTAGGACACTTTTACATAATGTCAAGACATTTAATTTGCTTTCAACAACATCTGTATTTTACCTTATTTGTATAAAATGTACGAAAGTTAGTCATCAATTTGCATCCATTTGTGTTCAACGACGCCGACGTCCAATAACAAAGATATTGTGACCGTGACTCGTCTACATTTTAAAGGTATAACGGTGATTTAAAAATCTTTCCAATATCGATTTATTTGTTTCATAACGTTACTTTGCTGTCTTTGTGAATCATTAAACCCTGAATAAAACATTTAAGTTGTATAAAAGAAAAGTAAAGAAAATAATACGCACCGAATTGAGGACCTCTATCGTTTCCTCGTCGGTTAAAAACATACAGACTTAACTAAATTTATTTAAGATGATGAAATAAATTTTTCGTGTTCCTGAATAATAGATTAAACAAGTGTCATTTACTCTCATAAAATTCTAAAGTTCACTTAATTGGATAAGTCCAAGTACAATAAATAAATTAATATATAGAAATGTAACTGTGAAAACTGGACTTTAAACAATGACGTATTTTTTCTTTTGCCAATAGAATTCAGGACAATTCACACAGCAACCCCGTGGTAAGCTCGAAGCTTGTGTTACGGGTGCAATGATATATTTAATCGAACCCGCAATCTCTCGCAGAGGTAATAATATAAACATCGCTGATCTCACAAAACCATGAAAGTGCAATTACAACTGACGTAACGCACTATCTAACAGATTAGTTTTATTGCCACAAATCGCTTTTTAACAGCAAATAATGATCTAGTTAAGTGGCGCTTAAGTTAGTGAATCAGCTTAACTTGCACGTAAGTTGCGTGATACTTGTATTTTTGAGGACTTGTGGTGCCGGTGTAAGAAAGTACCAACCTTTCTAAATTATAATATATTCATACGATTTGACGACCTCTGTAGCGCCGCCGGCGAAGGTCCGCTTGGACGCAAGGGATTGCGGGTTTGATTCCCGTCTCCGATTCCGATTTTTCTATGTGTGATAAAAAAATATCAATCTATGTGTGATAAAAAATATCAATCCGTAACACAACCACCACACGACGGGGCTAGATATTGCTGCGTGAATTATCCAGCAATATTATCATTACCAAATATACATAAATTCATGATTCGACACACTTCTACGCACAGATCTCCCCAATACAAACCAATTATAATTCAAAAAAGATCTTGGAGAATAGTATATTACTAATCGTTTACCAAGGAGCCTGATCGGTATTGGTATTTCAAAGATTCAATTCAATTGTATTGGGTCTAAATAAGAACAACTGCATTTTGATTAGTAGAAATGTACCAGTGTGTGACGAGACAATTCGGTCACAATTAAATAATTGTCGACTACCAACCGAATAGTTATAGGATTTAGGTTAATTGTTTTACGGTAAAACTAGTAAGTAATAAGCTACATCTTGTGTTTATATATAAAAGAAAGTCGTGTTTAAACACTACTTATAGCTTAAGGACGACTGAAATGATTTGTCTGAAAGTTGGTGGAGATGTAGCTTAGAATCAAGAAAAGAAGATAAAACATTTATTTATTTAGATGTATACAAATGACACCTCCGATATTTTAATTAATACTAGTTTTATACCGCAGAACGCTAGTGTAAAGGTAATTTGTATACTTTCGAGATCATCCATCAAATTTGACGTTCCTTGATTACTTTGTGTGATGATGGTTCTAATGATGGCATTAGTTAGTTTTTTGGCTGTTTAATTATGGCAAATTATGATATCAAATTAATTATTTTCTGCACAAACTAAATTTGAAATTTCATTACGTATATTTATGATTTATTTGATATAAAATAATATCTCAAAGGATATGGCATCACAGATAAAAGTTATAATATTAAACTATTTTTTTTCTCTTTCTAAAAATAGCATAATTTTATGCAAACTTTATAAAAACACCAATCCGCTTTTAGCCTGGTGATTATACCATAACCTTCAAGACCTATAATGGGTTCTATTGGGGATACCCGTGCCCAGGTGCCGTTATGGATATATTGCGGTTATTTATAATGTTATGTTATAATGTTAAATATAATTTCCATTTTTACCACGGGCTACATGTTCCTGTGTGTTGTTCCATTGTCCAGAAATATTTATATTCATCTAACAAACAACAACAACAATATGATATGCTTACGCCCGTCTTAAATAATGATGAAATGTCCTCACAGTCACAATATAAACTCTGGCACGACAAATAAACCGACTTAGCAAACAGTAGGAGTGTTGCAAGTTCTAAAGCCCTTACGCAAAGAATCTGCATTATTTCAAAATCATACAACGCCTTTTGTATTCCGAGGGCTGGCTGCAATTCAATGAGAAATAAGGAGATAGGATTAACGACATCGCCCTGCGCTAGCAGATTAACTCTTTGAAGTGGCAATAGGCTAGCCATAAAGCAAGGAGAACGGAAGGCCAATGAGGCTGAAGGGTTTTCAAGTGGAGACCACGGATCGACAAGCGCAGCATCAGACGTCGACCAACAAGAATTAAGAATTTTTCAAATCAGACATGCGGTTTTTAAGAATAACGCGTTCAAACAAACAAACTCAGTAGTAATATTAGTAGGTATATGTATGGCTATACGAGTATATGTAGGTATTGTATATATACGAGTAGTAGAATAATTATGAGCAAATTAATGGAATGATCTCCTTATGTCATCAATTTATATTATTGACTTGACATTGACATTCAACAAACAGTTCTTACATCTCTATTAAAACGACGGTGAAGATAAATCATACACTTAATAGATAAGATCTGAGCTGAGATAAAATAATTACTACTACGAGTACATTATTACTATTATTACTACACTATAATAACCATCATCTTAAATTGTTTTTGATGTTTAGATCAATTAGCAGGAATATTACGATGTACTCGTACAAATCATTGTATAATTTTGTAAGACTTTCACTTGAATAATATTTTTTATTATTCAAGTAAAGTGAATAAATTATTTTTACATATTATGATTTCAATTTGACGACCTCCTTGGCGTAGCGGGCGAAGGTTAGCCTGCGGCGCAGGTGGTTGAAGGTTTGATTCCCGCCTTTGAACAAAAAAAATTATGATGCGCAAATATTTGTTCTGTGTCTGGGTGAGAAAATATATATTATCTTTGTATGTTTTAATTATTAATTACATCAGAAATAAAGCACCTGTAACACAAGCTTCGAGCTTACGACGTGGCTAGATGTTTCTGTGTGAATTGCCCAGCAATATTTATTTTATCAAGAATGTTTGAGCGTAATTTTGAGATAATCATTGAAACATCTGACCTTGACCGTGTTTCGTCTATTATTTTGCCAAAATTAAACAATCTGAAAAACCAGAATACAAGGAAAACGGATGGAAAATATGTTTCTAAGAACATTGACGTCATAAACGATATTCACTTTAGTTCACTTGATGTGAGGTTGTTCAATAGTTTTAGATTCATTTGTTTAATTTAAGAGTATGAGAGACTTCTCTTGCAGAGAAAGATAAGCAATTACAATATAAATAAATATAACTGGACATTTCACACAACAACATCTACCCCCGTGGGAAGTTTGTGTTACGGGTATCTCGTACCCTTTAACCTAAGAAAAACGTTGTTTTATTTTATTTTTAAATATGTGTCAACGATACACGATGATACGTTACACTACAGAAAATTGATGAACGAAAACTTAATAACAACTTACAAATATTTAAATCAATATTATAACAGTAAAAGAAAATCACAAACGAAGCTGTGGCGTGTCGACTAGTTACTAAATAAACAGAGTAACTACTAAACAATCAATCATAGCTAATCTTTCTGAAGACTTTATAAACATCTTGAAAGAAATTATACACAAAGATTACATTCTGATGGTATTGATTGATAACGGAACAATTCAGATTTTAATACTTTTAGGTATCATAGATAAGGTAGGTAGGTAAGGTTTGATAACAAAACAGGATAATTGCAAACTGCTACACAGAATCAAGTACGACAATTTTAAAAGCTGTTAAATCGGTCTAGAATTTCTTGAGTTATGAAATAATAACGAAAAGTGACTTAATGTTGTTAGTTAATTTAAAAGAAAACACAATCTTTAGAATAACAATAGAATATTTTGACAATCACAGAAAAACTTCATATTATACACAATTGAAATAAAAACCGTATTTATAAATAAATGTCAAACAGATGTCATGTGATTGAATATTCAAAAAGGTTTATTATTAGTATAGATTACTAGCATTCGTATAGGATAGGGTATATGACGTTAATTTGTATAAATGCTGGACACATAAAAGAATGCGTCTAAAACGGTTATGTATGGTATTTTTAAAAGTAGTTTTACAAAACTAGTTACTCGTATATATCTTACTATAACTACTGAAACTTTTATAAAGCGAAAGAGTTTGTTTGTTTGAAAGCGCTACTACGAGATTTTATTGGTTCAAAAAAAAAAAGTTTCAGTCTTTATCGAGATTTGCTATTGACTATATTATATAAACTAGATTTATGCAGATAACGACAAAAAACACAGGCGAAGCTGTCGGTAGGTCAGCTAGTTTAATTATAAAGTAGAGCAAGATATAAATATTACCTACCTACGAATTAAATATTAATAAAATGCAATTACCTTTATTATATTTTATAGAACAGGAGTTTTGTATGCGGTTTTCCTTATAGCTGTGCTTATGGCACTGAAAATACCACTCGAATCTGTAGGTACCTACTATTAACTGCGATTACAATTTCCTCTAATATCGTTCCCACTGCTGGGACACAGGGACTTCTCTCTAGGCGACAGAGAATAGGCCTTAATTCATCACGCTGGCCAAGTGCGGGTTGGTGATTGACATGTCCTTTAAACTTTTAAAAGTAACTTTTATAGTGAAAGTAGTTTATAGTTAGTTTCTTGAAAATTTTCAAGTAAAATCCAGAGGTTGGCAGCGGGATTTGAACTCACGACCATCGGAATGAAAGTCGAGTGTGCTCCCACTTAGCCAACACGGCTCTTTTCGCTGGCATGTTTGTTTTATGAGATGTGTTTATAAACATTTCATTTGTGAAGTGTTTTGTTTTTTCCTTGGAACAAACCTCGTAGGTAAACAATAGGGTTTAAAGTTAGCCGATTGTTAAAGTGTTTTATTAATATTTTGACAATTAATCCTTTGGTCTGACTTATGTTTAAGTATACTAATGTATACATATATTTAATATAATATATATGTACATATAATGTTTATCGTGGTGCCCGCGCTCATCAGGATTTTTCTTCTGAAATGTATGTGCGCTTTAAAAACACGTGAACTAAACGGTGAAGGCAAACATCGTTAGGAAACCGGTTGAAGGACGTGTGTCACCAACCCGCACATTGCCAGCTTGGGGAATTAAAGCCTAATCTCTCTCGTTTAAATCCATGCCGCTTTTCACGATGTTTGCCTTCACCGTCAGAGAACGTGTTTTAGCCAGGACGTAATAGGCACGGGTTGTTATTATAAATGCTGTAGTAATAAATACAAAATTTTATAGTTTAATTAATACTATCAGTACAAGCCATCATTTCCTTACAACAGCACTAAAATTTCAATCTCTCGTTTACATAACAAAATCAAGTTTATGTGTAAATTCTCGCGTTTAATAATATCATCTCGATCTCAGTTCCCAAGTGCTTGTTACTTGAATAACCATTTTAATGCTTCTCTTTGACAGTAAATCTACATTTTCATTACTCTAAGCTTCTTACTTTATTTTACACTACAGGTACATTTTGCTTCTTTGGCGTGTGTTAAAGTTAAAATATAAATCTAGCTCATAAATTATAGTATTTATTATGGTTTTTAACAATATTTGAACGTGAAGTGAAATATTTTTGAGTATATTTCGATACTGTTTCAAGCGTCCTCTTCACTATAATAAAAATCATGGCATGCTACCCGTTTTATATTCAATTATTGGAGAATTTATTGTGATATGAGATGAACATTTTTTGCGCTTAAAACACGTGCTTGAAACCTGAAGATTTTGAGAATTCTGATGAATTTAAAAACTGAATATATTTAACGGAATTTTGTCATACTTACATAATTTGAAACATGTAATATGCATACGCATTATGTTAATTGTTTCAAGATCATAGATAAGAAATTCCAAACTAAAGTCAAAATAAAATGAACCTTTAGAACGATAATGAATCTTCGAATACTGTTAGTTACTAACAACTTATAAAATGAATGGGTAATTATCTGAATTAATCATAAGGTTAAGTTATTATAAATCTATGTCTAGATTGAAAAGCTGAATAGTTTGTTTATGTCTCTGGCTTAGGGACCGGCGACACTTGAATTATCAAATAATAACATCATCATCATAAGCACTATTTATGTTCCCAATCCAGGGACACAAAGAGTTCTCTCTTGAAAAAAGAGCTCTTATTCACCACGCTGGCAAAGTACGGGTTGAATATCACATGTCCTGCAAACTCTTCTAAGTTCACAGGCCGGTTCCTCATAAGATTGCCTTCAGATTCCATGCAAGTGTTTAAAACGCCCACACAATTTTCAGCCTAGACCTTCGGAATGAAAGTCCAGCGTGCTTCCACTTACCTACCAAACACCTTATTATGCTTATCACCTACAAGAAAGTCTTACTTCTTAGGAGGAAAGTTCTAAGATTTTAAGTAGGAAAGTTCGCTTTATCTATAGACACAAGATCCCTGTCAGTACTAACAAACAAGCAGATGCTCCCCGCTCTACTTACTCAGGAGAGCTTGCAAAAGGCAGATGTTGAACACAAGTCGACATCGAATAAACACTATCTATATTTATTGCGAAGCTCACGGCTTGAGCAAAAGTTATCGATGGATCAAATACATTTATGTAGACTAGCTTTTCGCCCCGAAACTTTGTCTGCATAATAATGTATTTTGAATTTTTATTCAATTTTTTTGTTCTGGATTTAAGCAATTATTATATTATTTTTGTCTATGTAAAATTGTACGAGTAGGTTTTAATAAAATGTTTTTCGAATAGAAGAACTCTATGATGGTCAAGAAATAATAATATGAATAAAATACCTATGTTTGTTATAGCAATTTAGTTGAAGAACATTCTTAAAGTTAAATTACGGAGATGCCTTAAACTGACATACGAAAGATAAAGTCAATGAAAAGAAAGTGAGAATAAATTTAACAATTATGATAAAATTGACGCGATTTTTATTCATAACGTGAATAAAGAACTTTCAATCATGATCGTAAAAAAGTGAAATTAGTAATAAACATTATTTCAAAAACAAAAGCATTTTAAATTAATAATGTTTAATATTCCTCAAATAATAAAGTCGTCTTCCAGATTTCGTGATTTGTAAACATATGAAAAATACTTAGGCTGAATAACCTTATCAGCATAATGATTTATTTTGATAATTCGTAATTATTAATGAATTAATTTACTCCAACTATGTTTATTAATTCCGATGTTTATGTAACAGAAATCAAGCAATTTGTTCCGGTTTATTATGAGCTACATATAAACCAATATTCCAAGTTTAGAACATGTTTGCAACACGCTTAACCAATAAAAGTTAAAACGCCTATTTTCGATAATGGTTATACTGAGAAGAAATACAAGAAAACAGGCTCAAAGATTACATTAAACAACTCGCAACAAGAAGTTCAAGTACACAAGACAGTAAAGACTAAACATCCGACGATAAAATCTACATTTCTTAAAACTCGTAAAACATTTACGATCCTAACAGTTTACAGAACCTAGCACTTTAATTAGAACTTTATAGTAAAAAGAAAGTACTTAATAGAAAAAGTTTAAGCAATGGACGCATTCACTCACCGTCTTGCATCTCGGCACGTGGACCACAACAATGCACTCAAACCTGTCACTTTTATTAACTATGTTATACAAAACTGGTCCAAAAACGAACCTTGATAGACACCCCGAGAGATTTATCGATTTTATAAACACGCGCGTGAGTTGGCGCGTGCTGTTCTAAACCGGACCGCTCTTTACACTGAACTGGCAGAGACTGAATAGCCTGCGCCGGCGTCGACGGTCACATGTTTACTATACCCCTTAAGCGAGATTATCTAAACCCTCCGTTCAATCCAACACTCTACCGCCTCGACATAAAGCTTAAAATAGCTTACTGTGTACACTCTTATCTGTGTTAGTAAGTCGGACATGTATTTGTATGAATGAAAAAGTAACGCCAGAGCTTTTGCTGCACGCACATTTGTTTCGTTTATCATAACCTTAATTAACTGTAGTCCTACGTTTAAATTATCTTGTAGGACAAGTGTGATTCATCTTGTAATCAGTCTTTTTAATTCTGAGAGATGCTTCTTAGATAAGTTTTCTTGGATCATTTAGTTTGAAATTTCGGATAATTTAGCCAGAGTCACGTTCGTAGTTTCGTTTCGGAAGCTTGGTTTTCTGGCACGTCCCCAAATGTATTAATTAATTCATTTCGAATGTTAATTTCTTCTGATGTTATGGTTATGGCAATGTATGAGTTTTACTTTTTGTTTAGCAACTTGAGAGATAAAAAAATAATGCCTATCTTCATATATAATAAGTTGCGTAATGTAGTCTAATTTATACCAACTATAATCCCCATTTGTATAATTATTTACGTTAATATAACCTGCGGTTATGTTTTTATTGCTATTTTGATTTAACTTTTTTGTTACAACTCCGTTACTCTACTATAAAATTACTAAAATGGCTTATCTCTGTTTTCAATATAACTGTTCTACTAATAAACATTAAGAATGCCGTATAATTGAACTGTAACCTATACTTAATGTAACAGCTTTGACGATTCGGCCCCTTTGATCAACTGAATACTACCTTATACAGTAATACGATTTGCTATTATTTTCTTATCTAGCAACTCTATTTCTAACGTTTTTGCCTATTGCGTGTTTTCAGCGGAATAATTACATCTAATACTTATACTATTATGAAGTTAATAACAAGATGTCTCAAAACCGTAATGTAAAACAACATCTTTGGAGGTATTTATAGCGATTACGTCACGGTATTCATCACATTTATTTGTGTTTGCTTCTATTTCACAATTAGTTAGAAATCCATCGATGTCTCTGAACTTTGCATCTTTTATTACAATATAACTGGGTTCAAATTCCAACTGAGTTTTATCAATGAAAGAATAAACTGGTAATGCATGCGTTTTGTATGATTCATCGCTATTGTTCTGTATTGTGCCGTCTGTTGTTGTGGTAAGGTTGATTTTTGCGTATTCCTTTTTTATTTGGGGGATTTCTATGGTATGCAGTTGTTAGTTATCAATTTCTATTGTGAATGGAATTCGGAAGGAATTGTTATGGTACATTTTGTTTAAGCTAAAGTTATTACTAAAGGGAAGTGATTTTTAAACATTAATATTTTCGTTTTTATAATTTCAACATGTTAACTAGTGTTTTGGTTTTGCTTCCGATAGAAAATGTTTAGAGTTGGTTTTGCTGATTAATTTTTATGTTTGTTTTGAATCTATTTCGTTTACAAAAGGTAATCAATTTTGTCCACATCGATAAGATGGTTTTTTGCTAAACCTTACTAATATAATATTTGAAATGCGAAAGTATCTCTTTCTATCTGTCGGTTGCACTTTACTACAAAACTACAATTACACCAATTTACATGATGGAGATAGGTTTAATTCCAGGAAATATATTTTCATACGAAATCGAAGTAAATAAAAGTTTTTATATATGCTTCTGTTCTCCCTGATTGTTTGTGAATTTCATTAACCCTGTATAAAAACGTAGCTTCCTGTGAGACCGTTAATACACAACCAGTCATAGATACACCGACGACATTTTTAAAGCATCTCAAGTAGGACTAGCATGAGTTAATGGCGTTTCAGTTTATTTCATTCTCTTATGTTGTGTCTATTCTATAAATCACAGTATGAATAACTTTTGAACTTGGAAGTGCCTTACGTCAAAAATACGTCCTCATTGCAGAGATGACATCAGTGCAACGTCACTTAGTTTATGATTTCAGTGCGTTTGTACGACAGAGCTACTAATTATTTCAATTTTTCATTTGTAAACGTAATTATATTTTTATTAACTTGTACGTATATTTTTGTTGTTCAGTAAGTAATAGCATTCTTTTCCAATAATAATCGAGTTATACATCGCTGCAATGTGCAAAATTTCCGTTTCAATATGTGTCTACTCGAAAGCTTTAAATCGAATTACGCATACATTTCACGGGAATGGGCGTTTGACAGATCCTGTATAGAATTTAAAGCTAGGACTTTTACAAATCGAATTTATCACAGCATCAGTATTTAAACAGAGTATCTACTAGCTACATTTAGCTCTATTCTATACTAATATTATAAAAGCTGAAGAGTTTGTACATCTGTTTGTATAAGGATAGTTATAATATTATAGTTAGCTGTATAAGTCAATAAATACAATTATTATCCGGCACAAGCATTATGTTACAACATAATTAAGTACCCACTGCTGGGACACAGAGATTAGGCCTTAATTAACCATACTGGTAAAGAGCAGGTGAATGTCACATTTCGTTAAAATTCTTCAAAGTTCTCAGAACATGTTGGTTTCCTCACTATTTGCAGCACGTGTTAAAACGCCCAGACATTTCAAGAAATCTGCAAGCTCGTGCTAAGCGCACTGGTCTCAGCATAATTAACAGGTAATAACGTGAAAATTATCCGTTTTAAGAAGAGCAAGACTGGTTAGAGATCACTGCCATTTTGAATGGGTAAAAACAACTTCCTGTATGTTAGCATAGCGCACGGTGAATGAAATTGAGTGGTATTTCTACTAAAGCAATAAAAAATAAAACTAGGGATTTGAATTCTTAAATGTCTAAAAGTAATAAAAACTCACCATCATCATCACCCCTATTGACGTTCCCACTGCTGGGACACAGGGCATTCTTTCTGATGAGAGATATTAATTAGGCCTGAATTCACGACGCTGGCGAAGAGCGGGTTGGTGAATGACACATGGTATACAAACTTTAACATGCTAAACGTCGTTAAAGCATGTTATTACAAAGCGCACATACATTTTCCAATAAGATAGACTCTAAAAATTCTCTCTAATTCTCTAAGACCCCCCGCTAACTACAGACTTTCTATCGGCCGATAGTTTGGTCGGGTTGGGCTGTTAGTACGTTTTTCGACCGATACCAAATCGTGTAGTATGCGGACTTGCATACATCTTCATACTGATTATAAGCCCGACCAAACTATCGGCCGATAGAAAGTCTGTAGTTTGCGAGGGGTCTAACTCGCTAAATTACTCTAAGCCGCTACTATAAGACTACTATAAGACTATTGCGAATACATTTTTAGTTTCAAGTTTTCTTTTGTAATCATTTTAATTATTGGTGTTTACACACACCATAAAGAGTTTAGTGGAAGGACTCCTTAACCAAAACAAGTCTATTAGATAATTACCTACTAGTATGTAGTATTGACCTACAGTTTTTATATCACACTTATAAATGAACAACATAACGGGCACTTGGTCTATACATATGCAGCCTGTTAACGTTCCTAAAGGAGGGAGACTAGCACTAGCACCTGTCTCTGGACGAGAGAGATAAGACCATAATTCACCACGCTGGCCAAGTGCGGGTTGGTAAATTACATATGTTCTTCAAACTTTACAATTTACAAAGTTATCAGAACATTCCGGTTTCCTAACGATATTTGCCTTCACCGTTAGAGCATGTATTTTCAAAGCGCACATAAATTGTTCATGAAGAAAAATAAATAGGTGCGTGGCGGGGCTTTAACCTACTACCTTCGGAATAAAAGTCAAGTATGCTTACGATGATATATGTGAATCATTACTACGAGTAGATACTGCGGTCTAGATACATATATAAAAATATGACAAATATCTACCTAATTAAAATTCAAGACACAACTTATATTAAACTTCAACCAAATTCAGCACATAGGTAAGGTACCTAATGTTTTCTTGAAACTGATGACTTAGTTTTTGTTTATGTGTTTAGAAGTGCAGATGTCATCATCATAATATAATGGGTACGTGATGTATATCAACAATGGGTAATGCTTTTCATGGGTTCTTAAGGAAAACCCCGTGATCAATGTTATAGACAAGATTAAAATGAATAGAATAAAATTAACGATTATTATAACTATTTGTGAATTCCGCGTGGTATTTTGAACCCATGACCTTCGGAATATAAGTCAAGTGTGCTCCCACTTGGTGTATTAGTTACTTAGGTAACTAATAATAAGGTAATTATAGTCTTAGCTTAGTGTTGAGATAAACAGCTAGAGTGCCCAAATCCTATTTCACACAGCACCGCTCCGAAACAAAGAATTCCATAATCTCTGTATCATATGTCAAGGAGCAATATACAAAGGAAATTACTAAACACCTCTTGAGCATAACCACTTTCTTTGCGGTCGGTTCGGGTCAAGTGTGGACAATTGAGGGGTTATTGAGTTGTGACAGTAGCACATACAATCGAATGTTCTAGATTATATAAGGTACGCAATTAGTGGATGATTTTTTAAAATATCTATAAAATAACTAAAAGTTGTTACATGGGAACTTTTATGACTTACTAGCTTTTCGCCCTGCGGCTTCGCCCGCGTTTTACACTTCCCCCTGCTATAAACCTCACACAGCCCGAGACCTTTCCAACGGATGCAAAATTGTGGAAATCGGTTCGTGCGTTCTGGAGTTATAACTCCAGAACTCCGGGTTTTCCTTCCTGACGCTATAGCGTCAGAGGAAAACTTATTTTATATAGTAGATAGAGATAACGTAAATTTAACAAATGTATTTTACATTATTTCTAAATAAATACAAATGAAAAGGTACTTGTATGTTTCTTTGTTGGTTTTCCTCGTAAATAATAAAGAAAGTCTTAGTCAGACAGATTTTAATCTAGACTTGATTAAACACAGACTTGACTAATTAATATAAATAACGGATACAAAGCGTTTAAAGTTTCCTGAGGTTACCGCCCTGTGGATTTATAATGAACTTTTTGTAAAGTTTAATTAAAATCCGTTGAGTTATACATCCAAACAAACAAACTTTCACGTTTATAGTTTACTAGGCGACTCGCCGACAGCTTCGCTTGCGTTTTTTATGTAATATACTTCCCTATCTTCTATATATCAATTATGTAAAAAATAGTTCCACTTTTCGTTGTAATTTTATAACCCAAGTCTGGGCCGATTTTGATGCCTTTGCTTTTAAAATCGTCGCAGTAGCCCAGGGAAGGTTTAAAGGTGAGAAAACATGGGGGAAAACCAGTAGTTTATACAAAACTAATTTTTCAAATCGGACCAGCGGTTTCTGTGATTATCGCGTTCAAACACACAAAAATAAAAACAAACACAAAATCAAATCAAACACATTAAATAAACTCTTTGAATTAATAATATTTAAAGGATAATATTTGTACGATTAGGTATAGATTATTTGTTGATTTCCTTTATGCCTAGACATATTTTATGGTCACACACGTAATAAGTCAGTAAAGTACCGAATCAATTAACTGGTAAATTTACTACCATTATAAGGTTCCCCAGAGCTCAAATGAACGTAATTTCATTAACGTTTTTATTACTAAGACCGAACTCTAAAAAACCAAAGCCGCGATTTTAAGTCGCAATTTGTTAATATGAATTACTTTGAGATAAATTTGCATCAAGCGTCGTGATTATACCAAATCCTCGTAGATGTATAATGGATCTAATTTGTCCAAGATATTTATAATGGTTCTTTGCCGGGAGACCCGTATTATGGGTAGTTTAAGTATATAATTATAATTATAATCTAGCTTTCTTCTGCAATGCTAGTGTCTGGTTTTTCATAATCATCATCATTATTTCAGCTGTCGAACGTCCACTGCTAAACATACAGGACTTTCAATATTTCCAGTTATTATTCGATATTATTCGAATATTTATAAACAATAAATAAACGGTATATTCCCATGACAAATAAACACGATTAAAAGTCGCGGAATGAATTTCTAACACAGGTCTGTTCGATAGATTGACTCTTATATTTCATGGTTATAAATAAATTGGTTAAAGTTATAACTAAACGCAATGCAGATTATTTTAACATAGTTAGGTAGGTTACCTATATAGTTTGGTTGCAGGCAGACCTTCAGCCGCCGCGTCACAAAGGTCATTGAACTTTAAAAATATAGTGAACTGAGTTATTTATAATATTTGATTTGTCATTGAATAAGATCATAGTTTTTAACTGTCAGACCATTATCACATAATCTATTTTTATTACAAATGCTATAATTACAGCTATTAAAATGAAATGTTATGATTAAACTATTAATAGGAACGTTCTCTTCAAAATTCCTTTAAAGAGCGAAGTTAATTAATATTAGGTACTGGGATAATTTGTTATCTTGAAGTTAAAATTATTTATACAGTTGTTTGTAGTTATGTTAAAAATATAATATAAATAAATTTTATTTGTAGAGTTTTTAAATGCTTATAAAGGGAATGTAGCAAACTTGTTTATAAAAATACTTTCTGACCCGGCTTTGCTCGCTTTATTTCCATGTTTTCTCACATTTAATACCTTACCCTTGTTTCTTGGCGTATCTCCTAATTCATTTCACACAGAAAGGATACCTAGCAATATTGTTATTTTATTTAATCTGACCAGAAATAATAGCAATAGTTTTAATTCAACTAATCCAGATTAAATTATTTATGGATAAGGAAGATGTTTAAGTGTTTTATGGAGCGGGTGCGAACGAACTGCTAAATTGATTTTTCTGCATGATTTCTGTGACATTTCCATGAATTTTGATGTTAGATTTTTCTTTAAAATTGCAATTTTAAATAATTTTATTTGTAGAACAATACTGTCTGTCTTCTTATATTCAATTATTATTAAATAAATTACTTAGGCTTATGACAGATAATATCAATATAATAATATCTTCTTTAAATATTTTTTTATTAACCGCATTCTAGCTATTTCGATACTAGAAACAAACAAAAAAATATATAAGCAAAATCAAAATGTGCGTCGGCCGGGAATCGAACCCGGATCAACTGCTTGGAAGGCAACTATGCTGACCATTACACCACCGACGCAACTGCCGGCAGTTTTAAAATTATTAAACCTTATACTAAAGTTATTGAACTGCAATTGATAAGTGAAGCGAGAAGAATAATGTTCCATCCATATCTCTAACGAAATAGAGCTCTTTTCATTGTAATTAAATAAATAATACCTATTTTAAAATGTTAAGTATATTCTGTTTTTATTAAAATTTCTATAGGTCATATAACTACCTACATAAGAAAAGCAATGTTCTATTTTTTTTTTTATAAAACCAGTAAAGCCTCATGTTTATACTGTAGATCATTTATTACTTATACAACGTCAGCAAATGTTGACCTATTTCATACGGGACTTATTACGAACACTGGGTTATTAAAGGTGAATGAGGTGGATAAGGATTTCACAATTTCTTGTCGAAATAACAATTTTCAAAACCGATATACTACATTCAAACTGACATCTGTCTGGGTGTTATTATATGTATAATAAAAAATATCTATCTATGTATGTATATTATATTAAGTATATCAGAAATCTAGCACCCGTAACACAAGCTTCGAGCTTACCACGGGGCTAGATGTCGCTGTGTAAAATTGTCCAGTAATATTATTATTATTATTATTATTATCTATAATGATGTAGGTTCCTTAGTAAAAATGCTGTTTTCGTAAAATACACAACCAAATTCAGCATTGTCTACCAGCTAAACTGATTAAAATTAGCCCCAGTAAGTACCAGACAGGTGTTCATACAAACAACTTGAAGAAAATTACATGTTTATACAAAAATAACCTTTAAATTTCTACACTACAATCGAAAATGCCTTTACACAAGACATTAGTGGCTTTACCTACATAACTTGGAAATAAAACTCTATGTTTGAGGTATAATGTTTAAAATTAAAGAGCTGTGTCTTGAAGATGCAATGGTTCCGTATCGCTAACTTCTGTGAGAAATAGGGTTCCTTAAGCGGAAGTCGAAGGCATTAAAGGATGTTTTTTTTATCAAAATAATTATTTGGGTGAGTGAGTTTGGATGAATTATGTTGCAGTCATCATTATCATCATCTCCCACACCTTAGCAAATAAATAAATAAATAAATATTACTGGACAATTTTACACAGCGACATCTAGCCCCGTGGTAAGCTAGAAGCTTGTGTTACGGGTGCTAGATTTAAAAAGCCAATAGGGTATATCTGCCGTGTAGTGCCGTCCTAAGATTGGTAACCGTTCTTGTGAAAATTCTCTTCAAATATAAATACACGTACTTTATCTAGCCTTCACACAATGCCTGGATCGTGTAGACCTAAATCGTGATTTAACAAACAATTAAGTGTTTACGGATAATTATTTCATTGAATTATTAGTTATTTTAATATACAATATGTGTAAGTATATTTGTTTTTAATATTCGATTATGCTTAAAATACTTACAACTTACTGACAAAAAACTAATTTTGTTAAAATCCGTTATTACTCTGCAATAAAAAAGTAACAAAAACTTTCTCCATTACCAAACCTACAACCCTACAACTTTCTAAAATACAGTTTTTGACCATAAATACCATATTTTTCACAATTTTTGATTTAGGCAAACTTCACAATTTTACCAACCCTCGATGGTTCATGGTCACAACAGTTATTTTTTGAAACAATACAATTTTTTTCGCAAAAACACGTGTTTTATAACGCCTTTATGATTTTACCGAATTCTAAAGTATTTTATGAATAAACAAATATAATAGAAAAATAATAAAAAATATTGCATTTACCTATGTTATTCGTTTCTATAGGTCTGTTTCAATGTCATTATAAAGTCCTTTTTTAGTGTATTGCCACTATTTTTATGAGGTTTTTAATACGTGATTGAAGAGAACTAGCGACCCGCCCTCGCTTCGCCTCGGATACTTTATTATACCTTCCTCTTGAATCATTATTTTCTGCTGGTATATCTGTATAACACGTTCAAAGCCAAAGGAAACTCAGTAGTTCATATTTTTTACTGGCTCTCGGATAACCCTAAAACAGCTTGGGGCATTATCGACAGACCTACCAGAGGTTTGATAACATTCTATTTTGGGAATGTTCCCTTTTTATGGTTCAAAGATCAAGGACGGGCTCTATAGCCTTGGTTTTTATCGGCCGGTCCTTCGGTTGTGCAGGATATAGCGGAAGGAATCAGCATTTTTAACCAGCTTCAAAAAAAGAACGAGGTTCCCAGTTGATTGTATTTTATGTTGTTTGTTACCTCAGAACTTACGATTACATAACCACCCCTAGTAACGTTCCCACTGCTGGGGCGCAGGGACTTCTCTCTTGATGAGAGATATAGCCTAAATTCACCACGCTGCCCACGTGCTGGTTGATGAATGACACGTGTCCTTCAAAGTTTCCGAAGTTCTATCATAAGCTATGGGGAACTGAGAACGCTTCAATAAATTATTCCTAAGAATGTGACAGAACTTCCCATTAATAAGTTCAAACAATGTATTAATAAAATCTAGCAAAAAAATGAATATCATTATAATCAGAATTAAAGTCAAGGTAGCTATAAAATAGTAAACACAGCTGTCATTAATCAATGCTGATGCGTGTGTATATTGCTAGCTCGCTTCAAAGTTGCCTAGTAGCACTTTCTGAGTAGCTAACACACAGATAAGCCACTGAAAACGGTTTCTTAGAACAGACAAACAACCATAAAGTTTTAATATAATTGGTGATTTGAACCACATTTGGTATAAATGGGAAATATTGTGTCAAATGGTGTCAGCGTAATGAAGATAAAATTAAAATGGATATACTTGCCATGCACGAAAAACATAAAAACTTTTATAAATTCTGGAATGCAACTAAAAAACTGAATTACAAACCATCATTACCGGTCTCCGTAGAAGGTGTGCAGGAGCCAATACTTATAGCCGACCTATTTGCTAAAAGATTTAAAATTACTCCCCAACACCTGGAGAATGTGTTCGTTGCTGAGACTATAAATAATGACGATCACCTCATACAATTGACTGCAAATGAGGTAAGAACGGCTGTCAAAGCTATGAAACGTGGCAAATCACCCGGCCATGATGGTCTTAGCATTGAACATATTCTCTGGGCCAGTGATAATCTTCATGAACATTTGACTTCCTTTTATAACCTATGCCTAAAATATAGTTATCTACCCGCTAACTTAATGAGATCTATAGTAGTACCTATCGTAAAAAATAAAACTGGTGATCTTAGTTCTTCGACAAACTACCGCCCAATATCTTTAGGTACTGTGATAGGCAAGGTGTTGGAGCGACTCATCTATCCAGAACTGAAGCAGAAATTTAAAATTGATGATTCTCAATTTGGTTTTCGTCCTGGTCTCTCAACAGATTCTGCCATAATGAGTTTAAAAAGCACTGTGAACTATTATACATCGCAAAAAACATCTGTGTATGCATGCTTTTTAGACTTAAGCCGCGCTTTTGATCTAGTAAATTATGAGATTCTATGGTCAAAACTAAATAACGCAAAAGTTTCAAAACATGTGGTGAATCTGCTGAGATACTGGTACGGAAATCAAATTAATAATGTTAAATGGGGCGACACGACCTCTAACGACTATATGTTAGAATGCGGAGTTCGTCAGGGGGGGTTGACGTCTCCAGACCTGTTCAACCTCTACGTAAATGACCTGATCGCGGAGCTGAGAGGCACCAGAATCGGCTGCCACATTGGCAACGTTTGTATCAACACATTGAGCTATGCAGACGATATGGTGCTTCTCAGTCCTTCGATCAAGGGTTTAAAAAAACTGATTTTAATCTGTGAGAAATATGCTATTTCTCATGGATTAAAATACAACGTTAGTAAAACCGAGTTCATGATGTTCAGGTCTGGACGAGGTCCAGATAAGGTGTCCGAGGTACGAATGGGCAACACCGTTATTAAAAGGGTGAACCAATTCAAGTACCTCGGACATCTTCTAACGGAGTCATCAAAAGATGAAGCTGATATTGAGAGAGAGAGAAGAGCCCTCGCCGTCAGAGGAAACATGCTCGCACGCCGTTTCGCCAACTGCAGTTCCGAAGTGAAGAAGACTCTATTTAAGGCGTACTGCCTGGGTATGTACACCTGTCATCTGTGGTACAACTTCACGCGGAAAGCTTACAGTGCCATAAGAGTCCAGTACAATAATGCTTACCGGGCTCTTATGAAACTGCCAAGACACTGCAGTGCGTCGACCATGTTCGCTGAGGCGGGAGTTCCTGATTTCTTCTCTATCAGACGGACACGGATAGCAGGCTTCTGGCAT
Source organism: Chloroclystis v-ata (assembly GCA_963691955.1). Lineage (NCBI taxonomy): Eukaryota > Metazoa > Arthropoda > Insecta > Lepidoptera > Geometridae > Chloroclystis > Chloroclystis v-ata. The sequence goes on from OY829905.1 coordinate 4,953,845, forward strand.
AGACTGTCTCACTCCAACAACACCATCTTGAAGGCTACATCTGAGTATCTGACCAATCCCATTTATAGCCATTGGATTTCTGTGCATGTGGATAGCAATAAAAAATAACGTTTAATTTTAGATAGTTATATTTTGTCTTTTAATAATATTGTGATATGGGTTTTTATATTGCCTGAAATAAATTGATTTTATTTATTTTATTTATTTATTTATTTATTGTGGTTATTCTGTGGTTAAATGTGTAATTAATCTGTTGGGTGACTTATTTGTTTAGTGTCAAATCATCATCATATTACCTATTTAACGTCCACAAATATGATCGTGTCTTAATTAAGCTGGAGAGTTTGTTTGTATGTTTGTTTAAACGCAATTTAATTATCTTAGGAACCGCAGATCCGATTTGAAAAAACATAACTCAAAATTACGAGACCAAAATTCAACTGAACTCTAGGTTATCAGCATAAATACATTCGTAATGGAAAAGATAGCCAAATCTGTTAGCCATTCCAATTTTAGCGATGCCTGTTGGTGGTCCCACACAATAAGCGCATGTTTTGACCCCAGGTCAGCTGTTACCATAACTTTAAACCACGTTTGACCTAAGAAACCCTAAATTTAAACCACGTAGACTTAAGGAACCCTAAAGTTTGTTGCGGGTTGTGTTGATGTGCAAGCTTTTCCATGTTGGCTAAGGCTTGCTTACAGCACACTTGACTTTCCGTAGGTCATTATGTTCAAAACCCACCGCACACCTCTGGATTTTTTGTGAAATAATCTTTGTATGCTTTTCAAAGGCTATTCTTTGCTCTCATAACACATCAACTTATTCTTTGTGAGTTAAATATTATTCCAAAGTTTTTAACATGCTTATTTTATCACTTATCTTATCACCTAGCTTTGAGAAACCGCGATAAACTTTAAGGTTCAGATTAACTAGAAAGTGATTTTATTCAAACAATGTGCTTAGTTGAATCACGAAACTTAAACGAAAGTACCTAATGGCTTCAAAACCTTGGCAATATATTAAATGCAGATTTCAATTTAATAAAAATATACAAACAGTTATTAATAAATAAAAACATCATTTATAAATCATTATCATTAATAATTAAAAACCAAAAGGTATTATAGCTAGTAGATAGGTTGCCAAAGTAGATGGGAGGAGCTAATACTGCGACGCCCGACACGCACTTTGCCGGGTTTAATCTGACAAACAATAGAACAAAAGAAACAATTGTTATGTTTTTGTTCACAAAAAGCCATAAACAAATTGTTAGTCGTTGAAGAACATTAAATTCACTTTCATTTCTAACATTCTGCAACATCATAAATGTTTAAAATGTGTGATTTCTAACAGCTGTAATAACCCATCAGATAAAACAGTTAAGTGTGAGTAACGCGACTTACGTGGATCAACATCATCATTTCAGCCACCTTACTTCAGACGTCAAATGGACTCATAAAGATTTCCTATAAATATTTATTCACTGCTAGACAATTTACACAGCAAAATATAGCCCCGTGGTACCTAAGCTAGAAGCTTGTGTTACACGTGCCAGATAATCTACGTATCTCCTCATTCTTATTCGATCCTGTAAAGAAACCCGAGCACACCACGAGTAAATCTAGGTATAGCCAGACCTACATTTGATATAAAACCAATAAAAATACATATTAACTTTACGGAACCCTAAATTTCACGCCTTTAGGTGTAGGTACAGAACCACCCATCGTAAAAGGCAACAACTGTCACTAATTGTCAGTATTTTAAGACGAATTTATTTTAATTTTCAGTGAGAAAGTCAATTTGGAGGAATTTAAAAGACCACACATTTCGTTTCGCGTGTCAAAATGCGGATTGACGTCTTAATTTAGTGATGTCCATTTATCGCGCAAAATTTATTTAAAATATGTACCTATATAAAAGACATTTTTTTAATATGTATGTCGAATAAAGATGTGTGTAGGATGTCGAGGAGTGTGTGTTTATCAGGAGGGCATCTGGTTACTTATGACGTCACCAGGTCTAACGTCGCAGTTGTCTTCATGTTCATAATAAAACCACAACGAAACGTCCATTATTTATTCCAATTTACAATGTTTCAGTCCATCGACACAATTTATTACCAACAGATTATTATTATTAATTTATTACGGACTGTTCCAACCGACACTTCAAACAACAAATGAATTTATTGCCAACAGAGGACTATTCCAACCGACTACTCGAACAAGAATACTAACAAAGCACTGTTCCGTCCGACGGCTCAAACAAGAATGTCCCTCTAGCTCGGCCGACGGTCGTATTTAAAGGCACAAAGCACGACCGAACCAGTTTTACAAGTAATGTCGTCGGCGCGCCGCAACCCGTAGTTCGATGCGCGCGGTACAAACAGGTTCTGAGTCATATTTCAACCGATGTTCTTGCCTGCCCCGACATGTATTATAATGTATTATTTTTGTACCTGTTCAATATATTATGTGGAATATGTTTACTTAATATAATGTCATTATTTACATTCGAAACCAGGAATTTAGGGAAATCTTATAATATCGGAGTCAGATAATCATGTTCTTAGATATTCATGATGGATTTTCACATAACGCCTGAATCAAGGCAATAAAGTATTCATGTAAAAGTTGGGTTACACAACACAACAACATTATTTATAAGAAAATATTTACTTATCGATACTTTAACAAACCTCCGTCTGGAAATACCCATCCCTAAACGGCTTTCTTTCAAAATTGCAGTGCCTCAGACACCGGCACTAATTTCCCTTAATGGTTCCGTACAGAATAATTTAACATGCAAATTGTTCAAGAGGTGATGTAGGTATCATATTGTGCAAATTAAGACCACCTAGCGTGCTTAATTCAGATAGTTTTGGAGATAAATTGAAAATGTCTGATTAATGGTCGTGATAATATGTAATGCCGTGTTTGTAACGTTTAACTAAATGTTTTAAATTCGTAAGATAAAATAAAGTAATTTTAGTAATCTTGGTTACTATAAGTATTTATGTGTCTTTATCGTTTAATTAAATGTTTTAAATTCATAAGCAAATGTATTTCAATTAACTATGTTCACTCACATTCACAAAATAGTAGATTATATATTATAGATCCGGCATGCACTTAGCCAAATTTACTTAAATATTATGTTTTATTTTTTCACGTTGTTTACGGCCGTATATACACATTTGTTAAATTTTACGTTAAACAGATGTTCACTTGACTTCCGCATTTCACATTTCCGGGTCAAACACCCCCGTGGAGTCAACTGACTGCTTGTGAGGTGGTCATGTCAAAAGATGGAACTAAGGGTGGTCTTATGGTCCAGACAGCTTGTCTGTGTTCAAGTTTTATTATTCTTTAAGAGCCTTGTGACTTTACGAAGTTTTGCGAAATTGGATATTTTATGCACCACGTGACCGGCGCGTCACGCGAATTCTATGAAAAATACTAAATGATCTTGATACTTCGTCGATCTAAAACATACAAATATACTAATAATTATTTTAGATCTGTAGAAAATGGCATCGAATAAATTCCATTTTATTGAGTGGATTTTTTTTCAGTTTCATTCCGAAATAATTATTATATTAATGTTTTTATTTAATTGATAGGTGTTTAATATATTTTCCTAAATTCAAAATGGTGGATATTTTTATTTCAATATTTGAATCAATTATGTTTTATCTTAATAATATCAATATTTATTTTAAATCTGATTGATTATTTGAAATCAATTAAGTAGGTACATAATTTTAAATTAAAACATTCATGATTAATAATTATATATATAAGAATAAAACTGAAAATAGTCTTATTGAAGTTAAATGTCCTCATTCATCTCATCTTATGGGCTCATTTTTAAACCGATTCTTCTGAAATTTGGTGTGTAGGTTTGTAATTAAATGTTTTTTTTTTTGTCGAATGTTGGGACTTTATGTAAGTTCGAAAGTCTAAATTGAACGTACTAAATACAAATTCTAATTATAACAAAACAAATAAATTATATTACCTATATTTAAGTTGCTTGTTTTGTTAGATGGTATATTTGTGTTTGAATAAATAAAAGTTTCGTTAATGAAGGTTTTAATTATGTTTAGGTATTATTTTTGTAGTTTCAACTTTATATTTATTTTTATATTTATTGGTATCCATTTATCTACATATGTCATACACAGATGTAGAATATCCATTTATCTACATATGTCATCTTGAATAATTCCCATTATATTTTTATTTTGATAAACTATTTATTTTTATTTTATTACGAACTTATTTAAAATATTTAATTTTTATATTAAAAAAAACCAACCCGCACTTGGCCAGCGTGGTGAATTAAGGCCTAATCTATCTCGTCAAGAGAGAAGTCCCTATCCCAGCAGTGCGAACGTGAATAGGGGTGTTATTTTTTATACAGGGCGTTCCAAAATTATGGGCCATGAAGGGGAAGTACCATATATATCGTTGATAGTGAATTTTGCTCAAAGAAGACTTCATTTTATTTTAAAAAGTAAGTAATTTAATTAATTAATTTACAAAAAAAATGTTTCATGTTTTTTATTTGATTAAAATAATTAATTTCACGTTGTTCCTTTCTTTTAAAATACTATGTTACTTAAGCAGAGTTATTATTTTTTAGCTATTCTTTCGATTGGTATCATAAAAATAGAGTTTTTTTTTCTACATGTAAGTCGGTTCGATTCCCAGACAAAGCAAGTAATTTTTAGAAAATCTATGAATCCAGAATTACTAACTTTTAAAAATAAAATGAAGTCTTCTTTGAGCAAAATTCACTATCTACGATATTTAAGGTACTTCCCCTCCATGGCCCATAACTTTGGGACGCCCTGTATTTATTAGAAAGGTACAATTATTTAATGTTTACAATAAATAATATATTTATTAGAAAGGTACATTATTTATTGTTTACATATTGGATACTCGGTAAAAATAAGAACAAAAAATTACGGAATATTTTCTTTGTAATAAATATTATGGAAATCTATACTACAATTATCAAGCTGAGGAGATTGCTTGTTTATTTGTTTGAACGTGCTACTCAGGAACCGCGGGTCCGATTTAAAATATGATTTCAGTATTGGATAGTAAAATGATCGAAAAAGGCTATAAAACATAAACTAGTAAATAACGTAAAAACGCAAGCGCAGCTGTCGGCGGGTCGGCAAGTTAGTCATAATCTAAAAAAATCATAGGCATAATTACATTTAGTCGTTGGACGGTTTCACCAAAAAAAGTTGCCTTGTTGTTTTTTAATTAGGATAGATAACTTTAGATATGCAATCCACATCCTACAGCATAACCTCCAAATAAATAAGGTAAAACAAGATGACAATGATGTGGTACAATTCTTAGGCCAGCAACATTTGGTACAATTCTTAGGCCAGCAACAACAATAATTGACCGTTATCAATAAAAATAACAATTGATCGTTATCAACGGATCAACTTATGTCGGTCGTAGTATCGCAATAACACATACACGCACACTAACAGCGTTTTTACAGCAATTGACAGTCCCACACACTGACATTTTACGAAATATTTCTATATTTTATTCAAGAACAACCGACATAGGTCCGACCTCGACAAGCGCTCGCGCGGTACTAAATGGAAAAAGCCGGCTGAATGAAAAAACTACTAAATTATGGTAGTTTTATTTTATTCATAAAAAATTACCAAAACCGTTCTACAAATTAAAATTAATATCATAGTTTAAGCAAATGTTGATAAATATTTTGATATAAATATGACGTCCCATTGATTTAGAACTTCGGAGTTATTGAGGTTTGTTTCGAAGCATTTTCGGTCGATATTAAATTCGGTATATCTTTAGAATAAAAGCATTTAACGAAAATGTACTCTACTCTAAATGAAGAATAGGATATACGTAACATAATAAAAAATAGTTTTATCGCCCATATTCATTAGAATCTACAAATTAGAGCTGAGAAAACAGGTCTTCGATCGTTTTTTACGAAACATGTATCCGGAGAATGATTATTACTCAATATATAAACAAGTTATCTAAAATGTTTCTTACTACTTTTGTAGAGGAGAAAACGAACTATTATAAAGATGTAATTGTAATATCAAACAACTAACGCAAACCATAGAATTAGGACGAGAAAACCGAACAATTTCGCGATTTCACGTAATAGGCCTCTCAAACAAATAATAATAACGCTTAAAACTAATAAAATTCTACTAAAACATACATTTTATCCAGGAAGATCTATAATGTGTTCAACTAGGAGAACTATTCATTTTATAACAACGGGAATTACTCACGTATTATAAACTAAGGAGTGTAAATGTAAACACCCTCATTCCCGTTGTTATAAAATGAATAGCGTAACTCATGAATATTTTGAAAGTGAAATAGGAGAACTCTGCTGAGTTGTAAATTATATCACGGCCCTTATTTTAAATTTAATTTCAATATTTAAAATTTAAAAAGCAAGGACTTTAGTAAAAAGCCCCCAATGCCGATAAAAGGTATTTAGAAAATAGATATCCTAGATTTAATAAATCAATATTCACCTCTCGTGCGCGATCAATTTGTATAAGTATTGATCGATATCTATCACTAGAATGTTTGTTTGTACGTGCAACCCGTGCGTATGCGCAGAAAGTGTTTCTAAGAACGTGTGGGTTTGGGGAATACCGATTTAGTCTAGAGTTACTGATAAATGAGGAGACGATCGATTTTATTGAAACAGATGCTTCACATTCACAACATCAGTACAATAATACAAGGTATTACCATTTTAATTACCTACGAATTGTATCGAAGTTCTAAGAGGTTAAGAAATATAATTTATTTAGCCGAATGCTTTACCACACGGTGTGTAAGTAAACGTACCTAAAGGTTAAGGAAAATGTATCTATCATTGAGACAAGACGTAAAAATTATATTTAAATTCTTCAAAACTCAGATGAGTCAAGAGCACTATTTCCGGTTTGCGTCTCGTGACAGATTGAGAATCACTCACTATTTGGAACAAATCTATTTAAAGGGCAGACGGAAAGTGCTCTACATTTCTCAAATTTAGCTTTTACCATCCAAAAATATCATATTTCCTTGTCAATGAAGTGTGGTGAGTTTAGTGCTTGGTTTCGAATGATAATTCGAGTTTATCTCTCCACGAGCCAAATTAATAGAAACTGAGATACCTACCCCTATGGTTATAGTCGTGTTATTTCTACTATTTGATAAGTAAAATTCTCTGGATCAAAACTTAGACAAAAATTAGAAGAGATTTCGTCTTATTTTTGAGAGATCATTCAAAAAATCAAATCACTGATTATCGCTTTGGCGATAATGATAGAGCAGACCTAAATCAAAATATTCTAAATTTTACACAACCAGCGAATAAATAATTCTTACTCATATATCAACCACTACATAATTTAATATTTTTATTTACAAAAACTGAACAATAGCTGCAGATCGTACAAAGTGTACAAACATTGATCCCGGAAATCGACCCTACAAGAGGCAGATCCATGTCCGCCGCGCCATAGACGTCGTCAAAATAAATATACAAAATAAATCTGTATTTTGACAGGCCCATTGTACGTGCCTAAACACACGCGCAGGTCAAATGCATCTCGGTCAGTAACAATGTTATCTACACAAGTCATCATCATAACAAATAAATTGTTCAACAATTGACCAGCTAAAACAGTCCATTTCATGTCCACGTGTCGGGTCTTCCCAAAAAAACTTATTTTAGGTCTTGAGAGATTGCCTGCTGCCCATTTTCTGTTAACTTTTTCATTTCTAATCACCTTTTTTTTCATTTATCAAACAAAATCCACAGCCCTTATACGAGTACATATATAAAATTATTCCTATAACTTAACGAGCCAAAATAAGGGTTTAATTTATATAATATAAACCTTTCATTTCTCTACGTCCCGACAGACAATTAAAAATCGAACGCCGATTATCGTTTAAAGTTTAACTTCCACTTGACAGATTTCTTAATCTATTTGTCTTAGCAAACGGTCACCGCATCTTGCAAAAAAAATGGACCAATGGCACCGACAAACCCTTTTAAAATTCTTTCTCCAGATATACCCTACTTAAGGTACAGATAACATCGATTCGGACTGACCGAGATTTGTCTATGCGCGTGAGTCTAGGCACGTAGAGACGGGGCTGACAAAATACCGGGTTCTTTAATTTATAACTAGTTACAACCTGCTGCTTTACCCGCGGTAAAATATAGCTTTTGTGTTATTCTGATGTTATGCTATAGTTTCCTCACGATATTTGACTTCACCTTTATAGCACATAATTTATTTTAGAAGAAAAATCAGAGGTGCGCGGCGTCTTTGAACCTACGACCTTCGAAATGAAAGTCGAGTGTGCTCCCACTTAGCCAACATGGCTCCACTCATCGCTCTACAACGCTTAAAAACCTACACAGTACTTCGTTCTTAAAATTAATACTCATGCAAATGTGTGAAGAAACATAAAGATTATTTACTAAACTGTTAGTGTCATACATTCCACTTATTAGTGGGGAAAACCCGGAAACAATATTATCATTTGTTATGAGAATTGGATCGTTATTTATAATTACCACTATTTATCTTCTGAATAAACGAATTGACTTATAACCTATTATTACCCTACTAGTTTTCACCTGCGGCTTTGCCCGCGTTTATCCCGTGATAAAAAGTATAACGAGCGCAACGCAATATTCTAGGGCATAGGGCACATAGGGTAATAATCCTAATAATATTAAAAATGCGAAACTTTGTAAGAATGTATGGAGTTTGTTACTCTTTCACGCAAAAACTGCGGAATGGATTTTAACGAAACTTCGCAATAATATAGCAAACATTATCACAATTACCTACACACACGAAAATTAAAAATAATACGGTTAAAACTTAGGCAAAATCGCGGGTGGAACACTAGCATTTATTTCTACAACGATATTAAAAAGACGCGTCTGATAAAAAAAAATACCATGGCAACTCAGATAAAAAGTTTTGTGATGAGTTTTTTGCTTCACCATTATAATAAAAGTTTGTAATAATAGTTATCACGTATAAACTTTCGTTCATACTGCATGTAACTGATAAGTCCAGTGAAAGCATTTTACAAAAATGTTTCCTTTATTTGAATTTTAACTGTATCAGAACTATTTTAAAATGTGTTGTTTTTTTTACCCGCCATTTGAGTTTAAATTAATTATTATGGTGTTTTTCCGCGGTAAAATAAAGTCTGGGTTACTTTTTGTAATTTAGTTCAACCAGCATTTCCACGTTTAATTATCAATTCAATGTATTTTTTTAAACATATGAGAATTGAGTAGGTACAGTCACCAGCATTAATATCTGACAATGAACAGCGCCGCAAAAATATGTGACACAGATTGCCAGCAAAAACATGTGATAAGGTAACGTGCATAATAATCTGATGCTTTCGCGGCGGTAAAAATATATGACATAGTCAACAGCATTAACATCTGACAACAGATGAGCGCGTAATTATCTGACATGCCCCGAAAGCAAAATTATGTGACACTGTTACTGCAAAATGATTTGACAATAGAATGAACGCATAAACATCTGACACATCAAATTACTTCTATAAATTGAAATTCATTTTGTAGACCCTACGATATAGGTAATACTAGCATTCCGCTCCGCGGCTTTGCCTGCGCTAAAATATATCTTAATGCGGATTTTTGTATTTTTCTGCGGCAAAGAGTAGCCTCAGTGTTATTTTGATATTAAAAGTATAATTTCCAAACACGGCTTTTTCTGTGTTTTAAGTAACTTTCTTAAATGTGTATGTATATTATTAGGTATTATCAGAAATCTAGAACCCGTAACACAAGATTCTAGCTTACCACGAGGCTAGATGTTGCTTTGTGAATTGTTGAGCAATTAGCAATATTTATTGATTTTATTTTATTTATTATGTTTTTTGGCCGTAAGCTCAGGTATAAGAAAAATGAAAGGGCTGGGGATTTTATTAATAAATAAATGCCAAGTTTTCTGAACTAAATTTCACATGAAATGTTAAAATTCATAGTCTGCCTTTTATTTCTGATTGATTTTACAAATGAAAAGTCAAACCGTATGATATACTTCAATATTAGATAATAGTGAATTTATGAAAGAATAAGTTCCTAAACCTTAACCCTAAACTGCATGATTATTTTTCTTTAAAAAAAAATGTGATGGTCATTATTTGTGTTCTAGATAAATAAAGTAAAATAAAGAAGAAATATTTAAAATTGATTCAAAAATTTCATTTAAATTAAGTTTAAGGGAAAAACTGCTTTTATATTTAGTTACATATGTAGGTATGGCAAAACATGCAATGAACTACCTATATTTTAAAATATCATTCGCAGGGCATGCGGAATATGGTCAAATTTTTTAAAAAAATAATAAGAAGATTGAAAAGATATTAAAAAAAAATTATATCGGTTGTGATATAGCACTGAGAGCAACGTAGGGTTAAGAAGCATAAAAACGTAGTGATTCGTTTGTTCTATGAAATATCTTAAATTTACTTTTCATGAATTGACATGACATAATTTATGACAGTTTTCATAAATAAATCAAAACTCTTTAAGATCTCAAAACCATGAAAAAGTTTTAAATACACTTTAACTTTGACTACTGCTCTCCGATCTGTGTCGCTCATAGATTCAATATCGTAATGTTAAGAATCTTTTTACAAAAAGAATCTGAATATGAATTCCACCAATTCCTCAAGGAATCTTAATGAAATTTTAGGAATGTTTTATCTATAATATAATACCTGCCTGTGAAGTATATACTCTAACATTAAATCATTTTAAATAAAACTTTAAAAAAAAGAAGGCAACTTGTGCAACTCGAACTCGCGGACTTCGGATTACGAAGCGCCTACTATAGCCATTAAACCACGAGGTAACTGATAAAATGTGTGAAATTAAGAGACGGATCAAATGACGATCTGATGACAATGTATCGTCACATAATTTCGCTGTCGGGGCATGTCAGATAATTACGCGCTCATCTGTTGTCAGATGTTAATGCTGTTGACTATGTCATATATTTTTACCGCCGCGAAAGCATCAGATTATTATGCACGTTACCTTATCACATGTTTTTGCTGGCAATCTGTGTCACATATTTTTGCGGCGCTGTTCATTGTCAGATATTAATGCTGGTGACTGTACATTTAAGTCATGCTGAAACATTCTAGACCTAGTAACTAAACTTATATATAAACTGGTGTAACTAATTGACAATTTTACAGTGGCCTCTATATAAAACTATATAAAACGTGGGCAAACAGCCTATTTATTAGGTATCTAGCTTACCCACGGCTTCGCTTGCTTTTTTTATTGTAAGAGTAACCTACTAACCAAAAGAAAAATATTATTTTTCTCTTCCAATAACAAAATCCAATCTATCGTCATTTCTGTTTTATTTTATCTATAACTATCAACTAGCTAATGTGTTTATCTAAACAGAGGGTCTTTTGACAAATGGGTCTACTACCGTGAAAGGTTGCGCGTGGTTAATAATAAAATTGTTAAACCAGGGTTTAACTGAAGCATCGACTTACATCAATTTACTAAAATACGCAAATTTCCGACAAATCTAAATGTGTAAAGTCATTACTATGGCAGAACCATTTTTTTCTATCAATCGTTAAGTCTTATTTTGAAAATCAATGGTTTGGACAAAATAAGATAAGTTAGGTACCTACTTGATACAGTTATCATTTCATTCAGTTATGTTCAAGTAATTGTTCAATAAATCAATCAAAAACTTTGATACTTGTAATAAAATAAGATAGATGTTGTCATATTTAGACGATACTTAATTCAGCTTTACTTATTTAATACTAACTTTTAGTGTGTTTTTTGTAATCTTATCTCCAGCATGTGTTAACCAGAGACTCCTTTTGGTGACAAATCCCGGGTTAATTTGAGTTATTTATAACCTTAAACCTATTCATGGAAATAACGGAATAATTCTATCATGAAAAATCTTTCACTGAAAATAATTTGAATGTTAATAAATTTCAATACAAAATTTAAAATAATACATAGTAATACATAGAAGGTATATTGCTAGATAATGCGACCAACAATAATACAGGACATAGCCCAGAAATGTATAAGGAAGATTTAAAAGATTTACATAGGTATTACTAAGATTTAAAAATACCAGCCTAGGAAGGTTTAAAAGATGGACTTTGAAACCTTCCTAGGTTGGTATCTAATAGCCGTAACACAAGCTTTGACCTAACCACGGAGCTTAAATCATCCAGCAATACTTATTTATTATTCCTTTATTATTATCAAATTGAGACAAAACTGAGATTATTCCTGAGATTATGAATAATTAACTGTTAATTATTCATGTTATAATTAATTATTTATGATTAATATTTATTGTACCATAGCCAAAGCACTAGGCTATCCTAACAAGCCAAAGTAAGCCACTGTTACATTCACCCAATTCTAAACTAAACCAAATCTATTACGTAATGGATGACAAATAGTCCAAAACAATTTCACTGCACTCGTAAACTTCACACCAAAACCTACACTAGTACAACTACATAAGGATGTAATCAGCATGGGGATACAATTTAGGGGTCTGCGTACGAAATTTTCGACACAGATTTGTATCCGTTGGAATGAAATGGGAGCAATCGGTAATTTTAGCGAATTATTTTGGCAGGTCAAAGGTGTGATACGCGGTATGTCTCGGGATTATGTCGATGGTTGGATTAACCCTGCGCTCAATAGGTATTTTTTAATTTTCCTTATTATATGAAATAATAATAAAATCATCAGCAATCGCAGTAATATTTCATGACAAGAAAAGTAAAATTTTGTATATAAATTTCATATATGAATTGTCTATGGGTTGGGTACCTAATTGATTTTATGTGTTGCCTATTTGATATGCCCTGTAAATATTTTCAAAAGTAGGTATTTGTAATAGTAAAAATTAGGTGCTGTGTCTTAATAATCCCTTAATAACCTATTATTGTAGTAGCACATATCGTACCTACCTAGTATATGTACAAATAAATATACTTATTTATTTTACCGACACTTTAGACACCTTTGTTCGTGGTTCCAACTAATTAATAATAATGGCATGACAATAATAAGGATATTGGTCGTTAATTCTACTCATAGTAATTATAAGATTTATACCTTTAAACCAATAGTAATTACGATTAAGCTATTAAATACAATAAATTGCGTGAAAGTAATCACATAACTTAATAAAGAACGTAAAAAGGAAATTAAAGATCTTTTATCGTCACACTTGAACACTTATTCTAGCGTACAATAATGACTCGTCAAAAAATTACAATAATTACAATTAGGTAAAATTAAAATGCATTTTAGTAAATTAAATAAAGCTTTAAGCCATTTTTCAGGCCATTTTAAAAAGGTAAATATCTAACATTTTGACAATGCATCAAAAATTGAACAACGATGAAGAAAATATACTTTTTTCATTACGATTACTTACATATTTATTGTTCCTAATAACGATACGAGTAATTTTACGATTTGCTTTTTTAAACAAAAAATCATATTATAATATAACCACACCTATTTTAATAAACATTTTCTGATCTAAAGTAGGTAGGTACCTACGCATCAAAATTGCCTGACTCATAATTCATAAACTATGTAAAATGTCTTGCTTTAACCGTTTTACAACGAAACCGCATCATCTGACATTTACTTAATAATCGTCTATAAATAATAATTGTATGTTTGTCTTAATTAAATGTCACTAGATGTATATCCACTTTGTAACTTAATTGTTATATTTACAGTTATGTTTATTATTATTTACCTATTCATGCTTTATAAGCAGTGAATAATACAATACCCATAATAGGTAATATATTTACCCCTAATACCACAATTTGCAATAAATCTACCATAGAAAATTCCTACTTAAAAATTGCATACGCGCCAATCAGAATTTCACGCGTAATTTACCATATCCAACATAAGATCACCCTTATTTATAGGGATTTATTAAATAAAAAAACAACCCCCATAAAGTGGCGTCATCTATAGTAAAAAGGCCAATGCACTTCATTTAATAAAATAACATTATAAGTTATAACAATTAGAAACCCTTCTTAACCACATTTGAAATGTTTGTTGCAAGCTATTGTGGACCTACCCTAAGAGTAGGGTGGCCATTTATTCTTACAATTCAATACTGTAAAGTGCATATAGTGTGTCCGTGTGTTTGCAGCTGCTTATTACAAGGCAAGATATTACAACGCCGATGTGTGCTTTTAAAATATACAAAATGTTTAATTCTACTTAAGTTTCACATAATGATAACAACATACTAATAATGCTTTTGATACGTATTTTAAAAGATTTCTGTCTACATAATTATTTGCCTCAGCTTATTTTATAATCTATATTGTGTTTGTTTCGTGGGATTTCTAACATGTGTTACATTACCACTTAAGTTTACATCATAAATTACAAATAGCAACTAATACAGGATTATTATAAGTGAGTCCCAGTAGTGGAATGTATTATGGGTTTTTTGGATAACAATTTGTTTATTTATATAAATAAAGCGCAATGCATAGCCACCCTACTTAATAGACAGCCCTACAAATCGCGGAACACAATAGCTCTATTAAGAGCACCTGGCTTCGTCTGTCGCGTGCCCTTCCTATTTGATTTTCTATGCCAGGATTAGGGATTAGAAAATAATTCGGTATAATATGGATTAGTTTGACTGTAATGCCCGTAAAATATAGTTAGGAGAAACCGGGTAAGTCAGTTGTGAAGTAGTCTTTGTACTGATCTAGATGCGGTTATTTAAGATGTATGATAAATATTTTAGACAATGAATAAGCTTGGTCATTTAACAGTGCACTTTGCCTTTGAGTGACGGATTATATACTTAACATATTTTGTAATGTAATTTATTTAATATTATGCAATTTTATGAAAATATGTACCTATTCATGTTTATCTAAAAGTTGAATTTGTTTTAGATTTTTACATCACCACGCCGGTCGGGCAAGTGCGGGTTAGTAAATGCCACAATGTTCTTGAATATTTTCGCAGTTCTCGAAACATATGAACCGGCAATATCCTTACGATTTTTGCCTTCACCGCAAGAGCACATGTTTTTAAAGCGCACATACATTATTCAACAAGAAAAATCCAGAGGTGCGCGAGGGTGCTCGAGCCCACGACCTTCGGAATGAAAGTTGAGTATGTTCCCACTTAGCCAACATGGCTCCACTCATCGCTCTACAACGCTTAAAAACCTACACAGTACTTCGTTCCATAATTAATTTGGTATTAACTTGCAAATAAATTATGTTTACTATGTATGTATCCGGGGCTAGATGTCGTTGTGTAAAATTGTCCAGCAATATTTATTTATTTATTATTTACCCTGGACACATTAAGTTTTTTTTGGAGCATTTCAATGTTTCCTTAACAAAGTGCTTTAACCTCGGGGTTAAAATCCTGCTATTTACATAAAATCCTTTAAACATCCAATTACTGTAATTAGAGAGATGTTATTTTGCGCTCAAATCAGGCCACTTTTGTTGAAGCTTGAATTACAAATGCTTTTGTTGAAAGCTTTAAGAAAAGTATAAACAGGACCAAATGTTCGTAAATGGAACATCATTATCATTATCAAATTACACAGCATTATAGACATGACATTTGTGTATCCAGAAGACAGTTCAATTTTCAATTTTTTTTTAGAATTTTTACCTAGACATCTTTTAAATCAATTGGGAGAAATATGGAAAGCGAAATTTTGACTCAACGGTGGGATTCGAACCCACGTCCTTTGCACTTTTGGGTGGCAAAGCTGCTCAAACCTCTATACAGTTCTCAAACCTTTTTTTTCAAAATGTCCGAGTTTCATGGTCTACAATCTACAATAACTGACAGAGTAAAAAGCTTTAGACTTACCGACGCGCGGCGATGCGTGATCCCAGGCTTGGTAGATGATACAGTTGTAATCCTCGGATTACAAATTAACCTGTCTCCAATATCGCAGGCTCCATTCATCAGCGCGAGCGCATCTGTGCAATTTCATACAACGATAATTTCATACATTTCACAGCCGTCGTCGTTCGTTTGTTGAGTTGTTTTGTGTCACAGTGTAAAAATATCAGGAACACAACATTATTCAAAACATTTAAGTACTTTCATAGACTAACTAATGAACACAGAATAAGTAGGCAGGTAGGTTCTGGTTTTTCCAATCTCATATAACGTCACCATCACCTATCGATCGTTGGCGTCTACCATTCCATTTTCAAAAATCCACCGTTCTAAAATCGTCTAAAACCACCATTTCACTAATACCTACCTACTGTAAGATAAAATTCTACACCCACAGATAATCAAATTGCTGATTTTTTGTTTTAAACTTAGTTTCGTGGTACGTTATCCCGGTCCTACATCCTTGATGTAATTAATCCTTGATTATCTCTGTTAGCTCCCACAATCGAGAGTTGGGTACTTATAGGATATTTTTGGGCGTCTTATCGAAACGAAGCTACTCACGAAAAATTAGCCTGATAGTAATCAAGTGCTTACCATGTTCCATGGATCCTGGACTATTAGTCCTTATCTTTTTTACATTTGTGTTGTTTTGTAAGTGACAACAATATTTTAGGCTGACACGTGCACGTATTGTTCATAGCGTTTATGAAGGTAAGATACTTGATTAAAATCATGACATACTGTATTTTTTATCCTATCCTCGCGCCAAAGACGCCCATCCAGGCATAAAACTGATCGTATATTCAGCGCCATCTATAATTCGACGCATGTAACTGGTAATACTCGCACAAACATTCAAAATATTCCAATACGTTTTATAGTTTGCGGCTTTGTCGTTTGGATTTGATGTTTGTTGGCGCCACTGAGCTTAAAGGCGTGTGTCAACTGGTGTTGTAAAGTAAATTAATAAAATAACTTAAAACACACTTCATAACTACATATTAACTTTTCATTAATAGCAAATAATAATTTGTACATTTTCATCTCTTTAAAATTTCTAACACAGATTTCAACTATTAAATTACGTACCATACCAACTAAATAATAAAACAATAATAATTTACTTAGTAAACAAACTGAGTATGTAGACCTTACAATTTTATTCCCAGCGTTTGTTAGTAATCTACATACCATTGCAATCAAATATTGCATCTTAATTATTATAATTCAAACGAAATTATCTCTTATTAATATACAATTATATAGAACCCATTTACTTTGAGTTATCGCACGAGTAAAACTCCGCCCTTACAATTATTATCAAAATATTACAGAGTTCTGTAATTTATGCTCAGAAACTTAAGAACCAAGTTACCCATTAGGGCATTGTGATAAGAAGAAGAAGACTACAACTCTAATCTCTCTATTGGTAGCTTTGCCACATCCGTTGATCCTTATCACGATCCTTATATTGAGAATGACAAATCGATTGACAAATCATCACGTCGTGAAAGTAGGTTGATATACCTGTCCTGTTCCTAACTTAGCCCTAGCTACTAGCTAGATGAAGATGACCCATAAATTATACTTACATAAGTAAATGTTTAAATATGTTTGTATTGTCTAATATGGTCGTTTTACCTATATAAACACCATAAAACTCTCACTTAACTCTTTCAGCTATGTGAAATTTTTAATGTTTTATAAAATCATAACTACAGTTGGGTAGTCATATTAACGCATAATATGACTAGGTAGGTACCTAACTGTAGATTCTTAGGTACTTGTTACCTCAAGGTCTATCTACAAGCGGTCTACACACCAAAGCCGGCGTCCCGGCGGCACAGCCCGGCGGCTTAGTGCCGGCGGGTTAACCCGGCGGCTTCAGAATGTCCAAGCCGAACGACTTTGCCGGCGGCAATGCCGGCGGCACGACAGCCGCGGCTTGTGGTGTTCTAGTAATACGTCACTACTCTATGAAAGCCGGCGGGCATCTGACTGAGGGATGCCGCCGGCATCGGCATGCAGCCCCGCCGGCTTGCCCGCGCGGGCGCAAGCCAGCGGCATGATTGTAGAAAATAAGGCCGGCGGGTTGGGCCGCCGGGCTTTGCCGCCGGGCCGCCGGCTTTGGTGTGTAGACCGCTGTAACGCCATGCATAATGCATAATTTATAGATAGGTAGGTACCTAACACGTAGGAGTTGGAAGCTAGGTTACTAGTTTATAGACCCAGGTGTTCTGTCACTGAGGCTTATGTACGGCTTACGGGCATGGTGAAATATTTTATCGGATCATCTTTTTGAGCTAGATTGGTTAGACCCCCTTAGGTTGTTTCCAGAAACAAATGCTATTTCCGTTCAGAATTTCTACGGTGTTGTTTTGTTTTATCAGACATGATAGAATTTACTTTCACGAAATCTAAACTTGTGTGAAACGTGAAATAAATTTACCTAATAATGAAGGTATCTCTGCTAATGTAGTATAGGAATAAGAATAATAATAATAATAATAGGATTCTTTATAGATACATTTAGGTATAGCAAAAAATTGTCAGAGACTAGTTAGACCTATTTATTTTATTTACTATAGAAAATAGCAACTTACATGCGTTGAACGCTTGTAAAAAGAAATAAAATCTTTAATAGTATCTTCGATTTACTTATATTACTTGAATTATTTTATTATGTCATTATCACTTGCAAAGCGTCAATCAAAGTTGTCAAAAGTTCGTAATTGTCAGTTGAACAATAAAACAAAAACAATAGTAAATCTTGTTAAAAAAACTGTAGGTAATTAAAGGCTACAGGCTATTTAACAACTAAATTGATTATTAAATTTAAATAAAATGAACCGTAAAGAAGCCCTGTCATCCTTCATCCAGCAAATCCATGGAAGACCGGTCGTTGTCAAACTGAACAGCGGCGTCGATTACAGAGGTAAAAAAAGCGATAGGAATACAATTTAAATATACTCATTCCTCTGTTCCATACATAACCATTTAGGTACGAGAATCAGTCTTAATTACATTATAAATATTTCTATGTGATGGCACAATTGAATTTTAGATTCAAAGTTTTTAGGTTATGATTTACAATGTATTATAATAGGTCTGAGTTATTATATTTGTTTCTGAAACATTAAGACAAGAATGGTTTAAACTTACTTTTCCAAGTGATCCTTCTTCTTCCTCGGTCCCTCACTGCTGAGGATCGCGACCACATACAATCAGCCCCCACTGTGATCCTAGTATTCCATAAATCTTTAGTACCTACTTATGTATGGGTAAAGTTGTTAAAATGTAGTAAATTTATAAGAAAACCTTGTAAACATTACTACTGTTATGGGTGTTATGGGTTACTCTTTAACAAATAGGTTCTTATAATAAGTTTAATCAGGCTGTAGCACCGCCATGCTCTGCTGTAGATATGAGTGTGTATCATGGGCACAGATAGTGTTATGGTTTAAACTTCAATAAATAGGTGCCTATAATAGAATTAATTTTAAAACACAAGCTAAATGTTTCATAAGTATTAAGTTTCTACCATGGTGCGTAAACTACAAGGTAAAGTCCTACCCTTCGCGGTATAGAACACCATTCCTTTAGTTTCCAATCATCATGCAATATCAATATTTTCTTTTATCTTTTCAGGTGTTCTAGCATGTCTAGATGGCTACATGAACATAGCCTTAGAACAGACCGAGGAATATGCCAATGGACAGCTAAAGAACAAGTATGGAGATGCTTTCATCCGCGGTAACAATGTTCTTTATATTAGCACACAGAAACGAAGATAGCTTAAGTTATGATTAGAAAGTTATGTAATTAAACTCAGGTATCGATTTTAAGGGTATTTTATTGTTTTAATTTATAAAATATAATTATCATTTATAATTGACCCATTATAGAATTTGGTAACAATAAAGAATGAATTCACTACATTATGTAATGAGATACAATTTCTTAAATGTAAATATTGACACTCATTTACATAGAATTACTTACGGGTCTTATGGCATTTAAAATGAAGTATTTTAAGAAACATTGCAAAAGTTGGTTTACAGGCAGATCTAAATGATTTTCCATATTCTCTGACATAATATTATTTGATAATTATTGCTTTAACTTAGTTATTAAGTAAATGGTAAGTAAGTACTATGTTTTGACGTCATTCTGAGCTCCTGGGTATGTGAAGATCAACCTCACAGTATCATAGACCTGAAAATGATTAACTAAATTAAAATTATTAGTATGACGACCACTGTGTGGCGCAGCGGGTATAGGTCTGCCTGGTTGCGGGTTCGATTCCCGCCTCGGAACAAAAATTTGTACGATCTGCAGATATTTGTTCCGAGTGTCTGGGTGTTAAAAATGTATGTATTATGATATTAAGTATATCAGAAATCTAGCACCCGTAACACAACCTTCAACCTTACCACAGGGCTTGCTGTGTGAATTTTCCAGCAATATAGTTGAAAATTTTATCACTTTCATATTGGTATATACCTACAAAAGTTCTTAGGCCACAACTCTTATTCTAAGATACCAACCTTATAATCTCCAGATTTCAACCCTTCTCCACTACCCATCCTCGCTATCAACTTTTCACCCCTCAACCCATTCACCCTCTCATACTCAATTCGAGCATTTCGACCCGCATCTGGATCAAATCTAATATCAACTCTATACCCCAAAATCCTTGGATCTATCAACGGTTGATAAAAACTGGAATACACCACAGATTCGACACTATACACTAATATTAAAAGATTTAGTATTGATATCATTGTAAACGCGCAGTTTTGAGTGAAGTTATGGGAGATATGACTTGGTATGGTAGTATGTATTAAGTTGGTCAATATTGATGTAGGTAATACTATAGTTGAAGATGTTTGTTGTGTCTAGTGCTAACACTTCAAGGTTAATAGTTGTGACGTGATATTGGAACAACTAGTTTATGGCGGCGGCTTTCGTTGCTAGCTACTAGCTTACTGCCAGCAGATTTGCCAAGGGATTTTTCGGTGAAAAGTAGCTTAGGTGTCATACCGTGCTATGTGTTATTCGAGAATTTCACTATGTTATTGTAATGTATAGTTATAATTCATTTGTATGTAATTGTAGTAGGTATTTACGAGAAGGAGTAACAAATTTCCATGCATCCGAATTATGTTTGTGAATTATCATAGACTAAATCCAACGTCTACGTGAGTATTATCATAGACTAAAATCATTGACTAAATACTGAATATTGTCTTTGCTAAAATGGAACGTCTACGTGAGTATTGTGTAAAACTTGCAAACAAACACATTCTAGTTCATATAGAGGTTGGTATGGTACGTGCTCGAGTAGGAAATAAAACAAGACTTAAATAAACAAGTTTATTTACTACTACATTACCAAATTAGCTTGAACAATGTCCTTAGATGAGGTATTTTCTAAACAAATTCAGTTAAGTAGTTAATCTTATTTACCATTACATAATTATAATCTATCTACTATATCACAAATACCATTACTAAGTAATACAGCACAGAACTTAACACATTAAACACTAACCTACTAGTCTTGACCTACCTATAGGTACCGAGAAACAATGATAGATATCTGATCTGAGTATTTATTATTTTAGTGAGTAGTTTCTTCAAGCATCATAATTTAGGTAGGTTATAAAATCATCGCTCCTCCTTTCCCACATTTATAATTAGACTTATTCAAATACCATAATAATGTTTATGTATAACCCCAAAAGTTCGATTATAAAATCTTTGCGCCTAAGAACTAATAAGTTTGACAAGTAGCCTTACTCTCCAGGTTTAGAATATGCCTTCGTGTTAATGGATGCCTTCCAGAGGTGAGTATGATCTGTACTGGTGTAGGTCTGGACCTCCGTAGCCGTAGAGGAGCTTGCCGCGCCCTTCAGAGTCGTAGTACGGGTAGCGGTATTGTGGTCTGCAGAAGATAGTAAGAAGGTTATTTATAAGTTTTCCGTATGATAATGTTAGAATAGTTCCAAACTATCTTTTCCATGCTTGTCGTTAAAACGACCCAAGGGATTTATAGAAAGTTTATAATAGTATGTCTCTACGACTCCCCTGTGGTAGAGACATCCATATAATTACTACGAGTATATACCATAAATAAATAAATTAATTCATACGTTAACGCCTGCAATAATTTTAACAGCAAACATCCTTGTATGTATCAAATTGCTTTGCAAGTATGACAGGCGTAAGTTATCTTTATTAGCGCCGTGTGGTGTTGGACCAAGGAATCGACTCACATGGAAATATTTCTTACCTTTCAAAGTACTGGAAGTTTGGAGCCCTAGGCTGTGGTACAGATGCCATTACACACGCCAGCAACGCCATCTTAAAAAAAGTAAATAAAGGTTTACAAATTCACTTTGAAAACGCGATTGGTAGGAGTTGTTAAATGAAACTAAGCCTGATTTGAGTGTGATCCTAAGTTACAATCGTATTTTGCAAATGAACACGATATTTATTGTTAACTGTTGTAAAGATATGACCTACCTACTTCCAAAATCTTATATATAAAAGAAAGTCGTGTTAGTTACTTCACTTATAACTCGAGAACGGCCGAACCGATTTGGCTGAAACTTGGTGGGGAGGCAGCTTAGAACCGGGAGAAGGACATAGGATACTTTTTACTGCGGAATAATGCGGGCGAAGCCGCGGGGGAAAGCTAGTAGTTTTATAAAAGTATTCTTAACAAATTAGTAGATAGATTATTACCTAATTAAACGTGCGTTTATAATATACCTCGCTTCTCTAAATCTGTGTAAGTTTACTTTTATAAATTCAAAAATCTTGAATGTTTTCGATCAAAGAAATAAATACATTTCAAACAACGATGTTGTCATTTTCCGTTTATTTTTATATGATTTAAAACATACGTCATTTTCGTGAATATTATATTGTCATGTCACATTTAGTCTCCATGACCCACAAACATACATTCACATCATGTCAAACGCTACGTTACAAAAGTCGCATTAGCAAAACGCTTATTAGGTATTTTAGGCTATATTATATACTTACCTTAGCCTCGAGCAGACCGGATGCGTATACGTACACTTATGCGTGCATGTGCACGTACCACTGAGTTGTAATGTATGGAAATGTATGAGACAGGACACACCGCTTGCGTGACGTAGACGTGCGAGTAGACGTAATGTGTAGCCCTACGGAATGCAGCTCCCATGACACAAACAGGCTGCGTGACTTACGCCATGCCTTACGCAGAACAGAGCGGCAACGTCGCATTGATGACGTTGTATTCAATGGCGCGCCATTATGGACGTCACACCGAACAAATTTGAACACGCACGTACCTTTGCAGTGCGTGCGAAATTACTGTCAGTTGTTTTTTATTACAAAACTAGCAGCCCCCGCGAACTTCGTCTCGCCATATAATTTTATTTGCAACTATCTTCGTACTAAATTTCATCCAACTAAAATTTTCCCGCGTAAGCATGTATTTTCCGCGGTAAAAAGTCTCTCGCCATATACTTTTATTTGCAACTATCTTCTGCATACTAAATTTTATCTGAATCGAATTTTCCCGCGTAAGCATATATTTTCCCGCCGAAGCATGTATTTTTCCGCGGTAAAAAGTAGCCTATGTTCTGTCTCAGGGTCTAAAGATTGTATGTGCCAAATTTCATCAAAATCGGTTGAGAGGTTTAAGCGGGAAAGCGTAACAGACAGACATCCAGACAGACAGACAGAGTTACTTTCGCATTTATGATATTAGTTAGGATTACCTACATTACATTACATTGACTCCCCCCCCTCCCTCCCCGTACCCCAGTGACGCTTACATGGAGCCTACATCGCATGCTGGCTAGCTGAGCGCGGTGAGCGACAACCTCGCGACTTTTTCTAATACTTGCATTTTTAAACTCGTGATATCTTCCGAATGAAATGTCCGAATTGAATAATTCAAAAAGTTATAAAAAGGTATTAAAGCCGTCTTGAATAAAAAGTAATTTATTTTGATAAGGATTAATACCAAGGTACAAATGAAGACCCTTGCAAGAGGCGGCATATATAAATTAATATTTTAGAATAAAAAACTGCTTACTGTGACATAACTATAATATTTAGACATATGCTGTCGCGACATTTTTTGTAGATAATGATGAGTTCTACAAAGTCGTAGTACATGATTTTGTTCTAACATCAATAGTTTTCGCAGCGCACGCGACGTAAGGAATTTTTCAGGTCTTTTTTTTACACCTTATGTTACATTATTGGAGTTTTAGTAAGGATCCCTAATTTTTTTTAAAATATAATATAGCCTATGTTACTCGGGGATAATGTAGCTTTCCAAAGGTGAAAGAATTTTTGAAATCGGTCCAGTAGTTTCGGAGCCTATTCGTTACAAACAAACAAACAAACAAACATACAAACAAATCTTTCCTCTTTATAATATTAGTATAGATGAAGGCGTATCTATGGAAACGGAACGTGTTTGTTGACACCAAAAATGGCGACAGCGTTATTATTTGTATTTTTACAGTCGGAATTTAACGAAATTCTCCATAATACGAATTTTCCGGATATATGTTGTCGACTCAGAATCAATATTTTTTTATGTTTCGTTATTTAAATAAGGTTTCGATCGAGTCTACCGTACCCCTGCACGAAATTATTAATATAGAAAAAGTGATTTTTATTTTGTTTTGATTAGTAATTAATAGCGATAAAAAAGAAAAACTTATTGAAATTGTGCATAAATATGAATGTTTATACAGTCAAATCATTGTATATAGGTACATTCCGTTCATTTATATCATGGACCCATTTTTTTTGGACAAGCAGAAGTCATAATTTATTCGCGTTCCCACTGCTGGGACACAGGGACTTCTCTCTTAACGAGAGAGATTAGGCCTTAATTCACCACGCTGGCCAAGTGCGGGTTGGTGAATGACAAATGTCCTTCAAACTTTTCAAAGTTCTCAGAACATGCCCGTTTCCTCACGATGTTTTGCGTTCACCGTTAGAGCACGTGTTTTTTACAGCACACATATTTTTCCAAGAAGAAAAATCAGTGGTGCGCGGCGGGGTTTGAACCCACAACCTTCGGAATGAAAGTCGAGTATGCTCCCACTTAGCCAACACGGCTGTAAAAGTGTGTCTGGCAAGCAGAAGTATTCTGGCACAACACAATAGAAGTAATATAGCTTCTTCCTCGACAGATGAATTACTAGAACAGATGAACTCCATATACCCAATCTTCGTAACACATAGTGCACAACACCTTCAAAAACAGTAATATGGTTGCTGGAGCCGGGCACGAGGCATGCGTTGCGTTCTCAGCTCTATTGCGTAAGCGTCAGGGTAGACGTATCCGTAGCTCGGTGTGACATTGGGTTACGTCGTAAGCAGGCGCGTGACAACGACGTGGTTACGTCGTTGTCACGCATACGCATCCGGTCTGCTCCAGGCTTAAAGCCTGGAGCAGACCGGATGCGTATTGTGTGGTTGCGTAAGTTGTGGGTTCAAACCCCGCCGCGCACCACTGATTTTTCTTCTTGGAAAAATATGTGTGCTGTAAAAAACACGTGCTCTAACGGTGAACGCAAAACATCGTGAGGAAACCGGCATGTTCTGAGAACTTTGAAAAGTTTGAAGGACATTTGTCATTCACCAACCCGCACTTGGCCAGCGTGGTGAATTAAGGCCTAATCTCTCTCGTTAAGAGAGAAGTCCCTGTGTCCCAGCAGTGGGAACGCGAATAAATTATGACTTCTGCTTGTCCAAAAAAAATGGGTCCATGATATAAATGAACGGAATGTACCTATATACAATGATTTGACTGTATAAACATTCATATTTATGCACAATTTCAATAAGTTTTTCTTTTTTATCGCTATTAATTACTAATCAAAACAAAATAAAAATCACTTTTTCTATATTAATAATTTCGTGCAGGGGTACGGTAGACTCGATCGAAACCTTATTTAAATAACGAAACATAAAAAAATATTGATTCTGAGTCGACAACATATATCCGGAAAATTCGTATTATGGAGAATTTCGTTAAATTCCGACTGTAAAAATACAAATAATAACGCTGTCGCCATTTTTGGTGTCAACAAACACGTTCCGTTTCCATAGATACGCCTTCATTTTGTAATAAAATACAACTGACAGTAATTTCGCACGCACTGCAAAGGTACGTGCGTGTTCAAATTTGTTCGGTGTGACGTCCATAATGGCGCGCCATTGAATACAACGTCATCAATGCGACGTTGCCGCTCTGTTCTGCGTAAGGCATGGCGTAAGTCACGCAGCCTGTTTGTGTCATGGGAGCTGCATTCCGTAGGGCTACACATTACGTCTACTCGCACGTCTACGTCACGCAAGCGGTGTGTCCTGTCTCATACATTTCCATACATTACAACTCAGTGGTACGTGCACATGCACGCATAAGTGTACGTATACGCATCCGGTCTGCTCGAGGCTTAATTCATACCATAACTTTATGTAAATATTAAGGTAACTGTATTTAAACCCTTTTAAATCAAAACAAGAACTCTCCTTTAAAAATCTATATCGGGATTTAATCATTAATTTAAACGTAACTTTCACCGCTTTAATTCGAAGGTTAAACAAAAAACTATTTTATATTTGTCCATACTTACCAGTAACACAAACAATCTCGCGATCATGATAAAATCCAATCTACAAAACTTATTTCCAAGTTCTTCACTTCACAACACAGTTAGTCCACGGTTCGACATAAACTGGCCGGGAGAAAGTGGGTATAATGATGGTACCTACGTAACGGATTACGTAGAACGGTTGCATTGTGACCTCGCTGAGCTGACTTGACACGTAGGATAGATATGTTGTAAAATTATGTAAAATATCTTAGTTATTTGTTTAATACTAGCGGTGCCCGCGACTCCATCCGCGATAAATTATGTTTGTTTGGGGGCCACGTCTTATCATAACTGGAGCAAGAATTTTAATAGCCTATCCTGTGTCCCAGACATCTAAATGTTTATATACGAAATTTCATCAAGTTATGATCATTGGTTTAAGTAAGATTTGTGGCAGAACACACATTTTTAGCATCATTGTTACATTTTATGCTCAAGATTAGGATTACTATTATCGGTCTGATTTTTATAAATGAAACCATAAAATAACTTACAATAATCTTTATTTTTGAGTATCACAATGTGGTTTTAACTAATAATTAGAAATTTATACACTACAAAATTAACGCTTTCTATTATTAATTTATGAGGTAGGTACATAGTGAAGTACATTTTTTTAATTTTTTACGAAATACAAAAAATATATATTCTCTGATTTATTTATGACTTTTGGTTTAAACATAATTAACAAGAAAATATTGGTACATACAAAACCATTTGTTTAACAGAATATTTTTCAACATTTTATATTTTCTATCTTCAAATGGCATAAGCTATACAATACAAATAAGTTTTAAGATTCAGTTCTAAACTATGACTAGATCTAAGAATTAATAAACTACAATAATTTAAATTAACAAACATTTAAAATGCATCACTTACAAGATCGTCTTTAAAACAGTTTTATGCTAACGTAAATTTAGTACAAGTTTTGTTTTGTTTCATTTTTAAATTTTAATATATTACACATTCATTGGAAATACACTAAAGAACAGAGCCAATCATATTATTTTTTAGGTACTTATACTTACGTTTTTTTAATAATATTGTTGTTGGTTTATATCCAATGACCCTGTATGTAAAACCTAAAAATCCATTTACCGTTATTTTTCTTTAATTAAATCTGTGGTTCTGTGGCATGGGAGTATTCATGCTTATTTTGACTATAATATCAAAAATCAATCTACAAAATCTTATTTAGATTATTTCTTACAATAACATATTTTTATAGACCAGTAGTCCTATAAAGACAGTCTAAATTGAACAAAGAATTAAAAAAAATATTATTCAGTGCCAAGTTCTAAACTATAATAATAATTCGAAATATCTATGTAACTACAATAACAACCTTACAATTTACAAAATAACCTTCTTATTGAAACATAATTCTTTTTAACATGGTTTTAAGCATTTCTATTCGATTTAGAAATGTGTTTAATGGCACTAATTAAATTTCTAATCCACCTATTAATGAAATAACATACAAATTTTACAAGCTTCTCTAAATTACTCAAGGGGTCAAGTTAAACTTAAAATGTCAATGTTATGAACCAAAGAATGTATAAAATAAATTTGACTCAGTCGACATTTTGATTTAAAATCAGAAAATGTAGAGAAAAATACCTCTACATTTTCTGATTTACTGTTAATTTAATGTTCAATTGTTAAATTCCATTAGTTTTTTTAATTAACTAATTTGACCCCCTAGTAAATTAAAAAATTACATATAGCACACAAGCTTCTACTAATTTTTATGAATTTTGACGCCCCAGTTAATTCTATCCCACAATATACCTAGTTCCTAAGCCCATGCTTTACGGCCGCTATATGGACGGCATCAGCCACTTTTGAGGATAAACTACGAGGTTTTGTCAGTCGCCGCGCGCATTCTTCTAATTTATGTTGGTTTCGTCTGTAAATAAAAATATGTTTAAATGAAACTATGTTTTAATGAGATATGGATACAGATCAATATTCATTATGGAGAACAATTCGGTAAGTTGGTGAATCTCACACTTTTTAATGTTCTCAGAACATGGCGGTTTCCTCACGATGTTGGCCTTCACCGTCAGATAATGTGTTTTTAAAAGGGCGCATACATTTTTCAAGAAAAAAAATCCAGTGGTACACGGCGGAATTTGAACCCACGCATGACCTTTGGAATGAAATTCGAATGAAATCTCCAACTCAGCGAACAAAGTTCTGACTGTGCCTTATATTAGGAAGTATTATTACAGTATTCTATTTTCACCGTAGGAATACATTGGGAGAAAGACCATTTTTAAAATGAACGCCCCTCCACCGCGGTTACACGTACATGCAAAAAGGTGTATAGATACAACACACATAAATAGATCTTTGTCATTGGATGTTCATTAACGTATAAGCAAACGGTATCACTTTGACAGACAGATGAGCCAATGTTTTCTGTGAAGTTGTAGCACGCACACAAGTATAGTGATGCAATAAGTATTTCATCTCACGCGTTGAAATTATCACGGTTTGTTGAGGGGAGTTCA
Source organism: Chloroclystis v-ata (assembly GCA_963691955.1). Taxonomy (NCBI): domain Eukaryota; kingdom Metazoa; phylum Arthropoda; class Insecta; order Lepidoptera; family Geometridae; genus Chloroclystis; species Chloroclystis v-ata. Next base: position 4,983,109 of record OY829905.1, read on the forward strand.
TTTTAAGAATCGTTTATCTCTACACTTGATGACGTCAAATCAGTTTTAACACTAATTATTTGAATATTTACAAATTAAATTTTAATATTGTTTTGGTTTTCCTTACCTGATATAAGCGTGTGTGTCAGCCAGCATGTTGTTGATCCTGCGCGGGTCGATCTCGTCCATGTTGCAGGGCTCCGTCAGCGGCGGGTTCAGACGGAAGTAGCTGCCGGACGGAAGGAGGTCGTTCAGCATCAAATGGACACCTACACAAACACCAAATAAAATACATAACTAAAATAAAATAAAAATTCCACTTTTAAATAGATTGTGACTTGGCAGTTAACTGCTTCTGGTAATGCCCTTTTACATAAATAAATATTGCTGGACAATTCACACAGCAATATCTAGCCCCATGGTAATCTCAAAGTGGGAATAGAACCCGCAACCTCCTGTGTTTAAGGTTCACCCGCTGCGCCTCTGAGGTCGTCGAATTTTATTCCACTTTCAAAGTGATTGAGTTGACAGTTGACGCAAGCTTAGAGCTTATCACGGGTCTAGATGTTATTTATTTATTTATTTAACTGCTTCTAAGAATGGTCTGTTTGCATATTCTCATCACAGTTTAATTATTACTAGACAACAAAGGGGTATTTGATGTAATGGAAATGGAATGTCATTGTGTATAATGTATATTGTCTTCTTAGGTGTTATTATAATATTACATGAGCTGATATTATTGCGTGTCAGTATTATAAAATCGTGGCTAGTAAAACCTATCTAGTAAGTGAGGTCTGGGACACAGGATAGGCTATTTAAAATCTTGCTCCAGGTATGATAAGACGTGGCTGCCATACAAGTCGCGACCGGAGTCTTGGGCACCGCTAGTATTCCATATAAAGGGAATTATAAATTTCGCGGATATCTATTACAGCTCTGAGTGTGGAAAAACTAAATATTTATTTACCACAAAAACCCATAGCCATCACTTAATCACAAAAACCCATCACCTTGGGATCGAACACTCAACCCTCGCACGTGAAGCGAGCGTACTCCACCAGCGCTACCGCGTCCTACCTCAACACGTTGAATTAAGAACTCACCTTCAGTGTCAGTAGCAGAGTCCAGTATAGTGTTGAACTTGTCCTTCCAGGAGGTGGGCGGCGGCGCGGCGTCGCGCGCGGGCGCGGGCGCGGGCGGCACGCGGCCTGTGCCCAGCGACACCACGGTGGCGCGGGACATCTCCGCGGGGCCCCATAGCGCGCGGGCCTGAGGAACGACAACTGGTATGAGACACCATGAGCTAAGTAGAAGGTCGTGGGGTTTTAAAACCTTGTGCGCTGCGCCTCTGGATTTTTCTTGAAAAAATTATGTGCTTTATTGGTGAAGGCAAACATCGTGAGTAAACCGGCATGTTCTGAGAATTAGAATTAGAGAAAAATCAAGACCTACTCGTCAAAAGAGAAGTCTTTGCGTCCCCGCAGTGGAAACATAATTATGATTTATGACATGACACCATGTTAATTTGTTCCAATGGTCAAGAATGGTATCTGTTTATCTGCTTACTGCTTACAAATATAAAATCGTCACACCCTCCAAAGTAGTGTTGAGTTATTATTGCAATCTTTGTTACTTTTACAAATCACGTGAAAACGGCTGCATTCAATGTAAAATCATATGCTTAAATCTCTCTCTTTCCAAGCTAAGTGGTGGTCTAAACAGTACATTTATGAATAAATTTTACAAAATCCACCTCAGGAGTTTAACAACCGCAAAATCAATCATCATTTGTATACTATTGCGATTCGAACTCCTGAACCTACGCGCAGGTAAGGCACCCGTACTAACAACTGAGCAACCGGTCCCTTCAATTCCTCGTTGAAATAAAGTATTACCTCATGCACGCCGGCGCCCGTGGGGTTGTTAATGACGAGCCCTCCATCTTGGTGCAGCTCGCCGCCCAGCGCTAGTTCCGCGAAGTATGTTGGAGCGGCGGCTGACGCACGAACCGCTTGCCATAACGCTGCCTGGAAAGTAAGTCATATGATTTATATAGACCTTTAAAATTTATATAAAGAAAGCTACCACAATAACTTAGCAATCATGTATAGAATAAATTCGAGCTCATAACGTAATCCGCGATAGCGTAGTGATTAGCGGAGCCAGGGCTAAATTGGAAGGCTTGGTTTCGACTCCCACTCGAGGACCAAGGTAACGATGTGATATTGTAAGTTTTTTATACCATTTTCTAATATTTCAAAGATTTATATTCCAGAAAATACATGGCACATATTATAGGTTTATAGAATGTCAAGATGATGATAATCACAGTTTAAAAAATTCTTTACCTTGTTAGTACCACGGAGCGCGGCTCGAACCCGCCACCCTCCAGAGTATGTTCTAAATATGAACGGAGACAGGCGGGAACCGGAAACCACGCACGATACTAGCGCCATCTGTTAACGAACAATAATATCTTGATTAATATTAACTTTATTGTTGATAGATATTTTTATTTTGAGATCTTGCGAATATTTAAGAGCTATAATGGTTTCTAGGACGACCTCTGTGGCGCAGTGATTAGCGACGCATGAGTTTGCGAGTTTGATGGCCTCCTCGGGACAAAATAAATTTCAGCAATTATTGGTTTTCGGTGTTTCATATTTGTATATATAAAAGATAAGATAAAACTTATTTGATGTTGATATGTGAATTGTTCAGCAGTATTAATTAATTTCTTGTTATTGCGGAGTAAATGGGACGTAATATGGTTTGTATATATTCGTTATATTACCTTAGGATTCCGTGTTCTATTACAATGTGTCAGCATTCTGTCTCCGAGATTGTCTCTTAACATTTTCTCCCACGCGACTGTGTCGTAGTACGAATGGGACCAGACTAGACGAGATGTTCCTGAAATAAGAAAGTAATTATTAATCATCATCATCACTCCTATTTACGTTCTCACTGCTGGGGATATCTTTCTTGACGAGAGTTCTTAGGTATTAATTCACCACGCTGGCCAAGTCCGGATGAATGTCACCTGTCCTTCAAACTCTTCAAGGTTTTCAGAACATGCCGGTCTTCTCACGGTGTTTACCTTCACCGTTAGAGCAAGTGTTAAAAGCGCAAATAAATTTAGACCATCTGAATGAAAGTCGAATAAGTATAACCAAATTTTTTAAAGGCTTAATTTTATTGTTGTAGGCTATGCTAATTATATATATAAACATATGTATAATTATAAACATCATAATAGATTACAAGTAATTATGTATTGAAAGCCTACGATAATATTGAGGTAGAGAGCACTCGCGACTAAATCACAAGTCTTGAACTTAGTTAGAGCGAGGAGTCGAAACTAAAATGTGAAATAGGTCTATAATATAACTCAAAACATAACTCTGTAATATCTTATGTATTAATTAAGACCCTTACCTGAATAAAGACATTTTTATTTATTTATTTTTTATATGTCATGTTACGTACCTCCAATGATAGACGTATTTCCGAACATTTCTTTGGATAATGTATGATAGAGTTTACTCGCAGTTTCAAGATTGCCGACTCCACCTCCTGTAAAGAATAAAGCATTTTGAGGATCACTTGTAAAACTAAGTTTAACAAGTAACTTTTATATTTCAATGGATCCTGTGACATAATTCATATTATAGTTTCCTACACAATTTTGGATAAGATTTAACTTCAAAAACTTACCAGATTGAAAAGTTTTTAAAATTTCCATAGAATATAAAGATACAGACATGAAAATGATTTCAAAATCGTTATTATTTGAAACTTTAACCTTTATAAGTTAATTAACTTTATTTACCTACTTCTTAATTAAAACAACTATAACGTGCGCAATTGAAAATGAATTCTGTAAATGGCGGCGGGTAGGTATGGTACGATTGGCAAAACAAGGATAAAAGTATAGACAGCGATAGAGAGTGAGCGAGAACGCATGCGAGCGGACGCCATTTACAGAACTCATTTCTAATTGCGCACGTTATATCATCAGACGACATGCATATTCCTATAACAATGACCAAAGAGGTCGAAGTCATTCTTAGTTCAAAATTCGAACAGCAGGGAATTTTCTAGAATGCTCTTTTGAATTCTGCGACGTAAGCAACCATGAAGACAATCTAAATTAAAAAAAAATCTCGGTGCTGAGACATTGTTTCTATCTGAGCGGTTCTAGAATGTGCTCGAAACTTCTAGAACGTTCTCTTACCAATAACAGCGGCGATGATAGCGCCCGTGCTGACTCCGATGACGTAGTCGAAGAGGTCAGTGACCCGGCGGCCGGTGAGTCGCTCCAGGTAGCGCAGCAGCTCTATCGCGATGAGGCCCCTGACGCCGCCCCCGTCGAGGGCCAGGATGGCGGGGCCCGGGCCTCGGGGGGCCCCGACGTGGCCTGCTACGGCTAATGCCTGGAAAAGGATAATGCATTGTTAGTGTTGCGAAATAGAGTTATACGGACTGTTCTGATGAAGATGAAATTATGACTGATTATTAATTTTATTTTATCTTTGGAAAATAATTACAATAATACAAAAAATAAATAGATACATAAGGTCAATAAATAATCGAATACTAACCTCATTAATTAGTCCTTCCAGTACGTAGTCGCCACGAACGCGAGAATCAGCGCGAAGTAACGCGCGGACAGCACCTTCCTTTAACAGACAAATAATACTGGACTTTTTATCAAACTTCAAAAAATTGCTAAAATCTTGTACAATGACTGTCCACAAGAGCCGGATTACCAAACTATGCATTTTACAAGCCCAAAAAGTTGGCAGAATTTTCATTACCTAGTATTATTTTATCAGAAGGAAAATTTGCGCTTTGATAACACGTGCTCTAACGGTAAAGGCAAACATAGTGAGGAAACCGGCATGTTCTGAGAACTTTGAAAGCTTTAAGGACATGTTTGTGTCATTCACCAACACGCACCTTGGTCAGCGTGGTGGCTTAATCTCTCTCGTCAAGAGAGAAGCCCCTGTGTTCCAGCAGTGGGAACGTAAATAAGGGTTATGATGATGATAATCTAAATCAGATATATAGATAGATAATAACTTTATTGTACACTTAAATAAACAAAACAATATACAGGATAACAAACTAAACTAATTGTACAATTAGCCTAGCCTATCGCTAAAAGCGATCTCTTCCAGGCAACCTTTGGATGGATAGGAACTATTGAATCATGGAGTGACAAGCAGTTTCCTTACCTTAATAGCCAAATCCCTAGCCTCCGGATACTGGTTGATATGTTCTAGGAAGTCCTCCACCCGTTTGGCGACGCTCGGTCCGCTCTCCGCGCCCGCCAGAGCGCTGATCACGTAGGCCGTGCGCGAGTGGATACAAGTCTGAAATTAACCTTAAATCAATAACTATAACTATAACTCGCTATGCTTGCCCCTACTTGTAGGACCAATCTCGCTATTCGCTTGCTCAACACTTTGTCCGAGAACGAGGTAAATGTATTCCATCACACTTTGCCGAAATTGATGGACTTAGCACAGTCAGTTCTAGGAAACTTATAGTATGTCATGGATATAGCGCATTGATATTTTTACTATTATGTTGTATTCTGTATGTAAATAATAAATAAATAAATGTAACGAACTATAAGAACGCTAATCGCATTTAACTTTACACTTTTCTATTCGGTGGGACAGAATGGACAGCGTTCTGGAAACTACTCAGAGTGAGTCGCCAATGATTATCTTTTTTTTTATTTATTTTCTTCCAAAAATATGTAACCTATATTTTTCCGCGGTAAAAGTAGCCATGTTGTCTTTCAGCTCTCGTCTTTCAGAATCGCCTAAGTCGTTTTCGTTTTGTCTTAAAAAACATAAAATTCAAACTTACAAACCCATTTATAAACACGTGCATCTCAAAGAAAAGAGGCCTGCCCCGTATTGTGATAAATTTCTCTAATCGTAATAAGTAGGTATAAACATACTTCCTAACAATTTCCTGACGAGATAACAGACTGTTTTTTCGTAAAACCAAGGCCGAAAATTCAAAACAAATCTATTACGTTTCTACGAAGGTCGAATTTGGCAATAACAACTGGTTTAGTCAAAATACGTTATTGTAAGTTCTGCGAAGTAAATATTGTAATACATCTAATGTGATAAAATATAACATTAGAAGAAATATACGTAATTGTATTGTAACAAGTGCAGCACATACCTACCATAAAATACCTTTAGAATTATTATAAAATTATTTATTATTATATTGTTACCTGTTTTGTAAATAAACTACGTTATGTAACGATAACATGAGTCATCATTATAATACCAACGTATGGGTTAATATCATCATCAGCCCTATTTAAGTCCCCACTGCTGGGACATCTCTCTCAACTAGAGAGAGGCCTTAATTCACAACGCTGGCCAAGTGCGGGTTGGTGAATGACACATATGTCCGTTAAACTTTTCAAAAATCTCAGAACATGTCGGTTTCCTCGTGTTTTAAAAGCATAAATATAATTTTAAGAAGAAAAATCCAGAAGTGCGCGGCGCGACGGGTTAGCCAACGGCTCTCTGGAGAGTTCATGTCTCAGGTACTTTTTACGCTTTTTTTTATAGACCTACAAAGAAATCTAGGTCAAAATGTTAAGATTATATCAATCGATCATCAACACTGATAGTATGAAAGTAGATAATCACGAAGCCAAAACAAATGGCGACATTTTGAGACAATAGATATCGCCAACTTATGATTCAAGATTTTTGGCACAATTTATGAAGAACTATGAGTTAATACCTATCTATTGTATACTTATATTATCTTTTCAAGGTAATCTTAAATCTCGCCATTCGTGACGTAAACCACTAATGGGCACGGGTCTCCTCAATAGAACCCATTATAATTCTTGGGGGATATCTCTTACCTATTCCAGATACATACAACAACCTTTTACCGTTTTACCATGTCTATGTTTATTATGTTATTTTGCGGGGTAAATATTATTTGCCGAGATAACGATAAAACAAAGACTTACATTGTTAACATAGCGCTTCTTAGTCTTCCACTCAGGATGGGAGACCTTGCCTAGACTCAGATCCTTTTTCAGACGGAGTCCGTTCAAGAGTCCCTCAAATGATATACTGGTGCTCGGGCTGGGCGATGGTGGGGGACTGGAGATAGTGCTGCTGGTGTCTACCACCTGGAAAAGACATATACTTTTACTTAAAGGCACTGTGTTATATCTTGAATATAATTGACTAACTGTGGTTGAATGTGGTGGATGGATTCTTATCGCTGGACAAATGTTTGTATTATTCAGCTATTTGCTCTGGGGTGTTTTGATGTTTCGTTAAGAAACTTTGAATTATATAATTTGTTATTTTATAATGGTGTTGTATTTAATTCAATAAATTTAATAAAACGATCATTTGACATACATCCAAATCCAAAAGTTAAATAAATTTAATTGAAAAGAGATGATACTAGTTAGACAAGATATGCTTTGGTAGCTTTGGAGAAGTAAGCCATATTTTTTTAAAATTTATGTGTGTTTACATCGCGGAATCAGTACAAATTAATTGTTTCCTTAAATATTTATTTACCTTTGTCATAGGATCCTGTATATCTTTAGTCTCTGGTTTAGCCTGTTGCTGTTCAGTGATTGGTTGAACCTCCTTTGAAGTTGTTTTGACATCTGCCGTGTCGCCTGAGGCTCCAACTCTTGTTTGCCCGCTGCCAATCTCCTTCGTGTCTTGTGATAGGCTCACAGAAGCAGGCTGTAGTTTCTTGAGTATATCTGCTGGTAAAAAACGCATCTTCATATTTATTTAAGTATCCAAACTGGTTATAAACTTTTCGCTTCCAAAGTGCCCGAAGATCGAAATAATGCATTGTGCACTTCTGGGAGTTAATCTAGATATTATAAATTAGTTTTAAATAATAGTTTAATTAGTAATTAAAAAAATTTGTTTTGCTTTATATCATAATAACAGGTTCATAATAATGGATAAAATCACAATCATGACATGTGTACTTTCTTGTTTACTTGTTTAAATGCATACCATGTAGTTATAAAATTGTTGCATAATTCATGTTCTTCTTATCTGACATTCATGAAGCATGCATGAATATCTTATGAAAATGGATTTGTTTACTATGATAAGTGCATGATGCTATTAGAAATCAAGTGGTGTCGAATGTTTTCATTTATTTATAGCTAGTAAATTAGGTGCATATATAAATAGGTATAGAGCATTTTATAGAATTGCTCAAAAGTGTTGTGTTGGTCTATAATAGGCACATGTTTCATGTAATAAGTCTGGTATAATAATATTTTGTGAAACAATTTTTGTTGTGTGATGTTGGCCTTGCCTTAATAAATAAATAGAAGCCCTGTAATCAAAGCCAATAAAAATATTTATTTACTTTCTCAGTTCCTTTGCATGTCCAAGTACTTACTTTTATTATTATTTATGTTTTGTGGAAATGTTTGCATTAGAATTAAGTAGGTAATATTTATATTAATTTTATATATAATACAGTTAAATAACTTTATTTGAGCGAAAATAAAAACATAAATTTCTATTATATTACTTTTTTTCCTCAACCTTTAGAGAGGGAAAATAAGTTATATAACTGTTATACAAAATTTATGTACTGATGAATTTAGTAGTATGAAATAAAAACTTATTGGTACCAAAAATCAAATTAAAGATCATTTATTAGATAATATTTTTGGTATTTTAATATTTATTTATACATTTCTGAGTATGTCTGGGTGTTATTTAAGTATAATAAAAATACTATGTATATAATATTAAGTATATAGGAATCTAGCACCCGTAACACAAGCTTCAACATTTATTTATTTTATTTAGTAGGTAGGTAATAGAAATGGGTACTCACTTTGTCTGGGATCTGGTAAGGACCGAATGCGCTGCAGTATCCGCTCCGCTTCAGAAAGGTAATCCCGAAGAGCTCTCCACTGCCCTCCCAATGAAGACATCTTTCTTTCAGTTGAAATTAGAATTTATGTACTCTTTTTTTCTTGGTTTATAGGCTTAGATTTTTCTTCCTTCTTTTAATTTTCCGCGTTATCTATATAAACAGAATCAATGATAGATTGTTTAGTTCACAGAAAATCTTGCGCAAAACACATAACACTTGGTTGGATTCTGTCTTTTATTTATCTGAAGTTTCAGTATGGTACGGACGGATTTCTCGAAAGTCAGAGTGTTGATATTACTTCCGCTGCGCACAATATTTACGTGTCGGCAGCATCGTTCGAGGCCATTCACTGCATCGTACGATCGAGCCTCTTAGTTTAGAAATTAGATCGCAAAACAGTGTTTTTCGCAACTAAAAATACGAATGTTTTCATGACGAAAAGTCGGATGATTTTTGTTTGTTGTGCTGTCTCTTTCAGATTTCTGTGTTCTGTCTCTGACTCTCAGAAGAACGAATTTAATGGAATGGCCCTAACCACGAATACATCGTGTATACCTACGCTAACATAAATTAGTGTTGTACGAGGTAGGTATATTATAATAATTTATCGATAGAGTTTGTTTTCAACTGAACTTTTTTTATGATAATGTATTTATTGTAAATTGAAGTACGTAAATATTAAATTATAGAATTATAGAATTAATACAGTTATAAAACCAAGCAAAACAAAAAACATTTTAACTAGAACAAAAAAAAATAGGTACTTAAGTAGAACTCAAATTCAAACATTCGTTTAGTTATATTCTGTGGGCATATTAATTTAGTGAAAATGAACTTTTAACCTTATTTTAACTAGTTTGAGTTCTACTTAATGTTTAAAGTTCATTTTAACTAAATTAATATACCCACAGAATATAACTAAACGAATGAAAGACCTGAATAAGCCAAATGTTTTAGATAATTATAAAACACAATATACTTAATACAATATACTTACTTATATTTAGTATATTATTATATGTATATCAAAATAATTTATATTTCAAAATAATATAATATTGTATAAAAAACCTGAAATCTAATCCGTCATTTCATTCTACGATTCATGCTATTCTGCAAAAACACAATATATTATCAACATTTATTCAAATTAACATGGTTTATAATTTTTTACCTAAGTCTAAAATCAAAATATCGATAACTCGTGCAATATACAAGAACACCACTATCGATGTAAACAAAACCAAAAAGTGACAGTAAATGATATCCAAACTATCCAAAGTGACAGTAAATGATATCGAAGGAAGCTGAAGAAAGGCACGTGCCATAAATATTGGCAACCAAGCGTAACTGTTGAGTATATAGTTAGGCTCCTTTTAATTCCATACATAAGACAGAGATGTCATCATTTTTATTTTAGTCATCTTATAAACTAATTCCATAGACAATTTAGTAACATATCTATTGGTATTCTATTATCTAAGCTCTGACTGTATGACTTATGACAGTGACATAATAAAGTACCAAGGTCTTTTGGTCCAAGGGAATGCAAAAATAATGATGGCCGTATGTAACAATCATCATTATCATTATTGTGATTCATTCAAGTGACAGAGGATCGAATAATATTACTTATTACATTAAAATCTCTAAGTTTAATTCATGATATCTACAAAACTAGTAAGAGCCAAGTGCGAGTGATTTAGATAATTAAATAAAGAATTTATTTTCCAGGAAAGCACCTACCTACCTAATGAATATTGCATTTGAAACCTTTGCTTTAAACCTAACTTTAATGCCTAAATAAATGACTACAACTTTAACTATTTCAACCCACCTGTCACATAAACACTTATTAATCTTAAAAAAAAAAACACTAATTTTCACTCAACGATTTTCTGTATCTTATTTAAAATATATTAGGTAACATTGAATGTTCCCGGTGCATGTAAGTTTTCAAACTGATGTGAAAGCGGTTTTTTGCAAGATATAAACAGTCCACAACATCAAAACATGTTTTGACGGGTGAATCAACTAAGGTACTTATCAGCTACATAATATATGGCGTTGCTTATCTGATGCCAGATCAATCTACGACGTCAGTTACACGCCTTTTTACCTCTAGGTATCCAGAACTGACTAAGCGTAGAAAACTAAGAAGTTACCTTGCAAAATGTAGTTACCTACCACAGAGCAGATAATTTGCTCCGTGTTACCTACCCACCTATTTCGTTAGTTTCATTGAAAATGAATGTGACGTCTGTAACGAAACGTCATCATTGTCAGTGTGTGCGTGTTCAGAGTATTGGCTAGTTTGGCTACGTATTGTTCTGAGACTATTGGAGGTGTGTGCATGACGTGCGCGAGAGTGGAATAGTATTACGGGGTCACAATAGTGTGCTCTATGTTGTAGTCCTTATGGTTGAATATAGATAGGTATGTCCTCACTGCATACGAATTTTATCTCTGCTTCATAATGCTTTTTGGCGTTGCGTCATATGTGGGTACGGTCGGCATAAACAGACCTACTCAATGTAAATTATCCTTTTCTATAATTATATTTTAGGGTACCTACCTAATAATGGTTAAAGGTTATTAAAGTTAGGGTTCCGCCATAAAGATTGGTAATGTCTGTCCGTATGCATAGCCACTTTTCTCCGAAACTATAGGAGTTATACTTTAGACTGAAAATCAACATTTATTGATTCATAATTTGTGAGAGACTGCGTGTAATGCGTTTACTATCTCGTGCCTAGACGTGTCGTCGTCGTTTCTTTATCTCCGCTTGCAACAAATTAATGTTTTTGGCGAGTTGCCCCGTAGATAGGTAGGAACCTACGTTGATTCCTGCTACCCTTGGGTTAGCAGAAACAAAATAATAGCATAAACAAACAAACATCGTACGATGTTTTCAATGCAGCTTCCAACATTTCCTGATCTCACGTGTGCGGGTTTGTCAATATTTATCACGAAAATAGACATACATTGGGTTACAGAAAATATTAATGACAACGTATTTTCTTAATACAGGAATTCGTAGTATTATTAAGATACCTACCTATTGTAAAAGAAGTAACGATTACCTAGGTAGGTTCTTATGCTCATCTGCAGCCATTTTCATTCTTGAGTAGATACTAATAATAAATAAATAAATAAATAAAATCTCATTTATTTTTCTCACACAGGTTCTTACATGTATATAAGTACATAATGTATAAAGTCTTAAGATAAAGCTATGACATGTCAATATTATACCTTGTGCGAGACTGGTGCCTGTTTTAGGTTATTGAAAACCTGTGTTACGGGTCACCAGACTCTTACTTCGCGGCCCTTGATCAGCGTTATATAGAGCAATATTAAACCATAAAAACCTTTGAATACATGTTTGTGTTATTTTAAGAAAATAGTAATTACTTAATGCTAGCATATCCTAGAAAATCTAATATTAAAGCTATAGAAATACAGTGATACTCTGCAAATGCTTATTCTATATTAACCAAAGACCCTACATCAATCAATCTGAACTTTACAATGTTTTATTTTATAGCTCAGACTGGATCCTGAAGTAGAGTTGAGAATAGACAAAATAAAATAATAATAAAAACAAAACAAGAATACAATGGAAACAAACTAATGGAAACTAACTAAAGTACATAATCATATTTTATCAGAGTTAAGGAAATATTAATACTAATAAATATCAACACTAATGAACATCAATATTAATGAATACCAATATTAATGAATATCAATACTAATGAATATCAACATTAATGAATATTAACATTAATGAAATATTAAATCAGACGTAGCTACTTATTTGAATTTAATTGAATTTAATTTGATATTGATAGAGTTTAAGCATCAGGAATTAAGAGTGCTTCAGTTTTCTCATAATTTAGGGATTTGATAAACTTAATCACCTTGTGCTTACATTCATATTTGTTAAGGGAATACATCTTGACACTCTTGTTTATCCTATTATAAAGAAAGTTACCCTGAAAACAGAAGAAGTTATTGGTGTGCCGTGAGTGAAAAGATAGAGGCTGGCATACCTTGTACTTTTTACGTTTGTTTTTATACATTTCAGGTAGGTATTCAAGCGTGGAATGTTTAAGAAGGACTGTGTTAAGTATGTATCTTTGCCTGACCGTCAGTACATCCCATTTTTTAAACAACTTAACTGTGTCAAATCGGAACGGTAGACCAGCACCTACTTTTAAAATTGCGCGCTGGGCTCTCTCGGCTTCAAGTAAGTGACACTTAGCAACACCGCCCCATGAGGTAATACAGTAGTCTATAATAGACTGTGCTAAAGCATAGTATACCATCTTTTTAACATGAATATCAGCAACATGCTTTAAGGCTTTAAATATATAAATTAGCTTGCGTAGTCTTCCAACTAATGTATCAATCTGAGGCCTGAAACTTAGTGTTTGGTCTATGACTACCCCTAGATACTTAATGTTTTTAGATTTTAGTAGTACCGGACAGTCACAGATAACATTGCTGTTAATGTTATTGTTGTTAGAGCAGCAATGCGCGATCAGTTTAAAATCACTAGATGGTAAAAGGTTAGATCTATGAGCGAAAGCTAGGTATTGAGTTTTTGATACGTTGAGTGATAGCAGGTTACTATGCAGCCAAGAGCTGACCTTGTTGAATCCCAGTTGTGCTAGATGAAACACTTCCTCCCAAGTATTTGAGCTGAAGAATAGCGCTGTATCATCTGCATAACTTAGGATTTTTCCGTTTACAAGTTTTTGCTGACAGAGCTCGTTTATGTAGACCAGGAATAGCGTGGGTCCCAGTATGCTACCCTGAGGGACCCCATAGTTAACAGTTTGACAACCACTAATCTTGTCACCGATTTTTACCTGCTGTTTACGATCTTGTAAGTAGTTTTCTAAAAGTTTTAGTGGGAGGCCTCTGACCCCCAACTTTTGTAGCTTATCAAGTAAGTGTGGGTGGAAGACGGTGTCAAAAGCCTTAGCCAGATCGATGAAAATTACAACACATTTCTGTTTATCATCAATGTTTCTAATTATGGAATCAACTAAATCATGTACAGCATCGTTTGTAGATTTTGCGCGTCGGAAGCCATATTGAGATGAAGCTAATAAGTTGTTAGTCTCTAGATACAGTACTAGACGTTTATTAATAATACGCTCTAAGATTTTAGACATGGTCGGTAAGATAGAGATAGGTCTGAAATTTGTAGCGCAAGATTTAACCCCACCTTTATATATAGGCTTAATAACAGCTCGCTTAAAAGCACACGGGAAAACCCCAGTTGATATAGCAAGATTGCAGATATGCGTAATTGGCTTAACGAGACAGCCAATGTATCTTTTCAGGAATTTTCCGGAGATTTGGTCAATTCCTACAGCACATTTATCTTTTAGAGCTTTAATTAAAACCTTGACTTCATCTTCGTCTGTTGGTAGCATTGCAAAAGACTTTAACAAAGAGACACTATTATATTCTGTTGCATTACTACCACCTAGATGACCTTGAGACAGAATTTGTTCTGCCAGTTCCTTGCCGACATTTGTAAAATAGCAGTTAACGTTGTCAATACTACTGCCTGGATTGTCAGAAGACAGCAAACAAGTTGAGAAGTCTACTTTTTTTTTCGATGAACCCGTAATATTCTTGATAACCTCCCATAACTGCTTCTTATTATCTTTGGCATTCATTAATTCCTGTTTCTCATACTCAAATTTAGCTTTTTTAAGTAGGGATTTGCAAAAATTTCTGTAGCGCTTATAAGTTACTTTAGCTATGTCACTATTTGGATTACTCTTGTACTTTATATAATATAGCTGATCCCGATTCTTCATGCATTTTAATAAACCAATTGTAATCCAGGGCTTAAGAGTTCGTTTTCTGTTTGATATCTTTTTAATTTGTGTAGATTCATTGATGGCTGAAACTAGTTGATCAATAAGTAAATTTACTGCCGTATTCACATCATCGTCACAGTCTAAAACTGAGCGGAAATCCAGATTTAGTAGATTTTGATTAGGCTATCAAGTTTTTCAAAACAGGTTTGTTGTACAAGTCTGTGCATACTATTATTGTTATCAACGTCATAGCTAAAACAAATTGCTACACTTTCATGGTCTGTGATGGAAGTTTCAAAGACAAAGCAGTCGGCGTCTGATTTAGTTCTTATCATGATATGGTCCAAGCATGAGGTGCCATGTGTTGGTAACGTGTGCCCTGGTAATATACCATGGCTAGCCAAGATATTCAAATACTCATATGATCGTCTATCCACGCTACCAGCCACAATGTTAATGTTGATATCGCCGCATAAAATAAAGTTTTTAAATTTGCTTAGTTTAGAAAGAGTCGAGTCTAAGGAACAGATGAAATTAGATGCGTTTGAGTGACTCGGGGGTCTATAAATACCTAATATACAGGTGTCTTTGTTAATTATTAGTAATAATGCATTAGCATCGGACAAGTTCGGTTCCTCAAAAGAAACTTTCAAGTGTTTTTTGTAGTATATAACCACTCCTTCATTTTGCGTTTTATGTGAGGTTGTAGTTATATAGCTATAATTTTCAATAGTAGGTATGACCCTTGAGGAGGTCAACCAGCATTCAGAGAGTACCAAGACATCCCATTCAAGACTTGATCTTTGTAATAATGTAGAGAAGTTGTCAATATTACAATTAATGCTACGGATATTCTGTGTCAGAACTTTTAACGTGAATTTTGATATAGAGACTTGATTTAATATCTCATCTATTTTACAGTTATGTACTTTAGCAACTGAGAATGAATCTAGTTCAGAATTTAACCCTATTGTATTGTGCATATTAATAATCGTTTAAATATATTAAACAAAACAAAAATAAGTAATATCAAGTTTACCTATTTATGAGAAAAGGTATTTTTTTATATAAAGCAAATTAGTTTAGGTTGTTCCGACAGCAAAAACACAAACACCTCAACTAGGAATAACTAAAAATAAAGATAGATAAAACTTTCCAGTCAAACAGTAATTTCTAGCTGACTCTCGTTACTCACAAATACTACTTTAGAACCGTCTTCTTTACGTAAGCAGATTTGTCCATTCGATGACCAGCAGTGGGCGTAGTGATTCTGCTTTGCGAATTCTTTGGCTTTGCGGAATAGAACCTTAGTTTTGCCTGATAGATATTCGCTGACGTATATAGGGCTAGCTGGACCAGCTAAGGACAAAGCTGAAGTATCTAGCTTCGCAGCGTAGTTTGTCTTATTGTATTGTTTCACACCCTGAATAATCTTAGCCTTAGACTCAGCACGTGTTACTTCTAACACAATTGGTCTAGGCGTGGCTGACTTTCCCGGTAGTCGTTTTATACTACGAATTTCCCCAAACAAATCCTCTAGTTGTAGTTCCTTTAACAATTTCAGCACTATTTCTTGTAGGTCCGGGTAGGTTTCTCTCTCTTTCAATAAAGGAATGTTTCTTATTTCAATCTTAAAACTATTTAGCTGTCTATGTAATATCTCCAGTTGGCTTTCCAACAATACTACTCTACTTGTCTGTAATTCGAGGTCTGTCTCGAGTCTGGTAGATTTTATTTCGAGGCCTTCGTGGCTTGTGCTAAGAATTTCTAACTTTCTGTCCGTCTCTTCCTTAAAGATTTTGAATTCCTGGAGTTCTTGTTTAATGGAATGAAGATCAGTCTTTAAGCTCTCAAACTTGGCGTCTTGGTCTATTCGGAACGAAGTGAATAACTGCGTCATATGCTCCGTTATCTGCGTTTGAAATAAGTTTAAGGTTCCTTCCAGCTTAAACGAATTAACAAGTTCAGGGCTGCGGATTGCACGTCTCTTTACACAGCGACTAGTTCCTGGGCGTTCACTTTCTTGGTCTGTTTCCGAGTGACTAGTACCCTGATTTTCCTTTTCCACTTGGGTTGTTTTGGGAGGCGTATGATGCACCATTATTTTTTTTGACCTCAAAAGCATATGTTACTTTATTACTTTTAAGAGCACACAACGTTGAGCTTTGCTCGTATAAATCTTATAGGCGTTGTACCAAGTGACACTTGCGAGTAATAGGTACGAAGTATCAATGGAATCCTTACTTATAGTATTAATTTTTATAGCCAGTTTTCTTAAGTGACAGCCACGGACACAAATTCAATATCTCAAAAAGAGCAAAATAATTAATTAGTTAGCCGTCGCTCACGTATTGGGTTTGATAATTTCACTGCAGTGTCTCAGTGTTCGGTAGCTCTGTGGCGACCAGTCCCGCCTTACAAGCCAATGGTTGTAGGTTCGAGTCACCGTGCGTTGAATCTCGAGACTTGGCTTAGAACACGTTAATCACTCACCGAGTGATCCAACTCGTCTGTGAGGGCTTCTGGGGACATAAGGCGCAGCTCCTTGGACGGGGACGGCAGCGAAGGCACCAAAGGCGAAGTCCGAAAAAAATCACAAAACCAACCGACGGCACGTCCTTACTGTTCAAGAGCCGAGAGGCGAGAGATACTTTAATAATTTTATAAATACGAACTCCCTAAGTACTTACCTAGTTAACTACTACCAACAAATATACCTACTAAGAGTGCAAACATATCGACCACCATCTTAAAATTTAAATTTTAAAGTTTGCTAGTCTAGTCTAGGTTACTGTGGCACTACATAGTCTATGTACATAGTCTATGTAGTGTCACGGTCTCACGGTAGTTGTAATAAAACAAGTTTTTGAACGAAAATGTATCAATCTTATTAACTAACAGCCTGCGCGGTTTCCTTCGGTTCCACAGAGGTCCATATGAAGGAGGATTCATTCTCTGGCTCCTCAGGCGGGTAGGGGCCCGTGGACGCCCCGTAGTAGTCTCCTGGGAGGTGCATTACCCATTCCATGTAGTCAAGCTTACGAGGTAGGGACTCTTCTGGGCCTGGAAGTAAAATTATATTTGTAAACTAATTTAATATGAGAAATATACCCTGCTTTCGTCTAGGATTTATATAAGTACCTACATGAAGTCGGCAATGCATTGTCCTGTGGGGGTTATCTGTGTTATTGTAATAAGCCTATTTTATAGTTTCATTTAAATTAGTTTTAGTTTTAGCGCGAAAGATTACCACCCATATTGCTGAACTAGTCTTATTTATAGCTCTGTCACTGTCATCACTGGTAAAACTTTTGAATTGTGAATAATTGCCAACCGAAAAGATGAAATCACTCTTAACCACACATATACCCATCCACCTTCCGACCTCAGCGTTCCAGCCTAGTGATTATTGGATCTTCGTCTATTGATGATAGCTGATTTATTTATTTATTTATTGAGAACTAGTACAGATTACTCCAATAACACTAACCTTATATTTAATAAAAATTATACATTTTAAAAAGGTCACTTTGTCAATGCTTACAGGGTCACATGTTCACAGTCAATATTATTAAAATGTCAATTCAAAATACATTATTCAAATAATCAATTTTTAGTAATAAAATATAAAAAAAAAATAAAACGATTAGGTGTTATTTTCACAAAACTTCAAACAGTTTGTCGCTAAACTTATCATTGTATCAGCAAAGACATCACTTGTACGATAACGCGTACATGCCACATATGTACGCCGTACATATGTGGCATACATACCAACTCGTCAACAACAACAACATAATTCGTTTACGGATGTTGTTGATCCAATGTGGTATACATAGGTACGCATCAACCAATTGAAACCAAGTTGAAATTCGTCTATGGATTTTGTTGACGCGTATGTATACCAACCACATTGGGTTAACAACATCCATAGACGAATTTCAACTACATGAGACATGATTGATTTTTGTTTTGTCCCTACCTTGAATAGACTGGACCCATACTTACCTACAAGCAATTTTTTTAATCTCGCAACAGCTACAACTCACCAATAACATAAGTAGCGGGATCAAAGCAGCGTTCTGGCGGCGGGCTGGCGCGCGTTGGAATGAGCCAGGTGAGCACGGCGCTCTTCTCGCAGTACTGGTCCGTGAGGAAGCCGCGCAGCTGAGCGTAGTACGTGCCGCCGTCCCAGTCCTTCACGGACACTATGTCGCCTACTTGCATGTATGTGCCCTGGATGATGAAAAAAACAAGGTATTAAACAAGGTAACCGTTTTACATGTATGCTTCCTTACATATAGAATATCTTTCTTTACACAGCGACATCTAGCCCCGTGGTAAGCTCGAAGCTTGTGTTACGGGTGCTAGATTTCTGATATACTTAATAGAATATACATATTATATAGATAGATATTTGTATTATCCATACTTATTTGACGACCTCTGTGGCGCAGCGGGCGAAGGTACGCCTGCGTTGCGGGTTCGATTGCCGCCTCGGAGACACCCGGAACAAATATTTGCAGATCATACAAACTGTTGTCCCGAGGCAGGAATCGAACCCGCAACCTCTTGCGTCGCAGTGACGAGTTTGACTTAAGGTTTATGAGATTTGTTTTAAATATCTACATGGTACAAACATTTGTTCCGATTTCGAAACCTAGTATATACTATTGGCCACATCTGTGACAAGGTGTCTAGAATGGAGAATAGCATCTTTAATGTTATTGATATAAAATTGCTTTTACCCATGATATTATTATTATACACTTACCTTGAAGAAGATGCTGTTGCTAGGCACAATGGTAGCGGTGGCTGTGGGCGCTCGCAGTGGAATGCGCTTGGTTCGAGCTCTGCGGCCGCGTGCTCTGGGCCCAGGTGGCGGTGGGACGGTTGTAGTAGGAGGCTGTAAGGGGTAATTATAGTTATTGCAATGGTACAGACTTTTTAATATGTAAGTTTAAATTCGGTGGTGAGGTCGGCCATGAAAGTGTTGGCGAGACAAAGACGACCTAGATGGGTATGGGTATGGTATGGTATTTATACAATAAATCCAAAAATTGCATGGAAGAAATTACATTACATTACATGAAGAATTACATTACCAACTCGTTCATAGAATACCCTATGTACTTATATATTTTCGTAATACGTTTGGCTGTCTAATCTAAATCAATAAAATAAATAGCTTGAATACCTTATACCGAGTAGCTCTGGTACTCTTCCTGGTTCCTCTAGCGGTGGCCTTGGCCGGAGAACCAGTTTCCTTATCTTCATCATCACTGCGCTGGCCATCCTTCCCTGCTGTGTTTGCTAGGTAGCAGTCATTACAGATCTGGCCACTCTCCTGGAAAAATATAGTTAAAAGTGAATTAGATATTTTTATCCATGCTATTGGTACCCTTAGTTTTTATTGAGCTATTTACAATCTGTGTTCAAGGATTTATGTCTGAATTCCAATAATTTCTAATATGAATTTCTATTAACTCTGCAATCAAATTCAGATAAAAAATAGGAAATGTTTAAGCTTATGAGTAATACAATAACAGATTTCATAATATGTAATGCATACCAGTTCTTTTTATCTCAATAGCACTGTGATTTAACATTATAATTATATCTTGGCATACAATGGAAGACTTGATATAATTTCCAACTCAAGGTTCATTTTCTGATATTCAGCTCATTTATGTTTGGAACTATTGTTACCTGCAGCATGTTTATTCTATGTGATAGGTAAAATAGATTCTTTGCAGTAACTTATATTCATTGATGTTTTTAGTGTGGAGTTCAATAAAATGCATAAACTAATGACTGAATCAAGGTGTTATTTATAAATTAATACCGACCTGGTTACGCCAAAGCAACGAGTCGTTAGTATTACACTGAGCACAAGTCGGTTTCGGCATTGTTGTTATTTTTTTCACCTAAATGCAAGTAAGCACTGGATAGGCTTTTGTGGAATTACATTGAAGTTGATTATTTTTATTTCCAGTTAATAGATAGAGGAAGCGTTTTCTAGTTTCTACACAAAACTAAGATTTTTTGCGAATCGAAAACAAAAACACTTCTACTTCTTTTAGATTGTGGCTTGCTTTGCCGTCAACCTTAGATTATACTCCTTCTTCTGAGCCGTCAACCGCCAATGACATTATTGAACTCGACAAGATATTTAAAAAAACAATGGGTGTTGAGTACATAGATAAAAAAAGCAAACAGATCCAACATAAAAGATTCGGAATTTATTCAAGTTTTTTGTTGTTTTTATTAATGCAAGTATCTGTCTTATTTAAATAAATAAAATTGTACAAAAGCTAAAATTGTGCAATGCCATAAATGAAGAAGCTGTTTTAAATATTATTTTTCTTTTGCTACTTGACACGAGATGTCGCTAACGACTAATACTAGACACTGGAAATCTGATGGCGAATGATTGAATTATTCAATATTTATTCAATCATGATTGAATTAGTTACGTCTAGTCTAGACTAGACGTAATGACGGACATGATTGACGTAATACCTAGGTATTACGTCCGGATGCAGCTTGTATCCACCGTACACTGACAGATTTGATCAGATCATCTGTCCATCTTGTTGGTGGACGTTGACGCTATTTATATACTAGATAATTATGTACGTTAACATTAAGCATAAACTGCGTATAAAATGACTTTGTTAAACTCAGTCGTATCGTACAGTATTGCACTGTCCGAAAGGTAGTTAACGGAAGTTTTTCGATTATTGTTTATACATTATGTTGTAAACATTTTAACCCTCTCAAAATGTAAACAAACGAACAATACGTTTATTCGTTGTTATAAAAATGATCTCAGATGTAGTTATGTTCTGGCCAGTGTTTGTGTTCTTGCCGAGGTTGGTTCAAGGTAAAAAAAAACAAATAGCGTCGCAGACAGACCTTCGCCCGCTGCGCCACAGAGGTCGTATCATTTATTTGCTATCCACTTCATTACAAGTGCAAAAGTGCATTATGAATCTTAACGGCAATAGCTCGAGATTATTAGTAGGTACCTAGGTACCTTAAAAAACAAAACTTGGTTTTAGACTTTACAAAATGTTTAAAAAAAATTTTGTGAGATTAGATCTGTGCTAGTGAGCTTCAACATTGCAATCGACTCAGAAAGAGGGTAGATCGGTCGGTTCACCAACCGAATCGTGTCATTAGTTACTTCGTGAATATGAATTCATTATATAAACCATGGCATCTTACCCGTTATGTACCTAAATAATACCTTTAATAAGTTTTACTTAAATTCTGTAAGTAATTTATTTGTAGGTATCCTGGAGCAGCCAAAAAATGTAAACAATGGCTGTGATTCTTCAAGATACATCGTCCCAGAAGGTAGTCTTGGTGTTTTCTCATCAACGTTTCCTTGGATAGGAGTGCTACGGCCGAAAAATAGTGAGCGTAACTTTGTTAGTCATTTCCTTTACTATAATAAAGCTGAAGAGTTTGTTTGTTTTATAGAGCTAATCTCAAGAACCGTTGGTCCGAATTGAAAAAATATTTTCGTCTTGGATAGTATACTTTTAAGGACGAAGGCTATATTATTATAAACTATTATCATCGTGCGTTCTATCTATGGTACAACCTGAAGTATAATTTTTTTATGTATGTATTCTTAAATCAAACACAATAAGACACCACAGGGCGGTATTCCTAAATGATATTATAATATTTCAGAGATAAGTATTAAACCTGTAGGAAATGGTGGAGTCATGGTTGCGATGGTAAAGAAAGATTTCGCCCTTGGTATTGCTGATGAAATCCTCACACTACCAAAATACATGTACAGGTAAGAATATATGTTTATACACCCCAATTTACGTTCGCACTGCTGGGACAAAGGGGCTATTCTCTTGACAAAGACATGGTGTCAGACAAAGAAAATGTTTGTGATTACTCAATCACACTTTCTTACTCAAGTATGTGTGTACGGTCAGCCAAGAAAGTGGTCTACCAGTTTTGACAAAAGTTTCTGCGAGATGTAATGATCGTAGGGTGGTTTTTGGCTGACCGTATAGTACAAATAGGTAGCTTTGTGGAAATATTGAGCCAAAACAAGCTAATATAGTTATGTTTCCTTTTCAGAGGCTTTTCCATCATAACCTTCCAATCAGGCCAGATCCTGTCCTATAAGATACAGTCAGTTCTACCTCACCCGGAGTACGATGATGATGAACAGGAAGAGGAGACGACCCTGAATGCCATCGCTCTTCTGCAGCTCAAGAGCTTGGATCCTGAAGGTACAGGAATCTACACTAATATTATAAATGTGAATGTTCGTCTCTTTGTCCGACTTTCACGGCTTTCCGCGAGAAAATCTATTGCGGTAGGCCGCAGTGCGGAAAGTTAGTAATATAGTTTTAGTCCTATTTTTAGTAATGTAGTTTTCCGTGTCATTTTAGTGTGATAACGACCCATACCTTACCTATTTTAAATAGGTGCTACAGTTTTTTTAACTGTAACTTCACCTGTGTATTTTACCTTCTGGTTATAAGCCTTTTACATTGAAATATTCACCTCACTGTATTATTATCTGATATGTATGTACTTATACAGATTTCAATGAATAAATTAAATTACTTTACCCGGAATTACTAAACTCATGCCTACATTTAAATATTTGTAAAACCCCACCGTGACGAATGTTTCTTACAGATTCGATGATAAATTTTCTCGGAAAACCTTTAGCGACGATTTGCTTACGATCCGATGTAAAAACCAATAAGTTTTCTAATCATCTTTACGCAGTTTTGTACAATTATGGTAAGTTAATTAAAATTAAAACCATTATTTAATTATTCACAAATCTAATAGGTAAGTATCTGTGTAATAAAACTGTGAAAAACTATACTTATGGATTATGACGTGTA
This sequence comes from Chloroclystis v-ata, assembly GCA_963691955.1. Taxonomy (NCBI): domain Eukaryota; kingdom Metazoa; phylum Arthropoda; class Insecta; order Lepidoptera; family Geometridae; genus Chloroclystis; species Chloroclystis v-ata. The sequence goes on from OY829905.1 coordinate 5,006,774, forward strand.
AAGTTCTTTTTTACAAATAAAATCTTATATCTTGTAACAAAGTTTCAGAAAACTCGAGATTCGAGAAATCATTTCATTCGATGAGTTATATGGAAACATCTGCGTGTCGACAAATCTATGCCCAAGCAGGGGTAAGTAGTAAAATTACAGTTTTTAAATGAAATGATGATGTTATACCGTGACCAGTTGTGGGACGTAAAATACATTATTATATTGATGATGATGTCATTTAACTATATATAAAAACTATAAGCAAGTTCTTTATTTTCCTCTAATTTTCTAAACTCGTTTTTGGATTAGATAATTCTTATAATTAATAAATTTAATAATATTTCAGTTATCCCAACCGGAATTCGAACCTGTGTCCCTACAATGTGCGTTTGCGGCGCGTTTGTCGCACAGCTGCGTGTGGCAGGGAGGCGTCGCGCTTGTCACCAATGCTACTGGGCCCTGGACACTAGTAAGTTTATACTTTTTCTAATATATAAGTAGGTATTACTACAATATATAAAAAATATATTTATTGAAGACAAAAGAACTATATACAAAAAATAAAATTTAATACAACGTATAATATTAACTAGGTAATTAGTACAGTCTGACATAATTATAAGCTTAGGTAACAATTTCTACCCAGCGTTTAAAAAAAATATATATACCTACATAGTCATCATGGAGATAGGCCTCCCTGGAGAACGCCAACGTGCCCTATTTTCAGCTTGACACATCCAGCATCTGCCATATATATAAACACCATTTATGACTTCTGTCTTGACGAGAGAAATCAGGATTTGATTCACCAGTATGTACACTTGTCCAGCCAGGGTCAATGTCTCATGCCCTTAAAACTCTTCGACAATGTACACATTGCCTCATACTGTACTGTAATACTGTGCGAATTATCCCGGAATATTTTCTAAATTTACATGTCTCATAACTATAAAATCACTGTCCCACAGGTGGGAATAGGTACAAAGAGCCTGGGCTGCAGAAATCCAACCCGGTTCATCACGATAGCTCCATACGTGTCGTGGATAGAAGCCGTCACATCATCAGGACAATGGGACGAGTATGTGACGAGAAGATTCTCTTTGACACGACAAGGAAATGGTTGGTTCGTTTCTTAGCACCTAGTATATTAGAAATAGATATGGTCGATTAAATAAATTACTCAAATGAAGATCGCCAATCAGCAAACGCGGCATCAAATGTCCACCAACAAGATGGAGTGATGATTGATTCAGATTTTGTCCGTAAAATCACAAAGCTGATAATCTGAATGCTTCTAGTCAACAAAATCAATGCCCAAGCTCGGGTTGTGTTCATCTAAGCTATTCATCATCTACATAATATTACCATTGAAGTGAGTGTGCGTAGGCTAAAATGATGATGGAAGAGATTTGTGCCCAATAGTTTGACGTATTGTGTGTTTTTATGATGATAATACTAGCTCTTTTGCGTGACTTTTCATGGTAATCTAACCTGGTTTCTCATAATATCATGAATCTGTCACAGCGTCTAGTTGACGAGAAGATTCTCTATGTCACAGCAAGAAAAAGGTTAGTTTAGTCGTTTCAACTTCATAATGAACACCTTTCTAACTATCAGCTCCCACGAAAACCCAAGTGCCGTTAGAAGACCCGGACATCGATAGAATCATACAGAATTTATATCCGTACGATCTGTCGGCTCTCAGCGACCCATTCTCGATGCAGCGTATTAACGAAAGCAGCATCAGTATTTGTAAGTAATACAATATATTAATATTTATTCAGATCATTTTGGTTCCTTCCCGTTGTCCCCGGTGACCGTATCCCCGGGCCGGGGACAACGGCACGCAAAAAATTTTCATTCCCGTTGTCCCCGGTGCGGTGTACACGCCGGGGACAACGGCACCGGAAAAAATATTCATTCCCGTTGTCCCCGGTTTGCTCATTACCTATAAAATTTACAATATACATACAGGGCGTCCCACACCTATACCACAAGAATGATCTTAAATTTTGTTAAAAGAAGTTAAATTTTTTAGAATAAATATAGAACACCCTACAAGCACAAATATCTACCTAACAAAAACAAACTATTGTAATTGATTTTAGCTACACACGACCAGTGTCATGCATTTATTTACTGTATTATAGTTAAAACTAGCTGTAAGTTTCTCTAAAACCTTATATAAATATTTTATCGTTTAATTCCATTGTTTTTTCAGTTTCAGTACCAGGGTCGCACGGCAACTGCACGTCCGAGCGCTTGTTCCTCGTGTATCGGGACGAAATGATCATCAAGTCTGGGGACACTGGTTACGCCAAGTTTATGGTATTACTAACACCATAGACTAAATATATTTAGTCTATTCTAACACCCATTTGTGGCTTCAGCCGCGTTCTATAGACCAAGAGCCTGTGATGGCCAGACCTTCCTTTAATTCACAAGCGTGAAAATTCTTTCATGTGTATGTCTAACATAAGTAAGAATAACCCCCAAACATGAAACCTGGATCGTGGTTCCTTTGGCAGATAACAGGTAAAAGGTTGTTATTAAACAAATTAAACCATCATAATCACAAATTCGTTGTTGCAGGTTACAATAAGTGATGATGATATCTATAACATTTCTTGCACGACAATAACAGTGAGTTTTTATAGATATCTTATCATAAGCATGTATTTTACTTTTTATTGTATGCATTTTATGTTTCACGTAGATACTTATCTACTATCTTACTTTCTTTACTATCCCTCAAACTTCAAAATATAACATCTGTAGAGATGTCCCTGTGTCCCAGCCAGTGAACGTAAATAGAGGTTATGATCCTTTAAGCTTCTCAGAACATTTTAGTTTCTCTACAATGTTTTCACTTTGAAAACACCTAGAAACCCTGAAAAAGTATTAAGTATTAATATTTACAGATCGTTAGATTTGTTTGTCCATAGGCAGGTATCGAAACCGCATCACCTTGAGTCATAGACCTTCGTCCACTGCGCCATTAATTTTAATTTTATGTTTTAGGCGAATCAAGGAAGCGGCTCGGCAAAAATCTTCGTGGAAAATGAAATCAATTATTTGGAAGGCACTTCTATGTTCAACGTAAGTCCATAAACCCATGGATCTATAATCATCATAGCAACCAGCATAAAACTCAAGTCTACCCAATTTTTTTTGAGTGACAATTTACACAGCAACATCTAGTCCTGTAGTAAGCTTGAAGCTTGTGTCTGATATTTGATATACTTATCTTTATATACACCGTGATCGCTAATAACCCGAAAGATTTAAACCACGTATTTTTGACGACATTACGAGTAAATAATGTTATATCAACATGGGTCTAATTATGTGTCTTAATTAAATTACAATTTCGGTACAAATTAAATCTTATTAATTGCCCGCTTCTTTGTGAACAAGTCGTTAGGTAAAAAACTCAAGTTGAAGAACAGAATCGCTCCGAAATCACACGACGAACCAGAAGTTTCAAGTTATGACTAGCACGATGTTTGTATTGAAATTATTTTTATTTATTGGCACCACAAAATATGACATGCTCACGCCCTTAGGGTGTGTTAGACTGGAGATTTTTTAACTCTTGATTTGTTGTAAATAATTAATATCTCCTTAATTATGAGTTTTTGGACTATATTTTTTATACTCTAATTAGGCTCTAGTATAGTATTTTTCGGGTTATTAGCGATCACGGTGTATAAAATATAGCCGTGTGTTCGTTACACTATTTATATCTCAACAACTGCTCAATCGATTGGGCTGAATTATTGCGGGCGAGCTCAGAATCAGGAGAAGGACTAAGGATTCTATATACTTTTACCGCGGGAAGTATTTATAACGCGGGCAAAACCGCGGGGCAAAAAGCCCCGCGGTATTATAGCGTATTTAAAGATGTAAAATATTTCTTTCCAGACTGACCAAACACCAGAGGAGATCCTTAACTCTGCATTTCTAAAACCTCTGGACTACATAGAAAATGCAAAAGACAAGGGCAAATTCGTGCCCGGTAAGCAATACAAACCGTCGTTTCTTCAAGAAAAGAAAGTAACAGGAACTGGGAAATTCTTCACAGTTTACGCATGGTAATAATAAGTTAACCCCTATTTACGTTCCCACTGCTGGGACGCAGGGACTTGTCTGGACGAGAGAGACCTTTATTTACCATGCTGGCCAAGTGTGGGTTGAACGTTAACCCTTCAAACTTTTCAAAGTTAGAACATGCCATTTTTCTCGCGATGTTTGCCTTACCGTTAGAACACATTTTTATCTTCTTTTTTCTTGCTGGCCAAGTGCGGCTTGGTGAATGTAAGCCTTAAAAATTTTCAAAGTTTGAACATGCCATTTTTCTCGCGATGTTTGCCTTCACCGTTAGTGCACTTTTTTAAGGTCAACCGGGGCAAATGCGTGGTATTTCTCGATCACTTCAAGTTAGAGCCTCATTGTGATCAAATGTATGGCATTATCCACTTTTTGAAACTGTAGTCCAATATTATGGCTATTTCTGCACAAAGTTCAATCAGCGATATCTTCCCTGGAGCTTTACAGATGTTTCAAATTGACTATTTATTTTAAATGGGAATTTTAGATGCATTTGCCCCGCTTTGGGAAAATGCGTCTTTATTGAATAAAAACTTTAATGATAAGCTTTTCGTGATAATAACTAGATATAACTTTTTGGTTCAAATTTCTTTGCAATAGTATGATAGTTAAACTAGTCAAAAATAATAATTGATGCATTTAGAGACAATTTAGTAAAAATTGGGGAAATGCGTCTATATTTTGATAGACGCATTAGCCCCTTGTCAAATCCAGATGCTGTCAACATTTTATTTGGGTACGGACAAACTATCAAAACTCAACAAAAGTCTAAAAATAACAAATGTAAGTAATCTGAGAGATCTGGGCATCATACAAGACTGTAAGCTAGCATATGATAAGCATATTGATTATATTATAAGAAAGGCAAACAAGGCGTTAGGTTTTGTCATTAGAACCTGCTCTCAGTTCTCATGCGTAAAAGTTGTCAAAATTTTGTATTGTTCTTATGTGCGTAGTACCTTAGAATATTGTTCCCAAGTCTGGAATCCCCGGTATGAAATTTATATAGATAGAATTGAGTCTATACAGAGGAGATTTCTAAGATACCTGCAGTATAAATGTAATACTTTTGATGATACCTACTCAGCTAAATGTAAGCGTCATCATATGCTACCTCTTATAGAGAGAAGGAATATAGCTGATTTGATGTTCCTTAGTAAGATTGCTCAAAGTGATATAGATTGTCCTCAGCTTCTTGAAAAAATCAAGATTAAAATACCGAGTAGACCCACAAGACAACCAACCTATTTAGAAAAACCCTTCAGTCACACTAACTATAGACAGAACTCATTTTTCAGTAGAGCTTTATCCACTTACAATGCTCTGGCCGTTGTCTCCGACGTTGACCTAGATATATTTGATGTAAAGGCCCACCGAATCAAAAACGTTTTATCTAAACGTTGGTTTGATTCGACATAGTTTGTTTTATGTTGTTATATTATAAGTTTCTCATTTAATTATATCTTCAAAATTTATATTTATGTATTCTTTAGGTTAGTTTGGTTTCTGCTTTATATTCTATTTTTTATTATGTATGTGTGTATTTAGTTTCTCTATGTGAAAACATTTAATTGGTTTGTAGTTTATTTAAGTTGTTAAGTTCCTAAGTTAATATAACTGTTTGTTTTCCTAATAAAATAAATAAATAAATAAATAAATAAGTAATACGATGGGAAGATAGTAGACAAATTTCTACGCGTGAGATTTTGATAGAACCGTAGAACAATACAGATTATAATAAAACACAAATTTGAAGGCTACACCGCATTTTTTTAAATTAAAGTTAAGTATATTCTGACTTTTGTATATTTTCAAATAATAATTTGACAAAAACGATATAAAAACCTCCATGAGACCAGATTTTTTTTGCATTTAATTTTCATATTAAAATTTGCCGACATAAAAAGGTTGACGATATATGTTTTGGGGGTAAATGCGTCCCACAGTCGCAATTGCCCCATAACAGCAGACGCATTTACCCCAAGAAATTAATCCAAACCTTATAAATGGAAACATTATTATTTCTTTAAATAAAGCTTTTTCACTAAAAATAACTGTCTGTGTAGATAGCCCATAGTTTATTCCTTACAATGATTATTGAATAAAATCAGTTAATTGAAGAAAACTGATGACTAACATGGATTTAGTTACTCGCCTCACGCAGTCAAAATTTGTTCAGAAACGTGCAATTTTCAAAATGGCCAATTACTCGAATATCTGAACTGCCACGCCATCCGCACGAACTGCATGTTCTGTATTTAGTTCAAACAAATGCAACTAGATGACAGAAGTCAACGTATGTTGAATAGTTCTCGAATAAATTCAAAAAAACGCATTTGCCCCATAGACGCATTTAGACTGGTTGACCTTATCTTTATTTTTTCTTTAAAGCGCAAATTACTTTTCAAGAAAGGGGTTTAAAAACACTCTCGACGTTTCGACCACAACAAGAGCAGTCTTTTTCAGGAGGAGTGGGCGTCCCGCCGTGCTCCGTCTCCTATCAGCTCGCTCCTCCTGAAAAAGCTGATCTTGTTGTGCTCGAAACGTCGAGAGTGTTTTCCTGTTTAAATACGTGTGTACTCCTGTGTAAATACGTGAGTAATCCTCGTTGTTATAAAATTAACAGTTATAATATTTGTTATTTTCAGGGTAGAATTTCATGATACAGTGACTATTGTCTTGGATATGATGGGCATCGCTGAAGAAGTCACCCCAAAGCCAAAAGTCCCCGGCCGTAGAATGTACCGAGCCCCTAGCTATACAACTACGTCTTCAAAGCCTATGTATGCCTATCTAGATAAATTCTACTAATATTTATAAATGCGAGAGTTAATATGTATGGATGTTTGTTACTCTTTTACGCATAAACCACAGAATGGATTTTGCTGAAACTTCACTAGCTAATTATATCAGAATAACACATAGGCTACTCTTAACCGCGGGAATATTCATATTTCCACGTGAAAACCTATATGGGGAAAACCAGTCTTAAATCAAATATTACCAGTCTGTACTATCAAGCTCTGTACTCTTAGAATATAAAAATATATGATATCAAAGCCGTAGAAATTAAATTGTACGCGATTTCGTTAGTTTTAAACATAGCGTACGAGTGATTTATTAAACTAACTATAACTTTTTCTTGAGTCAAATAAACATTATTGTATTGTTAAACCTAATACACAAATAATTGCTGATTTATTTCTAATTCTATGCTTTACAGAACTCAGAGTACGTCGACCCAAAGCACAATAACACGAACCACAACATTAAATACTCACAGGTTCGTTTACACTTTTTTGATGTCTGTGGTGTGAGTTGCATAAGTATAGTTTTTCATCCTCATCATATTTTTTTCCATCGGACGTCCACTTCTGGACATAGGCCTCCCTTAATGACCTCCAGGTATTACGGTCGGATGCAGCCTGCATCCACCGTGAACCGGCAGCCTTGACAAGATCATCTGTCCATCTTGTTGGTGGACGTCCGACGCTGCATTTTCCGATCCGTTAGTTTCCGATAGTTTTTTTACGATCCATCAAAGCATAGTTATTTTGCATTTTCAGGCCGACGAACCCACCGTGGCTTGAGGTCACTAGAACCCTTGAACCCTTGCACCCTAGACCGTATATCCCGATAAGACCCCCTGCATACATGCACGTTGTAAACACAACTCAACTAACGAACGCTGGTAAGAAGAATAAAATACAATGCATGTTAATATTTATACTAATTTGTTTAGAGTTAAATAAAATAAATGGTTAATTATGAAAATTATTAATGGGTTATTCACCAAACCGCAACCCGGTTATAGATAGAAGTCCCTGTGTCCCACTAGAGTAGTAGTATAGCAGGAACTTGAATAGGGGTGCATTATCAATTTTAATATTATAATAAGTCATTAACATAGTGACCTTCTAAATAATAGTAGCGAGTTCTCTCGCTTTCTATAGAGTTGATTTATCTAAGAAGTCATATTTTAATCAAACATCTCTTATCTATCTACCGAGATAATCTGAAATCCATCTTAATATAACACGGATAAAAAGAAAATCACTTTCAAACAATAGTTCTGTATTGTTTCCATATTATTTTCTAAATAGTCGAGTTATATCTTACCACCATCAGTTTTATCCAAGTATTTAGGTTTTTGGTGTTTATTTGTAATTTTCTTTTGTGTTTTCTTTTCAAAAACAAAATCCATTTATAAAATCTATATCATAAGTGCTCAGTGTAGATTTAAAATGTATTTGGACGAGAAACAAATGATTTTCTTGTTTGCATTTGTGATTCTTCTACTTTTAGTGCTGACTTATTTGCAAATGTGTGACTTATTTATTCGGCGTTTTGTCTTTAAAGTTTTTGGTAAGTTTTTATCTAGTAAGATATTACCTATAATATACTGCCTAATTATGCTAATAAACCTTCCTCTAAAATTAACATATTTATTTAAAAAATATATATCTACTTATATCAACAATGGCGTAGTTTTAAAGACTGAAACATACATACTCGTACATAGGGACGCACTTTGTTTTATAATGTAAAGTCTTATTTCACCACTGAAATAGAAAAGCTTTAACTAAGGGCCGTGTGGAGCCGATCTAAGAATAGTACCTATCTTAGATTGCCATTTGGCTACGGAACCCCAAAAAACTAGAAGGTCTATTGATGATACGAAGATATTCGCACAAGACTCATACCCACAACTAAAGCAATACCTATTATCATTTCCTAAAAAGATATTTTGACCGTTTTTCCGTAATCTGTTAATTAATCATTATCTTCGTTTATCTATACCGTATCGATTCAGTTTTGTTTGCATCATGGAGTTTTTAGCACTGTTCTTTCCGTTTTTTGTTTTAATAATTGTTTATACAATAATTTGTTTGTGTTTGCATTGCTGTGAGATGTTTGGTAAGTTAGTCATGTTCTTTTGAAAGTGAACGTTGAGAATTTTATTTCCAAAGAAATACAATGATTTACATGGGCACATCGGTGAAACTTATGACCAAGTGAAAACGAATTTGACAATTCTATTAGTTTATTTCTTTCTTCTACATAGTACGAGTACCTACTAAATTCTTGTTATACCTACTTATATAAATTTCAACACGGAAATAATTTTGCCTCTAAAATAGTTCCCTTCAGTCTTTTCATGCTGATGTTGAAAAGCGATTTTAACAACATAGCTTTTATCTCTGTGAAGGTTTTTTATTAACTTGTGTTATAAAAAAATATTTGCCCGCTTTATTCCCATGTTTGTTGGGAAACTATCAGCGATTGCAAATCCCACACTAAAGTGTATATTGTAGTGCTTCGGTTAGGCGGGTATTATTCCTATTATTATAAGTCTATAATATAGAATTATATAGGTAATATAATATAGATAGATAATATAATAGTATAGTTTGTTTCTAACTGAGAATAGGTTTATTTAGAAAATACGGCCAAAGTATATTGTAGCGCCATCTGTTGTTGAGTAGCAGTGACATTTTAGCTTTGCTTTAATACGAAGTTGTTTGGTTAATTTATTTTTCAACAATTATTCAAAATTGTCAATCCCTTCTCCGTTTTCCGACGTGCGTATTTGATGAGGTAGTGATGGTTTTATTAAAGAAATAATGCTTTTAGGATAAGGTTAAACAATGTATGAATAATTAATTAGTTCCGCTTTTCGCCGCCAGAGGCGCGCATAGCGCTTATTAGATAAATATTAATATGATTCTTGATTGGTGGCGGTGAAAAATAAGGTATATTTTACCGTAATCAAAAATTGGCCATCAAAGTTCAAGTTTGTTGCCAACCAGAAATGTCTAAAGAGCCGTGTTTGGCTAAGTGGAAGCACACTCGACTTTCAATCCAAAGGTCGTGGTTCAAACTTCAAACCCCACCGCACAGCTGTGGATTTTTCCTAATGATAAATTGACGTGCGCTTTGAAATCCTCTAACGGTGAAGGGAAAAATCGTGAGGAAACCGAAATTTTCTGAGAACCTGAATAGTTTGAAGGACATGGTGTCATTCTCTAACCCGCACTTGGCCAGCGTGGTGACTTAAGAGTACTAGCAGTAGGTTGTAGAATATCCCAAATTAATGCCCTTCTAACTTAAAGATATTATTATCAGAACATGCCAGTTTCCTCACGATGTTTGCCTTCGCCGTCGAAGCAAATTTATAAAACCGCACATATTTTTTCAAGAAGTAATTAACAATCCAGAGGAGTTAGAGTTGTAACACACAACCTTCGGAAATTAAGTCGAGAATGCAAAACTTTTTTTTTTTATGGAAATAGTCATATTGCTCTCTTATCTCTCTCTCATTATCATTCTTACGAAATGTGTTATTCTTATAATATACCTTTGTGATTTTTACGTACCTATGTATAGTAAAACCATTCTAAAAATGAACTCCCCTCCACAAAACCGTGATGATTTCAACGTGTGAGAGGAAATACAGAAAAACAGAATACACAGAAAAAAAAATACAGAATTCGGTGGAGGGGCGTTCATTTTAGAAATGGTTTTACTATACTTATCAGTCGGTAGGTGATGATAACAGTAAGATGATTCTAATGTTGATGAAACTGTGATTTCTGTTGATGACGCGAGAGATAGGAAAATAAATAAGGCCTGTTGTCAACTTAGATACATGAATGTAGCATTGATTTTTATCTCGCACTTGACCAGCGTTGTAATTTACATAATAATAATACTTAATTAATTTTTTTTTCATATATTGACATTTGTAATTTATAAACTTATGTTGTAATTGATTGAATTAATGTTTAATTGCTGACATTTATTATTCAGTAACTATTTGACATTTATTATGCTTATGATTTGTATTATTTGACGTGTAAAATATTTTTACCAATAAATTGATTATTTGATTATTATTTAAGGTCTAATCTCTCTTGGTAAGAGAGAAGTCTTTGTGGCCCAGCAATGGAACGTAAATAGGTGTTTTTTTAATGATCCAATTGTGTCCCACTGCTTGGCAATAGGTTTGATTATAAATAATAAATAAGTATCAACATTTGTCGTAATCTACAAATTGGATTCAAAATTCAAAATGGTTTCATTCACAGATCGCTGATCGGTTTTCAGTTTCTTTAAATATTTTAAGTTTAGGGTCTTCCCAGTATAAGCAAGAGTTATGGTTATGGAAGACCCGAAACTTAACCTACTAAAACAATTTACTTATCGTGGTATTATTTGCAAACACAGAAATATTTTTTTTGATGATCTTGCAATATGCTGTTGTGTTTTATAATGGGTGTTTTTTTAGTTTAAAAAACTTATTTGCAATCTCTGAACATTAATTTATTCTATATTTATCTACCTATATAATTAAAATTTTAACATATCATAATTTTAATTTAATCTCAAATTGTCCAAGTCTATTTTAACACATTAAAATAAATTAACTTACAAAAATAATAATGTTATAATTAATAATGGCATCATTATGTTTCCTTTGACACCTAAAAAAAATGAACAAACAAACAAAACGCTTCTCCAACATAAACCCAAAACAATCTGTTACAGTTTACAAATGTCTAAAAAAGCTTTGATAAAAACACTTGACTCCTAATATTTGTGTCTAAAACAAAGACTAAAACTTCGGTAATTCTATTCAAATTACGAATGCCAAAAATTCGGCCAAGTTCAAACTCAATAAGCCTTCTAGAATTGCAACACCGCCTCACGTATCTACAAGCCTTCAGAACAGTAGTTATCTATTCGTCGTACTAGACACGCTTTAGATACGCGCGACGAATATATTAAATATAAACAAAAACTTAATAGAGTGATAAATAAATTAAACGTAAATTTGTCACAACAAATAAAAATCGTGTGGAGAAAAGTTACAATTTAAAGACGTTTTTAATAAATATCTTACTATTTGTCTTTATAAATAAAATAATAATCCTATTTCTCAGTGATTTGTTGCTAAACACATTAAAATCTAATGAATGTAAGTGATTAAAAACATATTATGTGCGAGAATAAAATAGTGATCGAAACTATTTACTTGTTTTTGTGCAAAATGTATAACTAATAGTCTCTGTGACGTATTTTCAAGTGAAGAAAAAAAAAACAATAGAGGACAAAGTTTATCGAACGCTTGACTGGTCAAATGAAAAAAATAACTTTACAAATATATTACCGTTTCGTTTTATTGAAAAAACGCTCTCTTTCGTCTTTCGGTTAACTTGCTCCAGGCGGTCTTCTGATAAAATAAATCCCTGTAATTATTCAAAATTCAAAATGGAGTTCGAAATAGAAGGAATAAATGGCTACGTCATGCAACAGACTCCAACAGAAAATGGTGGAGTAGTTTATAGGCTAGTTCCTAATTCTGGAAGAAAATTGTTGGGTTTGATACCTGTGATGCTGTTAATTCTCCTAGTGATTCTTAGAATAGCCTGGACTCTTTATAGAAGTTTCGGTAAGCATTTTTATTAAACTATTTTTTATTAGTTTTCCCGCGCCTTTTGTAGCTTATGTCACTCTTCATCCCTTCGACTATATCAACTTATAAAATCACTCATTTTATCATTTATTTATTCATTGCCTTCGTATTGAAACATATAGTTCTTAGATATTTAGATATATCTTACATATTGACTCCGCTGGAGCAATACAACAATTTTTACAAAAAAAACTAATTTATAATCACTTCAATTTGTCGCTCCGTTTTGCCGTGACAGACAAATAAATAGACACACGCATAGACTTTTATAGTATTACCTATAGTAAGGATGAGCTACACACACGGCTACACAGGATAAAGCCCTCACAGAGTACATGGGTACCTTAAGTAATCTATCACCAAAGCTTATTATGTATGCAATAAATAAATAAAGCTATCTCTCAATTATAACTTTATAACCAATCTCAGGAACCGCTGGCCCGATTTGAAAAATTATTTCAGTGTTGGATAGAACATTTATCAAGGAAGGTTATAGTATATAAACTATTATTTTGTAGATAACTAAATACACGCAATCGAAGCTGTCGGTGGGTCGGCTAGTAAATGATAAAAACATCAATTAAGTAATTAGATTGTCAATTTGATAGAGACAGATTAAGTTCAGTGTCACATAGTTATAGACTAACATTTGTTATAATTAAATAGATTTTGACGTTATTACTTCATAGCATTTTGTGTTTTATATACATTCATATTTAAATTAATTTATACAATTTTCTTGTTATTGCTAGTATATTTTAATGAAAAATGTTAATTAAAATGTCAAGTTTACATTTTATAAAAAACAAAGATTTTTGTTGTACATAGGGTGCGTAAAAATATAGCTTAATAAATTACGTTCTGATGGTTATTTTAAATACCATATATATGATAACCATCTATTTGACTATGAACCAAAAAGTGGATAAACAAGAAAACATGTAATTTACATAAAATATTGACCTTCACAAAGATGTAGCTCTTAGTGACGACCTCTAAGAAAACTGTCTTAATTGACATTTCATAGTTTATTTACAATTCTATCAAGTTTATTTATTTAAATGAGTTGGAATTCTACATAAATTAAGTGTTTACAAAACCTAAAACGTTATAAGTATTATGTACATTGTAATCGAATCATCATTAAAACATAATCACTACATAGTATAAAACAAAGTGTATGTCCGTCCCTTTGTCCTTCAATCTTTAAAACTACGCAACGGATTTGATGCGGTTCTTTAAAATATGTAGAGTGATTCAAGAGGAAGGTTTATAAGGAAGCAAAGCAGGGGCGAGTCGCTAGTAGGATAAATAGCTTGTAGTGTAGATTATTATTAATATTAGACACGTGACGCTCCTTGATAATTAATTTAAATTGACCGAGTTTAATTGAACCGTGACTAATAACTAATCGCCGTTCGAAATAAGCAACCCCTCCCCCCCTAATTCCCACTGCTGGGATATAGGATCTCTCTATTGTCAAGAGAGAGTCCTTAATTCACCATGCTGGCCAAGTGCGGGTAGGTGAATGTCACAAGTCTTTCAAACTTATCCGTTTTCAGAACATGCCAGTTTCTTCAAGATGTTTGTTTACACCGTTAAAGCACTTGTTTAATATAGTACAATCTAGATGTGCGTGTCGGGGTTACAACCAGCGACCTTCGGAATGTAAATCGATTGTGATTCCACTTAGTCAACATGACATAACTAGATCTAAATTACTAAGCTAGATCTATATATAAAATGCCAATCATTGTTTATTGATTCTCAAAACCAGATCTCGCTTGATAGGGGCTAGATTACTAAAATAGAAGCTAAACTGGTTTTTATTAATGCCATTTAATACCATAAGAATTTTAGTTACTAAGAGCAAAGACAATATAATTAGTCAATGCTAAGAGAGATTGTCGGAAGATTTTGCTTTATAATAGAAGATTATAATAGGCCTAGGTTATTAGTTATACGAGTATATTTTATGAGTATTATGTTTTTTAGTTTTTTGAGTCATATTTATTGATAGAATATTATTTATTTATCGTAATATTTGCCTTACATTATTTGTGTTATTTTTGAATAAATCACTTATTCTTTTTCTTGTAATAAACGACGTGCATTACATTATTGGTAACGTGATAACAGCAATAATATGTGTTTAAATAAAATTAATACATAAAAAATATAGCTGTCGATTTTGGACGTTCTCGTGATTTTCAATCAATCGAACTTGTGACTACCTATTATTTTGACGCGTGATGTGTTCAAAACTCTTCATTAAACAGATGGTCAGTAATACCAAAAGTTCTATATTTTATTTATATTATAATATCTATCGATGTAGTTTATTGAGCACTGCCCTAATAAACTAACTACTATTATGGAGTCAATTATCCAGCAATAATATTTACTAGAAAAAGTAGTTATTTTATTGCAGCTTGCAGAGTATTTAAGATATTTTTATCTCATCGCTTATGAAGATACTAAAGATACCGTGTGTTTTACTGGAATTTCGTTGTAAAAAGTGTTTTTCCTTATTATGACTAAGTCTGCTTTGATTGTCGGAATAATATATATTATCCTATGTGATATACAATCTGCAGATTTGATTCAGTTGTTCGATATGAGAGCCGTGTTAGCTAAGTGGGAGCACACTCGACTTTGGTTCATTCCGAAGGTCGTGGGTTCAAACCACGCCGCGCACCACTTGATTTTACATCTTAAAAATTGTATGTGCGCTTCAAAAAACACACATGCTCTAATATTATTGTCCTTTTCCATTGCCTGTGTCCCAGCAGTGGGAACGTAAATAGGGGTGATGATGATATCTATCTTTTTAGTTTCTAAAGTACCGACTTAACTAACTAACAATTAACTTCATAATAAGTAACTGAAATACAAGCTTACCAAGAGGAAAAATGTTGCTGAGTGGAATTATCCAGACATATTTATCAGATTGTATTTTTAAATTTTCATGTCAATCTGACCTTAACATTTTTAAGGCCAAACCGTATGTATAATTATTATGCTAGGTAGTTATTTGGTACCTAAATCGTGATCTATTATGTATGTCTCCACTTGAGATAAGTCTATTTATACTCGTAACTCAATTTCAAGTGTATCTATCTATTTATTTGTCACTATGTCTATTTTAAGACATGCGTTGTAGTATTTATGTAAACATCTTTATGTTACACTAGCTTTCCGCCCGCGGCTTCGCCCGCATTATATTAGATTTTCCCGCAGTAAAAAATCCTATGTCCTTCTCCTGGCTCTAAACTACCTCCCTGCCAATTTTCAGCTAAATCGGTTCAGCCGTTCTTGAGTTATAAGTGGAGTAACTAACACGACTTTCTTTTATATATAAGAGAGAGATAAGATTACAATTGACGACCGTTGTGGACCTATTGCGTGTTCGATTCCCGCCTCGGGACAAAAGTTCGTAAGATTTGCAGTTATTTATTGTTCCGTGTATTAGAAGTGATTATTATCGTTACTAATAACAGCTGATGTGTTAGTTTGATTGATTGTTTATTTGTTTGAACGCGCTAACCTCAAACCGCTGGTCCGTTTTGAAAGATTTTTTATTACAGTGTTAGGAAGTAAATTTATCCAGAAAGGCTTATAAACTATATGTATTACATAACGTAAAAAACGCAAGTAAACCTGTCAGCGGGTCATTTAAAGGACACCCGGTTTGAGATGGGAATGGTACTATTTTAAGGCCGCCACCATACAGAAATTTGCTTTTATGACATGTGTAACATTATGAAATACCTAGCTAGAAGATAGGAATGTTTTATGATTATATAATACATGTATTTAATGATTATATGATGTGTATATTATGTGCTTAACCTCCCTTTTCTACTAATGAAATACATTTATGTGTATAATTTATTTTAAATCTTTTTCTAGAAGATTTTTCTTAGACTCTAACAAATTATGTGACTATGTGAGGGTCAACATGTACTATCACTCGCACACTTGTGAAACTCTTGCGCAAATAATTAACACTTCGAGTTACGCAGTTATTTGCCGACGCGTCGATACAAAAAGGTCATTTTGCATTACCTTACACTAATTTGGGTATTTACGTTCACACTGCTGGGACAGATCTCTTGAAGAGAGAGATGCCTATTAATTCACCAAGCTGGACTAGTGTTGGTGAATGTCACCGCCATTCAAACTGTTATAAGTTCTTAGAAACAAGCCTTCAATCAATATTAAAACCTCCTTTTTGTCCTCACGATGTTCGCTTGACGCGTTAAAGCACTTGTCTATACAAAATCTCAAAAATCTCAAAATTAAAAAATTCCTACTTCCTCTCCTAAGGCACCTCTGCCTTGCCGGATTTGAGCTCACTACCTTCGGTTCGGATTGAAAGTTGAATATGCTCTCACTTCACTAACACTGCCTTGAAAGAGCATACATCCTATATATTGCGGGCGTGAGTGATTCCCGATTTAAAACCAAAATCACCTGAATCGGCCCAGCCGTTCTTGAGTGATAAAATTACAACTATAAGTGGCATTGATTTTCATTATAAGGAAACCTTCCTCGATACTATCCAACATTGAAAGATTTTTACAGCGGTTCCTGAGATTAGCGCGTTCTAACAAACTAACTATTCAGCTATAAAATACTAAGTATAAGTTAATGACTAGATACTTCAATAGTATTGAGTCATTTGGTCCCATGACCACTTGAAAAACCTTTGTCAAGAGCCAGCAAATCGAAGTTCAATCGATGAGATAAACAAAACTACTTAAGTCAGTCATGTGATTTTTATCATTTTCTAAAATTGTGAAAAGTCTAAATATAGCGGTTATCGCTATCTATGTAGATCGGGCATTGAACAGATTTCGTTAAATGCTTTGACGATTGCCGATGTCGAGATAATTTTATCAATACCCACTTGAACACCCAGCGCTGCAGTTGTCTAGGGTAACTTACCTCCTTGCACTACCGACGCCATTAAAAAAATATCTATAATCTAGGCTAATAATAAATCTGTAATGGTCGGTCATGGAGTAAGTTAGTTTGTTTACAGAGATATTGTGTGTAGGCTCAATATATAATAGGTAGTTCTGAAACTATATTGACGATTTTTAGATTTTTTCTGTAGGATGTATGTTTGTTCAGCCCACTGAAAATTAGTAGAGACGTATTTAGAGATATGAGATATAAGATATTATGTTATTTAAATATTTAAATTCTTCCTAAAATTATGATAAGATCTGGCCCCCATACAAACATATTTTAACGAGGACGGAGTCGCGGGCACCGCTATTATTAAATATATAAATCAAGTATTATTATAAAGTTTCACCAAATTTTTGCATGAAATTGTAACAAACATCTGAACATCTATACATTCTTAGAAACTTTTGCATTAATTAGGTTAATCAAATAGTTTATTTTATGTGCGCATTATTTGCGGGGTCAGCTGGTAATAGAGGAAGCACTAATATGTAGGAAGGAAATTTAATTCTTACTCATATATGCAAAAGTAAGTCTGTATGTCTGTCTGATTCACTTTCACGACAAAACTACTGAAACGATTTGAATGAAATTCGATGCGGGCGGATATTGTTTTACTGGCGGAAGAGGACATACATTATCTACTATTAACCGGGCCGGAATCGAACCCGCAACCTCATGCGCCGCAGGCGGACCTTCGCCCGATGAGCCAAAACATTATAATGCGCTTTAAAAATACGTGCTCTAACGATGAATGCAATTATCGCGATTAACTGGCATGTTCTGAGAACTTTGAAAAGTTGTAAGGACATGTGTCGTTCACCGACACGCAATTCGTCAGCCTAATCTCTCTCGTCAAGAGAGAAGTCTCTTTGTCCCAGCAGTGGGAACGTAAATAGGGGTGATGATGATGACCTATTGGATATACCCTTGTCCAGATTTGGGATAGAGGTAACATTGGTTGCAATGATGATAATACATCCGGCAAATTGCAAAGCTGTTCCATTAGCTTTTGATATGTTATCTGATAACGATTGGTCATTCGTTACAAGTTAGATAAGTTTTATTTCACCACAAAATGGTTGTGATCACCATCAAAATGCGATAGCAGTTAAATTAATATCTAAATGTTAATATCGTAGTGAAAATAAGTGATTTTTTTATACACTGTGGTTTTATATAAGTGTTTTGTTTGAAGATATACTTTTACGTCAGAACTCGTATTTGGGAAATTAATAACGAATTTTAAATCCAATTTAACACTTTAAAAGTAACTTCACTCGTTTTTTGGATAAATTATGTTATTATTTTAAGCGTGAATAAATAATTTTATTATTTTTATTAGTTAGGTATCTACGTCAAAATTTGTGCTTTATTTGTTTTTAAGTAACAGCAGTAACATGGGAAGTAAAAATTATCATGTGAATACTTTGCCTAAATAATTGAATATCAGAATATTTGGAGAAAGTGTTTATTATTATTTTAGGTCACTTACATTTAATAAAAAAAAGTTAAATTGTATGTAGACAAGGTTTTTTGGTTCTTACCAAAGACTCAAAATTATTTATTTATTTTGAAGGCTAAGAAACTAAATAATATAAATAAAAAAAACCTGCTAGATACTAGAATACCTAATAGAGAAGTCAAATTACAGTCAAACCGGAACTTTCTAGAGATTTTTTTTAAATAAAAATGGATTCTGATGAAACTATTGACACTTCAAATGCTGTCAGAGCTGTCTGGTTCAAAATGGTGTTTGTACCAGTTATGGCAACACTGACGATACTTCTGTGCGTGCTGTGGCAGTGTTACCGGAACAACAAACTCATGTAAGCCTAAATTGTTATATTTTTACAATGATAATTCACTTATTTTCAAAATATTAGAAAATGGTATACCTAGATATCCAAAATTAGTTAGTTTGACCAACGACTTAAGCCTCAAGCAGACCGGATGCGTATACGTACACGTAAGCGTAGACGTGCACGTACCACTGAGTTGTAATGTATGGGAATCTATGAGACAGGACACACTGCACGCGCACGTCACGTTACGCAAGCGGTGTAACCTGTCGCATTCATTCCCATACATTACAACTCAGTGGTACGTGCACGTGTACGCTTACGTGTACGTATACGCATCCGGTCTGCTCGAGGCTTTAGCATTGCCATTCAACGTGGCAATGTAGATTTTTGTTGCTACATTGCCATGTTGAATGACATAGGAAGTATCAAGGACATTTAGAGTTTTAGGAAGAATAATCATATTATCTAACAAAACAAAGCAGGTGGAAGTTACAGTACTTAAACAAACATCTGTTCTTATCAGACGTTATCAGAATTACAAAATGTTCGTCATTAACCTTAATTATCTCACTATCTATGACATCGGGGGTTACTTGCATTTTCATAATGAAAATTATAATTAATTAATATTGGATTAATTTATTATTATTATTCCCGATTTTATATTATAACTAGCCGATTCGCAAACAATTTTGTTTAAACGTTATTCACAAATAGTTAATATAATATAAGTAGCCTTTAGCTTTCCTAGATAAAATGTCCTATCCAACACTGAAATATTTTAAATCGGACCAGCAGTTCCTAAGATTATCGCGCCCACAAACATGTTGCATATAAGGAAATATATAATAATACGTAATACCCATCTAAATCTTTATCTATAAAAATGATAGGAAGGAATGTTTTTGTTTCCGTTACTTTCCGTTTGTTTGTGAATGTGTAATAATCTCTATCTGTTGTACATCAAAGTCGGGACTTTGATGATCTATACAATGCATGTATAGCGATAAACTTATACTAGTATAAACTAGCGCAGCGTCGGACGTCCACCAACAAGGTGGACAGAATCTGGTGAAAGGGGTTGGCTCACGGTGGATGCAGGTCGCGTCCGACCGCAATAAATGTAAATCATCAAGGGAGGCATATGTCCAGCAGTGGGCGTCCAACGGCTGACATGATGATGATGAGTATAAACTATGTATAAACTTTGCCAGTCCGCGGTTTTGCGAAATTTAAAATTATAAACAGAAATCTTATTTGTATTTCTGCAAAAAGGATTATGTCCCACTATCCGTCTCAGCAACATCTAACCCAATAATTTTCATTTAAGTATAATGTCACTAGCTGACGCGCCCGCGGTTTTCTCACCTTTTGACCTTCCCTGAGCTACTACAACTATTTTAAAATCAAAAGCACCTAAATCGGGCCCTGTCTTGAGTTGTAAAATAATAACATAAAGTGGCATTGATTTTTATATATTTAGATAGATTCACTGTACCTACTGGCAACGACTCTACGTATCTACGTATGTAACTCGTATATAATAGCTTAGGTCTAATATAAAAATAAGAATTTCACGGTTTCCGTTACACTCTTGGCTTAGTCAATATTTGTAATATCTTAACGATTATAAAATAAAGCTCCGTGCCATTTTAATCTGTTTTTGTGTGTTTATCTGATATTTTAAATTATTTCATGTTTGTTTCACGTTTCGACAGAGTGGACTTTTAAAAAACAAAATTTCGTACCTAATTCCGCGATAAAATCCAATCCTGGATTTTAGGAGACTACTCCTATTATTGTTATAATAAATAATTAAAATTAAAGAAGGAGCGTTTTCTAAAGTTAATGAATCCTTACTTCCTTACTAACTTAATAATTTCACGTTAATTTACAGAATGGATTTAAACGAATCTTTACAAAAATATAGATGAAATAACTATTTTTCTCTATATTTTTTTGTAAAAACAATTCGAAGTAGGTTAACGGAAAGAGGATCTTATCAAACAATTAATTGTTTTCCAAACATATCTTCTGACAATTTCACAAAATGTTATTATTATCTTAAATATTTTGCGATAATGATGTAAATAATTAATCGATAATTAATAATTATCTAATCTTAGTAGAACTAGAATAAAAATCAGTTAGTTATTTTACTTTTATGAGAATGTTTGTGCTCGTCTTGATATTCGTGTTAATAATCGTTGGGGTGCTTATGTTCTTCGGAGAATTATATTCAAATAGTAAGTTTTTTTATATTCATGTAATGCTGAACGAAAAATAGTACTACCCTATCTCTTCCTCTGAGTGTTGAAGAGATACTTACAGAACCAAAAGACAGGAATTTAATAATTTTAAATAGGGGGGTACAAGCCCCGCCGCGCACTTTTTTGCAAAGCGCCACTGGATTTTCTACTTAAATAAAAATAATTATGTGTGCCTTGAAAAAACGAGTTCCAACGGTGATCGCAAACATCGTGAGGACTCCGACATTTTCTGCGAATTTTATAAAGTTTGAAGGGCATGTCTTTCATTCACCAACTCGCACTTGGCTAGCGTTAGATCTCTGTTCCCATCTGTGGGAACGTAAGTGTAAATAAAAAATTAAAATTAACGATTACGTATGTAAAAACCTACCATCAACCTATTAAATGCCGTGACTATAGCAGGTATTTTTCTTGTAAGGAAAACGATTAACTATATTAGTGAGATGCGCTTATTGCATAAATATAACATCGGCATAGGGCAAGACATGACTGGAATTGTAATGAATAGATTAATAAAATAATAATAAATGTAAGAGTCAATCTTTACCTTATGAATGACATCATAATGCCGTCCCATTCGTAGAGGCAATATAGTTAATCACTATGTAATGAATATACATGCATATTATTTACAATTGTCATATGTAGAACAAATGTCACACCTATCAATTTTATTCACCACGCTGGTCAAGTGCAAAATGCTTTCTCTCTCTCTACCACTACGTATATATAAAAATGAATTGTTGTCCGTAAGTCTCGCTAAAACACCAATTTATTTGATTCTAGTCATAAACTTTTTGTTGTAGTCCAGGGAAGGTTTAAATGGTGAGAACACCATAAAAGCAGGCGACGCTGCAGACGGATCTACTAGTAATAAATATAAATTTCTTAGTAGGTAGTATACAACGGTGTAAATTAATTGGGGAGATTCGTCTATTTATAGATGTTATGCTGCTGAAAATATGATGATAAACAAAAATCAACTTTTCATGTAAAATAGATTCTTTGTTTGTTTTGTTTTTTTTTTTGGTAGAGCGACATCTAGCGTCGAGTAGCGACAACAATTGTAAAAGATTACCTAAAAGATAGTGATAATTTAAATTCTCTATTATGTGTATAGATGGCAGCAGTGAAAATTTATTTTTTTATTGTTTACTAGTTGACCCCGCTCGGCTTCGCCCGTTTTTTTTCACTTTAAAACCTTCCCTGGACTACTACGAACATTTCAAGACCAAAACCAGCTCAATCGGCCCGGCCGTTCCCGAGTTTTAGCGAGACTAACGAACAGCGATTCATTTTTATATATAAGAAGATGAAACCCAATCTTTAAATTCACGTGTTCTTTACTAACATCGTAAGGAAACCGGCATGTTCTGAAAACTTAAAACCTTTTATTGTGACATTTACCGACCGCACTTGTCTTTGTGTATTATATGATTCAATCTTCTCTGAACCTAAATAAAAGTGATTTTATTGGGAGTTTTATTGGTCTTTGACGGCTGGATGTATTAAAACAGGTAAATGTCCAATTGTCCATATCTTTATCATGTTCCCTATGCTGGGATTCAGGCACTTATCTGTTGACGAGGGGAGATTAGGCCTGAATTCACGTCACATGCCCTTCAAACAATTTAATGTCCTGAGAAAATGCCAGTTTTCTCACGATGTTTGCCCTAAAATTGTCACGAAAATATAATTAACCTACGTGAGATAAGCTTTATTCATGAATAGTGACTTAGTCATAAACAATAAAAAATTGCATTTAGGCTGGTCATTCACCTTTTGTCCTTATTTTGCTGAACCATTTCTTATCATTCAACCGGCCATCGCATCGGGACTTAATCTACGATAAAGTGTCCTTTACTGCAATTACTATATAACTGTAAATATAAATTATCTGTATCACAACAAACGGAAAAACTATATTAATAACCTACTTATTAATTTTATTTTAGTATTAAAATATTATGGAATCATCCGGTCGCGAAAAAATTACAGCTTTATGTCTAAGCGTAAATTATTTTTTTAAAGTAACTAATGGTGAAATTTTGAGTTTATTTTAAGTGAATAGTGATAGTGATTTATTAAAATGTCGGTAACAGGAATATCTATCGCAGTGTCGGTAATATTTCTGACGATAGTGTTGATATTCACAGCGTTGTACGCGGTCATCTACTATCACTGTAAGTTTTATTTTATTAATTAATATCAAATTCAAGTCATTGTATTTCCATTATAATATTTACAAGACTATTTGAACCAGTCAAATTATTTAAAGTTATCAATGTAATTTATTATATTCAACTCTATATCTCAACTATGAACCTTTCCCTATAGTAGCTCCATAGTAGCCCATGACTATTTTAAAAACAAAATAAGTAACTTGAGTAATACATATAACTACAAAAGTGGCATTGATTTTTATTATTTAGATTAAAATAACTTTTAAGAAAATCAAACATATTCGTAATTACTACTATTATTTTATTTAGTAGTAAAACCGTAGTAGCTGGAAATCATAATAACCTCATGGCCATAATACGATCATCTTAGATATCGTCAACGACATCATAGAGGCCTATGTTCAGCAGTGGACGTCCGATGGCTGAAATGATAATGATAACAAACAAACAAATCTTTGATCCTTATATTAGTGTAGATAAGAATGCAGCAACACGATCCTTGATCCGTTACTTATCGTCCGATATTGCACCGGCGACCGGCGAGGTCAAACTGATTAACCTTTTAACGGGGGCACGAGATACGAACTATACGCAGAAGTGTCACTATGAAAGTCTTCATCATCGTCTCAGCCATTGGACGTCCACTGCTGGACATAGGCCTCCCTATATGACTTCCAGTCATTGCGGTTGCTCGCGGCCTGCATCCACCGCGATCCAGCCTTCTCCAAATCATCTGTCCACCTTGTTGGTGGACGTCCAACGCTGCGTTTCCCGAACCGCGGTCTCCACTCGAGAACTTTTCGGCCCCATTGGCCATCTGTTCTCCTCCCTATGTGGCCTGCCCATTGCCACTTCAAAGAACTAATCCGTTGGGCTGTGTCGGGCTATGTATGAAAGTTTTAGTACAATTACGTATACGTATGCGTATAAAAGAAACGTCGAGAGATTATTAACTCATTTATAAATACGTTTACACGAGAGTTAAAACCCAGTGTTAGCGCTTTTGTGCGCTAACACTGCTAGCTTTCCGCCCTGCGGCTTCGCCTGCATCATAAAAGATTTTTCTTGCGGAAACCTTTATTTTCCCTCCGTAGTAGCCTTTATCTCTACATCCCTTCAATTACCAGCACATAAAATCACGTAAACTCGTCGCTAGTTTTCTCCATGAAAGACAAATAGACACACACAAACACTTTCCATTTGAAATATTAGTGTGGATATTTTAGTTATTCTTCTGAATTATATACACTTACTGTGCCGAATTCACGAAGTCTTTAGTTAAACTGGTGTACCTGAGCTGCCCTCTCGTGCTATGGTGTATTACTAAAAACTTCATATGGTAAAGATAGAGTTATTAACGTGAGACAAGCTTTTAAATGGATATCTTCATGAACATAGATAATCGCCTTTTGAACTAGTATTATTTTAGAGAATTTGTCATTTCGTAAAACATATTATTAGCATGTGTGGGACAGTTGAAAATCATATTATATTATGTTAGTTCATAGCTACATTTTTCTAAATATAAAATGAATATTGTTGCTATAATTTGTTCGGTGGTGGTGATGTTTATGTGTTTCTATTTACTGTGGTGTTGGTTTTGTTTTGGGAGCTATGTGAAAAAACGTAAGTTATTTATATGTAAACCAAGTATACTTACTCTAAAATAAATAAATAACGCTGGAGAGTTGACAAAGTATAATTATAGGCGTATATCAGGTACAAGCTATCTGATAAAACCTTATACATAATAAATCATTTTAAGTAAAGATATCAACCAATCAATCAATCATTTATTTTTGAAATAAAAGTATAATATAAGTGAATACATGGGTTCCTGTCTGTAGATATTTTATTAATTCGGAAAGCTTACAAAAATAATCAAATTAAAAAAACTATTATCCAATTATCTCCTTCCACATAATTCCACATTATGAATATTTATTTGTATCATAACAAAATACCTAAAAAGTAAGTGTTACACCACTATTTCATAATATATAATTTTCTTGCGTCACTAATTTAAAATACTATAATATTAACACAGAAATATCAATCCGCATCAGCGCTTTTACGGATAATAATAAAGACACAAAGCATTACTTAATTAACATTACATTATTAACACAAGCTTCGAGCTTACCACGGGGCTAGATGTCGCTGTGTAAAAATTGTCCAGAAATATTTATTTATTTATTTATTTATTACTAATCATTTTGATGCAAAAATGCGATTATTGTAAAGTCATATTGAGCATAAAACACAATAAAATGAATCCTGCGCCGATCCAATAAAGGAATCAATAAGTACTTCCACGTTTGTTGTTGATACGTGGCGTGACGTGAATAGTGAACATTTTACACGAGCCGACTTTTTGTGTCTAACTTTCTACGGAGCTATTGCTCTGTGTATTGTCCAGCAATATTTATTTATTTATTCCTTCTTACTATAATAACCCACAACATCATGCCACAAATTTAAATCGGCCAAATATTGTTATTTATTTATTTATCTACACAGAAGTTCGCAGTCGTAATTTTTTGTACATACACTATAAATATTTTGTAACACGCTCACCATGGGGCTAGATGTCGCTATGTAAAATTGACCAGTAAGTAATATTTATATTTATTTATTTATAAACGCGAAATACCCATTGTAAGAGTGTCTTGATGAAACTTCACGATAATTTATCTTACATATAAAAATAACTTATAGACAACTTTTTGCCGCGTGAAAATTGATTATAACACGGATGTCTATTAAAACGCAAACATTGAAACCATTGGTTGAAAGCTAGAACATATTATAATAAATTCTGTGTTAAATTAAATGCTGTGGAGGAACTAAGTAAGATCTGCACTGACGACTTTCTGTGGAGTGTAGTGTGCATTGTCATAGTATACCTAATACTAATAAAGTTGCTAGAACTCTTTATAGTTGCTCGTTTGTGTCCCGCCTAAGGCAACCCCGTATTCTTTGCTCATTACGATTAGTATCGAGATATCGTTGATAACGTTGAGTTATTAATAACACATCAAATATCAGCCATTGTCAAGATGGACATTCAGGCGGGTGTGACCGGTGTAGTGTTTTTTTTAGTTGTTTGTTTGTATATCACATGCTTTTTTTATTCTGTGAAGGCGTGTAGGAGATATTGTAAGTTTCTTTTTAATTTTTATTAATTTATCGTTACATAAAATTTTGTCAGAAACAATTTCAGTTCAATACCCGTATCTGTAATATTAATTAAATATTTAGACGAAATTAATTATATTCTTAGTAAATAAATGATAAAAAAGTATCTGGGTAGTTAATTAAAAAAGTATTAGTAATTTCACGAACTACCTATTAATTTAATAATTAGCTATTTTTTTATTCTTGTTGTTATAATAATAATATTAAATAATTTTAATTTAATTAATTTCACGAACCACCTATTAATTTAATAATTAGCTATTTTTTTATTCTTGTTGTTTTAGTTTTGACACAATGTTTTAAACCTTACCAAGCATCCACACCATCAACACAGTGTGGTTCAAAATCAAATTATAGGATTTCACGATTTGACAATAATATCTACTTATAGGTAAACAAAATATTACCTAAAAAAAAATAAAAAAAATTTAGAGTTAAAACTATCAAACTTAAAAGAAGCTATAAAATATATATATATTTTTTACTTCAACAATCGTCATTCTATAAACGGTTTATCCGTCACCGCCGTTGTCAACCAAGTTATCCAATGTCACGGGATAATGAACTATAATAATATTTTATCGTAAAAATCCCAGACAATATTATCTATATCCTTGCTTACAAGATAAATGCTTGAAGTAAATGTATCTTGTTTCTAGGTACAAAATTAATTGTATAAAATATACGGTTTACGTCACTTCTTCGATTTTATTAGTAAATTAAGATTAGATTTTAAAGATAATTCAAGCGTTACTTTTAAAACCATTCGAAACATTAAACTTTTCACGACTATTTCACTAAAATGTGCACTCCCAAAATGTTCTTGAGTTACTCTATTCTTATAATAACAAAAGGAATTATCACGTATTTATAAAAGGGGTTCAAACTCTCACTACGTTTCGACTACAGCCAAAGGAGCAACCGTCTCCTCGTAACTCAGACGTTCGTGTAATTCCCACTGTCACATTTATTTTATAGTGATTGACTCTCACCTAAATTATCTAAGTAATTAGAAAATGATTTGGAAAAATTACAAGATCACAACGTAACGTTGGTCCTCGAGTGGGAGTCGAATCCACGCAACCCAGTTTAGTCCTGGTTGCGCTAACCACTACGCTATCGAGGAGTTACGTAAGAGCTAGAGGCTATCCCATAGCTGATATCGTAAAAGAGCATATATGTCTATGGTAATTGATCAGGAGAGTCAATAAGTTAGTTTATCTTGCATGTAATAAGTATTGTGGTTACTCCAACGCAAATTGATACCATAATACGATCAATAAACGAATTCGTATCTGATAAAGAGTCACGTATATAAATTAACGATTAGTCGTCATAATGGATCTACTAGCTGTGGTGTTCACTATAGCGTCCATTTTGATTTTATTTCTGTATGGTGCTTTGTGCTATTATTGTTTTAAAAGCTGTGTTTTTAGTTGTAAGTCAATATTTTTCTCAGTCTTTAATTTTTTATATTGGTCTCCACTAGAAAATCCGTTTATTGTGTAATTAATTTTAATTGGAAACAATATTTTAAATGCACTAAATAAAAAAATTAAAGAGATGCTCAAGCTGGGAAATTTTGTAGATGTTTTGTAGACATAATTATCAATATTTTAGATTTTAAATGCTAGATTCTGTATGTCAAATATAATAGAAAATTAAAATACATTATAAAAGTATATGATGACTAGCAAAATTTATATTTTAATAAGCGATTTAGATATCACAACACCCGTGCGGTTAAGATTATATTTATTGATAAAATAGTTCCAAGAATTCTCACAGATGGCGTTGTCTTAAAATTAACAAATTCTTATTTTGTAGTTTGCGACACTTTTATTAGCAATTCGTCGTGGGTTCAAACCACGCAGCCGGCTTCTCCAGATATTTCTTTTAAAATATTATGTGTGCTTTAAAAACACGTGCTTTAACGGTGAAGGCAAACATGGTGAGAAAACCGGTGTTCTGAAACATTGGAATGTTAAAAGGACATATGTGTCTGCCCGCAAACCAACCCGCACTTGGCCACTAATCTCTCTCTCTCTCTCTCTCTCTCTCTACAGTAGGAACGTAAATATGTGTGAAGATGAGTTATCGGTTTAAAAACGGAAATCAATATAATTTCCGTGGCACCGTGAAGTCCGTAAATTACAATTGCATTTTGTCTAGACTCGAAATCGCCATTTTAAATAAAACCATTTATAGATAAGTGATAAGATAAGGACTTAGCCAACAGTCAGTAGCAAACCAGTAAACAAGTATGGCTAACACAGTGTCGATGGTTTTGACCACTTTGTTTTTGTTTATGTGTGTTTTCCTGTTTTGGATGTGGTTCTGTTTTGGAAATTGCATAAGACGACGTAAGTTTATAATTTTGAACCTTATTGCAAGTCATTCTATGTTTATTATAATATTTAAAATATAGTACCTACTCGTAGTAGTGCCGTGTTGGCTAAGTGGGTTCAAATCCCGCCACGCACCTCTGAAATGATCTTCTTGAACATTTTGTGTGCGCTTTTACTCATGCCTTAACGGTGAAGGCGAACATCGTGCGTAAGGAAATTTACATTTTCTGAGAACTTTGAAAAGTTTGAAGGACATTATGACATTCATTAACCCGCACTTGGCCCAGGGTGGTGAATTAATAGCCAAGAGCTCATCTCTCTCGTCAAGAGAGAAGTCCCTGTGTCCTAACAGTAGGAATCGTAAATAGGAGTGATTTTGAATTTCGTCAATCGACCGACCCACTGCCTAAACTTAGCCTCTTTATTATCTTCTCGCCTCTTTGTTTAGAATAAGAAAATAATATTTTGTCCAAGATATAAGATTCTTATCAGTTCCATTTTCTTTTGTATTCGTATTTCTGAAATGGCGAGAAATAAGCCTTTGTTTACCTATTATCTTATATATAAAAATGAATCGCCGTTCGTTAGTCTCGCTAAAACTCGGGAACGGCCGGGCCGATTGAGCTGGTTTTGGTCTTGAAATGTTCGTAGTAGTCCAGGGAAGGTTTTAAAGGTGAGAAAACTATAATAAAACTAAAATAGAAAGCGGGCGAAGCCGCGGGCGGGTCAACTAGTCAGAAATAAATTGACAGTTGCTTATCTTTGAGTCTTAGTACTTTCAGCATTTAGTACTTTCCAAGTGAAATAATTATATTTTAATTTGATTTTAATAAGTTGTGATGGGAATAGCCCCACCACTCGTACCTGTTTAATGATTCCTGATAGCGATGAGTGGTGACCCATTTGTGTTTAGTTTATCTAACATTTCTATTCGTGTAATTAACTTCCTACTTACAAAAATACGTGAGTTGGTAAGTTTTAAAGTCATATTAAGGCGTATTTTCCTTGTTTCGATGTTTATTGGTTTTTAACGAGAAAAATGCTTATCTAATTTGGATGAAATATACCTACATGCAGCCGGTTTATTAAACGGCGCAAGATTTAATGCACTGTGTGATAAATTTATTAGCATTGCGCCTCCGGTGATTTTCTTGCCCTATAATGTTTTTAATTATTAATAATTATCCTAGCAAATCTAAATTTCATAGATTATATTCAAGGATTATAGTGATCAAGGACTTTAAGGATTTCGTAAGGATTTCCCTAGATGTCGCTGTACTAATTTTATTTTATCAATAGATACAGATTAAGCACGATAAATCGCTACCGATGAATCAATGATTAACATTCTTTGTTTATCCTTTAAACTACGCGCTACTTTTATTATTGTTATTTTTTATTATTGTGAAATTATTTACTGTGACGTCGAAATGACCTCAGTAACAGCAGCTTTGGTTTTTGTGTTTATTAACGTCGTGGTATTTGTTTTGATTTATTACACGCTGGTCAAATATTTCGGTAAGATTTATTGAAATTTTAATTAAAATTTTTTAACGTAAATATTGTTTATATTTTAACATTCATAGTTATAATTTACTATTTAAATAAATTACTATAGTTAAATATATTTTTAGGACCACTACATACAATAATATATTTATTGAAAATAAAAAATATCTATCTATGTATGTTTATTATATTAAGTAAGAATATCAGAAAACTAAGACCCCTTAATACAAGCTTAGAGCTTATCACAGGATTAGATGTTGTGTGAATTGTCCAGCAATATTTATTTATTTTTATTTATTGAAACAATCAGTTGTATATACTTACCTATAACACTAATGTATTACTAATGGCATTCATATAGATAATCACTTTATTGTACACATTTAAAACTATAATAAAATTCTTAGAACCAATATTAAATTGCCGCTTGGAAAATTGCTAGGGAAAATACAGAATTTTTCTAATGAAATAGAACCAGCCTATATTTTCTATTATACATATATCGACTGAGGGATTTATATACCAAACGGGTAGCAGCGTCGTTCTGTGTTCTGTACCAATAAACTGCGATCACCAACCCGCCTGATAAGCGTTGATATACCACCTCCCAAAGACCTAGGTACACCTACTGAGTTTTATTGAGGAGACTCGTTTCCAGTTGTGGGACGATATGTGTTGTAATGATGTTAATGCTGATAACAAGATTCGTGACGTCATACTCTTGTAAAATAGTTTACTCTTCACAAATCATTGACGTCACAAATTATCATGTCGTCATTGAATTAAAACGACATGATAAAATACAGTCTACAGACTGCCTCAATTCTGGTATATAAATCCCCTTGCGAAAAGATAGAGAGTGTGACTTTTCTTAGGTTGGCACTAAACAATTTTTTTATAGAATAATAAAAAAAATTGGTTTTAACTTGGCACCTGCAAAATGATAAGGTTCAAATAACTATATTTTTAAATCCTTTTTATCAATATAAGAAAATTATAATCTTGATAAAATTTCAATTAGTTTAACAACGTCAGTTGATAGTGTTGTTTTGTATCAAAAACACGTTTCAAAAATAGTGCGTTAGCAAATAATTGATCAAATTGTTTGTCAGATTATGCAAATTATTGTTTATGACTTAAAAAAACGAAGCTTAACGAAAAAATCTATTATCATACTAACATAAATGCTGAGAACATTTTCGTTTGGATTTATGCTAATCTAAGCAAAATTAAGATTTAATTTGAATAAATTGAACAAGAATTTGCATAATCAAACAAATATGTGCATAATTGAACAATTGTTTGCAGAGTTTGAGCAAGCCAAATCAAAATTTTAAAATATAGTGTAAACAATGAGTTATTACGTATCTCCAGCCTTTATATTCTGGGTTTCAATTTTGTTTGTGCTCCTCTTGATATCCTTTTGCAGAAGCTGTAAGTTATGTTAGTGATCATTTATATACCTAGACTAGCTTTCCACTTTTGCTTTGCCGTTTTTAAATCGAATTGCCCGTGTTATAATGGATGTTCTCGCGGTCAAAAGAAGCCTTTTTGTACTCCTGAAATGTAATTGTAGATATATTATTGAGAAGTTCCATCCAAATTTATTCAGTGGGTTTTGCGTGAGAATAACAAACATATTTATTTGCAAAATCACGCTTTTAATATTATTAAAATGTTTATGTATAGTTTTTGTCATAATTACTTATATCAATTGGTAGAAAGCATTCTTATTGAATCCTAAACCATTTCCGTTAAAGTTAATCTGTTATTTTAGGATTTAATAGGACAGAAATCCTTATCTATCTATATTAATAATTTCGTTCGGGGGGTACGGTTGACTCGGTCGAAACCATAATGAATAACAAAACATAAAAAAATATTGATTTTGAGTCGACAACATATTTGCAAAATTCGGATTATGGAGAATTTCGTCAAATTTCATCCGAGCGAAGCCGGCTTTTCATCTAGTACATTTATAAAGATGAGCACATAAATTTTGCTATATTTGATAAAGCGATATGGCAGGCAATTATCAGCTAATTAGTTGATTAAAATGTTATCTTTAAACGGAAATATACAGCTAGCTAATACTTTTTAGCGGAAAAAAATATTTTTAGCAAAGTAGCTTTCCCACTTTTAAGATTTACATAATCTAATTCTAACACACAGCTGATCCCCTGCGGCTTCGCCTCCTTTTATTTCCATGTTTTCTCTCCTTTCCCTTCTCTGAACTACTACGAGTATTAAAAACCGAAAGCACCTTCACCGGCCCTAACGTTCTTGAGTTATAAAATTACAACGTAAAGTAGCATTGATTTTTATACAAGAATTTTTTTATTATTTTTTTATTATTAATTATTCCAATATTTATTTTGTAAATTATTAACATTTAAGTATGTTTTGTTAGGTATATTTTTCTAGTATTTTTGCCTTGTTTACATGCTGTGTTCATCTATAATTAGAATATCATGAATTTATAGAACTCTTAAATAGTGAATGTTTACATTGTGTCCATGTTTATTCTGTTGATGTTCCTAAATAAATAAATAAATAAATAAAGTGCACATACATTTATGAAGAAGAAAAATCCAGAGATGCGTGGCAGGGTTTGAACTCACGACCTTTGGATTGAAAGTCGAGTGTGCTCCCACTTAGCCAACATGGTTCTGATATATATTATGGTTAGATATGCGATTCCGCTTAATACCAATGTGATTTTTTCTCTTTGTTCGTAAATGACGGATATTATTTAGGTTCATTATCATTGCTACTTATCAGTTGATTGGAAAAAATGATAGCAATTAGATACCTACTGATAATAAAGAACGGATAACGTCAGTTGAAACCTGGTTTCTGTCATAATTATACTTTTAATATTAGTTCTAAATTTTTAAAAGTGATAATGATGCGATATAGACTATATGTGTCGTTTATATTATCTGTGTTGTTTATAGTGTTTTATATATTTTATTTGCTATATAAAAGTAAGTATATTAAGTGTTTAGAACAGCTTTTCAGATAAATCTTAAACTAAAACTTAGGGGACTTTAACATCGCCATAGTGGTGAAATACATATTTAACCTTTCTTCTAGAGTCCCTGTTTCCCAGCAGTGGGAATGTACACGTCTATACAAATCCTGTAGTCGCTTTGACGACACTCAAGAGACAATATGACGTGGTCTTATTCTTAGGCCGGCACTAAATCAAATCATACCTGGACAAGGTTTGGTTTGATTACGGTGACCAAGTAAGTGCGTTTTGAGAATGTGTGACATTCAAACTTTTTAAAGTTCTTAGAGCATGCCAATACAAATCCACAGATGCGCAGCGTGGTTTGAACCCACGACCTTCGAAATGAAAGTCGAGTGTGCTCCCACTTAGCCAACACGGCACTGATATTGCGGCCGAATGATATTGCGTATCAGTTATATCTGAAAAAGCACACAACAGTTTCAACAAAAGCTACATACTCAAGGTGACTTGCTCTTAATCGATCGAGATCCGAGTCGCGGTAGACTGGACTGGACTAAATCAGTTTTTAGGTATTATATAACTTTAAATAATGGCGCGTCAAATTAGTCAAAATTGTCACACTTACTATGATGATGATGATGAAACAGCGCGTCAAAAAATATCACACATATCATTTTATTTTGACGACAGTCAAAATAAGCGACAGTCTTAGGGTTTTTTGTAGGACATGTTACATTCTTGATACTATAAAAATATTGGAAATAATTACGAAGTACAAAAATACTTAACATTCTGCTTTTTGGTCTGTCTTGTAAAAATCGCGCTTTTATGTCAGGATTAACGCTAGTTCATTAATATCATTTTTATATAATCATAATTTTTATAATTATAATATTCGTAATCGGGATTGCAAATCATCTTGAAATTCTATTATATGAGAGCCAGGTTATAGGTTTAATATATTTATTTTATCTTAATCTTTTTTTAACAAATTCACTTATAGAAAAACTTAAAACTAAGAGTAGGTAATTTAAATGACGGATGTATAAAGTTGTAAAATGATCCAGTCCCGGGATCTACATATTGTATTAGTATTTAATCAGTTAGTCATAATCGAAAATAAATGATAGCAATTAGATAATGATAACAGAATATATCTTCTGTGTACAACGTCAGTCGAAACTTGTTTTTCAACAAAATTTATTTTGTAGTTAATTTAAAAACATTGTGATGTCAGAGCGGACTTTAGGTTTGGTGTCGTTTACAGTAGCCGTGTTGTTGTTAGTTTTTTATATATTATTAGTAATTTATATGATCTACAAAAGTAAGTTTTATTTTGTACAATCATTAAGGTAGGTACATCAGATATCTAGTACCCGTAACACAAGCTTCGAACTTACCGCGGGGCTAATATTGCTGTGGGAACTGTTCAGCAATAATTTAATAAATTTATCAGGCAGGCATAGTCGCACTCAAACGCTAGAGTGCGACTATGCAGAATATTTTCCACTTTTTCAATTTTGCAGAAAAGTTCTGTCTCTAAAGATTAATTTTCTTTATTGTATTGTATAGTAGAAGACTCTATGACACCAAAATGAATACATTATTATTGATCCAATCGTTATCTACAAAATACTATCTTTAGCGCAAATACCTGACCATAGATAACAGCTAAGTACTAAACATAATCATTTGATACATCATTCACTGTGGTTGGTCTAATACTTTGCTATCAATAATTTATTATAATAATATACATACAATAAAGTTGTTTATTTGTGAAAATGCATCCACAATCGACCGCGATTCTCGTGTTTGTATTAATTAAAATTAACTTTTGGATCGTTTACTTATTGATATTAAGGAGAAGAAGTAAGTTTGCATATTAATTACCTATTACATACAAAATATATAGTTTGTAAGTGGTAACCATGAAGCTTGGTTATGGATATTAGTATCTGATGAACTTAATAAATACATACATAATTATAACATAGTCTATGTATTAAAAAAGGGTATAAGTTAACTCCATAGTATCTAATTTTAATTAGCTCCTGTCGTTAAGAAAAAAACACACTAGTGTGACAGATACTAATATCTGCAGATCGTACAAACAAATGTCCCGAGGCGGGAATCGAACCGCAACTTTCTGATTTACCAAATTAATTTTCCATTCTAAATTAAAGTCATTCTCTTTGAACTGTGATTCATACAAAGTATTTCACCATATTTTTAGAGTTATTATAATATACGTCTTAGGGTCAATTTATACTAGCGCAATTTCGAGTCGAAGCGCATCGACCAAACTAAACATAATAAATTCAATCTTATATTTGTGTTTGTTCTCCGTTGGTATTTGTGTAATACAAGTACAGTTACTGAGAAAATGTATTTCAAATTTGTAAATTTGTGGCGAATTAACGTGAATTAATTCTATTTCGTCACGACTCCCTGTGACACAGTACATAGTGGTAACGTAGATAGGGGTAGGTACTTATGGTTATGCTATTTTAAAAATATTAAGATTTTTAAGATAATACTTTAAGTGCCTACCTAATGACGTAAAATCCTATTGCTTATCAGTATAATATAATTCCCGATAACGCCTAAATATCAAAATCTATAGTAAAGTCATTATACTAAGTGCCCTTTAGTAACACGCAGTTTCTGTAGCGAACTTCACAAAACTGTTCGTTTAATCAAACTTAAAAGAAAATTTAAAAGGTTTTAATTATAGTTGTGAATAATAAACATATTATGTAAGGTATAAATAACTTAATTATCATCTAGAAAAGGGGGCCGCATACTACCTAGATTTTAAAATACCATCGGTTTCATATAAAAATTATTACAAATCAGTATTGTTTGTTATTAAAAAAAATGGACTCTAATAATGCTTCGTCTCAAAGCTCAGGAATAGAGGCAAATGATTTTATAGTATTTGGGGTCATTTTATGTGCATTATTTCTCGTCGCTTTCATCTCTATGTGCATCAAGATTATGTTACTCCGTAAGTATATTTTCTAGATTACTAGACTAACTTATACTTTAATTTGCGTTAAACTTGATTTTCCGCGAGAAAATCACCTATTTTCATGTTAATACTAAATATTTAGATTTAGGCTTTTTAGTTTTAGGACAAAAATTTGTAAAATCAGTTTCCTAGATATCGATTCCAGAGATTTCCCAAACTCAACTAACCAACTTACGATAATAGATTTTACTTGGAAAACATTAATTAAGCCACGGTATAACGTGGGCTGTGGGCTATAAGCTAAAGCCTAAAGCAAAAATATATTAAAAAAATAAAATAATTAGTTCTGAATACTTATTAACACGTTTTAACAAGCCAACAATCGCATTGGTTTTTGTATATTAGTCAATGTATCAATAATTCAAATATTTTTCTAATCCTTTTGTTAATATATTTATATTACTTAAAAAAATTTTAATCCTTGATCCATTAGCCGTGTTTTTTCTATTTTATAGTTGTTATTAAATACAAGTACCTGCGTGACGTAAAATCCTTTTGCTTGTCAAAAGTTATCTGAGATTGTGCGAGTGATATCTGACTTTATATCTAATAAGTCATTGTTCTAAGTGTCTTTTAGCAAAATACATCCATTTGGATATTTTACAAAATAATTGCAAAATGTTGTATAACGAACGTAAAAACAAAATTTTAAACAGTATTTACAGTATAGAAACTTGTCTATGAAATGTGATTGACAAAATTATTCAAGAAAAGGCTCTGGCTGTTGCAGTTTAAAAAAAGAATTGACGTCACCGTTTTGTTTAGTGATAAACATGATTGTGTGATTAAATATTGCAAATATTGCAATGGCGTATGTGTTATAGTTTTGTATAGCATTATTTGTTTGTCTAATATTACGATACAACTGTACACGAAATGTAAATTAAACAAAAATTTAATTTTTTATTTTCAATTATTTGATAATAAAACAAAGTGTTTTGTTGTATGATGAACTCAAAACTAAAATTAAATATTTTATATGACACAGACAAGACATTAAGTTATCTTAAAGTACATAAAATAATTAAAAAAAATGTTTTTGAACAGAGATTTATCGCAAAGTGGAGGAGTGTCCATAACATCAACCACCACTATAGTGTATATCGCAGTGCTTCTGTTGTTTTTTATTTTTGTTGCTTTCATCACTATATGCGTGAAGATGATTTTAATTTGTAAGTGTTTATTGACATTAATATTAAAATTTTGACGTATGCTGCCAGCGTAATCTTATTCCCACCCATTTGACGACCTCTGTGGCGGGCGAAGGTCCGCCGGCGACGTAAGATTGCGGGTTCGACTTCCGCCTCGGTCGGAACAAAAAGTTTTAGATCTGCAAATATTTGTTATAGGGTGGTTCTCACTGCTAGGATACAGGGGCTTTTCAAATTTCAAACATGCCAATATTTGCTTTCACCGTTACCTTTAAACTTGCACGGCTAACTTACCAAGACGTTTTTGGAATTATTTATCCATTATTCTAGCATTAATTCAGTAAATATATTTCTGTTTTATTTGTGTAAAACCACTCGAAATTTCTTAATCTTCGATACGAATCTGACAAGATACAAAGATAATGTTGATACCTTATCAATCGCTAGTATTTCAGTAAAATCCATCAATCTTTATCAGTTTTTTGGTGATCTTGGTAGAAATGTGGATTTTAACACAAAAATGTGACGAATAAGTTTATAAAAACTGTAAAAAATTTAAACAAGATAAATTAAATTCGAACACCGGTACATTCCAATAATTTGTGACAACAAATATTTTGTGAGTGAACGTAAAAAATTAAGTGAGCTCTTCTTGTTTGTGACGCAATCAAGATTTGAGTGAAAACGTGGAAAACTATTTGAAAAAATAATACTAAATAACAACAAAAAATATTGTGAAATAATTCAATGATTGCAGAACAATTGGAATTCAAAGTTAATTATTTTGCTATCCTACATATAAAGATTCCGTCACATTTATAAATCGAACGTTTAGAAACCAAAATGGCGCCTATGTATGGCTACGCAAATTACAATTTCACTAGCGAAGAAGAATCGAACTCTAGTGAAGAAGATGATGAATTTCATGAGCCGGGAAGTTTGACCGAGATGGCTTTTTGGTACATGATTATACTTGTGTCCATGTTGCTTCTCTGGCTTATTATATTCTTCTGTCTACGCATCATAGCAATGAGTAAGATATATATAACTTTACCTTTAATATTTTGTAGTGAATAACCTCAAAGTCAGCTTTAAAATTCTTAATAGGTATTAGAAAAATGTATTGGTTGAAAAGTAACCTTAATGGAATCAAATTCATGTCCTTCATTAAAAGATTCATCTCTTAGTTTTGTCCTGAAAGATGGATAAACCAACAAATGCACACTTTCGCATTTAAAATTTTAGTAAGAGTGATAATTATTTTATAATACTATCATTGTAATTTACGACAATCATAAAATAGTTAATACCATTATAAATAAGCGATAACGTTCTAACAAAAGTGTTATAGATAAAAAATAGATACAATTCTTAATACGCATTAGAATAAGTGTTATGTCTCAGAATTTATATCGACGTTTATTAGAATATATCTAAGTACCTACCATATATTTATTATACGTAACTAGCTTTCCGCCGTTTTACACGTTTTACACTTTTCCGCAATTATTTTCTTTGCTATAAACCTCACGGAGACCTTTCCAACAAATGCAATACCGTGGAAATCGGTTCGTGAGTTATAGATTTATAGCGTCAGGAAGGAAAACCCGACTTATTTTTATTATACGTAATATTAATAAACCACATACAAGACTCTTTGCGATAGGAAAAACCTTGTCTGTTTAGTAATACCCTTAAAATATGAGTTACATTTGATAACACCTAAGATAAACCAAAAGTGGATATAACCTGCGCACATATAGAAGCGAATTATAAATGGCGTCCGCTCGCATGCGTTCTCGCTCACTCTCTATCGCTGTCTATACTCACACAGTGAAGTACGCGCTACAAAAAAATAGTCAGTCAGGCCTAATTCGCACGAGAGCTTTTTTAACGTCCGTTAAAAAAGCGTTCAAATAGAACATAATAATTATGTTCTATTTGAACGTTTTAGGCATACCCAAGTACGTGTTCACACGTCGGCGATTTTAGAACGCGACGCTTTTTTATCGAGCAGTGTTGCATTTTCAACGAAAAGTGCTCGTAATAGGCCGTATGAAACTTTTTATTATTATTCACACTATTAAAAAAACGCCGGCGCTGCGATTAGTACGATGAGTATTAGTAGAAATATTCCAATAATTCGTCAAATCTTGTATACTTGTCGAATCTTCGTACAGTGTCACAAACTGTTATTTTAAGTATCTCTGTTCATTCAGAGGATGTACCCAGAATGTCCTTTTTTTCTTTCTTCTTCTAGCAACACAAATCGCTATAGCTAGTTATTTAGCAAAAAAAAATTCCCACGGCTTTCTAAAGCGAGGGACGAGACGAAAGTGATTTAAAAGCGTTCGTATGAATGATCACATTGAGGACCTTTATAAAAGCGCCGGGTTTATAACGCAAAGTTGTTTAAACTCTTTACTTTACTTTACTAAAAAAATAATTTCATTTAAAATAAGTATTTTGTAAAAAAAACTCTGTAGGGACCTAGATAAAAATACTATTTAGATAATAATAATACAATAATACCGTGGAAATATGCTCGAATTAAAAATAATTTTGGTATTATGTTTGTATGGGAAATTCGTCGTGACGCCGGCCTGTTTGAGAAATTGTTTTGCCAACCGTACCATACCTACCCGTCGCCATTTACAGAATTCACTTTTAATTGCGCAGGTTATACCAAATATATCTTTTGTAATAAATAAGCACTTAGCACATAGTAGCTACCCTTAAAGTCAGCCTTATATAATTAAAAAACTATTAGCGTTGCGTCAATAATTAACGTTTGTTAAAATATGATGCTTTAGTAGATAAATGTATTTTTATTACAGTTGACGTTTTAAGATATATTTTATAATGATATAATCCGAACATAAAGATTATTGCAGGGGGTTAAGATATAATCAAAATTATCATATTTTATCGGACAATTACAGATATAGAACAAAGTAACCGAACAGTGGACGTGTAGGTGTTGTTATATCGCGTTCAATTAATTCAATTATTTAAAATATTTCTGATAAAATATGAATTGTGATAATTAAACATAGTTAATCGGTGCAGTTTCGTGGTGTATTAAATATTTGTATAAACTTACGAAATCTAGTTAATAGAAACCAAGATTATACTTGAGAACATAATGTATTACACTGTATCACAATGTATAAATGTGACGTTATGATATAGACTCAGTTTAAAAAAATCTTTTAATTTTTTTACGTGCAATTTAAAGTCTTTGGATATATAAAGATATATTTTAGTTTTGCTTGTTTTTTTATCAAAATGGAATCTCAAAGAGATGTTGAGCATGAGGCCGCTCAATATGTGGATCTATTCTGGACAGTCTTCAGCGGCACCACAGGATTCCTGGTGCTGGTATTCCTTATCACCTGCATCAGGGTTTTAATTATAGGTACTAATTAAAGAACCTAAAAAATACTGCAAGTGCATACAGAAAAATCGTTGACCAAATAAAAGAAAATTTAAAATTAAAATAAAATTAATTTGATTTTATAATTTTCTTTGGAGCTTTTCATATTGAATTAATACAATATAGTTAATATTGTTAATAGTATGCACAAAATCATACAACCATTTACTAAATTAGTTCGTCTTGAAGATAAAATAACACATAAAAAAAAACAAATAAATCAAAGTATAAGTTATGGTATCTACCCTAATTACATTATCAAAAATGTGAACGTAACATAACATTGGGGTAACCTAATAATGTATTTATTATTTCTATATTCTTTGCCTGCAATAATTATTGCAAGTCTATCTGTTGTTAGGAAACAGGTGGTTGTTTATCAGTGATAGCCCTCATAAGGTTTCATATCATCATAATTACTATCATATTTTCTTTAATAAGATATCAGAGGACACAGTCCTCGCTCAAAGACACAATTGCTCACAATATTTGCCAAGAAGTTTATCACCATATCAACTTTCATAACGTTCCCTGGGTGTTGTACTGGGCTTAGGTCTCCTCAACAGAATCCCTTAAACTTAAAGGTATTGAGGAAAATTGTATAATCATCTCGTTTACACGGAGGCCTCAATATTTAAGAGTTCTGTACAACAACATCTTTTATTTTCTATATAATATGGACAAAAACTGAAGCACTAAAATTGTAGTTAGGTGTCCCACATTTAAGGGGGGCCCTTATATAATTATAATTTCAGTCAATTAAGAGTGATATAATGTGATATTACCAAAATAACTATTACAACGTTATCAAACAAACTGCAACCACCATGTTACAACCGTTGTCATAACTAGTTTTTAAGCCCGTTATTTTCCGTTACAGGGCAGAAAACGCGGAGTCAGCAGCCGAGGCGGATGTACGGGGGTGCTCGGCCCCCGCGGGACTCGCTCGGACCGCCCCCTACAGTCTACGTCAGCCCCTCCAACTTACCCCCACCGCCTAAATATGGTAGGTTTTACATAAATCATTATAATAAATAAAAAACATCGGTTTATTTTGGATAACTAAATCCATATGTTGTTAGTATTATGTCGTCATAGCCCAGCGGATTTGCTCTTTGAAGTGGCAATGGGCAGACCATATAGCACGGAGAACAGAGGTTCCACCCGAACCCATAAGCTACCCAAACCTAAAAATATTAAATATTTCAACCCAAAGAAGGGTGAAACCGTCAATGTTTAAATGTACCAGAAGAAAGAAGAATAGATAGATATTATTTTTAAATACATTGTAACGAAACCGATAAAACAAAAGCGGTGCAAATTTAATGCACTAAGATAATCGGTTCATATCAGCACATACTTTGGGTATTTGCACCGGTACATTAGGATAAACTAGATAACAATTAAAACGTATTAATTGTTATCTAGTTTTATTTTTGATTATGTAATTTATTTTTATTTGAAAGTAATTTTTAAATTTTTCTTTTTCAGACTTTGCACCGCCAAGCTACGAAGATGTAGTTGGAGTACACTACCCCCACATGTACGCAGCGCAGCAGCCGATATCACAGCCAATCACAACAGCGCTAGCCAACCAAACCAGCCAATCACAAGGCCCCTCACAACCCGCTACATCAGTAACCGTTATTAACGAACCGCAACGAACATCTGTTACAGTTGCGCGTGCGTAATAACTAGTTATAACGGTTTTTGTTATTGCATTTGCTACAAAGAGATTATTATAAATAGCCAATTTAAGCTAATATTTATTTTGTAAAAATGCTGGAAGTTGCCTATTTTCTATCAATATATTGGACTTAACGAAATTTAGATGAGTTATTTGATATAACTTTTATCTTTTTACGACTGACTAGTCAACAACTTAACGAATGTCGTCGAAAAGTATTTATATTTAATTTAGCTGTTGTTTTAAACCATTGTGAAATAACAGCTTTAGATAACTGAGAAAGTAAACAGAGTATAGGGTAAAACAGTCTTAAGAGGACGTAAGACTGATTTCGCCTTCTGATTAGTACTGCAATTTGAGGTAAAATAAATCTTAAGCTAAGTATTTTGAAAATGCTTTAAAAAAAACAAAAATACGTTAGAATTTGTAAAATAATACTTTCCTTCAAATTAAAGGACTTGAGACATATTCTATTGAAGCCAAACAGTACAATAAACTGTACAAATAATTATTATGTTATATTTTTATTGTAATATATAGTTTTATATACTTTTTAAGTTTTATTTAACAACCAAATTTTTAAAAAACAGTAACTTATCCTACTTATTGAATATATTACCTACTAAAATGACGTTAATTAACGTTACTTTGAAAACGGTGCCAAGATTTAAACCACTAGGATAAATAACAGAATCACTGCTTTAATAACTGTTGCATGTAATTCGTTATTTACTATGTCAGCTCTATTTACTAGGCCTTTGATTAATGCACTTTCCTTTGTACTAATATAATTCAATTTTTCACTATCATCTGTGTTTATTTCTTTAATTTTATTTTTTTCTGTTACTTCATCATCATCATACTTTGTTAGATTTTCAATATTACTGATATTTTTAATAATACCATTCATATTTTTTATTTCAAAGCCATTGAAATTTGATTTGCTATCTTCTCGTGTTTTTTCATTTGGTTTGACATC
This sequence comes from Chloroclystis v-ata, assembly GCA_963691955.1. Lineage (NCBI taxonomy): Eukaryota > Metazoa > Arthropoda > Insecta > Lepidoptera > Geometridae > Chloroclystis > Chloroclystis v-ata. The sequence goes on from OY829905.1 coordinate 5,050,905, forward strand.
AAGCATGTGAGAAAGTTTTGGCGTTGTATCGGGTAATTTGTCCTCTAAATTGGTCTTTTTAGGATCATCCGTATGAAACATTTCATCTTCAATTTTGGCATAATCTTTCTTTACAATTTTGTGCTGATCTTTCGATTCTGGTATTCTGATTGTGTCATAATGTTTCAAGTCAATATCTAATGGTTTTTCGTTCTCTTTTAAGAGTTTAATTAATGTATCGTTATCGTATAGCTCAGAAGTGTCTTGGACAAGCCAAGAGGAATGTTTTTTTGACATATATTTATCAAAATTTAAAGTTTTATCAGATTTAATAAATTCACTCTCATTTGTCAAAACTTTTTTTGGCCTTAGTACTTTAATTTCAAATACTGTCTCATCGTTGAAACTTAATCTAGATGGAAAAAAATAATGTATAATATTTCCTTATGGTAACTCATTATTATATTCACCTTTTCTAATATATAATGTTAATAAAAAAAACTGGGAAAATTGGTGTCTAGCAGTAGGACGCCAATGATGATGATCATGATGATTATCCCTGAGATAAGCAAAGTTTGTATTCGGTTACTTGTTTCCTTCACAGGTAAACTATTGAACCTTTACCATTTCATATATTAATTACCTTATGTATATATTGTATGGTTTCAATCTATCTGATAAGTATTCATCTAAATCCTCTGCCTTGATCCAAGGGTCCCAATCCAAGTGATCCAGCCCTGACAGTGAGTCAACTGCTATATTTATAGTGTCAGACACCTTTAATTTGGATTCTTTATCATCGTCATTGTTAAGAATCTCGATTGAAGCGTTATGGTCTTTGGAGTTCAGCTGGAAAAGCGTGCAGGTTATTAGAAAATCAAAAATCAAAATCAATAATAATATTGTTCCATTTGATTTATTATCTTAAGCCAGGGCTAAAATTTTGTATTGACATACCTCAAGAATAGAGCAAAAATCACTCGTTGTATTCGAAAGTTTAATGGCTACCTGAAAATAATATTACAAAGTTACAATTCAGACAATACCAGATTATTATTTCAAGTATAATCTTCATTCGCTTATGATCTTACCTTGTAAACAAGATTTCCACCTGTTTTTGGCATACTCATTTCTTTTATTTCATGGAAGAAGAGTTCATGGTTTGCTTTGTTACAAACATCATTATTACTAGCAGCTAAAAAAAGTATAAAACATTAGACTTTTACAGTCAGAATAACAATTAAAGAATTTTGACGTATATTTTTAGGGCATTACCATTTCTGATGATAAGTCTTGATGTCCCTTGTCTGTTTGTAACGAAAGGATTCATGGAGTGCCAAGAAATATCTGTTGACAATAAAAATGTTATATAAAAGAAAGTCGAATAGATTTGGCTGAAACTTGGTGGAGATATATAGTAGCAAGGGTCTATCACCAATTAAAAAAAAAGAATCAGGAGAAGGACATAGGATACAACGGGAAAAATATTCTAACGCAGACGAAACCGCGGAACGGAAAGCTAGTCTTTACATAAAACAAAGTCGTATATATGCTTCAATCTTTAAAACAATACAAAGAAGTTTGATAAGGCTTTTTAAAATAGGGATTCAAGAGAAAGGTATGTATAATTAAGTAACGATAGCGAAGCTAGGATGTGTCGCTTGTTATTTAATAAAAAGCACCAAACTTACGTTCTCACTGCTGTGACGCAATGAGTTTTGAGACATATACCTACTCATGATTGGCCTTCTCACTCGTCAAGAGAGAAGACCTTGTGTGCCATCAGTGGGAACGTAAACAGGGGTGATTATGTGATTATGTCAATAAATGTGTAACCTGGGACATTCCGTCTTCTATACACCTCTCGATCGTTAATATCATCGATTCCAAGAGCAGAGTTGATCCAAGGTAGGTAAGGGAGCAGTTCTATGAAGCGAGCTGGCGCGGCGCAGCCTGGACCGCGGACTCCAAGCCCTAACTGTTACGAAATAAAGATCATTATAAATATAATAAATATTGCTGGACAATTCAAACAGCAACTAGCCCAGTGGTAAGCTCGAAGCTTGTGTTAGAGCCGTGTTGGCTAAGTGGGAGCACACTCGACTTTCATTCCGAAGGTCGTGGGTTCAAACCCCGCCGCACACCTCTGATTTTTCTTCTTGGAGAATTATGTGTGCTTTAAAAAACACGTGCTCTAACGGTGAAGGCAAAACATCGTTAGGAAACCGGCATGTTCTGAGAACTTTGAAAAGTTTGAAGGACATTGTATCATTCACCAACACGCACTAGGCCAGAGTGGTGAATTAAGGCCTAATCTCTCTCGTCAAGAGAGAAGTCCTGTGTCCCAGCAGTGGGAACGCGAATAGGGGTGTTATTGTGTTATGATTGTGTTAGGGGTGCTAGATTTCTAATATTATATACTTTAATATACACATAAGAATATATATTTTTTATTTTGTTTTATCCCACGACCTTCGGAAAGAATGTCAAGCGTGTCTACTTAGCCAACAGCTCATTTAATCAGGAACTTACCAGCATCCAAACGCCAGAAGTGTTGGAAGCCATTACCATCCCATTGTCCCAGGTGCAGCTCTTTTTGTTGTGACGAGCGAAGCCGCAGAGCAGATGTGTTGGAACTGTGTTCTCGTGGTCCTGACTCTTAAACTGACAAAACACTATATTATAAAATAATATAGACTAATAGTTATTTATTTATTTATTTTAAACATAAGTATATAACGCCCTTTGAACTTTTAAATTAGTATTAAGTTTTTTCTATAACTCTGTTTTTGTTTAATTAAGTGTCAATTCATTCATTCTATTCATTCTTTACAGATTTTATCTACGAACGTTACATATGGCCAATAATATACATAAATAGAAATATATATAATATGACTTTAATAAATTACTTATAGACTTAAATATAAATATATTGCTGGACAATTCACACAGAAACATCTAGAAACAAAACAAAAATCTACCGATTTCATAATATGCCTTTGAAAACATTAACATGATTGTTTTTATTAGAGAGACCCATGCCTTGTAGTTGCATAGATGACGCGTTGTTACTTGTTATGGTGATGATGAAGGTAGTATATAGTATAACTCACCCCGACTCTGTTGTAAAACTCCTCACAAAGACGGGTTTCTACGAAATCCAGTGAAAATAGATTTTTCTCCAGAGCTTGATTCTCTGAAAGTTACATATTAGAAATCGCTCTTAGCGATAAGGCCGCCCATTGTTTAATTGTATAATTATGTTTATTTTTTGTAATGTGGTGTAACAATAAAGTATTATGTATTGTATTGTATATTAATCTATATATATATATATATATTTATATATATATATATATATATATATATAAATTATACATACTATAACTCAAGAACATCTGGGCCGATATGGGTGCTTTGATTTTAAAATAGTCGTTGTAGTAGTCAAAGTTTCAAGTTTTGTCACCGATAATCAGCATAATAAATAAATATTATCTTCTGACTTACGATCATGATAGCCCATGGCGTAAAGATTTTCAGACGCATTGTAGAAGTACGACGGCCAACAAATTGGCATCATTGGATCTGTGGAAATTAAACCGATTGAACTTATAATATTGATCTATTAATAGCTGAACAGATGATCGTTTAAAAACTGCCAGTTCACGATGGATGCAGGCTGCATCCGACCTTAATAATACCTGGAAATCATTAAGGGAGGCCTATGTCCAGCTGTGGACGTCCAATGGATTATTTGGAATGTAATAATTGGTTTTAGGTAGGTAACTATGACATTTCGCACAGAAACATCTAGCCCCGTGGTAAGCTCGAAGCTTGTGTTACGGGTGCTAGATTTAAATAATATAGGTACCTACTCAATAGAATGGATTTTTTTATTCTATTTGGAAAATGGGTTGTTATAATGAGAATGACGATGTAAATTAAAGGATTTTAACGTACAGTCAATGTCAAGAGGAGACTCCAACTCGACCAGTGCGATAGTGTTGAGGGTCGAGAACTCATACTCGGGGTGAGTTATGTATTCTTTCAGCTGAGTGTACCACGGCTTATTCCTTTTAGATATGAACATTGCTGTGCTGTGCTGTCTGTAATATTAATCAATTTTTTAAATTAAAAGAAATTAAAGATAAATTATTTTAGACTACATAACTAAAGAGTGTCTCTCAAAAAGACCTCCAACTCAGCATTAAGGGAACCTGTTAAATATAAGTACCTACCTGGAACACACAGCAACACCTAGCCCCGTGGTAAGCTCGAAGCTTTTGTTAGGGGTGCTAGATTTCTGATATACTCAATATAATATACTTACATAAAAAGATATATTTAATTATTACATATTTTATAACACCCAGACACCCACAACAAATATCTGAAGATCGTACAAAAAAGTTTCTTACCACAAAGGTATATAAATATAATATAAAGGGTTTTGAATGATATTTCGGCACAGTTCAATCGCCATCTATAAATTCAAGCATCGTTATTTATTTATTATTTGTTTATGCGTTACTTGAAGATGTTCCGTGGAATCCTGGTGATATCATCGGCGCTGCCCACCACGTAGGCCGCCTTTACCAGAACCACGCCCGTGAGCGCCACCTGCATGGAGTCCTTGGTATCTGGGGACAGTGTACGTATTATCTAAATGCGTAAGTGGAAAGCAGAAAGTAAATTTATTGGTTCAGACACAATCTAAGTAATAGCTAATAGCCGTAACACAAGCCTCGAGCTTACCACGGGGCTAGATGTCGTTGTGTAAAAATTGTCCAGTAATATTTATTTATTTATAGTAGGTACAAAATTACACAATCAAAAAAGGTTTAATTAAAAAAAACATATCAACGTTAAACCGTTTTGAAAATGGAATCATGGAATTAAGAAACATTTTTATCTCAGACCGTGTCAGGTCAGTATGTATTTTTTACTGAACCCGACGTAAAATTGTTTTTGACGTAAACTTCATTTAAACAGCGTCTCTCAACATTATAATTAATTAATTGATTGATTGATTTTTTGAGGAGCCGTGTTGGCTAAGTGGGAGCACACTCGACTTTCATTCTGAAGGTCGTGGGTTCAAACCCCGCCGCGCACCTCTGATTTTTCTTCTTGGAAAATTATGTGTGCTTTAAAAACACGTGCTCTAACGGTGAAGGCAAACATCGTGAGGAAACCGGCAAGTTCTGAGAACTTTGAAAAGTTTGAAGGACATGTGTCATTCACCAACCCGCACTTGGCCAGCGTGGTGAATTAAGGCCTAATCTCTCTCGTCAAGACAGAAGTCCCTGTGTCCCAGCAGTGGGAACGTGAATAGGGGTGTTATGGTAATTGATTTCCAGGTTCCTTAAATTATTTTCATAGCAAGCATTGCTCTTTGCCAGCACAAAAAAGTAAGATAGCCATTCTACCGTATTTGATCACTTGACTTTAATTCCCAGATTTTTGGATTATTTAAAAAAAAACTGTGGAATTAATCAAGTGCTTTAGCGGCGAAAGGAAACACCGTGAGGAAACCGGCATGATTTGAGAACTTTGAAATACATGTGACATTCACCCGCACTTGGCCAGCGTGGTGAATTAAAGCCTAATCTCGCTCGTAATTGAAGTCCCTGTGTCCCAGCAGTGGGAACATAATGGTGCTTATGCTTACGTATATGTATCTTCAGTACTCCAAGCCAAGGAAAAACCTCAGTTTGGCCCAAGTTTCCTTCCATTGCAGCAATATTCTTTCCTAAGTCACAATGCGGAGGCGGTGGCTTCAATTCTTCAAATGCATCTGATTCATCGCTCTGTGCTGCAAAGCTTATAGCTGAAATAAATTTCTATAATAAAATAAAATAAGTACTGTTTGTTAATCTCGACTTATACGGTTGAAGTCGCAAGACGGAAAGCTAATTATTGATAAAAATACTTTATTTCCCAGAAAATAACCCACATGGTAAAAAACTAGTCAATACTACTATCGAAACAAATAATAAATGTCATAATTAAATGTCTCCCTTTAAAAAATAATATTAACTGCAAGTAAGACTACATTTCACCGCGAGAAAATCCACACAAACGCTTCAAATAAAGATTAATACATACCTTGCGTAAAAAGTAGTAATAGCAATTTTACCCAAAACATTGGACTCAATTATATACTAATTATACCCAGGTGGTCGAAGTCCAGGCGTGTAATTAAGATCGTAATTAGCTTTATTATGTGCAGCGATTGGAAAAGCTATTAATTTTGTTTATCGTGAGGTAATGGGAAATTGAGTACACAAATATAGGTACAGGCCTCTCATCATAATGATCAAGATTTTTTTATGGAATCAGAAATTAATAGGTACGTAAAAAAAAGAACTACAAATAAGTTAATTAAAAGAAATATTGTACACATTATGAGTAAACTTTGATTGTTCTTATGAGAATAAAACTCTTTAAACCTATGTATACCAGAAAAGGAGCCGAACCGTCATTCTGAACATTTTAGTAGGTACTGCGATCACCAACCCGCCTAGTTTCTAAGCATGTTGATTATCACAAATTCCCCAGCACATGTCATCCATTTTGTAAACAAGTCGAAGGATACAAGATGGCGGAGCGCGCGATACCGCAGAAGACAAATTAATGAGCCGGATCCGAGAGCGATGGCTCCGATTACTGCCGAAGAACATGGATTGTTCCTAACCGCGCTTTGTGACGTCATGACTGTATCTATGTGTGTGTGTGTGTGTATTATAAAATATACATTGGCAATTGATAAACCTTAATAATGTTTCCAAGAGCTCCCCCAAGAGCTAATAAGGTTATAATATAAAGGCTTAATAAAAGGCATACAAAAAAATATGACAAAATGTTCCCGTATTTGCGGGCTGATTGCATAATGCCCTATTACAACTATTTAAAACCATTTTTTTTATAATCTGCAATCGGTCGTTTGGCCATAATCAGATTTTCACAATGGGAAAGAGTTTTGGTGCAGGGGTGTTTTAAGGAACAATGCAATTCAATCAAACAGTCCTGAAAGGCTTCAACCACCAGAACCCACTAGTATTCCGATATTTTCATTGCAACAAATGAGGGATCCATCTGCAGTTTTTGGCGAATGTGCCTTTCCGAGCCCATTGTTCGGACACAATGTAAATATTATTAGGACTCAGTAGAGCGCACCTTATTCGTTGCTCGTCGGTTCTCAGCAAATTATGTGCAACATTTTGTGTAATGCCGCAATAAAGCATTCACTTAGACCGCGTTAACCTAGGTCCAGAGCGTGGGTTCGAATTCCGGGCCTGCATACTTCAGATGCCAAGTTTTCAGGCCATGAGCATTCCTTCTCAAGTTATAGGCACTAACTCAAAGTAGACTCTTTAGTTGATAGTTAGAGAAAATCTACCGTTTAATGCGAAAGTTTAACTGAACTGAGTTTATCTTGAATATGGTATTTACTTGTTGAACTGATTTAAGGAGTAAGAATTGTAATAAATAAATATAAATAAATAGACATTATAGCATAACACACAGTGTTGGCCTAGTAAATTAGAACCAGTAAATTGAATAACTTTTATTTTAATTTTATAGTGAACTCACTTAAGCTTTATAAATATTAAAAAATTGTATGGGAAAAAATATCAATACTATTTCCTAATTATTAATTTAATGTTTCAAAAGTAATGAGTGAATCCGCTTGACTTTGACGTTAACCCTTGTTCTTTTACTTCCTTTCTATCTCTTCAATTTTCCTTTCTCGATCCCGTAGAGAAAGCTCAAACATAGTCTTCTGAGATCATTGAATGACTCAAAACAGTCGTGTATTTTTCATACACTTCATAAACTCCACAATTTGCAGCCATTGCAGTCCCGGCCTGTAATTTGCGGACTGAAGGTCGCCATAAACAACGTGCGGACAGGATAATGCACAATAATGACCGCGACTCCATGGAATATGGGAACCATTGCTAATGCAAGGTTGTAGGTGCATTATCTAAGTAATCCATTCAACAACTATACAATTTTTTTTGATTATATTTGATTAGATTATTATTTAATATTAATTTGTTAAATAAAGATCACGCAAATCCTTTTAAATTTTATGAACGAAACTAACAAAAATACGCATATACAGTCAAATCTTATGTGAATTGTCCAGCAATATTAATTTTATTTAACATCAAAGAGTTCCTAGAGATCTGCTAGATCTGCAAAATACTTATGCATAGAATTCCATCAATTTTACCCTTAAATCTATAGCTAAAGATCTTGCAAACACAATGTGCAATTTAGCCAAGCCTGATACCGATTGCCACCGTCGTGACCGATGGCGATGGCTATCCCGGTATTAGTAACAATGGATGGGAATATTTCAAGATTAGAAATAGCTCCTAAACGGCTTTTTATGTTCAGATTAAGATCATAGGATTTATGTTATCGTGACTTGCATTTAATAGTTTCCGTTTATTATGTTTATTTTTATGTAAGTAATAAATATGCCGTGTTGGTTAAGTTGGAGCACATTCGTATTTCATTCCAAAGGTTGTGGATTCAAATAACGCCGCGCACCTCGGATTGTTCTTCTTAAACGTCCTCTAACGGTGACGGCAAACATTGTGAGGAAATCGGGCATGGTCAGAGAACTTTGAATAGTTTGAAGGACATGTGCCGTGCCATTAACCAACCCGCACTTGGCCAGCGAGGAAAATGAGTGCTAAATTACATAATAATAAAATATCTGTTTGTCCAAAGCTTGTGAAAAATCCTATCTTACCAAAAATCCATCCTAATTCACACAAAAAAACCAAACCCATTAAAAATCCCATACATTAACCCTACGCATTGTATAAGTTAATTATGATATCATACATCAACCTTTTCACTGCCTCGGTCCTTTTCGGCCCTATTAAACTATCGTTAACCTTGGGGGTCCCACTTGGACAAACAGACAAACAAACAAAATGAAATGGAGCTCATTCATCAAGTTGGAGGAAGTATTAAGTGTCAAATATAATAGTTATGGTAAGATGGGAGACGAAGGGATTTGGTCCATTGACTTACGAGAAAAAGTCGTGTAAATCTCTCAAATTTAAAAACGAAACGGGTTCAATTTATTTGTACTTATTAATTTATATCGATAATATTTGCGGTGCTCAAAGGCTCAGCGTAGGAGGTTCCGGGTTTGATTCCCACAACGAGACAAATGTTTAAACGTTCTGCAGATATTAGTTCTAGTTGTTCTATATATCAAAAATCTTTTTTAAGGAATAGTTTATCACATATTATAATTAAAGATTTTCTATTATTATCTAGAACCCGTAATACAAACTCCAATCTCAAGCACTTAATTAAAGCGCACATTATTGTTATTAAATAAAGATTACAGTTCATGTTCTGAAGTTCGTGCACAAGTCTGCATGAATATAGCAACTTTTCTCTTGACGAAAGAGATTAAGCCGCCAAGGGGAGGTTGGTAAATTTCTTCCTCGTCTTATTCTTCGAACTCTTCAAAGATATAAGGTCTGGTCTGGCCTGGGTGTAATAAATGTATAATTTAAAAATCTATCTATGTATGTATATTCTAATAAGTATAAATATCAGATATCTAGCACTCGTAACACAAGCTTAGGAGCTTATCACGGGGGTAGATGTTGTTGCGTGAATTGTACAGCAATATTTATATGTATTTATTTATATCTTATCAAGCCGGTTTACTCACGATGTCTATAGCGTTATTGATGATGATGGTAAGTGTATAATGGAGTTGGGCTCGCGCTCCCCGCACAATGGCCCATACAAATAGGAATACATGTTAACTAGGCGGGGGTCTGATTATGCTTCTTTAATTACCTGCCCTGACGTCACTCGGAAAGGTGGCTTGTAATATCTTTAGATTTACATTCATTTACGTATACTATTTACTAATAATAAATATGAGGGCTCAGTCATGGAGTAAGTTAGTTTGTTTTCAGAGATACTTTGTTTATAGGCTTACATTTTTTTGTCTTTCTTTCATACGACTTAAGCCTTAAGTTTTGGTGTTAAATAACCCCAAAACGTTTTTGAAAATCAAATTAAAAAAATAATATTTATTGCCACTATTACCCCAAGACTTTTGGGTAGGTATAGTCAATAGAAAATTGATGATAAATTCTTCAGGACCGAGGAAAACTTCACCGGACTGTATCTATGGACTACAAATAGAAGATTCCGAATACTGAGAACCTCTTTTTGAATTTGGTCAAAAATTTTGAAGTTGGCGATGGGGTTTGAACAAAATCTTCGGGATGACGCCAGAACAGATCTTGAGATCCAGTATAATTTGTATACAACCGCTTAAGCACCGTGTGTTTTATTACCGCCATCTTCATCAAACAAGAAATATAATAATTAACCAGAGAGACACTTTATCGATTAATCGCTAGAGGCGTCGGTGAGGCGATAATTCGATACATGAATAAATAAACACATATCGATTATCCTTGATGGATCTTTGACAGGCAATCGAGTTGTAAAGGTTTTAAAACTTTTAAAGGCTACTGGATTTTTTATAGCTCTATTTTTATTTATTTATATTTACACAGACACAATTTACAAGACAAATTTGCAGATCGTACTATTTTTGTCCCGAGGCGGGAACCGAACCCGCAAACCTTTTGTTTCGCAGGTGGACTTTCGCCCGCTGCGCCACAAAGGTCGTCAAATACTATATTTAATAACTTGAACTTGAATAAGAAATAGTTCTTTTATTAGGCGAGCGTAAAAGCTTTAAAATATCTCAGTCCTTGATATATAAGTTCCTTGAAGAACAAAAAATAACGAACGAAACATAAAAGAAGAAAACATAAATAAAGCAAAGCCTTTGGTATCGAGAGACTATTTCATCATCATAACAGTAAGACACACATAATGGTACCTCTAGTGGATAAATTGTTATAAATGAAAATGAATAAATAAATAAATTTTGCAACTCATACAGCAACATCTAGACCCGTGGTAAGCTCGAAGCTTATGTATTTAAATAAGACAAAGACATACATACATTTATTAACTACTTTATCACATACTAAGGAATACATAATACAATACATTCAACAATATTAACAGAAAAACATACAATAAAATTTGTAATTGATTCATGTTCTGAATTCTCCCAATTTACATGAGAATAACTTATACACAATTGATTTTAGCCGTTTATAAAAATCAATAATACACAATTGATTTCAAACAAGGCAAACAAAAATTAAAAATTGTGGTCAACCACATTATTATTATTAAAACTCATCTGTAACAATGAAACATCATAATTCGTATATTCAATACAAAACACAGCAATAATCTTGAGATACAATAAATCAAATAGCCCTTCAAAGCCTATGGTCTTTTATCCGGTATCGGCCGACGACATATTTATAGCTGTACTTAATGGAGTAGATATAAGATATTATATGTTTATTTTGTTGACATTTTTAAGATTGTTGAAGTTTTTCGGAGAAATCCATTTGAGTTTGTTTAGTTATTGGATCACCCACTGTTTGACTCTGAATTTCGTAATTGGGTCTAATTTACTTCTAAGAACTATTGGTCTACGACCAGTGGATTAGCTCTTTGAAGTGGCAATAGGCAGGTCATATAGCGAGGAGAACAGATGGCTGATGGGGCCTAAAAGTTCTCGAGTAGAGAACATGGATCGGGTAACGCAGCGTCGGACGTCCGCCTACCAGGTGGACGGATAAGTTTTAAATTAACTGTTGCTGTTACTAAATATAATAAACATGCATTGATATTTATTTTTTGCTACACATAAAAACATCCGGAGTCGAACAAAATATCTGCTAAACTTACAATTTAGTTTTAAATATACCTACCTTACAGTAGGTGACATTTAAATGCAATTTAAAATAAGAATAAATCCATAGATACAATAACTTGTAGATATGTCAAATTACTAGGACAAGTCCATTTGCAAAGAGCTACAAATATTTAGACCGAGCATAAACTTCGCGTGTAGAATTGATTCTACGCCCAGTTGATACGAATGCAAGTGGGGCAAAACCTACATTCTAGATTTTAGATCCTTCGCACTTAAAGCTACATAAATCTATGTTTGAATTTTGTTTTAATTAAGAATATTAATAATTATTTTTAGACGACCTCTGTTGAAGCGGTCGTATATCCGTCTGCGACGCAAGATATGTATTCTAAATAAATATCTATCTTTGTGTTTAATTATCAAATTACTAGCTGTCCCGACCCTGGTTTCGACGCCTTCAATTAAAAAAATATAAATTGTAGCCGATTCACGGACCTACTGAATACGCATATAAAATTAGGTGTAAATCGGTAAAACCGTTTTGAAGAGATTTATTTATTTTATTTTATAGATATCAGATATATCAGAAGTCTTGACTACTATACCACGTACATTTCTAACCATTTCTAACTGGCTGTTACCGCCTTTTTGCGAAACAGCTATTGTTTTTTATTTATACAAAGATAATAATAGATAAGAACCTGCCCTGTAAGAATTGAACCCTACTTTGAATTGAAGAAGTCTCAAAATCTTTGAACAGAAATAGTCTATTGCTTGTGAAGTTAAGTGTACGAAGAACCTTACTTAGTGAGGACAGAATGACCGTAGACGTCAACTTTATAGAAGTTATTGGCTATTACTTGTAGAGTTAGTTCTAGGAGCGATTTAACCGCTGATTCATTAATAATAATTCGGAATTATCTTTGGATTATTAAATAACCATGAATGTGGATTGTAAATAGGGTTTGTAAATAGGGTATGAAAATTAAGAATTGCATGTTACAAATCTAGGAACGAATCTGTATTATATGTATATTAAAAAGCTGAAGTGTTCGGTTTCCCCCGTTTTCTATAGTTTTCTGACCTTTTTCCTTAGACTACTACGAATATTTTGACGACAATTGAGTTTTATTTGTATATAGATTTAAGGTGTTTTTTATGTAGATAACTTAAAAAAGGCAGGCGATGCTGTTGGCCGATCGGCTAGTAATAAATATTTAGATCATAAACTTACCTTATTTGACAGCTAACGTCAAAATATTGCGTCATTATCTGTCCATCTCGAGTGTTAACGACAGCACCCGTATCCGCTTACTGATACGATCTGACAAAGATATCGATCTTAAGCGGAGATCGAAAGTGACGAAACTACTTTGAAAAGTTAATAGAATATGGATTGGTCTGTATTGATTTAATGAGAGAAATCTTCAGTAAAAAAATAGGTAATTTTGAACTAGCGGTGCCCGCGTTTCCGTCCGTTATATTATGTTATTATGGGGGCTCGTTCCAGTATCATTATATTGAGAACACAATATCTCTGAAAACAAATTAACTTACTCCACGACCTTCCTTGATTTAGTTAACTTTGGTGTAACCTTTTTTACAAATTAAAATATAATTATTATAATTATAATGTTTATATATATATTATACTATCAATACCTTAGAACTATGAGTGTGCTCGAGGAACTATAAAAAGGACATAAGTACAAGCTTTAGGAACGAATTAATCTGAATTTGCCACTCCATTAGTAAAAGGATGTTACAGTTAAGGATGTAATCACAGGCGGAGCGATAAGCGAAGCGGGTATAACAAATAATCAATTATATTTTTTTTTTCACGTATTATGTTATTATTATAATGGTTTTTACATAATAACATAGGATTATGTACTTGCAATTTTTACATCAAACTTAATTTTAACAAAAATTTCATGCTATTAAAAATATACTAACTTGGCAAAATAATATATTCAACTTGGATCAAAGACCTTCGAAATGAAAGTCGAGTGTGCTTCCACTTAACAAACACTATTTTCTAGAGCTTTATTGATTTAACAATAGGTTATCCTTTTTCTGAAACCATCCCCAACATACACACACTCTTGCGCTTACAGTCAGAAGTGTCAATTCCCTCGCTTTTTTATCTGTCACCGGCGAATTAGCGTCAACGCGTCGCCTATAAACATGTCAGCGGCGTATCTCTTGACAATAAACCCTCTGACAGATTGCTACTGACAGACAATAGGAGCACCTTTGTAGGGTTCTGTTTGGAACGAGGTAAACGTTTAGACTATGGTTTTTTTCTAATATAAAATCAAAGAAGTTGTTTATTTGAAAGCTCTATGCAGTATTCGTGTCATTGTATACTCATCTTTATCTTTTCACGAATTTACCGGCATTAAATCAAATGTAATGCCGGTAAATCCGTGGGCGGAGAGCTCAGTAATATAATTTAAGTACATAATATGCATATATAGATATCTTTATTATACATATATAAAACCCAGAGAAATATCTGCAAATTTATGTTCCGAGGCGGGAACCGAACCCGCATCTTCAACCCATCGCCCGCTGCACATAGGTTGTCTATTTTTTATTTGGATTGTTATGATTATGAAACTTAGTTCCATCAATATAAAATTATAATTTTACCGAAGCATAATTTTGTTGCAACAATAAAAAGTATTTAACATAAAACTCATCAATTTTACATAACATATTTATAGTTAAAACATATAGCCCGTAGCCTTCTATTCATAGATTCGTTAAAGATTACATTTCCATAGATAATTATATGTGTGATGAATAGTCCCAGTTTAAGATAAATGAATCGATTTGGTTGTTATAACCTATCATAAGCATAGGTAATATTGATCATACACATAGATATATCATCATCATAACATCAATAATCATTCTACTAATATTATAAATGGGGATGTTGGAATAATCAATGGAATGCCTATGAATTTTACAGATATATGAGCTACATTATTGTGATGTTTCATCAAAATCCATTAAATTGTTTTTGCGTGAAAGAGTAACATACATTCTTACAAATTTTTGCATTCTTAATATTAGTATGATTACCTATTCTTTAGTCTCGTTAGTATGATACATGGCTCAATAACATTAAATATGACATTTATGAATACATCTTTATATAAAATCATATAAATGTCTACCTAATTCAGTAAAACAATATTTATTAAATGCATTTCGTCGTTTTAATTATCGTTTGTTTAAAAATAAATAAACTTTAGAACCACTTATATTTTAATAGCTCATTAACATTTAAAAATGTTGGAATGCTAGAAAAAAAAATTGACCAGACTTAAATAATGAGAAAATTCACACTTAAATAGCTTTATGAATAACAATGAATGGAAGGTATATAATGTAGTTATATAATACTAAACAAAATACTTTAATTATCTAGGTACTATATTTTATGAATATGAGCCGTATTGTTTAAGGACATGTGATATTCACCAAACTATTGTGGTGAATTAAGGCCCAATCTTTGTCGTCAAGAGAGAAGTCCCTGCGCTCCAGCAGTGGGAATGTAATAGATGATAATTATATTGCATTTATATCTCGTGTCTGGAAATAAAAAAATATTATTATAATATTATTATTATAAAAAAATGAAGTTTCATAACCCACACTAACAATTAGCCCCGCGGTAAACTCGAAGCTTGTGTTACGGGTGCTAGATTTTCGATAAACTTATTAGATACACAAATAAATAACCATTGTTTTATTATTTATAGAAAATAGTCGGATAACTCGGAACAAATGCAAATTATTGTCCAGAGGTGGGAATTGAACCCGCAACCTACATCACTGGCATCTTCTATGCCGCATCACAGAGATCGAATATAGGATATTAATTAATGTACGGAACCACTTTAGCTAAAACAACTCGCACTTCCCCGTGAGTCTGGACCGATTTTTTGTCCTCTTGTCTCAGAAAGCTGTTTATTCTGGGATTAATTGGTCCGTTCGATAACATCTCATCGATTGGGACAAATTGGGACTTTTATCACTAATCATTATCACACTTTCGATCCTTTGGGTGAGTTTTATCGTTATTTTGACTATGTATGAGTATGTGTTCTTACCTTTCAATGATTGTAGGTTCAAATCCCAGGGTTTTATGAATGATTTTAAAATTAATATCTTTTATTTCTAATAAAATCCTAAAGATCACTTGGACAAGTCAATAAATACAATAAATATTACATTAATTAAAATATAGATACAATGGAAACAAGGTTGACATAAAAACACATTTTAAAAGCACTATATTGAGAAACATAAAGAACAACCAGCTCATATTTGAAATGAGTACAATAATTTGTTAGTTTGTTTTTGCTTTAAGATAATGAAGCGGATTCCATCCCATGCAGTTTTATCTTCTAGAATTTCTAGATACAATAATATGGTTATTTTACTAAACATACAATACACCTGGAACAAACATTTGTAGATCATACAAAATTGTCCCGAGTCTGGAATCAAAGCAACCTCTAGCATACCAAAGGCGGATCCTCGTCTACTGCGCCAAAGAGGTCATATGTGAGTTGTAATAACGATGATAGCATGATAATAAAACACATACATTCGTTAGTTCCCATACAAACGAACTGACAAGCTGACACGGTAATGGTCAGTAATGAGCGGAGCCGCGGGCAATCGCGAGTCTTCGTATGTCGTAATGGGACTTGTGATAAATTATCGAATGGGTTTAGAGATGAGAATATACTTTCATTCTCGTCGGTATTTAGGGCTAGATGTCTCTGTGAATTGTATAGCAATAGTGATTTATTTATTAAATTTTTTCAAGTCAATACGGTGATCTTCATAACCTCTGTAAGGAAAATTGAGGGCCCATTTGCGATGCAAGAGGTTGCGGGTTCGATTCCTGCCTCGGGATAAATTTGTACTATTATTCAAATATTTGTTCCTGGTGTGCCTGGTGTTTTCTATGAATAATAAAAAATATATTTCTATATGTTTATTTTATTAAGTTTTTCAGAAATCTAGCACCCGTAACAAGCTTCGAGCTTACCACGGGTCTAGATGTTACTGTGTTAATTGTTCAGCAACTATGGAATAGTGCAATTAAGTCCTTAAATTAAAATAGTATTAGACGTTATGCAAGATTTTTATTTAACTAAGAATTGGATAAATTTATGTTGCAGGTTCGATTCCCGCCGGGAGACAAGTGTTAACGAAAATAACACCCGTGTTAATTAAGCTCCTGCATTTATAATGTTATTCATACATAATTCACAGATCCTTTACAAAACGCAATTAACCACAATGTACAGTCAGCTGAGTCAACTACAATTATTTCATACACTACTGAATAAAAAGAAAAAAAATATGGTATCCAAATCTGACAGCATTTTGCCTTAGTGCATAATATTTTAGGAGATGGAATAAATTAAATCACAAATGGAATGGATGAATGCATTTGATAGTCTCAAATGCATTCATCCATTCCATCTATTGGCTTATTAAACTACGATATAGATACATTTTAAAAGAAATATAAAAACTGTTTGGTTGACTGTACATGGTACCTGAGTAATAAAGGCTCTGTTTCAAACCACTACTTTCACGTATACACAAGTACAGTTGGCTATCACAATTGCTAATGTTTTGTTTTAATTTTGGTCTGTGTGCGTGTGTGTAGATTTCGCGTAAAACTAGATTTTAACTCATTTTCTGCATTAGTCAAAACTGAGGAAATGTTTCTTGAAATAACATTAATATTTATGTGCTATTTGGATATTTGGAATTTGAAAATTTGGTCTTGGTAAAAATGTCTTCAAAATTTGCATCTTAAAATAATTAAATTAAATTTTAAAATAATTAAACGTTGGATTTTGAGATATTTATAAAATTAAGTTAGAAAGTTGTGAATTGTACTAAAAATATGAAATTATTATCATATTTACCTATACAACGTCCCACTAAGGGGCACAGGTATTTTAATTAAATTAATTCAGGATTGGTATAATCGCCACGTTTAGGTGAAGCTTAGATATAGGGTTGTTTAATTCTTAGGCGAGCACCACGCGACATCATCATTGTATTAATAATCATGCTATTTCAGTCACAAACCATTTGTGCAGATTATACACAGTACAGATGGAATATTCATGTAATATTTAAACGAAGGCAGAATCCATGTTATGCAAAATTAAGCTTGTATTTCTAATCTGAAAATAATTTACTTCTATGGAATTAATTTAGTTTGCTTCGAGCGAATAAAAATTTAATTGAAAATAGTAGGAGTACAATTAAATTATTTTTTTCATATTTAAATTTTTAAATCGGGAAAACATACTTTATGAAAATTTAAATTCCTATGGAAATTATCACCTTGACAACTCCCCTGAAAGAGATGGGGTCAGTACCATTCTTAGGTTGACACCACACGGCCCTTTTTAGAGGCTATATCAATTGTACAGCAAGAATCGAATCTGCTACCAAGAGATTTCAATCAAATGTACGTTGCAACCAGACATTACCCATTTATATGTTTATCAAAACATTAACGGATTTTGCTGACTGTACTTTTAAATCTAGAGCAGGTAATACGAAGCGCCAGATCATTAAGTAGATTATGTGGTGCCGGATTAGGAATTGTATTAGATGACATCAGATGATACTTGTTAAGGGATTGAGTGGTACTATTCCAAGGTCGATACAACACGGTATATGTATTTGAAATTGTTGTTTTATATTTAGTATTTAAGCGTTCAATACTTATCTCCTTACATATATGACAGAAGCCATTAATTAGTGTTTTGAGCTGAATTGTAAATAAAATGAATTTAGTAGAAAATAGCTTCATATAAAAGACATAAACGCGTCCTCGTCGGCTGATCTGTTTTGTTCTGTTAGTGCATGACAGGAATTGAACTCACGACCTTCAAAATGAAAGTAGAGTAAGCTCCCACTCGTTATTTCTTTGGCCGTACCATAAATGTTGTATGACTATGAGTACATATTATATTTATAAAGGGTTCGTTAACATTTTTGCTATGTCTGGCATCCTGGCGATTAACAACTCACAGTATGTACACGTAAACAGAAAGGTTACCTGCACCAAATGTATCAAGATCATCATTTATTTTTTTATTATCATTATATTATAAATAATAATTTCAATGGGCTTGAAGATCCATATCTGTCCCACACACTGCAATGAAACGGTCAGTCTAATCCAACGAATAAAAAAGATTTCCAATTTATTGTAATATGAAATGATTTCAGCCATTGTCAAGTCCAGTCTTCTGCTAGATTAATTCCATTAGCCACTTGGATGACACGCATGAGAAAAAGGTGGTACAAATTTTAGGCACACAATAAGATAAAATTATTTTATTTTATTCTTACATTTTAGGAAAACTTGACCGAATTTAAAAATAACTCAGCATATCAATATAAATAATAAAAAAGAGCATTTAATCGATAATAAAACAATGAAATGATAATGAAAAAATATGTATTATCTTAAAATAACAATTAAATGTAATAGACATAATCAGCGGACTCCACACTTAAATAGACCTATTTTTATATTAGGTTTAAGTATTTTGAAACTAAACTTATAATTATTTACATAAAATATAATAATAATAAGACTTATTTATATTATATTGTTATTAATATCAAGTTTACCTACTGCTTTCTCTACATACTGTGACGACAGGTGTATGACGCGTCGTCAATATGAGTGAGAACTTGACGATTGACGTTTCTGATTGACAATCGCTAAGTATAGGGTGTACTGGACACACGGGAATAGTGGAAACGGTGTTAATAACTGACCGCGACTTTTAAAGAGTATTTTTTCAATTGTAGTTCCTTTGAGATTTTTCAAAGACTATGTTTATTTTATTCGCATAGTTCTTCAAAGATGTTGGTTTAATAATCCCGTTTACTAAGTGGGTTGATGATAACAGTAAGATAGAACACAGAAAAACGCAGATGCTTGCTTTCTTGAATTGAAACTCTAATTTGGTTTGACAAGATCCGCAGAAAGTTACACAAGCCATAAAATTGCTGAAACGAAGAAAATCATATACATGTGCATTTTATGCGCGTAAAATAGTAAATAGCATAATAAATATATAAGTTAGATTTTATTGTGGTAAATTTGTAAAAAGATAATAAAATTTATATGATTTTAGTTAGTATATTTAAATAATAATTCATTTTACCAGTCTATTATTAAGTTTAACTGCTAAGTCTAGTATGTTTAAGTAGTTATGCCAAGATTGTAACTTTCGTCCAATAAATAAATTGAAACTGAAATTAATTAATAAATGCCCATTAAAATTGTTCAAGTGTATTTCTGTAGTTCAAACCACTACCATATAAATTCCAATAATCCAAACAAATCTACAAATAACTAGCAGCATCCCGAGACAGCCTCCGAGATGAATCTATGGTCCAGTGGAGGCTGTGTCGCTGAACTGAGAGCACGCGTGTACCGCTCTTAACCGGGAAGTGAAAACTACGCGAAAAGTTAAAAAAGTGTAAAAAAGTTATGTGTTTTTTTTTGTTAGTGAGTAAAACCCCGAGAGATACACAGACACATACATAACTTTATTAATAGTAAGTATTTAATATTCATTTTAATATTCATATTCATTTATCTACAACTATAGAAACAACAAAACTATAGAATATAAGGTACATTCTCTGTAAAAATATATCTATCACTAGGCCTTTAAATGTATTGAGCGTGTAATAAAAATAATGTTAAAAATTAATATATTAGTTAGGTATACTTATCTCGAGTTTTCTTTTAAAGTAAATTATTTTCTTACAACATAAATAAAAACGTACTGTTTGTAAGTCTCGCTTAAAGTCGAGAATGGATGGAGCTATTTAAATGTTTTGTTTTACCATTTATTGAGAAGTTTAAAAAAAAGTTTAAAACTTGAATAAATGTGAAAAAATAAAACCGGAAAAAGTCGCGGTCAGGTTAACTAGTTTATTCATTTAGGAAATAACAAGGAAATTCTCTAGTTAAAAATAATATTCAGCGTGGGAAAATGTTGACTTGTTACGCGACGGAAAATATTTCCCATCGAATTCTTTTTGGCAGTTATTTTAATGGTTTTAGGACTGGTTTACATAAAATACTAACTGACCCACCCGTGGCTTCACTCGCTTTATTTCCATGTTCTCTCTACCTTTAAACCTTACCTAGGCTAAGGCTACTACGAATATTTCGAAAAGCAGCTAAATCGACCCAGCCGTTCTTTTCTTGAGTTATAAAATGACAACGAAAAGTGGCATTGATTTATGTATAGGTAGGTATATAGATAAAACTTACAGACAACCATTAATTAATCAAATCAATTATGCAACCGTTCAATAAAAATAAAATAAATAAATCTTAATTAGTGTTATCTTTATAGGTTAAAGACTATATTACGAAAATACTACATTATACTACAGATATCAGTGGCCAAAATTAGAAATATAGAAATTTTATCTATAATCGGCAGACGTATTAATATTCTAACAACCTATTAAACATGTTTCTTAAAAAAAGTAAACAATATGCAAATATATTCGTAAAGTTGTAAATAAATTAACAAATGACGACCTCTGTGGCGCAGCGGGCGAAGGGCGAACGCAAGAGATTGCAGGTTCGATTCCCGTCTCTGATTTTTTTATGATCTGCAGATATTTAAGTGTGTTCCAAAAATTGTATATGTATAGAGAAAATATCTATCTATATATTCAATTAAGTGTATCAGATTTTCTAGCACCCGTAACACAAGCTTAAAGCGCGGTAAAATCCAGAGGTGACGACGGGGTTACCTTCAGAATGATAGTCGAGTGTGCTCCCACTTAGCCAAGACGGTTCTATGTTAATGATGATGACTACTGCGGATATCCTAGTGAATAAAGCATTAAGAAAGATAAATATGTATCTTTTCAATCCAACTGTGCAACGAGTTAGCTAGTCAAAGATTTGAGCAGATAAGAATATTGTTAATGTATGTAAATAAATAATATAAGTTTAATTTGTTTGAATATATTAATTTGTTAATATTTAAATAAATAAATACCGCTGGGAAATTTACACAGCAACATCTAGCCCTGTGGTTAGCTCGAAGCTTATGTTACGGGTGCTAGATTTCTGTTACTAACATAATATACATACATGGATAGATAATTTTAACATAGATATTTAACACCCAGATACTCGTAACAATTATTTGCAGATCGTACATACGTTTGTCCCGAGGCTGGAATCGAACCCGCAACCTGAACTTCGCCCGCTGCGCCACAGAGGTCTTCAAACTAAACATTATAAAGTAATGTATTTTATTATATTTATATATTACATTATCTTTATTGTTATTGAAATAAATGATAGTAGTTAATGATAAGATTAGGTATTAATGCGATAGAAAATTATACAAGCGGCTAAAAGGCTTTATAATTTATATTTAACGAGTATAACACCTGTTTTTCCGCATTAAATTGATTTTACTGCGAAAAAACACCATATTCATAAAAAAAATTTACTTGTTATTTTATGAATAAAATTCATTAAGTAGAATATTCTTACAAAAGGCGATATTTTAGTAAGTAGGTATCTACTAGTTTTTATGTTTTTAATATTTTATTACATCATAAAACACAACCAATTACAAGATCGTTGATCATATTTTATTATACTTCGTGGTTTGTTCTCAAAATGAGTAACTGAAAAGAATTATTATTGTTTTCATTTGACTTGTAGTATGATCCAGTAACCATCACTCCGCGTTGAGGGTAAAAAGATATTTTTTATTTCTGTGACCTACTTATCTACTGCCCACCGTCCCGTCATTCGTGATTTTAGTGTCGATCGCTCCGCACGTTCGCTTCCTATTTCTTACTTCGTTGAAATGTTCGACGTAGAAATGTCTTTGTGGAAGCGTTGCAAAGAAGAAAGTGTTGCAAGAATTTTAAGAAAATTTGTCAAACCAGTGAAATACTCGCCGAAGGATAATTTCGCCGTTCGATTCTGAAGATTCATCAAAATATTGCCTGTTGCGGTAAGTGCAGTGATATATGTAACAACAAAGCATCAAAATTACATAACAAGCAAATGTTCGAGAACTTTCTCGCCCAATCGGCCAACGCATATGGAAATCTGTGGGATTTATCCGCGCGTACAGCCAACGATGACCGGTACGCTCTCAGTGACTACCGTCACCCAATCTTTATTATGATGAGCAAATAATCGAGAATTTTTTCTCGTACAAAAGGCCAATGCATATGGAAACCTGCGGGGTTGTCCGCGCATACAGCCAACGACGGCCGCCCGGCCTTACGCTCTCAGTGTGGTGGTATCACAAAATATCATTATCTAATTATCAAATGATGGAGTCGAGAGTTTTTTCGCCCCATCGGCCAGGCACGCATATGGAAATCTGCGGGATTCTCTGCGCGGACAGCCAATGACGCCCGTCACGCTTTGCGCTCTCATTGACAACCGTCACCCAATATTTTTATATCTAATGAACAATGGATCTCTCGATCAAAAAGTTCTTACTTACTTGCCCGGTCAACACATATGGTAACCTGCGGGGTTTTTTCCGCGCGTGCAACCAACGACGGCCGCTAGACCTGGCGCTCTCAGTGAATACACACACAATATAGTTTTTTCGCATGAGGACGCCTGTGGGGCTATCCGAGCGAAAAATGTAGGCACCAACCTATAACGGTAGACCTAATTAAATTACTCGTATTGGTAACGAATAAAATACCTCAGTTTAGAGGCTATTAATATGTTAACAGTAAAAAACAAACAACTTGTTAATGTATTTTCCGGAATAATCTATAAATAGAACGCGAGTCTAAGGCTCAACGCCTACTCACTGTTACACATTCTGTGGCACCATACGCTGCCCGAACGCCACTCGGTCCCCTCGATAAAACCGGTTTTGTGCCCGGGGCGCAAACGCGTTGCTACAATGCGAGCGCAACACTATAGCATAATATGTCCATCCTTTTCACAATGACATTTATGTTGATAAGGAAGTGACAAATATACTTAATCTGGCAAGCAAATTATGTATGCTATAAGTTTACCTTTTTGTATAAAAGGTTAGTTGATTGTTTTATCCAATCGAAGAGGCTGAAAATCCAGTATCTCCTGTATGCCCCTGTATGCCATTACGTTGTGAAAAAATCACAGTAGCTGTGTTTGGATCAACCACTTTTTTCATCTCTAGTGCATTTGGCCCTGATGAAAAATTCCTGTGGTACCTACATACGTTACGTACCTAACATGTCCGGCACAAGCGCGGATAAAACCAACCATGGTTGCTGGTGTTGTTGGAAATCAACAGATTCTTATAGCAGAAAAATCTGCATTGGAGAATGGCAATCCTATTACTTTGGGATAAAACCCATCGGCATGAGAGGTTATATAGATAACAAATGCTTCAAGGCCAGAGGTCTTGCTTTATCCACTCATATCACCATACAATGGTTTAAAATATTACCAGCGAAACAGTATTGTTAAAAGTACCTACTTTAACGCAATTGCATTTTGGAAATTGCATATTATTCAGAGCTCCGATTAATCAGAGTTATCTAAGGACTAATGTCAAATCCACTATATAAATGTAACAACAATGAAACGTGAAAACTGAAAACTCAGTTAAAACACGCCATTAATTCATTGGCTATTTACAAGAGATAATCTATTTTAAACTATTTTACAGGCTCTGGAAGCCTTAAGATAATGCGCACACAAGTGACCAACATTATATAAATACTCAAGTCAGTTTCGAGCAGGAACCTAGTTGGTTCACACAAAAATAGATATGGTATACTTGTGTAGATAATATCTATATGATCTTCAAGTCAGCGAAAGCAGCTATCATGAACATCTAGCGCGCTTACTCGTACTGGTGCGAAGTAAAATAATTACCTTATTTGCAAATTCTGCTATAGACCAGAATCTGACAGACAGCTTCTAGAAGCACCTATAATCAATAGAATAATTTCCTAGATTAATTCTGGTCATAATATAAACTGTCCTCCAGAGGAAGGTGTCTTAGTTACCACCAACAACAAAATCCATTAATTAAGAATTGGATTGAAATGATGTCGTATCTATTTTAAAGTCTACGTAAAGGTAAATTACCTAAGAACAGGTTCATGATCACATGAACAATTTTAAAATTAGACTTTTAAATCAAAAAACCCTAAAACATCATTATATTATATACATCATTAGATATAGAACGAGTTGTATATTTTACAATAAACGTTTTACATACTTTATACAAAGTACCTACCTAACTTCCCCAAAGGTTACGTGTTTTTCATTTTATCAAATACAAAAATGTATTATTTATTTCCTGGAAAGTAATAAGTACCTTGATATTTTTATGGGATTACAAAGTAAACGAATGCTGTGCATTATTATATCTAAAGGGCTTTGTTAACATTAATCTAATGGCACAATTATAGGATTGGCGGAATTTACGAGATGATTCAAATCTCATTGTTTATTATTGATTATAGATATATATAATGAGTGCATAAGAAATGTTGAATTTATTGAGACAATGTTTGTACTTTTTAAGTTAATTTTTATTGAAGACAAGATTAAACAGGTATTTTAATACCGTCAAATAAATTTCGTTCCTTTGGGGCTGTTTTATGATGTTGCATTTCAGGATGAATAAAGAAAACAGACTAAGGCAGAGTTATTGGAATATATCAACATTCAGTTATTCAACTATGTACAATTTATCATAGATCATTAAACTGCAGACATTGTTTAGCTGTCTAGCCATTGAATTCGGGTGATTATACACCGAAGGAATAAGAAGATGCTAGTATATTTATTTCAAAGCTATTGAAGAAAGATATACTTTTCTGACAATAACTTAAACTAAAAATAATTTATAAATTTATGGATTGATGCACACATTTTTAGATGACAGGTGCTGAATCGAAATATTTTCTGACTCCTCAAAAACGGGGTACCTACTCAGCATCATGGGGATGCTGCCAGCGGCCAGTGGTCTTGCTAAGGAAATGGGAAAAACAAATTAACTTTAATGGCTGCTAACAGCCCTATAAAGAAATTAGTATTTTTTCAAAATATTTCAAACCGGTATTTTCAGAAAAGATACTTCTGAAAACACGACTGCCGTCGTACATAATTAAAATTCATGTTTAGATTCGGTTCTCGTAATCTATGTTCCATATTTTTTCACAAAAACTATTACGGAAAAATTTTGGTTTGGTTAAAAGGTCCGAAGACCAATATTTATAAGACCTTGATATCAAGTGGAAACTGACAAGTTGGTTTTTATAAACTAATCATATTTTTATTTAAAAAATAAATAACAGGATATAGAAAATTTACCTATTCGCAACTCGAATAATAAAATATGTCATATTTATGTATCATAAATCATATAGGTGATAACGCATAATATGCGTAATATATAATATTTCATATTATGGAATAAATAACTTTATATTGATCAAAATTTGTTCCTACAATTTATCAATGATCTTCTTAGAAATAAATAATTCTTAGAATAAGAAAATTAGAATAAAAAATTTACTCAAATTACTTATTTTTTTGTATCTAATTATCAAGCTGTAAATTACTTGCTGTACCTAATTGTAATTATTCCTCTGTGGAAAACACTGTGGTTTTAAAAAATAAAACGGATAAATTGCTATGAAGTTCGCCTTGATTTCCTTATTTAATTTTTTCACTTTTATTACTCATGTGGGTCCTCCATACAGTAACTGTTAGTAGCACCTGCATATAGATTAGATTAATGCCCTGCAAAATCAGACTGCTTAATGGTGCAAATGTTTTTTGACCATTTATGTAAGCGAATTGTAATAAAGTACATTTATTAGATGAAAGTGTCCTGACTGAAGTACCAAATGAAAATTTTATCTCATTATTGAAGCTTCTCGCTTTTAAGTATACCTTAGGTCACTTTGCATACCTGTTGCATTAAAGGTTGTTTTACAGAAGTTACTATCCAAACCACGATTTACCATTGGATAATTGTTTCAAAGAAATATAAAATATTAATGAAGCATACTGGGTGCAAACAATGTGTAAAATTGATATCGGATATAGTGAAAATTTATTCACAAATTGTAATAATTATGTACTATTTCTACGAATACTTTTCATGGTATGAAAAAAGGAAATACTAAAAATATTTTAGTATAGTTAGAAAACTTGGTATATGATATTCTCATTTTGAAGATGCATAGATCTTATTGATGTAACAATTTATTATTTGTGCCCTTCTTGGGCATTAGCGTAATATGTAGATACCACCCACAAGACTGCGGTCTGGAACGGTACATTCTCTACATTCGCTATATAAATAAGATATAACACTTATAAGCAATTATAGATTTATTATTAACCTGTGATTAATGTATAGTTGATGAGAAGCCATACCCATTTTTTTATATATAGCATTTAAAAACTAGTGTTTTTTCAATCATTAAAAAATTCAATAATATGTTTACATATATGATATTGTAAATAATTATTAATTAAAAATAAAAGTAAATACATTATACGTCAAATATTGACTATTAATTATAAACTTTTAATTGAACTTGGTTCATATTACCTCAAAAGATACTCTCAAAGTCTACAAGTCAAATGAAAACAATAATAATTCTTTTCAGTTACTCATTTTGAGAACAAACCACGAAGTATAATTAATGATTAAACGAACTTACCTGTACGTGAAGTTCTATCATAATTATACGATGTGGTTTGTTCGAGAAATGAGTAACAAACGCCCTCCCGACCCCAAGTAAGTCCAGGTACAAGTACTTTCCCGAATGTTTTTCGATAATATGATGGTACACAGGAGTACAGGAGTACAGGAGTGAATTTTAACTCCAAACTAAATGACGGGACGGTGGGCAGTAGATAAGTAGGTCACAGAAATAAAAAATATCTTTTTACCCTCAACGCGGAGTGATGGTTACTGGATCATACTACAAGTCAAATGAAAACAATAATAATTCTTTTCAGTTACTCATTTCTCGAACAAACCACATCGTATAATTATGATAGAACTTCACGTACAGGTAAGTTCGTTTAATCATTAATTATATTTCATCAGAAAGTAATGATTCCGAAGTTAAAAGTTTTATATATTTTTTCACGCCGTGTCGTAAAATACATAACTATTATTGTTTGATTTATTATATGCATACATTTATGATCGTCTTGTCTTAAAATAATAATAAAATTTTAAGATAGGTTCATGTAGTTATATTTAATAATAGGTACTATAAGTTGTAAATAGTACAAGTGATAATTTTTTTACATCCTCGTTTTTTAACTTGTACTTATTATTTTATATGTTGAACTAACCGACCCGTCGACAGTTGCGCTTGCGTTTTTTACGTTATCTACATACTATAATATTTTATATAATACATAAAACTTATTAATTATCTAGCACTGAAATATTTTTTAAAATCGGACCATTTGTCAAATCGGACAAATAATGCCATAATAAAAAAAGAAAGTTAAATTGGAACTTAAACTACCTACTCAAAATACTTAATTATTTTTTAATATAATATTTATATCCTTATATTTATGAGTTATAGCTATTTGTCAATATACGACCGATTGTAGTGAATGCAGAATAGCTATGTTACTCAATACGGAAACAAAATACATTATGTTACTTTACTAAGTTGTTACTTAGACTAACTCGCGTGTTTAATTTAAATAAATATCTAACACTAACTATTTATTGTTTAGCTAATTTTAAGTAGGCACAATACACACATCAATGCCGTATTCAAGACTTAAATGGTATATTGTCTGGGATTTGATTAAATATCAAAATAACCTTAATTATCTACGTATTAATTTTGTACGAAATACACTAAACTCACATAAAAACTTACGTAAACAGTATGCAGTAAAAGCGTATGTAAGCATTCTTGGAAAATTGAAAAATATGCTTATTATAAGTTAGTTTTTAATTATAGTATGTGTTACAGCTGATTTTACAGAAATATATGTAGGTAAAAGTGATGCTGGTATATTTAGAAATATGAAAAAAATTAAACTAAACATTAAATACTAATTTAACTTTAATATTAATTCCTAATGATAATGATTAGTAAACCAGCTACGCAAAGCCTTGGCTTTGATCGATTTTATGTCAATAAAATGTGTCAGTTTCTCGTTAAATATTTCCAAGAATGCATAGTCAGTTATTTATTGTGACATATTTTGATAGATATTTAATTAGTTTTGAGTGGGATGATAGGAGGAGCCTGTGTTCCTTAGGAGGTTGGGTGTGTCTGTTTTGAAATATTCTATAATAATGTAGATTTATGATATATATATATCTATGTTTGTATATTTTATTAAGTATGTCAGAAATCTAGCACCCGTAACATAAGCTTCGAGCTTATCACGGGGCTAGGTGTTGCTGTGTGAATTGTCCAACAATATTTATTTATTTTATTTATGACATTAACACTATCTCTGCCCATGATACACGCTTGTATCTACAACACGGTGTGGCGATGAGCTTGGGCATTGAATGCTATATTAAGGCAGTGTTGGCTAAGTGGGAGCACTTTCAGAATATAATTCAGAATATAATTGCCGCAGCCTGGCTGCCGCAGCCTGGCTGCCTAGTGCGCGCCTGGCCTTAATCGTTTTGTAGACTTCGGATGAAATTTGATTGTCCTATTCTTAAACTAGCACCACATAACAAATCACTAAGGAGTACGGAATTCATTTAAATTCACATGCATTATTATTTTTTTACGTTAGTAACCTTTTAATTGATCTAATATTTGTTTAGTCAATTAATTATCCTGGTTTTGATATTTGATAATAGAGTCAATAAATTATTATCATGTCCATTAATTAAAAAAGCCGTTTTAGAGGAAAATTATAGAGGTTTATTCAAAATGGACTTGGAAATAAGAGTTGGCTATGAAATATTATATAAAACAGTTTCGTATTTCGAGTTCACAATATGCCGATAAGCCGCCTTTGTCTTAATCTAATGTTGGTACTTATAAGTTTATTAACCGTTTAATTTACCTGTTTGAATAATTAAATACCAGTATTTAAGTAAATATTTAAAATGATATCGATTACTTCCAAAAAGCCATTTTCAATTCATCATCAACACGCACTTGGCCAGCGTGGTGAATTTTGAGTCCCTGTGTCCCAGCAATGGGAATGTGAATATGGGTGCTTATTCATCATTATTTTATCAAATAAATATCTCTGTGAAAATGTTTAATGAGTTTCGAACTACATACATACTCGAATTAGCTGTTATTGTAAAGTTCCATTTATTTTAAACAGTTTTTGCATGAACGAGTAAAAAGCAATAATCTTTACAAACTTTCAAATTCAGAATATTAGTTTAGTTTTGAATTTGCAAAAAAATAAATTATAAATATGATTAGTAGTTTTCACTAGTAATCTAAAGTATTTCGAAATTAAATACAATGTCCAATGATTGTTAGTTACTGGGTACTTAGTAGGATATGTAGGGGTGGCCGATTACATAAGCTAGGGCCATTGTAGTGGCCAGCGCAAACGAGAAACTAACAGCAACTGTCGAAACTTTTATGGACAAAATCGTAATCATTTTATTGTCATGTCATTACCGTGACGTTTAACCTACCATTTCTGCATTATATTCTTCTATTTATTTATGTGTTGTATAAATGTTGTTAATTATGTTATATAATATGTTGTTTCTCTGTTGTACAGAAAGTTCGATTCTCGCCTCGGGACAAAAATTTGTACGATCTGCAAATATTTGTTTGTCAAATATCTGGACTTAGGAATTCCCTTGGGCGTTACTAGTAATATAAAATATTTTTAAAATTATGTTGTATATTGCAATAATTATATCAGATATCTAGGTACCCTTATCACAACACGGTCAGCTAGTATAAAATAAAATAAACCAAGTTCTGGAATATACCGCATATTTATATATTTTAAAATTGTAGTCGACTTAAAAGTTGCCCATTTGCCCATTCTTTAGCGTAAGTACTAAAACGGATTAGTCCAGCCCAAATAGGTCATTATGTCTACGATAATCTTTATTTAAGCACCAATTCATAGTCATTGATTCGTATTGACCAGAACCTGGTAAATGTAGAAGAATTTACACTAATATTATAAAGCTGTATAGTTTGTTTGTAAATGGCTAATCTCAGAAATAAGTGGTTCACAGATTGAGTATTATTTGTGCTTTAAATATAAATAAACCAATATTGATCTTGCGATCAAACAAACACAAACTCTATTGTCATCTCAAAACCCACTCTGGTATAACTAAAAAAAATAGAATAGTATAGGACTTTTATCGAGGAGAGTTATGAAGGAAGGCCAGCTGTATACCTATTTCTCTTCTTTTTCACCTTTCTGCTACTACGACCACTAATTTACCTACCATTTTTTAAAACAAAAGCACCTTAATCAGCACAGGCGTTTGATTTATAAAATTCATCGGAAAATATTATTTATTTGTATATTAGGGATATTATCAATGTAATGTACAAAATAAACATGCAAAAATAATAAAAATACTAGTCTTGCGACTGGCTCTTAACAGCATTTTCATGTTTAAAAGCTGCAAGATAACTATTACTAGGGTACTTTTTAACTCAAAGGTTACTACATAAGCTTCACCTACTTAACAAGACTCGCACTTTTATTTTTAGTGGCCATACTTGTAATTTTATCTGTGTTGTCACTTACGATTTTATAATAATAAACGCATTTAAAATCATTCATGTTTGCCTCCAACTTCGCTCGCTTTCGATAGAAGCAAAAAAGAAGCCTACATCTAAGAAATCTTCAATTTGTTGCTCCGTTTTGTCGTGAAAGACGTACAAACAAACTGTATTTAAATGGTTCGTTATAACGCAAGAATGGCTGAACTAATTTTATTTGATTATTATTTATTAGCCTTTCGAATTGTGACAAATGTTTTTGCGATGTGCATTGATTTCTTATTCTTCTGATATATTCAGAGATTTCTATTAAAATAATATGTATTATTTCTGTAACTACACAGTCTCAACTGCTATCGAACCTACGAGTACATAATGGCCATTTATCTTGTCACCCTTCAGTGATAATAATATAATTGAAAATTCCTAACATTAACACACTACATTTTATTTCAAGCAATCGTATGACGTAAAGTATGAAAACACACCACTTTCTACAACATATCACAGTCCACGCTATATTTAAGAACCTGCTTGTACCACAGATAAATTATTTACTAAATTGAGCGCCCAGTTTTTATACCTAAAGGAGAATGGACACTGAAGCGAAGTAGGATAAATATGTCATTTATTTGAATTCAAACAATAGAAATTAGGAATAAGTAGGTGTGGGTAGAACGGGTAACTTGAATCTAATGTTTTGGGATGAACTGAGCAAAATACCTATCGGGTAGAAAAATCTTGGGTCGAACGGGTAATCACTCATCATTTCTTAGATTGACAAAATAGAAAAACACTTTTTATATTAAAAAATTTCCAACATCTTAAGTACGAAATAATCTATTATTTTTGTTGTTTTTTGTAGGTGTTTAAATATACTACATTTTGTTACTATTTACTTTCATTTTAACATTATATGTGATATGTATAATAAGCTTTTAACCGAAGCGAAGCAAGGGCGGGTTGCTAGTCGTGTATAAAATAAATAAAATAAAAATTTTTTGTTTACCAATTTTTCAATATTCCTTTTATAAAAACCAAGTCTAGTCGACAGTGCCCTTTAATAGGATTACCAACTAGAATGAAAACTCTAGTTTTTACAAGTCCTTATCAAAGTACATGGAAATTGAATAAAATAACACGAACGCAACATTTTTGTGTCGACAGATATGTTGTGTTGAGTTACAACACTGTTTAGGTTTTACAATGTACCTATATTACAATGTTTATAGTAAAATATTATGTATGTTGGTACTATTTAGGTGGTGGATCTCAATTCCTTGAGATTGAGATGAGATATTAATTCACCACGCTATTGCAAGTGCGGGTTCTCTTCCCGTGATTTTAAAACTTCTTTTTGTATTTTGATGAAACTTTACACAATAATATAGCTCACATTACGAATAAGACATAGGCTATTTACAGCGGGAAAATAAGTTATAACGCGGAAATGTTCTGTAAGTCTCGAACAAAGTGGCGCGTATAAAAGCAATTTCAGTTTTTTTCGCAATCTCCAATCAGTCAAGACAATCTTAACCAAATGAAAACAAACTACTAAAATATCGAATAAAAAAAACATCGATTTCGTGGATTCGCGTGGGCATTTAGAATTTACAATACAATCTAGCTCTAAATCACGGCGACTACTGACGTTTTACAGCTTTGCCCAGAAGGGCCGAGTATATTGCTTGTTAGTCGTAACCGCGAATCAATCAATATTGATTGATAACTCGATTATTTAATAATTCAGGCTGGCGTTTATTGTCTTTTCTGATTGAAATGGGTTAGTGGATAAGACAATTCTGATTTTAAATATTTAAACTGGTAGAACGCGTTAAGTTTAGAAACTTAGACAAATTTAAAAACGAATAGAATAATACTAAATACTCGCTTGGTAAGTGTGATAAGTAAAATAGATCTTATATATAAAAGAAAGTCGTGTTAGTTATATAACTCAAGAACGGCTGAACCGATTTGGCTGAAACTTGGCAGTTTAGAGCCGGGAGAAGGACATAGGATACTTTTTACTCTAATATAATGCGGGCGAAGCCGCGGACGGAAAGCTAGTAGTATATATAATAAATATAAATATTAGGTACTGAACAATTCACACAGCGACATTTAGCCACAAAAGCTTGTGTTACGGTTGATATATTTTACTATACATAATATAAAACACATAATGTACATTATTTTTACAATACATAGAAAATACACAGAACAACCAGAAAAAAATATTTGCAGACCGTAATTTTTTTAAATGTTTAGAAGCATATTATTATATTTATTTAGCTTCGAGCTTACAACGGGGCTAGATGTTGCTGTGTGAATTGTCTGGCAATATTTTTTTATTAATTAACAAGGTTCACACTAATACATTTTCCCGCAAACGCCTGCCTTTTACCCCACAGCCACCATAATTGGAACCGACCGAGAGTCAACAAAAACTCGCCACCTTAATATCTGTTAAATCTAATTTACATAATGTGTGAGTTTATCTCGTCAAACGTGATTGGCTTTTTGTACTGATTATGCGAAAGTGTGGAGCTATAGGAAAATTATAAATGTTATAGCTACATTACGTAGTTACATGTATATGTTGTTTTATGTTCATTTTTGTATGGATTTTAATGATGTTTTTTTCTGAATCGAGTATTATGTCAGAATTGGCAGTTGACATGACTATTGTTATTTATATTAGTTTATTATATACCTTAGATTACATCTTTAATACTTATATATTATGATATGTATATAAATTATTATTGTTTTTTATTTTGTTAGTCTCGTCTCGTCCATAAACTAGAGAACGGCCGAGTCGATTTAGCTGTCTTGAAACATTTTTTGTCATGGTCTGAAAGGTGAGAAAACTATATAAAGGAGGCGAAGCCGCGGGTGAGACAGTTAGTGATTTGTAATTATCTTTCAACATAAATACCTTATTGATTTCCATTCAATCTAAATGTCTAAAATGCCCATGTGCAATTTTCAACTCTACATACTCTTGGGAGTTAGCTTCCCAAGATTTACAGTCCCGATTCAATTTGCAATACATCCTTTACAACGCTATGAATTACTACTACCTGAATACCAGTAATGACAGACGAGTTTAGATTAGTAGAATACTTTAGTGCCACTTTCCTTATGACTAGCTGCAACCCGTGGATTGCCACGCGATATGAATAACTTTATAAGGAAATTTCATTATGAATTTCCTAATTAAATACTAGCTTTGCCCGTGACTCCGTCCGGGTTTAATTTTGTTTGTATGGGGGCCACGTCTTATCATAACTGGAGCAAGAATTTTAATAACATCCTGTGTCCCAGACCTCTAAATTTGTATCTACCAAATTTCATTAAATGTATCATTTATTTAGGAGTTAAGGAACATACAAACAGAAAAATAGTAGCAGAAACGCAAAGCTTTATACTGCATACTTACGACCACTAAACAGTTAACAGCTAAAGGTACTTACCTACTAGTAGTCGTAAATCTTTTACAACTAGCATTGGATGGCCGTGTTGGCTAAGTGGGAGCACACTCGACTTTCATTCCGAAAGTCGTTAGTTCAAACCCCGCAGCACCTCTAAAGTTTTCTTTATTGAAAACTCATGCTCGAACGGTAAAGACAAATATCGTGAGAAAACCGTCATATTAAATAAATAAAATAAATAAATGAAATGAAATGAATTATTTTATTTAACACGACACAATGACACAATTATTCATACAATTACAAATTAAGGAAACTTAAACACTAGACACAGATGAAAAAATAGATATATAAAATTAGAGACATACATATATATTTGGTTGTATTGCAGGACATTTTTTTACACAACGAGAAAAAAAATTATTTATTCTGAGGACTTTGAAGTTTGAAGAACGTAAGAACAAGTCTATAAAACAGTCTAGACATCTAATCGGTTTGTAATTTAATCCTTTATTATAGTGTTTTATAAAAGTTTTATTGTTTTTGTCGATACATAAATAATTACATAATTTGTATGGACAAAAAGTTAACTCAGCAAATATTGTTGATTGAGCTATTAAGCCTGGGGCCTAATTTGAATTCAGGGGTTTCAAATTCTATTTTCAATCGTTATTACCTATTATAATATACTTTTATTTATTTTATTCATGGAATTTGTTCAATGAAACATGAGTCGCGTTATTTTGTCTTAGTTATTACTCTTGATGAGAAAGATTAGGTTACACGGTGGCCAAGTGCGGGTTGGTGAAAGACACAAAATGTCCTTCAAATTTTCCACCCCCAACCTTCGGAATGAAAGTCTAGTGTGCTAACACTGTTGGCTAAGTGCTGCTTCTGTATAAAAAGAAATGGTTTATATTTGTCCCTTATCACACAGCATTAAACACTC
This sequence comes from Chloroclystis v-ata, assembly GCA_963691955.1. Taxonomy (NCBI): domain Eukaryota; kingdom Metazoa; phylum Arthropoda; class Insecta; order Lepidoptera; family Geometridae; genus Chloroclystis; species Chloroclystis v-ata. The sequence goes on from OY829905.1 coordinate 5,086,885, forward strand.
ATTTAATTTTGACCGGTACTGTATTAACCTATTTTATTGATGTCCAGGAACTTCTGTATTTTAGGGTTCCGTGTTAAAGTTTACGAACCGTGAGTCTGGAGTTCTAGAGCAAATTGTTTCGACACCCGGTTTAAGTATAAATATAGACAACATAACTTCCTCTTGCCCGTGTTTCGTTAAAATTAAAGTGAGACAGAAACTAAAACAAAATTTTGTCGTAACAAGTTATCATTATTTCATCAAAATATATTATTTTTATCGGTCCAATCGTGGTCCAATCCTTGTATTCTATTTCCAGTTGAATTGTTTTAAAAATATTAAAATTAAAGTTAAATTTTTTTAAAGTATTATAATTAGGTTTTTTATGTACACAGAACGACTGTTGTTCGTCATTCGGTTTTATCTTTTAATTTGTTTAAAGGCATTCCCGCGAAGAAACGGGTTGGTACTATTCGTAGGCCAGCACTCGGTGCGTGGTGTCCTAGTGGGTCAATAGGCACATTTGTCAGGAAGTAAGATCGTTGGAAATGCTCTAATTGAGAACTATTCTGAAATCCATAAAAGCCATTAGGCAATTGTACTAGTTCCATTCTCACGGGAATTGGATAATTTGTTCGCGAGAAACAATAAACATTATGTGGGATGTTATGGAGCAACGAACCTAGACTTTCAGTGGAATTCATTACATTTTTTTATCCATAAACAAATAAATAACAAAAATATTTCTGGATAATTCATACAGAAACATCTAGCCCCGTGGTGGGCTCGAAGCTTGTGTTACGGGTGCTAGATTTCTGATATACTTAATATAATATACATACAAAGACAGATATTTAATACATATAGACACCCGAAACAAATATAATATCTGCAGATCGTTCACATTTTATATATTTAACTCAAAAACGGCCTGAACTAATTTGGCTGAAGATTGGTGGAGGGGTAGCAATGAACCAGGATAAGGTCATTGGACTTTTTTCAAACGAATTTATGTAAATAATCACCTACTAGGTTGACGGATAAGTTGGTAACATTCGCTGGTTCACAAAAAATGCAAGAAGTTGCATCCGACACACAGATAACCCCCAACAACTGGATATTATTAAGTAACGGCTGATATTATGATGATGATGATGATGAATGTAGTAGGTATGGTACGAGTAGGTCATAGAGTGAAAATATAGTGACGTTCTGACGTCACACTACAGGACACGTTGGTCACGAATGTCGTGCACTCTTTGTTATACTGTGACGTAAAGTGCCAAAACTGAAATCATTCAGCGTTTCTCAATGTTTTGGGTATCTTGAAGTGATAGATATAAACAAACGCACAAAAACCTGAAACATAATTAATCAATATTTTTTTATTGTACATAGGATAGAAAAGTAAAAACTGACTTTAAGCGAATTAATAAATAAATTTAAGATAGGTACCTATTTTTAGATATCTATTGCAAAGAAAGCTAGCAGAAAAGACCTCTTCTTACCATTCGGCTTAAATACAAAATATTTTACACATAAATACATATTAAATAAAATACCTTAATAATTATTTTCGATTAACTTATTTGACGACCTCAGACTTCGGATGAAAGTCCCCGAAGAAATAGAGTTTGCTGGTTCGAGACCCATCCCTGAACAAAATGATACTAGGTACTTTATGCATGAATGTTCTGGGTATTTTGTATGTCTATTTATATTTGGTTTAAAAAATATATTTTTCATGAGCATTATGCATAATGAGATGTCTAGTGCCCGTAACACAAGCTTAGTACTTACCACGGGGCTAGATATTGCCGTGTGAATTGTCCAGCTATATTTATTCACATCAATATTTCCATTCGCATGTCTGTCCAATTTCAACTAACAACTATCTATTAAGTTTTAGTTCACACCTTTCAAGCTATCAAAATGATTACCGTATAGGTTCGTTGAAGTAGTACTCAAAGGTTTGAAAGGGCCAGACATTCTGCAATGTCTGTTGTAACGTTATGTTTGGCGATCGTGACTTACATGGAATTTACATCACCGCTGTATGTAATTTCGATGTTTCCCTTTCAACTTTATGATTCCCTTGTCTGCTTTTAGCTGTATTTTATTTTTCCTTGGTTTTTGAATTGCTTGTTTCCGAAGGTCGGTACAAACGTTGAAGCGAACCTTGCGAATTTTCTTCTTGAGAAATTTTAGGGTGCTTTAAAATACGTATTCTTACGGCGAAGGCAAACATCGTGAGGAAACCTGAATGTTCTTAGAACTTTGAAAATTTCGAAGCCAAATCAGAACAGTCGTTCTTGAGTTATAAATACCGTAACTAACAAAACTTTCTTTTATATATTTAGATAGATTTAATTAAAATATTGACAACCAGCGTCCATCAAAATATAAACGGGCTTTCGTGATGCACCGCTTTATTTATTCATTATCTAACACGTTGTTGGTTATTTAAGGAATTCAATCGGCTATTTAGATATTGTAAAATTTACGCCATATATTCGCAAAAAAAACTATAATTATTTCAAACTCCATCTGACCTTTACACCTAAACTACATGTGTATTAACGTAATAAATATACTTTTACTTTACTATAGTTAGTTTGCCAAATAACAGTAACTATATAGTATTAAAAAAATACTTTAATTATGTGAACTAAATCAGAAATAACTTTTTAAACTATCTTGGTTTTTAACTATATTTGAACTTTGAAGCGTTGCGAACTTTGAAGCCATGTTCACGGACAAGTCCGTGAACATGGCGCTTGCAACAGTGTCGAAATATCGGAAAACTCAGAAACATTTAAATCATGGTATGTTACCCGTTTCATGTTAAAATAAATCAGAAATGTGACCCATAACGTCCCACTACTGGGCATGGTTCTTAACACCACGTACGATAGTCATTTTAGTCATAATAAATTGGTTTGTGTGTCAGAAGAGTCTCGTTTTCTTGGTAAATTGTTTTAACTTTTACACAACTATTTAAGTTAACGTATTTTATGAATTTTTATTGTATGTTTTTACTAAGATGTAAACTTTAAAATAATTCTTATTATTTTCTCGTTGTTACAGATTTGAAACATCGACTGTTAAATAAAGCAATACAAACAACTAGTTATAGAAACGTGTTAAAGTCAATTAAAAACATTCCACAAATATGAATATCAAAGTGAAAACAAGTGAACAAAGTAAAAAAGAAAAAACAGTGAACAAAATACAGTGAAAATGAGTTTGAAAAGCTAACAGTGAAGTGAGGATGTGAGACAATGTCCGAATGCTTACGTCGCGCGTACAAACATTGCGCGTCGACTAAATCTCTGGAGAATACCAAAAAACATCTAAAAAATACCACGCAATACTCGAAGAATACCACGAAATGGCTGGAGAATACAACAAAACGCGTGGAGAAAACCTCTAAAGATCTAAGGACTGTCGCAAAATACCAGGAACAAGTTGAAAGGCAACGGCATAAGACCAATAAGAATTTCGGTCTCAACTTTTGGAGAAGAGGAAGATTTCTACTTGTGTTTCTTCTATCTATAATGTCTATCAGGTTAGTGGTTACTTATATTATAAGTTGTTTTATATTAAGTTTATTTCACCGAAAGTTGTGTTGGCTAAGTGGGACCACACTCGATTTTCATTCCAAAGATTGTTGGTTCAAACCCCGCAGCGGATCTCTTTATTTTTCTTCTGAAAAATTCTGTGCATTGAAAACACGTGCTCTAAGGGTGAAGGCAAACTTTGTGAAAAATCTGCCATGTTTTGAGAACTTAGTTTGAAGGGCATGTGTCATTTACCAACAAGCACTTGGCAATAATAATAGCTCATCCCTCCTTTGTAAGGTATGATGAAAAACAAATTTGTATGCCAAAAGACAGACATTAGCGTCGTTCATCACCAAGCTTTTAGCGCGTGCTTTTGGTAAATTTTGGTAGCGTGGTAATTACATTTAATTTAAATTGTCAGTTGTGGATAATTATTTTAATAAGCTCATCAAAATACACAACACGTTAGTTACAAATAGAATTAAACAAACACATCAAGAGGCATGTTAGTAATATGTTCAGAATGTAGAAATGCTGCTCATTATATAAAATAATGAGTGCCTGTCTGTGTGGCACGGTTGGTTAACTTTGTCGGTTCTTTGTGACATTCCAACTGGTTCCAGCTTCATAATTTATTGTCTATGTCTATCAAAAAACAAAAAGTAATAAAAATAACAACAGAGAGAGACCTGGATACGTACTGAAGCTCAAGCACAACAATTCCAACTTCCCTGCTACACACACTACTATAATTACAGAACTGACTCAGGTGGCGGCGGAGTATCTGCGTATGTACACAATGATCTAAAACACGAAATATCAGAATCAAAGTACATAGGCGGTAATAACTTCCTTTGGATAGTTCTAGAAAAGTATGGAATCGAGGTGGGCGTTGTTTATAATCCAGGTCATACTAACTACGAAGATTTTCTCGAAGAATATGAATCACAGCTGGAATCTAGACGTAGAGCACTTGTTTTTGGAGACTTTAACATCGATTTATTAACGAAGGATAAGAAAACAAAACAGTACCGACAACTTTTAAAAGAAACTGGACACAAAATATTAAATAAAATAAACAAAGAATACTGCACACGAATAGGAAAAACTAAACAATCAATAATTGATCACGTGAGTACAAACTTAAAAAATGACAATTTTCACATGATATTAGTCAAATCAACGATGTCAGATCATAATCAAATTTATCTAGAAATAAAAAGAAAAAAACCACCACCAAAGACATATCAACCATATGAAGCTATTAACTACACAAGACTATTTAATACACTACAGAAAACTATAAACTTAGATAACAATGAATTTACAACGATAGAAGAAAATATTAGATACAGTGTAGAAAAAGCAAAGACCGTTAAAATTAAAATTCTGAATGAACCACAAAAAGATTGGATAAATAGAAATGTTATAGACAAAATAAATGAAAGAAACATATTGGGAGCAGAATACAAGAAAAAACAAAACGACACTGAACTCAAAGAAAAATACATAAAGACAAGTAAAAATGTATCAAAGTTCATTCAAAATACAAAAAGTACACATTACATAAAAGAATTTGAAAATTGTAACCATAAACCAAAGAAGATGTGGAGCTTAGTCAATACTCTAGCTGCCAATAAAGTTAAAAAACATTCAACTCCTTCGAAATTAGTAATAGATTCGCATGAAATAGTAGATCAAAATGAAATGTGTAATAAATTTAATGAATATTTTTCAAACATAGGAACATTATTAGCAAATGAAATACCTAAACATTATCACGATAATTGTAATGCAATTTTACCCCCAATTATTTCACAAGGGATTTCTAACTTTGAACCTTGCACTGAAAAAGAAGTTGTAAACATTATCAACAATCTTGACCCAAACTGCAGTGTAGGTTTAGACGGAATAAGTACTAAAGCTATCAAATGTATCAAAACACTTATATCAAAAAATTTAACTAATTCTTTTAATAATATCATTCAAAGCGGAATATTTCCTAATTCATTAAAAATAGCAAAAGTTACTCCTATATTGAAATCAGGACCAAAAACAGACCCAGGCAACTATAGGCCGATTTCTGTATTGCCAGTTTTGTCTAAAGTTCTTGAAAAAATTTTACATTCTAGATTAGAGAAGTATTTAGATTCATTCAATTTTATTTCAGGTAGGCAATATGGTTTTAGACCACGAAGTAATACTTTATCAGCTACAATTGACCTTATCACTAAAATAAAAAACAACATTGATAAAAAGAATGTAGTGCTTGGTGTTTTTATAGATTTAAAAAAAGCGTTCGACACAGTTAGTCATAAATTATTAATAAAAAAGTTAGAATCTACAGGATTATCCGGAAACGCGTTAAAAATATTTGAGTCTTATCTAGAACACCGGTCCCAAGTAGTCAAATTTGATCATAATACTAAAAGTAGTTCTCTACCAATTACATGCGGCGTTCCGCAAGGTTCCATTCTTGGTCCTTTGCTATTTCTAGTCTATATAAACAGTATACAGGATTTGGGTCTAAATGGTCATATAACTTTGTATGCAGACGACACATGTTTATTCTATTTTGGTCCTTCCATACATGGTTTAATAGAGCAAGCTCAAAAAGATCTGAATATATTATTTACATGGTTTAATTACAATCTATTAACTATTAACATATCAAAAACATCTTACATATTATTTAAAGCTAAAAATAAACCAGTTCCAGAATTTGAACCCTTAAAAGTAAATAACATACCCCTTGAAAGAAAAAACACTGAAAAATATCTAGGACTACATTTAGACACACACTTAACCTGGGACAAACATATAAAAGTATTAAAAACCAAATTAGTAGGGCTGAGTAGCGCATTGCGTAATATTACTCATTGTATTCCACACAAACTAAAACACTTAATCTATAACTCATTAATAAAGCCCCATTTATTATATCTAATCGAGATATGGGGATGTGCTTCTAAAACCAGATTGGGAAGTCTTCAACGACTTCAAAACAAATTAATCAAAATTCTCTTTAAATATAATTATTTAACATCAACAAAAAAAATTTATCACGAAACAAAATTAATGAACTTGAAAAAACTACATAAATATACTACTTGCATTTTTATTCGTAAAAGTATAAATCGGAATATCCATACTAACATAACGTTCACAAAACAGAAACAGGTTACCGATCGTCGAACGCGGCGAGCGAGTTACCTAGTCATACCCAAGCACCGCACGAATTACGGCAAAACCACACTTACTGTCCAAGGCGCGAAGATGTATAATAGCTTACCCCCACACATTAAGCACATTGATTCGTTCATTTCATTTAAAAAACACCTAGCACAATACATTATTAGTTCAAATTTAGAATAAACTTAAACTATAAAAGAAAAAAAAAACCTATAAATATATAATATTTGTTACTAGGTACTTACACATTATTAGATTAGTTAAAATATAATACTATTTGTTATTTTTATAACGTACAAATTATTAGTTCTCTTATATATATTTATTCATTATGTTTGTTACACAGTTTTAGAAATACATAGGTACAATAGTATATTTTTATTTTTTATCCACATTGTGTTGTAGATAAAGTAATTAACTATCTAGATACGACATACTGTAAATTAGTCACTTAAATCTTTATACCGTAATCTAAATCACTTAGTCTTAGTTATAACGCAGAACGACTTTATTTGATATTGTTTACTTTTATTTGTATTATCTCATAAGTGACAGTAATGTCTTTGATGATAATAAAAGTCTTTAAACCTTAAACCTTAGAAAACCTTAAGGTAAAAACATAACCTCAAAGGAAGATAACCACAAGTGAATACAAAACAGTTACCTACTGTATGGAAGCTGTGTCGTTGTGAAACTTACGTCTTTTCTGCAAACGTTGTGAGAAAAGGTGAAAAGCATCACAGTAAACAAAACAGAAGTACCTACAGCATAGACTGCCCTGTCTAAGCGCCTTGAAGGCATATTGAAGTAAGGGGTGTATGTGCATGTCTTTTGGACGTTCGAATTTGTGAAGCTGCAAAGAGTGTTCCTGCCAAGTATTATTATAAGTTAGTCCTCAAGTATCACATAGCTGAGTTCCTGCCTACCTACTTATTTAACTGAAGCTGCTCAATTGGAAGAACTTTAAGAAGATAATTAAGATCAATTAAGTTTGTTTTCACTTATTTATGTTATAGGTTTGCTACCTACCTATGTTTGTTACAACTTTTTGCAACTTGTGAAATAAAAATAAAAATAAATAAATTATACTAGAGGATAAGGTATTTTGATATTAATGAAAGTTTATTATGTTATTTTAATTAATTATATTTATTTGAGTGTGTAGGTTTATAAGTGGGCTAGGTAAGAGGGTTTATTTAGGTACATATTTTAAATTGAAAATGTCTTATAGGACTAGAGCTATCCCATCCTTTAAGGGCAAGGGTCGTTCAGCAAATAGTAGAGTGGATAGTGTCCAGCAGACTCAGGGAATGCCTGGTTCATCACCATCGCAGGTTTTAGGGCAGCGGCCGCGGTTGACTCGAAGCCCTATTGTGACCACTCCTGTGCTTTCGGGGGATGTTTCACATATACCAATGCAGGGACTGATAGATACTCAGCCGGAGACTGGGCCCTCTGAAGGTAGGGTACTGGAGCCAGGTAAGTTCGCTGATGGTCTTGTGATGGAGGACACTATGCTGCAACTGGCGCAGACTTTGCAACCAAAGCAGTTGACTGGTCCCGCTGGAGATAGCACCAATGGAGGTGAGCTGCATGCCGGTGTCTATGGCGACAGTGAAGGCTCGCCTGACAGTATGGGTCGGCTCTTGGAGTTGTCTGTCATGTCTATGGGGGATGGTGGCCCGGTAGAGGAAGCCTCGCGTTTTGCAAATCGCCTCTTGAGATCCACTGTGGCGGAACTGGAGAAGTCCAAAAACTTGAACCGGGACATAAGGGATGCAGTCATGGCGGGACTCAATGGTTTGTACGGAGTTGTATTGAGACTTGCGGAATCGCGCAACCGTCATATCCAGGACAAGGAGCGAGGCCGTGTGCAAGCCGAGAGACAACATGCCCTGCAACAAAAAGCGTACGCTGAAAAAATCGAGTCGTTAAATTCGGAAATGTTAGTCAATATGGTCGAGTTGCAGAAAACAGCGGAGACCACGCGTCATCTCATTGAGGAGGTGCGAAGTCAGGTAATTGAGAACCGGGCCGTGACGCCTGACTTGGAGGGGCTACGGGTCGTGAACCAGCTCCTGGACGAGGCACGGGCTATACGCGAGGACTGCCGTGCGCCGCCGCTAGTTGCTGAACCGCGTGCGCTTGTGACTGAGTCGCGTGCTTCGGTTGTTGAAGGGCTGCGGGAAGGTGTTGCGGCGGTGCCCGTTCGCTCTTCCTACGCCCACGTCGCCCGTTATCCGATATTAGTCAGATCTAAAAATCCAACCCACACAGGGGATGACATATTGAAGCAGATCAAAACAGGTATTGATGTGGTTGGCATGGGAGTAGGCGTGAATGGGGTAAGGAAATGTAGGAATGCTACTTTGGCTATATCCCTGGAGAGCTCTCGCGGGAAGGAGGCGATGGGGTCTGCGATACGAGCGCTCGGGGACTCCCTGGAGGTTTCGGAGCCGCATGGCCGGGACCCGCTGCTGCGGCTAACGGGAGTGCTGGCGGACACGTCGGATGCGACTCTACAGGAGGCTCTGCTCAGACAGAACTTGTCAACAATCGCCAACGTCCCGGAGGATCAGCGAAAGGTCAAAGTACTGCGCCGCATCCGAGGGCGGACTACGAATCTGCAGAACATCGTGCTGCAAGTCAGCCCCGCGTTATGGGATGCGTTTGTGGACCGGCGTCTGAGGCTCGGCTACCAGATGGTAATAGCTTCCGACCAGTCGCCGATTCTCCAGTGCTACCGTTGCCTCGGTTTTGCGCACCGCGCCGCAGAATGTCGTGCGCCGGCGCGCCGCTGCGGGCACTGCGCTGAGGAACACGACACACGCGACTGTCCTGCGCGAGCTGATGCCCCGCGCTGTGTGAACTGCTGCGCCGCCGGCCAGCGGGATGTGGAGCACCCCGCGTACAGCACAGTTTGTCCGGAGTGGCGCCGCTGGGACAGGCTGGCGCGCCTGCGCACCCGATACTGCTGAGGATGTAGAAGGCTCGCTCTTGCTGCAGTATAACCTCGGTCGTGGGCGCGCCGCCACGCACGAGTGTTTCCGTGCGGCGGCGGCTCAGGGAGCCCGGGTGTTGTTGCTGCAGGAGCCCTACGTTGGCGCCGGGGCCGTGTGCAGTATCGCGCCACGGCACGTGCGCCTCGTGCAGTGTGCCGCCGCTCACCCTTCCCGTCCGGTCCGCGCAGCCGTGGCCGTGCTTGATCCTGCGATTAAATTTAATGTTAGCAGTTGTCTTATAACGGAGGATATCGCGGGGGTTATTCTTGAAATTGATGGGATAAAACTGGGAATTATAAGTGTCTATTTTGATGTCAATAAAAGTTTGGATGAATATTTAAATAGAGTTAGGGATATGAAACGGTCGATGGGTGTTAGTAGGCTGGTCCTCGGCGGTGATGTAAATGCTCGGAGTCACTGGTGGGGTTCTGAGACGGAAGACTCGCGCGGACGCGCAGTCGCCGATGTGCTCGCAGAGTTAGAACTCGAAGTGCTTAATCGTGGGAGTGCACCTACCTTTTATGCTAACCGTGCTGGTCGTGAATGTGTCAGCATTATCGATGTGACGGCGTGCTCCGCGGCGTTGCTGCCGCTTATAAGCGGGTGGTGTGTCGATGAGCGCTTCAGTGATCTCTCTGATCACCGTGCCATTAGATTTAAACTGTTAGCGGGCGGCGGCGGGACTGGTGGTGGAGAGCCGCGCTCCACACGAATATACAGGACGGAGAAGGCCAATTGGACTTTATTCGAGAAGGAGTTTCTGTCTCTGTGCGCTGAGGGTCATTTAGATGTGGATTCTGTAGAGGAGGTTGCTGACGGAATTGAGCTAAATCGCCTTGTTGAACTTTACACGGCTTATGTGATTGCTGCTGCTGACTGCGCAATACTGCGTTGTGTTCTCGTCCCTGGAAAGAAACCATGTCGATGGTGGAATTCTGAGCTGAAACGACTTAGGGCGGAGGTGATAAGGTGTAGGAGAAGGATTGCAAAGTCTAGCCCTGTTAGGAGACAATTTGTAGTTGATGCGTATCTCTCGGTTAGGGCTCAATATAGGCAGGCTATCGACTCCGCTATTACTGATAGCTGGCGTCGTTTTTGTACTGGGGAGAAGGAGGAAACAATGTGGCAGCGTTCGTACCGCATTATGAAGGCTTGTTCGCTGTCTAGCTCTGGTGACTGCCTGTTGAAGGATGAGAGCGGCGCCGAGCTCGATGCGCCTGCCTCCGCTGCGCTGCTAGCGGATTCCTTCTTCCAGTGCGATGACCCGTCCTCTGATAACGCTGATCAATCTGTCCTGAGAGAAAGTATTTGTGAGTTGAAAGAGTTATTGCGGGCGGATGAAAGTATAGAGAGGAATTCTGTACCGTTTACCGACGTGGAGCTAGACGCTGTGCTAAGCACAATGCATCCTAAAAAGGCGCCGGGTGGTGATGGTTTGTCGCTTGATATATGTCTCCGTGCGTATAGAGCTGACAAAAAATTACTTTTGACCCTGTATTCTCGCTGTCTTGGATTAGGATTTTTTCCAAGAATCTGGAAGGAAGCAGTTATTAAAGTTATTCCCAAGCCGGGGAAGAACAGCTACGTAACACCGAAATCCTACAGGCCTATAGGTTTGCTCCCAGTGCTGGGGAAAATACTGGAGAAACTTTTCGTTAATAGGCTTCAGTGGCAACTTGGGAGAAACACTCTAATCAGTCCATATCAGTAGGGGTTTACGAAGGGGCGCAGTACTGAAGATGCATTGTTTGATGCACTAGCTGAGGTGCGGCGGCATAGGGCGGCGCGACGCCTGGTGGCAGTTGTGTCGCTCGATATAGCTGGTGCATTTGATCATGCGTGGTGGCCTGCCATCCTGGGCCAGCTGCATGTCAAGGGGGTGGACATTGCAATACAGAGGTTAGTAATGGACTACTTATCTGATAGAGAAGTTGTGCTGCGATATGCTGGCGAGTCAGTAAGGAGGCCAACAAGTATGGGCTGCATTCAGGGATCCACATGCGGGCCCATTTTATGGAACATTTTGCTTGATCCATTGCTTGAGCCAAGCCAGTATGAGGGTGTGCGGGTTCAGGCATTTGCTGATGATATCCTTTTGATAGCGGGGGCATCGGATGGCAGGGATCTGGAAAGGATGATGAATAAGGCGTTGGAAATCATTGTTCAGTGGGGTAATAAATTGCGTTTCGAACTATCGGCTCAGAAGACACAGGCCTTGCTGGTTTCCAGGAGCACTAGGCACTATTTACCTGAGCTTAAAGTTGATAATGTTAGGTTAGAGTTTGGGCAAAGTTTGAAGGTTTTAGGATTAACGATTGATAGGCTACTGAATTTCCGCATACATCTAGAATTAGTTAAAAAAAAGGCAATTGATTTCTATAAAATCGTTTCAAGAGCAGCTGGTGCACAGTGGGGTTTAAATGCGGAAATTTTAAGGATTATATATGAAGCTGTGGTTGAGCCCACTGTGCTTTATGCTGGTAGCTGTTGGGTTAATGTGGCTGATAAGGCGTATGCGCGTAAAGTCCTAGATAGTCTTTGTAGGTCTTATGCTGTAAAAGTTTGTAAGGCACATCATACAGTTTCTTTTGAGTCTGCTCTTCTTTTAGCCAGAATATTCCCACTTTCATTGCGGCTAAAGGAGTTGGGATACATTTACTCAGTTAAAAGCGGTAAATCTGTTTTATCTCTACCTGAAGCTGGAATTGAATTGAGAGAGAGTTGGTACAATTTACCTCATCCAGCTGAAAGGTTCAGACTCCAGTTTGGTGTACTCTCCTCGCAGGATGATGTTGACTCACTTAGGGCTGATTCTTCAGTTTTATTCACTGATGGCAGCAAGCTTGAAGGTAGGGTTGGAGGATCAGTCTCATGTTGGGTTGGCACTTCGGAAGTCACATACATGGGTTTTCGGTTGGAGAGTTTCTGTAGTGTCTTTCAAGCTGAACTTTCTGCCATGTTGAAGGCAGTGCAGTGGATACAAACTCAGCCTTCCCCAGGTTTCTATTACATAGCAAGTGACTGTAGATCTGGATTGGAGTCTATTTGTGATCCGAACACACTGCACCCAATTTCACTACATGTTCGCAACATTATAAGAGATCTAAAACTTAAAGACACTATAGTTAACCTTTGCTGGGTTAAGGCCCATATAGGTATAGATGGTAATGAGAGGGCTGATTTTCTTGCTAAGCAAGCCTCTTTGTATAACCAGCAGACCTCAACTTACAACAGGTTTCCTTTATCCTATGCTAAGAGAGTGGTAAGGGCTAAAACTATTGAGTTGTGGCAGGAGAGATATTTATCTTCGTCTACTGGCAGTATCACAAAGTTGTTTTTTAATGATGTTGTTGTGGCCTATCGAATGCTTAGCAAATTCAGGATAGATAACTTTCTGACACAAATTTTAACAGGCCATGGAGGTTTCAGGTCTTATCTACACAGGTTTAAACTTACAAGGAGTCCTTTATGTACTTGTGATTGTGACGAGCCCCAAACAGTTCAACATGTTCTTATTAGCTGTCCTAAATTTAGTGTTTTGCGCTATAACACTGAGTGTTTATTGGACTCTTTAATCATAGAACAGAATTTTTGTGTGTTTATGGCTGATGATATACTTAGGGAAACATTTTTAGTATTTGCAAGGAAGGTTCTTCGAAGAATTGGTCGAGAGAATGGCTCTGTTATTGAGCCTGGTTAGCTATTAGTTTGTATTATTTTCTGTTTGTTGTTTACATTAAATTTTTCTTCTTCTTCTTTTGTAACCTAAACTAAACTCTCCTCAAATTTTTGTTTAGTTGCTAAATACTTAAATTTTCTCAAAATTTATGTTTATTATTTTATTGTTCTGTATTTTATATTTGTTTTGTTATTTATATCATAGGGAAACTATAATTAAATATTATGTTATGTTATGTTAGGTTTATTTGTAATATTTATTGTTACTGTTATTAATTGTGATTTCATAAATTTATATTATTTTATTTGATTAATTTAATGATTTAATTTAATTTAATGCTTACATTAATTTTGCAGAAAAATTTTTGCTAAAGCATAATGTCGAATTTATTTAATTTTCTAATTGCTATGTATTGTTGTGTTACCCTACCCTACTCTACTTCTTCTTCTTTTTTCCCTTCTTGCAATAAAATTTAGGTGTTCTTTATTCATTTTATGTACCTTTAGTCTATGTATTGTATTGTATTGTATAAGATAATAATAGAATAAAATGTTGTCGCAAATATAGCGACAGTTGATTTAGTTTTAGTAGTCATAGCCGACGGTCACTATGTGGCATAAGGTAGGCCTACTAGGTAAAAAAAAAAAAAAAAAAAAAAAAAAAAAAAAAAAAAAAAAAAAAAAAAAAAAAAACCTTAAACCTTAGAGTTCAATCCTTGTTTTGTGTAAGACAGCATTTACGCGAGCGACTTCACGTGAACGCGATTGCAAAGTAAGTTTTTGCGAATTTAATAATTATTTTAAAAAGCCGTGTTGACTAATTGAGATCACATTCGTCTTTGATCACTTCGTTGTAATTTTATAACCCAAAAACAGCTTGGCCCGATATGGATTCTTTTGGTTTTAAAATAGGCATAGTAGCATGGGGAAGGTTGAATTGACATGAACATGACATGAAATCATGGCAATAATGCGGGCGAAGCCGCGAACGGCCCAGCTAGGGTGTTATATAGATATAGAATTTACAATAATACAATTGAAATCACGGAGCGAGACGTTGCTGCGGGAATCCTTCAGCAACAAAAAAACAATCATCGGCAATAAATTCATTTCAAATTCCAATTCGAAATCCAAAAAGGAAAATCAAATGACAGCTAGTACCATAAATCAGTGACTAAATTATTTATTCTTTGAAAATACGTCAACGACTCAGTAGCTTCCGGCAAAAAATATCAGCAGCTTATTATGGTACTTTGATCAGATTCGGTTGGTACCTGTTTTGTCCATTACGGAAATAGTATCAAAAAATTCGAGTTTAATAATAAAGTTTGTGAACCGATGCTTAAGCGTTTTTCATTAATACATATATCATAATATTCTATAATATTATAACCCTATAATATTCATATTGCAGGCACGGGTCTAACAGAACTCATTATAAAGTCTTGGAGATTTGGTATAGTAAAGTAAACCATTTATAGGTTATACCATTTTTATGTTCTCATTGCGGCAGAATAAGTTAAAAGTATCTATTAAATATATATTTACCAATTAATTCAACACTTTAATAAAAAACAATAAAACTAACATTTTGTTACAGACTTGCCAGCCTTTGATTACATACGTAAGTTGCAATTTGCATAATGAGGACTTTAGCTGGACATTGTGAAACTAAGTTTTAACGAGAATTCGAAACAAAATTGGTACTAAATATGAATATTATTTTGATTTAATCTAAAATGAAACCGAATTAACGTTTTTATTACCAACAACGCGTTTAGGGCTTGATAATCGCTTCGGCATTACGAAAGATTGAAAAAAGTTTTTGATGGGTTCAAACGTACTGCGTGTATGAATCGAAAATTACTCGAGCACGATTTTTGCTGGTTCGAGTATCAGTATATTATTTATTCGATTAAGTTTTTTATTATAGGGCTCGGCTGGTTTCTTGAATTTGGAACACTGTGGAAAAAATAGTGGTGTAATTCCGAAGTTTCCGAAGATTCAAATTTGAAAAAATGGAATGTGTTTGGGATCCTTAGTATTATTAATGTGCAAGTTGTTGAGGATGGATGAATAAATAAATATTGCTGGTTATACAGCAACATCAAGCCCCGCGGTAAGCTCGAAGCTTGCGTTACGGGTGCACAATTTCTGATGATATACTAATAAATATACATAGATGTTTTTATAATAATTATATAACTCCCAACTCGTAAAATTATTTGCAGATTGTACAAATGTTTGTCCCGAGGTGGGAATCAAAACTGAACCTCTTGCTTTCATGTACAGAACGTGTAAGTATTTTTAGCAAAATTTTGCAATAAGCAACTTTTCTTACAAACCAGAATTTTAATCTAAGGTAACTTATTACAGCGGAAAAGCAGCAGGTTTTGTCTACAAAAGCTTATACATGTGGTCCGCAACTTACTCAGCTGTATTTATTCATCTTGACATTAAAAAAATCATAAAATGCTGTAAATACTTGTTAGGTATCTTATAAAGGCTTCTGTAATCCCACGCTGCCCAAATTTACTAAAACATCATATTATTATGTTTTTCACAATAAAACACGGGTTCATACATTCTATACACGCACCCACAAGCCAATTATTCTTTTTAAGGACATAATAACTGTACAGCGCGTCTTTCGATATGGCGCATAATGTATTTGATTATTCTATTTTTTCCCCTAACTTAAAACTAGTTTTCATTAAATTACTAACTGAACTGACAGAAAGCTATTTGACAAAAAAGTTTTGGTTTGGTTTTTAATTAATTGGATATATATTATAATTCCGAACATACCATAATTATCATCATACAATGTACAAAAATAAAACATATATATTTTAAATAGTAGTGCAGAACAAAATAGAGAGGTGTGGCAAAATACAAAAAAAAATCTAATTTATAAAACAAGTTAATGGTTTTGTACGCAATTATTATGTTTTTTTTCTTTTACAGTAAAATACAAAAATTATAATATAAGCATTTATAAATTTTGTAATAAAACATAGACTTTTCTGTGCCACAGCAGCGCCGCAATCTGTATAATAGAGCTCGTTATTGAAGTGATTTGGGTTTCGTCGCATTGTGCGAGTAGGGGTACCAAAATGTTCTCTTACAATTTTTTTCCTTCTAATCATGTCTATAGGATATTTGTATGTATAAATCATCAAACGGGTAACAGAGCTACCTACTATGATTGGTTTAAAAAGTTAGAAAAATTTGATTGTTAAAGTTTAACGGCGTGTGCATTTTAATTTATTAAAATCCAACATCATATTTTATTTTTATTTAATAAACAGCGCCATAATTATAATAAAAATGATTTCATTTTATGCAATCATCATAATTATTAAAAGATAAAAAGAAGAAAGAAAGAAAATCCCTAGATTTGACACGCACGAATAAAAGGCTGGTTACCCTACACGCTACAGAATAATAATGTCGTAAAAAATGGGTGCAGCGGACAAGATGTGAACACTACCTGTGATGCGCAACTGAGAATTTAATGACAAGAATGTGATAGGATTTTTTATTAATTTGAAGTTATAAAAATTTTCGGCTTATTCCCAGAGGTTCACGATAGTTTCATACTTTGATTCCCAACGGGTCCACGACATTTTAAAATCGTGTGTTACACTATTAATTTTATTATATCAATTAATCAAGCATTTTTAAGTCGAGAGTGTTTTAACTCCTTTTTTAATACGAAAGTAATTCCCGTTGTTATAAAATGAATAGTGTAACTCACGAAAATTTATTGTTATTATTATTAAATATTAAAATTTTAAAATACTTTGTTTTGTAAATAGGCAACGACGCATACATTTCGAATACAATTGTTACTGTGTGAATTGTCCAGCAATATTTACTTATTAAAAAAATATATTTGTACGATTTTTTTATTGTTAAGTATAACAAAGACCCTTTTCCTACCTATCTGTATTGCTCAAAGGTAATCGATACTTATAACCACGCCCCAGGAAGTTCGTCAGGTCATTTGTAAAGGCTGTAGGTGTTGGGCGGGGTTCTGAGATAATAACAGCTTTCTGTACTTCATTTATCCCTTATATCTTAACTAATATTGGTAATTTCAAACGTAAAAAAAGAATTCATAATATAACCTCATCATCATCTTTATTTAAGTTACCACTGCTGAGACACAGAGACTTATATCTTGACGAGAGATTAACCCTTAATTCAACACGCTGGCCAAGTGCCGGTTGATAAATGACACATCATCCTATAACTTTCCAAAGTTCTCAGAACATGCCGGTTTTCTCACGATGTTTTCCTATACTGTTAGAGCACGTGTTTACAAATCGCACATAATTTTAACTAAAAGAAAAATAAATTTCAATTATTTCGCTTTAGAATGGCAGGACAAGATTTTTGCGGTCTCAGTATTGCCATATCGTATTATCTGCTGTAATCGGTATTATACTTATTTTAATGCTAAAATGCTACTTATGTTTAATGCTTAAAGTACATTAGTGTGCAATCGGGCTCACATTTGCGAGAAGTAGACCATAAAATTGGTACTTTATAAGCAAACAGGAGGAAACATTTGATTACGTATGTATCAGTAAAATATGATATGAGCTTGGATGGTTGAGTCCATTATAGCAGATATCCATTTATGTATTCATAGGCAGATATAGATAGCCGTGTTGGCTGAGTGGTAGCATTAACTACTTTCATTCTGAAGGCTGTGGGTTCAAATCTAGCCACGCACCTCTGTGCTAAAAAATATATGTACTTAAAAACACGTGTCGTGCAAACATTGTGAGGAATCTGGAGCTCACGCTGATAGACAGATAGATTATCTCAATAATTATCACAATGGTATAGTAAAGAAACAGTTTAAAGCTTAAGAGCCTTGTGACGTTACGAAGTTTTGCGAAATTGGATATTTTATGCACCACGTGACCGGCGCGTCACGCGAATTCTATGAAAAATACTAAATGATCTTGATACTTCGTCGATCTAAAACATACAAATATACTAATAATTATTTTAGATCTGTAGAAAATGGCATCGAATAAATTCCATTTTATTGAGTGGATTTTTTTTCAGTTTCATTCCGAAATAATTATTATATTAATGTTTTTATTTAATTGATAGGAGTTTATATATTTTCCTAAATTCAAAATGGTGGATATTTTTATTTCAATATTTGAATCAATTATGTTTTATCTTAATAATATCAATATTTATTTTAAATCTGATTGATTATTTGAAATCAATTAAGTAGGTACATAATTTTAAATTAAAACATTCATGATTAATAATTATATATATAAGAATAAAACTGAAAATAGTCTTATTGAAGTTAAATGTCCTCATTCATCTCATCTTATGGGCTCATTTTTAAACCGATTCTTCTGAAATTTGGTGTGTAGGTTTGTAATTAAATGTTTTTTTTTTGTCGAATGTTGGGACTTTATGTAAGTTCGAAAGTCTAAATTGAACGGACTAAATACAAATTCTAATTATAACAAAACAAATAAATTATATTACCTATATTTAAGTTGCTTGTTTTGTTAGATGGTATATTTGTGTTTGAATAAATAAAAGTTTCGTTAATGAAGGTTTTAATTATGTTTAGGTATTATTTTTGTAGTTTCGAACTTTATATTTATTTATATATTTATTGGTATCCATTTATCTACATATGTCATACACAGATGTAGAATATCCATTTATCTACATATGTCATCTTGAATAATTCCCATTATATTTTTATTTTGATAAACTATTTATTTTTATTTTATTACGAACTTATTTGAAAATATTTCATTTATATATTAAAAAAAAAACCAACCCGCACTTGGCCAGCGTGGTGAATTAAGGCCTAATCTATCTCGTCAAGAGAGAAGTCCCTATCCCAGCAGTGGGAACGTGAATAGGGGTGTTATTTTATATACAGGGCGTTCCAAAATTATGGGCCATGAAGGGGAAGTACCATATATATCGTTGATAGTGAATTTTGCTCAAAGAAGACTTCATTTTATTTAAAAAAAAGTAAGTAATTTAATTAATTAATTTACAAAAAAAATGTTTCATGTTTTTTATTTGATTAAAATAATTAATTTCACTTTGTTCCTTTCTTTTAAAATACTATGTTACTTAAGCAGAGTTATTATTTTTTAGCTATTCTTTCGATTGGTATCATAAAAATAGAGTTTTTTTTTCTACATGTAAGTCGGTTCGATTCCCAGACAAAGCAAGTAATTTTTAGAAAATCTATGAATCCAGAATTACTAACTTTTAAAAATAAAATGAAGTCTTCTTTGAGCAAAATTCACTATCTACGATATTTAAGGTACTTCCCCTCCATGGCCCATAACTTTGGGACGCCCTGTATTTATTAGAAAGGTACAATTATTTAATGTTTACAATAAATAATATATTTATTAGAAAGGTACATTATTTATTGTTTACATATTGGATACTCGGTAAAAATAAGAACAAAAAATTACGGAATATTTTCTTTGTAATAAATATTATGGAAATCTATACTACAATTATCAAGCTGAGGAGATTGCTTGTTTATTTGTTTGAACGTGCTACTCAGGAACCGCGGGTCCGATTTAAAATATGATTTCAGTATTGGATAGTAAAATGATCGAAAAAGGCTATAAAACATAAACTAGTAATTGACGTAAAAACGCAAGCGCAGCTGTCGGCGGGTCGGCAAGTTAGTCATAATCTAAAAAAATCATAGGCATAATTACATTTAGTCGTTGGACGGTTTCACCAAAAAAAGTTGCCTTGTTGTTTTTTAATTAGGATAGATAACTTTAGATATGCAATCCACATCCTACAGCATAACCTCCAAATAAATAAGGTAAAACAAGATGACAATGATGTGGTACAATTCTTAGGCCAGCAACATTTGGTACAATTCTTAGGCCAGCAACAACAACAATTGACCGTTATCAATAAAAATAACAATTGATCGTTATCAACGGATCAACTTATGTCGGTCGTAGTATCGCAATAACACATACACGCACACTAACAGCGTTTTTACAGCAATTGACAGTCCCACACACTGACATTTTACGAAATATTTCTATATTTTATTCAAGAACAACCGACATAGGTCCGACCTCGACAAGCGCTCGCGCGGTACTAAATGGAAAAAGCCGGCTGAATGAAAAAACTACTAAATTATGGTAGTTTTATTTTATTCATAAAAAATTACCAAAACCGTTCTACAAATTAAAATTAATATCATAGTTTAAGCAAATGTTGATAAATATTTTGATATAAATATGACGTCCCATTGATTTAGAACTTCGGAGTTATTGAGGTTTGTTTCGAAGCATTTTCGGTCGATATTAAATTCGGTATATCTTTAGAATAAAAGCATTTAACGAAAATGTACTCTACTCTAAATGAAGAATAGGATATACGTAACATAATAAAAAATAGTTTGATCGCCCATATTCATTAGAATCTACAAATTAGAGCTGAGAAAACAGGTCTTCGAGCGTTTTTTACGAAACATGTATCCGGAGAATGATTATTACTCAATATATAAACAAGTTATCTAAAATGTTTCTTACTACTTTTGTAGAGGAGAAAACGAACTATTATAAAGATGTAATTGTAATATCAAACAACTAACGCAAACCATAGAATTAGGACGAGAAAACCGAACAATTTCGCGATTTCACGTAATAGGCCTCTTAAAGTTTTAAACCTTTTAAAGAAATTCGTCTGAAATTTGTGAAGAGGTCTTAGATCTAGTAAATAAATTGTTAGGTACTTTTCTTAGTCCAGCACCACAAGACAAGTTCACAAACCAATAACTTATCTAAAGTTAATACCAGGCCCCATTACCGATTACAAAAATACGTAATTGACATGTAATTTTGTATCACTTTGTATTTAATAATGATAAGTTACGACCTTTATCGGGTACTTATGTTAATGTCATTAGACCTTCATTACGAAGATTTGTCAGCTTAAGTACTTACGTTAGTAAAAAGTAATGTGGCTTAATTATTATCATCTTTTGAATAAAAATGGTTATCTTAATAATATTATAAGAATGAAAGTTTGGATGTTCGTTTAGAGCAAAATAGTTGATTTATTTAGTTTATTAACTCTACCCAAGCTTATAGCGCAGGAGAATCAATGAAATAACATTTTGAGAAAATTGGTTTTTGGAGCGCAGTGGAACTATCCGTATTAAATACTTCCAAAATTGGCGGTAGCTCTTCAAATAATGACAGGACATGATGCCCAAACGGCCTCTGTGGACAATAAGCATTGTCATGACCAGCTGAATGGGAGCTGTAGACCGTGACCAGACGGGTTATGTCTCTATAAAGGTACATATGTTCTCTCTATGAAGGTATTATGTTGGTTCAGTTAATGAATTGTAGTAACGCACGGTTAACAGCCATGTAGCCTAAGTAAGCACACGAGACTTTCTTTCCATAGATCGTGGGTTCAAACCCCGCCGCGCTAGCTTAATATGTCACATGGCTTTCAAATTCATCATAGTCATAGTTTTTAGAAAATTCCGGGTTCCTTGATATTTATATGCACCATAACAGCACGTGTTTTAAAAGCACCTCTTCATTTTTTATGCAAAAATATATGTGAGCTTTATAAAATCGTACTGTAACGGTTAAAAATGCTAGGCTCCTAAAGAAACCGGCATGTCCTGAGAACTTTGATGAGTTTTAAAGTTTTATCCCGCACTTGGCTAGCGAGGTGAATTGAAACCGCTCGTTAAGAGAGAAGTGCCAGTGTCCCCACTACAACTATAACATTTCGTAATGACGATGATAATGATTATGTATCTGTAGTTCTGTAGTAATCGTGCCTGACAGAAAGCCACTGATTGTAGTTACTATGAATGAATTCTACCTGAATGTCCGTATGTCCGGTCGCGTGCCTATTGATACACAATACTATTTTCTACAGTCAGAAAACTAAGAGATTATTTGCAAATTTAATCCATCTATCGTCAAGATTCAAACCCGTATCTATCATGTCGGATGAGTGTTATACGTAGCCCCGAGCCACTTACAGGTCTTACAGCTTATTTATTATTTTATTTATTATTTACATACATGTGTAACATAACTGTAAAATTACCAATGCGCATACTATAGATTGATAAAGAAACTTAAATTTAAACTAAACTGGTGAATTAAGGCCTTATCTCTCTCGTCAAGAAAGAAGTCCCTGTGTCCCAGCAGTGGGAACATAAATAGGGGTGATATGATGATGATATTATAAGTTTACTAGAACTGACTGCGCTAAATATATGAATTGATATTTTGTTACGAATGATCATTATGTGTCGAATTACCGATGACGTAATACATTACATAAAAGATGATATTACTTTACTAATATGTCATCTTTTACCATGTGATGATAATTTGTTTTACTGCAACAATCTTGAATTTGAAAGGAACATTCCTCTACATTTTATCGACTAAACTCATTAACAATCAAATAAAATGCACCATTACATGTAATTTGTCATAAAAACTTTTTAAAGCTTTTTAAACTTCTTCGCGTTAGAAATCGTTTTGATATCCGTAACCGACCATGAAGTTAAATATATCAGTTTTATAGTATAATGAAATGGTTCATATCTAATCGGTGGGAATAATGGATTTTATAGAGTAGTAAATGTTTGTTATTAGAGAAACGGAAGGTTTCTGAAAGTACCTATACTGTGGAAGATTATCAGATAGGATCATAACCTAAATGGTAAACTAGCCGACCCACCGACAGCAAATATTTTTAAATTGAAATATTTTTTGTAAATCGTTACCTAAGATTAGAAAACATACAGACGTTACAGTTTTATAATTTTCATATCTAAAAAAAATAAATGCCGCTTTTCGTTGTTATTTCATAACTCAAGAACGGCTTGGTTAATTTAGGTGCTCTTACCGTAGTTGCCCGATAAAGGTTTAAAAGTTGAAAAAATACGGGAATAAAGCGTGCAAAGCCGCAGGCGGGTGGGACGTATTAAGAACTACTCCTTTTTTGTAATCGGTTAATAATGTCCTGGTAAGATTCGTTTATAACAGTTATGGTCAGTAGCTTCAGGTTAAAGAAGAACGTTTATTTCTCATAAGAATAAATTCACTTACATGAGCTTAGTAGCTTAGCATTAATATTTCATCAGTGTGAAGTTAGTTAGGTCAATTTAAACCTGTTGTAATATGAGTCTGACCGCTAGTGAGACTGTCATGCTACTGGGCACACACAACACTGTATCCACTAGCCAAGAGTAAGTAATCCATATTCTTGTCTAAAGATATTTGGTTGAACAAAACATCATGGTTAACATCAAACTTAGTTCGTAAAGTTCATTGAGTTAGGGTAAATGCATCGTTCCTTTTCACGAAGCGCCTTTTCGTATTTCGATCTCACGTAAGCTTTTGCATCAAGATCTTTAAATCAAAAAGTAGTGTCCGGTTTTTTACACAATTCAAAGAATTATAATAGATTCATATTGAAATAAACGGGCAATACACGAATTTAATTAATAATTAATTAATTATTAATTAATTTAATTCTTTTATTTCAATATGAATTTATCAAACCACGACAGTTTTTATAGTAAAATTATAATAGAGTGTAGTTTGTGAATATAAGTTAATTTAAAGCAGAGCGAAAAAAAAAAAGTTTTTGACAAAAGTTATATAGCTATACCTATACTCGTAAAAAAAAGTGTACCAGAAATCTAGCACCCGTAACACAAGCTTCAAGCTTACCACGGGGCTAGATGTTGCTGTGTGAATTGTCCAGCAATATTATTATATTGTTATAAATACAGTCAGTTCAATACGAAAGGAGATTATTTCTAGTTATAATTGAAACCTCGTCGTCTATAAATCGTTATAATTGATGCGTAGGATGTAGCAGGCACGTTTTATGTCATTGCAGAAATACAGCTCCACTGGAAATAGAGATTTATTAGGCTTTATAGATGCACTAGATTTATTTATGACAAATCTTTCTAGTAAAGTTTTAGCTACTGATTATTTAAATTATCTGTTTATTAATATCATAATAATTATTTGTGTATTGTTCAGCAATATAAATTAATTGATATTTATTTTAATTGTCTAGACTGTTTTGTTAAAATAAAGATGTTGCTGTGTGCATTGTCCAGAATATAGGTATTTATGAATAAAAAAAACAAGTTTATTTTTTTTTATGAATATAAACTAAAGTTTTTTTACTTGTCTTAGGAATAAAATAATACTGTTTTTTTAGTACCCGAATGAAACACAATTTTACAATAAAGTTTTCTTTATATTTATCTTTTTTAAACAGTGAGCCCATGTTATACTTGACATGATAGAAAATTCAACATCTCTATCTTACAAATAACTTTTATCACTAATGAAATGTATTGATAGCAAAGTTATGTCCCGATCGGGAATAGAACCCACGTCCCGTTAGATTTATCCTGAGAGGTTATCGCGGCACTTACTCAGAGTCAGCGTGGGTTTGATTCCTGGCTCGTACATAAAACATAATGATTGTAACGGTGGAAACATCGTGAGGAAATCCGGTGTTTTGTTTTTATGTGCAAGCGAATAACCTGTTGCAATAAAATAACAACCATCTTCGAGCCTTACCACGGGGCAAGATATTGCTGTGTGAATTGCCCTGCAATATTTATTTACTAATATAATATCTATATAAGCGAAAGTTTTGTATTATTTATTATGTGAGTACTTCATTTGGCCTCCGTTGACACAATAAACATGTGATATCATTATAGCAATTTAGATAATTTTGACCTAGTTCTAGATAAGAAATTAGTATGTTTTTTTCCTAAAACAGTAGGTTCAAAGTTTGTCAAGTTGTGTGGGCGAAGTCACAGGCGCGTGCTAATATTCACAATTAACGAATAAGTCTTAATGAAGTCCACAGACGGACAGACTCATCGCTTTTGTATTAACGTATTTATCTTTTTGTTTAGTGTTTTTCCCACAGCTGGGAAATTAAAGTCTTTTAGAACTAATATTAGTAAGTTTTGGAATAGGTTTTTATCTAAGTTCTGTATATTAATTATTCGGTATCTTTGAATTTCATTAAACATAAATAAAACTCGTATAAAATAAAATATGAACAAACAAAATTAACTCTTTCTATATCATAAGCTACCTACCAAAATATCGTAAATAACCATTAAACAAACAGACACCCACGCAGTAATTTATAATAATTAAACATTATACCTGTAAGCAATTAAAAAATAATTTGAATAAATTATTTAACAGCGATAAATTGTGATTATAAATTTGAGGTTGTGATCAGAGCTTGTGGGGTCAACTCATCATTATCATAAGACCTATATAACGTCCCACTTATTGGGGAGACAAATACCATATAAAATTTAAGCTGTCGTCCAACTTAAAAGTTTCACTTCCAGGCTGGTGGCATCATTAAATACCTGCGAAATGCCAAAAAAAGCTCCTTTTAAGTTCAATTTAGATTATGTTTTTCTCAATAAATTATAATACAACTGAAAGCTAATTGAGTTATATGTTTTTGTTCTTCAGAAGCAGTTGCGGCGGCGTGTCCTTAGGGGCCCAGCTGGTCTGCGCCAAGACCCCCGGCCTCACAGACAAACAACGCGCCATGTGTCGCGCGGCGCCCGCGGCGATGGCGGCTATATCTGACGGACTCAGGTGAGTCTCACAGACCCGTGTGTTACAAGATACGGTCTCACAG
Organism: Chloroclystis v-ata; assembly: GCA_963691955.1. Lineage (NCBI taxonomy): Eukaryota > Metazoa > Arthropoda > Insecta > Lepidoptera > Geometridae > Chloroclystis > Chloroclystis v-ata. Next base: position 5,113,046 of record OY829905.1, read on the forward strand.
ACAAACAACTCCATCTCTGACAGACTTAGATGAGCAGTCACCTCGCTGGCCAAGTGCCAAGCGTCATAAGTCTTTCAGACTCATCATAATGGAGTATTCCCATTTTGTGCACCAATTTTTTGAGCACTAAAATTTGCTCACCAATTCTATTCCCTAATATGCCCACTCTTCAAAGTACTCAGGTCATACCGGTTTCCTCACACCTCCACCGATAAAGCAAGTATTTTCAGGCGCATATCAATTTTTGAATCCACGGAATCCATCGGAATTAAGTGCTTGTCCAGGAAGGGCGAAAACGCCGCGTATTCATACGCGCGTCGTCGAGGTACTTGACATCAATACATCGCGTCCTCAAGCATCGCGCGTATTCAAAATACGCGCGCAAAACGCGTGCACTACGCTAGACTCTCGACTCGAGATACTAGGGACGCCTTGTTGCGTCCAGCTAACGCGCGAACTCTAGAGCGAGTGCACGTATCGAGGGAAATGGAGCGCCAACATTTTGACACGGAAACGCGCGTTGGTACGCTCCTTGTGGACGCGCACTAAATTCGACTGTGCTCCCAACTAGTCAACGTCAACGCGTTTTTGAAGTAAAATCTCCAGATTGTTAAATGCTAGTGTTATTTCAGAATGGCGTACGCCGAGTGCGTGTCTCAGATGCGCGGGCGCCGCTGGAACTGCAGCGGGGTGGGGGACGGGAAGCACTTCAACCACGTCATATCTATGGGTAAATTGTAAATCATTAACAAATATAAAAGAACTTATTCTATTCATAGAACCTTCCCTTACGAAGCGATAATGCTCCACCTTCATTATTCGCACTGCTAAAGTTTGGAAATGTTGCCTGCTGCTGTTTTCCCTGAAACTTACTATCTGGGTCTCTTAAAGACAAGGCTGAATAGGTACCTTCTAGACCCTTGCGATCTATCTTCGGCCACGACGACACTTTCCATCAGGTGAGATTGTGGTCAAGCATGGGTCAAAAAAATCTTTAATCGTTCCTTGCAGTTAAATTCATTTATTATCTAATAAAAAAATATCTATCTATGTACGTATATTATATTAATTATATCAGAAATCTAGCACCCGTAACACAAGCTTTGAGCTTACCACGGGGCTAGATGTCGTTGTGTAAAAATTATCCAGAAATATTTAGGTATTATTATTTTTATTATTATTTATCTAGGAAGGGATACATCTATACTAATATAGGTAATAAAGCTGAAGTGTTTGATTGTTTGTTGAAAACGCCTCTACGCTATACTTCAAGACTGCTATGTTTTTCTGTCTACGCCATCATTATCTATATCAGTTCCGGCGGACATCTCAATCGTGGCTCCATTAACGTATATCTTAATACATTAGTCGTAAGATATTCATAAACCAACGGAAATCTGGTCGATAGAGACCGCTGACAACTTATTCAAGCAAACGTAATCAATAGAGGCTTTTTCAGACACACATAATCACCCCTATTTACGTTTATAGTGCACTTGCACTATGTTTTTTTGTTTAGTTTTAATTTTTTTTTCTCTCATTTTATATCAATATGGTGAAAACCATTATAAGTACCTATTATAAGTTATTAGTAGGTTTTTATTTCGAAAAAAGATAATTAAACAATAAATAAATAATTATGTAACTACGTAATACAGAATTTTGTACAGTAATAAAGAAGTTTGAGACCCTAAAATCCAGTTGTCCTAATTCCGTTTCCACAAACCAAAGGCCAAGCCATTCCTGTTTACACCACATAAAACACTTTTTACTGCACATTCAACTTTCCAGTCGTTTTGTATATATTGAACAGTTCTGTCACACCCACTGGATCTGATTTAATACGCTCCTGGATTTTTAGACGGTCCGATACGATTTTATCTCAGAATAATGCACCTAGGTATTATCAGTAAAATATCAGAAAGTTAAGACAATATAATAGCTCTGTAAATTAAATCAAATGGTCTAATCTAAACTAAACAAACTAATTGTCAGAAAATAACGAAACAAAATCAATTATGGTTTCGAATTTCGAAGAATTCGAAGATCTTCTATGGATACTCTTTTCACTTTTTGAATGCAGTTTATAATGATTCAAAAATCGTATAATATAAATGCCCTCTCTCGCTTGTCAGTCAATTAAAGGTGCAACGTGTTTACTTTTATAAGGACGTTAATTGAGTGCGGCTGTCCGCCCCTGAGCTTGGCTACCTGAATACAGCCCTGAGGTGTAGAAAACAACATATTTATATAGCCCCAAAGTAAAAAGAAAAAATAGGGGTTTTCTTTTAAGTTTGATTAATAAACTTTTAACATATTTTATTTTACGTTAGTCAGTGATAGGGTTTTTGTAGGGTTAATTGGTGGTGATTTAATATAAGTTTAAGAAAATATGTTGAGCTAAAATGTATCTGAATTAAGTATTAGTATTTATTAATTATGAGTACATGTTATTTGATTACCATAAGTTTTATCTAAATGATTATATTGAAGTTTCATTTTTAATATAAGTGTGTTTAGAACTTTCTATCGATCTATGAGACATAGCACGGCATTCATTTCAAAACATGATCATAGACTATTGAGTGGAAAGCTCTACCAACTTATACATATTTAACGTAGATAGTCTAATAATTATATTTTCCTTTAAAATACTTTCATAACAATTAAACATACCCCAAAGACAACATTTATACATACGGCTCATCAATGTTGAAACCGTTGACACATACAAGTATAATTTGACACCTGTCAAACCAATCAACTCTTTTATATCCGTTGTGAAACGCCGTAAATAAAACTTTTATAGTCCATCTGATTGACAGACCTATTCATTTCGTTTTTTTTTCACTTTATTGGTAGCAATAAATTGGTTTTTAAGTGTTGGCATCCGTGTCGTTTTGAAATAGGAAGCTGGATTGTCATTGTAAACATAAATAAATAACTTTTGACAGAATGTGTGATGTTTTTCAATGCAAATGAATTTTTGATAATAAATCACAATTGACATGTGGTTTTGATAGATGCTGCGTTTGAAGAATATAAAGATAGTAACTATAAGATTGTAGTGGAATTAGCAATTAAACAAAATTTAAACACTATCGTCACGTTTTCTGTGGGGCACATGCTTGAATTGTGTCTTCACAGAGACTTCGGTCTTGACTGTTTGAACCCACGACCTTCGGAATGAAAGCCAAGTGTGCTACCACTTGGCCCACTAATTAAATAATTATGGACTTTTTAAAGTCTGATATAACTGTCAATAAATGTTTTTATGTTGGTTTAAAAAAAAAAGTCAAAATCGATAGCCATCGACAAAACCTAGTCGATAACCTCGAATGGAAATAGTAGAAGCATACAATTTGTTACTGAATTAATTATAATAAAGCTCTCAAAGTTTCCAGCAAACATAATAATTGCGTTCCTGGTTGCATGTTTATTTGTGAGTTCACTAACAAGCCCCTGACCGAGACCTAGTGTGGTACAGGGGCGGATTAAGTGATAAATTATTCGAGGCATTATAAAAAAAACAAAAGAGCCCACCTCTTGCCGTGTGTATTTTATTTACGATCTATAAATGCATGTTTTGACAAAATTTTCATTTGAATAGATATTTAGAAGACATTTACTTACATGAATAGTTAATGTACATACCTACCCCAATCAGTTCTTGGACCTTCTTTCGTCAAGAGAGAAGTCCTTGTGTGTGGGGTGGTTACATTATATAAAATGTAAACAATGCAGTGTAAACCCATAGTTGGTTGAGCGATCGAGGTCTATATCGATTTGAGTCCACTCACGTCAATATGTAGGCGGTGTCAAAATGACAGGCATAAAGCATATAACAAATGCCCCTATTAACCTGTCCTGAGTCCGCCCCGACAGCTATAACTCAATACGGTAAAGGCGGTAACTAACACGCAAACGATTTGCTGAGTAAAGCTTTCTTCCAGTTGATTTATAGAATGAGCAACTGTTCTACTTAGTTTTGTTAGGTTAATTCAGTTCGATGTTTTCTAAGATAGTTTTCACGAGTTCTGTATGTTTTTTTACAAATTTCCTTCCAATTTTAATTGTAATGATACCTAATAATTTCATTTCTTTTTTTAATTTATTTACGAGGGTGTCTTATATGCGAAATAATCCTATAATCATAATAGTACAAAAAAAGATCATAAACTCTTATTACTCTAATCCACACTATTGCATCTTTCATTCTTATACATAATTTAACATAATTTCTATCTTTATTATGACATTAAGCTACATTTACTGCATTAATGACTTTATTCTCATAAAAACCCCACAGAAAAAAAAACAAAATACAGTTAACGTATTTTGTATTTGTGGTGTGATAAGAGATGCCAAAGCCAAGCTTTGTTTGCCATTTCAACATAATCTATTAGTCCTGAGTACCCCCATCCATCAGTCCTGAGTACGTTCCTACAGCTATAATTCAGGGGCGGTGTCAGGCACGACTATCGAGCAACTATCGATGGATGGACGTACGAGAAATTTACATTTGGTATTCACGATGTTTCAATACAGGAAAATGTAGTTTGTTTTAATGTGTTCATTATTCTCTTAGAAAATTACGTATTTAGTGAATTTAGTTCTTGTTTCAGACGAAATTAAATTAAATAAATTATGATAGATGATCTTTCGCCTTAGTGTAGGTATGTCATAGTGCCTAATAAAGATTATCATGCTCAATTTGTCAACTAAAGGTTATAATAAATTGAAGACATAATAATAATTAATAATTTAATGCCACGACAAATTGATTCGCATTGCAGCCGAATATATTGTGACACATAGGTGGCATAGGTTGCAGTTATAGATGGAGTTATAATTCAGGGATGGAATAAGGATGAAAATCTATGGGTTCTATTAGTCCTAGGTTATAGTTATAATGTATTCGTAAGCCTTCTTATTATATTGAGGTACCTAGTAGTTGAGGCGTCTAAATCACAAATCTTAGATCGAGGAGTCGAAACTATGATGGGAAATAGAACTTTAATATTTATTTATTTAAGATTTATTAATATACCTACAAAACTTTGAATTATATAATACAACATATTTTATTGTAACACCAACAATACAGGAAAATACAAGTTATTATCCTAAGTACTAACACAGTTTCCAGTTTTTTCTGTTTAGTTTCCTACGTTTTTTTACATTAAACAATCTTTGGTTCTTAACAAATAACAAGTAAATATTGCTGGACAATTCACACAGCAACATCTAGCCGTGGTAAGCTCAAAGCTTGTGTATAGATAATATATATTTTTTATTATACATTTATTATTATTTTTATATTATTTTGTGGACAGCAACCAAAGAAGCGGCGTACACGTACGCTATCACGTCGGCCGGCGTCACGCATGCGCTGAGCGCGGCGTGCGCGCGCGGCGACATACCCTCCTGTGGATGTAATAACAGGTAATTGTTATAGAATTGTTTATTACTTTTAACATTAAGGTATTTCTAAGCATTATTAAAAGTTTTGATTAAAGAAGCAAATGATATAAACACTTATTGAAATTTAATGAAAAAAACTCGAAAAAAGGCTTATATTTTTTAACTTTTGAGCTTTAAGTTAAAATGTTGAAAATAAATAAAATGAATTTATTCCTTTAATTCAAATTTACTTTAATGAATCTATTAGTTTGAAAAGAGAAACAATTATGTTTAAAGATTTTAAACATAATTGTTTCTCTTTTCAAAATTCAATTTTGTTTTCAAAAACAAGGATGTTATTAATAATAAAAATTAAGTTTAAAAATCTTTTATATACTTATTCCCCTAAACTTAATACCCCTATATAGGTATATAGGTACCTACTACTAAATCTGAAAACAAAAACAATCACACAGTTACGCGTCATGAATTTTCCAAAATTGTTGTTATGGGGCACATAAATCCCCCTGTGTGAATACTGAATACGTCCCTGGTTTTTTATTGAGATTTGTTGATAGGCTGTTCATTGATTAACCAACATGTGTATTTATCGCTGCACAAACTTGCCGAGAACGTGTCAATTCAAATTACTGATTTTATCCTGTCTTTGCGCCATCTTGCGAAATAATTGTGTGACAAATTGTTTGTGACCATAGCAGGCATAGAATAAGTTAGCGGAAATAGTGACGCAAAGAAATCTTATTTCATTAGAATTTCGCGCAAAAACTTAAAAATAATAATTCAAGTAACGTGGCAAAGCGAAGGCGGGGGAAATAGCATTGTTGATTTAAATTGACTAATAATTATAATAATGATACTTCTTCAATGACGATTTACACTGCAAAATCTAGTTCTTAGTAAGCTTACCAATATATAGCTATAGTTAGTTAATAAAATAACCAATTATTCGAACTTTAAAGATTATAAACTTATTCCTCAGGAGAAGACTAGACGGTCCATCATGGCAGTGGTCTGGAAGTCGCTGCAAAGAAGGAACCAAAGCTGCGAGACTTTCTCGAAGGTTCCTGGACGCGAGAGAGTTAGAGCACGACGCTCGGGCTCTGATGAACTTACATAACAACAGGCTGGGAAGAAAGGTATGTCGTTATTTCATCAGTAAATTATATATCTCGGCAGTCAAGCTGGGATGAGCTGGACTGTCATTCGGTGGTTGCATGTTTGCAACCACCTGGTGTTTCTAAATTTTGCACTGGATTTTTTAAACATACGTTAATAAGCGTTAAAATGCAGCAAATGCTTTCCCAAATATTCATATGACAGCGTTTTTAAAACACCACAAAGGCACACAAAAGAGCGCTCACGGTAGGTTTAATATAATACATCGATTGTTTTAATCTCGCTCGAATGAGAGCTTCTTCATCAACCAGCCTGGTTGTACAGTACCAATACCCCAAAAACCTGTAATGGGTTCTACTGGAAAGATCCGTGTCCAGAATGTTGTATTGATGATGTGACATCCTTCGACTGAAATAACGATGACAAGATATAAAGTGCTTATTAAGTAGAATCAGATGAATCGTTAATTATTTCAAATTACCGCATATTTCCACAACTACTGCCTGGAATGCTAGAACTATATAAAAAGAGGACAGTTCGTCCGTCTGAAGGCATCACTTACATTCGTCGATCGCAATCAGACGTAATGTTTCCTGCGCAAGTGCCGCGGGCTGTTAGTGGCACAGTAAAAAGAAAAAAGCTCGTTCACGTTATACTTTTCCCCTACTTCTTTGCTTGGCTAAGCAAATAATAAAAATATTAATAAATATAATAATGTTGACAAATCCATCCATTACTCTATGGTAATAATTAAACTTCTTTCACCTTATTTCATAAAGAGAAAATTATTAATTTAATCTAAGACGTGATAATGGTATTAATTTATGCCTACACGGCCAGAGAGGATTTATTTTAGGTACCGTACTTGAAACTAGTTGGGGTTAATATCTATATTATATTAATGTTTTTTGGTAAAAAGTCTAAAATTAATAGTCGCTAAAAACACACGTAGGAGCACGAATAACTTAAAAAATGAAACTTCGACAAACCCAGCTGTCTCCACTACACTGTGATGTTATGCCAAATTACCAGTCTCATGTCCTACTGCTTACTGTCCAGCGTGTGATCTAATTACACCCCTATGATGATATACTAAGGGCCTAATTTAGCGTGCCAGGTTTAAGGCCTAGGGGGTAAACGTCGGTTTCTCGAAGGTTTAGAGTTCCGTGGAATTTGTTGAATTTTATTGTGGTTTGAGGAAAGTGTGTTAATAAAACTTTTTAATTACATAGGTTTTAACGGATTTGGTATTATCACAACGCTTACCAGGCGGGTTTGATGATAGCAGTGTATTGTCAGATCAGATCAAATAAAAATTGTTTTTTAACAATTTCTAAAACTTTGCTGGACTCAAGGTCTACAACACAACGTCTTTACTATCAAAACATCATCACATCAATTTTCATTAATATACAGAACCAAAACAAAACCTTGAAAGCCTTAATCCAAAGACTATAAGGGCATTAACAATATACTCATCGCCTCTCACCGCGCGTCAAATTAACGTTTTGTTTTACCATTTTCCATACAGCCGCCATTTTGATTTGTTTTTTTTTCGATGATTATTTGCACGCGATGCAAGGATGACGTGTAATAAGTAGGTGATGTTAAATAATGTGTACGTATGTGTTTATGGATATGGGCAATTATTTAAGTAATAATGGCATAAAAATGAAATATATTAGTGGATATTTCACACAGCAACATGCTATGCTTTGAGAACTTTTAATTGGCCTAATGTATTTATTTATTCTTTGTTTAATTGTATCTTCTGTTAGTATTATAACTGAAACGGTTAAACATACTCGTACCATTATATAAATGTTTTTGATATTTCAAGTTTTCAACACTGTTACAAGACTTGAAACTGACAGAGACTGATCTCAGTCTCTCCGTAAAAATGGCGCTTGTAACAGTGTTTGAAATATCCGGAAACTCAAAAACATTTAAACTACAGTATGCTACCCGTTTCAAGTTCAAATATTGTTAAAAACCATCATAGTTTTAAAAGTTGTACTGTTAGTATTCCACGATATAATAAATAGATAACTCAAAAGCCAATAAGGCTGAATTAACATCGTAACTCAAACTCCAGGTGTTCCAGATGGTGAGGGAGCAGGTATCCCAGGAGTGCAAGTGCCACGGCGTGTCCGGGTCCTGCAGCGTGCGCACCTGCTGGCGAGCCCTGCCGCCCTTCAGCAGCGTGGCCGGCGCCCTAACGCACAAGTATACCAGGGCGAGGAAGGTAACAGCTCCTTACAATCCTCACACTAAAGGACCTTTAGTGTGGTGATTCTTAGAGAGCAGGTATCCCAGGAGTGCAAGTGCCACGGCGTGTCCGGGTCCTGCAGCGTGCGCACCTGCTGGCGAGCCCTGCCGCCCTTCAGCAGCGTGGCCGGCGCCCTAACGCACAAGTATACCAGGGCGAGGAAGGTAACAGCTCCTTATAATCCTCACACTAAAGGACCTTTAGTGTGATGATTCTTAGAGAGCAGGTATCCCAGGAGTGCAAGTGCCACGGCGTGTCCGGAAAGGTCCTTTAGAAATGACCTTTAGTCTGATGATTCCAGAGCAACTTATCGCATAAGTATCTAATTTCCTTTTCGAAACGCAATGGTTCCATCTATTATGTGCTTACTTGCTCTATCGTAAAATTATTGCAGAGTGAAGACTGTAAGATTTCACATTTCTAAAGGTCTTTAAGTCTGGTGATTCCAGAGTAACTTAACGCACAAGTATCTAGTTATCTCATTTCCTCTTCGAAACGCAATCGTTCTCCACTACAATTTAAAACTACCATCGATGTATATTATGTGTCTCGCTGCTCTATCGTACAAGTATTGCAGAGCGAAGAATATTTCAAATTCATACACGAATGCTGAATATGTCACAAGTTGACTTCGAGCAGTTTAGGCATTCAGCGCTACCTCGTGTATTATCGTGATCTAGCACTGGGCTTAGCAAATTTTGCCATCTCTAAGATCTATTATAAGGTATCGAGAAGCCTAGACTATATTGAAATTATATGAACATATACCTTTTCAGGTTGTGGCATCAGAAAAAGGTATTACATTAGATGGCCGAAAAAATCTCCAGCTGGTTCTTCATAAAAAGTAAGTTTTATTTGCTGTTTCATAGATATTATTCGAATTACTTATACTCAAATGTTTTTTTATATTATTTTATAATATTTGTTTATTTGTCCAGCTCCCGTCCCCCAAAAAAGTCTGACCTGGTATTCATCACTGGTTCTCCAAAGTACTGTGAGCCGAATGTAGCCGCTGCCGCACTAGGGACTCACCAGCGACGGTGTAACCACACATCACGAGGTAAATTATTATAATTATTAATAAGTCTATAGAATTCAAAATAAATTAAATCCACGCCAGACTTCAATGATACGAGACAGGCAACCATTACTACTCTATAGTTACATACAGTATTTGGTATCTTACGTAGGTTGCAACATAGTCATAGGTAGTCGTCCAACATTATGCTGAGATAGAGGCTAGTTTTTCCGACAAATGTATCTTTATAAATTTGTATTTGCTACTGTAAGTTGGAAAAATAAATATATTTGTTTGTTACTTTTTAACATTCGATTAGGAACCGAATACACACCTAAAGTTTGCTCTGGTTTGACAATAAGATTTGATTTGGGTAATTTATTAATCTGCAACTTTTTCTCCAGGTGACGACAGCTGCGCCAATCTCTGCTGCGGGCGCGGTCACAACACTCTCCACGTCACATCCCGGGTCCAATGCCGCTGCAGCTTCCACTGGTGCTGCCAAGTGCACTGTGACACTTGTGTCGTTCATGAGGAGCAACATATCTGCAACTGAATAACTAATAACCTGTGTAGAATCAACTGAAGCCTGTTAAAAATCACAAGCTCACAGGATTTGATACCTTACAATATTTTGTCACTTGTAACACTTGTGTCGTTCATGATATCTACATATCTGCAACTGAAAATGTGAAGACTCTACCATATTTGTAACTCAATCCTGTGAAGAGCTACAAGGTCTATCCGAGGAACACCATTAATTCAACTATTTATAATGAGCCCTGCGCCCATTATAATAGTGCGTTTAATAGACAATTGTCGGGTTATGTGATTATGAGAAAGGGGCTCAGCAATTTTCTATTAGTTAATATTGTTGACTTGCAACATATAGTTCTAGAACTTCTGGATGATATTGTTATAATTCTCCACTACAATTAAAAACTACCATCGATGTTTAAACGTAATTTTATAGGGTATCAGACTAATGACTTTTGAAATAGATAGATAGCATTTGTAATTGTTTTCATTGTAACTCATGTAGATACTTATTTATTAATCTTTAAATACATTTTCATCGCCCCAATCAAACTATTAAATTATAAGCTCTCTTATTCAATAATCATTTTTACTAAACGCTTTATGATTATCGGTATATAAACCACTGCACTGCCAATAATAACTTATTCATTATCATTACCTATTTTGAATAATATGAATATTCATGTTCTGCAATGATGATGAATAACATTAAAATCCAATCGTTTTACAAATCATTCATTCATAATTATCTATTATTTACGTAAGTTTTTTTACTGTTTACTTTTCTTGTATTGAATTACTTTAATGTATTTGAAATATTATCTAATAGCATTTAATATAAGAATCAACGGCTTTAAAAAGTATTATTGTGAATAATTTGTACTTAATTATACCTAACTCGTAACATTACATTCCGATGGATAACTTAATTTATTTACTTGTACACAATGTTTTTGAATAAAATTATCACAAAGAAAATGATTTGTTTTCATCTCAATGGCTAATAGTATTTAAAAACAACTGTACCACCAAACAAGATAATTATATTTATCATGATTAATTAGTGTAGGTACAAAATTTGCTTACATGAAAATATATAGGTACTTTACATAATATAGATATTTTTATCTACATCTATAAAATTCATACACCTGGAACAAATATTTACAGCTCCTAAAATTTTTGTCACGAGGCGAAAATCGAACCCGCAACCTTTTGCATTGCAGGCGCCTTTCGTCCGCTGCGTCACAGACGTCGTCGATCATTAAAAGTTTCCTGAGCTCCAAAGCTCTGTAAACTCGATAAGTTAGAAAATTTGTTCAGTTTGTAAAAAGTTAACGTACGTGGTTAAAAAACGACAGGTTAAAACTTTTAATTGGGCTTAAGCGTGTCTAATGGTGTGCTTTTCAATTTTATGTTTGTACCTGAATCATGGATATTCTAATCTTGTTGTTTGTTTTCTTACTAAGATGTATTATAAAGGTTGCCTGGAAGAAATCGCTTTAAGTGATAAGGCCGCCCATCGTTACACTTTTTTATGTACCTTTATTTTTTGTTATGTGTTTTTTGTTTTTGTGGTGTACAATAAAGAGTAATGTATTGTATTGTATATAAAGTATGTGTATATTATATTAAGTTAAGTATATCAGAAATCTAGCAACCGTAACACAAGCGATAGAGCTTACCATGGGGCTAAATGTCACTGTGTGAATTGTCCAGCAATATTTATTTATTTATTATAACACCTGTATTACGAATTTTTATATTTAAGCTTTTGCTATTATGGTTGATGCGAAGGCCTATATATTACAATGTAACCTAATCAGTATTATATTCTCGTTTGATGCCTCTATCATAGGTCCTCAGATAAATTACTACCCTATCTGTCCAATTAGCATACAACACACATTTGTCCTGAATCGGTTTTACATGTTACCGATAAGTAAATTTATTGCGTGGGAGTTAAATATTTTGTTTGAAATTGCTGAAGTTGTGTTTATTCGATTAAAAAGGTTTCACTATAATAATAATAGGTTTCACTAATTGTTCACAAGAAATACTTATCGAATTAAGTAGGAAATATTAAATGATTTACGATTCGTCTAATGAACTAATGGGCCATGAATAAAATTTATAATTTAAGTAAGCTAGATTATTTATTGATACCGAATTGGTTACATCAATCGTCTAGAATGGCAGAATCTGTGAACGAGAAAAAAGGGTAAGGTCAACCAGTCTAAATGCGTCTATGGGGGAAAATGCGTCTTTTTGAATTTATTCGAGATGGCAGTTCGCCACGCCATCCGCACGAACTACATGTTCAGTATTTAGTTCAAACAAATGTAACTAGATGACAGAAGTCAACGTATGTTGAACAGTTCTCGAATAAATTCAAAAATACGCATTTTCCCCCATAGACGCATTTAGACTGGTTGACCTTACCTATTTAGTTTTTCTACTCGTCACTAGATAGCGCTGTGCATAATGAATTGATAGGTTGATTTGTTAATTACTATTTTTATAGCGTAAATTATAGTATAGAAGCATTAATATTTATAAAATGTTATCGGCACATACATAACATCTTAGCGAAACAAAAACTTCAACGATAATTAAATCGAATCAAGACACAAATTCTACATAAGGCACATTCCACCCAGTTCTATGCGCTTAGAGTGCGCACACGCAAAAAGTATAGAATTACGCATATTTACAATTACCACCTAGTTTGTAAGTTGGTATGTTAGTTAGAATTATAATTAACACAGATAATTATAAAACAGTAGACTAAAGTTGTTAAATTATTTTACTTTAGTTGCCTTATGGAGCTGGCTGTAGAATAGTACCTAGATATTACTCTCTTGTAGCGGATATTGTATAATGAACTAAGGACTAAGGTATAACTAAGGACTAATATTATAAAGCCGAAGAGTTTGTTTGAACGCGCTAATCTTAGAAACCGGTGGTAGGATTTGAAATTTTATTTTTTTATATAAACTTACATTTTCCTTACACAAAATTAATTCGGTGTTCGATAGTTCATTCGATAATATGTGTTGAGGAAGGCTATATGCTATATTATATAACTCTGTGGTAGCGCAGGTTGAGGGTTCGATTCCCACCTCGGTACAAAAATTCTGCGATCTGCAGATATTTATCCCAAGTGTTTCTAATGTGCAATAAAAACCCATATTAGGAAACTGAGTTTTTATTCCTTCTCTGGTGCTTTTGGATCCTTGATAATATTCCTGGCATAAAATTGTTAGCAATATACAACAATTGCTAAGCTACCTTTTGGATAGCTAATAATTTTTATTGCTTATTTTATATAAGTGATCGTAAGTTTTTGTCTGATTTTTAAGAACTTTCGTTCACGGTAAAAATAAATTTGTTACTGCGTCCTGGATTAATGAGTTGCTAATAAACTTCCTTCTTAGTAATTAAGTTCTGAGTGAGAGAGCCCATTCTATATAAATTCATTCAATAGTACCACTATTGAATGAATGAATGAATGAACTCTTTATTGTATCTACTTATAAATGATTAAGAATAAAAAAATTAATACTATTTACAAACTATAAGTAGGTACAAGGGGCGGCCTGATCGCTGAGACCGATCTCTTCCCGGCAACCGTAGTAGAGTTATAAATACAGCAAAACAGCATAAAAGACTATTCTTAGGCCTGTACAAACACACCAAACATATTGATGTCTAATTATTCTGTAGGCAACTATGTGGCATGTTAATGAAGGTAAACAGATAAGGAATGCGTGAGATCGATCAATTGAACCAAATATGGGACCTTAGATTGCCACCCGCTAGCATGTCTAGAGTCTATCTACTTCTATGTATCGAAGGCCTTATGTTCAGATGTTAAATGCTACTTATGCGTTAATGACTTATGCCGTTGCTGTTATCAGGGGTGAATCGACAACATCCAATTTGGAATAGGTAGTACCTACAATTTAAATGTAATTTACATCAATCAATCATCAATCAATCAATACTAATAAAGCTAAAGAATTTGTTTGTTTGAACGCGCTTATCTCAAGTACGGCTGTTCCGATTTGAAAAAATATTTCAGTGTTGGATAGTACATTTAATTTTATTGAGAAAGGCTATAAAGCTATAGGTAATATAAACTACGTTTATGTAGATAGGTACCTTAAAAGCGCAAGCGAAGCTGTCGGCGGGACTGCCAGTAGTTTAGAATACAAAAATACCTTGCAGATTGTAAGGTTTTTTTATCCCGAGATGAGAACCGAACCTGTATCCTGTTGCGTCGTAAGCGGACCTATACCAGCTGCTTTTTCCTTTCCAGCTTTTATTCATTTGACTTCCTCTCTGAGTTTTATTGTCTATTTCTATTTCTTTGTTCCTTCATCATATTTTGTGAATCTAAATAACGACTTATTAATGTAATACGTTCAATTGCTTCGTTTTCAAGCGAAGGTCGTGTCTCGTGACTTGGACATGTTTTTGTTCAACAGAATTGGACCAATCACAGACGAGAGCTATTTTAAGATGATCAAGCGACGGGGAACAAAAGAGTCTTCTTAAGATACTTATGGATGGCTGTAGGTTAAGAGATACAAATGAAAATCAAATACCTATAACAAGTTCTATCATCATCATCATTTCAGCAATCAGATTTCCACTGATAATGATTTCTAGGTACCACGTAAACTAGCTGCTTTGACCATAAATAAATAAATATTGCTGGACAATTCACACAGCAATATCTAGCCGCGTGATAAGCTCTAAGTTTGTGTTACGGGCACTAGATATAGGTACTTAATAGGTTAAACATAGATAGATAATAACACCCAGACACCCGGAACATGTTGCAGATCATACAAATTGTTGTTCTGAGGCGGGAATCGAAGCCGCAACCTTGCGTCGCATGCTTCGCCCGATGCGCCACTGCAATCGCACGACGCAGCGCTTGCAGATCCGTAGTCTCCATTCGAGAACATTTCGACCAAATTTAAATTCAAACAATAGGTAGTCAAAAAACGAAGTTATCGACGTGTCGGTTTGTACAAAATATAAACAAAAACCCATGTTTAAGTTACGTAACGCCGCTTGGTTTGTCCGGATGACTCGGTCACGCTTCGATACGTCACGTTAACGTACCAAGGCCGGCAGGTCCTATTGTTAGGGCAAAACTAATATTTTACTTGTTTTCACCCGCGGGAAAAATAGCCTTTATTGAGATTTAATATAAAATATGTAAAAGTAATTATATTTTTCCACCTGTGTCGTGTTTTTCTTAACTTTTCCGCGTTATAAAGGATTTTCCCGAGGTAAAAGTAACTAACTAGTGTTATTCTCTTTATAAATAATGTTACCTATTGTAAAGTTTTATCAAAATACGCCGTACGAATAATAATAACCCCAAGGACACGGAACTTCTCTCTTGACAAAAGAGATGCTATAAATTCAGAGTTCAAGAATAAGGTAAATTGTATTGATAATCTTGTTTGAAACTTCTTACACGGAGAATCTGAATTTTTTATTTCTTCACATCGGTATTTCCAAGAGATTTTCCTTTTAACTTCCTAATTCATTTATTAATCTTTATGTATACCTATTTGAAAAGTAACGGTAATGTGTTTAAAGATGAAGACATTATATTCTTATTATTCAAGTTTTAAATAATTATGTGTTTACCAACAAAATAAAATCATTGAATAGGTATCTGTTTTTAAACTTTACTAACTGTTTGATAAAGAAACCATTTATCAAAAAATTACGAGATAATCTGTTTAAATCCAAATTTTACTTACTTAGACACATACAAATGTATATGTAAGGCCATCGTTATCAATCATTAAAATACAAATCTTCTTAAAATTATTAAAATTTACAAAAAGTCATCAAAAAATGGTGATTGTGTGATTTACATTCGGAATTATCACGAAGGTAAGAACATTTGTCGTTATTAAAATTTTACCATTTTCTTTCGGGGCTAGCCCCGTGGTAAGCTCGAAGAAAATGGTCAACTCACAATGAAACATTAAATTAATTTACTTATTTGTTTTTATAATAATTTTATAATACCACATAATTATTATTACGTAGTACTAGGTGACGTCTAATTATGTGGGTCATAAAATTTATCCTGAAAAATAAAGCAGGATAAAACCGATCATTATTTACGTAACAATTTTTTAAGTCAACAAATAAGGTAAAATCACGCTTACCAGGCGGGTTGGTGATCGTAGTAACTTGGTACAGTACACAGAGGATTGCTGCTGCTCGATTTCTGGTATAAAATCCTTTAGTGGATTTGGCGCCACCTCATAGTAAGGGATATGCTGACAACATACGTAGGTACCAGCCATGACTTGTATAGCATAAGCATCCCTATTTTCGTTCCCACTGCTGGAGCACAGGGACTTCTCTCTTAACGAAAGATATTAGGCCCTTATTCACCACGCAGGCCAATTAAAATACTGCAAGCAAAGCTGTCTTCACAACTTTATATCTTACTTGATTTGACGATTCCTATGGGAGATAGAATGGTACTTTTCTCAGGCCAGTGTAGATAAGACTGGTTAAACACGTGTTCGATAGATCTCGTCTGCACAGCTTGCAGTGCATCGAGTCCGGAAGAATGCATTGCTTTCTCTGCGCAAGCGCTTTTACTGTGACGTCAGAGCAAACTGCATCCATTAATTGTTAAAACGAACGAATAAATTTAAATAAAGTACGCGATTCGGATTGTTACATAATTACTAATTAAAAACCGCATTTCATAATGTAACCTACTGTATAATCTACTTTTCTATGTAATAATTTTCAAAATGCATACATAATAAAAATATATTGCTGGACAATTCACACAGCAACATCTAGCCCCGTGATAAGCTCGAAGTTTGTGTTACTGGTGATAGATTTCTGATATTTTAATATAATTACATACACCTTTATTCCAAAGGTATAGGACCTCTGGATTATTTCTTGAAAAAACACGTGCGAGTTTGGTGGATATATGACATTCATCAACACGCACTTGACCAGATTGGTGAATCTTAATTCACCAATCTGGTCCCAGTGGTGGGGACGTAAATGGGGTGATAATCGTTAAGAAACATAGTAGTTTAAAAAGTTACATTGTACTGAATAGTAATATTAACTTGAGGTGACAACCTTATTCCTATTAATCTCATATGTAGCGGGAATATGATCTTGTATCTCAGTATGTGGTTCAAGAATAGTGATACTCGATTAAGTAAACGATTGTCGGTTCGCAAATCAAATGTTAATAAATAAACACTGCCGGACAATTCCCACAGCAACATCTAGCCCCCTCATTAGATCGAAGCCAGTTACGGGTACTAAATCTATACAATATGGTTGTCGGTGGGTCGGATAGTTTTGACAAGATAATAAATAAGTAAGTAATATATAATTAAGATATCCATTGGATTGCTTGCAACAGCTTATTCTGCAACAACATTATCTAATCATTCTTGAATCAACACAACTAATAGCCTAATGATACCTATATCAGACCTAGCTATTAATTACACTAGACTAGATATATAAATTAATGCACCTGTAAGGCTTGTTATAAGTGGAATAAACCTTGGATTCTTATATAATGATAATGTTTCCATAATAAGTAATAACTCACGTGACATACGAGAGATCTTACAGATCTTATCTCTGGAATTAGCTTTTTACTGTTTGCCCGCTGTATACTGGATTTTCCCGCGGTTTGAAGCATTATGTGATGTCCTGGTGTAACTATAATATTGCTATGTTTCATTTAAATTCTGTTGGTAGTTTTTATGCAAACATTTATTAAAATTATTGAATAGGTACCTAAGTATTAGTTTGTAGACATATTCACTATTGATACATTATAGTAAAGTAGTAAAAAGCCGCTCGTATAGCTCAGTAGCTCAGTGGAAGCACACTCAACAATCATTCCGAAGATCGTTGGTCCAAAACCCGCCATGTACCTCTAGTTTTTCTTCTTGAAAGTAATATACAAGTACCTTATACATACATGCGCTATGGTGGCAAATATCGTGAGGAAACCGGCATGTTCCAAGAAATTTAAAAAGTTTAAAGAACGTGTGATTCTTCAATCCGTAATTGGCCAGCTTGGTGAATTAAGGCCTTATTTCTCACCTGTGTGTCTGAGGACCCTCTATTTACGTTTACTGGGAGTAAACGTCAATAGGGGGTCCTTATGTTATGCTAAACACCTAAAAAAGTTATTCTTGCCCGCTCCACAGTCAACTTACTTTATAAGTATACAGGGTACCATATTATCATGATCAGTCACCCATTACATGATCACACTCGAGTCATGAGTGGTTATCATTAACATCAATCAAAATCAACGTCTTGTTTCTTTGTACTTTTATAGTGGACAAGATAATTCTAACCTACGTTATATATAATAGCTTGTTATATAACTATAATAATAATGTTTTCCTCATAAAGATCTTCTCAACTAGGTTTCATATCAGTATTAATAATTACATTTTGTTTTATAGTGATTGACTCAGTTCTAATATTGCTAGTTTTGTTTAAATTGTTTCGACTTTGTCTTGAGATTAGCGCGTTCAATCTAAAAAACTCTTTAGCTTTATAATATTAGTAAAAATTGCAAAAAATAGACTGTCGTCGCACAACGATGAATGAACAAGCTCTTACCATTAAATCTCAGATCATTGTATTTCAATGGCGATTTTCCATTCGTTATTGGTAAAACAAGAAACTAACAATAGAAAATCACTTTCAAGGTGATGTCTAATCAAAAGTATGGTGCAATGGATACAATATCCATTGCGAGACTGTAAAGGTTGTTTGGTCGTTTATTGGCAGGCCTAAAAATAGCACCAGTCTTCTATAAATTACGGGATTTTTATACCAATCTAGTGACCCGCCCTCGCTTCGTCTCGGGTACCTAATAATACCTTCCTCTTGAGTCACTCTACCTATTAAACCTGCATCAAAATCTAAATGGGCTATCCAAAAATGAAAAAGTTTCTCAAATAGTACCTGCGGTTCCTAAGATTAGCACGTTCAAACAAACAAACTCTTCTGCCTCATAATCTACTAACCGACAGCTTTCCTCGCGTTTTTTACGTTATTACACCTTGGATTGAAATAAACAAAACATTTAAGTTAGGTATCTATCAGTATTCAATCAATGGTTGTCGAATCAGGAAGAATCAAAAAATCACAATAAGAGATGTGTCATCATCAGATTGTGGGGGCGGAGTCTAATATTTCCTTGTTTTAAACAATACTTTTATCACAAAACTAGCTGACCCGCGGACAGCTATGCTTGCGTTTTTTTTACATTAATGTTTAAATAAATCCTTGATAGATGTTCTAGCCAACACTAAAATAAATTATTAAATCGTACCAGCCATTCTTAACGTTCAAACAAACAAACTCTTCAGCCTAATAGATGATGATGTTTCACTGTATTATTATGTTTATTTGTATGTGTATTTTTTGTAATGTGGTGTAACAATAAAGTATTTGTATTGTATTGTATTATTGTATGTTATTCAGTTTTGAATCTGTTTTGCTAGATATAATTTCTCAAATTGACAATGAACTTATTGTTAAGGTCGATTCACTTAGTTTATGTAATAACAATTACTTTAAGCCTCGCTCTTGAAATTTATTACGATTATTGAGGGACATGAGATAATTTCGACATGTTTTTATTTACAACTTATTATGTATTATTGCCAAACTAGCCATAAAATATAAATGTTTAAAATGAATTACTTAATGTTTTTAATGTACCTATACCCGTGTCCAGTAGTTACGTAGCTGAGATGGTAGATAATGTTTTCCAACATAAATAGATTTTATCATTAAAATTCATGACATAGTTACAAGTTGCAAATTATAGAGTCTATAACCATTCCGATCACAAACAATTTGCTAACTAAACGCAATTATACACGAAAGGTCGGAGGCATTGCATGATATTATACCCTTGGGTTAAATAGTAGATACTTATACTTAGTTACTCACATGTTTAATAAAGATAAAATCTATTTATTCATAAATCTATGAGAATGTATTATAGGTTTTTCATAAAAGTCTAGTCTTAGGCTTTAAAGAAACCGTCAATAAGACAGAAAAAATATACAATATGAAATAATTTACATTAAAATCTTCAATTCCATTAAAATGCAACCTAACATTATGTTTTCCTTATTTTTTTAAAAAGGAAACATATTTTGTGAAGCAATACTAATATTATAAAACTGTATAGTTTGTTTGTTTGAACACGCTAATCCTAGGAACCACTGCTGGTTCGATTTATTTCAGTGTTGGAAATAATATTTATCAAGGAATGCTATTATATGTTATACTAGCTTTCCGCCCTGCGCTTAACACTTTCCCGCAATTTTCTTTGCTATAAACCTCACACACACAGCCTGAGACCTTTCCAACGAATGCAAAATTGTGGAAATCGTTCTGGAGTTATAGCGTCAGGAAGGAAAACCCGACTTATTTTTATATAGTAGATTATATACTATATGCAGACGTAAAAAACGTAAGCGAAGCTGTCGGCGGGTCAGCTAGTAATGTTATAAAAGTATTGTTTAAAACAAGGAAATATACCTGAGGCTCCGCCCCCACAATCTGACGATGAGATATCTCTTAGTGTGAATTTTTGATTCTTCCTGTTTCGACAATCATTGATTGAATACTGATAGATAACACAAATGTTTTGTTTACTTCGATACAAGACGGAAGTCATTCTAAAAAGTATAAATAATATCTTTAATATATTACGTTTTAAGGTATAATAACGATGTCAAGATCAACTAGAATCTTAAATGCGTTTAATAAATTAAAAGTTAAATAATAATAAACAATACACACAACATCAGTATTGGCATAGTGGGAGCACGCTTGACTCTCATTCCAAAGGTCTTGGATTCCAATCCCGACGCGCACCTTTTGATTTTTCTTCTTAATAAAACAAATGTTTTTACAGTATAACCAAACATGGGCTTTAAAGAGATTAAATGACATGTGACATTCACCAACCCGCACTTGGCCAGCGTGGTGAATCACTATCGTCAAGAGAGAAGTCACTGTGTCCCAGCAGTGTAATAAATATGCTGTCATATTATCAAGAATTCAAAATTATCCGCCATTTTAAATATAAATTACCAGAATAACTGCCATAACGCGATTTACTGGTCAAAAGTTGGTTATAATGGTAATAACAATAACTTATAATTATTCACAGTCGTCATGTAACCATGTATAATAATATACAAATAATAATACTGTAATAATATACAAAATAAAAGCATAATGGTCGCAGTATGAAAAGTTAATATGCTAAAAATATGGTAGTAATTAGTATTCCTTAGTAGTAGTAGTAAGACATTAGTAATGCTTGACACGAATCGCGTGGCGCTGGTTTAAGAATAGTACCTCGACAACACTTCCGGGATTCAGGAATGCACCAGATTTACAACAATGTTTAAGTTAGTTAAACTTATTTTATGTGCATCTCCATCTCATCTATTAGGCTGCCTAGAAGTAAGACTGTTATGATGATGATGAGTTTAAAATTGTATTAAAATAGGAAATCTTTTTTATTTCAAACTTATTGTCCAAGTTTTAATGGAAAATCTTAAAAATTTAAGTCTTCCTTTTGTTTCTGTAGTTCGTTTGTAATGTAGGAAGGGACGAAGGACAAAAGATTTTATATCATTTTTATGATTATCATTTGGATCTAAAAAAAAAGCAAGATATTAAAATATTAGTAAAATAAATAAGATTGTATACGTGACCATCGACAACTATACAGGTTCTTGGCGAAATCCCTTTTACATCACAATCTATAAACCACAAATGATTCACCAAAACATTGTGATCGTCAAACAACGTCACTTTAGTACCCGCCCCACGACCGACTGGTGTAGACGCTTACTTGAATCAAACTTTATAATAAACTGACGTAATTTGAATTTTTAAATTGCGAACTTTTCATAATTTTTATTTCAAATAGTTTTGTGATCGTAGATAAAGCTGTAATAAAAAGTTTCAAAGATTCTCGGATTCAAATAACGAATTGTTTTGTGAACTAGCTGAAACTGTAATAAAAGTTCTAAAGTGAATTCGAAGTTTAAAAACTGACGTTAAAACTTTTTAAATAAGTGTATTTGTGTGATTTACTAAAAAGGAATTGTGAATTTTGTGGTGTATGTGTTTGTATAATTTGGATATAATTTGGAAGGAAAATTATCCACATACTCTTAAAGGTTTGTTGTTTTTTTTTAAGTCTTTTATTGAAACCTAGGTACTAAAAATGTACCTATTGAGTTAAGTTTTTCATTGTTATATTTAAACTGCCTACGGTTAATTATAACCGTGTTTTAATAACATTTCCACTTAACTTATAACATTTTATTGAAAGTGCTAAGATTGTTTTAAGTTAAATAACATTAAAATTACAAAGGGTATGACAGACTTTCTTTTACATTTTAAATTCGCGAAACTACAAGTCAAATTTCAAAATATTGTTACTTTTGTACTTAGATCTTTTTAAGACATACATTAATTCGTGGCTTTAATTGGTTAACTCAGATTTTGTCCGTAAATTCAGAGATTTGACTAACTATCTAATCTAGTTATAAAAATTACTTGGACATGTCACTATCAATCACCCTCTTTTTTATTGATGATGATGATTAACTAATCGCTGGTAGGTACTCCTTGAGCTCTGTATTAATCTAGATCTTAATTAGTAAATAACTGCGCAAGAGAGTTATTTTAAGTCAACTTTCTATCATTAAGGAGTTTTACCTAACATTGGAATCTATACTGATATGCTAAAAAGTTTGTTTGTTTACGTGCTAATTAATCTCTGAAACAGTGCTGGCCCGATTTGAAAATAAATATTTTCTGTTGTATAGTTTATCGAGGAAGGCCTATTGAATATAGAATATAATAATATTATAAAAACGCAAGCAAAGCTGTCGGCAGGTCGGTTAGTCTATTATAAGTACGGACGAAGTCTAGTATAGTATTGTATATTAAAATAGTAGTTAGGTAAGAATGTTCTAGCAAATAAAATTATTCTAAAGATTTAAGTCATTAATTTCCGTATAATCCTAAATATTACTTCGACGTCGACATTGTATTCTACTTTGAAATATGAGGATAAATTATATCTTGTGATAAAATTGTGCAATATCTTATTAGTAACTAGATTGTAAATGATTTCATTTACAGGGAAAATCATATTGACTCAAACAAGGAAAATATCTTGTAAGATGACTGTTTCTTAATACTTATCATTTACATTGACTATCAAAATAAATCATTTATTAACTCGTCTATGTAAATTAGATACCACTTTAAAAAAAAATAGAATTTAGTCCACCGGGTAATAACAATTCACTAATTTAGGTATCTTTATAGTTGACATTTCCAATCCCATTCCCAACAGCTATCTGTTCTACACAATACACGATGCTCATTTCATATAACCTTATTATTTATTTATTTTCATCGGATAATATTGGATAACCAACAGCTTACAATTAATTTGATATTTATTATTGATTATTATAATGTTTTTAGTTTTCAATGTTATGACCTACTAATATGGAGACCTTGAAAATGTCACGGAAATCGAACCTACGGCTTTGTTTTTGTTTTACAGCATCGTGTATGTTTGCCATCGAAATACCAAGGGAGGATGTTGGCCTTTTGGTACAGTCAGCAACATAATTATTTTACTTAGTTGATGCTTTGATGTCTATGTTATAATTTTATAACGATAGTTGCAAGTTGCAACTGTACATAAAACCACTAGTCGTATGTTATTGTTTTTATTATAAAAAAAATAAATGCTAAATCATCTTGATTAAAGAGATTCAAAGCTAAACGGACAAACCAATTAAGGTTTTTAGTTTAAGCATTATTTTATACATAAGTTTATTTTTGTAATAATAAATAAATAAATAAAAAAAATAAATAAATAAATAAAAAATAATCTGCAAAATTCACCAATTTCACGTTTATAACCGCCTTCTTTATGACGCTCGAGTTAAAGTTTTAAGTATCAAGAGACTGATGCTGACTGTACACTGAACGCGAAATGAATCACTAGTAGTAAGAATAAACGTATCGTCAATTATGACTCCCATTGCAAGTTTTGTTTTGGTATGGAAATTACTTTTTGAAACTTATCAGATATTTCCGCTGATAATTTCTCTTGTGACTTATTGAAAAGTTATCTTCTTAAGATCAACATGACTATCCTTATTACGTTCCCACTGCTGGGACAGACTTTCTCTTTTGAAGATACCTACTCCTCATGATGATACTCGGGGTTTGAGCCCACGACCTTCGGAATGAAAGTCAAGGGTGCTTCCACGTAGTCAAGTCTTTTTGAAGATTTAGAAGAAGAATAATATAAAAAGCAACATTCCAAAATCATAAATGTAATCTGAACACAAAGATATATTTAAAATGTATAGGATTAAGTTAACATTAAAGATTTAGGCCAACTGTCATCTGTCATAGAGCTCATCTCTTTATCTATGGCTAGAGGGATTTAGATAACTCTTTGTTGATCTTTATGATTACCTACTCGTTTACGACATAATAAGTCAATTCAACAATTGCATATTCATAAAATTATATGTATTTACAAAAAGCATTTAGCTACATTATATAACTTTTAAGCTATCTCAGAGAGATTTTAATATTTACTCTGTCGTAATTTCGATGCTTTAGTTTTACTTGAATCGAGGCCTTGATTCTGATATCTTATCAGACCACTTTCGGATTTGCAATCATTCGTCACAATTTTGTGAATTATGATATTTTTATTACTTATTGTGACTATGTGTTTAATGTAATAATGAATAGTAATAATGTGAATTGGCGGCGAAGGTCCACTTGCGACGCGGGTTCGATATCCGCCTTGGCAAAAATAGGTGGTGACAAATATATCCATCTAATATTTAAGAGTATATAATTTATAGAGCACTTATGGATTTTTTTTCTTAAAAAGTTTATGTGATTTAAAGACAAGTGCTTTAACGGTGAAGAAAAATTTCGTGAGGAAACCAGGATGTTCTGAGTAGTTTGATTGAAAGACATGTGACATTCAACCCGCACTTGGCCAGCTCTCTCGTTAAGAGAGAAGTCTCTGTGTCCCAGCTGTGGGAATGTTAGTAAAGGTAACACTAACACAAGTTTGGAGCCACGCTTGCCAAGGGACCAGATGTTGCGTAACGTTTCTAGCAATATTTTTCTTTAATAATCTACTGCAATAATAATCCAATACAATAATAATCCAATACAACAGTTTAACATGCGTGATTAAATAGAAATGCTACGAATACTAATATGAGAAGCGGCAATAATTAGCGAAATTGCTAGGTAGGTATAGGCTATCTATAGGCATGAAAATTTTGTATTCGTTTTTCTTAGTGTATGTTGGTTGGACGCAATGATTTTATATAGTATAGATTTGTTACAAGCACGCGCATTGTAAAGATTCAAATAAAACCCAATTGTAACATTTAGTTGTCAGTCTGCGTCGAGCGCAATCACGAGCTTGACATGCCGTAGGTTATTGTGTCCTTGCTAAAACAAATTAAAAATGCCATCGTGTGTGTTTCGGAAGTGTACCAATTACGATGCTAAAGTAAACAAAACACAAGGAATCTCGTATCACATGCGAGTATGCAAAGATACTTAGATTATTTATTTTTCCAAATAATTATAATAATTGAGGCGCGGACATAGATTAGTTAGTGTAGATGCGAATATTGATGGCGATGTAAATTCGATGTAAATGTAAATTCTGATCGAACATTTAACACATCAGGTACCTATTTTTAATCATCGCGTATATTTGATTAAAACCATAATTCATAAATACACAAATATTCGTCTCCATTCCGCACATAAAAATAACCCCGAATTAAAAAAACTTTTAAAGAGACAGAAAAGAAATAAATTAAATCTTTTTGAAGGTATTTAGAAAGTGTATTTTACTAATTTATCATTAATTATTTCAATTTCAATAAATATGATTTACTTTTGTAAGGTGTTTTATTTCTTACCTATTACTATACATTTCACTCAAGTGTCCACTCTACGAATATAAATGTTACTCTATGAACTAGTAAATATTTGACATCTTATGTCAGTTTTGGATTCGCGGAACAGATTTCAAACTGCAATTACATGAAGGTAACATATCTATACTATATAAAATCATTGGTTGGACGTAATAAAATGCAAGTGAAGCTGTAGGCAGGTCGGCTAGTAATTAATACTATTAAAACAAAAGCCCCAATGCCTATATAGGTTTCTATTGGGGATACCCGTGGCCAAATAAAATGGCTTGCTATGACGATGTATAAAGGCACAAAATTGTATCATGCGTCACATTGTACTATCAAGGTCAAGTTCAATAACACTGACGTTTCAAGCCATAGTGACCAAGAAACCGACCAAACCAGTAGGTTTTATACCTAATGAACTAAAGTTAGGCCATTTTTGCTAAGTACCTAACATTTGACAATTCATCAAAATTCAACAATGTTGACCAAAATTTAACTTTTTTCAATAACGATCACAATGACATATTCATTTTAATGACCTTTAAGCTGATTTAGTCCACATGGGCTAATGTTGCTGTGTGAATTGTTCAACAATATTTACTTATTAATTTTATTTAATAAATAACTCAAAACAAAATAAACAATTTCTGAACTGAAGAACTGGCACACGTCAAATGTTACCTAATAAAATGTCCTGACTTTAATGATCACGTTACAGGTAGGAAAATCAATACATATCAAAATAAACAGGATTTGAGATCAAAAAACAGGAAAATAATATCATTTTCATCAAAACAATAAATTGATGACTTTACCAGTTGGAAAACCAGTATCATAATCAACAGGTTTTAGATTTGAGATCATAAAACGGGAAAATAATATGGTTTTCATCAAAACAATAAATAAATATTGCTGGGCGATTCACACAACAACATAATATCCCTGTGGTATGTTTGTAGTTGTACCAGTTATGTGATATATATATCACTTTACCATCTGGTAACGCATTAGATAGAACATACATACATACGGTCCATACATACATACATAGGTTGCCTGGAAGAACGCTTACAGCGATTAGGCCGCCCGTTTTAGTTTGTATTGTATTCTGTTCTTTGGTGTGCAATAAAGTTTATTATATTCTATTTAATAATTCTAAGATTTTATGTTAATACTTTCTGTATAATACACTACATAGACCATAATACATGATATACATATTATTATTTTCAATCATAAGTGTGATAAGATCTACAAGTTTTACTATTTACCTTAGACAACTAAGAATCTAGGAAGTTTGTATTTAAGTATCTATATATTGTGTATATAATGTGTATCCTGAAGTGTCTACTATCAATAACTACACTGTTTATCTAAAGGAAAAGTCAATATTGTAAGAAAATTATTAGCACTCAATATTTAACTACCTACCTATACCTATCTATTTACATCTTTGTGAAGGTAAATAACAAAGTATCATATACAAGTTGTGTACTTCAGTTTATCACCATCATCATTTTATAGCTATCAGTTATTTGTACTTAGTTAAGGTACTTATATTTTAATTTGTCATTATTTATTGATTTACGTTAACATAATTGCACGCAAGTAATAATATGACGTTGCTTTGCATTATTTCTATAAGTAAATATTCAAAATATTACTGGACAGAGCCATGTTTCAAGTCTACGTAAGTGGGCACACTCGACTTTCATTCTAAAGGTCGTGGGTTCAAACCCCGCTGTACAACTCTAAATTTTTATTGATAAATTGTGAATCCAGAAAAATGATAAGTTTTAAGGACACGTGACATTCACCAACCTGCACTTGGCGATTGTAGTGAATTAATTAAATATTTTTCGTCAAGAGAGAAGTCCCTGTGTCATAACTGTGCGAACGTAAATAGGGGTGCTTAGTGTTGCTGGGCAGAAATATGTTATTTATTGCTGAGTGAATTGTCCGGCAATATTTATTTATTTATTGAAATATTATTTTACCTCTTAACTCAGCTTCAGAATCATATTTATTAAATTAATTTTATATTACTCAAATTCATACTTTTAAAATTTTTAAGTTGATAATAATTCTTTTAGCCTTGTTATTATGTATAGACTAAGAGCCTGCGATGGACAGACCTTCCTTTAATTCGCAAGCGTGAAAATTCTTTCATGTGTATGTCTAACACAGGTAAGAATAACCCCCAAACATGAAACCTGGATCGCGGTTCCTTTGGGAGATAACAACCTTTTACCTGTTATCTCCCAAAGGAACCGCGATCCAGGTTTCATGTTTGGGGGTTATTCTTACCTATGTTAGACATACACATGAAATAATTTTCACGCTTGCGAATTAAAGGAAGGTCTGGCCATCACGGGCTCTTAGGTTAGTACTTATGTGCTTGAAATGTAGGTTGCACATAATCATAAGTTCCATTAGCATACAATAGACAAGATATGAATCCATTAGGTACAAGGAGGTTCCATTGAAATTAACAATAAAGAGCAATCATAGAGAATACAACAAAAAGGAGTAAGCATCGATAGGCAGCCCCCTCTGTCAAAAAATGACAAGTAAATATGATCACCGCTCTCAATCATTCATTAATAATTATATCAAAAACCAGAGATATGAAAACATAATCAAGAGTGTTTTTTTCTTTTTCAAAAAAAGGCTTTATTTATAATTGTTAGATACATATGGCATAAGTATTTTGTATTTCTCCAGCCCTAGCACAGAAAACGACAGACATTATGCATAGAAAATAAACCATGACTCGCCTCCTTATGGTCTAATACTCACAGAATAGCCGCGATACAAATCCATTTAATACAAGGAGGTTCTATTGAAACGAATTAAGTAGGTACCTAGTTGTAAATTGTTCTACAATCATAATGTTAGTAGGTTAATCTGAATGGAGCCATTGATAAACAATAGTATTTATGGGCTTTTTATAAATATTGATTATGATATATATCACAAAAACAGGACAGCAGCGTCGTTCAATGTCGAAGTGTTGTGATTATACCAGTAAATAAATATTTCTGGAAAATTCGCATAGCAACATTTAGCCGCTTGTGTAACGGCTACTAGATTTCTGATATACTTCAGGTTATATACATAGATAGATAGATATTTTTAACACCTAGAACATTCGGAACAAATATTTGTTCCGAGGCGGGAATTGAACCCGCAACCTCTTTCGTCGCAATCAAACCTTCGCCCGCTGCCACAAAGTTCCGTATTCAATCCTCTAAGACTGATAATGGATCAATTGGGGAGACCCACGCTCACTACAGATATACTTAGGTATTTTAATATTAAATACATTATTATATTCAAACAATACTTACCTAAAAATTTAATATGTGTGTTTGGTTGAACGAAAATACATCTATAATGTCCTACCTTATTAGTGTATGATACTCTCATTTAATTCGTAATTTATTTTATTTTTAGGAATGACTTCATCAGTGAAGAGTTAGCGCTGATGAAGAGAAGCTGATTATCATCATCATCAGCACTATGTGAGGACTTCAAAATGCTGCTGAAATTCTGCAAATCATGCCAGTAGTAAGTACTATTGTACCTATAATTAAATTTAATGGATAAAATTACAAGTGTTACTGTTGATTTATATAAAATAATAACTAAGTAGAAACTACAGATAGCGCCATCTAGTCTAAGTAATGTAAGGTGGTTGTCTATGTATAAAGAACAGAATAAAGATTGTCTGTGGTCCGTGCCCAGTCGTTCCTAATCAAACAGTAAAGTATGTGTTTCATTTATTCCTTTATAAAAGTATTAGGTTATTGGCCCAGTTATGCCCGTTAGCGTAAAGATTAATTCAGTTAATTGTGTCGTAGAGAGTGAGAGCTATTCGCAGTTATATAATTAGCAGAGCTTAGGTTTCAAGAAGTGATTTGGTGTTGGCGTGCAGAACACGAACACAGAGTCCAGATAACAATGGCGGCAAATTACCTCGTGAACGTGCCGAAGCTAAGAGGCAGAGAAAATTATAGCGAATGGGTATTCGCGGCGGAAAACTTCTTAGTCCTAGAAGGGATGATGAGATGCATCAAACCACAGGAAGGTGTAAGATTGTTGGCCGAGGATGATGCTAAAACAAAAGCAAAACTGATTCTCACAATTGACCCGGCATTGTATGTGCATATACGAAATGTCGCTACTACGAAGGAATTATGGGAGAAACTGAAGGCTTTGTTTGATGATTCAGGATTTACAAGGAGGATAAGTTTACTACGAAATTTAATATCAATTCGGCTCGAGAATTGTGGTTCCATGATTGTGTATGTTACACAAATCATCGAAACCGGGCAAAAGTTGTGTAATACGGGATTTCAGTTAACAGATGAATGGATTGGTTCATTATTGCTGGCGGGGCTACCAGAAAAATATGCCCCCATGATCATGGCAATCGAACATTCCGGAATTCAAATTACAACGGACGCCATAAAAAGTAAGTTACTTGACATGGAATCAGGAAATGGAACGAATGACGAAATGAACGGAAATGGTGCATTGGCCAGTGGTTATAGAAGTTGGCAACACTCATCGGCAGGAAGAAAGTCTATGGTTGAAAAAGTTAGCAATCAATATGGCGGCCAAAATGGAGGAACGTCGTCAACAAAGGCGAAGAAAGAAATTAGATGTTTTCGATGCAAACAAATAGGTCATTATAAATCACAATGTACAGTTGAAGTGTCGAATAACAATGCAAATGAACGTAAGCAATCTAATGCGTTCAATGCAGTATTTCTAAGCGCAAGTTTCACAAACCAAGACTGGTATGTCGATTCCGGGGCCAGTGTGCACTTGACGCCAAATAAACAATGGCTTACAAATATTTCCTACCAGAAAAAGGATCAAACGATAATAGTGGCCGACAGAACAAAAGTGCCGATTGCTTGTTCGGGTGATATAAAGATTACTACAAGAGTAAATGATTGCAGTTTTGATGTAGATGTGAAAGATGTATTTTGTGTGCCTGAATTGACTACAAACTTACTCTCGGTTAGTCAATTAATTCACAGAGGGAATAATGTTGTATTTACTTCAAATGCTTGTGAGATATACAACCGAAGTGGTACACTAGTCGCATATGCATTTTTGAAAAATGGAGTTTACAAGTTACAACTTCAAGAAAACTTGTCTGCAGCAGCAATCATATCAGGAGAACTCTGGCACCGCAGGCTAGGGCATGTAAACACTAAGGAAAAAAGAAGAAAATGGGACAGAAAGGCCCAAGAATGTTGTCTAGTTGGCTATGCTGATGGGAGCAAAGGCTACAGAGTGTATGATCCGGCAAAGAAAGTAATTAGTACAAGCCGAGATGTGATAGTGATTGAAGAAGAAAACACTACCATACCAGTAACAGAAAAGGAAAGCATTGTTCCAGATCCAGACTTAACAACTTCAGTGGGGGAGATAGAACAGGATGATACCTATGATTCTGGTTCAGAATATTTACCCAGTGAAGATGTGGGAGAAAGCTCACAGGAAACTATAAAAGGTTTAAAGGAAGTCAGAAACAGAAGACAACCTGACAGATATGGTTTCAGCAGTATACAGAGTGTTCGCTTTCAGGAATCTGAAGATTTAACATTGCAATAATGACATCGGGTCTTTTCGAAACGACACTATGCGAAAAGATGCAGAAAGCACTAAGAGTAGTAGAAGCATGGTGCACGAAACACTCTCTATCTGTCAACCCGAGTAAAACCGAACTCGTACTCTTTACACGTAAAACAAAACTACCAAAACTTAAACTTCCCTCTCTACTTGGAACAATGCTAACGCTCAATAAAGAAGTCAAATATCTAGGCGTATGGCTAGACAGTAAACTTCTATGGAGCAAACAACTAGAGCACGTCACGACAAAGGCCACAAATGTCTTATGGCAATGCACTCGCGCGATGGGTAAGGACTGGGGACTGAGACCAAAGCTGTGTCTCTGGCTGTATACGGTCATGGTCCGTCCAGTACTTACCTATGGAGCCATTGTATGGTGGCCCAGAACAAATCTAGTAACCACTATAAACAAATTACAGCAAGTTCAAAGACTAGCATGCACACTCATAAGCGGATGCAGGAAATCAACTCCATCAGCAGCGCTAGATATCATACTAGGACTAACGCCTCTGCACGTACACATTCAGCAAGAGGCTATGGCAGCGGCACTTAGGATCAAGTCAACCCAACAGTGGAAAGGGGACTTGGGCCCCACAAACCACTGCAAAATACTGAACAAGGCTATTGCTGCATTTCCAGAAGCAGCTAACGGTACAGACAGAATTGCAACAACTTACTTAACATGTAAAACCTTAGAGATAACGAACGAGGAGATCGAATCAAAGATCAACTTGAATCCTAAACACACATACCACATCTATACTGATGGATCAAAGAGCAAGACGGGAGCCGGCTGTGGCTTCCACTGTCCGGAGTTAAAACTATCTAAGGCTCAACCCCTCAATCCAGCCACGACGGCCTTTCAGGCGGAAACACTGGGAATATCGCTGGCAGCTGACAAATTATTCCTAGAGATAAGTAATAAAGAACCACCTACTCCAATAAGTCTGGTCTTCAAAACAGACAGTGCAGCTCTAGTTAATGCACTCAAGAGATCAGAGACAAGATCCAAATCGACGGCAGAGTGCTACAATT
Source organism: Chloroclystis v-ata (assembly GCA_963691955.1). Taxonomy (NCBI): domain Eukaryota; kingdom Metazoa; phylum Arthropoda; class Insecta; order Lepidoptera; family Geometridae; genus Chloroclystis; species Chloroclystis v-ata. The sequence goes on from OY829905.1 coordinate 5,146,203, forward strand.
CTCTACAAAAGCTGTCAGAACATCCTAAAGTCAGCAAGGTAATCGTAAATTGGACGGAAAGATTATCCTGCATGGGTAACACCATTGCGGACAAACTTGCTAAGGAGGGATCTAGACAGATCCCTACGGTTCACGATATAAGTCTCTCTAACCCACCAACCGCCGAGGTTAAAATCAGGCTTAAACAAAATTCAGAATTGGAACAGGAGAAGCTATGGGAGCGACGAACTGATTGCAAGCATACCAAATCAATTTTTGAGATCAAAGATAGGAAAAAAACGACAAACACATTGCTGAAGATGAATCGCAAGGATCTTAGAACTATGGTAGAACTCATAACAGGTCATTGCGAACTTAACTACCATCTACTTAAAACCGGAGCCACAGACAGCAGCTTGTGCCGGGGTTGCTTCGAGGCAGAGGAGACGGTAGAACATGTACTACTACATTGCACAGCCACTGAAGAGGCTAGAAAAGAGACAGGGCTAAGGCACCTCATTGATGCGGTAGCGCGGTCGTCATCCTCAGATATGCTGAAACATATCTGCAAGAAACCAAGGGTCTTACTCCGCTACATCAAGGAGTTAGGCTGGTTAGGGCCGACTTAGGCGAGGGGACAATGCACAATACGCTCCATAGCGAGACGTCAGTGCAGATCCTAGTTCCCCCACAACAAATTAGAATTAGAATTGCAGGAGGCCTTGACAGGAACCGAGAAAGAGTTTTGGCAAAAAGCTCTAAAGGAAGAACTTCAATGTTTTGAGGAGAACCAAGCTTGGGAGTTGGTTGATGTTCCAGAAAGTGGTTGTGTAGTTCAGTGCAAGTGGGTCTTAAAAAAGAAAAGTGATGTAGATGGTAAAGTTCTATATCGTGCACGTTTAGTGGCAAAAGGTTTTACTCAAAGATACGGTGTGGACTATAATGAAACATTTTCTCCGGTAGTCAGATTTTCCACTCTAAGATTATTGTTTGCTTTGACAGTTAAATTAGGTTTCAAAACAACACATTTAGATGTAAAAACAGCTTTTTTAAATGGACATCTTGAAGAAGATATTTATATGCAAAAGCCAGATTATTTTGGTGGGTCAAATGATGGCAGAGTTTTAAAGTTAAAGAAGGCAATTTATGGGTTAAAACAATCTTCAAGAATGTGGTATAAAAAGGTTGATGACTGTTTGAGTAATATTGGTTATGTAAAATCAAAGTATGAACCCTGTCTGTTTATTAAGAGAAACAAGAAATGTATAACTGTAATTGCCTTATATGTTGATGATTTCTTTATATTTTCAAATGATTGTAATGAAGTAATGAACTTGAAAAAGGTTTTAGGAGATAATTTTAAAATTAAAGACCTTGGTTCTATAAGACAATGTTTAGGTATGAGAATTGTATGCAATAAAAATTATGTAACATTGGATCAGGAGAGTTATATAGACCAATTGTTAAGTAAATTCAATATGATAGATTGTCACACATCTGATACACCTATGGAATGTAAACTGAATCTCAGTACAGAAAACAGATGTGATACTAGTATACCATACCAACAGCTTATAGGGAGCTTGATGTATTTATCAGTATTAAGTCGTCCAGACATATCATATTCAGTTAGTTATATGAGTCAGTTTAACAATTGTTTTACAAAGGAGCATTGGAGTCATGCAAAGAGAATTTTGAGATATTTAAAGAAGACTAAACATTATGCTTTGAAATATGACTCAGGACTCAATTGTGAAATAATTGGTTATGTTGATGCCGATTGGGGCAGTGATGTTATAAGTAGGAGGTCCTATACAGGTTATGTTTTTGAATTATCAGGATCTGCAATATCATGGGAAAGCAGAAAACAAAAGGTTGTTGCGCTCTCCAGTACAGAGGCAGAATATATAGGGATATCTGAATGTTGTAAAGAAGCTATTTATCTAAGGAACTTGCAATTTGAAATTACAGACAGAGTATATCCTATTATAGTGTATAATGATAATCAAAGTGCACAAAAATTGTTGTTAAATCCTGTGTACCATCACCGATCTAAACATATTGATATCAGATTTCATTATTGTAAAGAAATTATAGCTCAGAAGTTGGTACAAGTCCAGTACCTTTGTACAGCTGATATGCCAGCTGACTTGCTTACAAAAAGTTTGAGCTCAATCAAACACAAACATTTTGTAACTGAAGTTGGCTTAATTGAAAAATAAATTGTATTATTTTATATAGTGGGGGTGTTGATTTATATAAAATAATAACTAAGTAGAAACTACAGATAGCGCCATCTAGTCTAAGTAATGTAAGGTGGTTGTCTATGTATAAAGAACAGAATAAAGATTGTCTGTGGTCCGTGCCCAGTCGTTCCTAATCAAACAGTAAAGTATGTGTTTCATTTATTCCTTTATAAAAGTATTAGTTACAATAGAATAGATTATACAAATAAGAATTATAAGATTTTTCGATTGATCGATATTCACCAATCTGCATAGGCCAGAATATCGTGAATTAGGTTCTTATCGCTCTTCAAGAAAGAAGTCCCTGTTTCCCAGCAGTGGGATAGTGGGAACGTAAATAGGGGTGCTTATGAAATTTCTCCATCGCGTGATACCTATCATCTTCCTAATACAAGAAGAAAAACATAAAAAAATATCAATACTGTGTATCTCATGGGCAAAAACTAAAGATAAGCATACTTATATAAGTATTTGCAAAATTTCCTTTCAATCAACGAGATAAATATGTCAGCTCTCTTCAAGATAGATAACCAAAAGATAAATATATTCCCAGTGTTAGAAGCAAAACTAAAGTGGTTATACGTACTTATATGAGTTTATAATGTAGTTAAAAAACTAGTTAGCTTAACTAATGAGAAACGAATGAGTTATTTCGTTAACTGGAAAGATAAAGGTAGGTACTTTTTAATTACTCATTTAAAGTCAGACCATTTAAGGTGACATATGACAACTCATTAAAATTGGGTCATAATTTGGCCACATAAACTGTCCCAATTGTCGCCGAGCCAAAATTCATCAACTTCCTGCACTTTTCAAACATTATGTGGGGTCGGCACAATAAAAATATGTGAAATGGAAAGGAAGGCCTTTCCATTTCACACAGTCCATCCATCTTTATTTGGCCTACCTCTCCTCACATACCCATCTACTCTCATACAGTTTTTTTCGTCACAAAATAAAACATTCTTAACATATATTAACAATTTCTGATCTCAAAGAACGGACACAAGTCAAATGTTACCTGTTAAAATGAACTCAATTCTTATTTATTTAGTAACACGCTTACCAGGCGGGTTGGAGAGTGTAAGTTAATACAATACACAGAACGATGCTGCTGCCCGTCTTCTGGTATTAATATCTAGTAAGAAAGAAAGAATATAGGTTTTTTTGCACACACATAAATACAGATTAATAGACATACAAAAATAGTTACGAGCACAAAAAAAGTAGTAGGAGATATAAGGTGGTCCTATTCCTAACACAGCAGCATCATATTATTTTCATCGTTTCAGTTGTCTGGAGGCGATGTACTGGTCATGTTGCGAGGAAAAGTTCTGTTTCGACAAGAAAATTGCTGCTTACAAGTAAGTTTTCGACTTTACTTACAAAGATGGCTGTAATGTACCTACATTATTATAATTAGTAGGTAACAACACGCTAATCATAACAAAACAAACATGTCTGTTTGTTAGTCCAGCGTGACTAAAGTGACGAAAGATTCATAAGAAGTCATCTCTTTGAAATCACTGAAAAAGATAAACCATAAACAAATAGACTTAGTACACATTGAGAAATTTATGAGTTTTTATTTATCAATGTAAATATACTCGTAGTTTATTTGCGATGAGGAAATGAGGAATTTCCCAAGTTTTCTGCTCAGTCATTGTTCCTATTTAAAAATATATAAGTATATGATTTGATTCTAGTGCAAAATTACATCTGATTGGTCTAAATAAAAATCAAAAACGTTACAGTCAATAAAAATACCTAACTGATTATTAATAAATTTTTTTCTTTTAATTCCAGATTCGAAGAAGAGCCCTACTCTAATGGCTACACCAACATGGGTGCCAGTGTAGAAAGTGTGGTGACAGAGCAACCACTCAACAATAACCATCTCCCATCGCTGGCTGTTTCAGGCAGAGAGGTCAACGAACTGCCTCTACACGCTGATAAACTATACGAGGTAAGAGAAGACTTCAAAGTTTTCGTAAATTACACTCTTTTTTTAAAACACTCTCGAAGTTTCGACCACAACAAGAGCAGCTTTCGCCGTGCTCCTCTCTGTTCAGAGCAGAGCACGACTGCGAATCACGGCGGCACGCTCACACCTCCTGATAAACTATCTAAGCTTGTCCTGACAAAGACTGCTCTTGTTGTGGTCGAAACGACGAAAGTGTTTTAACTCCTTTGAAAATACGTGAGTAATTCCCGTTGTTATACAATTAAGAGAAGTCTTAGTTCACTTAGTCCTTATTAAAGATTTACTTACCAAATGCAGCATCGGAGATGGTAGATTTCATTCCAAGCTCAATGTAACTTTATTATAGCTTGTAGGTAATTGAACACGGCGACCAAATGCGGAAAAAAAAATCATTATTAAAGTAAGTTTGTTGAAAACAGGAAACATTACTTGGTATCAGAAATACCATTATTTATTTATTACTGTTTATTTTTATTTAAACTTGATTTTATTTTAAAAAAGATGACCCAATAAGTTTTCTAAATTAAAAAATAATCTAGAAAAATACAAGATCACAAGTTCACAACGTAACCTTGGTCCTCGAGTGGGAGCCGAACCCACGTCTTTCAGTTTAGACCCGGCTGCGTTGGACCACTAAGCTATTGAAGATTATGTTATAAGCTCGAATTTATTCAATAAAGCAATAAAATATTTAATTTTAGGCTAGAGAGCGTGCTAAATAATACGAAAAGTTGAAAGTTTTAAACACATTGAGCAATCGGGAAAATAATAATGCAGGAAATTAGTCGGACATGCGGAAAAGACGTCCCATCAATTAATATTATAATATTGTATTTTTAGATATTAGAAACTGGAAAGACAAGGATATTGAGAAATTATACCCGTATTTACATAGGTATAATCAGTTATGTACGATAGTTGTACAAGTAGATAATTGTAATACATTGAAGTGATACAGGAACTATTATAAGCTAATAACGGAAGAGCTTAGTAAAAGCCTGAATGATATGGAGTTCTGAGGAAATAATAAATTAAATAACTATTTTTCCAATTTTGTAAGAAAGAAAAAAATAACCAATTAATAAGTAAAAAAATATTGACAGGATGCAATGCAGCCGATATTAGGATGTGTGGATATTTAGCAAGATTTAATTAAGTTTTAACCTTATAGTAGAAATCTGTAAGCATTGCAATTATAAAAAATAACATTGTTATTCTTTCTTTTTAGGTGTTTTCCAAATCCCTGATCTTCCGAGATGACTACGAATTGAAATCCAAGAGCCACGACTCATTAGAAGAGCTTGAAACCAAATCAGAACCAGACTATTTATACGACAAACCGAACCGAACTAAAGTCTATTTCGAAGATGAAGTAGATTCACCCGTGACAGATTTCGAAATAATGTTCAAAGATGAACTATTAGCCAATCATGAAATGTTTAAAATTGAAGAAGAAGAAGAAGACAGACGAAGCGAAGATACTGAAGACGGATTAACAATGAATGTCTCTGTAATGAAACAAGACGTTATCAAACCCACAACAGTCACAATTAAAGATGAATCTAAAATTACTATTCCAAACCCAACATACAACTATGACCCAATATCAGTTGTAGCTTTACCATCCACTTTAGCATTACCTAGAGTCGAAAGCGTCAAAGGTATCCTCAGACAAAGACACGAACTACCAAGAAGCAATAGCGCTAGAACATTAGAAAGAGTGGACAGTAGCAGTAAAATAAAAACACTTAGCAGAGTGGAAAGTCTCAAAAACATTGATCCGAACAAAATCAACAAAGTCCTAGCAAGGATGCCGCATAGAAGTGCATCATTCCTAAACATTCCCGAGCATTTAGTACCGGAGAAACCACCGCTGGTTAAAAGCATGTCTATGGTCGGTGGTATGGGAAGTATGGCAGAGCAATTTAAACTTAGCGAATTACCCGATACGCCGATTATAAAAAGCAGCAATTTACCAAGATTCTTCGCTGATAAACCATTAGTGACAGCAGATTATAATCGAGAAACATTACAGAGTATAAAACAGAAATCGGCGATGATGTATCAGCAGAATGACTTCAGTATGCCAAGGTATTACGGTGCAGTTTCGAAAAGCACGGAGAATTTGTCGTTGAATGAGAGTAAATCAATGCCAGATCTGACAAATCCTACTTCCTCTGGTAAAGTTAGTAAGAGATTGGTAAAGCTCAGAGGGAGATTGAAGCCACTTGTTATAAGGAAAAGCTCAGATGAAAAGTTGTAAGATGTGTTAGGTTGCTGACGTTGAGAAATTATTAATGCTATTCGATTAATCCTTAAATCAGCTCAAACTTTGTTTACTATTTTACAATCTACTATCACTTTATAGTTTTACTTCTATTATATTCTTTTATTATTATCTATGTCTATAATTATATTACTTAGATATTTTTTTTCATTTTCTGTATTTCTTTTCTTTTGTATATCAAGGTTTATGACTTTTACTACGAGAAACTTTAAAACTTAATCATCTTGCTATGTTTAATTTACATTTTCGGCATTGTTAAGAACTTTTGTCGCTTAGGTATCTATTTTATTCTGCATTGACATGAAAAAAATATTATTATTTATACAATCGTCAGCCCCAACAGTCTGCTTTTCGTACCTTATTATAGATATTTAATATAATTATGTATTACAGAAAAATCAGTATTTTTGCTCAAATATTTTCTTTGTGATTAAAATTTATATTTAACAGACAAAATAAATAAATGAATTGTAAACTGTTGCTTCTAGTCATTTGAAATCACAAAAAATGATGCAGTTCAACAAAAACATTAATAATGTATAATGATTATGATCTGTAAAAATTATGAGTATTAATAATTGTATTAAAAATAAATTAATAAATATTTAGTTCTCTGTGAGTATTGTTTCAGTTCCTAATTTAGTTTTATTTTCCTAGTTATTTACAATTTATTGAAGGCAACCAAATCTAATTTTTCAGCTATCTTTTTGCAGATTTCCTTTATAGTCCGGGATCCGTAGTACATTGGAATCAAGTGATTACTAACAAGCTAATTTTTCGTGAGTGGCTTAATTTTAATGAGACGCCCAAAAATATCCTATACTCAACTTTTGATTGTGGTAGCTAACAGAGATATCGAGGATTAAATATGTCGATTTGATGATCCAAAAAAATTTATTACTAACCGGTTGTTTTTTAGTTATATCGTAAGATAATGATCTAAATTATATGAAAAAATATTTGTCCTACAAAACCTATGGTATGATCAAAGAGTCCCCCATTTCCAAAATGTATCGAAATCGAGGTCAAAATAAATAATTACTAACCAGCTGATTTTTTGTTGTATACTTAATTAATATTTATAAAATCTAAATGACATATTGTCCTACAAATTTCGTGGTACGTTATCCCGGTCCTACGGTCCAAAGTTGTAGTACACATCCTTGATGTAAAAATAATTACTATCAAGCTGAATTTTCGTGAATAGCTTGGTTTCGATGAGACGCCCAAAAATATCCTATACCCAACTCTCAATTGTGGTAGCTAACAGAGATATCAAGGATTAAATATGTCGATTTGATGATCCAAAAAAATTTATTACTAACCGGTTGTTTTTTGGTTTTATCGTAAGATAATGATCTAAATTATATAAAAAAATATTTGTCCTACAAAACCTATGGTTTGATCAAAGAGTCCTCCCTTTCCAAAATGTATCTAAAACAAGGTCACAATAGATTATTACCAACCAGTCATAATAACTTATTTTTAGGGTCCCATAGCCAAATGGCAAAAACGGAACCTTTATAGATTCGTCATGTCGTCCGTCCGTCCGTCTGTCCGTCCGTACCTTAGACCTTAGCGGTGCGAACTATAAAGGTGGATGAGAATCGCATAGTGCGGGTGTATGAGATATATCCAGTTATCCACTAAATACGGGTTATAATTCTCCGTGCGTCTGCTTGTCCTGGAGTGGAAAGGAGATGGTGGAATCAGGTCATTAAGTATGTTCAAGTCATGTAGGTGGTTTATTTTTGAATATCGGACAACCTCCTTAGCTTTATAATTATTGCTGTTACCCACGACTTTGTCCGCGTCATTTTCTGATATTATTTTAGACAATTTAGTTTTTAATAATAATTATTTTAATACTTCTGCGTAGCGCGTTCAAACAAACTCTTCAGCTTTATAATATTCAAATAAGTATAATTGTATAAATACTTAATACCTACAATATTTTTTTACCTAGATAACTATAATTATATATAAAATAAAGTTATTTAAATTTAAAAAAAATCACTGTCTTATCCATAATCACAAAAAGAACTCTCTTTCGGGGGATCGAACTCGGTGACGCACAGTCGCCGAGTTTGATCCTTGCCATTACGCCAACTGAGTAGATGCTAAACAGACGAAATATGTCTTTGATATAATTACAAATTATATTTTATTGCGGGTGTGTTGTTACACTGACGCCGACTTAACTTTCTATGTTACAAATAGGCAAACTTAAAAATTACAATTCTTGTCGGACTAGCGATACATACCTGTTTTTTTGTAGGACATTGTTACATTTGGGCAAGGAACACACTAACCTATTCTGTAATATTTTTGTCCTACAGTTACTAATGAGATAAATGGTCTTGTGGTATTAACAATGTCTAGGCGTAGGACCGGGATAACGTACCACGAAATTTGTAGGACAATATGTCAGTTAGATTTTATAAATATTAATTAAGTATAAAACAAAAAATCAGCTGGTTAGTAATCATTTATTTTGACCTCGTTTTCGATACATTTTGGAAATGGGGGACTCTTTGATCAAACCATAGGTTTTGTCGGACAAATATTTTTTCATATAATTTAGATCATTATCTTACGATATAACTAAAAAGCAACCGGTTAGTAATAAATTTTTTTGGATCATCAAATCGACATATTTAATCCTCGATATCTCTGTTAGCTACCACAATCAAAAGTTGAGTTTAGGATATTTTTGGGCGTCTCATTAAAATTAAGCTACTCACGAAAAATTAGCTTGTTAGTAATCACTTGATTCCAATGTACTACGGATCCCGGACTATTATCATTATATCTCTACAAAAATCTCTCTAAATCTAAATAGTTCGTTTGTTTGTTTTGCTGGTGGAAAAACTATTTCAGTGTTGGATAGTACACTTATCGAGAAAGGCTATAGGTACTTAGGCTATTATTATACATATTATAAACTTTATTGCCGTCGGTTCAGCTTGTATAGGATATAGGGATTAAATAAGACATTATATCTTATAAAAGCGTACTTTATTACTGTATCTATGATTATCCGTACACTTTAATTCTCGAAAAAGGGTTTAATAATAGTTTTTATTTTATTTAACAGTTTAAACCCCGTAAGAAATAAAATAACTCATCATATCAGCAACATTTACTTAATATTTCGTGGACTATAGAGAAAAAGAATCCATATAAAAAAGGAAAAAATAATAACCTTACGGGATTTTAAACGTACAACAGTATTAGAATTGCATAACTATTATAAGTTTTTAATAATATCAGTATCTATAGTTAAAAATAAAATAGATCTCAAAGACTATAACTATAAGATTTTACTTGATAAATGTTTAAGCCGTAGTGGTATTAAAATGAGAAATGTAAAATATTAGAGATACATATTTTTATTCGGGTAGGTTTAAACATTAGCTTATGTACATATGAAATTCATATTTTTATTCGGGTAGGTTTAAACATTATAGCTTATGAAATTTTACAAAAACACTTAGGTAATAGGATTATCTAGCTATATTTCTACATAACTTAACAAGATTAATTAAAAGGATTAATACAAGTTGCCTAAAGGATAACTAAGCACCAAGAAAAATGATTCACTAAATAACTAAACATTAAAATGGAATATAATTTACAAAATGACCATTAGAGGTTATCTTAAATGAGGCCATTTTTCTACAAAGTTTGCAGATTATTTAATTGTTTTCTATTATGAGAAACGACATTATACACTTTACAATTATTTAGAATAGTTCTACGCAATTCACATCTCCTATTTTTTAAATGCACACAATTACTAAAAATAAACATAATTTTATTTATTTTGCAATATTTTTATTTATATCTTTTTAATGACTCATATTGGTGTTTTATGTGGTGTTCTGAAGATTATTATGAGTTTATTTATTTAAAAATAGTAAGGTGTATACATTATATTTATTTTATTACTTTATTATTATTATAATAATACATAATAACGGCTCATTCAAATAGCTACAAACTAAGCAGAGATATAATTATACATACCTAATTAAATAGATACAAATTCAAAATACAAATGTAATTATTTTTACTAAAACATGCTTTAAAATGATTTTGAGTTTCGCCATATTTCGGCAATGTTTCAAGCGACCTCATCAAGGAGAGAACAAAACTGATTTAAAAAGTAAAATATACTTATTGTAATATATAAAACATAATTAGAAAACGTTTAATATTTATTTATTTTATTAATACATAAACATAATTCGTATACTATTTTATGAAGAAAGTTATTTAATTTATTTGACAAGTTAATGTTTTTATTTCTAGATCTACTTGCAAAGACTTGAATAGGAGAGATATTAATATGTTTTAAGGACTCTTAAACTAAATAAACTTATAAGTGGAGAAAATCTCGTGAGTAATATTTACAAATAGACTAGGGCATATTTTATTAATAAAATTACACTATATTAATTTGGACACATTACTATCAGAAAAAAAAATGCTGTTTAAAGAATAAAATCAAAATGGTACTATACTATAGCTAGTCTAATAGTAAAAATAACATTTATTTTTGTCGTTGTATCTGTAGATACGTAATGCAAAGTGTCTCTCAAAATAGTTATGATGCGTAAGGTTAAAACTATTATCCTGGTCGAAAACTATAAATTTTTATAAACCGCTTGTTCCGAATTAGAAATTTCTTAAAGTTTTAATGACGTAGAGATAAGATTAAAAAATAAATATCTATTTCTAAGGCCTCGGTCCCGAAACCAGCGGGCAGCGGGGCGGCGGCGGCGGCGGCGCGGGAGCGGCAGGATCTTATGCGTATTGTCAAATGGACCGAATCTCGAAAACAGCGGCGCGGGAGCGGCGCGGGGGCGGGCTACGAGCGGTGCACTCCAGTCACAGGTGCACTGTAGTATAGTGTTGTACTTTTTTTTGGACTGAATCTATTCGTATACTGTAGGAATAAATTATTTTTTATTCGTACGGGTACTGTATGAATAAATTATTTTTTATTCGTACGGGTACTTTATGAATAAATTATAATTATTAATACGGGTATGTACCGGACAAACAATTTCTTATTATTCGTACATAAGTCGGACGAATTTCCTCGATCGATCATTTTAAACTTATAGATTTTTAATGAGGTTGAAAAACTACGTCGAATGCTGCCAACCGCGTGGAAATCGGTTCATTCATTCAATAGTTATTGCTCTTGATTATATTAAACTAGCTTTTTGCCCTTGGCTTTGCCTGCGTTTTATTAGATTTTTTTTTATTTAGATATACCTCTAAAACTTTTTGGATTAATTCCAGACACTAAATCACTCTTGATAGTTTCTAGAATATAGTCAAAAGTTTCTACACTCATTCTGGTGTAGTCGTAGAATTTATCGGGATTTTGTCTCTGTTCTTCATAATTTCGATAAAACTCGCCATTTAGTTTCCTTGCCCTATAGTAGGGATCCACTTCTTCTTTTCCCCACAATAAATCGAGCGTTAGGAATACATTTGAATCAAAAAGATGTTGTCGCCGAGACATTTCGTTTGCGAATGTCGACAACACAACCACGAACACAACACTACACCGCTACAGTGCCGCGCGATCTGCCCGCTGGTTTCGAGAACAGGTATGCGCTGCCCGCCCCTCTCCCGCGCCGCCGCCGCCGCCGCCCCGCTGCCCGCTGGTTTCGAGACTGAGGCCTAAGGTATACTTGAAAAAGTTATAGAATAAAAATAATTGTCCTGAAGTTAGGTTGAAATTCTAATCTTTTTGATTTATAGGCCATATTTTGAGACTGTACATGTTGAAACCGTGGTTTAGTTTAATATCAAATTGGACTATGTGAACCTATTTTAATTTGTATTAATATTGTAAGCTACTCGTAGATAATTTATTCTCAATTAAGGTAATAAAATAATTTATGATATCTACAACCAAGGGTTATTTTGGCCTGCTTATATTTATTTTTATTTTATGTTTATATTAGAATTATTTATAAAGTCGATGTTACTAAATTATTCCGTTAATTTAATAAATTAACTATTAGGTAATTTATTTCATCATACGATCTAAAATACTTATTTTAGTCTATTTGTTTTTTTAGTTGATTTTGTAATATAATACAGAAGTTCGTGATTATATTAAATTTTTAAGAACTAGGTATTAGTCAATCAAATGAAAAAATTTTTAGCTCGGTTTGTTTTTCACGACGGAAATTACTTGATTATGTAAAATACCTACATAATCGTCATGTCTAGACTGAAAACTAGCTAATTTAAATCTATTAGGTAAAGTGTTAGTGTTAATATTATTACGTATTGACTTCTTATTTGGCATTCTAAATATTCAAGATTGGTAGGAAAACAGTGGAATTATTTATTGTCTAGTCACTTACTAATTTTAGTATTCTAATAGTAGGACTATTCATTTTGGCTTATGATTTCAAAGGTAAAATTTTGAAAATTTAGGTAAAGTTTTAATAAACAGGAATACACAGTTATCTTACACTGACAAATATAGTTCAAATAATAATATACACAATGTATTTTTATATTTTAGATGACAATTTGTGGAAAATAGTTCATATTATTTCTACACTCATTTAATATTTTTAGTGTTGAAAGCATATTTTCGAAAGTTTAATTTATTCAATGCCACAAAATAATATGTTATGATATTTAAAAGATATTATCAGATTATTTAAGGTAGGGTTCTAAAATTACTTTGAAACTATGAATACTCATTCAACTGAAGTCCAAAATCGCACCTACTCGGGGATGTTAGGAGTCGTATCTCACTGTAAAAGCCAAACTAACAGCTAGTAAATTAACCTAGACTTTTAGTACTAGAACTATTAAATATGCCTATGCACTGAAGACAAAAAATAAACAAAATACGTCACTTTCAGTAATTACCGACCTTTCAAAGCGAGGAATCACATAAAACATATTTAAAGGCTTTCTGAATCGTGAGTAACAAATAAATAAAACATTTTATTATTGAATTAACTAAAGCACAAATTAATCTGTTCTTTAGTTACCACAATTTTGACCCCTTTAGTTTACTACAAAACACCATAAAGAAGGTCCATAAAGAAGAACGTATTCACTTTTGTGTCGTCTGTAATTTCGACCTCTTTACACCAACAAAATAAGTCCATCCATAAAAGTTTTTAAACGAAGAATACTATCACTATCCAGCATCAGCCTGAATACAGATTTTAAATAAAGAATATGGTATTAACTCTCATGAGTCGTGCTGATTCAGTTAATTGATTTACTAAAGCCTAAGTACCTTTATCTAACAGGTTTGAACCGTTTCACTTTAACTGCTAGTTTGTTGCCGCAGAGTTTGAAGGCGGTGGCGGCGGCTATGAGGTCTGCAGAGGACATGTCCTTGCCGTCCACGGATACGAGGAAGTCACCCTTCTGAAGACGTCCATCTAGCTCTGCTGGAGATCCGGATAGCTGTAAGGAAAATAGAAATAAGGATATTGAGGATTTTCAGGGTTGGTACATATTTAAATCGAGGAACATGTAATAATTAAGATAAACATCGAATTGGCGGAGTCAACAAGCCTTGCTCCTACAAATTCAATATGCATATTTAGAGTAGAAATATATAAAAGTTTAATAAACAAATTACGTTGCCGTTTGATATCGTTGATCTTGATCAGATTAATCCTCTCTGTAGTACAGTTTATACGTATCCAGAGGAGAAAACTTGTCAATACGTTTGGAACCTACGAGATTTTACAATTTTCCTTCACTGTTCTTCATTTAGCACGTCGGGGCTCAAGCCCACAACCTTTGGTATAGTCGAGCGGACTAAGCCAATACGTACTTTAACAGCGAAGGTGTAGTAGAAACTGTTCAGTGAACTTTATAGTTTAAAGACATAAGACGCCAGCTAAGTGCTGGTGAATAGATGTGTATGGGAACGTAAAATGGTTATGAGGCCTTACCATATCTCCCAGGTAGACGCCAGGCGCGGTGACAGGATTCAAACACGTGATGCCGACAGGCTTGCCTGGCTTGCGGGCCAACTCCACATCCACCGTGTCGAACTTGTGGGGGTCTGGACGGTGAACTAGCAGTTTTAGCTGGAATATGAAAGATTAGTATTAGATGGAGATATATTTTTGTGAGGAAATTATGGGGCACAGTGAGAGAAGTTCACCAACGATACAGGAGAGCCTCTTGCGACACAGGGCTTAGATTTTTCTTAGATTTCCTAAAATGGATTTAGGAAAAAATGATTGTCGCGCTTTATAGGTAAAGGTTTTTAGGTGCAAGGATTATTCCTGATGTCCAACCATCGCAGTCCTCTACGTTATTTTCAAACACACACTTGCTCTTGGTGCATATGACCAAAGGCAGGACCATTGCTGTACTCTGGGGCAAATAACCAACCTCAGCAGTATTCTGCTTAGTGCTCAAATGGGAAATGAGCAAGGATGTGTGCTCATTCCTTGTTGCATTTAACACATTGTGTGCTCACTAATCTGTTCCGAGTTGAGAGAGTTTAGTGGATTAGTGGTGCCGGCCGCTCGAATCCGAGCGAGCAGACTGTTCATTTTGTAGTCGTCAGTAAAAATTTGGTTCCTAGCTAATTATTTTAATAATATCTTAGTCAGTAAATGTGTTAACTATAACCAACCTTAGCAGTCTTCTGCTTGATGCTCAAACACATCCGCTCGTGTGCCATCTCCTTCGTGATGGGCACTCCGTTACAGTCCAGGATCTGGTCTCCGACCTGCAGCCGGCCGTCCTTCGCGATGCAGCCGTCCTTGTAGATGTCCAGGATTATCGCAGCTGCGCCCTGGAAGAGATGGATTAAATTATAATTTTAATTATGTATATGGGTGTTAAGAAATGGGGTGATCAATTCAGCTTTGAAGAACCCATCAAATGTGAATATTCGTTTTAGTACTAAGATGTTACATTAGATGATTTTTCCGATATAAGTACCTACTAAAAGTCACATTATTCACTTAAAGTGTCGCCACCCACGTGTAACTTATTGGACACCAGCGATGAAATTCGACAGTAGCTATACCTACACACGATAAAAATCCTTTGAAAATGGTGTCTTATAGCATGTCCTAGGAACAGCATTGTTCTGTCTGTGTGTGAGTGTGTGTGTTGGTAAGCTTAGTGTTTATACTAAATTCTCTAAGACCTACAGTGGCTCTAATTGGGAAGACCTGTGGCTAGTAATAGAACGTAATATGTTGTGTTGGTATGAATATACTTACATTGATGTGAGTGTCACTGCCGCCGAGTAGTACAACCCCGAGCGTCGAGCTGCCAGAGTTGATTTCTATGGTCATGTCCATGTTGGGGATTATAGCAGCAGTGGCCGGATCAGGTGGGGGTTCCGCTGAAATCATAATGTTATATTGAGACTTTGTTTTTTAATTAAAATACATATATAATATGTATCTATTTCATTTTATATATCAAAAACAATTTCTGTTTATTAATCACGCTAAAAGAGATGGGCTGTTTGGTTATTTTTTTATAATGACTAAGTACTTACATTTGGCAGGAGACGGCGCTGGTTTCGGTGTAACGGGGCGGGACGCGCCTTTCGGGTCGGGGGTTTGATTCCTGCTGGCTGGACGGGATGGACCACCTAGCATACATAAAAGATAAATTAGTAAAAATAAGTAAATTAATTTTTCTCCTAAACAAATTTGACAATTCTTCTAAACAAATTATACCTACAATGTTAATAAATAGGTTTTGCATGTAAATCCATCTTGACCGATAGGTAACAGATCTTTACAGTTCGGGTCAGCAGTTTCATGCTGATGTTGAGAAGTGATAAGAACAACATCGCTTTTAATGTCCGTGTTTAAAAAATAGAAGGGATATAATTAAAAGAGATGGAGATAGGATATTTTACCGGCGTCATCAGGATCCTTCATGTTGGGACTGCATACTGTGAGGACGACCACGCCCTCTGTCTGTTTCAGTTTGGCAGCAGCCTGGAAGAGGAAATTGTATGATCAACAGATATTCTGGAATAAACGGGAAATCCACGAACTATTTTATACGTTGGATTTCGTTAACTGTTTCAAATCCAAATTCAAAACTTTATTTCCATAGAAACACAAAGATTTACATGGACTCGTCAGAAAAACTTATCTATACCGTAGTAGGTAATGTTCTGTGTCTGTACTAATAATAAATCTGTAAGGGTCGGTCATGAAGTAAATTAGTTTGTTTCCAGAAATATTGTGTTTTTTAAGGTTCAATACTGAAACTAATTGGACGATTTTTTTATCTATGTATATTGATTATACATAAAGCAAAAAAAACTATTATATATGGAACAAATATTTGCAGATTGTACAAGTTTAATAATTTAATAAAAAATGTAATGATTATAAAAATACTTACAGAATCGTAACTGCAGTTGAGCAAGGAGTCCCTGTTTACTGCTAGCAACATGTCTCCTATTTGAAGTCCAGCCTAGAAATTGAAAATTATATATTTAAAAACCAACAATATAAATAAAAACACTTCTAAAAACCACGTTGAACCACAAATTAAATCAATATCTAAGTAAAAAGAGTTGATCATCAAACAGAAGATAACAATAAAATGATTGAGAAACCAGTGCCTTGAAAAATCAAGGCATTTATTTCTCGATCTTTTTTATAGATCAATTTCAATGGAATCAGAACAAAAAATATTATTATCCTTAAAACTAACGTAAACGTTTTGCTTCGCTACTGGTTATAGTACCTACAATTTCATCAGATTTATGGTACGGTGCTAAGTGTTCCGAAGAGTTGTTAAAGTAAGACTTGATATATTGTAGTATTCCTTTATAGTTGTTACCTGTTCTGCAGCGCTCCCCTCTTGCAGGTCACTGACAAAGATACCCCTCCCAGCTTCCGTGTGTCGCCCTTCTATTATCATGATACCCAGCCCTGACGGACCCTGGAAAGGAAACATACAATTCAATCATTTTATTTACTTCTGGTACATAGTTTCAATGATATACAACAAACTGATGCGGCTACAACATGGCCTTGTCATATGTAATTATGTATATAAGCAGAAATTATAAAAATGAGTTTTTAAATGTTGTTACATAGGTCATGGCAATGGAGTAGTATCCTTTGGGTTTTTGAACGAAATAAAATTATCACGATATAAAAAGGGGCAACGCAGCGTATTTAAAAAGATAGATAGAATTACTTTATTGTACACCAATATTAAGATAATATAATAAGTAACTACAAACCATATTATTGGGACAATAATAATTGCCGTATTTTAAAGCATCGTATTTATAACTCTATTGCTAATGAACCTCAGTTTTCCAGACTTTAGGTACACACTCCGTCATAATACGTCACAGAGTTCATCTGTTTTGGTAGATGACGCAGGTTTACAGACTGTACGTGTTATCTTTATGTCATAGTTACAAGGCATTTTACCTTAATTTAATAATGAAGGTGGTTTTTATGATTGGTTTTTATTTAATGATTACTTCATAATTAGGTATTTCAACTGTTAGATATTTAATTAAAGATAATTTAGGCGTATGTTATAGATTTATAATGAAGTTGGAAGACACTTGGATCAACCGTAAACCATCTGTTCATCTTGTTGTGTTATGACGCTGAGTGTCTATCAGTGATATCCATTTATAAACGTTTTAGCCTCAACTGCTACCTGGTCTCGTATTACAATAATTATTATATTTTTGTACATCTAAACATGGAAATATTACAAATATAAGATAATCTTGATGAGTATTATAAAACCTTTACCAACCTTTTTCACAGTAATATCTCTCACGCCTTTGTAACCAGCAAATCGGTCCTCCGACTGAAAAGAAGAAAAATCAAATTTAAATATTGAATTATTTCATTATTTTATCCTTATCACCACTCCCTTTGTGTATAATTGTCAATGTCATAATCTTCCTTTATATATTTTTTCTTTTTTTATCGCCAGCCAATTCAGTGTTACAGACTAGCTAGCTTGCAGAATTGAGGTCTTAAACTAGAATACTTCTAGTTTTAAACTAGAAGTTTTACTTTTTAGTAGGCACTTTACACTTGTATATTTCAAATTCCATTCGAGAATCTTTTTATTTATTCGCAGTCGTCTTACCTTCTTCCTCTTGAAGGACAATGTCCGTTTCCATAGTGACCGGAAGATGTACTTAGGCTTGAAATCTTCGGGGCGCGCACGCGCCTCTGTCATAACGGTCATCACAACCAAAACACTTTCAATTCAGCATTTGCATTGCATAGTCTTTTCTATATTTCTTGGTAGTTCTTTATTTATTTTTTAACTGATTCACTAAGGTTTTTCACATACTATTGGTCATAATCAATTGGTTACTTCTAAAATACTCGCGTTGTGCCGTTGTGCCACTTCAATGCAGAAAAGTTTTTTTTGATAAGATTTCCATTTTTTCAATTCAATTTCAATTTCGATTTTCTAACTTTTTCTATAGTAATATTAAAAGGATTTTATAAATCAAAATGAGCTAAAATATCTAGAGTCTGGAGGTTAACTAATGTCTGAGATTCCTGTTTTATGTCGGTTTTTACGAACTCGATTGTCAGAAAGTTAAAGTCAATTTGTACTCGCAGATTATATACGTATTTGGCACAAGCTTTCCACCCGCGGCCTTGTCCGCGTTTTCGCGTACTTCAGTGCATTTTGCTGCGGTAAATAGTAACGTTTTATTCTGATATATAAATTACATTAGGTATTTGTGATGTTTCATCAAAATTTATTCAGTAGACTTTACGTGAAAGAGTAACAACCATACATTACAAACTTTCGTAATCAAAACAAACAGTTGACCATATCCAACTAAGGTTCGTGGAATTCCCGTTTATACCAATATGTATTAATTAAACCACGACAGTTTTTACAGTAAAATAAAGCTAATTAGTAAATAATAACCATCAAATACTGCTTTTATTAACTCAACTCGTTGAACATTGATAACGTTACGATAAAAAGTTGTTCGATAGGAATATTAAAACTCAGTTCATAGTAAAAATAAATAAATATTGTTGGACAAATTCACACAGCAATATCTAGCCCCGTGACAATAGCCGAAAAAGTATGCAGTTTTAGTACATGTTACTTCAGTTGATGAGAGGTTAGTTCTCGGGATAAGGTTTAATTAATCATATACCTAATCCATTAAATTAAGGACATAGTTTTTCTAAGACCTACTTAGCTTGTTTCTACAAAACAATTATTTCCGCGATAAAATCAATTGTATTATATTACTATATTGTAACAATGATGATGATCAATAAACTATAAACTAAGCCTTTCAGCATTTCCTGTATAATTATCCTTCCTTGATTTCAATACTTAGTCTGTCACCATAATTACTAGTAATTCTCTGAAAGGGGAGAATTAACCCTGTATTTTTCATACATTAAAACTAGCTAGAACGAACCCGATTGGGAACGATTATATCAACCCCTTTTATCGAGAAACGTCCTTTTACCCCACCAACGCATTTTACCCCATTAATAATTAGAGGTAAATGCACCCCACATAGATTGCTGCAATTATTGAACTTGGAAAATGGTAGGTAAGATTTAAAATCTATAAAATACATATTGTCTAGGTAATAATTTACCTGGTAGCCTGGAAGAGATCACTTTTTAGCAATAAGCCCGCCCATTGTACTTGTTTCTTTTGTTGTTTATGTCATTTTTGTTTGTTGGTTTTGGTTTGCAATAAAGTGTTTTGTATTGTAATTTTCATGAAGAAAAATCACTACCCTAGGAATGAAAGTCGAGTGTACTCACTTAGCCAACACGGTTCACTAGTCAACACATAGTAGAGATAATATTAAATTTCATTGATCAGTGTCCATAACGCTATCGTATTAGATTACAATCTACCAGTTATATCGGCGATCGATCATCTTATGATCTGTCAATGTTTCCGTTACAATGCATTTGTGGTCATCTGTATATCGAGAGTTGGCGCAACTATTATTTGGTATGTATTTGAGCGAAGCTGAACACTTTTTCGCATATCTCATATACCTCAACACGAAACTGACTAAGCTGATGACCAGGTAATACTTTTATGATCGGCCAAAATTAGTACCATAATTTATTAAATTATCTGCCAACAAGTCAGCCTATATTTTACCACGTATTACCACGTGCCTTTTTATAACACATAACAAAAAGGCATCTAAGAGCCCTTAATATTTTTTCTTATAATGTCCAATAACATTTTTTTGGTTCTGTACAACAAAATAAAAATGACTTTTAAATTAAAGATGTTTTACCGATAAAATATTTTATTTTGATGTTAAACCACTGAACATTTCATGTTATTCTCATACTAATATATTATATCGCGCGTGTATCAGTAGAATTCCACAGAAACAATTGTAAATATATTAATAGATCTGACCTTTCCAAGTTTTTGTGTAAGAACTAATAATACAACATGTGTGTTGTTGGAAACTGAGGTTTGTTGTGATTGATGACGTCATGTTCAACTTTATGTAGCATCATCATCATCATTTCAGCTATCGGACGTCCACTACTGAACATAAGCCTCCCTTAATGCTATTACGGTCAGTGAACTGGCAGCTTTGATAAGATCTGTCCATCTTGTTGGTCGTGCGACGCTGCGCTTTCGATCCGTGGTCTTCACTCGAATACTTTTCGGCCACATCGGCCACACGTTCTCCTCGCTATATCCAGCCAATGAATTATATCCGTGTAAAAATACTTTATATATTGAAATATTTTAAGTCAAATTTATTATTAACAAGTTATTGAGGTGTAGGTTTCTGACTAAATATTGATAATAATTAATGAATATAATATTCGATTTTTGGCCTATCAGGGTTTCTCAGAATTTGCCAGAATAAATCGGTCATGGAACCTTCGGTCCAAGATAAAAATTAATTAGCGATTGCCTTACATATTCTTTCTAACACCTAACTAGTTGTTTTTAAATAGCGGCAAATTAAAAAACAAATCAATTATTCGATAATGCACGTTAGCAAGCATTACTAACAAATGAATCAGTTCTAACGAGGTAAATTAATTAATTAATTAGTTATCTTAGATCACGTTTTCTTGCATCTGCTTCTAATTACTATTTATAAAGCTTGACATAGTTATTTCAAAGTGAAGTTATTATTTTCATATGTTTTAAAATATTTTTATATTCATTTAAACTATATAATTGACTGACGTAAAGATGACTGACTGATAGAGACTTAAATTCGGACATAACATTTATTTTAATATTTTTTAATTATCTATACTTTCCCACAGCTGGTCAAAGGCCATAAATTGATTAATGTTTATAAATAATTAAGGTAAAATAACCGGTTTTATTGTATGAATAAGAATTTATTAATAAATACTTGTATTTCCCGGTCCTTTTGTATACGAAAACAAACAAAGTACCTTTATTATGTTATTTACAATAAATTTATATGAATTTAGACAAGATTTTTTAGATTTGACGTGTAATTGTAATGACACATAAATTAATTAGATGACCCACCCGCCTTATTCCCATCGTTTCTTACCATTGGTTTTAAAATAGTCATAGGGGCCGTCCATTAATCACGTGAGGCTCAAAAGGGGGGAGGGGGTACGGAAAACATCACGAAACATCACGAGGGGGGGGGTCTCATTAGACATCGCGTGTATTAATTTTTTTTGTCAAAATGCGCTATTTCTGAGAATGCTTTATGACCTGTATTGCCCTAGCCTGCAGAAGGATCGTAAGCTTCTTATGGAAAGAATATGTCAGCAGTGTGGGCAGTACTTCTGCACTAAAAAAAGAGCAAAAGAGTAAAAAGCACCACACTGCCCACGAAACTAAAACTGTTCGGCCCACGCGTATCCTCACGCTACGAGGGAGGGAGGTTCTCTGCCCGAGGATGATGGTGCCGGGTGGCTTGACGAAACCTAAGTCAAAAAATTAGAAAAACGATCTCACGTGATTAATGGACGGCCCCATAGCCCCAATTATTTTCAACATTATTAATTTCGAAATATTTCACAGGTATTTAGTAATATAGAATTAGATTTCTGATTTTAATAAATTAAACACTAAATAGATATATTCACAGCCAGGATAATAGCTAGGACTAAACTGTTGGACCACTGCCCCGTAACGAACTGGAAGGAGTGGGTGCAACTGCCATCTCAAGGACTAAGGTTACGTGTGATCTTGTATTTTTTTTTCTATCCCATTTTATAATATTTTGAAAAATATACCACCATCTAATAAACTTTAAAAACAAATTCTTTGATTCATTATTTCTGTAGCGAAACTTCACAGTTTTTCATAATTTATAACAGTCACCTACTTATTTGTTATATCTCTTACATTACCAAATATTTTTTCTGTCATTAAACCTCCAGTTAAACTTTAAAAGTTAAAAAACTGAAGGAACTGGTTTCGTTTCCGTATATATGCACTTTAAATACTCACAACCTACAAAATGGTAAGTAACACCAAAATTAAAACTAATTAAGAAGAGATCCGGCTTCGTGAATCACAAACACGTTTTACAACTCTTAACCGACACAAAAAAGTCGTAACGCTCACTTCTATCCATTTAACAAACACAACAAACACATTTTTATATTAAATATAACCTATATTATTTATAAAACGTTATTTACGTTCGCAACCGTTCGTTAGTGAACTTGAATAGGTACTAAACACAAAAACTCAGTGTTTGCAATATGACATTGCTAAAATGTATGATAACACAATCGAGACACAATACACGTGACTTAAACCCCAAACAAACCGCACACTAAACCTATCCTTATCACAACGCGATAAAACTCAATATCGTAATCCTCTACATACAAAATACGTCCTTATTGAGCTGTATCATAAGATAAACACTGAAAATTGAGGTTCAATCTCCGAAATAAGCTGTATTCCATCAGACTAAGGTCGCATTTTGTATGCTAATGAGCTTGGTAGGAAAACTGTTAGGAAATCCGTAGATATTGACACAGGCGAGTGCGAGGGAGATGGATATATACAAGGTCATGCTTATAAACATACACAATACATTAATATTAGATTTATAATAATTTTCACAGCGTGTTTGGATCGTGTCTGCTCTTAAAAGGGATTAGAGAATTATCTTTAGTGTCCTATAAAGGAACATTTACGGCCAAAGTAACGAGGTAAGTTGTCGTCATTGTCGTTCACATGAACACCTTTTTACGTTCCCACTGCTGGGACTCTGGGACTTATTTCTTGATGGGAGAGATTAGGCCTTGCTTCACCGCGCTGGTCAAGTGCGGGTTAGTAGCATCATGTTCTATAAACTCTCCAAGGTACTCAGTATACATCGTGAGGAGAAAGGCATTTCCTCACGATGTTTGCATTCATCGGTGAAGCACGTGTTTGATGAATACAATTTTCAAGAAGAAAAAAGTGCGTGGCTGAGTTCGAACCCACGACCTCGGATTAAAGTCGATTGTCCTATTTAGCCAACATTACGAACTCGTATAATATTATTTTCCATTGAAAGAAATATTTTCCATCATTTTACGTTTTGTTTTAAACTCAAACTAACTTCTATATTTCATGCAGATCGGATAAGCCGTATTGGTGTAAAAATTCTAACATACATTTCATTTTTAAACTTACACTTATTGGTCATTTTACATTTCATTATAGGTATTATTTTGGTGGATTCGCTTATATCATCAACGGATTTTGCAATTTTTTAATCTGTGACATTTGATAGGTCATTGACCACCAAATTGGACCTTGTTCAAAGATCATTGAGATCTTTGAACCTAAAGGTCAACCTTGTGCAGATCATAATCTCCCAACACGTTAATAAAAGGAACTAAGTACATAATAAAATACATAGGTACCTACTAATATAACAAAGCTGAAGAGTTTGTTTGTTGTTTGTTTGAACGCGCTAATCTCAAGAACCGCTGGTCTGATTTGAAAAATTATTTCAGTTTTGGATAGGTAGTACATTTATCGAGAAAGCTATATTATATTAACTTTATTTTGTCGCTAAGTCGGCTAGTGACCATTAATGGTAGAGAAGTGTTTTATTTAAACAAGTAGAGTTCTGAAACCAAGAGATGTATGATCGTATTTTAACTGTCGGACGTCCACTGATGTTGCTGTATATTGAACTCTCTTGATCCAGCTATATTTATGTCAGAAGCAATTTGTATTCATTAAAAAGTAAAATTTGTTTATCTTTTTAAAAAAGTATTAAACGTTTTGTTACATTTTTTTCTTTCACATAAATAGTTTTTTTCTCATTTCAATTTATTTAGTTCTCTGCCACCTCAAGAAGACAAGGGTCTATTAGCTATAATTGTATTGGTCGTCTTACCTCATCTTCCAAAGCCACAGGGAACTGTGTCGCAGTAAGCGGTTTCACAGCTACATCTTCCAACGCTGATTTTCGTCTGAAAATAAATAAATATTTATATCAACAAGAAATGAGGATGTATAACGTGTATATAACTATGGATACATAATTATTTATCATATCATCATAAATATTATATAGGACTTGGGGATTAAGTATACTTACTCGTAATAACCACGTATTTTTGGGTTTTGTAATCGTTAGTAAAGATATTATCCGTCATCTAGTATTATTATATAATAAACCTTTTGTTACCACGATTTAGTCGACAATAGATTTTTAAATTAAATTGTATCTAAATCTGGACTTTTATGGTTTCATACTCTTAGAATGTACTACTCTACTAATACTAATACTCTTAAGGGATTTGTTAACATTATTAAAAGGATAAACGGGTCTTTATAGCGCGGAAGAACTCTCTTCTGTGACCACGAGCGACTGTAAAGCGCTTGAAACTTCGGAATAGTAAATCAGGCGATAAAGACCTGTTTATACATATTAATAAACTATACACTTCAACTATGGAGCTATTATCGTCGATCGGTCCCACGAATACCCGCAAACACAACCAAGTCTCACAGAGAGCTCCATTATACAGGGTGTAATTAAATTCCGGCCCTCTGGCCGTTTGTGAGGGTAGTTGAAGAGATTGTGACCTTCCGTCGTCATTAGCCCTTACAACAAATAGCCGTCGTTATTTCACCCCCAATAGTGTGAGAGCTAGCCAATTTTAGAATAAAATAGTAAACGTTTTTTTTCTTAGTATTTTTTTACAATCATAATTTTATACATGTAACTAACTGACTCGCCCATGGCTTCGCCCGCTTTAGTCCATGTTTTTACCTTTTAACCTTTCCCCGGGCTACTACTAATACAAAACAAAAAACACTTAAAGAGTGGCATTGATTTCTATACTTATATTAGATTTCAATGGTTGCCACTCAGCGAAAGCATGGGCTAGACTAAATTAAGTTTATGGTATACCTTAGCGCTGTTCTAAGATCGTCTGGCTGGATCAATTATTAATATAATCTTATTGAAGGTTTAACAATGTCATCAGTTTGAGTATTAATTATAATAGGAGAGGTGTGCGACATGTTTCAGTTTGCCTCAAATACCTACCCAAAATTGGTGCTAGCTCTTGAACTACAAGTTCAGACCTTTAAACTGGATAAGATGCCCGGAAATTGTTAGTTAAGGGTATCAAGGTCGGCTAGTTTCGTTACAAAAAGTTGACGCTGTTAGGGTCAACCGGGGAGTAACTTATGTAGAGTTTTCACCCCCAATAATGGTAGAGATCTAAACTTTTACACCCCTTTAGAAGTAAGATTCTCTGGGTATGTTGTTTTCTTTTCTGTAAAGATTGATCCAAAAAGGGTTTTAATGGGGTATTCTGGGTCTCAAATTTTCATTTTACGGATTTATAGTTTTTATCATTATGATAACTTTCTAGCGTATTTTCTGATGTCTAAACATATTTCTCAATTTATTTGTCCGAGCGCTCAAACTTAAAATAACCGTTTATTGTATCGGGGGCTTAAGACATATTTTATGTTTATAAAAAAAATTGTAGCTTAGAACCAGCAGATGGACATACCTAAGCTTAACAGCGGGGAAAATATCTATCTATTCGCGAGAAATTGTATTATAGGCGAAACCGCGGGGCAGAAAGCTAGTTGTATATAAAACAATGTTATACTCGTAGCTACCCTCATAGCGAAGGCTTAACCAAACCCTACATATGAAGCCTTTATCAGACATTTCATCCCGTCTCAGCGTATCTTGAATTACTTCATAAAACCCCAGTTTTATTTACTTGGGCTACAGCCTACACCCAGTGGTTCTCAACATTTTTGTGAATAGACAAGATTGGCGGATAATTATGTGTATTAAATGGTAGTTTTGAAATGACAGCTGCAAGAGAAAAATAATTTTTTTTCTTGAATTTTTTGTTATTTTATATTATTTCTAAAAATACTATTCTATTTTTTAACTTAGGACGAGGTTGAGAACCACTGGCGCCGGGATAAAGAAAACGACGACTATTCCGGTCGGCTGAGTTATTGCTGATTTGATTAGCATTTGCCCGCGGCTTCTTTTGTTTTCGCGTATTGTTTATGATCAAGAATCTCTTGGGCAATAACTTAGAACTAATAGACAACTACAACAAGTCTTTGAAATGCAACTTTTAGAATAGCATATTGAATTCGTAACATACATAATTATCTAGATTTATCGAGATAAATATAGTTCGAGAACTATTTAGATAAGTAATTTTTAAAAGGTAACTTATTGAAATGATTGATTGGCATAAGTTATTTTAATTTATTCATGTTGTCAAGTTTTAATTATTGGAGTTTAACAAAAAAATTCAACGCATATTATTATTATTTATGTACGTATAAAAAAATCACACGCGAAGGTATAACTTGTTAATTATGTATGATTAAAATACCTACATATAAACCATGTTATTTATATGTCGATAAGATAACATGGGTTTTTACAGCGGGAAAACCCAGTTTTATTACATAAAACTACGGCCGAAAAAGTACTTATATTATAAATGTATAAAAACGAGAAAATCGTGTATTAGTCAGAAATTCAGCACGCACAATACAAATTGAAAGGATTTCTTATCTCAACGAACAAAACTAGACACGAATAGATTACACAATATTTATTTCACGCTAGTTTTTATTTAAACATTAATATTATTTTGTTTTATTGATTAAATGAAAAAAGCCTTAACCGAAGATCCGCCTGCGACACATGAGGTTGCGGGTTCAATTTTCACCACGGGACATATTTTTTCACGATTTGCAAATATTCAGAGCTTAGAAACTTTTATGATTTTTTATGAATGATTGTACATTTATTTAGACACAAATATATATATTTTTTATTCTTATTCTTTTATTTTTAAATCTATTTTGTCTTGAAAAAGCATAGTGAAGAAACACGATCAGCTGACTCACCTCAGAAGGATGATCTTGAAGACAGGACCCACCAGACCTTTGATGATCACTGAGGCATTGAGATGGCATCGACCGTGCAGCACTATTCCGTTCACCTGCAAAAGAAATACAAGGTCAGGGCCTACTAAAACCCATGGCATAGAACATATACCTATTACTGCGTAATCCATGTTAAATTTGCTGGAAAAAAGGTTGCCTGGAAGAGATCGCTCTTTAGCGATAAGGCCGCCCATTGTACGTGTCTCTTTTTGTGTTTTTATCATGTGTTTTGTTTTTGGTGTACAATAAAGTGTTTTTGTATTGTATTGTATTGTTAAACAAGATCGTGGGTGAATTTTGTTAAAAGTTTGAATGGCATGTAATATTCACCAACCCGTACTTAGCCAGCTTGCTGAATTAAGGCTCATCTCACTGGCCCAGCAGTGGGAATGTAAACAGGGGTCGTTATAATACGAGCAGTTACATTATTTGAGGATATTTAAATTCAATTCACTTTATATTATTTATCATTACATATAAGAATAATCTAAATAAGCTACGTGGGTTTATTAATATCATCATCTAAATAAAATTTTGATATTCACAAATCCTATAAGTACACATTTAACTAACACCATAAAATTCTTAATTTTAAATGAAATTAAAAATTCAGGCCCGTTAATATCTTCACGAATCCTGAAAGACGTTAACGACTAACGAATTTAATATCTAAATCCGTAATGTGATTTATTTGCGAAGCGTGACACTGGCAGGTTCGCGAAAGATTCTACCTTCCGGGTCGTAGTTTCGAAGATTTCGAAGTCTTTGTGTCCCTTTAAAGGAATTGAGGGATGAAATACTATTGAATTATAGAAGTTTTATAAAGCTGTGTTTTGAAGGTAAGTAAGCAGGAAAACAGTAAAGCGAACTGTCAAAACTAAATTAATTCCATGTAAAATATTTATATGTAAGACCTTTTTCTTAATGGAACTTAAAATAGTTTTGAAGTAGTAATTTACATGGACGTTATAAAATGATTTATTTAGTTGTAAGTTTTATTTTCTGGCGTGTCCATTTAAATCCCTGTGTTTCTATGGAAAGAAAGTTTTTGACTTTAACTTTAAAAACAATTACCATTAAATTGTTGAATTATTTTCTCGAGGCAAAAATTTGCTATATTAATTAAATGGCAAATTAAAAAGAATTAGTTCAATAGCTACATGAAAAGATCCCTAATTCTAATTTCCTTAGAAATAACAAACAAGTATTTAGCATTCTGGTCACGTCCACAACTTTTGGTACCGGAAGTTACAAACACAAACGCATGTCGTCTTATTGATTCAGGACAATTTGGAGACTTTTTAGATATATATTTAGTGGAAAAACTAAATCTATAAATTCTATGCCGTGTTGCCGGCCTAAGAATAGTACACAGTTATTTTTTCATTCATCCGTATAGATAGTGATGAGAGTTATAAGATTATTTGTAAAAGAATACAACTTGTAACAACATGAGAAATGGTAAATTTTAAAACATTTTCCCTTCACGCCTACATTTTTCACTAGAGCAACCAACATAGTCTGCAATAATATTGTGATAGGCGCTTTGTAAAGAAGAACAATAGTACCGTGGATAAGTCTTTGTGCTTTTAAAACAATGCCTTGAATATCAGACAGGTTTACGGTAAGATGTTCGGATTAGTAAACTTTAAGTCTGGCAAAATTTACTATTGTGCAAATTACTCGAAATTCAAGAGAATTGTAAGAACAAGTAGGTACTTGTAGCTGTAATTGAGAAAGATTGATAAAGAACTAGATAACATCCCCAAGACCTATAATGGGTTTTAGACTTCTAGATAATTCTAGACTTCAAGGTAAATAATAATGACCCCCGCTCTGTTGCAGTTGGACGTAATATGGGTAGATTAATGGTGATTTATAGTTAAAACTTCTAAATAAGATTAGCGTGGTCCATATTCGCAGATTTGATCACTCATTGCTTAATTAGAAAGGAATAAATTGGCTAGCTCTGACCTAATCTAATTAAAGGAAGATTGAGAGGCTACCTACTGAATTGTTTGTTAATCAAGACTTGACTTACAATGTTTATATTCAACGTTTGGCATAGAATAGTTGAGCTGCGGTTAAGATAATAAGCAAAAGGGTTTCATTCATAGGCGGGGCGATGATTGATGGACATCAGATTCAGAAGAATAAACTTTTTTTACGTTTCCAGTTCTGGAAAACAAGGACTACTCTCATTAAAAGTGTACAGAACATGCAGGTTTTTTTCAAAATATTATTGCCTTACAAAGCTTTCTAAAGCGTTGTAAGGCACGTGTTTCAAACAAAACATAATTTTTCAATGAAAAATCAAGACATTTGATGTGGAGTTTGAACCCACGCCCTTAGGTACGCAAGTCAAACGAGCTCCTATTTAGCCTACATGGCTTTTTGGATAGCTTTATAATCTCTGGTACAATAATAATAATCTCTGTATAATCGCTAACACTCCGCCTGCATCCGATTGGCCTCAAGCCAAAGAATCAGTTATATTGTAACATCGATACATCGATAGGTATTTTATTGTATCCGAAAATATACCTTGATTCATTCCTTCACTAAGGAACGCGGGAATTTCATGTGGCGTTTGAAGATGTATTACACAACGACAGCAATCGTAATTGTGGCTAAGTGGAATAACACACAATTTTCATTCAGAAGATCGTAGGTTCAAACCCGTCAAACGTTCACTAGATTTATCTTGAAAAATGTATGTGGAATTTTAACATATTGTGCTTACATATAAGGCAAACATCTTGAGGAAACGGGCATGTTCTGAGAATTTTGAACGGTTTGGAGCTTAGCTTGTTAGCAAGCATGGTGAATAATCTCTCTCCTCAAGAGAGAATTAATTCCCTGTGTCCCAGAAGTGGGAACGTGAAAAAACAATCCTACATCTTGTCGGTTAAGTTATATCCATTTTTTTATGAATAAGTGTAAAACTTACATGCAGCTTACCTTTTCAACGAAATTCAAGAAGTATGTAATGCATTTAGCTTTAAGCCTTTAGTGATTCAGTGTTTGGATAGCATCCAAATGTTATTTGACCGATTGCGATAAAGAGGGTAAAGCTCGTTTAGTCTGTTTAACGGCCTATTCAGATATCATTTTAATAGTAACCATGAAAATAGTTATGTTCTTGAAACTTGGGATAAAAGCTCGTATTAATAATATCTGTTCTATTTATCATATCACGTTTCACTGATGTCTTCTCTAAAAATACCATTTTTTTTGGGGAATTGGTATAATCACCTCACTTACCAGGCAGGTTGGTGATAGCAAGTTTTTACTGTAACGGTGCTACCGATTGTCTCTGATGTCCTGATCAGAGAAAAATGGATAGCGATAACCTTTTGAATTTCAAGGACAAGTGACATTCGCTTGCTACCTCATATATCACTCACTACAAATTGTAATATTTCACAAATATCTACTAATATTAATGAATGAGAGGTCATTCTGTCCGAATGGGCGAACTGCCAAAAGAAAGTAGTATGAAAACGGGAAGAGAAGCGTTGTTGAGTATTATGGATGATGAATGTGCGTTATTTATTGCAGCAACCTTTCTGAGCTTTATTAGGTTTTATCATTGAAGAATATGCCGTGTTGGCTACGTGGAAGTACACTCAAATTTAATTCTTAAGGTCGTGGGTTCAATGCCAAAATAGGACCACTGGATTTTTTCATCCTTAAATTTAACTTTTATGTGCTCTCCGGTTAAGGTTAATTTCGTGAGGAAACCTACATATTCTGGAAAATGAATTATAGGCCGTGGTGAATTAAGGCCTAATCGCTCTAGCTAATGGCCTGTGTCCCAGCTGTGGGAACGTAATGGGTGCTTATATGGTTATCATGAAACTGCAGGCAAAGTCACGGGTGGCTAGGTTAGTGATTCATAAAAGCCAAATTCCCCTTATATAACAAAGAAACTGCCGAATCACTATGTCAATATGAATAGAGCAAGCTACGAGAAATTCTCAAACAATATTCCTTTTTCGAAGTTAGCGGTTAGTTCGGAAGTGAATAAATAACAGACGTTCTTTGTTTGAAAAATACTTCTAATAATCCGAGAGCTGACAGCAGTGGGAAGGTTAAGCCTAAGTGCTTACATAAGCCATAAGTAGTAATAACAAAAAGCTCATACCTCTAGAATCTCGTCTCCAACTTTGACAGCCGGTGACGCCTTCGCAGCGGAGCCGGCCGGATTCAGACCGCATATGAACACGGCCATTCGAGCCCGCTCTCTGTGTCCGGCCAAGCTGAGACCGAGGCCGGCTTTAGGAGACCGCTCTAGTCGTACCATCACCACATTGTCACCTAATGAGGCGTACTTCTTGCGGATTTTATCTGCAACAAAACATACATAAATTCCTGCAACTCATATTTAATTAGGTATACATTAAGGAAAAACACTGATGTGGCATGATTCGTTCTACAACATAGTGCTGTAGAAAAAGAAGTGTTGGCTAAGTGGGTACACACTCGAGTTTCATTCTGAAGGACACGAGGAAAATGACATGCTCTGGGAACTTTGAAGGGTTAAAAGGACATGTGACATTTCCCAACTATACTTGGTCACTTTAGTCAGCGTGGTTAAAGACTTAATCTCTCTTGTCAAGAGAGAAGTCTCTGCGTGCCTGCAGTTGGAACGTAAATAGGGGTGCTTATACTCATTGAAGTATAGACCTTCCCCTAAAATGCCTAAGACAGAAGGAATCATCTACTGGTACACTTTTCGTAGTCTATACATTAAAGATGGAGTTGATAGATAGAAACACATTCGACTGACCTTGTTTCATGGTTGGACATGCTATATCTTGATCAGGCGGAATAGTTTCAAGTGCCGAAGCAAACAAGGTGCACCAGAATAGATATTTTTATAATATAATTTCTTAATCCAGATAATATTATTTACTTTGTTAGTTAGCTTATTACGTACATACATGGTAACTACTTAGTAAATTTAAATTACGTCTAAGTTAATCCGTAATTTTCACTAAACATTCATTTTGTGTACTTATCTTTTTTGTAATGTAGTGTAACAAAATAGAATTTTGGATTGTATTGTATTCATATTGATTTTTTGCTTATTTTCTTGGATAAATATAATAATAAATAAATTAATAGTATTGACGGGGCACCCTGTATGTTTCTGTGGCTAGCTTCAGTGTCCTACATACACAAGTGCTCTTAGAACCTTCCTCAAATAATCCATACATTATAACGAACAAAAATAATATTGTACGTATTATATATCGGTCAATATTAGTTATTAACAACCCGCACTTGGCCAGTGTGATGAATTAAGGCCCAATCCAGAGATATTGTTTAAAAAAGTGTAGTCCTATGGGACTACACTATTTTAAACGAGTTTTTTTTTGGGCGAGTAGGTACATAATATCATAATTATTGCAAACTACACTATGTACATACTTTGGATATAAGACTGAAACAATCAACATATCTATTTCTGGATTCCATCGATAACATATACCTAGTGGTACTATTATAAAGCCGGCACTTATTAATTTTCTAAATTGCAGTTTTGTATGAATGAACCTTGAGTTTTCAGGATAAATCGTCAAAAGTTATAAATCTTATGCAAACTTGTGAAAATTCCAAACTTGGCACAAGATAGCAGAAGTGCAGTAAACTTGGTCAAACAACTCTCGAATGTCCGACAAACTAACTTACAGTTAGTTTTGATAGATCTGTTTCTATTGTTGGTTTAGCATCAATTTATCATTATATACTCGGCTATTGTGTACGGCTTTTTAGTGAGAAAGACGTATTTCACTTTCAAAATTTTCGTGAGTTATACTATTCATTTTGTACAACGGGAATTACTCACGTATTTAAATAGGAGTTAGGTCACTTGTCACACACTGTATACCGTAAACCAACACACACAGATAGGTATTTACGCGCTGACTCTCATCACCATCCCTCCCATCTTGCCAGTATACCCAGGACACTTATAAACAGAGCTTTGAAGCTATGCGACCACCAATACCTGGATACGGAGCTCTCGCATGTAAGAAATGTGTTAAGTGCAAATGGCTATGGATGGAAACAAAGTTTTCGCATAGCGCAGCCGTCATCAAGGAAACGCCCGGTTACCGCAGAGAGAGCTGTAGCGTATCTACCATTTGTCAAGGGAGTGACGGATAAAATTGGTCATTTGTTGCGCAGACGCCTGGATATTAACACCATTTTCCGTCCTCTCACAAAGATAAGAGATCTACTGCGCTCCCCGAAGGATAGAGATCCTTTGTCTACACCGGGTGTGTACGAGATTCCATGTGATTGTGGTAGTTCATATGTGGGCGAAACGAAGCGTAACATCTCCACCAGACTGACTGAGCACATACGTGCTATGAAGAATGCGGATGTAGATAAGTCAGCCATAGCAGAGCATGCGCTGACAGCGGGTACATCACATTACATTCGCTTCGACAAGGCTCGTGTGTTGGCCAGGGAAAGGTTTTTCGTGCCCCGGAAAATCCGCGAAGCTATTGAAATCAACCGGACTCCGAATTTTAATAGGGACAAGGGCTGGGCTGTACCACCTGCCTGGCTTCCGTGTCTTCATGGTCTTCGCGTCAACAAAGGGCCGTTGCCTTCGTCTGGTGACACGATCAGTGCAGTGTGTTACGCTACACAAGATGTAGAAGATGACAGTAGTGACGATGAGGCGAACGTTCATTCAGTGCCAGCAACTACATCTGTTGGTATGGCGCATCTACAAGCACCGCCCGTACCCCCACCACCGCCCCTGAGCAGCCGCGCGCTGCGGTACCTCGCCCGCAGTGAGAGCCGCGCGCGCGACCTGAGAGGAGACGGAGCACGGCGGGACGCTCACTCCTCCTGTTGAAGACTACTCTTGATGTGGTCGAAACGTCGAGAGTTGTTTAACTCCTATTTAAATACGTGAGTAATTCCCGTTGTACAAAATGAATAGAAAGACGTATATTTTGAAATCTACAGAAATATAAATCCTTATTTGCGTTTTGAATTTGTACAATAATTATTGGACCCATGAGCTTCAGAATTAAAGTCGAGTATGCTACCACTTAGCCAACACGGCTCTTACACATCTCTATTTTGCATTATCCGATAAAACCAATAACCACAAGCTTAGCTCATTCCACCAAAGGTCATTCCATTTAAATCAGGTCTCAAAGGGTCATAAATAGCCCAAAATGGGACATTCCTATTTAATTAGTCCCATTTAATCAGTTATTGATGTCCGAAGGCTATGGCGCGAGGGCCGAGGGGTATATTTCATGGCCCTTTAAGTACTCATAAAATGTTAACGGGGCGATGGATTTCCGGCTGCTAAAAGGATTAGAGTAAAACAGAATTGGCATCTTAATCCATACATACCAATATTATAAATGCGAAAATGTGTCTGTTTGTCCGTCTTTCACGGGAAAACGTAGTGACGGACTGATATGATTTACTAAACGGTGATAGTTGAAGGGATGGAGAGTGACATAGGCTACTTTTTACCGCGGGAAAAAATGTAATAAGTATATAAATATAATATGTCCTTCTTCGTATAATACTTCTATATAATATAACACTTCAGTGCCACAGTTTGATAGGTTTTTATAGTGCGGGATATCTTCCTTCACAGGCACTTAATATCAGTTTAAGCGCAGTAAATATCAGTTAGTGAATGCTCCTGACCCATTGTATTTTATTATCTTTAAAGGGACTGTGTGTGCTGTGAATGACTTGACTTATTTTTAAACAAGCTTCCAAAATATTTTTGTAAAAATATTTTGATAAACTATTGTTTTCAAAAGATTTTCCCTTGCTACAAGTTTACCTATGTCTTTTTCGGTATTCAAACTTTATAATATGTCTATAGCAAACAGTTTAGTACGGTCCAAAATAGTAGGTGGTTTTAGCGTTAAATCCTAATGTACGGACAATCAGACGAATTTACATTCGCATTTATATTGTTATTATTAGGATACGGAATGGTATAACGTCCTATAATAAGGATGAATGTAATTTATTTAGGTAGAAAAACCAGCCAGCTAAAAATATGGTTTAAGTGCGATAAGTACAGGTTGATGGAAAATGCATTATATCCATAAGTACAGTCGCGCACAGAAGTACGATCGCTTACAGATTCCATTAGCCGATGTATAGTGCTGTGGTAATGATGCGGGGTAAAGTGATATAGATCTATTAGTTTAAAATCCTACTTAATATTTTTAGAAAAAAACTTTCAACATTTTTTAAAAATATGTAGCTTTTACGTAAATTTTTCGTCTCAGATATCCAAGCGCAGATCTGTTTCATAAAACTTAAGTCGCCCATTATAAACTTTTAATGGTTTCAAAACGTTTGAACACAACAATTAATGTTTTACATTTGTTACGGTTCGGTCCGGAGTTTTGTCGCTTAATCACATTTAGGTGCTTTAAGAAGCTTAACAGGCTTTAGGATTTTGCTTGTTATCAATTATTAATTTATGTTCCGAATAAAAGTAGCGATAAGTAACAGAAATGTCAAATTATTTTAAATAAAAAATAATCCACATAGACAAGTTATCAGGTAATGGTTTATTACGTTATTATGTTAGTAAAATAATTATTTCTGTAAATAATTATCTTAATGTTAAATGGATAAGCCTAACTAAATGGGCAAGCCATAATGCAGTAGAATAGCATTTCTATTAGAGGCAAAAACTGTGTTGGACGTACATCAACAATAAATCCTTATTTTACAGTGTTGGACTTGGTTAATGTCGAAGATCCACTCAGGTTTTTACCATAAAATACTGCACCCCTATGACGACCATATTTAAAAGGAAATATATTCAAGTAAATAACTGAAATGTCATGAAGTAATGATATCTAATCATAATAATCGTACAGCCCCCGGTATTATTATTCTGTTGTATGAAATATAAATAATTGTAAAGGATTATTACGATAATATCGTTTTTACATATTATTATGTAAAAACATCAATTAATTCCTTACCTTATGCGATATTTAATTATAGTAGTAAGGATTACACATTCTATTAAATATAATCATTTTGCTTTGAACAAAATAATTTTAACCTGATTTCCTTAATTATTAGCTATTCTAAATTTAGTTAATGACACAACATTGTTACTTTCATTATGGTTAGCACTAACAGTTATGACATTCACAACTGCCAATTATGAAATAACCGATTGAATTGATAAACAATAAAAAAATATAACAAAAACAGACAGTTTTACAAAAACCATTCATCGTAAAAACAATAGTCGATCAAACGAACCGCAACGAATGGAATCTTTTGTGTGGAGACAATTAATGCTGAAATTGATTTTTGCGCGCACCTGTACTGCATCCACTGGCAGCTGTAGTTTCCCGTGTGCTATTAAAATAATCCCCCTGTATATTATCGATAGGTTTTTCTAAGGCGGAAATTTTAAAACGTTTGCGTTTACCAAACTATATTCTTATTTTAAATTATAAAAAGATTGTGCGTTTACTAAGTTGTTTTAATTTTACTTATTATTCACTTAATAACAACATAGTAGATTACGTGAGTAATTCCCGTTGTATAAAATGAATAGTAGATTATGGTCAGAATAAAATAATGTTATTTCTTTCTATATTTTAGTGTGATGCGTAGATAAGAATAATATGCCAGGTATTATTTACCTTAATTTTATTGACCTTATTGTATTAAGAATATTTTAAGAATATTTATGTTCAAATGTATGACAATTAAATAGGTAAAAGTAAGTCAATGTCAAATTAATTTGAGCATACATTGCAGCGAATAAAATAAAAATTGATGTTTGATGAAGGAAAGAGATTTCAATTTCAACTTTTTCAAAATTCTAAAATAAAATTATAAGTACATACCTTATAATTAAATTCAGGAAACAAATATATAAGAATTTAAAGATTTCAAAGTAGCAAACATGTAAAAGAAAATAAAGAGAAAATTGTATCCCTAAACTAACTATTCCGTTTGTCCAAATAAAATATAGAAAACCGTCTCAAACCCAACATGATGGACACTAATAGACTTATGACACTTGCGAGCGCGGCTGTACCCTCTTGAGACGTCAGTTTGAACAACACCCTGTAATATAGGTCGTTGAACCTTATTTGTGTATTGTAAGCAGTCATTATATTGGTTTTGGTTGTATGCGATTGTCGTATTGAAAATTATTTAATTTTACGAATTATTATGATTGTTAATGTTGAAACTGGACTTACTGGGACTTTTTTTCACGGTGAAAAAAAAAACATCGTGAGGAAAACGTTATGTTCAAAGAACTTTGAAAGTTTGTAATACCAACGCGTTCTTCGTTAGCGTGGTAAAGCCAGCTTTGTCCAGCAGTGGACGTCCGATGGCTGAAAAGATTATGATGATGAACTTTTGGTTCACGAATCATCGTTCATATCATGATGATGATGTTAACAAAGACGTCATAATTACAGATTTGATTTACATTGGCAGCCTGTTGTTGGCGAGATATCAAAGGCTAGCCGGAGAGCCATGAATCGCTAAATTTTGCATAGAGACGAACTGATTTTATAAAATAGCAGCCGAATTTGGGAATTGTATAAATTGGCCTATCTATTTTTTTAAATGAATGAATAGTTTTTGTATTTAATCCTGTGTAATGCAGAATTTTGTCAATACAGAGACAATATGAGGCTGATTACAATTGAAGCAATAACTTTGACATACTTCGATAATAATTTACTTATAATTAGTGTTTAATTGTTGGTTATCCGATGTAATTCATAACAATTACAAAAAAGAATATAGATAATGCACTCTTAATCATTAAAGATGCTACTGTGCTGGTCTAGAAATATTTATTTAATCTTTTGAGTTTCGCCTCTATGAAATGTAACACTATAGTTCCATAGTCTATGGTTAACAAGCCCGCGGATCGTAAATAACAGAAATAGCCATCGTTACTGCACCTGAGCCTGCCTTTGACCATGACTCCATTCAACGCATACGTATTTGTTAATTTTAACTAGACAAATTCCACTCCGATCTACATAAATTAAGATAATTTCAAGCGGTTTCAGAAAGTTTATCTGTCACATGGCTTGAAATTATCCTATTTCTATTATTATTTAATACTCAAGTCACATGGAAATATGACTTATTTACCTACACGTCAAAATAGCAAAACGAACCACAAATTTACGTTTATTTAAAAAATATTTGTCATTTTGCGTAAAAAGCCTTAAATAAACGCAAACTAAAAAATATAGACACCCTTAATATAACAAAATCAAAGCCTACTGCGTCTTGTTAAATTTTTAAATCATGGGTTTCATTAAAGTTAGACATAAATCCGCACTTTACCAGCGTATATAGGCCTTATTTATTTCGTCAAGAGAGAAGTCCCTGTGTTCCTGCAGTTGGAACATAAAAGTGTGAAGGAGTACTTACCAAAGTCGAGATCCGCCTCAGCGTCTTCCGAGATAGTTTCCATTGCGCATGGCTCATCGCGCGCGGGCGTGCTGCGCGCACGGCGCCGCGCGCACTCCGCGCACACTATAGCCGGCAATTTGACGCGCGAGAGTATTCACTGCACCTCTATAACTTCACTTTACGTGTCTATACTCTATTGTTTAGAGGATGGGTCTCACTGCATCTTTAAAATGTTTCGTGGTTAAAAGTTTCAGGTCGCGTCTATGGTTTCACTTTACGTGTCTATGCTCTATTGCTTAGTTAGAGCCTAGTGTCACTGCATCTCTGCGGATGCGGACTCACTATGTTAAGTAAATTCATTTAGAGTTTCCGTAAATTATATTTAACTAGTAATGTTTATAACAAAGTTCATTTCAAATTATTACGATTAAAATTGTCATTGTATCTCTATGCATCTCGATGCATCTACCAAATACCGACAGCTTTGACAAGATCATTTGTCCATCTTGTAGGTAGACGTTCGACGCTGCGATTGCCGATCTGTATTTTCCACTTGCAAATTATTCGGCCCCGTCGGCAATCCGTTTTATGGACATCCTATTTCCACTTAAAAATATACTTAACAAACAAAACTTCTATTCTACCCAAGGTCGAAAGCTCTTTCATTCCACAAAAAGCTTCAAGATAGTAAACAACATTATGCACGGCCGTAAACGTAAATGCATGTTTTCCATTTCGCAAAATGGACGCAAAATTTCACGACGTATTGTCATAAAAGTTCAACACGACAAACATAACCTCTTTAGCCGATTCCAGATCTTCAAATATACTTACTCTTATTTATAATTTTAAATTCGGAATTCCGCTACCTTTAGCGTGAATAAACCACTAATCAAAACCCTAATGAGCTGTTATGGCTATGTGGGAGCACAATCAACTTGCATTCCGAAGGTCGTGGGTTCAAACCCAACATATTATAATGTGAATTTCAAAAACTTTCTAAATTTACGAAATTCCCGAGATATTTTTGTCCGTTCCATTATAGACCAAGAGCCTGTGATGGCCAGACCTTCCTTTAATTCACAAGCGTGAAAATTCTTTCATGTGTATGTCTAACATAGGTAAGAATAACCCCCAAACATGAAACCTGGATCGCGGTTCCTTTGGGAGATAACAACCTTTTACCTGTTATCTCCCAAAGGAACCACGATCCAGGTTTCATGTTTGGGGGTTATTCTTACCTATGTTAGACATACACATGAAAGAATTTTCACGCTTCAGAATTAAAGGAAGGTCTGGCCAGACCGGGCTCTTAGTATAGACTAATAACCTGTGATGGCCAGACCTTCCTTTAATTCTGAAGCGTGAAAATTATTTTATGTGTATGTCTAACATAGGTAAGAATAACCCCCAAACATGAAACCTGGATCGTGGTTCCTTTGGGAGATAACAGGTAAAAGGTTGTTATCTCCCAAAGGAACCGCGATCCAGGTTTCATGTTTGGGGGTTATTCTTACCTATGTTAGACATACACATGAAAGAATTTTCACGCTTGTGAATTAAAGGAAGGTCTGGCCATCACGGGCTCTTAGGTTATTATAAATGAAATTAAACTATAGTTATCCTATAAGGAAGTCTATTGTTTGTAATAATACTTTTCTTGTCGTAATGTAAGTTGTAAATGCGCACACGTTTAGCAATTAGCCAGTTATCACATCGTAGCCGAAAATTGCCACCATAGAGCTGTTTGTGAGAGAAAAATAACAATTATCGTTACAGTATAAGCACACCTATTTACGTACCCACTGCTGGGACACAGGGCCTTCTCTCTTGCCAATGTGTCGCGTTATTATAATAGCATAGCAATACAGATATAAAAACATAGCAAGACCTAAAAGTGGTTATTTGGGGAGATCTGGACGTAATATGGATTGTTATAATGATGATAATAAAGTTTAGTGGACACGGACCTTTACTCAAACCCAGGGTTTGACCTAATACTTAGTCCTTTGTTATAATTAACAACAGACCCCAAAAATAAACAAAAGAAAATAAACAGAATTAAAATAAGAATGGAAACCACCTTTAAGAGCCCTTATAACAATCCTTGGAGCTATAATGAGTAAAGTCGAATGAATACTTTAAATAAATCAAAGAATTTTCGTAATTAATTAGAAAAACGAAGGTGAAAGAAATGGAACAAAGGAGAAATGTTTTGTTGCTTTATACTTTTTAAATCTATTTTTCACAGATTATGCGCTATGTGTCTTTGTTTGCGTAATAATAGATTTTCCCAAAGATATTTATTCCGTAAACCCTACAAATTTTATTAATTATTGTTGTATTGTATTTGTAAGTTGGATGTAGGTGAATTAATGTTGTATTTATTAATCTAATATACAGACTTCTGAGACAATTTATGAAAAAAAAAATGAAAATATATTTATTTCTGTAACTTAATACTATTTATGTGCTTTTAGTTTTGAAATAGTCGTAGCCCTGGGAAGGTTTTAATGATGATAAAACAAGGGAATAAAGCGAGGGAAGCCGCGCGCGGATCAGCTAGTCTACCAAATGATGATGCTTGATTTTATAATTTATCTCAGCCATATTTCTTGTGCGAGTCCATTTTCTCAAAATAAAGTCATTTTATATATTTATCATTTTATATTTAGATGCTCATACTTTTCTTGGAAGCCATAGTCACTGAGCGATAATGTAATATTTTAAAGTTGTGTATGCACGACGCTACACTCACTGTTATTGGACATTTTCTATTAAAATGATTGGCTTTTACGATAATATAAAAACAAGAAAGCTTCTTCTTTTTAGTGCATAGAAGAAAATGATATTAATAACAACGAGGTTACCTATTATAAACTACGTAATTAAATTAAATGTTTTTCTGAGATACGGGGGGACCGGAGACTAATTAATAATATATTTTTCACAATCAATTTTACACACCTAGGGGTAATTAAAACTTTAATACCTATATTGTGAAATATATATTTTAATGTGTTTTATAACGATAAAAGATAATAAATGTTGTGGTCTGAATAAACACAAAAAACAGCTTAAGAACCTTCTTTTAAATTTGTTAAATCCCTCTTTCGAGTTGCATTGTAAAGCGCTCTACACACCAAAGCCGGCGGCCCGCCGGCACAGCCCGGCGGCCTAACCCGCCGGCCTTATTTTGTATACAAAATAAGGCCGGCGGGTACAAAATAAGGCCGGCGGGTTAGGCCGCCGGGCTGTGCCGGCGGGTGGTGTGTAGAGCGCTTTAAGTTGTAGGTAAACTGTCTTGACAACTCTAGCTAATAATACAGTAATTGAAAACTTCAGCTCATACTTTATTCAGATTCACGTGGTAGTATTCACATGGACACACGGTATTTTCTGCAGTAACCTAGGGATTTGAATAAATGATTCAATTATAGACCTTTCTTTACGTAGGCATTCAAGGATAATAGTCCTTTAATGAAAACTATATGTGTTTGGCCAGTTTGTGCATTAAAACCTAATCTCTCTCGTCAAGATATAAGTCCCTTTGTCCCAGCAGTGGGAACGTAAATAGGAGTGATGATGACAATGAGTGTGAAAATGAGCTTTGAGATAAACCGGCATATTTTAAAACATTTCAAGAGTTTGTAGGATACTTATAATTATAATATGTATCATTTTCATTAACCCGCACTTGGCCAGCGTGGTGAATCGTGTGTGTAAAACGTGGCCTTATCTCTCTCGTCAAGAGAGAAGTTCCTGTGTTCCAGCAGTGGGAACGTAAAAGCAGTTATTTTTATAAGTTTTAAGGAAAAATAAATAAATGAGTTATTTTACCGCATCGTATTTCATCATAATCAGCCTTAGATATTATTTCACGACAACAACAGCTGTTGTTTCAAAGACTACGGCTAATGGAACTGGATGGGTTGACGCTGGAAGCAGAGATTCTTTATTAACCTTCAGTCATAGACAAGGTTAAGACATTTATTTTCATTGAAAATGATTTAGG
Organism: Chloroclystis v-ata; assembly: GCA_963691955.1. Taxonomy (NCBI): domain Eukaryota; kingdom Metazoa; phylum Arthropoda; class Insecta; order Lepidoptera; family Geometridae; genus Chloroclystis; species Chloroclystis v-ata. The sequence continues at coordinate 5,189,591 of OY829905.1, forward strand.
TACATAGAGAAGTCGAAAAGGTAACAACGAAATAAATCATTGAGTTAAAAATGATTTATGTAAATTAAGTACAAACTAATTGGGAATTTCTATTAAATAATGTCTACAATTCACTTTGAGAGGTGGCACCTTACTTCATCTTATCCAATGGCTGGGCCGATTTAGGTGCTTAAACATTTCTTAGATTTTGGTTTTAAAATAGTAGTAGTAGCCCAGGGAAGGGACAAAAATTAAGAAAACATGGGCATAAGGCGAACGAAGCCGCGGGTGGGTCAGCTAGTAATATACATTTTTGGATTCATTGAAATTAGTTTCATGAGCAATTCATGAGAAATCGTTTGCATTCAGTTTATTTATTTAAGTCCAACATTTCTCAACATAATAATATATGACTGCAATCTGCAAACTATCTCTCACAGCTTACAAAATAAATACATTCCTGATATTAAAATTTTGCGAATGCTTCATGAAATTATTGTTTTCAATTAGAGGAGAAAACAGGTCATTGCGAAGTTTTCTTTCAACATTATAGCATTTTAGGCACATAGGTGTAAAATAATACCTAGGTTTTTTTTATAATTTAGTACCTACGGCTAAATTATTTTATTATGTAATATATAATGTTTCGTACCTATTGGGCATTTCTACGGTCATTCTTCTGCTGTCATTTATGTTCTGAAAACTTTAAAGAGATTAGAACAGTGTGTCACTACCACTTAGCTAGTAAGTACCTATTCACCTCTCTTGTCAATAAAGCAGTCCCTGTGTCCCAGAAGTGGGAACTTATACAAGGATGCTTATAAAGTGTACAAAGCTTATTCATATCGATTTTGCGTTTACGTCGTACCTAGATATGCGCTTAGGTACTCTCTTATCTATTTCTCAAATAAATATATGCAGCATGCCTTAAAGACTCCTTTGACGATTGTCCTTAATGAAGTTATGACGTTAACGGAGCGTAATAATGTTAGTTAATTTGCGACGCTTTCGAGTCATATTAGAGGTAGACGCGTCGAAATTCTACTGCTGCCGGCTTTGCAAGAAAATAATATTTCCTTAATAAGCCACGATAATGATTCTGAAATGAAGTAAGTATTTGATATGTCGCAGTTTTAGATCTAGGTGTGCCATATTTTATAAGTTGATGATTTTATAGGTTCGCGAATGAAATAAATTATTGAAATTTACTAACAAATTAGTAGGTAACGTTACACACGATTTCACTTTCAAAATGATTAAACTAACCAAAATAACTCCAAACCGACTTGAGACATAGGTACCTACATGATATCTAGAGAAGCACTAAATTTGTCAATTTTTCTTAAATGGTAACTTCACATATAGCGAAACCATATTTTCGACCAAACAATGTCCAAAAACCCCGAAATTATTAAATGATTTAACATCATATTTATGAGATTTTTTGTATATGAAGGTAATTATCTTATAAACCTCCTTCTATATCTAACCACGGGGCTAGATATTGATGTTTTAATTGTCCAGAAATATTTATTTATTAATTTCCTAGGTAAATCAAAACCATATTCATTCAAACTCTATACCGAAAATTGTGAATAAACGCGAAACTGCCTTTACATCCTACATCCGCATTTTGAACACAAAAAATTCACTTCACCATTTATCAAACTTTTCTCACACACGGAACGAACAAAAAACTCCCGCGTTTTTACGGAAAATACAAAATGGCGGCCGTCCGAACACGACCGAGCTCAACGCGACACTGAAGGAAAACTGACCACGTGGTAAAACCCACCCACTCGCTATCAAAGTCAACTCTACCACCCTAACAATAAAGACCAAATTAGATCATAACTGAGACCATAAAAACAACTCAACTATCCTTACCTTAATCCAACAGCAATAAAGTCGCTTATGAAATGGCAAAAGTTCTGAAATTCGGAAATGGAATTCAGGTATTGTTAAGAAGTTGAGGCTTCAGGGTTTTATGTAATTCAATTCAAGAGTTTCTCTGCCTTATTAACAGCAGCATAAAGTTCAAATTTCATTTGTGCTAAGCTCGTGATTAGGGTGAAACGAAGATATTCATGGATGACAAACGGGTGTGGAAAAATAATTGTTTTGGTCGGGAATTACCTGTCCCGAGTAGGTACCTAAGTGAGTTTATGCCTTCGGGCTGAATTATAATGAAGATACCAACCTTTTTACACGTTTTGGGTCGTATTTCAACGGCTGGGAGCGTGTACGTTATTCTTTATTTGAATTCAAAATTGTTCGAGAAAAATCTAATGGCGAATTCGAAGCTGTGTGCTTATCAAAAGCTTCCATATTCCGTACAAATCTTTTATGTTATATTTGAGTTGTTGTATTTATTTATGGTAGGTATTTTTTATATTATTTTAGTTGAGACATAAATCAAAGTTACCTGCAATCCCCAAGTTAGAGATATGTGTAAGACAACAAAACAATAATACTTTACTTTGAATTTTAACCTTACGTAGTTATGTAGGTACGTTAACATAATAAGTACCTACCTCAAAAATTAGCGTTCAAAAAATTTAAACTAATTTTCAAGACTTTTTTTAACATACTTTTGGTTAAGTAGGTACCTGATTATATAAGGTTTTAGTAACCATTTTTATACTATTATAGCTGGCTAACAGAACTTTTACATTTTCGTTAAAAGATTTCTGATAGAAATTTCGAAGCAGTTTGTTGTGTATTTGTTTAAAGACGTCTAAAGACGGTAAATTGTATTTGCATTCAATTCGCAGCTGAATATTTGAAATTTGAATGCTAAACTTTTGCTTATCAAATATTAGGGAAATTTTGTTTACGAACGGGTAGGTACTCGTAGCAAGACTGCATGAATGTAACAACTAATCATAATAAAAGCATATTAATATAGCTGACATTTTTTTATATTTTACTTTAGGCTATTTTATATCATCATTTTTATAATCTGTGGTTTCTAATAAAGTTACTGAAACTAATCGCCTGAAACGTAGAAATAGTCGCAATGAAAACATAACATTTTACGATTCAATAAAATATCTTTATAGGCAAGTACTGGTATGCCCACAAGTGTATTACAAGTTTCTAAATATAGATCGTGAATTTGTTAAATAAACTACCCACCTCCGCCTGGTATATATGGTGATTATTATACCAAATACATTATTGCCTATTGGGTATTCTATATGAAAGACTCGTGACGTGACCATCAATGGGACTTAATCGCAATAAACAAATTTCTGAATAATTTACACTAGTCTAGTCTAGTCCCGTAGTAAGCTAGAAGCTTGTGTTACGATTTCTGATACCTACCTATACTTCATTTATTATATAAACAAGGTTTTTTTTTCATTGTACATAATGTAACATCCAGAGACTCGGAACAAATATTTGCATATGCACAATTTTTTGTTAAGAGACGGGAATGGAACCGCAACCTCTTGCGTTGCAGGCGGACCTTCGCCACCTGTGCCACAGAAGTAGTCTTTACTTAAATAAGGATGTGTTAATCATTTGGATCCCTAATGCTTAATCTCTTATACATCGAATGTTGACTGTAGAGTCTGTAGACAATTTATTACAATCAACTATTTTGGATTACACTGTTACCTTGACACGCATTGTTTAAACAGAGCTTCGTTCAGTAGATCTATTCTGAGCTTATTTCGTAACTATACAAAATCAATCCTTATTTCTTTCACATATTCATGTGAACTATCAAAGCAGGGACATTGAAACTTCTCGCTTGACGAGTGAGTAGATATTTAGTCTATGGTAGGACTTAATTATTCATGCTAACCAAGTTCAAATTAGTGAATGGTCCATATCATTAAAACTGTTTTAAAGCTCACATATTTTTTTCAATAAGAAACCTAGAGGTGCGTTGCATGTTTTGAACTACGACCTTCGGAAGAAAAGTCGAGTGTTAGTGTTCGACTTAGCCAGCTCGACTTTTTCACAAACATTGGCAATTTATCGTTACTATCGAATAACGTAATAGGTACTTTCTGAAGAATATATCAGCTGCTCGTAAAAATTTCTAAGCGTTTGTTATTTGTCGCCAAAACTTTACAGCCATGTTAAAAATATTGTAACTTTGTTGTACAGAAATATTGTATCTAATCAATTGTGTTATCGTCTGTCCTAGATCATCTCCGTCATATAAATCTCAATGTATGGTGTAAACACAGCTTTACTCGTATTTTTATGTGTCTTACATGTTTATTAAGCTTTACCTTGTAAACGAATCAGCTGTTAGGTGTCCGCCCGCGACTTCGCCTTAGTATGTAATTTCCCGCGGTAAATCCTACGTTACATAAAGATCTTAATATTCCGAAGTGAGAACTCGACAGTTAATAAGCATCTCTAATAACGTTCCCTGCTAGAATACAGGAACCAAATCATTTAAAATCAAAATAATTTATTCTATATTGATTCAAATGTAAACCAGGGTAAATATCACATACCCTTCATACTCTTAAAAGTTCTCAGAACGTGCTGGTTTTCTCACAATGTTTGCCTGCACCGTTAAAAACACGTGTCAAAAAAATACATAAATTCAGAGAAGAAAAATCTAAGCTTGCAGCCCGTTTTCAAACCAACAACCATGGAAACGAAAGTCAAAGTTCTCCCAACTACGACACGGCTTCCAATAAACAATCAATAATCCTATTATAGTCTATTTCGTTGAATCATCACTTCAATAGAAACTGGACTAGTCACTTCCATCCAAAAATACTCCTTGATATATTATATATACTACAATAGCTGGTGCGTATAGATTCACAGCTAAAAGTTGTATGGCTTGTATGTACTATTTTTAAAAAGCAGCGTAGAATTTAGGTGTTTATAGGCTAATTGTAACACAGTATATTAACACACCGGCGTTAAATAAGTTAATACCCTTAAGTAAATCTAACATTAAAATTAATTAATTTGACTCGTCGCTATTACTTAATGTGGATGCAACAAATTTATAAATTTTGTAAATTCGACATCATTTGAATAAATTCCAATATTACGTGAAAAAAATACAGTTGCTATGAGAATTGTCAACAAATATGTAATTATTTAGTCGTAGTCCAGCAAGATTTCCAATGTTTATTCTATTTTAACATTATTTGTATTGTTCCAGCTGTTTGTCTGTTCACTGCGTGGGGCACCTGGCGCATTGTTTACCTGAACCTCGCTCGGAATAGACTCAATCAATGCGATATGAAAAGTCGAGTTGGCTAGGGAGCACACTCGACTTTCATTCCGAAGGTCGATGGGTTCAAACCAAGCCGCTAACTCTAGATATTTATTCTGATATATAAAGCTAAGTGTTCTTTATAGACACGTGCTTAAACGAGCTATGTTGGGCTGATCTGATATTCAAAAGTAAAAATAAAAGAAAAGGAGACATATTTTAGTTAAACTTAAAATATTATAATTGACAAAAACATAAATTAGGTAAGTAATTAAAATAACAAATATAAAGAAAGTGAAAAGATACATTAAAACGTTTAGTTAGCGCATCCAGATATCCAAAGTTAATTTCAAAACTGACCAATGTTATATTGGGCACGTATTTTTCTCCCGTAGAACCCATTATATTTCTTAGGTTTTAATAACCACCACGCTAGTGAAGCGGCTTGGTGATCACAGCCCTCAATTCCGAAATTGGTCTCTTGTCACCAGTTTCGAACATAGGACCATCGGAATGAAAGTCTAACTATCGCCCAACTATACCAACGCTCAACTCAGCCAATAAAAACAAAACAATAAAAAATCCAAGAGTCCTAGGCACAAACATTTTAATTCATTTCATCTCTCCTGGAGTGTTTTTGTAAGTTTTTTTTTCACTCCGCTTGACTTCCGTTACGTATGCCATATTTTAGTATACATTACCATACTAAATCTGTTTAATATGTATGCGCCGAAATCTCACACTAACACTTCGGATAAAAAACTTAAAGGTTTTGTCCCATTGGGAAAATATTAAATGTTATTGAGCGAGTCAAAATTTTAGCTTTCTGTAATTTTTGACCGTTTATGTTGTTCGCGTTTTTAAAAGTAAAATAAGTTAAGTTTTAGGTACATATTCCTCAATTAAAACGATATACAATTAGGTAACATACATTATGTTTTTTAGTTTCCCGATATTTCGCTTGAAACAGTGCCGAAATATGGAAAAACTCAAAAACATTGAAATCATGGTATACCCGTTTCGTGTTTACGTCTCACTATTACTGGGCACGCATCTCCCCAATAGAACCCACTGTAAGTCTTGGGGGATTTGGTATATTCAACATGCCTATTTGAGTTATTTGGTAGGTACGTACCTACCAAATAATACAGAATAACATTGCTACCATATCCAAAAATCCCTGAGTCGGTTTGACAACATTCATGGGAAGATAAAAGGTCGTACTATTTCTAGGCCGGCACGACAAACCGGGCACTGTATACCTATAATACCTTTTAACAACATTAAAAAAATCTTATCTTTTACGGTTAAATTAAAACAATACCCAATTAAAATAACTTTATTTCAACTCGTAATAAAAAATAATGTTTAATTACTTTTGTGTTGCTTTCTCCAGGGTAAAATCACCCTTAGCTCAGGAGGAAAAAACACAAAATAACCTGACTATGAATTGTGTAAGTGTTGTACACGGGTGTTTGAGTTCAAACAAGGTACTACGTAAGGTTTGTTTTCTATACAAGCAGAAATGGCTGTCATCATTTCTGACACAATTGGAATCAATTTTTTATAAGATCATTGTGGTTATCCAGATTATTCTAGCGGTGGGTTCGATTCCCTGTTGCAAACACTAGTTCGGGTTAAACCATTCAGGAAAGTTGTCACTTATGTCGAACTAAGCCAGTTGAAGTAATTATGTAAAGAAGAAGATAATTTTATGTTCAATTTGATAACTAGGCTCCGTTACAAATAAATTATTTTTTGTTCATACTCATTAAGTACGAGTGTTCGAAGACGCTTTTTTAAAACACGCGTAATATATCTTTATGCATAAAGTAGAAGATATCTTATTTGTTCCTACTTGTTATTTAGAAATATGTTCATAGTTACTTAATGTTCAACTAAGTACGCGTATAGATTATTAAACACGAAGTAGAAAATAACTTTATGTTCACACATATTAAGTACACCTATGTTCAAATCATATTTATGTTCAACTAATCGCGTATTGTTAAATATTCACAAAGTATAATATAAATCAAAGTTCGTAATCATTAAGTAGGTGTTCAAAATCAACTAATCACGCGTTTGTGTGTGTAATATGAACAAAGTAGGATATATATCAATGTTCACCCTCATAGTGTTCAAAGTCACTTATGTTCAACCAAGCACGCGTATAGATAAATATGTACAAAGTAGAAGATAAAGTTGCAGAATGTGAATAATGTATCTTTCCACTCACTTGTCGTGTATCCGTAGTCGTCTTCTTCTTCTGGATCTGCCTCTTTCTCTTCTTTACTGCGCTTGATGGCACCAGCGGAGGCGCGGTCGATCTGTGCAAAAAATTGTAAAATTAGATATAGGTAAAGTTAATTTGAGTAAATTAGTTAAATGTAGTAAGTTTTAGTTCATTTTGATGTACCTTTTTAAAATAATACAATAAGATAGACATCAACTAGGAATACAGTATTATGTATAATTATTATGTATAACGTCCAAGAGGCGGTCTGTAGGAGGTACGCGTGAGCACCACCAAAAAATAAGTACATTTGATAAGCTCGAGCTATCACATATTTCGTTTGTCTATACATAATAGACGTGGTTTCTTGTTAGACGTGGTATTCAGTCATGCTTTGCATTATTTAAACACTTTCTTTTCAAAAAGTAAAATTATTTTAAATATTCTCTCTATATCATACCTCCATCCCTTTCTCCGTGTAAGTTCGCCCCTGCATTTCCCTCTCATCTTCCTCTTCGGAACTGTCTTCATCATCAGAGTACACCGGCTTCGGTTCCACCTTCTCTTCAGGCTCAGGGTCTGGCTCTGACGTCACTGTTATCTAGAGAACGAAATACATAACATTATAGTATGTTGATTAACACAGATGAGTGACAATTAATTTAATTATAAAATTTAGGAATGGCTTAAACAACCTATACTACGAAGGATTTTATTAATACATATAGGTTCAGTTTACTCTATCAAAAATGTTGAGGATGGATGTTGATGAAATCGTAAGGAACAGTCGGCTACGATCGTATTGTTGGGCATGAACGTATCTATAAAAGAATATAGGTGAATATAGGTGTGATCTCAGGACTGCGGCGGAGTCTTGTCTAGTCTAAGCCCTGGGTTATAAGGCTTACTAACGTGGTGCGTCTATGCCTAGAGTCTATAAGGTCTACGTACCGTTATCTCAGGCTGAGGAGTGCCTGGAGACTTGACAGAGCGCGCGGGAGACTTGCAGATAGACTTAGAAGGAGACTTCTTGGGAGACTGCGGCGGAGTCATGTCTATGTCTGACGAGTCTGGGTTCTGGATAGAAATAAGACACATATCTTGAATAAGATTTAAGCCTAATATATTTCCAGTTATTACGGTCAGGTGCGGCCTGCATTCACCGAGAATAAATAGCTTTTACAAGATCGTCTATCATGTCCAGGTGTCCAGTAGTGAACATCCAACGGCTGAAATGATGATGATGATGATACTTACGCCATATATCTGTAACTCTGTATAGGCACGGGTTTTGCAATAGAACCTATTATATGTTCATTAAAACTTGTTATCACCAACTTACCATCGGGTTAGTAATCGTTTTTGTTAATTAGTTTTAGGCCGACTGACAATACAAAGCACAGCACGGATATTAACAAATTTGTAATGAAATACCGGAAATCTATGTTATTATGAATGACAAAGTTTGTAAGGATAAATGTTTGTTACTCATACAAAATTCAATTAATATACTTACGGGTTTCCTAGCCAATTTTTTCTTCCCTGAATTTTATTTTTACTTATCTAAACACTCTAAAACAAGCATTGTAAGATCCAGCTGATCTGAAATGGCTACATCACTCACCCAAGCTAGCAGACTCTGCACTGTGAGTGTCACGACATCCCCAGCTGCCTTGATGAGCTGCACACATCGCTCGTGAGGAGCTGTCCTCACACATGAACCATCCACTTCAAGGATTCTGTCACCAGTCTGAAGGTAAAATAAAGATGAGACATTATAAGAACTTACGTGTTGGCTAAGTCAGAGCTCACTCGACTTTCATTCCTAAGGACGTGGGTTCAAGCACTACCTCTGGATTTATCTTGGAAAAAAAGGAATCACGTGTTCTAACGTTGAAGGCAAACATCGTGAGGAAAACTGGCATGTTCTGAAAACTTAAATGTTTAAAACATATTATGAATCATTCACAAAACCCGAACTTGGCCAGCGTTGTAAACTAAAAAATCTTTATATTTCTTGTCAAAGAAAAGTTTCCGTGTCCTAGCAGTGGCAACATTATCCACGACACATTTATTTTAGAATAATAACAAGGAATGATTAATAAATGCTATTTTTAATTTGAGTCATAGGTTTTGCTTTATGATGTGTATCATTAGTCAGTCTCTGGAAAGTTATAAGAATTAATCTATCCTGTTTCCTTACTCGATTATATAACAGGAATTTATTTTAAATTTACATCGTACAATACTGGTATTGTAGTTGGTCTTGAGAGATAACAAATATTTCCAATTTAAATTTGTATTGTCTGTCAGGGTTCAAATTGAATTTCACTGCTGTGACAAAACGAATTCTGTTCATCTTATTTTAATGTACTGTTTTTGTGAGAGATAATAAAGATATTATTTTATTATTTTATTTATTTATTATCTTATTTTATATTTCATATGCAAAATTTTACTTATAATAATTCGATCACAATGAACATCATTAATTTATTAGCATTATATTGATTTGGTCATCGATGTCTATTGTTCTCAAAAAATACGATAAGACGTAGCGCAATTTATCAAATACACCTCTAGGTTAATTCCGAGAATTAACTTTTTGATTATTGCTAATCTAAAATAGGTGTTCATGAATAAAAATATACGTTTTGTTAAGTATGTACGGCTAGTGAGGAGCCCGTGTATTCGCATTGTTTACTATATTATGTCAAAATAAATGATTGACTGATTGATTGATAGGCTAACCTTTAGTTCCCCGCACCGGCCCGCTGGACTCTCCACCACCACATTCTTGATGAAGATGCCAAAGATAGCCTTCTCTTCACCTTCCTCACCCTCTCTGTTCGAGATTATGTCCACCTGGAAAGTATCAGCTAGTTCTTGAAACGTTTAGTTACATAGTATGAAGCTGCAGTCACATAAAAAGCTAGGAGTAAATATTTTGGAGAATACGAAAAGGAACAGAAACATTTCTTTTTCGCCTATTCACTTCGTTTTATGTTATTTAATTTTATTGCCATATACACCTTTTTTCTTTCCCGTAACACTGTCGTTAGTTGTGACTTTTCAAAGTTTTTAAAAGTTTAGTGACTTAATACTCAGAGTCCTGAAGTTACATCGTCGTGCACTTGCAGGAATACTTTACTCGTAGAACTTTTAAACAGAACTTAATTTTGTTCGTCCAATACCTTTCACTACTGAATGTTATGAGTATGGACTTATCATGAATTTAATAATTATGTCACCTACGAGTATTAGGACCTGGATTTTTGATGCATGGCAAACAAAGAAGGCAGCAAGCGTTAAAATATTTGTAGCTTTCTACATATACCTATGTACTCGCATATAATATTTTCTCGTATAGTATTAAAATTTATTTTCTTAGTTTACTTGCGTTTAGACCCAGTGTTTTTAAGTAGGGTCTAAATAAATGTTAACAGAGTTCGTCCATACCTTTCCTCCGACTATACTGACGCCGAGCGGAGCCCCAGAGCTGCGAGTGATGGTCACGCGGCGCGAGGGGCCCCACCGCTGGGCCACCAGGGTCTCGCGCCGGTCTGAATTCACTGTCACTGTCATGCTTTGTGGTGCGTAGCTGTAAACAAATTACGATTATATTACTATCAAAAGATAGACAAGACTGTAAATCGAATGTGGTCGAAGACTATTTATTGCCTTCCCAGTGTTACTTTACTGTGTTAAAAAAAATCATTAGGGAAAATTATCACAGAATCATATCCAATCCAATTGAATTTCAATTCAATCTGGATTACAAAAAAATAATACAATTTTTTAAGACAACTGTGTGTCTCAGCTGTGGGAACGTATATAGGCGTGATGATGACGTACTCAAAAGTTTTCTAAACAAAAGTACGTACTTGATAAACAACCGAGTCAACATCGTTATCTTATAAAGTTTTTATTGTGTTTCTTTATAGATATGGAACCCTAAATACACTTAATATCAAAAATGTTGAAGCCATAATGTTAAAGGTTTTCTCTCCGGACGTTGTTTGTTGGTGTGAGGAGCCATTTTTTATTTGGCGTCCGCAAAATTGCTTTACGAAATGAGTTTCAGTGGTTTCCTTATTTAAAATTGGGCTATTGTTTTATTTGAACAAGAGTTTACACTGCCGCTTAGGCCGCGGTAAATTGGTTACTTTTCCTCGTCAAAGAAGTGTTTCCGGTAGCAAAATTATGTTCCGAAATATCCATTAATTACTTGACTTAAAATATCATAATAATAAATAATAATACTGGGACAAGTCGGCCTTATTGCCAAAAGCGTATATTATCGCTAAAATCTCTTCCAGGTAACCTTTGAATGGATTCATAGTATTTTATAAAATATGCCTAGAAAACTTACTTTCCGCGGTTGGTCCTCGTTCAGTAGTCTTTAGTATTTATTTATATTTATTAGATTTTTAACGAAATGTATATTTATTGGCTAGTCAAACTCACATTCCATAGCATGTGTTCAAGTCGTGATGTACGTCCAAGACTTTAGATTGAGGAAGTCACCATTTGTCACGAATTCACATACAATTTAAATCGTGCGTTACTCACACTAGTAATAGATATTATTCTTGTCTGCTTAAACCGTATTTTACAGACTTTTTTTCAACGGTAAACAATTTATTAACAACAAAAAAATTATTCCTTGTATAGTATGATCATTGTTTAAGTTTAAGTTAAATATTTTGATATCTTTTTGTTAAACTGTACAATAGGCCTAATCTCTCTCGTCAAGAGAGAAGTCCCTGTGTCCCAGCAGTGGGAACGTGAATAGGGGTGTTATGTTAGGTTATGTACAATAGGTACTCGCGGTCAGTGACCCGTAGGCTACATCGCTTTCAGGTCGCTCGAGTGATTTACCCTCTGTCGCTACTGATAACGAAACCGGCCCTTTTAATTAACGTTCAAGGGTTAATTACAGGTTTTAATTCTATTTTTATTCCAAGCTTGGTTTTATGATTGTTATTTACTTTTGAAAGACGATTTCAGTTGTTTAAATTGTTACTTATTATAGTCTAATTTAATTTTTAAATGAAATGATGCTTCAAGTGATATTTTCAGTTTCATTAAATTCATGCAATTCATAAGCAATTATTTTCATAAAAGATTTAAGATTTAGTTCGTTAACTTAAAAATTTCTGATAAAACCAGATGAGCTAATAGTATATTATTCCACTCAATCAAGTGGAAACCCAGTGCATCCCATGCCATAATCTTCTTTGATAATTTAGATTTTAAGACGCGGGTTCAAAACCAGTGGCGTGCACCAAAGCATCTAGACTGATGAATTTAGCAAATCGCCAACAAAAAACATTTTTTCAATATATTTATTATGAGACTAATAATCCCACTGCTGGGGAAAGGTCTCACAACACTTTTTCCAAAAGCTTTGGTTTAAGAGTTGTGGCGGAACATACATTATGTATACAGTCAATATAGTTTCTGTATCATAATATTGAGCCTATAATCACAATATCTCTGGAAACAAACTAACTTACTCTCCTTACAGATTTATTATAAGTATAGATATCAGAAATCTAGCACCCGTAACACAACCTTCGAGCTTACAACAGGGCTGTGTGAATTGTAAATATTGTATTTATTTAATGCAATATAACCTTATTACTTACCAACAAAACCAGGACACCTATCGACAACCTAATGCAATTAAGGCATCACCACATCACTAATCACTACCCACAACACGAAAATCCTCAATTTTATCGCACACACTATTTTAAGCTCAATAACGGTACGAATATGGATTAAAACGGTTTAAAACTGTTTTAAAAAGTTGAATAAACACCAATATGTGACAGTACAAGCAGAACTCTGACCACAATGCTGCGCAAGGACGATAGCTCTAACTCAATTATGGGAATTAGCAATTCCGAGTAGTGTGGGCCCTTGGGAATATTTGAATTATCGATAGATTTTTTTGAAAGAGCATGGTCATAAACATAAGGATGTCAAAGTCATTATCTGAATTTCTTTAGATAAGTTTACAACATTTTACAAGGACACATGTTAAAATCTTGTAACTAAATAAATCGTCATCGTTTATCGTCTATGTAATTAATTTTTGACTAATTCATATAACTAGTTTCATACAATAAAACATAAAATTCAAGTCACGCCTTTCATTGTGAGTGAAATTGCTAGTCAAATTAATACAAAATGTATAACAAACCTAAATCAAAATAAGGTTATCGATATCAATGTAATTTCGTGTCCCAACACTTCTCACTATTTATTTTAATCCTGTATAAGCCTTTCAGAGGGCAGATGATATATTTTTCATTAATTTACTGGTATTTGTGTGTTCACTTTTATTTATTGTTTGTTTAACATTCCCTAGAGTAAGTTTTAGTGCGAAGTCTGAGGTATAAATTATGACTTTTAACTATTTTATTGTAATTAATTATAGCTGTTGAAACTATTGTAGTAACATTATTATTATTTAAGACCGGACATTAAACTTTATATTTAGTTTCATCACGAAGAGTTTAAAGAAGCCTAAAATATGTATAATAATACTCAAATCAAATCAAATCAAATCAAAAATACTTTATTGTAAGTACACAAATTTACATTTAAAACATTTGACAAATAAAAATAACATACACAATGGGTGTGCTTAACCCTTAAAGAGTTTTCTTACAGCAAACCTGGACATAAAGAAAAATACTCGTAGTAAATCAGTTATTATGTAAACAATCTTTGAGTTAAACTGAATTATACAATTATAATATATTAGACTAAGAGCCTGTGATGGCCAGACCTTCCTTTAATTCGCAAGCGTGAAAATTCTTTCATGTGTATGTCTAACATAGGTAAGAATAACCCCCAAACATGAAACCTGGATCGCGGTTCCTTTGGGAGATAACAACCTTTTACCTGTTATCTCCCAAAGGAACCACGATCCAGGTTTCATGTTTGGGGGTTATTCTTACCTGTGTTAGACATACACATGAAAGAATTTTCACGCTTCAGAATTAAAGGAAGGTCTGGCCAGACCGGGCTCTTAGGTTATATATATATATTACAAATAATAAATGTAAATAAGTTATTCTGAAATATAAACTATTTCGTTGTGAAGTTTCATCAAAACCCATTCTGTAATTTTTGAGTGAGAAACAAACATCCATACATTATTACAAACTTTCGCATTATAATATTAGTGGGATGATGAAATAGGTCACGTGATTTCAAACCCCGTTAGTACTACTATCATAGCTCCAAAATTCTTGAACTTGAACTCACGTTTTTAACATACTTGAAATAACCGTTGTAAGGTTCCCATATTCTTAGAACAAGGCTACATAATTGTACTGTGAAATGCCCTGTATTGATATATGTATAGGGTGTGTTGTGTGTTGTTAGTTTGTCCTCAATGATGGGGCTTCATCGCATTAGTGTGGCTGTCTGTACTTCAATCTGTCACTATGCACGTGCGGTTATGGATTAGTTGAAGATACTTATAAAATAATCATCATTATTAACATGGTCTCTCTGGGATATGGCCAAAATCCCCCTTTAGGGGTGATTGTTCCCCCACAATCCCCCTAAGAGCGATTTTGGGAATCAGACAAAAATGACCATTCCTTTCATGCAATGGTAAAATATATTGGCTCGCCGACAATTTATTCGGCCAAGTTGCAACCTAATTGTCACTTCAAATTTCTATTACTTTTGTTATGATTATGTCACAAAATATAACCTAAAAAAATCAAAACTTAAACATTAATGATTTATTGATAGAAAAAACATAATATATTCAAGCTATTGTCTCAATTACATTGCTTTAGCCAATTTGGGATATTGGAGCAATTTGCTAAACGAACTAACAGCATTACTAGCACAATTACATTAGCGCTCCCGCGGGAGACCCAAACTGCTCATCGGACTAAGTAGCCTTTGTATAACTTATTATGTTATTTTCTCGCTATGAAATTCTTGATGGATTGGTATATAAAAGTGTTTACTAACAAAAGGAGAGTTGGTTAAGTGGAAGCCCACTTCTTGATAAACTTCTGAGATTTTTCTTCTTGGAAAATGTATATGGGAACTTAAATAGGAGTGATTATGATGATGATTACGGCATTTAACGGTAGAGCAAACATCGTGAAGAAACCGGCATGTTCTGTGAACATTTTAGAGATAAAGACATACTTACGACATTCACACACTTGTCCAGCGCGGTCAATAAAGCCCTAATCTCTCTCGTCAATAGAGAAGTCTGTGTCCCAGCAGTGAAAACGATATAGAGGATATATCTTTTATGCTTTTTGGTATTATAATTCATCTTACCTGGGTCTACGACTCGGTAGTAAGAACTTCAAAGGTCCAGCAGACTTCCTTCTTTTTTTGACCTGTGGAACTCCTAGAAGGGTCTCTTCTTCTGTTTCTGAGGAGCTGGCCAGGTGTACCAGGGCGGGCGCAGACATCCTTCTAGAAGCTGCCTTGGATACTTCTAGCATGCCGCGTATTACCTAGGAATTAAGATATTGCGTACCACTTTGCCTCATAGTTTCAATGTAATGAGTTATTAGCTAATTAGCCTTAGGGCGCAACCAAAAAACCAAAAAACCAAGTAAATTGGAAGAATTCACTACTTTTATTTAAATGTGTGATCGTGAATTAAATCCCCGTTGATTTTCGCTTCTATTTGTGAATTATTAAGGTGCTCTTTTAATTTTCATTTAACCATCATCATCATATCGTAACTACCTGAATTATATAACATATACAACCAAAATACCAAGTAAATTGGAAGAATTCACTACTTCTATTTCAATGTGTGATCGTGAATTAAAACCCCGTTAATTTTTAGGTACTTCTATTTATGAATTATTAAGGTGCTCTTTTAATTTTCATTTAACCATCATCATCATATTATCGTAACTACCTGAATAATAAAACATCTTTAACTTGAGCGACTTGTGAATTAACATTGTAACTAATAAGTCGGTTTTATGACACAGGGGTAAGACTGATTTAGGAAATTGAACTAAAAAACTGAACTCACCTCACAGTATTTACAAGAATTCGCCTCGGACAGATACGCTGTTGTTATAGCATAAGCGTAGTTCTCCAAAAAGCACTTGTGACACCCATCAACGAAATTCTCCGGGTCTGTCGACTCGTCACTGGGCGCCTGCACTTTAATCTGCTGTTTCTTCTCTACGGGTTTGGGGTCCATCTTCTTTTCGTCATGCCCCTTTTCTTGCTGCAACTTCAACTGATTTATCTCTTTCAGACATTCGGCTTGGTCGTTATAGTATTCTACTATTTGTATGCTCTTTGGTTCAGGATAGTCTACAGTGGACGGCTCTTTCGTTGGACTTTTCTTTTTCTTAGTAATATTCACGTTAATAGGTTCGATCCGAAGCGACTTCATTTGTTTTATGATGTGCTCTTGCACGTAAGGGTATGATTCGTTGAAATCTGTTTCTTCAAAGTCTTGTTTATCTTTGTCAGTTTTATTATCTTTGATGTCGATTTTATGGCATTTTTTAACGGATTCGTCTTCTAAACATGTTTCGTATCCATCGATTTCGTGATCTATATACAAGAGGTGTGTATCTTGGACGGAGATTTTCGTTGCTTCGTAAAAGCTTATATCATCAGGGGAGTTAAGGCATTCTTTCCAGCTTTCATCGCATTTAACCTTCTCTAGACTAGCATTATTAGATTCTTCTTTCCAGTACTTATCAAAAGTGATTCTTTCTAAGCCAGTAGGTGTTACGGCGAAGACCATTTCATCTGAAGTCGATATTTCTTTGCTTTGCTGCTTGATTAGATCTCCTTTCTCTTTGTTCCTTAGATCTGTCAGTTCTCTGGGAGTGAGGATATCGTCTTCTGTTATAGTCATGTCATCATCATGATCATCTAGAGAATCAGATTTGGAAGACTTGTGGTTGATTCCATTCAGTTTGACTTTATCCTTACATTCTTCAAAACTTAGGTCTCCTATTGCTGACAGATCGTCTTTGATGGAAGGTTCCTCTGGTTCTAGGCAGATTTGGACTACATTTAGGCCTTCGCCGTATTCCTGGAGACATTCGTGAAAGGAATCCATGCCAGTGTGGTCGTCGGAAGCCAAAGAGTTCACACATTCCTGTTGAATTTATAAATTACTTAATTCGTTTTAAGACAAGTTGTTTAATACTTATTTATCTAGACACAAAAATCAGAACGTTTTGTAGGTGAATTAGAATAAATACGAATGAGAAGGATTTTAAATAATAAGTAATTATTATTTTATAAACATTTTATTGCAACTAACACATTAATAACAAGCTAACATTTAACACAGACTCGTTTAAAGCATTCGACATCGATAAAGCACTACTAACATTGTACCATTTAAAATACGCAGAATAAAGGTCGCAGTACATTCACACCCAACACACAAAATGTTTAAACTTTTTATGCGTGTCTTGAAATCAAATTAAATATCTACCATAAGTCTTATTGAGCTGATCAGAGCTAAGCTAAATTTAAGTATTATAACAAACTCATTCTGATGTTTAGTATTAATAGATTTTTGATTCGATATTAAATCTAATGTTGACAAAGTTTTCTATGACTTGACTCATAAACATATTTTACGCTGGAGATTTAAACATTTAAACTACTACAAACTTCCTGTTTTTAAGAAGTTGTTTTAAGAAAACGTTTTATTTAATTAAAACTCGTTACTAACAATGTGCGTACAATACAATGAACTGCATGCAACCTTTAAACTTTGCAGAAGCATTTCTGTCTTATTCTAAAACATCTAGTATGCTAACATCTTAAAAATTCAAGTTAAGTGTTACAGTCACTGCGAGAAAATGGGTTTTCTATATAACTGCTAGATTTTAACCTCAGACCTAAGTTAATTTCACTTAATTTCTAGTAATTTTGTTTCAAATCGCACATAAGCTGTTATCCAGTCTTTGCCTTTTCTCACCAAATAGGGTGAAATATTATATTACATACAAAAGACAATTCCTTACTTACGTCTATGATATGTACGACTTAACCTGTACCACATAAACAATATAAGCTCTCGCAAAAAAACCAAATTAATATAATTATTTTTTACTTAGCTATGCGATTTGTTTTAATATGAGCATTAGCATTTAGTATTGTTTTTATTCTATCACATTTAATAAATTGACTAGCAACATAATTATCATAACATTTATATTCACGACTACACAACCTCAATAAATAGACATCGATTTGTTTGTACTTATTTAGCATTTATATAAATACATTCTGCCTTATATATAATTAATATCAATAACTGGGGCGTAAGCATACTTTGAACTTTTTTTTTGTTGTATACAGAACTTAACATTTTGTAACCTCATATCAATCTATACTAATATTATAAAGAGGAAAGATTTGTTTGTTTGTTTGTTTGTAATGAATAGGCTCCGAAACTACTGGACCGATTTCAAAAATTCTTTCACCTTTGGAAAGCTACATTATCCCCGAGTAACATAGGCTATAATATAGCAAAGAAAATTGCGGAAAAGTGTAAAACGCGGGCGAAGCCCTAGGGCGGAAAGCTAGTAAGTAATAATAAGAATGTATGTTTTAATATAGTAACAAACATTTTACTTAAATTGCCTGGGTAACATCAAATCTTAATTTTTTTTGTTGGGGTGTTTTGTGTCTAACTGAAATAATCACAAGGTTCTTAACAAGGTTAACAAATACATTTATCTAAAATACTCGTAAGTAATAAATTATAGAATAAATTTCAAAATGTATAGATACTACTTTGGCAATAGATTTTTCAATCTTGAGCTGGTACAATATTTGGACGACATCGATTTCAATTATATGTGACTTAAATATAATAATGCTCGGCGTTTCTCTGCGGGATCGAATACGTAGAAGAACGCGGGTCTCGAATGGAGAAAAAGGATCGAAAAACGCAGCGTCCACCAACCAACAAGATGAACGGACGATCTTGTTAAGGCGGTTGGTTCGCGGTGGATGCAATAACTGGAAGTCATTAAGGAAAGACTATGCCCAGCAGTGGACGTCCGACGGCATAAATTATGATAATGGTGATGAAATACATTGATAAAATCCTTAAAATGGAAATGGTAACAACCGCTACCGTTGTATGGTTTAAAGGTGTTGAAATGCTTTTGAAAATTTTCAAGAGTTTGAAGGATTTATAAATGGTGAATTAAGACCTAATCTCTCTCGTCAAGGGAGAAGTCCCTGTGTTCTAGCAGTTGGAACGTAAATGGGGTGCTCGTGTTTGTACGCTATCTTAAGAAATCTTTGACCGTTTTAACCGAAGTTCATCTCAGTTTTCTGATCTTCCGAGGTACGTTGAAGTGTCTCGTCGGTGGAATGGTATCCAGACCCTGAGGGGATCTGCATTCTAGTTGCAGTTCCATCACGTCACGATGTAGAATCCGTATGAGCTTCAGCAGTTTCTTGAAGTATTCGTTCTGGAATGAAAGGATTTACTTCTTATTATTTGTGGGTTTTGGTAGGGTTTAAGCTGATTAAATAATTTAGAAATTAGTTTAAAAATATGTCAATTTATTACAAATGTAATAGTGTATAAAGAGATTAATAAAAATAGTATTTAAAAGAGCATACTTTTATAAAATATATTTATTAGTTAATAATAAAATACTTAAATATAAGTTGTATCTACGGTATGTTAAGAAGTAATCTAGATATTATAAGAATTATTTTAGTACAAAAGTGTACTAAAATAATAATGAGTCAATATACCTATCACGCGTCTTTCTCTAAGTAATTACATTGTATTTTTAAATATTTGTAGTGTTCATTAGTTTCCTACCTGTTAAGGTGCTAATTTATATAATTTATTAATTTAAGTTAATTAAAATTGTGTAGGTAAATGTAAGAGCATGCCAGTAAAATATTGTACACTAAAGGGAAACTAATTGAATAAAATAATTAATTTTAAATCTAATAAACTAAAACACCTATTTCTTAGAGCGGAAACTATTCCCTTTACTGTACAATTTTGAAAATATTTACAAAACAGCATGCTACAAAATTTAAAGTCTTAAAACAGCTCTAAGCGTAAAAAGCTTTAAATATATAAAAACAACTTACTTTTGACTTTTCCCCTCAGTGTACAATAATCACGACACAATTTTTCGCGAAAAAGGTTTTTTTATTACAAAAGTCTTTTAGTCATATTTTAGTTTATTAAAAAAGTGTTAAGTCATAATTTTCACAAGAAATAATACATATTTTTGTTAAAAAATAGTATAAATGTTAATGTAATAATATAAATATGTTACATACCTGACTGCTTTGCATGCTCTGCCCGTTGGCCTTGTCACCGCCCACCACAGTGCTGCAGGGGAGGGGCTTTGAGATGCCTATGCGGACTACACCTGGAACAAAGAAAACTAAACTAATACTTTAAAATAAAACTAGCGGACCTATGCAGCGCCATCTGCCTGATTTTGGGAATTTAAACAATTTAGGGCACCATTCAAATGCATTAAAAAATGAATTCAATTCGGTCCCGCCATTAAGGAGGACTTTAAATTAGAGACACACATGTACAGTCAAATTATATATTACTGCCCGCGGCTTTGCCCACTTTATTCCCACGTTATCTCACCTTTCAAATCTATCCTGTGCTACTAAGACTACTATACCATAAGCACCTAAATCGGCCCAGCCGTGAACACTGTATTAGGTTCAAATCTCTAACAATAATAAATCTAACGATCACTCGTCTTTTGACAGCTTATTTTGTTACAACACAAAAAAATACACAAAAAATGTCAAATTACATTTTCACCAAACTAGACATTTTAAAGATTACTTACCTAAATTGATTGTTTAACAACAACCTCACAATAAAAAAAGAATTAAAACATTTATGTACGTCAGTTCTTAACAACAGTTTAGAGATTTCTAGTGAGGTATTATTTGCTCATCAAATAATTATTACAGTTAATGATAAGATGGTTTGTTTTATCTCGTGAGAAATACAAATTATCTTATTTGATGAAGTCATTGAATTAACCAAGGATTTCTGTATCTCAGAGATACAATACAAGTTGTGCAACCTTTAGGTACCTACGTACAATTAGTAATATCGTTAAATAAAACCAAGTAAAACTCTGCGCTGTAAATACCAAAAACGCACTGATTTTTTTTGTCGATCGCGCGAAAGTCAACGAAGTCACCAAGAAGATACTAAAACTATTGCCAGAAAAGACGAACAATTTTTTTCAAGTATAAATTCACCTTTAACGTTAACTCTCCCACAAACGAGACGTGGAATTAAAGTTGTTTTGTCATCTGTGATGATATCAATATGGTTGTTTAATTGGTCAGCATTTAAATAATTGTTGTTAATTGATAACATAATGTCTTTATCACTTAGTACTAGATTCAAAGACACGTATATAAATAAAGTATCCATTAATTTGTCCTAATACCTAATAATCTAATCTTCATGATTTTATGGAAATATAAAGCTTTTTTTTTTTTTTTTTTGACTGAATGTGTAACCTCAGTAGAACCTAAGATGTGTTATGACTCATCTGACAATATCTGTGATTGAGTAATTTTTCCAACAGATGAGCAACGAGAACTCTCCTTATTTGTTGACATCAAACCTAAGTTATGTTTAAAGTAATTATATCTATCTATCTAAGAACTTCTGAATACATTGAGTAACTCTCGGAGTTAAATGGGCGTCGATTTGAACCTAATAATCAAATAATCAATTTATTGGTAAAAAAAAATATTTACACGTCAAATAGTATAATAATCATAATGAAGAAATGTCAAAAATCAATTAAGTACACAATTTTAGAAATTACAAATATCAATAAAATACAAAATATGTCAGAAAATTCAAATGTCAGGGAATAAAGAAAAATGTCAATGAATTACAAATGTCATAAAAATATTATTTTATCAATTAATGTCAATAAACTCCTCAACCTTATAAAACGCTCTCTCGATAAGCCAGTTTTTAAGTTTCTGCTTAAAACTAAACATGCTAGGATAGACGTATGACAATGCCTAACCTCTCGGAGCGGCCTTGATAGCGGCTACAGCGGTGGCCAGCGGACTGGTGGCGCAGACCAGCCCGTTGACGGACACCAGCCGGTCGCCGGGCGCCAGCCGGCCGTGCGCCGCCGCCGCGCCGCCCGACACCACCGAGCGGACTACTATCACTGAACGGGTTGCGTCTGTTGGGTCCTGGGGAAGATGTGGTACAATTATTTTATTACCTAATAATATACGAAGCTAGTGACAGTAAACAAGCTGTCGCATAACCGATTATGATTTTGATAAACTGGAATATTTATGATAGAAGCAAAATTATCTTATAGCCTGCTGTGTAGATTGTTGCCTGTTGTATAGATTTCATAAGTAAATTCAGGATATCCCTTGCACAAATATGCTTACAATCTCGTTAAATTTCACTGCAAGGTACGGGATACGTAATTTCAAGGTTAATACCAAGGCATACCGCAAGGCCTAATGTTAGGACCAACTTCATTCATGTCGTATAAAAATAATGACAATGAAGTTATTTACTTACCAAGTAATCCAATATGGAGAAGCCAAGTCCTCGATCCTCCTTCTCCAGGTCGATGTACTCCACTTCATCGGACCACATCGCGAGACCACTGAGAGGTTCCAGAGAACGAGACCGGTTTCGTTCCAGGATATCAGAGCAGAATTCTGGAACAGAAACTAATGTGTTAATCTTTAGATTTTTGTTTCTAACTTAAATTTCAAAAAGCAAATACAATAATCACTGCAATGACTCATCTCAATAAAATAATATTGAAAATAAAATACAAATATGAAACTACAGATAATGATGTTCAAAACACAATTTTCATAAGCCTAAAAAGTAGATATTTTGCTATGCATTGTAATTATTATTTACTACTAAATCTTCTCTGCTCTAGACCATTGCGGTCTAGAGCCATTCGAAATCACCCCTATTTACGTTCCCCACTGCTGGTACACAGTAACTTCTCTCTTAATGAGAGAGATTAGGCCTTAATGCTTGAGAGGACGTGAAGCACAGTTAATTTTTCAAGAAGAAAAATCAGTGGTGCGCGTCGGGGTTTGAACCCACGACATTCGGAATTAAAGTACCTAGAGCTAATAAGCGTATTTAGTACCAGAATGCTGATGTGACAGCACCGTGTTGGTGCTCCCGAGCGAGTTGACGGAGCTCTCGGACTTCGCCTTGATGAGGCGCGCGGGCGGGGGCGCCAGCTGCTGCAAACTCGATCTTAATACTGCACTCTGGAAAATGAATTCGAAAAATTACCAAACAACGAGGCAAAACTGCAAGTCATACTATTATATGATCGGCGTATACAATAAAATTGTTATTTAGTTATATGCATTTTATGAATATTATTCCTTATACTACATATTAGTATTTTCTTGGCAGTATATAAAGTAAGTATTAGTACACCCCTGTCTTATTTGAATATATTTATCTCTTTTCCATCTCCTGGAAGAGATCGCTCTTTAGCCGCTCGTTGTAATGTGTCTCTTTTTGTGTTATAATCATCTGTTTTGTTTTTAGTGTACAATAAAATGCTTTTGTATTGTATTGCAATGTATTATCAGGGCCAATTGGCTCTAAAACTACTGGTACAATTACAATTTTAAGTTTGGAGATACTTAGTTTAATGCCAGGAAAGACCATGTTTTACAAAGAATAAACAAATATATTTACGTAAACTAGTTGAAAATATTCTTACCGGCATTTTCGGTGGATCCCGTTCCCTCTTGATTCTGACAGCCACCAGTATCGTCGGCGAAGACGCCATTCGTAATCTCGACACCACTTGCACATGATGCGCTCCTAGTACCCTCCAGCCGTTGACCTAGAAAAGTAAACTATTCACTACATATTTACCACAGTGGCGCAGCGGGCGAAGGTCTGCTTGCGACGCATGAGGCTGTTTGATTCTCGCCTCGGGGTAAAAATTTGTATAATCTCTAAATATTTGTTTTAAAAAACCCATCTCTGTAATATCAGAATACCCGTAACACAAATTTCTTAGCCCTCATCCTAACTAGCCATTATTTCTTCCCGTGGGTGTTGCCAATCGACTTAGGGATATTTACGAGTATATAAATATGGTATAAAGTTAACGTAATATCAATATTTTATCCCTATTTTATTTAATATAGATGTTGAATTTACCAACCCGGCAACCCGCCTGGTAAGCGCGGTGATTATACCATCATTCCAGATTTCCTGAGACTTATAATGTGTTATATTGAAGACAAATGTGCCAGGTAGCAATACGATAGGATAATATCTACCTCCAACAGTTCATCACCCCTGTGAAACAGTCCCGTTGAAGCCACAGCCCCGCTCGGTGCTAGAGCCCTGATGTAGTGTCTCGCTTGCACTTCCTTCCCCGACACGACCCGCACTGTGCCTTCTAAGGAGATACCCAGTCCTGCTTCCTTGTCCCGCATTATTGTACCAACCTAGAAAAAAAAAGCCTCTCATTATACGCGGGTTTCGTCAAAGAGAAATTCATTGGCACCTATTAGCTCCGTCTCACTCACGCGTAACAAATACATACAATTAAAAAGTTCATTTTTCGTCCCGCATACCGAATTTAATGTAAGAGGGTCATCTAATAATGATACAATTAATCCATTTTATAAATAACAGTTTTATCATTGGATAAAACTAACCAACTAATATAAACTAACTGTTTGATAATAATCAAATGTGTCATTCACTACCCGCACTTGGCCAGCGTTGTGAATTAAGCGCTAATCTCTTTTGTCAAGTTCCTGTACACAGCAGTGGGAACGTAAAAATGGTGACGATGATGATGTGACATAAACAAAGCTGATTCTCACGTACCACAATTTCAAAATCATAATCATGTCCAGGCCAGTCCTTCTCTTTACTAAGTATGTCCCGCCATTTGTCCTGTATCCGTCTCGTTTCCTCCCCTTCTTCTCTCCCTATCACTATCTCTTCGTCGTCTCTTTCTAGCGGGGGTGAGGGGAGGTGCGCGAAGCTGTCCACTTCTGTTTCTATCACTGTTGATTCATCGTACTGAAATGATAAAAATATTTTTTAAAGATTTATGACATTTTTTCTATAAAATTCTAAAGATTCATAAGTCCATAAATAAATAAATATATTATGAGATTTTTATAAATTTAATGAAAATATTTTTTTGTGAATATTAACTTAGTTTATGAATAAAAGTAATCTTTCATAAATACAATTCATATTATTTTCTAGAGCACGGTGTGACTCGAGCAGTGAACGTGTTAAGGGATCCCAGAACTTCAGTCAGACAAACACAGAAAGCCATTTAATATAACGGCATCCCTCTTCTTGTTACCAGCGTGTAAAATAAGCAATAATGTGATATCAAGAATACTTATATTATGAAGATAAAAACATGTTTTCGTGACCCTACTTAGGGTCTTAAGAGTTACAGAAGGGTTCTTGGTAAAAGGGTTTACACGATTAAGTTCGAGTATTGCAATGTTCCAGCTTACAGGATATTTTTATGAGTATTATTTAGAACCCAAACATATTTATTTCAGATCATATTGAGAGCATTAATAAATAGGGAGTTTTTCATATTTTCACGGGGCCATGTTTCTGATTTCACAAAAAAGCTGATATACTAAATACAAAGTTTGACAAGTCAATTAATGAATACATAGATAAATACAAGATATTTTGTTATTATCTTATTTACATAACATTTCTAACCAGCTA
This sequence comes from Chloroclystis v-ata, assembly GCA_963691955.1. Lineage (NCBI taxonomy): Eukaryota > Metazoa > Arthropoda > Insecta > Lepidoptera > Geometridae > Chloroclystis > Chloroclystis v-ata. Next base: position 5,215,805 of record OY829905.1, read on the forward strand.
TCTATATATCTATCTATATATCTATACTATCTATTTTTCATCAATTTGATCAAAATAGGCGCAGTAGTGTCGTTTATTAGGCAACGACACTACTGGTAGTGCGGCTGGTAGTGTCGTTGCTAGTAAATCAGTGATAAGGGTAGTAGAAACTTACCACACTAAAACTATACTTGGCGAGCGATGTCACGGAAGGACTTGGAGGCGCGATGGGTGAGCCAGGTTTCCTGCCATCCTGTGCTGCCAGCGCCCTCTGGAGCTTTTCAAACCCAGCACCTCTCAGATACCTGAACATTAACAAGTATTAATTAAACAATCAAAGACTTGCGATGACCTCTGTTGCGCAGCGGGCGAAGGTCCGCCTGCGACGCAAGAGGTTGCGGATTCGATTCCCGCCTCGGGACATAAATTTGTACTTTCTGCAAGTATTTGTGCCGAATAGGTGTTGATATTATGTATAATATCTAGATAGATGTATTATCCAAATATCTGTATGCATATAACATGAATTATATCAGAAATCTAGCACCCTTTACACAAGCTTCGAGCTTACCACGGGGCTAGATGTTTCTGAGTGAATTGTCCACCAATATAGTATGTTTTAAAAAAATACTTTAATTAAATAGGTACTCCTTATTACCTTAAAGCTTTTAAGTGTACTTTAGGTCCTTTCGCGTCTCTCAACATCGCGACCGCTCTGTGGTTTGTCACTCCGTTCAATGATACACCGTCCACCTGGAAAAGAAGAAAATTTTTGATTAACTTTCATAAAATAACATAATTTTTGTCCCGAAAAATACATCTTCCTGCAGGCAAAATCACTTTAAACCAAAATAAACGTGGAGCAGAAAGTTATGGTCCAATTATTATATAGACTTCACCTCTATTTACGTTCCCACTGCTAGGAGACAGATGCTTCTCTTTAACGTGAGACTAACGGTCACCGGGGACAACGGGAAGGAACCGGTTTATTTACCACGCTGGTCAAATTTAGTTTTCATTATTTCCAAGACTCACAAATCTGAATACAATAATATTCAAACAGAACGTCGTATCTATTATTATAACCATCTAAAAATACAGAACAGCTTGAAAACTTTCCAAACAGATAAACAAAATGTTCCATTTCCATCAGAAGTTGAACAAAAGCTCCAGATTGACCTATAAACAGAGATGAATATGCAATGTACAGCCGCGCACACTAATTATGAATTCTCATCTCGCTGACCCCGGATGAAACAAATATAAACCGTACTCGCCTGTACTTGACTGTACAGATATACAAGTTGTATCTTTTGAAATCAAAATTTGATAATAGATTATGTTTTTGACGCGTTTTACGTTTTTACGCGTGACTGTGACATATTTACAGGAGCTAGATTATAATATATCACTTGAACCGATGTTATTGTCTAAAACTGTTGTTTTATTTTGGAAAACTTTTTTTATATGGAGTAAATTATTTTTTGTTTTTATCAAAAATTAAAAATAAATAGTTAAAAGCCTAATAACAACAATACAATGTCTAATTTTCAGGAACAGAGATAACTAAGTACAGTCGCGCACACTATATTAATTCTCATGTTGTTAACCCCGGATGTGATATGTACAAATACAAACTGTAATCAACTGTACAGTTGCTCTGATTGCATATGGGTGAAGCTTACGTAAACAAGAGTTTAGGGAAATTTGCAACTATCAGTTAACTAGTTTTATCATAAGGGTAACTATATTGTAAATACGTTTAGATATATAAAAATAGATACATAAATTATCACTAAAATATTACTTGGAGATTTTCTCGCGTATAACTAGATTATATTTTGTAGTTCCATCAGATAAAGACATGTCTCTGAAGACGTTAAGTTAGTTTATGTCATATTTAAAGAAAGTGTTACATTTAAATAAACACCTTAGCGTTATAATACATAAATATATTTCCCGCGATAAAAATCTCAGGCATTCGCGCTTATCTCCTTACCAGTATTTTTTAATCAGTTCAGCCGTTCTGTAACACTTCATCACTTACTTTTATATAATAACGAAATAAAATAAAGCTTTGTTAGAATTTATTTAAATAAAGCTACAAACAAAGATGAATATGCATTTAGTACAGACGCGTACAACTGCTTATTTAATTCCGTTTCATAGATCCCGAATTGAATTCAGCAATTTCAGTGATTGTACTCGATAGTACAGCTTTGTTAATGTGAAATGGAATTAAACTGAAACCTCCTGTAATTAAATGATTCAATAGTAACATAGTCAAATCTAGAGATTTTCGTTAGTCATCATCATTACTCCTATTTATGGTGAAAATAAGGTATTTGATTAAGCTATTGTTACTTTGTTTTATTATGAACAATATTTATCATATCGTATTTATTTCTAAAGCGTCTTAAGGGTTACTTGGTCATGATGAATGATTATTCTCACCTCCACAATCCGGTCGTTGACCCGGATGACGCGGCACAGGGCAGCAGCGCTCCCTTCGCTGATGCTCTTCACGAAGATTCCACTCAGCTCCTCTGTAACAAAATATCATAAATTATCAAGATCGTAACAATCTAATCATGTCGTTTTCCTTCGTGCTCTTTACATTATGTAGGGTCGGCATAACATGTTGTTTCCTTACATTTTCCGCATAACTAGGCACGTGACTCCCAAAAAAAACATAAAACATGTACCTCTACGACGTAGCAGGTCTACGTCGTAGGGCGTAGACATCTACGTCGTAGCACATGCATACATTCGTAATGCGAAAACTTCTACAATCTATCGAATTGTAGCCCATGAATTTTTTCGTACATCGAGATTTTAGACTTTTAAAAATAAAGTCAAGTCCCATATTACGTTTTATCTATATCTAAAAATATATTGGTTTGGTGGATTCAGTATATTCACCACGCATACCAAGCTTGTGGTAATTGTAGTACTTTGGTACATTTCACTAATCCCAAACTTCAGAAAAATAATAACTTCACTTGTTCTCTATAATTATGTCCCTATAACCCACAGAATCTCATTAATAGAAGGAACAACCGTAATTCCGGAACCATTCTGTTCAGGACAAGTTCGTATTGTGCGTCGCGTATTGTTCCGTATTGTTTTGTTATTAGTTCCGATTGTTCGAGGGTTGTGAGGGATGTGGGTTTGATTGTTTAACCCTTATTCAGTTTATCTGGATTTTATTTGTAAAGGCTAATAAAATATATATAAATTTTAAGTGTAATTTTGGTCGTGTTTTTTTGCGTCAATAAAGTATTAGTATTTTGTATTTTTATTAACGGCGTTGTTCTGTGTAATATAATATATAGGTACCAATAACAACTTACTGTGATTACCAATACAAAAATCTAGATTATCCACATACCCTGTTCACAAACATATCCAGCCACAGTGATGCCAAGTCCGAGTGAGTTCTTGTTGAGTTCAACGTCGTAACAAAGCGTCTCTGGCTCGGAGGAACCGCGAACCGCCATGTCGAGCGGCAATCTGCAGGGTTAAGTCATTAAATTTAAATTATAACAAGACCTAGTGCGAAGGATAGAACTATAAGCTATGCCTAACACATTCTGCTTAAATAATAAGCTTAAAAGAATGTATTGTATATTGTTAATTTAAAACGATTATATTTTTAATAAATTGTCTAAATATTCTTAAAATATATTTAAAATATTGTTGTAAGAACAGATATATTTTAAATGAATACAATGTTATTTTCTCACCGTGGCGGCTGAGGCGTCACAATCTGCGGCAGAGGGGTGAAGGCGGGCGGCGGGCGCGGCGTGCAGATCGCTCCCTTGGGCACTACGGCCACGATCGACGCCACCGGCTGGAAGAAATATACGATATAATCACCCCTATCTACGTTCCCACTGCTGGGACACAGGGACTTCTCTCCTGACGAGAGAGATTGCCCAAGTACGGGTTGGTGAATGACACAATGTCCTTTAAACTGTTCAATGTTCTCAGAACAGGCTGGTTTCCTCGCGATGTTTGCAGGTGTTCTGCATAATGTTTACTAATGTTTATTTTCTCAGTCATTAAACATAACGGGATGTTAAACTAACAAACAGAGAGTGGTCAAATTAAGCCTTAAGCAATTAAACTAAAATTTGGTATGGGGTTAGCCAACTCCCTGACTCTCGTTTTACTGCGGGAAAATATAATTTTAACGTAAACAAAACCGCAGGTCGGACTGCTAGTTTTCTAAAGAACAATATTTTTCCACGAGGGGTGAAGACGGGCGGGGGCGAGGATGTTGATCGGTCCCTCGGGCACCACTACGCCAAGGGCTGAAAGCTCTGTGTTAATCGAACTGATATGTAAGGTAAATAAATAAGAGCTTGTAATATGATTTTCATGCTAGTAGTACCTAGGCCTGGAGTTAATTGAAAATATGTTAAGGTACTAGTCTTGTCTGTACGCAGATGTATCAACTTAACCCTATACTTAATATGAACTTTAGATTGCTGATTGTTCATTATTATAACTTACAAGCAAAGTTTCAAAAAAAAAATGATACTCCTGACACTGCAACATTTCCAGAATTTCTATAAAAGTTCTGATCATCCGATGGTATACATACATAACAGCCCTATTCACGTTCCCACTGCTGGGACACAGGGACTTCTCTCTTGACGAGAGAGATAAGGCCTTAATTCACCACGCTGGCCAAGTGCGGGTTGGTGAATGACACATGTCCTTCAAACTTTTCAAAGTTCTCAGAACATGCCGGTTTCCTCACGATGTTTGCCTTCACCGTTAGAGCACGTGTTTTTAAAGCACACATAATTTTCCAAGAAGAAAAATCAGAGGTGCGCGGCGGGGTTTGAACCCACGACCTTCGGAATGAAAGTCGAGTGTGCTCCCACTTAGCCAACACGGCCCACTTAGCCAACACGGCCCACTTAGCCAACACGGCTAAGGTATAACTCCGATGGTATAACTCTTTAAAAATAATCATTTGCAATGTGCATGTCCCAATTATTTATCAAAAGCTACAAAATTTTCTCCCCAAATATCAAACATCTTCTACCGAAAGCAACCTAAGGTCCATGATACATGTCTCACCCGATGATGCAACTCCTCAATGATAGTCGGTTCCGGCGAGGTGGGAGTCTCTTCGCAGAGCGCCGCGAAGCCGTCATGTCCTGCCTCTGATAGTCTTCGCTCCAGGTCTACTGGGTCCGCCAAGAGACGCGACGGGACGATCGGAGCTGGCGAGGAGCCTAGGGACTGGAAGAGATGACTAGGTTATTTTTTGATACATAAAATGATAGGATATTTAAGTATATTTATTGAAAATTACATGAGAAACACATATTATATTAGAGGAAAACATAGAAGTTTTTTTTTAATTGATAATAGACCCTTGCTTGACCACAATCTCACTTGATGGTAAGTGTCTATGTGGCCGAAGATGGATCGCAAGGGTCTAGAAGGTACCTATTCACTCTTATCTTGAAGAGACCCAGATTATAAGTTTCAGGAAATACAGCAGCACTATTTTGTTCCGATCCGAGCGTCTGGGTGTTCTACATATGCAATAAAATATCCATCTATGCATGTATATTAAAGTACATCAGAAATCTAGCAACCGCAATCCAAGCTTCGAGTTTACCACAGGGCTAGATGTTGCTGCGTAAATAAGCCATATTTATGTATTTTTTATCAATCCCTTGAACGGTTTGTCTATGCAGAATGAGATGTAGTGGTACTATTCTTTAGCCGACATCACATCTAACTAAGGCTCATTTGCAGTATGAAGTCAGTTACAAGATCGATTTTGTCGACAAAACTAGAACCGGTTAAGCGATTCTCCCAACAGACTATCATCACAGTATCGATCTAATATGAGGCAATCCGCCGCGCCTGTCAATCGGTTTAGATAGTGCAGAATAGATAGCCACGTGACCTAAAATGGGTTGAGATAGAATCAGCTATGGAACAATGTTATAACAGCAAGCATTATAAGCCCTGACTTGAAAATTATTATCCTGTTTGGTGCACAAGAATAATTTTATTTATAGACAAGTAGCCATAGGCTTATGAATTCACGAGGGCAATTTTTGTGTAACTATTTTGATGTTTTTGTTATTTTTTCCGTAACCAGGTGGGGGTCATCTATGGTAAGATATAATGTTAATATAGGTACTTTGTTGATGTAACTTTAATAATGAATAAATAAATAAATTTATTTCGTCTACAAAGAAGTTTTTGAGTCCCAGCATTGGGAACGTAAAAAGGGGGTGCTTATGTTATATTTATTGTGGTGGATTATCACTTTATAGGGAAATATTATAATTAACTAATTATGTCTAAACAACGCGATATAAGCAGTTAAACTACTAATGATTTTCTTTTACAATAGAAATAAGGGAAATTTCTCGTTAGTAAGGTGTGCCCAACCTTTCATCAAAGCTCCGTAAAAGTTCACCAAAGAGTTCCTGTTCCTTCAAAGGGTCTGTGATTAATAAAGTTGTTACAGGAGTTCGCAACCTTTTGATCTACCGGGTGTTATGTGAACTGCAATTAGTATTATTTTGTATGGGATTATAAATACAAAGATATATTATGTTTATAACGAACATTTTATGTACTGCTTAAGGTCAACGTGAATTGAGCCCTAATTTCTCTCGTCAAGAGAAAAGTTCCTTTTCCCAGAAGTGTGAACATACATAGGGGTGCTTGGTTCTTATGCGACTTCAATCTAGGTTCTAGTATTCCGTGTATGCCTAAAGTAAGTCTAAAGTTCAGCTAAACTGGTTGACCTATTTTGTGGTTCTAATTGGAGAACTCTTAAGGGTTCTTTCCATTACCTTTGTAACACGTAAGTTTCCAATTAAAATTCTAACACGTGTGAAACTAACAAAGAACTATCTATAACTATAGACTAATTCTCGTAGCGTATATGTTCTTGATAAGGAAAAACTTACTGTGATTACCAAGCCCCCAAGACCAAATCAGCTAAGACATTGTTTTAAAACATTACATGACATTTTTTTAAAATGTATTGAAATGTTTGTTGAAATGTATAATTTTTATTAAATATAAGGCTAGTGTTATTGGAGTAATCTGTACTAGTTCTCAATAAATAAATAAATAAATTGTTTGAGGAGACCGTGAGTTCTATCGGGGAGACCCTATACCTAATTTCGTGGGTTTTTTTTGCTAAAATGTTCAACCAATACCTAGCTAAAAATCTAGCAAACACCTAAAAACCTTATAAACAGCGTCAATTACAAACTTCATTTCCTTTTGACGAATGGCTTCCCGTGTCAGTTGCTAATATGACTTCCGGCCGCCGACGCGGAGCGGAAGCTACGTCACACTTTAATGGATCGGACGTTGCATTGGGTAGGACTTAATGCGCTTGAATTTAGAATTTCAGGGTGTGTTTATTCGTGCATAATGTTTAGCTGGCTATATCAGAATCTAAATTTATAATGATTTTACTTTTTCTGGTACATTTATGCGAGGGACCTTTAAGTCACACCTCTGTGGCGCAGCGGGCGAAGGTCCGCCTGCGACGCAAGAGGTTGCGGGTTCAATTCCCGCCTTAGAGCTGATTCTGCGCAAAAGTGATCTTCCTCGATCGAGCTTTTGATACGTCGACTTTTCCTTGGTAAAAGAGGTTTCTCACAGATTCGCCTTCATGTAAAAGTTGATTGCAAAGATTCGCTTTGGACGATGGAAGATAGAAGCGGCTTGTTTAGAGTTCGGCAAGAATAGAGACATTGGTTCGGAATGGAGTACATAATATGTATGCCAAGCATTTTTCTCTAGAACCATTTCAAGGGCTTCAATCTTCTTTATCTCAATTTCTCTGTTTCCACCCTTCTTCCGCAAAGAAATATAGCAATGACCTCTCATAACGTTTCAACCGTTAAGAATGTGGCAATGACCTGTTCATTTTTAAAATAACTACGCACCTCAATCATTCTTGTAGTGATGACGACCTGTCGCTTTTATTTGATCAGTACGTTCACTGACCTGCAACTTTGCAGTTACCTGTAACTTAATTTCGAGATAAACGGGCAATACGAACCTTATTTACTTGACTTTTGATCAACCGTTTCGTCCCAGAACGTGGGACTTCGAATAAGGCCGCCCATTGTACGTGTCTCTTTTTGTGTGTTTTGTTATTGGTGTACAATAAAGTGTTTTTGTATTGTATTGACTTCTTACCTGTAACTGTGGCTGGTGCGCCGGCCTGGCCACCAGCAGTCTGACCGCGGCTCCGCACTGGCGCAGCACGGCGGCCGCTTGCCGCGCACACATCCCCACCACCACCACGCCGCCGATGCGAAGGAGCATATCGCCGCAGAGGAGCCGGCCATCCTGAAACATACGTATCTTTAGAAATAGTCCCGAGTTCCCGACTGCTAGGACACAAGGACTTCTCTGTTGATGAAAGATGAGGCTTTAATTCACCACGCTAGCTGGTACAGTCAGCCAAAAATGTAGTCTACCACCCTACGGTTGAGATTCGTTTGTCAGTTAAATTATGTTAGAAAAGTCAACCTTAGCAGTCATTACATCTCCAAGAAACTTTTGTCAAAACTGATAGACCACTTTCTTGGCCCTCTGTACAGTACGCCGCTAGATGTCTTCTGGTAAGTATATAAATCCTTTCTTAAGTCAGTTTGACGACACTCGAAGTAAGATATGTGTGGTACTAGTTTTAGGCTGGGACCACACAACTAAGCTTTTGTATTTATTTCCATAATGAGAGCTTTAGACACGTAAATTCAATCTTTAATCATAATCATAAATCATTTATTGCAAGAAATATGACGTTATGGGTATGTCTTTGCGTAGTAAGCTCGCATATCACTGTTGTTATAAGGCTTTTAGCAAGAGATCTTCAAAAGACTAGTTATTAACCTAGTTACAAAATAAATGTCACTAAACAAACAAAAATATTTCCATTCTCGTAAACATAACGAAAATCCTTTGATATCCCTTGTGGGAAAAAGACAACAAGCAAATCAAAGGACATATTATATAGGAGTGACGGAGAGGGCTATACATTTACAAACAGTATTAAGCGCCTATTACGCCAGTCATAAGAACTTTATGACATAGTTAAGTTTAACAAGATCTTTATTCATTCTTTTGATGATATTTTTAGCTGGGTTTTTAGCCTGACTTTACTTCAACAACATAATGACATATTACGTATTCATATGAGTAAAGGCACTCTACTCTAGAACCTATATTCATATAATTTTTATATTTATAAAAGCAGCCTGGTACCTAAGTGTGAGCTTAGGTGGTAGTTTGCTCGAATTATGCTTAAAACTTCAAAACTGCCCGCCAAGAAAATAAAAAACTGTAAGTATTAACATCGTTGCAACATAATTATTATCACGCTACCAATACCATCGTAATTTATGTCGCCATACGTTTAAAAGAAAACCTTTTTGAATATAATTTGGCAGCAATTTCTAAGACTATTCTTTCCCAATCTTTTGCACGCGGACTTTTGTAAGTCAACAACTACAGTAAGAGTTCAAATTCATACTTACCTATTTTATATCTAGCTCTTAATATACGCGTTATAATATTTTCCCGGTGCAAAAAGTATGATATGTCCTTCTTGAGTTATAAATGGTGTAACTAACACGACTTTCTTTTATATACATAGGTATAGTAATACCATTCTAAAAATGAACTCCCCTCCACAAAACCGTGATGATTTCAACGTGTGAGAGGAAATGCAGAAAAACAGAATACACAGAAAAAAAAAATACAGAATTCGGTTGAGGGGCGTTCATTTTAGAAATGGTTTTACTATACATACATAAATATCCACAAAATACAATTAACTGTATACTTTACCACGTAATTAAGACTATACGGATTGTTTCCATTAAATATACTGAGAAAATAATTTCTTTGGTTCAGGTCCTGTAGGTGTAGACTAATAGAAAGATAATTATACTGCTGTATACTGCTGATAATTATTGTCAACTCCAATTCCATTAGTTTTCCTAAGGCCCCAGATTCGGACACATTATGAAGGTTTCTTTGACCCTGTTCCCTGGCAGCCTTCCAAGACTCACACCCCATTTGTGCCAATATCTTGGAAATACGACTTGGAATAAGTTGGAACCGTTTCCGTATTAAAATCGAGCCAAAATCCGATTTTATGAGCACTTTTGCAAATAGGTATAGATAGATAGAGAGAACAACTTTATTGTTCACTCATAAATCTAATACAAAATACAGGATAAAAATTTAATATAACTTAACAATTGACGGCTTCATCGCTAAAGGCTATCTCTTCCAGGTAACCTATGGATGATAAAACACTTGTATATCCTCGTCCAAAGTCTGTTTTCTAAAAACAGAACCTTGCAGAAATATAGAACTATACGCAACACGAGTGTTCCATCGGCGCCATGTATGATGTCATTATACTATAACACGGTCTACTTACACTAATTAATTGCTTTATTAATTGGATTGAGTGTTTACTGCATATTTATAGTCTGTGACAAGAGAAAGTTGTAAATATGGATGACAATTGCTTTCACAGTGAGTGCTAGTTTAATAGATTTGTTATTATTATGGATCTAAGAACTTTTCCTCGATGAAATTTAGATAATATGTAATTCTGATTTATTAGCTGCTGTAAGATTTAGATTTAATGAAAATCCGTTTTGTAGATTTAAGCGTGAAATAGCCATAGGTACATTCGTAATCACAATGAAATTATCAAAACAATTACATGGAGATATTACTAAGATAAGCGTGTTTAAAAAAAACAAAGAAACAACCAATGATACATTACTCTTCAGCTTTATAATAAGTACCTATAGATTCTTATACTTATAGATATTTCTTGGAGTGGATTAGGTGTATGCAACAACTAAATAAAAAGAATTGCTCATTGCCGAACCACCACTTCGTATGAACTCCTGAATGAGTGAATGAATGATTGCTCACCCGGTCGGCCACCCCGCCCGGCAGCACGCTCTTGACGACGACGCCTGAAGAGCGGCCGCCGACGATGCCGAACGCGAGTCCCGACCCGTCGTTCCATAGCTCCACCACTTCGACCTGTGCCCATTCGCCGAACACCTGCTGTGTAATTAATACTTCATTAATAATTCATTAATTTCCTTTTAGAAGGTTAAAAGAAAATGCAATGTAAAATTTAGACTGTGTCGAAAATCCGCGTTTCTTCCGACTCAGGCTACCAGGCTGGCACTATTTTCTAATGTTTATTATGTTTTCATTCATTTCAAAAATAAGAATAATTTCATATTTTACTAAAAAAACTGTCGTGGTTTGATAATAACTAAAATTTAGTGTATACCTACCTATTCTACCTAGTTATATTTACTGTCATTGTGTCAAAAAGGAATGGACACCAAAATATCGTGAGGAAACTTACCATGATGCGCTCACTACGCCTCTTCAGCTTCTTGCTGACCATCAGCTCACTTTGTCCGCCATCTTGTCCCTCAATTGTGTTTTCTGCAGGACGCTGGTGTGAGTGAAGACATCATGACTCTTGGACTACGCATGTTGGAGTTCTGTAACAAAGAAGTAATTAGCCACCAGGTATAGAGATATTGCTGGTTATTTTACACAGCAATATGTAACGCAAGCAAAGCTGTTATCGGGTCGGCTAGTAAAGTTAAAAAAAATATCCTAATCTTAATCCATAACATGGCAAGATTTTGCAATAAGTATTTAAGTATTTATAACAACCAATATTACTTTACTACTGGACCCCATTCATATACATAAGCATCCCCCATAAACTCATTATAATCTACAAATATTGGAGGAATTATACTTATACGTAGCTAGCTACAAATAAGAAAAGTTGCGGCAAACATTTAAGTCAATAAGTATCTAATAAAACTCGTGAGATACAGCGAAGGTACTGAAGTTTCGAAATATCGGCGATCGTTTGAAACTGTTTGAAACAAGTTTGAAACAAGTTGGAGGACACGGAACTTCCTGAAGTTAAAATGAACAAGTTGAACGACGTAAATAACAGAATATCGATGGTCTGTATGTTATACTCGCAGGATGAAAATAAAAAATATTTGGAACAATTCAGAAATCAAGGTAGGTTGTGGATAGGATTCGATTTTTTGATTATAAAAAGAAATACCTAAATAATTGAGTTTTTATTTTTATATCTGTCCAGGTTGAGAGTTTGGTTTTCGAAACGCTAACTAAAGCTAAGTTAGTTCCGCCCGCCCAAAATCTCCCATAAATTTACAACAACAACGTGGGTTACAAAACAAAGGCCTATATATTTTTTTAGTTTACAAAACTAAAAAATAGTATGTAATAATAAAATATATAGTGTGTAGAAATTACTCGTATAATCTGTCGGTTTAAAAAATTCTTATAATGGTGAAATATCTCTATCGGACCGACTGAGGTTTGAGTAAAAGGGTACTAAAATTATTAGGAATTGTGGAAAACTGTTCCATACTATCTGAAAAATTACCCAATTAATAAATGGAACAAAATAGTTCCAAAATGCACACTGTAAGCCCATTATTATCAGCTGAAGATCAAACGACCTCACATAGAAATGAGCATCGAGCTCTCTTGAGCTGCCCAAGGTCTCGCATATGCGACCATGAACATCGGGGAAAATTGCATGAAATGGAGAATCAACCTTATACATAAAACATTCCACGGTATCTACGGGTTTTATTGTTTAACTAGAACTTAATTATGGCTGGCTCTATGGTAAAAATGACCCTTCTCTTTACATAGGTGTCGTTCAACCGACTAAAGGACTCAAAAACTCTTTTTAACTCAAGAATTCGAATCGATTTGGATGAAATTTGGTGAAGAGATAGCTCAGATCCAGGAAAAGGACATAATCTTTTCAGAGCGGGAAATGCGGGTTAAGACGGTTAAGGTTAAGGGCGGAAAGCTTGTAAATAAATAAAATACACGAGCTAAGATGGCCGTATAATTATTTTTTACGCAATTCTTAATGAATACCCAATAAAAATACTTGTCGAAAATAATTAAAAAACTTTCTACAATTTATTACTTAATTCTTATTTGGTTATGGTTACCTATGTATGATATTACGTCAGCGATCAGCAAACAAGGGTATATATCAATATAGGGGACTCGAGCGATTAATGTGTTGTTTTCGAGAGCTCGATTTGTCAAAGTCAATATGGATATTCACATAGTCTGATAGTACGGATTATACATATAATACTAGCCGACAGCTTCGCTTAAGTATAGAACATTATAAAGTTTATCTCGATAAAACCTTTCTTGATAAATATGGGTAGGTACTATACAACAAAAACCAAAATTAATGAATGGAGCAGCAGCTCTTGAGATAAGCGGTTTCAAACAAACTGTTCATCTTTATAATATAAGTATATTTAACTGCACTGGCTGCACTTCCAATTTCCTACAACTGAGTTGTACATCAGCTGGGATGTGCTAACAGTTAGACAATACTACCTCCTACAAATTATTCTTCTCAAACACTCCCAGCTGACGTACGACCCGCAACTAGTCGCATCAAAACGGCGAAAGGGGAAAGTATGTACAACTACTTCTTACAATACCAGTTTTTCCCATCACTTCTTCTGTTTTCTTGGACCTTTTATATATAATAAGATCAATAACAAAATAAATATATATCCACTAACCAGACATAAATGCAAAACAGAAGTTTGTAATTATCTAAAGTCTCTCACATACCAACAAACTGAAGATTTAATGAAACATCTTACATGATTTGTATCCTTGTTTTTGCATTCGTTAGCACACACATACTTAACATACACTCACACACACACATAACATACACTCACACACACACATAACATACACTCACACACATCTCGCATACATAAGGTACCTATCGCCCGGACTCTTAAGAGACCGGTGTCTTTAGGTAACCTTATATTACACAACACTACACAATACTTCAGCATACACTTTCACACAACTCCTACGATAGGTACCTACTGTAGTAAGGTACCTATCGCCCAGACTCCTAGGAGACTGGTGTCTTTAGCTAACCTTATTATATTCTTCACCACCTACTTAACACAACAGCATAGGTACACATTCATATCTTACTCACATATACCTACTATACAAACATACATCCACATTTCTCACATACTCACACAAAAGTCTGAATAGTAATATTTTAATAATATTTTCTTAACAAGAACAAAATTAAGCTCAAATAGTTTATGCTGAAATAGAGACCAATCAAATTTAAAATTTTGGTCTGTAGAGGAGACTCTGGTGACCAGTATCACAGGTTCATAACCTATCACTGGCACCAGTCTCTCACAAACAGATTCTTAATTAAATTATCTGGTATTTAAGTTTTAGCTTTAATTTATGTTTGTGAGAGAAAATAAATATCTTTTTTATTTTATTTTATTTTTTTTATTTTTTTTTTATTTAACGGCACAACCTCGACTACACCCACGGGAAGAAATACGTAATAAGACGCAGTATTTTAATTAGAATCTGCACTTGCATACATAAGCACCATTATTTACGTTCCTACAGCTGGAACACAGGGACTTGTCATTACGAGAGAGTCCTAAATCAACCACGCTGTCTTTGTCCAGTTGGTGATTGTCACAGTCCTTTAAACACTTCAAAGTTCTCAGAACATGCCAGTTTTCAAAATGTGTGCCTTCATCTCTAAAGGCTTTAACATAATTATGTTTAATGAGCTTTAATTCCACACTGCCTAGGTCATAAAATATCCGCCATAGGTACTCATTAATGTCGGACATTACATGCAGAGATCAGAAGCGTAATCCCAGATTATTCAAGCGCATTACATATTTACGTAAAAATGAGCTAGAGGTTTTTACGGAAGTATTACGTTATTAACTTCCGGGAAATGTAATAAACATCCTGTTTCTAAAAAGGATCTAAAGTCTGGACTGTACCATAAATGTCAAAAGTTCCGATCTTTTAGCGAAATAGAAAAACTTATTCGCAACTTCAGGCATTTCGAGTAGGTACCTACTGTGACCTGAGTCGTGAGCCGTGAATGAATCAATGGAATGGGATATCCTAAGAACGAAATAAATAAATATTGCTGGACAATTCATGCAGCAACATCTAGCCCCGAGATAAGCTTTTCTTTGGTTTTAATAAATCGTTGAATTTAACTAAATGGGAAATTGAAAAGACTAGCCTACATCTAAGCCGTCCTATGTTAATTTAAGTAGGTAACTAAATGTTCAAAGAGCTTACAAAAAGTTGACAATAGTCCGCGCGTAATCCAATTGAAGAGACTAAAAATACTCCGGAGACTTGTCGCCGAGCACTCGACAGAATGGGACCTCTACTTGGATACACCGGACTAACTGAGACTCTATTGTATCAATTCTATTTTTGTTTTAACTTCCTACACCAAAATAAAAAAGAAGACTTGTGAAACTTTATATTTACATATAGACGTTATTTAAGTTCCCACTCGACACAGTGACTTCTCTCTTGTCGAGAGAGATTCGGTCTTAATTCACCACGCTGGCCAAGTGCGGGTTGGTGAATGACACATTTCATGTCCCTCAAACTTATCATTTCTCATAACATGTCGATGTTTGCCTTCACCGATAGAGCATGAGTTATCAAAGCGCTCATAAAACGTATACATAGAGAACTTCGAATTATTTGAGGTTGATGGGCATGTAATATTTCCCAAACAGCACATGGCCAGCGTGGTGAATTAATGCCTAATCTCTCTCTTCAAGAGAGAACAGATACTTCTTGAGAGAGAAGTAGGCGTGGTAAATAAGAGCATAGTTGTGTCGTAGTAATTATATATTCTGTGGTTGTGTAATGTAATGTAGTAGTGAGTTGTTTTGATGATCAATTAAAGTTCCTAAACCTATAATAAAATCTATCTTATCAGTATAATTTTTGATGTAATTCAATAATGTAAAAAATAAGCGTGTATTGCGTTACTAATAAATAAAATATGAAGTTATATAAGTACAGACAAACCCTTTTCAATAACTACCTATATTGAGATTAAGTCAGGTCACATATTTCAGTTCCCTAAAAATAGGCAACAATTTAAAACTCAGTAAAACGAACATGGATTTGAACCTTGTTATTATATCAATAAAGGCGATATCCCCACAGTTTTGATATAAGATCGATAATGATTATGGATTCTCGTCTAGACTGCAACGATCGCTTAATAATGGAAAATCCTTTCGTTGGCTGCTTGTGTTTTTAAGTTATCTTGATAATGAGAAAAGAGGTAAATTTTATTGTACAGAGTTATTGTACAGACCTCTGCGGCGCAGCGGGCGAAGTTCAGCAAGCGACGCAAGAGGTTGCTGGTTCGATTCCCGCCTCGGAACAAATTTTTTTACAATCTGCTGATATTTGTTCCGAGTGACTGGGTGTTATAACTAGGTATGTATAATAAAAAATATCTATCTATGTATATTATAATTCATAACACCCCTATTCCGTTCCCACTGCTGGGACACAGGGACTTCTCTCTTAACGAGAGAGATGTATATTATAATTAAGTAGGTATAATATATCAGAAATCTAGCACCCGTAACACAAGCTTCGAGCTTACCACGGGACTTGAATTTGCTGTGTGAATTGTCAGGCAATATTTATTTATTTAAGTATATTTAATTAACACAATCTGTGCCCATGACACACGCTCGTATCTACGGCACGGTGAGGCGGTGCTCCAGCCTGTCGGGCTGCTGCACTGAGCTTGGGCATTGAATGTGTTATGTTAGGTAAGTAAGTATAAGGAAATATACTTAAGTACTTAATTAGGAAAGTCCGGTACCCATAAGTGGAACATTGGAACCTTAAAGATACGATACACTGCGGGTTAACTTTTGGATTCGATAACAATACCTATCTAAACAAACGAATTACCTACCTACTCTAATACTATAATATTCAGCATTCTATTAAAGTTCCAAAATCGTCTAAAACACGATCTAGGTATACAGGGTGTCCCAAAGTTATGGGCCATGGAGGGGAAGTACCTTAAATATCGTAGATAGTGAATTTTGCTCAAAGAAGACTTCATTTTATTTTTAAAAGTAAGTAATTCTGCATTCATAGATTTTATAAAAATTACTTGCTTTGTCTGGGAATCGAACCGACTTACATGTGGAAAAAAAATTACTCTACTTTTATGATACCAATCGAAAGAATAGCTAAAAAATAATAACTTTGCTTAAGTAACATAGTATTTTAAAAGAAAGGAACAACATAAAATAATTCAGTCAAGGTCAAATGATCGAGTTGCAAACAGAATTGTGCCATATCACATTGAGTGTTCACCATAAAATGATTAGAAAATCAACAGGCAGCCGGGTCACAATAAGATTGGCGAAGATGCTTAAGACAAGAGGGATCACATTTTGAGCATTTAATTAATTAATTTACAAAAAAAAAATATTTCATGTTTTTTATTTGATTAAAATAATTTATTTCACGTTGTTCCTTTCTTTTAAAATACTATGTTACTTAAGCAGAGTTACTATTTTTTAGTTATTCTTTCGATTGGTATCATAAAAGTAGAGTAATTTATTTTTCCACATGTGAGTCGGTTCGATTCCCAGACAAAGCAAGTAATTTTTAGAAAATATATGAATGCAGAAATACTTACTTTTAAAAATAAAATGAAGTCTTCTTTGAGCAAAATTCACTATCTACGATATTTAAGGTACTTCCCCTCCATGGCCCATAACTTTGGGACACCCTGTATATGGGATGGGTAGATGAAGATTTATCCTACGCCATGCTTTTAATAAGATAACTAAATTACCTACTTAGGAACCCATAGGTACCTACCAAATTTCGTCGATTCTTGCATTGCATATAAAATTAGCAGAGAAAAGCTTATCAAAGATTTTCGTTTCTAAATCCTTTTCATCACAACATTTGCTAAGAAAATCAAGTCTACAAAAGCTTGAGTGCCAAAACGTCTTGCACATTTACTATCGATTTTTGATAATAGAAACTCACCTTTATCGCAATCAAGGAAGACCACTATAAACTAATGATTTCCAAAACAACAGACCAAAAAACACAGGTTTTGTCTTAGAAATCGTTTGAAATAAATTTATTTGTATTAAATACGCGCGATTTAGACCGGCCGTGCGCTCATCGTGAAAACCCGAATGATACTAAAGCATCAACTACACAGATTATCTGAAACTACCTTACAAACGAATTTTCACAAAGCAAATACGACCTCCATCCAATAACCACCCGTACGACCTTAAAAATACTGCCTACATTCCCGTAAACGAATTTCTTTAACGCTATTGGCTGCAAGGATTTTTGTGCTGGGAACAGTTATAAATAGTTCTTATGCGTATGGGAATAAAGACCTATTTGGTGGGTAGGTTGTCCATAGAGAGATAAGTAATGGCGGTTCGCACATGCGCGCAGAAATCGATGCGACGTAACTTAGTCAGCGCTTTTTCACGAGCTTTCAGTAAAAGGATTTGTGGAAATTCCCTGAATGGATTCATTTTTGCAATTTTCGCTCTTTTGTCTATTTTTAGGTTTTTGTAGGTAGTATATCCGTCTACTTAATATATCTGAAACTAAAAATAATCATTAATATTAGACACTAGTTTCCCCAAATATAACCTATGACCTTGGGAAATATCACTACTGTCACAAGACGATTTGGTGATCGCAGTAAGGTGATACAGAACGCCGCTGCTGCCCGTTTTCTGGGAAACAAATCCTTGAGATAATTTGAAGACACTCGCTGAAAGAAAACGGGTGGTAGGTACTATTCTAAGGATCCACACACGGCACTCAAACATCTAATAAGATTGTCTGTGGCAATTTATTTAGGGTGAGTAAGGTTATCTAAAACAATAATAGAATTTCCCGGAGAATTCTTGGAATAGATTGGGATAAACATAGTCCCTTCAAATAAAGGTCATTTTCTTGGCGTCTGAGACAACATCAACATGCCTAATCCTTTTTCTGTAGTCGGACTAATGTAGGTAAGTGCTAGAGCACACACGCGGCTTTGCCCGTGATAATATATTTTCAGCGGTAAAATGAGTTACCTACTTAGTAGGTATTCTGATATATGAAGCTATAATGATATATTAAGCTATAAGCATGATATAATGAAGCTATTTTTATTTTCATAGGTAGACATATAGTGGGTACACACGTACGTTCTTGCTCGATAAACTTGCTCGATCTCGAGCAAGTACGAACGTGTGTACCATGCAAGTCTCAAGACAAATGCTCGAAGCCAACCAAAATGTTCGATTCGAACAAGATTCAAACGTCCATAATTCTTGCTCGATGTTCGATGCAAACATGTTTGTACATGTAGCCGCGAAGTCGAGCATGTTAGTCGTGATTGATATTTTTGTGAAGAGGGTGCGAGTGCGCTGTTAAAATGTCGGACTTTCGTTCATTTTCTCGATCAAACAAACGATCTCATCAAACAGCTAATATCCCGCAGAACGCAGACGATGAATATGATATAATGGGAAAACATTTTGTTAATAAAATGCGAAAATTATCACTATCTATGCAGTTAATTACAGAAAAAAATATTGGCCTAACCCAGCGACGACGACGCTTTCTTCGCGTAGTTTTTCCCTGACAGTAAATGTAGCAGGCGATGCCCACCAAACACAACAACGAATCGTCCATTGCTCGAAGAGTTTCAACGCGCACTAAACATGTTCTTCGAGCAAGCTTGTACGTGAAGACGCAGGGTCGAGCATGTTTGTAGATAGTCATGCTCGAATGAAACATGCTTATCGAGCAAGAACGTACGTGTGTACCCACCAATAGGGTTCCGTTCCGACGGATTTGGCTGAAATGTCGGAGGTGATGAGTAGGTTAGGTACCTACCTACCTTCCTAACTATATCATAGGACATAGGCCAAAGCTTTACAAATTGTGGATTTTCTATTAATTAGGCGCCTACGTAGGAAAGTAGTGGATAATTTAATTAGATACCCTTATTGAACAGTAGGGGGTTCTTAATGACAATTAGGATACATTGCGATATCATGGGGTAGGTGGGAGCACACTTTCATACCGAAGGTCGTGGGTTCAATTCAAAACAGCAATGGTTTGCTTCACTCTGGATTTATTCTTGAAAATGTTTTGTGATAAAAACTGTAAAATTTAAAAAATCTTTTGAACTTTTTAATTATACTACTACCTATCTGCGCCTGTAACTATGTTTGGGATGGAAAACATCGTGAGAATACCGGATTTTTTGTAAGGCGGTCTGGTTACTTAATAAAGAATTTTCTCACTTATCAATTCCAGGTTTTAAATGAAACAAAAATCCAGGTTTAATAGTTTATATGCATGGTAGCTCACAGCACTACTACTAATGGAAGATACGTACACATACATACTTAGTCTGCGATGCGTTTGTCAATTGAAATTGAAATATTAACTTGAAAAATTATCATGGAGTTTTAAGTGGCCAGCGACGCGATTTCCACACAAAACATTACCAAAATGTAAGGTTACATTATAAAAAAAACTCAGTAACTCAGAAGGAGCTACAATATCGATTATTATTGCGTTGTCTGTTTGAAAATTGCTCTAGGAGCATAACACTATTAGCCCCCACGACACACACTCGTATCTACAGCACGGTGTGGCGACGGCGTAGGTAGCACGGCCGCCGAGCTTGGGCATTAAATGTGCAAATTAAATACATAGGTAAAAAATATAATATACGTCTTATTTCTCAAATGCAGTAATTAAATTTGTGAGACAAGCGCATTGCAGACTGTTACAATAATATAATTTTAATATAATGAATTACAAACTATAATGCGATTACAGTACAACAATAACGTCAAATTCATTATACAAACGTATTTGGAAGCGCCATCTCGTGGCGAATCGCGGAAACACAGTCAATATCAATAAAAAGCTTCGGTGGGCAAGTATACAGTGTCGGCCAAAAAAAATTGAACGCTTTACCCCAAAGAAATTTTCTATAAACATATTTCATTTATCTATTGTAACAGCTATTTATATTATTTACTATTCTAAATGTATTGCAATCACACGTAACATGCTTTACAATAGTAACACTTACTCTATTCTATACATTTCACCGCCTCTACAACTAAAGTGTTAAAACCATTACAAATAAAATGTGATTCTATTCAACATTTTTGATTAAATATATTTGACTAAAATTGAAACAATTCTAAAGAAATCTATAAACATACACCGTGACCGCCAATAACCCGAAAGATTTAAACCACGTATTTTTGACGACATTACGAGTAAATAATGTTATATTAACATGGGTCTAATTGTGTGTCCTAATTAAATTACAATTTCGGTACAAATTAAATCTTATTAATTGCCCGCTTCTTTGTGAACAAGCCGTTAGGTAAGAAACTCAAGTTGAAGAACAGAGAGCGAGCATGACACTTCACGAATCGCTCCGAAATCACACGACGAACAAGAAGTGTCAAGTTATGTCTAGCACGATGTTTGTATTGAAATTATTTTTATTTATTGGCACCACAAAATACAGCCTAAGGGTGTTAGACTGAAGATTTTTTAACTTTTGATTTGTTGTAAATAATTAATATCTCCTTAATTATGAGTTTTTGGACTATATGTTACATAACTTTATATTCTCTAATTAGGCTCTAGTATCGTTAGCTTAAATCTTTCGGGTTATTAACGGTCACGGTGTATAAGCTACAATGTCAAAAATCGCAAATGCGACACAATTCTCACAAGTTAAAGTTTGTGTATTACCTAAGTCAACGGTGACTACACAGAAAATGTATTTAAGGAGCCTGCGAAACGTTAACTTTCCATACAGTGTAATACCAAAATGATTTATTATTCCAGCATTTTTCCTAGATATTATCGGATATTATGATAGTATTTGAAAAATAATTTGATCTGTATGTGTGTGTCTTTTAACTATGTGTACATTTTACAAGATCTTTTAAATTAATTATATTTAATTAATCAATATTATTTAAAAAATTAAAAAAATCCTTTTGTGTATCAAAAATTCATGAGGACACTTATATCATAAAGTGGGTGTAATCATGCTGGTATCCCAAATCAATTTGTACCAAGTATAAAGATGCATGGAAGGCAAACGCGATACTCTGGCGCCGTGCTCTTAAGGTAAGAGTAAAAATGGATAACAACCGCTATTAAAGTACACAACAGTAAATGAAATTACCCTGTTTCGAAGACATTGTATATCTTAAAAATGTGTCCTCAGCCTTTTTAATGATATCATTTTGTTTCTTTAATTTCCGTTGTCATTGACAGACAATTGTCACTACTGGGCATCGTTAAAATCGGATTTTTACAAAAACCTTTGAAAGGGGGTTTTCGATTCGTGGTGTAGTTTCTCGCTAGATGTCGCTGATATAATAACATAAACATTTAAATGTCATTACTGAATTAGTCATTTTAATAATTTGGTATGCCGGTAACTTGTATATTTTGTTGTTTGATTGTTAATTTCCTTTCGACAAGAACGCCATTATCTGTTGGTAATTTGCGTTTTGGTTTTCATAAAATAATTATAATAAATGAGTAATTTGAAAGCTGCAAACTTCATAACAACTTTTAAAGTTTATTATTATCAGAGCCATCTATCGAGTTAAAACAGAACATAAACGAGAATCGAAAATCCTCGTTCATAGAAGCTGTTGAGGCACTTCAGTGTGAACTCCAGTATAAAATCAGCAATTGACCATCATCTGTCAATCGATCTAATTTGCTAAGGGATCTATGTTATACAGGGTTTTCAAATTAATTGTCAACTTATCTACGAAAGGGAAAAGGTTAATGTGAAGTTTTTCGCGGCGACATTTTCATACAATATCAATATTGTAATTTTGTATGTAAATATTTACAATACATTCATGTATACTACGACAATATTCATCAAATTATTTATCTTCAGAATGGAAGTTATCTGTTTATTTTACATCCAATAATTGATAAAGGTACCTAATTATTAGATATTATAATGTGAATCTTCAACAGATGTACAATATTTTTGTATGAAAATCCACCGAAGTCTTAAATCTAGGGATTATTTGTTCATTATACATTTTCATGAAAAGTTATTTTTACATTCATACATCGTGACCTTGGAATCACCTACACAGTAGGAAAATGAAATAATTCTACACATTACTAGGAGTAATAATATTAATAATTGGGTTTGACTATCTACAGAAAGTATTCGAGATATTAAAATGCATATAAATAAAAAATGCAACGCAGATCGAAATATTTTTAAGATTAACATTATTTGGTAAATATTACCACAACATTATACTCTTACAAACTATTTATATTTTCTATATTATCATTTAATAATTTTAACTTCAAAAAGGGTTTAAATTTAATCGAAGCTTTTTATCATTGTTTTTTTATATCCCATGGGCCGATATTCTGCGCCTCAAGTATACGGGATGTTTATTAGTTTTTATAATTATTTTTTTATTAATTAGATTTAAGAAGATAGGTATAATACAGATAGACTAAGAATGGCACAGCCTGCTATAGTGCAGGCTAGTAAAGAGGGTAATACGATTTTTAAATTTAAATTCGGTATTTCACCATGCAGCCAATTCAAAACTCTATATAGATACTATTAGTTACATATCAATAGCTGATTTAATTCCATCAATACATTTTTCAAGAGTAATAAATATAGGTAAAAATAAACAAAATTGCAAATATGAATATTAAATAATAACAATAATAAAGTGTCTATAATGCATAGTATAAAAATTGAGAAAATCAGTTATTGATATTACTAATTATAATGCTACTTTAAATATATTAACGTTTTAATTAAATAAGTATTTTTGGCATTGCGCTCGTTTCAAGTTAAACGTATTTACAAATATTAGTTGGTGGGAGTTTTGACTCGAATTCACAATACATAATTAATAAAAATATTAAAATACTAAGAAAAATATTAAATACAAATTCATTAAATTATTTTTACAAACAAACATGATAGATGAATTTAATAATTTATTATAATACTAATTTTAAAATTGATAGTAAAATTTAATGTTCCGAAGTGTAATGAATATGACAAGATCTTCCTTAGTTCTTATGAAGATGATATTTTTTTTGATAATTAGTTAATTTTATATCAAAATTTCATTAAATCCAATACATTATAAGAAGAGTTTTCATAAAAATTATACTAATAATAAGTTTCGTTATAATTCAGATCAATAATAATAAAAACAAATCTCCCAATGTTACTATAATGACAACAAATATACTGTTTTAGTTAAATATTAATACTGTTTAAATTAACATTCCAATTGTTCAAAAAATATTTATAAAATCTGGTACATCTAAATGATCTGGACTCAAAATTAAGTAACATTCAACATTGTTTCTTAGGTATAATATGGTCAAATGACAGATTTGAACGACCAAACCGCATGAAATAATGAATTTTAGTGTACTTTAGTGTACGTAATTATTTGTTTCTGCGTCAAAACCTCCATCAAATGTTATAATGGAAGGGAATCTTTTGGATTACACAACATTAGACATTAGATCATAATCTATCCGTTAAAACTGACTGTACAACACTAAGGAGTGTTAATATTATGTTTATGTCTGTCGGTATGTAGAATTTTTTTATAATTATACAAAACCATATCGCACTTCGGTAGAACAAAGGCCGAACTACCATTTTTCACTTTGGCATACAAAGTTACTTTTCATAAATTTGGTATTATTTATCTTTGTTCTACTGAAGGAGCGATATATTAAACCGAATATCCAATTTCACCATACAATACCAATTACTAGTTTCAAATGTTACTCAACCCCCCAGATCACACAAACGCACTTACCACAAAAAAAAACACTAAAAATCTTCCTGCACTTTGCGAAATACCGATAGCACTTTTCATTTCTTGGCCTTGACCGTCACATAAGTCGGCTCGGGGTCATCCGGCTGCTTCAACAGCAGGGGCAGTCTCCCCCTCATTGACCCCCCGGGGGACATCCCCCCCATGCCCCCCGGGGCGGGTGCCTGTGGGGGGGAGGTGGAGTACATAATGGCCACATTGCCCGAGTAGTTGACGGGTCCGCTCGAGGTGTACATGACGTTGACTCCGGCGTATGTTCCAGTTGTGTAGCTCATGTTGTTTCCGAAGTTGGCTGGGTATCCGTAACCGGAGTTGGCTGGTCCTGAAATTTATTCGTAATTTTAATATAATGAACATAAATAAATAGATAGATAAGATTATTTGAAAATGGTATAGGAAAAATTACAAGATCACAACGTAACTCTGGTCTTCGAGTGGGAGTCGAACTCTAGGCACCCAGTTTAGCCCTGGTTGCACTAACCACTGCGCTATCGAGGAGTTACGTAAGAGCTCGAATTTATCCCATACCATCTTCAGTTAAGTTCCTAATTTAAAATTAAATCTTGTAATTTTCCCTATACCATTTTCAAATTATAATTTAGAAAACTAAAGTGAGAGCTTAGAATAAATATATGTAGATAGATATTAAACAAACTATATAAATTACTGATGTTCTCTGTGAACTGAATGTTAGCTACGAGTAATTACCGGGCACAGGGTAGTCGATCTTAGTGGCGCCGGCGTAGGAGTTGTCCTTGGCGTGGAAGGGCGCGGGCGCGGCGCAGGGCCCCCCCGCCCCCGCCCCCGGGGGGCTCGCGGGGGCGGGGGGGGCGCCGTCTCATGTCTGCAGAGCTGTGTTCAGTTCGCGGTGGATGATGCTCTGTGAACGATAAACAATAATACAATCGAGAAAATGTATTATATAACTTAACATAAATAATTTATATATAAGTTTATAAAACAATCGAGAAGTAGGTACAGCCGTGCTCCGGGCTCTCGAATTGCTCAGCCAGATAAATAAAATATTGAAAACAAAACCGCCTTAGCTCACTCCTGAAACAGACTGCTCTTGTTGCGGTCGAAACGTCTCGAGCGTACTCCTGTGTTAATACGTGAGTAATTCCCGTTGTTATAATAAATAAAGTGGTCCGATTTCAGTATACTCACGAGCTCCTCCAGCTGCCTCGCCAGCTGGTCGTTGAGCGCCGAGATCACCTGCTTCTGCCCTTCTTGAGCGGCTAGACACAGCTCTAGCTGGCTCTGAGCTAGTTTCGCTTCTGCGTCCTGGAAATTCAAAATATTGGCTTGAACTTGATAAATGGAAAAAAAACAAAAAAATCTAGATAAAGTTTATTACTCAAGAACGCAACGGCTGAATCGATTTGGCTGAGTAGTTGAAAACTTGAAAGGTAGCTTTGAACCAGGAAAAGGACATCAGAATATGACAATTTTTACAGCGGGAAAAAATATTAAAACGCGGGTGATGCTAGAAGACTTGCCTGCCTATTGGCGTTTCATTGAGCTTATCAGCTATGTCAGCTGCGCTGTGTCATCTGGGCTGTGTCAGCTGGGCTGTGCTGAGCTGTTCTACTGTTGACGGTCTCACCTGCTCGCTCTTCCTAGACTTGGTGATCTGCGCCAATTCCTCGTTCTTCTGCGCCAACTCCGCCTCGAGTTGCGCGGCGCGCTGCCGTAATTGTTCTACTTCGTTCGCCTCACCACCTAAAAACAAAAAAGTAATATTATAGTGTAACTAGCTTTAGCCCGTGGCTTCGATTAAATTGCCCGCGTTAAATTGTAGCCTTTGCTTCACTCTCCATTCATTTCGTTATTTCCCCTTAAATATCACGTCAATTTGTCGCACGTTTTGCCGTTCAATACGGACAAAACGGTTCGGTCTGAGTTTTTGGTCGGTTTGATGGGAATAGAGGCGCTGATTTGTCTTCTTCCTCCATGTACGGTGGAGCAGACGTTTCCACTCGTCCACGTTGGCTATAATAGAAGAAAGTTTCTCTAGAAAGTTCTAGAAGACTCTGGACAGTTTTAGAGGTCTCTAGAAGGTTCAGGAAGACTCTAGAAGGTACTGGAAGACTCTAGAAGGTTCTGGAAGACTCTAGAAGGTTCTGGAAGACTCTAGAAGGTTCTGTAAAACTCTAATAGGTTCTGGAAGACTCTAATAGGTTCTGGAAGACTCTAGAGTCTAGAAGGTTCTGGAAGACTCTAGAGTCTAGAAGGTTCTGGAAGACTGTAGAAGGTTCTGGAAGACTTTGGAAGGTTCAGGAAGACTCTAGAAGGTTCTGGAAGACTAGAAGGTTCTGGAAAACTCTATTAGGTTCTGGAAGACACTAATAGGTTCTGGAAGACTCTATACTCTAGCTAGAAGGTTCTGGAAGACTCTAAGGTTCTACCTTTCCCGGCAAGGTGCCTAGCGCGCGCCACCTCCTCCCTGTACTGGTGCAGCTGACGTTTCCACTCGTCCACGTTGGCTGTACTCTCCTGAAGGGCGGCCGTGAGTCGAAGGTTGTTGGACTTGAGCGTCGCTAGTTCCACCTCCCATTTCTTCGCGTTCGCCGAGCTGTGAACAAATTGTTTCGTATTTAATCAGCATTACTAGTATTGAAATAAAATTATATATTATAATAGTAATGAAATTAAGTAGATACAATTGCAGTTATAGATGATAGTACCTACGATTATGATGTTTTAGGTCATTACCTACCGAGTGTGTATATTAAAATTATCAATCTATGTCATGCATGTATTGTATTAATTAGATACCAATTTAAGATATTTGGTACCCATAAGATGTTGCCTTTCAGGGTAATCCGCAACAAATTTAGCAACGACAATTAACAATAAATGATTCTGTAATCTGTAGTAATTATCTAGAATAGATGCAAAATAATGTTACGTATGTACAAAAAATACACTTGACACCAATATACGAGCGATACAATCGTACAAGGTGTCCCAAAACTGGTGTAAAATGTGTTAGTGGCACGAATTTTTGCCTTTTCTGAACTGAAAAAATCTTATCCATATCTTTTATTTTTTTTAATTTTGTGTGACAAATAATACCGCATGGACCAACAGGCTTTTGGGGGGCCTTTTTTGAGGGTTGGAAGGTAATATGTTAGCTTTCCCTGATAGAGCTTATGTACTAGGTGTCTCGGCAGATTCAATAATTCTATTTAAATAGAGTTCGTACAATGTAGAGAATTATTCTCTCTTCCAATGTAACGAGTTCATAATGTGCCTATTCTGCAACACCTTGTACCTGGTTTACGACAGAGTGTGACCATAATCATTAAAATCAAATAACAAAAGCGCACCGTCATGACTCACATTACGATAAGTGAAACTTGTAGTGCAAACAAATATTGGACTTAAGTAACAAGTAGTATTCATTATACTCTTTAGTCTATGAGATCTTTGTGAGAAATAAAAATGAATTGCTGTTCGTTAGTCTCGCTAAACTCTAAAACATGCCGATTGTTGATATTTTTGTAAACTATAATACAAAAAGCGGGAGCAATCGCGGGCTGGTCAACTAGTTAAGCTATGATCATCCGACAACTTAAATGATGATTATTATGATAGCTCAAATCATATACAACATAAGTACGTATACATACGAAATTATAACTTCCAATAAATTATATACTTGTATGGTATGATTTTAAATATTTCCCGAAGATAAATATTTCCGTAAGATTCACGTAAAGTTTGCGATCACGGCTTTCTACCGTAAATTGCAGATTAAGTTGCGCAATGCATTTGAATAGGGATGTCACAAAGAAATATTTAATTATAAACAGTTTATTATTTACTTGCTCTCCGCCCCGCGGCTTCACCCGCGTTAAAGAAAATTAGGTAACTCAGGATTAAATATTCAATCGTAATAATCTTCGAGATTACACAGTTTAAAAAATGCCTAGTGTGAAAACGTTATTAATAAGTAATTCGTAATACGTTGAGGTAAATAAATATATTTTCATATCATTTAAAATAATAAGCTATACAATAATTTATTTACAAATAACGGTGGTCGAAATAAAATTAATCTTTAAGTTCGACAGCCCTAGCACCTCACGCGGTCATTCAAACTGATCAAATTTTACGCACTAATCGCGTTCTCATCACGACATTCGCGATCCGGAGTAGGTCACAAATGAATAAGCTACCATATTTACGTCCCCACTGCTGGGACACAGGGACTTCTCTCTTGACGAGAGAGATTAGGCCTTATTCACTCACCAAGTAGGTTGGTGTCCTTCTATCTTAAAGTTATCAGAACATGCCATTTTCTTCAATATGTTTACCTTCACGTTACATCACGTGTTTTTAAAGCACACATATTTTTTTAAAGAAAAATCATATGTAGTGCGGCGGGGTTTGAAACCACGACCTGTAGAATAAAAATTAAATGTCCTCCAATTTAGCCAACACGGCTTTTTGAAAAACATTAGGCGCTCTTTAAATTGGAGATTTTCAAAGGGACGGTTTGATTAATACTTTTGATAATCTCTATACCTACTGTAGCCCGTTAAGAAAAGTTATATAAAACCAGATTACATAAAGATATGTGCATAACATTATGTTGCATATAATTTATATACAGACAGTATGTTCGGTCCGTTGCAAGTGTTTTAACTAGAACACATAGTATAGCATCAATCGTATTGTTATTAGCGTATGGTGACGGTCTAAAATAATACCACCAACCCGAACTTTGACAGCGTAGTGAATAAAGAAATCTCTTCAGAGAGAGAAATCCCGTAATACTTAGAGGTGCTTATGCTATAAGAAATAAATAACAAAGTTGTCTAACAGTGCTCTGATAAAGACCAATGATAATAGTGTTGAATAACATAATTTTGTCTTTCTGTAGCGGAGGTGCTTGTAAACAGTGACGAAATATCGGAAAACTCAAAAACATTTCATCATGGTAAGTTCGGGCACAGAACATATTTTCGGGTAACTTTGTGGTGTAATAAAAAAGTAATTTCCGTTAAAAATGCTGTACTGTTTTTAAATTACAAGCACCTAGTATATCCCGGCCATTGATCTAAGATCAGTTTTTCTTCGCAAGTGGCGTAAAGATCGAACGATTTGCACACCGCTCTACTTGCTATTGTGGAAATAATGCGGACGTGATTTACAGCAAGAGATTATATTCTATATCTTTAGATAATATCCTTAGTTACTTTTTAACTTATTAATATTAAAATTGCAAAATAATTTTTAAAAATATATGGATTATATTCTTACCAATTATAAGTTTTCTAAGCTCTAACAACAATGTTAAGCGAAGTTACAATGCAGTTTATTAATAGAGGTATTGAAACAAGGTATGGTTTAAGATTTCTCTTCAATAGTTAGGTACGTTTAATATTTTTGTCGGAAGCAGCTTGCATCCAAAACCAGTACCTTTCACTATATCATCCATCCACGCTGCACCTATTCGCAGACTCTATTTAAGAAATGTTTGACCACATCGGCCATAATGTCCTCTGCAATATATTTTTTTAATAAATATACAAAACCAAGTGTAAAGCGGGCGAAGCCACGGGGCGCAAAGCTAGTAATATTGTTTCTTAATATTATATAATAAATTAATGAATTGTAAAATTAATATGAAATAAATAATACTAATAATAGGTACCTACCTAAAATTCTATTTTTAACTGGAAATCTTAGGGAAGCCTATGTTTAAGTGGAAGTCCGACGGATGATTATGTTCTCCATTAACACTATCATCCCATCTTCCAAGGAAACCTATAAATAACTCCGGCAAATTACCCCTAATGAATACACGCATATTTGTACACAGTATGTAAAACATAATGTACATAATTACGATCGAGTCGACAAGTGAGCGATACAATCTTCATGTACAGTCACCAGCATTAATATCTGACAATGAACAGCGCCGCAAAAATATGTGACACAGATTGCCAGCAAAAACATGTGATAAGGTAACGTGCATAATAATCTGATGCTTTCGCGGAGCTATAAATATATGACATAGTCAACAGCATTAACATCTGACAACAGATGAGCGCGTAATTATCTGACATGCCCCGAAAGCAAAATTATGTGACACTGTTACTGCAAAATGATTTGACAATAGAATGAACGCATAAACATCTGATACATCAAATTACTTCTATAAATTGAAATTCATTTTGTAGACCCTAAGATATAGGTAATACTAGCGTTCCGCCCCGCGGCTTTGCCTGCGCTAAAATATATCTTAATGCGGATATTTGTATTTTTCTGCGGCAAAGAGTAGCCTCAGTGTTATTTTGATATTAAAAGTATAATTTCCAAACACGGCTTTTCCTGTGTTTTAAGTAACTTTCTTGTGTGTATGTATATTATTAGGTATTATCAGAAATCTAGCACCCGTAACACAAGATTCTAGCTTACCACGAGGCTATATGTTGCTTTGTGAATTGTCTAGAAATAAGCAATATTTATTGATTTTATTTTATTTATTATGTTTTTTGGTCGTGAGCTCAGGTATAAGAAAAATGAAAGGGCTGGGGATTTTATTAATAAATAAATAAATGCCAAGTTTTCTGAACTATATTTCACATGAAATGTTAAAATTCATAGTCTGCCTTTTATTTCTGATTGATTTTATAAATGAAAAGTCAAACCGTATGATATACTTCAATATTAGATAATAGTGAATTTATGAAAGAATAAGTTCCTAAACCTTAACCCTAAACTGCATGATTATTTTTCTTAAAGAATTGTGATGGTCATATTTGTGTTCTAGATATAAAAAGTAAAATAAAGAAGAAATATTTCAAATTGATTCATAAATTTCATATAAATTAAGTTAAAAGGAAAAACTGCTTTTATATTTAGTTCCATATTATGTAGGTATGGCAAAACATGCAATGAACTACCTATATTTTAAAATATCATTCGCAGGGCAATCGGAATATGGTCAATTTAAAAAAAAATAATAATAAGAAGACTGAAAAGATATAAAAAAAAATTATATTGGTTGTGACATAGCACTGAGAGCAACGTAGGGTTAAGAAGCATAAAAACGTAGTGATTCGTTTGTTCTATGAAATATCTTAAATTTACTTTTCATGAATTGACATGACATAATTTATGACAGTTTTCATAAATAATTCAAAACTCTTTAAGATCTCAAAACCATTAAAAAGTTTTAAATACACTTTAACTTTGACTACTGCCCTCCGATCTGTCGCTCATAGATTCAATATCGTAATGTTAAGAATCTTTTTACAAAAATAAATCTGAATATGAATTCCACCAATTCCACAAGGAATCTTAATGAAATTTTAGGAATGTTTTATCTATAATATAATACCTGCCTGAGAAGTATATACTCTAACATTAAATATTTTTAAATAAAACTTAAAAAAAGAAGGCACCCGGTGCAACTCGAACTCGCGGACTTCGGATTACGAAGCGCCTACTATAGCCATTAAACCACGAGGTAACTGACAAATTGTGTGAAATTAAGAGACGGATCAAATGACGATCTGATGACAATGTATCGTCACATAATTTCGCTGACGGGGCATGTCAGATAATTACGCGCTCATCTGTTGTCAGATGTTAATGCTGTTGACTATGTCATATATTTATACCGCCGCGAAAGCATCAGATTATTATGCACGTTACCTTATCACATGTTTTTGCTGGCAATCTGTGTCACATATTTTTGCGGCGCTGTTCATTGTCAGATATTAATGCTGGTGACTGTACTACCGGATTCCTTAACTAAAGTAGTGTTTCGTTCTGGCAAGTTGAAAAATGTGTATAATTTTAACAAAAAAAAACGATTTCAAGATGCCTAAGTATATACTAACTTTGAAATATTTTTTTTTCAAAAAGAACAGAATCATCAAAATCGGTTCACAACCTAATAGCCACTAATAGATTTAAATCTATTAGAATCGTGATCTGAAATAAAGACATTTCATTTATTTATTATTTAAACTTTTTTAAAGTGTTCTAATAAGAGATATACAAACACATCGTAATAATTTTATAAATTTTTGTTAACCGTCGTCACCGATTGCGATTCCGTTAGCAAATTATCATCGTAATTGGTTTAGTGCCGTTTTGTAATGTATTGTCAAGCTGTAAAGTTGCGAATCAGTTTTTGTGGCCGTTGAGTAATTTTGTGTAAGTTTTGTGATGTGCACATGGTAAATGTAAATTCATAAAAAAATCCGAGTTATTTCCATAGGTAGGTTAAAAGCACGCTAAGGCTATGCTTAAGTTTTATTACCTAATTTTCCTATAAAACATATATTTTCCAAGATTAAAATTAGCCTTTCATAATCAATGGTTTATTAAACATTTAAAATAATTGCAATAGCTTTACCCGTGTTAAAGGAGTTAAATTTAATCCATCCAATTTCATTGGCTTCATAAAACTAGATATTTATTAGAAGAGTTCTAGGTAATATAAGAAATTTAATTTTGAATACGTTATATTATTATATACCCGTAACACAAGCTTCGATCTTACCACGGGGCTAGATGTCGTTGAGTAAATTGTCCAGCAATATTTATTTATTTTATTATTGAGGTGAGGACATTCGTATTTAAAAGCGGGACACATGTGTTAATGATGGTCATCCCTAGGATCGTCTGACAGCTAAAATGATGATGATGAAGCGAACAGAACGCAGGATCCTCAAACGACCCCACCTCGTATATAAGTTATAGGCGACGAGACACGAAAGTAAGTCTTATTCGTGATTCAGTGCTCGTGCAGGTTATACTAAACATGGATTTTTACATTGTGAGTAAATGTTTTATTATAAGGAGGCTTTTAGATAAAGAGATTTAAAGGTGGCACGTGATTAAAAGAAAAAAAAATCGACAAAATCAGGCATTATCAAATCAAAATTAACGTTATGGAATGGGAAATTGGAACCCCGGAAAAATACCTTTTATGACGAAAACATTCCATTAATAATTAAAAAAAGATATAACAATTCCCTTGAGTGAAAAATGAAAATCGGCTAGAGTTGCGCTACATCACTAGTCTAAATGTTAAGCATCTTCAGTTAGCGCGTAGACACACATGATTTAACGCAAAAAAAATAAAACAGAAAAAAATGCAATAGATAATATTTACTTAATACTTAGCCAAGTAATATTTAATTGTTACCATTAACATTGTATTAAAATTAAATTGAATGCTTTCGTGACTTCTAAAGCCTATTATGTTATTAATTGAATTTTAATGGACATACATATACATAAAAAATAACTTATTAGAGCTGAATATTAAAGTGACGACAATTAAATAATGTTTTAACTTTGTAGATAATTTCATAGATTATTGCATGTCTTAGACTTAGTTTAATCATGGTCGAACATCGAATAAAAAACTTTGATACACACAATGTATTAGTGACACATTGCCGGTAACATCCATTCCGCAAATTCTCACTTCCCGTCGGGTCGGTCGCGTGATATTGAGCAACCATTGATCACGCAAAGTTTTTGCAGCGATGCGATGTATTGTGTCCTTTTACTTTTATTCTAACTCATCATATCCTCTATAACATTGTCCACCTTTGTACAATATTTTAATTTTTTTGTGCGATAAAGTTGAATTAGTTCCATGACTGAACGCATAAGCATAAGGCATAACTTTTCTTACGTTTTTGCTGCTGGGGCATAGGGGTTTCTCTCTTGACGAGAGAGATTATACCTGAATTCGCCACACTGGCCAGGTGAATATCACCATGTCCTTCAAATTCTTTTGAGTTCTCAGAATATGCATGTT
This sequence comes from Chloroclystis v-ata, assembly GCA_963691955.1. NCBI lineage: Eukaryota > Metazoa > Arthropoda > Insecta > Lepidoptera > Geometridae > Chloroclystis > Chloroclystis v-ata. The sequence goes on from OY829905.1 coordinate 5,250,521, forward strand.
TCCTCACAATTATTAAATTCATCGTTAATCCCGGGTTTTAAAAGTGCACAAACATTTTTCAAACAAAATATCCAGTAGTAGGCGTCGGGGTTTGAACTATCGACCTTCGGGATGAATTCAAGTGTGCTCCCACTTAGCAAATACGGCTTTTTAACAAGGCTTTTTTCCTACAAATTACTATGGTCAATTATACAGTAATTTACCACGTTATTCACGGAAACCATTTCCAGACTGTAACACTTACAGTAGGAAGCTATAGACCGTTGCATATTAAGACGCAGTTAAATTGGATGGACATTAAATGCGTTTTTTAAGCTTCCTAGTTTATGTAACGCAATATTCGTTTAATTAAAGTTGTGTTTTTGCTTTATTTTATCTAGGTATAGCTTGCCACATGTATTATACCGGGGGAATTTGTATAGGGTGATACAGAAGACGAATTGAAACCTGTTTTTCAGACTCGATAATTGTTAAATATTACCAATTACCAAGTCATGTTAGTTACAAGAAACAAAAACATTCTTTCCGTATTTATATTATTACCCTAATTCAGATAATAACTGATAATTGTTACACTATATGGGAATTCATAAGCTTCTAAGATTTTATTAGGATGTGTGCTGAAGGGTGAACGCTGAGCTGAACACATGAGTTGTCTAAAATTAATTTTTCAACGTTGTGTTAGAAACGTAGTAATACCAGCGAGCAACGGGCTGCCGATTATTATCAATGATTACAAATGTTATGTTACTGTCGTAATATTGGTCCGTATTATTGCTAGAAAGTGTCACGTTTTAAGTTTGCTCGCAAAATGTCAGACCATATTTATCGACACAAGCTGACGCATTGAACACGAAAACAAAAGATACACCTCTTTAGTTCAAACAAGTTCTGGGTCAAACAATTTGCTCGTATATGATCGTTTCATGACTATTTCCTTATTCTTAAATACGAGACGAAAAACCCCAAATTGCGCTGCGGGTTTCAAAGCCTTTAGAATTAAAGTTAATCGTCCACTAAGGCTTCAACTCTAGATCTGTCAAATTAATACAATTCATGATTATTCTGTCAGTAATTAGCAAAAATGTAGTGATACGAATACAAAAATTCGGTGCGTATTCTTGTTGATCAATCCATTTCGCAGTAGCCTAGCCAATCAGCGCGAATGACTTGCAAGCTACAAGCTCGCACGAAAGTGAGATAGACAAACATGACATGTGATTATTTAGATAACTATGCCTTGAGTAATGGGTTAACCAGACGTAATGAAGGAGTTTCTGTAATCAACGTAACATAACAGATGTTACAATATTTGCTACCCGTTATAATATACTAAGAGCCCGTGATGGCCAGACCTTCCTTTAATTCACAAGCGTAAAAATTCTTTCATGTGTATGTCTAACACAGGTAAGAATAACCCCCAAACATGAAACCTGGATCGTGGTTCCTTTGGGAGATAACAGGTAAAAAGTTGTATCTCCCAAAGGAACTGGCCATCACGGGCTCTTAGTCTATAAATAAAAAAGAATTGATGTTCGTTAGACTCGATAAAACTTGAAAATGGGCAGATGTAGCTGACTTTATTATTTGTACGGTATTTGAAAGGTTAAAAAGTTGAGAAAAGTATAGACATCAGGCGAAGCCGCGAGCGGCACAGCTAGTATTATGAACGTAATAATTGATGAAAAATATAATAATTATAATGAATTAAAATAAACAACAATGTAAGTAATTAAAAATCTCAAAATGTGACGTGTAAATATGTTAACCAATAAAAATATAATATCTTGCTATTCTTCCGTGACCACGACTGCAAAGCGCTTGAAACGTAGGAATTGAAAAATAAAATCACGCTATAAAGACCCGTTTATATTTCTCAATAAAATCTGGCTGGTTAGCTATGATCTCTTTATTACAACAGGCTTTCACTGAAGTGGGACTAACCATCACTACATACCCACCACTAACTAAACGCAAATCCATCATTTCCAGTTGCCATATAATTATCGTTCCAATAACACAAACTTCGAGCTTTATTTTAATAATAGCGATTTTTAATTTTAATTATAATTTCCAGTTATCCCTGGGTCTACTGCTGGTGACGTCAGCAACAGCGCAGTTCGAGGGTTACGAGGGCTACCACCGCGCGCCGCTGCATCATCATCATCATCAGCCACACCAGGCGCTGGACGAACATGGTGAAGAGTACGAAACCGACTTCCATGTATGTATCCATTCACTGGGATAGCGACTAATATTCTCATACAAATTACAAGTAGCTCAACTCAAACTCAGACAGAACCAAAGCTAAACTGTAATAAAAATAGTTCGACTTGGTCTGTTGTGTCTAATGACAATGGAACCGAAACGTGGGCATATTTTCTATGGTCTGAAATAAAAGTATATTATTATACTTGTAGCCTTTATAAAGTCCTAGACATTATAGCTTTGTTCGGCGTTCTCTGAGGAACGAACAAACTGAAATTAAAGAACTTTGTATTATGTTGTTATTGTGAGAATGTCTTATTATCATTTCAGGCACACCCGAAATACTCATTTGATTACGCTGTAAAGGACCCACACACGGGAGATAATAAGGAGCACTGGGAGACCAGAGATGGAGACAAAGTCAAAGGTATCACTTCCTTAGAACTTCTAGTATGTTCTGTCCTCTGTCCTCATACTGTTTTCCCAATTTAAAACATCTTTTATTAAGTGCAGTGGAAGAAAATGCCATACTAAATCTATTTGAAAATGGATATAACATTTGAATGTTGTTGGTTAAATAAATAGAAATCATTGAGTTTTATTATATCTCCACAGGAAGCTACACTCTAACAGAGACAGATGGAACAAAACGGATCGTAGAATACGAAGCAGACGACAAAAACGGCTTCAACGCAGTCGTACACAAAATAGGCACGCCCAAACACGACGAGTACCAAGAGTACCAGCCCAAACCACACGAGTACCAGCCCAAACTAAACGAGTACCAGCCCAAACTAAACCAGTACCAGCCCAAACTAAACGAGTACCATTCCAAAGTGAGCGAGTACCAGGCCAACTTACACGAGTACCAACCGCAGTTTCAAGCCAAAGTAGCTGAGGAGACAGTTGCGTATAATCACGATTATGGCCATGATGATGGGTTTATACCCATCGTGGGTTATGGAAGGCATTAGGCAATGTTACTTTTGAGCTATCTTGTTTATAACAGTATTATACACTAGAGCAAAATAAGCTACTATACGCCCGTGTATGTCGCTTGCTATCCGTCCCTATGAACGCTTCAAGCTTTAAAACTATGCAACAAATTTTGATTCGTTTCTTTGAAATAGTTATAGTCCTTAGTGTGCTATAAAAATTCACAGTATAAAAGACTTCTGACAAAGCTCAGGAAAAACTTAAACATGGTTATTTACTTATGAAAAAAGCTTTCTTTTAGATAATCCCAAATCTCAATGAATCTATATGTTACCCGTTGCATCGAAATTATAATAACTTAATATGAGTTGATGACGGTTAATTAGTTATCTAAAGTGGCTCTGAATTAAAATCTGAAATTTAACTTAATTAGATTTCGTTGTCAAGAATTATTTTTTCTTGCCTGATGTTTCAAAGTGTTTTAAATGTCAGATATTGATGATTGATTGTGTGTGTAATTGAATTGAGGCATAAAAAAATTTAAAATGTGTGTCCTTACAGTATTTTTGTTAAATATATTTTGTAATGTTTTACCTGTAAATTTGACAACTTTATTGATGTTATAGATATAAGTGTTATTTCCTTTTCTTGTTAAATCTTTGAGACTGCGTGTTATATACATTGTTTTTAGTTATAAGTGTTGTACAAAACTATTTTGTTTTGAATAAACTATTATGCAAATGCTCTCTTTGTTCAACATTCATTTATTTACATGAAAATCCTACTTATTATATAAACGCGAAACTTTGCTTTTTCACGCAATAACTACTGTTTTTTTTATAAAACTTTACAATAATTTATTTATTTACATACAGAATTTAACAGACTTTTAGCACAGATTTTAAATAAATATTAAGACCTAATTTCACCACTATTTACTATTTACGTTGGAAAAACCTTCACTTCGCGTGCTGAATTTATGCCTATTTTCGCTCGTCAAGAGAGAAGTACCTGTATCCTCTAGCAGTAGGAACGTAAAGCCTATTCTGTGTCCCAGACGTCTAAACGTTTATCTACCATTTTTCATCGAATTCGGATCATTGTTCTAAGAGTTATGGCGGAACATACATAATATACATTAAATATTACAAAAAATCCATAATATACATACAGCAAATCGTCAAATTAGTTTCATTGTCATAAATTAGGACTATAAACACAATATCCCTGAAAACAAACTAACTTACCGTCGGCGCACGAGAAGCTAGAAGCGTGAAGCGTGTGGCCGCCACCGGCGTCAACAGTGTGCGGCGAGTCCATATAAAATGTATGAAAATTACAGGAAATATGCCAGTGGCGGTGTTTTGTGGTTGTGTCAGGTTGCCCGTGTGCTCCCGACCTTACTCCATGACCGACCCTGACAGATATTATTATAGTACATACCTCTGGGCCAGTGCTAGTTTGAGTCGGTCGTTCTCGTAGCGCAGCTGTTGTTCGGGCTCGTCGGCGGGCGCGGGGTCGCTCGCGCCGCACGACGGCAGCGGGTTGCGCGGCCCGCGACCCACCGTGGCGTAACCACCCTGTATACATACATATCACTTATGTATAAGTATTAGTACACCCCTGTCTTATTTAAATATCATCTCTCTTCTCCATCCAAAGGTTGCCTGGAAGAGATCGCTTTTTAGCGATAAGCCATTGTACGTGTTTTTTATGTGTTTTATTCTTGTTTTTATTTGTATTTTTTGGTGTACAATAAAGTGTTTTGTATTGTATTGTATCACTTGAATTTTACCCATAAATGATATGTATATCTATTTAGTTTTGGGGCCCGGGGAGTGGTTGGGCGTACCAAACGGAAAACAGCGTCGAGGAAAACTACAAAAAAAACTACTACGTACAGATTAAATTCGGTCCTCGGACGTAATTCAAAAAGCGGTACTTAAATAATAAACTTACGGAAATATTGCCGACAGAAGACAGCGGAACGGAATGAGATCTGGGATGTGGCAATTCTTCATTGTCTAGTTTTGGCTGAAACAATAAATAATATGTACATACATAAAACTCAAAATAAAATGCTTAATTACGGATTATGCTAGCTATGCTAAATAGGCGGGTCCACACCGGACGATCCATAGCGCTCCAATCGCGCGCGGCAGGAGCGCGATCCAAATGTGCGGGCGGCGTGGACGTGCCGCGCGCGATCCATGCGCAGGTAATCCACGCTCCGTGATCCAGGATCGCGGATCGCGCGATCGCTGATGCAGCTTGGATCATCCGGTGTGGACCCAGCTAATGAGCCGTGTTGGCTAAGTGGGAGCACACTCGAGTTTAATTCCGAAGGTCGTGGGTTCATTATATCATTACCTGCGGTGGAGGCGGATGGTCGTCCTCGCTGGGCGTGGGGCGCGCGGCCAGCAGTGGGCTGGCGGTGGCGGAGGGCACGGGCGTGGCTCCGTTGGCGGCGGGCGTGGCGGCTGGTTCAGTATATCATTACCTGCGGTGGAGGCGGATGGTCGTCCTCGCTGGGCGTGGGGCGCGCGGCCAGCAGTGGGCTGGCGGTGGCGGAGGGCACGGGCGTGGCTCCGTTGGCGGCGGGCGTGGCGGCTGGTTCAGTATATCATTACCTGCGGTGGAGGCGGATGGTCGTCCTCGCTGGGCGTGGGGCGCGCGGCCAGCAGTGGGCTGGCGGTGGCGGAGGGCACGGGCGTGGCTCCGTTGGCGGCGGGCGTGGCGGCTGGTTCAGTATATCATTACCTGCGGTGGAGGCGGATGGTCGTCCTCGCTGGGCGTGGGGCGCGCGGCCAGCAGTGGGCTGGCGGTGGCGGAGGGCACGGGCGTGGCTCCGTTGGCGGCGGGCGTGGCGGCTGGTTCAGTATATCATTACCTGCGGTGGAGGCGGATGGTCGTCCTCGCTGGGCGTGGGGCGCGCGGCCAGCAGTGGGCTGGCGGTGGCGGAGGGCACGGGCGTGGCTCCGTTGGCGGCGGGCGTGGCGGCTGGTTCAGTATATCATTACCTGCGGTGGAGGCGGATGGTCGTCCTCGCTGGGCGTGGGGCGCGCGGCCAGCAGTGGGCTGGCGGTGGCGGAGGGCACGGGCGTGGCTCCGTTGGCGGCGGGCGTGGCGGCTGGTTCAGTATATCATTACCTGCGGTGGAGGCGGATGGTCGTCCTCGCTGGGCGTGGGGCGCGCGGCCAGCAGTGGGCTGGCGGTGGCGGAGGGCACGGGCGTGGCTCCGTTGGCGGCGGGCGTGGCGGCTGGTTCAGTATATCATTACCTGCGGTGGAGGCGGATGGTCGTCCTCGCTGGGCGTGGGGCGCGCGGCCAGCAGTGGGCTGGCGGTGGCGGAGGGCACGGGCGTGGCTCCGTTGGCGGCGGGCGTGGCGGCTGGTTCAGTATATCATTACCTGCGGTGGAGGCGGATGGTCGTCCTCGCTGGGCGTGGGGCGCGCGGCCAGCAGTGGGCTGGCGGTGGCGGAGGGCACGGGCGTGGCTCCGTTGGCGGCGGGCGTGGCGGCTGGTTCAGTATATCATTACCTGCGGTGGAGGCGGATGGTCGTCCTCGCTGGGCGTGGGGCGCGCGGCCAGCAGTGGGCTGGCGGTGGCGGAGGGCACGGGCGTGGCTCCGTTGGCGGCGGGCGTGGCGGCTGGTTCAGTATATCATTACCTGCGGTGGAGGCGGATGGTCGTCCTCGCTGGGCGTGGGGCGCGCGGCCAGCAGTGGGCTGGCGGTGGCGGAGGGCACGGGCGTGGCTCCGTTGGCGGCGGGCGTGGCGGCTGGTTCAGTATATCATTACCTGCGGTGGAGGCGGATGGTCGTCCTCGCTGGGCGTGGGGCGCGCGGCCAGCAGTGGGCTGGCGGTGGCGGAGGGCACGGGCGTGGCTCCGTTGGCGGCGGGCGTGGCGGCTGGTTCAGTATATCATTACCTGCGGTGGAGGCGGATGGTCGTCCTCGCTGGGCGTGGGGCGCGCGGCCAGCAGTGGGCTGGCGGTGGCGGAGGGCACGGGCGTGGCTCCGTTGGCGGCGGGCGTGGCGGCTGGTTCAGTATATCATTACCTGCGGTGGAGGCGGATGGTCGTCCTCGCTGGGCGTGGGGCGCGCGGCCAGCAGTGGGCTGGCGGTGGCGGAGGGCACGGGCGTGGCTCCGTTGGCGGCGGGCGTGGCGGCTGGTTTACCTCCCGCACCGCATTGTTGGGCTTGGATCGCTTCTTTTACCTCTTGGAATTTCTCGATGAACTGTGAATGATGGTAAATAATATTAATATTTTGATAAAAAATCATGCAACGAAGACATCCACATTATAAAATCAACCGTAGTACAACATTTAAATCAGATTCGAGACAATAGAACTCGCGAGCTGTTTCATTATTATCTCAACAGTAAGTTTAAACTGGGTCATTCAATACAGTCATCTAGACAGGGTACGGACTTGTACTAATTCGATAAGTCAGCAAAAAAAAAAAAAAAAAATAGGCGGGCTTTGTCGCGATAAAAAGTGGCTATGAAGCAAATTTCATTAAAATCGGTTCAGTAGTTTTGCCATGAAATACATCCGTATTATATATAACCAGACACACACTTACACTTTCCCATGTATAATATTAACATGGATTTAAAAAGCGCCTCCAGTGGTAAATAAGAGAACTACTTACATTGCGTAACTCCCGAACTACAAAAGTAGTAATAAAGGCTATAAGCTGAATTGATCTTCTCAAAGTACCACTGTGGACTACTGAATTGGAATCATTCTAAGTACAACGAAAAACGTAAAGTAAGTAAGTAAGTATACGCGTCAACAACTTCAAAAAGATCGAATCTAAGCTATCACTTTCCACCTAACCCGTACTTTGGCAGCGTGATGTAAGATTTTATCTCTCTCGATAACGAGAAGTCTCTGCGTCCCAGCAGTGGGAACGTATGCTTGTATCCCTTACCTTGCCCAGTTCAGATTCAGAAGCGAATCCAAGTCCATACACCGTGTTGGCTCGCACGTCGCTCCACTGTCCAAACTTCTGGGAGGTTTTGGTGAAGGTCATATTTGCTGTGATCGTGCTGTTTATCACTGCCTGGAAGTAGATAGATATTAATTTAATTATGTACTTAATTAAAGGAAAACTTTTTTGGTTTTGAAAAGCTTTATATCCAAAAGTATTTATTATTCGCTAGAATGTAGGTACAACTGTCCTTATAAATAAAATAATAACTCCTATACATTCTACCTTGTCATGGCAATAACTGGCAGTTAAATCAAAAGTACTTTTTCCTAACATTATTCAAAAACGTTTATATTGTCAAAAGCGCAAATAATACCTACATTTACAAAGTTTAAAATCGTTAAGCTGTCCTAAGTTTTCTAACTTTCATTTGTTCCTAAGATAAGCGGCAATGAAACAAACAAACTCAGCTTTTTACTATTAATTTAGACATTAGTAACTGCATCCCGGATATTCTATTGTGAACTTTTCTATTGCTTTATTGATGGTTCCGGTTGGGGGCATTACATCCTGTGTACATGGCTGCAGTCTCAATGATAATCAAATCAATTCAAATAAGGTAAATGGAATGCATGTCGTAGAAATGACGAATAACAGGAAAACGGATTGGCTAGGTCCCAAAATGGCTACGCGGGCCGACAGTATATTTTTTTACTATTATCGTCCTTTCAGCTGCTTATATAACCCTGGTACATGAGACAGAGAGTTGTACATATCTACATCTACGCATCGACATCAATCCTCAAGAAATGTTTAAATAAACAATTTTCTAGTTATTATATAAATAAATAACTTGAAAATTTTATAGATAAATTTATTTTTTCTGTATTTGTGAGTTTAATAAAAATTTTTTGCTTGTTATTCAATGGTTTTTTTAAATGTTTTGTTATTAAATGAATCATACAGCTTTATTACATGAATCAGCTATATGATTCATTCGGGTTAGGATCGGAAAACGCAGCGTCGGACGTCCACCAACAAGATGGACAGATGATCTGATCAAAGCTGCCGGTTCACTGTGGATGCAAGCTGCATCCGACCGAAACAACTGGAGATCAAGGGAGGCTATGTCCAGCAGTGGACGTCCGATGGCTGATGATGATGATGATATGATTCACTTATCTTTGGTGGACTTTCCACCTTCCAATGTCTGTCGGTCCCAGTGGAACATACCTTGGTGCCCTCGACGCTGATGATGCGGTACAGGTTCCGCGAGGAGTCGTAGAAGAAGCTGACGGAGACCGCGGCGGACGACGCGGACATCCAGGACCGCTTCGTCTTCGGGTCTATGTGGAACACATGCGCTTTGCATGTGAATATCGGCTGCTCACTGGAAACAACATTTACACCTTAAACTGACGTGGTTTGATAAATTCATATTGAGATAAACGGGCTAGAAAAGAGACAAGGCTAAGGCACTTTATTGATGCGGTAGCACGGTCGTCATCCTCAGATATGCTGAAACATATCTGTAAGAAACCAAAGGTCTTACTCCGCTACATCAAGGAGTTAGGCTGGTTAGGTCCGACTCAGGGAAGGGGACAATGCACAATACGCTCCATAGCGAGACGTAAGCGCAGATGATCCTAGTTCCCGTACAACAAATTAGAATTAGAAACAGGCATTAATGTGCACTGCGGACCGGCGAGCGGTCGTGATCCGTGTCCTTGCAGTGTCCTTGATCCTGATGAAGTCCCACGTTCTGGGACGGTTGATCAATAGTCTACGTATGAACATTTACACCTAAGTAGTTATTAATCATCAACATCATTAGCGCCCCTATTTACGTTCCTTCTGATGGGACACAGGGACTTCTCTCTTTACGAGAGTTTAGGCCTTAATTTACCACGCTGCATGTTGACTTTAATTTTGAAAGAGGAATTGGAACCTTACATGATCCTTAATTTGTAAATGCATTGGTATTAAACTGAAATTAACTTATCAAAGTAAACCTACAGATTATTCGCATAGATTATTATGTTGAAACTTTATTAATTTCGAACATAGTTTTAGCCGACAGGAAATAATTAAATCAAATATTCTGCTAATAGTTTATTCATATAGGTATCCATTCATTAACTTACTAGTTAGCCCTAAATAAGGAAAGAAAGGATACAAACAGATTTCCCGTAAGGAAAATAAAATAACAAATAACTAGGCGTGTCGTCTGACTCACTAGATAACTACTAGAATCAATAATCCAGAGCCCTAATTCTGACATTCACATCCTACGTCCGTTGAACGTTAATTTCCTCCAGTGCCATTAGGTTGAATTCCTAAAATGTTGAATTTGCAGTAAGTTGGATTTGCGATATGTTGAATCCTAAAATGTTGGATTTGCATAATGTTGAGTTCTTTTTATGTCCAATTCGCATTAAGTTGAATTTGCAAAATGTTGAATTTGCATAATGTTGAGTTTTTTTTATGTGTAACTAGCTTTCCGCCGCTTCGCCCGCGTTTAACACTTTTCCGCAATTTTCTTTGCTATAAACCACACCTATCTCGAGACCTTTCCAACAAATGCAAAATTGTGGGAATTGTGGAAATCGGTTCGTGCGTTCTCGAGTTTTAGCCAGAACGAACGGCGATTAATTTTTATTAGGGTTCCGTAGCCAAATGGCAAAAACGGAACCCTTATAGATTCGTCATGTCCGTCCGTCCGTCCGTCCGTATGTCACAGCCGTTTTTCTCCGAAAGTATAAGAGCTATAAAGCTGAAACTTGATAGGTAGATGTATTCCGTAAACCGCACTATGATTTCATAAAAAAATTGACAAAAAATCAATTACATTTGAATATATACTGAGAACCGAAAATTTAAAAATAAAATTTCATTGAACCCATCATCATCATTATCAGCCATTGGACGTCCACTGCTGGACATAGGCCTCCCTATATGACTTCCAGTCATTACGGTCGCTCGCAGCCTGCATCCACCGCGAGCCGACCGTCTTCACCAAGTCATCAGTCCACCTTGTCGGTGGACGCCCAACGCTGCGTTTCCCGATCCGTGGTCTCCACTCGAGGAATTTTCGGCCCCATCGGCCATCTGTTCTCCTCGCTATATGGCCTGCCCATTGCCACTTCAAAGAGCTAATCCGTTGGGCTATGTCGGTGACCCGCGTTCTCCTACGGATCTCCTCGTTTCTGATTCGATCCTTTAGGGAAACCCCGAGCATAGCCCTCTCCATAGCCCTTTGAGCGACTCTGAGTCTGTTGATGAGGCCGATAGTGAAGCACCACGTTTCGGATCCGTATGTCATCACTGGCAACACACACTGATTGAAGACTTTAGTCTTGAGGCACTGAGGTATTTTGGACGAAAAGACGCTGCGAAGTTTCCCGAACGCTGCCCATCCGAGCTGGATTCGACGAGTGACCTCCTTCTCAAAGTTGGACCTACCTAATTGGATTGTCTGTCCTAGGTATACATACGCGTCAACAACTTCAAGAGCCGAGTTCTCAACCATAACAGGGGAAGGCTCTACATGAACATTGGACATGACTTTCGTCTTATCCATGTTCATTCTGAGACCAACCCGTTGGGAGACTCGATTGAGGCCTTCGAGCATTGTGCCGAGTTCTTCCATCGAGTTTGCCATGACTACGATATCGTCTGCGAATCGAAGGTGAGTGATGTATTCGCCGTTGATATTGATGCCCAATCCTTTCCAATCCATAAGTTTGAAGGCGTCTTCCAAAGAGGCAGTAAACAGTTTCGGAGACAAAACGTCTCCCTGTCTTACGCCCCTTTTTAAGGGAATAGCCGAACTCTGTTCTTGTACTCGGACGGACATAGTGGCGTTTCTATACAAACACTTCAACACTTCGATATACCGATAGTCAATACGGCCCCGCTGGAGTGACTCGAGCACTGCCCATGTTTCGATCGAATCAAAGGCTTTCTCGTAGTCCACAAACGCTAAACAGAGCGGCAAGTTATACTCTTCGGTCTTCTGTATAACCTGCCGCAGCGTATGTATGTGGTCTACGGTACTGTAGCCTTTTCGGAAACCGGCTTGTTCGGGAGGCTGGAAGTCATCAAACCTGCGTTCGAGTCGGTTAGAAATGACCCTAGAAAACAGCTTATAAACATGGCTCAAGAGCGAGATAGGTCTGTAGTTCTTCAATAAGGCTTTATCACCTTTCTTGAAGAACAAGACCACCACGCTCTTGTTCCATGCTTCAGGCGTGGTGCCTCCAAGCAAGGTGGAATTAAATAGCTTCTGAAGGACTTTAAGTACCGGTGAACCACCCGCTTTCAGAAGCTCTGACGTAATTCCATCCTCACCTGGCGCCTTGTTGTTTTTAAGCTGCTTCAGGGCCATCCTAATCTCGTACAGGCTGATGAACCCATACGTGTGGGGCATTTATTTCTAAACTTAATAGTTGGCACGAGAGAATCTTCCAAAGTGGAAAACAGAGTGTCCTCCCCCCCCCCCCCCCCCCCCTCTAACTTCGAAAATAAGAAGATGATAAATAAAACAAAAATATATATTGTACATTACCATAAAAACTAACAACGAAAATTAGTTTGAACGAAATCTATCAAGTAGTTTTTTTATAATAAGTCATAAACTATTTCATATAAATAATTGCTGAAGCCTACATGGGCGAGTCCGACACGCACTTGGCCACTTTTTTTGTTTTGTGAAAATGAAGCAAGTGAATATGAAACTTCTTGGTGTTGTGAAATTAATACTTTTACCTTTTACCGCGGGAAAATACATGCTTCCGCGGGAAAATACGATTTGGATGAAATTTTGTATGGCTAGTTTGTTTTGTATGAGCCGTGTTGGCTAAGTGGGAGCACACTCGACTTTCATTCCGAAGGTCGTGGGTTCAAACCCCGCCGCGCACCTCTGATTTTCTTCTTGGAAAATTATGTGTGCTTTAAAAAACACGTGCTCTAACGGTGAAGGCAAAACATCGTGAGGAAACCGGCATGTTCTGAGAACTTTGAAAAGTTTGAAGGACATGTGTCATTCACCAACCCGCACTTGGCCAGCGTGGTGAATTAGGGCCTTATCTCTCTCGTCAAGATAGAAGCCCCTATGTCCCAGCAGTGGGAGTGTGAATAGGGGTGTTATATTTATGTTGTTGTAGTATGGAGATAGTTACATCCCGAAATGTAGACTTTTCCAGTATATTTTTAAATTCTACATTTTGAGAATCCAACTTTTTAGGAATCCAACATTATAGGAATTCAACATTTTGCGAAACTAAATATATCCAACATTTTTGGGAAAGTCAACATTTCGGGATTCCAACATTTTAGGAATTCAACATTTTGAACCTGGATGGTTAATTTTAACCGACTGCAAAGGTGATTCTCAAGTCGACCTTTTTTTTCTTACCTATATATCTTAGAGCTTTTGATTGGATGAATAGGTTTGAATAGTTATTTCTTTATTTAAAAGCTGGCGATTTCCGTGCGCTCCTATTTTGATTTAGTCCGGTTCTGGCAAAAACATCAATGTGAAAACCATATACGAGTCTTAAATTTAGAGGCAGTTTGAAGTCAATTTTTCCGTAAAAAAAAACATTTACGTATAGGATTTTCTACGGTGCTCCTAGCGGTACATGCCAGAACTATTACATGATTATGTATAATGCATTGATACGTTCAACGTCCGTAGGTGATAATGATACGTGAATAGACGTCAGAAAAAAAAATTCGACGTAAAAACAATGAATGTTACTTACACATCTTCATCGATAAACAACTCCATTAGAAAGTAAATAGAAAGTATTAGAAAAAATAAAAAAAATCAACAGAAAAATTACACCGTAGCGCTAATGACTTTCGCAATAGAACTGATAATGGCTTGGCATTGATAACGCTTATCTAGCTATCACAATCTTGACTTGATAATAACAGTGTGGACACCTGTCTTTTTGCTTTTAACGTAATTGATTGATACTCATATTGTGTAGAGTAGAGGTAAGAAGAACTCTTTCTGTATGGACAAAAATAAAGGGTGTATACAAAAATAACTGGTGGCGACGTAATAGTAAGACTGTAATATAAAAAAAGAAGTGGAGCAATAATAGACTTATTAAGAATAATAGGAAGATAGGAAGGAAGTTTCCCTGCGTTTTTCCCATTGTTGGAGTTCCACATTATGTCTTCAACACATCATTACCATTATTAACCCAAACTCACAAGCCACATAATTAAGTTACTAATAACTATTAACTTATTCATAGAGAGTAGTCCTCCTTACCTTTACCCTTCAGACTGATTAAGCAGAGTGGCGCGAAGTTTGAAAAAAGTTTCCTCGACGGATTGAGTTTTCTAAACTTTAGTATTTGTAATTTTAATGATAGGAAAAGGTAAAAGTTCAACCCTTACAACGACAAGTTTTTTAATTAGAATGAATTATTTATTGTATTGTTAGTAGATTGCCATGTAGTGATTGCCTAAGAACAGTAATACTACACACACTAGATACTACATAAAGCACATAGGCACTGGTGTACCAACACAATAATTCCAATAAATTAAGTAGAAATTTAATGACAAGTGAGGGTTCACTTGGCCAACATGTTGAATTAAGGCAGAGACATTAGGCCTTGTTAAGAGAGTAGTCCTAGTGTCATAAATAGGGGTGTAAGCACCCCTATTTATGTTCCCTTTAACTTTGTAAGCATAAGTGCTTACAAAGTTAATATTAATACTCATACACTGAATATGAGTGCTTATCTGAGAGAGATCTTACTCCACTACATCAAGGTGTTAGGCTGGTTAGGGCCAAGTTAGGCACGGGGACAAAGCACAATACACTCCACAGGGAGACGTCAGTGCAGATCCTAGTTCCAACAACAAATTAGAATTAGGGGTGCTTATATGCATATAAGTTAAATACTCATACACTGACACCTCAGAACGCCAATACAGTTTTCTGTAACCTGTTTATATATTTTTGAATCCGACTGTACCTGTAAAACTGTTGTAATAACAAAATGTCAACTATGTAAAACATGCAACCGTTTTGTAAGTTGTTACACAATAAACATTGTAATATTCTGAACAATGCCGAAATTGAGTGTGGGTAGAATTGTTTACTAAAATAATTCTGCTATCTGAGCAATGGAGTTGTTGAAATTTATTTCAAACAAGTCAATAAAAACAATACAAATAATTCACTTAGACATATATTCTATTATATATCAGAAATCTAGCACTGTAACACAAGCTTAGAGCTTATCACGGGGCCTAGATGTTGCTGTGTGAATTTTCCAGCAATATTTATTTATTTCAAGTTATATTTTATTGTGACTAATGACTTTATTCTTTGATTAGTTACACATAATGAACAATACCTAGTTTGTATTTATTGTAATTAATTTCTTTAAACTTTTTCTTTCATTTGACCTAAAGGTTAACAGGATGTTTTAAGACTTGTCTGAATAAGTATAATAAGAATCCACAAAAGTGATTCTTTGGATAAATATTTGGATAAGATGTAGAAGCTGCGGATAATCTAGATAAGATAAAGTAACCACAATCAATAGTGAGCTGAGAAAAGATAATCTCCAGAAAAATTACTTCATACCAAATATTTATAATATGAATCATATTATTTACTAGTTGCCTGGCACTTTGCATGCAAATAATCCTGATTTAGATAGAGATAAAAAGTGTGGAGGCTTCATATATAATGGACCACATAATTTGTCAAGAGAAACTATTAATTTTGGAAGGAAAACAATAGTTTTAGATACTTGCTTTCTTTCAAAGATATAGACTAGGTACCTTTTAGTTGATATGTAGGCAAGTTACTTTTAATTTTAAATTTAGATTTACCTAACAAAACTAAAATATAATCTTTATAACTATGCTGTTTAGAATTTCAAGATTTTTATAAATGTAATGTAAATAAGTATTCATTATAGGTATATGAGTTATTTAATTGATTTTATTTTTTGAACTTTGCTGATATTTAAAAAGTATCCCGAACTAATATCAACCTTATTTACATCGTTTCAAGTTTTACGATAAAAATCGCCGCGAACTTTTTAAAATGCGTTCCATAAGCTGGACTTCGCAGTCAATGAACCATGCGATACGCTGGCTGTATAAATAGCAAGTAGGACCCGATGACCTTACAACAAGGAGCACTCAATCGTATGCAATCGATGTTTCTGCAATATCTACCTACCCAGACCAAACGTATTAGCATTGGGAATTGGAGCATTGCAAAACCACTATCGACAAAGCTGACAAAAGCACCGATATTACTATATTAGTACAATAATTACGACATTCTTCAGGCTAAATTTAGAGGTTCCTTGAAGGGAAACTCAGAAATATCCCTTCGCATTGGTAAAATGCATCCCCTCCCTAAAATAATGTTTAGAAGAATTACATTTTACATGGCTTATTCAAGCCGCATAGATTTTAAGGAGGGTGAAGAATGTAGTATAAATATTGACGAATTTTACTTACCCCATCGTTTCTTTTCCCACTGTCATTTATACACAATTTTTTATGAAATATTTAGTTCATGATCACGATTTTCACCTGCCTGCCTGCGCGATCTGTCACAAGCCGCAATATTGTTCATAGACTAAAGAGTTTGATTGATTTGACATTTTGGAGTGCGTTCAAAGACATTGTTAAACATCCGGAATAATTTTGATTTTTCGCTAGGCTGTGAAATGATAGACTGACAAGATATTAATAAGATAATATAACGATAAGATAAAGTAAAATAGGTAATTCATAAAAATAAAATTTACAAGTACGAGTTACAAAAACTTTTTGAAATCATTGAAACATGGTGACTTATGATCAACACAGAATGCGTTTAGTTTCTGAACGCACTAATATATTTCGTATATTTTGTCTATGAGAAACGCAGATTAAAGAATACTAATCTTTTGTTTTGAATTAAATCTGATTTATTTTAATACTTCCTGGAGCCACGTTATTTTTATAAAGCATAATAAATCATCACTCAAGAACGGCTGGGCCAATTTAGTTGTTTGTTTTAAATAGTTGTCGTAGCACACGAAATGTTTAAAAGGTGAAAGAACATGGGAATAAAGCGGACTAAGCCGCGGTCGGGTGAGCTTGTTGCATAAAAAAATTACTCATTTCAAATATAAACGAGCGCTATAGTAGATAAAAAAATTAATCACCATGATTTAACTACGAATTTTGAAAACATGACGAATAATTCTAAAAAGAGACATCTACAAAATTCTGATTAGACCAACTTCTTACAGGTGGAACTAAATTGTTTTGCTACTGGAAGCTAGATGGCGCTATAAGGCATCACTATTGAGGCAGCATTATTTGAATTGAAGTTCATTATTTACAGTTATGGGTACCTACTTAAATTGTGATCGCACACAGAAACGGTATAAGTAATTCTATAGTTTTCAGAGATATTGTGTTTATAGGTAGGCTCAATATAAGATAGGTACTGAAACTAATTTGACGATTTTATGATTTTTTTCTGTATGTTTGTTCCTCCATAACTCCTTAACCAATGATCCGAATTTGATGAAATTTGGTACATTTAGGCGTCTGGGCCACAGGATAGGCTATTCTAATCTTGCACCAGTTATGATAAGACGTGGCCCCCATATTAAACATAATATAACGCGGACGAAGTCGCGGGCATACCTAAGCGGGCATACATAGCATTATTAAATAAATCAAATCACTTTGTTCAAATGTTACATTAAGTAAATAAATCAAATCACTTTATTGTTCAAATGTAACAATTAAAAAAAATAGTTGAGATCAACATGGACCCTGTTAGGGCACTACAATATTATATTAAATCCTTATTAACCTACCTATATAATATTGGTAGGTATTAAAGATTCTATGTATTTTCTAAGATAGAATACATTATTTCTGGAGCTTGAAACCACATTAAGGTTTCATGCTCCACAAAAGATTCAGAGACAAAATGATTAACAATATTTTTATAATCGCATTAAAATTTTAGTTAAAAGTTGGGTGTAAAATAGCTATAATATCGTTAGGTACCTATCGGTAAGCAGTAATCACTATAAACAAGTAAAGTAAGGTGTAATGAACTGTTACATAATTAAATGAGCGATTCTATTTACACGTAACGACGCGAACACGACAACGTGGATACGACACGTCTTTTTGTAAGAACAAGTTTCCAAACGTAAAAAATACTTATTAGATAACCTCCGATCCGACCTTGCGTGTACTGCACCTGTTTATAACGCCCACTTTTAATACCACACAGGAATTATATTATTAATATTCGGGACCAAAAGGATGAAATTAAGAAGGAAAGTTATTAATGATACCTTTTACTGCGGGAAAATCTATAATAACGATGGCGAAACCGTGCGGCGGAAAGAAATATGAAAACTCTTAATGGCTTGTACCAACCTACCAATTCCTATATTCACACAATTTCTTTACATTCGATTGTGATTGAATGTAAATGTCCTTTTTGTCAAATTTTCAGGTCAATCGCGTCACATCGTGTCTTGGAGTATAAAAACGATCGGACGGCAAGTACCTACGTTACATTATTAATTGTGTGACTTTCATTGGATATTTGTACAAATAATGAATTACTGGTACCGTTACTTAATACACAATCGTTTATTGAATTACAATAATGTTTCCAAAATTTAGCTTACCGTGCACATAATCAAACAACAAAAGATTTTTAACTATTTTTGTGATCTTTCTTAACACCATTACCTACCTAATTTCACAATTACCCTGTTTTAGTTGTTTTCTTATTATTAAGTATAAAAAAAATCTATGTACCTATATTTATTTTTTGTTTGATACTGTGTAGCGATACCGCCGCCGCTGACGTCACGACTCACGACCGAGGCCTAACAAGCGAATAATTTATTTATTTATAATAGGTACATTATTTATGCAAATTATCATTAAACCCTTCTTATCATACGTTTAATATGCCTCACGACAAACTGCTATGTATTTTCACTTCCTCGTATCCTGTGACATTGAGTTGTTTTCCTTTAGAAGACCTTCGCTTTTCTAGATATTCTTGTTTCTGTGTGGATACACATGTAGATAAAAGGTTAATTGCAAAGTGTTTGCGAATATTCGTATTATCATCAATATAACAACCCACTTTGTCGTAGGCCTTTGAAATGTTGTAGGTAAGTATAATTAGGTATAGTATTTCTTGCATTGGTAGCTGAAGTGATAGAACACTCGACTTTTTTTCTGAAGGTCGTGGGTTCAAAAATTTCCGCCACGCACCTCTGGACTTTCCTTTGAAAAAAATATGTGCGCCTCAAAATCAGGATCAACGGTGAAGGCAAACATCGTGAGGAAACCGGCATATTCTGAAAACTTTGAAGGTTTCACCAACCCGTACCTATGCTTGTGGTATAATAATAGGTTCCATTGGGGAGACCCAATCCCAGTAGTAAGTTTTTATGATTTTGATACTAACGTAGATTATGATTAGATAACTATGATGTTTACTAACGATGGTCAAGTTCAACATACCAACAAACAAATTAATTTTCCCACGAAATTATACGTTTTTATAATATATGGTGGGAATAACCTTCTGTCTGATCTTCATTTATGTCGATTAACATTTAACAATTTGCCAAATCTATTATTTGCATTTGAAATTTGTTTTGCATAATATAGTGTTTAATTAATTTATTTGGTACCATTACATATTTGAATGTCCAAGCTAAATTTATTTCAATATTTTAATAATTATCTAATAAGTATCTAAATTATGTTACATTTTACTATACTATTCCAGTGCGTTAAGTTAACCAAATATTTTATAAAAAGATAATTATATATTTTATGTATTAATTGATTGAGCTTTAGAGATAATAAAAGGAAGTGATAAAAAACTCTGATCGAAATTAAATCGGATGTCAATTACCGATATAATCTTGAACAATTAAAAGCTAATTTATCACACTCGCTTGATCGATATCTTAAGTAAATTATATCCATTAAAGTTATGCAATACATGAAAGCATAACTACCCATTTCGGTTTCAAAAGTTCATTTGTTTTTTTCTAGAATCTTACAATAGGCTGCATAACAAGTGCAGCCAGGCTGAACGTTATATCATAATAACTGTTTGCCAACGGATTATTACAGACTCATTTAGATGAACCTCTTTCGAGAATCTTGAAAGTTTCAAATATAAAAACTAGATGCCTGTACCTACGTTCTTACCTAGAATAGCGAAGTATCTAATAATAGCTTCAGAAATATGAAGGTTTTATAGATTGTAAGTGTTTTGTCTCGCTTTGGTTTTCAATTAATTTTATAGTGATAGTTTTTTGCGGATCTCGGAATGAAAAAAACATGATTTGTAACCTTGTATCAATTACTTTCTAAATGACTTCCATAAAAACGGGGAAAAAGTTGTAAATTAAAAGTCAGTTTAACTAAAAGTTATTACCGATGACATTAATGTGTGGTTAAAGTGCAGTTAACTGTTTATGCTTTGATAAAATAAAAATTATGTGCGGGCAAAACCAGATTCCAATCTATACTTATCTAAATTCATTTTAGGCTTCAATGAACTAGAACAAACAAAACTTATTTGATCAACACATCAGTCAACACAATTGACATTCTTTTGACATTATCTATGGATAAACAAATCAGTGAAGTTGATCTTATGAAACTCAGTGACAACAATCAAGATTGATTCGTCAAGGTTAGCGGGGTCACCCACTTTCAACCACCAGGGTCAAAACGTCAAAGAAAACAACCTATACCGAAAAACTTATTTTAATCACTATTTTACAATTATAGAGGTAAGGAAAGCAAAATACGTTGTGCCGAAAGCAAATTAACCTCTTAATAAATTATAAGCATAACAAAACATCACATTCTTATAAAAAATACTTACAATAAAAATGAGAAAAATGGCGCGACTGAGTTAAAAATACTTACAATTATTTATGTTAATTAGATTTAATATTTTAAGAGATTCTCAATAGCATTTTTAAAAAACCTACGGTATTATTATTTCATAAAACAATGAGATTTGTTTACAAAAGTGCTTGTATTTTTAATAAAATGCTGCAAAGTATCTCAAGAAAATTTGTATATTTTTTTACAGAAAATAATTATCGTGGTCTCTCGAAAAGAACTGAACGAGTTTTCCTGACGAACATATTTTTTATTTTTATCATACTTTATTCAGGTACATCATTTTTATTAGTTAGAATATTTGAATTTATCCATAGTTTTATGAAAAATATTACATATAATATTTACATATAGGTTTATTTGAAGATTTCTAACAAAATTTTATAACTTCCTTACAACATTACCAAAAATATCGATGACCACGAAAATTATGGTAAATCCTTTTCATATTGGGAGAATATAAGGCTACTTAGTTTACAGGTTTCATCCTTACTATGTAAGTAAATTATAAATATAAAGCCGACGCGCGAAGATCTGACCGTTCCAGTTTACGGCGAAATGGTACTTTTACTAGCCAGCACCAAGCAAGTGGCAATCAAGTTGCTTACATAACGTACATTCACGTGGTTTGCCGGTTACAAGCTCGCAAAGCGATTTATTTTATCGTTTTTGTAAAAAGACAAAGAAAAAAGTGGGTTAAAAACGCGGAAGAGGTTTTAGCGTTCCCATTTTAATGATAGGTAACTGTATCAGCGAGACTGGTGCTATTCTGACTGCCATGACATTGGTATCGCATTCGATAACATAGAAATGGTCACAGGTCAAAGAACAAAGTATAATTTAATCTATGAAACTGTCATGGAGTTCGTGATTAATATCGTATGCGATAGTTAAGTGTCACTTAATTTAAGATCAAGCTCAAATTAATTTTTGTATATTGCAAATAAAACATAATAAACTAGGTATTAGATGTTTGAAGATATAAAAGTCTTCTAGATAAATTACATAATTATTAATTGTTTACGCCAAAAACGGCCTCTATTAGAAGCGAGGACAAACTCTAATTCCACAAACAAGCAGTAAGAAACTTCTGCTAAATACCTAGCCATTGTGACTTTGAATGTCTAAATATAATCTGTTTTATCGTTAGAGCCGGTAACCAGCGCGCCACGTGATACTTGGCTAGAGGCACTTTCGCCGCAAACATTCTAATTAGAGCCTGGTCACAAACATGTCGATTTTGCCCATTTTATTTTGTGCTCACAACTCAAACAAAACAGGACACAAACCCGAACGGTGCGCGCGCTCTCAATAAATAACTATCCTAAAATAAATTAATCTAACACAGTAACTAACTCATCACAAACGGACCCGAAATCGACTTCGGAAATTCGTAACACACGCGATTCACTTCCGAAATAGATTGAAAAAACGGACAACGTGAAAGGTGGTTACCCAATAGAAAGGTGTCACGCTTGGCGAGCGCTTTCTACCGCGAGTACAGCGCTAGGTCTGAGATTCTCCGCTGGCGCGCCGCGGCGTGGAAGCCCCGAGTGCCGTCGGGCACCAGCGGCGCGCGCGGCTCCATCCGCGGGGCGCAGGACACCCGCCTCTGGCTCGGCACCACCCCGCACTCGGGCCCGGACAGCGAACAACCCGACAACCTCCTCGACAGCCACCCGTCCCCACTCCCCGCGCTGCCAGTGCTCGCTTGCGATGTCCTCCTTGATCCGCAGTAGAAGGAAACACCTGAATCAGAACTGTGGCTGCAAGTCGACACCCTACGCGGTAGCCACGTCTGAATCTCGGGGCTCCTCGGCGCAAAGAACCCGCTCGAACTGCGCCGGTAGTAAGGCTGCGTGTACCTGTATTCGAATTCCGCATCAGATCCGCTGCAGCACGAGGAGTATTCGCACTCGTGACGGCGCGGCGTCGGCCTGCGAGCGCCTGTCTTCCTCTTAGGTTCTCTAGGAACACCGTTCAGTTCATACACTTTCATTCCTTCATCGTCCGGAGCTTGCAAACGTAAAGCTTCTCTTGCAGATTCCGATTCCGTGAACTCTACTAAAGCACACACACAGTTTACTAAAGTTGGATTCTTGTTGAGGAACTGTCGCACGTCAGCGGGCACTGGGTTCCCTGGGCGCAGGACCCGGACTAGGGCGATCTCCCCGCAGCCTGCGAAGAGGCGCGACACGTTCTCCACTGAAGGCTTGTCTATAGGCATCCGAACAGCCACCACGGTACGCGAGGGTGTGGTTTCATCGTACGCTGGCAGAGGGTCAATACGACGTAACTTGGTACCCAGCTCGTTGATCTCCAGTTTCGTGGAGCGCTTTAACGCCTCGGCGACAACTCTCCAGTCTTTCGTTAAATGCTTCACGCGTTTGAAGCTGGATATCAGTTTTAGGGAGACGTATCCTTCTTTATTCCGGCGCACGTGTTTGAGCAGGAAGGCGTCCTTTGTGATATTGGCGTCGGAGAAGTAGAATTCGACCTGGGCGACGATGCGGGTGGCTAGCTCCTCATCCGGTGGGGTGTAGGGTGGTTCCGGCGCGTCTGTGGCATCGGGGGCCACTTCGCACCCCGAGTCCTTGCCCCCGCCGGATCCGGCGTCGGAGGCCGAGTCGGAGTCGTGCTCATGGTCCGACGGGCGTCTCTCCTGATCTGCGATACCCTCATCTGGTTCTGGCAGGCTCCCCTCCATATTGCTGGGGATCGCGAGACGTGTGCGTCGCTTCGAGTCGCGGCGGTAACTGCGGGCGCGCGGCTCCGAGAGCGACCTTATATAATATCGGAGGGATGTTCGAGTAAAAGGCATTCGGAAACGAGTTGACATTGGCGCTGAACTCCCGCGGATTCGGCAGAAACACTTCCATGCACTTCCCTTAGCTAGATTATTGCATTTTAAGTGAAGCTTCGTGCTGATTTCAATAGGTTTTTTGTGCAACTATTGAATATTAATTTGGGCGTGTTCGGTAATTTTTGCGTGCAAAATGCATTGTTATCAATGGTTCCACCTATGATTAAGCACGCATTTGCACAATTAAAGCCGTATTGTTTTTGTATAATTAAATTGGTGCTAGAATCATAAAGAAAAATATCTATAAGTATCATTATAAAATCAACACAATTTTGAATTAAGGTCAATGCATTCGTTAAGATTGATTGATTTACAGTTTGCACATAAATTTCAAGTAATTTTGGAGTCATAAAAATTCCTTCGGTAGCGATATTTGCCTACGCTAAAGTTATCCACCAAGTCTTAACTTTAAATAAATATTGCTGGACAATTCACACAGCAGCGTTTAGCCCGATAGAAAAAATAATAATATTAAGTCTCGACAGCTTTGTGTATACCTATAAGATATACTTTGATCGTGTATTATAAGTCTACCTAGTCGTTTGGGAATGCAGTTCATCCCGTCGGTCTGGTTCCAGCTATAAAGTTATTTAATTCTCCTTGTACTGCGAGTATGTTCTGCTTTTGTTTTAGCAGTTAACATCTTTTTTTTATTTCACTTTCAAAATTTTCGTCTTCTTTTTTTATGTTGTGAAATCTATAAAGATTATTGGAACTTTTACGGATTTAAACATAGAGATCGTCTCATTATTATCAATAATAATCAACCCTATTCGTATTCCACATAGGGGATCCGATGAAAGAGATTAGGCCTTAATTCACCATTGACAAAGTTCGGGATGGTGAATGACACGTTATGTCCTTCAAAATTTTCAAAGTTCTCAGAACATGCCGGATTCCTCACGATGTTTGCCATTAGAGCACGTGTTTTAATGAACACATCATTTAAGAAGAAAAATATTGTATTAGTAAGTATACGTAGATAACTTCAGAAGCGCAAGCGAAGCTATTAGCGGGTCGGCTCGGCTAGTAAATAAATGCAGCGAATATATTATGTTATTTGCTCAAGAAAATATTTTGTATAAAATTCGTAAAAAGTTGCACAATATTTGACTCACCAATCCGATGATTTAACGTACGTAGCCGTAAATCTAATTAGTTACACAATGTGGTGACCGGACATAATCCTGTTTGTGGACGAATCATAGGTGAATGCCACCATAAGATAACAGAATAGAACGTCCCATCTTATACACACTGGGTCTTGTCTATCAACCTGCACTTGGCCAGCGTGGTGAATTAAATAATACTTTAGGAGAATTTAATAATACTTTATCTATCACTAAATTTAAAAATGTAGAGAAAAATGAAATAATTCAAAAATCATATTAGGTACATAATATCAGAGTATCTAGAAGATAAAACAGCATGGGATGGAATGGAATCCGTATTATTGTATTGTATTATGTATTGTATTTTTGACCTGTCCAAGTGATCTTTAGGATTTTATGGAGTAAATTAAGAGATCGATTCCCGCCTCAGGACAAACATTTGTACAATCTGCAGTTATTTGTTCGGTTGTCACAGGGTGTTTATTAAGTACATTAAAAAATATTTATCTATGTATGTATATTCTATTACCTTAGTTAATCAGGTTATTAGCCCCCGTAACACAAGCATTACCACAGAGCTAGATGTGTGAATTATTCAGCATTATTTATTTATATTATCCACCTCGTTCAGTCGTTTAATTTCATATATTTATCACCTTGTTCAGTAATTTAATTTAATCGTAATCCTGTGTCCGCACAAAGGCCGTAGAGTATGTTTATAAACACTAAACACAGAAAACATTATGCGGAAGTGTTTTTCTCCGAGAATAGAAGGACCTTGCATGTTATCTACAAGCACTAGACTGACTCACACTTGACTAGAATAATCTACGATCTGTGCCCTATTTCATGTAACCTACGATTGGTCGTTAGCTTTACTTGGAAGCTTAGCACCATGAAATGGGCTTATGCTACTTTTTACAGTGTCTGGGTGTATAATAAAAATATTTATGTATGTATGTATTTATTAAAAATAAAAAAAATAAAAATAAAGTTTATTTTGCATTAACAAACGTTACAAATCACCTCCAAATCAAGTTAACAGTTATATTAAGTAAGTATACCAGTAGGTATATCAGAAATCTGGCACCCGTAACACAAGCTTAGAGGGGCTACTAGTTGTTGCTGTGTGAATTATGCAGCAATAAGTTTATATTTTTTTTAAATAACTTTACAATTATTTTATATTCATAGACCTGTTTAGGTATATTTTGGTTAGAGTTACATTTTCAGTTCAGTTCAAAGAATCTTTATTTCTCATTAAAAAACAATTGTCACTTACATGAGAAACTAATTACTAAAAACTAAAAACATTTTAAATTTAAGATCACACAATGTAACTGAACATCATTAAATTATTTGATTCAATTACTACGCTAAATTTTTCGTTAACTCTCTCCAACAAACCTAGTCTTTAATATAGATATTAAAAAAATTAACGAAATAAAAACACCAAGTTTAATAACATCTATTAATAGCACAAAACTCATAAAAAACTTAATAACATTGCAATCACGATTGCACTTGTAAAGTTGATAAATATTGATGTTAAAGTTCGCTTCCTGTCTGTTTGTCACGATACCTTCCTACATTGTTAAAGGATAATAATGACATTTATAAGATAATTATCATTACGAAACTAAGATAAGAGCATCTGCGGCAAAGGTTTACTTACGGGGTTCGATTCCGACCGAAAAATATTTTTACTCCAAATAAATGTTTACTTATATCTATTTTCGTTCCAACTGCTGGGAGGGACACAGGAACTTCTCTCTTGTTTGTTAATTAAATTCTTAATTAATTATTTATTCTTCTTTTGTAAGCATTAATACACTGTTGCCATGTGGTGCTGACCCAAGAATAGTACCTACCACAAAGTCTTTTCGTGGGTTTCGTCAAGCTGACTAAATGTTTTATACATATATCAAAAGACGAGCAACAGTGTCTATCCGTATCGGTCAATCCCCATCGGTAAAGCGTGGTGAATACCAAGTACTGTAAAACCTAAAATGGGTTCTATTTGGGAGAATAGTGCCCAATAGCGGGACGTTAAATGGGTTTTTAAGATTATAAATTAACTGTTTTCCTATATAATCTAATAAAACATACGACTTCCTCAAAACTTGTTATTGTTTAGAATAATTTGCATAATTGTATCAATTTCCATATCTCGATATATCGATTCACAAAATACCGTAACTGGAAAAACTAGTAAAAACTATTTGTAAACAAAAACAGGTTTTTTTGTGTTGATAACTTTGTGAGGAAGTTTATCCGCTTGTTTGTGAATCTAGCGGATTTTATTCGTAATTCAATTTATGAAATCTTTACTTTATTGCCACAGTTGCTAAATGGACGCAAACTCGACTTTCACTCCGAAGGGCATGGGTTAAAACAAACCTCTGAATTGTTTTTCGCTAAAATCATGTGTTATGCCGGTTTCCTCACGATCTTTACCCTCACCGTTAAAACACGTATCCTCCAGGCACGCATTGCTTTTTCAAGAAGAATAATTAAGAGGTGCACGGCGGGGTCTGAACCCACGACCTTCAGAATTAAATCAAACAAATAAAACGAACATTTGACACTAAGATAAGACAAATATAAAATGCATATCAGAACTGACCTGCCGCACTAAGTGCCATCCCACCGGCCGATAACTGTCCATACAACATCATACAATACAAACAAACATACGTCCATTAATAAGCAGTTGCTTCCGACTTGTAGTCATTATCATCATTATAAATGACGTAGAAGTTAATTAAATATTCATTAGATGTAATCCTATTACCTTAAGACTGTAGGTACTAGGTATTATAGGCATTTATCACATGATTAAACGCTTTGTTATGATAAGTACGTCCCAAGTCCCAATCTATTACCGTGTGTGTATTTAAGTATTAATTAATTTATTAAACGTTAATTCCAAAGGATCTAATTCCCACTCGAATCTCTTAATTTTGAACCAACTACAAAAATTAAGAAGGTTCTCAAGTCGACTAAATTAAGAACTGTCAAAACGAAACTTTGCTTTGTTAAAACTTCAATGCCTATTTTAGTGAAATTTACAAATTAGCTAATAAGTAGTAAGTAATAAACATTAACGAAATGATTTATTTAGTTAAATGTTTTTAACTTGTCCTATATAATTGTGTTTCAATGGAAATAAAGTTCTAGACTTTGATTTAAAAACTGTAATAAAGAATTATCTTATCTTAAAAACTGTTGCTTCCCTTGTGGTCCCAATTTAGATCTAGATCAATTTAGATTTTGATCCGGTTCTGATAAGAGTATTTAGAAGCAGTTTGAAATCGATTTTATTCGTAGAACGATTTTATCAGAAGTAGCCGCCGAAGTATGTCGGTTTTTTCATGAAATAATTTAAAATTAAGTATGTCTCTATAAATTAGTCCAAGGTTTTTGTCTGATTTGTGGAATACTCACGACCTGGCCCGACCGAAGCCTTACTCTGACGTAACCCAAATATTGAGTTTGTGCTGTAAGCGGATTCACGATATTCGACACTAAGCTCGAAGCCCAACATTACATGAACTCGACGATATAACAATGGCCGATTTTTTCTAGAGATTACTCGATTATCTAAACATCATTACAGCAAACCACATAAAAATTTGGGCCGAATGTATAGATAAAAAGTGGGAAGGAAGCAGATTTTTTTATAAATAATAGTAAGGGCCGAATGCACACAACAATTCGGGACGAATGTAGATTTTTTATGCGGCCGATAATCACGGGACGAATGTGGACTAAATCAAGCCAGCGTATAGAGAGAAGTCCCCGTGTCCTCTAAGTGGGAACATAAATAGGGGTATATTTACATTCTCTCTCTTTTTTTTTTAATTGGCTACCCTTCTTGAGTGAGGATTGGTGAATGCCACATGCCCTTTAAATTTTCGTTCTTGTTCTTTACCTTTCTCCACATTGTGAGTGCTAATTTTGTATACCTACTTAATATTACATTGAATGACTTGTCAATGATCTTAAGGATTTTATGGAAATAAATTATTTAAAAATGTAGGTGTAATTCTTAGACCGGTACCACATGGTAAGTTCTCATCATATATGTATTCATATATCACAATATATATATAATGTAGTTTCTTAAATTTTATTTAATATATAATAAACACAGGTGAGCTTACCCCGTGGTAAACTCACCTGTGTTTATTTTCATCTATACTTTTCTAGTTAAACATCATATAAAATAAATAGATATCTATGTTGCTGGACAATATACAGTTCACACAGCAACACTCACCATTTCTTATGTGGTACCCCGTGGTAAGCTCACCTGTGTTTATTATAATATGACATCTAGCCCCGTGGCTAGTTGTCGTTGTGTAAAAATTGTCCAGCAATATTTATCTATTTTATTTTATTTATTTACAGGTGCCCATCTTATCCCGTCAATCAAGATACATCGCCTCAGGACACATTAAAGGTCGCTATTTGATTGGATCCCCAATGTTCAATGTTTACGAATAAATGCTTATTAAGATGTACTGTACGTAATATTTCCGCAGTGTGTTGTTCGCAACATTCCGCTAGGCTGATAAGGTCATTGCCAAGCTGGTGCTACTCTGAAACTGCGTTTAATAAACTATCGTAAGTAGTAAGTATATATCTTTTATTAAGAACCAAAAAAAGTTACCTAACACAATAAATAATAAAAATATAAAGTTTATTTTGCTCCATAAAATAAAGAATTAATAATGAACATCTTAAATATTATTAGGTATCTTAGGCATGATTACTTTTTACTCAAATTTCAAAACGATAAAAGATCAAAATTTAAAAAAGGCAAAGTAGATCATAATGAGAAGAAAGGTTAAAAGTTTTTCTTAAGGAACTTCATTTTTAATATTCACATCAAATAAATGAATATTTTTATTTAAACTGAGATTTCAGGAAGTTATTCATGCTTATTTCGTTGAACATGTTTGTAAATTAATTTTAAATTAAAAATCAATATAAGTATTAAGTACATTATTTACTACATATAAATTAATACATTTGTGTAAATAAGTGATTCTACACTATTCAAAATAAATGACGTAAATAAAACAATACAGTTTCAGCGTAGCCCCTCTGTGTCACTAGCCAAGATCCCACGACCTCCGAACATCTCTCGCATACAAATTACGGAGGAAGTCACGGGCAACACATAGTGTAGGAAAGTCGCGTCCAGATCTGTAGGTCACAGGAAATGTATGTTACTACGAGTAAGTAGCACGAAGTATTTGCGTGATGTTATTGCACTTTATATGTAAACTATAGCTGACTCGCTATGACATTATATTATGTCATTTACCAACCCGCACTTGTGTGGCTCTCATCAAGAGAGAAGCCCTGTGTCCCAGCTGTGGGAATATAAATTAAAAAAAAATAAAAAATATTTATTAGGCACATAAATGGTTAGAGTCATGTTAGAGTAGGTACATATAATTTTATGAGATGACTCCGCAAAAGGTTAAAAGCTGAGTAGTCAGCGCCCCCCTCCAAGTACAACTCGTGAGGTTTGTTCCCTTTTAGGGGTGATTATGATAGATTAGTATAGATGAAAATTTATGGCTAAATATCATATAAAACAAATAGATATCTATGTTGATGGACAATATAGGTACAGTTCACAGTATAAAATTTTCCCGTTAAAACCTTTTTCCTTGATATCTATAAAATAACCATAAAAATAGTTTATAGAATAATTTTAATAGACTCATTATCACATCAAAGATAGGTATTTCCTAGTAGTAGGGTATTAGTGCTATTATTTTCTAATAATAGCGTATATTGTCGGGTACCTACTAGGTATCTCGAGGTGAGACCTAGTCCTATTAACAACTAGGAAGTTAGAAGTATGTAGGAAGTCTGTTTGTGACCCTAGCTAATATGGGCACTTATCTATTTGTATCCTAGAATTTCTTGTCATTGATTTAATTGACTGAGCGATTAGAGAGCGAAGCGTCTCCTTTTCTATGGCTGATTTGCTTAGTTTGTGTTTTTATTCTGGGCCCAGTTTTCACCCAAATTTTCTACTATGACTACGAAATAATTTGAATAATATGTACCTATTTACATATCGTGCTAGAAGATATCAGATATGCATTATAGTGCAAAGTTCATGGAATTATGTAGACAGTCAATCAAAACATTAATAATTAAATGATAAAAATAATTACTTACCTATTTATTATTACGTAATTGAAATTGCCCGCTGTTTCACACACATAAAACAACAATTTATGTTTATTTATTTTTTTATCAACCCCAGACACAACTAGTACCTACTATCTACACTATGTACCTACCCTTAGTATTGGCAGATGGATAAGATAATTCTTAATTTTAAATTATTTATTACATTATGTATGTACACCAATAAATCAACGTAATTATTTATAAAAGAAAACATAAATCTTCAAAATGTATGCATAATGGGAGGTATATTTCTGAAATCAATATCTTTCAGACGACGTAAATTACTTTTATAATTATATCGAACTCATGTTTCCTGAAGAAAAAGTACTTATCGGTTTTGAATAGATAATTAAAATTACTTTGTGATTGTATAAGGTTTTTACTCTGATTTTGAAACAGCAAAAATTATGCCCCGGGTGAGGATCGAACTCACGACCTTAAGATTATGAGACTTACGCGCTGCCTACTGCGCCACCGAGGCTGTGACGTGGCAGATAAAAATATGACTTAAAAGAAAACAAGTAAATACATAGGAATTTAACTACGTTAGTTACTACTACAAAATGTTTTTCTTTTTCGATTTTATGATTGTAAATCAATATTCAAAAGTTTATTTAATACCTATATTATTTTTTTCCAAGTAACTCGCAATAAAAGACTCAGGAAGAGGGTAGATCGTTTCGTTTGTCAATAACGGTCTGCCTACCCGCCGCCGCCGGTGTCATCAGTTAGTCCGTGAACATGGCGCTTGCAACAGTGTCGAAATATCGGAAAACTCAAAAACATTTAAATCATGGTATGTTACCCGTTTCATGTTCAAATACTGTTTATATTCCTCTTTGATATTTCAGTGCCGAAATGACGATGATGATGATTGATGATCCATCGGATAGAGTAGGCCGGTGCCTCCGCATCCGAAATGGATGTCCGAAGGAAGTAGATAATACTGTTCCGTTGCAACACTTATCTGTTACCATATCATCATTAACATTACACCCCTATTCACGTTCCCACTGCTGGGACACAGGGACTTCTATCTTGACGAGAGAGATTAGGCCTTAATTCACCACGCTGGCCAAGTGCGGGTTGGTGAATGACACACATGTCCTTCAAACTTTTTCAAAGTTCTCAGAACATGCCGGTTTCCTCACGATGTTTGCCTTCACCGTTAGAGCACGTGTTTTTTAAAGCACACATAATTTTCCATGAAGAAAAATCAGAGGTGCGCGGCGGGGTTTGAACCCACGACCTTCAGAATGAAAGTCAAGTGTGCTCCCACTTAGCCCACACGGCTCCTCATAATATCATCATTATCTAGGTTTAATATACGAGTATGTATATAAATGTGTGTATGATAAAAAAATTCAATGAATGTAAAAATAATATAAATTAACTACACTTTCCCACGGTTTTTTTTCCGCGGTATAATGTAGCCTATGTCACTCTCCATCCCTTCAAATATCTCCACATTAAAAACACGTCAATCGATCGCTCCGTTTTGCCGTGAAAGACGTAGAAACAGACACACTTTCACATTTATAGTATTAGTAATAAAGTAGGTATAGTATTAATAATAAGTATTATTAATAAATAAAATATAAATATAGCCGGACAATTCACACAGCAACATCTAGCCCCATGGTAAGCTCGAAGCTTGCATGGATAGTAATGAGTGATCCTTTCCACACTGAATGCACGATCTACCACAACAATGTTAGTACTTACTAAACCTAGCTAGATATTAGGATATTAGGTACCTAAGTCTAGACCTGACATTGAGAAAACAGACGCCAGATTCCCTGTTTTATCTGCATCTTCGTAGTAATTCCTATCTGCCCACTTGATCTATAAATAAATAAATATTGCTGGACAATTCACACAGAGACATCTAGCCCCTATATTATCTATATTTTGGCTTACCTAATAATTATGACAAATTTACTCCGACAAGCTTTTGAATTTACCTTTACAAAATAATTTTTATGTATGGAGTTTATAAAGTAGACACACATAGTACCTACACATAAATAGACAACAATAATTTATGGTTCATAGATTTGATTATAAAATAAAAAGAGATATTTTCTGGCATAAATCCTCAATACCCACAGTAAAATAATTCGGAAATCTATAATTACATTATTATTATAGTACATTGTTGATCTTAGGAGATTTTATATAAAACCAAAAATGTTTTTTGTTAATAATTATAATACAATGTGTCAGTCATTACAACACGGGTAAAGCCACGGTGCAAAAAAGTAAGCTCATAATTTACAGACAGACTGTACATGTGCATTACACATTAATTGTTATTCACGCAAGGGCGCGTGCGCGACCTACGACAACTATAGATGCGCGGGAGTGTACTGAGAATGATAAAATATCATTTTGATAGATATCATCAAATCATCTATATATATAAAAGAAAGTCGTGTTAGTGCCTGAACTTATAACTCGAGAACGGCTGAACGGATTTGCCTGAAAGTTGGCAGGGGGGTAGTTTAGAGCCAGGAGAAGGACATAGGGTACTTTTTACCGCGGGAAAATCCAACATAATTCGGGCGAAGCCGCGGGCGGAAAGCTAGTTTATTATAAAAAGTAAATCCGTTTTCTTTATCAGCCCGCTGCTGGGCATAGGGCCTCCAAATGGCGCCAGTCTTCGCGTTATTGGGCGGATTGCATCGAGGTCTTATTATCGACCCTAAAAAATCGTGCCGCGACGTGCCGCGATAGATATTAGAATATGCTATTTTTAATTAATCCTAAGTTTGGAGAAAGTACCTAATTAATCCTTAGTTCTGCCCTGGCGCCTGTTGCCTAGAACTAGGAAATACATGTGCTAACGCTATAGAAGAGAGCGTACCCGTTATATGACGGCCGTAGCTATACAAAAATATTTAATTTAACGTTTTGTTATATTTGAACATAAAACGGGCGACCATGATTTAAATGTTTTTGAGTTTACCCGTTTCAAGTTCCAATATTGTTAAAAACCATGATAGTTTAAAAAGTTTTGTTATGTTATGTTATTCCATAAAATCTTGAAACATTAAACCATTTATATTTTATGTATAT
Organism: Chloroclystis v-ata; assembly: GCA_963691955.1. NCBI lineage: Eukaryota > Metazoa > Arthropoda > Insecta > Lepidoptera > Geometridae > Chloroclystis > Chloroclystis v-ata. The sequence goes on from OY829905.1 coordinate 5,284,848, forward strand.
TCCATAAAATCCTAAAGATTACTTCGACATTTTTTATAGATACTATTGATAAACTATATATGGCGACCGTGATGCTGTGACCGCGCGCTCTCTCGGTCTATCTCGAAAACGGTTCACCGTATGAACCATTATTTTAATCAAAATTTGTTGCGTATTTTGTATTCTACAATAAAATATTATTAATATTGATTATTTCTTATATAGGTATACAGATAGAAGATTTATTTAAACCGTTAGCAGTTTCTTCAGAAGCATTGTTTCCGGAAATGCACAAAGCAGGCAGCTCAAGGCCCTCACGTATAAGCCGATGTGGCGTAAAGTTGCGACGCTAGTAAGACTGTAGCACAGGACAAAGAATTATTATTGACACCTTTTGATGATAATTATAGACAACTTAACGTATATAATACAATACACTCTTTATTGTTACATCACATAACAAAAAATACACACTTAACAATACAGAGAAACAATGGGCGGTCATATCGCTAAGAGCGATTTCTTCCGGGCAACAGGGGCTGTGTAAATTGTCCAGCGATATTTATTTTTATTTATTTTATTTGCTTTGTTTGCGGATAAAATCGTTTGATAAGCTAAGAATTTGTTTCTCGTAAGTTATTGACACACATTTGTTGCGGTTGCCTTCGCGCATTACTGAGAACATTACGTTACTTCATTTTGGAAGATTATTGTGAATTTGTGACTCATGTTTTATATCCGTTTGTTAAAGATAAAGATAAAGATAAAGAGATAAAGAATTATTTATTGTGAAACTGTGTACAATAGGTCTTAAATTATATATAGAGAGTATCAACAGCCTGCCCACTTGGAGCGTACAACAATATTTGGTATCTTAATAGAAATGAATGAGTACAATAATTATTAATTAAATTAGGTACGCTAAAATATAAATTAATTTGTGTAATAATATTAGGTATTTAATGTCAAAATTTATCATTCAAATAATCATATAAACTATAGTAACATTTCTCTATAAGTAAACTTCTAAATTTGTTTTTAAATGATATTTCACTATTACAGTCCTTTATACATTTCATTGCTTGGTTATAAATTTTAGGCGCCATACCTAATACACTTTTGCGTACTAAGGCTGTTCGTGACGGATGCAAACATAGTCTTCGCGAATTATCGTTGCGTCGATCTCGCACTGCCTTGTCAGAGAAGCTAGTGAATAAGTTCTTGTTATTTCTTACAAACATGGCTACATTTAATATATAGAGTGATGGTAGAGTCAGAATTTTATGCTTAACAAAATATGGCTTACAACTGTCAAGAGTAACTAAGTTAAACATAGCTCTTATGCAACGTTTTTGTGTTTTAAAGACTCTGTCTTGATCAGTACTATTGCCCCAAAAAATAATGCCGTAAGATAGTAAAGATTCAGCTAATCCATAATAGGCCGTTATAAGACCATCAGTATTAATAATGGGGTTAAGTTTGTATAATGCATAGGCTACACTACTCATTCTTTTACATAAGTGATCAACGTGACTTTTCCAGTTCAGTTTTTTGTCAATCGTAAGTCCAAGAAACTTAGCCGTATCGACTTCAGTAATAAAAGAGTTATTAAAATAAATGTTTATGTTAGATTTTGTATTTGATGTTGTTTCCACTTTGTTTTGGGGAAATCTATACTAATATTATAAAGAGGAAAGATTTGTTTGTTTGTTTATTTGTAATGAATAGGCTCCGAAACTACTGGACCGATTTCAAATATTCTTTCACCTTTGGAAAGCTACATTATCCCCGAGTAACATAGGCTATAATATAGCAAAGAAAATTGTGGGAAAGTGTAAAACGCGGGCGAAGCCGCAGGGCGGAAAGCTAGTTAATTATAAATTATTAATAAATAAATATTGCCGGACAATTCACACAGCAACATCTTTCCCCGTGGTTTAATGACATCACAAGATGTAATCTCCAATAAAATATTTTATTTGTACAAAAGCTGTAGATAATATTTATTAATAATATTAATTCAATTGAGGCTAGTAAAATAATGAACGGAATCAATTTTACAAAAAAAGTTAATTAATAAATAAGTATAGGTAATATACTCTTCAGAATCTTTTAAAGCTAATTTCAAAATACCTCCATAAAAACATTTCTTCAAATGGCGATTTTGGGTGTCTTTTAGTAATGCATTTAGCACAAGAACCTACAAATAAATAAATTAATAAAATCAATACTATTTCAAGTGCGATCGAAGGCCGTTGCGTCGATAATAGTATGTTACGGATCGATAGAACTCTGATTAGCTGTTATAAACACTACTATTTAGGAGACTTGGAGTAAGAATAATGAATAGCTCTAACGAATGAATTAACTCTTCATTGTACTTGTATCAGAAAAAAAATACAAACTTAATAATATCTTTAAGCTAAAAGTACACAGTAAGTAAGTAATGTTAGTATGAACAATGTGGGGTGCGAACGCTGCATTTAGCTTGGCCTTAAAAATAAGTAATAAAGTAGTTTCGGATATTTACTTCCTAATTTATTTTAGGATGACAGGGTGGAAGGTATAATCTTTGGCTGTTACAGCATAGCATAATCAACATAAGTACCTATTTACGTTCCCACTGATGGGACACAGGGTCTTTTGACGAGAGAGGCATTAATTCACCACGCGCTGGCCAAGTGCAAATGTATATGTCTATTAAACTCTTCAAAGTTTAATAGACTGGCAAATGTATATGTCTATTAAACTCTTCAAAGTTTGAGAACATGCCGGTTTCCTCACGTTGTTTGCCTTCACAAGCTAAAGCCAATTGTATATCCCTCTATCGACGACCCTGTTCAGATCCGCCGGCTATGAACGTTTCGTTGTTTATCCGAATTATTCTGATTGGCATTAGCACCTAAACTACCTACGTATACGGTCTATACTAGTTCATACACCCTGCTTTTCTAATTTAATGCCTACTATTTTTGTTAGAGAAAAAGACGTTTGGTTTATAATTAGTTACTAACAACTCTACATTTGTTTGGTGCTACTTTTACTTTATGGGTTGTGTTGTCTGAAATAAACGTATTATTTATTTATATAACACTGTCCTTATGATCCTTACATCACTAAGCCCTAATCTATACATCTATAATTATATCGCAAACCTCAGGAACCTGTCACCTCCTGCCTAATTTACTAGTTAAATTTTCAATCTAAAATATTTTTCAAAGGTGCATTTTGGGCCTGTTAAAAGAAAAAAAAAATATTATTCTGAATAAGTAAGTGAATAAACTCGTTACATACAGAACAGTAACTATTGTATATAGATATGTTAAACATAGGTTCCACACACGTTTAATAACACTTGATAGCCTACGACGAAACGGCAAAGTTTAAGCCTTTCAATTAGCCGCACCGTGCAAAGCATGAGCGGAAGCGATAAAAATCAGTAGATCTATTCGTATCATTATTTAATATCTGTGACACAGTTTGTTAACTAAGTTCATTATCGTAGTTTTTATTTTAAACTCCCTTTCGATTTTAAAATATATGATATTTTTTTATTTGCCAACCTCTGTGTGTGAGGTCCGTCTGTGACTGCGTCATAGATTGCGGATCCGATTACTGGCCCGGTATATTATATTTGTTCCGGCAACAAAAGTTGTATAGTAAAACCATTTCTAAAATGAACGCCCCTTTTTCTGTATTTCCTCTCACACGTTGAAATCATCACGGTTTTGTGGAGGGGAGTTCATTTTTAGAATGGTTTTACTATACAGATATTTGTTCCTGATGTTTTGTTTTCTATATTTAATTATCCAAGTAATATTTAAAATTGACCTAAAAAAATTACAAATCTTTAAACCTGTAAAATAATCTTGATAACCACATAGGCTCAAACAGTTCCATATTAAATCTACATTTCCATTTGGTTTTAATATTATTTAATATATTCATCATCACATCATTACGGATATTTATCAAGCGGTGTTAATATTTATAAATAGCTAAAATCTTCACCTTATCCCACAATTTACATTAAAACCATAAGTACACCAATGTAGCTCTTGACCTTATTATATTTCGGCATTGAGTCGCGATACATAGGTATTGTATATAAGTATGTATGTATTGATTATCGAGGCAGGTTTATGTGAAATCTTATCGATCTATGTCCTTGACATGTCGACAAGGTAATGCGGTTTAACGAACGGTAAATACAGTAAGTAATATATTATTCCAAATATTAATATTAATCCAAATTATACATATAGTAAAACCTGTAGCAAATACATTAATATGAATATTGCTAGTTAATTTCATACTATATGTGGCCCCGTAGTAAGCTCGAAGCTTGTGTTACAGGTACCTACTAGATTTCTGATAAACTTATTACAAACTCACTACATATGATATAAAGCAAATACCTACATTTATTATTGTAAGGTTAAAATGTAAACTGATCTGATGTACAGGTAATTAGTCTCCATAATAAAACCTATTCTGTGATCGCAGTAAGTTGGAGCAATACTTTTATGCTAAGTTGATTTTTTCCGTAAAATACCAAATTAATTGATAACTGAAAAATTAACGAGATTGTAAACTTATTTCGAAAACAGCACAGATTTAAAAGTTCATTGTTTACCAATGTTAAATAATGCTTGCAATTTTGCCTCACGATTAAATTAAATAGGAATGTCACTGCAAAGCTGATAATTACAGCAATTTCGATAAAGGCGTATGTAGAAAAGCCGTATGTGCATGTGCCCTTATTTCCTTCCGATCGACATTGGCCCCGATAAAAATGGCAGTGCCATAGGCTTACATTAAATAGCTAATTCATTCACCTAATTTTTTTTAAATACCCTTTAGTTTCCTTTTTGACTTTATCAAGATCTGTTTGTTAGAATTCTATTTCACTAAAATCACATAAAGAGAGATATGAAAGAAGAAAAGTTCAGCGTCTTCCCAACAATAGTTTCACATACGAATAAGATTAAAAATTATAAGACAACATAAAATTAGTGAATTATAAGTATATTTACGAGACGATCATCACATATTACGTATACTGAAGATATTTCAATACCTAATATAGTAATTTACCTAACTTAACTATTGGTCTTTTATATTGTTTCAGGTAAACAAAATACAGATAAATAGAAAGGTAATAATTTATGTGGTTTTTTTTCTATGACGAAATACCTAAACTAACTAATTTTAAATAAATTATTTTTAAAATTTTAAATATATTTTAGCGATTTTAATTAGTTTAAAGAAACTATACTATTTCCATTTACATAATCATTTAACAGATGAAACAAGCTGTTTACTTTTGCCTGTAAAAAGCAAAACAGAAAATCATGCAGTTTATTTTGAACTTTACTCCTTTACCATAAAGGTCACATCCTGAATGCGATCCAGCCGTATAAGGGTTTATGTATTCACTATTTATTATGGTCAATCACATTTATTTATCTATATGGTCCAAGAATATGGTGATAATGTTGACCGTAAAGAACCCTATTGTATTCAGCTTAATAAAATAAAAACCAAGACCTCTAATCTTATAAATGTTTATAAATTGATTTTCGCACAGGGAAGATTTAAAAGGTAAGAAAACATGGAAAAAAAGCAAAGCCGTGGCAATTAGTACTTAACCCTTAACCACCTGACATACGTCTCACAGACGGAAGCAAATTTAAATCGCTTATATTTTTTCGGGGAAAGCACGCATCAACTTGTGTGTTCCTGTACCTTTTTGCCCCGTCCCTGAGTGTCGCTAAAACGCTCGTCAGCGTCAGAGGTCCACGCGTTTGTCATTCGTAAGTAAAAAACTGTCGTTGTCCGTCTGTGAGACGGGTGGTAGGTGGTTGTGTGACTTTTTTGAAATTTTGTTTTTTGTGTGTTTTAGTTTTAAACGGTTTCTAATGATAGAGTTATTGAACCATGATTATAACAATATCTATCTGATGACGAAAACTTACCAATTGATGAAGGCAGTGAGGTAGATGTGGAAATAAACGTACAGCGTAGAGGATAGTTGCGAATCGAATTCTAATGGCGAAACATCTAATTCTAAAGTAAGCCATGGTATAATTGTATCTCAATATGAAGTTTTATATGCAGAGCAAAAATTTTTTTCTGTAGATGAAGAGCCCATAATAAAAATTTGTACGAGACCTCGAATAAAAACTTTTTGGGAAAGATTTTTTGCTGGTCTTCCGGTCCTCCATCATAAGGCTCGAGATTATTATAGCGTCATATAGTTGAAGAAAGAGAAGCTCCGCATATGCAGCGTCAATAAACAACATGACGATTCAACGTGATTTTCAATCTGCACTTCGGCGCATCCTTCACTGCGGCAATGACTCTGCCCCACCAGCACTACCAGGTGGAACCGGTTCCAAGGAGAGATTGGCTTCTAAAAAGACTGTTCAACCAGGAACAGAACGCAGGACCCAATAATTTAATCTCTAAATTACCAATTTGTATTGAATGCTCCCACAAAATGTGCAGTCACCGTTGGAAAAATCTATAAGATTGATGCCTTGCAATTTTGGATAACAAAGGATAATAATGAGGAAGTGTTTATTTTATATGTATTGTTGATTATTCTATTTTTATTTACAGAAAGAAAAAAGTTTCTATCTCGATTGATTATTTTTATAGACCTCGTGTTTTGAAAAACACATTTTTTAAGCTAAAATAAGGAGTTGTTTTACAGAAATAAATATTTTAAGAAAATACATTGTTTATTCTGCACTTTTATTACTTTAATAAATACTTCGATATGTATTTTTATAGATTTTATTTAAAAAACCGAAACTTTATCCTTGGATTTTACATAGAACGCAATTTTAACATGCCCGTCTAGGAGACGTATGTCAGGTGGTTGTGTGACAAGAATAGGTGGTAGGAGGTTAAGGGTTAATAGAGTACATACCTACATAAATATAAATTATATTTTTTTTATTAGGCTAATAACTGCGATTACTAATAAAAAAATATACCTAATTTTCATTGTCTCACATTCTATAAGGAAAAATAATTAAAACATGCTTCGGAGTAATTCTACACTGCGATTACAAAAAAAATATATACCTAATTTTCATTGTCTCACATTTTATAAGGAAAAATAATTAAAACATGCTTCGGAGAAATTCTACAATTTAGAATGTATCTCTATGCTCTATGCATAGACAACAGATAACGGATTCGGTAACATGCAATCACAAATAAGATAATTTGTAAAAGTAAATAAAATAAAACCGACCGACAATCTCTTCCTATTTTATTATTAGCTTATGCAATCTTGTTTAATTTGTGAAATTTGTTACGCTTGTTGTTAAGGTTTTATTCTGTAGCTTATATATAGATAAAATTCAACAAGCTTCGAGCTTACTTCGGAGCTATATAATTATGTTTCTCTGCAAATTGTCCAAAACTATTTAAGTACTTATATTTATTTATTTTAAGACCACTTTAAAAACACCGTTTAGACTAGAAAATCTAGAAATGTATCTTTCGCGTTAAACTTCGCGTAAACAAGTTTGCGTAACCTTAACTAAACATGCGTACATGCAAAGTCGCAGAAGGCAATTAGTGCATTACCATACATGCTACATAAAAGGCGGCATTGACGACAAATGTACTGAGCTTCCGGTGGAAATGTATTGATAGCAGAACAGGCTGAAATGATCTTGAAAATATAATAATTGATAAGTTAAAAGATTTTGTAAAGGTAAGTAACATTTATTAAATTAATAATAAATTATAAATAATTGGTAGATAAGTGTTTTTAATTTATTTAGAATTATTTCAAATTATTAACATTATACCTAAGTTTATCATAATAATGTAGTGATTCCTGATATCAACCCCATGTGATATGATTTAATTTGTACTTGATTAATCTGAGCTATGTATGGTAGCCTAATCACTCATGGAAAAGATTTCAACGCGTACCGACTTGTATTAAATCTGTGGAATGCAATTTTTATCTTATTTTTGCCATAAAATCTTTAAAACCCAAGTAAGGACTAACATTTTATGCATTTTATAAAATAATCAAGAACAAAATATGTTTATTTGTATCTAATTATAAGTATATTTAGTTTGTTTTGCTGTCGCTACTTGCCCACACGGTCCTTACGCAATGTCAACTGTCGTGCATTTCACCCACATACTTACTACACAAACATACAGACAGAGTGATTTACTAGACTTCACGGCTAAGACCTTGTGACTATCCTTATTATTAGGTTGATGCTTAGCATAATTACATCTTAAAAAGCTCATTTATCACAATTAAACTAACAAGTAAAATCAAAATATCTTACTGTAGAAAAAATATTTTGAGTCTGATTTAGTATTATCATTAGGTATAACAACCCAAATTACTTCTAGTTAACACGGTTTCAACAGAAACCCTAATAGTTCTTGAAGGATTCGAATATCGGGCGGGATACTCAAAAACATTTTAATCAAGGTATTTTACCCGTTTCAAGTTTAAATATAGGCATATAAAGTTTAAATTATTTAGCTATGGAACTATAATTGAGTATAGTACAATGTTGTGTAACAAAAACTAATGTTAACTCGATTGACCCAACGCTTATTGTATGTAAATGTGCATGTGAACTCAATACATCTCAGAGTGAGCGAGCTTATCGCTGTTCAGTTGACAATTAAATCTTAGAAGTAGGCCTTATTTAGATGATTTATACAACGGCAGTGACAGTAAAATCCATGCGTTTTGCAACATAGGTATTTATATAACTTTTAAACTATCACGGTTTTCAACAATATTAGACTAAATCGTATTAACGAAACGCGTAATTACCACGATTCAAATGTTTTTGAGTTTCCTTATATTTCGGCACCGTTGCAAGCGTCATCTTCACGGAGAGGCTGTGTCTCCGTCATCAGGAAACTCAAAAACATTTATATCATTGTATTTTACCCGTTTCGTGTTCTGATATTATAGGTAGGTATACTAGCTTTCCGCCCTGCGTTTTACACTTTCCAGTTCCGCAATTTTAATTGCTATAAACCTCACACAGCCCGAAACCTTTCTAACGAATGCAAAATTGTGGGAATCGGTTCGTGCGTTCTGGAGTTATAGCGTCAGGAAGGAAAACACGACTTATTTTTATATAGTAAAATAGATATAATGTTGCTCCTATCTATCAGAACAAACTGAACCCCTGACATGTATGTGTGTGTGTGTGTGTCAACAAACCGGCTTCACACGTGCAACATGTTATCTGCAAGTACAGCCGGTAATTACAGAATGTCCCAGTATACATTTCATTTTAATAGCAAGAACCTAAAGCTTGAGGTCACATCGTGTTGTTAGGCGATAATATGATGACGACCTCTGTGGCCCAGCGGGCGCGAGTCCACCTACGACGCAGTAGGTTGCTGGTTCGATTCCCGCCTCGAAACAATAATTTGTACGACCTGCAGATATTGGTTCCGGGTGCTTAGGTGTTCTATAAGTAAAATAAAAAAAATCAATCTATCCATGAATATAATATAAAGTATAACAGAAATCTAGCACCCGAAAAAAAAGCCTAGAGCTTACCACCGTTAGATGATACCCACGGGAAATAGACTGGTACTATTCTGAGGCTGCCACATACTATAAGGGGGCGGAGCGCGGATTAATAAATTATTAGCAATTTTTATCAACTAACCCATAAATAACGCAAAGGAAATAATAAGTTCCTGTTTACAAATCTTTTTGATACAAAATCGATTAAGTAACATATAGGTACCTTAAATTATCTGGTATAACATGTTTCGGTTGTAGGAAGAATATTATAGCCCTTTAATAATACTTATTATGCTATGATCTCATTTTCCACTAATATTATTGACGCGAAAGTTTGTATGTACCGATGGATGTTTATTACTAGGTACATAACGGATTTTAATGAAAGTTAAACACTCGGTAAAAAGTCAAAGTCAAGGTATTTATTTGTACACAAACAGTACGATTTAATTTAATACGGCAAAAAAAAACTTAATAAATCATTTATAATAATAATATAAATGATGATAATAAGTAAGAACTGTGAATACCTACTAGTTGTTCTAAAATAATTTATCACACTTAAACAATAAATAACATAACTCAACACATATAACATAAAATAAGTACAAATATACAATATTAATTTAGTTACAGTGTAAATTTTTTATTACTTACGTTCGGGTGTAAAACAAATTTGTCATAAAAAAATAATTTATAAACACTACCTACATAACAATAAAACCTTATTACTTAAAAATCAATAAAATTAACAACCAAAGGATATGGTGTCAAGCAATTACATTTTCGTAAAACAGTGGTGATAAACCACAGGGCCGCGGCAAGGTCAATGTTATGCGGGCCGCGGGGGGCAGTGGTACCTATACCTAAGTGTGTCCTTAAGAGCCTTTACTTTTAAAAATTTCATTCAAAACCGATCATCGTCATTATTTCGTTGGAGGTACTCTGCAATACCTGCCTAAAAGTATAAATTTTTACGGCGGAAAATTGCATCCACCACAAAGCAACAGATTTCCCGAATTTTATCCAATCTGCGGTTTCCATTTGAGAACTTTTTATAGGCGCTATATCGGCCTATTTCAATAAGCTTATCCACTGGGCTATGTTGGTGTCCCTCGTTCTTATTATTATGATATAACATACCTACCACTACTGGTTAGATGGGTGACAAAAGAACCCAACTTCGAGGAATTGGTTATCACTTACTAGGCGGGTAGCGATCGTAGTAAATTAGTCTGAATTTAGCTATAATTAGCTTATAATTAGCTATGATACATCGAAGATTTTTAATTTGCAAAGTTTAAGGATAATGTACATAATCTCATCTAATGGTCAAAACAAGGTTTTCCAAACTCTAGTTTATTGTTTTTTATTACTCACTAGCTATGACCTGCGGCTTTGTCAGTGTTAAATTATAACAGATTCTCCCGCAGAAATATTTATTATCCTTTTCAGCATTCAATATTTACATTTTCATACTTCATACTTTACGTTTTCTTTTCTGTTTAGCAGAATAATAAAATACCAACAAACTTCCAAACATTCTCATTTATTTAAGTATGCTAAGAGGCCTCATGAATTTTGCTAATTTGCCACAGCTAAAGCTTACGTCATTATTTTTTTGCAGTCATTAGTTAGAAACGATTAGATTTTTATTAAATTACCAGCGTTTATGCAATTACCACATTATGTTACTATAAATAGAACCTGATATTTTTTATCTAAATTATTTATGTAGCAAAATAAACATTTCTATTTAAAAATTAATTTACTGCAAACATGGAAACGTATGTATTCGAAAAAAAAACATTGAAATTCACTTTGCCAAGATAAATCAAACCACCAATACGACCGGACATATTAATTTAATGTTGTTGTTATTTACGAGGTTTAATAGTTTTATTGAGTTATAGATGCTAAATAGATAATATTCAATTGTAAATGAGTTGACTTCCTTCATAAAGCGGGCCGCGAGTGCCCTGGGGCGACCACTGGTTAACCCTGCCTGTAAACATTCATGATATTATAATAATAAATAAATGTGTAGGTTTGTTTGTTTCTTACATATCAGTAATAATCGTTTATTGTTTCTGAATCAATATACAGTAGGTACATATTTCCAAAAATCTACAATAGCTGGTTTTTGTGACAGCTAACGGGGTTAGTTTCGTTTTCACCCAGTCCCGTACACCCCCGGTCCGTTTTCACCCGATTACAATTAAGTTTATATCAATATTTTTTCCGCTTTTACGGCAAGTACCTGCGAAGACAAAAGTGCTTCAGAATTGTGTTCTAGTAAAAATTATTTGGTTTTCACTTTTGTTATGAAATTTGAGTATTTATAATGTTCGTATTTTTATGTTACATACAATTTACATGAGTTATTATTCTTCCTTCTTTCTTTGAAGTGATGTAATGCTTAGTCCCTTGAGTTTTGTTATAAAGAGTACTTGAGTTTAGTTAACACTGTATTTTAAAATTTAATTGTTTAATAAGACAAGATCTGACATTGTTTAAAATTACTTAGACTGTTTATTGTTTAAAATTACTTAGTTAGACTCATATTTTACAATCAGTACTTACCTATCTACACTGTTGCAATATAGCACTACTACCTATTATAACAAAAATCGAATAAATAAATATCCTTTTAAATATGATTTAGTTACTTATTTCAAGTCCTCTATTAATATAATATTGTCCTTACATAATCATAATTAACTTACATCCATTATTTTAATATAACAAAAGCCGAACACATTTACGTGCCTGCCAGTACTTTTCGTCAAAAAATGCTTTTGATTGAATTTATTATACCTAAACCAAATCGGGTGAAAACGGACCGGGGGTGTACGGGACTGGGTGAAAACGAAACTAACCCAGCTAACGTATGTCTGTGTAACCTGTATCAGCTTACATATTCGCTTGGTAAGCGTGGTGATTATAAGTACCAAATCCTTCAAGACCTCACATGTGTTATCTTTGGGAGCCCCGTGCCCAATAATGGGACGTTTTATGGATTTAAATGTTTAGAGATGTTAAAGTTCAAAAACGATATAAGTACCTAACTAATATCTTTACTTATAATTAAATTACCGCCAATCTTGAAAATAGTATAAGGGACGTTATTTTCCATATAATAGATGAATAATAGAACAATAATTATCCCCGACAAAAGTCGCACGTAGAACGTATAGGAAAAAAACATATAATTATAGAGCTGTATTCATTGATTTATATGCGAAGCGTGAAAAACAATACAACCTTGTCGAAGCACACACTCCGGCCCGTAAACCAAAAAGTCCGGCCCGCCGATAAATCTCACTTTGACACGGTCGCTCGCAAAAGCGATCCCAAGTAAAAATCAGTTGATAACCTTGACACCGTTTCAGTGCGTTGTCATACACACATGCTCATACAAAGTCATACAAGTCATGTGGATATAGAGGGTAGAGGCGAGGAGAACGATTTCTATGAAAAAAGTTCGTCGAAAATCGTTAAGTTCTTGGCATAGTAAATTAATTCAGTACTCAAAACGCGTGAAAAAGTAGCGCTATACTTATACTACTTTAAAATTATTATAGTAGCGTTCAACTTATATTGTTTACCGGCTTTCCATCGTTTTAATGGACTTTCCCGTGTTATAATCCAATTTTTTGCAAGAAAAAGTAAAAATGTGTGGAAAAAAGTGGTAAGCGCGTTCAAACAAACAAATAAACTCTTTCAGCGTTATTCATAAACACGGTTTAATTTTAAGTAAGCCTTTAAGTAATGCTTAACGTAATTTTGTATTCATAAACGTTGTTTAAACCAAATCAACTGTTTAAACTGGTACTTAAATAGTTGTCAAATTAAACAACCTATATAGGTAGTTTAACTTGACAGCTATTGAAGGTAAGGAGGTGTTACACCTCTCCTAACTCCTTATACAAGAAAATGGATGCTAATAAACAGCTGATTTGCTTGTTTGTTTACAATATTTTATAATGGAACTGGATTATTTTGATTACCTACGGTGACTATTCAAATAATTTTGAGCAAGATATAGCAGATATAAACGAATTTTGGCAATCTAGTACTAAAATTTATCAAACCGGGTTAGATCCGATGGTGGAAAATGATGAAGTGGAATTTAGAAAAAAGTGCAGGTTTTCTAAGGAGAACATGAACAAAATAATAAATATTGTTAAAGAAGACGACTCGGTTGATACAAAAGGTGGCGGCATACCTGTTCACATTCTAGTAATGGCTGTGATCAGGCACTGGGGTCGACATGAGGTTAGTGTTCATTGTATACAAAGGTTTTCTACTTTACTATATTGCAGGAAGTAAGTCTTGCAATATAGCCCTTTGTGGGTCTTGGTCTCCTTGATGGTTTCTCTCCATTAGGTACGTACCTACGTCAGGAGCTAGATATTAGGAAACTACTTGCCTAGCATTGATATTATGTCTTCAATCTGAAAATCTATGAAATTACCAATTTACCTATCCATATTTATTACCTATCCATAGTTATTTGTTTAATTTCCTTTTGCAGGTTGTGTGTGGCCCTAATATATCTATTTGTGATGTGGTATGTCGTTGGAGGTGAAGCACTCATGATGTTCACATCTTTCGTGAGAGTCAGCTTAAAAGAAGGTTTGAAGAAAGTGAATTTAGAGGAAGAAAACTTTTAGGAGACAGTGGATATCCTTCCACACCATATTTGCGTACTGCAGTGCAGTAACTAGAGTCTGACAGTGAAGATGATGATGAAGGGAAAACAAACACAATTCACCAATGAATTAACTCGCAACATATTTATTAGTACCTAACCATTTTCAATAAATTACAATTATTATTATTTTTTCTAGTTTTTCTCCCAATATTCCAACTCTTCTTCCAATATTTGAAGTATTTTTTATGTTTCTCTTCCACAATTTGCATAGGTAAGTAACTTATGTTCTTTTTCTTGATTTTGTGAAGTAATAAGTAGTTTGATACGAGTCTAAAACTGAACAAAAAACACGAGCTAACCAAACTTTGTTGCAACTCCATAAATATTTTGATTCACAATCACAAAACACAGCTGACACTGTTCTGTCAAATTTCGTTTTTTTTTTGAGCAAATGGCCCACAGATTACCCTCATTATCTATGATACGGCCAGATTCTACTATTTCTACCAAAAAGTTACCAGTTCTGAAAAAAATAAGTATTGTTTAGCTAAGTGATTTTTAAGTTAGGTTTATGAATACAAAACTTTTAAACACTTCTTAGGGCTTAATTCGTTGATTAGTTAAGTCGTGCTTAAGACGTGGATTAAGAGCTTTTTATGAATAAGGCTGTGAATCTTTATTATAGTCAGTATACCTAGATTAAAAGCTGGCTTTAAACTTTTGAATTACCTACTCCCCTATTTCAGTTCTCCTTACCTCTACTCCATTCACGAATCATGTGGGACTAAAGCTCTTATTTGCATATTGACAAGTGTGAACTAACACGATTTATTTTGTTGGTGTCGTGTTTATAGGAGGCTTTTGTTTTATACGAACTTAGATCTCGCAAGTTTATAATATCATCATAACATCATAAAACGCTCCACTATTGGCTAATTGGGTAAACTTTTAAGAAATTGATTCTTTTTTAAAAACATAAATTTTTTCAGCCATTTTCAATATAGACTACTGCATATTAGTAAACTTGTGGAGCCGTATTGGCTAAGTGGGAGTACACTCGACTTTTATTCAGAAGTTCGTGGGTTCAAACCTCGCCCCGAACCTCTGGAATTTTCTGGATTTTGGATGTGCGCTTTGTGACGTGCTCTAACGGTGAAGGCAAACATCGTGAGGAAATATACATGGCAATTATCGTTATGTTGATAATGACTAATTTTATAAATTCATTAATATTCGGTAGTAGGTAAACAAGTTTGTTTCGGTAGAAAATCTCGTAGTTTTTTGTCCATCTGTAACATCCTTGAGTATTTAAATCACCACGTAATATTTAGCATGAGGTTAATTAATTCCGATCAGCTAATTACGATTTAATTAAGCTTTTTGTTGATAGATTTGCATGTGTCTCTGCGTCCGCGGCTAAGCACGTGTCATTTTTAATACCTTTTGAAGTCCCGTAGTTAAAAGTTTGATTATATTTTCCGCGGGAAAATTATGCAAAATCTAACAAAGTTGCTTCAAATGCAAATTATTCCAAACAAAGGTTTATGCAACTTCTTAAGGAAATAAAGCATCCTTCACCGTTGGTAAGTAAATTATTGGTGTTTGTAAATTCTGCAATAAATTGCATCATGCGAAAGTCGCTGTAAAATGCGTGATGAACAGACAAACAAGAGATTAATATCAACTAAACTCTTTTGACGACCACTGTAGCGCAGCGGAAGTTCTGTTTGTGACAAGAGTTTGCGGGTTCGAGGTTCGGGTATTGCTGGAGAATCCACACAGCAACATCTAGGTCATAGATATCTGATATACTTAATATAATATGCATACATATTTTATTATATTAATATGTTTCTGGGTGTTATATTATATATTATATCAGACACACGGAACAAATATTGCAGATAGTATATAATTTTTGTCTTAAGGCGGGAATCGAACCAGTATCCACTTACGTCCCAGGCAAATCTTCGCACCACAGAGGTCGTCAATTATACAAATATCCCCAGAGCCTTTAGATCCATGCCCAGAAGTCGGACGGGTTGTTATGTGTCGGAAAAATGCAACAATGTTTATAAACAGAGATTACTTGGAATACAGCCTTCTGCAATAGGATTAGAGGCACGTGGCACCCAGCAAGACATTATTGGATTCCCGTCAATAATACCAACGCGTGATCAATAGTAATATTACTATTGTATTTTTTTAAATCATTAAAGTAATCATCACCCCTATTTACGTTTCCACTAAAGGAACACAGGGACTTATATCTTCACGAGAGAGATAAAGCCTTAATTCATCAAGCTGGCCAAGTTCGGGTTGGTTTTTAAAGTTCTCTGAAAATGCCGGTTGCCTCACGATGTTTACCTAAACCGTTTAGCACGTGTTTTCTTCTATAGATACAATGACCAATGGTCATTATTACAATAATGATGATGAACTTTTTATATTCAATCTGAATTATTATTAGTCTTACACAATACACAATCGTATAGTTATATGAAATGATACAATTATAGGAGGTAAGTTTAGAAAAACAGAAAAATAAATGTTCAACAAGTCTCTTTCAGAAAACTATATCGAGAAGGTCAATCTTTCGTTGTTTTGATTTGATATTTTAATTGCTTGTGTAATCTTATGTCCTTTGACTCATATCAAAATAGGAATTTCCTTTATAACAGTAACCGAACATAGCCTGCAGCGAAAAGCAGGCAAAATGCGAAATGTCATTGAAATTCTGGCAATTATCCAAAACGACTGGGCCAAGGTTATCAGGGCTTGTATGTAAGTCCTAGGTACCTACATTTATTTGTTGATTTTTTTATAATTTTATTATAGGCTAAATGTTTTTAAACATACAGTGCTCACCAACCCGTCTGGTATTTTTCATTAGTCGGGCGTCTACCATGAACGCGATGATGTGCGTAGAATTTGCCTGATTAATGGATTTAGATGGTATTTCACAATAGCTTACAAATCGCAATTACACAAATGCGGGAAAATCAACTATCACACGGGAGAAATTCAACCTAATACATAAAATGAATGTATTCGGGAAATTGGTATCCAGCTCTATATATAGACCACCACAAGCTTCGAGCTTACTAGTGTGATTTATCCAGCAATATTAATATTTATTTATATTGGTAGCCACTCTAACCAGCAGCTCTATTCTTATCAGAGAAGAAAACAATTTCCATAAAAGTTATAAACCGTCCCAAAATTAGCTTTAACTCATTTTAACTACATCTTGACAGTTGATCTCCGATTCTCGCTATGACTGTAACAATCGTAGGAATGGAGCTACTGGCTAACCTTTATTATAAGATATGTTGATATATATTATAATTACAGTGTATGGGGGGTGGGAAGGGAGGGGGGAGGGTAGGATCTCGCACGCATGCCGTACGCCGCGCCCTGGTGCGACACACATTCGAGACCGGTAGCGATCGCAACACAGGCTAATAAGCTGCTCTAATAAAATAAAAATAAATAAATATAGCGGGACAATTTACACAGCGACATCTAGCCCCGTGGTAAGCTCGAAGCTTGTGTTACGGGTGCTAGATTTCTGATATACCTACCTACTTAATATAATATACATACATAGATAGATATTTTTTATTATACATATAATTATAACACCCAGACACCCGGAACAAATATTTGCAGATCATACAAATAGTTTTTCCGAGGCGGGAATCGAACCCGCAACCTCTTGCGTCGCAGGCGTCTAATATAAAATATCTACTTTTATCTAATGTCCTTTTTATCCCCTGAAGAAATTATTTTGGTGTCAGCACTTATGAAGGTGGCTAGTTAAGAATAGGCAAGACCGAAGCAGCGGTCGCAAAGATTGTACAAACATGTGACCCAGGAAGGAACAGGTGTAAAACTATATTGTATGCTATCTTTCAGAGCTAAGAAGTTGGCCATAGACTAGCTCTAAAAATATAACCATTACCAGTTTGTACAATCCGGGTGTTCTGGTTGTATTCCGTGTATAGTAAGTGTAAATCTTGTAGTGTACTGTATTAAGTACATCAGAAATCTAACATCAGTAACACAAGCTTAGAACTTACCAAGTGTGCAAGTGTGATGTTGCTCTGTCAATTGTCCAGCAATATTTATTTATAATACGAAAATGTTCTCTGCTACCAGTACCCACCATTGCTAAATGACTACCTTAGATCAACATCTACGATAGCGAGACATGTGGATCGGGCACCAAGTGTAACTATTGCAATACATACACACATACGCCTAACTATATGTATATGTCAGGTGTCTCGAAATAATTTGAAAGGCTGGGTGCGCTACTGCTTAAATTTACTAGGACAGAATATTTGATTTTATCTTAGACTCATGATAAATTGTAATGATAAATCTGTTGATAAAGCGAGCAATTCGCATGTCAACGTAAGCATAATTGAGTGCATCATAATTTTGGACCATTTTTAAAAATAAAAATGCCCATTATTATTATTATTATTCCCATATCATTTTCTCTTATAGGTAAAGTTAAACTCAATTGAAAATGAAATGCATAATTATTCTAATGTCAACTAAAATTTAGTTATCATATTATCGTCCAGCAATATTTATTTACCTACTCATCATTATCACCAGGCGGTAGACGAAGGCAAGTGATACACTATAAATAGGCGACATTCACCCACTTGACATGAAAGCATGTATGGTGTGACATTGCGGAGAGGTCGCCTTGAATCACGCGCGGATTGGTCACGCGCAACGGAAGGAAGCTTACCTTATACAAATAGAAACTAATATTATCTAGGAAAACCTTTATTACAAGTACAATACTTCTTTTGATTATTTATTTTTTGCAGTAAAGATTTGGTTGGCCTTGGTTTGTTGCTAAAGTTTATTTAAAAGAGTTTTTAGAAAGGATTCTAGAAATGATTCCACTTCTTACAGATTATGTCCAGTGCAAAAAAAAAGCTTGAAAAACTAAAAATATAAGATTGATGATTGTACACAAAATCGTTAAATTGTTAAATGTATATTTTAAATAAAATATATTTGATAGATAAATAAATATAAAATAAATATTACTGGACAATTTTACACAGCGACATCTAGCCCCGTGGTAAGCTCGAAGCTTGTGTTACGGGTGCTAGATTTCTGATATACTTAATATAATATACATACATAGATAGATATTTTTTATTATACATATATAACAACCAGACACCCGGAACAAATATTTGCAGATCATACAAATAGTTGTTCCGAGGCGGGATACGAACCCGCAACCTCTTCACCCGCTGCGCCACAGAGGTCGTCAATGTTATAGTATATTTCCATAAAATCTTAAAGATACCTTGTACCTCTAGCAGTACCTAACATAAGGCATTCGACCACACTTCCGATTCCCAAACACACTAATTGTACCACAAACAGTTCAATACTCACCGATTATGCAAAACGCTTGTAATAGGTGACTTTGGATTTGGACGACAGAGGTCAGGGCAGATCACGATTTATTTTGTGCCTATTTAAACTCGGTAACATTGAATTTATCATCACCACTAGGACGTTACTAGACCTATGACTAGCTGTGGACTTAAAACATAGGCTGTCATAATAACCCCTATTTATATTCCCAATGCTGGGACACAGTGACTTCTCTTTTGACGAGAGAGATTAGGCCTTAATTCACTACGCTGCCAAAATGCGGGTTCTCTCTCTCTCAAGTTCTCAGAACATGCCGGTTTCCTCACGATGTTTGCTTTCACCGTTAGAGCACGTGATTTTAAGGCCCCATTATTTTTCAAGAAGAAAATTAGAGGTGCTTTGGTTTTTCAACCACCTTCGAAATGAAAGTCAAGTTTTTCACCTTCAAAACTTAAAACTTCCAAGCTCCTAAGGTCACGATGAATCAAACAATCGTATGAATGATCATACAATTTTCCTCCCAATCAGTCATATGGCTCGTCCACAAAAGGACTCATACAAGTTCATACAACACCTGTGATGTATGAACCTCCATCGCGCACGATCGTCATGTAAACAACTCGTGTGGCGTAGTGGTGCGATAGTATTTGTATGATAAAATTCGACGGTAAAATTACTTTAAATTATATATCATTTAAGTGCATACATATATTATATATTTTCAGAAATTCCCAATATTTTGTTTTTATTTCAGGTAGGTATATGTAAGTTTACATTAAAGTTATTAGAAAATTACGGATACATAAACTATACATTATACTAGTTTAGCTTTGATAGATGAGCACACTTTAAAAAATAAAGAAGACATGAAAATCTATTCTCTCCATATTAAGGCTATTTTCTATTATACTCGTATTTGCCTCAAATACGAAAATTGGTGCCAGCTCATCGATTATAAATCTATTTTTTATGACGAAGGGAAATTGTTCTCTTCTAATTTACCAACTCTAGAACCTTCTAGAAAGCTCTCGAAACCTCAGCCCAACCCTAGCATAAACATGTATGTCAAGTGTAACTGCTCTTGTGAGTAAATAGCTCATACGTTTAAATACATATCGATGGGTAACGGCCAAAAAGGGCTAACCGCCATTTTTTGCGAAATCGACTTATATATATGGTTGGAATCGGCTTTTTTTTCTGCGTCGTTTGGTTCAAGTATCGTGGCTCTACGAAATACTTTTTGGCGCTTAGGCAGTTTGTAAATTAAGGTCCTAAGCCTGATTTCTTCGTCGTAAACGACACATATTTTAGTGTCTTTTTTATTTTGGTGGTTATAAGAAAAGTTGAATCTGGAAAATGACACTTAAGCTATTTTGGCATAAAATAAAAATTACTATTTTGGGCGTTAACCTGTTTGGGCTAGATTTTTTTTTTTCTAAAATTCTGGTTGGGATATTTTGTCCGTTTCTTAAAAAATCATAATCGTCGTTTAGTATGTTTAGGCTGCATTTCCGAGACTTTTTTTGGCGCTTAGCCTTTTTTTTCCTGTCACTGTTCAAATTCTATGAGGAGCTTAACACAAATTGTCCTAGTGACTCTCACCAAACATATTGTCGCTTATCCTGTTTTTACCTCCCGATTTCCAAACGAATTTGGTGGTTAGATAATAAAGTAAAACATAAAAATTCCACTTACGCTAATTTCTTGTTACGGCATTTGTCAGTTACCTTGTGCAGCATAATACTAAAACGTCGGTTACCCTTTTCGTGTGTTCAAAACAAACGGAGTCACGAACCAACAGTGAACTTTAGTGCGTAGGCGACTGCGGTTTAAGCGCCACGCATGCACACGAGCCATTTTGGCGCGCAAAGTTTGGTGAGTGCTAGAACTACAATTTATAAGGTTTGTTTACAATAATAATGAATAATAGTTCATAGAATGGCATCCAAACAGTTTAAATACTGGATTGGTATGTATAGATACACACACAATTATGGTTAGTGTCTTTGTTACTTATAATAATAATTATTAATAACATATTATTATGTTTCAGGAAGTCATGGCCCAAAAACAGCGGGCATGTGATATCATTGGAAAAGCATTGCGCTTTTCAAAAATAAACTTACGGGGACGAAGAATAAATTTTGAAAACCCAGACGAGGTAAGAATAAAAATAATGATACCTACCTACTTCAATTGCACATTCATAAATCTTCAAGTAAAATTAAGCGTGTCCAGCCATGGGATGTCTAACATACCACGGTTGAGCACCCTTCATTACACTTTAACTACACTGTTCTTGCTGTTTCTGTTTTTGTTGAAAAAAGGCGGGTTCGAGTCCTTCCGTGGGTTGTGGAAATTTCGTATTTTTATAAAACTGCTGCGCCCGCGGCTTTGCATGCGTTGTTCCTAAGGAAACGTTTAAAGGTGATTTTAATCCCGCAGGAACTGATTTATGGGATAAAAATTAGGTAGCTTATGTTTTCATGGTAACAAACATCCATACCTATTATTCGCTACCTATTATAAAAAGTGTGCTATAATGTTTTAAAATAAGTACCTAGTTTAAGACAAAGAAGTTTTTAACTAAATACTTTTTTCTTTTTAGGAAATAAATCATCGCAATAGAAACATTTCATCATGCTCTGTTCCTGATCAAGCAGTCGACGAAGAACAGATTACTCACGAAGGATTTTATATAATTATTAAGATTTAAAAACTAATAGTAGTGTTGTTGAAACTATTAGTTCAAAGTAAAGTGAATTTGTGTCATTTTTTATTAAAATAAAGACTGCTGATTGAGTATAAAAAGTTTTTATTCTCTGAAATGAAGTTACGAGTTACTTTTCTGTAATTTAAAATAGTAAAAGACACAGTGTTTCATCGTTTACAAAAAAACCGAATGTTTCTTTCAAGAATTTTTAATTAGTATCAATTTCTCGCCCGTCTTTCAAAATTCAATAACCAGTTATACCATAAATGCCCCCCCTACTTCCTGTTATAAAAAGTCGGTTAAGCTGATTTTCTTCGACATAAATAATACGAAAAGAACTGTTAAATCATTTAGTCTGGAAGTAAATGAATAAGAGTTTTTCATTTAAGACGTTCTGGCTGCTTGTAAAATCAGGACCATTTAGGGGTAAGCGACCGTAAAGGGTGTTTACAGGTCGATTTATTACAAATTAATAATGCCATTTTGTAGAGTGACAATCAAAAGCTAAGTAGTTAAATTTTCAAGGTTTCGGAAGCTTAAACAGAATTTTTATGATTTTTTTTCGTATATTTTCAACTTTAATCCTCTCTACTGTAAAGTTTGTTACATGTCGGTTATCCTTTTTTGGCCGTTAACCATCGATATATACTATAAAAATCGGCCTTTCTAGTCTGACTCGGATATGATATGTCCGTAGGGCATATACCTACTTGTCTTTTTCAAGATCATCCGCTTTTGGCGCTAATAAAATCTAATAACTTATATGGATATGGCAAGGTGCCGATTTGCGGATGGTAGGTAGAGCAAAATGGACGATGAACTTTAAGATTTAAAGATTTATGTCCATAAAATCCTTAAGATTTCTTGGACAAGTAGAGAGAAAAAAACAATCAAAGTAGTTATTCGAAATGGTAGGCAATCTCAACAAGAACCTAGTAGTAAATTATTGACTATTTTGGTCTTTCTTACTTGATACCACAATATTCATAGGATATCATATCCATTACAATAAATATGGACAAAATTATCTACCTACTTATATATCTTATTATCAATATATTATGACAAAATGATTTCATTCTAATTCCCTTTCAACAACATAGAGAAAGTGAATAGCAAAGGTAAACTACCTTACACAGCGTGACCACGTGTCCAAACAAACAAAATAACTGTATCAAATCAAATAAGACCCTTTTACAAATATACGGTAATGTTACGTCACGTCACGTTTTGGCGGTCAACAACCGTTTGTATGCGGTCAACTGACGTTTTTCTTCGAATGAGTGTTCTTACTTTCACTTATACAAGTGTTGTTAACGTTTACCGCCATCTGTTGACGAGTAGCTAAAGTTGCAGCTTACTAACATCTATTGGTGAGTAATGCAACTAATCAGCATAAGTTCAACCGTATTTTTTATTTCTCGTAGTTTTTTATTAAACTCAACCGGAAGATCCATTTTTGTCGACATCAATGCTATAAAAGTACACAGACGATATTTTAGAAGGGCCTGTATCTTAATTTCGCTTCTCTTCTCATGTCAGGATGGCCGAGCGGTCTAAGGCGCTGCGTTCAGGTCGCAGTCCACTTCTGTGGGCGTGGGTTCGAATCCCACTTCTGACAAACTTTTTGGAGCTTAAAGTTGTAATTTAGATTGAAACTCTTCCGTTCTAATGCAAGCAAATTAAAATTTTATCGACAACATCCTATAATAATTATCCTACCTATAACATAATAACCTGTATTAAGATAAAATATTATATAATCCTGAAATAAAATTGGTTTATATTTATTGCGGACGACACGATTCTAATTTCTGGTTTTGATTCTAATGGTATCGTCTCAATTAAAATTAACGCAAAATAAAAATACTCAAAAATAATGCTAAAAAGTGCCTAATCCAATTGGAAGTTTATGGAACATTATCAAGTTCGTGATATCGTCATCCCGGCAAGGTCAATGCTGTCAATTTTTATAACCTCATTCATTTCTGTTTTGTTATTTTCCATTTTCATAGTTTATAAATATTTTTGTATTTTCGTTATATTATTAGGAAAATGACGACGGTAATCACAGTAAGCAATGAAAAAGAGATAATCAACAGACTATCATCTTATATAGAAAAGATTTCGAGCGTTGCGATCAATACAAGAGGTCGATTTTACGTCGGCCTATCGGGTAAGGAAAATGTATTAGATCTATACTCCGTAGAATGTCTTGTAGGTACATAGTAAACGATTACAAGGATTGCTGATGGATTTATAGTTCCATATGTCTGAGCTCTAGGTTTTGAAAATAAATGTAAAACCTTTAAGATGATGATTAAAGGTTAGGCTACATATTTTAACCGTAAAATTGTACAATTGTTGTTTTATTAAGAATTTTACATGCCTGCCTACAAAAAACCTATCAGGTAGTATAATTATTGTTATCATCTTGTTACTTAAAAGTAAATAAATAAAATAACAATCAATACTTACTGATTACAGTATTATGTGCACAGATGTGATTTGAAACTTCTTAAAAAACTTAGATCAAAGTATATATTGATGACATGCCCGATGCGACACTGTAGCCTTGGGCTGCATGCAACAGGCTAGGGCAGAGATCATGCCATACTATCAATTGCACACTCTAAAACTCTTCTCATTCTTTCCAGGTGGTTCCGTAATCAAATACCTGTGTGAAGGCCTTCCAAAAGTAGATACAGATTGGTCTAAATGGACCCTTGCTTTCTGTGATGAGAGACTAGTGCCTGTGGATAGCCCTGACTCTACTTTCGGCATGTATAAGAAGGAGCTTATACCAAAGACTGCTTTGGACGAGAGCCAGTTTGTTGTGGTTAAACAGGGTGTTTCAGGTAATTTAAGTTAAATAAATCAAGTCAACAAACTTTAATTTTTTTTAACTTAAGCATTATGTCTTATTTATTCATAAACCTTTTGTTGTTTTTGTCATCAGCTTCATTATAAACTAAGAAAAAAAACTATATCTACACTACCATGCAAATTATTAGTGCAAACTATATCATTTTTCGTCGATTTCAGCTGATGAAGCCGCCAAAGACTACACAGAACAGCTCAAGAAAGCATTCAACAGTGATAGTTTCCGATTTGACCTCCTTCTTCTTGGCATGGGTCCAGACGGCCACACCTGCTCGCTGTTCCCAGACCACCCACTGCTAGAAGAGACTAGTTTACTTGTAGCTGGCATCACTGACTCACCCAAACCGCCTCCGGAGAGAATTACTCTGACATACCCAGTGCTCAATAATGCAAGGAATTGTATATTCGCTTGCAGTGGGAGTGGGAAGGCGGAAATGATCAAGGTATATTTTTATGATAAATTCATCAGAACATGTAGTGGCTCGCCTAAGAATAGTACCAGCCCAGCTTTTCACATGGGAGTGGTTAAAATTGGCTGAAGGATTTATGTACAAGGTTGCTTTGTGTACTGTACCAACTTACTATAATCACTAACCACCCTGGTAAACATTAACCTTGTATCAAAGAAAATGAATGTACTTGTTTGCAATTCACTAATACATTGTATAAAGGCAACATAAAATGGGTCAGCCCATATGTTATATTCACAGTTATGCACAAAGATTTTATTTAGGTACCATCTAATCTAGATTTGTTGTTCCAGCGCATATTGAAAGACAAGGAGAATCTCCCCGCGGGGCGCCTCGACCCCCACAAGGGCTCCGTGTACTGGCTGGTCGACAACGCCGCCGCCGCGCTACTGTGATAATGATGACTTAACCTACACAGCAATCATACATCTACTCCGAGTCTTAAAGACTTGGGTGGATTTAATACATACCATTAGATTTATTATAGCTCAGTATAGTAAAACCATTCAAAAAATGAACTCCCCTCCACAAAACCGTGATGATTTCAACGTGTGAGAGGAAATACAGAAAAACAGAATACACAGAAAAAAAAAATTCAGAATTCGGTGGAGGGGCGTTCATTTTAGAAATGGTTTTACTATACCCACATACGGTATTACTCGATAGTTTAACTCAAAGTCGAGTAAAAATCGAGTGAACCGCAAAAGTCACTGTCAACTCTAAGTTTTGTTGTCCACACATTGATTTTTACTCAACTTCGAGTTAAACTATCGAGTAATACCGTATGTGAGTACTGAGCTTATGAGATCATTCGGTATTTGCATAAACATAACATTGTCTAATTAAATTAACACATGCCAGAGTTCTGCCACACCATGCTGTTAGTTTCTAAACTATCTTTCTTAGGCCTTAGTTATTTTAAATAATAATTTAGCTATGGGGAAATGTGTGATCTTTATCACTTTTGTAGTAAAAGTTAGATTAAGTTGTAAGCTAATGAGTCTACTATGACATCGAAACAATGTAAATACGAAATCGAAATTTTAGATTATAAAAATAATTGACAGACGGCGCTTTTTCCCCTCACTTGTGGTCTAAAATCATTAAACTATAAGAAATTAATATTATGTGTGCCAAGCTTATCTTTAATTGCTGTATAGGATATTTTTTGATCTTGACTTTAATATTTTTTGAGTGCTAAACTGACATCAGTGTGATTTTGTAATGCTTTTTCGTGTCAAAATATAACATGCGGGTTTCACCCAAATTATCTAGTTCAATTGTTACCTATGTAAGAAGTAAGTGTAAGAAAGATCTATATTTACATACTGTTTGTATACTTTTACATTCCTGTTGATTTTTAGTTGGAATAAACTTACTTTGGGGCGAACCAAGACTTTTATTTATAGTAAAGTCAACCGCATATGACTATAAGAACAGCCTCGCAAAAATATGTGATCATTGGTTGTAATTTTGGTTATATTTCATACTATGTTTTTATAGTATGAAATGAAACCAAAATTTAGGTACATAATAATCCGACACTTTCGTGAACTTGGTGTGGGTATTAGAGGCGAGCAAAAACAACGCCATCTTGAATGAGATTTTGAGATACAAAACCTGAATCAATAAATAATGCAGAATAGACACAAATAAAAGTCACAAATAAAGTTCCAATATGTGTAATCCCTCATTCGTTCAAATGCCCGTGAGATCAACACAACATTTACTTCACATAAAAAACGACCTCAACTATCAGTTACTTTACGATTATCATCCACCTATTACATTTACTTCCATAATTATATTGATAATTACAAGTCTGTAACTAAATACATAGAGTTCGCACGGCGATCCCGATATACATTACATAAACATATAGGTACATAGCGACTACAGTTAATTTTAAGAAAAAAAAAACGTTTGTAACCTAACGAGCGAGACGTCCACTAACAGCGAGTAACCTACGGACGCCGACGTTTAATTTTAAAATAATATTAACATTTCGCAGTTCAATTTTTTATACAATTAAAAATACATAGAGGAAAGACATTTATGTTAGTTGATGTCCGGGCCCCGGCTATGTACATGCGAGCGCGAGACAGGGGAGCCTGCAACAGACAAACAAACAATATGTTACCTATATTATTCAATTAAGAAAAAACCCGATGTGCACAGACATATCCTACCTCCGTAGTAAGTTCGAAACTTTTGTTATGTGAGCAATATATCAGATTAACTTTTTTTTATAATAGTTATGGAGGAACATACGTATACATACATACATATAGAAAAAAAACTATAAATCGGCAAATTAGTTTCATTATCATATATTGAGCCAAATTCTATGGGGAAATAGGATCTGCACTGACGTCTCGCTATGGAGCGTATTGTGCATTGTCCCCTCGTCTAACTGGTATATTGAGGCTATAAACACAATATCTCTGATTACAAACTAAATTACTCCATGACCGATCCTTACATATTAATTAGTATATATAGTACTCACCGTAGTCCGCCTAGTTGGGCGGCCAGTAGGAGGAATGGGCGTAGGTGGGCTTGCTGTGCGCCGCCTTGTTGGTGGACGCGCGCCCGCCCGTGGTGCCCGACTCCGCCTGCAAATAACAACTTTATTAGTACCTATATTATATTATTATAGTGGTTGTACCTTTGGTTATTTTTCTTTTGACAAAAAACTGAAACACTTTAAGGAACCTGTTTATAAGTGGATGTTGACGGCTGAAATTATGTTGAAATCATTAGAAATACTTCAATGTATAGTTTCGACTCCTAAACGCCATAAAAACCAGATATAACCTGCGCAATTAAAAATGAGTATTGTAAATGGCGGCGGGTAGGTATGATACGGTTGGCAAAACAAGTTCTCAAACAGGCCGGCGTCACGACGAATTTCCCATACAAACGTTATACCAAATAATTCGAGCATATTTCCACGGTATTATTGTATTATTATTATCTAAATAGTATTTTTATCTAGGTCCCTACAGAGTTTTTTTTACAAAATACATATTTTAAATGAATTTTTTTTTTAAAGTAAAGTAAAGAGTTTAAACAGCTTTGCGTTATAAACCTGGCGCTTTTATAACGTCCTCAATGTGATCATTCATACGAACGCTTTTAAATCACTTTCGTCTCGTCCCTCGCTTTAGAAAGCCGTGGGAATGTTTTCTGCTAAATAAAAATAAAAAAAAGGACATTCTGGGAACATCCTCTGAATGAACAGAGATACTTAAAATAACAGTTTGTTACACTGTACGAAGATTTGACAAGTATACAAGATTTGACGAATTATTGGAATATTTCTACTAATACTCATCGTACTAATCGCAGCACTCTGCGTTGAAAATGCAACACTGCTCGATAAAAAAGCGTCGCGTTCTAAAATCGCCGACGTGTGAACACGTACTTGGGTATGCATAAAGCGTTCAAATAGAACATAATTATTATGTTCTATTTGAACGCTTTTTTAACGGACGTTAAAAAAGCTCTCGTGCGAATTAGGCCTGACTGACTATTTTTTTGTAGCGCGTACTTCACTGTGTGAGTATAGACAGCGATAGAGAGTGAGCGAGAACGCATGCGAATGGACGCCATTTACAGAACTCACTTTTAATTGCGCAGGTTATACAAGCCATCTTTTCAATTAAATCCAACAATAATAATCATCAGAAGAACTAAAGTATATTAATATTGTCTTGGATTTTGTAACACAATTTCCTATCAGGGTAAAATTATTTTTTGAAAATTACATCCTACTTTTTTGAAGTTGTCCTTAGCTGAACCCAACTGTTATAAGACATTGAAAATATAATTTAAGTAATATTTTATACTTTAATAAATTCTTTGTAGGGTATTTGCTTATTTAAGCGGAAGTTTAAAACGTAAGTTGTTTAAACCCATTAAATATTAGATCCTGACGCAAAAGCGGCTTTAATTAAGTAAAAGCATTATTGTGGATGTTGAAAACAGCCCATTAACTCGTATAAATGCTTAGTTGTAGCATTATGAACATACATAATTTATAAATTTTAATGTAGCCAATAATTTTCTTCATTAAATCGTCCCATTAGTAACAGTTTTTGTTGAAATGCCTAGAAAAATATGATAGTGAGAACAAAACACAAACAAAAGCATATATATAAATAAATATTAGAACAAACAAGGCTCTAACGTGCTTCTAAGGCGGGTAATAATGTTAACTCTAAGCAAATACATAATATATAGTGCAAGATTACATATATATATATCTCTCTCAACTTACCCGCCTACTATGACTATTCATCCGTACATCCATCTATAAAACAAAACTATATGATAACAATATAAAAAAAAATCATGCAATTACTCATGCAATCAAAGTATAAGAAAAATACTAATACAAACAATGCAAAATAATATATCTAAACGAAGTAAGTAAGTATTTTGTCTATAGATGGGACCGATTATTCATTTATATTAATTTAAGAATTTGTTTAATAAATGTTTTTAACTAAACAGTTGCGTAGGTGAAAGCAGAAAGCAGGGCAAAGGAATGAAATGAAAATTTAAAATAGATTCTTTATAATAAATATGAGAATGCAGATTTATTGAGCTAAGAAATTTGTTTGTTTTTATTTTGCGTCAAATATTTACGAACTTAAAAACACTATTGTTTTTGACGACGACGAATTTGGCAGACAAGCATGCAGCCCACTTGGTGGAGAGCGGTTACCGCAGCATATGGACGCCTGTAGCATCAGAGATGTTACCTGCGTGCTGCCGAACTCTTTAAATGCTTCAGAATAGCCTTTTCTAACATTTTTTGAGTATAGCAACTTCATTTGGTTATTGTTTGTCCTATTTGTATAAGCCGCGCACTTAAAGAATTGATTTATAAATGGTGTCCGCTCGCATGCGTTCTCGCTTACTCTCTGTCGCTGTCTATACTTTTATCCTTGTTTTGCCAATCGGACCATACGTACCCGCCGCCATTTTCAAATCAATTTTCTATCTGCGCGGGTTATATATGTGTGAGGTGCCGCCGTGGAAAGCAGCCTTGTAGCTAGTGATATATATGAGTGTTCACCTGGTGGTGGTGGTGGTGGTGCGGCGGCGCGGGGATGTACATGTGCGAGGCGGCGCCGAAGGGCGGCGGCGTGCCGCTGTGGAAACCGGCCTTCTCGTAACTCTGCAAGTATACATATACATTTATTCTACAATAATTATTAACTAATATTTTGTAGTAGAGAACCGTGTAGGCTAGCTGGTATGGAGCACACTCGACTTTAATTCCAAAGGTTCTGAATTTTTTCGTGAAATAATATGGATGGCGCTAAGTTAACATAGTGAGAAAACCGGCAAGTTCTGGACAATTTGAAAAATATTGAAGAACTTGAGACATTCGCCAATTCGCACATGGCTACCGTGGTGAATTAAGACCTATCTTTCTCGGCAAGGGAGAAGTCCCTGAGTCCCAGCAGCAATAGGGGTTATGTGATTATGCTGTTTCTGTCAGAGATGACTCGTTACAATAATATAGAGTGACAAATTTAGAATAGATTATTCACAAAAAGACAATGGGAGTTGAGTAAAGCAGACAAAAAATGACTAATATACTGATATACTCTAACTTGACATTGGCGGTTGACGGCAAACCCCAATGGCCAGTCACGTTCGCCAATAATAAAAGAAGAAGAAGAATATATAGTGTACAAGCGCTAGTAAGTAGCACGTACATTGACCTTGTTGAGCTGCACGTGCGGCTGCTTGGCGTACATGGGCGCGGCCAGCTCGCTCGCCGCACCCGCCTTGGACGCCGCGCCGTACGCTCCACCTGGAACGGACATTGCATTAATAATAATAAAAATATTTATTCACAAAATAGTGGTTTACAAAGTACAAGCATTTAAAAGTAGCTTCACAATTTGTCATTATTATGTCATTACAAGTGGCAGCTAGGTATAGTAAAACCATTTTTAAAAAAACGCCCCTCCACCGCGGTTACACGTACATGCAAAAAGGTGTATAGATACAACACACATAAATTGATCTTTGTCATTGGATGTTCATTAACGTATAAGCAAACGGTATCACTTTGACAGACAGGATGAGCCAATGTTACAGTAAAGTTGTAGCACGCACACAAGTTCACTATACTTGTGTGCGTACTACAACTTAATATTTTAACAATATATTATTATATTATAACAATAAGTATTTCCTCTCACACGTTGAAATTATCACGGTTTTGTAGAGGGGAGTTCATTTTTAGAATGGATCATCTATATGAGTTAACCTTAATAACATAAAAAATAAATCCTCGCTCTATATAGGGATTGGACATTATTATTATTATTATTTTATTATAGACGAGCAGCTTGGATGCTGATGTGTCTATGTCACAGTGTTGGAAGGTACAGTCATTGTTTATTTCTTGTCTTCAGTAGTTTATTTGTGCGTAACCAGTGATCGAGTCTGTTTTTAAAGCAGTTTGTAGAGCTAGCTGTCACAACTTCTTCAGGTAGTCCGTTCCAATTCTGAACAACTCTGTTGGAAAGGAAATGATGTGCAGAGAGAGTGTTCGTATTCGCCCGGATTATTCTGAGACTGTGTCCACGGGCCGATTTTATTGGGTGATGCAGAACGAATATGTCTTTAATGTTAGGTAAATTGTAATAGTTTTTCAATTTTTTATAAGTCTCAATGAGATCACCACGAAGGCGTCTTTCCTCTAGAGTAGTGAGGTGCAGTACTTTCAGTCTGTCTTCATAGGACATTCGACGGAGGCTCATGGGCATTTTTGTAGCTCTTCTCTGTACGCTCTCCAAAAGATCTATGTCCTTTTGGAAGTAGGGACTCCAAATTTGAAAACCATATTCCAATAGGGGTCGAATGTAGGTCTTGTATATTTTTCGGAAAACATCCACTGTTAGGGTTTGAAATGCTCTCCTTATGACATATATGAAGGAGTTAGCCTTTTTAACAATGCCCATAATATGCTCTTCCCATTTAAGATTGGATGCTATCTTTACACCTAGGTCTTTTTGAAAGTTAACTGAAGCTAGCGGGAGACCATCAAGATGATAACAAGTTTTAGGATTATTATTACCCAGATGAAGAACTTTACACTTAGATATGTTCAGTTTAATGATCCAATCTTTTGTCCACTCTTGAATGCGATTTAAATCATCTTGTAGCTGTCCATTAAGGCTGAGAGGATTGGAGAAAAATTTGCCATCATCAGCAAAGAAGGCTGAGTCGGATTGGATACAATCAACCAGGTCTGTTATGTAGATTCCAAACAGATGGGCTGAAAGTACCGAACCTTGAGGTACACCACTCAGAACGATTTTCTTCCTCGACAAGGTGTTTCCGACCAGGGTTGTTGCTGATATCAGCATCAGCATCAGCATCCGCTGATGATCAGCATTAAATTAGACATCAGCATCAGCATCCGCATCCGCATCGATCGATGCTGATTTACGATGCTGATGTTCGAGTCGCAACTTGTTCGAAACGGTCGGGCTTAACGCGCATTTTTGTACAAATTAGGTAAACAAGCACAATCCTGTTTATTCGTTGCACTACACATTGCGTGGAGATAAAGTACAGGTTTTTGTGCTCGTCCGTGTATTTAAAATAAGTCGCGTCAGTAGTATTGTAGTACAATATTATACACTAGTGAAACCACATTTTATCATGTAGGTTCAATAGATTAGATTGATTCAATGTTAACTTTTAAGGGTTCCGTAGCCAAGTGGCAAAAAACAGAACCCTTAAAGATTCGTCATGTCCATCCACCCGTCCGTCCGTCCGTCCACCCGTCCGTCCGTGCGTCTATATGTCACATCTCAGCCGTTTTCTCCGAAACTATAAGAGCTATAAATCTGAAATTTCATAATCAGACGTATTCCGTGAACCGCGCTAAGATTTCATAAAACAATTGATAAAAATTAATTACATTTAAGGGTCCAATCCCCATATACCTACTAAGAACCGAAACTTTAAAAATAAAATTTCATCGAACCCATACGTGTGGGATATCTATGAATCTTCTAGGTCTTCAAAATAATATTAAGGTTTCTAACAGCATTTATTTCTAAACTTAATAATTTGGCCGAGAGACTCTTCCAAAGTGGAATGAGTGTCCCCCCCCCCCCCCCCTCTAACTTTTAACTTTTAAGATATGAGGATGATGAAGCTAAAAATAAGGTCGAATTCTTTTTTATAAAACGTCATAAACTACTTCATAAATACAAACTTTAAATTGAAAAAGAAAATTACAATCAACTAAAAAAAGATAGACAGACAGCGGAATAGGGCCCCGTTGGCACTCTTTGGGGACGGAACTCTACACGGCATAATTTATCAAGACTCCGTTTCGATGATGAAAGGAGGAAAACTTGATCAGACACGAACTTGGCCAAAATCAGCATCAGCATCAGCATCCGCTGATGTCAAGATCAAAAATCAGCATCAGCATCTGCATCCGCTGATGTGTCAAAAACCTGCATCAGCAACAACCCTGTTTCCGACTCTTACTTGAAATGTTCTGTTTGTGAGGTAGTTTTCTATCGATTTGAGAAGCTTCCCTTGTATTCCAAGTTGTCTCAGTTTAATAAGTAGACGCTGATGCGGAACTCTGTCAAATGCACGTTCAAAATCTAGATATAGACACGAAACAAAAATATCATATAATGTAGCGAAGTTGAGGACCGTGTCGGGCAGGCCACTTGTGCCTCTCCCTACCACAGTTTGTTATGACTGAGCAGATGTTATAGACATACCTGGTTTGTATGAGTCCTGCTGCTCGTACTGCGGCTGCTGCTGCGCGTAGTTGGGCACCTTGGCCGCGCCCGACACGCCGCCCACAGACGAACCGCCGCCATACTGGAAACATTATACATTAGTACATTATTGCAAAGGCAGCGAAATAGGCAATTGCAGGTCGAGTATGAGTTTGAATTGAAGGCCGAGCCGAGACTTTTTTTTTACAATTTGTGCCGAAAGGTAAACGCATCTGTGGCTATACAGCCCAAGAACGCAATGTGTACGATAGATGAGAGAGTTCTAAATTCAAACAGCACGCCGTTTCATACAACATTGCAGGCGCACCAACGCGCCGGGAAGTGATTCTAGATTTATTTGTATTCACTCACCGTGGGGTAAACTCCATACTGGTAGGTGGTTGGGGGTGGTGCCTGGTAGAAGTACGCGTAGCCTGGCGGTAAGGCCGCCGCGGGAACCTATCACACAGAATACACATACATTACAAACATTTTCTGCTTATAGACCTATAAATTTATTATACAACGAGATATATACTACGAGATGGTCCGACACCATGAAACAGGCGGGTAAAGAGGCAGCTTGCACCGCGCTCTACACTCTGCATATGACCGTACACAGAGGGGGCTAGTTGTACGTTGTCGAAGTAATAAATGTTTGTATGTTGTTATGACCTGTTGCGGCGAGGCAGCGTCCGTCCGTCCGAAGCGTTCTCCGGCGCCGAGTCCAAAGGCACCCTCGCGCGCGCCGCCTACGCCGTACCCCACCTCGTAGTAACCGCCCTGGAACAATAAATAAATATATAAATAAATATTGCTGGACAATTCAGTCACACAGCGACATCTAGTTACGGGAGCAAGATTTCGCGTGTGGTGGAATACATCTACCTCGTTAGGGACAGCCAGCATATCGCGCTGCCGCCCCGCTATGCTGGCTGTCCCTATTTGTCCAACCTAATTGAGTTTGCCCACTTAACACTCGCTATTCGCTTGCTCAACACTTTGTGCGAGAACGAGGTAGATGTATTCCACCACACTTTGCCGAAATTCATGGACTTAGCACAGTCAGTTCTTGAAAACTTATAGTTTGTTTTGGATATAGCGCCCTGGTATTTTTACCAATATGTTATATTCTGTATGTAAATAATAAATAAATCTATACTAATATTATAAAGCTGAAGAGTTTGATTGTTTGTTTGTTTGAACGCGCTAATCTCAGGAACCACTGGTCCGATTTAAAAAATTCTTTCAGTGTTGGATAGTTCATTTCTTGAGGAATGTTATAGGCTATATTTTAAGGAGAAAAGCAAGCGAAGCTGTTGGCGGTCGGCTAGTTAATATAATACGTACCATATGATGCGGCATGGTGGAGCGCATGATCTGCTCGTCGTAGGCGTACCCCGTGGAGCCGTACAGCGCGCCGCCCGCGTACGCGCCGCTCGCGCCGCCGCCGCCGCCGCCGCCGCCGCCGCTGTTCGTGCCGTGCGTCGCTGGAACTAACGGATACATACTTTAGTAACGTGGAACAAACGAAACAATATAACATTTTATAACAACGGTATTACTCTCGTATTTATAAAAGACAATAAAAATAATTTACACACTCGACGTTTCGACTACGACAAGAGCAGTCTTGAGTAATTCCCGTTGTTGTAAAATGAATAAATGTCAGACTTGTTATAAAAATTATACTCACGAAAATTTTGAAAGTGAAATAACAAATTATATTTCTCAATTTAGATAAAAGTCGGTTGTTTGTAACGTTTCTCATTACTTTGATAAACCTTGTTGTATTTTAATTCAAAATAATTTATTTGCTAGAATGTAGCTACAGTCAGTACAGTCATTTAGTATTTTTGCCTGGAAAGTTTTCCGGGAGTTTTGAAAATTATACATTTTGATATGTTCTTTCCAAATTTCAACTTTGCCACATGTTTGTCTGACTTGTCAAAGTAATCCTAAATCTCCA
This sequence comes from Chloroclystis v-ata, assembly GCA_963691955.1. Taxonomy (NCBI): domain Eukaryota; kingdom Metazoa; phylum Arthropoda; class Insecta; order Lepidoptera; family Geometridae; genus Chloroclystis; species Chloroclystis v-ata. The sequence continues at coordinate 5,321,273 of OY829905.1, forward strand.
CGGGCTCATGCGCATGACAAGGCCTCTCTCGCGCTCACAAGGGATTTGTATGGTCTGACGTATTCTTCTCACGGTTTAACCAATTGAGATAAATATCATTTAATTGCATAAAAAATTAGTTATTCAGATAGTTGCGTTTTTAATTAAAATAAAACAAGATTTAATTGATACCTATTTAGTTTTTTATCTAAAAACTAAAAACATTCTAGGACTTGCACAACCTAATGTTTTTTGCGTAAAGCGCGCCTGTTATTTTGAAGTCGCATTAAAATGAAAGTCATCACAAACTTTTGCGTTTATAATATTAGTAAAGATTGAATAAACGAAAACATATTCCTTGTTCTTATTCTTATTCCTTGGAATCAAGCTTATTCATATGTACTAAGAAACCGCAAAGCAAACAAATAACTTCACAGCTGACGTACATATTCAGGAAAATAAACCACAACATAACACAACATGTTTTTTATTATTGGCATAGATATTTAATTGTACCTAATAGTATACAATTATTACTATGTTGTTATAATAGATACGCTACCATACCATGCTATAACAAAGGCAATTTGTATAAGTGTCTAATACTATTAGTAGAATATTTATACTAGTTATGGTTTAGAGTTCATACTTCACACTTAAATAGCTCTCCTATAACATCAACTGATATCACAATATTAGAACATTATATCTTAGTACGATATTTCAGTACTTTTTGAAGAGTCATTTTCACAAAAATTTTTGGTATTTCAGTATATTATAGCGCCATGTAGTGTCCACTCTCTTTGGCGTATTTTATTAAAAATTATGGTTTGTAACCCGTCCTTTGTTCTTTATAAAACGGAAACAAGATAGTTTAAAAGGAATATCACAATAATACTTTTATATGAACATTTACATTAAATACAACATACACAACAGGTCATTCTATTCAAATTCTTTACAATGTTTTGTCTCATCGTTTGATCTGGGGTTTTCGACAGTACAACAAACAAAAACAGAATAGGCACAGCTTGATAAGAATTGATCATACTAAATGTAAACCCAACCGAAATCGCTTCCCCGAAAAACGACCACAGATCCGTCAACAAAACTTGCAAACTCGTCACACTCACTAAAACAAACGCGACAAAACATATCCTTATAGTACCCTTCTGTCCGTCTTTTCTTCTATTAACAGCGACCATAAATATTTTACAGAAAATCCCTAAATTCACACACAACACACAAAACTTTACAATGGTGTACACTTGGAAGAAAATGTAATAGTAATTTAAATTAACACTTAGAAGATATACATGTAGAATTCCAATAAGCAGTGATGTTAGCCAGACAACCACTGATAGAAGAACGAAGCTTATTTTCTCCACTGCGAACACGACCACCACTTTATCGTATAGATTCTTTGTGAAAGCAAACATCCAGATAACTAAGGCTGCGTCTGTTTGCGTGTAAAGTGTGAACACCAGATATCCCATGAATGGGTTTGACGGCAAAAACATAGCTATGAATTCGAATATAGAGTTGATTATTCTTGCTACCGTCAGCTGTGTAAGTAGCTTCTGATCCAACTTTCTGCTGGAAGGAAGTACTGCGTATAGAAATAGTTGTATGATAAAGCATAACAGCGAAACACCGATTCCAATGAGCCAGATTATCTGAAGTATTGGAAATACTGATTGGTTTTCTTCCATTTTTATTGTGTGTTTATTTTTATATCACAGATTGTCACTAATTTTGTGTCAGAATTAGCAGTTACTCGTAGTTTTTGATCCTTGTTCCGAACTGTTATGTGTTGTTACACATTATTCAAACAATTGAACAAAAGTATTGATGTCGTGAATCCTGATCGAAAACTTGTCTTCTACTGTTTTAGCAACACAATAAAATTATTTTAGGTATAAAAAACAGGTCTTAATGCCATGACTACAAAGAACAAGTAAATGATATTTCTCACGCATACTCCAGTAGAGGATAAATGCTACACTTAATAACACATTGACCGACAATGACTCATAAGTACGTCGTAAAATTGCAAATTTGGTTAGGAAATACCGGTTTAGATGCAGAAAAAAACGAACGCAAGTTGAAGGACGAAATGTAATAATGACGTAAGAAAGTCGTGTTAGTTACTCTATTTATAACTCAAGAACGGCTGAATCGATTTGGCTGAAAATTGGTTGAGATGTAGCATAGAATCAGTAGGGTAGGACATAGGATACTTTTTACAGTGGGAAAATATACAACCCTTTCGCGGGAAAAAGTAATCCAACGCGGGCGAAGACGCGTGGCGGTCACTGTGAATGATAAAAATATCTGTTTATATTCCATTATTGATATCAGAATCTGGCACCAGTAATATAAGCCTTGAACTTAGCACGGGGCAAGATATTGCTGTTAATTGCCCAGCAATTTCTGAATGTTTGTCCAGCAGTGGACGTCCTACGGCTGGTAAGGTGGTGGACTCACCCGTGGTGGTGACGACCTTGGCCGTGGAGGTCTGCGTGGTGGACGTGCTCGTGAGACTGTTGCTCGCCGTCACTGAACTCGACTCATACTGCTGTTGACGAATACAATATTATCAATACAATATATCAAAATATAAAATATTACTCTCTAGTATTTTTTTGGGAATATAATATGGAAAAATAAATACTAAAATCAGGCCATTTTAATAGGTAATCAAATAATTAAGTCATATCAGAATAACACAATAGCTTATATTTCCCGCGGAAAAATTAAAAAGGGTTTCGTAAACTGACCTGCGGTTGCGGTTGGTGCGGCTCCTTATGCTTGTTGTGATGCGGTTGGACATAAGAGTAGGGCGCGGCCGTGTATAGCGCCGCGCTGTTGTACGCCGCCGCTGATGATGATGTCTGTGAGAGGTTATATCGTCAATAAAAATAATATCTAGATTTCATTATTACAAATAAGTATAATAAGGTATCACAAGCTTCGAGCTTAGAGTGGGGTAAGCTGATGACATGAAATAATCTTTTGAAAAGTCCTCTAATTACTATGTGAATTGTCCAGCAATATTTATATGTATATAATTATCTGGATTTCACTCCAAGAAAAAAAATGTGCGCTTAGAGAACACGTACTACAAACGGCAAACACCGTGAGGAAACCGGCATGTACTGTTAACTTTAAAGTTCGAAGGAAATGTGTCATTCACCAATCCGACGGCAAACACCGTGAGGAAACCGGCATGTACTGTTAACTTTAAAGTTCGAAGGAAATGTGTCATTCACCAATCCGCACCGCCAGCGTGGTGTATTGAGACTCTAATCTCTCTCACGGTTAAGGCAAACATCATGAGGAAACCGGCATGTTCTGAGAACTTTGAACGACATTATGTCAATTAACTAATCCGCACCGCCAGCGTGGTGAATTAAGGCCCTAATCTCTCTCGTCAGGAAAGAAGTCCCTGTGTCCCAGCAGTGGGAATTTAAATAGGGGTGATTAGTCACCTGGTAGGAGTTGAGAATGGGCTGGTACTGCGTGAGCGTCACACTGGACGGGTACGCGTTGGACATGGCGGCCGCCGCCGTCAACGACGCGTTGCTAGAGTTCACTGCCTGCTGAATAACACAACAAACATATTACTCAGCATAAATTATGTAAGATTTAAAATTATGCAAACACATCAGGGGTTACATTAGGGGTTATTTTACACTTTTGGGTTCCTAACACAGAGCAGATATAAAGAGGGAGACGGCCTAAGCAACTGGGCACAGTGATTTTCAACTAGGTCCTGACGTCATCATAGTAGGCGTGGCCTAGGTCAGTGTACTGTTGTTTTCGTCCTGTGCACATCGTTGTCAACGGTGGCAATTTTTTATAAAAGACAGGGCCATAATTAGAATCAAATTTCATAAATGGAAAGTTAGAACTTTTACATTATATTTTTAGCAGAATGTAGCAAGCAGTTTTGCTATTGACCGGTAGATGGAAAAGAAAAGTGGGTGGGATCTAACCACGGGGCAACACCCACATAGCACCCCCTCACCCGGCAAATTGTCACGCGTTGTTTTCTAAGGAAATCTGATTACAACATCTCCTCTTTATACCTGCTCTGTGGTTCCTAAGCACATTTTTCTTGTGTTTTTTGTTGACTGAGGTTTCTCCAGCAGTGGAACACTTGCTTGGTGTTTGTTACCTGCGGTGCGTACACGTTGGAGTAGACGGGCGGCGGCAGGTGCGCGGGCTGGTGCGCGTACACGTTGCTGGCCGCCGCGCCCGTGCTGCTGGCCGTCTGCAATACAAACTCACATTGAGATAACGGCAATAAAAGGTTGCCTGGAAGAGGTCGCTCTTTAGCGATAAGGCCGCCCATTGTACTTGTTTCTTTTATTGTATTTGTTATTTTTGTTTGTTTGTTTGTTTTTTTGTTTGTTTGTTTTTTTTAAACTTTAAAGAAAAACCTTAAACTGTCTCTGGATGATTTGATTGATGTGATTGTCAAAAATGAATCATTAAAATGGGACTAGACGGTAAACGTCAGCTTTTTAATAAAAATAATCATCTAAATCGGTTTAACTGATACAAAGGACGCCCTCCGGCTAGATGGGATGACGACTTGCGCAAGACTGCTGGCAGATGTCGGATGCGTCAAACAGAAAACAGGGCGCATTGGCGCTCACTAGGGGAGGCCTATGTCCAGCAGTGGACAAATATTGGCTGATGATGATGTGATGATACAAAGTTAAACATACAAATAAAAAATAATTACCGTGACTTTGTTCCTCGGCTGCGGCGCGTAGGGCGGCGCGTCGCCCGCGCTTACCGCCAGCTGCTTCATGGCGCCCGATAACGCGGCGTCTAAGCTTGCTGTAATGATATCATTCATTGTTATTTGTTTTAGAGTAGTAAATACTTTTTTGCTCATTTACAAATAAAGTTTAAACTTAGAACATTTATAAATAAATATCTTACAGGGTGCGGGTGCGGTGGGCGGCGGCGCGTCGGGCGCGGCCGCGGCCGGCGCCTCCGACGATATGCTCTCACTCAACTGCAACAAGACAAATTATTATACTAACACTATTATACGGAATCCAAAAGAATTTATTGTTAATTATATCCAATCTTGAGGACTTTGCCCTACAATGGGACACCATAGGCTCATAAAAAATCCAATATCTTCCGACTCTTGTCCAGTAGTCCCGTCGTAGCAGGAAGCTGGTCCGTCGATCAATCTAAAATAATATAATTTAATACTAATGCCACAACAGTGTCATTTTTTACAAATTGTATAAATTTTGGTCCATTGAAACAACTTACCAATGGCTGGTGTGGATGCGGCTGCTGCGAATGCGTCTGCTGATGAGGTTGATGCGTTGCTTGATGAGTTGCTTGATGGGTCGGTTGATGATTCACTTGATGGTTTGGTTGATGGGTTGGCTGATGAGTAGCTTGATGGTTTGGTTGATGGGTTTGTTGATGGGATGGTTGATGGGTTTGTTGATGGGTTGGTTGATGGGTAAACGACGGGGCGGGCGCAGGTTCCGGTTCCGGGACGTGGTTCGCGTGACCCGATACAGGCTGGAATAAATATTGTTAGATTATAACAACTATATTAGGTAGGTACTTCTCATAACCGGGACCATGCTTTTACAAGGTTCGTTTTTCTAGATTTATATGTAAGCCTATGCTTATCTAATAATGGGTCATTGTTAACCTCTGCCTCAAAAATTTCTCAAATTATCATGTATTATGAACTTTCGTGTTTAGAATTTTTCCTATGTTGTTTTATGTCGCAATCCCACAGGTATTATGTCACCATGATCATTTCAGTACCTTGTGTTCCTGCGGCGCGGCGGGCGGCTCGTCGGGCTCCAGGGCTCCGAACTGCACATCTAGGAACATGCTATTTTCCGTGATGCCGCCCGGCATCTCCACCGCTGACATCGGGATCTGAAACAAACGATATTGTAAGCTATATTAATGTTATACTTATGAACATCAGTAGTTCACGTCTAGCATGGCTATGTTGTCATAGGCTGCGGTATTGTTGCCAGCTATGGCCTTGACTCGCGCGGTATGTCTGTGCCCAGGATGGTCTCTTTATGCGATTCTGACCACTCAAATAAAGATGTTGATATGCAAAAGGCCTGGTATCCCAAAAAGGTTTGTGACGTGCTTGTCACATCTTGAATGCATGAAGTGACACGGGATAATGGTATGGTTTTTACCAAAACAAATATTGTAGTCTCAAATTCTTTGGCACATTTATAAAATCGTACACACTAAAGGGTTTCTTTAGTTCATGTATGGTAAAACAGTTTTTAGTATTATTTATGTGTTAACCAACCTTAGAAGGAGGCGGCACCCGCGCTCGCTGAGGCTTCCTCTGACTGGCGATATCCGCTGAACCGTACACGCCGTAATTTGTGGAATATACACCTACAAATAGAATTAATTATATCATCTTAACATCAGTGAATCAGAAAATTTAAGAGAATAATCTAATGGCTACAATGGTAATTTTGTTAGTTGATTTGTTGCAATAATAATTCAGACTTGTCCATGTAACCAGGTACATTTGAAAGAAAGAAGAAAGAAAGAAAAATCATTTATTTGGACATACACGGCACATGAAAAAACAAAAACTAAAGTGTATTACATATATCTATAGCACTATTCTACATTCTACACACTAAACTAAAAATTAGCATACAATATTCTTAAAGTACCTACATATATTATATAAGCTAAGTTACCCTTAGCTTATATAGCTTTGGGTTAGGTGCCGCGTCGCCCAAAAGGGATTCTATGCTCAGCATTGTGTTGTGACACGGAGCCACAACGCTGGTTTTCAGCACATACCCAGGTAGAGTGACGAGTAAATGATAGACAAATGACAATTACAGGTAAATTAGACAAATCGAAATTATACAATAGAAATTACGCTTGTAAACTACTTTTTCTATGTAATTCACATGTTTTAGAACAAAATAAACTTACTTTGGTCGTGCCGCTGCGTCTGCTGCGTCAACTGCGACAAATACTGCGTTTGCGCCGCTGATAACGACCCCGACATCCCCATTGGCTGAAATTAATAAATAAAAACGCATTAATTACTCAGACAATAAGGAGATAATGCTAAACAAACTACGACCCCAGCGGGATTTTGCGTCCTTCCAGCGTCTTAGGCTTGCCGGACCGACACTATTAACCGCTAAACTACGGAGCACCTTTACCTCAAATTTAGCCTTTATTTTTCGACTGAGCACGGCTCGGCCTCGAGCCATCTGTTGTCGGTAAAGTTGACGCGCTCAAAAGTGCCTCAGGGAGTGCTGTGTGTTAGGTGGGAACGGTTATGTTTTGGCTCGCGCGCGAAGCTATACACGACTGTCCATTTCGAATACTCGCGGACTTATGACTTATGATGGCTCAGCCTGTCTTGCGAGGCGGCCTCGTGTAAATTGAACATAACTACTGAGGCTGCCTCGGGAGCCATCGCTAGGATTTTCGCTAGGTGGGTACGCAGCTATTAACCAGTTTCTGTTTTCGGCCGACTAACGCTGTTCAGTTGTATTACCTGCGGCGCGTGTAGCGACAACTGTTGCAAGTAGTGGTCCGGCGCCAGCGCGGCGTCGGGCGCGGCCGGTGTGTGAGCGGGCGACGCGCCACTGCCGCTGTTCAGTTGCTATAACAAACAAGAAGGTTATAATTTTCAAATAATTTAGACGACCTCTGTGCCGCAGCGTGCGAAAGACCGCCTGCAACGCAAGAGGTTGTTGGTTTGATTGCTGCTTCGGGACAAAAATTTACCAATCTATAAATATTTGTTTCAGGTGTTTTCTATGTATAATATAAGCAATATCTATCTAAGTATGTTAATTCTAATAAATATAGTTTATTCTAGTTACAAAAATTCAGACATGCCACTAGGCAAGGTTGCAGAGAGAATTGTTCAGCAATATATATTTATTGATTAATTACCTCCATATTGACGTGATGTTGTTGTGCGTTGTGATACGTGTAAGAAGGGATAGGTAACGCTTCTCCGGTGCCCGCCGCGCCCGTCGGTGACTCCCAATCCTCCTGGAAATATTTACAGGTATAGTATATATATTAAGAATAATTTTATTGTAATAAATGAATGCTTTCTTAGTGGCTGAAATAAATGATTTTTATTTATTAATTTAATAAGTACATAATATTATGACTTACCGTTGGCGGCAGCATGCCTTCCGGTTCCGGCGCCACCGCCGCGCTCGGCGTGAACACCTGCGGAGGTAAGTTCTGATGTACTAATAACTAAGCTGAATAACCAATGGCGGATTGAAGCTATTATTTATGATTAACTGCGTCTTCACATAGAAAATAAAAGTGATACTGGGTCGTTACTGAAGTATGAACTTCTTCAGTAAAGACTTTGTTTAGGTAAGTCACTAACATCTGTATTTACATTCACATTTGTGTGAAAAAAGGCAGGCTTGTTAGTAGCAAGCATTGCTGTTTATTTCTATTAAATAAAGTTATTGTTTATTGTACCAGTGACAATATTTTAAATCCGAAACGTGGTGCTTCACTATCGGCCTCATCAATAAGCTCAAGAGTCGCCCAAGAGCTATCGAGAGGGCTATGCTCAGGGTTTATCTATCCGATCGAATTTTATCGTTGGATCGAATTTTCTACCAGATGTTTTTACAGTAAATACATATCTTTGATGAATACTGTGGGAGTGTATCGTCTCATACTTATCAGTTTAAGATCATCTACGACAGTATATTACCTTGGTGTCTGAGAGAGATCCGGACCACTCCTCGTTGTCCCAGTCCTCGGTGGCCGGGAACACGTCGCCCATCTGATTCACTGGAAATAAACACATTGCTATATTAGGATACCCTAATATAGACGAGTATACACTCGTATTTTGTGTACGATAAATAAAATCTGTTCCCACTGCACTGGGGCACATGGACTTCTCTATTAACAAGAGAGATTAGACCTAAATTCACCGTACTGGTTAGGTGCTGGCTGGTGAATGTCAATTATTTTCGATGTTTGCCATCACCGAGTTTCAGCGAGAGCTTTTAAAAAAAATCCAGAGGTGTACAGCGGGGTTTAAACCCACGACCTTCGGAATGAAAGCAGAGTATTCTCCCAAACAGCTAACACAGCTTAGTTGTAGTTTTTAGTGGGTAAGTTATATGTTTTAGCCACCGCCCTTACCGTTAGCGTAGAGATCGTCTCTAGGCGCGTCGCGGCGCGGACGCGGCATCCTGGCGCCGCGCGCGCCGCCGCGCCCCGCCCCGCGCCCGCCCCGCCCGCCGCGCCCGCCGCGACCGCCAGAACCTTCGCCGCGACCTGGTACATACGATCATTTATATAGATAATGCTAGTTCATAAATAAATTTTTAAAAATGTAAGTAAGTGTACTTATCATTACTTTGACAAAAGGCAAATAAACAAAAGGAAAAATTTAAAGAAAACTTTCATTGAAAACATTTGTTCGATATACGAGTATTTCAAAGTAAAATCAATATTGGAAATGAATGTTAAGCATATGCAAGGACTAGATACTATTCAGCTAAGTATAAGTTAAATAGCGCAGATCCACGGATAACTCACGGGATCTATCCGCATAATGTAACCGGCCCAGTCCCATTTGAGTTTGGCACCTTTGGAGCCTACGTCTGCAATGCTGGTTTTAGATCGTAGCCAGGTGTTGAGAATTACGTTATGAGCTCGAATTTATTAGAATAAATTCGACAGCTAGGTGTTGAGGATAACGTTATGAGCTCGAATTTATTACAATAATTTGACAGGTTTGATCAGGTGTAGACACCTGATAACTCAGAGAAGCATTGATTGCACTATCTATCTGTTTTAGAAAGAACTACTCCTGGTAACTATGATAAGTATGCTACAACAAGTGAGACTCACGCGGTCGCGACTGCGGGCCCGGCGGTGCTCGCTCGCGGTCGCGCGGCGCAGCCTCTCCGTTGTTGACCGGCTGTGGCGGCTTCTTCTTCTTCTTCTCGCTGGTCTGCCACTCGCCTTGCTGTCAACACACATTATTATGTCAACGACAGATCTCTTCAAGTTTTTTTTATAATGGTACCTGCGCTAAATTAAGCGCAATTTTGCCAGTGGCAAGTGTTTTACAAAATTTACAAAAATACAGTTGTTACTTGTGTGATCGCCATTTTGGAAATGTAGTATATAAATAGTACTCTCAACTGACCAACATTAAAAGCCCTCACTCTTTATTTTATATTACTTTCACCGGAGGACAGATTCAAACTTACAGATTTTTATGAAATGATGTATTTTAGGACCTGCTCTCTCCTCAACTCAAAATATTCTATAAGGTTTTAGATTCCGTCCTCGTGGTGTGACAATGGACCCCTAATCCAAGTCACTGATACTGATACACTGTCCGTACTACTACTACAGCTACAATCAGTACCAACTGAGCGTTTGGTTTATCTGTATTTCTAGTGCACTTACTTTTTCTGCTGTCTCAAGCAGAATATTGCAAGCGGCGACCATGTCGTTATCTGCGTCGTGAAGAGCCGAGCAAACCTCCTCCTCCGTACGGCAAGTCATCTCCATCAGATCTTGAACCTAAACAAAATTATAATTCATTACTTCTAAGAATATAATTCAATTGTTATAAGGTAGCTAATACTGTAACCTGACTAAGCACGCCATCTATTGGCAAAATATGTTTGTATTGTACTTCTTTTCTTTACGCAGATGCAGATCGTACAAATTTTTTTTCCGAGGCCGGAATCAAACCCACTACCCCCTGCGTCGAAAGCAGACCTTCGCCCGCTACGCCACAGAGGTCGTCAAACCTAACAGACATAACTATAAATGTGATAGACAAATTAAACAATTCATACCTTAAATTCTTCCACATGATGACATCCCAAAATAAATGTATGTGATTGCCAAATATGTATTATGAACGATATCTACTTCCTACAAGTACATTTCTTGAACATACATAATGAAATGACATATAAATCACAATATGCGCCCATGACGCTAATACGTATCTCGACTGCGACCGCTTATCCCGCGCAGTGAGAGTGTTAAATACATAGCAAAAGCAGTGGAAAATGCTCCATATTGTGTGAATTAGAGCTTACTACGGGGCTAGATGTCGCTGTGTAAATAAGTAATGTTACTAGGTATGCCAAATCGCTTGAAATGTTGTATCAGTAAAGCCTGCGTGTATACAAATACACTAGTTTTTGTTTAGTTAAAAAGTACCTAGTAGTTTTGATTTTATAGGCATTCAAAGTTTCGAAAAATATCGAGTCTCGCTAACAGTCACATGAGCGCTTGTGACGTCATAGTGCAGCACGATCAGTCTGTTTCACTCAGTCCGCTTGCATTCGCTTGTTATTGTGACGTAACTATAATAGTTAGAAATATGCTGTCGCGACATTTTTTGTAGATATTAATGTGTTCTACAAAATTGTAGTACATTGTATATTTCCAAAATGAATACTTTTCACAGCGCATGCGATATAAGATTTTTTTTTTACATCTTGGGTGACATATTTGGGTTTTCCGTGCGGATCCCTACTTTTTTTGAAAATATAATATAGCTTATAACCTTCCTCGATAAATGGACTATCCAACACTAAAAGAATTTTTGAAATCGGACCAGCGGTTTCTGAGATTAGCGCGTTCAAACAAACAATGAAACTCGTCAGCTTTATAATATTAGTATAGATAGGTATAAGTATAGAAGCGCATAAACAAGTTTTAAATCAAAATAAACGGCCTCACGCATATTGTAAGTAAAATGAATACAAATAAAAGTGGCCAAAAATTGAAAAAAAAATTACATTTCCCCGTACATAGGACTGAAACTTAAAAACTTTTTTTTAATCGGACCCATACGACGGGTTATCTATGAATAGGTCTTTAAAAATCATAACAATATTTCTAAAACCATTTAATTTTAAACTCAATAGTTTACACGTGAGACTCTTCCAAAGTGCAAAACAGAGTGTCCCCCCCCCCTCTAGTTTCTAAAATAAGAAGATGATAAATCTAGAAAAATATATATTGTACATAACCATAAAAACTAACAATGAAAATTGGTTTGAACGAAATCTATGAAGTAGTTTTTTTTATAGTACGTCATAAACTATTTCATATAAACAATTGCTGCGGAAGCCTGCATGGGCGAGTCCGACTCGCACTTGGCCACTTTTATTTGTATTTATTTTACTTACAATATGCGTGAGGCCGTTTATTTTGATTTAAAACTTGTTTATGCGCTTCTATACTTATACTTATCTATACTATCTATACTAATATTATAAAGCTGACGAGTTTCATTGTTTGTTTGAACGCGCTAATCTCAGAAACCGCTGGTCCGATTTCAAAAATTCTTTCAGTGTTGGATAGTCCATTTATCGAGGAAGGTTATAAGCTATATTATATTTTCAAAAAAAGTAGGGATCCGCACGGAAAACCCAAATATGTCACCCAAGATGTAAAAAAAAAATCTTATATCGCATGCGCTGCGAAAAGTATTCATTTTAGAAATATACAATGTACTACAATTTTGTAGAACACATTAATATCTACAAAAAATGTCGCGACAGCATATTTCTAACTATTATAGTTACGTCACAATAACAAGCGAATGCAAGCGGACTGAGTGAACCAGACTGATCGTGCTGCACTATGACGTCACCCCGTAACCGGCGGCTCGCGTCGTACGGTTACAACTTGTTTTACTTCTAAATCGGAAACTAATTGATGTATCGAAGTAATTCTTTCACTAGTATTTTTTATATTTGACATAGAATATGGTGTGCTATTCATCAAAATTAGGTAACATTATCAATTGTCCAGCAATATTTATTATTTATTTATTACTAGTGTCCCACGCCACTTCACAATTCCTGTTAACATGTGACAGTTTCTTACCATTTTTCTGACGTCAGCGCCGTCGTCTGTGGTTTTGCGATCGATCATGTTTGCCATACGGATTTGTTCTGTGGTAGCCTGAAAAGAAAATAAGAACATTATTTATGAACTTCAAAGATTAAAAATTTATGTCAATTATTTCCAAAAATCCTAAATATCACTTGGACAAGTCAATAAATACAATACATACATAATACATACAACAGCCTCAGACTGTCGACTGCAGTTGCAGTGTGATTTTATATGACGAATTTTGTTAATATATAACATGTTCGGGATCACATGACCAATGTCTTATTGGTCTTGGTTAAAGGTTTTTAATCTCAAAATATTTATAACCAAATACAAAATCACTGAGTGATCAAATCAATGAGCCGTGTTGGCTAAGTGGGAGCACACTCGACTTTCATTCCGAAGGTCGTGGGTTCAAACCCGCCGCGCACCTCTGATTTTTCTTCTTCGAAAATTATGTGTGCTTTATAAACACGTGCTCTAACGGTGAAGGCAAACATCGTGAGGAAACCGGCATGTTCTGAGAACTTTGAAAAAAGTTTGAAGGACATTGTGTCATTCACCAACCCGCACTTGGCCAGCGTGGTGAATTATGGCCTAATCTCTCTCGTCAAGAGAGAAGTCCCTGTGTCCCTGTGTTCAGTGGGAACGTGAATAGGGGTGTTATGAGAGTTTTTATACAAATTCACTTGTACTTAAATTATATTTACGTAGTAGATACAATAGACTAAATACATAAGACTAAAAACAAATGCCAAACGCTTATTTATACGCTCATTATCATTCATTGAACGAGCAAGAAACTCCCATCTTACGAGCAGCATCTTAGATTATTGAACTTACGATGTACATAGATACCTAATACCTATCGAATCCCTAACCTACGCTACCCCGAACGTCTGAGCGGCGCGGCGGGGTCATTGACCGACCTTCTATAGCCTAGCGGGGATGATACTAGAGGTCGCCGGATCGATTCCCGAAGGACAAACCTGAGTACTGAATTACTGAGATGAAAAGAGTCTGTTTTTGTAAAGGACTAAGGGTCAATTTCTTTAAACTTGAATTACTAGAGATAACAAATAAAGTTAATTTATATAGAATGCTGCTCTTTGAGTATCCACAGTAAAGCTTAGTGGTTACACATTGAACTGTGTTGGCTTAGTGGGTGGGTATTTATTCCATAACAAAGTAATTTTTAAAACATAAATTTAACTAACTTTTTTATGACTTGTATTTTTTATGTATTGAAAGACTGTATCGTAATTTCTACGTAGTATTCATTATACCTACAGAGATAAGATTATATTTTAGTACCAACTAATAGGCTCTATGTGTGGTCTAACCTTGTCCTAAGTCAAGGTTTGTTGATTGTTTGAGCGAGTTATTTACTTGTAACGAATTATCCCGCGGAAAAAATGGGCAGATGAGTTATTGTGATTGTGTTGTATAATATTATTGAGAAGTTTAATTTTTCTGTTCATTTGTTTTGTGATAGTTAGCAAACATTCATTCAAACTCACAAACTTTTGCGTTTATAAGTAAGGAAAAGATGGAGGAAAACTTATATGATTAAAAACTTGATGGCTTATTTGAGGGTTTTTAGTTTAGTTTAGTTTCTCATTTGAGGGTAACTAGTTATCCGTCCCGCGTATAATATCTTTCTGCGCTAAATACTAGCTTAAATTTCTAACAGACTGCGGTAACCAAAGGTTGCCTGGAAGAGATTGCTTTAAGCGATAAGGCCGCCAATTGTACACTTAGTTAAGTTTTTTATCCTGTATATTGTTTTGTTAATTTAAGTGTGCAATAAAGCTATTATCTATCTATCTATCTAACCACTCTCCACCAAGTTGGCCATATTGTCTGCCAACTTGGTAGTATAAAAAAAAGAAAAAGAAGCCTACCTGAGGTTTGACCTTCTCCTTTGGCTGTGGTTTCTCCTTCTTCTCCGGGGCATGTTTGTCCTTGCCCCCGCTGCCCCCCCTGGCACCTCCTTTGGCACCTCCGCGGGCACCCAAACTCATCTTTAATCTATATGTACTTTATATTTACAGCTTCTATTTACAAGCAGCTGGAACAAAGAAATGTTTATGTATAATATTTGATTTTTATTTTTATTAATATTTATGACACAATATAATATAAAATACTTTCTATTTTCTCATTTCTATTAACTCTTGCAAAAAAAATGCTTGTCAACTGGTTATGGAACAATACAAGAAACTCACAAAAGTTGCAAACTTTAACTATGTAGTTTGTGTCTCTTCCTTTAATTAAACATCTTTAAAATATTAAGTTAAACAATGGTAGCTGAGTTGTTTTAAAGTGAAGAGTTAGATAGTTGTATATAGATTAACTAGTTGTTCATTTAAAACTAAAATTTAGAAACAAATATCAAAACTATGTCAAAATAAATGACTAATTCTAACAGGAAATCATTATTCTGTATCCTGTAGAAGTTTGCCTCAATAGATGATAGCAAAACAACCATTCCTACATCAAATAAAAACATGTAGAAATTTTAATGTAGACTCAAACAGAATCGTAGTAGCAACAGAAGACTGTCCTGCTAAGACACCCTGCATAGAGCACACAATCAGGACATTCATTCATACTCATTTTACATAGTATAAAACAAAGTCCCTGTCAGTAAGCTACAATCTATAAAACAACACAACAGATTCTGATGTTTTTTTATTGAAGTGAAGCGAGGCCGGGTCTCTAGTATATTGATAAAAACAAAATATAACCAAATTTACCATTCACTTACATAACAATATTATTTATCTTAATATCAACATTTCACTGAGTGTCAATTTATTTTGTGAATTTAGTCAATATCAAGGATTGGTGATATTTTTTGTGCAATATAATATCTAGAAGCCTAGTTTCCTTTTGTTTAACTGGCCAAGATATTCTTAAGTCTTGAAACTATTGACCATATCTTATGAAGTTTATCTACCAAATGCAAATCAAGTTTACAGGATGTTATTGCTACAATGTTTCACAGTATTGCGAGTAAGTTTTAAATTGTATAATGTTTCTGCAGTATTTGCTATCTATTCTATACTGAGAGTTGTGGCATTCTTAACATTAACAGCCCCAAATAACAATGAATATAACAAATTTTCAACAATTCATTTTCAATGTAGTTTATAAAGTTTTTAATAGTAAAATGCAGAGTACATCATAATGCATAATAATACATCATGGTTTATTTGTTAAGAACTAGGAACAAAGGGTCCACCAATATAAATAAATAATGCTGGACAATTCACACAGCCATATCTAGCCCCGTAGTAAGCTTGAAGCTCAAAAGAAAATACATACTTTTTCAATATTTTAAATAATACCTATAGACCACCTGGAGCAAATTGAACAAATAATAATCATGAATATTTTAAGGTATCGAAAAATATCAAATTCCTTACGACCTATACATAAACGGTTCCATACGGAAGACTTGAGCCCAGTAGTAGGTTGCAATATGGGTTGTTCTGATTAAAAGTTCAGATTCATCTGAAGTTAGGTCAGTAATTATGAGATAGTCAAGACATCAGCTGTGTGTTAAGGCATATGTAAATATTAAGATAACAACAATGAATGCATTGACTTTAAGAGAAGCTAATATAAACAGAGGACATCAGTGTTTTCATAAAATTTTAATGTTTATCAACAGTAGCTTGAATTCTAGGAAAAGACAGATTTATGAGACTAATTTCAAGTCAAAATAACAAAGACTAATGTTTTATTTAGATTTGTAAATTACTGATAGTAGGATAGGGCACAAAAAAAGCTATTACCGGCGGACACACCTGTACTATGCCGTAGGCGTAAACAAAACACTCGCTAACCCCGAACAATTACGAGGCTTCCATTCACAAAGTATGTCACCACCAAAACTACTAATAACAACACAGTCTTCCACAATTTTTTAGAAGCTGTTGAGCCGATTTTTAGTACAAATCGGGACAATGAATGAATCATTACATCGCGATTGCAAGGGCAGCGGCGGAAAGATTGCGCAGTGCAAGGATGCGCGCCGGAGGAAACAATACATCCAGCACCACCACTTTCCATAGCATTCCGAGGGCTCACGTCATCAAAATTTAGCGCTACCAATACGAAGCGCAAGGAGCCAGCGGCACATGTGGGGGACGCCATTCTTGAAGCACCTTTCTTGGTATGAAAATGACAGTCTTTGTTGATGAAATAACCGATCACGACACCAAACAACACCTCATTTTCAAACACTTAAACACAGAATAGATCCGTCGGGGGTTTCTTTACCTTATTACTACGTTAGAAACCGAAAAAGATTTGATTTTTCAGAAAAAAATCCAATTCTTCATACCTGAGAGTGCGCTCAAACGCAAGCTGATCACGTGACTTTCTAGTGATGTGCTACATCAGATTTTATTGCTCTAGAATTCAGAGATAATCGAATGTATTTTTGAATGACTTATACACCGGCCAAGTGTAAGCACTTTTGAGTTGTTTTTCATTAGTCCTGACAAGTTACACATATTAATAATAGTACTCTATTGTACAAATTTGTTAATAGTAAGTAGTTAAGTAGTATTATGTAGTTATCTAGAAGTGTTTTAAGTTTATAGATATAGAACTATTTTTAAGTTTTTTTTTTATAAGTTAAATTTTAGTTAATAAGTTAAATTAGTCAACCGTCATGAACCATGTTGTTTAAAGGTTGTTAAATCGGAATAAAAAAAAAAATCGTAGTGCGGAATCTGGTCTAATATATTATATGAAGAAATCTAATATTTAAATATGGAAGTGCATTACATAAATATAAGATTTCTTCTGATATTAGACCCGATTCCGCATTACAATTGTTATTATATAAGTGTAACTTTTGTCCGGACTAATGAAAAAACATTATTTATTAAATGAAAATATTGAATTGTGTCTAACTTACTACATAGTTGTGCTATTTGCAATAATAATTGAAAACTAGAACTTATATGAAAACCAAAGTAGGTACCTACACAGATTGACAGACTCAACAATACACACAATACTTCTAAAATTACAAAAAAGTAGTAGATGATAAATTTAGATGATGCATAGAATACATAAGATAGGTATAATTTAATTGAAATAAAGGTAATTTAGGAAATAATGTTAAGTTTATCAGAAATCTAGCACCCGTAACACAAGCTTCGAGCTTACCACTGGGCTAGATGTCACTGTGTAAAATTGTCCAGTAATATTTATTAATGTTGTAGTGTGTGAAAAATGGATTAATCTCGGCTTTGTGTTGCCCTGCTTATGAGTAAGTACTTAAAAGTCTCTATTTTGTAAAAACTGTGTTTGTAAAAACTATAATGTTTCAATTGAATAGTAACTTTTGTTTTTAATAATCTGGTGTAACACGACGGCGCGCCGCGGTCGCCGCCGGCCGGTATCTTATTAGAACACCTCGATCCTAGTAGGTTAGATAATACGGGTAATCGAGTTGTCTTGTCTATACTGCTTCACTAAAAAATATGGCGTCGAGCTTCCTTAAGTACGTTCTGTTATCAGCTTATTGTCATATTTAAAATATATTATAAGAAATTCCAAATTAACATTGTCAATTATTTTACAAATCAACAAAATATCAATAACAATAATAATTCTTAGATAAAGTAAATTGTGACTGTTTAAGGACAGGCATGATGTAATTTATGAAAAACATACTAAATACAGAACAAGTACGGAACGTACGCCTCTAATCTAATATTTTGGCGCTCTAAAATTTGTCATGTCAATAACGTCAATTTAAAAAATTGTTTTTCTAGTTTTTCGGTCAGGTTATGTTTATATTGAAATTAATTTAATTTGAAATAGAAGCTAGCTCAAAGTTTAAATAAAAATGTCGCTTCTGGAGGACGTTTTCTTAGAAGACGAGGCCGGAGAAGCTCAGGATCTTGAGCGTGTCATCGACGGGGATGAATTCGATGATAGACCTCGTTCACGAAACGATAGTGATAGTGATGAAAACAGTGCTAAGGAAGATGAAGCAGGTACTATTGGTGTATTATTTCTAATACTCTCAAGTCTAAACCATACTTATAGTATTTAAATCATAGCTAAAAATTAATCAAAGAAGTTCTCACCAGATATGACAAACAATCATACTCTTTAGCTTTATAATATTATTAACTTCTTATATTTCAGAGGAAGACAAAAGAAGGGTGGATCCCACCAGCGCAAAGCCTCAGCGAGTCTCCAAGAACCCAAGATTTGTGCTGAACCCTGCCCGACTCACAGGGCCAAGGGGTATACAAGTTTTACCGGATCATTTCAAGGATTTTAAATTTAAAGGTATTATTACAATATCACCACATTTACTAAGCAGGTTGATGATTGCAAATTTAACTTTTAACATTGTAAGTTGGACTAGAAAATAGAGAGAAAAATTCAAAATTATGTTGGCTATAACTGCATTTACAATTTTACAATAGCTGAGTTATATACTAAAAAACCTGGTATCTTATACTTAACACTACAAATCTTAAAATTCCAGGCAAAGGCCACGAAATGAATGACCTGGACTTAGTACTCAAAAAGCTGGAGCACTGGGCATACAGATTGTACCCTAAATTCCAGTTTGAAGACTGCTTGAAGAAGATTGAAACTTTGGGAAAGAAGAGACCTGTTTCTGTAAGATTTTGTATTTTTTCTTTTAAATATAACAACCTCGGTTTTTTTTGCGCGAAGATACACCTGCGACTTCGGTGGTTGCGGGTTCGATTCCCGTCCTGTACCACAAGAGCTTCTCGGTTTTCTGGGTGTAATAACATTTAAAATAATCTGTCTATTAATATGTATTACATTGGACGTCCACTGCTGGACATAGGCCTCCCTATATGACTTCCAGTCATTACGGTCGCTCGCTCGCGGCCTGCATCCACCGCGAGTCTACCGCCTTCACCAAACACATGCTTTGAGCTTACTACCACTACCAGGCCATTTTTGCTGTGTCAATTGTCTAGAACTATTTATTTAACTTCCAGGTGCACCTAACAAAGCTGCGTATGGACATGCTAACATCAGACGAGCCAGTAGTGCAGAGAGACTCCAGCGACGATGAGCTGCCTCCAGAGCCTGTTAGCGTGGAAGAGGACGAGTTCGACAAACTGCTCCAGCAGCAGATACAGATAGCCCGGACCACTCCGGCTCCTAACTCGGTGAAGAAGACTCCGTTCTTGGAGAGGTATGTTGCAGCTGCTGAATTATATGGGGTGTTACTATTCTAACGTTGTAATCACGTCATGTCTCATCTATTTCATTGTCATCAACATTTCAAGCAGATTGAATGGAGGTTACTTCAACTCGGTGAAAATGTTTTAACCACAGTAAAGCCTAATTGGCTTTTTATTTTAAAAAGCCAATTAGGCTTTTCTACTGTGCATGGGTCTCCCCAACCATCTTGGAACTTAATAGTCTTGGGGGATTTGGTATAAGCACCATGCTTACGAAGTAGTTTGATGATATAGTCAGCTCAGTAGACGCTGCTGCGCTAGTAAGTTGACTATCCTTTGGAAGATGGGGTGTTACTATTCTTATGCCTGCACCACATGGTAGACTTCTAGACTATAATATAAACATAACGTTTATATATAATTTCAGATCCTCCATGATGCCGAGAGCGACATCTTCCCCGTCAATAAACGATGAACAACGAGAAAGAATGCTTCGTAACCGAAGAATGGCTGAAGAAAGGCGGCTGGCCAAGCTTAAACATAACCAATCTCAAGACAATACAGCTGAAAATAGCATAGCAATAACAGAAAACGACACAAGTATCGTAATAGTAAATGATGAAACAAATATTACTAATGGCACAGCAACAACAAGAACAGATACAACTGAAATTGTCGAATTAGACGACAATGGTGTTGTAAAATCGCCAAAAACCTATGTACCAGCTAAGAAACACAGACTTAGTTTTGATAGAAAACATAGTGAAGAAGACACCGGGTCTGACGTTATAGAAATTGACGATAATTTGTTAACAAAATCACCGAAAGCTAAAAAACATAACAAATCTAGAATCGATAGTTCAGATGATGATAATGACGAACCACAGGCAATTGATGTTGAAAAACACAGTAATAGATCAACAAGTAACATACAAAGAAACGGTAAACCAAATGATAAAAATAAAGTCACTTATTTGTCAGATGATGAGAATGAAATGACAATTGATGATAACCAAAGCAATAAAAAGCATAGAAGTAACGTCATTGACAGTTCAGATGAAGATGAACCTATAACTATGAATGAATCTATTTCAGTAGATATACATAATACCAATGACAACAATGAAGATATGGATAGTAATACTGGTAATACATCGGATTTAAATAGTAATGAAAATACTAATATGGAAAATACGGACAATAACATAAATCATAGTGTAGATATAGAAAATAAAAATATTAAAGAAACAATTGAAAGTAATAAAACTGACAATAACAGTATTGAAAGGAAAAAACTTGATAGTGAATTAGATAAGTTAATAGATAGTAATGAAAATGTTGAAGGTGTTATAGAATCTGCGACAGTTTCAAAAGATAGTAATGTAAGTGCAAGAGAAGATAGAGCGGAATCTGTAGATAATCAGGAAAACAAAATAGATGATGAAGGGCTGATGGATGTCGATTTTGGTGATGATTTTTGATATCAATAAAATCATGTTAATGTTATATTGTAGTTTTTATACTGTCTTACAAAATCTAATATGTAGTAGCCATTTTGTAGCGCATGTGTTAGGACAACATACATTTAAGTAAATGTCTCAAGGCTACACGTAAAATAAAAGGCAAATGTGCCCTCATAGAATAACGGTAGATGTTTGAAGCTCTCAACAAATACTTATCTCTCTCTCAGTTTGACAATGACAATCTATTTACGATCTCACTGCTGGGACTCAGGGACTTCTCTCTAGACGAGAGAATGGCTAAAAAGCTAAAGCGAGCTGTGGTAGATAGGTATAGAAGTCAAACAGATAGATAAATAAAACATGAATAATTTTAAAATACTTTATTGAATATGCAATCAAACAAGCCCTTATCACAGTAAATAACCCTACAATTTGCTAATATCAATAAATTACAAGTTTGAAATGCATGGATCTTTGTATGAATAAATGACTTCTACCAGTGATCTACCTACCCTACGATATTTGATTTTAACATACAATTTTCAAATACCTACTAAAATTTAAGTAAAATCTAAACTAAGTTGGGTTTAAACAAAAGAACATCAAAACTCTTATTCTGATGATTCACGGATTTTCTATGTATAAAAATCAGAATAATTATGGCTCATGCTGATTGTAATCTGTAGAGAAAACCTCAATTTATATGAAAATAGACTGAGATATTTAATCAGATATAAATGAAATAAAAAAAATCAATAATTCCTTCTTACATGTTTAAAAAACAATTTGTAGTATAAACCAATAAAGATTTCACACGAAAGTCAAACAAGGTTAATTAGGAAAGTATTAATAGTACTGTAACTTTTTCAAAGCCTAATAATATGAGTGAACGACTCTGCTCCCCGCGTCCGTTTCCGGCCTGCGAACCACCACAGTCTACACAGAGGGCGCCACT
This sequence comes from Chloroclystis v-ata, assembly GCA_963691955.1. Taxonomy (NCBI): domain Eukaryota; kingdom Metazoa; phylum Arthropoda; class Insecta; order Lepidoptera; family Geometridae; genus Chloroclystis; species Chloroclystis v-ata. The sequence goes on from OY829905.1 coordinate 5,343,823, forward strand.
TGCGTTCCTGCCATCTTGAATTTCGATTGGTGGGAACTTAGGTTTAAAGGAAGCCCGCCATTTTGCTTTTTCCATTGGCGTCTTATTCCCCGCTACGATTAGACGTGCGTGCAATAACCAAGCACATTTAAGGAAAATTTTCAACAATCTGTTGAAATAAATCAAGTGCTTGCAAAATAAAATTTGCCAAGTAATTTTGCAGAGATTTTTTGAGCTTAAATCTCTAAAGTGTACTAGAAAAAAGTGCCATTGGTAGCATCACGTGAGTAACATTACTTCGTTATAGCTACCCAAAGTGTTAAGAAATTTTCTAGTTGTTCGGAATTCTTATTCTAGAAGTTTAGCACGTGGCCACGTGCCAAATAAGCCAAAGCTGCCTTTTTAGGTAAAATTCTATGCTTTGTGGCTAAGATATTAGCATGATAATTATGCTGATTATTTCTATTTTTAGATTTAACGGTTTTTACCGTTCGAATAATCATTTGATTTAAAATTTTACAGATTTTTCCGGCCAGTTTTGGATGAGATATTCAAAATTTAAAATTTTATTTTAGTTTTTTGCTAAATCTTTTGTCTTATTTTGTAGAATGGATGATAAAAACGATGAGATAGCAAATTCGGAACCAATACCAGGACCATCAAGGAAATATCAGTCGTCGGACTCTAGTTCAGACGATACCAGCGATTCCAGTTCAAGTAGCAGTTCTGACAATAAGAAAAAAAGGAAACGCAAGCATCGCCGGTCCCACAAAAAGTACCGGCGATTGGAAAAAGAGGTCCATCAACTTAAACGGTATTTAAAAGAACCAGTACAACGCCCAGAAAGCCAAGTAAGTGGTGCAATTGATACTAACTATTATCGTGCCGATGATAATATATCCATAATCTCAGACATTAGTGGCAAGCTTTTCAATTCCCAAAGGGAATCAAATGAGCACATTTCAGACAGAAAGGATTGTAATGAAATTTTAGCGATTACAACTAAACTGAAAGATCCTCCCATACCTAAGAGCTCTGAGTCACATGTCAGACTTTTAAACCAAATTCAGCATTTGAACGAAAGCAATTGGAATGACATACGATATTCTGATACACAAAAAGCCTATGCCTGTTCACCTGGTTTTACTAACCTTGAAATAAATGATGAGGTTAGTGCCTACGATTCTCCTCAGCACCTCATAGGCGCTGATAAAGCTTACGCTGCTTTGACTTTCTGCATTCTAAAGCAAAGAGAAGCGTTACAGACACTTTGCAATGATTTTGTCAAGTTTGCGCAAGAAGTTTCAGCTGACAGCGGTGTTTTGAGTAATAAATTATGTGAGCTTATTTCTAATGGAGATTTTCAGAAAACGTCCGCAGATATGTTGCAGATGGTATGCGGCCACAGAGCGGAAATTTTACAATTGCGAAGGGACCATGTGACTAAACAAGTGAAGGATGAGCCAGTCAGGCAAGCTTTACGCAAAATACCACCAACCTCCAAAAACCTTTTCGAAGCGGAGCGTTTCACAAACATCCTGGAGAAGGCAGGTGGAGTTAAAAAATGTTTCTGGCCTCTGAAGAAACATAATGCATCTACCTCACAGGTTGTGCATGGAAAACTTGACAACTCCTCGCAGGAGTATGCGCAAGGTAAAAAACCCTCGCAGGGTTGCTACCCTTACTATGAATTTCCAGCGCCCTCACAGGGCTGCAATCATAAAGCTCCGCACGGCGCGGGCGGTCATGATTATCACGACGTGTGTCACGGCGCTCGATCAAATGCTCTTAATAATAATAAAGCTTCATTTCGTGGAAGGAGCCGACCCAGAGGCTACCAAAATAAACCACAGAGCAATAATAAAAATGCCAATCCGGGCAGAAAACGGCCACATTCGCCATCCAACAAAAACACAAGGTATGTCAAACGCAAGTATTGACATGACATTCCGAGCAGGCCGTCTAACACAGTTTTTGGATCAATGGAGAGCTCTGGAAGCTCCGGATATTGTGATACAAATAATATCAGGGTATCGCATACCCTTTTACATAAAGCCTCCGCTTATTCACCCCAAATTATTTGTAAAGACCCTGGAGGTTCCGTACTCTACTCAAATGGATGCGGTAATAAAGAAAATGAAAAGCGAAGGTGTCCTGGAACGGGTTCCGCATCTGTCTTCAAGCTTTCTATCAACCATGTTCTTGGTTCCCAAAAGCGACGGCTCTGTTCGGCCAATATTCAATCTAAAGGCACTGAATTATTATGTGAAAACGGACAAATTCAGACTCATCAATGTTGTACGAGTACCAAACTTTCTGCAACAAAACGATTGGCTATGCAAAATCGATCTGTCTCAAGCCTATTTTCATGTAAGTATTGCACCAAACCACAGGCGCTTTCTGCGCCTGATTTATCAAAACCAGGTCTGGGAAATGACCTGTTTACCTTTCGGCCTCAGTTCAGCTCCAAAGACGTTCGCCACAATAACGAATTGGGTCGCTCAAACCCTCAGAGAACAAGGCATTCGAATTCTTGTATACCTGGACGATTTCTTAATTGTCAACCAATGCAGACACAAACTTATTTCTCAAGTGCAGTTAGCCCTCGAACGACTAAAGACTTTGGGTTGGATAGTAAACCACGAAAAGTCTGTCATAGTACCAAAGAAGGTCTTAGTGTACCTAGGTATACAATGGAACCCATGGTGCAACCAGAAGTATCTACCAAAAGAAAAGGTCGAGGTGATTACTTACGCACTAGAAAAAATTCTAAGTCAAGCATACACAAACCTCGAAGAGATTCAGAGTCTAGTAGGCTACCTAAACTTCGCAAGTTTTGCTGTCCCGAGAGGTCGACTTCATTATCGTGCACTTCAGAACTATTTGGTCGGGCTGCTAAAATCGAACCAAAAATGGCACAACATTCCACAAACAGTAAGGGACGATATGATATGGTGGTTGCACAATTGTCATCTCCCCTCAGCTATTCACGTGGCACCTCCATCCCACTATCTAACAACAGATGCTTCAGATCTCGCTTGGGGAGCTCGTCTCAACAATTGCTCCTTGACGGGTCGGTGGACAGAGAACGAGAAGAAGCTGCATTGCAATCAAAAAGAGATGCTTGCCATATTAAAAGTTCTAAGCGACCATTGTCAGCTCCTCAGTCAAAGTACCATCCTGATCCAGTGCGACAACAGAACAGTAATTGCCTATCTACGAAACGAAGGCGGCACAAGATCAGCTCCACTTATGGCTCTGACACATCAGGTATACCAGATATTGGAAAGACATCATATCCAAATCAGTGTTTTTCACATTCCGGGAATGTACAACAGCCACGCAGACCATCTATCTCGACTGCGGCTAGAACCAGAATGGCACCTCCTTCCTGCAGCTACGGAGAAGGTATTTTCGAAATGGGGCACTCCAATGATAGATTTATTCGCCTCAGGTCGGGCACACGTAGTGAAGAATTACGTTTCCCTGGATATGAACGACACAAACGCCCTATATTGCGACGCTCTTTCTCGTCGTTGGGATTATCCTCTGGCGTGGTTATTTCCTCCTCCCTTTTTGATACCCAAAGTTCTTTGTCACCTAAACAGCGCAAAGGGAATATTCCTGCTAGTTGTACCTCGTTGGAAGAAGGTTTTCTGGAGGGCGGATTTAAAAAACAGAGCTCTAGCAGCTCCGTTCAGTGTTCGTCATCTCGAACAAAACCTAATCGATGCATCAACGGGTCGCCCACCGCCCGGAGCACACAAAATGATTCTAGAAGCGTGGAAATGTGGGGGTGGTCAGGGAGTTTAGGAAACTGGAACGATAACCAAGTTAAACTCCTAGGAAGATCGTGGCGTGATTCCACACGAAAAACTTATAACGTGGCATGGAACAGATGGTCCATCTGGTCAAATCAACATCAAGTAAATACTTTGAATCCAAGCGGAGAGGAAGTAGCTAGATTTTTATGTGATTTACATCTGATAGAAAAATTATCCTACTCCACAATTCTCCTGCACAAGTCTGTTATTTCGACATTGTGTAACCCAGACAATGCGGGACAAGTAAGTTCCCATATTTTGGTAAAACATGTACTAAAATCTATTGCATTACTTACACCACCTAGACCGAAGCCCCCTGTTTGGAACATAGATTACCTTTCTGCCTACCTTAGCAATTATATTATCAGCGATAACATTTTTCAAATACAGCGGCATACCGCAATTTTATTGTTGTTATGTTCAGGCCGCAGGATACACGACTTAACCTTATTAAGAATAGATGAGGATCATCTTCATCACTCGGAGAATGGTTCTACTATTTTATGGCCTGTATTTGGTTCTAAGACTGATTCTACAGATTATAGACAATCAGGTTGGGAATTATTTCCTAACCCTGCAAATAAAAACCTTGATCCGGTTCATTGGATTGATAAATGTATTCTATCACTTTCAGTTCGCAGGAGATTGGCTAATACCAATAGTTTGTTTGTGACTATTAGAGGTCTCCCAAAGCCCGCATCTAAGACTATTGTTTCGGGTTGGATTAAGTCTATATTTAAAGATGCTGGTATTAAAGCATCCCCAGGAAGTATACGATCAGCGGTTGCATCGAAAAATTGGATAGATAGTTTCCCAATGGAGGACATTCTTTCTAGGGGAAATTGGCGTTCCCAGAACACTTTTTGTAAATTCTATAAGAGAACGGTCTTACCTTCATCAGCTGGTAATTCTGTAACACATTTCTTTAAACCAGTTCAATAATTGTGATTCTTAAATTATACCTTAAGAAATTTTTTGATAATAATATGTCTTATGTACCAAAATGCTGATTACCTAAAAATGCCTTTTGAAATAAGAATTTAAAATGTAAAATCATACCTAAAAACCAAATAAATGATTTTGTACTTATATCAACAAATTTTATTTATTCACATTGGCGTCAGTCAGTGTCAACCACCACCAGGCGATAACAAACAGGTCTCATATTATTAGGCTTTGAAAAAGTTACAGTACTATTAATAAAAGCGTTTTACCTTACAATAAAACGCATATTAATATACTTACCTTTTTCAAAGCCTAACTTTTTATCTCTGCCTGATGCAATTCGACTCAATGGAAAAAGCAAAATGGCGGGCTTCCTTTAAACCTAAGTTCCCACCAATCGAAATTCAAGATGGCAGGAACGCAAGTGGCGCCCTCTGTGTAGACTGTGGTGGTTCGCAGGCCGGAAACGGACGCGGGGAGCAGAGTCGTTCACTCATATTATTAGGCTTTGAAAAAGGTAAGTATATTAATATGCGTTTTATTGTAAGGTAAAACGCTTTTATTAAATTGCTTTAACAATATTACATGAGCTGATAATCATATCGTCTAACTAATCTATATAAGAATAATTTATTTATCCAAAATACGACGATATATAAATCTTAGGACCAAATTAGAGAAAATAAGCAATCTAAAACCTACTAAACATAGATATTTACAATTAGTTTTTGGTTTTTATCAGTACATGGAATATTTTTATCAGTAACACATTTAGTAATACTGTAGATAATGTGTAGTAAAAGAATTTTAGCTACGCGCTTTCGGATTAATAGTGACCAATTTCATATTTATTGCCAAAATACAACTGAACATATTATAATATAAACAAAAAATAAGAAGCTTATGTCCCATGTTTGTGTCTTACATATTTTATATGTACCTATGCAAAAATATTAATTTCTAATAAAATCATAGTTATTAACATAGTTTAATATGACTGGGATTAGTTAGACAATCATACATTCACAGGCTATTTACACGTAATTTTTGAAAAACATCTTTTCTATCTAGTATTACATCCTAAATCATAATCTGAATTTTAACTCAACATGCTATATTGTATTGTGTATTGAATAATGTGGTGCCAACAAAATAATAGTACCACCAGTCCCTTTTAATTATTTTATACACCAAATTCAGGAAATGTTGCAAAACATTGAAATGAACATTCACATGAAACATAAATTCTTAGGAGCATAGCTGATATAAAGATTTAGAATTACAACATCACAACGTAAAAAAGTAAGGGCACACTATTATATCTAACATAATTATAGCTTCATAATCAGGTTTCAACAATATATAGGTATATCATTTTGTCTATGGACAAACTCTGTTAGTCTATCACTTGTCCAAATAGAAAAAAGTATAATATATAGTATAAATCTATTCAATTTAAACCTCGTTATGAACTGTCAAATGTTAGATGTGTTAATGTAAATCCCTACTGTAATTGTACAAACAAATCACCAAACTAAACACAGTATTTGTATATCCACTTCCATTAAATTCATTATCAGATAATTATCTGAATCTTCGCCTACGTCACTGGTTAGCTTCAGGTATCAGGGAAGCGAAAAATGTGGTAAAAATCATCCAAGTAACGGACCATAGGGATCTCTGGTCATCTTCGGCCAAATCATCTTGAGTCTGGGTGACATTCTGGGTGATTTGTTGAGCATTTGGTGGGTTAGCGTCTTGGTTGGCTGGGTTAGCGTTTTGTGCTGGGTTAGCGTTTTGTGCTGGGTTAGCGTTCTGGGGTTGGTTAGCGTTTGGAGCTGGGTTAGCGTTCTGGACTGGATTAGCGTTTTGTGCTTGATCAGCGTTTTGAGCTTGATCAGCGTTCTGGTTGCGACGATTCCGTGGCCGACGGTTCCCTTGAAGGTTGCGATTTAATCCGAGTTCTCGGAAAAAACCGATTTGGTGCCTGAAATTAAATGGCTTATGTTAGTTGAAGTATTCGGGATTTTGTTTTACAGTGGGACGTTATCACGCACTAGTTAATAGGTAATTAAGTAAAATAGTTTCTTGAGTATAAAACGAAAGCAAGCACGTAAAAAATCCGAAAAAAGCAACTTTAAGTAGGTAAGTGGACCGATTCAGTATCTAATAGTTATAGTCATTCTAATAGGTTGCCTGGAAGAGGTCGCTCTTTGGCGATAGAGCCGCCCATCGTACTTGTTTCTTTTGTTGTATTTGTTTGTTTATTTGTTTTGGTGTACAATAAAGTATATCAGAAATCTAGCACCCGTAACACAAGCTGCAAGCTTACCACGGGGCTATATGTTGCTATGTGAATTGTCCAGCAATATTTATTTTATTTATATTGAATGAGACACTAGCGGATTATTGAAGTGGCAATGGGCAGGCCATAATGCTCGGAGAACGGATGGCCGATGGGGCCGAAAAGTTATCGAGTGGAGACCACAGATCGTTAAAGTTCAAACCACTGGAATTCATTAAGGGAGGCCTATGTCCAGTAATGTACGTCCGACGGCTAATATGATGAATGAACGACTCACAGATAACCAGCGACAGCTAGCACGGCCACGAGCAGCAGTCGGGCGCCGCTGCCGTACAGGTAGATGAGCGAGAACAGGATGGCGAGGCGCGACGCGGCGTACAGGTGGTCCAGCCAATCACGGTGCAGCTCCTCGTCCTCGGGCGCGGGCGGCGCGGGGGCGGGCGCGGGGGGCGGCGCCGCGGGGGCGAGGGACGCTTGCCAGCTGGAATAGATGTTATACTCACAGATAACCAGCCACAGCCAGCACGGCCACGAGCAGCAGACGAGCGCCGCTGCCGTACAGGTAGATGAGCGAGAACAGGATGGCGAGGCGCGACGCGGCGTACAGGTGGTCCAGCCAATCACGGTGCAGCTCCTCGTCCTCGGGCGCGGGCGGCGCGGGGGCGGGCGCGGGGGGCGGCGCCGCGGGGGCGAGGGACGCTTGCCAGCTGGAATAGATGTTTTACTCATTTAGAGGATTTTAATCGTCGTATTGTTGTTTAGTTTCTCAAGTTAGCCTTAGGTAGTTATAATTGGTGTAATAAATACTGTTAAATACTTATTTTAGTTTAATAAATTATTCTATTCTATACGTTAAGTTAACAGATTATGAAAAATTCAAATGAAATTTACCATACCGTAATAGTCTATCTTCTTATTAAGAGGAAAAGGTAAGAAATAGGGACTATGTATGTTTACATATCAAAAAAATCGAAGACTTTATGACAATGGTTTTATAAACCTATATTTTATTAAGAAAGCTACATTTGGGTTTCAGTTAAACAGGAAACATTGAGCACATTCGATTGAGAAACAAAGTACCTACCTGTTAATTAGGCATAACAGGTAGGTACTTTGTTTCTATAAATCGAATGTGCTCAAAACAGCATAATAATAGCAATGTTTATTTTATATTTATTGAGTTGAGATACTAATGCATCTCTACTGTGTGGTTTTCACATACTTACATGGCATATTGCTGCATGTAGTTGAGATATGCTTGATGCAGCACCATCTGATTGGCGAGCGCGGCGCCATCTTGCGCGTATTGCGGGTAGGGCGGCACTCGGCCGTAGTTGAGCGAGTTGAGGTACTGCTGCATCTCTACTGTGTGGTTCTGGTGGTTCTGACTGGTCTCCGCGCGGGGAATCGGCTCTGGTGGGGGAGTTGGCTCGACTGTTCTGCGGCGAATACCTGAAAATTGATATATATTTCACCATAAGTTTAGAGCTTACCATATGGCTCGATGTTTGTCACAAATATTTATTTAATTTAAGGATCTAACTTCTACTGAAAGGCTCACACAAAATGCATAATGTGAGTGGTCGTCTTATATACCCGTAAGACGTCCATCACAACTCTGTCTATAGAAGCTGGCAGAAGTAGATCATAGATCAAACCCTCTAAGCATGACGAGGCGTATAATGTGGTTGTCTCCTTATACATACAAAGAGACATCATTCTAGTATTAAGCTCAGCACTGTCTTCTAGAAGCTGGCAGAAGAAGATCAGAATTCTAACCTTCATTGCTCGGCGCGCGCGGCGGCTCCGCCCTAGTGGGGGCACACACAAGGTGCATAATGTGAGTGGTTGTTTCCTCATATACTCGTAGAATGTCTTTCAACACAGCACTGTCTTCTAGAAGCTGCCCAGAGTAGATGATTTTCTGCTCTTCTGTTCTCTGTAAAAGAATATCAACATTTATGTCATTTGACGAGTAAGCCTAAAATACCTGGTATGCTAGCTGTGACATCAAATATTTACTTTATGGCATTTGACGAGTAAGCCTTAAATGGTATGCTATCTGTGACATTAAATATTTACTTTAATTGCATACCAAATAAGGTGATGATAACATATATGTATTATATGTTATCTAGCTACCTACTTAACCATGCAGCTATATTATGTGCATAATAAACACCTGATTACCTAATTAGCTTGCGAATTTAAATAGTACATACTATAGGTAAATTTACATTGGACAAAATCTACTTTGATAGTAAGTAAGGTGAAAACGAAAGTGACTTTTGTTAAAGAAATACAAAAGGTTGAGCAGTAGCTTCATTTAATTCCTAGAATCATAGTGATTATTTATAGCAAATATCACACAATCTATAAAAACTTCTACTGTGGACATTTATGTTCAGTTCTGGTATATTATGATGATGATGAATATGTTATAAGTCACCTATTATAGCAAATATAACTTATTACGTCTTACATACTAATCCAATTAGAAATTCTTTGACTAAGCAGTTAATTAGATTTGAAATGTTTTAAGCAAATAAATGACCTTTATCTATAACTTGCTGACCCACCAATAGCTTGTGTTTATTACATTATCTACTTACATTATAGTTTAAATTAATGCAGTAACCAACATTTCAAATCAGACCAATAGTTCCTGAGATTAGTGCATTCAAACAAACAAAGAATCAACCAAACATACTCTTCAGCTTTATAATTTATGTTATTGTAATTGTAACATAATTATGAAAAATAATACTTAATGTAAAATGCAGTAAGTACTTACCTACTTGTAATTATTTCTGATTTGGACTTTGGTAGCAAGACATATTATGATCATTAAAATAGATAATGTAATGTAGTATGCATGAATGAACATGATTAAGCTAATTACAAAATCACATTTTACTTCCATTTTCAATTATATTATTTATTTCCATGTTATGATAATTAGAATTTACATTGTTGATGTCATGGGATAATAGATACTATTACTGTGGGAATATATCTTATTCCCAAGGAAAAGAGTCTATAAATAAACAGGAAAAACTATTAAGTAATTTGAGTTATTATTACAGTTTTGTTCTCTTTTGAGAACAAAATTCAATTTTGTGGAACACTGTGGAATTATTCTTCCACAGTGTTAACAATTATAAAAACCTAGTTATTTCTTATCAGTGTGCATAGTTGGTACATAAATATACCTGTAGATAACAAAGAAATAACAATGTTTAGGTGTTCAGAATTTGTACAGCTTGTAATTGTTGTTAAATCATGATATGTATGTAATTGTTTTCACTTGTTTATTGTTTTTTGAATTATGTTTAAGTAACAATCAGTTTTTGATAATAATCAGCCTGAATAAGTTGAATGGATAACCTGTTAAGCTAATTATAAGATTTATCTTTTGATGACCTCTGTGTAGTCGGGCATCGATTCTGGCCACTGAGGTCCACTCACATAAACATTCATACTATACTACACTAGAAACAAGTAGTTACGGGTACTATAAACCAGAACATATTACAATACTCTACATAATATATTTTTTAATATACATGGAATATGCCCACTGGAAATGCCCGGAATCGAACCCGAAACCTCTTAAACCCGAGATCTACACCCGCCGCGCTACAGAGGTCGTGTAGGAGTATCAAAATAACTTACTGGTTTATTTGGGTAAACTTCAGATAAATGGCATTTCAGTTGTTTCACAGTCCATGATGAGAGGCACTGGATACTTTGGTCTTCAATTTGCTGGTTCGGCGCCTTCACAACCAAAATCACGTTCTCTGGTAACATGGTCTTATCATTCACTAAACTACCGGGTTAGATAATCTCGTAAAACGCAGAGAATAATTACACCAACTGAAAATATTTTATTTTGCGCACTATATTGATAATGTCAATTGCTAATACTTCTGACGCAACAGCTATATTAATTATTCTACTGTGGTAAGTTCAGAATCTAGCCGAGAATCCGAGATATTTTGGTTTTCGATGTAAATAAATACAACGATTCGGGTTCGGCACTTGTCAATTTTTGCATTAAATTATCTGTCGATTTTCTATTGGCTCTTGGATTGACAATGACGTCATTCATAATTTTTATTTACGTTCCATTTCATAGTTCTAACTAAACAATGACGAACGAAAGGACAAAGTCTGGTCGTGCGTGATCATGGCCTCACTTAATGCTGAGATACTAACTGAGATCTTTGGATTTCCATAGAAATAAGTACTTATAAGATCCGAATGGTTTAAAAAAATTAAAAAACCGAAAATAAAAAGATCTTAGATAATTATTATAAGTACTAGCTGACCCGACTAACGTTTTTTTGCAATTTATAAAAAAAAATATAGGGGTGGACTACCCCTAACATGAGGAGGATGAAAAATAGATGTTGGCCGATTCTCATAGATACCGGTTATGCACAAAAAATTTCATCAAAATCGGTCAAGCCGTTTCGGAGGAGTATGGCAACATTGGCAACGAAAACTGACACGAGAATTTTATATATTAGATTAACAAAATATGCACACACAATTTATATTCATTCGGAAGTATTATAGGTGGTGATTACATTTGACTCCGTTGTGAACTTATGAGCATTCAGCATTACTCCGGTAGGAGTAATAGCAATGATTTTTTATAGTAATAGTGTTCTGTGGTATTCAGCATTCCGACAATTCAGAGAATCTATAAAGTGCTCTACAACTCTATAACGTAGTGATTATATTGATATATTCTAATTGGTGCTCTAATGCTATTCGGAGATTTCGGAGTATTAAATTAATGTTCTGTCTGTTTGTGCTATTTGAGTTGGCAGCACTAATTTCGTTCGAGTTTGTTGTTGTTTGTGTGAAATAATAACTCTTTATTATTATTCTCAAATATTCAAGAAATAACGAGCTTTTGCTTTCACATATAACTAATAATATAATCCTGAAGAACATTCACATGAAAATCTCACGATCGACTATTTTCTACATGAAAATATAACCTGCGAAATTGGTTAGAATGGGTGTTACGGTGTAAGTTCTTGATTTATTCTTTTGCTAAAACTGTATGTAGTTAAAGAATGATTCTATAAATGTTTGTAACAGGTTGCAGCAGTATCCCGTGCCAGATAACAAAACCGGCACGTATGTTATCGAGTTACTCACAAAACGTATTTTGGCGCTTGGAGCTACCCAACAAGGCTCGTTTCTGGTGGATTGTGAAAGCTTTTTGTCTCTTCCTATGGGTAAGTAATAAGAACCTATTACTAAAATATTTCCTTAATTTATATGCTTGCTATGCGCGTGTACTACGTAACTCTCAGTCTACCCAAAAAAGTCCAATAAATGTTACACATAGCATGTTCACTTATTTAATTGGACATCAACAATTAATTTGAGCAAATTTGCTTCAATAGATATCTTTTAGTTTAAATAAATGTGTTGTTTATAAAAAATATCTTCTATTTTAGATGTACAAGTCCGAACTGTCCATGTCCTACACAACTCCGAACAACCAGCATCTGTATTCTCAATTCTCGAGAGTGGTTCAAAGAACATCCATGTGATTGCTGACGGGCTGTTCGACTTGCTGATGATGAAGTTATCTACACAGTACACATCCAAGAAACAAACCAAAATGGAGAGTAAGGGGCCCAGGTTTGAGCTTGGAGACTTCTGTGTTAAACTTGGCTCTGTTACAATGAATCAGAGTTTTAAGGGGATTTTAATTGAAGTAAGTACCAATGTTTTCTGCTGTGTGTGTGATGCCAACCTAAGAGTATGCCTAGTGATTCTATGGTCAATACAGTCTTTTCTTTTCCAATTGGTGCCGTCAAACCATGTAAGTGATTAATAAATACCAGCAGAATGGTGATTATACCAAATACCTAAGAACTAAAATGTATTTACTGTGGTAACCCATGTTCCAGTTGAATAGTGCTAATGTATTAACTTATAAATTGCAGATAATAATAAATTACTAATTACTAGCTACTAGTTATAGTGATGTAAATAAATGTCTTCAATCCAATTTCCAGGTGGAGTATCGTCCATGTGTAATGGCAAACGCAGTGTGGGGTCTCCTCAGAGAGTTCTTACAAGGTCTCCTCGGCCCGGCCATCCCTGTACAACCAGCTCAACACCTGATGGCAAAGATGAATGACATCTACACTCCCATGGACACAATATACCAGTACTTGGAGCATTTCAGTGCTTATAGGAAAATTGCTACAGGGCTACGGACTCAGTGATTTATGTGTGGTGAAAAAATTGCAAAGTGGTATGGATGGACTCATGGTGATTGCAGTGTTTAGCAAATTTACTATGCTGTTAGGGACCAAGTGTGAATAGAAACTTCAATATTTATCTAAGCTTATAATTTGGACCACATAGCAATATCTAGTGTGATAGCTTGTGTAACGGGTACTAGATTATCTGTTATACTTGGTACACTTCACAGATAGATTATATGTATATTAGTTTTATATAACCCCATAAACACTTGGTACAAATACCTGCCGATCATAGCTTGTCTTGACGCGGGAATCGAACCCAAAACCCCCATAATCAGGGATTCACCTGCGTCGTCGGCATTCCTACTGCACCACAGATTTCGTAATCTGCTATGGGTTTATGAACATGGTCTATCAAGTATGAGTTCATTAGTGATACTTTAAATTATGGTCTTTATAAGATTTTGTATGAATTAAATTTAAGTTTTATTTAGTATCAAATGTTTTTCTATTTGTACGTTTTTACCTTGTAGTGATAAATTTTTATGCTTTGATAAGTCTAAAAAGGAAACAAAAATTTAGTCTTTATGTTAAAGCTTTATTTTGTGAATGGAGAACCTATTAATTATTAACTTAAATTTATTTATTTATTTATTTATTTTCACACACACAACTTAATTTATTAAAAACTCTCTTGAGGTAAGTTACTTCAATGTAAGTTAATTTGAGACAAAATAATAATAATACTAATCAATAATTTATCTAAAGTACCTAAGTACTAATATAAATATAACAGTAACGTCTGTTACGTTTTCGCGTCAAAACCCTAGTCCTTGAAAATACACTTTAGATTTTATCTAGTCATCGCTACTTTTAGAAATTCATGCTATTAACTAATGGTGCCGATATCTTATCTATCACTTCAGGTTTGGGCTACATTATCTGAACATGTCATGGTGAAATAATTATTTTCCCCACAAATCAACTTGTTCATAAGTTATATTATGATATAAAAAATAAAATAAAATAAGTACTCTTTTTTACCTGGTAAATTTGTAAATGCATGTCTATGCGAGGTTTATCTACTTAACTTAACCCTTTAATTATTTTTCACAACATACAAGTCTTAAAATTTACAAAACTCATGGAAAAATTTGCGTACAATTTAAAGTTATTTAAGTAAGTATCCAATTTGGTCATGGTTATTGCGCCGCTGTTTAAACAGCGTGTTTTAACATCACAGTAGGTAAACGACAAGCAAGATATTTAAAAGTGGAATAGTTTTAACAGTACCTAGGTACGTATTATAATCATATTTTAAACTTCCCATACAAAAAGTCCTAGCGTGTCGTAGAAAATTCAGTAAAGTGACATAACCCGTATTTTATATAAATCCGTGATCCACGCAATGTACAACATTGTTAGCTTCCCGTAATCTTCCTTCTTTCGTCTTGAAAGGTTTCATCTGCCAAACATCGTCGATGTTTAACTTTTGGTCTCCCTGCGAACAGAAATAAAGTTAAAAACATTTGTTTAATAAGGGGGGTTTGAAATGCTTTGGGACAATACAGGCAGTTGAAAGGGTGAGATCTAGCATATTTACATGTACTGTACATACCTATCATTAGCAACCTGTACCTATTATTACATCCCACAACTTGTGCACGGTCTTCCCAATAGGTGCCAAAAGTATTAAATAAGTAGGTATTGGGGAATTGGTAAGATAACCATGCCCACCAGACATGGGGTGACTTATAGATATTGTAAAAGCTACTACGAAATTGATAATAATGAAAAGTGGTTGGTAGGTACCTCCATTTCCATGTTCACAGCATCCTCAGGTGCCAAAACGATGAACGGCGTCGATTCAAAACTAAATGCCAGTCCAAAGTAAGAGTATTTCTTGATTTCGCTCAAAAACAACTCCTTTGAATAAACCTTAACAGGATCACTGCCCATCCCTTCAATCTGTCCAGACAGAATATCGTAGTAATAATTCAACAGTTCGTCATAATGTTTGTCTCGTAATTCTTTTTCTGTGCACGCGTAGATTAGGAACGTTAGGTCTAAGACTGGAGTGGCGCATCGAGATAGCTGAAAATCTATGAGCTTAGCGTCCACCGGAGATTGACCATCAACGTATTTAAAAAGAAAATTGTTCGTCCAACAATCCCCGTGCGATATAACCGCTGTAGCATCAGTATTCGTTGTAGCGTCAATCATTCGATCGTATGTTTCTGGAACGCAGAATTTTTTGAGTTTTTCCAAGTAAATTGAGTTGGGGAACTCTTTTTCAACAGCGTCGATAGCTATGCCGCCGATTCGGGCCCAGAATCTCTCGTACCAAGGACGTAGACGTTCGTGATAGTATGTTTCGAATACTTTGTCTTTGATTTTGTTGAAATTATCGGGTTCCTGGTCTTTCATAGCGAAGGATAAAGCGTGGAATTGGGCTAAGGCTTTGAAGCTGGTTTTACAATGAGCTAGGTCAATTCCCTCCTGTCTGATCGCGCAACCAAATCCGTATAATGAGGCGTCTTCTAAGCAGATGACGTCATGGACTCCATCTCTAAATGAGAATACGAGATTTGCATATTTGTCAAAGGGGTCTTTCAGGTTCTTTTTTGCTTGAAATTCTAGTAAAGCGGGGAGGACGATTTCGTAGAAATTGATCTCGTTTTCGAAGAATTCGTTGCTGCGGTAGGTGAGACGACGGGATATGCTTTTAGGGATGTTTTTCAGGATGGTCTGGACGTGCTTTGGACCGTTCTTGGTGGAGACATGGATTTTGATTCGGATTAATTCGCTGAGGTAGGAGTCTCCTTTGCCAGTCTCGCTAACGTACTGAAACAATGATAAAAACCTATAACCTTTTTTCATAACATAGGTACATACCGCAAGTAGAGACAAAAAAGTATGCTATTAATAAATGTTACAATACGTTGGTGAACGGTTTAAACAACACAAATTATGGCTTTCTCGACTGTTTCAAATAAATTCCAATTTTAAAACATAGGTACATACCGCAAGTAGAGACAAAAAAGTATGCTATTAATAAATGTTACAATACGTTGGTGAACGGTTTAAACAACACAAATTATGGCTTTCTCGACTGTTTCAAATAAATTCCAATTTTAAAACTAATCCGTACTAATAATGCGACGTATTTTAAATAAGGTAAATCATTATTTTTAAGCGATGAGAATGAGATGTATTTCGGTCGGATTAAGGGTCGGTCATCATGGAGTAGGTAAGTTAGTTTGTTTTCAGAGATAATTGTGTTTATAGTCTTAATGAATATTTGAAACTGAAACGAATATAACTAATTTTTAGATTATTTTTCGGTAGGTATGTTTGTATGTTCCTCCATAACTTTTAAACCAATGATCCGAAATTGGTGACATTTTAAATGCAATTTAAATACTTGCTCCAATTATGATTATTAATATTATTAGGACTCCAATTATTAGGACGATTTTGTAGAAATTGATCTCGTTTTGGAAGAATACGTTGCTGCGGTAGGTAAGACGATGGGATATGCTTTTAGGGATGTTTTTCAGGAAGGTCTGGACGTGTTTAGGACCGTTCTTGGTGGAGACATGGATTTTGATTCGGATTGATTCGCTGAGGTAGGAGTCTCCTTTGCCAGTCTCGCTAACGTACTGAAACAATGATAATTAAATACCTATAACCTTTTTTCATAACAGCATACCGCAATTAGAGACAAAAAATACGTTGGTGAACGGTTTAAGTTAGAAGTGAGATTAAAAAAAACTTACACTCATATTCTTAGTCGTTTCCTCCAGACTCGACTCGACCTCACTTGAGCAAATTCGTATTCAAAAACGTCCTCCACTTGATTTTTTCGGCTCACCTCAAGTTCGAGGCAAGATGGGAACTGTCAAACGTAAGGTACCTCTTAACCAACCTTGAAAATCCCCCAAGACCACTCAAGACGATCCACGCTTCTTTATTTTTGAGTGGAGGAATATTATGAGGAAACGACTTAGAATATGGGTGTAGATAAAAGTGTTCTTTACCTCCCAGTGCGTAAAGGTGGCAGGTTCTCCGAACCACTTGGTTAGAGCTTCGCTGAGCCTCTCATTGGTCAGCAAGGGCGAGACCGTGCTCAACGTACTGAAGTCCGCCATTCTGTAAAGGGAAGATATACGATATAATTAATTATGTTCTTAGAGAAAAAATCATAATTAGGTACCTACCAAGTTCGTCTTTGAAAATCTGTGTTGTAAGTTAAGAAACCACAAAGCCCAAGAGGCCTAATTGAGCTTCCAGAATTTAGGCAAGTAAACACGTGTCCTGAAATTAAATTTAAAGCCGAGCCAAAAGTACAGGCCTTTTCAAATGAAAACCACCTCAGACACCAGAGTTTTTGAATTCTGTCAGTAGGTAATTATTTTATTCTTCTTTTCTTTGAAAATATTCGCTGAATTTGCACGGTTTACCTGTAGAAAATTCTAGCTACAGCAAAAAAGGCCTTGACCTATTCCTAAGTCAGTGCAGTGATTTTATGATCTACCGAGGTCGCATAGATTGTTCCTATTTGTTATAAGTATTATAATTTCTTTGAAAGTTAATAAACCGAAATGTTAAATACATCTATGGAAATTAATGCTCATATCTAACTAAGTAGGTACCTAGTACCTAATCATAATAATTGAATCACGCACCTTTACGTATAAAATTTTATAATTAGAATACACTAAATAATTACATAAGCTTTGATTCTATTTCTAGTTATTTTTAAATTATGACTTACATAAATCGTTCTAAATGTAACCGATATGCGTCTCGTTAGTCACAAGGAAATAAACTGACGAACGAACGAATTACCATACCCTGTATTGTATACTACCGGCTTGCCGCCTATTTATTCGCATTTCCGCTTGAATCATAACCCAACAAAATTGAAAGGTCTCATAACCTTCACGTAACCTCACTTTATAACATTGACGTTACGAGTTTTAAAGAGCCTTTGCAATTTATCTGGACAGCACAAAGTCCGGTTTGACGTTCAAGTGATGACGTCGACAGTTATGACACGGTTGCTGCTATTCTCGATTGGTTCACGAATTAAAGGTGGCCATTGAGATAGAGCGGTAGCGATTTTACGAATGTTAGGAGTCAATTCGTTAATCACATTGTTCATATTCTAAAAAAACAAGATGACAATGTGATTAAACATTAGTATGCTCATTGTTACCAAAAATAAGTAATAGCATAGACAAACAATGGTAATAGGTCGGTTTAAAGTAGTAACATTTCTTTCACTGTATTCTGCAACGATGAAAAACAAATTTTATCATAACTGCATAGGTATGTTTTAGATTTTGTTTTTCAATAAATTATACTTACCTATAATTGTTCATAAAAGTAAAATTTTACTAGAAATTAATTTAATTATTTTTATTAACGCTCCGCTTTGCTCAATGTATACGCTCCCGGTCATCCGCTTGACGCTTGCTTGACGTTGTAAAGGTGACGTCGTCAGAAACAACACAAATTATGGCATTCTCGACTGTTTCAAATAAATTCCAATTAAAAAAGTAATCCGTAATAACGCGTCGTATTTTAATCATGGTAAATAATTGTTTTTAAGCGATAGAATGAGATGTATTTCGGTCGGATTCAGGGTTGGTCATTATGGAGTAAGTTTGTTTTCAGAGATAATTGTGTTTATACTCTTAATATTTGATACTGAAACGCATATAACTAATTTTTAGATTTTTTTTCTGTATGTTTGTATGTTCCGTCATAACTCTTAAACCAATGATCCGAATTTGATGAAATTTGCTATTTTAATTCTTCCTCCAGTTATGATTTTACGTGGCCCCCAATAAACATAACTTAACGCGGACGGAGTCGGAGTCGGAGGGCACCGCTAGTTACTATTAACTACTTTATAATTCCTGTGAATATAAGTTTTTAAGTACCTATATTATTTGATATATTATTATGCACCGCATCTAATTTCGTAAATTTAATTATCCACACAGTCTACATTTAAATAATATTTTATTAAAAATCAATTGCTGTTCGTTAGTCTCGTTAAAACTTGAGAACGGCTGGTTGGATTTAGCTGGTTTTGGTCTTGAAATGTTCGTAGTAGTCCAGGGGAAGAGAGATTATGCCGCGGGCGGATCAACTAGGCATATTATATAAAATCAATTGCTGTTCCTTAGTCTCGCTAAAACTCGAGAACGGCTGGGTCGATTTAGCTGGTTTTGGTCTTAAAATATTCGTAGTCCACATTGAAAGCGGTCGAAGCCGCGGGCAGTTCAACTAGTGTACAATAATATAGATATTACCTAGGTACCTATGTCTATTAATTAATCAATGTGACGCTGAATTTGCTACCGTGGTTTCATTTACGTGTATGTTTATAAATCTTATCTAATAATTGTAAACAATTCATGTGATTTTAATCGTTGCTGCTGTTTAGATAAGGGAAGTAGGTAATAAGCATGTAACCTAGAGTTTTACAGAACACTTTTTCCTCCAAAACTATCGCTAAGATATGAAATGTTGACTATGTATAACAAAACCATAAAAAAGAATGTGTTCGACACAAACAAAGCACGTAAATTTTCAACAAACAAACATACAAAATCATCTCGTTTTCAAGATAGTAGTTTTGCCTTGATGCCAAAGCATGTTGGGCCATCCTCTATTCAACTGATTCGATTAAAAACAAGATTTTATTTAAATGTTTAATAGTTAATCGATAACTAAAACCAATTTAATCTTAAATAACCGAATATAAAGAACCTATTAATAAAATAGAACAAAAAAATTACTTTTTAATGATCAAAATAAATATTTGGAGAAATTGGATGTGCACAACAAGTATCTACCAAAAAACAAACAAAAGTTTATTTTTATTTAGAAAACTTCAATATTTTTTCAATATCTAAAAAATTGTGTGTGTATGTGCCATAATTTATTAATTTTGTGATGTGTGCGGTTTTATTATTTATATTATTAATTGTGTGTATACTTAACAGAGGTAAGTCCTTTATTTACTTATTATAAATTATACCTAGTAATTTCCGGTAATACGTAGATAGGCAATCTTATCAGAGTCATTACAAGATAATATATCCTACTTATATCAACTCTACATCTACTGATAACGTTGTGCCTATAAACAATACAATATCTCCGACTTACTCCATGACTATGACCGACTATGATAGATTTATTATTAGTATAGATTACTAGCTGACCCGCCCGCGGCTTCGCCCGCTATATTACCATTTATCTGACGTGTTGTGTTGTGACGCATCAGAACGGTATCGGTTTCATACATTTGATATGGTAGCGTTCATATTTATTCAGCGCGGTGTGTTGTGACGGCTTCTGACGTATCTAAGAAATTTATGAAACCGATACCGTCACAACACAACACGTCAGATAAATATAAACGCGGATTTAAGGGTATGCATAGGTAATACATAAAATTTGGTAAAAATCGGTAAAGCCGTTTCGGATGAGTACCTAGCTACGGTAACTAACATTATGACTTGAAAAGTTTATATATTAGATGTCAACTCATTGCATATAACTAACAAGTCACATGCATGATGATTGTTGTCAGGTACAAGGTGCCAGAACCCTGAGGTCTGTGGGATTCGGAGTAGTTCTGATGAAGACATCTTTGAGGGGGTCGCAACCATGCAAGACTACCCATGGATGGGCACGCTGTTCTACGATATGAGTGAGTAAATAAATAATAAATAAATACCTATTGCTGGACAATTCACACAGCGACATCTAGCCCCGTGGTAAGCTCGAAGCTTCTGTTACGGGTGCTAGATTTCTGAATTACTTAATATAATATACGTACATACATAGATAGATATTTTTATTACACAATTTTTAGATAGGTAACTTCGAATTACAAATGTTTCCCTTGGTGCCCTAAAAATTTGTAACTTATCTATAAAAACAGATAATGCCCTACTTTCTGTAATATCCCCAGTATTTCTCTAACACCCGTGAGAATAAAGTTTTTAACAAATATTTGTTTTGTTCAAAAACAACAATAAAGGTAAAAGGTGGAATCAAGGTTAGAATGGAAATTCGGTTGTTTTGCATAATTAGTTGGAAAATTAAAGATTTCGGAAATTAATTTTATTTTCATCATTATCAACTTATGAACCAATAAATAAGAAAGCAAAAAATAAATGAATATGATCAAAACCGTCTAATACATAGCACACTTCAAGGCACGTCTCCCCAATAGACCCTATTATATAGGATTCGGTATAACCGCTTTACGAGGCATCTTGTCTGTTTTAGAAGTAAGTTTGACCATTGGTTGATTTACCTTATTATTTTCGTTTGCCTAGCATCTAGGAACTTGAATATCATACATGGAAAGCTACATACATCATCATCATCATTTATAACATCTGCGCTTGTTATCCATGTTTTCCACCCGAGAACGCTTCAGCCCCATCGGCCATTCTCAAGCTTAAAATAATATTTAAACTTATAATTTTCAGCTACGGATTTCCTGACGGCTGCTGTGGTTTTGGTGACAAAGCAGCTCGTCATCGTATCGGCTTACGAGCTGGATAAAATACCAAGAGCAGACATAAGGTACTAAAATATAAGTACTAAATATTATTAAACGCGAAAGTCTGTTAGTTTGTTTCTCTTTCACCAAAAAACCACTGATATAAACTGAAACATTTAATAATTTAGGCAACTTTTTACCACGGGAAAATACTTTAAAACAAGGTCTGTCGTGCCGGACACGGGTCTGTTATAGACCTTTAAAATTCTCAAAACATTTTATGTGGGCGTTTTGTCCTTTCTGATAAATAAGGGACGTTTGTTAAAAGGTCATTCTTACTTATTTATTTCTTTAGCGTATTTGTGTCATTATGCTAAAATTCCTAATACTGTTTGGGATATGGGCACCCACTTATTTTAAAAAGCCTTATTTTGAATTCATAGCCTCTGTTTGCATTGGATGGATGGATGAAACAACTAAAATTGTCTTGATAAAAAATCAATTTCAGATAGGTACAGATTGACAGTCTGAAACCAATTTTCCGATTTTTTTAATAAGGGTTCGATTCCTGCCTCGGGAAAAAATCTTGTACGATCTGCAAATAAAAGTTCTAAGTGTCTGGGAGTTTTAATAATAAAAAATATCTATCTATAAATGTAGGTATATAAAAATTCCAAATTCTAGCACCCGTAACACAAGCTTCGAGCCTACCACGAAGCTAGATATTGATATGACACGTGTATTATCCAGCTAATTGTATTTATTTCAGACTGAGGACACGTGTGGTGTTAGGCGGCAGCTGCACCGGTCCTTTCATCCGGATCCGAGAGTATACCTTCCAGCCGCAGTATCGCCGCACCACCTTACAAGCGCTGGGCGTCGTTCAGCTCGAGACAGATCATCTCCAACAAGGTGAACGAAGCCTATGTGATTTACCAACATTCAAAACTTGTAACTATACCAAAATTCATTGAATTCGCTTCAGTAGTTTTGCCGGGAAATAAATAAAACATAAATATTGCTAGACAATTCCCACAGCAACTGTACATAAATACGGATAAATAAACAGACTTGCTACACAGTCCTATTTATATCTATGTCTGTAAGATATTTATATGTCAACGTAAACAGGCCTTTTTACCATCTACTATAATTTAGAGGTAGTGAAATAAATGAATGTTATAACAGTTATAATTTATGATTTTTATTAATGATTTAAATTAAATGTGTTTTTCAGAGCTGGTACCAATTTGTCCTCCGCCCAACTTCTTACACAACCCTACATACTATGCAATTACACCGGCTAAAGGTAACACTAGAGTGTTACCTCTAGAGTGTTACTCTAGAGTGTTACCATCATAAATATACCTAGTAGAGTAGACTCTACTAGGTATATTTATGAACTATACGTATTTTTTTATAATGATTTTTCGCAAAACACTCATCGCCTGAATCTATTCCATTGCCAAATCTAATAATAATTATTAACAGATTGCCAGAAAGGAAGACTTCAAGTACGCAAAATGGTGTACTTAGATATAGGAAAATGTAGAAAATTCTACAGGAAAACCGGGGTATGTAAACGAAATCATTTATTTCTCTAAAAAAATGAAAAATTGACTTCTATGTTAATAATTTCGTCATGGGGTACGGTAGACTCGATCGATACCTTATATGAATAACAAAACATAAAAAAATATTGATTTTGAGTCGACGACTTGAAATCACCCTAGGGGTCGTCCTAATTGGCAGCGTCGTACGGTGGCGCGATGCGTTCTCGTCGTGCGACGAGTTTCAAACATACAGATTTCATCAGAGTGTCCTAATTGAACCTCGCAAGTGATCGTGCGACCACATAAAATAACCATAGGTACCCACTTTGATCGTACGACCAAAAACGCATCGCGCCATCGTACGACCGCTGCCAATTAGGACAACGCCATATACTTATCCGCAAAATTCGCATTAAAGAGAATTTGGTCAAATTTCACTCGAGCGAAGCAGGATTTTCATCTAGTAATTCTAAATTCCCAGTTGGATAACGGCATGTCGTGGCCGGTGGACGCGACGTGCGCACACGCGCTGCGCGGCGGCAACTGCGTGTGGCGCAGCGGCACCGCGCTCGCGCTCAGACAGCAGGGCCGCTGGCATCTGGTGAGACGAGACAACTATATCATTGGCACTTGTAGATCGTAAAGTTTTGCCATCATTGGCCTTACTGGTCATAATACAACTGTATTTCGTGAAGCCTGCGTCTTCGCTTTGCGGATCTTTACCATACTTTGACTGTTTGACTGTCTTGACTGTAGTTGTTCTCCAGCTCGGTTTCGGCATGCACGGGCCCGGCTGCCAGGCGCCGGCGCGGTTCACGGACGTCGGCGCGGCGGCGCCGTGGCTGCGTCGGACTGCCGCGCGCGCTGGGCAAGGCCTGCCCGCCGTCACACGCCTTGCCTCGAACCATATAGTGCTGAGGAGACGTGAGTCCACATACTCAAAGCTGGTGATATCTGTCTGGCATTGGACATGTCTTGATGTCTATTTGTAACCAAATGGATTTTTTAACGTGAAAGTAGATAGTTCATAATATAGCGCGCAGAACAGATGGCTGATCTGATTGGCAATGACCTAAATACCTTGACTAACGAACCAGGTTTGTTCTACTCGCTTCAAAGCCTGAAAAGAGTGGGTACTCTTCCTCAAGTTAATCCGCTTGATAATTGTTTCTGTATCCAGAGTTATCGAACGTCCAACGCTACGGTCCCTGCGACCCTGAGGAGGAGGCCTACCAGCTCTATCAGGACACCATGCAGATGTCTCCCACGAGTATTAGTGCAAGGGCGATGTACAATGTAAGTTGATTAATAAAAAATCATCTATTCTAAGTATATAAAAGTTATCTTGTAAATTACCGCAGGTAGGTATAAGAATGTTACCAGCAATTTCTTCTTGTCGGCAAACCGACTTGGACAATTTATTTACCAGCGTACGTCCTGCGTAATGAGTAAGCGTAGTGATTTTAATAAATCTCTCATTATTTATTTGAGTTCTATTCTATTCGTGTATAAAAGTGTTGGGGAAAGTATTTGTAAAACAATGGAAATCGATTGAAATGATCATTGTGCCGAACTGAAAGTGTTGGGGAAAGTATTTTTTACAATGGAAATCGATTGAAATGATCACCCCTCCTTAATCCACAGCTGACGCTGATCCAAGGAGTGGAGTACTCGTGCACTGTAATGCACGCGATGCCCGCGGAGTCCATATCAGAGTCCGTTGACCTCGACGCGCCCGTGATCCACCTGCGGCACTGGTGCTCCGGCCCGCCGCGGCCCTGCTACGGCGCTCAGTTCATGGAGGTGCATCTCTATGCGGATATCACCTTCTCTTTTGATATCATCTTTGAGGTTAAGGTTTATGGTAAGTCTAATAAATATTGCTGGACAATTCACATAGCGACATCTAGCCCCGTGATAAGCTCTAAGCTTGTGTTACGGGTGCTAGATTTCTGATCTACTTAATATACTAGTCTGACTCCTCTTTGTAAGATGACCTCTGTGGCGCGGCATAGGTCCGCCTTCAACTCTGGTGGTAAGTCTCCTGTTTTATATCTGTGTGATGACGGTGACCCTGGCGCCTCTATGGGTCTGCCAGTGAGTCTGGTTGCGGGTTCGATTCCCGTCATTTGTATCTACGATCTTTCTATCACACTAGTCGACTAATATTATTTACAGGTTTTATATAAACCTATAGCAAGCTCCAGCCTCTCACAATACAGGTTTAATCATAGTTTTACCTACTAGTTAGTTATACCTAATTATATTATAAGAAAAACCTATTGTGAAGAGGAAATAAACAAGTTATTTATTATTATTTATTAAAATATTATAAAGGCAGAAGTTTGTGAGTGTACGTTTGTTACTTCTTCACGACTGGCGCGATATTTATAAATTTTATGTATGGTTTGGAATAAGCTGATATTCTGGATAACACAAAAGCTACGTTTTACTCTTTTGCGAGAAAATCTGGTATAACACTGAAGAAACCGTAGAGTGGATAACTAGTAATAAATAAAATAAATATTGCTGGACATACAGCAACTAGCACTGTGGTAAGCTCGAAGCTTGTGTTACGGGTATCCGATACTTATACAATATTCACAAAAAAATAATGTTAAAGGTCTAAAAGGTTAATATTATTTTAGGAAAAGTCACGAAGGTGGTGGACCCGTTCAAAGGCATGGTGTATTCGAATCAGATCCAGAAAAAACCAGCTACTACACTGAAACGGAAGCTGGCCAACACAAGATGGTTTACAAAAGCAGACGTCAGTAAGATTAACTTAGATTACGAACTAGATAGTGATTATGTTGACTATAAAAAAGGGCAACTTAAGGAGCACTATGGTCCTTTAATAAAGCCGTAGAATCTGTTTATGTCCTGTATCTGTTTCCCTTTATGCCAAGTTTCCGAGAATTATTAGGCCTTTACTCACTACGACCAGTGTGAAAAAGGCATGTTCGGGTTGGTGAGTTTTTTAAGAGCACAATACATTTCACAAGAAGAAAATGTCAGTGGTGTTTAAAACAATTCGGAATGGAAGTCGAGTGCCCTCTTTAGTCAACATGGCTTTAATTACATAATTTAGATTAATTTAATAATTAGGATTAAATTTTGGCATCGGATTTTTTTATCTCAAGCAGCATTTTAGTATAAGCCTATAGCTCAGATTAGCATAAAGCGGCTGTTATCAGATCAAGCTGCAAGCACGTTCGTCTGATAAGCGGGTTCTTAACCGGACCGGAGTTAGATAACCTAGTGTAGTCTCAGAGACTTCTTGTTTCTACCCGCTTTGTACCTAAAATTATTATAAGAGGGTTTATTATCAATCATGTTTAACAAATTCAATCATTTACTTTTGGTTCATAAAGTATAGATAGATACTTAATTTTGTGAATTTAAGATTTAAAGATTTATGTCATTTATTTCCATAAAATCCTAAAGATCACTTGGACAATAACACTAACACACTGAAGCGGCTACAAAATTGCCTTGTCAATTTAAATTTGTGGTTTATGATATAATGTATATATATATATATATATATATATAGGTATATTATATTACGCATTTGTTAACATACCAATATAGTGAAAACATTTAAAACTTTTCATGTTCAAATATTCTTATAAACCATGATAGTTTAAAAAGTTAAGACATAAAAAAAAGTATTATCTTTGAGATTTATATCTATTTAAACTCAAAATTTTACATTTATATTACACATTATAAATTAAACAACCTACTTCAAATAATAAATGTTTATTGTCATACATGTTGCTGGCTGTGCCTAAATACATAAATAAATACTTCACACTGGTAAACGTATATAATGTTTTCTGCGATCCGGCCCGGTGCAGGCGTCGTCGTAGGCGCAGGTCACGTGGTCCACGCGGTTCTTTACCCCCCCTTTGGTTTGGTTGTCGTTGAGGTTAAGACTGCGCAAATTTACAATTTATTTAGTATCAGTTTATATTATAAAATATTAAATAAATATTGCCACACAATAGATATAAAATATTTGCAGATCGAACAAATTTTTGTGTCGAGGCGGCAAACATTGGATTTATTATTATTTTATTATACAGAAACGTATTGTGATGCAAATAAGTTTTACCTGTTGTTGTCGTCCTGTTTTTTTTCTTCCAAGTCCTGTAAACAAATTCAAATTAAATCGATTTATTTCACACAACATAAATTATAATAAAAAATACAAGTTATTGAGTCCATATTATGAGTAACACACAAAAACTAAATAAACAAAAATTAAATATTTAGACTTAGGCAGAATATAAACTTCTGTCCAGTGTTTCATAAAATCACAGTGTCTAGCTAGCCTACTCGCTATAAGCATAGACTAAATATTATATAATTATACAAGGTATATTCAAAGGTATATACAAATATATTCAGGTATATTTATAAGAGTCTATGCTATAAGAGAGTAGGTGTTAGAGCTGTCGCGAGGCGCACGGGGACGCAGGTCTTTAAATAAATAAATAAATATTACTGGACAATTTTACACAGCGACATCTAGCCCCGTGGTAAGCTCGAAGCTTGTGTTACGGGTGCTAGATTTCTGATATACTTAATATAATATACATACATAGATAGATATTTTTATTATACATATATAACACCCAGACACCCGGAACAAATATTTGCAGATCATACAAATAGTTGTTGCGAGGCGGGAATCGAACCCGCAACCTCTTGCGTCGCAGGCGGACCTTCGCCCGCTGCGCCACAGAGGTCGTCATCGTCGTATTATAGAAGATACTTATGTGTCTAATCGTTAAATCATTATGATTTTACTTACTTTTTTGTCTTCACAGTTGTTGTTGTCCTTTTCGTTGTGGTGGTGGTACTCGGTATGTAAATGTAGTTACTAACAGGTATATCTGAACACAGATAAAATAAATAAATACCTAATATATTCATTTTTGATTAATAATTATTTATTTAATGACGATATTTTTGATTTGACAGAAACGTCGGATATACATATGACATAATATTATAGTTTACGTGAAAATTTCAAAATAGGATTTATCAAAATGAAAATAGATAAATGTTTATGCTTACGTTTCATAGTAGTACTCGGTGTGGAATTATCGAATGCCAATGTAGTCCAGGAGTCATAATCGGGAATCCACATCGTTCGATCTAACGGTTCGAAGCCGAAATCTGTCATGTACGACTGTCCCCTGCAAACGAACAGTTTTGTGTGGGTTAGAGCAGTGTAGCCATAGTTTAAGGAGTATATTTTAAAAGTTCGGCTTTGTGCATTTTTATATGTTATACAAAAATCAATTATATCTATATATATAAAAGAAAGTCGTGTTAGTGCCTTCACTTATAACTCGAGAACGGCTGAACGGATTTGCCTGAAAGTTGGCAGGGGGGTAGTTTAGAGCCAGGAGAAGGACATAGGGTACTTTTTACCGCGGGAAAATCTAACATAACGCGGGCGAAGCCGCGGGCGGAAAGCTAGTCTTATACATATATAAAAGAAAATCGTGTTAGTTACTTCACTTATAACTCGAGAACGACTGAATAGATTTGGCTGAAAATTGGTGGAGAGGTAGCTTAGAACCAGGAGAAGGACATAGGATACTTTTTACTGCTTTTTTAAAAATCTAATAATAATGCGGGCGAAGCCGCGGGCGGAAAGCTAGTTACTTATATTTCTAAGAAATATTCTGCTAGGAACACAGATATACAGTTTAAATATGTAAAGTAATGTAATGTTTATAATAAATAATAAAATGTTCATCTTCAATTTCATGAAGGAACTTTATACTGACCTGTATTCGATTTCAGTTGCTGTGAAATCATCATAATACGTTCCTTCTTCCCATTTCCATTTCTGAAATAAATAAAAATCATAATTTCATATAATTAATCATAGCTGGTTTTCGCGATACAGGCTTTGCCTAGTGGGAGAACCATTAGTAATATATGTTTTGTATACCTCGCTACTTACCTTATAATGTTTAGTTTATAAGTTTAAGTAGTAAATAAAGATTTTGTCAATTTTTCAATTATATATTCTAAAGCACTCAATTGAAGCCGTGTTAGCGTGGGATCACACTCGACTTTAATTCCGAAGGACGTGGGTTGGAACCTCTAATAATACCTCCATGGTTGGAACCCCTTTATTTTTTTTTCTTAAATTGTATATATGTACGTAATGTAGTATAAATAATGCCCATCAATGATCACATATTTGCCAGGCTGTTCACAGTCATATCTTAATGCGACGACCTCTGTGGCGCAGCGGGCGAAGGTCCGCCTGCGACGCAAGAGGTTGCGGGTTCGATTCCCGCCCGTTCCCGTCGGAACAACAATTTGTATGATCTACAAATATTTGTTCCGGGTGTCTGGGTGTTATATATGTATAATAAAAAATATCTATCGATGTACGTATGTTATATTAAGTTTATCAGAAATCTAGCACTCGTGACACAAGCTTCGAGCTTACCACGGGGCTAGATGTCGCTGTGTAAATTGTCCAGTAATATTAAATGGGGTTGACTGTACGATGTTACCTTGTGTTGAAGTAATAGGTACCTGAACATCCAACAAGGTCATGTCGACGATGTCTCCCCACGCGAACATCTCGAACATGCAGCTCCTCGTGTACATCACGAAGAAAGACATGTCAAGCGCAGAACCTGTCAATCATTTAAATATGATAAACTAGAATACACCAAACGAAACTAATTTAAATAACAATTGTTAATTTAGGCACAATATTTGATACTGAAACTAATATTACGATTTTTAGATTTTTTTTCTGTGTGTATGATTTGCCTTTTCTCTTAAACCAATGATTCGATTGATCTGAATGTGATGAAATTTGGTAGTTAAACATTTAGAGGTCTGGTACACAGGATAGGCTATTTAAATTCGTATTCGGACGTGGCCCCCATACAAAAGCGGACAGAGCCGCGGGCACCGCTAGTTTATAATAAAAAAATAACTCTACAAAACAATATACACTAACTATGTATCACCAAATTTCAAAAGAATCGGTTGGGAAATGTGCCTTCTAGAGGAGAACATACATACGAAAGCATTTTCTTCGAAGCTGAAATAAAGCTGAAATAAGTTTTAGTTATGTACACAATCTCCCCACTTTATAAATGTTGTTTTCTTTATGTCCTGGTTTGCTGTTAGAAAACTCTTTAAGGGTTAAGCACACCCATTGTATGTATGACCTATAATTGCACGCCTATGACGCCTAGGGTAAATTACATTGTTACATCTCAATATTTTTCCACAAATTTTACATGGAATTTGGCAATAAATATTATGTAATTTTACTTTTTTACTTTACTTTTACTTTTATTGTGAACTAGCTTTCCGCCCGCGGCTTCGCCCGCATTATATTAGAGTAAATCGGTTCAGCCGTTCTCGAGTTATAAGTGAAGTAACACGACTTTCTTTTATATAAGAGAAGAAGATATAGAATATAGATATAGATGAAATATTATATTTGTCCAATGTTCAAAGTGTCAATAAAGTAGGAGTGTACCTAGATACATGTGGCAGGGAGTCCTCTTGCCCTTGTCGTTGACGGCGCCGGGACAGATGTGCACCAGGTTGATCTGAGAGGACGCGGTGGCGTTCGTCAACTTCACTTCCAGGCATTCGAACCGGATCGTATCTCGCAGTGTCATCTGAAACATTAAAGGTGCTTTGAGATAAAAAAATACAATCTACTACCCGTAACACAAGCTTTGAGGTTACCGAGTGGCTAGGTGTTGTCGAGCAATTTAGTTTAGCATGGTGCCGGAATAGTAGGTACTCTCTCTCTCATGGTTAATTGTCTAGCAATATATAAAATCAAATATAAAATATTGCTGGACAATCATTCACACAGGACTAATAATGCCTTGCTGTCCATTCAAATAATTCAATAAAGGCGGATTGTAGTTTATGAAAAAAGGTTACATAAATATTGCTCGACAAACATCTAGCCCCTTGGTAACCTCAAAGCTCAAAGCAGTACTATATTGTATTTTTTTATCTTTTATTTATTTACTGATTTATATATATTAGGCTGACGTTGTAGTTGAAGAACTGGAATGCCTTGCTGTCAGTATACAGGCGGATTGTAGTTGTTTAAAAAAGGTTACATAAATATTGCTGGACTAACATCTAGCCCCTTGGTAACCTCAAAGCTTTTGAGCTTATAAAGATAAAAAATACAATATATTGCTACCCAAACAGTAGTTATTAGTAGTTAGTGATTTAGATATCTGATTTATATATATTAGCCTCACGTTGTAGTTGAAGAACTGGAACGCCTTGCTGTCAGTATGCAGCCGGATGAGCTCGCGGTACTGCAGCGTCAGCTCGCGCTCCTCTTCATCGCAGTCGCCGTAACGAGTCACCGCCGTGAACTGGGCGCCTTTACCGCTGGCTGAAAGTTAATGTAGCTGTGAACGTAAGATAATCGAAGATTTAAAGAATTGGGGTATGTAAATTATTAGAAATGGTATGAGAAAAATTACAAGATCACAACGTAACCTTGGCCCTCGAGTGGGAGTTATTAGTTCTTAACAAAACTGATAGATGGCGCAATCAGTGCTTAACTGATGATATGAGGTATGGTATAAATTCAAGCTCTTATGTAATCCCTCGATAGCATAGTTGGATTTAGTGCAACCAGGGCTAAACTGGGGGGCGTGGGTTCAACTCCCACTCGAGGGCCAAGGTTACGTTGTGATCTTGTAATTTTTCTCATACCATTTCTAATAATTTAGAAAAACTTAAGTGAGAGTCAATCACTATAATATAACAAATATTGGGGTATGTATATAGCCACGGATCGGAAAACGCAGCGTCTGACGTCCACCAACACGATGAACAGATGATCTTGTCAAGGCTGCTGGTTCACGGCGGATGAAGGCTGCATCCGACCGTTATACCTGGAGGTTATTAAGAGAGGCCTATGTCCAGCAGTGGACGTCCGATAGTTGAAATGATGATGATGATATAGCTATTTTGGTAAATAAAAAAATGTCACCTACGCTGTTTATCATAAGAACGGCGGAGCGGTGTGCTCATTCCATTCTGAAAGCTTATTCTTTGATATCCTTTCATGGATGGTTTCCGATGACGTATATGAAAGTCAACATAATGTATATGCTCACATCTGATGACATATTTGTGCTGATTGATCTTAGAGATGGTGTAGGTAGCGAACTTGCGGATAGCGTCTTCAATCCACGGGTAGTAGCTGCCCATGTCGAGGTACCGCGAGGGCGCGCCGCAGCCCGGGCCTCGGATGCCCAGACCCAACTGACGAATTAATAATAAATAGATAACAAACAAATAAATAGTTCATAACAAAACTGATAGATGCCGCAATCAGTGTTTAACTGATGATATGAGGTATGGGATAAATTTAAGCTCTTACGTAACTCCTCGATAGTAAAGTTGGTTTGGTTATTCTTTGACAAATAAACTTCTAAAACCGTATACTTACTATACTTTTCAAGAGGAAACATTCGGAGGTACAAGGGTGGGGTTGAACCCACGATCTTCGGATTGAATGGGTTCTAAAAACTTACAAGTTGCCAGCGCCCCCACACGTCCCTGGCGACTAGCGCGGAGCCCGCATTCCACACGCACGGGGAGTCTTCGTCTAAAGATACTGCACACGCTACGAAGTGGGGTCTGAGCTTTGCTTGGTAAAGCTGTCAATAATATACATTAACATTTTTTTTAATCATACGTAGGTACAGCATACTAAGCCTATATTTAAATCAATAATCGCAAAAGGCAAAAGTTTTTCTAGCTTGTTACGTTGTTTATTTAACAAAATCCACAGCTGTTAAAAATAATATATGAATAAATAAAATATTACTTACGTTAGCAGTAATGTAGAAATCTCTGCACAAACCAGAGGGTACATGGGCTACTGGTATCACCTCTTTCTGAAGATTATTGTAATCTGATGGACGAAAAACATTATCAGCCGATATCTATGGTCTAAATTAAACCGTACCTATATATAATTAGTTATGTGGCTAAATATAAACTTCGTAAACAAGGAAAAAACTAATGGTAATATCCTACACCGAAGTTAGTGTGTGTTTTTGTGTATGTCTATTAGGAAAACGCGTAAATGTTAATGATATAGATCAAAATTAAAAAATTATTAGATCTTAAATGCAGAACGTTTTCCTAATAAGAAAGCCCATGTATCTTTGCAGGACGTAGATAACGTAATTTAGGTACGTTGAAGTATGAAGAAATCTAGATAATAATTAGGCATTACCTGATTCGAACTTGATCACGTAGAATATAGGATTCCGTAGCGTATTGGGCGGCGGGCACACTGGCTTGAGGAATTCTGTACACAGTAAATTAATTATTCATCATCATCATTCGTGAAGAGAGAGGTCCCAGCAGTGGGATCGTAAATAGAATTGATTATAATTAAATATTATTGCTGGACAATTCACACAGCGTCATCTAGCCCCGTGGTAAGCTAGAAGCTTGTGTTACGGGTGCTAGATTTCTAATATGTTAATGATATACTTCATCTACTAGATATATAAAAATAAGTTGGGTTTTCCTTCCTGACGCTATAACTCCGCACGAACCGATTTCCACAAAATTTGCATTCGGTGCAAGTGTAAAAACGCGGGCGAAGCCGCATGGCGGAAAGCTAGTATAATTATATACATAGATATATATTTTTTATGATATATATATGTACCTATAAAACCCAGACACTCGGAACAAATAAATGATGATAGAATATAGATTATACCTTTAGCATAAGTAGTGTCCTTGAGGTGTATAAGAGCGATGGTGTTCTGAGTTTCTCCGTATTCAGGATGTAGCACGTAGTTCCGTACCCGGTGCCCCTGGCTGAGCCATCCGGATCCGAGGAGTACTCGAGAGTTACGTCTGATATTAGTTAAATTATTAAGAATCTATACTTATACTTATATATTATTAATATTATAAAGCGGAAGAGTTTGATTGTTTGTTTGTTTGTTTGTTTGTTTGAACGCGCTAATCTCAGGAACCGCTGGTCCGATTTAAAAAATTCTTTCAGTGTTGGATAGTCCATTTATCGAGGAAGGTTATAGGCTATATTACATTTTTAAAAAAAAGTAGGGATCCGTACGGAAAACCCAAATATGTAACCCAAGATGTAAAAAAAAATCCTTATATCGCAGGCGCTGCGAAAAGTATTCATTTTAGAAAAAAAAATGTCGCGACAGCATATATCTAACTATTATAGTTATGTCACAACAAGTGTTTTAATTTTCAATATAATTAATTTATATGCCGCCGCTAGGAAAAGCTCTATATT
This sequence comes from Chloroclystis v-ata, assembly GCA_963691955.1. Classification (NCBI taxonomy): domain Eukaryota; kingdom Metazoa; phylum Arthropoda; class Insecta; order Lepidoptera; family Geometridae; genus Chloroclystis; species Chloroclystis v-ata. The sequence continues at coordinate 5,378,557 of OY829905.1, forward strand.
TGTATTTTCAAATAAAAAAATATCAAAATAAATTACATTGTAATTACGAATATTTCAATATCTCTATAAAACTTTTTAAATTATTCAATTCGGACATTCCATTCGAAAGATATTAGAGTTTAAAAATGTAAGTACCGAAATAAACCAACCCGTTCGGTAAGGCATCATGCTTTGGTACGGGGACTCAGTCAGTACCTACTAAAATAAAGTCTTCAACCGAAAGTAGGTATATGGCTATCGTTTAAGATTGATTTACTTTTGTTGTAGTAGATGATAGTAAATAAAAAGTGGCCAAGTGCGAGTCGGACTCGCCCATGTAGGCTTCCGCAGCAATTGTTTATATGAAATAGTTTATGACGTATTATAAAAAAAACTATTAGATAGATTTCGTTCAAACCAATTTTCGTTGGTAGTTTTTGTGCTAATGTACATTATGTATTTTTATTAGCCTTATCATCCTCTTATTTTAGAAATTAGAGGGGGGGGACACTCTGTAAAAGTATATGGCGAGACGAAGTTCGTGGGGGCAGCTAGTACTTCATAAAATGCCATCAGGATGCTATATTATCGCTTATAGTCTACTTCTACTATATTACAATATATTATAAACTGCTATACTAATACTGTAAAGCTTAATATCTAAACCGCTAGTCCGATTTCGAAAAATTATTTCTATGCTGAGTAGTGGATACATTTATCCAGGAAGGCTACCTATTTGCCTACTAAATAATATAAACTATATATAGATAAACGTAAATAAACACAAGCGGAGCTTTCGGCTAGACGGCTTGTTAAAAACAATATGTCTTGTTACCTAAAGTTCTTCTTAGGCATAGGGCCTATGTCAGCTGTGCAGCCGATGACAAACACCCTGTGGATGAGCACCACTGTCGTCACTGCGCGCGATTCCTGCCCGTCGCCCACTGAAATTACAATAAATATATAAATTGTACTATAAAAACTGTCGTGGTTTGATAAATTCATATTGAGATAAACGGGCAATACACGAACCTTATTTACGTAGACTATTGATCAACCGATTTCGTCCCAGAACGTGGGACTTCTTCAGGATCACGGACACGGATCACGCCCGCTCGCCGGTCCGCAGTGCACTGATCAATAGTCTACGTAAATAAGGTTCGTGTATTTCCCGTTTATCTCAATATGAAAATATATAAATATTGATGGTTCACACAGCAACATTTAGCCCCGAGGTAAGCTCGAAGGTTGTGTGCGGTCGCTAGATGTCATATACGATTCAATGTACTAAATAAATATTGCTGGACAATTCACACAGCAACAATTAGCCCCGTGGTAGGCTCGAAGGTTGTGTCGGTCGCTAGATGTCATATACACTGTCATATGTCATATAGACTAAATGGAATATACATCTTTTTAAAATAAATGATTTAAATATACATATTTACTTAAATAAAAGAGAAATAAATATTACTGGATAATTCACACAGCAACATAATATCCCCGTGGTAAGCTCGAAGCTTGTGTTATGGGCACTAGATAATCAGATACATTTAATTGAATATTCATACATAGATATGTTTTATTATATACATATAGAACACTCAGACGCCGGAACAATGTCTACAGATCGTACAAATGTTTGTATCGAGGCGGGAATCGAACCCGCAACCTCCTAAGCTTGCGTCGGGTGTAAGACGTTATTTACTAAATGGAATATACATCTATGGATAAATATAATAAAACCAAGTCTGAACTTACTGTAGGAGTAGTAAAGTATTCCGACCCATGGATAAGTAGACAGCGTCACTTTGCCCTGGGCCACCTTCTCTTCATGGTCTATGCCGCAGTTCACGAGATCTAGTTCCAGTTGAGAATATAGGGATACTGGAACATCAATTTAGGTTTATTTACTAGTCTAAGGAAATGATACAGAAAAAAATCTAAAAATAGTTAATAAAGTTTAAGTACTTACTTATCATATAATTAGCCTATAAACACAATATCTCTGAAAACAAACTAACTTACTCCATGACCGGCTCTTACAGATTTATAGATACCGACGTTTCAAGTGCTTTTTTGTTGCTCGTAGTCAAAAACTTGGTACATAGGTCCTTATGTAAATAAAAGTACGGGTAAGTACCTAACTATTTATAAGACAGCATTTTAAAGTGTCTAATTCTAAACTGTCCATTATCTGATGTTTTACATCATATTTTTTTCTATTTCAATCATGTCGTCTAATTCTGAATTAAGAATGAATAAATTAATTACTTACAATTTATTAAAATAACAACCACTGGGTTAAACACCAACCACATCCTCTATCAATATATTTCAAATATGTAATATTTTAATCTATCAACTGTTGCATGTTGCAAAAGACTCGAGTTTAAATGTTAGGTTGATTAAGTTTGTTCAATATTACTCTTATATTCGATTTATTTTTATTAAATTTTAAATATTGTAGACACTATTTACTACAGTAACGTTTTAATAATGAACTCAGGTAAAAAAGAGTCATAGGTACACATTGTTTGTAATGGCATTGTTATAAAAACAATTTGTTTGTTTGTAAGGAAGTGATAGCATACTACGCAGGACTTGAATATTTAAGTAATGTGTTTGTTTATTCAGAAATAGTTAAAATATCTTTCTAATAACTTTGCATATGCTGATCAAAAAAGAGTCACATCTTTGAGAAATTGTTAAATTATACAACATAGTCTTAAAACAGAAAAAAAACATAATATATATCTTGTCGATACCTGGACCGATATCTTCATTAAATTTGTAGACAATTAATACCTAACAAAGAAAATAGCACTCAAAAACTGTTCAAAGAACCCGCCGCAAGAATCCACCATATTCCATATTACTCTGTAAATTTCTGACGAAACTAAGTGTATTTTTATGTACCCATGGTTTTAAATAAATTGAATTGAATTGAATTGAATTCCACATTTCCATTCAATGTACCTAACCTCTTTGCGTCACTACTCCAAGATGGCGTGAAACCTTTGTTTTGGCGGGAACGGAGCACGAAGTTCTTATTCCCGCCTTCGGCAATATGACGTTTCTTTTCGCGCGTCTTCATCTGTCGCTGTCAGAATGTGAGCTCTATGGACATGGAATAAGGTTTGGTTTTTTGGACTTGTTGGAACGGTAATGTTGGTATTATTGTACAAAAGCCTGATTGTGGAAGGGTGTTCTGGCGGCCTTTGAAGTTCGCTTGAAGGATTGTTGATTTTGTAGGCTTTCTGCTTGTAAGGATTTACTTCTAATACTTTGTAGAGCAAATGTTAAATAATGATTTTATTGGTTGGCGTTATCTCAATGCTGAAATTCGTAGGGTTTTTTTGGGAATCATTAGTTGTCTATTCATTTTATAACAACGGGAATTACTCACGTATTTACACAGTAGTTAAATCACTCTTGAAGTTTCGACCACAACCAAGAGCAGTCTTTTTCAGGAGGAGTGAGCGTCCCGCCGTGCTTACTATTAGTGTTGTATTGGTTACTTACCTAATACATTATACATTTGTTAACTTATAAATTTGTTGAATTATTGCCCATTCGGTATGGTGTAATTTCAAAACTTGCTTATATATTTTTAGATTACAAAATCCGATTATTGATTATGTCGCATAAAATTCTGTTGACCATTAAATGCATTTGCATTGTACATACTAAATTTAACTATTTTAGTTTTAAAAACTAATGTACTTATAGATTTACTTAAGTACTATTTAACCTATAGAAAAATAAATAATATTATTTTTATTAATTCATTTTGTGTCTATACTATACGGTTAAGTACCTGAACGCTTTATCGATAGGTTGTGAAGTGCCGTCCAATTTCCAATACACTGCTAAAAGGCTCATAGGTCCAGACTTTCGGAACAGCTATAACTTAGCTTTAGCCTGCACAGTCAGATTCACAGGCTTAGTGCCCGTAAGTTATACTTAGGCCATGCACTAGGCAATGTGCGATTTAAAGCGAGCTTGTTGCAAAATACCTAGTTTAACCCTAATTTACCTTCCAGCACGGTTTCTAAAAATACACATTCAGTTTTCGTTTTCATTTATTTTAATATTTATCCGTAATTATGATTTTTAGCTTCCCATCTACGGTCACGTGTGGGATCCATATTAGGGAAATACGTAACATCTTCAGGATAAAACCAAGCACTATCAGAACCGCGATGCCAATAAGTAAAATAGATATCCGGATGCTCCGTCTCATGTACAGTTAGAGCCATGGCTTGTTTGGGATCTATGAACTTTATTGGTTTTCCTGGAAATATAATTACATATCATTATACATATTTATTAAACAACTAGCTTTCCGCCCGCGGCTTCGCCCGCATTATATTAGATTTGAAAAAAAAAAAAAAAAAAAAAAAAGTACCCTATGTCCTTCTCCTGGCTCTAAACTACCCCCCTGCCAACTTTCAGGCAAATCCGTTCAGCCGTTCTCGAGTTATAAGTTCAGGCACTAACACGACTTTCTTTTATATATATAGATGTTTCTATTCTATATTATACTAGCGACCCGCCCTCGCTTCGCCTCAGTTGAAGTTAAAGTCAAAACCGTTGCTAATTCAAAGATTTTTCCATACAAACTTGCAACCCCTACTTTTCACCCCCTAAGAGATGAAGTCACAAAAGAAAATCACGGTCCAAATTTCACGTTTCTACCGTTAGCGGTTACGGCTGTTCGTGCGTCTATATGTCAGTCAGTTAGTCCTTTTATAATAGACTAGCTTCCGCCAGCGGCTTCGCCCACGTAGAAATAAAAAGTAGCCTATGTTCTTTCTCAGGGTCTAAAGATTGTCTGTACCAAATTTCATCAAAATCGGTTCAGAGGTTTAGCCGTGAAAGCGTAACAGACAGACAGACAGACAGAGTTACTTTAGCATTTATAATATTAGTAAGGATTACAGAAGAAATAAATTGATAGTTAATTCACACAGCAATAGCCCCCGTTGTTAGATCGGAGCTATTAAGAGGGTTTGCTGCATAGGGATTGGGATGGCATGGTATCTCTTAGGCTGGCACACCCTGGATACCGTGTGTACATACTGTTGAATTTGACTGTTGACATAAACTTTTTAAACTTAGAACACGAAGCGGGTAAATTACCATTTTTTTATGTTTATAAGTTTTCCCATATTTCGGCACTGTTACGAACACCATCTTCACAGAAAGACTGATGATGACTTTTGCGAGTAGGCACACAATTCATTCATATTAATTTATTTACAACTATAGGAAACGATTACTTTATTTAAAATTTTGTATATCGTTGTTAAATTAATATTTTTTTTATAAAAATAATATTTAAAAATTAAAATAAAAAATTCACAAAACACTTAGTCACGTCAACAAAATAATTATTAATTCACAAACCAACCGACCTACCCTCTTACAGAGTCTTTGATTGCGAATAGTGCTACTACCACGGCTACCACCTGTTTTATTCACTAACTCAACTTGACACAGCCGAAATATTAGGAAACTCAAAAAAACATTGAGTTTATGTTATGTTACCCGTTTCGTGTTCCAATATTATTGACTTTCCAGCCGTATTCCTAAACTTACCATAAGCCTTGACCGCGAAATTCAATGTTTTCTCATACTCGATTTCTACAACAAAATGTATCTCCATGAACTGAATTCCATAGCAGGGCTTGGGTGGGCCAATGCAACCGTGGCGCAGGTTGATCCGCGGTACGGTGGCCGATGATGATGATGTTCGGAATACGATGCAGGAGTATTCTACTTGTGAAACTAGAGTCAGCTGGAGAATACATTCATTTGTTAATATAAATAAATATTGCTGGACAATTCACACCAGCAACATCTAGCCCCGTGGTAAGCTCAAAGCTTGTGTGCCCGTCACACAAGCTTTGAGCTTACCACGGGGCTAGATGTTGCTGGTGTGAATTGTCCAGCAATATTATAATAAAAATAAATATATATAATAATATGCTATATAATAATAAGCTATATAATAATAAAAATAAATATATCTATCTACATATGTATGTATATTCTATTATCTATGTAATATCAGAAATCTAGCACCCGCAACACAAGCTTAAGTTAGAGCTTAAGCGGGGCTAGATGTCGCTGTGTGAAGTGTCCAGCAATATTTATTTTATTTATTTATACTCAGCATTACTTACATTACACTATAAAACACGGGTAACAAACCAGGATGACATGTTCAATCTTGAACAAACCCTTAAAATAAATGATTAAAAAAAAAAACTTACATTGTAGTATGTATGACCAGCTGAATCAGTCCTTAGATTCATCTCATCCGTGTATAATTCGTACTTCGTCTCCTCCTCCTCGCACTCGCCGAACCGTTGTAAACTCGATGACGCTGAAAGCATAAGCATTTACGTTCCCACTGCTGGGACACAAGGACTTCTCTCTCTATAGAGATTAGTGCGAAATGTTACAAAATATATCCTTCAAACTCACCAAAGTTCTCAGAACATGCCTGTATACCTTCACAGTTAAAGGTCGTGTTTTTAATACGCTATTAGAATCTAATCATAGTGAGGTAGATGATAATGTAGGTACTTCGGTCGAAACTGGCTTGCATTTATCTATAAAACGACTGTGGAAAATCTCTGAGCATTGCCATTGCTCTTTGAGCGACTCTCAATGAACCTATATATATATGAACCTATATACCACTATATATACACTTATCTGGCCATAACTGACAAAATATTAGCTGTAGCTCTCGTCTTGAGGCATTGAGGTACCAATATGGCGTACTCACTAACATTTCAACTGTTATCAGTTGAGTTAGACTGAGATCTATATCTATACTAATATTATAAAGCGGAAGAGTTTGATTGTTTGTTTGATTGTTTGTTTGATTGTTTGTTTGATTGTTTGTTTGTTTGTTTGTTTGTGTATAATATAATACTAACATCTTCTCAGCACGAGGTGGTTCTTGCCGAGGCGTGTGATAGCGGGCAGGCCTCGGCCAGCGCGCGCGGCAGTCCGGCGCAGCCACGGCGCCGCTGCGCCGATGTCCGTGAACCGCGCCGGCGCCTGGCAGCCGGGCCCGTGCATGCCGAAACCGAGCTGAAGAACAACGACAGTCAAGCTTAAAGTATAGTAAAGATCCACAAAGCGAAGACGCAGGCTTTATGAAATACAGTTGTATTTGATGACCAGTAAGGCCAATGATGGCAAAACTTTACGATCTACAAGTCCCAATGATCTAGTTGTCTCGTCTCACCAGATGCCAGCGGCCCTGCTGTCTGAGCGCGAGCGCGGTGCCGCTGCGCCACACGCAGTTGCCGCCGCGCAGCGCGTGTGCGCACGTCGCGTCCAACGGCCATGACATCGCATTATCCAACTGTGGATGCACCATAGAGAAGTAAATTGAATGATTTCAATTTCAGTTCGAAAATTTTTTTAATTGCTGAGTGTGATAATTAAGGAAGTGGATTAAGAAATAATTACCCCAATTTTTCTGTAGTACTCCTTGCAGGTTTCCAGGTCGATGTACACCATCTTTCTAATGAGGAGTTTGCCTCTTTTACATTCTGTTAACAGATAGACTGTGGCGTTATTGAAAATCTTAATATGCTTGTTTGATTTTTTTAGTATAATAGACAAAAACTATGAACATGGCTGAGATCGTAAATGAAAAATTTTGTAGGTGATCAGAAATAAGCTTCCCGCTTAGCTTTAAGCTTATTTATTTATTATTTTTTGTAATATATTTTAGGTGTTCTCTATGTCTCTATTCATTTAAAAATTTACAATATATAAAAATTACCATTAGAAGGCCTCATAACATAGTACGTCGGGTTGTATACGAAGTTTGGAGGCGCACAGATGGGAATCAGCACTGGAAATAAACAAAATATTAATTTTATTGCACATTACTAAATTATTTCTTGTAAATTTTAGGATAATTATTGTTTGTAAAGAGATTTTTATTTCTTTTAATTATGAACTTTTGCAAAGTAACGCAAGAAACGAGCCCTGACCTTGTTTGATGGTATCTGTCTCCAGCTGCACCATTGCCAGGGCGTTGTAGGTGGAACGGCGATACTCCGGGTGGTACGTGTACTCCCGGATCCTGATGGAAGGTCCGTCACAGCTGCTGCCTAGCACCACTCGTGTCTTCTCTCTAAAACGGTAAGAAACTTGGAGAAAATGAGACTAGGAGACATAGTTAGAGAAGGTATAATAAAGAGATAAATAAAGGCAAGGCAAACTAATTAATAGAGGACAAAAGTAGCTTCGTTTAGGCCTTTTTGAAACTAGGTACAGCCACTATTTTGCTCGTCTTGGCAATTATAATGCAGGACTATTTCTTTACTACTCAGCAACATCTACCTCCGTGGTTAGCTCAAAGCTTGCAGGGAACCAAAAAGGAAATAAGCAACATCAACATTCTACTCGCAGAAATTTTATTTAGCACACGCACTCAATTGAATGAATGTAGTAAGAAAGCATTCTCATAAAACCATATAAACGATTGAAACAAACTTGGTGTCTGTAAAGAGGTTCTAACATGTTTCATTATTTGAATAAGGTTCTGTTTAAGGTTTAAATTATCAGTAATATTTAGAATTTTATGACATTATTTAAAAAAATAATATTTAAATTCAAATATCAGAGAAGAGAAGATAACATACCTGATATCTATTTTGGGAATCTTATCAATATCTTGCGCAGATGCAAGTACAATCTGCTTCGTCACTAGAATAACCGACGTGGTCAGGATATTATTGGCTGCAAAGTTGACAAAACACTTATGTAAAAAATTAAAACATTGTTGGATAATTATAACATCTTGCCCAGTGGCCTGAATTTTCCGACATTTTCTGATATTGAAATGATAAGAAAGAACTTCAAACTTTATTCATAGTTAAAACTTGCGTGGTAATTAAAATGTTCTGTGGTCAAAACAAACAAATTGACAAAATGTAGTATGAATAATCTTATAACTGTGAATTGGCGTCCAACTCGGCTTAGTTTTTATAGATGTGATAATGTATATTAGTTGCATATATAAAATATTGCCTAATATATCCAACTGATTCTTTATTTATAACATTGATAAGATTTGTAAATCAGAATGCAAAAAATATCTTCTACTATATAAAAATAAGTCGGGCTTTCCTTCTTGACGCTAACTCCAGAACGCACGAACCGATTTCTACGGTTTTGCATTCGTTGGAAAGGTTTTGGGCTTTGTGATGTTTTTAGCGAAGCCGCAGGGCGGAAAACTAGTCTTTTTATAAATACAAGATGAACTCACTGCGATCATAGTACAAAGTGCCCATCCAAGGATACTCGTCTATCGAAGCCACGCCCTCGTTGCCCACGTCTGGGATAGCGCGGTCCACGCCACAAGACTCATTCAACCATCTCACTTTACCCGCTGTGGAAAAGAAAAGAATTTGGAGTTATATTCGACGACGAATCTCTAAACGTAAAGAAGATTATAATTCAATGTAGGTATCTTTTGTTGGGAGTCCTTAAATAAATAAATAAAGGATTTAGAAGACATAATCACCGTAAAGTATTATTTATTATTAAATTCAATAAAATAATTAACATTTAACTTACCATGGCAAAGTAAAGCACACGAAATTACAACTACCCGCCACATTTCTTTAATATGTAATCAAGATTAAAAAAAAATATCTTAATACTATTTATTCAAAAGACCAAATAAAACTGTATTTTAACTTATTGATTTAAAATAAATACTAACAAGGAAATGGAAGATTCACAAGCTATCCAAACAGATTATATTACGATCAAACAATATTCTAACAGCGCGGTATTTTGTAGGAATGCAACAATAAGATAACAAACAAACACAAAAATGTGAATTGTCTAGTTGTTTGTTGTTTCAGTGTTTGATTCCAAAACTAGCCACAATGCAATTGTTTACTATTGAAGCGTTAACACACTCAAACCCCGGTGTAGGTTGTTCTATTACAGTTGCAAATGTGTTAGGTTCTTATTATTGGATTGTGGTGTGGTGCTGGGCTGAGAATAGAACCACTCAGTCCCGATTATAATAAATGCTCCAAGACTTATAATGGGTACAGGTCTCCTCAACATAACCCATTGAGGCTCATAACCAGTGGGACATAATGCAGGTTGTTAAGATGATTATAATGATGATAGTTTTAATGGTTTGATGATGATATAACCACTGAATGTGGTTCAACAAACGGAAATATATATAGAAGCTTTCAAACTATGATATTATTCGGCCAGGGTTGTCACTTGCTTACGATTTCATCTGTTATTTTATTAAAACCAGCTTCTGGGTAGTAAAAACAGGTTCCGTTATCTAGAGATAACAAACGATAACTTTTTTAAACCTTTAATTTTGGGATTCTCCTTTACCTAACCTAAGAAGAGGATGACATTGTCAAAACATAGTTTTTAAACAAAAAACTTTTTGATTTTCTAGATTAATTTTTATCTAGCAAACTTGAATACTTTGTGTGTTTTCAGTTAGAAGATATTTACGGCAAAATTTCTCCTAATCTCTTACGTCAAGAGAGAAGTTCCTATGTACCAGCTGTGGGAACGTATATACTAACTAAGGTGATTATGATACGATGGCGAAAAGGTGTGGTACTACCCTTAGCCCGGCACTACACGATGAATGTGAAGATTAGTAACAGCCCTAGGTTTTAGCTCCGTGTTGTGTCACCTAACTTTTAAAACTCGTCGTGAAATTCTACCACTCTCTAGGTAACCCGAGAGCTGGCTGCAATTTTGTGACGTGAGTTGTGAGGTTAGCTGGTATGTACAAAAACCTCTCCTATTATATATACTCCAACACAAAACAATTGCAAATATTCAAAATTTCAAATTCGAATTTCAAATTTCTTTATTGCTATCACACAAAGTAATATGAATTTGAAAAAAATGAATTTGAAACAAAAAAAAAACACGAAACGGCAAATCTGGCTGATGACATGATTTTCAGATTTTAGGTTGCCTCAAACTTGTTAAACGTGAAAACTTTTTTCATCTTGCCTTAAATACCTACAGTAAATTGGTGCCAGCTCTCGAACTAAGCCTTGTTACGAACAAATTGTATTGTTTCGTTTGTTTTTAAAATTTCGTGGTTAAACTCGATAAAGTTCTACTTCTGGAACAAAACTGTTGGCGTTTCAACATAGCTTTGGTAATGATATTCTGGGTTATTTTGATAATGAGTTTATTATTTACGTTAGTGTTGAAAATATACAAAAAATAGGTACATAACAATATTGCTGGACAATTTACACAGCAAAATCTAGTTGGTACCTATGCTCGAAGCTTGGTTTACGGGTGCTAGATTTCTGAGATACTTAATATAATGTACATACGTAGATAGTTTTTTTATTATTATACATATAACACCCAGACACGTAACAAATTTAATAAACACATTTGTGTTTTGACGGGCAAAGCATATTTAGGTATAGTAAAACCATTCTAAAAATGAACTCCCCTCCACAAAACCGTGATGATTTCAACGTGTGAGAGGAAATACAGAAAAACAGAAAACACAGAAAAAAAATACAGAGTTCGGTGGAGGGGCGTTCATTTTAGAAATGGTTTTACTATACATAGGTAGTTGTCCAAGTAATCATTAGGATTGTAAGGAAATAAATTACATAGATTGTAGATTTAAATCAGAGTGATGTGATGTTATTGTGTTCGCGACATACCAATTTATTTCCCTCCTTTTCCTCCCCTTCAATTTCCTCATCTTTCAAATAGAATATTCTCGAAGTTTTACGATAAAACCATACATACCTATTACGATAAGTAGCGCCACCTTGTGAGTAGACAAAGAGTGGAGAGTCGAGTGGATGGCGGCAACGGTTCGGCACGTTCGCCTACTTGTCGATAGGGGGCGCCAGTAGATACAAGGTGCCTCAAAAGTAGAACTGAGAATAAATTATTAAATTAAAAATGTTAAAGTAGGCTAACTTATGGGAAACTAAATCTAAAACGACCTACCAACACAAATAAATCAAATAAATATCAAGACTCAATACTCAACGACTCAAGAGGGTTCGATTCCCACCTCTGCACAAAAATTTGTACGATCTCGTAAAAAAATTTAGATTTCTGATATACCTACCTTATAAAATTATACGCAGATATTTTTTTTTTTTATTATCATACTCCTAATATTTGTACCGTGTGTTACATCAGAAATTTAGCCGTAAGTAACACAAATTTTCATGTAAAAAGATGCAATAAAGTAAAATTATTTTTCACTCCTGGCGTTCGTACCCTAACTTTGGGGCACCTTGTTATATATAATAGAGTATTATACGATCGGTTAGTAGGTACATCTTCCTTTGATGTGAAGTATGTACTTTGTGTCCATAAGGTTTCGTAAGTGAAATTGTAACTATACTCTGTATCGATAGCAGTGCGGTAGGCATTAATCACCCTATTAACGTTCCCATGCGGGCTGACGTGATCTGTGTCCTAGCATTGTTTGGTCCTGAAGAAGTACCATGTTAAGGGACGAAACTGTTAACCCAACAAAAAAAAAAGGTTCGTGGACTGCACGTTTATCTTAAAGAGTTTGATTGTTTGTTCGAACGCACCAATCTCAGGAACCGTTGTTCAGATTTGAAAAAATATTTCAGTGTTGGATAGTACATTTATCGAGGAAGGAAGAATCGCCGACTGCTTCGCATGCGTTTTTACGTTATCCATCTACATTATAGTTTATAAAATAGCCTATAATATTTTATAAACTATAATGTAGATGGATAACGTAAAAACGCATGCGAAGCAGTCGGCGAGTCCGCTAGTATGAATATATAGGATCCTAAACTCTAGTAGGTCATATTCCATGTTTAGAGCATCCACGTATTGTCCAGATATATTTAGAGTCGTCAGGCTGCGTTCCGATCTCCTGAGATATTCATGAGTATTGGAGACCGGCAGTTGTCCGCGAGGTACGGACAGCAAATACAGTCGATAAATAATTAAATAAAGGAACTGTGTTGGCTAAGTGATAGCACAATCGACTTTCATTCGGAAGGTCAAATTTAATCATTTTATTTGGTCATTGAGATCAAACACATTTGCTCAACTCGCGCACCTCTAGATTTTTTACGCGTGTTATTCAAGTAGTTCTTTCTAGTGGTTGGAGATTACAAAAAAAAAATCGAAATCCCTTGATTTAGATTATTTGACCGTGACCCAGCAGTGGGAGAATATAGGACCCTTCGGAATTAAGGTCGAGTGTGCTCCAACTAATCCAACACAAAAGAGAGTATTTAGTTCAAAAATTACTTCTATTGTTTTGCTAACGGTATAGATTCTAAACAGAGATGCAGAAAGTGCTCTCAATAAGCGCATTCGAGTAAAATCATAATATGTTTGTGGCCAGCGCAAAATGGACTCTACGTTCATTAATATAAGACCTAAATTGCTGTAATTAGGTCTTCTGGTTTATTCTATTGATTTTGAAAGCATTTCGCTGGCGTTGTTTGGATGCTAATAGGTTTATACTGGGGTTACTTATGGTGCCGGCATTAGAATAGATTCAGCATCGTATTAAATCAACACAGTGTTGACTACATAAAAAAGAATATGAAACATTCAGTAATTTTATCTATTATCTGCAGGTCGCAACTAACGCTTTTACGATATTATCATATATTGATTTTTAGCACAGATTTTAAAAGAAGGAATCTACAATTACACTCATTGAAATTACACATTTACATCGAATACTGAATAAATGCAATTAAAAAAATCTTGTCGGCCTTTTGCAAAGACAATTACCTAAATGGTTTTAGGGTGTGATCTTTTAAGTAAAGATTTTCCGAAATTCGACCCCTAAATGGGTATGAAAATGGGGAGCAAAGCCAACAAAGTAGAAATAGGTTTACTAAGTGCACTTTTAACAGGTGAGGTCTCAGCTTAACGTCTGCTCGTGAGTTTAAGTCTCGAGTTGAAATTTTGCATTTTCTCTAAAATTTTCGATTGAAAATTTGTGTAAACTCCGCTTCATTCGCACGAGAGTTATTTTAAAAATGGCGTTCAAGTGCAAAAGTTACAAAAAAATGAAAAGAAAATAACATTTGTATTCCAATGTAATGATGATGACTATTTAGTTTGCAAATGTTTGATATTTTCAGATTGAGTCCGTGAGCTTTCAACACAAACTATTTTGTCTTTATCGTTATTTGTAATAATATGTGGTACTAAGGCCGACACTACATTACAATAAACGTAAACATCTCTCACCCATAAACATAAGATGTGACAAGTGACATGTGTTATGCCCTTACACAAGTATGATGTGACCTTTATAGCCATCTTATCGAACACGTCATCAATATCGGCTGCATGTCACACCGAAATAAGATTTATTACGCCTTCGTTAGCGGTGTGACTTCAGTCGAGTCACTCCGTAAATTACCGTATCGGTACTACCGCGAAACGAATTGGAATAATATCTACTTAATCATTTCTTTGCTATTCAAACAACATTACAAACCAAGGTTCGATAAATAGCTAGATTATCAAATAAGATCCATACCAAGTCAATCAGTAAGTATATAGGTACCTAAATAAAAAAATGTAAACAATACCTTAGTTTAATGATACTCATGAGAAAAGAATGCCATATTCTTAGGCGCATACATACATAGTTATGTAGATAGTAAGTATAGATATACTACTCGATAATCTCAGGGACTGCTGGTCCGATTTGAAAAATTATTTTATTGGTACATTTATTTAGGGACGTTATATAAGGCTTTATTTGGTATATAAAATAAAAAAAAGCATAGCACTGCTGTCGGCGGGTCGGCAGTAATACATATGTTTCAGAGTACCCCCTCGCGTAACGAACGGAAACTGATTAGGGTGAATATATCCCGGAAACGACGTTAGTCCCAGCAAGCCGGTAATGCAGCCGAATATAGAAATGTTATTATTGAAACCGGGTTAGCTTATTGGTGGAGCTTTATACCATTCCATAGGGTGTGGGTTTGAATTCGAAGTCTGCCGCGAACTAGATTTTTCACTAGAAAATGTAGCACATTTTCTAATAAATCTAGTTCAGGTTCAATTTCCGGCCGGGACAAATGTTTGTACGATCTGCAGATATTTAGTTCAGTGTTCTGGGTATTTTCTGTGTTTCATAAAAAAAATCTATCAATGGTTGGTATAAGTTTATGGATATTAGATTAACAAGTACCCGTAAAACAATTGTTTACTAAATCCAGAGTAGGTAAACATGATCAAAACGCCGGTTTTACCAAAAATAGCTGCAATAGCTTTAAATTGCATAGTTATTTTTAGATATCACAAAAGGCTTTATTTTAGTCATTTTATTTGCAGTCGATAAAACTAGAAAACAACTCACGTATGAAACAAAACGTCAGAATTGCACAAAGCTGATCTTAAATGCGTACTTATATACCGAACCGACGTATCAGATTTAAAAATCTTTTATTGTTTTCATGTGTAATTTAAGTACCTACCCTACAGCATAAACCCAGGAAGGCCACTAAATTATTCTACATAAGTAGTACTACTTAGTATATTTGTACCAATCATAACTAACATTTAAATAAAGAAATTAATTATATTTTGCATTTTTAATAATTAAGAAAAAAATAATAAGTAATTATTATGACGAAAAAGAAAATCATTATAATGACTTATGAATGCGAGAAGTGTTTGTTGACGTACAGCATATTACTCAAACATTTACTTAAACTTAGTACAATAAAAATAATTAAAATTAAAATATAATAATAATAATAATTAGTATATGGTAACAAAAAGGTCTCAACATAATAGTTCACTTAATAATATATCCCGGACCCATCACTGTAGGGTGTGAAACACCCCATCAAAAGTCCCCAAAAGAATATTCGAGAACATTCTCTGATTGAGCGAGCGAACGCTACCGATTCACAATTTGCTCACCACAAGGCTATTTGATATGATTGCTTTCAAATACGCTTTTTGTGGAATATTTTTGTGAACCGTGTTCATTTCATCCTCTGAAAATAATGCTATGGGCAGATTATATAAGGATTTTTTTCATATTGAGATGAATGGGAATCCACGAACTTTTTCCAAAAGTTATTTTTAATTAACAAAAGAAATATATTTTCAAAATAAGTTGTAAAGAATTTAATTTAAATCAAAACTTATCACATTAGTTAATAGAGTTACATAAATGCAAGCTTGGAGCTTTCTACGGGGCTAGATGTTGCTGTGTGAATTGTTCAGCATTATTTATTTATTTATCTAAAGAACTTTTAGACAGTTATAAACGAGAGACCACCTATAAAACCTTGGTGGAAGGCCCGAAAAACGAAAAATAGTTCCCTTAGTATTTGGAGGAAATCTAACCTTCCGCCAAATATAATTTTCTTGTTAAATATTACTGTGAAGACCAATAAATCAACTTCTATCTTACTTTCCCATTATTTATGTAACTTTATAACATGCACATGCAACTTTAAATCATTTCTCTATAATACAATACAATACAAAACACTTTATTGCACACCAAAACAAACAAACAAAAATAACAGAAACAACAAAAGAAACAAGTACAATGGGCAGCCTTATCGCTAAAGAGCGATCTCTTCCAGGCAACCTTTGGATGGAAAGAGAGCAAAGAAATAAAATAATTGACGGGTGTACGAATACATATAATATAATACATAATAATAATGTTTTACTAACAGCGTATTCTTCTTTTTGTGGCGAACCTTACTGGCGAATATACTAAATTTCATTATTAGCACGATAAAAAAAAATCGGTTGTATTTAATCGGCAATATACGATCTGTTTACCAACAGACAGAGATGCATTGCTGTCAGTTTGTATCTATCTGTGGTCGAGTTACGGATCTAATCCTATAGGCAAATATGAGCTGGATTAATAAGCCGTGTGTCGACGATAGTATACCGGTAGCTCGCATACATAAACGTCATTTCAGTTCATACTGAAAATTAGTAAGAAAAACATCTATCTAATAAAAAAATGTATTAGGGTGGGTGAATTACACATGCCTTAAAAACTTTCGGAACATATCTGTTTCATCACGTTGTTTGCCTTCACCGTTACAGCATGTGTTTTTAAGAGTGCACATACATTTTTCATGATAAATCCAGAGGTGCAGCGGTGTTTGAACCCACGACCTTCGGAATGAAAGTCCACCTGCTAGGGATTGCACTCGACTTTTGAACTCCGCTGCGCACCTCTGGATTTATCTTGAAAAATGTATATGCGCTCTAAAAACACGTGCTAGGGAAAGGTAAAAACCGGATTGTTCCGAAAAAAGCAACAAATTTGTGTGCCTTATACAACCACAATAGCTCTACAAAAATAAGGACTATCCATAGTAATATTGTAGATTTATACAAATCCCGCGAGTCTCGTCTAAGCCAGTTCCAATGCAATTAGCTGCAGTGGATTCCATTATCCAGGTAATGTGCCCCGACAGATACGGACCCGGTCGACTTGCAAACAAATTAACTGGCATTGCTTTATTGAGGAATGATTAGCTCTCATCGTCGGGTCTGATGCTATAGCGCTGAGGATAATAAAAATAATAAAATAAAGTTTATTTGGAATATACAACACAGTGAACTTATAAATATGGAACGATAATGTAAACGCAGTAATTAAGAAACTGTGTCGCAAATATTAATAATAAATTATAATAAATATTTCTGGACAATTACTGTGTTGCTGCATGAATTATGAATTGAATTGAATATGGACTTTGAGACGTTTAACGGTTAATTATTTTATGTTCCCGTAATACAGCTAAGTCTAGTCAGGAACCCATGTACATATCTCAAATAAATATTGCCGGATAATTTACTAAACAATTAGCTGTGTGGTAAGCTCGAAGCTTGTGATACGGTCTTATTTTAAATTCAAATTCAAGTTGAATAAGCGTCTAAAAACTGTGTCATCTTCTGTATAGTAATTAGGTTTGTCCATATTGAAAAACTTTGCCATTTAATATTAGTAGATAGCGAGTCGATAATTCCAATATTAAGTTAGAAAGCCGTCAGTTGCACGCGTAACAACGCTAAAGAAAATTGCTTTTTCTTATTAAATTGAACTTTTATTTTATTATTTCTTGTGGTCGAGAATAATTATAGAATAAAATAACACTTAAAATGTGTTTTGGAGAAAACATTTACGTTCCCATAGCTGGGAAAAAGGGATGTCTCTCTTGACGAGAGAGATAAGGCCTAAGTTGGTGCCGTAAAACATTTTTAAGTTCTCAAAAGATGCCGGTTTCCGCACGATGTTTGCATTCACATTTTGTATTTTTTTGTATTTATTTATTTTATCTTAAAAGTAGATACATTTCTTATATATTTTTCTGCCAAACTGCGCAGCAGTTCATTAAACATTAAAGCAAGTGTTTGATTGGCGTGGCCGACTTTCAACTTCGGAATGAAAGTCACTTAGCCAACACGACTATTATTCCGTACTAACATAGAAAGCAAAACAATAACTGACAAATTGTCACACCCTGTTTATCCAACCACATTGCATTTGAACAAAAACCTCTATAAATCTGCTTCTATTTGTGGAGACACAATGACGGCGCGCGGCCGGAATAACAACACCCTGTATACAGCGTCCCAATTCAATTCGCTGCAAATTCGCACATACGGCCTTATTCCCGAACGGGGCTTTGGCCAGCTTTTCTACACTTTAGTCATCATCATATTTCGTCCCGCACGGGTATAATAATTAACATAAATTATCACATTACATTCTTACAAAAATGTCCACAAGCTTTCCACTCGCGGCTTTGGATTTCCCCGCCTTATATTGAAATAATACTACTTACTACGTTATACTCGGAAATCATTAAGGCAGGCCTAAATCCAGCAGAAATGATGATGATAAAACCTTATTAAATCCACTAATTTAGTTCCTAAGTTGCTTTAAGCATGCAAAATTTAAACTAAGTAAAAATAATTCCACAGTAACACTAGCCTCGAGATATTTAACCGAATTCCAAGTTTTATTCTAAAGGAGTTTTTATGAACATGAAATCTTTTTCTCCGAAGCCGCAAGCGAAATGCAAAATTTTATTACAAGTTTCTTTGGTAAAATTTTGTCTTGTATTTTTTGCTCAGATACTTAGTAACCGAGTTAGTTAGAGGATGTATTACTTGGATAATATTGTTTTTGTATCAGCCTGACTGGTCAAGACAGGAGTTTACAGTAGTCAACAATATTATAATTGAACTCTCGACATAAATAACATAATCAAATCAACCCATTTAACGTTTGCACTGCTGGGACAGAGGGATTTCGCTCTTGACAAGAGAGATTTGACCTTAATTCACCACACTGGCCAAGTGCGGGTTGGTTAATGTCACATTAAGCTTTTCTTATTAAACTACGTTAATTACGTAAAACTTTCTTTTGTTTTAATAATTGATTGTTTGAATTTGAATTACATTCTTGTTTAACTCGTAATTGTCAGCTCTAAAAGCTTAGCAAAATAATCTATATTTTTGTTAAATTTTCGTTTAAATTATGTCACTCGATTAACACATTCAAATCTGTAATCACCCGTCAATTTGTAACCTTGCGTAAACTTCTCAGACACCAAAAAGTTTCATCGTAAATGTTCGCTTTGAAGAATCCTCCAAACGTAAGATTGAAATGTACAAGTGAAACATTTATTATGATTCGTAAGATAAATAACTTCGCTAAGGCTTCACGGGGATGACAAATTCTGAACATAATCTCAAGGGTCCGCGAGGCTTTAGTATAGCGGTGGCCGTGCTCTCGCGGTCGTAAAACATTAAATCCGTTAAGGATTACTAAATAGAATAGAATAATGTTAATAATATAAGTTTCATTGAGAATAAGTTTGTGAAATGTTATATAGGGAAAATCATGTATGAGAGTAATTTGCCGAAGTTACGAAAACTTTGAAAATTTGAAGGACGTTAGTAAGCGTGATAAGTTAAGGCTCTCTGTTATCAAGAGAAAAGTCCCTGTGCCTCTGAATTGGAAAAGTAAATGCCTTTGCTATTATTATCATTAATTTTATTTTAGTTTAAAAAATCCGTAGATTTTGAATTATTATAAATAAAAAGATCCAAATAGAATGAGAAAAATGTCACTAAAACTAAATTAAATTATCCTACTCGACCCGTACTCAGGGTCTCCCCAGTAGGTATTACTATTCCTAACACGAATATTACTGCCGTCAAAAAACGGCACCGCTGTAACACAGTTGAGCTAAAACAAAACTTAGAAAGAACATGTGCTGTTACTCTCCTCAATTTGTTATATTTCAGGAAAGATTTCATCGTTTAGTACAGGAGATAGTTGGAAAATGAATATTTTTGTTTTATGGCTGATTTCAACAATATTTAAATCCGAAATAAATAAATAAATTTATGCTTTGCGGAACTTGTAATTACATAATCACCACTATTTATGTTCCCACTGCTGGGACACAGGGACTTCTCTTGACGAGAGAGATTAGGCCTAAATGCACCTCGCTATCCAAGAGCGGGTTGATGAATGTCACATGTCCGTAAAACTTTTCAAAGTTCGTTTTTTCAAGAATATTTAAATAAAATTGGTTCAGTTACGCAGTGTTTGACTTAACCTTACTTTGTTTCTAGCGACTTCGACCAATCCGATTTTTTTACATAAGAAATAAGACCAACTTGATCACATGTCGTAACATTTCCCCCCCTGTCTCCAACACTATAAAGGTAGGATTCCGTCCCGAGAGGCTCCGGGACTCAGATCTGATAAATGTAACTGAAAACAGCAACTTTCGCGATATTTCAATATTGTATGGAATATATCGTATTTGTTCGGATACAACGCGGCTCTCAGGGATAAACTTCTCGAATCAACGATAAAACTTTATATTTTCTACTATTTATTTATTTATGGTATTAATAAAATCATATTATTTAAAAAATGTGATAACATATAATTCTCACATAAGATACTCCAATCTACATAGATTAATTAATCCGGTTGAGTTTGAATGTGCCTAATTTTAGACCCGGTTAATCTCGCATAAATTATGAATCTTAAAAGTGCTGAAATATTTAAAATCTATTGTTGATGACTTTAGCGTATCGTAGTTTAGTAAACATTTATGTAAATGTCAACTGCATAAATAAGACTGTGATTGTGCTTGTTTGAAAATCGGCATGTTTGGAAAACTGTAAATATTATAAGGATTTTTAAATGTTTAAGAGCCCTGTTAAATTTTTGAAGTTTTGCGAAATTGGATATTTTATGCACCACGTGACCGGCGCGTCACGCGAATTCTATGAAAAATACTAAATGATCTTGATACTTCGTCGATCTAAAACATACAAATATACTAATAATTATTTTAGATCTGTAGAAAATGGCATCGAATAAATTCCATTTTATTGAGTGGATTTTTTTCAGTTTCATTCTGAAATAATTATTATATTAATGTTTTTATTTAATTGATAGGTGTTTAATATATTTTCCTAAATTCAAAATGGCGGATATTTTTATTTCAATATTTGAATCAATTATGTTTTATCTTAATAATATCAATATTCATTTTAAATCTGATTGATTATTTGAAATCAATTAAGTACATAATTTTAAATTAAAACATTCATGATTAATATCAAATCAAATCAAATCAAAACACTTTATTGTACACCAAATAAAATAATAAATACAAAAAACAACAAAAAGAAACAAGTACAATGGGCGGCCTTATCGCTAAAGAGCGATCTCTTCCAGGCAACCTTTGGATGGAAAAGAGAGATGGTATTTAAGTAAGACAGGGGTAATAATTATCTATATAAGAATAAAACTGAAAATAGTCTTATTGAAGTTAAATGTCCTCATTCATCTCATCCTATGGGCTCATTATTAAACCGATTCTTCTGAAATTTGATGTGTAGGTTTGTAATTAAATGTTTTTTTTTGTCGAATGTTGGGACTTTATGTAAGTTCGAAAGTCTAAATTGAACGGACTAAATACAAATTCTAATTATAACAAAACAAATAAATTATATTACCTATATATATATTTAAGTTGCTTGTTTTGTTAGATGGTATATTTATATATATACCATGTTATTATCATTATGTTTAGGTATTATCTTTGTAGTTTCGAACTTTATATTTATTTTTATTTTATTACGAACTTATTGAAAATATTTCATTTATATATTAAAAAAAGTGGCCAAGTGCGAGTCGGACTCGCCCATGTAGGCTTCCGCAGCAATTGTTTATATGAAATAGTTTATGACGTATTATAAAAAAACTACTTGATAGATTTCGTTCAAACCAATTTTCGTTGTTAGTTTTTATGGTTATGTATAATATATATTTTTTCTAGATTTATCATCCTCTTAGTTTAGAAATTAGAGGGGGGGGGACACTCTGTTTTCCACTTTGGAAGAGTCTCACGTCCAAACTATTAAGTTTAGAATTAAATGGTTTTAGAAACATTGTTATGATTTTAGAAGACCTATTCATAGATACCCCACACGTATGGGTTGGATTAAAAAAAAGTTTTTAAATTTCAGTCCTATGTATGGGGACCCCCAAATTTTATGATTTTTTTTTCAATTATTTTCTGAAATCTTAGTGCGGTTAACAGAATACATCTACTCACCAAATTTCAACGTTATAGCTCTTATAGTTTCCGAGAAAAACGGCTGTGACATACGGACGGACAGACGGACGGACGGACGGACGGACGGACGGACGGACGGACATGACGAATCTATAAGGGTTCCGTTTTTGCCATTTGGCTACGGAACCCTAAAAAACCAACCCGCACTTGGCCAGCGTGGTGAATTAAGGCCTAATCTATCTCGTCAAGAGAGAAGTCCCTATCCCAGCAGTGGGAACGTGAATAGGGGTGTTATTTTATATACAGGGCGTCCCAAAATTATGGGCCATGAAGGGGAAGTACCATATATATCGTTGATAGTGAATTTTGCTCAAAGAAGACTTCATTTTATTTTAAAAAGTAAGTAATTTAATTAATTAATTTACAAAAAAAATGTTTCATGTTTTTTATTTGATTAAAATAATTAATTTCACGTTGTTCCTTTCTTTTAAAATACTATGTTACTTAAGCAGAGTTATTATTTTTTAGCTTTTATTTCGATTGGTATCATAAAAATCGAGTATTTTTTTTCTACATGTAAGTCGGTTCGATTCCCAGACAAAGCAAGTAATTTTTAGAAAATCAATGAATGCAGAATTACTAACTTTTAAAAATAAAATGAAGTCTTGTTTGAGCAAAATTCACTATCTACGATATTTAAGGTACTTCCCCTCCATGGCCCATAACTTTGGGACGCCCTGTATTTATTAGAAAGGTACAATTATTTAATGTTTACAATAAATAATATATTTATTAGAAAGGTACATTATTTTTTGTTTACATATTGAATACTCGGTAAAAATAAGAACAAAAAATTACGGAATATTTTCTTTGTAATAAATATTATGGAAATCTATACTACAATTATCAAGCTGAGGAGATTGCTTGTTTATTTGTTTGAACGTGCTACTCAGGAACCGCGGGTCCGATTTAAAATATGATTTCAGTATTGGATAGTAAAATGATCGAAAAAGGCTATAAAACATAAACTAGTAAATAACGTAAAAACGCAAGCGTAGCTGTCGGCGGGTCGGCAAGTTAGTCATAATCTAAAAAAATCATAGGCATAATTACATTTAGTCGTTGTACGGTTTCACCAAAAAAAGTTGCCTTGTTGTTTTTTAATTAGGATAGATAACTTTAGATATGCAATCCACATCCTACAGCATAACCTCCAAATAAATAAGGTTAAACAAGATGACAATGATGTGGTACAATTCTTAGGCCAGCAACAAGTGGTACAATTCTTAGGCCAGCAACAACAATAATTGATCGTTATCAATAAAAATAACAATTGATCGTTATCAACGGATCAACTTATGTCGGTCGTAGTATCGCAATAACACATACACGCACACTAACAGCGTTTTTACAGCAATTGACAGTCCCACACACTGACATTTTACGAAATATTTCTATATTTTATTCAAGAACAACCGACATAGGTCCGACCTCGACAAGCGCTCGCGCGGTACTAAATGGAAAAAGCCGGCGGAATGAAAAAACTACTAAATTATGGTAGTTTTATTTTATTCATAAAAAATTACCAAAACCGTTCTACAAATTAAAATTAATATCATAGTTTAAGCAAATGTTGATAAATATTTTGATATAAATATGACGTCCCATTGATTTAGAACTTCGGAGTTATTGAGGTTTGTTTCGAAGCATTTTCGGTCGATATTAAATTCGGTATATCTTTAGAATAAAAGCATTTAACGAAAATGTACTCTACTCTAAATGAAGAATAGGATATACGTAACATAATAAAAATTAGTTTGATCGCCCATATTCGTTAGAATCTACAAATTAGAGCTAAGAAAACAGGTCTTCGAGCGTTTTTTACGAAACATGTATCCGGAGAATGATTATTACTCAATATATAAACAAGTTATCTAAAATGTTTCTTACTACTTTTGTAGAGGAGAAAACGAACTATTATAAAGATGTAATTGTAATATCAAACAACTAACGTAAACCATAGAATTAGGACGAGAAAACCGAACAATTTCGCGATTTCCGGTAAAAGGCCTCTTAAGTGAATTATTTTCATAAATTCCTAAAGATTACTTTCAGAAGTCAATAAAATGTCGTCAACATGAGTTTGAAGGAAATATGACATTCATTAACCTATTTAATTATTTTGCTGCTGCTTATTTACTATTTGCTACTGTTAAAAATAAACAAAATTATGATCAAAATATCATTTATTATGTATTGTTTATACAAAAGGTAACTGTAATCAGTCTGTTCATAGCACGCCGTCCCAAGAGCCTCTGAAGGATTATGAAAACATCCAGTAAATGAACGTTTGAATTTATTTGGCGAATTTGATAAATATTCTGTCGGCAATCAGGCGGGCCACTTGCTTATAAGCAGGTAGGAAATATGGATGTGGTATTTCAAGAATATAATTATCTATATATCATTAACATTGGAGTAAGTACCGAGATTTGGTCAAAGCTGCCAGATTGTTCAGAATGGATGCCTCCGACCGAAAAAACTTTGTTTATTTATCTCGGAAAGAAAAGAAAGTTTGCTGACTCGGGATAATATGGGGAAATATGTGCCGCCAAGTCTTATCGTTTTAAAAAGCCGTATCCAAAATATCGTAGCTCCGCGTCTTTGAGAGCAGACGTAGCCAAATTAAGTGAATGGCGCAGATAGAATCAGGGAGGTTTGCTTCGGGAAGATGTGCCTTATGCTTTGTAGTTTAAGAACTGTTTTAGTGCGAAACGAAATGATATTCTGCAAATAGTATTCCTTTTTCTTGTGTCAATATGATTTTTGTTGGATTGGAAAAGTTGTGATAGTTTATTTCTGAATTGGTGTTTTATTCTATGAAAATACAAGATTTCTTATTGTGTTTAGTTTATCCAATAATCAACACAAATAATAAATTTCAAAGCATAACAATATCGGATTTATCTTTGTTATACATTACTTGTAAATAACATATGTTTGTTGTTTATTGAAAACACTTTTATCTTTCAGAAGTCGTGGATAATAAAAGCCTTGTCGAGCTATTCTGAATTCGAATTCACGAGAAATGAATGTGCGCTTTTAACACACACTAACGGTGAAGGCAAACATCGTGAGGTAATCAGCATGTGCAAAAAAAATATTTTGAAGGACATTTCCACAATGCCAGCAGCGTGGTGAATTAAGGCCTAACCTCTCTCGTCAAGAGAGAAGTGCCAGTATCCCAACTGTGGGAAAATAAAAAGGTTGCTTATGTAACATGCCCACAATTGAACAATAAAGAGATAATACTAACCATAAACAAGCAGAACCGAACGGCGGTTAATCCCAACTTGACACAACCTCAAGTATCTGAAGCTTCAAAACATTCTATCGCCCTTCTCCCTCGCACTCACCGCTGTTGTGTTGTGCATCTCGCTCGTTAATTAACTTGATGTCAGTAGGCTCTTGACGGCTGACTGTACCAATTTGATGGCAAACTTGGGAAGAACTGATTATGTGTGGCAGTTGTGGTTCGGTTGAAACTGGTTTCAATATAATACTGCTAGAGGTCGGAGAGAGAATTAGAATTCTGGTTTTGATTCTTGGGTGTTTTTATGAAAATTAGTCAAGCCGTTTATGAAAACAGGGTCTCAAAATATGAAATGCAAAAACGTAATTTTAGTTTTTATTCACGTTTTTATTACCTAGTTAAAGTTTTTTTTAAATTTCCTAGGTTCTAGAAAACAACGACATACAAAATATATCTTAATGATCAAAACATAAGCTTAATGTTTTTATGATGTTGGTAACCTAACTAACCTAAGTGAACAAATATTTGCAGATCGTACTATTTTTCGTACCGAGGCAGGAATCGAACCCAAGAGGGTTCCTGAACCTACTTTACCCACTGCGCAGAGTTAGTCAAATATAAAAATACTCAAAAACTTAATAGGTCAAATAATCCTTATACTCATATGACACAACTATAATCACGATAACTTCATAACTAAATATTTAATAACAAACACCAAACTACCAATTAACCAACCCTAAAAACCCATTTAATCTCTCATTTAACTCTTAAACTCCAAATCGATAGCCATTTAAATGAAACTAATTACTTTGAGTTTGATTGCCCTTTAATCGATACGTAGTCAGGCACCGTCCTTGTAAGAGAGGTTGAAGTGAAACTGATCGAAGTAATAGTTCTTCGTTTTATGACAATAACCCGCCGACACTTGCGTTTTTTACCTTATCTAGGTAAATATGGTTTATATTAACCGTTAGTCTTTCTCAATCATTGCACTTTCCAACACTAAAATACTTTTAAAAATCAGACCAATGATTCCTGAGATTAGCGCGTTCAAACAAACTTTATTATATTATTATGAGTATAGAAAAATACATATCTAGAATACAGGGCTAGATATTGTTTAGCAATAATTATTTATTTATTGGATAAATCAACAACATACTTTAACTTTTATTTTATACCGCAAAGCCACTGGCGTAAAACTATTTATAAAGTGCAGTGAAATGTTTATAAAGTATTTTCTTAACCGATCCATCACTGTAGTAAAGTGTACCTGTGAGCTGGCTAGATGAATTATGGACTGCAATATGCACTGTATAAAGTAACTAGATATAAATAATGAATGCCGTGAGTAAGAGATAAATCTATGTGTGCCAGCAATGGGAACGGGAATAGTACTTCTCTGGCTCAGCGACCAAAAGTGTGTCTTGGTCTCCGATTCAATTCAATTCAATTCAATTCAATTCATTTATTCATACTTTTGGATCACAAAGAACACTTAGTCACGTCAAACATAATAATAAAATATAAGAAT
Source organism: Chloroclystis v-ata (assembly GCA_963691955.1). Taxonomy (NCBI): domain Eukaryota; kingdom Metazoa; phylum Arthropoda; class Insecta; order Lepidoptera; family Geometridae; genus Chloroclystis; species Chloroclystis v-ata. The sequence goes on from OY829905.1 coordinate 5,406,053, forward strand.
AATAATATTTAAAATAATAAAAACAAATTAAGCAGCAATAGCATTGTCAAATAAGTAAAATGTAAATTATCAAATAAAATAAAAATTAATAAAAATAAAAATTAAAATTATTAGAGATTTAAATACATATTCATGTCAATCATCAATCTGAAAAATATTTTTATCCGCAAATGCTTCGTCTAGTCGATAATAACTTTTCATGATTAGTCTATTTTTAATAAATAATTTAAAATTTACATCTGACATTGCCTGTACACTATCTGGTAACATGTTATATAATTTGACAGAATTGCAAATAAAACTTTTCGACACCTTACTCAATCTAGTTTTAGGTACAAGTAAGTCATTTTTATGTCTTGTATTGTAACTATGTCCATCTCTAACAAATTTGGAGTTGTGAAGATTACTTTTTGCATAGATAAGATTTTGGTAGATATATTCCCCAATCATAGTCATTATTCCTAGTTGTCTAAATTTTTCCCTACACGAGTCCAAAGACCTCATTCCCAAAATGTTCCGTACTGCACGTTTCTGTACAACAAAAACTCTATTTGCCTCCGCGGCTCTTCCCCAAAGTAGTATGCCATAGGTCATGATGGAATGAAAATATGAGAAGTAAACCATACGTGCTGCTTTCTCTCCCCCAATTTCTCTTATTTTTCTAATGGCGTAGGTAGCCGAGCACAGCCTTTTAGCAAGAGCTCCGATATGGACACTCCACGTTAGCTTAGTGTCAAGCCAGACACCCAAGAACTTGACTCGATCACTATGAGGTATATTTAAGTTATCAAGAGTTGCTTTCATAAGCTGTCTGGATTGGTCATTGGGTCTGTTACTTAGTGAGAAAGGTATTATATTAGTTTTATCTACATTGAGGAGCATGTTGTTCACTGAGAACCATACTTTTAAATTATCTAACGAGTCCAGAATTTTCTTGTTTGCATTTTCATTAGAAGCACTCTTAATAACTAAGCTAGTGTCGTCTGCAAAGAGGGTAACATCTACATCGTCTAGCACAACCGATACATCATTGATGTATGTTAAGAACAGTAGTGGTCCTAAAATGGAACCCTGCGGTACACCCAACTTAACTTTGCATTCAATCGATCGTTTACCATTTAGTTCCGTGATTTGTACTCTGTTTGCAAGATAAGACTTTAAGATTTCAAGCTCCACATCAACAATTCCATAATGTTCCAATTTAGCTAGTAGAATATCATGTGCTACGCAGTCAAATGCTTTGGAAAGATCACAGAATACTCCATATGTTTTCTGTGATCTCTCCAGGCCAGCAAAGACATCCTCTACTAGTCTAGAGATTGCATCATCCGTAGATTTACCTTTTTGGAAACCAAATTGCCGATGAAATAGAATTTCTTTATTATTTAGAAACTTAGTGAGTTCCTCTGCTATAAATTTTTCAAAAATCTTGCTCAGACTAGGCAATACCGATACTGGTCTATAGTTATTGCAGTTGGTTGTACTCCCCTTTTTATGTATTGGTACCACTTTAGCAACCTTCATATCATCAGGAAACACTCCTGATAATATGCAATTATTTATAATTACCGTCATTGGCATTGCTACTTCTGCTTCTAATATCTTAACTAGTTTTGGTGTTATGTACCAAAAGTCATTTGAGTTCTTAGGCTTAAGTGATCTTATTATTTTTATTACTCGTTCTACAGTTATTAGATTTAGTTTAAATATGTCATTATTTTTGCACTTAAATTTAGTTAAAAATGTCATTGATTCATTTAAGGAACATGTCAAATATTGCGTCAGATTGATTGAAACATTAATAAAATAATTATTGAATTGACTACAGATTTCATTAATGTCAGTAATCATTGTATTATCATGTTCATTAACAATTTTATCACAGATCATATCACAGGTATCTTTTCCAGTTTCTCTTTTAATGATTTGCCATGTACATTGTATAATGTTTTTAGAAGTCTTTAGTTTATTTAGATAGTAGTTTTGTTTTGCGTTAATACAAACACGTTTAAATATTTTGCTGTATTTTGTAACATATTCTTTTTGTATATTGCAATTTACGTCTCTCAATAGTCCATAGAGTTCAAATAGTCTGATCCTTGAAGTAATGATGCCTTTTGTGGCCCATGCATTAAAATTTACTAGACCTTTATTATTTAGGCTTACTGGGATATGCTGATCTAATTTGTCTTTAAAGAATCCAAAATATGTTGCATAGTCATTATAGGTTTGAGGTTCTTGGACTGCTTGCCGTAGGCTTAGTTTCAGTAATTTTATGTTCGTTTCTGATAATTTTCTCAACATACATTTAGAAGGTTCCCGGTGTTCAACGGAAATGTCTACTTTCATAATCTGGCATAAATGGTCAGATTTAACACCTTGAAAAACATTAACACTGACAACGTCTTCGGAATCGATACGACAAGTCTCCATTCAGCTATATGCTGTTTCCCTCCAGTTGACCTGGAGCTCACGCAGTTCTCAATCTTCACGTTTTTTCGGATTCTTCAGCTTCCAACTAGGAAGTCGGGTTATAAGTTTTTATTATTACTTATATTTATAGACCCATTGGTATAAATTTATGTAGGTAGTACTTCGTCGCTTTGTTGAAAACGACCGTGTTATTACGACCACCGCATTTGCATAGTACCCACATGTGGACATTAATATCGAATCTGCTGAGGACAGTCGGACAAACAGCTTTGTCTATGTAGATTCGATGCATTACACACTGAGTGGCCAAGAATAGATTAACTGATAAACTAGCGTCCGATAACTAACTAATATCAATAAGGTTTATTCCTTATAATAATTAATCTCATTTTAAAACAATTAAATTACTCTATTAAAAAGCAAATGACGAATGTTAATACTAACATTTTTCTTACACCCCATATCCTACTTTCAAATTAACAATCCACTGGAATTTCAACTTTATCCAAAAGTCATAAAACCTACTTTAGCGTATCCATTGAAGCCGGTAGGGTGACATTGATGTAGGATCCAATCAGTGGCCGCGTTTAATTGGACATTAACTCATTGGAATTGTCCTGGATATTGTAATTGCATGGTTACCTCCAAATGGGGTTTGTTAGTTAACTTGATTACACGTGCGTTTGTGTGCGTGATTAATTTGTGTGTGTTGGTTAGGTGATTAGGCAGTTAGTGGTTATGCTTAGAATTTTAGTAGTTATTTTAAATTTTCAATATTTGCATGGAGTAGTATCATGGTATAATCTCTTTTATTGTAAACTAAACAGTAATTTTAATTATAATAGAATTATTTTCGTTCAAGTGAATAAGTTTAAAGTCTTATAGACCTCTTTACGGTACAAAATAGTTATAAAGGGTGTCCAGCGGGAAATTTTCAACTTTAAATTGCAATTACCGAAATAGTAGCGGGGTGAGATAAACGGGAGAGGTATCATTCGAAGCGCAGGATTTGCGGATTTATTAATCACTATGAGTCACTGGTCGGGAGCACACCGCGTGTTTGCGGTCGAGCAATTTTTGAAGTGCTCAGAATCATTGGTACGCGCGCGTCGCGCTTTTTGTACGCATTTAATATTCGACGACTAAGTGATGGGCCGAGCACGCAACTTATCTGGTCGTGGGTACAAAGATTCAGGCAAGAAGGGACAATGGTCAATAGAACTACTCCTGAACCATCGATGTCAGCAACAACGACAGAACATGAACATGAAATTATTCGAAATACTCGTAAATCGATATGAAAGATTTACAGCTTCCCTGTGGAAGCTGTCTGCCATAAAAAAATCAACTGTCCATGTTATTTTCAAAGAAAAATTAAAGCTCTACCCGTACAAAATGCAAATTGTAACAGGTTCTCAATAAAAGTAACTATCCTTTGCGAGAATCCTTCGCAAGAAAACTGTTGGAACGTTTTCGGACAACACTTACGCTTGGAAACGTTTTATTCAGTGACGAAGAACATTTTCACATCGTTGGATATGTTAACAAACAAAACATGCGATACTGGTGCCCTACCAACCCTAGAAAACGCCACCAAAACCGGCCCTGCAGAAGAATATTCACCGTGAAGTTGAAAGTATAACTCCAGTGCTTTGCCGTCGGGCAATCGGAAAAAAAAGGGTCCGACTCCAAGAGTGCATTGAAAAAAAACGGCCTTCATTTGGATGATATAGTTTTTAAAAATTAAAATCCGCATTGTTAAACTCCATTTTGGTGAAATAAAAATGAATAAAAACAATGTAGTTTTTTATATATTTAATTTTAAAGTTGAAAATTTCCCGCTGGACACCCTTTATGTACGTCTTACACAGAGATTTTTCCATTGATAAGAGAGATGGTAATATGCCCCATATCCTTCAACTTTTCAAAGTACTTCAAACACGCCTGTTTCCACGTTGTTAGCTTTCAGCCTTAACGCACGTGTTTTAATTTAGTAAATAAACTGAAACTCCTTTTAACATCCGAGTAAATACGTTGAAACACTCCGATTCGAGTAAATACATTGAAACTCAGGTTTCCCAGCGCTATGAAGCGTCGGGTGTCGCGGGCGGTGTCGCCGCTCGGATGCTCGTAATATAAGAATTTCCATGGAGTTCGTTCGGAAACTTTGCACCTGTTATCGACAGATAATAACCGCGTAAAGTGTGGACTTTAGCCGTTTTTTGAAGTTAGTTTACCTTACGTTGTCGTATGTGCCATAGTAAAAATATGGTTATTTTAATATCCAATGTTCAGGCAGGGGGATGATGCACAATGTGGTCCTCAGCGAGTCGTCAGTCCAGATCATAGTTTAGAATTATCTTATATTCGCGGTTCATAAAAAGTTTGCATTAATGTTTATTTTCTAACTTTCTGTCTGATCTCTATGTTTTATGAGCAAGTTGGTTTTTTTTCAGTCACTAAGTTCTATAGATTGACGGCAACTTCATAGTTTGAACTTGTTGAAAAACGCATTAAAATCTTATATAAGCAATACAATATTGCTCAACTTCAAAGTTTGAGTGTTATTGGAAGCGAGACTGTCGTCGTTCGGATTTGCACCTGTATGGACTAGTACACGCGCCTGTCTTGCTCTGGACCGCTCTACGGTAGCTCTGTATTCCCAAGTACCGGGCCTAGGCTTAAATCTGAATCTAGATTCAAATACCGGTGTTGAATTGGTGATGCGAAATTCAAAAGTGAGTTATTTGTAGCGCTATGTAGCCAACGTGGCCATTCTCGTAGCAAGCTACGGCGTAGCGCTACGGTACTACGTTATGTATACTTGCATTTATTATATACACGGTTTATGAACTTCACAGCACAAAATTAAATAAGGTAGTTTTGAAAATGCCACTGTGTTGAATCCTGTAGAATATTAGAGAAAGGTGTAGGGCATATTGCGAGATTGTATATACCTACTCGTATTTTAAGATTTGAGAAAACACAAGTTTTGTTATAAAATATGTTGATAAAAAATAAAGCATCTGGTTATACGTATCAGTTATCCGTAGGTGGTTGATAACTTGTTAATATGGCACCTCTAGATTTTTCATCTTGAAAAGTTTATGTGCGCTTTAAAACACATGCTTTATCAGTGGTAGGCAAACATCGTAAAGAAACCGGCATGTTGTAAGAACTTTGAAAGTTTAGTTCTTACATAACTTGATATGAAAATCTAGCTCATTCATTGCAACAATCCCTTCAAAGCTCAAAGTTTCATTAAACGAATCCACATGTTCGTAATGAGCGGTGATTAACGTCTGACTGTCTGTAATCTCCTCCAATCGCAAACGAATTACTAAAGGCACTTTAGTTCATCCGATACTCTGATACATCCGATGTCTGTTTGTCCGTCTTTCATGGAAAATAGTTGACATGATAGTTGAAGGGATTAGGGATGACGGGTAAACATAGGCTACTTGATGAATGAACGACACGACATGACAAAAGCGTCATGTCGTGTCGTAACTTCTAAGTTTCCCAAAGATAGATTGGGATAATGTTTTCCATCGACGACGCCTAATTACCTACGGGCGTTTAATTTCACGTTTTTGTGAACGAAATACGTGTGTCACGTAGAAACGTAACTTTTTGATAAATTGACGTTTTAACGTAAAAAGAAGAGGGTCGTGTGAATGACGGGGTCGAATTAAGAGCAGTGTGTCAAGTGTCAGTTTTATTCGAACTCGATCCATTGAACTCAATGGTTGGTTGGTATGTGGGAGCACACTCGACTTTCATTCGTCGTGGGTTCAAACCGCGCTGCGCATTTCGAGATTTTGTACTTCAAAATTGATGTGCGCTTATAAACACTTGCTTTAACGGCGAGGGCAAACATCGCGAGGAAACCAGCATGTTCTGAGAACTTTTTGTTTGAAGGATATGTGATAATCAACAACCTGCATTTGTCCAGGGTGGGAATTAAGGCCTAATCTAACCTCTCGTCGAAAAGTCCCAGTGACCCTTTGACGTGGGAACGTACGTATATAGCTGCTTAAGTATGGTACAGACGTCTCAATATACCAACGTGGTCTAGTCATATTTCACGGAACTGAGCTCTGAAAGAGTGTAATAGTATATTTGTCTATTCGGCTGTGATTCCGTACATAATGCAGCCGAGTCAGCCAGTAAATCTAATGGCGCGACCTCGCTTCGGCGATGCCTATTCGGTATGCACTGGGAGTTGATACAACGAATTTAATATTGCTGGATGATTCACACAGCAATATATAGTTCATCAGAAACTTTGTGGCGGTTACTATTATTTTATTATTATACTATTACTATTATTATTTTACAAGCTTAGATATTATAGCTTAGCTTAGATACATTTCTGTGTGAATTAACCAGCGAAATTTTTAAATGAATTTCTATTGGTAATACTTATTGTAATGTTGTGATCTAATTTTAAATAATAAATAAATTACGTTATCTCTGCTAGAACACAGGGATGACTACTTTAAAGACTAGATAGATTAGGCCGTAATTCACCATGCTGCTGGTCAAGCGCGAATTTGTGTCTTTAAAACTGTTAAAATGTTCTGAAAACTCAACGTTTCCGTTTTTTTTGGAGGCGCGGCGGGGTTTAAGCCCACGAATGTGCTCTCACATAACCAACACTGTTTGTACTTGTATATGCTGTACTGGTTAAAAAGGCGGTATTATGAACTCAATATTATTTCTGCCAAAAATTCTATTTGGCTTGGTGCAGCGAATATGTCTCGGATTCGCGACTTACATTATGCAGAGTAGTGCGAAAGCCCACGGTTGGCATGCATTATTATACAGCCGCCATCAATTCTGCGGTGCAACGAAATTAATTTACTATGTAACTGAGCAAAGTATTTCGGTTAAGTTTTGGGGAATACGTTGAACAAGTTTTAACGAGCGCTATTTATTATTTTGGATGGATGTAGGTATAAATATGTTTCGACCACAACTTTTTTGAGATCATTTGAATGAATTGTCAAGTCATTTACTTTTATGGTTTTATGGAAATAAATGAATTTAATCTTTAAATCTGTAGACGTTCACTGTTAAATATATGCCTTTTAGAACGTACTTGTGAACTTGTTATGAACGTATTATACCACGTTTACCATGCATGATGGTAACAGCTGTAAATTAGTACAAATTAAAAGAAAGACGTTACTGCCAGTTCTTAGAATTACAATAACAATTACATGATAAAAAGTTCATTTTTACAAATTATGTCCGATTCAAAACTCAGCCGCTTTCACAAAGCTCGGACAATGCATTGTCGCATTTTCATCACGAATTTAAAATGAAGCTCAGAATTAATTGAATTATTAGCGTGAATAAGCACCATATTACACGCGACAATTCCGATAAAATGCACATTCTTTCATTATTTAATGTGATGGGAATGTGATTAATTTGCTCCACTATAAGGTTTTATTTTATAACAAGTAATGTCTGTGTTATGTTGATTTAATCATTTGAGGTTTTGACTTAATTACGTTTAGCAGGTGATTTGGCGAGACCCATACTGGGAATAATTATGTTATATATATATGTCGTCATATAGTTTGTTAAAAAAAACTATTACAAAAAATAATAAGAAGATTCTATTTATAATTTTTAAACTTTTCAAACTTAACGTAATCAAATAATCAAATAATCAATTTATTGGTAAAAATACATATTTACACGTCAAATAGTTTAATAATCATAATAAATGTCAAATACCTAGTTACTGAATCAGAAATGTCAAAAATCAATTACTTACACAATTTTAGAAATTACAAATGTCAATAAAATACAAAATATGTCAGAAAGTTCAACTTTTAGGGAATAAAGAAAAATGTCAATGGATTACAAATGTCATAAAAATATTATTTTATCAATTAAGTTCTATAAACTCCTCAACCTTATAAAACGCTCTCTCGATAAGCCAGTTTTTAAGTTTCTGCTTAAAACTAAACATGCTAGGGGCGGCGACAACATACTCTGGAAGGCGAGTAACTGGCGCTAGTTCAATAAACTGTGCGACATAAAAAAATGATAATAAAAACATAAATATGTAAGTATTTGTCTCTATAAGTATGAAGTAACTATCTCCCGCACTATCCTTAAAGCATTGTTCTGTCTAGTCGAGACTAGTCTCACCTCAGCGACTGAAATATTCCGCCATTTTGAATAATAACCTTAAATCCCCATTTTATAGAACAGACTAAACTTGAAAACGGCTGTTCGTATAAATCTTAACGCTTTTCTGTTGTTGTTATTCATAAACAATGTTGTAAGGCTATCGTACAATAAATATTGCCGTGGCGTGTGATGCTGGCCTAAGAATAGTGCATGCAACTCAACCTGTTGTCTCTAAAGTACATAACCGACTAAAGTACATATATAAATAATAAATAATAAATAAATAAATATTACTGGACAATTTACACAACGACATCTAGCCCCGTGGTAAGCTCGAAGCTTGTGTTACGGGTGCTAGAATTCTGATATACTTAATATAATATACATACATAGATAGATATTTTTTATTATACATATAATAACACCCAGACACCCGGAACAAATATTTGCAGATCATACAAACAGTTGTTCCGAGGCGGGAATCGAACCCGCAACCTCTTGCGTCGCAGGCGGACCTTCGCCCGCTGCGCCACAGAGGTCGTCAATATATAATTATATGTATACATTCATTTATTCTGGGTCCTGCGACTAACGTAGTGCATTATCCCGCTTACGTTATTTCATGGCAATCTCGCAATAATCTCGAGATAAGTGTGATAGCGGTGTGAACGTACAAACATAATGAGGAGTATACTCAGGCGGGAAACGAACCCAGAACCAACCTTCAGAGTGGCAGCCGGAACGGTGCTCGCTACGCCATAGCGGTCACCAATATTTTTCTTCCTTTGGTATTCAGTTTAGTGCATTTACCATTTTCTAGGTCGTCTATCCATGGATTACAATAGTTATAATGTATGTAAGTGATGACGTCACTACAGTGCGCGCCACTTCGCTGTTCAATGGCGTTGGCTGATTAATTGTCGAAGTTCGTTGAGCACGCCAAGCGTGTTGGCACTATACAATATATCTTCTATATTGTACGTTTTAGTTAAATTAATTTATGGTTTGCATCATCATAATAACGCTTATAACGTGCTCATTAATAAATTGAAGTTCTAAAAGAACTTATCAATTTTTGCCTTTTTCCCACGTTATGTGGGGTCGGCACAACATGCCCTTTCCTTGAAATCAAGTTCCTCTGTCAGACGTCATATCTACATTCACTCCTTTTTGCTAATATTTCACAGATTGGTATTTGAAAATAATATTGATTGTGATTTTTTTTTATTATGTATAGATTTGTTACAAGCACGCGCATTGTAAAGACTCAAGAAAAACCCAATTGTAACTTTTAGTTGTCAGTCTGCGTCGAGCAATATCACGAGCTTGACATGCCGCAGGTTATTGTGTCCTTGCTAAAACAAATTTAAAATGCCATCGTGTGTTTCGGAAGTGTACCAATTACGATGCTAAAGTAAACAAAACACAAGGAATCTCGTATCACATGCGAGTATGCAAAGATACTTATATTATTTATTTTTCCAAATAATTATAATAATTGAGGCGCTGACATAGATTAGTTAGTGAAGATGCGAATATTGATGCCGATGTAAATTCGATGTAAATGTAAATTCTGATCGAACATTCAACACATCAGGTACCTATTTTTAATCATCGCGTATATTTGATTAAAACCATAATTCATAAATACACAAATATTCGTCTCCATTCCGCACATAAAAATAACCCCGAATTAAAAAAAAACTTTTAAAGAGACAGAAAAGAAATAAGTAAATTAAATCTTTTTGAAGGTATTTAGAAAGTGTATTTTACTAATTTATCATTAATTATTTCAATTTCAATAAATATGATTTACTTTTGTAAGGTGTTTTATTTCTTACCTATTACTGTACATTTCACTCAAGTGTCCACTCTACGAATATAAATGTTAATCTATGAACTAGTAAACATTTGACATCTTATGTCAGTTTTGGTTTCGCGGAACAGATTTCAAACTGCAATTACATGAAGGTAACATATCTATACTATATAAAATCATTGTATACAAATAAAAGAATCATCTGTCTATCTAAATTATCTTGAACCAACCTAGACTAGACTAAATACAGCACAAAGGCTAGTGTTCGTAACGTTAAGATCAGATATCTGATGTACTGCGGTTCAAGTATCTAGCAACAGCGATTTTATACTACTCACACCAATGTCAGGCGTACTGGCCTAGGCTAGTATCTTATCTTTAAATGCCATTGTGTCAAATCAACTGAGGGATATAGTAGAATACATGCAGCAACATCGTTCTGTTTTGTTGCTAATTATACTATACATACTAACTTACTGCGGTAGTTAATCCGCCTGGAATGCGTAATAATTATACTAATTCCCCGATGTATCTGTACTGGGTTCTATAAGAAAGCCGTGCCTAGTATTTGTTCCTTGTATTCTGATTGTATTCTATGTATAACAAAGAATATTTTATCATAATGTATAAAGTTTATCAGATATCTAAAACAAGCTTTGAGCTTGCCACAAGGCTAGAAGTTTCTGTGTTCAGCAGTTTATCTATTTAGGCTCTAGGTAAGACAATATATGGGGTAAAATGATCTGAAGCTAGTTTCGAGGAATTACATAGACCAGGCTAAATGCGACATAGAGGCTTAGAATGTCTTTGAGCTGTTACGGTCAGATAACAGAGCTGGTGTTTAAATTATAAGCTGTAGCGATATCGTTTTCTGGGATTTATATGACACCCTGTATGGCACAGCGGGTGAACGTATGCCAGTGACGCAGGAGCATGCAGGTTTGATTTCCATCTCGCGACTAATGTACCTAACTATCTGTAGATTTGTTCACGGAACAAAGAGCGGCGGTAGATAGAAAAACGACTTAGACTATTTCCTCAGTATGGTCGCATAAAGTCGCATTGTCAAAGCATTCTGTTACAACGAAGAAGATACATTTCGAGAGAACCGTCCGGTGTTGTACAGTTTCTTTTTGTATTCATTTGTATTGTTATGTCTTTCCTTAACTTACCTTGATATGCCTATGGTAGAGACGCAGTAATTATTACATTTAGCTAAAAAATATTCTACAGCTGTTAGGAGAAATCTGTACCCGATGCAGTTTAGAATGTGTAAAGTGTTATTTAAAATTGAAGTTGTCCGTAATAATAACAGGTCAGAAACCGTTCTATCTGACCGACCCCACTAAAGTGCTAATACAATCCGTGGCATGAAAATTCCATAGCAAAAAGCTATCAAATATTCAACGAAATGCTCCCCTAGTTCGCTCGCCTAACCGCATATTACCAGGATTTTTCTTACAGAATATTATTTGGATGGATGCCAAAGTCTTTCAATCTCTATGTTAAGTCGAGGTGAGAAACTAACTTATTAAGTATTATGACTGGATTAAAAGGTTATTGAAATATTATGAATATTATGTGTTTTGTGTGACAAATAAATAAAATAAAAAATAAAATAAATAAATAAAATTATGATTATGATTTAGTTATTTGTGAAGTAGGATGTTTCTAAATTTCGCTGTATAAAAAAGTAGTTTTTTCTTTTAGTCTAAGATCCCGCTATACAACGACCTTCACCGAGATGTATAATTAATGAGACATATTTTATATGTTATTAAATATGCCAATAAATATATCCTATATGGGTTGCCTAACAAATTTCAGTCCAGAGTATTTTTAATTAATAATTAAAAATATTGTTTTTGTTTTAAACATTGCACCGGTGTGATTATTAAATAAATTTGATACCAATCGAAAGTTTGAAGCCCATAGAATATGCAAACGTAAGGTTGCCATATTATCACGTTAAACTCTTTAAGAAAAATCAAGTATTTCCATTCAGGCCACAAGGCTCATTGGTGAGCCTTATTATACCGGACCATTCGAGCCATGGGGGTCATCCGTGAGCCGCGTGACAGGTCCAACGTAAACGCTTCCCACAAGCCACAGACTGCAACTATTTTTTTAATTATTAATAAAAAAAACTCTGGGCTGAAATTTGTTAGGCAACCCATATAGGATATATTTATTGGCATATTTAATAACATAAAAAATATGTCTCATTAATTATACATCTCGGTGAAGGTCGTTGTATAGCGGGATCTTAGGATATTTTGTTTTCTACTGCGTTCCTGCTTTCGTATTGAAATTTTCGTATAAAATAAATATATTTTGAATAATTAATAAAATGAATATGTATATTTTGTTTTAGATATAATAGTGTTCGCGAGCGAAGGGTCTATTCAAGACACAGCCACATCGACACTTTCCATCAGATGAGATTGTAGTCAATCATGGGTCTATTATCTGTACAAAAAAATGTTAAAAATATTTTTTTTAATATAATAGTATTAAAAACCGCTAGATCATAAACATATTATGATTATGATCGCGGGCGCAAATAGTAGGTATCTTAAAAAAAACAAAGTATTCTGTAACTTACTCATATATTTATTTGAAAATTCTTGGTACAATGTACAATTTGGACTTATCTTCAGCGGCTTACAAACTAAATATGACAATACTGAGCGCAATGGTATTAGAACAGTTAAACACTAGGATTAATAAAATTGAAATAAATAGAAATAATACCCAATAAAGTTTACATAAATAAAGATTTTGATGAGATAACGAGAATTGTCGAAACGTATTAATTTTGTTGGAAATTAGCCTTTCTTAGAACTTAATCAAAGACATTTGTAGTTAACTTATAATTTTGACATTAAAATTAAAGATTTAAAAACTCAATAATTTATGAAGTTATGAAAACTTTATGTAAATTAGTTTAAATATAGCACTAACAGCCGAACTCACAGGAGATACTTAGCTTATTACCTGTCCCTTTCTTTTAAATTATATTTCAAATATGAGAGAATTGGACATACTAAGTAACTCCGAGTGTGTAAATATTGTTTCCATATAATTTTTATTAATGCCCATTCCAAGAATAGGTAACATATTTTCCATGCAACAGCATTATAACTATTTACAATATTATAAAAGCGAATCGTATTGCTTCGATAACTTTATCAGAACATTCTTATAATATACTAATAAATTTATATAAATATACATTATATTTTACTGGCTATCTACTAAATTCAGATAAAGATATTATGATAAACAAAACCATAATAAATTGACATTATTTCATACTGCATTAAGTATTTTTTCGATATTTATATTGATAATTCTATTTAACATCGAAATATGATAATTTAAATCGAAAAATACATTTCACATTGCATTTTTGGCAAACTTACTAATTTAAGATTTTGAATATGCAGATAATTTTGTGCATATTATTTCTATGCATATGACAGCGAAGCGTAGCATAGTGTTAATAATATATTTACAGTACATAATGTTCAATGTTATATAGTACAAAACATTTTTCTAAATATTTTCATTTCTACTTAAATGTAAAGGACTATTTTGAAACAATTTACATTTTACATATAACTTACATACATTCTAGCCATTTGTATGTGCTTTCCGACTAGATCTATGTTGTGCTTATCATACGTATATTTAGTACATTCTCACAAACTTTAAATTCATTCATATTCGTTTACATTTCAGAATCTATAATCATTAAAGCGTAAATTAATAACCACAATATTTAATGCTAAACAATAAACATGGTTTGAGATACTATAAGTTCTTTAAATTGAGCGATTTAACAATTTTTAAACACGAATTCATTCATACTATTCCATTATACATTTTCAGAACCACATTTAGTGAACAACATCCTATATCATTAGTGATAGCTTGTGGTTTTACGTCAAATTCAAACAATTCCTTTATATGCTAATAGTTATATGGGATGTTAGACGGAACATGTCTTACAGCATTGCTCTTTGTAACGCTGAAGCGCACAGAGGTTCATGGCACGAACATTCTCACAGAACTTAGACGAATCTCTGCAAACACCACCTGATAGAAGATAAAGAACATTTAAATAACACTAGAGAAAAAACAAGGACTTGAACAACTTGACTTGAAGGAAAACAACTTGAAGAAAAAAATTTTGTTGTAAAAAAAAAACCAATAACCTTCTTTTAGTCATTTTTTTTTCTTTTTTCTTTACTTCAAGAATGTTGTTCATTGCTCAACAGGCAGGTTGTTGGTTCGATTTACGCCTCGGAACAAACTTTTTTTTACGGAACAAAGAACTAGTATTAATAATGTTTATCTACAAACCTTTGCAAACAGTAACACGACAGCCCCTGCTAACAGACGGTCGGGGCAGCCCCTCGCACGCCGCGCCGGCGCTGCGCTCCTTCCTGCGACGTGCCCCTGCCTCTGCCCCTGCCCCTGGCCCCGCCCCTGCACCTGCCCCCGCGCGCCACACGCAGCGCAATGCGCGATGTTGGCGCCCCGTCGCGCTGCACTGACCTACGCACTGAAGGTTAAAGTATTGTTTAGTGATGAGGGTTAGTAAGTTACTCTAATTTATGGGAAAGTTTGTCAGTACATTATGTTTAAAGTTGAAATTTAAATGAAAATTTTACTTTATAATGAATGCTGGCTCGATTGTCCCCCAGGAATAATGTTTATAAGTACCTAAGGCATACCCAAATCCATTCAGTAGTTTTTGCGCGCTACAGTAACAAGCATACATACATTCTTCCAATCTTTCGCACTTTTGTTCGTAGGATGATGTTAAAACCCACCTTGCTCCAAGGTCCCGTTGCCCAGGCAGGCTTGCACGGCTTCCCGTCCTGTCTGATGCTCTCTGGTCTTTGGGAGAGGTCGCAGGAGGCATCTGGCAACGTCGTCCTATTGCGAGCCACGCATTCTACTCGGCGGCGGGAAAAGGCTGGGGGAAAAATATATTCTAATAAGTTTCGCATAAGCAACCCGGTTTAACGTTTCCACTGCTAGGACACCGGGATTTCTCTCTTGAAGAAGGTCTCATTCAGCACGCAAGCCTAGTCATGTCTCACTAGACCTGTGTGGTGAATGACACCTTTATGCGTGAGTGTCACAATGTTCTTCAATCTCTTCTAAGTTCTCAAAATATGCCGGTTACCTCACGATGTTTACCTACACTGTTAAAATCTAAAATACACGAATCGGTCATCACGCACTACAGCATGCTGCAGAAGCTACATGAGCAACCATACAGCTGGTTTTCCGTGGTGCCATAAAACGGTGCGCGAAGTGGCGTCACAACAGCCACGATTTGAATTAATAGTTTGTTTTTTTGTGTATGTTTTTCGGATAAATAAATTATTATTATTCTTATAGTATTCTGTCACCTTCCCCCGTGCGCCGGCAGCCCCTGCGCCACTGCCCCGCGCGCCAGGCCCCGCACGGCGCGCCGCGACACTCGCGCAGCACCGCGCCCGGCGCCACGCCGCGAGACAGACACGCAGTTGTCTCTACTGTTGTCGTAGCGTTGTTTGTCTTGTGCTGTGGGTATAGAAATAATTATTGTCAAGGTTGCCTGGAAGAGATTGTTTTTAGTGATAAGGCCGCCCATTGTGTCACTGTTATGTATCTGTTCTTTCATGTAATTGTCCTGTATATTGTTATCAAAGGATAACAAAACAATACAATACACAATACAAATAGCTTTATTGTAACACCAACAATATACAGGACAATTACATGAAAGAAACAGATACATAACAGTGACACAAACAAACAAGTTAACAAAGGTTAACTCGAACGGTCCCACTGCTGGGCATAGGCCTCCCTTTCTCCCTTCCACTTGTCCCGTTCTAGCGCTTCCATAGGCCAGGATCCATCACGAAAGTTTAACAAGTTCTAGACTAGATCCACATCATCATCATTATATCAGCAATCAGACGTCCACTGCTGGACATAGGCCTCCCTTAATGACCTCCAGGTATTACGGTCGGATGCAGCCTACATCTACCGTGAACCAGCAGCCTTGACAAGATCACATTGTTTAAATTATGTTTATCAGTCTATACTCTCAGTTGCTACATTTGATCCTGTAGAGAAGCACTCACCTGACACACAGCGCCTCGAACCTGATGGCCCTCTCGGCCACAGAGCGCGGTGCACGGCGACCAGTCTGTGGTCTTCCACACGTATTCTGATCTGTCTGGAGCCATCTCCGGTCTGAAAGGATACCTTGATCAGTGTTGCGCTTCATTTGTTGTGAGCCAGATTAAGTTTTATAATTGGTACCGGAGTTTACAAAGGCAAAAACGGAACAGTAGTACTAGTGACTATCAAAATCGCAATCAGATTCAGAAAAAGGGAAGATCGGTTTGTTTGTGAATTATCGCTACTCGCCAGTGTTCATCTCTGCGTGAAAATGGCGCTTGAAACAGTGCCGAAATATCAGGAAACTCAAAACTATTTTAGAAGGGCGAAAAGCTAATCTATATAATCAATACCACTTTTCATTGAAATATAATTCCAGAAAGGCTGAACCGATTTAGTTGCTTTTTGTTTTAAAATAGTCGCAGTAGCCACGGAACTAAAACCGTGCTATGTAATTAGGACGTAAATGGGTTGTCATGATGATAAACTTACATAATCTCAGTCGTAGTCTCCTCAACCAAAACCTCTTGATGGAACCGTGGCTTGTCCTCATTAACGATGATGATGTCCGAGTCATCATCATCAGGGAAGACGATCTGCTTGTCCTCCAAGCTGATGATGTGGTTCAAGGACGGTATACCGTAGTTTTGGTACATGACCACGTCGACTTTCCGCTGGCCACGGGAGTTTCCCGTGTGGAAGTTTAGGTAGACCTGTGAAAGAAGTGTGTTGGATTTGCGAATTATTTTCATGGAAAGTTTAAGTGGCAAAATTAGACACGACGCGTTGCGCATTGATTTAGTAGTATAAAATTCGACTTATGTGTTAAATAAAGATTCATACAAGATCCGCACCAATTGTGCAAATTAGAAATTGCGCTAAAACTTAACAAATAAGTACCTATGTATTTTGTAATTAGTTTGCCTATACGTGTTCATCTATAATGTTCCTGATTTAACCTTATAGATGAACTCAAATATTTAACTACAAACGCCTTGGCGTTTGTGATCAATAGAAAATATAACCAATCAAATAACCTATCCGTCCTACAATATAATACATTTAGTCAGCATTGCGAATAATTATTAAAAATGCGATTATTTTACAGGGCCACGTTCTTACAAATATTTCACAGATGCACTTAAAGACGTTAGACCACATGCGTATCCAAATCTCCGTCCACCGAAGCTAATCGTATCCATACCTGCAGCTGCATGAGTAAATAGTGCAGACAGGGCAGCAAGCTGGCGGCTCCGTTCCTCACGGGCGGTAGCATCTGTGAGGACACCGCGCTCTCCTGAGCCCAAGCCGCGTGCAATGTTATAAGTTAAACACACTACAGGTAAGACTTTAAATGAAGAGACACACAGAAAAGACGATTTTAACATTTAGTGAAGTTTTGTGGATAGATCAGTCAGCATTTTAATTAGATATGAGTAAATTTGTCAGATAATCCTTTGTCCTAATGTTTATATATTTTTATTTGTTTATTGGATAATTCACACAGCAACATTTAGCCCCGTGGTAAGCTCGAAGCTTGTGTTACGGGTGCTAGATTTCTGGATATACATAATATAAATATACATACATAGATATATTTTTTATAACATACATATATAACCTCATCTGTTCCCGTGCAGGCATCAAACCTACTAATGCTGTCAAACTAACTGGTGAACTAAATTGGTTCCTTTGTAAGAAGCCTGTGCCCAGAATTGGGTTTTGATTATGATAACTACAAACACAGGTTGATAGTATTTTCTATAACTGGCTTCTCCATAATTTTAACACTAATATAACGACAGGAGCAAGTTTCCTTTTATTGAAGATCATAAAAGAGTCGTATAATTTACGAGCTTTGCTTAAACTTGCATGAACGGAACTGAATTATACCTTTGGGTGTCTCGTCTGTCGGGAAATGAAGTGTTCTTTGACTCAGACAATTATTATCGTTATATGCGTAATAATTTATTTGGGAAAACGTTGGACTTTGATTTCAAAGGTTTTGGGTTTGAACTTCCGACACAATTTAGTCAATTCCGTAATGTCATTACGATTTAGTTTGTATATGTTACGGCTAATACCCGAAGTGCGGCTACACCTAGTTCTAGCCGGTTAGAACTAGGTGTAGCCACTGACTGTTGGTTAAACCTAGTATTAGCCGATTGTTTTCGGGTAAAACTAGGTCTAGCCTTCATCATGCCGGCTACAACTAGGTCCAGCCATTCCCTGTTGGATAAAACTAGGTCTAACCGATATCACTCCGGCTAGAACTAGGTCCAAACAATTCCTGGTGAATAAAACTTGTTATTCTGATAAATATGTTTATGTTACTTTATAAAAGTGTGATTTATAATTAAAATTACATTCCTTAAATTATAATATGCAAATACTTACTTATTGTCTGTTGTTAAAAAATGTTCCTGATGTTCCTATTATATTAAAAATTGCACTCCTAATAATTTATGTTAATTATTACAATGTGATTTATAAGAATAAAAAAACTCTCTACGTTTCTTTTTATTGGATGTTTTTTAATATCTAAAAAAAGCTATGCCGATAGCATGCCGGCTACAACTATGTACAGCCAATCCCTGCTAGATAAAACTAAGACACGCGCTGCTGCTGCTGATCTACTGCAGGTCTACTAGCGATTGTGAATTTGTGACTCACTATCTGCAGCAGCGGCGCGTGTCTTAGTTTATCTAGCAGGGATTGGCTGTACATAGTGTGCAATTTTTAATATAATAGAAACAATCAGGAACATTTTTTTAACAACAGACAATAAGTAGTTGCATATTATAATCTATAGAATGTTATTTTAATTATAAATCACACTTTTATAAAGTAACATAAACTATTTATTAGAATAACAAGTTTTATCCAACAGGGATTGTCTGGACCTAGTTCTAGCCGGAGTGATATCGGTTAGACCTAGTTTTATCCAACAGGGAATGGCTGGACCTAGTTGTAGCCGGCATGATGAAGGCTAGACCTAGTTTTACCCGAAAATAATCGGCTAATACTAGGTTTAACCAAGAGCAAGTGGCTACACCTAGTTCTAACCGGCTAGAACTAGGTGTAGCCGCACTTCGGGTATTAGCCGTAACATATACACAATGACCTTCCTCGACCATGAAATACAATGATTTAAATGAGTTTTCCGATATGTCGATATTAATTCTAACGCCATCGCTAAAGTTAAAAATGCATAATGCCTTTCCTATTTCTATACTTCACAAAGATAGATTCAGATAATCAGATTTAAACTAACTGTTGTACTAAATAGCTACTGCTGATCAATCCACAAAGTAAAGCTAAAAGCCAGCACCCACTTACGTCGTTCTCGTCGTAGATGTCCCGCGCTTGAGAGTTGAAGCTGGGGGTCGCCTTGCTTGTACTGACGGGCCCATAAAGCGCGTC
The DNA here is from genome assembly GCA_963691955.1 of Chloroclystis v-ata. Taxonomy (NCBI): domain Eukaryota; kingdom Metazoa; phylum Arthropoda; class Insecta; order Lepidoptera; family Geometridae; genus Chloroclystis; species Chloroclystis v-ata. The sequence goes on from OY829905.1 coordinate 5,426,070, forward strand.
CCGTACTTTGTCCATTTTACCTGAGAATTATTATAAATAAAACTATTAATTAAAATAAAGTATTAGAGAATTAATGTAGTTTTTATGAAATTATCTCGCGTGCTGGCCCGTAAGGCGTACTGGCTAAGAGTGACCACACTAGACTTTCATCCCAAAGGTCTTGAGTTCAAACCCCGCCGAGCACCAATGGATTTTGTGCGCTTTAAAAACACGTACTCTAACGGGGAAGGCAATGACGATTTTGAAGTACATATAATACTTCAAAACGTAATTAAATCCTCTTACATGGTAAGGTATTCAATACAAGGTACCTTTATTTTTCCTTGATGGATGCTGTCTAGTAAATTTCTTCTGAATTGTAAATTTTCCATCATAGTTCTAAAACTAAAATCTCCTCAAATATTTTCCCTACAACTAGGCAAACCCTCCGAATCCCCGTCGCGCTACATTATGAATTAAGGCGTAATGTCGCCAGACGCCAGATTGTCATGAATTTTAAAAAGCTATTTAGCCGTGGCGGATCGCCCCTACTTACCTAACTTAGTCCAAGGCCGGGCCCTACCATAGTTCACACTTTTAATGAATAAAATAAATATTGAGGAACAATTTATTCATGCATAGAAACTTGTCCGGTGGTAAGCTCGAAGCATAACTGAATACAACATGTGTTCGCCATTTATTTTATTTATTTATTTTATTAAATAGAAAAGTAAAATACCAAGTCGTTAATTATACTAATATTTTTTTTTTATAAATGTTGTTATAAAAAATTATTAGTATATAAAGACAGATACAGATATTTTTCATTGAGTTCGAAAACCCAGTAAAATAAGGAAGCCACACGCTTAGTCACGGGAAAGTAAAATTTCCCTTGACACTACTAGTAGTGCCAAGCAGTAGTGCCAAAGGAAATAAACGCTTAAAATTTAAACAAGTCGAGTTACTTTCGAGTCAAAAGTGATACACATAGTAAAGGCGATTATAACCTACATTACATTCAGAATGTAGTTAAATTTTAAAGCAGTTTTTAAGCGTAGTTTCTGCATAATGTAATTTTCATTGTTATTTACTGTGAGGTTGGCCTGGATTCTACCGAAACTGCCTTTTAGATTATTACACTGTTAGGAGCTGTATTAAAGCTTAGTGAGAATTTTGGTTGTGGGTTTGGATGGCAAAGCCCTGAATTATTCGTTAGTATTATATTTTTATATATTCAGTTACTTCATTTACGAAAGAGAAGCGGTTAAATTTTGATATATAAGTCCTGAAAAGGAACGGTTTCGTGACTTTCATAATAATAATATCTACATATGTTTACCTTGTTACCTTTTAACATTAATCACATTGATACATTAATCGTTTAATTAACATTTACATCCCTATAAATATGTGTTATTCTAATGCACTAACTGATATTGAACAGATTTAAATGAAACTATCCAATCGATTCCAATGAAACAACTTCATGACTGGAAATCCAACACTACTTCGAAGATTTCCCGCTGTTTCGTTCCAGCGGCCTATGTCTAACAGAAGACGCCTGGACCAAGAATACCGATATCTTCGTGACGTCATTTACCCTTCTGCCTGCTCTTGTAGTTGCGGCGCTGGTCTCCAGGTCTCTGCTCGTGCGACTGGTCATCAGCGCCGATCATGGCGCGGTACCTTCCATCGGCTCTGCTGGACAGACACACTTATGTTACGCTGGATAAACAGACATGACATCGAAAATATATACGTACTAGCTTCCGCCCGCGGCTTCGCCCGCGTGGAAATAAAAAGTAGCCTATGTTCTTTCTCAGGGTCTAAAGATTGTATGTGCCAAATTTCATCAAAATCGGTTGAGAGGTTTAAGCGGGAAAGCGTAACAGACAGACACACAGACAGACAGAGTTACTTTCGCATTTATAATATTAGTTAGGGTAAGATCGGACAGAAGATTAGGCCTTTATTGGTGCTGGTCAAGTGCGCGTTGGTAAATGTCAACTTTCCTAAATTCACAGAACATGCCTGTTTCCTTACGCTTGCATTTCCCCGTAAGCCTTTTTTTATCTCGCGGTGTTTTATTACCCAGAATATTTCCCAAGTCATATGTTAAGCTTATTCTCTTCTCTTATTCTTCTCTTCGTCTTTTTGCAAGTCTTATTTTTAGCTTACCTATCAGACAGCGGTGAGGACGGTTCATCCAGGGCTTTATGCCGCTCGATCTCCTCACTGGAGGGGAACTCGCCCGGTCTCGGCTTCACCAGCAGGGTGAGGTTGGCGCTAGATCTCCCGGCGACGCAGGTGTACACGCCGTGGTCGCGGAGGGACAGAGAGGTGATGCGGAGGGCTCCCTGAGAAAGAGATGGAAGATGAAGATATGCTGTAGAGTGGCTGTAGATCACTGATATATAATGTGGGATAATTTAGACAGTAACACATTAAACTTGTTGTATTAAAGCGTGTGTTATTATGTATTCGGTGGTTACGGATTGATTATGGGTTTTGATATTATTAATTAATAGATATAATTTATTGTCTCATTCAGGATCTTACATGTCTATATGTATTGTATAAAACTATGATAAATAACAATGTGCAAATTTCAGTTTTTTACTGATTTAATGATTAAAATTAACTTAATCCTTGGCTTTCATATAAACTTAACTATCAGATAGAACATAGTAAGCCAAGCTAAATCTCTCGCTAAGAGCGCCAGAGAATTAGCATTTAGAACTAGGTTTAGCTGGAACACCTAGGTACCCTGAGATTGCGGTTAGGTCAAGTTGTGTGAGAATTTACATGCTTAGTAAATGCTCAGAATTACTAAAGCGTTTTGCTAACGAGAGTGAGCCTTTAGATAAATTTATTATAGAATCCAATTATATTTTACTGACAGAGATAAAACAAAATGTAGATAATTAAATGATTTTTATAGGTTTATATATTTATTTTTTTATTATTATTACCTTTATTAAAGTCTCGTCGTGCTCGATTATTATTCAAAAACTGGGGATCGAATTAGCTGATTTAGGTTTCTGAAATTTCTAGTAAAACTTTTGATCTACTTACTTTCTTAGATATCTTGTACTTCTTAGACTTGGTGATAATCTGGTGATCCTTGGCCCACTGGATCTTGGTGCGGTTGTATCCTTTCACTGGACACTTAATCTTCACTTGGGTTCCGTAGAAAATGGTTGCTGACCCGCCAACTTTCACTGTCACCTGTCAAAAAATAAACGTCATTATCCAACACATAGAAGTCTTCTACTAGTCTATGACACTACACTGGCAGAATTATCATCATCATTTTAGTCATTAGACGTCCTAGTAGACCTCAATAATTTCCAGGTATTACGGTGTGATGGCTTGCATCCACCGTAAACTGGCAGCTTTGACCGAATCATCTGTCCATCTTGTTTGTGGACGACCGACGCTGGGTTTGCCGATCTATGGTCTCCACAAACATGAAATAGGATAGAATAATAGGCACGTCCTCCAAATAGAACACAATAAAGATCTTGGACTATAAAAACACGGTGTTTTAGCTATGTGGTTGTGTAGGTACTGCGATCGCTCACCCGTAAACTTAGTCAATAAACCAGTGCCATAAATATCTACCTATAATGTGATCTACTGGTGTAGGTTTGGGCTATTGTGATGATAATAACTTATTTTATCATCATAATAATTTAAACAACCCATATTTAAGGTCGACTCACGCTAGACCGTGTCGGGTCCGAGCCGAGTTTCGGCCGTAGCACGGTCACGGAGGCGGTTCCGTGTCTAAAATTCAAAGACGGCCCGCGACGTGTCGGGTCCGAGCCGAGTGTCGGCCGTAGCACGGTCACCGAGCCGTTTCCGTGTCTAAACTGCATGAGCACTGTATAGCATCACTACCGACTGCTCGGGCGCAGCTCGGCGGCGCTGTATTCATGCAACGGGCCGTGGCCGAGCCGAAGCGGGACCGAGTTGTTTCCGAGCGATGTCCGTTTCTCGGGCGTCACTCGGTTGCCGCTCGGTATAGCGTGAGTGGGTTCATACAAAATGTATGAAATATTATTTGACCGTGCTACGGCCGACACTCGGCTCGGACCCGACACGGTGTAGCGTGAGTCGACCTTTACTTGTTGTTGTATTCTTAAGTTTTTCTTGATCAAAGCACCGTAATTTATTCGACATTCGCATCGACAATATGAGACGTTATTGGGACATTCTGATACATAGTTATTGGATGGATTCTTGCTTTATTGTGTCTAGACATACTCATACAGAATGCAATATAAACCGTCCATATTCAAGACGGAAGTATAAGAAATTTTAAAGAAGATGATGTTGATACATAATCTATCCAGTATCAGAAATCTACCTCGGGGTTAGTATGTGTTGCTGTGTGAATTTTCGAGAAAATATATATTGATACAAAAAATCTACTTTCTTTTCTACTAACATCTCAAATTAATTTAAAGCAAAAATCTGAAGTGTGTTTTAGTATATTCTTCATGAACATCTAAAGCAGTTTACACAAAAATGTAAGACTGTGTCCTTTTAACAAAATATAGTCGTTCTTAAAAGGCGAGAAAATATTTGCATTTGCACAAATTCCTTTGAGTTACACGAATGTTAAGTTCAGCATTTATTTCGTACACTTGAAAAGGTTTCGTACCGTTCATATTTCTTTAGACGCTAACGGAGCATGAATTTTGAGAGCAATTATGTAGGTATGTTATGTTAATAAACAAGCCACTTGATTAAAGATGTAAAAAACTACGGTGTTTCCATTATAAACCATCCACATTATAAAATTACTTCACGTATAACATATTTGAAGTAATTTTATAATTAATTCAGCCCGTAAAAAAAAGAACTATTGAAACTTGTATTGCGTTGAGCTTTAGACCTGTTAACTAGAAACTATATAACTTATCGTAATAACAGGCAAAATTACAAATATTATTGCAATAACAGCATCATTAAATGAATCATTGTAGAAAATAATGATTAATTTTCATTCTAAAAAAATTATGTTCTGGTAGTCTTAGATTTCCATGTGCGAGTTAAACCCTCGCTGACTCTGACTGTAATAAAGCTATGATAGTCTTCTATTAATCATCATATCAGCCGTCGAACGTCGACTGCTACATGCTGAACTCCAGTCGTTTCGGTTGGATGCGACTTGCATCCACCGTGAACCAGCTAACTTTACGTAGGCGTCCGACGCTGCGTTTTTCGATCCGTGGTCTCCACTCGAGAACTTTTCAGCCCCATCGGCTATTCGTTCTCCGAGCTATATGACCTGCCAAATGCCACTATGGCTATGTCGGTGACCCGCGTTCTTCTACGTATCTCCTCATTTCTGATTCAAACCCGCTGAGAAACCCTCACTTCTTCGCTCACCTTTTTCTTCTTAGGATCATGCTGTATATAGCTGGAGTTGGCCAGTGATATCTCCGGCGCCGCGGTGTCCAGCAGGCAGGGGCGCGAGTTGCAGGACTTGGTGGCGGCGGGGCGGGGGGACGCGCAGAGGGAGGAGGGACGCTCCACCACGTGCGATTGGGCCATTATCTGCTTACACTCCACCTGAGAGTGTGGAAGGTTTTTGAATAAAGAACCAAACTTAGCTTAAGATACTATTATAGGCCACTGATTGTTAATGTTTGAGAATACGGGAAATTTCGTGAAATTGTGTAAGATTTTTGAATAAAGAAACACCAAACTTAGCTTAAGATAATAGGCCCCTGATTGTAAATGTTTGAGGATAAGGTAAATATCGTAATAATCTGATACAAATTTCCGGGTTTTCAAAACCTCTTTAAATATTTATCTCAACACTCAACATTTTTGGATCACCTGGACAGATCAAAAACTTTATTTGAGATAACTTGAAATATAAATTAATGTTCATGTTATTTTATACCTAAGATAAAACTTAATATAAAATAACTGATCCGCATGTTGGTCAGATTTTAACCTACTCCAACATGCGCCAAGTCCGCTGTTTCGCTTTACAACATCGTTTGGCATAAAAAAATCGAATATCTGTAAATACAATTCAAAACATGTTCCCTTGAAAGAATCCCCAATAATTAACTTACGTCTCTCTGCTTCAGTCCGCCCCCACAAGTCTTGGAGCACTTGCCCCAATCCCCCATGTGCCACCTGACGGGGCAGTCCAGTACGTTGCAGTACTGGCGGTCCGGGGGCGGGGGCTGGGGGCACATGCTGTTGGGGACCACGACGGTGTTCGTGCCCCCGCGCGTTACCTGGGGGCAAGTGGATAGGTTAATAGTCGTTTGTTGCTGCTGAGCATAAGCATAGGTTAGGTTAAGCATAAGTTAGGTTATATGGTATAAGAAAGCCATTTCATATAAACAGTGGCCGTTTTGAGAACAGGTCTGTTAGATCTAACCAGAATTGAATTTGGATAAGTTTCATGGCCTTAAGGAGTTTCATAATAAGCAGATGTGTTATGGTTGGTGGTTATTTGTATATGATTGACAAGAGGTCACGTTCGCCACAAACCAAAAGACGAAGAAGACAAGTCGCCTAAACAAGCAAAAACCATGTTACTTGTCTTGTTCTGAGCAAAAAACCAGTAAACAGTGACACAGGTCCTTTCTTTGATTGTTCTTGCGTTTGTTTACAAACTGTGAAAAGTTTAAAAGACAAATAATTAGAATGAGACTTTTGCGTTCAACTCTTGATAGCTAACCTCGTGAATGCATGTAACTTCTCTCGTTTGAATCCCGATGCCGCAAGACTTGGTGCACTGGGAGAAATCTGTATAGTTCCATCTGCGAACAAAATTAAATTTTTGGTAAAAACCTTGTGGAAAAACTTGTGGTAACACAAACAAAACAAAAAATCTTGTTGAAACTGTTAGTTTTTTTTCAGAATTAGTTTTCTGTATTTCTTGTTGTTTTGCACAGATAAAAATGAATTAAATAATGAACTCTTTATAGTACAGGAAACTTTAAGAAACTAAAACTAGCTAAGCTATATATAGTAGCGGATTTATCGCTGAAGACGAATTATTTCAGCCCATCACAGCTGGAGATAGTAGTATCCATCCATAAATAATTGAGCCATAGAGCATAGGTGTTGAAAGCTTTTTCTAACATAGTTTCTTGAGATACTAAGTTATGCAATTTATGAACTGTGTTAAAGTATTTATTACCTGGGCGGACAAGGATGGTCGTTGCAGGTTCGAACCCTGTTCTCTGGCTTAGTAAGAGGATCGCACATGTATGGAGACGCGTTCTTGCCATCTTCGTCTCTTACGCATTGAATGATCAGTTCCTGTTGGGAAATAAGATATAATCAGATTTTAAAGAAACTGAATGAAGAAACGTCGGAAATAGTCAGAATTGATGAAATATGTGGCGCAGCGGGCGAAGGTCCGCCTGCGACGCAAGAAGTTGCGGGTTCGACTCCCGCCTCGGGACAACAATTTGTATGATCTGAAAATATTTGTTCCGGGTGTCTGGGCATTATACATAAATATAATAAAAAATATCTTTTGTATTAAAGTGTATCAGAAATCTAGCACCAGTAACACAAGCTTAGAGCTTATCACATCTAAACGTTGCTGTGTGAATTATCCAGCAGTATTTATTTATTTTTATTTATTTATTCGTTACCTGAACTCCACTGAGGCAGGAGGCGCTGCAGCTGGTGTACCCCTTCTCCTTCCAGGAGTAGGACTTGCCCGGAGCCCCGGGGGCGACGCGGATGTTGCTGGACGTTCCGAAGGTCAGTGACCTGCTGGGAGGATGGTGATTTAAAGATTCATAAAGAATTAAAGATTTATAAAGATTTAAAGATGTATTTTCGCATTAGGTTGGTATCATGACAGGTGATTTTGTATATGTTGGTGATATATTGAATACAAAATATTTCGTGCTTCATTATTTATACGAGTATAGAGGAAGATGATTTAATATTTTATTCTTTTCGATACACTGATAATATGAGACATAGTGTATCATTTACGCTCCTTATATAATTTAGTTTAATGCGGTTAAACGTCATTAAATACTCCACAAACCTTATCAGAAGAATGTGACTAACATTCAATGATAATGATACCTTATCGGGTAAAAATGATAAGCATTTATTCCTTTTCAAACTGTGTCACAAATCAATCGCACTATTGTAAAATCAGTATCGATAAAAAAATCAATCAAAAATAAAATGTCTCTCGATGTGAATATAAGTGAACCTGACGAATTTAACTGTAGTGAATTACACAGTTCAATCAATGAATTAGCAAAACATAAAGAAATAGACAATTTTGTTTATCACGTTGAATATATTTGTGGAAATGGTAAGAATTACATATCGAATGTATTTAGAATTGTTATCAAAAGCGCCGATAATGAAAATCAACAATACAGTTATATCATTAAAACGTTGATAAATACGGCAAGGCAGGAATTATTCCACGAATTACATGAAAGAGAAGTAAAAACATACGAGAATGTTGTGAAAAAATATAATGAAATACAACAACATGTTCAAGATGACCTTCAAGTTATATTTCCACAAATGCAGTTAATGAAATCAGAAGTCTCAGAAGAAGTTTTAATCCTAGATGATATGAAAACCAAAGGGTATGAAACTAGTAATACTTTAATTAACTACGAACTATCAAACTATCATGAAACTCAGACAGCCATAGAAGAACTGGCTAAATTTCATGCTTTATCATTAATATATGAACAACAAGACAAAGAAAACTTCATCCAAGTCAAAACAGAGTTCCATGATATAATATTTTCGAGAACATTTTTAAAGAAAACCAAACTGACCAATTATTTCAACGAATCTTTTGAGATGACCGTAAATTTAGTCGATAATTTAAAAGCAAAAGCAAAATTAGAAAGCGTAAAGCCTAAACTGTTAGAAATATTAAATATGTACACAAAACCTGGGAAAAATAATGTATTGTGTCACGGAGACTATTGGATAAATAACATTTTGTTTAAACATGAAGTAAGTATACGTTTTGATTATAATGTGATTAAGAGAATAATTTACTGAGATAAACACATTTTATGCTACTATTTTCATTCTCTTTGTATCTTTCAGGAAAACAAACCATCAAAAGTCTGTATTATCGACTTCCAAGCAACACGCTACGCCTCGCCACTAACAGACATTCTCTTCTTTATATTTTTATGTACGGATTCTACATTCAGATCTAACCATCTTAAGAAAATTCTAGATGCATATTACTCCAGCTTAAAATCGTATCTTAGCTTATACAGCATAGAAGTCGATTCAATTTATACAAAAGAAGACTTTGATAACGATTGTCTAAAGTTTACACCATTTGGATTTTTAATAGCTATGGCAGAACTACGAATTATGACAAATATAGATGATAAAAAGGATGAAGACTTTGTAAAATCTATTGATAATTTGAACACTGATGGCGATATGGAGTATCTGAAGATTAGAGTAAATGATCTAGTTAACGAATGTGAAAGTAATGGAACTTTGGATAGATTAGTGGCAGTGATTGATACGTTGGAAGATGACTATGATTTTGTAACATAAATAAAAAAATAAAATCTTTCATGGAGATTTTGATTTTAGTAAGTAAGTAGATAAATTTTATTATAATATTCATATTTAAAGTGTAAAACATGATCTCACCTGTCACCGCCATTATAAGCTGGCATGCCTGAATCTCCGAAAGAAGACCCATAAGCCATAGAACAAGGCTCCATAATACATCTCTCCGTTTCCTCAGTCGGCTTCGGTCCCATGCACTTCGAGTCAGGCAGCTTCGCGATCGTTCTAGAAAATTCTAGAAAGATCTTGCAGTGAACCTCTTTCTTCCTCCAACCTTCGCCGCAGGTGACACTACACGGGCTCCATTCTTCATCCTTGATGTAACTGGTAGTGATGAGAATAAATTAGACAGTATAGTTTTAAAATAGAAAGAAAAAAAGCTTTAGATGAAGAAATTGAAGAAACATTCAATGATGACATCGAACATGAAACAACACAAAATACTTTACAACTGAGAAACAATTCCGATTTTAAATCTTAAACGGTTAGTTTCTTTGCGTAATACAGACAAGAAAATCTGTGATACGAAAGAATCTAATAATGTATGATACAATTGAAGAATTACCGAAAATCTCTTGAAAAATACTATGATATTCAAAACCACTCGTATAAAAGACGATAGAGAAAAACTGACGCTAAGCTATGCTATGGGTCACACATAATCGGAAAACATGCTTAGCACAGGCTATATTTTACACGAACTGGCGAAAATTTAATGTTTGTTTGTTGATGTTTGTTCAATAGTCTTTTATTGAAATAGGTTGTGTAGAAGTTCACCAGTTCTGTCAATCTTGTAGCCTGTGCCAGTGCAAAGGAACGTTTGGCTGGTATATGTAGAAGTATCACATGTAACTAACCTGTATTTTGAACCCTCCAATAACACTGTGTCTTTGTCTTAGCAGTGTGTGTGCATTATGTAGGAAAAGTGTAAAGCAAAGAAAAGTAAAGTGTTGTGCAGAGAATCAAACCTTACGGTGCTGTGCTTAGAGTTGGAAATTGGTTGTTTCGTGATCCATGGTTATGAGTTCGAAAAAAAATTGTAACTGTATTAAGGCTAGTTGACTCAGAAACTTTAAATATTTTCTATATTAGCTAAAGTTTTAATGGTGAAATAACCAAATTGTGGTTCTTTTGTTAGCGCAAAAGCAATTTACAAATTTAATTTTTGTGGTCGAATATTCATACGAACAATATAATGATTTGATATAAAATTGAGTTATATTGTTAGTGCTCTAATGGACAGTAAAAAATTGTTAGATTAATTAACAAACTTTTAGTTAGTAAAAAAATAAAATAAAAAGACATATTTTTAATTCAAGAGACATCCTGAGGATCCTAATGGGGTTAATTAAAAACATATCTCTAAAGTCAGCCTAAGCCTCATTTCATACTATGATGTTTTGTTAATCTGTAAAGTTCATATTATTAAACAGTGAATCTATTCAATTCAAAAAATCCACTATACTCTAAAATCTTCCCTAAACAAGAAGATTTAGGACTAAAACTATCAAACTAAAATTTAACAGGCATTTGCAAAATGGGGGTCATTATGAAATAGGGGTCACTGGGGGTAAATTTTTACATTAGGTTGAACTGTGGTTTAATTATTTAAAATGGGTATAGACAATGATGAATCAAAAAGAAGTCTGTTGGCACTATATTTGAGTTTTTTTTATTTATTATGCGCTTTATTCGATAAAAAACTCAAATAATAGTGGAACTGTGATTTTAAGGTTAATTTTCATGGTGTGTGGGTTATGTATGTGATGGGGTCCATTCTCGATGTGTGATATCATTAAACCTCAAAAATCAGGTACGATACCTTACATAAAACCAGCCGCACGCAAAGAATATTTTGTAATTGCTGAAAAGAGACAACAACAAAATACTCTTGAGCACTTCAGTAAGACAGACTTTGCGATAGAATAAACGGTATATTTTAAATTCAACGGGATTTTAAGGACTTTAAAATGTGTTTTAATTCAATTTTAATAATTATAGCAATTATTTTAATAATTAAGGCTGGCCGGTGGTAGCAAACTTTTTCTAAGGTCTGAGTGCAAACCCCAAAGCGCACAGGAACATTCGAACACATGCCTCTAGGATGGAGGTAAACATAAACCTATCATAATTTCTTATAAATGAAATTAAGACTAAAAGAAGGTACCCTAGAACTGCCTACTGTGGTTATCGAGTTGAACTAAAATGATGAAAATTTAATTACTGTTCATGGAAGCAATACAAAATGTTTATTAATAAACCGAAGTCCAGCAAAATCCCGTTAAGTTTAAAATTAATTTTCATACAAAAGGGAATGAAGCGAATTCATGCAGACTTCACGGTACTTTCACTTTACAACTACGCTCTACAATTGTATACATTTAGAATAGTTTTAATATTCTTAGTTAAAAATATTGTGGTTAGTTAATCAAGTTTACTTAACATAATAATATCACTAGGAATTATTCTTGAAGGAAATTATTCAACTAAATTAGATATTTCAGAGGTTAATAAAGAAATTGCTCTTAAAAATAGTGTTCTTAAAACTTTTTAATTCAAATAATATTGGTTGACTCACAATAAGATTAAATACATTATTTTAAAATTTTATTAAATTTAAATTTAACTTAATCCAAATCTTTAATTTTTTTTAAGTTTGATCTGAGTTAATTTATGGGCAAATTGAGGTTGTTTTACAAGGATTGTCTCTTTCATAAAATGCTGAAGTTTTTGCTGTAAAGGCATATTAAGAGAAACTGTTTGGATTCGGTTATATGACACGCATGACGTAATATTACTCGGGTGATATAACTTTAGTGCTACGTGCGGTATGTATGCACTTACGTGGCTTCCACGGGAACATCAGGTTCTCCAATCAGTCGTTCTGCCTTCGCCTGGGGCATGGGGTATGGCTGGATGAGCGGCTGCGTGTGGTACACTACCCCGGGAAGCAGGTCATCGATGTCATCCTGAGAACGATACGATTATTAAAAAAAATTGCTTGACAATTCACACAGCAACATTTAGCCCCAGTTTTAGTAAGCTCGAAGCTTGTGTTACGGGTGATATGAAATATATAAGCACTCAAATGAAACAAAGCAATAAGGTGATCGACATGACATTGTGACACTATGATTTTCTATGCGCTCTTTTAGAGTTCTCATAGAAGAGCGCATAGAAAATCATAGTACAGCAATATTTTATTTTTATTAACATTTAGATGGTAGGTACTCGTATAATAAAAATCCTACCTAAATTGGGAGAAATAAAAATATTTGTATCGTATTGTAATGACTATGATACACAAATTAGAGAATCGGAAACAGAATATTAATCATTTTCGATTTAACAGGAACTGCAGGTATGATTTAATAAAACAATACAGTGTTGGATAGTTTTATGGAACATTTATTGGACATTTATTATTGAAGGCGTACTCACATTCATATTGAGATAAACGGGCAATACACGAACCTTATTTACGTAGACTATTGATCAACTTTTTCGTCCCAGAACGTGGGACTTCATCAGGATCAAGACACTGCAAGGACACGGATCACGACCGCTCGCTAGTCCACAGTGCACTAAGTGCGCGTACTCACATATTTAATACTCACTCATTGATTATGGAAGGCGTACTCAAGGTGTCCGCATGTTGGTTAGTAGGCTTATAGGTATACCTCAGGTTCATCAGCCTCTCTGTACGCCGGACAGCTGATGCCCGTGGCGCAGGCGCGGGAGATCTCCGGCCGGGTCGCGGGTTCGCAGCCGCCCCCCGCCGGGCTGCACTCCACCCCCCGCACTTGCACCCCCTCACCGCACGACACTGAGCACTAGGGCATAAAAAAACAGAATTACATTTTATAACAAGGGGAATTACTTATTAATTAATTAGCGTCCCGCCGTGCTCCGTCTCCGCTTTGCTCGCGCGCGCTATTATCGGTTGATGATCTTTTTCACTCCTCGTGCAAAAGACTGCTCTTGTCGTGGTCGAAACGTCTTTAGTGATTATACTTCTTAATTAATACGTGAGTAATTCCTGGTAATTCCCGTTGTTATTAAATGAATAGTGTAACTCTGAATGTGAAAGTGAAACAGAATTACATTCCATTTTTAACATTAATTATTATTTAATAAATATTTATATGCTACTTATAAACTCGCCCTTCTAGGCTTCAAATTATAACGTCTATATGTAAACTTCATTATAAAACACATCCTAAGCTAACTCCTAACTAAGTCTCCAGTTTATTTAGCTACAAAGTATCGGACAGTAACAAGTTGGGAACAAACAGGCCGCGGGCAGTCGATAACAGGCGAACTCGGGAACCGCAACTAACTAGTAGTTTGACAACTTGCTTCGACAGCTCTGAGAAGGCAGCTGGGTCACTTCTAGCAATGGAGCAACGGCTGTGTCATACATGTAGTTATCGGTGTATGATAGGAATTTATTGTAAGATCATTTTTTATATTATATTTATAAGCAGTTATTAAACGCTATGTCATTATATATTTAAGGTCCTTGTAAAAAAATATTTAGTTTCTTTAAATCATTTTTGTGAATATTATTTAGAGAGTTGAGTTGTTCTCTTTGGAAATCAGTGCTCATTAAATTATAAAATATACGTTAGTACATACACAACTTTATATTTGGTTATAAATTAAAGTTCATTAATTAATTTAGTTTTGCCTTGTAAAAGTGACATTATGTAAATTATTGTCTTGAACTTGAAGTTGTTGCGAATAATCAATTAATCGAACCTTAAAATATACAATTATATCGTAAACATCACTAATGTCCTATAACTTTAGCCGTCGATATTCAACTTAACCAGCTATTTACCTCTGAGCTGGTGAGCTCCCGATGACAGAACAAATTAAAAAGAGCAAGTGAACTAATTGGCACCCCTTAATTATCCGACATTTTGTTCGTATTTTAGTTTTTGCGGCAAGTTACAGTTGCAGCTTGTTGGCTTTATTTTTGGTTGATTTTTGTTTTAATTGTCTTTGGAAATCAGTGCTCATTAAATTATAAAATATACGTTAGTACATACACAACTTTATATTTGGTTATAAATTAAAGTTCATTAATTAATTTAGTTTTGCCTTGTAAAAGTGACATTATGTAAATTATTGTCTTGAACTTGAAGTTGTTGCGAATAATCAATTAATCGAACCTTAAAATATACAATTATATCGTAAACATCACTAATGTCCTATAACTTTAGCCGTCGATATTCAACTTAACCAGCTATTTACCTCTGAGCTGGTGAGCTCCCGATGACAGAACAAATTAAAAAGAGCAAGTGAACTAATTGGCACCCCTTAATTATCCGACATTTTGTTCGTATTTTAGTTTTTGCGGCAAGTTACAGTTGCAGCTTGTTGGCTTTATTTTTGGTTGATTTTTGTTGTTTGTTAGTTTTTCTGTATGTTAATTATTCGTAGTTTATTTAAAGTTCATTTGAGATAAATGTTTAGCAGAATAATTAATTATAGATCAGATGTAATAATTTATTTATTCTTATTTGTTGTATGACATATAGATTGATTCTAGAGCGTCAGACACTAGGTATAATAATAATACATTATGTACCTACCATAACTATAGGTATACTAGGAATTTGTTCCTCGTGATGTTCGCCTTCACCGTTTAAATTAACTCTATAATCACAGCTGTTGATAAACGGTGATCTAGCTATCCTACTTGTTCTTCCTCCCACCGTCAAAATTGAATCATCTTTTCCACAGTTTTTCGCAGCCGTAATTTACAAGCCGAAAATGTAGTCACATCAACAATTTGGGATAACATCACCCCTGCTTTGCATTTTGACGCAAAGATGTAATCTACCTCGTCACTATCTCTATTACCGCGCCATCTAGCGGGCTCGTCTGGATATTACAGTGGAGAAGAATTCTTTATGACGTTAGTTTACGGAGAATAAATAGTGCTTCAGTATTTTAGGTATTAAATAGGCTGCCGAATACATGCATAAGAAAAATTTTTTATTCCAAATGAAGGTGGGGCAAGATATAAAAAGGGGTAAATAGACAAGCCATGTTATATAAATAAAAACAAATAAAGACTAGAAACGTTATGAATATGGATAAACATAAATATTTGTGGTTCAATTAAGTTGCGTTGGTAAAAAAATGCAATGCCTGAAAAACTTTGGTCAAAAAAATATTCCGAATTGTAAATTATATTTTTAGACAAATAAAATGGTGTTGAATATCTAACAAAATATTTTCTACACATTGTTGCGTTTGCATTTTCCAATATCTTTCACTTTTGTTCATAATAAACAAAATTCCCCGTTTTACAGCGAACACAATGTAGCGAACAAGACAATATTGTCTTTGAGTTTCCAGAGAAAATACCTGTGTCACTGAAACTTCTAATGCTAAAAAAATATGTTCATCGTCATCATCACTAGCACACAGCAGTAAGGCCGCCCTTTGTACTCCAAATAGTTTAGTTTTAAGTTAATATTATTTGTTACTGTTTGTAGTGTGTAATAAAGTTTTTTCTATTAAGTATATCATTTTAGTTCACACTTACAGGTTATATATCTATCTTGATATTTATTAATTTGCACACACAATCATGTATGTTTATTTAAAACCTAATATTGAGACATCGTTTACAAATATCGTGTATCTTGTTGGTTGTCATGTAACTTCGGAGTCGCCAGCATTACCACAATTACAACAAATTTCGGCCCTAATGGCTTATAAAATACGTAATTTAAATTTGGACATATTACACGGTGTCTCAGCCTTTAAGTAATTCAGATCATTTTTAAATTTATAATGAAAAAAAAAGTATTTATTAAAATTACTAGCATCAAAAATGTCAGAGTGAAACTTTCGAAAGTTAAAAACAACGCCATCTCTGGCTCGTTATTGTAACTCCGTACTATGTTGCCACATTCAATACTTTTAGTCGCACATAAAGTTTTATACGACACTACAGTTTTAGTATGAGAGGGCTTGCATGGGAATCGTTCCAACTAGCTTTGTGACTCTGTTTTGTTTTTATACCTTGCTATCGGGTACTTGCGAATTGAATGGCAATTCGTGGGGTACCGTTGCATCCATTTTGGTTTAACGGTCGAACTTTTGGTATTCAAACTTTCCGCAATGAACTAACGGAGCAGAATTTCAACTCATTTATTGTGTGCAGCGCTAAAGAAGTGGCAATTTTGATTGTTAAAGATAATTTTGTTAGGAAACACTGTTCTGAGAACTTAGACTTTGAAGGATATGCAACATTTACCAATCCGTATGCCATGTGAAAAAAAGCCTAATCTCTCTCGTCAAAGCAGAGGTCCCTCTGTCCCAGCAGTGGGAACGTAATGCTTATAATAAATACTCACCCCTGACCAAGCACCGGCCACCCAGATGGGACACTCGTGCTGGTTGCACGGTTGGGTGGAGCGCGGCGCTGGTGAGATGCAACCAGGATCCGAGCTGGTTCCTGCAACCAACGTCACCATTAGGATCAGACAATAAAGAATTACACATTGCATTTTCCATAGTAAACTCAGGATTCGAACCCGTCTGATGTTTTTATATAATTTTACCATTTAACCGTCAGTCGTGAAATTCCTGCCGCTTTCGCTCTATGTATCTCCTATATGGCATATATTGGGCAGCACTATAATATCGCTCGTTTTCTCTCTCTCTCTCCTTCCCGATTATAACACTTATAAAAACCATAAGCATAACCTCCATAACGCTTTGAGCGACACGTGTATTTTGGACAAAGATGTTGCGTGTTGCGTAGTTTCACGAACGTTTACAATTTAACCGTTAACCTCTCTCTTCTTAAAGATACGATTCATTTTTTATACTTTTTTTTGAGATGTTTAAGAGTTATTTATAGTAACCTCTGTTGATACGAACCTGGTTCATAAGTATCCGCCCTGGTGATGTTGGCAGACCTGGCGCACAGCACCCGCCGCGTTCTCTCCCCGCCGCCGCAGGACACGCTGCAGCTGGACCAGTCTCCCACGTACCATCTGGAAGAACAGAGGTCAGGACGCTTCATCATCTATATTTTGGGCTAGTACTACTGATTAAATACTGCCCTTCGATAGCTAAAACATCGCTAAGCTACAGGAGGTCGTAAAGGCAAGGGTTTATATCAAGACACGCAATAAGTTGGCTTAGCGATGTTTTAGCTATCGGAGGGCAGTATAAATTATTATTTATTATAACCTACTACATAAAAAAGTAAAAGTAAAAATATTTTTATTTGACATAAAGTTTACAAACTGTCATAAATTTGTTTGCTGCCGACACTATAAGGTAAACACAGCTTCAATCGCAAAATTGCGTTACTGTCGCTAAATCACGTACCGAACTACCGAACGAATGAATTAATAAAAAAAAAAAAAAAATTATTCAAATTCTTAGTGCTAATGAATAAACACTTTACTGTACTTTCAATACACAGAAAAAACATACAACTTAATACTAGCTAGCAACATAAAAGTAGCTTATCCAACCTTTACATAGTTACAGGCATCTATTTACGCCATAAATCAACTACCGATATTTATTGATAATGCGAAGGGGTTATGTTAATGCTATTGTAGGCTCGCCTACTTCCAGTACACTAGCCACGAATGGAGCTGTCAACTGCCTTGTCACTATATAATAATGTGTGTACCTACTGTCTGTATTGATAGATAGGTAAAGCCTATAAATTATTAGGAGGTAAGATTAAACTTATCGATCGGAACCTTTTTCCTTAACCTAAGGGTAAAGATCAAATATTTACACAGTTTAAACATAGACAAAGGCCAAAGTTACAAACAGTAACTCAAAACACATAAGGTAAACCGAGGCAAGTGTGACACAAATTCATTGGTTCAAAAGTTTGTAATTAAATATTTCTTCGCTGAGATGATTTAACACAAAAAGAAAAGTTCTAACACATTAATTATTGTTTTATTGTACGTTTGATCAAGTATTTTAACATCTCCTAGTAGTTTTTATAGATCTAGGTCTATGTAGTGATCGTTCTTTTTTGCATAGCAAAAGATTTATATCCGCACGGGGCAAGTGCAACAGATTTTAAGAGAAATAGTGATGTGACACTAATAAATTATATGTCACACTTGCCTCAGGTATTTTTATCCATTAAATCATGTTATGCTAGTTGGAAAATAAATTGAAAAAATATCTCAGAAGTAGTAAAAACATTTTAATTTTTTACTCAATCATAGTACGTGGTGTCTTCTATCCAAATATATTATAACAATCACAGTTCGCGGCGATATGGAAAAAAAATGTTAGGGACTCTATACAAAAATCATCAAACATCTTTCTCAAAATTCATAAACTCACTGCCTCAATTTTCACCTTCGTTCATCAATTTTAAATAAAGAAAAATAAATAAAATATATTCATTTAAAATACGATGTCCATCACTAGTAATGTTATTCTCATACAAGAGTATCGAGGTAAGTGTGACACTGTCACACTTACCTCATGTTAGATTTTAGGCGAGGTAAGTGTAACAGAGTTCGTAATTTACAGAATATTGAGCTTTAGGTCCTAGAAACATATTACACTCCAATTACCGATATTAGTTTTGGTCCCTCACCTTTGAACTAGTCGAAAACAACTCTGCAACTTACAAAAAAATACAAATGAACATCCCCCGAAATTTTAGTGTCCTGACATTAATCCACTTGTTTTGCAAAATGACGTGTAGCGCGAAAACAGCTGACGCTATATTACCTGTCGTTGCACCAATTAATAGCAAAAACGTTTATTTATTGTTTCATAGATGGCGCTTAGGCGTAAAACGTGTTTAAGCCGAGTAATTTGAAAATGTTACACTTGCCCCAATGTCACACTTGCCCCGGTCTATGATATTACATCGAGAGAATTGCCAAAATGGCGTCAACAAGAGAAGAATCTTTTTAACTACGTATAATTTATTACAATTGACATGACATGAAGAATTGCGTTGAATTGACGACCTCTGTGTCGCAGCGGGCGATTGTCCGCCTGCGACGCAATAGGTTACGGATTCGATTCCCGTCTAACAAAATTATTTATATTAAGCACAAACCCGAAGCGAAAATCTGCAAATATTTAACACTATCTCTTGAGTCGCATTCACACCTTTACCCCCTGTACCAATGAGGTTGTAACTAGGGTATACTAACTTGAAGGGACAAGGGTGAGTATTACAGCGGACGACGGAGGCTTGTGGCTTGCTGGACGCGTCACAGAGCTCTTCCGGCGCATCAGAGCCGGTCAGGCGATCGCGGCAGACTGCCAGCGACATCTTGTAGCCTGAGGAAAGAAATGAAAAATAAATATAAATATTTTATTTTAAACAACAAAAGTAAGAATCAAAGATGTGAAAAACGAATTCTTCGGCCCCTATAAATTTATATTTTACAGACTAACATACATACAGATATGAAACTGATATACTGAAACGAGATTTATATATCTTATACTAGCTGACCCGCTGACGGCTTTGCTTGCGTTTTTTACGTTGTCTACATACAATTTAGGTATTTAATATAGCATATAGCCTTGCTCAATAAATATACTATCCAACTGGATAAACAATACATTTTAAGAACATCACATCAGATAGGGTTCCTATTATAATATTCGGGACACAAGGACATTAAAACCGCCCCAAAACCTATCAAATCCAATCTGTGTTGCGTCTGTTTGTCACGCTATCGGATCAGTGGGACAAAACATGGAAACTAATCCATTATGGTAGACATATCTGACGCGGGTTGACAGATAGATGTTGTTTAACATTAGTAGTTGTAGTTACATTCATTATTATCATCATTGCAGACATCATATTATAGCCATCTGTTGAACATTCATGATATTTCTTCGAGGTATTATAAAATGTGAAGGCGAATACCGTGAGGAAACCGGGATATGACAATCACTAAACTACATTTGGACAGTCTAGTGAATTACATACTACTGCAGGAAAACCTCTCTTCCTGAGGGAAAATCCATTACAATGGGCAAACCCACAAAGCAGAAAGTACCAAATTAATTTATTTAACCCCTTTGACACATCAACACACCACAACAGTTCCCTTCTCACCGGTGCACCTTGTACTGTAAATATAGTGGGATCCGGCTTTATAGCGTGGGTTACCCTGTACCGTTATGGCACGTTTGCGGCTGCGGTTCCGTACAGAGTGAATCATTACGGAACCCTAAATTGTATGTGTAGTGAGTAATGTTTGGGCGTAACAGATTTAACATTGTTTTTATCGTCAGTCAGTTGATTAGTCTTGGTGGATTTTTTTTAATAAATAACACTTTCATCATCATAACCCCCTATTTACGTTCCCACTTTTTGGAACTTAAATGACCTTGGAAATGCAAGTCAACTGTACTAGGATTGACGGGAATCCAAAACGGCTCGAAATATTTTGGGAGATTCTCTCTCCAAACTTTAAACTTCACTACCTAGAGGAGTGTCTTTGGCAAAACTTACTTGCGTTAAGACTTATATTTTTCAAACACAACTTTTCCTCCTAATAGTTATGGACCAAATGTTAATGTAAGACCAATGTAAGTTCCTCAAAAACGATTGGTATTTTGTTTTCAGTAAATCAGTTATTTATCTCATAATAATTATACATTGCAATAATTAAGAGAATAATTAATTAGTGTTGAAATTTCCAGCAATATATTTTGGTTATTTATTATATTTAGGCTTTTTGAAATGTTTTATAATTTGTTTGTTTCTCCGAGCACTTCTCGTGAAACAATTCCCTTCTTTTAAGGTCAGCCCCATGAAGGTGAGTAAACAAACCCTTAACAAACGTACCCTACAAATAACCAAAAGCAAGTGCTAATTCTTATCTCAGCATTCATCTTTCAGCCCTTCTTAATTAGCTTGCCCTCACAAATTTCCCTTATAATGGTCGCGCAGACGAACGACTCCAAGTCGCTATCTCGCGCGACTTAACGACTCAATTTGCATAAGTTCGCGCTAATCGGTAAAATAAAACATGAATTTATTTTTTACGAATGTAAATGTCTAGATTAGTCGCGTTTACCAATCTAATTTGTTTGAATTTGTACAGTGCGTTTGGTAGGTTTGGTATTATGTGATCTTAACACGCTAGGTTATATGGGGGTGATTTTTGTGGATGTTGTTTGTGAAGTAATAATTCTTGCTTTAAATAGAATTGGGGCTTGTAAAGTAATAAAGGAAATGACACGTGATATATGACTGTAAAGATTAATGAACAATTTATGCATAGGTTTTTGGGTGGGAGTTGTTTTACTAAATTTATTCTTTTTCTGTGACTCAAGGTCACTCAGAGAAGAATGTGTCTATGAAATGTGAAGATGTATAAAAATTGCTGAAAAAGTCAAGTTTTAGTTAAAGTGGAAGTTCGGGCCTAAAAGTTTCTCAATTACATATAGCGTATAAAATATGTCTTTTATATCACTAACATGAACAGATGTTGGTGCGGTTATAATAAGCATTCCTTGATTGACTAAAAAGTACAAAAATCTGGAGATGCCGGGGATCGAACCCGGGGCCTTTCACATGCAAAGCGAACGCTCTACCACTGAGCTACATCCCCACGTAATGCAAGTGCAAAGAAATCACATTGTTCACTCAAAACCATTATTATTTAATTTGATGAAACTAATCGTGAATTTAATGCTGCCATGAATTTTAATATTATTTACGTTATATCGATTGCATTATAATCAATTATGCATTCATGTGAATCATACATTTACTAGTTACATTATCTTGATTAAATCAATTTGCTAATTATTTAATTATTTGAAAAAGAATTTGAAATGTTTTTAAGAAATGGTTTTTAAGATAATCGCAAAAGGTTTGCAAGGAGAAATAAATAAATCAATTGTAGGTAAGTTTTAAGCGAAATATTCAAATTATTGTTTATGACACGTTACCTGGGCTTATGCCACTCAACTCCAAAACTCTACTTTTTAGTCAATATTTATCCATTGTAAGTACCCATACAAGTAAGACGTAATCTAAGTCCGTGCAATATCTGACCACCTTAAGTTGCCTAAAAGTCGCCCGTTTGCCGCATTTCGCAAGAAACTGTTGCTTAGAAAGGAATTCTGTGATTTATGAATGCCTTAGAGTCGGCTCCAGATATAAATTACTAACGGACGGACAATTAACAATGTCTGTAATGTATTGAATTGAGGGTAGATTTGACAGGCCGATTTCAGATCCATTTTGTATTCGATGCAGAGTAATTCTATTGTTTTGGTTCATTTAGAGTTTGGTTGAGAAATTAATTTCATTTTGCTGAATAATCGGATTCTGTGTAGCTGGGTACCAGGATTACTGAAAAGCTTGGAGAAAAGTTCATGCTTTCGCCACCTGTGATAACCTGCTTTAATAATTTTTTATCAGCCTTTTTTATCACATCGCATGAAGAGAAGATAACATGCTACTTTATCGCTGGACTGCATGTACCAGGCTAACATAAACAAATGGAGGTAATAGGTATTATCTCACCTATGCCGCAAGTACTACTAAGTATCTTAAATCTGGAACGAGGTTCACACAAACCTACCAACACGAGTATGTAAGTTTTTTAAGGATCGCCGCTAACATAAACAAAAGAAGTTTATTTTATACCTCTGCTTCGCCGCGATTAGTATAAATACTAACTTCTACGAGTAGAATCCTGTACCAGGATAACATAAACCAAAGGAGATATTCTCACCTCCGCCGCAAGTAGCTGAGCATAGAGAGCCAGGGGTGCCCAACCAGTGGTAGCGCGGACGAGAACATGAAGAGCCATCACCACCACAGACACCACATTCGTCCACGCGACGGGTTGAACCAACTCGGAGGTCGCAGCCAACTCGCTGGGGACAAACAAACAAATTCATCATCATATAATTAAGGAACAAGGATTTAGGATTTAGTACATTGCTGGACAAGCCTGCTTTTAAAAATTTAATAGGGACGATGATGATATTTCTCGTAGAAATATAAATCTGTATGCTTTCCGAATAAATAAAATATATTTAGATGAGCACTGGCGCGCCGCGGCGTCCCAAATTTTATATAAAAAAAAACTATTAATGGATAGAAAGTTCTATTAAAACCTGAACCGATTCAAAAATCTAGGTTAACCTAAGCAAAGCACTACAAACCCACCCCACTTCTCCTCTTCACTACATTATTCAACCTGAATATTCTATGAGGTGTCTTCGTCAAACAAAAACTACCTTTAAGTTTGATATAACCGGCAAAGTGCGAGTCGAACTTGCCCATGAAGGCTTCCGCACCAGTAGGAAATTGTAAAAGTCCTAGAGTATATTCAAAAAAAACTCTTGAGTTTGTTTTTTTTTAACTATCTATTAATACAACAAACGTATGGGTTTGATAAAAAAAAATTGTGTTTCATTTCTATTTATGGAGACCCTTCAAATTAATTGTTTTTTTTTGACGGGCAGACAGACATCAGGAATATTTTAGGGTTTAGTTTTTTGCCATTTAGCTACGGAACCCTAAAAACTTCATTTCAGTGAATTTTGCTCGAATGCAAATACTTTAAGGTAATGTGACTTTTATTGCAACGGAATAAGAATGGGGATTTTCTAAAGCAATTTTTGGACCAATTTCGCGGCGGTTTTGTTCAAATGGATGTAATTTGGTTTAATGCATTCTTCATTAGACACGAAGTGCTGGCTCTTTGGGCTTTTGTTATTTAATTTTATTATTATCTGAAACCACAGCGGCATTTGTCTACAATAATATAACGAGAAAAGTTGTTATGATAGATAGAAAACATTTGTAACACTTTCACACAATACTTCTTCTACGCAGACTTAACAATTTACAAATTTCTATCGGGATATATTTACATCGGCAAAATAACAGTTTAAATTTCAATCCTAATCTATAAAATCTATGTATTTCACAAAAAATATTTAAGAAGGTAAAAAATAACCTCGCATCCACATTCTAACAAAAATATATTCACACATAATATATTTTATATTACTCCTGAACTTTTATGAAAAATCTTAAAATTTTCCTTCCTGCTTCATGATGAAACTTATAGCCAAGTTTGTTTAAACTATGTGTTTAAAGTTAAAGTTCCGTATAAGTTTTTCAATATTCACGCACGACAAAGGCTTAAAGTTGCATACAGCATGTGACGGGGTAAAAGTTTCGATAGAAACATTTATTACTTACTTTTACTAATATGTTTTTTTATTAGATATTTAAGAATGTGATTCCGGTTTTAGTTAAACTAATAGTAAGAAGTGGCTATGGACGGGCCATATCGCACGGAGAACAGATTACCGATGTGGCCGAAAATTTGATGTATGGAGTCTAGGGAAATACAGGATCGGACGTCCACCAACAAGGAACATTTAGTGTTGGTGCGCCGGGGATGCAAGCTGCTTATGATCTTAATATCTAGAAATATTTTAATGTCTAGCTAGATCATTTATATTAGTAGACGTATTAAGTTAAAAGATAAAAAAATATGAAATAAAAAATTGCAAAGGCAATTTATAAGTTAGTTTAAAAGTTTATGATGATGAAATCTGGATTAAAAGCTAAATAATTCTAGTCCGATTTGCCACACGTTCCTCACCAAAGAGTTCACGTTAGTCACTTTGTAAGCATTTTCACCTTAACACATGTCCATGCACATATTCCAAGAAAATACGACCTTTTGTACAAAACTATCAACCCGAGGGTGAAAAGGTAAAAAAGGTAAAAGTATATTGTTGGAAGAGGAGAAAATATTACAAGCTCAGCATTCCGGGCCACATAGTTTTAATTTTAAAACGAGACCAAACAACGGGCCTAGGACAAAGAGGACGGGTGTGGTCTAAGTTGGAAGATTTATGCGATTTTATGTTCACCTACTGACTGATTTCTATTCTAGTGACATTTTTTCTCTTGTATTTTTATAGTGACATTCTTAAGAGGCCGGCGTTATTATAATAATTTAATTTTAAAATTTTAATTTTTAACATTGTGTATAATAAAAACTATTCTTTTGACATTTTTACACATTAATTCATTCATAAAAATAAAACACTGACAAATTTTGTATCAATGTCAAGAATGTCAAAAAATAATCAGATAAGAATTACCACTAAATAGATTATTCTGATTCACAGAAAAAAAAATTACCACGGATAATCCAATAATGGAAAATCCAAGAAAATGTATCAATAAACCGCTGCAGCGTATGTTTTGCGCCGCGCAGAGCCTTATTATTTCGCGTCCCCATTCCCTGATGATGTCAGGTCGCATCCTCCATTGTGTCACGACGTTTCAATACGCTATTTTTTTGTTGAACAGAAGGGACCCTCTTAGGAATCTCGCGGGCTTTCTATAATATTTCAATGGAGATTTAGATCGGGTGAGTGCGGTTACGGAAAATGTAGTGAGAATTGCGGCCATGTTGGCATATTACGCGCGTAGGATTTTAAATACGTTTCTACACCATAGGAATTTTTTAGCTTTAAAATGACTTTTTTTATTTTTACAAAACTTTAATTGCTTCTTCCTAAATGAATGCTCTGCTATATAGAGTAAGTAGACTTCTGCTCATTAGACGTATCTCTGTCGGACATTAAGATACTTAGACTAAAAAAAAATCAAGAGAGTAAAATAGATGTTCAAAAAGGCCTTCGAACATTTTGTATGGAGGCTAGAACCAAGAAGGTTATAAAAAACGATAATTTACGTCAAGTGATGAAAATATCGATAAAAAGTGTTCAATGTGTTATCTTTAAGTAAACCATACGATTAAAATATATAAACGGGTATAAATTTGGGATTCAAAACTAAAAATTACCATTCATTATTTACACTCATTGTTTGTAATAATAATTTATTATATCTTTAGGCATATGCTTTATCACAGGGCGCGAATTTAAGTTATTTTTAAAATGGCGGATTAGAAGGAAACTATGCTACCAATGTTTATATGACTTTTTTTTTAATGATTTTTTCATAAATTTTTAGCAGTAACATGTTTCAAAGCGAACCTTCGCCCGCTGCACTACTCAACAAAAATACTTCCGTATTACACCTTCAAAGTCGAAACTTTTAACCATATTAGGTTTCCGTTACCAGGAAATTTATTCCGAGTGCCAGACAAACTTTTCGTAAAGAAAAATCTACCACGACTACCTCATTATAAGAGCTCAAACATTCACTAAACCATTTGACCAATCAGATGGAGTTACAGACTTGCAAACTTTCAGCAAAATTAGTATTCGCTTCGAACATCCCGCAAGATTATGCAAATGGCGGTACGGAACTTCCCACTTAAATAATATATGAAATTATGTAAAATACTCGGGAGAAAGAGTGGTCAAAGTTATATAGCTTTCTGGGCGATGTTAGAACTTTGCTAACCTAAAAACTTTCAAAATGTTCTTCAGGAAGTTCGGATTCTCTACATGATTTTCACAGTCTCAATACAGACTATACCTATGCAGTTATAATGAGCAACACGAAAAATTCAAACGATTTAGACCTAATTTCACCAATCTCTGTTTGTTAGTTTTACATCCCGTTATGTTTAATCACTGTCAGTTAACGTATAGTAAAGGACTGTTAAACTAACAAAAAGAGAGTGGTGAAATTAGGTCTTAGCATAAAAAAATAAATTTCAAAGCTTTGAAATTTATTTTTTTATGCTCACAGATACAAGGTAATCTGATTTACGCCATTGGATATACTCGTACGTAATACATTATTTTTATACACTAGCCAACCCACCGATTTAATTATTATAAATTTCTAATATAGGCACTTTAATTAGCAAAATACAAAAACGGTCGCATTTCAAAATCCGATAACACACCGGCACCGGTGCAAATACGCAAAAACCTATAACATTAGGGTAATGAGGGCTAAATCCAAGAGCTAGCACCAATTTTTATGTAGGTATTTGATGCAAGCTGCAAAATATTTTCAAAACACTTTTTATTATAATCCAACACGAATCTGATGACCTGGTTGACATGCTTTTTTAGATCGTTTAAAAACTGTAATTGAAGCAACTTAAAATGTTATTAGAGTAATATTTATATAATATCTAAAATCCATGCTTGTATATTTACGTGTGTCTGTGATCGTTTGTCCGTCTTTCATGGCCGAAATCGACGTGATTTCAAGTGGAGATAGTTGAAGGGATGGATGGAATGTGACATTATGCTACTTATAAAATATATTTACGCGGAAAAGTGTAGAACGCGGGCAAAGCCGCGGGGCGGAAAGCTAGTTTGTTTATATAACTGATCCCTACCCTACACTTATTTACACTTTCCACCTGCCAGCCGATCTGATTCATGTTTACTCATCAGCCAAGTGATCAGTTCGTGTTAGTTTGGAGGACATGTTTTCAGCTCGCTTCATATACCTGCCCAATATTGCCAGCTCTCGGACTATAATGGAGGGTAATGAAGGGTAATAGGGTACGTGGGGTAGAATGAAGTGCGAACCACCTGGCCGATGGGTCTGTTTGCTAATCTAATTGTCTGACCCTCCGAGGGTCTGAACCCGGGACAAACACTAGGCTTGTTTCCCTGTTTCGAGTTTGCACTTTAATTCTGTTTATAAGAGAATTTGAATGTTAATAATATGGAAATGGTGCTGAAAAACCAGGATTTCAGGTTATTACGGGTAGAGCCGTGTTGGTTAAGTGAAGCCTTAGATTTTCATTCCAAAGGTCGTATGCTTGAGTTCTCCTTGAAAAATATATGCGCTTTGAAACACGTGCTTTACCTTTGAAGGCAAACATCGTGCAGAAACCGTCAGTGTGGTGAACTAAGGCCTAATTACTTCCATAATATATTAAAAAGATAAAATATTAGGACAAGTCAACTTCTGTTAAATGCGTAAATCAAACCGGTAAATAAAATTAGCTAGGAACCAAATTTCATATAAAATAGTTTTTTCGGTTTAATTGGAGAGATTCGGACGTAATTTTGATGATTAAGTTTTGCCAAGATCACTCTGGAATATCTCTGGTAGAAAATCATATTTAATTCTCCATTAGGTACCTAGCTATATTCTAAAAGGTATCCCACATATCCCTTTAATTTACTTTAACCTACAAACTCAAATATTTTTCCCGAACCTTTTACCTTCCGATATTTAACCACCCACATTAATAACCAAAGACACCTGTCCCGCTCAGATTGCGCCGGTTAGAGTGAGATGGGTGAAGCTGCTCTATTATGATAATGCGAAAATTCGCCACATTCGGGCAGAAGCGAGCTGAATAAGAGATGAGATGTATCATGGAAAGTATCTGGTGATTTTTTGATTCAGTTGTGAGTTTCTGGATTTCCGTAAATAGAATACATTTAGCATAAGCACTATTAACGAAGTAAACATAGAAGGAGATAGGTAGGTCTATTTTTGAGCGGGTATCACATGGCCACAACCAGATATTGTACCAAGTGGTTCGTGCCCTTAAATAGCAACTTCTAATTATTTCCCGCCTAAAATGACAGCCGCGAATTAAAATGTAAATTCGCAAAATAATCAACAGCTTAGTTGTGCAAACATGACGCGGTGTTTTGTTTCACTTTATTATAAAATTATAATCAAATAGGCCACAGCTTATTTTAAAAAGCTTATTTAGTAAAATTGGTTTGAGAGGTATTAATTAAGATTTTTTTAATTTATCATTTATTTCCATATTATTCTAAATAATCATAAAAATAATATTTATAATAAATAATCATTAAAACCAAAGCAAAAATTACATAAAAGGAAAAAACTTAAATAATTAACAAAAGATACGACTAACGACCGCAACAAATTAAGCCACCAACCACTGCCCAAACTTATAAACAGGCACTTGGAACTATTAACTCCATTTTACGGACAGACAGAACTTGAAACTGTTAAGTTTCAGTAATACTTCAATTAAGTGTACCAGCCAAGTTGCCGCGCTGTGGCCGTCACCGCAATATGGTAATTGTTTAAAGCCCGTCTTATCCAACTTGTAAGTTATTTTCATTTAATAGTCGCCTTCTTGAATGAATGGAATTTGTGTCTTATTCAGTGGTAATAAAGTTTACTGCTGGACTGTGAATTTTGAAGTATAATATTGTTTGTTCATTGAATTCAAATGTAGAAGAGACTTTTCCAAGAGCTTTAGAAGAACTAAATTACTAGATTTTTTACCGAAAGAGAGTGAAATTGACGAAAACATACAATTATATTTTTATACGATTTTAAAAAATAGCAATTGGTTAACGATTAGTTCAATGATACCATGTGTGTTTTACTAAAATTTCTCGTAAAAAAAAGTTTCGCCATTAAAGTACAAAGTTGTAATGTTGAAAAATACTTAGGGGATTATTTACCGCGGAAAAATCTCTTATAACGCGATAAGGCCTCGGGCCGCAATGAGTAAGAAAATAAAACAGTTTCTTAACACCTCGCCAGTCTAATTTGCTAGGAAATCTCAGAATGAACAATATTTATTCACAGGCCAAGCGCTTTACTTTTAGAAAAAGCTGAGGAAAGTAGAAAATAATATTCTTTTCCTTTTTATCTCGAAGTTAATCACTTACTCGGTTTTATATAAAAGCTAGTGATGAAAAAGGTGTTTTATTGTGTTCAACAATAAGAGAAAATAGGTCCTCTTCAATTCAATTCTATTTATTTGTAGAATAATGTTTTATTATTTATTGTTCATCTTAAAGTAAATAAGGAATATAAAATAGTAGTAGTGAAAGTTTATTACTGAATTATTGTAAATATAATATGTTAAAATAAAACATACACATACAGCCTTCGGCTTATAAATAATTAATTTCATATTGACGATGATAAGAACTATAACATTCTAATTATATATCATAACACCCCTATTAGCGTTCCCACTGCTGGGACACAGGGACTTCTCTCATGACGAGAGAGATTAGGCCTTAATTCACCAAGCTGGCCAAGTGCGGGTTGGTGAATGACACATGTCCTTCAAACTTTTTCAAAGTTCTCAGAACATGCCGGTTTCCTCACGATGTTTTGCCTTCACCGTTAGAGCACGTGTTTTTTTTAAAACACACATAATTTTCCAAGAAGAAAAATCAGAGGTGTGCGGCGGGGTTTGAACCCACGACCTTCGGAATGAAAGTCGTGTGTGCTCCCACTTAGCCAACACGGCTAAGTGGCTAATTATATATAGTGCAGGCCTATAGAGGACTATCTCTTGTCTTATAATTGGTTTTATGATAAGCATTTGAATAAATCAATCAATCAATATTAATGGAAGTTTACAAAAATATGGACAAAAAACAGTGTTAGAATAAAGCGGAATGATAAATCACCATGTTCCTGCATACTTGAAACTTGTGGAAATTCAATAAAATATCATAAACGTCGGAGTTATGGCGAAACTTCGTGAACGGGGAAGTTTTAAAGTAAAAAAGACGGAGATTTGAGATCGTAATGTTCGTATTTGTAATTAAAAATTTACGATTGTTGAACTTTTTGCGATGTTTTATACAAATCCTAGAGATGTTATTAAATCAATGCAAATTAATTTAGGTACTATTGATATAATTAAATAACTACCTAAAAATAAATTAAAAAATCAGATATCAATTAATATTTCCAAATGAGCTTATTGTTCCGAACTACAGTTCCAAAAATAATCCTATTATAATAAACCCCACACCAACATAATGAACTTACGTAATAATTTATCGTCTTACTCAGATAAAGCATAAAACTCTTGAAATGACGAATACATAAAAGGCTAGGCAAAAAGCTCTTGAAATAACGAGTCACTTTATGAAATCGCAAGAAGCTAATTCATCGGATCTGCAAATACGATCAAAAGTGGCGTAGCATTCGCAGCACCGTAGCAGCGTAGCGTCGTAGCGGAGTGGCGTAGCGTTCTGCTACGTCATTGGCAAACATTAATCCGCAGTACTTGGCGCCTGGCGTTTCAGAGATGCGGACTTACAGACACACAGGTAATACAGCTTGACCTAGTTTTTTAACTAGAATTTTAATTTTATGAATTTTTAGCTAACCGCTCCGCGTCACCGCATTTTAAGGTTTTCTGTGGAAATAGGTGTTTATATGCAGATTAACTGTACATTTTGTTGACCAAACTAGCAAAGAAAGTGAAGTTCTCTATTTAGGAATACATCTCAAAAAATTTGTAGCTGATCTTATGATGATGTTATTTACCAAATTTTGCTTTTTTCAAAAAAAAGTTTACTTGTTCCCGCGGTTGGGCTACAGGGAATTTTCACTTAAAGAGACAGATTAAGCATTAATTCACTTATTTACTACAACGACACCCAGCTGGTTGGTGAATGTCACATAAAAAAAAATGAAAATTGCTATAAAATATAATTTTTAAATAGTTTACCAAACATTCGCACCGTGTGTATTGTAAATACAAGACTCCTTTCCGTTCCATTCCACTCAGAATAAATGAACCGGAGTTTTGATTTTGTATTGAAAAGGCGTTCCTTTGTTAATAAACAAACGTCCCGTATTCGGCAGATAATTAATTATTCCGTAAGCCTTTGAATTGCGCTTCGGTAATTAGTTTACTTTGTAAGTTTTCGCGGGCATTTGTATCTGTAATATTATTTGTAATTTGATTATGATTTTGTGAGAAATTGTCCTATGATAAAAAAATATTACGGGATTGCTGTATCATCTAGTCTAGTGTTAAGCTCGCCTGTGCTACGGGAATAATTGTGTGGAACTTATTTTAAGCCGGCACCAAACAGTACTTGCAGATAAAATATAAAAATATATTCAAATTGATCTATATCTATAAAATTACTCACACATAATTAATTATAATAGGTATATATAGTCATAAAAGTCAGTGTAATGAACATTATAATTTAATTAAAAAATCATAACGAAAATATAATTCGAAGTATAGGTGAGTATATGGTATTGGCACGGACTTTCACAAACAAAACGAAGCTTAATTAACCGCGATGTGCTTTGCATTTGATTCCGTAATTGGACTGTTTAATTAGACAATTGGACTATTTAATTTGCAATTTACGGGTTCCAAACAGCGATGAAACTACATTAAAAATAATGAACAATAAAATATGGATACGGATTTTCTTTATTATACGATGCAACCTCATTATATTTTGATAATCCTTGCTGATTTATTTATATCTGGCTTTCCGCCCTGCGCAAAATATATATCTTTACCACAGGAAAATTGTTATTATTGCTATTATTGCGTGCAATGCGGGAAGAGTCATGTGACTGAGAGTTAATCGTCACCCCTATTTACGTTCCCACAGCTAGGAAACAGGAATATCTCTCTTAACGAGAGAGATTAGGTCTTGATTCACCACGCTGGCGAAGTGCGGGTTAGTAAATACACATTATGTCCTTCAAACTTTTCAAAATTCTCAGAAAAAGCCGGTTTCCTCACGATGTTTGCCTTCACCGTTAGAGGACCTGTTTTCAAAGGGCACATTAATTTTTAAAGAAAAAAATCCAGAAGTGAGGGGCGGGGTTTTAACCCACGACTATCGGAATTAAAGTTAAGTGTGCTCCCATTTAGCCAACGGCATTGAGACTCCTGAGAGTTAATTATATATGTAAATATATTATATTTCAAGTTTTTATGTGTGTTTGAATCTAAAATGTTTTACACAGACAAAGCTTTCTCCCGAGCAGAAAAATAGAAACTTTTTACTTCACCAGAAAGTGCATAAAACGAAGCGAAAGATTACAAAGATCCCATTCAAAATTTCCTATATCTGCAAAAATATATTGTCCACACAAAACGCATTCGAAAATGAGCTTTACATCCACGCAATAGAGGTGCATTCTGCAAGCCAGTGTTGGTTCAGTATTGCCAAGTTCTATTTAAATTCGCATATTTCGCTTCTCATATGAATAGTTAAATACTGTGAAACGACCTGTGTACCGTTTTATGAATAAATGCTAATTTTCTGTTCTCGTTGCGGTTATTTGTAGTTTTATTAAGTGATGATAGTGATGACATGATTATGACAAACTAGCTTTACGCCCTGAAGCTTTCTCCGCTTTTTAATAGATTTAAATCAATGCCACATTTTGTTGTAACTTTATAACTCAAGAAAAAAAGAACGGCTGGGTGATGGGATGGCTAGATGCTTTTGGTTTTTTAAAAGTCGTAGTAGCCCATGGAAGGTTTAAAAGGTGACAAAACATAAGAATAAAGCGGGCGAAGCCACGAGCGGGTCAGCTAGAAGATTAGGTATAGTTTTATTTATATTATGTATGTTTGCATCTAATACGGGACTCAACAAGGGACGATACAGATAGTTTGTCAGCTACATTTCCGCTACGCAATTAGCAGTTTCATGCTAGTTTCAGCTGTTTCAAGTAAGTTTCAACCCTGTAATCCGAGAGATGGCTGCAATTTAAAGAAACGTGTTTGAACAAGCTAGAATTTACCAAAACTCTCCTGAAGCCGCCGCAGCCCGGCTGTTGATCCAGAACATCATTTTTTTTTATCACCTTGTACAAAATAATTGTATTTGATTTTTTTTTTGCAAAAAATAAGATTCGTTAAATAATTGATTTAATTATTGATTACCTAATGCAGATTTTATTGGTAAAATCATTTACTTACCTACTGTTTTACTATCAATCACCCCATTTTCTTTTAGTTTTTTTTTTCTTTCTTTTGGACTTTCCACCTGCGAGACGATCTTAAAAGTCATGTTCCACTTCTCAGCGTGCCTCAAATACATATCCAAAATTGGTGCCAGCTCCTGGACTACTCGCCTCGCACTATAAATTTGAAATGAGCTGGGCAGGCATAATCTCCTAGTGCCACTATTTTGGACGCGACTATTCCCAAATTATGTAGGAGTTTGTTTGAATTTTCAACTGCACGCTTTACCCAGCTGCGCCATAGAGGTCGTCAAATAAATTAATAATATAGTTTTGTAGGTCATTTATTTTGAATTATTATGTTTTGGGTGTTATTTATTTCCTCGTTCACGTGAAAAGTGCCAAAGGATTTCAATGAAACTGTACAAATATTTACAAAAGCTACATTTTCACCAATAAACTTGACAAATAAATAAACTTTTCAAGCAAAACCATTGAGTATTGTAAATAGCAACAGAACGGTAAGTTAATAAATAATGGTTTTTCAACAATTTAATGCCCACGAGAACAAACAAACAGATGAACATACCTTAACACATAAAGCTTCATTGTAATACTAGCTTTCCGAGCAGCGGCATCGCCCGCGTCATAATAGATTTTCGTAATCATGTATTTTTCTTCCGGTAAAAATATAAATATTGGCCGATTCTCAGACCTACGTGATATCCACAGAAAATTTCATTAAAATCGGTTAAGCCGATTCGGAAGAGTATAGTTAAAAACATTTTATTTATAAAAAGATATATTTAAAAAAAATTGATTTTATTGACCATTTGAAAATAATAACTAGCTATATCTAGATGTTTGACCTACCTGACACCGTCCATCGATGCACATGTCCAGACTGCCGGCGCGACACCTGGTCCCGTCGGAGACCCTGGGAGCCAGTACAGCCACCACCAAGCGGTCCTCTTCGTCTATCGATGCCGTCTGGAAGAATGGTTAAATTATCATCTTAGTGCCATCACAAAGCCTACAACCATTCTAAGACTAGTTCGTTGACTTGCAATACTAATTTTAAGAGAATTATCAATAAACTAGCTTTCCGCCCTGCGGCTTCGCCCGCGTTTTACACTTTCCCGCAATTTCTTTGCTATAAACCTCACGGAGCCCGAAACCTTTCCAACGAGTGCAAAATTGTGGAAATCAGTTTGTGCGTTCTGGAGTTATAGCGTCAGGAAGGAAAACCCTACTACTACTTTATAACTACTTTATAAAAATAAAGTCATTTTTATAAAGTAGAAGATATTGGATAATATTTCTTTTATTTATATTGATTCATCTTCTAACGATCATGGCCAGTTAAAGAGACCCCTTATCAACCTCTCTTCCACCAAACCCAGATCCCCAGCCTGCAACAATTCTTACCGCATCAGGGCTCTGTCCAGAATGGTGCGGCGTGCCCCGGCAGGTCAGCGCGCATGGTTCAGCTTCGTCTCTATGAGCCTTCCAATGGAACAGCTCGCCTCCATAAGGTGTATTATCGTGTGCGCTGCATTGCTGCTCTCGCCAGATATCGTCTTCCAGGAGAGAGACGTTGGCTCGGCATGGCTGTAAGGGAAAATAGGCTTTAATGTCATGGTAGGTTTTTATCTCTTCCTATAGTATAGTTTTACTACGGGATTTATATAACAGAAGACAACGAGGAATGTCGGTCTGTGAACAGTAAAAACATACTGCTAAGCAAGCCGCCTTGAAAACGTGTTGATATTTATTGGAGAGATTCGTCCTAATGGATCGTAAAATGATTTGGTTATAAAAGCAAAGAAAATGATGATTATTATATGGGCATAAAAGCATTGTAACTTTAAAGTGTGAATTACAGATGTTAAAATTTAGTTGGTTGCAATATTGGTTTCAGTAATATAACACCTACTAAGGGCAGAAAGAACATCTTTGACACAAATATTAAATCAAAAGAAGACTAGAACTCTGTCACTGTAACTGCGCATAAAACTCCTCCCTAACCCAATCATAAGTGGAAAAGCCTTGTTACGTAAAGGTTCTATCTGTTGCGAACATCAAAGGAATCATAATTCCCATTTATGAGAATGATCTGTAAAAGGAATTCTTGTTAAAATGTTGAACATTCTGTGATTGTATGCAAATAAGTCGTGTTACGGAGAAAATGTTGTTTGTATTCTTTGAGGGAATTTTTCCATTTATTTTATTTGTGCAAAGCTACCATGTAAACATGTAGGTGCTACAAAGTAACATTTTAGCTTTGAATTTCCTACTGTAGGGCTAATGAGACGCTGTGGCGCATCGATTAGAAAACTGCCTTAAGGTAGCTGGATCGATTCTTGAGATGGACCAGTGTTTGTATGTTCTACTAATAATTATTTCTTGTCTGAAAATATTAAAAAAACCATAGGTCCATCCATATTGACTTTTAGTAAAATAAATCACTCATTTAAGTTCTTTAATATTTAAAATGTAATAAAATCCAAGATTATATAGATTTTCTAACAAATACACCTTTATCCCAAAAAGCACTTAGTGAATAACGGAAGCACATAGATGTGAATTAGCATAAGATAGCGCGTTTCGCCGTCAACTCCACTTATGAGTTAAATCGGCTCCGATGGGACTCCGATGTAGATTGTAGAATAAAAGAGCACTTATTAGGGTTGACAGTTACGTTCAAATGTTTTTTTTGTAATTTAAGTATTATTTTTTGGTTTATTATTAAAGTATTTTTTTGATAAAATAATATTGGATATTATATTATGTGGATTTGACTATAACTACTTTAATATATATGCCAATTTATTAAATAATGTTATAAGCTACTTATTGAAGCTGATGAAATATAGATAAATAATAATTTATTGTTTCAATGACTAAATTATTGTTTTGGTTTAAATAAAAAAAAATAAAATAACAATTTATTGGTACAGTAAACAGACCGAAGCTGCTGCTCTTTTTCTGGTTTATCAATCTCTAAGTCAATTTGACGAGATTCGTGAGTAGATATCTACTGCAAGCAACAAAATCTATATAAATAAGGTACAATATACCTAACCTAAGACGATTCATAAGTTAGTGCCTTAGTGGTACAAATCCTTGATGAAAAAAATGCCATAACCGTACAACAACAAAGTTTATTTTCGTATAACAGGCACGTCCACGGCTGTCAATACAAACACATTATAGACGTAACAACTACACGCAAATATATCTTATTGTGATGCTGAAAGCGTCTAGAGGGGCGATAGTAGGAAAGATGTGAAACTGAGGTTTAGTAAAAAAAATTAAATATCAAAATTGTAAAGGTTTGAAAAGTGGAAATATAATGTTTTGTCCCTAATATAACGATTGCCAACCAGACAATTAAAGGAAAATCGTAATTTAATATTTTAAAATAAGCAGTAGGTACTTATAAGATATTTTAGATTTATAAATATAAAGTAGAAACTTTCTGTAAATAATTGTACTTCTATGAATATATAATGTATGTTAGTTTGTTGTTTTTCCAATAAGATATTCGCATCTATGCCTTATTTTTTTATCAGTGTTGGTACTCAGTAAATGTTTTTTGTTTGTTATCATTGGTATAAGGAAAATGTTTGGTGCCGAGAAAAAATATGACTTAGGTTGATTGAAGAAAGCGTACGTACAATAATGTAGATCGAGCGCTTGTGGGCTTTGATTTGCGAATCAACGAATTGTGTTGTGGGACTTTTGTGTTATTGTAACGTTTTGGGGAATTTCTAGGCTTCATATTTAGATAGGAAAGGGTACATTTTTTAGGAATTTTTTTTATTGCACTTTATTTGCTATCTAGCACCCGTAACACAAGCTTAGGGCTTATCACGGGGCTAGATGTTGCTGTGTGGATTGTCCAGCTTTATATTTATTTGTTTATTTATTTATCTGCTTTGCGGAGATTATAATATACTTAAAGTCCATGAAGTTAAATTTTCAAAACATTATATATGTATAATGATATCTAATCCCAGCAGGTAATTATTTTTGCTACTTTTTCGGAAAATTGGGAAATTATCCCAAATTATAGTATGTTATAATCAGATTTAGACATAAAAAGTCGTCTACGAAATAATATTATCGTGTTTGAAATCCTAGCACGTATATTATATTTAAATGTAAGTTTACTTTTACAATAAGTTGCGGCAACCCGAACCAACGCTTATGGAATAACAAAATAAAGATTTGGGTTATAATATTAACAGCAGTTGATTTATAGTTTATGTTATTTACAGAGAAAATAAGGTCGATAGGTAAGTCTGAAGGCTAATAGAATAAAAATGTTGAATAAATGCTGGATTTCTACTTATATAAATAATAAATAGAATTGGCAGTTTTTAACGTTAGAATTACCAATTTATTCTTGACTAGCTGACCCGCCCGCGGTTTCATCCACTTTATTTCCATATTTAAACATTCCCCAGTAGTCCGTACTACTACTATTTTAAAACCAATAGCTCCTGATACGGCCCAGCCGTTCTTGAGTGATAAAATTACAATAAAAGTGGCATTGATTTTTATAAAAATATGTTTTTTAGTTGTCCTCGCAAAAAGGATGAGGTCAAGTCTATTGTTACCTCAGAACTTCAGAAATCGTCAAAAGAATTAAAATGTTCGCACAAAATGCAAAAATAGCGCCCAACAGCAACCTAAACTCGTAAAAACACTTCAATAAAGCTTTGTTTGACAGTCCGTAGTACGTGCCGCCCGCCATACGCCATCGCCAACGCAGTGCCAACCATAGACTTACAACTCTATCTAGTATATAGTAGAGTGAAAACATAAGTTTAAATTAATGTTTTTTTCAAGATACAGTGTGCATTTTTGCAAATAGGGTTATATTAAAGAACCTTTTTGATGTTTCTGTGTGAATTGTCCAACTATATTTATTATTTATTTATTTTTCAAACATAAAAAAATCCCTTATTTATTTAACCACTAATCTACTTTACACCTTGAGAAAAGTCAGCTCTTTTTTTCAAACTTAAAGTGCTTTACAATACTTTCTTTGTATAGATAAGCAATGATAAACAACTACATTTACCTACTTGCAATGATTTTATATAGTATAGATTTGTTACAAGCACGCGCATTGTAAAACCCAATTGTAACGTTTAGTTGTCAGTCTGCGTCGAGCGCAATCACGAGCTTGACATGCCGTAGGTTATTGTGTCCTTGCTAAAACAAATTAAAAATGCCATCATGTGTGTTTCGGAAGTGTACCAATTACGATGCTAAAGTAAACAAAACACAAGGAATCTCGTATCACATGCGAGTATGCAAAGATACTTAACTTAGATTATTTATTTTTCCAAATAGGTTATTATAATAATTGAGGCGCGGACATAGATTAGTTAGTGTAGATGCGAATATTGATGGCGATGTAAATTCGATGTAAATGTAAATTCTGATCGAAAATTCAACACATCAGGTACCTATTTTTAATCATCGCGTATATTTGATTAAAACCATAATTCATAAATACACAAATATTCGTCTCCATTCCGCACATAAAAATAACCCCGAATTAAAAAAACTTTTAAAGAGACAGAAAAGAAATAAATTAAATCTTTTTGAAGGTATTTAGAAAGTGTATTTTACTAATTTATCATTAATTATTTCAATTTCAATAAATATGATTTACTTTTGTAAGGTGTTTTATTTCTTACCTATTACTATACATTTCACTCAAGTGTCCACTCTACGAATATAAATGTTACTCTATGAACTAGTAAACATTTGACATCTTATGTCAGTTTTGGATTCGCGGAACAGATTTCAAACTGCAATTAGGTACATGAAGGTAACATATCTATACTATATAAAATCATTGCCTACTTGGATTTTGTTACATTCTCTGGAAGTTAAATCTCAATCGAAAAAAATTACGTAAAATAGTTTTTTTTTTCTTTTTTCCGGTAATTTTTTTTTCCAGCAACTTTGGCCCTCTGTTTACCACAGTGTTAACTCTATGGTACCAAAGAATATGCCAACGTGGCCGGACCAATACGCGCACGGAATTATAATAGGACATACTTTTATAGACGGTTTATTTTGTGAAAACGCTCTTACCTTACGGCAATACCTATAGGAATTGTGTCTAAGTAGGAAGGAAATATTGGCTAGCGCAGCGTTGGACGTCCAGTATAGAAAAAAAAGAGGATGTAAAAGCTGATGGGTCAATATGAATGAAATGAATACCTTTGTGTTAAAAATGTGTTGTTATTTTATAAGTTTTATATATAAACATAAAAAGTTTTGACGAAGTAATAAATATCATAAAAAAATTCTTGGTGACTACAATGCTTAACTTATTAATCCTGAAGTTGTTAACAATCATAATACTTTAATGTTAAAATTACCGTTCTACACCTTTCCACGAAAACTTAAATAAAGCACACTACTACCAGTTTATCTTCTCAAGATGAAATACCCCAGTACCCGTGATATTTACCCCAACTTACTCCAGGATGTTGAATTATAAACCAGTCAATTTACCGGCGCGGAAGAATGCGCGAACAAGCAATCAGACTTACTGCTCTGTCGGACTATAAAGAAGAAGAATCATTGGAGAAATGGGAAACAAGTTGCGAAAAATAGGTTCTAGTCAATTTTGTTTAAAGATTTCGGAGATAAGAGGAATATTGGTGAAAGTATTATGTTACACAAATGAACAAGATAGAAAAACATAAAGTTTTCTATCTTGTTCATAATACATGAATAAACAAATTAAATAGTTTCTCAGTTGGAATGGAATTTAAAGAAAGAAAGAAAAATCATTTATTCAGACATACACGGCAAAATACAAAAATAAAGTGAAACTTATATATAAATATATATCACAGTTGGGTGGCACTATTTTTAAGCTGGCACCATACCATCAACCGACAACGGACACAATAGCTTGTTATTTCTCAGTGAAACTAAAACATTGCGATGACTCGTTAGCCTTACGAACTATCGGTAACAATGGGATCCTGATAGAAGATTTCTACTCGAACTGACTTTAAATTTTATGATATTTCTAGCGGTAAATATCCATGATCTTCCTCGTTAAATAGTATATCCAACAATATGACTTTACATGGTTTAAGCACTATTTACGTTCCCACTGCAGGACACAGGGACTTCCTTTTGACGCACTCGTTAAGAGGGAAGTGACGAATTACAGCTGAATCTCTCTAGATTCAGCTTTAATTCGTCACGCGGGCTAAGTTTGAAGAATTTGAGATGTATAAATGAATAAAAATAAATAAATATTGCTGGATAATTCAAACAGCTACATCTAGCCCCGTGATAAACTTATCACGGGGCTAGATGTAGTTTTAGAACTCTAAAGCTTGTGTTACATCGTTCTTTTGATTTTCGTAACAGAAGAAATACTATTATAGCCTGCTTACTTAATAAAGTAGTAGTATTTTATAAAGTTATTTCGCTTGACTATAACAATAAACCTAAAGAAATTATTACTTAAAGTCCTAAGACTTGAACCCGTAGAGACATCCCGCAAATAGCTTGTTAGTTGAAACAATAAACATTGCGATCGACTCGTTAGCCTTGCAAACCTCGGAGCCAACAATGGGATCCCGATAGAAGATGCCCCAACTGACTTTACACCGAATCAGTGTAAGTCGTGTCGGCCATGTAAAACTCCTCTCTTTCTTTGGGTGTCGTGAAATTGGTACTAAGAAATTAAATGTGCCTATAGCCTATTGTCCTAATAATGTTTTAAATATCCTTAAAATCTTAGAGATTGAGGAAAAAAGCAAATGCAATATACTAAAAGTTTTAATTTAAATGTAGGCATAAATAAGATTAAAGATAATAAGATTTTTAAGAAACTGTAATGTTAATTTTAAATATAATATTTCCAAATAATCTGAAAAACAATAATATCAATGCTTTTCAGGGAGATTTTCAAGAGATAAAACGAATACGCTGACGAACAGTGTAAATGCGCCCATAACTTGTAAAGTTGGGTAAACTATAAAATTAATAGCTTCGTTACGGCAACCCGCTCGCCTCTAATTCCTAAGGTGCCCATTGACAGCTGTACCCTCACCCTCGTGTTCGCTTTACCCTATTCTACCCTATCTTACCCATGGCGATTATTGTTATGGCTTCTTGAGACTTGATGTTCGGTCGGACGTTAAACTTGGTTTGTATATAGAGGTTTCAGGGTATCTATAATGGTCTAATCCTTATAGGTCTCTATGACGCTCGAGTAAATCCCCATTTAGCAAGGCCTTCCCTACTATAATTTCCAAAGGAAAATCTATAATGATGGGTAGATCTGTATTATTTTTTTAACTTATTATTATTTCTTTTACAATACACGAGAGATTTATAGATTTTCACGGGAAAATAATAATACATAACACGGGCTACGCTAAGGCTACGGATGTAATACTAGTAATTCAGTACTAGTAATACTTGTCCAAATAATCTTTTAGGATTTTATGGAAATACATGACATACTCGTAGATAAAAGATCATGAAATCTTTAGACCCATCGTGTCGTTAGTTGTAAAACTAGTACAAAGGTAGAAGGTAAAGTTTTATATTTGCCACTTATGAATTCATGAGTTTGTATGGGCGGGTCGTGTTGACCCGTTCTCGCAACCTGTCGTCGATTATACGATTTATTTGAAGGTAAACCGATATTGTGGTCAAAAGGGTATTTGTATCGTATGTTATTGTAATGTATTTGTATATTCCATTATGTATTTTGGATATCTAGTGCCCGTTACAAAAGCTTCAAGCTTACCACGGGGCGCTAAATGTTGCTGTGTGAATTGTATTGTTTGTTTTTTTATGAATGTGACAAAAAATAAATCTACGAAAAACAATCTACAAAAATTATAATCTAGTGAGAGTAATCACCAATCCGCCTGGTAAAAGCGGTGATTAAACCAAATCCATAAATATTCTATTGGACCTATATCAATCACGTCATGATAATGATGGAGTTAGAATGTTTTACAAAAATACATAATACAATAAAATGATAATGGTATCAGTATTATTTTATTTGCGTCTTTTATTAGGATATTATAATGCTTTTATCAAAATATATTTTGATCGTAAGATGACGCGACAAACTGCACCGCTTTAACCAAAAGTGGGAGGCTATTTCGTGGGATCGAAATGACTGGAGAAAATGGGGGTAGGCCATTTCCCAGCAATGGGATGGTACAGGTTAGCAGTAACAGAAACAGTATTTTGTAGATAAAATCCCACTAAACAAGCTACATTATGCAGCACAGCAAAACAGCAAACAGTTTAACAGCCGCACAACTGCGTACCGGAAGTGGCTGCGGTTACGTCACTTCCGTTTCCGGTAAGCCTTTGTACGCTCTGTGGCTAGTCTGACAAGAGTACAAGAATGGTTTAACAAGCACGGTGTAAATCACGTTATGGGTGTGTAGTTTGCGCAAAAAATCTGCTATTTAGTTTAATATAAATTGGATTTTGGACATTGCCATTTATTAAATTGCTAATTCTAATTATCTGTTTTTAAGTTTTTTTCTAAGTTTTTAAAACTAAAACTACCACTAGAATATGGACTCTTTAAGTTAGTGAATAATAAATTATGCTGAAAAGTAACATAATGCAACGTAGACTAGAATTGTGGACATGCTACAGTTTAGCGTGAACACAAGTGATATTAGCAAACTAACAAACATTTTGTCGGCTGCCGCAATCAAGCTGTCACGGCGCCGAGCGATTGTTTTGTATACAGCCGTGCAAATTATTGTAACTGCCATAAATTAACAATATCTATGAAAACCTATTAAAAGTTTTTTTTTTCAAAAACTACAGAATATATTTAAGTGAAAATTCACAATAATTTAGGATATTTATCAGAATAATACAGCAAAAAAAATTATTTTAACGCGGGAAAGTTCATTGAAATGCGGGTAAAGCTGGAGAAGCTTGCTTGTATAATAAGGTTCAAAACGATATAAAGTAATATTAATACGAAAATTCACATAGCAATAATGGTTTTACACAGCTTGTATATGCCTTCTCAATTTTCTTGCGTAAAAGAAGCCTCGTTTGTCAAATAGCAACATACATCTACATTAAATCATCCAACTTTAAAAGTTTCTCAAATAAATCTAGCATAACTCATAAAATATATCAACCCTCTAAGCCCAATAAATCTTCCTTGCATATGCATCAAAACATGCTTAAACTTGGCGTAAAATTTACGGCCCAAAACACTCCAGTAGGTACAATTAACAAAGTACCCTCATACCGAAACATTTAACGTGCAAACTCAACTTCTCACATTAAACATTGCCGGAAACAATAAAAAAAGAAAGATGTCTGCTTAAAATGCACATTAACAGAGCTATTAGAACTTTTTATTTCGACAAAAACTTGTGTCACCCTGAGATTTTTTTTAAGCTTCGCTTTTTTGTTTTCTCTGTTCGTTATATGTATAATTAATCTAATATAT
Organism: Chloroclystis v-ata; assembly: GCA_963691955.1. Lineage (NCBI taxonomy): Eukaryota > Metazoa > Arthropoda > Insecta > Lepidoptera > Geometridae > Chloroclystis > Chloroclystis v-ata. Next base: position 5,470,781 of record OY829905.1, read on the forward strand.
TATGTACCGACCCGATTATTTTATTGACGTTGTATTAAGTATAAATATTCTAATTTGCTTACGATTGTAAGCATTTTCTTCGTAATAAGGCACTACAACTACATACTTTTTCAAGCCTTGAGTAAAACTTGAGTCAAGTAAATGTCAGTAACAGAATTCATTGTCCTCAAGTGTAAGATTTCAAGCTCCGTGTTATTAAATAAATGCGAAACTCCTCGGTACGTGTAAATTAGTTTTAGTGGTTCCGTATTATTTTAAATGTTGCAAGTTCAGCCTAGTTGGGAGCCCGTTTGTTATTTAGCTAATGAAGCGGCGAAGTTTGAGGGCAAATTGTTTTGAACTTAAAGCAAATTTGTAGATAAAAAAAAATGAATTCCTTGTTTATTCACCTTAACCGTGTACGCGTGTAAAAAGATTACCTAATAAATTTTCAAAAAATGATTATTATCAAGTAAAAGTCAAGAATAAATTAAAAAGTTAATTTTCCTCTCGTATCGTGTTTAAAGATAGGTACTCATGTAAAAAGATTACCTAATAAATTTTCAAAAAATGATTATTATCAAGTAAAAATCAAGAATAAATAAAAAGTTAATTTTCCTCTCGCATCGTGTATAAAGATACGCGTGTAAAAAGATTAAATTTCAAAAAATGATTTTCTCTAGTAAAAAATCAACAATAACCATAATAATAACCATAATTTACTTCTCACCTGCATATTACAGATGTTGTACCGAACAGGCTCGCCGCGGCAGCCGGCGGCGGAGGCGCAGGTTCGGAGCTGGCGCGACACTCCGCCGTCGCACGTTCGAGAACAGAGCGACCACTCGCTCCACTGCGACCAACCACCGCGGTCCTGGAAATAGGTAATAATAAATACAAATATAATTAAGAACAAATACAAATATTTTATTGACTCAGAGAAGTTTTCATAAAATAAAATTAAAATCCATTGGATCCGTACTAGTCATATGGCTGTATTACGGAAACCAAAGGCCTCTCCCGTATCATTGTCAAAGAAACAATATATAAAACAAAAAATTAATTAAAAGAATCTTATAGTATAGTTACCTACACTAAAATTGTTTCTAAAAACGTTTAGTTAGTTAGAGAATCACCATTTAATTACATATTTTGATTCCACACTAAATATAATTTTCATTTCAGGCGCAGCTGTGTAAAATAAACTACTCGAAAACCTATCCTGATTGAACGTCAATAAATATAAATTTCCATCACAAAACTGTCTAGTTCAACACAAAAATCCTAAAATCTAACGTACAAAAAACTCGTCGAAAACATGTTCTAAATCAACACACCCGTATGCTACACACCCGTATGCTACACACTCGCCTACACAAAACAGATTTCGTGTCAAACTAACCAATTACTAGAGTTTTTATTTGCAACCGAACGCACTATATTCAGGAATTGACGGGAGGTAACTGCTAGATTTGTACATGGTTTCGTATCTGAATAACTAACCCTTCTAAGCGATTACGTTCCTATGAATAGCTCAATAGCTAGATTTGGTAAATCAAACTCGTCCATTTAAGAAATACCTAGGAGTTCTGTCATAGCTCCGGTTTTTTTTCAAATAAGTCCTCATGCTATGATTATGATGACAAGTAAAACAAATATTGTATTTGTATTTAACTATAAAAACTGTCGTGGTTTGATGAATTCATATTGAGATAGATCCTGAAGAAGTCCCACGTTCTGGGACGAAACGGTTGATCAAAAGTCAACGTAAATAAGGTTCGTGTATTGCCCGTTGATCTCAATATGAAATATTGTATTGTTAGCAACAAGGTATAACCTGAGTTAAGTTTGATGTAAAGTAAAAAGTTAGTTAAACACAATACTTATAATAATGGCAATGCTTATGTATTTAAATTAAAATAAAAACTGTTTCTAGATTTAACATTATTTAAAACTATAACTTAACCAACTGTTTTCGTAAGAAACAATAAATAAATATAATTTTTTTTATTTATTATGATGACGAATCAAAATCCTTAAAATTTAGGCGACAAATAGCCAAAAATCTGTTGCTGCGAGCAACTATATTTCAACGCCGGTATCTCACACCCGTTAGTTTACAGGATGGCTGGCGCGGACAGACAGACACTTCCAAATTGCTATACGGACGCCGGGTCAACTAGGCCAGTCGAAACTGTTTGAATATACAAAAAAAAAGACGTAAAAAAACCTGAAGTAAAAAGTTCCGAGAGCTAGCTCCAATTTTGTGTAAATATTTGAGGCAAGCTGAAAACTTGTCCCGCACCACAAGCTAAAGTTGAGAAACGATTGTTACAACATAGTTTTCACGTGCTTCGAGCCTACCACGGGGCTAGATGTTGCTGTGTGAATTATCCAGCAATATTTATTTTACAATACAATACAATACAATACAAAACTCCTTATTGTTACAACAGATTACTAAAAAGATACACATAACAATACAGAGAAACAATGGGCGGCCTTATCGCTAATAGCGATTTCTTCCACCGTTCAATTTTAATTATTATAGTTTTACCTCTATGTAGGTTTTATGATGTTAATTAGGGATCCGTGCACAATGGGTTGTGATGATGATCATTCTAAATCTACCTAACTTACCGTCAAAACACTCTTATACCATCTGATTGCTTACCCAACATGCAAAGAGGGGTTCCACACGCGATCTGAATACGTAATGTGTGAAATTGTGCGGCCCAAATACAGGGTATATGATTTTTCCACTGGATCATCTTTCATTCTATGGATGATTATATGACCCGTTTTTGTATAAAAACATATTTATAACGAAAAAAATTATTTCTGGAAAATTCACACAGCAACATCTAGCTTATAATTATGATTAACTTGATATCTGATATAAGTACCTACTTATTAAAATACATAATAGAGATAAGTACCTATATATTTATTAGATTTTTTTAAACCTTTTTTTAACCTTCATTAAAATTATTAACCATATCTACTATCTTTTTCAGTTTTTGCATTTGTGCGAGGAAGATGGTAATAAGGTGTATTATTTTACGCGAGTGCGACAGAGACAGGTAAAACAGTTCAATGCACTTATTTATATCTGCACTCAACAAACCACTAAAGTTCGAAATCACCCTAAAATACTATTTCCATTAAGCCCCAGTGGAAACGGCAAACGAACAGACAAACTATTCCTACACTAAAACAACTGAGTTACAGAAATACCTCGATTACCTTTGGACAGACAGACAGCTGTAAAAATACCTGCTTCAAATGTACAGTGAAACGCGTTCTTGCTTGAAAATTATAGAGAAAATGCAATGGATATTTACTCTCCTCGATTTTTCATATTACTTTGAAAAATAATTCTAAAATTTAATAATTGAAATATTCGTAAGCTAACCTAGGCGCGACATGGCTGTGAAAAACTATTTTATAAGATTTTAATGTAACCTACTTGGGTTTCATGAAAATATTTTTATGATTATGAACATAGCAATTAACAATGTGGAACCCTCTATAAATATCCTTTGAGGTTAGGCACACAAGCTTACTCTTTTATAATAATGGTGAGATGGGAACTTGGTATAATAACCACGAGCCTTGATGCAGTAAGTTGGTACACCACAGTTTGCCAAAGTTCATAAATTTTGGCAAACTGTGGTGAAATACATCTACCTCGTTCTCGGACTAAGCGTTGAGCAAGCGATATCTCTCGTTATATTGTGAAGTAGATACTTATTTATCTAATTGCCTCTATTTCCCCACTTCCGTAAATTCAACCTATTGTATCCGTAAATATAAAGAGGCCTAGACTGTTTGCCAGAAACTTCATCTGACCCCAAATAATGAGCAAAACTCTTGACCTTTTCGAGTAAAAGTAAAAAAAATAGTGGATTTTCCGCCGAATTCGTTTTCAGTACACGAAAGTTGTTGATGAAAAAACTTTACCGTACGAACTCGGATTGCGCATGTTGGGTTTTATTTAAACTGGATTGAACCGGTTTTAATAATAACTAGCAAAGACATTTCTAGTAGTGAATCTTTAATTATATAAATCTCCAACTCCAATAAAGTTACTTTTAATTCACAAAAGAAAAAGCAGTTTATTTCTTGAGCTAATATATTTTTTAAACCAATAATAAAATACAAAATCAAGATTTATATGTACGCAAATTCATTAATGATTTCATCCAAAAAATAGCGTATAAAAATATAAAAGCTTATTTAAATTTGGAATTATTCCGAACGGGTACGCGATACCGACAACAAAATTCAGTCATTCAAAATTAGAACGCCACTCATCAACGCGGGAATTTGAATTTTTCCAAAAAGTTTTTGTTAGAATTTGAGCCTTATGCCCAGGGATGACGGTTCAGGTGAACGGATCGTATGTCTGACAAATTGGAGCTGATCCCAGGAGTTACAATTTGCATGTAAGTTGCGTAGAGTGATAGAATTCGCGCGGTTTGTGGTTTTTATTAGGATTTGTATGTGACAATTTTGACATCATAATTTTGCCGCGACAAAAAGTAGCTTTATTCTGATATAATGAGCCTTCTTGTAGGCCGGCACCTCAAGTCTGATAGGTATGCTAGTACTAACCTTTCCATGGTGAGTTCCGTTCTCATGATGCTCAGCTAAATCCGGGTCTTCAGTAGAAATGTCGTGGCCATGTCGGTGAGCCGATGCTTGTAACTGAAACAATACAAATTTGTATAATTAGTACAAATAATATGCAGTCAAACTGAGGACATCCGAGTAAAGTAAAAAAAAATACAACGCATAATTTCGGCTCCGGAAACACATAATTGTCCCATTAGTATAGCACCAGGTTTTACCATCTGTTTATAAATACCGTCGTCAGTTTGATGACATGAGACCGAAAAGATGGGGTCGTACTATTCAAAGGTGATCATCATACCTACGCTACGACTTATTGATATAAGCATAAGTGGCTCTAACAACCAATAAATTACATCCAATCACGACTTCCATAAATAAATAACGATTCTCAAACAAATAGAACTCTTCTGTACATATTGACTCACGAAGCGACTGCAAACAAACAAAACAAAACTTTGATATCTAGAACAAGGATCAATCAAAATTTTAATCATTTGACCAATCACAGTATGTATGGTCTACAAAGTACCTACACATAAAATTAGGCCCTACGAGGATTTTCCCGCGTATGATAGGTACATTTTCCTGAGGTAGGTAGGTAACACTTATTTTGTCACACTGAAAAGCAGCCTATATAATCTTGACATAGGACATAAGCACACTTGACTTTTTTCACTTTCAAAATCACGCTTGACTTTCATTCCAAATGACATGGGTTCAAGTCTCGCTGTGTGACTTTCGATTTTTTCTCTTGAAAAATGAATTGTTGCTTTAAAATCAAGAGCTATAAACGGTGAAGGCAAACTTTGAAAAGTGGACATGACATTTCTCGCCAAGAGCGAATTTGCATTTTTTTATGAAAATGTCCCGTGTATGGTAACAGAAATAGGGGTGATTACGGTAAGATCAGGCATAGCTAAACGAAACCAGGTCAAACACAAATAGCTAGTTTCCAAAACCCAGCCAATCTGAGTCGATGAAGCCGATCCATCGATCACGACAAGTACCACTAGCGCCATCTATTAGCCGCGCTACAAATACTCGTCATTTGTTGGCTTCCACTTAGCGCGGATCACGTACCGATGAGATATTGCTCTCTGTATTCTATCAGGCGCAATTGTTGGTTGTATTGATTCTATGGTATGGTTAGGATGTTTTGAGGGGATATTACATTATAAAATTTCGACCCAGACTTCGGGTTTAATATTTAGGTACCTACAAGAGAAAAATTAAGCCATTTACAAATCATATTTTTGATTATTTGATTAGGTACACTCAAGTTTAACATGTTTATAATAAGTTTTTCTTTAATAACAATTTATGAGAATATCAATGCAAAGAGCACCATAACCAAAATAAGACTATATCTACTACTCACTGTTGCTGTTGATGATGATGCCTTCTCTCACACTGTAGATATATCTCATATTACAACACTTCACAATGTCCGATATCTACGCTTAAATTCATGTACAATATGCTGAATTCTGCGCTTCATTTAGACAAGGTTATTTTACTATTGTCCCGTCTGTTACTCGCACTCGACTCGGAACTTGCCGGTAGTTTTCGTAAAAAAAAAAGATGTCTACAAACTCTCTCTGAGGGTAGATAGTTTAAGTGGCAGATATTTTTTAAGTGGAGATTCAGAGATATTTTTTTACTACCATAATGTGCTTTTTATATATTTTTGTTACGCAAAAAGAGAACACTCCTTATTACATCAATAAATATTAGAATACCCGCAACACTGTCTAAAATAAAAGCGGACGTGTGTGCAATGTATCGGAAGAGTTCAGTGAGCCGCGTAATTCTACAGATACGACAACAAGCGCCTGTTCTCATTAAAACTATTGAAAAGCCTATGGAAATCGAATTATACTAGCGTTTTTTCCTTCAGAAATAAGTCCTGAAATAATAATTATATACAACATGTAGTATGCATTATTGTGCACCGTTAATCACTATCGTTTAGAATATTAATAATCAAAATCTTTAGTCGCTGTCAGTGTCACTGCCTGCCGCCTCTCTCGCTGGTACGTCATTCGCATTTTAGTGCTCAACCGTTCGTCACGTAAAATTGCGAAAGTTTCGCACTAGTAAAATAAACAATTGTGAACCAATATAATTACGTTTTATCATGGCCAAAACAAGTTTAATTTGCCATTCTTACGTAAGTGATCAACTACAAATCATAAAATTTGTTATAAAAATCCAAGTTGAGTCCAAGTGACTCGGAACCAAATCATACCATTAAAAATGGTAAGTCAAGTTATTATTACAATTATGCTTAGCTATTTTGTGGGCATAGACAACAAAAATACATTCGGGCTGATCGTCGGACAGTCTCATAATTATGATGTCATGCCGCACTACCCTCATCTTCAATGTAGGTTATTATAAGCTTATGTAGCTCATATTGTGCGCAAAGACAACAAAAATGCATTCGAGCTGATCATCGGACAGTCTCATCGCAACAATGATGTCATAACGCGCTACCCGCATTTGCAATGTGGTTTATTGAAAAGTCAATTTATTATTACAAGGGTACCTACTTATGTAGCTCATATCGTGCGCAAAAACAACAAAAATACATTCGGGCATCGGACAGCCTCATCGCAACAATGATGTCATAAAGCGCTACCCGCATTTACCGTGGATTATTGAAAACAGATACTGTGCTAGTTCTGTGTACAACAATACGTATTTATACTAATAATGTACTATGACAGTCATACAATGCATTCGAGCAGTATTCAGGACTGTCTCATCGCATATTGACTATCAAATTAACAAGTTAATGCACTCGAGCTGATCTTTGGGCTGACTCATCGCATTTGTACAACATGTTTAGAAGAGAATTATATCGAGCTGTTCTATGGGCTGTCTCACTTATTCTACTTCCCTCATTGCAACTGGACATGGAGTTGATAAATATAAACCCCATAGATTGGGGAGTTTGTGTATCCACCACACTAAAAGGTTTGTTAGCGGCAAATTTAATTTACCACAGTGAGTTGATAGGTTAAGTACCTACCTACACAAATGACGCTGCAGCCTATCTTCTGATAAACATATCCCAAGGCGGTTTGATGAAATCTATGGGAAAATATTGGGTGGCACTATTCTTAGGCCATCGCCATACGGCACTTTTGGCAAAACAAAACACAAAGATAGATTTGACATTATTACAGTGTAGTGTTACACAAGTAAAATTTATTTGAAACATTCGGATATACTTTTGGGTTTATCCTACGTGTAATTATTAAATTGTTTTAAATATTATACTTAACGTCCACTTATTTGAAAAATAAATATGGAATAGAGTAGTTCCTACTTGGTGATTTATGCATAGTAATTATGCATAATACCTACCTACTTTTGCATTATAAATAATACAAACAATCACCATTAGATATTTATCAAGATATCATAATTATCTATAATGTATACCATGTATACCTACAATACCTATGTTTTATTATTATTATTACTACATCCTGCAAGTTGTAGATTTTCCTGCATAAAATGTTTCCTTCCATACGTATCCGATTATTTTGGGATTGAAGCGAAATATATAAGCAAACTATAAAGTGGTTTACTTGTGACCAACATACGCAACTTTATAAATATTAGACTTGTAAAACAATAAGAACGAGCTATGAAGAAGTTTACAAGGTTGAACTATGAAATATTCAGCATTCTGAATCTGTTATTAGGTTTTTTCAGTACCTCTGATGCAAACTGGCTAATCTTACAAGGAAACAGCCGATCGCATCGAATAATACCGCACATCCAGAAGTCTACATCCGTAGTCCAGTTCATCCAGGACGCCAGTGCAGCAGTGGACACACCGCCGACACAGCCGCCGAGCATAGAGGAGACGAGGTACCCAAAAACCATCGGCCGTATTTCCGACATCAATAACCCATAGTAACTACCATCTTGGTACAAATATCTGCTTATAAACAGATGTTTTTATTTTTTAAACAGTCGTTTAACATTCGGTCCGCCTCTTGGTGAGACCTAAGTACAAAACTAAAGGTTTGTGTACAATAATAATATAATCCAGCATTGAAGGATCGCAGCAATCAAGACATCGCAGCGTGCTCAACTATCTTATATTACTATAAGTTCATTCCTGGAATCTTGTTAAAATCCATACCGAATTGAAATGTGCATTTTAAAGATAATCTGCTATGGTGTGCGAAAGAAGATTCCGCCTCGCGGCACCAGCCGCATTATGACCGATGTACATATCGGGTCAAGCAAGACCAAGCGTGTTTTACCAACATGAAATATACAAACCTACTTGGCTGTATGCTGTAGGGTGCGTCATCACTGGCGACTAAGAAATTATTGTCAGTTTTCATGTGTGCATGTCGGAGAGTTTTTTCTACGCTACCTACGTCCATTGAGTTACGGATAATACCTACGTACAACTATTTCCAAATTCTCTCTCAATGTGATACACTAACGTGTTTACAATGTTTACATGATACAAAATATAATTATGAACATTCTGCTGTTAAGTGTATAGTAACTTCCTAAAGTTATGAACCATGAATCGCTTCAGATAATCCACTATTAGCGTTGCTACATTTTTAATATCATTTCATATTATAATAACTATCAATGTAACCGTTTCAAACTTACATAGTTACCTACTATGTAAACTAAATATTATTATAAATAGTTTTATAACTGATTTCTATAATAGTGTCTATGATTGGGTTAGCTGGAGACCTATTATGAATTCAACTTCGTTTGAATATAAATCCAGGGTTTCACAAACACATGTTATTGAGTTAAACCCCATGATTTCTGTTTTGCATCCACGGGATGAACCAGCTGTCATGCAATGGAACACATCGCATTTTTAAAGAAATTAACATCTGGATAAAGTTATCAAAACATATAATATGAAATAAGTTGGTATTTTCAACCACTGCATAGTCGGTTTTCTAGTGTGCGCTTGCCCAGAAATTTATTGGCTTTGTTATAAGCCTTAAAATTGTATATTTTTATTTTCTCCATTCGACGAAAATAATGGTAGCTCCACGCTACCCTATAATCATTCTAAAGAATTTAAAATGACAATACTGTAGATAAGAGTTGTATTGTTAATTCTGGCGCCTCAACAACGGGGTATGGTTCGTGTGGTTGTAGAAAAGGTACCGGCTGTAGACCTTGGTCGAAATATAATATCAATTTCCATACAGATAAAGCTGCAAGTTATCTACTATCATTATAGGTTATAAATATAATTCCTTTTTTGCATCCATACATCAATAGAATGAGAGAAAACCAGTCTCCCTTCTAAGTGAATTAAACTACTGTCACGACTGAGTCCTCGAAAAACGTTACTAAATAAGTACAATTAACCCAGATCTTTTTGTCTTTTGCAAATACAAAAAAAAAAAAAATGTGACTTGTAAGGTTATCTACAGTACAAGTTTAGTGTCTAGACACGCCTGACATCTTCCCTTTACGTTGTCATGGGCTAAAATATTTTTTATACTACGTTTCTACGGTTTTTTTTGACTCTCAGTTAAACAATTATTTACAAAACCGAAGAAGAGGCTTTATATAGGTTATATTTAGCCGTTGTATCTGTTATTTAGAAACTTTTTACATAATAATTAATCTTTGACCAGCAACAATAACGTGTTAAATTAATTTTTTGTCGCTAAGACAATTATATATTATCTCCACCATACGGGGACATCCACAACAATCATTTAGTATAATCTCTACCAAGTATGTAGCACAATAGTTGTCTGGGAAGGTCGTGTATATTTAAATATACACCATACATACACATTTGTGAATTTAATATTTGTTACAGTTTTGAGTGTTGTTTACAACAATTTTTATATCTTATATTATTCTTTTCACCACAGTTATTTAACTTTACATACAAAATTGTATGTATACTCAATAGCAACAAGATAGTGTTCCTATTGGTACTCCTTTGAATAGTTCTAACATAATATATTCAGACGATCGGATACATGAATATTCGATCACAAGTTTAAATCCTCTATGGATATTTTGGAGTTTGCTCCCCTGTAAATAAAACTATCGATTTCAGTAAAAAATAGTACAAAAAATGTCCTATTGACTTTAGAAATGTTTTTGGTACTAGTAAACCGAATAGAATCTAAATAAATTTTGATATGAGTATGATCGTTTTATCACCAGTGTATCTTATTGGCGTTTGGGAAAGCCCTTTATCTATGAATAAAATCATTGTAAACCCACGCATTAACCATAGAGATTAACAGCTACAGTTAAACATTATGTAATTACTAATGTTTAAACATTATGTTTTTACTAATTACAACTAAAACGGTTCTTCCTTTGCAATGGAAAGGTTCTGCAAAAGAACAATCATACAAACCTGGAGAACATCTTCATTTATGAGATTTGTTTTAACACACAAATAATAAGCCACAACATTTTTATGTTGATAGTGTAATAAAAATACTGTTCAAAATAATATAATTATAACAGGGTAAAGAATCTTGGAATTTATTTAATAAACGAAACAGTGGTTTCCCACATCATGACATATAAAACATATATGATTTTGAGTAAAGTTACTCATAATTCTAAGTTCAACTTAATTTAGTATAATTTCTCTATTGAGTAATTCTAATATGATTTTATTTCCTCAATCAGCTCTAAAAGTCTACATGTTGTATATAATTATTATTTCAGGACTTATTTCTGAAGGAAAAAACGCTAGTATAATTGATGATTAAACGAACTTACCAAGTGAAGTTCTATCATAATTATACGTTGCGTTTTTTCCGAAGAAATAAGTACCAATTCCCTCCCAACCCAAAGACCCTGATGCTGATTTGATTTCGTCAACAAAATCAAGAAAAACTATTCAAGAATATCTGATGTAATATATCTCTAAACGAAATGACGTACCAGCGAGAGAGGCGGCAGGCAGTGACACTGACAGCGACTAAAGATTTTGATTATTAATATTCTAAACGATAGTGATTAACGGTGCACAATAATGCATACTACATGTTGTATATAATTATTATTTCAGGACTTATTTCTTCGGAAAAAACGCAACGTATAATTATGATAGAACTTCACTTGGTAAGTTCGTTTAATCATCAATTATACTTAATTTACTTACGTAGCAATAATAGGATAATGCATTTATGGTTTTATGACAAAAAAGTTCTATGTAAAATATTATTGTGATTGTGTTCCTGGAATTTAGAAACATAAAATACTTTTTACCTTTTTACAAAAAACCGACATCAAACTACCTCTTTAAAATTTTAAGAATTCCACCAATTTCTCATGGATGAGTTTCTGTTTGATGATGGTCATCAAACAGAAACTAAATTTAGTAAATCGGTCCAGGAGTCTTGGAGTAATCAGTGAATGACAAAAAATCCGACGAATCGAATACTTCCTTTTTTAAGTCGGTTAAAATGCATAATAGATCTCCCATTATCAAATCTCTGCATAAAAACGTCACTAGCGACAGACAAATAGCGATCACCATAGCAACAAAGTCTGTTTAATCAATCTCTCATAGCAACATTGGAGATATAGAGAGAAAATAGATAAAGCACTGGCTATTGGAACAATTGGGCTTAATTTAGCGCAAAGTCCATTATAATAATAAATCTAGAACTAAAAGGAGAATATACTAGTAAAATGGTCGTTTTCCATGTGAAAAGGGGAGACCAATCTCAGTTCCTGTATGATACTAGTGTTGATAAAACTGTCGATGAAGTGGTGACGGATATCACAGCTATCTTCAATGGGAGACTGAAGGTATGTTGTTTAGGTAGAAATACATACATAAGACTTATTAAAATTTCGCAATTTGTAAGGAAATATAAAAATATAACTATGTTTATACTCAATTTACTTTTGAGCTTTCGTTTACAAATGTGTTGCAATATGAGGCACATAAAGTATATAATAGATTTTTTCCTTTTATTAAATTTCCACCTTTTACCATTGAGTTACTTTATTGTTTTGCTTAAATTTAAAGGTGGATTGCCCATCAACTCTTATTATCTCAACCTTAGTTTCATTGACGTAAAAAAATTGCTTATAATAAAAGTTTTAATAATCCTTATCATCAGGTGACGCGAATCTGCTACGAGTTAGAAGAGCTACAGAAACATGGCACCTTCCTGCCGCTGGAGATGCAGGGACTTACTGATGAACAGGTAACAACTTCACAAAAACTAAACATTATACCTTCTATTGTGTTAGATATATGTAGGTTTATGAAATAATAACTGCCAGTAGAATTCTAAAATAGCCGAATTTTCTAATCCTCGAGACAATTCGATCTCGTAAATTACGTACGTACGTACATACTTACGTAAATTCAGGGCGCATAAAATAACATAACACCCCTTTTCACGTTCCCACTGCTGGGACACAGGGACTTCTTTCTGACGAGAGAGATTAGGCCTTATTTCACCACGCTGGCCAAGTGCGGGTTGGTGAATGACACATTTCCTTCAAACTTTCAAAGTTCTCAGAACATGCCGGTTCCCTCACGACGTTTGCCTTCACCGTTAGAGCACGTGTTTTTATCACATAATTAATCAGGGCGCATGATTTACTTTAATTGTAATAAATATTAAGCCAATACCAATGCGAGTTTGTAAATCTTTCATTTCCTAATTTAAGCTTGTAGTTTAATCAAACCTTACCTACTACCGTTTTGCTTTCATTTGTATATCTATCTATTTGAAGTGGCAATAGGCAGGCCATATAGCGAGGAGAACAGATGGCCGATGGGGCCGAAAAGTCCTCGAGTGGAGACCACGGATCGGGAAACGCAGCGTTGGGCGTCCACCAAAAAGGTGGACTGATGATTTGGTGAAGACGGTCGGCTCGCGGTGGATGCAGGCTGCGAGCGACCGTAATGACTGGAACTCATATAGGGAGGCCTATGTCCAGCAGTGGGCGTCCAATGGCTGATATGATGATGATGTATATCTATATTTCAGATAAAAGAGCTAAAGCTCGAAGATCCCTGGGCCCAGCGCTGCGCCCCTCAAGGAGCCGTGTTTGAGAAGGACGACATGGGGCGCCGCTGCGGGCTCGCCCCGCCGCCGCATCTACAGGAAGTCTTGAAGAAGGCTGCTGAGGCGGCCAAGGAGTTTATCAGCAAGAAACATGTAAGGAGTCTTCTTATAGTGTTGTCTATGATGATGCATTCCAAGACGAGATCCATCGTTGTATAGGATACCATGAGATCTTTTCTAATATGAGTTCCGTATGAGTTTTGTCTATGTATTGAACTAAAAAGACATTTTATACAAATGTAATATCGCACTCGTTCAATACTAACAAAATCGAAATCGAAATCTAATGACTAATGCGTTTAAAAGTTTTTATAGAAGCAGTTTTAGTAGTTTTTTTGTAATTTAAGTATAATAATAATCTATAGTAGATCCTGTTCTTGTTTCATTAACATATCTATTTAAAAGTTGTTTCTCAATTTCCAGGTAGATCTTCGCAAGCCCCTTACCCAGAAAGACGTGACGCGAGCCCTAGAAGAACTGCTAGGGGCTACCAAGATAGTCTTTCCCGCAGGTCTACCGCCCCACGACCCTGTCCGCATGGAGCTGGAGAATGTCGAGGATCTGAGTGGAACCCAGGCTGCGAATGAGGTGCTGGATCCGTCCAGGGCCTGTCTTTGGGCTTGTGGGAAGAGGCTTCTTGCGGGGAATATGCTGAGCGATCATTTGGGTGAGTTCGTGCTTAATACACTATTGGCACTATTGGTCTTACGAACAGGGCACTGGCTCAGAGTCGCTTAAAGAGCTATGGGGAAGGCTTACTACGGGATCGAATCGAAAATTAGGAGATACGTTGACGAACGTGATTATTTTGTAAATAGAGGTGCAACTCCTAGCAACAGGCTGAAACACCAGTCCTTAGTTAGTACAACCTTCGTATTTAAGCTTAAACCTTAGCAGTACCTTTTAATGTATGAAAGAATGTGGTCTTACTATGTGGCATTTTGACTAGAAAAAGGCATAGGCATAGACGTTATTTCTATAGAAACACAGGGATTTACAGGGATACGTCAGAAAAAGACTAGACTAACTTAGATACTGATTCTTTTCTCATGTTACATGTGTATTTTCCAGGTAAAAACGACAAATGCAAGGTGACAGTGAAGCTGTGCTGCAGTTCCGAAGGCGCGCCGGGAAGAGAACCCGTCATGAACGAGGAGGAGAGGAAACAACTCATGATGCATGCTTACAGGTGACCTACTCATAATAATCCTACTAATATTATAAATGCGAAAGTTTGTAAGAATAGGGATGTTTGCTACTCTTTCACTCAAAAACTATTACATAGATTTTGATGAAACTTCACAATAATGTTGTAAATCATCATAACACATAAGCTACTATTTACCGCGGTAAAATCCATTATAACGCGGAAAAGTTAATTAAAACGCGGGCAAAGTCGCAAGTGGAAAGCTTGTTATATTAATTGCACAATTCAAACAGCCACATCTAAGAACATATATTATAATGATGAATAATAGAGAGAGGAACTTTCTGACAATGCGTGCAGAGTCTAGGAGTATCGCTTTCTGAATCTGACCATTGATCGTTACTGTTATAGGCTAATTCATGTCAGTCTTATTATATTGTTGCAGGAAACAAGAGGAATGGAAGAAGCTAGAACAGGACGAAGACGACCACTACATGGACTCGCAGTGGGCGGACGGACACAGCATGAAGAGGCAGTTTCATGGACTCAACAATATATCCTGGAAACCAACCCTGAGGAAGTAGATTAATCTCATCAAATATGTTAAACAGGATGTATGTAAAATCTTGGTCAGATTGGGTTTTAAGTATTTTAGATTTTACTTTGATTATTCTAGAACACTTTATTTGTGTGTACGTAGAAAGAAGATTCAAAAATAAATAATAATAAAAGAGCTATAATTTTTGTTTTTAAGTCAAGAGAAGTCAAGTGCTCTTCGTAATGATTTTAGCTATAAGACAAGAGAAGACAAGCGGTTCCATCGTAGATGTTTTTCGTTACAAAAAGGATGATCAAACGATAAATGTCATGTGATATCGAGATCTCGGGTGGCATCAAAGCATTAGTTTTACTTTGTGTGAAGTTTTTGATAGGCTTTAATATCCTCTTATATAATAATATAGGATTCTAATAATACGACTTGACAAAACCCTTGTTTAACTTCCCTTGCATCTGATAGTACGTGACGATGTGGCTTAGGATAAAACACATGTGTCTAGAAAATATGGGTCATTTCAAATCTAAAGTGAACAAATAATTCACTTAAGACTTGAAGATACCAAGATTATATTATATAGGATGCAGGAGAAACAACAGCAGGTAACGCATTCTAAGTTAACAGTGTTATAGCGATAATTAAACGACTATTATAGTCTAACTAAAATAAGTTCAATTTGCGTGGTTTCTATTTTAATTCTGCAAACGCCTAACCATTTACACACAATCTAACTTTGTAATTCCGACATCACGTCACAACCCTCGTATGCAGAATAGGTTTTATCATCGCCCGCAATATTCTTGGAACCTTTATTTTCACACACGAAATCACTGGAAAAGCTATATTCTAATTTCCCAGTAATGTTATTATGCGATCCATCATATTTGCGCGATACAGACAGGCGGCGCGATTGATGTAGATGTAGATTGTGTGTCGATGGTAATGTCTTGGGTTATCTGTTCGTGTATTTTTAGATATTAGATTTGTCTTCATTTGTCATTTTGTAAGGGTTATGTGCATCAGAAAAAAAAAATTAACGCAGCCAGGACTAAACTGGAAGGCGTGAGTTCGACTCCTACTCGAGGACTAGGTTTACGTTGTGATCTTGTAATTTTTTGCTATACCACTTTCTAATATTTAGAAGGCTTACGTGAGTAAATCATATAAAAAAATTAAAGTAATTACTACCCACTTATCTCACTTTCACAATTTTCGTGTGTTATACTATTCATTTTATAAAACGGGAATTACTCACGTATTTACACAGGAGTTAAACAACTCTCGACGTTTCAACCACAACAAGAGCAGTCTTTATCAGGAGGAGTGAGCGTCCCGCCGTGCTCCGTCTCCTCTCAGGTCGCGTGCGCGGTTCTCACTGAGAGGAGACGGAGCACGGCGGGACGCTCACTCCTCCTGATAAAGACTGCTCTTGTTGTGGTTGAAGCGTCGAGAGTTGTTTAACTCCTGTGTAAATACGTGAGTAATTCCCGTTTTATAAAATGAAAATACCCACTTATCTTCTAATTACTGGGACACACTGCGAGAAATGTGTGTATTAACTTAAGCACTCGTTAAACCTTTAAAAAAGCATAAAAGAAAAGCTTAAAAGAAGTCTGAGACTCTTTTTAATCTGTATAAAGTTCAGCTTAAGAATCTGCCCGCGACTCGGCCGTTTTAAATAGTTTGAAAACAAAACTAGGAGTTGATTAAAATGTTAAGTGCTTTAATTCAGTTCGACTTAATGAAGAGCTTTTGTGAAAGGAAGGTTTGTAGGTCTTATCGCTGGGTTTATAGGTTTGCAGGAAGAAAACTTTGGGGTTTGGATGAGATTTTGAGTTTTGTTTGTTTAAGTTTTATTGTAATTTCATTTGATGATTGTTGAATTTTTTACCGACTTCAAAAAGTAGTACCACCCAAACAGTGTAAACAGAGTTGATACGTAGATTGTGCGGTGCCATCTCAAGAATAGTACCAATCATTGTCTTCAAAGCGACTAAAGTAGATATTAATATACAAGAAGACCATCTTACTGCGATCACCAATCCGCCTGGTAAGTATGGTGATTACACAAATACCTACCTATGTATACCTATAATGGGTTCTGTGGTAGTAGTGGGTCGTAAAGTTAGTTGTTTTGACGGTTGTTTATTGAGTAAATGTAAGACAGTTTTCCTCAAAACAAAAATAATAATATCTAAAACACCATACTTTTGTCTACCTCTTAAAAATATTCTCGCCAACAAACAAAAAATAACTTAAAATAAAAGACGTGCTCTGCCACGATTTCACGGAACGTTTATCAATCTCTTTATCACCCTGTATCAGTAACAGCTCTTTGTGGTCACCCCGTATAGCACAAAGGGGATGGTGAATGCCTTTTCATTGCAGACAACAATAGGCTTTATTACGTCGCTCTACGGTCTCTATTCAAGTGTCGAGGACGACAGCTTTTAGGATGCGTATGGTAGAGTGACGTGTGTTTTGGTTTGTTTGTCAATTCCTCATTATAAAATGTGAAGAATTTCAATAAATTGAATTTCTGAACGAATATTTAAAGACAGATGACGATGGATGTTATAACCTGCGCAATTAGAAATGATATTTGGCAATGGCGGCGGGTACGTATGGTACGGTTGGCAAAACAAATTCTCAAACAGGCCGGCGTCACGACGAATTTTCCATAAAAACGTAATAGCAAAATGATTTGTAATTCGAGCATATTTCCACGGTATTATTGTATTATTATTATTATTATTTAAATAGTATTTTTATCTAGGTCCCTACAGAGTTTTTTTTACAAAATACTTATTTTAAATAAAATTATTTTTTTAGTAAAGTAAAGAGTTTAAACAGCTTTGCGTTATAAACCCGGCGTCGGCGCTTTTATAACGTCTTCAATGTGATCATTCATACGAAAGCTTTTAAATCAAAAATTAATATTAATTGAATTTTTAAAGTTTCGGTTCTAAGTATGGGGACCCCATACTTAGAACTTATTTTATGAAATCCTAGTGCGGTTCACGGATTACATCTACTTACCAAATTTCAGCTTTATAGCTATTATAGTTTCGGAGTAAAACGGCTATGACATACGGACGGACGGACGGACGGACGGATGGACATACGGACCTCAGAACAAGGAATATAGAATTAGTTTCTATTATCTAAGATACGGACGGACGGACGGACATAACGAATTTATAAGGGTTCCGTTTTTGCCATTTGACTACGGAACCCTAAAAAGCGTCGCGTTCTAAAAGTGCCGACGTGTGAACACGTACTTGGGTATGCAAATGTTCTATTTGAACGCTTTTTTAACGGACGTTAAAAAAGCTCTCGTGCGAATTAGGCCTGACTGACTATTTTTTTGTAGCGCGTACTTCACTGTGTGAGTATAGACAGCGATAGAGAGTGAGCGAGAACGCATGCGAGTGGACGCCATTTCTAAATATCTTTTTTATGTGCGCACGTAATACAAAAACATCTAATACAAATTATGAAATTAATATAATGTAATAACGTACGTACGTGTAATTTATTATAATATGTAAATAACTTAATTTCCTAAATGTAGTAACATTTGTAATTGGTTTTTTATAAATCGTGTTTGTTACTTAATAAATAATAATATATAATAATAATTATGAAAAACTTGGGTGACATTCATAAATTTACTAAACTAACTTTTAACCTTATATTGCTTAAAGTCGTACTTATTTATTTGTATATCCTTTATCTATAGCTACGTTTTACAGCTAAATATTCTATTATAACGCGGGCAAAGCCGCAAATGTAGTAAATGAAATAAATGTAAAAAAATATTCTTTAAATCATATATTATGTCTTATTCTTTAAAGAGAAGGAGTATAATGATAAAGTTGAGACCCGATTAAGCAGCGGTCTCCGGGTCGCGCAAATTATCAATATCGGAGCCTGGCCCCGACTCTGAGGGGAAAAATCTGCGCGCTACGTGAGCTACATAACTGAGATTAAGATCTGTTTAGATGGAGATAGTGGACGTGATAGTGGCGAGTTAGATCTTAAATAAATCTGCATGGAAGATCAAACGATCGAGATGAATATGATAATTTATTTGATGTGCCTAAAAATCCATATAATATACATTTTTATTTACGTTCCCATAACTGGTACATATAAATAGCTTAGGACCAGGAGACATTATTTTCCGCGGGAAGTTCTTTTATAACGTGGACTAAGGGATAGTTATTTTTTTTAATCAATAATGACCATTATGCATGAAAGTTTGCCCTTCCAGTGGTCAGTGAGCACTGGCCTGATCAAACGCAGCACAGTACTATCGACTCGACCGCGTCACGTGCGGCTACTTACTCCGACACAATTATACTCAGGGCTCAGTGTTATTCAATTCTAACTATACCTAACTAGTTTATTTCTTTTCACTTCTCCACAGTTTTGTTCGTAGATTTTCCTACGGGAAAAGCTATTTTTACAATTATTTTATATTATCATTACTGTTGTATACCGAGACGAAAATGAAAATAACACTTATACTATTATAAAAACCATAAAACTATTAGGTATATTATATTCGGATACTATATAAAATCTGATACATAAGTATAGTAAAACCATTTCTAAAATGAACGCCCCTCCACCGAATTCTGTATTTTTTTTTCTGTGTATTCTGTTTTTCTGTAATTCCTCTCACACGTTGAAATCATCACGGTTTTGTGGAGGGAAGTTCATTTTTAGAATGGTTTTACCATACATTATATAGATATTATTATTTAGGATTCATATATTATATAACTGTGGGGGTGTCGAAAAATGGGGGAATCGAACCCGCAACCTAGCGCTACAGGTATAATACATTTTTCAAAGGGTTTAATACCTATTACAAAATGAACTCATGAACTCAAACAAAGACCTGTCACATGCAAAAGTTAATCAAATCAACAGCTAATCCGTCAAAATAAACAAGTAATCTAACATCGGATAATCCATTTATGTAAATTTGTAAAACATTCCATCATCATTACGTTCATCGAGACGAGGTTACGTTACTTAAGTTTAAGTCTTATTTTACACGCAGCGACTTGAAAGCAATTGAAAGTTGCTATAACAACTTAATACTGGACACCTCTCCTCAAGATTTGATTATTGATTTCTCCATTATTACATTTTTGTTAATTTTTGTTAATTTTTGTTGTTTTTTTTACAAGAAGAAAGGCTACATTTTACTGCAGGAAAATACACCCTTTCTCGGATAAATCTATTAAACTACGGGCAAACCCCCAAAGTGAAAGTTAGCTTACAATATAAATCGTACGAGAATCAAACCAGCTACTACCCATAAATCCACCGCGGTTTACCAATTAAGCCAACTACGTCAAACGTAGCTACGTACATACAACGTAGCCTAGCGACGTAGTTTTGTACGTATTATTCGCTCGAAAGGATTGCTCAACGCATTATTCCGGAATACCATAACGATAACACGTAACTAACAAAATTCAACCACTCTTATTTGAACAAAATTTTACAAAAAGGTGAGCTTAATGCCAATGCATTTTCTACCAGCTAACCTTGTAGGTTCTTAGTAGTACTATATAAAGTTGGCGTTGTAAAATCTTATTAGATGAAAATAAATACATAATACAAAAATTGTAAGTTAGGTAACCATACTAATCATCAATCGTTATTCATTTATCACTATCAGTCAGTGGCCACTCAGCGACTTTTAGTTGCCAGTCCGTATTATCGCGACATAAATCCGCGGATTGTTATTGATGAGGTACCGTCAGCATAGGCATTGAAATTTGTAATCTAATGTGCATGAAATATTCCCCTTTTTGTCGCTTCTTTATGGCCTCGTCTTTTTGGGGCAATATTCTCGATGTTTCCAAGTCTTACTGCTATGCGAATGTATATTTCTTTTCGTTGAAAACGTTTTCTGAGTGTAGAATAAAGCCAGTTTTATACAAAAGGTATTAAGTGTTTTTGTTTATTTAGTTAAGCTTTCCTCTACGTAAATCTACGAAAGCTTAATGTTTTTATTAGTTATTCAGCTCTGAAAAGATGTTTATGTAATATGCCAGAGTAAGCTAGTAGGTAGACCTTACGGTACGTTCACACGGAGGCACGATTTCCCGAATCTTATTTTAATCGGATCTGGAAAAAACCTAATGTTGTATTCATGTGCGGTACGTTCACACGGAGACACGATTTTCTCTACCGAATCGGTTTTTTGCAGGATTCGGTTTAGTGGCATAAGCATTTCAATGAAGGAGTTCACACGAGCATTCGGTTTCAAGACACGACAAAAAACCTAATCTTGCTGAAGTTTACATCCGATTGTGCGACTATAAACCGATCCGGTTTTCAATTCTTTTTTCACCTTTTTCAAAAGATTATCAAATGTAGGTATAGTCATTCAAGGAAGTAGTTAAAAAAAATTTGTGGATCATTCCTTAACTGCTGCATTAGAGTTGTAAAGGCACCAACTGTTGATCTTCTTTGTACTATTTTAACCACAATCTTTTTCTACGACGCTGACGGCGATAATACCAGTATAGTATAGCAAAACTGTTCACGTCCATCGGTTCCAAATCAACGTGTGAGCGCGCTCTTGCGAATACAACATTAGGTTTTTTCCAGATCCGATGAAAATAAGATTCGGGAAATTGTGTCTCCGTGTGAACGTACCGTTCGGTTTCAAGATCCGACAAAAAACCGAATCTTCCCCTCGTGTGAACGCATGTATTGAATGCCCTATACCACTGCATCGGATCTGGATTTTGCAGTATCAGTATATACAAACCGGATCGGTTTGTAGTCGCAAAATCGTATGTCAACTTCAGCAAGATTAGGTTTTTTGTCGTAACTTGAAACCGAATGCTCGTGTGAACTCCTTCATTGAAATACATAGGCCACTAAACCGTATCCTGCAAAAAACCGATTCGGTAGAGAAAATCGTATCTCCGTGTGAACGTACCGTTAGGCGTAGTCGCGGTCTCCACTCAAGAACGCGTTACTACTTTATTATTTTTACGTTTTGGATTTATGTAGAAATATAAATTTTATACAAAATACATAACAATGCACATAAAATAAAAATGTCTATCTAACTCTTTATGTATACTTGTTTTGCAATCTGTACCGGAAAACCGCATGTGGTTCAGAATCGGTAATGTTACGGTAAATGCGGTGAAAAACGGCTGTCGTGCAAGTGACCAGTTTGGATTTAATCTTATAGTCATGGTATGTTGGACTTATGGGAAGGTTGTTTTGTGACTGTTTTTGTTTAACAGAATTATAACATTCTCATATTTTATGAAACTTTAATTAATTCATTTCGACGTCGACCTCTGTGGCGCAGCGGGCGAATGTCTGCCTGTGACGTAAGTTGTTTCGAGTTTCCTCTTTATAATGTGTAAAAATGTTTACGATCTCTTTTATGTTTGTTCGGGTTATTAATAAAAAAATATCCATCTATGAATTAATAATTACATTGAGTATTATTATTAGCTAAACCGTAACACTAGCTTCGGGCTTACCACGGGGCTAGATGTTGCTGTGTGAATTTTCAAAAATTATTTATATTTATCATAATTGTGTTGTACTGGCCTAAAAAAAGTACCATACTTACATCAAACCGCCGGTGGTGTCCGTACTTGGCCAGCGTGGTGAATAAAGGGCTAATCTCTCTCGTCAAGAGAGAAAGTCCTTGTATCCCACCAGTGGGAACCTATGAAGGGTTGCTTATGCTTTTGAAGAGACCTTCCTATACCTACCCAGTCGTGGAAGGTAACATATTTGATAAATCGAGATTTTCATAATATTTGTATTATTAAATTTTCAGGAAATACCTTCACCTGCTTATTAATAAAACCCAAACAGGGATTAAGCCTAACCTAATTACAATCCTCATTAGTAACCGCGATCTCGTCAACGGAGTCTAGCTTGTATCACAAGCACATACGATTCAAATCGGCTTGGCACCCTAACTGGGAAGGTTTATGGGTACACCTGGTTTAAGCCCATGAGATGGATGGAGGATTAAAATTTTATGGTTTGTTCGTCGTTCGGCAAGATTATGCGAAATTTTGATGGAAACCGACCCATATATCATTTTTCACCTACTTTGTCTGAAACGTTACCGAAATACTCGTATCTATATAAAAACTCGAATGTTACCCGTTTCAACATGTTGTTTTAAATACCTAGGTACTTTTTCTGTTGTTTACGGGCTATATCAATGGTTCTACGTATCGTTCTTCTAAGTATCTTCCCTATTCTGATTCGATCCCGTAGAGAAACTCATCGACAAACTTAAATAAAAACATCAGATGGAAAAAACATTTTGCGTAGAAAACAGTCCATTATTCCGTTTCTGTTCCTTAAATACTCAAAATTAAAGGTCATTTTTTAAAATCATACTTGCTGCCATAGACAACATAAAAATATGGCTGTATTTGAACGCGGCCGTTCAGTTCCACAGACAAACTGGCGCCAGAAAATAGGATCAGATAGCATTCAGGATGTTTATTTTCTGCCATTACTTCGGCTCTTTGTTGATGTTTTATCTCTCCTTGGATTTATAGAGAAATATGATACTAAAATTGTCACTTTTATACAAGTAGGTACTTTTAGTATGCTTTTAGTAAGATCATTTTCAATATTCATTGTTTTATTTCAAACTAAATCTTAATTTAAGTATCACAACACGAATTTGCACTACAACGATTTGTGTTTTGATTAAAAATAGCCATAAATAAAACACATAGCTAACGCGCACAAAACTGTTTTCGTAGGAATAAGGTACCTATTTTCCTTGTATCCAAATCAAAACGCAATTTATGAATTTTCCCAAGGAACACATTTCTCGCAGAAGCTAATCTGTAACAATATAACCCTATCTATCCATTTATTTTATAACAACGGGAATTAGTCACAAAGAAGTTAAAAAACTTTCAACGTTTCGACCACAACAAGAGCAGTCTTTTTTAGGAGGAGTGAGCGTACCGCCGTGCTCGTCTATCATATCCGCCTAACCTAAGGCAAAAAACTCAATTTACGTTTTTCGCATTAGTTAAGTGCTTCTCACAAATATTGCACTTCATTGGCCTCTCCCTCAAACCACGCCCCCAATCTCGTAAGCAAACAAATATATAAAAAATCATAGCTCACATATTTCTCCTCTAACTAGGAATAAACTCGACTTACAAAAGAGGGTTATGGATATTATACGCACGTGAACAAACTCATATCAAACTAATAAGTTTGCGCAACAACTCCAAGGTTTAGAAGAAAGTTTGTGAGATTTATCAGACAAACTATTTTTTATATGTAATCGATAGTTTGTTTCTCTAGTTTGTTAGAAGAACATAATGGAATTTGCATGATTGAATTTCAGTATGAAACATTCATCAATAACAAATTTTAAATGGGCTTAATTTTCAAAATCCGATAACAAGTACGCTTTGTGGTACCAGCCTATGAATAGTACCGAGCACCACATTTAATCCAACTGGTTTCGTCAAACCGACTCAGGAGCTTATGACCAGATAACGGGCGGCAGCGTAGTTCTGTGTACCTAAATAACTTACTGAGATCACCAACCCTCACACTAAGCGTAGATACCATGATATAATAAATCCCCAGACCTATGCAACCAATAGAAACTTTTCGTAATATTAAGTTAAAAAGTTCGCTGTAAATACGAGCTAGAATTCAGAAAAAGCAGGGCATTTCGTAAATAAAATGGAAAATCAAAGCCAACCCTTTGCTATAAAGAAAATACGTTTGCCCACAAATTAGAAAGAAAGAAAGAAAGAAAAATCATTTATTTGGACATACACGGCACATGAAAAAACAAAAAATAAAGTGAAAAACATATATCTATAGCACTATTCTACATTCTACACACTAAACTAAAAATTAGCATACAATATTCTTAAAGTACCTACATATATTATATAAGCTAAGGGTAACTTAGCTTAGCTTTGGGTTAGGTGCCGCGTCGCCCAAAAGGGATTCTATGCTCAGCATTGTGTTGTGACACGGAGCCACAACGCTGGTTTTCAGCACATACCCAGGTAGAGTGACGAGTAAATGATAGACAAATGACAATTACAGGTAAATTAGACAAGTAAGAGACGACAAATCGAAATTATACAATAGAAATTACGCTTGTAAACTACTTAAAAACTTATATATTATATGTGTGCAGTGTGATAAACAGATAAATGATAAGCAATAAATAATATTTTTCATACACAATTATCTAATACTAGTACATAAATACATAAATACAGACTTATATACATAACTTTAATACCACTATGTGTTAATTAATACAATAAATACCTAAATTAATAAAATATTTGAGAAAAGAAAACTTTGTGATGCTATAAAGCTACACAAAGTCTAAGCTTGTTAGGTAGGTTTAAGAAGGTGTTCAGAATTCAGAATGTTTTCTGTAAATCAAGCAGACTCTTCTTAAACCTAACTTTAAAACTATATAGCAGTCTAATATCACGCATCGGTGGAGGCAATGAATTCCAACACTTAGTGGCATTAAAACAAAAACTACCACGAAATGCTGCTGTCCTATGTCGAGGTGTTTTTAGCACATAAGAGCATTTTCTGGGGGGATACTTATTAGTGTTCTTGGCCCATTTGAATTTTGAAAAAAGATACTCGGGCTTATGTGAGTTGACTACCCCAAACATAAGTGTTGCAATGTGCATATCTCTTCTATGTTTAATTAATTATGTAAGCTTTCCGATTCCCACAAGAAAACTGCAGAAAAACTGTGTATCTTATTAAAACTTCAGCGGAGTTGCAAAGCCGTGGTTTTTCCTCGCAAAATAGGTAAAATCATCATCATTACAAGCCATTGTCTTACAACAAGGCACTACAAATATGACCATTTTAAATCTTGAAATATTTGCTATATAATCGATTGGTATGATTCGGTACCACGCTAACCAGGCCGTTTGGTAATTGCATTAAGGTCGCAATTGTAAAAGTAGAACAAACTTCCACATAGGAAGCAAAAAATAATTATCAAGCTTAGAAAATAAAGAAAAGAATCAGCCAGTTGAAAGTTCTGAGGAAACATACATACATATAGGATACGGTCGATTCAAAATCTCCTTTTTTGTTTCGTTTGAAAATACTGACTAATCTAATAAGACAATTTTCAAAACATCGCTTGGAAACGACAGCTGCCGAAATTGTTTCCAGCAGCTCTCAATCATCAAGACAACAGACCTTTTATCAAATCACCAAATAAAATTTTAATTCACAAAATTTGTACGAAATTCGTCCTTGTTTTTAGAGTTGTCAGTCCTGTCCTATTATCATCTCTTTGTCCCTACTAGAGGGGACAACGGGACATATTGTAAAATGGTGGAACGTAAAACATTGATACCTACAAAATTGTATTCAATAATGATTTCCAACCAACATGCAGCATTTCAGTTGTTAATAAATAATGTTAACTTAGAAATTTTGTTGGTTACTGTAACAATTTACTGTGTAAGTTTTTATTTCAACGTGTTTATTTCTCAGTAAAGTATAAAAAAGCAAATAATAAAATTAATATACATTTTATTTTCTTTCATTGTACCAGCTAACATTTAACATTTACATCACACAAACAAATAATACACAAACATTATTAAAATGTAACGAGAACAAGTTCACCTCGCATACAGCACCAACAACACACTTCTAGTAGGGTCTTACCAACTCTCTGTCCTGTTATCCCTACTGACAAGAGCCAGTGGGGATATCAGAACAGACTCAGGTTGTCCATCAAGAGAACACAATAAAACATCTCGAGTGGCCCAATAAAGAGGCGGCCATTTTGGAAAATCGACACCCTGGGGACGGCTGTATGCGAGATGAACTTGTACTCGTTATTGTTTTATTTGAGTTCTGATGTCATAAATCATAAGATTGTTTGTTTTTGTTATTATATAAGCTTACTTTGTATAAAAGAGACGTGAAATTTGACTAAGCTGAACTTACTTGAGATATCCTGGATTATAATTAACTAAAAAAGGTTACATTATATAAGTAACTGCAATTTCGCCGTATTATATTTGTATCATTGCTTCTTCGTAAAAATCATTTTAGTAAAATCCACTAAGTGGTGTCAAAAAACATGCTAGTTATTCATTAAAGTGATTCAATAAATACAACGGCTGCCTAGTAATAACGTTGTATTTTTTAAAAAAAATTCAATAAAATATTATTATGAAATTTAAACATTTCAAAAAACCCATCAACAAAGTTACTTTTAATTACCACTTTCAATTTTCTAAAAAACAAAACACGCAATCAAGTTTAATCCCAAGAAAATGTTTTACAAGCGCTCTATAATAATTTATACTTACTCTCCTTCACCCTAGACAAAAATAGACGAATAACTATCTACCCGACCATCAAATCACAATCCTAATTCCCATTTCGAAACGCTCGGGATCAAACTTACGAAAAAATTCTTTATTTAAAAAAGGAACAAACTTACGAAAAGATTCTTTATTTAAATCTTGGCAACATCTCGCACGGCGCCGACCCTAACCCGTTTACATTCAGTAATATGACAAATAGCAATGTCGCCAGAAGGTACGGTTCGTAATGCAACTCCAAATTTTATTTTGTCAACAATTTTATATGTCGTTCTGGATACTGCTATATCATCGTTATAATAATGCTTATAAATGAAACACGCTCTTTACTCTTTCACGAATCTTCCAAATATATTAAATACAATATAACAATAACATAGATCATACATAGAAAATATCTTAAATGTTTGCGAAGTAAAAAGTACCTACTATTTATGTTATTTTGCTAAGTAAGCTATTATCATTGCAAAGTTTCTTATATTGCAAAAAAAAAAAACTATCATAAAATCCTCACAAACTTTCGCCTTTAAAACACAATGATATCATAGCGGTATCAATTTATCAAAGTTTTTCCAACTGTCCTTTCTGTAAAACCCACTTATCTATTCCCAGTAATATGATGAGATCCAAAGACGGTTCCCTGGACGTGCAATATCCATTGCGGCCAAATGACGTCACAACATAAATATTTGATCGAGGGCCGCCGATTCTCTCGTTACATTACGTTTTAACTGTTATTGGCCGGGGGATGGTTTGTTGGAATGAAAACTGGGTGAAGGGAGGCTCTATTTTATATCACCATCATAATAACTCATCGCAGATATAAAAGCTACATTATGTTGTTCTAATCGCTTCTCAACATTAGCATTAAAACAGTGTTGCGAACTGTCAAGGTAAAATTATTTCCATGTTATAATTTAAATGGAAGACTTTGAAGTTGTATAGATCGACAAATTATAAAAAATGTCTATTCATTTTATTTTTTAGACATGTCCATGTAAATCGTTGTATTTCTATGGAAATAAAGTTGTTGACTTTTGATGTATCATATTTCTGGCCTAAAAATGTGCCATGTGGTCCTGGCTTAACAACAGTAACACTTCATCTTGCTGTGGTCTTTCTCAAACCCATATTCAAAAAAATTCAAAAATTCAAAAATATTTATTGGGAACATAAAACAATGGTTAGAGTACATAATTTTGTGAGATGACTCCGCAAAAGTTTAGAAAACTGAGTAGCGGAGTCAGCGCCCCCCTCCAAGTACAATTTGTGAGGTTTGTTCCCTCTTACAAGGTTGTAGAATATAATATATATAGAAACTAAATATAGAAGTAGTAGGCTAAATAAATTTAAGATGTAACTAAAACAAGTGAAATACATAAATGCCAATGAATTATAGCGATTTTAAAAAATCCAAGTTGTGTTATGAGAATGAATGAATGTGTGTGACTGTGTGTGAGTGATTGTGTATGATAGAGTGATTGTGTGTGTTTTTGTGGGTGTGAGTATGAGTGTGTAGTTATGTTTGTAGGTAGTTATTAGGGACAAACAAACAACATTAAAATAAATAACAATATTTTTTAATATGTATGTATAGAGTTTTTATAAATATAGTAGGTATCAATTAAAACTAATTATGTGTTTAGAGTCTTCTAAAGACACCAGTCTCTAGAGAGTCTGGGCGACAGAAGATTCCTTAGTAAAGTGGGGTTGAAAAATTTAAAATAAATAGCTACTGTGAATTTTTAAGAATGTCTTCAACATCATTGTAGGAAAGAGACATTAGCCAATCTGTACAATTAGTTTTGCACTTGTAATATGATAATGGGTATATGTTAATTAATTTATTTATTTTATTGTATAACCGGTCGCTAAAAAAATGATAATGTTGACCCGCTTTTGTGGTTTTACATGGGATAGTTTGGCACACAATGTCAGAACGGCGTTTGTTTTTTAATAAGGTTCTATTCAAAGAGATTTGCGAGTGCTTGCGCAATATAGAAGCAAGAACAAATAGTTTACGAACTGTCAGCACTTTAGTCAGAGAATAGAGAGCTTCAGTAGAAAAACGTCTCGGCCGAGATGTCATCATTTTTAAAACTGCTCTTTGTGCTCTCTCTACTCTTAGCACAAAAGTCTTACCAGCTCCTCCCCAGACTGTTATGCAATATGATAGGACAGATTGAGCAAGTGCAAAGTAAACCATACGCATGCAGCTCATATCAGCAGCATCTCTTAGATTTTTAAAAATAAATATTAATTTTCTTACTTTAGAAACAGTGTGTTCAATATGTTGTTTCCAAGACATGCTGCTGTCCAGCCACACACCCAGGTACTTTAAATAGTTTACATGTTCTAATTTGGGGCACTTGCACGAGTCCCGAGAGCTACAGGTGTGAGCACTTAGAGAAAAGGAGGATTTTGGTGCAGTTCTCGTAGTTGGTGAAAAGGCAATATATTTACTTTTAGAAAGGTTTATGGTTAACAGGTTGTCAGCGAGCCAGTTTAACACAACTTTTAGAGCGTTCTCAGCTGAGTCTTGAACTATGGACCAGTTGTGCCCACTGATGAGTAGGGCAGTATCATCAGCGTAGGTGAAGATTTTACAAGACGGTATGGACAAGTTGACCAAGTCGTTGATATAGACTAAGAAGAGGGTAGGTCCGAGAACACTACCCTGAGGGACACCAAAATGTATCTCTTTCGGTTCGCTATAAATATCATTAATAACAACCATTTGTTGCCGGTTTGAGAGGTAGCTTTGGAATAAGTCATGGACACTGCCTCGAATTCCAAGATTAGATAATTTATCTAGTAGAATTGGAATCGAGACAGTGTCAAATGCCTTAGAGAGATCGAGAAAAATACCTAAAGTTTTTACGTTACTATTGAAATTTTGTGCGATGTTGGCTGTCAGATTCATAACAGCATCTTCAGTCGATCTGCCTTGCCTGAAACCATATTGGTGATCGGCCAGAAATTGGTTTTTATGTAAGTATTGAACTAATCTTTTATTAATGACCTTTTCAAAAACTTTAGATAGGACTGTCAACACGGATATAGGTCTATAATTAGTTACTAAATTTTTATCACCAGCTTTATATATTGGGTGTACTAATGCTTTTTTGAAGACAGATGGAAATATTCCTTCAGACATGGAGATATTGATGATATGTGTGAGTGGTGGTATAAGTGCAGTTTTTGCACGAATTAGAACTAATGTTGGTATACCGTCCCACCCAGTAGCAGACTTGTCCTTGAGGTTAAGAATTATATTCTCTATCTCCACGTAGTCAGTGGGTAACAAAGCCATTGACGAAAGGGGTGAAGAAGAAGAAGATGAGTTAGGTTCAGAGGAAGAAGAAGAACAGTTAGGTATAATTTTAGATGCTAAGTCTTGTCCTACAGTAGCGAAGAAGTTATTAACTCTATTGACTGAATCAAATGGATTAGTGGATAGTGAGAGTAATGGTTCAGCTGTAGAAGTTTTACTAGTTAGGTTTGCAATCTTTTTAACGGCATCCCAAGTGGATTTGGGATTATTCTTGGCTTTCTGTAACTCGTGTCGTTGAAACTCTTTTTTTAATCTTTTTAGCAGATTGTTACAGTAATTTCTGTAACGTGTAAATATAAGTTTAAGGGTTAGATTATCAGGGGTTTTAATGTGTTTTTTATACAGATGATCCCGGTGGCGCATACATCGTAGAATACCTGGAGTAATCCATGGCTTTATTATGCGTCTTTTGCTAGGAATATTGTTAACTTTTTCATGCTTACGAACTATTGAAGACGTCATATTAACTAATTCACGAGCTGCAGTTTCAGGATTCAACGATGTGATTATAGGTGTAAAGTCTGTGCTGTTTAATTCTTTAACAATAGCATCGATGTCAGGTTTTCTGGTTTTTTTAGTGCAAGTGTTTTTAGTCTCCTGTTGTAACCCAACCCAAGTAGGTGCATGGTCTGTTATATAGGAGTCAAAAATTAAAGCTAGTCTAGAGTGTGGGGATCTTATGAAAATGTGGTCGAGACAATTTAACCCTCGTGTTGGAGTAAGGTACGCAGGTAACATCCCATGTGAAGAGAGAAGATTGAGGTAATCATCACTGTTGGTGTCGGAAGAGTAAGGTGCAATGTTGATATTTACATCACCAACCAGTTATATATTACGTCATACTACTGGCCAGGTTGAACTTTACAAGCGGTTTAGTATGAAGCTATCACTTTACCGCCTAAGAAAACATTATGCAATTTTCTTTTATAGTAGCGATAAATAACAAACCTTATTAATGTAACAATTTTTTATTTTAAAACAAATTTAAATGTAATCTCAATGTAATATGGCCGTGATAAAATAGGAAGAGCGAGTGGCGCCAAACGAAGCGTAAGGAACTGGCGTAGCAATATTGATTTATAACATAAAACTCAACGAAACGAATATTTCTTTGACTTGATTGGCTCGAGCCCGAGTAGAACTCACTAGCGCCGTCTTGAGTATATTTAAGAAATATTTATTTATCTTTTAATTTTAACTAAGAAGATCTTATTCAGAATCTACACATATGTACATATATCTACTTCTTATGTATGTATTAAAATCAAACAAGCATTTTTTTAAACCAAAAATATATACTACATAATACATAAGTAATCAATGTTTTTAGTACAATAATTTAAATCTACATTCTATTATATATTTCTAACAACTAATTTACTTAAATAATTACGTAAATGAGGACAAATTAGTTGTTAGATATATGGACTAGATTCTTGTCTGTGGGTGAATATTTATTTAATTTGTGAAGTTACTTTCGTATTATTTATTAATGTATTCTATTGTTCTTCTATTTAGCATGAGTATAGTTTTGGCTATAGTAAAGTTTTGGTGCGAATTAATTTTCTAGTTAATTTTAAATCAAATAGAGAACAGCGCTAGTTTTCCTCACCCGCCTCGCCTTAAGACGTTTAAATTCAAGTTATTTCCGAAGGGCATTCAACTGTAGAAATCCTGGACGAAGGAAAGCAAGCGAATTGCTGAACAAATACTGAGCTTATTTTGCTATTGAAGGTAAATTTGAGACCAACATTTGAAGTTTTATGAAGGTAGTAAGAATGTTTGAGAAGGAACGAGACTCAATCAATACCAATATATTATTTGGTGTTTTAGAGATATTTTGAAAGAAAACATAAATAAAATCTAAATTTAAATTCTATTTACGTTTCTACTACAAGGCCTTATCTCTTGACGAGAGAGATTAGGCTTTACATGCTGGACAAGTACGGGTTGGTGAATGTCACATGTACTTGAAACTCTACAAAGTTCTTAGAACACGCCGGTTACCTATGGATGTTTACCTTTGAAGCACATGTTTAACGCTTACATATATTTTTGAAAAATCCAGACTGGCACGGTTGGTTTTGAACCCACTACTTTCAGAATAAAGGTCTTATGTGCTCCCACCGGCATTACATTACATACTTACATTACATTCTCGTATGAATGTTATCTATTCCCAAAGCTAAGATAAGCGACATAGGTATTGCATTACTAGATAACCTAGAATATGAGTATAATATTCTTGTAAAGTGCTAAGGGACAGTGTTATGTAACAGCGCACAAGTTTCACATTTTATTTATAAATGAAATAAATATTGTTAATTTTGATAAATGAATTGGATAACATGTCTAGAGGATTTGTGATGCAAGCCTGTGAATAGTACCGGCTCTTCTTCATTTTGGACGAAAACACGGGAAACAGGGTGTTCCTTTGCACCACTAAGCAAGCGTCGTGCCTAGTACAGTAATAAGCATAATTACAAAAACCATTGTTTGGGGAAGCCTAGGTTCCTGTAATACAGCTTCCGCTAGTCAGGAACCATGGATTGAATTAAACTGTACATTGTATTATGTTCATAAATGATTGATTGATTGATTGAGTACTAGCCAATTAGTTGCTATGAGGAACTAAAACTAGGTATATTATTATCTTTTTTTAAATCTTTGGTTTAAATAAATGATTAATATATGAGTAGCTTTGATCAAATAAAATTCATACATACCGATTGGAATACTAAACTGTAAGTATTACTGCCCACCTGAGGGATTTCGTCTGACAAGCCCATAAGCGTAAGCTCTAAGCTTCTGTCACACAAACCCACAAGCGTAAGCTAGTCTAACTAATATTTGAAACAGACTACGTGGTTACTATTGTCGGGGGCTCTAATTCTGCTAATTAAGATATTCTGTGTGTATTCGCTTTAGGTGAATTTAGTTTCTCACTTCTTGTTTAAATCTATACTAATATTATAAAGCTGAAGAGTATGTTTGTTTGTTTGTTTGAATGCTAATCTCAGAAACCGACAGACGGACTGGTTAAAAAAATATCTCAGTGTTATTAATGGAAAAAACCTTTTTCCCGAAGCGACAGTCAAACCTGCAATTTATCCGAAACAGTCGGATCTTTTTCCGCTGCTATAAAATTCAACAAAATTTGATATTATGATAAATAAAGCAAAACTGAGTGAACATTTGGAATATTCAGCTCCATTTTATTCTACATCACTGCATTAGACACCGGGACCGCGTCATGCCTTAATGAACAATTTGCATAATTATCTCCATGACTAGTGTTACTGTATTCTCCATTATTCTCCATTCCATGTGTTGGAGAAGTTTACTGTTATAATGAACATAATCATTACTATAATACTTCCAGTTAATTGCGCGCCCTTTATTAAATTGTACGAATGTAACTTGTAAAGTTTTAATGTTGATGTTATGATGAGACTAGCTTTGTGCCTTGGTTTTACTTATTATCATTTACTCATTATTGGTTACAGGTCTCTCCAATGCCTTTTTATCATCATCGTCATCATTTAAGCCGTCGGACGTCCATAGCTGGAAATAGGCCCCCAATTTAATTATTTCCAGGTATAACGGTCCGCTGCAACGTTAAAAAATATTTTTTTTTCTTTTGCATGCTTTTGTTATATTACTTATTATTAAATAAACATTACATATGTACCTAGTTTATATACCTACTGAAGTTTATTTAATGCTATCTGTAAACCATAAATTAAATGTTTGCGCAATGTTTAATAATTAAATTTGTTATTTGTATCAAACTATTCCTATATTTAATGAGTTCATCAGTTCAATTGTTAAGCAAATCAAATTACTTCCAAAACATAAATTAAACAAACAAATTAACATCATAAATTTTACCAATTATATCTGTGGTTTAATACAGGATTCAGTGATTTTTAATTTAATATTAAATTAAGTATATGAAATAAATAAATAATTTACTACGTACTTTCTTCATACATATAATATCTACTGTATTATGAAGTACCCAAGAGTAATTTTATGATACAAATAATTTCTGATTTTGAATGAACAACTTTATTCGCCGGTTGCTCAATAAACCTTATTCATAATATACCTTTGTTTACCATAAACGAAAAGTTCCCGTCATAACCAGTGTTCCCACATAGCTTACAACTCTGCATAATTAGAATTGAAACATTGATAGCGAGAATTTGCATTTTAAGCAAATTGCCTACTTTGGTGGCGCTAGTTACGGGCGTGAAAACGAGGAACTAAATCTTTTGGAGTTGTTAGAAATGAATACTACCATGTGGTGCTGGAATAGAAATAGTACCACTTGATCTTTTACCAAAGGTGTAGGCGACTAAGGAGCGAGAATGAAGGTCACCGATGTAGTCAAGCGGTTAAGACATAAGATGGATAAATTAATAATGTAAATAAATAAAAACATTAATGAAGGAATAAAAAAAAATAAGTTAAACCTTTTTTTGTATAAAAACTTTTGTGTTTGCATTTTGTAAGCCATTTTCGAAACAACAAAAATTCTTTAAGACAATCGTTTAACTATGGCTGAAATATTGATAAAATATGGTTATGTTATGGTACATAATTGATTGTCAAATAATTCAAAAGGTTAAGTAACAAGTTTTTGCTATTTCAGTATTTTATGATAAAAAATATATTTTACTTCATTCATCTTTAAAAATAAATATACGTGAATACCACTTCCATTTTCCCACATCTACGTCACCGCTCGCTGCATTTCACGTAAATTCACGTCGCTTTTGACGTTTAAGCCTCGAGCAGACCGGATGCGTATACGTACACGTAAGCGTAGACGTGCACGTACCACTGAGTTGTAATGTATGGGAATGAATGAGACAGGTCACACCGCTTGCGTAACGTGACGTGCGCGTGCAGTGTGTCCTGTCTCATAGATTCCCATACATTACAACTCAGAGGTACGTGCACGTCTACGCTTACGTGTACGTATACGCATCCGGTCTGCTCGAGGCTTTATTATCATTAACAACTTTGTAATGTGCATTACGGACACTGTTCTGTAAGACCGTGAAATAGTTTATTGCGTAACATATCATACTGGTTTTCTGCCTTTTAGCTTTTCTCGTTTTATATTATATTTATCTGTTTTTTTATATTTTCTACAATATAGTATGTTGCATTGCATTGCTGTTACATTGCTTGAGGACCTCATATTTAATTTAATTCCTACTTTGTTTTTAGAACAAATTATTTGCTTATTTTGTAATATAAAATGTATGTATGACTCACCGCAGTGACGCAGAGCAGCGCCAGAATTGCAGTAAGCCTCTCCGCCATCTTGTCCGCCATTTTGTCAGGCTACGTCCACCATCTTAGTTTTCTCTACGGCATCACTGAAACAAAAATACAATAGTTATCTTAAAATTATTAAACGAAATATTGAAGTGGAATTTTTTTATACAAATAAATCTTTAGAAGGTGTTCGAATTAAAATGTTCTTCATTTTATTTATTTATTAAATTACGAATACATTTTATAGACAGAAAGTAATTAAATTAAATTAATTTCTTTAATCTATAACAAACAATGTTTATTTTCCTAACTTTACTATTTGAAACTATAG
Source organism: Chloroclystis v-ata (assembly GCA_963691955.1). Taxonomy (NCBI): domain Eukaryota; kingdom Metazoa; phylum Arthropoda; class Insecta; order Lepidoptera; family Geometridae; genus Chloroclystis; species Chloroclystis v-ata. Next base: position 5,507,551 of record OY829905.1, read on the forward strand.
ACTTATATGGTATATTTTATAGTAAGTCCATAGTATAGTTCGATTTACAAAAAAATAGACCATAGATTTCTTGGAAACCCGAGCTCTAAAATCCGTAGGCAATTCTTCTATTTGTCGAGCCAGCGCTGCACTGGGGTCATTCTGCACTCCCAATCTCCAGCTCCAATAAAACCGTATTGGATCGTAAACGGGATCGAATCGTTAATTGTAGCCGCTGAATTCTCCAGTATTTTCTGTTTAAGGTAAAACAAAAGCTATTTAATTTCCTATTGCTGGGACACAGAGACTTCTCTCTTGACGAGAGAGATTAATTCCCCACGCTGGCGAAGATCGGGTTGGTAAATGTCACATGTTATTAAAAATAAAAAAAAACGTTGATAAAATTGTATTAGAACTCTTTAATGTTTTAGTTTCCGGTTTCCTCACGTTGTCGTTAAAGCACGAGTTTTTAGGTTGTAACTATGAATTATTGTAATGGGTTTAGTTGGCTGCACTGTTTAGCTTTGTTTCGAGCGGGAAAACTTTTATGCCATGTGCGCATTTCGTGTTGAGATTACGAAATTTCTCACTGGATAGCTTAAAACTGCTTACACCAACAATCATACTAAAATGTAGGTAATATGAGCGTACTAGCGAAATAGATAAATACAAATATTGCTAGAGAGATCGTAAAAAAAATGTTTGTATAGAAAAATAAGAACACACGAAAAACTACTAACCCGATATGTACCGTAATTTAATTGTTTTTTTTTTGATAAATAAATTTTTATTTATTTATTTAGTTCGCTTTATAGCGGATGAGTTATAAACGTGGTTTTACATAAGGATGCGATATGTTCCTACAACAGCAAACTTATCGATAGTATCAATCTGGTTGAACAAATAGATATTGCCGAAGATTGATCGCCAAAGTTCAGAGCCGGTTCAAACTAAATATGGATCTGGATATCCGGACAGGCTGCAAAAATGGTGAGCATAAAGTGTTGCAATATGACTGAACAATCTATTACTTATAACTCTGTGGTGCAGAGATCGATTCCTGCCACGGTTATCTGCATATTTATTTCAGGTATTTGGATAATTTCTGTATATTAAAATCAATCTATGCAATGGTATTGAATTAAGTAGTAATAAATAAATTTAGAACCAGTAACGGGCTTGATGTTGATATATGAATAACTATGGAAAAATATTCTTTGGAATTGAATTTGGAACAAAAAAACGGTATCAATCTGAAACTATACAATAAAATAATATTTTATCATGCATTGAATGAATATATTATTTAGACAATATGTTCAAGACCTTTAGTGCAGTAAATTAATAAAATAATTTAGACAATATGTTCAAGTTCTTTAGCAACATGGTTTTGTTCATCACTTTCGCCCAGCTCGCTATCTACCCTAACTTATTGAACTAGGTTACAAGCCAAATATTTTACTGGCCTAGTCTGCAGTAAACCTAGGTTACTGACTTACCTAGTATCTAAAGTAAGTAACCTAGGTTACTCTACCGTTCACGATGCTACGTATCTTTATGGAATATTTTACAGGTTTAGATAATGAAAAGTTTATGGGGAAGAATATTTTGTAGGTAGCTGCCGCTAAAGCTGGAGCTAACACAATAATGTACCAGTACCTACTCTTTAGCTTTGTATATTATTTTGTAATTGTAGATTTTGATTAATTATCTTTGATCACAATTTCTGTTCATAAACAACGGTAAAGTACCTGGAAAATCACGCCTTACTGAATATTCAGATTTCGCTTTTCAAATCCCTTTTTCGTAGAAATTCAGAGTTTCCAGTGAAACTCACTTTGTTTCAAAACAGTACAGGACCGTTCTAATGAAGACACGATACGTAGACACGGCTTTTTGGTTTGAATGGAAATTGACAAGACTTTTCAACGAGTTTTTTGTATGTTAATCTAAAAACCGTGTTGGAAGTAGGACCACAATTCGGCTTTAATTCCGAAGGTCCTGAGTTCAAAACTCACGAGTGAGTTCACCATGCGGGTTGGTGAATAATATATGCCCTGCAAACTTTTAAAATTTCTTAGAACTCGCCTCACGATGTTTGCCTTCACAGTTAAATGTTAAAAGGCAAATAATTAAATCAATAAGAAGAATCCAGAAGAAGTTCTTGTTTTTTTACACAAGTTACAAATATTATTTTTCCTAAACAAATCCTTCTGAAACTTTTATGAACCTAAAAATCCCTACTTATAATTCCTTCAGTAGCTTCTGAAGATGATTTATCACGCTGTCAGATTAGAACAGTGTTGCTAACTACATTACATTTACCAGAGTTTTTGGAAAATTTATAAAGGTAGAGCAAAATATACAAATTATATTGGAATTGCGTTAGGATTAGTGATCCAGTGGAACTTTTACCAATTAATTTAAAACAAGGTAAGGTATGTTGATAAGCTAGTTTAAAAAAAAAATTAAATACCTACACATACATAATTATAAGAATTAAATGATTTAATTAAAAAAAATGATGAACTGAGATAACCGGAATTTGTAGTAGGTAATTTGTATTTTCTTAAATATTGTACATTGATTAAAAATAATGTGAATTTTACAATAGGATAGGTACATAATATTTTCTATAATATTTATCATGAAAAGTTGACAAGTAGGAAGAATAACATATTTAGTTAATGTATTTATAAAGTACTTTATTGTGTTTATACTAAGTAGGTAAACACTTAAAGGGCTTATATGAAGGGCAATTATCTTATCTCGGCTTAAACATGAAAATAGCATTTTGTTGTATTTCTAGGAATAAAAGATAATCTGTTAATCAGATAATTAAGGTACTTAGCTGAAGCAGGAAAAAGTTTATTTTTGTTTTCAGAAAGGTCTTATTTATGTGAATTACTCTTATAAGATTGTGTCTTAAGTATAATTGATGTAATTTTTTTATAGCAGATAGTCCCTAAATTCTTTAAGATTGCTTTGCAATAAATATAATTAAAATAATTATTAAGGTTAACATAAAGATACCTATGAAAATCCTATGATGTAGGTTGAAAATGAATACTAGTTTTGGTGTAAAATGTATCTTTTTATTATTTCCTTAAAATCAATAGTGTTTATTTTGACTTAATTAAATTTTTATGTATTCACTTCTCCAAAATTTACAAATAATTACATCGCTTAATGCGATGATAAAATTAGGCTACAATTGGGTGACCTGATTTTAGCATCACGCACCTAATATATGCCGAATATAGGTTTATAATAACATAAACACTAACTAATCAGGTCATAAATACCTTATTTTCCAGTAATATTCCAATATTGTTTTACCTGTGATAGGAGTTTAATTGAAAATTTTGCGAGAGTTTAACATAATGCACTTAGTTATTGTATGTGCAGAATTTGCTGCGTAGTGTGGGCCTGAAAATATCGTAATAAAAATAACTCAATCAAAAGTATGATTACTAATTATCCACTCCAATATCTTAAGGAATGTCTTATTTAATTCACGTTTTTTATTTGACCCTTATGATAAGATAATACTCTATTACACACACCAATAATCAACATTTTACAAAAGAACTTAAAACTACAAAACCGTATGCGTAATGGACGGCTTTATTCCTTAAGAAATTTCTACCAGACAACCTGAGGATGGAGAGAAAACTGCAGAATTTAACCGGGTGGTATTAAATAGTGCACACGATCTTGGGTCGTTTTGATAAAAATCAGTCAAACATATCCTAGTCAAACTTTGACTAGCAATCTAAACTAAATGTATTACCCATTCTCACTTTAAAACCTTTTTAGAATAAAGGAATCCGCATCTCCTTCTGCATTCTCTAAGTAGGGTAAAGTTGTAAGTTCTTTAAAGTTGAGTCAAGTCTTGTTTCCGTTTCGTCCATTGTTCCCTTCTTAGAGTTTTCCTATTTTTCTATTGCATTTTGTTACAAAGATTTTATCATCTTAGAAACTACCCGCCCGAGGCTTTGCACGCTTTAATTTTTCATATCTGTCACCTTTTAAATCTGTCCTGGAATACTACAAATATTTCAAGACTTATTTAATTAGAATCAGTTATTGTCTTATCCATTTTCGACTTTTAGCGAGACTGGAATTTATTAGAAAATAGAGATGATGATGATTTATTTACGTTCTTATGTGATTTCTCTCTTGACGAGAGGTTAGGCCTTTATTCACCACGCTGGCCAAGCGCGGATTGGTGAATGGTATGTTCTTCAAACTTTTCAAAGTACTCAGAACATGCTGGTTTTCTCACGTTTTGTTTCACTGTCAAAGCACGTGTTTAAGGCGCACCTAATGAAGATAATTCCGAGAAATAGTACCTCTAGAATAAAACCAGTATTGAACGAAATAAAATATATAAAATATCATATAAGCGTAAAATGGCTGAATGGATACGTGCAGTTATAATAATATATGGATAAAGTTTCTGTCGAAGGCACTGAACTCACGTCGCTTTTTACAACGCTGTATGGACATTATGTATCTTTTTACTATTTTTCATTGTAAACCATTGATATAACGTACCACTACTGAAGAAGCACGTGTTCATATGAATAGTTTGATGATTTATTGTTATCTGTATCGTACCTTCCTAAGAATAGTTTAATAGCGCTTCTTTCCGTGGATGTGGTCAAACCGACTTGAAAATTATATGCCAGAACACGAGCAGTGTCGTTCTGTGTACCTACTGTGTACCAAATTAGTGCTTATCATGGTGATTTATACTAAACTAGCTTTTCAGCACAAGAGAAAAAATTAAATAAAAAAAAGAAAAAAAAATTGATGTAGGTATTATGGGATGCTTACAATGATAAGAATAGAAAAAAGAGGTAAAAAAGAGGCAAAAAGTTTAAAATAGATACAATCATACGACCTTGCCAAAGACCTGCCGCCGCGTTCTATTATTAAAACGCAGTGATTGCCTGCCCGCGTGCCACGCTATACCCAACCTCCCCTGAATATTTTATTGGAAAAATCAATTGTAACCACGCCACTTCCATGAGGCGGCCGGGCTTACCTTGTCCCATGGGTAAGGATTGTGGAGATTCCGAACTTTGATTTGTTTTAGTTACTTTTACCCGCTTTTTTACGTTATGTGTATGTAAATGGGGAATCGTGGAATGGCAGTTGATTTTGATAAGCTACGGATGACCTATTTTCTGACTTAAATACGAGATTTAAAATTCAAATAATATGTAAGTCATTTAATATTGGCGTTTCGACAACGGGTTTGCCTTCCGTTATAATGGATTTTTGGAAAACAGTAATAGTATAAAGTTACTCATTACTGTTGCGTTTCCATTACAAAGTATGATTATTTTAAAAATACATTTAGGAATAAACACTTCTAAATATTGAAAAATATATCAATATTTTTATTTTTGGTTTAAACTACAAAAATATAAATTATTGATAAGACAAGTGTTAATACAATTACCCACTCAACTTTAATTCTGAAGGTTGTGGGTTCAAACTCGGGCGAGCACCTCTGATTTTTCTTCTTGAAATATTATGTGTGCTTTAAAAGCACGTGCTTTAACGGTTAAGGCAAACATTGTGAGGAAACCAAAAAAAAAGGACACATTCATCAACCCGTCCGTGGCCAGTGTGATGAATTAAGGCTTTATCTCTCTCGCCAAGAAATTATTCCCTGTGTCCCAGCAGTGAAAACGTAAAAAGAAGTTATTATGAAGATTTGCATCTGAATTGAATGATTTCTTAAAAGCGCACTTGACCGACAGCAAACAATCAAGTCGAGTACAAGAACAAAACATCCCAGATTAAGCTACAAACAAAAAGAACCCAACAAAAGACTTCATCAACTGTTTTCACTTCAAAGCAAACTTCATTATTACGGAATGAAATCCGCGCCAAAGCTTTTTTAATTAAAACTAATGAATTAAAAATACTAGGAGCGGTATTGACCGAGTTAATAGGGTTGTTATTGCCCCGGTCTCCCCTACAGCTTGTTTGCCGTTTCCTTTAGTAGCTATAGCTTTGAGTAGGTTCATTTGCTTTAAAGATGCTATCTAATAGTATGAAGCTAAAGAGTTTGTTCGTTTGATCTAAGGGGCTAGATTAATTTTGGGTTTGATTATGAGATAGTTTCCTTTCTTTCCTTTGGCACTCTTTATGAATGTTATTAAAGGCAGGTAAAAATTTAAAAATCTTTATTTCCACAAACCATTTATTATTCGTATTTGTAAATTAGTAGGTATTCTAAAAATAATTAATTCTTATCCTGATGTTCTTGCACTAATGTTGAGAAGCGATTAGAACAATTTAGCTCTCATCTCTATGTAGGTTTTAAAGGTTCGTTTATACAATATTGTAGAGCGATTAATTAATTTATCAAGAGTAATTGGATAATTTCCTGTTTCTTATACATTTTGCTAACAATGCAATACTGTTAGAAAACTAAGAATTGCACTTTTAACAAATAATCGCAAATAACTTGTACAAGCGGACTGTGGATCGGATTTCATTGAGAATTATGCAAAATAGCAGAGAATATGGGTTTACTGTACCGAGTTTTATACAAGAACATTGTTCAGGTATTTTGGTTTTTTTTTAACTTTATCGCCACTTTTTAGTTTTTACGAGAGTAACAAAATCCGATTAATCTAAATGCTTCAACAACACTTTTGTTCGTCTTTTGGTAGAACGCACGCAACACAGTGGTAAGTGTAGTGGACACCAAATCCCCTAATACTTTTAATGTTGTATTGCGGATATTCGTACCCAATAGTGGAATGTCATATTTGTGGTTATGTTTAAAATGTTACCTTCATGTCAAAAAACAATATACATAGTTTACTTTACATTTACTCAATAAACAAACAATAGCACTGTAAACTAGCTATGAGGGCAACACTGAAAACTGTGTCAATCACCAAACCAGCGCTGGCAACATGCCAATTTGGGGTAATTACCCATATCGTCCTATTGAACGCCCCCTTTCAAACACCCTTTATAGTGCATATTCACGTGTACAAAATTGATTGAACATACTGTGTAATCACTTTTATTTTTGAATTATTTTTCTTATAAGTAACGCCTAAAAACATTTAACGGTAAAGGCAAATATCGTGAGGAATCCGGCGTATTTTGAAAATTTTGAAGAGTTTGAAGGACATGTGACCAACCCGCAATTGGTCAGCGTGGTGGATTAAGGCCTAATCTCCCTGTATATAACTGGGAACGTAAAAGGTGAATACATATACTTAATAGGAAGTGTATTAAGTATCATTTACAAAAGTCTAGATAACAAATATTCACTCACATCATGAAAATATTAAAGCATTTAAAAAAAATCTACAACCTTGTAGTCAAAATAGGAAGCCACGTTGAATGCCAATTTACCGTAAATGTATTGAATATACAGGGTGTATTGGATGTGTATTAGTACAGGGTGTATCGGGTGTCAAGACGTCGGTGTTTATGATTTGGCCGTGACTTGGCGCGAAATAGCTAGGTATTCGGGCCTGGTAAGAGAGCAAGCGGAAATTCGTTTTAAACTAAGTAAAACCTAAGTTATAAAAATATATATATGTGCTTTTCAGTAGTTTCGGTAGATTTAGCTGATTTTGATCTTGAAATATTCGTTGTAGTCACACAGCGATATGGCTAAGCTCGATGCTTGTGAACTAAATATCTGTCATACTTAATGAAATTCCTACTTACATAGATATTTTTTTATTCACGGCGTTTTCTTCGTATAATAAAAAAACTCCTATAACACCGAGAACAAAACGTTAGGAATTTTAAAGGAAGCTAAATGTTTCCGCTCAGCGTATAAACCCATACATTGCCTGAAAGTTGTATCGTAAAGTTCCATTAATCATTTGTAACTGATCAATATTTATTATAAAGGCTCGTGTAGCGTTTAATGTTACAAATAGGCGCAAGTTCATGGTCAGACAAAAGTTGCTGAGCAAACTAAACGTTTAATTTATAGCTAAGCAATTTTTTCGAGTTATTTGGATTTTATAGCAAATAATGCTATTTTTTTTGTTAGAAAGAGCAACAAGCTTACATATCTGAAAATATAGCTGAAAATATAGAAAAATTTAAGGCTTGTCTGGAAAATATTTCGTTTTCCGAAGTGTTCGAGCAGTCAAATATAAACGCTGCTTACGAGTGCTTTCAAGATCTAGTACTTCTATTCTACAACTTATGTTTTCCCTATGTCAAAACAAAAGTATCTAGAAAAACTTTTAAACCAAAATGGATAACTTAATCAGCTCAAAAACAAAAAGAATTTTACGATTTAAATATTATGAAAAAAGACGAAGAAATAATTTCGAATCCTTTACAAATAGCTGAGGAATTCAATAATTATTGGATCGATTTGACCAATCGCCAAAATAATAATCTGCGGTTTACATATAATGACAGAAACTGCGATAGCATATTTATAGAGCCTTTTGGCTACGATGAAGTTAAAAATATGATAAAATCACTGAAAAATACTAAATCCGTGGGATACGATGGCCTTGCTACAAGTATCTTGAAAACATGTATAAATGGAATTTTGCCGGTTTTGACTTATTTGATTAATTTATCTTTTGAAGAGGGTTGTTTTCCGCAATGTTTAAAATTATCGACAGTCAAGCCTGTTTTTAAAAAAGGTGACAAAGCTAAGGTAGAGAACTATAGGCCTATTACCTTAATACCTATATTGTCAAAAGTATTTGAACGTGCAATGCAAAAACGTCTTATTTCTTTTATAAGTAAGCATGCAATTTTAAAATCAGAACAATACGGTTTTCAACGTGGTAAATCAACAACCTTAGCTTGTTTTAACTTGATCAAGAGAATAGTTGAGGACATTGACGCTGGTAAAAGGGTTACAACAATTTTTTATGATATGACCAAAGCCTTTGACTTTGTTAGTCATAATCTACTGCTAGACAAAATAGAAAGGTATGGAATCAGAGGTCCAGCCCTAAAATGGATAGATACATACTTGAAAAATCGATCGCAATGTGTGGAAATCTCATTTGTTGATGACAAAAAAAGGTTAAGGCAAATTAGATCAGAATCTAGGGTTAACAACTGCGGAGTACCACAGGGTAGTGTCTTGGGCCCTCTATTGTTTCTACTGTACATAAATGATCTCCCCCAAGTGACTAAGAACCCATGTATTCTTTTTGCTGATGACATATCAATTGTGATTTCATCTAATTCTGACATTTTAAATTATTCACTTGACATAAATAATACAATTAATTCAATAATATCTTGGCTGACTGACAATAATTTATGTGTTAATTTAATAAAGACAAAATATATTCAATTTAGTAATTATGGTAAAGCACGCCTTGACTTAAATATAAAATATAATGATACTTCATTAACAGAAGTCGATGACACCACATTTTTAGGCATAATATTAGATAGGAATTGTAATTGGAAGATGCATGTGGAACATGTCTGCAACAAAATAAATAAATTTGTGTATGTTTTGTATCGTCTTCGTCAAACTACTAACCTCAGTACAACGTTGACAGCGTACCATGGATATATCGCGTCGGTACTAAGATATGGGCTAGTCTTGTATGGGAACTCTACTGATATTGAAAGGGTTTTTAGAGCTCAAAAAAAATGTATTCGGGCTATTGTTGGCATACCACCCTGGGAGTCATGCAAACCTTTTTTCCGGGAGCTCAAAATATTAACCTTGCCGAGCATGTATATTTTCGAAGCAGCCAAATTTGCAAAAGAAAACATAAAACTTTTTACAAAAGCTAGTGACGTTTATAATAGATGTGTTAGGAATCGGGACAGAATTGTTCTTGGAAGAACACCAAATACTAGCCTATACATGAAGAATTGCTTTGCCATGTGTGGGCGTTTATATAATAAAATTCCACAGGACATTAAGGATTTACCTATGACTATGTTTATTAATAAGTTAAAATTATGGCTCCTTGAAAAACAGTTTTATTCTGTCAAAGAACTGTTACATAATTAAAATGCATGACTTATACCTACTTAATTTAATTTTAATATAATATGTACCTACTTAATGACAATGATGTTTAGTTTTTAGTTGTAATTTATAGCCAATATTTGTATGCCGAATGTCTCGGTCAAGTATGTGATACCTACCATTATTCTAACATGACCTTGTAAACCATACTTGTTGCAAATAAATGTTTTGATTTTTGATTTGATTTTGATTTTTATCGACAATCTTTTACGTTTATAATATTTGTAGGATCTCTAAAGTTTTATAAATCTATTGTATAGCGGTTCCTGAGATTAGCTTCAGATTTATAATATTAGTATGTATAAAAGAAAATTAGCAATACTATTTTATAACACAAGAATGGCTGAATTGTTTTGGCTGAAAATTGATGTTGCTAAGAACAGGCTACTTTTTACTGTGAGAAAATCTTACAGGCGAAACCGCGGGGCGAAAAGCTAGTCTAAAATAATCGTTAAATGTATTTCCCTTAAGCCGAGTTCATTAAAACTAACAATGTCGGTAAGACGACACTGAACCGCTAGTTAAAGTTAACTTGCGACCTTTGCATTGTTATAGTTTAGTAAATAACTGTTTGGTTAAATCCCCGAGTTTGAAGCCATTGTGGTATTGACAAGAGAGGTAAATTGTACCGGCATCTTGTGAACGCACACTGTGGTATGATTTCTGACTTAAAGTTCAAAGTTTCTTTGAATTAAATAAATAGATAAATTTTGCTGGACAATTCACACAGCAACATCTAGCCCCGTGGTAAGCTCGAAGATTGTGTTTACGGGTGCTAGATTTCTGATTTACTTATTATAATAACCAAACATAGATAGATATTTTTTACACATACATAACACTCGAAACAAAAGGTTGAAGGTTTGTATAACGAAAATGTGTTGGATCGGTATTTATGTCACTCATGCACGCTAAAACGAATATATTAAATATTGCCACAAAAATGATTCAGAATAAAGTTTAATTTGTCATGAGTTAAAACTTAAGAAAGTTGGCTATGCTTGTCTCAAACATATTTAAAAAAATAATAATAGACGGTCTGTTTTATTTAGTTTTGTATCTCTTATTTTTTTAAATAAGTACCTATATGTTTAAGACAACCAGCAGTCCATAACAACAGCATGTCTAAGCCTTTAGTAGTCATATACAAGCGCCTGTAACCCGAGTCATCGCCAAAAGCGTGGGTTCGAGCCCCGGGCGGTACAAACCGACATTCTATACTATTGTGTATTGTTTGTCTGTCATAACTCACAAACGTTAAAGCTATCGTTAAATGCTTAAATGTCGTGAGAATGTTAGTATTTTAGAAATAACTTGTATTTATTCCAAACTCTTAAAGACGTTTCTATCTGTTATGCTCGGGAATCAGAGTGCTGAGAAAACATCCCAGTTCTCAATGTTTGCATTCTCCGTTAATGCATGTACTTAAAGCGCATTAATTCTAAAAAAAATCTAGTGATCGGCGGGGTGTGAACCCACAACCTTCGGGATGAAAGTCAGTGTGCTCCCAACAGCTATCAATCTGGCAACAGCATCTATCAACGTAACACAAGCTTCGAGCTTACCACGGGGCTAGATGTTGCTATGTGAATTGTCCAGCAATATTTATTTATTATATTTTTATAATAACTTCGGAGTCTCGTGTGTGTAAAAACCACCCCTAGATAATGACGTATATAACGACCAACAAATTACATCACTATTCAAATCTCACGCGCGCATACATTCACCACAAAAGCCACATTTTCGAGCACACCATTAAAATCCCCACATTTCTCATACCTTATATTCCGACATTTTTATCTCGCGCTCTAATAGTCAGAGAGACAAAGACGGGGTTTGTGCAGTAACTCAAAATTAGTTCGATATACGGTCACCCAGTCTACATGGTGTGAGTTATGCAGAAAAAGTTACACAATAATATAACCTCCCCAAAAAGAAGAAAGTGCAGATCACAGTTTCTTCAAACAGAATTAGAATTGGTTAGTATAGTGCGTTCCTCGATACATACGTACTCGAGCATGATGTTGAGTACCACCGTAAAATATAAGCTTTCTTACTGTCTTTTATAAATAATTAAATTAAGTATCATCTGAAAATATATAATATATATATGGATATTGCCAATCGTTAAACCACTTACTTATTACTTATTATTGTACCTACACGGTGCCACTGAAAACCAGCGCTGTGAGTGACAATGTAATATTGCTACAGCTTTGAAGCTGAGCTGGCAACCGATGTGTGTCCCTTATGTTTAACGCCTAGTGTTATAAGATGTTATTTTTACACAAATAAAATGTTTATTCTTTTCTTTTTTTATATCCTTTCCGAGATGCTAGAGTCTGTGTACTGTAAATATAACACCAAGAGCTTCCATACTATAACGCGTGTAAATCTCCGCACAGAGCACCCAATCGGAATAACTCCGAATAAGTATGGGGACGCCTCATCTGTTTTAATTAGTCTTTGGATTGTTTTATGATGGATGGGGTAGAGTTAGATATTCAGTTTAGAAGTGGCAGATTTATCCTTCCTTACTATATTACGAGTAATATTATAAATGCGAAAGTAACTCTGTCTGTCTGTCTGTTACGCTTTCCCGCCTAAACCTCTCAACCGATTTTGATGAAATTTGGTACAGACAATCTTTAAACCCTGAGACAGAACATAGGCTACTTTTTATTTCTACGCGGGCGAAGCCGCGGGCGGAAGCTAGTAAGTTATATTTTTTTGACGATAACGGAGGAGTTTCTTAAACTGTATGTGTATTTTATTTAATTTACCGATTTAATTACGTAACTAGCCGACCAAGAGAAAGTTATACATAAAAAAGGCATTATTAGCCTTCTCTCTTTCATATTCTTTACGGTAGTGGGACATACTTGAAACAATCCACAAAAGGATTTAAAATAATATTTCAACCTATAAAATTAACGCTGATTGCGTTTAAAAACGTTCTCAAGCCATTTTAACATTTGATTAGAACAAGTTAATTGAACAAATTCGCAAAATTCATATGGAAAGTGTGAAAATACACCCGCAAAATACATTTCTATTGATATTCTAGCAACAAAATTTTGTATCAAATAAAAACAAACTTACTAGAGCGGAATTAAATTGGGTCGCTTGAAAACTGTAATTGAAGCTACCATTTTTACTAAGATTTGGTTTAAAAAACCCTCGTTAAATTATAGATAACATAATATGCAAGAAAAATTTACGATCAAATGTTAATACTTACCTTACCAGATGTTTCTGATACATATCAAAAGCATCTTGTCTATTTATTTTGGTATTCCAACAGTTTCAATCAAGAAAAGATTTGGACATTTTATTGAATATACCGAAATTGAGTTACTAAGGCGATAGTTTTATTACCTACTCTACTGAATCATTACTTAGTAGGTTCTTACTATAAATTTAATTATTTGTATACACCATAATTTTTCTCATTTCATTATAAAATCCTGAAAAGAAGTAGCCATGTTCTCATAAAGGACACTGGATTGAAAAACATACAAACTAAATCATAAAAATACAATTTCAAGCGTCCCTAACGAGAGAAATAGTGCTTTGTTCATGCAATCCTTTGTACATACGTCGCGTTTCACAAAAAGCAATGAGACGTGTCTATTAGTTGTAGCATTTGTAGCTCTGTGGTCGTTAGCTGGGGTCTTCGACAGGTCTTGTAATGAACTCTCTGATAATGGAATACGATTCAACTTATGACTGAATGTATATGGTTGTGTTATAGTTTTGATTCGTTGTTTTGTTAAAATGATTTCATTTCACGTATAAAAGTTTAGTTGTTTTTATTCTTTTGACACTTTTACCGCGATTTGCCAGTAATTTCCTTTTTTCGGGAACGACAATTGTTTGTAACATTGCACATAATATCATTAAGAAATTATTTATATTATTTGTTCACTTTAAGAAGATGACTAAACAATTAACCACTTAATTTAACAACAGAGCCCAATGAGGTCGTTCCCGTGGAGTCTCCGCGCAATATTGCTCATTAAGGTCCGTCCCGTCAGACCAATCTTCAGACACAAAGGGATCGTTACATTTGATGCTTTTTAGAAATGCCTCTTAAGCTATAAGCAGAGGCGATATTAAATACCGAGATTATTATAATTTGACATATCACACAACAATATCTAGCCCCGTGGTAAACTCATATAAAACATCCAGAACACCCGAAACGAATATCTTCAGATCGTTAAAATAATATTTTTTTCATTTTCGCAGGCGCACCTTCGCCCGCTGCGTCTTGCAGGTTGACATTCATCATCACAGTTACCAACCCACACTCGGCCAGCGTGGTGTATTAAGGAGGCCATAACAACCTATCTCGTCAAGAGAGCCCTTATTCACTCAGAACCGGGAACGTAAATAAATACATAGCAAAGGCTTTCTTCACCTACCTACTAATTAATTTAGTCAACTCATCCTTACGCTTTCCTTAACCCATTCATCAAACCATTCTCTATTTTTATCAATGCATCAATTAAATCCTTTTTTATCAAACCGTTACCATTGACATTGTGTTTAATTAACAATTTGATACAACGAAAGCCTTCTTATTGTTACTGCTAGTGCGGAGACACGGCTTGATTGAATGATTTAGGCGCGGAGTGCTGACATTAGTAGTTTGCCAACTTTTGTGATATTCAAAATCATCATCATCACCTCTATTTACGTTCCCACTGCTGATGATCTAAAATTAATTAATGTTGATCTCAGTAATTATTTATAAACAACGTTTAAGTTAAAGGCAGAGTTTTAACATCTATATCTTTAACAAAAGATACTTATATTTTTAAAACATTAAATGAATTTTGAAAATAAAACAGAAGTGAATAATTAAAATACCAAAGCCATCCCTACATCGCGCCTAATATAAATTGCTCTAATTGGGTATAAGTTGATTAATGCCGAAATTGATCCGATTAAAGTAAACTTTCTAGACATTGTCTCGCTTCTAATGAAACAGAATAAATTTAGGATTCCTTCACACTGGTCCGACAAAAAGGAAACAATCAACTAACAAAACTCATGATCCTCAATCAATTTCTCGATAAGCGGTTCTACTCTTGGAATTACATTATGTATATATTATCTTTCGTTATAACACTTTAATTCATCTAATTTTATTCTATGCTTTTAATTAGATAAAAATTTCATCATTGACTTCTATGCCGTGTGAATGCGCCCTAATGTAACTTCTCCATAAAAGGGTTTGTTTTGTTTATTATAATAATTATGTTGACGTATTTGTTTAAACTTTCGGTAGCCCAATTAAATAATTATAAAGAGGTCTTAGATATAGTCCAAATAATAGTCAATAACAGTATAGTATAAAATACCTACATATTGTAAGCTTGAAGCTTGTGTAACGGGTGCTCGATTTCTGATATACCTACCTACTTAATACAATATTATGTACATACATCGATAGATATTTTACTATCCATACCTATATAACACCCAGACATAATAATTGTGGAATTGTAAAGACCTATGTCCAGTATTGAGACGTAGTATGGAACGATGTGTTGAAAGATATATCCGTAAGCTATGTATATCATCCGATAAATCATATTTATTCATAAAACATAAAGTATTTCGTCATCCTGTTTTGTTCTAAGACATTTTCACCAAATTATAGGCACATTCGCAAACTTTCATGTCATATAAATCCTTCATGTTCCAACTACTTCGTGATTGTGAAAGTGTAGTCTTTATGTCGGTGGAGTAAGGTTGTGTTTGGAGTGTTTTGGGGAGAAGTTGAATGTCGTGTGTGTTTTCGTTTGATCGTTGGCACGCTAAAGGTATCGATTTGGGTTTTGGCAAAAGGCTAAGGAGGTCAACAGGCTCTATTGGCGTAGTGGAAATTTGCTGCACAGACAGTAATTATCACAATTAATTAAGTAAGTACTCATAATTATCAATCATTTATTTAAGAACCAATGAAAGTCCTACATAATTCACGGTCAGGTATTTCCAAAATTAAATTTTGACTCCGGTTCAAATAATTACTATAATATTAGACGTTGATAATAGTTTAATGCTACTAAGTTAACTAAGTTATCTGCACTTTACTGAACGTCCGTTGAATATTTTTCGCATGGGAGTTGATTTATGAGAGGAATGAACTTGTTTTATCAGATGAGAGATATTTCACTTCGACGTGTCTTATCTCTAAGGGAAAATCATATGTGCGCTTCATTTGAATGAGCGCTTTTAGTTATTTACATTGTATGATGCCGCTTTAAAATGTTTATTTTAATATACATTTCCAAATAACTAAACACTATGACATTAATATAATGTATATTGTATATCGTATCGTATTGTAGTAGTAGTTGGTGTATCGTCATGATATTTAAATTATACCAAGGTATTTAAATTATATTTTTATATTAAGTATGTAATGTTATGTATATCAGAAATCTATCACCCGTAGCACAAGTTTTGACTTTACCACGGGACTAGATGTGGGTGTGTAATGTTCAGAAATATTTATTTATTTAATTATAAATATACTCGTACCTTATAAAATAATGACAGTGCACTCCACTGCTTTATGCTATGGGATATGCTATGTTTTTATTCAGTTTTAATAATTCCCTCGGCAAAATCCACAACACCAGAAAGCTAGTAAATCGAACAGAATAACTGCTAAACCATAGATAAGATTCACGTTCACTGTTCTCTTAGTGTGCTAAACTGCTAACCGCGGACAAACACGCAAACGAACCATTCCATTGTGCTTTTCAACGGCTCATTGCAACCGACATGCAACCGAATACAGACGCTTAGAAACAGATTACGTGGTTAGGGCGAATGCATTTTAGTTTGGGGCAATATATCGCACCAAATTCTGTTTTGGGTTGGATCAATAAAATATTAAATGCCGTGTTACCTAAGTGGGAGCATACACGACCTTCTCAAAGGTCGTGAGTTCAAAACCCGCGCAGAGCACTACTTGATTTTTCTTGAAAAAACAAATACGTGCTGTAACAGTGAAGGCAAACATAGTGAAGAAACCGGCATATTCTGGGAGCTTTTAAAGTTAAAAGGGACATTGAACAACCCATACTTGCCCAACGTAGTGAAATAAAGCTCGTTAAGTGAGAAGTCCCACTGTCCCAGCAGTGGAAACGTAAATAGGGCGATATCTGTTGTAGTAGTGTAATCTGTCCAATAATTATATTTAGACCGCCATTTGTTTATCTTATATCATCGGACGCATTTTAAAACAACAGAGCAAAGTTTATGAAGCTTAAATTATTCAACGATTTATGGGGATGAACGGGAGTAATGTTCCCGTAAATATAGGGGGTTGGGGTGTTTCTAGACAGGTGGGGGGTGGGGGTTAGTGCATCTAAACTAGTGAGGGGTGAATTTTAAGATTTCTTACTACTAGTCTAGAACATAAAATAAATAGGGTCTGGCTGGATATACATCTGGTATCCACAACTCGCACCTGGCCGATTTTATTTATATTTTATAAATATTCAATTTGAGATTTCTTCTTGAATATGGTTCTAAGATTATTTTTAGGAACCAAAACAAACCATTACCCATGATTCAAAATCACCCATTTTATCATAACTACAATAATAACCAACTATCATAACGGAATTCCTTAACCGATTTCGTTTCGTTTAAAAAATGCATTAACTTGATACATTGAAGTGCAAAGAACATTAAAGGCGTCAAAATATTCTTAAGAAGGATTCCGAGATTACATGCTTATGAGATCAGCATGGGGCATTCAGGTCAACGCGCACCAAAGCTCCATGAAATAAACGGTCAATAGAAATGCGTTATGTTGCATCTACGATTGGTTGCACCTAAAAGCCATCTTAAACGATTTTCTATTTAATTTTAAAATAAAATACTAAAGCCGCTCCGAGGTTTTTCCTGTGTTATTATAGATTTTTTCGCGGTAATAAGTAGCATAATTAATGACCTCTTTTAAAATTTCTCTCAATTTATTTTTTATAAAATCCAACATAGGAAGAACCAAAATGTAAATAATTATAAAACTTGATTAGTTTAAATCAGTTGTTAAGTTTTGCGGGAAAACATAACATAGAAACATTACACCGATTTACTTTCACATTTAAAATATTTGAAAGATATATAGATAGTTACATATTCTGCACTGAGTATATTCAACAACGCATATTATGATATTGGGTATTATTTAAGGCTCTTTAATGCTAATTGTATTGTTAAAATTCACTGCTTTAGTAGACACATGCCTGTACCATTTAAATCTTCACAGCAGGCATTCACACTCTTAAGTGTTGAAAAAATAAATTATGTTTTTGATAGAGGAGCCTTAAATAAAAGCGAGCCTTAAATTGCTTGTAATTGCTTCGAGCATTCTTGTTTTTATTTATTTATTCTCGTTGATTATTTTAATGAAAAGCGTGAAATGGAACGTGGGGGTCCTACGCTTGACCCGATTGTGGGAACGTTTGAACGTTTAAGACGTTAGATGCTGTGGATATTATTAACTTTGTGGGATCTACAATTTGTATTGGTTCTAGCTTCAGATGGATTAAAATTAAATTAAATGCTAATAATATCTATGAACCTATTAAGTTTCTGTAGTAAATAAAGGTTCAGGACTTTCAGGCTAATCTTTAGCCTGAAAATCCTGAACCTAAGTAAGATGCTTTTTAATGTCCATTTGTTATTATTTATTGCTTGATATCAATAAAATTATGGGAAATTATGGGTTATAAACCGTAAAAAAAACTCTAAAAACGACCCTCTAAAATGTTTTCTATACGAGACCAAATACATTGTACTTATAGATAATTATATTTTATCCATTATCGCCAAAAGGGAATAAGTAACTGAAATGTTGTAGTTTCAATCCATTGTGACGGGTGTGTTGTTTCAAGGCACGGTCTAATTTCTAAACCCTGAGGTTCTCAAAGTTTTATCCACGGCAAAAAATATTAAACTTTATCGATTGTAAAGATTTATTATTAAATATTTATATTATGGTACTTATATATTTTTTCCTAGCTGTATGTTTCCAACCTAAGAATAGTACCTCTTCCCGTGGGCGTGGTGAAAGCAAACTAAGGATCCGAAAATAGATTGTATTGGGGAGATTCGTCGTCTTGGACTTCGTATAATATTTAAAACGTTTAATAGATTTCAAATAAATAAAAAAAAATCTATGGCGTGCAAAATAAATCTACCTATCGCAGCCATAACTAATTTCAATCAACATCTTCATTTCACCCGGACGTCGTCCACTGCAGTACATAGTCCTCCCTTAACGTTTTCCAGATATTACAGACATGCATCCACCGTGAACTAGCGGTTTTGACCAGTAATTTCACTTTAAACAAATAATTAAACGAACATTGAGATCCACTGATGTTTGCAGAAGCCAATTACAAAACAACAGCGAATCTTCAATAACACGTCGCACAGTGTCCGTTTGACTGTCACTTCGCGCGTGCGTCATTATACAGTTAATATTACATTATACACATTATTTATACTATTGTAATATCACACTTTCTATATTGTTATATTATACTAAAATAGATACGTTATTGTATAACTTTAAAACTTCGAAAATAGTCTGGATCTTTAAAATAGTTTTATTCTTCAAGAGTTTTAAATACACTTATAACTTTAAAAGTTTTATGCATAAACATAATTGACAAGAACAAGATATTATGCTTTTTAAAATCTAAAACCAATTGAAGAACTTTTCTGCATTTTTTTTTGCATTTGGTTAATTCTTGTCTATGCTATAAGTACAGTTTATAAAGAGGTTTTATTATGATATAATAGTTTTATGCGTTATGGCGTTTAGACTAGTATGTGGTGTGGTGGTGTTATTGGTGGCTGTGGAGTGTATGGTGATAACTGGAAAAGGTTTGTTACAAATTTTACCGATATTCTATATTCTCTCACAAAAGATCTTCTTATCTTATGATAAATAAAGTAGGTACCTAATTTTACGTAGGTATTTAAATGTATTTTTTAACTATTATGGTATCTAACAATATTTAAACATGGAACGGGTAACATGCCATGATTTAAACTTTAAAAAAAAATTAATACAGATACATTTAATTATATACAGAATCCAAAAAAAAAAGTATATTATGGTAACCTATGTTCATGTTCAAATATAAGAAAATAATTTATTATCATTAAATACTCGAACTTCTGCCATATTACCAATATCTTATAGCTCTACAGGTAATGATGATGATGCTATTCCATTGTGATTAACGAATAGTAATGGACACTTGAAGAATGCACGCTTTGTGTTACTTTGATGACGAAGTTTCATTCGATAAAATTAAATGCTATATAGTCATTTTTGTTCAAGCTTATATTAATAACAGTTCCCATGTTTTTTCACCTTTTTAACTTTACCTGGTCTACTACAACTATTTCAAATAGACCCAGCTCTTTTTGAGCAATAACATGAAACCACAAATTGTCATTGATTTTTGTACCTATATACAGATAGATACATTCATATATAATTATTAAGAAAACGAAAAAAATAGCAAGCGAATCTGTCGGCGGCTAGTCAAAGAAGATAATTATCTGTTAGGTTAGGTTATACTCAGTCCTAGTCCTATTATTTTATCATAGCTTCTAACGCGGGTCTTGATCGTGGAAACCGAATCCAGAAATTCCGTAACGAAGATAACCTAACACCCCTTGATGCTTTACCGCGGCATTCTTCGAGTGCCACATGTATTTTTTACTTTCTAGACCGTGGTTGTAGGCTGAGACTACTTAGAACTAACTACTACTCCCTACTTATTTGAACGATTGACGTCCTGCATAAAAAAAATTAATACAATTTGTCAAATAATTTGCAATCAGCTATTGAATGCCACGAGCTGCGTTGACAAACATACGAACTGGTCATGTTTATAACTGCAACAAAACATCCGATATGCATTCAAGCATACTTCATGATTTACAAATTTACAGCATAGTATCGGTTTAATACAGGTATATTATAACTATACTATACTGAACATTTGACAAAAGTCCACAAAAAAATCCTCAAAAATTGATTACGTTTATTATTACGTACAATTTTTAAGGATACACATTAGTTAGTTGAAAACTACGTTCATATGAATTATTCTTAGAATTAATAACATTAATTCTGGTACAGTATTTTTTGTGCAAGATTTCTCAATAAACAAAATTATAAAACACATTTTCATTTGTTTTAGTATATTCTCATGAAACGCGTTTATATATAAATAAATTAAGGTAAACAGATGAAAAACCACGAGCTCAGATAACTTCCCAAAACAATTCACGAGATGACAACGAAGCTATTTTATATTCATAAATAATAATATTATAAAAGTGTATGTGTCTGTTTGTCCGTCTTTCACGGCAAAACGCTGAGCGATTAATTACAAGAGATAGTTGAAAGGATGGAGGCTTATAACAGCGTTTAAAAACATATTTCTCCTAGGAAGTCTATTATAACGCGGGCGAAGCCGCGGAACAGAAAACTAGTCATCATCATCATCATCATCTCAAGTTCTCAACCATTGGACCACTGCTGGACATAGGCCTCCCTATATGACTTCCAGTTATTACGGTCGCTCGCGGCCTGCATCCACCGCGAGTCTACCGCCTTCACCAAATCATCTTTCCACCTTGTTGGTGAACGCTGACCAATCTAATAAACGATAATACCAGTGTAACAGGCAGCGTGGTGAATATACCGAATACCCCAAGCGATAATTGGTTCTATTAGGGATATCCGTAGCCACCAAGCGGTTGCTGATGATAACAAATGTTGATATAACAGAACAGGGTACCTAGATCAATGAATAGCGGTTAGATTATTATTTCCGAATGAAAGTGTATTTTCATTGATTTTTGTTTTAGAATAGTTTGAGAGAGTTGTAATATCAATTGTACTGTGACAATGTATATCTAAAACTGACTATGTTTAATGAAATGAAACTGTTGTATTTTACGTGGACAGATTACATACAAAGATTGAATTCTAAATGTCATTTTTATTAATTTTACATTTATTTCAATTCCAGCCTTCTACTGCCGAGATCCAGACACCGGTAAACTCCACGCAGTAAACTCGACCTGGGAATCCCAGTCATTCTGCGGAAACTACACTTGCAAGATTAGAAGAAGAAACACAACCAACTCGCACTTCGTCCTTAGACAAATCAACATCACCAACGTACCTTTACCAGACAAAATAGTCAACAAAATCAATTTCATCTCCAAAAACGAGAGGTCGGAAGAAAATAATGAGGATTACAATGATAATTCCAGAAATAAGGTAGTACCGGGAAGAGTCGATACTGAAGAACCGCAAAATTTAGGAAAAGAACCTGTAGTAGGCAAAACTTATCTCAGAACTGATAATAATTACTATACTAATGATAATTTTGTCCATATACCCGAGAAAACCAAAACTGAACATTCATCTCAAACCGATGATGTACAAAGACCTATGCAACATAACAATCATGAAAACACCTTGAATGATTTAAAAGCTCTAAGCAGAAACAAAGACGATAGATACTTAACAGAACGTGAAATAGAAGCAATATCCCATATTCTACACTCAGTAAAACGCAGCGAATTAAATGCAATTGTTGATATTTATAACCTAGCTCAAGAGATTTATAGTGAAATGGAAAAATCAACTGTCAACCCTGATATAGACACACCAAGTTCGAGTACAAATGAAAAAATGGCAAAAATCGGAAAATACTGGTACGATCCCGATTACAAAGGTATAAATATTGCTGATCCAGGACCAAGAGAAATAAAAAATGCTCACTCCACAATCAAGCCAAAAAAGAGTTTCTATTCTTTCTTCACCGGACCAGCTCTCTACGACAACGACGTACGAAGACGACCTTACGATTATTCAAACCCAAACACACAAAATAGCGCTTCATATTTCGTAGAGCAACCAACAACAAAAGCAGAACCTAAACTATGCAAAAAGAAACTTGAGGCAAAAGTTCCAATATCAAATCTTCAGAGCAATGGGCATCCATCTTACCTTCTTCCATACCCATTTACATACATGAACCAATATCATCTGCCCACTGATTACCCTAAAGGACTTCTCTACAATCTCCCTTACACGTGGGATTACAATAAAGCAAAAAAAGTGTTTGCAAACAATGACTTTATTGACGATATATCAGGTAGAAAAGCTGATTTGTTATCTCCGCGTGTTCAAGATTCATATATAAAACATGACGAACTGTTGATGGAACCAATTGGACGAACGCATAAAGGCAGATTAGATCGAATGCCAACAGATGAAAATCTACTCGGAAAATTAATTAAAACATTAGACACAGATCTAGAAGGCCAAAGAAATGAAAATAGAGGAAAAGTCAATACAACGAGAATAGTTAAAACGTTTCCAACGCTACGGAAGAAAATAAGCGTAGATATTGGTAAAACCTTGAAGGCAGATACGTTAGTGAGAAAGAGAAGAGAAGAGCAGACACCAGATCCTATTTCAGAAGAAGAAGGAACATTCGAGACCTATCTAGAAAGAACTACGTAAGTACTGTAAGTTGCTTTTGTTATTAACATATTAATTTAATCAGGAACAGTCAAAAGGTTAAAAGTAAAGTAACGTAAAACATACATAATGATTTTTTTGTCATTAAATTAGTAATGATTTTTTATGTAAATGTAAATATCGTACATAGTTACGAGTAGTTCACTATACTCTACATAGAAAACTATGTAGCGATCGTTAATAAAATTGGGTACTAATCAAATACGGTGATTTAAATTTTATTTAAATCTTAGATAATACTTTTTACCAAGAGAAGTAACTTATAGTAACACTATTATTAAAAGGTAAAAATAATATAGTGATAATATTAAAGGTATGGTCAAGGCTTTTTGATTACAGATTAATCTTCGATAACTCTAAATAAATAGGTAAATTGGTTAGACTGACTGAATAAATTAGTTGCATGTGTTCGTTTCGTTGATAACCATCTGTGTAATGTTAAAAACGAATGTAGGTAATACTAATAAGATAATCCAGCCCACCCAAACTCACACCCTCGAATTCCCGTTTTTTTCTACCCTTTGACTCATTAAGGACACCTTCTAAAAACAAGACAAATAACTATGTCTAACAGGCCCCAAAAAAGTTGACAAATATTTGTAAAAAGGTTGGAATTTCGTCCCTTTGCCTTCGTCTAGACGTCCCTTTAGTTAAGGAATGTGTGTGTCTCATTCGATTTATAAAATAACAAGTACTTTACGAAATTTGCTAACGCTTTTGCATGTGTGTGTAGTTTTGATTATGTAAATTGTGCAATTACGCTTGTTTGACGCAATTTGATTTATTTGAAAAGAGAATTTCTTAAAAGTATTTTTGCAGAAAAAAACTTTATTCGCTAAAATAACTCTTTAAAGGTCGTATATTAAATATTGGCTTTGGATCGTACTCAACAAATGTTGTATTTGTATGTGTTAAGTGTATTTACGACCGAATTATGTCAGCTCTTAACACTTGTATAGATAGTGAAAAAAACATAGTGAGCAAACCCGCAGCAAATTGGCTACAGAAGTAATGACAAGTTTTATCCTAAATACGGTCAAATATCCATCTAATAATATATAAGGTACACTGGATCTTGAATAGATGTATAAATAATCTTTACTAATATTATAAACTATCTAGGTACGGTTTCCTTAAAGATATCGCTCTCAGCAATGAGGCCGCCTCTTTTACTTTTGTTTCAATGTAGAAAGAAATCAATGATTCTATTTTTTTTTAATTTTAATAAAGTGTTTGTTCATTCATTCATTCTCTAGCTGACCCGCAGATAGTTCCGCTTGCTCGTTTTTTTATTATATTTTTGACATAAAAGAGTTATTTTATTTATTTCAGATGTATAGATATCATGGAGCCCGGGTTCTTCAGAATGGGCAACCTCACTCAGCCGTACCCATCCTGTTGCCCACAGCTGATCAAGAACAGATAGACAAACTAACCAAGTAATATATACTTACTATAATGATCCGCCCACGGTTTCACCCAGTCTCATCTCACCTTTTCAATTTTCAACCTTCAGAAATACAGAAATACATTTTTTGTTAAAACTACTTTGCATATGTAGTTGTATTTCCCTAGACTACTAAAATCAGCTAATCGGTCTTGCCGTTCCCGAGGTTTAGCGACTAACGAACAGAAATTGATTAATATATATACACATATAAAAATATATTATGTAAGACATGGTTTAGATTAGAACTGCAATTTAAAGTTGATCATGCAACAAATTGTGATAGTGTAAGTGGTCTTTTAATTTTTTTATGTTTTTGAAAAAAAAATTAAATGCAATGGTTGTTACTAATTATTTGAGAAAATCTGTATTAGGTAGGTGTATGTTGTTGTGTAATGTTTCTATTTTAATTACCTTGCTCTCTATTTGTTGATGTACTATAAAATATGTAGTTGTAAACTTTATAGGAATAGTTCTGCTCTGAATAATTTTTATATTTGTTATGATTACGTATATTTAGTATACAATATCGATTACGATAAAATGCTTTTATAATACATATTCTTATAAAGGCAAAAACATATGGTTATCTTTGTAAATATTTTCAAAGTTTTGTTACATTAAATGTTCTTTTCAAAAGTTGACTTACTAATTTAAACACCTATTATTATTATTTTTAATCTTATTTAGACTTTAATAAAGGATTATTTAACATTACTTTTAACCTTTGTTAACATAATGTAATTTACCTGATTGTATCCTACTTTTTATATTTCTGACAAAAAACTTCAATCATGATTAATTACCAAATTAATTCTAGTTAAGTTACTTAAAAATCCATTAGTTACCTTCGATCACACACAGACAAAACCAGATAACTCTAGTTTAGAATTAATCACCAAAAAAACGTCTATAAATCAGATAGGGCATGCAGTGCCCCACAAGTAGTAAAATAAGTCGTAAGAAAACGACAAAGATAATTAAAATTCTAACAAATATATAAAAGTTATACATAATGATTGTTTAGAATCAGTTAGGGATAAACTTTGGATTTTAGTTTTAAAGATTGTAGCATACCGACCGCTACAGCATCTTCGTTTTATCTACTATACTATAAAGATTCATAATGAATTCTGCATTGTTTATTTATATTACTGTCTTATAATATTCTACTAACTAATAATTTAAATTATATTATTCTCGTAGTATAGAGATCTCGAAAAATATGTGCAAATAGATTTTTTGAGATAAGTTTCTGCTTGTTCAACTTTATCCAGCTAATATTGTTCCATTTATCACTACTGAATAGCATGGGCAAAGAGTTTCTAACGTTGTATAAACTATCTAAGGTTCATATTAAGTTGTACTTCACTTTAGAATGCTACTTCGTATTGGTAAAAAATCCTCCCCGAAAATTAATATTTTCAATTGTAAAAGATAACAGCCTAATGCAAAACAAACAAAACGCTTAAAAAGCAAACTGAAGATAGCACCATCTGCATAAAGAAACAGTGTCAAGAACATAACAAGCCACATTACAACTTACTCAGCCTCTAAAACCCCATCCCTCGTAAAACGAGACAGACATACCACAAGTCAACGAGAGGAAGAGAGAGCTGTAATATTTAAATTAAGTCCTCCCTAATGTGCGACATTATTTTTTTATCGGCGCCTGAATAAGATACGCCGTAAGGCTCTCTACAGTTTGGAGTTTTTTTACGAGTTGTCTATTTATTGAGCATCTCTAACTAAAAATAATAAATTGGTCCAAAACGATTATCAACTAATCTTGAACTGAATGGGAGAACCAGATGTCCGACGGGGCCGAAAAGGAAAATGGAGACCGCGGATCGGCACAGACCTCAACCAACTAGATGGACAAACTATATGGTGAAGGTAGAAAGAAGAAAATAACTGTTTAGCAGTGGACGTCCGACGGCTTAAATTACGAATTAATAATTTATAATAAGTTACACAAAACGGCGCAATTTATGAATATGCATTTGAATATCTCAACCTTATACTAACGCTTATATTACATTCACACAATACTTTATTACTGGAGTATGAAACAGTCCGTACAATGAAATCACCGCAAAAACAGTAAAAAGCGAGTTAGCACACTTGCCTTCGCGATGCCGATATGGTAATGCGGATTTGGGCGTTTTGCTCGTCTCTGATCCAGTTTACGGCGAGAATTTATGGTATATTCTCATGTTTTTTTACTTTTTATTTAAGTACTTAATAGTAAACAAATGTTGGCATTAAGAGGTTCTCTCTGTTTGATTTGATAAAATGTATTTATAAATTACCAGCTTACCGCTCCACGAAATTGTTCTACGTTAAAATAGATTTTCTCGCGGAAAGATGTACTTCCTCGTGACAAATTTAAATTCCATTCAAAGTTTTTTCGGATCAGTACTTTTGGCGTGAAAGCCGAACAGAAAAGTTAAGTAAGGATGTCAAATTATAATAGTTACTTTAGAAATTATTATCTATAGTAAATAAAATTTACAAACAAAAATAAAACATTATTTAAAATATTTAATACGAGTATTTCAAGTAAAAATTATTTATTTCCCGTCAGTCTGTAAATATAAAAGCTTTCATACTTCAGCTAATTAATGAACCCCAACGAAGCTCTTAATGGGCTAATGAAGAACCCGATAATTTGAAACGATCATCGAACATTATTGAGGAAAATATGGAAAAATCAAGCACTTCTATCTAATATGTTTATGAACGGGAATATTAATTGAGGGGAATAAATAAACGTGTTTTAAACATAATTACATAAGAGGTTGTTATATTTTTTAAACTTCTTTCAAAATAAAAAAATGATTAAAACAATATTGTTATTAATTAAACAAGGCCAAAATGGGCCGATATGTACAACCATATTTTGTATTCCCGGACAAAATGTTTATACGATCTATAGATTCAATATGAATGTTCTGGAAGTCAGGTCATGTCCCATTGCTATTTTTTCTGGATATTGCTATGTGAATTATCCAGCAATATTAACATTAAATACCTCCGTTAGATAAACATCTTACGGGAAGCCATCACATCACACTGATGCCTTTCAAAACAAACAAGCCCTTCACACAAACACACCTGCCTAATCTTAGAACCTTACACTGCGCGGAAATGTCTCGTACACACCAACTCCTTAATATAACAGAACAAAATTTATATAATAATAAATATAAATCATCATCATCATCATCATCATATCAGCCGTCGGACGTCCACTGCTGGACATAGGCCTCCCTTAATGAATTCCAGTCGTTTCGGTCGGATGCGACATTGGATCCACCGTGAACCAGCTAACTTCACCAACTCATCCGTCCACCTGCTAGGTGGGCGTCCGACGCTGCGTTTTCCGATCCGTGGTCTCCACTCGAGAACTTTTTTTAAAATGTAAAATAGTAAATTATAATTAAATAGAAATAATTAATAAATATTGCTAGGCAATTTACACATCACCATCTAGACTCGTGGTAAGTCCGATGTTTGACTACAGGTACTAGATAGGACATACATAAATAAATATAGCTGAGCAATTTACACATCACCATCTAGACTCGTGGTAAGTCCGATGTTTGACTATAGGTACAGGATACATAAATAGGATGAAATATTTATATTCCAGAATCTGAATATCCATCCTCATCTTCCTACATCATTAATGGGCTATATTTGAAAGACCTATGTTCTCGTATATAAGTATTTTACGACATAAGGCTATATTAGAAAGACCTGTGTGTGTGTGTGTATATTTAAGTATTTCACGACCTATAATGAAAATAATTATCCAAAAGTGCCATAGCAGTGTCTTATCCCAAGTTATCCGTACGTTTGTTCTGATTCGTTAGGAGATTTACGCTCGAAGATGAAAGGGGTAAGCCAAGCGTGCTCAAAGGCTCACTGTTGGGACCCACCTGCTTTACGTCAAAGAAACTAAAAAATCCTGTGAGTTTTGTGCCTTTTAGGGTTATATACCTACCATTGATAAGTTATTACGTCAAGGTTTATGTCGAGTTTGGGGAATTCTTGGTCATGTTCAGTGTTTATTATGTGGATTTTACCTAGGAAGTATGTGATGTTTTTTAGTTCAAATTTGTCTCTAACTTTAATCTTAAAAAAATATTCAAATTAAACCTATTGAAATAAAATATTTCAATTAATAAATAAATAGATACACTTTGGGCGTGAAATCGAACGCTAGTCGTAGATCAAAACGTTCGGAGTTTGAACCCACAACCTTCGGAATAAAAGTCGGGTATGCTCCCACCTACCCAACAAGGTTTTTCGGAAGCTATGCGACATTCTATTATAGGACGTAGTCATAAAATTCTGGTAACATAACAATAGCTTGTTAGTACGTCAGTATGTTACTTCGACGTAATTTAGGAGCTTCGAGAGAAAATATATTATAGTTTAGGAGATAGAGGTGTTGTTGCAACCAGTTTTATAGTATGGTTGCACTCAATGGTTCATTTATTATTAATTCATTTTATTTTAGTATTTGAAATTCACGATTTTACAATGTCTAGATTTTAGAATGTTGAGGAGTTAACAGGTGTATTTAACGTATTTTGTTTTTAATTCCGATGTTTAAAGTGCTTTGCAATCGCTCGTAATCACTCAAGAAATGGTAGTTGATCTACTCTTGTTTCCTTATGTTCTGGATATAGTCTGGATGCGATCTGCATATAGTAAGAATAACCCTTAAAAATGCCTAGGTCTGATGACATCTGAAAAGATTATTGATAAAATGCGTATTGTAGAGGAGGATACCCAACAGCGGGTGCAAACGGGCTATGATGATGATGATGATGAAATACCTAGGCAATAAAATAGACAGGGAAATAAACGAATCCTATTTATTTAACCTAGATTTCAACCACAATGGCTTCTGCACTACATACGGAACACTTGAGTTCGGGACCTAATGAAATTCCTCGCAGTAATTTAAGCCATTATATCTTGTTAAAATCCATTGTGCGCAAACAAAGCTCCGATATTAATTTATGGCGCCTTTTGTGCTTTATCGCCGTAATTGAGATAGCTTTTGTAAAAGTTATTGTTTAAAACTCTGCCTATGAATCTTGAGTCACGAGTTTGGTTTTCTCATGCTTTCTCAAAAATATCATCATCAACTGATGTTCGTATAGGATGGACGAATAATTTATAGTCACAGCCAGATCAGTTTTGGCTAAGTAAAAGTAGGAACGATTTTCAAAAGCTGAGGCCGCACCTCTAGATTTTTCTTCCTGAAAAAAATATTTACCTACATTTCAAAGAACACGGACTTTATCGATTAAGTCAAATATCATAAAGAAACCATATGGTCTGATGAGTTGGTGGAGTTTGAAGTCCTGAAGAACCTATGACATTCACCAACCACACTTGGCCAGCGTTGTGTTCTAATCTCTCACGTCAAGAGAAAAGACCCTGTGTTCCAGCAGTGGAAACGTAAATAGGCGTGCTTATATTTACATCTGCTCTCAGTCTGTCTTGTCTGGTTAAAAGTTAAAAGTGTTTCAACTTAAAATTTACCCATAGGTTATTGATTTATATCCTAATCCTGTATCAGTTTGTGTCTCATCCATTACGAGATCGGTTCAATGTCAATACAAATTTGATGAAGGTAAGCGTTATCGAAGCTCGATAGGAGTTGGACTGGTTCATTAATGGCGGGCTATTCTGGGTTTTGTTTCTTTTGGGCTTGTACCTGTTTTCTCAGATAATAGAAGTAAAGAATTCATGCATACGAGTGCAGCAAATATGAATTTAGATAGAAACATTCTGAAACATTAATTCTTTTTGAAATCAAACAGTTGTTTTTCACACAGCAATAATTAGCCCTGTGGTAGTCGAAATTTATGTTACAGCAGCTGCTAGATTACTGATATACTTTATGTAGGTTATATTTATATATGTATATAGATAAATTTATCTTTTTATTACACATTATTTATAACACCTAGTAGACACTCAATTTTCCTAGAACAAATATTTCATATCATATCATACATATTTTTGTTAGTTTTATAAACAAAATATACCACTCGCGTTCCAAACGTTCCAGGAAAGTATATATAAAAATGAACAATACTATCCATATCAATAACGCGTGTCCGTATGTTTGTAATAGTTATTGAGCAACATTTGTAACATTCAACGCTGGAATGCGATCCGATGATATATCACTCTCTAATACTAAGCTTTGAAGTCATCCATTTTGTAAATGCTCTATCTATACTATAGAATGTTTTCGGCTGCACTTATTTTATTTTGGATTTTATAGGCCAAATCGTATATATGTTATTTTTTAATTTAAAAGTGATTTTTGGAGGTTGAGAGTGTTATAATAACTACGCCATTATTGTTTTTATTTCTGTATTGGGTATTTTGTGTTAGAGCTATTAAAATCATAAAATGGTTTAACAGATATAACATATTTATGTAATGTTTTTGTAAAATTTTATTTTTTCTATTCATATCATAATTTATTTTACTAAGATTACAGTCAACGAAAAAAAGCTACAAACAGCATTAAAGTTTTTTTTTAGTATAACTATTTTTATTATAATTATTTTTTTTAAATATGGACCAAGGTGAACAAACAACCATGCATACAATTTACTAGTAGTCACATCAATAATATCCATTCTTAAAGTGTATGATATATTTTATCGGAGAAAGTTTGTAAAGTAATGCCTCAAGCGTGACTTGTGCCTCCATATTCATAATTTTATCTAAACATTAAAAATAAATGTGTAAAAGCTTCTTACTTATGTAACTATGACGACATGATTATATTGTGTTTTATTTAATGGTTTAATGTATCATTTTTATAAGTCTTGAGGCATTTGGTATAATGAGGAATGATCCCAAAAGTTTTCCTTTTCCCTTCCAAGAAATGGACTTATGATAGACCATAAATCTAAAATTTAAAACCACAATATCCAGATAATATTCTATCTACCTACAAAGAGGAGATTATGCTCTAAATTCTAATACAAAATCCAGAATTTCAATTTGTCAAGGAATTTGCTAAAATACCTGTCGAATTACGTCTAAGGATTTCACTTAAACAGAAACGAATATTTCTGATACAATTCGAGCATTCATTTGCATCACAATAAGGCTTGATACCAATTTGTTATTACACAAGAGATTATTGGAGATATTGATATTGCTATTGATATTGCTTTTAAAATAAATCGAAGTAGAATATTTGCGAAAATTATTAGTTGTTCATTTTTGTGCTTTGCAATTGACGAATTTGAATAGATAAATAAAAGCGCTTGCTTAGCTTAATTGTAAGTGATTTAGAATATTTTTGTCAAGCGACCCATCCCTTATTATAGGTACTTATTATAGGTACCTACTCATAAAACCTACTTATAATTATACTCATAAAAGCCCTATTCATTTACACT
The DNA here is from genome assembly GCA_963691955.1 of Chloroclystis v-ata. Lineage (NCBI taxonomy): Eukaryota > Metazoa > Arthropoda > Insecta > Lepidoptera > Geometridae > Chloroclystis > Chloroclystis v-ata. Next base: position 5,540,085 of record OY829905.1, read on the forward strand.
TTTTTTTAAATACCGTATCAAAATCCGTTGCGTAGTTATGATACATATAATTTTAATACAAAGAACTAACTTATATTTATAGATAACTAGCTTTCCGCCCGCGGCTTATATTAGAGTAAAAAGTATCCTATGTCCTTCTCCCGGTTCTAAGCTGCCTCCCCACCAAGTTTCAGCCAAATCGGTTCGGCCGTTCTCGAGTTATAAGTGAAGTAACTAACACGACTTTCTTTTTTATATATAGAAGATAATAAAAAATATCCCGAGGCGAACCTGCAAACTCTTGCATCGCAGGCTGACCTATGCCCGCTGCGCCACAGAGGTCGTCAATATGTGTATCTTCAAATAATTTTACCTGACCATAGAACCTCACAAATTTATTCCACTATTCTCAAACCTCTGAATAAAATCAAGAGTTTTTATCACTTGAATAATATTCATAAAAGTACACTTGGCTTTTTAATGCGTATATAAAATTCAGAACGCCGGTCGGTCGGACTCTCATCTACATTACTGCTCTATAAAGGACAGAATGCTTCCCTTCAGGGTTAAAAACGGGGTGGAATAGAGGGTTAAAAATAACATGCAAAGTATGTTTTTTTTAAACGGTATTAAAAGCAATAAATAAGTGTGGGTATAAGAGTGCAAGTGATACATAGGAAACTTAGCAAAATCGATTATATTAGTTTTTACTTTTATAAGGCACTAGCTTTCCGCCCGCGGCTTCGCCCGCATTATGTTGCGTTAAAAAGTACCCTATGTCCTTCTCCTGGCTCTAAACTACCCCCCTGCTTTCAGGCAAATCCGTTCAGCCGTTCTCGAGTTATAAGTTCAGGCACTAACACGACTTTCTTTTATATATATAGATTTGAACTAGTAGATTGAGATTTGGAGGGAATCGAAAAATTTGTAATACGAGTAACATTGTAGTTTCAGTTATTAAGTTTCTCATGCTAGGAAGCCACACCAGTCTACTTCAAATGAATCCATCCTAAGAAATAGATACACTTATAGATACTTGTAAATACTCTCGTGAATAGGTTCTTTTTAGGATTTCTTATCTTCTCTTTTAAATTAAATAGCATGTTTTCTGCATCATTCATTAGCTTAGCTGTTTTTATCAAAAGGTAAGGAAATGCTGCAGGAAAATCCATTTAGATAGAATTAGTCGGCCTGTGTGTGAAAAAAAAACATTCGAACCAACATCCTCACAAACTATATAACTTTAGAAATGATGATTTTATCTGCCCATACATATAATTGGTTCTATTAGATTAGAGAGACCCATTCTTTTGGGACATTATATAGCTCACTATAGACCCAATAACCAAGTTGTGCCGACGTAAGTGTAGAAACTTGATATCCTCAAACCCGAATTCCAAAAAGTGCTGAATAAATCAGATTTTACAACGCCATTCCAGAGAAATAGGTTTCGGCCGGTTTCAGACGACCATCAAACATTCACGAGATGGCTAATGAAGCCGTCTGAAATTGTCTAATATATTAAACAGACCAATCTAGCTTCTATGATAAAGCTTTAGGGTTCAAAGTTCTAGGGCTGGTCGATACTTAAGGTGACAGTGAATTTATAATTATGGAATGGTCGATTGTAAGTACATAGTTGGAGTCTTTAGAATTTAGTGAAATAATAGAAGTTCATTATTTATTTAGAATTTCTACAATATTAAGTCAGTTTTAGGTCAACACCCTAAGTTTTATTAGCCTTATTTACCTTTCTACTGCTGGGACTTCTATCTTGACGAGAGAGATTACGCCTTATTTCACCTCGCTGGCCAAGTGCGGGTTTGGTGAACACCAACACATGACACGTGCCCTTCGAACTCTTATATATACCCTTGGAATACACCTTTGGATAATATAATATAATGTATAAAGCAGGTTCCTCACAAATTTCCCACTCAGCAAAAACTAAACTCCCCACATCACTGTCGGAACTGAAATCTACCAATTTTTAACATCTACCCTCATATCTGCGGAATCAGTACGGCACTCACCGTTTTATCACTCCCTAAGCCCGAAGCGACCTGCAAAGAAACGAGGATTAATAAAACCTCCTTTTAGAGATAATTTAATCTGTGGGATTGTAAAAAGGTCGAATATTCTGAGTTTGGACTGCTTTTGAAGTCGCAGACGGTTTATTTGAATTTGGAAGGCGTTTGGATTGAATGCTCCAGTTCAAATTTAGAAATGTTTGATGACTTTTCTACTAAGACTTTAGCATGATTATTGAATATGAAACTCGAGACGAGTGTATCTTTTTCTGTTTATTTTTATGTATTAATTAAAAATGTACACTTAATTAAAAAAAAATTAAAATAGACACCTAATATAGAGCTTTATTTATTTCATATAGGTACTAAGAAGAGCGCCAAATAAAATAATAATTAAAAAAAATATTAATCTGATGTGGACATTTCCTGTCAAGTTGTAGGTAAATAAACTAATTTTTTTTGGGCAACGTAAGCTACCATTGGAAAATTGTATTATCACAGAAAAAAGATTTAAAAATATAAAAATATATTTCCGGTAACGTTCCTTTGATGATAGAATAACGTCCCACTAGTTAAGACGGGTCAAAAATATACAAAATAAATCCCACGGTTTTACACCCACAATCAGGGCGTTCCTATTCTTAAACCGGTAACTACAAAAAGCAACCAATATCGCAACAAAAATAAAAATATTGCCCTTTCCACCCTTTAGAAACACAAATAAAAATAGGAAAGGGCGAAGGTTGTCACACGTCCAAAAACAAGCGCATCCTTCAGAAATAACTAAAAATACGTCGTTAGAACAAAAGGGCAGAAACAAGGCTAATTATTTTCCATCACAAGTACTCTGAAAAGGACACGACATGGCCCTTAATGTACGGTCATCCTTAAAGAAGTGTTCACACGAGGTTAGTTAAATCACTATGTAGTAGGTAACTAATAAAAACAGTTATTAATTTCATTGACAACTATAAAGAGGTTATTTTTACGTTGATTGATTTATGTGTATTGGAAATACATCAATAATAAATAAACAGCGCGATTTGTATATGGCATTAATTGTTAATAAAAATAATTAACCCCTTACATAACTTTTATTTTATTTACATGAAAAAATCTTTATTTTGCATTTTTTTTAAAAACCTTTTATAAAAACCCAGAGAAAATATACAAAAACAAGGTTTTATGCATCCTATGCATGCATATTCCAATTTTAATTCCGTCCGTCGAACTACTATTCGCTGTGGTTCCGTATGAAACAATATTGATCCGAGGCTTAGAAATCTGTGTCGGAAGCATTTCATCTGTTAACTTGTTAGACACTGTCAGAAGTTAGATGTGATTCCATGCAGGCATACAAATATAAATTGTATTGTACCTATGTAGGTCGGAACACCTGTATTTTGGATCTCACAATGTTACTGACTTCAGCATAAACACCCCTGTTCAAGTGATCTTTAGGATTTTATGGAAATAAATGACAACAATCTAAATCTATATACACATACGAGGGACATCTCATTTCATCTTTTGACGAGAGAGATTAGGTTTTAATTCACCAAGCTAGCTGAGTGCGAGTGAATGTTGCATGTCCTTCGCACTCTAAAGTTCTTAGAACATGCCGGTTTACTTACGTTGCACGGGATTTTTAAGGGGCACATAATTAAAAGACAATATAATTCCTGATGCATAGCGGGGTTTGAACCCTTCGAAATTAAAGTCAAATGTGCTCTCTTAGCACAGTTTACTTTTTTAACCCACTAGCATCGTGTAGTTAACCCTTAAGGGTCGTAAGGATCTCCTCAACCTCAAACGTCCGAACTCTGCCCATTTATAAACGCTGCTCATTTTATTTCGGGACGTTTGTAGGCCTTATTTACGAGCTAGTCTTACTGGCACGGGTACTATACTAAACACCAAACGGTTGTGAAAAAAGCTAAACATCTGTTTTAACATGTTAGGTATACTGAAGGTTGTGCGAAATAAAGTAAAATAGTGTTTGACCAAATATACAAAAACGGGGTTTTTGTAGTGATATAAACTGACAAAATGGGTTTATTTTGTTGCTAGTTAAGTACTGAGTAGTATATCTATGTATATAATATCCTAATAAATCCTAATTATTATTTTGGTAAATAGTCATATAAATAAAATAATGTAAAAACGACAAAAAAAAACTTATTTACGTTTAAGTTTTAACACGGGAAAATAAACATAGAACAAATATAAATCTGTGTATAGTACCTACTGCCAACTTGCTGTGATTACAAACCCGAATAGTATATACATATACCAACCATCCAAAAAACCGGAAAAAGTAAAGATCCCAAAACTTGTGCAATGGGGAGGGCTGTGTCAAGTAATTCGAAACTAAATTTTTAGGGTTTTTATAATGATTTTGATGATTTAGGTACAACCTTACCTCCTGACATTTACACTAAGTTTCATTAAAATTAAGTTAAAATTCAAAATCATTTATTTAAAAAAAAATCGCATAGCGCGCTTATCATCAGGTGGGCATGTTTGTCTGGAAGTATTGTTGCGACCCGAATTCTTTATTAAAGCGTTACCATATTTTGTTTTCACTTGAATAAAGACCTTTTCTCAAATAAAAATAAGGAAAATATTATCAAAAAGGTCACGTTAAGTCTGGCCCAAAACGATCGCCGATCTTTAATTAATTTTGCGGAAATAATGCTGGAAACTGGAAATTCAATTTTTCCGACGAAATTTCCGGAAAATTCCTGACGCGTTTCGGTTTATCAAAATTCCCGCGACGAATTAATTTTAATTTTGATACTTAAGATACCTTGCGATGTTTTGGAACATTGTTGTTTGAGAAAAATATATTGTAAGGTTTTTGCATAGTAAACATTGAAGGAAATAATCAATTTCATTTTGTATTTCTATAACTATCTACAGTTATTTAACCTTACACAAAATCTTTCAAAACTTTTGTGAGTTACACTTATGACAACGAGAATTACTCACGTATATAAAGTGAACTTAACAAACTCTCTACATTTTGACTACATATCTAAGCATCTTAATTTTGTTCGGCTTTTCATTATGTTTTTTGTAGATTTGTGTATACTTTAGTTACAAAAATTAAGATTTTGTTAGCAGACATCAAATTCAAAATCTCTAAATCAATAACTCTATCACACTACAACAATCAATAAATCAATAAAAAATAACACCTACCACAACAATGGTACAAGCAATACCGGTAGAAACCAGCCAATAACCGGCTTGAACCGGTCATAACTGGTTATAATTCACCCGGACAATGCTGTCGGCAATTATCTATGTACGTGTACGTGGCACGTAATACGTGGTCTGTGCACGTATAATCAATTAACGTGTTTGTATTTTACGTAAAATTCGGTTAGTACAAAGAGATCGTTATTATAATATAGTTTACATAGATAGTTTTTTGTTTCGAAATTGGTTTAAAGTTATTCTTTGTAGTGTGAGAAAAGTTTATTCTATTTACAAGCTTACCATTCCACTGCTGGGAGTTTTCTCTCATGACGAGAGTGATTAGAACAAATTCACCACGCTGGCCAAGAGATAATAATTTACGATAATATCATTTAATTTTGTAAAAATATGGATATTTTGTGTCTGCAATATAAAGAAAATGTGTTTTATTTATTTATACAAAGAGGAAATCAATTATAATGCGGGAAAAGCCACAAGCGAAAAAGTAATAAAAATATTCCTTACGATCTATAAAAAACTAAGTCTAGCAAAGCTAATTAGACCGTCCATCTCAAGAACGCTTAAAGAAACAGTATCGTGATTTTTTCTACAATTAATTAGATAAAATTAATTCCCTTATTCAGAAATTAGTATGCGGTTCGCATCACTGCCATCTGGGCCTTTATTAATGTCCCGGCTTTTGGATTTCGCGGGATTTTCTTTATAGTTCCCGGAAATTACGGGAATCGTGGGCGGCCGCTCTAATCTGGGTATTATTCAATAATATTTAAATCGGCTTCGATTTAACCTAGCTTGTCACACTTTGTTGAGAGGTCCTATTCATAACAATATCGTGGTTTCGTCTTTCTACTCTAGGCACGTACCTATCTCCCCAAGAAAATCCATTTGTCATATTGACTTGTCCAAATGATCCTCAGTATTTGAAAAAAAAAAGGAATCTTAAAATGCTGTTCTTTTTAGTAGCGTAATTGTAGCGGGGTTTGAACCCACGAACTTTAGAATGAAAGTCAACTGTGTTCCTACTTAACCAACTACTAGACTATGTACTGCAATTACATTAACCTTTCAAAGCTACACGCTCGTCTGCGAGGCGACTTCGCTAATATGCTCGCCTCCCGGACTACCGCTAATTGAGTCGTAATGACGTTACAGACTGACAGACAACTGATGCATTAGTGGATGAATTATGTATGGTATTTCACGGAGGAAATGTGAGTAACGAGGGTTTGGGTTTTTTGAGGACACATCACTTAAATGTTGTTCATGATCTGGGTAATGTTTGTTTGTAACGAAGGATTTGTTGAGGGAAATAGTATCATGGATGATGCATATTAGCTCTTGTATGTGATTTTAATGTTTTTTTATGATTCCTAGATATTTTATTAAAATCAATAGATTATACACGCGGCTACAGGTGGGTTTTAATCTGCTGCTTTACTAAGAAAAATAACTAACAGATTTAAATTTAGTTATATTCGTATTTGATAAATACAGACTGGTAATAAAAACAAACGCCTAAAACAAAATGGTTGCAGAAAAGTAAAAATTTGACGCTAAACATTCAACCACGAAGAAAAAATCTGTCCCTTTTATCTTGATTTCACCGACACTCAACAAAATCCTAATTCAATTACATTAACACCTTGTGTTCCGTCGGGTAAAACAAACTTTATTAGGCATTAACATTAATACAATTTCGCAAAAGAAAATTAATTCTATTGAAACTCGTTTCGCACTGAAAAGTTGCAACTACAACTATTCTAAACCGAAACTACGCCTAAACGGCCATGAATTAAGGGTTAATTTACTTTGACACATCATAATTACTTATGCCCACGATCCTTTTTTAAGGCTTATTGTAGAAAGGCTTAACAGGCGAACGCGCTTTGGTAAATTGAGTTTTATTTAGGGTAAGTTAGGGTTGGTTTTGCGTGGCGAGTGAATTCTAAAGGCTGTTCTGACAAGGGTTAATAGGGAAGACGCGGGTTGCATAGTAATTGTGGGTCAAACGGGATAATTATCCCAGTAGGTACATATTAAGAAAATGGTATTTTACTGGTAAGCTTTACTCGATCGTTTTATGGAGACTGTTAATTAAAAATTAATATAATTTTCTGGTTAAGCTTGTTGATGCAGGTTACGCGCATAGAACTGATGGCCGATGGGGCCATAATCTTGATGAGATTGACTGTGAGATCAGAACGGCAGACGACGTTAGTAGTTAATTTTATTTATTTGATTAATTGACGGAGAATTTAATATAAATTACTGTTTAACACTACCTGCGTCTATGACACAGGCTTGCGCCGCCGAGCTTGGTCATTGAATGGGTTAACAGTGGATCTGTGGATGCAAAAAAATGCCAACCATAATCACTGGATTTTAAATTTATTGAGAAGAAAAACTTACCTAATGTCTAATAATAATGATACTTTCTATGTTCTTTTAAGTCAGGTAAATAACCTGACATAATAATGAAAATGTTTGACCCTGTACCTAATAATTTTTTTATTGGGGAGGCACCTGTCCACCAGTGGGATGTTAATATGGGTTAGGGTGATAACCATGAAGCGATAATAGTACGAGAGCATTTACGGCACGCAATGCCCGAATCTCCCCTTTCTATAAAATGAATCGCACGTCAAAAACAGGTGTGGTTATATTAATTTCTCCGCTGTGATGGAAATATGAAAAAAGTTTCACAAAAACATGTTTTTTTCATTATTCTGAAAGTCGGAAGCTATTGAAGCTTCATTTTGTGAACCTGCCCCAATCGCCCCAATTTGCTTTGTGGGGAGCCAATTGGGGGATTATACGGGCATTTTAATATCAGAGACTTGGGTTTTGATTGGGAGAAAAACTGTAATTGATAAGTTTTTGACTTTTATTTCTTTATTAATATTATAAAAAGGTTAAGTCCGTGAGATTGAAACTTCTCAATCATCGCTATACTTAGAATACTTTCATTGCAAAACAGAGAGATGTTTCGTAGTGATTTTTTTTAATCAAGACGGATATTGTTGGAGTCATGGAAAATGCATACATAATTTCAGCGGCAAATTCTATTATAACGCAAGAACGTAAGAAAAGTTGTAGTGTGGAAAGCTAGTTTTGTATAATTATTCATCCATTGGTGAAATGGTGATATTTCTATTGAATTCTTATCTAATTATTTTTATTCATTTCATATAACCAGAATGTCGTTACATACATCTTTTGGTACATCCTTTATTGGGCTTGACGACTAATCTGGGCTGACACCACATGGCAACATTTCCTCCACCATGAACAAACCTGGTTATTAGAAAATCTTAATAACCATTTTTCGGCCAACAACAAACAAAACGAAGTGTATCCAACATTTTTTAGAAAATCTCTTTTGGGATAAGCCAGTACCCAATATATGGATATTAGGATCGGATAGTTATAAATCATGGCTGTTATCATGTAGTGGGAGGTGGGGGGGAGAGTTATTGGGAAAAATACGTAAGTTTGGGTCGGGACACTTTACGGCGGAGGATCTGCCGATCCCGATTGCTTATCCCTTCGGGTACTGCGCAGGGAAGGTGTTAACAGCTGGGTCACTCTACTTACATTCAATTAAATTTATCCAGCATAATCACCCCTATTGTTCTTACGGGGCACAGGGAGTCCCTATTTCACCACGCCTGGCCAAGTGCCGGTTGTGAAAGTCACAATCATGTCCTTCATAGTTTTTAAGATAACATTTTTACCTTTTAGAAAGAAAGAAAGAAAGAAAAATTTTATTTGTGTACAAATAACATCGTATAACACTCGGCGTTAAACAATAAAAAATAACATAAGTTAAGGGTTTTAAATATAATTAAGTAAATAAATAACTAAATAACTTTTTAACCGTAGCATCCAACAAAGAGGTGCCGTCAAAGCCAAAAATAAAAGCGTCAAATAAAATCTTATAGTGAACTAGCTATTCTCTCCGCACTGTACCGAGCCGTGGCAAATGAAATTGGGCTAGGAATTTACGCCGATACATATATTTTTCGTTAACACTTCGATACGGCTGCGCAGTAATTGATGATTCACAAGTAAACAGAGAGGGTTTATGACTATGAGACTCGAGTTATCACCTTGTTTGTATTGCTTCGAGATTGGAGTGGATTTAGAGGTTAAATGTAGGCTTTATCTCCTAGGAATACTGACTTTCATCATAATAATAACCCATACGGCCCACAGGGCAACTATCTGTTTAGTAGTTAGTAACTCAGTAGGTTTTGGGGGAAGTTTGACTTATTTAATAAAACATATAAATTATTGGATAACAAATATATTTCTTTAAGACAAACCTACAGTTAATTATAGTCTAATTTACTTGGAACACAATAAAAGTAAAATCAGTAGCAAAAATAGTATTTAAATTATATAAGTTGCCTCTCAGTTAAACAGACTATGCCATTTTACACAAGATTAAGTTTCATAAAATATTTATAAGAATATTCCGTCATATAATATGAAACCCAATATGCTGTTGATAATGATGATGATTATCTTCCTGTCGGGTCGCGTTTCGGAATAACCTGCCAATTACCGCTCGAAATTCAATCATCTTCGGTCCCGCCTTCGAATATACCTCATCTTGATACGATGAAGGTATTTACTAGAAATTGCGAGCAATTTCGTTGATAATACAGAAATCGTAAATTGGCGACATATAACATCATTATGACAATAATTTTTGATGATCACAAATGGTGTGATCATATCGATCCACATTACGATGACCTCTAAGGCGTACCAATGTACGCGATACCTCTGTAGCCTACCTTGACTAGTGTACCATTAAACACTATAAAAATGATCAACACGAACCTGTGATTCCTGAGATTAACGCGTTCAGACAAGCAATAAAACAAACTCTTCTGCTTTATAATATTAGTAGGTATAGATTTTGTACAGTACACAGACAATGTAACAGCCCGTCTTCTAGAATGTTTATCTCTAAATAACTCTGATGACACCTACGAGAAGAAAAGGGTAGGTACTTTTCTCAGGAAAGCACCATATAGCACCACAGGCTAAATATAATATTCTGTGTAATATAGTCCACCTTTCGGGTAGAGAATAGAGCTAAATATCATTTAGACGTTTCCTAAGTCGTGCAATCCGTGTGATTGACAGGCTCTAGTGGCTATCATCAGGGATTTTGTTAGGGTGCGACTGTTAGCGGTAAAGCGGTTACTGGCTTAGAGATGTATGCGGGGTCAGGTGAGACGAAATACGTTAAAGGAGGTAGCGTTTTGAAACTGGAAGTTTATACGGATGATGAATTGTTTTGTTCAACTTGTAAAAGGCAATGTCACAAGTTTGTGATTTATTGGCGTGTATGTACTTCCTTATTTGAAAAAGTGATTTTTTTTTCAGAATTAAATGTAAATAAATTAATCTAAAACACTTAATGATCTACAATCCAAACTTAAATCCAAATAGTCCTGTTTTATCATAGGGTAAAACATTCGTTAAACATTATCCGCTTCCGCTCTGATCTTGGGCGGGGCTTAATTTGATAGCCACCATCGGTCGAGGTGATTGCCGCGATTCGCCTCCATCGCCCTAATGCCTCTAATATCCCGCTCTTTGCTAAATGGACTCCTTAATTTGTATAAGTAATCTTTTTCAATGTTAAGGTGACAAAAATGACAAGTGCGAGTTCATGTTGCTATTTCGATACAGGCGCAGCCTAGATAATTTGCCACTAGATTTAATTTAAAAAAAAAATACATTACTCCGAAAGTTTCCGAGATTAACTACTACCAAAACTCAGACGAAATAATAGGAACCAAAAATGTGTTAGGTGATAGATACTGTGGTAGGAATAGCCTCATTCTTTTCGTGGTGAAAGTTCAGCCACCATCTTCATAATAACCCATAAGTTCGCAATTTAATCTTATCATAGGGGAATTGGTACATTCAACGCTTACTAGGTGGTTTGGTGATAGAAATAAGAAGACATCGTTTACGAAACGATGCTTCGCATACGGTTAATAACAGCTTTGCATTATAAAACAAAATCAGAAAATTAAGAGAAAAAGGTAAGAAAAATTACGAGCCCGGCGGTCGTGTAATAAAACATAAACAGAAAATATTTCGTAAACCTATTATTTCTACCAATACATATTAACTTCGACACTTTGATTTGGAATGGAATAAATATACATTTAAACAAACTATTTATATTATACAGTTTGTTTAATAAATGCGTAAAATAGAATGAGTGATGATGGTGAGAAAAAAACCGTAATCACAACATACAAACCTGTGAATTATTGATCATATTTATTATAGTTATATGCATTTTTGTGTGGCCCAAGGTAGGAACTCATTGCACTCAAATATTTAACGAAATACAACAAACACGATCACTTGTTCACAAATCATCTTCGAAAATATCCATTCAAATCATGTATGGATATTTTCGAAGATGATTTGTGTAATTGAAACTAAATTAAACATATATAACAATGATTTGCGTGTAAGTTTAAGTTTGATCTGACTTCTACGGCGGCGGTTTGATATTAGGTATAGATGATTATCGACTGAGGTCACAATTTATAAGACATAAAAAACATCGTAATCCAACCTTACTTAATCGCTTCCGCTCATAACTCACTCCCCATCGGAAGCTAGATACGATTTATGGAAGTATTTAAAGTAGAGATCAGTTGATTTAGCACCCTGTATACACGCGGTACACGCTGTATACCGCCCGCCACTAATGAGGCCACAAATCATCGCGTTATTACACTATCACCCTGTATTTTATAGATTTATGTCAAAACTAGCTCATAATGCGGCTTTACCTGCGATATATGGATTTCATGAAGTCAATGCGACGACCTCTGCAATGCATGTAGCTACGGGTTTGATTCCCGCCTCTGGACAAAAACATGTACGATCTGCAAATATTTGTTCCGGGTGGCTGGGTGTTATATGTGTATACATACATACATGGGCTGTGTACATTAAGTACATATATGGGGATGTTTTTGGGTACCTTATTTACATGATTTAGAAAAATTTTAGTCAACTCATAAGTTGATAATTATGTATAGGTATACCTTAAGCTAAGCTTGTTAACTTATTATTCTTATCTAATCAAGTAATCCAATCGAAAATATTTGAAGTCCATACCAATTAATAAAGTTCTGTAAAACATGACAAACTAACTACCACCTCTAATCTAACGTAACATCTTAACAAAGTGTCTTATCTGTAACTCTATGATCTCACGTAAAGCCTCATTGAGTAAATGTAAATAATGGAATTCTATAAAAATAAATGTCCTTACTTTCTTCGCGGCGCTGTCAAACAGAGGTGTGTTCCCGATAACCTCATAAACACAACTATAAAACAAAAGACAACATTTCAGTTTTGTTTAACTTCCTACTTTTTTATACTAAGTTCCTACATTTTGTTTAGCTCAGCAGACATTATGACAATACACAGATCTAGTTAAAATGATGGTTTTATAAAATAATCATTCAAAACGAACGTTATGTTTGCGTTTCATAAATTGAAATAATACTGCACGGTTTTGGTACAAACACAATTTTAAAATGATAATAGCCTTATTTAATTAAAGACAATTTAAATAATTTCTGCTGACACAATTATTTTATTAGATAGTTATCACATTTTAACCAAATTTGAAGTGATTCAAAAGAAATTGGCTCTTTCGAGAGCGCTTGGGAGCGAGCCCGATCTGTTCACAGATAAGACAGGCGACAGATGCGACACGTCCCGATAACAAGTCGATTCCAAATTACTCGATACGTTTATTGATTTCGGCTACTGATTAAATAGAATCACTTCAGAGAAATCAGATACAAGACTTATTTTCCGAGGAAGTTGGAATTAGTTTTGGTTTGAAGTTGGATTGATTTCATTAAAAATTTATCCGTAACGGAATGGGTTGTTACAGGTCGGATTTGAGTTTGGTTTGTTTCGTAGTATGTTAAGATCAATACATGAATTGCCATTTTACTTAATCTTCTCGTAGACCACCACGGTTCGGTAAGCAGCGTCGGACGTCCAACATTCTTCCATTAAAAGCCCGATCTAGATCAGTTTTGGAGAGAGGCCAGGTTGCTTTGTACATTAATGGAATTCTGGCTATCTTTATCTCCTGGCTTTAGGTCAGACCATACTCGTAAAATCATTTAATGTGCACGTTTACAATGTACAAGATATTTTACAAGGCAATTCTGGAATAGTGCTATTAAGGCACAAAGGGCTTTGGTATCTATATTTTTGATCTCCATAGCATAAGCATCCTTATTTACATTCTCACTGCTGGGAAACACGGCCTTCTCTCTTTACGATAGATTAGGGCCTTATTTCACCACGCCAGACAAGTGCGAATTGTTAAATTTCAACCTTCAAATATTATAGACGACCTCTGTGGCGCAGCGGGCGAAGGTCCGCCTGCGACGCAAGAGGTTGCGGGTTCGATTCCCGCCTCGGAACAACTAGTTGTATGATCTGCAAATATTTGTTCCGGGTGTCTGGGTGTTATATATGTACAATAAAAAAATATCTATCTATGTATGTATATATACTATTAAGTATATCAGAAATCTTGCACCCGTATCACAAGCTTCGAGCTTACCACGGGGCTAGATGTCGCTGTGTGAATTGTCCAGCAATATTTATTTATATTTATTACTTATAATTTTGTTTAGTCTCCCCACGATGTTTGCTTTCACCGTTAGAGCACGTATTTAAAGCATACGAATTCTTCAAGATCCAGAGGATTAGAGCAGGGTTGATCCCATAACCTTCGGAATGAAAGAGAAGTGTGTTTCACTTTTTCAACACAGACATCATTAAAGTTTTACAATTTGGCTATTTTAAAAACACTTTTCACGGTCAAATATAAAATAATATTACCATTTCTTTTCAACCTAGACAGTAATATTAAGGTAACCCTATGTTTAACCTAATAGCTAGTTGCATGTCATTTAAGGGCATAATGGCTTCATTAGGTAAATTACTAGACTGTAATTACCCCAATATTGATAGATTACCCCAACTTGTGGATAATAGGGATGATTGTGTCATTTTATTGTTGAAGACTGCTTATTTTGATGTCATACGGTATCTTTAAATCATAATAATAACCCATTTTTACACTTTATGATGGATCTCCCACTAAAGTTCTCCCTCAGTGATGCGCGACGGGGTTTTATCCCACTACCGTCGGAATCAAAGTCGAGTGTGCACCCAATTAAACAATACGGCTTCATTTAAACACGGTAAAGGCAAACATTGAAAGGAAACCGGCATTTTCTAAGAACTGAGTTCGAAGAACAACGTGATATTTAAGGTCTAAATCCTCTCTCGTCAAGAAAGATGTGTCCCAGCAGTCGAAAAATTACTTTTTCCATAATTATAAAACCGAAAGTAAATATAAGTCGTATGTCAAAGTTAGTTATTACAAAGCAAACAACATTTAAGAGCCATTAAAAGTATCCGCCCCTTTGTCGGTGAAACTGATAACGAACTAACAAACGCTTAAATATTAAACCCTAAATAAATAATAATTATACAAGTTCCAACACTAAACCCTTTAAATAAATATTAATTTATTATCTGACGGCTCGCTATTTCAACTTTATAATTGGGTGATAGGATTTTAATGAGTGGTGCGATCCTAAGAATTGTACCACACCACCGTGACTGTAAACCGACTAACAAATAAATAAATATTACTGGACAATTTTACACAGCGACATCTAGCCCCGTGGTAAGCTCGAAGCTTGTGTTACGGGTGCTAGATTTCTGATATACCTAATATAATATACATACATAGATAGATATTTTTTATTATACTTATATAACACAAAGGGTTTATGTTTTATATAAGAATAAGAAGCAGCATCTTATTCTGTATACCATTCATCATCATTATAATTTAAGCCGTCGGACGTCCACTGCTGGACATAGGGTTAAGGGCTTCCAGTTATTGGGGTCGGACGCATCTTGCATCCACTGCTAACTAACAGCCTTCACAACATCGTCCGTTTATACTGTTGTTGGATGTCCGACTGTGTTTTCCGATCCGTAGTCTCCACTCTAGAACTTTTGGCCACATCGGCCATCTGTTCTCCGAGCTGCTCATTGTCACTAAAAGCTAACGCGCTGGGCTATGTCAGTGACTTGCGTTCTTCAGTTTTTTGTACTTAATGTACCAATTTACTGCGACCTTATTTCTTGTCCCAATTGTCTAACAAATCAAAAGTAAGTATCGCATTCAATCCAATACAAAGGGCTCATCAATAATCGCCATTTTATAGCCTCTTGTTCCATCTTCATCAAAATCCTTAAATCCTGAAATCCCAGATACATTAAGTGTTACGTTAACATCGAACGTTTATGATTGTGTCCGTTGGGTCGTATTTCTGCTTTTATGGGCGCTGTAGCCTGTCAACTTGTATAGTGCAGTGTTAACATCATCATTATAACTAATAAAGTTAAAGTCAAGACATTTTAACGGACTTGAAAAAGCAGGGTTATTTTTTAATGCGTCTACCTCAGAACAGATTTGAATGTTTTTTTATTATGTTTCTTCCCGTGTGGTTCCATTTTAATTTGCTCCAGTTTTGAGAAAAGGATTAATGTATAAGTATAAAAGTATTTTTTATAAAAGTAGTTTCAAGAAGTTTTTTATTTTCGTAAATATAATTTTTTATATTAGTATTGTCTAAAGATTATTGTCTTTGGCATCGCCATTCAACGTGGCAATGCCGCCAGCATTCTGGGCACTTTACATTCTGGTAACGGATAAGAATATTAAGATTATATAAAATGTGTATACTTTAATAAGAATAAATGAACCTTATTATTAAAGAAGGTACCTATATAATAAAATAAATTATTATTTTTATTTTATATGGAGATGATAATATTTTAACAGCTAAAGACCACCTCGTAGTTACAGTTAGAAATCACCAAAATAGATGTTTTGTGCGTTTTCGATGCAATGAAAGCAATAATTTAGCATAATGTGATTATTTACTGCGCGCCGCTTCTCACGGTAACTTTCCATTAGAATGTTTGTTTGTTTGTTAATGGCTGTGTCACTTGCGAAGAAATATCTTGATTCTTGATAACTGTATTTATTGATAGTGACTTTCAATAATCAATTCAATATACAATTTAATGAACAAGCGAGCTAAACATTTTTCATAGACTATTTATTGTGATTCAACAGGGGAAATCTTGATTTTAAGATACCGCGATTCTGCGACTATGCCCGCGTTTTAATTAACTTTCCCGTGCTATAGTGAATTTTTCCGCTGTAAAAATTATAATAAATAAACATATGTTATTCTGATAATTATACTATAGTTTTCCACCTGCGGCTATTCCTGTAGCCAACGTATATTGTTTTGTATATTTTGTGCAATACAATTATTATCTAATGTATGTGTTATTCTGATTTATACATTATTGTTGGGTTTCATGAAAGTGTAACAAACATCTACACATTCTTACTAACTTTCGTTTATTACATTTATAAGACTAGTTTTCCGCCCAACGACTTCGCCCGCGTACTAAAAGATTTTCTCGCGATATAAAATAATCTGTCTATCATTTATTTTTTATAAATTGTTTAATTTTTATTGAAACATCAGTTTCTTATATTACTACAGCATATTACTACAGATATGCCCCAGTTTAGAAGTGACAAATCTATCCGAAACGAACAAGTCCCACAGTTGAACAAACAGAGTGCAGTGGGTGTGTGTGTGTGTGTTTGTGGACAGAGGTGGGCGGAAATGATCGTGTAGAATTTGAATGATCTTGTATTGGTTCAATTTCTATAGGTGCGGCCAAACGAGCGAAGACACTGAGTCTAAATCATAGATACTATTGATTCATCATTCACGCAATTAATTAATGAGATTCGGTCAGGGAAATTGGATCTAAAAACGGCTAAATCATAAAATCTGTTTCAACATGAAGATTGTTTTACACCACTGTCCATATATTTATAACTGTCCAGTCCATACATAGGTTGCCTTGAAGAAATCGCTCACAGCGATAAGGCCGCCCAATGTAATCCAAATGTTTTAGTTTTAAGTGTGTACTGTGTGTTTCTGTTTTTGTGGTGTGCAATAAAGCATTTTCTATTCTATTCTATTCTATTTTTTTCAAAAAGGCTTAGACCTCGAAAGTATTAAAACCAACTTCCTACGTTATTATACGTTTTGAGTCACTCTATGGAAATAGATGACAATTCTTTAAATCAGTAAAAATAGCTTGTTTTGCAATACCGTGCTTTAATATAAAATAAATAAATCATATAATCGCTTACATCCACCGCAGGATATTTACGGCGACTAATTTAATCAAACCCTATTCAAATAACTACGCTCGTGTGGCCTCACTAGTTGGTACTAAGCGATACAGTTTTCTGTAAGTGATACAGTTAATAAAACAAACTTACCGTTAAGTCTTTATTTGTATTCGAATAGTTAAATATCTTTACCAGCTTTTATTAGGCGTAGTTTTTTATTTTCCCTTGAACAGCCACGAAGTGTAAATAAAGTACGCGATAAAGTTATAACTTTTTAATTATGTAAACAGTCGCGATCTGTTTACGTTTAATTCCGATGGTAGTTGGGGAGTTCAAATCCCGCCGAGCACCGATCACATGTTTTCTTAACATGAAAAAATATTGAAGACTCTGGATTTTTTTTCTTGAAACGCTTTGTGCACAGAAAATACGTTTTTTAACGATAAATAAACATTGCTTTACAATTCACACAGCAACAATGGAGGGAAACATTGTGAGGAAACCGGCGCGTTTTGAGAAGAAGAGTTAATAAATAAATATATTACTGGAGTTTGATGATATTGTGACATTCACCAATCCGCACTTGTGAATTAAGGTCTAATATCTCTTGTTAAGAGAAAAATCCCTGTGTCCTAGCAGTGGGAACGTTAATAGGGGTGATGTGACGATGCAATTATTTCAACCAAAACAAATATTTGTAAGTTACTTGCAAGTGAGCTAAACAAAATGGCTGCCTTATTCGTGATCAACGAACATCCCAAACATCACATTTACGTCAGTTAGCACCCTGTAAGTATTAATTAGCGATATTGAGCCGATTCAAGTTAATTAGTCACGCACTAATTTCGATAACGGCATTAGATCCACTTCCGCTGGGCGCTAGGGACGGGACACTTCCGGTCCTCCATTATCAATACAAATAATTTATTAAATAAATAGATTAAGCATTTTTACTTTCAAAATACTCACCGAACACTCTCTGAACTCTTGTGTTTTGTTATATTTAGTATAAGGTAATTAGTAGGTACTATTTTTGTGAAATTTCAGAATTAATGAAGTAGGTAGGTAGGTAACCTTTTATCTCACATCAGGTGAGTACAAACAATTTTGTTTGGTAACTAAATATAAAATTCAAAAGGGGTTTATAACGAACCAGACGGTAATAAGTTATTAACTTACCTACCTCTTAATAAGGCATTAGCTACGTGGTCTCCTTTTCGGCTCCATCGGCCATCTATTCTCTGTAGAATCTATGAAGGAATCTCATATCGATTTATTTCACATTCGTCCGGGACGTTTTTCCCATCCCTACCGCGGTCGGTGGTGCACGAATCAGTCGATAAACAAGCTGGAATTAGATATTTGAGGCGAACCGATGATTTGTCCCACATCCTGGTACTTCCCGTGTTGATTGTATTTATGACTTGTGTATGAAAATTAATCTATTGCGTGTTGAAGTTTTGCTATTTGCTTATTTGCTGAGCCATTCACAGCAACATTAGGCCCCGTGGTGAAGTCTAAGCTTGTGATACTGGTACAAATATCTGATATATTTCATAGATTCAAATAGGTTTAAATATCAAAAAAAATGTCGCTTGAACTAAACTAACTTAACGTAACTCACATTGCCGACTTTGTGCTTATCGCTATTAAGATGGTTGACCGAAGACATCCAACTGTTAAAATGATGATAATGATGATTAAGTTTCTATGGCTATGTCGTACAAACAGATATTATTTGTCCACTATAGGAATTCCATTTGACAGAGTTCGTTGACAAGTGAGAACTAACAGACAAACAAACAAACAAGCGACAGTTATGAGGAAGTGATAGAGCACGTTGTTCACATGTATGTACGAAATGTTGAGGTCGTTGTGGACGGGCGGCAGAAACGCGGCGGAAAAAACGCTTAACTTATTAACGCGTAAGAAATTTTTAAAACGGCAATGACCTAAAGATAATTAAAATAACAGTGGTAAAGTATCTTATGTCTTTTTCTGCAATTTCCTGCCAAATCGATTCAGTCAGCCGTTATAAATAGTTTATCTAACACGACTTTCTTTAAGTGTATCTTAGATAGATAGATAGATAGATAGATTAACACTTTATTGTACCTTCTTAATTAAAATAAAAACAGAGTTTCAAGAAAACTTATTACTAAATTAAACGTACAAGGGAAGTACGTACTTAAGTAAGTTTTCTTTAACCATGTAAAGATATATATTCTGTGATTTGATAAAACAGGCTTCGAATGAAACTATTTTTCGGATATTCAAGCAATTCATAAGCAACTTGACGAATAAAATAGTTTTAAATTAAGATCAATTTTCGAAAAATATTCAAAATGGCGATGTAATACGTATCGCCGTCTGCAACTTCCCATAAAACATCGGACGATTATCGGAGGGCCTATGTTTGCGATGGAAGATATTGTGTTTGTTTCAACTTTTCTTTTGTGCTTGTTGACAATGAGGGACAGTGTACCTTAGGAAGGTACCTTCATCGTCATCAACCCTATTTGCGTTCCCACTGCTGGGACACAGCGACTTCTCTCTTGACGAGAGAGATTAGGCCACGCTGGCCAAATGTTGAATCCTCTACTTCTGTCGGTTCCCCATTAATAAATAAATAAATAAAATACCAGCGCATCACCAGCTAAGTTCATAAAGTTTTTCTAGAAAAATATTTTTAGATTTCCGTCATCTTGGCCAATACTAGATTAAGCTTAGTGCTCTAAAAGAGTGCTTAAGAGGCCGGCGACACGACGAATTGTTCATACAAACGAATACCAAAATGATTTGTAATTTGAGCATATTTCCACGATATTATTGTATTATTATTATTTAAATAGTATTTATCTAGGTTCCTATGGAGTTTCTTTTACAAAATACTTATTTTGAATGAAATTATTTTTTTTTAGTAAGTATTTTGTAAAAAAAAACACGATAGAAACCTAGATAAATACTATTTAGAAAATAATAATACGATAATACCTTGGAAAAATGCTTGAATTACAAATAATTTTGGTATTACGTTTGTATGGGAAATTCGTCTGTCGCCGGCCTCTTAACAGTCCTCTTAGACTTTGAAATGGCAGCCGTCAATGACACCACTATGTAATCTTTTGAACTCTAAGTAGTTTAAGAGATAAAACAGAAATTACCTCTAAAGTTTATTTAGAGGTCATTTCTGTTTAACTGTTCTTTAAAGTTTCCTATTTGCTGGTGATCTAGGTGCTCTTAGTAGAGTTCTTTAAAATCTGTTGTTTCGTATTTTTATCCGTTAACTAGTCGTTCCAGAAACAATTTCTATCTACATACAGGGACCTAGCCTTACTCGATCTATCAAACACTGAAATAATTTTACCATCTACTTCCACCAGCGATTCCTTAGATTAGCGCGTTCAAAACTTCAAACCTATAAACAATGAGACAAACTATTCGTATTTCTAATATTGGTATTAATAGGCTCCTAAAATCGTCCCAGTCGTTTAGTCGTGAAAGAGTTACAAACTTACATACTTTCGTCTTTAATAAGTATGATTAGGAAGTAAAACCCGTCACAAAGCCCTATTTAATATAATCTTTTCAATCGCATAAGGAGATTATAACTCACCATTTTCCTAACATAACTTCCAACCCATAGATTTACATAACGCAATTTTCAACCCAATACCCTAAAACAGAAGGTACAATTCTAACTAATTAACCAGCTTAATAAAATACACTGGTAACTGAGAGATTACCTCTCTATTTGGTTTGCTTATCTGCGGCGCGCAGCCGGCAAAGATCAACTAGGAATGATTAATATTGTGTTGCCTCAGTGAAGAAGTTTATTTTAATTATGAGTATTTATTGAAAAATTGGAAACACGATATCTTCTCAGCATGCCATATGGTGCTGACTGGAATAATACCACCTCATATCTTCCTGAGGGTGTCAACAAATAGACTAAATGTACTCATATGACATCGTTATATTCTTCTAGATACAGCCGATTATGCTAAGATAGATTAGGTCTTGAACAACCGTCTTCCCGAATAGCATGGACTTACAGTTGCTGACATTGTATGAATCATCTAATATAGATATCTCATAGCCTTCTGATTTTTGTACACATATCAAAAACAACTTAAAAAAACAATATAAATCTCAATATTAAGGAAAAGAATATAAATAATGTAAATTCCATATCAACTTTAAGGTAAATTTTAACGATTCTGTATAACTTCTTAAACTATCATGGTTTTTAACCAAATTAGAACACTAGAAAATTTGAATCATTGTATTTTACCCGTTTCGTGTTTTAACGTTTCTATCTCAAATCAAGATAAACTTTAATCGTGACTAATGACCTTAGTGCTAATGACGGTTCGAAACAAAACACGCTACAATATACCTACACGTTTTTACTAAATAAACATAGAATGAGCATTCTAGTAGGTACACGGGAATTATGTGTATTGGGACTAGGGCGTGCAAAACCGGAAACCGGTTTTCAGAAAAACCGGTTTCCGGACAAAAATTTACCATTTTTCAAAACCGGTTTTGGGAGACAAAACCGAAGTTGACTTCGGTTTTCCCGTCAATGAATTAAATTTGGATTTAAATCCAATTTTTTGAACTTACTCAAGAAATATACGAATTATACATGGAGATAATCACAAAAGTTCGAAATCTTTGTTGTCTTAAAATCTTTAAGGAAATCTCCCCTAAAAGCTGATGAATTTTATGTTTTTTCTGTGTTCCTTTAAAGACATACTTCCGAGAACTATGTTGTGGCTATTATGTCTTTAACACTTAAGCAGTCGCGCCCTGTTTTGATACGCTAGGAGTCGCTACCGGGTCCGCTGGACCCAGTTTATTATTGCCGGATTTTTCTAAAACTGCTGAATTTAATGTTATTGCGTATTTCCTAACAGTAATATTATTCTGATATAAAATAAAAAATCGTTTTAAACATTTGTATTTATTTCTTTTATTCATAAAAAACGCTATTTAAAAACATACTAAAATTCAACGTACTTTAACAACACATTTTAACTTTTATCTTATATCTTATTAAATAAAGATAATAACATTAAATTTCTTTATTTTTCTAATACTACTATGATGTACTTATTCAAAATCACAAAAAGATTTAAATCATTATTTCGTAAAAAAATCTTAAAAACATCTCTAAAAATCAACAATTTAAAAATATATTTTTTTGAACGTAACTATAAGTCGTTACTATTTTGTTAGTTTGAAAGTCAAATATTAATATTGCAATTCACACATATTGCCTTGGTGTGTTCTCCACAAATTGGGACATTGTATTTTAGGCAGGAAATTTTTGTTTTTCTGTCTTTTTTCCAATTGCAAAGACCACAACGCGCTTTTCATCGCTAACTGGCGGGCTGGATGCAGAAGGTGGCTGGACTTCAGGTTTTATGTTTCGGATGCAGGATTTTATTTGCTGTGGGATGTTTGCAATCAGTACTCTTTCATGATGGTATGGTATAATCATGGAAATAGTTAGCGTCTTGGTAAAATCTCTTCGAACCAAGTTATCGGTTATTTGGTTCTGTGAATAACATAGGCGTTCAATGCATCTGAATCTGAAAACTGAATCTTTAATTTGCTGCACAAGTTGACTCTTTGCGGAACATTTTTCTTCAGGTTCCTCAGCATTTCGCATTTCTTCGTCGCAGTCTTGTTCGGAATCATTTTCATGGTCACTTATTTCTAAAAAGTTCTGAGCAGTCTTCACCCTCCATTTCTTCATTCAAGCAGTCTTCAATATCCCATAAGCTCAATGACCTATTGGTTGCCATTTTCTATAATAAAAACCAATTTTAAATAATTAATTACGGTTACAAAGTTACGGAAAATCACTTACGTATTTAGTCGCTACCGGGTCCAATGAACCCATACGCACCTTTTACGTCTGTAGCACTCAAGCACCGCGGGAAAACTGACTGCGGAAACCGTTATTTGCTGTCTTACTCTAACGTCGGGAGGTACTAAGAACGGCAAAGTCGCAATTCTTAAGATAAAATAGTAATCATGCAAACAATGGGCTACTGGGTCAATCTGACCCAGTAGCGACTGCTTAAGTGTTAAAGGAACACGGAAAAGACATAAAATTGCAATTAGAATGACGCACACGATGGTCAAATATTATTTTTGATTTGATCGAGTTATTTAAAGTTTATATTATAAGTTCATGTTAACTAAACAATTAATTTGATCTACTTAATAGGCATAGGTTGATTAAAACAGATAATAAATAGGTTTTTACCTATGAAATTGCCGTTTTGCAGTACTGGTTTTTTAAATCATAATAATTATTTTTTGGCTTATAATTCTATAAATAATGGCATTCTTTTTCGAAAAGCAGATGCTTTTTGATTAATGGTAAATTTTCATCGAATTTCAATCTTTTTCGTTATCATGGATAAGTAAAAAATTCGAGTAATTACGGAATTTGAGTACTGTCGTGGCTGCAACGTGGCACAAGCGGCACCTAACATCAACAACGTTTACGCAGTTAACATTACAAACCAACAAACCACCTCCCATTGGTTTGCTTGCTTCCGTTCTGAAAATATCCACCTCAAAAATGTTCTCCTCGCGGTCGTCCGAAGACCTTTTGTTGCGATGATAAATTCAAGACGATTATGGAAGCTGATTACAATCTACGGCTGAATTAGCTGCAACTCTTGAAGTTAGCCTCGAAACAATAGTGGTTAATTTGCATCAAATCAGCAAGGTAAGAGAGGTTGACAAATATGTGCCCAATAAACTGAATAATCGCCAGCGTGAAATAGGCGTCGACACGTCCCTTGCACTGCTCAACAGACACACAAATGAAGGAATTTTGAATACCAAGTTGGTTGGATCCTGGTTCAACACCTGAACAATGCCCTAAACGTAAACATATGTACATACATAAAAATCACTGATTATTACTGTTTGGCCGCTACTAGCTACTACTACTACTACCGTCGGTGTGATTCATCACAGCTTCTTATCAAACGAGTTGAGCATTACTGCAATTATGTGTACTGAGAATTCTTTTTCTTCCTCGGTTCCTCACTGCTGAGGATCGTGACCACGTACAATCAGCCCCCACTGTGTACGGTCATATGCAGAGAGTAGAGCGCGGTGAAAGCTGCCTTCACCGGCCTGTTTGATGGTATCAGATCATCTCGTAGGAGCCCTGCCCTGTGCATGCTTTCCTTCCATCTTTCCCATGATGATCTGCTTCTCCAGACAATGCCCAGAACCGCATAATGTGTCCGAAGAAGCTAAGAGCTCTTTGTCGGCATGTTATAGAGCCGTGTGGTGATTTTGAGCTCTTCTAGGATCGAATCATTGGTTCTCATGGCCGTCCATGATATACGCAGCAGTTTACACCAGCACCACATTTCAAATGCTGCTATCTTGCTACTGTCACGGGATCTCACTGTCCATGTTTCGGCTAGTATATGTATATATGGTCATCCATGGCGGTGCACAGGTTCATACCTGTGCACGCACAAGGCGTACCTTCGTTTTCCGCCGAATGCCTCTACTGTGAATAACTGTACTGTACTGTGAATAACTGAACACAATGACGGGGAAACTGGCACATCACCAACCAGCATTGGCCAATCGCTCGTCTCTGTGGCTCCTGAACGTCAACGCACGACCTCATACTGCACAGCAGACGGTCTCCAAGTTGCAAGAACTGGGGGAACCTTCCGTCTTTCGTCTTACTCACCAGACCATGCGGCTACAGGTTACTACTTTTTCCAGAATTTGGATAACATCTTGGCGTGAAAAAATGTCGATACCCGAGAAGCAGTACAAAATGCCTTTAAAGAGTTTGTTACCTCCTATCCAGCTGAATTCTTTTAAGAAGGGCATTAATATACTGCCATTACTTTGGCAAAGATGCATTGATTGCATGGGTGATAGCTTCGATTCATACAAATAATAATACATGAAAAAAAAAATGTTTCATATTAAACGGCAATTTCATAGGTAAAGACCTAATATATCATAAAAAAGTTTATTTGTAGATATAGTGGGTATCTAAGAATATTGTTTTCTTATTTAAAATCTACTTTTTATTTTTTTTTCCAAAACCGGTTTTAAAACCGGTTTCCGGTTTTGGGCCCTCAAAACCGAAATTAAAAACCGGTTTTGAAAACCTTCCGGTTTTGCACGCCCTAATTGGGACCATATTGGCATGCCTCCATTGTCTATTGTCTATGGCCTGCAATTTGCAGCTTGTCATGACCACGCATCCTATAATAACTTAATATTGTCTATGGTGGGTTGATGGGCCTTAGCAAATAATGTAGCCAGGATTCAAAAGGTTCAGATATAATGTGATAAAATAAATATTGCTTGACTATACAGCAACATCTAGCCCCGTGGTAAGCTCTAATCTTGTGTTACGTTTGCTAAATTTCTAATAACAGATTATACATACATAGAGACATAAAAAAAAATCCCAATAATGCTGAGTAGCTGCATTTCTGTGTTTATTTGTAAGTTATTTTAAGAATATTTTATTACTGTTAAAAAAACACTTACGTTTTGCCCTTATTCCTATTCCTTAAATATATCTTTTGTTTTCCCGCGAGATGACGAACAACCCTACGTATGTTATCTTTGCCTCGCCACGTGAAATGATACAAACCCTGAGAGACGACAATATTTGCTCAGTTTGTCTGAACCCGTCAGAACTAACTCATTAACTGACTGAAACTAAAGGATATTTGCCCACGGAAATAATCTTGTTATTCTACGAAATGAAAAATCACCAAAAAGGAATCATCTAAGTAGTCTTAAGTAATAAAAGAATACTCAACCTATATTATTGCGGGTTTTATGCCTTACCTCGTGACGGGCATATAAAATCAAACCAGTTGTAATTAAGACTAGTATAGAAATTAGTCCTAACCTATTTAAAAATAAATATTCTATTAATGCCTCTTTCCATTATTCACTTCATTATTCATCCGAACCACAATCAGGTTTGTATTAAAATGTTTCCCCTTCCCGATATCGCGGGAAATTGTAATTACAGCTTGCAGGTGACAGCCCATCTCGAGGCGAGCGGGCAACACCGCACCCGGGGCGCTTATCGGGGAAATTTCCCGAAAATTCGGGAGAAAATTGAGGTTTTTTCAGCGCTACAAGGATTTGGCAGTTTGATGTTATTTACATGTTGGAAGTGGCTTGTGTCGGGGGATGTGGAGTGTATTGGATAATTTGAACAAAATAATATTATCTCACGTTCCATAATATTTTTTGGGATTTACTGCTTTTTGTTATACGTGCTTTGTGCTTTGACGGTGAAGACGACATCATCGTAATGAACCATCAAGTTTTGAAAACTGAAGAGTTTGGAAGGCATATTAAAGTAAATATTTTAATACGTCCAGCGTGAAAAATTATCTAATCTCTTAAGGGAGAAGTCCCTGTATATAACTGATAACTTATACACACACCTATAAAACTGAATTTTACAGTAGGTACACCTTAATCTAAGAACGCCACCATTATTGTTTATTTTTCGGAAGACTAAGGATCCTTCCAAAAAATCTAGTGAAATTACAGTGAAATCACACATAATATGTTACATTTGTATAAGACTTGCAAAAAATAACAAACAAAAGTGAAAAAACAAATAAACATCAAAAATATCTGGAGTGGTAGTGAATATTCTGTTTTTTTCTAAAAAACACAAAAACCTTCGCAAACATAATTAGGATCTCACCGCCAAAATCGATCCAGCCCCAGGGATTAAAGAAACGTTTTAAAGAAATAGGAGAGCCGATAAGTAATTCATTTTACGAACCATGTACTGTAAAGTGCGTTGAATAAAATTACAAGGCTTCTCTCTTTGGGGAATTTATTTATTCTAAGTGGGTTTATTTTATCGGAATGATTTGCCCCATTTGCCTCAAAAACAATATGCGTTGTTTGAAGTGAAATAACACGTAGAGACTTGAAGGTTATAATTTTATTAATTTATTCGATAGCTTGTTGTAAAGCTGTCTAGAAAATAAATGCAGTAAAGTGTCTCCTAGAGGGTGTCATTTTGCATTGTCTTTGTGACTATTTTATGGACATGTGGTGTCGTCTGTAAGAGTAGTACCTAACACAATAAAATTCCATTGTATATTATATTATACAACAATAACCGCCAGACAAATATTAAATTATTGTTATAATTTCACCAAATAATTTCTGATATTATAAACATCCGAATAAACCATTGTGTATACGAAACAGAAACAAATCAGCTCATCCAGCGCATCAATTCACGGCAGAAAAACCGTCCAATTCAGCAAAATATAACAAATAAACGTTACAAAACGCCCCGCTTACTTTACACGGCAATAAAGTCACAAATAAAGATAATTCGGGAGCAGAAACATCATATTCCGAGTCGGTTTAATTGTAGCGAAACAATGCCGATATTAATGGGCCGAATTTACGCACCTTTGTAATCGTTACATAATTCTATAAGGGACCGTACTGTGCCGCGGTTTGAGTTAAATGGTTGTGGATGGGTTTTTGAAATAAACTGGGAATATTTTTATGTACACAGGTTCCTTACCTAGTCTGAGGGGTAGCGCTCTGCTTCGGTATATTCTCTTAAAATAAGCTCAAACGATCAAGAATGTAGATTCTTATTTATAAAATACTAGCTTACCACCCCGCGGGTTTGACCGCGTTTTAATATTTTTCCGTTGTAGAAAGTATCATAATGTCTTTCATCTGGTTCTAAGCCTCTCCACCAATTTTCAGCCGTTTTTAAGTTATAAATAATGTAACTAACAAAAAATGTATCGAAAGCATGTATTTTGAAACGAAATAAATTCATTATTTTTAAGTAAGTAGTTATATCAAATTTCCAGATACTTAAAATAATAAAACTTTAATGTTTATCCATCCCGCTAACTTCCTATTACATTTTTCGCAGTTTGTTTTACTGTTCTTACGTTTCATTGTTCACGCGCATGTGGCCTAAGGAAACTGGCAATCACTTCAGTATACCCTACAGGGCATAGAGGAGTAAGAAACATGGACGGCGCTAAGAAAATAAAATGCAAGCGAACGTAAGCAAGCAAGCGTGAAGCCAGTATTATTATTTTTAATAGACTCCTGCGTGCCTTCTCTTGAAACTAACCACGTTAATGTCGAAAAAACGAAAAAAAAAACTATAACATTTATAAAGAAATATTGCTGGATAATCCATACAGCAACATTTAACCCCGTGGTAAGCTCGAAGCTTGTGTTACAAGTAAAAATTTCTGATTTACTTAATAGAATACACATTTTACATCTACATAGAATGGTCAAAACACAATTGACCATGAACAAAATTATGCGTCTTCTACCATGTAATACAACTCTCAGGCATTCCTTTAAAACATGAGTAAAAAGGTAAAAGAGTGAAACTGTTCCTCCGTCGATTAAGCAAAGATTTGTGGGGAAAGTTGCGGGTAAATTACCATTTTTGCGAGTAAAATTACATTTTTAGTGGCGCGAATCGGGAGAAAGACGTTAAGTTCAGCTTAATGTGTTACTTGATTAGCAATCTGGACGTTCAGGGATTTATGGGCGTCTTTCGAGTTTCACTTCTGTAAGGAAATTTTGGAAGATTTGAGAAAGGATGTAGATAATTGAGATAATTAAAAGGTATCTAGGTAGACTATGATTGAATCGACTATGAATTACTGGTATGTTAAAGTTTTTTATGGTTTTTTTAATGCACAAAACCTTTTTTTTTATAAAAGTAATCATTGTTTGAAAATGTTCTTACTAGCTCAACAAAAATATGATTTAATAGGTTCCTTTTCTTTGATTTTAAGGCACAGAACCCTAAAAGATAAAAGGTTTCCGATTTATCTATTTGCTGGAAATATGGCTGCTTCAACGGACAAGCTCTAATTTTCGCTTGCAAAGCGTTCGTTATAAGTTGTATCGAATCAGGCGTAATCTGGTTTTGTGACGACGCGAAAGTTAGCGATTTGTGTAAATAAGACGGAGAGGTCCAAGAAGAAGCGAGGAGCGGTTTTAGCCTACATGATGTTGTTAAACACTTCTGTATACCAGAAATATTTTAAAGTGTATATTTTGTTTGTTTGACACAAGCGGGAAAATTTTTAATCTTTAATTACCATGATTATCGTACGTATTGAGAAGAGAAGAGATAAATATTTATGGTTTTTTAATAAATACACAATTCAAAAGACTAACTCTATATAATTACCTACTCCATAACTAAATTGTAATATAACACCAATCTGCTAAAAACTTTTATGTATTCCTACTGACAGAGTCAGTGTGCTTGTTTAATTTTTAAATATTGTATGTTTGTTATTTTCAGTTTGATTTTTAAGTTTAATAAAACATTCAATAACCGCTGCAACTTATAACTTGTGATCACTTCTAAAGCCAACAATCGGCACAGTTCGTTAGATATTTTTTCGTGTGCTCGTCGTAATTGACGCGGCACGCTCGGCTCGGCTCGGCTCGCGGGACGAGTGAGCGCGAAGCGAGTTGCGCTTCTATATGACTTTCTAATTACCTCAGTTAATTGTTTGTTTTTGTATTTTATACGTTACTTTGTAAAAATGTATGACCAATGTTTCCTTCTGATTTATTAAGTTGTTAACTAGTTACATTATTTCTCAAATTATTATTTAACGCGGACAACAAACTAGTCAAAAAAATGCTAATTACATGTTTACTAGAATACTATTCATATGTTGTATTCTTTTAATGATACTTATGTATGAAATAACATCAATTAAATTTATTTCTTAAGGTAATCAAAATTACCACATATTTCAACACTACTGTTTTGTTTATATTCCTAAAATGTGTACCTACTTAGTGTTAATAACATTAAAATGTGTAATTATTAATCGTTTTAAACGAAATCCAATTTACAGCAGCGTTGCATTACAGCGATGAACTAAACCCGACTGTCACACTAGTGTGACACACGAAATCCCTTAGTCATCGTAAGTAAACATGCCCAAACATTTGTTAGACAAGTTCGAGTCATCGCATTAACTGATCCCACGATTACCCGAACGGACAACTTTTAACATAACTTAGTTAAATATTTAACCACGACAGTGAGGTAGCACATTCCAATAGATTTAGAGTTTTTTGAAATAAATTAGTAGTAAGACTATTTTTCTAGTATTTGTACATTTTAATATACTTTTGTTCATAAAACATATCGTTCGTTCTTTTTTTATATTTTATGTCTGACTAACGAAAACACAGTATCTATGTTATACAACAAACAAAAACAAACAAATCCTAAAATAGTTTAGTTTGCCACTGTAGAATGTTTGCCTTGAACGTTCGATCACGTATTTTTAATTAACAAGTAATATATTTATAAAATACCCGCATTTTCTAAAGCAATGATCCAGATATCTAGTCTCATTATATTTCAATCCATAAGATACATATAGTAATTACCCTATCTTTTATCGAAAATAATTCCTTTTAACTGCACGCAATCCAGTTAAGAACGAGTTATTTATCAGAATCTTTAAATAGCTTTTAATTTCTTGAACCAATTCATTAACTGGACAGGTCACTCCTACGCATTGTGTGGTTAAAAGTTCTAGTTAACTGGAACTCCTTTTGATATATCAGACGGCCATCGTCGCTTTTTTCTAAAAAAGATTATCTATTATAAATGTGTTTTTTTATGAGAAAAATATAATCCGATAACTTTATCCTTATTGCTAAAGGCATATTATAGGAAACACATTGTTATAATATCACCCTAAATTTAATACTAGCGACCCGCCCTTGCTTCGTCTCGGTTTCCTACTCATACTTATAAACCTTCCGGTTGAATCAATCTACCTATTTAAGAAAACCGCATCGAAATCTGTTGCGTAGTTTTAAAGAAGCATACAGACAGCAACAATGATAAATGATTTGTTCTTATATTTGTATTTGGACCTCTCTCAACAAAGGTTAATACTAGGGTTTATTAT
This sequence comes from Chloroclystis v-ata, assembly GCA_963691955.1. Taxonomy (NCBI): domain Eukaryota; kingdom Metazoa; phylum Arthropoda; class Insecta; order Lepidoptera; family Geometridae; genus Chloroclystis; species Chloroclystis v-ata. The sequence continues at coordinate 5,571,677 of OY829905.1, forward strand.
CCTAGTATTTTTCAAAGATATAATCTTGGGTTATGTACAGCAGTGGTTCTCAAACTTTTTTAATGACGGAACCCTTTTGGGAAGCAAAATATTTGATGGAACCCTAAAATAACTAAAACTACTAACGAAAATTGGTTTCAACGAAATCTATGAAGAAGTTTTTTATAATACGTCAAAAATTATTTCATATAAACAATTGCTGCGGAAGCCTACATGGGCGAGTCCGACTCGCACTTGGCCACTTTTTTATTTTTCGTCAATTATTGGTTGATATCAGGTTCGATGGCAGAAAGTTGGAGTCTCATATATCAGCTTCGGCGCCCAGTCTATTGCGATATTTTGTTTTCGTGGCTGAGTAGGTAGACAATCCTGTTTCGCACAAATATGTAGTAGGGAACGGGAGAAGAATATCCAGAGCCATTTGGCCAAGCATTGCATATTCATCTTGGATTCTGCACCAAAAATTATTGAGAGGCGTCGTTTTGAACAGTGACTCCATACGTGTGTGATGGCATTTCTAAAAGATATAAAGATATATCTCGTTTGACATGTTTTCCGGCTTTTCCTAGTTGGCTAAAATAGTAGTATCGTCAGCAAAACATAATATATTTTTTTTTATTTAATTGTAACAATAAAAATTGTGTACGGTACATATTTGGGTAAAACTATGACACATTATAAGTTTTGTTGTCACGTGTCACGTACAAGTATAAAATTATTGACACCAATCTTATGAAATATTGTACCAGCTATTGTAACACATGTTTATACAAATACAAATAAACAAATAAATAACGTTGACAGCGTTTTGTCTCCGCGCGGCCGCGAAGTCCGCGCAGTCGAGGAGCGACCAGAGAGAGGTGTTTTGATTTTTTTCCTAAATTCTTGCGGAACCCCTACAGAGGTATCACGGAACCCTAGGGTTCCGCGGAACACACTTTGAGTATAGCTGATGTACAGTGTTTAATTTATTTTTATGACTTCGCATAATTAACTTTTAATTTTATCTACCAAAAATATTCCACCTCTATTCACATAGGTACTTCATATTTTATCTCAACACGATCTAAATAAATAAAGAAGACTAATTCCAATCTGTAGCAATAAGTTCCAATTGGACATTATTTATGGTCGTTCATGAATTACCTACGTCCTCCATGCTACATTCAACATTACCATAAACAATTCCGACTCACACTTGACATATTTTTATTGTAAAATAAACTGACCTGCAGTGTTATCAGCGTTTTCATACAAACTAAATGAGGTCTATTCTGAAAACGTCCGAAATAAAATTTATATTGTTTTTTATATGACATCTTTAATTAGGTACTTTTGATAACTATTCCATTTTTTGAACACTTATATTTTGTGTTTAATATTTATACGAATAAATTAAATTTTATGTACCTAAGTCCTAACATCTACGTAATACCACCTTTTCCCAAATCTTTAAAAACAATAATACAATATATTAATTAAAAACACCCTGGCAAAAAAATCGAACTTCTTTTGTATGAAACATTGTTAATCAACTCTTAATTTTAAAAATCGAAAACAAGACTTCACCCACGCTTACTACAAGCGACAAACGATCTATAGATCTCAATAGATCTTTATCGACCGTTATCGACAGTCGCCGACTACTGTAACGAACGAGTGTCGATCGATCGTTTTATTTGAGATTGGAGATCTCGATCGATAAAGGAACTTTATTGGTTCTTTAAATATAGAAGGGTGCTGTGATTTAATAAATAACTGATTTTTTCTAATGATATTTACCAGTTCTGTAATAAACTGTATTACTTAGATCAATTGATAAATATATTTTCGTATAAGTTAAAGTAGATACTAAACTCAAATAGCAGTTTTAGTATCCACTAACACTAGTATTTTAGCACTAATAGAAATAGTTTCACGTAAAAACGTCAACTAGCAAACTAAAAAAAACTTATTTATATTATAACTCACTTTCTGTGATGACTGTCAAAATAAATAGGTAGTCAATTATATTTTGTGTTTTGTTTGTGCATTAATAATACATACAATTTTAAATTTAAATATGTACATAATATATTATTATATCTAATAATTTATTGTGTGTAACAACAATTGTTTAAGTAATATCTAATAATTTTTTTTATCTATGAACGTTTACAAATTAGTTCTCAGTTAATCATAAAAGTATAAATCCAATAAATCGAACTCATTTTGATCAAAAAATCCGCCAGTGGTTCTAAACATTTGTAAACACCCACTCGGAGGATCCGACACATCTGTCACAAGTTTGAATCCCTTATCTGTCAAAATCCGCGCGTTACGTCTAACGCGGCCAAATGTGCCGGGTGTAGGGGCAGCACACGGGAACATACTTTAAGGACATTTTCTATCAAATTTTATGAAGTCTCTATGAACATCTAAATTTTCTTTATAAAATGCATTGCTGTTCGGTAAGTCTAATTTGTATTAGGATTATCAGATATCGTTAGACCCGTGTTGGCACACTCGACTTAATTCCAAACGTTTTTATGAGCGATTTTAAAACACGTGCTTGATGAAGGTCAACATTGTGGCGAAAACGGCGTGGTGAATTAAGACCTCTCTCGTCAAGAAAAAAAGTCTCTGTTTCCCAGCAGTGGGAACGTAAATAAATGTAAATCGCTGTTTCTATGGAATTAAATAATAAATAAATAACTATTACTGGACAATTATTACTAACAAATGTGTTGACTTTGAGCCAAAACCCGGTATTCCTTCAAAATCAGCCACATGGCCACCCTAGCTATATTAGGCGTGTTCTCATTGCTCATCCGAAGCGCCCGCCCCGTTTTATTGAGGTGCTTATCGCGCCGAGTTACGACTTGAGTACCGGAGACGCTGAAGGGACAGATTCAGACTATATTTATTACTAGAAACATTAGTAGCATTTAAAAAGTTATGTTTGTATAAAGCACAATGTTATAAGTTACAGATATTATGATAAAACTGCAAAAGTTAAGAAAAACTGTGCAGCAGAAACCTCTTGCCCCGATAATCTCGAAGCGTTTTTCGGTAGTAACACAATACACTGCATTGATAGATTTGTTTTTAGTTTACAAAGAGACCCGAATATAGTTGAATAACGTTAACAATTATTTTCCTAGGCTAGAAACAAAACACCTGTAACGCATGCCAGCCTTTACCCACCGCGCCACAAAAGTCATCAAATATGCGCCTATAGCTGAAAAAGCGTGAGGCTAAAATGAAGATGAATTATAATTTCCCGTCATTCCTTAAGCTTTTTGCTTTTCTTGTCCTTACCAGAATGTTCTCACAACCGAGAGATTTGCACGAGATTGGCATTGTGAACAAAAGCAAAAGGCCGAGAACGTAATCCAGTAACGGGCGCCATTTTTTAACGGACACGGAGGTGACGTCATCGGCGCGTCATTCCGGTGATTGATCACCGGAGTATACTGCTGGGAAAATTATTGGACTTGCTTATCATCATCATCATAACAATTATTTTTTAATAAATTAACGTATTGATGTTATAAAAAATATTAAATCTATATGAATGAATGAACTAACTCTTTATTGTACTTATAAATAACATAGAATAAAATTACAAAACATAATACTATTTAAAAGCTAAAAGTAAGGTGTGGCCTTATCGCTGAGATCTATCTCTTCCAGGCAACCCAAATACTGGCTCATTAACAAAACAGTTTATTATATTATGTAAAAAGTGTTTCTAACTAAGCTAAGCCTGCCTGAACTAAGTTCAACGAACAAGACACATCAGAATTATCTCGTTCCTAAAACATTTTCTGTAAACACACGTCGTCTCCCATTTCTATTCAAATGAAACTAAACTGTACATATCTACAATATTATATTATCTGTCAGATAACGTAATGTCAGATAACAAACTGTGAGATAACGTATCTTGTGCAACGGAATGTAGGGTCAAGAATCTTAGTTTTAATGTGTAAACACCGTACTTATGGTGTGGTATCCAAGTGGAGGCACACTTTAGTTATTTCAATTAATGATACTGTCTTCTACAGTCTTTGCTATCTTTTGTATTTAATTGTTGCAAAAATTGTTAAATTAACTAAGTAATTAAATTTATAAATATTCTTCACTAACGTCTTATGACTATTAAAACTCTTTTAAGACTCTCATAGTCATCTTTCATATTGATATGGTGTAGGTTAGAGATAGTTACTAACAACACACTTACGAGTGTGTTGTTAGTTGCTCTTACATCGTAAATGCAAATGTTTGTCAAAGTGATAAATCTATTACTCTTTTACACTAGAAAAAAGAAAGAAACGAATACAAAAAGCACCATAGTTTTAATTCAAGTAAAGTCATCCGAGGCCGGAATTTCTACCTATTAGTAGTTAACTCAGCTTAACTTGTTTGACGAATGGTTTAGAACTCTAAATCGACTAAGTGTTTTTGTCTTACTTAAAAGACGCCGGGAAACAATGGAGTTGAACTTAAACTTGACATTAATTTGTAAGTTACAAGTACTTCAATTTGTAAGTAATATTTAGTGGGTTAGTTTTTTTTTGTTTGCGAAACCGTGTTGGCAAGCACATTTTGATTTTTATTCTGATGATCGTGGGTACAAAATAATTGTAAGAAAAAATATTTGTGCAGAAGGCACGATGAAGGCATTCAGCGTGGTAACTTCTTTCGTCAAGATTCTATCTTGTCCTGTATCTGTGTCCCAGCTGTGGGAACGTAAATAGGGTTGTTTAATTGTACACTTTAACTTAATGTTAATTATGATATAAGTGGTACATAATTGAAAAAGGTAGGCATCGTTAAACTACAGTTAAACTAAATCCCTTAGCACCAAAGGGCCACCACTTAACTGCAAAGTTAAACTTACACTTATACAATTACATGGTAACTTCACGGCCGTTTTACCATAAAACGTTTTCAACTAGCCTATGTGCTATTGTGATATGTAAGCTGTAGTATTGTAGTTTTAGAGTGTCATGATCCGCCCTAAAAATTCTTCAAGACAATTAACAAAAATGTACACAAAATACATATTTTAATCTATGTAACTTGTTTTTTATTTCCGTGTTGTCAGTTTTCCCAACAGACACATAAATCCGAGCCAGTCTGTAGAAAGTGCGTAGTTATGCGCATGAGCACCAAATTTCAATATTAATAGTGACAAATTAATTAAATGAATGATTTGATTGGATTCTTATTAAAATGGCGGAAACTGAGCGAGCTTCGGCGTTAGACGGCGATTTTATTATGGATTTTATGAGAAAAGTAAAAGTTTAAATTAATGCATAACACGGTAAATTAACTAGACGTTGCGTATGGGTTTGTTTGCATTAACAAAATGTAAATTAGAAAATTTCTGCCTTCATTGTATCGTTCCAATTCATGTAAATAAAAGCAACTCTTAAGCGTAATTTAATGATGATTTTTTATCATCCATTGTACCTACGAATAAGATTTTTCTTGTTATTGGAAATAAATCAGAAATTATTTTTTAGTTTTTTGATATTATTAGGTTTACTATAGAATTATAATGATAAGGATATAAAGTAATATTTTTATAAACCGCTCCAATCAAACCTTTTTTTTATAATTAAATTAGTAGTAAATATAAAATGTATCCAATTTCAAATAGAAACACCATATTATTTTCTTTTAATGATACAGATATACGCATAGATTAGACATAAATTAAGAAAACATAATCAAGACAACAAAGGAAATTTCAACATAACCTAAAACCATTAAAAAGTTGTGACACCATAAAAAACCTATAAAAACTTACTCAGTTACCAAACTTCGGCTCTTTGAAACTGATACTCTACTGAATGTACTAAAGTATACTAAAATGTATTAAACTGGTAATATTTATAGTTTAGCCTGATTAGTTCGCTAATGAACCAAATCAGCTGTTTAGAGCGTTAATTACATGATCTAATGAGGGATATTAAAATAAAACTGTTTTGAAAATTTATGATATAGTTGCTGTTTAAATTTTAAGTAGGCATATGTGTTACCTAATTTATTTATTAACTTATACTTATCCGTCGTTTTGCCCGCGTTTAAATTAACTTTTCCGGGTGTTTGATAAAGCATGTTTAATTCTTATTAAGCTTTATTAAAGTAAAGTTTCAGCAAAAACTATTCAGTACTTTTTGCGTGAAAGAGCAACAAACATACTCACAAAAAAAATGCGTTTACAATATTAATATAGGTATACGATTATTTCAAACATTAAACCCATAGCTTAGAAGTTGGAACACATAAATAAACCTTTTAGAAAACATTTTGAAATCCGAAATATAATATATATTATATGATTCAGAATGCAAAACTCGTTTCCAACATTTTCACTACAAATCATCGAATATTCTCGAACCCAGTTCTTAAATCTATCCTAAGTTAATTTAGAACTTATTCTTGTCCTATATTTATAAGTTATAATAATCCGCCTTAGGCCCAACGCCCCGTGTTTGTTTGGGACGAATATTACTCACATTAGGAATAAATCTCTTGGTGCCCATCGGCGCTTACATAAGCGTATTGGGTAAACTTCGCGTCTTTATTTATACGAGAGAGCGAATTATTTTTATAGATTATGTTCTTGTTTATGTATTTATTAAGATATATTAAATAAGTTGGTGATATAGTAAATATTGTTGGACAATTTATAACCAACATTTTGGTAAGCTCGTAGAAAGCGTTACGTGTGCTGGATATCTGACTGATTACGGTAGACTATCTACACGAACATTATAAATGGGGGGCATGGTAATAACACCCGAAACAAATTATGCAGAACGTAAAATATTTATACCGCGGTAAAAATCGAACCCACAAGTTTAGTATGGTTAGCCAACCGCACCTTTTCGCTTCATAACCGCTTTGTGAAAATAACGAACTAATTAAATCAATTGTAAGAGTAATGATTCTCTATATAATGTATCATGGGAAAAAGCGTTTATCTACCCATAAAACCTTTATCGCCCCCGTAAGTACCTGAATCAGTTCCCGTTAAATAACGTGAAAGCCGTTAAAATAACGTTACTCGAAGCGACGCGACTACGTTTCAATTAATTACTCAAACATCATCGTTATTTATACAGTAGTAAATACAACGTGATTACGGATCTCATCTCTTTGAAGGGTCGTAACTATAGTTATAAAATGGTTAAGTTTTGTCTGACGATTTCTTTGGGTTCTCTAATAGAAGGATGGAAATGGCGCTCTATTAGGTACTTATTATCCCAGATCTATCATAAAAATATTTATAATTTATATGAATAATTAAAAGGTATTAAGTTAAACTAACATAACTTATCAACAATTGGAAGTATCTTAAAAATCATATCCTCACTTATCAGCGGGGAAAGCTAGCCTCAAATAGCAAAATTGGTCAAAGCCAGCTCGTGGATTATAGGGGGACCTATAATCCACGTTGCTGTCTGCTCGCTGACCGTCAGTTTGTCCGTCAATCTATCAAAGGAATCTCATGAGCCATAGCTAGCTGAGAACGAGAGCTGAAATTTACAGTGAATATGTGTATCACTGTGCGCTACTGCAAAAAAAAGTTTATGCATAACTTATTTGTTTTCGGTGGATGCAAGCTGCAATACATGGAAATCATTAAGGGAGGCCTATGTCCAGCGGTGGAGTTCCTATGGCTGAAATGATGATGATTTATGTTTTCTATGTAGAAAACTTCAACAATCATAGCTAAAATAAACTGTGGAAGCCTTTTGTCGAAAAATAAGACGAAGTCAAAATGTAACTACGAGTACATTATTATAGGGATAGAAACAATTACAGTCGTCAGACGACAGTTGAAATGATAATATTAAATAACGCGTTTTACCTTTTAGCGACTGCCAAATTCTGAATAAGCTTACCTGAAACAAAAAATATACATTATTAAGTACTAAGAAATATTTATATCATATTTTTAGAAGTAGAATACCTACTACTTAAAAACTAGCGATCGAATCATTATAAAATCTCTAACGATACTAATTATCATCTAAATTATTCCCAATAGAGTAATTTTTGAAGATTAATTTCCATAATCAATACCAGAAGGGAACCAATAAACAAAACCATAAATTATAATCAGTCATTTAAATTAAATAAATAAATCAGTTTCGATATAATTAATTCATAAACTATTATCAGGTGGTTGTGAAGCTATGAATATATGAAATTAAGCATTTATGAAGTAACTAATAATAATTTTGTAATGCCCGGCCTAAGAATATCACCATCCCATCAACCAGTAGGACCTTATAAATATGGGTTGATTTGATGATTTTGATTAAAAATAGCCCATTAAAATAAAGGTAAATTTTTCATATTTCATTTTTAAATAATAATATTTTTTGGTAATTTTTACAAAATGTATTAAGTATAAATCGTTTAACTTATTAATTCCGACATTTAGATGATGCTTATGATTTACCAGATAACCCAAACACATCAAGCTTAGAAGGTCGCTAGAATTACTTAAACGAACTATAAACGAAAATAACTTCAAAGTTTTCTATAGATAGAAATAGTAATCCCATCACTAGTAAAGTTGTAAATAACCCTGAAGCACCTACTTACGGCTACTTATGTAAAACCTCTCGTTTAGACAAATCTATAATCGAATTGGTGAATATCATAATCGCCTCCCGCAGCGCCGACCAATAAACTCTCTCGATTCTCTTTAATCGATTATTAAATCGTAAATTTGTATTCGAGTTATTGCGACGCCCTAGATTCATTTAAATTTTGAATTAGGAAACATGTTGGCAGTACCTTTGACAGCTGATGGCTAATTAGCAGCTGGGTCACTTGTGACCCTTATGTGATGCTTAGCGGTTTAATTTATTCATTTCTCAATCTAAAAGCTTGGCAAATAAACTCACTTTAAAGAATAAGAAGTCTCCAGGGACTGAGAATTATTTGTAAACATTTGACTTAAAAACTCGAGCCTACAAAAGATTGTTTAGTAACATATCAAAATAACAGAATAATTCCAAAAAATTACAAATATATTATACAAATTCAATCGAATATATTTGAATACAATTTACAGCAAACGATCTATTTAAACCCGTGATAACAATAAAATTGAATCACACCTTTCGAAGTTCCAATAATTCCCTTTAACGTTGTAAAGCTCCAATATTGAACTATACTCGTAGTAGGTAACATAACATTTCCATTCATTACAAATAATTGAATCCGATAGAATTGAACCAGCTTTCCGGTATTGTACTGTGAACGGCTTTTCGGATTACGATAATTTTAGAGGTGAATTATGTTTTTCTTTTGAGTTTGTGCCACGATTAGGAATAATACGATTTTATTAGCGAATAAATATATTGACTGAGTATTATGGATGGTAATGTGGATTGTAAATATTTATAGGAATTTGTTGGTTGTTGTTAAGATAAAACGTATTTAGGGGCTTTTTAGACTAGATTATTTGCAGATTGATAATTAAGGCGTTTTATTAACGTTTAACTGATAATCTGCCCATATTACGTCCCACTGCTGAGCACGGATCAAACTATAGACTAATTATTAGTCTATGGCACGGGTTCTCACAACCACTTAAGTAGTTACCAGGCTGGTTGGTGATCGCAGTCAGTCTTTGGTTGTAAAGTTGTTCATTGTAAAAGGGTTGAGTTTTATTTAATCCTTTTACATGCATTATGATAAATTTAGTTGAATTATTATTTAATCTATGCCATTTTCTCAGCACGCCCTTAATACAAACGGAATTTATAATATTTCGTAAAAGGTTTTATTATGATGATGATGATAATCAGAGAATCACCATAAACATAATTCTTCTTCCATCTGTTAAATCCTAAAAAGCCTCCAAAACCAATAAATTCCGAGTGTCCAGCAACACTTTAATACAACACGTACATTCCGTTTAGCGAACAACCAAACTTTCGCACCGTATATCATATATCTATGAATAATGCAGTACTGTAGATTAGTTCACAAATAATTTAGCAATAAATGATTAAATGAAATGATGGCCGGTCATTTTTAACGTAATAATTTAATAACTTATTAAATAAACATAAAGTATAATGGGTTCTGTGCCGATGTATCTTGTTTCAATTGAGTAATGAAGGGAACTTGTTTTAAAGCGTTCTCAGACATTAATAATTTTATAATTATGTAAAAAATATAGGTAAATGAAAAAATTAAGGCTTGAGAAGTTTTTTGTATGATTGGAATTCAAAGTAAATCCAACGTTAATAAAATGTAAATCAAAAATTGAATTCATTATTGTATTAAGAGAAAATATTTTTTAATAAAACATAATAAAATCTACTAAATAACAGTCAATCTTTAGAGATGTTCCAGCAGTGTACGTCTAGCTATAATGATGATGATTTTTTCCATATTCTCTCAAATAGCAATTTGATTTTCGTCACAAGAAATATTGAATTCCTATTTTACCAATATTCCGTTAGGTATATCGTCTAAATTGATTCCTTTCAAAGAAGATATTTTTTTGTCATTGATGGACGAAACAAATTTGTTTTATGTTCTACTGAGAGTATTTATTAATTTTCTAGTATGATTAAATGCAGTATCATTAGAAATAAATAGAGGTTTATATTTCAGTTTAAACGACACTTTAGAGTTGAAACTTATTTAAAAATTGTTCTAATTCATTTGTTTTTTGATAAGTCAATTGTGGAAAAAAATGTTTTGATTTTGAAAATACCGCGATCTAGTAATCAGCCTGGTAACCGTTATGAATATACCAAATGCCCCAAAACCCGTACACAGTAGAAAAGAAGTCAAAGTAAAAAAAGGTTTAACCCGTAAAAATATTTAGTTACATTTCAGTTAATAACCACGTGGCAGGTTAGTCCAGAATTAATATTTTAAGTCAACTTCACACACACGAGCCGTCACAACGTTCAAGGTACAATCTCTAAAACCTAGGTTCTCTAAAACCGCGACACGCGACCGCAACCAGATCACAAAGTGACTATCATGGTCGTGTCGCGATTCTCTAGCCACGCCCACCACGCGACTTGCTTGCAGCCCTTTGTATAGTATCCTATATAAATTTATACTAAGCAGTAAGTCGCGCGACCCAGTCGCGATTGTTAAGAAGAGAATGCTAACTTTAGCTGTGAAAAATTACAGCAACTTTATTATTGAACCAGCCCGCTAAGACCCCTGAGCAAACAAACTTTAAACGCTTATTTTTCACAAGTTTCTTGTATGAGAGCTCAATTTATGATGGACGCGGATTGTCCCATTTTGTTTGACATTGGAAATTCAATTGGACGGTTCATGTTTATTTAGTAAAATTTTGTTACAATATTAATCCTTTCCAATTTTCTAAGACCTGCTATGGGGAAATTCCAGCCCAGTAGTAGGACAAAATATGGTTATTTTGAGGTCCATTTATTGAGTTAAAATTTTTACCGTGGGTAAAGCTTGTTAATAATAAGTATTTTGATATTATATAGAATGCCTAGGCAAAGTTGAGAATAAATTATATTTCATACATTTCAGGCATAACATGCATAGGCACTTTATAGAATGTCGAGTTATACAATATGCCGGTAACATATACATAAAACAGGTAGAAAGTGTGTCTGATGGTTCAGAGGTGGCTATAACTCGCACAGAAAGACAAACTATTTGTTTTTATGACTAACTGGAAATTATTGCTGCTTTCATCATAAAACCTTGTTTATTTTGAAAACCCTTTTAACTGGTCTAGTTAGTAACGGAGACTTAACTAGATTTATAACTTTACTTCACAAAATATAGTAGTAGAGGGTATTGTTTCTATTATCTTTATTAATAAAATTTCGTCGTGTTAGTTACACCATTTACAACTCAAGAACGGCTAAACCGATTTGGCTGAAAATTGGCGGAGATGTTGCTTAAAACCAGGAGAAGGACATAGAATACACACAGAAATAGTTTTTGACAGCGGGAAATACTATCTTATATTTATACTTTATAATGTAACTAACTTTCTTTAAATAACTTTCTTTAGCTTTTTTCACATATATTACACACAATAATTTAAAACCACCTTATAGTTAACTTTAGTTAAACTGTCCGTTAAATTCACCTCTCACTTAACAGCGGAACAAGTGCCGTTTACATAAACGCGCCATTTACCCGACTGCGCAAATGAGGGTAGCCTCCATCAAACAACTATAAAACTCCGCTTCAACCAAACAGGTGCAAAGCTTATGGACACGAACTTTGCTAAATACATGTTTTTACATTTGTACCTAAGCTTTGTCAGTGTCAGTTAACCTAAATTAAATAAATAAATATTGCTAGACAATTCACACAGCAACATCTAGCCCCGTGGTTAGCTTGTGTTACGGGTGCTAGATTTCTGATATAAGACTTTATTTAATATACTTACAAAGGTATATATTTTTTATCTTACATATAACATGTGGGACAGCAGAGGTTGTTATTATTTAATCATAAATAACGAATTTTAGAAATAAAATAAAGACTGTATCAACAAAACAAATAAAATATAATTACTTAAAAAAACCTGCTAACAGAAGCCGGTAGCTCAAAATCCATAATTTAGATTAGATTTAAAGCTCAAATGCTTAACTTCATATTTACGACTAAAGCCAAATCGCCTAAAGCCACTCAAATTATAAGATTAAGAAATTATCACCATAAACCTTATTTATGGAGAGTAGATAGGAGGAAAACTCACTATGGACAAGTGTACGTTTAAAGCGTTTGATTGTATATTATTATTATTTTTGACCATTTTAAATAGTCATAAAAATAATCATAGAGCTATAATTATTATATTAAGTTATAATAAATTAAATAAACCTTAAGTTATTTTGACTTCTAATTTATAACATCGTTAACATTAGATAAACAATTTCGTAGCTAATACAAACACTGATAAATATAAATATTTGTAATCTTTACAAAACTATTTGAAGTTTCAGACTACCAAAATAGTACTAAATATATTATACACAATATAAATATATAGATAGTACTAGATATATTTTATATATGCTGTAAAACAAGCTTCGAGCTTACCACGGGCTAGATAACAGTGTGAATTGTCCAGCATTATTTATAATTATAATCTTTTATAAGAGTCCTCCTTACTTCTACACTCCGTTCCCTATTCATAATCACATAACCCGCCGCTAACGACAAATTACGTGTGATTTATCGCTGAACTAAGAAATGCAACGTAAAATTAGGATTATCGTAATAATGGCGGATTTGTGATTTGACAACGATTCAATTTATGGAGTGAAGCGATTTCGTCAATAGTGAATGGAAATCGAAATGTTATATTTAATGACGTATTTATACATAATGATTTAAATAATGATAAGACGTTGAAGAAAACATCGTGAGAAAATTGCTGTGACGAGATGTTTCGGTTGTCTAAGGTGTGTTGATGTAGAATATCGAGCTTAATAACTTTAATTGTATTTATAGTTAAGCAATTTATTTTCCAAGGTTTGTTTTACAACTTCTTACACCATCAAATTTATTTAAATTTATAGTAGGTGTAAACTGAGCTTGCCGCCTGCGTTATAATAATAATATGTATTTTTTCCTTGTTATAGTACCTAATTCACGTTACAAATTAGCTCTTGTGTTATCTAATGAATGATCTATACTCGTATCATCGTAAATATTTTTTTAAATCCATTCGTAATTTTAAGGGATAGAATAACATCTTTTTATTGACGTATTATTAATAATAATAATAATTAATTACACACAAATTTTCTGAATGAAGGATATCAAATCTATAGAAACGCGGGAAACCCCGCAGAACATAACTAGTCGTTATATTTTTCATTGTGATTTAACCTTATTCTAAGCCGGGACCACTGGTTTAACTAAAATATCCAAAACAACTTAACCTAACTATTAAACCGCAGTTAACCAAAGCTATCAAACTGCAATTTACGAAATCCAGTTAAATAGCCCATTGTAACCAGTAGTGCAATCTGATACCAAATCAGTTAAAAGCAGTTTATCTAACCGATCGATCGATAGTAATCGATATCGGGCATTAACCCACGCGACTACCGAATTAGCTAATTATGTTGAGTATTAAACCGCGGGGATCGATTTTTATTTCGATAATTATTGTGTCTACTGGGTTTAGGTGGGCGTTGGGAATGATGTTCGTATTTAGAACGATGTATTTTAGGAAAATTTATAAATAGAACTTTAAATTGAGGTAGAAGCTTTTTTATTCTTGCTCTCAATCAAAAAGATGTGTTGGCTAATTAGGAGCACGTGGAGGAGACGTGGGTTCAAACCCATTTTTTTTTGCGTTGGATTTTTCTTCGTGAAAATCGTATGTCCGCTTTAAACATGTGCTTTTACGTTGAAGGCAAACATCGTAAGGAACGTATGAAAGCATGTTCAGGAACCTCTACTTGACCAGCGTGGTGAATAAAAGCCTTATCTCTCGTCAAGAGAGAAGTTCCTGTGTCCCAGCAGTGGGGACGTAAATTGAGGTGCTAAAGCTGAAATATATATTTCAGGCATTTCCGTCGAAAGTGTATCAGCGCTGACAAACTTTCACGTTCATAAAGTTTATATTAAAACAAAATCGCATTATAAAACTAAGCAAGAAACTAGAAAGTGCAATTATGAAAGGTAGAACTTGGTAACAAAATAAACGTTATGATTCAGATTTTTATTAAAAATCGCTTGTGTTTCTTATTCTACTAATAAGCTGAAGAGTTTTTTGTTTGTTTTATCGATACGCGCTTATCTCAGGCATCGCTGTTGTCCGTATTTGTAACGATTTGTACTGATTGTTTGTGCAAATATTTGTTCTGGGTTTTATATATGAATAATAAAAAATAATATATCTGTGTATGTATATTATATTTAGTAAATCAGAAATCTAGCACCCGTAACACAAGCTTCGAGCTTACCACGGTGCTAGATGTTGCTGTATGAATTATCCAGCAATATTTATTTTTATATATTTATTTTTTTATATTTATTTTTTTATATTTTTATATTATTAGTAGACTTTGTAGGCTAAAAATTGCCTACAAAGTCTACTAATAATATAAAAATATAAAAAAATAAATATAAAAAAATAAATATATAAAAATAAATATTGCTGGATAATTCATACAGCAACATCTAGCACCGTGGTAAGCTCGAAGCTAAATCTCATAATCTTTACTTACACATAGAACTAGCACTAAGTTATTGTTAAGAAACATTGTATCTCATTATAAGTGAACTGTATTGTTCTTATGAGAGTAAACTCTTTAAACCAATATTTATTTATTTTATCGCTGCTGGTCCGATTTTAAAATTTATTTCAGTGTATAAGTACATTATTTGATAAGGTTTTAGGCCATATAATATAAAGTATTATGTAGATAACGCACCACGCAATCCAGCATTTAATAGCTCCTATCCATCCAAAGGTTGCCTGGAAGAGATAGCTTTTAGCGATAAGGCCGCCAATTGCCCCATTATTACTTATTGTATTTTCCACTTTTTATGGTGTGCAATAAATTAATTCTATCTATCTATCTAACGCAAGCAAAGCTGCCGGCGGTTCCGCTAGTGACCAATAAAGATGAATAAACAGAGGAGGCGCGGCCAAGAATGCAAATATTCTACTAAATATGTATTTATTCTAATGTCCAGTCTATATGCATTAATATATTGTAAGTTAATAGCGACATGATAATTTAAATGTTTTTAAACGTTTTCAACGAACCTCCTTGTGTTTCATTAATTTAATGAAATTTATGTTCACAGTGATTATATTCTACCCTTATGAATATTAAACTATGAATAATTTACTTTTTGTACATATTATATATATTTAAATTTAACTGATTTATGAAGTGATTTGATTATTTGTGGGTTTTTGATTAGATTATTAAGGAAGTGTGAAGTTAAAATTATTAAGGATTAAGATTTACGATTTCTAAAAAAGAGTATAATTATCTGATTTTGCTTGTGCTTAGGTATAATCAAGTGATTTGGTGGTTTGGGAGCCATGCCAAGCCATGCGTATGGAGATACGTAATGATATAATTTCTCGTCTGGATACGGCTTACTAAGCTGTGACTTCGGGTCCAAGACAACTTTGGCGTCAATTAATGTCCCATTATAACGTACCGTTTCTAATTCGGTAATCAGTTTGATATCTTTCAACAAATTTTAGTATAAATGATTCTAGAAAAAAAGAAAACAAAATAAGATCCTGATTCTGATCCTGATGAAGTCCCACGTTCTGGGACGAAACGGTTGATCAATAGTCTACGTAAATAAGGTTCGTGTATTGCCCGTTTATCTCAATATGAAGAAAACAAATACTTAAAAAAATGAAACTAAAATAAATATTGATAAAATTACATAATACAATGCATAGAAAGTTTATTCCTGATTAATGACCGAACCGTGCTTATCTAAAAACAAATAGTTGTTGGATAAAACGTTTTCAAAGATCATCATTTCAAGTTTTCAAAATCATATCAAAAATAAAATAAAATCACCTTAAAATCACAATATAAACAATAAATAACATTCCGCAATAAACTAGAAAACTATGTTTATAAAAGGTTATTGCAGGTTGTAGGTCATCGACAACACACAAATATCTTCATTTCATAAAAAAATATTTGAAAAGTCGTAAAATTTTATAAAAATCGTAAATTATGCGAACAAGTCCACACAACGCGATACGAGATAATCATAATGACATTCTTTTAACATAATTTTATACAAACCTGTCTCCGTGTTTTAGCGGTCGATGTATTATAACTTATTAATTGTAATTATTTTACATGAAACCTGACTGTAACTATGCCTTAAAAAAGTTAGCAGGTTTGTGCGGTAATATTTTAATGTGATTAGTTCTTATCCATCCAAAGGTTGCCTGGAAGAGATCGCTTTTAGCGATAAGGCCGCCAATTGTCCCATTGCCTATCATATTTTGTATTGAGCTATTTATTATTTATGTTATTTTATTATGTATGTATTTTATTGTGTACAATAAAGTAATTATTTCTTTCTTTTAAATTAATAAAAAAAAATAGCAGAAAGTTACAAATTATTTTTCCAAATACAGGTGTTGGTCAAAAACACGTCTGTTACATCCACTCACCGCTATCTCCAGATCAGTTGAATCTCGTAGGTGTTCAATAAAGCACCGCTTCTCTATTAAAATTCCTCCGCTTTTTACGGACGCACTCTTCACTGTTTTATATTCACTGTATTATATCAAGTGGCTTATCTGTACCTTAGAATCTATAAACATTGGCTTCTACTGATGTTTGTGATGTGATGGCGAATGGATAGGAATAATGCTAACGAGTCGGACTCGATATAGAACTGATAAATAGCCTAGATTTATATAGTACCAAATTATGTGGATTTTACCAAATTTAAGATAAGATAAGATAAGATAACTCTTTATTACACACCACTTAAAAAATATTTACATAAAAAACTTAAAACTACAAAAACGTATGTGTAATGGGCGGTCTTATTGCTTAAAGCAATTTCTTCCAGACAACCTAGGATGGAAAGAAAAACAATTTATTTCAAATTTTCAATTTTTTTTTCAAATTTATTAGGTAAAAATCCGTCTGTGACAAAGAAGGTAGCGGATTTGATTGTTAACAATAAATTTATATAACGAGGGACTCAGAGAATACACAAATAAACAATAATCAAATAGTAATAATAATATATACTTATACTTATCTACCTATAATAGTGTCGGAATCTAATTATAACTTATTAATTTTACAAACTTGTTCAAATGAAATCATTTTCAATACCCAGAATGCGAAGCATTTAAATCAAACCGTGAACTAATAAACGAGGTATGTATTAATTAATAATTACTTTGAAACTTTGAATATAGCAAATTAATTAGTTGCGAAGTCTCCGACTACCTGACCCTATAAACACAAACATTCCAACTTTATCCATTACGTTTCAAGCAACAGTTGTACCGATTGTTTTTACTTTGATTATCAACATTATTAAAAACGTTTTTAACAGAAGAAAAAAAATCGCCAAAATATGCTCAGAATATTTGATATGGATAATGTGCTAAAAATAACATTAATGTTATAAAAATATATTCTTTTGTTATACTTTGTTTAGTTTTTTAATAAATTGATTGATTCAAAACAATAATGTCCTTAAAACTGTTAAAAGTCCTCGGAACATATCGGTTTTCTTACGATGTTAGTTATTAAATATATGTACACATGTAAATCGTTGTTTCAATAATACGCTTAACGCTATTGATTTTTGCAAGTTTTGTATAAGACATCTAAAATAGAACTCTGCCAGACCTCTTCAATTAGTTTTGGCTGCAATATTTATACAGCACTACAGCGTCAGAAATAGATGAACTTTGCATCGATTTTGATACTGTAGAGTAGGAACGAATGGAATTTGATGATAATAATAGAATTTTGTGTTTGGGATATAGGACATTATAAAGTGGTTCAGTTGTGACAAAAGGATTTTAAGCTTATAGTGGTTTCGGATTAGCAGATAAGATTAGTTTTCGAATTACAAAAGCTTTAAAGTTGGATGATTTTTTAAGTTTTTTCGTGGAATGCTTAATTGAGAACTGTGATTTTAATATCTTTGGTGACACGCTTCATTTCACTTTACTCAAACTCTCTGAGTATGACTCAATCACTAGTACATACCTCAGGCTTTGAACTTAAACAATCGAATTCACAAACAACTTTTATTCCATTCCACATTCGGTGTTTCCACAAACTCAGTAATTTGGGAAAGCTTTTAAATAAATAATTGCAGGTTGAGATTGCTCGGTAGCCGTGTGTCAGGATGAGGGTTAAAAGTTTTTCCATCTCCCGTCCCGTGTTTATACGGGAACTGTCAACTGCTTTTAGTATTGGCAACACTGGCTGAAAAGCCGGGTTAGTATTGGCCGGATAGAACAGCAAATAAATATTGCTGGAGAATTCACACAGTAACATAAATATACCTCTACGTAAGCTGGAAGCTTATGTTACGGGTGTTAGATTTCTGTTAAAAGGTACTTAGAATATACATACATGGATTTTCAGATACCAATTTTGCCCTTGGTATATGATTATTTTGACGTTCTAAGTTTTTCGTAATGATTTTAAAAAATAATACTCGCATTGCAAGCACACGATTTTCTATATTCACATTTACGATAAATCTAAATTACTTGTCAGTGTAAGATCTAGCAGATTAAAATTACGAAAATTAAAAAAATATCGATTAATTTTCGTAAAGCCGGACTGACCCAACTGGCATCAACCCGCACTCTACTGAGTAGCGTTAATTTTTATCCTCTCGCTTTGCAGCAATGAAGTTGTAACCGCGGCTCGAACTGGCACAGCCATTGTTCCGGCTTCACGGGATCACGGGGTTAGGGGTAACTTGAGCATTATGTCCTTCCTTATTATGTTTTCAAGTTTTGAAAATAAATTTTTGAAGCCAAGCGAGCTAGGTTAACTCGCGTTATAGAAATTTGCCCGAAGATTTCCTCCTGGCGCTAAAATTTAGCTTTTTTGTTATTCGTAGTATTAGCGTAAATAAATATATCACAAGAAAGCTAATATTAGGTCAGCAATTTCAAAAATCTGCTTTCAATCTAAACTGTCAAACAAACAAAAAAACAATATAGCTTTATAAGTACTAAAATTGATGACATAGTTACTTATTATGCTGATAAGAATCCGTAAAACAATAGTTTTACGTTTACATCGATGATCCTCGTAGATTCCTAGAATTATTAGAATTACTAAGTTTCTTAAGAAAGAAGAATTCTTCTAAGAAAAACTCTGGTGGAAATATAACCTAATTTTTCTGGAAGCCGAGGTCACAACAGCCTTCACAAATCTTCCATGACTCAGCCAGTTATGGTGTCTGCCAACACACAGTGCTGAGCCAGACAGTAAAACAGCTTACTGCCTGTTTGGAGATCAGCTGAAAGGTTTAGTAGGGTTGATGTTGCCAAATTGTATGTAATGTATTTAATGTGCTTATTTGAGTATATTTGCTTAAATTGTGTAGCATTGTTGTTTTAATAAAAACTGTTTTTATTTATTTTTGTATAAACGGGTAAAACACGAACATAATGTCTCACTTTTTTTTAATTAACCTAGTGTTATCTAACAAATTGTAAAAGTTCTGGTGAATACTAAAATACATTGATATTGTTCCATAGATACATAACTATAAAAATAACAATTTCAAAATAATTTCAACTTATGCAATACGATCCCATCAATAAAGAGAGGTTTTAGGTTTAAAAGTCAACATAACTTTATAAACTCGAATTTTTTTGTTATGTTTCTCATGAGCTTTTCTTCTGTCGTACATTCACCGTGCACACAGCATCGATTGAAGTTATTACACACACACAAACACATATTTATACATATTTACATTTATGGGCGGTTTTATTAGTTTATTTTATGGGCAATAATCATTTGAGATATTACGATCGAGCCGTATTCGCGAAAAATAGTTGCTATAAATATACATAAATATGTGCGTTTGTTACTGGCGTTTTGTCTATCACGCAATGTAGCTTTTTTGTGTAATATTATTACAGTATTTTCATGGTCATCTTAGTAAGCCGTATAATATAGTAGTATAGAGAAATCGTCAATAATTGTGGTTATGCTACGAAGTATGTTGCAAGTTTGATTCAATATATTGTAAATACTTCAATATATAAACAATTTTGCTCGGTTTTTTCCTGTTTATAATTAGAAATAGAAGAATTACGACTAGTACGAAAGATAGCTGGGTACGTGGAAATAATCTAATGGACTGTCTATTGTCCATTCCACCATTTGTAAGACTGATAGTACGTCACGTATCCTGTGAGTTGTAAGACTGATGTATTGTCATGTACTCTAGGAGTTGTAAGACTGATAAAGTACACTGTCCACTCTTGAATGTACAAGTACATTTGTACATTGTCGTACAAGCAGTGTCCTTTAAACAGAAAATGCGACGACGCGATGGACAATTTTAGAAATGTCGGGGTATTGTGTCATTGCCAGCGTTTTATATTATGTATTTTAGAAGTCTACATTCGAGTATATAATAGCAAAAACTTATCTATGCTATTCGTAGCATCTCGATGTTTTGATGCAAAAGATTTCAGATACAAAATTAGAAGGACAATCGTATTACAGAGTACAGACAATCAGTTACAGATAAAGCTTCAGATTGTTATCTGATTGACATCGCAACCAAAATTTTATTTGGTTAATATGGCAGATAATTTACGGCTATATGGCACTATATGTAACCGGTGAAAAGGGCCCTATTTTTTATCTATTCCTTAGTAAAATAGGTACAGACTAAATATAAAATAGCTTAATACGAAGTTTTGAATGTATGTGTTTCCTGATATTCGACAGTATTTTCAGCGGCTTCTTCAGAATGAATGACAGAACTTACAAGAAAATTAGGCAACAAGTGTTGTTAAAAAAAATTAAGACATTTCTTATTACCGCTAACAGCAAGACCACGCCTCGCCTTTATTGCAGAAGTTTGTTCAGTGGTAGCGACTGAGCATTCGAGCAAAGAAGGCTATTTGTACGATGCTCAGACATACCATTGCTCACTTAGATTTACTCACATTTTATATTGCTTACCTATTTTAGTGTGTTCTGCTTCTTGGTCTAGTCTAGGGGGTCATTCCCGCTTGATAACACTGTTGTGGTGAGAATTGAACTACTACTAATAGCTCACAGGGTTTAGCTAATCAAAAACGATTGTAATATTGTTTAATGAATATATTTGAAACACATTGAAAAAAATTGACAATTGGTTGCACTGAAGAATAGTGCCAACAATCTCTCCTATCGTGAAATATGTTACTGAATATTATGTAGTTAAACTTAATAGAAATAAAAATATACATATTTTAATTATGCAAAGAAAAATCTGGACTTATTGGTTACATCTCTGCGAAAAAAACAAACAATTATTTAAACAACCATGACCATTCGATATTGTCGGAATGTATCGAGTGGCGAGATGAAAGTCGAATCAACAATATCGCAGTTGAGTTTTATTGGAAAAGTTCCGATCAATGGTCATTGGCGCCGGAAAATTGTGCAGAGACTAATCTAGAACCACTGCATAAAACAATCTATAGGTACATCCATAAAAACTTACCTTTGCCAAAACCTCGGAAAAAAGTTAAAAAGTTAAATCACGATTAGACTGCACATAGGTACACACTGACAAATAGCATTCGTAAAACAAAGTGATCGCTGATCAGCGATTTAAAACTATGTCCAATAGATTCAGTCCCGCCCATTGATAGGAATTAGAAACTTGTTTCCCAACAATTTCTCATCCGAAACACATCTTCAGTCAACTTTTTGCGGTCGCCCTTGGGACCCCTTTTTGTTCAAATCCGCCCCTGGCTAACGATCTATAACCACAAACTAAAGCCATTCTTACACCTTTGGGAATAAGGCCGTTAATTCCATAGCAGGTTTAAGTAAACATTGAAGCACTTGATAACAAACTAGTAAGTTTGAATGATCGCCGAATTTCAAAGATCATTAATAGATGTAAGGGTTTGTTTCTGATGCTATACAGGATGTTTTAGCTTCGGTATTTTCAGCAATACTTTACTGGATGAAGGTAAGTTATTTAGTTCCATAAAACCTAAGATTACTTGGACAAGTCTAAATTACGTCCCTGTAATAAGTCTCCACAATAGAGCAGGCAGTAGACATCCATAAAAGTAAAAAAAAAAACAAAGATTTCAGGTTCTAAGAAGCACCTTAGCCATGTTACTTAATTAAACTATACCAATTCGCGAAATCTCTCCAGTAGTCAGCCTTATCCAAAGGAATTACGCGTCAATACGCCCAGAGTCTTTGTTTCGACACAAAGAAAAAGTACTACAACTTAATTAGATCGCAAGCTATTGTAAGGTCCTGTAATAGGCCATAGTGAATCCTAGACAGCTAGCACAGTAATAGGTTGCTTAAATTCTAATGGAACGTTATGCTAATGTCTAGATCGGCGATGCCACAGTGCTTTGAAATAGCCATCTAACTGCTCAATGTTAATTAAGTTTTTTTTATTATTACAATCTGATATAGAGTCTGATAAGCTAGCAGTTTTATATATGTGGGCATAGAACGACTAAAAATAATAAAGGAAAATTGTGTAATATTTTAAATCCACATTTATACGACTTATGACGTTTTTTAAATGAATATCTAAAACTCTAAATACCAACATTATGGTAAATCTGAGACTTTATTTTCTTCACAATTTCTACAATAGAAAACTAGCTTGTTAACACTTTTTATTTCTACTATTCGAATATTTTCTTCTGTTTCACAACATTCCCCAATCGCCCAACTTTATTTATACATTTATATGTATATCTCGTAGCGTAATATGCAGCATTATTCAAAGTGATCCAGCGGCCCAGTTGAGCTGCGCCATCTTTTTGCGAAGATTGGATAATTTAGAAAGGGATCGGCGTAATTAACGAGCGCCAGTTATTTGTCGTTGTTTACGGCCGCCGTTACGTAACGACGATTTATTCGCGAGTAACGAGCCAATCGTTCTTACAGCCTGACGAAAGTGCTTCAACTACTTGATGTATTTTATTTAGATTGCTCACTTAGGCGTGAAATACACAGAAAAGACAACAGAACAAAAGACAAACATCTTCACCTTTAATGTGTGCTTTTCGCCTTAAATTAACACAATATTATTAAAACGCCTGATAAATAATCTGACGTAACCATAAACAAAGGTTGTAGAAGATAAAACCCACGAAATAATTGCAAAATTAGTTCTACATCTCGAAAGCTTCCAAATTACCAAGGCGGAAATTAGTTATTCTCATTAGGGATTATTATTTCACCACTTCGTAACAAACTATCGTCATAATCACCATAATCACTGAAACCTACTAGTCTCCCGATTATAACCCAAAAATATCGTGAGGCATTTGGTATAATGTACCAGGACTGTTGGTTATAGCTTTAAGTTGGTACCTACAGTACACAGAAAGACGCTGATGTCAATCTTCTTAAACATAATTGCCGGTCGGTTTAACGACAGCAGCAGGAAGAGAGGTAGCTTATCTAAGGACGGCGCCACATGGTTATAATTAAATTAATAAATAATTATAAAGTTGTTACCGTTAATTCTCGCACGGGTCATAAGCATAATATTCTCGTTAGCAGAAAACTGTTACATTCATTAAAGTGTTTACATTTAACTTAATTCACTCATCACAGGTAAAAATACTGAATTTAATTCAAAAGAAATCTGTAATCCAAACTAGACTTTATCTCTGAAGAATAGAGCTATAAATTCTGTAACTGGCAAGGATTTGAGACCTTTTGAAGTAAATTTAAGGCTATAAGGAAGGAAGATAGAAGTGCTGTATTGATTAGGGATGTCCGTATTTCGGAGTTTTTGGAAAAATATATTTTCGATCATATATCAAGATGGGGGTCTTATCGTAGTTCCGTATTTTGTAAAAATCAGGGTTTACCAAGAAGGGAAGGTTTCGATTATTCCCTGAAGTCTCGTCTTAATATATGTAGGTATATAAATATGTATGGGATAGTTGGGGTTGTTTGAAAATATACGTCGCTTGTTATCAAATTCACTTCAATGTGAAAAGTCGGGAGATAACCCATATGTTTTGAGGAACACAGCCGGACTGTGAGAACGTAAATTGGTTATTATTATATGTGTACGGATGGCTTATCAATCAATGAGTGACGAAAACTCTTTTTAAGTCAAGCCTCGCGGCAAACAGATAAACAATAATAATTGAAAGACCAAATCTTACAAATCTGAATGAAGAGGATTCCAAACTGATCGTCTCGATCTTCTTGATAGAAGATTGAGACGATTTATCAAATAACTGAAGTTTCTATACTTTCGGAGTTCAGGGTACGTAGGTACTTGCGTGATAAGCACATTAAGTACTTTAAGGTGACTTTCACTTTAATTAATACAAAGTTTTGCTGGCGAGACTCAAATTTTTGCGTAAAATTAGAAAATTTATTAATATTAGGTGGATTAATTATAGAGTAAAGATATTAATATCAATGTTGGTGACTTAAAAGAAATTTAGGGTGCAGAGTAGATTACTTTAGGGCCTGTTTCGTTAATAAAGTGACTTACACCTTAATTACATCGACTTAATAAGAAATAAACTGTGCGTAATCAAAATAATCAGAATCTGCGTTTATTTGTCGAACTTAATGAATAGCCTATCCTATTGAAATGTTACAAATATTTCAAGACTAAAATTAGACAAATCGGTTCAACCGTTCGCAAACGAACAGCAATTCATTAATTTATATATTTATAGGTAAGCGCTGGCTGGTCGCTAGCTATAAGTATTCATTTTAATATTCTCAAATATCACGCAATATCAATTTTCATACGTTTCATTTAATTAGCAAAGTCGTCTGTTCGTACCTAATTAACTCTCGAGCTACCTAGCTCTAAAAGCTAGCCTAATTAATTTATCTAGTGACGTGTAGAGCTCACAGAAAGAGCTAAAAAGCTTGTATACGTGTTGTATACACAGGCCTAAGAATAGTACCACCTTATTTCTAATAAAAAAAACGCCGGTTTCGTCAAACCAACTAAGGCCTTAGGTAGAAGATTGGTAGTAATGTGTATTGTACCAATAAAACCCATTATATGTAGATCGTGAGGACTAACCACATAATTATATTATGGCCTATTAAATTCCAGTTGGTTTAAGTTTTTTTTCATTAATTAATAAAAAAATCATATCATTGGTGGACGTCCAGCGCTCATCTTACTACACCGTGTTCTATTTCAATCACTTTTTGCTCCCAACGGCCATCTGTTCTATGCCTTTCCCACTTTTTCATCGAGCTCGATCAAAATAGTTAACTCAATAGAGCGAATAATGCACTTCGCTGCATAAAACAAGTGGTAACTATTTACAGCCCTTGCAACCCACTGTCCTAGATTCTAATCCTGGCCTAGACGTAATAATATTACATGTTACAATGTAGATCGTATACCTATTAAAAACACTGGTTCCAGATTTAATATACATTTTTCAAATATTATTTAAATCTTAGTCGTCGCTCTAGTCATTTAGTAGTAAAAAAGTAACAAACATACACACTCGCACACTTTCGCTAATATTAGTGAGATATAGCTTCTAAGACCTGAGTGCGAACCTATGATTTTCGATATACCATTTTCTAATATACATTGAGAAAGGTATACGGGTTAACCACATTAATATTCAAATCGGCGCTGTTTTAAAAGGTACGGTTTAAAAGCTTAATAATATATTTGAACGTGCTGATAAAGGAAGGGTTCGAAGGGATGTGTCGGAAATATCATTAATATTGCAATTATTTCTAGAAACTCCTCGCTTTAAATTTATAATGGATTTTAAGGCACAGGTAAATTCCCAAGCATAGTATCACCCATCAAATATTTTAGGTATTTATTTTATGTCATCATCATCATCAGCCAATATTAGTCCACTGCTGGACATAGGCCTCCCCTAATGAGCGCCAATGCGCCCTGTTTCCTGTTTGACGCATCCAACATCTGCCAGCAGTCTTGCGCAAGTCGTCTTCCCATCTAGCCGGAGGGCGTCCTACACTACGCTTACCTAGTCCTATTTATTTATTTTAGCGAATTAATTCCATCCTTTGATTCTTATTACCTCCGAAAGCAGAAAGCGAGGACAAACAAACAGACGATCAGACGCCATCAAAACGCATTGCCTGCGATTAAGGCCGTTTACACGCATTACGGGACGCTGTATACGGGATCTCTTACGGAACAAAAGAACTTACACAAATGTTTTTGTAAGAATCCAGAGCGCTTGTATGTCGGGATGTTCCGTGCGCTCAAACCTAATTCTCGAGCTATCTTCAATTCTATATGATTTATCATTGCTATCATAACAAGTTGTTCGACGACCTCTGAGGCGCAGCGGGCGAAGGTTCGCCTGCGACGCAAGAGGTTGAAGGTTCGATTCCCGCCCGGACAAACAATTTTGCGACCAGCAAATATATGTTTCGATTGTCTTGGGTGTTATCTATGTATAATTAAAAATATATTATGTATGTTTATTATATTAAGTGTATCAGAAATATTGCATGAGTAACAAAAGTTTTGTGCTGACCACGGGGCTAGATATTACTGTGTGAATTTTTCATCAATATTTATATAACGTATTACTTCCCTATAGCTACATGTTAATATTTATTTCTACTCAAACCATATATATGTATATAGATACCTCTGTGACGTAGCGGGCAAAGGTCCGGCTGCGACGCCTGCGGCTTTTATCCACTTGATTAAACCTGAAAAGAAAACATTCAGATTAAATACCAATAAAATAAAATTAAATGATTAAATACAAGCATTTCAATGTTTACTTAAATATAAAATAAATCTATTTCCTTTCTTCTTTTTTCTACTAATAAATATTTTAAATGTGTGTGTCTGTTTATTTGTACATCTTTCATGTCAAAGCTATTGAACCAATTTTAATAAAAGGAAAACAACGCGGGTGGAGACGCAAGGCTGTCAGCTAGTACAAAAGAAAAATGAAAAATCACTACATAGTTTAAAACAAAGTCACTATTGTTGTCTGTCCGTAACCTATGTATGCTACATTCTATAAAACAAACCAACTAAGGTTTTTATAAAAATAGGTATAATGATTGAAGAGGAAGGTTTATAAGTACAATTAGGTACCCAAGGCGAAGCGAGGGCGGGTCTTAATTTATACAAAATAATAGTTTTTCAGAAAATATTTTCTGTTGCCTAGTTACAGATAAGCCCCAAGTCTGCGCGAGGAAGAGTTTCAGTTAAAGTATTCGCCGCCGGTGCCGAGGTAATATATCAAAGCGCGGCTTATTTCGGCCGGTTAGTCGTGGACCACGGTTATCAGTAAAACTTCATGAATTATGAGGCGAAAGTTTTATGATAACTAATTTTAAAATGGACTGAATCTATTCGTACGGGTACTGTACGAATAAATTATTTTTTATTCGTACGGGTACTGTACGAATAAATTATTTTTTATTCGTACGGGTACTGTATGAATAAATTATTTTTTATTCGTACGGGTACTGTATGAATAAATTATAATTATTATATATTATAACTTATAGTACTCTTTATAATAATTAATTAAGTAATTAACTTTATAAGTGGAGTAACTTACACGACTTTCTTTTATATATAAGACTAGCTTTCAGCCCGCGGCTTCGCCCGCATTATATTAGATTTGAAAAAAGCAGTAAAAGGTATCCTATGTCCTTCTCCTGGCTCCTAAGCTGCCTCTCCACCAATTTTCAGCCAAATCTATTCAGCCGTTCTCGAGTTATAAGAGAAAAAGCTAACACGACTTTCTTTTATATAATAAGAAGAAGAAGAAGATGAAATAAAATGATTAAATTTATTGAACAAATTTAATTTACTTATTTTTAGTCAAGTTAAATTCTATAAAACTTAATTGTTCTTACATTTTCATAACATCAAAATTAATTAAATTATACTAAAACATAGAGGAAAGTAACTAAATATGGAATACCATTTTGTTTTTTAGGCATAACTTAAACAAATATAAAAAATCAAAAACTTTTAATGGTAATTATTTACAAATAATTAATTAATTGGAATTAACAAATTTTGTTTATTTTTTTTTAATTTGCAGTTATCAAGGTCTTTTAGCAATATTATTTTATCAGTTTGACTTTCCATCATATCTTTAACCTTCACTCGGTTAGCTTCGAGATCTAATAACTCAGCAATTTTTCCTTTTGATCCTCAGTTAATCTTCTGCTCCGTGGATAGTGTTGAAAAAGATTTTCACTTCTATCGTGATTGTGATTCATGTTAATTGATTTGATGATAAGATAGTGGCCAGTATCATCCACTCCGACGCTGAAAGTTGCTGGACAATTTTTCTGAAACGAGAATGCTTTTCTTGCTCCTTTCGACGTAGATGCAAAATTTTTCCCTCCATGAATACAATAGTATCGGATGCTGTAATATATCAGAGACGCTTCAACATGCCTCTTGATTCCTTTTGTGCGACATCGTTCAATTGTCATAGCATCTCGATGATAAAAACATGCGTACTCTTTATCTTCCACATCTTTAACTTTCTTTTCTAACGATTCAAAAGAATCAAATTTGTCACCTTCCTTCAATAAATTATCATTCTCCTCTTCTCTGTTTTGGTCTTCCTCTTTGCCCTCTTCGTTTTCATATTCTTATTCTGAATCTGAAGAATATATCATCAATATTAAAATTAAAAAAACAATTCTATGTTAAGAAATCTATATACATATATATAAAAGAAAATCGTGTTAGTTACTCCATGTTAGATATGGTATCAAAATTAAACTAAGTAGAATATTCCACACGGTGTGGCAACACCTATGTCGTTTGATTGTGTCAAGTGTGTTCTTGCATGGAATGTATGTGAAGATAGATAAATCTGTTTTTCTAATATATCAATTGGAATTTATCATCAACAACCCATCACTCCACTTATAACTCAAGAACGGCTGAACCGATTTAGCTGAAAATTAGCAGGGAGGTAGCTTAGAACCGGGAGAAGGACATAGGGCTCTTTCAATTTATGCGTTTCGTATCGGACCGCTGCAGTGCCGAAGCGGTGCGGCGTCCGTTCCGCGAACGCTCGACAGCAGGTACGACGCAGCGCTGTTGCCGCACAGTGCATTTTGTATGAAAACAAGCGACCGGCCGTGCGCCGTACAACAAACGCACCGCTTCGGCACTGCAGCGGTCCGATCCGAAACGCATAAATTGATAGAGCCCTTAGGGTAGTTTTTTACCGCGGGAAATCTAATATAAAGCTAGTTAATATATCTTTTTTATTAATTTAATAATTACTTACCCATTTTGTAAGATATTTTATACAAGCTAAATAAATTCAAATTGAATTATTTTATTATAAAAATACTTAGTGACAGAATGACAGAAAATCAAAGAGAATATAATCACTAGAAATATAAGAAAAATTATGATAACCTCCTTGTGTTCACATTGGTGAACACAAGGAGGTTATCGAAACTTATTAAAAGAAAAGCTAATCATCCCAATTGATGTACGAATAAATAATAATTTATTAATACAGTATCCGTGCAAATAGTGACGTTCTTAAAAGAAGAGCTAATCATCCAGTACCCGTACGAATAATTAATAATTTATTCATCCGGTACCCGTACAAATAGTCACTTCCTTTAAAATGAGCCCGTGCAAGCATTCGCTCTCGTTTTTGCGTTCCCACTGCTGGAATACAAGGATTCCTCTCTGGACAAAGATAAGACCTTAATTCATGTGGCTAACTTATGTTGTTGAATGTCACAAGTACTTCAATACAAACTATTTAAATGACATGGTAAGCACTTGTTTAAATCGCAAATCGATTTTTTTAACTCGAATAATAGACTCTGCGATAAAGTAAGCGCAATTCGCAAGTGTTAAGTGTTTTATATGTATACTAGTCGACCCGCCCGCGGCTTCGCCCGCTTTCTATAGCTTTCTCACCTTTTAAACATTCCCTGGGCTACAAAGAACATTTCAAGACCAAAACCAGCGCAATCGGCCCAGCCGTTCTCGAGTTTTAGCGAGACTAACGAACGGCGATTCATTTTTATTTATATGTATATTTATCGACCTATCGGGTTTTAATCCTTGTTAATCCACATTTATGCATAACGAGGTAAGCTACTTAAATCGCTGAGTCACAGATCGCATCAACCGACACTGCATTTATATTGAAGCTACAAATCTAGTAGGTAGAGTGGAATAGCACTGGAATATACACGACTTTGCCGGCACCGGATGTTCACGCGTTATAATAGATTTCCCCGCGTTAAAAAGTAGCTTATATGATGTATAAACTAATATTATAGAGAAGTACCGTTAATCCATTCAGAAATTTTTGCGTGAATTAATATAGTAATACATATATGTATTATTTTCCCTGGAAAACACATAATAATTATGTTACTTTCTACCGCGATAAATCTATCACTTTGCAAAAAAATCTGTGGCACTAAGTACATAAACCATAAAATAACCTTTAAACGAACTTAAATTAAAAACATTTAATATTCAAAACGTTGATTGAAAGCGAAATATTCAGAATATATCGAACTCGCTGTTTGTGATCAAAACTAGTTAAATAAAACGTATCAGCTTTCATAAAAACTCGTGTTTTCGATCATTCGAATATGTTTCTGACGAATCAATCAACTTTTTGGGTACAAATTTGTTTTTAGGACAGACGTATTAATTTTTTTAAATAAACTACATAATATCAAATAACTATAATATACATTAAAAAATCAGCGACAGACAACGACATCAACTTTATTTTATAATAAGTAGTGTAAAACCACATCTTGATAACGCATAGGTACTATTACTACCTTTTCGAATTAATTCGACACAAAAGAATAAAACCTGAAGGATTTCACTCCTCAACCGTCTTGTCTAGTCTGGCCATAAATCAATCGTAAGTAATCCTTTCAACAATACCCTTCAAAGAAAAAGGGTGAAAACTGATTATCTAGGGCAAAACTGATTATCCTAGGGCAAAACTTATTACCCTAGGCAAAAACTGATTATCTTGGACAAAGCTGAATCCATCATGGCTTAGGCTTTAGGTAACTTAGGCTTACACAAGTGACCTTTAGCTTTCTAGATTACGAATGGCCTATTGTATTCATTAAACGGATTCTTAGAACAAAAGAAAGTACTAGAATGGTTTGTTAACTTTGTTGAGGAAATTGTTTGTTTTCTGTCTCAAAATTATATGTAAGAAACATAAATGCCGTCGTTCCGTCTTTTAGTACTTGTGTTTCGTGTCCATCCAAAGGTTGCCTGGAAGAGATCGCTCTAAGTGATAAGGCCGCCCATTGTTGCACTTTTTTATGTACCCTTATTTTTTGTTATGTGTTTTTTGTTTTTGTGTACAAAAGAGTAATGTATGTATGTATGTATGTAAATGCGAAAGTTTTTGTTTGTGTACTATTTTTGCTAATGAACCAGTGAATGCTTATACTAATTTCTATTCAACTACATTCAAGGCATATGTTATTAATGTCTCATGCTCTTTAATAGGTCCTGTTCTTATTTTGGGTGGCATTTGCCGCTTTATACAGCAAGCGGACATTATATCTATGAGAGAAAAGTTTACACGACACACGTGTAAACTTTTCGTAATTGGAAAATGACTTGTTCAATTCTTGACATAGTCACGTCATATCTCCGGAGCGTAGTTCCGTAGAAAAAAGAATTGAATCAATTGCTATAATTTTATGATGTACAATTAATTGTGTCTTATGTATTCTGATCAATATTGCAATAATACTTGCTATTTATGAGAAAACAATAAAATGGTTTTTTTTAGTTTTAATTTTTTTATACAAGACGGATGGATGGGAATTAATATCAAAGTAAATATTATATGATGTGTGCTTGAGACCTCCACCTAATTTACCTCTGTGCGAATTAATGCAACTGTTATATTTTCACTAGACTAAAGCTTTAAATATTTGAGAAAACAAGTGGACATTTCCTACGCGATATTCACAAGGATATCAGAGATAATCGCTACATACAAAAGCGTCGCGTCAGCGTATTCTAAGTACAGTCAGCGCCGGACATACAAAAGCAAACGTCAGTGTATTGTAAGTACAGTAAACTGGACCGCTGTTTCAGTACATTGAGTCAGCTTGGGGCGTGGCATCAGTGAGAGCTGACGAGCTAAGCTATATTCAAATGGTGTTCCACAAAATATGTTTGTATGGTGTTAATTTTAAAAGTACTGAATAAGGACTAAGGATAGTTTATTTAATTTTATTAAAATACCTAACAAAATATTATTTGTCATTAGATCATCGTTGCCTCCTAACACAGGTATTTTATACTTAAAAGGAGGTAACAATCACTGTTTTACTTAATAAGAATACTTGTGAATGAAAATAAACATTTTGTATTTGTATTTTGTATTCAATTCTGACAATACCCCTTTTACGGTGGCTACGATTATTTTATAATTTCTGTAGAATAAATCTATAAATTTATCTCAATTCTGGTAATTTTTATTCAAGCAATCTAAATCGCTATAAATCGCACCGCGCCCACAAACGAACACTTTACTAAACAAGCAGCGATTAGCCACACAATAGAGGCCTCGTCCCCGCCTCGCGCCCTTATTGTAGCCCTTATTGCGGCCCTTAATGCGCGCTGCTAACGCTGACTGTACTTAGCCTCTTAGAAGACAGATAATCTGTTTTCTCGTATTTGTAGTAAATTATATATTCATTAAGTATTTTTAAGGATAATGTAGTGCCGACCTAAAATTAGTACCACCCTAGAGTTTGATGAATTTAACTGATCAACAGCTTTTACATTAAATTATATTCTTTAATCACTTTTGCCCGCGTTTTAATGGACTTTGCCACAATTTATATGAAAGATATCGTAATTATTAAAACAGAATTTCCCAAAGGTTTAGAAGTGTTTGACCTAAGTACCCAAGTCCCAAGCGAAGGCAGCGGTCGTTTGCAAGGGCCCGCGGCGCGCCGTGCGCCGGCACACGAGCACTCAATCGGTTTCCGATTCTAACTTCTGCCTCCAATGTTACTGAACTGCTATTACTTTCGGGTCTCGGATAGTCATCAATATTGATTTGAGAAACTACTTTTTATGAAACGTTCTCAAGTTACATTTAATAAATTAGAATAATTCTACAACTTAGGATTATGTGAATTTTTGTCTTTAATTTTTCCTTTCATTGTCTATCTTTCTCGAGACTTTCCCGCGGAAAAAATGTTTTAAAGTAAGTCTCTTGCACACAAACTATCTTCTTCAAATTCTAAGAAACTTTGTAAGTAAATAACTAATACAAATATTTCTTTATTATCATCTATTATAAGCAAAAAAACATCTACCGAGGTCCGCAAACACCAAACAAAAATCTAAATAATTTTCTTACATTTATTTTTTATCCTGGCAACAAAGTCCTTACATCTGAACCATATCATATCTTTCCCATCCTTTCCAGAATATTCGCCGGCCCGTCCCGGAGCCCTAAGCCTCTAATTTGGAGCCCCCTCCCCCTTCACCCCGCTAGAGGAACAATACCCTCTTGACCGATTTTTCCTTCTCAACCCGACTTCAAAATCTGCAGAATAGAGAGGCGGCCATTTTGTATAGCTCACAAATAAAAAATCTTTTAGTAAGTGGTACTGCACGATACAGCTCTTGTAAAGAAAAATATTTGAGATTGCATTAGTATTTTTTACCTTATACTTTTTTAAATATTGTTCTTTTTACAACATACGAATTTTTATTTTGTGTGTTAATCCTAATAATTGATTAATCCACTATTTATAAGTATTTTTGCGTTGTTTTTATGTTATGTTTTGTATATTTATATACTTATGTAACCCAGGAGAAGCAAGAGCAGCTCGCTAGTTATATTTAAAAACAAAATGTTCTAAGAAAAACGATGAATTTAGTGTAAAAATAAGATAAATCAGTTCATCCCTATCGTATATTCAATAAATAATGAAGATTGTGAAGAAAATATTTAAGCCGTGTTGTCTAAGTGGCTAAGTACACGCGACTTTTATTGTGAAGGTCATGGGTTCAAACCCCGGCGAGCACCTCTAGATGTTTCTTCTATAAAAATCCCACACCCATTGTGTATGTTATTTTATTTGTTAAATGTTTTAAATGTAAATTTGTGTACAATAAAGTATTTTTGATTTGATTTGATTTTATTTGATTTGATTTGAAAAATGTTTGTGAGCTTTAAAAACACGTACCTATAGTTTGAAGGACATGTTGTGTCTTTCACCAACCCGCATTTGGCCACCGTGATGAATTAAGCCCTAATATAACGTCAAGAGAGAAGTGGGAAGTGTACAGTGGGAACGTAAATAGGGGTCATGAATGATGATGATTCAAGCCGTTTGCAATACCGAAATAACTGAAATTCAAAACATATCAATTCATCTAAGGACCCAACTTGAGATAATTGATATACGTTCTATTTTACAAATTCAATTTCTCAAACAATGATAATGAATCAGATTGGGGATTCAATTAAGAGTCCAATATTATTGTTAAAACGGAGATTCATTGTGTAGTTAATGAATGGAGCAGAATTATTGTAGCGAGTTTCCTTTAGTAATTAGTTGCTGATTAAGCTATTGCGATTTACCCACGTAAAATTAGATTTTCCCGTGAGAAGGTATACGTTCACGGGGTAAAAAGTTAAATCTTGGCTGACAACCAAGCATTTGATTTTTCATTGCGAAATATCAACAAACATCAAAAGTAATATATTTACAAATTTATGTTAGCTTTCCTTAAATAAATAAATAAACTAATTGACTTAAAATATTAATATATATAAATATTGACTTAAAATATTAAGATTGATTGTAGGAATTTACTGAAACATGACTTGTCCGTATCTTTAAAATTTTATATACATAAATATTTTATTAAATAACAGAAAAAAATTCTTATGAAATCTAAAAGAATACCCCTTTTTATTTTCATAGGTCTACGTAGTGTCCTATCTATTTCCGTAGCTCTATGGTCCGCCCTATTTCCGCTATCGGCCCTGTGACGTCATTGACGTTATTTACCGTTATTCTATACATTGGACGTGAAATTGCACAATAAATAGAATACCTGTCGCTGATAAGAAAAAAATAGTCAATTCTATACATTTTATAGTTTTGCGATAATAGTGCTTAACAGCCGTTCTCGCTATAAATTATATATAACTAGCCAACTATTCCACAGCTTCGCCCACTTTATTTACATGTTTTCTCACCGTTTAAACCCTTAAAAAACAACTCGGTCCACTCGTCTTTGAGTAATCGGTGAAGAACAAAAACATAGATTACGATGTATTGAGAACCTCCTCCTTATTTGAAATTAACGTAAACTCGTATGAAACATAAAAGATAACAAGAAAATAAATGAACTATTCAAGCATCATCCAGTTTCCATTATCAGTTCGGAAAAATTGGTTCGGAACCCACTCCATCTGTTGTATCAAAATTCGCCATTACTGGGAACCCATCGTATTTTCACAATGGCGATATTTCCGAACAAATAGATAAACGAACAGGACAAACGGACGGACAACGGAGGGGACAGAGGACACACTATTTGTAGATGTTTTCTTTGGTAAATAGTTTAGTGCACACAGATTATTACAGATTGTTCGGTAGGTTATGTATCTCTGAAGATTTAAGGTTTTGTCATGTATCAAATGTATAAAGTTATCTAAAGAGTACCTTCTACACTTCAATTTATGTATATTTAGGTAAAATATCCTCTCTCTCTCTCTCTTCTATTAAATAGGAATTTTCACGTACTAAGTCAATTAAAGATTTATTAGATTTAGATAAGATCAGTTCAAGATATCAGCACGTAAAATCTAACGTAAAACTCTCCAGCTTGATTACATTAGTATTTTTTAACATCTTTGCTTCTAATGCTTTATAAAGTTTTGACTAAAATCATATTCTATTCCAATTTCTTCACTTAAATATTTGTCCATATTCCAAAGTGAAACAGCAAAAGACTTCGTCAAATCAATCCTAATACGAGCGTCCGTCGCCGTCGTTAACGACCCCCCGGGGTCGGCATGAACCCCCGGGATTCTTGGGGGGTCTGGGGGGGTCGTGGGAGCGGGGGGTGCCAAATCACATTATGGAGCGATGTGTGACAGACCCTGTTTGCTCAAGAATTGCGAGAGGAATTAGTGTTGATATATTTTTGCTACGAACTGAAGTAAATCACTACATAGTATGTAAAAAAAGTCGCTGTAGCTGTCTGACCGTCCCTATGCATGCTTCAATACTTCAATCTTCAAATTTTGATCCGGTTTTTAAATACGTAAAGCAATTTAAGAGGAAAGTTTTATAAGTATATAGGTAAGTTACCCGAGGCAAAGCGAAGACGGGTCGCCAGTTATCAATAAAACTAGTCCTTTTTCTGCAAAAATAAAAGTATTTATATCCAGCTTTTATATATTATTTATTATACATGTACATTTAATCATTCGATATATCGCAGTAATAAAACATAACCCTGCGGTAAGCGCAGTGCTTGTGTTTGTACTACATAGATAGCTGATACAACGATTGAATAAACATAGCCATTTACCATTGAGTGAATGTACTGAGCTGAAGTTTGTGAGATCATAGGAGATCTTAAGATTATAGTTTCACCGTCAGATATTATTCATTTAGTAATATACTCGTACTTTAGTTAATCGATTCTCGTCTTATAATTATTTTAGTTAATTTGCATGCGCTTATTCCAAAACTTTGGAAGACCTTACGCAAGACATAAGATATACCAAAAATAAAGGAGTATTTACTCATACAATGAAATAACCGATCGTCTGAAACAACAGACGAAAGACTCAGTATTATTTCAACTCTCCTCGTCTGTAATCGACATGTTTTCGCGGCGAGATTGCGCTGCCGTCACTTGCCTCGTTTGCTTTACCTGATTGGATGATAACTGGAGATTTTTTTAACTCAATGAGTTTAATAGTCTTGCAAAAAAAGTCTTGATTCATACATAAACATTTAATACATTAATGATAAACTCAAAACTAACACGATATCTAGCTTTTATTTAACCATTTTCACAGTTTAATCTTGTAAATGTTTCTGAAGCAAAAAGTAGTCTACGTTGTTTTAATATTTTTCACATTTTTGTAAGGATATCATAGTCAGATCCACGGAGGTTTAACTAATACCTCCATGGTCAGATCCAATTAAAAGTCAAAGCTTTTATTTTCATAGAAACAATAATAATTAACAAAAATAAAGATTCTTTAATTTAATAGATTAAAAAACATTACAAATGAATAGAAATCCCCATTGAACCTATGAAATCTAAGAATGGTCTTCATTGTGAAAAGTCTCGTTAAACAAAATCAATTATTTCTGCTCCGTACAACTCC
Organism: Chloroclystis v-ata; assembly: GCA_963691955.1. Classification (NCBI taxonomy): domain Eukaryota; kingdom Metazoa; phylum Arthropoda; class Insecta; order Lepidoptera; family Geometridae; genus Chloroclystis; species Chloroclystis v-ata. The sequence continues at coordinate 5,609,796 of OY829905.1, forward strand.
CGAGGGCGGTTTCAAGGGAATATTTAATTGTATCAAAGTTCTGATATCGACCCTTCCTCCGCGCAGGGCCGAAGTAAGGACCACTAGGGTCAAAGCCATCAAAAATGTGATTCATGAAGTTTATGATAAGTGGTTGTGAAAAAGAAAAATGATAAATTGTATTTGAAAATGCAAAAGTATTTGTGGATGTTAAAACAACCTCAATTATGTTATACTGTTTAGATTTTAATGGTTGAAATATAATGAAAAAATATCTGCATATAATCTATAATTTTGTCAAAAGCAATTAGCGTTATAAATCCTTTTTAAACATAACAAAGCCACTCTTACATTCATACTAAATTCCAAACTAATAGGTTAAACCACGACTGAAGTTATGTAAAAAATTTGGAAGATTTGGGTGTTTGTTTAAAAAAACATTCTTAATCCATTTAATCATTCAAAATAAATTCGTATTTTATTGTGATCTTTAATTTCAGTTTTATGGAGGACATCCAAAACGTTTACAACTTGTTGGAATCAAATGCTGATTTCCAATTAACCTTTTATATTCCCTAGATGCGACCCTGTAGACGGGGGATGTAAAGTTTGATAGCAAGTGACTGGGGGCAATAAATCCGTCATTTCGAGTTAGTGTTAGTATCATCATCACTGAGAAGGAACGTCGTCAGAGTTCTTGGCAATTGTACTATATTTTATACTTGTAATTGGATATTTTATAATAGATTATATTGATGAAAAAATTATAAAACTAAAAAAGTGAATTAAAGGGAAAATAAAGTAAAATAAAGGGACCAAGGCGCGTAGTAAATGTGGTTGATAAATAAATTTCTCCAAATCATAAAATGGGTTCTATCTAGGAGACACTTGCCATAGTTTGAAATAATAATTATCTTTGCCAACTATCAGTCCAACTTCGGACAAATCATAGAGCTACAAACAAACAAACTTAGCGACACACTATAGATAGTTACACTGAAACAGATTGCGGATATATTGAACCAATTCCGCTCAAGTTGCTTTGACTAAACTTTAGTTCTCAACTTTTGGTTTATTTAACGCTATCTTTGATTTGCTATCTCTTTCGATTTATAACAGATTTATACGTTAAAATAACTGGATTTTATGGAATTTATTATTTACTTCAGCCGATCGGTGAACTCCATACTAAAAACTAGAAATTTTATCTAGACTTTTTTGCCTTTTTCTATTATTTTATATAACGCTTTATAGCCTTGTATATAAAATTAGCCTTTATTTCATGAACCGGAAAAATTAAGACAAATATCAAACGCAAAAAAATTATTTTAGGTAAATATCAATCAGAGTATCAAAGATCTTGTAAGAAAAAATCCAACCATTCGTAGACAAACCCCAAAAAGCGTATACTGCTCGTAGCAAGCTACGTCATAGCAATCAGTGTCATTGAAAGCTAACTGTACATGCTACGGCGTAGCAGTGCTACGCGTTTGAGATAATGGTAGATTTCAGAAGAAAACATTAAGAAAATTGTTGTTTCGATCCTACAAACCAAGTTTGTTATTGAGATAAACTATACGTTTGATCTCCAATTGCCACTTTTTGCTACTTTGACGGTCATGAAAATAAAGCTGCTTTTGGTTAGCCAACACGGCTTATAGTCTCCATGTCACCGCGGGAAAATCACATCATTTTGCGGGGAATTTTATTATAGCGCAGGAGAAACCGCAGGGCAAAGAGCTAGCATAGAATAGTGTTTTTTGTTAAGGGTATCACTTAACAAATAGAATTACGACGGTCCTATGATATAAATAATATCTGTAGGATTATAATTGTAAGAGAAACCCATTAGTGTTAGAAGCGCGAGCTTTTGGGCCATTATGCGATTAATCTTATTAGTGCGTAATGGATACATGTATGGTGTCGGCCATAGAATAATACCACTCATACTAATTTTCCATGGATCTTTCCCCAAGAATAATTATAAACAATAAATATTTCAAAAGTCTTTGAATTTTTTTTCCATATACATAAATTAAAAGCACAAAACAAAAAAATTAAACCATCCTTAGCTCGGACTAAGTAAATAAAACTGTCCATGACAGTAATTTCGCCTATGCTATGAGAATGTCCACTAACACACAGCCTCACCCCCCAAGTGGCTGTGTGTCCGGTCAGAACACAAATAACGGACGTCCACTGTTTGTCGAATCGTTCACTAGTATACTGAAGTTCCCAACTAACTTCATTGAGGGATGTGGGATGTGTATTGCTCTCGACAACCTTTGTGGCGCAGCCGGGAAGATCTGCTTGCGACGCAGGAGGTTGCGGGTTCGATTCCCGCCGTAAAAGAAAAAGAAATCAATTTGACAAATATTTTATTTGAAAGTCATGTCAGTTACACTATTTATAACTTAAAAGCGGCTGGGCCGATTTATCTGAATATAGTTGAAGTAGCTTAGAACCATTAAATTTAAGGCTTACAACGGGAAAGTAATATTTATCCTTTGGCGGGAAAATGTTTTATAACGTGGGCGAAGCCCACGAAGTTTAACGGTCTAATTTTAAAGACAGTTTAAGCTACTCATTTTTATCTATATACTCATTGTACTCTGGGAACATCGCCTTATAAAAACAATATTATTTCCTAAAATTCGGGAACACAATGTACCAAAGTTGGCAACCCGGCTCGCTAATAAATAATTCTCCACACTTGCTTGTAGCTGGTAACATCAAAGTCTTTCTTTACTTTTAATAATAGTTGCCTTCCCAACTTTGTGAACGTTGAGTTTTGTAAAAAGAATTCAAAAGAGAACAGGTTGATATTATTTTGGGGAAGAAATATGCAACTTAAACTATATTTATTTTAATACTAGTATTAGTGAATTATCATTTTAAAATTACAAGCATGCCATAATAATTACATACGTGGAACAAATGTCCGTTCTGATCGAAAATTGGGTTGTAAGTAAGCTGCCAAAATAGCGTAAAATGGTCAAATTTACAAAAAAAAAGTATTATTAAAATTCCCGAAAAATTATAATGTCATAAAACGAGCGGTAAATTCTTGAATTATTTAACCTATAATTATTGAATTAATATCTAAATAATATATTAAAATGTATGGTGTATGTTTGTCCGTCTTTCACGGCAAAGGGAGCAAAAAATTAAAGTGATTTTATAAGTGGAGATAGTTGAAGGGACATAACATAGCTCCAGCCTGTCTCTATCCTTTTCTTATGTCCTTATATACATATACTTCTACTTTTTTGCGGGAATAATATATATTTTCGGGGTCAAATATATAACGCGAGCAAAGCGGGACGGCAAGCTAGTCTACTATAGTGTAAGGATGACATGATCAAACTCTGAACAGCACTCTAAGTAAATGATTATAAAGTACTTTAAATGTAAAGGCTCTTCTACACTTGTCTAAAACGTCCGCGATATCTTGTTTCTTAGCAGAATTTCTAGAGCATATTCCCCTTGCCCTGATATTCAGCTAACTGTTTAATATCCTCCAAGATCGGCATAATGCGTACATTTTACTTAATATTCCGAGTCTACCGTTAATACAGTCAGCCACAGACGATGCTTAATTCAGTAATTTACCACGTATTGAAATAATTATTTGAGCTTACGGGAGTAAACACGGAACAGATAATATTTACTAAACTGTATACTACCACATTATGTTACGTATATACATAGTATACAGGGTGTCCCAAAGTTATGGGCCATGGAGGGGAAGTACCTTAAATATCGTAGATAGTGAATTTTGCTCAAAGAAGACTTCATTTTATTTTTAAAAGTAAGTAATTCTGCATTCATAGATTTTCTAAAAATTACTTGCTTTGTCTGGGAATCGAACCGACTCACATGTGGAAAAAAAAATTACTCTACTTTTATGATACCAATCGAAAGAATAACTAAAAAATAATAACTCTGCTTAAGTAACATAGTATTTTAAAAGAAAGGAACAACGTGAAATAAATTATTTTAATCAAATAAAAAACATGAAATATTTTTTTTTTGTAAATTAATTAATTAAATGCTCAAAATGTGATCCCTCTTGTCTTAAGCATCTTCGCCAATCTTCTTGTGACCCGGCTGCCTGTTGATTTTCTAATCATTTTATGGTGAACACTCAATGTGATATGGCACAATTCTGTTTGCAACTCGATCATTTGACCTTGACTCAATTTTTTATGTTGTTCCTTTCTTTTAAAATACTATGTTACTGAAGCAAAGTTATTATTTTTTAGCTATTCTTTCGATTGGTATCATAAAAGTAGAGTAATTTTTTTCCACATGTAAGTCGGTTCGATTCCTAGACAAAGCAAGTAATTTTTAGAAAATCTATGAATGCAGAATTACTTACTTTTAAAAATAAAATGAAGTCTTCTTTGAGCAAAATTCACTATCTACGATATTTAAGGTACTTCCCCTCCATGGCCCATAACTTTGGGACACCCTGTATACAGAAAATCGTGCAAATATTTGTTTGACAAGTAGCTATTTTTATTGAGATTTTATCACCACCTTGCACTTTAGTAACTTTTAAATTATTAAGTATTAAAGAATACAAATAATATTTATTTTAACTAAGAATATAATACCCATAAGACAAAGGTGATGAAAGATTATTTTAAAACATGGCGAAGGCGTAGTTTAAAACGGCTGAAGCAATGACGATAAAGAAAGCAGAACAAAATAACATTTTTTATTTTATCTTGTACCCTGTTAAAATCTTGTGCTTATGTTAAAATCAGCATATCTCAGATTTCAGTTTCCACCACGTCTGTACTTAAAGTACATTAATTTAGTAAAATGTCCGTTACAATAACCGCTCTGAGCAAAGGCCGGTCGTGTAATCCCGCCCTAATGGACGACGATTATAGAGACGGGATTAGCTAGTATCGATAAACTTATCGTCCTTCCGATAAACTTATCGACTTTTCAACTCGTTTCGAATCGATGAGTATCCGAGTTCTGCGCTGAAAACTTTGATGTTATGAAAAGTTGTTTTTTTTTGTTATCGTAAAGTTTTATCTAAATCCGTTTAGTTTAGTTTTTGCGGTAACGAGTGACATAATTCCATCAATTTAACCACATATATAATTAAGTTAAAAATATATATTTATATAATTGATTCTTATCCTTATCCAATTTTTTGGGTTAGAATTGCTCAGAATTCTTTATCCCTCAAGGGTTCAAACTCACGACCATCGAACAAAAGTCGACCGTCCAACACAAGACGTGTTCGCTTTTTATTCATTAATTAAATTTCTCTCCATAATTATAATATCGATAATTGTCACACCTCTAGCAAATAGTGTACATAATAAACAAGTCCCGTTTGATTTGTCGACATCTGTTCGAAGCCTCCTTTGTGTCTGTTTGTCAGCAAACAACGTCTTTGTGCACCGTCTTAAGATAGCTTGCGGTAGCTTACTGCTCTTTTATACTACATATTTGCTTATGATTCAGTCTAAAGTTAAACATTCATTCATTTAGTTCTTAGGTTGTGGTTAATAGTGTACTTTTAAATTGAAAGTGTATTTTTGACTTTAAATAACCAACCAGAACTGGTGTTTAATTGATTTGATTTGAGTTCGGTTTGAGTAAGGTCTTCAGAATATAGATAGGAAAAACTTAGCCGTGATGTCAATAGGATGTAAAATGGGTTATTATGATGATGATAAAATACTTAGCCTTAGATTACTCTTAAAGATAACTAGAGCGACATATTTGATTAATTCCTGATACATGTCACTGATTCCTACATGGTTGAACCAAACAATTAATCATTCATATAAACAAAATCAAACCGGTGATTTGTTAAATCGACAACGATCTCGCGGCCCACTAACCGCGTGTTAACAAATTCTAACAAACATTTATCGGACGAAATCTGAATTAAATTTCATCACCCGATTTCTACATTCCATCGCCAATGGCAGATTTCCAGAATCTTACAACAATTTAATTCTGATATTATCTTAATCGCTTCTAAAACAAGACAAATCGATATCTCTTATCGGTCGATGGGAGTTTGAATACTTTATGGTGGTCGTTACGTCGTTATGTCACGCCAACCTAGTGACGGGTTATAATGACTTTCTATAATTAGAAAATTATATTATACTAGTTTTCCATCCCGCGACTTCTACCTCGTTATATTTTTTTCCGCTGTAAAAAGTATCCTAACACCCCACAAATTGTCAGCCCAATCGATTTAGCCGTGCTTGAGCATAGATAGTGTAACGAAAACGACTTCGGCTTTCTTAAATAAATATAGCAGGAAATTATATTTGATTATATTACTTGGAGAAATAAAATCATTTATTAAAACGATTCGGTATAGAAACTCACGAACATTTCAATATCAATTCAAGCTAGTAAAACGTATTTTTACAACTTCATTTAATTTACAACTAACTCTTTCGCAATAATTTCGCAAGTTTCCACAAAAGTTAGTGTCAATTTAATACTGGTATTTTAAAGAGACCAGAATTGAAGATTTAAATATTAATTTGTCTATTTTGTATATATACTATATTAATATTATAATTTTAGCTTAGAGAAGCAGCAGAAAGTCCTGGCAGGGCAGAAAGGAAGGCAATGGCGCTATACATAATAAATGCTGCTTCCTATGCTAATCGAAATGTACTGTTTGACCCTTTGCAGCCCCTACCAAGCGTCATCATACAGTTTCAACATTACGCATATTTTAAAATCCCTACTAACACTTCTAGAGCTGTGTTGGCTAAGTGGTAGCACACTTGACTTTCATTCTGAAGGTCGTCATCATACAGGTTCAAACCCCGCGGTAAAAGTCTGGATTTTTTTACTATAATATCTATCTACATATGTTCCTATGTATATTAAGTATATCAGAAATCTAGCACCTGTAAAATAACCTTTGAACTTATCACGGGGTTAGATGTTGCTGTGCTGTGTGAATTGTCCAGCAATACTTATATTTCTAAATTTGTAAAAATATAAATAATGTTATCCGTCAAATTATCTCGCTAACTATCGAGTTGCGTTCGACAACTAACAGTAAAATTGTAAAAACAGGTCAGCAGTTGGTTTCAATTACAAATTTTGATTAGTTCGTACCTTTGAGAATATGTTACATGGCCTTCGTGGCGTAGTGAGTAAATGGTATGGCTTCATAATTATACTCTAATAGCGAACTCACAGTCACTGAAATTAGCATTTACTGAAATTCTTTTTTTAGACTACTAATATAAAAATGTATTTTATCTATAAAACAAACAAATTAATGTTTCAAATTATAAAAGTCCGAAAATATCCCTATCTAATTTATAGATATGCGCTTATTCTGCATTGTTTTTTTGAAATTATTTTTGAATTCGATTATTTTTTTAATAATTTTTACAGTTCTATTAATGCACAAAACTTTATATTTTGAGTCATTGAAAAATCCCTAAAATGCAGGAAAACTCGCATGTCGCGCTTGTTTTAAAGATAAAAACTAGTTCTCGGTATTTGACAGGGTAGTTGTACCCTTTCTACCCTTCTCACCCGGGGTAAGCAGGGGTAACTCTACAACGAAAACAGACTAAAGTTATAAAATTCAATTTTCTTCAGTTATTGAAATCATAAATTCAGATTTAGCTAATTTAATAAACCTAATGGAATGAGCCACTTTATCTCAGGTCCGAAAATTCGTGAAAATGAAAAAAATATCTTTGGTTATGAGAATGGTTTGAAATTTGTATGATTAGGGACCATTGGCTGTCAGCTTGAGGTCGAGGGAATTATTGGGAATTTAGGAGCCGATTTGTGAGAAATAACAGGCATTAGGGTTTTCATTTCTGATTTAAGGAGTATTGAGTATCTGAACTTAGGACAGACAAGGTGAGGTTTAGGTCAACATATCATTTTCGACTGGCTGTAGTTTGCGACTTTGTCCGAGTGATTTGGGTAGATCTATAGCATGTGTTCCTCGCTGATAATATAATTAATATTATAATTAGCACTCTGCTTTGTATTAAATAAATAAAATAACAAAAATATCATAAAATATACATATTATGTGTGGGAATCAAGAATTATATAGAAGAATTCCATTCTATACTTCTACAAAAAATAATATTCCATCAATAGAATAGACAGAAGCGCGTAAAATAAAGGTGAGGCAGGTTTTATTCATAATCAGGCGCTTTTGTCCCGACGCACGCAAAATAAAGAAGTCATGTCAAAGAGAGCACGCAGCTTCCGTCATAGTTGTTATGGAGGAAATACTTACTTTTCTCGTATTGTCTTTATGGAAGAATTATTTAATAAATCATAAATTAAACACTATAAACTGTAAAGAATCAGAAATCGAGATTACGTGTTCGAAAATTAATTCGTTAAACCACGAAAATTCGTTAAACTAAGAACATTTTAGTAGCAATTTTCTAAGCTTTTTTCTGTGTTTAAGATTCTGTAATCTTATATACTTTTTATATAATCGGAGAAAGTTCATCTGTGTTGTAGAAAAAGTTACAGCTTGCTCCGCTACCGCCTTATGATAAGTTAAATTTCATTACAATACGATAAGGTACTGTTTTTTAATTTTTTGCTTTTTCTACTACTACTAACTCCGAGTCATTAAATAAATAAGTCATAATTTGTATGCTCATCATTAAATCACTGTAAAAGTGATGGCAAACATCGTGAAGAAAACAGCATTGTTAAAGAACATTAAAGCCTGGAGCAGACCGGATGCGTATGCGTGACTTCGACGTAACCACGTCTACCCTGACGCTTACGCCATAGAGCTGAGAACGCAACGCATGCCTCGTGCCCGGCTCCAGCAACCATATTACTGTTTTTGAAGGTGTTGTGCACTATGTGTTACGAAGATTGGGTATATGGAGTTCATCTGTTCTAGTAATTCATCTGACGAGGAAGAAGCTATATTACTTCTATTGTGCCAGAATACTTCTGCTTGCCAGACACACTTTTACAGCCGTGTTGGCTAAGTAGGAGCATACTCGACTTTCATTCCGAAGTTTGTGGGTTCAAACCCCGCCGCGCACCACTGATTTTCTTCTTGGAAAAATATGTGTGCTGTAAAAAACACGTGCTCTAACGGTGAACGCAAAACATCGTGAGGAAACCGGCATGTTCTGAGAACTTTGAAAAGTTTGAAGGACATTTGTCATTCACCAACCCGCACTTGGCCAGCGTGGTGAATTAAGGCCTAATCTCTCTCGTTAAGTGAGAAGTCCCTGTGTCCCAGCAGTGGGAACGCGAATAAATTATGACTTCTGCTTGTCCAAAAAAAATGGGTCCATGATATAGGTAAATGAACGGAATGTACCTATATACAATGATTTGACTGTATAAACATTCATATTTATCGAAGACCCGATCGAAACCCTATTTAAATAACGAAACTTAAAAAAATATTGATTCTGAGTCGACAACATATATCCGGAAAATTCGTATTATGGAGAATTTCGTGAAATTCCGACTGTAAAAAATCTAATAATAAACAAACGCCATTTTTGGTGTCAACAAACACGTTCCGTTTCCATAGATACGCCTTCATTTTGTAATAAAATACAACTGACAGTAATTTCGCACGCACTGCAAAGGTACGTGCGTGTTCAAATATGTTCGGTTTGACGTCCATAATGGCGTGCCATTGAATACAACGTCATCAATGCGACGTTGCCGCTCTGTTCTGCGTAAGGCATGGCGTAAGTCACGCAGCCTGTTTGTGTCATGGGAGCTGCATTCCGTAGGGCTACACATTACGTCTACTCGCACGTCTACGTCACGCAAGCGGTGTGTCCTGTCTCATACATTTCCATACATTACAACTCAGTGGTACGTGCACATGCACGCATAAGTGTACGTATACGCATCCGGTCTGCTCGAGGCTTATAAAGAGTTTGAAGAACGTGAAAACCAACCCGGACTGGGCGAACGTGTATCTCTCTCGTCAAGAGAAAAGTTCCTGTGTCCCAGCAGTGGGAACGTAAAAGTGCTTATGATATATCAAATTCGTCTGTAGAATATTCAAAGTGACAAAGCCCTCCCTCCCTACAGATACAACGAAAAGGGTTCATATTTTATTTCTCGCTTAAAATTCATGGCTAATGTCGAAGTCCCACCGTTCCTTCCCATTGTATTTTACCGAAGCCGTGTTATTTCTCTTTTTATACGATTTATGAAGCTGAAGTCTTGTTTCATGATTATTTTTATCAGAATAAAGAAGAGTAGCTAAAACAGTATGATGATCACCCTATAAAGTGAAAGAAGTGTAATCCCGCGGCAAAATCGATTACTTTAAAGCTTTTTAAATACGAGCAAGTTATGATAGTAGAATATAATCTACAATCTTAAAAATACCCTTAAGATATTGGTTTTCTCAAAATTAAATTAAATATTACTTAGAACTTACGTAACAGAATTAAAGCACTTACAGAAGCTGTAAAGTTAAGTAGTTAGAAACATTGTGATTTAAAGTTAGATTTATAGAGGCTGGGTACATCTTACGTCTGTGTATTTAAGTTTGGAGAAGATAATTAGCACACGACATTGTCTGTGCTGTGACCTGACATACAAACAGAACTCAGAAACTTTAGGTACTTTAAGATACCAGCGGATATCGGTAAAAATTCTGTTCGATAAGCCACCATTCCAATTAGTCCGGTCAAATTAGACATTCTAAGTTACAGAAAGTCCCAACAAGCTGAATTTCTGTGAAATTGTTCAAAATATAATTACAAACAATGTCTAGAAGATCCCCATCATTCCCTGCTAAGGAAAAAAAAATATTCAAGGTCAAAGTTAAGGAAAAAGAGTTTTTCGGGATTTTCAGCAAAACAGTAAGTTTTATCATAAAAGTCCCTTAGAACTAATTGTAGATCATAAAATTATCTATGAAACCTTTCAAATTTTTTTTCTTACGAGCCACCGTTTCCGAGATATCAATAGTCCGGTCAATTTAAACCAAAAATTTAGAGTGAAGTTAGACAAAGTCCCAACAAGCTGAATTTCAGTGAAATTGTTCAAAATAAAATTATAAACAATATCTAGAAGTTCCCCACGAATCCCCCGTAAGGAAAAAAAAATATTCAAGGTCAAAGGTAAACAAAAAGAGTTTTTCGCGATTTTCAGCAAAACGGTAAGTTTTATCATAAAAACAACTTAAAACAAATTGTAGATCATAACATTATCTATAAAAATGTATCAATACTTTTTTCTTACGAGCCACTATGGCATGCACAAATTGTCAAGACCGGTCGTGCTCTAATATTGTATCACAAACAATGGAGGATTCGTTTGATTCCGACAAAATATCATGCGATACATCGCTATTGACGCTATTTAATAACTTTTTGAACATTTCATTACATTTTGAAAACAACTTTTAAAACTTTTTGAATAGTTATATCTCAGAAACGTGGCTCGTAAGAAAAAAAGTATTGATACATTTTTGTAGATAATTTTATGATCTACAATTAGTTCTAAGATACTTTTATGATAAAACTTACGGTTTTGCTGAAAATCGCGAAAACCTCTTTTATTTTACCTTTGACCTTGAATAAAACTTTTTTGGGTGTGGGGATTCGTGGGGAACTTCTAGACATTGTTTATAATTTTATTTTGAACAATTTCACTGAAATTCAGCTTGTTGGGACTTTATGTAACTTCACCCTCATTTTTATGTTTAAATTGACTGGAGTAAATCGTAATTTAAAACAAATAAGACTGCCATCTAATGTGACAGACTCAGGTTGTTTGTTGTTCACTACCGGGCCCATAACATGAGTTAACTTTGAGCACTTCTTGAGGGACTGAAGACATTCAGCAGTCGTTCTAACAATTGTTACCGTGGTGATTAATATTTTTTATAAAAATCAAATATAGTCAATTACAATAGAATAATGGATTTCTTCTCCGTTTCAAAAAAAAAAAATAATAATAAAGGAGTTGGGCTCGTTAAGGCCCTGTTAGGCAGAGGATAATGCACAATACGCTACGCACTAAGTTGACAGGGCGTCATGAAGTTTACATGAATGGTGAATTAGAACTAAATTGGATTAAACCATGCGAATTGTTAATATTAGAAATTAACACATTTATCACTACTAAAAATGCTTCGGCCACGAAAACTTCAAATTAAATTGATGAAAATAAACTTTTGTCTTTTGAAGTGCAATTGTTGAACGATGAGAAAGTTCAAACCAATCCTAACCAATTACTTAAACAAAGGGTTTCTTCAAAAAGGCTTTGGTAATTTAGGAATATAAAGTCGTATTCGTCCTACAGATGCAATGTTCATGATGAAACCAATATTAATACAAGTATTTGTAGTTAAAGGGAATGGGCTCATCGGACCATTTCTGGAATATTCCAATTAAATTCCGTCCAGTCACGAAACTGGCATTCCAATCCGAAATCCATCGCCCCATTGACTTTAATGTTAATGTTATATTATTTACACAACGGCCTAAATCTATTTGCATCTTAGATGACTTAAGGAGTCAATACATAGGTTATGTTTTGGTTTATAATGATAAGGGCTTGTTAATATTAACTGTGTGGTGCCAGCCTTTAAAAATAAAATTAAGTTTAGCCCTGGAATGAGTCAATCTTCCTAAGATATATCTAAACTAAGATCGTGGGTTCGACTCTCATTTGAGGACCAAGGTTATTGATCTTGTAATTTTTTCGTAACTTTTCTAGTAACCTATGTTGTTATTAAACCTATATTTGTTGTTATTTTAAATACACATCGAATAAGTTAGCATTAAATCATTCAGATAATAACTACTTCCTTTCCCCAAGTTATGAGATGGCTAGTACTATTCTAAGGCACCACACGACCAGCATTAATACACAAAAGATAATATTTTTTACTTTTTCCAAACTATGGCCTGGACGCATGTTGTTTTCTAATCAAACTTTATTATTATATTCCGTCAATAGTCGCGATAAGCATTGGCTTTCGATTTCGGATGCGATACGGACAAACAAACACGTCTACCACCACAATAAACCATAAGTTTCCACACTAGCCTGTGTTCCAATCACGTAAAGATCAATTTAGCTCAGCGTATTTTTGTCAAGCGAGAAAATTTATGGTGTTTCCTAAACCATAAAATTCTAATACCATTTTATACTGAACGTTTCAAGTTAAAATAAATATGACTATTACTTATATCGCTATAATAAATCCGTGAATGGTCCGGTTTTGGGAAGTTGGGTCAGCTTGGTCACCTTGAGTAGATTGCCGTTGTTTTTCTGTCTAAGAATAGTACCACATCATTTAGATCCGCAGGTATCTAAAACTGACGACTAAGGAATTTATAAGCCAGAAGACGGGCAGCAGCGTCGCTACATATAAGTACCATACTAACTTACAGGCAAAATAAGCCGTCTGGAAAGCGCGGTGATTCTAAATCAAAAACCAAACATTTATTTTCATAGAGACACAAACTCTTTACACCCACAATTATAAAAAACTTATTAATAAATATTATAACTCGTGCAAATATTATAATGTGCTCATCGATAAGATAAATCATAAATCGCGCCACAATCCCAAACTAATAACGTCAAAACAGCTTGTCAAATATTTCGCAATATCAAATAGCCAAAGTGATCCAACATGCCCGCTCTCCCCCGACCCAGGTGATAACTCCGAAAGATACCATCTAATGTGTTTCATCTGAGTTTATTCAAATTGATCGCGGATCGAGTTTCAAATAACTCACGCAGATACTCGCGATCTGTCATGGCGCACGACCACTGTCACAAATGTAAGTTTGTGTTTTAATAAAAAATAATAGTACGGGAGGCGACGATGCTAAATGGGGATTTACTCGAGCGTCAAAGAGACCTATTGGGTTGCATTTGGTAGATGATAAGAAGAAAAAAATTGTATGAGACCGATGTGTTTCATCAGTGGGGGAAGCGACCATAGATAAATAAAAACTTATTTAAAAAAATACTGTTGTATGGACGTACTTAAGCGCGTCAGTTAGTGATAGATTCTATGAATCAGATTCAATAAATTGAAAATCAGCTTAACATACTTACATACTTAAAAATAATTTAGGAAATATGATTGATAATAAACGTTTGTAAATGTGATTGTATACACGATTGGGGTGGAAGTACGTAAAAGTTAAAAAAATAAAAATCGCGAATCATTTTTTATCAAAAAAAAGAACAAAAAACTGGCATTTCTAAAGGTGTTAGAGCATCAGATTTAGATGTATATGGTTCATCTCTATGTTCTGGTTCTACCATATCTTAATCTGACAATTATCTAAAGTGATGCGCCTAATATGACAAAAGTAAATTTTGTTCCCTTATAATTCACGTTCGAACATAGATAGATTTTTTATATTTGGTGGAGGTACTTATCTGGGTACTAGCTATCTCCAGTATCTTAATCTGACGCGCTCGAGTAAATCCCGAAATCCCCTCTTCGGCTCCCCTACTATAAGTTATAATACCTAATTTTCAAAACCAAAAAATAAGTTGCTATCTAGTATATTTTTAACACATTCTCTGCCTATGATATTATTATTAATATAAATAAAAATAAAATGATAGTTCAAAGTCATAAGTAAAATTATAATCTTAAAATTATAGTCATAAGTAAAAATGTAGGTATTAAGCAATTTAATAGGTCATTTAACACAATGTAAGCAAAAACGCAAAACCACGTTCTGAATAATTTAATAGAAAAACTCCGCGATTGTAATGAAAACAATTCTATTCTATTCTTCATTCCAACTTAATTTCAGATAAACTTTTAGAATAACTTAAAAATTGAATCTTAAACTAGATAAAGTCAATTTCACCTTACAATCGCTTCAAATTGAAATTTCGTAAAAAAATATTGTTAAATAATTAAACAATAATCTTATAAAGATGATTTAAAAATTTTATTTGCGACATAACCCAATATTTATTTCAAATTATTGGACATTATAGTTTTCCTAGGGCAAATCATTACGTTCAGGCGATGTTACAAACAAAATAAAATTAAATATTTTATTTGCCGCGACACGTTAAACTAAACACAGAAAAAAAGACAAGATTAATTACTTATTCAAAAGTCTACAATAATCCACACAACGTCAAACAAAATATTTAACCCGTTCACTGCGCACGCCCAAAAGATTCCCAACTTTATCAACCTCATTAAACATTAAAATTAACTTAAACGCTTCAAACAATTTATTGGCAGCTTAACCTATTTGTTTAAAGTTTTACAAAATCCAATAACATTTGGCAGAAGCCCAGACTTTGATTGAAAAGGTTCTTCGGTATTGCCGTAATTAAACTTTGTTCGGAAAATTGGGAACAGGCAACACTGTGGTTGAGGCTTCCATGCTTGTATTGAGGGTTTAAATATTTATAAAGGATTGAGCAAGTTACTAGACTTTTATTTATTGAAGAATGAAAATCCATTTGTGTTTTTATGATCGTAAGTGCTTACTTAATGTATAAAGATTATATTCACAACATAACCCAATATAATATTGGGTGAAGGTCATCATTTAATGGATTTCTAAAACTTAGGCCTCCTTAAACATTTCCAGTTATTTTGGTCGGATGCCGTGCCTATTATTGGAATAAAAGTCCATCAGTAGATATTAACGTAACCCTTGAACTTAATCCAAAGGAATCGGTGTAAGCTGTGTAAAGCAGTATTTATGCGGTGCGTATCAGTAGTTCCGCTTTCGACGCGAGTGATTTATGACCGGACGCGGCGCCTCCGCAGGCAACGGGTTAATTAACCTGTACGCTTATACAGGTTAAATAATCATGGATTTTAAATAAATAAGCATAAGCACCGCTATTTGCGTTCACTCCTCACTCCTGGAATACAGGGACTTCTTTCGTGACGAGAGAGAGTAGACCTTAGTTCTCCACGCTGGCTGGCCAAGAGAGGGTAAAAATCTTTAAAGTTCTCAGATTATGCATGTTTTCTCACAACTTCGACTATTCAGTTTTGAACCTACGACCCTTGCAATGAACGCCAACAGGACTTCAAAAATTTCGAGATAAATTAGGGCCGAATATGGACATAAATTCAGGACGAATGCGGTTTTTTTTTTATGCGGGCCGATTATCACGGGACGAATACGGACATTATATCAGAAATGTATCTAGTATCCGTAACACAAGCGTCGAGCTTTCCACGGGGCTAGATGTTGCTGTGTGAATTGCCCGTTAATTCTTTATACCATACAAATAGTATTTATTTCCCAAGTCCCAACTAATGGAATTCAATTTCCCTACCGAATCGAGGGTAATAATCAGGCAGTATTCAAACGCTGTGTGTTTAGCGCCGGCCTTGACTCTGCCGTTCGTGCTGTATTTCAACACGTTCGCCGGACCCTTAAGGCCACCTATATTCGAACCTATGGGCTTTTCTTTCACACTATTTATAATATACGAGACGTTGATAATCTTATTAATATCGCTTTTGATTATTATAGTTTTCCGCTTCAGTGTGTTAATTATTATTAACACTCTGAAGCGGCCACATTACCGTGTCAAATTAAATTATTATTATTATTATTTTATTATAGACGAGCAGCTTAGATGCTGATGTGTCTGTGTCACAGTGTTAGAAGGTACAGTCATTGTTTATTTCTTGTCATCTGTAGTTTATTTGTGCGTAACCAGTGGTCGAGTCTGTACCCCTCGCAAACTACAGACTTTCTATCGGCCGATATTTTGGTCGGGTTGGGTTGTTAGCGCGCACACTACGCCAACTTAACAGTTGGGTTGGTGGTGAGTGCGCAAACTAGGCAACAGTCGGCCGACGATATTCAGTTTTTAAGCTACCGTTGAAGAGAGCTGTCGCATAATGGAAGTTTCTCGTAGTAAAATATTGTCCAGAAATATTATAATTGCTCTCATACAACGGAGGAGAAAAATCAAGAAGAGAGTCCGAGAGTATTGGGTGCATCCCATCTACAATACTAGATTATTAAATGGAAAATTAAAATTAGATTACGTTTCTACAACCAGCGATTGAGTAGAATTGGACAAAATGAATGAATGCACGACCTTCCGGCTCCAAAACTCGGAGCGAAGTGAACCATCGGCCGACTAAACAATCGGTCAGTGTGCGCGCTTGCAAGGAGCTCCATACTAATATAGCAGTCGGCCGATAGTTTGATCATCGTTCAGTTTGAACGCAGTTGATTAGCCTATCAAACTTATTTATCGGCCGATACCAAATCGTTGTAGTATGCGGACTTGCATGCATCTTCATACTGATTATAAGCCCGACCAAACTATCGGCCGATAGAAAGTCTGTAGTTAGCGAGGGCTCTAAGCCCCCCCGCTAACTACAGACTTTCTATCGGCCGATATTTTGGTCGGGTTGGGCTGTTAGCGCGCACACTACGCCAACTAAACAGTTGGGTTGGTGGTGAGTGCGCAAACTAGGCAACAGTCGGCCGACGATATTCAGTTTTTAAGCTACCTGTTGAAGAGAGCTGTCTCATAATGGAAGTTTCTCGTAGTAAAATATTGTCCAGAAATATTATACCTAATTGCTCTCATACAACGGAGGAGAAAAATCAAGAAGAGAGTCTGAGAGTATTGTGTGCATCCAATCTACAGTACTAGATTATTAAATGGAAAATTTTACACGATGCATTCAAAATTACTAGATTACCCGAAAATTAAAATTAGATTACGTTTCTACAACGAGCGATTGAGTAGAATTGGACATAATGAAAGAATGCACGACCTTCCGGCTCCAAAACTCGGAGCGAAGTGAACCATCGGCCGACTAAACAATCGGTCAGTGTGCGCGCTTGCAAGGAGCTCCATACTAATATAGCAGTCGGCCGATAGTTTGATCATCTTTCAGTTTGAACGCAGTTGAGAAGCCTATCAAACTTATTTATCGGCCGATACCAAATCGTTGTAGTATGCGGACTTGCATACATCTTCATACTGATTATAAGCCCGACCAAACTATCGGCCGATAGAAAGTCTGTAGTTAGCGAGGGCTCACCCCTCGCTAACTACAGACTTTCTATCGGCCGATATTTTGGTCGGGTTGGGCTGTTAGCGCGCACACTACGCCAACTAAACAGTTGGGTTGGTGGTGAGTGCGCAAACTAGGCAACAGTCGGCCGACGATATTCAGTTTTTAAGCTACCTGTTGAAGAGAGCTGTCTCATAATGGAAGTTTCTCGTAGTAAAATATTGTCCAGAAATATTATAATTGCTCTCATACAACGGAGGAGAAAAATCAAGAAGAGAGTCTGAGAGTATTGTGTGCATCCCATCTACAGTACTAGATTATTAAATGGAAAATTTTACACGATGCATTCAAAATTACTAGATTACCCGAAATTTAAAATAAGATTACGTTTCTACAACGAGCGATTGAGTAGAATTGGACATAATGAAAGAATGCACGACCTTCCGGCTCCAAAACTCGGAGCGAAGTGAACCATCGGCCGACTAAACAATCGGTCAGTGTGCGCGCTTGCAAGGAGCTCCATACTAATATAGCAGTCGGCCGATAGTTTGATCATCTTTCAGTTTGAACGCAGTTGAGAAGCCTATCAAACTTATTTATCGGCCGATACCAAATCGTTGTAGTATGCGGACTTGCATACATCTTCATACTGATTATAAGCCCGACCAAACTATCGGCCGATAGAAAGTCTGTAGTTAGCGAGGGCTCACCCCTCGCTAACTACAGACTTTCTATCGGCCGATATTTTGGTCGGGTTGGGCTGTTAGCGCGCACACTACGCCAACTAAACAGTTGGGTTGGTGGTGAGTGCGCAAACTAGGCAACAGTCGGCCGACGATATTCAGTTTTTAAGCTACCTGTTGAAGAGAGCTGTCTCATAATGGAAGTTTCTCGTAGTAAAATATTGTCCAGAAATATTATAATTGCTCTCATACAACGGAGGAGAAAAATCAAGAAGAGAGTCTGAGAGTATTGTGTGCATCCCATCTACAGTACTAGATTATTAAATGGAAAATTTTACACGATGCATTCAAAATTACTAGATTACCCGAAATTTAAAATAAGATTACGTTTCTACAACGAGTGATTGAGTAGAATTGGACATAATGAAAGAATGCACGACCTTCCGGCTCCAAAACTCGGAGCGAAGTGAACCATCGGCCGACTAAACAATCGGTCAGTGTGCGCGCTTGCAAGGAGCTCCATACTAATATAGCAGTCGGCCGATAGTTTGATCATCTTTCAGTTTGAACGCAGTTGAGAAGCCTATCAAACTTATTTATCGGCCGATACCAAATCGTTGTAGTATGCGGACTTGCATACATCTTCATACTGATTATAAGCCCGACCAAACTATCGGCCGATAGAAAGTCTGCAGTTTGCGAGGGGTCTATACTTAATTATATTTGCACAATACAATCGTGTCGGATCTACTTCAGTCGTGTCGGACTTTTTGAGGCACACGCGTAGAAGCGGAAAGTTGCGTGTTGTAAACAATTAAAGAAACACCGCTATTACCGCAGTTTCAGTTCTACACGAACACTGAGAAGGGAATGAGGTCTGCGAGTTACGGATCTATTACACATTTACTTTGTACGTGTAGTGTATTGTATAATACGTAGGTGTACATGGAGTTTAGTTAAAAGTTTAAATAAATATTTTTTATATAGGAGGCCTTTGCCCAAACAGGAATGAACACTAATGGCTAATAATAAAAACTTTTAACGAATAAAACCGAGTAAGTACCTAGTTAGTTGGACGAAATAGCGATATGATAATTAATATTGAACACAGACACCATTCAAAACAAGAAGATTGTTACAAACATTTATTAATAACTATAAGTTACAAACTAAGCGTCTTAGCCAACTCGAGCGCAAAATGGCCAGGAACAGTTGGCAACAAGTTTACAACAAGTTGGCAACCAGTTTCCATCGCATTGTTCAGTTGCGAACTTCCCTGACCCACAGCCTCCGTGGACTGATAACGACTGATAAGAGTGCCTGATAACAGGGATAGTGATAAGACGTCTATTGTTTAAGTTACTTCAAACATTCTGCAAGTTTGCTAAGAAAGTTACAGCGTTGGGAATTCATTATTCTGTTATAGTATAGTCGACTGTACTATTTTTTATATAATAAATAAATAAAATAAATAAATATTTCTGGACAATTTTTACACAACGACATCTAGCCCCGTGGTAAGCTCAAAGCTTGTGTTACGGGTGCTAGATTTCTGATATACTTAATATAATATACGTACATAGATAGATATTTTTTTATTATACATATATAACACCCAGACACCCGGAACAAATATTTGCAGATCATACAAATAGTTGAAATAATAATAATAATAATAATCAATGAATAGTTGTAATTTTTCACCAATTATATAAACTAATTTAACTAAAATGCATAGCATTTCTTCTATACAATTTTTTGGAGAAAAATACAATTTAACTATAGTAAAAATTCATTTTTAAAATTCATAAAATAATACAGTGTTTTAAGATCCCATCTAAATAATACCTAAAAAACTTAATGTTTCGTGACAACCACAAACTAAAAAACGTTTATAACTTTTATATTTTTTGTATCACCTATCGTAATTTAAGCAACATACTCAAGCTTGTAAATTAGAAGTACAAGTTGATAGCCGACTACTAATCGCCTAATAATGTAGTGAGAGTAAGTTAGTAAGCGACACACGCCTTCTAAGTAATAAATATTGAGTATGGTCGGGACACGCATTGTAATATTTTAATAAAAGTAACACTAACTTTCGCCTCCGAGTTTATCTGACCTCTGTGGTGCAGAGAAGTTGCGGGTTCGATTCCCGCCTCGGAATAACTATTTGTATCACCTGCAAATATTTATTAATACCCGTAATACAAGCTTCGAGCTTACCACGGGGCTAGATGTCGCTGTGTAAAATTGTCCAGTAATATTTATTTATTTATTTATAGGCACCCCTTTCAATTCTCTCCTGACGAGAGAGATTAGTAATGATGTCTGTAAATATTCGCTCCTAGCGCCACCTAGCGCCCGCATCACGAATGTCGCGCGTCACATTACATTAATCGGAACGTTCGTGCTCCGCATATTTATAATATTATAATTCACATTATGTGTAATTTATAGAGCCCTTACTGTCGTGCTGTAACGATTATACGGAAAACGGTCGACAGCGCATGTTTTTTTACAAATTGTACCGTTATGATAGTTTCAAAATTTGTGAACGCTTTACACAACCTTTTTAACAGCATCTGCAAAGTGCTTGATTGTGATTTATTTCGTTTTTCTAGCACGACGTGTCCCGTTTTAAAAAAATGCTTTGGGGTTTATTAAATTTTTTGGCATTTGGTGGTAAAAACAAGATGATATTTATAAGGTACTTTTCTGTGATCATTGTAAAACGGCCATAGTTCATTATGAAGTTACTTTTAAAGAAACTAAGAGGGCCGAAGAAGTAACGGTTTTACTCGTATCTAAATAATGTATTTTATCATATTATGTAACTTTTTATAATTTACAGTGTAAGTGAATTCTCCTGGACTGTCTTAATAGTTAGTTAACACAACAGAACTATGTGAGATGTAAAATTATTCACAACCCTGCGATAACGCAGTGGAACTTACTTCATTTGCATATTCTGTTAGAGCAAGCGGTGTTTGCTCTCAGTTGCCCAGACGTTGCCCATGGTCATTATAACAGCCTCTATTACATCCCACTACTGGGCACGTGTCTCCCCAATAGAACCAATTAAAGGTTTATGGAATGGGTATCCCCCAATCCTATAGCTTAGTAATCGTAGCAAGAAACCACACCGGTAGGTATCTTCTAGTACAAAATAAAATTAATTCACAATCACCCCTATTTACTTTTCCATTGCTGGGAAAAATAAGGCTGGGACACACGGACTTTTCTCTGACGAGTGAGAATAAAAGACATTGATATATTATGATTAATAATCATAGAAAAGAAAACTCCCGAATCTAATTTAATGCAGATCGTACAAACAGTAAGTAAATACTGCAGGAAAATAATGTAGTTTCTTCAGGAAAATCGATAAAACGCAAGCATAGTCATTAGACAGGCATTTATTTTTGAAGTATTATAATAGTAATAAGTTATTCAAAAAAGCACACACAATCAGCTAAGTACAGGGGAGTCAGGGTAAAATTGACCATTCTTTATTTGAAACTTCGTAATTCTCAATAGCCCGATAAAAGTTTATGGTTTCAAATGGTAGAAGTAATTACCTACTTATATAAACTATAACGATAACTTTAAGTAATTAACTTTATTACTCAGTATCGGTTTATTGCTTTTTTTTTGTTTTTTAATCTGAGATCTTTATCCAAGATCAACTTCGTATAATCGTTATGGTTGGTATGTTAGTTATGTTTGAATGATGTTCATGAAAGGCTTATATGCATGTGAATACATAGTATGTAGCTTACACGGGGCTAGCTGTTGTTGTGCTTCGTTTGTCATCACCCCTATTTACCATCCCACTGCTGGGACACAGGGACTTCTTTCTTGACAGACAGATAGTCTAGGTTTTAACCACGCTGGCCAAGTGCGGGTTGTGAATGACACATATCCTATTAAACTTTTCAAAGATCTCAAAACATGCCGGTTTTCTCACGATATTTGCCTTCACCCTTAAAGCACGTGTTTTAAACGCGTACGTTTATTTTTCAAGTTCAATGAAAGTCGAGTGTCCTTACTCAACACGGCTTATACCTGCTCTTTAAAACCTGTCAAATTTTGCAACGCATTTTTCTCACTTACACCATTCATCATAGGTACCTAAAGATTTTAAAGATTTATTTATTTTTCATTTATTGACATAAAATCCTAAAGATCACTTGGAAAAGTATTATATTCTTTACTACCAAAAAAATTACTTATTTTCTTGGAAAATTTACTCCTACACCGGTAAAGTCCTTTATGTTCGTGAATAAACGCTTTGAATAGTCATAGTTATAATGAGCATTACAATAGTTCCGCTATTGAAACAGTTTGAGGCACCGTGCCCCGCTCTCCCCGAACTCTACTCAAACTCTGAACTCGTAATGAAATTCCGCCTCATATTTATACTCGCCCTGTGAGTTTGGAACTTAGAACCGATCGGTTAGGTAACTTTCTGAAGTATTATCGAACTTATTTTTTGACAAATATTTCTTGTTTGAAAACGTTTTGGTAATAGTTCGAATAGAGTTTAGGTCCTTATTTTTAATATAACTTTTTTCCTTGAAATTAGGGTTACTTTAATTTGATCCTATATATTGAGGTTACTAAAATTAGCCCGCACGGTTAATCTTAATTGTTAAAAAATACTTCGATTAGACTAGTATTTCGCTTTATAAGCTCAGAAAGTATTATGATTATTTTTCTACTCCAAAGTCAATACGATACCGTCCATCAGGTTTTTCTAGAGTTTAAACAAATTTTATGCAAGTGCATTTATTTGTGCGGAAAGGTCAATCTTATAGTAAAATCTAGATAAATACCATAACACACATTATGTCTGTACATTATACAGACATTGGGAACGGCTTTGTTTTATACTATGTACGAGTAATACGAGTATATTAGTACTTTAAACCACTAAAATTTTCAGTTTCCACATTGCTTTGAAAGAGGATCTTGTCTTGTCTTTGAAATAGCCAGGTCGGGTGGAGTTGTCAACTGACCGTAAATCGTCCTTTGGCATCGCATTCGGCGATTCAATCGCCAGATTGAAGTCTAGCTCCAATCGTCTCTAGATATCTAGACTTTAGAGTACATTCTATGTATAGATTGGGCAGGGTCTGTTAGATTGTCTTAGAACGTTGTGCATAAGCCGTGTTGCTTTGATTGGGGGAATGACTAGCAGTCGTATATTTGAATTTAATCCAGCGTCTTCACTTTACACTTTACTATTCGAAAATTAATGTATTGAATGGATTTTGATAAAACTTCATAATATAGCTTAAATATCAGGATAACAAATAGTTGGAAGGAAACCTCGCGGGGCCCGAGACAAAATTGTGGAAATCGGCTCGTGCGTTCTGGAGTTATAGCGTTAGGAAGGTAAACCCGACTTATTTTTATACAGTAAACTATACTTTGATAATATTACTTTATGAAAATGCCGTAATCATATAGCCGAACATATATTTATTTAATAGATTATTCTATTATTCCAATGTTTCCAGTCCTCCATAAAAGCACAGCCAACTGGACCTACTCCCTAATGGGCACATAAGCCCACGTGCCGTAATTCTCTCAAAGCTAGTGCAAGCGAAGTATCGAACCTGTATTCCTTTGAACGCTGTAGTTAGCATGAGGCTTATCAATTAGCGTTCAGTTTCTCCGCAACCTTTACTGTGACAACTCAATCTCGTAGAGAAGGTGAATAACTGGAAAGCTTTAAGGGATGCCTATGTCCAGCAGTGGACGTCCGTCGGCTGTTACGATGTTTATGAACCTTAATTTTAAAACAAGATGTTGAAACTATTTTGCATATCACGCGGTAAATATATTTTCAAACTAATATGATGATAAATAAACTTCTGCAGATAAATTATTCTATTTATTAATAGGTACTTATTCAATTTAATTATATTTTAATAATACCTAAGTTATGAAATATTAAATTCTAGATGACAATATTATTTGCAAGATTTTTCTTAGAATAAAAGCATTACTTACTGAATACAATATCTTAGAAAACTAATAAGAGAAAGATGTCCGACAGTATCAAATCAATAGATAAAATCTGAGAATTAATTTCTGACCACTAACCTAGGCCCGTGGTAATCTATAAGTTTGTATTACTTTTATTATTTTTATTTTTTTCTTGAAATATGCAAATGTTTTTTTTAGGTATACCTTAACGAAGGTACCTTAACTAAAAACCAACTAGTTTCCTATTTAAAAATATAGTGCTCCGATCTCAAGAGACCGCCACATTCGCTCGAACATAAATAACCCTGTCTACCAAAAAACATGCAAAACTTACCCTTAGCAGTAACAACACTATTCAACTAATCCAACACAATCCAATTCACAACACTGTCACTCACACAGAAAGAAAAAAATGTCTATGTATCCACTGAACACACTTCAGTAATCAAATCACACACAGAATTCGAACTTTTGAATTATTCGAATTGACGTTCGAATTTCGATTGCGGGACGCGTTCCGTTCGACGCAGCCTCCCCGCGCGCGCTTGGAGCCCGAATGCCGTTTGCGCATGGTTGTGTTCCAGAACAAAACGACGTACGTCGCAATGCGTTATTATGTTTAAAAGTAGGCTTACGTTGTTCACGTGAAAATTGTCGGGAAACTTTCCAAAAGTGTACAAAATTGTTTAAAGAAAAGTAGAATATAATTTGGTTCGCATTTACACTATCGAGTTTCGAATTAGATTATCAGTTCTTATTATCATTATAATGGAAACCTCGGCAAATTTTAAATCTAGACTACATTTTTCTACGAAGCGTTTAAAATAGACGACAATGCTAGTGGGCAAAGGAGGCTACACCTGGAATAATCATAAAGTTTTATTTTGCTTTAGCGTTAGCTTTTGTAGGAAAAGCTGTTATATCTTTATACCTCCGAAAATCTTTATTTTATAATATTTTTGAACAAACTTTCCACCCTAGGCTTTACCAGCATAATAATGAACTTTCCCGGGGTAAAGAGTAAGCTATGTGTTATTCTAAAGTAACGTATAAACTATTATTATTAAAGAGGAGATGTCTGTTTTACAAGTCATCACAAAATTGTTTATGACAACTGACAATTGGTGCCTCAATACCTCAACTTAATTAGTATTTTCGTTGAAAAGAACAGGTAGAGTAATTTTCTAAAACGAAATTAAATACCAACCCATAGAAAACACAAGCTTAATTACGAACCCAAGCTAGAAAGTACCGAAACGACTTTATAAGTCAGAATTTTATGAAATTCGCACACATTTCTGTTTTAAATTAAATTATATCTGAGCGCTGGACAAAACCGAGAGAATTAAGGAGCTTTGCGACTTACAGTGCTTAAGCGGAGTTTTACCTTCTCTCGATGCCGCCGGAGTTACGGCTTCAAGGATTTGCAGAGGGCAAAAATCTATTTGCTTAAATTATGGTTTTATAACTTTAGATTTGTGACAGGACTTTATTACCTGTAGTCTCTAGATATATTTAATTTTGCTACTTTTGTTGCAAAGCTCTTTGTCTATGTATGTTTTCCTGTCTACATATATTATATTTCGGTAAAGTTTTGACGATCGACTCTTGGTCACACCAGATTGCACTGAAGTAAATATTCACACCAGGTGTGACAATCTGGTATATAAATAATTAATTTCACTTGTGCCCTCACTTCAGTGCGGATATACGAGTATGTAGATCAAAATGGTCAGGTTTTATCTAAAACTAGCTTTCCGCCCGCGGCTTCGCCCGCATTATATTAGAGTAAAAAGTATCCTATGTCCTTCTCCTGGCTCTAAACTACCCCCCTGCCAACTTTCAGGCAAATCCGTTCAGCCGTTCTCGAGTTATAAGTGAAGGCACTAACACGACTTTCTTTTATATATATATAGATATATCTATGTTTTAGCAAACTTGCGAGATATGGCAGTTTTATGAGTAGGTACATATTAAACTGCCATTTAGAAAATAAACATGACCTATAAATAGTACCTACCAGATCATCTCATCCCGTGGTATTCAAACTGACTAAAAATCATTTTTAACAAATAGGTGATATTTGAACATTGATGTAGGTAAAATATATTCCTTAGCCTACCTCAATCTACACGAATCAGAAGCAAAATACGAAGAAAAGCAAACATACTTGAGAAAGCATTAGCGTTTTTTCCAAGTCCTAATGTTACCTACATCGTGAAACCTACCACATGCGTCGAACACACTCGTCTGTCAAACTGACAGCTGACAGTTCGCCGATACGGCGCGGGACAAATTAAGTGTAAACATTAATTTATAACGTCAATTTGCGTTAACGAGTTCGCGCGCGGAATGAAAGCGAAGTTTTTGAACTCAAACATGGAATGGAACGTAAAAGGATGAATGGCTTTTGAGGTATTCGGTTTTTTAATTATGTTTTAGTGTAATAGTTTCGAAGATTTCTTAATGAGGTCAGAAACACTTTATTGTCTATGGATGTTTTGTTATATTTTAATTTATTGGATTAAAAAACAGATAACTAACCATGTTTTTTCCCGAATTGCTGTTTGTTTCATGCGGCATTTTTACGAAGATACATTTGAGAGTTGACTGACACTTTATACTCGTATATTTTTATTTTATTATTTTCTCAATCTATTATTGCAATTTCGACTACCTATCGTCACTTCGTACTTGAAGTGACGATTTTTGTACAATGAATATGAAATTCTTTCCAAAACTATAATCGTAAGGTTATCTTTTAAAACAAAAACTAGGTATTAATTATGGACATATTATATTAGTGTTTTTACCTCACCTGAATTCCTTCACACGTCTTCTTATTTATATCAAAAAGAAAAGTTAAACTAAAGAATTTGTTTTTAATAAAAACAATTGTGGACTATCGTACCAAGACCTAAAAACCACGAAAGTTTTAAGTCTCTTAAAAATTAACTGCTTTCGGCAGTTGTTTCTCAAATACTTTTTATAACTATAGACTATATTACTATCAAAAACAAATCAAACTCAAGTCCTGGGCCAAACGAACATACCTGACAATTTAACACGCCGTTAACCCTGCCGCGTCACAGAACTTTCATCCCTGTTTCACCCCTATTTCATCCCCTTTTCACCCTTACGGGAATGTTTCAGAAAGCCGCCACATCCTATTAATGTGTGCATTCTACCCGAAACGAAATATTAAATCAACCGAGAAAATACTTGTAATGACAACCCATATATAAATATATAAATTGCCTGTACCTAAAACGGAGATATAAGCTATTTATTTATTTATTTAAACATTTTAGAGAAACTTACAGCTAATAATAATTATAATACAAGATATATGATGCATGATATTCATGCATTGTGAAAGCTAATTACAAGTTTCCGCATATAGAAATGTTGTAATCTCATCACAGCATCAGCATAAAAAAGCGGATTGCCGAGGCAATATTTTCATATATGATTTTAACTTCAAAACGTTATTCAATATTTTTTAATTATTTATTTAACCTTTTACTCAATGGGTTTCATTGGGAATTGGTAAATTTCAGGCAATTCGGGACAAATTCGTTTTGAAATAATAGGCTTATTGGTATCAGTCATTGCGAGATTAAGTTGTACCATCTGTGGTGGTACCGAAATCAGACATTTTGGGATGCAGTTCTTATAGTATAGACCGTAAGCATGGGTATTATTATAATCAATACTCTGGTCCAGCAAGGGTCTATCAAATATAAAAAAAAGTTTCAAAAACCAAGAACCAAAAAGAATGTAAGGTCTCGCGGGGATTTGGGGTATAATCACCAGGTTCACCATGCGGCTTGGTGCTCGCAGTAAGTTCTTTGGTATATAAATCCTCCCTTAGTTTGTGGCATCCACTTATAATCATTAATTAAATCATTAAAAAACAAAACAATTCTCAAAAACAATTAAATTGTTGGGGTTGCTTTGGTCATGTTGGTACTATACGATATACTTAATATTTATCACTGATTGTCATTTATGCTAAGGGGTAAAGATTTTTAAAGATTTAAAGATTTATGTCATTTATTTCCATAATATCCTAAAGATCACTTGGACAAGTCAATAAATACAACACATTATTAAATAAAATAAACAATGGAAACAAGGTTGACATAAAAATATGTTTCGTTTTTTTAAGCACTGAATCGAGAAACATAAAGAACAATCAGCTCATATCTGAATTTAGTAGGTACAATTATTTGTTAGTTTGTTCTTTTCTTTAAGATATTGGAGCGGATTCCATCCAATGCAGTTTTATCTTCTAAATGTATGCTGAGAACAAAGCTACAGACGCTTCTCTTAGCGATATTTCCTAGATAAAATATTCAATTCGGATTCTTAATATTCGTGATCAAGAGCCGACCGCTCTTCTAGCCAGAAAGAAAGGCTCTACGATTGTTCAAGATATTCGCGCTATGAACTATTATTTGCAGACCCTATAAGGCTATAGACTTTACCATGAGGATAGCTAATGTAATACAATCAAAATGAAAAAGCTGGAAAATGTATTATTACTTGGACAAAACTACGGATCGCCAGCTAGTAACACTTAGAACATTCTAGATTCGCAAGAATCTTATGAAACTGAAATACTGTAGGAGTTTGTAATTACTTAGCGAGCTTTTCCAAAGATGTAATTTAGTGCAGGAGATAATCTAGCTACGGATCGCAGTCTAATTAGTACTTAGCCCGAGTAGAATGTTAGAAATATCTTCTTCATCATCATCATCCCCATGTTATGTTCCCTCTGCTGGGACACAAAGACTTCTCTCTTGATGAGAGGTTAGACCTTATTTCACCACGCTGGTCAAGTGCGGGTTGGAGAATGACACATGTCCTTCAAATCTTTAATAGTTCTCAGAACATGTCAGTTTCCTCATGATGTTTGCCTTCACCGTTACAGCACGTGTTTAATTTTTTTTGTGTTTTTAAAGAGTGTTTGAACCTAACTGTGCTACCACTTAGCCAATACGGCTCTAAGACGGATAAACTAAGGCGGTTGTTTCATCATCATTAACAATCCATATTCCGTCACACTACTCCTTAATATTAGCATCTCTCCTTAATATTATAATATGTAGACATATAGTATATGAGGAATTGGTATCTACAAGTATAATACGAATCCGAATAGATCACAAACTTACAAAACGGTTCCATAACATTTAAATCCACGGCAACTTATCAAAGTGGGTCACAGAGACCCGAGATACCCAGTATTGGTACAACTTGATAAGGTTACCTGATATTTTGTTCTGATCGCAATAAAAGGGCCGTTATGTTCCGCGTGCTTCAAGGGCAGGTTTGATGCCTAGGTTCTTTTATCGGCTTTAAGGTACTAAACTCAACCATCATATCTTTAAATAGGCTTTCAAAGTTAAACGAAGGTCTTACTGGAAGGAAATCTGGTGGCTAAATAAACTATCCTTTATTTTACTACTGGATTTAATATAATTTAAGATATTAGAATTAATTATCTCAGAAAGCGGTTGTAAGTAAACACAATTTATTTGAGTAACTCGTTTTTATCGAAAGTAACGTACATTTAAAATCAAGTTAACTTCAGCTATTTGGGAATAAATAATTAAACAGATCGTTTAAAACGCCGATAGATGGAAGCTTCGACCTTCGCTCAATAAATAATTCCATACACCCTTCCATAAAGAACCGGCCAATAATAGATCGGGTACTAGAAAGTACCTTAGAAAGGCCTTACTCATATAATAAATAATGCAAACGAAAATTTTACACACTTGCCGTTACATCCCATTTATCAATGTATGCGTCATTTCTTCTTTCTTTTACAATTATTTAATCATCGCACATAAATTCATGAAAAAAATCAGTAGCAAGGTTCAAGCTCACGATCTTCAGAATTCAAAGCAAACTAACAGGCTTTCTTACGCTAGAAAAGTCAATGTTACTTCGATACAAGTCAACCGTCGAAATATGCCCAAGTGATATTTTAAAGGAGGCTCTATCGAAGCGAGCCGGGTCACTGGGACCCACGCCGCTGACCCGGAAAGGGCCACAATGCCATTGTATCTTCTATCAATCTTTTATCAAAACTGGGACATTAAGATGCAAATGGACATCAAGAATGTGAAACGGGTCCATTCGGCCCGACGAAGCCGTTTTGTGTTTTAATTTACTAGAATCCATGCGTATTCCGTTGATAAAATAAATTTTCGATCGATTTTTATGAATTTTGATTGTATTGTTCTTTTATCGTTTATAAGTTATTGTTATCGGTTTTAAATTGTCTCTAAGCTCGTTCCGAGTGTTGATTCATTGTTATGTTTTTTTTATTTCGGATTAGTGCGTTTTTTGTGTTAAACGAAATCGGAATCGTCGCCGCGTTTTATTGTAATCGGAAGACATTTATAGACTTTTTATATAACTTTGTCTTTTATAAAACTATTTTAGATCGTCATAAATCAAGATGAACGTTTCGACTCCTTTTTTGGACCAAATTATATTCAATCGTATCTCACGTAATAAGTGTCGAATGGCAATCCGTTTTAGAATATTGATTTAGGCAGTTTGGTTTGATTTGAAATAACGATGTGTCAAGATGGCGGGTGATTTACAATTTATTATTATTATTATTATTATTTTATTATAGACGAGCAGCTTGGATGCTGATGTGTCTATGTCACAGTGTTGGAAGGTACAGTCATTGTTTATTTCTTGTCTTCTGTAGTTTATTTGTGCGTAACCAGTGATCGAGTCTGTTTTTAAAGCAGTTTGTAGAGCTAGCTGTCACAACTTCTTCAGGTAGTCCGTTCCAATTCTGAACAACTCTGTTGGAAAGGAAATGATGTGCAGAGAGAGTGTTCGTATTCGCCCGGATTATTCTGAGACTGTGTCCACGGGCCGATTTTATTGGGTGATGCAGAACGAATATGTCTTTAATGTTAGGTAAATTGTAAAAGTTTTTCAATATTTTATAAGTCTCAATGAGATCACCACGAAGGCGTCTTTCCTCTAGAGTAGTGAGGTGCAGTACTTTCAGTCTGTCTTCATAGGACAGTCGACGGAGGCTCATGGGCATTTTTGTAGCTCTTCTCTGTACGCTCTCCAAAAGATCTATGTCCTTTTGGAAGTAGGGACTCCAAATTTGAAAACCATATTCCAATAGGGGTCGAATGTAGGTCTTGTATATTTTTCGGAAAACATCCACTGTTAGGGTTTGAAATGCTCTCCTTATGACATATATGAAGGAGTTAGCCTTTTTAACAATGCCCATAATATGCTCTTCCCATTTAAGATTGGATGCTATCTTTACACCTAGGTCTTTTTGAAAGTTAACTGAAGCTAGCGGGAGACCATCAAGATGATAACAAGTTTTAGGATTATTATTACCCAGATGAAGAACTTTACACTTAGATATGTTCAGTTTAATGATCCAATCTTTTGTCCACTCTTGAATGCGATTTAAATCATCTTGTAGCTGTCCATTAAGGCTGAGAGGATTGGAGAAAAATTTGCCATCATCAGCAAAGAAGGCTGAGTCGGATTGGATACAATCAACCAGGTCTGTTATGTAGATTCCAAACAGATGGGCTGAAAGTACCGAACCTTGAGGTACACCACTCAGAACGATTTTCTTCCTCGACAAGGTGTTTCCGACTCTTACTTGAAATGTTCTGTTTGTGAGGTAGTTTTCTATCCATTTGAGAAGCTTCCCTTGTATTCCAAGTTGTCTCAGTTTAATAAGTAGACGCTGATGCGGAACTCTGTCAAATGCACGTTCAAAATCTAGATATATTATGTCAAGTGGGTTCTTCATGTCCAATTCCTTATTCCAAATGTGCAAGCATTGTAATAGGTTAGTGACTGTGGATCTTCGTTCCACAAAGCCATGCTGTTTTACAGATATTAAGTTTTCTCTATTTAGATATATAGTCAATTTCTTACTAATGATTTTTTCCATAATTTTTACAATGGAAGAAGTTAAAGATATGGGTCTAAAATTTGCTGGGTTAGTTTTATCTCCAGTTTTGTAAACAGGAGTGACAACAGCGTGTTTCCAGTCAGAAGGAACATGTCCAGTATCAAAAGACTTATTCATAAGGGCAGCAAGAGCATGGCTTAAAGTGTGTACACAGTTTTTTAAAATACAGTTTGGGATAAGATCAGGCCCTGGGGCAGATTGCAATTTCATTGCAGAGATTACCTTAGCAACATCTTTGTCAGAGAATTCAACGTCACAAAGACCATTATTAACATGTGGAAGATAACATTGCCCAGCCAGCACAGGCTCCTGCGAGTAAGCTTTTTCAAACTCATCAGCAAATTCGTTAGCTATATCTTCAGGTTTTATGATTAAGTCACCATTTGAACTCCTTATAGCAGGGGGTATAGACACTTTAGAAGTAGTACTCCGACGGATGTGGGCATAGAACGATTTGTCACCACCTTCCAAAATTTTGGCCTCGAAGAAGCTTCTCAGTTTTCTTGTCAATCCCACACATTTATTACTACATTCTCTAAAAATCTTATAGTCTATATTTGAGCCCGTTAGTCTGTATTTATCCCATAAGGTTCGTTTCTCATTTACCAAATTCATAACTTCATTATTGATCCAAGGCTTACATGGATTAGGATTTACATGTTTATAATAATGTCAAGGCGCCGCTTTTATCATCTGATAAAGATTTAATGGTGTCTTCCAAATGTTTTATTAATCGTTTCTGATCCGATAAATGATCAAGTTTTTATATACATGTTTTGATTTTAGGAGTTCTCTATTCGACCATAATGCAGCGTTTAATTTAAAACAACAAAAACTTATAAACATAGGAATCTCTAAAAGTTTAATATAAAGACTATGTGTTATAGGCGGTTTTTTTTTTCAATATAATTTTCTTATTAGATACTCATTGTCCTAATAAGACCTTCAAATCCTTAAAGAATTAAATTTCCACGAGCAGCGCTTTGGGAAGAGCGTTATTGTTTGTTTATAATATGCCTTGTTAGTAGAATACCTACAGAACCTACAAACATATATCTCGGGGCAGGAACCGAAACCGCGCCACAGAGGTTTAATACCTAATCTTACTTATAATTTCTTCACACATATTCGAACCCGATAAAAAGGTCTTATTTGGGCGAAACCACAGAATAGTCCCGTTTAGCCCCATTAGTATGCCGCCCGCGATCTCCGCCAATAACAGCTTGAGGAACCCTAATTCTGTCCTGTACTGAACTCTGCAGCAGTGGACGCCACCCTTGCGTGTTTAGATTACATATTTTGTTCTATAATCAAAAATAGGGGGTTTGAGGATCTTTCAATTAAATTCACTTATTAAGAAAAAAATAAAAATACATAAAATATAAGAAGCATCCAGACACTCGGAACAAATATAGACAGATCGTACAAATTTGTGTTCCGATATACACATAACATATTTTTAACTCTTTTCTTACCGTAAATCCTCCAATTCTTCTATCAATTTCTCATTTCACAGAAGTGCTATTTTATTCCGCAAATGCTTCAAGAACCGTTCGAGTGTTATTTGTCTAACGAAATGGCGGATCACGCGTTTGAGGCACAAATAAAAACATTCACGTATTTTTATTTCTGGCAGTATTTATTTGCCTCAATCGAAAGTTAACATGCCTAAAGTAGATTTCATGGAACACAGCTTGTACAAACGAAATATGTTTTATTTCAACATACCACAAATATTATACAAAACTCAAATAAATAATATACATGTAGGTATATGTACAAAAGCCGGTGGCTTAGTTGGAATACACTCGATTTTCATTCCCAAAGACGTGGGTTCAAACGCCTCGCACAAATCTTTGTTCATGAACATTTTATGTGCGCTTGAAAGAAAAGTGCTCTAACGGTGAAATAAATATCTTGAGGAAACCGGCATTTTCTGAGTCTTTAAAAAGTGTTGAGTACATTCACCAACACGCAATAGGCCAGCGTGGTTAATTAGGACATAATCTCTATCTCTCTCTCGTAACGTAAATAGGGTGCTCATGTTAACGAGACACTACGAACATACTACGCTATTACGTAATACGTAACGAGTGACTTCGTTTAAAAGTAATGCAATCGCTATTGTCAACTACAAGCTTTTGTCTTTGTTCTACTTGACTGTTTAAATGGAACAAGAAATCTTATATAAAAATCTTGTGTCTCAGTTGTAGCTAAATTGCTGTCTAATGGCTTCACTCTTGTGTGTTTATTCGTTTGTTCTGAGAATAGGAACTGACCAGAATATAATGCAGCAGCGTCGTTCATGATTTAACACGAGATTTTAACACTAGCGGACCCGCCCTCGCTTCGCGTCTGGCATCTAATACTTACTCTAGTCTGCTTACTTTGCATGGTATTTCATGCCCTCGTAGCATGAAATACCATACAATTTCATAATGTCCTTTTCAAACTCGTCAGAGTTCTCAGATCATGCCAGTTTCCTCGCGATATTTGCCTTTGAAGTTCACCTTAAAACTTCAGTTAACTTCAGTTTTAAAAAGAAGTATTTTTAAAGCACACTTGCATTTTTAAGATGACACCAGGTGCCCAATAGCGTTTGAACACACGACCATCGGGATGAAAGTATAGTGCGTGCGCTCCCAGTTAGCCTACACGGCATTCCATGCTATAGTTAAAACTTATTTGATACCTATATTTTTGGTTGTTAATGATAACCACTTTTGCGCAGTCGGCTAAAAGCAATTACCGAGCCTTCTAATTCTGCTTTTAATATCCGACGTTCACTCCAAGTTAATAAGATGTCTTTACTTAAGAATCTGCGAGAAAATATTGAAAAACTTGTCTTTATTTTTATTAAAACGAATTTTCTGGAGTTGCGAGATACTTCGATGTTAAATTAATTTTACGAGGGGATGGAACACCAGAGACAATTTTGTTGTCTGTGGTTCTAATGTCTATTTTAAAACGACATTTTTTGGGCGATTTAAAGAAATTTTATAGTTTAACCCATCATAAAAAAAATAAGGAATGCATAATAAAAAAAAAACAAAGATTGTGGTAACTTTTTAACAGATTAAAAGGAACTGACAACAATAGGTTTAATTTATTATTTTAGGTCTATTGATTATATCTGAGAGATCATATCTAGCAATAAACGTCATTAACTCTATGGCTTGGTCAGCAACTTTGTTAATGGACGTTCTACACTGCGCTTCAATCTGCGGATTTTATATTTTTTCGTCCCAAACAGCCATTTATTCTATAAGACCTCTCCATGTTTGACCATGTCAATGACCCTCTTTCTACCACAATACGATTCAAATGTCCAGCACTATTTATTTATGACCATAATATCCGTTTCGAGTAGGTAGACATTTTTATAATTTCTAGTTAGAAATATCCACAATAAAGTCCTTACAACTGAGGATACACTCACAGACACAACTTGTCCTACAATGTCCCATGTCATATATACGACCCATGGACAACATACTTGTATGCTACAAACAAAGATATTAGGGATACACATATCAGTATCCAATACTGGATATCAAAGTACAGAATATCCGTGACTACTGTACCTAACAGTAACCACAAAGATTCGGATATTTTGAAGGGTGGAGCTTAAATTTTAATATTTTTTGTTATTACCTGTCAACATATAAAAATGGTGTTGACTAAGTGGGATGACACTCGACTTTCACTTCGTAAGTCGTGGGTTCATACCCAGCCGCAAACCTCTAGACGTGATTTGACGGTAAAAGCAAACATCATGAGAAAACCGGCATGTTCGTGACAAGAGTAGAGAATCTGTGTCCCAGCAGTTATTATACAGGAAAGTTATTATTTTATACTAATATAAATATCCATATCCGAATTCTACATTGAAAACATCACTAGTATAAACTCGACACAACTTTTAACATTTACAACATCCTGAACAATATTTTGATCCTTGCCGACACATGAACTAGTTTAGGGTTCTCTTTTCGCTCAATAATCTCAATTTAATTATGTATATTGTAACTACTAAACCAACCAGAATTGACTTTATTCAATTTATAGTTCTAAATAATAAGACTTATAAGACACAAGATAACTAGATACCTTTCTATTATAAAGCAAATAATAGAGTAATTCCTTTGTTATTCTAAAACTTAGGTGTTTATAAGCTCACGGATTTTTACATACATTTTACATATTAATGATGATGTAATGTTTCACTGATTTGATTTTAATTTAATTGCTTGCGTAGTAATTATATGTTCTATGTCGTAATGAATAATTATATTCTATGACGGAACATTCAAATGACTCATAAAGGTTAAACAACAATTAATTAAAATTTTCGCCGCATTGTATACTCAATAGTGCATAAGTCATCACTGGCAACAGACAGATTTATAGACTTGCGTCTTGAGGCACTGAGGTATTGTATTTTTGACGAATACACGTTATTAATCGGAATATCGGAACCCCGACGTTATTAACTCACCCTTGGCCGTCCTTCGTATCGGCGTCAGAATGAATTCAACGGTAAATTGGAGCGGGTTTTTTTGTAAATAACTTTAGTTTAATAAAATTACTTTAGAATGTAGATAATCACAGAGTAGCTGATTAGATTTAGTGCGGGCCGGTTATTTAAATTGATTCACAGGACTATGTTTTCTAATATATGATTACTAGCCGACCCGCTGACATCGCTTGCTGTTTTTTACGTTATCTATAACTTTACTAGCTGACCCGCCCGTGGTATCGCCCGCTTTATTCCCATGTTTTCTCACCTTTTAAACCTTACCTTGGCTACTACGCCTTTAAAACTTAGCACTTAAATTGGACTAATTCCAAGAGAAATAGGGAGTCATTTATAGAGATTCACTCAATTCACATCTAGCATCTAGTTGCGGATTCGATTCCCGCCTAGTGATTCCCTACTATCTGCAGATATTTGTTTCGGGTGTCTGGTTGTTCCATATGTATAATAAAAAAATCAGAAATCTAGCACACGTAACACAAGCTTCGAGCTTATCACGGGGCTTGATGTTGATATTTGAATTGTCGAGCAATATTTATTTTTAGGTTTGAATAATAGCACTTTATACCTCTAGATACAAAAATGTTGGGCACCTTATATAGATAATAAATTGTCAATGACCTTATTATTTTACATCAAGTTTATAGTCTCAAGACCTTAAACTTGATCGATCGTTATCTAGGACGTAAACAGCTTTATTCCGATTTTATTGAACAAACCTTTTTGAAGTTATATCTTACTGCGGGAGGCAGGATTAACATATCGATGTCGACGCAATTAAATTATTTAGTTTAAGTTTATTGCCTTTTTATGAAGTAACCAGAGAGATTGGTTTTAAAAGTTTTATAAGCCATGGTTTTGTTGACAGGACATTCGATTTATTCTGAAGGACCTTGTTCACCTTGAAAGTTTGTGGTGTGATGTTTCGTGGTGAATTAAATTATAAATAAAATTATAAATTAATTATCTGGAGGTGGGAATCGAACCTGCATCATTCAGCGTCGCAGGCGGAACTTTGCCCGCGCCCGATTGTAAGACGTGCTTTGACAATCGAGAATCGCATCTTCAATTTCACCGTTCCGCGAAGTAAGCCAATTTTGTCCTAAAGTTCGCCTAAAGAGCCTATCAATTTGCAGTGTTCAATGGCAGCCTGTTCAGCCGGTGCACGGAGGATATTAATTATCAAGTTCCAAAGAGACCATTACCTATTACTGGAGCAACCAAACTTGCACTGATGCTGGTGACATAGTACAAGCGGCGGTAGCGCAACTCACTAAGACGTTTTAACCATTTAACACGCATTTCGAAATCCTGATTACTGAGCGTAGCTGCAGTGCAAAACGGTCAATTATGTATAGTTGCTATGTAGGGGATTAATTAACAGAATACGGGCAGAAACGTCGTTACTTGTACACTACTAACTAAAGGGACTTATATAACAGAAGACGGGCAGAAACGTCGTTACTTGTACACTACTAACTAGGAGGAGCCATTTAGATTAAGGCAGGTAGATAAACTTGGTGATTATACCAAGTTATTAGAATTATAATGGTTCTATTGAGAGATCTTTATTCACAGTGTCACGTAATATGGCTCGTTATAATAATTATATAAAAAAAAATTAAACAAAATTTGTCGTTACATAAGTGGAAACTTTACTTCTTATGTTTGTATACGAGTATATATAGTTTAAGTGTTGCGTTACTGGACAAGTTACTACGCCACTGTCCAGTTAACAAAGTTGGGTGTGAAGTTGCTGACAGAGCAGAGCTGCCCTCTGACCGTAAAGCGAGACAACTTCACACAACTCACTTTGTTTTAAACGCAGCTCTGCTTCATACCACTGATTGCTCACTAAATAACTTTATTTATTTAGTTTAAGAGTGTTGGCTAAGTGGAAGCACACTTAACTTTCATTCTGAACGTCATGGGTTCAATACCAATTCCCTAAAACATATACTCAATGTTATTTTGGGGAGAATCATGTCATATGGGTTATCAATCAGTGATATGGGTTCGGGAGTGGGAGCAAGGAGACGGAGCACGGCGAAACGCTCACTCCTCCTAAGATACTACACTTGTCGTAGTCGAAACGTCCAGAGTTTTTTAACTTTTTACATACACGAATAATTCCCGTTATTATAAAATGATAGGTATGGGTTGTTTTGATGATAAGTTTGCTTTAGTTATACATATACTCGTATAAAATCGTGTAGATTATTAGGCTAATCCAGTTTTAGATATGAAAGTGTAAATAATATTCTTGTAGTGTTAATATAACTAAGCTAAGGGGTAACTATTAATTCTAGACCCAGATAATATAATTTAATTAACTGTCGATAAGCCGAAGAAGTTAGCTTAATCAATTATTAAACCAACAAGGCGCTGTTTTCTTGATTAATTAATTTTGTCTGTAATTATAAACTTATTGTTTGTTTTATAGTGTATGATTAAATATCTTTATTCAAAACAAGTATGTTACAGAAAATCGTGATTACACTATCTTGTACACATTATCAGAGAGACTTCTTCTTGCTTCTTCGGAAAATTGTTACCAGCCGTCCTGTCTGTCAAAGTCATTTTCTCTGTGCGATCTCCGTTCGGAAATCGCCACATCACCCCCCTACGCAGTGAGGAGAACCATGGACGAACGAGAGA
This sequence comes from Chloroclystis v-ata, assembly GCA_963691955.1. Classification (NCBI taxonomy): domain Eukaryota; kingdom Metazoa; phylum Arthropoda; class Insecta; order Lepidoptera; family Geometridae; genus Chloroclystis; species Chloroclystis v-ata. The sequence goes on from OY829905.1 coordinate 5,649,650, forward strand.
AAACAAAAATATATAATGTGAACATAAAGAAAAGAAAAAAAAAAATTAATATTTTAAGTAATTGGGTTAATAATAGAGTTTACAGGTCAAAGGGTTTCGCGAAACGGACCTTGCGACCAGACTTTGTGGTATACTGAGAGATATTATCTTCTGTTCGATTATCTCTAAGAGGTCGACCTGTAGTCTGTGTAGGTGGCACCTCGATGTTTGGGGCTGTTGCTTGGCCTGTTTTTGTTGGGTTGTTTGAAACTGGTTCTGGGGTAGTACTTGTATTGCTGTTTTCCATATGAGCCGGTTTGACACGATCCATGCTGACCACCACTATTTTTCCTCTGATGTTTAGTGTTATTGTTTTTTCCGTCCGTTTGATGATTTCATACGGACCTGAGTATGGGGGCTGCAGCGGTCTTCGGACTGTATCGTCTCTTAGAAAAACATGTGTGGCGGATGACAGCTTCTTGGAAACAAATACTTTTTGTTGGGAATGGTGAATTCCTGCTGTTGGGCGTAAGCTTGCCATCTTTCTTCGAAGTTGGTCAACAAAATCTGCAATGTCATCAGGGCGTTCATTACACGTTGGAGCTACTAAGAATTCTCCTGGTAGTCGTAAAGGTTCGCCATACAACAGTTCTGCAGAAGATGATTTAAGATCTTCTTTGAGTGAAGTTCTCATTCCCAAGAGGACAATCGGGAGCGCTCGAGACCAAGTATTAGTATGACATGTTAGAGCGGCTTTTAGTTGACGGTGCATCCTCTCAACCATGCCGTTGGCGCAAGGATGATAACCTGTGGTCCTGATTCTGGTGGTAGCGCATTGGTGTAGGAGTCTTTCGAAAAGATGTGATTCAAATTGTCGTCCTTGGTCGGTCGTGATGGTATTTGGGACTCCAAACCGTGAGATCCAACCATTGGTAAAAGTTTCGCTGACTTCTTCAGCAGTTATGTTTGTCATGGGCCAGGCCTCTGGCCATCTGGAGAATCTGTCCACGGCTGTTAGGCAGTACTGGAACCCGTTACTTACTGGCATAGGGCCAATGATGTCGATGTGGATGTGTTTAAAACGACCGGTCGGAGTATTGAAATGTCCTGTTGGGGTACTCGTGTGTCTAGTAATTTTACTTAGTTGACATGGTGTGCATGTTTGTGACCAGGCTCTGCAGTCGTTTCTTATACCAGGCCATACAAAACGGTCTGTAATGAGTTGTACTGTCGCTTTTATGCCGGGGTGGCTTAGATTGTGAATCTGATCAAAAATTTGACGACGAAATGGCGGTGTTATGTATGGGCGCGCTTTTCCGGTAGAAAAATCGCAGATAAGACGTGTTTCTGTTCCAGAAATAGTGATTGATTTTAACTTTAAAGATGTCGTATTTGATTTCATAAGTTGTTGTAGTTCAGCGTCCAAAGATTGAGAATGAGCAAGCGGTGTAAAATCAGATTCCATTGTTATGGCTTCTATTCTTGACATGGTATCAGCTACTATATTGTGTTCACCCTTTATATGTACTATGTCTGTAGTAAATTGAGAGATAAATGAAAGCTGGTTAAGTTGTACCGGGGCGAGCTTCTCACGTCGTTGTTTAAAAGCGAATACGAGTGGTTTATGGTCTGTGTAAATCGTTGTGCGTTGCCCTTCTAGCAAATGGCGGAAGTGTTGGACGCTTTCGTACACAGCTAATAGTTCACGGTGATATGCAGGCCATTGGCTTTGTTGAGAATCTAATTTCTTGCTAAAAAATGCAATGGGTTGCCAGGTTTGGTCTATTTGTTGTTGCAGACACGCGCCTATCTGGGCATTTGATGCGTCTGTAAATAGTCCCAATGGAGCGTTATGTAGGGGATGTACCAGCAAGGTAGCGTTAGCTAGGTTATGTTTTAAGGCTACAAAGCGTTTTTCTAAGTCCGGCGTCCAGGGAACGGGCGCAGCACCTTTTCCTTTGACTGACGTTATTGCGTCTATAAGTGGTCCTTGAAATTCGGCTGTGTTTGGTAGGAAACGCCGGTAGTAATTGATCATTCCCAGAAAACGACGAAGGCCTCCTACTGTTTTTGGAAGTGGGAAATCTTGGATGGTCTTAACTTTTTCCATGGGTGGAAGTGTGCCTTTTTCGTTGATATTGTATCCTAGAAATGTAACTTCAGTGGATCCCAAGACGCATTTGGACGGGTTAATTATAACTCCGAATTTTTGCAACCTTTCGAATAAGATTCGTAGGTGATTAGCATGTTCTGAGGGACTTTTAGAGAATACTAGGATGTCATCAATATAAGCGAAACAAAAATTCAATCCGCGGACCACTTCATCAATGAATCGCTGAAATGTTTGACCAGCGTTCCTGAGGCCGAAGGACATGTGAGGAAATTCAAAAAGGCCGAATGGTGTTATTATTGCCGTTTTACAGATGTCGTCTTCATGGACAGGTATTTGTTGGTACGCCTTAATCAGATCGAGTGTGCTAAATATTTTAGATCCTGCTAGGTTGTGGCTAAAATCTCCTATATGCTTTACCGGGTACCGATCAGGAACGGTGCGTTGGTTAAGTGCGCGGTAATCACCGCACGGTCGCCAGGTGTTGTCTTTTTTAGGTGCGAGATGGAGTGGAGAAGACCAAGGACTGTTTGAAGGCCTCGCTGTGCCGCATTGTATCATGCTCTCAAACTCCTTTTTGGCAATAGATAATTTTTCTGGACCCAGGCGGCGTGGACGACAAGATACCGGTTGCCCCTCAGTTGTTTCTATGTGGTGCACGGTAGTATGTTTCACAGTCTGGGGTAGTCCAGGAGGGCGAGTGATGTCTGGGAAACCTTTCAACAATTCATTGTATGGAGAGTTATTCTTCAATATCACCGCTTTTACGCTTGCCTGATTTATAGATGATAATGTTGCTGGTGAAGATAAACCAGTTGTTCCGTCCAATAACCGCTTATTTTTGCAGTCGGGGAGCAGATTGTAGTGAGCTAAAAAATCTGAGCCGATGATGGCGGTATCGACATCAGCAACTATAAAACGCCAGCTGAAAATGCGTCGCAACCCAAGATTCAGTGAGAGTGATGCGTCACCATAAGTTTTTATGGTGGTGCCATTGGCCGCGTTCAGGTTATAAGTAGTAGGCTTTAATTTGAAATTGAGCAGTCGTCGTGGGTAACAGCACACATCTGAACCAGTGTCGATTAGGAATTGGCATTTGGAGTTGGCATCTGTGACGAATAATCGGCGACTGATGGCAGCGCAGTCAGCTGTCGCCTCTGCTACTGACTGCTTGGAGAGTTTTCCGACCTGTCTACCCAACTGCAAGGTTTTGTGCATTTTTCTGCTTTCTTTTTGTAGCATCTGTGATACCAACAAAGTTGTGGTTCATCTTGGCTATGTGAATTTCTAGATGATGACCTGGATCTGTTTCTTCTGTTGAATTCCTGGTCACGGCGAGACATGGCAAAAACCATTCCGGAAAGTTCATCTAAGCGTGAAGCCAAAGTTTGGATGCTAGGTGAGGGTAATGGAGCAGAAGTAGTGGCATAGACATTAGGGTGTACAGGGTTCGGTGTCACTTCTAAAATTTTGTCAGCCAAGTCTGCCAATTTATCAAGGGGCAAATCGGATTGGGCAGTTATTATTGCTTGTAAGTAACTGGGCAGGCGTCGAAGCCACAGTTGTCTGAGTATAGATTGATCTTCTATAATAGTCCCGGCTAGGGAACGGAGATGTCTAAGAAAATGGGAAGGTTTTCTATCTCCCATTTCTTCATCGGATAATAATTTTCTGATCCGTTGTTCTTCAGATGAAGAAAGTCTTTTTATCAGTTCATATTTAATTTTTGGGTATTTATCGGTTTTAGGAGGTTGAGTTAGTATATCTTCAATTTCTGCAGCATGCATGGAGTCCAGTTGTGCAATGACATAGTTATATTTAGTTGTGTCAGCAGTGATTCCAGCAATTTCAAACTGTGCTTCTATTTGGGCAAACCACACAGCTGGTCGATCAGCCCAGAAAGGGGGAAGTTTAACAGATACTTTAGAAACACTTTGTATTGCAGGGGAGCTGGTATTGTTGATTGTGGCTAGTTGCGCCAGTAATGAAGCATTTTGCTCCTCTAAGCTGCGCAACTTAGCTTCAATAGCCTCCATTATTGATTGTTACACATACACACAGTATCTTGCAGGCTTGAATGTGGTTGTAGTTCAATTCCTTGATTGTGATTTGTGTTGTAAATAAATGAAGAGGAACGGACTGACCGTAGTTTGTCTGGAACCTGTGTTGTAGTCTCGATGTGTTGTGATGTACTGTGCGCTTGTAGGATATTCCTTTTATTCGGGGTCACCAATATAGTGTATGATTAAATATCTTTATTCAAAACAAGTATGTTACAGAAAATCGTGATTACACTATCTTGTACACATTATCAGAGAGACTTCTTCTTGCTTCTTCGGAAAATTGTTACCAGCCGTCCTGTCTGTCAAAGTCATTTTCTCTGTGCGATCTCCGTTCGGAAATCGCCACAGTTTAAATTATAATTTGTGTTTTAGATTAAATAATGACGGACAATGGTAAGCTCAAAGCTGGTGATATCTTATTAACTAAATTTACTTAAAAAATTGTTGTTATAAAATCAATATCACCAATAGAAACTAATATTTTAAGTGTGTTGGTTATTACAACGCGCGCTAAACCGCGGGTAACTAATATAATAATCAAGGAACTTAGTAACGTAAAATGACCATATTACTTTTTAACATATCACAAGTAAAACCATGTACTCAAACTAGTGTTATCCTTCACAGATATATCAACATTCGATCACATGTATTTGATTAGAGATAATCGGCTTAGAACCGCGTCTCCGTTAAACCGGGTTAGCCCGGTTAGACCCGGTCTGATCCGGGTTTAGAGACGGATCAGCCGCAGATATAATCCGTGTATTGAGATATAATAAACCAATAGAGTCGACATGCTCAAAATTGAGTACATTACGTTTTAATCACCGTGGATTTTCTTTCCTCACAATGGAAAGGAATAAAGAAAGGTATTTAGTAGCCCGTGAATAAGATATTATAATATGTAGTACCCGACGAATAAAAATTAGTCTATGGTAGGTACTGATACTAGCTTTCCATGCGTGGCTTTGCCTGCGTTTTTACAGGATTTTCGTCGATAATAAAAGTGGTAATTACATAAATGAATCAATCTTGCTGGGCTGAAGGTCTGTCTTCGGAGGATCTGGGTTCGATTCCCACATAGGAAAAAAATTAAAATCTTCAAATATTTGTTCCGAGTATCTGGGTGCCATATGTATTATGTATAATAAAATATATATTTATGTAAATCTTGCATAAAGTCTTAGTCGGTAGAACTTCTTAATTTCGGTAAGCTCGTGGTCTTCGTCTCGTGGTCGTGGCTTGTCCAGCAATAGTTCTATATTTATATCTCTATGAGTCTTTCTATATTAGGTCCCATGAAAACATTCCATCTCTAGTCAAGTGACAGAAGAAAATTCTACACAATAGATTCTATGAGGAATTAAAAATTCATTTCATCAAACATCCGGGATTAGGTAGGTGTTTTGACACATTGTCGTATAAAAATGCATATTATATAAAGTTGTAGGGAGATTACGGCGTGAGGACTAGGGGCTATAAAAGGACATTTTTTATTATCTTTTTTGTAAAGCCGCGTCCTTCCACACAATTAAAGGTATCTGTTTTAATCCTGGCTTTTGGTAGGGTTTGCAGAACAAAACAGATTACCGCTGGAGGAAAGCTAGAAACTTTAATAAAAAATGATGTATTCCATTTTAAAATTAGATTTGTCTCATAATTAATTTGTTATTTTTTATGATGTTTTTCAAGATATCCTCGAAAAAAAATTCTAATAAACAAAAAATTCTAATTCCACACAATAAGTAATGTTACTAGGTATGCCAAATCGCTTGAAATGTTGTATCAGTAAAGCCTGCGTGTATACAAATACACTAGTTTTTGTTTAGTTAAAAAGTACCTAGTAGTTTTGATTTTATAGGCATTCAAAGTTTCGAAAAATATCGAGTCTCGCTAACAGTCACATGAGCGCTTGTGACGTCATAGTGCAGCACGATCAGTCTGTTTCACTCAGTCCGCTTGCATTCGCTTGTTATTGTGACGTAACTATAATAGTTAGAAATATGCTGTCGCGACATTTTTTGTAGATATTAATGTGTTCTACAAAATTGTAGTACATTGTATATTTCTAAAATGAATACTTTTCGCAGCGCATGCGATATAAGATTTTTTTTTTACATCTTGGGTGACATATTTGGGTTTTCCGTGCGGATCCCTACTTTTTTGAATATATAATATAGCTTATAACCTTCCTCGATAAATGGACTATCCAACACTGAAAGAATTTTTGAAATCGGACCAGCGGTTTCTGAGATTAGCGCGTTCAATACATAGTTCAGTACATAGTACATTGTATATTTCTAAAATAAATACTTTTCGCAGCGCATGCGATATAAGATTTTTTTTTTACATCTTGGGTGACATATTTGGGTTTTCCGTGCGGATCCCTACTTTTTTGAATATATAATTCAAACGTTCAAACAAATAAAGAAACTCGGCAGCTTTATAATATTAGTATAGATAGTATAGATAGGTATAAGTATAGAAGCGCATAAACAAGTTTTAAATCAAAATAAATGGCCTCACGCATATTGTAAGTAAAATAAATACAAATAAAAGTGGCCAAAAATTGAAAAAAAAATTACATTTGGGGGTCCCCATACCTATGTATGGGGACTGAAACTTAAAAACTTTTTTTTAATCGGACCTATACGACGGGTTATCTCTATGAATAGGTCTTTAAAAATCATAACAATATTTCTAAAACCATTTAATTTTAAACTCAATAGTTTACACGTGAGACTCTTCCAAAGTGCAAAACAGAGTGTTCCCCCCCCCTCTAGTTTCTAAAATAAGAAGATGATAAATCTAGAAAAATATATATTGTACATAACCATAAAAACTAACAACGAAAATTGGTTTGAACGAAATCTATGAAGTAGTTTTTTTATAGTACGTCATAAACTATTTCATATAAAAATTTGCTGCGGAAGCCTGCATGGGCGAGTCCGACTCGCACTTGGCCACTTTTATTTGTATTTATTTTACTTACAATATGCGTGAGGCCGTTTATTTTGATTTATAACTTGTTTATGCGCTTCTATACTTATACTTATCTATATTATCTATACTAATATTATAAAGCTGACGAGTTTCATTGTTTGTTTGAACGCGCTAATCTCAGAAACCGCTGGTCCGATTTCAAAAATTCTTTCAGTGTTGGATAGTCCATTTATCGAGGAAGGTTATAAGCTATATTATATATTCAAAAAAGTAGGGATCCGCACGGAAAACCCAAATATGTCACCCAAGATGTAAAAAAAAATCTTATATCGCATGCGCTGCGAAAAGTATTCATTTTAGAAATATACAATGTACTACAATTTTGTAGAACACATTAATATCTACAAAAAATGTCGCGACAGCATATTTCTAACTATTATAGTTACGTCACAATAACAAGCGAATGCAAGCGGACTGAGTGAACCAGACTGATCGTGCTGCACTATGACGTCACACCGTAACCGGCGGCTCGCGTCGTACGGTTACAACTTGTTTTACTTATAAATCGGAAACTAATTGATGTATCGAAGTAATTCTTTCACTAGTATTTTTTATATTTGACATAGAATATGGAGTGCTATTCATCAAAATTAGGTAACATTATCAATTTCCTTTTGTTCAATTTTTAATTAATCTCTATAAAAACGCGATAGGAAAAACTTGGTTTTGACATTGCATTGTTTTCATAGCAAGTAAATAGCCCCCTGATCTAACCTCACCTATCAACAAAAACTAGTATCTCAATGTCCGATTTCAGGCGACTTTTTGCTTAATTTTTTTCTCACTTTATATTATAGTTTATTGAAGTTTGTTTGCTGTCGGTACCCGCGGGAACGACTAGAGCTGAGCCGGCTTGTGACGTCACAGCGCTCTGACGTCATAACTATTCTCTGAGTGGATCATTGTTGTGATTGTGTGGGATCAACGCTTGATCCGCTCAATGTCTCGATAAAAAGCTTTAATTTAATTGAAATGTTAATTCATCAAGAATTCCAGTCCTTTTCAAATGTGTGTAGAGTTAGTGGCGTTGAGTCTTTTAAATGTTATTAAAATAAAATTGACTTAACTTACGCAGCCATTAAGCCGCCCGATAACATGATGATAATATCCAACCCTAAGAATTTCATGAGTTATTGGGGGAGACCTGTGTACAGCATTTATATGCCTCCTCCCATTCCCTTCCTCGTGTCTATGATAAAATCAATTTACTATGATAATATGAATTAAACAGAAATTAATAAAATAAAAAGTAGAATTTGTGATTACAGATAAAATTTAATTCAATCAATTACTTTTAGATAAATAATTTCTTAATATTGCTCAATAAATAAAAAAACTGACACCCAAAGGTCAGAGCTCGAACCCCGGACCCTTAGAACCGGGTTCATCCGGCTGCATATTGGACAAGTTCCGGACGCCCGGGTGCTACCTGAACCTGCCTCCAGCCCCGAAAGTTTTCCAATCACGAACTTTAAGGAAAAATGTTTGAAGGACACTTGACGTTGAACTCGAGGCGCTGCAGTAAATGCTGAATTTAAATAGGAAATATTATAGTTAAAGTAGCGTTTTTGCGGCTTTTTCTATTGACTTTAACGTGGAATTTAGTAATCACTAGCAACATCGCTTTGCCTTGGGTGCCGAATTATACTTATAAGCAAAATCCATCGCGTAATTTTAAAGATTGAAGCCTACATAGGGACGGACAGACATTGACTGTTAATTATCGCATTCTGTTGGTACAGTACTGCTGCCCGTGTTCTTGTATAATCCCTTAGTCGTAGACTACGACGTAGTATTTATAGTTTATAAGGTTTATGTTTAACTTATTCAAGCTCCGAACTATAATTTGAGACCTAAATAGAATCACACGAATGCTCGTCAAAATGTCAGGGAAACTTGCGATTGAACACCAAAATTCAAATCCAAACTAAGCATAGGTAGGTACCTAAAGACGACAAACGACAAGGTGATCAAAGTTGGTGGAATATTTTGCTCCCATTTTTTTTCAATACAATCAGTCTGTTTCTGACTCAAAGGGGTGAAAACGAAAAATAACAGCAGCGAAATGTTTTGTACAGTTTTTTCAGAGTTCTGTAAAACTAATTTGCGAGCTTCTTTCCTTTCAGTCTTTGCTAGACGCCGCAACAGTGTTTGGGCACGTACAGGGTGACACGGAATAGATATAAAGCGCCAGAAGGAAAGACCTGTAATGTCCGATACATCAGATGTCGTGTGAACAATTTTTGTCTTACACTCTTTTGGTTGATTATATTTTTGTGGTTCCGCACTTCAAAATGTAACAATTAAACTTATTTATGTTCACTTTATTTTTCGTCTGTCTGTATGTTTGTTAATACTAGATATTCATCAATCAGAAGCATGTGAGAATATTTTTTCTAGTCATATTTTATCAGGGTTCCTTAGTTCTTCAAAGAAATAATAATAAACCTACGCTCATGATCACCTACGCTTATATCTTATCGACAGTGATGCCCGCTTTTGATATAATTTTATATGGATAAGCTAGCTCAAAAACTTAATGAAAATTAACAAAATGTCGACTAGGATACATCCTGAAGGGCCATCCCCGTCCACTCCACTCCCGCGCCACCCTGTACAAGCGGCTGTATTGTAAGCCCGTAATGTGGGAGCGGGCAGGTGAAGCGCTATATATTATTTACGACTAGAGATGGGACAGTGTGTCGATGAATTTGAGGAACGGACGCAATCACACTCAACACACCGTGTTTGCACCGTCTATCGCCAGATTTAATTTAATTTTACAACTGTTTAAAAAAACCTTGATTTATTTTTGTATGTTTCTTACTACGTGACGTTACTGAAACGTTGGAATCTTTATGACTACTAGCGGTGGCTGCGACTACGTCCGCGTTAAATTATTTGTATTATTTGTATGGGGGCCACGTCTTATCATAACTGGAGCAAAAATTTAAATACCAAATTTCATCAAATTCATAACAGATTTATAAAATTTTAAAATTAGTGCAGACAATAATTATCTAGCAATTTGAACTTTGCATCCGGCACATATTAAACACCAATAATTTAGGAATTAATTTCCAATCTGAGGATATTACACTATCAAAATTTTAGGCCCCAAAATTAATAGATATTAAACTCATTACACTAAATTACTATAAGTTGAACTAAACGGTACCGTGTAGTACCGGCCTAAAATAGTACCACCCTTCTTCCCATATTATGTATGTATATATCAAACCGATTAAGGGAAATATTTACCTATTTATTTTATTTTACAATTAAATTTAACAGAAGACGGGCAACGGTGTCGATCTGTACACTGTAGGTACCAACATTCTTCAATCACCAAAGTGCTTCCTAACAGTGGTAAATATACCAAACCGCTAAGACCTATTATGGTTTATCTGGCTTGTAATATTATAGAACATTATTATGATATGATGAGAAACAACCCCAAAATGTAAATAGATTACAAACTCATAACACTAAATTAGCTCGCACAATAAAACCAGCTTTGAATTACCTCGGTAATTTATTTAATTAGCGCACATTGGGGTAATTGGCTTGCAGACAGCATTAAACGGCCGTTTTACATAATTCAAGCTGTTATATTATAATTAGCTCTAAAATCAACTAGAACTAGAAGAGGTTGGCAAATATTTTGAAAACAGTTGAAGGTTACGAGTTTATCTTGTCTAATTGGAATAATATAACGAGTAAAATATGTTTGTCTGGCTGTTATCATTAAAATATATAATCCTTTTGGATTCTGAGAAAATAATTCGTAGAAATGCAAAACGCCAAATTTGTTTAGGTGAGGTCAGTAGAATTAGAATTGCTTAGGTTTTATATTACGTCTAATATTATAGTACTCGTTTTATCATAAATTAAAGTTTGTTTTGTAGAAGTAAATTGTAAATAAATAATACACGATATACCTTTGAGTAAGATTTAATGTTACATTGTGTAATAATGTAAATTTGAATGAATATCAGATGCAAATATTATTAAACTGTTAAGTCTCATAAAATAAATTGAAATGACTCACATATCGATGATTATCGATGACAGCGGCGCGTCCCCTCCCTAGCGCAGAGTCCAATAAGACAATAGCAGCGAGTTGCGCCGCAAAGTGCTCGCCAAATATCGCACGCGCCGAGAACCGCGCTCAAAAGTCCTGGAAAACACAATATTTCATGCTTTTAATTATTAACTATCTGTTAATAACTAGGCATAAGCTTGTTGTAAGGTTTAGATACTAGAAGAAAACATCCCGAAAATAAAATTATCCTAACAACCAAACTACTGTACACAAGTCTCTCCAGTAAACCCATGTAATGGATCCTATAATTCAATATAACAGAAAAAAATATATAACTCACGTAATTTATGGAAGCCCCCTTAGAAGGCTTTAAATGTTAAAAAAATGTCTGGTGGCGTAAGAATAGTCTCAGAGCATCTCTTCCCGCGAATTTCGTTTACTAACTGATTCACTTACCAAAATACGGGCAGCAGCGTCGATCTATTTTGTACCAACCAAGACCCGTGCCCAGTAGTGAGACGTAATATGTTATAATGTTGTCTGTCTGTCAGAACTTGGATTTAAATAAGTATAAGAAAAATGAGACAGCTCTCGCGACGGCACCGTGTTTTTGCGACCTTTATGCAAAATTGTAAAGTACAAAGGTTCTAGTCAAAAACACGGAAAGTAGCTCTTTTCATTCGCCTCGTGAATATTAATCAATGGACTTCTAAATTAATAAAAGCCAAGGGCATTTCCATGTTCAAAGGGTTATGAAAGGCTCTTTGAAACAAAATAACCTGGGTACAGTTCGTTTTCTTTCAACAAATTGGGGATGTATTTTTGAAATATGTCATCTATTTACGAGTGATATTATATAAGTACTTACCTACTTTGTTATGAAGTTGGAGAACCTAGGTACCTAAACACTTAAATTAAATATGTGTACCCAATTTCTTTCCAGAAACCCTAACAAGATTAACCTTTTCTCGTCTGTTCAAACAAACGCCTCCAATAATAAAATAATCTTAGAATATTGTGTTGCATAGCTACAGTACAGCTATCCTTTGACCTAAACTTTCCAAACCCATCTCCAGCTAAATCTCTAATAAATCCCGATCTGTTTATCCTACAGAAACAAAAAACTTTGTATCAACTTAAAAGGTAGGGATCTCATAAATTCTTCAAGAGGATTTGAAAGGGCCTTCTTTATCCTTACATTAGGTACTGAACTGAACAAAACAACGCTACACAGACAAAACTATAGGTATAGGTATGATGGAGTAAAAAAGGTTCTTAGAAGGGTGTTTACTATCACTTCTGGAAACAAGACATACATTCTTATTAGCGGATGTAACGATAAAGAGGATGTCGGGTTGTTTCTGTTGAGGTCGTAATATTCGTGTTGTATGTAAGAACTCATTGTAATAAGGGTTCTTTTTCACCAGAGCAATGCTAGTTTGCTATTTTCCAAGTGCGTTTCCTGAAACATTAAGCGTCAAGCAGCTAATTGGCGACTTGCTTTAAAACCTCCGGGAAAACTGTTTAAACGTGGTTTTAAGAGGGTCTTTCTCGATAAATGTGCTATCCAACGCTGAAATAATGTTACACCAGCAGCGGTTCCTAAGATTAGCGCGTTCAAACAAAAAAATAATCAAACGCTCTATAGCTTAGCTTTATAATATTAGTATAGATGGATTATGGTGACGACCTCTGTGGCGAGGCGGGCGAAGGTCTGCCTGCGACGCAGGAGGTTGCCGGTTCGATTCCCGCCTCGGAACAAAAATTTGTACGATATGCAGAATATGTTTACAGTGTTCTATTTTTCTGGGTGTTCTATAATGTATAATAAAACAATATCTATATAAGTATGTATATTCTATTAAGTATAATCAGAACCATACGTAGCACAAGTTTAGAGCTTATCACAGGGCTAGATGTTGTTGTGTGAATTGTCCAGCAATATTTATTTTATAATAGAGGTACTTACTACACCAGTGTTAGCTAATAAGCTTTAAATCTAACATGTGGAGTAGGCCGATGCTACAGCTTGTCTCTGGGCGAGCGAGCGCCGGCGTCGCGCCGGGCGCGGAGACGGTCGATCGCCGCCGCGCCGACGCCAGCTGCCCTGACGATGCCCTGTGTTGGCTGGCGGCCTGCGGTTGTCCAGAATATGAATCTCAACAACATTATTACCATAGAGACACAACGATTTACTTTATTAGAAAAACTGTCGTGGTTTGATTTTGGTCACAGTTTCGTCCCAAACTATATTAATTAATCCTCAAATTAAATATATAAGTATTATAGAATCAGACGTAAAAATCTAATCTAATAAAAATGTAGGTAAGTACCTACCTACATTTTTACCTAGTTATAAAAGATAACCATCACAAATGTATTTTCTGTTTTTACTTTTATGTTCTGTGTAATTTTATCAATATTTTATGCACATTTTATAGTAGTATTTATAAATTATAAATATTGTTTAGACAATGAATTGGACTTACTGTATTGTTAGGTTTAATGTAAAATATGTAAATAAATATTTTTTCTAATAACGCCATCTACTGACGAGTAGTGCAGCATTTTGAAAACTACATTGAGTTCCGGTGCTGCCAACTAAACAGTTGTCTATGCATTATCACTAAAAAATCGCGAACGCATTTTAATGGTCAAAAATTTGTTGCGCCGATGTTGGTACAACACATTCATTCAATTTCAAACGGTTTTCGATTCGATTGATGGCGTTTGTAAAATCTACGGAACTTTTTCTTCGTTTTTTCCTTCAAATATGTCCATTTTCAATGAACTACTAGTACCGAAATTCAATGAGATAACTCTGGGGTTAAAAAGTTTGGAAAATGACATCGAGGTAAACTAATAATTCATAAAAATGAAGTATCTAGAATCAACAACACAGTGCGCTCAACAATGTTTTGAAAATATTATTTGCTGTAAATTAATACTTGTGTAATACTGTGTATAGATTGCTTCGTTAATTTTCATAAGTGCAGTGCTATTTATTGCAATTTTCAGGCGATATTGGAAAAGTTTGAGGTTGATTATGAAGCTGGAAGAAATCATGGCAAGGAGAAGGCCCAGAAAGAAATGCTTGGAAAAATAACTCTCCAAAGTATAAATGAAAACGATGGTAAGTCATCAGCGCCAGTTAGCCCAGCAATTCTCAGATTCTTGCAGCTTCCATTAACAATAAACAAATATTTTTGGATAATTCACACAGCAACTATAACACATTATGTTTCCTTCACTCTTGCCCCATTTGGCGGTAAAACCAACCTGGACCTGTTATTTATTGAATTGATGTACAATTCATTCAAAAAAATTCAATTCCTGACTGTTTATAAGTTTACAGTCATCAGATTATGCAATTTCTTAATATCTTTTTGTTTGTTAAAACAGTAATTTAGTAGAAACTTATCTATATACTCTGGTGTAATGTATAAAAAAAAAAAAAAAATTTATTTGACTAAAAAGTAGGTAGTGTACAGTATAATATGATCCATAGGCTCCTGAGCTAGTATACACTGTGTTACAGGAGCCAAAATATTTAATATCTGTCAATAACTTCCTCTATATATCCTCTGTATATTTAATATCTGTCAATAACTTCCTCTATAGATGAACCAAAGAAAACCTCAGAGGCTGATTCTAACATCTCAGATAGCAGCAGTAATGGACAAATACGCTCAAAGAAGAGGAGCAAAAATGAAGCTGAGGATATTTTAAGTCCAGAAGTGGACAAACGGTTAAAAAGAACTGCTTCAGTCAAGGCTCAGACTTTTATTTCCAAACAGGTTTGTGGTATAACAGGCTTATGTCCATCAGTTGGCATCCAAATTCAAAGAATAATAATAGTTGAATTTAAAATAATATCGATGAATCTATGTTGTACGATTACTTATTTATCAATTATCTTAATATTATTTATAAATTCAACTGTTGAATGCCAACTGATGGACATAAGACTTCCTTAAAGTTTCCAGTTAAGGATGGAAATTATTTAAGACAACAGAACCATCACCTTTACCAGATAATTAAACTGTTTTCTAAAGAATATCAATAATTTGCAGGTTAATGTAAATCTAACTGCAAAGCTTCGGCGAGAGAACTCAGATGCAACAGCAGCCAGTGACAAAACTGATAAAAACACTTTACCCACTACCAAGGGCCGCAGAAGGAAAGATGATAAGGAAAATGAACAGCCTAATATTGTTCCAGCCATACAAAGTATGTTTTTATATTTTATTTAAGGTTCTAACAGTTCTAACCTTGACACCCTCTGGAGTAGTAAACGAAGGCTGCCTGCGATGCGGAAGAGGGTTGGTACGATTGCCTCACTCGGGACAATTTTTTTTATGATCTGTAGATATTTGTTCTTGGTGGTCTAAGGCCTCGGTCTCGAAACCAGCGGGCAGCGGGGCGGCGGCGGCGGCGGCGCGGGCGAGGAGCGGGCAACGCATACCTGTTCTCGAAACCAGCGGGCAGATCGCGCGGCGCTGTAGCGGCGTAGTGTTGTGTTCGTGGTTGTGTTGTCGACATTCGCAAACGAAATGTCTGAAAATCGGCGACAACATCTTTTTAATTCAAATGTATTCCTAACGCTCGATTTATTGTGGGGAAAAGAAGAAGTGGACCCCTACTATAGGGCAAGGAAACTAAATGGCGAGTTTTATCGAAATTATGAAGAACAGAGACAAAATCCCGATAAATTCTACGACTACACCAGAATGAGTGTAGAAACTTTTGACTATATTCTAGAAACTATCAAGAGTGATTTAGAGTCTGGAATTAATCCAAAAATTGTAATTGTATTTATTGATAGTTTCAAAAATGAAGTGTTGTACCTACTAATTTAGTAAATAGTTTGGCATCGGTATTAAGTTCCCAGATACAATAATTTTAATTAAATACCTACTACACACTAATCAGCCTTAATTATTTATCTTTGACGAAAAATATAATATAAAAACGTTTCGTATGAAATAAGTAACATAACAGTTTGTCATTTATTTAAAATTAAGTACAACACTATACTACAATGCAGACGCGCAACGCGGTACGGTCACCGCTCGACTGGAGTGCACCGCTCGTAGCCCGCCCCCGCTCCGCTCCCGCGCCGCTGTTTTCGAGATTCGGTCCATTTGACAATACGCAAAAGATCCTGCCGCTCCCGCGCCGCCGCCGCCGCCGCCCCGCTGCCCGCTGGTTTCGGGACCGAGGCCTAATCTATAATAAAACATAATATCCATGTATGTTTATTCTATTATGTACTTACCTATATCAGATTATCTAGTACCAACATCGAGTTTACCACAATATTTCTGTGTAAAATTTTCTGATTAGAATGTTATTTTAAATTAAAATTGTGATTATTATTAGGCATTTGATTGGTTCACAAGTGATCTTTATCTATGTAAATAGTATTTTTTTTATTTATCTTGTTGTAGTCAAAGAGGAGAAGATATCCCTCCCCCCAGAACCAATGGACACAGAATCCCTGGTCATCGAGGCTGTGATCAAACAGGAGGTCAATAAGGATGATATTGCTATGCCGCCACCCACTATGCCTGTACCCAGTAAGTGTAGATCCTTATTATAATTCATATTGAAGGCAATATTAATTAAAAACAATACAACGGTGTTATTATTTCATGTTTCTAAGGATTTTCCGAAGAAAATGTTTATCAGGATTTTCCGAATATGGGATTTCGATAAGGTGTAAAACTACATTTATTAAGACCTATTTTGTTTTTAGGGTTCCGTAGCCAAATGGCAAAAACGGAACCCTTTTCTCCAAATGCCATAGTCAGAATAAGACCAATTGGGAGCATAGAAAGCACCATTTTCAAACAAAAATCTTAAAGCAGTTAGTCTTTATATAATAGATAATCTTTATGACTCTCACTTGATTGCTTGTAGTGTTTTCATGGATTTCACTTTAAACTCAATCATAATTAAACTTTCGCTTATTATATTTACGCTTATATATAACCCGCTCAGATAAAAAATTGATTTGAAAATGGCGGCGGGTACGTATGGTACGATTGGCAAAACAAGGACAAAAGTATAGACAGCCATAGAAAGTGAGCGAGAACACATGCGAGCGGACGCCCTTTATAAATCAATTCTTTAAGTGCGCGGCTTATAACATTGAATTTCATGTTAATCCACAGGGCCTCGCAAGGCGGCGAGTAAGACAGTTAGTGAGGCGGAGGGGGAGGGGGAGGCGCGCCGCTCGCGGACCAAGAAAAAGTCGGAAGCGCCGCCCGCACCAGGTACTACCATTTATCAGTGTCTACTACTGAATCTGGGATTAGGAATATAATATTGGTGATACACGTTTTTCTAGGTATCTCTACTGATTAATATATCGCTTGCTTAATTTTTAATGTAACTCCAAAAATATTTCGAAAAATTGTTTTATTCTCAAAATATTTTTTTTATTATTTTAAGATCAATTTTAGCAGCGATATGAATGAATGAACATTTATTGTACTTATAAAATAAAAACAAAATTACAAAAACTTAATACTGAATACTTATCTTAATGTTGAAAGTAAAAATCGCCGAGAGTGATCTCTTCTAGGCAACCGTAGCATGATAGTGTGATAAGATGATATATAAAGTAGAGAAACCCTTACCCTTAGGCTATCTCCATAGCGTCTTTAGTGCGTCTATTCACAAGGCCTCTATTCACTGTGCACTGTTTAAGTCCATAAATCATCACTATCATCACATTAGTTGTAGACTTTAGTCTCTAAGCAAAAAATACTTATGTACAGTCGCCCAAGAAAATGGTCTACCAGTTTCGACAAAAGTTTCTGTGCAGTGTAATAATGATATGGTTGACTTTTCAAACATAATTTAACTAACGTACAGTGGTAGACCACATTTTTGGTTGGCTATACATTGGACAAGAGATGTTGCAGTTACTATGTTTATAAATGACTAGCAGCCCCCGCGAACTTCGTCTCGCCATTTGCAACTATCTACATACTAAATTTCATCGAAATCGAATTTTCCCACGTAAGCATATATTTTCCCGTGGAAGTATGTATTTTTCCGCGGTAAAAAGTAGCCTATGTTAGGATTAGGATATTACATTACATTGACTCCCCCTCGTACCCCAGTGACGCTTACCTACATGGAGTCTACATCGCATGCTGGCTAGCTGAGCGCGGTGAGCGACAACCTCTAGACTTTTTTCTAATACTTGCATTTTTAAACTCGTGATATCTTCCGAATAAAATGTCCGAATTGAATAATTCAAAAAGTAATAAAAAGTTATTAAAGCCGTCTTAATTATAAAGTAATTTATTTTGATAAGGATTAATACCAAGGTACAAATGAAGACCCTTTCAAGAGGCGGCATATATAAATTAATATTTTAGAATAAAAAACTGCTTACTGTGACATAACTATAATATTTAGACATATGCTGTCGCGACATTTTTTGTAGATAATGATGAGTTCTGCAAAGTCGTAGTACATGATTTTGTTCTATCATCAATAGTTTTCGCAGCGCACGCGACGTAAGGAATTTTTCAGCTCATTTTTTTACACCTTATGTTACATTATTGGAGTTTTAGTAAGGATCCCTAATTTTTTTTTAAATATAATATAGCCTATGTTACTCGGGGATAATGTAGCTTTCCAAAGGTGAAAGAATTTTTGAAATCGGTCCAGTAGTTTCGGAGCCTATTCGTTACAAACAAACAAATCTTTCCTCTTTATAATATTAGTATAGATGAACTAACTAGTATTATATTCCAGTTCCGGGAGCGCGGGCCACGCGCGCCTCCTCGCGAGCGTCGTCGCGCGCCGCGGGGAGCGCCCGCGCCGACGCCTCCGCCACCAGCGCAGAGCCCGCCGAACCCGCGCCCAGACCCAAACGTACTAGGGCTAAGAAGGTACGTATTACCATCCAAAGGTTGCCTGGAAGAGAGTATCGCTCCTCATAGCGATAAGGCCGCCCATTGTACTTGATTCTTTTTGTTTGTTTTGTTGTACATAAAGTGTATTTGTATTACACTCGACGACGGATCGACAACTGCATCGACGGACGTCCACGGATGATCTTGTCAAAGCTGCCAATTCACGGTGGATCCAAGCCAAGATCAAAATCCAATAAGGATGTCCAGCAGTGGACGATGGATGGCTGAAATGATGATGATGAAGGGCAAAATATTTTATTAATTAAACTAATGTTTTGGTTTCCGTAGAAACACTTTTGTACGTTTATGTATGTAGAGCCTTCTATTTTGGCTAATGAATTACCATTACTGTTCATTGTGGTAATGCCGCCGGGATTTTGGACATTTTACCATGTGGTGATGTATAAGAATTTTAAGATAATGTAATGTAAATACTTGTTATTTA
Source organism: Chloroclystis v-ata (assembly GCA_963691955.1). NCBI lineage: Eukaryota > Metazoa > Arthropoda > Insecta > Lepidoptera > Geometridae > Chloroclystis > Chloroclystis v-ata. The sequence goes on from OY829905.1 coordinate 5,669,232, forward strand.
ATGAACAAAGATGTATATAAATATTTATTGTTATATTGGTTTTAGAAAGTCTCGGTTTCGGAAGCACAGAGCACAGAAGTTGACAGCACACAATCTTTACAAGAAACTGTCTCAGGTAAGCTTTAATAATATATTTTAAATCTTCTAAATATCATTTATCTGCAAAAAAAAATTATTTTGAAAAAATATACAATAATAAGCATTAATTTATAAACTTATCTTTACTACACTACAACTACACTTAGCGCTAAATTGATCAGGGTATAAATCATGTAATTTGTGTATGTTGCTATTATGTAGTATATTAACAAGTATGTTGTCCAGTTTCAGCGACTGCATCTCCGGCCGACAAACCTCGACCAAAGCGAACGCGCAGGGGAAAAGCTGCGTAAGTTACTTCATAGCTACGGTGTTGGGTAGTATACCCAAGGTTGCTAATAGCGAGTGATAATTTTTCTACAACTTCAATCAATGGCAGTATATTTAGTGCTAAAAAAATATAGTCATAGATATCCCCTATTAAACCATCATGGTTCTAACAATATTTGAGCATTAAATGAGTAAGTAGTATTTCTTGTTCAAATATAATCAAAGAAAAGAATAGTCTATCTACACAATTATTTCTTACATCACTATCATGTTGACGTTGTAAGGTATCGAATGTTGATAATGAATGGTATGATAATGACAATTCTGACCTCTCAAATATTTCCAGTGAGAAACAAGAGCCACCAAAACCGGAATCTCACCCTGAACCCATCCTCTCACCCAAGGAAGAACCAACTTCTGTACCGAGCTCTCCCATCCTTCAGAAGAATGTCAAGACCAAGAACACCAACAATCTCACCACCATCAGCCTGCATACCACGACAGACTCCTCCAAGATACAATCCGTGGCTGACTCAGACATGGATAAGACAAGGGTTATCAGTCGAGTGGAGTCCTTGCATAATGAAGTTGAGGATACAGTGGATAAACCTGTAAGTATGATAATAAGCTCAGTATTTACGTTCCCACACCTGGGACACACTTCTCATTAGACTTAATTTGTGCGTAGAGTCTACGCACAAATAGATATTTTTTTTATTATACATATAAAATACCCGGATATTACAAAATTTTTGTCCTCAGGAGAAATAACTATTTCAGTTTTGAAACTAACATGTGTTACACTACATATTCATAAAAATCGAGAATTAAACATGTAAACTGTAATGTATATCCGACGTAATTCCCGATTTTTAAAACTAATAACAAACACCATATTCTCTTCCAGAACAACATGAACGAAACAATGGTGATACAGCCGGCGTCCAATCAGACCGTGGTGTTGGACAAGGCGCCCATCTTGGACCACACCGTCGTCTTATCCAACGGTATCTTATTCATTACTAGCTGATCCGTTGGCAGTTTCGCCTAATAAGATTCTAGTTACAGAGATTAGACTGTTCCTGTTTTAATATAACATTCATTTTATGTGGGCAGGTCAGTCCAAATTGACAGAAGATAACTCCCTTTTGACCGACGACGAGAGTGTCGAGTTCCACACGCCGCCGCCGCCGCACTGCGCGCCAGAACAACCCTCGTGAGTACTCTCTATCTACATGAGGCTTCACTCGCACTACATACAAATACAACATCTATATTAATAATTTCGTCATCGGGTATGGTAGACTCGATCGAAACCTTATATGAATAACAAAACATTAAAAAATATTGATTTTGAGTCGACAACATAATGTATATCCGAATTTTGCGAATACAATAATGTTGTACAAGATTTAGGTACCGCTATAGTTAATGTAAACAAAGATTTGACTCTAATACAGGATTGGAGTGTGGCTCATGGTCTTCAAATTAACCCTAAAAAAACTCAAGCCATTATCTTAGGAAGCTCGCGCTCATCGGCTAAAGTGGATTGGACTACTCTTCCTAAAATAGTTTTTGATGGTGTGACTGTCCCTTTTTCTAGTAGTGTTAAGAACCTTGGGTTATTGATGGACAGTGATTTGTCCTGGGTTCCTCAATTGGATGCAGTGAGCCGCAAGATATTTGCTTCAGCCGCGTCGTTAAGAAGACTCCGTAATTTCCTTCCCGTCGCCACGAAAATTTTGCTTGCCCAGTCTCTCCTTTTCCCAATTCTGGATTATGCGGACGTTTGTTATCTCGACGTTACGGAGCAGCAACTTGATAAGCTGGAGCGACTTCAGAATGTTTGTATTCGTTTTATATTTGGACTACGAAAATTTGACCATATTTCCGAATTTCGTAAGCAGTTGAAATGGCTTCCTATACGTCTTCGCCGAAATACTCACATACTCTGCCTTCTTTATAACATCCTCTTCAATCCTCTCACACCTCCTTATCTTAAAGAGCGTTTTGTTTTTCTTCAGCACTCCCACTCTAATCCATTCCGTATTCTCCGCTCTTCAGATAACCTGACGCTAAGTGTTCCAATTCATCATACCTCCTTCTTTGACAAATCCTTTTCTGTTCAAGCCGTGCGGCTGTGGAATGCTCTACCGGAGAGTATAAGGAACGCTCAATCGTTATGTGTCTTTAAAACACGTGTAAAGGAATTTTATTTGTCTGAGAACAGCTAAATTTTACTTTATTGTTATTAGTATGTACTTATTTATTTATTTACTATATTATTTAGTCTATAGTAGGTATTATTATCTATTTAATTATATGTATTTTATGTATTATATATACATATATATATATATTATATATTATTATATAAGTATTATATATATTAGTATATTATTGTAAGTATTAGTACACCCCTGTCTTACTTAAATACCATCTCTCTTTTCCATCCAAAGGTTGCCTGGAAGAGATCGCTCTTTAGCGATAAGGCCGCCCATTGTACGTGTCTCTTTTTGTGTTTTATTTGTGTGTTGTGTTATTGGTGTACAATAAAGTGTTTTTTTTTTTTTTTTGATTTGTCGACCCAAAATCAATATTTTTATTATTGAATTATGGAGAAATTTCACCCGAGTGAACCCGGGTTTCCATCTAGTAAATAAATAAATTATTAATGTGAATCCCCCAGGTCCGCAGTAAAAGAGAAAGTTCAGCAGTTCGAGGAGCTGGCGACCCGCGTCACGCGCACTAAGACGCGACAACAGCAGCAGCAACAACCCGCGGAACAGGCGGCCGCCACGCCGCCGGAGCGCGCGCCCGCGCTGTCGGCGGACACGCTGGCCAAGATGAACAGCCTCATCTTTAACGGGAAGCACACGCAGGTATGGTGTCGCCCAGTTTTTACGCTTTTTGGCCAGTTTTGCGATGCCGCATGGTCCTCATACAATAGAGTGCCGGTGACTGTCATCGGCGATTTACACGCTTATGCCACTCAACCCCACGGCGTCAATTGTGTGAGGGGTGTGGGAAGCGGACTTAGCAGGGAATATTAAAGTCAGTATTGACGCGACAATATTGTACATGTACAGTATTGAGGGCCTAGAGAGTAGAGCGAGTTAGACAGAGGCATAGTGCAAAATACGCTTGACAGCGAGAGGTCAGTGCAAATAACAGATCCCTCACATACGACCATCTTGGAGTTACCATTTGCATGTGAACAAGACTATTATTTTTTCTATTTAAAGATATATCTTTTTCTTCCGCAGATATCATCATCCGCGTCCAAGCCGCGCGCGCTGCCCGCGCCGCGCCCCGTCACGTCCGCGTCCAAACTGAGCTCACTTATGAGGATGCGAGAATCCGCCGACGAGGATGCAAGGAGGAAGAAAGAAGCGCTGCTGGAGGCGAAAAGAGAGCAGCAGAGACGGTATATACATTTATATCAATGAACTGAACTCACTTCTGTGGATGCGAGAGTCTGGCGTCGCATTAAGTAGGGTGGCTATGCTACCTGGGTAGAGATGAACCATTTTTAAATTTAACGCCCCTCCACCGCGGTTACACGTACATGCAAAAAGGTGTATAGATACAACACACATAAATTGATCTTTGTCATTGGATGTTCATTAAGGCCCCATATAACGTCAAACCGCTTGAAATTGCTTTTTGTTAACAAACATATCTTCCACAATAATAAAGCATTTACTTTGAGATTAATATATGTTATAGTTCAGGATATATTCTAGGGGATTACAGTTACGAAAACACGATTACATAAAATTTTCTCGATAGAAAAATAATCCAAAGTTCGCTCTAAATTTTACAATAAATCGTCGCTATTCAATAAATACTTTAAAATAAGCCTTGATACTTTGTACAGTAAACGAACAGGTTATAGAGCAGGGGGAAAGCGTGTTAGATTGTTAAAATTTCTATTATTTTAACCGTAAAATAAGAAATCCTAAATTTGCGAAAAAATTCACGCGAAAACTGACCATTCGGGCATCTTCGTGTCACAAATTCATTCAGCCGCTGGCTTTGAGACTGGGAACACGTATCGCGTCGCTTCTTGCATTTAGATCGCTATATAACGCACTAATTACGTAAAGAATGAATTGAAAAATTATTGTACTTGTTTGGTTTTTATTTCAAATATGCGAAATCTGTATAATAAGTGCAAGAAGCGACGGAATCGTAAAAAGATAAAGTAAGTATCTAACCAACATTCGTTACAAACGTAAACAAAACGTATAGACAGAAGCTTTCATGACACTTTTGACACCAAAACATTTTTCGCCCTTTGGATTTCAAATTTCTGTTTTGTCTGTGGCTTATTGGACAATCCACACAGCATCATAACAGAGCTTATAAAATAAAGTATATGGCGAGACGAAGTTCGCGGGGGCAGCTAGTATACATATAATAATAAAGTGTAGGTACTTATATATTATAATAAAAAACAGGAGGAGACTTCAAACAATAAATTCATAAGTAATACATGGATTATGACTTAATAAAACTTTTTTATAGTTTTGAGATCTCAAAGAGTTTTGATTTATTTATGATAACTGTCATAAATTATGTCATGTCAATTCATGAAAAAGTAAATTTAAGATATTTTATAGAACAAACAAATCACTACGTTTTTGTGCTTCTTAACCCTACGTTGCTTTCAGTGCTATATCACACACAACCAATATAACTATGATTTTTTTAATATAACCTGCGCGTATAAAGAATTTATCTATAAATGGCGTCCGCTCGCATGCGTTCTCGCTCACTCTCTATCGCTATCTATACTCACACAGTAAAGTACGCGCTACAAAAAGCTTTTTTAACGTCCGTTAAAAAAGCGTTCAAATAGAACATTTGCATTAGGGTTCCGTAGTCAAATGGCAAAAACGGAACCCTTATAGATTCGTCATGTCCGTCCGTCCGTCCGTCCGTCCGTATGTCCATCCGTCCGTCCGTCCGTATGTCAAAGCCGTTTTACTCCGAAACTATAATAGCTATAAAGCTGAAATTTTGTAAGTAGATGTATACCGTGAACCGCACTAGGATTTCATAAAAAGTTTGAAAAAAATCATTTACATTTGGGGGACCCCATACCTAGAACCGAAACTTTAAAAATTAAATTAAAATTATTTTTTGATTTAAAAGCGTTCGTATGAATTATCACATTGAAGACGTTATAAAAGCGCCGACGCCGGGTTTATAACGCAAAGCTGTTTAAACTCTTTAGGTACTTTACTTTTTATTTAAAATAAGTATTTTGTAAAAAATACTCTGTAGGGACCGAGATAAAAATACTATTTAAATAATAATATTACAATAATACCATAGAAATATGCTCGAATAAAAATAATTTTGGTATTACGTTTGTATGGGAAATTCGTCGTGACGCCGGCTGTTTGAGAAATTGTTTTGCCAACCGTACCATACGTACCGCCGCCATGGTCAAATATCATTTTTTATTGCGCGGGTTTTACCTATCTTATAAAGTCTTTTATTAGTTAAAAAAAAAATTGACCACTTTCCGCATGCCCTGCGAATGATATTTTAAAATATAGGTAGGTAGGTCACTGCATGTTTTGCCATTTAATATATGGAACTAAATATAAAAACAGTTTTTCCCTTAAACTCAATTCATATGAAATTTTTAAATAAATTTTAAATATTTATATCTTATTTTACTTTATTTATCTAAAAGACATATACCTAATATGACCATCACAAATTTTTCTTTAAGAAAAATAATCATGCAGTTAAGGGTTAACGTTTAGGAACTTATTCTTTTATAAATTCACTTTTATCTAATATTGAAGTATATCAAACGGTTTGACTTTTCGTTTATAAAATCAATCAGAAATAAAAGGCAGACTATGAATTTTAACAATTCATAGTCTAGAAATCTAGTTCAGAAAACTTTATTTATTTATTAATAAAAACCCCAGCCCTTTCATTTTTCTTATACCTGAGCTTACGGCCAAAAAACCTAATAAATAAAATTAAATCAATGAATATTGCTAGTTCCTAGACAATTCACAATGCAACATCTAGCCCCGTGGTAAGCTATAATCTTGTGTTACCTACGGGTGCTAGATTTCTGATATGTATACTTAATATAATATACATACACATTTATGAAACTTTAAAAATACACATATCCGCTTAAAGATATATTTTAGCGCAGGCGAAGCCGCGGGGCGGAACGCTTGTATTACCTTATATATCTTAGGGTCTACAAAATGAATTTCAAATTATAGAAGTATTTTGATGTGTCAGATTTTTTGCGCGAAATATATACTCAGCTCGGGCTGTCATGGCGCTGTCACGCGCCTCTTACTTATTTAGCCGAACTTAGCCGATCGTCGAGTTTGCGCTGATGGGGGGTACACTCTTAACGTATAAGCAAACGGTATCACTTTGACAGACAGATGAGCCAATGTTACAGTAAAGTTGTAGCACGCACACAAGTATAGTGATGCAATAAATATTTCCTCTCACACGTTGAAATTATCACGATTTTGAGGAGGGGAGTTCATTTTTAGAATAGATTATCTCTACTTAGATACAGGCAGTGAACGAAGAAACTTTTATAGTTGACTTATTTTATTCACATAATCATCTATATTACAATTGAATTGCAGTAAGCGCGAGGACAAGATGGCCGCAGCGGCCCTGGCGCGCACCCTGGCGGAGAAAGAGAGACAACACGCGCTGGAGCTGGCGGAGCGGGGCCGCTTGGAGAAACAGGCCAACGTCGACCAGGGCAAGGAGCGCCGGAGACAGGAGCACGAGCGGGTACGTCTAATGTTACCGCGGGTTTGCTCACAACCCGCACTTTACCAGCGAGGTGTATTAAGGCCTTATCTCACCACGCACAAAGGACCAAATTTGAAAAAGTCCCCAAACTAAAACTAAGGCCTTATCAAGTTGTGGCCTCGTCAAGAAAGTTGTCGTGCCAGCAGTGGGAACGTAAATAGGGGTGATTATAGAAGTCCTAATGGCAGTGCTCCTACTCGAGCAGGGTTTAATTCTGCATGACAACAATTTTGTATGTTCTACCAATATCTGTTGTGTTATATGTCTACAAAAGAATAACACAAATCTACTACCCGCAACGAAAGCTTTTGAGCTGACCATGAGCTAGATGTTGCTGTGAATTATCCAGCAATATTTGCTTATATTTCTTATCCGCAATAGCATTAAAACACACTCCATAACTAACAACCCACCTATCTAGATGTTGCTGTGTGAATTGTCCGGCAAATTTATATTTATTTATCTCCAGAAAAAGGCGGAGGCGGCGCGCAAGGCGCTAGAGACGGAGGAGCGGCGACGCGCGGAGGAGGCGGCGCGCGCGCTGAAGCTGGCCGAGGAGCAGCGCAGGCACTCGCAGCAGCGCCGCAAGCAGCAGCACGAACAAGAGGCGTACGTACTCATTATTAAATCCTTACATTTTAATTTGATTTCCTTCATGAGGGGCCAGTTTCACTGGTTACAGATAAAGCCTATCCTTTACTTATCTGACTAACAAACAAAAAATCAATGCCTCTTTTCGTTGTAATCTTAAAACTGACGAACGGCTGAGCCGATTTAGTTGCTTTTGATTTATAATAGTCGTAGTACCCAGGGAAGGTTTAAAAGGTGAAAAAAACATGAAATTAAAGCGGGCAAAGCTGTGGGTAGGTGGGTCAGCTAGTATGAAATAATGAAATAATTTAATGTTATATATTTCCAGTATGAAGAAAGAGGCAGCGATAATGGCCAAAGAGATCGAAAAGAGACAGAAAGAGTACCTGGACAAGCAGCGGATGAAGTCCAAACTGGAGGATAAAAGTATGTTAGACCTAAATAATAATAAACTAAAATATTTAACTAAACTTAGAATATTCGTAACATGAGTATTATTAAAGGGGAAAATGTGTTAAAAGTTTGTATGTATGTCCAGTGAGCACGCCGCTAAAGGGCGCGGTCCCCGGCGGCCGCCTGTCCCCCGTGCACATGCAGGATGGCTTCCAGTTCCTCAACTCCGACTCCGAGGAGGAGTCGCCGCCGCGCCCCGTGCCCGCCTGGAGTACTTCCAAGGTAACATACATTTTATTTTATATATTATATTACACAAACAATGTCCACAGTTTTTTAAATTAAAAAAGACAAAAAAGATATTGCAAATTAAATTAAGTGATGTATTAAATTAAGTTAACAAATAACATTCATAGCACAAAATGTACAGGTTCATTTCATTAAAACCATAATAAACTGTATTTTACGGGACAACATGGCGCAAATCAGATTTAAAAATAACCACATCGGTACAACCGATCTAAAAGTCTGAGGTGACAAACATACAAAAATAATAGAGTAGAGACGCGTCGTTGGAAGTACGCAATAATTATCACACGGATTATAAACTCAAGTCTGTATTCTCCACGTCGTACTATAGACTTAGCTCAATCATTGGGTGGACTGTGGCTGCATCAGCCACAGTCCACCCAACACAGCTAACCCACTCCCTCCACAGGCGCGCAACCTACAACTGAGCAAGCAGTCTCTACTGGCGGCCGCGCGCGTGGACCGGCTGTTCTGCGTGCGCGTGCACTCGCCCGACCTGGCGGCCATCTTCCCCGGCCTCGAGCGCGCCAGGATGCAGCGCACCTCCTCTGCCGTGTGGAGGACGCCCGTCTGACAGGTACCTATAAACTATATTTATTTATTTATTTCGCACACACACTTATCTATCTTTACAGGTCACACACACCCAATACAATAGACAAGTCAAAAATTTACATTAAATAATAAAACAACAAAGAATAGAGTCAATCAAAAAAATATTAACAATACTAGCGTCCCGTTCATGGTATATTATAGATAGAGCTACGAAATATATATTAGATTTATCCATTTTATCAGAAATCTGTTCACTTTTACAATTAAACATCTACAAAATGAATACTTTGATATAAATTGATGTTATTTGGTATTTCAGGTGCTGGAAACACTCTGGACTACATTTCCCGGTCGCTGGTGCGTCGACTTGTAAATATATTTATACTGTAGTTAGCGTTACTAGCAATATCATGTATTGTGACCGCGTCGCGTCTATTAATGAATTACATCATGTGCCTAATATATTTAAATTTAATCTCTGATCATCGCTCTCAGAGGCTTTACTTAGTCGCTATCTGTCAAATTTAATTTTAAATACACAAGATGAGTATTTGTTTGTTGGCTTCACTTAGTGAGGGATCTGAGCGCGGCGGTTAGTAAGTTAGTATTTTATAGAATCTTATATTGATGCGCGTCCGTAGAGTTTGGTTAGAGACAAAAAGATTGGTACATTGTCCAGTATTGATGATTTTATTACTCGCGTATTTATAGCGGAGTTCATAAACTCTCAACGTTTCGACTACATCATCAAGAGAAGTGCTCATCAAGATGAGATTAATATAAAATTAATAGTCCATCCACAAAAAAATACAGTGAAATAGATATTATTCTACGCTCACTTCTTTTTCTGACGACCTCTGAGGCGCAGCAGGCGAAGGTCCGCCTGCGACGAAAAAGGATACGGGTTCGATTACCGCCTTGGTACAAAATTTTGTACGATCCGCAAAAAATTGTTCCGAGCCTGATTGTAATATAATGTATATTAAAAAAATCTATGTATGTATAATAGTATGTACCTATATCAGACATCTAACACCAATTGTCCAGCAATATTTAATTATTTATTTACTTGTCTAACTAAAACTAACGGAGCGCCATATTTTCCTATATAAAGAAAGAAACCATGATTTTATACGGCAATTACAATATTTACAGTACATTGCATGTATGAAACACGTTTTGCTATTAAGTTTTTGTTTTAATTTAGCTATTAAATCGTTCATTTTAATTGTTAATTATTTAGATTCATTGGGATGATTTTGACCATGTATTATGATATTTAGAACGATACTTATGAACAACTAGCTTACTACAACTAGAAATTCACCATCTTATGCATAGTAGTCACATAAGTTAACATCCATCAGATTGACATTTGTGTTGGTTTGAAAGTAACAACGATATTTTGGGCTAACATTGTGCTTGCTAATTTCATTATGCATAAGAGGGTTAATCTGCAGATTTCTAAAGATCAATCATTTTCTAGTTTGGACAAGGCGTGTATTGTATAGTCATCTCGCGTGAAACCACCTTATTTGAGTTTTGTATTAAATCCCAGATTTTAACTCCTGTACTGTAAGTGTATGGTTCAATCATGGTAGCATGTGGGTGATTGTACATTGACAAGATTGTATTACAAATATATAAGACTGTTACAAATTGTCAATAAGTAGGTAGTAAATAAACATTTATACTGTAATTTATCGTTTTTCCATTTCCAATTCTCCGAATATTCGTTGAAGTCTAAATGACGATAAAATACGAAAAATTACAGCGGACGAAGCCAAGGACGGGTCAGCTAGTGATAAATAAAACTAACATTTCTAACAATTACTTTATTGCTAACCACTACAGCGCATCACATGATGACAATTCAATTGAATCTTAACCACAATACATACAGACACACTGTCTGACGAACAGCAAGCGAAGCCGGAGGTGTTGGGGCCAGTGTAAGTGTATCGTGAGTTTCCGACTTCACTCGCCTTCGCCCGACAATATGCCCACACATACTTTATTTATTTCTAGAGAAAGTAACATAACTTATGGAAATGTCGGCACGACTGTACATACTAGATTGAAACTGTTAAATATGGATAAATATTTTCGTGATTCGTGAATGATCGTCAAACCGGATGTTAACCTTTATTTACATTCGCTTCTGTTCCTATATCTTTACTTCATCGATCTTAAATCAATTTTACAATAAATAATTTCGAAAGAGATAAACAATTCAAATGCGACGCTACATAAATCAATGCAACAAGAACTCGATGAAATCATCATCAAATTATAATTCATGTCAGTCAGCCAAATATATCAGATTCAGCAATATCAGACTATAGACATATATATTAGATTTTAAGAAGACTGCAGCACAAGTAATCAAAACCTGAATATCAGACTGCAGCGACATCAAATTATATTTGAGCAAGATTTATGTAGCATACAAGTAATATTTTCAATACCACCCACATCAGAGGTATGCCAGCGGGGAACAGAAGCGGTTCGCGGGCCCACCCGGAGGCCTAGGTGAGCGCGGAGGCCTTGAGAGTGGAGGCCTACGTGAGCGCGGCGGCCCCCGAGATGATCTCGATGAGCTCGCGCGTGATGACGGCCTGGCGCGTGCGGTTGTACGTGAGCGCCAGCTTGTCGATCATCTCGCCCGCGTTCTTGGACGCGTTGTCCATCGCCGACATGCGCGCGGACTGCTCCGAGCACGCGCCCTCCTGCGATACGAACGTACATACATACAATGTTATACTAAATATTTAATGATTTACAAATACAAAAAACACTTTATTGTACAAAAAAGAAAAAAAAAATACAAAATACAGGGTGATTGGTAGGTGAGTGCAAAGCTGCTAGGGGATGGTAGTGTGGACTATTTGGAACCATTTAAGCCATAGTTGTCTTAACCGAAGTCGGACTATTTTTTTTTATGATTTTTTTACGGGATACAAGGAAAATACCCAAAATTTTACAGTTAGTTGCTAATAACTGCCAGCTTAAAAGGCCAGTTAATTATTTTTTGTTTAATTTAAGTTAAGCTATGTGTAAGCAATCTACCAAAACTTGTTCTTAGGTATCTGAGTCATTAGCCATTTTTTTACAGACATTTCAAACTTACGAAAATGTTCTGCGATTTACGAAAACCATTTTTGACGTTGTTTTAAAAAAAAACTAATGGTGCTATTTTTGTTCAAACCTTTTTAAAAACATGTGTGGTTATTACTCTTTCTTTTGAGGTATCAATTAAGCGAATATCTCAAAAAATATTGAAATTATGATCCAAAAACCAAATTGAGAGAGAAAATTCAAGGCAACTTTAATGAAAAAATAGGCAGATTATCGAATTGCTGAAAGTGACATACACCACGTGGAATCTGGAGTCAACCCAGGCAGACACAATCCTAACGTCAGTTGGTCAGTTTTAAATATTAGGACACCTCTACGAGCATTGGAAGATCGTTTTGAAGAAATCCCAAATAATTGTTACCATTTAAGGTATCTGGTAAGAAGTGGGGCCCAATCAAAGTTCTGCCAATTACTCCAGCCCACACACTGACAGAGAATTTCCTCTGTACTGACACCTGCTTTTTCCAGTATGGATTTCTGCCCTTGTTGGCCTATGGTGAAGGTTGTAAAAGTTTGTTATGCCCTCTCTGGAAAATTTACTTTTATTTGTCCACAAGATTGATTTTAAGAATCACGCATTGAAGATGCGTTGATATCTCTGTTGAGGAGAAAACGGCAGAATTGGATTATTTTCCCGGTATCTTGCTCTTCCAAACCTGGCAGACCCGGGCCATGGAATAAATACTTATCATTTTTGTGCATATGTACTCCACATACACATATTTTATTGTGAAATGTTAAGATTTTGAGCTACTACGCTAGTGATGGTAGTAGGATCCGCTTAGAATGCTGCCAAAATCTCTTCCTCGACCTTAGAATTGTGTCTGCTTGGGTTGAATCTGGAGTCATACACATATACACCGCGTGGTACCCAGGTATCACGCGGTGTATGCCATTTTCAGCAATTCGGTAATCTGCTTTTTATCATTAAAGTTGCTCAAAATTTTCTGCCTTTATTTGGTTTTTGTATCATAATTTCAAAATTTTTTGAGATATCCTCTTAACTAATACCCCAAAAGAAAGAGTAATAACTACACATGTTTTTAAAAAGGTTTGAACAAAAATAGCACCATTAGTTTTTTTTTTAAACAACGTCAAAAATGGTTTTCGTAAATCGCAGAACATTTTCGTAAGTTTGAAATGTCTGTAAAAAAATGGCTAATGACTCAGATACCTAAGAACAAGTTTTGGTAGATTGCTTACACATAGCTTAACTTAAATGAAACAAAAAATAATTAACTGGCCTTTTAAGCTGGCAGTTATTAGCAACTAACTGTAAAATTTTGGATATTTTCCTTGTATCCCGTAAAAAATTCATAAAAAAAATTAGTCCGACTTCGGTTAAAACAACTATGGCTTAAATGGTTCCAAATAGTCAACACTACCATCCCCTAGAAGCTTTGCACCCATCTACCAATCACCCTGTATAACAAAAAGAAACAAGTACAATGGGCTGTCTTATCGCTAAAGAGCGATCTCTTCCAGGCAACCTTTAGATGGAAAGAGAGCAAAGAAATTGTGAGGAAAACGGCGTGTTCTGAAAACTTCTTTTGAGTATGAAATGTGACATTCATCAAGCCGGACTTGGCCAGCGTGGTGAATTAAGCTAAATCTCTCTCGTCAATAGAGAAGTTCCCGTGTAATAGTAATGAGAACGTAAATAGGGGTGATTAATCAAATAGCGTTACCTTCATGACGTAGAAGAGCAGTGAGGCGAGAGAGAACTCGGAGTAGGACTGAAGCACGTCAGAGTCCAGCGAGTCGTACGTGGCCAGCTTCGGGGCGCTCTGCGGGTCACAATGTGATATAACGTTATGTAAATCTATATATTTCATTTGTTCTAAAATAATCGCAATAAATAACAATAAAATTAGTCATAAATAAAAAATATGTTGGAATGGAACAAACACCCTTACATTGATGAAAAGTAAATAATAGAGTTGGCCGATTTTTATGGGTGTGATATAAAATTCGGTGAAGCCATTGCCGTGTACATACATAAAATATACAAGGTGAATAGATCCACTTGGTATATTTTATATACAAGGTGTATAAAGTCTTATAATTGGTTGATGAAAATTTAGATATGCAGAATGTCACCTCAACAGCCCTCTGGCTGAACAGCGGCAAGTCCGTCTGCTGGTAGGAGACGACGGATCTGAACTTGTTGTAAATAATCTTTCCGCCCGCGAAGTCGTATCCGGACGTGAGGATGGCGGAGGCGAGCTTGGCGGCGTCCAGGAAGGTGGGCGGCAGACGGCCGACTTCGTTGGCCACGCCCAGGATGTGGCGCGCGTACAGGCGCTGCAGGATGCCGCGCGACTTGTCGCCGATGCAGATCACCTGTGTCATCAATACACCAATTAAACACTTTGTTGGCACCACAAAGGAAGAACAAGTACAAATATTATAAAAAAGTATGTTGAAGTTTAACATGAGGTTTTAACAAAATGTCTGAAGGTCAAAATACGGGCGAAGGTCTGCCTGCGACGCAAGAGGTTGGGGGTTAGATTCCCTCCCCAGAACAAAAATTTGTATGATCTGCAGATATTTGTTTCGGGTGTCTGGGTGTTCTATTTGTATAATAAAAAATATTTATTTTTATTTTTACATTTTAGGAATACATTTTTACATATATATCTATGTATGTGTATTATATTAAGTATATCAGAAATCTAGCAGCCGTATCACAATCTACGAGCTTACTGCGGGGCTAGATATTGCTGTGTAAGTTATCCAGCAATAATTATTTATTTATTTAAATAATATATACCTTGATGTTCTCCGCGCCGGGCTCGTTAAGACGCAGACGGATGGCCTTGGCCACGCCGGTGTGCACCGCGCCGCACAGACCTGCCGACACACGGTCATGTATATACGTCCCACACAGGGACACAGAGCTCAATACAACTCAAGGAAGGAAGGAGTTGCGGTGATCACAGTAAGTTGGTACAGTACAGAACGACGCTGCTAGTATCTTCTGATATTATAAGTATCACGGGTTTTATTGTGGAAACTGGATTGTAGTGATGGTTTGACTTGGCGTACTTATGTTATATTATGGTGAACTAGCTTGTTGATCGGTATAAATGTATGCATAGAAATAAGAATACTTATGAAATATTATATCCACCTATCTAGCCACCGCCGCCGTAGTAAAGAGAGTTGCGAATTACAGGTGTCGTCGATGCCAGAAATAGTACAAGAAATAACAGAACCCCACTAAAGAATAAATAAAAATAATAATATAAAGGAAGTTGATTAAACTTAGCATATAAATTACTAGCTCATAGATCTCTAGAACTTATACATGT
Source organism: Chloroclystis v-ata (assembly GCA_963691955.1). Lineage (NCBI taxonomy): Eukaryota > Metazoa > Arthropoda > Insecta > Lepidoptera > Geometridae > Chloroclystis > Chloroclystis v-ata. The sequence goes on from OY829905.1 coordinate 5,684,726, forward strand.
GACTTATTAAAATAATTGACATTATAATCGTCATGGTTTGACGAGACCAACGCGATTTTATAGAAACAAATTTTGTTTCTATAAAATGTTTTTGCATGCTATCAAATAGTGTACAAGAAACATACATATTATGACAAACCCTAAGAATAGTACCACCCCAACCTACTGCAGGTGTCTACTAATGGTATTCTACATAATAATATAAACGCTTTTACGTATATTAATAAAATGCAAAAAAATAAACTTTAAAATTATAGTTATAGCTCTATGTTATCTATATGTACTTATATCTAATTTTTTTTTCTTCCTTTTTTGATCTGCAATCGGCCGTTTGGCTATAATCAGATGTGTTCTAGGGTGGAATTTTGATTTTTGACAGTTTTTAACATGGAAAGTTATATTATGATGTGGGCAAAGCCCTGGATGGTAAGCTAGTATAGGTGATAAACATACCTCTGTCGGAGGTGATGGCCACATACAGCTCCTTGGGGTCGTCCTTGGGCGCTTCCACCTGTAACACGTAATTATTACTTTTATATACATCAAAATATTTTTGTACAAATTTGTATGTTTAAAAGATTTATAATTTTGTCAAAAAAAATTTGAAGTTGAAGTGAGTTCAAAGATTAATAATGGCTTATGAATGGCTAGAGAAGAATTCATGTACTTAGTACTCAAATAATATGAATTAGAATATAATTTATACTTCTAAAAATGTTTAAATTGTAGTTAATTTCTTTCTTATATCTTGATATAATAAATCTTGATAAATATTTATAATGAATGATCTAAGTTAAGGTGTATATTAATAGAAGTTAATTAATATCTTAATTTCTAGGTATTTTTTAAATTATATAAATCAAATAAACTGTAGTACTGACCTCAGCGCGCTCATAGAACTGGACAGCACCCTCGCCATATGGGCGAGCGGCCTTCAAGTCACGCTCCGCACGAGTGTATCTGTGGACAACCACATGACAATATTACAGACACAGGGTGGCAAATAAAACATATGGTATATAGCTTAGAACTCATTATAATGAAGCCTTAAATTACTCTTCAATAATTCTACACATTCATGGATTTTTTTATATTGCAATTATAGCAACTATCATTGTATAATACTCTTCATTAATATTGTAATTGTAATCAATCTTTTAAGATAATCTGTGTTCACAAAATTTGAACCAACCAATTGTATACTTAAACATTGTTTGTATAAAAAGCTGTTATCAGAATCAATTTGGTATTAAAGGTAGTTTAGATACTGCACTGTATTTAAATAGATTAAAGTGCAATTAAATGTACAATTTTACTACATTTGACATAGTCCTTGACTTTGACAGTGTTATCATTTTAAATTTGGAATAAACATTTTCTAAGCGAAATTTAGTAGAACTTACTTGGCGGCTGACACCATCTTCATGGATTGGGTGATTTTCTGGATATTCTTGACAGATTTGAGACGCAGGGAGATGGTCTTCAGAGTGGCCATGTTCCTCTGCTGTTGGCTGGCCACGGCCACGGCCTGCGTGGCGACGCCCGGCATACGACCCAACATCCTGGCGGCTCTGAGAACAAAACACCCACCGAATAAATAGCGAACAGATGATTGTTACAGGTTATGTCTCCTACAAGATTATGTAAGAGCGGCCGACACTCCTGATTGTTGGGAGCGATTTTGTTGAAAATGTCTATAACACTGCACCAGATATTGTGTTTCAATAGTTTAGAATCACATTTCTATGAGTTTGTAACAATAATTACTAACTTTTTAGGGCTTTTTCGTGGTAAATATATACAGCGAACAAAAATGTCGCTGGCTGAAAACTAATTTGGGGATGCCAGCAAACAAAAAATATAACTCGAAAGATTATGTGGTCGAAAACTTAACATAATTATTTAACATCTACATCCTATTTTTAAAGTTATTATTGAATTCAGTGAATTTTATTAATTAATTACCTAATAATCGCCTTTTTTATATTTTTACTGATGGAAGGAAAATATTTATTTATTTTAATGCCTATTTTCAGAACAATGTTTCACCTATTATTAATAGTTTTGTTCACACAGCAACATAGCCCCGTGATAAGCTCTAAGCTTGTACTAGATCTAGATTTCAGAGAGTCACAAAGTCACAAGTGTCTGGACTGGTTTCAATAGCTTAATTTAACTATAATAAATCAGTACCTACGCATAACCCTTGATGCCACAGGTCGTTTTCATATAATGTAGAACGATTCATTTAATTCTATTCATCTAGAATATTTGTATCATCATAGTTTCATAATTTATGTGAGTATTTTTACTTTGAGTATGTAGGTACATAGTAATAAAGTAACTTTATAAGTACCTACTTACCCACCTAACTAATTTGTTCGCGTCATCCAACATAAAAAATGTTTAGATTTCCGTTACGTGAAAAATAAAATATCTGCGTAAAATTAATCGTGGGCTAAAAACATAGTCCAACAAAAAGGAGAATTTATTATGGCTTGTCCTATAGCTATAGAATAGAGGATAGGACAAAACGTCTGGATGCTCGATTGCATTTCCGAGTCTTTCAAATTCGATGTCAAATAATAAGGTGCTCCAAATGGTTGGTTATCATAACGAAGCTAATCAAAGGCTAAACAATTTTACAAAAAAAGTCAATATAATTCGTAGCGGTTAAGTAATTATTATTACTGACGATTTTTTCTTTCCTTCTATTCTTCTTTGGTCTTCCGAAAGTTCGTTATAATTCGAACCGATTCTATAAACATCGATTCGAAGCTCTACCACCTCCCTAGTTGCTCGCACCAAAACAACCATTCATTTTTTTTTTTTTGGCGAACCATTCATTTATTTCATTGACTTGACAGATATGACACAACTGAACTGACTGACGGACGATTCTGAATCATTCACATTCACAGACACAAAGATATGACTATGAGAATAAGTACATACTATACTGTACATAGCATAGTTTCGAAACATTCCTAAAAACCAGACTGTCTTCTGTTTTCTTTAAACGCCAACAATAAAACGAATAATGCCTGAGCCAAATAAACAGGACACACTCGCAAATACAAACCCAGAGAGAGTTTTGGAGCTTGAACAGCCGACGAGGGAGATTTCGCAAACCGATCACATCAACAAGAAGCTGCTGACTTCCTTGTTCAACAGGATGGACTCAGAGGCCGCCAACAACACGCTCGAAGCTGATAGTGATGCTGCCAATGACGATGAGTGGAAATAGTGACCTTAAACTTACCTACATTTAATTAAACCTTATGATTGCCTATTTATATCTAAAACATTATAATTGTGTAATACACTTAGGTGTAGTAAAAGAATATATTTTTAAGTAAATTTCCTGTTTTGATTCCATTTGGAAGAGTGTCATAGAAGTGCTAATAATATGGTCATGTGCTCCACTTTTTAGGGTTCCATAGCATAATGGCAAAAACAGAACCCTTATAGATTTTGTTTTATAGGCAAATATCTGTGACGTCCATGTTATCATAATCACTATGTTCACTCTGCATTTTACTTGTTGTCTATTCAATATCTACAGTAAGGCAGTCAGTAATAATCAATACTAAAACATGCTACGCTGACAAACTAAGTACACACTGAGCTATGAGTTAACACCAAACACATTAAACTATTTTAACAAAAAAATAATTGAAGATCTATAACAAAACAATGTTCAACCTGCACTGCCATTAAATAAATAAATAAATATTTCTGGACAATTTTTACACAACGACATCTAGCCCCGTGGTAAGCTCAAAGCTTGTGTTACGGGTGCTAGATTTCTGATATACTTAATATAATTTTACTTTACATTAAGATAAAGATAAAGATAAAGAATTATTTATTGTAAAACTGTGTAGGTACATAAAGTTCTTAAATTTAGGTAGTATCAACAGTCTGCCCATTGGTTTAATTAATAAAACAAAAGAAAAACAGTAACTTCAATAATATTTTATTATGTACTACGCGAGTTACAATGAGGAATGTTCTTATTTACATAGCTTTTATTTCCAATTTAATTTACAATGTTCACAATTTCGGTTAAATACACACTACACTTGTTATTTTTAACCGAAGCAACAATAATACTGCAAAATAATGTTGCACTTAACATTGCAAGCTCATATTGTATATGATAAAATATAGCGATTCATTTCAATAGCATCTTACAAACATACAATAAATACTCATAAAACATAAATATACTGATTTGTCAAAAATAATCTATACATAAAAAAAATATGTTTGGATAATTAATTTACAAGGAGAATAATATTGTAATTTGTGTAATTTTCGTAAATATAATTGTACATGCGACTTCTATTGCTCTACCAGGCAGCGCCGTACAATGTAACACTGAACTTGGTAACATCACCTGAAACAATAAGAACCCCTATTTACGATCTATTTCCCACTGCTGGACACTAGCACTTAATTAAAAAAAAAGAGTCTAGAAATATCTATAATACATTCTGCAGTTAGGAACTTATATTTTAGATCATTATCTTTAGAGGTTAAAAATACCTAATGTACTTTTCTCTCAAATTATCTTTAGACAAAATTTGCTCTTATGCAGTAATCATCATCTTTTAAGTTAGATATTGCCTTAAAATGCAGGTTAGTTAGTATGTAGGTAAACAAAGGCATTTCCTCACCTAATAATATACATGTGAATCTTATGCAAGAGCGAGAGTTAGGCGGAGGACTTCTCTATCATGTCGACGTTGATCTTGTAGAACACGTAGGGGAAGTACTCCGACGAGCCGAAGCCGAGCCCCGCCATCTCAGCGTTCTGAAACATTAAACGTTAAAGTTTTCGATTTATTTATGTATTGAACAAAATTTCCATCTAAGTACATTTCTAAAAGTAACGGTTGGTAGATAAGCGTTAAGTCCAACAAACATAATTCCTAAGTTATTAGTTTATTACACTCGCCTATCAGAGACAGAATTAGCATTATTTCACAAGTTTTACATAATCTACTTTTAGATTCATTCATCGACTCCATAAATAGGGAATAAGAAATGTGACTCTTCGGACAGTCTGTCCGTGAACATGGCGCTTGCAACAGTGTTGAAATATCGGAAAACTCAAAAACATTTAAATCATAGTATGTTACCCATTTCATGTTCAAATATAATATTTATTTGTTTTTGTTACGAGACGGGCATCGAACCCTCAAAACTGAATTGCGTCGCAGACAGACCTTCGCCCGCTGCGCCACAGTGGTCGTCAACTACTATCAACTACGTACGTCTTGTGCGGAGTGGTTCTGCGCGGAGTGGTCGAGGTGCAGGTAGAGCTGCTGCAGCACGTCCCGCAGCCTGCGCGCCGCCTTGCGCGCCGGCACCAGCACGGCCGCCTGGAAGTTCACCGGCAGACCGTACCTGGGGAACACACCACGTCACTACTGGCTCCTGTGCCTCTGCCTCTGTCAGCAGGGCACACGGGGGGCCCAACAATAATGACATCGAACTTTTTTTCCGCAAATTCCAACTAAGAAACTTTTCTTTGATATTTTTCTCCGCTGTTTCATTTTCACCTACAGTACTTTGTACATTATCTACAATAAGTCGGGGTCGGGTCTATATAAAAATAAGTCGGGTTTTCCTTCCTGACGCTATAACTCCAGAACGCACCAACCGATTTCCACAATTTTGCATTCGTTGGAAAGGTTTCGGGCTCCGTAAGGTTTATAGCAAACAAACGCGGGCGAAGCCGCAGGGTGAAACGCTAGTATGTTTATATTACTCTGAAATGTTGACAAAAATCATTCATCTATAAATTATTCATTTAATTTAGACAATAATTGAGGCATGGGGGCCTCCGCTCCTTTGTTGCCCTGAGGCCTCCAGACCTCTAAATCCGTCCCTGTCTGTCAGCAGTGAGCAAGACAGCTGTTCCTCACCTGAGCACGGACTCGACGAACACGCGCAGCGCCTTCACGTGGATCCAGGCGCAGAAGCACTCAGAGAAGTTCACCTTCAGCCATCGCACCAGCGGACCCTGTAACAATACATAGGTATAAGTTTATAGAAAGAACTTTTACTTTTTTTTTTTTTTACATTTATTTTTTTCATTTAATGTTTAGGTTACTACAAGTATTTGTACGCAAGAGCCTGTAAAATAATGATATTTCTATTTAATAAGCTAGTAGGCCCAAAGTTGTTATTTTCGGCCAAGAATAAGAAGAGGTCTGCTCCAATGGAAACAGAGCCTTACACGCCAAAATTGAGTGATTTTGGCGTCCCACTTGCCTCAACTTATAGTCTCAACAACTGATCGCAACTTCGCAATTTACGAACACAAAAAAAAATACGTACGAACTGCTTCTTCTTGTCGGTGACGAGCTTGGTGATCTCGTTCTTGCCGGCGACGAGGTCGGCCTCGTTGTACGAGAACTCGCGCACCACGAACTTGCGCTCGCGCGCGTGCAGCTTGAACTCCTCCGCCACCTAGGACAAAATTACATATAACATACATAAAATAATAAGTTTTAATTTTTATAAAGCGCTTCTGAGACGTACGCGGAAGTTCGGATTGACTCCTTCAATGCTATTCAGCGTAAAAGGATAGCAGGGATCTTGCCCAGGGTTTACTCAGTAAAACACCAACATTAGAAGTTTGACAGGAAAAATACTAAACACTAATATGTATAGTATAGATGTTGGATAGATATTGCCACGTAACTGACTTAGGTTCAGTAACCTAAAATACATTATGTATTTATTTTTATTTACTTTACTTTAAATTGTCTTTATCGTTTGTTTATTTTGTTAAGTTGCTATGGATCGTGATCTGAAATAAAGAAATTTTATTTATTTATTATAAAATGTTCTCCTCTAGTTGGAGACAGACATACCTTCTTGAAGAGCGTGACGGTGTAGAGTCCGTAGTCGTTGTCCTGGTGGATGAGCTGCGTGGAGCGCGGCACGATCATGTCCGTGATGTTCTCGTAGTTGGCGGTCCAGTCGTTGAACATCGACCTAACGAACGAAACAAACACGCAATCAGAAATAACAAAACAATAGGTGACACAAGAGATAAATCACCAAAATATTTTACGACATTATCATGCAACAGTGACCAAATTGATGAGCGTATTCTACCAATCTATGTGTGTTGTTGTGACTGTACATGATGTCGACTAAACTAGTTCGTCAGTCGACGGATACAATAAAATAATAGGGCAGAATTCAAGAAACATATTGTAAAAAAAAAGCTTTACTATATCGCACCTTCGGTAGTAAAAGGGCAGATATACCAAATTTTCGAAAAATGCCTTAATGACTTAATGTTTTTTTAATAAGTTTTGAGGTTTATTTTCGAAAATTTGGTAGTTAGGCCTTTGTTCTACCGGAGGTACTATATTGTGACATACTTGGGCACGATGACGAGCAGCGTGGTGAGGTACTCGCTGTCCAGGATGAAGTGCTCCTTCTTCACGAGGTCGGCCAGGTTCCGCGTCAACAAGCTGCCGCTGGAACCAGAGATAGTGGCTCAATGCATCAGCTCTAAGCTGGTCTATGTTGCACACAAGACAGTAGAAACACCTGCTATTACTATAACGTATTGTAGTAAAAACGTTACCCGTTACTATTTAAGGTACCTACTCTACTGTAAGAGCTCTACATGAAAATGTTTTAGAGTCTTTCATTTTGCTGAAAAACTCTTATGTTTTTATAAGTTTTATTTTTTATTACTGAATACAGTTTGCGACGCAGTTTTAAAAGGTTCTACAACCAGCATTTATTTCATTAGATTTTCAAGCTCTAATAAATAAATAATAAAATCCATCGTTGCTATTCATGATAAAAGCTATAGGTAGGAATATTCAAATATCTTACGTCTGTTTCTTCTCCAGGTTCTGCAGGTTGCCCTTGAGCGAGTTGTAGGCCTGCGACTTCGTCTTCAGGTCAGCGTCGATCTGCCCCACCTACGGACAGACACACAAACATATTTAGCCAATTGTGCTGATTTCTTTGTACGCACTCACTCACATTCTTAGGAAACGAACCTTGCAAACAAACCGAATACAGCGAAATTTCAATCAATTCTTGTTAGAACACGAAAAAGGTAACATGTCATACCCGTTTCATGCTTATTGTTAAAAACATTTTAAAAAATACATTTTTTAGTGAAAGTTGCTGTTTACACGCCTCGGAAAACCATAGGCCTGATTATGTAGGTATATAGCTGATCTATTGTCTATGCACCTGTTTGCTGATGATGTCGGCGATGTTGCGCAGACTCTGCTTGATGGGGTACTTGGCCATGTCCCACTGGAAGCGAGTCAGGTACGACGGCAGGTCGGCTGCAACACAACTCACGCTCAATTCTCTATGCACTATGCACATGTAGTATACGAGTGCACAAATACACGCACGTCTTACATTGGAACTTGTGATAATACAGATGTAGGCACATTATCTAACAATTTTACGGTTGTGAATCAAGATATGATAAGTACTTTGAAGTGAAAGCTGACTATTATTTGATGGCATGTGACACCTACTGATTGTTTAGATTTACTCTGACGAGAATTTCGAGTACATATAATTTAATTCTTTAAATTTAATATATTTGATGCTTTCAACCTTGATTACGCGACATCTCTCCGAACAAAATAATACGTAAGTATTTAAAAAATTAAAATAGAGATATTTTACCCACTTATTATTATAATATGTTAATGCAGAAATTTAATGTAATTTCAATAACATAATTCATCATTATATCGTTTTAATTTCTTTAGACATGTCCACGTAATCTGTTTCTGGGATACAAATGTCTGGACTTCCATTCGTTAACATTAAAATATTTTCATTTATTCAGAAATACATTTCACAATGGTATAAAAGTTACCTACTTCAATTTTTAAAAGGTTTTTTGATCCCTGAGAGGCAAAATGTGATAAGTAAAGATTTTCATATTTAGTGCAAAAAATCTTTATAGAGATATCGTGCTTTTATCGATAAAATGTAATAGATTATAGTTCATAAAGCAGGAAATTCTTAGAACAACAAACATTAAAAATATGACTAAACAACTATTTCTATCACAGTTTTTCATATAAACATCTCTACATACATACACTGAACAACAAGTAATACGGATATTCATGCAGTAACCATGCACATACACTACACATGCCAATCCTATTACTTCCTATTATTACCGAAATTATTAGATACAGTTCTCTTAAACAGTGAATGATGCAGTTTTGTTGAAAATTTAAACAACATGGTGTTATTGTATAGGGTTTAATTAAATTGCAGCAGATATTGAATAAATGTTTATAGTAATTTTTAAACCATGTATATATTTTATTTAAATAAAACTTTAAACACAATATATTATTATGTATATAAAATATATTTGCACCTAAAATGTGGTAGCTCAATACTGTTAATAAATAAATACATCGACAAACAAAACAAACGGAGACAATTAAGAAGTAAGGAAGCTAAATTAGAAATAACATTGCTACAACAGAGTTGAACATAAAATACAAGTTTTTAAATCATACTTGAAAATCATAAAAAGCAACGTAAATACATAAATATCGTGTATTAGCCTAGCCACATTTAATGACGTAGCGTCACCCTAAACATTACAATATAATCGGCAAAAATCGTTAAAGTACCTACTGTTCGAAATAAGGTACGACTGACGTATACGTATCGATCTAGTTATTTAGGATGGCGCTTCCGACACTTGTAACCACGGCCAGCGCCATCTGCTGTTTCAAGTACAAGTTAAGCAATCACTGCCCCACAATCCGAGCTGACGTGTCACAGGCAGGTAGCGCCGTACGTTCACCTCAGACGGCTCTAGCTAAAGGCAGGGAAAAGGAGTATCTGAGACATGATCAATCTATTGAATCCTTGGTTTACCGCAAAAGAAATAAACTTAAGACTCGATGACATTTGAGCGGAGCATACAAGCGGTGCTAGATAGCCAAGCTTCACACTGCTGTGCAAAGCTCAGGATAAGAGTCCGAAGTTGACTTCTAGAAGCTTCCTCTGTCATATATGGTTTGTAGATCAGTCTCAAACGCTCGGAGAGGAAGGATAATCCGAGAGGAGACACCAATTATTGGGTAGGTTTTTGAGGCTAGCTGAAAATTTATACCAAACCTAATATATCTTTTGATTTTAGAGATATATTAGGTTTGGTATCCCGCTCATCAGGTCAGCAGTTCCGTGTTAGGGTAATGGGAGAGGTTCTATACAAATCCAGCTTGCCTCAACCTGCCCAGTAAATATGATGATTGTTATATCGGTCTCATGGGTAGACAGCGGGGGAGGCGGTGAGGGTGGGGTTGTCGCCTAAACCTTGCGTGATTAAGTGATGCGGGCGCTCCTCGTCGTCGTCGTCCCAGCGCGGGCTGCCGCGGCCGCTGGAGGGCTGCGACGACGCACAGTCGGAATGGTCGCGCTGGTCGCACGGCCAGCAGCCGTGCTGCTCCGAGAAGGCCGAGTCGCAGACGGGCGACGCGGGCGTGCCGGGCGGCGGCTCCGCGCCCGCGCCGCCGCCCCCCCCGTCCATATACGACTCGACGCCTATTCCAATTGCAACGAGTTACGACTGTTCGTCGCTATATCACGCCTCGGAAATTTAATCGGACTTCAGGGCAAAATAAACAAATAAAAAAGAAAAAGCAAAAAGCGTCGTTTAAATGCTTGATTAGAAGCTATGAATGTCTTGTGAGGCAGTGGTTGCTGTCTGAAGGTCGATTCACGACGTCGATCGGACCTCATGAGCGCGATTACACGGTGACACCAACACGGCGACTGTCACATTTAACATATCTAATGATGTTTTGTGCTACAAAGAAAATAAAGCATTGTACATCACGAAACTGGACAAAAATATCCCTGTTCCACTTAACTAACAATCGTACAAATAACCGATACCTAACTGCTCGTCTTTCAAACATCCCTTATTTAAACTAGATACATATACATCCAGCTAATTGGAATATTTTTTGTATTGTGATTTTAACTACATACTTATCTAAGACAATGTGTCCATCCATATACAATTGCTAACAATTGATTTTTATATTAATCAATAATAACATTAAAAGCTACATAATTCGATATAGATATTGAAGCCAGCATAAACTATTATAACTGGAAGCGTAGCGTACACTAAAATATTACTTACTGCCGCAAACTTTTTTCCATTTCTCAGACACTGAAATTAAATCCCAAAATCTAACATTCACATTCATCTAAAATGCATTATAAATCCATTCTAAGTGATAGAGATTCTATAAAATAAAAGTACATATAATATTATAAAAAGCGGTGTAACAAAATACATAATAAAATCGTGTACAAGTAAAACATAATATTGTATTCTTATGCTTTGGTGCATAGGTACAAAATAAATACCTATAGCTTATTATAATAATTGTAAGCTAGTGCTTAATATTCAAAGTAGATAATTTAATGCAATTAAAACTTACCCCTTCTACTTTATAATCGTTAAGTTCCAAGATAAAAACAAATAACACCTGACGTTCTTGTTGATTCGATTTGTTTAAATAAATAGCTATAAAATAACATTTTTATCCCAGATATTTTTTAAACGATTTTTGCTAGATGTGTGATGGTGCACTACTAACGTGATATGGTTTTATGTGAACAACTAAAAATCTAATACAATAAACATATTCTGACTCGGACCGACTATTCGTTGCTGACACTAAATTGAATTACGAAGAGGAATACTAAAAACTCTTCAAAATATACGTAATTTAAATAAGTATTTAGGCATGGAATTATACTTCTATCAATTTTCTATCGTAATGTCGTAAATGTCATAGAGAGATACCGAATTTGAATCAAATATAATATTATGACTTCGATGATTAATTCAATGCTTTTACGATCCAGAATAATAATGTAATAAAAAAAGCAAGGGAATCCGACACTATAAAAATAATGGAATTAGTACATTCTATAAAATATACAGGTTTACATTAAAACAATCACATTATGTACAAATTATTGACATTTGAACATTTACATATAAAAAACACAGTTCTTATTAGTTTTGAAAGAACCGCAAAGCAGACATTTATTTGAACACTCTCACTCAACATTCGTAGCTGTGACTGAATTCGCGAATTTGTAACATAATCAATAACGAATCTTAAAATTTAAATTATTGTTCTTAAGCACTTTTAAATGGAATATTTTTCTACAATAAAATGATAGAGATTCGTTATCAATCAAATAACAGAAAAATTAATATAATACATGGATGTTGTTTAGAGATGTGAGATGTGTAAGTGTGATGATAAGATGAGCTATTTGTAACGAGATAATGTCATTATGATGCAAAAAAAAAATAACCAGATCATAAACTAAAAAAACTAATAAGAAAAAATGACATCATACATGCAAAAAAATAGAAGTCAAAATAATAAAATAGGTATAAAATCATCGCCGGCAAACTTCAGCGATCATGCCAAGAATTCCAGCACTACTTTGTGCTTTTATCATCTTTTCTACATTATTTCATTCTTTACTATTTATTCAGTTCATGCTGCCGAATTTCCGGTTTGGTAGATATATTTAAAATCCATTTTAAATTTCCCAGGCATGCCAAAATGCTAATTTCTTCCTTCATGCAAAATGCACATCAAACAAAATAGCAAACTGTTTCAATCTGCTATTCCAATCCTGTTTCCTAATTCATTAGAGAATTGGCACATCTAGACGATGAAGTATAAGGTAGGTAGCCAATAAAATTCTTGTGTGCCACATAATTAAGTATATTACTTAAAATGAAAATATATGACTTACTGTTGTTTGCCATCAAGTTCTCGTGTAGTTTATCACGTTGATCTTCGAGGACCTGAAATAAGAGCAATGTTATGTTACTACAAAACTTCATTGTTTTATATCTACAAGTATAATTATTGATAGGGAAATAAGTCAAAATATCTTTGTTGAATTGTTTATTTGTTTTTATTTAATTTTGTCTAATATTTATTAGCTTACCTCTCCGAGGTACTGTGCAACCTTCCTTGTAACTGCCTCTACAAAGGTGTCCAGCTTCCCAAGGTCATCAGACAAACCAACCAACTGATCCAAAGTCCCCACCTAAAAATAACATATATGCACATTATTTTATTTTTGTAATTTTAGGAAAACCTTACAACTAATATACAATTTATTATGTATGGATAGATGATGATTACTTGTTATCCAAAACACATAAAACAAGGTTTTGTAAGTAAACTTAAATATAAAATATTTGGTCAACTGAGATGAGAACATTTACCTATCTGATAATCCAGCAATCTTAATAATTTGTTTTTGTAATATAGATGTGGAAGTTACCTTGAGGTCGGGAATAGGGAATTTGTAGTTGACACTGAGGTTGCCCGACTTAGTGGCATTGTTCAGGGTGTCCCAGGTCTGCTGACACGTCTTGTCGCCGGGGGCACTTATCACCCAGTATTCCGACATTTTCACCACTGAAACACCATAAGAATCTGCTCAGCCACATAAACAAATCACAACAATTATAGCAGAAATCAAGGATATAAAACGCACAAGACTTGTATTGTTACATCTTCGCAAACACTAAACCAGGAGCAGTTTTTCAAGAAAATCGATTTCTGCTACTGCGAGGAATCAGGGTCGAGACCACAATGGTTGGAGGCAATTAGTGTTATGAGAGCGAGCGGCTCTGTGGGCTGCGCGCTCCTCTGGGTCGATACAAGGGGGGTTCAGCGGCGCCAGGCTGGCGGCCAGACGTCCCGGCGCCGGGCTCCCATTACAACAAAAACCACCCCGAACCACCCAGCCAACATCCGTCACTCCAGACATTGACGTCTTTTAGTCCCGCGCAGAAGCGATTCCTTGCAAAACAGCCCACGGTACGGGCACGCAAAATTCACAAAACTTACCTAGTGCTTAAAAATTACTGCTGTTTATCAATAAATACCAGAAACAGCAAATAATTTGGCGAAATCACAAGACAATTCGGGACTAGCCCTTCATCAACGCCATGAAAATTCACGTGATGCGGTGCTGCCACCTACAAAGATTGGCGTACAGCTGATTTACGTCAGTTGTCTATGGATTTTTTTTATGTATTGATTCTAAATAGCCATCGATTATGACAAAATACGCAGCTATATAATGTGTATAGGAAAAATAATATATTTCAAGATATTTTCCCGAACGATGTCACTCTCAAATACCTTGAAAACTAAATCGATACCACATAAAATGCAAAAACAGAGAAAAATGATCGCACATAGACAAAAACACGGCAGTCTAGCTCTTTGTAATGCCAATGTATCTTAATTTAAAATGTCAATGTCATCATTAAATTCATTAAAATAAAAATATTTGAAAAGTCAAAATCTATGTAACCAAAATTTTAGGAAATATAAAAATAATACCTACAAAATGCGTATTTTCGGATTTTTAGCCAAAAAAGTTGGCGACCTAACCGTTAAATATTCTAATCTCCCCGAATCTTATATAAAAAAGAGTTATGAACAGGTATCTCCGAGAAAATGTAACGAATGATAACATAACCCCTAAGTAAACAAAAACATAAGTCTTGTGGTGTTGTAGGTGTACTGGAAGAACCCCAAAGGCTACCCGCAGTACCCCGCAGCGCAGGTTGCGCGCAAGAAGTACCGCTTCACCACAAACCGGCCCTGGACAGCGCAGTTCCGTCAGCAGAACGACCGCGGTCTGCATCGGAAGAAGGTGTTCATCGAACCTATCAGAGAATGGAGTTTCTTCAAGTGAGTTTTACTTAAAAAATCCTATGTGGTGTACATTAAAGTGTTTTTGAAAGATTGATTGATTGCAAACCGGCCCACCAGCCTATACCTGTTCAAAGAAATAAATCAATATTGTTCCATTGCAGAGGTGACCGTGTGGAGGTGATGGTGGGCAAGGACAAGGGGAAGCAAGGAATTGTGTCGCAGGTGGTGCAGGAGCGCAACTGGGTGTTTGTGGAGGGACTCAACACACATCTCAGAAATGTAAGTCACAGTCAGTGTAATACATATTTACTTGTTTGTACTACTTTGTACATATTAATGGTACAAAATGATAGGCCAAGCCATTATCCATCAACCAATCTTGTAATATTGATTAAGCATTTATGATTAATTAAAATGGGAAGAACTCTGACTTACTCTTGAGTTAGGGAAACACTGTTATTGCTAGAAAATAAGATTTGATCATTACAGATATTTATTAAAAATTTTTTTATAAAATGAATGTGACCTTTGCCCAGTAATGGGAAAGTACAGGCTTAGTAAAAAAAACATTTATGTAAGTAAATGTGTACCTACAAACATTGTTACAAGATTTAAGATTATCTACTTGCAGAATTGATACAGAAGATTCTCTGGAATTAATACATGTTGTGTGCTTACAGTTTATTTTTCTATACTAATAAATAAATAATAATAATAATAAATTGGTGCTAGTTTAGGAGTGTTAATTGTCTTCAGTGATGAAGCTCATTTTTGGCTCAATGGGTTTATTAGCAAAATATTTCTAACAATCGATTTATAGAAGGGTAACTTTAAAGATAACTTTAATGGCCGCCTCGTTGGTGTGGTTTAACGTCTGGAGGTGTTAAACCACACCAACAAGGAGGCTTATTCTTTGGGTAAGGTTAGTGGTCACATGTTCTGTGGTAATAGTGTCATTATGTCTTTACATTGATCATATTCATTCCAGGTAGGCAAAGACAAGAAGTTCCCGGGAGTGACGGTGCAGTCGGAGGCGCCGCTGCTGGTGACCACAGACGTGAAGCTTGTGGACCCAGAGTCACTGAAACCCACGGAATTCGAGTGGCGCTTCACGGAGGACGGTGATAAGGTAACTATAAGCCGCGCACTTAAAGAATTGATTTATAAATGGCGTTCGCTCACATGCGTTCTCGCTCACTCTCTATCGCTGTCTATACTTTTATCCTTGTTTTGCCAATCGTACCAATTTTCTATCTGCGCGGGTTATACAACCTCATAAATGTATCAGACTAGACGACCTTCAGACCGACAGATTAAAGGTTCTTCTAGGTTATATAAATACCACACCTAAAGAACCAAATTTGAGTCTAATTGCTGAAAAAGGAGTCCCCAAACTAGGTTATATAAATAAAGCTCTTGCTCTTCCTTGATAAATCTACTATCCAACACTGAAATAATTTTTCAAATTGGACTGATCATATTAAAAACATCAGCCCAGCCATTCTCGAGTTATAAAATTACAACGAAAAGTGGCATTTTATACATATACTTCGATATTATATAATATTTGTTTAAGGTGCGAGTGTCGCTGTCGAGCAGCCGCGTGATCCCGGTGCCGGCGAGCGCGGAGGAGACCATAGACTTCAAGAGCGCTGCGCTCTACATAGACAACCCCGACAAGGACACTGCGGCAGACGATGTCGTCGAGGTAATATCACTGTCTATTTATTTATATACAGAAAATAAAGTTACAATAAAATTACTTTGGTATGCGTTGTAGCTGTAAAAACATACCCTTTAACCATATTTGAACAATAGCTGTGCCCACCACTCCGTCCGTGTTAAATTATGTTTGTATGCGGGTCACGTTAATCGTTATGTTATGTGGGTGTTCATATTTTTTTTTTTTTTTTTTTAACTATCTACAATCAGCCTTGCAGCTTTAATCAGATTTGCTGTTTAGCTCTTTTTGAGTGAGTGCACATCCTATGATGTGTCTCTCTATACTTTATTTTTCAGGTTTTTTTTTTTATGTTGTAATATAAATATCAAATTGTTATTTTTTTTTTTTTTCTTTTATATTGATGCTAGTCGCGATCTTTTCAGTCGGAATGTGCAGTCGTTTGTGGTGATCAAGTCCGTCGCTAAGCGATTCGTATGGCGATGGAGCCTGTGTTTGTAGGTCACTGAAGATGTTTCTATTTCTTGCTTCACAGTCGGGATTTCCAAGTAATCGTGTACTTCTGTGTTTTGGATGAACCATGGAGCGTTAGCGAGTATTTTTAAAACTTTGTTCTAGAAACGTTGGAGGATTTCGATGTTGGAGTGACTTGCTGATCCCCATAGTTGTATTCCGTATGTCCAGACCGGTTTTAGAATACATTTGTAGATGAGCACTTTATTTTCCAGGCTTAGTGATGATTGTCTGCCTATCAACCAATAGAGATCTGATAATTTTCTATTGGACTGTTCTTTCTTAGCTTTTATATGATCTCGCCAGGTGAGTCGTCTGTCCAGGTGCATACCAAGGTATTTAACTGAAGTATGATGAGGCAAAACTGTTCCATCCAATGTAACCGGGGTGCAGTCTCCTTTCTTTAGTGTGAAGGTAATATGAGTAGATTTAGCTGGGCTTGCTCTGATTCTCCATTTTTTTAGCCATGCGTCAATATTATTCAGACATTTTTGTAGTTTCGTTGAAGCTGTTATTGGGTTTTTGTCACAGGAAAGAATTGCAGTGTCGTCTGCATATGTTGCAGTTACTACTTCTTCAGAAACGGGCAGATCTGCAGTGTAGATAGTGTATAATACAGGACCTAGCACAGAGCCCTGAGGAACACCAGCTTCTATTGGGTTTATGGAGGAGAGTTTATCCTCATATTTTACTTGAAATATTCGGTGCTTTAGGTAGTTCATATGTTCATATGTATAATAAAAATATCTATTTATGTACTTAGGGTGTTTAACAGATTATCTAGTGCCTGTAACACAAGCTTCGAGCTTACCACGGGGCTAGATATTGCTGTGAAAATTGTCTAGCAAAATTTATTTATACCAAATATCTGTAGATCGTACAAAGTTTTGTCCCGAGGCGGGAATCGAACCCGAACCTATTCCGTCGCAGGCGGACCTTTACCCGCTGCGCCACAGAGGTCGTCTTCTTCAATGTGTGTTTTTATATAAATATTTATTATAATATTCAGGTGACGTTCGCCCCGCGTCTGCAGACCTTCGAGATGGATGTGATGAGTGACCTCGGGATCGAGGAGTCGTGCGACGCCGCGCCCTCCTACTGGTACTAGCGAGCCGAGCCGAACCGAACCGAGCCGAATCGAGCCGTCTCTGTTCCTGCGACTGTGAATACTTAGTTTATAATAGTAATATAGATTGAATAGTTATTGTAAGATCGTAAATGTATGTTGAGTTTTAAAATTTTGTTAAATACAATTATTTTTTAAAAGCGGACATTATGTTCTTTTTTTATAGTTTTTGACTTCATAGTTAATGCTTGAATTCATCCAGATAATATTTTAATAAGCAGCTCGTAGTAAAGATGGCCGTAAAGGCCGAAAAGTTCTTTAATGGATACTCCAATCGTTAAGTGCTTGCGTCAGACGTCCACTAACGACCACCCGAGATGAGAATTATTTAAATATGTGGTGGTTTGCCGTAGATGCAAGCCTTTTTTGGTTGTAACAAATGGAAATCATTTTGGTGTGGAGATTTTACGGCTGAAATGTTAATAATGAATTTATTAGCCTGAAGGCAACTGTCCGTTATTTGTGATAAAAACGATGGTTATACCGACTGCGCCGAGTGACTGATCTTCAAGCTGTCTGATAAGCGTTATATACGATATGGTGTGAAATGATGATGCGAATAAAACATTACTTATGTAGAATACGGACTCATTCAACCAATCGTCAATCTGGATACCGTATTACCGATAGTGAACTATCATGATTAAACCAGTCTGATCAATGACTTATGTCTAATCGGTTTAATTTAATAAATCTAAATACCTACTCCCTGACTGTTATCTTAGATAGATAGAAACACGCTCCTATCACGCGCGTGACACGCCGGTGGCGCGCGGCGTTATCGGTATATCTGTAACAGTGTTGGCGGCTGGCGAGTACAAATATATGGCAGCTACACTTATTATAATAAGTTCGATTGGGGAGATCCAAGGAAGGTGAGAAACGTTATGGGTTGTTATGATGAGACTAGCAGTTCGCTACTGACTGTGATGGGTGGTGAAATGGTACAATTTTTAATCCAGCACCACTCGGAACTAGTCTAGAAAAGCCTAGGCTACATAGGCTTTTCTAGGTACCTATCTATATAATTATAGATAGGTACCTACCTACTTAATCATATAACATGGTAAACTTGAACACAATAGAAAAATTATATGCAGATGAAGTCATTATTACAACATATTTCCTGACCTATAGGTACCTAACATAGGTAGGGCGCGAACTGAACAATAGAAAAATTATTTAGCTCAATCTATATTCCAATAGCTAGTACAACTGATGTCAATAGTAAGAGAAGGAATCAAGATGGAGTCAAGCAGAAGGTTCCGTGAGCCTGTTGAGTTTTACCTAGCATAGCAAGTTAAAAAATATTAGAATTTGATTACGAAAAATCCTGAGATTAAATAAAAACCGTCAAGTGCGAGTCGGACTCGCATTAGAGGTCTCAAGGAGCTGACATAACAAATAGAGTCTCTTTTGTTTAGTTAGACGCTGTATAGTGGAGAAGGGTAAAAGCGGGAGGGGAAGGGATGCAATCAATGCACGGAGCGCAGCGGCAAGGAGTAGGCATGGGCAAATGAAAAAATATATCGATATAATATCGTACCTATCGATATTTTTAAAAGTTGTTTTTTTATGTATCAAAATATTTCGTTCCCACTTTTGGGATACAGGGTTTCTCTCTCGAAGAGAAAAATTTAGCCCTTAATTATTCAATACGATGGCCAAGTGCGGTTAAGTGAATGTCACAACATGCTCTTCAAACTTTTTAAAGTTAGTGAACTTATAAATATAGAACGATAATACACGCAGTAGTTAAGAAACTGTGTTTCAGAACATGTCGGTATCCTCACGAGGTGCGCGGCGGGGTTTGACCTTAGGAATAGAAGTCGAGTGTGCTCCCACTTAGCCAACACAGCTTTGCTCAAGTATTAGTGTACTTTATTAGAAATTGGTATGAGAAAAATAACAAGATCACAACGTAACCTTGGCCCTCGAGTGGGAGTCGAACCCACGCCTCCCAGTTAGATCCCAGGGATCCCTGGGATAATAATTTAGAAAACTTAAGTGAGAGTCAATCACTATAATATAACAAATAGTAATTAGTGTACTTATCGAAAATTATATACGAAAATTGGTATTTATGTTCAAAGAGTTTCCTTCTAGTCTAGAAATGAAATCGTACGAGGGCTCCACAGATTAATAACCACCAGATACCTCATAACAGGCGACGACCGCGCGCCAAACATATGGTTAAACCAACCATATCTAAAGCCCCGCCTCGAAACACGGCTTTAGTTGCGACCAAGTGTCAGACCCGTGAACATCATATACGTTTCTATAGTCTAACGCAAGTGAAGAGGTCAGCTTATAATGGCTACTCGTACGAAGGACGTTCACTTGTCTCTTTTCCGCATTGCGCTTATTGCATTCGTTGTCCTTCTCGGCGAAAGCACGTGTAACGTTAGTGTTGTAAATTCTAATCGATATCGTTAAAAATGATAGACGACGTACCTATATAAGCGGGTCTCTCGGTATTATTGTATGTAAAAATAAATAAGTTATCAATAAACCGTTTAAATATGTTTATAGAGTACTTACTCAGTAATATGAATTATTAGTGATACATTTTTCTAATATTATTTTTTAATTTTTAAGTTCTACAGATTTGTGTATTCCAAAAATAAATACATATCTGCCTACCTACATGATGCTATTTTAATTTTAATATGAAATTTTAAAACGAATCATCGAAATTAATTATCGACAAATTCATTCAATGTTCCCAACCCGCGACCTAAGTGCGACCTTGAAATAGCCAATCACAACGCCTTTGTTCCAGTCCCCGCAACCCGCGCCTTCCTCCAATTTCGGTGCGTTTTAATCGGAACAAAAGTATTCATATGTGGCATCTAGTGGTTATTTAATCTGTGGAGGGCTCATTAAAAAATATCGAACTTAATATCCGGAAAAATATAAATGATTGATATATCGATATCGATACTTTTTACTCAAGCAGTCAAGCTTAGCAAGGAGCAGGAGCAGACAGTAAAGTCCACAGAACACAGAACACTACTACTCCTACCGGAGGTAAAGTCACAATCAACATCAACACATGAGTCAGTCCAGTGATTATTCTCTTTGAGTCAGTCGCGCGTCGACCGCCGCGCGCACCGCTCGTCTAACTTATTTGGATCATTATGGAGTGTTTTCTCGTGTTGTTTATTGTCGCTGCGTTGCTGGGCTGTGGTGATGCGGTAAGTTTTTATTAGTATTTATTTGTTGCTGTAATATTATAATTTATTTAATACTGGTAAATCTAATAAGTACATTTTTTATTAAAATGATTTAAATTAATGATTAAAATTTAAATTTTTTAAGTAAATGTTTTATATTTTGGTGGTGGGTGAGTAATGGGTAAGAAGAAGAAGAAGTAAATAAAATTAAAGGAATTTTGTGTATGAATTTATATAGAATTTGTTTATTGAAACTTGGTCTTTTTTATTGATATTATAACTACAGGAAAACAATACCCATACAAGAAAATACTATGTTCAATGTTTATCTTAAGTTTATCCCTATTGGAAGTTCAAGAAAGAACGTAAACATTTATAGGTACTTACGTGTAAGTACCTACCTACTCTATCTATGTCGATGTTTCCGACATGAGGGGAATATATTTTGTGAATTATGCACCATTGCACCAATTCACTGTTAAGTTGATAATTATAAGTTGATAAGTCATAATTGATAAGAAAACGGCGACATACTATCACAAAAAATGCATACCTACCTACCTATGAGCGACGTTTAAAGTTTTTAAAGTTAGTAGAGTACCTATCGCTGTGTGGTGCCGGTCTAAGAATAGAACCTAACACATAATGATTTTCAGTGGATGTCGTCAAACGGGAATTCTAATATACCAGAAGACGGGCAGCAGCGTCTTTTTGTATAGGTAGATACTACCCATACCAAGTAGGTATCAACCCGAATGATAAGCGTGGTGATTTCACCAAATCCTCCAAAACCCCGTTCGTTTGTACGGAAGCAAAGTGTAAAGTCACTTGCATCATTAAAATTTGTGTATATTTGTCGTATCTACGTACCTATAAGTACCTGCAGATCAGCTGCAGCTCCCAACCCAAATATAAACCAAAACAAACCATTTTAGATGAAGAAAGGGGACAGTGACCGCGCACGTGCGCCCCGCGTGTTGTTGCTGCGTCCCTGTCTCCCGGAGCCGTCTCGCTCGCTCGCGGGGACGGGAGCTCTATTCTCTGCTCTCAATCTCAACTTAGGGCTAAGGGCCCTGTCGGCTGTCACGTACGCCCCTTTCTATTATCGTTGGGCTCTTTGTAGATTGTGATTGTGATACAAATCTATGATATCCGATGCTCATAAATAATAATGGGAAGAACCGAATGGTCCAGATTACAAAGATTTATAAAAATTATTGATATTATTTAGGTAGGTACCCTAAGTTAGGTAGTTAGTACGAATTTATTACAATTTTAGAAATGATCTGATTTAAGATCTTACTTGTTTTGAAGTTATTCGACCGTCACGTTTTGTAATCTATGTAAATTACCACTTAGGTATTTTAATATCAAAAATTCATAATGTGCCCTTTAAAATGTAGGTAGGTAGGTACCACCTACCTAGGTAACCTACGTTTGGTATTATGTAAGATGAGTCTTCGAGCATCATGTTAGGGCGGGTTTTTTATGAACAGTGTGAATTGACACCAAAAAATAATGCGAAATTGTGGTCTCGTTAACGTGTCCAACACTGCCAAATCACTTGGTGTAATGGAAGTGTTTTTGTCTTACCCCTTTAATCATCTTGCCCCAACGCACCCTACTGTTCCGCTAACAGGTACTTTCCTACATATTGTTGGAAATTATTTAAATAACATTCAATAAGTTTACTTTTACTTGAATATTATGATTAATGGTTAACAACTCTTCGTGTCTTTTTAATTGTTCGGGGTAAGTTGCTTATATTTCTGACACATTACCTTATCTCTTATCTCTCCAGGTTCATGATCGCATGATTGATGTAACATTAATAAGGTACCTACCTACTGCTAGATTACAAATTGCAAGCACTACTCGGTAGCGTGTCGTTATCGACACCAAATTATTGTAACTAATAAGAAGAAGTTAGTTAAATCATCACATAACAAGTAACAAAATTGCTGGCCGTATTCTAGTGCCTTATCGTTTATCCCGCGGGTGATAGGTTGGTACTGCTCTAGAGCCGGCACCACTCGGCACTGAAAAGGATGAAATTTCTCCGTTGCTACTCCGATTTAAGTGAAAAAGTTTGTTAAACATTCGCCATTGTTCAGATACCTAATCGAGGAGTTATAACGGGTCTTTATCGGGCACTTTTATTATTTTACCATTCCGATCTTTTGCAGTTGCTCGTAGTCCCAGAAGAATGGTGTATGGATAAAGTGACGCGTTAAAGACCCGTTATAACTCCTCAATAAGATGTTGCTTGTAATATTTGTTTATAATTAAGTGTAATTTATAAAAGTTGTTATAAATTGTTTGTATTTTCCAGAGAGCGTACAGAGCAGCGGTTAGCGAACGCGGCGCCGGCCACTCGCTGTCGTCGCTGGTGCAGGAGGCCAGCCGTCAGGTCAGTGTTACCATATTTAGTCAATGGTGTTACAGAGCCTCCGAGTATCTCTCAAAGTCAAAAACTTTATTTTCATTACCTATGTGTGCTTTAGAAACTCGTGTTCTAACGGTAAAGGCAAACATCGTGAGGAAACTGGCATGTTCTGAAAACTTTGAAATATTTAATGGACATGTGTCATTCACCACACCACAACCCGCACTTGGCTAGCGTGGTGAATTAAGTCCTTATTATAATATATTTATTAGATATTATCTAAGAGAGAAGTCCCTTTTGAAAATTCTTACTAGGTAATATAAATTACTAGCCGACCGCCAACGCTACGCTTGCTCTTTTTTTAAAATACAGCCCATAACCTTCCTCGATAAATGGACTATCCAACACTGAAAGAATTTTTTAAATCAGACCAGCGGTTCCTGAGTTTAGCGCGTTCAAACAAACAAACAAACAATCAAACAAACTCTTCAGCTTTTAATATTAGTATAGATATTGATCCCAAAAATTAAAAAAATATAAGTTACACTCACATTCTATAAATAAATATAAGTCACCTACTCACACACAGTAATAATTAAATTTATTTTAGTTTTCATAAAAGGAACACGTAAATCCGTCAGCGGGCAGATAGGGCTCCGATATCACGCGGCTATCTGCAGTCGCGGCGTGATTATCACGACACTTTGTTGCATTTTTATTATTTTAAAAATAGACTCTGAACCAGCCTCAGATAGAATATGCCTTAGGGCGCTGCCATTTTTTTTTGCTTTTTCAATTTTACAGTAAATTACAGTAAGTGCGTTTTTTTTTTAGAAATCCGATATAATGGTGCTGCCTTATAACGCCGCAGATGAAGATCACGATGAGGTGAGTTTCATCTTCTCTACTGGCTATTCATTTGTTTTTGTAAGTAAATAGTGTTAGCTTAGTTTTGGGTCTGTGTTTGTAAGTGAGTAGAGGGTATGGTAGAGCGAGCTTACGAACAATTAGGTACCAAATAAGTTTGTTTTAAAGGCACTGATGATTTTAAATAATAATTAAAATCCAAATTAAAATTATACTTTTGCAGAATGTGCGCACCTTGTCAGCGGCCGCTCGAGAAGGACAGCTGTATCTCGTGGCGCACGTGAGCGAGCGAGCGCGCTGCGGCGACCAGACGGTGACTCTCGTGTTCGACAGAGAGGGAAATATGATCACTGAGTGAGTAAATTTTTGTATGGCTGAAAAACTTAACTTATTGTTTACTTTCTGCGATTATTTTTATTATTATTTTAAAGAATGACTGGACCGGGTTCCTACTTTTTCCGGGTTATTATTTTTCACTTATTTCGTACATATACGAGTTGGTACCTATAGATATTAGGTATTTTTTTAGATCGAGGTACAATGCCCAATATTATTTTCCCAAGACTTATTTTGAATAGGGAGACCCGTGCCCACTTGTGGGACGTAATATAATCTTCAATCCATTGGACTAGAATATATCTACACCTACATAGCTGCGAATTAAGACAGACTCTAAAACCTACTTTTTTTTCAATGTATGATTGCTATTAACATGAATGTACTCGCGTAAATAAAATTTGATCTTTCGCCTCTATTTGATGTGGACTAGCTACGTCGTCATCTCGTGTCACTTTATAACAATCACACTTATTGCTATCAAAACAATTTTATTGAAATGCGTTCATAACGAGATTGACATTGACCAATGACAAATTAAAATTTTTTTTTTATTAAATACTAGCAAATCGCCCACGCCTTTGCACTTCATCATCATGTAAAAAGTCCATGTATTTTTGTCGGTACGGTATAAGGTCAATTATATTAAATCTATTTACATTATAATCACAAAAATGCAAAATTGACTTGTACGAGTAGATCACACGAAGCTTACATTAACTATGACTACAAAATAAATTTGTAAAACATTAAGTAAGTACCTACCTATCTACAATATGTCTTAGCATCAAAATAAATCATTTCTCAACACTGCGGACGCAAAAGCTAGTGATAAAGTAATGTATTTTACATTGCAGACACCGCACTCAGAGCGGCAACTGTTCCGCAACCCACAAGGCACAGGCTCAAGCGGGAGCGGAGGCGGACAGCGTGTTCCGCACAGACTTCGGCGTGACGTTCGCATTAATGGCGGAGGAGCAGCTCGTGCGCGGGGGAGGGGGAGGGGTAGATGGGGCCGCGCGCTGCAACTACGTGCTCGTGCCCGCGTCAGACCGGGGGGATCTGCTTTACTTTGCACGTGAGTATTTTTAATAAATATACTATATTGCTGGACACAGCTAACATCTAGCCACGTGGTAATCTCGAAGCTAGTGTTGAGGATACTAGATTTCTGATATACTCAATAACTGCATAGATTTGCACTTCGTACAAATATATGCCCCGAGGCGGGAATGGAACCCGCAACCTCTTACGTCTCCGGACGACCGATCTTTGCTCGCTGCCACATCATCGACCACATCGGCCCTAAGATATTGTGCATTGCAATTTTCTGATTAATATGTATAAGTATGAACTTATAAGTAGTTTCTCTAAGTGGCTCTGTAACGATATCTAAGGCAGTTGTTTTACGTTTCAGCGGGCGAGCTGGCAGCGGGCTGGGCCCACGCTCATCGCGTCAACGTGCTGTCTTCCCCCGCTCCCGCTCCCGCCTCCGCCTCCGCTACATCCCCGCTGCAAGTGATCGAGGTGAACGACCTGTGTCCAAGTAAGAACCTTCAATAAGCATAAAGCTTTTGTTATATTATGTCAGCTTGTTACGACCTAAAGATGAGCGTGAATTCATTAAAGGTCTTATTACAAGGCTGGTTAGTGATCGCAGTAAGTTAGTGCATAGAACGACGCTTCTGCTCGTGTTTCACCCACCACAGGCAATGTTTTGCAATACAAAACATTTATATTTCCCATCTCTATGCTATTCCTAAGTATCGTAACAAATGTGGGATTACTAATTTGGGACACCTTGTACAAACAATTATATTATCTTATTATAAGTGATCTATTAATAGCTAATAATCCGTAACGCATATTACACTAGATATTGTAAGTTAACAACATGTTTTGAAAACACGCGAGTTATCAGAGGATTAAGCCTGGAGCAGACCGGATGCGTATGCGTGACAACGACGTGGTAGACGCTTACGCAATAGAGCTGTGAACGCAACGCATGCCTCGTGCCCGGCTCCAGCAACCATATTACTGTTTTTGAAGGTGTTGTGCACTATGTGTTACGAAGATTGGGTATATGGAGTTCATCTGTTCTAGTAATTCATCTGTCGAGGAAGAAGCTATATTACTTCTATTGTGCCAGAATACTTCTGCTTGCCAGACACACTTTTACAGCCGTGTTGGCTAAGTGGGAGCATACTCGACTTTCATTCCGAAGGTTGTGGGTTCAAACCCCGCCGCGCACCACTGATTTTTCTTCTTGGAAAAATATGTGTGCTGTAAAAAACACGTGCTCTAACGGTGAACGCAAAACATCGTGAGGAAACCGGCATGTTCTGAGAACTTTGAAAAGTTTGAAGGACATTTGTCATTCACCAACCCGCACTTGGCCAGCGTGGTGAATTAAGGCCTAATCTCTCTCGTTAAGAGAGAAGTCCCTGTGTCCCAGCAGTGGGAACGCGAATAAATTATGACTTCTGCTTGTCCAAAAAAAATGGGTCCATGATATAAATGAACGGAATGTACCTATATACAATGATTTGACTGTATAAACATTCATATTTATGCACAATTTCAATAAGTTTTTCTTTTTTATCGCTATTAATTACTAATCAAAACAAAATAAAAATCACTTTTTCTATATTAATAATTTCGTGCAGGGAAACGAAACATAAAAAAATATTGATTCTGAGTCGACAACATATATCCGGAAAATTCGTATTATGGAGAATTTCGTTAAATTCCGACTGTAAAAATACAAATAATAAACAAACCGCCATTTTTGGTGTCAACAAACACGTTCCGTTTCCATAGATACGCCTTCATTTTGTAATAAAATACAACTGACAGTAATTTCGCACGCACTGCAAAGGTACGTGCGTGTTCAAATATGTTCGGTGTGACGTCCATAATGGCGCGCCATTGAATACAACGTCATCAATGCGACGTTGCCGCTCTGTTCTGCGTAAGGCATGGCGTAAGTCACGCAGCCTGTTTGTGTCATGGGAGCTGCATTGCGTAGGGCTACACATGACGTCTATGCGCACGTCTACGTCACGCAAGCGGTGTGTCCTGTCACATACATTCCCATACATTACAACTCAGTGGTACGTGCACGTCTACCCTTACGTGTACATATACGCATCCGGTCTGCTCGAGGCTTTATCTCACGTCACGATGTCGTCACGACTTGCGCACGATCGTACGATACTGCGTCACTACATCACAACAACCTCCAGTTCGATTATTGACAAAATCACCGGGTAATATAAAATCCCCCAAAATACATAGATGGATTACATTTACATGATATTAGGTACCAGGTTATTTGGTGATCGCAGAATGGTCAGCTCTGGAAAATACAGAACGACGTTACAAGTCACAAGTGTGGTATTTTATCCGACTTAAAAAAATATGTAGAAAAAGATATAAAATCATCCAAATATGTTCACCCCATCTTAAGTTTTGAAATAACTAACAAGAAAAACGGATGGGAAAAGAAAAGGAAGATATTCTGTCAAAGGTACATATAGAACAGTCACCCAGAACAAATATCAGCAAATCATATAAATTTTTCTTCCAAGAGTTCCAAGAAAATATTAATTAGATATATTGATTTCCCCAGCCAAAGTCCAGCGCGCCCCAGTGGTAGTAACGCGCGGGTCCGTTGGTCGTGGGCGCCCACACGTGGTGCAGCCCCTCCACCTCGCGCCGGGCGCCGTCCGCGCCACAGTCTGCCACCATCGGCTCTGCTGCCACTTCACTGCCACCACGCAGAGCGACGGTGAGAAACGGCCAGAATTACCGGTTGCAGATAAAGTTTCGAATTCACAGATTCACATAGATTATTTGTATCAAAATGTTTAGTTTATCTGGCACTTATGTGTCTGTGCATCTAGCTTGGCTAGCGCATAAGACGCATTCCACGTTTGTGAATGTTGAAAAGTGCTTAGTCGAGATTATAAATTTTCGCCAGGTTTTTAGAAGGCAGATTAGTTTATCTGGCGCATAAGTTACGAATAGGCTTTATCTATAACAAGAATTGAACCGTGCACCTGGCTTTGATTGTGCTTAAGACACCGTTTATATGTTGAAAAGTCCTTAGTCAAGAATGTCATTATTTAACGGTAAAGACCCTGTTAATTTTTTTTTTATTTATTTAGTGCGAGACCATACATTTTTTAAAAGATTTCTTAGGAGAGAGAAGAAGAATATCCTATTTTGTATGCCTAATATAAATTATGTTTATGTCATGTTTCCAGCCGACCTTTCTGACGTGAGTTACGGAGTGGCGGCGTACGACGGCGCGGGCGCGGCGGGGCGCGGCGTGCAGAGCTGCGCGCTGGTGGCCTGTGCGGGCCGGGACAAGCGGACCTGCACGCCCGGGTTAGTACTAGTGTTTATACCTATAAAAATACCTATCAGGTATTTTTATTACCTGATATTATTAGGGTATATTCTATACCTATGAAATTTGTTTTTTATAAGATAAAATTCAATTTTTTTTTCTATATTTCCACCTCTGCCATCAATGCATCTTTGGCACAGTCTTAGTCCAGTCAACACAGTGGCAGGTTTGAAGCCTACCTTCTGGATGGGAGACAACTTCTTCGAAGGCATTTTGTCTCTCTCTCTCGGGTAGTTTTAAGTTAGAGAGATCTACATAGGTATAGTAAAACCATTTCTAAAATGAACGCCCTTCTACCGAATTCTGTATTTTTTTTTTCTGTGTATTCTGTTTTTCTGTATTTCCTCTCACACGTTGAAATCATCACGGTTTTGTGGAGGGAAGTTCATTTTTAGAATGGTTTTACTATACTTGTGTGAACACCGTTTTTGGCAATACCTATTGTCCTTAACGATTCACATAAGTGATAGATAAGTCAGCAACATTGTTAATTAGGTAATTAAATGACAATATTTTAATATTAGGTAGTTTATTCAGGACTTAATCTGTACATTGGGAAATCGTTAGTCATTGTTTTTCACTACCTTTATTTGCAGATCCCACAACAGAAATGTACTGTTCCAACGGCTGACGATAACCGCTAACTTCTCAAAGTCGGCCGACGTTGCGATCCCAGTGGTGCTGACGACGCGCCCCGCCGCCGCCGCCCTCCACACCATTGTCAAAGAAGATGCCAACGTCAAAACTGTCACGATGACACTGACAGACGTTGACAGCTTAGTGACGTTTGAAGCTTTCGCCGGATTCGTCGAGCGGGAATACATAAGTCCGAGTGTGAGCGAAGTTGATATATACAGCTATGTTTTCAACGAGGAAACTCTAGGATTCTTTGATTATATGTGGATAAGAGTTCGGGTGTTGATGTTTATTGTCTCTATATATATTTTGGAAATGTTGTAAATTTAGTATTTACATAGTGTGTTTAGTCTCTTTCAGTCTCATTATGTGAGATATTGATGGAAGGCTTTTTTAATGGTGGTTTATAGTTTCTGCCTAGTGATATTATAGATTATTTTATGTTGTATTGAAAAATCATGCTTAGGTTACATGCCCTCAAGTGGGAATCAGACTTACCTCACTCATAGTCAAGCCTAAGGATGCTATAATAAGATGAGTTAGTTATAAGATCAAAGCGGGTTTCGACATTTTTCTTATAACGATATTGGGCATAACTATGCAGTTTTGTTATTTTCCTTGCCAGTGGCATCCTAAAATATTTATTTACATTCGGTTTTCTGATAAATTATGAAATTTCCTTGGATAACCGTTTGTAATTTTTAAAACAAATCTTAGTAGGTAAGCTGAAAAACGTTTCTGTAGAAATAATAATTATATTTATTTTTTTAATTTAAATTAGGTTAAATAGTCGCGGAGCAGATAGGAATTAGTTCCTTGAACTGAACTGTAATTTTACAACAAATGCAAGAACCGAGAGAGAGAAAACAATACATTTTATAATTATTTTTTATTAAGTACATGATTGAACACTCTTGTTTACATCATACAATATCTTGGTTTTGAAAATTATAAACTTCAATAAACGCATTTCTATCAGCCCCGCGAGGAGATTGCTTGTGGTAATAGATAAACCTAGTTAAGGTTAAAAGGGAATTATGACTGTACCATGTGATATTAGAGTTATTGATGAAATTAAACATTTCAGTGAGTTTTTAAACATTGTTTTATTGTTACAACTTGTTTATAATGTTTATATTATAATAAACATTCATTATGTACCTACAACAATGCCGACATTTATTGTTTTTTAACAAAATACCAACGGCATCGTGATGGTATTTATTTACAAAGGCACTGATTCTGTACCTACCTACAGTTACGAATATGTGGATAATAATAATGTTATGTAGGGATGTATGAGTATGTATATTGTGCGCAATAATTTGATTTAAGTTGAACGTAAATATAGGTAGGCCTTACGTCGTAAGTACACTACCCGGGTAAGACTCGCCACTAATTAATAGTGCTCCTGGCTACTTAGTTAGAGCCCTCCCCCTGGCTAAACCGCCGCAGCCCCTGGTTAAAGCGGCTGAAGCCCCTAGTTAGAGCGCCCGCAGCCCCTGGTTAAAGCGGCTGAAGCCCCTAGTTAGAGCGGCCACAGCCCCTGGTTAAAGCGGACGCAGCCCCTGGTTAGAGCGGCCGCAGCCCCCGGTGGCGGTTGCTGCGGCGCCGCCCCTTCAGCTCCCGCAGATGGTCCTCATCGTCTTCGTACAGAGTCTGCTCGATCCAGCGCATGTAGGCTTCCACCTGCAATTCAACATTGGAATCCATATATCGTCCCACTATTGAGCTCGGATCTCTCCATTGAAGGTCTCGGGGGATTTGATTTAAATACCACGCTTACCAAGCGGGTTGTTGATCGCAGTAAGTTGGAACATAGGTTTTCGGTTTATGAAACTATCGCTTTTGTTAAGTACTATCCTTGGTACTTACTCTTTATGTACCTACCTATTTAAAAGGCCTAAGTTTGGTACTTTATATTTTCGTGTTCTTGCTTGTTCTTCTTAAAGATTGAAACCGGTAAAGTGGCGAAAAAAAAACAAAGTTCTTGAAATGGAATACTAGAAAACCTATTAGCATCAGTAGGTACCTTTGTGTAAACATCTGGTTTCCCTCTCGCACACGGGATTCCCCACGACACGATGCCGATCTGCCGTCCCTCTCGCACCAGCGGCCCGCCGGAGTCACCCTGTCAATTAAAAATAAACAAATTTGCAAAGGGTTTGTTCCCAGTTCCCACTAGTACCACCAGGGGTACACTAGTGAGGAATCTCGTGGTTCACTGTAGCCCCTCTGACCCTACCTTATCCTACTTGTGTTGCTGAATTTTTTTCGCGCTGAAGTTAATTAAGAAGCGGTAGAGCGCAACATTTGTCTCTATTTCGTCAGTGGATTTGTTACGTACATGGCAGGCGCCGGTGCCGGCCCTGGAGTAGGCGCACAGCTGCGTTTCGTAGACGGGATGCTTGTGCGCGGCGGCGCACTCCTCGCGCGAGATGGCGCGCAGCTCCAGCGACATCAGGTCGTTGGGCAGGTGTCCCGGGTACTGCGACAACACGAATACAAGCAGTAATTAGGAACCTACTGTAACTAGATAATAATGTCATATTTAAACATTGGTAGAGGCTTGCGAAGCACCGAGGCAAATGGCGAATAAGGACATGCCTAGCTAGACTACGCGCCGCCAATCAACTCCGTTAGACGTGGCGCTGCTTGCCTAGATATTAACGTTTCTAATACTGTAGTTCCTGCATTAACCGTAAGACTTGAAACGTGGCGCGGGCTCTAGTAGAGTGATCAAAATGGCTGAAATGATTAGATAAAGTGTTCTTACGGATGTGGTTCCCCAGCCGGTGAGCCGCAGCGCCTCGCCCGCCTCCACCGGCTCGTCGTTCAGCTCCACATGGTCCACCAGCGAGCCAAGCTCCACTTCGCGCTCTACAACACGAGGCACATCATCAGGGAGGCGAAGGCGATTGGAACATTTAGGCTTAACAATTTTATATTTAGAGTAGGTAATTTAGTTTAAGTAAGAATGCTTCGTAAAATTTTGACTCCGGCTGGGCTTTAACCTGGCCAGTAGATACTTTTAGCCTACTGGCCTGATGCTTCCGAACAATAATATCGGAATATTGTATAGCTCAGCCGATGCTCTGGGTCACGCAGTTGGATTGATAGATTGGTATCACAAAGGTTGCGAAACGATACGAAGTTTTCAAATAAATTGGTAATCAAGAATTGGAGCTGTTCACTGAATCTTCGTATATCTTAGGCCTAGTAAGATATACGAAGATTCAGTGAACAGCGGCCATTATTGGTGTTACCAGTGAACAGCACGGCGATATCGTGCTGCAGCGTGTTGCGGTCGTAGTCCGCGTGCTGCACGGCGCGCCGCACGTCGTACGACGCGCCGCCCGCGCGTAGCTGCGTCGTGCCCACCACCGCGCGGTACTGCGACACCTTCAGTCTGGGAGCACGGTAATAGGACAAAAATCTTTATTTACTTAGAAAAAATTACAGACTACGTTTAAATATTTAAATTTCTAATAAACACAAATTTAACTAAAAACAAAGCATTTTAGAGGAGGCCTTACCTGTCGACGCAGTGCGCAGCGGTCAGCAGCACGCGCGGCGTCACGAG
Organism: Chloroclystis v-ata; assembly: GCA_963691955.1. Lineage (NCBI taxonomy): Eukaryota > Metazoa > Arthropoda > Insecta > Lepidoptera > Geometridae > Chloroclystis > Chloroclystis v-ata. Next base: position 5,718,224 of record OY829905.1, read on the forward strand.
CGACGCGCCGCAGAAGTGCCAAACGCCGTACACGCGCAGCGACACCTGGGGGCCAACCACCATCTTTTAAAAACTATCATGTTTCCGAACATTCTTAGAGTAAGCCTACAATAATATTACTTTATATGGTTTATAAGAGGTTATGGTACGAAATCACAAAATAAGATTAGAATAATACTGCTCTAAGAGATCATGGTAGGCCCCCTGCAACGCACGACATTACAAACTTATTGAATAACAAAATATAAGTTTTAAGAAAAGTTTAACTGTGTAGGTTATTTAAAACTGAATACCGAATTATAATGAGCTGCACTGACCTGATAGGGCGCGGAGCCGTTTTCCGCCTTGGAGCCGCCCACGATGCGCTCCCACTCGCTCTCCGCCGCGGCCGCCGCGCTTGCTGCAACATGACACGGATAAACACGCCAGCCAGGATTTAGGTGAGTAATCTAGCTCTTAGATTACAACAAATAAGCTCGTCTAAAAATTCTGTGACGAGATTATGTACTTAATATAAAATATTAATTGAGATGATTCGCGCTTGATCCGCCAGCTGTTGGATTCGAAGTTTGATATTTACGAGGTACTATTGTACAGAGACGCAGAACTATATGTAGGACGAAAGGGTTGTAATAGTAAATAGTTGTACGTACGTTCCAGGTCCCCGTGCACGCACACGCACGCACACAGCAGCGCGAGCACGCACACCGACGCAGCCATCTCGCGCCAAGTGCTCACAGCCGCCGCACGCGACGCAGGTCCTTAAATACAACTCGCCGCTTGCCTAATTCATGTGAGAATGATGAGAATGTGCACTAAATAGCTCGCTAATAGCGCCCCTATGCCTAGACATAGTCTCGCGTAATACATCGTGATTATGGCGTTTGGCCCTATTCCTGAGTTCCTTTTTACAATTTCAGTGTGAAACACTAAAAACTGTTGCGATAGCCACTAGATTATGTATCTACCAAAAGAAGAAAAAATAATCGAATAAAAAAAATGATTTATTTCGGACATCATACAAAAATTAACTTTTAGGTCCAGGATCATATTACTAACACAATATCTTATCCTCAATGCTAAGTTAAAAATCTTAGTCTGTGTTAATCATTCAAACACATTAACAACACAGGCTAACAAATTAGGTATGTAGGTATCGAATGTATACATTGACAATGGATGTACAGTAACAGTTGTAAAAGGTCAGCCGCCCCAATCGTCGTCGTGCGAGCTGGAGGCGGTCTCCTGCTCGCCCGTCTCCTTAGACTCGACCAGCGACTGGTTCACTGCGAAGCCCTCCACGTGGAACTTGTAGCGGTGGAAGAACTTCCTCACCGGTACCCTCACCTGGAATATTAAAACACATTTTATGGAATCGTTATAGCCTTTATCCAGACACATACACTTCACTTAAAATTATCATTGACTTATGACTCTGGTGAGTCGACATCTTGGTCTGTTTGCCAATGGTTGGCAAAGGCCTCCTCCATTTCACGCCATTGCTTCCTATCTAATGCTGTCCTAGTCCATTTTCTGCTGTTGATTTAGGGTCATCCTGACCTTATGCGAAATAACACCTATTAATTTCTGATAGCGTTGCCAATTAGGTAACTATCAAACAATTGGTATCAGTTTCTAATGCTTTCGGGCTAAACGCATCATCATCATCGACACGAACCTGCACCTCGGCGGAATCCAAGTTGAACACCTTGGGCCGGCCGAGGCGGTATGGCATGCCAACCTTCATGCACACCACAGACGCGGTCGGCGGCCCGTAGATCTACAAACGAAAACAGATTATTGACACTTTTACAGTTATAGTTAGCCTGTTGTGTTCCCCTGCTGAGCAAAACGCCGCGCCGATCTCTTCACAACCCTCTTTCTTTTGTTATATTTAAATATATTAGTTTGTATTAATTAAAATTAAGGAAATGTTGAACTTTTCTATGGTAGATTGTCAATGGTCGTTCGGAGATTTTGAGCGGGAAGGGAGCGCGCGCTCTGTTAATCCGCGTTTATATTTACCTGACGTGTTGTGTTGTGGCGGTATCGGTTTCATACATTTCTTAGATACGTCAGAAGCCGTCACAACACACCGCGCTGAATAAATATGAACCCTACCATATCAAATGTATGAAAACAATACCGTTCTGATTCTGATGCATCACTACACAACACGTCAGATAAATATAAATGCGATTTTACTTGGGCACTCGTGGCGTGTGTTGTGTCTAAAGGTACTTATAGCACGCACCTGCAGCACGTAAAAGAGCTGACTCTTCGCGCCGCGCGTGGGCGTGACGATGAACACCTCCTGGTAGAACTTGAACAGGTCGGAGGCGGCGTCCCCGCGGTCGTAGCAGCGCACGCCGCCCATCCACCAGTGGCCCACCCAGTGGTGGAACTGGTCGTGGATGTTGATCTCGTTGCCGTCGCTTCGCAACTGCGTGTAGCCTAAGGACAACCCGTGACACATGATGATTGATGACCAAGCAGCAGTGGACACGTACATTTATATAGGGTGATGATGAATGTCGAATTAATTAATGAGTGTGGTTGTGATATATCGAGTTGTCACTGCGGTAAAGATGGTTACCGCAGTGACAACTCGACGCGTTTTTGCGACTTAAAAGAATCTAAAGTTTTTGTAAACATCCCACGTTCCATTCCAATAAAGTTGACAAAACTTGTCGTAAATCTAATAAATATCACAATATGCTATTGTGTCCGTTTCTGAAACAGATTTCGGAAAACCTACCAAGGTTTAACACATGTAATTCAAGTCTTTTTTCCCTTTGTTTACATCAGATGAGATAAACCTAAATAAAATAGGTAACGAGAGAGAAAGCATGCAATTACTGTGGGAGAAAAAAATCTTAAATCTTTGATCTATCTATAATATCATACTGTGGCAAAAGAGCGAGATGATAAAGGAGTCATACCGAAGGGGTCGTCCTTGGAGAATGCGCCGAGCGCGCGACCGGACACGGCGGCCGTGATCCACGGCACGTAGGGCAGCAGCGCCACGTGCCGCGCGGGCGGTGGCGCCCGGCGCGCGCGCAGCGGGTCGGGGCACGCCGTGCCGCCTGCCAACACAAGGAGTGTGACAATTTGACAATCACCTACGAGAGCGTGACACTTACCCTGACAGCACGACACTCACCCTGCGAGAGCGCGACCAACGTGAAGTGGCCGGTGTGCTCGTGAACGACGGTGGGCGCGCCGGAGTGCAGGCCGCAGTGCGTGGAGCACAGCACGCGCTGCCGCGACACCGACGTGGTGTTCTGAACAACAAACTGATTAAAGAATCTATCGACAATTCTTCCTGATTGAGGAGTTCATATGTACGTTCAGCCAAATTGGATAATACGCTATTCACATCTCTGGACGCGCCGATGGAGGGCTTGATGCGTGAGGGAACTACGTCGACCTCTGATGATTATGTCTACGAGTATATCGTGCGTGTAATACTCGAAATAGACAAATGTTGCTTATAAATACTTTCCGGCCCTTTATAAAAGTAATTTTGCGGATATATTTATGTTGTCAATAAAATTGTACTAAAGTAGAAACTCTTACGTACGTCGGAGGGGTCGTACAGGAAGCACAGGTCGCGCGGCAGCGCGTGCAGACGCGTCACCGCCTTCTCTTCGTCTGAGAAATCGCGCGGCACATCTGCAACGGCAACAAGCAAATGCGCATGACTCTAGGAATATTCCTGGCGGGAAGCCGAGCATCGCGGCGTATTCCTGATACCTCAAGAGGCTATTAGAATTGCTTCGTTATGTTCTGCGTTTGGGTTGATTCAAGAGGAGTTGATGAGAAACATCTTATTATAAGAATACAATAATGCATTGTATCCATAGAATCCACAAATAAGTTTGTCGCAGAAAGGGAAACACTCACCGGAGGTAAAATCCACGTGCCATAGTGCATCATGGCCGGAGAGATGGTCGTGGAAGGGGAGACAGACAGGCACCATGTAGTCGGAGCGCACGGGCGTCAGCAAGTGCAGCAGCGCCACTGAATCCGCCGCGCCGAAGTGCTTGAACTCAGGGTGCAACAACACGTCTGGAACGCGCGAAACACTTTGTGTCACGAAGCGAGCTCATTGACTACAACTCTCTCTCAGGGGCTGCAATTATTACGTGACACTCAGTACAGTACCCGAGAGAGGCAGCACGAGCGAGGCGCGATCGCAGGCCGCGCCGCGTAGCATGTCTTCAGCGAGGAGGCCGCATTCGCGCTCGTCGCGCTCATATTCGCCGAACACCACGTTACCGCTGCAACCACAGAACGATTAACTTCTAGCAAGAAAGAAACCAACATCGTCGGCCCCAGCCAATCCTTTAACTCTCTAATAGGCTTTTATCGCCATAGGCCCTACTCTTATTAGTTAAGTGTTTGAGTAATTTTATTTAGGTACATCAGATAGGCTTTAGTCAAATTTAATTGAATAGAATATTTTTTGTAGAAGCGTAAATTAACACTGTTTCTTTCTTACTAGTTCTAATACAATGATGGAATTGATTACTGACGAAAAAATCACTGCATTATAAAGACGTTTATCGCATTGCTATGTTATAAAGCACAGGCATTCGGTATGAACCGCGACGGTACTTACAGCGCGTACCCGACGGGCAGCAGCGCGGCGTCGGCGGCCGTGCTCAGCACAAACTGCCGGGTCAAAAGTGATACGCGCGGCGCGCGAAAGTAGTGCGGCGTGCCGTTTTTCACTGACAACAAGGAGTCCAGCGGTTACCACTTGTATTGTAAAATTGGTGAATAGAGAGTAGGTAATTATATTTTTATATATGACTTCTTTTTAAAATTGTGTGATTTTATTTCTGTTAAATTCGAATAAGACTAGTGTAATTAATCTGTCTGCACTAGTTTTCTACAAATAAAATGTATGATAAATATCGAAAGATGTAGATTAGGTTACCTGCGAATCGAATGCCGCTGTAGCGCCTAAAATCCTTATTTTTTAGGATTTTTGGCGGTTTAATTGAATAAAGATTACACATTTTTGACGTGTACACACAGTTTTGAAATGCAAATGTATTTAGGATGTTGGTCGTGTACCGTGTATGTACTGCAGCACGCCGAGCCACGTGTACTGGAGGTGGTCGAGCGAGCCGTCCTCGGGCTGGTACCCGCCGTCGTTGTGGCATTCAGAGAACTGCGAGCCGCAACCGCTACCCCACGCTGCGTCACATAATTATGTGTATTCAATTTCACTTTAAAAATTTTCGTGATTCATTTCGCGTCTATTCATTTTACGTGCTCACGGAACAATCCGTTCTGATGGTAGGTACCTATTATTCATACTCTTCTAAAAGTAAACTCTTCTCTTGTAAACGCCCAATTTCTTCAGTAGCTGTCGCTAAATTATGATTAGGAAAATCTCAGTATTTTTTTGTCTCTTAATTTTATTTCAATTATAAAATGACTTACCTATCAGTAAAAAGATGATTATTTTTCGTCGCCGCATGTCGTCGAATGCCGCCCGCGCTCGGGCGACTGCGGGCTTGTTTGTTTGTTTGTTTGTCGCCCGCGCTCCGAGAACATCGAAATGATCCAAACAAATACTAATGCTCTACAAACAACATATTTCTACGGTTTATCAAAAAATCCTTATTCCGAGGATTCATTATCTGCTCGAGTGGGTCTTTCGTCACCAACACCTTGTGAGGCTAAGAACTCGTTTGAAGAGTTTTAGGTATTTTTAACTGGAGCTAGGGAAACTGGCTTATAATTTACTAAATAGAACCCATTGTGAATGAAATTTATTATTTGTCCAATGTTTAAAATGTATGTATGTATTTGTGTGTACAATAAAGAATTTATGATTTGAAAATAAATAATAGAGTAGAGAGTTAGAGACCCAATACTTAGGTACAGTCTGTTTCGGAGCTATGATGACTTGAAAATCCGTTGGGCTAAACTTAAGATATCCTCATTTCAGTTGTTAGACATACAGCAGATAGGATCTGTGATATGATTTTCAGATGCGGTCGGCTTGTAGGACGTGAGACCCCACGGGCTTCGTCGGGAACTTAGCGTCCGTCGGTCTGTCACTTGGAATTTTTAAGTCGATGGTTTGTTTGTATCACGTTTGAATATACAAACTGGTTCAACTTATAATTGTGACTATATCTTTGTATTACTTACCTCTGTGGACTATATGATACAAAGTAATAGGTATGTAACGGCTAGTTTCTTATACATATTTAAAAGTAAACCACCAAGAAATTCGGAATTCTGTATTTTACATCATCATGTACACAAGGTCTCTTCTCTATATACATACACTAATCAACATTAATTAAATTCATTTATATGCATTCTTAACGCACAATTCTATATTCACAATCGATATGACATAATTATCCTCGAAGGGATCGCGGCATTAGTCCTTCACTGCAGCGCGCTAGAAGTGCGCGCGCGCCGCGCCCCATCTCGCAGCGGCCGGCGGGGCTTCGCCCCCGGCGGGGCTGCCCCCCGCGCCGTTCCCTGCACTGGCGCCTGCGCTCGACAACTCCGTGCGCGGTGCCGGGTAGTAGACGGGGACGGCGCGCGCGCCCGGGGGCAGCGGGGGCCCCCGGGTGGCGGAGCGCCGCAGCGTGCCGTTACGCGCTAGCCGTAGCGACATACGCTCGCCGCACGACGCGAAGGAGTCGTCGCGCGTGTGGTCGGGCGAGTCTCGCGCCGAGCGCCGCCGCCGCACGCCGCCGCAGAACATCTTCAGGAACACGCGCTTGAACTTCTCGCCGAAGATGACGTAGATGATGAAGTTGACGCTGCTGTTGATCGTGACGAGCAGGTTGCTCGTTTTCACGAGCGGGTCGAGGTTCTCAAGGCGGTCGCCGAGGAACACCTCAAACGAGTTGGTCACGAGCGGCAGCAGGTTGCAGAGGAAGAACACGAGCACCACCACCAGCAGCATGGTGGCCAGCCCCAGCTCGCGGCGCTGCACGCGCGACAGGCGGGCGCGCTCGGCCTGCGCGCGCCGCACCTGCCGCACGATGAGCGCGTTCAGCAGTGCCAGCGCAGAGAAGGGCAGCAGGTACATGACCAGCATGTACAGCGTGTGGATGTAGACCACGACGTACGTCTCCGTACGGAAGTCGAGGTCCGCCGTGACGCAGTAGATGGTCTCGCCGTCGGGCGTGCTGCGCCCCACGACGGAGGCCTCGAAGAACTTGGGCGCGTTGTAGGCGAGCGCGAAGGCAGCCGTGCCCAGCACGTACCAACGCGCGCGGCTCGACGTGCAGAGAGCCTTGGCGCGGAAGGGGTGGCATACGGCCACCCAGCGCTCCACGGTCACTATGAGCGTCAGGTACACGGACATGGTCTGCGCCGCGTTGGCCAGCGGGTAGGCCACGGGCGTGAGGCGCGGACACACGTGGTAGTAGTAGTAGCGCAGCCGGCCGGTGTACGGGAACACGGCCGTGAGCCCGAACAGCAGCACGGACGTGAGGATGAGCACGGTGTCGCAGGCCGCCAGCCCCACCAGCAGGCAGTTGATGGAGGAGCGCATCTGCGGCCGCGAGAGCACCACCACGGACAGCGCGTTGCCGAGCAGGCCGCCGGCGGCAATGCCGTTCAGCAGCACGCCGTGCACCACGAAGCGGAACAGCCGGTCGCCGGCGTCCACGCCCTCGTCGGCGTCGCAGCCGCCCACTCCGGCGTCCTCCGTGGCGTTGCCGCTCATGGCCGCATGCCGCCCGCCTGTCCCGGCCGGCCTGCCTGGCCCGCCTGGCCTGCCTGCCTTCCCCGCCTGCCTTCCCCGCCTGCCTGTTGAAGACAATTTATTTGCATAAAACACAAAGTACTAACATGGTTAGCTGTTCGAAAACCAACAACTTTATACCAATAAAGGGTTCTCACTTTTAACTACTAGATACATTTTTTACACAATTATGTTAAACAATAAGTAAATAAAACAATATTAATATTCCTAATTATTTTAAGCCAGATAGTATAATAAAAGGAATTAACATTTACAGGCTTGAAATAGGTTTAATAAAGTTCCTTGTATCTTTAACCAGTGTGTATAAGGTAAGGTTGCATGGTATATACTCGTATATCTTAAACTGCGAGCATAAGGTACGAACTTGTTCTCTATTCAAAAATCTATAAAAAGCACGTAGAACAATTGGAGGATTGTGAACGAGATCGACAAATATGATTTAGTGACCATAAGTTTACTGTAGATGCAAGTGTCCTTCGACCGATATAACTGGAAATCTCATGGAAGGTCTCGTGGAAGGGGTCGACCCTCAACGGCTGAAATAACGATTCTGTGTTATCAATGTAGTGGTCTAAATCAACCTTGCCCGTGAAGCATAGGTTTAAAATTCTACCATCTTCTTCTTCTTCTTTTATTTTTGGCGAACGTGAAAAATTCTACCATAATCTTCACTCTATTTTCAGTTATACGTAAACGCTCGTAAACGTGACCATCAAAGTCACATTATTAGTCAGAATTTCGAAACGTCAAATGAAATGTCTTCTATTCTCTGTTTTGACGTAAGGATCTACTGCTATACTGTACCAAAGAGAATATAATCACTACGTATGTAAGCTTACTCTCACTCAAGCAGACCACGAAGCGGAAAATAAATTAAAGACTACGCTGTATACTTAAGTGAAGAGCAGCGCGCGGCATGCCGCCCGTCGCCGCCGCAGCGCTGGCGATGCTGGCGCTGACGACCGCCGCCAGCGAGCGCGCGCTGACGACCGCCGCCAGCGAGAGTGTCGCCAGCGAGGGCGAAGTGCGCTACGCCTTCTACCGCGACATGGCGTTAGGCGGCGGCGCGCGGCGGCTGTTCGGCGCGCGCCGGCCGGAGCCCGCGTGGGGCGCTGCTTGCGCGCTGCTGGACCGCTACTGGAACCCGCGCTGTTCCGGCGCCGTGATCGCGCCGCACTGGGCCCTCACCGCCGCTCACTGCGTGACGCCCGTGCTGGCCTACGTGCAGTACAACACGCACAGCGCCGTCTCGCGCGGTGACCACGCACCCGTGCACAGCCTCTTCCGCCACCCCGAGTGAGTGTCAGCCCGCCCAACGCCCCCGCCCCTGCGCTAAGTCTGCACTTAAACCCGCCCCAATCTCAGGTACCGCGTGGAGCAGCGTGACTCGGGCGCGGGTCCGGATGTGCAGCTGCTGCACCACGACGTGGGGCTGGTGCGCACGCGAGACGCCATGACGCTGGCGAAGCCGCCCGCGCGCGCACCGCTCGCCGCGCTGGAGGCGTTGGACATGCGCGCGCTTCGCGGCCGCGCCGTAGACGTGCTGGGGTTCGGGCGCACGGAGCGCGCGGCGCAGTACGACGAGCTTCTGCTGGCGCGCCTGCAGCTGGAGGAGTGCGCGCGCGCTGAATGGCGCCACTGCGTGTGCGCACGCGGCGGGCCCGACGGCGCGGCCGGCGGCGTCTGCGCGGGTGACTCCGGTGGACCCGTGCTCTACGAGGGCGTGCAGGTCGGTCCCGGTCTAACTAATTTTGTCTGGCCGCCACTGGCAGTTTTCAATTGATGGCTCAAATGGGGATGGATTGTCGGGCAGGTTGGCGTGACGTCGATGGGTCCGGTGGAGTGCGCCGCGCGTGGAGCACCGCGCGGCTCCAGCGTGCTTACGGCGCTGGCGCCGTACGCCGAGCTGCTGCGCGCCACGATGCGGGCGGCGACCGACGGCGGGCCGCTCATGGTACGCGTATCCACTGCGGCGCCGCTGCGGGCGCGGGCGCCACTGCTGCTGGCGCTGTTGCTGCCGCGGCTGTAGCGCCCGCACACTTACCAGGTGCGCGGAGGAGGCTGCGCGCCGCTGCCGGTTGCCTCGGACAAAAGGAACGTGAGCTACGCGTCGACCGGCACGCGTCCCGCACAATAGCCGCTATCGCGCCGGAAGCGGAAGCTGCCAAACAGCTGAACTTTAATGTGCAATAAAGTGTCCGCGCGCGATAGCGCCGCTTTGTGCGCGCCTGTGTTCATGCAGTGAGGAGTCAGGGCGGAATCGATTATAGAAATTATTTATATAAGTTGTATTAATTAACCTCGAGCAAGTTAATAATATTTGTGGAATAATATATTTTTATACCCTAAACACAATATTTGCTAGGTAAGGTCAAAGAAGAATTAAAAAGTCGAAGTGGAGACGATTTTCGCCCGGGCGGCGAGCGTCGAGTGGTCGAATGGACGAGAGTCGAGTGGACTAGTGGCGGAGATGCGGCGCAGTGTCGATTGTACCATTGATAAGTACCATCAATGGTACAAATGACACTACTTTGTGTCATTTGTACCATTGAAAAACATACAAGTTTATACCGTGTATTTACTCGTGAAAAAAAAACAAATTAAAAGTAATAATTTCGTCTCAATCTTATTTTATTATATTTATTTATTAGTTCACAAAACAGAATAAAATTACTTACAACTTGAGTAACTCAATTAATTCTTACGATCTAGATTTTATACAAACATGTAAACATAACAACATTATAAAAGTGTTGCAATAATAACAAAAAAATTTGCTGAAAACTATTCCTGAAAAATAACAAAAATATTTAATATTATTAATATTATATTAATATTATATTTAATTTTGACAGCTGTCATTGAAAACGTTGCTCTCTCTACCACCTGTCGATTGAGCTTAGTAGGGCATCTCTAGGTTCAGCCGTTTCAGAGTTATGGCAGATTAAAGTTTCACAGCTGTCAACGTAAATGTTGAAATAGTACGGCATCTCTAGGTCCAGCCGTTTCAGAGTTGTGGCAGTTTAAAGTTTGACAGCTGTCATTTTGACAAATGTCATCTAGACACCTATCAGTTTATAAGTTAAACTGTTTCAAGGATAATCATTTAATACCTTAGGACAAAATACATACTTCGTCATCATCATGTCAGCCGTTGGACGTCAACTGCTGGACATAGGCCTCCCTTCCCTTGACGACCTCCAGGTATTACGGACGGATGCAGCCTGCGTCCACCGTGAACCAGCATTGATCATTTTCAAGAAAATTTTCAAAGTGGCCAAGATAAGCAGAAACATCCAAGAAGGTTTTGTTCCTCAATGAATTGTTGGAATTATTTATTAGAACTAAACACCCTATTATATTTTTTTATGTATATATTCGATGCAATGGTACTAGCGACACGTGCTAGTGTCGGTAGTACCATTGATGGTACAAATGACACAAAGTAGTGTCATTTGTACCATTGATGGTACTAATCAATGGTACAATCGACACTACGCCGGAGATGCGGCGCGTGCAGTGAGAGTCTAGAGTTTCATGCATATTCAACGCGGGTACTCGAGCCCGGCCGCTGTGCCGTAATAAGCCGTATTTGGGGGTTATTCTTACCTATGTTAGACATACACATGAAAGAATTTTCCCGCCTGCGAATTAAAGGAAGGTCTGGCCATCACAGGCTCTTAGTCTATTGTTATGGTACTAATGTATATTGATCCAAATAAATATTTTTGAATTTTTTTGAATTTGAATTTATTTATGATCATAACAGTACATTTTCTGGTATTAGGGGAATCTGGTATATTTGGAATCTGGTATAATGGGAATAAAGGGTTTCAACGTGGTACATTGGATGGATCCTACTAGAAGGCACATTATAATAATAATAATAATAAATAAAATCAATTTATTTCAGGTAATATAAAAACCCATATCACAATATTATTAAAAAAAAATTATATTTTATTGTCGCCGCCCAGATGACTCATCAGACACCAGTGCCAAATAAACCGTACCGTCTATGATGTGACGTATGGTTTTTAAGAAACTAGCGACCTAACATTTCTATATGTTTTGTATTTCTATGGTCCAACACAACACACAATGCAGCCGCGCGAGGGAGGGGAGGGGGAGGCACTCAGCTGATGAGCATCCCGCAGCCGCACACGGAGCGCACACGGGCCGGGGCGCACACTCGGAGCGCACACACGAAGCGCACATGAAGCACACAAAGCCCCGCACAAAGGGCCGACTGCTCGGTGACATTTCACGCCCGCAATCTATCTAATGATTCCATGCCTCTAGTTCCGTAAGTCTGCACTGCACCCAACTTGGCAGGTACTTGTTTCATGATTTGTAATTGAGTAATAAATTGTAACGACGAATCATACTAATAATGATGGAAACGAGAATCGCGGTTAGGCGCTTTCGGCGAGCGGTTCTACGTTGCTGCATTTCTTAACCTCTGATCTGGGCTCGCTCCTTCAAATATATTGCGTAATCTGGGGCTTTAGACCTAACAGTGGTACCTAAAAGGAGCGGTAGGTATCCTGCGGAAAGAAACGATAGCTGAATGTGCCCATCATGGTCGCACCGACACAGCGGACGCCGCCGCCCGCCGCCGATACGCGCGGCGCTTTTACGTAGAGACGTGTCCGAGCGGCACGGGCGTCTTGGCTCGCCGACTTGGAAAAGTGTGAAACCGGATGTCCGGTATCCGGCTTCCGGCGCCCGACGTCAGCGAGAAACGTCGCGGCCATGTCACATTCGGGAAACGCGCCGGCAGCGGGCTACGGCGCGATGGAGTGGGGTCATTTGGGAGCATTTTTATGCGATAAAATGACGGAGGTGTGCGTCTGACGTTAACAATGACGGAGCGATGCGGGGGCGGCGTATGAGCAAGGGAGGCAACGCCTGTGATTAATGCCCTGGGACAGCCACCAAGCCCTCTGTACCAACCACCGACCACCGGCCACCAGCGCGTTGGCACACCCGGACTTAACAGTCGGTAGAATGGTTCTTACAATTACGCAAATCTCATTACGATATTTGAATTTATAATTGGAACCATTACGATTTGTATTAGTGCACAGGGTAATAGAATACATTTAACAAATGATTAAGATAACAATAGAATAGGTTGACCTCAGGCCACGCATGGTGTAAAGAACAATGGTCTAGCACTCGCGCCGCTCTGCTGTTACCTACGTTGGCTAAGAACGGTGGCTCGTTATTCGGGAATCTAGTTTATTTTTTACTTGCCGACCCGCCGACAACTTCACTTTAGTTTTTTACGTTATCTACTTGGGTATCTATCCGATGTTCTATCCGACACTAAAATAATGTTTTTAATCGCGGTTCCTGAGAATTGCGTAAACAAATCAGTATTAGTCTATTGAAATGTTATGAGCTTTGTATTTTTTCAGAGGACGCAATTTTATTATTTTAATCAATCAATCAATCAGCAATCTCCTACCGCCTGAGTAGCCTCGCGGCGCTCTACCCCCGGGCTCCGTGCCCCGCGTGTAGCAGGCCCTGCTTTTCGGCTCTCCCGCGGGACCGCGAGAAAAGTGACGGCTATATTCCTGCCACTATTGTTGCGACGCAATACTCACAGAAATAAAAACACAAGGATAAACTCTGTTTTGACACAGAAATACAATCGAATAGGTATACAAATAGAATACCGGTTACTGCGGTAGTTTACCTTGATAGTCAACTAAATAGAGGGTAAGATTTTTTTAGATTTCTGATATATTCTAGCTGCCGGTAGCGATCAGCTTAAATCAATTAGGTAAAGCAAGTGATTTTTTTGTTGCAACTTCCTGGAGTCGCAAAGGCCCGTCGGCGGGCTCGCCTCGTCCACTTCGACGCCGCGGTTCGGTCCATGAACTGTACAAATCAGACCTACACTAAAAATATCCACATCAGCGTGCGCTGATATAGATATTTATTTATAAAAGCGTACGTTTGTACGTAGTATTATTAGAGGACACGATGTCGCAGCCGCGGCCGCTATTTCCGTCGCAGCGCAGCGCATCCAGGTCTCGCTCAGCTCCGTCTCCGTCCGCTAGCGCTGTCCGCTCTCCGCCGTCCTCTGTCCGCTGTCCGCTGTTAGACGCTAAGGGATGGACAAAGTCTGCTGAACTCTAATGGCCTGAGAATAGACATCGCGTGGGAACGTCTTAAGACTTTTATATATAGTAAAACAAGGCGAAAGATTTGTAATGAAGTCCCGTTTCACCCTTCGAGTACGGAACGGAACTCTACAATTTTACGGCATTAACTTCAGTTTCTTAGGTTGTGCATGTTTCCTACCAACCTTACACCATGAGTCCGGGCGCTGCCGAGTAGACTACCTACTGTAGTCAGCCTCATAACTTGATCAATAATAATATGGCTGAACGGTTTGTTAGCTATTAAAAGTTCACAGAACCGGTATTTTAGCATAACACGTAGACTGCGCGGGGCGGGCGTCGCGTCGTAGCCACATTACCACCTATCCTGCTGAAGGCTGCATATTAGCCCGTGCTCTAGTCCTTTGCCACGGCCCCTGCCCTCTGCCCCTGCTCCTGGCCACGGCGATCTCTTGCGCGAAGCCCGGGCGACTCACTCCTGCCATGCGTTAGGCGAACTAACGTACCTCATGCATGTTTTTCCGTTTTTATTTTGAGTACCAACTTAAGTTTTTAAACGTAATCATTAAATCAAGATCTATGCGAGTGACGCGACTTGCCGGAGAATCTAAGCCTCTTGTTTCAGCTCCATGTTTTCCTTCGCCATGAAACACGCATTAACATTAAATTTTCGATAAGATCTGAATCTCTGTTTGCCATATAAATAATTACGCGCCGCGCCCCGTCCCGTCGCGCTCCGCTGCGCCCCGTCCCGCTTTAATCATCGTTTGAAAGAAGGGCTGAGTCATGACGCCATCGAGAGCGACTTCCAGCAATTTCCTTTGGCGATGAAATTCCGACGCTCATTAGATCTAAGTAAAGTCATTTCGTCGCTTTTGAGAAAAAAGAGGAATGAAAATGAAATTAACAGTTTCGGAGGGACGACGGAAACTCTGTCGCGGGAATTTACGATCTACTCAATGAAGGGAGCAATTTGTATCGCCACAGACAGCGCAGCACTCTCCACTGGCGCGGGCTGGCTTATCTGCGCTTGTTGATTGTTGCCTTTTGAAAACAACTATTTACGCAGTACCTTAAAAGGTGTTTGCGTTTACGAGCTTTTTACGAGCGGAGCGGGACGGTGCGGGGCGGGGTAGAACGTCTCAGGAGCAGGCTTCAAGCAGCTACTTTTTATATTCCATTCGTTGTTTTCGTGTGATGTGTCGCTGTGTACGGGTTGGATACGTGTGAGTGTTCCTCTTACAGTCCATGGGCTAATGGGCTTTATAAAATGTTCCGCGAGTACAAGTACCTAATATATCACCGAACGTGCATGATGAGAGTGCTGATCTCAAATCAGCAAATAGTTCCTGTATGGTAATGATAGTGGCCCGCGTCGCCGTGTTGGTAATTTTAGAACTTTATTTGTAGGCTGATGTCATAATAATAAATAATATGCATATCGGATCCATCAGCACGCGGCGGCGTGCGGTCGCTCCGACGGTTGTCAGCGGCGTGCGGCGTGCGCGCTCTCATACTGCACGTCGACGGCGGCGCGCGACGTCTGACAGCCGACAATTGGACACCATTAGCGGCGTTGACAATAACAGCGAGAGGGGGCTCCTTGCTCGGACGGATGCTGACACATTATGTTGTGTTGTGTCGACTTCGAACCGACCGGACTGAGCCGTACGTCGTGTTGCAACCCACTCAACGTGCGCAATCTTGAACCTGATTGAATCACGATCGTTGGACTTTGCGTCCTCTGTACTCTCTAAAACTGTTCATGTGTGATGAATTTTCATGTCCACCTACGTAATTTGATAACCACATATTAACTAGGTAGGTACTACTTTTAAAACAGAAAAACTTCAGATAGACCCGCCCGAGCGCGGATGCGCTGGCACCGCCGCCGCCGCCGTGCGTGATCGTTTAGTTTATTTTATGAATTTATTACTGGTAATTTACGTACATTAGATTTTTTGTTAATTTATTATCTTAATAACGTACTGGACGGCTCCGATCACCGCTAATTTATTAACGTTATAAAAAGTGGTCAGCAGTTACCGACCCGTCGGTAGAGGACCGGTCGCTGGCGCGGCGCGGCCGGCAGGACTGGCGTGGACCCACGGCACTGCTCTGTGTATGGTGCATCGGCTCCTCCCCTGGTGTGTTTCCCTGTTGTCCTCCTGGCCTAGCCCCCCCTTGCCCGGTGCCCCCTGGCCTCTGCCCCGCGGCGGGTGGCGGTGGCAGGTACAGGTACCTGACATTAACAACTTCCTCGAAAGAAAGACTGGTTCTTCGGCTATACGTGACGTCATCATCATTATAAAAACTCTTAAAAAACTACCGGCTTCATTATACAACCGTGAATTATGCTAATTAAACTGCTAGACTAAATTATAGCTTTATCATCTAAAATGTGTCATTTTTGTCGGTTATGATATTAACGTGGTCGGCAGCGCCGCGGACCGGCTCTGCCCCTCCCCCCGCTGCCCCCGCCCCTGGTGCCCCCGCTGCCCCCGGATCCAGCAGCCGCCACCGCAGTGACCTCGGCTCAGCATGCGCCGTGACTGGCAACAGTCCGTATATCAATCAACTTTGTCCGACAGAGGATAAAAGTAATTGACAATGACATGCCTTTTGCGATAAACACATTAGGAACATTTGCCAAAATTTATGATCATTTTTTGTAGTAGATGTTTGGGTAGTTTTTTTAACCTGGCTGTTAGTAGGTACCTACACGAGGAAATTGTTCGGCATTCTGTAAAATGAGAAACTACCGAATCCAGTGAGATTGAAATTACTTAGAGGCACTCTCGTCACCTTGAGATTTGAGAAAGGTTATCGGCTTCTCAACGATGTACGAAAATACGAACAGACGCCGACGGGCGCGGAGCCGCTGCCCCCGGCTAGTTTGGATATAAGGATTCCTATTTGATTAAGTAAAATAATAGGGATTCTTTACATTCGTTGTTTATCGATGCGTTAAAATGAGTCGTTTATCATCTCAGAACATTCCCAAACACTTTGAATCGTTACAGGGGCGATCGTTTCGTGTTTGTGCAGATGCCAGCAGACTCCGGCCGGCGCCTGCCAAGACAACATGCAGCCGATATAAATTGAACTGCACGCAACGCATCGCGTGCGGCGTGCAGTGCGCGCGCAGCACGGCGGGCGCACGCTACAGCGGATAGAGAATTACCTACACTATTCCTAAAGCCATGATATTTGGCGAGGCAGCGGGCCGCGGGGGCGGGCGGCGTGCGGGGGACAATGAGCGTGATGATAGATGAGCTGTCTCGCGTTCTGCCCGCTAATAGCGGTTTTCTCGAAGTTTGGTAAATAGGAAGAGCCGGCGTCTCCAGCCGCCCTCGCGCGCCGCGGCGCCGTTGAGAGCACGACACGAGGCAGTTTGATACTATACTAGATATGTGATAAAACAAACAAATGAAAATGATCATGTTTAATAAAATAAATAATTTTAAACTTGTATAAATACAAAACCGGATATGTTGCATGGCATAGCCGCGGGCAACCGGTCGAGCGTATTTTATGTTGATTGAACATTTGGAATTCTTTAAAAATTTGCTAAATATTTAATCATAAATTGTTACAAATTTGAAAGCGCTCCTCAAGCCCGTCGGGAGTTCCTGTCCTGATGGCCTGGGATGGGAACACATCGGCGCAGTGCAGGTGAGACACAGTGTACTTATACCTAACACAAGCAACAAAGGGCTCTACCGCTGAGGTTCGTAAAGGATCGGGTGCCAAGGGGCGCTAGGCACAGCTATGAGCTGAAGGCTGTGCGGCGTGGAAGAACAGGAATATCCATATACCTACTAGTTATTCTTCAAATTAACCAGCTACAGCGGCTATGCCCGCTTTATGGCGGAAAGTGTTCCTTTTCCGGCACAAGGTATCTTTATACCTCATTACGTTTATTGGTTCAGCCGTATCGCCATGCATAAACATTAAACTTCTGAACTAGAACAAATTCACTTATAACATTACATATCGCGGGAGTTTGTTTGTTTGTTTGAATGCGCTAATCTCAGAAACCGCTAGTCCGATTTAAAAAAATTGTTTTTGTTCTTAAATTTATAGAGGAAGGCTATCGGCTGTATTATATTACAACAAAAAGTGGTAAGTTGGAAAAATATATTTTTATTTTATTTTATTTATTTGGGAAACAAGAAGCTTAATACAAACAATAGAACACAGCTTACTTATATGTTTGTTTGTTTTGTTTCTATGTATGTAAGTATGCGTATATTGAGATGAACTGATGATTTCGACTGAGTTTCAAGTAATTTGGAGGATCCATGCGTTCAAAACTTCCTTATATACTAACGTTTTCAATTTCACCCATTTGATTTCATGGTCCTGCCCTTGATTAACTGACTGACTAATACAGACTTTCGAACAGCTCAAAACTACTGAAACTAGAGATTCAGTTTCGGACACTTTAATACTTTAATTGGTTAGATGAGCCTAACAATTTATTTTTGAAATATAGCTAAATATTGGTAAAGCATACTAGATATTTATAATGTACTCCAACAAAGTTAAATTAAAGTCATAATAATAATCCTACTAAGATTATATAAACACGAAAGATAGTGAGGATGTTTGTAGCTCTTTTACGTAAAATCTACTGAATGGATTTTGATAAAACTTCACAATATTATCGTTAATTGAATGATACCTATTACTACTTTCGGGCTACTTTTTAGCGCAGAAAACCATCACCCACCCCACACCCATAAAGCTTAATTGGGTTTAAAATAAATTAATAAGGTAATAAAGTAAATATATGGTGTGGTATCGGTTGCCTGGAAGAAATCGCTCACAGCGATAAGGCCGCCCATTGTACTCCAAATGTTTAGTTTTAAGTTTGTTCTGTATATTTCTATTTATGTGGTGTGCAATAAAGTATATTCTATTCTATTCTATATATGTATATTATAATGTACATAAGATTAGGGTATAAATAAACATAAATAACACAAATAAAGTAACGCTCTTTCTTCCTTTTCGTCGGTTAAATAATGTAGTTAGGTACCTACCTAGCTAGCTTAGTAATTAAAGTTGAACTAATGAAATGTAGCTTACGGAGAGCGAGGAGGATCCAAATCGGAGTCCTAAGATGTCTTGAAGATCCGAGTTCACAAATCAGTAAAGTTCACTTTATGTCGAGATTTGGTAAAGTTTCAAAAAGTTTTCCTCTCACAATCCAGCACTTCACTTCACCGCAGACGTTAACTAAAGTTCGGGGTTTGATGTTCGCCCAGCGTTGGACGAGTTGAGAGACGCGCTCGCGAGCGTGGGATTGAGATGCGAGCGGCGGGCGGGCGCGGAGCTGGGCGCGACGAGACTGCCGCCTCCGCCGCGCCGCCCGCCGCGCGCCGCGCGCCGCCGGTCCGGCACGACGCGCGCCACGCGCTCCGGCCGCACTTTTTAATTTATGGCGAGAATTAATAAAGGCTTATCGAACATGTAAACATATTACAACAATAAACAAACCACTCTTCCTCGATACGAAGTAGGTTAGGTACCCGAAAAGAAATGCCGAAACCCGCAATCGTGGGCTCAGTCAGCGTGTTGCCGCGGCGCCGGGAACGTCCCGCCCCGCCACGCTCGCCGCATCGCTGCCGGCTAATTCAATCGGAATACAATTTCATCGCAATATTTCGTCAACCTATCAATTACATCATATTTATCAAGCTCGGCCCGCATACTCGCTCACGCCCGCGGGGACTCCAAACTGCACATTATCGTACCTATTGGTTAACAGAGAGAATTATTTGGAAGTACCGCGAGGATTAGTATCTACATATTTACGCGCCATTCGCCCCCTAGTGCAGCCGTATGACGCGCCGCACCGCACCACGCAGCACCGCGCGAAACCGCCGTTATCAGCCGCGGTATCTCACTAACCTACTCTCGTTCGAGCCCACATCGGATTTCGTTAATGGGCGTTGCGCCGCTGATAAACCCGAGGTAGGTACTTTAATTCGTGAGAAAACCATTATTCTCCGTATCTGTCTGTGGGGTCGGGCCGCTCGCTCACAGGAGTCGTGTTCGTGTACAGGCGCGGGGCGCGAGGCGACACCTGCCTCGTGGAACACCCGAGCGAACACGCATGGAGACGAATATGGATGGAAGCCATTGAACAGCACCGATCTGTTCGAGGGCTCTGGCTCAATTTACAAGGCAATAAGCCTAATCGTTCGTTACAGGCGGCGGTAATGAGCCCGCCCGCCTCACGAACTCGTTCTATAAAATATTCCGCTCTTCGGCGGATGCCACCGGACGGGGCGTGACGTGGCGGGGCGCGACGTGACGGGTCGCAGGTCGGTTCTCATGTTTTGCAATTATAATAAACGCCCTCTTCCGACGCGGCGTCGTCCCGCCGGACATCGCAATCTCATATATTAATATCGTACGGACGTCACTCTCGATTCCCATGCAAATATTATGCTGGTCTCGTGTGCTCAATTTGTTGTCCTGATTTGAATGAAGGGGCGAGTGCGGGTCGGGCACGCCCTGGCGCGTCCCGTCCCGCCCCGCCGTCCGGCGCCAGACGGGGCTGGAACGCCACCAGCTGGAGCGCGCGGCTGCAGCTTCTATATGATATATCTGATAGCGCATTTACTCACCGACGTATGTTCTGTAACCGTAGCTCAGGTTCCGGTGTAACTAAACTGATTTTTTTACCCTTTCGTACTAAAATTATAAATGTATGGATGGTAGGATGTGTGTTACTCTTTAACTGCAAAACAACAACGGATTTCAGTGAATTATGAATATCAGATTAACTTATTAATACTGCTTCTAACGCAGAAAATTCCATAAAAACACGGACAAAGTCGTAGGTAAGATATAACATCTTTTCTTATTATATTATCTTATATTTCAAGCCAAAACCACTTTTAGTACATAGGTACTGAAAGTGGTTTTGGCCTTTGTCCAATTTGGAGTTACAGGTTACAAAACATACGAAAAGAACAAATATCTAAGTTTACACAAGTGGGGTATCTCAGTGGCAGGAACCACGTGTCAGTAATATGGAACTAACAATGAATTTAATACACGTGGAGGGGCCGCGGACCGACCGGCGGGAGAGGACATTGAATGGACCATTGAATGTTTCACTTTAGGATGTAAATTACAAGGTGTAACATGTATCACATTATATTTTTATGATTTAATTTATGGCCCCAAAATAACATGACGATTCTAGAACTTTTATGACATTATAGAAATTAAACTCGTTTACGTTTGATTAGTAATCATCATCCAAAGCCATCGCCTTCGAAAGACTTCGTCGCCGCCTTGGCCTCCCACTGGCTCGTTCTGTTAGCTATACTAGGCTGGTATGGTAACTAGTTCTGTTGTAGCGGCGGCCAGCGAAATGCAACCAGCGACATTGATTGATTCCTGTTATTTAAATGCAAAAATATATGTAAACCTAGGTAATACCAGTATCAAATAGAATTGTGAATGCTAAGAAATTCACTTAACTTTTAGAAAATCGCGGTTGTTGAGTCGATCAATCAATTAATTAATAAGCCATTGGAAGTTTGAAAGCTAAATCAATTACGATTACAAGGAGACAGGCGACGCCGACGCTGCCCGGAGGGCGCGGGTGCGAGCCGAGAAATCACATTATTTATATGCGTGGAACTTACGAACTCCGATAAGGTATGAAACACCGAAGTAGATTATAGATCTGAAACAAGTTGAAGAAGTGATCACGGCGAAGCGCGGACGCGCAGACGACACACGGCAGCAAGTCGCGCGACTTGTCGTCAAGTCGCGCTCGCAGGTATCAGGTCCCGTGAATTACCGTGTTCTGAGACTCATCAATTATAATTACCAATAATGGGATTAGCTCGGCGCTCTCAGCTGAGCACATTGTGTTGTAATGCCATCCAGGAACTCGGCGGCGTAAATGCCTCAAATTGGGCTCAGTAAGGCTTTATTAATATTAAGTGTGAAAGCCCTCAAGGCAAGGGCGCAGTCGATAGTGGCCTGATTGGATCTGCGGGCGGGCACGGAGCGAACATCAATGGGAAATGGTAATCCAATGCGAACAATACCTATTCTCGCTCACCTACAACCTCAATTTGGTAACCATTATTATTCTCGGTGGCTCGGGTTGTGCTCGCTGTCCCACTGGAAACAACTGACAACTTAACTGGATAATGTTGTTGAATACGAATGGAACAAATTTACAGTTAATAAACTTTATATTGACGGAGAGAGCTGTTTTGCAGCGAGCGGTCGCGGGCCGCGGAAAGTATAAACCAAAATATTCTCATTAAAAGTTTAAATAGTGTGTTCAGAAACCGAGGTAAAGTTTCTGCTCTTAAAGATAATAGGGTTTCGGCGGAACGGTCGGGCAGGGAACCCTAAAAATGAGTCGTAGATATCAGCTGTATTTCGAAGACATGCTAAAATGCACATTATTTAGAATGTGAAAGAATCTGTGAGTCTTGCGCGCTCGCGCGGAAGGGGCGTTCACACTCAGTGATCAGGGAGAATGCCTTCCAGTAGGTAACTTCGCGGCGCCAATCTCCGCAATAACAAATAACGTTGGTTTACGACGTCACACGCCGCTTTGCGAACTCGGGGATGAATGGAGTCCGCGGGCGACTGGCGGTGACACCATGCAATCAGATATATCCGTGTTGATGAGTAGCGCGGGACGAGGCGCCGGCCGCCGCCGATAGCGCTAATCGTGCGAGTTAGAACACTCGCGGGTACCGCGCCGCCGGCCAGCCCTATCGCCCGCCGCAGCCCTGCTTAGGTACCTCCCTGTACAGAAAGGTAAATTAATTCTCGCTGCGAGCACTGATACTCATGTCAATATTTTGTTAAAGCAATTAAACTGTAGGAGCACTTGTCTCCCCCTTGCATCGTGCCACAGGTGGGGTGGGGGAGGGTGTGCATTTGTATTCAACTATTTGCCAAACTGCTGGTGTTTGCTCGGCACTCACTCCCGGATGCATTAGAAACCACAGAATGCGTTAAATTTGAATAGTGAGTTGGGTATATTCCAAGATAAATTATTATGTAGGTAGTATGTTGTATTTTGTGTGACATGATTATGCTCAATATGTGATGCGACACGTCGCGCCCCGCTGAGCCGCCGCGGGACGTCCCATATTGCGTGTAAGCTGTCTTGAGTTTTAATTTAATGAAACAACAAAGTCCCGAGCCCGTTAATTACCGCGCGTGGAACTCCCGCCTCCCCGCGACAGCCATTCCCTTAATGCGGCCCTCTCTAGCGGGTGTCATCTTCTGCTCAAATCTACGGTGTAATTGCTTTGAAGTCGGTCCCTCTGTGTTCGAAAGCAGTGCATCTCACACGCTGCAGGTGAACGGGCCTACTAGCAGACACGCGGGGTGCTAGGAACATGCTGATGAGTTGATCGAATACCGTAAGTGGCTGACGAGTGGCGCGTGTCGTGTCGCTGTGCCGCGACGTACGTGCCTAGCGTAGGCGCGTATAGTGTGTTGTCGACAGCGCGCAGTACACGCGCCTCTTACGAACTACGCCGAGGAGAATGTTGGTGAATAGTTGCGGGGCAGGGCGGGGGCCGGAGGGGAGGTTGGAATGCCGGCACTCAGTCTCCGTAGTTATCTTTGCTCCATTATTCACCCGATGTGGTGTGATGTGACTTCGTCTACAGTGCTCTTTCACACATTGTAAATAAATAAATATTGCAACAACTCCAAGCCCTGTGGTAAGTTCGAAGCTTGTTACGGGTGCTATATTCCTGATATTGATATACTTAATAATAAATACATACATGGATAGATATACCAGACACTTAGAAAAAATATCTACAGACCGTAAAAAAATGTCCAAATTTTTGTTAGAGCCCGCAACTTTCTGCGTCGCAGGCAGACATTTGCCCGCTGGGCCAGAAAGGTCGTCAAATTGAATTGATGAAGTTTTCTTAGCTAGATCCCGATGAGTAGATACGAAACACGCCAGGCGAGTCACAGCTGTTCGCTGACGTCTTTATGATGTTACTGTTAGGACTATTTGCTACTAGGTCATTTTGATAAAGGACGGGTCGCTAATAGATCGTCCTACCTACTATTGGGGCATTTTGCTTATAGGACAGTTAGATTATTGTACTGACTGATACGAAAGGATTTGAAGTGGTCTGATTGTCAGTCAGCTAGAACCTCTTGGCTTTGTAAAGATATAATAATTAGGAAAAATATACTTATATTATTAAACTGAAGAGTTTTTTGATTGTTTGTTTAAACGCGCTAACCTCAGGAACCGCTGGTGACTTCAAAAAATATTTTAGTAAATATTTTGATAGCAGGTACATTTATCTAGGAAGACTATACCTATTTAGCTTTTGTTATATAAACCAAAGGTTTTTAGGTAACGTAGAAATAACGCAAGCGAATCTGTCGCCGTTCGGCTGGTCATAAATAAATTGAATCGGCATCGTTTTTGATGTGTCCCAATTGGTCCGTGTGACTCGCATAAGTTATGGTATGGACTGAGACGGCGATTCATAAGAATGGACTACAGAGTGTGTGAGTGTGCGCGCCTAAATAGATTGTTTAGTGCCGCCACAAGAGCCCAGACAATGGGACATTACGGACGCGGATAGTTGTCCCGCCGCCGCGCCCGTAACTCACACGAATGGGCGCATTCCGCGCACGTAACACACGTCGCGCCGCGTCAGCAGCGCAACCAACACTCTGCAATTTTCTTTCATGTTCTTTCAAATGCCCGTCGAGTTTCGGGCCATCTTGAGTATTGTCGCGAAATGCCTATGGCAACCGTATCGTTCAAATAGCTTTCCTGAGCGATAGTATATTTAGTTTTATTATGTTAATTAGCACCATCGCAAGCCCTTGTGCAAACACAATTGTTCTTGAACTAATCTTATGATTCAGGAGCATGTCGTGCAATCGACGAGTGATTACGATTTGGTGGATTGGCGGTGTAGTTGCGCTACTGTGGGCCGGTACTATGCGCCGCGTGGTGCCAATTTGCCTCCACGAGATAACAGATAGCCGCCGCGCCGCGCCCTGAGATACAACTACACTTTAAACGAAATAAATCTGATAAACCTTTTGTGATTCCGCCGAGACCCCTTCCGCGCACACAGAACAGAGAATGCGTTTGATTTAAATAAAAGCTTATTTTGTTAATTATTCTTAGTATTTTTCAAGTAACTGTATCGCACCGAACCTTCAGTACGGATATAATATGTTTAGGGCGCGTTGCTGACGGAGCGAGGCGATGCTCTCCCGGAGACTGGTAGCAGCACTTCCTACGTCTTCAGCTTTACACAGATTCATAATTACTGACAGGGTAGTAAAACTCAGAGTATTATTCACCGCAACAGTTTTTATGTCAAAATATTATATGTATTTTTTTAATCAACATCAAGTATCTAAGTACTTAATTATAAATTATAATTACCTACTACTAATTTAAAACTAAAAAACTATACTTGTTTGAAGAATTAATTATGACGTGACGTAAAACGATGACAAAAACAACATCCAATACCTACAACTGACCTACAAGGTCTCCGCCGTGACGTGAGCGGCGCTAGGGGCCACACGCGCTGTGGGGGGCCTCAGGTGGCCTCGGGGGGCTGGGGGCCACCAGTGATCGCTCGCAGCGCAAGTAGATACCCGTGCAGTATAATTACATCAATGTTACAAAACAGCTTTTTAACCTGCTCTGTGTTAAAGGTCTGAAAATTCTGAGATAAATGTGTATGTTACACAGTGGTGTGTGTGAGGGGGGAGGGGGGATGGGGTAGGCTGGGTCGGGCAGCGAGCGACACGACACGACTCTCGCCGCTTAGTAAACACATTAGTAAGATTACAAAACTTATAAAAAAGAACCTGAACCCTTCCAGAACACCGCTAACAATTCGTCCTCAGGAAGGCATTAGCGAAGCGCCATTCGTTTTAATTACGCGTCGCGCGGTAACGAGCGGCAGTTGGCGCGTCGCTTGTGACACAGTTTAATTGACTTCTTCGGTCGCCGCCCGCCGCCCGCCGCGCGCCGCGTCCCGCCCCGCTGCGGCACGCCACACGCTGCACGTCGCGTGTAGCGTGTGTTCACTACGCTGATCTGCAAACACGCAATATACGTAATCAACGATTTTCCAAAACTCAGTGCAGTTAAAGATAGTGGTGTTATAACTCAAGAACGGCTAAACTGATTTGGCTGGAAATTGGTGGAGAGGTAGGTAGGTTAGAACCAGGAGAAGGACATAGGATACCTTTACAGCGGGGTAATATTATATTTATATGGGTGGCTAAACCTTGGGGCGGAAAGCTAATATTTATGAAACAAAAGCCACCTATGAAAATTTTATTGTATACCGTAAGATAATTTTACACACAGGTCGTGTCGGTCTGTGCAAACGGCCCCGTCTCCAACTCGCAGGGTTTAACTCTTTAATTGATGTTGACGTTGACTTTTGTAACCGTTTAAAGTTGGACGGCGCAATCAGCGACAGACAAGCGAACTCTACCTGCGCCTTTCTATAGGTAGGTACCGTCTGTGGTGCGCAGAGGATCGGAACTTTGAGTGAAGCGTCCGTTGGCCAGAAACCTGATCGCTTCACACTCTTTGAATGTTCATTTAATTATAATTTAAAAGTTTACTACAATCTTATTTATTTTAATCAGCTGGATTTCGGTCATGATCATGAGTTGACAACCCAGCTAGTAACACGATATCCGCAGCACGTGCAGGGAGCCAATGGTATGGGGGGAGGATTATCTCGGATGTAGTGGCGAGTGCTTTTTATTGGCGCTCATATTTCACGGGCCGCGGCTGCCATAGCGCGCGCAAGCCGCCTCACCACTTTGCCGCCAGTGCTTGCTCAAGATGCTCAGATATCATACACTCCGAACTCTGTCTAAATATGGTGAATTAGCTTGTCTACAATAATTATTATTGAGCGTTGACTTGAATAGCAGAAGCCACAGATCGTCGGGGTCGGCCACAGCACGCTGTGGTGGTGTGTGAAGTGGAGGCGCGGCCGGCGCTGAGCTATGATGGGAGCCGCGACGGGAGGATATTCGATTGTTAATAACAATTCGTTTTGTTGACCGACCCGACGCCGGCCCGACGGCGGCCCGACGCCCGCCAACGCACCGCACTCGTCGAGCCGCGCCGATTAAAGGCGTCAAGGACGCGCTCGGGGCGGCATTGAATGATTACCAGAATTACCCAAATAGGTGCTTTGACTTAGTTAATTAGTCAAAATAAGCCTGGAATTTAGCAGAAGCAAGCAGTTTGCGAGAACTTATCTCGCTTAAGGCCCCGTTGCGGGCGGAGGCGCGCGACGGGCCGGGACGTGCCGCGGGTGGGGTGTGCGGGTGGCGCGGCGGGGCGAGGACGCGTCGCGGGCGGGTTGTGAGCCGCGCTTTACTGTCGCTAGCTATCAACTACCGATACAAAAATGTGAAAGCCCTTGACGGTTTTCGACCGGGGTTTATGTACCTAATTTTTAATTCTTCTTCATTACCTCTTGGATGGCTGATCTTGTCGATAAAGTAATATTCTTCAAAAATACTTTTTTAAAGGAATGGCCTTTAAAAAAAGTATTTTTGAAGAATTACTTTACTGCTTTCTGAACAGCGATCAAAAAAGAGAAAACATTTTACTGATAGTAAATACATAATTAGGTTAGTTTGGTCATTTTTTAGGTACGTAGTACGTAGATTATCCTTTATGTAATAATGCTATCCTGAAATCAGAGTGCAGAACAGAGCCTTACACACACGATAAAATAAAAAGTGAAGTACCTTATACTTGCTCGTCTGGAGATCTCAGGAATTTCAATTAAATCCAATCGAAATGAAATTGGACTCGACGAGATTGTGTCCCGACGACGAGTGCCGCGCCGGAGCTGGCGAGAGACACGACTAGATCTACAACAATAAAAAAACGGTCATACAAACAAAACACATTTTAATTATAAAAATTACATTTCCAACCTGATAATAGAATTTGGTAATTTACAGCGTCGTCTGTAGCCCCTTCTGAAGGTTGAGGGCTATCCTCAGCCAGCCGGCACCGCTCGCCGGAAACTCGAGCCCAGATATCGGAGGAACCCTTAAAATTCACCAAGTTATTAAAAGTAAATTTTAAGAGTTCGTTAAGAGTTTAGTAAAAACAGCAAGACCCGCCGCCCGCGCCCCACCACACCCCGCCTCGCTGCGCCTTACCACGCGAAAAAAGCCAGCTATGGATATTCTTAAATACGGTACAGGAATTATAAAGAGTGTGTTTTCACTGCGAAATCGCTTGAAAAATTGTTATCAACCATCATTATTATACCCATCACACACTATACCTACGTATTATTCCAATGTAAATCATAGTGTTTTTTTTTTTTTTTACCTAGTAGGCCTACCTTTTGCCACATCGTGACCGTCGGCTATGACTACTAAGACTAAATCAACTATCGCTATATTTGCGACAACATTTAATTCTATTTATTTAGAATTAAATCATAGTGTTAGATAGTTATTTGGTTATATGTGCATTGTAATGTGTTTTGTGTGGCGAATTAAGAAATAAATAAACCCCGACGCATAAACCTAGATATTGAGTTTGGCGTGACTGTGTATCGATCGTACATCCATGGCTGAGATAATTAGGTATTCTAAACGATGTTTAAAGAAATTCAGTTCTGCCGTAAACGGTATATGGAGGCATTTAATAATGTTTTCAAACTATGAGAGCTATTTATCAAATTCGTATTTTTGTAAGTGTTCGTTCTATACTATGTTGTTCTGCAATAGGTATTCTGAACTAAGTACCTCATGGAACAAATATCTCATTCATCACTCTATATCAATCAATTATCTTCAAAGTGTGAGTAGAACACATGTTGTCTCTCGCGTAAACATTGTCATATCAGTTCAATCTTAGGTACTAATAGGTACCTAATATAATAATTAATGTGATTAATACCAGTAAATACTTTGTGTCTGCTATAACTATAGGTAGGTATATGCATTGGATTTTAGTGAATATATCAATCCCGTCTCTCGCCTGTATAGGTAGTTCGAAAATAATAAACTTGATGTCAAAATGGATAGTAATAGACCAAGAGCCTGTGATGGCCAGACCTTCCTTTAATTCACAAGCGTGAAAATTCTTTCATGTGTATGTCTAACATAGGTAAGAATAACCCCCAAACATGAAACCTGGATCGCGGTTCCTTTGGGAGATAACAACCTTTTACCTGTTATCTCCCAAAGGAACCACGATCCAGGTTTCATGTTTGGGGGTTATTCTTACCTATGTTAGACATACACATGAAAGAATTTTCACGCTTGTGAATTAAAGGAAGGTCTGGCCAGACCGGGCTCTTAGTATAGACTAATAACCTGTGATGGCCAGACCTTCCTTTAATTCTGAAGCGTGAAAATTATTTTATGTGTATGTCTAACATAGGTAAGAATAACCCCCAAACATGAAACCTGGATCGTGGTTCCTTTGGGAGATAACAGGTAAAAGGTTGTTATCTCCCAAAGGAACCGCGATCCAGGTTTCATGTTTGGGGGTTATTCTTACCTATGTTAGACATACACATGAAAGAATTTTCACGCTTGTGAATTAAAGGAAGGTCTGGCCATCACGGGCTCTTAGGTTATAAGTAAGTAGTGAAAAGAGCCGAGCGGCATGGCGTAGTTAGGAGAGACTTTATTCGCCGAAGCGCCGTACATTTATACAGTTCTGTAACAAAATAAATCCAACTGGAATAAACTTACTCCAAGTTTATGGGTTTGATAATCAAATGAAATTGAAAGCGGCCGAAAAACTTCCAAATGGGACGGAAAGACCTTTTATTTCAGCGAATGTCGCGCAAAGTTTCCGCACCTTCATCATTTATTGCGCCGCGTGTTGAGCTGAGCCTACGTCTGTACTACGAGTAGGTACTCTAGCCATTTCTATAATAACAATCTGCATTTTTTACCAACTCATGAATTGATCGACAACACAAGGCTCAGAGCCTGCCTTGACATACACCAACGTTTTCCTATAACACACTAACGCAGCTTTAAAATTGAGTATCAGCATCTCGCTCTTCAAATGAAAAAACTTCTTTCAAAGACCGCGTTCGAGAAGTAACATTATACACACGTTTCGTTTCGCGCCTGCGATAAACAAATTGCTTATTAAACGAAAATTTGTTTTGGAAGAGTTTGCCGTTTCAAGTTTCAGGTCCGCGGGCGGAAAGGGGCGCGGCGGGAACCGACCCGGCTTAGAGCCGTCTACCTTAATGGGGAGCAAAGCCTTACCTACATGCGATTAGCAAAGTACCTGTCGATGAGATACCCACACGTCGGCAGCCCGATGGCCGAGCTCCTGCAGGGGGCCGCGTGTGGAGACGCAAACAACAACACGGGCCTGTTTGTGTAGCGGCGACCGTCACAGCCGCGCCGGAGCCGGGCCGGACGCATACCTGCGGCCGGTTCAAAGGGCACGTCACATCAAAGGACATGTGTTTGCTTACTAAACTAACCAAATCTATACCCTAAATTTATTAATTCTAAGGTCACGTCGGCGGGGTGGTGAGAGGTACACATAGTCTCATACTCGTAAGAGTAGTCGTTCGAAAATTATTTGCATAATCAATTAATTAAAGTTACGTATACATTTAATTACTTTTGATTTTAAAGATACTCGAATAAATATTGTAAATAAAGGAATAGAGAGTAAATGACACTGATATTTCTAAATAGTACATTCCGATCGGTGTCCCCCTCCCCCACGCCTCCTCCCACCGACTAAACCCTTCTCGGGCAACCAAAAGCCCAAATACGATTTCTTGCACAAAGGATCATTGTACCTTTCAAGTACCTACCACATTATTTTTGTCTGCTTTCAATATGTAGGCGTCCGCGCGTCCTGCGTGAGACGCCACGTGTCCGTGGGTCACGAAGGGTTTCTGAAATTTATTTAATGTAAATGTTGCTATCTGTGCGCCTTCTGGAAGCAAGCGCACGCAGCACCCTGGCCCGCCGCTATATTTATTTATAATGAGATGTCCCATTGTTGGTTTCGCTTATATCGGCACCTAGTTATAATAACAAAATATTAAATATTGAAAAAAATGTGTTCCAATGTAATGGACTGTGGGTCTGTGGAACCGAATTACCAAAACAACAATTGTAGCTTTATAGCTTCTAAGGTAGATATGGTTAGGGTTACCTTCTCGCTTTAAACGTCTATCTGAAGCTTCTTTAGGGGCTCACGTACACCCATATCGTTGAATGTAGGTCGAGATCATATTTCATAATCAGTAGGGAATATATGCGATACATGCGTGTAGGTAATAAGGAGTAAGCTTCAGCGGCAGTTGTACGCCTGTTTAGTAGTCCTAGATCTGTCCCAAGTATGTGGCAGGACTGTGGCCGCAGAGCTGCTTCAGCGGACGGAGCCCTTTAGCCGGAGGACGGGCCGGATAACATCGGCTTAGCGTGCACAGGACAAAGCTCAGCCGTAAATCGCGCTACGAGCCTGGTACAACATTCTTCATCTGAAATAGGCGGTCTTTTTCTACTCAGAACTATAAATATTACTACTTTTCAGACAGAACATGTGTATGTGTGTAGATATATGAATATTTTTCTTGAAAGTAATATAAATGACGAGCTAGTGCTGAGCCAGCGCCCGCCGCGGGGTGACGCACGCGGCGCCGGTGCGCGCGACCTGACGCGCTTTACGACCGCGTGTCGTTAAAGTAATTGTGTTGCGGTGGCGATTAACCTCGCCCTTCCAGCAGACTGCGCAGTCATACCATAACATCGCACGTCGCCAGCTCCTGGCCCCGACTGCGAGCTGGTGAACCGATAAATCCACACAAATGCTTTGTATCAATAATGGCGCGGTTTGCGTGATTTGTGGCCCCCGCCCGCCGCCCGGCCTCTCTAATCGCGCGGAAAATATGTCGCCGAGCTTTCAGACCTAATGTGACAACGACTTTATGGCAATCCAAAGTGACGCCTCCTCCCGCCCCGAGCGGAGCCGAGCGGTGCGGAGCGAGCGGTAGAGTCATAGAGTCGTACAACTTGCCGGAAAACAAACGGTGGGAGATAAATAGTTTTATTGTGGTTACCTATGGCGGTGCCGTAAAACTTTAGTGTTAAACGATACAACAATAAACGATGTGTGCAGACCTTGTTACAAGCTCAGGGTCAGGTAACGTATTCAGACGTAAATAGCTTTACGTTCATAGGGCGCCGCGGCCCGTTGCGTTCTACAACTTCCACAGCTCAATAAGGCAACACGGTCGACTGCTGTAAACTTTAGAATTACCATCGTGTTTGTACTATTGCCGCCTCCTCCCGAGTTGCTGTAACCGGCGCCCCGTGGCCGGCTGCCGGGCCCAGAGGCCTGCCGCAGTGGGCGACGGCTGATCTCTTTATGTTGTTGTCCATAATAAAGCTACGAGCGGCGTGTTCCACTATACATTATTCTGAAAGAGATAAATAAAATATAAAATAAATTTATTTCAGACAGCATAAATAACATTACAGTTCGGTATGATTTATTGTGGAAAGAAATCGTTTAATGCTATATACATAGGTAACGTGTTTCACAATCAAAGCTATTTTGTAGATCGGCGTGCGTGCCTTACTGTGGTACCCGCCCCGCCGCGCCCCGCCGCCGCCGCGCTCGCGTCATTACCATTCAGAACGAGGCGTCTGACGCCTTTCGATTCAAATAATTCATAAAATTAACTCTGATTTTGTAAAATAATAAATATCTTGCGCAAACAGACCCCGAGCACGGTTGTTACGAATAAATTTGATTATTTCGGGAACTGCCGAAATGGATAAAGAAAATGAGCGATTATTATCTTAAGGTCGGCTATCCGCCCCTGCGCGCCTCGCAGGTGGACTAGTCGTATTTGGAAATAAATAAACAAATAGTTTGTACTTAACGAAATTCCAACCGCGGCTTTGATCCGCGTTTCTACTACCTTCCTTCTCTACTAACTTGTTATAGTTAATTATTACTTTGCGGTAAAAAGCCTATGTGTTTTTGTGTTAAACAAGCCAAATTATTGTTAACTTTCATCTAAATCCATTCATTTGTTTTTGCGTGAAAGCATAACAAACATCCATACATTCTTTCGCATTTATAATACTAGTAGGATATAGTTTTCTTATAACAGTTTGTTCAATATTTAAATTTGAAAAGATTAGTCGCACGTCTCGCCGGCGCCAGGTCGCCGGGTCGCTCGTCCTCTGACACGGACGTGCAGTAACACTCCGTAACTTCAAAATGATCACAGTTGCCCTCCTCGTGAACTTCCGCAGCGATTCGAGAACAGATTAACTTTGAAATGGGGAGTCGTGCCCTTCTGCCGACAAGCACCTCATAATAAAACAATCACAAGGAGACAATTCAACTCGCCATCTACCTAATAGCTTTCTAACGAGCTGTCGCGACGCGACCTACTGTACCCTTCTTGAGACGCGGCGTGACGCAGCACGGAGCGTGGCGCGGCGCGGCTCTCTGCGTCTCCGGCTCCATCCATCATGCTCGTAAACTATTCAGATAAATCATCATCACCCCCTATGCTCTAAATTTAAATTTATTAATGAACGCTTTTAAGCGACAACACTTCACGGAAATGTAAACCTATTGTTCCCGACACACGTGCGTGTTGTTAGATATATGTACATGTACACTATAGGTATCTACTCTACATTATACTGTAGAGGCACAGCTCGGCGCGATACAGTCATGTTCATTGATTTGAAGTCTCGAGCTCGCTGGTGCCGGTGAAACTCAATTTGCAGTGTGAAATGCTTTGAACCCATTAGTAGCGTGACATTCGAGAGGCGGCGGGGCGGGGCGGGACGGCGGCGGCGACTCATTTGGTAAACATATTGGGTGTCCAATTACCGACCGAAGCAATTAGCCGCGCCGCAGATAAATCTTCTGTATCACTGTATCGGAGCGCCGCGTCCGCGCCTGATTGATGACGAACCGACCGGACACTTCGCAGAATACTTAATTAATAAGATAGTGACGCTCTTTATGAATAATGGATTATGGGATAACGCTTCTGAGAATAATGAACGTCTCAATCCCGGCGGAGCGGGGCGGCTGCGGGTCTGTGATAGACGTCTCCGCTCAGAAATTCAGAAAGTAAATCCGACAATTCGTCAGAAGGCGAGCGAGCAATCGGGCCCAGGATGCAATCGTACATTGTGTCGGGCGGGGGCGGCCATTACGGCGAGTGCGCTATTAATAACTGTCCGAGCGGAGGCGCGGACGGCGGCTCGTCGCGAGCTGCCTCGGGCGCTGCTCGCCACGCCGCGCTCAATTACGCATTCGTTCGCAACTGTTTCGCCGATAAATCGTGCAAGAGGGATCTCCTTCCTTATCCTATCTCGAGCACGTCTATGAGCGTGTCCCGCCCGCGCCGCCACGCTCCGCGCCGCGCCGCTGTTCGTGAACAAAGGATGCAAACTATTCAAAGAATGCGAGGTGAGTTTATTTACATAAAGCTCGCGGCGCACCGGAATTTGGCGCGCGTCGATCATAACCGCACCCACCGCGTCCCGCCGCGCCCCCGCCCCGTCGCCCGCCGGCCTGCCGATAGAGAGCCCCTCGAGATAACTTCTTACTAACAGCTTAAGTAGGCTACTTTTAAGTATTACATGTTTCACAGTTTTGCGGATATGAAGTGGCATGTCCCACGGGGCCTTAGTTGCGAACCAGTACCTCTGCTCCGACAATAAATAAACACGCATACGCATGCATGTATCGCAGGAGGGGGCGGGTGAGGGGAGGAGGGCACAAGTTGTTGTTTGTAAAGTAAACGGCGCTCCACAGGGGAACCGGTTGTAACATCCTGAAGGATAACTTGCTGTTCCGGGGAGAAACTTCTAGTTCAAGGAACCTACTGTTGTTCTAGTAAACATGCTAGATACAATATTGTGTCCACAAACATTTATAAACGGGAAGTTTGCTACATTTTACCGTGTCCACTATTATGGTTTTATGTTTATGGAATTCAAATTTAATTTCTAGCTGCCTTGTTCCCTGTGCTTCACAAAATTTGCCCCCAACAAAAGTGTTTTGTCAATTTTCGGTAAGTTTTTAATTTAGTTTTAGGTTAGTTTTCTAAAGCATTTATAATTTATTTACTTGACCAATTGCTCTATTTGAGATGTATGAAAATGAATGTGTTGACTCTATTTATTACGACTCGTCCAACGAACAAGAATGGTACTACCATTCTTTATTTAAAATACGATCAACGTACATTTACATCTAAACTACCTGGAAAGGTAGAGTTTGGATGATACAAATTCAATTTACTGATATTTTATGGCTCAGCTCACATTTTTGTTAATCTGGTAAATCACTTCTGTTTTTCAGAGTCAGAAAGTGAAATTGATTACGAGTTTTCGTAGTATATAATATATTCTTCACTAGCGCTTCTACAAGGATAGAATATCATAATAACTTTATTGTACACTCTTATATTTTTTTTTTTTTTTTTTATTGGTGATAAACCCTTGCTTGACCACAATCTCACCTGATGGAAAGTGTCGATGTGGCCGAAGATGGATCGCAAGGGTCTAGAAGGAACCTATTCACTCTTTTCTTGAAGAGACCCAAATTATATGTCTCAGGAAATACAACAGCAGGCAACGCATTCCAAACCTTAGCAGTGCGAATAATGAAGGTGGAGGAGTATCGCTTCGTACGGGTGGACGGTATATCTACTAAGTAGGGATGGTAGTGTGCCGTGCGCCTGCTTGTCCTGTGGTGGAATGGAGAAGGTGGTATCAGGTCATGCAGGTCCTGAGAACATTCTCCAAAATGCAGCCTGTAAAATATTGAGAGACATGCTACCTTGCGTCGGTGCTCGAGGCTCTGAACCTTTTTCTTTTCTAGGTACTGCTCATCTATGAGTCTGAAAGCTCTTCGTTCAATCGAATCTAAAGCTGCAAGCTGGTATTTGGCTGAGCCATCCCAAACATGACAGCAATACTCCATGCCAGATCGGACTTGGGCTTGATAAAGTGAGAGAAGCTGTCCTGGAGAGAAGTATCGCTTGACCTTGTTTAGGATTCCCAGCTTCATGGCTGCTGACCTAGCCTTCGACTCGATGAAAGTACCAAAGTTCAGAGTTGGTGTTAGGGTGGCACCCAGGAGCTCCAGTTTATCTCCCAAAGGAATTGGCACATCTCGAAAAATGGGACCATGTTCAAACTGGCTCTTTTTTGCCGAGAAGAGACAGGCTTGCGTTTTTGTGGCATTGAAGTTGACCCTATTGGCTTCACCCCAATCGGAAACCACCTTGAGGGTCGAATTCAAGCGTTCAAGCATGTCCTCTCTATTCGCCTGTATCTCATTCAGACTGGCTTTAGCATTTGAAATGTACTTATCCACCACGGTGCTGTCATCTGCATACCCTACGATACCTGGTATCAGGAGGTCGTTGATGTGCAAAAGAAAAGCATATCTATAACAATAGACAAATAAGCAATATACGAGTTCTCGTGCTACGCCACGTAACGACGTAGAATCCATCTACGAAGAGAGCCATCGCACTACTGCTTCGAAGTATTGTGCTACGCCGTAGACCAATGCTACGAGCTTTCGTGCTAAGGCGTAGATCGCTGCCATGAAATGACCACTAACGGCTTGTAATTCGTATTTGTTTGGACGTCTGGGATCATCGGGCGCACGTATGCACGTAGAACGGTCACAGCTTAAAACATAAAAAAATCTAATTAGACTTATGATTGGGGTGGCATATAGCTAAGCTACGACGTAGGCCTGCTACATGTTTTTGTGCTACGACGTAGACTCCGGCTACGATACAGCATCGGCAGCTTACAACATCAGGATACTTGAATAAGAGTATTTTAATACCTATAAGTTTTACAAATTATGAAAATTTCTCTATACTAAAGTAAATTAATGTTATTCTATTCATGCGATTGGAAAATTGATTTAACGTTTCCATAAATGTGACGATGGAGTATAGAATGTGACGCTATAGGTCGATCACCGAATGTGTTTGATGTGCGACAGACCCACGGCGGGGGCGGAAGGGGGGGGGGGGTTGATCCGCGAGTACACACGCTCCGGGCAAACAAGAAAGCATTAAAAAATAATTTTCCACGACAAGAAACATAATTTCCTTTTGATCAGTGAGAGCGTCTCCTCGAGATAAACAAACCGGAGTCACGTGAGGCGTCTACGTGACGTCATGCGTCAGTGTGTCGTCGGCGCGCCGCGTGCAATGGAGCCGCACATATTCAATACAATTTAAATTCAAATCAATTTATTTTAGACAACATTAATTATAATACAAATTACACATTAATACAATTAATTAGAATAAAAGTTGAAGCGTCCATTATATGAGTATAAACAAAAACTTAAATACAAAAACTCAGACTTAGGCAGAATATAAACTTCTGTCCAGTGCTTCATAAAATCAAAGTGTATAAAATAAATTTTACTGTTGCTGGCTCAGCTTATGTCCATTGCATTTTCCTTAAACTCCAAAGCTAAATCTATTTAAGCTATTTCCTCTAGTGAATACGATTAGGATTAGAATGGCCCTTATTGAGCAACCTGTGCTACAGAAGGTCCTTTCGGCTGCCGAGAAATCCCTGCCTCATCGATATTTCGAAGACAAAAGATCGTAAATAGTGGAATTATTACAATAGGCTCTCGGGCGCACAATATCACTATCGCAATTGGGCGCTCCGCAAAATGGTATCAATAAATCGAGCTCGAGTCGCACTCTCTCCGCCGTTGAACAAATCACACCAAATTGGATCCCACTTCAAAGACTCCGCGCGCCCGCTGGCCGGCGCGGGGCGCGGGCGGGGCGGTGCGCGGGGGGAGGGGGGGCTCGTTACTCAAATCCGCGGAGTCCAGCGCCGTGTGTGTGACTCGGGATTACCCTCTGCGGCTCGCTCAGAACAATGGAGCACGCCCCGCCGCGTCCCGCCGCGCCGCGCCGCGTGCTGCGATCAACATGCTAATTTCTAACAAAGCCTGGCTCACTGGCTTTCTATCTCGGCTAAACCATGAATTATAATTTCCTCTACCTTTTTACCGCCGGTTTACTCGTTGAAAATGGAAAAGGTCAACAACTACCTACCGAAACGCTGTCATAAGAAAATCATATAATATCTAAAGTTTAAAGTCGTACACATTGAAAGTTACATGAATCATTAACATCCCACAGTAGTGTTTATACTGCTATTTTTATGTGCAGTACAATGAAATGTTTTTGATTGATTGGGTAGCGACTTCTGAATTGGTCTCCGCCGACGCAGCCTGAACTACCCGCAAAGACTCCACACGTCAAAGCATAATATGCTTATGTGCCATTGAAAATAGGGCTCGTACATTGAAACTCATGGTTTTCAGTTCTTTTGTAAATGTTGATTATTGGTATGTGTATTAGAGATATTATCTTAAACGCCCGGCTCTGCCTGCCGTCATCGAGTGCTGCGACGGAACCCGCACTTGGGTGTGCTAATTGCCGAATGCTCTCACTAGTTTACAGAATATTCTTGAATACCAAATAGATATAATTGTATCTTCTTACTGCACACACGAATGATTGAAGCTCTAATACGTAATGAAACATAATAAATGTTATTCGACTCTTATCACATTTCGTTTTTAGCGCTCTGTGTGCTTCATTTCTACGTAATAGCGCAACAAACAGATAAACAAACTTTCAAAATCCTTATGCTAATAACAAGTAGAATAATACCGAGTGACATATATTAATGCCCTTCCAAGCTCCATGTTTTGTATTTGAAATAACTCTACCTACCTATTAAATATTTCGCAAACGAACAATATTTCGTGGTAGTTCAATATTATTATCTATTCAGTGCTAATGGAAATTCGGGCAAATAATGGAATAAACCATAACCATTACATTAACTTAAAATTTATCTGTATTAGGTTCACCAGTTATTTGGAGCATTCTTTTAATCGGAAGTTTTACATGTATGGCAGTTATTTACTGTAACGTATATGTATATTATTTGAATTCAGTGAAATAGGTACTTACTACAGTTGCGTAGTAATTATATAAGTAATAATTAGATAAGTTGTGTGTGTGACATAAATAAATAAATATGTTCTGTGCTACAGTCAAAGTCTCAAAGATCACGCGATCCTTGCAGTCGATACCATACCCCAGTGTATTGAACCTTTGATGAATAGAAGTTGTGACTCTTCTACGTTTTTTTAGATAAAAACAATTTATCGGTACTTACCACAATAAAATTAAATTCCAGAGCGGGGCCGTGGGCGCCCTTTCGAGCCGAGTTCTTTACGAGCGAGGCGGAGAGGGGTGGGAGGGGGGAGGGGGCATTTACGGCGAAGTACGCGTGCTGTGCCGACGCCGGTACAGCACCGAGGACAGCGCGCCGCAGGGTCCACCGTCCTTAGAGATATAAGATAACCAACTATAAGACAATTATTTATTTGCATAAAACATAATTACATACATGGTAATTATATGTATTTAGCTCTAGCCGACATGTCGACGGCTTCACTTGCGTTTATCTTATTTTATTTTATCTTCATTCATACCTATAGTTAATATAGCCTTCCTCTATAAATGTGGTACTAAGTTATCCAACACTGAAAGAGTTTTTCAAATAGTACCAGCGGTTACTGAGATTAGCGCTTTCAAACAAACTAACAAACAATCTATCAAACAGCCTTATAATAAATAATCTATTTTATTCCATATTAATCTAAGTGCAGGTAAGCGTACATTGTATTCTATATTAGGACAATAGTTCTCAGCCACGCCGCCCGCCGCCGCCCAGCAAATTAACAAATAATTGCGTTCATTATAACGACAAAAACATCAACTAAGCGACCGCCAGTATAAATTGCAAAAGCTCAACCTTTTTCTCGTATTTTTCCTGTGTTTGTTCCAGCCTTCGCGAGCCGGATGTGTTAGGGCTGTAATGGCGAGGGCTCTCTGTGTTGGGAATTATTTTTGCTGAGACGACGGAGACGTGAAATGAGGCCGTGTATGAGCCGGACCGGAGCCAGGTCGGAGACGGATCGTAGCCGGGCCGGAGCAAGGCCGGTGGTGGAGTCCGGCGCCGCTGAGTCTCCGTGAGGCGGATCTCGCACCGAGGAGCCCTTCTTGGATACGGTCCAACACGTTTTATGTGATGTATCCACAGTAGTAACGTAATGATTAGTTGACATTAAAAAAAGAGAAAGAAACCTGTACGAAGAAAAAGTACCTACAATCATGCGTCAAGTACGGATGCTACAAATCCTCATTAATTGGATAGATAGATCTGCCTCGTCACGTAGTGTGCTCCCTGTGTGCTGTGTAATGTCAACTACAATTATTCAGTGTCAATATCTGGAGATGAGACGTGTTATTTGCGTTCTCCCGTCGTAGCGCGCTGATGCTCGGAGTCCCACCCGCGCCCCACCACGATCATAACGATCATATCAAGTTGATATCGACAACGCGGAGTGCTCGGTTATTGAAAGTGCAAGTTGTTCCTGAACTTCCATAAGGATGATTTAGTTAGAGTCGCGCGTTAATGCCCCACCCCCTGCCCCATGACCCCCGCCCCCTCCCCCGATGCCCCGAGGCGCACAA
This sequence comes from Chloroclystis v-ata, assembly GCA_963691955.1. Taxonomy (NCBI): domain Eukaryota; kingdom Metazoa; phylum Arthropoda; class Insecta; order Lepidoptera; family Geometridae; genus Chloroclystis; species Chloroclystis v-ata. The sequence continues at coordinate 5,758,783 of OY829905.1, forward strand.
CGCCTTCAATTGTTACACGAATACAGTCAATGAATAAATTGTATTACAACATTGCCTACCGAATTACGTTACCAGAATTTGTACTGGGAACTTTTATAAGGAACGAGAAAAAATAAGAAAAACGAGGAACGTATCGTTCCCATTTATAATCGTCACGGCCAACCAATCTAAGTGGATAATTAAATGACTAACTAAGGCCTCATTCCTGCGAGAGTTAAAACAGAGCTCTATATCAGATTAACAAACCAACTACCACGGGAAAGTCAATAAAAACGCGGACAAAACAAAGATGGAAAGTAATAAATAAAATTAAAGCGAAATTGAAGAGTAGAGTCTACATCAAAAAAATGTTAAAACCACAACCCACACTAAAACGTAATTAAAAGAGCGTCAACAGTGAACCCTGGCCGCGACCTCGCAAAGTGAGCTCAAATAAATAAAGTTGATTCCTCGAATGTCGTTCTATTAAATGTTTCATGTTCGAAACTTGTAAAAGTTGTGTCCAAACTCGGCGCGAGGCGAGCCAAGTGTAACTACCCTAATAAAACCTTGCTAGATAGATATTATATCAATTTGCGTTTCTTTAAGATCCCAAAAGTTAAAATTGTTTAAGTGTAATAAAGAGCAGCCTGCGAGTTTCCGTACCTTCGGCCACCTGCGGAGTGCGAGTGGACTCACGGAGGACTCGTGGAGCAGATGTCGGTTGTTCCGCCTAACTCCGGAGCCGCTCTAATGTAATTATTAGTTGGGATGGTTGGGAATGTTGGGATCCTCTTGCGAGAGGAACAGGGCCACCTGCTAATAATTAGGTAACTGAACTTTCATTTATTTTTACGCTATAGGATAAATAGACTCAATGAAAATCGTTTACGCCTGACAGTTTGATTTGCGACATTTTCCATGGAGGTATGATATTTGTTCCGAGATATTTTCAATAGCAAATCAACAGATTTTCAAGTCGTTTTCACCCTATGTTTTCACCGATACGCCAAATGAAAACTAGTGTGACTAAGAAGGCGAAGACACTTGTGTTCCATGCTAGGCCATATGGTCACATACCATAAGGAGCGATTGTGGTTAAATGAGGACCATTACAACAACAAACCAAATCAAAGCAAAAGAAAATTAAAAGATATGTCGCCAAGGGTATCAATGATTATTAGGTACCTATTAGATGACATGTTTGGGTCTCAAGCATTTTTTATCGGTTGGTGCCACAGTTGGTGCTATACAGTGCTATATGTAGGTACCTAATACAATATACAGGAATACGAATCGCTGGTTGTTGGTGAATTTTCTAGTTCGTTACTTTCGCTGTCTACGTGTTTGTGTATACGGTTGTTTAGATGAACATCGTGATAGAATCGGGAAATTTATCCCAATCACGGAGGTATGATGGTCGTGACAGTTTGTCGCGGTCGCGCCGTCATCAATCACGGGCGAAACGCGCGGCACGCGACGTGCGGCGTGCGGCGCGTGGACGGACGCGGCACGCGGCGTGAGGCGGGCGCGAGATGGATGGCGCTCTTATGGGCTCCTCGGGCCGTTCGATCGTAATTCATGCAATTCAATCGGATGGTTCCATCCATCTTTCTGATTTTTTTTAGACATGACATACTTACGCAATAATGCGCTTCAATTTTTTTTCTCGAATCATCAATGTTTAATATAAAAAAGTAAGTCAATATTTCAAAGCAAGTACATATTTGAATAGGTACCTACCATTTTATGCCTAAGAATAAGAATAAGAATATTACTAGCCCATCTGCTCTTCCCGCTAACGCGACAAATCGTTACCAATATGGAATTTAAAAATCGAGCAGCCTAATATGATGATGATGAATTGTAATTTTAATTACCTAATTTTAAAGGTTGGCACAGCTGCTCTCTCACATTATTACAGATTGATACGGTAGAACTCCCACATTGTTTTACTCGTACATTCCAAGGCATCGACAAAAATTCCTTCATTACGCGATGTGTGACCTCAAACATGAAAGGTTTAACAAAATATTTGTTACAGTTCAAAAGTTCCAGACAAAAACGAAATACAAAAGCTCATCGGCAGGGTGTAAGGTCCGAGGGCGAGGACGGACAATGCCAGGGCAGGTACCTCGCAGGGCCATCCGTTCCGCGGGTCGGCGGCGGCGGGGGAGGTTCGCGCAGAATTTCATTATCCGCGAGATTAAGCGACAAATATGAAAGGGCTAATACAGCGACCCGGCGTCAAAGCAATGAACTCTGTAAATAACTGTGCGTATGTGCCGGGCGCCTACTACCGGCTCACTCGTTGCGAGGCAGCCGGGCCTGAGTCAATGTTTGTTAAAAACTGGGGCTTGTTTTTCGTTTGCAGGATTATGTGGGAATTTATGAAATAGGCTTCGGAAGTTTCCGCGCCGCCGCCGCACTCAGCCGCTCCACTGGATGCCGACAGGGAAATACGAGTTGATACTATTTTCAAGCCTAAGAAACTGGAATGGAGTGGGACAGACTTCAGCGATATATGCAGTAAGCACAATTATACACAAATATTGCAATCCGATGAAGCATTGTACAACTGGCTGAACAAACTCTTATCTGTCAACTACTAAATTATTATGTTCATGATAAGTAGGTAGGTAAGCTTAACTTGGTCAAGGAAGGTTTTAGCCTAGCTACATTTTATGGGGAATAGGTAGGTAATACATATTTTTGATAATAAGAGCATCGCAGAATGAGTGCGGTGCCGGGCCGAGAATAGTACCACCCCTGATATCACACTGGTGTCATCGAATCGACTAGGGGAGTCATGTACCAGAAGACGGACGGCAGCTATAATTATGTTTACAATTAAAATGTTACTTTTTCTACAAAAACTAAGGTTTAGGTACCTAATTACTTATTAGGATTCAGTAGGTACCTACCTAGCAAAATTCAGGGGATCTCAATGGCTAAAAATGGATTTTTATTTAATTTCATTAGGTATTTTCAAGAGTTTTACAAAAATCGTCCGAAATACCTCAGTGCCTCAAGACGAAAGTCTTCAATCAGTGTGTGTTGCCAGTGATGACATACGGATCCGAAACGTGGTGCTTCACCATGCATCGGCCTCATGAACAGGCTCAGAGTCGCTCAAAGAGCTATGGAAAGGGCTATGCTCGGGGTTTCTCTACGGGATCGAATCAGAAATGAGGAGATACGTAGAAGAACGCGGGTCACCGACATAGCCCAGCGGATTAGCTCTTTGAAGTGGCAATGGGCAGGCCATATAGCTCGGAGAACGGATGGCCGATGGGGCCGAAAAGTTCTCGCGTCACGGAAAAGAGACCACGGATCGGAAAACGCAGCGTCGGAAGCCCACCTACCAGATGGACGGATGAGTTGGTGAAGTTAGCTGGTTCACGTTGGATGCAAGTTGCATCCGACCGAAACGACTGGAATTCATTAAGGGAGGCCTATGTCCAGCAGTGGACGTCCGATGGCTGATATGATGATACATAAGGAACCTTCTTTACGTAGGTAATTATTAACATTAACATATGTGAGAAAAAACAATAAAACGTACCTATGAACTAAAAGAGATTTTTTTTATAGTTTTGTAACAAAATAGCCGCTTTGCCATCTATATATAAGATAAAATATATCATATATCCTTCTCTTAGTAATAACTTATTACAAAGACATTTTTAAGCAAAATCGATTCAGCCGTTCTTGAGTTATAAATAGTTTTAAGAACACGACTTTCTTGTATCAAAGAGAATATAATCACTACTTGTACCTACATAAATAAACAAGCGCTAAGCGCTCTAAGGAGAAAATTTGGTTGTTAAAATACTGTCAATGCCAACTTCTTCTTTTTGGTTTATGGCTAATGCCAACTTTGCTACCTTAACTTCAAGTGTCGATCTCCACGTCAAGCATTTGTCAAGTTGCTCGGTCATGTCCATGTTCATTCTTTCGGTCAATTCAATCAATCAAACCTGTGAATCAAACAAACAAATCAAAATCAGTCTGGAAAAGTGCAGTGCACTATTTTGTCGTGTCGTGTAATCGTGTACCTCGTGTAATTATTTATTCTTTCTTCTATTTTGAATTGAAACTAAAATATAGTTGTTTGGAATAGTCAAATATTCTGATAAAACAAATCTGAACAACTGTTTACAGCTTCATTGTTTATGTTTGGATGCATTACAGTTTATGCACGGTTGACCGTCGGTCACTGCCGTGTGATTCGGTGCCACACAAGTGTTTTTGAATAGAAAATAGTGAGTGTTTAGTGTTTGTAGCAGTGTGTGAAACGATGTTTACGGAATCTGTGTGTTAAATAGCATCAAAGTTTTGTGCTTTTGCGGTATAAACACGTCGATGGATCTGTAGCAGGTAATGTTCGTGGAATGCGCCGGCCGCGGAGGGTGACACATTGTTGTCGCGCGTGCATTCCTCCGCGTCTGCGGGCACGTGCGGCCTGCGCCCCCGCGGCCCGCGGCTGCCGCGCGAGGCTTGACCTCTGCTAATTAGTTATTGATTATTTTCTATCGCTGCCTTTATGATAACGATGCAACCAATATATTTAGGTGCTTCTAAAGCATGCAGGTTTTGCTGACTATTAATTATTGTACCTTGTTTGTTACTAAATATCTGTTCAACTAACCCATAAGCCTAAAACACCATCTTTTACCAGAGTATAAGACTGTTGCCATCCAGGCAACTACAGTGGCTGTAGAAGATACATCTGGCTACTTCAATATCTCTTCCGTATATTGCCCACCAAGACACAAAATTACAGACGCTATATTCTTACAGTTTCTTAACACCCTTGGCGGCCGCTTTATAGCTGGAGGAGACTGGAATGCTAAGCACACAAGCTGGGGTTCTAGATTATGTACACCAAGAGGAAGACAATTAAGAGCTTGTGTGACAAACAACAATATGTGTACCATATCTGCACTAGAACCTACCTACTGGCCTTCTGACCCAAGCAAGACACCGGACCTATTGGACTTTTTTATTATCAAAGGACTATCCAGACATTATCTTTTACCGAAATCCTGTCTTGATGGATCTTCAGATCACACACCGGTACTATTAACTGCCAGCACCATGCTAATAGAGGTTGATAAACCCGAATCCCTATACAACAGACACACAGACTGGGACTTATTTCGAGAACATGTTACAGATAATCTAAATCTCAAAGTTGCACTTAAATGCCCTGATGATATTGAAGATGCAACAAAAAAATTTACATCTCTTATCCAAGAAGCATGCTGGCAATGTACACCTGCTCAACAAAACAGAATCCAAACCACAAATATACCCCTTAATATTAAAAACCATATAAATGAAAAACGAAGACTTCGTCGTATATGGCACCAAAGTAGATGCACCAATGACAAAAAAGCATTTAACAAGGCAATACAAACCACAAAAGAACTGCTACAAGAATGGCGCGACACTACTCTGTCAGAGAAACTAGAGACGCTAACAGCAACTCGGGCAACAAATTATTCCTTGTGGAAATTTACAAAATCTCTCGATAGACCTCAAGCAGCAAAGCCACCTATAAGAAAAACTGACACATCGTGGGCTAAAACACCTCTTGAGAAAGCTAACTTATTTGCAAATCATCTAGCATCAGTATTCAAACCAAACCAGGAGGAATATTTAGACACAGCAAAAACAGTCGACAAAATACTTCAGGAACCTTTCCAAATGTCTCCTCCTCCTAAACCATTGACTATAAAGGAGTTAATAAGAACCATAAATGACCTCAGTAACAAAAAAGCACCCGGTTTTGACCTAATCACAAAGGAGATCTTAATACAGCTACCTAAGAAAGCAATAGTATACCTAAACACACTGTACAATGGCATATTAAGAGTCCAGTACTTTCCGATGATGTGGAAGGTGTCCCAGATAATTATGATACCGAAACCTGGTAAACCGCCTACTGAAGTTGGATCCTATAGACCAATTAGCTTGTTGCCAATACTCTCCAAGGTATGTGAGAAGATAATACTCAGAAGAATCGCACCTATGCTAAATAGTAACAAGATAATACCTGACCACCAATTTGGATTCCGCGCGGGCCACTCTACCACTGAACAAGTGCATAGAATTACAGAAATGGTTCGAGGTGCCCTAGAAAGAAAACAATACTGTTCTGCAGCGTTCCTCGACATTCAGCAAGCCTTTGACAAGGTCTGGCACAAGGGCCTCCTTAGCAAAATAAAAAACAGTCTTCCTCATAGCTACTTTGGACTATTGCAGTCGTACCTAACAGACAGAATTTTCCAGGTCAAAGAAATGGGCGAAACCTCGAATTTCCACGACATCAAAGCTGGTGTTCCGCAGGGGTCTGTACTGGGGCCCATCCTGTACTCGCTATTTACAGCAGATCTACCCGAAGTGGAAGGAGTAACTACTGCAACATATGCAGACGATACTGCTATCTTGTCATGCAACAACGACAAAGCAAAGGCATCAGAAAACCTACAAAGAGGACTTAATGAGATTGATACGTGGCTAAAAAAGTGGAAAGTTAAAGCAAGCTCATCCAAATCCATGCACATCACATTTACATTGAGGAAAGGAGACTGCCCACCAGTACACCTTGGTGATGACACGTTGCCACACACTCAACATGTCAAATATCTTGGCATGCACCTTGACCGCAGGTTGACATGGAAGAACCACATAAAGGCTAAGAGGGATGAATTAAACATTAAATACAAATCACTTCTCTGGATCCTAGGACGCAATAGTGTGTTGTCTATTGACAATAAACTACTGATCTACAAAACAATTCTGAAGCCCATATGGATGTATGGAATACAGCTATGGGGCAGCGCCTGCAAAACAAGTCTAGATACAATACAGCGACTACAAAACATAATACTGCGTAACATATCAAACGTCCCATGGTTTGTCACAAATTCAGAAATCCATGAGGCTTTACAAACAGATACAGTAATACAGGAAATCAGAAACACTGCTGAAAACTACCAACTCCGCCTAGCTAAGCATACTAATGATCTAGCTGCTAACTTGCTTAAACAAAGCTATCCAAATAGACTTAAGAGACAGGATATCCTAAAACTCCATGAAAGGATATGAATGTATAAGTAGCTTACTCAATGGAGTTTGCACTTAACCCGACAACAGCTCTACAACCGATTTGCTTATAGTCAAGAGACTGATCGCAAATAAAATAATAACAAAAAAAAAAAAAAAAAAAAAAACTAACCCATAAGGAAACAAGAGTTACCTATTTTTGTTTAGTACCTAATATCCATCAGCAAAACTATTAACAGAGTTTCCCCTCGATTGGATGCCTACCTATGTAATGACCACTTTGAGCGGGTTCTTGTAAAGGATACAGGATCCTGTCAATTACTGCTAGCCCATTCATCTAATGGTTGATTATTAGTTGTCTTACACTTTATAGTATTTAACGTTAAGTATTTGGATGTTTTGCTCATATTATAGGCTGATGTGTCTGTTAAACAGTTATGAGTGTATAGATTTAATAAATAAAATTTAATAATAATTGAAAAAATGGAGTAGGCTTATAATGCAGCCTAATGTACATTTCACTGAATGCATGTAAATATAATATTTTTACCTGTGGCATACTAAAATAGGTAGAATATATTTATTTAATTATTAGAATGGTGTTCAAGACACCAATTATACTAATTACCTAAAATACTCACACACCAATCTTAATACAATAATCAATATTCAGGCCCTGTTTTCCTTGTAGGTTGATTAACAACTAATCCAACTTTGGTTTGTTTTAAATTAACCAATATATTTTTTTGTAATATTTGTTATCTACAATCAGCTGTGTGGCTGTAATCAGATTTGCTATTTTTATTTGCTTTGAGTGACTGAACATCCTCTGATGTGTCTTCTCTATACTTTTGTCAGTTTTTTTTTTAAATAAAAGGTTTAACTTTATGTTATTATGATTTTTTCTGTCATATTGATGCTAGTAGCAATCTATTCAGTCAGAATGTGCTGTTGTTTGTGCTGATCAGAGGTCTGCCTCTTATTGTTGCAGATAAAATAACAAAAAAATCGTTTTGTTACTTAGTATGTGAATTGTTCAACAATATTATGTACATATAATGTATAGTTTTTAGACTTATTAAATAGTAGAGCTTCGAATGGCAGACAGTAGTGTAATGCTTGTGTGTGTTGCACAGCGGCGGGACACAGCCGTCTCGAGGATGATGGTGGAGACCATCCTGGAGTCCGCTCAGGACTTTGGTAAGTCATTGCTTCTCTCCTTGTCCCAGTCTTGAGTGTGCTTGGATATGTTACTATGACTATGATTAGTTTTTTTATATAAGTGATTTTTTTTAATTTAATTTTATTTATTTGGGAAACAAGAAGCTTAACAAAAATTTGAACACAACTAGGTTCACTTAAGCTATACACAGCTTCCACATATAGCTTTTACATACTTTAAATATAGTTCAGTTGAAAACAAGGACCAACAGTAACATACTAATACAAAGTAACTTAAATCTAATACAAAGTAGGAAAAATATAGTTATAGTTGAATTACCTGTTGTTAGTAAATATTCGTCACTCCGTCGTCAGTGGAGATTATAGTTCACTCACTCTCACGCAGGCATGTCGAACGGTGCGCTACCGCAATGGAAGCGCGAGTTGCTGCAGCGGCGTGCGGCGCGCGGCCGCCCCCCCGCCCCCGGCGTCGCGCCGCCCCCGCCCCCTCCGCCGCCGCCCCCGCCCGCGCCTGACGATGACGAGGAACTGAGCTACGGACCCGGCATCGTCAAGCGCCTCAAGTCGCGCTACCTGTCCCTCGCCCTGCGCGATGCGCCGCGCCGCCGCAACTCCACGCTGCGCCGCGCCGCCTCCCTCGAACACCTGCTGGACGAGCGACCCCCGCCCGCGCCACGCGCCGCCCGCGCCCCGCGACCCGCTTCGCTCGCGCCGGCCGCGCCGCACGCACCGCCCTCCGCGCACCGCCGCGACTCCGTGAAGCGAGCCCGCTCCGTGGACGCGCTCAGCCGCCTCGAAGCGCCGTCCGAGCCAGAGCCGCGGCCGCCGCGCCCGCCTCGCCGCCCGCAGCCGCTCCTGCGCGACGCCGAGCGCCCGCCGCCTGACGTGGTGCGCGCCGCGCTGCGCAAGTTCGAGAGCGCGCCCTCGCGTCGCGCCGCGCCGGCCGCGCGCCTCGCCGCCGTGCTGCGCGGCCGGGACGCGCGCCGCAGCCCCACTCCTGACGCGGACCCCGACACGCCTTGTCCCAGAGAAATCGCGATACTCGCGTCACACCCGCCCCCCGCGTCACCCCCGCCCCCCACGTCATCTCGGCCCCTGGAGTCTCCTCCACCCCTCGCGTCTTCTCCGACAACCAAGTTTCCTCCGACCACTGTGTCTCCACCGCCCCCCGCATCTCCTCCGCCTCCAGCGTCTCCTCCGCCCCCAGCTTCTCCTCCGCCCCCTGCGTCATCCCTGCCGCCCACTTCTCATCCGCCGGTTCCCGAGGCCGAGCCGGAGCCCGCTCCGTCGCTCCGCAACCCGGCGGAGCCGACTCCGCCGCCGTCCGCGTCCGAGCGCGACCAGCAACCTCTCATCTCCGCACCGGCGCCGACCCCGGAACCCGCAGCTTTGAAGCCGACCCCGGAGACCGCTGCATTGAAGCCGATCCCGGAAGCCGCTGCTTTGAAGCGGACCCCGGAACCCGCTGCATTGAAGCCGGAACCCCTTTCACAGTCGGAAACTCCAGATACCCTCCGCTCACCCACTCTAGAATCTGAGACAACTACAAATTCTATAATATATGATACCGAGAACGGCCTCGAAGAGAGTCCGGATCCGGGCGCGCTGGAGGAGCTCGCGCGCGCCGGCGGCGTGTCGCGCTACGCGTTCAGCCCGGCGCGCTCGGGCCCGCAGCCGCCGCCGCTGGCCGCCACCAATACCGCGCTGCTGGCGCGCCGCGTCGGCGTCATCCGGCCCATGCCGGCCGCCAGCCCGCCGCGTGTCAACGGGCACTCGACGCCGGAGCCGGGCGCTCTGTCGCGCATCGGCGCGGCCGGCATCGAGCGCGCGTGGAGCGGCTCGGCCGTGCGGCGCATCGAGCCGCCGCCGGCGCCGGCGCGCGAGGAGCCCGCGGCGCCGGCGTGGCTGAGGCCGAGGCCGCGTGCGCCGCCGCCTGCCGCCACCTCCGTGGTGTTCAACTTCTCGGACCGCAAGGAGGTGCCGGACTATATCGAGAACGACGGTATCATCCTGCGCGCCGGCCGCCGCGCCAAGTTCAAGGTGAGTCTGCTAGCGGTGTAACGGTGCGGCAGCGTGCGTCGCGGTTCGACGCCGACGCCGCTGCTCCGAATATTATTTTTGGCTGAGGTCGGCGAACATCTATCTGTTTTTTTCGTGCTGAGAATCACCGCTGGTCGTTATACATGAGCCTACGCCTAGTCAATTAAACGTTGATATAATTTAAAATAAAAACAGTAGTTAGAATATTTTATCAGAATTAATCGAAATACAGATTTCTTGCTCGACCGACATTAGGTTTTTGTATTTTTCTAAAATGTAGACTCGTAGATTTATTTTATGATTTTTTTTTGCATAAATGATCTATCTGAGCTGCAACTTAAGGGCCGTCGGCGGCGTGCAGGCTTCTCTGAAGCCCCGCGGCCCATCGATCGCAATTGCGCAATCAAATATTTGTTAAAGAGAAAGCAATCTCGCTTTCGGCCGCATGCCATCCCGCCTAGTCGCGGACTCGCACCACGCCTTCTAGATCTAGACAATCGATTAAATGTAAAGACGTTTGAACATCGATATTCATACATAACTTCCTTGAACTGAACCTAAATCTCCTCGATCTCGACTGAACACATTTTGCTCCATACATAAACATTGGCGAACGACACAACCAGATGTTCGTGAATTCCCGCTTTCTTATGCCTATGCGCCCTGCGCCCTACGCGACGCACGCGGCCGTGCGCTGTGTGAGCGATGAGCGACGCCTTCCGAATCACTCCATCCAATCGAAAGTGAAACTAGTGCGATTGATATAAACTCAACAGGTTTTCTCACCTTGAGAATTTTGCTACTTAAATGTCGAAGTATTGGAATGGAATAGCACTGAATAAAATATAGATAACTCGATGACGAACTAGCTTGATTGTCCGTGGATTACGTAGGTACTTGTATATACCATTTCCTGAATGTCATGCTTTATCTTGATCCGTGTGAAGAAAACCTGCTGTTTCGTGCCTCGTCGGTCGGCGGTGCGTCATAGATCCGAAGCCTCACGAAACATCACTAGTTAGAGCATATCTATTCTTGATTCAGCTATAGGATATTTACCAAATTATCCAAAGACGATACATCATCATAACAATTTCTACTGAAGTGAGTCTAGGTAAGTAAGAAGAAATGTTTGCATTAGCGGCTACTGCATTAGTCGGCCCTGTCCAGTTGGTTACAAGGCCGTCGACGCTCCGAGCCAACGCTCTACGAATCTACTCTACTCAAGCTATACGATGGACTTTGAGGGATCCGAATAAGTTAGTTTCACAGTAGTTATTGGTAGAGCGGGGCGCGGATCCGAGCGTGCGCTCAGTCCTAGGTTGTCGCGACTCGACGCCGCATTACCGCACGCATTACGCAGCACCCGGCAAAAAACGATGACACCCATCATTGCACGGAAACGTGTAATAATTAGCAATTAAATGTGCACCCGTCACAGAATACACAAATGCTTTCTATTCTGCGCGCAAAAACGCACGTGTTAGGAACATCGCGTGGAGCTGACAATGCGCCCGCGCTGCCTAAAAACAGTTCCCAGACTTCCCAGTCAGAGCGCCGCGAGGCCCGCCACCGCTGTTAACTCGGCACGTTTCTTCAATTTGTTCTCGTCGTTGATCACCTTTCTCTTCATTTCGATTATCGCTAATTCAAATTTCTAATCTATAGAATTTTATGAATACCAATCGACGCAAATATTCATAGAAATAGCGCAACTTTATACTCATTAAGATATCTGATAATAATAATTCGTGCGCTGAATAAATAATGATTTGATATTGGCCTCATTAAAGATTAATTTCTTTTTAGACTAGATGTGTTTGCTATTGACGGTCGCTTCATGAACTGCCTCCTCGTGAGACAGCACAGCAGCCGGCCTGCGTGGCTTACTTGGAGTTGGTATTAAATGTTTGAAGCCTTTTTAGATAATGTCAGAAAGCCATATAAAATGTAATAACAAGCAACAGCATTCCACTATATTACGCAATCAAACTTTTGGGCGGTGGCTATTTCAATCTCTTGTTATTTTGGTACAACTATTATTGTATAGTATTATTGTAGTGTATTGAAGAGCCGAGTTGGCTTAGTGAGTGGGAGCAATCTCGACTTTCATTCCGAAGTTCGTGGGTTCAAAAAATTATCTAGAAAACAAAAAAAAAATACAAGTGAGCGGGTCGGCTAGTAAAAGGTAAAACGACATGCTAAGTGTAGGTTTTATTATATTGGGCAGCGCACGCAATTCTGCGGTAGTAATTCCTTAATAAAACGATATATTATCTGCTGACTCGCTGACAGATAATCGCAGTAAGCACTTACATACTCGTTCGGTGATTCATTACGCGTATATCGCTAACGTATAAATTTCACTTTACTTTTGTACACATGGCATTGGAACGTCACTTCTACCGACTACTTGTTTCCTAAAAGAGGGCTACAGCTACATTCAGCGAGTGTGTCGTTTCGTACTCCTTATACTCCTCTGCAAGTAGACTAGCTAGAGCGTGCGGCGTCAGAGCCAGTCAGACACTCACACTTGCTTGTTCTGTTCCCGGAAGCCGACACATGTCGTGCTGAGGGCGACGCGACAGACATGCCAGTTACAGTAACTGACAAAATTACGCATATTACATATTTCCCTCGTTCTCTAGAGCCTGCTTCTACTAAGCGGCATGCCTTCTATTGTTGTCGAGTTTGAGATGTAGGAGAAAGATAGTCATAAGACCAGTAACTCTTGGTTTAATTTAAACAGTTCTTCAGAATGGCCTGGGCCTTCCAACGCTCTGTCAACTATCCACTACACCTGCCATTTTTCACACCTCGCCGCACTTTAAACCACCATGCAAATTGCTTGACCTGAATCAATGGCTAATAATATGAATCTAATAATTGTTTTTCCTTGTAGAGCTCTATTTATTTTCCTTGTAAAGTGATAGGACGCGCATGGCTTGCGGCCGCGGTGGCCCCGTGGGCGATCCTGTAGTCAGTCCTTATACGAGAACAATGGCACTTTCATCTATAAAATGATAATAAAGCAATGAGGTCTTGCTTGACTAACTGACCGACCGACTGACAGACATTCGTACAGCTGAGAACTTAAAATGATAAATCAAGATTAGTTTGAGGGGTTAGATAAGCTCTAATGAAGGGTTTTTGGATTTTCAACCCAAATTAAAGGGGGGTCTGGTAATGTCCAAAAATACCTTGTAGGTATATTTTAGAAATATCTTAAATGTGGTAATTTTAAATAAAATCGAGGCATAGACCGACAAGTCGAGCGTTGAAAAGCTAGAAGTGGGCCTCCTGTTCTATCGCTCGCACCGATCTTCAAAACCCACATTCATATTTTAATTTCTCTATTTATAAACAAGAAATCATCTATAATATAAACAATCTTAACCAGATGTGCATATTCAGTATCTACTAATGTGTCGAACTCACCTCGTTAATCGGCTATCGTTTTCCCCAAAATATAATTTCGAAATTAACCTTATGTATTTGGCCTTCAAGCTGTAAATAACCTAAATCGGTATATCGATTTTAAATGTCATGGAATAGTGTCTGTCCTCAAACACATGTTTGATGAAACGTGAACATATTGCATCACGTGCATGCTGCATACAGATAAGACGTCAGTCAGTACTCAGTGGTAATGTGATACTCGTGATAGCGTAAGAATGTCTCACATCGCCTGTCGGAGGTCACGGCCGGGCTTCGAACCACCCGACCATGTCGAAAGTTCCCTGCTTCCTTGAGCGCACTGCCACCCCTTTTCCTCCTATGAAAACTTTTTTATGTCGTGGAAAGTTTAACTAAATTAATCTATACATTTTCTAGAGCATATAAACTTGAGCGGCACCAATGAGCCAGATCTAGAGAATGATCGACTGTAATATGAACCCAACGCGTATGCAGCGCGCCGGAGCGCGAGCGATCTCGCCTTGGCCTTGTCATTATTCATGTTCACCTATTGAACTTGATTATTTCTCGAGGAATGCATTCAAACGGTGGTAGTTTTCGATAATTAGCATTACCTTGGCTTTTGTGAGTGTGAAACAAACGCGCGCATTGTTTGAAGATCTTGGCATTGTTGTGGCCGCGAGATTTTACGAGCGTGATTGCCTCACCTGTTGTGATTTCGCGTAGCTGACTGGCACCTGCCCCCTGCCCTGTGCGCGCTCCACGACTCTGGCGTCTCCAGCTCGTGCCTCCTGCCAGGGAGCGAGGCAGGGCCGCGCTTCCTGTCGAACCGGCGCGACACGTCGCGTTCCAATCAGAGGGCAACCGAGCCGGTTTTAATTATATACACTTCGCTCGCAGAATGCTCTGTTTGAAAAACCTGCTAGTGAATTAAAATATCTAGACTAAATAACAGAAATGAGTATAATTTATAAATAATGTATACGGTTAGTATTTTACATCCACTCGTTTTGTATTGTACAGTTACTGTCACAGAACTGGACGTGGCCCTGTAGGTACATCGCGGAACACTCCTTGCCTCGGATCATAAAACCCAAACTGTTTCAAGATAATTATAATCTAAATTATTCCATAACCATAACTGCTTAATGGCCCCTAACCCGTTAAGATCCGACTAAGTTCAAAAATAAGGGTAAAATAATGAAATGAAACGCAAGAGTCAATTTGGTAAGCGATCCGTTTACCGGCTCGTAATCAGATAGCTGCGGAGCCGCACTCGGGTGATTTAGAGCTCGCTTAATCCGCCACAAACATTAATCGTTAACTTTCTCTTCTCGTTTGAAGCGTACACTTATTTTAACAAGATTTTATGGTAATTAGGCACAGTGCTATGACGAGCAGAGCGCGGCGGGGCGCGGGGAGCGGGTCCACGCACTGACTCCCGCGTCGCGCCCTCGCACTGTACCAGTTTCAGAGATCATCGCATCTACAACTGCACGACAGGTTCTAGAACCTAATGTGTTCGATCCATGTAGCAATGTTTACAAGTCGCAAATAGATCATGTTCGTGGTTTGCGGCTTTGAGGCTGTGCCACGGCTGTCACAGCCGCGTGTCTCTTCCATCCATGAATAATGTATTACAAACTCATATCAATATTTGTATGATAACTAGGCGCTCTCTCACCACCTGTCCCACGTCCGGCCGTGACCGGGTTACCGCGGTTCACGATAAATATTATGCTAAGTTAACAGCATTTCACTGGACAATGATGGTCTGTGTTCGCGCTGTTTTATAAACAGTGTCGGCGGCGCGGGGTCTATCAACACGGGGCCGACACGTCGCGCTACAAAAACACACAACGACACCTATTGTTCCCTCCGTCCGCGACCCTCTGACTCGAGTATACACTTTCATTCCGACGACGCTTGATTTACTAAAACATTAACCTCTACTAAAACATCAGCACGTCCTCGCGTGTACAGTTTATGTCAACTTGGAGGTGACGAATGCGAGAAAACGCTAACAATGGGCGCCATGCGAACCAATGCCCCGTTCCTAACGAATAAGCATACCGGTACTATGATTGAGGAAATTAAGAAAATTAATAATGTTATAATGGGAATTGTTTACTGGCATTGCATGACTTATGTTTGTACATGATAATTACTGGTTGCGAGCTACGTATTAGTCGGTGTTCATGTTGATTACTTATAATTTTGTTCGATTTCTCAAGTTAACTAATCTTTGTTGAAACAAAAAACAAACAAGAAAGATCAAAATTAAAATACAATGGTTATAAAAGAAAGGTCGTTTCGTGGATCCCTGAGGTGCGCCTTTTCTATAATTGGCGCGCCGCCGGGGACGCAATCAGGGCTTCCGCATTATATTCCGAATTCTATGCTTTTGTTATTTTTCTAGCACTTATACTTTATAATTTGTTATTGACTCAAAGGACGAGTGTTATCCTGGATTTAAGGATTATAAAGATTATAGCAAATTAGCTTCCTATCTGATAGGCTTTACTGCTCGCTGCCTGCTCGTGTGTGTTATAATGCCTCTCACAGCTGAAAATGCCTTTCAATACAGGTTTTTCCTACAGTTTTTATATCAATTATTTAAATCAACTTTCAGTGTGTATATACTAATACTATCTTTATAGTATATTTGTTTCAAGAGGACAATAGAGTTCGTCCTCGTCAATGATTACGGCAATGCGAGCCACTTTATGTCCATTTGACTGTTATCGCTGGCGAATTTATCTGATAAAAAATTAAGTCGATATAAAATATAAATATTTCCGACTTATCAACTGAGCATTCGATAAGGTGGTAGGAATGTACTCTCTCGCCGGAATGTGTGCGGGCCGGGACCGGCCTCTAGTAGTCTATGCCTCGCATCCAAGATGTCTGCTTGAAGCCCAATTCGGTTGATTTGTTCCTAAGGCTGCTTTGTTTATGGTCGACGTGCCGAAGCTTGAGCGACGAGCCCCACTCACGGCGTTGAACATCCTTATCGACACATTGTTTCTATAAATATCCACTGCACGCTACGGACAGATCCTATTGAATCATCCATCCTACGCTCCATTACAAATACAAAATATTTTCCGCTCGGAATGATCTACGACCTACATACAGTGTAGGTCAAAAAGTTATTTCCATAACAACACAAAGATTTACATGGACACGTCAGAAAAAACTTATAACTAAGCAAATCATTTATAACTCGTCTATGTAAACTACTAGTTATAAATAATTCCGTTAAAAAAAAGTCTTACATTTAAATATTTTCATGAAAAAGTCTTGACAATTTGCTTCACTGTCTTCCTGCTGATTTTGAGAAACGATTAGAACAACTTAGCTTTTATCTCTGTATATTACAATGCCGAATAGGTTTGAAATATGAGCGGTATGGTGAAGTAAGGTCTGTTTTGCGGGAGAAGCTGCGAGCGGCTCCAATGACAACAAATCTGCAGTTGCGGAACTGCGGCGGACGCAGGGCTCCGCTTTATCGCTTCCGGGCCCGGCCTGACGCACAATGCGCTCCTTTTCAATTAACGGCCCGTCCCCGCCGCCGCTAAATAATCCGCAGACTTATGGCACGACATAAATTGTTTTAACTGTGCAAATACGTAAATTGGAAGTGTGGAATACTGGGTGGGACGGACCATCACAGATTGCAAATATTAGACGGAAATGGCATGCAATCTGTCGATTCGGAGACGGTTTAGCGGCGGGCGCCCGTGTAGGAACCGGCGGCGTGGAAACTGCGTCTTCACGTAATACCGCATTCCGGCGGGAAACTCTCACGACATTATGTTTACTGCTTTGACTATTAACAGGCTTATTCTACATGGGTTACTGCACCTCATTCTACATTAATATTAACAAACCAGATTCAGGAAATGTTTTTATCGTTTAATGAATATTTCACAGTATTATGATAATTTAAATGGTTTTTATGGTTAGAAACTAGTGCTTAGGTACTTTGTTTTGAGAGTTTGAGTTTTTTCTATACCCCATTTATGACTATTTTTACTTATCCCATATCAGCTATTTATATCATGGTATGAGCATATACGAGCATGTTAACGACGTGAATGTGAGAAACTCCTTAAAATGTTTATTTGTAACGACGAGCGAAGCACTCAAAAGGAACAATTTGTATAAAAGTAATTGATATTAAAAGTAATTTCGTAGATAGCGGCGCACACGTGGACCGCGCGATCGTGGAAACGCCACGGTGGGTGCTCTATTCTCGTGGACTTGGCTATTATTCCATTTGAAGCCGAGGGCCCTCGTCCGTGCCATTACGATATTAGTTTGTTTGCTCAAATAAATTCTTCGTCGCCGCGACGAAATTGTTGTCAAATGAAAATTGAGAGTATTGAGTGACGGGGGCTGTTGGCTTAAAATGGCCCAATTTGAGATATTGCAAAATGGTGGTGAAAGCTCGCGTGTTCCATTAGTGCCTCATCAATATCACCAATTAAAAATGTAACTTTAACCTACCCGCGCTGTAAATCCATATGTACGTCTTAGGCGTTGATACTGTTAGTATGGGATAGGTATGCAGTAGTCGTTAATGTTAATGTCCCACGACTGAACGGGAGATTCTACCTCGACCCTAGCTTTAACTGCCTATAAATCTCCTGGTTTTACCGTAAATTCGTGGTGGACGTATACTGTTATTGTACGTGTATGTGTGCGTTTCAGGCTGGCGAGCCCGGCGTGGTGGTGCTGCGGCCCCCCGCGGCGTCGGCCAGTGACGAGGAGGATGAAGGTGACGGCGCCGCCGGCCCTCCATCGCCGTGCGACGTACGCTTCGTCAACGACAACGTGCTCATCAACGGACGCTCGTCTGTGAGACCCGCGCGTCCCGACCCTCGCCGTGTTGCTCGGGTACGTATCCAGTTCTACCCCACCCGCCTCGTAATCATAAGAGCTTTGCTTCACCGGGACGCCATGGCGACGTAGAATTTGAAATGTATGTTACCTACCTCACCTGGCGACGGTGTGGCAACGTCGCCAATTTGGAAGCGTACCTAGCCACAAGCGACACCTCCATAAGTGATGGCTACTGGCTACTCTGGCGACTGGCAACGTTGCCACTATAATGTACACGTGTAAATTGCACCTCCCTCACTCTAGAAGTCTCACTGACAGAGCTCCTGTCTATTCGTTTTTGGAAAGTATTTGAGGCAAGCTGCAAATTGTTATCAAATTCCTTTAATATCTATTATAACCGGAACATGATTTTTTTGATGACCTGACACATTTTTTGGGTTAACTTCTCTAATCTATCCACCCTCCATTGTTTGTTATACTACTCACGCACTAAATCACACTTATAAAAAACGAATCCCTATGATCGACGTGCAATACTCTCGGTCCTACCGCGGAGGCTCGTCCCCGTCGCGCCAGTCGCTTTACGAGCCGGCGCGCGCCTCATAAATATCATATTACCTCACATATTTGATTTGGGAGTTGGGGACGGCTTTGAATCAACGATTTATTACTGTTTCTATTCATTTCGGTAAATGTAACATGTCTTTTAATTAATTTATGATTTAAGTTATTGCTTAAGTTGCGTGAGTTCGGTAGAACAACGAGGATCGTAGGTACTCTTGTAATGAGAATAACGTGGAACTGTTAGAGTTGATTTATGTGGGGTCACCGAGAATGAAGTTGATGTAATCAGGACCGCGCTGAAGGGCAGATGTGTATCTCGTTGGGCGCGCGCCAGCGGCGGGACTCGGGCGGCGCCGCGTCACAACAAACCTGATCGATGGGCGGCCTTATCGCTCGATCATGCAAACGTGCACAAATTACGTCACTTATTTGCGAACAGGAAATTAGTACCTAATGAATGGGAGTGAAGTGGAACTTTCCCTATTTAAGTGATTTGTGACAGTCATTCACATCCTTGCGAACCTTTATCTTGTTATTTTTATTTTAGTAACCTTTTACTTGAAGCTACATTCCAGATAATTTGTGAATGAGGGATTTGTGACTCATAGCAATGGTTGTCTACTTGTATCTTGGGTTCTGTCTCATGTAACGCCTTCATGTTTCAGTTGAAGCTGCAGTTCGATGACTCGCTGACGCGCACGTTCGAGTACCCCTCAGAGACGTCCTTCAGCGAGGAGGCGGCGTCCCCCGCGCCCCCCTCTGCCCCCTCGCCCGCCGCCCCCGCGCCCCCCGCCCCCGCCGAGCCAGCCGCACTCGCTGACAACACACACATAGGTATGTATCCCACTCTCTTTCTTCTTGATATGTTTCAAGAGTCAGATTTTTACTACCTCCTTTATGAAGTAAAAATTTTTCATTGCTTTTATTATAACGCAAATTATTTGATACTATTTCCTTATTTCTGAAGCATGTGGCCCCTCTGATTGTCGGCACTCTGGACGGTTATCAAAGCATACCTTTTATGTAAACCTTTTAGAGTGAATAATAAACTTTATTTTATTTTTATCATACTGGCATTCGAACAAAACAATCGAATGTTCTTCGGTACATGTGAGTTGTAAATAAGGAAGTGTACAAATAGGGCGCGACCATGTGTGTCAGTGCGGTCTATCGCAGACTCCTTATCTAACACATACAAATCGTCCTGAATACTCAATAATTGTTGAGAAAAACAAAGTTCAAGCACGTCCTAGTTCTCTTCTAGATTGACCAAACAAATGTATTTTAACTAGACATTTATGTTTTATATGTTTTTAACGACCTCTGTGGCTGGCGCAGCGGGCGAAGGTCTGCTTGCGACGCCGGAGATTACGGGTTCGATTCCCGCCGAACAAAAATCGAAGAACATATATCAGAAATCTAGTACACCCTTAACATAAGCTTCTAGGCCTTCTAGCTTACCACGGGGCTAGATGTTGCTGTGTGAATTGTCCAGCAATATTTATTTATTTATTATGTTTAATGCATTGAAGTGTTGGTGTATCCGGGCGGCGCCTCCCGTGAGACCTTCGTGTAGCGCCGCGCCGCACCACTGCTATTTCACACTATCTCCATGTTTGTTCTACTCCAAATTTCGTCACAACAGTAGTTTGCTACTACAAATAAATTTTCCACCCACCATTACAAAATATAGAAGCTAAATCCATTATTTATTGGATAGTTGATAAGCTATCTCACCTCAAAGCTAAATGGGCATCGTAAAGAACGCGGCTAAACGATGAACATAATTAAGAGGTTGAGTGGTTGGATTACGACACCGCAATTGCGCGTTTGAGTCCGAATCATTTAACGTTATTTATGAGATAAACACGTTCTGTATCCGACTGGCGAAACATTTAATAAATTCTCACAATCTGAAAAAAGTTCTATTTACAATTTATTTACATTACTTATCACATTTTCTTTAGAGTCATCGTGTTAGATCTATTGTGTTAGTAAACTTATAACCAGGGGTTAGTCTTTCAACGCAAGTTGATTTTGTCCTTACGACGAATTTGTGAAACACAGGAAAATCATATTCAGCTATTACGTCTTGACTCAATTTGTTATTCCCACGGGATCTGGTTAGGTTAGGTTCATAGACTATGTTTACCAGATGGGGTCATAGATGTCGAATGCGTGCACAACCACAACTTAACACATTCAATCCGCACACCGTGCCGCGGATACGCTAGGCAAAGATAATACGGAAAATAAAACGCGGCTCGTAGAACATTGTGCAAGCTTGTGAGTAGTTGAGCCGCCCCTTGTACAGTCCGCCAAAAATGTGGTCTACCACCCTACGGTTGTGATTCAGTCAGTCAGTTAAATTATGTTAGAAAAGTCAACCTTAGCAATCATTACATTTAAACCATTTATTATTTGTAGAAAGTGGTGTACAGCAGAGGATCTTACATACTTATATGTTCTACAGAGTCTGCTTTTTCAAGCGTACAAATATCAAATATTTTACATAAAATCACAGAAACTTTTGTCAAAAACTGGTAGACCACTTTCTTGTCTCACTGTACCCTGTCCCAGTAGCGCTAGTAGCACGTAGTTGTTGGTTGCAGCGAGCGCGGCGCTGTCGCGCTACACGCCGTCCAAGACGTGCGCCGCCGCCTTCCAGCTCGGCCTCTCGCAGCCGCCGCCACCCGCGCCGCCGCCGCACGAACGCACACGGGACGGTGAGTCACCCCCCTCCCACACACACACACACTACGCATCATCACTGTGATTTAAACATAAGAGGTGGAAATGTGGAAGATCGATATAGTCCATAACCCCTCCCCCTCCACACACTACACATCAACACTGTGATTGACACATAAGAAGATTGTGGGAGATCGATATAGTCTAGACTTCTAGAGGATTGGCTCATTGCAGTGGCCGCCATTATAGCTCGAATAACATTATGTTGATGAACAGTTCTCTAATGGAGACCGCAGATCGGAGAGTGCAGTAAATTGGTTGGTCCACGGTGGATGCAAGCTGCTACCGACCAAAATAACCAGAATTAAGAAGGGCCTACGTCCAGCAGTGGATGCCCGGCGGCTGAAACGATGATCATGAAGTCAATAATACAGTACCTACCGGATGTTCTACCCGCCCTGTTTACGTAACTCGCGACAGGTTTGCAGCAGGCGTAAATCTAAGCTTGACTGAGGCTATGCCTGCCGCAAAACAGTCGCGAGTTCCAAGAGGCGAGCCTGACTTGTTCTTGTTACAGAGGCGCCGCCCGCGGCCGAGGAGCGCGCGCCCTCCTGGAGCGACGCGCGCGCCGCGCACACCGACCTGCTGTTCTAGTCACCGCGCACACTCATACAGTGCAGGTGAGATATGAGAGTCTGACTCTTTCTTGTTGCTGAGTGCTTATAATTCATACATTTCAGATATATCCGTTGAGGTTTTCGTGTAATGTAATATTATTCTAAAGTCTTAAGTTACTTAAATCCGTTAAATTTGTATCTACATAAAAATTACAAAGTGCAATGGGCCAAGAATGGAACCTTGGGAAATGCCGGATTAGATGGAAGAAACTCTAGAAGTGGAACCACCGATTAGTGGACCATCTTCATTCACACAAGAAGAAATTTGTCGATTTACCAATAAAAATGATTAAAAATATTTTCCCCTCTTGTTTAAATATTTTGTGTTTTGTACTTTTATTTAGATATACATTTTTGATTATGTTGATTTCAGACGATAAGGCGCGGCCTGCGCCCTCGCTGCGCGCTCAACGCTCAACGCTCCCGCGTCCCACTACTGGGCCGGACCCCGGGGCGATGTCCCACTTCTGGGCCCTACCCTAGTTATACTCATTCCTTATAGTCATTCCTAATTAATTGTACGGAGAACGGTGATTTTTATATACGATTTACACATTTATATGAAATTTAATACGAGGTGACTGCGGTGTGACTTTAGATATAACTGCGTTCGCGGCCTTACTGCGTCCCTGCCTTCTGCCAAAGGACTCGGTCGAAGCTTTATGTACTTATGTAATGTATTTAACTGTCAACTTAGCATTTACCGAGAGATGCCGCCAGGCGGCGACTCTTAAATTATTATGGATTAAATTTTTAGATATTATGATGACCGAATGAACTCTGTAGTGGCGCCGCGGGCCAGGGCCGCGCCGGTCCTTGTATAACCGCGCCGGACCTTGTATAGCCGCGCCGGCCGCCACGTGTCATAGCCGCGCGGGCGCCGCCCGCCCGGCACTTGCCAATGCCTAATTATTAATCTTATTATTATTGTTTTACGCATATAATGACATTAGTTTTAATGAAATACATTTGTAAATGGGTGCCAGTATCACATCAGGCGCCGGCCACGAAAGCCCGCCGCCAGTCCCGAGCGAGTCTCGTGCCAGTTTCGTTCGATTCCGTGCGTGAGTTGTGCTCGGCGCTACGTGGAGACAAAATATTGTAATGTAGTGTCTCGGGGCTCGGCCGGACACTAGTGCTCCTTAATCATTTATTATTATTGTATTAATTATGTTATGAGCGTCGTTTGACATTAGCTTTGGACGAGCTAACAGTTGCTTGCTAAAAGCTGTTGATCTACTCTGAAAATAGCATTCGAATTATCGAAATCGTAATTTGCAAAATCCATGTTGGACATCGACACTTTCACTTTTACGATATTATTGAATGAGTTTTTCAGAGTAGACATCTTGATATTGTGATGTCCTCGCGTCGGTACAAATAGCCGCGCGGGGTCCGCCCGCCGGCGCCGACAACCTGCGCGGGGGGACTCCGCGCTTGGTAATAGAATGTATGTTATAATTATGCTACAACGCCAATAAAATACTATTATGAAATAAATAGCAGTTTTATTTATAAACCAGTGTAAAACCAGTAGAAACATCAAAAGAAAAAATAAATGATATCACAGTTACAAATTTCTCAAGAACGTCACAAATACTGTCAGTGAGAACGCTATCCTGAGCCGTTCTGCACGCACCGTAGTCGCCACTTAATAGGAATGCACCCGCAGCAAGGCGCGAGGTCCTTGTCAACACTGTCGCGCTAGTTGTGCTAGTCGCGCTCTTTGGCCGGACGCGCCGGCGCCGGGCACTCGTCCATGTACTCGTAGGTGACGTCGCGGCAGGGCTGCGCCACCTCGCGCAGGGAGCGCTCGCTGCCGTACTGCAGCAGGCACGACGCGGCGCCCACCTGAAGACCAAGCTATTATTAATCTTTGAACTGCCTCTTAAATTATATAAATTTCGCAATAAAACCATCATCAGTCCATGACCTGATAACTCAGAACACCTGATAAGATAATGTATCAAATAAGAAAATAATTTTGACCTTTTTTGAAGTCTGTTAAAATTAATTATTTTTATTTACCAACAGCTAAGTCGCAACCATGAGAATATCGATGTAAATTATAAGTAATCACAGTCACGTAGAAGGATTTTTGTCAGCTGCCTAGCACTGCGGGTCTTCGGTAGGTAGGTTAGGTACCTTAGCCCCGCTGCCCGACTTGCGTCCGCCGCCGAGCGACTGCTGGCCCGGCACCAGCTCCGAGCAGCGCTCGTTGACGCACAGCAGCACGGCCGAGTCCCGCAGCGCGCCCACCGCCTCGCGCGCCCACGACACGTCCTGCGCGTACACGGACCCCGACATGGCGAACGGCGCCTGCGCCACCGCCCACTCCAGGTAGCTCAGGTCCGCGTCCGGGAAGGCGTGCACGGCCAGCAGCGGGCCCCGCAGCGGCGCCGTCAGCAGCCAGTGCTGCGGCTCGTCCACCAGCAGCACAGTGGGCTCCACGTAGTAGCCCACGGAGTCGTCCGCGCGCCCGCCGCACGCAAGCCGCGCGCCCTCGCATACGCCGCGCGACACCGCCTCGCTCGCCGCCGCCCACGTCTCCGCCGACGCCACAGCCGACAGGAAGCAGCGGTAGTCCAGCGGGTGGCACACCACGAGCGCGCGCGTCACGCTCGTCAGCCGCTCCACGAAGGGCTCCAGCAGCGAGCGCGCCACGTACACTCGCGAGCAGCTGCCGGCGCGCTGCCCGGCCTGCTCGAACGCGGCGCGCGCCGTGCCCGCCGCCGCCGCCGCCAGGTCCGCGCTACCGTGCACCGCGTGCCAGCTGCGCGCGCCGCCGTAGCCCACCACGCGTGGGAAGCTGCGGTGGCGCTCCACGTTCTCCCCGACGCGCCTCCACACGCGCTCCAGCGCCTGCGACGTGCCGCCGAACGAGACGCCGGCCAGGTCCGGGCGCGCCACCGCCGCCTCCAGGAACGCCCCCTCCTCGCACGGCACGAAGCTGACGACGCCCGGCGGCACGCCGGCGCGCTCAAGCGTCTCGAACACGCGGTACGCCGCCAGCGCCGCGCGGTCGCTCGGCTTCCACACGACGCCGTTGCCGACGAGCGCCGGCGCCAGCGCGAGCTGTGCCGCGGAAGCGAACGAGTCGCTCCCCGAGATGGCCGCCCAGAAGCCCTCGAGCCCGTGGATCTGCGTCATGTTGCGCGCCTCCTCGCCGCCGCCGACGACGGCCGGTGAGCGCGTCAGCGAGCGCAGATGGTGGCAGTCCATGCGGATCTGGTCGACGAGCTGGCACAGGTCCAGTTCAGCGCGGCCCGCGGTGCAGGCCGAGCCGACCATGGCGGCCGCCACGACGCGCTGGCGGTGCGCGCCGGCCAGCAGGTCCGCAACGCGCTCGAACAGGCAACAGCGGCGCTCCACGGGCGTGCGTTCCCAGGCGTGCTGCGCGTGCGCGGCGCACGAGAAGGCGCGCTCGACGGCCGCCGGCGGCGCGTGGCGGAAGTTCGCGGCCGCGCGGCGGTGGTCGAAGGGCATGGGCTGCGCGCACCGGGCGCCAACGTCGAGGCGCTCCGAGCCTACCACCAGCGACAGATCGGGGGGGCGGCGACACAACGCCTGCAGTTCGCGCGCCAACTCAGTGCGCTCGCGGCTGCCGGCGTGGTGCTGGCGGAAGGGCTCGGCGTGTGGCGGCGGCGCGGCGCCGGCGCAGGGCTCTTCGAGCGCGCTGGGCGCGGCGGCCCGCAGCCGCAGCCGCCTCGCGCTCACCGCCAACTCAGCCGCGGCCGGTTTCATAACTACGAGTGCTTTAGTTAGATTCATTTTGTAAAATTTTGATGAGTTAGGTACCATAGTGCTGTTGTGATATTAAAAGATACATAGATAGATCGTTAGAAAGTATTTCCCTTAAAATACACCAACTATTAGTGTTATATTCCCATATTTACTAGGCTTAACTATTAAATTTTACATGGTATTTAAATAAGTAAACAACAATAACTTCTCCTTCTTTCGGTTTGTCATAAGTGGGTGATAGACGTACGAACAGAATTTCGCGGTTTATATAGTGTGTTCATCCAGTAACAGGTGGCCACATATTACATACGTTTATAGGCCGACATTAAGTTTAAAATATCAGCAGAATTAAATTTAAAAAATCTCATGTATTATGTCTTCCATAACTAGGATCAACAACGGCGGACGTAGGAGTTCGGCGGCTTGTTTCGAGTAGGTGAGAAACATTAATTACTCAAGTCAAGACCTATTTTGAATAAAAAAAAATACTTACGGCACATCCCTAGTTCAGAAACGTCAATAAACATAACCTAAAATTTTCTTAGTTGAATTTTCTCTCTTGTCTTGACATCACAAACAAAATAACGAGTATCGAGATTATTATTGAAAGAAAATCATTTATCTTATCACATCGTGTAATGCGATTGCGATGTGCACGCATATCGAACAGCAGCTGGGTAATTTGAAATAGCCCACGATTCATGGATTTTATTTATAAATTCGTGGTTTGAGATTTATCAAAAACTAAAGCTAAAAGGTTACATCTAGTAAACCTGTTTTAATAAGTGACAAAACTAGAAGTGGACAAGTTCAAGTTTATTTCGAGTAATCATCATTTCGGCGCTCAATAAAACCATCCAGCTTCACCCTATGGGCTTATAGTGTTTGTGCGTCTCACTGCAATTGCATTTGTTTCGCGCCGCCGCAGTCGCTATTTACGTAACTCCAGCGCCTTCTTTCTCCAGCCCCGACTCGAACACCTCGTTGCGATGCTGTCGTCTAAGTTTGTGGCAGAAAGCGCCCGCTCGCTATCGGCGGCGGGCGCGCGCTCCGTTTCGAGCGTGGTGCGGCTCCCGCGCCTGCAGGACTTCACGGTGCGTAACGAGCCCGTGCTCGGCTACTTGCCCGGCAGCTCCGAGCGCGCCGCCCTCGAGCGCGAGCTCAAGCGCACCGCCTCCGTCTGCGAGGACGTGCCCATCGTCGTGGGCGGCGAGGAGATCCGCGAAGGCAAGCCGCGCCTGCAGGTCATGCCGCACGACCACTCCAAGGCCATCGCCAAGTATTATTACGCGAGCGAGAAGACCATAAAGCGAGCCATCGAAGTCAGCGTAGAGGCGCAAAAACAGTGGGACAGAGTCCCGCTCGAAGAGCGCGTCAAGATGTGGCTAGACGCTGCCGAGATAATGGCGGGAGAGCAGCGGCAGGCACTGAACGCAGCCACTATGCTGGGCCAGTCCAAGACCGTGATACAGGCGGAGATCGACGCCGCGCCGGAGCTGATCGACTTCATGCGCTACAACGCGTTCTTCGCGAAGGAGAACGCCAAGTTCCAGCCGGTGTCGCCGGATCCCGCAACTACGCTGAACTCGCTGCGGTTCCGCGGCCTCGAGGGCTTCGTGGCGGCCATCAGTCCATTCAACTTTACAGCCATCGGCGGCAACCTCGCGTACACGCCGGCGCTCATGGGCAACGCGGTGCTGTGGAAGCCCTCAGACACGGCGCTGCTGTCCAACTGGCGCATCTTCAACATCATGCGGGCCGTGGGCGTGCCCGACGGCGTGGTCAACTTCGTGCCGGCCGACGGGCCCGTGTTCGGGCGCGCCATCTGCTCCTCGCCGCACCTCTCCGGCGTCAACTTCACGGGCTCCGTGCCCACCTTCAACTGGCTGTGGCAAGAAGTAGCCAAGAATCTTTCCCGTTACCGGAACTACCCACGTCTCATCGGAGAGTGTGGTGGCAAAAACTATCACTTCGTACACCCCACTGCGGATGTGGACACAGTTGTCACCGGTTCCATCCGGTCTGCCTTTGAGTACTGTGGCCAAAAGTGCTCAGCTCTGTCTCGCATGTATGTGCCCAAGTCTCTTCGAGAGCCTATCCTCAAAGGATTGAAACGCGAGATTGCAAAATTGAAAGTTGGCGACCCCACCGACTTCACCGTGTTTATGGGAGCTGTGATCGACGACAAGGCGTTCTCTCGTATCTCGGGCTACCTGGACCGGGCCAAGAAGAACCCTCGCTGCAAGGTGATTGCTGGTGGTGAATATGATAGAAGCAAAGGTTACTTTATTCAGCCCACCATTATCGAGACGTCGGATCCGCTAGACGAGCTCATGACGCAGGAGATTTTCGGGCCCGTCGTCACAGTGCTCACGTATGAGGACAAGGACGTGATGCAGACTCTGGATTTGATAGGGTCCTCGACGGCTTTCGCACTGACGGGCGCTGTGTTCGCGCGGGACCAGGCTTTCCTACAGGTGGCTCTTGAGGAACTGAAGATGACAGCTGGAAACTTCTACATTAATGACAAGAGCACCGGCTCTGTGGTGGCTCAGCAGCCCTTCGGAGGAGGTCGCATGTCCGGCACTAACGACAAGGCAGGCGGTCCAAACTATGTCATGAGGTGGACCACCCCACAATCCATAAAAGAAACTTTTGCCCCGCTACGGGACATCAATTACCCATACATGAAAGAATAATCATATCAAAACCAGCTGTTTCAATTTAACGATTTGTGTATGAAATCTATTTGGAGAAAAGCAGGTGCAACTAAAATATACCACCTTCAACCATATGGTGCTTCTAACTTCATCTGATATACATTCAATATAGCTAAGATGAATATAGATAAGAATGGTTATGAGTTATGGTTAACTCTTTGGGAAATAATATAAATTAGACACCATCTATAAGTTTAACTTTTTTGGTAGCTTTAGGTAATACATCAATATGTACTTAATAGTAATTTATTTGAAGTAATCTCATAAACACTGTTATATTGTTCTAGTCTATTATAATTATCATTGAGAAGTTTATTGTAAAGGCAAATTTAATTTGTCAACATTATTTATTGTATAAAAGTTTTAGTTTGCTAGCTAGATTATTATTACTAGCGAGCAATGGTAGACATTCATATTGAGATAAACCGGCAATACATGAACCTTATATACGTAGACTATTGATCAGTAGTCTACGTAAATAAGTTTTGTGTATTGCCCATTTATCTCAATATGAATTTATCAAACCACAACAGTTTTTATAGTAAAATGGTAGACAAATTGTATTAAATTTATTATTAGTGTAATTTGTTTTTATAGTATTGTATTGTAATAATTGTTCAATGTTAATAATTAAATATTACTTACATGCATGCCAGCCACTTGACCTCTCTGTACTGTCCTTATCAGTAGTTATCAGGCTAGTAGTCTCCCCCCTCCTTATGGCCCCATTTAAATAATTTGGTAATGATTAAAAAGTTAAATAGTTGTATGAACTTATTTATATTCCTAATGTAAGATTGTAAGCTATTATTTTATAGACATTGTTCTTTAATTGCTTATTCCTTTCAATTGCTTTTATGACTGGATTTGTTTTCAGATTCTATTAAATATCTGGTTGAAGATGTCTTAATCCTTTCGTTATTATTATATTTATTATTACTATTTTATTACCCTTTCAACTACAGGTCCTTCGCCTTTTTATTTTTATCTATAGGTACGTGATAGGTACCTACTTATAATAAATCCGTAAGGGTTGGTCATGGAGTAGGTTCGTTTGTTTTCAAATCTATTGTTTATATAGACTTTATAATTATACTACTAACGATAAACTAATTTGAGGATTTTTTGATTTCGTTCTTTAATATGTGGCCCCTATAAAACATAATTTAATGCGGACGGGGTCTCGGGCACCGCTAGTAGTAGGTAATATAAAACAATGGCATGTGTCTCCCATAATAATAAGTCTATAAAACGACCACTCTTACCAGAGGGTTTTAAGGTAGGTACCTAATAACAATACATTTTTGTTTGGTCGAATAAAACAAGTAGGTACCTAGGCTTCGAATCTACTGGACTGATTCGAAAAATAATCTGACAATCCTCTAACTGCCAAGGTCTTCGTAAACCCTTAGATGACTGCAGGACGATACAGATCTTTTAGTTGTGAGTTAGGCTGGTTACACTAGTAGACTACCTATAAAACAAGACAGTATTTAAAAACAATATAAAAATAATTATTTTATTCACATATTAAAAAAAGCCTTGTTAAAACTCCCTCTGTTTGCTAATTTATATGAGAAACCAGTTCTTATAGTAAAATATCAACATAAATTATGACCAATGTGCACTCCGGAACCAAGACCCATATGTCTTACCTGTACAAAACAAAATGTACCTACATCGGCTTTTAGACAAGTAGGTGCCTTAATATACAGCAACAAAAAGAAAAGCTTGATTTTAACACTGTTTTAGTTAAGATAAGTATTATGTATTTTTCCAAAAGTTAGGGTTCTGCTGAAGACGCCGCTCAAAGATCTGGTACCAGGAGTGCAGCGTGCTGAGGGGGATGTAGGACACGCCCGGCGTCGGCCGCATCTGCTCTTGCGTCACCGAGAACGACGCCACATAGTTCACTAAGTTCTCCAACATTTTTTGAGCAAATGAGATGTAAGAATTTGTTTGTTGTGCCTGCAACAAAATTATTATATAGGTGATACTGAAATATATTTTTTGATGTTCTGCACTGTCGCTGAAGTTTATGGAATACTTATATATTTTGAAGTTATTGAGGGAAAAAATTTAAATATTTTATACACAAACTCACAACAGATGAGGCTAGTAGCTGGACATTCACTTCTGGTTCTATTGATATTCCAATCTGTGCACTATTACATATCTTCTGCTGGCCAAATGCACTGACAAATTTGTTTTCACCTGAAAAAATTTCAGTGTTTTAAAACTTTCTTAAAGCTTAATGAGGCAACTAGGACAGTGATAGGGTTCATGTAGCCTAAAAGTTGATACAAACTTGATAATTCATGGAGCTTTTTCAGGTTGGATATCTTGAAGATGGCGGAGGGTTTGGCGTTGGAGATGTGTCCTAGCAGCTGCCAGTTGGGCGGCGCCGAGGGGTCGGGCCAGCTCCAGTAGACCATGCCGGCCGTGCCCGGCGGCAGCGGCGCAAGCCCCGTCAGGAATACCACCGCGTGGTTGATGGCGTCCGCCTCTTCAATGGTGGTCAGGAACCGCGACTCCGACACCTGCGAGAAGTCCGTCTGCACCTGCGGAAGCAGCCACAACCGACTATCAGGAACCTGGCGATAAAGCTCTCTTCGAGAACTGATCGCTTTATCACTTACCAGGCGCCCGGACACTATCAGACCAAATACGTTAGCCATGACCTAAACAAGTTATTATTTAATTTTCTGTAATAAACTCTTCGTGCATTATTAACGTACTTTAATTATTGTTTTGTTTGTGTAAGTAGGTATGTTTTTTCGTTTTGCTTTGCTTGTCATTCTGTCGGCCGATCAGCTGTTTTTAAGTCACGAGATGTCAGTATAAGTCACTGTCATTGATGACGTTCGCCATTCATCAGTGACCGTGCTGAACGCCAAAATATAAAAATAATAGTACCCTAATGTTGTGGTATGTGGTTGGTAGGTACCTACTGAACCTAACATAATCCTATTGTTTTATTGTTTACACTATTCCAACGATACCTAGATATTAGTTATGTATAGCACTTCTGGGCATGGGTTTCGTTAATTAATTAAAAAATTAGGTACCTAGTTTTGCCATTGATTCACATAAATCTATTAATCACAGTTTAATTCAGTAGTTACCTTCCTATATTTTCTGATTTCGTAAATATGAAGTAGGTAATAAAACTCAACTTAAATATTTTAATGACTTTATTACGCGACAGAAAATTGCTTATGAATGAGATAATTTGCGCAATACTGTTCGTAGTAGGTACCTATCTAACATTACCCCTGTTTTATTTTTAAACTATACACGTTTTAAACACTACCTATTAGTTAAATATTAACATTACATTGAGATCCTCTTATAGGTAGCTTTTTGAGTTGCAAACACATAGGTAGGTATTGGCATTAATAAATAAAATAAATAATTTACTTTCAACCTCAAAGTACCTACAATTTATGGAAAGAGGTAGGTACTTTGTCATTTGTAAAATCAGCTCCATTTTAACGTACCCAACATATATATTTCATAATGTATCTACCTACCGGCTACAGCTAGGTGGTAGCCACAATATAAGCTAACGAATAAGACGACGCGAAACCTTGAGTTATTCGCCAGAGCCGCTAATTTTGGCATTTCATACATATTAATAAACAGGTCACGTCTTGGTTACGTTTACATAATAGTTTCAAATTCTCGGTTTAGCTACACAGGGTAAACAATAACAGCGAATTAAATGCGTGATTATGATGGCAGCCATTGTTTTTTCTGTCATATATTGACTTATAAAATAGGTAACTATAGATGTGTTATTGAAATAAAGAAAATAATCCAATATGTATTAAGCAAATGAATAGTTTCAATATAATACAGAGTTTCCTCAACCTTGTACAAGGTATTAAGCGACCCCCCCCCCTCCGAGCTCGCGCGCGTTTTCAGCGCACTACAATGGGCGAGGCCGCATCAAACACACAATACAGACGTTCTTCGTTCTCAAAAACGTCTTTTGTGTGTCCATTTTATTTAACTAGTCACACTCTGTATTAATATAAATAAGGAAACTATTGAATGGACTAGGTACTTTACTGCTATCATCATCACCCCTATAGAGAAAAGTCCTTGTGTCCCAGCTGTGGGAATTACGTTCCCACAGCTGGGACACAAGGACTTTTCTCTTGACGAGAGAGATTAGGCTTTAATTTACCACACTGGCCAAGTGCGGGTTGACTCTGTTGCTATATTGCTTTCAAAAATACGATAACAAAAGGTTTCAGCCCGTCTTACATTCTGTAATAGATAAATCACGCAATAGCGCTACATTACCCATACGAAGGGTACATTTATAGATGAGACTATACGAATGTAATAAATAGGCTTGTTAGGAGTCCCCGGGCTCCGCTAGGAAGGGGTGTCGCAGCGCGTCGGCGGCGGAGAGGCGGCGCGCCGGGTCGGGCTGCAGCAGGCGCGCCAGCAGCGAGAACGCGCTGTCCGGGAACCCCGCTATCTCCACGTCGGGGCTCCACTGCTCCGGCTGCGAAGCGATCCAAAAATCGATCAATTCATTAATTTATTTATTAACAATATTTGGAAATTATTAAAAAATGGTATGAGCAAAATTACAAGATCACAACGTAACCTTGGCCATCGGGTGGGAGTCGAACCCACGCCACCCAGTTTAGCCCTGGTTGCACTATACCAACGTTATGTAAAGGTTACGTTGTGATCTTGTAATTTTTCTCATACCATTTTCTAATAATTTAGAAAATTTAACTGAGAGTCAATCACTATAAAAAAACAAATAATAGGTATTTGGAAAACCAACGGCTAAAACAAACATCAATGATATAAACTAAAATAAAAAACATAAAGCCAATAATAGGTTCTCACGATTAGAAATAATATAAATACATAAGTGTGAATACTTAAACCAAAAAAAAAGAGAATTACGTTTTTCTTTCATCACGCCCCATGTGCCACGTTGCATGCGATGCGATACTCACGTCTTGTCTTTCGTCGCGGCACACGCAGTGGAAGGGCGGCAGTGCGCAGTGTGTGCAGGAGCGCGGGCGCGGCGGGGAGGGGGGCGGGGCACCGCGCAGGCGCGCCGCCAGCCGCCGGACGCACACGCCGCGCCGCCACCGCGACGTCACCACGCGCCGCCCTGCGGCATGCATAGATGTCACCAAGTGCCGTGAGATAGGACGATTACATAATATAACACTAGCTTTCCGCCCTGAGGCTTCACCTGCGTTTTACACTTTCCCGGTGTAAAACGCGCTTTTTCTTTTCCCAATTTTCTTTGCAATAAACCTCACGGAGCCCGAGACCTTTCCAACGAATGCAAAATTGTGAAAATCGGTTCGTGCGTTCTGGAGTTATAGCGTCAGGAAGGAAAACCCTTATACTTATAGTAAACTACAGGCGGCAGTCTATCGACTAAACTAAAAGCCCGGGGGTCAAACAGCATTATTTTCTGTCTTTCCTCGGCAATATACTAACTTAGCAAATAGTTTCTTTTAAAATGTATCAATACCCATGGAGAGCGCGGCGGCGCGCAGCGGGCCGGTGCCCAGCAAGTCGGCGAGCTCGGCCAGCGCGGCGGCGTCGTCGGGCGCGCGCAGCAGCGGGTAGCGGGACGTCAGCGCCGCGCCCAGCACCACGCCCGCCGCCCACACGTCCACGCCCACGCCCTGCGCCGCCACCTTCAGCAGCACCTCCGGCGGACGGTAGCCCTGCAACAAGTCGCACAGTAAGAACGACGACGCGAGACTCATACGTCGAACACCAGCAGATAAAATACTTTATCGCGGATTATGTGAGATTTATCATTTATATGAATGAGGTTGAGGAAAACAGATGACTAACAGAAAGCTCCAAGTTCAAAGTGAATTCGAGCTTACCTACCACTACAACCCGAAACAATGGGATTTTATTGAGGATATATTTCATGTTACTTGGAGGTTAGGCCATGCTGAAATACAGTGTGTAGTACCTGCGTGCCGGCGCGTGGCGCGCGCGCGGCGGGTCGCGCGGCGCAGGGGGCGCACAGCGCGGCGCGCGCGGCGCACGCACACGCGCACGCCGCGCAGCCGCCGCCCGCACACACGCACGACTCCGATATCTGCTGTAACAAACATACATAACCGTCAGAATTTACACTTTTTGTATCGTGATCGAATTGGTAAGATGCAGTGTTGTAAATGTACCTAAAACGTTGTATCACAAATTATGTTTAATATGTGACAGAAGAACGTTTCTAAAGCTGTTACGAAATGCTATTTATTGTTCAGTGTTGAGTACGATTAATCCGAGTAATTACATACAGTATCGATTTTGGGCTCGCAACGTCAGATGGAGAGGGAGAGAGAGAGAGAGAGGTAACATCGCGTAATTATGTTGTTAGTTGACGGCGAGATTACTTAGAGTCTTAGAGGATTATTGGGTTAGTAAAGCTATGTTAGTATTGGCTACTAAAGGGTCTAACCTTATTGTTGGCGAGAGCGAGGCTGTGGTCGCGACGCGCAGCGACGGACGCGGGCGCGGAAGCGAGAGCGGAGGCGGGAGCGGAGGCAGGCGCGGCGCGGCCTGTGCTCAAGTCCAGCGCGACGCGTTTCGCCGCGGGACAAGCGACGTTCTGCTGGAATTATTTATATTGTTTTATAATAAAAATTGCATGACATTGTTTACGAGAAATGGATCGCATTCACATTTTGTCACGTAAAATTAGTTGTCGACTTTAATTCATAATGTCATAAATTCAAACATCCCTGGTTTTTTCTTGCATCTGTGCATAATAAAAACACGTTTTCTAACAGTGAAGGCAAACATTCTGAGGAAGCCGGCATGTTCTGACATCTTTAAAAAAATCGACTAAATGGGCACTGACCTCATCGCGTAGCCGCTTGCGCGAGACGGCGGCAGAGGGCGCGGCGGGGGCAGGGGCGGCGGGGGGCGCGGGCTCCGGCGAGAGGCGCTGCGCCAGCCCGAAATCAACCAGCAGGTACCTAACGTAACGTAGGTACATATCGCAGTCACCTGGTTGAATCTCCTATTTGAACGTCATTCAATGAACGCGCTAGTCATTCAATCAAATAGGATATTCAACCAGATAACGGGACAAACGTTTATCAGAGGGTTTATGTAGCACATTCACCCCACCTCTATGCTACAATGAAAGAACTTACTTTATAGAACTCGCATCCTAGGAGTGCTTGAAAGTGAGAATCAGGTTAGTAGATTACATATATACCAATAATAAATCTGTAAGGATTGGTCATGGAGTAAGTTTTCAGAGATATTGTGTTTATAGACTCAATATAAGATACTGAAGCTAATTTGACTCATAAAATCTTACAATGCATCATAGTGTCAATGTTTTACTAACTCAATCTTGTAATAGTTAACGTCCATTTCACATTTAGAGGCGCTTATAATCATACAAATAGTAGCTAAGTGTAGTGAATCATCGATAAAGTGTAGCATGTGACATGAGACATATGCAGATGGGGCAGGTAGTTACCGTCTGTTCTCTCGGTCGTAGAGGAAGTTGCTGGGCTTCACGTCGCGGTGTATGACGCCGAACGAGTGCACGTGTCGCAGCGCCGCCAGCAGCGCGCGCATGTAGCCGCGCACCTCGCCCGCGTCCATCGCGCCCACGTACTCCTGCGGACACACACGCACACAGTATATCATATATATTTATTTCCATAGTTTGCATGAGGACCATTGTATGTGACCTACACAAAAAGGAACAATATTAACAAAAAAAAAATTCTCTTTTCTTCTCTATTTCCTCAAAATAACCTTTATTATAACATAATTAAAGTCCCACTACTGAGCACCGGCCTATCTAATAGAACCCATTATTATTTAATTACTATAATTAGGTACTTATTTATTTTGAATTAAATAAATAAATAAATGAATTTGTATAAGCTTTGTAAGCTATGTAAAAATAGGAAGAGCGAAAGCACCTAGCACAAGTATTTCACTATTACCTAAAAGGTGCTTTCAATTGCATACCACAAATCTTACTTATTTATTAATAAGAACACTAACAGAATGTTATGAATACAATATCATATCTAAATGACTATTGTAGTGTTAGAGATAGTTGGCAAAGCAGTTTATTTATGGCATTGCAAAAACCAACAAAAATGTTGACTAAAAGTTTGTGTGCATGTTAACCACACTTGCATGTAATGGCATTTTATTGGTAAAATGATAGATTGAAACTATTATTTAAAGGTGGAAAGGGAAATGAACTCTTCACCCCTCATTCCCAAAAGGAAAATTATCAATATTTTCGTAAATCAGGGCTAATTCTAGCATTTAGAAGCATCATTACTTACTGAAAACTTCCGGTGAGGTATGTATGGCATGATGAACACAATGGTATCTAAGTGACGGAGGCACAGGTCCACTCCAATCACATTATGTTTTCCCCTGAAACATAACAAGATAATGTGAACAAACTATATCATAGCCATCTTTTGCCTAGTTTACAAACTTGCATTATAATATTATTTTATGGTGGGTGACAATGTGATTTTTTTTTGGTTAGAAATTGAATTATTTTTGATAGACAATGAATTTTATCATAGCCAACATAAGGCATTATTAGATACCAAGTTGGAAACGAAAAATTTCTTCCATAGCAAACAAACAACTTAATAATAACTTTTACTCTGAAGAAACATGAAAAAAATAAACAAGATAAGTTACCTACAGTTCAATATATTTATGTACCTACTTAATAACTTACATAAATAACCCTTTGGAAATGAGAGAAACTTGTGAATAGGTACTAAGGAGTTTCAAAATATTTCAACTATGATGTGGAATGTTAAAAAATAAGCAGTACGGACCCCATGTCCATAAGGCAGCGTAGCTCGTGGTGCACGCGCGCCGGGTGCGCCGTGGGCACGAGGTGCTTGATGGCGAACCAGCGGCGTTGCGCCGGCGCCAGCGCGTCCTGCCGCCGCAGCGACCCGAGGTACACTGAGCTAAACGTGCCCTCGCCGATCTTGCGGTGCACGCTGAACAGCTCGTTCAACGCCGGCAGCTTAGTCACCAGCTCTGCGATCTGGCTCTCTGCAATCAACATCCCAGACATCTCAACATCGGGTTCTGGAGACCGCACGCGAGCCCCGGCCTCAAGAAAACTCACTTTCGGCATCCTCCTTGGAGTCTGAGGACTCCTCGGCGTTCTGTTTTAGAATCTCGTTAAGGCCATATTTTTGAGTTTGCAAAACTTCTTTTTGAACCTTAACTTCTATTCCCCTGGATCTGGACATCTCAACGTGGAGAATGGTATTTTTACTGTATATATTTTGTTTTGAGTAAGTATAAACAGTTTTTGAACGTGAAGATAAACGAATTAAACTGAATTCATTAAATGTTGATGAACGATTGGAACTCTTAAATTCGATGCTTCGAACACATTATTTGGTGTTTACATAAATTACGTCTGAAGCACAGAACAAATATACTCTAACGAGGTCTGAAGTCTGAATATTCACACTTTGAGTTAATAACATAACATTCCACCATCACCATCGCAAAACAAGCACATCACACCATCCAATGACACTGACACACCACACTGATCAGCTGTTTGTTTGACACAGGTCTGTTATGATGACATCTACATCAGCTGTTTCTGTGTGATTATAACCGTAGTGATTATATTCTCTTTGATTATAACGAGCTTCGATAAATTTTCAAATTACATATTTATTAATATCAATTTCAATGTTAAATTACAATTCACATGGCATGGTTCATGCATTGCATAGCAGACTTACCTCGAATCTCTAATCAAAATAAACCTAAACTATATTTTTGAACTTTTCAGTGAAAATACCAGTAAGTAAAATATAATTATATTTTAGTTTTATATTTAGGAAACTCTAGATACTCGCAAAAAAACTCTTAATTTTTAAAAAAAAAATTGATATTTACTCTACCTGTCTTTGATTGCGTGCCTTAGCTCAATTTAACAAAACGTAGAAATAGCGTCAACCACTCAAATTCGGAAGATAAGGTGTCTTCGAATTTCTTGGTTTAGAAATTTAAGAATTGTGATTTATATTAAAAAAGATCTAGCTATTACATAATGTTTTCGAGAAAAATTTGCCGTAACTTCATATTCCCTAGATTTAATAAGGTGAATATTTTTTTCATGTTAATATTGTAAAAGGTTAAGTTGTTCTGACTCCTATTATAGCTATTTTACTTGTCCATCGTTATTCCATGAAGTCCTAAAGTATCTTCCTGAGGACTTCATGGAATTACCTCAATCTTAGAAATCATACTACTTTATAATGCAGGTAAACTATGTTACTAAACCACCGAAGCCGGAAATCCCTACTAATCCATTGGAAAAAGTTTATTCAGCACCACATCAAACAAGTAATGGAATTATATATGACAAAAAACCATTCAAGATCACTCTTGAAGCTGGCAAAACGTACCACTGGTGCCTCTGTGGACGGTCCAAGTCCCAGCCACTGTGTGATGGAACTCACAAAGACATCTACTTGAAAGTTACGCAAAGGTAAAATAATCTGAAAATATTAAATGATATCTGAATCTCTAACTAGAATTTTTTTTAATTAAATTATTTATATTGGAATAAAATTATATGATAAAAATTATTGCCTCTTTGTTGTAATTTTATTATTCAAGAAGGGATGGCTGATTAAGGTTTTGATTTCAAAATATTTGTAGTAAAGCCCAGCTATAATATAGCTATAAATTGTATTTATTTTTTTACAGGCCTATAAGGTTTACCGTGGAAAAAACAAAGGACTACTGGCTATGTAATTGTAAACAGACAAAACTTCGACCTTTTTGTGATGGAACACATAAACAGAAAGAGATAATGGAGGCTCATGTTAAAGTGTAATATAATAGTGCCTAATGTAGTTTTAGTTGTTTAGTTGTTACATATTTTCAATAAGGTTTGTGTTAAACATTGAAATATAAATAAACTTTTCTTGTAAATATAAGATGAAAATTTATTTTTGAAATTTTCTAAAAAGCAACATCACTTATTTATACTAAAAAATTATAAAGGTGAAGAGTTTGTTTGCTGCTAATTTTAACAGATTTTAATTTTAGCTTTTAAAACACTAAATTGCCGTTAAGATGTAAAGAATTAACAAATATGTACAGTCAGCAAAAAATGTAGTCCACCACCTATATGGTTGAGATTCGTTTGTACGTCAGTTAAATTATGTTAGAAAAATCAACCTTATGATCATTACATCGCACATAAACTTTTGTCAAAACTGGTAAACCACTTCCTTGGCTGACTGTACACACCACAACCACAAACTTTCGCCTCATCCCTACTTAATGGAAGATTCTATTCACTCCGTACCAAAGACTAATATAAGTAATATTAGTCTTTGGCTCTTTGGTATGGATAGCTGTTTGAATAAACATGGCTAAAAGCAAACGCTTTTAGCATTCTTATTCAGGAGCATTGCGGAACAATTTAAACTGCTCTTCTTACCCAAGCTCATAATTAGCATACTCAATATAGCATGCTATTTTAGAGCATGTTTATCAGAAGCAGTGGCCAGTTATAGAAAGATGAATACCGTATCTTTTTGGCGTTCAGCACGGAGCATTTGATAATGAGAATGAAGTTCGTTCTAAAAGTTCTTCGAAATAGCCTCAACCAATTATTTTATTTATCCCTCGTAAAATTTTGCTAATACAAAACAAAACAAACATTTCGGTTTACTGTTATTATAAACTTTACAAGATAATATATTAGTAATTAAATTACAATAATGGCAAAAAGAGCAAACCCGTATGTTGAAGATTTCATTCCCCAAAGCAAAATGCACGTGGGTGTTAAACAATTTAACAATAATGACTACCGATTGCAGAAAGTTTACCGTTAGTAAAGATCGCTTACAATTACAGTATTAGTAATTCATTTTGGTTTTATAACATGTATTCAGTATTTATTTTGGTATGTGCACTCACACAAACATTTACTTCAATTTATTTTTTTGGAAAGCCATAAAGCTACAAACATTATTCAATCTTCTTAGAAAAATTAGTATTTATTTATTTTATATCAGTTGTTCACATGTTCTTCAGGCAAATAATTATATTTCTTGTAGAAAAAACTCTGGATTTATTATTCAAAGGAGCTAAGAAAATACTCCCACCAAATATTTCAAATGATCCAGAGGAAAGTAAGCAGAAAAAGGACAAAATGAAACAATTGTTTATTGGAAAAAATGGTGCTCTTCAACATTCAGGCTGTTTGGTAAGTTGTGGTAGCTCGTACAAACTATTGCAAAGTTTTGGCTGCATTTAGACTAAGTCTGCAGTATAGCTGATATTATGCATTTACTTAATTTATATAAACACACTTAATATGGATGTTTAATTATTTGGCAGGTAGCCAGTAAGATAGCGTCTATGGAGTGCAAATGTGGAATGCATGTGGATGGGCAGTGTGCCTACTGCGACAGGGTCCTATGCAACACATGCCAGCACACATGCTCTCTCTGTGACAAGTCTTACTGTTCTCACTGCACTCTTCTTGGGTAAGGTGTTATACACAATTGACTGGTATTTTTTTGTGAAATTATTATCACACTTTATGGATACTAATGGTACCTATTTCACTTTCAGGTCAGAAGGTTTGGAAGTTTGTGTCTCTTGCTACCAATAAATTTTCTTAATTCATAGAGTAAAAATTAACTTAAGTATAAATGTTTAAAAAAGATTTTACGAGACTGTTTTTATTTATATTGTTAGCTTAAGATTAAAAAATATTCTAAATAAAACACTTTAATTGATTTAGATGTTTATTTGAAAATTATGTACTGAAAATTCCCACCCAACTTCTTAAAATGTTACTTACTCATAGCCACAACAATAAATAGATTGTATAAAGGTAAACAAAACAGAAATTATATTTTTTGTACATAAAGGAAATTGTAGGTACTATTAGGCTTTAGTAGAGAAGGTATACTACTCAACACCCAGTTGAATGAAGTCTATAGGGCTTACATCAAGCACTATCAACATAATAAAATGTTTGGAAACATCATATTTCATTAATTAATATTTGTGCATAGAACATTTAAATGCGTAAATAATTCAAGTACATACATATATAATATATTATGTGAATAAGCACTTGGTAAAAATAGTAAAAAATTCAGCACCCAAATTTACCCTTATCCATCATTTAATTATTTATATTTCATTGCAATAGAAGCTTATAACTTTTAAAT
This sequence comes from Chloroclystis v-ata, assembly GCA_963691955.1. Taxonomy (NCBI): domain Eukaryota; kingdom Metazoa; phylum Arthropoda; class Insecta; order Lepidoptera; family Geometridae; genus Chloroclystis; species Chloroclystis v-ata. The sequence continues at coordinate 5,800,978 of OY829905.1, forward strand.
ATACATAAGAAATAACATCGTAAAATCAGCTCAGGTTCAACCACATTCAGGTTTTGAAACACAACACAAGCCCAACCCATACGAGACTAATAAAAATATAGTTATCTATATACGTAGTCTTTTCTTAAAATCTAGCTTAGAATTACTGTTCTACGATAAATGCCATTCAATTTAATATTCTTCGCGCGTTTTGCCGCCACACACCTTACCTGACATAGTTATTAAATAAGTTGTTAATTAATTACCTACCTAATCCTGTAATATTTTTGTGGCCATGCCAGATGGCCAAAATGGTTCGAATTCCATTTGAAAATGCACATTTCAGTACAATAGGTATATTAAATAGTATCTCTACCTATCATTCACTTTAAAATCTAAAGTATAGTAATAAAATAATTTGATCATAGGGACAGACAGATTTAGTATCTATTCATCTTAACGATTTTGCATTTCTTTTTTAAAAATCGAACCTTATAATTCTAATCAAAATAGTTTAGGTACAAAATAATTGCTATGCAATTTGTTCGCCAATTCATGTGGTAAGGTAGGTAGTGTTGCGAGTGAGGTAGAGGGCGGGCGCGGGTCTCCCCGGCACTACGCGAACAGGTACCGGTACAGGATGGTGGCCGCCAGACCCAGCAGCAGCGGCGTCAGCCACGAGCTCCACGCGCTGCAACAGAACAGCGTCAGCGTAAACACTCGTATACACGATCAGAGATAGAAATTATATTAACACATTATACCTATAAGCCCTAATTTCACCAAGCTCTGTTTGTTAGTTTAACATCCATTAAGTAAATAACAGTCCATAAATATACGTAAACTGACAGTGATTAAACATGACGGGATGTTAAATTTACATACAGAGAGTGGTGAAATTAGGTCTTAGCGTTCTAAACACAGGTTCTAAAATCCTCTAAAAAAATCTACTTCGAGTATTTGTTATTTTATAGAGATTGACTCTTACTAAATTCTAAATTATTAGAAAATGGTATGAGAAAAATTACAAGATCACAACGTAACCTTGGCCCTCGAGTGGGTTACGTTTGTGATCTTGTAATTTTTCTCTTAAGTACCATTTTCTAATAATTTAAAATCAACCTACTCTATTTTTTCTCTTCTAAGAAAGTTTTAATGTAGATACCTATTGAAAATGGTGTAAAGTTCAATGAGTCTACATATTATGTGTAGGTACTTTATTGGTATGGCAAAGGTCATCGTTATCGTATTAGATAGGTACCAACGTTGAGTCAAGTTGCCAGACGGGGAGAAGAGAAGTCTACGTACCTACTTATATAAATTTTGCATTCACCTAATACAAACTTAAACTGCCAATCTTGGTGCTATTAATATTCGAATAAAGTTATAAATAATTTACTCATTTAAAGAATGTATCCTACGCAAAAAACTACCTATGTAACTATCTACCTACCTACTAAGTAACCTAAAAAATAAACTACATTTTTTACACTTTTCTTTTACAGATTAGACAAAATCCGTACTGTTTTTGATAAACAATGTCTTTATCATCAGATAATGAATTTTAGTAACCTACTCGTATTTGTTTTCCTTAATCACATAGTTCAATGATTGTTGTACATTACGTAGTTACCGCCGATACGAGCATGTTATATAGTAGGTAGGTAAAATACTACCAGTATCGCGCCATAGTTAATTTCCTAATGCGTGTTTCTAAGTAGGTATCTATTTGTTAAATGTATTTTTAAGCGAGTGCGAAACTAACTACCTAAAATAAATAATTAAAGCACATGGATCTTAGTATTATTGGAATTGTTAATGAAATGCTAAGATGTAAATAATAGCACTAGTAAATAGGATTTAGTAAGTCGGGATATTAACCAAATGAAAGATCAATTCTACGATTACATTTATTGATAGCTTTCACAGTACATTAATATATAGCTTTTACAATAACATCAGCACCAAAATCTAAAACTAAATTCAATGACAAAATATGAAGATTGAGGTACTAAGGATAAGTGGTAAAAGATCTTTTATACAAGCGGTTGCCTATGCCTACAGAAATAAGCTGGCTTTTAACTTAAAACTTATATTAATATTACCATCTAAAGATCTATAATAGTCCAGTCAAATTAGGATTTCACCTCGGAATTCGAGATACCAAGCTGTAATTTTGTAAATACCTAGATATTAACACCCTATAAGTTGTCTCAAAACCTACCGATCGTAGGGTGTTCGCAACCATTAAAATTTACCGGTCAAAGACCGCAAAAACCGGTTTTTTGTAAATATCTCATTTCCTATGGGTTCTTCCCTATTTGTGTTTTCAGCAATATTGTAGAATACAAAATTCTCTACAAATTATGTCATATTAATTTTTTCTTACGGTCAACCGTTTTCGAGATAGAGGGCGGAGAGCGCGCGGTCACAGCATCACTTAAGGTCAACCGGTGCCTCCGGTCGAAAACGCGCCATATAATATCAATAAATCAATTATTATAAATATTTTTCAATTGTTATAAACTATTAAATTATTATTTATCATTTTCATAATGTAATATATTTATAATGTACGTATAATATATTCAATAACACTGATAACCGTTATCTAAAATTAAAAAAATATTATGGGAAAAACTTAAATCATAACATACAGGGTGTTTGGTAGGGAGCTGTATATACGCCTAGGGTAGAAACTAGGGATGGTCTGCTACCTACCCCCGCCCATTACATTGACCTTGGCCTCAAGGTTTTTTTTTAATTAATTTTTATTTTTCATTTGACTTTTTTGTGAATTTTTGACTAAAACTACCTGTAGCTCAAAATCTATCCATAGGACAGGTCTGCTAATGGTCTTGTTTTAATCGTTAGAGTCTTAGGATCCTGAAAAAAAATATTTTACACCAGAAAATTGTGGAGAAGAATAGTTATTGGGCCTGAAGTACCGTGGGAATGTATAGAAATAATTTTAAGGGCAACTTTCTATGGGGTTTAGAAAAAAACTAACAGGTTTGGAGTTCTTCTGATTTTTTAAAACATCCTCAGTCCATGCCCTTTCTAACGATATGCTATATTTTTTACGGAGTATTCTCTGGACTGACGAGTCAAAGTTTGAGAAGGAAGGAACTGTAAATTACCACAATCTCCATTACTGGGCACCCAGAGATCGAAACCCGAGAGTGAAGAGACATCCCAGCCATGAACACATTTAATATTCATTAGTTGAAATTTTTGCTTAAAGTGCCCTGGTTGCGGAAATTAATTAATAACTTTGGAACTAAAAGTGATAATAACACTTTTAGCATATCGTTAGAAAGGGCATGGACTGAGGATGTTTTAAAAAAATCAGAAGAACTCCAAACCTGTTAGTTTTTTTTAAACCCCATAGAAAGCTGCCCTTAAAATTATTTCTATACATTCCCACGGTACTTCAGGCCCAATAACTATACTTTTCCACAATTTTCTGGTGTAAAATATTTTTTTTCAGGATCCTAAGACTCTAACGATTAAAACAAGACCATTAGCAGACCTGTCCTATGGATAGATTTTGAGCTACAGGTAGTTTTAGTCAAAAATTCACAAAAAAGTCAAATGAAAAATAAAAATTAATTAAAAAAAAACCTTGAGGCCAAGGTCAATGTAACGGGCGGGGGTAGGTAGCAGACCATCCCTAGTTTCTACCCTAGGCGTATATACAGCTCCCTACCAAACACCCTGTATGTTATGATTTAAGTTTTTCCCATAATATTTTTTTAATTTTAGAAAACGGTTATCAGTGTTATTGAATATATTATACGTACATTATAAATATATTACATTATGAAAATGATAAATAATAATTTAATAGTTTATAACAATTGAAAAATATTTATAATAATTGATTTATTGATATTATATGGCGCGTTTTCGACCGGAGGCACCGGTTGACCTTAAGTGATGCTGTGACCGCGCGCTCTCCGCCCTCTATCTCGAAAACGGTTGACCGTAAGAAAAAATTAATATGACATAATTTGTAGAGAATTTTGTATTCTACAATATTGCTGAAAACACAAATAGGGAAGAACCCATAGGAAATGAGATATTTACAAAAAACCGGTTTTTGCGGTCTTTGACCGGTAAATTTTAATGGTTGCGAACACCCTACGATCGGTAGGTTTTGAGACAACTTATAGGGTGTCAATATCTAAGTATTTACAAAATTACAGCTTGGTATCTCGAATTCCGAGATTCTTGCCATTTTTAAGCTAATTTGACTGGACTATAAGGTATAAGGAATGGTTAAGTACAAGTAGTGAGCAATGAATGAGATACATAGAGCCATGTGCTTTGAGATATACAATACTAAACAACTAACTTACAAAATAACTTTTTTAAATAGTAGGTACCTACTTATAAAAAAAAAATTACAAAACATGATTTGTGCAATGATAGAATATAAAACTATGATTTTCATTTCAACAGGAATATCAATATAAATTAATATGCTGAACAATTTATATTTTTTGTTATAAAAATACCTTAGAGGTTTGAATATATTGCCATACACCATGCCACATAGTTCATCTACCTAAATTTAAACCAACGAACTAGTTACCAACGTTTATAGTTATTTCACAACATTTTACAATGTAAACCAAATCTTGCTATATTTTAAGACTTGTCATTCGAACTAAGAGCTGAGACTCAAGGACGGCGACATTTTAAAATTATTTAAATTAGATCCTTATCTTAATAACGTCCTAAAATATTGTGGGAGGAAGTGGTACCTAGCTGCCAACATTAAAGCATCCAACTGAAGCAAATATTAGCTACAATTATAATAACTTCTGAATGCACCACAGATCGCAATGTTCAGCAAAATTCGAATACATTCAGGAAAACAGAAAAGCAGATGGTTTAGTACCCGCATAAAGTTAAATATCGGCCAATGGAATGCGCATGTTACGTTAATAGGCTTTAGTTAATGTGCATCAGTGCATAACTTGAACTGCACATGAAGTTATGAACTGCGTTTCATATTGTTATGCACAACATGTACCTACTGAAGTATATAGAATCAAGGAAAAATGTTGTATAAAGACAGTTCTAACGTTGTATATAAACATTTGTGTCCTCCGAGTGTCCTCGAAGTGGTCGGAGCAGGAAATGATATGTTTGTGAGCCGCGAGCCTTTAGAGACCCGAGATCGTGACTGCATGCGGAAGGTTGCGAGGTTTTGGACGGTGAGGCCTAACGGCCGGTGCAACGTCTCTTTTATTGCTCTGTTTACGTTTTACACTATCGTTTATTTTGGTAATTTTGTGTGGACCCTTCCTTATTATTCATTATCTAAACAACCCATCTACCTGACCACAAAAAACACTTCAACCAAAATTAACGAGGAAGACGGATAATGAAATTAATAATATTTATTCAGATCTTATAGAAACAATCATCATAGTAAAAGCCTACAAACTATTAGAACTAGTTAAAACACAGTCGAACTTTGGACACGTCGATATCCGGTTTAGATCATCTGGCTGTCCAAAGTTCATCTTATATTTGCAAACAGATATTGAACCTTGTTCGCTAACTTTAATATGAATTCAAATGACTATGGGTGAACTTTAAGCTACAGTTTAGCACCAAGATGAACTAAGATAATACACATAATTATAAAGGATCACATAGAAATCATGTTAGCACAGTAGAAGTTATTTAGGGGCATTTAGATCTTCTGAACGGTCCAAAGTTCATTTTATATTCGCAAACAGATTGAACCTTGATTGCTAACTTTAATAACAAATGACTATGAGGTGAACTATATGCTACAGTTTAGCACCAAGATGAACTTTGATTAATATACACATAATTATAAAGGATCACATAGAAATCATGTTAGCACAGTAGAAGTTATTTAGGGGCATTTAGATCTTCTGAACGGTCCAAAGTTCATTTTATATGTGCAAACAGATTGAACCTTGATCGCTAACTTTAATATGAATTCAAACGACTATGTGGTGAACTATAAGCTACAGTTTAGCACCAAGACGAACTAAGATTAATATACACATAATAAAGATCAGGAAATCATGTTAGCACAGTAGAAGTTATTTAGGGGCAAAGGGTTAAGTGTCATGTGCGTCGCGTTGTAGGGGTGAGGGTGGGGGTGAACTAGGCGATGACGCACTTGCCCTGCTCCTGGGGGGTGTCGTTGGTCCACTGCGGGGCGAAGGCGGCCTTCGTGGCCACGCGGTCCGCCTCCACCAGCTCGCCGATCTTATACTTCGCCATCAACGACCTGCGAACCGACCAATTACATACGTCAGGCGACATCGTGAGAGTTTATTCAAAGTGCAATTACAAAAACAATACTTTTGTTTGTTGAATAGAGGAGTTACGGTCGGCTAAAAGGATTTTAGCACATTCGTTTGCAAGTCCGCGCGCGCACCTCTGATTTTTCTTGGAATATTATGCATGCTCTAACGGTGATGGCAAAAATCCTGAGGAAACCGGCATGTTCTGAGAACTTTGAAAAGCTTGAAGGACATGTGTCATTCACCAGCCCTCTCTCGCGTCAAATCCTCGTGTCCCAGCAGTGGGAACGTAAAAAGAGGTAAATATTAATGTACAAGTACCTACCCAGCGCTCGTACTGATAGCTGTTGAAGATAACTGTGTATTGATACTTGCGATGAATTATGAATAGCATTTGGTTGACACAGAAGGTTCAAAGTACAAGGCTGATCAAATAATCAACGAAACATAAATCTTATAATGTCGGTACAATTATTGTAATTTACAAGTTGAATTTAAAGGTATCAACCGGCTTTATTAGGTAATAGTAATACCAGCCAACTCGTCGACCTTTGAGCAATATTAAGTAGATACACACTCAGATGGTTTCTAATTTTAGAAACTACTAAACATTAGTATTAAAACGAATTATAATGTTTGTTTTTATAAGTATTTTCGTATCATTATTGCATGTAAAATTGAACCTGTTGTTTTTTTTATTATTAAGTAGGTTTATAAATTATACCCTGTCGCTATTACAAAGCGAAGACATTTTCGCTTTTAATGAAAATTTAAGAAAATCAAAAAGAATTAATTAATATCTTTGTAGAAGAAACATGAAACTGTATAGGTACATTGAATTAAATTTAAATAAGTCGGAAACAATAGTATAACTACGAAAAAAAACTTTGCATTACAAACATTATTTGAACCTGTCGTGTACTGGCTGATCAGGTTGTGCAGATAGTAGGTACAAATATTTGTCGTGAGGCGGAATTCGAACACGTAACCTGTAGCGTCGCAGGCGGACACAGAGGGCGACGAGCAGATAGGCAGCAGCGTTTGTTTTACCAACTTACGGCGATCACCAATCCGTCTCGCAAGTATGGTGATTATACCAATCCTATGACCTAATGGGTTCTGTTGGAGTGACATATGTGCCCACGCCCAGTTGTGGCTAAAGTTAGTATAAGTTGTTATGTTCACGATGAATAAGAATAAATGTCAATACCCGTATGGAGTCGTTTCCATTTGTTCCACGTGCATTTATCTTTTGGGGCCGCATACTCAACGATAACAGGTTTTGTTAGTCAAATGCTTATCTGACAATCGGTGACGTACAATACATAGTAATTAATAGGATTCTGAATATAAAGTAAGTGCTCTGTATTTTTAGTGATGATTGACGTCAATCGCCCTTTAAAATATTGCTGGACCATTTTCCCAGCATCATCTAGCTAGCCCCTTGCTCGAAGCTTGTGTTACGGGTGCTAGATTTCTGATATACTTAATATAATATACATACATAGATAGATATTTTTTTATAGGGTAAAACCCGGATAGTTGCCGCAGGGGGATAGTTGCCGCAGTTTCAAATTCTCTATGTTAGACGTTTTGACAGTGTTTCTTTTTGATAGTAATTAGAAGCGTCCCCCGCGTAGACCTAAGTGTCGCATAAACCGTTGAAGTAGGTGCACGTGTTTTGTCCTAGTGAGAGAATATCTTCCGCGGCGATACTTTGACGAGCTCCAGAATTATATTGGTAAGTTTTCTCTGTTAAATAATTTTATAACTGATTGCGATTTCAGTCAAAATTATATTTTTTTGGGTGCATTAGAGTTTAAATTACACTGTTTATTAGGTTTTTTAAGGTTGTTGAATATGTTTTATTTATTTTGTAAATAAAAAGGGCAAGTATCCGTATCAAATCGGATAGTTGCCTCACTGTATTATGCGGATAGTTGCCCTGCGGTAACTATCCGTAGCTTATTTTTTTAACGTATTTTTTGATTATTTTTTATTTGGTTTTACTATGGTTTGTTTTAAATCAAATTAATACTCAACAGAAATGAAAAATGCCTCGCAAGTATAGACGAAAATCAGGCGTGGTGCCGCGCCACATCAACTGGACAGAAGATAGTTTAATACTTGCGTTTGAAGAAGACAATTTATTTAATACTTTGGAGTCTACTATTGTATAATTATAATTTAACTTTTAAAAATTACATGTTCGCTAACCTAAAATTTAAAACCAATAGTGTTTTTAAGTGTTGATCAGGTAATAATTTAAATTCTCTTAGTACTTAGTACATAAAAAAGGATCTCAGTAAGTCATAAATGCTGAATATTTACCTAATAGAGGCTAATGCCAGTTCATGCCAATTTTGTTTCTTGTTTTATCTTCAAAATAAATAATAACTTTACATTTTTATTTAAGACACTTATTTACTACTTTGGGGTCTATTATTGTTATATTTTTTTTACCTTATTATTCTTAACCTTAACTAATACTTAATAAAAGATTGTATTTAATAATAAAAACTGATTTTCAAATTAATTTATGTGCATTTTTATTTGAAAAATAACAGATGGGCATCTATCCGCACCTTGGGCAACTATCCCCCCCAACCATTTTTAACGTTAGGCTACTATCCGCCATAGTAGGCAACTATCCCCCTTTTTAGAGGTCATTTTAAACTGGATTTACTTAAAATTTTTAATATTTATATTTTTTTTATTGATAGGGTATGTTAGAAGAATAATTAACCTTGTTTGAGAATACATTTTTAATAAAAAATGTATTGATACAAATTTTTTAAAAGAGTTTATTAAAAAGTGCGGCAACTATCCGGCTTTTACCCTACACCCAGACAGTCGAAACAAATATCTACAGGTCGCAAAAATTTTTGTTCCAAATCGGGAACCGAAACCCGTAACCTTTTGCGTCGCATGTAGACCTTCGCCCGCTGCGCCATAGAGGTCGTCGTCTTTAAAGAGTAAGGGCTCCCACAAAAAACTGGGATGCGATTTAAACTCAAACGTGTGTCATTTGTATAAATAGTGAATGCCAAGGGATGCGGCATGGCATCGCAGTTTTGTATGGGTGCCCTAAACAAGAGAGAGGTGTTTGTCTGCAGGACCCACCTGGCGTCGGAGCTGTGGCTGACGTCCTCGAAGGGCTCGGAGGCGTCCTGCCCCGCCTTCTCCAGCAGCACCTCCTCGCCACCAGGATGCTGGACAGAATAATACGATATCATATCCGTAGTTTACTCTGTATGGACTATGGATGAGTAACTCATGAATAGAATGATGATACAATATTTGTTGAAGGAAATATTGTATAATCGCGGTGGGTCGCGTGATGATTGCCTCGTACTCATATTGTGAAGAGTTTGTTTGTTTGAACGCGCTAATCTCAGGAACCGCTGGGGTTGGATAGTAGGTACATGGTGGTATATAATATGTTATCTTGTTTACTATTCAAGCAACATAACTTATGTTTACTATTGAAGCTAGTAAAACACACAAGCAGATCAGGACAAAAGGTAAATAAATAAATTAAGTAAATACTACTACCAAGTTCTATAGTATCAGTTGGTATTTTCTAGATACAATATAAAACAATTAGTTTTCCCATTATTAAAATATTATAGTCAATAAACAGGAAAACATTAGGGATGTTAATACATTAAACACGTCAGATTGTAATGAAAATCTTACGGAAGGAAAACTTAAGTAAAGTAACAATGTCATTTTGTGATATTAACGTATTAATTTTATTAAATACTTTCTGTTCATCATACTCTCTGGTTATAGGATTATGAACGGATAATCTTCTTTAAATATGAAAATCAACGCTGTTCACTACATGTATAAAAAGAGCGACCGTAGCTGCGAGAGGTTCTTCTAGTAAAGTAGGTAGTAAATAAATAATGCTTATATTAGAACACCATGGTTTAAATGTTTTTGAGTTTCCCGATATTTTGGCACTGTTACAAGAAATCATGGTATGTTACACGTTTCGTGGTCTAAATCTAATATTGTTAAAAACCATGATCGTTTAAAAAATAATGCTTAGATTCAGTCAAGTAGAACAGGTTTATAAACAATATAGATTTTTTGATAGCTATGATGTTGCTAAGAGCGATAGCCTGTAGTACCTTTAAGTTTATTTATTAGTAGACTAGTAATATACAGCGGATGTGACCGAACCTTGACCCGCGCACAGCCCGAGACCCACGTGCGCTCTCTACTCAGAGGGACCATGGACATTATTCCAAATTTAACTTTGATAAAAGAACCTATTACGTATGTGATGTGTCATAAATTTATCGATCATACAGCGCCCCGGGGTCAACTCGTGAGCACATGCACAGAGTTTAAAACATTTAGACGCATGTCAGCATATATAAATATAAGTAAATACCTAATAATAAAATAAAATATTATACAAAATAAAATAGTAATAGAAACTGAAGTGTGTTTATTACTGTTAAAGTATTAGGTTTTTGAACGCGCTTACCTCAGGAACGGCTGGTTCAAATTATTTCACCGTCATTTATTGAGGAAGTCTAAAGGCTATATTATATTCGATTGCGAAAAAAGCAAACGAAGCTGTCGGCGGGTAGGCTAGCGCAATAAAGACCCCCAGAGTCACGAAGCGGAATGCCGACAGCTTTTCATAAGCGAGAAATGAGAAATTCCTTCCCGCCGAACGACGAGACGTGACCCGCTTTCTGAATACTTCTCAATCCAAGCATACTCAATCTATCCAGCAATTTACTCTGCAAAGTACTACGGTTCCACTATTTGAGGTTTTGTTTGATAAGTACCTACAATCGGTGCTATTTACGAAATAACTCGTCATTGCAATGGCGTCGTATTATGTACAACTTTGCGTGTTCGAAGATGAAATTGGTGGTAGCAGTAACACCAATTATTTAAAATATGTACCTATGTCATAAGAAAACCATTTGAATATCTACAAACACTTGATAGTCCTATGTTCAAGCTTGGAAGAAAAATATTTAAAATGAGTCATGTTTTATTTGTCTTCTATTATGTGTGTTAGTTATTATTAGTCATAATCATAGGATAGTTAAATAATTGGTTTTTACTGTTATATAACCATTTAAAATTTTAAATATAGATACCAATAGCATGTAAAAATAAAATAATTTTGGCGCCAAGTTACTTTGAAAAACTTTTAATTGTTAGTTAGTTGAAGTTAGTTCTCTAAATTATACTTTTCAAGAATCTTCAATTTAAATAGCATTTAACTTAATTAAATAAAACTTGACATTGTAGACATATTTATCTCATTTCAAAACAGCTGTTTCAACAAAAACTGTTTATAAAATTTATAGGTATGTACTTAAATATTATTTTGTTATACATTTAATGGCAGTTCATCATTATATTAGTAAGAAGGTTTGAAAACTTAAGACATATTATTTTTACCTAAATAAATAAATAATTCATAAATAATCCGCATTATTATTAGGTTAACAATATTAACCTTTAATAATTCCATTCATATCTGAATCGCTGAACAATAAAAATTACTTTTAATTCCAAATTACTCCTAAGAATTCCATCATAAAACATGTTAGGTAGTAAATGACCTGTGAACAACCTCAATGAAACCCAAATTTCAATAAAATCAGGCTAATTAAATACACAGGTGAAATCATTAGTGACAGTACAAATCGGGTGATAATGATTGAATTGTATTGACGGTATGACGTTTACGTACACACTAGTGATTAGTTATTTAAGTGCGAGATAATGACTGACCTCCAGTAGGAAAGGGGTGACATCGTACACCGCGTTGTGGATGATGAGAACCGCGTCTTCCCGCGAGTTGCGGCTCTTCAGCTCCTCCCGCGTGAACAGCTTCACTTCAGCAGCCGTCTGTTCCATCTTTTGAAGATTTTTTTAAGATTGCTCAAAATGATCACTGCCACGCTACTTCCTTTATTCTGGAAGCTATTGATACACCACTTTCAAAGATGTGGAAGCGATGGAGTATTGTGTTTAACTGTTTATCTCGTGAGGTTTTACTGTAACCTTCTTTTGAGTTGTCCAACACAATGAATCGTACAAATTTTTAGTTTACTCGCTAGGGAGCGAACAACTCGCGACTTGACTGGCTGGTGTGGTGTATGTTTATGTCAGTCAGTGTGTGACTGTGACTGGCTGTGGTGATTGATTGATGGTGACTTGAAATTTCGTATGACGACTGACAGAGACTTTCATTTTATTTCAAAGTCAACGTCGAGCTAGCAAACAATCCGTTATGACAGTTGGTTAATTTTTTTCCCCAGATTCTGTTGCTCATCGTGCTATTTTGGGATGCTCAGCATGACTTCTGTCAGTGTACATGTCAAAAATTTGTTAAATCAAAATGGCGTTACGCCTGCCAACAGGGCACCTTCGATCGATGGTTTGCTGTCAACAATTTCGCTAAAAAAAATAATTTCTGGATTTAGCATTTTACTCTATGTTTAAGTTTTTTTATGTGGTGGAGTAGTAAAAAATAAAAATCATACTTCCATTGGAGAAATACGCAGCGCAGCATATTATCTAATAAAGTCATAGAGAAAGTCAAGTGATACCGTGAATGATAGTGAGTGAGCCATTTGCCTTGGGCGAGCATATGTGAGCCCCTTGCGAATGTTACGTAAACGGTAACGAGCCCGATGTCGTGGATGAAGCGGGGCCAGGCGGGCGCAGGCCCCGGCGCGCAGCCCTACGGCGCCGCGCCGCCGCAGGCTCAGGTGAGCTCGAGTTATACATAGCCATACGGACGTAAACAATGACGTGGTCCAACCGCACTTTTCAGATTCCCTTGTCATATGACTGATTAGAATTATAAACATTGATCTTATAGACATAAAACCTTAGTTTATTATAGGTAGTAAATATCTTGTTTTTATAAACATATCTAAACATTTTAACCTATTGTAAACATACAAGCTTTCTAATTGGATGATACACTTTCACTAAATATTTTTATATACCTTTTGCTAATTTTGAACAATTTTAGTATCATATCAAAAACATAATTTATGTATATTACATGTGTAATATAAGTTATTTGAAAAAAATTTAATGTGAATGAAACAACTTATTGGACTGATTTTTAATTATAATCTTTTCAATATCATAATCATGTTTAGTCTATATCACAATAAGAAAATTATCATGGATTAAGTTTATATTCTTTTTTTGTTTCAGCCATTTGGTAACCAGCAAAATATGTATCCTAATTACCAGGGTGGTACTATGCCAGCTCAGCCAGGCCAGCAGGCTCAGCAGTTCTGGCAACCACCAGCTCCTTCACAGCCTGCGCCGCAGCAATACAACCACACTCAGGCATACACCCAACCATATGCTCCAGACTACTCCAGCAACGCCAACCAGTTCCAGGCACCACAACAGACTCAGTATAATCAAAACTATACCAACCAATTCCCTAATCCTCAGCAAAATTACCAACAAAACTATTATCCAAATCATACTCAGCCAAACTATTCTCAAAATGTAGCTAACACTGGCACCGGCAATGCAGACGGTTGGGAAGACAACTGGGACTGGGGTTGGGATGAGAATGCCAAGAAGGTTCAGAACTTGCAGGGCACAGGGCAGCTGCCTCCGGCCCAACCGCAGGTGTTCAACAATGCTAATGTGATTGAGGAGAGCTTTGCCGGCACAGACAGTTGGAACTGGACCATGGATGACAAGAAAGAAAACAAAGCACCTGCTGTTGTATCGCCCAACCAAGTCAGCAATGAGCCGGCGCTGCCACAAACACAGCTCACGGGGAATAGTGTCTTATCTGAGGCTCCACTACATAATATCAATAATCAACAAACTGAGGAAGTAAAGACTCTCAGTGATAGAGATGCAATTAAAGATAAGTTACCGAACTTGGCTTTAGGAAAAAGGTTCCATTTAGAAAATTTAACCCCACAGTGGTCAATAGAGTCTCAAATGTCTCAAGAATCAAGTGATGGTCCCCATACATTATCAGAAGGGACATATAGAAGTGACAACCAATCAAGAAATTCCAGAGAAAGTCCAGGACCTGGTATGGATAACTCTAACTACAATTATGCCCAAGCAGGATTTGATGAGACCTACACTCAAAACAGTGAATGGTCCAAGGGATCCGATGAGGCAACAATTGCTGATCCCATAAAAAATATGAGCAGGAGAGAAAGTCATGAAGAGTTGTCAAACTCTCTGCATGAAATGAGCATAAATAATGACCATCACAATGTAAACAATATACATCAAGAACATAACAATTTCCAAGAAAATATGAGCTCTCAGCCACCTCAATTAGTTTCACCGCAGAATTTAGCAGCCCCTGTTTCCGAAGGTGGTTCCTCGCCATCGCCCAGCATGCCTCCGCTCGGGCCGGGCGGAGCGGCGAGCGCGCATCCGCGGCCCGCGTCCTCCGCCTCCACGTCGTCACTGACGAGCCACTCCAGCGCGGCTCCGCCCACTAACGTTCCACATTCTTCGGTAAATCCTGTTCCGATTTCGTTATCGTCTTTGCCCCCACCGCCGAATTCTCAAAACCCTTTCCAACGCGCCGGACCGTTTTCACATAAACCAACGAATAAATCGTCAGGAGTGCCTGCGACTTTCCAACCCCCGATGCCTCCCAATCTCGCGTCACCCGCCGCCGTGAGCAAAATGTCGCAGAACAGAGGCACGGTCGGTTTCGAGGCTAACCTAGAGACGACCCCGGACAACTCCGAGCGGCCCGACCAGCCGCAGGTGCCCTTCAGGCCGCCGCCGGCGCCGCAGCCCGTGCCCGACAACTTGGAGGTGGCGCCGCAGAACGATCGGAACGAGTACTTGCAGACGGCGCACCTCTCCACCGGCGACTACGGCGAGAACACGGACTTCACGCGCAGCCTGCCGCCGCCGCCCGGCCTGCGCCGCATGGTGCTCGGCCAGCAGGAACCCGAGTATCGAAACCTCAACGTCTCCGGCGACGAGCCTCCGCCGGGGCTATCCAGGATGGTGCCGGGCCAGCAGACAGAAGCCGACGACGCCTACAATCAGCCCGCCGATAACTACTTGGATCGCCATATCGACGGACAGCTGATGGACGACGCGTCGACGCGTCCCTTCCGCCGCGCCGACGGGCACCAAAACGCGGATGCCTACTCGCAGCAGGCGCCCGGACGCGGAAACGACCGTAGGCCTCTCGGCTTCGACAGAATGGTCCCCGGCGAACCGAGCAACGACGAATATTCTCAGTATCAGAGCTCCAACTACGCGTCCAACGAGCATCGCGTCGTGACCGGAGTGGACCGGGATTTCCCGATGCCGACGGACCCCTCCGGCGTCCGAGAGCAGAACGTGGACGGATCCGACTTTTCGGAGGCACCGAGGAACGTCGCTGGATCCAGGGAGGCCGTGGGCGAACTGACTCAGGATTTTACCGCGCCCGACGAGTCGCAGCGCGAGGTCATCATGGAGGGAGAGAACCTGCAGGACCTCAGCGTCGTGTCCTCGGCGGACCTGACGTTCTCCCGCGAGCACCTGGACGGAGCGGACTTGACCGCGACGGACGCCGGCACCGACCGCAACGACGCCTCCGACTCGCTGGAGCGCCCCGCCGCCGCCGGCTCGCGCAGGCACTCCCTGAACCGCACCAACACCTCCGGCGACGACTCTGAGAGGGATCGCGCCTTCAAGGCCTCCCCGAGGAGAGACCGCAGCAAGCGGTCGCGCGACGCGGATCGCGAGAGGAATCGCGACCCCGATCGTGTTCGTGATCGAAACCGGGACCGAGACAAGGACGGAAGATACGCGCGCGGCGACAGGGGCGACAGGAAGTACGACAGGGAAGACCGTCGCCGCGACGACAAGCGCTCGGACAAGGAGCGCCGGGACAGGGACCGCGAGCGCGAGGCGGCACCCGACAGCCCGGGGGCGCGCGCCCAGCGACGCTCCACGCGCAGCCGCAAGTACGACGACGACGACACCGACTACTACAGCGACAAGGAAAGAGAACGAAGGTGAGAACAGCGCGTTCCATTTAATTCTGCCTACTCGGCTACTGCGAAAAAAACCGGAATAAAATTTTGATTTCGTACTTTCAGGCGCTACCGAGAAGGGTCGTACACCTCGAAGCCACCGCGGCCCGAAGACCGCGATCGCCGCTACAACACGGTAGAGCGCGAGCGGCGCCGCGACCGACCGCGTGATGCTCCGCGCGACCCGCCGCGCCGCGACCGCGACCGCTACGAGCGCTACCACGCCGACTACCGCGACATCGACCCCTCCAGGAAGTATGGCAACCTACACCGCGAGAGGGAGAACGAGAGGAGACGAGGTCAGTACACGCAACGATACTAAACTCACGGAATAATGATGTATTCTAAAAATCTGAGTTGGAATCTGAATCTGTTCAACTCACACTATAGTCATGTATTTTTATTTATTTTATATCTCTACTTTCTCAATAAGCTTAGTTGAGCTGTACTTGATTAATTCAAAATGGATTCTTTGAACCATAACAATTTATATAAGAATTTCCTTATTCTCAATATCTGACTAACCGACTGACTACCATATATTATATTTATTTTGCAGTGACATTCTCAACCGATGCAAAGTCTAATGATAGTAGGAGCGAAGGTATACCCCAGACCCTGTGGTTACATTATCGGGCTAAGGCACGTTCTGTGCGCTAAATGCTGCGAAGTTTAGTTGACGCAGGCCCCATAGTGTAGCCACAGGGTCGGGGCCGCCTGCCTCACGCCACTCAGCGCATGTACATAATCTAACTTATCTTTGAACGCACATGGCATTGCTTATTCAAATATTCTACCTCACATCAAAATTATTCTATGGATTAT
The DNA here is from genome assembly GCA_963691955.1 of Chloroclystis v-ata. Lineage (NCBI taxonomy): Eukaryota > Metazoa > Arthropoda > Insecta > Lepidoptera > Geometridae > Chloroclystis > Chloroclystis v-ata. The sequence continues at coordinate 5,818,121 of OY829905.1, forward strand.
TCGTATTTTTGTCTTGTAAAGTAACCACGTGTGTGTGAATTCAATTGAATTAAACATTTAGTTTAATAAAACGCCGATAATATTCCGCAACGCAGCCAGTTCAATATTGATTAGAACCGCTCTCGGTTATCGCGGGGTATCACGACCTTGCTGCGCCATAGTGCACCTTGTCTCGCTCAACATAAGGAGATAAAGCTTTGAATCGACTCTTGACATTCATACTACCTCATTAAAACATTAATTACACCGGTAATTAGTTCAGACTATGTTCAAGCAACGAATGTATAATTCAGAAATTTGCGTAAACGTTTACTGCGTAACCTAATCTTGTTGCCTTTAAACTAACTACCGATTTGCACACGAGCGAGCGTACCAAAGAGTCCATACATAAACCAGTTAACAGTTTGTAATAAAGGGTCTTTCAATAAGGGCGGGTCGGTGTCGAGAACGATTTTATCACTTGGACGACATTTAAACGATCTCATATTTAACCCTTAGCCACCTAACGTGTATTTTAGTAACACTTCCACCTAACGTCGGTCATGGTGACCCCTCGCGTATAAGTACTATTAGAAAGGTAAAAGCTCAAATATTGCTGTAAAACAAAACTATATCATGTTTTTCAATTGTTTTTATTTCAAATTGTTTAAAAAAATCTTCAAATTAACACTTAATCTATTTAGTATCGTTAATTAAAGTTGACTTACAAATATTTTAACAAATTAAAGGTTTTTTAATTAAACTGAGATCTAAGCTATAATAATCAATGAGACTTCTTAATTTTTAATTATTTTAGTTACTTTAATATATAACCTCTTATATAAAACTATCATTGGCACAATAAAATTACAATCAAGACAAAATTACGACTCCCTAACATTTACAATTTTTCGCGGCAGTCTACACACATTTTTTGAGAAAACTCAACGTAAATTGGATTTTTGCACTGAAAACACAAATGTTTTACGTTTCTTTATTGGGGCACACGTTGAACAAGTTTTTCGTGATTCTAATTTGTCAGACAGAACTGCCTGCCAAAGATGTTCTTAGCTGTTCATCTATTTTGAGAAACCGGTGAATAGTATGTTGATGTTCCCTTTGCAATCCAAACTGGTTTACTCGACGTCTTAAATGGGGTTCGATAAGATCTTCAGCCAGCCAGGCAGATCTTCAGTCGCGAAACTGGAGCTTGAGACGACCAACGGAAACGATTTTTAGCAAAGTAGTTCCGGTACCTTGCCAATGGAACATCATCCCATTGGCAAGGTACCGGAACTACTTTCGGAATCGGAAGATGCATCATCATCAACTGGTAGATCATCATCAGCAACTGGCAGACTATCGACGCCTTCATTTAACTCGCCAACATCAATATCAGAGTCTGATTGACACTCACCATCAATGACGTGGTCTACTAGTACATGCAATCTTCATTTGGTATTTCCGGCACGTCCCTTTGATCCTCGGAACCTGTATCACACTCTTCTAACCATCTTCTTAGATTTGATCACGTTCAAACATGATAAATCTAAAAAAACAGCAAGAAAATGGTAACACTAAAAGTAACGTAACAACCTAGCGTCGGTCACCATGACCGCATACGAAATATATTTACCTGAATCTTTTCACTATGTGCACGTATTGCTTGGTCGGGCACGAAGTGCAAACTGGAGAGGGAGGAGAAAAAGTACACAGAGTCACAGGCTTGTGGCACGCGTAGTAACGGAAATATTTGAAAAAATATATCGAATGGAGTCACTGTGACCGACGTTAGGTGGTTAAGGGTTAATCAAAAATGGCATAAACGGGCCTTTAAAATAAATTAAAAAAAACTTTTATATCTCACATTCAGCTTCTTTTATTTAATTTCAACATCGACCCGCCCTTATTGAAAGACCCTTTAGTGTACCGCCTTTCTCTGGGCGTGCGTTTGTACGTTGTTATCGTGTCCAGGGGAGACGTTCTCGACGGCGTCGCGTCCATCGTCGCGCGAGGCGGCCGGCGCCACGGACGAGGAGGCGCCGCGACGCAGCGAGCCGAGGACGCGCCGCCGGCACCACCGCCAGGACCCCTACTACGACGGTCAGTACGAATGAGTGAATGAATGAATGAATACGCTACTAGACGTAGACTTAGAAGATTAAACTGCATGGGATGGAATCCGCTCCAATATCTCAAAGAATAAAACAAACTAACAGATTATTGTACTTACTAAATTCAGATATGAGCTGGTTGTTCTTTATGTTTCTCAATTCAGTGCTTAAAAAAATGAAACATATTTTTATGTCAACATTGTTTCCATTCTATATTTTTATTTAATGTTACTTATTAATGTATTGTACTTATTGACTTGTCCAAGTGATCTTTAGGAAATTCTTTTTATGGAAATAAATCTTTGTAAAGTGTACTGCATTTCCTGCCCAAGCACGGTAGTGCAGTGCGACCGGCGTGCCCCGGTAATAGATATACCGACCCGACTGCCCTTCTCACTCTACTATGTAGAATGCCGTTACAATGTGTTTGTAATATGTCGCAGGATACGGCGGCGGCTACGCGGACCCGTACATGCTGCAGCGTCAGCAGTACGAGTACTACGAGCAGCTGCGGGTCACTGACCCCGCCGCCTACATGCAGATATACAAGCAGCTGATGGCGGGCCACGCGCCGCCAGCGCCTATACCCCCGCAACTAGGTATTTATTATTTACACTTACAGTTAATATTGAGATAAACGGGCAATACACGAACCTTTTTACGTTGAAATTTGATCAATCGTTTCGTCCCAAAACGTGGGACTTCTTCAGGATCAAACACTGCAAGGACACGGATCATAGCCGCTCGACAGTCCGCAGTGCACTGAATTGCCCGTTTATCTCTTCTCTCTTCACCGGTCTAATTTGAATTTATCAAACCTGTCGTGGTTTTTATAGTAAAAAAATGCACTTACAATATTCACAAAAAATAAATGTTGACTTACATTTCCAGTGTGTATATTGTATAATTTATTTGTGTTCAGGCTACAGCAGCCTCGGCTACGAGAGCCAGGAGCGCGGCAGCGTGCACTCGGGCCGCTCCAGCACCACGGGGCTCAAGGGAAATGACACGTAAGTACACACGTACGGACCGCTATACCGTGCACCATCAACACTTGTTACATACCAATGCGCAGCTGAGGAACATTATCTGAAAATGATTCAAATTTATTCCGTTTTAAAACTTTAGATTTTTAATTCGGTGTTTGTTTTTGGAGCATTTTTTGGTGAATATGTAAATTTCGTTAAGAATACACTTGATTCGAGCAAGCCTTCATGGGCCATAGCAACTAACCCGCATTGGATCGTTTGAAACACGTTACGGGCATCCATCATGTTTAAACTGAACATAATCATATACATATAAACATCTATTTCAGCTAATATTAGTGGTCAATTTATTCTGGCTCCATTCCATTGTTCGGCAAACTCGTCCATTATAAAAAAAAAAACAGTTTTTAAATTGAAAGCGAACGAATTAAATGACAAGCCTGTACATTAAAAACACAACATATCATTTGGTGCATATTGCTTAATATAACCACAGCACAGCTGAAAAGCATAAACTGGTTTGGAGCATGTTTCGGTACATGATCGGCACCTAAGCTGGTGCTTCAGAGATAGCTCCAATGCTGGAGTGTATCTATCCTTGGTGTGTGATGAAGACCCCGGTGTGCAGTGTGTTGTGTGGGTAGGTTCTCCGTGTACTGCGCGGGCGCGGCGTCGCTGCGGGCGCCGTCCGTACGCACCGAACTCTCCGACAGGTACCTGCCTCGTTCCGGCCCTGGAGAACTGATTCACACACTATCACCAATCAATAACATTAGTGATTAAATCATAAATGCATTATTGTACACTTAAATACAGACATTTTAAACATTTGACAAATAAAATATTTCATTCACAATGGGTGTTCTTAACCCTTAAAGAGTTCTTGAGGACATAAAGAAAAGAACATTTACAAAGTGGGGAGAACATTAGTGTCGAAAACTACACAAACTATAAAGACATTAAACGGGAGAGTGCGTGGCTACTGCGTGAGCCGGTGGTTACGGGTAGCCGGTCTAATTACCCGTCTGATAATGAAGCAGTATAAAGACATTAAACCCCGTAATTGTCCTTTATCAAAAAAATCAGCCGATTTAGACAGACTGACAGTATAATCAGATTCGGAGAGATCACTTTATCGAGGACACATCCCAACAAAAACTTGCGGCATACTTTTAGACACTAAACGATATAAAAAATCGTCTGACAACTTTTGCACTCGATCGGATTGCTGGCTACAACAGTTCCTCTCTACTGCCGAGTCACTGGAAAAGATACAAATACTTGTTAGTTTATCTGCTTGATTCAAAGTGTGTGAATCAGATTGTCTCCGAAGGCAGGTCGAGTGTGCGTAGTTATTGTTGTCTGTAGCGGTAGCGGACTAGCGGTGCTTGTTCCGGGTGCCATGTCACGTCCATGGTTACGGCTGGTTGCGGGTTGCTAACACACCTTCATCAATCATAGCACTGACATCTTGGGCACTTCATACTTTATTGTACTGATTAATATATCTATAGTCTATTTCTTTACACTTTAGCTCGATTTCAAAATCTATTCTATGACCTTACTATGTGATGTGAATGCGAATGGCCTCATGTGTCTAGTCTACGGATCTTACAATCTGAATGTCTTTGTACTTTATTGTTATTTTAATTATGTTCTTTATTCATACTTTACTTAATCTCTCAGTATGTTATGCTAATTGTAATAGGTTTTTTTTTGTATAAAAAGGAAGCATGTAGTTTATGTTCTATCCTTGAATCTTATAAAGCGAAACTTAATACTTGTATGTTACTTCAAGAAAATGTGTAACATTCGGGGTGAGTTTTAATAAAACGAATCAGTTTTAATTATTTATTTTTGAGTGAGAGTAAGCCTATTGTTTCGTAGATAATATTATCCTGTGAAATTCCAGTTCGAAGCTAAAGCTATGAATGGTCTATCCGATAACTAGGCCGCTAACTATTCCGAAAAAAGAAAAGGATGAAATGCCGCCTTATTGTCTTTTAAATTTTGTAACAAACTCACGACGAATCAAGCAACGGGTACAGTGCGGTTCAATTTGAACCGAACACTGGTCTACCTCTGAACGGAGTACTTAAAACAGGGTGTTTCATAAATGTTGTGTTTGCTAGGGACCTGAACACGGACGCGTCGTTGGGGCTGCAGCTGGACGCTTCCACCGTGCGCTCCGAGCGTATGACTCCCTTCCACTTCTCCACCGCGCACATACGAGTAAGTCAAAATACCTTTCATGATGACCCTGAGCAGTGGCCCGAAGCCTAGAAGCTCTGCCTCACAAGGACCCCATAATACGATGGACCCCATAGTTTATATTGAGTTTGGCGACTTGGCGACGTTGCCACACCGTCGCCAAGTGAGTTAGGTAACATACATTTCAATATTACGAATCCGAACTACGTCGCCATGGCGTCTTAGTGAGGCAGAGCTCTGGGTTAATGCTAGCCAGACGATCGTGATTCTCAAGCGGTGGTTCCATAATATGATAAAGAAAGTTATTGGTGCCAAATCCTTTTCTCGTCCCCTTAAACAGCAAGTGCTAACATTACCATAGTCTTGCTTAAATTATGTGACATTCTGTTGTGTGATTTTTGTATGAGGATTTCAAAAATACGTGTGTAGAAGTATTCCCTTAAAATTGGAGTGTCAAGTGGAAGATGTGTGACGGTGGCGGTTATTTGCAGGCTTCCCTCGCCGTCCGGGATATCGTGGTGGTGCCGGCGGCGTACCCCGTGGACGGCGCGCCGGCCACCGTACAGGTGCTGTCGCTGAGCGCCGCCTGCGCCGCCGATCCGCTAGCGGCCGAGCTGACGCAAGCGCCCGGACCACTCGTCAAAGGTAATGTTTACTTGTGCAAGGGTAATTACTACTATCGGAGTTCTAGCAATCCTCACTCGCTAGCGATTGCAGTTAAAAAAATTTATGGAAACTTGAACAGCGCCTCTAGCGGAAAGTTGGGTACTAAAATGCTCATTTAAAAACTGCGTAATTAGACTACTCAAGTCCGTTAGACGTGGCGCTGCTGCCTAGATATTAATGGTTCTAAAACTGTAGTTCTCGCATTAACTGTAAGACTTGACCGCTGTAGTAACGTCAGGTGATTTAACTATGCCAACTCATGGTAAAGGTACTGATACCTGCTTAAGTTATTTATGAATCAAGAGCAAGACACCACACTGCTACCTTACCTTTTACCTTTTTTTTGGGATTACCTTTTGGAATAGGATCCTTAGATCCTTATTGGGGATTGCTTCAGTTAACGGGTTTATGTTCTTCATACACAGATACAGAATTTCAACACGTTTGTTTGCAGGTGTGACGCACAAGAAGAGCGTGATCGAGTACTGCATGGTGCGCGTGCGGCGCGCCGCGGCGGAGGGCGCGCGCGACCCGCTCGGATACGTGCTGCTGTGGGAGCTGCTGGCGCTGATGCTGCGGCAGAACGGGGTGAGGGGAATACATTGATACAACTCCAACATTAATTGCTACTTAACGTTGATATTAAATGATAAAAAAAGCGATGACCTATTCCAGTTTCGCAAAGACCGAAAAAACCACGCCATATCGGATGAATGATAAAATTTGGAGATGCCTTTGCCCAGAAGCAGCACATTCTGCCCTTCTTAGCAGCTTCTTATCTTCTTTAACTTTTTATCAGCTAAGCGAGCTGATTACAAATATGCTAATAACTCATTTTCACAAAAAAATGTCACCTGCGCTGTTTATCGTAAGAATGGCAGTATTGTTGGCTTATAAAAGAAAATTATTTTTTCCTTAGTATTTCTCTAACTTTAGTATTTTGTTATCTCAGGTGGTAGTGGGCTCGGACATTGCGGAGCTGTTGATGAAGAACACACGCGAGTACCCCGCGGGGGGCGCGGGTGCGGGGGCGGGGGGACGGCGCGGCTCCGACTCGCGCGACGCCTCGCCCGACCACGACCTGTCCGATAACACTGGTATGTAGCTTCATATTCACACGTTTAGATATAAGGTGGGGCTAGATTCTAGATGCCAGTTGGCAAACTTGAACCCTTCATCTGTTATCTGACTGAGGGTTTTAGATTATTTGAATGATTTCGAGTCATAGGTACGTGTACGTACACATACGGGTCAAATGTTTACCCAATGTTTACGAAACTTGGCTTCAGCATTCCTTGATCTAACTTTTGAGTATGTGGTGTACGATAAATTGTTTTTGATTGATCTTATTTAATATTTTGGATAATAATAGTATGACAATACAGGGTTGGAGTCCCCCGGCTCGAGCGCCGCAGACGAGCGCGCGGCGCTGGACAAGTTCCGCGAGTACCTGCTCTACGGCAACCGGCAGGAGGCGCTAGGTAACAACACTTCTCATTTATTCAATTAATTGATTATATGCACGAAAATATCCTGTTCAGTATTGTTTTATGAAGTAAATTATTCTTTTGCTATGACCAAATCTTTTCCAAATAGCTTTTTCCCAACCATACCGTTCTTGATTAGCATATTTTAAGACTTCATCTAAGTCATTAAGGTTTGCATGTATTCCGAATCCATACATACAATAGTTTATACAGGCGCAACATTAGATCTTAAAATCAGCAACGCTCTTATATGACGTATGTTTTCGTGTAGAATGGGCGATGAGCAACAACCTGTGGGGCCACGCGCTCCAGCTGGCGTGGGGCGAGGGCCGGCGCGCCCGCGGCGCCGTGGCCGCGCGTTTCCTGGCCTCCATCCCGCGCACCGACCCGCTGCACACGCTCTACGCCGCGCTCGCCAACACGCCGCCGCCGGCTGCCACCGTGAGTTACAACTATCCTCTCCATTTATATTAATGCTCTATGTATATATCCTTTGAGATCCAGTTGTACGATTTTGTATAATATATTGGGGTCCACATCCGAATTACTTTGACTAAGCATAAAGTCATAGGTTTTGTAATGGTTTAGTTGCGTAAATACACAATTTTAAAAATAAACGATGTTAATTATTGACCCCAGCCAATCTATCTATATTAATAATTTCGTTAAGGGGTACCTACGGTAGACTCGATCGAAACCTTATATGAATAACAAAACATAAAAAAAATATTGATTTTGAGTCGACGTTCATATATCCGCCGCAGTTTCACCCGAGGGAAGCCGGGTTTTCATCTAGTAAAACAATAAACTGGGCCCTAGCAGGTGTTCTCGACTGACCCAATTAATTGTCTCGATTCATAACGATCACTACAAGTATAGTAATGTGTATTGTGTGTGGTGTAGGGGGTGAGCGAGGAGCGGTGGGGCGAGTGGCGCACGCACGCCGCCGTGCTGCTCGCAAACAGCACGCCGCGCCCCGAACAGGACCAGCGGACCATGCTCACGCTGGGTAAGCTACTCACCAATCTGCATACTCGTACTCGAGAGAGTGTTTAAAAAAAAATTATAACCCGGTATTACCCGGCTTAAGCCTCGTTTATATTTATCTGACGTGTTGTGTTGTGATGTATCAGAACGGATCGGGTTTATACATTTGTTATGGTAGCGTTCATATTTATTCAGCGCGGTGTGTTGTGACGGCTTCTGGCGTATGTAAGAAATGTATGAAACCAATATCGTCACAACACAACACAATACGTCAGATAAATATAAACGCGTCTTTATTTAGCGCGTTGTGTTATGATTATGACGGCTTCTGTCGTTTGTAAGTAATGTATGACACTGATACCGTTTTGTCACCGATGCGTCACAACACAACACATCAGATAAACATAAACGTGGCTTTAGTCGCTAGAATGCATTTGATTCACTAGTTCTCTGAAAAGTTCAACCTCTTAGGTCCTACTAGAGTGTAGAATACATTGTACAGAACAGATAGCTCACAATCCTCCCCAACAGGTGACAGCCTGCAGTCCCGCGGGCTGTGGTACAGCGCGCAGTTCTGCTACGTGTGCGGCGACGCGGGCTGGGCGCGCCACCCGCTGGCCCCGCTGGCGCCCCCCGCGCCCCCCGCCCCCGCGCCGCGCCTCACGCTGCTGCTGGCCGCGCCGCGCGCCGCCTCGCTGGCCGCGCTGGCCACGCCGCGCGCCGTGCTGGCCACAGAGATCTACGAGTATGCGCGCAGTCTTAATGGGGACTACGTTATGCACGAGCTGCAGGTACTTGATATTTCAGGGCCTTGCTTATCATCAATCGAAAAAACCTTTAACAAAAAACAACATTACATAGCTCTTATCATAAAATCTCATAAAAGTAGCTCTTATATTGATCGAGAGGAATTTATTCATTTCATCGTGACTGAGACGTCCTCTATCGGCACCAGAAGAAACTAATAAAATATTTGTTAAATTCAAAAGTCCAAACCTCTTGTGTCTATACGGCGCTCTCTGCCGACTTGAGCGGAGATAGTACAAGCATTTGTGTTCCTTAGGTGTACAAGCTGGTGCAGGCGTGCCGCCTCGTGGACTGCGGGCAGTACGCGCGCGCGCTGGCCTACGTGGAGGCGGCGGCGCGCGCCGTCACGCAGCACGCCGCGCTGCACTCGCGCGCGCTCGTCGCCGCGCTCGCAGAGCTGGCCGACAGGTACAATACAATACAATGTACTTTATTACACACCAAAAAACAAAAAAACACATTAAAGAAAAATGAAGGTTAATAAAAAAGTGTAACAATGGGCGGCCTTATCACTAAAAGCGATTTCTTGCAGGCAACCTTTGAATGAACACGAAACACAAGTACTAAAAGACGGAGGGTGCATAAAATTAAGATAAATTACATAAAAATAAAAAAATCCTATCTAACTAATTACTGAGTACTAATTAGTTACCTACCTATTGCACGCAGTTCTTCTAGCGCGGTCAAGTTGACCTACCGCGTGTGAGTGTGTTGAGATGTGCGTGTTGTTGCAGGCTGCAGTACCACGAGCCGGCGCTGCTGGAGGCGGAGGGCGCGGGCGCGGACAGCGCGGAGGGCTCGCCGCGCCACGCGCACGCGCACGCGCAGTGGCTGCACGACGTCAAGCTGCTCGCGCACAACATGCAGGTGACTGTCTCACGTGTGCTCTGTACGGTCACGTCATCGGGCCTCAAACTGCTGTACAACATCCCGACTAGTCGAAGTGTGATGTTCATAATTATATCAAAGTTAAACAGAGATGCGGTTTATATCAGTGCTGGATCGAATAGCAGTTCAGTGGTTGCTGAGTTAAAAAATTCCGATATCTTGCAACAAGTTATTGGAACAATATTTCTCCGCCGGTAAGGAGCTGAGTTATATATAGTTCACAACCGAAATTATTTATAATTCACAGTAATGTGTGTATGCGTGCAGATGGAGAGCACGTCACAGCAGAGCACGCCGCAGCACGCGGCGCACGTGCAGCCGCCACCGCAGGAGCAGGTGGACCAGAATACTATTTACGGCTGGGCTGACCAGGTACGCAATCGACCAGCCAAATTATTTTATTTAGTTTAAAAAAAAAAAAAAATTCAATGGGTTATTTCAGACGCAACAGCAATACCAACAACCTGTTCCTACGTACGCGGCGCCCGAGCCGTCCCCCTACGCGCAGTACTACGCGCCCCCTGCCCCCGCCCCGCCCGCGCCCGAGGAACCAGACGCCCCCGCCCCGCCCCCCGCCGAATCCACGCACCACGAGGACTGGCAGCAGGAGGAGAGCCCAGCGCAGGCGTATGAGCCCGCACCCTACTGGCCCCAGGACACCTCATACTATGGGGAGGTGAGTACGAGCATCACGATATGCTTAGACGCTTACGCTTGCTATAGTATTTTAATGGGAAAAATATTTTAGGAGGTGGCACCCAAACACCTTTTAATATTTAAAAAAAAATTAATGCAGAGCCACTTGGCAAGAAATTGCGCGATTTGAGCGAATCGGTCTTTTTACCTGGAGCGCGAGTAGTGATGTGGTTGGTGGATATCGCGTGTGCTAACGTGTTTGTCGCGGGGCAGGCGGCTGCGCGCGCGCTGCGGCCCTCGCTGCGGCGCCGCGTGCACCCCGCGCCGCGCGCCCCGCCCGACCCCGCCTTCGTCGCGCCGCGCCCCGCCTCGCGCCCCGCCCCGCGCCCAGCGCCCGCACCACTCTCCGATCTGGATGTGCACCTGGCGCGCGGCGGCGGCGCGGCGGGCCCGCCCCCCGCATCTCCGGGGCCCGCTGCGCCCCGCGGCCGCCGCGCCCCGCCCTGCGGCCGGCTGATCTCGGACACGGTGGACCGCTGGTCGCACGCCGCCGCGCCGCGCGCCCGCTACAAGCCGCTCGTGTTCGGCGGCACGTACCCTATCGAGGTGCCCGCGACACCCGACGAACCCCCCGCGCCGGCCCCCAACCCCGTCCCCTCTGAGCCCGCGGCGCACCGTCGCGAGCTGCGGCGCACCATTGAGCGCAGCCTGGACCGCTTTGAGGAGATCCTGTCGCGGCGGCGCGAGGCCCCCACTCTGCGCACCTTCGACGTGGACGCGCCGCTGCACGCCGCGCCCCCCGCCGGGGCCCCGCCGCACGCCGCCTATTGCGTGTCGGCGCCCCGCACCTTCGACATCGACGAGCCCTACTAGCTCTGAGAGCGCCAAGACACTTACAAAGATTGATCACAATATATGCAGTGATTCGTTGTCTTGTGGACCTCTAAGAGAGTTCGATTATTAGCGCGAGATGTGAATAGATGTCGCTTCTCTCGTATATCAAGTATCGTAATTTGCCATAAAGCTCCAAATACCAGCTTGAAGGCTTATTTATTTACCAAAAAGAGTAGTGTAATTTCCGCAGTATTCCCCTCGCATTTGTGAGTGCGTCCGCGAGCAGTACAGACCGTGATCTGTTGCAATACAACTGTGATATTTTTTGATCTGATTTATGATTCCATTTTATTTATTGTGATGTTATTTCAAATCCAGATAAAAGTTTTAAGACTAGATTATGTAAGTATTACTACTATTGTTTGTGCCTACAGTAGGTAAGGACTAAGGACCATGTGTTCCACGATGTTGTGTGTTGCAATAAATGTTTTATCTGTTGATGTTGTTTTATTTCTGTCGCACGCTGGAAGCTTGCACTGCTGTTGAATATCGCAAAACTTTAAAATATTATAAACATCTTTATTCCATTTAGCATAGTAATGGAATAAAGAGAATATGTATTCTCAAAAAAATATTATATCGATGTTTGCATAATCTTGCGATTTGCACAAAAATCGCGGAAGACAAGCCTAATTTCCATTGAGTTAAGGCATGCACCCACTGATCAACTGCTTTCAAGTTATGCGTCAGTGTGTTTGTGTAGGAGTATGTTATTGTCTATATAGCACTTTAGGAATCAGGAAATAGTGCTGTGTGGAACGGCATTGTACCTAATGTCTACTTTGCTTATATGCATGTAGGCTGAACTCAACTTTGGCTTTAAACTTAGTTCCAAAAATTAAGTGCCAAGTTCGAGCGTGTTCGCGCAATGTCAGTTACATTGAACACTAGAAGTTAAATAAGGTAGCTAATTACTTAATAATTAAGCCACCTGTTATTTATGGTGGCTATAAGTGAAAACCATATATGGGCTGTATATTTTATCATACATGAATATAATATTGTAAATCTGTTGGGTTTTCCATGTATGTATAAATAATTTTTACCTTATCTGTAAAAAAAAACATGTCTTTGTCACATTTTATCTATACTAATGTCCAAAATGGCTTGACTGGACCTTAATAAGAAGATAACAATGATTTTATAAATCATTGGAAGATAATGTTTCTTCGGGAAGCTTAGATTGTCTGTTAAATTTTCGAATTCGAAATAGTTTGTAATCTAAGGTCTTATTGTAGGTACGAAAACAGCTTTTCTTGATGTTATAATCACAGCTTTCAGTAACCAACTTTAGCACGTTCAATATTAGACTCAATTAACATTCGCTCAGGCGTCTCTTGAAACGTTGACTGCAGGTATATGATGTTGTAACGAGTATTTTTACTAGCTTTTTTTTTGTTATACTACTAAGTTGGCAGACAAGCATGCGGCCCACTTGGTGGAGAGCGGTTACCGCAGCCTATGGACGCCTGTAGCATCAGAGATGTTACCTGCGTGCTGCAAACCCTTTAAATGCTTCAGAATACCCTTTTAAATAAACCCATGCTATATTATTAAATTAAGTGCAGCATTAAGTCGCGAAGAGCGGAAGGAGGGAAGGGAGGCCTTTATGCCCTGCAGTGGTACAGTGCAGGCTAATAATAATAATATAATTAAATGCTAATTAGCACGTACCTAATTTGTAGCAGAGTGCAGCCCGGCCCACCATCAGCATGCCGGGCGCCAGCGGCCCGCAGCGCTACGCCGCGGACGACGACCGACCGCCCAGCGCAGACGTATGTACTACTTCACTTTTTAAACTATCATTGTTTTTAACAATATTAGAACGGATAACATACCATGATTCAAATGTTTTTGTGTTTCCCGATATTTCGGCACTGTTGCAAGCGCCATCTTTACGGAGAGACAGTCTCTCCGTGATGATGGCGCGTGAAGTGTGAATAAATGAAAATAAAATATACGATGATATTAAATATAATTCATTTATTTACTATTGAGTACATAAGGTATACTTACCTAGTTTCGATAACGATACACACTACTAGATAGGTCGAGTAAGAGACCAAAGTAAACCAGAGTTTGTAAACCTTCATAACTGTATATTTAATATTTCGTTGCGATGTTCTTGCAGCACGACGAGGACAGCACGTCCTCTAAGGAGAAAGCGGAGGCGCGCGAGCGGAGAGAGGAGAAGGGGGAGCGGGGGGAGGGCAAGAAGGGGGGCAGCTGGATCGGCGGCCTCTTCAACAAGCTGTCCCTGCGCGCGCCCAACCAGATGATCCTGCCCGACGACAAGAACCCCACCGTGAGTGCGCCCACGCTGCTGTAGACCGCCCCACCAGGCGCCCCCCTACCGACTTGTAGCGGTCTTACGGACAAGATACAGGCTCGAAGGCCAATATTAGACCCCTTACCCTAAGGGTGGTGTAATAAAAGTAAACAGCAAAAATTAAGGCGCCCCTGCACCGACTTGTTGCGGTCTCAAGCTCGAAGGCCAATATTTAGGACCCCTTACCCTAGGGGTAGTGTAATAAAAGTAAACACCAAAGTCCAATGTACTTCCTGATTACCTGGCCCAGAAGATCGTAGTGTAATTTTCACTTTATATGCCAAAGTGGCGCGAGTGTCTCCAATTTAGAATGAGTTGTTGTGTTTAACATTTGTTTAGAAAACTTACAGCAGTAGCTGTCAAATATAATGTCAGGGTAACAACTTACGGTGGCAGCTCTTTTCTCGTATTACGAATAAATGTGATAGAAAGAGACAAGGCAAAGAAAAAATATTTGTGGCATAAAGTCATAGTTGCATTGGAAATGTATGTATACTTTGTTTAATTTACAGGTTTTTCTAGATTATTTAGTGTTTTGTAGGTTGTAGGAAACCTACTCTATTTGTCCAAATTAAAAAAATATATCATAGGTAATCTACAAGTTTAGTTTTGATGTGCTGTGATATAATGTCGTTACAAATTTTAGTATTGTTTTCAGAAGTTTGTGATAAAATTAACAAAATTTTCACAAGAATAAAGAGTTGTGTATACTTTTTGTTTTATTACCAAGACCTCGGCGAGTACGAGTATGTATGTTTACCGCTTGCATTATATCACATCGCACAAAACTAATTCCATATTAATGTAACATTTCACTGAAGTTATTGTAAATAAATCTCATTTCATTGTTTTCTGTGTTAATTATGTTACCTACTACTTTAGAGTTTCAAAACTTGCATATTTCAAATGTTCATTTTTAGATCATATTTATCTCGTTCATACATAAAGGTCTGTCTACGATTTCTGTATAACATACACCGTAATAAAAATGGCGTCGCAAAATTACGACATGATCAGTCGTACGAAGTCGTACGGATAGAAACTGTGCAAAATGTTATACTATAACCTTTTTTACCCATACAACTCTAAATCGGCGCCATATTGTATGCGTGACGTCATAAGTGTTGCATGCGTGTGTTGTGTGGTGACGTTACGTACGTTCGGTTGCGCGGTTGGCGGGTCAATTGTGTCATGGAGCACGTTACGTGTTGCAGATCGTTTGGGACGCGGCGGCGCAGCGCTGGCGCAACACTGACGGCACCGAGGACGCGGCCGGCGCGCCGCCGCCGCCGCCGCCGCGCGCCGCCGACCTGCCGCATGCGTGAGTACTTACTACACTAGCACTTACAATTACAACGTACATAAATATTCACCACTGATACAAGTAACAAAAGAAGATAAACAAATGCTACGACCTCTATCGCCAGTCGCCACTGTGAGAAAAACTATTTTAGATCATGCGAGAAAAGTTCTCAAGCAACAATATCTTTTATTTTTTGGTGAACACTTACTTACTTTACTTTTCCCCTTTTATATAAAAAAATACACTACACAAACATATCAAAAACAAACATGTTATATTAATTATCCAGTTTCTAGTTACAGTACGAAAACTCTTTATACGTACCTACTATTTAAACATGTTTTACAATTATGAGTTGTATGTGAATGTGCTGTGTTAATGTTCCAGGATGCCGTCCGCGTCCCCTCCGCTGTCCGGCGCCGCGCCGCCGGGACCCGGCGCCGGCCCCGGCGCGCCCGGCCCGCCTGTCTCTAACATATTCAAGATGCAGAAAACAAGACGTAAGTTTTTTTATATATATTGTGCAAGTACCTCTGTGATTTTAGCAAAGTTTCGGAGGTTATTTTTATTATTTTGAAATCTCTAAGATATTAGTATTAAGGGGCCGGTGACGCTTGCAGGGAATTTCAATTCGAGGCGCGTGCGAAAATCGGCCCGCATATCGCTATCTCTATTAGCCGATGACAACAACCCAACAACCACAGTGTTTGACTGTGTGCGTGAGTAGTTAGGTTATATTAGGAATTTAGGATAGCTAACCTGATGTTTCATGTCATGTCCATAGAAAAAGATATCTTATGTTTTAATAATCGTTTGAAATTTAAATTAATTTTTTAAATTAATTGTTTAGTTAACATGAACTTATAATATAAACTTTAAATAACTCGATCAAATCAAAAATAATACTTTTGACCATCGTGTGCGTCATTCTAATTGCATTTTTATGTCTTTTCCGTGTTCCTTTTTTAAAGGAACACGGAAAAGACATAAAATTCATCAGCTTTTAGGGGAGATTTCCTTAAAGATTTTACCAATTTCGAACTTTTGTGATTATCTCCATGTATAATTCGTATATTTCTTGAGTAAGTTCGAAAAATTGGATTTAAATCCAAATTTAATTTATTGACGGGAAAACCGAAGTCAACTTCGGTTTTGTCTCCCAAAACCGGTTTTGAAAAATGGTAAATTTTCGTCCGGTTTTCCGGTTTTCAGAAAAACCGGAAACCGGTTTTGCACGCCCTAGTTGAGATTATGTTAGTTATCAAGCCGGTATGTTAAAAAAATCTCAGTGAATGTTTAGTTTGCCAATGCGTTTTTTTCTTTCAAGTTTCTCAACAAAGTCTACATAAGAAATCTATCAAGAAATACCTACTTAGTATTTAAGTAAAACTAGGTTTTTTTTTTAATTTCCGAATTTGGCTGGAGTGTAGGTAGGTTCGTCATACGGTTCTGCTTCTACTAAATTTAGGATTACAAAATTACGAGCATTATAAAATTATGATTAGAGAACAAAAGAAAGGATTTAGCAGTAAACATTTATTTCGCTAGACAGATAATACTTTTATTCATCACCCTAAAAACTTAATTTAAACATTATTATAAAGAATAGCAATAGAACGTATTTATTCATAGAACTGGTGGCCTTATCACTCAAAGCGATTTCTTCCAAGCAACCAAAGTGCTTTATAACCTAAATTTACACAATTACCATAGGTACCTACTAAAATGTTATACTAAAACATACAACATATAGACCAGTGCAGTTAGCTTCAAAAATGGTCAAATAAGTAAAAAAATAGTAGTAGAATGAAACCCATTAGAAAAGGAGGGGAATATGATAAAAATGAAAGGAAAAATAAATTACGGTCGATCTGAGTTCGGGAAGTGGGAGGGGGTGGGCTTTTATGGGGAGAAAATGGTTTATCTCGATTTGCGGTGAAACTACTAGTCCTATGAAAAAAAGTTATATGGCAAAGTTGTAGGTAATAAAACGATCTACAACTTTTAATTCATAACTTTTATACATAACGTCAAAATGTATGTGAAAAATTCAAATAACTAAGTTTTTGGTTTTTTATTTCTATCTTTTTCAAAAACATTTTATTTTCTACGAAATTTGGTGAAAACTTACCTATTTATGCTCCAAACACACTATAATTTATTTGATTAAAAATATTAATTTTTTCACCTTATTTTGACTTAATTACTAAAAAAATAGACCAATTTTCAATCGAAAATTCACGTGTCAAAATATTAGCTTTTTCATAAAAATCGGTATGTTGTTTGCTCATTGAAATCTCTATTTTTTGATGGTTAAAAAAAATATATACATTACCTTAGTAAATTTTCTCAGAAAATGCAAAACACCGAAACAAAATTTGTATCATTATGTACAATTGCATCATAAAAATGTGATTTTTGCAATTTTTATTTCATATAATTGCTTATAATCCGACTTATTGCACATTATACAAACAGATTATTATATTATTATTATTATTATATAGTCTGAAAAGACAAAATCACATTTTTATGATGCAATTGTACCTAATGATACAAATTTTGTTTCGGTTTTGTGCATTTTCTGAGAATATTTACTATCGTAATGTATATATTTTTTTTAACTATCAGAAAATAGAGATTTCAATGAACATCAAGCACACCGATTTTTATAAAAAAGCTAATATTTTGACACGTGAATTTTCGATTGAAAATTAGTCTATATTTTTGAAAACTAAGTCAAAATAAGGTAAAAACAATAATATTTTCCATCAAATAAATCACAGTGTATTTGGGACATAAATAGGCAAGTTTTCACCAAATTTCGTAGAAAAATAACAATTTTTGAAAAAGATAAATAAAAAAAACAAAAAACTTGGTATTTGAATTTTTCACATAAGTTTTGAGGCTATGTATAAAAGTTGTGAATTAAAAGTTGTAGATCGTTTTATTACCTACACCTTTGCCATATAACTTTTTTTCATAGGACTAGTAGTTTCACCGCAAATCGAGATAAACCATTTTCTCCCCTTAAAAGCCCACCCCCTCCCACTTCCCGAACTCAGATCGACCGTAATTTATTTTTCCTTTCATTTTTACCATATTCCCCTCCTTTTCTTATGGGTTTCATTCTACTACTATTTTTTTCCTTGTAAAAAATTAAAAACCCTGGTCTAATAATAATAACTCTAGTGTTTCATCACATGTCATCACTTTGTTCGATCATATCAAAAATCATATTTTTTTTTTTCGTGTATTTCTTTTCTTTACGGGAAGGGACCTCTTTTTCCTGGGAACTGATAACCACAGGCGTTTTTTGCTTGATCGTCGTGGCTCTGTAAATATTTATACAAATTATAATCTAATCAATTTACTATGGCTATAAGACCTACTTATACATTGAAACAACAGAATAAATAAAAATTGCCGGACAATTCACTCAGCAACTTCTAGCCCCGTGGTAAGCTCGTAGCTTGTGTTACGGATGCTAGATTTCTGATATAAGTACTTAATATAATATACATACATAGATGGATATTATTTTATTATACATTATATAACACCCAGACACCCGGAACAAATATTTGCAGATCATACAAATAGTTGTACCGCGGCGGGAATCTAAGTGATTCTAAATGAAACATCCAATGTTTCGTACATGTACCAACGATAGTAGGTTGATTTTACTTGTTGTACTTTAAAATAAAACAAGCAACAATAATATAAGTTAGGCACTTACTGTGAGATACAACCCAACGTTCCGAGACCATTATCAGCTACCAAACCGTAATTCAAATACAAATTCTTTATTTTAACACACAATGTAACATAACAGTTTACACTAAAGCATTACATGGGACTTACAATTTATAAAATAGAAAAATATCAAAATTTGTAAACAAAGCCAAAGTCACAGTAACTTTTTAGACACCGATTTAGAAAATAAATAAATATAATAGACTCCAAAGAGAATATAATCACTACGTTAGAGTATTTATTGGTTATTGATAGACTCCTTCCCTCACGACGAAAGAGTTCCGAGCGTTCTTGTAAATACGCGTTGCACTAGTGTGAGTTAGTGCGAGCGATAAGCAATACTAGCTGTTGAAAATTTGGTATGAATTTGGATGTGTTCCGTAATACCAAAAATGATGACTGAAAACATTTTGTATTCCTCACAAAGTATTTTTATTCGGTGACTTAACAATATAAGCTATGTTTCTATGCAAATAATTTTTAAGATATTGTTTTTTTCATACCAAACCAATAAGAAGAAAACATGCATTTTTAACGTAAAAAATTTGCAAAAAGCGATTGGCTTTAATTTCATTTAAAGTAGGTATTTTGTAAAAATAACTCCATAGGAACCTAGATAAATATTATTCAAATAATAATAATGCAATAATATCATGGAAATATGCCCGAATTACAAATAATTTTGGTATTACGTTTGTATGGGAAATTCGTCCTCCGCCGGATTCTTAATGTACTACTTTGTGTTGCAGACATAAAGAAGTCATACGTGGACGTGTTCAACCCGTCGGGCGCGGCGGAGCGGCCGCGGCCGGCGCCGGGCGCGCTGCTGGACGCCCCCCCGCCGCCCCTCGCCGCCGCGCCAGCCTTCTTCGTGCCGCCAGCCGTAAGTCAACTTAACGTCAAAGACCAAAACATTATACAAAATACAAAAATTTTATTCTATAACATATTTTAAAAACATTACTTCCATAGTAACACAAAGATTTGAAGACATGGACACGTCAGTAAAAAAAAACTTACTAAATAAGTCATTTGAAACTCGTCTTTGTAAAATACGACTTATAAATAATGTTTAAGAGCCCGGTGACGCTTGCAGGGAATTTCAATTCGAGGCGCGTGCGAAAATCGGCTCGCATATCGCTATCTCTATTAGCCGATGACGTCAACCACAGTGTTTGACTGTGTGCGTGAGTAGTTAGGATAGCTCACCTGATGTTTCATGTCATGACCATAGAAAAAGATATCTAATGTTTTAATTAATCGTTTGACGGCACCGGCTTCGCTTTTGAAACATTTGCTGCACAAACAATACGTGTTGAGATTATGTTAGTTATCAAACCGGTATGTTAAAAAAATCTCAGTGAATGTTTAGTTTGCCAATGCGTTTTTTTCTTTCAAAATTTGGCTGGAGTGTAGGTAGGTTCGTCATACGGTTCTGCTTCTACATGTATATTCTGCTTCTACTAAATTTAGGATTACAAAATTACGAGTATTATAAAATTATGATTAGAGAACAAAAGAAAGGATTTAGCGGTAAACATTTATTTTGCTAGACAGATAATACTTTTATTCATCACCTTAAAAACTTAATTTAAACATTATTATAAAGAATAGCAATAGAACTTATTTATTCATAGAACTGGTGGCCTTATCGCTCAAAGCGATTTCTTCCAGGCAACCAATGTGCTTTATAACCTAAATTTACACAATTACCATAGGTACCTACTAAAATGTTATACTAAAACGTACAACATAATAATAACTCTAGTGTTTCATCACAAACATGTCATCACTTTGTTCGATCATATCAAAAATCATATTTTTATTTTTTTTCGTGTGTTTCTTTTCTTTACGGGAAGGGACCTCTTTTTCCTGGGAACTGATAACCACAGGCGTTTTTTGCTTGATTGTCGTGGCTCTGTAAATATTTATACAAATTATAATCTAATCAATTTACTATAGCTATAAGACCTACTTATACAGGGTGTCTCAAAAGAAATTTTATATTTAGCTAGCTTACTGCGTGAACGCAACGTATCCGAGGGGCGCGGGGGTTATGTCAATCGGTAGCCTGGCTCTTGGGAATTCAGTCGCTATGGAGTGTTTCTCGGGAGCAGACCGTGCGTTGTGCGTGCGAGAGTTTTAGAAAAACGGTGATTCGGCGACTGTAGAGCGTAGTATTCGAGGTTTTCGTCACTTAAATGATGCGCCAAGCATTCCTCTTATTCGAAATTGAGTTAAGAAGTTTGAAGAGACTGGAACAACGCTGGATAAATCAAAATCCGGGCGACCTAGGTCATCAAGAACGGTAGAAAACGTGGAGAGTGTTAATCAGTCTGTTCGCGAGGACCCGAACCTTTCAATTCGGAAGCGCGCAAGTGCTTTAAATGTGCATAGATCTTCACTACATCGCATTATGCACAAAGACCTGAATCTGCACTCCTACAAAATTCAATTGGTGCAAGAATTAAAGCCCCAAGATGCCAGTCAGAGGCTTAATTTCGTAAATCAGGTGATTGAGCAATTATCGACGTTTACGAACGATTTTGTTCTCGGATGAAGCTCATTTTCATCTTAATGGCCACGTAAATAAGCAAAACTGTCGCTACTGGTGTGCAACGAATCCGAAACGCAAGCATCAGAAACCCCTACATTCGCCTAAAGTGACCTCGAATACTACAGAATTTTCTACGCGCTACAGTCGCCGAATAACCGTTTTTGTAAAACTCTCGCACGCACAACGCACGGTCTGCTCCCGAGAAATGCTCCATAGCGACTGAATTCCCAAGAGCCAGGCTACCGATTGACATAACCCCCGCGCCCCTCGGATACGTTGCGTTCACGCAGTAAGCTAGCTAAATATAAAATTTCTTTTGAGACACCCTGTATATTGAAACAACAGAATAAATAAAAATTGCCGGACAATTCACTCAGCAACTTCTAGCCCCGTGGTAAGCTCGTAGCTTGTGTTACGGATGCTAGATTTCTGATATAAGTACTTACTATAATATACATACCTAGATGGATATTATTTTATTATACATTATATAACACCCAGACACCCGGAACAAATATTTGCAGATCATACAAATAGTTGTCCCGCGGCGGGAATCTAAGACTAAATGATTCTAAATGAAACATCCAATGTTTCGTACATGTACCTACCTGGGTACCTAGTACTTCCCTTCTTCACTTATCCTTAGATATAAGTAAGTAATTACCTAAACAACATGTTAGATAAGTACTTACCTACGTAGGTAGGTAGGTACTGAGTGGGTAAGTTTTTTATAGGTACGATGGTAGATTGATTTTACTTGTTGTACTTTAAAATATAACTAGCAACAATAATATAAGTTAGGCACTTACTGTGAGATACACCCCGACGTTCCGAGTCCATTATCAGCTACCAAACCGTAATTCAAATACAAATTCTTTATTTTAACACACAATGTAACATAACAGTTTACACTAAAGCATTACATGGGACTTACAATTTATAAAATAGAAAAATATCAAAATTTGTAAACAAAGCCAAAGTCACAGTAACGTCACAGTAACTTTTTAGACACCGGTTTAGAAAAAAATAAATGTAATAGACTCCAAAGAGAATATAATCACTACGTTAGAGTATTTATTGGTTATTAATAGACTCCTTCCCTCACCGTAGTGATTATATTCTCT
This sequence comes from Chloroclystis v-ata, assembly GCA_963691955.1. Taxonomy (NCBI): domain Eukaryota; kingdom Metazoa; phylum Arthropoda; class Insecta; order Lepidoptera; family Geometridae; genus Chloroclystis; species Chloroclystis v-ata. The sequence goes on from OY829905.1 coordinate 5,840,848, forward strand.
TTGTCCCTCACGACGAAAGAGTTCCGAGCGTTCTTGTAAATACGCGTTGCACTAGTGTGAGTTAGTGCGAGCGATAAGCAATACTAGCTGTTGAAAATTTGGTATGAATTTGGATGTGTTCCGTAATACCAAAAATGATGACTGAAAACATTTTGTATTCCTCACAAAGTATTTTTATTCGGTGACTTAACAATATAAGCTATGTTTCTATGCAAATAATTTTTAAGATATTGTTTTTTTCATACCAAACCAATAAGAAGAAAACATGCATTTTTAACGTAAAAAATTTGCAAAAAGCGATTGGCTTTAATTTCATTTAAAGTAGGTATTTTGTAAAAATAACTCCATAGGAACCTAGATAAATACTATTTAAATAATAATAATGCAATAATATCATGGTAATATGCCCGAATTACAAATAATTTTGGTATTACGTTTGTATGGGAAATTCGTCTTCCGCTGGCCCCTTAATATTGCATGGAAATAAATTAGTCTTGACAGTTTGCTTCACTATTTCTTGCTGAGCTCAACGTACCTATATCTAACGATTCCTCCTCATACCTTACTTCTTAATTCCTCACATAGAGTTTACTTTTCGTAAAACCTCATCTAAATAGAGAGTCTTATAATATTAGCAGTATGACTTAAGTACTGCCGTACCTACTCTATTCGTGTCCACAGTCCACTTGGTTTCCCCAGAGCCCCCCGGCGGTGCTTGTGCTGATCCCCCCGCCCCCGCTGCCCTCCCCGCCGCGCTCCCCGCGCTCCTCCGCCTCGGAGGTTCCTCCCACCTCTAGTATCCTATCCACTATTAGTTATAACCATCCATTATTAGTTATCAACTAGTTCACTCCGATACTCCCTACGTATCTTCGTGTATATGCCAGATACACACTTATACGTTTGATGCATTTTTGTCATCTACAAAGGCTAGTCTATCATAACTTACAAATAAAGTCGAGTAGACTTTATTTGTAAGTACGTTTTTAGGGTTCCGTAGCCAAATAGCAAAAACGGAACCCTTATAGATTCGTCATGTCCGTCCGTCCGTCCGTATATTCTACCGACCAAGACTTTATGTGATCATTTTATAAGACTTGTTGACCTGAGAAAGTATGGTTTTTGATAAGTTTTCATATAATAATAGATTATTCTCAGGTAGTTGTAGTTATTAAACCGTTATGTATTGTGTTCTCGCGGCCAGGATGGGCGCGGTATACCCAACGGGCACTAGCAGGTAATCAATCACATTGTTGCTAAGTATTCTGTCTTTAAGTTGATAAGAGTTACAGAGTATTAAAGACTTAAAAAATGTGATTCTTAGCGGTTCATATTTAATTGCAGGGCTACGAGCAATCAGACACCGACCTCGGCGACCGCTCCGCCCTCTAGCACAGACCCGGCCCCCACAGACCCGGGTCAAAGACGCAGACCCGGGTGCATTGAACCGGATCACTGATCCGGGTCACTGCGACGGCAAACGATGGCACCCTACTCTCCTACCCTCAACTCGCTCATTAATACCATCATTAATCACCCGAGCTCTTTTGGACGAACCGGCGTGGATCAAGGACTGCGATACTTTTCTACTATAGCAATAACATTGAAACATAGTGCTTTAATAACATTAAATATTCTATACTACAACTTTGAAGGTCGCTACTAGGATAACGGATGATATTATAGAGTTATACAATCGTTATTGTCTTGTAGCTTGATTAAACTATTACTTCCTAATATATTCTATATTCGGTACAGTATGGTAGCGGTGTAGGATTACAAACTGACATGATTTATTTTGAACTCTTATAATTATTTTTCGAAATTTTAGTTGTGATTCAGTTTCGCTCATAGCTATGATTTCTTGACTATTCCATCATTAATCGAATTACGTATTTATAATTATGTATTTTATTACATTGTGGTGTTTAGTAAATTTATTATATTTGAAGTAAAATTATTTTGTATTAGGTATGTGGTAATTTTTTAGGTTTATGAAAATGTATTTGAATTGAATTGTTTATTTATTTGAAATTGAATTAAATTGAATTAAAATTTAGTTGTAGGTAAAGGTTGTCAGTGCGGCGCTGAGGACACGATGGACGACGTGTAGCTATATGTATGTATATGTAATACCTAGAGTAGTTGTACAGGCGTAGTCGCGGAGTTCTAGTTCTAGACGGTATCTGTATATTTGGACGGCGGCCGACGCGCGCACTTTAATGTAAAGAATTTCCGAAATGTATTATAATGATTTCAATTTCATGAGAATGTTTAAATAAAATGTTTATGTTATGCTTACGTATTCGTTTTATTTGAGTACCTAGGTACTATAATCCTCGTTTACACAACACAGATCACTTGGCAACAGCAACAGCCGATAGGACACGACTGAATGAACTGGTGGATGAGGCAATTTCACCACGACCATTCTACCTCACAACACAATACCCCAATGATATTCAGATCGTAGGTAATTACTTGATTAGAGCGAATATGCTTAGGTAATATAACGTACAAGTACACAATCACTGGAACGACACTAGTGAGCAAGACAAGGCCGGGCGCAGGCCTAGGGCTCCTCGGAGTCGCGCGTCGGCGACCCCGCCTCCAGGATCTGCAGCACGGCGATGGTGATGGTGCCCACCGTGAACACCGCCATCATCAGCGAAAATATCAACATTATCTTATTCATTTTAAACATACAATATATTTTGTATACAAACTCTGCGTCATAGAAACATTTACTATGTCAGCGTTATTTGGCATATATCTCTGTGAAAAAGTTTTGTAATTATCGAAAGAAGTAGGTATCGGCATCGCTATAATAGATCATATCAAAGAGAATATAATCACTACGTTAAAGAGCATATTATATTTGTATATCAGATATCTGCGGTTTTTTATTTTTTTTAGGTTTAGTATGTACTGCAGTATGATAATTGAACACGGTTACCTACTACTACCGCTGTTCATTGCACAGGTTCCCTTGATGATAGACTGTTCTGCTTTTGAACATTTACTAGTTAAATGAAGTAGGTAGGTGCATCGATTCGTTATAGTCCTTTAAGAACGTTTCCTAGTAGGTACAATACCCTAAAAGTAAAGTAAGTTCCCAAGAAGGAAATAAAAAGTCAAAAATGTTATCTGTTATAAGCAGCGTTTATTATCCTTTCTTATCCGAAGCGTGGCCTTACAGAACTCATTCGTAATTCACGAGAATATTAAGTCATCTCGACCATAGCACCTTGCGGACCGTCAGCCGCACGATAAACTTATTTAATGCGAGCTAAAGACGGAGTCGATCCAGTCGCGCAGCGCCGCGAGGTTCACGTAGAGCTGCGGCTCGCACGTCGCGCCGCACGCCGCGTTGTGCGCCATCAGCGCCAGCACGCGCCCGCGCCGCGTCAGCGCCGCGCCGCTGCAGTACGCGCACGCGCCGTCGCGCCCGTACAGCGCGCCCGCGCACAGCGGCCACGCCCACGCGCACGGCGCCGAGCCCACCGGGCGCCCCGCCCACAGGTGCCGCAGCACGCCGCCCTCCGCCGCGCCCTCCCCGCACTGAGCGCCCGCAGCGCGCCACACGCGCGCCGCCCGCAGCCTGCGCGCCCCCGACCCCGCCGCGGCCGAGGCACCCGGGGGGCGGCGGTAGGGCCCAAACCCGAGCACGTGCATGCGCGAGCCGAGCGCGAGCAGCGACAGGTCGAGTGCGGAGGCTAGCTGCGCGGCGCGCCTCTCGTCGTAGGCGCGCTCGCTGCGCAGCGCCGCGACGTCGTAGCTGCGGTTGGAGCCGCGGTACAGCGGATGGACCCTGACGTCATCGACGGCGGCGGCGTCGCCGGCGGCGGAGCCCCCCCAGTCCTCCACGATGACGAAGGAGTCGAGCGAGTCCATCTCCTCGACAGCCTCGAGGCAGCTGGCGGCGGTGAGCGCCCAGCGCGAGGCGACCAGCGTCAGCGCGCAGCCGAACAGCGCGTCGCGCGGCGGGCGCGGCTTGACGAGGGCGAGCGTGAAGGCGCGCTGCGCCGCGTCGGCGGTGACGGCGGCCGAGCGCTCCGTGAGCGCGAAGTCCTCGACGACGGGCGGCCGTGGGGCCGGCGATGGAGGTTGCTTTGTTATTTTACCTTTCGTTGTACGTTTCGTTCCCATTTTGGGAACCTTTGTAGCTCCATTTTCGTAGTAATGGATCTCTGCGGTCGTTTTAGCCGAAGGAGTCCAGGAGCATTCTCGGTCTGGGTCCATTGTTGTATAAGTTTTAGAAATGGAAAGTGTTCTGGTTGTAGAATCTTTAAAGGTTGTGATTGTAGAATCTTGCAGATTTGTGGTAGTCGTACTTTGTGGTGGTGCATTGGTCACATTATCAGGCATGAATAGAGGATAATTAGCGCAAACAATTAAATGAAGTATCAAAAATACCAAGAACACAAAAAAAATGACTAGAAGAACCGCCTCCAGTATGGTGAGCGCCCTCTCGCTGGCCGTGAAGGCTCGGCACCAGCCCCCCAGCTGCTTGCAGCACTCATTACACATTGTATTTCAAATGCATTTTAATTTTACTGTCACTTCAATGCCAAATGTCCAGTTGTTTTTTCATGACCAATTAGATATATGAATGAACATTACATATCAAAATAAATAAAATTATTTATATTTCTAATATCTAATTATCTCTGGATTTTTGTTCAGATCAACATTTATCAATATGAGTATGCCTATTTACTATCTAAACAAACTTTATTTAAAGTAGGTCCCTCAGTTATTTTGTTAAGTTCAATCCCAATTTCCTAAAAGTAGCAATTAACCACATTACACTACCGTGTCAGATGATCTTACTTGTCTGGAACAAAGAGAAGCATGTATTAGAATTGCTATTACATTGAGTACCTAGCTCACACATTTTAACTCATATTAAATAGTTCTATTATTTACGCACAGTGAAAATAATACTATATCAACTAGTACTAGGTACTTATCTATTGCTATCTTTAACCACACACCTGTTTCTAACAGATTCATTATTATCTTGGTGAATGTTGATCGGTTTGGCAAATGGTCGATCCTTGCAACCGAACCGTAGTTGTCCAGACTCCTTGGCGCCGCCGAAGCCCCCGCCGAGGCGCCGCGGCCGCCAGCCCCGCAGACGCCGCGCTGCTACGCGCTCTGCCAAGACCCGCGCGCGCTCCAGGTCCTCGCCGTGCATGGCGCCCACCGCGCGCTCCACGCTGTGACTCTTCTTGTACTCTATGAAAGCGTACCTTTTCGACTTTCCCGTCACGATATCTTTGACGAGGCGAATATGCCTTATATCACCGAATTTTGAAAATTCTGTCTTCAATGTTTTCTAGAATTAAACAAAACGTTTAAGTAATTTACTAAATTAAAATATGTAGGGTGAATATGGAAAAACTAAATTTGTAAAAATGTTACCTCAGTGGTCCTCGGATTAAGCCTCGCAACGAAAACCGTACAATTAGGATCTCCTTTTACTTGCTTGTTACTCGTGTATTCCGAATTCATAGCCCTGATAATCCCGCGGTCGTGAGGCTCGATGTCCGTTCCTAATAATTAAAACTAATTGTTTAGTTGAACCCGCTATAATTTATTCGTGAGTGGACACACGTAGTACGTACCATCTATAGAACCAATTTTAATCGGATCATATTCACTAGCGTATTTTTTGTAAGCAACATCGCGAGACATTTTTAAGAAGATAAACCAAGATAAAATATCTAAAGCACAATCATACTATAGCAATACAATAAAACAATCGCAATAGACGAACTCAACTCACTCACAAAATGAAAACATAAACATAAACAGATAGGGATGTACCTACAGAAAGACAGAAACCTATGTTAGATAGATGTATCGATGAAACAAAAATTTACTTAAATTCGAAAAAATAATTTCGCTAAATTCCCATAGTTTTTAATTGCTTAAATTCTGTTATTTTACAATTTAGTAATGCTAGACTTAAACACGCGATTTGCAAGTGCGACGCCATTGGTCAAGAAGAAGAAGAACTTAAATGTGAGAAGGTGGAGTTACCTTACGATTAAGTTAATATCTTTGATAAACCTATAGAGATGGATAGCGAAATACACACTTAATTAGGTAGTAAAACGAGCTAATTCATATCATAGCCACACGTCTAGCGCCCCCTATCTGACTGACTACCTATTATACTTACCTAAAATCCAAGTATATAATTACTAGGTACTATGCACGTTACTATAGTATTATTAACAGCTTGATTTACAGTCTAGTCATTAGCAAATTATTGGAAAACGATACTTATGTATATGATCACAAGGTAACTATGGTCCTATAATGGCAGTGGATAGCGTAGACCACTATGGCGCAGCCAGACGAATTCTGGAATACGCCTGGCTGCGCTGACAACTTCGCTAACTAGTTACAGGCTGACTAGTCCGATGTTCGCCCGCTTTATTCCCATTTTTCTCACCTATTGGCCTCCCTGGGATAACTACTAACGACTATTTTAAAACCTTAAGCGCTCTACACACCAAAGCCGGCGGCCCGCCGGCTTTGGTGTGTAGAGCGCATTAGGTACCTAAATCGGTCCTGCCATAATTTTCTATATGTAAGGATACAGTGATGTTAAGGTTTTAATTCTAAGCAATGATTATTCTTCCTCAACACTTAAGAGTATTTAGAAGAATAAATAAAACACTATTATATAATTAAAAAAGCATGTTACACTATTTACCACTAAATGAAAATAGTTTTCAATATACATACTCTGTATGCAACCAAGTGCACAACTATTTTACATGAATCTGACGAGACTGGTTCATTAGAAGCTAGTTTTTGTTGTAAATGAATCTTTTACTAAACTAATCAAGTAGTTATATTATAATTTTAGTTTCATTTACAACCAATCACATTATACTTTTTACATTTATTTTGAACAAAAATCAATGTTACTCTCGTAATTTAAAGAGACTGTCCAATACATATAATAGTATAGCAAATAAATGTTTATACAAAGTAATATACATTATGTACTCACTTTATGAAATAAAATATAAAACTATCAAGTCAAGTCTTCTCTGTACATTGGCATCAACACCAATTCAATACAATACCTACCTTCCTCGGTAGACCATCCAGTGCTGGTTCTCTCTCCAGCTTAGTTACAATTTCATTTTTATAACAAATCCATAAATTTAATATTCACTCAATTCTCAATGTGAATTGTGCACACAGGAACATACCTACCTGCACTGCCAGTTTGTAAAATAACAGATGAATACAACATCAATAAATAAAAATAGTTGTAGAGTGGTAGCATGAATAATAAAAATTTTGTCATTTTTCTTTCACAAAGAAAACAGTTAAAGTACAGTCAACCTACACTAACCGTGTTTTTTCACAGCCCACTTACACATATTGTCCATTGACATGGTACTAGTTGCCATTTGGTATGCACAACTTGAGTTTTCACACATGTATACTATACATTATTTTAATATTGGCTGCACATAACTAACATTATTGCTTTATTTTTATTAGATCAGAGGAGCTCATGCAGTTACTTACTCTAATGCACAGCTGCTTTTGTAAAGTTGTTGCAGTTGCATAATTTTTTAATTATTTTCACTGCATGCAGATATGTCAGTTGTTTAGCTACAAATTAATGTTAAATTTAACACATGTCTGCACAATTAGATGTTAATCACTTAGTATAAGTACACAATTTCTGAGCACCATAAAAAAGTGCTAGAAAAATTCTATTAGGGTGTGAAGGGAGAGTTGAACCTGGATGCAAGCGATGTACATATATACCTATTACTATGCAACAAATATTGATTATAATGAAATACACAGAAAACCATTACATAAAGAGTGTGAATGTGCACATCTGAAGTGTTGGTGTGGTATGAGACGCAGGTGAGTGGGCATGGCGCATGTGGGACAAGGTCCAGAGGCTAGTTAAGAGAAGGCGACCGGCCGTCATCCCAGACGACGTCGATGCTGGGCCACTTGGTCTGCAGACAGGTGAGCATGGGGTCCGGGCTGATGGCGCGCATGGGGCACTCCAGCAGCGCAGCGCGGCCCGTGCGGTAGACGACACGTGCGCCGGGGTTGGAGCGCGGCAGGCCGTTGTAGTGGTGCAGCGTAAAGGTGTCGGGCGCGCCGCGCTCGCAGCCCGGGAAGAACTCGTCCATAAAAGCGCTCAGCAGGATGATACCGAGATTCTCCGAATCCAGTTTGCGCCGCATCAGCTCCACATACTCGGGTTCCGACACCAGCTCGGCGGCGCAAAGGACGTCCTGTAATGCCGCTGATGGAATGAAGTTGTTGCCTTCTGGATCAAATGAACGGAATATTCGCTCTGCAGACTCGCCAATGGTCTCGGGCGCAGCCAGTCGCCGCTCCAGCGAGAAAAGCACTGTTAGGTGAGTCTCCGAAGCTAGTACCCAAACTGGATGTTTGGGATTCTTATAAAAGGAGCCCACGGTGCAGTACTGCATGTGTTCCATGATAGTCAGAAATCCAATGCTATTTTGTCTCTCTATGCCTCGCAGCCTCAGCCCCCCAACCACCTGGTCATGATCCCATACATGAGCCACTGCTCGCCCAGTCAACATCATGTTTATTAAGCCCTGAGATCCATAACCATAAGTTGAGTCTATAAGAGGGTCCGATAACTCAGATAATTCTTCTTCAACTATTGAGATGCCTTTGCTAAGGATGATGCTGTACAGTAGCAGTAACACACCATACTTATCTTTCAGAATTCTAATGTTTCTAGTGTAGAAAGATTCTACTTCAGAGATTGTCTGAAAAGTATGAACTTCTATTTGCCGATGAAAATATTCAATGTTATCACAGTTTTGTTGATCCTCTGCACAGAGACTGTTATCACCACTGGTTCCTGCATCCTCATCACCTTTACGGTGCACTGCCACATTGTACTTAGGAGCTAGACACTGGCTAATAATGGTACACACTGCCCTAACCAAGAGAGAGTTGCACTTTTCAGGAGTCAAGTCCTGTAAGCTGTGTCCCGGTGTCTCCGAAAGTAGGATTTCGAGCAAAAAGCTCTGCACGGGCGCGATGGCCGCACATGGCCCGCCTTCTTGCTGAATGAGCGCTGAGGGCTCGTCGCCGCTGAACGTGAAGCCTTGGGCCCAGCGCCGGAACACGTCCTCCTTCACGTGCTCGCCCCACAGCAGCCGCCGTGTGCGCGCCAGCTCATGCTCCAGGCTGGTGCTGCCCGCGCTCATCCTGACCCAGTCACTCTTCACGTTATATTCCAAACTAGATCAGGAGTTTGATGCACCCAATAACATTTGTTTACGCCTCGTAATCGCACCTCCTACAACGTAAAAACATATATTTATATGTACTCGAAGTGTGGTTACAAACGTATAACGTGAATTAGAAACTAGCAGTATTTTCAGTTCAGCGTTTTTCATATTGTGCTAACAAATCTAACCACGTACGTAGTATGTACTCACTGCGATAAAATGTACATGACTCCACACATGTATAATATCATCTACGCAATAAATAAATAATCATCTGGATTCGTCTAGATATGTGTTCAGACAAAAATGCAACCAACTAATTGCTAAAACATTATAAACTTTTCATAAATATGAAAGAAAAGAATAGGTAGCTTACGACATGAAGGCTGCCATTTTTTCGCGTAATCATGGCAACAATTTTATTAGTAACAATCACAGCTAGTATTTTAAATATACAAAATAATGAAAAATTATACCTGTATAATATATTTTGTTTCTTTATTTTTATAATGCAATAACGCGATAAACTTAAATAAAAATTGAAAATTATTGCAAACATATTTTACTCAATATCAGCATTGTAATGGCAACATAAATGTGACCATAATAATAATTAATAAATTACAAATTACCACCGTAGAGTGTACATGCAAATCAGTCAACTCAATACAAAACGGGGGGTTTTTACAATGGAAAAGTCATCACATCTCAGGATAGATGAGCTAAGCTAAGTTGTAATGTGTCAAAATAAAAATATAAATACTTATATAACAAAAAAAATCTATAATCGTACATATCAATATTAATTTTTCATCTCTCATCCACTTCCCGACCTCAGATCGCCCATAAATTATTTTTCCCTCTGTGTAATATCTCGTCCTTTTTCATCCTACTATATATTTTTTTGGTTTTGAAAAATGATTGACCCTTGTTTAAAGAATATATTGCTGGTATCAAAAGACATACATGTTTTCACTGGCAACATCAAATGCTGTCAATGTTATTCCATCCAAATTTTTCTCGGTTATTCAAATTCATTCACTCAGATACTTATCATTCATTCTTCATTAGATAGATCAATCATCAATCACTCGGTCATTCAGTCAATCATGGTTCGCGGAGGGTAGTGCTTGTGTGTTTACATTTTTATTTTCGTATATTTGTAGTTTTGAGTTTACGAGTATTTGTTTTTATTTCTGGAAGCAACATCAACCAAGTGCAACATGTTTTAGATCAAAGTGTTTTGTTTAGTTAGTATTAGTGCAAGAGTTTGTAACTCGGTTGCGATATAATGAAGGTGGACGTTGTCGAGCGGAGGCGACGACGCGGCGCTGCGAGCCTTGCAGGTTTGTGTGCACTAGACGTGCGCTTAACGTGTCCGCGGCTGGAGTGGAGTTACTCCAACTCCACTTGGCTCCGGACACGTTTCCCGGAGACGTCTCCGCGGAGTCATTTGGATCCGTCTGGAGTAACAGCTCCTACATGTCCATTGGACCTGTTTGTAGGACACGTTTGCTTCGGATTCAACAAATCAAATTAGAGATATAATTACGTTACTATATTTGCCACTGATTCGTTGAATCCACCGAAACAAGCTGGAGCTGGAGCCGTTTGCTCAAAACAACTCCGCGGAGTTGTTTTGAGCAAACTACTCCGCGGAGTAACAACTCCGCGGAGTTGTAACAACTCCGCGGAGTTGTTTTGAGCAAACGGCTCCACATGTCCGTTGGATCTGTTTGATGTAGGACACGTTTGTTTCGGTGGATTCAACGAATCAGTGGCAAATATAGTAACGTAATTATATCTCTAAGACAAGTACAGTGATTTTAACTTATTATATCTTACGCAATCTGCACTGCACACATTATTATTATAGTATTATTTAACGGGTATTTATTTCGTGAAAAATAGGTAGGTATATAATAAATAAATAAAATAAATGTTTATTGCAATTACTTAAAGAGTACCTATATTAGGAATATTTTTTTTATTTATTTATTTATTAAGGCAAGGCCAACAGCACACACAACAAAAATTGTTTACAAAATCTTACTCAAACATAAAACATGAAACATGTGCCTATTATAGGCCAGCACAACACTTATAGGAATGACACAAACAACGGACAAAATTAAAAAAATATACAGTAGGATAAGCACAGATAAGAAAGAATTTTTTTTTAAATATTTATTAGAATTTTAATATTATAAGAATATTTAACAGGTTTTAATAGCGATCATAACACAACATTCACTAACTAATAAAAGTTATGTTTTTTAAACCACAAAGGTTCTCTAGAGAAATAAATAAACTTTGACTTTGACATAAACCGACCGAGACCTGCGCGACAAACGTGTCCGCGGAGGTGGAGTTGGACACGGACACGCCAGAAACACCACTCCCCCGGAGTTGAATGCTTCCACTACTCCGGAGTGGAAGCATTCAACTCCGGGAGTGGAGACGTCTCCAGGAGACGTTTCACTCCGGAGTTACACACCTCTAGTGTGCACCTTCTTACAATATACCTGTCCTGTGCTCGGCCAGTGCTGCCGCAGCACCTGTGTTTCTATTCGAATTATAAAAAAATCAAAATATAATCTCAAAAATTAAGTTCTCTTGATGGGAGAAAATTGTGTTGTGTTATTATTTGTTGAGTATTGCTATGAAGATTTGTAGGTTGTGGAACAGGTTTTGAGGCTACTACAGGCTATTACCGTGGTACTTCACATAGCAGTTCGTTTATTAAGAAGCTAAACCTTATTCATGTAAAAGCAGGCAAGTTATTTGGATAGTCTAAACTACATAAATGTATGAAGAATAGAAACTTCGTAGTAACACAAATGTTGGTAAATTACTTAATTGATTAACTAGCTGTGCCCGCGACTTCGTCCGCTTTAAATTATCTTTGTATGCTGGTCACGTCTTTTTAGAAATTAAATAGCCTATCCTGCGTCCCAGACGTTTAAATGTTTATCTACCAAATTTCATTAATTTCGGATCATTGTTTGGTTTATGAGTTATCAAGGAACATAACATGCAAAAAAAATCGAAAAATGGTCAAATTCAGTATCATTATTGAGTCACAATATCTTTGAAAAACAAACTAACTTACTTGATGTCCAACCCTTACAGATTTTTTATTACTATAGGTATTTGATTGATTTTACAAGGTATTTTAGATGTTTGTAGATTAGTTGCGAAATAGCAACGAAACAGGTAATTATCTAGTTTCATTTCATTCTAATACATCTGCTTTTGTAACCATGGGGCACAAGCACTCGGCTGAGGTGGTGGTCATCATGGATGTAGCTGCTATGTTGGCACCAAAATGTACCTAACTTCCTCCAGATATCGGTGTTAGAACTGTTGTATTGCTATACACAAATTCTTAGAGCTTTGTGTTGTGAGGCATTATAAAAAAATAAAATTTTCTAAATGCCTAGTCTGAAATAATTTGCAAGGAATTGAAATTTTTATCTTTCATCAGCTACCTAGAGTACCTACAGTGCATGTACATGTACAATGTAAGCTTCTTGACTATTTATGGGATTTAATTAAGCGTAATGAGATCAGTATAGTTCCTATATCTTTGTAGGTAAATCTACTAATTTGTCAATGGTCTTCCTAATCAAAATTACACTCACAATAAAATATACTTAATGCTGTTACATTATGAAAGAAGGCAGTAAAATAATTGTTTATCTATTTGTTTAGAAACAATTTCTACATAGAGTAGCCTAGTTAGGCTCGGCCACGGAGGGGAGTTGTATCGCATTATGCATAAAGAGAAACGGCGCATTTCGGCGGCCTGGCTCTCGACTCGAGGAAAGCGCTCGCACGGCCATTGTTCCAACTCCGCGCGAGAGATACTACGAAAGCACATGCGTTTTTGCCCACTTTCTTTTAGGCTGTTTTCTATGCTTTGAATGAAATCATCTGTGCAATATTGGACCTACACAATAATTATGAGCCTAATTATGTCAACGGTAGCCTGACATGTTTTCACTATTCTCGCACTTTTACAACAAAAAATTGGTATATTATGTCATGTTAGATGTTAGTCCGAATAATATACAAAATAAAAGAGTATAAACTATAAAGCTTTTAGCACTAGCGTACCTACTGTAAGAAACTTTTGTTAATTCTCATTTTAAGTGAACTTGTTTCTTATGGTAATTAAAATCTTTTAACCGAAGAGTATATACTTATAGGTAAACATATTATATATGAGCCTCCGATAGTAGCTAGCTCGTATTTGCGAGGGCCCGTCATCGGCAGGTGGCGGCGGTGCAGGCGGGCGTGTCGCAGCGCCAGTGCACCCACAGACAGAGCCGGTGCTGCGGCACGCTCTAATCGATACCGATTCGACTCCACAGTACCTAACACACCTCACACTGCATTGTTCATTCATGTACATCTCGCTTCAGTGGAATTTACTGCGTCGTTGATTCAATTCAATTAGGTAGGTACTTACACCATTCATTTAGCGTTTAATTTATTATCCTTCTGATGTTATTGTCATTAGATCATTCGCTATCTTTGCACCTTCATTAATCATTTTATATCGAACAGCGTTGTCCGTGGTTGTGTTGCCTATGTGGTTAACCGAAATAAACATAAGACCCAAATCGGTGCAGCGATTTAGGCGCCGCGGCGCCGTTAGGCGACAGACCTATTTCGCGTATAACATATTGGGTTAGAAATAGAAAGACAGTCGCATTTTCCCTAATCTTTATACCATTTCCTGCGTTCTGCAGAAGTAGAATACGCGGCCGTCGATGTAGCGTGCGAGATTCCCACGTAATGTCATAATTGTACGCATATTCCCAGTTATCCCGGAGTCCTGTTTCGCCGGAGCCTCGCGCTCGCGATCGTTGAACCTACCAACCGCCCCCTTTGTCAATCATATTCTTACACCAGTTTTTTTCATTTTACCAAATACTATAAAAACATAAATTTTAAAAGAAATTTTAAAAGAACGCGACGTGTGAAAGTAAACATTAACACAACTCTTAACCTGAATAGAGGTTAAAATAAAGGTCCCACTTCTACTCCAGGACACAGTTAAACAAAGGTATATTTGTATAAAATACAGTTTACGTTCATTGTATCGGTAGTCAAAACTTCTTTTGAAAACGTTTTAATAGTAATTCTAAAACAGTCTGTGGTCGTCGATTAAGGTTGTGGTTGTGAAGTAATTACCTAAGTAAAAGCTAGAATGCAGTGAGTCATGTCATGCCCTTGGATTGGAGATTTACCGGCGCGTTGTAGACGCTCTACCAGTTAACGAACTCAGAGTCTAATCTACTATATGATGTTTCTAATGGAGCACTGGAGCGGAGAGGATATGATCCGGCACAGCTGAGACAATGGGCCGGATATTGGCTAACCTGTTGCGAAAATTCACACTAATCGCCTTTCCTTAATACTTTTGGTGTCAGCAAAAAATGGCTTTAAAATACCACAGCATTAATTCCGTGTGGTGTTTTTACTTTTGTACAATTAACTTCTATGAAGCAGATCTTAATAAGAGTTTTTGCAGTTTCTTGTACAAAAAATTTCGTCCCTAAACCATGCGACGATTAAAATTCCGACTGAACACTTAAAACCCATTAGAATTAGTTGTCGTTGAGGTATGTTAATAATTAATAAACCTATGTCGTCAGTCACGATTTATGAACTTGAAGTGGTTTCATATGGCTTAAGAGTTGTTGGTTCGATAAGCGACCACATGGGGCATTTACGTTTCAATAACTTAAAGTTAAGTGCTCAGAAATCATTGATCATGTAAAAGCAATAAAGTAAAAAAAAGTCACGTGACAGCACGTGACAGTGACCTCGCATAAAGCCTCCAGCACACCGGATGCGTATACGTACACGTAAGCGTAGACGTGCACGTACCGCTGAGTTGTAATGTATCGGAATGTATGTGACAGGACACACTGCACGCGCACGTCACGTTACGCAAGCAGTGTGCCCTGTCTCATACATTCCCATACATTACAACTCAGCGGTACGTGCACGTCTACGCTTACGTGTACGTATACGCATCCGGTGTGCTGGAGCCTTAATACTTAAGTACGTTAATGAAGTAAGTAACGACTTGATATCATATAAGTAATTAAGTAAGTGCCTACCTAACGGGAGAAATTTCAATTAGCTTATTTTATTATTTACTAGAAAGGTTAACTTACGGGATGGCAAGACTTGTAAGATTGCTCATATAGTCACGCAACTGTTTCTCATGTTATCGCGCGAGTCATCAGTTGCGTGCGCATGCGCCGATGACAACGATTACTATTCTCTTTCAAGGTTAACTTCACAATGGAGCTCCTCAGCCATAGCCATGTTTTTGTCATCAACGTTAAATAACATTACACTGAATGAATCTACTACTAATGAATATTAACATACCCGAGAAATTCCATGCCAACTTTTTAAGTTTATCAGCTTATACGGGAAATCCGTTTTACTTTAAAGTGATTCATAAACGATACGCAACGATTGATTAAAGTTTAGTCCCATCCGAAGCGAGCACGGATACGGTTCCGTGGATGCTTAAAGTTCCAATGAGATCAACTTAACTGCTGAGCCGGCAATCATGTAATTCCGCGCTGATTGCCCGCTACGTGCCGGGACTGTCGTTCTGCCACCATCTTTAATGCCTCTACATCTTGCTTCTACGATGTCGATTGTGCAGACGGCAACGGCACCGCATTCTACCGTTACGGAATAGTGTGTTTGTCATTTAAATGATATTAAGACTGTGTCGTTTAGTGGTTGACAATTTTTACGTTAACGAAACGAAACCGTTTTCTATAATCGGTCAACCTGTTGAAAAAACGGTTGACGTTTAACTGGTTTGGTCGTTGAAACGAACGTCGACGTTTAACTGGTTTGGTTAAAGGTGAAAAGACGCTTATTGTGGTAAAAATGTAGTTGTTCTTACTATTTTTTCTTAGCAAAAATCAAGTTTCGATTGTTGGTTCAACAACGGAAACTATTCCGTTATAATGCAAGCAAATTTAAACTTTACTGACAACATAATAATATTACCTATTTTTTTAATATAAAATATTATCTAATCCTGAAATAAATTCGGTATAAATTTATTACTGACGACACCATTTTAATTCTACAAAAATGGTAGGTTCATCTCAATTAACGCAATATATTCAAAAGTAATGCTAAAAAGTATATATGTAATCCAATTGGAAGTTTATGGAACATTATCAAGTTCGTTGATTCAACTCCTTTTGACGTTTGTTGATTCAACTTCTTTGTGTTTCGTTTGCAAACCTATGTCGTTGATGAAGTTGAATGAATTAACCTGTTCGACGCTCGTTGATTCAACTCCTTTTGACGTTCGTTGATTTAACTCGTTTTGCCGTAATAAGAAAACGGTTGACTCGTTAACCATAGAAAAGCAGTTGAAAAAAACGGTTCGTTGATTCAACGCCCACTACTAAGTGTCGTTTAGTCTGATACCAGCGGCACATAATCTTGTTACCAATTACTACTGCCCATTGAAATAACACCTTTTTTTCGGAGGAGTGGTAAAATGTCTGTAGGTACTACGAGGGTGGATTGAAAAGTTCGCGGCCTGACATATAAATAATTAAAATAAAAAATTTAAACTATCCTCAATTTGTTTATATGTTTATTGGCAAAAACTGTGTAAAATTTTATTACCGCATCGTGAATAGTTTTAACGTTAGAGTCATTTGAGCAAGACAAGGTGCAGCGTTTTATGAAAATTGAAAAAACAGAACAACGTGCGGTCATCAAATACTTGTGTAAAAAACGTTTAACACCGAAAGAGCACCATAATGACACGAATTTAACATAAGGGGAGTCTGCTCCGTCGTATACGACTGTGAAAAAATTGGCTGCAGAATTTAAACGTGGACGAGAGAGCGTCGAAGACGACCCCTTCGATGGGCTTATTCCACTTTACCCCAAAACTCTACTTTTTAGTCAATATATTTCCATACATTCATTCCACTACCACCCCAAGACGATGAAAGGTGTCAAAATTTCATCAACAAATATCTCCATACTTCCATTCCACTTGCACCCCAAGCATTATTCGTAGGGTTTGCAGCATAATTTTAGCAAAAATAAATAAAACGCAAGATAATTATTGTTCATGGCGTATTTGTATATAAAATATTGTAGGTATCTATATAAATGTTTTATAAAATACTGTACAAAAAATTTGTAGGCTAAGAAGTCTATCGGCGGTCTATCGTTAAAGATACAGCTAGTTGATTATATCTAACTTTTATAATTTACACAATATGGGGTCCAGTATTCGCCATAATCACTAAAGTATGGCCGTACCAAGAGGAATCGTAATATACTAATAATAAATCTGTAAGGGTCGGTCATGGAGTATGTTAGGTTGTGTTATTGATATTGAGTATTGAGTCTAAAGGCTCAATAATATGGTAGTCTCATTAAATAGGTTTTTTACCAAACCAATATTTCTTTTTCAGACTCTATACACTTAATATTATATCTCTGACGATTTAAGATGTTGTAGTATTCAAATAGATTTTACTACAACCAGCTCGCAACAGCATTTTGCGATAAGTATTTTTTTCAAATTGATGAGTTATCACTCCTCAAGTATTATCTTGAATTTTTCTGTTGACTATACTTAAAACAAAAGATTAATTTTAAATTTAATTTTCAAAAACGTTTTGGGGTTGAAGTGGAAGTTTTTTTGGGGTAAAGTGGAATAAGCCCTTCGATGGCCGGCCTACGACGTCTACGACTGAAGAAAACATCGGTAAAGTGTGTGATCTCATATTGCAAAACCGGAGATTGGCTATCAGGGAGATTGCTGACTCTTTAAGCATCTCGTATGAGCGAACGCAACACATAATTGTCGAAAAACTTGGTTGTTCTAAGGTTTCTGCTAAGTGGCTCCACAGATTGATTTCATTTGAACAGAAACAAATTCCGAAAAAAATTTCGCGACTGTTTGGAGATGTTTGAAGCTGATCCGAAAGTTTTATCAACAAGTTTGTGACAATGGATGAAACAAGGGTTCAACCACTATACTCCAGAGTCAAAAAAACAATCTAAACAGTGGAAAAAAACCAGATGTACCGACTCCGAAGAAGGCGACAATTTTGTCGGCTGGCAAGGTGATGGCGTCTGTTTTTTGAGATGCGAAGGGTGTCATCATGGTGACTACCTTCCGAAAGGTGAAACAATAAACTCGGCAAACTACTGCACCCTTTTGCGTCGTTTACGTGAAGAAATTAAAGAAAAACGTCTAGGATTACTGCGAAATAAAGTTTTGTTTCACAATGACAACGCTCGCGTTCACACCTCTGTCGAAAATTGGTGATTGTGGAATCGAATTGATGCCTCACCCAGCTTATTCTCCTGATTTAGCACCGCCGGACTTTCATCTGTTACCGAACCTAAAAAATCACCTCGGTGGACACAAATTTTTAACAAATTAAGACGTCGAAGCCGCTGTAAACCTCTTTTCAGAAGGCTTTTAGGAATCATTTTTTTTAAAGGCATAGAAGCTTTAGAAACAAGATGGAAGAAGGGTTTTTGAGATAGATCTAGATTATATCTTAGAATAAAAATATTTTTGCATGTGTTTGATTGTGTTTTCTTGACTAGGCCGCGAACTTTTCAATCCACCCTCGTAGATAATCTTGTTACAATTTACAACTGGTCATTGAAATAACACCTTTTTTTCAGAGGAGTGGCCTGTACTGTAAATGAGCTTGTTGTGTAAATGACGCTACCTAGTTTAATTGTTGGTTCATTTTTGCGAAGTGGGTAACCTACTAGTCAGTTGTCTTTGGTACGTGCTCTTTGTCTCTGATCGCATCGCCTGTGACCAATCCCCGATAGCTGCGCGGGCGCCGCTCGACTCGCACTCTCGCGGTTTGTTTCGCCTGACAGTGCGCAGTTTATTTCGTTATTTTTTAACATTTCGGTGCGAAGGCCGTTATGATTACTTCTGGTTTTGGTCACGGTACAAAATATGGCATATCAAACAAATTAGAAAACTTTCCACTGCATTTCTAATTGCGTGAAATTTAAATGCACGATCGAAAATATTGATTGCATTGCAATTTTTGAGAAATGTTGCAGTTGTGTCTATTATTTTACTTTTGATTTATTATTAGGTTATTGCTATTTATTAATAAGAAATTGTTTTAAATAGGTACTTAATTAATAGTTTCGAGTAGAAATTTTAATAACGCTCCTTGTTAAATCTTAAGATGTGTTTTTTAAAGTTATAATTACAAGCTCAATTCAATATCAGCACTGCAAGGCTGCTTGATCCAACGTCTCTTTAGAGCTGTAATAAAAACTGTAGAGTTGTGATGATAACAGTACCTTAGTGAGCAGTGAGCACAGCCTCAGGTAAGCGGCCCATGAATGAAAGTGGGTTTAGTTGGTTGAGTCACGTCGGTCGGTGCGTTTCCATGAAGGCCCGACTGCGCCTGCTGCCGGAACACGCGTGACTCATGGCCGTTACCTGCGTGACGTCACCGCGCCGCGATGCCTGCGCCCGCGCCGAACCTCGCGTAGCAATGCGCGCGCGCAACCCTCATTGTTTACAAGATATGAATGACGATTATCATTCTGTGCTGATGATTATGTTGTCATCAATACAAATATGCGCGGTATTGTTGGACAGTGTGTGAAAAAGTAATCATGTGATTTTGTAGCATTGAACAAAACTTTGTAAAAATGCTCATAATTTTATTAACGTATTACAAGTAAGTCCCGCTACCTGGTCTCGGGTCTCAGCAATTACAAGTTCGTCTATCTAATGGCGCATATTACTTGCAGTGGCGTGTAGTTTATCATTTGTTAAACCATAACATGCAGATTCCACTAAATTCTGCACACATTTAACAAACATCATAACTTCCTGCGAGCTACTGTTATTACTCGAACTATCGTGTACTGCCCGTTTATTCTAAAGCTGCGGTCTATTGTTCATGTTATTGCCGGGATTCAGTGCCCTCGCGTGTTGGGAACAGTGGCCATTATACCTCGGCCGGCTGGTCTAGACAGTGTCGTAACGAGCCTCGGGTCTAGTCGCCCACACCCGTAGTTACTTCCAGTACCTACTCACTGCTTTTTGATCAGATCATGAAGCCTCTCTCGTAGCTCCTTAATACACTCGAATGTAATGTTTCTTATTAAAATTCATAAAAGTGAAATTTACTTTACATGTAAATGACTCAGTTTTATTTTATATTTTGGGTCAGGTTTAGAAATTCGTAATGCAACACGTTCGCTTCAGTGACCAAAATAACGGACGCATTGCAATCACTTCAGCAACTACACTGAAATGCATTAGGTACATAATATACTGTATGTATGGTCCAACTAAATAGTTTTTTTCAGGGCTGTGAAATTTGCGCTTTTGTCTTCTCAGATATTTTTCTCAGCGGCCAAGGTTTGCTCCTCAAATGTGGCAATTACCAAAGTGGCCATGGCAACCGTTTTCAAAGGAAATCAAAATTCGTACGCCGCACATTGTATTCTGGCCTCCATTAAGGTCATCAGTTTTCCCTTTTCCACTTTATTGGACCTACTTAAGCATAGTTGGAAACAAATACTACTACCTAAATATTATTGTATGATCCAAAATTTCATTTTTGTTGCTGTTAATGGACAATTATATGCAATTATTCTAAGTATATTCCGAATCACATGCCTGGAATTTGTATATTGACATGATTACTCCATCTGTTGTTGTTGTTGATAAAAAAATAACCTTTAACGAGTAGGTATAACAACGGTGAAAATCAAATAAGAACTCTACATTGCACGTACATTCACAACAAACAGCTATTGTGTTCAAAACCGGTGAATGTATCGCTCAGCCAAAGAAGTTTGGAACCAGTGAATCAGAACGCTGGATGAGACTACTACACGTAAAGACAGTTAAATATAAGCCCCAGCATCTTATTGTTTGTTGGATAATCGCGTGTTTATAAAAACAACTTTCCATCAGACGATGCACGGCGGCGCGGACACGTCGTCGTGACGAATCGATTCTAACTCGATTAAGTCGGCTCTCACTCTCGCGTGCACTCCGCCGATAGAACCGCAATTGGATTAGCGGCGTGATTCTGTCCTCGGCCGAGTCGGCTGATGGAGTCAAGGAACCCGCCAACGTGATATTGCTTTTACAGATCAGCACCGAATGCAACTATACTAGGTAGTACCTTAGTACTATGCCATTCGTAAGAAACTGACTACTTGATTTGACTCTACATTCATGCAAGTATAAAGTTTACTAGTAGGGGTTTTCATGTTTGTGTGCAATCTAACGGTGCTTTAGCTGCGCCGAGAGAAAGTCCAGGTCAAAGTGGAGGAGAGTGCGACTTTCAGCTATTCATAGTACCCCTGGGCACCTATAATGATATGCGCTACTAAATAGACACACGAACGCCTAATATCTTTAGTTGATAGACACGATTCTCTATTACAATGGTCAAGCATGGAAAACTTTCGACTGAGAAATCAAATTCCAATTACGATTAGTATTTAGTACGTAAGTCCGATAGGTAGCGAATATGTAGAGTAGAACAAGCAATAAAATTAGTAATGGAGCGAACGTCTACCGGTACCCACTTATCGGAAAATGCTGTTACAGTTTTGGACCAAAATATATACGCGGCAGCTATTTCTCGCTGTAGTTTCGTTGAAGACCAAGAAAAAAGACAAAGAACCACTCCTATTATCATTTCTCTCTATTGGTCTATTATCTTTATATACCCAAATAAGATATTAATCATTAAGTAACAGTTACGTAGTCAAAATAACAAGTAGCTTCAGCCCAACTCAATCAATCTTAATAACTGTTATTACGGCGGGATTACCAAAAATCAAATTGTATTTCCTTGTAGCTTATTGGGAAATTTACCTTTTTATTTAATGTGAGTTTGAAAAGATGCTATGGATCTAAAACCACTCTGCCATCTTAAAGTACCCAACTACTTAATCGTAATGATGGTGTAAATATAATGTTTTTCAGCTGCCATGCCAGCTCTACATTTACCTAATTGTAGAAAAGTATTTAAACATATAGTTGTCTAATCTTATGTTTTGTGTGTTCCAGTAATTGTCTCGGCCCTGGTACTATGTGCGTGCAGCGCAGCCCTGGCGGCCGGCCCGCTCGGGCCCTCCGACCGCCCGGAGGCCTACTTCAACGGCAGCTCCTACATCCGCCTCTCGCGGCCCATCTCGCTCAAACAACTGGTGGGCCTCAGCTTTAGGACATGCGAAGGTACAACTCATTTTAAAAACAACTTTTTATCAGGTTTGCATTACTCTGCCTCTGTAGGATAGGTACATTATTATTCGAATAAAGTCGGAAGAATGCTGCTCCAACAAGCTTTTTTAGCTAGTTTCCCAAAAAGTGGATGTCTCAGCAAAAACGTCAGCGAGGCACCTGCAGCCTGCCATCAGGCGCACATCAATCACGCGGCGTGTCGCGGGACCCAGTTCGTTTGATCGATTACAGAATAAATAGTACTCGCGCCTCTTGCAATGGTATGCCTCCGCTGTACACATCTCCTTTAAAACGCGCACACTTGATATTGAAACTAAACGCCAGCGGAAAGAGTCTTAAATTGTACATTCTACGAGCTGTATTTATTCTGTACTAAATACAATCCTTACACTGACCATATTAACGTTCATGTTCCCACGAACATCTCTAGCCCCGTGTCTTGTATTCATGCGCTTGTCGTATTTCTTGCGCACTTACAAATGTCGCCAAATTACAGTCACTAGCTCTTCATTCGAAGATATATATTATTTACAATGATGTGTAGTTTTTAAATCGATTAAACATTTATCCTTTTTATCCAGAAACTTGTTTAACAACTTTGTAACTTGAAACGTTCCATAGTAGGTACCTTAGAGATACAATAGCTCCATAATGCAACACATCTCTTATTCACCGGTCGCATTCCGAGATCAATTTTCTATAATTATTGTTGTCAGCACATATAAGGTCACAATAACGTTATGCAGGTTTAAAGCGGCTAGCGTGTCGTACCGAGTGTGTACGCTAGCCATGATGTCCACCCACCGATCGTTATCGAGGTTACATCACCGGTATCGGGCCGAGCGGCTGGCGTCCGCGGCACAGATAGTAAACATACCCTGCGGAGCCGGCGCCGGCTCCGGAGAAAGGACTGCACGTTCGCAATAGACCGTCTGTTGTACCACACGGCGAATGCAGAGCTAATCCGCACTAATTATCTCGCTCAGACCGGTTCTATTTGACACCGATGTTGATACGTTGCGCAATAAACTCTTATGCTAGGGTCAATGCTTTTGAATGTTTCAAACATGTTTAGACAACGGTGTGTTTAGAGTTTAGAGTCATGCGGAACGCGAGTATAATTTACGTGATTTCGATTTAAGTCGCGCCGGAACGATATGGTTACAATCTTACTACCTTTACATATTTTGCTCGACCTGTCTGAATTTGAGGCAAGGCCGGTTTCTTTACATCCTACCTTTGTCTTTATGTGAACTGCTTAGCTGTAATTTTACATCATTATTCTATTTTGTTTTTATTATGCAAGCTAATCATTATCATAGATAAGTGTAAGCTAAATCATTATTTCATTGAAAACTCATGTGTGTTAATGTTATTCAGACAGCCGGAATTCTTCATGTGACTATTCTGGTACCTCATTTATCTCATTTATTCACCGATCACCGATCCGTATTGTGTTTCAACACGCCAGCACTCCTTCGACATAATCCCCTATTTCCTAGAGTACAAACTAGCTAGAAACCATTTTGTAATGTCCGAAACGAAGTAATCTAAGACACTATTGTTCTGTCAGTTAATAACTATAGCCAAAGGTGCCAGGTATAATAGGTGGTTGGTGTGCTGTGGGAATTTCCAAGACTTGCGATGCGATGCCGTTACTCGCTTCGCTTCGGAAGTAGTTCACGTTCGTCGCGCCCGCAACTAACAATATCATTGTCTTTTTAATTCTGCTGATCGTTGACCTTGTTTAACGAATTTTGTTCAAAATCCTACATTTTAAAGCAGATTTCGTCTTGTATAATCCGCGTTAGGTAACTTGCCCTGGGAGAAGCATTCTATTCCGAGACTGCTTTTTGTTTTGTATGCTAATTACCCCAGTATGTTACAACACACCGCTAGTTTGTGACTATCAAGTCAGAACATAAATATTTAAATCAAATATCGGAACATAAATTCATAACAATTGCATGTTTATGTTGTCGTCAACATTCAATAACTGTCAGTGTATTTACGTGATGTATCTGTAAACATACATAATAATTCTTCTTTTGTTCTATATGTATTTCAAAGAACTGGCGATTTCTTTGTTAGCGGGCGCATGTCAGATTCTAACGTGATTCGGTGATTCAAGGGGGTCAATCGTATCTTGTGATTATTACGGTCTTCATGGTCCGCTGACGTCACGTTCTACATTCTAATTTTGTACAAATCTATTAAACGTACTCGAAAGCAAAATAACGCGCACTGAAATAGAACCTGAAGGGCTGGGCACACTGGAATGACAGAAAAACCATTTGCCGTCGTTAAATACGTCTGCATTTTGCAGCCCTATCGAAAGCCTATGACTAAGTTCAGCTAGGATTCCCGTGAAAGTATTCTATCACGATATGGTCTGTCAACGTTATAGGCAAGTCTATAATTATGTATAACAAACGTGTTCCAGGCGGCGAGTTGTTCTCACAGCGGTACGAAGGTTACACGCTGCACGTGACGGCACTGTTCGAGCAGGTCGTGGTGTCGTGGGCGCGGCCCTTCCAGGAGCACCAGGAGGTGGCGCTGGACAAGAAGACGCTGGACAACCAGTGGCACTGGGTGGCGCTCAAGTACAAGCCCAACCCGCCCTCGCTGCTGCTCGAGGTCGACAAGGAAACACAGGTATAAAATGTGTTATTGGTGTTACGAAGGTTACACGCTGCACGTGACGGCGCTGTTCGAGCAGGTCGTGGTGTCGTGGGCGCGGCCCTTCCAGGAGCACCAGGAGGTGGCGCTGTACAAGAAGACGCTGGACAACCAATGACACTGGGTGGCGCTCAAGTACAAGCCAAATCCGCCCTCGCTACTGCTCGAGGTCGACAAGGATACACAGGTACAGCAGTGTTATTGGAGTTTCGTTAGTTCAATTTAGGAATAACGCATAGTGAAACCTACATGCTTTTGAGTTTTAAAGCTGAGTTTTGGTCGAGTCATAATTCAGCTATATCATAGACTAACTCAAAATAGTGTCCAAAAATTAACCCTTAAAAATGTTGATGTGGTGTTATTTCTTGCTGGATCAGACACGTAAATCTTAACACACCTTTACATTTATTTACTTAATGTTATCGTTTCCGAAAGGAACGTTAACTAAAATAAATTCTGTTAGACCTACCGCAACAACCTAATAGAATCAGCCTGAAAAAGTGAAAGATTAGTAAACTGACGAAATATAATATAGTGGATTGTACAACAAATTTTATATTTCACACAGTCTTTAGTCGTTCCAATTTCGTTCACGCAAATAAATGCTTGTCTAGTGACCGTGTTATGACCAATTCGGTTTACCCAATTTGTACACAAGGACCAAACCCAATTTTTTGTCTTGGTAAAAATAAATGATTATTCATAAAGTCTATATAACAAGTTTTACTGTTACTGTTACTGGTGAGTAAGAAGGTATGCGAGTTCGTATAAATACGTACAGCACTGACAGGTGTCGATCGCTTGATATACGTGAAGCTAGTTATTCCACAATTATTGTGCCTTTGTCCAGTTATGTTTATGGTTCGACTCAGATCAATGTTATTTGCAAAAATATTCGTTATGTGTGTAACAGACTTCAATGTTGATTATCTGTTATGTTAAAGGTTATTTAAAATACACCTGCAGTCTGCCTGATAGAGAGAGTTATTACCTGTGTTTAAATGCATGTCTAGTGACGCATATCATATCATTACCATATCGTTCAAAAACTCCAATACTCCCATGATTCCAGGAGGTAAACTGTCAGAATGTATAAATGTTTTATTTATTCATAAAGGTTAATCTAATTTACAACCATATTGTACCATTAAACCCATAACAGGTTTGTGTTGGTACTCACACTCACTTAATTAACTAAAATACATCATATTATCCACTATAAAATATATAGTAATGTTCTGTCGATAAAGCGATGTGGTAGCTTAGCGACAAATCCTTTTCTTTTACAAATGGTAGACTTCCGTCAGGTGATATCCAGCGTGACGGGAACATAATTCCTGGAGGTAAACTGTCAGTAATCAAATCATGCTCTGTCGATAAAGCGATGTGGCAGTTTAGAATAAAATAGAATAGAAAATACTGTATTGCACACCACAAAAACAGAAACACACAATTCACACTTAAAACGTCGGCCTTATTGCTGTTATCGATTTCTTCCAGGCAACCTATATACCAAACCTTAGCGACAAATCCTTGTGTTGTAAAAATGGTACCTACTCTTCCGTCAGGTGATATCCAACGTGACGTGGAACATAATTCCAGGAGGTAAACTGTCGGTAATCCAATCATGCTCTGTCGATAAAGCGATGTGGTAGCTTAAAATATAATAGAAAAGTCTAGAAAATACTTAATTGCACACCACAAAAACGGCCACGGCCTTATCGCTGTGAGCGATTTCTTCCAGGCAACCTATAAACCAAACCTTAGCGACAAATCCTTGTGTTTTACAAATGGTGGACTTGGTCTTCCGTCAGGTGATATCGAACGTGACGTGGAACCCGGAGCTGCTGTCGCCGGGCGCGCTGGAGGCGGAGGGCGCGGTGCTGCTGGTCGGCAACGTGTTCAGCGGCTGCATCCTCGAGGGGCCGCAGCTGGAGTTCCACCTCGCGCTCGCGCAGGTGCGCAACGTGCACTTCGGACACTGCCCGCTCGCCACAGACGAATGTTAGTGCCGACTTTAACACGTTCATATTGAGATAAACGGGCAATACACGAACCTTATTTACGTTGACTTTTGAGCAACCGTTTCGTCCCAGAACGTGGGACTTCTTCAGTATCAAGGAAACTGCAAGGAAACGAATCACGACCGCTCGTCGGTCCGCGTGCTCTCAGTAAATAAGGTAAAACCACTACTTTAACAAGCTTTCGTGTCGGATAAATCGGTGATTGCAAGTCTTAATGTTTAATCTGTTCCAGGTAAAGACAGGAAGGACGTGTTCAGAACGCCACCCAAAGACCACTGCTATAATGAGCCTTGCTTACGACATGGAACTTGCATCTCGAGATCAGACAAGTAAGTCTACGTCAACTACTTTTTCTCACGCTTAATCATGTAAGGATAAGGGTTTGATGGAAATTAGCGATTTAGTAACTGCGCTTTAATAATTGCTGTGTTGGTCTAGGTTCCAGACGTTTTAAAATGGCGTAATTTACCATTTTCACGAGTTTACCCCAGTGCGTAGTGTAAATAGTGCGTAATTTTTCCAGATACGAATGCCACTGCACGGCGCGCTACACCGGCAACAACTGCGAGGTGGACGCCGGCGACCCCTGCGCCTCCGCCCCGTGCCAGCACGCCGGCCGCTGCGTGGAGGACGCGCGCGGCGACTACGTGTGCTACTGCCCGCCCAACTACCACGGTAACTAACATACAACAACTGCGAGGTGGACGCCGGCGACCCCTGCGCCTCCGCCCCGTGCCAGCACGCCGGCCGCTGCGTGGAGGACGCGCGCGGCGACTACGTGTGCTACTGCCCGCCCAACTACCACGGTAACTAACATACAACAACTGCGAGGTGGACGCCGGCGACCCCTGCGCCTCCGCGCCGTGCCAGCACGCCGGCCGCTGCGTGGAGGACGCGCGCGGCGACTACGTGTGCTACTGCCCGCCCAACTACCACGGTAACTAACATACAACAACTGCGAGGTGGACGCCGGCGACCCCTGCGCCTCCGCGCCGTGCCAGCACGCCGGCCGCTGCGTGGAGGACGCGCGCGGCGACTACGTGTGCTACTGCCCGCCCAACTACCACGGTAACTAACATACAACAACTGCGAGGTGGACGCCGGCGACCCCTGCGCCTCCGCGCCGTGCCAGCACGCCGGCCGCTGCGTGGAGGACGCGCGCGGCGACTACGTGTGCTACTGCCCGCCCAACTACCACGGTAACTAACATACAACAACTGCGAGGTGGACGCCGGCGACCCCTGCGCCTCCGCGCCGTGCCAGCACGCCGGCCGCTGCGTGGAGGACGCGCGCGGCGACTACGTGTGCTACTGCCCGCCCAACTACCACGGTAACTAACATACAACAACTGCGAGGTGGACGCCGGCGACCCCTGCGCCTCCGCCCCGTGCCAGCACGCCGGCCGCTGCGTGGAGGACGCGCGCGGCGACTACGTGTGCTACTGCCCGCCCAACTACCACGGTAACTAACATACAACAACTGCGAGGTGGACGCCGGCGACCCCTGCGCCTCCGCCCCGTGCCAGCACGCCGGCCGCTGCGTGGAGGACGCGCGCGGCGACTACGTGTGCTACTGCCCGCCCAACTACCACGGTAACTAACATACAACAACTGCGAGGTGGACGCCGGCGACCCCTGCGCCTCCGCCCCGTGCCAGCACGCCGGCCGCTGCGTGGAGGACGCGCGCGGCGACTACGTGTGCTACTGCCCGCCCAACTACCACGGTAACTAACATACAACAACTGCGAGGTGGACGCCGGCGACCCCTGCGCCTCCGCCCCGTGCCAGCACGCCGGCCGCTGCGTGGAGGACGCGCGCGGCGACTACGTGTGCTACTGCCCGCCCAACTACCACGGTAACTAACCCACAACAGTATCTCTACCATGAGTTCTAGCAATATACACCTCCTAGCGACTGCAGTTAAAAATGTATGAAAACTTGAAGCGCTTCTAGCGGATAGTTGGGTACTAAAATGCTCATTCAAAAAGCTAATTGTACAGAATGCGTGTTTAGACTACGCACCGCCACTCAATCCCGTTAGACGTGGCGCTGCTTGCCTAGATATTAACGGATCTAATACTGTAGTTCCCGCATTAACTAAGAATTAAAAGGTAGCGCGGGCTCTGCGTTACCGCTGTGGTAACGTCAGGCGACCACAGACAGTGTTCGGGTGACATTCGCGGCATCCACTTTCCACATCCACACCCATCCCCTTAAAATACAGGCGGTTAGGAACGTGTTTATGAGATAATGTGACGTTATTAATTGCAGGTCTATTCTGCGAGTTGGAGGTATCATTGGACCCACTGTGCGTGGCGGGCCCGTGCCTACACAACGGCAGCTGCAGCGTGCCGCCGGGCTCCGAGACCTACGTCTGCAGCTGTCCACCAGGTAATGCATCCTCATCACCGCACCCACTGCAGCTGCTGTTAGCTGGAGGTGTCACCGTGCCACAACGGGTGTATTGTAAGGTACCTCTACGTTGTGATTGCTTGATGTAAATGCTGTTTGCAGGCTACTCCGGCGCGAACTGTGAGACGGACGTGGACGAGTGCCTCGGCGCGGCCGGCGCATGCCTCAACGGCGGCCGCTGCCTGGACGCCGTCAACAACTTCACCTGCGACTGCAGCGGCACCGGTAACTAAAATGCGCAATCATCTCATAGTCCGGTCAATTTAGACATTCGAAGTTACATAAAGTCCCAACAAGCAAAAAAAAAATTAAAAATTGTGAACATATTCGCGCGAATATTACGACGCTCTGTTTTTGGTATCGTTAACTCGCGCGATGAACGCCCATATCATATGGAACAATATAATGAGAATAAGAATATGATAGACCCCTGAATTGTGTACTATGTCTGTTACTTTTCCTGTTCATGTTATTTAGATTTAGAACGCCAGGAAGTAAGAGCAATAAGTAATAATTGTTTTCGTTACGGTCCAGGGTACACGGGCGCGCGCTGCGAGACCAACGTGAACGAGTGCTTGGAGGAGCGCGGCGTGTGCGGCCACGGCGTCTGCTACGACACGTACGGGGGCTTCGTGTGCGCCTGCCAGCCCGGGTACACCGGCGACCGCTGCCGCTCAAAGGTGCACCACGAAACAATATTTTTATTATATAAGTAATTTTTTTTATAGATAACAAAAACGAAAGGGCCAAGCTTAGATCCTTGGGGGACACCGCTGGGCATATATTTCGGAAACACAGTTATAAAGGTCTAACACCCTAAAATCGGGTGTATATTCGATGCTATAATAAACATCGTCATCGGTACGACCTGACGACCATTGTTTCAATAGGTATTTGTTTGAAATGATTTGATCCGAGAATACTGTAAAAAAACGAACTTCAGCATTCGAAGATGTTTATAAGAGACTACCAGCATGCATTAGGGTCACGTAGAAATTTTGCGTATTCAACACGTACCGCCTTTGGGGTATACCATTGTGTTAAACAGTAATTTCCTTTCATTGACATAGTATTTGTGGTTACAGATGTCAGCGTGCGCGGCGAGCCCCTGCGGCGCCGGCGGCGTGTGCGTGGAGGAGGCCGACGGCGGCGCCTTCCGCTGCGTGTGCGCCAAGGGCCTGGTGCCCCCGCTGTGCACCCCGCCCCCCGACCCCGAGCCGCCCGCCTCCTGCGCCGACCACGCCTGCCCCCCGCGCTCTCACTGTACGTACTGACCCGACCACCTCCCGGAATTCCCCCCTGAAGTTATTCTCTCCCCCCCTTAGTACTAGAGCAAATAGAACAATCTGTCTGCTTTCATACTGCATCTGTCTGTACCAACAAATGACGATCAATATGTTTTCGTAACAAGCTTATTATTTCCATTTCAGGCATGCTGACGAACGTTCCAGGAGTGTTTGTGAAACAAGTTACCTGCATCTGTGACGTCGGATTTTACGGTAACTACTACTTATCTAGTGCACGAGTCCGTCACGTTGACCTACTCCAAAATCTACAAAGTAAATTAAAATACAAAATTTATTTTTGTCATCACGTATCGTTTGGTTTAAAAATAATTGTTTTGACTCATGGACTATCGCAGGTGCGCCCGGACTGTCTCCCAACTGCAGCTCGGCGGAGCTGGCGTGCGAGGCGGGCGTGTGCCTCAACGGCGCCACCTGCACGCCGCAAGGAGACCACTTCAACTGCACTTGCGCGCCGCCATACAAAGGTACTGTACAACTGCAGCTATAGACATAGAAACCCTTAAAGATTTCCAGCTGTTTCGATCAGAAGCGGACTTTATCCACCGTTAGCAGACTTTACTAAATCATTGGACTAATCAGAAGCGGCCTTTATCCACCTCACAGTCTTTACTAAAGCATTGGACTATTTGTTATCCACTGATCCATAAACAAGAAAGAAATCAACGGAAGATGGCTGTAGGTAAACAGTTGATCCAATATTGTTTCGGCCATATTAGGGCAAAATAGCTTCTGGTCTGGTAACATTTTGCTACCTTTAATATTTTTTTTGTGATGTGCCTTGTCCTTTATGTATTATCTTTTGTTTGCATCAAAACTTGTCATGTTTAGTGTGATGAGATCTACAAAATCCCTAGTATGTGTTTTCCTGATCTACCATAGATTTTTATAGATCAATAGGTTAAAACTTAAATTAGCTTAGGTTTTTTGTCATGTCGGTGTTTTAATTATTGCATTTTATGTGATGCCTGTCTAAAACAATTTATGTTATTTGCTGTGTTGAAACTTTAAAGTATCGATAATATAACAAACAAATCTTTTTGTTCAGATTGTAATATCATTTTTTTATATTAATCCTTGTATATTATCGATACTTTCTGTATTTATTTTTTATCGCATGTGTTGTCGCTTGCGTCCTTGGAGACCACCGCCAAAAACAAATAATTAAAGTAGATTTTTGTTAATATATTTTTCTGAGGTTTAGTTTGTGTTTACTTGTATGATTCTAAAATAAATTCAACACTAAAACAACATAGTTTAGGGACTTCCTTAACTGCAATTGGAATCGTAGTCGGTCATTTGTGTGTAGTAAATTATTATTTGACATATTAAATAAATTAATATTTGAGAGACAAAAGCCAAGCAAATCAGTTTTCAAAAACGTGACGAATTAACTTTGTGGCAAATGTACAATAACCCATCAAGTAAATCTCTACATTTTACATCAATTATTTTTAAGTAATTGAAATTAACAGTCGCGCCAAAAGTGTATTCAAAATTAGATAGTGTATGTCACTCAATGAATTATAGAGTATGGTCGTGGCGGTGTTCTCCGGAGCGTTTTGTGTTCAAGCATGTGTGTTGTGTTGTGGACGTAGGCGTGTACTGCGAGACGGCGGGCGCCGGCGCCGGCACGGGCAAGGCGCTGCAGGACCTGCGCGCCGAGCGCTGCGCCGCCGCGCCCTGCGCGCACGCCGCCAGCTGCCAGGACGCGCAGGTACCGACGAGACCGGGGCTACACCAGGGCTGTGCCCTCTTACTAGTGTTATTGACTTAAGTTGCTTTCGTTGTTGCCGCTTGCTTTAAGTTTGTGTAGCTTTTGGACTGAATGAGATAGGAAAATTTATTAAAGTATGTGCATAGTTGTAGTTGTGGTAACTTGCCAGAGTCGGGTTTCATTACGGCGCGGCGACTTGATTGTAATGGAAATAAACGACCGGTCTTGTCTTATAGAAAACTATGCTTTTGGTGATTCCCGTGAGTGGGCATAGAATGAGTGCGAATATTCAACATTTTGACGTTGCTCTAAACACGGCATTTGTCATCTTAATATTATTGCTAAGCTAAAATAATGCTATTTCACTTTAATGTAATTGATATTGATCACGCACTGAGAGTTTGGTGCACCGCACAGAACACTAACTAAATGAACACCTATCACTTATATTTAAATTTGATATAAACAACTAATTTTTGTTAATGTGGCAGAGCGGCGGATTCCAATGCGAGTGCGAGCCGGGCTGGAGCGGCGTCCGCTGTGACGTGGCGGCGCCGGAGACCTGCGCCTCGCGCGCCTGCCTCAACGGCGTCTGCCGCGACACCGCCGCCGGAGCCGTCTGCGACTGCCGGCCGGGCTACGCCGGCGCTCTCTGCGACACGCCGGCCGACTGCCGCGCCGCCTCCTGTCCGCCGCACCAGGTAACACCGGAGCCTAACTTAAACTGCCTGAATTATTTTGCGTATTACTTGCTATTCCATTTTCTGTGTATTTCCAATGATGTCTTGGTTTGTTTATTGGTGGTACATGGTTTTTTGTGTGCAGGAGTGCATGGAGTCCGCGTCCGTGTGGCGCTGCGTGGCCGCCGCGGCGGACAGCGCCTGCGCCTCGTCGCCCTGCCACAACGGCACCTGCCTGGCGCTGGCGGCCGCGCCCGGCGCCGCGGGCCCGCCGCCGCCGCCGCTCTACACCTGCGCTTGTCCCGCCGGCGTAACCGGTACGTACCACTTTCGGTAGGCCTTTATTATATTAATATACCTTATAATACATCACTAAAGGTCGACTCACGCTACACCGTGTCGGGTCCGAGCCGAGTGTCGGTCTAAGCAGCCGAGCGGCAACCGAGTGACGCCCGAGCAACGGACATCGCTCGGAAACAACTCGGTCCCGCTTCGGCTCGGCCACGGCCCGCTGCATGAATACAGCGCCGCCGAGCTGCGCCCGAGCAGTCGGTAGTGATGCTATACAGTGCTCATGCAGCTTAGACACGGAACCGGCTCGGTGACCGTGCTACGGCCGACACTCGGCTCGGACCCGACACGTCGCGGGCCGTCTTTGTAATTTTAGACACGGAACCGGCTCAGTGACCGTGCTACGGCCGACACTCGGCTCGGACCCGACACGGTCTAGCGTGAGTCGACCTTAAAGCGGAGAAGTTGCTGACTGAAAATGAATCCATGGACAATATTTTCTAGGTATCATTAACCCTGAAGAAAGTATAACATAGAGAAAGCAACGAAACTGAAGATGATATTTCATTTTAAACACGGAATAAAATTTAATACATCTTTATTTACTTAAAACTATGTCACGTCACATCTATATTATGCCTATTCATTGGGCGAGTACACATTCCCGACCATGTAGGCGGGCGTGTCGCGCACGCGCTTGCCCTTGAGGTTGATGGCGTAGGGCAGCAGCGACACGTCGCGCCGGTGCACGCCGCGGCCGCCCGGCGTCCAGGCCGCCAGCTCGCACGTGGAGTAGCGCTTGCACGTGACGGCCACCCAGGCCAGCGCCGCCAGCACCACGTCGCCGCAGCACAGCTTGGGCCCGCCGCCCTCGAACCGCAGCAGCTCCGGGTGCCGCGCCAGCCCCGGCCAGTGCCGGAGCCTCTCGCCACCGCCCGAGGGCACAGCAAACAAATCCGTACCAACGAACTTCTCGTACAACTCATCGGCGTCCTCCGTTTTCACCACCGTGATGGGCAGCCTCTCGGAGCAGAATACTGTGAAGCGGCACGGATCCGAGCACGCAACGTGGTCGATCCGAGCCACGCCCCCTATAAACAGCGACATACCCATCTTAAGGTAGTATGTTTGCGGTCGGATTATATTCTTTGGAATGGTCAGAAGCAACTCTTCAGTGCTGAGCAGGGAGAGTGCCTGGTCCGGGTGGATGACGCCGGGACTGTCGTAGAACCACTTGCTCTTAGCAAACTGTTTCTCATTCATCACCGAGAATTTCTTCATTTGTTCCGTACCATCATCCACAAACTCTGAAAATGATCTTCCGATATGACCAATGAGAGTGGGATTCTCTGTAGATTGGAGACCTTCTAGCTGAGCTTTGCGAATACTCTTCTCCACTTTCATCAGTTTGCGCTCTGATCTCAGTCTTTTGGTTCTCTGGTGGATCTTCCAACCTGAAGGCCTGTTGATGGGGAATTTCAGTAGGTTCAGTGTGGTGCCCGGCCATCTGCTGACCGTAGCTCTCTTGATGATATCTACAGCATGAACCTTGCAGTAGTCAGATCGCAATAAAGCGTTGAACAGGGAGCTTTTCCCAACATTTGTACAGCCTACTAGGAACACATCACCCTTGTACATCCACTCTTTGAACATGGCGGAGATAAGGTCCTCTACTCCATAACCAGTCTTTGCAGAAATTATGGAAACATACTTAATGTTGGCATCTGCTAGTTTAGTCTTGCTGATCGCTGACATCAAGGACTCTTTCACTCTTTGCAGGTAACCAATACTATCACCTGGCAGTAAGTCAGCCTGAAGAAGAAAATATACAAAAATTAATAAGTTAAACTTAGTATGTAGTTAATAATGACAACAGATTTAATATTATACCTTATTTGCCACTATAAATATGGGTCTGTCTGTGCCTATGATATCCACTATCCCTGGCCATATAGAGCATGGAAAATCTAAGAGATCCACCATCAAGATAACTAGTGATTTCACATATCTGTAAAAATAAAAGTCTGATTATTTATAATGCTGTTGTGTGCTACAAATTATTTTATGTAAGCTTATCATCGCGGTGATTACACAGGAATATCAATAACCTTGAAGACTAATTTAGCTTTTATATATTACTTAAAATTATAAATAATGTTAAGAGATACCTTATTGATTGTAACAATTTCTCATACTCATCGGGATGCACAGTAACATCCAATGCAATGTTATATTCCTTGAGGAAATGACATCTCTGACACTCCATAGTTTTCAACTCAACATCTTTCCTATGCCTGAATATTTGACTGGGCAGGTATCCCGGGATAGCAGGGTCGCTGCTGTGCAGCAGAGCTCCGCAGCCCCCACAAGGCACACTGCTGATCCCAAGGCTGGGATCTGGTGTGCCATATTGACTGCTCCAATCACTTTCTTCTTCATTATCATATTCAGATAACCTTGAGTCATCAAAATATTCATAATTTGCCATCCACTTCTTAAGGTCCTTGCGGTCAAATTCATCATTATCAGTATCTATGCTTGTGGATTTAAAAGTTTTTTTCTCTTCCTGAAAATCAACTGCAGTGGCACTGCCTAATGGCTGCTGAAATGCTTTTTCTGGTTCTTCCTCAAGTTCCTCCGCAGCTTCACTGTCTTTGAGAAGGCGCTCCCCATCCACATAGTACTTCAAGGCCACAGGTAGAGGCGAAAGATGCTTAGATTCAAATTCTTTTTTTTCTGTTTTTTTCAGCTGCTTTAATGTTTTTAAATGGTACTTGAAATAACCCAATGCAACTTTGTCATGTTCTAAGTATGAGCTGAATGTAATTCGGTCCTGGTACTCTTGGAGTAAGTTGTGGAAATCCTTACTTTTATGGTTATTCTTCGTATCTATCTTATTTGAAAGCTCATTTGTTGGCTGTATGTGATTGAATCTTCTATTTTGGAATGGATTCCTACTTCGACATAACCTCAATACAATTTGCTTGCAGTAAAGCATGTTTTTTGATGTCGTGACTAGTTGTACTGTACCTTGGATGTATTTATTCGATTAGAACATATGTACTTCAAATATGTTATTCATTTTACTTATTTTATTTCATAAAATTCACAATCGGAAAACATACGCAAATGAAAACAAAACAAATCTGATTTGGCATTGACGTTGACGGATGACATCATATTTCGTGACAGTGACAGTCATCTGCTATTAACTGACATTGACGGTTTATACGGCTATGATAGTGTTGTGCTGTGTCGGTGTGAAGGTTGAACGATGATCCTATTAAAGTTCGGATCGGATTATAGTAGGAAATAATTTAAACGTTGCGTGATTCTTAAGGTGTGCTGACTGACCATGACCAATTGTTTTTTAACATCTTAATACTATGACTCATTTCTCACTATTGAATAGCCATTATTTATGATTATTCTGAATCTAAGAACATCACAAGAGTACAATTTAAATTACACCAGTCGGTTTAGTACCAACCTATAGGTAGGTCGGCCGGTCGAACTGTACACTTGAGTAAATTTATTTGTTCTTCAATTCATTTCAGTAATTAAATAAAAATAGCATATTGTTATAACAAATGGTTTATGGAGTGGTTGAGAAAAGATATTTATCTTATAATGAACAAGAAAATAATAATAATATTTTTATACTTTATTAAAGGTAACTTATAGTTATGAAATTTCGCAAAGTGTTTTATATATATTTATAACATTTGAATCTTGATACACCTAATAACAACTGCTTTTAAATTGTTGCAGGAAAGTATTGTGAAGTTGATATAGACGAGTGCATTCAAAACCCAAAGATATGCAACCACGGAGTGTGCGTCAACGTTGTCGGCTCTTACCAGTGCTACTGCAGGCCAGGTACGGACCTCCCGCGACCTATGTAGGTAGTGACCAACGTGTCAACTGTTACTGAGTGCTTGTATGGTGCAGGTTACACGGGCGACAACTGCGAGCAGGACATCGACGAGTGCCTGTCGTCGCCTTGCAAGCACGGCGGCACCTGCATGAACCTAGAGAACAACTACGAATGCACTTGTATGGAAGGTTTCGAAGGTACCAGTTACACAAAATTTTTATTTCATTGAATTTAGTCCGTATGTTTTGTAAAGTGTTATTAAAGTGAATATGTTTTCTAGGTAAAGACTGCTCCGTGAACATAAACGAGTGCGAGTCGAGCCCTTGCGCGGCCGGCTCCACCTGCGTGGACGGCGTCAACAGCTACGCCTGCGTGTGCCAGGAGGGCCTCAGCGGCGCCAACTGCGAGATCGACATCGACGACTGCGAGGTCAGTACCACTCTAAAGATTTATATGTCATTTATTTCCATAAAATCCTAAAGATCACTTGGACAAACTCGACGCTTACTCGAACCCCTTTACGCCTTCATCATCATCATTTCAGCCATCGGACGTCTACTGCTGGACATAGGTCTCCCTTAGTAACCTCCGTTTATTACAGTCGGATGCAGCCTGCATCCATCGTGAACCAGTAGCCTTGACAAGATCATCTGTCCATCTTGTTGGTGCACTTCCGAAGCTGCGTTTTCCGATCCGTGGTCTCCACTCGAGAACTTTTCGGCCCCATCGGCCATCCGTTCTCCTCGCTATATGGCCAGCCCATTGCCACTTTAAAGAGCTAATCCGCTGAGCTATGTAGGTGACCCGCGATCTTCTACGTACGCTACGCCTTACGAAAAAACATTAAAACACGGGTGGAAAACCAGTATGATATGGGGCAGTATTTAGTATCGGTACTTATGTGTTTTAAAACGTTAATTCGGATCTAAAGTATCTATAAAATAAAGGTTTATTTGTGTGTATTTCAGATTTCATCGTCCCTAATTATAGGCTTCTCGCTTGTTATCGCCTCGTAGCTAATTGCGACATCACCATTAAAAAGCCCGTATGGAAATCTTTCAACGTTATTGGTGTTATCTTCCTCGTATGCCTATTGTTACTTCATTAGTTACGTATATACCTTTGTTATTTTATTATACATACCGTAGTCGGTAACAGTAACAATAACAACACATATCGATACCTTTTTAAACAAACAACGTAAAGACTAACAAATAAGTTACAATAACAAATTTTTATTGTTCCTTTCATTAATTGTCTTACTTGAATAATAATCAGAATAATCAATTTATTGGTAAAATACATTTAAAATTAATACTGTCAAAAATGACAAGAAAATTATAAGAATAAAAAATGTCTCTAGAAATAGAATTAAGACAGTTACGTGGATTTAAAAAACTCATCAACTCTTTAGAAAAGCTTTCTAAAGTGTCTCGATCAGCCATAATTTCAATTTTGAAAGATAGCAAACTAGAATCGGTCAACACTTTTTCTGCCAGGTCCTGTATACTTATCCAAATAGGATTTTATTGAAATAAATTACCTATATAATCTTCTTTATACACCGTGGTCGTCAATAACCCGAATGATTTAAGCTAACGATACTAGAGCCTAATTAGAGTATATAAAGTTATGTAACATATAGTCCAAAAACTCATAATTAAGGAGATATTAATTATTTACAACAAATCGAAAGTTAAAAAATCTCCAGTCTAACACACCCTAAGGGCGTGAGCATGTCGTAGCCGCTTACTTCTTTTACACGTAGACTACTAACTGCATGGCTGTTAGCCAGTTTCATAAAGAAGTTTGGTATCTATCTACAAAAAGTTTTTAATAAATAAAAATAATTTCAATACAAACATCGTGCTAGACATAACTTGACACTTCTTGTTCGTCGTGTGATTTCGGAGCGATTCGTGAAGTGTCATGCTCGCTCTCTGTTCTTCAACTTGAGTTTCTTACCTAATGGCTTGTTCACAAAGAAGCGGGCAATTAATAAGATTTAATTTGTACCGAAATTGTAATTTAATTAAGACACATAATTAGACCCATGTTGATATAACATAATTTACTCGTAATGTCGTCAAAAATACGTGGTTTAAATCTTTCGGGTTATTGACGACCACGGTGTATATTAGCGTGTTGGTGTCGAGGGCAACGACCGGTATTGTTGCGAAACTCGACGTCAACTATGCATTGTACCGCGCAGGGCCGCGGCGCGAATCCGTCCACACGACGCGCTGTATTGGGCTCACTCGTGTTCATTAATAACTCCACTTTTTGTCCGAGAACAAGCAATTATACGCATCATTAATACTTTATTTTTATTCCGAATTGATAATACGTAAATAACGTATTTGGTTTGAGTTATTTGAGTTGTAGAATCAAAATAAGATACATGATGAGGTCAGGTGGTGTGGTTAATTGAATTGTTTTTGTTTACGTCGACGTAAATTGTCGTGCTAAAGTTATCGGCAATTTATAAAGACTAGTTAATTTATTGACTATTGTCTTATTTATTTTATTGACTTGGTGACCTCTGATGCGAAAGTATACCAGGGACGTAGATGGTAGCGTTATTTGTATTTTTTTTGGTGGTTTTTAAGCATAGTAAAATATTGTTATATTTGTATGTTTGTTCTATTTTATATCTTAGATAGAATCCGTAACATAAGCTTTGAGCTAACCAGGGGGCAAGATTTTGACTATAAATAGATACATAAAAAATATTTAAGTATCGATCTACATGCACGTTTTCAAACACTTATCTTTCAATTCTAATTCTTATTTGTTGTGGGGGAACTAATATAGCGTATTGTGCATTGTCTCCTTGCCTAAGTTGGCCCTAACCAGCCTAACTCCTTAATGTAGCGAAGAAACCAAAGGTCTCTTACACCTTTGGTACTTACCGATTATATTCCAATATTTTCCCTTCAGCGTATGTGTTAAAAGCTGCATGAGTAGCAGTACCAACCGGTTGGTGGTTATTACAGTCGGAGCCCTGCTTACACGGCGGGCGCTGCGTGGACGGACTGAACAGCTTCACGTGCGAGTGCGCCGGCACCGGGTTCTCCGGCGAGCAGTGCGACGTCAACATCGACGAGTGCGCGCCGGCGCCCTGCCGACACGGCGGCTCCTGCGTCGACGACGTCAACGACTACCGCTGCGAGTGCCATCCCGCATACACAGGTACTTACTTCACTTATTTAGGATCAAATTACTGTATTGCTCTACTGTTTGGCTCTGTCGGCCGCCTTTTTAAACGACTTCACGTACATTATTTTGTTTTTGGTCTACCTCTACCTCATTTATCTATCACCCATTGCTGTAATCTCCATCCAAAGGTTGCCTGGTAGAGATCGCTCTTTAGCGATAAGGCCGCCAAAATTTATTTTGTTGTATTTGTTATTTTTGTTTGTTTATTTTGATGTACAATAAAGTGTTTTTGTATTGCATGTATTTGTAATCTATTTAGATCTGAACTTACGTGCTGACTGAAACTGCAATTTGTTGGTCAAATATCCGTTTGATCATTACTCAAATCAATCTACCCTTTCCTCTAGGTAAAAACTGTGAGATCGACATCCCGGAGTGCGAGAGCGCGCCGTGCCGTTTCGGCGGCGTGTGCCTCGAGCGGTCCAACACCAGCCTGTACCTCCCCGGAGACGCGCCGCCCGTGCAGGTCGGCCCGCAGCCGCACATGCTGCTGCCGCCGCTCTTCTACCAGCCCTTCTTGTTGGAGAACGCGAGCGGGTGAGTCACTGTGCCTCGGGCGGTCCAACGCTAGCCTGTACCGAGCCTAACTTCAACCATTCAACACTCTTTGTCACTTTAGATTCTCTGTTTAAAAGTTTATTATTTCGCAGTTACGAGTGCGTGTGCGTTGAGGGCACGCTCGGCGCGCACTGCGAGGTTAACGTGGACGAGTGCGCGTCGGGCCCCTGCGCGCACGGCAAGTGCATCGACGGCGTCGGACAGTACCACTGCGAGTGTCTGCCGGGCTACGAGGGCGACCACTGCCAGCTGGAGATCGACGAGTGCGCCAGGTCTGTACACCTGTCCCCATTCCAAATAATCATCATCATCATTGGACTTCCACTGCTGGACATAGGCCTCCCTATGACTTCCAGTCATTACGGTCGCTCGCGACTTGCATCAACCGCGAGCCAACCGCCTTCACCAAATCATCTGTCTACCTTGTTGGTGGACGTCCAACGCTGCGTTTTCCGATCCGTGGTCTCCACTCGAGAACTTTTCGGCCCCATCGGCCATCTGTTCTTCTCGCTATATGGCCCTACCCATTGCCACTTCAAAAAGCAAGAGCTGATCCGTTGACCCCCTTCTCCTACGGCAAATTATCCAAATAATGCAGTGCTATTAATGTAGAGGATTCCTGCAGGTACCAGCCGTGCGCGCACGGGCGCTGCATCGACGGCCGCGCGTCCTACTTCTGCGTGTGCGAGGAGGGCTACGGCGGACAGAACTGCAGCGTGGTGCTGGAGGGGTGCCGCGCGCAGCCCTGCCGCAACAACGGCACCTGCCACCCCTGGCTGTTCCGCGAGACCGAGCACCGGTTCAACTGCTCCTGCGCGCCCGGACACCTGGGCACTACCTGCGAGAAGGTACCCCCTGAACAATTGTGTTTTTTACCTCGCTATACCCGGCCAAATGACGATCCTTTAGCAACACTAATGGTGTTGTATTTTTTTTTATCCAAAATCACATGTTAAAGACCTTTTTACTTTGTGGTGGGAAAACCTTTGATACCGCATATGTCAGTTACATTCTGCAGTTTTTCTTTCCAACCTCAGGTTGTCTGGAAGAAATTGCTAAAGCAATAAGACCGCCCATAATGCCTACGTTTTTGTAGTTTTTTTTGTTCCTATGTAATTATTGTTTATTGGTGTGTGTAGTAAAGAATTATCTTATCTTATATCATTTACTAAAAATAGTGTAACCTTCCTTTCCAGATCACCACGATGTCCCTGGAGAAGTCGTCGTTCGCGGAGGTGAACACGTCGCGCGAGGAAGGCTACGACATCTCGTTCCGCTTCAAGACCACGCTGGGCAGCGGCCTGCTGGCCATGGGGCGTGGCCTCACCTACTTCTTCTTGGAGCTGTCCAATGGACGCCTCAACCTGCACTCCAGTCTGCTTAACAAGTGGGAGGGCGTGTTCATAGGGTCCAACCTTAATGACAGCAACTGGCAGAAGGTAACTTTTCTAGTCATATTTTATTCCATATATTTTATTCCGGCCAGGGAGTAGACAGGAAATTTTCATACGATCGATAAAGACTAAAAAAATATTATTTGTGATATGTATAGGAATGGGATAAGTAAGTATTGAAAATTCTTTTTGAACACCGTAGGATTGTTCTAGATACCTACATTGACAAAACTGAATTATTTAAGATTCTACTTATGTAAATTTAAGCCGTTGGTTTTCCAAAAAAATTAATAAAAAAACGTACTTTGGTGCGACAGCGTAAAAATGTAATGTATATAAAAACTTAAACTCTTGTACCTTGTTCCAGGTGTTCGTGACAATAAACTCGTCTCACCTGGTGCTGGCCGCGAACGAGGAGCAGACCATCTACCCCATCAGCCAGCTAGAGGCCTTTAACTCATCGGTGACGTCGTTCCCGTCGACGCGCCTCGGCACCGCCGGCTCGTCCTACGCCACGCTCACACACGGACCCAACGCCTTCGTGGGCTGCTTCCAGGACGTGGTTGTCAACGGCCAGCCGGTCAGTAGTACGCTCACACATTCCGGGCGTTGTTTAGTTCGTGATACGCCACGCTCACACACGGACCCAACGCCTTCGTGTTATTCTGTTACGTGTTATTATGTCGTCGGTGTGTGTCGACTGTTTTTGTGTGACTTTATTATTGTCATTGATTCTTAACTAGTTTCGAATTTGTTACTGAATGAGTTTACGGAGATCTTTGTCGCTACATC
This sequence comes from Chloroclystis v-ata, assembly GCA_963691955.1. Lineage (NCBI taxonomy): Eukaryota > Metazoa > Arthropoda > Insecta > Lepidoptera > Geometridae > Chloroclystis > Chloroclystis v-ata. Next base: position 5,884,369 of record OY829905.1, read on the forward strand.
TGCAGTCTTCTTAGATTCTGAATCCAAAAACCATTGTCTGGAGAAGCCTAGCTTCCTGTACAGCTTGTGCTAGTCAGGAACCCATGGATTGAATTGAATGTAGTTTTATGTTAATAAATGATTGATTGATTGAAAGTATCTCCTCAGGTCCTGCCCGAAGAAACCCCGGACAGCACCGAGAGCACGACCAGCAACAGCGCCAGCGTCGTCAGCAGCGGCGCGGGCGGCGCCGTGGTGCTGAGCGGCGTGCGCGCGTCGTGTCCGCGCACGCCGCAGTGCAGCCCCAACCCGTGCCGCTCCGGCGGCGTCTGCGCGGACAACTGGTCCTCCTTCGCATGCGCCTGTCCGCGCCCGCATCTAGGAGATACCTGCCAGTACAGTCAGTATTAGCACATGCTATGATAATGCTAGAGAGTATAGTGGTGGGCAAACTTTTTTAATGGCAGGTACAATTTATTTTTAATCTAGAGGCCGGCCAGAATTTTAGAAAAAAATCGAACCATATTTTGGGCTTCATCAGTAGTTCTATTGCATAATCTTGAAATAGGCGCCTATTTAAATTTTATAGGGTTGTTTCCCCAAAAGGCGATGTGGTCGCTCAGCGACAAAGCCTTGTTCTTGTAATAAAAAAAAAATTAAAAGGCTTTAGATTACTTGCCACGTAGTTTTTTCATTTACTGATTGCAAACCAGCTAGCTATACAGAAAAAAATATACATACGGCACAAACGCCCCTGATAAAGATTAACAGTTTTATTGAGCAGTGTCAATTAAATTCAGATTTTACGCGCCAAAATGCTGCCTAGAATATTTTGGATAGATTGGACTCTCGACGAGCCGGAATTGCCCTGCGGGCCGTACTTTGCCTATCACTGCTTTAGTACTTACGGGCTTATCACTCAACAACTAAATAAACACCAGTGTACAAAGTATAGTTAATAAAGTATCCGTATCTGCCCAGTATAACAACCTCTGTTATAAATAGGGCCAAATAAACGAATCTTTTCAATCTTTTAGACTACACGGCCGCGACGTTCGGCCAGGAGTCTGCGGCGCCGCGCAGCGTGGTGTCGGTGGCGGCGTCGGAGCGCGCGCGCCGCGCACTGCACGCCGCGCTCGACATCTCCATGTTCATCCGCACGCGCAAGCCCACCGGACAGATCTTCTACCTCGGCACGCTGCCCAGGTGACCAACCAGACTAATGAACATTTAATTGTGTATATACATAATATAAAAATAAGTCGGGTTTTCCTTCCTGACGCTATAACTCCAGAACGCACGAACCGATTTCCACGGTTTTGCATTCGTTGGAAAGGTCTCAGACTCCGTAAGTTTTATAAAATTGCAAAAAAAAAATAGCTTGAAAGTGTAAAACGCGGACGAAGCCGCAGGGTGGAAAGCTAGTTGTGTATAATTTATATATCGGCCCGTGGACACAGTCTCAAATTAACCCGGGCGAATACGTACACTCTCTCTGCACATAATTTCCTTTCCAAACAGAGTTGTTCGGAATTGGAACAGACTACCTCAAGAAGTGTGACAGCTCTTCAAACTGCTTGAAAATCAGATTCGACCACTGGTTACGCACAAATAAACTACAGATGACAAGAAATAAACAATGACTGTACCTTCCAATACTGTGACATAGACACATCAGCATCTAACCTGATTGTGTAAAGTAAAATAATAATAATAATTTAAGTATCAAATATTCACTATCTCTACAAATCCAAAATGTTTTGTAGATATGGTCAAACGGAAGAAACTCAAGTGGGTGCGTCTTTGGAGAACGGAGAGCTGCTGGTGCACCTGCGCTTCAACCAGACCCCGGAGAACTACACCGTCGGGGGCACCAGGCTCGACAACGGACATCTACATCTCATTGAGGTGACCAAGCCATGTGGACTAAGGGGCAGCTTGTCTGGAGGACAGAGAGCCTCTTTCAATGTAATATAAAAAGGGTGTATATAAAACTGATTTTATATCTGCAGGTGGTGCGCAATTCAACGTTAGTGCAAGTGAAACTAAACGGAACGGAATACTTTAGGAAGTCAATCTCTGCCGCCAAGTTCATCGACGCACAGGTAACATGATTGAATTTTTCTGCTTACTCTACTGTTATATTTACTTGCTAAATTGTATTAAAGATTTAAAGATTTAAAGATTTATGTCATTTATTTCCATAAAATCCTAAAGATCACTTGGACAAGTCAATAAATACAACACATTATTAAATAAAATAAACAATGGAAACAAGGTTGACATAAAAATATGTTTCGTTTTTTTAAGCACTGAATTGAGAAACATAAAGAACAATCAGCTCATATCTGAATTTAGTACAATTATTTGTTAGTTTGTTCTTTTCTTTAAGATATTGGAGCGGATTCCATCCCATGCAGTTTTATCTTCTAAATACTCTGATATTTTATAATATGATTTTGAAATAAGATGTTTTTTTACCAAGTTTTTAAATTTAGTGATAGATAATTCTTGCAATTCTTTGGGAATCTTGTTATAGAAGCGTATACATTGCCCCTTAAAAGATATATTAACCTTATGTAGCCTAGTAATATGTAAAGCTAGTTTTTCCTTATTTCTAGTATTAAAATTATGTCTATTACTTTTCTTAGGAAAACTATTGATGTTTTTGTGGGTATACATTAAGACTGTATAAATATATTGACAGGGAATTGTCAATATATTTATGTCCTTGAATGTTTCACGCAAGGATTCTCTTGGGCTCATTTTATAGATAGATCGAACAGCTCTTTTCTGAAGCACAAATATATTATTCAGTCGTACATCTCCAGCACTCCCCCAGAGTAATATGCCATACGACATAACACTGTGAAAATAACTGAAGTAGACCAGTCTAGATGTAGTTACATTAGTTAAATAACGAATTTTTTTGACAGCAAAAGCCGCAGAACTGAGCCTTTTCGATAACTTATCTATGTGAGCGTCCCATTGAAGCTTACTATCTAGTGTTATGCCTAAAAATACAGTACTTTTTACTAACTCTAAGTTTTTATCCTTTATTTTAATATCTGCCTTAACTTGTTTTACATTTGGTAATGTAAATCTTATACATTTGGTTTTATTTTCATTAAGTAACAAGTTATTAGAGTTAAACCAATGAACTACTTTCGAAATAGCGTTATTCACCTTGTCATAGTTATTGGTACGTCGATTCATTTTAAACAAAAGAGAGGTGTCATCAGCAAATAACACTATTTCGTGATCATTCTTTACAAGATGGGGTAAATCATTTATGTATATTAAAAAGAGATACGGACCCAAAATTGATCCCTGCGGTACACCCATTGAAACCAAAGACCCTGGGGACCGCTTACCATTAACATCAACTCTTTGAATCCTTTCACTTAGGTAAGAAGCAAAAAGATCCAAAGAGCTGTCTCTAATTCCATAATGATGTAATTTTCTGATTAATGTTTCATGGTCTACACAATCGAATGCCTTCGATAAATCACAAAAAATTCCTAAAGCATCTTGCGACTTTTCCCACGCATCATAGATATGCGTTAGCAACTCTGCGCCAGCATCAGTAGTGGACCTGCATTTAGTGAAGCCATATTGCCTATTGTGTAATAAATTATTATTATCAAAATGCTGTGAGATTTGTAATAAAATAAGTTTCTCAAATATTTTACTAAACGTAGGCAGTACCGATATTGGCCTAAAGTTAGTCGGATCCGTCGTAGTACCAGATTTGAAGAGAGGTACAATTTTGCTGTGTTTCATTAAATCAGGAAATACACCACAGTCAACGCATTTATTAAAAATGTAAGCTAATTCAGATGCAAATGTATGTATAAGTGATTTAAGTATTTGTACCGAGATACCCCAGAGATCTTTGGTTTTCTTTACATTTATAGTTTTGAAAGCTTTTAAAATGTCTTCTGTGTTTACATATTTAAAGTGAAAGTCTACTTTACAAATGGGTACATTTTCTTTTAATAATGACTCTGCAATGCTATATGATGAGTTTAATGTTCTAGTAGTAGACACAGGGATGTCAGTAAAAAAGCCTTCAAACGCTTTTGCTACATCAAGATCATTTTGAATAACAATATCATTTATTTTAAGTTTAAATTCTGTATTAGAGTTTAGAGTTCTACCGGTTTCATCATTAATTATTTTCCAGGTAGTTTTGACAATGTTACTACTATTTTTAATTTTTGAACTAATATAATTTGATTTAGCTATTTGACAAACAGTTTTGAAAATTTTAGAATATGACTTAACTTTATCTCTGAACTCTTTACAGAAGTTAAACTGTTTTTCATTATACAATTCATATAATTTTTGACGACTTTTATGTATACCCACAGTTGCCCATTCGCTAAAGCCAGGCTTGTCGGACACTACCATTGACTTGGTGGTGAATATTGAACTAAAAATATTATTGAAATTATTAAAAAATGTACTGTAGAGTTGACTGGGATTACTGTTACTGTAATCAAAAGGAAGCTTTAAATCCCAGGTTGATTTAAACCTCTCAAATCGGTTGGTAGTGACCGGTACATAATTTATTATCTTTTTGACATATTTTGGTCTATCTTTTATTTCAAATTTTACAAATTGCCCTAGGTGGTCTGATTTTAAGTTACTGATTATTTTTTTCTCAATTATATTTTCATTTGGGCCGGTGAATATATTGTCTATACATTTTGCTGATGTTTCAGTTATTCTTGTTGGTTGGGAAAACAATGGAAACAAGTTGTAAGAGCTGAATAAACTACATAACCTAGTACTTAATGCATTTACTTCTAATAGGTTAATGTTGAAATCACCGCATATAGTAATACTTTTACTTGTATTGCATATCTTCAGTAAAATGTGGTCCATGACCTTCTCAAATATCTCATATGAGGCCGAAGGGGGTGTATATACGCTTACTATAAGACTCCGCTCCAACTCTACACATGCTACCTCAATTTGGCTTTCAACTGACAAGGATGTAATATCTTGTCTATTTTTAAATTTTAATGTCTTATTGACTAATATCAAAGAGCCTCCTCGGATAACATGTGTTCTACAAAATGAGCTACCAACCTGGTGATTGGGGAAGTTAAACATGAGCTCATGGTCTCTAAGCCAGTGCTCTGTAATACATATTATATCAATATTAAAAGAGTTTAAATACAATTCTAATTCAAATAATTTACTATTTAATCCTTGAATATTTTGATGCACCAAGTTGGTATAACATTTTGCATTTTGTTTACAATTATTTATTTTATTGTGTTTTTTGTGATTCATACTATTAGATATTTTCTCAGAATTATTATTACTTATATTTAATTGAATTAATTGGCAAGAGATTTCCTCTTTTGTCTTATAATCTAATTTAAAGAACTTGGATAAAATTCCAAGGACTTTACTATATTGCTATGCTCAAAAGAAGCATTTTTTATAGCCAAATTATTGGCTGTTATACTTAAATAATAACTTAGCGAATCAGCTAATTGTCTTGTGTAAAAGTGTGGTAGGTAATAATTACCATTGGTCAAATAAAATATATTACTAACTATACTGTTAGTATCAATCACATGTATTACAGGGTTATTGCATGAAATAGTATGCAATGTCATGTTAAGCTTATATCTAATATTATTTTCTATTTGTGGCAACTTCTGACTAAAAGGAAATGTATAGAATACAATTTCGCCTATTTGTAGAGAAAATAATTCATCCACATAATTAATTAGGTCGGACTTCTTTACATTTCCCCTATTTCCAATCATAATTATTAAACTTGTATTTTTTGTCAAAGAATTATCATTTTTTATATTTTTCATGATTTGATGCAAATCAGAGTTAGGGAAACAGTTATTTATTATAGAATGCTTCATACCAATGTTCAAAAACTTACCAATGCTTTTTCCAATTTCATCACAGTACATAACAGTTTGTTTACAGGGTGTAGTTGGATTTGTTGTTATGGTTAAGGATGATGATGCAACCCTGGACAGATTAGGTTCCTCATGGTTTTGGCTAGAGAGACTAGCCGGACCAGATTTCTCATGATCCAGACCAGCATTGCAGCAACAACCAGCCATAACTCTGGACTCTAGACTGACCTGGCTATTAAGAACAGCATCCATTGCTAGACTGAGTTCCCGAATTTCATTTGTAGACTTTTGATATAAAAGACTATAATGGTTCATGGAACGTTCTGCGGAGCTTAGTTTACTCATGAGATTTTGTATGTCATCTTCATATTGAAGTTTGTTACTATTAAGCTGATTTATATACATTTCTAATTTATTTAATAGTGTTCCATTTGTTCTAGATCTAATAACAGCTTTTTTATGCATTTTTAACATTGTTTTGGTTTTTTTAATGATTTTATTAATTTTAACATATTTTTTTAACTTATTGCTACTTTGCATGTGTATTTTGCCTTTACTAGAAGCGACCACATGACCTACACTATCATCTTTAGTTAAATCAATTGTTATCAAGGCGGGGTTCATGTTATCGCTTTCAGTAAAAACTTGGCCTGATGTAGTATACGGTAATAATTCACTGTATAAAGTTTGTGTAGACTCTATGGCAGAGCTTTGGGCCTTATCTTCCAACTGTGTGATAAGGTGATGTGCATCACACAGTTCTCTCTCCAGCAAAGATGTCCTGCGCAGGGCTGATTCAAACTCAATACCACAATTCTGATCAAACCTATGAATCATTTCCTGTAGCCTATCACGCTCTTCAGTAATGGACGCATTTAGGGAATGTAGAACCGAAAGTTCACTCTTCAACTTTTTATTCTGTTCTATTGAGTCCATGAAAATTTTCTCATTCTCATCTATTTCTTGTAGTAATTGTGCATTCTGATCCTTGGATTTTTTAAGCTCCAACAAAACTGTTTGAAGCTTTGTAAGTTCGTCTTGACGAGACAAACCTCTGCGGGTCATCATTGTTTAGTTTTTATGTAAAATTAACAAGTTTCAAAATACACAGTGTCTGGGGTGTTTTGTTTCAGAAGTGGTTGTACTTACGTGGTGTAGTTGTTGGTACTTAATAGAAATAGTATTCTTATGGCTAAGAACTCACGATTTAGCACAAATACTTGTAAAACACAAAAACCCAGCCAAATAACTTCAAAATTTCTAACCGAAAACGTCAAATTTAGATTGGCCAATACACAATTATTATAACACTTTTCTCACTTATAACTACTTAATTATACAGATTTTACGTTTATTATGCGATGAAATTGGAATACAGAGCGTAAAACTAACTAAAAACAATTAAAATTTAATTATTTTGGTAGGAAGCAAATTTATTATTATTATTATTATTTATATTTATTGAATAACTATTTTATTTTTACGCCAAATATTTCACACCTATGCTTAACCTATATGGGCACGTGTAGCTTCATCTATTTATAGGTCTAACCCAAGTAACCCAACACTATTAACCTTAACTTAAAATGAACACTAACAGTAGACTGACCAAAGCCCGTGTGATGTAGATGCTGTACCTGGGTGGGCCGCCCCCCGTGCCGCAGCCCCCCGCACCGCAGCCCCCTGCGGCCGAGGCTCTGACGGCGGGCGTGCCCCCCACCACGCCGCCTCCCCTCCCACAGGGGGACGACTCCGCATACTTCAAGGGGGTCATACAGGACGTGCAGGTAGGACGTATGAAGAAAAAAAGACAGCTTAGGAGTTTGTGTTAGATGGTTAACTATACTCTAAATTATAATCGAGGAGAAATTTTGTAAACAAATGTGTTACCATATCAAAAAAATAGTTTCGAAATGTAAGTTTATAAAGATTTACATCATATTTATAAATACTTATGGTAGGGTTTATTTTCTAATCAATATCCATAGAATAGAAAATTGATATGGTTTTGCACTATTTATAATATTTTATTTTATTTTGAGAACAAAGTTATAAATTGATGAAGAAATAGTAGCAGAAAATATTTTACGACACTGGTAACATCGTTGTAAATAATCGTAAATCACAGGAGTTCGGAACCATTACCATTTCATGCATTTTGATAGACAATATGGTGCATTGTATGGTAGTTTCGTGTTTTTCATTCGTCTCTTGTCCCTCGAAGTCGAATGTCTAATATGTAATTTAAATATATTGTTTTATTTGTATTTCCTAATGAATACAGGGAAACAAAGTCCCGACGATGCCACATCCACGCTAGATCTTTTAGCTCATAGCTAGATCATCATATAAGAAACCTACTTTTCAGTGTTCTGAAGTAAGTAGTAGGTATGTTAGTTAGGAATATTTAGGATTGCACAAGCAAAACCGCGCGCCATTGTTACTGATAATGATCCATGGAAAAAAGGTGGTGTCCACCCCTGACTTGTCATTATGACAGTGACATCTCATGACATTTATTTGTTTACAAAATTTCTCCTCAATTCTAATTTTCACTATAGTAGTCTTAACTCGTATAACTCAACAGATCTCGAACGGCGTGAACGTGACCATAGTGGAGTTCTTCCCGCTGCGGGTGCCCGGCCTGCAGCTGCCGCCGCCGTTCGGCACCGTGACGCTGGCGGCGGGCGGCGTGCTGCCCGGCGTGGTCTCCGACGACGCCTGCGCCTCGCGGCCCTGTCTGCACCAGGCCGTCTGCGAGAACACCTGGAACGACTTTACGTGAGTCTCCAAAGTGCAAACTACAAACATCTATGCCTCAACCAATTTTTTTACTATTAGAAATAATTTATTCCTCGTTGAAGTCTAGCTCAGCCTCTCCCTCCTTGTCCGCAGATGCCTGTGCCCGCGCGGCTACAAGGGCAAGCAGTGCTCTGAGGTGGAGTTCTGCCAGCTGCAGGGATGTCCGCACAACTCTCACTGTCGCAACCTCGACAGCGGGTAACTACCTATTTTATTACTCCACATTTGTGAGAATAAATAAATAAATATCACTGGACAATTTTACACAGCGACATCTAGCCCCGTGGTAAGCATAATCTGACTCTGTCGCTACTCTGACAAAATATTTCTGTCTCTATCGTTCACATCACACCACCCAGAACAAACTTCTGATCAGAAGATGCCACCAGATAGATATTGTGTTACAATTCCAGATACGAGTGCGTGTCTAACGCGACGTTCGACGGCGTGTCGACGGCGCTGGTATACAAGCTGCGCGTGCCCCGCAGCGTGCCCATCCCGCCGGAGGACGACACCACGCTGCCCGACACGCTCTCCATCACGTACAGGTATAACGCGACGTGCGACGGCGTGTCGACGGCGCTGGTGTACAAGCTGCGTATACGTGTGCGATTGGCATATCATCTTATTCGTTTATATACAGCAGAAAAAGAGTTGGTTTGAGGTTTTTATTCTCATAAAGACACTTAAACTCCACTAAGGTTGCCTGGAAGAGATCGCTTTCAGCGATAAGGCCGCCCCTTGTACTTATAAGTTAGTATTAAGTTTTTCTTGAACTCTGTTTTATTTTAATTAAGAAGGTACAATAAAGTGTTATTCATTCATTCATTCATTCATTCTTAAATGTCGTCGCCCTCTTCTATTGTCTTCTGTCAGCCGCCATTTTTCACTAGCTCCTTACACATGTCACCTTGTTTACCATGGCACAGAGTTTATAATAGTAAACGTTTCGTTGCAGGAGCAAGAAAGGCGGAACCCTGTTCCACTGCGAGCTTGGCCAGGAGGTGTTCAGCGTGGGCGTGTTCAAGGAGCACGTGTCGGTGCAGTGGCGCCTCGGGCCCGCCGCGCCGGCGCTGCGCTCCATGACGGGCCGCGACCACCTGCACTGGACCACCGTGCGCTTCTCCGTCTCCGGGGACCAGCTCATAGGTAACTCTAGAGTTCATCCTTGGCTCTTACAAAATGCAAGTAATACGAGGTGACCATTTTAGTTACCATTGGCATGTTTCCGACAGGTTCATTCGTGGATGCGGAAGGTCATACGGAGACGGGCCTGTCGGCCGAGGTGGACGTGGGCCTGTGGCGCAGGCTGCTGGCGCACGGCACCATCCGCCTCGGCGCCAGCGGACGCGCGCCGCAGACGCAGGCGCCGCCGGTAAGTGGAGGGGGATCTCTTGGAGTGTGATGTGTTTAGGCTGAAAAAAATGTCTTGGACTGTTGAATATAACTAAAGAGAATTATAATTTCAGACGGAAAGTTCAACAGACATCACCACCGACTTCGAGTATATGGAAGGCGATAACGTCACAATTGACAATCTGGACGGAGAATACTTCAAGGTAAACATTTTCATTCAACGACACCGAGAGTATTGCACACATCCGCAATTCTAGGCTGCGGCGTACACGCTTAGTAAATTGTTCGCCGTATCTAGATAGTTGTTATGATGTGTGTGATCGCAGGGCTGCATCGGCGCGGTGCACGTGGGCTCGCTGCTGCTGCCGTACTTCACAGAGGAGGAGCTGTTCGTGGGCGCGGCCGCGGCGCTGCTGGCCGCTCAGCCGCACTACGCGCTGACGGCGGGGCGGCCCTGGGGCTGGGCCGAGGGCGTGGGCTGCGTCCTGTGTCTGGAGCAGGACTGCGCGGCCGGCGGGCGCTGCGCCGACGTGCGCAGCTCCTACGCATGCGCCTGCCAGCCTGGGTATGCCGGGGACCACTGCGAGGTAACCGACCCACGTGACGCGTCTGGGGGTGGAGATATTACCTGATACCTCCACCACAACCATGGTTACCACCACTACTCTCAACGGCTACGTGCATTTACAGATTGACATCGACGAGTGCGCCAACAACGAGTGCCAGAACAACTCCACTTGCAAGGACGAGGTGGCCAGGTACTCCTGCGTCTGCCCCATCGGCTTTGAAGGAGACCTGTTAGTATAACATTTCATATGTCTTCGTTTAATTCTCATCTAATTTATAAACATTTGTTGGTTTGGTAATGTTCTTACTGTTGAATTCATGGATGTGCTGATGTAGCTGGCACATTTAATGTCAATTTGTGCGATAACGTAAGATTACAGTCTTCGAAATGCATCATAGTTTAAGAAATACTATAGATTTTTTATTATCTGCGCTCGTATCGTGCACGTTTTTTGCTATTTAAACGCTGCTTGTCTTATAGGTGCGAGCGCGAGATAGACGAGTGCCTGTCGGCGCCCTGCCAGAACGGCGGCACCTGCGTGGACCTCGTGGGCGGTTTCCAGTGCGCGTGCGCGCCGCTGTGGCGCGGGCCCACGTGCGCGCAGCCACACGCGCGCACCTGCGCACACCGGCCCTGCGCGCACGGAGCCGTCTGCACCGACATACAGCCCGGTAAATTACCTGTTCATATGCCTAAATAATAAAATTACTGTGCAACAACCGAACACCCTCCTGTACCCACTATGTTCCCTCCTATAGATCTGCTAAACTGCATCAATTTAATGATCCAAAACAATTTAGTAACTTGTAGTAAGGGGTATCACAAGGCTCGCCGCTCGGACCAGCTCTATTCCCCGTATACACGAATGATCTTTCTCCCGCAGACCCGCCGACCGGCAACAACTTCACGTGCGCGTGTCCCGAGGGCTTCGAGGGCGTCTACTGCGAGAACGCCTTCTGTGAGATAACGCCCTGTATACACGGGACTTGCAGGAATGATACACAGGTATGTAACCTTAGTGGTGCCCACATTCTTAAAGATTGCTTGGTCTAGATAAGTTCTTTGTTTCAACAGTGAGACAATTTCAATACAATACAAAAACACTTTGTTGTACACCAAAACAAACAAAAAATACAAAATACAACAAAAAGAAACAAGTACAATGGGAGGCCTTATCGCTAAAGAGCAATCTCTTCCAGGCAACCTGTCACAAATTTCACTGTCGATTTACTTTTATGAAGTTCATTTTGTGATCCAGCGCCAGCCTTTGCGCGCTGTATGCTTGACGGAAGGCACTCTTAATTACAACGTCCTCCTAACTAAATTTCACTGTGCGTACATTATAATATGTAACCGATCTGTTTAAGCAGCTATTAAAGCTTATAACTCCTTAGCCGCCAGTATGCCTGTGCATACCGGGGTACCGCGGGGCGCTCTGCGAAGCGGAGCGGGACGAGTGCGCGGAGGCGGGCGGAGCCGCGTGTCTGCACGAGGGCCGCTGCATCGACGCGCCCAACAACTACATGTGCGACTGTCAGCACACAGGTATGTATATGTTACTTACATAGCTGTGGAATATCCGTAGCTGGTAACACATTTACCGTGCGCTATGCATGTGCGTATTGGAGAGTGTTACTCTTTGTAGTTATCCGCAAAATGTTGTCTGATGACGTCAAAGTCAAAAAACTTTATTGCCATAGAAATAAAGATTTACATGAACACGTCAGAAAAAACTTATAACTCAATAAATCATTTATAACTTCGACCTCTGATTCATCCTAAAAGACAGCCACATAAGTCATTGACAAACGCTAAGAAAATGTATTCGTTAAACATAAATAATCCTAATGTAAATTCCTGTAACCGACATCGGAAGTAGGCTCGGTTCACGCACTTTAGAGAATGCTGGTTAGTCATTAATAGATAAGACATTGCTAACTCAATTAATGACCAGTTTCCTAAAACCAGGAAACTAATGCACCAACAAAATAATATTATTCACGTTTCCAGCCTCGATGACACACGCGCTACTCGCTAATCAAATGTAAACATAATAGTACGGGAGGCGACGATGCTAAATGGGGATTTACTCGAGCGTCAAAGAGACCTATTGGGTTGCATTTGGTAGATGATAAGAAGAAAAAAATTGTATGAGACCGATGTGTTTCATCAGTGGGGGAAGCGACCATAGATAATTAAAAACTTATTTTAAAAAATACTGTTGTATGGACGTACTTAAGCGCGTCAGTTAGTGATAGATTCTATAAATCAGATTCAATAAATTGAAAATCAGCTTAACATACTTACATACTTAAAAATAATTTAGGAAATATGATTGATAATATACGTTTGTAAATCTGATTGTTTACACGATTGGGGTGAGTGTACGTAAACGTTAAAAAAATAAAAATCGCGACTCATTTTTTTTGACTCATTTTCAAAAATATGAACAAAAAAATCGGCATTTCCAAAGGTGTTAGAGCGTCAGATTTAGATGTATATGGTTCATCTTGATGTTCTGATTCTACCATATCTTAATCTGACGATTATATAAAGTGATTCGCCTAATCTGACAAAAGTAAATTTTGTTCCTTTATAATTCACGTTCGAACATAGATAGATTTTTTATATTTGGTGGAGGTACTTGTCTGGGTACTAGCTATCTCCAGTATCTTAATCTGACGCGCTCGAGTAAATCCCGAAATCCCCTCTTCGGCTCCCCTACTATAACTCGTTCAATGAAGCAATGGGACTCTTTTTACACTACACAATTTAAAATAAGAGTTGATGATTCACAAGACGTTGTAGTAATATAAAATACATTGTGAAGTCTAAATAGAATCCGTTTAGAAAATTTCACATGAAAGAGTATCTTATAAACATCCATCTAGACTTTGTTTATAATTTAAGCAAAGATTATGTAAATCCTCTTGGTCGGCAACTAACCAATTCAATATATTATGTTGATGAATTTCAAATTAGACGGGTGATTCCAATCAAGATACCGGATGAATTTAAAATAGCTTTTGTTTACTAAAGGTGAAAGTGATGTACCAATCTGGTACGGATACATAAAATTATGATTAATTTAACTCTCGCTAAAAATTCCACTTATAGTCTAGCTAGAACTACGAGTAGAAGGATTCAAACAATAATTCTTATTTTACATAATTTAATCTATGGTATTCTACCCCATCTAGTGTGATTATTAGGTATTCTCCCAAAATAGACCTATAATGGATTTCATATACCTATCAATGCGAGACTCTTGTATGTTTCACTTTCAAAATTTTTCTTGTATGTTTGATTGAACGCGCTAATTGATAGGAACTGCTAGTCCGATTTCAGAAATTATTTTAGTGTTGGATAGTTCCTACATTTATCGTGGAAGCCTATGTATTATCACTATTTATGTAGATAACGTAAAAAAGGCAAGCGAAGCTGTCGGCTGGTAGGCTAGTATTATCTTATTTAATTCCTGGTCTATTTCCCACGAGACGTTGTAGTGTTGCCATTCCCAGTGACCTACAAGCCGCTGGTGTCTACACAGAACACCTGATACCGCTATCGGTATCGGCGGTGACGCGCCTTATCACGGCCACTAGGCTGATAACGATCGCGCTGATAAACAGCCCAGCGGCTCTCAACATTTACGAACGCAACCAATTGTCACACAAAAAATTAAGTTTTGATAGCTTATATAAAGTGGCATAAAAGTTGTCACAGTGTGACTTATCCGCAGTTTTATTCAAAATAAGGAACTTGAGGAATTTGTATTTTTTTTTGCATTTGATCGAAATATCCTGCAAACAAGTTAATCCAACCAAAACTATAAATAGCTGCATTTAATTACTACCGACAAGTCAATATTAACTTCCTTCATAAATATTTACATAGTATCCCCATAAAGTGAGGTGTAAGGCTATGTGAATTTGAATTGCATGCATGCATTTAGCATACGAATAGATAGGTCCTAGTACTAGGTCAGACGCCGCGGCCGCAGCGGTGACTCAAGGAGCTCTTGCCTCCTTGTCATCAATATTCATACTAATTGTGCAATCAGCCCAAATACATAGTGGCGTTTCATAACAATAGAATAGACCGATAATCATCATGATTTGACTATGATTTATAACTAAGTTTTTTTTTTTTTTTTATCAGATTTAAGTATTTATTTTTAGGATATAACTAAGTTGTAAATAGAAAGTTTCGAAATAATCAATAATGCATTCAAATTAATTAATGAATAACTAAAAGATTCTTCTTTTAGTTATTCATTAATTAATTATTTCATCGGTGTTCCGGATATTTTAACATAAACAAAATACAGTTATGATTTCATATGATATATATGTATAAATAATTAGTATTAAAGAAGTCCGAGAAAATAATTTAACACGGACAAACCATCTCAGAAATGAATTTAATCACCTGCTGTTATTTTATACTTATGCCTAAAATATATTGGAAATGCTTATTCCATATTCTGCATACAGCTTCATTTTATTTATTAGTTAAAAGGTCCTTTGAGCGAATTACTCATCATACCTATAGTTTATGAGCGACGCAAGTCCTTAGAGGAAACAACAGCCGCTGCTGATCGCACAACTTTGTGAATCAGTGTCTGATCGCGACTCGCGCCACGCGCCGCTGCGCGCCGAACTTTATTACTATTTAAATATCCCATAGCAAAATCTTACTTTCTCTTCAAGGATACGTTGAGATACCGAGCTGCACTAAATTCTATGCTGTATTTCTATATACCTACCACTTGTATTGTTTCGCCGCGAATTCCTACCGCCAAGTGTAAGGACTCTGCCATAAGTGATGTGTAAGGCTATGTCGAAGGTGGTGAGGATGTCAGTGTGCTTGTGAAGTGATGTGTGTTTGGGGACCTCGCAAGGGGACTGCGAGACCTTGGTCAGCGCGCGCCGGTCAGGATGACGATGCTGCTGAGACTATTTGTGCTGGCCGCCATAGGTAATCTATTGGGATTACAGGCCTTTGAAACTTATTTAACCGACACGTTAAATCTCTTATTGAATGTTCATTCATTCATCATTTAGAATTTTCGCCCTAACACTGAAAGTAAAAAAACCTAAGTCATTCGATAACAGATGCATTCCATTGCAAACTTCGCGCCATAGAAATTGCAATCAATAATGTGATACTCGTATCTAAAATCGATAAACTTTATCATTGTTTGCATTTGTCCTGTATACAATGATTGTATGCCCTTCTGTTTTATTTTATTTTCTTTATTTATCTGGACAGTTTAATAGGATCTCCCTTGTATCTTTGTATCTCCCTTCTTTATTCTTTGCGCTGACTGGAGGACTTTACTTTAGAGATTTTCGATTAATTGAAATCACCTCAGTTAATTAATAGTGTTTGTATTTTCCTGTATCTATGGGTTAGCGTCATCGGACGGAGGTCGTGCGTCGTTAGCGTAAGTCGCGTGGGTGATAACGCTGATTTATCCCGATCCAATTGTAGTTCCGCGTACTCTATGTTTATTCAATTCAGTTGTAGATTTTTATTCAAAATAAAAATAATGCTTTTGCTGTTACTAATGCACACCTCCCTTGTTTGTTAAGATTCTTGGTTAAAGCGTTGATAGGGTTTCCTCTTTTGTGTCCAATATTTTAACGAGATGATGATGATGATGTTAGTACAAGGTAAACCTTCCCGTGTCTTAAATCACCCTTAAGCCCGCTGCTGATCTTCGATCATAATATAGTCAAGAGTTGGCTGTCTTTAAAAGAGATTATTTTAAACTAATTACCGCAATATTAATTATTAGATAGCAACCAAAAAAATGTGTGAAACTAATAAATATGTTTGGCTACTTGTTTTTGTAGGTACTTCTTAGAAAAATTTAAGAACAATCTGTAGGTACACTCTACTCTACAATGTAGGGGTGTATCTATTTGATTCGTAATTCAAACCAAAACCCATTTGTAAAATGTGTTATTCATACCACCATTTTTGTGGTTTCATTTACTATGCTTTATGTGACGACACTCATAAACTGCTGGGACTTTTAATTGACTAAATACAAGTCATACATGATAAAATGTATAATGTAAAATGGCTAATTAATCATTTTGTACCATTACGAAATTTCAACAGATAGTTTTACAATTTCTATACAAGAATTTAGAATAACTTTGATCATGGTTTTATGCCTGACTAGGGCAGTCAAAGCGTCTCGCGATTTCTTCGTTCATTGTCACGGGACTTGCGTGTACAGGCTCTCGAAGCTAGCCTTCTGCACCCAGCTTCCCTCCGACAGCTAAACCATCGCTAAGCCACAGAGGGTCGGAGTCCTGGTATAAACATTATATCTTAAGGGCTCTCGTCGAGTACGAGCCGTCACAAGGAAGGTGTTTGAAGCATTTCGAAGCAAACCTTCTCGGCCGAGTCTCTCGTCGAGTGCAGAGTCGTAAGGAAGGTGTTTGAAGCAGCGTGTGTTGTTTGCAGGGTACAGCGGCGCGCGCTGCGAGACGGACGTGGACGAGTGCGCGCTCGGGCTCGTGAGCTGCGGACCCGGGAAGTGCCGCAACCTCGACGGCTCCTACACGTAAGTATACCTTCACTTTTGTTCTATTCTACTTATTATATGATTTTTCTGCTGTCTCTACGGAAAGATCTACGTGGCGAATTTACACATACTTTTTTTCGTGACGAATTAACTTTGTGGCAAATTTACAATAACCCAAGTATACATACGTACTCTAATAACACCTTTTCTGTTCGCAGAAATTATGTTCCATTTGTTTTAGTATTTATTTATTTTTATTACGTTTTATTTTTTACGAGGAAACCACTCGTCTACATGAATCTTACCTTCTTGTGACATATCATTGCGAAAAGTATTATGCACTGCACAATTGCTTAACTTGATCTTAAGGCAACACCTTGATGCAACATTGCAACGGAGTAGGAGCTCGAAGATTCCCAACGCTCTAGTTTTATTAACATTTAGGCATGCTGCTATGCTCTGCCGCATCAATGAGACACTTATTATCTGGCCCCATAACGTGACGCAGTATTTGAACATAACGTGTCTCCTTCCAGCTGCATATGCGCAGCGGGGTCGTGCGGCGACGGTTGCGCGCTGGCCGACCCGTGCCTGCTGGAGGCGGACACGGGCCCCGAGGGGGCGGACGGGAACAGCACGGGGGGCCCCTGCGCGCACGGGGGCCGCTGCGAGCAGCGCTGCGCCGCCGCGCCCGACTACCTCTGCCACTGCGCACCCGGCTGGCAGGGCAAGAACTGCACGGAACAGGTAAAAATTTATTTGTATCAGATTGTTTAGTACCCGTTACATAAGCTTACCACGGGCTAGATATTGCTGTGTAAACTGTCTAACAATACCTATTTATTTTCAGAAAAACTAAGCCTTATGCTCCTTCGCTAAAGTATACGGGAAATCGTTTGTTGCATAGTCTGCCACGACGCAGTCAATGCATGGACATTTTTTACGCGCCAGTATGCTCTTTGTTTGCGCGGACGGGCGCTCGCCGGCACTAGTGAGATGATATTTAATCTCCGTGTTAACCTTCCAGGCGGTGTCCTCCAGCTCGGACGGCGCGGACGGTCGGTCGCCGGCGCTGGTGATCGGCATCAGCGCGGCGCTGGCGCTGCTGGCGGCGGCGGGCGCGCTGCTGGCGGCGCTGGGCGCGCAGGCGCGGCGCAAGCGGGCCACGCGCGGGACATACTCGCCCTCCGGACAGGAGTACTGCAACCCGCGCGCGGAGATGATGCAGCACGCGCTCAAGCCGCCGCCCGAGGAGCGCCTCATATGATGGACAGGTGACTACAGGTGACTAGAGGACAGGAGTACTGCAACCCGCGCGCGGAGATGATGCAGCACGCGCTCAAGCCGCCGCCCGAGGAGCGCCTCATATGATGGACAGGTGACTACAGGTGACTAGAGGACAGGAGTACTGCAACCCGCGCGCAGAGATGATGCAGCACGCGCTCAAGCCGCCGCCCGAGGAGCGCCTCATATGATGGACAGGTGACTACAGGTGACTAGAGGACAGGAGTACTGCAACCCGCGCGCAGAGATGATGCAGCACGCGCTCAAGCCGCCGCCCGAGGAGCGCCTCATATGATGGACAGGTGACTACAGGTGACTAGAGGACAGGAGTACTGCAACCCGCGCGCAGAGATGATGCAGCACGCGCTCAAGCCGCCGCCCGAGGAGCGCCTCATATGATGGACAGGTGACTACAGGTGACTAGAGGACAGGAGTACTGCAACCCGCGCGCAGAGATGATGCAGCACGCGCTCAAGCCGCCGCCCGAGGAGCGCCTCATATGATGGACAGGTGACTACAGGTGACTAGAGGACAGGAGTACTGCAACCCGCGCGCAGAGATGATGCAGCACGCGCTCAAGCCGCCGCCCGAGGAGCGCCTCATATGATGGACAGGTGACTACAGGTGACTAGAGGACAGGAGTACTGCAACCCGCGCGCAGAGATGATGCAGCACGCGCTCAAGCCGCCGCCCGAGGAGCGCCTCATATGATGGACAGGTGACTACAGGTGACTAGAGGACAGGAGTACTGCAACCCGCGCGCAGAGATGATGCAGCACGCGCTCAAGCCGCCGCCCGAGGAGCGCCTCATATGATGGACAGGTGACTACAGGTGACTAGAGGACAGGAGTACTGCAACCCGCGCGCAGAGATGATGCAGCACGCGCTCAAGCCGCCGCCCGAGGAGCGCCTCATATGATGGACAGGTGACTACAGGTGACTAGAGGACAGGAGTACTGCAACCCGCGCGCAGAGATGATGCAGCACGCGCTCAAGCCGCCGCCCGAGGAGCGCCTCATATGATGGACAGGTGACTACAGGTGACTAGAGGACAGGAGTACTGCAACCCGCGCGCAGAGATGATGCAGCACGCGCTCAAGCCGCCGCCCGAGGAGCGCCTCATATGATGGACAGGTGACTACAGGTGACTAGAGGACAGGAGTACTGCAACCCGCGCGCGGAGATGATGCAGCACGCGCTCAAGCCGCCGCCCGAGGAGCGCCTCATATGATGGACAGGTGACTACAGGTGACTAGAGGACAGGAGTACTGCAACCCGCGCGCAGAGATGATGCAGCACGCGCTCAAGCCGCCGCCCGAGGAGCGCCTCATATGATGGACAGGTGACTACAGGTGACTAGAGGACAGGAGTACTGCAACCCGCGCGCAGAGATGATGCAGCACGCGCTCAAGCCGCCGCCCGAGGAGCGCCTCATATGATGGACAGGTGACTACAGGTGACTAGAGGACAGGAGTACTGCAACCCGCGCGCAGAGATGATGCAGCACGCGCTCAAGCCGCCGCCCGAGGAGCGCCTCATATGATGGACAGGTGACTACAGGTGACTAGAGGACAGGAGTACTGCAACCCGCGCGCAGAGATGATGCAGCACGCGCTCAAGCCGCCGCCCGAGGAGCGCCTCATATGATGGACAGGTGACTACAGGTGACTAGAATCCTTCCGGACTCTAGTACAGCGATATAAATATGCTAAGTCGATTTAGGTGCTTTAATTTTTAAAGTAGTTGTAGGCCAGGGAAGATTTAAAATGTAAAAATGGGGATAAAGCGGTCAGCCGCGGCTGGGCCAGCTAGTAGGATCTATAATTTTATTTCAGTAATTTGTTTAAAAAAATAATAATAAATACAACAGAAACCATTTGTGTTTATATTGCAAACACATATTTATTTACTATTGCATTTTTAATTTATCAGTATTTATAGTTCAGTAGTATTTTCTATATATATCAGTATTTTGTGTTTATATATGTTATTCAGTGTTATTGTTCAATTTTTCTCTTGTATTTTCCTTAGTTTTATGTGTTATGTTGTCTCACTTTTTATAGCTTAATCTGTATCTAATCGTGAAAACTTTTTATTAGCCTTGTGTAACTAGTTATTTTATATATTATATGGATTGTGCTGTTAGTTTTCCTAATATTAAATAAATAAATTTAATCTTTTTTTTTAATTTCAGATGTATGTAATTAACCGGCAACAAGCGTAGCGAAGACAAGAACAAAGTGAAGGAAAACATGAAACTCGTCGCATATCAACCAAATTACTGTTACTGTGTGTGTTTGTGTGTGAGAGCTGCGCGTGTGTGTGATCGAAGTACCTGTGACGTGACTGTGTGAAGTGTGTATTTAATATTAGATATAAGAATTGTTCTTACAAATGAAATTGTGTACTTAATTATACAAAGTGGAGATACCTCCACATATAAATTATTTACCATTTTAATAGATTTTTATATCGATGACATGGGTCAACGCAATAAAATTAAATGTTTATATGAAATTTGACCAATAATCATGTATATTGTGATTTCAAAGATTTTTACTTATACAAAGTTAGGTTAAAATCAGTTAAAGCTAATTTGCGCCACGTGTGGTATTCGATGTATGCATTTTCGAAAGTATTATGGAATTAACTTTACAATATGACTGTTTGTGCCTCAATTTTTGACGATTTATAAATAAGAGTAAATAGAATTCCGCCATTTTTATACGAGGAATTCCAATTCAAACTTACAAACTACTAACGTTCTGGGCCATATTTATTAATGGTCTAAGTATGTATATTTAGAAAAAGCAGAAAGAAGAAATATTTACTTATACGAATTATTATGAAGTATGTATTTTTAAACGGAACAGTTATTTAAATAGTATTAGCAGTAAGAAGACAATATATTGACATAACAGCACTGACATCCGAATGGTACCGTAAATAGTCCAAGTGATCTTTAGGATTTTATGGAAATATTTAAATAATTAATACAGCACTTTTGTGTTGATAATAAATATGTTCCCGCGCCACAGCGGTAGGGCGCAGG
This sequence comes from Chloroclystis v-ata, assembly GCA_963691955.1. Taxonomy (NCBI): domain Eukaryota; kingdom Metazoa; phylum Arthropoda; class Insecta; order Lepidoptera; family Geometridae; genus Chloroclystis; species Chloroclystis v-ata. The sequence goes on from OY829905.1 coordinate 5,905,851, forward strand.
GTCTACTCTGAAAAATATTATAGATAATGATCATTCAAATACTGTCCATGCGACAGACGATATCAAAAGATTCTATATGTCGGAGAGAGATGTGTAGGATGTCGAGGAGTGTGTGTTTATCAGGAGGGCTTCTAATTGGTTATGACGTCACCAGGTCTAACGTCACAGTCGTCTTCATGTTCATAATAAAACCACGAAGAAACGTCCATTATTTATTCCAATTATCAATGTTTCGGTCAATCTACTCTGAATTTACGACTACTCGAACAAGAATACATTTTCTACTAACAAAGCACTGTTCCAACCGACTACCTACTCGAACAAGAATACATTTACGACTAACAAAGCACTGTTCCGTCCAACGGCTCAAACAAGAATGTAATTTTAGCTCGGCCGACGGTCGTATTTATACGAACGAAAGCGGTCTGAACCAGTTTCACAAGTAATGGCGTCGGCGCGCCGCAACCCGTAGTGCGATGCGCGCGGTACAAACAGGTTCTGAGTCATATTTCAACCGATGTTCATGTCTGCCCCGACACGGCCATGCTGATAGATGGTGCGCGCTCTGCACCAGTCGTTTTTCTGGAAAAGATGAAAAAGTTTCTCTGAGCTAGGTATCCATTCAAAGGTACACTAGCTGATAATTTGGTGCAAGGTTATTTGTTCTGATAATTGGATCTCAACCACCAAATTATCAGCGAAAGTTTAAAACATAGTACTTAGAATGTTTATTAGAAAAATGAATAAGGAAAACTGACAGTGAGTGAGTTATTATTATTGTTATCAATGTTCATGCTCCACGTATTTACATTGTTTTATAATTTTATGGCCAATGCTTGCACTCCACGTACTTGCATGGTTATTAAGGTACTCTAGGAATTTCTCATAAAGTACCTCGTGGAAAGCCTCGCCTTAGTACTCGCGGAATTTCTTACCACTCAGTACTCGTGAATTTTTTTCAACGTTATACTCGGGGGATCTTCCTAACGATACACTCGCGGAATTTCTTACCACTCAGTACTCGTGAATTTTTTTCATCGTAATACTCGGGGGATCTTCAACGATATACTAAGGGATCCTCTCAACGAGATACTCGTGGATTTTCTCATCGTGATATTTGTGGAAATTTTCGTAGAGGTTAGTAAAAGGTAGTTGTTTGTGTGTTTGTGTAAAATCTACAGTTCGCCAAAAAAATTTTTTTTTTTCTTTTCTTTCTTTTTCTTTCTTTTGTTTGTTTGTTTTGGTTGCATATTGCTTAAAGTTTACGGTACTTGCCTAGGTAGAAGTGTTGCATGGTAGAACTACAGGATCGTATTCATCCGCCTACTCGGCCATACTGACAGGCAGTGCGCGCTCTGCATCTGCCTCGAAGAGGTCATCGTAGTGCGGGAATGACTGACAGGCGGTGGGCGCTCTGCACCTGCCTGGTCTGCAACTGTCTGTAACAAAGAGATTTGCTTTTGAGTTTGGTATCTGTTTACAACTCCATCGAGTTGCAACAAAGTTTTAATGAAGAATAGGTAAGGTCTCGGAGGGTAAGGGTTCTCGGAGGGTAAGAGTTCTGGGGAAAATTTATAAAGATGATCAACTTAACTTTTGTTTCAGTCGGAGTCTTGCTCAGGCAGTCTAGCATGGGAGGTGGATGGCATGGGCTCGCTTGCAGTAGTGTTTTGAGGGCCTAGTGCATCGTCTTCTTCCACCAACACAGCCCTACTGACAGGCAGTGCGTGCTATGCATCTGCCTCTCGGAGTATATCATCAAGTACTCGTAGTGCGGAAGTGAATCTGTAAAAGAAACTTAATTAGTTCTTGAAGAATATTTCAAAGAAGGGGTTCGTAGGAATTCTCATTGGAATTTCGATCCAATTATTTATTTGCTCGGCTTTTTCCTGATCAATTTGCGTTCCATCATTTATTTGATCACTTTATAAAGATGCAGGTAGTTTCAAAACTATGATCGTCTATTGTTTATTTGCTCGGCTAAGTCCTGACCGATTTGCGTTTCATCAATTTTGTTTTCATCACTTTTTAAAGATGCAGGTAGTTTCAAAACTCTGACGTCAGTATGATCGTCAATTGTTTGTTTGCTCGGCATCTTGGTCTTGGGTCAGTTTTTGCATCATTTTATAAAAACGCAGGTAGTTCCAAAAATATGTCGTCAGTATAGTTTAACTAAGCCATCTTCTTGGTCTTGGGTCAGTTTTTGCATCATTTTATAAAGACGCAGGTAGTTCCAAAAATATGTCGTCAGTATAGTTTAACTAATCCATCTTCTTGGTCTTGGGTCAGTTTTTGCATCATTTTATAAAGACGCAGGTAGTTCCAAAAATATGTCGTCAGTATGGTTTAACTAAGCCATCTTCTTGGTCTTAGGTCAGTTTTTGCATCATTTTATAAAGATGCAGGTAGTTCCAAAATTTGACGTCAGTATGGTTTGCCTTCTTCTTTGTCTTGGTCTTGTGGCAGCGTACAGTCTCAAGGCTATCGAGGTTCAGATCTATCGAAGTTCGGATCTCACTTGTTCAGGTCTGTTATCCCACTTGTTCAGGTCTGTTATCCCACTTGTTCAGGTTTGTTATCCCACTTGTTCAGGTTTGTTATCCCACTTCTGATGTCGGAGAGAGATGTGTAGGATGTCGAGGAGTGTGTGTTTATCAGAAGGGCTTCTAATTGGTTATGACGTCACCAGGTCTAACGTCACAGTCGTCTTCATGTTCATAATAAAACCACGAAGAAACGTCCATTATTTATTCCAATTATCAATGTTTCGGTCAATCTACTCTGAATTTACGACTACTCGAACAAGAATACATTTTCTACTAACAAAGCACTGTTCCAACCGACTACCTACTCGAACAAGAATACATTTACGACTAACAAAGCACTGTTCCGTCCAACGGCTCAAACAAGAATGTAATTTTAGCCCATCCATCCTTGTCTTCTGTCCCCCTGTGGGGGGCGCAGGGTGAGGCCTCGAAGATATCTTCTTTGCCCCGGCTTCAGCTCCGGGGGCTCCAACCCCCGGGTCTTGCGATGGTGCGGGCGTTGCCGCTGGTGTGGTATTGGTTTTTTTTTTTTTTTTTTTTTTTTTTTTTTATATTAGATATAGGTGTAGGAATGTGTTTTTTTTTTTTTTTTTTTTTTTTTTTTTTTTCCTTTTCTTTTCTTTTTTTTTAAAATAATAAATACAATTTAAAAGGGGGAGAGGAGAGAAGAAGAGGAAGAGAATACATATTTGTTAGTGGGATACAGGTGGGGTGGGAATAGGAGTAGTGGAAAGAGGGGTGAGGGAGGGCTATAATAAAAGAGGGGAGGAAGAGTAAAAGAAAAAGAGGAAGAAAGAAGGGTAGTGGGGAAGAGGGGACTTGGTGTGTGTAGGCTACTCTGTAGATTGCCCTAGGAGGTCCCTAGGAAGTGGCCTCCAGGGCCTGTTGTGGTCGGGGGGACGGGCGTGTAGGGGGGCGAGGGACTGAATGTGTGGGTGGCGGCTGTTGTCGGCGCGGTCGAACATGCGCCGAGCCGCCAACACCACACATTCCTCGACCGACTGCATGTGCAGGTCGCGGGCTATTACGTCGTTACGTACGTAACGGCCCGCGTCCGTGCATTGCCGAAGGGCAATGTTTTGCACCTTCTGCAGTCGGTCTTTGTTGGTGCGAGAAAGAAGAGCGTACCATGAGGGGGCTGCGTAGAGGAGGCGGGACAGAATATAGGTTTTGAAGATCCTCACCTTGGTCCTGAGCGGGAGCTTGGACTGTAGGACCGGTCTGAGTTGCGCCATGGCTGCGCGCGATTGGTTAATCGCGCGGTCTGCCTGCGGCTGCATCCTCAAAGACCGGTCTATCTCCACGCCCAGGTACCTGGTGTGCTGGCTCCAAGCCACGTTCTGTCCCCGGAGGGTGAGAGGGGTAGGGGGAAGGGAGCGACAGTTGGATACCAGCATGGCGGCAGTCTTGCCAACATTGACTGCCATGCGCCAGTCATCCAACCATCGGGGGAGGCGGTCAAGAAGACGCTGCATCTTCTTGGCCGCGTGGTTGGGGTTCATTGAGCTCGCAAAGTAGGCGCTGTCGTCCGCAAACAACGCCAATGTGACATCCCTATCCCCTGGGACTAATTGTCCCTCGAGGGTAGGGATGTCATCGGTATAGAGGGCGTAGAGTGCGGGCGACAGGCAACTACCCTGCGGTACTCCAGCTAGAATGGGACGGGGAGTGGATGTGGCGTCTTCCACGGCTACGAAGAACCGTCGATCGTTGAGGAATGACGCCACTATCCGGATAAGTGCTGGCGGTGTGTCACTCAGCAGCAGCTTGTAGAGCACGCCCGGGTGCCAGACACGGTCGAAAGCCTTCTCGATATCGAGAAAAACTGCGACCGTGTGGCGCCGGGCGTTGTGCTCAGCTGCCAGGTGATGCAGCACACGCGTCAGTTGAAGGGTGGTGGAGTGTTGACCACGGAAGCCAAATTGCTCGGGCCTGGGTTCTATAGTAGGACCCAGTCTGCGTAGAAGCAGTCGCTCGAACAGCTTGGCTATCGTGGACAACAGGGTTATGGGGCGGTAGTTTGCCGGGTATCGTCTGTCCTTGCCCGGTTTGGGGAGAACTATCACTTTCCCGCTCTTCCACAGGCCAGGAAAGTGACCTGTGCGGAGTACTCCATTGAAGAGTCGGGTGAGTGTGACGATACCACGGTGGGGAAGTTGGGCAAGGGCCATGTTCGATATTCCGTCAGGGCCTGGAGCCTTCCGCTTTGGTAAGCGGAGGACAGCCTTCCTCACCTCAGTAGGTGAGATGAAATAATCACCACCTAGGTGAGGTGTCGGGCCCGCCAGAAATTCGGACACGGTCCTTTCCACGAGGGTGTGATGGGACAAAGTGTCGGGATGGGCGTCTGTTGGAACTGGGTGGGGTTGGAATTGCCATTCCAGGTGATTCGCCAGGATTTCGGCTCTGTCGCCTGGTGCAAATCTTCTGATCCCTTGTGGGTCCAGAAGAGGATAGGTGGGAAGGGGGGCCCGCGTGAGCGCTCGGTTTAGGGCGTAAAGGCTTGTATCGCGTTCAGAGGCCTGGTCGATTTTACTCTCCCAGGTCTCCCCGCGCCAAGCCTTTACAGCATCCGATAACTCAGCGGACAGGGAGTTGAGGCGGGTTTTAAGGACAGGACATCGGGAGTGGGCCCATTCTTGACGTAGCTCCCGTTTCTTCCGTAGCTTTCGCTTCAGATGAGGCGGGAGCTCGTCCCGAATGTTGGATTTTTTGGGAGAGGAGGTGGACGCTGCCTCCTTAGCCTCAATGATTTTGGAGGCTAAGTCCGAGGCTTCGCGTTCCACCTCCTGGGGTGTAGAGAGGGGACCGATGTTCAATGACTCTAGTGCTCCCGCAAACGCTGTAATTTTAGCTCGGCCGACGGTCGTATTTATACGAACGAAAGCGGTCTGAACCAGTTTCACAAGTAATGGCGTCGGCGCGCCGCAACCCGTAGTGCGATGCGCGCGGTACAAACAGGTTCTGAGTCATATTTCAACCGATGTTCATGTCTGCCCCGACATATACAATAAACTTTATCGAAGTGTTTCAGAGTAGACTCCCACGTCATAACCATCGAAAATGTAATCCTAAGTTAGTCGTAAGCGAGCGTAAAGCGTGCAGATTCTAAATTACCGATAGTGAAGTCGCCGCGCCGCCGCGCTCTGTAAATAGCACCGTGTACACTACGTACCGTATAATAAGCACATGTAAAGGCCCCATGTTGTTTCCCGATGTCGCTCCTGGCGGCATTCCTAAGCAACATTGACAATATAGCGTCAATTTAAGTCACTATTTTCTGTCTCTCGCACGAAGAATATAATCACCCGAGTATTTACTTATTTAGTACTATAGTGCGGCGGCAGCGGCGCGCCAGTGCCTTCAGGGTGAGGTAGCTATTTAGCCTATTTACAACGTCCTAGAACACGGGTAGTGTATTCACTGTGTCACGTGACCTAGTGCTCAACGCGTACCTACAGGCAGGTAGGCGAGTAGTACCAGTATTATCTGGATTAATGTACTTATATAACTTGCTCAGTGTTTCTTTTGTATTATTGCTAGGAACGAGTCAGTGTATTTATATTTCAAAAACATTCCGTACTTGATAAGTTTGTGTGATATGTAGCGTTTATAATCCGAGCAATAATGTAGTATTTTCCGTCCTGTAGTACTATACCGCTCTTGGTTTATAAGAACATCCTTTATAAGTCTATACTTACGCGGAATTTATTGTTAGTTAAGTTCGTAGACAAATTGTACATAATAATAAAGATAATCTAGTTGTTAAGTATTAGGTGACCGTCCGCGGCGTTGCCCGGGGACTCGACCATATTTATATATCACTAATAAATTGAATGAACTGTAATATTTTAAAAGTAAATTGTAATAATATCGCATGCATAATGTTCTCACTTGATGCTACGGCGAGTCCCCGGACGAGGCGCGACTTGCGACGCGAATTTTGACTCTAGACGTAAGTTGTCGCGCGTCGCCATTTCGGTACAGCACTCGCCTTTTGGCGTCTACTCAATAAACTGAATTTATGTATTCTCCTCTTTTATTACAACTCCTTGCAAAAAAACTGACAAACACTATGTAGAATTGACTCTAAAGACAGATGCAAAATATGGGCGAAGTTTGCTTCCAACTTCTGATATGTAGGAAGTTTTAAAAGAATTAAAAATTTCAAAACAGTGAAATATTATAAAGCTGAAGAGTTTGATTGTTTGTTTGAACGCGCTAATCTCAGGAACCGCTGGTCCGATTTAAAAAATCTTTCAGTGTTGGATAGTCCATTTATCGAGGAAGGTTATAGGCTATAATTTTATGAAAAAAAGCAAGCAAAGCTGTTGGCGGTCGGCTAGTTATGTATGTTATTATGTTATTATTTTATTCTATATGCGGAAACTTGTAATTGGCTTTCACAATGCATGATGAATATCATGCATCATTATGTTTTGTATTATAATTATTATTAGCTGTAAGTTTCTCTAAAATGTTTAAATAAATAAGTAAATGTTATGTAAGCCCGAGGACAGATCCTTGCGGAACTCCAACTGTAATGGATATCTTGTAGCTATAGCAATCACTACGAGTCTTCATTATTTTAGGGATAAATTATATTATGTCATGTAAAACTTAAATAATGGTTATAGGAAAAATAAAATTCATCCATAGTTCTAAACACGTCCTTTATTTCAATACTGTACAGGCTGTTCTAGACATAATATCATACAATACATACATGTACAACCGCGCGCTCGGCCCGTCCGAACGTCAACATGGCTGACTTGCACTTTACAATCAGACTGATACTGGAGCTTCACGGAACACTATTGGAAGACTCGTATTACAAATGGATAGATGCGAGCGATGCCGTTCGCAGTTTAATTAGTAATTTCACATCACAATAGCGCAGTCTGCGTTTAGTATTCTGTTCTTCACGGATCGCCAACGGACGTAGTACATTCATTTTTCTATGGCATATAGTATTTTATAATACACATAACGTTGTTGAACGTCTGTAGGCGATAAGTGAGCGAACGTAGATTACAGGCTGATGAGCTATGAAGCGTTAAAGGAGAGACGTTTCACCTTTAAAATTATCTCCCGGGGAAATGACGCTTCGCGAGGCGGCGCCTCTAGCACCACGAGTGAGCACTTCGATTGATAAAACTATTTACATTACTAACATCAAGACGAGTCCACTGGGAAGCAAGACAGCGAAGACATACCTCGAAAGTAAAGTAATATAAGATTAGTTAATTAATAACAAGAGTCAATTAATTTATCGATTCGGAAGTGAGGCAAGCGCCGACGCGCGCAAATCATAGGAACATTCAGTCGTCGTGTTGGTCGCCGTAATTGAAAGATACCTACTTACATTATAAAAGTAAATAAAACCTAAATGATACAAAATGTGGAGCTCACGTTGCCGTCGAGCCCGAATTTCTGCTATCGGATTATAATAATAATCAACATTATTATGTTACAAATTGTAAAACAAGAATCGTATGGCATAATTTACATTAGATACACGATAAAACGATAATAAATAGCGGCGGCGCCGGTCCGCGCGGGCGCCTTCCATCGACACAACTTTGGCTACCTGAAACAAAAACATGTATAAGTTATAACCACAACAGCCAAAAAAGCAAATTGATGAATGTTTTTACTCTTTTACGGAAAAACTACTGAATGGATTTTGATGAAATTTCACATTAATACTAGCTTATATGTATATCAGAATAATAAAATAAAAAATATATCTTTATTTTCTCTCACAAAAAAAATAAAATAAAGAATGATAATAAATGAAAAAAAATTATAAATAAGGCTACTTTTTAAAACCACTGTAAAATTAAATGAAAGGTACCTGTTGTCGTGCGGATGCAGCACGACGCGCTGGTAGTCGCTGCGCGCGAGCGGCGTGCGCTGGCGCGAGCCGAGCGCCGCGGTGCCGTCGCGCGCTATGAACAGCTGCAGGCCCGACGTCTCCGCGCCCATGGCCGCCGCCGCCGCCGCCGCAGACGCCAGGTCCGTGCCTGCAAACCGACATCCCCTCATTTATGGCGCCATCGGATAATAATAATAATAAAAAAAATTTAATCATTATAAAAGGTAACATTTGAAAATTCATTCGTTATTTTGTTACACTTAAGCCTCGAGCAGACCGGATGCGTATACGTACACGTAAGCGTAGATGTGCAGGACACACTGCACGCGCATGTCACGCAAGCAATGTGTCCTGTCTATGAGACAGATTTTTTCATTCCCATTCCCATACATTACAACTCAGTGGTACGTGCACGTCTACGCTTACGTGTACGTAAACGCATCCGGTCTGCTCGAGGCTTAAACTAAGGGGACAACAGACAAGCTTGCAGTCAGGTAGACTGCAAGCTATGGGAGCCTGTAGCATCACAGATTAACATCTGTACGTGCTGCCGACCGTTACATGATTCGACGTAGGTACACGTGCTGTTGAAGTAAAGACTCACCCGCCAGCAGCTCGTCTATGAGGTCGTCCGGGTTGACGCGCGTGTTCTCGACGCGGCAGTCGCGCGCGTCGTCGTCGCCCCCCGCGCCCGCGCCCCCCGTACGCCGCCCCCTGCCCCCCGTCCCCCGCGCTCGCTCCAGCGACCCGCCCTCCGACGCGCTCGCGGTCAACGACCCCGACGACGGGTTCCTGCATCGACACATTATTATTATAACAAATACATACTATTTCACTTTATTTAAAAGACTGGAAGTTTTAAGGGATATGTCCAGCAGTGAACGCCGACGGATCAAATTATGATAATGATTTCACTTTTAAAAGGAGACTTCCTTCAAATTGTATTGGATTTGTTTGGTCTTTAAAGAAATAGCAATCCTGTGCTAATACTTAAACAAATAAATAAATGTTGTTGGTCAATTGACACAGCAACATCTAAATCCGTGGTAAGCTGGTGGATTTATCGAGGAATACTGTAAGTCTTCTTCTCTCGTATTTATTTATGTACTAATGCGATTGAGAATCAGATATCCTCTAATGATAAGCTTACAAAAATACAAAAAAGCTTATGTTACTAAGGACTCTGAGTTCTTCAGTTAATGAAGATAACAAACATAAACTTAATATATTGTGTAACTTGTTTTTCATTAATGGCGTTCTATATTCTTGGATGTCAGATCGCAATTTAACGAAGATCTTACTTCACTTGACCCAACTAAACTATATTGCGGCCAATATTCAATCATTATTATGGATGTGTTATAACAAAACAATTTTAAGTCTTAAGATGATCTAGAACATTGAAAAAAGGCGCATAAATTGTAAAGTCGTGAATAAATAAAAAAAACACATTAATTGTAAAAATTATGTTATTATTTTAAAAACAGACATGTTTATTTAAAACATGTTATAAAAAATTATTGAATTATAACATTGTCACACAAGGATCTTATACCAATAAAAAATAAGTTTAATATTTATTGACACCAAATATTGCCTGGTTATGATTGTGATCAGAATTATTTAAAATCACATGTAACATTATTATTGATCAATGCAAACACAGCGTTCCATGACCTTTAAAAGCTAAAGCGAAAGTATTAACAATTTTGTTCCATAACCATTTTAACAGTACTTACAAAAATAAACAACAATATACTCTTAAAGCCAATACATCCATACACCAATGTTACCGACCATTTTATACTATAATACCAAAACCATGCTTAAAAAACCGCATGCAACCAGCAAGCAGAGTTAAAAGGCGGAAAATACATGCATTCTTAATTCGAAAACAGCTTAAAAATGTCCTAATTCTTACTCAGTCTTATAAGCGAAAACGTAACAATTTTACTTCGCAAATAAAATCAGGTAATGTTTAACACCTATGAAATATCTGCTACGCTACGACACAGAAAGCCGAATGACTGATACAACACAAAACAACATCTAGAATAATTTGAAATTGGCCGCTCGTCTGCATCACTCGCTCACAACGTTTATTTGAAGATTTTGAAGACATACGATACTTTATTATTAAAATGATGGCGTTGTCGATTGTAAATAAGGGAATGGAAAGCTTTTATTTTTTTTGGTTAATTGAGAATTGCTTGATGTTGCAATTGCAAACAAATAAAGTCAACAGTTGCAGTGGCAAAACTTTTGACTAAGGTTTACGATTCAAGAATACCATTTATTTATGCTTTTTTTCCACAAAATATACTTGAACAGTTACTATAAAAAACTTGAGTAATGTTTTGTGTGCGTGAGCCGTTGTGAGCGAGTCCCACAGTGCGGCGGCCATTACTGCGTGTAGTGTCACTGACAGCGCGGGCGCCGGCGCGCGCGCGGCCGCCAGCGCGCCGCACCACCCGCACTCGCCCTCCGCGCGTCTGCACGCACACGCACTCAGTCAAACACACGTATTATATCTATCGTTATATCGTAGTCAACATAACATACACATATTTTTAAATACAACACTTCTTATATCTAGTTAAACTTCCTATCCGAAACAAAAACTAAAAAACCCAAAACTAAACACAAAATAGAAACCAAGAAACCAACAGATAGGAGAAACGTCACAGAATTAGGATAGAGCGGCAGACCCTGGTGGCGGTTAGTGGGGCGGGAGGGGAGGTTCAAGCGGCGCTCACCTCACGTGGTCCGTGTAGCTGTGGCGCGCGCGTTCCCACTGCTGGGCGGTGTTGTTGTTGGGCGTGGAGGTGCGCACGGCGGCGGGCAGCGCGCGGCTGGACCGCGAGCGGAGTCGCGCGCGCACGTCCACGCAGTCGGGCGCGAGCTCGTCCGCGTCCGAGGGCACGCAGTAGAACTCGTCCTCGAGGCAGCCCGAGAGGCGCGACGCGGCCGACACCAGCGAGCTCTTGCGGTTGGCGAGCGGCGTGAGGAAGGGGAAGTTGCTGAAGATCTCGTCGCTGCGGCGCGCGCGCTCCACCAGCGCCGGGATGGTGTTCAGCGACTTCTGCTTCAGGACGTGGAAGTTGGCGAGCGGCTCCGCGGCCGCGGGGCTCGGCTGGCGCCGCTTGCGGTCGAAGTAGGACGGCATGGCGAACGAGTCGCGCTCGACCAGCGTGCTCTCGGGCGTGCGGAACTCCTCGGGGGACAGGGGGGGGACGCGCGGGACCACGTCGGGGGGCCCGGACAGGGTGCAGTTGGGGGTGAGGAAGGGGTCGGACGGCTCGCTGCGCTCCAGGAGGAGCTTCACCAGCGGCCGCCGCTCCGCCGCCGCGCTCGCGGTCCGCTCTAGGCGGACACTACGGGGAAACACATCGCATTAATAAGCGTACGAGGTTAGTTACGTGCGTAACACGGAAAGCGAATGTACGGGAGGCAGCCTTGAGGCATGCTGTAGGATTACATTCCGAAGCTTACAAAATAAAAAACATAATAAAATGAAAAAAAAAAAACTAACCAAAGAAAGAAATCATAAAAAATAACATCCCCAGCCCTAAACATCACCAGAGAAGAGCACCGTTACATACACCATTAGTGTCCGTCACATCGTCCGCGGCGTCGCGGGTGTTGGCGAGTTCACTCCACTCCACGCCTATGGAACAGTTAGTGTATGTACAGTACGGGTATAATAAGGCAGGACGGTTGGTTACCTGTTGTGGTGCGGGCGCGAGTCGGGCGCGGAGTCCCCCTCGGAGCTCTGCCGCGAGTGCGCCGACGCCGCCGACGAGCTGCCGTACCCTGACGCCTGGAAGACACAAGACAAATTCTATATCATAAGCCACGCGTAATTCAAAAAGCAACTGGAATCGGTGTTTGTTAGGTTAGTAAATTACTGCACACTTTATTATCCGCTGTGGGTAATGATGATTTGCTATTCCAAAAGGTGGCAGAAGCTACGGTATTATAACAATCATTTCAAAAAACTGAAACCATGTTCAAAATATTCAACAATTCACAAAAACATTATAGTTATTCTAATTAGAATTAGTTGACCAACCAAAAGATTTATCATCACAAAACGTGAATAAGTCTTAACAAAAAGCAACAACAAAATAGAATATGAATCCCTATTATACAATCAACTGTTTGATGTTTCTGGCGGTGCCAAGTTTAATGCACTATGATCCAGTTCGAGGAGCAACACTCCAGTCCTGCCCTACCTTGCTGCTCATGTCCCCCGAAGTGTTGGAGGAGTTCCGGCTGTGCGTGTGCTGCATGCAGCCGACGCAGCCGCCGGGCTCCCGCGGGGGGGACTCCTCGTCGTCCGCCGCAGCCGCCACCAGCGACAGCGGGGCCACCGTGCTTATGCTCTCTGGAAATACATAACAGATATTGTCATCTACTCGGAACAAACATGGCAGATACACAAACAGTCGTGCAGCACAAACATCCTAGAGACGGTTGAACGTCACTGCAGAGCCCAACCATGAACGTCCGTCTACTAGTTTCGCCTTTTCACGAAACATCAGTTCACACAGCAACATCAGTTGGACACTAAGGTCGATTCCAAGTTAAAACGGCACACTCCCCTCCGTCAAGAGCTTCGCTTTGGGCAAAGCGTTTTAAAGTTTTAATGTTTAGGATGGATTTCCCTTTACCCAGGTTGTTCTTCTTGGTGAGGTCGCCGCAGGTGGAGGAGGCGGTGGACGAGGCGCAGTCGTCGTCGGGCTGCGTGCCGGCCGCGCTCTCCGACCCGCTGTCTCCGCCTGCCACACGTTCAGCCGCCTCTTGTTTCCTCTCCGGCCTGTAATTCAATACCATTCCATTGAATAAGTAAATTCGTTTTTTTTTCAAGGATGATTGCTGAATACGTTTAAAGAGCGTTAAGTATGAGAGTAGATGGGTATGTCAGGAGAGGTAGGCCAAAGAAAAGATGAATGGACTGTGTGAAAGACGTTATATGAAAGAAAGGAGTGGGTGTAGATTTGACGGCTGATAGAGGAAAGTGGAAGGAAATAACATGATGTGCCGACCCCACATAATGTGGGAGAAGGACAGGAAGATGATGATGATGATTGCTGAATATGTGTTCTTATAACAACTCCCATCGTCATGCACAAGAGCAGCGTAAGTGCAGCATTAGGTACTAACACTTTAAAGAGCGGGTCCCCGGAGATCATGTTCATCTTGATGCGTATCCTGAGCACGGAGTTGTCCTGCCGGCGGCGCGGGTCGTAGCCCTCCAGCAGGCAGCGGCGCGTCGTCTCGCCGGCGCCCGCCAGCTCCGCCAGATTCACGTCGCAGAAGCCCAGCTTCTGGTACGAACGACCACCTGCAATCAGAAACATGAACTTAACTGTTCGCTGACATTGCGTCCCCCTATTTAGTTCTCATTGCTGGGGCATCTCTATTGACGACAGAGATTAGGCCTTAATTCTACAGGCTTCGCTGGCCAAGTGAGAGAATAATCGCTCACAATAATAACCCATAGACTAACGTTCATTCCTGCCGGAATGTACAATCCTTACGGAATGAACGCCAGTGTATTTGCAATAGCGGAAAGAATGACGGTATTATAACACCGCGACCCTTCACGTCGTGTTTTATTTTATCCCGTCGCTTATCTGTACACGGGATAAGCCGGAAGGAATGAACGTTAGTGTATGGGTCGCCATTGACTGTGCATATTGACTATCACTATCACTATCATTATTTCAGCTGTATGGGGATTTCTGCTGGATATTTGCAGGCTTTCTCGCGATTTTTATATTTTTCTAATTAGAAAAATAAATCGTGGGAAAGCAATGTAAACATATTTACAAATCTAGATGAGAGAGATGTGTAAACTATACAACAACAATAATTCTGCCACACACATCTGTATGTATGCGTACGAGTATAGTGAAGTTTTTTAAAAATAAACCTTAGTTATTCAACTGGAAGCAACAGCAGTTTGCCAACTAAGTTCGCCTCGTTTAAAGGCTACGGGTACAACTATCTTCTCGAGGCCAGCGAGCGCAAGTTCCCGACTCGATTAAAGTAATCGTTATAAAACTTCCTCGAGTGACACGATCGCCCGATTCTCGTTATAAAACTTGCTTTCTGATACTGACTGATCCGTAATCCGTTTATTCCCTAAGCTGTGAAATGGACAGTATCTATGTTAATTTTGTTTCATCAGGATAAAGTTAGAGGACTAATATTTGAATTGGAAATGGAGGCCGAACTTTGAACAAGTTCCTGGAAAGTTATCTACGTTTCTGCATTCATAACATTATATTATAGGTTGGCTACGCCAGTCACTGCACCGTTCCAGGCTTTTGGATATTAAGTATAACAATCTGGCACTGAATCATGCTTATACATTTATATAGCTTGCTGAATACATTATAACTTTAGCTGTTTTTTTAATCTCTCTCTTTAAATCTTAAATCGTTATTTTGCAAATAACAACTTTAATAAGATGGGTAATGACTTCTGGGTTGCAGAGTCAACATAAAGCGATTGAAGTATGTTAGATTTGGATTAGGCCAGGTCCAATAATATCGTCAAAGTTTACGTGAGTAATTGCCAGTGTTCAAAATGAGAAGGTCCAATAAGAGCGTGTATGTGTTTGTTCACCTTTGAGCTCCTGGCGCACGGAGACGCGCATGAGAGCCGGCTGCAGCACGCCGGTGCTGTCGTTCGCGCACATCTTGCACATGAACGAGAACTGCGCGTTCCACCGCACCGCGTGGTTCTTCACTTCCTCTCTGAAACAATCATACATGCACGATAAATTACTTATTCCGTCAAAGGGTCCTTCAATGGTTGAATTTGATTGAATAAAGGTTCTTCGAATACCTGCTTTACGCAGTCGAATCACAAAGTTGTTTAGGTATACGTCTAAGCTTATCATCATTAACAATTGCGGTATCAGGGTTATGGGCAATAGGGTTGAGATTCAGTTTGCTGAGCATAGTGGGATAACGGTCCTGTAATGATTATGAGCCTTCTGCATAAATTACCTAAGGGCTTATCATATCTGGACTTATCTGGCTAATTGGAAACTAACTGGCACTTAGGTCTTGGACCATATAATGAAATGTCGTGTAAGTTTAGCATTAATGAATACCAGTCAAACATGGCTGAATATGACTGACGATTATGTCTGGCTAGGCTCCTTGTTTTCATAATGGAAAGAAAGTGATCAACCTAAGATTATTACAAATATTATTTTTATCTTTATGGGCTGTGCGCACGATTTGCTGCACAACCTTCTTTTAGATTTGTTGATAAAAAGCATTCGATGCGAAATTTCTTAGCTTCTAATAAAGAGTGACATAGAATCAAGAATTCAAGCCATGGACCTAGAAATTACAAATGTAGGAGCATTTATTTCCACTCCCGCGCTAAAGTATCTTCTTCATAATACATTACTTAACTACTTGCGTATTCTGATTTAATGGATAAACGCTCCCATGCTCTGTCACTTTTTTAAGATGTGCAAACGACTGGAACCCGCTCAACCGCGAAAGAAACAACACCGTGAAAGAACCGTCTCGCTTTTATTATGCTAATCCATACGGGGGTTGCGCGCCGACAGCTGCCGTGTAAACAAGCACCACGACTCGGCTTTACATTTCAAATGTGATTGCGGAACATAAATTTTACGTAAGCAAATAATGGAATAAATCTAATCACCGAGTGGCTTAGTAAACAATCACTTAGTTGAGTGAGACGTGTAATTAACAGCGAGACTGATTAATTTTCTCCGACAATCTTAAAAAGCTGCAGTCGGCGAGCTTTAAATTAAACGTGCTACAGAATAATTAATGGAAGCAATCCAGAGCAACCGCTTTATCGGGGTTGTGACGTGAAGCGGTGTGGAAGTTTGGAGCCAATTACAGCGCCTGTGGTTAGCTGATGAATATTCGATAGTTCAAGAACACTACTGTCAATGGAATCTGAAATTCACATTACGAGCTCCTAGCGTATAGGTACGCCTTTTGCACGCTTTAAAAGGTAGGGAACACACACAAAGGCCTTAAAAGCTAAGTGACAAATAGTTGTAAGATATAACAGTTTAAACATTGGTTTTAGACATTGGAAAGTCGAGTTGACTAAGACAAATGCGTCGCAAACAACAGTTCTCTAGGGAGCTAAGCACTTGAGATTGTTTTATCGACAATTCTCTCACAATCAATTTGAAAATGGAACAGCTAGGTGAAAATCTTCACCATACTCAGCAAAATCTGCCTCAAATTAGATATTAATTAGGTAGTATTTTATTCTCAAACTATTTAAAGTTTAAATAGTTTAAATTTTAAACGATATATCGTTGTAGCACGCAGGCAATATTCCCGAGAGTCTCGAGTCGAGGAGAGATAAGGATGTCCCACGGATTCGAGCGCATCGGATAAGCACTCCGTGCACTCCCTGGCCACTTATCAGGTTGTTATCGTAACTAATGGGTCTTGCGCGTATCGGATGCAATTCCACTAGCGAAGTATTATGTCCCGTACATGGGCGGGAACGCTTCTACGCATCTCCCCGTATTCACGACCTTTGGTAAACAGTGTAAACTCTAGATTTGTATTGGTAATGTGGGATATATCTTCGTTGCAGTTCTGCGCAGACATTTTAATTTCAATGGTATTTCTGTTACATAACTGTGCAGGCAGGTTCGATACCTGCTTCTCTGGGCCCCTGTGCCTGAATGAATTATAATTGAATGCAGTTGACGGCTTGGTCGCAGTGTTGCAATAGGAACAGAACAGACTGTAAATGGCTGGGGACGGTCTGCGCGGAGCATTATGTTGTCAATACGGTGTCCTACCCGACTGGTGACAGGCAGTTCGAGGACTACATGCCGATTTCGGCTCCAACTTCCCGTGAATAGGGTCGAGAAAGAGTTGTCGATCACGATAAAGACTTGTTTACGTCAGATCATTAGTGTTAGAATGTTTCCTTGTATTTATGGTTTAGCCTTTTTGTTATGGACCACATACGAACTAGAAAATCAGGTTATTACCTTGGGGTAAAATATAAGGAACAAATGAGGGTCTTTGTCTGTTACCATTTCGCAGGATGACAATATTCATGATTCAGCCCCTCATTGCGTATTAAAGGAAGGAATTTTGTCAGGCTATTTGAAAGGGTTGGACATATTGTTCGTTTGGACGGCCGAGGCCCAAGTTGGGTTGGGTGCTTGGGTATCACGTGGGTCGCGTGTCGGAAGTGCCCGCGGCACGCGCTTCCGCCGGCTAATGCCTTTGTGATAACAATGATAACATACTAAACAACTCTTAGAACTACTTTGACTTTGGCTCTTGGCCTTTTATCTCAGGAGAGTGAGTCACTTTGTCTCAAACATTTTAAATTCATAGTAAAGTTAATTATACCGTCATCATTTTTACTGATTATAAATCTGTTCATATTGTGCATGGATACAATTGGTAAGATATGTTATAGGTACTGCGCTTTTGCTAGGTATTCCCCACGATAACATAATCTCAGTACAAATAAACGAGGAAAGCTGACATCATCGAGATTTCTTCGAAGGTAGACACATCTGGGGAGACTTTCGAAGATTTATAGTTATCTTCGGGGATCTAAAGGGTGGTTAAATTGTAATGGACCAAGAGCCTGTGATGGCCAGACCTTCCTTTAATTCACAAGCGTGAAAATTATTTCATGTGTATGTCTAACATAGGTAAGAATAACCCCCAAACATGAAACCTGGATCGCGGTTGCTTTGGGAGATAACAACCTTTTACCTGTTATCTCCCAAAGGAACCACGATCCAGGTTTCATGTTTGGGGGTTATTCTTACCTATGTTAGACATACACATGAAAGAATTTTCACGCTTGTGAATTAAAGGAAGGTCTGGCCAGACCTGGCTCTTAGTATAGACTAATAACCTGTGATGGCCAGACCTTCCTTTAATTCTGAAGCGTGAAAATTATTTTATGTGTATGTCTAACATAGGTAAGAATAACCCCCAAACATGAAACCTGGATCGTGGTTCCTTTGGGAGATAACAGGTAAAAGGTTGTTATCTCCCAAAGCAACCGCGATCCAGGTTTCATGTTTGGGGGTTATTCTTACCTATGTTAGACATACACATGAAATAATTTTCACGCTTGTGAATTAAAGGAAGGTCTGGCCATCACGGGCTCTTAGGTTATAAGGGCCGATGTTGAATGTGAACCACACCTAAACGCTATGTTTTTTTCCGAATTTTATTGGACATTTCTCTATTTCAAACTTACTCAATTTGAACCATGGAGAGATTTTTTCCAAAATGAGGCCGGTCAGGCAGTTACTGTGAATGGTGTTCGCTATCATGAGATGATAATGAACTTTTTATGGCCCGAATTGGAAGATATGGATGTGGACGATATGTGGTTTCAGCAGGACGGTGCCACTTGCCACACAGCTAACGAAACAATGGCTCTTTTGCGCAACAAATTCAATGGCCGTGTTATCTCACGTAATGGCGATGTCAATTGGCCGCCAAGATCATGTGATTTGACACCGTTGGACTTTTTTCTTTGGGGTTATTTGAAAGAAAAGGTGTACGTCGATAAGCCAGCAACAATTCAAGAGCTCAAGGATGAGATAATTCGGCACATTAACGGCATAAAACCTCCACTATGCCTCAGGGTCATCGAAAATTTGGACCATCGGATGGAGGTGTGCCTCCGTGGTCGCGGCGCCCATTTGGCCGATATTTCATGCCATACATAATTGAGTAATACCAATATATCATAATAAAATAAAATTACAATAATTTCTTAAATAGTTTGTGTTTTATTCAAAATCAACATCGGCCCTTGAAATTTAACCACCCGTTATAAAATAATGGGTTCAAGTCCACCTGTCATCGTATATTCGTCTACAGCAGTCAGCGCTATTTCTATCGTAGATTTACGACTATAGATTAAGATTCAATAAAAGGAACATTGCCCCATGCTATGAGCAATATAAAATGATTGCTTGACAAAGTATTATTACAATTATTTGTACTCATTGACATATTAATTATTGTCTTGTTGACTTTTATTATATCACAAGACAAATTATATCTCCTTTACTCAGAATAATATTGAAAAATGATCTTAACAAATAATTACCAGAAAAATAGACGCATACTGAGTCGGTTGTGTAAAATTGTATCTTATTCACGGTAGGTGG
Source organism: Chloroclystis v-ata (assembly GCA_963691955.1). NCBI lineage: Eukaryota > Metazoa > Arthropoda > Insecta > Lepidoptera > Geometridae > Chloroclystis > Chloroclystis v-ata. The sequence goes on from OY829905.1 coordinate 5,925,469, forward strand.
GTTTCGTGCGATACCATCGAGTCGGTCACAGTCCGTTAGGTTTCGGCGACCCTCTGGCGGCTCGAGGCAACCTTCACGCAGGAGCCCTTCTGATTATAAGACGTTACACAATATCCACAATACTCCTAAGGTTCATTCAATAAGGTTCTACGGCGATATTTCTGCAAAGAGACAGCCGGATTACTCGGCTGCGCATACAACAGGGATCAAAGGCTTTGTAGAAACGATTGGACCCGGCTGGCGTACAGATAATACTTTAGACTGGATTTCGTATTCAAGAGAATGGAAAATAAATAAAGTATTGTTATGGCATTTGTATGCTAGATAGAAAGTGGAAAAGGGCCTATATCCAGCAGTGAGATGTGAAGACTAAACTAATTAATAAAAAATAAAAAAATATTGCAAATATTTGTTCCGGGTGTCTGGGTGTTATATATGTATAATAAAAAATATCTATCTATGTATGTATATTATATTAACTATATCAGAAATCTAGCACCCGTAACACAAGCTACCACGGGGCTAGATGTCGTTGTGTAAAAATTGTCCAGCAATATTTATTTATTTATAATTACCCTGTTGGAATCATTAAATTACTTAGGGCTGATTTTTCAATCATCAGATAAAGGCTAACTGTTGAATAAATTTGACATTTTCCATACAATATGTCAAATTTATTCAACAGTTAGCATTTATCTGATGATTGAAAAATCAGCCCTTAGACAACTAAATACAAGGTTTTTGGTGATAAGTAATTTAAAGCATGATTTATAGACTAAAATATGGCGTAATTACAAGTTGACCTTCAAAGATTCGCAATAGCAGATGTACCAACATACAGACAGGTGCTCATTGGTTTTTTTACCAAGTCAATTCAGTGGTCACGCCTCGCCGCGCCGCCGTAACGACTTCCTACACAGGTAATGTATTCAACGCACTTACCCTGCCTTCATGGGCACATACAAAGATTATGTTTAAAGTATTGACTTTAATTCCATTAACGATCGACGGCACGCGACGCATCATCTTTGATTCGTTAATGGAATGAGGCTAATTCGAAAGCCATTTTGTTACATTGTTTATTTGTGAAACGCTAACGTGTCCTTTAATGAATCCGAAACAAAGCTCATTAATTATTCAGTTTTACTTCACATTCAATTTGATGTTTTGATTTATAAAACGGAGTTTGAAGCAAGTTAACTTTTTCATCCCATTCATTTACAAGTCATTACGTTATGTACATATTTTAGGCCAACTGTGCTTTATTATAGAAAAGGATAAAAGGAAATCACTATTTATATTTACGTAGTATCATCAAATTAACGAAATAACAAAAAGCCACAGCCTCGAAAATGCTGTTGGCGAATTCGCAGAACAATAAAAGGTCCCTTTGAGTGAAGGTTTAATTTCTTTAATCATTCAACATAAAGTTTTGTTTGATCATACAAGCGCGTTCGTTAAAGTACACGTTCTGTAAATTCAATAAATAATTGGTGGGGTTAAAGGGTCATAAGTTTTATATCTACTTTAAACTACCCATGGTCTATTTACTATTCTTATTAGAGACTTGTGTCTAAAGCGATATAGTTGTCGTTCTGGAAGCAATTGAAAGACTGTGATATGCAACGGTATTTGCTTCTCCTGGAGAATAAAAAAATATAGCATACACTGCAGTGTGTTGTTTACAAGAACATGAAGCAGTTTGCCCCTAACATAAAAAAAATCTTTCCAGATTTGCATTATGCGCTTAAGAACAACTTGACACAATCAACTTGCATAATACGAACATTAACTTATAGTTACAGTCTGCTTAGTAATTATAAGTCGTTGGGAGTTTGAGAGTGTTGATTACGGACATAAGGAACTGTCGAACGCGCATTCGGAAGCAATATCCTAACAAATTGCTCAGCGTAATGTAATTAGTCTTACATGGAAGTAAGGAAATGGTCAATATTGCACAATACGTGTCTAGGAATAAAAGAGGATACAGGCGAGTGGGCCCATACAAAACTTGGACTGCGGTCCCAGACGCCTGAACACATTTTTGAATTGGTCGACTTGGACCATATACCCAATTTGCTTAAATGTACAGTTAACAGCAAAATCAAATCACATAACTCAGGATTTATTTTATTGTATTTTTTTAATAAGAATGTCATAAGAACTATAATTATGCGAATGATTCCTAAAAAGAAGGATATCCATAAAGGACTGCCCTTTTGTTTCAAAACAGGTATTCTACTCTTAACACTTGAGGGCTATAATATCTATATTAATAATTTCGTGCATGGGTACGGTAGACTCGATCGAAACCGTATTTAAATAACGAAACATAAAAAAATATTGATTTATGAGTCGACAACATTTATGTCCCGAAAATTCACAAAGAACTTAGAATATGTAAAACGAAACGTCTGATATTGGCCGATTCAACCACAGAAAAATAATATTAGTTTCCTTTTTGTCCTAAGGTATTAAGATGATTATCCTTGAAACAGTTTAACTTATAAACTGATAGGTGTCTAGATGACATTTGTCAAAATGACAGCTGTCAAACTTTAAACTGCCACAACTCTGAAACGGCTTGGCCTAGAGATGCCGTAATATTTCAACATTTACGATGACAGCTGTCAAACTTTAAACTGCCATTACTCTAAAACGCCTTGGCCTAGAGATACCCTACTAAGCTCAATCGACAGGTGTTAGAGAGAGCAACATTTTCGATGACAGCTGTCAAACTTTATACTGCCATAACTCTAAAACGGCTTGGCCTAGAGATACCCTACTAAGCTCAATCGACAGGTGTTAGAGAGAGCAACATTTTCGATGACAGCTGTCAAACTTTAAACTGCCATAACTCTGAAATGGCTTGGCCTAGAGATACCCTACTAAGCTCAATCGACAGGTGTTAGAGAGAGCAACATTTTCGATGACAGCTGTCAAACTTTATACTGCCATAACTCTAAAACGGCTTGGCCTAGAGATACCCTACTAAGCTCAATCGACAGGTGTTATAGAGAGCAATATCATAATTAAAACACATTTCTTCAGTTCAATTCCATATGTTGACTTATGTTAACATAAACATAGCTTAATTATTTTGTCATTGGAGAAGTCCCTGTGTCCCAGCTGTGGAAACGTAATAGTACCAGCTTGAGTTATTACCTACTAATTAGCGGCTCATCCACTAATGTTCATTCCTTCCGACTTACCCCGTCGTGCAAACTGTACAGAAAAGCGACGGGATAAAATAAAACACGACGGGAAGGGTCGCGACGCGAGGGTTTAATACCGTCATTCTTTCTCGCTCTTGCATATGCATAATATATCATTCCGTAAGGATTGTAGATTCCGGCAGGAATGAACGTTAGTGGATGGGCCGCTATTGATATATCAATAAGTAAATGCACCCGTTGTAAGTTCCCAAGTTTGGGATACTAGGACTGCTCAGACCTTAAAATTTCTTTCAAATCAACCTCGAAAAATAAAGTATACTAATATACCTAATTACCTTAATACTAATCTACATTTTGCACCTAGATGTGTATTATGAGTCAAATTTCACCGAAGCGAAGCCGGGTTTTCATCTAACATAAAAAAATATTGATTTTGAGTCGACAACATTATATCCGCAAAATTCGGATTATGGAGAATTTCGTCAAATTTCACCAGAGCGTAGCCGGGTTTTCATCTAGTAAAATTTCTTAGATGAAAACCCGGCTTCGCTTCGGTGAAATTTGACTCATAATACACATGAATGAACGTTAGTGGATGAGCCGCTAATTAGTAGGTAATAACTCAAGCTGGTACTATTACGTTTCCACAGCTGGGACACAGGGACTTCTCCAAGGACAAAATAATTAAGCTATGTTTATGTAAACATAAGTCAACATATGGAATTGAACTGAAGAAATGTATTTTAATTATGATATTGCTCTCTCTAACACCTGTCGATTGAGCTTTGTACGGCATCTCTAGGCCAAGCCGTTTCAGATTTATGGCAGTTTAAAGTTTGACAGCTGTCATCGAAAATGTTGCTCTCTTTAACATCTGTCGATTGAGCTTTGTACGGGATCTCTAGGCCAAGCCATTTCAGAGTTATGGCAGTTTAAAGTTTGACAGCTGTCATCGAAAATGTTGCTCTCTCTAACACCTGTCGATTGAGCTTAGTAGGGTATCTCTAGGCCAAGCCGTTTTAGATTTATGGCAGTTTAAAGTTTGACAGCTGTCATCGAAAATGTTGCTCTCTTTAACATCTGTCGATTGAGCTTTGTACGGGATCTCTAGGCCAAGCCGTTTCAGAGTTATGGCAGTTTAAAGTTTGACAGCTGTCATCGAAAATGTTGCTCTCTCTAACACCTGTCGATTGAGCTTTGTACGGGATCTCTAGGCCAAGCCGTTTCAGAGTTATGGCAGTTTAAAGTTTGACAGCTGTCATTGAAATCGTTGCTCTCTCTAACACCTGTCGATTGAGCTTAGTAGGGCATCTCTAGGTCCAGCCGTTTCAGAGTTATGGCAGTTTAAAGTTTGACAGCTGTCATCGTAAATGTTGAAATAGTACGGCATCTCTAGGCCAAGCCGTTTCAGAGTTATGGCAGTTTAAAGTTTGACAGCTGTCATCGTAAATGTTGAAATAGTACGGCATCTCTAGGCCAAGCCGTTTCAGAGTTGTGGCAGTTCAAAGTTTGATAGCTGTCATTTTGACGAATGTCATCTAGACACCTATCAGTTTATAAGTTAAACTGTTTAATATCAATTTTGTGAATATTTTGTTCTATGTATTTTATCGATGCGAAGACTGATTTTTAAATTCCTATTATTATGTTGGTATTTTATTTTTTGCAATAGGACAATAAGACATGATGCCAACTGTACTTTAAACAATAGATTTGAGGTTAAAATTACGAGTAGTCCCACTCGCCCAAAGAAATAAACAAGAAAAAACTAATCAGGCGACTGGGACTGCAGTCCCAGCTTTGTCGTGGGACCACTTGCCTGAATCCTCGAATAAAACGAGACATGAAGTCGAGATGGAATTTAGACTTGGTGAACAAAAGATTATCGTGGAGAATAACTTTCAGAATCAATATTAATAACAAATAAAGATCTTTGAAAACAAACTAACTTACTCCATGATCGACCCTTGCAAATTTATTATTAGTATAGATTGAAGAAGAGTTAATAAATCCCGAGCATTTGCAAGCGAGTATTTATATCTACTAAATGCTAATATTAAAGAGTTTAATATTATTTTAGGTATATATCTATTAAATCCGTATAGTAAAATTAGGCGTAAGCAGTCAGCAAGATCGTTAGTAATATATATGCAGGTACATTAACAACACAGAACCGCAGTTATCAGATCTATTACAGACGATTTCGCAACTAAGGTCGTGCGCGGCGGAAGGCCGTCTGATCTCTTCAGCGTTTTAATTATTTATTAAGAGGTGTTTTATAGTTATTGCTTTGTATTCTCTGTTTTAGCTACAGCTTACCTTCAGCACTCGAAGTTATTTTTTATTTTTTGGCTTATGGTGCCCATTGTAGGGCAAATGCCTCCCTATATCCTTCCATTTGTCCCGGTCTTTTGCGAAAGCGGTTACACGAAGAGTTAATTGTTTAAAGACATTAGATCAACAAAAGTTGTACCGTTATAGATCACGTTCTCTCTGATCACGCCACTACTTTTTGCGCCGTCTTTTAACTTCTAAGTCCATTTCATAATCGCAGTCGTTTGATCTGGTCCATCTTGAGTCAGCGTAAACAATCAGAAGGCCAGTTTCGCTGCACGTCATAAATAGATCGCGTTCTACGGATAGTTGTATTGCAACATGCAAGTTTACTGCGAGCTTTGACCCCATTCCTCAAGTTACGATCGCATGGATCTCATAGGGGGTAATGTGCCTAGGAAATGTTTTATTGTGTAGAACTGCGGGAATCGCTTGCAGTGCATGCACCATTGCTCGTTAAAAGCGAATGGTAACTAAGAACACGTGTAGCACGCGGTAATAAATGAACTACCTCGATTACGTCGAATTGGAAACAAATAGAAAAGAGATAAGACCGAAATATACCCTCGTACTACTTGCTAACTGGCTAGAAGCTCAAGCTAGTTTTTATGGAACTAATTAAAGTTAAGCATCTAGTTAAATAAAAATGCGACCTTTACATAGAATGCTGTATGAGAGCATCACAACAACTAACATTATCAACCCGAGGAATGTGAATGTCATGTGTAGAGAATGGGGATGATTCATCGCATCACTGGGCCTAGAACGAAAACATCAACATACGTATTCAATAAGTAAATACTATTATGTGGAACTAACGTACTGCGGCCTACTTTCAGGCAACATCTCGAATAACTCCCATAAACCTATTGACGAAAACAAGGTAATGGGGCTGAACTAATTCTTGTGGGAACCGTGTAAGCTGGATGTGTTCAGGAGTCCCGGGCAACTGGAGCAAGGCCGGCAGATGCCGCGCCGGTGTCGGGTGGCAACTACCAGATGGCCGTTGGACCCACGCTGTGCAATTGCATCAACCAACAAACTACCGCATTATTCCACTATTAATGTTAATGTCATATCAGTCTACCTTATAATCGGTAAATATCATCCGCCTACTACCAGTTCAGCTGATTTGTTAAGATTATAAATTAAACTTACCATACGTTAACCAGGAAAACAATATTGTGTAGCAAAGCAATAAAGTTATCTGATACTAATCACTCTAGTCTGGTCCGGTTTTTCACAACCAGAAAGACATTTAGTCCTGTACATGTGCATGTTATAATTACAAATATGTTTGTATCTTAAATTAACGACTTCGTTATTAATGGCATATTCACAGCCAGTTTTAGACCATCAACAAAACAACATGCGGTCATGCCCAGGAATGCCGTATTTGTACTCGCCCAGACAGACCGATAAAGTATTATTAGCTATCAAGTAATTTAAGGAGACATTCGCCCATAAAGATTACGCTCATTTGTATGTTTAGTTGAATAGAGTCGTGACGTCAGGCGAGGGATTAGCGAGGTATCAGCTAATACCAGTAATGAGCGCTGAAGGACGGTCACGTTGTTTGCACGTTGGATGGTTTTGGTTGTTTTGTTAATAGCTTGCATAGCGACAAGATCTATAGCAACGCCGAGGCACAGAATTTGAGGCGAACTTCTAAAGAATCCGAATTACTGACAACTTTGGGTGTTGTTGATCAACAGATTAATCTTGTGATTATAGACACGGATTAGGGGCTTGAGCTCACGTGTTTAAAGATGTAAGGCTTCATTACCGTGTGTGATTATGGGGTGCAATGTGCGTAAACTGAGAGCTCTAACATTAAACATAATTTCAAAATGAGTTGGATAACATTTTGCACACCGATTTATGCTTGAAGTGAATTGTTTCTAATGCGGTGGTATTTAGTAAGCGCAGCGTTTGTTTGTATCGGTGACGTATCTGCGTTGGCATAGCGCCGGCAGCGCAGCAATGAGTCATGGGTTCAACACCAGCGGACATTTTCGAATCGATAACAAACGACATCGCAACGCGCCCACATTATCTATATACTTCGCTGACATAGATTTCGTAAAACATTAATGCTTGATAGTTATGAAGACATAAACAGAAGGCAGGATCGTTAATGGAATTCAAATGATAACGACATAAACATCCCGACAGAACCAGGCCTCGGAACTGTAAGGCAAATAAACAGAACATAATCCAGTCGGGATGCTCGGTAATTGCAGCGCGGTGGCTGCGATGCTATCTGCCGGCCATTATCCGCTGATCAACAACAGCTCCGGAGCTTTCAGCGGAATGGGCTTAAAGCGCGATTCATTACGTCGTCAACTGCGCAACCGCAGGATGTGCCACGTCAATGCTTTATGGAGCGATGCTCGGTAATAGTTCCAGAGCTCTGCACATCTGATGCATGCAACCCGAGCTTTCCTTATGATTCGCCCTGAATACGTTTTTGTAATGATCGATGAGCGATAGCGATTTCAGCATAATGTAGAATAATATAACGTGCGAAGAAAATGTACAATCTTATTAACGTCGTTTAGTTCTATCATCTTGGCTCCGAAATGAAAATATGACAGAATCCTAATTATGTTGCAGTTATAAATAGGCACGATTCCAATTTGGTCCCGGAACCGTTGACGTGCAGGGTTGTCGCGTGTAGGATCCTGCTGACGCGCGAGTGGCCGGTGGCGGCGCGGCGGCGGCGGTGGCACGCCGCCAGCCCTGCGGTGCGACATGCACCCGGTGTACATGTCATTCACAAGCGGTTTGTGAGCACTGGCCCGGCTTCCAACACAACGAATGGACATGCTCTTACGTGTGCCAACTGAATCTCGTGACTTTTGTTTTCTACGAGATTGGCGTTGCAGTTGTGACGATGTTAGTAAATTGAACTTGACTGATACATTGTTGTTATCTGAATACTACTTTTACCCAGCCATAAAGCCCGCACGACGCGGCGTGTATTCATCAGTCACGTCTATAGTTGTTTTGTTCTGTTCAGTCAGACCGCCTTCAAGTTTTTTGCGCGTAAATTACGGCATTCGAGCCGCGTTCTTCCTTAAGACGATTGGAACAATATAACGAAGCCTTGAATTCACAATTGCAGATTCAGCCTGGGCGTGAGACAACCTGCGCAAACTGAATATTCCTCTGATATGATTCATAGCCACTATTGTCTACTGTGAATGATACTGTTCTTATATATACACTATAACGACTGACATAGATAAACAGCTGATATTTGAGTTTGTGAAACATTTGCGATTACACTGACCTTCTCTTACGCGGATGCACAAATAAAATTGTTAGAAGTATTTGCGTAATTGAAAATCACCTAACCTAAATAATAAATTAACACATGACACGTATTGACTAATGGAAATTAAATTATGAATTCATTTTCAAATTACAAATGCTAAAAGTAAAAACATAAAACGAAATCATCTCCTGTAAAATAGGTCAGTCAGTTTCAACATCGACATCGTTACAACCGCCATATCAATTGTAATAATGAGTAATTAGCAGATGATTTCATCATTAGCTGAGATTGTCAAGATGTAATAATTAATATGGAGCGGCTGCCAACGAAGTGCTTCCCAAGAATCTGCAGAATTCCAACTAATTTCTTCGGAGCAGTGAGAATTCGAATTAACGAACCGATCACAAAATATGCAATTATTTCACCATTGTCACGTGAGTTCAGTAAGACTGGGTGAAGAGCTATGTTTATAATTGATAACAAAATGTATTGTTCGATATCGTATTGTTTGTTTATTTGATAGTCATCGATCACGTGACCTATTTCCATAAAACAAACTATGCATCGAAGCATTAAGCTTACGGTAAAATATCCTAAGGCAATACCTCTTTTAGTATTGTATGGCCATCAACCCGAATAAAACATTCCATTTACCGACAATAGTGTTGACAATCAAACACACTTGCCTCACTTACCCCGGCAGGTAAGTCAAGTCTTTTAGGAAACTTGCCGAGGACCGGCTTACCTGGAACAAACGGGCACAAGTTTAATACAGCGCTAAAATTTCAAAATCCCAGTGATATTTACGGAGGGAATTCCGAATTGATAGACGTCTGACTGTTATAAAGTTTCATGGTCCGAAAATTGTTGATGGAATAAATTGTCGAGGACATTTCAGTTATTGACAGCGTGATATCGGTCAATGAGCGAATTCCAACCACAGATCTCGAATGGATAAATAGAGATCGTTTTACAGCCGTTACGAGGCGGTACTCGTAGGTACCAACACAGGGCCGTAATTGAGCAGAATGCTGCGGGCTCAAGTTTCCCTTGATCGTTGCGTGTGCTGCAGATAGATAATTGGTTGATTAAACTCAGCTCCATCAAATGCCCGGTTTTATTGCGTTCGGTCATTTCTCTTTTCAACTATTTTTCTATGTATACTAAAAAATAAAAAATATATTTCTTGCCAATTCACAATCTTCTACTACTATTTTTCTGATAGATTCGATCAGATAAGGTAAAAATAATAAAATATATAAAAAAGTGGGTTAAAATGTGCATGATAACTGGCTGTTAACCTAAATTCTTTTAAAAACAACCGAAAATGATAACTCCAAAAATAGTAAGATGAGAGCATGCATTCCGGGAAGGCCATTCATTGCGAGTCTCATTCAGCGCGACCGCGCCGCGCCGCATACGAATGCAATTACGTGATATTATTGTATTCAGACTCGGAAACCTCATTAAAATGTCCCCGAATTTAATTTGCAGGTTTATGCACAATTTTATAACAAGGCCATACAGCCAGTGGCATCCGATATGTATATTGAATAGGTGCGAAAAGTTTTTAAGAAGTTAAAACCGATTACTTCTTTCTCCGATATTTCAGTATTGTTTTTGTAATTTTTTGTTTCATTGATATTTCAAACTGCTTTTAAAGTTAAGCGCTAACTTTATGTGACATGTCTTAAATGGATTTATATGTTCTTATCATTGTTAAAATCACAAAAAAAAAATGGTTTCTGGAATATGTGAGCAATTTTAAGACCATATAGATAATTACTCAGCCTTTATTTCACCAGACTCAGAGGCACTGCGCAACCAGCTTCTCTCTCGCAACCGTCTTTGACATATAAATCATTATCTTTCGATAGGTAACCGAAATCACTGAGCCAATATCTTTAGCATTGAGATATTCTTTGAATGCAATAACAACCTGGTCATTGAGAATAAATACCACAGTTATATCAAGGCCAGCGAGCGGTCGCTGTACGATATGACTTTTATCTGTGTATTCTTTGGAAGTGAACTCATCACGCGGTTTAGACACACACTAGAAAACGAGCTAATTTTACTTCTTCAGTTTCCTTGCCGAAACACCACATTAATTCGCAAACTTTGTCTTTCTTCCTCAAAATGAATGTAATATCAGGATGGATTCAGAAATATCAGTCGAAGCATCTCTTTACATCGTGATACGGTGACGCCATCACCGGTATTAAGGTAAGACTGGCCAATTACCTGGTCCGGATCGATCGACGTGAGATCACGTCACAGAGCCAAGGTCCTTCGCTGAAGCTTCCCAGAATACAGAATAGCGAAGACTACAAGGTATTGGGAAGTTCCACGCAACTCATTGTTGCATGTTTACCGATATGCAATAGGAAAATCCCTATTGGGTCAACATTTTCTAATTTATGTAAGCGTTTAAATAAATTAGCGCTGGTTATGAGTTTGCTTCACACACGCATTCTGTGGTTTAACAGCAGAGAATAGCCGAATCTAAAAATATATGAGGTGATGATTGAATTACGGGTACGGGTCGTCCTTATTAACCTTGTTAAATGATGGGCAAGAATACATTTTGCGAACACCTACGTGCATTGAGATTCATTGACTGGATACCAAAAGTGATTCCTTACCAGAAAAACACGTTTTAATAAGACACATATAAGAGTCATTGTCACCATTATCAATTATTATCATCAAAATATCTATGTGGTTCTTCAACTGAAAGGGATTTGTAGGACATTCTAACTTTTACCTTTTTAATTCAAAAGTACGAAACTAGGCCAGATCAGAATAAGCGAAGTTCTTTCCTAATTACTTCATCGGCGGAGGAACAAGAGAGAGTAATTTTGGCGCTGAAATTATACCAAACACTGGGTCCGTAAATGAGAATTTTGTTCTAATTTGCTACGGTGCCAGCGGCACCGTAAATGTTACCAAGCATTCGTATCAGTTTTATTATAACATCAATTATTATCACCATTGTAGAATAATATTTATAATTTATCGTCAACAATGACCTTTAAAGCAGCCGCACTGCCCGGTCCGGTATGGACTAGATAGCGACTGTAGGACGGAAGTTGAACACATAATTGGATTTAAGGGCCCATTGATGTCATAGAATGGGGCTCTCGTGACACGGTCAACCAAACATAATAACTTTATGACCGAATAAATTATCGCGGCTGATTTTAATATAATCGATCACAGGAAAGCTATGACGAAAGGGCATAGACTACTTGACTGCCTTGACAAAATATAACCAGATAGTTCAAATTGAATGACAACAAGATACGCAGAGGTAATAAACATGCTGTGGAAACTGCATCATGATTTGATAAACAAATAAGCAGAACCGTAAACAAACACATAAATTGTAATAAAAAATGTGGAATTAGCACCAATTAAGCAATCGGAGCTATGATTGCTCATCAGATGATGCAGGAGTGGTGGGCGGCGATCCTGGCAATTAGCACATCGCCTCCTGCCTGGGTGGCGATGTGGCGAAGGACGCGCCGCATATCACTGCTATTAATAACCGATGACAAGTGCGCTCAATACGTGGGATTTTTAATCATAGATATTCCTTCTGAAATAGACCCGGCGAATGATTCATGGTAACAGCTGTTGTTAAAATTAGCTAAAGGATAATTTAAAGATTTATGGAAGACCTTGCTCTTCAGATGAGTTCATGGAACGTGTGTAATTTTGGACGTAACGTAGTGGTGAAAGTGTCGTGGGTGCCCTTGCAGCGGCCGGGCACTGCACCACCTGCGCAAGGTCGCGCAAGGCCGTGACATGAGCCCATCTCATGTCGCGACCTCATTAACCAGGACATACCTACTCTCATATTATAAATCATGTTTTTCTGCACAGAATTATTTCTACGTTTAACTTTTCTGTAGTGTTTTCCTTGTATTTCAATTATTAAGTTTTTTCAAATGTTAGTCTGAAGATAACGTTCAAGATAAAGCCATATTAAGAATAATAAAACGTTAATGTTGCTCCTAGAAATGCTAAATTTACTTATTGCTAGCGGCCGGCGTTCTAAATTTTATGCACGTTGTAAAGTTTATGCGGTAATCATATGAAATGGTAGGACAGTTTAGTTGGAGTTGCCTTGTTGAGCGAGGACTTTCTCGAGTGCAATTACTTAATGGAAGGCGGTTGACTCATGAAGTCAGGGGTATTAATACCATAGTCAGAGCTACAGGCGGCTACTTCAGGAGCCTATGGGCCAACGGGGCGTCCAAAGGCGTCATTATCAAATTGAATTAGACAGAACAACATCGACAATTTAAGGAATAATTCAAGCTATTTCGCAAATGTCACCATGATACGACACCTTCAAAGATTCCTTAACTGAATTTGATGAGGTTGTCATACTTGTCGCAAGTTTATAAGGGTCACAGTCATTTGCATAAAAGGCGGCTCGGGAACATAAGACGCGGTAATAACGGCGGTCAGAGAGTCCCTCGCTTCTCATAACAATAAGTATCAAGCCCAATGGCCTGAAACGCGCAGACAACAAATTGAAATCTTAGTCAGTTCAGTAATCCGAGACCGCACTTAGTTGAACACTTGATTGGAAACGACTGGGTTTGTTTATTGAATCACGAAATTAGCTGATTCGTGACAATGTCCTCTTAGTTTGTGGCGGTAAGTGGTGGTACAGCGGCCATTGTGGAGGCGTCGCACGGGAGCCACGGATCCGTGCACTGACCCCGCCGCCGCCGAGCTGTTCTCATTAAATCGTGTTTTCTTGAACGTGACGTTACCGACACACTTGGGTAATTCACAACATTTAAAAAATATACATCTGGATTGACGCAGTAAGGCTTCAGAGAACAACGTCCAATTTAATGCAGTGACTAGTTGAAGTTATGAATCGTTAATCTAATAGCCGTAATTGATGTCATAGATTTACATAAATTAACAATCGTTGATAGAACGCCTTGCACGTGGAAACAGTCCGTAAATTAGACGTGATTGAAAGGCCAGGCCCAATAGACTAAGCACGTGTCGAACGTCCTTCAGCAGAACAAACAGTCGCGTGCGCAGCGCTCTAACCGACGACGTGCGGAGAATTGAATACCAGCTGAAACTGCTTACATCACATAATCACATTATGCAAAAAACTTATTCTTATCATTTAATCTTTGCAATCAGATATAAACACTCCTCAGTAATTCAAAGAACCTGAGAAGCACGACGTAGAGTACACACAGATAAACGTGATGGCTGGATTTAATCTATCTAGCAGAATGATTCCAATTAAGGACACCCGAGCTGGTCGCCAATCGCCATTCGGTCCGGTAAAAGCCGAAATGAAACGGGTCCGATTAATTTAGGAATCAATTTGAACTGGACTCACTCAACGTGGCTTGGCAGCTGAGGAATCAAATTAAAGCGTCGAAAGGAAATTGAGCTCCTCAATGGCGCAGCTTGTCGCAATGAGAATCCAATGTGACCTTACACCTACAATGTCAGTACAATATAAGTATAATGCAGCCTGCATTACAATCCATTCGGATTGTCTTATACTATTGTGATTGTACTTGAAAGTAACAACATCAAAACTCGTATACCTACTGGCCATGCCATAACTTTTACAAATTGAATGCCAACCACTAACGCCCGAATCAATTCATTGTCTTGCTTGAACCGTTTATAAAGTTCAACAAAATCGGCATATCAACAATCTGTCCACGGGCTAGATCAGCAGTTAGGTTAGGTACTGGAAATGTCAATCAAATCAATACGAAAATAATCGCAGACTAAAGTCCGCTAGCTAACAGACCACAAATCCACATCTAAAATAAACGACTGAATAATAACAAGTCATTCAACAGCGTCCAAAGTAAAGCCACTCAGATGAATCAAATTAAAATGTCAATGAAACGGATGTTTACCAAAATAAGCGTAGTAACGAATGTGCGGATGCGCCCGAATCTTAGGTTTGGTAGGAGCTGAATTCGCTTTGATCTGCTATTTTTATTCAGGACACGGAACCAATGCATCACTTTTAACATAATGTAGTTCTTATAAAACAGCGCTGATATTTACGATATTTTAACAGGAACTACAACAATAATCGGCCATCACTAGTTCTTAGAATAACGCAGCGTTCACGCGATGGAATAATATATCTACGGGAATTACGAAATATAGAATGTTCAGCTAACCCGCTTGATTGATGAAACTTAAACATTGGAAATAGTTGTGATAATTTATTCGGCACATGTGTCTCAACACCCCTAACCCAATTCCTCACACGATAAGTCAGTCCAGCTTTCGCTTTCATTGAGATTTACTGTCTGTTTGGTTTTATCAGGGATTCCATCGGATAAGCAAAAGACACTTTGTGGAGTAAAGTATATATAACAAAAAGTAGTACCATTAAAGCAAGCGATTAGCTAATTACTGTGATAGACAGTTTCTTCAATAAATTCGGGATTCGGGCAATTTAACTGACATACATATTAGTCCGGGATCCGTAGTACATGGAAATCAAGTGATTACTAACAAGCTAATTTTTGGTGAGTAGCTTCGTTTCGATGAGACGTCCAAAGATATCCTATACCCAACTCTCGATTGTGGTAGCTAACAGAGATATCAAGGATTAAAAAAATCAAGGATGTAAAACCGGGATAACGGACCACGAAATTTGTAGGACAATATGTTATATCTCAAGATAATTATCTAAATTATATAAAAACATGTTTGTCCTACAAAACCTATGGTTTGATCAAAGAGTCCGCCATTTCGAAAATGTATCGAAAACGAGGTCAATTTAAATGATTACTATGATTACTAACCAGCTGATTTTTTGATGAATACTTAATTAATATATATAAAATCTAACGGACATATTGTCCGACAAATTTCGTGGTCCGTTATCCCGGTTTTACATCCTTGATTTTTTTAATCCTTGATATCTCTGTTAGCTACCACAATCCAGATTTGGGGATAGGATATTTTTGGTCGTCTCATCGAAACGAAGCTACTCACCAAAAATTAGCTTGTTAGTAATCACTTGATTCCATGTACTACGGATCCCGGACTATATGTAATGTACAAAATAACCCTATGATCTAACCTAACCTATCATAATAATATCACTAAGTAAATAATAACTTAGTGACTCATGCATGATATCTTCGTTGTTAAAAATAGCATATTCAATAGCAAATCTTAACTATTGTAATAAAGAGCGTTCAATGATGAATAAATTTTACTTATAAGTACTTAGTATTTATTTCAGATTTTTTTCGTTATCTAAGCAGTGGAATCTTCAACACATTTTATGACAACTACCAGTTTGTATATTTTCTCTGTAGAGCCAACCCGCCTATCGCAATACGCCATAAATCAAACAGACAGTTACATACGTTACAATCCAGAAAAAATGATCATAGCAGTTCCTTTCCTGTATTAAGAAAGCGATCTGTTTTTTCGCATTTGATAAACTACGATAAATTCCGCTGGGGAGAGACAACAAAATGGTTAAAAGTTCTAAGTGATTTGCACTTATACTTTACACGGACATTCTGCAATCCGGCTGTCAGTAATTCGTACACGTAATCATATGTTTACTGCTAAATCGTTAATATTTCTGCTGCAACTAGCAGTAAATGCACATTCACAGTAACTTTGGAAACAATTGACTTGACGCCTTCCTAAACAATGAAAGCTCAAGGTTTTACAAACGTCGCGTCATCGAAACGGGGTACCGTGGTTAAATCGCACAATAGCGAAGGAATCTTCACTTTCATTTGATTTTCATGACAAAGCCCTTCAGAGCCACAGTGAGAAAGGGCATAGGTGAGATTCGTGGTTGCGGTAATTCCAGTGAACAGCTTGCATGTCTCGTTTAAGATGTTACGTGGTATGTTTACCGTAAAAGGCGTGTAAAGTTTTCTGTTGTTATAACCACTGTCAGTGTCACGCCTCATACTCAGTTCACTGTTGGACAGTTATCTCAGAAACAAGTTTAAAAGCATCCGATCAGAATAATCAGGGAAGTAGTATTGCCACAGCACACGTTAACCATCACCTAGCCCAGCGCGTTTCGACACAAATTGGTGCACCAAACACTCCGCCAGTTTCGCACTCGGCGATTTGCAACTCAACGCTTGGACAATCACGTAATTGCCCAATCGAGATGAGCAAAGCGCTTATCTAGTAATAGCCTCTTTAATCCAGACAGCTACTATTTCAGTACCACAAAGAATTTATATTCAATAAAGAATTTCATTATTTTAAACGAGTCTGAAGTAAATCGCTGGTTTCTTTTGATCTATTGAAATAATTACAATATATTCGAAGAAGCCAATGAAAGTATTTTTTTGGAATGACTGGCTTTTGATGCTTACGAAAGCAATTACCTACCCACTAAAAACCTTGGGAAATCGGCAATAAGAGGAATGGCACGTGTTTTGCGAAGTTCAAAGAGTGTTGACGGGCGAAGAGCAGACTTCTATTCGTTCGACGCTATTTTAAACAAATGCTTTAACAGTAAACACGTGCATTTGGCGAAGAGTTTGTAATATGGAGGATTTAGGGGCGACGACGGGAAAGAAGCGTTTGTTATACCCTGATCTGCGTCTCGTTTCGACGTGTGGCCGACGCGGGTCCGCCACGTAACGAGATGGTTTATGTCACTCAAACATGACATGCGCCTTCCGTCGTTCACAGCTTCATATTTTATGGTAAAACATTCTGTGGAACATTCTTAACAAGCTTGACGAACGGCCACTTTACTTGCTCGTTTAGCGCGTGGTTTACGTAATGTGTAGTTATCCCTGATTATCGTTGAAAATAGGCTGAAACGTTTAAGTACTTAATAGTTCTGAATTCCTAAAATAGTTACTATGTGTTAATTTCCAACGTTATTCAGAAAATAACACCGAATTTTATGAATGTAGGTACATAATTAAGTAAAAAAAAATGTGATTTGTTAACATTTTAATCAGAAAATTATGAAAATGCGTTTCGATTCTTGTCTGTAAACGTTCAATTTTTGATCAAATCAAAGCAATTTATAGAGATTGGAAACTCAAAAGAGATGAGAACAAAATATTATATGTATAATACCATTCTCAAATGAGCTGAATGAATGGAAATCTAAATAACAGCCAAACTAAACATTGAATAACAGTAAGCGTGCAGCGAAGCCTGGGACCTAGAATAAGCAGCAGTCGGCGCGCGGTGGGTGTCGTTTGGTGGTCACGGCGGGACGGCCACTGGCCAAACTGCATTCCTGCTGCTTTCCTCCAACAAGCTATCGGCGTGACGTGCCCGCTCGCCGGCCACTGCGGTCGGTGCAGGCTGCGGGAACACGTCTGGCCACGTCTCGCCTTAATGCCGTGCGATAGTTACGAACTAGTTGTTTGAAGGCATGCGATGCTAATTAATACGCCTGTTAGAAGGGTGACACTTCACTGATGCAATTTCAGTCTCTATGGTTTTGGAAGCCTGTCAATATCGAAATGGTTTTCTAGAGTGGAGTTGACGAAGCCCAGCTGAACTTTATAATGCGATCACTGATTTACAACTAGACAAAAAAAGCCACAAAACATTGTCAGACTTAGAAGATAATGCCATTATTTACAAACGCTGAGCTGGTACCGATGTAATACGACGCGGCTAACCCTACTCAAACTGGAGCTACTTACAAACAAGACAAAGACATTCACACTACAAAGATACAAGATTCGTGAAAGTCACAAAGAAACGAAAATAGACCAGATAAAGGCAATCGTATTTTATTTGTAGTAAAGCGGTGACAGTTGAGTGTAGGAAATGGAAGTTCGATGTACTCGTAGCAAGTAAAGAGAGGACTGAATGCCACGGCTCAAAGAGAGGTATTATGCCTAGGAGTTCGCCTACTTGCCTATGCAAAGTTGGTATCTGCCATCTATTGTAAGCTGTGTGATCGCAAGGCAAGAGTCGTGTCATTGATTATAGTCTCCACGAGGAAGCCGGAAGCAGCACGTGTCGACATTAACTACTCTACAATTTATTAAGAGCCACACGTTTAATCATAAAGTAAAGTATCACATAATAGTACGGGAGGCGACGATGCTAAATGGGGATTTACTCGAGCGTCAAAGAGACCTATTGGGTTGCATTTGGTAGATGATAAGAAGAAAAAAATTGTATGAGACCGATGTGTTTCATCAGTGGGGGAAGCGACCACAGATAATTAAAAACTTATTTAAAAAGATACTGTTGTATGGACGTACTTAAGCGCGTCAGTTAGTGATAGATTCTATAAATCAGATTCAATAAATTGAAAATCAGCTTAACATAAGGTTTAAAGATATTTATTCTCAAAAAAGACATAGTCACTTACATGAGAACAATTAATTAACTTATGTGCTAAACAATTATTAAGTAAATAAATAGATAGGTAGTCGCTTATGGTTAGGTACAAGTTGGTTGTTTACAAAAGGCATTAATTAAGTATGTAAGTAAATTTAAATGATTGATGTTTACAAAATCGGATAGTTTTCTTTAATATATAATAATAGCTTTGTTTTGAATAGTGTGGTTGATGTAACATGTTTTATTGATGTAGGTAATTTATTATATAGTCTTGCTCCTTCAAAAGTTATCATTTTTTTACCGTAGTTTGTTCTGACCTTAGGTACTACAAGATAACTTGCTCGGCGCGTGTTTCTCTTGGTCACATTTATTGTTTTTATGAATGAAATGTTGCTGTGTATGGTTTTATTAATAAGTTTATGTACTAAAATACATGTATTATAGATATATATTTGATTTAGGTTCATTAATTTCGTTTCTTTGTATATAGTTTTTGTTGATGTACGGTAGTGGTAGTTAAAAAGCATTTTTATTAATTTATTTTCTAGAACTTGTAGAACAGCTAGTTTAGTTTTGGCAGCGTTGCCCCATATCTCTACTAGATATTGTAAATGTGGTTTTACTAATGAATTAAATATTAAGTAACGTATCTGAGTAGGAATACAACGAACTAAATTTCGTAGTGAGCCTGTAAGTTTTGAGAGTTTTGATCGAATGCTTTCTATATGACAATTCCATGACAGACCACTATCTAAATGTAGTCCCAAGTATTTTTCGTTAGATTTCTCCTGTAGTGTTATGTTATTAAGTTTTAAGGGTGCATGAGGTACAATATTTTTATTTTTAGATTTAAAAATTACGTAGCAGGTTTTGGATGTGTTTATCGTGAGGAGGTTATATTGAAACCATTTGTTTAGTGAATTGATGTCATCTTGTGCTTTTTTGATAAGGTCTGTAATTGAATGGCCAAAATAGAATAAGCAAGTATCATCAGCGTAGAGTGATATGTGGCCGTTTAGTCCTAGTTCCTGTATGTTATTTATATATATAAGGAAGAGCAGAGGTCCCAGTATGGATCCTTGAGGGACGCCACATGTTATGGTCTGTTTTTTACTCCTACAGTCATTAATTTGAACAATCTGGGAACGATTTGATAAATAAGATTGAAACATTTTATAGGCCGTTCCTTTCAAACCAATAGAATTTAGTTTTTTTAGCAATAACTTGTGACTTACCGTGTCAAAAGCCTTTTTCAAATCTATAAAAACACCAAGAGCAATGTTTTTATTATCAATATTAGATTTTATTTTTGTTACTAAATCTACTGTTGCACTTAGTGTATTGCTTTTTGATCGAAAACCAAATTGATGTTTATAAATGAAATTTGTTGCGTTAAGAAAATTTTCTAGGCGATTATATATTAGTTTTTCTAAAATTTTTGACAACACTGGGAGAACCGATATTGGCCGATAGTTACCAGGATCATCTTTGGAGCCAGATTTATAGATAGGTGAGACTTTTGCTACTTTCAGTGAGTTTGGAAATTCCCCTTTGTGTAGTAGTTTGTTTAAGCTAGTTGTTAGATTGTCGAGTATTAAATGTTTAATGCTTTTTATAGTTTTTGTGTTGATTCCGTCAATACCGGCACTAGAATTAGAATCTAAATTTTTTATAATCATGTCTACTTCCTTTTTAGTACAGGGGTTCAAAATCGATAGTTCTTTGTTAGTATCTGATAAACTTTTACGTTTAGGAAGAGCCATTTCTAAATTATCATGAAAATGTTTTGGGATTTCATTAGCTAGCAGAGAGCCTACAGTTAAGAAGTATTGGTTAAAAGCCGTACAGACTTCTGTAGTGTCAGTTATATGTCTACCATCTATAATCAGTTTTGAGGGAGCATGACCTTGTTTTATTTTATTTTTAGCTATACGATTTACTAGTTTCCACATCTTTTTTGGCTTATGGCTACATTTTAAAAACTCTTTGTAGAAATAGGTATTTTTGGTATCCTTAATTAAATCTGCAACTCGCCTTTTTGTGTCGTCATATTTTGTTTGTAGATCTTCATTATCCGGATTGTTGCTTAGTTCTTTAAACAAGTTGTTCCTTTGGTTTAAGCTAGTTATTACATTATTATTGATCCACTCCTTCTGCGGTTCGTTCAATACTTTAGTCTTAGTTGTTTTGCTTGTTTCTATTACTTTTTTAATTTTCTTTTCTAAATTTGTGTATTCGCTAATTTCATTGCTCGTAATTTGTTCATTTGTAAGAGTAATTAATTTTTTATAGTCCACTGCTCTGTATGTTGTTCTTATTATAGGTGGTGGCTTGTGTTTTTTCAGTTCTATATAAATTTGTTTATGGTCTGACATACCAGATTCAATAATCGCCATATGAAAACTGTCATGTTTTAGATTTGTAATTACGTGATCGATGATAGACGTCTTATTTTTCTGGTCTCTTGTACAGTACTCCTTCGTTATTTTATTTATAACTTTGTATCCTGCTTCTTGAAGTAGGTTTTTGTATTGTTTTGTTTTCTTTTCTTTTGTAAGTAGGTTTATATTGAAATCTCCTAAGACAATAGCTCTTTTTGTTGCCTGTAATTGTTCATCGAAAGTTTCGAGGAATTGGTTATAATTTGTGTCTCCAGGATTGTAAACCAAACCTATATCTAATCCGTAGTTCATAAGATGTATCCATAGATAATTATTGCCATCAATGTAACTAGATTTAGTTAAACTATGTTTTAGATTATTATGAATGAAAGCCGACACTCCACCTCCTCTTTTGTCTGTTCTATAGTTAAAATAGTGGGTGTAATTTGGTATTTGCAGTTCCATTGCTTGTTGTTCGTTTGAGATCCAGGTTTCTGTTAGTAAGACTATTTGTACTGTAGGTGTAATTGCTTGTAAGATCACTTGCAATTCATCAAATTTGCCTCTTTTGCGAATACTTCTTGCGTTTAGATAAAGAAAACTAAATCGTGACCTTGATGTTTTTATGTTGTTATAGCCTGTTATGCATACTTACATACTTAAAAATAATGTAGGAAATATGATTGATAATATACGTTTGTAAATCTGATTGTTTACACGATTGGGGTGAGTGTACGTAAACGTTAAAAAAATAAAAATTGCGACTCTTTTTTTTTGACTCATTTTCAAAAATATGAACAAAAAAATCGGCATTTCCAAAGGTGTTAGAGCGTCAGATTTAGATGTATATGGTTCATCTTTATGTTCTGATTCTACCATATCTTAATCTGACGATTATATAAAGTGATTCGCCTAATCTGACAAAAGGAAATTTTGTTCCTTTATAATTCACGTTCGAACATAGATAGATTTTTTATATTTGGTGAAGGTACTTGTCTGGGTACTAGCTACCTCCAGTATCTTAATCTGACGCGCTCGAGTAAATCCCGAAATCCCCTCTTCGGCTCCCCTACTATAACTAACTAGAACGAGAAAATAATTCAACTGTTTTCTGTTGTCGGAAAACAAAAGAATCATAGCTAAGCGAATATGTAAGCAACCAGAGTAGATAGCAGATTGGTGAAACCCGAATTCTATGTATACGTACTAATAGACCCACTTAAAATCCCAATAAGATAAGAACGAGTTGTATTTAAGATGTATTTTCGTACAAAATAAATAATTGTCTTATTTGTTTATCGTTTGTGTGACATCACAACAGTTTCACTTATCGAATGCGCGAGAGTCTGTTACTTAACGTTAATGAGTAATTATAATTATACGCTAATGAGTGATCTCAGGCACCGGCCGCGACGCAATCTGATGATGAAGACACAAGATGGGCGATGATGTCAATAATTAGTTATATGCGGAATGTTGTTATTTTTTTATTGTTTCACAGTAAGATTATTGGATCTGGTTAAGGATAAACACAGCATTGCCAACAAAAAAAAGTTGAAAAATAACGATTTATTAAGGGTTATTTGATCTTGCACTTCAGACATTTAATTTAAATACCCACAAAAAGATAGTCATAATTTTTCCGTGTTTATTAATGTAAATACATAAAAGTATAAGTAAATATTTTTAACAAATACATTAATGATGCATTAAAGGAAAATTGAACACGTATTACCATTTTAGTAGATATACACTTATTTTCCGGTTTATAAATTTAGGTAAGTTGTAAGTATCGGTTTATGACGGCAGAGAAACTCCCCAAGCACGTCAACCAAAACTGAATGAACGTAGAGTTTGGGCAGATGTGGAATGGCGGTAAATGTAGAAGTATCCACAGATGAAGCACAAATGGGCAACGGTTCGACGACCTTGCGCTGCTGTCTACGAGACCGAAGTAATCGCCTTTGTTCGACACGAAATCGAGCGATCGCAACAAACACACTACTTATCATCTCACGTCTCGGGAAACTCGGGGTTTATTCCAAAAGAAGATTTACTTACAACTACGTTTTAAAAGGTTTGCGTTTCGAGTTTCAATAAACTAATACTTCGTTTTCGGGATTTAAATAAATATAAGAAAAAATCTGACTCAGGTACATGTCTACCTGTGTAGGTAACTATTAAGTAAGTTTATAGACTAAAACAATATACGAAAATACACGCACATAATACAACATCAGCGCTAATATCGCGGTATTTCACATACAAGTGCAATACCGCGACTCCGCGCGCAGCTGGACGCCAACAGGTTTCGCGTGGGAAAGCAAACTGCTATAAAAAGCTCATTTGAAAGCTATATCATACTCACATACCCCTGCTATACCATCCTTTTGAACTTCGAATAGTCCGAGTAAACTGCGTTACCACAGATAAAAGAGGTGTGTGTACTGTGTACTCTTCTATTTAGATACTGTAAGAGGAAAAATAGTATGGAGAGTTATCTATGCTCTTGTTTGGCTTGCAGCCACGGGTCCGGCCTTGCCCCTGGTGCAATGCGGGCACCATCGCCTTGGCCAACTAACCACTTGCAGACCTCGAGCCAACAGCACCTCATTACAAGTGCTTCATTCGTTAGGCGAAATGGTCACTTTTCAGAGCCTTGGGGAAGTTGCCATCGTATACAATACCAATTAAGTAATTTAACATAATGAAAAACCTAAATGGTATTATGCTATTAGACCTTATTATATAGAAAAAGTACTTGTGTACACATAATTCCAGATATGGTTCAGGTTTTTCAACAGTGTATAAGAATAGCATACTCATCAAAAATTGCATCGCATCAAAAAAACTTAAAATTTAATAGCGAGGGAGTTTTTGAGTAACAAGAGGTGTTACCTCTCATAATCATAAGTTTTTACATCTTCCTTGTTATATTATACTCTAGCTAGATAGCATTGCGCCTCGTAGGTAAATATTATTTCCGGTGCAGACTTATCATTATATTCATAGTCAATCATTCCAACTGTATACTCAATTAGTCAAATTATAATCAAATTCTAAATAAGGCTCATAATAAATAATCAAAATAATTATAGAAAATACCTCTTAAATTTCCTATAAAGTATTAATGAATGGTTGACTGTGGGTATCCGTATCCGACAGTGGTTCCGAGCGTTCACCTTTGCGTGCGGTGAAACGAAACCTCGCTCGTGCCATTAATACGAACAATTTACTTAAATAAACCAATTAATTAGTTACTACACGTTTGATATTATCAGCATGGCACAAAATTCCGAATTATTACTGATATGTTAAAATATTCACAAATGTATAGTTGAATTCATGTAAATTAAATAACTAAGGTAGGTACCTACACGTCGTGCTCGTGAACATTATTCAATATTAAGATCTAATTTACCAATTTAAATACAATCTATTAAATCTGTAGATTAACATAATTCATACCAAAGAATAGGTGCGTAAATAGTTGATTTACGTAAGATAATTGATATAAGATTTTGGGATTAAAAGTCAGTTGCAGCATTAAGCATCCATTGACATCACATTTCCATGCACTACACTACATAGTATGCATAATGCATGTCCGTTACATGATCCAACGCGGAATGCAGATGCAGCAGGACACGGGAGCCGCGGGCGCGTCACGCGGCAATTGGCGGGCGGAGATGGACCTCCGCATTCCACCTCTCCCCCTAACAGGCCACTTCCCCGCTAGACCCTACACTACGCACCGATCACGACATACCACAAACTCTACAAATAATGACCGTACTTAAATAACATTACTTTTTAATTTAGGACAGAACTTTTGCAGCGAGAACGGTGGCATTTCGCCAAATTAAGTTATAACCAAGACTTGGCAGGAAGTTGCCGGTGCTTGTAAAGCGCGGCTTCATTGTATGAAAATTTAAGTTATTGTTACAAATTAGGCAACGAACTCTGAATATATAAAGTGTGACACGATTCTAGACCGCGCGGCTAGTACCAGTCCAGGTCACACGCTCATTAATTCATCGGTAAACGTACAGTTTTATGTTTCGGAAGCGTTTAGAGCTGACATATATTATTCAAATCAGGCGCGAGTAGCGGGCGCTGACTGTTTCTAAGTAGGACAGGATCTCAATCTGGCCGTGGTAATCATGAGTTGACCGCGTGTTCAAGGACGATTATCAAATAGATAGATATAATTGAGAACAGGTTTCACAAAAATGAATCGCCAATATTTATGATATATGATAATTTTCATAGGCAGCAGTTGGTAATGGTTCGATCGAGAAACAAAGTGCTGTTAGCACGCAAGCGAGTAAGTAAATAGTACACTGAATACACTGGCACTGTGGGCGTAGGCCACAGGCCGTGTAATTCACTCGTGGGCGTACAACAGATTTATGATGCCGATGACGAATTAGTTTCTAAGTTTCCAAAGAGCATTATGAAAGAATCTTTAATCGATGATAATGTCAAAGGGAATCGACCTACTTCAATTGATAGCAGAAGTGACAAAGAGTTTCATTAGACTCGCCGACTAGTGGGAACAACACGCATGCCGTCTCTATCACAGCCCCGTCAGATGTGTGAGGCCGCAAAGGATAGAAAATCAAGTGATATTTGTTTCTCCAGTTAATCAACAGCACGCTGAAACTTTGTTGCCGATTGCTTTGTGTAAACGCCTTTGTGCAAATGTTTTTACAAAAGAAATGAATCGAGCAACACAACCGGCTGCGACTCTGTCGACATTTACTAATATTTTTAGTTTCAGGTGTCTGGCCAAAACCGTCGCCCATGTTAGGCTGAGGATTACAAGTATCTTTTTGTGTGGTTACAAAAACCAAGCCAATTTGTGTGCGTCCATTTCATGGTCAATATCGCGTGGATTGAGTCAATTGAACGCTTTCCCAGTTCGGCTATAAAATGGAATTGCGTCGGAGAGCCGATGGAATGAAGAATTAACATAATATTGACTCACTCTTGACTCTCTATCATTCCATTCCGAATGCTCTCGATAGCTTTGCGCATTCGCACAGCTTGTGACGTGGATACATAGTGTGTGAGATATACGAGCGTGGTATTTGCACGAAAAAAAAACTAGTATGTAATGTACCTCGTTCAGGTCGAAGTAACTTTTAAAACTGGGTATCAATTTATGCGCTGTCTGGTGGAATAATAATATGATTTAACGGTTGCGTCAATTGGTTCAATGCGATTAAATAAATAGTAATTATTGTCTGTTCGGTAATGTAGCTATACATTAGCCGTTCGAGTGGATTACATAACGGAACTATTCAGGCTTAAACATATAGCAGTTAGTGTGATGAAAACAATCACTTTTTGCGCCTGTCTAGCACAACACAACCACATTAAGTAATTCATTCTCGCGGAAGATTTATCGCTCATCTCAGATATTGATCACTAAATTATGCAAAGTTGACCGTCTTTTTCAAACTTAACTGTTTACGTCTAGGAGTAATAAATTAGACAGAAATAAATACTTGACGAGTCAGCTCGAAGTGACTGAATGTAGTTTCACCCAAAAATTACTTAGGTATGCTAATGTACTTTTTATAATACGATTTAAAGTCATTTTTCGAAAATTTGGTAGTTCGGCCCTTGTTCTACAGAAGCTGCGATATAAGGAGAACTAACTAAATCGCAGCTAGTCATAGACAATAAGGTTCAAGTGAGTGCTTACCTGGTAGAATGTTCGGTGAAGCTCCCGCCGTCCAGCAAGCGGATCTTCGCGAAGAGTACGGCCGACACGAAGGGCACCTCCGTCAGCTCCTCGAGACAGGTCTCAACCTCGAACTTGTACCGCTTCTTCTTGCTCATGAAGGCCATGGCCACATCCCCCCTCGCCACTTCACTTCACCACAACACTTCACAGTACACTTTAGTTAAACTTCTAGAAGATTCGCGGTTTCAGCGCGCGCTGCCGGGCCGGTCATCGCACGTCGCGGCTCTGAAATGGAATGCTAGAATTACTAATAGGACCAAAACTAAAAAAAAAACATAATTGATTAACCCTATAAACTAAGTTTTACCTGCTTTGATTTGACGTCATGCTTAAAGGAAAGCCTTTATTAAATGTATTCAAATAATACATTTAACATTAACGGGAAATCCACGAACTGAACAAAGCTTTATTATTTGTTGGAAAACCGTTTAAAAGTTACTTAACTATCAATTTATTATCGTTAGGAAAATGTTGTATATGTATATGTATTTTTAAAATATGAATTAAGAACTCAATTAACACAACTCGGCCAGAAAATTATTAAAATTAAAAAAAATTAAAAATCTTTATTTCTTTAACTTAACCTAGTTAACATAATTGTGGTTTGAAACCCACTTTTAAGTAACAGTTTACTTGTGATAGTGGATTCCGCTCTTCCGTTTTCATTTAATAAAGGTTGAGTCGGATTTCTTTGTTTTATATTAATAACAATAGTTTTAAAAATTGGGATGTACCATAAATTTACATTTGTTGTTTATAAAATAAAATACTTTTTTTATTATTCAATATTATATCATATGAATGGTATAGATTAATAGATTATTGTAATATCTTAAATTAATAAATATATATATCAATATAGTACCTACTGAGATAATAATATAATATACTTACTATATAATTATATGTTTATAAAATAATAATAAAAATAATATAATATAATATACATATATATATATATATAAATAAATTATAATATTATTTGAAATAAATAGATAGATAGATATTTAATGAATTTTAATAATAGAAAACTATTATTAAAATTCATTAAATATAATTTGTTATAACTTTTCTTATGAGGTTATTTGTAATAGTTTTTCAACTTGTTCGTAGTTTAAGGTTAACAGCCATTTGATTAAGGATTTTCGACAATTATAACTGTTTAGAGGGTAGATGTTCTGAGTCTTATTAATCACGTTGTAGAGATAAGTGGATTGCGTTCCTATTTGTCGTGAAGCGAATGTTGATTGGGATGTGTGTTTTTTGGCTAATTTGGCATTCCTACGTTTGTATTGTGTTTTGGAGTCGAAGGTTGATTCTTTGTGTGCTCTGAGTACAGCGTTTAGAATGTAGAGTTTTCTGACTGACATTAATCCTGAGTCTTGGTAGAGCAAATTGGTAGAGTATCGAAATTTTTTAAATAACATTACTTTTAGTAAAGTGCGCTGTGCTCTTTCTAAGTCCAAAAATTTGGTCTTAGTTGCTCCACCCCAAACTGGTATAGAGTATGTTAACACCGACTGTACCAATGAGATGTATATTTTGGTTATTAATTCCTTTTTCGTCACATGCCTCAAAATTTTGAACATCCAAATCATTTTTCGTACTCTATTCATTAATAGTTCTATATGATCATGCCAAGATAGGCGTTGATCTATCATTACACCTAAATACTTAGTTTTAATAACTTTGTTTATTTTTGGGCAGCCGCAGTCAGCATCCCGATCTATGCAGTTGTGTAGTCTAAGGTTATAGTCAGAATTAGGTTGAGAAATGTGATATTTTGTAAATGTAATAAAGTTTGTTTTTGAGACGTTAAGGGTTAGCAAATTATTGGCTAGCCAATTAGAGATGCAAGAGAGTCCATCTTCAGCTACTTTTTTTAAGTGATTCCAGGTTGACCCGTGAAAGACAATCGCAGTATCATCTGCATAACTAAAGATGTTAGCATTATGAACCTTAAGATTACACAAATCATTTACATAGACCAGGAATAGAGTAGGTCCCAAGATGCTTCCTTGTGGTACCCCGTAGTTGATAGACTGATTGTCACTGATAAATTTATCAATCTTGACACTTTGTTTTCTGTCAAGCAGGTAATCTGTCAAAAGAGCTAGTGGCATTCCTCGGACTCCTATGTGTTCAAGCTTTTTGACAAGGATTTCTGTAGAGACCGTATCAAAAGCTTTCTTGAGGTCTAGGAATGCCGCTAAGCATTTTTTGCCACTATCTACATGACCTACAATTACATTAGTAATTTCTGCAACTGCGTCTTCTGCCGAAATGCCACTTCTGAAGCCGAATTGAGAATTTGACAAGATATTTTTATGTTTAAGGTATTGTGAAAGTCTATTATTAATTAATTTTTCTATTATTTTTGAGATAGACGGTAGCACAGATATTGGTCTATAATTATTAATATCACTCCTGTCTCCATTCTTGTAGACTGGTGTAATGATAGATTGTTTCAGTTGAGTTGGAAATATACCTTTACTAAAGCACAGGTTAGCTAGGTGACATAAAATAGGGGCTAGAATTTGTTTGGACATTTTTAAAAATTTTGTGGGTATATCATCATATCCAGCCGCACTATCCATTTTAAGATTACTAATGATGTTTAGAATTTCGCTTGGATCGGTATCAAACAGTACAAAGGATGATACTGGAGCGGGTGGTAAGCTGTTCATAGTATCACTGAATTGCTGGCTCGGTGCTATTTGTTCTGCTAAAGATTTTCCTACATTGGCAAAAAAACAATTCGCAAAATTTACAGACTCCTTTGGTGTAGATGTCGTATTAAGTAGTTGTATATTTGAGGTTTTTGTATATATTTGAGGTTTTTGTAAAATCATCATCATTACTAACAACAAATCTGTGATTACGATTACAAACTAAACACTCAAAATCTATTATGATTAAATTTTTCAGACACAATCAATCAATTAGTCAAATATAAGGTAAATATGAATTATCCTGGACTGGTAAAGATAAAATAATGTTGATTGATTGTTATTTTACATTTTCAAGGTCTACCAACAATATTTTATTTTTTTATAAACGCACTAAATATAAATATAGTAATCATCTGCCTTCTGTCTTTTTGAAGTAAATCTATTTTTTTGTTATATTAGGTTCTTATCCTTACCTATCCATTATTATAATATAAATCAATGTAATTTTATAGCCCAGTAAGCTAGGCCGATTTAGGTGGTTTTGGTTTTGAAATAGTCATAGTAGCCCGGGCGTGTCAGCTATTAAATGATAACGAGAACAGATCCAAATGTAAATGATAGCAAGCAGCATGTCCACGTGTTGGACAGCATCGCGTTTCGGAGGCGTGTTCAAACACAGATAGCACGCCACTCACCCAGGACCCTACCTTCTAACTCATGGAAGGGCTTTGCAAATATTACATTACGCTTTATTAGCATGGACTTAACTCATTGTTCTTTGCTACTTGATTCTTCTTTTCAAGACAAAGGGACAAAAAGTTACTGATTAAAACGATATTGAGTGGTTTGGTACCCTAATAACATAATTCTCACTTCAACGTTTTCACCTACAGATAGTAGGTATTTTGTGGATTATTTTAGATGCGCGTAAACTTATTTTAAAGTAAAGTACCTAAATAAGCAAAATTACTAAAAATAAGCGGCCAATTTATAACTAAATCATTTAAATTGGTCTCTGGCCATCTTGTTAATGGTTCTCTAGTTTAACTCAGCCGCTCAACTGTGATCTGGTGAACTTGAACCAAAAAAGCCTCGAAGTTTAGAGATTATGGTTTAATATGAGGTCAGTAAACTATATCATAATAACTTGAACTTAACCTATTAACACGTTTAATATTCTTAATTTGTTAATAACATAAATGTTGCTGTGTTAATTGTCCAGGAATATTAATTTTATTAACAAATTAGAACTTGATACTGGTAACATACCATAATTTAAATATTTCTGAGTTTCAATACACACAGTAACTTGTCTTGAAAATGGAAATCTGTAGTCTGTTGTTTAAAAATTGTCTGTAAAAGATTCCATGAGTCGCGTCCGAGTTGCATTCGAGGATGAAATTGTAAACGCACTAATAATTATCTACTAAAACAGCACTTTATACAGCTTGTTAAGAAACCGAAGGTATCTTTTGATAAGTCTCACTTAAGAACAAAGAAAGCTAAAGCGACCTTTAGAAGGACGTCCAACGCGATTGTCGTCGCGTAGATAACAGTTATCAAGTATATGTATTGTGATTGTGACGTCACCGCGAGGTACCTATGTGTTTTGGCGACAGGTGCGGTTTGTTGTGACAATGGTCGATATAATATCCACGAGACATCGCGCACAGGCGTGCCGAATCAACTAAACACAATTAATTGACTACTTGGTATTGCAAAATTTTACGCAACGAGCAAGGATTTTCTTATGAAAACTGACTTTATAACTGATGATGACTTTATTTGCAATTTGTGTAATTAATTTGCTCTTATAATTTTAATATTTTAATTGTATTGTATTGTAAATGTCAGAACCTAATTTAGTTTGTTCTATTCTATGACAAAGCTGAATTTATGTTATTGGATGTATAAATATAAATTCAGCATCATTATAGGAGCGAATTTGTAATATTGTTTTAAGTATTTTTTAAAATAATAATATGTACGAGAATTAAATGAATTGAATCGAATTGATTCCATTGTATTAAACAAATATACAGTGGTATAAAGTTTATAAGAAATCTAGTAAAAAACATTCTTTGGAATTCAATAGATAACAAAATAGGGTTCAAAGTAATTTAAAAACACATTTTAAATTCTGCATAACTCTAGCATGCCAGATAAAGATTCATTATTCAACTTAAAAAGATAAACAAAAATAAATAAAAGTACCATTCGTTTAATAAGAATGCTAGATTTAACACACATCAAAGAAAAAATATAGAAATCTGACGGTGCCAAATAAGGTAAAATTTGACTTACATTGCCAAGAGATGGTAGAGTCGGCTCGTGGACCATTGCCAGAGCAAATGCACTGCAACGTCAAACTATCATAACCTGGAACAAACAGACACAAGTATTAGCAACAGCCACGATTGTGAGAGACGGAAAGCAGCAGGGTGTAACTAATTGGGACTTTCCATTAAGCGCGTTAGATTTCAAATTTAGAATTGAGCTAGAGCCTCTTTCTTGCAGTTTTGTGAGAGGGCAACTCTGCGACTGATCGTGTAGCATCTCGAGGATGCGTGTATTTAAGAATGATGCTCTGGTAATTAATGTAATCGTTGGATATTCGGGCTTTGCGCCCGGCCTTCGCGTGCCTGCGGAGCCGTGCGCTCGATCGGCAATTGTTTCAGCCTCAGACGAACCAGTTGCACGGAATGACGTGTGCTGCACCCAATTAAATCAACAAGAAATTTAAGTTGTTGCTCTTTATAAAATGTTATATAGTTTTAAATTTCAGTCAAAGTACTTGAACTTGCTGTCGTCACAGTAGTTTGTAAGGATAAAATATAGGTAATTTCATTTATCAATTAGTTAGTTATTATATTATTTTACATATCATATGTAAAATAAACTAAGGAAATTACGGGGAAAATGGAGCAATAAATAGGTCACCCACCAATAACCGCGTTGACGATAAATTTTGCCTTATTTTGTTTACATCGCAATTCTTTACAGAGATTTTGTAATAATTTCAAGTAATCGTTTTAATCGCTGATAGTGCCTAGATCACGCCACTCCACGTTGCCACATCAGCAGCTTTACGCCAGCTGAGGCAAACTGTAGCTTACAACGTTTCATTTCGATTTAGAAATAGACATTGCAATTTTTCATTACATGTTTTCAGAGTCATTAGATATGTTCCGCGAGGTGTAGTGGTCTAGTGGAGGGCTGGCAGTGCGCCAGAAAGCGATCACATTCGGAAGCTCACCTTGAAATTCTGCGCGGAAATTGTTCGAGGAACGCCTTAAGGGCCTCATTTCGGTGTCGATAGCTGGAGCGGACGTGAGATACGCAAATGAGCTGCACATCATCATTTATCAATATCACTGACACCGATAATTAAATTCAACAGACGTTCCACTAAACCAAAAAACTAACCATGATATTGTTTGCAATGTTTAGATAAGTAAATAATGTTAATTCAAAATGCTTTGTTGTTAAATAGTTGCAACCCGGCTAATCCCAACTGTTTACCGAATTCGTTTGATTTACAATTTGAAATTTTGCTTAAACTTTCTGATTTGAAATGTCACATCCTTATACAAGCCTTATCTAAATTATACTATATTAACCATCGTATCTCCAAAACTCTACTAGCGCATCAGTTGACTAGTGCACAATGCCAAGCGACACGGGGTACTCTACTCATTAGCAAGCAATTTGGCGGCGACATTAGCTCGCTATCGGTGGTAGCGCCAACACACTCGTCCCTGATAACATCACTACACATTAGGACCCCATTAAAGAGGCGACGTTGACTGCACGCAGATTCAACACGACCCAAAAGGAACCTTACTAATATGTACGGCGCAGATTTTTTAAACGGCAAATCACATGTTATGTACGGCATAATTGATCGGTATATCAGCGTACGCATAGCGTTGTTTTTTACTTGACGTGAAAATGTTGGCTATGGAGCCTGAGAGCCGACAGCGAGGCGAGGCTTTACCCACGTTTAGGTAATTACCGACGCGCTCGACTGGACAGCGGCTCCACTGGCTGTGATCATCCGTCAGGCGCGGTCTCCCCGCACATCAATCCACGAAGCTAAACCAAGGCTGGAAAGAGAGAGAGAGAGAAAGAGAAGAGATTAGAGAAAATGTGTCGAACAAAACCTTAATTAAAGATCCTCTGTACACCACTTCTTCACTAATAAATTTCAGTGGTTTCCAATCTGACTTCTCCGGCCAAACTCTACCGTTATAGAAACAAGTGCGTCTGCAAATTCCACATTTATAAATATTTTTATAAGCAGGAATGTGAATTTCACTCACAACAGGTAAACACTGTTAGCTTACTTATATCGGCGCTGATCTGACGTAATGCGCGGAGAATAACTAAGCCTCTACTGCGGCTACGAGATCCCTATTCGTACAAATCTCCTATGTTATTGATAAGCTTTATTATGTACCCAAAGACTTTATGATTCTTAGATAATGTTCTCTGTAAGCCGGTTGTTTAAGAGTTTCTTTGAACTAATATATTAATGGTTTTATACTGAGAATCGGCTGAAACTAATACCGAGAAACATTCTCTGAAATTACAATATATTGGAACTTTTTTGTTCGGGCTCAGCGATAGCGATGTGATAGATATCATTAGATTTGAAATACATTAACCATACAAAAATAGCGAATACTCGTGCCAAATATCTCGATTCTATTAAATCATTTGCAATGATTTCAAATTAAAACTACCTGTTTAGTTAAAAGTATGAAATGCGTGCGTAGAAGAAATATCTTTACGTCATTCACAGTAAAATACGTGAGGAAATGAAAGAAGATTACGATTTCTAAGCGAATGAAGCGCGTCAGATAGTTATAATCGTGATTAAACGAATTAGGAATCATTTTAACCCATTTTTTGGGATGAAGGGATCAATAACAGTGAAATCTTTTGTATAATATTGTAAGGTACACCCTCGCCATCTTGCAACTGCAGGAAGGGGGAGGGGGTTCCCCTCGCGTGTTTGCCTTAACGTGTGAAGTGACGTTGGACAAAGTTGTTAAGCAGTTTACCTGGGGAGGTAAACTGCGACTGGGGAGTCGCGTGTCATCTTACGACTTACAATACAACTTTTATCGAACTTATGAGAATGACTCTCAGCAATCAAGTTAAAAACTTTAGAAGTCACTTCCTTCATTTCACAGGTGAACAGAAACTATCATCAATCATTAGGAGAATAAATTACAGAGTAGAAAAACAGTAATCTGTTAGACTGCGACCAACTCGCGCCAAATCGGAGTCACGCAACAATGTTTTCTAACCGCCTGCGCTTGCGCCGCAGAAGAAACAAAAAGAGAGCAGTGAGCGTGCACGGCTAATTGGCGCCGTCTCACCAAAACATTAGCCTGCGGTACCGCTATGCTGGTACCAGGTGTCCAAATCTTAACTAGAAATATCAGTATAGACTTCACTGGCTTATTACTCAGGTAATAACAACTTTTAACTTTATTATCTATGTCATGGCGGCCATAGTTTACTCAGATAGATTGTAGATTCTAATTTAATGCCTAAATATATGCAGAAAAATGTAAAAACCCTCGAATGTAAAATCTAAATCACAATACATGTCAAAAATAAAGTTAATTGAAAACGATTGCCCGTTCGAAATTTGAGCTAACGACCAACCAACTAAAGATAAGGGCGTTGCGCTGTTCCAAACGCCACGTAGTTTGTACTATGTATTATCTAGGGTCCTATTTGTACAAAAATCCTGACAGAACATGCGGACGTGAAATGATGTAGTCGAGAGCGGTCAGTGCGGTGTTGGGAGAAAGTGACGAGGAAGTGATCTATGCAGCGCCAGTGAGATGAGGAACAGTTATCTAGATTCAATTAAAGTAACTTCCCTCAACTTAGCTTCTTTAGATGGAAAATGAGGAAGGGTGTATTGAAATTGAAGCTATGGAACATTATATAGAGTAGAGTTTGATTAATAAAATCAGATTCTCGTATTACGACATAACGACATAAATTGCAAATGGGCGAAACTTATTTACTTAGATTTTAGCCTCCAGCGTACTTTACGTGCAAAGTCAAAGTCATAAATATATTTAATTCCATAGTTTGCATAATATAAATCATATCTATCTATATATATATATAAAAGAAAGTCGTGTTTGTTACAACACTTATAACTCGAGAACGGCTGAATCGATTGCGCACTTTTTACGCGCCACGGAAAAATATATAATTACGCGGGTGAAGCCGCGGGCGGAAAGCTAGTTATAAATAAAGAAACATAAAATTATAGTAGCTGTCGAAAGGGGCATTGTCAGTATTAAATCTAATTACAAATTATAAACTATTACATATTTATGAAATTACATATTATTAATAGTAGCTGGTGTAAAATGTCAATATATTCTAAATTATAAATGACAATAATAATTAAATGATCTAATTACTTACATATTAACAATTATTTCAAATCCAATTCATTTATACGTATATAAATTGGTTGAATAGGTTAATTAATTAAATACCGAGAAAATTATTATAAATAAGTAATAAATAAAATGTCATTGATAAAATTTAAAAAAAATTGCTGCTGTAAATAGGCATTAAAGTTGGATACAAATACAAATAATACAAATTATCTACTATACTTGTTGGAAATATTTTCATATAATAGCATGAATGTCATCAACAAAGTTCACGCGTTAAAATAAATTGAAGTAAATCCTTGATAAAGAGCTCTTGGAGCCGGATGCATTGGAATTTTATATCTCCACTATAAAAAAAGTATTGATAATTCAAAAACAATATTAAACTTCTTATCAGTATACTGATACAGGTGATGACGTATTTTGTAAGAACTTGTTCGAGAGCGAGTTATAACAAACAGCGATAACAAGAAGAAATTCATTCTAAACTTTTTGTTTTTACTGGAAAATACCGGTAAATTGGTAATAGCTGTTATGAATTGAAACGCAACACTTTAATTAGTAGGAAGGGTGTAATACAGTTGTAGGAACCGCGGTATGATCGCATCCTCCTACGTAATGTAGAGCAACAAAACGGTGGAAAATACTAACTAAATGGCCACTTAGGACGGCATTGGCTAAAATCGGAAATATGAATAGTATAACAAAGTAACTTCTTAGAAATACCGAAACCTGTATCTTTTAAATTTCACGTTAAAACAATTACTTAATTAAGTAAACTAGACTAAACGTGCTGTAAATTGACAAATACTTTAAAAATAAACTACTTAATGAATACGGTTCGTGATTGGTAATTCTGCTAATCACTTATATTTTGTAATGACACTTTGAAGAACAGTACAAACTAACAAGTCATACTACCAAACAACGCATTAAAATTAATACAAAACGTAAACGGGAAATCCATGAAAATTTATGGATAACGCTAACAGACAAAAACAGTGGGGAGACATGTCCCGTTATCCTACATATAAATGTTTATAGATTCGGTTTCCGGTTTAAAAGTTTAATAGAAAATATATCCCATTCTCAGTGTCTATGCTGAAGCAAGGTGACTAAATACTTAATTGTTGTTATAATCATCGTGTTGATGGCCACAATAACATAAAAAAAAAAAATATCGATAGAATTAAAAGTCAATCAGAAATACATCCATAATGATGTCACCCAATTTAGATTGTAAAATGAGGAAATAGATGAAGAGTACAATATAGCCAAGCACAGACAGTTACTCAGATGATATCACCGAGCAACAGGGTAAGGCTAAAATAACACTTTGATGTAAGACTAGCAGCCCCCGCGAACTTCGTCTCGCCATATACTTTTATTCACAACTATATCCATACTAAATTTCATCCAAATCGAATTATCCTGCGTAAGCATATATTTTCCCGCGGAAGCATGTATTTTTACGCTGTAAAAAGTCTCTCGCCATATAATTTTATTTGCAACTATCTTCTGCATACTAAATTGTATCTTTTTCCGCGTGAGCATATATTTTTCCGCCGAAGTTTGTATTTTTCCGCGGTAAAAAGTAGCCTATGTTAGGATTAGGATATTACATTACATTGACTCCCCCCCCCCCCCGTACTCCAGTGACGCTTACATGGAGTCTACATCGCATGCTGGCTAGCTGAGCGCGGTGAGCGACAACCTAGAGACTTTTTTCTAATACTTGCATTTTTAAACTCGTGATATCTTCCGAATGAAATGTCCGAATTGAATAATTCAAAAAGTTATAAAAAGGTATTAAAGCCGTCTTGAATATGAAGTAATTTATTTTGATAAGGATTAATATAAGGTACAAATGACGACCCTTTCAAGAGGCGGCATATATAAATTAATATTTTAGAATAAAAAACTGCTCACTGTGACATAACTATAATATTTAGACATATGCTGTCGCGACATTTTTTGTAGATAATGATGAGTTCTGCAAAGTCGTAGTACATGATTTTGTTCTATCATCAATAGTTTTCGCAGCGCACGCGACGTAAGGAATTTTTCAGGTCATTTTTTTACACCTTATGTTACATTATTGGAGTTTTAGTAAGGATCCCTAATTTTTTTTTAAATATAATATAGCCTATGTTACTCGGGGATAATGTAGCTTTCCAAAAGTGAAAGATTTTTTGAAATCGGTCCAGTAGTTTCGAAGCCTATTCGTAACAAACAAACAAACAAATCTTTCCTCTTTATAATATTAGTATAGATAGTATAGATTAAAGCCTGTTGAAAATCATATTTCAACAATTAAACGATGAAAAATCTAAATTAATATTATAAATCATATTAATTTAAAATTTAGACAATAAAAAACATAAAAACCAATTGAACTAAAAAATCAAAACAAATTAGTATTATCTAAATCGTCAGTTTAAGACTAGATTTAAATTGGTGTCGCCCTTATGATTTTTAGTAAGTAAAGTTTATTTTTAGTAGTTAAAACACTCTTGTCAAAAAATCAAGTAAAATTTAAGTCATAAACAGTAAAAACCAAGATTAGCTCATTAGAAATCGATAAAACTCATTAGAAACAAATACACAGATAGGATAGGTCCACTGCAAGTCTAGCCACTAGGAAGAGAAGTGCCAGGTTCATTGACCACGATCGCGTAGCCCCCGGCATTCTGACGTATCAACTCGTAGAGGCCCCGTAGGAAATGGAATTCACGTCCTCATATAAATTGATTGCTCATTAACACTAACAGTGCCGGGGACTTGAAGGTTACACTTCTAAACGACGCGAGAATGTGGCACGTATTAGTGTACGCATATTTAATTAAACATCAAGAATTTAAAAGTTCGATTTGGTCACATGAATACTTTAAACCACGGCAATTTTTACAGTAAGAGAACTTAGAAATTCAAAACTTCATGCATACTTTTTAACTGTTGAAACACTAGCTGTAGCAAGCAAATCAAAGCTATTAGTCGTTTTGCCAGTAACAGCTAGAGTCTTTTAGAGGAGATAGATGGGCGAGACAAATTAGCCATGATTGATATCATGTCGTGCGTGTTCTAGAATACGTGGCGCGCTGTGTGGCAGCCGATTGTCCGGCGGATTGGGGTCAACCGACAGGGTCACCGCAGCCCAAAGCTCGCCGGCCGCCGCGTAACGGTCGCCGTGCATGCCATCTCCAGATTTGCAAGCGACCTCTAATACAAACCAGTTGTATTATGCATGCGGAGCTATTCATTCCACCGCATCGGTAGAGCAGCTGGGCTTTGTAATGCCAGACTTATTCAGTGCTAAAGGTTATCGATCTAATTGCATGTATTCTAGTTGCGGTTCAATTGGTACCCTATCTAATAGTAATTTAGATAAACTAAATAGGAATTAATGGAGTAACTAAGTAGTTATGCAATTAATTCAAAAGCGGTTCTTAAAGAGTATTTAAACACGCAAGAATGGAAATAACGCAGAGCACGTATGCAAATGTAAGAATGGAGGCGTAGACGAAGATAAATCAGCGCTCAGACGGCTCAAGTTACGCACACAGCGAGCTGAGACGCATTCGGATCAAGGACGCGAGATGTCAAGACCAATAAATAAGACTAAAAGATCACTGACTTTCAAAATTTGCTTCAAAACAGCACATTTCAATTGAAACTCAAAACTAAGATCTCATTCAAAGAGCAGAATTAATATGTTCGACACGTTCAAAACCAGTTTCTAAGAAGGTTATTAAGACCTTATCAAATACAGAGTACGCTGTACATGGAATCTCTTTGTAAGTAAATATGTGCGAATAATAATTTTGGCTCTGCTCACAAAGCATTCCGGGAGTAAATCCCAAAGCTCACGCACAAACACACGTGTAGGGCCTCTGTGGAGGCACCTACGGCTCATGTATGTGAGGCGACCATGTGTGCCGACTGCCGATACCGCCGCCAGGATCAAACGAGAGGTCGTAATTCAATAGCGTATAGCTTGTGAAATATTTACTACTACGAGTAGCGCAGACGAGCTGTTGCCACTTGTAATCCAAGCGTTTCATCAACAATACTTGTCGCAACATGTGACCTTTCCAGAGAATTTGACATTATACTAACAATATCAATAATTAAGACGACTGGTTGGTTTTGCTATTTAAGCGTCATACAAGCACCACGTATTGCCACGCTCAGTGACTTTGACCGGGCGTCTGTGACAATGGCAAGGCCAAGCTCATTTGTTGTGCTTACACGTTTCAAATCCCATTTTTTTAACATCCGCGATTTTTTGCCACTTAAATAAGGAACTTGAAATAATTGAACAACCAATCTTAATGGACAGGGAACTAAACGAGTACAGTGTTTAAGCAAATTGGAAACGGCATTTCAGCCACGACTCCATGTTGACAATCGACACAGAAAACAAGTGCTCATTGATCATATTTAATCTCTTGTTTCTGACAATGGGTGTTTGCAGAATGACAGTTTACTCAAGTGTCCAGTGAACAATACGGACAGTTGCCATTACCACTCACATTCGCTAAAAGTTCAAGTAAAAACATGCTTTACAGCGAGGTTTCACAATTACACCACGAATCTTGTCAGCCTTTTTTAGTCAGGCTTTGAGAAATTCGTTAGCATCATGATAGTAATAAAGATAGGACTGGCCTTGCTGTCAAAAGACTTGTTTGATAATTATATGAAAAGACGAAGACTTTTATAATAACTGAAGCTAGAGCCTTTGCTTGCAGAATACTGAACAGAAGAATTAGCTCCGGCGAAAAGTCGTTATGCTCATAATTCAACTAATTATGGATAACATGTTACATGTTACATCTACCAGTATCATATGAGGCTAAGGGCTAAGGACCGCCGCAGCTTTGTACTAAAACACGGGCCTAAACACGTGTTTTTAAGTGGTAAACCATTACGCGTGGCTTTGAATACCCCGATGATTGCATTGTCAGTTCGCAATACTTGAAAAACGATAAACATCTAACAAAGCACCTGTTTACGAGTGTTTAGGTGTGTTGTCAAGTTTTAAATACATCTATAATATTATAAGACATGAATCCGAAAGAATTTCTTTTAAAACTTTATATAAATATGATATTTTAGGTATATATAGGATTGGAATGCTATAAGATTTTAACGAGTTTCCTTGTTTTCTTTATCTGAGACAGGCCAGGAATACGGTGAATTTATAAGACGTAGGTACTTATTTTAGCAAACACAAATTATAT
Organism: Chloroclystis v-ata; assembly: GCA_963691955.1. Taxonomy (NCBI): domain Eukaryota; kingdom Metazoa; phylum Arthropoda; class Insecta; order Lepidoptera; family Geometridae; genus Chloroclystis; species Chloroclystis v-ata. The sequence continues at coordinate 5,967,085 of OY829905.1, forward strand.
ATTTTTGTTTTAATATTCTTTCAAGAACACTTATCAGCTCTGGGAATTTCTGTAGATAAGCGTTTGGATTGGGAAATTGTAGTAAATCAAAATAAATAGCCAAGTACATTATAACCTTTTTAATTCTAAAACACTGTAGCAGTGAAATCGTCTGAAACACAAATTATGCACAGGCTTATCGTAAGTTTTATTGCCATTTTACCGATAATATTTAAAGTTATTGTTCGTATTTTAGCAGTGAAGCGATAAGAACAAGGTTCAAACCCGTCTTAAAGAGACGTTGAAAAAAAGGAGCAAAATGATAGTGGGATTCATGTCAAGTTCAGGAGATAAAGAGCTCGTTTCGTAATAAAAGAGCTGATAAAAGGGCTGGGAAAGCGAGGTCGAGGCCCGGGGCTCCGAGACACACTTACCACTATTTTCTGTAATTTACCATTCAAGGGTACGCTTTTACGCTTTCAGATGATTAATGAGACGTAACGCAGTAATGAGACCTACGCCTTCGCTTCATACGTTTGTGTTGAAGTTCTATGAAACTATAACAACATATTTGGGTAAAAATTTATAAACATTTCTTACGTAACATGCGTGTGTGTGATAAATAAAGTAGGTAGGAGGGTAGGTACTTAATATGACATGACACAGTCTAATTGAGGCAATCACGATTTCCCCGTTTGGGAAAATACAGTTTCAGTGATAAACTCCCACAATTGAAGCTGGATTAATAAGCCGCTGGCACTTGCACAAAACGGTACATGTTACAGTTGTATGTTGTATGCAACTCGAGCAGCTGCTCTGACCTCCGCACTAGGAAGTAACAAGGTAACGAATACCCGTGGCCTTATTTAACTCAAACTCTTGAACTAGAAGCCTATTAAGCGATTGAAAAGTGTCGCCTTAAGCTACGCAAAAACGTGCAGAAAGTTAAGTAGCTTCCCAACAAGGCCACTTGATCCGTCATTTAAAACCGAAGCACAGCATTCTGATCAGTATGATCGTAGGGCCGCTGACGAAATCTGGCGACCTTCGCATTTTTCCTGTGGATCACGAGTCCTGACCTTGGAATGGAGGCCTTTGATAGGGTCTAAGATGGCATCAGTTCGGAAGCGGATGTAATAATTATGGCTTTAAGATATCTCAAGTATTCATCCTCATTAACAATGTTAACCTTTCCAGTAAGTACGCATTTAAGCCTCGAGCAGACCGTATGCGTATACGTACATGTAAGCGTAGACGTGCACGTACCACTGAGTGTAATGTGTGGGAATATATGAGACAGGTGACAGGACACACCGCTTGCGTAACGTAGACGTGCGCGTGCAGTGTGTCCTGTTTCATACATTCCCATACGTCACGCACGCCTACGCTTACGTGTACGTATACGCATCCGGTCTGCTCGAGACTTTATTTGTAGTTCAAGTATTATCCTACAAATGTGGATGTCAGAGATCACATAGAATTATTACTGATAGATGTAGCCAGGAGGTACATAGGATTATTACTGATTAATTCTCTAAAAAACGACTAGACGCGACTGCAAATGATTCAAATAAGAAATCAAGAATTAATAATAATAATAAATAATCAATATTGCTGGACAATTTTACACAACGACATCTAGCCCCGTGGTAAGCTCAAAGCTTGTGTTACGGGTGCTAGATTTCTGATTATTATTAGAAGATCAGTTTTTATTACTGCTTTACAATTAAGTATTATCGTGAATAAAGCTGATATATATGATTTACTAGGAGTAAATAATATATTTTATTATTTAAGAGTTCAGTTCAGACACAATAGGCTCATAAAAAAAAGAGTTCAGTAGAAATAATCAACATTTTTACGATTTTGTTATTAGCCTGACTCCCTAGCAAACATACCTACATAAATACTTACTAGTACTTAATTCTTAAAATCTTTAATTATTTAGCAAAAAGGTAATGTATTTAACAATAAGGAGTCTTAATTAATGTGCTGTAAAGTTTTTTCAGATTTTTAATGGATTGTATTTAAGATTAAGATGTACTTACCAAAACTTAATCACCAAAAATCACCTAGATATTTTTGTTTGTATTAAAATAGTGTATTTTGAGTATCCCTGTTTTCTTTTTGTTATTCTAGACAGCAATTACTTAAGTTCTTATACCTGTTAATTGAGTTCTATTAGGGTTATTATTTTAATTGTTTTTTTATATTACTCTCTAGTTGTGTTTAAAAAAAAGAACAGTAACAACATAACATTTATGTATGATTGAGGAGTAATATACTTACCTACAGTAAAACATAAAAAGAACAATCTACATAAATACCTATGTAAGTAAATAGGTATCTAATTACTCCTATGAAAAAAATATGAGCTACTTTACTTAATTTTATTATACCTACTTTTAATGCAAATTTCCTCAATGTAATGCAATTTAAGTAAAACAAAGACATTAATAAACCCTATAGATATTATCTTGTCACTATAAATAAAATAATAAAACAATGTTTGCATATCAAAGTAAATGTTCACTTGTTTAAATTGGGGTTATTGCAGAGAGATAGAAGAGACAATTGTAAGTTCTGTAATGTGGTGTAATCCACACATTATGTAATTAAGACTTAGTAAAAATGTATAAAAGTATAATTCTGTACAAACTTTTTGAAATAAAATATTTGTTTAACACAGCGATGGTGACTTCTTATACGTAGAATACAGTTACTTCAATGTAAAGTTTGAGATATACTGTAACTATGAATTTTATTTGTTTGAGATATACTGTAACTATGAATGAATTAATTTCCAACTATTGTGTGTGTATTTGTAATTAGTATCTGGATTACAAATTAATGTTTTAATTAAACATAATATTTAAATCCTTATAAATTAATTTTATTTTATTAGGAAGAGTTAAGATATTCATTTTTAATAAGCCAGTAACTGAATGTATATATACTTAAAAGTTAGTGTTTAATTGTATAAAATACAAATCAATATAAGTCAGAACTTACCAACTTAGTATGGGTTAGCAAAGGTATTTGAAAATCAACAGAAATGCAACCTACGTACGAATGATCAAACAAGTAGGAAGTAAACAAGCTACACAACTAATGCAAAACCAATGGGCGCTGGAACATTCTCATTCATGTTTCAAGGTAGGTTCTTCAAGAAAAAGTTAGAACATTCATGGCATTAAACAAACTACACTTAAAAGAGTTGCTCTTGTAGAACCTAGAACGTTAGTGCTCAAGTCTACACTTAAACTTGATCTGAATACTCACCAACAACTAGTTTCACGTGAAATACGCCGATCGTCTCTGTCACTTGCACACCCTAAAGACAACTTGTATTTAGCTGCTTTCGCTTAGAACACTTGGCAGTATCACTAGTATTATTAGCTATAATATATAACGAATTAAGGACTTAGCCTCTAGGAAGATAACAGTTTTAAAATTGGGCGATAAATGAATTTTAAATAAAATTAATTGCAACGACGGCCAACTCGTCCGCCCGACCAACACGACACAAACAACTGAACTACAGATTAAATAAAACGAACGAATGGGTTGAGCTAAGAATGAACTAGGTTGCTTATTCTTGATTCCAAACCAAACATGTTCATTTAAAAAAAATCGAAGCAGACCGTCTTAGGCGTCTTATAACAGACGTCCTTCATATGAGACGAGAAATTAACGGAAAAAATGGCTTCAATTATTTGATTGGATTAACCACAGGATATTTACCACGATTTGATAGTTTTTTTAGTGTCTCGATATTTTGGCACAGTTGATGGGCCATGATCACTAAGGAACTGATTCCTTTTTATACTGAAATTTGATTTAAGCATATGTAAAACCATATATTAGAAATAAGCTTATGTAACATCTTAAATTAAGTCTGATAAGTTACATTGTGTAAAAAAAAGTACTCACTATAACTATTCTGTGGGCTCAATCATTTATGAAGACAGCTATAGTTGTTTGTTTTAATGTGAAATCTCAGAAGAACGAATTTAATGGAATGGCCCTAACCACGAATACATCGTGTATACCTACGCTAACATAAATTAGTGTTGTACGAGGTAGGTATATTATAATAATTTATCGATAGAGTTTGTTTTCAACTGAACTTTTTTTATGATAATGTATTTATTGTAAATTGAAGTACGTAAATATTAAATTATAGAATTAATACAGTTATAAAACCAAGCAAAACAAAAAACATTTTAACTAGAACAAAAAAAAATAGGTACTTAAGTAGAACTCAAATTCAAACATTCGTTTAGTTATATTCTGTGGGCATATTAATTTAGTGAAAATGAACTTTTAACCTTATTTTAACTAGTTTGAGTTCTACTTAATGTTTAAAGTTCATTTTAACTAAATTAATATACCCACAGAATATAACTAAACGAATGAAAGACCTGAATAAGCCAAATGTTTTAGATAATTATAAAACACAATATACTTAATACAATATACTTACTTATATTTAGTATATTATTATATATCAAAATAATTTATATTTCAAAATAATATAATATTGTATAAAAAACCTGAAATCTAATCCGTCATTTCATTCTACGATTCATGCTATTCTGCAAAAACACAATATATTATCAACATTTATTCAAATTAACATGGTCTATAATTTTTTACCTAAGTCTAAAATCAAAATATCGATAACTCGTGCAATATACAAGAACACCACTATCGATGTAAACAAAACCAAAAAGTGACAGTAAATGATATCCAAACTATCCAAAGTGACAGTAAATGATATCGAAGGAAGCTGAAGAAAGGCACGTGCCATAAATATTGGCAACCAAGCGCAACTGTTGAGTATATAGTTAGGCTCCTTTTAATTCCATACATAAGACAGAGATGTCATCATTTTTATTTTAGTCATCTTATAAACTAATTCCATAGACAATTTAGTAACATATCTATTGGTATTCTATTATCTAAGTGTGAAATCAACACATAAAAAAACTTTATAAACAAAACATTCTTTCTAAATGAACATTAAATCAAAATAAAAACAAAAACATTATGTATCTGACTGAAGGAAAGAAAATATGAAAAATGGTGAAAATACGTGATGCCGCTGCGGCATACAAAATCTTGAACGGAGTCATATGCATTTATAAACCTGCTTGTGTTCCTGTAAAACAAGTTCAACATACCGTCATTACCAATATTTGTAGAGGTAGATAGAGGTTAAACAAGTGATTTTATACTCAAAAATATTTAAAGGCTAATGCTCTAAACATTGGTCAAACTTGTAATATTGTTATGGTTTAGTATGTTTTGTTTTCCAGATTTAAATAACCTCCCAGATCGTCCCCTAGAGCAAAGAGTGGAGATAATAGGGTCAACAAACCAGCCTATGGAAGTGAAACTTGGTCCCAACTACGCCGACGATCCCCTTGTGTGTGGTCCAAGGTATATCAAAGAAGACTTCCGCTGCAGCTGGGCTACTCATCTAGGATTGTTCAGCAGTGGTGTACTTTGTGAGTTTAACCTCAAACATCTTGTTTTAAAACACATTAGGTAACTATTTATGCAATATATTATATGTTTTTTTTGCAGTAATTGGCATCAATGAAGGTACTAAACTCACCTACCACTTGAACATGTCTCGGTTAACCCGTGCATATAAAATACATGGGGTCTTAGGCAAAGCTACTGATACTTACTTCTGGAATGGTAAACTGGTAGAAAAGGCCTCTTATAACCATGTCACGAGGGAGAAAATTGATGGTGTTGTAGCTCACATGCAAGCTGCACACCAGAAAACTATGTTTGAGTAAGCATTATAAAATATATTAATTTAATGAAATTAAGTCATCATTTTAAACATATTAAAACTTCACTTTAAGGTTGGCAGGTGTCCATATGGATTCTCAGACAATGTATGATCTAGCATCACAAGGAACTATCAGACCAGCTTCAAGCAATCTGCCAGTTCTCTATGGGATTAAGTGTGTGGACTTCAAACCACCTCTCTTTACACTGGGTAAATTCTATCAACTAAATCTGAAATCCAGGATAACATATGACATCTATTCTATTTCTAATATTATTCTGTATATTTTTTAGAGGTGCAAGCAGTAAATGAGTATGACAAGTACCTATGGACTTTAATCCATGATCTGGGAGTCCAATTAAAGACCTCAGCGCACTGCACTGGAGTCCAGTGCATCAGACAAGGCAAGTTTGGATTGGATTTATCTTTGTTGAGGAAACACTGGCAGTTAGATCACTTTATAAATAATATGGACAGGTGCAGGCAACTTATGGAAGATCATGAGAATATGCTTCATCCTGTTGAAGCAAGATTGTCATCATAAATTATTGTAAAAACTAGATTGTATAAATATATTTTGTAAGATTTAAATAAATAAAATGTACAATATTTACAAAACCAGTTGTATTTTTAAATTATGAATCCCTTATCCATAGATACATTTTTGTTTATGAACAAATGTAAACCACATTTGTTCAAAACAAACTAATAAATCCATAACTGTATTTTATAACAGTTAGTTCCTGGTGCAGGTGCTGCATCTGATCAGGTGGCTGTAGATGATGGTGTTGTCGGAGTACTGGCTTGCTTCTCCATCTGTTCAATCCGTTTATGCCGAATCATGTTGGACAAGATCCCGTCAAAGGATGTCGTCTTTTTCTTTGCCGAGCCCCTTAGCGTGTCCTCGCCCTCTCTTCGCACGCGCAGCCTGAGCGAGCTAACTTCGTCCATAAAGTCAAAGTCCGACTTTTCTTCTCTAATAGGAGACACAGGTGCTTCTGCCTGATTTTCCTTGCTTACGGGTATGGGAGAAGGAGGCCTCCTGCCCGGACACTTCCAGTCTAGAGTAATTGTTCCGCTTTTATCGATATTTTTGTAAAGATCTTCCAATTCGTTGGGATCGGGCATCCAGTGTTTTCCTATGTGCATTCCAGACTTTGAAAGCTCCTCATCGGAACACGCCAAATCCCACTCATCGCCTTGGAGCTCTATTGTACTCATATTCATCGCTTACCGACACATAAAATAACAATTTTCCTTTTTATTATTTGGTAGTGTTTTAGACTTGTATTTAGCATTCAATTCAATATTATTGTTTACATTTACATGACTGGCTAGAACTAGAATGGCTATTTATATTTCACCGTCAACGCAAGTGTTTTCCGTATTGTAATTATAATAATTTATATATTTTGTGGTTTAGTGAGATTGTGTGATAAGTTCGCTTGCTAGACTAAAGACTTTATTTTACGAGTAGATAATATACGTTCCTTATTTTTATTTTATAAATTGTTTTGTATTTTTATTGTTTGTATTTAAGTATTTACGTATTTAATTTTACTTGACATTGGTGGTTGACGGCAAAACCTCAATGGCCAGTCACGTTCGCCAAAAATAAAAGAAGAAGAAGTACGAGTAGATAAGCAAGCATGTTTTTGACAGATACATCATACATAACATAACCTCTAAACTGTAAACATAAAGTTGTAATGTAAACAAATAAATTGTGTTTGCTTGTGGTTCGTTTGCATGTTAAAAGTATAATCCTTGTATTAACAATTTTCCGCAATGTCTTCTAGTAGTGAAAGTGATACAGAGGCTAAACAAGTGTCTAGGTAATTTCCTTTCTTTAACATGGTTGTGATCGTCTTTCAAAATCTTAAATTATATCCTTTTAAACTCAGGCTTGGCGAATGTGAAGTTTGTGGAAAATCCGAGGCTGTATACACCTGCCCTAAATGTGAAGTTAAAACCTGTTGCCTGTCTTGCGTCCAGATTCACAAAAAGGAACTTGAATGTGATGGTATCAGAGATCGGACAAAGTTTATTCGCATGAAAAACTTCACTGATACAGACCTACTGAGCGATTATAGGATGTTGGAAGAATGTGCGCGGTTTGTATATGCTGTCAAACGAGATGTGAAGAAAAACTTTACTAGAATTGATAAGGATCTGCCTGTGGTAAGATATTGAATTAAATGTTTATAAGTATTGTTAAAAAATTTAGCTGTATTTTGATTCTTTCTTTAACTTTTCTTTTAGCATCTATTTAAACTAAAAATGGCTGCTAGGGACAGGGGCATTGTCTTACAGTTCTTAAGTCAAAACTTCTCAAGGCATGCAATCAACAGCACAAGATACCATTTCAAGACCAACATAATACATTGGAGAATAGAGTGGATATTTCCTAATGTGGAAGGGAAGCCTCTTAAATTTGTAGATGAGAAATGTCCCGAAAACAAGAAGTTATCATCTGTGCTCGATAAATATCTGAATCCTGATGGTGAACCTTTTGAAGGCTCAAAAGAATTGAATTTCTACAAAGCTGCTGGATTTGGAGGAGTTAAAGTTCTCCTAAAAGGTATAATCAAACATGGCAACATTACAATTATATTTCAGTGTTTATAATTAGAATCATTTATTTTTACCAAGTAAATCATACAATTCATCATGCATGTATCATACTTATTCTAAAAACAGTGTTTGCCTATAAGTTTTATTCCTAATTAAGGAATATGATTAGATCATATTGATTAACACTAGATACTTATTAACCAAAGGTTATTTTCCAAACCTGTTTTTCTATGACTAATAAAACAATTATCATGTACATAAATAGTTAAATTATGTTTCAGCTGAAAAAGTAAAGGGGTCTGCCAGAAAATTCTTTGAATTAGATACAACTGAGTCCTTGGCAGAGAATTTGTCTGGAAAATGTATTGTGGAGTTTCCAATAGTCTTTGTAGTCCTCAAGGACCATGCATACAATTTTGAAATCATAACTCCAGGTAGATAATTAATTTAAATGTTAGTTGTTACATACTAAACCTTATTATAATGACTAATAAATTCATTGTACTTACAGAAGATGAATTTGATTATGATAATAAATCATGTCCAGTAAAACAAGAGGACCAATTAGCTCTGAATCAAGCAGAGGGTTCAGAAACTACACACACTCAACCACACAGAAAAAGGCCCAAGCAACTAATGACAGAGAAAATAGCCTTACAAAAGAAGTTAGAAATTGAAAAAGAAATAAAAGCAGCAAAGAAAAAGAAACCAAAAAATCTACTGTTTACTACAGGATACTCATCTGAGGAAAGCATTAGTGATAATGATGACACTGACTTAAACTAAGATCTATTATAAAGACTAATAATCACAATAGCTGTTTCAATTCATTTGGACCTGTATTGCTACCAGCTTAGTCTCAGTTAGGATAAACAGGAATTCATTAGTTGCATTTATTCCTACCACCTCTCCAAACTTTTCAATATTGAATACATACTGATTACCAACATTGACAGGCTTCATAACACCACCTGTTCTCTTTCTCAGCTGTCCATCTGCTTTGTTTGGACTCTGATAGATGAAAATGTGTCTGGATTGTTCACATACTACACTGTAAGAGAAGTTTGGAGGGCAAGTGACAAACTTCTTATTCTGTTTTGATGATTGTACATAACCAAAAGCCATCAGAGTACCCTGGTGTTTTACTGGCCACACCTTGCTGTTGGCCACTCGGGCATAGGGCTGCCAAACGCAAGCATCAACATCATGCCGAAATGCTAAGACAGGTGCTTCATTTGGTTCTATTTTGGTGCTGAAGAGGAACTGGTTTACACTCAGAGGTGCTCTATGAGTTATTTCATGTGAAGCTACATCCACTCGAACTGAAAATAAAGAAATATATTATTGTCACTATGAATTCACCATAGCATTATGTAACCAGAGTTTTAAGTATAATCAAATTAATAAGACAGCACCTTTACATGTTTCTACTTAATAAATCTATTTCTTTCTAAATTGACATACCTAAAACAGTGTCTTCATCAGAAGGTGTATCACACTCTTCTAGCTGCTGGGTGGGCAGCCCAGGCAGTGGCTGGTCAGCGGAGGCCTCCACCTCGGAGCAGAGATGAGCCAGTCTTTGATGAGTGGCCTCCACCATGATTGGATCCAAGATCTGTTCTCCTTTGTCATCCATGAACTCAAGCAGATCATCCCACAGTTTAGACTCGGACTTGGTAATGAGGATATCAACCTGCCCGTTGTCCTGTATATTCCATGTGGTGAGCTCTGCATCCACCCGAGCCATCAACCTTCCAGTAATGATGTCCTTACCAGCATAGCTCACTTTGATTGTATGCAAATCTACTTCACACTGGAAATAGTCTCTATTAAAATTTGGCTCTAATTTGAGAGTAATGCAGAGATCTTCATGTGACTGGTGCCAGGTGTAATAGAGCTTTCTGTCAATTAGTTGTTGAAGTGGGTCCTCCGGTTCAGTTGATTTTTCAGAATCTGCTGTGAACTCAAAACCATTATCAGAAGCAATGTACAATGCACCACATTTGGTTTCTAAAGCGGCGTAATGAACATTGCCCTTGCCTTCCATTGTTCTGGTACTTGTTTGGACCCATGCCTTCCCATTGAAGGTATAACTTACCCAAGTGAGGGTAGATTTAAAGTGTACAAAATTGTGCAGGATTGATTGCAGCAGGCAGTGCAGCACCATAGTATTGTTCTTTTCCTGTACTCTAGAATCTATGATATTGAAGTATTTATCATCTCCTATGACAAGGTAGGAGTTGACAGTCTGCCAAGGTTGGTTTGAACCAGTCCTGTTTCTTGGTCCTGTGTTTAAGATATGCAAGTAGCCTGTGCCATCACTGATAAGAGCCAGTTCATTTGATGGGAAAGACAGGCACAGATTGAAGTGGCCAGGTTTTCTCTCAACACTTATAGGAACGTCGTACACCACTTTGTTTTGAAATGTATTAGTGGTGTTTTCGAAGGCGATGTGTCGGACCTGGCGGTGGTTGTCAATGTAGTAGTAATTGAAGGAGTAGTCCCAGTAGTCAAGCACGAGATGGTTGTGAAGAAGAAACAGCTTAGCGTGCATGAAAGAGTACAGGTCTTCATCTGGATACAGTCTATCGACTCTGCTTTCCAGATCGTACGAGTAGTGCGGCAAGGCTTGCAAATTTAGCTTGTAACCTTCGAAGTTATGGTCTAATAGATGTCGGTCTGGCCTTAAATCAACTAGGGTCGGCGACATTTTTTCTGACTTACAAACTTTTCACAAAATGAAAATTTTTAACAACAATTTTTATAAACAAGAAAGCGAACTTTTCTTGTTGCACACAAACGCAGTTTACAGATGTTGTCGTTTCACTGACACTGACTGAACAGGACTGAACCGAACAAACAAAAATTTATAAAACTGAGCTATTTCACCGTTAAACAACACGTCATTATTCTGTTCTAAATATTATTTATTTGTGTTTGAGTTGGTCGGTATTGTCGGTAAGAACTTGTTGATTTAAACACAGGTTTTTCGATTTCTATTCTACGGTAGAACCATAGAAAGTAGGACTACGATACATATCTACAAGTCTATAATTCCTACCATTTATTATTGATATTTAACTTACAAAAAACGGAATAAAATGTATTCGCGGATTAGTTACAAAAGCTATCAAGACATTGCACTTGCAGAATGTTCAGATACCCGCGTGAGTACCAATAAATATCTAATTATGAACTAAATCGGTCCTTACATCACAAAATGAGTATAGGTACTGGACTAAGTAGGAAGGAGTGATGATGATATGATTAGGAGATTATCTTAGAAGATAGTTATCATTGTTCCAGAGCCCATGCTATGTCTACAGAAGTGTCACAAATTTGGCAAAGATGGATGAACCAAAAGCCCCACAAGAGGAGATTTCTTGGTGCAGAACCATTGGTGTTCTACAAAGCTCCTATGGTCACTTAAATATCTGTGAAGTATGATTAATAGTGTTGAATATTCAAAAGTCAATAACTTTTTTTTTGTACAACAGTAAATTCCCAAAATATGTATTATAATCTTTCTCTGTAAATTTATACCTAAACATATTTACTTAATTCAAATTTTAAAATGGAAATAATTTAGCCCTGTCTTCAGTGTTTTCATGCTTCATAGAATCAGTACATTAAATATTATTATTTCAGATAAATTCAAGAGGTGGTCTAGACATGGACATTAATATTAGAGTGTCCGTTACATATCTAAAATCTCCAAAATATGCAACAATGATTGAGTCATTGGTACTGCCTGCTCCAGTTCAGGTATTTGGAGAAGTACAATGGATTTCAGGAAAGCAAGTTATCTTCATGAAATTGATTAAGGTATTTTTTGAATAGATATATGTACATAATTAAATAAATAATCAATTAAATACGAGTAGCACTGCATTATTTATTTCCCTTTTGAATATATTGATAATTATTAATATTATGTATTTTCCTTTTCCTCAGATACTGACTGTTCCAAAAGCACTGCAAATGAAGGATATTATGGATCAGCTTACTGGAATGCAATTTAATTATTAAAATATTGTAGGATAATGATTAAGTTTTCTGTGATATTAAGATTATGCAAATAAATAAACTTTGAAAAGAATGCATATTTTATTATTATATCTTAAATAAATACAAATAACATTAATGTGATAAACTTACAACATTCCATCACCAAGCAATAAACCCATAGAAATTATAAGGGTCCTAAGCTGAAGATGTATATAGATTACGATAATAATAATATACTGATAAAATTATCATTCACGAGCTGTCATGATACATGGCAAGTAAATATATCTTTTACAGCTCTAAGATAACTAGCAACTTTGGAAACTGTATTATTGATAAATTAGTAGGTAATTTTGCCTATAAGTGCATTGGAATGATTGTATAAAAATATCAGGAACATACATTATGTAGGTACCTGCTTTTATGACTTATATTTTGAGTTGTTGATCAGACAATACAATTTATGATACAGCACAAGCAAAACATTTCCAATAAGAACTCATTATCATAGTAAAATTGCATCAATATCACAATTAATTTAGAAAATATGGTATACATGAGTCATTCTATTTGATGTATTGCCAATTATTACAATATTTATTTTGTACCTGGAGACAGGTTATGTACATCTATGCAAGACATGACAACCCCTCAACTAAGAATTGTTTAAGAACCCACTTGTATTACAAAGGCCACAGACATAATCAACAGAAACTAAAGTACCCAGAAGTATAGGACTACAACTAGGAGTATCACAGCAGCAGCTGTGGCCTTCACTAACATGGATTTGGTATTAAGGTAGGCAGCATCCTTCTTGTACTTCTGAGACATTAGGGATAAGTTTTGGGTTTTTGTGTCCAGTTCTGAAAAAAAAAGTGAAATGTACTGTGTCATTTGTTTTAACAAAAGCTTAGCTTTACTGTATTGATAATGATACCATCATATGATTAGTCTCCGTTTATTTAATTTTGGCATTATCTTTACAATTTTATGACTCAGCCACTATCACTCACTCCAAAGTCTAGCCTAGTTGTACCAATTTATGCTTGACCAACCTGCCTGGTACATAACTATTGTGGTGATATTTAGTTAAAATCACAAATGAACCTTGGTCCTTGAGTGGGAGTTGAACCCACACCACCTAGTTAAGCTCTGGTTGTGCTAACCACTAAGCTATCGAGAAGTTACAGGTTGAATTTATTTGAACAAACAAAGCCGCAACTGAAGGCTAGATAATTATGATATTCAATAAAAAAATATTGCCGGACAATTCACACAGCAACCAACCAGAACAAATATCTGCAGAACATACAAATTTTGTTCCGACGCGGGAATCGAACCCGCAACCTCCTGCGTCGCAAGCAGACCTTCGCTCGCTGCGCCACAGAGAATCAATATTTACTAAATAATTTTATTTAATACTTGATTTTATAGATTTATATTAAAATATCAATGTTATAGTAAATGATGTGCTAGCCTATAATAGGCGCATGTTATAAAAAATAGCCTTCATTAAAATATCATTTATTTATTCATTAAAATATCTCTGTAATATGTGCTGTTGGCTGTGCCTTAAATAAATAAATAAATATTTACCAGATAGAACTGCCCCTCTTCTAAGAACATCGTCAATGTTCTGCATCATGACCCGCTGCACGTCGCCGAGCTGCGCGCCGAGCGCGGCGGTGGCGCCGTGCCGCGCGCGCGCGCCGCCCTCGCCGTACTGCCGCCGCGCGCGCTGCATCCACGTGTCGAACTCTATGAATGTGTACGGACGAGTCACTGTGTTCACCTGGAACAGTGTTAAGATAAGATAACTGTTTATTACACACACCAATAATAAATATTTACATAAGAACTCAAAAACTACAGAAAACGTATGCCTAATGGGCGATCTTATTGCTTAAATCAATTTCTTCCAGACAACCTGAGGATGGAAAGAAAAACAACATCCACAGCCCATATACATAATATAAAATCATTCTTATAACTTAACTTACGGCCAAAATAAAATAATATTATATTATAATTTAATTATAGGCAGGCAGCCATAGGCTGATGTGTCTACGTCAGTTATGAGTCTAGTTTTGCTATATGAATTGGCTTTTGTGAGTTTCTTGCTATTGTTAGTTACATTTATTTTTCAGTAATTGTCATCAGTAATGTTACTAAAATTACACATAAACATTCAATATTACATTGCACTAGCTTTACACCCAGCAGCTGTGTCGTAGTCCTTTTCAAATATGTTAATTCATGTCCACATGAACTTATTTAAACTGTGACTAACACACAGATTTACTTTAAATTCATTTAATCCAGATCATTAATTTTAACTTTCATCATAAAAAAAATTAACTTTGTTCCTACTTTTACATGCTTAACATTAAACCTTACTACTTACCCTCTTTCCGTATTGTTGATAGAATTCCTTAGCAATTTCTTCAAGATAACTGAAGGCTAGTCGTTTACTATAATTTCTCTCACACAAAACCAGGTAACAAATCTCCAACTCAATCAGATAGCTGAAATTACACAATAAAGAATGTTACATTTCATATTCTATATTCTTAAAGTTTTTAGCCCTGCCACATACTATCTAATGTAACAGCAAAAATAAACAATTGTTGTAACAAAACTGGAAATAATTGTCCTAAATACCCAGCGGTCTCTCAACCGTGACAAGTTACATGCAGAACCAGAAAGCAGCAGTTACATATTATGAAAGCAAAACAAAATGAAAACAGAATATAACAAGCGAATTAACTCACTGGAAGAGAAAGGGCCCAGTCTCAATGGAACAGCGCGGAGGTGACTGGGGGCCTAACTTCCTAAACAGCATTTTGGCCTGATTCTGGTACTCCAGTATATTACAGCCACTCTGTAAACCACCACAGCAAATAATAGTAAAATAATAAAATAAAAATATCTAATCAAACAAACAAACGCGCCATAGTATCCAACGCAAGCGAACTTTACTTTGCTGAGGGGAAGATAAGTTTGAGAAGTGCTTGAATAAATATTATTTTATAATAATTATTATAAATATAAAATATATTATTTACCTGTTCATCTTCTTGCATTGTAGCGGCTAGAGGCAGGCCGTCTACGACCCTAGCGATCATGGTCATTAAAACCATTTTGACTAATTTAATAACAATTCCTTAGTAAATAAACAAGTAGATTTGTAAGGTTCTATTGCCTCAATCACTTTTCGCTTCACATTATTCACAGGAATATGGTATAATTTCACAAGAAATCGTGAAATTACTTCCGTGACAGCTGGGTACGATACACGTCAAATCGATTGACAGATTTGACATAACAACAACACGTCAGGAATTGTCTGTGGTGTAGATGTTTGATGCGTTCACATATTTAATACTTATTTTACACGTTCAATAACATCCAACAATCTATGTCTATGTTATTAAGCAAAATTTTGTAAATCTTATTATATAAAAGAAAGTCGTGTTAGTGCCTGAACTTATAACTCGAGAACGGCTGAATAGATTTGGCTGAAAATTGGCAGGGAGGCAGCTTAGAACCGGGGGAAGGACATAGGATACTTTTTACTGCTTTTTTAAAATCTAATAAAATGCGGGCGAAGCCGCGGGCGGAAAGCTAGTTATTTATAATTCATATAGATGTCGTTCTTCGCAAAAATATTTTAGCATTTAATTAAACAGGGAAAGTTATATACCTACTAATAGTTATCTGAGAAAACAGAGAAGAGTGAATGTTTACTCTATTGTTATATAGATGGCGTTAAACCTAATACATTATTATGAGCTTTAATAAAGAAATGATGGATACCTAAATAAGATTTCGCTTAGATTTGGTACCTTTGTATTTGGTGTAAACTTTGAATTATTATTCAAACAAAACAATCACAAGGTTGTAATTGGAAAACGAAAATTTAACCAGCCAATTGCCAATAGCTGGAGCATGGATGTACATAACACTCGTGTCCCAACTGTTGGCCATAGGCACTGGTTTGATTAGTTTAGCTGTAGCCATCATCATAGGTATGCACCCATAATAAGTACCACACTGAGAAATATTAAGTAATATATTTTTACAGAGTTATACGCATCATTTGAGTTAATGTTATTATTATTCTACCTAACCACAAGGCATGTTTGCAAAGGTGTTTGATGAGAAACAAGATTTTGTGTTTTTTTAAGTTTTATTTTAACATAATTATCATCATGCATAGAATTATGTGCTAACTCATTTACACTTATAACTAACTATACATAGAAAAATAACTTAACTATAGGGAGAAAATACAGTATTTTGTAAAATTAATATCTAAACTAAAATTAACATGAAACGGACTTTAAACTGTTTATAACTAAAAGCAAATTATAACCCAAAAATCACTGAAACGCACTGCACTCTCAGAACGATGTAAAAATTTGTTGAAAGCAAAATTAAAAGCGCCACCTGTTATGCAGTAGCGGCAACTTACGCTATCACTCGATCCGACAAGATAATCCACAACAATCATTCGGAATGAATTACGTATTAAAACATTGGACATTAATTAACTATCGACGAATTAGAAAACATCGAATTATATTTAATATTAATCGTTCGCGCTCCCCTCAGTACCAATCACTAACCTTCTGTTTGCTTCGTGCAATCATCGTGTACCTACGTACCTAGCGGGCTGCGGAGCCCGCGGGGTGTGCGCTTGCAGGGCCGGAGCCCTAGGGCTCCGCCCTTTGGCCACCTCCTCTCCCAACGTACCAATCACATCGTCCGAATTAGTTAATTTAATCAAATTATGATACTAAGACTAGGCTCAAATTAAAATAATTTAACAATAAATTTTCTCGAGGTGCCATTAAAATTTACATTGAAAATTTAAGTACATTATTAATTAGAAACTTTGATTTTCCCAACAACATCAATTCGACTAAAATTATTTTAAACTTCAGAGCATTATTTTAAATGCTTGCTCGAACATTGTCCTAGAACGGGTAACTACTCATCTCACGAACATCGCACACTAGCCGAATTATAAATTCTGAGAGCGTTTCGCCATCCAATCACGTGGTCCATTCATTACCTACTGATTCAATTTAATTATAAAGATATATTACAATAAAATTTGTAACCTATAGAACAAAATTTCCCTAGAAGGAAAGTTACCGCAAGCGGCGTCCGCCGCGGCCTCACAAATAAATAAGTTAACTACGCCTATATTTACAAAATCATTAGAAATAGTGCCGAAACGAAAGTCAAAGAGAATTCCAACTAGCTATATTATATAAAAATATTAAAAACTTTCGAATATATAACTGTAATCACATGACCGGGCACTGGGTTTGTTCAAGAAGTGGACACTGAGATCTTCGTCTAAAGAATATATTTGTAACACTGGGTGTCGCCGGTCCCGTCCATCTCCTAGCACCCTTCACTCTCCTACCCTACCCCTACTACCCCTACTCCTAAGGCTTCACAGACCCTTTTCAGTTACACAGCAAAACGCCCGCTTCTCCAGCGACCATATATATATCTAAATCTTTTTAACTTCATATAACTTTTGTAGAATATAAAAATATTGCGAACTACTGAGAAGTTGCATTCGCTGAGGAAGCGGATGTCTCGACTTATCTTATATTACAGCCGACAACTCTTTCACGATCATACATCGGTGATGGACCCGCAGTGTGCCTCGGGGCCTAGCGCTGTCGCCTGGAAGTGATCGAGGCTTCTCAACCATTCGATATAAACTATCTAGTTAAAGTATTATGATTCATTAACATTGGACCTCAAATCGTAATTAATTATTATAATATTTATTCAGGTAACAAAAAATTGAGGTCGCGCGCCTTCTGGTTTGAGAGGATGAACTCGTGATATGCTGAATGTAATTTAGTTTGAGATACAATAAATAGTTGTGGCTTGTTGTGATATGTCGTGTCGTCGCGTCGGCGGCGCGCGACCTCTGCCCGACTTGCCTACGATACTTTAAATAAACCGAATAATCTAGAACATGTTCATCGAAAACAGCTCACTTATAGTAAACATCTATTTATAATTAACACAAATATTAACTCACGAATATCCCTTATCTACGATCTATGTCAGTAACAGAAGTTGGCAGTAGGTTCAGTTCGCAGTACAATTTACACTATTACACAAATTGTCAACGCCCAACTTATAATATCATTTGCAAAATTCGGTTTGGAACAGACGACAGAGACTATACGAATACAAACTATATAATATATAGACTATTGACAACGAAGGAACAGATTACATCTAGATATATATAAACGATCTTTGATTAGGTAATAAATATTGGAAGCCCGACAGACCGGGCCGGTGCCAGTTTGTAACAACGTGTAAATATGAAATGGCCATAAAAAGCACCAAACTATATAACATTATTTCATCTGAACATAATAAAATACGATATTTTTGTAATTTAATATATTTTTTTAGGTAAATATTCTGTATAATAAACTCTTATTAAAGACTATATTTAATAATTCTTATTGGAAATGTATTTTATGTAAAAAGTGATAGAATATCGTAAATTGTATATTCATATGAAGATTGTTTTGCGTAGTCTGAGGTAGGAAGGTCTGGTTCACGGGGCCTCTCGGCTCGAGCTAACATGCTATACGTACATACAAACTTCATTACAAACATTTAAAAATTCGTCTCAACATTATACAAAATCACTCCGTACCATATAACATCTAGCAAATTTAGTGTTCCTCTTTCTGAAATACCCTAAAAATAGGTACCTATATAAACATTTGAGCAATCAATTTCGTCTCTCCTATTTTTGTATAAATATTAAATTCAATGATAAAGTTATTATTACGTCGATCCGAGAACAATATAATCATTTAAATATCGATAACATTATTTAGAAGCGATCTGAAAACGTAATGCATGATGATTGAAAATAGTTTTTACTTAGTGAAAATTGTAATGCAAGACAAGAGCGAAACGAATACGCTACTCTACAAGTAGTTACGTATGAAATAGTCCTATGTCGTCCTCCGGCCGGCCTTTGGGCCGGGGCTCACTGGAGATTCGTCCCTTGCGCGCGCTCTACGCCAGCGAGCAGTCGATCTCGACGATGTCCTTGGGCACGTCCACGAACTGGTACACGAGCCGCTGGCCGTCCACCTTGGCGAGGATGCCGCGCTGGTAGTAGTACCGGAGCGCGCGGCCCATCGTCTCGTAGTTCATGTCGGGCTTGTTCTTGTGCAGCCCCCAGAGGCGCGACACCGCCTTCGAGTCCACCAGCTTGAACACGCCCTTCTCGCGGTTGGTCCACTTGATGAAGCGCGGGCAGTACTCGCGGTCCTGCAGCAGCTTGAGCAGGAACTCCCAGAGGTAGGTGGTGGAGCCCTCGCGCGACTTGCGCTTGACGCCGGGCGCGGGTGGGCCGTCGGCACGCGGCCGCTTCTTGGGCTTCAGCTTGTTGTGGTAGGGCTGCCGCGAATAGTCGCCGAAGTCGAACACGGAGTAGGGCAGCTCGTCGTGCGGCAGCGGCGGCGGCGCCGGCGCCGCGAAGTGGTGTCCCGTGCCGCCGCTGTACCCGTAGCCGTAGCCCTCGCGCTCGCTCACGCTCACTGAAACAAACAGACACGCACGTTACACCATGTCTTACAATTATTTTAACGCAGCTTATAACGAACGGTGATATAGAGTCGGCGAATTCGAACGCAATACATATATCTGTCGATAAAGACAGTGATTTCAAAAATAGAAAGCCGTTTTCATGACATTCCTTGAAAACAGGAATATCGTCCGGCGTTTAATTGACAGTATGAGATATTTTCGTCGTATTGTGCTAAATTGGAACATTGTATAAAGCAGAGGCTGAGTTTAGATATGCAAAGAATCGGCTCACAATAATAATACAAACGTTTGTGTATTAAACTAATTAGTGCGCTAAACAATTGTGGGACAGTTCTGCTCCCACGAGATTAGGACAATCTGTGTTGTCATAACTGCCTGCAGTATTTTAATAATACTATTTGGCAATAACATTATATTATTTATATCGCAATAGGAAACATCGCAACAGAGTCGTAAATTTTAGCATTTATTTTGTTTCTCGCAGAAATTGTTACAGTAGGTACCTACGCTTTCAGGCAAATATTAAAACATAATCTGAAAGCAAACGGACTGACTACTAATAAGATAAACACTTTTAGAAGAAAGAAGAAAACAGGTTCGACAGGTCTTTCGAAGACGCCATTGCGAATTTCTAAATATATATTTTCTAAACATTTTCCTGTACGACGGCCGCAGGCGCTGAGACGAAAACACCGCGACTGACGATCGTGTAGGTACTTATTTCCGGCACATCGGTGATATTATAACTTTTATTTTTTAATATTTTGTAATAATGTCAGCAACTGTAAACGTATGTTATATGGACGTTGTTAGTACCCGGGACATTATTATCTGAACAAGGGTTTTACAAGAACCAGACAAAACAAAAAGTTTTCCGATCAATTGATTCCGAGCACTACTTACCGCTTCAATTATTTGATAGGTACAATTTTGTTGTTGTATTCCTAGATAACGAAGTGTGCCAGCGGTGTTGTTTCCTACGATGTAGTAATTCTAACGCTAGTAGATAATGTAAAAGCAGCAGTTATGATTGCGTCAACGTTCGCTATCGGCGCCTTGACCCCAATGTTCGGACACGGGGTTCTCGTTCCCTTTATTTTTCCTCAATAAAAATATAGTGCGAGGAATGCAATAGTCATTTTACATCTTGAACGATTTCTTAAGAATTGATTCAGTTCAGAACAAAATTTAAGAATTAGTAATCCGCGTTTATACACGTAGAATTGTACCCATTGTAACTATTTTAACAGGTGAACAGTGAACCTCATTTCCACGTTGTACCTAAGCGCCAAGAAAAAGATCATAGGAGTAGGTTATTATTGCGCTCTTTAATGTCTTCAGTGCTCTAAATGCTTTATACGTTGCACATGTTTACCTGCTCTTTGTGCTTCTAGAATCTAAAACAGCTTCTTACTCGTAACGCAAATCGAATTGATTCATCGGAAACGAAATAAAGTTTTCATCCGATGCTCTCAATGCTCTAAAACTTCAAACTGAATTTCAGCTTCACTCGTAAAATTCTCATCGTAAAACTTGTTTGTTTTTTAATTAGCTCGAATCCGTTTGGATTATCTTCGGGTTAGAAGTACGCGGCACAGTTTTATATAGCACAACCTCACAGTTTTAGTTTATTTTATATTTCCAAGAAGATTATTATTGTGTTGTAAGTATGAATCAGTCGTCGCATGTTTTCTTCATCCGGGATTTCCTGAGGTCGCTGCAGAACTTCCATGAATCGGCGACAAACGTGACTTTTCGATATTTCATTCATATAATATGTATTAGCATACTAATATCTTCGTGCGTTATCTATAACTCATTCAATGTAATTTTATTAAAGTATTGAATGAGCTAGCTAATTACGAGGAAAATTATCATGACTATTATAGGCGCATACTGCGGTTTACCTAGTTCTAGTAGTTAAATGCGTTTCTTTGAAGAATTCTATCGACTTTCCTATTTATTGGTTCTTTGTTTTGTATTGTAAAATTTTCTTTCAAGTCTTTTAGTCGAGTTTTTGCATGGCTTAATTTTGATAATTGATACTAGTCTCCGTTCTGAGGTTCTTATATTATTTAACGTCTAGAACGACGAAGTCTTTCGATAAATATTAAGTAGATCGATTGGCGTCGGTCGGAGTGTGCGATGTGTCATAGCTATTAGCAGTAATCGCGCACTGAACAATCGCGAGGCCGGCCGGTAGTTCCGCCATATTTTTTTCTAATATTATCTAACTTGCGTATATTTTCGCGCGCCTTATCTGCGGTCATTGAACTGCCACGCTGACACGTGTCTACTCTTCATACCTACTCCACCTTGCCAGTTGTTTTGCCTACAACCCACTGTTTCGCAATCTGCTATGTAGGGTCCTGGCAGTGGCTATTATCATTGTTACTAATGCGATTGGAGAGCTTTTTATACGGTTTATTGTTCCAGCGATCTATTGTTCGGATTAGTCATAAGCGGAAAACGAATTTGAATGAAACTAGCGTGTGTTTGAACCAACAAAAGTACCTGCTAGTCTTTAGGTAAGTACTTTTTATGCTGCGCGTTCAAACATATCTATCCAGAAACTATGAGAAACAGGAAACACGTAGTATGTAAAGAAAGAAAACAAATAAATAATATTTGCAAAGCGCGGATTCTTATCATTAGGAAATGAATAAACAATTTTCGCGAGATTACAGTAAGTAGGTACTTACATCATATTTTGAATACTGAAAATTCCGAAAATTGATATAATGGATAAAATGCATGATAACGTGTCTTCAATCAGTTAAAACCTGAATAAAAACATTTTCGACTAGATAACGGTCCCGAAGACATCCGACGCGGCTCAGTGCAGTATCTTATATTTACAATTTAATGAACCGTTCCACGAACGTTCGTATAAAAATCCCTAGCGAGCCTGGGAAGCGACCAAAACGGGCTAAAAAACCAGCATTTTATGCGCTGGCGACTCTATTTTTAGCGAATGCGGTGGTCGTTCCTACTGGCTGCACTGCAAGATCAAGGTTACGGCGTGCTGCGCCTTCCACGGCTAGCTGCCACTATCTATCCCGTCCCCCGCGCGGCCAGACCGCCTCGGGACGCTCTAACGCAAACTGACTCATAACGCCGGCGCTTTAGGGTGAGTTTCGTGAACGCGCTCTTGATGGATGGCTGGACTCCCGGATGCGAGTGTGCGAATGCGCAGGTGGGGGGTGGGGGAAGGAACCGGTTGCGCCGGCGCATCCCGCGCTCGCAATAAATGGGTTACCCCACAAACCTCTTGCGATACAAACAGCGTGTTTTAACGCCGTCGCGCTCCCATGCACTCTCCCCGCTTTTGCTTTCACGGACTTGAGTGGGCTCATTTATTTCTTTGTCGATAACTTGCCTTCTGTTGCCAAATGACGATCCAGGAAGAACAATAGCTTTATGTGCGCATTTGTATGCGCTTACGTCAATACACACACTCGTATCAGCCGGCATAATAACAGCTAAGAAACTTTATCAGCGAAATGCTATCGAATGCTTTAGCTCGTGATAAAAGAATTAGATAGATATGGTAGAGAAAACATTTCCTCCAAGCAACTGAAATCGTGCATTACGTACTTGTTTATCTATAGCTATTTGTGTGGGCGGAAGAGATAACGCAATCGGGCGTCGCAACTGTTGCACCCATGTCAAGATTCATAATTTCCACGAGCGCTCTGAAAAGTCTACCGAAACTTTCAGTTACAGAGGGATTTCAAATGAATACTTGTTTAGTGAGTATTAGTTCTTTTGTAAGATAACTTCCATGGAATGGCAGTGGACAAAGAGATCTATGATCGTTTTCCTGTGCGACCGGAAAGTGGCGCGTTCGTAAGATCGCGAGGAGCCGCAGTGCAGCGCGCGCGCAGGCAATGACCAGGAAATGACGCCGCCGGTTGACCTTCACACACAGGCACGCACACACGCGCATCCCTGCTCCCGCGCCACTCCTGCGCACGCTACGGGATTTCGCACACTCAAACTAACATATTTCTTTGCATATTTTTAGTCTTTAGGTTATTAGTTTTCATGATTGTATAATTTTGAAAATAATAACAGATCAAGCGGAAACTTTGCAAATAACCGTTATCTTTTTAAAACAATGAAAAAGTTGAGGGCACAGTGGCATCGGGATACTAGATAATTAACTTCATGAAGGTGACATTACAGTGTTCGAGCACAAAACTGATAAGAATTACATAAACAATGAGTTAAATGCCTATGCGTTAGGTACTTACAATGTACCGAGCCATGCAATCAACTGAAACTGAAAACAAAGATGGCGCGTTCTATTTACGCTGCGCCGACGCACGGCGGCGAACTAGAGCTGTGTTAGGTTAGGTCAGCACTGCGCTTGCAACAAGTAACGGAACGTAATAACCCATCAACAAAGATCCACTGGAAAAGATTACCTATAACTTCTAGTATAATTCTTCATACGTTACTTTTCAATTTATACGCTGCAATACGTGGGTGTAAATTGTATTTTGTTGCAGGTGACAATCTCGTAATAAGTTGTGCTCTTATTAAAGTAATGTGAACCGGTTCCGAAGCTCTACATTTGCTTGCATAAGCATTACAACGTGTCATTGACCATCGTGATGCAATTACTGTAATAACTGGAATTGGAATAGATATCGATTTATGAAACTTTATCAATGTAGGATGGATTAAAGGAAATCTATACTTATCTTGTTCTGAAACCAAGAATTAACTCATATTAGAAAATAAAAAAATAACGAAAGTGAAGTGAAGCAGTTGATTGATTAATACACATTTTATTGCATAATAATTTTCACTAAACGACGTTCAACACTTGTTTATTAATGCCAGTGCTTGTGTCATTTAGTAAGTACTTATTCACGGGTTGCACTCAGTTTCCCAACTATTGTCATAATCTGATCAGCAAATAAAGCTTATTATGGTTTTATTACATTACGTTAACGCCTTAAAAATATTACGTTCAATCGTTATAAGACAAAATGCCACCGTTTGAAGTGTATTTATTTTAACTGTAAATTAGGTACTTTAAAATAATACAACGATATAATTTTATTATGATATAATCAGATTGTTCTTATAAAATCGTTAAAAGGACATAAAAGTATGAAAGGAACACTTGAATAGGCGCTATTGTCGGATTGCGCAAATACGGAAGGCAAATCTTCAGAACAATGTCTAATTATTGCAGAATTTGGGAATTGTTTTCATCGTCATTGACCAACTGCGTAAACTGAATATATTACGTACAAGACTCAACAATGGAGACATCCATGGACAGTCTGCAATATAATTATAAAATCATAATGACTAGGTTAAAATAATTCAAACTTTTTTTGTAAATTTGATTTATGCTATAAAAGGCATAGGTAGGTAACAAAACTCTGCTAAATAACTACTTACTGCTAATTTAAATCGCTTAGATGGTTTTTTAGTTGAGAATTGAAGTTAGATTATTATATCAATTATCATAACTAAATCCCAGAAAACTGCAGATTGCGCAATTCCAACAGATCAGTGCAAATTCACCTAAAATATATATTTTTCCAGGAATACAGCGATAGCCCCAGATAACATGCACGCTGATACCTACTACCTATCTCGTTTTTTAATGCAAAGAGCACACCGGACACGGTTATCATTGCAGTTATATTTGTATGAGTTGTGTGACTGTTTATTTAGGCGAAGCAAAGGTCTGTGTTGTGGAAGGTCAGGCTCATAGATAGAGCTTTGAGAGATAGGTCACGTAACCGTTAGGTACTTGTACTTGCTACTTCTATATCTATCTTTTACCTATATATTTATGAGGACTGATTTATATGTGTCTGATAATACGATTTATTGCTATAAATTAATTGAAATAATTAATACTAAATCACACAAACGGAAATCTTTTATAAAGTGTATAGCGAGTATAAAACTCTCATTCTTCTTTCAAATTTAAAAATCTAATTGTGAAATGTAATATAATTTATCTGTGGCATCGTCGCAGAACGTTTGACATTTCGACTTTCCCGCGGTGGCACTAGTGCTGTGCCACATCTTGTTTGTTCGATGTTATCGATACTATTATTGCCGATACGACACCTCGACCTCAACCTATAGTTTGGGACGCGCCGAAGGTGATCTGCTAAGAGTTCGAGCACCTCGCTTACGTAAAACATCTGTGAAAACATTTTTTGTTTTAATATTGATAAATGCATTCAGTGATACAATTGATGCATTCAATGCAATTGCAAATTTACCGTGTAATAGGTAGCTATGATAAAACATATATGGTATCTCCAAACCGCACCTTATGCGACTTGGTCAGCTCATGGTATTGAATTTTCATAGGTTAGTAACAGTTGTCCTTATCAAATAGGTAAAAATAATAAAATTTAAGAAGAGCCTGAAAGTCGACATGTGATATGTGTTTGTTATCATTGTTTATTTTTCCCAGTTGCATATCTTAGTTCATATACCTACTCATGTGCACCTAAACGTGATATTTTTATTGATCAACTTTTTGTTTTATAATATTATGTTTAGGTACATAATCGATTCTTATGTTGTGTTACGGAGGCGAGTTGTTGTTGATTTTTCATAAAAGGGTTACATTATAATGTCAGTGTATCGTAGTTCTGAACAGACAGACGTGTCACTTTGAGGAAATGGCCCCTCGGAGGGTCGTAACGTCACGTTACCGAGCGGCTTCAATCTACTCAGTGTACACATCTACCAGCTCTTTTAATTAAACTTTATACTAAATTCAGAGTTTGCATAATTTATAAAAATTTGTTAATCCTATTAGTTTCTCGAACGACGACAACGGACTTCTCTGTTGTTTTTTTTCAGAGAAGCTGCAACAAAGTTCAGGAGCCGGGATTGTGATTGATCCAAAATGGCGTCCTGTTGCAAGGAAGTGTAGGAATTTGCGAGACGCGTTAGAGGGCGCTGGTGGGCGGCGCGCGCGGGGGGCGGGTGACCTTCGCGCGTTGATGCAATGTCGCCGTGTCATTGACCACTGCGCGCAAACAGTTGCAGCCATCCGCCCCCCGCGCCCCCTCGTCTATCACCCCCACCACCGAGCTAACTTTGCCGGTTTACGATAATTCTCTCGTTTGAATTTGTAATTCTCCCGCTCCTTTGAGGGCTGAATCCAGGGACTGACATAAAGGTAAATTATTTGTCTTAGTTCTCGTGCTCATTATGTGGCTCGGTGTTTCGCCCGCTTTATTCTGTGGTGGCTTTGCGCATCTGGGGCTTTGTTCTGTGGTTCCCTAAACCTAACAGACAAGAGGATTACTGTCTGATTAGATCATAAGTCTTCTGATATGTTTCATAATGTCATTTAATTCTAGTGTTTAGTTTGGAGTTAGGAAAAGTTTAATTATTTGATAAGTAGTTTGAGTAGCATTATCAGACTTCCTCCTCCGCGCGGCGGTTGATTCAGCGCACTCACCCGCACACGCACGCGATAGAGCCACATAATTGACGCCACATACAAAATAAACTAACAGAACTCGCATAGCAGGGAAACAAAAAGAATCCTCGACCGGTTCGCGCCTCGTATCTGTATTAGGTATTCGTATCAATAAACTTACTTCAAACGTTTCAATAGCAGCCATTTTTGTTTCGTTATTTTCATTTTTGTTTCGCCAAAATTATGATTTTTACGTCAAGGTCCAAGGTGCTTCTTTTGACCTATGCATGTTAATTAAATATGTTGTTAAATATGTTATTAAATTGTTTAGTTGCAAGAAATAAAGTATAATTCAGGTAGATTTTACCTACACATTAAAATGTTCTTAGTTACATTAGTTTTAAACTCATACATTAAATTAAAGCTTTATACTAAATTCAGAGTTTGCATAATTTATAAAAATTTTAAGGATTATCGATATTACAAGGGACCAGTGAAAATATTATCCTCATCACTATTAGACAGTTTTTGGTTATGTATTATGTAGCACTGAATATATTTAGTAATCCACTATAATAGCAACCATGATACTATTGTGTAAACCTAGTATTTTAGCTGCAGGCAACGATTAGAAACTTAATTCACGATCTAGTAAAAACCACAAACTAGGTAATGGCGTGTTCAAATTGAATTTTCGCCTTCCGTTCATCTCAAATACACATTTCCGTTTCAGTTAAATATCCTGTACATTCAGCAGTGACCCGAATACGAAGATACTTTGTTTAAATTAAGAATAATAAATACTAGTATTTAGTGACAAAGTTTGATTTGTTCTGTAGATATTTTTATAATTCTCAGTAAAAGTACCCAAAACTCTTCTGGGTACTAAGATTTCAAATGAACTTTAGATACCTAACTGAAAGTTACTCTTAAACGTAGACATTTTCTGAGTTTTATGTAAATTACTATACAAACGTTAACGGGAAATTAACGTCAAATAAAATAAATACTTGTAGTAAATTGATAAAATTTATACAGTTTTATAGTATTTTTGTCATTAAGGCGCAGGCAATAAAAAGCGGGTTGAGGGGCGATCGTTGGTCAAGGCTGGTGATTTCCATCCGTTGCCTAATCCGACCCTGGCCACCACCAATCAGGCCGGAACGACTTTTTCATTTAATTATCGATTGGACTTGTGACTTGACAACTTAATTCGACAGTTGCCAATTTTCTGACACGAGATGGCGCTTCGTAATGTTACAGTGCTTACTTGTGGGTACGTATTTATATATACCTAAGAACGATTTGAAACTCGGGCGATATTTGTTAAACCAATTGAAACGCAGACAGATTTCCAATTCATAAGACATAGATTCCCTTTTAGAAATTTAAATGGATCATCTATTTTTAAAGGGCGTTGTTAACGCTATTTATATATTTATACATTCAGTGCATGGACTTTAATAGGAATCTTAGGAATAATAGCAGTTATTATAATAGTAGCAAGTATTCATTTTGAAATAGTAGCAAGTATGTTTAATAAGAGGGTTATTTCGAAAAACGGTTTTCGGTAAATTTAGGCGGCCTATATTCCCACGGCCCGCCCGCGCCCTCAACTACGGCTCAGCTTCCACATCTAGTCGCAGATCGCGACGTAAAGTTTTGCAATGCGACACTTTCCTCCGCGGATTTGAGTGGGCGACCACGCACCACGCAGCAGCATCGGCTGCGTAAACACATTACGAAACAATCGCACGGGGCAGCTCCAGTGGTAGGGCTCGGTGCAGCGCGGCGCGAGTTAGAGGCGTCTATTTATGCAGCGCTATGCGACCTAACACTGACCCGGTTAGGAGTGCGACGCATAAACACAAGGATAGCTAGTGGCGCGCGATCGCGATCGATTCTTCGATCGACCCGGTTATGGAGTCTGCTATTTAGAGTGGCGGCAGGGGCGGCCGTGGCCCGTGAAGGGCGAGCCTTTTGCCGCTCCGCCGGGATCGAGCAGATTATTTTAAAACAGCCAGGAAACCAGCGGAGCGAGTATGTAGGCCGCATGGACGCTCCCTACCCCGTTTTTACGCCTATCATAAAACGAGCGTGCACAGTTTCCGGACAAGTGGAGCGCTGAGATTCTTGTGCGAAATTGGGTCGCGGCGATTTTCCGAGTTCACGATTCGATACGCGCGTGTATTCCGCGTACTCTGCGTATTTCGGAAGAGTTGCGCCATTGGCACGGCGACTGTGGAGATGTGTTGCGAAACGCGCAGGAAGCCGCGTGAGAACCGCGCGAAGGTGACGCACGTCGCCGGCGGGAGTGATTCAGGTTCCGCTGCGGTCAGCTCGCTGTCACAAACAACATGGTCACGTACGCAGCCGGAGTAGGTAACGGGGACTCTTGGAGATTTCGGGAGCGCGAGTCCTTTCGCTTTCGGCGGCGCGTGCGGCGGCCTGCGCAACGCTCAAGGTCGCGGGCCGTTCAACTCGGATGCGACCGCGGTGTTGCGACACCGAAATATGTAATTGTAGAGGAGTCGAGGCGCGTTTGGCAGCGGCCGCGGCGCGAACTGGGTCGCCGCTTGCGCAACCGCGCGCGCAACGACAGATGGCGCGCGACGCTTCTTCCTTATACGGCAGGACTCATCCATCCTCAGGCACAAAGAAGCTCAGGCTGCAGAATCACGCTCTGGAAATAGGCCTGCGACCGCAGCGCACGTAACGAGCTATATTTGCTCAGTTCCTAATTAGTTGTTTACCTACCGACGCGGTACCGGGGCCTAACTTAACGAGCTTCGAACTTTGACGGTGACGTCAACCCAGAAAAGTTTCAATAACCGACATCAGATAAAAAATGGGTTGATGAACTGTAACCTCTTTTCATTAAAATACGATTGAACCCATTTCGATGAGAAATGAGAGTAACAAACAAAAAACAGGCGCAGATTCGAGTTATTTTCAATTTCAAAAGATTTAATACAAAGGGAGATATGTAGCTATCTGTGCCTAAGTACGAGAAAGTCCAATGTTTTAGCGGAGTACGTTGTAACGATTAGGGAGGAGTAGCTTTTGCATGTTTTTCAGTAGGTACTTAATTAAATAAAGTTTATTGCTTGTTTATAATGCAAAAGACAGATTTAATTTATTTTTAAGGAAGACGAGCAATGTTTTGTCGTCAAATCCAATTTGGAAGTTCGCGAATGTCAATAATAACGTTCCGGTCCCCCAGCGGTCGGCGAGGCGAAAATAGTCGCCAACTATTAATACGAGGCGAGCGCTACTCTATGCGCTGCACTGCCCTTGAATCGGGGCGATCACCTCGCGCACACGCGCGCCTCGCACACACACGCACACATGCGCGCGCGCTGCATTGCTGCAGAATACGACGACGATCATTTTAATTTCCATTTCGTTTGTGAATGTCACATTGACGGCTCTGTTTATTCCGTGCGCTGAATATCTTAGCTAAGTACTCACCTATCGCAAAATTAGACAGAACCGAACTTTTCGCAGATTGTTTATCGGTATCTCGAATTATTATTCCCCCAACCAGTTTTGGATTACACAATATATTAAGCAAGTTTTGTTTTCACTGATGAGCCAAAAAGTCCTTTTGACTTGCGTAAACATGGTTCATATGAGTACTTAGTATGGTTATCATATCCCTTCATCCGTTCGTGATCAAGCACAAGGAGACGGATATATCCACCCGTTCGTGGTCACGACACAGATCCTTACAAGATGATTTTCCAATAAAAATTGCCGTTGCTATAGAACGTAGTAAATTTTCCTTCTTGGGGATTTGGTGCGATAAACTCATTGTTGCTGATCTCTGATGACCTGACGCAATCCTCGCCACCGGAACGCATTCAAAAACAA
This sequence comes from Chloroclystis v-ata, assembly GCA_963691955.1. Classification (NCBI taxonomy): domain Eukaryota; kingdom Metazoa; phylum Arthropoda; class Insecta; order Lepidoptera; family Geometridae; genus Chloroclystis; species Chloroclystis v-ata. Next base: position 5,998,368 of record OY829905.1, read on the forward strand.
CTCTCGGCTGCACATACCGCGCATTTAGCGCGCACGCACACTGCAACCGTTCGTGTTACCTACATCAACACAATTTGGCAATTGCCAACATCCAGCCAAGGTTTCTTTTGTCTAATAAAGTTGTAGGAGAGCTTAGGAAATATACTAACGATTCTTCGAAATATGATTGTCTCCGTCGCTGAGAGGGAAGCTAATCAAGAAATTTTGTATTCAATTACCGAATTATCTTCGAAATTGGACTGAATTCACGTGACAAAACGGAGTCAATAACTTTTTCGCATCACATTTGACGACATATTGAATTGGGGTTGTGAAACGAGGAGGTCTTAAGCCTAATCAATGTTTATGTGAATTGATTGAAGTGAAACGAGCATGACACGAGCGTACACACTCACACAATCAGGTTCTGACTGCCCAATCCGAGTAGGAAGGTCGTGTAGTTTCGCCAGAGACTGACAATGGCGTCGGTACCACCGCTGTTGCCCAATCTTCACGTTTGCAACACCGAAATTTCGTGTGTGCCGCGTTACAGCAATGGCCGATTTACGGCTTCGAGCCGCTCCACACATGCGAGCCTCAGGTGCCCGCTCTAGGCCTCTATATGCTAATGAACTAGCATTTTGCTGCTAACGACGACACGAACTCAAACAAATTCAGAAGTGATCTCTTGTTTTGAATACTTCTAGGAATTTCAGCGCTGTTTACTTGAAATTATGAGTAACAATAGCTATTTCATTCATGTGGTTTCAATTGTAACCGTAGAACAACAATGTGTACCTATTTACTGCATTTGATGTGATAACGAATAACTAATTGGTTTGCCTGTTTGTTTTGAAATTTTCCTCGTTACATTTTTACAAGGAAGTGACTATTTGTACGGGTACCGGATGAATAATTTTTTATTTATTCGTACGGGTACTGGATGATTAGCTTTTCTTTTAAGAACGTCACTATTTGCACGGATACTGTATGAATAAATTATTATTTATTCGTACATCAATGGGGATGATTAGCTTTTCTTTTAATAAGTTTCGATAACCTCCTTGTGTTCACCAATGTGAACACAAGGAGGTTATAATAATTTTGCTTATATTTCTAGTGATTATATTCTCTTTGATTTTCTGTCATTCTGTCACTAAGTATTTTTATAATAAAATAATTCAATTTGAATTTATTTAGCTTGTTTAAAATATCTTACAAAATGGGTAAGTAATTATTAAATTAATAAAAAATATATATTAACTAGCTTTATACTAGATTTCCCGCGGTAAAAAACTACCCTAAGGGCTCTATCAATTTATGCGTTTCGTATCGGACCGCTGCAGTGCCGAAGCGGTGCGTTTGTTGTACGGCGCACGGCCGGTCGTTTGTTTTCATACAAAATGCACGGTGCGGCAACAGCGCGGCGTCCGTACCTGCTGTCGGGCGTTCGCGGAACGGACGCCGCACCGCTGCGGCACTGCAGCGGTCCGATACGAAACGCATAAATTGAAAGAGCCCTATGTCCTTCTCCCGGTTCTAAGCTACCTCCCTACTAATTTTCAGCTAAATTGGTTCAGCCGTTCTTGAGTTATAAGTGGAGTGATGGGTTGTTGATGATAAATTCGAATTGATATATTAGAAAAACAGATTTATTTATCTTCACATACATTCCATGCAAGAACACACTTGACACAATCAAACGACATCGGTGTTGCCACACCGTGTGGAATATTCTACTTAGTTTAATTTTGATACCATATCTAACATGGAGTAACTAACATGACTTTCTTTTATATAAGTATATATAGATTTCTTAACATAGAATTGTTTTTTTTATTTTAATATTGATGATATATTCTTCAGATTCAGAAGAATAATATGAAAACGAAGAGGGCAAAGAGGAAGACCAAAACAGAGAAGAGGAGAATGATAATTTATTGAAGGAAGGTGACAAATTTGATTCTTTTGAATCGTTAGAAAAGAAAGTTAAAGATGTGGAAGATAAAGAGTACGCATTTTTTTATCATCGAGATGCTATGACAATCGAACGATGTCGCACAAAAGGAATCAAGAGGCATGTTGAAGCGTCCCTGATATATTACAGCATCCGATACTATTGTATTCATGGAGGGAAAAATTTTGCATCTACGTCGAAAGGAGCAAGAAAAGCATTCTCGTTTCAGAAAAATTGTCCAGCAACTTTCAGCGTCGGAGTGGATGATACTGGCCACTATATTATCATCAAATCAATTAACATGAATCACAATCACGATAGAAGTGAAAATCTTTTTCAACACTATCCACGGAGCTTTTTAAGTTACACCATTAAAAGTTTTTGATTTTTTATATTTGTTTAAGTTATGCCTAAAAAACAAAATGGTATTCCATATTTAGTTACTTTCCTCTATGTTTTAGTATAATTTAATTAATTTTGATGTTATGAAAATGTAAGAAAATTAAAAGTTTTATAGAATTTAACTTGACTAAAAATAAGTAAATTAAATTTGTTCAATTAATTTAATCATTTTATTTCATCTTCTTCTTCTTCTTCTTATTATTATAAAAGAAAGTCGTGTTAGCTACTTCACTTATAACTCGAGAACGGCTGAATAGATTTGGCTGAAAATTGGTGGGGAGCCAGCTTAGAACCGGAGAAGGGAAAACCGCGGGAAAATCTAATAAAACGCGGGCAAAGCCGCGGGCAAAAAGCTAGTTTAATATAATCAAGAGCAATAACTATTGAATGAATTAACCGATTTCCACGCGGTTGGCAGCATTCGACGTAGTTTTTTTAACCTCATTAAAAATCTATAAGTTTAAAATGATCGATCGAGGAAATTCGTCCGACTTATGTACGAACAATAAGAAATTGTTTGTCCAGTACCCGTATACCCATACCATACCATAGAGTACCCGTACGAATAAAAAATAATTTATTCATACAGTACCCGTACGAATAAAAAAAAAATTACTCGTACAGTACCCGTACGAATAAAAAAAAATTTATTCGTACAGTACCCGTACGAATAGATTCAGTCTTTTTACAATAATCTAATTCAGGATGTTGCTTGTTTGTTGCATATAATCTCGTTATCGTAAAGTGAGTTTTTCGAAATATGTGTTTTTAGTTGAAAGGAAATTAAAATAATAGTCTGTTGCCAGCTCCCGGTTGTCCAGAGCGTCAGTGCCCACCTGTCGTCTCACAGATTCATCAAAATCCGCGCTTCCTCATTGCATCATACCTCAGGAATTCAAAAAGATCACATCTTCATTTTATTTAATTCTTGTATTAGAGTGCTGGCAGTCACTAGCTGGTCTATGCAATTGGAATCGCGTCGTAAAATTATTTTTACAGCCGTCTTATATTACGGCAAAAGTGTGGCATAAACAATTTAAAACGTGTCTTTGAAATGCTGTAATGGCTGACTTTTCCTGTGCGCTATCTGAAATGACTCTTATCGTCCAAATGAGCGCTGGAAGAATGATGTTGTAGAACTTGTAGGTGTAATTATTTGGGCTGATTATGGTCGTATTTGTGGAGAATAATATTTGTAAGAAGAATTGTGCGGATGCGCGGACAATCGAAAGTGTCGCGTTAGCATTCGGCGGCGGTGCGGCGTACGCGGGCCGCATACGGCGCGGGCTGATAGACCGTCCATAGTTTTTGTTTGCATCTTTATATTAGGTGCACTGACCTTGCGCAATGTCAAATAGCTGAGGACGGGCGTGGAGCGCCAAGTAGCGATAAATGGGCGATGCATCGCCATGCCAACTGGTTCCGTCGTCGCTAGTTTCGTTTTTGTGTCATGGAAACCGGAATCACTATCGATATCCTACAATGCTCGCGTCTTGGTACCAATGTCATTAATCACAATTGCATCTATAATAATAACTTATTAGGGTAATTAGCACGTTATTTATGTGTTTATTTGTTACAAATGACCATTGTTGGTCGTAAACTTCCGCTTGCATCAACGTTTGCAGATGAATCATTATTTAAAACTTAAATTGAAATCAGCTCCGCGTTCAGTTATTTCAGGAATGCGTGCGTCGATATATCTCGAGGGAGCACAATAAGCAGCAAATTGTCCGATGTTTTACAAATAAATGCATGTAATATATCGAGGAGAGTTGTAATGTTTGTATGAACGAGAAAGAAGGCCAGTTGGCGTCGGGCCAGGCTGCACAGCAAGCCTCCGGAAGTGGACTGATAAAGCTGCGCCATTATATTTAGATAACGTGTCTGGTGGACCGTTTGTCACTGTGACATTGCTGCAGAATGAGACCACTTTGATCCTATTAAACCTCAAATGTGACGAGCGCTCCTCTAATAAGCGTGCGTTGTTATCACACTTTTGATTACGTCTCTAAGCGACCATAATTAAACATTTTATCATTAGCATAGTCGAATAGTTTATTTTAAAAACTCTTTATTCAATCCTATAATTAATATTTATAATGTTTGAAAAAATGCAAATTCGGTTCAATCACCAATGACAAATGAACATTGATTAACATTGCAAAGTACGAAGACGGCGCGTTCGCTTCCCAAATTCCCTGGCGGCGCTCGCGCAGCTAAGGTGACCTTCCGGGTGCGTTCGTTCACCGGGTCACCTCCACTAGTCTCTGTCTCTAGGTATGTTCGCTCCATAGGTACGACTACAAGCATCGGTAAATTAATATTCCTCGATTCTGACACTTCGTCCCCTGTTTGTTATTCGCTTTGTTTTAATTGGGTTTGTTCCGTGCAATGTCATGTAGATTTGCATTTGTTTTTATTTCTTATATTTTAATTCGGTTACTTGTATTTTGTTTGTTTGATGCGCGCCTGCGTCAGTTACGACATATTACTAATTCGCTAATCGATAGGTTACCTACACGATAAGTATTACGTTCGATAAATCAGTGGTTGCACGCGCAGGTTTACTTACGATCTATTGTTTGTTATCTCATTGGGAATTCTGATCGACATCATTGTTTTTAGTTAGAGCTGATTCGTTTAAAATGTGTTACCTACTAACTTTACGCCTGCAGAGTGACACCTTACTATAAATCGCCGGACGACCATCGTTACTATATTTAATATCAGAATAATGTCAATGAGATTAAGAAATAAATTCAGGGCGAATAATACCTATAAGTTGATATAACCAATCTTATTCTAGTAGTTGCCATGTAGAATCCGTCCAAAGACAACAGACCTATAGAAATGATACAGCTCCTAAACATTCTAAGTTATATTTCATTAAACACCATCCTATATAAACAAACAAATCTAGTCTAATACCGAAGCACAGATACATAGTCGACTTGTTAAGGATACAGGCGACTGGTCCCACAAGTCATATTTATAGGATTTAAAGGAAATAAACGACATACATGTTTCATTGCAGTTATATCTATGTTCCATTTTTCAAGTTTTATATAATATCCAAGAGACATCTATACAGGTGTCAAGCAGACTTAAAATCATTAAGATACGCGTACTCACCAGGAGGTCTTGGATGCGCGACGTGATGCAGCGACGCGATCTGGTGGTGCTGATAGAAGGGGAGGAAGGGCGCGTGGAAGGGCGCGGGGGGCGGCTGCAGGCGCGCCTTCAGCTCCTCGGCGGACCCCGCGCCTGATGATGATGACTCCACGTCGGAGACGCCGCTGTCTGCGGGCGAGGGGGGGAGGGAACCTGGAGACAAAAATAATGGATTAAATTAACTAATATATTGTTCATGCAAGCTGCTTCCGACCGAAAAAACTGGAGATGTTTAAGGGAGGCCTATGTCCAGCAGTGGACTTCCGATGGCTGTAATGATGATGATGATGGTGATTGTTCATTGTTTAATCCCTAATATAAGTTCTTGCATATAGGTACCTATCATACCATTTTCAAATAGGCGGTCTATGTATCAATTTAGATGAATAGTAATTTGAGACACGTTTGATTTTAATTTTGGCGAAGTTCTAGTTAACTGATACCATCATCATCAGCAATGACGTAATTCAGAAGAACTTGACAAGATCTAAGGGGCCAAGATGATTGATGTGACAAAACCGAGGCATTCTAGTCTCGACCGTTAGAAAATATAAAGAAGCAAAATGACCATCCCCATTGTCCAACTAACGGTCATCCAAAATTTGCATTAACCCTTGCAGCTTTTAATGCAATTAATCCCACTGGCCGCTGGGTACAAAAGACCCAACGGTAGCTTAGAAATCTTTGATGCACTTGCATCCAACCTGTTTAGTGGGAACACATCTTGTGATTATGATGCAAAAAGTGCATAGTTAATTCATGTTTATGCAGATTCATCCCGGGTCGCACAGAACCGAGGGACGTTTTTGCATCACAAATGAGGTATGTTTTGGTTTAGTAATTTGTTATAACTAGGGAATGGTTTTAATTATTATGAAAATTACTGGAGTTTTGTAAAGTTACGCTTAAAGTCTCACGCAATAGTTGACCGTTACGATTTAATTTATTTCATTCGTTTTATGCTTACTAGTATAAGACTTTAATGGAGGTGAGAAATTAAGAGTCTCTACTCTACTTAGCACTCAGTGATTTGTAATGGTGGTTTAAATCCGGCAACGATGACTGTTGAAAATTTAACTACAAGATGTCATCTCAAACTATAAATATATTATTTACTTACATTTAAAAATATATAAACAAATCACATTTATTAAAAAAAAATTAACTCTACTGTGCTTTGCTTCCATACAATTAAACACAAGCGACCACCTTGAGAACACCGTCTTAACACAACTTTCTCATGTCCCATAAAATAGTTTGATGAATAACGGTCATCCTGCATTTAAATAATATAATCAACAACTAGAAAGGACCTTTTATACATTTCCTTGACTATTAAAATGACCATTTGACCGGTGGCGATCTGTCCACACCCCTTTGTGGGTATTGTTAACCCTTCAATGCCGCACAATGTATGGGAACCGGGAAGCGCCGACCGGTCAGCTTGACCATTTAAAACGAGAACCCAAGAATAGGGTTAAGACAATTGTGTTCCTGAATGAATAATAACTAGTCGGAAATAGTAATATGAAGTTTGTAATATGAGTCCTAAATATTTACTACAGAAAGTAAAATTAGGTATGTTATTTTATGTTATGATTCAACATCGACTGAAAATAAATGATTACGATTCGGGAAATGGCATAAAATGTGTGATTGTGAGCACAAATGGATAATGAGATATTAATTAAATTCAGTTTGTGTTCCAATTGTACTTGAAATACCTTATGTTATGATTCAACATCGACTGAAAATAATTGATTACAATTCGGGAAATGCCATAAAATGTGTGATCGTGAGCAATAATGAATACTGAGATATCAGTTAAATCTAGTTTGTGAGCCACTTGAAAAAGCATTCTAAGAAGAAATGTGTAGGCGAAGTGACAGTTAGCTTGAGCGCCCTTGGCCAGGTGGGAGCAGGCCGGCCCTGGAGGAGGCAGGTTCCCAAGGCCCAGGCTATAAACAATCAGGTTCATCCCCTCCGTCCGACTGACACGAGTGTCCAACGGCCCGAACCCGGAACGCTCCATTGTGCTAAACCCTTTCATCTCATATCAAAATAATAATAAATTAAGTATAAATAATACGAGCTGGGGTGTAGCTAGGGGTCATCTGGTATACCGGTCGAATGCGGTCCCATTAGTAAAGTATCACAAAGCTGTACAAAGATGACCCCTTCCTTAATCGCAGATCTTTATGGACTGACCGCTGTCCATATCCTTTGTGCGAATCGGCGTTAGACCATAAGCCATGAGAACAGTCGACTGTCGCCATTTTTTGCATATCAATATATTGTACTTTTATTTACTGTTATGTAACGGATAAGTCGGAACACGAGTGTTTTTCCTTTATTAGGTAGAAATTATGAGAGCGTTATGTACGATACAAATGTGACTGATAATAAACGATTGACTGATGACTTTTTGTTGTTCAGACGATTATTACTAATGCATATCGCATTGGACTTACATATGGAACAAAAATAATCACTATTAGTAACCAATCCTGAACAACCAGATAATAAGCAAATAATCGCTTCAAATATCTAAAATACTGGAATCGGTTTTAATTTTAAGCAAAATAATATAATATTAGAGCTCGACATCACCTCTGCGACCCTTTGTATCATTTTCTTTGTGATATAATTCCTTTAAGATGCTAATTCCGCTTAGAATAACTCCACAATCCTTTAGAATGGTTGTTGGTTTCTGTTACCGTTGGCCAGTGCTCGGTGAGATTAGAGAATTATTTTAGCAGCCATATTTGTTGAACTGGTTTTAGTAGTTATATAAAACGATATATATAATTTAAAGTATTTATATGTTGCAAATAATATTAACCCTTCGAATGGCATTGTCGAGACATAATATTGCGGGGACAATAGGTTACGTTCGCGCACCCACGCGTGACATTCTAATTTCAAAGTGTCAATAGCTCCGGAAAACCGCCCGGATGAATTGCAAAGAGAAGGGGACGCAGCTATGCGCTAGAGCGAGAGGGTGACCAGATTAGCGTGTATTGTGATGGATGACGCTGCAATATAGCGCTGCAAGGTGCGATGCAACCCATTTTTGCATAAAAACTCTAAGGATTTGGGTGAAATGTGTGCATTTAGCGCAACGTGTGCAAGCATCTGCGTTTCAATTGTTTGGTTAGGATGTTGCGTATTTAGATAGATGGTCCGAGTGACCTGGTGACGCATTGTAAGGGTTAGCTTTGACGAGCCGACAGTTTTTGCAAGGTGCTCTCGTTTCGGCAAAAATTTTAACGTAACTTACATACGACACTAGCGGCGAAATAAATGAATGGGCAATTACAATCTTTTTATAAAGAATTTTGCTAATCTTAAATCTTATCAATAGTTTATCAATGAATGATATAAATGAATTTAGATATTTCCACACAGTGCCAGTAATGAAACGGCTCCATTCATCAGCGATGTCATGTGCACATGTTGTAACTAACACATTACACAATCGAAGCACTGAGTGGAGGATGCAGTGCTCTATCAAATACGTCGAATAATGCGTATTAGAACCCTTTATTTGACCCTCCGATCGATATTATTTATTGTGCAAGCATCACACCCCCATGGGGTGCCGCGTGCGCAATGAGATTTGCGGGTCATTTTGACCCGTGCGATTATGACATCTGCAGCGAATGGGTTATTTAGTGAAAGTATTGAATATTGAATTGTAAAGAGAAAATAATTTCAAACTCAAAATGTGCAATTTAATCTGCTGATAGGTAATGGTGGCAACAGCTGTGGTACGATATTATAATATCAGTGAAATGGTTACTTGAATTGGTTGAACTAACACCTGGGGCTTAAAATACACTTAAACCCACTTATTAGAAGTTTGAACATAACTACTTTATGTCTGGGTATCTATAATCTAAAAAAAAAGTGTTTATTTTATTTCAATCATATTGAATGAAGGGTTTGAGAAAAAAGTTATAATTATATATTGACATAACGAGACTAGTACCTACACTAAGAAGTTATATTCTGATAAAATATGTAGGCACACCACACCATAGTTACTCGTATTTAAAATAATTAATATTACACAACACAGATCCAATCAAACTATAAAGATTATAGAAAACAACAACAAAACATTAAACTCCTTCTCACAGAACTTTTAAGTCAACTAAAACCATTCATTTTTCCACGAAAATAGGTCAAGCGAAGCCGGAACTGAGCACTAAAACAGCTTAGTGTGCGTAAGGCTGTACACAGTGGAGCTGTGAGACATGCGGGTGTGTGCGGGTGCGTGGGGCGGTCGTGACATTGGGCGGGCGGATCAGCTGACTCTATCGATTCCTACTTCCTCTTTGTTCTTTATGAATATTTCATAGCCGTTTACTTGTTGTGACGGGCATACCCCATAGGGTGAGTCAGCTATGTTTTCAGACACCATTACCGATGAGATAATTAAGATATTCATCGGTTTTATATATAATGTATTTTATGGTGGGACTTTGTCATACATAGGACTATTTATAGGCTAATACATTTTACTTGTAATATTGTTAATTAATGAAAATTAGTTTAGTAATGTATAAGTCATTAAACATTTATGTGAACAGTTATGGGCGTATAATTATTCAAAATAACAGTTGTATAGCAATATTGTATAAATCTAAATGGAGCTGAATTTAGGTCACAATCTTTGCGTAAACTTCGAAAAGTTTTTGAAGTAATCATCTTAAGACTCAAATGAATAAATAAATAATACCTAGAAGCAGAATGAAGATATTAATCATACTTAATATCGTAGCATCGAAAGGTTATTATATCCCAAGACAAGACGTAGATCGTCTACGAAAAAAAATCTACAACATAAAACTTCAACACTCACTCATGGTCACTCCATTACCTAAAAAAACCAAACCTGTATCCTTCTCTGATTTCCGTCCTATCTGTATACTCCCTTTCCTTTCCAAGGTTCTTGAGCGTCTGGTTCACCAGCAATTAAGTGCTTTCCTAAATTTCCATAACCTTTTCAATCCCTTTCAGTCTGGTTTTCGTCCCGGTCACAGTACTACATCTGCTTTAGTTAAAGTCACGGACGATATCAGGGATGGTATGGCTGATGGCCTGATTACTATATTGACCCTTCTTGATTTCAGTAGCGCATTTAATAATGTTGATTTTGATGTTCTGCTCAGTATCCTACGTACTTTAAATTTGTCCTCGTCAGCAATTCAATGGTTTCGTAGTTACCTTGTTGGTCGCCGGCAACGGATTAACATTGATGATAGTGTCTCCTCTTGGTGTCATCTAAATGCCGGCGTGCCACAGGGCGGCGTTCTTTCTCCTCTTCTCTTTGCAATCTTCATAAACTCTATCTCTCAAAACCTCTCTTCGTCCTACCACCTGTATGCAGACGACTTGCAAATCTATACCAGAGCGCGCCCTGATTGTGTAGATACAGCTATTGATAGGACCAATGCCGATCTAACCCACATCTTAGATTGGAGTACATCACACGGGTTGAAGGTGAACCCCTCTAAAACTCAAATCATCGCATTTGGGAATAAGCACATGCTATCTAGGGTTGATTGGGAACACCTACCCAAGGTGCTTTTTGATGGTGTACCTCTGGTATTTTCAAATACTGTAAAAAATTTGGGTATTAGGATGGATAAAAATTTATCATGGGAACCACAGCTTGCTGAAGTAAGTCGTAAGATTTATGCCTCGTCTGCCTCCCTCAGGAGGTTACGCAATTTTCTCCCTACCTCTACAAAAAATTCACTTTCGCAAACACTCCTCCTTCCTCTACTAGACTATGCCGATGCCAGCTATCCGGACTTAACCCAAGCACAGCTTGATAAGCTTGAGCGATTTCAGAATCTATGCATACGCTTCATTTTCGGTCTGCGGAAGTATGACCACGTATCTGAATATCGCGATAAGCTAAAATGGTTGCCTATCCGACTCCGACGGGATGCTCATATTCTATTTCTCCTCTACAATATCCTTTTCCAATCTAACACTCCCACCTATCTCAAAGAACGTTTTCAATTTCTACACCAGTCCCATTCCCGTACCCTACGTTCCAAAGATACCTATCGCCTTAAAGTACCCAAAAATTCCTTTCACTCCTTTAATTCCTCCTTTACAGTCCGTGCCATCAAATTGTGGAATGCTCTACCCTCTCACATAATGAATGCTAAATCACTACCTATTTTCAAAAATCTGGTCTATAAACATTTTTCTTCACCTCAGAATAAATTGTGTTTTTAGTTTTTCTATATTAGCTAAGTATATATTATTGTTTCGTTTCTTTTTTTCTTATAATTATATAATTTATTTTTTTCTAATAATAGATATTGAATATACAAATTTGTTTACTTCTAATGTTGGATAACGCCAATGCTCTTACTTGTGCAATATTCTCTTTCCATCCCAAGGTTGCCTGGAAGAGATTGCTGTTAGTGATAAGGCCGCCCATTGTGTCACTGTTATGTATCTGTTTTTCCCATGTATTGTTTTGTATATTGTTGGTGTTACAATAAAGTTATTTGTATTTGTATTTTGTATTTGTATTCAACGCGCTAAATAGGTTTTAGTTTTTATTTTTCTAGATTGTTCTGAGAACAGGATTCCTGTAGATCTGTTACAGACAAGCTAACAAGGACGCCCCGACTGGTGCTATGGTTCAAACGGAAATTATTTTCTGATAGAAAATACTTATTGCAAAAGATGAAGACGAAATCGATCATTTCTGGACATACCCGTCTGCGATCACTGATCTTTGATATTTCCAGATTTTTCATTTCTCATGTTTGATGTTGAGCAAAATAAATGTTAGTTTAGGTTTAAATGGGAATGGCCCTAAAAGAGGAAAATGGATGAAGGACAACTGAATTATTTTATTCTAATATTTGTCAGTATTATATAACGAAATAACAATTGCCAAAATACATACTACAATACAATAAATACAATACAAAAATACTCTTTTGTACACCAAAAAACAATCCACATTATTAAAACACAAAAAAGAGACGTACAGTGGGCGGCCTTATCATTTATGTTAGCTGTGGTTTTACTTGTATTGTAACAACTTTGTCCATTAGGTATATTTGGAGAGGTCCTCAGTAGAACTTTTCAAGAATTTGGACCGTCTTCTTTAGTAATCAATAGGAAGATGTGGTGACTAAATTATTCTATTGAGTAAGCAAGGTTGCTAAGCGCGTAATTAACATTATTTGGACCCAGTTGCCAAAGTGTACGTTGTGTCTAAGCTTCTCTTGCTGCCTTATTTTGCCAACAGCACACTATAACATACCTCTTCAATAAAATATAGCATTAAAGAGGTTGTTCAATTAAAATATTGGTGAACAAATGTGTGCCTTGGAAGATTGGTGTAACCGTGACCAAAGCTGAGTTTGCGTTCCAAGTTGTCTCTATGAGGAATATACCGTGGAGGTAGGTACTTACCAGAGTTTGGTTGCGTGTACAGATGGTGTCTTGAAGTAGATGTGGGGGTCAGGAGGCCGTGCAGCAGCGCCAAAGACCCTCGCACCAGGGGGTTCCGCGCCGGCTCGCCACCGTCCACTGCAACAAACAAACAAACACTGTTAGCAACAATATTATCTGGGCAATGTTAACAAACATATCTTAAATAGGTTCTAGTTAGAGCCATTCTGCTATGATCGCTAACTCGTATGGTAAGCGTGATAATATTAATTAATGGTTTTATAGGAGAGACAGGTGTCCAGTAAATGGACGCAATATGGGTCGTTATAGTGATAATCTACCTTGATACCAAAAATATATTGTAAAGCGAGTTATGTAAGTAAACTTTGATACTGATGACATAAGAGTCCTACTGTCAATTCAAAAACTCCAATTAAAAAACTACTGGTGACCTGTCCTACTGAAAATCCATAGGTTTTTACGTGGTTATTTTGTTATTGTTGCAAGTTAAAATTTGCAATGACTCGTGTCTGGAAGTAAATGCTGGTATGTGGCATATATTGTAAATGAAATAAATAGTCTGTGGTTATTGCATGAGTGACAATGTTATTACCTCTGTCATACTAGGTATACAATTTATACAGGTACTGACGTATGTATGTTTCGGTTTTCCTGGAATTTGAGCGTACAATTCGTCTTAGTACCTATGGAATTTTTTCCTTTGACATGTTTAATGTTTGAAGTTTTGAACATATTTGACCAATAAAGACTAATATAGGAGTTATCACTTTGGCACGACCATTTCTATTATAGAAATTAATTTAACTTTGACGAAGCAAATATGGTCTTTAGTATACCTAATACCGGATATATGTATACAAAAAAATGTTAAGGATAATGAAAATATAAGTGATCCAATAAAAATAATGCTTTCTTATACGAAGTTAGGTACATCGGGGGATGTCTGTTCGTAGGTAGTAACCGAGTTATCCTGGAGCTCCCGCCTCCGATATAATGCTAATTTATGCAGTACAGAACAGACCTTCAGCGTCTGTCTGTTCCGCTTCACTCGCTCCTTTGTTGTTTCAACTCTATTATCTATTAGGGCTTGTGAAAGTTTTTGATCTGAGACAACACGCTCTGTATTTTCATTACTGTTTATTTTCACATCAAACGCTGTGTTGATTTAGGGACCTATCAAACCATCAGACCTATCGACCAACCAACGCACATGTATCGCATAATCGTCTCGATTGAAATTACCGCAAAATCGATTTAAATCTAAATTCTCGATACATTCTAGACGTTTCCGTACGGTGACCTTGGGCCCCCGAAATATGGCCCACCTGTTGTCTCCACCCCCTCCTCCAGAGGCCCACTGCGCATGTTTGACGCATAGAGCGAGAGGGATGACACCCCCAAGATTCGCCGTCGTTTCAGGTCGAACTGTCTAGACAGAATTTGAACTCTTTACGGGCCCGGACACATGTGATCGCGCTTCCATCGCCTTATGGAAATTAAGAATTCCGTGAGGGAAAGCGAAAACGAAACTGATGCCCCGATAATGCAGGTTGCACGCGACAGGTTCACCGTTCCTATTTCAAACGCTGAAACCATAAATTATGGAGTTATAAAACCTGTAGTATGGGAACTTTTTGGAATTTTGGCGAGACCGTCGCGTGTGCTCTTATCGGTTATGTATTGTTTTAGTACCTACCTAATTTGGACGTCTAGAATTCTCAGAACCCGACACGCATACCTTTGTTGGTATTCGTTTATTTATGATATTGTGGAAAAGCAAACTGTTATTAAAAGCTCTGAATAGCCAATGGTAAATTTGTCCTCTAGATGCTCATTCCAATATGATTCGTAAGTGACTGTGAATAAAGTTGAGTTTGGCTCCTAGGGCGGGACATATTGTGGCTATTCTCTTGTTTGTCGGTGAAGCGCTGTTGTTTGTGTGAAAAGCTGAAAATGTCCCGACATGGACGAGCTGCAAAGTGGATTACATGACTGATGGAATTAAATGGGAGATTTAGAGCTACGTGCCGAAGCATGGAAACGGAGTGTGACGTCATTCTGATGCTATCGCAAACCAGTTTGCTTTTGTATTACCGAGTCATTTTATAATGATAAGTTTAATGTACAGAAGCGTAAGTGAATACAATCGAACAATAACTCAAATAATTAACCATTTGTAGTTTTTGTAGTGTAATAAATGAACGTCATTTCACCAAAATACAAAACTCCCTAACTAACACTGCTATCATAAAAAGTAACAACACACTAAACGTACCATACCGCAATCGTTTATAAAAATAATATCTAGAATGTTATACGAAAAGTTAAAGTAAAATTAGTTTTTTGTACGGAACTGTGGGCGGATGCTTGTCCGGACCGGCACAGAGCATGCACGAGCTCCATCGGACGGGAATTGCATTATTGAACGGGTAGGAAGGCGATGCATGCAAATACAGGCATGTATACATAGATGAACGCTAGATACGTCTGTATATGGCTTTTACAGTTCGTTCAACTGTAGCGTACATGAAACCTGAAACCGTAGGTACCTACTGCAATCAAATGGTACCTATCTGTTTTATCTGTTTAGAGACTTCTAATAAGTACCGTACGTTACGTTGAATCTGTTCTTAGAATAGAAATGAGGTGATAGCGGCATCGAAATTTTACCTGATATTTGATAAATCAATAATACTATTTGAAGGAGCTTGGTTTGTGCTAGATTAAGGGTAGATGGTATCAAGTTAAGAGGCTCTGATTCGATGATCTATCGAGACCTAACGAGGCCGACCCAGTTTCCACCTGTCTATCGTGTTCATCGCCGTCACTAAGATTTATTTCAACTATTTCATTGGAACTTTAAGATATACTTTTATAAAACTTTTCCTTCAACAAATATTCCGTTTTGTTGTCAGTTGATCGTAACTTTTCACTTTCCTTTGTATTCATTTACTGTTTACATTTTTTAAAGTAGAATGTCGGTTATCGCTGGTTTTAAAATAAATGTCTATTAATATGAATTGAGGTTACCGAAGAAGAGCCTAAGAAAGTAATAGTGATTCAGTTGTGGGATGTAGATGGCGGTATCTAAATGGAAATCTACCTGAAGGCTTTTTGGGCTCTTCGGAAACCGTAGTACTTTTAAATTGAACTAAATATTCAACGATATTGAATAGAATCACATACAGACACAGTAATGGATTTTTATATGTTACAAAAGATTTAGGTAATATGACACCTTTTGTTAGCATATCTTTCATATTTGATTTAAGTTAGAAATAGAGATATTTGAATAAAAGTTCGCCAAGTACTAGTACCATTGTCAATTTATATAAGTTATAACATTTTACCTTAATTATGCGGTGTAGAGACTATACAAGTACAAGCTCCCCGGGAGTCAAATGCAACAGACAGTTGCCAGCAACCCTTATTAAAAATGAAACCTTTGATTATGCAGATGAAGTCTGCAAGCTGTCCGACAGCGCTGGAGGAGAACGAGGGCTTAAGCAAACAAATTACTCCTTATAATTAAGCTAGAACCACAGCATAAAGATATGCTATTATCTAGTGGAGGGTTAGACTACAGAATATGCTCGCTGCAGCTTATGTCAATGTAGTTATTCGATATCTAACGAAGATTTTGCAATTCTTTCTGTTGCTGTTATTTTTACGATTTCTGTTTAAGTATTGATCAATTGGTAGTTCTAATGGTGTACAAATAATCTAAAAAACACCCTAAGGTAGACAGAACTAGTATTTAATAAGTTCCTCTAAATGTGTACAAAGATATCAAAGAGAAAAATAACGTTAAATAACGTCTGTATATTAGTCTGAATAAAGTTCTGTAGTTGACTAGACTCATATGAGTTACTCAAACATTCCGTATAATGTAGACGTCATTAACAAGCTCAGAACTTTTCCTTTCCACGGCGTCCGCCCGCCCTGTGGCTGGTAGAGAGTACCTCCATCTACCTACACTACAACTTTTACTTTCCTGCTAAAATATTAACAAACTTGCATAAGTTATGCGGGGTAATACCTACCCGCTGGGAAGATGCGGGGGCGAAGGTGAATGCACTAGGGGTGGCTGCCACCCTGCACTTCTGAATACAAGCGAAATATGGCGGAGGTTTAGGTATACTACAGTGCAATGTACTCTTTACATTCTTTCTTTGTAGGAAGCGGGCGCGGTCTGATTAAATAGTTTTACAGCTTTACACAGAATATTATATACCAAAGCGTGTATTGTGGAATAAAATTTTTACTATATAACACTACCTATGACTATAAAATATATGAAAAGCTATACCTGTACTGTCCCGTTGGTTGGTTTAAAGTTTAAAACATGTGCCTTATATCGCTGAGTCTTTTGAGCCATAAAACAAAGTCTAAATTGCATCAAAAATTTAATTGCAGTGACAAAAGTTAACTTGAACATTATCGTTGGATGGCTGCGGGCAAATTTAATATTCTCTATGTGAAAAGGAATCATGCAGGTTAGTTTAATTAAAATGGCATGCCTGGTCGCGACTTTTAGTTTTAGGTATTTGAACATTTTTAGTTAGCATTCCTTACACAGGTGGGTCTGAGGTCACTTTGTTTAAGCATGCCTGAGAACGGCTCCGTAACTTTATTCATAAAACGGTTATTGTTGGGTTATGTTCTTCCAGAACAGCGGTATTTGTTTCATAAACGTGACTTGGCACACATACTCAAGTAAAAGTGATTTGTAAACGAATATTTGGCTCAAACGCGTCAATAGCCGACTGCACTCTTTATTATTGCGGTAGGTACCATTACTTCAGTGCGTTGCATTTATTTTTAAAAGAGACAAAGGCATATGTTACTGATAATTTGTGTTTTCAGACAGGAAATAATTAAAACGAAATGCTTGAGCATTTTTTATCTTGTTTGAACTTTTCAGACATTTTTACAACTATTCCGTTTGCGTTGTTGCCGCGTACATTTAGCTGAAAGGCAATCTGTCTTCATAAAAGTATTAACATAAAGAAAATCTGCGTTTTCCATCCTTTATTTACAAATAATCAAGTTCAATTTTTTTTATCTTGCCTAATAAGGAGCGCGTAACTTGGAACACCGTTAAGTTTAAGTAGGTAAGAGATTGGTAAATATAATGTTACATTAATATAGAGTGTATAAAAATAATGTTAAGGATGAATTGAGGGATATCCTCATTATAGAATATTACCCGGATACCTACGTCACAGCGACAAACTTGTACAACAAAATGCGGAAGTCACCAAATCGATAGCGCAATTATATTGTACTGCGCTCTCAACAACTCATAGAACATCGTTATTGAGGACTTAATATTGAATTCATTAAATTAAATCCTGATTATAATTAGCTTACCACGGGGCCAGGTGTTGCTATGTGCATTGTCCAGCAATATTTAAAAATATTTCTTATTATTTTTAAACTCAATGTTATATAGTTATATTGTGAGTAAAATTTTTATAGAGATATGGTGATCTAAAACATTTTGTATTCGTTAGTTATTAATAAAGTAGATCAAGCAAGGATAACTTCATACATTTTATAGTAGCTAAAATCAGGGCAAGTAGGCTCTCACATAGGCTAAAGTATTACTTAGCCTTTGTGTACACTGAGTTAGATACCTTGTTTGAGTACTAAATTATTCCAACAAGCTGTTCACGCAAAATTGGACTGTAGCGCTTAGGAAATAAGAATAATTCGAAATTGTAGGGATTCAGCGAATCTCTAGCGAGATGTGTGACGTCAGCGAGCATCCGGGAAGTTATGCTATTTCCAACAGTGGCCATGTCCAGATATTACAGACCCTCGTGTAAGTTCAGCGATGCCTCGGACAGAGGTCTGGATTCTCTGGTGGTATCGTATGTTGCTTTTGGATGTATGTGTGAAATAATTTGAGTTGGATATTGAATAACTAATGAAGTTTTTGTGATAACCCATCTCGGGCGATTCTTAAAAGAATCTCCACATTTTGGCAAGACATCGGCGGTCGGCTACAGGGGATAATATTAGCTCGTATTGTTTGCGGAAATAATTTTTTAATGAGAAAGTCGTTTGTACCTACTCATGAGCGCTGTCAAAATATCGCGTTCGGGTAATTTCCTTGTTACCTAAATATAAATTAGCTAGACACGCCTGCCGCTGGGCCGTATTGTTGTTAATTATATCTGACTAAATTGATTTGTGCTTTGAAGGATCAAAAACACGTAGGCTCTGCGGAAGGTTTTGTCCAAAATTGCTCTTCAGCCTAAAAGTAGCACACGGATCTTCTTTAGATGTGTAGGTAAGGTCTAAACATGTCCTAACATTAGCATTTAGCAGCGAGTAGGTTTAAAACAAATGATTATACAATACAGACTCAAATCTAAAAGGAAGTTAATTATTTCCTGTCTAAATTGTGAAAATACATAATGTAATATAGCAATATAACTATTAACCTACCGCATGACTGACATGTATAATATTGAGTTTGAAAATTGGAACGAATGGAATTATTTAGCGCGTTCTTTGATCCCTTTCGGACAAAATTGTCATTTACTTCACGAAAAACGAGACCTTGAAAAAAATATTTACTTTTTGTCTTTTCTACGGATAATGTAAAGCGATAAACAGTGTATTTAAATAAGAAAACAGTTTTTTAATCCGTCCAGCCGACAATAGATCCTTGAGGGCTCGTTGTGGCTGCCGGTCACGACTCCTGCGCCCGCGCATCGCATCGTCTACGCATATTTCAACGGATTTTCGTATACATACTCGTTCGAGGGTATGTTTCAATTGTTCTTCGCTATTTACAAGTTAAATCAGCATTGCAATGCAACATCAAATTATTTGCTAGACTTTTAAATGGGAATAAAGGATGTGACGTTTATAGAATTTTAATGGTCCGTTGTCAGTAAGTAAATTGTTTTTACAATACTTTCATTCGACATTTTAGTATTAAACCAAACATAACAATACAATAATTAACCAAATGATTCATTAATAATAAATAAATAAATAAATAAATAAATATTTCTGGACAATTTTTACACAACGACATCTAGCCCCGTGGTAAGCTCAAAGCTTGTGTTACGGGTGCTAGATATCTGATATACTTAATATAATATACGTACATAGATAGATATTTTTTATTTTATTATACATATATAACACCCAGACACCCGGAACAAATATTTGCAGATCATACAAATAGTTGTTCCGAGGTGGGAATCGAACCCGCAACCACTTGCGTCGCAGGCGGACCTTCGCCCGCTGCGCCACAGAGGTCGTCAAATCTTTTTAATTTCCGGCTAGCGGTGATTTACGTCATACCTATCGTATTATGTTTATTATGTTTGAGCGAGTACATTTATATAACTGTAAATAATCAGAAAAAAATGATAAAAATCACATTTATGCTTCTTAGCTAGCGACGATCTAAACAATTTCATTAAACTGCCCTTTTGTTGATCAATTTCATAATAACTCAGATATAAAACGAACCGGATGACAGCGGCGATGCAAGATGGCGTCGGAAAAGCGCGGGCACTTTCCCCCGAGCGCGGGAAACGTAAGAAAGTGGCGGCCGCGCGAAATGGAAACTGCGATTACGCTGATAACACGTTTATCTAGCGGACTTTAATAACTATTTGCAGAAATGCACCTTCGGTTCCCTTAATAATTTATATGCTATTTTTGGGGTTGTTTACATAATAGTGCAATACAGTCAGAATTATTTATAATTTTGAATATAGAATAACCTAGATATTAAGATTTTTATAACAAGCTATGCAAGTAAATTATGTTCATATGATAACAGCAACATTCCATATGCTAGTAAACTGTATTAGATAGGTACTTGAATAGAATATTTCGCTCAACTTTCGCCCTTGCTAGGTATTTGTAAACCACACAATGGACACGCGATTCCTGCTAAGAAAACTGAAAAATAGCACTGAAAGTTGCAATAACTAGTGTTGGGCGCAACATTCGCTGTTGCTCAAACTGTTACGGACATAATCCGTAATTGAGAATATGATAACCTCTTGTATGGTAATGAGGCTGTGTTATGGAGTGTTACGCAAAACCGACGGAGCCTTGAGTCACGGAGGAAAAAGCGAACGGTGTCAACCATAGCTCGTTTTGAAGAATTCATTAATTCAATGAGCTGGCTGAAAATGGGGAAGTACTTTATTACCTACTAACAATTTTTTAAGATTAGAGGATATACTTGTGAAAATTACAGTGTTGAATAACAAGCAACCAAAGTCATATTTATTTTTCATATTCCCTTATCTAGATGCTAACTTGATAGAGCATCGTAAAAATAAACGAAACATTCCAACCGCGTAGTTAGCGATCACAACAAGTATAGTTTATATTTGTTTGCGCAGTAAGTAGGTCAGGCCGTCAGGCGGCGAAGGGCGAGATGCGCGCGCGCTTCCTACGCGACTGCAGACTCGCACTAGGCGGTAGTGATGCGGATGCAGCATATCCGTTCGATACTGATATCGATAATTTTGCAACTTATCGATTTTATCGGTTGATCGCTATTGAATTCATCAGATTTACTACCATAAATATGTGAAATATTGCAATAGAAGATGCCAACAGGGTTATATGCTCGTTCATGCAACTGAAGCACTCGGTATCAGAACTTTATCCTTTTAAGTCCTTGAAAATAAACGCGAACTTCCTCCGAATTATTTCTAGAACCATCTGACGACCCATCTGTTTTACGATGCATGGACCAATCAGACTCAGAGGTGCTCGCTCACTCGATTCATCAAGTGACATGACCGATCTGAATCTGATCGACTATAGCTAGATTCTAGACATCACGATGTTTCGCAAGGCATTGTGCTGTACATTAGTCATGTCCTAAAAGACTGCCGTGTTGCGTTAGATGTTTTTGGGCCAACCTTGCGCAGGGAAACAACAGGTCGGCTACGTGCAGCCTCGATCGAACGTTAATTTGATCCACGGCCACGGTTAAGTGTAAACAAACCTTTATAATTTGTTTTTTCGTGTCTACGCGGTCGTCTGCGCAGTTGTCGACCGGAATGATAAAGGTTGGTTTCAATTTCCTGGTTTTTATGACATAGGTATAATAGTTTCGTGCTCGGGGCTCGGTTGATTCACCCTTTATCGAAATTATGTCAAACCACAAATGAATGGCACCTAATAACTAGGTAAATAAGCATTATTTGTAACAGTTTTATCGTACACTACTATGTAGATATTGCATTAATTCGAGGCGATGATAAGATGCCACTACAAGAAGATAAACTCACTATCTCGATTACGCACGATACTCGTAGGAAATAAGAAATAGGGACAAGGATATTGGGCTGTTATATTTTGTTTGTTTCTCCAATTATTACACGTGTAGAATGTTGCAACATAGATTGTTGTTTTAACTAGTGGAATAATCGGTGCGTCGAGTTGTCATCGAGATGGAGCGCGTCACTAGGTCGGCCATGTTGGTTTTGCAGCGCGCGAAAGTGAGATTTAGCGTGAACGGTGCATCGCGACTCCCTTGACCCGGTTCGCGCCGCCCGCGCCCCGCTCGGCGCACTACGATAGTAAACCTAGCACATAGATACAGCGTCTAGCTCAGCTGCACTAGACCCACACACGGCGCGGCGCCGCCGCTCACTGCCCGTGCTTCGCCTGCACCTACATGGTGGAAATGTTTTTCATGGACAATATAGACATAGATATTAAATATATAGATTTATTATTAAAAAACTCGTTTAACCACATATATCCTTATAAAGTTATAACATTGCCATAAGGTAAGCTTTCTGTGAAAGCCCCTATACATGTTGAGGTGTTATTTATTGATAAACCAATAATAACTCATCTGTGTATTATCGATAAAATTGAAACAGTAAAATTCCGATTTCACACAATTCGTTTCTATATAGGTTAATGAAATTTCTCATGCTTGACAATCCACAGATAAGTATCAGTAGGGGAGCGAGGGGCTTGTTGTAACGGGGGCAAGTTTTAACATCTTAATTACTCAGCAGGTATCTAATATTTTGAATTGGAATTTGCACTAATCAAGTCCTTATACGGTGGGCTACGACGTGAACATAGTGGGTATCGTGCGGGAGTGCGCAGTGAGTGGTCGTGTGCAGGTGCTCCATTTTTGCCAGGTAACAAAAAAAACTTGAGTTCGTAAAGTTTGATTCTAGGTTACTGCATTGTTTTTTTTAAGTGAGTTTCCATTGTTTTATGTAGCCAAAATATTAGGCTATCTTATGTTAGTATTTTCTTTTGGATAAATAATACCATTTTTTTTCAATAAACAAAAATGTCCAAAGTATTGCCATGAGGCAAGTTGTAACGACATCTCGGGGCAAGTTGTAACATGTTACAACGTGCGTTTTTAAACTTAAGTGTGTACATGCTTGTTGTTATTCACATTCAAAGTAGTTTTTAAATATCTAATTATACAATATCCCACAGGTGGGCAATAAATCCGTACATATTTCAGAACTAACAGATTAATTTCTTTTTTTTCTTTGTTTTAGGATGAGAAATTATAGCTTCAAGGGAAGTTTCCGAAAATGGTACCTACCAAAATTCAGCAAGCTGCAAAAATATTTGACCGTTGTCATGTGTCTCTTTATAGATACTTTAAGAAAAAAGAAAAAAGCGAGCCTCTTTCTGTTGGATACGCCAAACCAAGATTAGTATTTACGCCAGAGGAAGAGGAGAAAATTTCCTCGTATCTTCTTAGTTGTTCAGATATCTACTTCGGATTGCTGCCATCAGAAGTGAAGAAGTTGGTCAAAATCTCTTAATATTGATAAAGAAACACTTGTTGCCTCATTAGTTTGTAAGAAATAATGTTATATTTAGTAAGTATAAAACATTATGTTAATGTGCGTAATTAAAATTATGTTTAAGTCTGTTTACCAAACAATAAATGCCTGAAATTCTATAAATATGTCGTTTTAATTATGTTGTTACTATCTGCCCCACACAAGTTACAACTTGCCCCAAGAACGGGGTAAGTTGTAACAAGCGACTATGTTTGCGATTTTTTATTTTTTGAAGTAATTATTATGAAATCCAGCCCAATTATCATTTTTATGGATAAATGGATATTTTTCCTCTACTTTAAAATAACTTCACTATTCGAATACTTGTTATCTTGACTTCCCCATCAAAAAAACTAAAAATTGTTACAACTAGCCCCCCGCTCCCCTACAGATTGACCAGTGACATAATTTTCTGTACAAAAAGTCCGACAAGAAAACCGGTACAGTCGGCACCGGAAGCGTTTGCCAATCTCGAGATTGCAGGTGGGAGGGGCGCGGAAACACGCAACCGCGTTTCGACACTATTGTGCGATTGCAGAGTATCACTCTCCTCCTTCGAGGTGACCTTTGCAGTGCTGTTCATCATTAAATTTTCAAGTGATTCTGAATATTTAAAAATGTTTTAAATAGGTATAACTTTTTGGCATTTCTGTGTTACCATCATGTAAGCCTCAATGCTCTGACAAGGACCAAGAAAAATGCAGGTCAACTGACCTAAACTGTAAATGTTTAAACTATCGGTCAAAAATAGAAAACCTTACGACTACGTAATCAGACGATCGCGCGGATAACAGATGATTCACTAAACAAAGGCAAACTCAACTAAAATTCGGCATTCTTGCATTTAAAATGTCTTTTTCCTGTTTACTGCGCTTGCGCAACAGTCCTCCAGCGGTGCCACAGATTTAATGCGCATATACGCCGACCGGTTCCAGTATCCTTGCCCAAGACCACTCCACTCGCGGTTTGACAGCATGACACGTTAGCTAAAAAGTGATAGTTACTCAAAATGTAGTACGTGTTTTGCAACCTATATTACACATTATGTATATGGTGTTCGGAAATCACGGTAATCTAATCCAAAACTTACCTATTAGAAACATGTGTGGGCGACGTGCCTAGAACTTCGGTACACTAGTGATTGGTGATCAATATATTGTTTGTAAATAATTTTGTAAATAGAGTATTGGAAATAAAATATCCGTTAAGGTAATAATACATAGAACATGAAAATATATAGTGCATTATTTAGTCCGGAAACAGTAAAATACCGGCATTGCGCACGCGCCGCACAAACAAACAAACACAGCGCGCAGCAAACAAACGCATTGTTGTCAGCGAGCCCGCTTCCTTTGCCCGTTCCACTCGTGCGCGATCAACCGTAAACATCACTTACTAAACCTAAACAAACGTAGTTGACTAGTTCATCTCCGTAGCGTCAAGAAGATACAACCGACTAACGCTATTTTCTAGACAAACAAGACAAGACATAAGTGAGATATGATGATTTTTTAACTTAATTAAATTAAGAGTTATAGAATACGTCGTGAGAAGCTAAAATATAAAATAGAGTGATTTTGCAGTGGTTTAAGCTCGCGGCTCGCCGACCGCCGACATTGACACACTTATCGGTGTCGTAACCGATGTTTGTACTGATTGTCTCTATTTTATATATTTTTCAACAGATATTTTGTACACACGAATAGTTTTCAACGTTTCGGCTTGACAGTTACGGATAGCGTAGCGCACAAATATTTTCAGTTAGCGTGACATAGGTTAATTCCATAGCAGTATGAATGACATGTTGCTTCGGAGATAATAAATTGAAAGAGTAACTTTGATTGTTCCGTTTACCGTTGAGAATGGAATATGCCTTCGCCGGTAAGTGCGGAACAAATAGTTCAGAGCTGCAACCTCATTTGTTCAAGGGTGTGCACGCATCGCTTGCGTCACGGCTTGGGCAATGCTGTTGTAAACGGTAGAAAGCCTGAAATACTCGCGCGTACAATATGCTACCACAGATAATAAATATAAATGTATTTTTTAAATATCGAGTAATGCTGTAACAGATTAAAAATACTGAATTTAAATATTCAATTACGAAGTAAAATACGTTTTGTAATTTTTGGTAAGAGATTACAACTATTACAAGACATTCCATAGACATATTTTTAAATTTAATTTTATAAGATCTTGAATAATATAAATAAGTGATTTTAAACAACCCAAAACAGTCGATACGTATTTATTACTTATGTATTTGAAACACATATTACATTTTATGGGCAGTAGGTACATTTGAACGTTCTTGATGGTTAAAATAATCAATTTCCTGTTTTTAAAAGTCTGGCATGTTGCAATATCCGTCGAGATATCTTAATGCGAAGAAAAACAGACGATTGATTTATTTATATTCTTAAACCTTATTATTATAAATGACATGAGTGGTGATCAACCTCTTAATGGGTGATTATCATAGTAATTTATTCAGGGTCATGTTGAATTTAAAACAAAAATGTTTTATGTAAAAATTGTCTATTGAGGAAGGGTAAATGTTTCTGATATATATAAAGTAGTATTATCCCTATGATTATGTGTTATACCTATAGATTGCAGTGTGGAGCTTTCGCGGGTGTAGTTAGACCAACCAAGGATTTGTTAAATTATTATAATAGTTAGACTCTAAACATGGATTTGTTAGGGCACAAAATAAGTGTACAAAAGAAAAACCTCAAGACGAACATCCACAATAGATAATTGGGTACATGGACTTCTTGATTTAGGTCATCTATTGAGGAAAATATTTTCCAGACTGGCTAGATTTTAGGAAGGCTGAAATGGTTTACAAAGATGTTATGTCCTTCGGCTAGGCTAGACAGGTGGTAATGCCTATTTGTGTTGACTGTATCTACCTAGAATTGCTTTTTATGCTCCTTTGTAGATCGACTCGTAGAAATGTACGAATATTGAACAAGAATAAAACTTTCTGTGTGTTAGAAATTCAGTCTATTTCGCACAGGAACTAAATATTATATTATTATCTATTTGACAGTTTCAAGTAAAACTTTATTTAAATTTGCAACCTAAACAAGGAATCGTCTGTAAGAAATTAGAAATGGGACCTTTTATGTCTGCGATAGCAACTAGACTGAGCAACAGGAAAATAGTACATCTGTTTGTACGACATATGTTTGTATGTATGTGTACTAATGGCCACGTGTGTGTGGGTGATAGCCGGAAGATGAGACGTCACAAGATCTGACATTAGCTTTACATTACCAAACAGTAAATCTATGAAGAAACAATATGTCGGGTGACGCATTGGCTAGACATCGAATATTGCCTGAAAAGGTAGTTTTTTCATGCTTTTCTATATACATATTGAAAAGCTGAAAAGTTTGTGTATTTAAACGCTGCTGTAATAGTTAATATTTTTCAAGTTGTCCATAAGCAAATCATCATCAAAAACGTTGTGTACTTTACGAGGAAGCTAGAATTTGGCAATTTTGTCTACCTAATTTTAATGATTATATAAATTAGTAAAGCAATGTTTTGAAGGTACCTAAATCAAAATGTTTCGAAGTTACTTTTCGTACAGTCCATATCTATATTTAGATAGCATAATATAGACTTAATTATTTAAACTGGTTATGTTAAATGAACGCCAACGTTTTTTCGCAATTTTCTTGTTCGATAACGTGAAATGTTGAAGGACATTTCTTTTCAATACTTTTAGCAGAATAATACAGTTTTTTTATTTAGAAAACACAGGGTTAAATGTATTTTGAAATTTAAACAAAAGTCACCTTCAGTGTTGAGGAAGTAGCAAACGCAAAATTGCTTTTTAAATTCGCAATAAAAACATCTGCGAAACATAGACAAAAGCGCATAAAGGTACCGTTGCAAAACATCGAACGCAACCATAAATTCGCCAATAAAACCTTTTTGCAATTACGCAAAAAATTCCAATTCTTTATTCCAAATTCAAGCTTTAAAATGCACGTTTTACAGTTAGTTGTTTTTTATTATCGGGGGTGTAGCCGCTACCGGAGGCAGGTAGTTTTTTTGACGCACTTTAAAAAATTGGGTTAAGATTTTTTTTGTGTGACAGATGAAACGGGCAAGGTGAGCGGTGTATGGTTACGGAAACCGCGGTTTTTACAAAACCGTATGACCCTATTAACTACTTCTCAATAATCAGTTCACATGTTTTAAGTGTAGCAAAAAACTTTAGTATTTCTCTACAACTAACGGTATTATACGTTTTATAAAGAGGCCCCGAACTACAAGAGGTATATAGATAGGTTGTTTGTTTGCCTGCAAGTATTGTGAAACTTAATAGCCTTGCGTCGCGGTTGAAGGCCGGCCAAAAACTGCGCACGCGGCCCCACGCCCAGATGCGATCGAGAGATCATTGCTCGCTTCTACTGATTAGATAAAAATATCGACATCCACGGCCGACGGTACTCTCGACGTTAATAGCCCTAATTTGGCACGAAGAAGCCTATTCGGAGACAAAGGCGACCGATATAGACGCGTTAAACAGTATATGTTAATTCATCTTTGTTCAGTAAGGAAGTTGTAAAACTGTTTATAGTTTATCAATAGACCGTTTAGTTTATTTTTGAAATTCTAAAAACGGATGCGTTCGCGTTATTTGAATGGTAAAATAGCTATTTGAAAAAATCTAGTATCTGTCTCTTTCGGGAGCGCGCGGCAGTTTGCGCGAGACAGAGACGCGGTTGCAGGAAGCTATTCAAAAAAAGAACAACCCTTCCTTACCCTTTGGGCATTCTACTGTTTACATTGGGACCACAATATCGTATGTTCGTTTTTTTGAACTTATACTGCACTCTACGACTATAACTTTTGAGTTTAGTATTATTTGTCCAAATTATTTTATAATGCATTATTCATTAGAAGAGAGAATTAAATGGATTCTAAAAAGTTTTTTGTTGATATCTGAATCTATCAGGACAGGTAGCAGTGATTGGCGTGTAATAATAAAGTTAGAGGTGTGATTCTTGGACGGCGAGATCGCGGCCAATTATTAGTTTTTTTATGTAATTTATGCAAAGTTTGATAAGAGCGACGACCTTTGTCGTCTCCGGGTTTCTTGTCTGATCCACTACATAAATGCTTCATACCTAAAATAATTCTACATTTTATTTCCCCTATATTGCGATAGCGATAGTTATCTATTAACAACATTTAGTTTCTAATTCGCTGCGCTTGCGTTTGTTAGTAGCTTGATAAATGTGCTAATTAGGTACCTATTTCAAGTTTTTAGTAGCAATATATTCTATCTTAACGTACCTTATTATAAAAACTCCCTACTTATATAACAATTTCAATTGTTTATTTAAGTCTTAAAATGGCGACGAGTTTATTCTAAATACAGGAGGTATATTAATGACTAAGCACTAAGCAGCTAATATCAGTGTCGCCCGATCATCATTTCTCAGTATAGCGGGTTCATTGCCCGGTTCGCTTCCTTATGTAGTCAGCATTTAGGTACCTATAACACGACCAAATGGATCTTATAATCAATACCTACTAAGGTGTGTACGGTCAGCAAGAAAAGCGCTGACATCGCGCGATTCGCACGTTTGATCAGTGTTGTACATTCTTGGATGTACTTGTGTAATGAAACAATGATTTATTGCCATTGTTGTCATAACCGGAAATTAAATTATCGAGTCCGAATTTTGAACTTAAGTTTTATTTAGAGTAAATTTATTATCTATACATATACACTTATTTATTTAATAAGTATACGTATATTTGTAGATTGTTATTTATACATGTGATCATTTCCATAACAAAATTTGACTTCCATAAGAAATTTGCTAAGAATTATATATTATTTTATATTAGAATACTTACATATTATATATTTTTTATTGGAATATACATAGTTATAAGCGTTTGCGAAGTAATTTTTTTTAGTTTGTTTTTTTTATTAATATTATCTACATAATTATAACTTATAATTGCCCTTATGCATTATAATATGTTCTTAAGGCATGTTATGTTATTCTTAAGTTTACTTTTAAGCATAGCTGTTAGTTTCCCTAAGACTGTAAAATAAAATAAAATAAAATAAAATGAAACTACCATTCAATGATAATTTATATTAGTTTTAGTAAACGATGCAAACATAAACAACTTGTTTTCAGCAAATGCTTTCTTTGCCTTTGAGTGAAATTCAACTTATAATATGTACGCAACTTCATTTAAATTATACAAAGTTAAAAAAGATACTTTAAAAGCTAGTCTATGTAAAACAGTGAAACATTTCGTGCGCGCCTGTACGGATTGAGTTACAATGACATGATGAGCTACGTTTGAAAATGTCATATGTATATGGCTTATCTAGCGACCTGTGCGACTTTTGGTCTCGGGTCAATGACTGCTGATTTATAAGCTGAAGCCTCTTTGGATATCCAAGAAGTTTACTTTAATAATCTGTGGTATATACTTTTCAATGCATTGAATTTGAAACAAATTGTGGGGAGAACTAGCTAGAATTGAGCTATAGTCAGGATAATAAGAAATTAATATTTAAAGTGCGTTAGATTCGAAGTTTAAATTTGGGAAATTTATAATTTAATACAGGTAAAAAAGATATACATTATACGAGTTATAAATGATTACTAAAATAAAACTTTGGAGTGGCCATATTATTTTAATGTGTCTATGTAAATAATTGTTTTGGCATTACGATTAATTTACGTTTTTATTCTTTTCATAGTTTGTAAGTAAAACATTTTGCAGAAATAAACTAGTATTTGGACTAGATTCTTGTGGCGTGACCGAGTTCATGGAAATTAATTAATACCGACCTGATTACTAGTATTATATACCTATGTGAAAACTAATATTATAAATATGAGTATGTCAATGTTTGTTATGTAAAATTTGTTCTTTATGTCTACTTGTCCCATTAATCTTTAGGATTTTATAGAATAAAGCGACGCCTACAAGTAAATTCGTTTAAAATGGACAAGAAGTTCGTAAAATATCCTGAATAAATAAAAACTAATAAATATTGCCTATTTTCTTTGCTTAATTAATATACCCTAATGGTTCTGAAACTTTTTTTAGGAAAATCAATAATATATGAATAGAGCAAGGGTTAACGTACGAATCTAATTAGGTACCAATTTTGTCATTAAATCCGCAAAAAAACTGAGGTTCTGATTGGATCTATAGATTCTTTGTTTGTTTTTGTTTATCTTATTATTAATCTTTTATTATATTGACATAGAGATATGATAACATATCTATAAAGCCTTCTGTAGCTGTTCAATTGTTTTCGGCTGGAGTTAAGCAAAAAAACCTCGGAATCAAATCAGCTCACGTATAACATCCGGTGACGGATAGATATGATTTTTTACGCACCTTTCTCTTCCGACCTGCAACCTGCACAGGTAAGGGCCAAGGGCTTCGATAACCGACATTTGATTTTGACATTGACAGCTGCGTGTCCCCTTTCACGGGATAATGCGGAAGAAAGATGCGCTTGACATGTCATTTAACATTTGCGTGGGAGTTTGCTCGACAGTTCCATTTGCAGATTCCGAAATGTTTAGATGATTCACTAGTTTCCACCCGCGGCTTCGCCCGCGTTTTAATCTTTCCAGTATTATAATGAATTTATCCGCGGTATAAATTAGCATATGTGTTATTCTGACGCATAAGGTGTATTATCGAGAAGTTTTAAGAATATCCATTTAGTATTTTTTGCGTGAAAGAGTAACAAACATCCATACGTACTGCTTGTAATTTTTTTTATATAGAAAATACTTTAAATTCGTTTAAGGTTTTGTTTGTATTTGTACGATCTGCAGATATTTGTTCCGGTGTTCTGGGTGTTTTTATGTTTAATAAAAAGCTTTCTTTATAGTGTATGTAACACAAACTTCAAGTTTGCAACAGGGCTAGATGATGCTGTGATAATTTTTCAGGAATATTTATTAATTTTAATTAATTAATATTAATTATAAGAAGACCAAACAATTTTAGGGATTTACGTCAGATAATGTGTTTGTTTTGTGGTTAGTGATTTCAGACGCGGAAAATGCCCTACAGTTGTTTTAGGCCTTATGCCATTATGTCACCGTGCAGCAACCACATACCTACTAGACTAAGAGCCCGTGATGGCCAGACCTTCCTTTAATTCACAAGCGTGAAAATTATGTCATGTGTATGTCTAACATAGGTAAGAATAACCCCCAAACATGAAACCTGGATCGCGGTTCCTTTGGGAGATAACCACCTTTTACCTGTTATCTCCCAAAGGAACCACGATCCAGGTTTCATGTTTGGGGGTTATTCTTACCTATGTTAGACATACACATGACATAATTTTCACGCTTGTGAATTAAAGGAAGGTCTGGCCAGACCGGGCTCTTAGTAAAGACTAATAGCCTTTGATGGCCAGACCTTCCTTTAATTCTGAAGCGTGAAAATTATTTTATGTGTATGTCTAACTTAGGTAAGAATAACCCCCAAACATGAAACCTGGATCGTGGTTCCTTTGGGAGATAACAGGTAAAAGGTGGTTATCTCCCAAAGGAACCGCGATCCAGGTTTCATGTTTGGGGGTTATTCTTACCTATGTTAGACATACACATGACATAATTTTCACGCTTGTGAATTAAAGGAAGGTCTGGCCATCACGGGCTCTTAGGTTATACTGTAAAAATTGGTTAATATGAACATGTGATGAGTAAGTCAATCTTAGTCTGCTTCTTCATATTTTAGAAACGGGAAATCCAAGAATACTACTACATAGTATAAGTAAAAGTTTCTATTGCTGTCTGTCCGTCCCTATGTATGCTTTAATCTTTGAAACTACGCCAGTACGCCACGGATTTTGATGCGGTTTTTTATTAATAGATTAATTTAAGACGTATGTGTATAAGTATAAGTACTATAGGTGAAGTGAGGGCAGGTCGCTTGTTCTTTATATTTAAAAAAAAGTATTATTCAAGTACGCGGGACACCGTCAAGATTGCAATGACACGGATCCAGATCGGCCGCGGCTCCGCAGAATTATCTGTGCATATTTAATTAAGTGTATTTGATAATTTAATTTCTTATTTTAGTCGTACTCCCTTCTATCTTTTTTATGACCTTTGTGGCGCAGCGGGATAAGGTCCACCTGCGATGCAAGAGGGTGCGGGTTCGATTCCCGCCTCGGGACAAAAATTTGTACGATCTGCAAATATTTCTAGTTCCGGGTGTCTGTGTGGTCTATATGTAGTTTTAATAAAAAACTTCATAAAGGTCTGCTAGTTCCCTTTTCAAAATATGCACAACATGGTTTTAATACCCTGTAACTTTGACATAATGATATGCGCATAGGGAAAAGTGTATAAATTGTCAAGTGCACAAGTTTTATATAACTTGCATAAGTGCTGATATGTTCATTAGTCATTGACCTGTAAATATGTCAACTGCAACGTTGCTACTGCAGAATATAGCCACGCCTTATAATGAAATAAATAATTACTTAACACATATTCTACATTTAATCTTTATTTATCGAATATATAAAAATCAAATGCTGTTCGTTAGTATCGCTAAAACTCCGGAACCGCCGGGCCGATGTAGTTGGTTTTGATTTTGAAATATGCTTAGAAGTCGCGGGAAGGTTTTATCAAGGAATCACGATTAAGACCGCACATAATTAGTTATTCCAGCGTTAAGTTTATTTGTCGTTAAATTGTCGAGAAACAATAATATACAATACATATTGTCACTTTACCTGGTCATTATTGATAAAATATAGCTTATTATAATTATCTAGGTAACAGGTAAACTTGGCAAAAACAACGAACAATGGAAACAGAATAGAATTACTTAGTAATAGGTATTATTTGTATTACCAGGTTATCTCAAAATTAATTTACTTGCTGTTCCCGCGACTCCGTCCGCGTTAAAATGTTTGTATGATGGGCCACGTCTTATCATAACTGGAGCAAGAATTTTAATAGCCTATCCTGTGTCCCAGACGTCTAAATGTTTATCTACCAAATTTCAAAAAAATTGGATCATTGGTTTAACATACAAACATCCCAAATATTTTAATCTCCCATTAACTACATATTTCATGGGAAGATGATATTTGGAAAGTTTTTCCAAAAGTCCGCGGTCGCTACCTCACAATCGCTCATTATTTATCTCATTTGACATTCTGGTTAAATAAGTTTTGAGAAACAGAATCAATCTTCAATAATCTTTTAATAAGATCGTTTATTAAGGTAATCGGTAAGTAGCTAGGAAATAAACAAGTCTAGACTTATAATAAAATTGTCCAGGCGCATTCTTGCAGACAATGCGCTATTGTGCGCCTGTTTACCGCATCTGTTAAAAATACCTCGTCACGCGGCTTTGCTTATGTTTCCAGATTTAAGATTATTTTAAATCTTACTACTGAACCATGGTATGAGAAATTTAATATAGAATATTCAGGTGTAGGGTATTAAACTGGAATTGGGAATTAACTTTTATGTTATAATAGTCATGATATGAACAAGTGTAAGAAGATTTGTTCTATTCGAAACAAAAAATATTTAATTATTTTAATTGTATAAGGAAAGTTTAAGGAAAACCACATTATTTAGTTATACGAAACATGTTAACGGCGGTTGTTGAGTAACAAATGAACTGAGGCTGGAACAGTGTACATTTAATTGTATATTTAATTAAATATCTTACTGAACTTAAGTAAAATATATTTCTCAAAGAATTATTATCTTATCATTACGTATGATTGTGAATGTTATGAAAGCTGTGAAAAGCTTGTATTCGTAGCTCGTCGTAGCAGCTCGTAGCGCTACGCGGCGTAGCAACCACTTTCTTTTGTTTTGCTACGCGCCGGCAAACTCTTTCAGTTAAGGCTTTATATCAAGAATCTATGATTTATTGAAATTAAATATTTTTCCCGGGTATTGATTATTGAAATTCTCTGAACGATTTTAATTTTGAAAACTAAAAATTATAAATAAATTAATATACTTATGTTCACTTGTGGCCATAAAACTAAAAGCAAAAACAGCAGTAAACATAGAACCTTCTAACCAAAAAGCACTAGGTACCACAACATGTGTGAATCATTCAAACAATTTAAAATCCAAATCATAAATACTTTGTCATGAATAAAAACTTTTCCAACTTAAAATAAGGTTCTAATAAGTTATATTCATAACTAATTGCCTTCGGCTTTCCTCCAATAATTAAATTTGATATTTCTTATCAAATAATTTACCCTGTCATGCAGGAATAAATATAAAATATCCTGAAAAAGCCAATTCAAACCAATAACATTTCAGGATAGCGTCCTGTATAGTTAAACATCAACAATTTCAGCAACAAAACAGTTTGATAAGAGCCGGCTGGAAGCGCTGAAACTTACGGAATCTTTTGATAAGGTTCTTCTTAAACGCCTTCCCCTGCACGGAGTCGTCGCCGGGACTGAACCGGCCCGCCGAGTCGTCGGAGTCGGTGCCGGAGTCGCGCGTCGCCAGGAAGCTCTGCGACTGGCTCAGGATCAGCTGGGTCCTCACGAAATCCGCCGTTTCATTGAAAGGATGCCTCGCAAACTCACACACTGACACCTTCCGCACCGACAAGTCCAGAGGAAGCTCCTCTTTGCTCTTATAGTCCACATCATCCACTTTATAGTCCATCTCTTCAGATTTGGAGTCCTCGGGGGTCGCACGGTCTTCCTCGGTTTCAGGGTAGGCCTTCCGCGCGGCTAAGGTCCTCTGTTCGTACTTCATCTCGGGCTCCGGAGTCGGAGGGCCGGCACTCGCCGGGCGCGCTTCCACTGCCATCATGTTTACTTATAACATCATAATCACACACGGTATTATGTCATACGTTACGTCGCGAGCCACGTCCGTCGGCGTTCGCGTCGAGTTGCGGACTGATGTCCCAGTTTCGGCGATGAGTTCCACTGACTTCGTGAGCTCGCTTCGGCCGCGCTCGGCGCCGCTCGGACACTTTCGTTTTCTAGCGCGCGGCTGTGTGCGTGCTGCACACTAGCGTAGATGCTGGCGTGTGTGGGTGCGTCTCCCTGTGTGTGTCGTCTGAGCTTTTCCACTTTCGTGTGCTTTTCTCGTTTTCCCGCGGTAGGCCCGTTATATCAGTGATTGAGCAATTTATTTTTTAAGAATTGCGAATTATTTATACTGAGTAAGAGCAAGTTTTTTCAGATATTGAAAAGTATAAACATGCTCAAGTCATTATAATTATGATACTGAAACTAATTTGCCGATTTTTTTAGATTTTTTTATATTTTTTCTGTATAATATGTATGTTAATTTAGAACTCTTAAGCCAATAATCCGAATTTGATGAAATTTGGTAGATAAACATTAAGACGTCTAGGACACAGGATAGGCTAGTTAAATTCTCGCTCTAGTTATGATAAGACGTGGCCCCCATACAAACATCATTTAACGCGGGGATAGCTAGTATCTAATGAAATTAGGTTGTTACTCCGTTTTAATCAACCAGTAATTATTTATTCTAATATTATATAATTAATTTATAATTAGGTCGATAACTTAGCTTGAACTTTTGGAATTCCGTAAATAGTAGTTGGTAAACAAATGTACCTATCAATATAATCTCCGCCAAGCAAAACATAAAGTACCTACCTACGTAGACTGGACGATCGCACAGAGATAAACACCTTGAAAACTAGGCTAGGAAAACAATCATCTGCCAACTGAGAAAAACATCGCAAGTACATACGTACTTAATATCTGACCGGAACATGACAATACATTTGCGTAACAGCCGTAAACAAATCTTTTTTTTATCTAACGCTCGGGGCATTGACCGACTTTACAAATAATATTGCGCGCGCGCTGACCACGTGACACACTGAACGAAACCAGCGTAACTTGATCTTTCAGCTACTACGACCGTGAACAAAGTAAGAGGAGAAGCGCGGTAGTGAAAGGCCAGGTTAAAGTGGAGGTTGAGAGATAGGGTGCTCTATGAATTTGAAGCCAATGTCATCCAATGAAACAGAGAGTTATTTGCTGTTGGGAAGATAGTATTAGTAGTTCAGATGATGACTGGCTATTTTTAAGACAATAAAAAGGTATATTATTAAAATTCGTTCAGATAACGTTCGTTTCTCTCTTTCTCTTATAAAAGTTTAACTATATAGCCAAAGTTTTTTGAAAATTTATTATATATTTTTTTTTATACGAAAATCCATTCGGAAAAAAATCTTGCCACTAACAAGCACTACAAAGTCTAAGGTAGCAAAATCTAATGGTAATGAACACATAAATGGTCCCTCGTATTTTACTAAAGCAATATAAATTAATAAATAGTTGTTTTTTGTTTTACCTTTAGTTGTAGGTACCAAATTTAGTTTGGCTGAAGCCGTAGGTAGCAATTAGTAGATAATACAGATTCTACACGTGTATAAATAAGACTACATTTAGTTTAGATATCTTCAAAAACAAAAGAACTTTATCAAACTTGCGTCATAAAATGCGAATTATCAGTGAACTAGTAACCAGCCTCTATTTTACCCTAATAAATGACAATCATCATCTGAACTACTAATAATACTAATAATATCTTCCCAACAGCAATTATATAACTTTCTGTTTCATTGGATGATATATTTAGTGACAAAGAGCTGAAATGACGACGTTGAAAATGTAAAATTTAAATCATGGTATGTTACCCGTTTCATGTTCAAATATAGTTGAAAAAGTAGTATTGCAAAACCAGCCTTTCTCAAAAATCGGGAAAGGAATTTACAATGAAATCACTAAAATGATAAATAACACAGTAAATAATATGAAATGATTGAATCTTAACATAAACAGACTTGTTATTTATAGTAAAATCGATGTGTTGATATTTACTAAAACTTAAGTGTCATTCTATTGCGAATCTAAGATGTCAGTTTATCTCGCCGGGTCAGGGGTCCTGCTAATCGCGATGGACCGGGCATCGAACCCGCACCAAGGCTGCCTCACCGATTACTACTCATTCATACTTATCGTGTGATTTAAAATTGTTATGTAATAAGGAAAAAATACTAATTATTGGCGCCGTCACATGACCGGACTACCTACTTATTATAACTCGCACTTAGCTGGATTCTTGGAGACAAATATTCAATAGAAGTCATCATCATCATCTAAACCCGTATTGTGTCCCGCAATTTGGTAAGATATTTATATAAGGAAGGTCTGGTCAAAAAAACGTATTCTAGGTTTCGGGGTATTGGAATAATCACTTACAAGGTGGCTTGGTGATCGCAGTAAGTTTGCACAGTACACAGGGCGACGTTGATGTCAGGTATATTATTTACACTAAAACTCGGTTATAGTAGGGGAGCCGAAGAGGGGATTTCGGGATTTACTCGAGCGCGTCAGATTAAGATACTGGAGATAGCTAGTACCCAGATAAGTACCTCCACCAAATATAAAAAATCTATCTATGTTCGAACGTGAATTATAAAGGAACAAAATTTACTTTTGTCATATTAGGCGCATCACTTTAGATAATTGTCAGATTAAGATATGGTAGAATCAGAACATAGAGATGAACCATATACATCTAAATCTGACGCTCTAACACCTTTAGAAATGCCAGTTTTTTTGTTCTTTTTTTTGATAAAATATGAGTCGCGATTTTTATTTTTTTAACTTTTACGTACTTCCACCCCAATCGTGTAAACAATCAGATTTACAAACGTTTATTATCAATCATATTTCCTAAATTATTTTTAAGTATGTAAGTATGATAAGCTGATTTTCAATTTATTGAATCTGATTCATAGAATCTATCACTAACTGACGCGCTTAAGTACGTCCATACAACAGTATTTTTTTAAATAAGTTTTTATTTATCTATGGTCGCTTCCCCCACTGATGAAACACATCGGTCTCATACAATTTTTTTCTTCTTATTATCTACCAAATGCAACCCAATAGGTCTCTTTGACGCTCGAGTAAATCCCCATTTAGCATCGTCGCCTCCCGTACTATTACTTGAAGTAAACACCAGTTAAAGCTGTGAGTTAGCAATGGCCGCAAGTCCTGAACGAATAGCTTAAGAAGAAGACGGTTAAGTAGATTTATGTAAGGCATTGTCCAAAGATGATAGAGCGGGAAAGACGAAACTTTGTACGATAGCGGATATATTCGATTTTTTTTAATGGTGATGGTGATTAAGGAGATATAACACAGCGTCTGCTAGACACAGCCTCATACAGCGAGCTAGTTTGAGTAAGGAACAGACAAGGGCCACATACTTAGTAATTCGGCGAAGTAGGTCAGTCAAGGGCGGCGAGGAGATACGTGACAGTAATATTGAGAGGAGTGGTTACGTATGAACTCAGGTACGAACATGCATACTTTTAATACAGAGATTGCGTAAAAATTACTCACGAAACTCGTATAGAAAGAGATCTCATCTTTTTTAAACAAACTTATTACCTACATCAACATATTTATATAAAGTGGTGCTGACTATGGTATGAATTGTGGGTGTCATCAAACCTACTAAACATTAATAAAGAATAAATTTGAATACTTACAGACAACAGCGACGTTCTGTGTATCGATTTACCACCTTAGCGCTTGGTAAACAAGATGAATAGACAGAATCCCCCATAACCTATTTGGTCTTATTGGAGAGATGTTCTTAGTGGTTGAAAAGTAATGCTATGCTTTTCAGAACGCGATAGTGGCCGGGACATTAGTTGATAGATAAATATTGCCAAAGCTCAAAATAATATCTCAGCATCGTGAACAAGATGAAAAGCATTATCCTTAGTATGATATTAGGCCATAAAGCTCCTGTGAGCTTACACAAAATGCAGCCTTTAGGATAACAAACTCCTTTGTTTACGATGTCTTATTTTTCTATATATAGTTAATCTAAGCCCATACTTAGATGGGATCCCTCTGTAACACTAGGTAGTCTAAGTACAGGCGACCTACAAACCGGGAAGGACACGAGGATAGTCTGTTGCCGGGAGCACTCGTGTGTATATAACGTTATATACGTGAAATACGTACCTATACGAGTATCTATAATTTATATTATACTTAATGTATAATTCCCGCACGCGCCTCATACGAGACTGGGATTTAAAATAGATTTATATGAAAAATGGCTTTATAATTTTTTTATGGTAATAAAGATTTTTGTCTTCCGAAACGATCAAAAATCGTTTTGGCTTAAAGGTTAAGTACATTGGTACGATTTGTTTTTTATGCAATGTAGTCGCTAAATAAGGTTCTTATTGCATTTATGTTTTTTTAAATCATTCAAATTTTGTAGGAGGCAGTAGTTAAACCTGCAACCTTTAGCATCGCAAGCGGATCTTCGCCTGCTGCGCCACAGAGGTCGTCAAATAATAAAAAAGTAATTGAAATAAAGAGCAGCAATAACAAAGAACAGAATCAAATTGCATGTGAATTTATTAATTTATGTATAAGTTGGTCTGTTGATGCAAAATAAAAGGAAGTCCAGCTTAGATCATCAATCCATCTACGCTTCCTGTGCTGAGTGCGAGTGGGACAGCCGCTCAACCAGCTTGCTTTGGAAGGAAAGAGATAGGTACCAGTCGATAATGCAGATTCAGTTGCATACTGTCTCTTGTTGTTCCTTTTTGAAAGCTTTTTGTAAAATTCAAATTGAAATAGAACGTTTTAGAATATTTTGTGCGGTACAAATGTTGAGTCTACCAGAGATAATGTTTATTTTACTCGTAGTTGTGTTCTTTTAAAAGTGATTTTAATAAATGAAAGTGCAGTTGAAAAACTTATTTATACGATTCGATAATTTAACAGCTATATTCTGTAAAGTCCAATAAGTATTCTTATATTTCAAAAAATTAAAAATTGCCTTACTAAGAAGATTCTAACAAGTGTAGGTATTTAATAGGTACTCTAAAAATAAGTAGTAGTAGTAATAAGTTTCTTGAATGAAAAATTCGTAGTACTTAACTAAAACTCGAAGTGTAATTAAAAAAAAATATCAGAAATAAGTACCTGTAACACAAGGCTCGAGATTACCACGGAGCTAGATGTTGCTATGTGAATTGTCCAGCATATATTTTATTTATTTATTATAATGAAGTTTACCGCTATGCTATTATAAGTCAGCATTACAATACACGAAATTTGCGAAATTTTAATGAATTTAAGACATTACATCAGTCTTTTCCGGGTTAATACTGACATAACTGTAATAATTATGAAAACTACTGTTTTAAATAAATTGAAGCATGTTATAGGTAAATTACGTAATAAACCAGCCTTTAAAGATAACTTCGGGCCCGAAGTCGGCCGAGTGCGTTCGGCAAGTGCAGTCGTCGCTCGTCTTCAAGGCTGCGCACGCACACACGCGCACTGCGGTTTAGAACTTCGCAAGTTTCA
Source organism: Chloroclystis v-ata (assembly GCA_963691955.1). Lineage (NCBI taxonomy): Eukaryota > Metazoa > Arthropoda > Insecta > Lepidoptera > Geometridae > Chloroclystis > Chloroclystis v-ata. Next base: position 6,039,607 of record OY829905.1, read on the forward strand.
AGATGTTTCGATTAGTACCCTCTACTGGTTTTTAGTCTGTGGTTGGCACCTGCTCTGCGGGACTAGTTTTAGTTATAATCGATCTAGCAAAATTTTAAACGTTTGTTTTTTAGGGGTAAGATAATTCTGCGTGAAAAGAGCAAAATTTTATTTTGACTACTTATTTGCAAAGATAAAAAAATCATCCTCAAGTTTCTAATCAAATTAAAAAGGAAATAATTAAATGCATTCTTAGCTCCGTGTGTCTTACATAGTTTAGTTCAACAATTTATAGCTATCTTGAATCCGGCTGCCCAGGAACCCAACAACAAAAATAAATAAAAAAAACAATAAATTCAGAAAAGTAATTACTTTTCCGAATTTATTGTTTTTTTTATTTATTTTTGTAAAAAAATAAGGCTTTCCTTTAATTAAAGGAAATCCTTATTTTCTTTTACTTAAAATATTGTGAAATACCAAAACTGCATTTATTCAGCAATTTTATTCCACATGCAGTTTACACTCGATATAAACAGTTAGGTCTATGTCAACAACCGTCTCTTACCCTCCAATAGCGATCAGCTCAAGTGTAAAAGAGAGGATAAATTCGCCATGTATTAGGTGTAATTGGCAGCGATTAACACAGGAAGACAGGTTTCTGCTTTTTCTATTTGGAGTCTATTTTTAGCGCGAGCCCTACGCTATGGAAGGAATTCTACCATTTCGTCTTGAAGTCCTTTAAAACTATGGTTTTTGTCCTTACCAATTTTCCCATCTATTATAATAATATCTATCCCATTTATCATTATACTCCGATCTGGGTGCATATAAACTTTGATGGTAGATATACTATTTATAGTAATCCATAATGCATGACTATTACTCTATCACGCTGGAAGTGCCGAATGGATTTTGATAAAATTAGATATACCTACATAGATCACCTGGAAATAACGCGGGAAAACATTGGATATAGGCTAGTATTACATAACTATATTTATTTTCCCTTTATTTTCATAGCATCTGTATATACCTACATATAAATGTATTTGTTTGTTGAAGTGGCTGCCCTCAAGGCCCACACTTGATCTGTTTGTGCAACACCTTTGTTGTATCTGTTTTTATTCCTACAAGTGCCGCGATAAGGCTTTGGTTATAACTAAATCAATTAAATAATTAATAATAATAATAAATATTTCTGGATAATTCACAAAGTATGTAAACAAAGTAACAAGTTTTAGGCCCGAAGCTTGTATAACATAATATTGAATGAATGTTAACATTTTATTAATAATAAATTTAATACCCACCACCTAAGCTTAATATTATAAAATTTATATTTATGCAACTAATAAATAAACAATATTAACTATTACGGAAACCGGTGAAAAATGGTTTTATACTCTCATATGCTCTTTTTCTAATCTTATTACGTGTGCGTATAGGCCCTGTATTCTACACTAAACGATATTAGGTATACCATAACAATAGAATCAAAAAAACTTTAATAGCTGAATTATAAATAGCAACAATGGAAATCTCAAAATTATATGAAAAAAAAAATTTGCAGGACCAACCAATCCTGTTGGGGTGTCTGAATGCAGAGTGAATGTTGTGTTAATGATACATATATCAATCTTGTTAAGCTTTAGCATAAATAATAATTGTTTTTTTCCATAACTAAGCTTGCAAAATTGGAATGCTAAAATACGCGTCTAATAAAATTTATAAAACATCACATTTTGAATGAAAACTCTTTCTTGTCCACTCCACTAATCCGTGTCACTAGGCAAAATATATCCTTGTTGTATTGATCTACGATAAGCAAGCCATTGCACTTATAATCAATGTATTTGCACAAATCGATTATATTACGAGTATTTACTCGATTATGCGATTAATCCACGATTCTGATAAGCGAAGGTAATACCCCACCATTTTAACGAAAGCTAGTTAGATATTTAAAACGCAATGAAATCTAATAAGATATTTTGTATTGTTGTAAGATTTTCTATTATCTCTGGTTATTTTTATAATTCCTTAACACTTGTTTTCAATCTAGAATTAGAAAACGATTAACACGTGACTAAGTTTATTTTCTATAGGTAAAGTTTCGCCAGAAATGACATAGCATTTTCTCTAAGAAATTATCTCAAACAATCGTATTAATTCAACAACGCGGTAACATTCAGTCAATATTTATTAATTTTATTTTATAATTACGAACTGTGGCGCCACTGAGTGTCAACGGTCTTTAAACAGCTCAAAACTATAAATAAATTAGCTTTCACATATAAACACATTACCAGTTAGTAGAAGTATCTACTAGACATGATCGCTGACAGCCAGTAAGTACATAGGTACGTCCGAACAGCTCTGAAGAGTGTCTGTCTCTGTGTCATAAAAACTAGTATCTCTCAAGCGCTCGCGCAGTAATGCGTTATTCTGCGCGGAATTTTCTCCTAGAAATATATAGACAGTGAAAACTGTAAACAAACATGATACCCGCGGTACTGGGAGAATAAAACTATTAATAAATTAAGTAAACTATTTGATGATATTTTTGTATTTTGTATGGTAGGATATTTATTGCTAGTGTTATTGGAGAAATCTGTACTAGTTTTCAATAAATAAATAAATAAATAAATTGCAAGCACGGAAAATCTATTATACTTAGGTACTAATAAATCTTGGCAATTTATAGTACCTAATCGTCATCACACGGTTAAACAAAACTGTAGTAAGCAAAAATGTTACAAAAAATTCTTTAAAAAGTTGGTTTAGTAAGCTTAAAAGGCAGATTCGTAAAAATCATTTTCATCACTAAAATATGTATAAATAAAATATATACGAATTTGATATGAGAATGTGCCTATAAATAATGTATTAAAATCAATTAACTTTAATGAATTAAAAATTTCATTGAATCAATTATTGTAACGAAAGTTTGAACCTTTATTAGAAACAAATGCACTAAAATAATGAAAACACAAACGCAGTCAGCATCCCCGTGTTCAAATCCCCGCAGCGCAATATTTTTGCACTCTGCGCACCGTACCACCATTTTTTGCAGGACCGCAAAGCGTCCAAGTGAAATGGAAAGTGGAAACCAGAGTCAATTATGACATTGTTCTGCGAAGAAAAACGCGAGCGTGCGAACTGAAGGGAAACCATACTGGCTGGCTAATGTGACGGCACGCGACGAGGAAAAGCGGAGATCACCTGATTACTTGCCATTACAGAAGTTTTAAACACTTTTTACGTATAATAAAGATGATTTTAAAATACCAACTGTAGAATCCGCAGAAAAACACTTCTCTCTGCGACTCTATTACATGGAAAACCAATATAATATTTATAAGTTACTGTTGTAGTGTTTGGAAGAATATTATTTTAAATCGAAAATAGTTAACCAAGACTGTGATACCCAACCCAACCCGTTCATAATTGGCTGTATCCAGTCTAGAGGCTATGTGTATTAGTTTAAAAGAGTTATGTTTAAAATAGGGAAATATTGTAGAGAACGCGCCGGTAAATCATAAGCTTTAGAATACAATTTTAATTAATTTGTAAAAGGAATGACTGATAAACAATGTACTCGTACCTACTACCCAAAACTTTATCCTTTGGTAAGAGAAAATTCCAATTTCCAGTGGATAATGCGAAAAATTCTTCGCATGTAGAGTCACAAAGCGGAAAGCAAATTAAGAAAAATATTAATAGAAGCGAAGTAATAATGAAACCATAAAGTACTGTGCTGTCATCTAGTTATACAAAAATATCAAGATCAAAACCCTAAAGAATAAGTTGAATCGCGCGCAAAAGGCGCAGCTCTTGTCATAGAATACCGCGCAGTGTGTGCGAAAGGGAAACAGTAATAACTCACTGAAACTGTTACAAGTTTACTAGTGCAAGTGCAGTCAGTCGGCTGCGCCGGCGCCGCACACGGTGCGCGGTCGAGGGATATGTCGCGAGATATCTCGACATAGACGCGACTGTATTTGAGAATTAGAGCTTTTGTTATGTTGAATTTCGTAACTTAGCCTTTTATTAAGTAGTCTTTTTAAGTACCTATTTCTGGACTCATCTTACAGATCGTTAAATTAATTGCATTCTAATTAAGAGCCCTAAAAATAATCTGAAATAGTAAGGCACTTGGAATAGTTTATAGATGTAGTTAATTATAGTGTTCCCTGTATCTAAAGTTTTTAAAATCGCAATTTACCAGACATACAACATTAGTATAAACTTTCAAACTCTATAAGTAAGTTCCGTCTTCTAAATAAAAATGGCGCCTACCTATCCAAAGATTACTTGCAAGATGCAACAGATTCCCCCCACACCCTGCCCCATAATGGCGCGTTTCCCTCGCCTAGCCGTCCGTGTAGCAGAATGCACTTTCTTCCGCCGCACACAGCCAAGTGCAACGTTTGCATGCACACAGACGAGATGTAAACGAAAGTTTCTATGAATCGTCGCTGCATTAATGCATAGACGGAGACGTTGATTTTTAGGTTATGTTGGTATTCATTGAGGTAAATTCAATAGTTCAAGTTTTGAATTAGTTATACGGATATTAGGTATCTAGCAATAACGTGTTTAGAAATTCAGTATGTATAATTCTAATAATCACATAAGTTAACCTACACTACTCGTACAAGACACCGCGATACCACTTAAGTGTTTCCTTTATTTATAACATAGTTATTTAGTACTAATACTCGCAATAATTTAAGGCTTCATTAAATACTTGTTTAGGTGTTAATAATTATATTCTTTGAAGGTAGAAAAATAAGCCGCAACTTGTTTAAATATACATCTACCGGTAATTATAATTATATATTCTGGAGGGTAGTTTAAAAATACATAAGTTTATAAGTCGTAAGTAACGTTTAAGTAAAAAATTATAATATATGTATAAATGATACAGTAGCTTAGATATTCTAATACTAAATGACTTTTTAACATGTACCTCAGCAAGTAAAACCTAGTTGTATCCTAACAGACTATTTATTTAGCGTAGTACAAAGTTGCGTAGATTTTTTTAGTCAATATTCATTTACACCCATAGATTAGGTAAAAATGCAGGATCCGGCTGTATTAATCTAGAAATATTTGACCTGTTTTATATAAGACTTTGGGAAAGGATACTGGAAAATTCTGACCTATTCCCGCGTGTTATACATCATTTTATAAGATACAGCTTATTCGTTAAAACAATAACTTTCTTCATTTACATTTGTCGCATGATCCTTCTATGCATTCTAGTTCTATGGTATTAGCTTTATGGGCTACTAAGATACAGAAAATTATTTAATAGCAGAGTAGGCTTTCGAGGAAGCCGCGGACTTTCCAACTGAACAGAGATATTATACTTTAATAACCCTTACGTACTCGTGCATTCACTAAGTACTAGACCTATCTAGGTTTATTCTTTTATAATTTTATGTATAACTAGGCCACGTGAGCATTACGCTGTGGAGTTAAGGTTGAATTTGTTATGTCAGTTTTGGTCGATGCGCTTCGACTCTGCACTAGTATAAATTGACCCTAAGAAAAGAAGAAAATTGCGGTTTTTAGGAGGAGACACGAGCCTGGTTAAGAGAGCTGTAGGTATTAATAGTATGTCTGATAATCTCACTAAAATATAAATTATTTTACTTTTCCTAGCAACGTATTTTAGTGTATTTCGAGTGAGCGGAATGCTCACAAATTTCCGCTTAGTTCAGAACTTGTTGCAAAATGAAGCGCACTGAAGATCGACCTCGCGTCAATTCCCACGCTCGGTGCGTTCTGTGTATTACTGCTTTGACGTTCTAACGAGGAGTCTATGGCACTCCAATTTGTTTAGCCGAAAAACAAAATGGTGTCCAAATTCTGGCAATTTCTAATCTTGACTTTTCGTAACATCGATAATGGCATAATAACAATATAACGTTATAATAATAATACAACGGGTCGACTAAATGACAACATTATTCATCATAGAACCTATATTCGTGAGCTCACTACAAGTTTTGTGTATTTTGATTGGCATTGTTTTTACATTTTGGTAAGCAATTCTGGTGAGAATTATTGTCGTAATTATGAAATATCGTAAATGAGCTAGGAGTCCTATTGTGAGATTTAATACGGACATAGAATTCATGTAAAGGAATTGTAATTGAATACCTAAGGAATTAATTTAGTTGGTCTAATTCTATAATAATCTAATTCCTTAATTACTTACCTTTACGAGTATAGCGAGCATGGAAGCGAGCGAGCTGGTCCTTTGATCTCAAAAACAGGAACTTACCTGAAAAATAAAAACAATACTTTAATCCAATGTAATTACTAGAAAACAGTAAAATATATTATTTAGCCGAAACATTTTGTGTAAAGCTGCAATCACATGGTATCTTACCACAGATTAGGGTTATCTGTGTATCTTACCAATCTTTTAAACATAAAGTGCTTAATAGGTGTACCATAACACAGGTTATAACCCTAGCATAAAGTGGTACCTACCTATGTTTTTCTGATGTTTAGAGTCACTAAATTTGTAAGTTTTACTTGTTTTAATGTTACATCTAAACCTTTATAGTGACTAATTAACTTTTTTATTTTTTATTTAAAAGATAGGTCGTTGGGAGGAAAAGGCAGCCGAAAACTACTGGAAATCTTCAATGACTTATGTTTTTAGAATTCTGTTATCTGTGGTTTAGCTGTGGATATCATGTAGCTTAAGTGATGATGATAAAACCTATAATGTACCTATTCTTAAAGGTCTAGGTAGCACAGGATTTGGAGCTGGTTTGGTTTCCGAGGCGCATTTACGAGAAATTGTCGGTTCTAGTCATAATGGCACTTCATTCTCTTGTCATAATAGTTAGGTACATCAATAGCGCCATTTTCATACAAAACCTTTCCTTAGCTTCTATCCTTTAAATTTAATTTGCGGCTTGCTTTGAACTTAGAACGAGTTTCTAAAATTATCCTTAATAATAAATAGCATCTACTACTATTGTGACCTAAACATATGATTCCTATACACAAGAATGGGTCACACATGAAAATACTTAAAACATACCCTTCGTAGGATTTTCAAAGATAATTATAAACCATTAACCTAATGATTCAATTTATTAATGTTTATATTCCGATCTAGTGTATCTTAATCAGTACCATAATTACACAGAAAAATTTACAAAATTGAATACAAACTTAATAGAAATGTTAAACATTTTTCTACAATCACATTAAAATACCTATCTACACACGCTATTTCAGTCTTAAAAAACTATAATGATTTAATTTCGTTCTAGTCTCTGCTCGTACTTTAATTACACCGACAAATCCAAAAAAATAATAAAAAGTACAAATAAATATTAAATACTTTTGTACCGTTTCAATGAAAACTAAAAGTTCTATTTAGAAAAAGTCCCGCCAATTTGAGCGCGCTCGCGTGACGGACAGTGAAAATGCATTTTTTATCTGAGAGAGACGGAGGATTCGTCCCGTAGGAGGGAGAGAGACAAAATATGTGCAGTTATGTTATCAGAACCTGTTTAGATAACTTTGCAGAAATTATCAAGAGTGAACGAAACGTAGGTTATAATAGACAATAAATTCATAGTTTAATTTAGGTCGGTATAACGATTCAAAATTACTTAAGAATTCTTATATAACCTACTTATTATTAAAAGCCTCGATACAACGTAGACCTAATTTATTGTGTAATTACGTTCTCAGAAACAGAATAACTTAGTACTCATCCAAGTCGATGAATATTTAATGTAAGGGCTGAGACCACACGAATCCCGATTTAAGACAAATCGTAATTTTTGCACAAATTTTTTCCTTTATTTATTCACATACTTTTATTACTTCGAATTGCGAAAATAAACATTTACGGAAAAGTGTCTGTACGTTGCGACATAACGGTTTTTGATTGAAAAAAGTATGCTTAATTCTAATTCTGGGCTACGTTGCGCACAACATCTCTACGCAATATAAGTGTATATAGTGCAAATTCCGTAACCAATTAACCCGCTCACAACCGATTATAATAGGAAACCTATCTGTATAATCCGCCTTTGCCATCGGTTAAAAGATTCCGAAAACTGTTTATACAAAAAGGTTTTGAAACAATATGCATAATACATAAAATATAGCTTCTCGGAAGTAAGAAGAAGCGTAAAGAAGCCCTCAATAAAATTTGTCTCATGTATTTGATCCGGTAATTTATACAATGAATTACTCCTCAAAATCGATACAATTATTATTTTTTCATTGTGGGTATCAACAAAGATGATGGAAACATTTTCCTGATTTTCTTATAAGATAAAGTTAAAACATAGCATTAGAAAAGTATTTACGGGTAATTTTAATGCAAAGTTGGTTAGTTCAATTAAAATAAGTAGAATGTGCAAACCAATTATATTTGTAGAAAAACATATAAGTACAATACGTTCTTTCAGAAGGCTCGTGTAAATCCCTCCAGAAGCCTATTTCCGGTTCTTTGAGCGCCGGAAATGAACGTTATTTGTGTTTAGCAATAAAGAGTAATTAGTCTGACTCTTTTACTTCCTGTTTGCTGGCAGGGAGAAAGGGATGGATTTTATGTTGAATCCTTTTTTGAAACCTAAATAATTGATCTGAAATAAATACATTTCTAATTTTTATATACACGTATACCAGCATCCAGTTGTGCTCAGTAATGACGGGATAATATTTGGTTATCAGACTATTAAGCAGTTATAAAATCAACGAGCAACCACGGAGAGATACAATGTTTTCTCCGGAAAGCATGTTTATCTCATTTGATTGAATACATCTTTATATATAAAAGAAAGTCGTGTTAGTAACACCATTTATAACTCAAGAACAGGCAGCTTAGAACCGGGAGAAGGACATAGGGTACTTTTTACCGCGGGAAAATCTAACATAATGGGGGCGAAGCCGCGGGCGGAAAGGTAGTTTTATATAAAATCATTGGTTTCGAAATTATTAGTACGTTCACTTATCTAAATCGAATGCTTCACCAGTAGACCTAAGTAACGCTATAATGTAATGTAAGCTTTTCATAGATCTACTAAATTTCAGGACGCTTTTCAAGGCTAGTCACGCAGCTGTTTAGTGATTGGTCAAATCTAATGCATCGCTTTTCGACCATAGCTCTGCGAATCCTTAACGTGTCTGGTCTTATGTGACAAAAGCTATCTACACATCTTTTGGTTTCTCAAGTTTTTCAGAAATTTCTATCAATTTAATTCCCTCCCGATATCCCGAAGTGTTTGCATCACCATCGCATACAAACACGGCCCACAACATCACATTAATTAGAGCCATGGGGTGGGGTGTCATGGGGCCCGGAGCTTCCGAGACAACCGCCCTGTCTGAAGGTCGAGCGCCGTCTGAACCCACACAAGGACAAACGGGGGGCGAAGGGAGGGGGTATGGAAAAATCGCTGAATGATGGCGTGGGAGGCTTACCGTCTGATTTCTAGCTACTGTAAATTTGTTTTAGATATGATGTGAATTTGTTCATTTTATTTGAATTAGTTATTTATGTATATTCCGTGACTGTTCCCGCTTTAACAAGCCGTTTATGTGTTTCAGGTTAAGCTATGTATGTATATTCCATTGTTTGCAAGTGAAGGATACTAACAGATTTATAAAGCTTTGTATTTATAATGTAACTGGTTCATTTTATGTCATGTAAATTAATTAGTGCGTGGGGTAAATTTGACCATATTGTGTCAATTATCACTTAAGGTCAAATAAAACCACTATTGTAATGATGTTTTGTACAATATAAATTAATATTGGAATTTAAGAGGTTTATTATGTTTAAGCAATGTATTTTTTCCTCTAGAACCACGCTTTATTAAAAAAATACTAATATAGACCAAGTACAGAACGCGATAACGCAGAAAGTACCATCATAATAATAAATTAATAAGTAGAATTTCACAATTTCCTTCAAAATTAGCTTCCTCCAAGGCTCATAATTAAGTCACAATATTGCTTCAACGGCTCTTGATAAATCAATGCCGGAAGCCTCGTTCACACGCGTCACGTTGAACCACGCGCGTCTACTCGCCACGACACTAAATTAGGCTAGTAATTAACTTCGTGTAAGTCTGGTATGGATACGTTAATAGGCACTGTGTCCCCTACGCGTGTCACGCCACTTACCCCTATGTTCTAGTTGGACGGGCAGACAGGTGAAATTACAGGTTTACACCCACTACATAGGTTCTCATACTTTTTCATGCTGAGGAACGCGAGCGAAGTCTATAATTTGCTGCGATCTTCATTTGTAATAGTTGGACGTTATTTGCTATGAAAATACGATCGTCAAACGTAGAAACCTGTAGAAATTTAATTCGTATTCTTATTGTGAAGTTAATTGAGAATATAGTTTAGAGAATAAAAATAAATTTAGGATTTTTACATTAAAAATTCATTTTTCTCCTCGAATATTTAAGCGAAATAAACGTTTTCTATTCTATACGGACCGGTTCCAGTGCCTGATACTTTATTATATGAATAAATGTCCTTTTAATACAAGTGAAAATACTTTTCCGGTGTCCTAATCAGCGGGATGAGCTATATAAGTTATCAGCTATTAAATGGAAAACTTGAGGACAAGCGAATTATGAAGTTCAGTACAAAAAAGAGATGGAAAACTTTAGTACAAAGCAAACATCTATGCTTTGAACAGATTTTATAATTCCGTATGTATTATGAAATCTCAAACCATATCAAAAATTGAATAAAACATTCAAGATACAATGTTAGGCAAGTGAGCGAGCTTAGTAACTGTCTCGTCCAAACCAAGCCTAGACCCGGGAGTTCCGGGTGCGAAACACAAGGTGAGCTAATATCGATCACTGGGTCGGGTGTGGCCGATATAACGTACCTACCTACATCTGGGAAAATCGGAGCTAATCTTACTTTTAACATCATTCTTTCATACGATTATTTCTTACTAGCTTTCTACCCCACGGCTTCGCCCACGTTCTACACTTTCCCGCGGAAATATATTTTTTTCCCGGTGTATAAATCTAACCTAACACTAGCAGTAAATTATAAATGATTCATCTGATATACAGTAAAAAATCTAAATAGTTACCTTAGAGGATTAATGAACCTAGTTTTTTTCTGTGTATTTAAGAAAATATTAAGTTACCTTCAACTGGTTAGAAGCGGATTTATCATCTAATATTGAAAACTTAGAAATTGAGAACAATGTGGATACCCATAGACAACACTAGGTATAGACTTGTCTGGAAACAGTTTACATGCGCGTTCTGATTCCTACTAGGTATATGAATTATGTGCAACATAGAATGATCAAAACCGTGCGGTTTATGTAAATAATAGATAAAAATTACTATATACAATGTACAATTATTTATGTTTTTTTCCCACCCACAGCGTTATTTTTTCCTGCTATAAAAATTATACTTACTATGTTTTTCACTAATCTTAAACTTCAACTATGTCTCGACAAATACATTGCACCTTCTTTTTCAACAAAAGTTCTATTGTTGTCAACTTTTTATACCGACCTAGAAAACAGAAAACTTCCCGCTTTCTGTGTAGAGCTAGGCCGGTATTATCCAGCCTTATTCCTATCCCCAAGAGCTAGACCTACCGAAGTCTAGATGAAACATAACACAGGACTCAAACCCCCAGTTGATTTATAGCACAGCTTATTAGTACAGTTATGATTATGTAGGTATATATATGTCTAAGATTAAGATCATTATAGTGTATGATTAAATATCTTTATTCAAAACAAGTAAGTTACAGAAAATCGTGATTACACTATCTTTGACCAGTCATGAGAAGCGGCTTCTTCTTGCTTCTGCGGAAAGTTGTTACCAGCCGTCCTGTCTGTCAAAGTCATTTTCTCTGTGCGATCTCCGTTCGGAAATCGCCACATCACCCCCCTACGCAGTGAGGAGAACCATGGACGAACGAGAGAAAAACAAAAATTATATAATGTTAAAATAAAGAAAAAAAAAATATTAAAATTAAAGTAATTGGTAATAGAGTTTACAGGTCAAAGGGTTTCGCGAAACGGACCTTGCGGCCAGACTTTGTGGTATACTGAGAGATATTATCTTCTGTTCGATTATCTCTAAGAGGTCGACCTGTAGTCTGTGTAGGTGGCACCTCGATGTTTGGGGCTGTTGCTTGGCCTGTTTTTGTTGGGTTGTTTGAAACTGGTTCTGGGGTAGTACTTGTATTGCTGTTTTCCATATGAGCCGGTTTGACACGATCCATGCTGACCACCACTATTTTTCCTCTGATGTTTAGTGTTATTGTTTTTTCCGTCCGTTTGATGATTTCATACGGACCTGAGTATGGGGGCTGCAGCGGTCTTCGGACTGTATCGTCTCTTAGAAAAACATGTGTGGCGGATGACAGTTTCTTGGAAACAAATACTTTTTGTTGGGAATGGTGAATTCCTGCTGTTGGGCGTAAGCTTGCCATCTTTCTTCGAAGTTGGTCAACAAAATCTGCAATGTCATCAGGGCGTTCATTACACGTTGGAGCTACTAAGAATTCTCCTGGTAGTCGTAAAGGTTCGCCATACAACAGTTCTGCAGAAGATGATTTAAGATCTTCTTTCAGTGAAGTTCTCATTCCCAAGAGGACAATCGGGAGCGCTCGAGACCAAGTATTAGTATGACATGTTAGAGCGGCTTTTAGTTGACGGTGCATCCTCTCAACCATGCCGTTGGCGCAAGGATGATAACCTGTGGTCCTGATTCTGGTGGTAGCGCATTGGTGTAGGAGTCTTTCGAAAAGATGCGATTCAAATTGTCGTCCTTGGTCGGTCGTGATGGTATTTGGGACTCCAAACCGTGAGATCCAACCATTGGTAAAAGTTTCGCTGACTTCTTCAGCAGTTATGTTTGTCATGGGCCAGGCCTCTGGCCATCTGGAGAATCTGTCCACGGCTGTTAGGCAGTACTGGAACCCGTTACTTACTGGCATAGGGCCAATGATGTCGATGTGGATGTGTTTAAAACGACCGGTCGGAGTATTGAAATGTCCTGTTGGGGTACTCGTGTGTCTAGTAATTTTACTTAGTTGACATGGTGTGCATGTTTGTGACCAGGCTCTGCAGTCGTTTCTTATACCAGGCCATACAAAACGGTCTGTTATGAGTTGTACTGTCGCTTTTATGCCGGGGTGGCTTAGATTGTGAAGTTGATCAAAAATTTGACGACGAAATGGCGGTGTTATGTATGGGCGCGCTTTTCCGGTAGAAAAATCGCAAATAAGACGTGTTTCTGTTCCAGAAATAGTGATTGATTTTAACTTTAAAGATGTCGTATTTGATTTCATAAGTTGTTGTAGTTCAGCGTCCAAAGATTGAGAATGAGCTAGCGGTGTAAAATCGGATTCCATTGTTATGGCTTCTATTCTTGACATGGTATCAGCTACTATATTGTGTTCTCCCTTTATATGTACTATGTCTGTAGTAAATTGAGAGATAAATGAAAGCTGGTTAAGTTGTACCGGGGCAAGCTTCTCACGTCGTTGTTTAAAAGCGAATACGAGTGGTTTATGGTCTGTGTAAATCGTTGTGCGTTGCCCTTCTAGCAAATGGCGGAAGTGTTGGACGCTTTCGTACACAGCTAATAGTTCACGGTGATATGCAGGCCATTGGCTTTGTTGAGAATCTAATTTCTTGCTAAAAAATGCAATGGGTTGCCAGGTTTGGTCTATTTGTTGTTGCAGGCACGCGCCTATCTGGGCATTTGATGCGTCTGTAAATAGTCCCAATGGAGCGTTATGTAGGGGATGTACCAGCAAGGTAGCGTTAGCTAGATTATTTTTTAAGGCTACGAAGCGTTTTTCTAAGTCCGGCGTCCAGGGAACGGGCGCAGCACCTTTTCCTTTGACTGACGTTATTGCGTCTATAAGTGGTCCTTGAAATTCGGCTGTGTTTGGTAGGAAACGCCGGTAGTAATTGATCATTCCCAGAAAACGACGAAGGCCTCCTACTGTTTTTGGAAGTGGGAAATCTTGGATGGTCTTAACTTTTTCCATGGGTGGGAGTGTGCCTTTTTCGTTGATATTGTATCCTAGAAATGTAACTTCAGTGGATCCCAAGACGCATTTGGACGGGTTAATTATAACTCCGAATTTTTGCAACCTTTCGAATAAGATTCGTAGGTGATTAGCATGTTCTGAGGGACTTTTAGAGAATACTAGGATGTCATCAATATAAGCAAAACAAAAATTCAATCCGCGGACCACTTCATCAATGAATCGCTGAAATGTTTGACCAGCGTTCCTGAGGCCGAAGGACATGTGAGGAAATTCAAAAAGGCCGAATGGTGTTATTATTGCCGTTTTACAGATGTCGTCTTCATGGACAGGTATTTGTTGGTACGCCTTAATCAGATCGAGTGTACTAAATATTTTAGATCCTGCTAGGTTGTGGCTAAAATCTCCTATATGCTTTACCGGGTACCGATCAGGGACGGTGCGTTGGTTAAGTGCGCGGTAATCACCGCACGGTCGCCAGGTGTTGTCTTTTTTAGGTGCGAGATGGAGTGGAGAAGACCAAGGACTGTTTGAAGGCCTCGCTGTGCCGCATTGTATCATGCTCTCAAACTCCTTTTTGGCAATAGATAATTTTTCTGGACCCAGGCGGCGTGGACGACAAGATACCGGTTGCCCCTCAGTTGTTTCTATGTGGTGCACGGTAGTATGTTTCACAGTCTGGGGTAGTCCAGGAGGGCGAGTGATGTCTGGGAAACCTTTCAACAATTCATTGTATGGAGAGTTATACTTCAATATCACCGCTTTTACGCTTGCCTGATTTATAGATGATAATGTTGCTGGTGAAGATAAACCAGTTGTTCCATCCAATAACCGCTTATTTTTGCAGTCTGGGAGCAGATTGTAGTGAGCTAAAAATCTGAGCCGATGATGGCGGTATCGACATCAGCAACTATAAAACGCCAGCTGAAAATGCGTCGCAGCCCAAGATTCAGTGAGAGTGATGCGTCACCATAAGTTTTTATGGTGGTGCCATTGGCCGCGTTCAGGTTATAAGTAGTAGGCTTTAATTTGAAATTGAGCAGTCGTCGTGGGTAACAGCACACATCTGAACCAGTGTCGATTAGGAATTGGCATTTGGAGTTGGCATCTGTGACGAATAATCGGCGACTGATGGCAGCGCAGTCAGCTGTCGCCTCTGCTACTGACTGCTTGGAGAGTTTTCCGACCTGTCTACCCAACTGCAAGGTTTTGTGCATTTAACTGCTTTCTTTTTGTAGCATCTGTGATACCAACAAAGTTGTGGTTCATCTTGGCTATGTGAATTTCTAGATGATGACCTGGATCTGTTTCTTCTGTTGAATTCCTGGTCACGGCGAGACATGGCAAAAACCATTCCGGAAAGTTCATCTAAGCGTGAAGCCAAAGTTTGGATGCTAGGTGAGGGTAATGGAACAGATGTAGTGGCATAGACATTAGGGTGTACAGGGTTCGGTGTCACTTCTAAAATTTTGTCAGCCAAGTCTGCCAATTTATCAAGGGGCAAATCGGATTGGGCAGTTATTATTGCTTGTAAGTAACTGGGCAGGCGTCGAAGCCACAGTTGTCTGAGTATAGATTGATCTTCTATAATAGTCCCGGCTAGGGAACGGAGATGTCTAAGAAAATGGGAAGGTTTTCTATCTCCCATTTCTTCATCGGATAATAATTTTCTGATCCGTTGTTCTTCAGATGAAGAAAGTCTTTTTATCAGTTCATATTTAATTTTTGGGTATTTATCGGTTTTAGGAGGTTGAGTTAGTATATCTTCAATTTCTGCAGCATGCATGGAGTCCAGTTGTGCAATGACATAGTTGTATTTAGTTGTGTCAGCAGTGATTCCAGCAATTTCAAACTGTGCTTCTATTTGGGCAAACCACACAGCTGGTCGATCAGCCCAGAAAGGGGGAAGTTTAACAGATACTTTAGAGACACTTTGTATTGCAGGGGAGCTGGTATTGTTGATTGTGGCTAGTTGCGCCAGTAATGAAGCATTTTGCTCCTCTAAGTTGCGCAACTTAGCTTCAATAGCCTCCATTTTTGATTGCTACACATACACACAGTATCTTGCAGGCTTGAATGTGGTTGTTGTTCAATTCCTTGATTGTGATTTGTGTTGTAAATAAATGAAGAGGAACGGACTGACCGTAGTTTGTCTGGAACCTGTGTTGTGTTGTAGTCTCGATGTGTTGTGATGTACTGTGCGCTTGTAGGATATTCCTTTTTATTCGGGGTCACCAATATAGTGTATGATTAAATATCTTTATTCAAAACAAGTAAGTTACAGAAAATCGTGATTACACTATCTTTGACCAGTCATGAGAAGCGGCTTCTTCTTGCTTCTGCGGAAAGTTGTTACCAGCCGTCCTGTCTGTCAAAGTCATTTTCTCTGTGCGATCTCCGTTCGGAAAACGCCACATCATGAATAAATTATATTTAGATTAGTGAAAAGGATTTAGGAGAAACTAGGCCATGAGTGGGATAATTTCTGAGTTGAGAACATAGAGAGTGTAATTGTTTAATATTTTTATGATTTAATAAAAGTATTAACCAAAAATCACAGAATGTTACCGACAACCAATCTCAGGATAATAGTTCAAGGCATGTTACAACATTATTCAACAAATTTCCAAATTGTTTTGCCTATCATGTGAGCTAAAACACAAATTCAACCACTGACTGGGAGCTTCGAGTATTAACAAAACACTGTTCATTATTTTAGGACCTAAGCTATGTACTATGTACCTACGGTTACATACATGTTTGTAAATTTACATAAATTATTATTCCCGAGACTAATTCGTCCTGACCCACCAAGGACGCTCTATGGGAGCCCTGGAAGGACCTAAACCTAAACCAAACAGAAATCATCTCTAAACTCAATCATATAAAGCATATTTCGTTTCGAGCAAAATCTAGACTTAGACCGTTTCTTCCTCTAGCCGCTGTTTGCTTTGAAAGCGAAATTTATACCTGGATCCTGCAAACATCTGAAGTGATCCTTACATCCACGAGTTAGGGTTGAAATTGCGTAACCAATGAGCGAGACAGAGATAAAGTTATAATATCGTTGCATGTTAGAGGGAGACAGGCGGTCCGTGACCTATCCTACTGCCGAATGTCATGTCGAGCCCCGGAACATTTAACAACTTGTCTAGACGGTACGTTTGTGTGCGCACTGCGTCTGTGTGCGGAGCGAACACAGATGTGGAATGCGCTTGTGTGCGTTTGCATGTGGGGGTTTGAAAAAGTTGTTTATCAAATGATTCTAGGCGCTGGGAAGTTTTACATGCGCTTGGTTTCTGAAGCACACTGAACAAAATTGGACAAATCATAATTTTAAGTTGATTATGTTTTGTATGAATTTTCTTAAAGACAAGTTTATAATTTTTATATTCAGTTTTTATTGGTAGGGTTACAAAGCCAACACTTTTTTACTTTTATTTCTAGATATATTAAATAAATAATTTAAAGGTGTTTTCGTTTTCTCTCAACCAATGATTCTATGAATATGTTAATTTTAAACATTAACTTCTGAAAGTTGTAACTATGTATAGTAAGGACATCATGCCATACAATTTAAGATTTACGGAAACATTCTGAAACCTAGACAGAAACAATTTAGAACAAACAAAATAATCTAATGCCTAATGGTATGATAGTGTTTCTCAACCTTTTTGGACTGAGTAAAATCTGATTTTTTTTTATCGATTTTATCGATCGGGTTGTTAATAATTTCAATTACAAACAACAAATATTTATTATACTTGATTTAAAACATTCCACAGAATATGAACATATTTCTTCAAGCTATAATGCACTGTTTTGATTAGTCCCATTAAAAAAATCGATAAAATTTACTTGAATCAAACACCGAGATATTTTTTTATTAAATCCAAGTATAATCATATATATAGATTACAGACTACAAAATCCGGGTATCATTCAGTTCCCGTGAGATATCCCTCAATATACAGTATATCCCTCGAGTTCCGTGGGTTTAAGATTGAGAACCAGTGCCTTAGGACAGAGTTACTCAGATCAGCTGATACAAGACACGTTCCTCACCCGCGGCCTACACGGCCTCGCTTGTATCTTATTTGTACGTACAATGTTACCATTTTATCATATTCTAATATATCAAACACAGTATGTATGTTCATAAAACATTTTAACCGAAATACATGGACTCAGCACAGTCAGTTCAAAAACTTATGGTATGTGTCCTATATATAACGCATTGGTAATGTTACTGTAATGTATGTTTTATTCTCTAGGTAAATAAATATTTTGGATTATTTTGTTTCGCACGTTTTGAAGAAGCCGATTTTAAAGGAAATTTTTAAATATAAAAATGTGTGTAGTTGATGGGGTTATACCACATAGCTATACGTTTGAATTTAGTTAATTATATACGTATATATAATAATTCTCAGATTATATTGCATCTTGAATTTTGGGAGTCGAACCCACTCGTGTGCAAGTCCACCCGAGAGTCTCCCAAATAATAGTCATAATAGTCATAATAGTTTTTTATTGATAATAAATATTATAGGTCAATTTGTTTTAGGTACATTTTATATGAGCATGTCAAGTACTTATTTATAATTTTACATTCTTAAAGTCATAACAGTAGGTAATAATAATTCAATAAAATAATGTCAATCATATACAATGTCAAAATTAATAACAAATTATTCATTTTACTGAGTACTCTATAAACTCGTTGTAGCTATAGAAAGAATGTTTAATTAGAAAGCGTTTTAATCGGGCCTTGAATAAAGTGTCACTAGTAACTTCTGTTATCGAAGTTGGGAGTTTGTTGTATACTGTCGCACCCATGATATGAGTCAACCTGGCCGACTTTTCCAGTGTCCGTGATACCGACTCGAGCTTGTGTCGATTACGCGTAGAGTACATGTGTCGGTGCCCATTCGTCACATACGACTCGAGTTTCGAGCGAACATATGTAGCGACCTGGTACACGGCAATACCTGGCAGCGTGAGTATGTTAAGTTCTCCAAAGTGTGGTCGCACTGACACATCACTACGTATTCGCACTATTGTTCGTACGGCCCTTTTCTGCATGCGGAACACGCGCTCCCAATCGGCAGCGCGCGACCATAGCTCGCGCTCTCCCAATCAAACCTAGATTGCATATAGCTTTACGTTGTTGTACACTTTAAATCGCATAATTAAATTACCATATTAATTAATTTGTTTAGTCAAAGGCATAGACAAAAGGCAACCGTCAGTTTACCAACTGAAAAAATAACTTTATACCGTCATGTAATGTTTTACTCAGCTAACTTATAACGATGTTATAACGATGTCCATGTACCTGTCAGTTATGGAGAAATAACGAAAACGATGTTTATCATCATCAATTAGGAAATTTGTTTGTTCTACAAGCGGATCCAATGAAATGTACATGTTAGGGAAGGTAATTTGGTAATTTAGGTTTTACATGGAACTGTGCCATCCCATTTGTGTAAGTTTTATTGTAGTGGTATAATGCGGAATATGTATCTAAATTGAGTAACATGTTGTGTGTAAGTCCAATCAATGATGATATGTGAACAACATTATAGTTTGCAACGCATTATTTCCGAGAGTTAAAATAATATTAAGTTCTCAAAATGATTGAAAACACTGTAAAAATTTACTTAGTTAAATAATAATACCAAGTACAAAGTGCAGCCGCTAATTGATATTATTTTAAGTATAGTTAGTTATTCTGGTAAATACATATGGAAAAACCAGAATAATTTAAAGAAATCAAATATAACTAACTCATCATATGTCATGAAATCTTAATTTAAAAAACACTCACACATACTCGCAACTAAAAGTATTTCATATAGAACTCCGAATTCGAAACTCACACATATAACCACTGTAGATACAGAAATTACAGAATCCAAATTGAAAAAACACTCACACATGCTCGTATAACAACGTAATCGAAATTCAAAAAATGGGGACAGACAGAGAGTATTACAGAATACACGTAGAAGTGAAACTCCGCCCCTGTTCGCTAGTGTGCTGCAACCTTGCAGGGTATTGCACCCTGCGTACCCGCGTCCTAGGGAAGGACACAGGTTCCTAGGTCTACGACTCTGGGTGGTGGCTACCTGAGGTCTTGTAACAAGGGGGTGCTTTTAATTGTTTTGTCTCCAGTTAGAACATAGATTTAATGTTACGAATGTTTTGAATCGAATCAATGATGAAATAAATGAAGATTTTCTAGTTCAGATACAATATTTTAAATAATAGTTTTAATCAAACCGAAACATAAAAGAGAATAACTTTGACTCTGTTTATATAGAAATAAATTTTGCTATTGTTAGTGGAAACTTTTAGACAGCTAAGAAATATAATACTTGAAAACCCTAACAAAATATAAAAAGTAAAAAAATCAAAGTTATTCCAGCTCAAGTCTTTTGTAAAATATTTGAGCCTAAGTTTTCCTTACAAAAACATCCTTGATAACTTTCATGTCTGATTTATCTTCCTAAAAAATAAAAGCTGTCAGTGTAAATCTATTATTTTATATCATTTATTTGTTCTTCTATACGGTAGCTACTGTTAGGCAATCTTGCGGCGTAGAAGGCTGCTACGCCGCCCGGGCGTTCGTAGACCCTCTACGACGTAGAGGACGCTACGGCTACGAAGGTGAGGGGTCATCGCCCGGAGGTTTGTGGAGGTTACAAAACGTTAATTGCAACGTCTAGAGTAGTCTGGGTTTAGAGGAAATTTGGGAAATTACGATGTTATCTGATTATGCAAATGACAGTTTATATGCCTGAAGTTTTATTGTCTGCATTCGCATAATTAAATTTATTTCGTTTCTCTTTAGCTTTTTGAGTTGTTTTTTGTAGATCAATTTATAGTATTTTCTTTTTTTTTCTACAAAGAAAATATATTTTTGAATAATTTTAAATATCATCGCGGCGCAAGGAGGAACTTCCGTGTTGGTTCTATTTTTTCTAACAAGTGACAATCTTGATTATCTCATTGAAAGAAATTATTGCAAAAATTATAAAATTATTGCAGTAATGCAAAAATACATAAATATTTCAAGACTTTAACTCTGTTTAACAATGTCAGGTAAAGTTCTAAGTTAAATATTGGCAAGTTATAGGATAGCTATAAATTTAATATTAAATATCGTCATATTTGATATTTTATAATGTAAATAGAAAAAGGCGTAAGTGAACCGCAAACTACATTAATGCTTAGTTAGGTTAGGTTTTGAAGTTATTTTGTAGTTTTATTTTATTAAATAGTTTTTAATTTTTTTAAGTTTACATCGGTTTTGGGAAATAAGCCGTTAACAATATTTTTAAATTGCCATTAATCAAACATATTTTTTTTTATCTTAGAATTTACTTCACTTTTATTTGCTTTTAGAAATATAATCAGTATTTTGTTAATGATGTTTTGTATATTCTAGGTCCCAGACAGATCCAGGCTTGCGGTGAGGTACCTAGAGCGAAGCGCAGGTTGACGCCCGCCCTAGGAAGGACGCCCGCCCAGCGCCAGCTCCGCTCTTTGGTAATAACATTATGTACTACTGGCTTGACTTAGCAAATTCAAATTGTGGTTATTTAAAAATTAAGTCATTGAGATTTTAAGACAGAAATATTTACTTTGAGAGTTACTGTGTATATTTTACCGTGCGTATTTTAGAGTGTCGTTTATATTATGTGATATTTATTATTTATATTGAGTAGGTATGTTTTATATTATTTTTTTATTTGTACATTTTAAACATGTAGCATGTCAATTACCTAGAAACTTTCTGACATCCCAATATAGTTATTCCCGGAAATAATGCTCGATTAAATTACGAGTAAACATCCTGTAGCTTATAAGAAATATCTGTGTTACATCTTATGAATATTATTTTTTAATTTATAATGGTTATAATGTTTTTATTTTCGTACTTATTTTGCTTTCTAAAAGTAAACCATTAGGTACATTTTGATGGCAAAACTTCGAAAACGATTCAAAAGAGTTTAGTTTAAATATAAAAAGAAGGCTCGATATTGCTGTGAATTGCACAGTAATATTTTTTTTATATTTAAAAGCTCGAACATAAAAGCAGTAGTTATAAAATCCGTATATACTAGAGTTCGCGTCGCTCGTAATAGTGAATGTTGCGTGAGGTTAGGGCGCCGCCCTCGGAAGGACGCGCCGTCCTGCGGTCGTCCGGCCGACGCCGCGTCAGGCCCTACCGTTTGGTGTTAGCTTATACACACGGCTCGAAAAGGTTTATATTAAAGGAAAATCAGTTTATTCTAGCTATATAGATCACTTTATTTCAAATTTATGTCAAATAAACAAATTTTACTTTACTATTACTTTTAAGCTTAATTGTACTTTTAGACCTAATTTCACCACTCTCTGTTAGTTTAACATCCCATTAATTAACAGTCCATAAATATACGTAAACTGACAGTGATTAAACATATTTGTTTGAAAGGGTTATTGTACATTTGCCACAAAGTTAATTCGTCACATTTAAATAACTTTTTGTTTCCTAAATAAATGAAATAACATATTATTTGAAAATTTTAATCCCATTTGACACGTGTTCGATTAAACCATAACACATTCAAACCATGTACATTTTGACGTTCATACTTTTTATCAAATAGACTGCCGGTCCGTATTGACATTTTGACGCTTGCATATTCTAGGCGTTGAACAATTTTTCATGTTGACTCTCCAAATAAAATGCCAAAAAAAATGTCCCTAGATCTATTTAAAAGAGGCGTCAACTTAAAATATATATTTCTTAGCTATCCTTAAGAGCCATAACGCACACAACCAGTAGACGAGCCAGCCGCCAGCCTCCAGTCAGGTCTCATCTCCAGAACGAGCCTCCATTACGTAATGCCGTTGCCCCCGGAGTCGTCGGCCGCCCGGACGCGCCGCCCTTGCCTTCCTCAAGCCACGAGCTGTGGGGCGGGCGGCTCTACTTTACACGACTAGGCACAAGTACTTTTTCAATGTTTATTGTAATGGTTGATAGCAGATGTATGTACTATACTGTATTGATTAAAATTTCACGTAATTTTGTAATATTATGATGTGAATATGTAATATTATTTATGTAATTTCGGAATAAATACAATAATTCAAATAATATTATAGAGGATCCCACTAAACTGATTCTGATAATGCAATAGAACAATTATGTTAATCGTTTCTAAAGATATAACGGGGGACCACAAGTAACTTTTGAAATTGTACATTGATTTTAGTTATTAATGATATCTCTATTTCGTTAGCTTCCTTAATATATTTCTAGTCGAAACAAAACTATAAAATTAACTATTCATATAAAAACCAAATAGCACTTAACAAATAGGCAACGTAATTTCCAAAAGCTGAGAGCATACTTGTGTAATGGAGCCGTACTTGTGTAAGGTCTCCGCCGCCCTAGCAGCCTTCGAGTAGGGCGCCGCGGCCGCTGACCCGGGGCGCGGACGGAAGGCAACAGCCGCCCTAGGACGCGCCGTCCTGACAACCTTCCGACAACTTTCGAGCCGAATTTAGGGCTTCTGTTATTGATAAGGGATAAGGGAGGCTGTAGGCGTTTTGTTTGAACATGATATTAAAGTTATAGCTCCTAGTATACATTGTGGAAACATTGTATTTAAAGTAAAGAAATTTGGCACCTGTTACACAAGCTTCGAGCTTATATTAGGGCTGTTCTGGTGGTGTGTGAATTGTCCAACAATATTAATTTATTTCATTGTTGTGCACTGTTAGATATATGTACCTCAACAGGTTCTTTGGTGTAACACTTCCACCTCTGTTAACGTAAATAAATGAAAAACTCTTGAAAACTAAATTTTACCCCATTTTACCAAAAATAAATCTTAAAATACATGCAATTAAAAATACTATTAAAAGTTAAAACTATCAAAGGTCACCACATAACCCTAAACCACAGCTTAACATAAAAAACACTACCTAAAACAGATGTGTACCCAAAGGTCCAAAGTCTTTGACCCAGAGTCCCAGTCAGGCAAGGACGGCCTATCGAGACATCCGCCAGAGTTGAAGGAAGGGCGGGGGCGGGGGCAAGGGCGAC
This sequence comes from Chloroclystis v-ata, assembly GCA_963691955.1. Taxonomy (NCBI): domain Eukaryota; kingdom Metazoa; phylum Arthropoda; class Insecta; order Lepidoptera; family Geometridae; genus Chloroclystis; species Chloroclystis v-ata. The sequence goes on from OY829905.1 coordinate 6,063,749, forward strand.
GCGTCCTAGGGCGGTTGATGACCAGCCACATGTCCTGGGACGCAGGGATATTCTATATTCAAATGGAATTGTCGATGGAAGCGTGTCAAATAGTGTACCTCGTAATATTTAAGATGTAATTATTACATGACACACAAATATATTAAGCGGTTCTCGTGAGACCTGTGTCGTTTCCGTGAAGCCCTAAGTAGACTCACGCCTAAAGAGGAAGAAGGCGTTTCCAACTTTTAAAAAGTTGGGTAAGATGGGTAATTCAAAGCTGGATGAGACCATCAAACACTTTCCAATACGAGATAAGCTTATCAGGAAACAGCAGAAGATATACCCACTGCAGTGACCACATACTTATAACAGAGTATCTTGAAACACAAATGATTAGACATAAATAAAAGAATCAAAATAAATTTATAATATATCAAAATACATTTATCTTCAAAGTTTTTCAGAAAAACTTTGAAAAGTTTGAAGGACATGTGTCATTCACCAACCGCACTTGGCCAGCGTGGTGAATTAAGGCCTAATCTCTCTTGTCAAGAGAGAAGTCCCTGTGTCCCAAATATGTGTGTATATCAAAATACATTTATCTTCAAAGTTTTTCAGAAAAACTTTGAAAAGTTTGAAGGACATGTGTCATTCACCAACCGCACTTGGCCAGCGTGGTGAATTAAGGCCTAATCTCTCTTGTCAAGAGAGAAGTCCCTGTGTCCCAGCAGTGGGAACGTGAATAGGGGTGTTATGTTTTTTTTACATTTATCTTCGACCGTAAGTTAGGTTAGATATTACTCGTAATAGAACTAAGATTTACTATTACTAAAATAATATGTTTCGTTATAATAGTCTTGGATTTTTTATAGCAGTTCAATTTGAATTAATTAGCGAAATGAATCGAGTAGCCAGTAGGGGAGAGCGGGGTTCAAAGTTCCCGGGGCACGTTGTTCCGATGCAAATAACTTTCGAAAGAAAAGAGATATCAATACGTGTGAAGTACGGTGCAAGACGTCATACCATGGCGCTATCGCGTCAGCTATTTTAGTGACGCCTCGGCAACCGGCAAGTGTGGTCATCGAATGGAGGCTCATAATTGTAACGTGAGTAAATATTTTTGTGTTGAAACTTTTTGGTCTATTTTGAACAGTTTTATAGCAATTAATATCTGACTTGCATTTAATTGTTGGAAAATCTATTGGGGATGTTTTATTATTGTCATTATTGATGTAATAATACTTATTTTTAAAATAATTTTGGTTTGCTTTTTTATGAAATTTGGGGTTCTAAGTTCCGCTTGACCGGGGCTAGTTGTTCCGCGTAGTAGTACTTAAATTAATTTTAAAAAATTGTTTTAGGATCAAAAGAAAAACGGAACGGGGCAAGACTTCGGAATAACTATTGCGGCGGGGAGTTGATACTGTAATGGAAGACGGTCGGAAAATCAAAACCGTAGCACGGGAACTAAAAATATGCCATAATGACATTATTCTGATAAAAGAATAGATATTAGACTGATTAAAGACTTAGAATTACTTGTTACTATAAATGTTAGTGCTAGTTGATTGATCTCAATGTCCTAAAACAAAGTTCTTGAGTTAAAAAAAAAAAAAATTATTAGTAGGTACTTAGTTTTGATGATTATTTGCCAAATATAGTAATTTTAATCCTTATTTTGAATAAATGACTTTTTAATTTTTGGCACAGTACTTTTGTGTTTCATTTATACATATTTTATACATTACAACTGCAACTTTAGCAATTGAAGTTGCTGTCGGAACAACTTGCCTCAACGATGGAACAACCAGCCCCATGACGGGGTCAGTTGTTCCTTGTCAATTTTACACAGAAAAAATGACCTGACGCTAACACGTTTAATCATTTAGTAAATACGACAACATCAAGTAAAACTAGAATATATTCTGCGTCTATGAGCTCCTATATATTTAATTTCAGTCTATTTACTGACGGTCTTTTTGCGTGTTATTTGAAAATCGGAACTTCGAACCCCGCTCTCCCCTACAAAAACAGTAAACACCTAGTTACCGACTTTCTAAAAATAACTAGAAATCGATACCGAACTACATGTCGTCAAAAACATCAACTAGTTTTTATAACCGTGATTAAAACAACATTTATTCACAAAAGAAAGGTTGAAAAAGTGAAAATATATATTATAACTTGTTTAACTAAAATGTGTTATAAGTTTATAATATATAATAATTCATCAACATGTTGCCAGTGATAACCCCGTAAAACATACGTATAACAATACCCAACATTTCGTGGGGTTAGGTTAATTATACAAAATATCTACAAGCGCGTTAGCCGAGTCATGTACTGTCCATAAAATCGGCCCACTAGGCACTCATCCAAGTCCCTCCATAAACAGCGGAGGCGGTATCTGCAACAGCCGTCTGAAGGGCGCGACCTTCGCCCTCGCACTATAGGCCTCGCGTTGGGGAAGGTCTAAAGCCTTTATAACGCCTATGCGGCTTCTGTCGCTTTTGAAGCTTTACGTTAAGCTATTTAAGACTTTTAGAGACAAGTTTCATTGCTTTGAATAGGTCCCGGTCTGTATTAGATTTTATACAAGTTTAAGTTTGTCATTAATAAAAAAATATTGCTGGACAATTCACACAGCAACATAACCCCGTGATAAGCTCGAGGTTTGTGTTATGGGTGGTAGATTTCTGATATACCTACTTAATACAATATATATGCATAGAAATATATTTTTTTAAAACATACAATTTAACACCCAGACACTCGGAACAAATATCTGCAGATCGTACAAATTTATGTTCCGAGGCGGGAATCGAATCCGCAACCTTCGGCAGACCTTCGGCCGCTGCGCCACAACGGTCGTCATAAACTAAACGACATAGACCTTTAAATCCAAACCTTGTTTTCACTACATATCTCTCTAGAGAGTGTTCCTTGAACCACAAGGTGATCCTGTTTTGAAAGCTTCACCGTTTCACCTCCGCCCACAGCAATGTCATCTTGCACCCGATGGGGTAAGGGGTACGCGGGGTAAGGGGTACGTGGGGTAAGGGGTACGTGGGGTAAACAGCCTAACCTCCAGACCGGGGCATCGGCCGCGAGGACGTCCGCGCTAGGACCCCCGGGTACAATGGGGTAATATTATGCGATGAATTTAGTGGTAAAGTGAGGGTTAATTTTGGATTGCAGTGCTCTTTTGTAACTTTTGTGAGATTAGTTTGTGTAGTAGTTAAGGTATATCGGTGTTGTATCTGTCTTCCTAGAGTAAACAGCTCATATTTATAAACTTGGGAAAATTTATAAATGCCATTAGGTCTATCAATTATACATATGCATTGGATGCCAAAATTAACTCTCTTAATGAAGAGGTTTCATGTTAAAACGCTATTATTTATGTTATTTTATATAATGATTTAATTGATTATTTAAAAGCGGAATATTTCCATGTTTCGAGAGGATTGCATACATGAAAAAGATGTAGGGACTGCATCATTGTCTCAATATAACCTATGTAGTTCGAGATGCAGATAACAGATGCTTATCAACGAGGTAACAATTACTTATATGCGATAATAAATTATCAGAAATAACCAGAATTTTTACGATTACCTTGATGTAGCATAAGAATTTACATCAAAACATGTAAGTACACCTAACCTTCGAAAGTCAAGATTCAGTATAAATCTAAAATACTATTAATATTCCGCCAAACCGCTCCGGTCCAATTTGAAAATTATTTCAATGATGGATACTACATTTTATAGACTATAATAATAAATAAGTATACGTAGATAACGTAAAAAAACGCAAGCGAAGCTGTCGGCGGGTCGGCTAGCTGTCGGCGGATTTATTACTTACTAGCGGCCCGCCCCGGCTCAGCACGGGTACATACATACACACATACACCCTTTTTTTTGCATCGGGTTTAAAAAAAAAAGTTAAATTATATAGGAAGTTTGAATTTTTTTATTATGAATGTTTTTATTCATATTTTTTATTTATGTTTATTTGTATTTTTTTATTTATTTATACTTTATTTTATTACATTGACCCCCCCCCCCGTACCCCAGTGACGCTTACATGGAGCATAGATCGCATGCTGGCTAGCTTAGCGCGGTGAGCGACAACCTCGCGACTTTTTTCTAATACTTGCATTTTAAACTCGTGATATCTTCCGAATTAAATGTCCGAATTGGATAATTCAAAAAGTTATGAAAAGGTATTAAAGCCGTCTTGAATATAAAGTAATTTATTTTGATAAGGATTCATACCAAGGTACAAATGAAGACCCTTTCAAGAGGCGGCATATATAAATTAATATTTTAGAATAAAAAACTGCTTACTGTGACATAACTATAATATTTAGACATATGCTGTCGCGACATTTTTTGTAGATAATGATGAGTTCTGCAAAGTCGTAGTACATGATTTTGTTCTATCATCAATAGTTTTCGCAGCGCACGCGACGTAAGGAATTTTTCAGGTCATTTTTTTACACCTTATGTTACATTATTGGAGTTTTAGTAAGGATCCCTAATTTTTTAAAAAATATAATATAGCCTATGTTACTCGGGGATAATGTAGCTTTTCAAAGGTGAAAGAATTTTTGAAATCGGTCCAGTAGTTTCGGAGCCTATTCGTTACAAACAAACAAACAAATCTTTCATCTTTATAATATTAGTATAGATGTATAAAATGTAATGTATGCAACTAAATGATCTTTGTCTTGAATACCAACAGTCTAGATTCAAAACAAATCCCATTATATATTATAAATAAAAGCTATATATGAATACATCCTGTATCAGATCTAACACGCAGAAGCAAGTACATACCACGTGACCGTCACCGCGCAGATTGAGTGAAGACTCACAAGCGGTTTAAAGTTATTATCTATGCAGACGGCCTCAGTCGGGTGTCGAACCCGCGAAGTGGGTCAATGCGGCACGCGACTGCCGAGCGCACAGCGGTGGATAAGGTAATCGTGACGTAGATACCTCAGTTATTTCACAATTGGCGATAGCACGTCGTATAACCTAGTGTATATGATCTGTTTTTATGCAATTTGTAATGTATTTGCAGATTCGGTGAATAACCGGTGATATCACGGCGTAAAAAAAATATCGTAGGCCGTTTTTTTTGATTATATCGTAACTGGTAAACCCCGAGATATTGCAGTCATTTGTTGAACCTTGAAGGGTTCGCGGTATTGGCTTGCTAAGGCAGTTTTCTTAGTTTATTACTAAATTTACTATCCAAGACCAAGACTTTCGTACTAGGACCAAGAAAGCCTGACCCAATTTTTTTTATATAAGGACTTTTATAAAAGTATGGATGGATATATATTATCTAGCATGTAAATTCAGATTGAAATGCAATAAAAACATGCAGCAATCCTGGTTCTTTAAAGTCATATAGACTTAGGAAGGAAAACACACAAAAATTAGCCACGAAAATTTACTAAGATAAATATTTATAAAAAACCCTTTTTGGACTATTCTAAACTCCAATGCCATTACTAGGAACAGTAAAAAAATATATAATTTTCCTTTGTTTATGGTATAGTCCAAGATATACAGCGATAAGATAGTCAACGAGGAAGCTAGTGGTCCACAAGTGAGTCAAGGCTGCGATACGATGTTACTGACCTGGATGGAACATCACAATACTGTTGTTTTGTTAAATGTCTTTCGTAATTTACTTATCGGGTGTACTTTAGGTTACTGGAAATAATTTGTGATACTTGTACACGGGTTATGCATAACGTTATTGTGTTACAACCACGGACATAGACAACGATTGAGTTTTTGTCTAACGCAAATCCATCGACATTTTTTTATTAAATTAAACTCCTGAAGGTTGAATGGATTTTAAAGGATATAGTTGGTGTGATTATTTTTAATTTAAAGTTGAATATTTAAATGTTTAGGCTAGGATCAGTAGTAGATATTTATATTAATATGCCTTCTCCAAATCTTATCAGCTCCACGTATTGTCCTATCTGCTGGAGGAAAACATCAGGGGAAGTCAAACATTATAAACAATTATATAACTTCTTGGAAATAACGTCTGATTACTATAAGTTATAGATAATGTTATAGTCGTACATCATTTTAAACGTGTAATATTTTAACTTTTGATCGTCAACCGTTCATGAAAGTTTTTGAACAAAACATTAGGATTTCTTTGGAATATTTTCCTGTGGTTTGTGGTCATCAGACTGACACAATAGAAGTTATTTTCGTGAGATGACCGCGAGAAATGAAGAGATTTAATAAAAATAGCATTTGATCATTTGTGGTTTTTAATTAGTGTTTGTAACACTTCACCCGTTTACAATTTTAATGATATCTTTTTACTATGTAAGCTATAAATCTATAAATATAAATGGCGCCTAATGCTTTATCCTTTAGTTTAGCAGATGGAATTGAGCGAGTTGAGTTATTAGAGAATGGCTAGGACATTTTGTCTTTTCTAATGGAATATTTTGCTTCCGTCGTTGTTCAGTGACAACAAAATGTTATGGGTTTAAAATTTTAAAGACTCCTTTTTTGGAATACGTTGACCTATTTTTTAAAATACGGCTAAATTAATTATAAAGCTATTAAAAATAGCAATATCAGTAGATCTATATCGGACTTTCTGAAACTGTTCATAAAAGTTGACACTGCAGCTCACGTAACCCACCGATTGACCCACCTGAGTTCGCTGGTTAAATCTGAATTTTAAATGGCGATGGCACGGGACAACTCGAATTTAGAAATGGGTTTCCAGCTAATTCAATAATCGCATTATTATAAACACTATTACTTTAAAAACTGTCGTGGTCTAATAAATTCATAAAGAGATAAAAAAAGTTCATGTGTTGCCCGTTTATCTCAATATAAATAAACAATATTTGTATTTGTTGTATTTTGATTTTTTCATAACTAGAAATACAAACAAAGGGACTGCAAAAGGGGCGCTTATGGCATTGTAGAGGCCGTATCATGATAGTAGCATTTTCTAATTTCTATAATGTTTCTCTTCAAGTCTAAAGTGATTATGAATATTCTCATCTCTGGTGTTTCAGCCTTATGCCACATCTTTAGAATCTTAAATATATCATGTTTTTGATATATTTCATAAAATAATTGAGTGGCACGGCAACACTAAAAGGGTAGCTAGGGGTTCGTGCTTTACGTCATTGTAGATCTGCGATACGAGGGCGGACGACCGCGGTGCATTTACCCACAAACGTCATTCAACGTCGTTCTTACTACTAAATAAATGAACTCAATTAGTCTATCTTCAAGAACTTTAACTATCTCGATTTCTAAACTTTGTCCAAGTGGTCTTTAGTACTTAGTGAAAATATAAGAATGTACCTGTATACCTGTATTTGTGATTTATGCAAATTATTGATGTTAGGTTTAATTTTACCAAAGTTCCTAAAATGTATGATACAATTTCAGGTTGATTTTTCATAGTTTTTACAGTGTTCCATATTTGGGGGCCTATTCCATAATTAGCTTCCTTTTTGTTGATTTTGTTTTGTTTAAATTTCAGTACTTAAAATTAATAATATTAATACAAGACTGTTACCATATAATAACTAAATATATGATTGTTTATAATTACCATTAAAAGTTTTTGATTTTTTATATTTGTTTAAGTTATGCCTAAAAAACAAAATGGTATTCCATATTTAGTTACTTTCCTCTATTGAATGGAAATAAATGACATATATCTTTAAAATCTTTAAATCAGTTATGTATTGTCGTTAAATATTTCATTTCATGGGATCACGCACACGTGATGTTTTAAAGAGATATAAAGGAGATTTAAAAACAATTATCATACCATTTAATAGCAAGACACCATTACTGGCAAGTGTATGATTTTCCGATAACAACAACACAATATAAATAGCGTACTCGATCATTCAGGTTCCCGCATATTCGGAAAGTGGATTCTCAAATGGAATGCATAAATCCTACGTAAAATAGGTTTACATTTTATCATACCAAAACAATTTATATCACAACTTGTGTCGTTCGGCATCTACAAAGTTGCTAAATCATTTAGGAAGTCCTTTGTCTTCACATAATGATATTAGCATATCGATGAATGGGACCCTTAAAGGAGCTCTCCTAAAACTGACACGACTTGGCGAAACTCCGGCGCATCAGCACATGAATGGATAAGCTGGGAATGACGTCACGTCATCATTTCTGGTACCAGATTATTTTGATAATTGATTTGAAAAAAAAAGAAGCAAAAATGCTGTCTCATAAAAACATCAAACAATATTATTAACGTGAAAGTTTGTATGGATGGATGTTTATTTTGATAGGGATTTGCTTTAAAAGTTACACTGTGATGCTCATACATCACAACGGGTAGGTATCGCGGAAAAATCCATTAAAACGCAAAATCCGCGGGCGATAGTATCATTAAATAACTTATCTATCTCTTCGTGCACCGCACTGGCTGATGTTTCGAATAAACAAACAATTAAAAGGTTTATCTGCACAATTCAGTCTCTTTACGAAACGTGTCATCAAACTTCGCATAAATGAGCTAACTAAGCAAATTAATTAACACCAATGCCAATGTAATAATAATAATTGATATCCTCTATAATTAATCGCCATATTATCTGACTAGAATCGAGAAACCAGCGGAAAGCAGGAATCAACAAAGATAAGTCTCCGTCTCTAAGGCCAGCCGAGAAACCCTCTTGACCCGGCGATTTAAATATCCTCGAACCGATTACAGAGCAAATAAAAACTTCATCAATCGCCAATTAAATTCTAATGAACTACGTAACGAATCATTTTTTTTCTGCAAACTATTTTACTAAAAAGGATCGTTCGTGTCACCGTTTCTAGGATGATATTTGCTTGAGTAAAATGGTCTTTGCTGGCTTAGAATAGAGTTGGTAGGTTAGGAGGGTAACCTTGTTGCGTTGCTGGTGGAATGTGGACTCTGTTGGGTGGAGATAAGGTTGTCGGCTGGGTGGGGGGGTAAGTAGGGCGCACCTTGAGCCGAGCATTTGCATGGAGTGGCCTCGCGCGGGCAGTGCCCTGCGCAGGCGCTGGCCTTAGTGGCATTGCTCACAGCACCGGTTTCCTTCCGAGCTATTATCTATATTTCCTTTTAAACCGTTATTTCTATTTTATAATTGGATGCTGCTCGATGCTTGTATCTAACCGAACAATTGAGTATTTTATATAGCGTGATAGGTATTTTGTAACCTACCTCAATGTTAGATGTACTGAAATCAGTGAGGTAGGTCCAGTTTTATTGATGTGGACTTAGACGATTTCTATAAACGATGTAAATAAGAATATTTAACTTAGAAGTTGATTAGTTTTTACTATGTTTTAGGTAAAGAAATAAGTTAAGCATGTATTTAGACAAACGCAGCGTAGGACGTTCACTGACAAGATGAAAAGATAGCAGCAGTTGCGGCTACCTTATAAACTAACCGATATTACATCATAGTCAAGCCAAGCCCATTTTGTTTTAGGAATCTGTTCATCTCAAATGATAATGATGATCAAACATAATTCCGACACTTTCAACTATACGGGACGGGACAAAACGTTACAAATTGATGTCCAACATAAATAGGAACGATTGATTTTTATACAGAATAATCTGTTCATCTAAATCCATCACAGGACCACCGGGATATGTATGTAAATCATATTAAGTAGGTATATCAAAAATCTAGCACCCGTAACACAAGCTTTCAGCTTACCACGGGGCTAGATGTTGCTGTGTGAATTGTCTGGCAATATTTATTTATATAGTTTGATTGGATTTTTTCACATTGTGATCACAGAATCTTTCCAGATACTTAAATCCTTTTATATAACCTAGCGTGGGTATCGATAGGCGAGGTCGACCCCCGTTTCCCTAGCTCCAGTGCATGTGTAAATGGGGCAGAGTAATTGCGGAACTGGGTCGCGCTAATAAATGCACTTTGCGAGATGCGGACCGAATGACGTCAGCTCTGACGTCATGACGTGTACATGTCCTACTCTATTTGATAGCTTTGGGGAGAAAGAACTATTTAGATTTATATAAATACTGGCCATTTTGCAAAATCTGTTGTTTCTGATACGCGGCAGTTCGAGAACTATCAGTACTAACTGTAATCATCTGACTTCCGATTACAAATCTAATTACAGTTAAAACATGGTTCTAAATGTGTCACTCTTATAAGTACTCAAGACCCAGACTTATCTGTTTTAGTTATAGTTTCCTTATGACATTCAAAGAAATCTTTATAAATCTGTATGTTTAGATGTAAAATTAATTTGCTCTAACAATTATTCTAGTTTTTAGTTTTTTTTTAATGGGCCCTACGTTTAAGTAGGCGCAATTCCCCAGTAGAAAATTACAAAGTTATAATATGATTACTCGTACGGATGCCATTAAGATAAGATAAGATAACTCTTTATTACACACCAATAAAAAATATTTAGAAAAAACTTAAAACTACAAAAATGTATGTGTAATGGGCGGTCTTATTGCTCAAAGCAATTTCTTCCAGACAACCTGAGGATGGAAAGAAAAACTGCAGAATATAACTGGACGGTGGTGTTAGAATTAGAATTAATATATAAAATACATAAACCTACAACTAATACAAAATAGAATAAAATAAAGAAACTTAAACACGCTAAATATATACTATAAAATATTAATCAAAAATAGTAACAATCTATACATGTATAACACAATACATAGGAGGTAAATAAAATTATACATAAATAAAATAAACAAATAATTATTATCATAAACAAATTAAGCTATAGAATTTAGAAAGAAAGTTCTCACCTGACTTTTGAAAGTGTTAAGCGAAGGAGCACGTCTAATTTCGGCTGGCAATTGGCCATTATGCAATCCAATAGAGATTTGGTTTATCGACTTGTCATTTGTAAATATCTAGCAACCTATTTCCTATTATATTATAACCTATTTCTGTATAACCAAAACTCAGTCTAAAAGAAACAAACACTAAAGTTAAGACATCCCCATAGATGTTTATTTCCATGTTCCATCATAGATGTCTATTACGCTTCGTAGAAAACAGAAAAACAGCGTATTGTTAAAAATGCCAGAGTGAGTGTGTTGTACAACTTGGCATGTGTGCATTCGAGAGCGTTGCGACACGCGGCAGAGACCTTGCGCTCGCGCATTACGATGTGAGCTGCGTGCGTTGTATATGTACTAGCGCTACTAGCTTTAGTGTAAATATTTAGCTACTTCACCCTTCACTAGGATTTAGATTTTTGTACAGTTGGCTAATAGTTCTGTGTTTTCGTATATATTTGGTAGGTTTATGTCATTTATTTCCATAAAATCCTCATGATTGTGCAAAGTCAGAGTTAGAGCGATTTTCATTTGAAAACTTTTTTCCGTTAGTATTTGGTATTTGTCCGCACTACGAAGTCTATTTTTTTAAACCAATACAAATAGATTCGAAAGTTTAACTTCGCATTATCAAAACTATGAAAGTATGGTGAATTACAGAAATTGTTTTACTACGAGTAGTTATATCTGAGTAATGCGGTGCGCTTCACAGCTTATTTCCGCATGTTAAACATATGTTAATTCATGTTTTTTTATAAAAATAGAAATGAATAACTGTTTGTTTGTCTCTCTTACACCCGATAACTTCATTAACAATGTTGTATAACATTAGGGAAATAGGATAGATAAAGCCTCTAGCCTTACTTAGAACCTTCCAGAAGGTAACATGAGACGAGTTCATTCCCCTTAATTGATGATGATTAATAGGAATCTGATAGAACAATAGACCTCGAAATCTTGCCTCAGGCATGTTGCAACTTCACGGAAAGTCCGACCGATGCGCCATCTCTTGAGCAACATCCATGTTAATGCAATATTATGACGTCAAGCAACGTCAGAAGAAATTAGTTTTAAGTTTATGCATAAATTGATGTTTACGAATTTAGAATAATTTTGCTTTGTCCGTGTTGTACGGGCCTAAGAATATTACACCCAATCTCATCGTGATTGCCGTCGAATCGAAAAAGGGATTTTCATTTTTAATTTACCAGACGAAAATTGGTGTTGTTCAATGTACTGTACCAACTTACTGCGATCACCAACTCTGGTACCAAATACCCAATACCTATACCAAATGCGTATTATAAAGAAGTTATAATAATGATGACTGGCTCGACATACATTTAGGTCATTCCAAAACACTGATTCACGTATAACTTGACCTGAAACGTATTACGTTGGATTTGGGCCTACCTACTTCAGAAATCCTGTTTTTATCCTTATTTGATATACCTAAGTGTAAAATATTTTAAATTATGTTTAAAATTAAATTTTAAAATTCAGGTGAATCGTCCCACCCGTTTTCGAGTTTAGCGAGACCAACATTTTTATGTAATGTATATAGATAGAAAATACCCAGAACACCCGAAACAAATATTTACAAAGATAGTAAGTAATTATTTTTTTCTCGAAGTGGTAATCGAACCCGCAACCTCTTGCGTCGCAGGTAGATCTTCGCCTGTTGCGCCACAGAGGTCGTCAAAAGACTTTGAAGATTTTTGTATCAAGTGGCTCATCTACTCATACTACATTATAGTAAATGTTGTACTAGCCTATTATAGGCACATGTGACAGAAAATAGACAGAATTAAATTTACATTTACATAGACATTTACAAATACTATGTAATAATTATGTGCTGTTGGCTGTGCCTGAATTAAATAAATAAATAAATACTCTTTTTTGTTATAAAAAAATACGGCCTTTAATCAAATTCCCAAAAAGATATATACCGTAAAACACTCCAACATTGCCACCGAGGGTAATTTTGCCCGAAGACCAATTTTTAAGCAAAACTTTTAATAGCAAAAATATCTGAATACTATGGTAACATTTATTGACTTTGGTAGAAAATAGGTTTTGTGTTTAGCACCACTGTCTATTGGATGTAACGCTAACGTCACTCAGTAACTTGTTGGAACTCGTCAAAGACAGAGTGTATTTTTGCGGGCAAATTTTGGTGAAAATTCAAAAGTGGATTGTGCGTGATGAAGAAAACACAGATGAGTTTAATTTATATTATGTTGTACAAAAAACTTAAGGTATTATTATACCGTTATTGTCACTGATGCAGCTCTTGTATAACTAAAGTTATAAAGGTGGGCAAAGTTATCTAGTATTTTTGCGATCTACTATTGACAACATTGCCCGCAGTCAAAATAAGCTTAGGGTTGACACATCCGAGTTTTTTTTTTTTTTGCTAATTATTATTATCTTGATTATTTAGATAATTTATTTTTATTATTTCTTAAAAGCAAGAACAAATCTCGAATTCGTCAAAGAAAGTCAAGACGAAAGATTGGAACCAGAATGTATTAAAAATAACACGGAATAAATGTTAATACTTGCATGTGAATCTGTTGAATCAAACATGTTACTTGAAAGTTTTTTAAATAATTCAATAGAAGATATTAATCTTGTTTTTTTATTAACATAAAAAGAAATAAAAAGTCAAGAACAGTTTACTGAGATGTACCAACCCTATCACTTTACTAAAGGCGAAAAGCGAATTGTATGGAAAATGCTAACAAGGTCAGGGTAATTTTGCCCAACTAGCCTAACATGGATTTTGGTAGGAAACCTGTCATGGATTCGCTTTAGTTTTAAAGTAATGGCCAGTTTTGGTCATAATTCTTCTACAGGTTTTGCTGTCAGCTGATTAGAGGCCGGAGAGGAGATATTTGCGTCAAAAATAAACGTGGGCAATGTTGGCAATAAGTCGAGATAACATTGCCCGCCTTTAAAAATAATAAAATACTTGATTTAATATTGACGAATAACAAAATCTAATAAAATAATACATGCAAAATATCCTATAGTTGCAGATGCGAATAGAAAATACTTGTGTCCCCATACAAAAAAATAACAAAAATTGTAATTATTCGAAAAATGTGGGCAATGCTGGAGTGTTTTACGGTATCGATTTATAGAGGTTATTAATGGCCGTCATTATAAAAAAAAACTATGTTTAAAATACGTGAACTAACAGAACCCGTGGCCTTCTCACTCCCTTTAGAGCAGATTCAGTACACTGGATTCCTACATTCTAAATCTTTATCGACTATGTATGACCAATGACACGGGTCCTACAATAAGGACAAGGTTTATACACGTCGAATCTACTGGAACTGAAATAATGTACATGTTGTTTACAAACATGTTAGTTTTATTTCAATTGGCAAGTCATACCTTTAATAATGTCTCATGAATAGCTGTTTTCCTTATATTCCGAATTTCGCAAAAATGAAATCTTACAATGAATAGATCTATTATTGTAAGTATTCTGATAGGTAAAATAATGGTCTAAAGGGTTTAACACTATGAATGATACGAGATGGTATGAAATTTGAAAATTGTCTTTTGACTAAAAATTGGAGTATCGGTAAAGAATTAGAGATTAGTAATTTAACTAAACGATTAAATAATACCACTAATATAATTTCTGATAAACGATAATTATATACAGTCAATCAGACAACCAATCAGTATCAGTAAATAAGGATTTAACATTTGATTTACGAAGTAAGATTCAAATTTCAAAAAATGAGATGAAATGTTTCATATTTGGAGTTCTCTAGATTGGTTTTCTAGACTCCGAAAACCAATGTTATAGTCATTAAACCAATCACACATGTAGTTTGCGCATGCCTTTCATACATTTATGTATTACCTAAGCTACCTAAGCTGTTAGATATCTAATTTATAGGCTGTGGTTCTGGGCGAGTAGTTCACCTTAGTATCTGGGACAGGATGCAGGCTGTGTGCGTGTGTGTGTATGTGTGTTATGTGTTATGTAACTACCTGCATGTGTGTTCGCTGAGTGACGTCGTCTGCCGCTCCAATTGGTACGGTTCGCAAAATTAACGAAAATTTGAATTTGGAATCATGAATAGCGCAAACATATGTGACATTTGTCAACAACACTTGGCCAGCGTGTTGAATTAAGGACCTGTCTCTCGTCAAGAGAGAAGCTCCTGTGAACCAGCAGTATTTAGCAGCCCAACATTTAAGTCAGAAAGTTCGCGAATAAGAACCACACATGGGTCTAATAATGCATTTTTTAACAGTAAATAAAAAGGAAGAACTTAATTTGTCTATACGTTTTCCCGAAGAATGTTATTCAACAGCGCTACTTAGTCTTCAGCAAATAAACATAATATTGCTAGACAATGCACACATCAAATACATGGTACAGTATACAATGAGTCACGGTATATTCCGGCTAGTCTCTCTGCCAAAAGGCTCGCGGTTCCGCGGGTGACAAACAGACAGTCGAAAGGTTTTCCTCCAACCTTGACCTACTCCACGTCAGAGACACTGATAACGCTTTCGAAGTAATGTTTACTAACTTTTTCCTCTATTTCGCGAAGATTCGAATGTATTTCATAATGCATCAATCGAATTCATAAGAAACGTAGACGGAATTGGACATGACTTATGTTTAAACAGCGACTTTAGCCTTAAACGTATACATATTGTATCTTGAAACTGCAATATTTATATAATTTGGCCATCAAAGACTCTGCATTAAACGGAATCTGGTTATAAGACACCGAATTTTGACACCGAAATGTGTTACTTATTAGTTGCTAGAGCCAATAGTAAACTGTGTATATTACAAAAGTGTTGATATTATAACGGGTGTCCCAACAAGAACGCACGATTTAAATTTGGCGCCATTTTTGTATTTTAGTGCTGGCAACCCTAAAAAATATACTATTTGACGGCTGAATGTTTAAGGTTTGTAAAAATGGCGGGTTATATAAAAGATCAACGCGTTTTTATTATTAAACAATATTTCAAAAGTAATGAAAGTTTAGCGCATACAGTTCGGAGCTCGATATTGCGACATGATAACAAAGTTTTTTCTAGCCGAATTAGAGGATATTGATGTGGAAGCAATGTGGTTTCAATAAGACGGGGCCACTTGCCACACAGACAGAGAAACGATGCAATTACTGCATGAAACATTTCCTAGTCGTGTGATCTCTCGATTTGGTGGCCCCCTAATTCTTGCGATTTAACACCATTAGACTTTTTTCTTTGGGGTTTTTTGAAGTCGATGGTTTACGCGAATAAGCCGACGACGACTCAAGCCTTAAAAGAGGAAATTGGACGCTGCATTAATGAAATACCGCAGCATTTATGCAAAACGGTCATTGAAAATTTCATCAAAAGATCGCGTGTGTGCCAGCAAAGCCGCGGCGGTCATCTGCCCGATATGTTGTGCCATACATAACCTCATTTTGTCTACTTTACGATATAATAAAGTTACACGATTTTTTTCTAAATTATCTGTGTTTTATTTAAAATTTAAATCGTGCGTTCTTGTTGGGACACCCTTTAGATGTGTCATGATAAAAAAGCCTCATCCCTATGTCTATTAACGGTTAACGGAAAGCAATACAGAAGCTTTTGTCGATTAGAACAAACCTGTTTAACGTAAGAGCTCATTTTGAATACATTTTCCAATCCATTACATTTCCATCAATAACTAAGAAACTAGGTCCTACTATTACTATGTCACCCTAATAAGAAAGAAATTGTTATTTTTATTCAAATATGCGTGTCAAAGGCCTATAATTTTCGATTTCTATGCGGACAGTTGGTATATAAATCAGTTCTAGGAAATGAGAAAGTTATTCATAGCATTTCAATTATTATTAATTAATTACTTACAGTCTTCGTGGCCGAAATATGTTTACTGGACTTACCTGAAACAAGAAGGATAGAATTATAGAAACTATTCTGAGTAAAGAAAAGACACGAAAATTTATCTCGAATATTCAGGAGAGGTTTTAGGTTAATTAAATTATAATCAGTGGGTTAGTAACAAGCAAGCGGAGTGAGCGGTGAAAAACGTGCTTTTTTAAATAAAAGTTACGTAGGTGATAAAAATGTCAGTAAATGAGCTAAGACCACATTCCCAAGTTGAATAACTCAATTATCAGGACTTTGCTTAGCAAGCTTATTCAAGCTTTATTTTTGTTGTAACTATCCGATGAATCATAAAATATAAGAATTTCCAGCATTCATGGGATTTCCTTATAAATCTTGTAATATATTATAATAGGTCAAATAAATCTAGAATTAATATTGTGATCATTGTTGAGTCTGGAGATAAGCGTTACTTATAGAATGGTAGACTACTTCTTTATATATACATAGGTACATATATTTATTATCAAGAACGGCTGCAACGATTGGGCTGAAAATTGTTGGGGAGGTATTATTTTAGAATTATTATTTAGGCTTAGAACCAGGAGATGGACATAGGCTCATTTTTAAACCAGGAAAATAATATAACGCGGGCGAAGCCGCGGGTCGGTAAGTAGTTACAGATACACTTTTCAAACGTTCTTTGAAAGTAAAATCCTAAAGCTTCAGATATCAATTTCAAAACAAAAAATGTTTTGGCAAAACAAGTTCAGGATATCCCATCAGCCGAATTCCAGTAATTAATTCCCGTGAAATTCTAACTGCATTCTTTACACCCCGGGGCGTGTCGACCATTAATGGGCCAAGACAGTAGGACTAGTCGTGAGCCGTGGTAATGGGGCATAAGAAAAACTGCTACCTGCGCACAAAAACTGCTCTGTTAGCATTCGTTTGACACATCTAACTGTTTTGTTACGTGCAAGTGGCGAAGGTGGCGCGAGGTTGCGTGGTTCCGTAGGTTATGTTATCAAAACTACATGGCGAATACTTGGTCTCTGTAGTGTCAATCATTGTTATATAAAAATATCTGTTATTTTAAAATTAATTACTTAAGTGAATTGGGGCCTAATATCTCTCGTTATGAGAGAAAGTGTAGAAATATAATGTTAAACAAAATTTAGTATGAATATGAACCACGTTTAGCTAAAATTTACGTTTAGCTTACATATCCTCTTCGTGGATTTTAAAAAGGCCTATGACAGCATAGATCGGGAGTCCCTGTATAGTGTGCTCAAGGCCTTAAGGATTCCGGATAAGCTGGTAAGAATGGTAAGGGTTGCCACTAGCACAAGCAAGATGACGGTCAAAACGGGAGTCGGTCTTACAGACCAGTTTGACGTTATCACAGGACTTAAGCAAGGAGATGCCCTTTCACCTCTTCTATTCAACTTGGTGCTCGAATACGTCATCAGACAAGCTGCAATACCTGACGCTGGAGTAGAGTTGAATGGAAAGCACCGGATCATTGGTTATGCCGACGACTTGGCTCTTCTGGGAGAGAACGAGACGGAAGTTCGGTTGGCTGCCCATAGCTTGGAGGAAAAAGCCGGAAAGGTTGGTCTACGAATAAACACGGAGAAGACAGAATACCTTCATATGAAGAGATACAGGAACACACGTATTCGTAGAACCGATCTAAAGGTGGGAGATACCTCGTATAAGGCTGTAAGCCAGTTTAAATATCTAGGTCACAATGTCACCGACACCAATCGAAGAGAGGATGATATTCAAATCCGTATCCAGAGTACTCTTCGGTGTGCGGCTGCCTTACATAAGGTCCTAGTATCTAAGCTGATGACCAGAAGTACCAAACTCCGGATCTATAAGACAGTAGTCAGGCCAATATTGATGTATGGCTGCGAGACCTGGACCTTAACGCAGAAAGAGGAGCATGCATTGTTGGTAGCGGAGCGCAAGATTTACCGCAAGATCCTGGGACCCACGCGCAGAGATGATGGTACGATCAGAATCCGAAAAAATGCAGAACTTGAAGAACTTGTGTCCGAGCCGAATATCATTGGAGAAACGAAAGCGTCCAGACTCCGGTGGTTCGGGCATGTAGTCCGCATGGGAGAAGATCGTGCCGTCAAAAGAGCGTACGCAGGCTGTCCCACTGGACGGAGACCGATTGGTCGGCCGCGGTACCGCTGGAAGGACGAAGTGCTGAAGGATCTCTTGGAGTTGCAAGCCGAAGACTGGTCTGCAATGACATGGGATAGAGCAGCCTGGCGGTCTTTGGTGTCGGAGGCCAGGATCCACTTCGGGTCGTTGCGCCGCAGCAGTAAGTAAGTAAGTAAGTTAGCTAAAATTTAATCTAACAGAAAAGTCTGCATCAGAAGGAGCGACCTTTGAGTTAAAACCTTTGTGACAAAATGAATAATGTAACTCATGTAGATTTTTTTATGAAATGTGATATTTTAGTCATTAAATTATTTCATACCTTGTTTACGATATTTTTATAGCAATGAGTATGAATATTAATTTCGACACACACCGGCTGTTGTGACATAGTGGAAGCAAGTTGCTGTAACTACCATTAATGAATATACCTTTCACTGAATTTACACCACCTACTATCGAGATTGGTACATTTTTTAAACCTTATTAATTACGTATATTTGTTCATTCTGAATACAATCTTAATTACACAAAACTACGTGGGATATCGATTCATAATTTTATAGATTGAATATGATGTTTTTGCAATATTCGAATTTATGTCTTAATTAGATATTTAGATTTTTTTACTACATATTTGAATATTTGCATTAAATAAAATATAATGTTGGCATCAAGATCTAAAAATATAGAAAATCCAGGACTACATGCACGCTACGTCCTAACATTCAGTACCTACTCATTATTAATTTATTTGCACACACATACATTTACATTTAAACAAAACCAAATTATTTATACACTGTAGCTAATATCTCTAAAAGTTTTTATTATATGACTACAGAACCCTTATAGTAATTAATATCAGTTTGTTTGTCTACACGACACGCGTCCCAGCCGTGGGACAATAATATATGACACTACATCTATTTTAGATGGCGCCGTATTTTTTTTTAGATCAGTTGACACAGAATGTGTCATTTAAATTGTCAATTATGAGTTTAGATGTGTTAATACGAAGATGATTAAACGGTTCGTCGTCTTTATTAGTTTGTATTTGCGAGTTTTTACATTTTAATACGATTGTAAATCGAGATATAATTTTTAATAGCTAACTAGCTGAGCTGCCGACAACTTCGCTTGCGTTTTTACGTAATCGACAAGGTAGAGTAGACCACCTGTTGCTGAGATTTGCGCGTTCAAACAAACAAACTCTTCAGTTTTATAATATTAGTTAGATAAACGGGGAATCGCAGCGTATGACGTTCATAAACAGAATTTAGCGAGAGCTGATTTAGGTCATCTAGAAATTAATTTGACTAAGTCCAATTTGTGTATAATATAAATGCATTCTAGACCGACCTCACGTGTAAGATGCAGGATGTGTTCCAGTTACCGTGCACGTGTGTGAGTGTGTGTGTGTGTGTGTGGTTGTCATTGACATGTTCTAAGTTCTCGCATGGCCCAAGGAGGTATTATACGAGTAGCAGTTGGACTCGGTACGGTCGGCAAAAATGTTGCTGTAGAGTGTAGTGTAGAGTGTTTTGATTAAAACGGACAGCAAAATAAGATTTACGAAAAGTGTGAAAAACAGTTGCATTGTGATGCCGGTTCAGTTAAGAATAGTACCACTCAAACTCATCCCGTGGTATAGGCCAGATCAATCTATCGAATTTGGTACAAGTCGCCTTACCAGACGAGCAAAGACGCCTTACCAGACGAGCCTTAATTGCAATCTCTTAGATTGCAATAAGGTGCAGGACACATTATTCACAGTGTATAATTTAATCTAATTGATGTTGATTGACATGATTTTATTGAATTCCTTATCGATATTACTATTACCTTGGCATAGCTTTGTAAATGTTACGTTGGATTTACCTAATTAATGAATAAAATTCACTTTTCTGTATTACAAATTGACGTATAATATGTTTTATCACTATTATGACAGAATTTATCACGTCTTTTCTTATATAATTCTCGTTGCCAGTTTGACGATAGACGCAGGTCACGCAGGTATAAATGGGGTGGTACTATTCTCAAGCCAACATACGACCACAGTTAGAAAAAAAAATTGAAAAAGGAAAAAAATATTATTTTATTAACTTGGTCGCTTTTACAGAGCTTTTCCTTGCCTCGATTAATAAAGACTGTCTTTTATTTTCTCGGTACTGTCTACGTCCCAATTAAGGTAATGCAGTTTTATTCGTGCAGCTTCCGTTGGGGATTGCAAACCTATCATTTCAAGTTTTATTGGCAATGAAACGAGCGGCTGACAGTACAGCCTAATTGAACTGGACTCTCAGTGTTTATTGTATAGTACTAGAGTTTCTTGATTATTTCATTATTATTATAGATTTTATTGTTATATTATTTATTTATATACATGGATAACCAATAACTTTACAATAGAGTAATAGCTTAATATAAAGTATACATATAACCTAAAAGGCTCTCACATATAACAACTGACATTATTTGGTGTATTTTAGATAAATTATTATATTTGTTTATTTGTTTGTGCGCTACAAAGGTTAGTTTTTTAATTATTTTTTTTTAATTTATTTTTTGCCATACCTACCTGTCTGTCTAGCCATTTCTACAAGAGTAACAAACACACTTAAACATTTTACTGTGATTATTTTGATAGCTTCGGCTCGCTCGTAGTCTGTAAAGGAGTGTAGATCTAGTTTAGATCTAGATATAAACCGGCCTTGTCATCAAGTCCAATTGGCGAGACATTCAACTAAAGTACCTACTAAAGGATTGTTCCAGCATACCTCCCAATGAAAAGACCCAAACGACGGAGACGACTTAAAACAAGTAAATCTTAATTAGCGTTATTATTAGTAGAATATTATTTTGATGTGACTGACTCTTACTTAAGTTTTCTAAATTATTATAGAAAATGGTATGGGAAAATAACGGGATCATAACGTAACCTTGGTCCTCGAGTGGGAGTCGAACCCACGCCACCCAATTTCACCCTGGTTGCGCTAACCACTACTCTATCGAGGAGTTACGTAAAGCTCGAATTGATCCCATATCTCATATCTTCAGATATACTATTTTCTATTAATTTTACAAAACGGGAATTACTCACGTATTTACACAGGAGTTAAACAACTCTCGACGTTTCGACCACAACAAGAGCAGTCTTTATCAGGAGGAGTGAGCGTCCCGCAGTGCTCCGTGCGTGTATACTATTTTCTAATTATTGTAGAATATAATTAATAATTAATTATATATTTTATTCAAGTCAGAAACGTCGCGTCCGTAAACAAGCTTCGAGCTTACCACGGAGCTAGTTGCTGTGTGAATTGTCCAGAAATAAGTATTTATTTTATGTATTTATTTATTCTCTAGTGTTGTGGAGCTGGACGCGGATGCACCGCGCAGCCCTGACCCCGTTCTACGCCAGCGCAATGCCTCGCGTTATGTCACACGACCACAACGCTCGCTGTCACTGTCACTGAGACCCGAGCTAGTATGCTCTACCTACACACCAATGCACAATTGGTAATAATAAACATTTAATAAAAGAAATGAAGAAACGAAAGCTTAAAAAAATGAAACATATTTTTATGTCAACATTGTTTGCATTGTATATTTTTATTTAATGTTACTTACTTATTAATGTATTGTACTAATTGACTCGTCCAAGTGATCTTTAGGATTTGATGGAAATAAATGATTTTGATCTTTAAATCTTAAGACAAGGCTGTAAGGTGACCTTAGCCTGCCTCAATGGGCGAAAAAAGAAAAAAAAATACTACCTATACGAGTATTAAGTTAAGGAGTTAGGCACATGCATTTTAAATAGATCTTAATAATCTTCTAATTGACTCCACAGGTGATAGGCATAATGGAATATTCCTATTTTCAATGAATAGGTTAATATTGTCATAAAATATGGCAATGCCGCAAGCATTCTGGGCACTTGGTAACGGATTAGATTATTAAAATTTTTACAATAAAAATACTTGTAGTTTTATGAAAATGTCTAAGTAGAGCAACGTGGCGATGTGCGCAAGTTGCGCCGGCGCAGCCTTGGGCCGCTGTTAGCCGCTCACTCGCCACATGCATGCGTATGCATTTGCAAGGGCTGAGTGCCGCACTGGCATTTCCTGACTTGTAATATACAAGAAAATGTATCATATAATAATAATAACCTATTATAAGGTATTTTTCAAATCGGAGTTCAACGCTATTTCTGATATTACTGCGTTAAACAAACTCATCAGCTTTATAATCTATATAATACATAGATATGTATATATAACACGGCTTTCTTTTATATCTATCTATACATGAAAATGAAATGAAAAAGTTTATTTCAGTAACTTAATAACTACTTTATCTACATAACATTAAGACCCCCTTTTCTTCTTCTTGCTCTTCCCGTTATAGCTTATTTAAGTTACTTTGTAATACATACATATAAAATAAATTCGTGTTAGTTACACCATTTATAACTTAAGAACGGCTGAATTGATTTGGCTCAATATTGGTGTAGAGGTAGAGTAGAATTAGGAGAAGGACTTATTTTTTTACCGCATCCGAAAATCTAATAAAATGCGGGCGAAGCCGCGTGCGGAAAGCTAGTATAAATATAGAAGAGCAAACCCGAATGGAAACAAGCGGATCAGTCACTTACGCGAACAATGAAATATTCGATCGCACATAGGGAAAAATAAATAGTTAAGTCATTTATTTCCTTTAAATTATATAGATTCCCAAATGTGCTACCTACAATACCTGTGGTAATAAGTTTTTGTTTTTATAGGTAAAAATAAATTTCCTTATTCAGTTATGGTAATAATCTGATTAATAACGTATTCTTTGTGCAGAATAATAGGAAAACCAAAATGTTAGGAATAGCGATAAAGGAATAACAAGGACTTCTTTCCTCCTGCTTCCTAGAGTTGGATGTAAGTTAGTGTGTCAAGGTTTGTGTGTCAATGTGACCTGGACACCAGACAGCTGACGTGGCAGATAAACGTCATGGAATATCCATGAATTCGCGAACGGCTTCTTCGAATTTATAAATAAATAAATATTGCTGGACAAGCGACATCTAGCCCCGTGGTAAGCTCGAAGCTTGTGTTTATAGATGAAATTAATGACTAGCATTGCATCAGCAGCAGTACCCAAGTTATCTTAGATTTTCCCGCGGTAAATAGTACCTTGTTTTTATTCTGTAAGCTATGTATTTTTAGGTTTTTTTTCTTTAATGTAAACAAAAATAAAAATAAATCATTAAGCCAAAATGATCACTCAATATCTCACGTATTACTTTTCCGAATAGGTATTAAGTATATTATTAAATAAGGTAAGTAATATTAATACTTAATTATAATTTATGTTTCCTCGGCGCCTTCCTTTTAGTGCAGTTAGTGTTTAGGTATATTATTTAAAATACATTATTTATGTAAATAAAGTTTTACTGAGAATCCTATCAACATAATATGGGTATCCCGTAATAAATAAAAATTCCGGTTACCTAATGCATTGTTGTATTCGATAATACATTTATTTATATGTTATCAGTTGTTTATTTCATATAACTACTATTGAACCTGTTTTAAATATAATTGTTTTATAGTTTCAATTAGGTAGGTACTCATTAAGTTAATTCCGTAATTTATGCGCGTGGCTTTACCCGTCTATTGTGAATTAGCAGAAACCTTATTGAGAAAAAACATTATTGAGGAGACGATTTTACGTTTTTTTCCAAACTACCCCTATTTACGTTCCCACTGTTGGGATACAGGAACATCTCTCGCACTGTCGCACGACATTCGGAATGAAAGTCGAGTGTTCTCCCACTTAGCCAACAAGGCTCTTATCTCTTCTTCAAAAATTCACGATAGCTATAATTGTTTCTCACTTTTATATCAAAAACGTAAAAAAAAATTGCAGAACCTCATCGCTTTATCTAGTCGGTTTCCGGCAGTTTTGTTTTTACTTCTCTGCAACTACTTAGCGATACCATAGACTTAATTAAATCTATGGCGATACTCAGCAGAGAGTCTCTCGGGAGATAAGTGCTTGTCGGGCCCTTTGCACACTTTTTGTTGAAAATAAAAAGTGATTTAAAGTAGCGTGTTGCATTCCTGTATAGATTTTTGGTGAATTTGTTTGTAAAAGAAACTAAAATGTTTTAGTCGGCATCATAGATATCAAAATGTAAAAGCATTGTTTTTACTTTCCATTTATAAATAAAAAACATTAAAATCGTGGTATATTCTACATTTAATGTTCTAATATTTTAATTCTGTATTATTTGTCGTTTTTTTTAACTATCATGGTTTATAGTTTAAAAAATTACAAATATTTTAATATTTTAAAAGCTCATGTACAAGATAATGACAGCACAAAATAACGAGTCTACGAGTGACCTAAACTGTCTGTGGGTTCTGAATTTTGTAATTATGTACTAAGTTTATTCAAGGAAAGTACACAAAATTACCGAGAAAGAAAGCCAGCTTTCTCTTCCGTCCGCAAGGGGCGCTACGGTCATTAGAAAATCTTGCTGGCTGGAAAATAATTTATATTTTACGACAATTTTCACGTTTACAACGTTATGATAATATCAATAACTAATATGAGTGATTACGATAACAATCAAGGTTTTTAAAATGTATTATATTCAACAATAGATTCAAACCTACCTAATGGCAATTATAAGTCATAGAGACGCAATAACTTTTATTTTCAGTCATTTTCTTTCATTATTTTTTATTTCAAGTCGTTCAGTATCAGTCATCATACCTACCTCACTTAAAAACTAACTACATTCAGCTCAAAATATTGTTTCCTCGTAGTAGGTAAGTAGACAGCAACTTAGCTACCTGAGAAGCCCTTAGTAAAATACATTTATTTCAATCACAACTTAGGTAGGTACGAAAATTTTATCATTTAGGTAGTTCTTGCATATTATATGTTTAAGATTGCTCATATCGCAATCTTTTGCGTTAAGGTTTTATAGTTAATAACAAGTTACAAGTCCATGCCACTTTAAACCAGCCTACTTGCTAATCTACAACTTTCCCGGCATTCGTAAAGTAAAAGCTGGTAATACGCGAAAGGAAAACTGTTGGCGGCACTTCCTCAAGCGGAAATCGAAAGTATAACTATTATAGAGAAAACTGCATTGGTGCATCGAAATTGCAGATGGATTTAATAGTTTAGTCTACCAGCGACATCTAGTATTACGAAACTGAACTGTGTAAATAGCGCACTCTTTTGTTGAGTTAACCAACCATTCTTTGCGCATGACTACAAAACGTAGTTCTGCTGTTGTGCGATAGATGTCGTTGTTAAAAAAACAAGCGATCTGTGCGGCGGGTATGGCGGCATTTTGGCGATATGACTGACCCTGATCCCTGATTCTAGAGTTCAGCACGAATCGTGTTTCAGTAAAAGGCGTTACAGAATCAGAGCTTTGGTATATTTAAGCATTCATTTTACTGCATAACAGCAAGCATTGACAAAACTGGTTAATAATCAGTGTCATAATGAAAATGAGTGGTTAGAAAGCACATTCAAATAATCAAAACATACCTTTACCTCCACCTGCATCGTGAACTTGCGGCTTCCCGCTCGGCACCCGCTGCATCGGCGACGCACTGCCGTAGTTCATACTCGTCCCGTTGTAATCCGAGCTGATCGGCTCCTGTTTGATCCCACTGGTGGTCGCAGAGAGCTTCTCCGCGAGTAGAGGGTTCGCGGACGCGATATTATATCGGCCGTTGTTGATGTTATTTGTGACGGCGTTGTTGATCGCGCTGGTCCCTGATCGGAGCAGCTGCTGCAATCTCTGCTGGCCAGTGTTGGGCAAGAGTTGTAGGTTTGGTTGGTAGTATTGTAGCTGGTTGCTGGAAGACGGCGATGATATGTTGTTGTTCTCTTCTTGCTGGAATTCAAAAGTGGACGGGTTAAATGCGTTTACGATTTATAGTATTACTACTCGATAATAGATGGCGCTAGTAAATAAATGTATTCAAACATTTCCTTTAACCGTCATCATGATCATAATTTCAACTTTTACAGTCTAAAATCATGTGTGATTCTACAGTAATAAAGTCTAAAACAAAGTCAGTTACAATACGCCTTAATTACCTACGGACACTGAATAGTAGTGCCTGTAGAGTTATTACATGAACAAGTAGGTATCATAAGTAATATTTAACAAGAAGCAATAACATGATAATTATGTACTTATTCAATATTTAAAAAATAATACATGATAATAATACTCACCTTTATCTCAATAGGCGGCACTGCCGATGCGGTGGCATTAGTCAGATCCGTGAAGAACGTATCAAAGTTATCGAAGGCGGTCTCCCCTAGCTGTTTGAGGATCTCCTCGGGATCCGCCGTCTCTCCCTCGTGCTCCAGCGTGAGCCCGCCGACAATGTTCGACAGCTCCGCTTGCGACAACTCGCCGAGAGATGTCGCCATGTGTTGCAGTTGGGCGGCGGCTTGCCCGCCCGCCGCGGCTACCGCGTCCTGGAACTGAGACACAGGCTTTGTGAGAGTTAAACTGCTTGATCTGTGAAGGCTATCTAAAAGCTAATTTTGTGATCTTTTGTATGTTCGCTTTGTGGAAAACGAGGCTTATTAGTAATCGTATTATTAAATCATCGTGTCCTTTGACCAGTCTCTTATTGCCTCTTAAAAGGCGGTAGGTATATCTCGGTCACTCTACCGTTGCTACTGGTCATCATTAGATACATGATAGGTATCATTACATGAGATACATCATGATTTCTAATTCTAATTTGTTGTGGGGGAACTAGGATCTGCACTGACGTCTCGCTATGGAGCGTATTGTGCATTGTCCCCTCGCCTAAGTCGGCCCTAACCAGCCTAACTCCTTGATGTAGCGGAGTAAGACCCTTGGTTTCTTGCAGATATGTTTCAGCATATCTGAGGATGACGACCGCGCTACCGCATCAATGAGGTGCCTTAGCCCTGTCTCTTTTCTAGCCTCTTCAGTGGCTGTGCAATGTAGTAGTACATGTTCTACCGTCTCCTCTACATCATGATATCAACATACATAATATTCCACCTGTGTGGGTCTATTCCACTGAGGTTGCGGATTCGGGACAAAAATTTGATCGGATTGTCTAGTATCTATCTATGTATGTATATTAATTAAATATATCGGAAATCTAGCACCAGTACTACAAGCTTCGAGCTTACCATCGCAACAGATGTTTATTAAAATGTAACATTTACCTGCAGGCAATTGGAGAGATCGACCATTCTGCCCTCCGCGTTCTCTGCAGCCCACCATTCATCTTCAATAAATGGCATCGCCAGCGCAGTCGCCGGCGCATGTGTGCCCGCCACGTTGTCGCCACTACCCAACGCCAGGGGGCGCTAGCTCCGCGAAACAAAACACTCGCGCGCGCGAACTACACTACACTACTTAGACAGTCAAAAAATGTCACTACTATAATAAATTCGTTCAAAATGTTTGGCAGCGATTTGGACGGACCGTACATTATTCGTTGTATTGATCACGTAGGTACTTAGTTGAGAGAACACATGTGGTAAAGTTTGTTTGTCCTTCCGCCAGGTTACCTCACGCCCCGCGTTCCTCTCCGCTTCAACAGTGACCTGCGGACATGGAAAGGGTAGACTTTCACGTCATTTCAAACATGTCGCCCATCAACATGTTCGAACACCGAAATTGATGAAGTGATTTGAAAACTACGATAGGGATAAGAAAGATTATTTACTTTACTATAACATGTGTATAAAAAACACAGCATTTGAAAAAGTCTGGGTGAAGGAGGGTAAAATTGGGCTTTGTTCACAATGAGATCAAAATGGGGCAAATTAGACTTTATAGCTTTTTTATGCTAAGAAGCTTAGTTATTAAAAGTAATTACTTAAACTTTATATAATGTTGGTTTTCTTATAACAGAAATTAACATACATATTTATTTTTAAAGAAAAATATGAATGAAATGATTTGTAAGAAATACTGGCATATACGCCGCGATCACCTGGCAACGTCCCGATGGATATCGAACCTGCGTCGATACACCATAGATGCAGCGCGCGCTCCACTCAGCAGACGCCGTTCTGTAACAAACAAACATACAAACTAGTACTTACTAATATAATGTCAACTATCTACTGTTATGTTTTATCCGTGTAGAAAATCTAGTATAGATCTCAGCATGTTTACCTACCAGCTTAGTGATATATAAGTTAGCTGGGTAAATTGTATGTGTAAAATCTATTTTAATATTTTCGGAAAATAAATAGGGGCTTTATTATTATTTTAATAGGTATATTTTGAAACCAAAAATGAAATACCATTTTGGGTTTGAGCTAAAGTAGGTAGATAAATCATTTAAGTAAATCTTGTTATGTTATCCGTTTCTTTTCTTCCATTTTTAAAAACCATAATCATTGAGAAAGTTCTATTTAATTGTTGTATATGATATAAAAAACATAACTAGGCACATACCCTATTAAATCTTGCAAGCCTATCCTACATAAGGTGTGGTTGTGTGCACCTTTGTTCGCAATGACAATGTACGGAAGACTCGACGCTAAAAAACGAATTGTTCGCTGGCTCTTTCACTCTTTCACTATAATTGCTGTGCAAAAAGAATACTTTTGTTTTCTAAACGCTTCCGTGCACTTTCTTTGCTAATGTTGCATGTGCGCATTGTGATGTCATAATTCATTCATAATGTATTTTTATTCTGTGTAACGGGTTATTAAACTCTAGCTTTTAATATTTATGGGTTTAATACGTTGTTTATTCATATGCGTACATTTTTTTGGTTAGAATTACTTATTTATTCTAGCACTTGCACATTCGTTTAAAAACAATATCTTTTTTATTGTATCCACACTCAAAGAATTAGTTATTCAATGATTAGTAAAGATACCTAATACCACTTCACTCACCTACTATGTACCTTTAATAATATAAATTTAAATTTAATAATACTAATATCAGGATCGCGTAGGTACCTTCCATTAAGATTGATTTGACACTTTGACTTTGGCGGTTTGTAATTCCCTAAGACAATTATAGGAGACTAGTCCCTACATATTTATTTAATTGAAGCTGAGCTATTTATCTCTACGCTCTGCTGCGCGCTTTAAAATGCACAGTGATTAGAGAAGGTAAGTACTCCTCCTCCATGTTGTATGGAACTACGCAGAGTCCGTGACAAATAATGTGTTCTTAGTTAATTGAAAAAGAAATAATTATTTGCCGAGAATATCTCATTTAAAATCATTTATTTAGTCACTCGCACCGTTTAGATGTATGTAAGTAAAGCATTCCATTTTCGGTATCACAAAATTGTATTACGTAAAGCGGCGCCATCTATTACCGAGTAGTGGAACAAATCAGCATATATGTTCAGTTTTCCTTCTTAAATAGGTATTGAGAGATTTATAGCAAGCTAGAGCCAACCTTGGCGACGGCTTCCTGCTGCATATTGCACAGACCTTGCATTGAGTCGGCATAATTGATGACTCGTCTGGTTCTCGCTTGTTTACACAATTTAATCGAGAATTTAAATTATAGCATTTTCCGTTGGTGAATTATCATTAGCATACAACAAATAAATAATTCTTCATTTACTTTATTGATGGCGTTTAAAGATACTTATAATTAATTAGTGGACTATTCTGAAGCGTATGGTCATCAACATAGTACAGTGGCTATCATAGATGAACATTAATATCAATGTAATCGAATATTTTATTAATAGCTCAAGTTTTTTAATTGCATTATCGTTATATAGATAGTACGGCGTTTGAAACTATCAATTAATTATGATTGCTGTTCCAGGAAGAACCTTCGCCAATGTTGCATTGCATAGTATGACTGCAATGTCAATGGAAAACTGCAATTACCAATTTACTTCAAGCTAGTTAGTAATAGCTGGTAGATAGGTATCACATTGCATTTAATTTATTCATTGTTGCAATACCGACAATATAATAATACATACGCGTGAGATGGGTGAGGTAAATAAATACTAACCAATTTAAATTTACCTAACGTTCCAATTCATATAAAAACTTAAGAAGTAGCGTATAATGAAACGTAAATTGACATTGACGTTTTGCAGATTGTTGAACTTTAGTTTTTGTCAAGTCAAACAAATGTCAATTTCAACAAATTGTTTTGTTTGTTTATTTACGTCGTATTTGTAAATTTGTGAATCGTGCTAAATTTTCGAATATTATCATGTCTAAAGAAAATAACTCGGATTCTTCAACATCCGAATCTGAAGTCAGCGCTTGTAGTAGTGCCTACAACCCACTAAAAGCGCTGTACTCGCGCAAATCCCAAACACCGGTTCAAAACGCTCCAATGTTTGAAAACATTCAACAATTCGAGGCAGCTCAGAAGAACAAAGATGTAATTCCAGTTGGAGAAAAGAAGAGAGTTCAGAAAAGAGAAGAGGAAAAACTTAGAAAAAAAATGGAGGAAGAAAGACTTTTAGAGGAAAAGAATAAACAGCGATTCGCCAAATTTGACTGTAAGTTTTAGGTTATGTTTACGTTTTGTTCCCACAAAATGAATTGATTTGAGAACTTTTTTGAATGACATAACAGTTGCAATTGCCTAATGCTAATGATATTCATTTTCTCATGTGCAATTAAATATAAAATATCAAAATTGCTGGACAATTCACACAGCACCATCTAGCCCCATTCTTACAAAACTCAATTTCATAGGTATGTGTGCAGTATTAAATAATATAATTTATTAATTTTCACCAACTGCAATCATTGTTTAATAAATATTGCTCGACAATTTACACATCTATATGATAATGACATCTATCCCATGGAACGATCACCTTGTTATTGATTCCGATGAGTGAACAATTTTTTTTTATTATTGCTAATACGAGTTACAAATAAACAAGTTATTAGATGTAGAGATGATCTTGTCAAAGCTGCCAGTTCAAGTTGGATACATGCTGCATAAAACTGTAAATGTGGAAATCATTAAGGTATCATACTAAGGGAGTCCTACAACACATGAGTGGATGGTGAATTACAACCTTATCTCTTTCTTCAAGAGAGAACTCCCTGTATGTGTGCAGTGGGAATGTAATATAGGGGTAAATAATTCTTTAAAAAATGTGAAATATATTATACTATATGATACACCGCGGCTTCACCCTCTTGCTTCATTCGGAGTATGGTATTTTGCTCAAGAATGTTTTTGTAGAGTAACAAAAAAGAGTAGGAAACTCAAAAAAGGGAGTATTTTTGACGACCTCTATGACGCAGTGGGGGAAGATCCGTCTGCGACGCAAGAGGTTGCGGGTTCGATTCCCGTCATGGGACAAAAATTTGTACGAGCTGCAAATATTTGTTCTGAGTGTCTGGGTATCTATGGATGTATATTATATTAAGTATATCAGAAATCTAGCACCGTAACATAAGCTTCGAGCTTAACACGGGCTAGATGTTGCTATGTGAACTGTCCATAAATATAATATTTATTTATTTATTATTTCAGACAAAGTCCATGCACAAATCAGACATGCGTGGACATAATAAATGATTATTTAATTTTCTCTTAATCCTTTAAACTGAAAACCCAAGTGAAAACTTACACTGCCTCCTCAATTAGTACTACCCATTCCCAAAATAGTATCAACACATTAAACAGAACCTTGATCGGGAAATCGGCAAGCGCGAGCGCCCACAAGTGCAAGCTGGGTGGGCGAGGTCGCCCCCGGGGGGCGGGGGCGGGGGCGCGGGGGACAGGTCGTCGGCCGCCGCTGACACAGAACCGCGTTCATCGTTCGGCCTAGACTGACCTCCCGCATGACCCGGCTCAGGGTGCCATTTCTTACCAACTCACTAACGCCACTAACTAACCAATCACGACGTAAACATTGCGATTTACTAATGACGTCGTAAATGCTATGGTAGTCGGTTTGATTGCTCAATATTGATTGTTGTTGTAAGCTCCTTATTTCGGTCGGACGTAAAAATGTTGACGCAACGCTAATGCTCTATATTAGAGATATTGACGTGGAGTGTAAGAATTTGTAGGGTTTTTCCTCCTTACAAAGTTAATCCTGAAGGCGCACTTTCCATATTATTCCAGTTAATCATGTCGAAGCTGTAGGAAGATATGTGATCAAAAGTTTTCTTATAAACTTTTAGAATAGAAAAGTTTTTTCATTTACTACGAAATATAGTCAGGGATCCCTAGTACATGGAAATCAAGTGATTACTAAAAAGCTAATTTTTGGTGAGTAGCTTCGTTTCGATGAGACGTCCAAAGATATCCTATACCCAACTCTCGATTGTGGTAGCTAACAGAGATATCAAGGATTAAAAAAATCAAGGATGTAAAACTGGGATAACGGACCACGAAATTTGTAGGACAATATGTTATATCTCAAGATAATTATCTAAATTATATAAAAACATGTTTGTCCTACAAAACCTATGGTTTGATCAAAGGGTCCGCCATTTCGAAAATGTATCGAAAACGAGGTCAATTTAAATGATTACTATGATTACTAACCAGCTGATTTTTTGTTGTATACTTAATTAATATATATAAAATCTAACGGACATATTGTCCGACAAATTTCGTGGTCCGTTATCCCGGTTTTACATCCTTGATTTTTTAAATCCTTGATATCTCTGTTAGCTACCACAATCGAGATTTGGGTATAGGATATTTTTAGTCGTCTCATCGAAACGAAGCTACTCACCAAAAATTAGCTTGTTAGTAATCACTTGATTTCCATGTACTACGGATCCCGGCCTAATAGGAAAATATTTCCGTGTTGACACAAAAATCAATCTACTTATCTAATTTTGTCTTACAACGGGCTTGTGTGCCTGCGAAGCACGAGGTTTCGGGTTCGATTCTCGCCTCAGGATAAATGTTTCTACGATTTGCAGATTGTCTGTATTTGACATCTATTTTTTAGTGTAACCTATTCTAATAAGCATATCAGATATTTGTACCATTCGCCTCGGGTATGATGCGGGGTTAGATGTTGCTGTGTTTTTAATAATAATTATTATTTTTTAAGAATAATTTTTAACAGAGTTATATTTTATTGAAGAGATATATATATTTTTTTTGAACTCTTTCTTCTATCTGCGATCAGTTTTACTTTTAGCAGATTTTTTGCGTGTATCTTGGAAGAGATATTTAGGTTACTTTATTTTAGTGAAAACATATGGAATTTGAAAATGCATTTGTCGCCCATTGTGTCACTGTTATGTATCTGTTTTTTCTTATGTATTGTCCTGTATATTGTTGGTGTTACAATAAAGTTATTTGTATATGTATTTGTATTTTAGGAGTTGGCTATGGAATTGCGCCTCTAACTCCGAGTTGCATTCGTCGTTATGTCATTCTTTGCGTCATTTGATACTTTCGCCGCGCACATTCTCTGTGGCTCTGAATCTAGAATATTTTACAGCAAATTATTGCAGTAGATAAATAATTTACGGCATATTCATTTTTGAATATAACGAGACATAAATTCATCACGACTAAGATTAGAGTATATTTACTAATTAGCAAAGTAACACCATGTACATTATTACACTAACAGGTTTCAAGATACCTACTGTACTCCAGTAGGACATTTCATACTTGAAATGTCATCAATTACAAGGTACTCATACAGTTGTGTTTAACACTCCGCTGCTTATTACCATTCTTATCTATCTATATTAATAATTTCGTCAGGGGGTACGGTAGACTCTATCGAAACCTTATATGAATAACAAAACATAAAAAATATTGATTTTGAGTCGACAACATATATCCGCAAATTCGGATTATGGATAATTTCGTCAAATTTCACCCGAGCGAAACCGGGTTTTTTATCTAGTAGTAAAATAAACGAAAAGAGCCAATTGTATCATCATCATCTGATGTTGCACGAATTGTAAACAGTCAGAATGTAGTCCAGGTACCGTTGAAGCTAGCCCGCAAAAAGTACAACATGTCGCTATCAGTCCGATCGCCTCATTTGCATACGCCCGTGACCCGCTGCCCCGACAACCTTCACTTCAACACTTTTTTCATTTGTTTCCATTTCCTATGTAATGGTGAGTTTAGGTTAGGAACTCCCTTGTCCGCACTTGGACTCGACGTCGGTCTTTTATGTAAAATTACGTAATTAGCTCTATACTTGCAGGCCTAGCAGACATATGTTTACTGGGATTACTTTGCTCCGTTATAAATGAGTAAATATTAATAATTCAACCTTACGGATTTTAGTACTGAAGATTGGGACGAGGATTAACTAGTTTGGTCCATTGGATACTGGCGAATCTTTTTGTCTTTTTAGTATAAATTAAAGATCTTATCCAAAATCATGTTTGTTTTTGAGATCAATGTTTCTAGATTAAAGTTGGCATTGGTTAACCTTTAAATTATGTCCTTTTTGGGATTGGATGTCGTTGACACCTGCGCATCAATTATATTAATCCTTATCTACATTACTTGTAAAGATATTAATTTTATATGACCACTATAAATGCGATTGCGTGATACAAATGCCAATTATTTTCCCGGCAATTTGACAAAAATGGCACTGGAAAGTGGAAAGACCAGCCGCAACACGACCATAGATTAAAACGCAGCTGGCTCGGCTCCTTGTCTGATTCTATTATTGGCTTCTTTTGTGCAATAGCAGCAATAGCTAGCTAGACCTAATTCGAGCCGGTTAGATTCTATCCTATTATAATTACCGGTGCATTGTTTCGCAACATTGTGCATTGAGACAGCGGATAGGGCATTCGCAACTAATGAGTTTATCTGTGAAAGTGCCCAAGAATCGTTGCAGCGGATTATCGGACGAAAGTTGCCTTTGATTTAGTGCGCTGGTATCATTTAAATTCTCGTGGTGTTCGCCGTGACAAATTGCATCGCTGATCGCGGCGTTTCACTCGAAACACGTTCCCTGATCCCCGAACTGTGGGACAACGCATACATTATCACGTCATCTAGATATGCGATGCAATCTTGAACATAACACCGTCTGCTCGTTAGACTTTCGCGTGCTCGCTTGTTGCATAACCGCTTTCCACATGAGTGGCGATCGTGTCTTCTCACTCGCTCCCTGGAGCCTCGGTCATCGACATCCAGAGATTCGCGGCCTAAGAAATGTTATCTACATTTACTTTCCAGCTTTTTGTAACACTCTGGATGGTTATGTCACTCTTAATAATCCATAATTTGTCGTTTGTTTTAACTTGTTATAGGTACAATCTTGGTAAAAAAACCCGCTAGTTAGGTTTAATAGGTTGACATTGTTCATAATAGACTATGCTTAATATTAATAGGTAGGTAGTTAGTATAAAATATCGTGATTTGATTTTTTTTATTTGCGCTTACCAGTCGAAATTCAATACTATATAACACTAAAATAACCTAAATTTTAGTGGTTATTTTAGTCTATATCAGGAATAGTTAAAACAATAACAAAATTTATTGCGTGCCATGTTATCATCACGCTAAGCCACACAGCGAGCGCGCGTGCGCACACTTTGCGATGCGTTCACATACCACTGTCATTTTTTATTACTTTTGTGATTTGATGTTCTTACATAAATCATCATCATCATCATATTAGTTTCGTGAAACACTTGCTGGGTGCTTCTTTATTACGCAATTTTTTTTGGATCTGTGTAAATCGCACCTACTGCCCTCCTGCTATAATATGCAGTAATTATAATTTATTTTTATTCCAATAGTTATGTTAGTTGTATGTGTACCTATATAAATAATGCTTCTTATAATGAAAGTTAGCAGAATTTGATAAACTATATATAATTTGAAATATCAACATACCTATCACGGTACGCAAACAAGTGTACTAAATCGTTACGCGTTAATGTCAGCATGCGCAGAACGGAACGTAAACGGAAGTGATGCAACGGAACGCGTTTCGGCGCGCATCTGTGTAAACATGGCGCGCTTTTCTGAATGGCGGTAATGGCGACGGCGTTTCCCGCGCTCGCCGGCCGTCGACCCCGCGCGGTCAGCGCCCGGGGATACTCGAGTGAAAGTAATTCGCGAACGACGCGGCGTGCGACCGAGCCTCCCCGCACACTTGCATAGACTTGCATTAGATTCCACTGCAAACATTTTTCTATTATTCTACTAAGTCGTATCGACAGAAAAAGCTAAATTGTACCAGGAAAATTCTACTTACAATTTTCTTGTACCTGTACTTGCGGATTTCACTGTTACGGAAATTAGATGTTTTTGCTATCTTGACAATATGCATTGTATTAGTTATTTGAATTCTATTCAATTATTAGTTTTGAAAGCTTTAACTCAATTTGTAATAGAGCACGCCTTACGAAACTTAGCCATCAGCTAGCTGTTTAATGACCCAGTAAACTCTGCTACCGATGCATGCTAAAACTGTTTATGAACGAACAAGGCCGTATGCCATTTCGAGAACGTTTCAGGTTTCCAATAACCTAACCGTTTGATTCTCATTTCATTTGCATTTCTCGGCAGATGCTTGCTTATCGCGCATAAACGGCACAGTGTAGTAAAAGTTGCACGACCATTACAATGTAGGTTTATCTTGATCTAGTTACAATTTCACTTAAGAAAATAACCATTACGTAGCCACCATACAACAAAATTAATTTCTCACCCGGCGAGGTTTTGCAATTACAAGCAGGTTTCCCTTTGGTTACAGCTAGCGGAAAAGTAACCTAATACGACGTTTGGACGAGAAAATTCTTACATCAACTTTACTAAAATTATTTAAATGACAAAAAATTAAACGAGTTACGCATTTAGATCTATTACCGTACCGCCCATGGAAACGCCAGCTTTTACAAGCCTATGCGTAAAAACGCAATTAATATACTTTTGGCATCCGTCTAATATGTACAATTTATAAGAAAAACCCTTAATTCTAAGAGTGAAAAAGCCCAAGGTGTTAAATACTGCGGCCAGGTGGGCACCAGCTGCAAACGCCCTCGCATTCTAACAGGTGATGTATCTGACTAAGCTAGTTAGATTCTAAGCAAATAGTTACATTTGCACAATGCGTCAAAAGTTTCATTAAAACAACACAAATCTAACTTCAATCTTCAGGGATTTAATTTTTCGTTCAATTTATCGGCTTCGAACGAAAAATTTCCCAGTCCAATTATCAGACTGAACGTGCAACTGTGATCAGTTGCATAAGCTTCTCAGCTCTCCCGAGCAAAAATTGTATGAATGTTGGAGAATTGAACTTCACGCAAAGTTCGAGCACCGCCGAAAACAAATGCTAATGTTTTATTTAGTGTAAATTCCAAAATATCCCGTGCAGTCTGAGATGAGACGGCCCAGCAGGGCGATGTCCTTCATTATCGCAGTTCGTTCACTGTCAAACAGTCAGCTGGGGATGTTATTGACTCTACTACGTAAGGGCATTCGCGTATCGCCTTGTGCGAACAAATGAATCCGGTGCAAGTTCCGAACCGCTTTAATTTCTTCAGATTTATTGATTTTTTTTGCACGATTATCCCAATCGTCTGGGCTAGCATTAGGAATCTAGAAATTGCTAAATTGTAAAACCAAATATAGGTATACTGGGTCAATTTTAATAACCCACAAAACAGTGTAAATACATTGTCAGCAACCTGATAATATTGGAGTAAAATTTATCCTTATATTCTTAATTAATTCTGAAAAGTTGTTATAAGTTGAACCGGCCACTGAACTTATGACTGACCAAGTAAAAAACATTGACGCGAGAATCGCAACAATGTGTGCATGCGAAACGGCAGATTCCAAGTACAATAGAACACTGTGCGATATTTTAACAGGTGTATTCACTACGCGCCCGATAACTTGGGAGCGTTGACTCTACTGTTATCGTGTCATGTTAAATTTAAATAAGTTTATGAAATGAGATAGCTTGCGCTTGCGTGTTCCTCACTGAGGCTGTGTAAACAATTTTGGTGCGTTGTCGTGTTGTTAATATGTTATTAGAAATTCCTTTGATCTTGATTCTGTCTGTCAGACTGTTTTTGTGAGAGAAAATAAAGATATATTTTATTTTTATTTTATTCTTGTAATTTTGTGAATGTTATACATTAAATTCAACAAGTAATAAATGTATTTTTGTTTTGCTTGACAGTGCCCGTACCAGAGAAGAAAGAAAGAAGAAGTAAGAATCTAATCACCAAAATTGCAAGTATGAAAGGACCACTCGGTGTTTTAAAGGATTGCGTTGATCAGCGGCTCAGAGTCAAGGTAATGATTACAGGAACAGCGAAACTCCACAACTTCAGATATTCCATTATTATTTCTGTTATACTTATTTAAGAAGGGCTAAATTATGGAAGGTATGAGTTATGGAAGGTATTACTAGTATTATAAATGCGAAAGTTTGTATGGATGCATGGATGTTTGTTACTCTTTCTCGCAAATACTAAATTATTCTAAATTGGTTTTGATGACACATTAATGAAGCATATATGTTTATCAGAATAACACATATGCTACTTTTTACCGTGGAAAAATTCACTATAACACGGGAAAGTTTAAAACGCGGGCAAAGCTGCGGGTGAAAACTAGTAAAAAATTCGAAATTTTGCCATCGATATAGTCTACATATCT
Source organism: Chloroclystis v-ata (assembly GCA_963691955.1). Lineage (NCBI taxonomy): Eukaryota > Metazoa > Arthropoda > Insecta > Lepidoptera > Geometridae > Chloroclystis > Chloroclystis v-ata. The sequence continues at coordinate 6,103,305 of OY829905.1, forward strand.
ATGAAAATAATATTCTCGGTTCTGCTATTTCTTTTCAAACAATAATTTTAATAGCATTAATTTGTCATAAATCCAGTAATCATGCCGTGCCAATAATAACATGGTCTTGCATGGTGACGTCGCCGACCGGCCGGCGTCGCTGCAAGGCTCTTCCTACTGACTCACTGTGTCACTTGCATCTCTCGCTTCTTATGGCCTCCTGGTATTTCATCTTACAATAATTCATTATTTTAATTACGTGGTCCTTCCGCTTTTTTTGCAAATTTTATGAGCTTCTTGTGTGAACAATTAGGGCTTAACTTTGAGGGAATTTTTGAGAAACAGGTAATATGGCAAAAGTCCTATATATTTCTCTGTTCAATAAAAATCTTCATGTTAATACGTCTAATCGGCAATACGTTTATTTTGTCTCTAAATTTCCGTCAAATTTACATTAACTATAGGCATGCTCTAATGTAGTTAGTTCTTAAATGAGAGACGAGTGTAGCATACCATCGATGCTACCGACTCCGGCGTCCAGTAATACCCGAGACGCCGCGAATCCGCGATCGAGTCTAGAACTGAACGCGCGTCGTATAAATAGACACTGGGTCAAATTCGTTCGTTCGCCTGTGACTTAACAATTAACATCGTACCGGCAGACGAGCTATTTCGCTGCAAACTCACATTTATGCTAGCCTGAAAAGTGACATGAATAGAGACGTGGTTGCAATCAGGCGGTCAAAATCAATCGTCACGTCAAGATGTCAAATGAGTTAGATCATCAGCCCCCAAATAACCTCAGATTTACATCAAAAGCCAAACTACACACTGCCACATAGGAATCGTCAAAAATAGCAATACCGAATAGTCACGGCCCAGCAAAGCGATTCTGCTAGAAAGGGCGGGCTATTTCGGCCGCTTCCTGGTTGGAGCCCTGCCAGGGCCGCCCGCCACAAAGGATGCGTTGTAGGGTCCGCCGAATGTGAGACAGTAATGAGAGAAATGAGTTATTGGCCGCAAATCATACTGGCCAGTTCTGAGGAGACACTGCCTTTCATAGACTTGATGATAAAGCTTTTATTATTTCACTATTCTATCGTTTATTTCTTCATTCTAAACCTTTTGTTTTGCATTTAGAAACGCTGTTCTCTCGATCTCATTAGATTCTATCTAGGTATTCTAATGGGTAAAATAATACAATTAACATTATCAAAATATGGATCATAGTTAATCTTGGTTAAAATGGCTATTTCCATTGGTAAACATTATATCACTTATTTAATTCGTACAAGGTCCAAAAATGTGTTGGATTGCTTCAGCCGGAACCAGAAAAATACCAGAACTAATTAGCGGAGTACAATTTATCAGCTCAACCGTGAAGGATTCTCCATCGAGGACGTACTCAGGGCTACGACGCATTTTAGGATTTTTAGCATCTTTGCTATTTTCATTTTCCTGTTTTTGTACAGCTTCATTCCATTTTGAATCCCAGTCATTAAGCTGGATTCCTGTTGTGTCCGATTTGTGTCTTATGCATCAAGAATATAGTTTGTCAATAACTCTGTTCATTTATGTGATAGCATTCAGATTTTAAAATTTACCGAATAACATCGACGTTTCAGCCATGAGAAAAATGCATTTTCTTGCGAGAGAATGAGCAGTATTCTAATCGGTAAGTAGGTCGGAAAATTCCATACTATTTAGACCTTGTTTGAGTCTTTTCATTGTTTAACGAAAGTTCTTTGTTATTAATGTTTGAGTCATATAAAACGAGTCGTAGTAACGCCCTGCGTACAAGCTTACCTTGAATGCTAATTGGTTGATTATTTCAAATATTTCATTGTCAATTAACACTTTACTTACAGCGTAATATAATATCATATAGCGTATGCGTTGTAAGAAATACCTGTATTTAGTAGAGTGTTATATTTTCTTCCTATTAAAACAAGAATGCATTAATATATGGCAAAAACTTAAAGGGCATATACACAGTGCAGCAATGTTACAATCTGGCTCTCTAAATAAAATAATAATTGTATGCTAAATAAATATTGCTGGACAATTCACAATTCACACAGCAACTTCTTGCCCCATGGTAAGCTCGAAGCTTGTGTTACATTGACATAAGAATTTCTAATACGAGTCTTTTATGCAGTCTGATGGGCTTCGCATAGTAAGAACTAAATTTGTCATAAACCTTAATATCCTTGTACAAAGTAAAGCAAGGCTTACAATTTTGGGCGGGGAAGGCTCCGGCTGTGAAGGCCGTAGGACGTACGCCCATGCGCGTTGCACGTGCAACTACCGTCAGCAGAAAAACTACACTACTTTATTCCTATCGTTATTACGTCAGTACTGTTTGTAAATTATAATACTAGATAATATAACTGCGGCTTCGCTCGCAATCAATGTTTATTTTTCTATCTGTAAAATTTCCCTGGACTTCTGCAAACATTCCAAAAATCTGCTAAATCTAAAAATTAAATCAAAGTTTATCAAGTTGAAAACAGAAACTTATTTCCAAGCGTGGCAATGATTTCATTAAAATTGGTTTAAATTAAACTGGTTCGTTAACATTATAAGTTTGTTTTAAATTTTATACCTACCAATTTTATATGATTTGAATTTTTAATTTCGTTTCTAACATCTGATTGGTCTAAAATCCAAAAATAAGGTTATAAGAACATTATTTTTATTCAAGAAATAATGTTTAAATGTCAAGGATGAAATTAACCAATGACGATATATTGGGTAGAATTGCGTAATAATGTCACATAAAGGGTGTTTAGCAGTATTTTTTTCAAGATGCCTTTTTTGTCTAAATCTTTGCATAAAATTTGTTTCTTGTTATTAGTATTTTATGTGTAGATATCCATATATTAATTAAAACTAACGAGTGCCCGTTACCATTTTTCCACATGCCCAATCTCTATAGACATCGACATTCAGCCCAACATTCTAAACAAAAATTAATCATTTCCCTCATTTCCTTTTTTTCGAACCGTACAATACAATACTACAACTTTCACGGTCCTATCCAAATAAGGTTTACAAACTATAGTTTCGTGGAATAATTCCACAATTTTCCGTAGTTTTTTTCCAACCGTACATATCGGACCTTGCCGCCTCGATCATGGCCGGTGTGCGAGTGTGCGTGCGCTGCGTGTGCGCAGGGCTAACGTATCGACAACACTTCCTGCTATCCACTTATCTACGGATTCGGTGGTTCGCCTTGGAGCCAAACTTTGCCTTATTGAGGCTTGTTAGAATTTTATTGTTAAGGCTGCTGGACGATAAGGCAATATAAATAAATAAATATTGCCGGACAATTCACACAGCAACATCTAGCCCCGTATAGTAAGCTTGAAGTTTGTGTTATGGGTGCTAGATTTCTGATATACTTAATATAATATACATACATACTTTATTTACATTCCTCACTCTCCAAAGCGATAATTTACCAACCTAGATAATAATTGGAAAAATACTTTTCTGGACTTGTTAAGGATGTCGAATACATAATTTAATCTACATACAGTACTGCTTTTATGTGCACTGACCTTTATCCAATTATATTTGTTTGTTATTTTGTCTTTGGTACATTAGCTTGTTTGGACCTGATATAGATGTATCAAGGTCCTTAGTGTTAGATTAATGGGTATTTGGGTACAGAGCGGCCGTATTGACAGGTTTGGTTAAAGGTCAGATTTTAATAACAGGTTTGAATTTGGATTAGTTGGACAAATGCAGGTCAGTCAGGCACGGAGCGTTGGCCCATTTTTATCGACTGTTTTTTTATATTATTATACCTATGACTATTTTTATATCATTTTGCAACGCGATTTTACTCATGATTTTTTATGAGGTCTTGTATATTTTTTGATGTAGACTGTTGTTTGTAATGTAATATTCATTTTTAATTTATTGTCAGTATTTATTGATACCTAGCCTTTAAAAGCTTTTAACTAAATAACAAAGAAACGCAGTTCCTGTATAAACTGTAACACCTTATTAAACTATTTTAAAAACCAAATTTAATAAAAATCGGATTATTGGTTTAAAAGTTATAGTGGAACAGAAAATAGAGAAAAAAAATCTAAAAATCGGTTTCGGTTCTCTGAAAAGAAACTTACTCCATGACCGACCCATATTTATTACAGATTTATTATTTATATAAGTAACAATATGTAAGATTATTTACCTTGTAGGTACAATTTTAAACTCATTTACACGTTCATGAATACCGTCTTGTTTTTAATGCGTTTTTTGTGGTGCGTCCAAGACGAGCGGTTAACCCCGAATTGTGTCTGCAAGGTCGCCTACAATCGAACCAGCGCTGTGCGGCTGCTACTTTGTCTTTTAAGGCAACGTGCATGTGCACTGTGCTGCGGAAATCTGGGCGCTATATATGTATATTATATTAAGCATATCAGAAATCTAGCACCCGTAACACAAGCTTCGAGCTTACAACGGAGCTAGATGTTGCTGTGTGAATTGTCCAGAAATATTTATTTATTTATCTTTTGTAGGGAGTTGTAATCTCCGTTCTTTAAGTATATAATAATATATGTAATATTAAAAGTCTTTGATGCAGTCAATCATTTACTGCATAGAAAGTTAATGCATTTCTCCGCGACGCCGCGATCAGAAATCCACGGAGACACTTCCTCTTCCCACACTAATGATGTGAAGAAATGGTTACCTCAGAGATTTGATTCTCGGCATCGTCTAACATTATAATAGTGATCAAGTGAATATAATGATTCTACAGCATTTTGAGCTACTTTGCTGATAAATCGGCTTAGTTCAAAAGACACTTGATTTTCGTCCTGAAGGTTGTGGGTTTTGAACCCCGCTCGTACTCCTAGATTTTTTTTTGAAGTTTTTTTAAATTTAGTACTTACATCTAAACAGGTCCTGCGCCTTCGCGCGGTCGGCTCGCTCATGTTTGTCGCGCCATACCTGAAACATGGAAAATTACTATAAATCGACGGAAAATATAATATTATTTAATCGATATGATCTAGTTGACCGTATCTTTATTGGTATGTTATCTTATTTATTTATAAGGACGAGATACATATTCTTTATTGCGATAAAGATGTTAAGATACGTATTTTTGTATTAAAAGCATCAAATGTCTGTCACTATTAGTTTCAAACATGATTCAAAATAACTTCAAAGAACACATAATTTTTTTATCGCGTCCTATCAAGAGGAAATTTCCACCACCAGTACTTGAATAAAACAAGCCAAGCCAGGGTGCTCACTAGTGTCAGAGGCGTAACAATGGCGGCCGTGTCGGCGGCGTGTCCGACTCAAATCTAAACAAGCCTCTATTATCAAACAATTATCGACAAGGTCGCTAAAGAAAAAGATAAATTTACGATTTCAATAGTGATTACAAGTAATTTCAAGAACAAATAGTTTATTTACTAATAGCATTTTATGGTTATTGTAATGAATAATTACCATTGCGGCTGTTTTTGTGAACGCACTTCATTGTTATGGAAATCAACGCTCTAGATTTCAGGAAACGAAATAGTATGTGAGAATGTGGATATGTGAAATTAATTATAAGTTTATTTTTTCTTTTTAATTTTATTAAAGATAACATACCAAATAACATGTATACATACCCATTTTATAACATTCAGAAAAAAAGAAATTTAAAGCGATCTAGCAAAATCCGCGCTCTATCTTTGCTCTACCAAATATGTAACGTTCTACCAATCGTAAATTATTCACTGATCTCAATAGTTAAGATTCCAAATAGATTTAGTGTAGTAGAAGTCAGGCGAAGGTATGATGCATTTGGCCTCGCGGCTAACAGATAGATAGCGCTAGACAAAGACGGTGCGAGGTCATGAGCGTAGCCTTGCGCGGGAGCGCGCACGCTTCCGCCTGTCGACGGCACGCTAGCGCCCGTCCGGCTCATTACATGCCCGACCGTCAAGCGATACAGGCGCTCTTCACTCTATCAACTCTTATAAATCAAATAAAATACATTCACACCTAAAACTCAATCATTTCATTTACTAAAGTTGTTTACTGTAAATTTGATCAAAATCTTGCTAGTATTAAAGTTAAAAAATAGTTCTCCTTAAAACAACTGTATTTATCACTGTTATGAAAAATTCCGCGATGCTTATAATAAGCAACTGTTTGTCTATGCATAGACCTACCGATAACCGGCTAAGGTCATGATCGTGTCGTAATTGACAGGCAATAAACCTTATGAAACAGCAAACCCGCATGACTGAGGAAAACTTGTATTAAACAGCTTCCTTGTAAATAAAAGCTATTATGCCACTGTATGAGCTTACAAATGGCTCATACATAATCATTTGTATCATCTGCCTACGCAACTGCGTAATTGTAAAGTAAGATCTTGCTGTGACATCTAATCCTGACAGAGCATCGCCATTAAATAACTCACACAGGTGTCGTGGATACATGAATGTGACATTTAGTGCTGATGCTTGTTTCTGTTGATGGACTCGCAAAACACTGACTGTTTTATATTTAGTTGCAGCATTAATAAACTTCAACATAAAAACAAACAGTGTTTCTTATGTTGTGATCGTATCTACACGATATTCTAGATTAAAAAAAACGTTTTCGATTTAAAACTGTTCGTTTTCAGTTTCGTAAATAGTTAGAAATAAAATCCTGTTCTGCAACTATGTCAGTGTTTATCTGAATCGCGCAAATAAAAACAAACCGACTTATTTTTTATGACGGTTGTATTATGACTATTCTATCAAGGTATAAATATGTATTAATTTTTCTTAATAAAATTTTCTTAATAATAATTAATTTTTTTTTCTTTTTTTTTTTTTTCTTATTTTCTTTTATTTTCTTATTTTCTTTTGTTCAAATTTGGTTTGCTTTGTTTTCTTTAGTTTATATATATAATAATAATAATGTAAGTAATACTGTCTTAAGAAACTATTTATACTTACCTATAAAAAAACATAAAATTAAAATTTTAACACTTATTGTACTTTAAAATTAAAATTATCACAGGCAAGAGCGGAGTTTCCCTATCACAAGCAAATGTTTGCTTAAAAGGGAAGCCCTAATACCTATATACAAACTGTAAAAATAAGTACTGAAATAAACATTTATTTTATTTTATCTATTTATTTTTTATTTAAGAGCTTCTATTACCTGGTGACTGATGGTAGCGATGACAAAGAACGTCCATAGCTAATGAATGCAGGCGGTTTCACTCGCATTTCTTACTAGTTGGCAGACAACATCTGTGTTTGCTGGTGACCAGGATACAAATTATCTATTATACCTGTCTATTTTGTTTTCATACCTTTAACATCTACACTGTGTTGTTAAATATTATAGCTGAGTAACTATATTGAGTAATTAGTTTTTATACCAATAAATCAAGTTGTATTGATTTAACCTTGGCATCTACATACACGCTTGTATTAATTTTGTTCATTACCATACCCTTAACTGATTGTACCAAGGTACTTTGCGCTAAGTATCTTTTTGATTGGTGATTTCCCGCCAGATTCGCACTGCTATTGTAATAAGCAGAAGTAAATAACGCACGCATATATTTGTTGCAGTTGGGCTGTTAATGTACACTGTGATTATAAAGCTCAATTCGCTTGTGTAAAGGGTTTTTATTAAAGTTGAATGTCACTCGTGTGGAAGCTATTATGCCAATCTCGCCTTTTATTCTGTTTACTTTGCTACTTTGAATTTCGTCAAGGTATGGCAAAATAAATGCGTAGTGTTTTGGCGGCTCGTAATCTCAGATAATAATAGATGTTGTTGTAATTTATGTTGTCAATGCCGTTTATGAAATTATCAAAGGCGAGGTTATGTGTCTGATATGTATTTGGCAAAGGAAATTTAGTTCAAGTAAGTTACTGGAAATAACATTATTTTACTATATAATGCAAGTACCTTTACCTTGCAAAGCACGCTATATATTTATTAAGATCAAGATCTGTCAACGTGACAGCTCCAAGATCATAAATGATATGTCACTGTCATTTTTCTCGTAATGTCAGGGTCTGGTAGAGTTATGGGCCGGTTTATTCCAAACCGCGCAAGTTTCGGACTCGTTCGCCTTGCGAGGTCCTTACTTCCGCGATTCTGAGTCAAAGTTCAATGTTTGCATAGTCATTGTGTTATACTTTACATAAGGACGCGCTATTTTTGTGTTATTTGTAGCCTTATCTTGTGATTTGATAATTAAATGATCTGATAAATTATCTTAATGATTGTATGAATTTTTTTAGAGTTTCTTAGCGGCCAAAAAAATCAAACCAAAAGACAATATCAGAAATTGTTATAAAAGTCTAATCGAAACGCCACATAGAAAATACATTCCTATTCTACATACTTATTATTCTTTAAAGACAAAGTCGTTGTAGGATCGCCGCACCTACAACATTTTGCATTTTCCCATTTACGTGAGCCTTTAGATGCAACACTGTATCACAACAAGTTTCTTGTAATGATCTTCTATAAGTGAAGTCAGTTTCAGCCATCCGTGCCAATAAAATAGACAGATTACGCAAATATCGTCATGATTACGTTGTCTCGCTGTTGCATGCGACCTCCGTCCACGGCCAGGCTGCTTCCTGCATAACGCATCCACCGATAGCTGTTGTCACTCCGATAACTCGATAATTACCAAGTTTCTAAACAAGTTGCACGACTTATCGACAGATTTGTATTTGTTCATTATCAGGGTCGTAGAGTGCTTTGTTTTGCTGAGTTGTGAAAGATGCTCATGTACTGTATATTCTTTTCCGTGTTCTTTTACGCCACATTTTCTTCGCTATGATGTGTTAGTTGGGAGGATGCTTGATTTTCATTGCAACGGTCATGAGTTGAACCTGAATCAAAAGCTAGTTATAGTCTCCAGACGTATTGACAAGATATCTTCTCTGAATACGGCCGATTGTAGGTACTGAGAAAGTAGAAGCATCACGGCACATTTAGATTTAAAGCTGCTATTGAGAAACAGATCAGCAGAATATGTCAATCATGTAGTTATGCACTGAGTTTACCGAACAATTAACACAAATAGGCACAGAAGCGTAAGTGCACAGAATTAGCACAATAAACCAAAATAAGAATTACCTTCTCGCGTGAGAAAAGTTTCTCATGCAATTCGTGTTTTTTTTCAAGGACACGCGGATGTTGTTTACACTCTCGATTTTTGGCCGTTTTTACAAAATATTAAGTTCCTCGTATGACGTGAGTTCTAGTATTGTGTTTCAAGTTAATCCGCGCTAATTCTGACTAATGTTTGACCTTGGCCGTCTCTGAATCATTGTCCTATCTGTAACGTCAGTATGGCGTCTAAGTGACGGGAATAATAATCCCATGAAAATGCTTTTTCTTACTCTCACCGGGCTACGATGTAGGCTTTGCCTAGCGTGGAGTCTAATAATTTTGTAAATTGGAAATTATTTACGAAAATATTAAATTTTATCTCATGGAAAAGAATCACACTTGTGTGAATTATACAATTTAAATATAAATACGGAATCGCAAGTACTAATACCTCATCCTAATGATATATTATTTCTATCACAAAACTTATCCAGTAACGGCAAACAAAACGTAACAATTTGTTGAATTATCGATAGAGCAAGTGAACTTGTAGCGCAACCTTGGCCTTACGCATCGCTGCTCCATTTCCTTCAGCAACACAACATGCAGATATTATTTAATCAGCAGCCTTGGTTCGTAGCAATCGTCCAATGTCAGTCTACTTAAAAAAATCCATTGCCTCAAAATACGTGACCTTTAGCTAGCAGGGTACCGCGTAGGGCCGAGACCTTGCCACTGATTCACTTATCACTTTATCACTTGTTGGTTTTTATCGTTTGAGAGGGCCTCGGAGGCGCGAGGTCGGGAGGGTTCCGGCTTTTCGTCTGCGCTGCTTTCCGGCGTTTTTCCTCCGTTGCGCTCGGCCGCTCTTCCTCTTGGATGCAATTATGCAGGTCGCAAGGTTTCGGTGTTTCGGTGACCTTGAATTGGTGTTTCCTTTAGATGCTGTTGAATATTTTATTATGTTGTTTCCTAGTCGTTAACTTATTTTGCCTAATCTGGGACAAAATTATTTCCATGTAAAAAATTAAATGTAAGACCCATTTAAATGAAATTTACAAAATTAGTTTTAAGTAGTAAGTCTCGTCCATGTAATTTACATCAATTTTTTTTCTTATTTGTCCATGTAAATCGTTGTGTTTCTATGGAAACTACAAACGTTTTCGACTTACATAATGGCAATTTTATAAGACACTTGGCACTGGCAGATTCTTCATCATCAGTAAACGCAGTCCATTATAAAAGCCTAAACCTTAGTACAATAAAAAAATCGATAGCTGGTATGATGATGAATGAGTATTACTTCTCATTGATAATAGACATAATAGTCTACATAACCACGGGCATATACGAATATATAGTCTATATGTATAACTATATATGCATATATTGAATGGTTACGACATACGTTCACGTCCACGTCCCGTGCACGTGAATACATTACTGTAATAGTAGTTAGAGCCCGGCTCAAGGCGGTTCCTGGGCGGCCTTATCGCGATCCGATAACTGACCTATCGTAGAAGCCTCACTGGTTTGTGGAGAGATTTGTAGTGTGTTGTAGCCGTGCTATTGAACCGCATGCATGTCTGACTTAGAGGTATATAAAACTAATATCTACTCAGACCTAAAAGGGCCTAAAGGTAAGCCTTCTTTGATAAATGTTCTATCCAAAACTGAAAGAATTTTTCAAATCGTACAATTGATTCCTGAGATTAGCGTATGCAAACAAACTCTTCAGCTTCATAATATTAGTATATGTAGATCGTTACGCAAAACATTTAAATTTACAAAACGAAGTAAAAATATAGTGATATGGTAATTATAATTATTTATGCAGTCTATAAGTGAGGTCCGCTTTAATACGTACAGTACTTTTAATTGTTTGTCTGTCGAAAACTTATCTAATTGTATCTGTATAGTACAATAGTATCTTACTATTTATCTTATACTATTGAAACGAAGGTCTTCTGTTACGGAAGTAACGGCCCTTTATACTATTATTTACTTTAAACTGAATCATCAATGTTAATCATTATAAAAACAAGTTATTTAACAGGCTTGTTTATGTTAATATATAAACATAGAATATTTAACTGTCTTTATAGCTATCTGTTTAATTTAATAGATATTAATTGTAAAATACAGGAAGTAACTATTGTAACTACTATGTATATGATTATGATACTTTGAAATTGTATAATATAGTAAAAGTAATATATATATATTCATAATCGATACTAATATTATAAAATTGAAGTTTTTTTTTTGTTCTAACGCGCTTATCTCTTATATAATAATAAATAATACATAGGGCCTATGGACCGACTTGAGTAAATATATCAGGTATGGATATTACATTATCCAGGAAAGTTATATACTATTTTATAGAAACAATATAAATAGAATAATATTTATTTGTGTACCATAAGATAAAACATCACTTTGGCCCGTCCAATGAATAAGTTGGTCTTAAAAAATGCAAATAAATCTTCAGAGCTAGATCTAATCTAATACTAAGTTTGAGTGAATCTGTTGAGGTTTTATTGAGAACAACCGTTGCAACTTGTTGCTACAGTACTCAGTTACGTAATCAAGCACACGTACGAGAAGGTCTACGAAACTCTACGCACGTAGCACTTGCTACGGGAAACTATTGCGTATTTACATTCTGTATTATGTTAATATTATTTTTTGATATCATAAAGACATAAACAATCAATTTTTTTTCTGGCGTTAATAGTTAAGTTGAAAATTACTTATCTTAATTCGTTACATATTAAGAAAAACAGTTTTGATGAGAGAAAATCTACTCCGTTATCTAATAAGTTACAATATTTAACATATGATTTCAAAAGATTACGTCATTACAAATACATTTTGGACGTGTCATTAATATTTAACTCATAAAATTCCAAGAAATTACTTAAAACATGGTCGTCTCTATCAGAGGCGACCTCGCTCAGGATTAAACAGGGCAGGTCCAAAAGTTCATAATTCAATGACAGTTACGTCGAATTTTATTGTATATTGATATAGGTCACATTTAAAGGCCTCGTGGGCAGAGCTGAGGGCGTATAGCTGTTATCCTTTCGTTGTTTTACGAGGCGAATGAGTATTTATAGAGGTTGTCTCTTGATCTCTTTGAATTAAATAATATAACATATTACACTACACTTGTATAAAAGTAGAAAGAAGGTTTCATCATATTGTAATTTTATCCTAACCGGGAAAAAGAAACTGTCGACATCAAATAAAGACTGATACAGTCGAAACTAACCCAAATTGATGAAATTTATTTTCATAAAGGGGGAAAAGGTTCAATTTCTTAGCACTTTGTTAAATGAAGATGCTTAGCTCCATCCTTGAGGGTAATCCGACTTAACTTGACAAATATACCTAATCCGCCCGAGTTTCTTAGATTTCTCCCGGCTTTTGTAGGAACGTGGGCGGGCTTAGGAAATGGCTCTTTTATTTCAGTTGATAACTTAAATAAAAGACCGTTATTATTAGATGGTGAATTAATCCTGTCGGGGTAATACTGGTAAGATTTAAATTATGTTGGTTATAATTAAATTTTCGCGGGTGAAGAGTCACAAGTCAACATCAGTCTACGTATAGATCAAAGACTTAGTAAATAATTATACAACCGTATTAAATGTAAATAAAATAAAATAAATAAAAATAAATAAATATTACTGGACAATTTTACACAGCGACATCTAGCCCCGTGGTAAGCTTGTGTTACGGGTGCTAGATTTCTGATATACTTAATATAATATACATACATATATAGATATTTTTTTTTATGTAATTTTTAGAGTTGATATACTATTTTTATATTATATTGATAGGTTCGTTCATTAGCATTTAAATGACTATATCAGCGAAGTCAAAGAATATTTTAACAATGTTTTTTAATTATGACACTTATAGTCAGAACAGACTTTCTACACAGAAGTCAAGAATTAACAGAAGAAGAAGGATTAATACTAATTTGAAGCACCTGTTAAAAACTGCGCATTAAACATAAATATAAAGCATTACACATCAGCGTCCTTCAAGTTCATCACGTCATGACTTTATGACTAAGTCCCGTTTCCTAACCACGCGACCTTGGGCCCCGAATCCCAAACCTGTGACCAATGACCGCTAGAGAAAGTAAACATGCACGGCCTTGGAAGGCCGGCGCGTGCGCACGCGACTCTCAACCCTCCCACCACGATACACAGCCCATTCTCCTCTAGCAACACGGCTAAAAACACCCACAGGTGGCTCTCAACTGTATCATTATTCAAATAGAGCTGGTAATTGCTTGCAGCAGTGCCAGTGAAAGTGAAGTGACTCGCATACGGAAGTTTAGCAGGTGCACAGATGATGTAGTAGTTAGTGGACAAGTTATATTGCTACCAAGTTAATAAAATGATCTAAGTTGTTTATGTTAAAATGGAAATTCTTGGACGGTTCATAATTATAGATATTTTATTTTGATTTATGTTATTATGTTATGTTTAGAACTATATAATGGAAAACATTACGTTATTAGCAGGTACTAACAAAATTAGTTAGTTCTCAAGTAAAAAATCGTGATAAGTTCAAAAATAACTCACATAATAAAATAATAAAAGCTCAACCATAACATCCCTTGCAAATCTTAAAAAAGAACTCCGAGAATCCAAAACGCCCCGCATGAATCACGTAAAGCACGTAAGGTGTGAACGGTCGCTGACGTCACTTGCGCGCGCGCAGAACTCTCAGTTTCGGCGGTCACGGACACCTGATGATGGATAGACTCTCGACGTGCGGTGTCGTTGACCTCTACGTGCGGAAGAAAGTAATGCTTTCGTGCCTGTCGATCACCCATTGTCGACCAAAATAGTCGTAAATGTCATATGGTTTTTATTTGTTGTGATGTAGACTGGGAGACGTTTGGGAGGAATGACTTTTGGGGCTCTGATTCACGGATATCTGTCGGGTTGAATAAGTATGGAAATACAGTTTTGGTTTGCCTTTTGATCAATCGTCATTCAATAATTGAACCTCAATCCATTGCACAATATTGGTCAATCGGTAATCGATTACCAAAATAAGGATGTCCATTTTTTTCTCACAGAAAATATCCAGATATAAATTAGTGGAGGTTTCTTATAAAGACATATTCCTGTTGACGATTCAAAAGCAAGTGAAAGCATCAGATTCCTCACGCGTCGCACAACATAAATATTCACAGAGATTTACTTAAAACGCTGACATTTCCCACTAGCCCGTTGCAAATCTTGTAAAAATGCGAATCGTGAATAGAAACCGCTGGCCTGGCAAACTATTTGTTGGCTTTCACTTGGCGGGCTTGCTGGCTTGCCTCGGATCGCGTAATTATGCATAGATTGTCCACAATTTGTCTATTCTACATAAATTGTCTATGGTTCGGTATCACGACGTTGGGAAATATGACTTGACTGGGTTTACAAGTGGAAATGTTGGGTCTATCCGACTGCTTATATTCGATGAAAGTTACTTACATGAATAGTGGTCAAGACTCTTTTAGAAATTGTGGATAATTATGTCTTTGTAAATTTAGTTAAAATTTATCAATCGACTTTTCATCTTTTATTTATCATTCATTATGCGCAGTTTAATCTTACCTACGCTGGGTAATAGAGTGCCTTCTTGCATGTACATACAAGCAAGTTTATTCATGATTACATACTGCGCTGGTTAAAGTCTATATAAACAATCATATTTTCACAAATCTACATTTTACTGATCTCCGTGGGTGTCTAGAAGAAGGATGTAGCACTTATTGTAGAAAACTGGTAGAAGCGTCATTCTGTCGAGTGCATCCCATGCCTACTATGCCAATTTAGCAACTTACTGCGATCACCAATTTGTTAGTTTCTGAATAATAGTTATAATTGGTAAAACTGTTAGATAACTTTATTGTACACAAAACACATGAATATTACAAACACAAAAAGAGACACGTACAATGGGCGGCCTTATAGAAGTCCTGAAGTCGTCGCATCCAAAAAACTTCGTGGTCGAATAAAATTATTTCCAAGATATGAGTGAACAGCGACTTTCTATGGAGGCATATTTGACTTAACACTTCTTTCGCTTATCACTTCTGTAAACCGCAGCTTCAGAAGCAAACGTTCCTGGCCTTCATGTACGCGAAGTGGCCCGTGGCTCCGTTGCCCAATCGTAATGGATCGTAATCTAACCTTTACCTAGTAACTTCACGGCTTCAGCCTTCTTTCGTAAGAGGTTTTCCTTCCTGGCTCAAGCGGCGTCGGCGTAATTGTTATGCTGCGTGCATGTATGATGATATTGTTGCACACTGTTATAGGATTTACTGGTTACTTAAGATAACTAAGACTTGGAAACTGATCGATTCATTGGTCGTCAGGCCGCAACTTCAAATTAGTCACAGGACCATAGATTCGTGATCTTTATAATTTTAGCTGTAGCATGGTCTTTATTATGCAACAGTTTCCCACATTTGTTGACTTACGTTGTAATAAATTGATAAAAATTTGATTTTACGTTGGCACAAGACAAATTTTACAAACATACAGTTTATTGCAAATTCCAGTTAATTATTTTTGAATCTGGCTAATTCCCAAGTTACGGGCTTCCCAGTTACTTATGTAACAATATCAAACGATTGGTGACCATACATCTTCATAGCTAAATGTCATAGACGATAGAGCAAATCACGGTGCTGCAATCATTTCTATTGTTTATAGTTATGTAGAATGCGATAATCTATCAACTGGCCATACCGCCCACAGCCCCCACCCTTTATCAATAGGAAGTGGATCAGAATAAACCACGGCCGGAGACATTTGGCTCGGCGCGCCAAGGCGAAGGGCAGATATTACACCTAGTCTAATTCGGTGCAGATATTAGCTGTTGTCTCTGGCTTTACTTGTCACATTTTTGTATATTATACGATATAAAAGTTGGCCGTAAATAAAATATAAATTATTTAATAAATACCCGATCACCTTAGTTTAAAAGTTTAAATTTTAGTTTTCTTAAATATTTATATAAAACGGCATAAATTCACTTGATTTCCTTAAAGCATCTGTTTCACAGAATATCTAAGAAATGCACAATACTGATATTTTTAGTTCGATATATTATTAGCCCATGTCCAATAGGTAATGAGTCTTGATATGATGATGATGATATTTTCAAAGAAGTGAAATTAACAGACAAACATCATCTCATAACCACTATAGCTCATAACTTAGCTATAGTTGGCGATTGCCTCGGAATCCGCTGGCTATCTTTGTAGCGCACTTCCGAATGGTAATGGGATTGGTAGATATCCAGTTACTTTATTGGTAGGCCTTATTGGATTAGCTGGTGACGTCACGCAGGTTCAAATCCGACCACTTTAGCCGAGGATAAGACGGCTAAAAGTGCCCGCTAAGTAGAATGCCCTATTTGATGATATTTAAGTTAATACGCGTAGTTTCGTGGCGTAATGTTTAAATAGATCTTGATATTTCGTGTTTCGTATAATTTTGATTTTGATAGTACCTACTTATTTTTAAACAACCTTGTAGATGGTGGCCTACTAGTGAATATTTTTTTATTAAAATTATTTGTTGATAACGAATTTAAATGACATTATTAAGTAATAAAAACTTTATTAATACAACACTAAGCTTAAACGATGACTCGCTAAGTACCAGGATAGCATCGCAGCGCAGGAGATTACGACGCAAATGTGGGAACTAGTAGGAAGCGTTAGGCAATTTAGCAATCATGCCGCTGGGGAAGCGACAATTGCAGCTTGCTTACTGCAACTGCGAATAGGTGAAACGTATTACCACCCACAGTGAGTATCAGCTGATTGAAACTGCATTTGATAATTGTGAATGTAAATTAATATCTGCGTTATATTGATTTAGCATTATTCAGGTCAACGCGTAACTGAAACATCTCGTTAAGTTGATGCTGGTATTTCTATAGGTTGGAAGCTAAAAATATTCTTCAATTTAATTAATTTAACAAAAATAAGTAGGACAAGCATAAATATTTAAAATACAATTAAAATAAAGATTTTTACATTATTTCTTGGATTAATTATTCGCATTACTAGTGCATCTGCTCAATCAAAAATACAATAATATCCTAAATATTTATAATCAGACACAATAAAAGTACTCAAACATATGTAAGTAAACCTGTCCAAACAGGAACCGCATCATATCATTCCTAATGGCCCCGATCTGGCTGTCAAAACATTTCAGAGTGCTCTGAAAGCGCTCACGCCTACGATTGGTATTCCTCGGTGACACTGACAGGAAAACGACTGTCTGACGGCACAAGGGCATCCCTACCCTTTACCGATGTACGATAATTTTAGTCTGACTTTGCGAATGGAAATGAATTTCAAAGGAATAACAGTTTCACTCATGAATTATAGTCAATTGCGATCAGATTTTTTTCAAACGAATTGCTCTCATTTGAACTGACGCCACAACTGATTATTTCAGGACACTAGAACTCCGTTTGTTGCTTATGGTCGATATCACTTCAGAAATGAAATGAATGACGAAACTAAGTGTATTTTTGTACCCATGGTTTTAAATAAATAAATTGAAAATTGAAATGGGGTGTACATTAAATTTGAAATACCAAAGGATTTAATTCTGTGCAATATGTAGAGTCTTATTTATTATCACAAAAATTGTCCGTCAATAATGTGCTTACATTTTATTTTACAAGTTGTCTCACGCCTTAAGTATAATACAAACATGTATGTTGTTATTAAGTACCTGTTTGCTTGTAAGGTTTTTAAGCGTCGAGTCAGGTACTACCAAAATAAGATTGTACAGATCAGTGTGTACGGAAGGCGCCGCGACCTCGTCCGCTCCGAATCAAATCGTGAGCGTTCAAGGTCTGCTCGTGTGGAAACTTTTAGAGTTTTCTTTCAATTTTGGACCGTAGAAGGAATCATTATGGCCGAGTAGACCTCTAGTTCGCTTACAGTTTCTTAAAAAACTCTAAACGCCTTTGTCTGTGAAAAGCTAGAACTCGAAAGTGTCTTGAAACTCTTCCTTTATAATCCAAAGTAGCCCTCAGGCTTAGAATCTAGGAACTAGCTCAAACTTGAATTCGTTGCGCACGCGCCGGGAAATAATAAAACTTTATTGTTATTTGATTGTAAACCCGTTCCGCTTTTATTCACTAACCCTGGTATTGTGTATACATACACCATACTCACATGTTTATTTGTATATGGTTTTCATAGATTTTGTTAGGCAATTTAAAGATTGCGTTGATAGAGAAGAACATCACTAGCATTTGCTAAGTGGTAGTAATCAATAGTCCAGTCTCGATCGGTCTGCCCTAGAATTATTGGATAATCTGGATCATCCCACGGGATGTCCAGAACCAAAATAAAAAATAGAATTTTCGGTTTGCCCATAAAATATGAATCATCCTGGGACACCGTGTAAAGATTATGGAACATATAGACAATAAGATTAAAAGGGATTTTGGCGTTAGCTTCCTAATAAAAATAAATTATTCATTAAAAAGAGCAAAGGAATAAAATAATCTATTTAAAAATGATGAGTAAAATAACGTAAAATTTGTAATATCGTAACGGTCTTGTTAACACTGAACCCTGTAGTTCAGACTTGGCCTTTCAGAACAAGGGGCACTTAAATACCATTTAAGTGAACGTCTTAAGTCTCATCAGGGTCTTGCCCTCATTATTCACCTTATTTTCAAGGCTATAAGATTTATAATCGCATTAACTACATCTACTCCGAAAGAGGTTGTATTGTAAACGCAATAGACTTACTCTTAATATTATTTATGGGTATTATAGATGTTGTAGAAAACAGACTAGTCTTGGTCGACAATAGACATACATATTATATTGATCATTTTTGTAATAAAATAATAGTGTTATGTGAATTTGTCTTCTTGTACAAAGCTTTAATGTACTTTTGTTTAATGTGTCCAGTGACTTAGATTTTTGCTCTGTAAACACTAAATAAGCATAGAAAGCGCTTGAGCTACCTTTACGGTTCTGCGATTGAATTCGATGATTGAATCTATGGGGGTTGAATTCATATCATTTCTCAGCCTATCCGACGCCCTAAATCTTCAAGTAAAGAGCGAGATGATACTGTGTAGAATTAAAATACGTGTCTTGGACTACTAGATTGTTTATCGGATCAAAGGCCTCAAAACTTATCATTAAGATCATTTGTAACAGATATTGACAGTTAATTCAGCCAAAGGCCAGCGGAGGCCTGTTGCCATGTCAGGCTGCAGTGCTTCCGGGTTGAAAGTTGTTTTGGGCCCAAGGTTGTGTGAAGCCTGAGGCTTGTGACGTCACGTATTCGCTACTGCATACGACTGTCGACTCGTGACGTCATATAGTAAGAAAGTTCTAGTTCTTGTTCAATGTCGTGTGATGTAGTACAGATGGACAGATTGGTTTGTCAGAAAGCTGTGTGTGAAGGTCTTTATTAGGGTCGGGCTGGAGATAATTGGGTTTTGTACGTGTTGATTTGCAAACAAATGTTTTTCATCAGAGTTAATTACTAGTATATATTTGTTTATACATATGTATGTTTTTTTTGTATATTAGAACACGAAAACAAGTAACATAAACGTTTTTAGAAGGTTTCTTAAAATTTATATACTAATACATACCATCAGGAACGATTGCAATCTACTGTGGTAGCGACAACTGTAGTTGAACACATTTGGTGTCGTCGCCCGTGCTCTTGTCATTCACTGCCTTCACTTCACTGCCTGGAACAAACAATACATAAATGAGTATTGATACATAACAAGAATGCAATTTTCAGGGAATTAAGGTGTAAGATTACTTCTCAAGACTATATACAATAATAAAATTCGAAGCTGCTGTATTCAGAAAAGAGAACTGAGACAGTTTTATCGCGATATTTTTCTTCAACATTAAAGTACGAGTACAATCAGTTATTGAAAAGAAAACTTGAAAAGCGTTAGAATTTATTTTCAATAACGGATTGTACTTGTACTTTTATAAGAAAAATATCATTGCATTGAAAGTCGACTAAGCTACCATGTCTTCATTAGGATTGTCTTTTACTTGTTGTTTTGTTTTCCGAAGGTAAATAAAATATAAAATAAATAAACGCGTAATTCAATAACGTTATTCCAATGCTACTAGGTTGCAATCGCAGTAAGCACTCGGTTTACAGTCATCCAATTACACTAACACATTGTAGGGGCGATTCTAGTGCCAACGCTTACTGTCAGTGGGTGTTAGTTGGTCTTTATTTAGCTACTAGTACTGTGTTAGTGCTCTGATATAAATACTAATGTATATGAAGTAATCTTTAAGTGTAGTTTTATGTAGTGCTGAGAATGAATAATGTATTAACAATAATTTATTGTTACACATGAATGAAACATACAAAATGTGAATACGAAATCGTCTAATTGTTTTTATGCCTCAACAGTTAAGTTCAAAAAGTCTAATTTGTAACAACCTTGAACGATTCTGCGCGATCTTATAATATACATATATCTTATCCTTTTTAGGGTTCCGTAGCCAAATGGCAAAAACGGAACCCTTATAGATTCGTCATGTCCGTCCGTCCGTCCGTCCGTCCGTCCGTCCGTCCGTCCGTCCGTCCGTCTGTCCGTCCGTATGTCACAGCCGTTTTTCTCGGAAACTATAAGAGCTTTAACCTTGAAATTTGGTGAGTAGATGTATTCTGTTAACCGCACAAAGATTTCATAAAAAAATTGAGAAAAAATAAATTAAATTTGGGAGCCCCCATACATAGGACTGAAACTTAAAAACTTTTTTTTAATCGATCCCATACGTGTGGGGTATCTATGAATAGGTCTTCCAAAATCATAACAATGTTTCTAACACCATTTAATTCTAAACTTAATAGTTTGGACGTGAGACTCTTCCAAAGTGGAAAACAGAGTGTCCCCCCCCCTCTAATTTCTAAACTAAGAGGATGATAAATCTAGAAAAAATATATATTGTACATAACCATAAAAACTAACAACGAAAATTGTTTTGAACGAAATCTATCAAGTAGTTTTTTAATAATACGTCATAAACTATTTCATATAAACAATTGCTGCGGAAGCCTACATGGGCGAGTCCGACTCGCACTTGGCCACTTTTTTTACTATACCAAATTCCCAAGCCTTAAAATGGGTTCTATTGGGAAGATTCACTTTATAAGACTACATAATAACCGTTTTTTAAAGCCTCTGGTTACAATTTACACAACCTCTTCTGGTTAAGATGTATAAGTAAAAAAAAAATCAAATAAGGATCTGTTACCTAAGCTCTTTAGAGTAACGTCTTAGCTGAAAACGTCCCCTTTACCATCCCATTTATCTTTATCTTTATCCCACAGGTTATAACCCGCAGAGACAACGGCATTAGGGGCGAGCTACACGCGACGCTGGTTGCCTTCGACAAGCAGTGGAACATGGCGCTGACTGACGTACTCGAGGTGTGGAGGAGGAAGGGCCCTAAGAAGAGGAAAGTCCCTCCAGGGTTGGGTGAGTCAACCTTGTAATACTTCATCATTTATTTATTTATTTATTAAGGCACAGCCAACAGCGCATATTACAAAATATTATAAAGGTTATTTATTATAATAAACTATGTTCCAATGGGCAATGGGTTTTACCCAGAACTCAACGTCGTCTTAGATTTCCTATAAGTAATTACGTACCACGCTTACCTTATTGAACTGTGCTTAAATTATTGAACGAAATAAATTATAGAACTTAGGGCTTCCTGAACTCGACTTACAGCTTAGTATCAGCTATTAATAGATCTGTGGCGGCGTGAAATTCATAATTGTTATGGTAACTAATCAGTTTAAAAATATCTGCGCCGACCCGGGCAAAGTACTGCCTGTGACGCAGGAGGTTGCGGGTTCGATTCCTGCCTCGGAACAAAAAATTGTAGGATCTGCAGATATTTGTTCTGGGTGTCCGTGTTATATAATATAAAAATAAGAAATATATATGTATATACGTATATTGGATAAAGTGTATTTATTAATCTTCTGTTGTATTCGATCGAGTGTAGGTTTAACTAGAATATCCATCTATTGTAATGTTGAAAAATGACTTTTAAATTAATAAGATTTAAAACATGGTCCACGACTTATTTATTTACGGATAAGGACATTTTTTCAATCTATTACACCATTTAAAGCTTACCACCCACACGGCAATTACACAAATAAACATTGAAAGGATATTCAAATAATTTAACACGAGTCGCGTTGAAATGTCAAGCCTAATCACGGAATGATTAATATCATGTTCGACTGTACGTGATATAAATAGCTTTTTGTATGAATACACTATTTAAGGCAACTGATACCAACATTAGATCTATTATTATATCCTAAACGCTTATAGAATACTAATTAATAGTGATTTTATAAGGTACAAATTAGTTTTAGTAAAATTAACAGAATATAATTATTTTTGACTCACAATATCTATAAATAACCTGAAGTTTAATTTTTATTCAATTTTCACTGAGTCGAAAAGTTTTGTTAATTTTTTTCTCGTTGGGTCCTTCTGTTAGAAAAAGCCCTAACTTAAACCAAAATATATTCACGCTACCTATGTCAAATACTTTGTAAGACTCAAAATAAGTCTTCCTCTAGGTACACCCGTCCCAAAAGGGACCGCAGCAAAAATATCCCCCGTCGCTGAGATCACGGAGACACCTCTTGGCAAGGGTGTATGGGAGTGCACCAGACACCTGCCTCAGCTCATGGTCCGCGGCGAGCACGTGGTGCTAGTCAACGTGGTGGAGCGGTGACCTCCTCACAACTTATGTGCGCCTGGTACTTTCATTCGTAAACATCGATTTGTTTTACTTGTAGGTAGCGAGATTGAATCTCTTACTTATGTTATAATTGGTAAAGTTTCGTTTTAGTTTTAGATATTTTAGATTTCTTTATAGGAACTATTTATTTATTATGATTAATCTTTGACTTTTATAATGTCCTCGTACATAATTTAATTGTATAGTTAAAACTTTAATTAATAAGCGAAGAAAATATTCGTTGTTATTGTATATCTTTCATAAGATAAGTATAAACACTTAAATGTTTTAATTTCCCATTTGCGCGAATTTCGCGGACGTTCCCAGTATTGTCTTTGAGAAAAATAAAAACAATTTTAACACAATGGAATGTTTGACATCGAATTCAGCTGATTTAAATAATGCCTGGGAAAGTTTCCCTTTTATTATAAATTCAAGTAATTTGGTGCTATGTTACCGGTGCGGTCTTAAAATAGCTGGAGTATTACATTTCTGGTACTTGTAAATAATAGATTAAGTTGCTTCACTGGTAAAATAAAAGTTATAAAAACTGCATATTCATTACCGAATAAAATGTTTATTGTAATTCAGTTTTATTTACTTTTTCATTTAATAAGAGGTGTTAAATATTTCGTCATATTTTTAATGCATTTCGGAAAATATATGTACTTATACTGCATTCCTCAATAAATGTTTTTGACTTTGAAAAAAATTTAACACAATATTGCTCGAAAAAAATGTCAAAATGCTTTTTTGTAAATGTTACTTTTTGTAACCGTTGTAAAAGTAAACACTTACTATGGAGCATGTACCTACCACTATTGTACATTATTAATCCCTAATATCCCGGTAAAGCTTGTTTTCCCGGCGTGAAAAAGATCCGGTAGTCGGGCGGGCTTTGTTCCCGGGGCGACGGCCGCGTGACCGCGCGAGCGACGACCTCCACCGGGTCACGGAAAACTGCGAAAATTACACTTACGATGCTATTATCTAACGCGGACTTCGTGCAGGCGGAATACGCCTTATCTAAGAGGTAAACTATCTAACTTTAGGTTATGTTTTGTGGGAGAATCTGTAATTAGGAACGTACTTTCTTCCCACTCGCGGTTTTGACCGAGTTTAATAGACTTTCCCGCGTTATAATGGATTTTAAGTTATTCTGTTATAATAAGTCTGATTTATAACTTTAAATTTTCAAAGGTTCGTCGAAAGGCTTCGTTAAAAATAGGCTAGTTTTTACGCGAAAGAGAAACAAACATCCATACCATACTTATAAACTTTCGTCTTAATTTATTTATTAGTTTATATCCCAAAATTGTTAAAACGCGGAAAACTTCTAAGTAGGTACCTACTTTTGTACCATTGTTAAAGAACAGTGTTTGATCAAACCATGGTTTTAACTCATTTCTTAGTAAAGTAAGATACAAAGGGTTTTCCTGCTCCCGGGAAATAAATATTTAATCTTTCATCAATGTGAATTGCTGAATGAAACAATTATAAGAAAATAGTTATAGTTAACAATCTATTAATTATTACACTCTTTTCGCTTGGAACAACGAAGTGTCAAAAAGTAAATTCTCTCATGTCATAAAATGTGTGACTATAATTGAGATTTTCCCACGGTAATAAGATATTATCCAGCATTTCCAAAATTATTTTCAAGTACAAGGTCTCTAGTAGCTTTATATATTATTTTATTTACTGATAATATCAATCGTATTTATTGACTTGAACTTGATGACAGAGGTTTAGAAATGCTTATATGTCAGCCCGTAAGAGCTAAGGGTCTATTAGAAGTTTACAGTTAATAGGAATAGACCGATGAGCGCCGACCGGTTCTATTTGCGTGATGGATGGACAATGGCCGGGCGACGCACCCTGCTGGCCGCCCGCCAGGCGCCCACGCGTGGGGGTGGGCTCGTGGGCATGCCTACAGGTGCTGTGTAGTACCGTTGGAATTGGTCTTATAGATAACGCGGAGTTTTCAAGGAAATGAGGTTGTTTTCAATATTAGTCTTCATTTTATTTTATTCGTCATTATCAAAATTTAAATAATTCAAAACAGTTCTTATTTTATGAGTTACGGTTTAGTCTGTGTGTGTGTCTTCTTTATAACCCATTAAGTATCTACCAAATGTCAAGGAGAAATTATGACGAGTCAAAACTTAAAATATATCTATCTATTCCACATGTTATACATATATACATAGATTAAGGGTTTTGCAATACGTGTAATACTATAACTCATTATTTTGGACAATTTAAACTTTTTAAGGTACGAGTATACACAATTCCTATGACCTATTCCTGGAGAATTTCTTAAAATCAAAACATATGTTTATATTTACCATTGGCCTCGCGGTAGCTAGCAACCTTCATCGAGCAAAAATAAGAAACTATCGAATTATGTCACTTGCCGAGAATAGATCGCGGAAGCTCTTGAACTTATTGTCCACTAGTCAAGGTAGTTGGGATGATTTAGGGACTGGGTCGTCAGTACCTAATAATAATATTGTTTACTAAATTTTGTGTTTGGTGACATGTTAAATATTTTTACCTTGACTGACAAATATCAAACGTTTGCAGGGCTTAATCATGGTTTTAAAAAAAAATTGAATCATGGTATGATACCCGTTTCGTGTTCTAATATTGTTTGCAAGGTTATGCTGCTTAGTTTGGGGTTAGATGATGCTGTGTTAATACATAACTGGATTATCTATTTGAGTAATTTCTATGCAAAGGACAGTTTTAGAGTTCTGTGCCCGAAGGGTAAAAATTAAATCTTTTTACCTTGATAGATGAATTAAAAAGCTAGAAAGATAATGTGTTCGCTCTTAGCTTAGCTGCTCAAAAAAATATTGATGAATAAATATTTTACACTTTTTTCCATTTACTGTCATTAAAAGGGGTTTTGTTCTCCTTTTAAAGAAGAGAATAATAAAGTTTTAATGGCCCTTTGTCCTATCAAGGTTCCTCTGGATTTAACCGATAATATATGGAACTCTTTGTGATACAGATTAAATATTTGCACTTGTCGTTTTATGTTGTATTCTAGAGCTATGTAACTAACGTGTAATTACAATTAATATAATAGGTCAGGGAGGCATATTAACATTGCAGTTTTTTTTGCATATTTTTATTCTTATATACTGTCTACTCGACTCGATGGCCAACTATTAACATGTTAGATAATCTATAGCTGATTATTGTCAGTTATGTTACTTTTATAAAAAAGCTAACCATAATTACCTACCAATTTTACTAATGGAAATTTGTAATCATGCATCCCTTTACTCTTGATATAGTTATATTCCTTATCTCTTGTGTGTTACTTTTTCAAGCAAAAACTATGGAACGTTTTGTAGCTAATAAAACTTACAATAATGTACCTATTGCATTAAATAGAATAAAATGTGGGATTGTTACCGCGGAAAAAACTTATAACATAAAAAAAGTTCCAACGATATTTTTTTATAAATGACGATCATCGTGTAATCATTAATTACATTAATAGCACAATAGATGACACTTATTATAGTGATAGGTCAAGGCGTCCTATTGTGTGGTAATGTCTGTATGTCTGTTCCGGAGTCGCGGGGTATATTTATAGTGCATTGCGCAACGCTGCGTTTGCTCAGCCTGTGCGAGATTTTTAACGGCTTACTGCATTATTTTTGGATGCAGCTTTTAAACTAGATATTGTGGATTATAAACAAGAAACAATCAAATCGATGTATTTAACCGAAATTCAAGGAATGAAAGAATCGTGGATAATGAGTATTATTTAGACGTTTCATTGACGTATATTTTAAATTACATAATTATTTTTATTTGTCGCAAGAAGTCAATTTATTTTGATTAAAATGTTTAAAAGAACCCTATAAACAACAATTACACATAAGAATGTTTGATAGACAGCACTGGTCAAACTTTCTTATGTGAAACTGTTGTTATTATACAACTGTAGCGATATACAACATTATATTTGTATAACCTGAAGTTATAAAATGCACATACAGAGGCATATCGACTGTCTCATAAGGCTAACAGCTCGGTACTTCCGCAATGCCTTCATGTCTGACTAAAATTATGTCTCAGCCAATGTCGACTGCTATACAACCTTCGTGCTCGGGACAGAAAATACTGGACTTGCATATGCAAGTCGCCGTTCACATATGTGAATCAGTTCTTTACTGAAAAATGGTAAAATTGTTTGATCCGCTTCAAGAAAAGGATTTCACCTACTGCCGTGTGCTTTTGCTCGACTTGCGAGGATGATTAAGTAACTGCACCGATTATAATGAAATTTCATGTAAGTTTGAATGCCGGGAAAACACAGGCTACTTTTTACCGCGGCAAAATCTATTCTTACGTGCACGGCGAACAGCAGATACTGAGATAAATAGGATTCCAACTTATACTTATAGGTGGCGTCACTAGTTTAATATTAACGAAAACTTAATATAATTTTATTTTTTATTGAAAAACTGGACAGAATTAGGGCAGGCTTTTCCCCACCAGTAGGAAAATACAGGCTATATTTATCTAACAAATAATAAATATTTTATAAATAAAATGTATTTTAATTAAAATGAAACAGAGTACGTTGCCAATCTATTTTGTGAAAGCAACTATGATTTATTCATGAGAAAATTAAGTTTATGACCGTAAGAATGTAAGAAGAGTAGATATCTCAATTCTATACTTCGCCTAGAGACAAAATATTCTTATAATAAAAGCATGATAAAAGCACTCTCGTTTTATTTACAGCTTCTGAGACTAATTAAATATTTTCTTCTAAAATAGCAAATTAATTAATAGTAATATTTAAAAATAGAACACTGATGGAGTCTCTACTCCCGCTAATGTCTAAGCGAGAAGCAAGAGAAGTTCAATCCTATAGCCTTAAAGTTACCTATATCTTTAGAAAGTACGAGTAACTTTTAAAAGTCCGTTATCAACATCAACATATTACTTTTAATTTATTACAACACCATAACTT
Source organism: Chloroclystis v-ata (assembly GCA_963691955.1). Taxonomy (NCBI): domain Eukaryota; kingdom Metazoa; phylum Arthropoda; class Insecta; order Lepidoptera; family Geometridae; genus Chloroclystis; species Chloroclystis v-ata. The sequence goes on from OY829905.1 coordinate 6,131,237, forward strand.
ATAACAGAAAACTAATAAAACTCACAACCTAATTAATGAAAACTAATAAAACTGCAAAAGCAAAAGGTAAAAATCCCGGCGTCTAATCTCCGGATAACGCCGGTTGCGCACGCGCAGCGCAGTTTCACTCTTTTTGTATTCTTGCTAAGTTGAGCGCTGACCCATTTACCGCAAATAGCCGGGACTCGAACCCGCGGCACGTGTTTTAGCCGGATTCTTTAGAGATTAGTAAAGGATCTGCGTCGGATGTTCATGTTTGTTGTTGTTTAGTAAATAACTCTAGATGGTGTTGTTTTAAGATGTTTAATATCTCGCGGGTTTTTTAATTTTTGTATTACATACTTAGTAAGTATAAGTATTATAAAAGAGAATGTTTGTTTTCGTTTGTAAGTTTGTTAGCCCTTCATGCTGAACCAACAGATTTTTTTGTATAAGTATAAGTTTAAATATAGATTAGATCTCGTATAGATCTAAATGTAATCTATCTCAGATATGGTTCGTATTTGCAATTAATATTTATATCTCAAGAACAGCTGAATTGATATGTCTGAAAATTATTGAAGAGGTAGCTTAGAACCAGGAGAAAGACATGGGTTTCTTTTATAGCGGGAAATCTAATATAACTCATTGAATACTTATGCAATTTGTTAAATACGTACCTCAAATCCCCATCTTTATTCAACTCAAGGAAAGAAATGTGAAAGTTTGTGTTTAATCTGCCAAATCAGTTTGCATAAACCATTGATTAGACGTAGGTGGGCTCTGTCACCATAGGCGCAAGTTGTGATGATATTTATATTTTTTTTCTATGAGTGGATGAAGTTCCCCTGCCAACCTCAAGCGTGTTGATTGTTAAGCGTGGTGATTGTGTACCTACCAATTCCCTTAAAGTTAAAACCTACAATGGACCTAAATTAGAAAGCATCCTGTGTCACTAGCGAGACATGTGTTGTCATTAGGTATATGTTTAATAAATTCTAGGTGTTTATCGAGGAGACTTTTTCTATTTTATTCTCGCCTAAGCCTTTACCTTAGTGTATCTTGCAAGGGCCGCTTGCTTTCTCTGCAGTTACGCAATCCGACGTTACGTTTGCAGGTGTAGGTAATCTTATGTCAGTTTACGAGCATTCCGGCCGTGTTCCAACTCCGTGCCATAGACTATAGAGCTGGAACTGTCACTGTTTGATGCGGAATTCTGTTGTTTTCTTCGACGTATGTACAAGTTACATTTAATTTATATTGGCATGCTGTAACAGGTTGCATGTTATTTTAATTATTAATGAGCCCAAAATATTCAAGATGCTGGCTGATTTGATGATGACTGCTAGTTTGATTTGATGGTAAACTAATCGTTGATGATACATGACGTAATAGTTTGACACCTTAAATACGGGACGTATTACGTATACGTATATTTATATTTAACGTTTTAAGTAATAATAAGATAAGATGCTTTTTGTTTAAAATGCACTTTTGTCTTACTCTCTTAAATTATTCAATCATGTAAATTCAGTGACAATATTGGCTATTTGTAATATACTTAACTATGAAAAGAAACAAGGATTTCCACAATATTCACAGCGAAAGAAATTATTTACAGAAACTATCTTTGACAGGATGGAAATAAATAAAATATATACCCGAAGTACTATGAATTGCAAAAGTAAGTTGCTTAAATCTGAGTATCTCCAATCATAGTACAGTCGCGAAGAAAACAACGTTTTAAAAGCAATAATACTGGAACAAGGGTTATTGTTCTTGAACAAAAGCTCATTACGACTAGCTGGGGGCGAGTTGCATTCCTAGATGACTTATAACTGTGCTGGAACAACAGCATCCTCAGGATCTATTGGAAACTCGCGTAACTGATGACTACAATAGAGCTTACTCAATCGTCAACTAAACGTTTCAAAAGTTCGTTAGGACATAATATAAAAAATAAACACATTAACGACTCCTCATGCAAAACTTTGACAGACTAGTCATAACATAAAGGGTTGTTCTGCTATTTACTATTTTGATTCAAACTGAAATACAAGCGAGAACATCCGAACATTCTCTATGGAGATCGTTGTCTGTTTAAAAGGAGACCTTTGTAAGATTAGAGAAATAGTGACATTTATTTTCTTTATATGAATTCTTGATACTTGAACTTATAAAGGCCATTTCTCCGTGACTGTCCGTTTCTATTCTCAGTGCAAAATTTCAAGTAGAAACGAAAACGCACTGCAATACACGCTAGAGACCAGCGCTCGCGCAGTGAAAGTACTTTCGCGCGCTCGATGCCCCGGTCGACGAACCTGCGCGGGAATGAGACAACAGGCTAGAGCGAGATATTGGTATTTCCCTAAGTTCACCCGCGGAAAGCGATCGGGTTCGCGAAAGTGAGTCCACCAGGAAATCGCGGCGATCGTAAAGCGTGTTAAACGATTTTTATGAGTTTATGTTTATGTCCCTATAAAAGGTTTATATTGTGGTATATTATTTTTCCGCTCGCTTTTCAGTTTTCCGGGCGTTGACCTCTGCGCGGGCGCAGGGAAACGTAATGACGTAACTTGAAGCTTTATGGTTGGGGACGTTAATTAAATTCATGGTGTTTGGATTTGTGTAGATTTTGTGTTAATTAAGAATCTTTGAATAAGAAGTGTTGAACAGCAGTCTAGGTTCGAATGTGCTCATATTTATCTATCTTACTATTTTATTTTATCGGTTCGGTTATTTTTCCATGAGTTTTACAGGTTTTATATTACGAAGTTTGTTTTGTATAAACCCTTTTAAGGTAACAGTATAAGTAGTAGTAGTATGGGGCCGTCCATTAATCACGTGAGGCTCAAAAGGGGGGGGGAGGGGGTACGGAAAACATCACGAAACATCACGAGGGGGGAGGGGGAGTCTCGTTAGACATCACGTGTATTAATTTTATTTATTTTTTGTCAAAAAGCGATTTTTCTGAATCGAAATTTTGAACGACGCGAAAATTGGCGCGATTGACTCGCCGCCGTTGCTAGGCAACGACTTATTGCAAATACACAAAACGCCATTTTTTAAATCTTTTTTTCCAGTCAAAAATTGCCTTTATAACCTAAGAGCCCGTGATGGCCAGACCTTCCTTTAATTCACAAGCGTGAAAATTCTTTCATGTGTATGTCTAACATAGGTAAGAATAACCCCCAAACATGAAACCTGGATCGCGGTTGCTTTGGGAGATAACAACTTTTTACCTGTTATCTCCCAAAGGAACCACTTGTGAATTAAAGGAAGGTCTGGCCATCACAGGTTATTAGTCTATACTAAGAGCCCGGTCTGGCCAGACCTTCCTTTAATTCACAAGCGTGAAAATTCGTGAAAATCGTGGTTCCTTTGGGAGATAACAGGTAAAAGGTTGTTATCTCCCAAAGCAACCGCGATCCAGGTTTCATGTTTGGGGGTTATTCTTACCTATGTTAGACATACACATGAAAGAATTTTCACGCTTGTGAATTAAAGGAAGGTCTGGCCATCACGGGCTCTTGGTCCATTACATAGACTTCCAAAAAATACACGTGATCCAGGGGGGGGGAGGGGGGGTTGGTCCCAAACCTCACCAAATATCACCATGGGGGAGGGGGGGGTCAAAAAATGAGAAAAACGACCTCACGTGATTAATGGACGGCCCCTATGTGATCTTGCCACTGCATCCTGGGAACTCACCTGGGTTAAGATGAAAACTAAACTATGTTACTTTAGGGATAGCTTTTTTGACTTTGCCTCGGTTTAATTCAGAGAAGACTCGTCAAAATTTTTGTGAGCAATTAGATTTTTCCACGGTTTTACTACGCAGTTAAAGAACGTATAAAATTAATTATCTTATAAGGAAAATCCAGGGTTTCAAACCCACCTTCGGAAAGAAAGACGAGCGTCCTCCCACCCATCTCAGCTACATAAATACAGGGTTGTTACACTATGCAAGTGATCTCCGCGGAAGACATTAGGCCCGCACACACGATGCAAGTGCATCACTTTCACTGCAATTAGCACTAATCACTCGCCATCGCTGGTATCAATCAAATGGCAATTGCAACTTAATTGTTTCCTTGTCTTTTTGCATTTGTATTACTGAAAATGTATTCACGCAATGCGTGCCGCCTGTGCGTTTGGGTATTTGAGGAAACTTGGGAAATCGATAGTGAAAAGAGACAGTGAAGTTCCATTACTGTTTTGATTATTATAAATATTTGTCGATAATCTGTATAGAATTATAACTATCTGTTCAAATACTATTTGTGTTAAGTATTTCATGGTTATGTTTCAGAGTTAAAATACTGCAGAAATGACTACAAGCAAGCATAACTAGAAGGTCTAGGAATCTTTGTCAACGGAAAAAATAGCACATAAACAAGCCCATATTTACGACGGGACGCACACTCCTGAAAAAGACTGCTCTTGTCATGGTCGAAATGTCGAGAGTGTTAAAACTCCTTTGTAAATACGTGAGTTGTTATAAAATGAATAGTGTAACTCGCGAAAATTTTAAAAGTTAAAAAGCCCATACTTGTGTATGTGCAATTTTTTCATTACACACATATTTTAAATTTATCTTTTAAATACCTATAAAAACATATTTGATATACAAAATACTAATCAAAGTTTCAAAATCACAATTTTTCCTACCACATGTAACTCGTGCATATTTCAATCGAATCTGGCCCTTTGGTTAACTAGGAACATTTATGCCGGTTACAAAATAAGCTTTATTACGGACGTGATTCCACTACAACATAACATCAAAACGACAAGATAATGAATTCTTACGACGCACAAAGGCATAGATACCATAGCAGTTAGTACTGGTAGTAGTACGGATCGATACAGAGCTGTTCAATTCAAGGCTAGTTGTACGAGTGCCGCGCAGTGCCGGGTGCGTGTACTGGCTTGTTGTGAAACAGCCTAAATTATATCAATGGGTCTGTAGGGCGGGTTTAGGGTTCATTCTTAGTATCAACTAAACCCTGTTATTTGATTTATATATTGTCATTTTTGTCGTTCATTTGTATCACAGATAGTGTTTCTATAACTATTATTCTACTATTTTTATTCTTCTGTATTTTACAATTACTGTTAAAAGTATAGTAAATTCTATACATTTCTGACAATGGAATACAACTACAGCAGTTATTGTGTACCTATAGGAGTTAATAGTATATCTTTCTTTGCGTAAACTTTTAACTATTACAAAAGCACAAGTAATTTCTATTTGACAACATTTTGGCCCTATCATTTACTTAGATATCTATCAGCCATCTGCGTACCAATAACGTGGCAAAACACACTGGTTGAAAACTTTTGTCTTGAGGCAATGAGGCAAGCACTTGTGTTGATTCAACATGCATAATTAAGGAGTAATAACGGTTATGTTTAAAATAGCTGAGATCACTTAAACCCTTCCTTGTTTTACACGTTCCTCTCCAACTTGCCTACTAAAAGGCACAGCACAAATATCGGAAAGGGATCGTCACCGTATGAACTAAACTTTGTATAAAAATTACTTGCTGTTTTCAAACTAACTGTCCACTTTTACCATGCGGAACAAACTGATACGATTGGTCCAAACTAAGCAAGGCATCATCTAGTTATTTTGACGTTTATTTAATTTTGAGAAACGGCAAAAACTGTTCGATCCCTTTCCGGATTGCTACGTGTGCTTTGAGCTTGAATCGTAGGCGTTTAGCGAGGGTGCTGTCTTCGAAGAAATATAGTTTACTCAATATTAATTACTGATTTTGAAATTCATAATATTATCTACTATGGTAATGGCATGTAGGTGTAATCTTCAAGTGAATTAATACTCCGTTGTTATCAAGTTGTTCAACAATAAGTTGTACGCGTGGCTTTTTGTTGTGCTCAACGTTTTGAAAACACTCAACACTTTGCAAATTAATAACCCTCTAATTATAAAATCAAAATGGAAAGAGTAATCAAAGACAATTCAATTTAGATTTCCTGTAATTTCCAAAGATTATATATATCGCTTCAAGTGATAAGGCCGCCCATTGTTACACTTTTTTATGTATAGTAAAACCATTTCTAAAATGAACGCCCCTCCACCGAATTCTGTATTTTTTTTCTGTGTATTCTGTTTTTCTGTATTTCCTCTCACACGTTGAAATCATCACGGTTTTGTGGAGGGGAGTTCATTTTTAGAATGGTTTTACTATACCTATATTTTTTTTGTTATGTGTTTTTTGTTTTTGTGGTGTACAATAAAGAATATTGTATTGTATTGTATATCTTTGGAAGTAACGGCGCATAGATCTTGCACGTGTCTGCCTCCCTGAGGGTGCTCTGTTAGTTTAAAGGTGAAAGTGTGTTAGTAGGCCCCTTCGAGATCCCACGGGATTTGTTTTACAAACTGTTTTATTACCTCATAACTTGACTTTTTAAGCTATCATGGTTCTTAACAATAATAGAACATGAAACGGGTGAAACATATCATGATTTAACTCAGAAATAGTTAAATCATGGTTAAATACGAGTATATGCCATGTGTGCTGTTAGATTTTCAAAGATTTCAGAAACAGGCATTAAATTATTTATTAATATATAAAAAGGTTTTTATAGGTTTACATTGATCTCCAGAAAATATTCCAATATTCTGCCATCAAATTACAAAACCAGCATTAAAACTTAACAAAACCATTATCATAAAACTTTAATTCTTCCGATAGTTTACAAAATTCGGCGCAATTCTCGCTAGCGAGCAATCCCCGGAATTCTGGGGAACTCATTACTGTTCCCGGGTATTCCGGGAATCAATCAGGAATCACCCGGTGCAGTGGGAGGGGGAGGGGAGGGGGAGGCCCCTTCCCCGGCACGTGTAGCGTTGCCTAGCAATGCGTACTACAACCTCCTTTGCTGGATTGAATTTACACCTAAGTAAAGCTAGTTTCGCGATTTTTCTTTGCCAAAAGTTTTGATGGATCTTATGTTGATATTGTTATATGTAATAAGATATTTTTTGAAATTCAGATAAGTTTGAAAATAATCTTTCTCGTGAATAACTCTACCTAGATATTTAAAAAAACTTTCAATATAAAGCGTATTTTAGGAACAGAAATACAGCGAAAAAGCCCTAAAAATCTTGTATAGGGTTTCATAGTCTACTTTAACCACAAAAACAACTGTATAATTGGCAAATATATAAACAAATATAAGCATAAAAAATTTTAATTATCGCCGCTAATGTCAAAAATAAATTTGTCAAGCAAATAAACTATGTGAATTTCGATGACAATTATGGGAGCAAATTAATTTAAAGGGATTTAGATTTTACTTTTTTTGATTGGGATAATAAACAAACTAGAAATATGTAGTGTAAGGTGTAAATGTGTCCGTAATACGCAGTAGGTGACGGTTATACGATTCACTCTAATATTTGACATCTAATTGCGTTCTCGTAATATAATACGAAGAAATTCTTATGAAGGTCTCTTCTGTGAAACTTATCTTAATAATGGCACGAAGTTCCTAACATTCCTTTTTAGGACCACTACTAAATAAATAACCTATCATAACGAATCGAAATTTAAGATGAAACTTTATTTTTATTTGTAAACCGACCCGCCGAAAGCTTCGCTTCCGTTTTTTACGTTATCTTAATCTATATATAGCTGGTTAATTTTATGCTTATAGCTTTTCTCGATCAATGTTATATCCAACACAGACATTTTTTTTAATGAGTTCAGATTCTGAGATTAGTGCGTTTAAACAAACAACCAATTAAACAAACAAAAATGACAAAATATCTGTTCTTTACAATTTATTTCACTGTTCCTAATTCGTGTTTTAAAATATGTAATTTGAGAAGTTTTGAAAACACTACAGCCTTAGTGGAAATCGAGGAGCTACGAAAAGGGCTACGGTTGCTACGAGATTCGTAGCAGTGCTACGCCGCTTGAGTTTGCGTAGCAAGAATTTCACTTCAAACGTATTTTTCCATTATCAGGCTTGTATTTATTATATTAAACTTAAATGTTTTACATAATAAATTAATTTAAGTGTAAAATAATAAATTCTTTGCAATTTAATCAATAAAATAATATATTGAATTGGATTATGTACGTAGGTATGTCTGACTAAGTTTATTATATTTTAAACTAGTTTTTAATCACAGATACAATCTAAAAACCCATCGACGCACGTTAAATGACATAACCTTACTCTAACCATTAAATAACATAAAGATTTTTAAGTGACAGTTGCGTAACACGTGCCCATAAAATTATAAGTTGACTAAATACTTTGAATTAATAAGTCATAGTTAAATATGTTATGCAACGTGACCTTCCTAGAAAGTTAAGTTACATATGGTTTTAATAATCATACTTTAGTTTTAGTCATTTATCACTTAGCAGCTTTCGAATGAAATAAATATTGCTGGTCAATTCACACAGTAACAAATGGTGTTATATGTATATATATAAAACTCAATGCCGGTTAGCTAATACTTAATACAATACAAGTTCTAAAATATATATTAATTTATACAGAGACAACACGGAACAAATGTCTGCAGATCGCACAAACATTAACCTAAGGCGGGAATCGAACCACGACCTTCGTGGGCAAACCTGCGCCACAGGAGGTAAATAAATGTTTACATTTATTATTAAAAAAAATCACTTTAGTTTCAAGGTCTTATTATAATAAATTGAACATAAGCAAATCTTTTATTTTTTAAACAGATGTTTATCACGCCAACCTCGAATTTAATACAAATTTGGTTAAATTTCATATGATTATTTACAAAAAGAAGATCCGGATGTGTCCTAGTTATCAAATGACCTTGAGTTAATGCAAATAAGGACTCAATTTCTTAAAAAATATATATAATTTGGATCAAATTAAACGATATTTTTATATATTTTAGTAGTTAACGATCAATTCTATTCAATAATTAAATTGAATTAGCTACTTATATAAGTACACCATTTAGAATGATCTTCAATAACAATTCGTCATTTTTATAGAATTCTCTAAAAAACTCATCGACAACACGTTCCATATTCAAAAGATCTCAAAACCACGTAAAAGTGAACACTTATGCTCGACTTTCACTTTCAAATTCACTTTTATCGATGACATTATTGCGTTCACCTTGAATCTTTATTACTTTCTTCGAAAGAATACCGCTGCACGAATATGATTTAAATTTCGAACGACAAAACGCTTGATTACATTTTTTTGATACAATTCGAAAATTAAAAATGTATGATGCATTCGACAGTTGTGTGCAATAGATATTGCATCTGTCAATGTCAATTTCACTTGAAAATCCGAAGTGTCAAAAAGAGCTCACGATGTCTCGCTTTATTTTTAAACTGGTAACGAGTGACCTTAGTTTATGAATGTAGTGCCAATGCCAACGTAACTAGGTCTATGTCGAGCTCGCGGCCTTACGGCGGCTAGTGAAGCAAACGTGAGTGTTTCTGGCCTTATTTGGCACTTTCGGCGGGGTCGCCGCTTTTTGACGCTGTCAAATTTGGCGAGTTATGTCATTTTATCGATTAAACTCGTTTTTTCGCAGATTTTTTCACTGTTTTCTTCTCAAATAAGTGAAATCAAATACAATATTGAATTATGATAACTTTCTGATTTATTTGTCATTGTATTTCTAAAGATAATGTTAAAGTAAGTTATCGTTACATACATAATTTATCGCTAGTATTTTACCTAGTATATTTTGGATCTAATAAAGGTAATAATATAATAAGACTATTTAATCTTTTATGTGAGTATATAATAGTCGTGACCGACAATAGGTACTAGTTAAGCTGACGGCCAGAGGAAAGGCCTGCCGGTATCGTCATATATGGATTTATGTATTACAATTGACATAACACTTTATAAATATATCCCTTGCTTTTTATTTTTCATTTCCTTCTATGTACATTATATGTATGTATGTATCATTTTTTTAAGGTAGAGAATAAAACTGTCCCGTTCCTTTGCGGTAAACCACCATCCCCAGTTATTATTGTTAATTCGAGAGTGCCTACCTAATAGCCAACATATTATATGAATAGATCAATGGAATACTCGTTTTTGAGCGCTACCTACATCTCTGATTTAACTTTAATTATCCGACAAAAAGATAACTGTATTTTTGACACTGCCTATTTTTTAATACTAATCCAATTTGCATTTGTTCATCACGTATTGTCCCAGGATTCGAACCAGCACCCGCCACCAGCGACCTCTATAGCCTCTCACCCACACCGTGGCATAATGGCCGTGAGAGCAACCTTGTCGCCGTCTCGCTCGCACCCGTGCGAACCGCGTGCCGCCATCCCTCTCTGCTGCGACACTACCGGATTCCTGATGCGACTGAATCATTTAATAGTTGTTTGTTTGATTTAACAATTTTTATAAATAGTTTTATTAGTGGAAAATTATGCCTTTTTGTTTGAGAACTATATTTTATTTAAGTACATAATATATAATCCGCATGGCACGTTTGTTTACGAATATTGCTTATTTTAATAATGTTTTGAGATCTCATACTTCAATTCATTTGTTTCGTAGTACACCTACTGCTATAATTTTATTTTTTTGTTGGTAGTTTCCATAATGCTGTATAATTTTATCCGTATTTTCAATGATTTAAGGAGTAGGTAGGTATATAATTCGAGTTTTTGTGCTACACATACACCTAAAAAAGTTATCTTTTTTTAATTCAATGATATTCTAGTAAGAAGTTCCAAAAGTGGGTCGTTGCGCAACGCCATATTGTTTCGCCTGAAACCTGCGCGCACGCAGTTTTCATGTCGCAATGTCCTACATCTAAATGCGCTAAAGCAGAAATAATACCGAGAAGACAATACATGGACTAATTGGTGTCATCGTTTTGCCTACTGTATTCAAATCGGTGATTTGTGAAATAATTAGAAATTAAGTAATTTGTATTTTTCACTCAATTCTAAGTAATTAATGCAATAGGTGGAATTAATTGCCTTATGCATAGTATATCTTCCTTTTAAGTCATTAATTCAATTTTTTTCATCTCATATTAAGATCATTATGTTACTTGGTAATATTTTTTAATTACTAAGAAACCAACCAGTAGTGTTTTATTCCATACGAAGTTATAAATCATCATGGTATATCAATGTAATTATTATCTTGTTTAAAAATCTAAAAATATACATCTTATATACGTTAAACCTCAACACTGGTGTGTAAAAGAATGATTTCAATCTAATATCAAAGCTGCATTTAAAAACCAATTGGCAGGTTTACTCAACACTCGTAATTATTGGTTCCAATAACAAATAACTAGTAGGTTTACATTGCACTTGAACCTTTTAGCGTCAGAGCAATACCTACCGGTATAAACTAGTAGGTATTGTACAACGACTGACCTTCGAGAAGGATCGTGAAAGAATAATGTGAGGCAACCTGAGGCTTAGTTGAACCTTCCTCTACGCATGAGAAGTATCTACGGTTACTATAGATTTTCTGTAAAAAGGGATATTTTTCTACGATACTCAGATTAAATCAAAGGCTACTAAAAAGTAATAAAAAATAGTGTAGCGTTTCCTCAAAATATGTTAAGTATTTTTTGTATGAGAGAGTAACAAACATATTTCCATCTTATTAATTTTCGCGCATATAGTTCAATTCAGTGCGTGTTTATACATTTTACATGTTATTTTCAACTCAATATTTAATAAATATCTTAATATTGCTGGACAATCAACATCTAGCAACATCAACAGCAACATCTAGCCCCGTAGTAAGCACGAAGTTTGTCTTACGGTTCCAAGATATCTGACATAAAATTAATTTAAATAAATAGATAGGTATAGTAAAACCATTTCTAAAATGAACGCCCCTCCACCGAATTCTGTATTTTTTTTTTCTGTGTATTCTGTTTTTCTGTATTTCCTCTCACACGTTGAAATCATCACGGTTTTGTGGAGGGGAGTTCATTTTTAGAATGGTTTTACTATACGTACATTATACGAGTATTTCACAACACCGTAAATTCTTCCCAATCTTTTAATAGCAAGAGTCTTGCATAGTTCCATAGCTTTTACTCTTTCTGAAGCTATCCATCATAATATCAAAGGCGTTTCTGACCTTAAGTATAACTCATAACACAAACTATAGGTACTAGTAATTTCGGAGTATTGAGTGCAGCGTATCACGGCATGCTTATAGGTACCAAGGTTTTACAAGGCCTGGTAGAGTACCGTATGTTAAACTGAAATAGTTGATTCAATAATTAATCATCGCAAACTCAGAAAAATAAGTTTTGTTTGATTTATTATTTTGTAAGCGTAATAAAACAACTTAAATAAGTATTATTAATAAGTACCTTTTTCAAACAGAGAGCTTTGCGGAAATTAAAAAAGTGAATGTTTGGGAAATATTTCAAACATATTGTTCATAATTTGATCATGAAACGGGTAACATACCATGATTTAAATGTTTTTGAGTTTTCCGATATTTCGATATTTTAAATCATGGTATGTTACCCGTTTCATGTTCAAATATAGTTAAAAACCATGATAGTTTAAAAAGTTACATTGTTCATAATGTTGTATGAATGTACATTTACAATTTGTTGAACATAACATTAGATAAGTACATAATGGTTCAAGTATGCTCAATAAAAAGCACAGGGTTTTATCTTTCTCTTGCTTCTAACAATAGTGCCATTAGTTAGTTCCTTTTAGATCTCTTGATAAGATAACAGCACCCTACATTGTTAGCAAAATATAATATTCGCACAACTTCGATAACTTGCCCTTGGTTCATGCTATATTCACACTCTGTATGGTGCATGCAGGTAACCTTCTTAAGATCATACGATTGCTGTAAGATTGCGCAGACGCACCATTCATGGATCAATTTTGTGTGATTATAATTAAGAAATTAATTTCATGAGTTATTACTCAGTTTACTGTAGTTGATTTTGGTGCGTAATTAAATTTTATAAAATATTTACGTTTTTAAATAATTTAGAAAGATAATAAAATAATACATCGCCAACAAGCATTTTAATTTATTTAAATTTGAATATTAAGAGAATAAACTGCAAATAAAAGCTATAGATAGACTGTTTTAATACATTTCCGTACATTCAAAGTTCGTCTTTGAACCTGCCGTCTTCCTGTCGTCTCTCCCACGCTTGTCACCTGTCAATTGAGTGGCCGGTCTTCGGCTGTGGCCCGTTTACCCCAGCCAGCCACAGCGCAACAGCAGTTACTACGGCGCGGCCCTCAAATCAATTTATTTAAACTTCACCTACTGATCATGACACACTTTGCCTGATACGCGCGGCCGTGTGAGTATTTTTCGTGAGCTATATTTTTCGGCGCGAAATTCCGGTGTAATAGCTGATTTGGGCCATTATTTAGGTCGGGTAAATAGAACTGACCTTTGGTTTTAAAAATAGTTTCAGACGAGTTTACAGATGAGGGTAATATAAAAATATCTGTTTTTATGAGAGTTTGCTGTGAAGGCCGAGAGGTATGTTCCACGATATTGAAGGTCGTGGGTTCACCGTGCGTCTTAACTGCTTAAGAAGTGTTCTTCAGATTCCTTATGAAAGGTACATGAGGATAATACTGGGAAACCCCTCAGATTGATAAAGTACCTAAAGACTTATATTTGTAAGGTTATAAATACATTAAGACCATACCTACTGATACAAATTAGATACCTACCCATCGCGTACACGCACGTAGGTATGAATGCATTGTAACATTGTTTATTTACAAATCCTTGTATGCAAAACAATCAAATGTTTTTAATACACAAAATAACTCCTAATTTGTCAGTCCGAGCCGCCATTTTGAAAGTAAGGTAGTTCTATTTTTAAATTCAATTATTTCAAAGATTTAATTAACAAAAATTCGAAAAAAGAATAATGTTCAAAGTGATACGGCGAAGGCGGAAAGAGCGGGAGGCAAGGTCGGCCCTCAAGGCTCGTGGAAAAAACCTCACGATTATAGACTTTGGGTGGTCGTTGTAAGATTCATATTAGTTTGTTGTGTGAGACAATGCTAGGTGGCTCATGCAACGTTTTCAGTAGGTAATAGCAGAGATCAAGGTTGTATGGGTGTGTGTATGCGTGTATGAGGTCGTGTGTATTACAATTCCAATCAATTATTCGATTAGTAATACGGATGTTTTAGAATTAACAGAAATAAAGTCTAATGTTATTTATTGAGCTTGAAGTTTTATTTATTTATAATTAAGTAAATAATTTTATGACGGGAGTCAGATAAATTCTGATTCAAGTTACCTACATATATTAGGGAAATTCTAATTCAGAATAATGAAGCTTAACTAGATCTAAAACGGTCTACTCATAGTAAATCTTAATATGGATAAGTGTAAGTTAAGATATAAAGATATGAATAGAAACTAATTGTGACAAGTGTTTTACTTGAGCAAAATATCAAACCTAACCACAATTAAAAAATATATCTTTAAATTAAATTTAAAAGTACATTATTATATTTAAACAAGTAGGCCCGAAAATTGAAATAATTTCGGAAGTGACTTATCTACTATCACAGCTGCGATGTACTATCAATCTAGGCCAAGGCCTCCACGTCCGACCAGTCTCGCTGACCCCCGGTCCGCCTGCGGAGCACCCCGCGCGGCCCGGGCAGAGAGGCACCGCGGGCGGCGGGGTAGGTCTCCCACGCTGGTCATCATTCGCGACATTTCGCACCGATGATGCCCGAAATTTTACGATTGTATCCGATAGTGAGAAAAATAATTTTGAATACAAACTTTGAAAATTTCCATTGTCCCAATTATATTTCACCACCAAGCTGACCATTAACTCATTTCGTAAGAGAGCCCATTATAAGAGTAGACCTATAATGCGTTATAATACGATTGGCTAGATCTATCTTTGGTACCATTTACCACGCTCACCAAGCGTGATGGTGATCGCAGTAAGTTGGAACACTGCTGCCCACTTTGGTAGCTGCCAGAAAACCTTATAAGTCAGATATACAGTATTTTTATAAAAATATTGCACCTATAGCTGGTGGTTAAAAATAACTTTAATACCTCCTATAAAAATTTCAACAACTTTGTAAAAACCTACTATTCATCCATACAATACAAACTTTCGTCATTTGGTAGAGCAAAATATTGTCTTACTACAAAAGTGATAGCACACAACCAGAAATCATGGAATATCTCTACTTTCTTCTGAGCATTATTGAAATACCGTAACCAGTACGTATTAATAACAATAAAAAAATAATAAACCCATAAAATGTAAAGATTCTTTTTACCATTGTTTCCCAGGAGTATTTTAAAAAGGTTTATTTATGACCCATAAAGTTACCGTAAACATTTAATACTATTTGTATCATTTGTCTGTCAACCCTTTATTGAGCAGTCATAAATATGATTTTTTACTTCGTTTTTTGAACTTTCTTTTTGGTCAAACTATTTGTTGTTTTCGCACTTAAAGTTATAAAGTAGAGAGTCGTTGGAAACTATTTACTGTTAAAGTCCCTGTTTTCTAGCAATGAGAATTGAGAATGCAAATAGGGTGCTTTTGATGATGATAACATACAAAATAAATGATATAGCAAATTAGTGTTCCAGGTATTCCACCGGCGGTATTTCCTCGCCAAAACTTTTAATAGATAAACGTATCGTTATCTTCATTATCATAGTCAGGACATGTTCTACGATAATACATTATGTACTACGATAGTACCCAGGCGATTAAAACAATGCCGACCGTGTCTACCTGCTATCTCCATTATTGAAATTGGTGGGCGTACGGATTCGACGTCATCATTTGAAAATAGAATCTGTCAAATTTGACGACGCCGAATAAGGGCTTAATCTCAATTGGTGTTACTATATAAAAATGATGATAAAATTAAATTTATAAAAGTATGCTAAGAAAATAAAATGAAAATTATTTGGAACATTAGGTAGTAAAATTCACCTCTGAATAAAGTTAAATTAATTAAAACCAACATTACGTTTACGAACGATGCAAATAGTACACAAATATTTTTAATTAACCCTTGCCTAACAGCGAAAAAACACCTCATTTGACCTATTAAAAATAGCAAACTTTGGGAAACTAGTCTTGCAAAAGTCCTATAAGAAATAAATAACATAATCAGTATTCAGTCTTATGAGTGCTACTTCTCTACTCCAATAAAATAATTATGTATTTAAGAATGTGGGTTAGTATCTACGTTTCGATGCCAATTGTAAGATTGCGCGTCGCCATGACAACAACGTATTATCTGGCCTTGATAATGTCCCAATTGTCCCAATTCTAGCAGACTTTTTTTAAGAAATCAGGGCGACGTGGGACTTCTAATCGCAATGCTATTAAATAAATGTAATTAATTGGTATGGCCGTGGGATTTATTTATATTGTAAATTATTGGATGAAATCTAGGTACATTGTATATGATATTCGAATTCGTTGCTTGCAATAAAAAAGGGGAAAAAAGGATTAATAATGCTATAAGTTTCATCAATACATATCTACATAATGAATTTATATAAAACATAAATATTAATACAAGGACCTTACTTTAGGATAGGTTGTTAATTTGTTTAAAAAAAAAAGTAATTCAACGACTCAACGTTATTACTTATACATAGAGAAAAACGAAAAAAAAACAGAAAACATCTCTTTGATACAATTCATGAAATTTTTTAACAACACTTTAGAAGTAGATTTAATTGCAAGAAGATTTGGTAAGTTAAGTGGTCAAATAATGCCCAAATCGCAACACAGCCTTTAATAGATCTTTTATAGATTGAGTTTGCTTTAGTGTTCAAAAACAAATATACTTAGTTTAGTATAAGTTTATACCTAGTTTAATTAAGGTCCTATTTTCATGTTATTTTAGCAGGTTGAATAAAATTATTCTTATTCCTAAAAAAATCGCATAAAAATTTCAAACCGAGCCAAAAAGTGCCAAAATTCTGCACATAACAGCGCGTGTTTAATTTATTATCGGCGGGTGATTCGTAGAGCTATCGTATTTTTCGCCGGCGCAACTGTGTCAAGGAGAACGTTTATTGGAGAAAAAATCGCGAACCTTGGCGCTTCAGATTAGAAGTAGAACTGTTACGTGGCATGTGCTAAACCGCTGCTCGTGCGCAAGGTTAGGTTCGCTACATTAGGCGGTTTACGGATTTGCTTATCTTAGATATTTAAAAGTGCTAATTAGACTGCTGATTTGCAGGTAACAATGTTGTTTGGCGACCTCTATAGCGCACGGGCGAAAGTCCGCCTACGACGCAAGAGGTTGCGGGTTCGATTACCGCCTATATATAAACTATTATAAACTTTTACTCTATAAAATACCTAGATATATTTATCTATGAAATTTAGTCACTTGACTAGGAGCAAAGGTCAGCAGACTTCATTGATAAATGTCATAAAAATTATCAATTTGGTACAGTTTCAGGGTTATTGCTCCCGCAATTATGAACAAAATACTTTCTTTAGGTAAATATTAATTTTAGGTCGACCATGTTGTTAGTTACGATCCAAGCTTTATTATTATTAAACTATTTGGATGCAAATAAGTTCTAAAGGATTTTTTACAAACTTACTGCGATTACTAACCTGCCGAGTAAACGTGATGTTTTATAAAAAAAATCTCAAGACATGCATATAATTGGTTCTGCGGGGAGATCCATGCTCAGCAGTAGGACGTAAGGTTCGTTGTGATAAACAAGCAATTTAACCTTTTAAAAAAAGTATTTAAACCAAAAAAATCTTAACACGAGTAGGTTAGGTGTTAGGTTTAAGTCTAGTAACGTGAAAAATCACGTCTTCATTCCAAGCTAAAATCAGTTAGAAGATGAAGGATGGAATGCCTCACATTTGTCGCTGCGCCGGCGCAGGCAATGCAACTCGGTGACGCGAAAGACTTTCACTTTCGACCGCGCGGTGAACGCTCGCGCTTGCATGCCGCGCTGTGCGGAACACATTCTGAACTATCGCTTTATTCTAGAATACTTCTATTGTGCAATTATTGTACCAGGGACATTAAAAAGGGTATTATTTTTTGTGAGATTCATTCATTGGCTTTTGATATGTTACAGTGAATCTGAGACTTTTTGCTTGACTTGATAAATAATATTTTATTATTTGTAAAAATATCTACGTTTCCTGCTGACTAATTCTCTAACTAATCTAATGCATAATGAAAGTAGCATGCACGAGCTAATCTAAAATATTGTAGTCGCTTTCAAATCAGCATAAATGGAAGATAAACACCAACAAATGCTTAATAGGTTATGCATAATTAGGTTAAAAATGGTTAAATGACAAAAGGCGTGTTTTCAGTATTTTCTAATGGGTCAATTTTATTTATAATGGTCTTGTTAGTGTGACAAGGTTTAAAAGCGTTTTGTCTCCTGATCACCTAATTGTCTAAGTTACCTTAAGTTAATAACCTTCTCTGTGGAGCTGCATACAAACTCAAAGCTTATTATTAAAGTATATAATTACAAGTGAACTAGCCGCTTACAAATTACACAAACAGAATAAAAAAGAGTTAAAAAGAAAAGTGACGAAAAGTTCGCGTGTCATGCGATGACTAGTGATATCACAATTTCGGCAATTCTCCGCCAATCAGAAATACACTTAAACTCTTAGATCTTAAGGTCACAATTCTTATGAAAGATGCCTTGTAATGACTTTCAATGACCAAATGATCGGATAACATGCTCGTTTTATTAGTGATGCTACTTTCTCTGGTTTTAGAGATATTTGTTGCGGATCTACAGGTTATGGATTAATCATTTCGCTTTAGAAATATTGTTATTTTATTTGGACAGTTCAACTAATGGCTTAGTTTCTTTTGTATGGAATAGAAGACTCAAAGACGCATTGACTAATAATTTTCGTCAGTTTGTTGACGTTTGGTTACAAAAAAGGACTTGCACAGGTAGGTACTAAGTGCTTGAAAGACCATTTCTAGAAGATTCTATCGAAAACGAATAACTATATTGTTTAATAATAAATCAAAAAAACAAAGAAAAATATTTAAAGCATTATTATTTTATTTTGTAGCCGCCTGATAATCTTGATGATAATAGATACTAATTTCAAAAGAGACTGAGATCTGTGATCAGTTAGAGACTTAATGTATTGAGATGATTTGGCAGAGCTGTTCCCGGAAAACTATAATAACAATAATTTCTAAACATATAAATGAAATAACAATCTAGCTATTTGTGATTTATCAATGTGCATAAGATTACTGTATCAGTGCATTTGGCCTTGCCCTCCGCTACTACGAGTCACTACTCGAACCACGTGTCTTACTCACTTTACACACGTGAGGTACGTAAGCTTTTACACTACGAATGTTATCGGTTTTTTTCTTATGGAAAGCGATTTCTTAATACAGTCAATGCAAGAATGAATATTGCTGGGCAATTCACACAGCAACATTGCCAGCAACAGCCCCTTGGTAAGCTCGAAACTTGTGTTACGGGTGTTAAATGGAATCGAACCCGCAACCTCTTGTGTCGCAGGCGGACCTTCGCCTGCTGCGCCACAAATGTCGTTAAATCTGGGTTTACTGGTTTACTGGGAGAACCAGTAAACCTCAATTACATTATTTAATTGTATATCGATCCTAATTATCGATCCTATATCAACTGTAGGTATTCAACATTAACATGCCGTATACATGAAGCTGCATTACAAATTTACTTGTTATTAACTAAGCATCTCCTTTGAATTATCCAATGTTTCTGCCTAGTATCAAAATGTAGATATAATTCATAAAACAAATGGACGTTATTTTCCTAGAAAATGTCAGGGGATGTTTACGAACTCTCATCTAAGACTTTATTCTCATTGTTTACGAGTAAAATGTATCTTCTTGTGCCAAAAAATACTCAGGGCTTATAGTAAATTCTGTCGACAAAACATTACGAGTTGGAGGGAAGCCCATAAACATTTTTTTTTTATCAAAAATGCTAATTTATTAGAGATTTAAGTTAACGCTTACTAAACATGTACAACAAAACACATGGACCAATTTGTATAAAAAAATCTAAGTTGACGACCGTGGTTAGACCTATTTTGTATCCAGAAAAAATAACGCAACCTACGAGAAGGTGTTATGCTAAGTAACATAAAAATTCAAATTTAAAATTCTAATACTAACGTGTAATAGAACTAATAGACAAATAGTAAAGGAAGGCGGAAATGTTATTATCAGGCGTAGAGGACATTAGTGATAATAGTAAACAGCTAGAACTAGATATTCATAGACTGTATTGCGGCTTTCATTGAAAAATACAAGTAAGTACCTATGTATAAAACGGTATAGTAAAACCATTCTAAAAATGAACTCCCCTCCACAAAACCGTGATGATTTCAACGTGTGAGAGGAAATACAGAAAAACAGAATACACAGAAAAAAAAACAGAATTCCGTGGAGGGGCGTTCATTTTAGAAATGGTTTTACTATACCACATTTGAATGTTTGTGTAAAGATACGCCGTAAATCTGTTTAAAACACCAGAATATTTTAAATAAAATAGTTTAGTGTTGTGAAAACGCCTTATCTCTCCCGTCAAGAGAAAAGCCCCCGTGTCCCAGCAGTGGAGACGTAAATATGGGTGCTTATAATATAAATACGCGTAATATTACGCAAGCTATACCTACATGACTTTATTAAAATTATACAATTACTCAAAGCCTTTAGATAGAGTTTTTTTAAGTGCGCAGTTCCTTTATAGTAAACCAAGGTCAGAACCGAACGATGCAGGCGCTACTCATACTCGATAATTTCGTGGCCTTTAGATAAAATCGCCTTTGTTTAAAACATATAAAACAAATAATTTTATGCCTGTTTTTTTTATTTATGACCGTGGGTGATGAATGGCATTGAGAAAATAAAAAAGTTTTTCCTACTTACGAGTAAAATCAAATTTCATTTTTTTAGATAAACCTGTAGTAATAAACGAGTGTTTTAATTTTACGAGTACAAACAGGCACTCAAATTTTAGAAGATATTTAGATAAGGACTAGCTAGTTGGTCGAATTTATAATTAATACAAGAAACCTCTCCAGTTCTCTTACAAAAGCCTCTTGTTATATCAAGGTTTTCGGAAAATTGTAGCATTATACAACCAAATCATAGATCCGTTTCCTGGAAGGGTGAATCCTGTATTGTTTTATTATTCTAAACAGTATAAAGACCTTTTGTTCTTATCAAAATAAATCATTATATAAACGTACAATCTTTTACTCTTTTGGAATTAATAAAACACTTTTTTGGCTTCAATTGGCCTCCTAAAGTAAGATAGGGGTTCTCAACCTTTTATGGGCCAAATTTATCCAAAAGGTAAGCAACTATTCAACTAAGTGCCCTTAGACGGAAAGGTCATTGTTGTTCGGACAAAGGTCACTTCCTACTTTTACTGAATTTCAAGGTTTTACTGCACAGACTACATTGAACTTCATTTTATTCATTACAAATGTCTGAAAACTTGTATTATAGTACCGTAAAACACTCCAACATTGCCCACATTTTTCGAATAATTACAATTTTTGTTATTTTTTTGTATGGGGACACAAGTATTTTCTATTCGCATCTGCAACTATAGGATATTTTGCATGTATTATTTTATAAGATTTTGTTTTTCGTCAATATTAAATCAAGTATTTTATTATTTTTAAAGGCGGGCAATGTTATCTCGACTTATTGCCAACATTGCCCACGTTGATTTTTGACGCAAATATCTCCTCTCCGGCCTCTAATCAGCTGACAGCAAAACCTGTAGAAGAATTATGACCAAAACTGGCCATTACTTTAAAACTAAAGCGAATCCATGACAGGTTTCCTACCAAAATCCATGTTAGGCTAGTTGGGCAAAATTACCCTGACCTTGTTAGCATTTTCCATACAATTCGCTTTTCGCCTTTAGTAAAGTGATAGGGTTGGTACATCTCAGTAAACTGTTCTTGACTTTTTATTTCTTTTTATGTTAATAAAAAAACAAGATTATCTTCTATTGAATTATTTAAAAAACTTTCAAGTACCATGTTTGATTCAACAGATTCACATGCAAGTATTAACATTTATTCCGTGTTATTTTTAATACATTCTGGTTCCAATCTTTCGTCTTGACTTTCTTTGACGAATTCGAGATTTGTTCTTGCTTTTAAGAAATAATAAAAATAAATTATCTAAATAATCAAGATAATAATAATTAGCAAAAAAAAAAACTCGGATGTGTCAACCCTAAGCTTATTTTGACTGCGGGCAATGTTGTCAATAGTAGATCGCAAAAATACTAGATAACTTTGCCCACCTTTATAACTTTAGTTATACAAGAGCTGCATCAGTGACAATAACGGTATAATAATACCTTAAGTTTTTTGTACAACATAATATAAATTAAACTCATCTGTGTTTTCTTCATCACGCACAATCCACTTTTGAATTTTCACCAAAATTTGCCCGCAAAAATACACTCTGTCTTTGACGAGTTCCAACAAGTTACTGAGTGACGTTAGCGTTACATCCAATAGACAGTGGTGCTAAACACAAAACCTATTTTCTACCAAAGTCAATAAATGTTACCATAGTATTCAGATATTTTTGCTATTAAAAGTTTTGCTTAAAAATTGGTCTTCGGGCAAAATTACCCTCGGTGGCAATGTTGGAGTGTTTTACGGTATTATTTTATTGGATTTTAAAAATATGCTACGTTAATGTTATAGATAAACTAAATGGTGCGGAATATCAGTAATTTTTGCTAACCCTAAACAAGGCGGACGAACACTTGCAGTATGACATTTGCCCGCGGCTGTCAAAAGTGTCAAAACAACAACATCAAAGAATATCAACAAGCCGATGATGGACGTTCATTGTTTCAAAAGGTAAACTATGAGGTCGAAATAATAGGCAATTTCTTGGCAAAGGTATTTATACCAGTTTGATTTAGAAAGATCAAAACCTCTCAGATGCTTTCAGAATATTGTATTAAATTTAATTGGTACATATTCTATACTTGTAAAATCAAGAGATAAAACTTGTACGATTTTTTATATAACACTAATGACATATTTTTACGAACTTATTATGAAGAATTTCATATTATATTTTGAGGTGAGAGTTTTATCGTTATATTTCGTGGTACTCGTAGGTTGTTATTTACTTTTAATTGGACCGTTCAGTTTATTTTGTAACAGCATCCACAAGTGGCAACGATAAATAAGTAGCTTATGTTAGTTTGTATTTTATTATAACTATTGTTTGTTCACTAAAATCATAAAATACCGAGACATGCAATTAAAAAATTCAAATAATAACAACATGAAAATAACAATAATATTTACCTATGAAAACATTACTCATGCAATAAATATTAAAAGGGTTAGATTAAATTTAAAAGGTCCTGTTTATTGCCCAAAATTATAATAATAAACACATAAAGTTGATGTAAACAAAAATATTAACCTTCAGTACTTACCAAGTCCAAAACGCAATCCAATTGGTCACAGATTCCACACACAATGGTCATATAATCCAGTTTTAGGTAATATAAATCCAAAAACACTGTCAACACTCCTGTCACTGTCAGAAAAATTCAAAAATATTTCGAACACTGAGATTCGTGAGGCGCGCTGGTCGCGCACGTCCGCTGCGGTCGGCGGTCGACAAGTCACTGAACCGGCCGAGCCGCGCGCCGCGCCCCTCGCCCAATCCATGCGTATATTTTTATTGCTCATAACTAGCGTTATCATTGTCAAACCCTGAAATGGTTGTGGATTTCTGAAATTGGGTCATCCGGCGTCTTCCTAATTTCTAATTGACGTAACAAAACTAGCTCCTCTTTATGGCCATATAATTTACTGTGATAGAATTAACGCAGCAGTTTTCACGTTTAATTATGTAAGTAGACATTAATATTAAAAGAGGGATGTATATACATTATGATGACATACTATAACTTTTACTTAACTATTTTTATTCGATAAAAACACGACGATTCCAAGAAGACACGAAAAATGAGCTACCCCGACATTGAGACAGGAACATTTTCCAGAAAAGTTGAAGGCTAGTTGAAAAATTGGTCGTCCTGTTGATTTACGTTTAAGGGCTATGGCCGGGCGCGAGGCATTAACCTCCTGAAAGCTCGCGTAGGTTCAAAGCTCCGGTGCAGCGGAGTACCCTGCCTATCGTTTGACGACACCTGGAAAAGGTTTTTCATCTCTGGAGCCATTTGTGTTAGAATCATTTATAAAAAAGTAATAGGTTAATGTTGAATTATTTTTCCCGAATTTTCCTAACAGGTAGTTGGAATGTTTAATTTTTATGTTGTAACTAAAACGATAACTTTTATAACTTTTATGTTAATGACGTTACTTAGGTAGAAACTTAAAAAAAAAATATTATTATATTAATAAAATAGGAAAAAAGTCCTTACTTTGTTTTATTGAAACAATTCAATAGGCATGAACAAAGAAAATCATTTTCATCATTATTTTTACCTATAATTATGTTCCCACTGCTGCGACACATGGACTTTCACCACGCTGGCTAAGGCGGGTTGGTGAATGTCACATGTCCTCAAACTTTTCAAAGAACATGCCGGTTTCCTCACGATGTTTGCCTTCACCGTTAGAGCACGTGTTTTTAAAGCACACATAATTTTTCAAGAAGAAAAATCAGAGGAACGCGATTCGGTTTGGATTGATGAACCCACGACTTTCGTAATGAAAGTCAAGTGTGCTCCCACTTAGCCAACACGGCTCTTAAAAAAATCATTTTAATAGTTGTTAAATGGAAAATACGCCTGATACAGATTTAAATCAAAAATAACAAACAGAAGTTTAGAATATTAAAGGCTACATACATAAACGATTTTTTATAAAAAAAATACATACAAATTCAAAAATATTGCTTAGGCAAGCAGCGATTATATATTTATGAGGTTGACTGTCCGCTAAGAGAAATGTTATAGGTAGGTTCTTAGTTTCGCATAAATAATACCTAGATCAATTTCGCAAATAAGAGCAGTTTGAAACATTTTTTTCCAAGAAAATACAGAGTTTTTTTGTAAATACACCGTTATCTTAAACCGACGAAAACAGGTGAAATTATTCTTCTGGGATCAATTTGGTAAAACTTTTCCAGTTCGTAAAGAAAACTTAAGAAAACATTTTTATTTTGATTGTTTATTTTAATATTATGGTATAAAAATACGCCGACACTACCATATTTAGTCATACAAAATAATTAAATAAATGTTTTCACGATATGTTAAAACTCGGAAAACAGAAAGGGATAGAGACAACAACTCCAACAGACAAAGGTACTTGTCATCGATTCCTTACAAATTAACTCACAAGTATTTCTAAAAATAAAAAAATACAATGTATTATGATATTTTAAAAGTCGGATAACAGAAAAGGATAGAGACAGCAACTTCAACTGACCTAATCTCATAAATTCCTTACAAATTAACAAATGACCCCGAAAAAAATTAAAAATTAAATTTCAATAAACAAATTGAAAATCGTATTATTGAAATGTATAGCAGATTTCAGGCGAGGACACCCGAAGGTTCCCGGCGCGAGACGAGCGCAGCCGAACACGGCCGAAGTGAGCCGAAGTTCGCCGAAGTTCACCGAGCGCTGGCGGCCGCGAGCGAGGCCGAATACGTCATCCAAGGTGAGATCTTTTCCCGCCAAGCTACGTCACAATTTGTTTTGTTGTGAACTATCATTAATTATAAGTAGTTAATAACATAATGGATTTTTGTTTGGAAAGATAAAGGGCAATTACTGGTCTAAATTATAGAGTACTGATTTATTCCATTTATAGCCATTTTAATCCCATTCATATTACCTATCCCATTCATATCTATAAATCTGTAAGGGTCGGTCATGGAGTAAGTTAGTTTGTTTTCAGATATATTTTGTTTATTATAGACTCAATATATGACACTAAAACTAATTTGACGATTTTTTTTGTGTACCTATGTATGTATATATGCATGCATGTATGTTCCGCCATAACTCTTGATTGAACCAATGATCCCATTTAGATGAAATTTGGTAGATAAACATTTAGACGTCTGGGTCACAGGATAGGCTATTTAAATTCTTACTTCATTTATGATAAGACATAGCTCGCATACAAACGCAGACGGAATCGCGGGCACTGCTAGTAATTTAAATAAAATTTGTAAGTAATGTGATTTGAAACGGTTTTACTCGCGTTGTACCGATCGGCACACTGTGTAATTATTTTACGTTATTAATATGTTCAGTAAGCAATTACGAGTTCTTATATTCGCATTAATAATATGAGAATTCATTCAATTCATTTCGGCATTTGATTATAGGAAGCTTTCTTCATCGCGTCAAAGGGCATCGAGAACCGGACCTAATTTAAGGAACCGGTTCTTTCGGTTCCGAAGCGAAAAAAATACCGGGATCCCGGTTCTTTCGGTACTTTCGGTACTGGTGTTGAATATTAGAATTTTTTGAATTAATTCATGAAAAATGAAATAATAGTAAATAGTAAATGAAATTTTTTTGTAATATTACCTAATTGCTTGGAGACGTAGCCGGCTACGTCACCATGACGTCCTAATTCTAATTCTAATTTGTTGTGGGGGAACTAGGATCTGCACTGACGTCTCGCTATGGAGCGTATTGTGCATTGTCCCCTTGCCTAAGTCGGCCCTAACCAGCCTAACTCCTTGATGTAGCGGAGTAAGACCTTTGGTTTCTTGCAGATATGTTTCAGCATATCTGAGGATGACGACCGCGCTACCGCATCAATGAGGTGCCTTAGCCCTGTCTCTTTTCTAGCCTCTTCAGTGGCTGTGCAATGTAGTAGTACATGTTCTACCGTCTCCTCTGCCTCGAAGCAACCCCGGCACAAGCTACTGTCTGTGACGCCGGTTTTAAGTAGATGGTAGTTAAGTTCGCAATGACCTGTTATGAGTTCTACCATAGTTCTAAGATCCTTGCGATTCATCTTCAGCAACGTGTTTGTCGTTTTTTTCCTATCTTTGATCTCAAAAATTGATTTGGTATGCTTGCAATCAGTTCGTCGCTCCCATAGCTTCTCCTGTTCCAATTCTGAATTTTGATTAAGCCTGATTTTAACCTCGGCGGTTGGTTTGGGTTCACGATATTAGTCTCTCTAACCCATGGCGTCCTAGTGAGGCAGAGCTTTTATTCACAGTGTTTTGTTCTGAATTTTGATTCTGTCATATCATATCATATGGCGCGTCTGGTTTGGCATCACGCTATGGTAAACTAAACACGTGGTATTTAAAATATGCTTAATAAATGGCTTCAACTTATTGTTTATTAATTAAAATTTCACAACATTACCAATACGCTTTACTTTACTCTAATAACAATATATAGATTTTTTCGTAAATAGTCAATGTATACCCAACCCAACCCACATTACAGAAGAGAATTTAAAAATCTTTCGACATGGTCTATCACCAGAATCACCACTTTACCAATTCGAATGATTTTTCTTCTTTTGCTTTTCTTTTTCTCTTCCGTAATCATTTACTAAACAAACTTTAAATACCACGCGAAAACAACTCGCACTGTCATGGCATGGCTATCATTTTAATTCATAATTAATAAACAAAATAATTAACCTGTTGAGTTATTGAGTTGATATTATGCAATACAAGTTTATAAAGTGTTTGTAGTCTACAAAGTAATGAGCAAAAGTTGTTAAGTTTTAACTTTCACAACATTACAAAAACAATATTTCGCACTTACCGTTTTAAAGAGTTTTGAATCCACAGTGAATTAAGCTGCCGTGCCGCACTACACACAACACAACAATGCTATCAGGTAGAATTGAACAGAATAACACAAAATGGCAGCGCGGCCCGTAGTTTTAAGACCTGTTAATCATAAATTTTTTTCTTATATTATTAATACTTTACTACTACATTGCACAGCCACTGAAGAGGCTAGAAAAGAGACAGGGCTAAGGCACCTCATTGAAGCGGTAGCGCGGTCGTCATCCTCAGATATGCTGAAACATATCTGCAAGAAACCAAAGGTCTTACTCCGCTACATCAAGGAGTTAGGCTGGTTAGGGCCGACTTAGGCGAGGGGACAATGCACAATACGCTCCATAGCGAGACGTCAGTGCAGATCCTAGTTCCCCCACAACAAATTAGAATTAGAATACTTTATGTAAATTAACTTTTAAAAAAAATCCCGAAAGTACCGAAATCCCGGTTCTTAATGTGTTGAGAACCGGTTCTTCGTGTATCCAAAAATTCCGGGAAATCCCGGGAATTTCGGTTCCGGGAAAAACCGGTTCTATGCCCTACCCTGAAGCATAGACTAAAGAAAAGCTTATTCAAACTTCATCGAACTAAAACTTTTAAATTCTCATTTGGAATTCCAATTTTAAAACTAAGAACCGTGTTGGCGGTGTCAATATTTGACGAATGTTCACACTTGCGATTTGAATTACGAAAGTTTATCGCACCGGCAGCCTTGGCTAAGGTCGCCTACGAGGTTGCGATTTTGAGGACGCGGTGTGCACTACGCTTTATAAGTTTTTGACAAAGACGTGTGTAGATGTGAAACTGGTAGACATCACTGTTATGACTAAAACTTTATTAAATCTGGCTTTCCACCTGCGGCTTAACCCGTGTTCTCCCGTAAAGAGTAGCCTAAGTGTTAGATATTTTAATAATGTAATGTAATCCTAATAATAATGTTGACAGCCATGATAGTAGAAGTAATCATTATTCATCAATAATTAATATTGATTAATGAACCATAATAAAACTGTTGATTAAATAACCATAAAATTTAATTTATTTTTATCACAGAGATAACAATAAAAGTGTTTTTATATTACATAGATTTTTATTAGATTCTAACAAAAAAATTATAAACGTTAAGCCATTCCGTCGAAGGCTCGGCTGTTGTAGGCTCGTTTTCCTCAGCTACAGGATAAAAATAGAGTACCTGTATCATAGGTTTTAAGCTTCAGAAACTAACTCCACTAAAATATATAAATATTATGAAGGGCTAGTACTAGATTCAAAATATTTATGTACCTACTTAATGAAATTAATTCAAAATTATTGAGAGTTTCTATGTTATTCTAGGCCACATCATGATTAAAATACTGAACGGGAAATAATTAAAATTGCCTTATTGCTAAAACAGTTAGCCGTAGAATTTTTATAAGTATCCCTGCATACCTTCTCAGAACAAGCCCGTTTGCTCACGATGTTTGCTTTAACCGTTAAAGCACTTTTTTATATCCAGAAGTGTGCAGCTTTCGAATCCACGATCTTCGGAATTAAAGTCGAGTGTGCTCCCACTTGGCCATCACGGCTTTTCACAATCGCTCGATCGTTGTCTTTCGCTTCTATTCCCTGGTATTCACTTTTGCTCGCATGGTTTCTGAGGTCACACCAATTCACATTTGAAGCGCCTAGCAATTCGCTAATAACTTCTGGGGTATTACAATAATTTATTGGCAATTGAGGAATTTAAGTCTGAATATTTGACTATATTCTAAGTTATAAAGCAGCGCAGCGGAACGAATTTAAAGTTGTATGAAGAATTTAAAATAATCAATTAATTTTTAATTTAATTTGTGCGGTTTTAGAACCTGTATCTTTTCTTAAAAGGCAAGAATGCCAATGTGCGTAATTAGCAATAGTATTCAGCTTCGTCTTAATATGTATGGGTTTTCTGTATGTACTCTACCTACTGTAAGCGCCTGTAAACTTTGTGCGTTGTGTTCATAAAATGGATTTAATTGGGAAGACCCGAGCCCAGTCGTCTCACGATGGGGCAAGTATAAACCATTGTCCCGTTGTGTTTTAAAAAATTACATACTATGTAACTTTCAAACTATCGTGGCTTTTAACAATATTAGAACATGAAACGGGTAATACATAGGCACAATGCCTTAACCTTAAAAGATAATTAATATACAAATTCAGCTGCAGCAAATGATGCATAGATTACTGATTAAAACTTAAGGATCAGTGTTACAATGGTTACATAACGCGGTGCCGCGTGAGACGCGGGTTGCGGTCCAACTTGCGACAGGACACCCGACACACACATACCATGGGAAATAGAACCTAAGAAGTAGGGAAATATCGCACTGAAAATTATTATAACGTACGAATTTTTGTTTTTTTTTTCTCAGAATATTCGGCTGTCGAATTTTGGTGATAATGGCTTACCGTTTGCTACAACTTGGTCCAGTTCAGTTCTGATAATACCATGAATGGTAAAACAAATGTTGTTTCATTATTATCAACATTCTTTCTATCGGTCGGTCTACGTCCAGATATAAAAACTGTTTGAGTGTCGAAAAATAAAAAGGAAAATAGATTTTCCCGCAGAAATATCTATATAAATGGGAAAGCCGCGGGGCGCTGGTACCTACTAGATAATACGGCTTTACAAAACCACATTTGACAATACACCCCTCACTTCTGAGCACCATAAATCCATCCGCTTCATCTAAGATCAATATTTGCATATAATGCGCTCGACTTTCACTCCACTATACCTACTACTGCTAGCTATAAGCCTAGGACCTATCTCTTTCTAGACTTATGTAATCTTCGCCTTTGGCTTAGGGAATACTAGGTTCCAATAGTTGCAGATTCACACCTCGTCGCGTAAGTTTTAGTGAGCTAAGCTTGATTTAATACGTGTGGTGCCGGTCTAAAATTAGAACTAATGAACCTCTTCTTATGGATGTCATCAATATGACTAAGAGATTCATATACTTAATTCATATAAAAAAAAACCGATATATTATACCAAAATACTTACATAATTAACGATTTTTATTTATGAGGGCGGGAGGGTTTTACTATGTATTGTGTGCCTATAATGTTATTTATTTCCATAAAATCTTAAAGTGAACAATTGATCAATAATGATTATAGATTAACTAACTCTACCACGCATTAGGTCCTAGATCGTAAACTGTATATATAAATATAACTTTATTATTATTTATATAATCATTATTTATATCTTTAACTGCCTGGTAAGGCATGACGAACTCCCCTTATACAATATCGTTGTGCGCCTTGTAAAATGCATTTGCAGTGGTCCCATTTATTCGAAAATATATCGACGTATTGTTTCATGAACTCTATATCTCACTGCACCAGCCATTCGCCAATACGAGCATTGAGAAATGCTTTGTCCAGCTTTTGGTCTTTGTAATGTATTATTCTAAAACTACAATGTCGATACTTTAAGTAATCGTAAGTTACTGTACTAACTACTATTTCCAGATTAATGGACGAACTGGGTGTAGCAAATAGGCTATATACAATACATGGCTATATACTATACAATACATACCAAAGGTTCCCAATTCTTGCTTTTTTCAACACTTTTAGAGCATATGTGGAAACTCGTGCTGGAAAAGTGTTATATGAAAAAGTGTTCTTTGAAAAAGCGCACATACTTTTTTAAGCAAATATAGAGAGCGCATCTAGATTTTTTTTCTGCTGAGTTTGAATCCACGACCTTCGGAATGAAAGTCGAGTGTTTTACCAAATAGCCTGCACGTCTCATGTCTTTAAATTAAATTAATAAAAAAAAAAATCTGGCGCTTAAAATCCGAAAACGACAAAACCACCTCGTATCTCTGTCAACCCTGTCATATCCATCCGATTTCTCATTAAATTAAACTATAAAAGGCATTATCGCTTCATTCAAACATCAATAGCAATATCTACCAAAATAAATGTGTTTAAAATTAAAAATGTTTAACCAATTCTCTTATTTGAGTTCTTTCTTTGAATTTCTTTTACACGTGGTTTATAAAATAAATTTAAAAAAAAACTTTTTTTCGCATAGCCAAAACCTTGTGCTATGTGTTTAATATATTTTAATTAAGTGTGAATTCAGATAGCCCAAATTTAGTAAATGCACGATACTTAAAATTCAATACGATTTGCGCATTTTCTATCTGTCTGTTTGTCATGCGATTGCTTTTATTAGTGTTTTCTATTTTTATTTGATTTCAGGCACGCTATCTGTCAAACTAAGTCGCATGCACTCCATTACTCTACTTTAAATGCATTCTGCAGATTACTGTAATTAACTTATTTAGATTCAGTTGACAAAAAGTTTATGCTCTTATTATAAAACTCTCATATTTTTTCATTCTTTTTTTATATAAAATAAAACTAAGTTTGAAAATAAAAATCCAAAAATATGAGAATCTGATTTTGTTCTGAGATGGAATCAGATTCTCACTTTATATGCATTATAAAGCTTTTGTAGACTATTGTAAGTGCTAAGTTAATTAAATACGCTGTTTAGTTTTCCTAAAATGTTAAAATAAAATACATCGCTGTAAATCATAAAGCGGATCTACGATCTTTAAACTACATTTAAAAAAATATATGTATTTGAAAATTATGCAGCCACTTTTCCGTGTTAACTACTAAGATAACTCACAAATCATAATCGCTCTAATATCAGTTGACCCAAATTACTATAATCTGAAGTATTATAACCCCTTCAAGCAACAATATCGGCCCACTTACAAAGAAATCATCCAGATTATTACATTCCTTTATAATCAAAACGAAGACTGGTTTCTATTTTAACATAACAATTATGTTATTATGTTAAAATTTAATGCTATTTCGGATGCAACTGCAAAATTGGATACTAATTACGTAAACTATAACGATGTGATGTTTATACGACGTTTATGTTTTTCATCAAGATTAAAAACCTTCAGGGAAGCTCTTTATTATTGTATCAACATAGATATACATATATGTCGGGGCAGACAAGAACATCGTTTGAAATATGACTCAGTACCTGTTTGTACCAGGCACATCGCACTACGGGTTGCGGCGCGCCGACGACGCCACTACCTGGAAAGTTGTTGGGTCGACCGCTTTGTTCGTATAAATACGACCGTCGGCCGAGCTAAAATGGCATTCTTGTTCGAGCCGTTGGACGGAACGGACCTCGCTTTGTATTAAATTCAGTATTGCTCGAGTTGTTGGACATTCTTGTTTGAGCCGTTGGACGGAACAGTGCTTTGTTAATAAATGTATTCTTGTTTGTGTAGTCGGTTGGAACGGTCCTCTGTTTGCAGTAAATTCATTTGTTGTTTGAAGTGTTTGTTGGAACAGTCCTCTTTTTGAAGTAAATTAATAATAATAATCTGTTGGTAATAAATTGAGTCATAGGACCGAAACATTGTAAAATGGAATAAATAATGGACGTTTCTTCGTGGTTTTATTATCAACATAAAGACGACTGTGACGTTAGACCTGGTGACGTCATAACCAACTAGAAGCCCTCCTGATAAACACACACTCCTCGACATCCTATATACACAGCTCCACACGACATCAGAAGTGGGATAAGAGACCTGAACAAGTGGGATAACAGACCTGAACAAGCGGGATAACAGACCTGAACAAGTGAGATTCGAACTTCGATAGATCTGAACCTCGATAGCCTTGAGACTGTACGCTGCCACAAGACCAAGACAAAGAAGAAGGCAAACCATACTGACGTCAAATTTTGGAACTACCTGCATCTTTATAAAATGATGCAAAAACTGACCCAAGAACAAGAAGAAGACTTAGTTAAACCATACTGACGACATATTTTTGGAACTACCTGCATCTTTATAAAATGATGCAAAAACTGACCTAAGACCAAGAAGATGGCTTAGTTAAACCATACTGACGACATCTTTTTGGAACTACCTGCATCTTTATAAAATGATGCAAAAACTGACCTAAGACCAAGAAGATGGCTTAGTTAAACCATACTGACGACATATTTTTGGAAATACCTGCGTCTTTATAAAATGATGCAAAAACTGACCTAAGACCAAGAAGATGGCTTAGTTAAACCATACTGACGACATATTTTTGGAACTACCTGCGTCTTTATAAAATGATGCAAAAACTTACCCAAGACCAAGAAGATGGCTTAGTTAAACTATACTGACGACATATTTTTGGAACTACCTGCGTCTTTATAAAATGATGCAAAAACTGACCCAAGACCAAGATGCCGAGCAAACAAACAATTGAGGATCATACTGACGTCAGAGTTTTGAAACTACCTGCATCTTTAAAATGTGATGAAAGCAAAATTGATGAAACGCAAATCGGTCAGGACTTAGCCGAGCAAATAAACAATAGACGATCATAGTTTTGAAACTACCTGCATCTTTTAAAAAGTGATGAAAACAAAATTGATGAAACGCAAATCGGTCAGGACTTAGCCGAGCAAATAAACAATAGACGATCATAGTTTTGAAACTACCTGCATCTTTATAAAGTGATCAAATAAATGATGGAACGCAAATTGATCAGGAAAAAGCCGAGCAAATCAATAATTGGATCAAAATTCCAATGAGAATTCCTACGAACCCCTTCTATGAAATATTCTTCAAGAACTAATTAAGTTTCTTTTACAGATTCACTTCCGCACTACGAGTACTTGATGATATACTCCGAGAGTCAGATGCATAGCACGCACTGCCTGTCAGTAGGGCTGTGTTGGTGGAAGAAGACGATGCACTAGGCCCTCAAAACACTACTGCAAGCTAGCCCGTGCCATCCACCTCCCATGCTAGACTGCCTGTGCAAGTCTGAGCAAGACTCCGACAGAAACAAAGTTAAGTTGATCATTTTTATAAATTTTCCCCAGAACTCTTACCCTCCGAGACCTTACCTATTCTTCATTAAAACTTTGTTCAACTCGATGGAGTTGTAAACAGATACCAAACTCAAAAGCAATCTCTTTGTTTCAGACAGCTGCAGACTAGGCAGGTGCAGAGCGTGCACCGCCTGTCAGTTATTTCCGCACTACGAGGACCCCTTCGAGGCAGATGCAGAGCGCGCACTGCCTGTCAGTATGGCCGAGTGGGCGGATGAATACGATCCTGTAGTTCTACCATGCAACACTTCTACCTAGGCAAGTACCGTAAACTTTAAGCAATATGCAACCAAAACAAACAAACAAAAGAAAGAAAAAGAAAGAAAAGAAAAAAAAAAAAAATTTTTTTTGGCGAACTATAGATTTTACACAAACTAGACTAACAAACTAAGTAATAAAATACGGATTATGATCTTAAACATCAAATAAGAAATCAGTTTGTGTAACTGAGTCAAAAACAATTTAAATAACTGTATGTCCTAACATAACATTTTCAGTGCCTCTGGGGACCCCAGCATCGACCTTTCAAATTATCCTTTATCCCCTGTGGACCACGGTGTAGTATAGCCGCCCAGACCACAGCATCGACCTGCCCGTGAGATTTAAAAATTAAAAATTAAAAACAATGTCATTGCGTGGAGCATAAACATTGATAAAAATAATAACATAACTCGCTCACTGTCCGCTTTCGTTATCCATTATCCTAATAAACATTTTAACTATCATGTTTTAAATTATCGCTGATAATTTGGTGTTTGAGATCAAATTCCTACCTTCTACTAACCTCTAAGAAAAATTCTACTTTATGAGAAATTCCAAGAGTACCTTAATAACCATGCATGTACGTGGAGTGCAAGCATTGGCCATAAAATTATAAAACAATGTAAATACGTGGAGCATGAACATTGATAACAATAATAATAACTCACTCACTGTCAGCTTACCTTATCCATTTTTCTAATAAACATTCTAAGTACCATGTTTTAAACTTTCGCTGATAATTTGGTGGTTGAGATCCAATTATCATAACAAATAACCTTGCACCAAATTATCAGCTAGTGTACCTTTGAATGGATACCTAGCTCAGAGAAACTTTTTCATCTTTTTCAGAAAAACGACTGGTGCAGAGCGCGCACCATCTATCAGTATGGCCGTGTCGGGGCAGACAAGAACATTGTTTGAAATATGACTCAGTACCTGTTTGTACCAGGCACATCGCACTACGGGTTGCGGCGCGCCGACGACGCCACTACCTGGAAAGTTGTTGGGTCGACCGCTTTGTTCGTATAAATACGACCGTCGGCCGAGCTAAAATGGCATTCTTGTTCGAGCCGTTGGACGGAACGGACCTCGCTTTGTATTAAATTCAGTATTGCTCGAGTTGTTGGACATTCTTGTTTGAGCCGTTGGACGGAACAGTGCTTTGTTAATAAATGTATTCTTGTTTGTGTAGTCGGTTGGAACGGTCCTCTGTTTGCAGTAAATTCATTTGTTGTTTGAAGTGTTTGTTGGAACAGTCCTCTTTTTGAAGTAAATTAATAATAATAATCTGTTGGTAATAAATTGAGTCATAGGACCGAAACATTGTAAAATGGAATAAATAATGGACGTTTCTTCGTGGTTTTATTATCAACATAAAGACGACTGTGACGTTAGACCTGGTGACGTCATAACCAACTAGAAGCCCTCCTGATAAACACACACTCCTCGACATCCTATACACATCTCCACACGACATATATTATATATTATACGATATAATTATATTCGTACGATAGCAGGCATTTCATCCGGGTGTTTTTGTGTTTTGTAAGTATTATAAAATAAAATATATTTAATTATTTCAGAGCTCTCTTTCCAATAGACCTGGGCGGCCTTATTGCTTGTGCTTGTTTCTTTTTGTTGTATTTTTTTGTTTGTTTTGGTGTACAATAAAGTGTTTTTGTATTGTACCTACCCGTACATACTCTAAGTAGTACCTACCCGTAACACAAGCTTGAGGCATGCTTAAGGCTTGATGTTTCTGTGTGTATATTATGATGATATTTATATGTATACATACTATCTGCTCTATGTGCAATGAGGCCTGCCCACTGCTACTTCAGCGAGCTAATCCGCTTGGCTATGATTCAAAACAGTCATTTGTTTCAACTTATTATGGCAATGGTTGCTCTACTACAAACCTTATATTCGGTGACGCCTATCTTCTACGTGTATCTTGATTTCTGTTTAAAACTCTTAAGCGCTCTACACACCGCCCGCCGGCACAGCCCGGCGGCCTAACCC
This sequence comes from Chloroclystis v-ata, assembly GCA_963691955.1. Classification (NCBI taxonomy): domain Eukaryota; kingdom Metazoa; phylum Arthropoda; class Insecta; order Lepidoptera; family Geometridae; genus Chloroclystis; species Chloroclystis v-ata. The sequence continues at coordinate 6,168,273 of OY829905.1, forward strand.
GCCGGCCTTATTTTGTACAATCATGGTACAAAATAAGGCCGGCGGCCTAACCCGCCGGGCTGTGCCGGCGGGCCGCCGGCTTTGGTGTGTAGAGCGCATTAGAGCTCTCTATAACTCATGTTAATTATTCCGAGATATTACCACTTTATAGGACCAATATTATTATAACCCTAAGACCTATTGTAGTTGTAGTGTAACACTTTCGGATCCACTGAACACTGACAACACACTCTGGTTGAAGAGGTTAGGTTAGTTAGGTCTTGAGTCACTGAGATATTTTTGACGAAAGACCTACCTAGCGTAGTTCCCAGTTGTATTTTACCAAGTATTTAAATAGGACTTATCCCAGACTGTCTGTTCTAGTTAAACGCACGTCCTAGGTATGTGTATGTATAATTTAATCCTATTATCATATAAATTCCATTTTTGTATGCCATCCCACATAACTTGCAGTTTTGTATATTCGAAGTTCTATTAAAATGCCGAGATATATAAGAACTAGCTTTACGCCGCGCCGCTACGCCCGTGTTATTCATTTTCCCGCGGAAAGGTCCTTCTCCTGGATCTATGCTACCTCTTCACCAATTTTCGTCAAATCAGTGTAGCCGTTCATGAGTTATAAATAGTGTAAATAACACGACTTTATTTTATATTTTAAAGATGTAGATAATGTAAACTTTCGATAGGTATAATATGTATCAAAGTACTCTAAAATTCATCTAGATCGGATGTAAAATCTCCAAGCACTGCGCCAGCGCACTATAGAAGCTTTATTGGATGCATTTTGATAGTACACGCACACAGAGACACTACTACAGGTGCGAGTGTGTGCGTGTTGCGTTTGCGCTTACATAACACGAGAGTGCATTCACTCTAGGGGGGAGGGGAACATGGGTAAAGGGAGGGGGGGTTCTGATACAGATTAAGCTATGCGAGATTTGTCACGATAGCGATATTGTAATGAGTTCATTGATTGAGATCTTAAGCGATTCATTATTGTGGAATCTGGGATTTACGTAATTGGCGATTTTATGGATGGGTGGAGAAAATAAAAGTAAAGTTAGAGTATGTTACAGTAGAGTAGTAGTAGTAGTAGAAATTCGGAGGTAGGTACGTAGAAGCATGAGGTTTAACGCAGCCTATCTGATAGACCCCGGTAGGCACATATTTGTGCGACCTATAGATTTTTGTTCCAGTTGTCCTGTGTATTTTCTATGTTAGACAAAAATTATTTATTTACGTATTAGGTACTGAGACGAAATATGTATTGGGTTGTTGTTTTGTTAAAAACGCTTGGTGGTAGGTATATATAGAAATATATTTAGAATCCTATTTTTTTCTAAATCAGCATCAAACGACTCAATAATTTGTCCCTCTATTTATGATAATGATGTACCTATGTTCTTTTATCCTAATTAGTTCTAGTGTTTCAGTTTCAGTGGCGGCACCCGCGGGTTTTCTTAGGAAAGCTGCGGCCTACGCGCGCTTCCGCGATATACAGCGTGCGTGCATTTATCACCACTAACTCTTATACTCAATATGATAACTAACTAATTATTTTACTACTAGGAAACTAACTAATTATTTTACTAATTATTTTAATTCATATCGGGAAAATATAATAACAGAGCTGAAATGTATCCTATATCCTTGTCCTGGTTCTAAGCTAACTCTGAATTTGCGGCTGAATTTGGTGGCACTTCAGCAATTCTTGAGTTATAAACAGTGGTAACAGTGGTAGCTTGTTCCATATATAACTAATGTGGACTAAATCGACTTGACATTTGTTTCTGTTTTCATTTAAGCTTTCTTATAGAAATGCAGAATATCTTAAGGAAATAATTAACTCTATGACTGAAATGACATGATATGCCTGTACCCTAGGTGTTTTTCTAAACGTATTTTGCTAAAACTTACAGCTACACATATTTCGTGTGGTTTTCCCTACAGCCTGTGTAGCGAGTCTGGGCGCCTGCGCATGTGTGTGGCACGCACACACACACAGTCACCCTCACTTTCACTTGGCGAACTATTCCTAGGCCGCATGCACCAGATTATACTATTTCAAGCAAAACGATTTCATTGTTTTATTTCTTTAATGTTTGTTTCTTGAATGTTGTTGAAAAAATGTTAGTATATTTGTGATACATTCAGAATGAAACAATTAAACAGATTATGTTTGCATATTATGTACTTATACTTATAATATGTATCACTTAGCTAACCCTTATGAGAAAACCTAAGTTGAGTTTCTAATACAAAATGTAAGACCGCCAATAAAATCCAATTATTGTTTGTTTAAAGAAACAAAGAGATAGTTACCTAAGTAAGTACTTTAGTGCACACAAATGTAACAATAAAACAAATCCTAGACGCAACTCCAGTGCGCAGGCGCCACTAGCCGCCATTAGAACGCGCGTGTGTGCGTGAGTGCAGCGCGCGTATGTGTGCGTCTAATGCAGCGAGGATATCATATGGAGCTGCTAACGCCCCAAAACAACGCTGATAATATAAAGTTTAAAAACTTATTTCAGGTCTTGGTACAATCTAGCTTCAACAAATGCACTTTCTCTGCCCTTCTGAGTTCGCCTTTCTCCTCTAAGCTTTGAAGATTTTATCATTGATGATTTTAAACTGCTAACATTTAATTTTATTTGCTATTGATTTAATTTACTTGCAACACTTCTGCACACCTACAGAAAATAATACCCAATTAATTTAAACCTGTCGAAAACTTTTTTTGTAGGGTGAATATATTTTTATATTTTCATAGTTTACATCGACTATGAAAGCCTGTTTTATTACCTAAGTAGGTACTCAAGATAGGGCTTCTTGGCTTTCTGGGCCATATTATTTAATCATTTAAATCAGAACTGATTCTGGCAACAGCATCAATGTGAAAACGAAAAAGTTACCTAAGTATATATTTTTTCGGTTTTAACCGAAAGCGAAGCTGAGAAGAATAAATCACTACTAGTAAATTGCGTATTATCCCCTCTGTAGAAGGCGGTGCGTACGCGCGGGGCGCGGGGCACAATGTGCAAAGACGTTCGTTGCCCCGACGCCGGTCAGTGACTCTTTCACCGCACGCGAGCGCTTTCCCCGCCGGCAGGACGAGGCTAAATAGCACATGCCAAATGCACCATGCTCTACCATAGATAAAACTATATAGGTACTCCTCTTTTTTGAGTTATATGAAGGAGGCTCTAATCGAATAATACTAGAGCAAATTTTACCTACGCGTTACTACTGCTCTCCCAACAATATATTAAGTCTCGTGCGTCCACTGCACGCTACAGTCGAAAATTTCAACAAACTAAAAATGGAAAATAAATGGCAAATAATGGCATTCACACTTGACACAAGCAAATAACGTTAATTGGGCTTTTAAGGAAGAGTCCAATATAAAAACTGATCGTCGCATTACATACATTTAAGTGGTTTATTTTCTGAAATTGTAATCCGTATACCAAAATTAACCATAGGTAAATGTGGTGGTGAATCAGTAGTCAGCAATTTGATTACCTGTGAAATTCACATAAGTGTCCTGGACCCCACCAACCTAGAATTTCACCCAAATCAACAGAAAGATTTATCCAATACCTACAAAATTTTGAATGTTTTGTATATTTGTATATATATTATTTAATCGCGAGAACCTATTATTTTGGCTTTATGTTTTTTATTTAAGTTTATATCGTTGATGTTTTAGCCATTGGTTTTCCAAATATTGTTAAATAAATAAATAAATATTACAGTAATTTACTTAACGTCATTGTTCATACTCTTCTCCATAGACCTACCTCTAAAATCTCAAGATGTTTTTAATTTTCAAAGTTCTACTGCCCACTGGCATTTCACAAGCAAACTCTACTATTTCTATATCCGAACCTTGTTTCTACACAAATACACATTACGTTACATAATTTTCACTTCAATCCCAACAAAGGCCTTATCACTAATCAGCAATCAGCAGACAATGTACTTACTTCATAATTAGCAACGTGTCGTCTTCGGGTCGTCACTTTCGAAAGAAAGGCTGCGCGCGCGCACCAAATGATTTTATTGCGCTCACGAAACTTTAACACTTGTTTTGAGATTACTACACAGGTGTACTAAATTTAATCTGCTTCATTTTAGAAATGGTTTCATATTATGTATTATTACCTATTGCAAACTATTTAAGTTAGGACTTCATATTCATTTTATTGTTGCTGTGTTAATTGTGCAGTAAGAACTGTTTTGATATTTTATATAGATATTAAAATAATTTTTCTTTAATTTAGATAGAATTCACACATTTGTCACATACACATCACAAAAACATAATTTGTAACTTGTATTATGTACACGACCGTCAAACTTTTCAAATTTTTCCGGGGTCTGGGGCCGTAAATTAGGAAGTTCATGTCGCGCTAAACTCGGTTTACGCGTGATCCTAGTTCAAAACATTTTCGCAACTTGTTTGTTGAATCTCCATCAGGTAGACCGCAAGATTGTCTGCCACTCTTGGTTTAAAAAATATAAATCTACAATTTTTATATACAGGGTGGCCCATTCAAATCGGTCAGTATGGGAAAGTCTGAAACTGTAAGACATACGAAGATTTGTTCTTAGGAACCATGTCACCGATTTTGATAAAAAGAAAAACTGCATTCATACAATTAAAAAAAAAGTGTACCCAACTGGGGAATCGAACCCGGTTGTTTTGAAAAAATAAACTTACACTATTTCTATTCAGATATCGTTTGTGTAGGTCTATTGTATATTTACTAGCTTTCCGCCCGCGGCTGCGCCCGCATTATTCCGCAGAAAAAAGTATCCTATGTCCTTCTCCCGGTTCTAAGCTGCCTCCCCACCAAGTTTCAGCCAAATCGGTTCGGCCGTTCTCGAGTTATAAGTGAAGTAACTAACACGACTTTCTTTTATATATAAGAAGATATAAATTAAGTAATATACTTAGGTACCAACTTTGCATGACCTCAAACATTATATTTATGTGAAATAATAATAAATAAACAAAAGGTATGTCAAATAAATGTAAACATTATCTTTACAAATCACAATGATTGGTCATTAAAAGTAACGGAGTGATTTTTATCATCGCGACATGCAATAAAAGCCCTTGCCAATTAATTAAAAAATTGGAACAAATTGCGAAAAAACAGCCGTAATTACTCAATTTCTTTGTTAGTTTAATTAAAACAATTCTAAATGGGTAAAGTGGAGTCGATTGTACAGTTCATCATCATCTTAAATTAAATAAATAAATACCTAATGTTGGACAATTTTACACAGCGACATCTTACCCACCCATTTTTGTTTAATGTATAACATTATATTATTTACACTTCAAAAATAATTAGGCAATACATCTTCAACTAACTGCATAGGTTCCTAATATAGGAAATATGCTGGAATACTAAATTATTTTAATACGTATAAATACGTTTATTTTATACATACATTGTATGATATCGCTGTCGCCGGTAGCTTAAGGAGTAGGTATTAACCATTCTGAATATATTATGAATTTATGACGTTATATTATCATCAGGTTGTAAATGTCCATCTTAATGAACGTATTTGTATGTTAGATTATGATTAACGAGACTTCGCGAAAGTGAAAGTCAGAATAAATTATGTTTTAGCTACTAAAAGGGCATTATTACGATCTCTTTAGCAATTAACATAACATAACTACTAATTATAGAATTTGTAAACCATGTTATGATTGTGCAACTCATTTTTTAAAGATTACCTTTACCTAAGTTTACAAAAATGTTTAGATTTACCCCTATATTTTAATATTTGAAATAAAATTACTTTAATCACTAAAATAAATATTATTTATGGTAATTTATTTTATCTGTAAAGATATCCGAGGGTTTTAAAAAAAATCTTATGAGATTACAATATAATAAATAATTAAGAATTTTAATTTCGTTTATTTTTTAAGTTTGTCACCTCGTACCTATTTTGCCAGTATGTTCCGATTCCGACCAAAATGACAAGACTATTAGCTCTAGAAAAACAATCGTTGCTAAATATTTCCCTTACAAAAAGAAGCCTCGACTGCGTCTCGTGACTTCGAAAAAAGAAATCTAAAAAGTACAAAGAGTCTAAGTTTTTCGGCGCAGATCTAGGTCACCCAGGCTCAGATCGCGATGAGAATATTTTCACTTTATTATTAAGAACTTTTTGTTCACTCAAGCAGCCTTATTCATAAAAAGCTGTTAATTCACGTCTTAAGCACGACTTAACTAATCAACTCATTAAGCCTTAAGAAGTGTTTAAAAGTTTTGTATTCATAAACCTAACTTAAAAATTACTTATCTAAACAATACTTATTTTTTTCAGAACTGGTAACTTTTTGGTAGAAATAGTAGAATCTAGCCGTATCATAGATATTGGGGATAATCTGTGGGCCGTATGCTCAAAAAAAAACGAAATTTGACAGAACAGTTCTGTTGTCAGCTGTGTTTTGTTGTTATTGTACCAAAATATTCATGGTGTTGAGACGAAGTTTGGTTAGCTCGTGTTTTTGTTCAGTTTTAGACTCGTATCAAACTACTTATTAATTACACAATATCAAGAAAAAGAACATAAGTTACGTACTTATGCAAATGATGGAAGAGGAACATAAAAAATACTTCAAATATTGGAAGAAGAGTTGGAATATTGGGAGAAAAACTAGAAAAAATAATAATAATTGTAATTTATTGAAAATGGTTAGGTACTAATAAATATGTTGCGAGTTAATTCATTGGTGAATTGTGTTTGTTTTCCCTTCATAATCATCTTCACTGTCAGACTCTAGTTACTGCACTGCAGTAAGCAAATATGGTGTGGAAGGATATCCACAGTCTCCTAAAAGTTTTCTTCCTCTAAATTCACCTTCTTCAAACCTTCTTTTAAGCTGACTCTCACGAAAGATGCGAGCATCATGAGTGCTTCACCTCCAACGACATACCACATCACAAATAGATATATTAGGGCCACACACAACCTGCAAAAGGAAATTAAACAAATAACTATGGATAGGTAATAAATATGGATAGGTAAATAGGTAATTTCATAGATTTTCAGATTGATGTTATAATATCAATGCTAGGCAAGCAGTTTCCTAATATCTAGCTCCTGACGTAGGTACCTAATGGAGAGAAACCATCAAGGAGACCAAGACCCACAAAGGGCTATATTGCAGGACTTACTTCCTGCAATATAGTAAAGTAGAAAACCTTTGTATACAATAAACACTAACCTCATGTCGACCCCAGTGCCTGATCACAGCCATTACTTGAATGTTAACAGGTATGCCGCCACCTTTTGTATCAACCGAGTCGTCTTCTTTAACAATATTTATTATTTTGTTCATGTTCTCCTTAGAAAACCTGCACTTTTTTCTAAATTCCACTTCATTATTTTCCACCATCGGATCTAACCTGGTTTGATAAACTTTAGAACAAGATTGCCAAAATTCGTTTATCTTGCTCAAAATTATTTGAATAGTCACCGTAGGTAATCAAAATAATCCAGTTCCATTATAAAATATTGTAAACAAACAAGCAAATCAGCTGTTTATTAGCATCCATTTTCTTGTATAAGGAGTTAGGAGAGGTGTTACACCTCTCCTAACTCCTTATACAAGAAAATGTACAAGTAAAAGTACAAGTAAAGTACCAGTTTAAACAGTTGATTTGGTTTAAACAACATTTATGAATACAAAATTACGTTAAGCATTACTTAGAGGCTTACTTAAAATTAAACAATGTTTATGAATAACGCTGGATCTTCAGATAAGCTCAATACAGGCTTAAAGTTTTCTATCAAGCGTTTAAAATTAGAATACGTTACAAATATCACTATTTTAGCTTAACTCTAAAGATGTCTTCGAATTCCACTTGGCACCTCTACTTTCTAACAGCTATTTAGAAAATCTGTAACTTATTTCAGGAGAGTGTTTTTTTAATAAAAAAAACACTAACAACTTTACTTTTTAATTAATTGTAAAGAGTATTAATATTAAAAATACTTTGTTTCAAACGCACAGTGATTTAGCATTGAAATGAAAAATTAAAGGCATTTAATTACAGTATCTATATTATACGTTCAGCCTTCAGAGGCATTCAAATTTGTTAGGCAACCGCCCGCGGTCTTAAACCTTAGTTAGGTACATAAACATAAAACGTATTAAGTATATCGTCAGTTTTACAAATAATTTAGTAGACCCGCCCGCTGCTTTGACAGCTTTCTATAGTATTCTCATTTTTTAACCTTCCCTAGACTGCAACAAACATTTCAAGACCAAAATCGACTCTCAATAGCCAAATCGACTTTACCGTTCTCGATTGTTAGCGAGACTAACGAACAGCAATGATTTTGAAGAGAAGAGAAGATTGCTAGTAGCTAAAGCATTTTTTTAATATTATGCCATTTTCAGGATCTTCATTCTAGTCCTCAAATTATTATTTTAAATATGGCACAGATTGTTAGAGCATTCAACCACATCCAACTTGTTGATTCGATGTATATGAGACAGAGCTACTTAACACGTGAGGTCCAATCAGCTGGCTCTATTATGTGCTGACCTCTTTTGGCGGTCACCGCGTAAATAATTTATGTTTTATTTAATCTGTTTGATTCCTACATAGGTTACCTATAGGTCGGTACATATATTTTTTTATAACAAACATAGGTGCATATATAAGTAGGTAAGTAAACTTTTTACATTAATAGGTAGGTACCTAGTCAATTTATATAATAGGATCTGTATTACGAAAGATCTTCAAATAATTGTTTAAGTGTAAAATTGTTAAAAAAAACTTAATGTGCGTTGTGATTGTTGAATCCGAGTAATTATACAATAAGAAGGTCAGAGATACATTGTTTAATGACTATCTACATAGAAACACCAAATAACATTGGACTAGGCTGTGTGAATAATGCTCTGCCTACAAGGTCAATATTCACCTATACCTGTCGTGGCTTAAGGTCACGCGGTTATAAATAAATGTTTACTGCCTGGTTTAAGTACATAAGTACTTCAATGGTTGAGTAGGTACTTACTTAAATTATGTAGGTAAGAAATCTACATGCAATTAAACAACAACAATAAAACTTTAACTCAAACAATAAATTAGGACTATATGGAGACTTTATTTTACAAATCAACACTCAAATCGACCTACAAATTAATGTAGCAGAAGGTTAAACACATTAATATGAATAAATTAATTATCTAAACAATCTGTAAAACGCCTATCATACAGTTTTAGCATGACCCAAAAAAAATGCAAACGTCACATTTGACAGCGCGCGAAAATGCAAACTGCACAATTCAAAATGGCCACTTGATGAGTCTGCGTTGCGCAAATACGCGAACGTTAGTTTTGCTTGTATTATTATTGATTGTTGGAAAACAATGGCGCCCGCCGGCAGTAAGGCAGTGGGTCAAGGGTGGCGCGACCTACTTACTGCGCCTTGCGCCGAAAATCGCGGCGCGCGGCCCCGCGTCATGCCTAATGCGACGCCATTTTGCACTTTTTGGAGCTTATTTGAATTTGCACATTAGTTTCAAGGCGTTTTTAAATTAATAAACTTCTTCCGATTACAAATTACTAATTTAGATTCTAAGATGATATTAAACTCCTATTTTAGAAGCAAAATGTTTTGGATAGATTTATTTTGATTAATTTTTGACAAGCAGTTTGTTATTTTTTTAGTCACATCTTGGTTTACTTTATTACGGTAGGTATTTATATACTTACCTAAACATTATTTATAGAAAATTAACGTTATTTAGATTGTGATATTGAATAGCAATGTACCATGTCCTTTCGTGAGGTCACATCACACATGTCAGTTAGTATCCTCGAGCAAGAGCCGAAATAGGCCAAATTGGCGAGGCCAGTCGGTCCTTATCTGCTCATTCAGCCAGTTAGGTAAGTACTTACTTAAATTAAGTTAAGAACGATGTTCTTTTCACGCTTGGAAAAATACTCGCTGCACAGGAAAATGTCTTAATATGATTAGTTTAGTTTAAAGGATTTCTACCAAAATATTATGAAGTTTTATAATTTCTTGCAAAACAACTGAAAATTCCACAAAAATAACATGTAAGTAATGTATAAAAACTCTTCTAATTACGCATCCTTTCAATGATGTAGGTACCTACCAACATAAAACAAAATGGGCATTTCCTACATAAAATGGATAAATACCATATAATAAAACAACTAAAAGTGTAACATAATTAAGTACTTACCTAGGTATATAAAATAAAAGCAAATATTAAAACAATTAACATAAAGCCTGTTATGATTATAATACAAACAAACTGTTCATGTTTAACACACGCACTTAATACATCTTTGCATGTCTTACGTAAAAAATTCATAGTAAAATTAGATCACACGCTAATATTGTATGCAAATTCAAGTAAGAGGTCAATTTGAACTTGGCCTAATTTAGTAATCGAGAATTGGGCCAAGCGCGAGTTACGTAAGCCAAGTTTAAGGCCGCCTAGGTTTGAGCTGCAACCGCCCACCGACGACTTGTCATACAACCTACTTACTCGCACATATATTGTGTTTTCCATGTTATCTGTTTTAGACACACCTAAGGGATATTATACTATACGTTTTAATTTTATTTTAATATTTTTTCTGAAACAGCCTAGCGATTTTAAATTTAAAAATTGAAAACGAAACGTAGGTTTATTCAAATACTTACTATCTGTCCACCTTGCATATTTGCCTGCATTATAATTGATTTTCCCGCGGTAACAAGTTCAAGAACACATAAAAAAATTGTGCCCGGTATTATTTTCTACTTATAATAAAATAGACTATTAACACAGAGCGCACGATGTGCATTTTTAACTAAAAATGCTTCGCGAGCGAATGTTCCAATTATCGGATTGTTTATTGGATTATTATTTAGCTTTTTATTCAACTTGTTCGTCATGCACAGTTGCACAATCTCTTATATAAATAAATATCTACCAATATGAAATAATTCATAAATGGATATGAATATTATAAATGCTAAAGTTTGTACCTATGTGTACTAGTGGTATGGATGGATGGATGTTTGTTTTAAGCAAAAACTTTAATATAAATATAATATACTTTTTAATAAAATATTATATACTTTTTACCTTGGTAAATGCAATTTTATCGCTGGAATTGAAATTTGAATTTTCCGTCAGTCTGTCAGGCTATATCCTGATATAACTTGAAATTAACAGCTCTTTAAATTAAAAATGTAGGTATACTTATAAAAAATTCTATAAATTAAATATCTCAGGCAGAAACCTTCCAGGTAGAGTGGAATGATTTTAATATCAGAAAAGGTTCGATAAAAAACCAATAACGTATCCTAGGCCCTAAAATTGAATATTCCCAGTAAATTTTGGGTTTCTCAGTAACTACCTCATATATCTCCTCTAAAAATCATTCTTTAGAGCAAATATATCAGGTAGAGTATAAGATTTATATCAGAGTACGACAAAAAGGCAATAATTATGCGACCTTCCGATACGACAGGACTAGACAAGTAATCTTTGGGCGGAATGCGACACGCCGTGCCCCGCGGCTACGCCTGCCTACGTCGCGTCAGAATGTCACTAGACCTCCCACTAGTACAACAAGCTTTTATTTACACTGTACTAGATTTTATTTACCCTTTTAATATAAAATTGCGAATGTTAATCTGTTGAATCGACTTGGGTTACGACAGGGCTCTCTATTTGAGCCGTAACGTAGCGCTACCATTATGATCCCTGTTTCAACATCATCATCTATTACGTCCTACTTCTGGGATAGGTCTTCTCACTAAGCCCATTAAAGATCTTAAGCTTACATTTATATTATACCTAACATAGTTACGAAACTTAGGCACTTACCAAGCTTGGTGATCGCTGTAAAATCGCAGCGTAATGTCGGACGTCCACCAACAAATGGAAGGTTTATGGTGAAAGCCTCACGCTAATCTGGAAACATTATGCCAGTTAGAACGTCTAAAGACTGAAATGATTAACTATGTAGACTACATAATCTACTTTGCAGTGTTCAAGAATATAAAATTTATCTGAACTGTAAAATTAAAATATCTCTTTGTTAAAGGAAATAAAGGTCTTGGATTTTTCATACATATGTAACACGGATTCAAAGAAACACGTCAGTCACAATATTTCGTCAGGACTCTCACTGCCCTTGAATGCAGCCTTTATGGCGGTAAAACCCATATTACGGATGACCGCAATGACATTGGCAAAGTAATAATTTTGGCGAGAGTGATTCAATTTTCAAGGTGTTCGCTGAACGCAGTTACGAAGAATAAAGCTAATTTTATTACTGCGTAGTCATTTTTTCTTACGGTCGGCTATTCTGTTTACGGCTACAGGTAGTGCTAGCGCCATCTATTAACGAGTAGTAGTACGAACTGCGTAAATTACCAAAATAGCTAGAGACAAGGCCTCCGAACACGACACCAACCTGTACGCCCTGAACCGAGCGCTCACGCGTCAGCCGACGCCGACCTATCCCCTGCTGGATCGAGAAGGGGTCCGACATTTCGCTCCAGCCGATCGTGCCGAAATCCTCGCCGAGCACCTGGAAGAGCAATTTACGCCGCACCCTATTCCAACGGACGCCCACCCGGATACCATCGCTCATCATGAAGCAGTCGAAACGACCGTGAGTGAGTTCCTGACTCGTCCAATTCCGCCCTTGGAAGGGAAGTACTTTATCTCCCCAGCCGAAGTACGGAAGGCTGCCCTTCGCCTACCCAGGCGAAAGGCGCCAGGATATGACGGAATCCCGAATGCAGCCCTCGCCAACCTTCCTCGCCGTGGAACGACCGCCCTAGCCCGACTGTTCAACGGAATACTCCGGACAGGGCACTTCCCGGAGGCATGGAAAACAGGCAGAGTCATAGTCCTGCCAAAAGCCGGCAAGGACCGAAGATACCCCGGGAACTATCGGCCCATAACCCTGCTTCCTACTGCAGCCAAGCTACTGGAGAGGCTACTCCTCCGCCGCCTGACGCCCACGATAGAGCCACGCCCCGAGCAGTTTGGCTTTAGGAGTGGGCACTCCACCACACTCCAATTGACGCGCGTGCTTCACCACCTCACAGTTGAGCAGAATGCCGGGCGCAGCGCTGTTGGGGTCTTCCTCGATGTCGAGAAGGCGTTCGACCGCGTTTGGCACCCCGGCCTACTCTTCAAGCTCCTGCGAACGAGTACGCCGCCCGCGCTCATCAGAATCGTGGCATCCTTCCTGGAAAACCGCAGCTTTTTCGTCGCAGTCGAAGGAGCCACCTCTACTACCCGGCCCATCACAGCTGGAGTGCCGCAGGGGAGCTGCCTGTCGCCCGCGCTGTACGCGCACTACACCGACGACATCCCGACCCTGGAGGGGCACCTAAATCCCGGGGAAGAGGATGTGTTGCTAGCGCTCTTCGCGGACGATAGCGCCTTCTTTGCGTCCCACTTCAGTCCCTTCATTGCCGCCCAGAAGATGCAGCGAGTCCTGGACCTACTGCCCCCATGGCTGGACAAGTGGCGCATGGCCGTCAACGTGGGCAAAACGGCCGCGCTGTGTGTGTCCCGACGCCGCCTCCAACCGCCGCAACTGAAACTCCGGGGCCAGAACGTGGCATGGAGCTCGCAGGCGCGGTACCTCGGCATCGAGATCGACAGGTCGTTGAGGATGCAGCCTCAGGTAGACCGCGCGCTCCAGCAAGCGCGCGCCGCCCAGGCGCTCCTCCGACCCGTCCTTGACTCTCGACTGCCGCTGAGGACCAAGCTGCGAGTCTACACCACCTACGTGAGGTCTCGGCTCACCTACGCCGCGCCGGCCTGGTACGCGCTGGCGTCCACCACCAACCAGAACCGCCTGCAGACGCTGCAGAACAAGGCGTTACGGCTCTGTACGGGAGCGGGCTTCTACGTAAGGAACGACGTGATCGCCCGCGACCTGCGGATGCCGTCCATCGAGGAGTACGTGGCGCTGACGGTGCGCCGAATGTTCGCCTGCGCCGACAACAGCCGCCACGCCCACCTGAACGGCCTCGCGCCGTTACACGCGCGCCCCCCCGACCACGCCGGCCCGCTGAGGCCCCTGCCGCGGGACCTGATAGCCCTCGCTCCGGGAACAGAACAACATAGCGTCTGAAGCCTGCCCATCAAAATGGGCTTATCCACGTGACCTAGGGGTCGTTACCCCTAGAGTTGAAGCCGAGGTAAAGAGGCCTAGCCTCGAAGCCTCTCTCGGTGCCCCCGCAAGGGGCCTGAAAGAAGACTCGTCGTCAAAATAGCTGCTTAAACACAATACTTACATTTTTAGTACCTGCTTAATTATTTTTTTCATTTAGTTTGCAACAAATTTATGATGTAATAATCTTAGTAGAATGAAAAGAAAAATCTTTAGTGATATAACATAGCAACACTATCGACATAACACTGCGTTGTGAAATTAAAACTAGAAACCTAATGGTTCAATTTGTATTTGACTATTTAACTGTAGATAATTAAATATTTAAAATGGATGATCCAGACAAGCAAATAAGCGTGCTTTGCCTCGGTCCAAAAGGCTCGGGTAAAACGACACTTTTGAAGAAACTGCAGGAATCAGAAGGCATAGACAACACTTTCAGCCCAGTCCCAACAGTGGGCACGAACATCTACGACGTTCCGTATTTAAACAAGCAGGGCAAGAAGCAGATGTTGTGTGTGAGGGAGATCGGAGGAGAGATGGCAAATCTGTGGAAGAACTACTTGGATGGAGTGGAGAAGGTAAGATAATTTATTCATTCGATATATAATAAGTAACCCAAGCATCGGGCGTTATTGGCGTATAATATTGTTAGTCTAAGCTAAGAGCTTACCACGGGGCTTGTTGCTGTGTGAATTTTCATGAAATACTAGCCGACCGCCAACAGCTTCGCTTGCTCATAAAATATAGCCTATAACCTTCCTCGATAAATGGACTATCCAACACTGAAAGAATTTTTCAAATCGGACCAGCGGTTCCAGAGATTAGCGCGTTCAAACAAACAAACAAACAATCAAACTTCAGCTTTATAATATTATAAGTATAGATAAGGATCACTTGGACTATAGCTATCTCTCTCCACATTTCAGGTGATCTACGTGGTAGACACGTCGAACCTCTGTCAGATATCAGCGGCCGCAGTCCTACTGTACACGCTGCTGGCTGAACCACGGCTCAAGCACGCAAAGGTAATTAGGTTAATCGAACAATTCGTTAGTAATCCAGCTCGATACCACTAGATCACACACGCACACACTCAAGAAAGAACAAAAGGGTGAAAGAAGATCACAAATACAAGTCCAGAAATATTTGTTTATTATTAACTAGCGCTGCTTGCGACTCCGTCATTGGTTTGAGTTATTGCGGATCATACATATACATAATACAGAAAAAAAATCTAAAACTCGTCAATATAGTTTAAGTATCATATATTTAGATTAGCCTATAAACACAAAAACTCTGAACACAAACTAACTTACTTATAGCCGACTCTTACAGATTTATTATTAGTATAAATAATAGATAATGCTAGCAAGATAGATGCAGACCTCAGTAACGAATAGGTAATTCGATATTCAAAAGATAAATTATGAGTAATAAATAGGTATAGTAAAACCATTTTTAAACTGAACGCCCCTCCACCGCGGTTACACGTACATGCAAAAAGGTGTATAGATACAACACACATAAATTGATCTTTGTCATTGGATGTTCAATGACGTATAAACAAACGGGCCCCATAGACATGTGGCAATAGCTTAGACCATAATGATAATAGGTTTATGTCAAATCCATACATTTTGTACTTTTTTACTAACGATGTCGACGAACGCCAAATGTCTAGCCTTCACGGTGTCACTATGAGAGAAAGGCTGGATCTGTCGGCCAACTTCGGCATTAATGAGCCGAACGCGCGACTGAACGGACGTGTCACTCAAACAAAGAGCGCGCTCCCCGCCATACAAATGCCTACACGGGATTGATCGCACAACTTATTGACAACGCAGTGCGCGGATGAGTCCATGTTTACAGTAAAGTTGTAGCACGCACACAAGTATACTGATGCAATACGTATTTCCTCTCACACGTTGAAATTATCACGGTTTTGTGGAGGGGAGTTCATTTTAAGATTAGATCATCTATAATTCGATATTCAAAATATAAATTCTTCCAGTTCATCCTAGTCCTGAGCAAGATGGACGCAGCGTACCGGCAGATGCGCAACGAGGCGCTTCTCATGCTGCAGTGGCGCCGTCTGTGCGCGGAGTTGCCGCGCGCGCCCGCGTTACTGGAGGCGGCGCCACTGCTCGGGGACGGCGTCGAGGAACTGCGGACGAGGCTGGCTGAGAACCGGCCGGGAGGGGTTTATAAACCTACCACTTGAGTGTACTTGATATTTTAGACATAGTTGCCAGGTCAAAAAAAGTACATAAAAATTTTGACTTGTACTTTTAACTTTTAAATAGTAATAAGTTTTGTAATTTTGTTTTATTTTAAAAGTACAATAAAGTGTTAGTTCATTCATTCATTGATGAGAATTTGGCAAAGTAATTGGGCAAAGTGAAGAATAAAATATCTTTGGTACATATGCAAGATATTTTTACATAGTTCTGTGACATTACATAAAGTAGGACTAGAATAAGTATCACATGATTTATATCATAGGATTTAAGTACCATTTTAGATTCTTATAGAAATTTATGCTTTTATATTGTGAAAATAATTGATTTTAACTATGTTTATTTTATTTGTTTTTTTTCTGTGCTATGTAAATTATTTTTTAATTTTATAAATATTGTATAGACACAATGGTTTGGATTTGGTAACTGTGATGTTATATTTAATGTAATAAAATAAATAATAAATAAATAAAATACAGAAATAACAGAATTGTACAAGTAGTTTTAATGCATATGCCAGTAAAAGAGACAGAATTACTAGTGGACGGTCCCATCGGTCCTCATGCGTGGTATATCCTGCAGCGGCACTTTGTGCGTCCTCATGAGATGCGCCTTTCGCTTCCAACTGTCAGAGAAGGCGGCGGGACACGACGGGCACTTGTATGGTAGTGCGCCCGTATGCGTTCGGATATGACGAGCCTACAACAGAAAATATAATTCCAGTTTCAAAATTCTCGTGAGTTACTCTATTAATTTTATAACGACGGGAATTACTCACGTATTAACATAGGAGTTTAAACACTCTCGACTTTTCGACCACGATAAGAGCAGTCTTTTTCAGGAGTGAGCGTCCCGCCGTGCTCCGTCTCCTCTCTGATCGCGCGCGCGGTTCTCACTGCGGGCCAGGTATCGCAGCGCACGGCTGCTCTTGTCGTGGTCAAAACGTCTTTAAACTTCTTTGTAAATACGTGAGTAATTCCCGTTGTTATAAATTGAATAATTCCAGTTATATGTATAACAAAATATTGTCGAGCAATTGAATGTCTAAATACTTTCAGGCTCCAACGGCTCCATCAAGAATTTGATGAATAGGTACAAAGTGGTGTGTGTTCTTACCAGGTTGCTAGTGTCATGAAAGGGTTTCCCGCAGTGGTGGCAGGCGCGCGCGGGAGGCGCGTGCGCGCGCTGGTGGCGCCGCAGGTTGGACGCGACGGCCGCGCGGAACGGGCAACGACCGCACGCGTACGGCTTCTCACCCGTGTGCATACGCAGGTGGACTTTGAGGTTGCCCGCTGCGGAGAAAAGGATGTTTGAATCAGATATCAGAATAAGAATAAAATAAGTTTATTTGTGTCATAAAAAGAGAAAGAACATAAAGAACTCAAGAACTAAGTAAACTTAAGAGCTAAAATTAAAACTAATGACACAAATTGGTCACCACTCAGCATTTGCTGCAGAAGCTACGAGAGCAACTATAGCGCTGGTTTTCTGTGGCGCCGCGGAGCGCGAAAGATCAGTAAATAATAAATAAATATTGCAGGAATTCACACAGCAACATCTAGCCCCGTGGTAAGCTCGAAGATTGTGATACAGGTGTTAGATTTCTGATATACATATGTATACACTTTATATTCATAGACATTTTTCTAGCACCCAGCACTCTGAACAAATATCTGTAGATCGTAAAAAAATTGTTCCGAGGCTAGTTATGATCATCAATGGTTGTAGAGTATGCAAGGATAAATTCCGAGTCCAACTGTACTTGAACAACAGACCGAAATTCATTGCAGGCCAATAACAAGTATATAACTAGGCACTTGATACTTAACAATAATTTGCCAAGCTCAATTAAAGAATCTAGTTACCTTGTGCAAAGCTCCAACCGCAGAAAGAGCAGAGATATGCTTTGTCTTTTAGGTGAACTAACATGTGACTTTTGAGAATCCCTTTCGTTTTAAACCTGAAATGAAATAGAATGGATTATTTTTATTGAAGAATTTTCTTTCATATTATTTTATTTTCTTAATTATGTGACAAATTAAAATTAATAAAAATTTTAATTGAAGGTTGTACCGAACGTATTTTTCAGTAAATACTAAAGAAGTTACCTAGAAGAGCACTGGTCACATGCATAGGGTCTGACATCATTATGCGCCCGTGAGTGAACCGACAGCTGCTTGCGTCGCTTGAAGCGCTTCCCGCACGCGCTGCAAGCAAAGTTGCGTTCATCTGAGTGGCTCACTAGGTGGGTCGTCAGTTGGGAGGGGCGAGCGAAACCTGGAAATTACATTATAGACTGAATATTATGAGACATTATATTATTGTAACAATAAAACACAATTTTGTGTGCTCAATCTCATTAGTGTTAAGATATGTATTGTAACCATAAAAATATATTATCAATGTTCTTCTTACAAAGCATTCAGTCCTTAATCTATAAACCAGATGAACTCAATATTTTTAGGTAATTTTTCTACATAGAATCTTGTTAAAAACAAATATACATTATATGTGGGGAAAACATATTTAGAAACTTAATGATTGCAAACATTATCAAATAGAAGAGTAAATTTTAGACCTAATTTTAAATCTATGACTTACTTTTAGAACACTGAGTACAAGGGTATATCTTTGCATGTTTCTTTTGCAAGTGCTTTTTGAACCAAGTCTTAGAGGTAAAGCTCTTTCCACATTCTGCACACACATTATCTCTTACAACTAAGGGCTCATTCACTGATTCTACTTCTTTGGCTACATTTGAACTGTCTTCTATATTTGGAGCATATTCTATATTTAAACTGTTTTCTATATTTGGAGCATCTTCTATATTAGAAATGTCTTCTATATTTGATGTATCTTCTATATTTGAATTATCTTTCTCTGTATTATCCATAGACTCTGCTGTTGTTTCTTCTACAAAGCTCTCATTTACCAAAGCATTGCTTACAGTTTTTGGCATTTGCACATATTTAGTGTCTTCAATCACACTGCATATTTTGTAATCAGGTAAAGTGAGTTTAATTTCCGTGTTTGGTTTAATACAAGTGTCCGGTTCAATAATGATGCTTGTGTTGTTGCGGAATATAATGTTTTTGAGGGTAGCATGAACTTTTTGGGCTTCAGTGATGAATGTGTAAGAGGATTCTATTTTGATTGTGCAATTGTAGCAGAACTGTTGCGGTAGCTTGTCATCTTCAGTTATCTGTAACAATAAGTTTACTTGAAACAAAAACTACTAAATGCCTATATTTAATAAATAATCTAACTTACTTGCCTACATTTTGGATTTCTCACATGGTTCAAGCACTCAATATAAAATTGATTTATTGTAACTATAATTCACTCAGTATAAACAGGGCCCATTTTTGAGGCTCATTAAACATTTATAACTTCTGTACTAAACAACTTGCAAGCAATATACTTTTGTAGTGCGTTTTGTATGTCTTATTAAAATAAATACTATGTCATTAGCTTAGCACTCATTAGGAACTAGCCTCCGTATGATAGATAGTATGATCATAAAGTTACACACAATATTTAGCCGTTGCTGGTAGCTTTGATAATTATTTATATAATCAAAGCCGGATGATAATTATTAAGGATCGCATTCACTAACCCTAATATTCGTGCAGAATCCAAACATCTCCACAACTCTCGGGTCGAAATTATCTTTCTCCCAAGAAGCCACTTCTTTCATACAACCGCGACACAAACTCGAAACCTCCATGTCTTCACACAATCACACAAATGTCTAAGATATAAATATGTATAATATTTATATCATTATATCATATCACAAGATATAAATATGTATAATATTTATATCATTATATCATATCATATTTATTCTCCTCAAACATAAACAAAATATTATTCACAAAACAAAACATGAAGGAAAATAAATAAACAATATTCTTCTTCTTCTTCTTTTATTTGTGGCGAACGTGACTAGCATTGTGTTTATGCCGTCAACCGCCAATGTCAAGTGAAGTGAGTAAATTTCATTACAAATTTTGAGTAGATTTTTCGCAAAAAGACAATGGGAGTTGAGAACAGACAAAAAGAAAAAAAAAGGAATAAACAAATTAACAAGTTGATAATATTCTTCTTCTTTTGGTTTGTGGAGAACACGATTACACGACTGGCTATTGTTATTTTGCCGAATATGTCGTTTATTTTACCTTTAGGCTACAGTGACATTAACATGACATTGATTTACAGAAACATCCTCAGATAGTTTTTTTCTGCCGTTAAAGATATAATATTCATCATCATCATAGATCATACAACTCATGTCTCTCTCACGTCTCGTTATGTCCCACGCCTGGACACGCAATAGAAGCCGTTATAGTTCAAACTGAAATTATTTCAATTCACTAAAGGGATTTGCAGCCACTGTACTGTACGTATGTTTGTCTATGACTGCACCATAGTATGTACTGGTAATAAGAACAAAACAATCCATCTGCCGCTCTTGTTGGGAAACATAATATTTGCTATGTTGATACTTGTCTCGAGTATGGTAGTTTTTGAAAAGTAGGTATACTTAACTAATTTATGGATGATACAAATTAAAATCACTAATTAATCATACTTAAATTCAATTTAATGTCATTTAAGCTCAACAACATGTATAACAAATTCATCTAACAAAGAGAAATATATACAAGGAATTGAACATTATTTTTGGGAAGAACTTCACTCAACATAAGCACCAACATTCACTAAGGGAATAATTAATCTATTAAATTTTAATTCATAATGTTTCTACTTACAATACAACTATTAACTAAACTTTTGTAAGCCAGTGTCTGCTTAGTGATAAACAACAAACATTACATAGAGCATCTTTATAACTTTACTTAAGTGAAAATAGTTTCCTTTATTTTAAAGTGTGACATAAATATGAGGTGGAATGCTGGGTCGCTTTTCACTAAGACTTGTGTGAAAATCTGTAATTCATTTAATGTCATAGTGTAAATCCCTGAGCATATATTTTTTAATTATAATACAAACACACCTCATTAAATTCATATAATATGCGCTAGCGAAACTAGAGCACTCTTATATATCAGTTAGACTAATTTCCTAGATACATAACAATTTTAACCAATACTTGGTCATGTTGTATTTTCACTGCAATCCAGCTTCAAGCAATACCATACTTTATCCCAAGTGCCATAGGGTCGTTATTCACACTGTAACTTGCACGTTTTGGACTATATTAGACCTCTCCACTTTGGAAGGCACCAGATAGAACGCTGGCGCCACCTTCTGACCACATGGGCATTTGCAACCTGAAATTAAAAAGGTTAAACTATTGTATTTACACATTGTGTTCGATTCTACCGTATGTAATTATTCTCTTCTATATTAATTATTTCGTCAAGGGGTACGTTAGACTCGATCGAAACCTTATATGAATAACAAAACATAAAAAAATATTGATTTTGAGTCGACAACATATTCCGGTTATGGAGAATTTCGTCAAATTTCACCCGAGCGAAGCCGGGTTTTTATCTAGTATTTATATGAACCCAGAGAACGCGAAAACATCCAACATACAATGTTTCCATGACGATTACAATCTAAATCCATTTAAATCTCGTCAATCATGCTACATTGTATATAAAGCCTCCAGCACACCGGATGCGTATACGTACACGTAAGCGTAGACGTGCACGTACCACTGAGTTGTAATGTATGGGAATGTATTAGACAGGACACACTGCACGCGCACGTCACGTTACGCAAGCAGTGTGTCCTGTCTCATACATTCCCATACATTACATTACAACTCAGTGGTACGTGCACGTCTACGCTTACGTGTACGTATACGCATCCGGTGTGCTGGAGGCTTTAACGTTAGGTTTTAGATTAGACTATGTAGTGTGGTGTTAATATTAGATTTTGGAGGACCACAATACAATGTCTAACATCGTAGTATTCCTTACCCATAAGCCAGTTGAAGGAGCCGACTTTGTTGTCGCAGTTGGGGCATCGCAGCTTGCCGTCGGGCTGGCGCGCGCAGTCCATCCACTGCAGCGGCTCCACGAACCACATCGCCCGGCAGATGGCGGGCGCGTCGCGCGTCGTTATACTACCGTCCACCAGGTTGTTCTCACTGTAGCCGTCTAGCATCTGGAATAGATATATAAATAGAAAATATATTGAATCATC
The DNA here is from genome assembly GCA_963691955.1 of Chloroclystis v-ata. Lineage (NCBI taxonomy): Eukaryota > Metazoa > Arthropoda > Insecta > Lepidoptera > Geometridae > Chloroclystis > Chloroclystis v-ata. The sequence goes on from OY829905.1 coordinate 6,190,915, forward strand.
AGTTTAAAATAATATTGAATCAAATACATATTGAGATAAACGGGCAATACACGAACCTTATTTACGTAGACTATTGATCTTTATTATCTTTATTGGTAAAACCAGCAAGTCGTATTAATTTGCACCCGCAACGCCAATAATCAAGAAGATCAATAGTCTACGTAAATAAGGTTCGTGTATTGCCCGTTTATCTCAATATGAATTTATCAAACCACGACAGTTTTTATAGTAAAATTGAAACAAATATGTACTTAAAAACTAAACACAAAATGGTTACCAAAGAATGTAAATTGTCTGGTGGATATCATTTCTATATGTGTATGGTCTGATCTTATAGTTTTACGTCTGCTGTGTTTATCTTTATTTAGAATAAAAGATGATATGTAATTAAAAAATACTAAAAATAGTAAATGTAGCAAGTTCATGTTGATTCTGTTGATGTTCCTAAATAAATAAAAAGACATAAATGTGTTTGTGTATATGTGCTTGTTTGTCCGTTAAAATTAAATAAAAATTATAGATATAAATGTGTATGTGTGCGTGTATGTTTTCCGTTTTTCACGGCAAAACGGAGCAACGAATCGATGTGATTTTTAAGCGGAGAAAGTACATAGGGTACTTTCACACTCCATATTATATCGTGTTATAGGGTGTACTTTATATCTCAGGGAAAATACATATTTAGCGGGTAAATCTATAATAACGCGGGCGAAGTCCAGGAGCGGGCATCTAGTATATTTGTAACCTCGTCGCTCGGGCGGTTGTCCTCGCCGCTGTGGCCCGGACTGTCGTCTATGAGCTGGCTGGCAAGGCTCTTCAGCTTCTCTATGAGGATCTCGCCGCTCTCGGCGCACGACAGGCTGGACAGCTTGCTGGGGGGCGGTCGTAGGCCTGGAACGTGATGATGATAATACTGATTTTAAATATTTTTAACCATTTTACTGATTTTTTATAGGTGAAAAGTGAGAAGATATCGTGCGCTTCAGTGTTGGTGGCCACAAGTAACGGCAATATGCGATTTATAATAAGAGGCTTCAGAATAATAATTCATTAATGTAAACAATAAAAATATTGATTAGTTCATACTTAACACATGAAAAATTTTGAGGGACATGTTGTGTCATTCACCAACCCGCACTTGGGCAGCGTGGTGAATTTACGTCTAATCTCTCTCGTCAATTGTAAAGTGTCCCTGTGTCCCAGCAGTGGGAACGTAAATAGGGGTGATGATGATGAAGATTCAGATTCTTTATTCATAACTTAGTTACTTACATGTAATTTATTATTATTACATAATTTATTATTATTTTATTATAGAAAAGCGGCTTAGATGTCTATGTCACAGTGTTGGAAGGTACAGTCATTGTTTAGTTCTTGTCATCTGTACTTTATTTGTGCGTAACCAGTGGCCGAGTCTGTTTTTAAAGCACTTTGTAGAGCTAGCTGTGTTACTACTTATTTGAAGGCTACCTTTCTTAGTAAGGTGCACGCGCAAGTCGCGCGGGATGTGCGGTATGATGTTGTGCTGCGCGGCGAGCACGCGCCGGCAGCGCCTGCAGCGGTACACCACGGGGTCGGGCCGCTCGCGCGCCGGGCCCGGGTCCGGCTTCACCAGGTCGTGGAACGATTGGGGCAGGATCTTTACTGTAACCATCAACAAGATTATCATTATATTTTATGCTAAGCAACAACCATAGAATATGATATAATTACTTTTGGCTGATGAGTTAATTATGCGGGAGCCAGTAGCCTCTGCTCTAAATTATTTCATTTAATTTGTTTTTTTTCACAGGTAAATACACCTATAAACTAGTATCTTTTTCAATGGTACTATACTATAGATAGCAATATGCCTTTCTTACAATAAACAAAACAATAACACTTTCCAACTTTTAAAAAAAAGAATGAAATTACTATAAATAATATTGTTGTGATTGATACCTTGTTTGAGCTTCTGTCCGGCCATCTTGAGCCTAAACTGCTTGAACCTCGGGTCATCACGGTTGATGGTACAGCCCATGTGCCCAAACAACTTCAGCTGAGCCATGAACCCCAGGTTTGGACCTGAAAATGAGATAAATATATACAAACAACCTGTTAACTCAATCACCCGCGGTTTTGCATGCTTTATTCCCATATTTTCTCACCTTTTAATTTCCTGGGCTATTATTAAATTTTTGAAACCACCTAAAACTGCCCAGTTGTTTACCCGTGATAGTGAGTCGAAGGGAAATAGGGATTCACTTTAAAATATCATCGGTTTAGTCCTACCTATCAACGGTTTAGTCCTACTAGTTTTTAGATAAAAGTTACCTATGAACCGCCTCTTGGCTTTAACCAGCGCGAAGGCCTCCTCATAGCACAGACTGTACTTGTCCATCACATAAGCGATCACCACAGCCGCTGACCGAGACACTCCAAAGTAACTGGAAAAATAAAATTTATAAAAAAAAAAACTTTTATGGTCAAGACCCTCAAAACTAAATTTAAGTGATTTAACTAAGTCTGAGGTGTTTGAAGTAAGTCCCCAGTTTATGGGAAAGTTAAGAGAGCGGGTGAGTAGTGTTTTATCACTTACCAGTGAACTAAGACTGTGCCCTTGTTTGCAATTGCTTCTCGGAGGAAAGTATTTGTCTCTGGTAGTTTTGTTATCAGGTCCTCTTTGGGAACATCAGCCACTGTAACAAACTTGCAGTTACAGACAAAAGGCTACTGCTCAGTTTGTATGGGAACTCAGCACTTAGCTATTATTATTATTATGTATTTACTACCAAGTATATTTTTAACCTTAGATACATAATTTTAATTCAGTGTATAATATTTCAATTACTGTATTATGTATTAGGTATTATATTTAAAAAAATCCCCTAATCCCTTAATTTTTTTATATGACAACTTATAAACTTGTTGAAACCAGTTGAAAGATTACAACCAATCGATTAATACTGACATTTTACAAAGTTAAATGTGAACTCTGTGTGATCAAGTACTGTCCTCGGCAGCGGCACAGTGTCTATGGTGAGGATGTGGGTGATGCCCAGCTTCTGGAGAGTGTTGTAGTCTCGGGCACATGCTAGATTCCCTGAAAAAAACACAACCAACGGTTTTTAGAAAGTAGTTTTATTTTAATGTGTAAATAAATAAGTTTAAATTATTCTTAACCACAAATTGTAGAGATATTAGATACATAATACTAACGGAGACTTACCGAGATACAATCCATCATCAATTAAATCCACGCTGATATCCAAGTTAAAGTCGCCCAAATCGTCTTGCGAGTCCGAGGCATGGATCAAAACATCAGCTACTTGCTTGGCCATTTTATCCCGATATACCGAAAACCACTACAAATTCGCAGCTGAAATACTAAAAACCCTTTCTAGGCACACTTTTAGGCTTGAATAATGAATAAGATAGAAATGAAACTGCTCTCAGATAGAAGAAAACAAGTCGGCCCACGAGAAAATCAATAACTTAACCCCTTGATCCTTTTTTTTACCATATGGGCCACAAAAATTTACTACCTTCAAGCAGCAGCGTTACCTTATGGGCCACGAAATACCTTTTTACAAAATACCTTTTTAAACCTTATTTTCTAAAGCGTAAGGTTTATTTTAATATTACATTAAATTCTACCTGAAATTTGAGTGAAAATAGACTTATCCTAGCATTTCTTGTCTATGGCCAAAAGAAGTTGAACGTAAACAAAGTTGTGAAGATTTGTCTTGTGAAGATTTGTCGTGTGTTTTTGTGGTATTTTTATGTGTTTGGGGTGCAAAACATGTCTATGAAAGAGACATTTGTTTGTTGAAAATAGTTTTTTTAATATTCTTCTTAGTGGCCTTAGTGGGTACAACTAGTTTTTAGATAGTAATACGCCTCCAATTCTGCGGTACCTCACTTTGAAGTTTTCGTTAAATTTCAACATCTTCATGCATATCATTATCAAATAAAACTAGATAATTACAAAGACTAGATATTCTAAATTATAGAGCTTTTTACAGAATTCAAATTAATGCAGTAGTTTTAGAGATATCCTAATTTAAATACAAAAAACGGGAGCGTGGCGTTGCGCGCTAATACGTGAAAGGCTTGAGGGATAAGGAGACATATTTTTTAAAAGGATCAAGGGGTTAATGATACCATCTTGCGAGGATATGTTTTGGTAAATTCTTGTAAAACCATTCGACGTAAGGCCGTATTTTTTATGATACAAGTTAAATTAACGTCACTTTAAGAATTATATTAACTAAATCTAAGATTGTATGTGTATATAAACGAGTTTTCGTGTTCTTAAGTGCTTGAAAGTAGAGATGTGTAGTAGAGATGTGTAGGTGCCATGAGTAATGCATTACGCGTAATGTAGCACGACCGCGTACTGTAACAGTACCTATAGCCCGACAAAATTTAGCATGACACATGGCATTACCCACTCCTCCACTGTCCGTGGGTACTTTAGTACCACAACCACAAACGTAAAGAAAGACCGTCAACTGTTCATGGTACTAGAAGGCCACAAAACGTTTCGCCCTTTTGTTTTCAAATTTCTGTTTTATCTATGGCATTCTATTGCTGCCTGTCGTATTAAATGTCACTGTCAATAATTATTCTAAACTATGGTGAATTAATCTATGGTATAAAAAAATAATTATAAAACAAAAAGTAAAAAAAATCGTACAAAAACTCAATTATTGTATTATAAAGTTGATTTTTAAATACGCCAATATTATTGGTAACACAACCATAAGCCTGGAGACCCCTTTTTATACCATAGGTAATTATTGGGGTTAAGTATGAAGGGAAATCAACTTTGTTATATAAAGGTTTAATAAAAATTTAAATTACTTAGCAAAGAATAGCGCGTCACGTCGGGTCATGTTTAGAGTACTGCGTACTGATAAAATGCTATATGACGCGGTACCAAATGTCATGCCATATGGCATGACATTAGAGAGTACTGTTTTGCGCATCTCTAATGTGTAGGTGTCATGAGTAATGCATTACGCGTCATATAGCACGACCGCGTACTGTAACAGTACCTATAGCCCGACAAAATTTAGCATGACACATGGCACTAAACATGGCATGGTTGGCGGTTGGCGTTCAGAGCAAGGAATATAATTATTCTATTGTCTAAGGCCTAAGGGTTGGCACCATCGCCATGCTCTGCGATCGGCGCGGCTGCGTACGCTCCCGTCAGTTCAGTATCGTTAGTTTCTTTTCTTCGTACTGATTCGAGTGCAAGCGAGAAGGGGTGTCGGCTGGACTGGATTCTGTCTCTGTCACACGCAGCGCCGTTTAGTAGAATCTATATAGTATTGCATTCTAGATAAGGGTTACGTTTCTTTGGCACCGTCTTCCACTCCACTGTCCGTGGGTACTTTAGTACCACAAACGTCAAAAAGCCAATATTATTGGTAACACAACCATAACCAGTTGTTGTAGTCTACTAATGTTGCCAGTCCTAAGCCTGGTTATATTTTTTTTTTATACCATAATTATTGGCGTTAAGTATGAAGAGAAAACAACTTTGTTAAATAAAGGTCAGACCGGTGCCGCGCCGCGCAAGTGCGGTTTGCTTCATTGCAATTCATAGAAAATAAATAATATTTGGCATAACATAGGTACTACATAATTATATAATAATGAAAGGTCTGTCAATGGCTATAACCTACATTATATCTGAACTGAACAGTACATTTAGTAAGTAAGTATGTACCCGCAAATTTACGTAAAAGCGGGCCCTTTAAATTATTTAGCATAGAATAGCGCGTCACGTCAGGTCATGTTTAGAGTACTGCGTACTGATAAAATGCTATATTACGCGGTACCAAATGTCATGCCATATGGCATGACATTAGAGAGTACTGTTTTGCGCATCTCTACTTGAAAGAAAACAAACGTGAGTGAACGAACTATTCGGAAATTCGCGCAAAGTGTATGACACTGACAAATGACAATAACAAAATTAGAAAAAGAGGTATCTGACGTTGCTTTTAGATGTCTAACAATCAAGAAGAAGAAGATTTGTAATGAATAGTGAACATTTTCGTAATCACATTTACATAAAGTAGGTACTCCTTAACTACTTACTTACCTGACCCTTAACATCAATTAGTACCTCATCGTAATAATAATACTCGTTCTATAATATATAATCAAAATATAATACCTACCTGTTGCGGTAATATTTAGTACGAAAACCTATGAAACCGCCCATTACAAAATGTAGGTACTTTCTATTTCTTTGCATATCATTACAGCTCGACCGCAGATTGTATAATCGCAATGATTCAGCTAATATTTTGTTCGCCTCTTGTGTAAGCGACCATGGTGAGGTCACATAACAGCAACAATGACTTAACTGGTTTCATGTAGGTAAAGTTGATCTACTGTAGGTATCTCACCCATCTGCCTTCCGAACTTTCGTAATTATTTTCTTATAACTGCCTTAAATATTATGACTATATTTCTCCGATTTTTCACCAACAAGGTGGACAGATATTCTGGTGAAGGCGGTTGGCTCGCGGTGGATGCTGGCCGCGTCCGACCGTAATGATATGGCACCGGCTGAAATGATGATGATGATAGGTGTAACTACTGTATAAAGTGACTTATCACAAGATACGAGTAGGTAGATGACACCCCAATCTCTACGATGTGTGGATGATGAAAGCCTGTAATGATAGTCAATAAACAAATTCCTAGAATGACGCTTACTATGGCGAAACGCAAATCGAGGCTCCCTGCTTATGACCGGCCCACTGACCAAGTTGCTAGATGATGGATAGATTGCCACTAGTTAGACTTTAGACGTTACGTTAGTTACGTGTGATCGTGGACCTTGGACTTTGGAATTTGGAATCTAGCTGTATGCAACCAGAAGTCAATTTCAAAGATTAAAAAAAATTAGTATTAGTAGCACGTGTTTACACGACTACTAATACCTAGATAAGTAGTCGTGTAAACACGTGCTCATGCATCTAGCAGGTTTAATTTCCATACAAAAGTCGCTGTTCGAGAGCGCATGCTATGACGTAACTTCTTGTTCCCAATATCTCGAGATTATGAAAGATATTTGCAACGGACTCGGCTCGGCCTAATTTGTACTTTGCGAGTGCAATTTTCATTACGATATCACGGATTTCAATATATTGTAATTTGCGTGGATTGTTTGCATGAGCTCTGAAATCTTAATCAGAGTTTCATAAGATTGTAACAGATCTGACACATTGGTACATTTCTTGTGAATGCTACATGGGTTTTTACAAATTCTAAAATATACAACATAGATGAAAAAATATGTAGGTATACCTACATGCCGTACTAACGGTAGAAACGTAAAATTTTGACCGTGGCCTTCTTTTGTGACGCTTTCCACTGAGGGGTTTTGCGAAATTCACCCCCTTAGGGGAGAAATAGGGATTGCAAGTTTGTATGAAAATTTCTAAATTAGCCACGATTTTGATACAACTCGAGCTTCAACTGAAGCGAGGGCGGATCGCTAGTATGATATAAACCATCTCAACCGAGGCGACACAATCGTACCATTAGCCATTAGCACAAATTGCCCGTTGCACTTCCCACTCGCAATCTACCAGAACGAACCTCCTAGGGAAGTTCATGTAACTCGGTTTATTTCCTTGTGATGTTTGTACCTTTCTAGTCATTCATAGTTGAGCGGCATCATCAGTAGGTACTTTAGTAGAAATTGTGCCTATGTAACCTAAAGATATCGCACTTTAGATGTTATCTGTACCTACATAAAATGCTTTGTCCTGAATGACTTATTGATGCATCAAGTCAAGCCACAGTCTAAACGGTTTCCAGTTAAGTTTTAAAGAAACAATAACATCAGCGTTGCTTATCTACTGATGTACAGGAAGTAAAAGTGCCTAAATAAACATTTTATAAGTACCTATACCTATATCTTACAAATTGTGTTTAAGTGGTCTTCTGTATACAATTTAAGTAGGTAGGTATACTTTAAGAAAGATTAAGTAAGTACTTATGTATGTAATATTTTGTAAGACGACTAAATAAAAAAATATAAAAAAACCTGATACTATCTATATTCACATTTACAAAAATAACAGAAAATCATATCAAAAATATGGACGAAACCGTAGGCAACCTTATTACACAGGAAGTAAAAGTGCCTAAATAAACATTTTATAAGTACCTATACCTATATCTTACAAATTGTGTTTAAGTGGTCTTCTGTATACAATTTAAGTAGGTAGGTATACTTTAAGAAAGATTAAGTAAGTACTTATGTATGTAATGTTTTGTAAGACGACTAAATAAAAAAATATAAAAAAACCTGATACTATCTATATTCACATTTACAAAAATAACAGAAAATCATATCAAAAATATGGACGAAACCGTAGGCAACCTATAAATGAACGCGGAAACATAAAAGAAATATGAATTATTGTTTAAAAGAACAATGACATCTTCCGCCTCCTCTCTTAATTTCAGTAACTGTCTTATAAACAGATTGTCCTCACTTTCATTGAAGGCATCGTGAGAGACGAAGACTTTTTGACCACCGATTGAAGGCACATATCTTGAAACGTTTCTGGCGAGCCATTTCACGACATCTTTTCCCGAGCCTTTTTATTTACGTCTTGTTTTGAAGGTGTGGTAATACTGTACCAAAGCCTGAAATATACAAAAAAATTATTACCTTATAAAACCCAGTTGTTTCGGTCGGATACAACTTGCATTCCCCGAGTACCACCCAATTTTACCAACACATCCGTCCAACCGTAAGCGGACGACCTGTGCTTCGTTTGTCTGCGTGGTCTCCACTCAATAACTTTTCGGCCCCATCAGCCATCATGGTATGTTTACCCCTTTCATGTTCAAATATTTTTTTAAACATGAGTGTTTAAAAAGTTCTATAATATTATTATAGGAATAGATAAAAATTCTTAGAAATTCACGTGAACAGAATGGGAGAGTGAGTTATAATTACAATGAGTAACAAACCAAGTACCTACAACACAATTATTGTGGGAATCAGCTGAAACGCCGTGAATGCTTTTATACAATCGTTGTATAACTGTAGATACCTGGGTATGGGAACATTTCTTGTTGATATTGCGTTTGAGTCTATTGAATTGAAAGTATGATAGGAGTCTTCAAAATATGCTTACTTGAGAACTCGTAGGCAATTAACTTATATGAGAAAAAATATTTCTCAAGACATATATTATACGAACCTCTGCTGTGGCGGTGGGTAAAGGTCGTGCGATTAAGAACGTTGCGGATTCGATTCCCACTCCGAGACAAATGTTTGTACAATCTACAGATGCTCTGATTGTTTTTTATTTAAATAAAATATATATCATCATATACATATTAAGTATATTACATTAAAATTAAATTAAATATTAAATATTGCCGGACAATTCATACAGCGACATCTAGCCCCTCTAAATTTATTAGATATATAGTGCCCATAATACCTACATGCTTTTATACCACAAGGCTGGGTGGAATTGACGGACAATATTTTTATTTTATTAATAACTATTCGTGTTCATGGACATGTAGTGATAGCGTCCATTGAGGCCAATAGTTTTGAATACAAATCTGTTGGATATTATTTGATCGTCTTGGCATGAAAACTAAATAAGATGAGCACACAGATAGTTTGAATACCGGGAATAGACCCGTGAAAATGTACATATATATCCTAAATAAAATTTATTGTAATGTAGGTGAAGTCGCAAGGCGGAAACCTGGTAAGTTAATACATAAGGATCTACCGCCGTGACATATAATACCCACCTGCTTTAATATCACGTAACAGTAACAGCCCTACTTACCTTTCGATATCGGGTAAGTAATAAGTATAGGGTTCAATCATAATAACATACATATAACATTGTACCGACGGTTACATCAATGGACATTTCTCTATGATATAACGGTATTTCCGCCCATTCAGTAGAAGGAAGGGTCTGTACTTCAGAAAAACTCAGAGCCAAATAAAATAGTTAACTCTACATATTGCTTGAAAATGTGCCTAGATGTTGCTGGGTAACAGCATCATCTACTTTTTATTTTAGTCTCTAGATCTAGTCTCTAGTAATTCAGGTTGAGTTTAGGTCTAACAAAAAAAAATAAAACTATTTGAATCTACCATGCAAGTCAGTAACTACATTTACAGAACATCAAAACAAATCGCAGCGCGTTGAAGTCTTTTACACGAAACCCCGAAAACATACGTGTGATGTAAAATAATAATTAAATAAAAAAAATACATTCACAAACTTTTAGTAAATAAATATTAAGGTCAAGGTAAAACTGTATAACGCGAAAATAACATATTTCATCAACGTTATGTCACCGGCGCAGCGAGGCGGCCAGTGCGCGAGTGCCGGCGCGTCACCCTGCCTTGGATGGAGCAATGCCTTCTACAAACACAATAAAGAGGTTGCGGGTTCGATTCCCGCCTCGCTACAATAAACGACAAAATCTCGTCTTATTAAAAAGGATGGTTTTCCTAAATAAGTAAATTTATAAATAACGAAATTGCTGAAAGAAGCAGCAATTTCGTCTGGGCTATGTTAATGTGGCAAATAAATACAGATTATTATACTTAGAAGAAAGATATAGAGGGAAACTTTAGGCCTAACATTTTTAATATTTTTCTAAACAATAGGCAGTATAAAAAGACGAGTAAGGTGTATCTTGAAACGAGAGTAGTAGAGCATCGGAATACCCGTTCCGCCCTAGAAGGATGCGGCGCGCGCGCAGTGAAAGTGCCTCCTCGTAACGGCGTTATGTCACCGCCGCGGCGCCTGCGCAGTCGAGCCCCGGCTATGTCCCCGCGCGCACGTCACACCCGATAACAATCGAAATACGAACCGAACCGTGCGAATTCAGTGGTACCCGAACGTAAACTTCCCGGTCTTGTAAGCATGTGCCAGTGAAACAATTAACCATGTCTCAATTAGTGATCATTTTGCTGTGTGCGTGTCTCGTGGGAAGTGCCGAGCCACCTTCCAGCGATAACAGTGGAACGGCGAGGGAGGAAAAGCTCCGAAGCGCGCTGATCGACGCCTTCCAGAATATAAAGAAAGCCTCCGCTAAAGGCGGCATTGATGAAACCGATCTGTTGAACTCAGACCTGATAGGATCCATCGGTCCTTTACCGTCGTCCTTTCCCAGAGCGACCACGGAGGATACCTTCGATCTGTTCGCAGACGATGACGGTCTAACCTTTGCTGATTTAGGCGAAGATGTGCCTGATAACAAGCGTCCAACGACAGAAAAATCGCATAACGTTCAACATATAATCGTCAAAACAACGAGCAAACCTGAAAAAACGACTGAAAGAGTTGAGAGGACGTCGACTAAACCGAGCAAAGACGTCTTCTCAAAGCTGAATGACTCTATCCGTAATACGGTTAATGAGTCGAGGAACCTGAAGAATGCGACGGAGAATATGAACGTGACTGGGTTCACGGGGATCGAGGGCATGCTGAGGATATTCGACGCGGACATCCTGGTCAGCCAGTGGACTGACTTGCAGAAGAGGGTCAGCGGACAGTGCAGAGACGACATGGAGGTGTACGTGGAAGGACTCAAGGAGCGACAACTTTGGGCTTTGAAGAGTAAGTTTAATCATAATTAATTACTACGTTATGTAATTTATGATGCGAAGTTATTGTTTTTGAAATTGACAAATGATCGTAAATTTTACTGTCAAGATAGTATGATTTTATAGTCTGACTAATTTCATCCATGAAATTATACATATAATTTTTAAGGAACGTCCATTATTCATATTCAGAATGGAATATTTAATGCATAATAATAAATTTAATATTCAATTCAAACATGATTAGAGGATGAAATGGAAAATATAAGAAAAACCCATATGAGGGCTTCGAAAACTCATGCAGCATGTTTCTATTCGTTCTAAAGTATTGCAAAAGTAGGCTTAAGGTGTTTTAATCAGCAGCAGATCTTATCTTTTCTTGTACATTTTGCGCCTCTAATTTGTATTTCTCAAACGGTTATGTAAAATTAGAAATCGAAAAAGTTTCATTTCTGCCGTTTCGTCATGGATGTTTGCGTGGAATCCACACCAGGCTTGCTTCAGTGACCTTCAAAAGGAGCTGACTCACGTGTTTTGAAACAATACTATTAGTTTCAATTTCAACAAGCTCTGTCCGTTAGGTACATGGAGAATGCGTGTTTGGTTTCGAAAGCCACTTGTCGAATTTGAATATTTTAAAATAGGTATGAATATTTGTGCAACCGTTATCTTTGGGAAAGGATTTGTGTCATACTAACCTTTTTTGCTTCTCTGCATTGATTTAGTTTAAGCTCTGAATGTTTCTGTTAATTGTTACAAATTGATATGATATAACATCTTGCTAATATTTAAATTCAGTAAGTAACTAAGAGATGAATTGAAGAAACTAAGAGTGTGAGAGAGTTTTGTGTCTCTACCCATTTAACTAACTACATAAGCCAATGCGTAACCAGTAAAAGTATGTTATGCATTAGCCGTCCCAATAGCTCAATCGAGGTTAGCGGCACAGACAAAACAAAACACCATCATTAATCACAAAAAGACAATAAATCTTGCACTTTTTCAATTGTTTTCCGGAAGTAGGTCGTCATTTTCTTTCTTTGGCAGATCCGTTGCGCAATATTTGTAATAGCTAGATGGAAATTAAAATGTAGGCCAGTCGAAAGAGCCAAAACAACCAGTTGCTTGCACAACGCGAGTGGGCCGTCGCCGCCGCCGCCGCGAAACACCCGGCCACTTTATAAATGGACATTATGTATGATGATTAGACAAAAGCTTGTAGCAGGTGTTATTGTGGGCTAAGTCATTTTGTCTTCACATAGGCAAAGTTTTATAAGATTTTGGCTTACATTATTTATCAGTCCATATTATTTATTTACTTTGTAATATCAAAAAGTTTAAAAAATAAGTATAATAGGTAATATGATTAGTTTAATCTTGAACTTCTATGAGCGCCTATTTTAACTTAAATTGTTTCTAATTATCTATCTATTTTATCGTTGTATCAGACTGTGCCCTGATCTGTTAGTCAGTCATTCAAGGCAAAAGATTTTATAGGTACCTATATCATGAAACAAAATGCACTTCAAATGTGTGGTATTGTGGTTACGTTGTAAAGATGTCACTTCTTAACTCTATGGACATTGTAGCGAAGAATATTCATAGGTACACTCAGACAGTACCTAGTACCTACCTACTAACCTACCAAATAAAATATTTAGAATAGGTATTTGCATAATGTTAGAAAAACTTCAACGGTGAGTTTACTTTAAGTTACGATGACGATGTTTATTCCAAAATCGAATTTTTCGTTGAAATTCTGTCTTAGCAACGAACATTTTTTTCTTTAATCAGAACTACGTTATTTTGCAAAAAAAATCATTCACGTACATATGTTAGCTTAATAAAACAAATAATATGGCACAAAGCACTTAGCACTGTTTGCTTTACCGGACATATCTTGTTTCGCACATTAAAGTCCAAGTGATCTTTAGGATTTTATGGAAATAAATGACATAAATCTTAAAATCTTAAATCTTAAAATCTTAAAAGAATACGTATAATTCGCACTTGAGTTGGACTGGACATGATGAAATTATATTTTTTAGAGATTTCAAACAAATGGTACCTACTCAATATTTTGTACTTACCTAATTTATTTATTAAACTCATTAAAGTTGTCAAAGATACAGACATTTTACTTATATTTGTTACAAAAGCAGCTTTAGTTATATATTTTATGATGCTTTTGTCCGTGGCTACGTATACATTATATTGGTGTAGAAATAAGCAAAATAGTTTGTCTAACTTTAGTAATTATTACGTATACAACACGAGGAATATGAGTCTCCTAAAAACATTAAGTGACGACTGAACATTATTTCGTAATTTTATACGAATTTTAAGTTCAGTCGAAACGATTATTTAATTACCCGCTCGCTATGTGATATAAGACTTACGTGTACATAAGCCTTCTTGAATCACTTTAACTATTGCTGGATAACATTGTTTATAACTATACTTGAAACAAACAGTCGGCGATAACTTTTTTACATTCTGTAAGATGTCACCACCAAGCTCTGAAATATTTTTTAATTCCCTATCACCTTTTAGGTACCTATAGGTACTTAAATTCATTAAATCTTTAATTTGCTGTAATTGACATTAATTTCTGTCAGAAATGATAAAAATCTTCAAGGATATGAACAAGTACCAGAGATAAAATAGTGTCAGTAGGTACCATCTGCTTGATTGCAAGCCCAAAATAATTAACTTGTCAAGGAGACCGTTCGAGTGTGTCGAAAAAGTATAATTTTGCTGTTTATCATATTTATAATCTGGTAGATCAGATGTTATGAAAGATAAGTAGTAAGTAGGTATGCTGTTGCCTAAATATGCCCTTGTCCTAACTGTCAGTCTAATAACGGCCCTTGGATGACAATTTATTGCCAACCTTGTTATGCCCCAGCCAAGTGAAAATAAAATGTCAAGTTTGATTCGAACTGGCAATCTATGGGTCCATAACGTGTATAACATTCCGGAACTTAAGGGTCAAAATAATCATAGAACTGTATGAAAACTCGAAAAATGTGGATAATTTATGATTCCTGAACATGGTCAAATTATTTTATCTATTTTTGATTTAAAGTGGGCAAAACCGCGTGCGGGACTCTCACCGGGATTTTCTCCCTGTCTTGGGCGTTTTCATGCTTTTCCTTTTACAGACCTGGTAAAATCACTGACATTTTCCACCAGATCTGTTATTTGATTCATGTGACTAAATGACAACCGACTTACCATAGTTACCTACCCCAACATCCAACACGGAATCGAACCTGCGACATAATGTGTTTACGTGAGGCTGCTGAGCTATCACTTTCATCTCGCGCGGAACAATGGCTGAGCAGAATTTCAACGTGATTACTGAGTATTACTTACTTCCTCATGAGTTCCTACTTCGGAGGAAATTTGCATGATTCAAAACATAATATTAATAACAATAAATAATGTAATGATTGTTAAATTAATGCTACACTTTATATAAAAACAATACCTATATAATATAATACATAAACACTTTATTGTCACCAAAACAAATAAATGTAATGTAAAGTACAAGTAAATTAGACATGAATACTCAAACCTTAAAAACTATAGAATCTTTCTCTAGTGTTATTGTGTGACAAAAAAATAATATATCTATCGATGTTACTTAATATAAAGAATTCTATGATTAGTGTTAATTTATATTTCAATAAATGACAATATTAGATAAGCACACGGAAATGTGACTATAGTACCTTTATCTACGTTAACAAAGTGAACAAACAAACATAAACAAACAGTCGTAATAGAGTGTTATTGTGCAGGGAACCTGTTGTGGCATTGAAACCGTTTGTTAATCATATTAATAATTAATAGGACTTTTATCGCGCCCGCCCTCTTGTATCTGAAAAAATCTAAAAGTCTGTTCACCTTATAGTAGGTACTAGTTTAGTCGAAACTTGTGAAAAACAAAAATAATTTATAAAAAACTCGCTGACCCGCCTGCGAGTTTGCTCGCATTATTCTTTTATACTTATGTTTTCTGTTATTTCTTTTTTCGTTCATGAGTTTCGTTCGTTGTAATTATAAAAGTGGCATTGGTAGTTGGAAAATATTAGTCATAGTCATAGACATAAACATTTATTTCTATAGTTTGCATTGTACAAATCTTAGACACGTCAATTGTTACAAATAAGATAATAAAAAATGTCACACTTACATGCTAAAATAAAATATAAATTCAAATTCATAATTTCCTAAGTAGGTAAATCACCATAAGGGACAAAGTTTATGGTATGTAATAGTTTAGAAAAAATTAAATACCTAAAAAATAATAATAAAAATAATCTACTTATAAAGAAATTTAGAAAAAAAAAAACAAAAAAGAAGTAACAAATTTTAGTAGCTGCTGTAAAGGGGCATTGTCAGTGTTAAGTCTAATTATAAATTATTACTCATTTATGAAATAATATTAATAATAGCTGGTGTAAATGGTCATTGTCAATCTTAACCTAAAGAAGAAGTGAAAATAAAATTACTAATCCAAATACATAGGTATTAAAAATTATTTCAAAAATGTCAGATCCAATTCATTTATAATACACAATGTCATTGATAAAACTTAATTAAAAATTGCTGCTGTAAAGAGGCATTGTCAGAGTAATATTATGTAATATTATTAATAGTAATAGAGTAATATTGATGATTTATATCACGTAAAAATTAAATTTCCCCCGGAAATCTCGAAAAAATAGATCCAATAATTGCCCAGCAATACCTATGTTATTTATTATATTTATTTATTTAATTAAGTATATATTGTATTTCCAGTTTTATATTATTTGCTTTTAACCATAATGTTGTCTCACGTATATCCTTTAACACAGGATGTTAAATAAAAAACATTAAAGTATTGAGTTGGTGAGGGTCAAGCATTACGAAAGGTTAGGGCAGAGACTCAAATAAAATACTACGGTAGTAAATATTCTAGAATAAAGGCTTTGACATTATGGTGATTCTAATTACAGGGACCGTATTCAACGCAAAGAGTTTTGCAACCACACGCGACGTATTGGAATAGAAGATACCTACTTGGGATATTTCGCAATTATTGTATAGGTCAGAAGGTTAACTTAAAAGTTTAATAGCTATTTATTTAGTTTACTGAGTTACCTAGAAAAACTAGATTTCAAAAGTTACTAGGTAATGAATAAAATCCGATAATAACTATTCCTTTAAAAATAATTAAAAATATTTTATAAGTAATTTGGCTTTTTAAGTGCCTTTACTCTTTCTATTCCAGCAATACAAAAGCGCTGAAATGTAACAAATGCATTCTTTAGTACCTACGTATAATAATAACAAATACATAATGATCACCGAGATAGCGTTTTTAAAACACGTACACGACCCTCTATCGAGCAGTGTTCCATTTTAAATTTTAAATCTAGAATTGGATATCAACAAAAGAACGATACTAAAGCGTCAAGCTGGGTTTTATCGCATCGCTTTTTAAACTCGTGCGAATGAGGCCTAATATAAGCAAATCAGCATAATATTGGTAATCAAGTAACAGGTAATGGGTATGTGCGTGTGCGTAATGAAGTTCCCACGTATTCGCGTTGGCTAGGGTTAAGGTTGACCAAACAGTAATTACGCTAATCTCCAGTTAGTGCAAAATGTTAGTGGGCAGTTGATAACTTATGCAAATTGAATTGAGTCTATCTTCCTTTTTTTGAGTGGAGTTTAAGGTTTAAAGAATTAATTTTATGATTGATTGAATGAAAGATTTTTGTCCCGCACATTACGACGTACATGCAATGTAATCAATACTATAATCTCGAGAGCTATAATTTTACGACGAATGTAACCTCAATATGATAGTTTAATAGCGGAATATAAGAAATCTAGTGGAATGAATACCTTCTTATTAACTCAAGTAAAGAGGTTAACAAATTATGCAAAATCTACAATTAGTTAACGTATTAAATAGGAAGTGACTATTTGTACGGGTACCGGATGAATAATTTTTTATTTATTCGTACACGGATACTGTATGAATAAATTATTATTTATTCGTACATCAATGGGGATGATTAGCTTTTCTTTTAATAAGTTTCGATAACCTCCTTGTGTTCACCAATGTGAACACAAGGAGGTTATAATAATTTTGCTTATATTTCTAGTGATTATATTCTCTTTGATTTTCTGTCATTCTGTCACTAAGTATTTTTATAATAAAATAATTCAATTTGAATTTATTTAGCTTGTTTAAAATATCTTAAAAAATGGGTAAGTAATTATTAAATTAATAAAAAATATATATTAACTAGCTTTATACTAGATTTCCCGCGGTAAAAAACTACCCTAAGGGCTCTATCAATTTATGCGTTTCGTATCGGACCGCTGCAGTGCCGAAGCGGTGCGTTTGTTGTACGGCGCACGGCCGGTCGTTTGTTTTCATACAAAATGCACGGTGCGGCAACAGCGCGGCGTCCGTACCTGCTGTCGGGCGTTCGCGGAACGGACGCCGCACCGCTGCGGCACTGCAGCGGTCCGATACGAAACGCATAAATTGAAAGAGCCCTATGTCCTTCTCCCGGTTCTAAGCTACCTCCCTACTAATTTTCAGCTAAATTGGTTCAGCCGTTCTTGAGTTATAAGTGGAGTGATGGGTTGTTGATGATAAATTCGAATTGATATATTAGAAAAACAGATTTATTTATCTTCACATACATTCCATGCAAGAACACACTTGACACAATCAAACGACATCGGTGTTGCCACACCGTGTGGAATATTCTACTTAGTTTAATTTTGATACCATATCTAACATGGAGTAACTAACATGACTTTCTTTTATATAAGTATATATAGATTTCTTAACATAGAATTGTTTTTTTTATTTTAATATTGATGATATATTCTTCAGATTCAGAAGAATAATATGAAAACGAAGAGGGCAAAGAGGAAGACCAAAACAGAGAAGAGGAGAATGATAATTTATTGAAGGAAGGTGACAAATTTGATTCTTTTGAATCGTTAGAAAAGAAAGTTAAAGATGTGGAAGATAAAGAGTACGCATTTTTTTATCATCGAGATGCTATGACAATCGAACGATGTCGCACAAAAGGAATCAAGAGGCATGTTGAAGCGTCCCTGATATATTACAGCATCCGATACTATTGTATTCATGGAGGGAAAAATTTTGCATCTACGTCGAAAGGAGCAAGAAAAGCATTCTCGTTTCAGAAAAATTGTCCAGCAACTTTCAGCGTCGGAGTGGATGATACTGGCCACTATATTATCATCAAATCAATTAACATGAATCACAATCACGATAGAAGTGAAAATCTTTTTCAACACTATCCACGGAGCTTTTTAAGTTACACCATTAAAAGTTTTTGATTTTTTATATTTGTTTAAGTTATGCCTAAAAAACAAAATGGTATTCCATATTTAGTTACTTTCCTCTATGTTTTAGTATAATTTAATTAATTTTGATGTTATGAAAATGTAAGAAAATTAAAAGTTTTATAGAATTTAACTTGACTAAAAATAAGTAAATTAAATTTGTTCAATTAATTTAATCATTTTATTTCATCTTCTTCTTCTTCTTCTTATTATTATAAAAGAAAGTCGTGTTAGCTACTTCACTTATAACTCGAGAACGGCTGAATAGATTTGGCTGAAAATTGGTGGGGAGCCAGCTTAGAACCGGAGAAGGGAAAACCGCGGGAAAATCTAATAAAACGCGGGCAAAGCCGCGGGCAAAAAGCTAGTTTAATATAATCAAGAGCAATAACTATTGAATGAATTAACCGATTTCCACGCGGTTGGCAGCATTCGACGTAGTTTTTTTAACCTCATTAAAAATCTATAAGTTTAAAATGATCGATCGAGGAAATTCGTCCGACTTATGTACGAACAATAAGAAATTGTTTGTCCAGTACCCGTATACCCATACCATACCATAGAGTACCCGTACGAATAAAAAATAATTTATTCATACAGTACCCGTACGAATAAAAAAAAAATTACTCGTACAGTACCCGTACGAATAAAAAAAAATTTATTCGTACAGTACCCGTACGAATAGATTCAGTCTATTAAATATTGGGTAAATACTGTCAGGGTATCAATATTTTGTGAAGTTAAATAATTTGCTCTATTTTTTTAAGATTTTCGACAAATGGTTTTCAAACTCGCAGTCTTTCGACAAGTTCCTCTCAGCTTCGGTACTTATAATGTGTACAGATATCAGCAATTACTACTGTAATAAGTAAGTACTGTAATTACAAAGTATTGCCTACTGGCAATATCATATTAAATGAATTATCCTTAATTGAGATCTATTGAACAACTTTCAAGCTAATTCGTTCCGAGGATGGAAATGTCGACACGAGTAAATCAAAACACGCGGGATGATGAAAAGGTCTGGTGATGTGTGCCGCGAAATGCTTGCGAAACTCGCTCCGGCCATTGACTCGTTTATGTCGAGATTATTTCAACTGCATCTAAGATATGATTGTACCTATGCAGAAAATAATTTAAGCATATTATTCAGTTTTTAAGCAATTTTTATAATAAGATGTATATTTTTCGGTTTTAAAATGAGATTAGTTACCACGCCCCGTGTTTTGTATTTATCCCGAAAGGTAGCAATTTCCTTAAATTTTCCTGATGCCTCTGAACACATGTCTGTATGATATTAAATAATCTATAATAATAAATATCCATATAGAAAATACTACGTATTGTACTACGTATTGTACTACGTATTGTAAGTTTTTATATTTCTATTAGTAGGTAGGTACCCATAACACAAGCTTCGGTCTAATAACAGCTTGTCCAGATATAATCATTTAATCTTATAGGAAGTCATACATTCTACTCGTAGTAACAGGTGACCATTAGATTAACGCTAATGCCCATGTAGCTAATAAATGGTAAACATGGTGTAAACAAGCCCATTACCTCAATTACTGTCAACTTCCTAAAATACTGCCCCAAGAGAAAGTCAGGATAAGGTCATTTGCGCTTTATTGCGATGGAGTAGGGTTGGAAATCGAGAGGCGTGTGGCATGATTAGTATGATTTAGCATATTATCAAGTTACTTTCTTTGTTTTCTTTTCTATTTCCTTCCCCGTAGTCAGCATTACATTACCGCTACATCATTTCTATAGTATAGCTTAGCCTTTATCTATTATATCTTTTTTTTGTTTATATCTATTTACAAGAAAAGCATGTGAACATATTCGGAAATTTAGAGGCTTAGACTCTTGGATAATTTACTTTTTATGCCGCCTTTATCAGAACTGAAAGTAAGAACCAACGAAGTTTTCTCTACAATACATAAATCAAAATACTTTTAGATTATAAATCTATGCCAAACAAAAACCCCGTGCAAAAACCAAACAAAAACTCGTATTATAAAATACAAAAATAAATAATTAAAATAATCATACTAAACTACGCGCAAAGCAGTTGCAGGTTGCAAGAAAGTCTTACAGAATGCGTCAAGGTTCCTTTCATTCGCTAAGTATGTCGTTTCCATTAGGTAAGATTAAGTAACACAGTGGCGAGCCATCCGCGGGCCCTATCGGCGCAGTGACCATCGGGCACGTTACGCCATGCGCCGGCGCATTTCACTGGCCATAACATCGCCGCACGCGCGACCTGTTGACAAACGGCGCGAGGGAAGAGCACTGGAGTTTTAATGGTGGTAAAAGCTAGCGGATATCATTGATCGATATAACATAATAACAAATAATAATACAAATACAAATAAAATTATGAATAAAATAAACTGCAGAAGTTAAAAAAAACATTATGTTATACTAAAATATCTTTTAGAACTATAAGAAGAATAGAAGAAGAAGCTGGTGAATACCAAATAGACGTAAAAAGCATAAAATGTTTACTAACTACGGTATTTTAAAATATCAGTAAGTAATTGTTTTTATTTGTATTTTTTGGTGTACAATAAAGTGTTTTGTATTGTATTGTATTGTATTGTATTTAAATCACATACACATCCATTTCAAGATCACCTCCAAATTCAACGTGCACCATTACATAACCACAAGAAAACCATAGATATACAAAACCTTGAGACACTGACCACTTGACCAGCGACATATGACCCAGTGTGCCTAAACCTGAGAAATTTACATATTGCGCAAACAGGAAGGCTCGGTGCACTTGACACGCCCAATCGACTTGCCCGCTTGCGCTTGTGGCTTGCACCGCTTGCGCAATAATCGCTTTCACTCTCATGTGGACCTATTCGATTTGCGGATTTGTTAATAGATCGCAGATGAAGTTGCAGGATTATTTGATAATCCGATATGGATACCTAGTAGGTTCTTGCTTTAGATTGGTTGTACATTGTACCTAATTGTTTTATATTAGTTTCTAAAATACTATAGTTATCCAGGATGAGGGGAGCCCGCAATGCCGGCTGTTATCTGTTTAAAACAATTTTTTTTTCCCGCGGTAATAATGCTCTCTTCCAAAGCTCGTTTAACGTGCCCAGGATGCTGCATTTCATTCATTTATTCCCCTTAATCATTGAGAAATAATAACAAAAGGTAAACAATGGATCATCCCGATAAACGTTTTCCCAGACCCGTCACAGGTCAATCACCTACTTCAGAGGTTACAAACCTTCTTGGAGTCGTACAAGGAGTCTAGCTAGATAATGGTAGGGCTTCCCGCTTGTTAGCTCAACTGATTGATCAAACAACTTGAATGTTGATACCCTTTTATGTAGAGTTCATTGTTGTTCGCTGTAGAAAAATAATAGTTTTGTAATGTAAGATACATTTTTATATTACTTATTATTTTAATTATTATTCTCGGTGTAGTTATCCCTGAAATAAAAAAAATGAACCAAATAAAAAGCTCTTTGTCTATATAATATCATAGACGAATTAATATTTAATCTATGATAATATCTAATACGTTTAATACAGTACTATGTATATGTTATTACTCCTTGTTCAGTTGTTCAGTAGCTGAACTCAGACCACCTGCGGAGCCAGTCACGCCATGATTAGCGGTGTGGTAAAGGTCGCCATGTTGCGGCGGCGCGCGTGAGGCTGCGCGGGCGCAGTTGCCTCACTCATTAGATAACCAGCACGCGCTCAACTTGACCGTCTGCTGGCCGGTTGCACAAGCCGACGGGCTAGGTGTTAGATTTATCAACATTTTGCCATCTTAAGCCAACTGTTGGACATAGTCCTCGAATTCCTGTTGTTACGGTTTGAAAAGCCTTGCATCCACGACGCGCTTTAATCAGAGAACTTTGTATTGGTTTCATCTTAATTTATCAAAGTTTCTCAACATTTCATCATTTTACACTTTAACTTTAACCTGAGAATCTTTTCAAATCTTTACTTTTAATCTTGTTACGCAAGCAAGACTAACAACCAACACGATTTGCAAGCTATTTCATAAAAAATAAACATACATAAGAAAATCTCATGACACTAACTTATTAGTACTCAACCTAGTATGCATTCTGCAATGCGCATAAAACTACAAGAACATGAATGGAGAGTAATTTGACAGCAACACTAGCCTAGAGGCACATTTCTTGCGAGCCTAAGTATTCGACCCTAATCTGCTTGTTGGCAATCGTTAGGACACAAATGATAGAGGTTTCCTAATGTCGGGCCCTGTGCAATGCATGCAAAACTATCGGTTAAGAAATAGAATCGATTGGTGATGAAAAAGAGCAGGACCAAATTATTTGTGAATTGAGAAAGATTACGTGCTAAAAGTACGTCAGAATACCAAAACAAGACAGCATCATCCAAATAGGCTCTTTTTGACCCACCGTAAGATGATTATGATTACGACCTACCTCACGAAAACATTACATAAGAGACAGGAAAGGAATGAGACATAGGAATGGAGTTGAATGGCCGAGACCTTGACCTGTTTGGAAGGCTATGATTGTGCTCACTGTTAGACCTGCCAGCCTTTGTTGGGCCAATTATACAACTCTTTTGATGTATGATGTCTTGGTACTACTAGTACTATCTGCATTCATAATGTAATGTAAACATCACATACGAGTATCATATCAAACTAGGTAATAAGTGCTTCCTTGCCGCCAATTCCTAATATATTTATTAATTAGCAATCGTTAATCTCAGTTTACTCCAAAAGCGTATAAAAGTATCTTGATTTATTTTGGTCCGTCATACAAAAGTTCATGTATCTATTTTGGTATCTCTCCTTATATAGAAACAGTCATTTATACACAACGTAATATGTACTAAGTTCCCCATTCAACTCAGCACCCATTCACCACTCACAATAAAACATCAACCTAGATCTATTACCTAGATAATGTCTAGATTAGATAACCATTTCCCTCGGTGTTACGTGAGCCCGTCACGATCCTCTTCCGAGCTGATGGCTTGGTGACGAGTAATGTTTCTTCCGGCAGATTAGACTTGAGTTGATGTCTCAATACAGCATGCTGTATGTGGGTCTAGGTATTATTAAAGTTGCATTACTGGTTCCGCGTTACATTGTTTCCAGTTAATATGAATCGTAGGTATTGTTAGGAGGTACCTAATATATCGGAATATATGTACCAATGAGAGAATGTAGAATTAAGTATGTTTTTATACGTATAAAACATCCAGAATAATAGTTATTTCGAAGTAAATGTTTACTGCAAAATTATGGCCATGTAAATGATTTTGTTTGAAGTTATTTTTAATGTTGTTAGTTTATTATTTTAAACAGGAAGAGAATGTCAAAATTTATTTTTTCTAAAATATAATTTAGTTATGATTGATGTATCCGCTTTCCGCAGTAGAACTTTGCACAAGGTTTAAGTTGAAAGTTGGTTTCAATGCGTTTTTATGAGGCAAACTACTTTTAATTTTAAGCAAATCTAAGAATGGGCCATTTCGTATTCTCACTTATTAAACTTTGTATAACTTAACTTAGTATCTATCTATGAGTGTATATAATATAAAGTATATCAGCAATCTAGCACCCGTATCACAAGCTTCGAGCTTACCACGGGGCTAGATGTTGCTGTGTGAATTGTCCAGCAATATTTTTTTATTTTATTTTTTTATTAAGTGAGCCGGCTTTACCCGTTTCTTTAACTGATTTTTTTAATTTTATCCATAATTATCTATTAAATAAAAAAATCGCCAGTAGTAGATGTGCCACAAATTAACAGTTTTCTTTGACTATTTTTCTTGCAATATGAAAATTACTTAATGATATTCTCAGGCCAAGAACATTTTTAATTAGTAATTGTTTTCTAAACACGAAACTAGGCAGAATAAGACTATACCTAATTCGAATTTAAGAATAACTCGAAACAAATTAATTCTATAATTAAAGGTTATTCATTTATTATGTTGTAATAATCCTTGTTACTTACACTACCTATATACATATTATTTTAGATGATAAGTTTATTTGTAGTAAATAAATATGTTTTCATTTTTGAATATTTACGAAAATTCTATTAAGTATATCACAAATCCAAGACCCATCATAACGCAAGCTTAGAGTTTACCACATGTCATGTTGCTATGTGAATTGTCCAGCAATATTTATTTTATTTAAATACCGTTGCTGTCCACTAGATATACTGCAAAAATCCTTCTACCTTGTTCTAGTGGTTCCGTATGGTGTTCTAAATGTTGAGTATATGGGACACTTCTCATAAATGTTAACAAAATACCAACAAAATGATTGAATGAAAGAATTATTGTTTAAAAATATCGTGTCGTTAAACTCTCCAATGTAAAAGCCGGTTGACCTTTAGGATGACTTACATTGCTCGCTTCTTCATCATGGAGGGTTCACGGCTACCTTCGCGGAAGAAACCTTTCTGGAGCCCTGAGGAAGTTTACAAGTTTATGTTATTGTTTTCTTTCCTTTTTCGACTGATAGTTTTTTTATGATAAATAATACTCGATAAAGACCCGTTATAACTTAATTTTGTTTTTATAAGGTTAAATTGCATTGACAAAAATTGTTTCCATAAGTATACTGAAGATTAGGCTGGTTACACTAGCGGACCAACAACACACGAAGGACCAAATTTGAGTCCAATTGCGGAAAAATAAGTCCCCAAAATAAACTAAACTAAACGTGTGAAAGGGGTAATGGATTGATCAGATGATACTTTTTAATTAAAAAAAAACATTATATGGGAATCCTAATTTGTTCCTCAATCGACAAAAATAATATTAATCTTGAAAAGACAATTCACACAGCAACATCTTGCCACGTGGTAAGCTCGGAGCTTGTATTAATTTTGAAAAGGGTTTGAGTCATTTGGGATATAAACTTTGGGTTTTAGGGCGAACACAATTTCCTATACTTACCTTAAAAATCTGTCTAAACATAAATAATGTATGTTAACATGTGTCTTGTCTTTTCCAGTGGAAGACGCGAGCGGGCGGTACACCTCCATGTTCTACTGGGGCAACAACTACTGGACCGGCTCTGCGGAGCTCTGCGAGATCCTCAACGAGCGGCACGCGCCCTCCAAGACACACAACAGTGAGTATTCCATCAACACAACCCACTGCTAATCCTGAGTGAACTATGATTTGCACTAACATCCTGCTGTGCCCCCCCCCCTCCCCCTTCCTGACTAAGTAGGCCCAAACCACAAAACTCCTTGATGTAACGGAGTAGGACTTTTGGTTGTTTACAGATCTGTTTCAGCATGTCTGATAATGTGGACTGCGCTACCGCATCAATAAGATCTTTCATCCCTCTTTTCTTTCTGGCCTCTGCCGCGGCTGTGCTATGTAATACTTCAACTTCACTAAATCTTATTATAGACAAGATACACTGTTAACTGACTAAGAGAGAAAAAAAAACTCTATACAAGAGTTTTTCGATGCTGACTGATATTCTGGTCTATAAAGAGGATAAGCAAATTTACCTCTGTGGTTTTTTTTGTGTTATTGTTATTTTTCCTTTGTGTTATTTTGTGACATAAATAAATAAATAAATAATCAAGCTTAAATTCTGTGTCAAAAGTAAACTTTATCAACTAACGGTGTTAAGGGCTACTTCGCAACGGACATAGACAATAAACTTGCGAAATTTTAATCATTTGTATGTAAATGGCAGCACGCACATTGCGTTGCAACACGCCATGCGCCCGCGCACGTCCCGGCCGCATTCAAAAGACTTCAACGCGCTCCACGCACTTAGCTCGACGATAAAAGTATTATTTTAAAAGAAGTGCTATTAAATGATGTAACCACAAACAAGTTAAATTAAATACACCAAATATATTGTAGGTACATTATACACTTTAGTACCATTCATGATTTGGGCGTGGTTTGTGCGTAGTTTACCTACTTACTTACGCCAGGACGATTAGGTACTTAAGAATTTTGGTTGTTTTTCATACCATATTCTAATATTCAGAAAAGCCTAACAGAGTAAATTACTATGCCATAGCTCAGTATCAAAGACATTAAAGTATAGACATTAAAATTAAGGCGAATTTAATGCCCAAGTTCGGTGCTGCAGCCTGTAGGGCGCCACATCGTGCCGAAGATACGAGTTTGTGTCATGGGCATAGATAGTGTTAAAGTAGTAAAACATGGTACAGTGCCATACAAATATCGCTGGTCCTGAAGACAAAAGAGTAAGGTCAGCGCGAGGCTGAGACGTAGAAAGCATTTTATTTACACACGGTGCATTTAACAAATAAACCCTGACCTGACATTCATCGTCGCTAATTTACACGAATCTGATTTAATGAGACACTGGAAGGATATTCCGGAATGTATGAATAAGACAAGTCATGGTCATTACTTAGTCAATATTGACTGAATTCTCGAAAATGTTTTCGGAACCTTACAAAATGAAAAAGATACTTAACTCTCACAATAGAAGTGACATAACTTTTGATATATCGATATTAGGTAGGTACGTTAGTCGAAGAACTATTATTTTTAACCATAATTCGAATACGGGATAAAAAAAAGTTATGGTTGGGAGTACGCGTGACTTTCATCCCGAAGATAAAGCAACGCACCCCTGGTTTTATCCTATCGGAAAATCTTCGGTTTGACGGCGAAAATATCGTGAGGACACCCAAGACTTCCTCAAGCGTATTAACGATGCCATCTTATTATGTCTTAGACACTGCAGCGTTTCTTATAACATATTTTTACAGTTGTTAAAAGTTGTATAAACTAATTTATATGTATAGACTTACGAGTAATGAAAATGAATGGTAACTGCTGTGATATACTGATAGTTAGTACATTGTAGCGCGTAAACTAAAAAATTACCCCATTTCCAAATAGTTACATTTCAAGAATCGCGTAAAGCTGTATATTACACAACTGCGTTTCGAAGCCGTGAAAGTAGTAAACATTGCAAAATAGTTAGAGCTCAGAGCGCTGCGCCCGCGCCGGCGTCCAGCAACGGCCAATTAGCGTTACACATTTGAAATGAGAGCGATTTCGACTCAGGATTTCCCCAAATCGCAGTAACTATTGGTTTATTTGTTAGGCAACTATAGATATGCAATATATTTTAAATACTCAAGACTATGTAGTAGTAAACTCATTTATATTTATTTGTAGGAAAACCTAAAACAGATTGAATTCAATATCAAGAAGCACAATAAGTAGTTAGACAGGCAACAATAAAATCCCTCGAGATTTATTAGAAAAATACCAACTAAATTATTGAATAATTATTTTATAGTAATTGAAATGTATCAGAACTTCCGATTCCACAGAATGTCTTTTGACGTCAATGACTTGTTTAATGAATTCCGGTAAAATCTCAACGATTCCGCCTCCTTTTATAGAGCTATAAAATAATATTACTTAACAGAGACAACAAGAACTTTTCTGTTACATAAAACAAAGCTCGACATCATGCAGTAAATCAGCGAACCCACGTCTGGACAAACCTTGAAAAGTGAACGCAATCGACCCGAGATCAAAATAAGCGCTGTAATGCACTTATTACGTAATAATGGCTAATAACAGTAAACAAATTATGAAGTTTTGATTTCGATCAAACACGTTCGCACGCACGGTATTTTAATGTGGGTTAGAAGTTAATAGTTATCAAGGACTGGCTGCGCAAACTATAAAAAGTATTATATGGTGTACTTACTTTATTTTTACTAATTTTATTTATTTGTGTGTTGAAAAAATAAATGATAAGTTTGTTGAAAAAAAATTGTATTAATTAGATACAAATACAAATGTTTTTATTCGTATTTTTGTGGCGCAAAGAAATGTCTTCAAAACAAAGGCAACACAGCTAATCGAAACAGCTGACTCGCCCACAGGTTCGGCACAGCCGTTCTTGATTTATAAAATTACAACGAAAAGTGGCATTGATTTAATATACAGGGTGTCCCAAAGTTATGGGCCATGGAGGGGAAGTACCTTAAATATCGTAGATAGTGAATTTTGCTCAAAGAAGACTTCATTTTATTTTTAAAAGTAAGTAATTCTGCATTCATAGATTTTCTAAAAATTACTTGCTTTGTCTGGGAATCGAACCGACTCACATGTGGAAAAAAAAATTACTCTACTTTTATGATACCAATCGAAAGAATAACTAAAAAATAATAACTCTGCTTAAGTAACATAGTATTTTAAAAGAAAGGAACAACGTGAAATAAATTATTTTAATCAAATAAAAAACATGAAATATTTTTTTTTTGTAAATTAATTAATTAAATGCTCAAAATGTGATCCCTCTTGTCTTAAGCATCTTCGCCAATCTTCTTGTGACCCGGCTTTCTGTTGATTTTCTAATCATTTTATGGTGAACACTCAATGTGATATCGGCACAATTCTGTTTGCAACTCGATCATTTGACCTTGACTCAATTATTTTATGTTGTTCCTTTCTTTTAAAATACTATGTTACTTAAGCAAAGTTATTATTTTTTAGCTATTCTTTCGATTGGTATCATAAAAGTAGAGTAATTTTTTTCCACATGTAAATCGGTTCGATTCCCAGACAAAGCAAGTAATTTTTAGAAAATCTATGAATGCAGAATTACTTACTTTTAAAAATAAAATGAAGTCTTCTTTGAGCAAAATTCACTATCTACGATATTTAAGGTACTTCCCCTCCATGGCCCATAACTTTGGGACACCCTGTATACTATATCTATAATATCTATGCAGAATTATGACAAATAATTTCATGGTTGTTTTCAGAAAGCAGTGGTTCCCAGATCTTCAGCGAGTGGCGCGCGGACGTGTCCATGACGGGGCTGGGCCCGCCCTTCGAGACGGCCTTCTACACGGCGCGCATCTCCGTCAGCTCCGACCTGGAGCACCTCGTCAAAACTGTGAGTCACACATACATCATCATCTTCAGCGAGGGCGCGCGGACGTGTCCATGACGGGGCTGGGCCCGCCCTTCGAGACCGCCTTCTACACGGCGCGCATCTCCGTCAGCTCCGACCTGGAGCACCTCGTCAAAACTGTGAGTCACACATACATCATCATCTTCAGCGAGGGCGCGCGGACGTGTCCATGACGGGGCTGGGCCCGCCCTTCGAGACCGCCTTCTACACGGCGCGCATCTCCGTCAGCTCCGACCTGGAGCACCTCGTCAAAACTGTGAGTCACACATACATCATCATGTTCAGCGAGTGGCGCGGGGACGTGTCCATGACGGGGCTGGGCCCGCCCTTCGAGACCGCCTTCTACACGGCGCGCATCTCCGTCAGCTCCGACCTGGAGCACCTCGTCAAAACTGTGAGTCACACATACATCATCGTGTTCAGCGAGTGGCGCGCGGACGTGTCCATGACGGGGCTGGGCCCGCCCTTCGAGACCGCCTTCTACACGGCGCGCATCTCCGTCAGCTCCGACCTGGAGCACCTCGTCAAAACTGTGAGTCACACATACATCATCATCTTCAGCGAGTGGCGCGCGGACGTGTCCATGACGGGGCTGGGCCCGCCCTTCGAGACCGCCTTCTACACGGCGCGCATCTCCGTCAGCTCCGACCTGGAGCACCTCGTCAAAACTGTGAGTCACACATACATCATCATGTTCAGCGAGTGGCGCGCGGACGTGTCCATGACGGGGCTGGGCCCGCCCTTCGAGACCGCCTTCTACACGGCGCGCATCTCCGTCAGCTCCGACCTGGAGCACCTCGTCAAAACTGTGAGTCACACATACATCATCATGTTCAGCGAGTGGCGCGCGGACGTGTCCATGACGGGGCTGGGCCCGCCCTTCGAGACCGCCTTCTACACGGCGCGCATCTCCGTCAGCTCCGACCTGGAGCACCTCGTCAAAACTGTGAGTCAAACATAGTCTGTGAGTCATCATCTTCAGCGAGTGTTCTGTTGAGTAATTCTGTTGGCAAAAGTGTTGGGATAAAAAATCCCATTAGTTATGTGGCTTAAAGGACTACGCTTTACATTTATGACTTTTATCTCTACTATTCTCACCTGTTCTGTTGAGTAATTCTATAGACAGAACTATCGGTAATTTCTCCGCATTAGTTCGTGTCCATGACGGGGCTGTGCACGCTATTCAAGAAGGCATTCTGTAGTCTGATCAAAAAAGGTACCTATCAGTTATTATATTTTATGATCTAGTACGGTCTCATCAACCAAAAATCTAAACCCTGGTCAATGCCAAACAGTAGGTTCCACGGAAGTGCAACAGATTTATGAGAGATGCATTGCACATCATATGTCATCAAAACTCGCTTTCGTCCATTGTATTTCTATCTAACAAACTGCTAATATAAACGTGTATTCCCCTGCAGCACCGCACGATGTACCTGGGTCTCTGCCTGCCGTGGTCGTGCTCCCGCGGCGCCGTGTCCGCGCTGGTGGGCGCGACGCGCGGGCCCGTGCTGCGCCACGCCGTGCTCGCCGTGCGCTCTCCGCAGCACGGAGGATACCGCTACCTGCAGGATCCCACCTTCCAGATACTATTGTAAGTAGAGTGTACGTGACCGAAAAAGACGTTGTGATGCCTTTTTGGGTCAAGTTGTCCTTGGGAGAGCAAAGATGTTTTCGGACAGGTTAACCTTGGGGTTCTGTTTGCGTTAGTTTTTTCGCGGACATAGTTCATACTCGTATTTGTAGCATGATTATGCCACTTTGAAAGATCTCGACCTACCGGATGCTGATATAAATAGTTATTAGGTATACCTACATTAATATGTGCTGTTCTTTAATAAGATCAATTATGCTGTAAACTGAACTGCTACGTGAAGCTAAGCTTTAAGCTAGGACAAACTAAATTAATGTCTACGGTGAGTTTACCTTACAAAGGACCAGCTAAGTACCTATCGATTAATTTATGATATTTTATTAAACTCCTGTGAAAAACAAAGTATCGCAGAAATCATGAATTACCTAGCAAGTATTCAGGTCAGTCCACTTGCGAGTGGTTACGGAAGACGAAGGTTGTGTTGTTACGTGTTGCATTGTGACCGCGCCTTGCGAAAGTGCCGAACAAATGTCAGCCAACGCCAGATCAGCTGATACTTGTAAAACAGATAAAATTATCTGGTTCAAAATCCGAACGAAATATTAGGTAAATAAGCAGATTTTACTGATCATATTAGGCACGAGTATTTAGAAATTAATTATAGGAAAAATATATTTTTTCCATCCATAGTATAATTAATTAATTACCTGGTATTTACAGGGCTGTATCCTGCATAGTAGGAACCTTACTAATAGCTGCTACAGTGTACGACGTGCGTCTGGCACGTGAGGTGAAACGACAAAGACAGCGCGCGGCCAACATCACGGCGCCTCGGGATCTCAAGCTGCAGATCAATGGACTGGATGACATCACTGTGGCTAATGGTGAGTTACTCCAACAATAAACAATAACAAGATTAGAAGTAATAGTTTGTATTTATATGACGTTATCAGAAAGAACCTACAAATGCCGAGCCCATTTAATGTGGGTTAAAGACTGCAATATAGCGCGCGTTCTTCGCTTAAGTCTAAAGTAAACATAACAAGCCATAAACAGTCAACATTTAAAAGCATTAATGTATGCAGTCACTGTAGCCGAATTCGGTTAGGTAATTTATTTTATTCAAATCTACATATTGTTTTAGGCAAGGCGATGTACAACGTCAACAATAATCTCGCCAATAATTCCGAAGAGCGTCTCACAGCGGAGACCGCCTCCACGTCCACAGATCAAGAACTCAAACTCAGTAAGTATTCTGTCGGTAGTGTGTCTGTGACATGTTTGTTCATGGTGAGAGCTTGGTTACTTTCAAACAAATCCATAAAAATCCCTAGATGGGTGGTTCTACAAACACAACTCATGGTTTAAATTGTTACGGGGCTATTCAGTTCTTATACTTAGGCTAAGGACGCTCATTGTTGCCGTCGGGGCCGCGAAAGAGTGCTTATGCTTCTCGACACAAATGGACGCTTATTGCTGGTTTACAAAATAGTAGCCTTGACACTCCGAAATAGCAACACGATTATCGCACATTCGTACGTTAACAAATCACCAGTGTAGTTTTAAAATATACATGCACATTAAAACGTATCTATATTATCTTGATTTTTATCTTTCGGGTTCGATTCCCGCCCCGGAACAACAATTTGTATGATCTGCAAATATTTGTTCCGGGTGTTATATATGTAGGTATAATAAAAATATCTATCTATGTATGTATATTATATTGAGTAAGTATATCAGAAGTCTAGCACCCGTAAAACAAGCTTCGAGCTTACCACGGGGCTAGATGTCGCTGTGTAAAATTGTCCAGTAATATTTATTTATTTTATTTATATTTATTTCATTAGAATCTTTTTTAGAAAATGAAAACTTATCTTAATAACCATGTTCGCTTCCAGGTGTGTGGTTACAACTCCTGCTGTCATTCTCCATGAAGGCCAACGTGCTGCAGATCTTTGACCAATCGGTCGGCGCCGACACCATCCCCGTCATTCACGGCCTCAAGTCGCTGTCCATGGTGTGGGTCATCTTCGGACACACCTGCATTGTCGTCTTCAAGGTATGGACATGGACAATTTAATAATAAGATAAATAATAACGGTTAGATGGAATTAATAATAATGGCTTACCACTTAAAATTGTCCAGTAATATTTATTTCTATATTAATAATTTCGTGCAGGGGTACGGTAGACTCGATCGAAACCTTATTTAAATAACGAAACATAAAAAAATATTGATTTTGAGTCGACAACATATGTCCGGAAAATTCGTATTATGGAGAATTTCGTTAAATTCCGACTGTAAAAAATCAAATAATAAACAAACGCCATTTTTGGTGTAAACAAACACGTTCCGTTTCCATAGATACGCCTCACAAAATGAATCCATCACAAAGAACTGAGAATATGTAAAACGAAACGTCTTGCCACCGGAAATGTGTCTATTCTTTACCTGATATTGGCCGATTCAACCACAGAAAAAAATATTAGTTTCCTTTTTATGGCTCGATGATATTGTTAAGGCTGCTGTTTCACGGTGGATGCAGGCTGCATCCGACCGTAATACGGAGGTCGTTAAGGGAAGGGAGGCCTATGTCCAGCAGTGGACGTCCAACGGCTGACATGATGATAACGAAGTTTGTATTTTGTTCTTAAGTCAACATAAGGTATTATATGATTATCCTTGAAACAGTTTAACTTATAAACTGATTAAAAATAAGGTGTCTAGATGACATTTTGTCAAAATGACAGCTGTCAAACTTTAAACTGCCATAACTCTGAAACGGCTTGGCCTAGAGATGCCGTACAAAGCTCAATCGACAGGTGTCAGAGAGAGCAACGTTTTCAATGACAGCTGTCAAACTTTAAACTGCCATAACTCTGAAACGGTTTGGCCTAGAGATACCCTACTAAGCTCAATCGACAGGTGTTAGAGAGAGCAACATTTTCAATGACATCTGTCAAACTTTAAACTGCCATAACTCTGAAACGGCTTGGCCTAGAGATGCCGTACAAAGCTCAATCGACAGGTGTTAGAGAGGGCAACATTTTTGATGACAGCTGTCAAACTTTAAACTGCCATAACTCTGAAACGGCTTGGCCTAGAGATGCCGTACAAAGCTCAATCGACAGGTGTTAGAGAGAGCAACATCATAATTAAAACACGGTTCTTCCGTTTTTCTTTTTATTATCAATTTATTGTACAGTACAGCTACACTATTATTAATAATCATTGAATTCCATATGTTGACTTATGTTAACATAAACATAGCTTAATTATTTTGTCCGTGGAGAAGTCCCTTTGTCCCAGCTGTGGAAACGTAATAGTACCAGCTTGAGTTAGTACCTACTAATTAGCGGCTCATCCACTAACGTTCATTCCTTCAGACTTACCCCGTCGTGCAAACTGTACAGAAAAGCGACGGGATAAAATAAAACACGACGGGAAGGGTCGCGACGCGAGGTTTTAATACCGTCATTCTTTTTCGATCTTGCATATGTATCCTGGCGTTCATTGCGTAAGGGTTGTAGATTCCGGCAGGAATTAACGGTAGTGGATGGGCCGCTATTGATAGATGTATATATTTCCTTTATTTCAATAAGCAAATGCACCCGTTGTAAGTTCCCAAGTTTGGGATACTAGGACTGCTCAGACCTTCAAATTTCTTTCAAATCAACCTCGAAAAATAAAGTAGGTAAGTATATATAAAAAATATTGATTTTGAGTCGGCAACATAATTATATCCGCAAAATTTGGATTATGGATAATTTCGTCAAATTTCACCCGAGCGTAGCCGGGTTTTCATCTAGTATTTATATAATGACAGATTTTGCAATATTGGAAAATCAACCGTAATATTGAAATTTTATTTGAATTTTGAGTCGTAGGCACTCGTCCTTCAAAGGTTTCATCTACTACCTATTTTAGACTTTCGTTTACAAAAAGAGCAGTGAATGAAACAAATGATGTTTGTTCATCTAAAAAAAGCGACAAAATCCGACTTTTGTTTTATTGTTGCTACTAAAAACGAACCAACGCAAGGAAATCTTTTGGATTTGATTCAATGTCAAAGTAGGTACTTACATCAAGATGTTGCGTTTTATATTGCATTCCTATTGGACCAAGAGCCTGTGATGGCCAGACCTTCCTTTAATTCACAAGCGTGAAAATTATTTCATGTGTATGTCTAACATAGGTAAGAATAACCCCCAAACATGAAACCTGGATCGCGGTTACTTTGGGAGATACCAACCTTTTACCTGTCCAAAGTCTCCCAAAGGAACCACGATCCAGGTTTCATGTTTGGGGGTTATTCTTACCTATGTTAGACATACACATAAAATAATTTTCACGCTTCAGAATTAAAGGAAGGTCTGGCCATCACAGGTTATTAGTCTATACTAAGAGCCCTGTCTGGCCAGACCTTCCTTTAATTCTGAAGCGTGAAAATTATTTTATGTGTATGTCTATCATAGGTAAGAATAACCCCCAAACATGAAACCTGGATCGCGGTTCCTTTGGGAGATAACAGGTAAAAGGTTGGTATCTCCCAAAGGAACCGGGATCCAGGTTTCATGTTTGGGGGTTATTCTTACCTATGTTAGACATACACATGAAAGAATTTTCACGCTTGTGAATTAAAGGAAGGTCTGGCCATCACGGGCTCTTAGGTTATATGTTTATAACTCATATATTTGTTGTTCAGGAGATTTTCAGAGCGGACACGTGATGTGATAATGCTAATGTTGCAGTACGCCGACAACACGGCGCTGCGAGCCGTCCTCGAGAAGAGCTTCTGGTTCCAGCTCATCCTCAGCGCTGTATACAGCGTTGATACCTTCTTCTGTCTGGGGTAACTACAGCTTTTCGTCCATAACTACACATTTAAAAATATTAATAGAATATACTTTATTGCACACCACAAAATCAGAAACAAACAATACAAACTTAAGACTAAAACATTTGGAGTACAATGGGCGGCCTTATCGCTGTGAGCGATTTCTTCCAGGCAAACTATTAATAATATATTAATTATCTATCTACATATAAATTTAAATTATATTAATTATATCAGAAATCTAGCACCCGTAACACAAGCTTCGAGCTTACCACATGGCTAGTTGCTGTGTGAATTTTCCGGCAATATTTATTATTATTATTTATATATGTACATCTCCATTTTATAGAGTTAACTCTGTATTTTATCATTTATGAATCATCATGATTACAGCCCATTACGTCCCACAGGGCACGAGACTTTATATAATTTTCGAGAAACGTTTGCCAACTTGTCTGTTTTTATTTCCAGAGGAATGCTAGTGGCGTTCCTATACTTCCGTACGAATTCTAAGGGCAAGCTAGACCTGCTCATCAAGGGTCGGCGAAAGATCACGGCGGGAGTTCTGCAGTTCCTGGGACTCATGGGGTATCGGTTCGTCAGGTAAGGAATTAAAGTTCCCGTGAAAACGTATATGTGTCGACTGGACAACAAAATAATTACTTACCGAATTATTTAACTAACGCTCGTATTAAAAGTTTTTTTCCAAATTCCTCACATTATTAAGATTTCAAGACATGACTTTGGATTTTAGTAGATTGAGCGATTCAGCATGAGGGTTACATGTCTTCTTTAAACATTTTGCTTGATTTAAGTACTTCTTGTACTGATCAGATCTATCTATGTATGTAAATGCCACAAGCCTTGGGCCATGAGTTGTGGTTCTCGTGATTTTTCCCATAATTTTAATCACGAGTTGAAGCAAACTCAGTGGTCTATAGCCACTATAGCTACCTTATTCGGGTAACCGAAACAACATTTTATACACATATAGACAAATATTGTTATAATTCCAGATTAACAGCCCCATACCTCTTCATGCTGGGCGTAGTAGAGGTGACGATGAAGTGGTTCGCACACAACGCAGTGTTCGAGCCGCCCGCGATGGACCACGAGACCTGCCCGCAGTACTGGTGGAGGAACCTCCTCTATATCAACACGCTGTTCCCCGTGGAGCAGATGGTAAGGACAACCAGATACCATTTCATGTTTTATAGAACTCTATTGTTTTCGATATTAGTCGTGAATTGTGGGGTCAGTTCCAGTTTCCTCAAAGTGTGTACTTAAAACATGCAAGTCTATGAAAGACTTTATATAAGTGAAAGATACTTTGGTCTTTTTCCCAAGATTTGTCTTTACACACATATCATGATAGGATTTGTTGTGACCCGTAAGATTATCAAACTATTTTGTAAAAGATTATGGGATAGTAGTTGCACGACTTGGTCGATAATCTATACCTATAATAAAATTAAGTCACATTTTTATTCTTCCAGTGCATGTTGTGGAGTTGGTACCTCTCAGACGACACGCAGTTTTACGCTGTCAGCGCCATTCTTCTCATTCTGTCTACAAGGTAAGCACCTATAAACGCATCTAGGTATTTCTGACCTGTTTACTGATCGACAAGTGAATTATCTTTCCCCAAAATTTAACCTGCTATTACGCATTGCATGGTCGCCAGCAACTTTGGTTAAGGCTTTTGTGCCTTTACATTAAAATAGATAAGTAAACAAATCTTTCTAAACCTTTTAGTCACTTCAAAGTTCCAACCACTTTTTGTTTGTTTATGAAAGTCTGACACTTATTCCAGCCACTTCAAGGCATCAGCCGCTCTCTCCGGCGTCCTGTTCGTCTCCTCGCTTCTAACCACGGGCTACGTGTCCTGGTCCAACGAACACGTGCCCAACAGTGAGGACCCCTTCACGCAGTTCGATAAGATCTACGACAAGCCGTGGACGAGGCTCGGGCCGTACCTCGTGGGCATGTTCACTGGGTGGATACTGTTCAAGACTAACTTGAAGATTAAGATGAGCCGGGTGAGTTTTATTATGGGATGATATAGGGATTGGGTTAAATTGGGTCGAAATGTATTTATGTCCATCATTTTTTATGTCTATCGATAGGAAACCCTATGATTTTTGCTCATAGGGATCTAAGTCCATTTCATAATGTAAGACGGTCGGTCGAGACCTAATACCTACTTTCGTTGCTGGACTGTTTCTGTTTTTTTTATCTACTTAATAGATATACCGTCCACCTGTACGAAGCGATACTAATCCACCTTCATTATTCGCACTGCTAAACTTTGGAATGTGCTTCCTGCTGCTGTTTTTCCTGAAACTTATAATCTGGGTCTCTTTAAAACAAGAGTGAATAAATACCTTCTAATCTAAACCCATGCGATCCACTTTCAGACACATCGACATCAGGTGAGATTGTAGTCAAGCAAGGGTCTATCATCAATAAAAAATAGATATTTTAGAGAAAAACGAAGAATTAAGACATTAGCTACATGGCCGTATCACTGTTCCAGGTATGGGCGTGGGTAGGATGGGCGGTGTGCACGGGCACGCTGATGTTCCTGATCTTCGGGCTGTACAAAGTGGAGCTGGGTCCCGGCGCCGCCGCCGTGTACAGCGCGCTTTCGCACTCGCTGTGGGCGGCCAGCATCGGATGGATCATCATCGCCTGCTCCACTGGACATGGAGGTAATTGGAGAATTGTGTTGTTTTGCAGGAAAGGAATCGATCTGAACCATCCTCTAAACACAGAAGGTTCCCGGATCAGATGTCATGAAGAAGATATACTTGGAGGCTTTGGAATTTCCATTATACAACGATAGATCGTGAACAACTGCAATCGATTTATTAGCATAGTTCAATTAAACAAATAGCTTTACGATGCGTAAGAGCGTATAACGTCGAACTAAGAGACTAGAGGTGTACTTACCTTGTAGAAAGATACATATATGCGAGTGGACGCTATATGAGAATCTCAGAATCAGTACCATACATGAATGACAGTTGAGGTCAA
The DNA here is from genome assembly GCA_963691955.1 of Chloroclystis v-ata. Classification (NCBI taxonomy): domain Eukaryota; kingdom Metazoa; phylum Arthropoda; class Insecta; order Lepidoptera; family Geometridae; genus Chloroclystis; species Chloroclystis v-ata. Next base: position 6,230,361 of record OY829905.1, read on the forward strand.
GGGTTACATAGTTTACATATACCTAGTTCTACTGATTTTCCCTGTACCTATCTAATTAGGTTTTTTCCACAGGCTGGGTCCGTCCCCTGCTGTCATCGCCACTTCTGTACCCGTTCTCGCGAGTGACGTACTGCGCGTACCTCGTGCACCCCATTGTGCTGCGCTATGTAGCCATGCATCTAACGCACCCCATCCATCTGGGAGAGCTGCTAGTGGTGAGTGACGTAGTTATGGCGAGTGACGTAGTTATCGCGAGTGACGTAGTTATCGCGAGTGACGTAGTTACTACCAGTGACGTAGTTATTACCAATGACGTACCTAGTGTAGATAGGGAAGTCTTCGCCAGTGACATACCTGGGGAAGTCTTCGCCTTTACTTTGTATTTTTTTTCCTATTCGTTAAAATATAATTGTTATTTATTCCAGTTCGTCCTATTCCTGGGCCTGACAGTGATCTCTTTCTTCCTGGCGCTGGTGATATCCGTCGCCTTCGAGGCGCCCATGGTCACCATGCTGAAGATAGTCTCCCCCAGCCGGAGACCGCACCGAGTATGACGTACCATAGACTAGCACTAAGACCATTATGAGACTTTAGTGATCTATTTAAATTAAGAAGCCCTACCGTACAAAGGAGTATTTAACGTAAATGTAAAATAAGTTTGTAAGCATATGATAATGCTTGTTAAAAATATTTGCGTGCAGATAAAAAACAATGATAACTTTTTATATTTGGCCAGTTCGTGAAGAATAATATTTTTGGTGTGACCACGTGGTAAACAATAGTTTTCATTAAAAAATAATCACCGAAGTCAAGCAAAAGTTCAAAAACAATAAATATACCTTTTTGATGTTGGTTAAAAAGTACAAATTATATTGAAAGCTCCGCAGCTTGATTTATTAAAAAAATTTTTAAATTGTTATTATTTAAATTGTTTATACTACTGTGATCAAATCTAAACAAAAAAAACTGTACAAAATTTTAGATGTAGAAATGGCTCATTGTTGCCAATTTAAAAGCACAAAGTGCTTTTTATTTATAAATACTTACACAGTTATAACATAGGTACAAAGTTAATCTCTTTAGTTACCAGAAATTTAAATTCAAGCTTCCGACATTAAAAACGGTTAAAAATAGCTTTGTATATTCATGTAATTTTAAAAACTGTTTACTTAATTAAAGCTTAATTAGGAAATAGATTTATCGTTCAACTCGAAGTATTTAAGTGATATATTATTGTAATAGTAAACGTAGGTACAAAGATTCGTTGTAAGATATATTCTTTCTCTCTCATGCAGAATACATCGGCATATAAATAAAATTGTCAAAAGTCAATGCTTCCTACATCATTAGAGCTAAACCCATGCGATTAGTCAAGCAACCAACGGTGGAAAACCTCAGATGAAAAAGAAACTTGAAGAAGAAACTTAGATATAAAATAGATATTCTCAGATCAATTCAAATCCACGCATAATTCTCACCCGGTTACAACCGCATTTTAAGTGGTACAAATAGATTTATTGAATTAAGAAGTTTAAGCCGGAACTTACATTATTTTATTTCTATTCCAAAAAAAAACACGCGATAAAAACCCGTTTCAACTGAATAATGTTAACATCCGCTAAAGTTTATCAAATTCTAGGATTGAATTTACATGACACAGTTAATATAAATAAAATTGAACATGCATAAGATTCATAGGATGTACCTACTGTGTACTATCAAACCATGACAAAGCGATATAAAGTCAATTTTAATGTAAATCATTTATTTAATCGATATTGTAAATGTACATAATTGTAGTTATTGTAAATAAGGTGTAAATAACTGTTTATAAATTAAGTTTTTTTATAAAATAAAATTAAATATTACAAATAAAAACACTCTTTTTCTATTCCTGTCATTTTACAGTTATTATTTTGGTGTTGATTAGCAAATATGCAAATATTTAGCAAATAAATCTGTCCATTTTAAAACAACGGGAATTACTCAGCAGGATAACCTTTCTCCACAATTCGTAAAAATCAAATATAAAAATTGTATGACATGGCTGAATTTTAAACTACACCGTAAAACTAATATCGCAATTAACTCTAAAGAAATATTTTTAATGTGATATAGTTAAAATTTAATTAAATATTTGCATCACTTTAAGCTAGCCTAGACACTAAAAACCGTGCCACTTTTTTAAATTTTTTGGTACAAGACTAGATCATAATTTAATTACAAAATAATTCGTGAAACGTGTTAATATATTATTCTGATAAGCACTGTAAAAGTTTATTCCATCTTATAGTTAAAAGAGATCCAATAAATTCACGTCCTTGATTCGCATTCAAACACTGGAAAGCGAATCTTCGCAAATTGATAAGGGGCCGTCCATTAATCACGTGAGGTCGTTTTTCTCATTTTTTGACCCCCCCCCTCCCCCATGGTGATGTTTGGTGAGGTTTGGGACCAACACCCCCCCTCCCCCCCTGGATCACGTGTATTTTTTTGGAAGTCTATATAAAGGCTATTTTTGACTGGAAAAAAATATTTATAAAAATTGAGTTTTGATTCTATAAACATTTAACATAAAACATTTTTTAAATAATGTATTTGCAATAAAATTAATGATTAATTAGGTAATTAATGTTGTCTTCGTCCCACGGAGTTTGCAAGACTTTCATTTAAGGTTACAACTGGTAAAGCTTCTTCTTCACTAGCAGTTGTTATTGGCAAAGAGGTTTGTGACATATTAACTTCGGTTTCGTCAAGCCACTCGGCACCATCATGCTCGCGCACTACGCAGAGAACCTCCCTCGTAGCGTGAGGATACGCTTGGGCCGAACAGTTTCAGTTTCGTGGACAGTATGGTGCGCATGGCACTCTTCTTACGTAGTCTTACGTAGTTAAGTACTGCCCACACTGCTGACATATTCTTTCCTGAAACTTACGATCCTTCTGCAGGCTAGGGCAATACAGGTCATAAGGCATTCTCAGCAGAAATAGCGCTTTTTGGCAAAAAATAAATAAAATTAATACACGTGATGTCTAACGAGAACCCCCCCTCCCCCCTCGTGATGTTTCGTGATGTTTGCCGTACCCCCTACCCCCCCTTTTGAGCCTCACGTGATTAATGGACGGCCCCTAATACGTTCTTCTTTAGAAAAAACATCCTAAAAATCATAATGAAGACTAGGTAACCAAAACTTAAATAAAATATGCTTATTCCTTATTATCTTCCTTCATCATCATAATTATGAAGTAGCAGTGTCGGACAGTCGTCTCAGGAGGCTGCAGCACGGCATCTCCACGAGCAAAGCCAGGAGCAGCGCGCATACCAACGTGGCCGCCAGGGTGCCGCAGAAGTACATCCACTGGAACAACCATAGATAATCAAGTTGTATTATCGTAGCCGCATATACTAATATAAGGACAATCGGAATAAAAAAACCTAGGGCCTAAAAACCTAAAAGGCTCGTAGTAGGTACGTAGTTTCGATCGGCCTTCATCGTCGGAAGAAAATTCTCTATATCCATGAAGCTGGTCTTTATAAAGGTCACCACGCTTAGCACACTTGTTTATAACGGTAACTTGGCCCACTACACAGAACGACGTTCCATCCTGTGCTGTGTGCTCCTAAACTGCAGCTAGTTTGCGTCAATAACAAGTCTACTTTAAGGTCCCTTGTGAAAAACTGAGACAGGAAAACACTCAATGGTTGGTAAACCCCTAGTACTACATAAGGATGAGTCCGTGGCTTAGGCAGGCGTAGATCAGCCGGCTTAGTGCTGTTTCTGTGATGCCTCACGACAGACGGACAGACGAGTTTTCTTTCAGGCTTTTTGTGAGAGACCCATAGAGAGAGGTGTGGTGTCCTCTTTGCCTCCAGGGGTGACGAACTCAAGGTGATGTGAGTCCTAACACTCCAGTGTACTCACGACTGCGGCGGTGTGCGCGCAGAGGGCGCTGTCCCCGAGCAGCAGGTAGCGCGCCACGGCGCCGTGCAGCAGCAGCGCGCCGTAGCTCAGCCGGCTCAGCGCCGCCACGCAGCTGCTGCCGAAGAAGCGACGGCATGTAGCTGTGAAGAGAACCAATATGTTAAAAGTTGTTACGATCTTTAGTAGTCATGCTTTGAACAGCCACGTCGGATAGTACATTGGTCTCCGCTTTCCATCACAGATAAGATAATTATTTATTACTCACCAATAACTAATATTTACATAAGAACTTAAAAACTACAAAAGCGTATGCGCAACTGGCGGTCTTATTGCTTAAAGCAATTTCTTCCAGACAACCTGAGGATGGAAAGAAAAACCGCAGAACTGCATTACTTATCATCAAGTCTATGTAAAATCCAAAATTTATGAATAATTGAATTATTTTGAATTATGTGACAGTCGCGGTCTCCAATCTGTTACCTCGGTTGTCACTATCACGGAGCCAATCCACCACCAAACCTAAAATCCGTGTCGCATCTATATCCATCTCAGGAGTAAGTATACCTGCGTGTCTCGTAGTGGCCAGCAGCACGGGCCAGAGCGCGGCGACGGCCCAGGCGGCGTGCTGGCCGGCCGCCAGCCAGCGCGGGCCGCTCGCCAACGCGCCGCCGCCCGCCCACAGCGCACACGACGCCACCCACAGCAACCACGCCGTCAACTGAGGACAAATGAACTTTACTTTACACTTTTCTGATCTGATTCTGTGTGATAGTAATAGAAAAAAAACAATGCTGAGTTTTCTCTATGATGTAGGAATTGCATAACCGAAAAGATCAATAGTACCTAGGATCAAGCTAATAAAAGGATTTTATTATAATAGTTCTAGCGGTAAGTTAGGGCTAAGAGGAAAATTGCCCGGCAAGGAAAATTGTCTGAGAATCAGCGAGCCATTAAGAACCCGCCACAGTTTAGAATCGCTTTTGAGAAGGGTTGCTCGTCTCTATACCTTGGTGAGTTTAAGCCTGCCCTGCATGCGGTGGATCAGCCAGCCTGCGAAGACCCCGCTGCAATAGGGAACTGCTCTTGCGAAGGGTCGCTGTATGATAGTCGCGTACACGTCGTAGGCCCTCCAAAAACTATCAACAAACACATATAATAGAGATTATTTAAAACCATTGCTGTTCTTTCATTCGTTTTCAAATTAAGTTACAGTCTGTAAATATGGTCAGCGCCAATGCCGCCACTAGTGCGGGGCTGCAACGGCTGATATAGTGGATAGAAAAGAGATACAGGGTAACACAATAGCTGAGACTAAACTTGGACTAAACCCATTTTGGCACATCAAAGCGCAAACGATTAAAAAAATATATAAGTAATAGGATAGGTTATTTTTACCTTTGGTGTGTAATTATGTCAAAAAAAGTATTTTTTATAACCACTGATAAGGAGAAGTCTACTCCAAGATATAAGTAGCAAGTGACGTGGTTCGAGTTTCTTTTTTCTGTGGACTCACCGCACGTCATGTTGCACATAAGCAGCGCCCGCGTCACGTGCGGCGGCGCCCAGTGCCAGGGCCGCGACCAGGGCGGCGGCGACCCTGGCGCGCACCCTGCCCGCGGCGCCGAGCGCACACGCCAGGGCACTCGCGCAGTGCAGCTGGCTCTCCGTTGAGAGGAACCATGACACTTGAAGACACTGAAATGTACACAAACGAGAATCAATATTAATAGACGACCTCTGTGGCGCAGCGGGCAGAGGTCTGCCTGCGACGCAAGAGTTTACGAGTTCGATTCCAGCCTCGGAATAATTATTTGTATGATGTACAGATATTTGTTCCGGGTGTCTAGCTGTTATATATGTGTATAGTAAATTAATATTTATCTATGAATGTATATTATATTAAGTTTATCAGAAATCTAGCACCCGTAACACGGTCGAGCTTACCACGGGGTTAGTTGTTGCTGTGTGAATTGTCCGGCAATATTTATTTATGTATTTAGCCTGTAAATGGTTGGTCGATTGTGAGTACCAAATATAATAAACAAACGATCTGTTGTGGGTTTCAATTTAATACTACAATTGAACGTTAGAATTAAGCTTCATGAATGACTAAACACTCATTCATTAATTCATTCAACTGACCTGCTCGCTCTGTGGATAGGCGGTGGACACATACAGCAGGCTGCGCCACCAGTGCTGGTCGCAGTTCACGTGGTCGCCGTCCAGCAGAGCCAGCGCGCTGTGGTCGCGCGACCAGCGCGCCACCACCGCCGACACCAGGATCGCATACACGTACGATGGAAGCAATCTGACAAATTCAACTAAAGGTCTATGTAGTGGACAAATTCACAACGGTTTATTGCATAATTTCAACTAGCATGAGACTTGATGCATGAGAGAGATCTTACCCGCGATAAATATGTGCTGGGGATCGGAAAGCGCAGCATCGTTATTAGAGGATGCTCAAGTGAATGCTGCTGGTTCAATGTTAAGTTTAATATTTATTCGTAGCTTCTTTTTCGTAATATTATTTATGCAAGTCAACTGAAAGCAGTATATGTTCCACTAAAGAACGTATTTATATTTATTCACCGTTAATCATAATGAGTACTCTTAGGGTTCCCATGTAGACAATACCTGATGACTCTGTTGGTGACGAAACAGACGAACTGCATGAGTTGTCCGCAGGCGCCGCCGAAGTTGACCAGCTCTTTCACGCTGTACCGACTCTTCAGGTAGAAGAAGTGGTGAGAGCTGAACAAACCACTGAAATAAGATTACAATTTAATTTAAAATATAGGTTCTTCATATTATAAAGCTATCTCAGGAAAAGCTTAGAAGATGAGAGGTATGCATATACAGAATGAAGTGCTATAAAAATATAGTACTGACCTTACAAAAAACAGCATATCGAAAGCAATCGTTCCAAACGCCAGAATGAAATAGACATTTTCTTGCTCATTAAAATCTCCACCGCTATCTGAAAATTTAACAATCTAGTATGGAATTATAAAGTTAATTAAGTTTCTGCACATACAAAATAAACAGAGTTGGTCCCACCACTACACCCTATCAAACACTTCCAAAGGGAATTCTTGAATTAATCTGGAAGCTTGTCTAATTATTTTAATTAAAAGAATCTTGAAATATTTAATACGATAAAGCATTTTCTACGTATATAATTACCTGAATTATAACTCGCTATCATAGCAACATGAACGAATATAATCCAAAAAGTCGCCAGCACCTTCATCCCATGAATCAACGATAAATCATTATTCGCTGTCGTCTTATTAAATACCCTGTGCCACGAATAGCTTAACGAGAAGCACAAAAAGAGATTACAGAAAAACGTCTTTCTTTTGTCTTCTGTACTCAGACTTGCAAATGAACTGTATTTCGCTCTAGGACAGTGGTGATTTTGGACCTTACTATTTGGACAATTTCTTTTATATTTTCCACATCTGTTGCAGCTTCCCCCAACTCTATCTATGTTGACGACATCTAGCGACATAGGAGCACCGTCCGGTTTTACAAGCTTTTTCATTCTAACGAGGCTCATATTTGTACCTTCAGCCAAGATGCTATCAATGCTCATCACGTCACCTCTCTTTCTCCGCAGAGCATCGACCAGTTTTGTGTCATTGTTGTTGTACGTTGGTAGATCGAAGCTCTTGGATCTCCTGCTGTAAGGGATGCATTTCAGTAGATCGAAGTCTACGATGGTGGCTGATGCAGCGAGCAGGAATAGGAATATGGTTAGGGGGATTAGTACGATGGCTCCGATGTCGTTTGAAGTGTCGAAGTGGTGTGTTATGTGTCTAACGGAGGTTACTTTCGTGGAGCGAGGGATTGTTCTGTTGGAGCGGAAGTTGTCGTTGAGCATCATGGAGAAGGTGATGAGTGAGTCGATGTCGGAGTTAGTGCAGGAGCGTGGGAGACATACGCCTACTACGAGGTTGCATGACTAGAACAAATAAGAACTGTTTAAAAAATCGGTAGTGCTTCAGTTTAATTTTTATATTAAACTGAAGCACTGCTCTGATCAGCTTTTATGAAGCACAATTCAACAATATCAAGCGTTATTATAAATAAAGATTAAAAGATTTTACCCGGATGCATATTGGCAATTCGATAATGCAAAATATGATCAACTAAAAATTGAACTAGAAATTTGAATTCTCCATAATCCGAATTTTGCGGATATAATGTTGTCGACTCAAAATCAATATATTTTTATGTGTTGTTATTCATATAAGGTTTCGATCGAGTCTACCTTACCCCTTGACGAAATTATTAATGTAGATTTTTAAGTTGATTTTTGTTGATTAAGTTGAGTTTTGGTAGAATAAAATTCTGAAACTCCTTAGAGCTACCCAGTTAGTTTTATGTTAACATCACTAATCGTCTACAACTTATCAAAGTAGCATACCTTCAGCATGGTGAACTTAGTAACATTGAGGCGCACTTGTAGCGCGGAGTAGGCGAGGCGGTGCGGCGGCCAGTGCTCCGCCTCCACCAGACGCAGCATCACCTCGTCGTGCTGCAGCATCCAGCGCCAGTCGTCAGGCTCTACGAACGGTAGCCTGGTCAAATTACTTGTTCGAAACATGAATTCAAGACTGCAGATCTCTGATGCTACATGCTGAAGATCTCTGATGCTACAGGCGTCCATAGGCTGCGGTAACCGCTCTCCACCAAGTGGGCCGTATGCTTGTCTGCCAACTTGGTAGTATAAAAAAAAACTGCCTGACAAAATAAATAGACCAATGATAGAAAGTCTTGAAAAGTCAAGACATTTCTAAGCATTTTTTTTTTCCAAGGCGGGAATCGAACCCTCAACCTCCTGCGTCGCAGGAGTACTTAGTACCAAACATGTGTGCTATGTGCCGTGTATTTTATAAAGAAAAATTACTGCACAGTGAATAACCCTGAAAAATTTTTTGCCTACATTACAGTACAATGTATAGCAGCTTTACCGTTCAGTAGGAAAAAAGATGACTATCAGAATACGCTTCAAGGCTATTTCCGTTTTAATTAGAATCTTGGCATAGGCCTTGGGAGGTCGCTGACCTCTGGCGCTTTATGACCCGGAACGGACGTGAAGAGAACACGCAATAGATGCGAAAAACAGCGTTGCCAATAACCCATGGAAACAACCAAGTACCTACCTAATAACACCACCAACCATGTGGTATTGAACCTAGTAAGATTAAGACCGAAGTTCACCACTCAAAAAACAAGATTCGTGTAAGCGTGATAATTGGGCGCGTTTTTACATTAATTGAAACTGAAACGGATAACATTTAAATGAGATGAAGTTAAATTTATTTATTGAAAATGCTCAGCCTATAACAGGCAATAAGTCCTCATTCATAAACTATTCTATTTTACCCTAATGTGCTGTTGGCAGTGCTTAAATAAATAAAAGCTGTGTTTAAATTTCAATTGTGTTGGCCCTAGTAACCTACGTGGTCCGTAATATTTCTCCCTGCGTAGCACGGTGTGCATGTAGTCGTTGTGACGTAGCACATACAATGTCTCGTTGTCTACGTTCTCTGTGAAACTCCTGTCCTGAAAAATTAAGTACAGATTTAATAAAGCATATGTATTTATATAAAAAAGCAATAAAGGAGCTTGTGCATTGAATAAAAGGTCGTGAGTTTGAGGCTCTACTGTTGAAATTCGACAATGGAATTCTTTAAAAGTAATCTCTGATTATCTGTCAACAATTAAATTTGTTTTTTTGTGGGATCTGAGTACTTATATCAATCTAATGTTAAGGATATATGTAGATAATATTTGGTGTTACCATTTGTAGGCATCTCTCCTTAGAGCCGAGCCAATGTCGGTTGCCGGCGAACAGGCCGGAGGAGTACCGCCCTGATGCGTCCACCACTGTAAGGAAAATGCACAGGTTACCATGAACAGCCCTATTTACGTTCCCACAGCTGGGACACAAGGGCTTCTTCCACGAGAGACGAAGGCGATGGACCTTTTTGGTCTGTTGATCTGTGTCCATCCCAAAGTTGCCTGGCAGAGATAGCTGTCAGCGATAAGGCCGCCCATTGACCCAATGTTTTATAAAACTGTTTTAGTTGTACCTACCTAATTATTTTTCATAAAGTGTATTTGATTGATTGGTGTTTGTCTTCTTTATCGTTAGAGCACGTGTTTTAAAAAACAATTAATTTCTCTAGAAGAAAAATCAGTGGTGAGGTTTGTACCCACGACCTTCAACAATAAAGTCGAGTGTGCTCCCAGCCAAGCCAACGCGGCTCCCGTTACTCGTATTAGCTAATGCTATTTTCCTTTTTATTCCATAGACCTATCTTAACTTATTGTAGGTTCCATCCACCATTTGGCCAGCGTAATCTCTCAGCAATGATATCGTAATTAGGGGTGATTATGAGTAATACGGGTACTACAGAGAAGATTGCAAGCTCGCTATGCAAATCCCTCGCCGTGTCGGGATGATCGATCGCGTGACCCAGGCCAACTCGCAGCCTAGTTCGGTTCAGAGCTTATAAAGGCAGCCCTAGTTACCCGGCCATTCGAGCTCTACATATAACTACAATTTGCCTTCAACCTTGTTGTTTCAACACAAACCTACCCGTAGTTTTAACCGAAATAAGACATTGATATAAAGAATTATGAAAGAATATATATATATTCGTAGATTTATATTTTACAATAAAGTAGTTATAACTAACTGATTAAAATAATATAAAAAGAACTGAAGAGTAACTTCAGTATTATTTACAAAAAAACATCTTGAAGCTAAGAATGGCGTCCGTCCGACTCAGCATAATTGTTATAACAACTGGGTTTAATCTAACGCTGATCTTCCGTCGGAACCACGGGTCGGAACCATGGCGGCAGAATTGAAGCGAATTGTCAATAGATGCAATAATGTATTTGCATTTTTTCGCTTTTCCACTGATTATAAAAAGCTGGTTCTCAATTCTGCTACTTATATTTTTTACATGGATAACATACCAACAAAAAAATAAAGTAAAATACTTACTCTACACTCTTGTACTCTACATTATTATAAATACGTTCTTTTGTTGTTCAATTAACTGATTATTCAGCCACATGAGCTAGATAATTAATGGCAATTTGTAATGTTTACAAAGCATGGAACAGTTGTTTTAGCCGTTACCATCTTTATAACTTTCCAGGCGTCTCGACACCGTAACGAACCTACACACTATACCAATTAAAACATAATTGTATCTATATATTTACAAGGGTTGAGTAAAAAAATTGTATTGTATTATGGGGAATATCCGAAGTATCCGAACCGGTGTGATTTCTGTTACCTAATCAAAATATGTACGTACCTACTACTTATAAAAGTTAGATGTATAAAATATATAGATGTAAAAAATTGTACCTCATTAAAATATGTTATGATATTGTGAAAATCTATTACTAAGACGTCATTTAAGAGGAAGATTTCACAGGCCGTCATGAAATGAACTCAATGTTGTCTAAAAATTACCACCATCTAAAAGCCAGAAATTGCTCTAGTTAAATTTATTTGGTCGCTATTAGTCGTTGTAAATAAAAACTATTTAAACTTTCAATAATACAAAACAGATGCACATATAAAACACAGAAAATGATTTATTGCAGAAAGATTTTTATAACATGCGCACACGCAGAGGCAGTGAACTTGACAGCGCGTTCACACTGCGCGTGAGTCGGGCGAAAGTTGCGCAACAATCGTCAATCGAAAGTAGTATTAGCATTAAATTGTGCAAATTAATCAGTATTTTAATATGATTGTTCGGCGTGACTTAACAACGTGTATTAACGTTCTGGGAAAAAAATATAATTGGTGAGGTTTACGTTTTCTTATCTACGAGAAATTATAATATTTTGGAAATAGAATATTTTTAACTTAACTTTCTGGCTCTCTACCACTAGAAATACATATATGCATTATCTAAGATATATGCGATTTTTAGAACTTGTGCTAGCTACAACATGGTTTTGAACAAAAACTTTATAAAATTTGATAAAAAAATTATTTGAGCAATCTCTACCTAATTCACTCTACCTAAAGCTCTATCTATATTAAGGTAGGTAGCCCCCTGATTAGAAGATAAAACGCAGCAACGTTACCTAATATTAGCAGAGTGTAATAGCATCTTCCTTTTTGAAATCAGTAAACGGTGAAGACAAACATCGTGAGGAAACCGGCATGTTCTAAGAACTTTGAAAAGATGTGTCATGAAGGACATGATTGTGTCATTCATCAAACCGCACTTGGCCAGCGTTGGGAATTCAGGCCTAATCTCTCTCGTCAAAAGAGAAGTCCCTCTGTATCAGGCAGTGGGAACACAATAGTAGGTAATACCTTGAAGTAATCTCTGAATGTTACTAATCAAGATAACCAAGAGCCATAATAATAGCGATAGTTAAGTTAGTTCTAAGTAGTCTCAGCCGACGGCCACGATGTGGCATAAGGAAGGCCTACTAGGATAATATACAAAAATAAAAAACCCAGAGCCATGTATCGATCTAAAACTTCTAAATACCCGCATCCACAGACAAATAAATAAAGAGTACTTACCATCATAAGCCCATGCTCTGCCGTCAGCCAGATCCTTGAGGAACACCCTGACATCGTCCCAACAAGAAGGAGTCAGCATTAAATGCACACCATTCCTCAGCCGCGGCCACACTGCACTCAAAAACGACGGATCGTAAACATTGAACCAATTCTCGAAAGCTTCTCCGCGAATCGTTTGGCGCCAAGACTTCACTCTGACATATGCGTCCTTTTTCAAATTCAAATCCAAAGTCAGCCCGCATTCAACAAGTAAAACCAAAATCAATATTCTTGAACACATTGTGGTTACATAATTGTTTACTTGATGCGTCCGATCGCAACGCTCGCTGGAGCTGTACACGCAATTATTGGAATACATAGCAAGTACAACAAAAACAATTGCATGTATGCATCAGATGGACGTCAAATCAGAGTAATTTTCTAACTTTTTACACTGAACAAAAATGCTTATAATGTATCGTAATCATCTTATAATACAAAAAATATAACCAAGTACATAATATATTTTAAAAATTAATGATTTCTGCGTTTACTTAAGCAAAAGAGACTCGGTTAACTTGATTAAATTAAATGAGTTTAAAATAATGATAGCGTTTGCTTTAGAGTACATACATACATTTATCGTTATACATCACCGTTATATATCTGCATCTATATATTTATAAACTATTCTAGTGAAAATAAAACGAAACCAATGTTAGTAATTATACATTTATTACCTGTCAAAAAGACATAGCTTACAATTATTTTACTTCATGTACTTAGTAAATACAATTAGCTAGATTTATTCCATCTTTCACCTGATACTATTTATGTCACTGTAGTAGTCTGTAGGGTACGCTCACTCACACACACACACACGAACAAAGGACGACGACGCACGATAAAATTGGCCTTAACTTCTATACAATACGGTTTACATTTGCCTGAGTCGCTTGTTCGGCCGCTGCCCGTCCATGAAACCACCCTGTAGACAGAAATTAACAAGTTCAAACTAACTTCTTTAAAGCATTTCAACACACAAATTACAGGTTTTAAGATTGTCTGTTCCAAAAGACAAATTGCGAACTCAGTTTTCAGAAAACATTATTGCCGAATATTCATTCCACTCTCAATAAATGATATAACTAAAATAACAAAAATATTTGTATTAAGAGCCCTGTTAAATTTTTGAAGTTTTGCGAAATTGGATATTTTATGCACCACGTGACCGGCGCGTCACGCGAATTCTATGAAAAATACTAAATGATCTTGATACTTCGTCGATCTAAAACATACAAATATACTAATAATTATTTTAGATCTGTAGAAAATGGCATCGAATAAATTCCATTTTATTGAGTGGATTTTTTTCAGTTTCATTCTGAAATAATTATTATATTAATGTTTTTATTTAATTGATAGGTGTTTAATATAATTTTCCTAAATTCAAAATGGCGGATATTTTTATTTCAATATTTGAATCAATTATGTTTTATCTTAATAATATCAATATTTATTTTAAATCTGATTGATTATTTGAAATCAATTAAGTACATAATTTTAAATTAAAACATTCATGATTAATAATTATCTATATAAGAATAAAACTGAAAATAGTCTTATTGAAGTTACCCTAATATTTTTTCTTAAACAAGTTGTAATGTACTTTGGCTAGCAAATAATTTCATAACTACCCTAAAGAATTATTATTTCATATATCTAAAACTATTTTTGTTGAATTAATGAATAGTAAGTTGTTTATTTTAAGTTAAGTCAAATGGAAGAGCGAAATCTTTTAACACAAGTAATCATATTTACTTAAAAAAAGATTTCGGCCACTTAAGTTACGTGTAAAAATTCCGTTAACGAAATAAACTATTTGTATTTGTATGAAGTTAAATGTCCTCATTCATCTCATCTTATGGGCTCATTATTAAACCGATTCTTCTGAAATTTGGTGTGTAGGTTTGTAATTAAATGTTTTTTTTTGTCGAATGTTGGGACTTTATGTAAGTTCAAAAGTCTAAATTGAACGGACTAAATACAAATTCTAATTATAACAAAACAAATAAATTATATTACTATATATATTTAAGTTGCTTGTTTTGTTACAAAAAATAATGTTTCATGTTTTTTATTTGATTAAAATAATTAATTTCACGTTGTTCCTTTCTTTTAAAATACTATGTTACTTAAGCAGAGTTATTATTTTTTAGCTTTTCTTTCGATTGGTATCATAAAAATCGAGTATTTTTTTTCTACATGTAAGTCGGTTCGATTCCCAGACAAAGCAAGTAATTTTTAGAAAATCCATGAATGCAGAATTACTAACTTTTAAAAATAAAATGAAGTCTTGTTTGAGCAAAATTCACTATCTACGATATTTAAGGTACTTCCCCTCCATGGCCCATAACTTTGGGACGCCCTGTATTTATTAGAAAGGTACATATTTAATGTTTACAATAAATAATATATCTATTAGAAAGGTACATTATTTTTTGTTTACATATTGGATACTCGGTAAAAATAAGAACAAAAAATTACGGAATATTTTCTTTGTAATAAATATTATGGAAATCTATACTACAATTATCAAGCTGAGGAGATTGCTTGTTTATTTGTTTGAACGTGCTACTCAGGAACCGCGGGTCCGATTTAAAATATGATTTCAGTATTGGATAGTAAAATGATCGAAAAAGGCTATAAAACATAAACTAGTAAATAACGTAAAAACGCAAGCGCAGCTGTCGGCGGGTCGGCAAGTTAGTCATAATCTAAAAAAATCATAGGCATAATTACATTTAGTCGTTGTACGGTTTCACCAAAAAAAGTTGCCTTGTTGTTTTTTAATTAGGATAGATACATTTAGATATGCAATCCACATCCTACAGCATAACCTCCAAATAAATAAGGTTAAACAAGATGACAATGATGTGGTACAATTCTTAGGCCAGCAACAAGTGGTACAATTCTTAGGCCAGCAACAACAATAATTGATCGTTATCAATAAAAATAACAATTGATCGTTATCAACGGATCAACTTATGTCGGTCGTAGTATCGCAATAACACATACACGCACACTAACAGCGTTTTTACAGCAATTGACAGTCCCACACACTGACATTTTACGAAATATTTCTATATTTTATTCAAGAACAACCGACATAGGTCCGACCTCGACAAGCGCTCGCGCGGTACTAAATGGAAAAAGCCGGCGGAATGAAAAAACTACTAAATTATGGTAGTTTTATTTTATTCATAAAAAATTACCAAAACCGTTCTACAAATTAAAATTAATATCATAGTTTAAGCAAACGTTGATAAATATTTTGATATAAATATGACGTCCCATTGATTTAGAACTTCGGAGTTATTGAGGTTTGTTTCGAAGCATTTTCGGTCGATATTAAATTCGGTATATCTTTAGAATAAAAGCATTTAACGAAAATGTACTCTACTCTAAATGAAGAATAGGATATACGTAACATAATAAAAATTAGTTTGATCGCCCATATTCATTAGAATCTACAAATTAGAGCTAAGAAAACAGGTCTTCGAGCGTTTTTTACGAAACATGTATCCGGAGAATGATTATTACTCAATATATAAACAATTTATCTAAAATGTTTCTTACTACTTTTGTAGAGGAGAAAACGAACTATTATAAAGATGTAATTGTAATATCAAACAACTAACGTAAACCATAGAATTAGGACGAGAAAACCGAACAATTTCGCGATTTCCGGTAAAAGGCCTCTTAAGTAGAATTATATTGAGTAAATAGATTGCTTGCTAACTAATTATAAATATAGGTAAGTTATAAGGATTCATCAGATACACCATCACAGCAATCAGTTACATCAAATCAGTGATTTGATGTAACTGATTTGATGTGCAGCCAAGACTAGAATTTATAAATTTCTAATTGTAATAAGAGCGTTATTTACAACAATAATTTTAGCATTATTACAAGCTAGTTACCTGGGTTGATGTGGACTACAAATACTGGTAGCTCTGAAAAGAATGCACAGAATACTATTAAATGGCAAAGACTGCAGAGTTTAATCATTATTTTCCACTGCATTTCTTTGCACATTTTTCTATGCACTCATTTCTGTACTCAATGAAAGATTTAGTAGCGAGATGCCTACTATCGCACTTAGTTAATTTTTTAATTTTTACTTGCAGTATGTAGCGCAAGGACAACATTCTGAAATTTCCATACAAGTGATCGCACTATGCCGAAAATTGCGTTTCGTCAAACATTATTCTAAATAGACCATATGGTCGCATAATGCCTACTTTCATTTCTATCGGTATATTGTTTACTTGTTTTGCCTACTGAATGTACAATCAAACACAAAACTGTAATTGTACCGAAGGTATGTCGTTTTTATTTGAATTCTATCTAACAGAAACTGACTATGTCCGCCACGCCACAATGACCAAAAACCCTGTTACAAACATAATGATTTATACTGATTACATAAACCACCGATTAATATAAGAAAAATAACTAACTAGGTGTGTGGCTTATCTTAAATTTACACCAAGTACGAAAGCTGTACATATATTGTATGTACGTATTTACCTTAGTATTTTTAATTAGAACAACGTCACAGTTATGAATATAGATAGATAGATAATAACTTTATTGCACACTTTAAAACAATACATATATAAGAAAACAAACTAAACTAAATGTACAATAGGCGGCCTTATCGCTAACAGCGATCTCTTCCAGGCAACCTTTGGATGGATAGGAAATTAGGAACTATTGAATCATGGAATGGCGGTGTACCTATATATTTACTATCAAACATTTGATATTTGATACTGAATATATTTTATAAAATTATTATTCATTTTGTTCGTTCCATTTACTCGAACGCTGGAATTAAATGACATAGGTCATAATATGATTATGACATGATGACATTATTATTTTATTTTAAATATTTTGTTTACCTCCTTGCACTTACGAAATAGACTGTACAAAAATAGGCATCATGATATTTTCGAAACGATGAGAAAAAAATTTGGCAAGCTGCTATTTTTCAGTAAAAAAATAAAAAAAGTAGGCGTGGTGCGATTACTTATACTGAGTTTTCATTAAGTTGTCGTTATGCAACCTATTGTGTGAAAATTTGTAAAAGTCGGCTAAGTGCGATAGTAGGCATCTCGCTACTAAATCCAATGAAAATAGAGTTAAAGCAAGCAAATAAAATGCAAAAAAATACAGCCGTAAAATAGTATGAAGCGAAAAGATATGAAATAATAAGATAAATTGTTACTGAATAAAGCTATGGGGTGCGGCAAAACGAAGATGATCATTTTACGTGTTGAAGTAAACATAATGTGACCTGAAATTGTGACCACTTATTTAAACCTGTAGTAATGTAGTAGTTAGATAAAGTGTAAAAGATATTCCAATAATTTTCGTGATATTACGTTCATCCCTATTTACGTTCCCACTGTTCGGACAAAGTGACTTCCCTTGACACGATCTTTCGAATGAAAGTCGAATGTGCTCCTACTTAGCCAACACGGCTATTTTTCTCGTGATATAAATAAAATCAATAAAAACTATATATAAACATATTTATAATCACTGTCATCGATATCTCGATCATCGATATGTTACAATATACATTAACATGGCATTAAGCTGGCTAGTTCAAATACGGCTCAAATGTAAAAAATCGCAAAGCTTTAATCAATAATATAATATTCATGCTTTTGAAGCCATAAAATACGAGTGCGCTATGGTGCGAAATCGTCCCACCTAAATCAGGCCCCATGAGTTACCGGCGAGCACTCAAGTAAAGGTGACTCAACAGTCAACACTATAAAAGGTGAATGTACTGAGTGAACTTGTACCGAATACCGGTTCTGGCTTAGCCTATACGTAAGAAATGTCAAACTATTTTAATACTTAGCATCTGTTATTTCTAAGCACCTGCCATGTTATAAAAAGCTTCTGCCCTATAAGCAATTTTCTTAAACATTATTACATACATCTACTTTTCTTTCATGTAATTCTTTGATGTTTAGTTCATGTTTAATTTTTTACTAACTGACCCGCCCCTTTTCTATAGTTTTCCTGGAATACTACGAATATTGAAATACCAAAAGCAGCTAAATCGGCCCAGCAGTACTCGAGTTTTAGCGTAACTAACGAACAGATAGAAGATGAGGGTGGGTGGTGATAAGAGCTTACATCGAATTCTATTCTAAGTGGTTCAGTGTCTGTGTTTCTCAAATGTTCAGAAACAGTGCCCCTAGCCAAGCGCCACTAATAACTCAATGTAAGCAGTTTTTGTGTTGTTGTACACGTAGTTTAGGTCAATAGCATCTTCAGAAACAGCACCCCTAGTATGTTAATATGAGCAGAGGTGCAAAGCGGTTAATTTTTAGTGTTTTTCAAATAAGAATTGTGTTCAGATACAGCACCCTTTGCCCCTAGCGTGTGACTGTGATGTGGTGCGTTGTTGGTGGTATAGTGTGGTGCATAGTCGTTGGTATAGTTACCGGACGTCCCATGAAGCCCTGCGGCGGCATGTATGTGTTGACGGGGGCGAAGGCGCCGCGCGGGAAGGCGCCGCCGCCGCGCTGGAACCCGCCGCGACCGCGCGCGCCTGAGGAGGAAACTGCACGTTACTACACATACTCGTAACCATATGTAATATTCACTTTGGTGAAAAGTGTGAAATACATTCTTTGGTTTTTATAAAGATTGATAGATTGAAGTGATAATCTAAATCTCTGAAAAATTAAGTAGCTGTACCAGTCGGCCAAAAAGTGGTCTACCAGTTTTGACAAAAGTTTATGTGCGATGTAATGATCGATATGGTTGACTTTTCTTACATAATTTAACTGACGTACAAACGAATCTCAACCGTAGGGTGGTAGACCACATTTTTTGCTGACTGTACATGTTCAGTATGCCAGATTGGTATGTAACAAATTAGGAATTTGACAGAAATTTAATAGGCTTCATGCAATGTCAGCTTCATAATAATCATTTACTGTAATAAATCAGCTGTTAAGAGTTTCATTGATAAATCGAATCAAAGTCATGTTTATGATTTTACTACTTTCAATACTAGTTGAAATAATTAAACGACAAATCATCATTATAACAACCAATATTTACCGCACAGATCTCCTGGGTTAGCCATCACACGGCAAAAATAGAACGATGTACCAAAAATGTAAACAAAACCATAACTAAAATTACTAAACAACTCCCTGTAACCATAACCCTAGATAAAAATGTGTAAAACGTTCAAGAGCATACCATAATGTTCCCCTCTGAAGCTCCCCCGCGCGTTGAAGCCGGCGCCGCCGCGCGCTCTGAACGAGTTGTTCCTGTTGGAGTTCGCGTTCGCGGTGGGACTCGCGTTAGCGTTCGCGTTCGAGTTGCGGTTCTGTTGCGAGTGCTGTCTCTTGTTCTGCGAAGACACATTTTGCTAAAAACAAGTATTAGATTTCAAGCAGCGAACATAAATAAACAAACAAGCAATGTGAATAGGGTAATGCAACAAGTTGGATATAACTGAATGAATTAAGCCGTCTAGGTCACAACACAGTTCTAGTACTACACTTTCAAACTTTATTCAAGATCTTCGGAATGTCTTGCTTTGATGCTTGCCTGTTGAATTGATGAAAATTATATTTGACTAAAACTTTACTAGCGTTTACCATGAACAATCTGCTATAACGTCTAAATGCTTTTTTCCTAGAAAAACTTGATTAATTATAATAGAATTTGACCATTATAAATTTACAATAGCTTTATCCTTATCCGAACACAAGAAAATGTGGTACTGGGATTTATAGCAACGAAATAAGAAATTGATCAGACACACAGATCTAGAAATCTTCTTTGCCAGCGTTGGTACGTCTAGCCACTTTCAAGACAGCTGGTGAGCTGAGTTCCCACCTTCACCTAGATGTGTGTGTGTAGTTACCTTGCTGACGGTGGCGTTGTGCGCCTTCTGTTCGTCGTCGTCGCGGTACTTGGAGACGGTGACGAGGAAGCCGTTGATGCGCAGCTCGCGGTCCAGCTTCAGAGCTTGCTCCACGCACTCCTTGTCGTAGAATGTCACGCGCACTGATACACAAAATAACTTATTTATTTATGTATATAAAAATAAATCAATATTTCCTTCGTCACGCAAGGGTCAGCTAGTCTTATAAATATATCCCTTGGTCCAGCCAAGGGTAAGCTAGTCTTATAGAATAAATAAATAAATATAGCTTGACAATTCACACAATAACATCTAGCGCCGTGATCAAGATAAATAAGAAATGGGTCTTATGTTACTTATAAGTACGAAAGTGTAAATTAATTTTAATTTATTTATTTAACAAAATCCACAGCCCTCAAAAATATACCTGAGCTTACGGCCAAAAAACGGATTTACTTTTTATAATTTTATACCGA
Source organism: Chloroclystis v-ata (assembly GCA_963691955.1). Lineage (NCBI taxonomy): Eukaryota > Metazoa > Arthropoda > Insecta > Lepidoptera > Geometridae > Chloroclystis > Chloroclystis v-ata. The sequence goes on from OY829905.1 coordinate 6,251,301, forward strand.
AGGTTAAGTTCAATACGGTTCAAGATCGAAGCAGATGTGTCAACGTGAATTAGAGCAAGGTCGATGTGAGCAGCCTTTAAGACCTTTATAAACAGCTGATCAGTTTCAGCGTGTGTTGGTAAAGCGTCGGTATTGATTAGCTATTAAATTTACAAATCACGATCGCCTTGTGAGATTTGGGATAGTTCCAAGAGCTCTACGAATCTGTTATTGGAGGAGGAAACTGGAACAGCTTTTGAATAATTCAGAATATTCAGTAATCAATCAAGTTTATATCCTAGTTCCTTCGGTAATAAATCATTAAGAGGCCTATTACGTGAAATCGCGAAATTGTTCGGTTTTCTCGTCCTAATTCTATGGTTTGCGTTAGTTGTTTGATATTACAATTACATCTTTATAATAGTTCGTTTTCTCCTCTACAAAAGTAGTAAGAAACATTTTAGATAACTTGTTTATATATTGAGTAATAATCATTCTCCGGATACATGTTTCGTAAAAAACGCTCGAAGACCTGTTTTCTCAGCTCTAATTTGTAGATTCTAATGAATATGGGCGATCAAACTATTTTTTATTATGTTACGTATATCCTATTCTTCATTTAGAGTAGAGTACATTTTCGTTAAATGCTTTTATTCTAAAGATATACCGAATTTAATATCGACCGAAAATGCTTCGAAACAAACCTCAATAACTCCGAAGTTCTAAATCAATGGGACGTCATATTTATATCAAAATATTTATCAACATTTGCTTAAACTATGATATTAATTTTAATTTGTAGAACGGTTTTGGTAATTTTTTATGAATAAAATAAAACTACCATAATTTAGTAGTTTTTTCATTCAGCCGGCTTTTTCCATTTAGTACCGCGCGAGCGCTTGTCGAGGTCGGACCTATGTCGGTTGTTCTTGAATAAAATATAGAAATATTTCGTAAAATGTCAGTGTGTGGGACTGTCAATTGCTGTAAAAACGCTGTTAGTGTGCGTGTATGTGTTATTGCGATACTACGACCGACATAAGTTGATCCGTTGATAACGATCAATTGTTATTTTTATTGATAACGGTCAATTGTTGTTGTTGCTGGCCTAAGAATTGTACCAAATGTTGCTGGCCTAAGAATTGTACCACATCATTGTCATCTTGTTTTACCTTATTTATTTGGAGGTTATGCTGTAGGATGTGGATTGCATATCTAAAGTTATCTATCCTAATTAAAAAACAACAAGGCAACTTTTTTTGGTGAAACCGTCCAACGACTAAATGTAATTATGCCTATGATTTTTTTAGATTATGACTAACTTGCCGACCCGCCGACAGCTGCGCTTGCGTTTTTACGTTATTTACTAGTTTATGTTTTATAGCCTTTTTTGATCATTTTACTATCCAATACTGAAATCATATTTTAAATCGGACCCGCGGTTCCTGAGTAGCACGTTCAAACAAATAAACAAGCAATCTCCTCAGCTTGATAATTGTAGTATAGATTTCCATAATATTTATTACAAAGAAAATATTCCGTAATTTTTTGTTCTTATTTTTACCGAGTATCCAATATGTAAACAAAAAATAATGTACCTTTCTAATAGATATATTATTTATTGTAAACATTAAATATGTACCTTTCTAATAAATACAGGGCGTCCCAAAGTTATGGGCCATGGAGGGGAAGTACCTTAAATATCGTAGATAGTGAATTTTGCTCAAAGAAGACTTCATTTTATTTTTAAAAGTTAGTAATTCTGGATTCATAGATTTTCTAAAAATTACTTGCTTTGTCTGGGAATCGAACCGACTTACATGTAGAAAAAAAAACTCTATTTTTATGATACCAATCGAAAGAATAGCTAAAAAATAATAACTCTGCTTAAGTAACATAGTATTTTAAAAGAAAGGAACAACGTGAAATTAATTATTTTAATCAAATAAAAAACATGAAACATTTTTTTTGTAAATTAATTAATTAAATTACTTACTTTTTTTTTAATAAAATGAAGTCTTCTTTGAGCAAAATTCACTATCAACGATATATATGGTACTTCCCCTTCATGGCCCATAATTTTGGAACGCCCTGTATATAAAATAACACCCCTATTCACGTTCCCACTGCTGGGATAGGGACTTCTCTCTTGACGAGATAGATTAGGCCTTAATTCACCACGCTGGCCAAGTGCGGGTTGGTTTTTTTTTAATATATAAATGAAATATTTTCAAATAAGTTCGTAATAAAATAAAAATAAATAGTTTATCAAAATAAAAATATAATGGGAATTATTCAAGATGACATATGTAGATAAATGGATATTCTACATCTGTGTATGACATATGTAGATAAATGGATACCAATAAATATAAAAATAAATATAAAGTTCGAAACTACAAAAATAATACCTAAACATAATTAAAACCTTCATTAACGAAACTTTTATTTATTCAAACACAAATATACCATCTAACAAAACAAGCAACTTAAATATAGGTAATATAATTTATTTGTTTTGTTATAATTAGAATTTGTATTTAGTCCGTTCAATTTAGACTTTCGAACTTACATAAAGTCCCAACATTCGACAAAAAAAAACATTTAATTACAAACCTACACACCAAATTTCAGAAGAATCGGTTTAAAAATGAGCCCATAAGATGAGATGAATGAGGACATTTAACTTCAATAAGACTATTTTCAGTTTTATTCTTATATATATAATTATTAATCATGAATGTTTTAATTTAAAATTATGTACCTACTTAATTGATTTCAAATAATCAATCAGATTTAAAATAAATATTGATATTATTAAGATAAAACATAATTGATTCAAATATTGAAATAAAAATATCCACCATTTTGAATTTAGGAAAATATATAAACTCCTATCAATTAAATAAAAACATTAATATAATAATTATTTCGGAATGAAACTGAAAAAAAATCCACTCAATAAAATGGAATTTATTCGATGCCATTTTCTACAGATCTAAAATAATTATTAGTATATTTGTATGTTTTAGATCGACGAAGTATCAAGATCATTTAGTATTTTTCATAGAATTCGCGTGACGCGCCGGTCACGTGGTGCATAAAATATCCAATTTCGCAAAACTTCGTAACGTCACAAGGCTCTTAAGTCAAATGTAAATAAGGAAATGTTTCCTTATTTACATTTTTAATGTTTATATTTAGGTATGTTTAAGCATATTATTTTGTCATTTTAAAAGGGTGGTTAGTAACAGGTTGTCTTAATAATTCATATCTGCATGACAATAGACTAACATCCCCGGGGTATCATAATGCTAAGCAAGGTGAACATGACATTTGGGTTTATGCGGATAGCCTTGGGTAAGGTAGGGAACAAATGGCTCGTAGCAAAGCGCAGTTCCATTGTTGGTTACAAATAAAGGCGACGCAACCTGCATTATTTGGGTCAGACAAAATTAAATAGGGCACGGCTATTTTTGGTGATTCCTTTATTTACCACCAGCTTAAACTAGTAAGCTGGTAGCCACTGGGCTACACGTTAAGATAAAACTTGTTAGACTTCGACAAGGGAATATTACTAGTAATTTTGTTTGTTTTCAATTTCTTACACATGAGTAATTCTAATTCTGTAGTGAGTACGAGTCTACGATAGTGATTACGTAATGGGCATGCCAAATACTTTTGCCCCATTAGTTCGTCAATAACGCGCGCTATGAATGGAGGCACGTGTCACGGGGGTGTATGTTACATATTATAAGGTTAATGACTTTCTTTATGTAACTACTTGTTTGATTTATTTTTTGGTAGGGTTTAATTATGCTTGGACTGGATCATCTATCTGGGTGTTACCTAGTTAGATGTTTAATAAAACATATATGTATGTATATTATATTAAGCTAACCAACGATTCCAAAATTGTGGAGTCGGTTCGTGCGTTCTGGAGTTATAGCGTCAGGAAGGAAAACCAGACTTATTTTTATAAAGTAGAAGACTAGTTACAGATACACTATAAACTCGACGTTTACGTGAATAAAATGGAACACGGAAAAAATATTAGCCGGAAAATTGCGAAAAAAGGTGAAATTATCAAAGCTTAAAACAATAGTGATAAGAGCAACAAAGCCAATTACTGATATCGTGTCTAAGTGGAATGACATTAAAAATGTTTTTCAATACCTAAAACTCTCTTTTAAGTAAAGTGACCCACTTAAAAGAAAGAGCTACAGATGGATTATAAAGACACAGCATAAAAGAAAGAGAGGTAATAACTAATAACTACTCACATATCTTGTACTTGGTCTTGCTGAACTCGTGTATGTTGGCCACCTCGCCGCAGACGGCGAACAATCCGCGCACGTACGTGGTGCTGGCCTCGTACGGCACGCCGACCAGCACGGCCGTCTCCGCGGGCGACTCCACGCTCACAGAGATCGCGTTACCGTCGAGCACCACGCCGTCTTCTATGAGGGCCTGCGTACGTGGACGTTACATTGTTTGTTACACGATTTGAAGATGGAACACACCAGTTAAATTATTACAATCGGCGGCCATGACACTCGCTCGTATCTCGGCGTCCGTTGACGTTACATGAGGGAACACATAAATGGTCCCTCCTAGTGTTTTTTTTATACTTATTGTTCTAAGGACAGTCCTTAGAACAATAATCTCCGTTCTCCGAATATACTAAAATAATTAAATTGACAATGGAACACAACAATCAAATTAACACTGTCGGCGGCCATCACACGCTCGTATCTACCGAACGGTGTGACGGGCATTGAATGTGCAATTTAATAACTATTTGTATTTATTTATTTATCTTTTAAAGTAGTTACATTTCTTATAGTTTGTTCTGCAGCAGTTTGTCGGCAGCCATTCTTGCAGAGATTACTCCTATATGCACCTTTGTATGTAGTTAGTTTATTATCTGGGTTTAAGTTATAGAGTAGGAATGCTGGTTTCTATTTTGGTCAATTAATTTTTAATTAACAATTAACTTTATAAGCATATTTCGAAATTGATTCTTGAATCTTGAAATGCATATTTAAGATGGGTTTCTTGGTTTAGGCCTTCTAACTGAGTAACATAATATTTAGATGTTTATATATTTTTTGGCCGTTATGAAACCATAATTGTTTTTGTTAAAATAGAACAAAACTGAAAGTTGCAATTTTCAACACATTAGACAATTTTTAGTGTGTTCAACCGTTCATAAAAACAATCAGAATTCTTAAAATAAAAAAACAAATTGAAGAACTCTGATTAAATATGCATGAAGATTCAAATACAAGATACACTGCACAATTCATTTGCAACAACTCTAAATAATGTAGGTAATCCATGACTCTACATAATGTAGGTCATTTCAAATTGAAGTCTGGCTGGAAATGTCACTCGAATCTATATTTTTATTGAGATAGCAGTTTTAAATAAATAAATTATAAATTACTAATAAAACTTTGTTAAAAAATTTCAAAACTTCAACACTACTGGGATAGCTATTGCTGAATCGGAATTAATATTAAATTTCATAATTTTACATTGAACCTTAAAAACTAATGATAAAATAAAGCACAATTAACAGTTCTATGTTAACAATGAGGTCAGCCACCAAAGTGTGAAGTTGGCATGTTCCTGAAATTTTGCCTTAACATGCTTTAATTTGTTACACAAGTCATTATTTAGTTTGTTTGTAATTCAGCATCTAGCTATCCTTGTTTACTGTCATAAATTACCCAGACATGGCAGCATGTTGGATGAATAAAATAAATTTAGTAATGATTTCTGTAGTCTCTGGAAATCTTACCATCACTGGAAATGCACAAAAATAGAAATACACAGATAAAATCAGCTGTTCTACTACATAACAACAACCATTTAATTTTTTTGTATTTATAAAGAAAAGAATAGAAAGCTGCTAGTGTAAGTGCGTTCAGTAGAAGAGCAGCCGTTCAAACATTCAAATAGTCACTCATTCTGCACATGACTATAAGTGGCAGAAACTTTACACATTGCAATTTAGAAAATATTCTTAGCCTTAAATACCGCCTTTTCGGCACTAAAACTACAGAATAATGTTTATCATTAAAATAAAAATATGTTGTCAAACATTTGTTTACCTTGTCCAGAGAATCTTTGTTTTTGAATTCGATTATTGCCGATAATGTGGGAGTTGTGGTCAGTTCTGTTACAATGTTTGGACCACGTCTAAAAAGAAAGAAAATATATCTTGTTAATACTCCACACTAACGGTAGTGCTCTTGGGGCAGTTTGCAACCAAGACTACAAGGCACTTTCACAATTAAATATTTAAAAGGATTATGTCAATTTCATGAAAAAAAATCAGTAACAATAGTGCTAGAGAAAGATAATTATGAATTTACGATTGATATTTGAATGTCATTAACACAAGTCAGTACAAAATGTAATTTACAAATAATTCTCAATTGAACTTACTTCAAGTGGATGATTTCTCCATACTGTGAGAACAGCTCTTTGAGTTTCTCTTGATAGTCAAAGAGGTAGCTCACAGGCAGGTTCTCAATGAGGATTTTACCAGATTCAACCTTCTCTTCCTCTGCTTTCTTTTCAGCATCCGCTTCAGCGGAGTCTGCGGCCTCGCCCTCGGGCTGCGCGTCGCCCTCGGCCTGAGCCTCGCCGTCGGGCGCGCCTTCCGCGGCGTCGCCCGCCGCCTCGGAGCCCTGCTCCATCGGCTCACTGCCGTTGTTCTCAGCCACGGGCTCCGCCGCCTCCTCAACCGCCTCGGGCTCTGCCACCGGGGCCGGCTCTTCTACTGGCTTAGCCTTCGCCGCCTGGTTGCGTGCTCCACGACCGCGTTTCGAAGCCACCATGATTTATCACTACAAAACAATACGATCACGTAAACAACACCATACTATCTCGCAAACATGATTTGTGCCGCTTCCCGCCATATCTATTTCTACGAATTTATCCGCTTGGCGCCCATCCGATGTCTCAAGGACGAGGCGTTTGAACCCGCCTTGTGACGCAGGCGCATATTCATAATTATAAAAATAAAATTCCATTCATAAATTCGAAACAGAGACCTAGTAGAATGGTCACATTAAATCTGTAAATAACTTTCTGGCGATTGTACGCGTTACGGAGCGTCTTTGAGCCCATGGAAAATTCACGAACAACTTACTCTACGTCGTAAGTATATGAAAATCTATCTATTTTAACTTTATGTGATATAAATAGTATTCGAGTAACGCTCACCTCACAGAGAAACAACGTTTATAAAACTAAAACACAATTTACACAAAATGACGCCACCTAAATGCAATAATAACACGAAACCGGCATCACGCAAGCGCATCCGCCATTTACAAGTGAGGTTTTAAACATTGCCAGGATAAAAATTTAAAATCAATAAATTTAAATTATTGCCCTATCATATGACTTGGACACTACCATTGTTGTAAAGATTTCAGAATAATCTTTCCTAGCTGTGAGAAAAAACAGCATTATTGTCTATGAGTAAAACTTCTAGCTTCTAAAGTTGGTAGCCCTGAATAAACATAACCTAAAATAAAGCAGCTGTTATTGCTCAATGCTCATGCTCAATGCTCATGCTCATTCAACTCAACTCATTGCCGAGTATTCGTGATACAAATGCGTGAAATTTATATCATCAAGGGCTAATGAAATGAACTCGCTGAATATATGATAAATGTTGAATTTGTGCCACAAAGGAAAGCAATGGAACCTGCAAGTGTAAAAACAACATCTACTCCTAAAGAGAAACCGAAACGCAATTATGTTGAACAATTTCTACCATTTTACAAGAAATCTGGAGAAGGTGAAACTGCTGAAGATTGGATAGTAAAGGACAGGACCTCGAATCAAACTTATTTAGACTACATTAAGCCCAAACGCACTCCTGGAAAATGGCAAAAGAAGCAAAACCAGTCTGTTGACTCTTCTATATTAGCCGATAGCAATAACAGTCCCAATAAAAATACATCTCCTCGTGACAAAGTTACATCTACGCCACTAGCCGGCGCAAAAAAATCAAGCAAAATTAAAAACTCAAAGAAAAACATTTCAGAATTAGAAAGCAATAATACAGCTCAAGACTTATCTTTGAATGTCTCCAAAAAATCCAACAAAAGGAATAAATCTGTGAGCTTTCTATTAGAAGAAAATAATGAAATTGTTGTCAAAAGGCCAAAATCAGATATATCCAATGACACTGAATCAGAGGACACACCAAGAAAGGAAAAAAATAAAAAGAAAAAGAAATTGGGCGCTAAAGAAAACATGGAAATTGACAATAATTTAGAAGTACCAATTAAAAAAAATAAGAAGAAATCTAAAAGCATAAAGTCAACTTCAGAAACTGAGGCTGATCCTCAGCTATTTGGAAATAAAAATGATTTCAAAGTGGCTGATGAGGGCCAAAATTGTAAGGATAATGAAGTTAAGGAGAAGAAAAATAAAAAACAGAAGTTATCAGAAACCCAAGATGAAAAAGAAAAAGCAGAAGAGCCAATGGTTAAGAAAAAAGCTAAAAAGTTGAAACACCAAAGTCCACCTGAGAGTAATGAAGGTGAACCAGCCTCTAAAACTACTAAAGTCAACATAGCTAGTAATCTTGAGAAGCTGAGTCTCGGAGACAACCCACACACTCTCACTAACCTTATTAATGAAATGGCTGTTGTTGATAGTGCAAAGAAAAAGAAAATAAAAAAAGACAAAATCAAAAAACAACTAAATAGTGATAATAAAAGTCAAGAAACTGGTGGAGAAACACCTAATGAACCTGACTCAGAAGCAGCGGGTGATAAAGTCCCTAAGAAATGGGAGAAAAAGCGTTGGAACAAAAAAAATAAAGGTAATAGTGAGAACAAGTCATTAAATATTGACAACATCCCTGTTTCACTATTGAAAGGCAATTATAAGAAGCTGCTAATTGATCATTTCTCTGAATTTGGTGAAAATCGAGGTATTGGGTAAGTACACAATAATAAATGTTTTAATATTGTACATTTTTATATACCTACCAACTTAATTTTAACATATTTATTTTCATTGTTTTCAGAGAAGCCTACACAGTTGATGAGAAAGTGTTTTCAACAAAAATCTATTTTGATACTACAGAAGCAGCAAAAAAGGTATATTTACCAATTCCCTGAATTTATGTAGTGATGATTAAATAAATTAGTAATTTAGGTTTTCCAATATTTTTCAAACTGATATAATATTTAAAATCCATTATTTGTATAACATATGATTTGTTTCCAGGCATTAGAAAGGAATGGTTCATCAATATCAGGAAACGAGATCATTGTGAGTGAGGTGCGGCCCAGAACAGAGACTACCATTGTGATCAGAGTATATGCAGCACCCGAGAAACTCACAAATAAGGATCTACTTGCTGTTTACAAAGAGATTGGCATAATTCGATCTATTCAAATAAAACTGCATAAGAAAAAGACTATGAGTAAGTATTTCATTCCTTTTTTCTAAAACTGCAACTGTCATCTCCTCTAAAAATCTTTAGCTAAATATGCATGAAGCTACATAATTTTCTTTAGCTTAATTTCACCCAATCCTTCTATTACAGCAACAGCGTTTGTAGAATTTGAGAGTGAAGCCGAAGTACAGGCAGCGCTTGAGAAGAGTTCCAACCTCCTTATAAATGGTGCTAAAGTCAAGGTTGACAAGTTTATTGTAAGGACAACAGCAGAAAAGGAACCAGTCAAAAAAAAAATCAATAAAAAGAGGAAAAAAAGCAAAAAACTAAATGGAAACTCCACTCCTATGGAGATTAAACATGAAACTGAGAATCAAAGTGAAGATGATGAAAGTGATTAGTTTTTATTTGTTGATAATTAACTATTTTAAAATATTAATGTAATTCTATGTGTACGCCTGACATTTTTGCATAAATATGACTAAAATTTACAGCTTGTTTTATTTTCTCATTTCTTCTCTATTATATTATAATTGTTTATCTACTGTTTTGATTTTTAGTACTATAAAGTTTTATTCTATGCTATAGTAGTTGAAGTGTCAAATTTACGGTTTACGGTTTTAGAAGTTTAAGAATACAATACACATCTATATATATAAAAGAAAGTCGTGTTAGTGCCTTCACTTATAACTCGAGAACGGCTGAAAATTGGCAGGGAGGCAGCTTAGAACCGGGGGAAGGACATAGGATACTTTTTACTGCTTTTTTAAAATCTAATATAATGCGGGCGAAGCCGCGGGCGGAAAGCTAGTAAAAGATAAATATAAATATTAGCACAACAACAATAAAAAATCAGATAACAAAGTTCTTAGTGACAATTTGGCATGGTAAACCTATGTGCAAACATCAGAATGCAATCATCAGTGGTGAAAATTTTACGCAAAATAATTAATATTTGAATAATATTAATCCATAAAGAAATAATATAAATCATGGAGAAACAAAAATTATGTTTCCGCCCGGGATCGAACCGGGGGCCTTCTGCGTGTTAGGCAGATGTGATAACCGCTACACCACGGAAACTTGAACTCTGAAGCTGAAATTAAAGAGTAAAATCAGAAACACGTTTAGTAATAGGACATCGTTTTACCGTAAACAGAATGAAATGTATATTATTTAGCATAATAAAAGGTACAATTCCCACAAAAAAATCATTTTAACACCTATAACAAAGAAAGTTAAGTCAGATAGTGGTTGGATATAAAAACGAAATTGAATAGTTTTGAAACAATAATTTATTGTGTTCCTTAAAGTTATTAATTATGCGTTAATATTAAATTATACTGTATACACAATGTTCTCAACATATAAGCTGGATAATTACAATTATTTACAAACCAAATGAATTGAACAAATAATACTTTTAAATACATATATTTTCAACTTAATTAAAATAATATGATTGTTATTATAATACAAAAATACATCAGAAAAATAATTACAATGTTTATTTAGAGTGTTGTCTTGTAAGGCTTCTTATATCAAGTTAAATTGACTGAATAAGTTGACGTTAATTCATTTCTGGTAAATAATTAAATGTTACTTTCTCGCACAGGTCATTATTTTTGTATCTATAACCAACCATATGGTTTAACGAACACAAAGCATTACCTAACATACTTTCTGAAGTTACTGACCAAAAAGAGTAGCTATGATTCAAAATTTTTACACTTTGTTAATTTTTTGAGGGTACCTATAAAATATCTGACTGAGAGCGCGGCTGAGTCGCGGTGCATTACAAATCGTAGTTTTTATTTAAATTGTCTATTTTTTATTTAAGTTATTTATCCAAATGAGTCAACAAGTAACATTCAAGCATTGTAGTATTTAAATAAATATTGAACAATCACGAACATTTTATACATCTTTCACTGTACGCGACAGCAAGAATTTTTTTTGTTTATAGATCAATTATTTACAGAAGCTCTATGTGTGGAATTGAAAATTTCTTATTCTTGATTTAAACTATTTTGTTAAAATAGTTGGGTTTATTAAAAAAACTTCACGTAGGTACATACATAACTCTGATTAATTATTATAACTGTTTTTAATGCCAATAAATAGCAGATAAATTAGAAACTAAATAAATATTTGAAGATCGCATTTACAGACTATTCCAACAGAATCGTTTACTCCCACTTGTCCTGTTGAGTAGTCCTGTTGACAGGACAACTGAGAAAAAAATTCCCAGTAGTTCGGTCAACAGGACAAATGACAATATAATTCTCACTTGTCCTGTGACTAATAATTAATATAGAAAAAGTGAGAATTGTATGTTTGTCACAACAACATTTTTTTATGATTCAAACTATTTCAATCAGTTGTCAAGTGATAATTGCATGCATTATTTGAATCACAAAAGAGTTTTAGTGACAAACACAACAAAACTCTTTTTATTTTTTTAATATTAGGTATTGTTTAATTTTTATGTTCTACAGATTTGTGTAAGTATTCCAAAAATAAATACACAACTACATGATCCTATTTGCATTTGAATACTTACGAAATTATCTCCTAATTTTTATTTTAAATCTATTGTAATGGTATTATTTTTAAGTTAGGTACTTTAAGTTTGATTAAATTTAAGTTAGATTGTAGATAATAAATAAATTAATTTTTTTTCTTTCTTTCTTTCTTTCAAATTTACAAACCAATTAATTATCGACAAATTAATTTTTTGGTTTTCAACTTTCCTAACACTATTAGTGAAATTTATTAGTGAAATAGCTTGAAAAAGCCAATCACAACGCCTTTGTTCCAGTCCAGGGTTGTTGCTGATATCAGCATCAGCATCAGCATCCGCTGATGATCAGCATTAAATTAGACATCAGCATCAGCATCCGCATCCGCATCGATCGATGCTGATTTACGATGCTGATGTTCGAGTCGCAACTTGTTCGAAACGGTCGGGCTTAACGCGCATTTTTGTACAAATTAGGTAAACAAGCACAAACCGTTGCACTACACATTGCGTGGAGATAAAGTACAGGTTTTTGTGCTTGTCCGTGTATTTAAAATAAGTCGCGTCAGTAGTATTGTAGTACAATATTAAAAACAATATTTTATTTCATTAAATACCAACCCACTAGTGAAACCACATTTTTCATGTAGGTTCAATAGATTAGATTGATTCAGTGCTAACTTTTTAGGGTTCCGAAGCCAAATGGCAACGCCACCCACGGACGGGCGTCCGTCCGTCCGTGCGTCCATATGTCACATCACAGCCGTTTTCTCCGAAACTATAAGAGCTATAAATCTGAAATTTAATAATCAGACGTATTCCGTGAACCACGCTAAGATTTCATAAAACAATTGATAAAAAAATAATGACATTTAGGGGTCCAATCCCCATATACTTAGAACCGAAACTTTAAAAATAAAATTTTATCGAACCCATACCATGTGGGATATCTATGGTCTAGGTCTCTAGGTCTTCTAGGTCTTCAAAATAATATTAAGGTTTCTAACAGCATTTGTTTCTAAACTAAATAATTTGGCCGAGAGACTCTTCCAAAGTGGCATGAGTGTCTCCCCCCCTCTAACTTTTAAGATATGAGGATGATGAAGCTAAAAATAAAGTCAATTTTTTTTATATAAAACGTCATAAACTACTTCATAAATACAACCTTTAAATTGAAAAAGAAAATTACAATGAATTAAAGAAAGACAGACAGACAGCGGATGCTTAATAATAATAGGGCCCCGTTGGCATTCTTTGGGGACGGAACTCTACACGGCATAATTTATCAAGACTCCGTGTCGATGATGAAAGGAGGAAAACTTGATCAGACACGCACTTGGCCAAAATCAGCATCAGCATCAGCATCCGCTGATGTCAAGATCAAAAATCAGCATCAGCATCTGCATCCGCTGATGTGTCAAAAACCTGCATCAGCAACAACCCTGTTCCAGTCCCCGCAACCCGCGCATTCCGCCAATTTCGGTGCGCTAGCATCCGAACAAAAGTATTTTATTACAGTAATTATGATTGTTTTATGTTAATACGTTTTTTGTTCCTTTTATAATTATTGTAACATGATGTTATATTAAATTCAAGTACCTATATGTAACATAAACTACAAACTTGGAAACTTATAATTAGCCCTAAGCATCATAAATGTTCTTAGACATGTTATGTTAAACTTAATTTGATTATATATAAGCATAGCTGTTAGTTTTCCTAACATTGTAAAATAAAATAATCTTTGTACCTACCATTGAAAAAGTAGATTGTTTATAACAAAAGCTTATTTATGATCCTCTGTACACGACTTTCCACAAAGAATAAATGGATTCAATGGTATATATCTAATGGAATTTAAAAAACTTTACCTACTTATGTACATTTACATAGGTAGGTAAAGACAAAACTAATTCGTAAAAATTACCAACAGAATTACTGAACAAAACACGTGGGAATAAAAGTCAGGTGTAAAGCATAGTCCTAAACGTCACAGAACTACTGGGAATTTTTTTCTCAGTTGTCCTGTCAACAGGACTACTCAACAGGACAAGTGGGAGTAAACGAACAGAATTAGCTATGGCGGTGCAAGCGCAGAATGTTTTATATTGAGACAGTTTATGTCAATGGACAGAATTAATTCTGCTCTATTTTGTTTTAACTTTGTATGAACCAATATGAAAAATAAATGTAATTAAATCCCATTTTTTCGTCATATAAAATCTATTTGACATTTTGTCATAGGAATTAATCAAATAGATATTCGATAATAGCGGCACATAGACTAACGTTAATTCCTGTCGGAATGTACATTCCTTACGGAATGAACGCCAGTGTATTTGCAATAGCGGAAAGAATGACGGTATTATAACACCGCGACCCTTCACGTCGTGTTTTATTTTTATCCCGTCGCTTATCTGTGCACGGGATAGCTGGAAGGAATGAACGTTAGTGTATGGGTTGCTATTGAAGGATTAAAAAATCAGCCTTGAATATGCTTAAACTTGCCTAGAATTGCTTCAAATTTCATGTTTAAATTGAAGATTGTCAATAATTTTAAAGGAATTAGAAAAAAATAATTAAGAACCGCCATAGCCAACTTTGGAACCTCCAATAGCGTGCCTCAAGCACAACCAGGAACGTTATTCCATTTTCAAACGAACATTCGACATTCCAAAATGCTTTTATACATATATAACCTGCGCACATATAGAAGCGAATTATAAATGGCGTCCGCTCGCATGCGTTCTCGCTCACTCTCTATCGCTGTCTATACTCACACAGTGAAGTACGCGCTACAAAAAAATAGTCAGTCAGGCCTAATTCGCACGAGAGCTTTTTTAACGTCCGTTAAAAAAGCGTTCAAATAGAACATAATAATTATGTTCTATTTGAACGTTTTAGGCATACCCAAGTACGTGTTCACACGTCGGCGATTTTAGAACGCGACGCTTTTTTATCGAGCAGTGTTGCATTTTCAACGAAAAGTGCTGGTAATAGGCCGTATGAAACTTTTTATTATTATTCACACTATTAAAAAAACGCCGGCGCTGCGATTAGTACGATGAGTATTAGTAGAAATATTCCAATAATTCGTCAAATCTTGTATACTTGTCGAATCTTCGTACAGTGTCACAAACTGTTATTTTAAGTATCTCTGTTCATTCAGAGGATGTACCCAGAATGTCCTTTTTTTCTTTCTTCTTCTAGCAACACAAATCGCTATAGCTAGTTATTTAGCAAAAAAAAAATCCCACGGCTTTCTAAAGCGAGGGACGAGACGAAAGTGATTTAAAAGCGTTCGTATGAATGATCACATGAGGACCTTTATAAAAGCGCCGGGTTTATAACGCAAAGTTGTTTAAACTCTTTACTTTACTTTACTAAAAAAATAATTTCATTTAAAATTAGTATTTTGTAAAAAAAACTCTGTAGGGACCTAGATAAAAATACTATTTAGATAATAATAATACAATAATACCGTGGAAATATGCTCGAATTACAAATAATTTTGGTATTATGTTTGTATGGGAAATTCGTCGTGACGCCGGCCTGTTTGAGAAATTGTTTTGCCAACCGTACCATACCTACCCGCCGCCATTTACAGAATTCACTTTTAATTGCGCAGGTTATACCCATTCTCATTAACATTACAATCAAATTCAGTGTTCTATAATAACATGACCTGACAATTCTCACATATAATTTTCTATAAGAGGAAAACTATAGATTTGAGAACCTCCTACAAAGTCAAACTATATGTATAAATAAATAAATAATGGCTCAATTTCAATGAATTTAAATGATTTTTATATTAAAACATACAGAGGTAAATTAAATATGTAAAAAAACTTAAAAATTGCTAAAATAGAACTATTATTGAGTTTTCCAAGTTAACTTTAGGATTTTATGAAGATAAATGACAAAAATCTTTTCATCATTACAACTGTTTCTTTCAGTCCAGCCATGTTATTATTAGACAAAACCTCTAGGCCTCACTATCGGACAGATAAAGCTTTTTATTCGATAGGTTTTTAGTAATTATACAAGCCCGATAATCAAACCATTGAGAAGTAACTAGAGCTCACAAAGATCCACACAATTTTGAACATACATTTTGCCATACAAGAAAACGTCAGTTCGATTCAAGGTCAGTATTAGTATATATTTATGTATTTCTCAATACATTTTAAACTAAGGTCCGCTATTTACAAAGTCTGAGTTCACCAAGTTGAGTATATACACAAGTTTATTTTTGCCTTATACATTTTGGCACGGTAGATAGGAACTTAATAGGAACTAAAAATAATACTAGAAGTTACTATTATTTAACGGCTGACAACCTTGCCAGCTAAATAATTGTTTGTATTGTATTTAATTATTGTAGGTTAATGTACAACTGAATAAGCCTGCCTTAAAAGTACTACATACTTAAACAAAATTAAATAATAAAACCAAAATTGCAAAACACGAATTCGAAAAGTTAGTGAGTTAATTTTTAAACGCACTATTTTCGAGCGTATAAAGTACCGCCCCTATTGACATGGCAACACAAGCTATAAATAAATAGAGAGGTTTTATATATGTATTGATTTATTTATTTTATTACGCATTATTAAGTCTTTAAAATAGCGACGGGTTTTTGTGTACAACCTCTGCACTTAGAGTCTTCGAGAGTTTTGTTTTCATTATGCATAAAAGGGTAGAGCTGTATGTAAGTGTAGTGGTGAACTCAGACTGTCATTCGATAGTGTGTGCTATACTAATATCGTTTCTCACTCAGTCGATTATACAGCGCGCCTTATCGCAATAAGGTCGAGTATCCTACGTGTGCCGCTGGTTCGGCACTGGGATTCTGTGGAACAAAACACAATTTTAGAGCAGATAAAATATGCGGTAAATAACTTAGATAGTCATGTAGTATTAAAGTAGTAAGTTAAATGGGTTAGTAATGTTTTTTTTATAATTTGTCAACTATTTTTGGAGAAGGCCGCCAAACCCCATGATGTTTCATAGATTCTCGTAAAGCAGAGAGTCCATAAAAATATGTCTGAATATTGTTTCAGCTGGCAATTCAGTATATATTTTAATATGTGGACCTAATCTTATGTCGGTGTTGAAATATTGAATTGTTAGCTCTATTCAATAGGGCCCCGTTTCGGTGGCTTGACGCGTGTTATTTGAGAATTGTGAAACTTACCCATAGAAGGCCGGGAAGCTAGAGTCGGTGTTAAAGTGGAAATTGACGGGCGTCTTCGGCGACGCGCAGCTGTAGCTCAGGTAGTCGTCCGACGCGTGCAGTTGTCTGGAAATATAAATAAATTAATATAGCTGAAAATTAAGTATCTTATACAATGTTTTCTCCCACAACCCGACTTTGAACTCTTTTACCAATCTCCGCAACTTTTGATTAAAGGGCTGAAACATGGGTGTCTGGGTGTTACATATTTATATTATGTAAAATAAAAAAATATCTATTTATGTATATTATATGTATAAGGTATATCAGAAAAAATATTATTTATTTATTAGTAAAAGCTGTGGAAGTTGGAATAAAGTCGTTTCCACCAGATTTCTCTAAGGTTTATGTCCAGCTGTGGAGGTTTGCCGGGAAGAGATCGCTCTCAGCGATGAGATAAGGTACGAATGGCAAAACAAAGTATAGACAGTGATAGAGAGTGAGCGAGAACGCATGCGAGCGGACGCCATTTATAGATCAATTCTTTAAGTGCGCGGCATATATACCTGTTGATGTTGGGCTCGCTGGCGCTGCGCGTGATCTTGGGCATGGCGCGCAGCATGGCCTCCAGCGAGGCGAGGATCTGGCGGAAGGGCGGGCGCAGGTCGCGGTCGAACTTGATACAGTCCTCGAACAGACGCTTCAGGGCCGTCGGCGCGTCCTGGCGCAGGCGGCGCGCGTCCGGCCGCAGCAGACCGCGACCCACCATCCATAGGATCTGTACGATAAAGATACATGTATTTCGGAGGACTAACACTGTCCGGGCCCAGGATTCATCCCCAACAAAGAGGGCCCTACTTACTTCGCGGACCTGGCCAGTAGCGAGCAAAACTTTGCTGCTCTCAAAAGGTTCGCGAAGACATGGCACAAAGCGCGACGCTTAGAAGAGGTAGGCACACATTCGCAAAGGGAAGGGGGTAGGGCACAGAATAGGTCGGAGCCAGGGGGGACGGAGCAGCCCGGCGACGAACTCCATCATCTGTGATGTGGCATGCCCCAGAATGGGGAGAGTGTACGGGACAGGAGCGTAGGTATTTGTAGAGATTTGAGCCGCCTGAAAGGCTCTTTTCTCACGATTCGGTTTGTATAACCTTGGTAGGACCATGGGAAGGTTGGAAGGATGGTCCGTGACCAGGGCCATGACACACGCTACTATCTACGGCACGGTGTGGCGGTGAGTTTGGCTATTGAATGTGTTAAAAGGGGTCATTAGTCGGAGTGTGAGGTGTACACCCTGGTGCTACGAGTGAAGGTATGCAGGTACCTGGTCCTTGTTGTTGAGGTTGGAGTAGGGCAGCTCGGCCGCCATCAGCTCGTACAGCACGATGCCGTAGGCGTACACGTCGGAGCGCGACGTGTACGGCGGCGGCTCCACCTGCCGGATCACTTCGGGCGCCATCCACAGGATGGAGCCGGTCGGCTGTTGCCACGCGACGCCCGCCGCGGTGTTATCTGTGGATGGTTAAGGAACGATTACACGGAAATCACACCATAAGAACTGACCGAAATTTCAACCGACTACAAACTAAGAGAAGATTCGGTATTCTTAGTAACTAGAAGATTCAGTATCCAAATCTTAAGATGCAAAGGAAAATACATTTGAATATACTGACCTGACCACCGTACTTTTGCGGTGGCTAGTCCGAAATCACCGATCTTCACCGACCAGTCGTCTCTTAGGAATATGTTATTTGATTTGAGGTCCCTGGAAGCAAAATTAAAAATTTAAAAATCTTAAAAGTTTTATTCATACGAGTCCTATGTATGGTGATTATGGAAAATACTGATGAATGAGGTCGTCATAGCTTTAAAAAAAAAAGTAAAGGTTGCCTGGAAGAGATCGCTCTTTAGCGATAAGGCCGCCCATTGTACTTGTTTCTTCTGTTGTATTTGTTATTTTTGTTTGTTTGTTTTGGTGTACAATAAAAGTTGTTTGGAAGAAATTGCTTTAAGCAATAAGACCGCCCATTACGCATACGTTTTTGTAGTTTTTATTTTTTTATGTAAATATTTATTATTGATGTGTGTAATAAAGAATTATCTTATCTTAAAGTGTTTTTGTATTTTTATATCGGGTTGACCAGCTGTACCTGTGTATGATATTCTTGGCGTGCAGATAGTCCATGCCCTGCGCGGTCTGGCGCGCCACGTCGATGAGGTACAGCATGTGCAGCGGCGTCTCCAGCACGTGCAGGTGCTGGTACAGCGACGAGCCCTCGCACCACTGCGTCACGATGGCCAGCGACGGCTTCGACACGCAGCCCATGAACAGGAGGATGTTGCAGTGCCGCGTCTTGCGGAGGACTGCCACCTGAGATAATATATTTTATTATAGTGTACATAATATACCTACATAAAACACCACATCCACAGCGCGCAAGGACTTCTGTAGTATATTTTTTCTTCAGTCACCGCTTACACATATCGCTGTCTCATACCGCCAGCTGTGCGTCTCTCGACGCACGTAGACCCATGTGGTCTACCACCCTACGGTTGTGATTCGTTTGTACGTCAGTTAAATTATGTTAGAAAAGTCAATGTTAGCAATCATTACATCTCACAGAAGCTTTTGTCAAAACTGGTAGACCACTTTCTTGGCTGACCATACACAGAACAAAACTTCTGAAGTAGCAAAGTAAGTTTATGGTCTGCCTTCCTTTCTTTAGGATTAGGAGGTTTTATTATTTTGACTAACCTCGTTCTTGAAAGCCTGCAGTTGCGCCGGCGTAGGAGTTTTCACGTTGAGCGTCTTCACGGCGACGGGGCCGTGCCAGTGCGCCTTGTACACAGTCCCGAAACTGCCAGAACCTAACAAACAACAACTTTTGATTGAAACTGTAGTGGTTTAAACAATAATCTCAGAACTAAAAAATAATCGATTCCTTTTTTTGGACCTAAATGTATTCTTATATCAGAAACCAATTAAATCACTAAACAATTTTTCTTGTAATAAATTACTCTCTTAATTGATCAGCGTTTCATTTTCATCCTAGTTTTCGGCCTGTTTTTGTCTCATTCCCAAAATCCCCCCGATTTATCAGGGGACATTCTAGGAATAGCCCTATTAGTTCTTGTTTTTAATTTATTCTACTCAGACATATGAGTTAGACTCACCTATCCTGGGTCCGATAAGTATCTCGTCGGCGTGTATGACCCAGTCGTCGTAGCTCTCTCGCGGCGAGAGCGCGTTCTTCCACGACTCGTCGGCAGATCGCGCTCGGGCGCGTCTCGGCCGTAACGTTCCTGTGGGTGATGCCTACAAACAACAATGAATGAATTAATTAATTAATTAACACTTTACTTATAAAATAAAAAACAAAATAACAATAACTTAATACTATCTAAAAGTTATAAGTACAATGGGCGGCCTTATCGCTGAGAGCGATCTCTTCCAGACAACCGTAGTGGAGCTGGAGACTACAATCGTATTGAAATATATTAATTAATATTGAAATAATTAATCCCACACTCATTGACTATACTCTACTTGTTTTTATTATTTTTATGCCTTATTCACTTTCCACCTAAGACACTTGCAGCATATCAGAAATCTAGCACCAGTAAAACAAGGTTAGAGCTCACGGGGCTAAATTCTGCTGTGTCAATTACTTCTTCCTATAAATTACCCTTCTTACGATAAACAGCGTAGTTGACATTTTTTTGTGAAAATATGTTATAAGCATATTTGTAATCAGCAAAGCAAGCAGATTGTATGGCAATATTTTTTTAATTTATAAAAGTTACGGTAACGGTAAAGTAAGAAGGTTTCAATCAATGCAAGTAGGATAGTGTAAGGTACCTGTGTGCTCTGGCTGTGTTGTTCCCCGCTCTTGTCTTTGTCGTCCTTGGGGTGGCGGCCGGAGGTCAGGTAGTTAGATGACTGCGGGGAGCTCGTGCTGCATTGCTGTCAACATTGTTCATATGTTAGTTTGGAAAGCCAAATTAGTACCCATGTATGTTATTTATGTATTTACATATTTAGATTACAACAATTTTAAGATAGTGAGTCTCGCGATTACGCGTCTTTAATTCTTGACGGTATAATCTAACGGCAATACGGCGAGGGCGGACGCAATTAAATGCGGCTTTCGCCGGTGTTTCCAATAACAAAAAAAAATTGTACGGCGTCAAAGTATATGTTATATTTATTTAAAAAAAGTATCAAGTAAAAGATTACTAACCTGGTTATACTTCCTCTGGTGTTCCGCCAGCGTCATGGGGCGGTTCACCATGTTGATGCAGACATTGGGTGCAGAGTTGGAGCGGTCCTGTGGATTCAGCGAGCGCGGGTGCGACTGCCTGGAACACACATGTAGCTTACTCAAACAAACTGGAATACAATAAATAATTAAATATTGCTGGCCAATTCACACGGCAATTTAATTAAAAATGTTGATTATACTAACTTGTTTTGGTCTTCTCTACTGATCATGTGGTGGTAGTTGAAGTGTGGAGGCAACCGCGTCTCGGGGTTCTGAGCGAGCAGCGCAGCGTAGTATGTGTCCGCCATTCGTACCTGGAATTAAACAAGTTATTATTATAACTTTATATCAGAGAATTAGATAAATAAAAATTTTGTTATTACAGTTGATTGCACCTTGCATCCACCATGGACCGGAAGCTTTGTCAAGATCAGGAAAATATATCTTTACGCAAATATGTTCGTATTTTTCGAAAATATTTATTATGCAAATAGAATATCACAAATCATTTTAAATTAAATAGGAGGAGAAAGAATTTAAAAGAAATTAATAATAAGTATTAAAATTTACTATTCTGTAAAAACAAAAGACTTTTTTTAAATCACTATAGTTAATTATTAGTTTAATTATTATTAAGACTACTATGACTCTTACCTGATGACAAATACTAGGCACTTTATCAGCACATCTCTGATGGAATTTGAAGTTGCACTGACTACAGTAGAACCCGTTGAACAGCAGCCTCCGACAACACTCACAGAAGGCCAGTGTGAAGAATGTCTTCCGAGTGAACTGATGTGAAATGTGTGACATTATAGGGAACTTATCATCAGTGCGTACTGTGACCTGTAACACAATACAAAAAAAAATTACACTATATCTTTGTACTATATACAATAATATTAAATGAATACTTAAAAAACATACTTCTTTAGTAAATTAGTTCTTAGCAATCCTTATACAGAACATGTCTCATAAGGCCTACCAGTTGTCAGCCCTTATCTACTCTACATGCTTTGAAATAAGTTTTTATAGAAAAAAACTAAGTAAACAAATAACACCTGATCTACCCCAATAACAATATCAGCCTACTTCCTTGAATTTTGAGAAATAATTATATGGATAATGATCCAGCACTGACCTCTTCAGCATCAATGAGCGTAATATCAATGTCCCACGGTATGACTTGGTTGTAGTCAGTCACCTCACACATTTCACACGTCAGGTTCCGCAGCTTGAGCGCCTTCGACAGCGCATCGCGTAACGTCACTCCCTCTTTCACCTGCACACTAGTCCGCTGCTGGTTCGGCAGGTGAGCCCTAAGGAACACTTTAGGCTGCCGCGTAAGAGTATCGAATTTTTTACTGTCCTCCTGCAATGAACACTCCTCGCTCCTATCCGGAGACTCCTCTTGTAACAATTCACGTAAAGTCCGCTCCCTAAGCTCCAAATTATGCAACTTAGACGTCAACTCATGATATTCAGAAAGATATAACGAAGGGGGCTGCTGAAAACCAGCGAATTTCGCGTTCAGAGCATCAATGTTTTCACGGGTTACGTTTATAATACTTTGAATGTTCCTAATTTCATATATTGGATCTGCTACATCGTCGCTGTCGGTAGATGTCGACATATTATCACTGTTGAGGGATAATGCAGGTATATTTCCATTAATTTTTCTTGTACAATTTTCTTTCTCAGTAGTAACTGCCATTTCTTTCTTTCACTATTTTTTTTATTTTCTGCGCACACTCTCCGCGCAAGACATTTTAGATTTTATTTAGTGTTACTTAGTGCTGCCATTACTGTCACATTTTACGAACTGTTTTCTACCATATTCAGTGGTAGGTTTGTTATTATAATGTACACATGTCATGATTGTCATTTTAGACTCAGAAGAAGGAGTATCTAAGATTTTAGATTTGTCATTTTTTCCATAGACAATGTTACTTTGATTTTTTTAATGTTTATTTACATTTTGCATTTTGGGGCAGAACGTCAAAGTAGTTGTACAAAACTTTAATGTAGATATTTTATGAATTTTAAAATTAAAATACGTATGTAGATGTAGTAAAGAAGTTGTTTCGCGTTCGCCATCAGTTAAAACCCTCAAATTATAGGCGATATCTGGCTGTCTCTTTGTTTCGAGTTTCGTACTACTCTTTTAAACAAATTATCCTACTTTACAGCATCATGTCTGATGGTACTAAAAATTTCTGTCATGTCTCGTTGGAGCAGCTGAAGCTCTTAGTTGATTTCATGTCTCAGCATCCTGACTTTGCGTCTGGAACTTTACGTTCTCTCGAGGCCCGGCATCAAAACAAGCAACTATGGAGTGAATTAGCCAAGATATTGAACAGTCGTAAAGGAGCCAAGAAGACGTTTGAGGGATGGAGCAGGGTAGAAGCATTTACCTACAATCATTAAATAATTGTTAATTCCTATAAGAATAATGTCAACAATTTTATTATTTTCATATTCTAGTACTGGAGTGACTGGAAAAATAAATTCAAGAGAAAGATTGCTGAAAGTAAAAGACGTAAATTATGTTCAGATAAGAAAGAAACATGTATAATAAAGCCCTTAACTAAAATTGAGAAACAGGCACTAGCCATTCTTGAGCCTATATTTTATAAGAAGAAGCCATTAGAACCTTGTGTAAGTATTAAATGGGCTGCATATGATGAATTACTTGCCCTGTAAAATGATGTCCTAAATATTATAATCTTTCTAAATTTCAGGATCCTCTGCCTTTAGAAAATCGAACAGTTATGAATGACCCTATTCAAAAGAAAATCTTAGGGCATAATGACCCATGTGTAAGTATTTTAACTTTTAAGAAGTGTCACATTTAAATCTTATTCTTCATTTATTTGTTGCGTTCATATTGGTGTATAAAGTACTTAGTACATAGGTATATCTTATAAGTATCCCATTATAGGTAAGGTAGTCAAATTAATTTGAATGAAGACAACATATTAAATTTAAAAAATTTCTTTCAGGATCCTCTACCAACAGAAATAAAGCAAGAATCACTTATAGAAACAGTAATGCTAACTAACAATCATTGCAAAGCTATTGGTAAGTATTAAGTATGTACATTTTTAATAAATACCTACAATTTTTATATTTGAGTAATAAAAAGTTTGTTCTTCTACAGGGGTTGAAAGTGAACAGAGCACTCAATCTTCAGAAGAAGAATTTATAGAAGATGAAGATCATAGTCCAAATGAAATCTTACTTAAAGGTATATTAAGCTAGTCAGGTAGTAATTTATTGGTATCTGATAGAGATGTGTAGGTGCCATGAGTAATGCATTACGCGTAATATAGCACGACCGCGTACTGTAACAGTACCTATAGCCCGACAAAATTTAGCATGACACATGGCATTACCCACTCCTCCACTGTCCGTGGGTACTTTAGTACCACAACCACAAACGTAAAGAAAGACCGTCAACTGTTCATGGTACTAGAAGGCCACAAAACGTTTCGCCCTTTTGTTTTCAATTTTCTGTTTTATCTATGGCATATTCGCGCCACACATCAAGGGATAAATTGCTGCCTGTCGCATTAAATGTCACTGTCAATAATTATTCTTATCTATGGTGAATTAATCTATGGTATAATTATAAAACAAAAAGTAAAAAAATCGTACAAAAACTCAATTATTGTATTATAAAGTTGATAAATACGCCAATATTATTGGTAACACAAACATAAGCCTGGAGACCCCTTTTTATACCATAGGTAATTATTGGGGTTAAGTATGAAGGGAAATCAACTTTGTTAATAAAGGTTTAATAAAAATTTAAATTACTTAGAAAGAATACAGCGTCACGTCGGGTCATGTTTAGAGTACTGCGTACTGATAAAATGCTATATGACGCGGTACCAAATGTCATGCCATATGGCATGACATTAGAGAGTACTGTTTTGCGCATCTCTAGTATCTGACTAAGCCTAAAAAACATTGTTCTCTCTACATAATGTGTTATGAATTCTTTTTAAAATAATATTGCAGACATCTATCCGAAATGGCTGATGGAAATAGAAAAGAAGCGTGCTGATGCAGAACTCCGCAGAGCAAAGACTGAGGAGCAGAGAACAGAATCTGTAGCTAAAATAGCTGAAGCAATGTTGATACAAGCAGAAGCCATGAAGAAGCAATCAGAAGCTGCAAAGATACAGGCTGATGCTATGCTGAGAATAGCCATGGTTATAGAGAATAGGTCTGATGATCTGAGCCTTTTACAGGCAAGGCATTTGCCGGGGTACCACTAAACTTTGAATGAGATTATGACTGGATTTAAATCAGTTAATTTTGGCTTTTGCAGAGGCAACTAGGCAGAACTAATTTATATGATGAATGCTTTCTGGTAACAAATATTATCCTAAGATATTTTTTATGTGAATAAGAAATATTCAGTAAAAGTTAAAATATTTATTTATAGTTTTCTTAGTTATGTATCCATAATTAATTCTATTCTTCAAATAATTTAATAGATTGTTTTACAGCATTTCAAAGTCATCTCTCTGTAACAAAGACAATTAAACAATGTTAGTACAAATTTAATACATTCCAGAAAAAACACAATAGATTATACATCACAAATGTTTATGGTCTTATGAGAATGTAAAACATAAACAAAAATTGTACCAACCATGTCATTGTATTCTAGCACATGTTTCCTTATAGCAGATCCATCCACCCAAGTGACAAAGTCTTCGAGCGAGCGAGTGACCAGGAATGCAGGGTCCTTCACCACCTCCGGCCCAACCCTCACATGTCCTTGTTCTATGAACTTTGTAGCTTCTTTCATGTTCTCTGACATTCTATCTGGATTAAAAAAATATATAACTTAGCTCAATTTTATGCACATTAATATTATGTTTATACAAAATTCACATGTTTAGTAAATATTTTTTTAGTATTCCATTACACTTTAGGTACTTGTATATTTCAAGCAAGCACCCTTGTAAAATAAAAAGGATACAATAGTAGGTTCCTTGTACCTACATAGGCACTCTGTCATACTCTAAATATGATACTCACTTCGGACCATAACTGATGGGAGTCTTCTTCTGCAAAAAGAGCTAGCATTGACATTCATAGCCAGTGATAGGTCCCAGCGGGTAGGTATCAACCCCATTTGATATAACTTTTCAAGCAACTGAGCACTGCTTTCAGTACGGAATTCTGAGCTGGCATCAAGTTCCTTTATCTTATTCGCGAGCTCTCGTACTTCCCTAGATAGCTTGTTGTACCTGCAATAAATTACGAAGTGTTATCTAGTTTTTTACCCTAATAAATAACTATTACTTAGTTACAAAATACAAACTTTGTGTAATGTTCGCGTTTCTGAATGTAGTATTTTTTCATGGCTTTCACTTCATGTATGTTGTTATCCACTTTCCATGATATAAAATCTACTTTTTTGAGCAACTTTTGCTCGTGATATTTTAATTTTCGTACCATTTTCACAAATTTTTAGTTATTTCCTATTTGTAAACAAACAACACGTGCAGCGAAACGCAACCACTCTATTAAAAAGATGAACATGAACCTTAGATTATTACCAATAGATTTGTTGCAAAATTGTCTATGGAATTAGTTTATAAGATGACTAAAATAAAAATGATGACATCTCTGTCTAATGTATGCAATTAAAAAGAGCCTAACTATATACACCACAGTTTCGCTTGGTTGCCAATATTTACCGTGACGTCATGCACGTGCCTTGCTTCGATGCCTTCGATATCATTTACTGTCACTTTGGATATCATTTACTGTCACTTTTTGGTTTTGTTTACATCGATAGTGGTGTTCTTGTATATTGCACGAGTTATCGATATTTTGATTTTAGACTTAGGTAAAAAATTATAGACCATGATAATTTGAATAAATGTTGATTATATATTGTGTTTTTGCAGAATAGCATGAATCGTAGAATGAAATGACGGATTAGATTTTAGGTTTTTTATAGAATATTATATTATTTTGAAATATAAATTATTTTGATATATAATAATATACTAAATATAAGTAAGTATATTGTATTAAGTATATTGTGTTTTATAATTATCTAAAACATTTGGCTTATTCAGGTCTTTCATTCGTTTAGTTATATTCTGTGGGTATATTAATTTAGTTAAAATGAACTTTAAGTAGAACTCAAACTAGTTAAAATAAGGTTAAAAGTTCATTTTCACTAAATTAATATGCCCACAGAATATAACTAAACGAATGTTTGAGTTTGAGTTCTACTTAAGTATCTATTTTTTTTTGTTCTAGTTAAAATGTTTTTTGTTTTGCTTGGTTTTATAACTGTATTAATTCATTAATTCTATAATTTAATATTTACGGACTTCAATTTACAATAAATACATTATCATAAAAAAAAGTTCAGTTGAAAACAAACTCTATCGATAAATTATTATAATATACCTACCTCGTACAACACTAATTTATGTTAGCGTAGGTATACACGATGTATTCGTGGTTAGGGCCATTCCATAGATTCGTTCTTCTGAGACATGAACCGATGATGTGACATGCCAGCTAGTTAGCCTTAGTTTGTCTGTTCTATTTGTCAGTCATCATCAGCTAAGTTAACAACCCACAAAAAATTCCCACGACTAAAGTGGTTCTTTATTCTGAGCCACGACTGCACAGGGGCATTAGAAGTCTTTTAATCGTCGTGGCCACAACCTTTTAAAGGGTCTTTAATTATAGCGGATCGATGTTGAAATTAAATAAAAGAAGCTGTTTGTATGTAAGATATAAAAGTTAAAATTTATTTTATAAGCCCGCATTATTTAAATAATAAACTCAATCCTCCTTATTATCTACTTTCTAAGGTATTTACGAGCTATTTTACCGTCATCTACTTTGTCATTCATTGTCGTGTTCACGGTACATACTTAATAATTAACATACAAAATAAACACGGAATCAATAATTGCCTGTTCGGTTCGCCCGTTGTAGTTCCTTCATAAACTACCTATCTTGGATTATTTATTGTTTACGACAACTACATACTTGATCAGTGTGCTGTATCATATAAGAATTTAATTTACTTCAGCAATCATGTCGTGTAGCAATCTACGTGATGCTGATTTTATACAGTACTTAGAGTCCATGGTAGATCTCAGTGCATTGGATAGAATGACCAATGAAATAGGTGCAGAACTGCAAGATTCACAGTTGGTAATGAATCATATTAAAACAATGATCGGAGGCGTAGCCCAAGGGAAGCAGGAGACACCTGAGCCAAATAACAGTGGCGTCCGACACGAAGATTTATCAAACTTTCTAAACGATAGTACGCCTCAGCTACTGATGCCGGATATGGACGAAAATACCAGCGACATAGACTTGGACTATGTCGTGGCCACAATGAAAAGTTATGCTGAAGAAATCAAAAAGAACCTCATAATTCCAAACTCAAATGAGAAAGGCTATGTGAAGAGAGATTTGGAGGGCTTGGATTTCGATAAATATGCTTCTAGTTTAGATGTATTGTGCAAACGCCTGACCAATATAAAGTTAAACAAAAAAGATGAAGGCAACCAAAGGAATCCAGAGCTTGAAGCCAAATTGGCAGTGTTATGTGATGATGCCAACCTGTTTACAAAGGTAATAATTGTGAGATTTATATTCATCAACAATTTCAACACAATATAAAGATATATATGTATTATAATTATGTTTATTTACAGATGGTGCAATCAAAGACAACACTCAGTGAGGCAAACAAGAACTGGGTAGCAGAGCCACAATCAGAAGACTGTGGAGCCCTCAATTATGACCAGATTATAAACAAACTGCTCTCAGGCATCAATGAAGTCTCATATTTACTGCAAAATAAAAATTAAGAGGATGTTTGTTGGGCTATGTCAATTGAGGCACTCTGTAGAAAACATTGTGTAATTTGTGTATTCCATTATAATTTGAGTTATTGGGTAGGAAGTTACTGTAAGAAACAGGTAGAGTGACTGAAAGCATATTATAATGATGATGTATGAGATTATGCCCTGTTTGTTCGTATACAGGATCTGTATAATGATTGTGAAAGGTTGTTTTAAGGTTGTTGACCCAGTGTTATTGCAGTCAGGGACATTCATTGTATTTATTCAAATAAATAATTAATCATTAACTGTTGTGTAATCAAGTTTTATCTTTTAGTCATTAGTGTCTCTACTGTCTATACAAAAACAAGTCATTGTGTAGGTACCTATTGTTGTGTACCTTCTACATTCTAGTCAAGTCAAAACCAAAGTTAATAAAAAATTGTTTATTTACTTTCAAAATACATGCAAGTCGATGTCTAGTCACACTGTAAAAAAAACTAAAAATAAATATTATTCTTGGCCAAACCTGGCCCTCTTATTTTCAACAGAACCAAAGTCAGTCTCTTCGTCATGTGTCCGGTCTTTAGATGGCTTTTCATCGGCTTCTATTACCTTAAATTTAACACCATAGATAGTAGCTCCATGCAAAGTATTCATAGCTTCCTGAGCTGCCCTAGAAGATGCATATTTGGCAAAACCAAAAGTTTTGTTGGGAAACATAGACACATCAATGAGGTCTCCAAAGCGACAGAATAAGTTTTGCAGCACATGCTGTGGAGGTGGAACTGGTTTCAAGACCAAGAAACATCTCTGGACTACTTTGCTAGTTTTGGGAGCCATTGGTTTGACCAATGGCAGCTTCATCCCACAAATTAATTCATGATCATTGTAATTTAGAGGGATTTTATCTTTTGTTACTGCTTTTATCAAATTAGATGCCTGAGCAATAGCTTCAGCAAGTTGCAGTATATCAGAGGAGGAGTGTGTAGGTGCTTGGCTGACAGGATTGTCCAGCGGTTGAACAGTGATGACCTCTCCTGAGGGGAACTCATAGTAGTTGAGGGTCTCCCAGGCATGAGCTGCAGCTGTCTCAGTTTGGTATTTCACTAAGGCCTTGCTCTCATTGAAATCTGCTGAGAACCTAAAACTCACCATACCAGGGATGATCTTAAACAGTTGCTCAATGTACCTCTGTGGAACACCTGGACTGCATGTTACATTAATAGAATCAAAGTTCAGGGGCTTAGTTTTGATCATTCCAAGTATATTCTCTCTTTCACAAATATCATATTTTGGATAATGTTTTTGTTCAAAACTCTCATCCCTCCATGATGGCATGCCATTGCCATGGCTGTTAAAGCCATTATCAAAATCATCAGAATTTCTAGGTCTTTTCAGTTCTTCCTTTGGTGTTGCAAATATAGGTCTGTACTTAGAGTCACACCCCTCATAAGCTTTAGCTGCTTCAAGGAAAGAGAAGAAGTTCACATAGGCAAAGCCCTTGCACTGGTCAGACCCCTTATCCTTCTGCAAATGAACACTTGCTACTTCACCAAACCTAGAGAAGTGGTCAGTTATCTCATCAACGGTTATGTTTCTGTGAACTTTTATAAATAATCTCTTGAACTTTTCTTCATTAACATGAGGAGTTCCACTCTTATCGGATGAAACCATAACTTTGATGGGCTTGATATCTTTTTGTAAACATTTCATATGCAGTTCTTGTATAGCTGCTGCAGCTGAGGATGTTTTGCTGTATTTCACAAATGCTATTCCCTTGGACAAACCTGAACTACGATCTTTAGGCATGTAGAGATCCTCAACGACACCATGTCTTTCAAATTCTGGCAATAGATCTTCTTTTTTGTGCTGCTTATTGCATACTACAAAAAGTCTAGAATAAGGTGGTTTATCATTGTCAATAGAACTATCGTTTCGACTCATCTTCTATCTCAATTAAAGTCTCATCAAGTCTAACAGTCAACTTACAATTTGTAATGCAGCTCTTTTAAAAATCTTATAAATGGTAAATCCTGTTGCTAGCTTTGTCAGGTCCAAGTCAATTTGTCGGATTCTGTAGTTTCTGTAGAATCTCAAATGTGTCATAAGTAAGTCGTCGAAATAAATAAATACAAACTGAAAAAATAACAAAATCAAGAACTAAATCCAACGGCTTCTTTTGAAAAATAGATTCAAACTAGAGATGAGTACGGTATACAATAACTAACTAAGCTAGCGTTAGCATTGTCCAATAATAACTAGCGTTAGTATAAATTCCGCGTACCGCTAGGGAAATACCTGGCGAGCTATCTTACAGTACGGCCATCATAACTTTGCAAACTTCTCAAAGTTATTGGGTAGTGGTTTGGTTGGTTGGTACGTAGTTATTTCTAACCAAATGACAAGAACAAATTTCACTTACTGTCCAATACCGTTGGTATCCCTGTCTAACAGTAGGATTCTCACGCGAGTAAACGAGATAGATCAACTATTGCTAGCCAAACAAAACTTACTAAAGGTGGCGCGCAAATATGAAGTAAGCTTTCGGTCTTATTTATAGCACTATAAGGTTGACTTTCACTCACTGCCCAATAAATACCGTTGGTATCCCTGTCTAACAGTAGGATTCTCACGCGAGTAAACGAGATAGATACGCTATTTCTAATATCCTCAGTTTCCATCACGGAGGTAATACAAAGGTTTCCATGCACTAGTGCGACATCTATGTATTTCTTTATATTATAATATCATTGGTTGTAGAGTACATTTAATTTAGTTCTAGGGCAGACACACAGATGTCGATGTCTTTTGGTGAAAAACCTACGTGTTTTTATAGTGAACTATTTAAATGGGAAAGTCTCCTCACAATCACAACACAACTGAATTCGTTCAAGTTCAAAAGACACCTCTTCAAATCGCTAGATGGCATCTGTCTGACTTAATCTAGTTTAAATAATGCTTTTTGATTTCAAGTTTCAAAGCCAGAATAGCATTTATATGCTTTAGGTAGGTAGGTATTTGTTAATTGAATAGATATCCTACAATATAGGTAGGTGAGTAAGTATAATGGCTGACAATAATTCTAAAAATACGATGCGGTAATTTTCGTTTTGTTTGTTTACAATAAAATTATTGTGTTTTGAATTTGGGCTTGAGCGTAGATAAGATAAATATTCTAAATACTTAATCTAATTAAAATATTTACTCAAATATTCTCTGCATAAATTTAATATAGGTGGTACCTACTAGCTACTTACATTATCTAGGTACGTACTTCCTATCTAGGCAAAAACTATGAGTCAAATTTTCATAACTTTGCAAACTTGGTTGGTTGGTAAGTATTTATTTCTAACCAAATGACGAGAACAAATTTCACTTACTGTCCAATACCGTTGGTATCCCTGTCTAACAGTAGGATTCTCACGCGAGTAAACGAGATAGATCAACTATTGCTAGCCAAACTAAACTTACTAAAGGTGGCGCGCAAATATGAAGTAAGCTTTCGGTCTTATTTATAGCACTATAAGGTTGACTTTCACTCACTGCCCAATAAATACCGTTGGTATCCCTGTCTAACAGTAGGATTCTCACGCGAGTAAACGAGATAGATACGCTATTTCTAATATCCTCAGTTTCCATCACGGACGTAATACAAAGGTTTCCATGCACTAGTGCGACATCTATGTATTTCTTTATATTATAATATCATTGGTTGTAGAGTACATTTAATTTAGTTCTAGGGCAGACACACAGATGTCGATGTCTTTTGGTGAAAAACCTACGTGTTTTTATAGTGAACTATTTAAATGGGAAAGTCTCCTCACAATCACAACACAACTGAATTCGTTCAAGTTCAAAAGACACCTCTTCAAATCGCTAGATGGCATCTGTCTGACTTAATCTAGTTTAAATAATGCTTTTTGATTTCAAGTTTCAAAGCCAGAATAGCATTTATATGCTTTAGGTAGGTAGGTATTTGTTAATTGAATAGATATCCTACAATATAGGTAGGTGAGTAAGTATAATGGCTGACAATAATTCTAAAAATACGATGCGGTAATTTTCGTTTTGTTTGTTTACAATAAAATTATTGTG
Source organism: Chloroclystis v-ata (assembly GCA_963691955.1). NCBI lineage: Eukaryota > Metazoa > Arthropoda > Insecta > Lepidoptera > Geometridae > Chloroclystis > Chloroclystis v-ata. The sequence continues at coordinate 6,284,629 of OY829905.1, forward strand.
TTTTGAATTTGGGCTTGAGCGTAGATAAGATAAATATTCTAAATAATCTAATTAAAATATTTAGGTACTCAAATATTCTCTGTATAAATTTAATATAGGTGGTACCTACTAGCTACTTACATTATCTAGGTACGTACTTCCTATCTAGGCAAAAACTATGAGTCAAAGAACAATGGCAGATATTCATACATATAATTAGTTGAAAATAAAAGGTAGCGTCTATAGATCTAAAATATCTTAAAATGTTAAGCGTGAGTCTTAGAATGACTGTCTAAGAATTTTGTGATAAGAAGGCTTCAGAAAAAATATATTTACATTTGAACTTTTTTAGGTTATGTCTTACGACACTCTGAGAAAGTTCGAAAGTGTGATTGTTTTTGTTACTAGTAAATTCTTTCTTATAAGAAGTCCCTGAATTAGGTCTTTTTAGATTAATGCTTCTTTATTGCATATTTAGATAATTATTTTAGGTACCTATCTCTACCTATATACTTTTTGTACTAATATTATTGTGTCAGTCAACCTACGGTTTTTTATTTAAAAAAATATTTGACGCTGTGATACGTAATACTCACATCAAAAACGAAAAACATTCTAAGACCCTTTACTAAAGAAGAAGAAATTAGTTGGCATTTCATTAAAAAGACAAGAAAAGTCACAATGACACCGCGTTCCAGAGCGCGAAGTACTAACCTCAAACGTCACAGTCACTGTAATGTCATGTCAACGTCATGCGAGCTTGTATTCAACAGGATACTACCTCACTCACTCGCAGAACGAGACGCATGACACGAATAGTTCGACAGGACAACGTGAGGCGTTCTCTCTAGTCAGACAGACTGTGACAAAAATAGTGAGGTGGGACATGGATTGAAAATGAGGTGTGTGACATTAGTGAGCGAATGAGCGGTACAAATGAGGTACCTCATCTATGTCCTACTCAACACTAGTCATTTGATATCCTTAATTATTTATGTTTTTTTCGGTGGCCTTAAATAAAATATTTTTTTATGGAAAAAATCGTCAACAAACAAATAAAACTATTTTGCATATCAGATATTTCTAGACGCAAAAGCGTTATGCCAACTCATAATCTGCCATTGTTCTTTTAGAGGTTTTGTTTATGGCCGGCAATATACCAAATCAACAATAACTGAACTAAACTAGTCAACAACCAAGAACTGACTACTCGAATGCTTTGTGTTGCGTAACCGTGCTAGCGTTAAAAACGAATGTCTATCTAGCTGGTGGACTAAGGCATTGGTTAGCCGAATATTTCTAACGGTATTGGGTACCAGTTGGTGCTAACGTTATTGGGACAAAATACCCAACCAATAACCGATGGTAAAAATACCCAATAACTCTCACCCCTAATTCAAACAAACAAATTCGGACTAGAATTTGATGCTAATATGAATTTATGAATTGACTCAGTAATTGATTGAATTGAATTGAAATTGACTATGACTTTACTTCAACGTGGGTGAAATGAAAAATTGCTGACAGTGACAGATAGGTAGATGAAAAAAAATTGTTCAATGACAAGATTCTTTTTTTTTTAAAGAAAGATAAGATTAATTCAATGCTATTTTATTTCCAAAATAGCGAAACAGTTTACAGATTATTTATTATTTCTATTTCTGATATATATTTTGTATTACCACGTAGCGCTTTGTATTACCTCTGTATTATTAAGATTTGAATAAAGTTCAAAAAGTGAAATAGAACGTATCTAAAGCGCAACGTGGTTCACAATAGCTCATTTTCTAATATTGAAATTATAATTATTAAAGTAATTAAATATATACCTAACAAGATCTTCTTCTTCTTTTATTATGGCGAACGTGACTGGCAATTGTAATTATGCCGTCAACCACCAATGTCAAGTGAGTAAATTTCATTACAAATTTTGAGAAGATTTGTCGCGAAAAGACAATGGGAGTTGAGAACAGACAAAAAAAAAAAACTAATCAAATTAACAAGTTGATACATTTTTGAACAACTAATAAATCTAACTAAAATGAAATACAAACTAATAAATCTAACTAAAATGAGAAAAAAAAAAAAATTACAAGACAAAATACAAAATAAGTTTATGGAACATATATATATTTACAACTTAATATTATTAACAGATATAAATTTACAAAATTTAGAAATGAAAGATGAAAAAACTAATGGAAGGAAAGATTTATATGAAAGGGGTCGGGGAATTTCTGAGGGAGCCAAATTGTATAATGATGAATTTAATAATGTACAGGAGAAAAAAATATGATTTAAGTCCCCTTCATCTAATCCACATTCGCATAGAGAATTATCTCCAACCCTTATTTTTGCAAGGAAAACCGGAGAACAAACATGTCCCAGACGGAGACGACAGATGGTAGATGTAGTTGTTTTATTCGCTAGGCGAAATTTAAAGAACCATGGTTTTTTTGGGATATCTGGTTGAATATAACCATAGTGCTTACCTTTAGTTAATTTAGACAAATTCCACATGCGACTCCAAGAAGTCAATAAATGGACACGAGGTGCCGTACATAGGTCATGCGAAAAAATTTTTAAATGACCTTCAGAGCCAGACTGAGCAGCTTGTTTAGCCCAAAAATCTGCTGTTTCATTGCCCGGGATACCAGAATGCCCAGGGATCCAGGTTAAAACAATATTTAAATTTTTATTTTTACATTTCAAAAGGGTCTCACGAATTTTTAGAATAATTGGAAAACGAGATTTAGAATTGAATGGACTAGAGATAATAGACATTAAAGAACTTTTACAGTCTGAAAAAATTATAGTTTTATCAAGATTATGAGCCTCTACAAAAGAGATAGCTTCTAACAAAGCAATAGATTCAGCAGAAAAAACAGAAGTAATAGATGGACACTTGTAATTTAATATGATATTTGAAGATGGTATCCATACGGCTGCACCTACAGGGCAGGAATCATTAAGTTTCGATGCGTCAGTAAAAATAGAAAGCCACCCATTATAATCACTAAAAAGTCTATCATTAAATTGGTTAAGAGCAAATGATGAACCTTTAATGACACCAAAGTCTAAAATTACATTCGGTTCAAACACTAAGGCCTCGTAGGGGGTGGTAAATAAAAAATTTGTACTAGACTGAACAACAGGAAAAGGAAGGTGAATATATTTTTTGTAGCTACGTATTATGCAAGGTATTTTATCCTGATTGAGATCGCTATTAGTTTCAAAAAAATTGTACAAGACAGAAAGTTTATTTAAAAGAGGATGATGGGAATTTTGTACAAGTTTAAAAAAAAAACGATCACAAAGATATTGTCTTCTCAGTGAGAGAGGGGGATCAACGCATTCTACCTGCATAGCATTTATAGGAGAAGATTTCATAGCACCTATAATTATTCTTAGGCACTTTGACTGAACTTTATCCAACTTATCCAACGCCATTTTTGTACATGGATCCAAAAGAAAAGAACCATAATCCATATGACTACGAACAATAGCGTTATACAAAAGTTTTTGGCAGTACGGATGTGATCCCCACCAAACCCCAGATAAAGATCTCAAAATATTCATATTTTTTTCACATTTCTCCGAAATATATGTAAAATGATAAACCCCATTCAATCTGCTATCTAAAAATACACCTAAAAATTTTACACTATTTACCTGATCAATTTGTTCATTACCCACCAACAGGTTAATACTCGGGATTATCTTTTTTTTTGAAAAAACTACACATCTGCTCTTTGATGGAGAAAGAGACAGACCATGATCATTCAGCCACTCATTCAGAATGGCAAGATCAGCATTTAACGCATCCTGAGCTTCGACAACTGAATTAGAAGTTACATATAACGCCAGATCATCCGCGTATTGTAAACAATTACATGATAAATTAACGTCAATGTCAGAGGTGTAAATATTATACAGTAAAGGACTAAGGACAGAACCTTGAGGAAGTCCCTTGAATATACTCCGAGGAGGTAATAATAAGCCTTGGTTTTTAATAATGACTTTACGATCTAAAAGCATATTAATAATATAACGAGTAATTTTCTCAGGAACGTTCATTTTAGTAAGTTTATTTTTAAGGAGAGGAATAACAACATTATCATACGCAGCCGTTATGTCTAAAAAAATTGCAAACACTGACTTTTTATCCAAAAAAGCAGATCTTATATCAGTAGTAATTATGCTTAACCCGTCAAGACAGCTCATACCCTTACGGAAGCCGAACTGATATTTAGAAAGCACGTTACTATTTTCCACTAACCATTCAAGACGTAATTTTAACAAATGTTCCATAATTTTAGAAAAAACAGATGAAAGGGCAATAGGTCTATAACTGTTGTGATCATTAGCGGGCTTACCTGGTTTTTTAATAGGAATGATTACCTATCTGAGTTTTCCATTCATTAGGTACAATACCACGATAAAAAAATAAGTTAATTAATGAGAGAAAATATTTTCTAATCAAAATTGGAGATTTTACTATAAACGAGTATGGGATGCCATCCAGACCTGGAGATGAGTCTTTTAATCCGCTTAAAACCTGATTTAACTCTTCAAGAAGAAAATCAGCGTCAAAAATAGAAAAAGATGGTAAATTACATGGAGAAGATGGAAGAAAATCATGAAATGGAACAAATGTAGGAGCTAGTTTATTTATAAATGAATCAACCCAAGATGAAGGATCATGAGAAGAAATATCGTCAGAGTTATAAGATCCGCGGAATTTTTTAATTTGACTCCAAACAAAAGAGGGCGGAGATCTTGGAGAAAGGTTCTCACAAAAGTTTTTCCAACCTAATCTTATCTTTTTAACAACCATTCTTCTAGCCTTGGCAGCTGCATGTTGATAAGCAGTAAAATTATCAGAAGACATAGATTGATTATATGTAAGTTCGGCCTCTTTTCTTTGATTAATGGCTAATGTGCAGTCGGAGTCCCACCAAGGAGGAGAGATTTTATACCAACCAAGAGATTGTTTCTTGATCGGAATGTTGTTATCAGCACTAGTAATTATACACTCAATTAATTTAGAATAAAAGTAAAGGTAAATAGAATCTGATTCATCATATTGTAAGTCTAAATCAGGAAGACTTAAAGCTAAATTTTCAAGGTCAGAAGTATAAGAATCCCATTTAGCTGCAGAAATTCTATATTTTAAATTAGGGTTAAAGTTAACCTGTTGAGTGCGTTGGTTGGGTATTTTAATGATAATTGGGAAATGATCACTTCCGTAACACATAGAAAGTGTTTCCCAGGTAAGAAGTGAAGATAAAGAAGGAGAACAAATCGTTAAATCTACAACGCTCCTAGCGTTTTGAGAAGGATAGGCCCGGCGCGTGATTGAACCATCATTTATAACACAGAGATTGGATTCATCAAGCATATCAACCAAGATACGACCAAATAAATCACAGTGACTAGAGCCCCACGATGTATGATGGGCATTAAAATCACCTAAAAATATTAAAGGAGGCGGAACTGATGAAATTACACGAATAATATCAGAAATGATGGAAGATTGAGGATGAGGGATATATATAGAGATAAAGCTAATATTAAAGGCTCTTATAGCTACTATATTAATATCAATAGAGTGAGGGGGGAGAGGAATGTGAGAGAAGGGCAGGGAGTGCCTGACAAGTATGGCACAACCGGCATACCCGTCAGCCCTATCATCTCGGAGACAGGTGTAACCAGGAAGCCTAAAGTGGCTTCCAGGAACAAGCCATGTCTCCGAGACGGCAATGACTGACGGGCGAAATTTGTTGATTAAATGTAAAAGTTCGTGTTTACGAGGTCGAAGACTTTTTGTATTCCATTGGATGATGGATACTGGATCCATTATCAATTGAAGAAGAGGAGATGATCTGGGACAGTAATTGGGCAACGTTGGACGGTAGAGAAGAATTGGAAGAAGAAATTAATTCAATGATGAGAGACAAGAGAGTTTCTAAAAGAACGCTCTGACGCTTTTCTGACTCAGCGGGCAGAGATTGAGATTGGGAGAGCGCATGACCATTTGGAAGGGACGACGAGGGTTGGGCTATTATCGATTGATGAGCAACTTTATCAAAAGATATGCCCAAGGGAGCTTTATGATGAGGAGAAGCATAAACATTTTTCACATAGGATCGTGTCGGGAAAGGAGATGAATTTTGAGAAGGTGAACTGGATGCAGATACCTGAGACATTGACATATGAGAAAATTGAGACAATTGTGAAGTTTCAGCATAAGATCTGAAAGATTTAGGGTAATTTGTAGAAGCCTGCTCATATGAAATACCATTTTGAGTCATACATATTTTAATATTTTTTTGGCGCTCCTGTTCAGGACAGGATTTGTTGGAAGCAAAATGGCTACCCGAGCAATGTAAACAAGTGGAATTTTGAACTTCAACATCACAACTGTCACCAGAGTGATCTTTAGAGCATTTAAAACATCTAGGTTTCGAACGACATTGAGATTTAACATGTCCAAAACGGCAACAGTTTAAGCATTGAATAGTCGGAAGTTGGTATTGCTCTACTGGCAAAGACGTGTGGAATGAATAAACATGATTTGGAAGGCGTTGCCCCCTAAAGGTAAGAACTACGGTTTGAGTAGGAATCCATGAGGTGAGACCATTATCTGTTGATTTTCTATTAAGCCTACGAGCTTTTAAAACAAATCCACAACCATCTGGAATCTCCAGCGATTCGGCGAATTCATCCAGAGAAAAGTCAACCGGAACATTGCGCACAAGACCCATACGAGTGATGTTGAATGTTGGAATTGTAGCAGTAAATTTGTAAATTTCAAGAATTTTGTTAGTCAAAAAATTGTTTGCATCGGAAGCGGATTTAAATTCAACCGAAATACGGTTACGGCCGACAGGCTTCACCCCATCACAGCAAATATTTTGAATTTTGTTAATTTTTAAAAACTGACCAAATTTAATAGGACGAATACTAGTACCAGCCGAAGGGTCTGGCTCGGATCTACAAACATGGATTAGGAAGGGACCTTTGTCTCCCTCAGAGTATTCCTTAAAGCCAAGTACCATTACTGGGTGATGGTAAATTGACTGTATAGAGGCCGAAGCCATATCCGAAGTGATTATAGTTTTTTTCGAAGAGTTGGGCTCATCTGTCACTTGCATTCTTCTTTTTGACCCTTTCTTGGTCAAATCAACATCAACCGAACATTGATAAAATTTATCAGGAGGGTCAGGCGGATCCGGTGCCGGAGGAATAGCCTTCGGCGACTTCAAAGCCGGATCAATCTCCATTAACGAAGATTGACGGCGCAAAAATTTGAAAAAAATGACAGCACAATAAAAATGAAAATTTACAAGAAATTACACTATCTACTTAATACTCACATACACCGAAGACACTACACACTACAACTAAAAAGAATCAACTTATTTTAAAGCTTAAATAATAATAAAACGAATATATTAAAACTCAAAAACTCCGCTTAGATGTTTGTTGCTTCAAACCCAGACCGAGAAAAAACACCTAACAAGATCAAACTTGCGTCAAACGTCAATCAAACCAAACCATTCACTCAACTCAAAATCAATAAAAATATGTCAGGCAAGGCAAGGCAGGCTAAACCTTAGATTATTACCAATAGATTTGTTGCAAAATTGTCTATGGAATTAGTTTATAAGATGACTAAAATAAAAATGATGACATCTCTGTCTAATGTATGCAATTAAAAAGAGCCTAACTATATACACCACAGTTTCGCTTGGTTGCCAATATTTACCGTGACGTCATGCACGTGCCTTGCTTCGATGCCTTCGATATCATTTACTGTCACTTTGGATATCATTTACTGTCACTTTTTGGTTTTGTTTACATCGATAGTGGTGTTCTTGTATATTGCACGAGTTATCGATATTTTGATTTTAGACTTAGGTAAAAAATTATAGACCATGATAATTTGAATAAATGTTGATTATATATTGTGTTTTTGCAGAATAGCATGAATCGTAGAATGAAATGACGGATTAGATTTTAGGTTTTTTATAGAATATTATATTATTTTGAAATATAAATTATTTTGATATATAATAATATACTAAATATAAGTAAGTATATTGTATTAAGTATATTGTGTTTTATAATTATCTAAAACATTTGGCTTATTCAGGTCTTTCATTCGTTTAGTTATATTCTGTGGGTATATTAATTTAGTTAAAATGAACTTTAAGTAGAACTCAAACTAGTTAAAATAAGGTTAAAAGTTCATTTTCACTAAATTAATATGCCCACAGAATATAACTAAACGAATGTTTGAGTTTGAGTTCTACTTAAGTACCTATTTTTTTTTGTTCTAGTTAAAATGTTTTTTGTTTTGCTTGGTTTTATAACTGTATTAATTTAATTCTATAATTTAATATTTACGGACTTCAATTTACAATAAATACATTATCATAAAAAAAAGTTCAGTTGAAAACAAACTCTATCGATAAATTATTATAATATACCTACCTCGTACAACACTAATTTATGTTAGCGTAGGTATACACGATGTATTCGTGGTTAGGGCCATTCCATAGATTCGTTCTTCTGAGGGCTAAACAGTCAGCGAGCAAAATTATGATCACGTTTGTTTGTTGTTGATGTCTATTGATTATTATTTTTTACTAATTTTTGTGATAAACTGTTGCTTCCTAAGACTTTTAAATAGGAAGGACCTTGTAACAAAACTCATAAAATAGTTGTGATTAATAAAATGCATACATAAGTCCTCGAAAACATGTAGAAGAAAACATAAATTCTGCAAAACGTAGTTTTCGTAAAAAGAAAAATGTTTCATAAATCTGACAATTTCTTCCAACCTCGCCAAAATTTTAACAGAAATGAAGACTTCCAAGGAGAGCTAAATGACCTGTTCAATAAGAAATTCCAATTCCGGTTTAATAATGATTGGAAATTGCCCGATTTGGAGCTATGGTTTTCGTCGCCTCCCTGGAAGGTGCGCGAGCTGGAAACGCAGAAGAGCAGACTAAATTTCCACAAAAGCCAATTGAATGACTTCAATATTGAGGAATGGAGCAGCCACACGCGACGGAGAAACCCCGCTGGTGAAGTCAGTTGGAAGATCCGCTGCCTTGTGAACCCGGAATTTTTGACGCAGGCATGGACGAAGTTCTATGAATGTGCTTCCACATACAGCGTCATTCCAAAACAGGCTACAACGGACTTCAAAATGGTCTCTTTACACCTGTGTGAAGCCCCTGGAGCATTTATCACTTCACTGAACCATTATTTAAAACAGAATCATCTAAATGTTCAGGTTAGACATTATTTTATCCCTATAAATCCCTTTATTAAATAAACATGCATGTAGTTTAATTTCAGATACAAAATAACTTATTTTATATGTTTAAACCTCTAATGGGTAAATAAAGGTTACACTAAGATCTTCTCAAAGAGTAGAATATCTGCGATGCACCTAGACTGGGCATACAAATACATATTATTAATTACCGAAATTTTAGGACATTTTAAAGAAAGCATGCATTATTATAATAATATTTATACCGAACCTGAGGGGTTATTAGAGCAATAAAACGAAAGTAAAGGTAAATTTATATGTTCCTTATCAATTAAAGTAATGACCTACTCCATATGACAAGAAACAAAATGTGAAACAAAGTTAAAACTGTATTTCCAGTGGCAATGGGTGGCCAATACTCTGAACCCATACTACGAAGGCAATTCACCGTCTAACATGATCAGCGATGACCGGTTTATGTTCCACACTCTGGATAACTGGGACTTCGGAGTTGACAACACGGGCAATCTTATGGACTGGGAGAACTCACAGTCTATCATAAAGAAGGCAAAGTCTCTGGGAAAGGTACTTAATATAATGCTTATTTTATTAGACTTCTCAAATTCATAAATTGAGAGATAAAAAACATAGAGAAAAAACTTAAGTAAGTGCAGTATGCGTCATTGTAATTGCAAAATATCAGATATGCAGCAGGTCTGATATTTGATGACTAATAAATTCAAAGACAAATAATGAGAGTGTCACATAGTAATAAATATTTATCTTAACAAATAAAAGGGATTATTTATATTCTAGATAACTAAACCTGACTTATCATTTCTCAACCATAACTATTGAAGAAAGAAGCTAGATTATATTTAAAGAGCATACTTTTGTGAAAGACTATTGATTATTACTTTTCTAGAGAGAAATTTCGAATGAGACTATGTTTGCCTGTGCAAAGCCTGTACCATTTGTCTTTCACATCCATAAAAATTATATGCATAAACATTTTTTTATTTTTTATGTAATTTGAATTACTTATATTTAGGTGCTGTTGGTGACAGCAGATGGCTCCATAGATTGCTTACAAAAACCGGATGCTCAGGAAGAAATGACTTCTCCACTCCATTATTGTGAAATTGTGACAGCCTTGCAGACATTAAGTTCAGGTATAATACTTATTGTTTTATCTATTATTATTTTATTTATATTTGCTAAATCCAGATAACTAATGGCCCTGCCATTATATGCCTTTAGTGGCACACATCACTAAACAATTACTAGCTAAATCATCAGTTAAAATATTATTTAAAACTCAAGAATGGCTGAATAGCATTGCCTAAAAATTGGTGTAGCTTAGAATTAGGAGAACTTAAAAAAATCAAAGTCAATCAATTTTTAAGTTGATTGATGTTGTCAATTAGAATTATTAAAAATTTCCTAATGAATAAATTTTGCCATTTGCAGGTGGATCTCTCATTTTCAAGCTATTTACAACGTTTGAACATTCAACAGTAAGCCTGTTATACCTGGTGAATCACGCTTTCAGTGAAGTTAATTTTTACAAGCCTGTTACCTCTCGGCAAGGGAACTCCGAAGTTTACGCCATCTGCCTTCACTATAAAGGAAGACAATACCTTGAGAAGTACTTCCCAGTCCTTAAATTGGCCTATGGAACCGATATTTACACAACCAAAGCATTATTTCCACTTGAATGCATACCAGAAGGCTTCCTAAAGCAGATACAAGAATCTTCCAACTACTTTTGCTCAATACAGTGTCAAGTCATAAATAATAATCTACAGGCTTACTTGATGCAGAAGAATATATCTTTGCATAGAGATATAAAGAGAATCAGAGCTATTGTGGCTTGTGAGTTTATGTGGCAATATGATTTGAAGCCATTGGATAATCAACTGGAGATTTTGAAAGGCATTCTACATGAAGAAAATAAAGTTAACATGAATCCACGCTACCACCGCGGCTCTTACACAGAGCGACATCTCTACACAAGGATGTCTTTAAGAGAAAAATTGAGCAATCTCAATTCGTTCCTACAAGCAGATACAGTAACAAACCCCATAATTTTAATCAATGATAAAGTAAAATGGCTGGAGTTTTACAATGGTGATATCAATCTAAAACTTGTGTTCACATATGGCCTACCATTGAAGAAAATCAACAGTTCCAAATTTATATTCATACCGATATTTAAACTTTACCAACAAATTTTGGCAGAAGACGAGTTTAAAGAAATTGTGTTCAAAAGAGCAAATCAAGATCAAATAGATACTAATCACTTTGGAGAGTATGGAATAGAGATACATAAGGTTTTAGGCTTGCAGGAGTACAAGCTTTTAGAAGACTACAGTACTTATGAAAAACGGAGCTTTAAGCTGTTTATAGAAGTGTTAAAACAGCTTACGATAGGTCAAACTCTCATGATTGTGAACCTGAATGCTCTTACGCATTTTTACGCTAGCATCATTTATATAGTAGCTAAGGCGTGCTTTGAGAAAACAGGTTTTACTTCAAAAAATAGTATTATCCTGAGTAATTTGAAGAATAAATCGGCCTTGAATTACTTAGATAAAGTGGAATCAGAATGTGATAAAATGAGGACTGAAAATATGGATGTATTGAATTCTCTGGCTGTTCAAACTACTAATGTGGGAGATTTCTATAATAATGTTGTGTTGTACAATAACACATTTTACAGGAACAAATGCATAGAGTACTTGTTGAAGATAGAGAAGTTTATCTGAATCATCACAGAGTTTTATCAATGACATGCATTTATAATTCTTATTAGAAGACTATTTTTCTTACTGTATTATTGTTGTTAACTCAAGTTGTACTAGTTGTTCTCTAATTTTACAGTGTTGCTAATTAAAAACTTTCTGAATGTTGTGAAAAGAGTGTTTTTTTTTATTTCTTTTTAAGTTGTTAGTTTTAACATTTTTGCATTACTTTGCCATATGGCTTTTTCAAATTTATACCTACAAAACTCCGCGTCTTGGCTCAATGGATTTTACCGCGGAAATCAAGGTTCAGTGGTAAAACCACCTATGTTATACGTACAACTAAACCATCAAATGTGCTAGTTATATTATTCTAAATTCTAAAGTCTTAAATCTTCTTCTTATATATAAAAGAAAGTCGTGTTAGTTACTTCACTTATAACTCGAGAACGTCTGGACCGATTTAGCTGAAAATTGGCAGGGAGGTTGTTTAGAGCCGGGAGAATGACATAGGACTTTTTACCACGGGAAAGTATTTAATTACGCGGGCGGAAAGCTAGTTTTATATATAAAGCCGAAGAGTTTGTTTGAACGTGCTAATCTCAGGAACCGCTGGTTTGATTTGAAAAAATGTTTTAGAGTTGGATACCTACATTTTGGAGGAAGGCTAAGTTTTATGAAAAATGCAAGCGAAGCCATCGGCGTGCAGCTAGTATTTTATAAACCTATATATTATATACAGTTGATTTAAAAAACCGCATCAAGATCCGTAGTTATATTAAGATTGCATACACAGATTTACACAGGGTTAGAGGTACAGTGACTATGTAGTAAACTATGCTATAAAATAAAACAATCGAAGGTGAGGTGGCATCCCTAAATTAACTTAATAGCTTGGCTTGTTGCTGATTTCACACCTTCAACTCAGACGGGTGATTGAATAAATTCCTTGCTCTGAGGATTGAATGAATGATTTCTGTTCTGTCAACTTCTGTCTGACCCTCAGAAGAACGATCTAAGGTCTGACCGAAAATTTAAAATATCAATCAAAACAGACAGTTGTTTGTGTCTGTTTGTTTTCTTTTATTTACGAAAATAAAATAAAACAAGAGTAATAACTGTGGTACACGGAGAAATTATACTTATTATAACCTCATGAGTGTTTAGTTTTTTAAAAACATGGATAACAACGAAGGTAATAGAGATTATAGTATTCTAACCTATTCCATTGTTTATATTTTAGCGGTATTTAATTATCTACTAATAGCATGATGATTTACTTAATTTGCCAGTAATTATTCCACATTTACCTAATTACTTAACTTAATAAAAGCATTTTTCGTTTATTTTCATAGGATATAATCTATATTAAATATTCAATTTGCTAGAAGAGGTTATAAATTCATATAATTCGTATTTAAGTTATTTGTTTCCAAAATCATTTATTAGCTTTTCAGATCCAATACGCATATTTTGCTGGCATCAATTCAAATTCATTTCGTTGTTCAGTTTAAATTCTTATTATTGTGTCCTGGTGGCATATACCTAGCTCTCTATATAGCTGAATTATATCTTTTATGTTTTGTTTCAAGGCACCATCACCGATGACCTATGGACGCCGTTCAAGGAGCTGATGTCGGTGGTGGAAGGGTACCTCACCAACGAGGAAGGTACCGGCACTTACACCGTGCACACATTTGAATCTGTACTAAGAAGACATAAGCAAACATTCTTGTCTTTGTTCAAAAATCCTGTAAGTAACTTTGAGCATTTGTTAGTAAATGATATGAAACCTCATGTCATTTTTTGGTTTAAGGATATTGATTGATTGAAGCTATATTTATTGTGATTGTAAATTTATAGATCTTAATAGTAAATAACATGAGTAGGCCATAAACCCTATTAGGACACATTTTATATAAAATTTAATATAAAGTATTCTTGCTTCTAATAAAAATTAAATATTTCATTAATAAATATTAAAGCTTTGGTCTTCCAGAGAAGGTTCAGTTCAGAGTATTGTTAATTAATTTAGTAAATAATCATCTTATAATATTGATTATATTATTTAATCATATCATTAATTGATTTTTATTTTCAGCCTAAAAATGCAGCAAGTAGAGAAGAAATAAAGAGAGGTATAACAGAGGGAGTGGTACTCCCCAGCTTAGGCCGAACACTGCTGTCAAAAGAACTTGTGGATGAAGCTATTATTATATCTGGTAAATAATAATAATTAACGTTTTAAAACATTATTGATTTTCTACTAAAGGTAAAAGCATTTTCCAAAGTGGGTTAATGTATGGGTTAGTTAGTTAGTTAGAGGACTCCTGAGTCCCCAAATTTAATAATTACTAAGCTGCGATTGCTGGACAAAGCCCTCTTCCAACTAATGTCTGCTGTCTCCTTTGAGGACAGCTTACCAGTCTTCCCAGAAGGTAATTTTGTCATTGAAAAAGTTAAATATTTAAATTAGTTACCTATCTGGTATGTTGGTTGTACCAAATCCCTAAGACTATTATCATGGGGAGACCTTGCCCCATAATACTAAATGATATGGTGTAAGTGTTAGCGCTTAAGTGTTAACCTTTCATCCTACCATGACTTTATTATTCTACTTATGTATATTTAAGCTGTTGGTTTTCCAAATAAATAAAGATAAATTTATCCGCAGATATGTATAACGTCAGTGAGTACTTGGCTCTGGAGCTCCTGCACACGGCTCAGAGACAGCTGCCGCGGCACCCGGGCCTGCCGCGCGGGCTCGTCGCCATCATCCTGTACTACGACGGGCGCCGCGCTCTGGTTCATGCTCTCAAAGCGATCGTCATGGCAAGGGACGGAGTGTGCTGGTGAGTAATGATTATTTTAATGACGGTCTCATCATTCGTAACAATTTTTTTTTGACAACGCACACAGCAACATCTGGCCTTGTGGTAAACTCGAAGCTTGTGATACTGTGATCTGGGTGCTAGATTTCTAACATACATAGATAGATAAGTTTTATGATACATATAGAACACCCAGAAACCCGTAACAAATATCTGCATATCGTAATATTTTTTGTTCTGGGGCGGGAATCGAACCCGCCACCTCCTTCCGCAGGCAGACCTTCACTATTCAGCATTTAATAGTTCCTATCCATCCAAAGGTTTCCTGGAAGAGATCGCTTTTAGCGATAAGGCCGCCAATTGTCCCGTTATTACTTATTGTATTTCCCACTTTTTATGTTATGTTATTAATGGTCTGCAATAAAGTTATTCTATCTATCTATTTTCACCCGCGGCGCCACAGAGATCGTCAATTAACCTATGATAGTTAATCAAGAGAAATACATTAATATAATATACGAGGTAGATGAATGAATGAATTAACACTTTAGATGTACCACACTTAGCCGAAATTCATGGACTTAAGGATGTATGGGAGGTCAGAGCAAACTCGACGATCGGCTAAGTTCGGCTAACAGCGCCACGACAGGGCGAACGGGCCGCTAAGTAAACATTTCGCGCGCAAGAGCCCGAGCTGAGTATATATTTCGCGCAAAAATCTGACACATCAAATTACTTCTATAATTTGAAATTCATTTTGTAGACCCTAAGATAATATAAGGTAATACTAGCGTTCCGCCCCGCGGCTTCGCCTGCGCTAAATATATCCTTAAGCGGATATGTGTATTTTAAAGTTTAAAGTATAAATTCCACACACGGCTTTTCCCGTGTTTTAAATAACTTTCATAAATGTGTATGTATATTATATTAAGTATAGGTACATAATCAGAAATCTAGCACCCATAACACAAGATTCTAGCTTACCACGGGGCTAGATGTTGCATTGTGAATTGTCTAGGAACTAGCAATATTTATTGATTTAATTTTATTTATTAGGTTTTTTGGCCGTAAGCTCAGGTATAAGAAAAATGAAAGGGCTGGGGTTTTTATTAATAAATAAATAAAGTTTTCTGAACTAGATTTCTAGACTATGAATTGTTAAAATTCATAGTCTGCCTTTTATTTCTGATTGATTTTATAAACGAAAAGTCAAACCGTTTGATATACTTCAATATTAGATAAAAGTGAATTTATAAAAGAATAAGTTCCTAAACCTTAACCCTTAACTGCATGATTATTTTTCTTAAAGAAAAATTTGTGATGGTCATATTATGTCTTTTAGATAAATAAAGTAAAATAAGATATAAATATTTAAAATTGATTTAAAAATTTCATATGAATTGAGTTTTAGGGAAAAACTGTTTTTATATTTAGTTCCATATAATATATGGCAAAACATGCAGTGACCTACCAATATTTTAAAATATCATTCGCAGGGCATGCGGAAAGTGGTCAATTTTTTTTTAAAATAATAAAAGACTTTATAAGATAGGTATAACCCGCGCAATAAAAAATGATATTTGACCATGGCGGCGGGTACGTATGGTACGGTTGGCAAAACAATTTCTCAAACAGGCCGGCGTCACGACGAATTTCCCATACAAATATTAATACCAAAATTATTTTTAATTCGAGCATATTTCCATGGTATTATTGTATTATTATTATTTAAATAGTATTTTTATCGCGGTCCCTACAGAGTATTTTTTACAAAATACTTATTTTAAATAAAAAGTAAAGTACCTAAAGAGTTTAAACAGCTTTGCGTTATAAACCCGGCGTCGGCGCTTTTATAACGTCTTCAATGTGATAATTCATACGAACGCTTTTAAATCAAAAAATAATAATTTTAATTTAATTTTTAAAGTTTCAGTTCTATGTATGGGGACCCCCAAATGCAAATGATTTTATTAAAACTTTTTATGAAATCCTAATGCGGTTCACGGAATACATCTACTTACAAAATTTCAGCTTTGTAGCTATTATAGTTTCGGAGTAAAACGGCTGTGACATACGGACGGACGGACGGACGGATGGACATACGGACGGACGGACGGACGGTTTAGTTTGGGGACTCCTTTTTCCGCAATTGGACTCAAATTTGGTCCTTTGTGCGTGGTTAGCGGACGGACGGACGGACATGACGAATCTATAAGGGTTCCGTTTTTGCCATTTGACTACGGAACCCTAAAAAGCGTCGCGTTCTAAAAGCGCCAAAGTGTGAACACGTACTTGGGTATGCAAATGTTCTATTTGAACGCTTTTTTAACGGACGTTAAAAAAAAGCTTTTTGTAGCGCGTACTTCACTGTGTGAGTATAGATAGCGATTGAGAGTGAGCGAGAACGCATGCGAGCGGACGCCATTTATAGATAAATTACGCGCATAGGCCGGGATCCGTAGTACATGGAAATCAAGTGATTACTAACAAGCTAATTTTTGGTGAGTAGCTTCGTTTCGATGAAACGTCCAAAGATATCCTATACCCAACTCTCGATTGTGGTAGCTAACAGAGATATCAAGGATTAAAAAATTCAAGGTTGTAAAACCGGGATAACGGACCACGAAATTTGTCGGACAATATGTCCGTTAGATTTTATAAATATTAATTAAGTATACAACAAAAAATCAGCTGGTTAGTAATCATAGTAAACATTTAAATTGATCTCGTTTTCGACACATTTTGGAAATGGCGGACTCTTTGATCAAACCATAGGTTTTGTAGGACAAACATGTTTTTATATAATTTAGATAATTATCTTGAGATATAACATATTGTCCTACAATTTTCGTGGTCCGTTATCCCGGTTTACATCCTTGAATTTTTTAATCCTTGATATCTCTGTTAGCTACCACAATCGAGAGTTGGGTATAGGATATCTTTGGACGTCTCATCGAAACGAAGCTACTCACCAAAAATTAGCTTGTTAGTAATCACTTGATTTCCATGTACTACGGATCCCTGACTAGCAGGTTTTATTAAAAAAATCATAGTTATATTGGTTGTGTGTGATATAGCACTGAAAGCAACGTAGGGTTAAGAAGCACAAAAACGTAGTGATTTGTTTGTTCTATGAAATATCGTAAATTTACTTTTTCATGAATTGACATGACATAATTTATGACAGTTATCATAAATAAATCAAAACTCTTTGAGATCTCAAAACTATAAAAAAGTTTTATTAAGTCATAATCCATGTATTACTTATGAATTTATTGTTTGAAGTCTCCTCCTGTATTTTATTATAATATATAAGTACCTACACTTTATTATTATATGTATACTAGGTGCCACCGCGAACTTCGTCTCGCCATATACTTTATAATTATGATGCTGTGTGGATTGTCCAATAAGCCACAGACAAAACAGAAACTTGAAATCCAAAGGGCGAAAAATGTTTTCGTGTCAAAAGTGTCATGAACTCTTTACTGTCTATACCTACGTTTTGTTTACGTTTGTAACGAATGTAGGTTAGGTACTGGGTACTTTATCTTTTTACGATTCCGTCGCTTCTTGCACTTATTATACAGATTTCGCATATTTGAAATAAAAACCAAACAAGTACAATAATTTTTCAATTCATTTTTTACGTAATTAGTGCGTTATATAGCGATCTGAATGCAAGAAACGACGCGATACATGTTGTCCGTGTCAAGGCTGCCGCCAGACTGAATTTGTGACACGAAGATGCCCGAATGGTCAGTTTTCGCGTGATTTTTTTCGCAAATTTAGGATTTCTTATTTTACGGTTAAAATAATAGAAATTTTAACAATATAACACGCTTTCCCCCTGCTCTATAACCTGTTCGTTTACTGTACAAAGTATCAAGGCTTATTTTAAAGTATTTATTGAATAGCGACGATTTATTGTAAAATTTAGAGCGAACTTTGGATTATTTTTCTATCGAGAAAATTTTATGTAATCGTGTTTTCGTAACTGTAATCCCCTAGCATATATCCTGAACTATAACATATATTAATCTCAAAGTAAATGCTTTATTATTGTGGAAGATATGTTCGTTAACAAAAAGCAATTTCAAACGATTTGACGTTATATGGGGCCTTAACACAGTCAGTTCTAGAAAACTTATAGGTAGTATGTTATGGATATAGCGCATTGGTATTTTTACTTTTATCTTATATTCTATTATGTAAATAATAAATAAATAAATATTTCCAGGTCAATAAACGGTCGCGAGGAGATACTAGCCTACGTGTCGCGCTACGTGGAACAGCTGATCAGCGACGGTCTGCTGGGCGCGGCGCTGGACGCGCTGCGGCGGTTCGCGCTGCCCGCGGAGATGGAGCTGCTGCAGCACAACAGGGCGCTGCCGCCGGGGAGGCACCACACACGGCTCGTCGCTACCATGGAGGCTACCAGGTGAGGGATATAAGAGAAAAACGTTGACATTATTTATTTATTAATTGTTTCTGTGTGTATGTTCCTCCATAACTCCTAAAAACCTTCCCGATAAGTCGATGTGGTCGCTCAGCGACAAAACCTTGTTTTTGTAATCAATACTAATATTATAAAGCTGAAGAGTTTGATTGTTTGTTTGTTTGAACGCGCTATTCGCGCGTTCCTTTCTTTTAAAATACTATGTTACTTAAGCAGAGTTATTATTTTTTAGCTATTCTTTCGATTGGTATCATAAAAGTAGAGTAATTTTTTTTTCCACATGTAAGTCGGTTCGATTCCCAGACAAACCAAGTAATTTTTAGAAAATCTATGAATGCAGAATTACTTACTTTTAAAAATAAAATGAAGTCTTCTTTGAGCAAAATTCACTATCTACGATATTTAAGGTACTTCCCCTCCATGGCCCATAACTTTGGGACACCCTGTATAGATTACTATATTTTGTTACAGAAAACATTTGGCCGGTGTCGTGTTTGCGGCTGCCGCTCAGAAAGGTCTCGGAAGAGACATCATTCTCAGACTTCTTTCCGAAGTAAGTATACTACATACTACTTACCTTAAGAAATACTATGAACACGGAATACTAAAATGGAAACATTTTTATGAACGCAATAATGAGGTCTAAGTTATACGTTATTATTGTTTTAGCAAACCACCTCCCCAACGCTAGGCCCAACGGGAGCTTTGGACGAAATCTCACTCGCACTACAGATGGCGCTGCTGTATGCTTTGGACCTTTCAGTATTACACAGGTATGGAATAATTTGTTACTCTAAGTCTAACCTGATTAATGTCTATGGAGATCGATTTAATTTAATTGCGTTGTTGAACAGTTTTAATAATGAATGTTTTATCACAAATCATATTTAATATTAAGTATGCCGTAGTCCAATTATAATGAAATTAATTAATTGAAACCTTATTTTCGTAACTGTGACAGGCGAGAAGATGGTGAAGAATTGGCAAAGAAACTACCTCTAATACAAGATCCTGAACTCATAGCTGTTCTTATAGACGAGCTGGCTCCCTCGCAGAATCAAACGCACGATGACAAAACGACGGGCAAGTTAAACGTTGCTGTTTATACTGTGTTATCGTAATTTAAACTTAATCATCATAATCAACCCCTATTTATGTTCCTATTGCTTAATCCTTAATTCACCACGCTGGCCAGGTGCGGGTTGGTGAATGTCACATGTCCTGTAAACATATCATAGTAAATAAATTTCAATTTTATATTTTAAATGAATATTATTATTAGTTTTTATTTTCTTTATTTATTCAACTTACAATACCATACCATACCATAACACCCCTATTCACGTTCCCACTGCTGGGACACAGGGACTTCTCTCTTGGCGAGAGAGATTAGGCCTTAATTCACCACGCTGGCCAAGTGCGGGTTGGTGAATGACACATGTTCTTCAAACTTTGAAAAGTTCTCAGAACATGCCGGTTTCCTCACGATGTTTGCCTTCACCGTTAGAGCACGTGTTTTTAAAGCACACATAATTTTTCAAGAAGAAAAATCAACTTACAATATCCCCTGAAAATATTTTGGTTATTTTCCCACATGGTTATAAAAAAGATTATTCGTTATCTATACTTCTATACTAATATTATAAAGAGCAAAGATTTGTTTGCTTGTAGTGAATAGGCTCCAAAACTACTGCACCGATTTCAAAAATTCTTTCACCTTTGGAAATCTACATTATCCCCGAGTAAAATAGGCTATAATAAAGCAAAGAAAATTGCGGGAAAGTGTAAAACATATTATGTAATGATATTATTATTTACTATAATTTATTATATATTTTTTAATTAATTACAAGAACGAGGCTTTGTCGCTGAGCGACCACATCGCCTTAACGGAAAAGTTAAGGCGATGAGGTCGCTATATTATTTCTATAAATAATTTGCAGGTGTAAGAGCGCTCTGCCAGCTATCATTGGGCCTGGCGCTCGCAGCCCTGAAGCGAGCCCCACAGTCCATGCTGCGCGGCGGCGAGCTCGGCGACCTCAAGGTGGAGCTGCTGGACCAAGACGAGGTGTTGGTGGACGCGGCCATTGATGGCAAGGTAAGGGACAAATTGTACATTCAAGAAATAGCTATAATAAATAAATATTGCTGGAAAATACACACAGCAACATCTAGCCCCGTGGTAAGCTCGAAGCTTGTGTTAGGTTTCTGATATAGGTACTGATTATAATTAAAGTATGATGATAACACTTGCTGACCCGCCCGGAGATGCCAACCCGTTCTTGAGTTATAAAATAAGAGCAAGATGGTTATGTTATGTCTTGGTGTAACAGATTAGTTTTCGGAAACGCAGGCCATATTGGTACACAAAAATAGAAAATGTTTTGTTTTTGTTTTAGGTGTTCGAGTATTTGGATGAAACAATACTGTCCACGGACTTTGTGTCCAAAGACGAATACTATCAAAATAGAATCCACTCGCTCATAACAGATTTCATAGTGCTGATGCATTCCAAACTAATGGAGATGAGAGTCAAGTAAGTCCTTTAATTTGTATTTGTATTTTTTTTTATTAAAACCTTTTTCCTTTTTGCGCCTGAAAGGCAGTTATAACTACAGTAAGTACAGGTCAGGAGCCTATAGACTTTTTTAACATTAGTTTATATTAAAGAAATTATAATTTACTTTTACTTAAATGAACAACCTACAAAGAAAATAGCTTGCCTACGGGCATATGACTGAATGCGAATAAGAGCTTGTGCGTTCCAATCCCGCGTTATGGCTTGTATGTTTCTGCAAGCATTTTTGTCACGGTACGGGTTATTGCCTTGTGAAATATGGTATAGAAATAAAATATCGCTATTTTTATACTTCCTCATCGTACTTAATCCTACAGGGCCGATGAAGCAGCCCGTTGTGCTCAGATGTACGCAGCGGAAGGGCTGAGAGCGCCCGCGGGCGGCGCGCGCACGCGACTTGACGCCTTGTTGCGCTGCGTGCAGAAGCTATACTCCCGCGACCCGCACCGCCTGAGGGATGACTACTGGCGCGCCTGTGATACCAATACTCATTCACACAGGTGAGTTATACATTTTGAAGATGTGTATAAGTCATGAGTAATAAATGTACTGTATAAGTCTTGCTCTTTATAAGTAGGAATTTTTAAACTTGTAAAGATTACGCGTTAAATGTCCACTCAACTTTAGAGTAGGTTACATATCGTAGTGGAGTGTTGCAGCTGTGATTGTGTTTGATATGATATACAAGATTCTTGTTAATAGTGTTGAACTTGTTAGTAGTTACGCAGTTAATACCTATTCAATTGAATGGCACCGTTGACGTAATATTCTTGCAACGAGAGATCATCTAATTATGAATGCAGAATACAGTTCACTTTACGACCGACATTAGAATATTTAAGATTTATTTAGGAGGCGGTCTGTGTTGTACATTAGAGTTTTGGTGGCGAAGCGCTCTTCGACTCAAAACTCCTTAGTGGTGCGGTCAATTCAGAACTATGTAGTTGCAATAATTTATAAAGTTTATAGCACGCATTGTCTATGCACAGATCTAGCGGCGGCGGCGGCGCGAGCGGGCGCGCGGCCACGTTATACAAGTTCGTGCGTCTGTCCGGCTCCCTTGTGTGCGCCGCGCTCGTGCCGGCCTACCTGCGCGCGCTCGCCGCGCTCTGCGTGCCGCGCCACGCCTGGGCGCTGCTGGCGCGCCGCGACGCACTCTCCGCGCATCACGCGCTTTCCGCGCTGCATCGATACCACTGGTACTGTCTCTAGCCAATGTTGCCTGATCTTATATTTTTCAACTTTACAAAAGCCTTTGATACAAAGTGAAAGTGTAGTTTAGAAAACATAAACCATTAAACAAATAAATTTAAAATTATTGAATAAATATGAAGATATATAAAAAGCTTTGAAATCATCTGTATATAAATAAGTCGCACTAATTTAATCATTTAACATATCTAGTATTTCGCCACAAACATGAATCAAAAGGAGTCCCACAAGGGTAATCACTGCGACCTGCTCAATTCCTAACATATACGGTATTCCACAGCAACCTCCGCGCGGACCCTGCGCCCTTCTCTGACCACCTGTACTCGTCGTCGATGGGCGCTTCAGCCATCATCACGCCGGCCGCGAGACCCGGGAAACTGCTTGTTAGGCAGGAAGAGGTGAGAAACAAATACCTACAGATTTATTATCTTAACACTGTTGCTGAGTATGATAAAGAACATTTATTAAAGAAGAAAAATATTTCTAGGTGGAGGCGATGGTAGCCGCGCTGAAGTTGATCGCGGCCGTGGCCAAAGAAGACCACGCCGCGTGTGCCGCCATCTGCGAGAACCTGCAATGGGATGCCGTTAATGTTATGTTTGGTATGTGCTTTTGTGGTGATTTAGCTTAATTATTTTATACTTTTTGTTCTTGTCTTTAATTTAAGGTGAAGAATCTACCAAATGTATTTTAAAAGATCACATTTTTATCTGCAATTCATTGTTTTCGTTTCGTTCATCAGGTCTAGTAAGCTGCTCCGTCCCTCTACACCTGAAGGCAGAGCTGCTAGTGACCCTGGCAGCCCTGGGCAGCTCCGGAGGCACCCGGCCGCGCGTGTGGGCCGCGCTGGAGGCCGCGCGGCTCGTCACGCCGCACGACAAGACGCCACTCACCGCCGAGCTCAATGAGGTAACGTGTCCAACTGTGTCTCTAGCTGCTAGTGACCTGGCAGACTAGACTAATAAAATTTATTAAACTGTCGTGGGCTTCGAAAAAGTGGGCGACGCCGACGAGCAATAAGATTCTTCTATATTTGCTTAGTGACCATAAGAAAAGGGCATTGCCCAGTCGCGGTTCATGAAAGATACACCAAAGAAAATCTTATAGTTATTGCCTTAGATGTTTTAAACGTTTTCTGCCATTGGTAAAACAACGTTTTAGATGGCGCTTTTGGATCAATTCATTTTAGAACCAATGGTCGTTTTGCTCTGTTTTCCCACCTAATTTAAGCTAAATTATCTCACCTGAGAGTTAATAGTAAATATTAATTCCAGGTGGAATGCCGAGCAGAAGATTACCCAGTGTCCATAGCGTTCCTAACTTTGATCGACTCCCTCTGCGACGGCGGCTACACGCCGCGCGCGCTGGGCGCCGGCGCGCGTGCCCCAGGCCTGGAGCCCTACCTGGACCACGTGCTGCGGCTCGCGCTAGCCGCGCCGCACCGCGCCTACAGCGACCACTCGCAGAAGTGGAAGGTATAGTACTCGAGTCTGTAAATAGATGGCGCTGATATAAAAACAGCAGCAGGCAACCAGCTTCACTCTTGGCCGGAAGCATAGGGTCAAAGCGCTGCGGAGAGGACTATGCTCGGCAGAAATGAGGAGATGTTATTTACATTGAGCATCAAACATCAGTCGCCATTAAAATAATTTTACGGTCAGTACATGCCGATCGCCATAGTAAAAAAAACAAAAAAATTTCTGTGTTATAATTAATCATCAACATCATCTATAATAACAATTATAATTAGAAGTCAAAATCAAGCTCTTATAACATTTTTACCCCCAGATCCTCGCCCTCTCGTTCCGCATCTTCGCGCGCTGGCTGGAGGACTACGAGCCCAGCGCGGGGGACTTTCCCCCCGCTGGGCGCGCGCCCGACGTGAACCCTCCCCCCGGCTTCCGTCTCGCCATGGCGCTGCACACCAAGTCCGAGCTGCTGAGGCTGCTGTTCTCCGCGCTGGAGGACGCACAGGCGGCGCTGGACCGCCAGCTGCCGTTAGGGAAGGTAACAATGACTAAATGAATGAATTGAATGAATGAATTGAATGAATGAATTGAATGAATGAATTGAATGAATGAATTGAATGAATGAATTGAATGAATGAATTGAATGAATGAATTGAATGAATGAATTGAATGAATGAATTGAATGAATGAATTGAATGAATGAATTGAATGAATGAATTGAATGAATGAATTGAATGAATGAATTGAATGAATGAATTGAATGAATTGAATGAATGAATTGAATGAATGAATTGAATGAATGAATTGAATGAATGAATTGAATGAATGAATTGAATGAATGAATTGAATGAATGAATTGAATGAATGAATTGAATGAATTGAATGAATTGAATGAATTGAATGAATTGAATGAATTGAATGAATTGAATGAATTGAATGAATTGAATGAATTGAATGAATTGAATGAATTGAATGAATTGAATGAATTGAATGAATTGAATGAATTGAATGAATTGAATGAATTGAATGAATTGAATGAATTGAATGAATTGAATGAATTGAATGAATTGAATGAATTGAATGAATTGAATGAATTGAATGAATTGAATGAATGAATTGAATGAATTGAATGAATTGAATGAATTGAATGAATTGAATGAATTGAATGAATTGAATGATTTAAATGAATTGAATGAATTGAATTGCAAAATACAGTGCTCATTTGTTATTAATTCCAGGAACACATCCAGGAAAGTCTAATCAGTACGCTGCAGATTTTAGAGCGCGGGCTGGCTCTAGAGCGGCCTCTTCTGAACGCGGCCGCTGAGGCCAACCGCTCTGTGCTGGTCGTAGGACTGTCCAAGCTTATCCTAGGTAAGGAAACTTGTTTTCAAAGAAACTTAGATATCCAGAACAATGTTAAAAAAATTACAGTGGCAGAGTATACTTCACCTCAGATAGAGTAAGATATCCAAAGTATTTGTTCATAAGATCGATAAAACCACAAAGAATAAAAAAAGACAAGCTTCACATACTTCACATCTGTCTCCAAATTCACTTTGTATGGATAAGACCGTGAGAAATTAGTCTCTGGGGTCCAAAGACAAATAGTGCGCTTCTATCCTGAACTCTCTCCATTCAGGCTCACATGTGGACTGCCACAGTCCACTTCACACATGATGTAATTGTCACCAGGTTTCGTTCCCTCTCCAATTAGATTAACAATAAGATCCCTTATGTTGAAATAAATAAAAAAAAAACATTATTTTGACAGTTCATTAATTGTCATAAACATGTTTCGTACACGTCATGCTGGCGCCTCACATTCAAAGATCGATCCTCACATTGGTGTGTTGGATCCAACAGTAAAACTTGGAGCCAACATAGCCAATGTGAGGCGCCAGCATAACACAAACTACGAGTATAAATCCCATAATTGGGCAAAATGTTGCCGCATTACTCAGCAATATCTATATCTCCAGACCCGGACACGGACTCGGGCTGCCGCATGTTGACGTGGTGCCGCGTGGTGGGGTGCTGCGACACGCTCCCGCGGGCGGCGGCGCGCGCCGTGGCGCTGCTCTGCCGCGCGCTGCTCGCCCCCGCCGCGCAGCACCACCTGCTCGCCGCCGTCACCACTCAACATTCTACTGCTACTGAGATCAGGTACACCTTAGTGACTGGTCAACCCGCCCGTGACGTGATGTGTAGATAAAAAATAAATTATAATTATTATTAAGCCGTACTGTCCGACTGCTGGGCAAAGGCTTCCCTTTTTCCTTCCACTCTTCCCGTTCTAATAGCGCACGGTAAAATATATAAAAATAAATTATAATAAATCGTTTATTTATTTTCTCTCTCAATTTGTCTGTCGCTACTCTATTTATACATAAATCAATGCCACTTTTCGGTGTAATAACTCGAGAACGGCTGGGCCGATTTATTTTTCAAAATAATTTTAGTATCCCAGGGAAGGTTTACAAGGTGAGTAAACATGGGAATAGAACGGGTGAATCCGCGGGCGGGTTAGCTAGTTACACAGTTCAGTTCAAGCGAAGACTGATGAGCATAGTAAAACACCTAGACAAGTAGGTATATAGTTATTGCAGCTTTCAAATGCTGATCCTACAGAGGTAATCGAACTCATAAACTATCTCGCACGCCCCAAACCTTCGATGCAATAATAGAAGTTCGCCTTAAACATGCAGTTAATTGGTTTCGTTGTTCGCAGACACGGCTTCGTAGAATGTCTAGAAGCAGAAGAATGGGCGAGCAGCAGCGACGAGAAGAACCCAGTCCGCGCCGCCAAGGAGGGCGTCGTGGCGCTGCTGCTGCAGCTGCTGCCCTCCGCGCCGCCCAACCTGGCGCACTTCCTGCTGGGCTACCAGCTGCACGAGCCGGTCAGTGTTGCCAACACCACACTCACAGTGTTGCCTTAAAATTACGCGCTGACGTTTGATTGACGTTTACGTTTGACAGCGATGATCGACAGTTTTTTGCCGGCTGCAAACGATCAATGTGGATTGCCAAAATGACGATCACACGAGTAACAACTTTTATAATTTTGTAAAACTATAAAACACTTGACACTATTTGTTATTTTATAGTGATTGACCACTTAAGACTTGACACTTTGCAAATTGCGCTTGATTTACCGCATGGACATTATTTTTGTAATGATCGCATTGTACATTTTACTGACACAAACATTGTATTTACCTGAACAGTACCTATCGGGCCTACCATCATTCCTTATAGCAGTATTATTTCAATATTTCTTTGTGTTTTCTATACAGTTATAGTATTCTTTCTTTCAGGTGAGCCGCAGTGCGTTGAACGAGGCGGGCGCGGCCGGGTTCCCGCGCACCTGCCTGCATTCCATACTTGATATACTGGACCAGTTCATCGCTGGACACAACGAGAATAGGTAAGACATCTGTTGATAAGTCTGTCATCTCTCACAAGTGGTACATTTGGCGTTACATTATGGAAGTTAATGTGGTAAATTGTCTGCAGTTCTAAAATATTATTTGCAGCGTGAACTATATGGAAGATTCAGCCGTGTTTAATCTATCTTTTAAAATGAAATAGATAATTTTGTGCTAAACAAATTACTTCCTTGAATGCACTTTGGCTTTTAAGAATATAGCTTAGAAAGCCCTACCAGCGTCAATATAGCAGTAAGTGACCTGCAAACTTTAATAGAAAACTCAAGTTAAACCAGTTCTTAAACTCATATTGAGATAAACGGACAATACACGAACCTTTTTACGTTGGATTTGTTCTTAAACTGCTTTAACATCACAGAGAAGCAGATAACCTGATCGAGAGCTGTTACCGCGTCGTATACTGGCTTTGCGCGCGCCCAACCACCTCCCCGCCCGCACTGCGCTACCTGAGGTCTAGAGATTACTTCCTGTCCCGTCATGTGCGACGTACCATTGACCTCAAGGTAAATATTCTTACATCAAAATTTATGATATATCGTCAGGTAATTGCTGAAATAAAATACAATTTAGAGTTTAGAGCACGGCCCATTTAATGATAAGTCTAATTGTAACACAACGTAAAAGAGTGAATTTACTCTATTGCCTCCCGAGCCGAGAAGCCTGTGCGTGACGTCATCATTTAGACTCCAATTTCAAAATTTTGAATGTAGTGTTGAGCGCTCACACGGCCGTTCCTTTTTAATGATGCTAAAAGCGTTTAGTCAGCTGACAGTATTCTATATTCAAATTTGTATTCAGAACGATACTCCAAATTAAAAAAAATCGAATGTGGTATTTACCGCGCACACGGCCGTTCCTTTTCAATGATGCTATGCCTATCGACAGCTGACTTATCAGCCGGTATTCTATATTCAAATTTGTATTCAGAACGCGTC
This sequence comes from Chloroclystis v-ata, assembly GCA_963691955.1. Classification (NCBI taxonomy): domain Eukaryota; kingdom Metazoa; phylum Arthropoda; class Insecta; order Lepidoptera; family Geometridae; genus Chloroclystis; species Chloroclystis v-ata. Next base: position 6,313,574 of record OY829905.1, read on the forward strand.
CGCCGTGTCGATATCAGCGCGGTCGTGGCTGCTGCGCGCCTGCGCCTGTGAGACTGGCGCGGCGGGCGGCGCGAGACACCACGCGGCGCTCGCGGCGCTCCTCACGCAGCTCACGCAGACCTGCGGACAGCATGCGTCACAGGTATGTACAATCTGTGTATCTCGGGCAAACAGTAGTCTTCATTGCCTACTACATTGAACAGTCAGCAAAAAATGTGGTCTACCAATGTTTTTCTCAATGTGGTTGAGATTCGTTTGTACGTTAAATTATGTTAGAAAAGTCAACCATATCGATCATTAAATCGCACAGAAACTTTTGTCAAAACTGGTAAACCAATTTCTTGGCCGACTGTACACACAGAACCGCGCAGTTTATTTCTGCTTGCAAAGGCAATATGCATGATTAACATTACGAATACGAATAGCCTGTAATGTCCCTCTGCTGGGCAAAGGCCTCCCCCTGAACCCTCCACAACTCTCCAGAGTGTTATTGGCACAGATGTGATTATCAATGTGACGACTTTCTGCTTCATCTTTCTAGGCATAAGAAGAAGAACCGCACGACAAATCGTCACCCATGTAAACTAGACAAAAATCTGTATACAACGTGGAATGGCTATTGAGGAGACTTATGCCGTATGATGACCTGTATAAACTCATTTAAGACAGAACACTTTTCCACCATAATCTATATTTTGAATGAATGAATGAATGATTTTGATACGTTGTCTCCAGGAGTGGGAGTTCTGCCTGCTGCGGCGCACCCTGGAGTCCCTCCCGGTGCAGGTGCAGGCGGCGCCGGAGCCGCGCTGGGAGCTGTTCCACGCGCAGCAGCTCACGCAGGCCATCGCCTCTTGCGACCTGCCTACAGGTACACACTTATTACCTGACCATTACTTTATTTAATTCTTACTCAAAATATCAGCCTCTCCGATCTACTGTGGTCTTTTATACATTATTTATAGTATACTAAACTTGACAAACAGCCGGTCTCTCAGACTTCGTATGTGTTGTTATTTTTTAATTACAAACAATGACATTAAAAACGTAAAATTATTCATTTACCAAAAAGAAACATACAGTCAAATATAACAGACCATACATTTTTGACAGCGAAACTTCAACTAAGCAAATTTAAAATAGTTAGTGTTATCTTGATAGTACCTTCACAAGCTTTGAGCTTACCATGGGGCTTGTTGCTGTGTGAATTGTCCAGCAATATTATTATATATATATTTTTATTACTTAAGTATATACTTATATTGCAGGAATGGGCGGTAAGCGCATAAGTGTGACTCGGATGCACGCCCTGCTAGCGCGGGAGCTGGCCGCGCTGCACGCCACCGCACCGCAGCGGACGCTCGTGCAGAACGAGATACAGAAGGTAAACTACACACTCCTTCACTATAATTACACGTGAATTAATTACTAAAATATCGTTATTTCGGTCATATTTATCATATAAAAATGCGCCACCAAACTACTACCCTCAAATATACATTAAAAGACTTTAAAAGTAAATAAGTTTTAAGACACAAAAATAACATACAAGATTAAAAATTAAAGAGAACCAAACGGTATCAACTTACAAATCAAAGCTCACAAACCGGGATACCACTCCCACTATCTCCTGCAAAGAACTCTCTACTCAACTGCGCTTGTGAATTTAGATACTTATTAGAAACAAGAGCGATTGGCATCAAAACTGAATGAATGAATGAATGAATGAATGAATTTGACTTAAAAAATAAAACAAAATTACAAAACTTAATATTATAAGTTAAAAGTACAAAAAATGTATGTAATATATCTAGGTCCTGGACTACGTGACGGAGGTGAACCGCCAGCGCAACCTGGCGGCGACGCTGACGCACTACTACGACTCGTGGCGGCAGCTGACGGAGATGCTGTTCTGCGTGGCGCCGGCCGAGCTGCTGCCGCTGGAGCCGCGCCGCACGCTGCTGCTCAGCATCCTGCAGGACTTGCTCAACAAGATACCGCCCGCTGAGGTGCTGCCGCAGATCGGTTCGTTCATTCACACTCTTGTCCAGCATTTAGATCACGTGACCGAATGTAGATTTTACAATACAATACACTACACTTTAATGTAAACCAACAAAAAAAACATGAATAAACACAAGAGACACGTACAATGGGCGGCCTTATAGCTAAAGAGCGTTCTCTTCCAGGCAACCTTTGAATGAAAAAGAGATGATATTTAAATTAGACAGTAGTGTACTAATACTTGATATAAGATATTGTACAACTCCTATGACCTTCCTAAATATAAGTTTATACTTTTTAACTTAAGTCAGAGTCCACTGTGTGTGAAATGGAACGTTAAGTTAATTTAAGTCTTTTTGTATTGATGCTAAAAAAAGTAAAACCTAAACATACATAAGTGGTCTTTGTCAGTCTAGATTTTTGAAACTAAGTAAATTTTACTGGCCGAATTTTTTTTATTCAGAGTACAACATAGCAGCAGTGTAAACAAACATCTAATTTAAACTTCACCTCTATTTACAGGCAATCTAGCGTCAGGCACAGTTCTCCTCCTGCTCGTAAATCTCCGCCACTGCTACATCCTCCAGAAGCGCGAGACCAGCCTCAAATCCGCCGACTTCGAAGCATCCTTCTTCGGACCCTCAAACCACATCATGCAAACCAACTCACTAACTCTCAAATTCATCCTCCAAAAGATACTCAGCATTCTTATATCTGGAAGCTGCACGCAGAAAATGAGGGTTAATCTCTACGGAGCTCTACTTAACTTCCTAAACATTGTAAATTTAAAGCCAAGTGCCGCTGAGCCAGAAGAAGACAACAACAATACTTACGTCAGTCGTTTAGATTCATCAAAAGCTCGTCCCTCCAAAGAAGAATCATCGTTGAAATCAATGGTAGTAGATGTGATAAATGAGTTTGGGGAGCATCTGTGTGCGATTGTTTGCGGTGATTGCATCGGGGCCGGCCATGATGTTTGTCGAATGGTGGCGCTGTCGTGCCTAGAGACATTGATTGAGATAAACCCGCGCACTGATTGGATGAACACGCTGACCAATCAGGGATACCTGAGGAGCTTGATCGACAGTCTGATGCAGGATGATGCTGAGTTGATAGAGGTAACTTATAACATTTGTCTTACTTTCTCAGTCGCATAGATCGATTCAGTTACATTTTATTTAAGATAATTTGTAATCTAAACGACTGGCCAAATTCCAAAATTTATTTATTGAGGACCACAAATAGTAAAAAATTGGATAGGCCCAAAAACACTTTCTTGGGATACACCAACAAGAACAAAACACTGTCTTATTAGAAAATGGTATGGGAAAACTCCCTCGATAGCATAGTTGGTTTAGTGCAACCAGGGCTAAACTGGGTGGCGTGGGTTCGACTCCCACTCGAGGACGGTTACATACGTTGTGATCTTGTAACTTTTCCCATGCCATTTTCAAATAATTTAGAAAACTTAAATGAGAGTGTTAAGTGAGAGTAAGTGAGAGTGCGACATGGCTGTGCAAAAGTATTTTATAAGATCATTAATGTAACCTATGTTTCATGCAAATAAATATTTATGATTTATGAGTCAATCACTATAAAATAACAAATAAAAACTGTTTACACAGGCGTTAGAACCAGACCCCCGCTCGCTCCGCGTGCTCTACGTGTACGAATCCAAGCTGGCGTTGCTGGTGAAGATGTGCGGCACTCGGCTCGGCGCGGAGACCGTGCTGGCGCAGGGCGCGCTGTCAGCAGTGGGCGGCCTGCGCGCGCTACGGCACCACCCCGACCTGCACGCCGTGTCACACGGCACTGACTTTATACCCTCCGTGGGACACAGGTGGGTTCAATGACACTTAAGAGTCACACGCGGCTCGGAGACAGTGAAATTTAGCTTTGTGTAGAGACTGCATAAACGTTGTCAATAACGTATTCATTTTTAAAACATTGTCTTGTTTTAGAACACGAAACGGGTAACAAACCATGATTCAAATGTTTTTGAGGGCTGAGTCTCTCCGTGAAGGTGGCGCTTGTAACAGTGCTTAAATATCGGGAAACTCAAAAACATTTGTATCATGGTATGTTACCCGTTTCGTGTTCTAAAATTGTTTAAAACTATGATTGTTTAAAAAGTTATTGTTTTGTTTGTTGACAGATTCCGTCAGCTGTTAATCCCGATGCTAGCGCTGATGGACGCGCTACTGACCACGCTCGGCACGCAGAACCACAGCGCCGTGCTGCACGTGACGCACGCGCTGCTCTCGCATCTGGACTGCATCGACGTGGTGCTGCGGTGAGTGTCTCTGTAGGACATCACTAGCGCCCATGGACCGTTGTGGGCGGAGTTCAAACTTGATACCGACCTCTGTGGCACCGCAGGCGAAAGTCCGCCTGCGACACAAGAGGTATGACCTGCAAATATTTGTTCCGGGTGTCTGGTGTAACTCAGAATCAATATTTTTTTATATTTAGTAATTCATTTCGATCGAGTCTACCGTACCCCCAGATGAAACTATTAATATAGATAATAAATTATATCTATCTATGTATGTATTCTATTAAGTATATCAGAAATCTTGCATCCGTAACACAAGCTTAGAGCTTACTACGTGAATTGGCGGAATTGTCCAGCAGTATTTATTTAAAAATACATGTTTGTAACAGAGCCGCACACCCGAATTCCCCGCAAGAACTGCTCGTGGAAGTAGAAGCGATAACGTCCGTGATCTGCCGCGCGTCCGACCAGGAGGTGTTCGGGCTGGTGCGCGCGGACACGGCGCTGGCGGCGGCCGAGCCGGCACTGGCGCGCGTGCGCGGACTCATGCACGCGCTGCTGCTGCGGTTCACGGTCGCGCCGCACGCCACTCCGCCGCCGCAGATATACTACAAGGTACTAGTGTTTTTATTACTCTATTCTGGCTAGATAGATATACAATAACATAACATTTAGTGTACAATAACATTGTTGTACACTAAAATAAACAAAATAATATATAAGAAAACAAACTTAACTATTTGTACAATGGGCGGCCTTATCGCTAAAAGCATTTCTTTCAGGCAACCTTTGGATGGATAGGAACTATTGAATCATGTAGTGGCGGTGTACCTACGTAGTTGTTACCATCACAACAAATAGAGAATTGATATTTGATACTCGTAAAATATAAATTATTTATTTTAATTTTTAATAAATTTACTTAAATATATTAAACTTTAATTTCATTATTATGTAATATATAAGTCAGACATAATTAGGGAAATGCCGATGAACCATGTTTCTAAAGCTAGCTAACTCCTTTGCTTGTTTAGACTAGGCCTTCTTTTGATGTATCTAGTTCAAATTAGTATTACCTGTACCAGATCGTCTGCAACCTGCTAACGTACGCACGTAACGTGTCGTGCGGCGGCGACGCGCTGCAGCCCGTGGAGTCGAGCCCGACGAACGCCGCGCCGAACGCCGGCGCATGCGCGCGCCTGTTGTCCGAGCTCACGACGCTGCATCACCACGAGGACAAGCTGCTCGCCGCGCTGCTGCACCGACTGCGCGCACTGCCCGCCATGACACTAGACGGTAAAAACACTGCTCCCTCCTCCTGTGTGTATTTTTGACTCGAATGTCTATAAAATAGAATAGAATATACTTCATTGCACACCACAAAAACAGAAATACACAATACAAACCTAAAACTAAACCTTTTTGGAGTACAATGAAATCGCTCACTCTCGCATAAGGCCGCCCTTATCGCTGTGAGCGATTTCATCCAGGCAACCTATTTATGGACTCGATAGTTATAACCACTATGGCTATTAGACAGATATAGATAGACAGTGTTGTTAAATGATGGATTACATAATAGAACATAGAAAATGCCATTATAAATTGTTATACTATAATTTTCTAATTATGTATAAGCCGCGCATATAAAGAATTGATTTATAAATGGCGTCCGCTCGCATGCGTTCTCGCTCACTCTCTATCGCTGTCTATACTTTTATCCTTGTTTTGCCAATCGTACCATACGTACCCGCCGCCATTTTCAAATCAATTTTCTATCTGCGCGGGTTATACTTGGTGTTCAATAAAGAGTATTTATTATAATCGTGACTTCACTCGCAGATATAAAGAAGCTTCTCCCGGAGGAGTCTGCTCAGTTGCCGGCGGGCGCGGCGCGTGCGGCGGCCACCGCGGCCACGCGCGCCGAGCTGGACACGCGCCGGCGCGCCGCGCAGCAGTGTGCGCACGCGCTGCAGCACGCCGCCTGGCTGCTGTGGAGCCATTCGCGCGTCGCGCTGCGTCCCGCGGTGCCCGAGCCGAGACAAGGTATATAGCATTACAGCAGTGCGCACGCCGCCTTACAGCAATTAAGGAATTAAGATTTTGCGACAGCCCAACAATTTTGTTCTAAGTAGGATTTTTGTTATTTTACAGCTTATTTTCATCATTTCTGACGCCATCCTCAGAAATGCTAAAAGAAGCTGACGTCTCAATTGAGTTGCCTTACGTTCCAAACTTTTACCTCAAACCTGGTTTATTTCTCTGCATGCATGTCCTGGAATACTTTTCAATATGTTTTGGAATATTTTTATTTACTACAAAAGAGTAGTTTTATCAGAACAAGCTACTGTTCTTGAATTTATTAGAATAAGCTTCTATTCAAATATAATTACTCGCTGTTTATTTCCCTCAAATTCTGTACGCTTTTTTCGGACAATGTTATGTGCGAACTGATCTGTAATTCTGTATGTTGAAATGTAAATACGCTTCATTTTGTCCTTTAGCCCTGACGATGGGCGGCGCACTGCGCGGCGCGGGCGGCGCGGAGCTGGTGGAGCTTCGCAAGGACATGGTGGCGCTCTTCAACGACCGCTTCACGGAGGAACTGCTCGACACCGCCAAGGTATCGCATCTTTACCTTTTTATTTTTTTTATTTGTTTATCAGTATCTACGAAAACAATCAGTATTTCTTTATTTATTTAATGTTTGGAAAAAAATCCGGCTAAAACATCATTGATTTAAACTTGAATAAAACCATAAAGCTATAGGTTCTCACGATTAATGAAATAAATCAAAAATAAGTTTATTAATAAAATAATATTAAAAACTAATATCTAATAAGCTGCATATAAAATTCTAAAAATACTTTCTTACACAAAAATATTAGAAACTTGGTAAATACTACACATACCACTTTCCTATATTTCCTATACCTGTTTATTCCGGGTGTGTTATTATGTATATCAGACGCTTTTCGCTGGATTTGGCGATCGATATACATAATCCTTCTAGTTTCCGAACAAAAGCTTAGGTACACAATTTTTACATACTTTTGTGAATTTTACATGTTGATAACATCTAAACTGTGACTGTATGGAAGTTTGTTAAGATTCTAAAGATATATTCTCCTTATTATTATTTTCTTTCCCATCTGTAAACTTAAGTAATGTTCGCAGAACCAGCCGGTGGCGCAGCGCGGTTTCCTCGAGGTGATCGTCAAAGACATCAAGCACATGATCCAGTTCTCTACCGTCTAGTATATTCTAATGTAATGTTATATATGATTAAAGTATTTTTGGAAATAACTGAGCGTTATTGTTTATTTATGTTAATAGGCTGGCGGTTTTATCCGGTTAGTTTCGTTCATACCCAGTCCCATACACCCCCGGTCCGTTCACACCCGATTTGGTTTAGGTAACTATATCAGGAGGACTTAATGTGATCGCGATTACAGGGAGGATTGCGAGATGTCTTTAGTTTTTACCAATTCTAAGGGAGTGAAATAGCACGTTCTGGTAGGGTCCTGGCGGCGGCATTGGTAGGCAGATTTTACTAGATCACACACACATACACACTCATCTACTGCCATCAGTAAATACAGAAAGTTGTAAAGAAGAAAGTTCACAAATCAGCGATTCGTAAACGTGGTGGGTTCGACAAACAACGGGTGTATCGATCCGAGGTCGCGACGGCTGTGATGGATTTTAATAAAGTTATTTATTATTTATTTACATACGACATAACTTAACAGTTAACAGGAACCAAATTGTTATGACTACAATATTTATAAAAATAATAATAAGTAATATACATAGCACAAATGAAACATACCTAAGCTAAACAAAGTTATGGGTTGAGTTGAATGATCAGTATTTAATAATTATTGATATAGTCAAGAATCTGATCGAAATTCTGGTCTTGGTACCAAGCGAGACCTAGGACAAAGTATTTCTGGTTTTTCATATAGGTATAACATAACCATAATTAATATTTTTTATCTCGCATTATTATGCAACGACTGCTTTCTTTATCATGCAAACAAATTGTGAAAAACAATCTGGCTGCACTTTACATGATCGAGCATTACCGCTGTCCGTTAATAGGATTGGAATGTGCAGTAAGTATAATATGAATTTTTAAGTGCGGATAGATATTTGATAAACCTAATACGTGATGACAATTCATTTCTATATATTACTAGCTTCCGCCAGCGGCTTCGCCCGCGTAGAAATAAAAAGTAGCCTATGTTCTTTCTCATGGTCTAAAGATTGTCTGTACCATAAATTTCATCAAAATCGGTTCAGAGGATTAGCCGTGACAGACAGACAGAGTTACTTTCGCATTTATAATATTAGTAAGGATGTTACACCCGGAACAAATACCTATCTGCAAATCGTATAAACATTTGTCCCGGGGCAGGAATTGAACCCACAACCTACTACGTCGCAGGTGGACTTACGACCGCCGCGCACGGAAGTCGTCAGACGTCAAGAAAATATTTTTACTATTATGACTAGATGGCGGTGTATTTTGAGTATCATTATTGAAAAATAAATGCTCTTATCCCAAACAACCATAAAAGGTAAAACAAAGTACCTATCCAATCTAATAACGTTCGCTGCAGAAGCAAAATGGCGCATGTGTTGAGTAGTTACTCGCACCGGCCATCAACGCTATTTAAACCGTGCACGATGGCATGTTGATGGCATGGTTAAACGGCACGTTCTGAGAACTTTGAAAAGTTTAAAGGACATGTTTGTGTCATTCACCAACCCGCACTTGGACAGCGTGGTAAATTAAGGCCTAGTCTTTCTCATCAAGAGAGAAGTTCCTGTGTCCCAGCAGTGTCTGCAGCGTCGTCCAGCGTCGTCTGCGTCGATACCGATGTATCTACATATATTTTACGGTAGGTAGGTAGGTATATACCTCTCTATTCCATTCCGATGAAAAAAATCAAGCGTATTTTTATCTATAGCTCTTTGAAATTATGTATCAAAAGTCAAGAACTTTATTTCCACATAAAAAACGATTTACATGGACACGTATGTATAAATAAAATATTCATGATGTTAATTTCTACCTCTTCAGATTTGTCAAATATACATAACACCTACGCCGTACCGCGGGTTCGCATGCGTTAGTATGAACTTATCCCGCGAGATCACCTCTGTCTTTGGGGAAAATATAGATTATAGCCTACACTTATTATTAAATTATGTAGCTAATTAGTAAATAATTCGTACAAGGAACGTCTTTGAATGTTTTTAAAAAGCAACATAATTAATAATTAGTTTAAAAGAGAAAAATATTTTGTCGATGCGAAGGCACAATTTATTCTGAACTAGCTTTCTGCTCCGGAAATATTTTTTTCCCTTGACAAAAAGTAGCCTACGTCTTTCTCCATCCCTTCAACTATCTTTGCTTAATCACATCAATCCGTCGCTCCGTTTTGCCGTGAAAGACGGACAAACAAACACACAGACACAACGGTCTCCTAATTTCTAATTCTATTCAAAGTGTAGTGTGCCAAACTCATTTTGATATTGTATTTTTTTAATATCTACCATACCTTCAAACCAAGCAAAATTTTAATTACAAAATAAGGGCATTGTTCTCGAGCGAGCCACTCGACGCAACCCCCGGCTCGATAAGCAGCGTCTGAACTATCAATCTAATTGGACCGGCCTCTTACGCGCTAACTTTTCGATTTACATTCAAAACGCTTTTAAAAACACGATAACTACAACCTTTCACCGCACTTTAGAAATCATTCTACTGTAATACGTCCAGGCTTGTTATTGGCTGGTTTTAAATAGGAGGGGTTAGTTAAGCTCCGCCCATTGGTCGTGCGCATGCTAAACGGGATTTAGAGGTCGTTTAAGCGGTATTTTGGAGCAAAGTCTGGGGAAAATGTATGTAACAGCGGTTAGGGGCGGGAGGTATAAGTGAGGAGATTTTCTCGATTGACTTGAACATGGCCGACGCGACAGTCGGCTCGGATGCGCGGGAAAGTGCACTTGCAACTAAAGAATCATTCCAATTTTAAATGTGATTTGATTAGTAATTGGGCGTTAATCGATTTACAGTTTGATTCGACTCACGAGACACAGTTTAGTAAAGTTTTAGTTGAACACAATAATTAATCTACTTAGATAAATCATCATTGCATTACATATTTTAGAGACCGTAAAAACCTTTATATACCTAAGCGTAAAATTATTTTAATCTCATAGAATTATTAGAAGTGCATCCAAACTATGATGTAATTTGAGTTAATTTGTCTGGAAGAGACGATGGACAGCCATAAGTCCTTTCTGATCAAGGACTTGCTGGGAGACGTTCTTCGTCCCGGCGCCGTGCCACTCTTAGGTAGGTGCATTCTAATTACTTACAAAAGCCTACCGTACAATTTTAAAATGTGCTTCGTTTAAGGTTATTTTTACTCTAGATACGAATAAAGGTCGACTCACGCTAGACCGTGTCGGGTCCGAGCCGAGTGTCGGCCGTAGCACGGTCACCGAGCCGATTCCGTGTCTAAAATTACAAAGACGGCCCGCGACGTGTCGGGTCCGAGCCGAGTGTCGGCCGTAGCACGGTCACCGAGCCGGTTCCGTGTCTAAACTGCATGAGCACTGTATAGCATCACTACCGACTGCTCGGGCGCAGCTCGGCGGCGCTGTATTCATGCAACGGGCCGTGGCCGAGCCGAAGCGGGACCGATTTGTTTCCGAGCGATGTCCGTTGCTCGGGCGTCACTCGGTTGCCGCTCGGTATAACGTGAGTGGGTTCATACAAAATATATGTAATATTAGTTGACCGTGCTACGGCCGACACTCGGCTCGGACCCGACACGGTCTAGTGTGAGTCGACCTTTAGGATGAATTATATTAGACCGGGCCGTGTCCGGGGCGTGCCGTGTCCGTGGCCAGTTTCTATTACACCGGCCCGGACGGGACACGGATCAAGCCTCGAGCAGACCGGATGCGTATATGTACACGTAAGGGTAGACGTGCACGTACCACTGAGTTGTAATGTATGGGAATGTATGTGACAGGACACACCGCTTGCGTGACGTAGACGTGCGCATAGACGTCATGTGTAGCCCTACGCAATGCAGCTCCCATGACACAAACAGGCTGCGTGACTTACGCCATGCCTTACGCAGAACAGAGCGGCAACGTCGCATTGATGACGTTGTATTCAATGGCGCGCCATTATGGACGTCACACCGAACATATTTGAACACGCACGTACCTTTGCAGTGCGTGCGAAATTACTGTCAGTTGTATTTTATTACAAAATGAAGGCGTATCTATGGAAACGGAACGTGTTTGTTGACACCAAAAATGGCGTTTGTTTATTATTAGATTTTTTACAGTCGGAATTTCACGAAATTCTCCATAATACGAATTTTCCGGATATATGTTGTCGACTCAGAATCAATATTTTTTTAAGTTTCGTTATTTAAATAGGGTTTCGATCGGGTCTTCGATAAATATGAATGTTTATACAGTCAAATCATTGTATATAGGTACATTCCGTTCATTTACCTATATCATGGACCCATTTTTTTTGGACAAGCAGAAGTCATAATTTATTCGCGTTCCCACTGCTGGGACACAGGGACTTCTCTCTTAACGAGAGAGATTAGGCCTTAATTCACCACGCTGGCCAAGTGCGGGTTGGTGAATGACAAATGTCCTTCAAACTTTTCAAAGTTCTCAGAACATGCCGGTTTCCTCACGATGTTTTGCGTTCACCGTTAGAGCACGTGTTTTTTACAGCACACATATTTTTCCAAGAAGAAAATCAGTGGTGCGCGGCGGGGTTTGAACCCACAAACTTCGGAATGAAAGTCGAGTATGCTCCTACTTAGCCAACACGGCTGTAAAAGTGTGTCTGGCAAGCAGAAGTATTCTGGCACAATAGAAGTAATATAGCTTCTTCCTCGTCCGATGAATTACTAGAACAGATGAACTCCATATACCCAATCTTCGTAACACATAGTGCACAACACCTTCAAAAACAGTAATATGGTTGCTGGAGCCGGGCACGAGGCATGCGTTGCGTTCTCAGCTCTATGGCGTAAGCGTCAGGGTAGACGTATCCGTAGCTCGGTGTGACATTGGGTTACGCCGTAAGCAGGCGCGTGACAACGACGTGGTTACGTCGATGTCACGCATACGCATCCGGTCTGCTCCAGGCTTCATACACGGTGTAATATAAACTGCTTCATATAAAATGTATGTAACGTTTCCAATCCGTGCCCCGTCCGGGCCACGGTCACGGCACGCCCCGGACACGGCCCGGTCTAATATAATTCATCCCTTGCTCGTCTTCTGCATTTAAACGTGACTTAATTTAATCTCCCTCACTACAAAGAAAAACGTAGGTAAAAATAACAAAACATGAAAATTATAGAATATTACGCAATATTATTCATTTTCAATGCCAGTTCGAATACAGTTTATTTTAAAATTATAAAATATGTGATTTACGCCAATATTTCCGCACATCTCCGCCGCGAAACTCAAAGGGCGAAACCGCCATAGATTCGCTGTGAGTTGTGAGTTGTTTGGCGGCGAAACAATAGCGAAATTCCCTGCTCTAACGTACAAAACTATGATGTTGTCTCTTTCTAACATGATTTCGCTCATTTGCTTAGGCGCCGTCTACATCTCCGCCCGTTGTCCGCCATTTTGGAGCGGTTCCGCGTGTATCTCGGACGCGTCTGTTTCGCTCTGTTTCGCTATAGTTTCGCGTAAGTGTAGGTAGTACTGTTGCACAGCGAAACTCACGCAGCGGTTTCGCAGTTGTTGTTTCGCGGCGGAGATGTGCTTCAGGCATTAATGTTACATAATAAATCTCTATTTTCTTTACGAGTAATAAATGAGTTAAGTACTGTTTGTTATCTATATATTTTCTTGTCAAAATGATCTTTAAGATTTTATGGAAATAAATGACATAAATCTTTAAAAGCATTCTATCTATACTTATCTATATAAATAAAAGTCAATGCCACTTTTCGTTGTAATGGCTAGGGATTTTTTATAAAAGGGGTAAAATATAACGAGCGAAGCCGCGGACGGAAAGTTAGTTTAGTTATAAGTTTTTGTGACGTGTCCATGTAAATCATTGTGTTTTGTTTCTAAGGTTCTTGGCTTAATTAATATTCTATCTACACATTTATTAAATCTAAAAAATTAAATTTCAGTATTACCTTGGCCTTAATTAAGTAAGAATATGTAAAAATATTATTTCAGATTAAATTGGGTATGGTCAGTTTACACGGATGTTACTTGTAGTACGTAAGGTAGGTAGGTAAACATTGTTAGTGTCATTATATTATTATCGCACATGTGCAGTAATAGTATAACCACACGTGTTTGTTATATAACTGAAGGCTTGCTTTACTAGCCAGTTTATTCGTAGCGCTTTCGTAGCGGCCTCTACGAAAGCCGTAGCATATTTTATAAATCTATGCTACAGTTTTCGTACCTTGTCTTCATAAAAGAAAAATACTGTCATGCGATTTCTTACGTTTTAGAACTTTTGCAAAAAAGCTGCTGAAAATCGAATGATTACAGGTTACAGTCGGTATAGCTGTAAACAATATTACTTTTGTTACTATGGAGATCTTCCTCACTAATGTATGTGCTACGAGTACTTGTGCGAAGCTTGTCTTACGGGTACTATGTAGATAATCTGATACACGACTAAAATCTATATATTTTTATTATACATATAAAACACCCAGATACCCGGAACACACCACCCAGACACTCGGGACAAATATCTATTCATGTTTGCGGTACATGTTATGTTAATCCTGCCAGGAGATGATGAATATTAAACTATGCGCACTACAATAAGGCTGTATTACCTAATTAGGCTGCGCGCAGACGTGCCCAAGTGCAGCGCGGCTAATCAGCCGAGTGTGCGCGCGCCCTTACCGCATACATCAGGACTAATTTGACTGCAAATTAGCTCGATGAATATGAATAACGCGCTTTTTGCTTTTTTACGGGGATGTTATGGAAATCTAGCCGAGAGGACCTAGAATCTAACGTATACGTACAATATACATATACATAACTAGCGACTAGTTGTCGCTTTGCCTTAATTACGTTTTTTTTGTACATTGTAATAACAAAACTATCTAAAGCTTGACATTTTACTTACTAAGTTTAAATTTTAATAAAGTACTCAGGTAACAAATATATTCTGCCTACATTTCCTTACTTCTTTAGAAAAATTCATTATTTCTTACAAAGTTGTGACTCTATAGATAGTGTTACTGTGCAAATTTTCCAGCATAATTTATTTCTTTATATTTATTATTTACTTGCGGCGTAGTGGTCTGTCAAATGATGCTGGCCTGGACCCTTTGTAATAGGTTCAGGATTATTTACTCTTATGATAATTCAATGGTACATGTTACTAACAATTAACTACAAGCTAACTGGTAGCAGTTTTTGCGCCAAGGACTGTGTTATTAGGTATAATTATATAAGATTTAATGATGATTTTATTGAATTCCGTGATAGGCCTACGCCGCAGCCGTTCGTAGAGGAGCTACGCAATCGATTCTACCTATCTTCTTATTTAAAGTCAAATAAAATAGCATTTTCTTTTGTCTTTGAATAGCGCTACAAATAAAGTTATTTTTTTATTGCTGGATAACTCACTCAGCAACATCTAACCCGGTGGTAAGCCTGAAGCTTGTGTTTGGATAAAAACATAAATAACTGAAATTAATTTGGCCGTAAGTTCTGTTATATGTAACTATATTGTACATCTGTAAGGGCTGTGGATTTTGTGTAATTAAACTCCGTCGGTAAAATTTGTCATGACGTAGAATTATGCTCTCATTTTTATTTATTTTTCATATTTCTTTCAAGGTTGACTGATGTAGTTTCGGTCTTCATGTGCCGAACGTTGCAATAGTTTAGAACTAAATCTCAAAAATAATCTAAATTGTTCCTGAAACCTCATTTAAATATACTCGTATCATACGTTATTTCGTGTTTAAAACGCTGAGACGACTTTTTATGGTTAAATTTTATACATATAATATTGTTATAAAATGCTAAACAGGCGATAAAAAGAAAGTACGGAAACAAAACAAAAATAGAACATCACAACTAACATCAAAGGAAAGTTCGTTTAATCCTTATGTCTGTAATAGTCTGTATTATCATAACATGCCATATAACGTCTCACTAACTGGGCAGGTCTTCCCAATTGAACTCAATGTTAAATTACATTTAATACTAGCGGAGCCCGCGACTCCGTCCGCGTTTATTATGTTTGTATGAGTGCCACGTATTGAAGAAAATTTTTAATAGCCTATCCTATGTCCTCTAAATATTTATCTACCAAATTTCATCAAATTCGGATCATTAGTTTAAGAGTTATGGCGGAACATACAGAAAAAAATCGAGAAATTAGTTACAGTATCATTATTGAGCCTATAAACAATATATCTCTAAAAACAAATTAAATTACTCTATAATTGACCCTTACAGATTTATTATAAGTTTAGATTTACTATTTAGGTAGGTGTGCGAATGTTAAGCAGTATTTTTTTCACTTCAAGGTAGCTCTACCAAAAACAGAAGAGTGCTGGTCAATTATAACATCCTCTTTGCAAGTCTCTCAGAAACTATAACAACTCGAAGTCCTCAAGATAAAAACGTTAGCTTTCGAGGGCCCCCGAGTGTCCGCTCGTTACGCCCCGGACACGGTCGTTATACGGACATATTGAGGTATATGAATAACTACGGAATATACAGTAAACTATAGTATGTTCAGACATATTGAGATATATTAGAAAATGGCACAGAAACACTTTTATCTCAAAATTCCTTTTTTATAGTGATTGAATCACTAAAGCTTTATAAAATAGTGTTTCATCATCATCATTTCAGCCATTCAGTTATTATGGTCGGACGCGGTCTGCATCCTGCATCCACTGCAAGCCAAAGAGCCAAAAATTAATTGATTGTATTCATTTTATTACATTGAATCACTTGAATCACACAATTGAAGTATCAATTGGACATAGAATTCGCGATAAAATATAAGCAATTAAAAGCAATCTTAGTACTAAAGAGTGCTCAATTATTTGTTCATAGATGTATTGAATGCGGAGTCTCGCACAGCGCATATGCTCTTGAGCGCAGCAGGCGCCTCTTGCCGGCACACGCGTGCGCCACGCGTCGCGGACGGCGTTCGAATGACTATAGTGATTATATATTCTCTTTGCGAATGACTACGAACGATGATAACTATTCTTAGTTTGAATACTTTTAATCTTGTTCGAATTTCATTTTGTTTTTTAAATTGAGCACTTTCGATTCTATTGTGGCCAATGTTCTGTTCTGTGTCAAGGAGTTCTTGTGTATTAAATTTAGTCTTATATGCGTCGCGTGCGCGACAGCTCTAACAACTACCTACAGCTTATACTTAGCGAGTAGGCTGGACACTGACTGTTGGTCTATGAATCACTAAGAAGTTTATATTCTGCCTAAGTCTAAATAATAGATTTTGTATAATTATTTAGTTTTTGATATAGACGACCACATGTTGTCTGAAATAAAATTGATTGAATTGAATTGAATCATGAACTCCTAATGTGCAGCTTTAATTAAATCAAATATCAAGCTTAACGTGTTCTTAATAGACACGAACGTGACCCTGATTGAGCTCACCAAAATACCTAACGGAAAAATATTAGAAGATAGAAATAATAGATAGAAGACTTGGTCGTAGTTATTTGAATCAGCGTTGCTCAATAGGATGATAATTGTCCAATTTGAGTATTGTTTGCGGAGGGCTGGTCGGGCAACCCTTACAATAACACCGTAATGACTGCACTAACACTGCCTGCAAGGGTCACTCATTTTGATACTTGGATATTTTTTAAAAGAAGAGGTTTTAAAAATAAAGTTTTTTTACGTTTGTTTTTAAAGTAACTTACTATTATAAGAATGTTAAATGCTGTTTGTCAATTTTAATCCAAATTAATGACATTTTAGGCTCAAAAATAAATGATTAATAATTTTTGAAACTAAAGAAAATTTTGATCACATTAACCTACCTCAAATATAATCATTACAACATCTTTGTTAGTAAAATACATGATTAATAATTTTTGAAACTAAAGAAAATTTTGATCACATTAACCTACCTCAAATATAATCATTACAACATCTTTGTTAGTAAAATACATGAATCATGTAGATATTAACAAGTTTTAGTAAAATATTTTAACTTACAATAAATATAAGTTCTAGTCAAAATGAGCAATATTTTAATTGAAACATAATACAAATATATGTTGAAATATGTTAACTTTAAAAGTCCAAGTATCAAGATCTCTCGTTCTCTTGCTGCCGCGGGCGATAAATGGGTTTCGATGTCGATGTAAAGAGCGCAGCGGGACATCCCTAATTTGTCACGCACCGAGTTTACAAGTGATTCTAGATGTTATATTCTCAAAATTTTCACAATTTAAAAAAACATCAACAAGCTCATGGTCTTTTTGATTAGAAGCAATATAAGATTACATAATTATGCGTAATCTTTACAAAAATGTAAATAGGTTTCAGTAAATTTAAGAAAATGCACAGCACAATTTTTATTCTGGCGGGGCGAACACGTGTCTCTTACTAATTATTTAATAAAATCAGGTGATTTAAAATGATCCTACTGGTTGTTAAAATAATTTTGTTCTTTTACAACTTAAGCTAAAACTGTCCAGTTGTAGATGCAACTAAATAGACATACCTACTAATGAGTTAAGGTAAGCATTTATACCAACATATCGAAATTATGCTATAGGTTCACGTCTCTGTAAGTTTAAACATCTATTGATAATTATATTACAAGCAATAAATTAAATCAATATGACTTTAAAATAAATATAGATTACAGATCGCCATAAACTTATACTTCAGAGCTGAGAGAGAAAAAGTAATATTATTGAAGTGAGTTCAACTGTAGAACAAGATCGCAGGTACGAGTAGGTACTATCACTCGCTAACGATGTTTTTGCCAAAGATAATTCGTGCGTAAACATTAAGATCCGCCTCTCGTGCTCTCTCGACCGAAAAGTGTACGCTAAAACATATTTATGCAAAATCATAACGAGACACTCGAGTCCCGCCTCTTCATGGATCCTCGCAAAATAACAAGTAATCGTGATCCGACCGCCATTACCGCGGCACACAAAACCTCGCAGAACCATGAAAAGCGACCGCGAGCTGAATGCTGAATGCCCTCTCTTCACCATTTTCACGCAAATTAAAAGAAACAAATGTACACATAGACGAGAATTTTCCGCGCGCGCTAAAGCTCTTCATTCACGGAGGTCGTATTCAATTGCTCGAGTGAAACGGAACGCCCCCCGGCATTAATTAGAGCAGAAATACCACGTCTAAGGCCGTTCCAAACTGAGGTCTTTATATGCGAGGTCTCACGCCTTTGTGCGCGATCTGTTTGTGCTCTAGTTAAGTGCCGGGCTAGAGACATTGCTTTAACTTCTTTGTTTGCAGTAATTTACAAGATTTTTCAGTAACAACGTCCTTTGTTATTCAGGATCGAGTCAAACGGAAGATGCGGAAGCGAGGGTAGCCACGCCGACGAGTGGCAACATAGAAACATCTGATCTGGAAGATGACGACGACATATCTGTCGGGGACAACTGTAGCGAAACATCCACGAAAAACACTTACACAGATTCGTATAAAAAGGCAGATGAAGACCGCTCGTCTCCAGCCGAATACAATTTGAATAATCGAATATCGAATTTCAGTTCTCCTTTCAAAGAGGACGAGAATGAATTTGATAAGGAGGATCGAATGAAGTACTACGAAGGCGGGATATTTCAGCTGTACAGGAGTGAACGAGATGGAAATAAGGGCGATGGGAACGAAGGTTTCCGCCGCATGGGTGGTCCATTGTCAGAGAGTCTGTATGGCCGAAGTATGGACTTGACAAAGAACTCGTTTCAGTCACAACTTCTTGCGGGGTTTGCTGCCACTGTGATGGCGGGGAGTTCAAATCGAGAGTCGCAGGAAAATCCGGGTAAGAATCCTGGTAGTGAATAGTCTACAAATTATATGTTGATTATTTACATACGAATCAAAATTTATAGGGTAGCGCCACTACAATCTCTTCTATATTTCCCAGATCGTCCATCCTTGCGTGGCGTGTCCAGTGGATCAGGTCGCAAGCCGCGTCGGCGCCGCACCGCGTTCACGCACGCTCAGCTCGCCTACCTCGAGCGCAAGTTCCGCTGCCAGAAGTACCTGAGTGTGGCCGACCGCGGCGACGTGGCCGACGCCCTGAGCCTCAGTGAGACGCAGGTCAAGACCTGGTATCAGAATCGACGGTGAGTTACTATATCTAGTATCACCTACTCTGTTATATTCTAGAGAAGTATCTGAGCGTGGCAGACCGTGGCGAGACATGGCCGACTCCCTGAGCCTACTAGACTCAGGTCAAGACTTGATACCAGAACCGACGACGGTTAGTTACTAAAACTATTGTGTTCTACTTTGCGTAGTAAGAGTACTTTGCCTTCAGTATTAGAGAACAGAATATCCTTTCTACATCGATTCGTAGATTGGTTATATGTCGATGTCGTATTGCAGAAAAACGTCCGTTCCATTATTATAAACACGAATGTTTTTCTCTGTCCATTTCACAACAAAATCGTTCCAAATACTTTTTCATTTCCAGTACAAAATGGAAGCGTCAGAACCAGCTGCGCCTCGAGCAGTTGCGCGCTCAGGCGGCGAGCGGCGAGCGCGAGCTGACGCACGCTCTACCGCTCGCGTGCGCGCTCCTGCCGCCCTACCCCGCATATATGCACTGTCACATGTGAGCACTGACGCCATCTTCTTTGTCGGTATCACTCTTGACAGAGTGGTCATAGTCTACACTACAATACAGATAGGTTGTTAGTGGAAAGCTACAAAACACACCGCCGCTCTTCTATGATGGCCGCCTTCCTCGTGCATTGGGGTATAGTGATGAGTCTACCTACACTGACGCCATAAATACGGGTAAAGTATACGTGTCAAGTATTTAGTAAATATTAATTGAACAAATGTGTACACGCACCATACATAAAGCTCTCTATACGACTTTTGGAATCACATCTCGTTTGACAGTATTTAAGTCAAAGACACGGATTGACTTTGTATACAGGGTGTCCCAAAGTTATGGGCCATGAAGGGGAAGTACCTTAAATATCGTAGATAGTGAATTTTGCTCAAAGAAGACTTCATTTTATTTTTAAAAGTAAGTAATTCTGCATTCATAGATTTTCTAAAAATTACTTGCTTTGTCTGGGAATCGAACCGACTTACATGTGGAAAAAAAAGTTACTCTACTTTTATGATACCAATTGAAAGAATAGCTAAAAAATAATAACTCTGCTTAAGTAACATAGTATTTTAAAATAAAGGAACAACATAAAATAATTGAGTCAAGGTCAAATGATCGAGTTGCAAACAGAATTGTGCCATATCACATCGAGTTCACCATAAAATGATTAGAAAATCAACAGGCAGCCGGGTCACAAGAAGATTGGCGAAGATGCTTAAGACAAGAGGGATCACATTTTGAGCAGTTAATTAATTAATTTACAAAAAAAATGTTTCATGTTTTTTATTTGATTAAAATAATTAATTTCACGGTGTTCCTTTCTTTTAAAATACTATGTTACTTAAGCAGAGTTATTATTTTTTAGCTATTCTTTCGATTGGTATCATAAAAGTAGAGTAATTTTTTTCCACATGTAAGTCGGTTCGATTCCCAGACAAAGCAAGTAATTTTTAGAAAATCTATGAATGCAGAATTACTTACTTTCAAAAATAAAATGAAGTCTTCCTTGAGCAAAACTCACTATCTACGAAATTTAAGGTACTTCCCCTTCATGGCCCATAACTTTGGGACACCCTGTATAATAACCGTATTTTCTCTCTTTTGGGGTTCAACTTGGATCAATATTTTTAATTTTGTCATTCATCATAAAATAATGTCAAAATATCACCTAATTAAACCTTTTGTAATTATTAATTAACTACCCATATATGTATCATTAAATTAAATAGCATAATAGTGATCGTCATTTATTTATTAAATCCATTTTGAGTTTTTTTTGTATTGTATAAAAGATTTTTAATAGGTTTTAAATATTTAAAGTAGGTACCTGGGTATTGTAAAATTGGCTTTTTACCATTTGCGAATAGGTTAAAGAGCTTATAATTTAAATTTTATGAGTGAGTACGTAGTCCGAATATTGTAACATAGGTACATAATATTATAAATAGTTTACTTAGTTTCATAAATAAGCTGTTTTGTTAAATTGTATTGTTATTTAGCGTATTATTCATAATATTCAAGAACATTATGGTCGCAAATAAATACTTTCTAGTCACTTTTTAGTAAGTAGTTAAAATACGTAGTTATGTGATCATTGTTAATTTTATATCTGTGCACGATATTTGTAAATAGTAACTTTAAATAAAGAGCATTTAAGTACTTACCTATTTAATTTAATTTATTTTATATCGATAAACGTATTTTTATTTTCATTTGTAGCTTGTTCATCCACTTAATCGATACAATACATGTAAGACATAAGTTTAGCTTCAAATCCTTATGTACTCGTATACTTTTCATGAGGTTTTTGGTAAATATTATTTCTAATGTCTTGTATAAGCAGAAGGTTTAAACAGATTCAAAACAAAACAGTCGTTGCTTTTCAATCACCCGCCATTTCTGCTCGTTCCATTTTAGAAATTATGCAAAAGGCGGCATTTGAATCAGTGGTGCCAACCGCTAGCAATTTGCATCTGTTAGAGAGTTGTTAACACCGCCGCCTCGGGCGAGGAATTATTATGGAAATACCAGAATTGTCGGAAAGTTGCCTCTAGATTATCATAGAGGTCATGAAAACAATTATTATTGAGATGTAGTTCTTTATATTCCTTCATTTGAGTACTTAGGACATTGGATCTTATTATAAAATATCAATCTATTATAAGTTAACTAATATTTTTAAAATTAAAATACCTAGTATTTATTAAGACCTAATAGACATTTAAGTTTTCTATAAGAATGCACAAGAAGACTTTACGGACGTATTCCATACGGTTTGTATCTTGGTATCTTTCATATTTGCACCAGCGTAATAAAGCGCATAAATCATAATTATGGTGTTTTTAAAGCTCAAGTTAAAGTTAATATGTATTATCTAACACAAATATTTTCTTTAAAGTCACAAGTCTGCAATGTAACAGAAACAGTGAGTTTTGATCTCATCGCTCGCAAAACTCAACGTCTGAAATTACCGGCAATTATTCAAAGAGATGCAAATTTCAGGGCTTTTCGTTTTGACTTGTGATTATTTATATTTATTTCTGCGGGTCGTTAAAGGGCTGTGAGGTAATTGGGCTGTTTTGATCTCGCTGGGCAGGGTAGGGCTGCCAACCGAACATTAAAATGAACAATGTTAAACTTTCGCAATTTGTTATCACTATTGGTTCTAACAAATAGGTGGGCAATAGTGGAACATCTATATAATTTTTTTTTTGTGATTAAATAAATCTAAATACAACACTCATTGAAATTTATAACATATTATTCTGTTTTACACATAAATAAAAACATAATCTAAAAAAAAAACTCTGGTGATTTCCCATGCAAATAAATATTGCTGGACAATCACACTAGCCCCGTGGCACAGAACATACGTACATATAAAACCCGTAGTAAGCTCTAAGCTTGTGTTACGGGTGTTATATTTCAGATATTCTTAATATAATTACTTAAATAGATTTTGCATATATAACAAACACCCAGAATACCCGGATCCAGATAAACTTATAATCTATGTATTTTCTATACCTACATAATGTTACTATTTTGTTTCACTACACAGCCCTGCGTACCCCATAGTAAGATAATTGAAGTATTTTCCCAACGTTTGAGGGGTAGTTACCGATGAATGGATTAGTTAGCGAGCTGATAACGCGAGCTTACGATCTGTCATCAAGATCCTCTATTACGACCTTATTAGTGATTATACATAAGGACTGTTGAATAGAACCCATTACTGTAATCTGGGGTATTTTGACACAAATTGTTTGTTGCTGTTATAGAATAGTGAAATTAGCTTTGATCATTTTCTTTATATATGTATAATATATTTATAGCACGTATTAATAAAAGCGGCATGTTTAGAGTTGATTTAATAGTAATGTAAAGAAGATCTGATTTATAAAATTGAGATAAAGAATTTTTTTCTTAATTTATTTTATGTTAGTAAGTTTACATGGTACATTAATATCAATGAATATTTTTCTGTTTTCTTGGATTTTACAAAATTAATTTCCGTAACGTAACGAAAGTAGTTTATTTTTTTCAAACCACACGCTTCAACGCTTCAACTAAGCAAAACAAAGCATTTTGATTAATTAAAACTTAATTAAAAATACTTTCATTAACATGTTGGCCATTCGTAAAAATGCTTATTTTAGCTCTAACTTTACTTTCTGTATTAATTATCAATAACAATTCAGTGCAGAGTGAGGAAAGTAAGAAAAGTGATAAAAATGCAGACGACAGATCATACAGGAGGTTCTTAGAGAACTTGGATGATAAGGAGTGGCATGTGGCTCATTTAAAAGACACTGATTTTGCAGACAAGGGCGAGTGTCTCACAGACACCTTAGAAGAGAAAATAAAAAAGTATAGAGATGCTCTAAAGAACGATGGAGGTTTTGTTAAGTACGTATCAGCTGATCCTTTACCTTATAATATAACAGAATTGCTAGAAAGACAGAAATGCAAAGCCACAACCAAGAAAGCCGAATTTATGACAACTATCAAGAGTATTGCGTCAAATATAACAAAGGATCAACTTCAAGAGGTCCTTACCGCAACAACACCGAAGTCTAAAAATATCGATTTTAAAAATGCACGAAAAGATAACAAAACCAGGCGAGACGGAGAAGACTACATTTTCTCTTCCGTAGAATATTATGACGAAGTGACAGAGTTCCATGAAGGTTTGTGTCCAGATGTGGTAGATATTATCACCTTGGAGCAAGATCATCTACGTAGCTATGACTTGGAGTGCGAGCTCACCCTCGAGTGGTCGAGCTTGGAATGAATCATTAGCGCCATCTAGTTTATCAGTACACAGTTATTGCCGAGAAAGAACGAGTGAAAAGAACCAAAATTGAAAGAGAACTGATACGTTCACAATCTAACAGGTGGCGCATTTGTAGAATAAAATTACACAGTAATGTTTCGAAACCTATTTTATTTATTTGAACTTTTAGTTTCAAATTAAAACTTAAAGTCTTATTTGTAGTCATAGTTATATTTTCAACTTTTTGAAGTAATGCATTCTGAGATGTATGTCATTGTGTGTCTGGAAAACTACAAGAGATGGCGTTAACACGTGTTAAGTGTCATTGAAATTAATTTCAACTTTGTTGCACTTAAGAATAAAAGAAGACTTTATATTTGAAAAGGTATTGAAACAAATGACGTTTAACGTAACATAATATGTTATGCAATATAATATGACCAATAAATGATAATAAAATACATTATTTTACGATGATGCATTATTTCACCGAAGAAGTTTAAGGACGTGTAACCAAATGAGCAGAATTCATAAATTTACTATATACAGAGCCACGAAGTTAACTGGTAATGATATTTTGTGAGATTTTACCTAACTCTTGTATAGTTCTAACGTCCTGGTACTCAGGGGTTGTAGAGGGTTGCTTGCTACGAAGTCTGCCAACAAATCGTACACAGTGTCCCCTAATCCTCTTTAATGACACGTAAAAAATTTTAACAATAAAATAAGAAACAAAATTATATTAACTAAAACAATTCATAAAAGATTACCTTAAAGGTTCGTGCACTTTTCTTAAAAAAATGTAAAATTAAAATACTATAAAATAAACAAAACTTAGTTATTATTATTATTAAAAAAAAATGTTTGAGTTCAAAATATTCCACTCTATTAATATAGATACTTTATAAATAGGTACTATATAATAACTTTAACATAACAATCTTCAAAATAATGTGGTGTAGCGGCGTAGCTATCCGTGACGTAGACATCCTTGCTACGCCGCTACGCTACGCCATTTTAAACGTAACGCCTGTAACTTTTCACACCAAGCCAGCAGAACGTCAAGGAGTTATCTTTAATTTTCCGAACGAAATTGTTAAAGGCTTTTCTAGTCTTCAGTTGTGTGATAGATCGCGCTACGGACGGCTGCTACGCCGTAGACCCTAGAGCTACGTAGAGCGCCACAATGTCTCAACTCTTTCAGGAACGCTACGCTTTGTACTAGGCTCACAGAAGGCAACAGGAAGTAGCAATGTATGAAAAAGAGGTGGGTTGGGTGTAGTAGGTGGTGTGGGTGGCAAAGGGGGGATGAGTTGGATACGGGGTGGTTCAGATAAAGATTTATTTTAGGGTATGTAGTCAACTAAGAAGTCCGTATCATGTCTGCGGTTTTGGAAAGACTATTAGTACGAGTTAGCTGGAATTTTGCATGGATATGTGAATTAATCTATGTGTTAAGATTAAACTTTTAAAGTAACTTGAATCTTAAGTTGTTTTTCGATTCAATTAAAAAGAAGAGTATAAAAGGAGTATTCAGCGGTTTAGATAGCTTCAATAAGTTATATATTTTCCTTTACAAAACACTACGGAAGCCTATTCTACTCATGGATCATCATAAGGTTTTCCATCCCAGTTTAATTAATTCTGAAATAAGGAATACGTATTTGTCATATGTATAAACACTAACCCGCATAAAGGGAATAAAGAGAGCACGTTTCATACCACCCATATTCACCCTCCCCTATATCCTACTGTATAATGTTTTCCTGGTAATTTGCTACGTAGCTTGATGGTTTGCGACGACGATGGCGATTTAGAAAACCAACCTCTTTTTGATATTTTTATTTGACCAGAAAATTACAATTCAGAATGTCTATATTTGTTTTAATATCGAATTAATTTTAATTGATACATTTTATTTTATTAATTACTAGTTGACCCGCCCGCGGCTTCGCCCGCTTTCTATAGTTTTCTCTAAAACCTTCCCTGGACTACTACGAACATTTCAAGACCAAAACCAGCTCAATCGGCCCGGCCGTTCCCGAGTTTTAGCGAGACTAACGAACGGCGATTCATTTTTATTATATAGATGATTGTAGATCAAACCTTATTAAAAGTGCAATGAAATGGATAATATTGCTGGACAATTCACTCAGCAATAATTATCTTTAGCCCCGCGGTTAGTTTGAAGCTTATAAAAAGTGCCATGAAACGGTGCTACACCTGCTAGATTTCTGATGTACCTACTTAGAAGAATAATATACATACATATATTTTTGATATACATAATCATATAGAATACACCCAACCAACTGGAACAAATATTTGTCCCGAGGCTGGAATCAAACCCGCAACACATTGTATTAAACAAATTTAAAAATAACCAATGAAATAATTATTTCTGCGAGACTCAAAAATTGGGTTATTGTACATTTGCCACAAAGTTAGTTCGTCACGTTTTTGAAAACTCCATACATTGAAAGTAAATTCGTCATAGGTAGGTAAAGTACATCATAAAGTAGGGTTCGCAGGTAAGAAGGTGAATGGTGTTTAGCGCTCGCAATGATTATTTATTTATTTAATCGCTATTTTATTCGTACTTGTTGATGGGTTTACGAAGTACATAAGCATTTTTCGTGTGGCATCGCTTTTAGGTTTTAAACTTTAGAAATTTTACATTTAATTTTAAACCAATGCAATGTAGCGCAATAGATTGATAATTCATTATTATTTATTAATTGCGTTGATTCCGTGGCACTTATTATTTATAGAATTTTACTTTTTGAAGATGTTTGTCAAAAAGGTAAAATTTTCATAATCCTGATCATTAAAAATGAATATCATATTATATGAAATTTTATTAAAAACCTATCTATGAGTGTGAAAACATCAATTTTGTTATATCCTACTTATTAAATGATTTTCCTGCTGTCTCTACGGAAAGACATGTATGACGAATTTACACATCCTTTTTTTCATGACGAATTGACTTTGTGGCAAATGTACAATAACCCCAAAAATTAACTCAATTCTACCAAATCAAAGATGAGTAACAAAAATGATAAATTTTAAAGATACACGCCTCTATCGTTACATAGAGAGCTACGCCGTTGAAGGTCCCCCAACCTGCTACGTCATTTAACTCTTACTGCGTTATGCTTTCCTAGTGTTTTACCTCGAAGATTGCTAAACACGCTGAGGAATACAAGTGTGCCCCTTTCTTGATTTTATTTTCTCCTCAAGAGTGGCATGGTTTTTAGAGCGTTATATATGTATGTATATGTACTTTAAATTAGGTACCTGCACTTTTTTTAATGTAAAAGACAAAAGTATATAACAAAAAAGACAAAAGCACATTTTTCAAATATATTTTTTTTGTAATCCAAATATAATAATTAATAATCTCGATAAAAAAATATTACACAAATGTAAAGTTCGCCCTCGGCGGAACTCAAATCTGAGTCTTGTATTTGTGGGGACCTTCGATTTATCTATTTTTATAGAGTTAGAGAATTTATTTAAAAAGAAAAAATATCAAAAGATTTATGCGGCTTATTGATGTGCTACGTACGCCTCTCAGTGACTCCGATAAACGCTACGCCATTAACCTTCTACTGATTTATGCCTGCCTGGTACTCCACCACGCAGCCTGTTGAATAACGCTGACGATAGCACACCTGTTTCAAAACTAGAGGCAAGCATTATCTTGTTTGATCAAAATTATTAAACTTTAGAAGCCTTTAGTATAAGATTTACTTTAATTCTAAGGCCATGCTAACCTTAATTCAGTGATACACATCATGTTGGTTAACTTTATAGCATCCAAACCTTGGATACTATTAATTACTACTAATTTGATACTATTTATATATAAATACTATAAGTGACCTTACATTTGTTTCATATTTTGTAATTGTTAAAAATAAAATTGTACTTAATCACCTCAGTTTTTTTACAAGAGGTTCATAAAAGCTCATAAATCTAGCTATCTTAGATAGAAGTACATAGTCGTATTTGATGTGTGAGTATCACAACATATATTATGTATCTTATCCTTCAAAGCAAACGTCCACTGAGCAACTTTGGAAAAATACTGAAGTGTAGGCAGAGCTAAGTACCTAACTTACCCTTACCCACCTTCATATTCCGTAATGTCTTACTAAATTATGGTAGCCTGGTAGCCTTGTACCTTGTGATCGCGCTTAGCGTTCGAATAAGTTCTTCTTCTTCTATTTCTTATTATCATGCTGCTGCACATTTGATTGGTTGTACCTCTACCATCTCCATTGTCCGTGCATCTTATTACAACTTCAACAATCTTATTACAAGAATGTTGTACCCTAAGAAGAGGAGAAAGAAAATAGGCAGCCAAATCAAATCTAAACGTATTATTGTATTCATGAGTTGCATAAGATCTTAACTAGTTTTAAGTCTCTCAAGCGACGATAGTATTTCAAACAGAACAAGAAATATTACAAAATAAATTAACAATACAAGAAAAAAAAAGAAAGAAGTATGCCTAATCCTCATTGTACATAATTTTATAACTCATCATCATCAGTTTCTCTGTTTGTTTCAAACGAAACGGTTGGCTTGATGTTTGGAGCCAATACTAACCCTAGGGTAGAGATAAAATAATACTTCGCCATGAGGCGTAGGCGGAGCTGTGTTTCATCCCTCTTTCACCCTCTTGTGGGCTACACCGGAAAACTCTTACTGCCTTATGATTGCCTGGTTGTTACAAACAAAATGGTTGGTTTGGCATTTGGACGCTGAATTTGCAAACGAGTCCGTAACTCTAAAAAAAATTAAACCCATCCATAAACATAAGTTAGCATTATGCTCAACCTTTTGTTTTAAGTCTTTTATTGAACATTCTATTACAGGTATCTCCACAATCTAATTAGTCCGGGATCCGTAGTACATTGGAATCAAGTGATTACTAACAAGCTAATTTTTCGTGAGTAGCTTAATTTTAATGAGACGCCCAAAAATATCCTATACTCAACTTTTGATTGTGGTAGCTAACAGAGATATCGCGGATTAAATATGTCGATTTGATGATCCAAAAAAATTTATAAGTAACCGGTTGTTTTTTAGTTATATCGTAAGATAATGATCTAAATTATATGAAAAAATATTTGTCCTACAAAACCTATGGTTTGATCAAAGAGTCCCCCATTTCCAAAATGTATCGAAAACGAGGTCAAAATAAATGATTACTAACCAGCTGATTTTTTGTTGTATACTTAATTAATATTTATAAAATCTAACGGACATATTGTCCGACAAATTTCGTGGTACGTTATCCCGGTCCTACGGTCCAAAGTTGTAGTACACATCCTCGATGTAAAAATAATTACTATCAAGCTGAATTTTCGTGAATAGCTTCGTTTCGATGAGACGCCCAATAATATCCTATACCCCACTTTTGATTGTGGTAGCTAACAGAGATATCAAGGATTAAATATGTCGATTTGATGATCCAAAAAAAATGATTACTAACCGGTTGTTTTTTAGTTATATCGTAAGATAATGATCTAAATTATATGAAAAAATATTTGTCCTACAAAACCTATGGTTTGATCAAAGAGTCCCCCATTTCCAAAATGTATCGAAAACGAGGTCACAATAGATTATTACCAACCAGTCATAATAACTTATTTTTAGGGTCCCATAGCCAAATGGCAAAAACGGAACCTTTATAGATTCGTCATGTCTGTCCATCCGTCCGTCTGTCCGTCCGTCCGTATGTCACAGCCATTTTACTTCGAAACTATAAAAGCTAAACTGTTCAAATTGTTACGTAGATGTAGTGTGTGAACCGCACTAAGATTTTAAATAAAATATTTAAAAAATCCATATAAAGAAAACTATATATCTATGAAAAGGTCTTTAAAAATCATATTGAAGTTTCCAACAGCATTTATTTCTAAACTAAATGATTCGCACGAGAGACTCTGTGAAGGAAAAATGAGTGTGGGGGGTAGGTACACTAACTTCCAACTTCAAAAATACGAAAATGATAAAACTAAAATGAATATTTAATGTACAGTACCACTAAATCTACCAACGAAAATTGGTTTGAACGAGATCTACCAAGTAGTTTATTAATAATAAATACAAGATATGATTTATTTATCTTTTACTTACAAAGTATTTCGAGTGAAACCTAAATATTAGCAAACAATACCTGGATTATGTCTAAATTACCGCCCAATAAGCGTGCAATTCCTTATATATATATATATATAAATACTATAAATAAATATATAAATACTTAATACCTACAATATTTTTTTACCTAGATAACTATAAAATAAAGTTATTTAAATTTAAAAAAATCACTATCTTATCCATAATCACAAAAAGAACTCTCTTTCGGAGGATCGAACTCGGTGACGCACAGTCACCAGACAGTGACAGGAGTTCGATCCTTGCCATTACGCCAACTGAGTAGATGCGATAACAGACGAAATATGTCTTCGATATAATTACAAATTATATTTTATTGCGGGTGTGTTGTTACACTGACGCCGACTTAACTTTCTATGTTACAAATAGGCAAACTTAAAAATTACAATTCTTGTCGGACTAGCGATACCTACCTGTTTTTTTGTAGGACATTGTTACATTTGGGCAAGGAACACACTAACCTATTCAGTAATATTTTTGTCCTACAGTTACTAATGAGATAATTGGTCTTGTGGTATTAACAATGTCTAGGCGTAGGACCGGGATAACGTACCACGAAATTTGTCGGACAATATGTCCGTTAGATTTTATAAATATTAATTAAGTATACAACAAAAAATCAGCTGGTTAGTAATCATTTATTTTGACCTCGTTTTCGATACATTTTGGAAATGGGGGACTCTTTGATCAAACCATAGGTTTTGTAGGACAAATATTTTTTCATATAATTTAGATCATTATCTTACGATATAACTAAAAAACAACCGGTTACTTATCAATTTTTTTGGATCATCAAATCGACATATTTAATCCTCGATATCTCTGTTAGCTACCACAACCAAAAGTTGAGTATAGGATATTTTTGGGCGTCTCATTAAAATTAAGCTACTCACGAAAAATTAGCTTGTTAGTAATCACTTGATTCCAATGTACTACGGATCCCGGACTAAATGATTTAAGTGATTAAAACTAAAACTTAAACAAGAAATGATAACTGTAATTTCTTCCCTCAGAAGAGGGCGGAGTTTAGTAGTATATACCTTCTTTCCACGTCTGACTTCTATACGTCAGTTAGCTAATGAAATAAGCTCCTTCAGCGTTCTGCTCGCTTAGTAGTTCACCTCGTGCATTTATAGATCGTACTGAGCGAGTTTTGAAAAATGGCTGTAAATGCGAAAATCCTCTTTTGATTTTTCTTTGTAAAACTAATTAAGAGTTTATAAATTAGATTATTCATTAAAATGTTTTTCCAAAATATGCATATTGTTAAGGTATTTGTATTTTACCAAATATTTAAAGATGAATTTTGCAAAGATTCCATATGCTTTTATAATGCTTGTGTAAAAAGTACATTTTCACTAGCCTATTCTGTACATCATTGTAATCACTTATTACGGTAGTCTTTGAAGAGTTTTCAATATCCCTATTCATCCTGCTTTCTACGCTTCTACCTCTTATGCTTGCCTGGTTATCCTTGAAGAAATTGCTTTCTCACGCGGGTGAAAGCATATTGATTAATTTTACTCCTTTATTTTTTTTACCTTCTTCAAAAATTTGTGGGAGAAGGTCTAATTTTATTCGAAAATAGATATTAGCATTTTTTGAAATAAATATATTTCAAATATATTTGGGAAAACGAAGTCTGTAAATCATAGTATTTAAAGTTTTCAAAATATTGTTCATTTAGTGAGAAGGATTTTGCTCTACGAAGGTACAGACGGAAGGAAACGCACATGGTGTCACACTACAGCGCTGCTCAACCGTTCCCATTCAGCCCTGCTTACTACGGGTCCACTTCTGATAGGTTCATGCTAACCTGGTATTTCACTACGAAATACCTTTCTCACGACATTTAGTTACATAGAAAAATGGACGAAAAGGGGTTTAAGTTTAAATTCTTAAAAAACGGTTTTAAGTAATTTTGCGTACCTATGTTTTTTTTGTAGGCTCAATCACTTATTAAATTGATTTCCCATTATTTTAGCAAAGTTTTATTTTTATTAAACTGCCTGTTAACCACAGCTACGATATATTTACGGCTAAAATGATTTTTTTCCTTAAATTAACAGAAATGCAAAATAAGTCACATACATACATAATATATTTATTTCCAAGGCTTACCATCGAAACTTTATTATTGAATATTTAATGAATATTTTACTTATTGAAAAACTTAATTAACAAAGAAACAACAATACAAAAAAACGTTGTGTTATAAAGATCACAAATAATTAGGCTACAGTTTCGAGTGAACTTAAGTGACGCATTAAAGTGCTACATCATTTCGTAGACGTGCTACGAGATGCTACGTAATTTACTTTTATAGAGAAGACTTCGACGCGGACCTTACAACCAGGCACTCTTCAAAATATTATTAAAAATCCATTTTCCTCATACATTTTTTTGTCGCGAGACGGGAATCAAACCTCAACCTCTTGCGTCGCAGGCGGGCTTTCGCCTGCAGCGTCACATAGGTCTGCACATACCACTTCAGACTTATGGTTACCTGGTATAAAACTACGGAACTCGTAGTTTCTTGCTGAAAGCGCAAAATAGTTTTCAAGCTAGTTCCCGGAGTTTACGGAAGGTGACGCTTGGTAAGTGTTTACGATAAGTGGTACTTGATTCTGTGAACAGCTGACCTCGCGAATAGATGACACTAGCTAGCTGTTTGATCAAAATAGTTGTAATGAAGGCTCTTTGAGATAGTGTCATATTTTTCTCACTGCCATTTAGGAATATTAATTTTAATTCCTAATTAATATAAAATTTATAAACCGATCAAAAATCCGTTAATAAGAACCGTTACAGCAACTTTTTACTTTTAGTACTCTATCAAAAACAACTCTGGACGAACGATTAGGTTAAAACAAAATGAACCTAGAAAAATAATCTTATAAAGTTCGCGATTAGCGATTCCTTTTCGGAGGTCTAGTAAATATTTTTTTAAATAAAGTAAATGTTGAAGAGATGTATGCCCAGTACTGGAACCTAATGTGGACTCTTATGATAAACTTGTACGTCAGTACGTTTTAATTATTTAAAACGTAATGTTATCATTATTCAGTCAGAAGTTTCCGATAACTCTTAGTTATGTCTAGTATCCCAGTGATTTCAGGAACGAACAGTGTGAACAAGACAAGATGGCTGCATTTGTGAACTGGCGTGTTAACCCATTCCAAAGTTGAATGTATCCATTCAATTTTAAACCTTTCCACACCGCATTAAGGTATACAAAAAGGTAAATGGCCAGTTTCTCTACGTTCCATGCGTTAATAAATCAAAATAGTTACA
Source organism: Chloroclystis v-ata (assembly GCA_963691955.1). Lineage (NCBI taxonomy): Eukaryota > Metazoa > Arthropoda > Insecta > Lepidoptera > Geometridae > Chloroclystis > Chloroclystis v-ata. The sequence goes on from OY829905.1 coordinate 6,347,516, forward strand.
TATTAATATAGTCATTCGTTGATAGTTCGTGATCTCCTGTATTGTTCTGGTCCCCTGGTGCTCTCAGGGACGAATCAGTTCCACTGGCAGAGGGGTGTACTGAAGGGTGACTCCGGTCCGGCGACTTGCTTGTAATATTGTCGAACTCAAATCGAAAATTGTTGTATTGTTTTTTAATCGTATAAAAAGGTTCTCAAATCAGCTATTTTTTATGTTTGTAAGAACTTCTGAATTGGAAGATAGTTGTTTATTTTAAAGGTTATTGTCTTATTTTAATTTGGTTCAGCCAGTTATTACATCAATGTTTAAACCGTATCTAAAAAAAGAAAATAAATCACCAAATAAATAAATAAATAAATAATAAAATAAATAAATCATAATAAATAATAAATAAATTACTACTTGAGGTATATTTCGAAAAACATTATTATTAAAATATCGTCTATTTGACTCCACGGATGATAAAAATTCTAGCTTCTATTTTGGCCAACGAATTAGCATTGCCATTCAACGTGGCAAAGCCGCCAGCATTCTTGGCACTTAAACATCTGAAGACGGATTACAATTTTATAGATAAATGTAATTTTATGTAATTTTACTAGTAGTTGTTGTTTAAATAAATTTTCATCGTTAATAGTTTGGATTTCTAAAAACCTATATTAACATTTAAACTTAAAAAATTAATTTGTCGAACGTTACAATCTCATCTGCAAGTATAGATTGCCGCTCACCACCCCATGTAAAGACCTGGGGTGGTGAGCGACAAGTAACTGAGTGAATCATACGTACTGTCTAAGGAGACAGTACGTATGATTCACTCAGTTACTTGCAAATAGACTAGTGCTAAGACTGTGCTAACTTATCTCCTAGACGTTCTGCAGCCCTGGTGAAGGTCTGTACAGTCAACCCGACATTGTCTCACACTAAAAAAACGTTTATGATGAATGAATGTTTCAATAATCCTCACTAGCTGAAGCATACAGCTTTAAACTTTGTGTTATTTTTTCTGGTTTTCGCTATACAGACTTAGCCTAGGCGGTCATGACGGTAATTCCAGGTTTTTTTGGTGGATATTTTTAGTGTTAGCCTTATTAAAGTGTAACGAAAGGACAAAGTAAGAGTTAAATTTGAGTTACATAAATAATGATAGAACTGAAAAGAAAGTTCTACATTCAAAAATCTTAAACAGGACCTTTAGGGGAAGATTATGTAAATAATTATGTAATTAAACTGAATTCATTGAATGGATGTACTCAGAACGCACTTAAGGTTGCATTACGTCCCGGGGCAGAATTTAACCATAATTCACTTGTCCCTACCAGGATACTATAAATGGACAGGGGAATTTTCACTTTTGGAGCATCCTATGTTGACCACACACACACGGAGATAGTTGCAGGACTTGCATGCTGTCTCTATAGTTTGTTTGTGTGCGTTGAACGGACTGAGACAGAACAGTCAATATTATGTCTATGCGCGTATGGCAGAAATATATTAATTAAAGTTTGAATAAGATTGAGTAAGATTTGAGGGTGTTATAATTAAAAATATCTATATTATTATGATAAAAAATATTTAGTATTTATTTATTTATATTAATCCAGAACCCGAAATACAAGCTTCAAGCTTAGTATAGATATTGCTAGATATTGCTGAGTAAATTGTCAGCAATATTTATTATTACATGTAGTTAGTGACTAATTTTGAGGAACTTGTAGTGTGATGAAGCTACGTAAAAGAACAAAAACAGTTAGCAAAAATACTTTGCCATAGACATGTATGAGTAAAACATTTGATTACTGGATTTTGAAAATAGAGTTTTTCATTTTCATGCTATACGTATGAATTTTTTGTACTATTGAACCAAAAGCTCTAAAGAGTCCTGGTTGGATGTTTGTATGCACTCAGAAGTGCATTACGTAGAGGTCGGTTTTAACCGGATTTCGTGTGCTTCTACCAGGCTGCTATGAGTGCACAGAAGCTTTTGGAAATGTAGACTATGTAAATGTTGGGAGCATCTGTCATATAACTTCTGCTATTTATCAACAAAATAATAATTAAGTACAACTTTAATGATCTTACTCACATTTCAGCCGGCAGACTTTCACTGCCCATATGATTTCCTTGAATGTATTTCGTTGTTTTAGTCAAACATGGCTCCTACCCATTTTGTTTACCAATTTAGAATTATTTTTTCATTTTATAGTTTACTAGCTGACCCGCGTATTTCCCCGCTCTATTCCCAAATTTTCTTACCATTAAAACCTGGACTACCTACTTAGACTAATTTAAATCGTTTGTGAGTTATAAAATAATAACGAAAAGTGGCATTGATTTAATATAAATGTATAAATAGAAAATTTTGTCTCAACCCTATTTTCCGATTGCGAAAATCTTTAAACCGGGAGAAGTCTGCGAATGTGCTATCTTATTGCCTCGCTCTTGTGCAGTAAGCTAGATTTGTGAAAGAGACGGGTATGTTGCACAAATTGCACTTTTGCATAAGGTTAGTGAAAGGGGTGAGGCTGGTCTTTTACTTATTCACTGCTGCTACGTTTATGAGTCCCTGGTGGAAAGCTTCAAGTTTAAGAAGTTTCTACTTTCGCCAGTGCATTCTTTTGTTTTTTTTTACGTTTAGAGGGACCCCGGAACATGGTATTTGTACACGGTACTGTATTTTTTTTAGATACTTTATTTATTATTATTATATTTATTATATATTATGGTTTTCTAGTTTCTTGATAATCACTGATAAACATAAAAAGCCTAAAATGGATACTCAAATAAAAAAAAATTAAGACTGGCTTATGAAATTTGTTAAATGAAATAATAAACTTCAATAAAATTATGCTTTTGTTAATATTACATATTACATAGGTATTAAACGTATGTTGATAGTCCATGCATATCGTCATCCCTTTCATACTAGTGTAGTTTTCCTTTTAGTGATACGAGATGCAAGTGCATTGATCTAAGAGGGAGGGTGTCAATTGATTTTATGTAGGGAGGAAAGGAGGGACTGTGAACCCTCACACTTCTAACTGCACCCGTTAAGTTTAGAAACTATACCTGTTTTAATGTCTGCCACTCTGGTAGTTGTGAAACAGTTGTGCGAAGCTTTGAAATATTATTAATTTTTATTTTCGAGTTCATGTTAACAGTTAGAACATAAACAAGTTAAGGTTTATTAATTATTTACATCATGCATTATAGAATAGAATAGTATAGAATAGTAAAACATGAAATTATAAAGCGTTTCGTAAATATAAAAAAAAATTATTAATACCTATAACTGGTTAAAAACTATGTTATAAACCAATCTATGTAAAGTAAATTGAGAAGGGGACTGGGCTAAGCTAAGTCTCAGATCAACGTATACTTCATATTTTTGTGGTATAAATAAAATAATATAAATACTTTCTACAAAAGAAATTGCATCATTAATAAGTCATATCATAAAATTGGAATATAAATGTAGTTGTGTATGTCTTACGACGAAATACCATAACGGATGGTCTTCATTCAAAACTATATCAACCTACTATTAAGTTATGAACTCCTGGTAATATACTATGAGTCGCTAGTTTCACGTTTACTCTGATGCCCCTGGTAATTCATGAAAATGATTAGTGATAGTTTGCAAAATCGATACTAATTGCATCTCACTTAAGTGGGCATTCAATCTGAATATTCGAGAGGGATAGAATGCATACTCAACATACCTCTAAGGGGGGTCATGCAGCGACCCACTTTAGGTAGCTGACCAATACCTCTTGTATTTTATGACATCCTGGTAGTGATGTTTTGAGTTATGAAGATTGTTTCGTAGTTCGAATTTGGTGCCTCCTCACTCATCCCAATATTCGAGAGCATAGAATGCATACTCATCATACCTCTAAGGGGGGTCATGCAGCGACCCATTGTAGGGAGGTGACCAATACCTCTTATATTTTATGATATCCTGGTAGTGATGTTTTGAGTTATAAAGATCGTTTCGTAGTTCGAGCTTGGGGCCTCCTCACTCATCCCAATATTCGTGAAGGGTGGTAGATGCATACACATCATACCTCTAAGGGGGGTCATGCAGCGACCCGTTGTAGGGAGTATAATACCTCTTAAAATTAATGATATCCTTGTAGTGATGTTTTGAGTTATGAATATTGTTTCGTAGTTCGAGCTTGGGTTTAAGGTCTTCTGTTAAAGTTCTGTTGACGACCTATGTGGGATAGCGGTCGAAGGTCTGCTTGCGACTCATGTGGATACAGGTTCGACACCCGATTCGAACAAACATAAGTTCGATATACAAATATTTGGTGTTTTTAGGCACAATATTTAATATCTTTAATATATGAATATTAAAAAAAAAAGGCATTTACGTCTCGCATTCTGTGACGCCATCCATCTCAGGGGGTTCATATGGGAGCTGACCAAATATATCTCTTGGTTTTTATGATATCCTTGTAGTTATGTTTTGGGTTATGAAGATTGTTTCGTAGTTAGAGCTTGGGGGTTTAGTTAGATCTTTTGTTTAAGTATTATTTTATCTGTGGTTGTACCTTGTTCGAACGAATACTCTGAAAACCTCTGTCGGATAAGACATCTAAATAAATAATAATAATAAATAAATTACTGGACAATTTACACAGCGACATCTAACCCCTATAAGTATCTATTTTCTTTATTATTTTTAGTTTGCAGTTCACATTGTTCTTCAGTGGGAATCTAGCACACTATACGTCACGCCACTGCCACTGAGCATTGCCACTGAGGCATTCATTGAATAGCAAATATAAGTTACGACGTTGAAGAAAAAATGACATTAACGTTGAATAATGTATAACTCAACAAATGTATGAAAATTCCACATCCTGCATCGCTTAATTATATGCTTATGATAGAGACGCACCCTTATTTTAATCCGCTATCATAAATCGAAAGCGTATTAAAAAAAGAGTGTAGAAAGGGTTCCCCCTACTCACACGCACCCCTTGCTTCGCTGACTGACCTCTGACTGACCGGTGCAACTCTATGCAACTTATGGAGCTCTGGTACTTCTTCAGCTTCGAGGCCAGTGCAAGTGTACCAAGCTTATGAAATTCTTCGGTCGTATTTTGGACGAAGTATGTCAGTTTTTGGGGTTTGCAGGGCATTGACATTGACCGGTAGATTTTCTGAAGAATGGTTCGTTCCTCCTCAATTTTGTATCATGGGCGAATTAGTTAATTGTTTCCTTTTATAAAGTACATATCAGAAATTTGCCCTGAATTGCCAAACAAATGGATATTACTATATATAGTACCTACTGTTTTATTAGTTATTATTATTATGTTCTTAATTAAAGCCTTATAAAATTTCATTGAACCTATACGTGTGGGGTATCTATGAATAGGTCTTCCATAATCATATACAAGTTTCTAACATCATTTATTTCTACACTTTATTCTAATAACGACACTTTTTTATTAATAACTTCAGGGAGCGTAGCTGCGAACAATATAGGACACCATAATTCTAATACAAGCTATCTCTTTTGCTTCATGAGCTGCTGGTCCACAAATTTTTATTCTGAAATTAATGAGTAAAAAATGCGGCTCATTCAGCTCATTTCGTTCACGCACACACGTGCGATTGCTGATTTGTATTTTTAACGTATGATTCTGTGTGCGTGTTTATCCAGAGTCGAACTAAATCGTTTTAAGGCTTTACCCCGAAAATTATTTTGATTTCGCTCCATCCTCATCAGAACAATTTATACTACGTCACACTTTGAATAAGGTCCAATTGGACTCATTATAAGTCTTAGTGAAATTAGTATAATCAGCAAGCTTACCGAATACCTAGGTCTTCTATGAAACCGTAATCTAAGTCGTGTTATGTTTATTTAGAATTTGATAAATTTAAATATTCTTTAACTTTAAAGAATATTTAATATGAATAAACGCATATGAAATTTCGAAGTTGTATTATTGATGGATTAATCATATTGATAAGTGAACAGCGGACAGCGAGCGGTCGTGCTCTGTGTCCTTGCAGTGTTGGTCCTGAAGATGTCCCACGATATGGGAAGAAACAGTTGACCAAACCCAGGTTATAATAATTAAAAAGGTTCGTGGATATATCGTTTATGCCAATATGATAATTAATAATATAATTATAGATAATAATTATATTTTAAGTAATGCCTGTGTAATTCTGTGGGTGTTTTGCGTGTTACATATTTATCATTAAAATATCTATTATATCAGGTTATCTAGTGCCCGCAACTCAATCTTAGAGCTTACCACGGATGATATTGTAAATTAAAAATAATGTAAATTGTCCAGCAATATTATTATTTATTATTCTGTTGTATGAGCAATTTGTTGCTTAAAGTATTCAATAAACTTAGAAAGTGAATTAGATTAAAGTTTATAATTTTTGTATGATAGAAATATTCAGGGCCTCGAGCCCCTTAGTAGAAATCCTCGATCCAGCTCTGTTTCCATAATGATTGCAACAGGTAGGGCAAACACCCCCACCCCATATCACCCCTCCGTTGAGCCACCCCTTTTCATTTCTGCTACCCTGGTGCCGATGTTTTGGGTTTAGACGCTTCCGGGTGCTAAGAGTTTTTTGTCAGGAGCCATTCATTTATTTCGCAACTTATTCTTATATAAAGAGTATCATTGAAAAAATATACTTAAGTATATTATAAAGCTGAAGAATTTGTTTGTTTGAACGCGCTAATATCTATAATCGCTATAATCAGGAACTGCTGCGCGAATCAGTAATGTAAAAGGATTGAGGAACTTTGGACAAAAAGACGCTGCGTATTTTTCCGAACAGTGTATTTTAAATTTTAACCCACCCGAACTAGATTTGGGATATCATAGAGAAAATAGAATTTTATCATGATAGCGAAGCAGTTACCTCAATTTATGATAACTCGTTGGAGCTAAGCGACTAATATCTATGCGTTCGAAATTCAAATCTAAATTCGAAGTTCTGCTTTCGAACGATAAAGATTGCGTTCTAGATTTTTGAATCTAAAATTTTCCAAAGCAGATAAAAACATCTTATCTAAGATAATTATTTTAGGTGATTCTTTGTTAGTTTTAATTCCTGTAGATGTGTCCATGTTGCACTGATAAATACAGTTTACAGTTTAAGTTCTTTATTTTATTTTCTCATTAAGAATTACATATAAATTCACTTACATGAGAAACCAGTCTATAACTAAGTTATTCTACGTAGGTACAGTTAGGTACAATATTTCTAAAGAAAGTTATTACAACATGTGTAGGTATTTTTAAAACATTCACAACACAAATTATGGATGAGAATTTTAAAAAAAGCAAAAGCGGGTTGGTGAATGACACATGTTCTTCAAACTCTTCAAAGTTCTCAGAACAACCCGCTTTCCTTACGATGCTTGCCTTCACCGTTAAAGCATTTAATACAGATATGTACGACGTGGTTTGAACCCACATCTTTAAAATTAAAGTTAAGTGTGTAAGAACAGCAAATAAAACACAACATTCATTAACTTCATTCATACGGATGAAACGATAAAAATCAATAAAACAATTTTTCTTATCTTACTAATGTGTATCTTTATTATCATCTAAGTACGTCCCACTGAAAAGAGGACCATGGTTTTCCTGTTTTTCCGTGGGATGTATAAATTGTGTTGAATATTGTATAAACACATTTTTAATTACTTTCTTCCCAGCTTATCTTATTAAAATTTTTAGCAACAACGTCTCTTAGCTCTTGTATTTTCAATCTATGGCATAACCTTAAATTAGCACCTAGCGCTTTAACATCCTCTACAATCTCCTGGTTGGACCAAGAGCCTGTGATGGCCAGACCTTCCTTTAATTCACAAGCGTGAAAATTATTTCATGTGTATGTCTAACATAGGTAAGAATAACCCCCAAACATGAAACCTGGATCGCGGTTACTTTGGGAGATACCAACCTTTTACCTGTTATCTCCCAAAGGAACCACGATCCAGGTTTCATGTTTGGGGGTTATTCTTACCTATGTTAGACATACACATAAAATAATTTTCACGCTTCAGAATTAAAGGAAGGTCTGGCCATCACAGGTTATTAGTCTATACTAAGAGCCCTGTCTGGCCAGACCTTCCTTTAATTCACAAGCGTGAAAATTATTTCATGTGTATGTCTAACATAGGTAAGAATAACCCCCAAACATGAAACCTGGATCGCGGTTCCTTTGGGAGATAACAGGTAAAAGGTTGGTATCTCCCAAAGGAACCGCGATCCAGGTTTCATGTTTGGGGGTTATTCTTACCTATGTTAGACATACACATGAAAGAATTTTCACGCTTGTGAATTAAAGGAAGGTCTGGCCATCACGGGCTCTTAGGTTAGGTGGCCTGGTACATCTCCACACCGAGGCACGTGAGATGACACTGACAGACAGATAACACACATACATATTGCATAGCTACATAAAACTTCTGTGTAAGGGGGGAAGACGCAAACACACATACTCCCTTTAGTCGTTGCTGATGAAACCAGAGATTTTAGGGTTCCGTTGGAAGGTGCAAAAACGAATAATATAAGAGCCAAGAATTAATAATGTATTGTTTTGTATTATTTCTCAGAAGGTTATTGTAAACTTTATCTCCGCGTCATATGTACATACATATATAATCTTAGGAAGTCCGACGCTGCGTTTCCCGATCCGAGGTCTCCACGTTAGAACTTTTCGGCCTCATCGGTCATCTATTGTTCGAGCTTTATCGCCTGCCCATTGCCACTTCAAAGAGATAATCAGCTTGACTATGTCGGTGACCCGCGTTCTACTACTTATTTCCTCATTTCTGATGTGATCCCGCAAGACGCAAGACTCACCCTTGTTAAAATATGGCATTGCACCGTGGGGGAATCACACAAAAGGATGTCCTAGTGTTAGTGACTGAATGCCGAACTCTTTATTATATTAACAATGCTCTTTGTTATCGTATCGTCATCTGTGTACATGTGTGTGGTTTACGAGATAAAAATGACCATAGAGTAATAATAGTAGGTACCTATAGCGTATATAATCGTGTAAAACAGTCATATAATCATCATCACCACTTTTGACGTTCCCATTGCTGGGACACAGGGACTTATATCTTGACGAGGATATAAGGCCTTGATTCACCACGCTGGCCAAGTGCGGGTTGGTGAATGACACACGTCCTACAAACGTTTCAAAGTTCTCAGAACATGCCGGTTTCCTCACGATGTTTGCATGCACCGTTAGAGCACGTGTTTTCAAATCCTATAATAACTAAATCGTCTAACTAAGACGTCCACTGCTGTCCAACGGCTGCATTTGTAAACGGTTTGGTATAATGTTGTCGTTAATAATCAGAATACCTGACAAAAGATGTTGTTACATTTATGTAACGCTGAATCAGGTTTTTTAAAGGAAATAGCCCTGGATCAATTAATTCGTGGGTAAATCATTCAATCAGGTCATTAGCCATTGAGGAAAACCTCTTCATTATCTCTACCTTGTTCTGTCTAGGACTTCGTTAATCACATACCTACTGTCTCTTTCTATTCAGCCTAATTTGCTATGTATCTCTATCTCTGGGTTCCAAAAAATATTCAGATTTGCTATTCACATCACGAATGCTTGCAAAATTCCGTCTTGTAACACTGAACATAGAGCTGTAATTTATTTCTGTAAGAGTCTCTAGATTATCTAGTAGGACTAAATAGGACATACAATATCTTTTAGAATTTTACACCCTATTACGTTATTGCAGGGTAGAGTTTCCTATTCAAAAGGTCAACGATATAACGTTTTGGCTTTGATTAATTCTGTGGGGTGTAAGGTCGAAAATTGCACATTGCAAATTGTGGTTGTTAGATCTCCTGGTAGGTCCTGATTGCCTGGTAGCGAACGTCCTTTGACACGTGACGTCACAGGGGTCACGGCCTGTCAATGTCAGTGACGTCATGAGGTATGACTTTTGAGTGCTTGATGCTTGAATGAGTTGGTTTTAAGCTTTTAGCTAGGGTGACTCCTGAGAGATATTTTAGTAAAAGTGATGTAAAATGGTATATCCTTCCTTTAAAATAATCTGGGTAGGATATCTGTTTTTACTCACTGAATATAGGATCGAGATCTTGTTTATGGATAACGAAATTATAGTTAGCTACTAATATTAAGTACACTTTTTCTTGGTTGGTATTGGAACATGTTTTACAGCAGAGAAGTATTGCCAACCTAGTAATTCATAAAGTTTCATTTCCAGAGGCCAGCAGCTAAACTGCTATGCAGTATAAAAGCATATTAAATTTACCTGCAAAAGTTTCTTCAAACGATCACGTGACGATAAATCGTATGTTCTAAGTCGGATTTAGTTCAAAAACTTAAAAGTTCTCGAATAAATCATTTCCATTCCGCCATTCGATGCTGTAAAGGTTTTTGGATTTATTGTAGTATTCGCTGATGTCCGCATATCTGCCTGATTAAACACATTTCTATGGAATAAAAAAAAATATATTCAGTCGAACAAGGAACCAATTCTTTTCATCTTTTTAAAAGCCTTAATGTAGGCGAATCATATACATATCTTCGCTAAGAAAACACAGAAAACCTGTAACAAATATCTGTAGATATTACCTAAATAACTACAAAAATATATATCGGCGGAAATTGAACCCGCAACGTCGCAAGCAGCCCTTTGTCCACAGCGCCACAGCGGTCGTCAAATATAGATAGTATGGTTTAAAAATGTACCTATATTATGTTTATCCGGCCAGCTATAAGTTAGACAACCAACAGCGCACTCCATCTAGATCCGGATTTACGATTTATAAAACGTTGGCTTGCTATCCGGGTGCTTACTGTTACTGCACAGGCTGTGGAATTTACAATGATTTAGAGATATCTTGTTAGAAATAGACATAAATGGACGTCTATCTCTACTTAATAAGAGTTTGTTTCGTAAAACAATAAATAAATAAATATTGCTGGACAATTCACAGCAAGAAATAGACCCGTGGTAAGCTTGAACCTTGTGTTACGGGTGCTAGATTCCTGATACGCTTAATATAAAGTACATACCTACATAGATATTTTTATGAACCTATCTATGTTTTGTTTTTCTGGTGTGCAATAAAGTATATTGTTATTTAAAATACCTACATTATAACACATGGGAAGATACCCATTAAAGTATAACATTTATACAAAATACATAAAGTTTATTTTCTTCAACAAAGATTTCATTTTGATTGGAGACCTTCTTTAAATACGGAAATAAGTGTTATGTTGTATGCGAACAAAGCCGAAAACAACGACTAGTATAGTTTAATTAAGTAATGCAGTCTAACCAAAAAGCAAAAGGCCTGATATGATACTGCATAAATTACTGCAGAGTATAATAACTCATTCGACTGTGACAATGTAATATTGAAATATTTCTTTCATAAGGTCCACAGAAGCTGCTATGCGTAATTTATGATGCATGTGTGGCGGTGTTAAGTGAATGCTGGATAGGAAGTATTATTATTTTTATTATTCTACTATTGTCGCTACATTCACGAAATAAAACAATTTTCAGCGAGAAGGACGAATGATAAAAAGCGTGAGATTGTGCAAGGATCTTATTCGAAAAATGTTATGGAGAGACCCAGTTTATACAACATAGTTTAGTAATAAATTAGCATTAAATAACACAAGCTTCGAGCTTACCGCAGGGCTAGATGTTGCTGTGTAAATTGTCCGGCAAATAAAAAAATATATAGTTCAAAGTTTACCGTAAATACGTTCCTCTGAATCAAATAAACTCGTCAGAAGCTAGTTTCACCAGCGTCTACACTTGATTGACGTAACCTACCACGTATGTACATACGCACGTGCCTATATTTAGTTATATCTTATAAGTATCTATAACTAGGTGAGCCACCCGCGGCTTCGCCCGCTTTATTCCTAAGTTTTTTCATCTTTTAAACATTTCCTGGGCTACTAAGACTATTTTATATCAAAAGTATACACATAATATAACATGTATAAAACTCTGCAGATTCTTTTCTCTACATGTAGTACCTGTTTGAATTTAGAAAATACCTTTGTTTTCTATACGTACAACTTATTTTCGTAGGCACAGTATACAGCAATATATTTTAGTATGATAGGTAATACATTATTATATGAAGAAAATCCGATTTTTTAAAGAGAGTGACAGGTTAATGCTCTTCTAAATATAATTAAAAATAAAATCTAATTAATGATTTCTTAATGACTACGAGACGATGCGTTAGTTTAATTTTATTTCATCACAATTGATGCATATTTCAACCCGCTATAGTAATACTATTAGAATCGTATAATTTACGGCGCCGTAATACAGAATAGTCCGAGCAATATCTATAAATAAACAAAAACAAACGTATTGCTGGTTCGGTAACCTACATCGATACAGACGGAACGAAAGTGCATATAAAATGTTCTTAGATAAAAGGAATTCGATGTAGAAATGACGGTATAATGAGCTTTTCTGTGAGAACTTAAATAAGAATGAATCAAGCAAATAAATTTAGGGACAGCAATGTTGGATTTATTGCCTCAAGATAAAAAATAATGAGTTTTACTAATAAGTAGGTATACAACTAATTAGATACTTACAAATTTATTAATTTTGCTAAAACAATATGGTCAGATAAAATATTACTGAGTCATATTATACATAACTACTAGCTGACCCACCCGCGGCTTCGCCCGCTTTAACTCCTTTTTTTCACGTTTTAAACCTTCACGACTATTTTAGATCTTATAAAGCTCCTAAATTGGCCCAGTTGTTCTTGAGCTATAAAACCACAACGAAAAGTGGCATTGATTTCTATGTAACAGATATGTTGGTAGATAACGTAAAAACGCAAACAAAGCTGTTAGCTATAAAAACAAAAATTTGAAACTTGTAAATGGCTTTTGCCTTGACTAGTCATCATGCATTTATTTATATTCTTATAGTTATCTCCCTGAAAGTTTCTATATAATCTTTAAATAAATAAATCAATAAACTGTAATTAACAAAGCCAAGCAAAGACTGTACCAATCTGCCCCTTCATAGATAAAATAGCACAGTACTGCGGTCGCTATACAGTGTTGTGCGTGATATTTACAACCGGGGCAGTTGCCAGAGCCTTGTACAATGTTCTGCCATGTCCCGTCCGACCGCGGTATCCCTTTTATATCATCATCATTGTCTCAGCTAGTGATCACATACAGCTGGAGTCCTTCTCAAACGATTTCCAGCCTCTGTCTTATGCAGTTTTCAGCCTAGACTGGAAATAACTCGATTTGGGGGACAGAAACGCAAAATGACAGATTCGCAGAATACCAATTATTGGCACTTACTCGCAAATGGTCAGATACCTACGCAAAAAGTCAGATTTAATAAATTGCCAGAATCGCATTATGCCAGAATCGCATTATGACAGATGCGCAAAATGCCAGATCTTAGGATGTTGTCTGACTACTTTGACTTGATTGCATGGTTCATACAAATACCTATATCTACAGATGCGAGAATCGAACTTGCAACCTCCTGCGTCGCAGGCAGACCTAACCTGCCGGCCGCGCCACAAAAGTCATATTCTTACCAATAATCTTTGTGTAATAATTTTCCAACGTGAATAAAAGCGGTAACTTACCTCTTCAAGGTATTGATTGTATTATTTTATGTTAGTTACAATAATATAATTTTCATTCCTATATTAATATTCCTATCTATTGTAATTCTATAGGATTAATTAAAATCTTGAAATGTTAGTTAGTTTAAATGTGTGTCTGTTAGATCAAAAGTTATAACGGAAGTAATTAACTATACTAGTGTTTTGAAGCTTTATGAAAGTGATTGTAGGGAAATGAGTTTCGGGATTGTTAATAGTGTGTAAACCGGCATACTCGTAGAATTGATACAAGTTATATTGTTGTTGATTAAATAGTAAGAAGGTATGTTGTTTATTATAATTGTTGATTAGCCGGTTTAATGCGAATGAGCCTTTCTCCAATATGAATCCCCTTATTAATAAATGTAAAATTAATTAATAAAGAACAGTCCCTGTAATAAGCTTTTTAATCACCTTTACAATTTATGATTTTTGATCTTGCAGAAATTCTTTAAATCTACTAAAATGAAAATAAGACTACTATGAGTTTTTAGAAGATTATAAAAGCTTAACTGCTACACAAAGACTTGTCTGTGGTAAAATTTAACCTATGTTATATAAACCAATGTGTGAACCTAATATTTTTTTATTTGAATTACTTCACTTAGTGAAATGCAAGTTTAGAAAAAGTGCAAGTGACTTCAAAACACCTTGTTGACATTTGAACTGGCACATAAAAGGCGGGGTCGTTACGGGCACATTTGGGCACATTTCGGCACATTTCGGCACCCGCCATTACGATGTTTGTTCTGAGTCATCGCCACACAGTAGAGCGTCCACGAATTGCCCAAAGTGTCCACTAGAAAGGACATTTTTACCAAATCTGCGTCTAAATAGACTTGCTTTTTGTTATTCTTGCTCCAATGGGACGTTACCATACATTATTGGGTCAGGATTTCCTGGATCATTAGATAAAGTGTGGCGGTAATAAAAAAGGAAAGTGACGAAAAATATACGAATATTCTAGAAAATGTGCTTACTTTCTGAATTTATTTGGCCTTTTAAAATGCATTTTGTAAAATTTTGTCATTTGGGTATACTTTTATTTACTGAGTCAAACTTTATGTACCTATATTTCATAATATTGGTTACATTTTTTATTTCTTTATTATGTGTATAATCATAATCTTAGTTGAAATTATCTCGTTCCTAGTAGGTATTTAATATTTATTTTAGTTACGTTACATTTACCTCTTCTGCTTTAACCAATTATATAATAAATCTTATTTAATGGCCGTAAAAATCGAACAGTCAAATTACTTAGGAAAGGTATATGCCCACTAAATATTAAGTCAGAACTTTAGTAACAACAAACAGAACCGTCACTGAACACGACGTCCACAACACATATACACAGGATTAGTAAAGGGCTAATTAAAAATAGAACTTTGCATCGGTGTCCCTTAAATTTACGAGAATGAGACGTTGCTCGACCGATATAATAGAAAAATCCGTGAACCAAACACAATTTTCCAGTCTTGTATACAACTTTTACGGGGAAGGACGGCACGCGCCGGCTCAAAAACTACGACGCTTTTCTTATCTCTTTGTTCTTCAAGTGAAGTAAAAAAAATAAAAAAAAGTAGACTTATACAATCTGAGACTGATTTCATTGTGCATGTGATGGTTAATGGTTTTGTGCGCGTCACGCGTTTTGGCGGGAAACCGAATTTGACAGATGATACTCTCGCTTTCACTACAGGTGCGTTCAAGTGTCATTGATAAATGAACCTAATATAAGTATCGATATTTTTCTTTGAGACACAATACTTAAGCAGGCCATGCTGCCGCTGGAAATGGACTGCAGTGGCCTACTTAAAAAGAGTTATGGCAAATTAAGCGTTTTAAACATCAAAGCGGGGTAGCTTTATTTGTTTTTAGACAAATGGTTTTGGTTTTGGGTGAAGTTTTTGGCGACTGGCTGTGCATCCGTCAGATATGATTGGTGTGTGGCGCGAAGCACACGTGGCGGACAATTGGGATCTATTTTAGCGTGTGTTGTAACAAATGTCTCCGGTGATATATCGAGGGTGTGATAAATACGGCATGGTGTCTTGTGACCTTTGATCGATGGTTCGGTGAGTTTTTATGGTGTTTGTTTGTGTTATCAGGGAACCGACAATCGGGGATTTATTGCGTGATTGCTTTTGTTAAAAGTTCGACGTTGACGATTGATACCGTCGAAATTAGTTCTAATGCCACTGAAAATGTTTTAAGTTCCATTTAAACGTCGTTGAAAATTTATTTGTAGTGCCTAACCAATCATTTTACGTATACCAATGTATTAAACTATTTTAGACAACATTTTTATTAGTTGCTTAGAATATTATCAAAAATATCTACCAGATAAAATCACTATTCCCAATAGGTACAGTAGGTTCGGTGTTCGAGCAAGACACCCAAATATTCTTGGCAAATTGATTGAGTGCAATTGTACATACCGTGTTAGTTTACTTTTCTCCAATCTCTAAGGAATTTAAGATACATTAAAAAATAAATGCCAAATCAAATGTCCAAACCAAAATATTACATTTATTATTCGACTGGAGTCAATTGGAACAATTTGTAAGGAGATATCGACTAAGTAAGTGTAAAGTTTATATTCTAAAGTTTAATAAACATTGTTATCAATTCAGAACCATAGTAAAATGTACAAAATTATATTAGATATTAAATCTTACTCAATGGTATCTTGGTTAAAACATGGTTTTACAAGATTTAACTATTACGGTAGTATATTATATTTATTTATTTTGATTGTACAATCAGATTGAGTTTAACTATCAAACAGGACATTTAAAAATAATAAATATGTAGTTGTGAAAACTTCTAACAGCTCAAGTAAAAAGTACATAACAGGACTTACCTGTTATGTACGACTTTTTACTTGAGCTGTATGTTTTCCTAAAATGTCTTAAATAATGTAAGTGCTGTTGTATTGGTGGAAACCGTTGATATAAACGATCTACATAAAAACGCAATTAAAAAGGCAAATAAAAATAAATAAAAGTGCGTAAGTTCAGTTGTTTGCGCGAATAGCTCGTATCACAGTACAGCACAAGTTGTTGTAATGTATGGAGTATTGCAACTAACAACCGTTAGTTTTTACAGCCCTCGCCAGTTGCCCACTCAGGGTAATGGCTGATTGTTGGCACAGGGGCGGATTTGGGCATTACCAAATCTGTCTTGAAGCTTTATTCCTTATGATAGCTCTGGCATTTTTAAATTAGTTATATACTTATTTTAACTTTTTGAAAAACAGAAACATAAATACTGCAGGTAATAAATAATTTGAGTAAATAATTTGAGTAATAAATTCAAGATTGATATTCAGACTGAGACTATAAATGTTATATGGTTTATCAACCATGATTTTGTGGCGTTAGTACAGTTTGTATAAATTTAATGTTCATAATTATTATGAATCTACAACACTTGATTACATAATATTAAGCTATATTTTTAAAATATCTATATAAAAATATAAAGCTCAAACGTTATCAACAAACTTCAAGGACTTTGAACCGCATAAAATTTTACCCCCAACTCCGTCCCTGAAAATACCTCATTATCACCTTATCAGAACATAATTTACCCCTAAACAATATCACGTAATAAGTCGATCCTGAGTGCGGCCCTGGGGGCTCATTATGGCGTTAAGTTTATCAGGCGATGTTGGGCGCTCCGTTTTTTACTAGTTTTTATAAGGCTTCTGTGATGTTTACAGATTTGTTACGTGAACGAACCGCTACTTTCATGATACACCATGATTTAAACATCAGTTAGACTTAGCCTAGATTTTTACTGGACTGAAAGTGGCTTGACAGACCCATGTACAACTTTTTTCAGTAACATTTTCATTCAATATTATAATAACATTACATTCATTGTATATCTAATGATAAAATGAAATGTTGAGAAACTTTGATAAATTAAGATGAACAAACACAATTTCATAACTATGGAGAAAATTTTAAAATCGTAAATTCCACGTAAAGTCGCAGACAGATTTGAATTTTTTATAAACTTGGAAGAAAAACCCGTTAAAATCGGTGAGTTTTCAGAATCGAGGCTCTTATCTGAGGTATTTAGGCGCTTAGGTCTTTACTGAATTCAGGAATCTTAAGGAGACAAGTATTTTGGGAATTAGGTATTTTTGAATTCAATGAAGTGATAGCACATTTACTACTATTCCTTTTCTTTCGATAAGTTTTAAAATACTTGGGTACATATACTTATTTAGGTACTTATATAATCTAGATTGAAATGATTTTTGTTGCTCAAAGGTTGCGGGTTGGATTCCCGCCTCGGAACAACAATTTGTATGATCTGCAAATATTTGTTCCGGGTGTCTGGGTGTTATAATGTATAATAAAAAATATCTATCTATGTATGTATATTGTATTAAGTATATCAGAAATCTAGCACCCGTAACACAAGCTTCGAGCTTACCACGGGGCTAGATGTCGCTGTGTAAAATTGTCCAGCAATATTTATTTATAACCAATATACATATAATATTTATTTCATCGGTAACTAATATGAATATTATTATTATTAAATTATAAATAGACAAAATGACTATTCGTCATAAAAATCCATATTATGCTCCATCATCGAGCACCAATCTCCCCAAAATAACTTATATAAGTCTTGGGCGTTTGGTATAATTACACCGACCGGACGGGTTTCTGTTAGCAATTAGTTGGTACAGTACGCAGAATGAGCTGCTGCCCGTTTCTGGTATATAACTCCATATTCAAGTCGATGATACCCATTATGTAGAGAGCCATGTAAATAAATATATTTTATAACAAAGATATCGTATATCCGTCGTGTATAGAGAGTCACATATCTACTTGGAAGACAAATTTTAATCATTTATTTAATAGCAATATATTTTTAGAACCTCTTGTTTTATCTTAAATACATTCCTGTAAATTAAAATAAATACAATGGTCCTAGCGCAGTTAGCATTGTTCGGGCCAGCGCTTGAAGCAGCTAATTTCACGTTAACATCAGTTTTCATTACACAAAATGACCCCACTGTGATCCTAGATTAAAAAAAAAATAACTCTGCACTCGAAAATTACCGCGATAGTCCTATCAGAACTGGGGGCAGCGTTTATAGGTGTTTGAATTTGTTTTAATTAGCACTAAGCTTGTTAACACTACAGCAAAGTTAAGTGCACTGTAGACGTTTGTAGTCTCTGGGTTAAAAATAAAATAAAAATGCTGGACTATTCACACAGCAACCTCTAGCCCCGTGGTAAGATCGAAGCTTGGGGTGCTAGATTTATGAAATACTTGAAATATTTAACTATAATATTTAATATAATTATGTAAAACATACATATATTTTTTTTATTAAACTCCCAGACAATCGGAACTAATATTTGCAGATCGTAATTTTTTTGTACCGATGATGAGTAAGTAAGTAAACTTTAAATACTAATAAATTTAGGTTAACTCAACTTCTCAAGACCTATAATTAGTAATGGGGAGACTTCTGTAATACGTATCTCATTAGTAGTCATTATTGAGTTTTATAAATGCAGTCAAATCTTATTATAGAGTTTGCTGTATTTCAACCCGTTGAACTGCGATTTGAGAGAAAAGCTTTTCAGACAGTTTTTGCAGAGATCACTTATTCAATTAAGGAGAGGATTTAAGTACTTTTGTTTTTGTTTTAACAAGAAGTAAAGAAACTATATAGAGATACAGACAGCCTTTTAACGGTCGATAATTTGCAATCTTGTTCCTCTTTTATTTTTTAAGACTGGTCTATATTTATTTTAAAACTTTTATCACGTTCTGTTATGGAACAGTCTTTATTCTTATATTATGAGCGCAAATTTTAGCATGAAAAGTCTAGTAAAATATAATCATTTTTACTTATTATTATGTACAGTCGCGGAATGAAAAGGTTCGTCACCTTAGAGGCGGTTATCGCTTGCACTAGTAGGGCAAGAAACAATTATGCCAACATACGTCAGTGCAAGACGGTGCTGCAAACATTTAAATAAATATGAATCCTAACTAATATTATAAATGCGAAAGTAACTCTGTCTGTCTGTCTGTTACGCTTTCCCGCTTAAACCTCTCAACCGATTTTGATGAAATTTGGCACATACAATCTTTAGACCCTGAGACAGAACTTAGGCTACTTTTTACCGCGGAAAAATACATGTTTCCGCGGAAAAATATATGCTTACGCAGGAAAATTCGATTTAAATGAAATTTAGTATGGAGATAGTTGCAAATAAAAGTATATGGCGAGAGACTTATTACCGCGCAAAAATACATGCTTCCGCGGGAAAATATAAGCTTACGCGGGAAAATTATATTTTGATGAAATTTAGTACGGAGATAGTTGGAAATAAAAGTACTTATATGACGAGACGAAGTTCGCGGGGGCAGCTAGTATTATATAATTTCCAATTATGACATTGACCGATTGAAAATAGTTTACAATAACAGCAATAATAATGGCAGCAAAGAGATTACAATACTACGTAAGAAATGGCAGGTTGAACCAACAAGAAGGTTTTAGTTTATAAAACATACTAATCTTATTGACAAGTTAAATTGTCAAACAACTTTGATCTGAATAATTTTGAACTTTATTATCGAAATGTTAAACATTATTTTCTCTGACCCGAGTCAATTCTGTAACATAGTTTCAAAAAGTAATATGTGCTCGCGATACGTTGAACGAATCAATTTGAAAATTGACGAACCTTTTCATATTTGTTACGTAAAAAACTTTTTGTCGATAATTTTTAATCAATTTAATAACTTTGCTTTACTCAGATCTTTTGTATGTTTCTTTTGTTTTGATTATGGCTAAATTATTTAATGCCATAATCAAAGACTATTAATATTGTTGAGATTTGAGTTTTTTTTGACCAAGTTCTAAAATTGAATGCCAAATAAGTTAGTTCTATGTAAAGATTTGAAATTCGTGCGAACCTGGACTCAAAGTCCCGTGCTAAAGGGCATCCTTCACCCGGACAACAGAACCTTGCAGGAGGTCCACGAACGAACCTCGATGAATCTAATCTCGATTCCATACCATTCAAATAGAACTCATTATTGCTCCGAGATTGAACTTGAAAATATCACAGAATAAGTAGCAGTTTGAAAATAGTTACCAATCCAAATCAACTGTAATCATCGTAGATAGAAGATTTAAATTTGAATGAACTGTTCTGAGCTGTCTGTCTCATCTGAATCTATCGGAATGTCGAGAACGGCAAATTCATTCATATACCTTCTAGAGTACAGAGGAAGAGAAAATAGATATTTCGGATCCATGCAGATTTATAGGGAAATTCAGTCCTGCATTTTGCAGGGTTTTCACTTTTCCATTCCCAGCAATAACTTTTTTATGCTCTTGTAGGTACCTACTCGTATTGCTTTATCAAACATTTCTGTGACCTAAGCGCCTTGAGTGAACGAAAAAGCTTCGAACTTTTTCAGATTTGCAAAAGAAAGATCTATCATTTGTTCATAATATTTATTTGTTTAGTTTCACATACAAACAAGTTACAGCTAAATTTATTTAATTTTGTATGTATTTTGCTTTAGTCTACCCATTAACGTCAGGGATTTATTGCATTGTTTTGTTTTTTGTGTATTTGTTTATTCTGTAATTTAGCAAAAATATAGTGTTTTCTAGAACGTAATCATTCTTCATTATTTATGCAAAATATTAAATTCGTTGATAAAATAATAGAGGAAATGTACGAAAATACCATTGTTGAATGCAAAACAAACGCAGCGCTGAAAACTATAGTTTCCTGGATTTAATGTAGCTCGTAGTTGAAAGGCTTATTCATGAGCTTGATAAATGCTGCATGTATTCCATGTAGTGTTTCCAAACGTTTTGTTCTAACACGAAATACTTGAAATGAAATATATGTTATTTCACTTTTAGAGTAGCTCTATTCATTATATCACAACGTAGAGAGCTTTCAACTACACTCATGCATAATAGACCAGGGTTTTTAATATTTTACAAGGAAAAAAATAGTAGTAGAATGAAACCCATTAGAAAAGGAGGGGAATATGATAAAAATTAAAGGAAAAATAAATTACGGTCGATCTGAGTTCGGGAAGTGGGAGGGGGTGGGCTTTTAAGGGGAGAAAATGGTTTATCTCGATTTGCGGTGAAACTACAAGTCCTATGAAAAAAAGTTATATGGCAAAGTTGTAGGTAATAAAACGATCTACAATTTTTAATTCACAACTTTTTTACATAACGTCAAAATGTATGTGAAAAATTCAAATAACTAAGTTTTTGGTTTTTTATTTCTATCTTTTTCAAAAACATTTTATTTTCTACGAAATTTGGTGAAAACTTACTTATTTATGTTCTAAATCCACTATAATTTATTTGATTAAAATTATTAATTTTTACACCTTATTTTGACTTAATTACTAAAAAAATAGACCAATTTTCAATCGAAAATTCACGTGTCAAAATATTAGCTTTTTTATAAAAATCGGTATGCTGTTTGTTCATTAAAATCTCTATTTTCTGATGGTTAAGAAAAATATATACATTACTATAGTAAATTATCTCAGAAAATGCAAAACACCGAAACAAAATTTGTATCATTATGTACAATTGCATCATAAAAATGAGATTTTTGCAATTTTTATTTCATATAATTGCTTATAATCCGACTTATTGCACATTATACAAACAGATTATTATATAATAATTATTATTATATAGTCTGAAAAGACAAAATCATATTTTTATGATGCAATTGTACCTAATGATACAAATTTTTGTTTCGGTTTTGTGCATTTTCTGAGAATATTTACTATGGTAATGTATATATTTTTTTTAATTATCAGAAAATAGAGATTTCAATGAACATAAAGCATAACGATTTTTATAAAAAAGCTAATATTTTGACACGTGAATTTTCGATTGAAAATTGGTCTATATTTTTGAAAATTAAGTCAAAATAAGGTGAAAACAATAATATTTTCAATCAAATAAATCACAGTGTATTTGGGACATAAATAGGTAAGTTTTCACCAAATTTCGTAGAAAAATAACAATTTTTGAAAAAGATAAATAAAAAAAACCAAAAACTTGGTTATTTGAATTTTTCACATAAGTTTTGAGGTTATGTAAAAAACTTGTGAATTAAAAATTGTAGATCTTTATATTACCTACAACTTTGCCATATAACTTTTTTTCATAGGACTTGTAGTTTCACCGCAAATCGAGATAAACCATTTTCTCCCCTTAAAAGCCCACCCCCTCCCACTTCCCGAACTCAGATCGACCGTAATTTATTTTTCCTTTAATTTTTATCATATTCCCCTCCTTTTCTAATGGGTTTCATTCTACTACTATTTTTTTCCTTATTTGACCATTTTTGAAGCTAACTGCACTGGTCTATAAGTGATTCGTGTTTTGTTATATCGAAGATTTAAATTGTGCGAAAATTCGAATCATTGTCAATAATTTAATAAAATACAGTTATCTGTTTTTGCTATTAGACCGCACAACGCACAATGCCACTTGAACGAGCTAATTCTCTTGGCTATGTCGGTGACGCTCTCCTCATGGTAGGCAAACTCTAATCATGGCCCAATTCATAGCTATTGACATATATACATATACATAGCCCAATTCATAGCTATTGACATACATATACATAGCCCTTCTGTTTCTAGTACTCAACAAACTACCTAAACTTTAAATAACACTGTTTTAATATCACTTTAATAACCTGTCCTTTACAGCTTAATAAACAAAATATAAAGGATTTAGTGCTGGAATTCACGGTGAAATCACCATTCCCCTAGGGTTAGAATTTGCTCCTATAAAGGGGTATAAAGGGGTGTATAGTAAATCCGTGTGGAAACAGCCCGTTTGTCAGCCGAGCGGGATCATATCCCGACTGAGTTATCTAGATGACCCACTATGACTTTATTGAGTGTACGGGATGTTGCGATTTGGTTTTGCAACTGAGACCTTATTTTATACATGGCACATATTGTGAGTATTATGCACAGCTATAGTGTTTATCAGCTGGTTCAAATCAGATAGGAGATACGTATAAGAACGAGAGTCACCGACGTAACGAGGTTTTTTTAAAGTGGAAGTGGACAGACCAAATAGCGCAAATAACAGATGACCGTTAAAATCTCGAATGGAGGCCGCAGATGGGCAAGCGTCATTGGTTTACAGATAAACCAATGAAATAGTCATGCCATTTAGAGTCAGCTGTTAGTTAAAGGTGGATGCGAGGAAATAACTAATTCCAAGAAGCCTTTCTGCGTAGACGTTTAACGGGTGAAATAATTAAACGCCGGTGAAATGTGCTCTTTATTGACAAAAATATGCATTCAGCCGATTAGAAGATTCTTTCTGATGTAGATTGTATTAGTAGCATTGCATTTGTGCATTTTGTCAACGTCAAAAAGTCATTATTATTTAAAAAGAAATCAGATGTCAGTTGTCAATCAACAGCAGTCGTTTATTATGGCTGGAAACGTTTAACTACACACAAATAGAAACCATAGGAAAGCAAGAAATACAACGAACTAGCCTGCCACGCCTTGGCTTTGGAAAATCTTTGTGCTATTATATATTTTTTTCCTCCTTAAAAAGTAGCTTTAAACCTAATATTAATCATCATCATCATCAGCCAAAATTTGTCCACTGCTGGACATAGGCCTCCCCTAGTGAGCTAGTAGTTTTAATATTAATAATAAATCATAATAAAACGGTAGAGTGTTATGGTATAGGTAGAATAATTTACAAACTACTTTTAATACGAGAAAATATAATTTTGAAAGAAATTTATAACTCATAAGTACTTAAAAAAACAGAAAAGTTACTTAGCAACATAATGTTTTGAAGTAAAAATAAGGAAAATCCATCATGACGAAGGAACAGCCGCGAACGGAAAACTAGTGATTCTATAAACTGTAATCTTTTCTACGCATCACCCTGTAGGAGACAGCTCTTATTGGCTGGCGATTGGATTTTTGACGGACGGACAAGTACACATTGAAATTGTTTTATAGTTAGCCTCTTTTAAAAACAAACATTCTGACATGCCGCGATAAACTGTCCTTTGAACTACAGAATGAAAATGGTGTAAACATTTTAACGTTGTAAGAAATTGTACCATTCGTTAAATTCTTTACTAACCACAAATAAAATAGTAAAATGACGTCTACTCTATGGTATATAAGGGCTATCCGAATTAACTCGGAGCTCAAAATAAGCATAAGGTAAGAGGGTGTTAACAATTAGTATGGCTTTAATACCCACAGTTTGGTTAATCCGATATAGGTACTTGTAAACGTAGGTTTCCGGCTGTCCCCCTGACCTATTCTATACCTACTTCTATCAGCTTCTATTAAGGGTTCTGAGGTAGGTTGGCTTTCGATATTGTTGGAAATACAACACTCGTGTTCTAAAAATAGATATAATCTGAAAACTTGAACCTCGTTGAGATATTAAAAACAAAGAATTTACAGCAGTTTTCATTTTAATCATTTAGTTTATAAATTATTACATGATGATCCTAGTTTGAAACTCCTTTCGTATTTACATAAATAATATTGTTTTCATTTTCATTTGAATTGAATAATTTTGCAAATATTGATGTTAGCTTGTAGTTTCATATGAACTGTCTTTACTAAGACTGATCTCCAGAATAGAAGTCTCTTGCGTCCCTCAGGGTATTACCACCGGTCTACTTTTCAATCTCGAACTCGCCGATCGCGCTCCCCACAAAACAACAAATTATTTAAGGCTTTTTTTAGGCTCGGTCATATTTCGCGGGAAGCCAGCGGCGAGTTTTTAACGCATCTAACGCCGTAAGCCTCTAATTCCGTGATATAAGGTGCGGATTTTTTATCTGTGCCATTCGGAGGCCGATTTCAAGCCTGCAGTCAGCACGTATAAATCTTAACAGGATTTAGGGGCAAACACACGGACGGGACCCGTGGTACGAGACTTTATGACTGTTTGTTGGAATTTGAAACAATGGAGTTGGCGGGGAATTAACGTGTGTTAGTGGTCAATAGAACGTGATATATGGGATGCCGTGGTAATTTTTAAGGGTTTTCCTAAAAAAAAATTAAGAGGTTATGTTAATTTTTATTTAGTTAGTTACTATACAACACTTAATTTTATATTACGGTCGTATTGATAATAGTTTTATAACTTCTATTATGAACAAATCTTATAAAAAAAATGAAAGTAAAATTATTAAAAAAAAATAAAGAAACTTGTAGATCTGTAAGTAGCCGACACAAAATGTGATTCTTTTTACGTATAGGTACGCTCTACATAAGGCAAAAATTTATCCAATTTTTTAAACCACATAACCAAGCCGTCTAGCTCCAATAAGGTTCTCGTTGAAAAATCCTAGGGCCAAGGGTCAATGGGGTAAGTGAGAGGTGGGGCAGAGGATTTATAGCGCGGGCTGACTCGGTGCTTAAGGACCGCGTAATCGATGCCTTAATATGACTTATGATTACAAACCCATCGTCCCATTGTAGGGATGATTTGGAGTGTTTGTGTTTGTGTGAAAATGCAGAAAACATAAGACAAATAGAGCGTTATAAAATAAAAAGACATGTAGTTACACCTAAAACCGTAAGCTCAAAGCTGGTATTACGGGTGGTAGATAAATGCTACTTTCAGTATTCCTTTTAGAAACTGTAATTGATCTTGAAGGATCCAGAGTTTTCCTGATGACGGTGTCTTGATATTATTACAATTAATTTAAATAAAAGTTATAATTTAGAAATATAATTTATAAACAAAATCAACGAGTCCAAATATAAATAACCCGCGATATTCAATTAAAACAGACCGAGTATTTTGTTGATGTTTATTAATATTTACTACACAGCAATGTGACATAAGAGTACGGCACAGCAATTAAGCACAAAGGCAGGAAGGAATAACAGGGGCTCAACATGTCTCTCTCGTAGACACCTTTCGTATATTATGTCCAACCAAACTAGCTTAGAAATTATAACAAACCTAGTCTCAGCTCTAAACGTCGTCACTGATCAACAACCTTAATGCTTCACACACCACACCAGGGCATGTGTGTATGTGTTACTAGAAAAATAAATGCTTAAGCTTTGGCTTTAAACAAACACGTTCGGAGTTCGAAAGAATAAATAAATTATGTTGGTCTATTCACACAGTAACATCTAGATCTGGGAATATTTTTTTATGTTTAATTAAACATATTTCTATGTATGTATGTATATTATATTAAGTATACCAGAAATAGATGGCTAGAGGCTAGATGTTGAAGTGTGAATTGTCCTGCATTATTCATTTATTAATTATCCCGACCCGGTATTGCTCCGATAGTGGACAGTCCGTAATTACCTTCAGGTTCACACGATCAGATGACTTAGTACGGACAGTAACATAATGCAGGGGATTACAGGCAATGGAGCCGGCTCTGCGTGTCCAGAAGTCACATGGAAATGCTAGATTATGAAATTGTTTATTGGAACAGTTGATAGCGTTTCGTTGGTGGTATTTATTTGAATATTTCTGAACCAGAAACTATACGTTAGAAGTGAATATTTATAATGTTACTAAAAGGTGTCATCAGTACTATTATTATATTATTGTACATTCTATTAGACCAAGAGCCTGTGATGGCCAGACCTTCCTTTAATTCACAAGCGTGAAAATTCTTTCATGTGTATGTCTAACATAGGTAAGAATAACCCCCAAACATGAAACCTGGATCGTGGTTCCTTTGGGAGATAACAGGTAAAAGGTTGTTATCTCCCAAAGGAACCGCGATCCAGGTTTCATGTTTGGGGGTTATTCTTACCTATGTTAGACATACACATGAAAGAATTTTCACGCTTGTGAATTAAAGGAAGGTCTGGCCATCACGGGCTCTTAGGTTATATTATTGATGCGTGTATGTGTGTGTGTACAGCAAAACTCTCAAACGATTTTAAAGAATTTGATATAAAGATAGTTTCTAAACACGCCTAAACTTTAAACGCATTTTTTGGTACAAACTTGGCACCAAACTAGATTAGTTTCTTCAATCTACGTTAGCCCAGATTTAATGCATCAAATTTCTTAAAACATTTGAATTTATCGCGGCACGTGTCAGTGCTATAAGTTCGCTGGAGGACGTGTGATATTTCGCTAAAACTTAGGTCTTATTTTAACAAGATTTCCACCTAGGTTTGCCAGCTTTTCGTTTCGTTAGATATTCTGTTAGTGTTTTCGTTTTTAATATATTTAAGTTATGTGGTGGTGTGTAGTTTAGTAGTACAGGCTTAACACTATCTGTGCCCATGATACACGCTCGTATCTATAGCGCGGTGTGGAGGGAGGTGCTACAGCCGAGCTTGGGTATTGAATATGCTATACTGTTTTAATAGTGCCTATGTATTTACTTCAACAAATAACTCTTACTAAATAGAAAGAATAACCAAATTATTGCTCAATTGATCAGTATCCAATGACCTCCTGGGCTTATTGCCCAACATCAGTATTATAAACAGCGTGGTATCTTCTCATATTATTATGATCCTGTTAAAAACTTCTTCCTGTTAGATCTTGTGGCGACCCTGAGCAAGTTTTAAATTTTTTTCAACAAATGTAGTTTTTTTTGGTTATTTTTACAACAAACAACATACAGCGTGTTCCAGAAGCGGCAAGTAGCCGTTATCTCGCGGGTGCATTGTCGCGTCACTCACTCACTCACACTTGGCCACAACACAATACCAAGTTTCAAGCTGTTTTGCTCTGAATCTGTTGTGCCGGTCATTTTGAGATTCCACATTCGAAATTATTGTACTACAATGTAAACGTATTTTGTTTGTACAATGTCTGAATACAAATATAGTACAAAGCATAGTAAACCCTCAATCTGCTACAAAGATTACTCAATTTATTAAACCAATCTCTTTCAAAACGCCATGTTGTAAAACAATGGCGGATGATTGTAGTTTTTTCGCGTAATGCCCCATAAATCGACAAAATTGCTTTTCTGAATAAAAAGTGGCTGTTAAGAAATAACTCATAGCAATATCATTTATGGCTATGAGTCAAATGACTTATGTACTCGTAGTTTATTACATGACATATTTATATTAGGTATGTAGTAAGTAGGTACCTAGTGAATTCGAACAGTTTAAATAGTTAATTACTTTGTGTATTATCTTGTAATGTGGTGCAGTAAATAATATCTTTCAGTAAATAATTTTGTATTATAAAGTCTATCTATCATCCACGGTGAGGTATAATGTACATATTAATCACAATAATGGTGTTTTACATTCTTGAAAAAAATATATTTTGTGCACCTCCATACATAAGTGAACGACAACTATGCCATAAGAGTGCTGATTTTTCTCTTTGTAAACGTAATCTCGTGGGTGACAATTCTATGAATAGCAAAAAAAAAAAATGATCTGGAACACAATGTAAGGTGTCCCTGATCATTTATTTACTATTTGTGCTCGTGTTCGTAATTTCTTCGGTGGAAAGTTACTCTACCACCGCACTAGATATGGCCAAAAACAATTCAATTATATTTCTGACAATCTGACCCAATCCCAATGTTCCATAAAATTATAAATTTAATCCGTAGTATCCGTTCTAAATAATCTTTTAGCGATAAAAGTCAGCTATCTTCATAATTAGGTAGCACCTGAAATATTTAGCCTCGTATCTCGTAACGTTACTTCACGTTGGTTTACGTTTACGTGATCTAAAACGAACGTGATAAGCTTCCGGTGAGATTGATCCATTGGTTGTATAAGGTGGACTAGGATAGGTTACTAAACGTTTGGTATAAAGTGATTTTCTGTGTAAGTTAGTTCAGTTTTCTTTAAAAAAAAATATCACTAAGCAGCCTTGTTAAACAAGAAAATAATCTTCTTTTGCTGTGCGATTTGCTATCTTAAGAAAAAATACAACAATACAGAGTGTAGTAGAGTGATTCAGGAGGAAGGTTTATAGGTATAAATAGACAACCGAGGCGAAGCGAGGGCGGGTCGCTAGTTTTAAAATAAATTAGTTTCAGTGTCTAGTTAGGTTAGTGCAGTAAATATAGTCGTAGAGCCAGCCGTGATTAGTTGGCAAGACCGTGAGTACCGGGTACAGGGTGCCGATAAATCGCCGCGTCTAATAAAAAGCGGCCGGCGGGCTTTGCGGATTGCCTTACTAGTCGGAGAGCTGGCGGTTATTTTTTAATTGGTTTTCTTTTGTTGTCTATTTGGTGGTTTCATTGATTATATAGGAAGATAAGGTTAAGAGATCAAAACTTTAAAGGTAAATGAAATGAAAATATAAATCTAAATTTAGACTAAGTTAAATTTAAAATTTCTTATTTTAAGTGACTTTGTAATAAGTTTTATAAGAAATAAAAAAAAAAAGTTCTTTAACCTTAAATGAAAATATTTATTTAGGTAAGCACGTGCATGTTATTTCGTCCGTTGCTAACATAAGACAGGTTAGTGTTCCAAATTTGATAATAGCGACAAACTCGCATAGGATTTTTTTTAAGAAATTCTAAACAAGACACGTTAAATATATTATTTGAGCCTGCCCCAATAAACAATCGATTTTGTTTTATTTGGTCTCTTTCATTCTGACATACCGAGTTCGATAGACAAACACATATCCAAATCTCCTATAAATTCTGTTTAAGTTTATGTTACAAAGAAGCCGCCATCTCCTAATCTACAGTAATAGGGGTCGATATACACGAATTGGCCCGAGTAGATTGGATTATGGCGGTGTGGCTTGCGCCTTACATTACCGCCGATATTGCACACGTGGCGGCTGCCTTAGGATCATTTACATATCTGTACATGAGAAGTTGGTAAACCATAATCACTCATATTTATGATCCCACTGCTGGGACACAAGGACTCACTTGACGAGAGAGATTATGCCTTAATTCACAAGCCATTATGATCCTTAGTAATACCTACTATAAACTTCGTATGGATGGATGTTTTGACTAAGATACTAAAATTCCGTGTGAAGCGAAAGGCAAATAAAAACTTAAGAGTGTGACGATTTGTTTTCTGAGCATTTTTGACTTCCATTACGCACACGTTATTACAAATTGACGTACCAGGGGCATATGAATCAATCAATCAATCAACCATTACTCTCTAAGGTTGTTTATTATTAACAATACCGAGCCAAGTGGAGGGGCAGGTGTCCTTAAACGCGGGGCTGCTGTGCGAGATGTGGATGTCCAGGAGTTCAGAGGCGGGCAACAGGCGGGCCGCTAGCACCTTCAGCGTCGCGACCACTTCCGAGCCCACCTGTGAGGGCTTCGTGGTCAGCACGTCTATCACTCCGTGGCGAAGCGCGTAGTTTACGGTGTTCCGGAGGTGGAACTGAAAAAAACACATCAATATATATAGTAAAACATATCAATAAAATTGAAAAGCTTGTTGTTTGTTTGTTTGAACGCGTTAATCTCAGGAACCGCTGGTTCAATTTAAAAAAATATTTAAGAGCCTTGTGACTTTACGAAGTTTTGCGAAATTGGATATTTTATGCACCACGTGACCGGCGCGTCACGCGAATTCTATGAAAAATACTAAATGATCTTGATACTTCGTCGATCTAAAACATACAAATATACTAATAATTATTTTAGATCTGTAGAAAATGGCATCGAATAAATTCCATTTTATTGAGTGGATTTTTTTTCAGTTTCATTCCGAAATAATTATTATATTAATGTTTTTATTTAATTGATAGGTGTTTAATATATTTTCCTAAATTCAAAATGGTGGATATTTTTATTTCAATATTTGAATCAATTATGTTTTATCTTAATAATATCAATATTTATTTTAAATCTGATTGATTATTTGAAATCAATTAAGTAGGTACATAATTTTAAATTAAAACATTCATGATTAATAATTATATATATAAGAATAAAACTGAAAATAGTCTTATTGAAGTTAAATGTCCTCATTCATCTCATCTTATGGGCTCATTTTTAAACCGATTCTTCTGAAATTTGGTGTGTAGGTTTGTAATTAAATGTTTTTTTTTTGTCGAATGTTGGGACTTTATGTAAGTTCGAAAGTCTAAATTGAACGTACTAAATACAAATTCTAATTATAACAAAACAAATAAATTATATTACCTATATTTAAGTTGCTTGTTTTGTTAGATGGTATATTTGTGTTTGAATAAATAAAAGTTTCGTTAATGAAGGTTTTAATTATGTTTAGGTATTATTTTTGTAGTTTCGAACTTTATATTTATTTTTATATTTATTGGTATCCATTTATCTACATATGTCATACACAGATGTAGAATATCCATTTATCTACATATGTCATCTTGAATAATTCCCATTATATTTTTATTTTGATAAACTATTTATTTTTATTTTATTACGAACTTATTTAAAATATTTAATTTTTATATTAAAAAAAACCAACCCGCACTTGGCCAGCGTGGTGAATTAAGGCCTAATCTATCTCGTCAAGAGAGAAGTCCCTATCCCAGCAGTGCGAACGTGAATAGGGGTGTTATTTTATATACAGGGCGTTCCAAAATTATGGGCCATGAAGGGGAAGTACCATATATATCGTTGATAGTGAATTTTGCTCAAAGAAGACTTCATTTTATTTTAAAAAGTAAGTAATTTAATTAATTAATTTACAAAAAAAATGTTTCATGTTTTTTATTTGATTAAAATAATTAATTTCACGTTGTTCCTTTCTTTTAAAATACTATGTTACTTAAGCAGAGTTATTATTTTTTAGCTATTCTTTCGATTGGTATCATAAAAATAGAGTTTTTTTTTCTACATGTAAGTCGGTTCGATTCCCAGACAAAGCAAGTAATTTTTAGAAAATCTATGAATCCAGAATTACTAACTTTTAAAAATAAAATGAAGTCTTCTTTGAGCAAAATTCACTATCTACGATATTTAAGGTACTTCCCCTCCATGGCCCATAACTTTGGGACGCCCTGTATTTATTAGAAAGGTACAATTATTTAATGTTTACAATAAATAATATATTTATTAGAAAGGTACATTATTTATTGTTTACATATTGGATACTCGGTAAAAATAAGAACAAAAAATTACGGAATATTTTCTTTGTAATAAATATTATGGAAATCTATACTACAATTATCAAGCTGAGGAGATTGCTTGTTTATTTGTTTGAACGTGCTACTCAGGAACCGCGGGTCCGATTTAAAATATGATTTCAGTATTGGATAGTAAAATGATCGAAAAAGGCTATAAAACATAAACTAGTAAATAACGTAAAAACGCAAGCGCAGCTGTCGGCGGGTCGGCAAGTTAGTCATAATCTAAAAAAATCATAGGCATAATTACATTTAGTCGTTGTACGGTTTCACCAAAAAAAGTTGCCTTGTTGTTTTTTAATTAGGATAGATAACTTTAGATATGCAATCCACATCCTACAGCATAACCTCCAAATAAATAAGGTAAAACAAGATGACAATGATGTGGTACAATTCTTAGGCCAGCAACATTTGGTACAATTCTTAGGCCAGCAACAACAATAATTGACCGTTATCAATAAAAATAACAATTGATCGTTATCAACGGATCAACTTATGTCGGTCGTAGTATCGCAATAACACATACACGCACACTAACAGCGTTTTTACAGCAATTGACAGTCCCACACACTGACATTTTACGAAATATTTCTATATTTTATTCAAGAACAACCGACATAGGTCCGACCTCGACAAGCGCTCGCGCGGTACTAAATGGAAAAAGCCGGCTGAATGAAAAAACTACTAAATTATGGTAGTTTTATTTTATTCATAAAAAATTACCAAAACCGTTCTACAAATTAAAATTAATATCATAGTTTAAGCAAATGTTGATAAATATTTTGATATAAATATGACGTCCCATTGATTTAGAACTTCGGAGTTATTGAGGTTTGTTTCGAAGCATTTTCGGTCGATATTAAATTCGGTATATCTTTAGAATAAAAGCATTTAACGAAAATGTACTCTACTCTAAATGAAGAATAGGATATACGTAACATAATAAAAAATAGTTTTATCGCCCATATTCATTAGAATCTACAAATTAGAGCTGAGAAAACAGGTCTTCGATCGTTTTTTACGAAACATGTATCCGGAGAATGATTATTACTCAATATATAAACAAGTTATCTAAAATGTTTCTTACTACTTTTGTAGAGGAGAAAACGAACTATTATAAAGATGTAATTGTAATATCAAACAACTAACGCAAACCATAGAATTAGGACGAGAAAACCGAACAATTTCGCGATTTCACGTAATAGGCCTCCGAGGAAGGTTAAAGGCGATGCTCATAACGCAATTATATAAAATTTGTCTACCTTATTGGTAGATCTTTTACGCCCCGTGGTACTTTATAGGTCAAAACACCTGGATAATCTTGCTTAATAAACTCTTTGTATGAAAAATCTCGTTCCTTCCACTCGACACTACCAAAACGACACCACCGGTAGTGTCGTATGGAATCTCTATTTATATACGTTTTGCACCATTCTTGAAATTATCGCATGAAGTTGTGTGAAAAATCTAAACTCCCTTTTCGCTTGAAAGGCTATATCGAACGCCCCAGCGCTACCAAGGCACCATAAATCGCGAAGGGTAGCACCGAGCCAGCCTTTTAATTGTAGCTATTGCAATTTATCTCCCGCGATGACTCATCGCTGGGATAAAGTTCTTCCGGCTTTTAAATGAAAACTCGGCAAAGTTTGTTTTGCTTATTTGATTGTGAAAAAACGTGAAGCTTTAAGTTTTCTTAATAATGTCACAGAGTAGATTTGAGTTTGTCTATGTGAAGTGTTTCTGTTACCTACTGCTCAATGAAGCTCTCTGCTCTTAGAAGTACACTTTTGAGAAATTGCTATACCTATAAATTTTTTTCCACGCAATCTTTGTATTCATGACAATAACAAATTCTTAATCAGTATTTTCGTCATAGCTGAAACCGAAATGTTTTGCTTGCTCATTTAAATAGAATACATTTTCCACATTCATCACCAATCATATTTTCCAATTAAACGGCGTTCGCATAGCATTAGAAAGCATTCATTTATTTAACGAACTAGATAGTGCCACGAGAGTGAGCGACGCAGTCTATAATCCAAGAACAAGTGTACCAGGGTAACATAAACTATAAAGATATGAGTAGTAAAGCGATGGGTACAGCAAACGTCAAAGAGAGATAGGACAGAATGCCTCCCCGCAACATAATTGCATTTCTTTATGAGGCTAGAAATACGGTCTAATTTCCTGGTGTGAAATTTTCCGGAAAAGCGGCAGGCTTGTCTAGTTTCCTGTACAAGTTTCCTTCAGAAAATCGGACGTTTTATAACTACGGACCTGAAAATTGAAACCTTGAAAGAAGTTTTCATATGTAATAGTGTTTTAATAGTTATTTTATAAATACAAAACAATACTTTTTTTGAACACCAATCTTATAACAATTAAATTAAAGGCATAATATAACATTTTTAATGTAGGTATTTCGTTATAAAGAAAGCGTTATCTCTTGATAAACGCAAAACTTCGTCGGGATGAGTGTTTGTTACTCTTGCACGCAAACACGACTAAAAATATTATAAATAAAACTTTACAATCAAAGTAACAAAAAGCCCACTCTCTTTAAAATATTTATACAATTTGAAGATTTTTTACGCTAGCAACTATAAACTTAACATAGACATTCACAAGAGTATATAGTATAGGTAATTCCGTGAACAAACGTATTCCTGAAATCTGAGGTTCGTTTTTCTCACATATTTGAACAATATGCACCATCTGTCGCGTTACGTGGAAGGCATCGTGAAACTTGACCTCCAAATATCGAATCCGGTCAAGTTATGTCGAAACCTTATCGCTAACCGGTAAAGTGTTTTGCGCAAGTTATACATCATTTTCTAAAAGTACCGACGGTTTCCCTACGGAGAGTTTTTTTATTTTCAATTGGTTTTATAGGGACGACGCTTGTCTTTTCATACCAGTATCATTACATTCATCAAGCAACAAAAATGTTTTATTTGCTACTGTTTGATTTTGATTTTTTTACTTACCACGGGGCTAATGTCGCTGTGTAAAATTGTCCAGTAATATTATTTATTATTATTATTATTTCGAGGATAAAACAAACAAAATCTATTTAATATAGAGAATCAATGAAATAACTTAGAATGGGAGCTGAAATGTAAAAGTTTATATCAAAGACGATTTCTGAAAACAGTACCATAAAGGCACAAACAATTGTCAATTTAACCCTTCGTACAGTCTGCGTCCAAATCTCGGTGCAATTCTCGATACCGAGTACTAGGACAGCAGAAAACTAAAGGAGTTATCAAAATGATAGTCCTCGGAAGGGGGGGGGGGGGGGGGGGGGGGTTGGGCGACTGCAGACAGGAGGTTCTCCCACAAGGTGCAATTTATGCAATTCACTTAGAACTTTAATGACAGTAGCTACAGTTTATTTTTCAATTATACTGTCTATCTATATGATCTTGTAATTGAAGTATACTATTGTAGAAACATAATACACCCCTCTCTCGTTTATTAATCGTTCGGTCGGTACGACTCGCAGAGAAGATAAAGTGGTACTGTTCTTAGTCCGGCACCACGCGGCATTATTAAATTACAATAGCAAAATTAAGACAATATACCTGAAGTAACAAAGCGACTCCTAGGTGCACAGGATGCACTTCGATATCCTTGAGTTTCCGCACGAGGATTCGCGGCGTCAGGTCGTCCAGTTTGCCCAGCTGCGTCAGTATTCTGGGAGCCTGGTAGTTCACATGAAAAAGGTGAGATATATTAACTGTAGATACCTCTAGTAACTTCTGGGGATCTGGTTACATAACTAAAGCATAATGTAAGATGAAACAGAACATGTTTGTATCTTTAGTTCAAAAATAAACATAAGTACCTTTACTCCTTAATTACATACATTAACCAATATTAATCATGAACAGCTTAGTAGTATTGATTTTATGTGGCTTCTTCAAATTAGGAAAGACATTTATTCATTTGATTATCCGAACTGAGAGGTGAACTTACAGTAAAGATGACGTCATAGAGCCTGGCACACGCGTGGAACACCTGGACATCTGCCATCTGGTCGTGCATGTCCTGGCTCTCCACTGACATGTAGTAACGGTGGGCCGAGTCGATGCGGTCTGTGGCGCTTGTGTTGCGTGGAAGATCCTGGAATCAAATCCATTGTATTTTGAGATCAATTAAGCATAATATTTAAAATACACTCATGGGATATAAGGAGGTGGGTGGGTGTAGTTTATTTTCCCCAAGACCTGTGAAAACTTATTTTAACTTGTAGGGGTTTATTTTTCTTACACATAGGAATATGTTAATGTACATTATCAATCAACCTTACAATAATAGTTTTACTACAAAAATGAACAATTCAGGGGGCATTGCTAAAAAGTATCGTACATAATCCATTCGTTTGATTAAAAGTTGTGTCCGTTCCAAGACTGTAATATATAGAACCCAGATAATAAATAAAGGATGCTGCCCATTGCTTAGGCACGTGCTTCCGAGCCGTTGCATACATTGGACAGACCGTAAACCTTTCAAATTGTTCTAAAATGTATAGAACAGCTAGACAGAGTAGGTACCTACCTACCTAGAATACGCAAACCTAGCTTTTTTTCATAATAGTACCCTTTTTGAACAGATAATTAATTACAATTTTGGAAAATTCTATATATCATATTTCGTCCATTTCGATTTTGTAGGGCGTGATTTAACTATTTCTGATTGAACTTTATCAAATCATGGTTGTGACGTTGCTTCCAAAGCCAGGAGTACTAGGACAGCAGAACGATGTAAGAAGTATGGCTAATCGTTGTATTCCCGATTTAAAAGCTCAAATATGAAATAGGAATTTTTATTTAAAATTACAATGAATAAAAGATTGTAACCATTGCTCATTTGTAGTAAAACAAAAATACTAAACTAAATTATTAAAACAATCGACAACTTAAAAAAAAATTCGAATACAGAAGGGTTGTTGCAGAACATGCCTTCCATGTTCAAAATTGTATCCGCCCTTGCAATCTAAGAACGCGCTAATAAATAAAAGATGGCGCCCATTGGTCAGTCCAGTGCATCCGCCGTGAATGGCCGTGATAAAGCCAGCTATTCGTCATCGATGCGGCCAGCGGCGGCCAGCGCAGTCGGGTGGAACTTGCACTTCCTTTGGCATTCAATGATCCGATTTAAGAAATATAATCTGATTGGATTTGCACACATTTTTATCCTGGTAGTCCTGAATGAAAATAGTAAAAAATCTGACTATAGCTATTTTCTAGTTTCGCAAATAGTGTATTTACTGCAATAACTGTACTGCTTAAAATTTGTAACTAGATAGTTTCCTACATAAAATACTGAAATCTGCATTATATCTTAATTTCCTGTAAAAATTTATAAATATTTACCACTAATCGAATATGTTTCGTTACGGTTAACTTACATTTTAATCAAATATTTAACATAGAGAACCTTCACACTAAGCAATGCCTGTATCGTGAAAACCGAAATCATGATGTACCTACCGAACATGACGTAAACTGGGTTGTTATGATGATGGGTTACCTTAGCAATGTCGATGAGCTTCATGACGAGTGAGGAGTAGACGCGTCTGCTGATGGCGTCCGTCCGACGAGACCGAAAGTTGTCCACCTCTCTGCAAACAATCATCATCATTGACCATCAACGTTGAACACTAATGACCTAAGTTATTAACAAAAAAACTTTATTGGCCTTATGATACTAGTTATTTTTTATATTGTATGTATTGTGCTGTTAGTTTTCCTAGTATTAAATAAATAAATTAATAAACAAAACGCTTAAATTACCGCACCTCTTTACAATGTACTTTTTTCAATTTCTAAAATGACTTTCATAAACAAAACGCTTAAAGTAACGCACCTCTTTACATTGTACCTTTTTCAATTCTAAAATGAGTTTCATAAACATAACGCTTAAAGTAACGTACCTCTTTACAATGTACTTGATGATCAGTGACAGGGTCCTGTTGAGGAACATTTGGTTCTCCTTCTTGAGGTCCACCAGCAGCTCGCGGTTGAACCTGGTGTCCTGCAGCGCCTCCACTATGGTCTTCGCCAGGTGCTTGTTCTGCTGGTATGAGTTCTGGAATGATACATTATGTAATATGAACTAAGATAGGTACACAGTCAAGGCTTTATGGTTAATTTATTTTTTGAGTTTGACGAAAAATTCGAATCCCTTTAATATAAAAGTCAAATGTGATCTTAAATAATACGGCTTCTTTTCAAGAATTAGGCCTTCTTAAATATCAGACAGTACAACACAATTTCAGAGCTTACTAGACATTGCTGCGAGAATTGTCCAGCACTATTTATATATTCAATACATAAGCGCATAAGCTTGGAATCCGATGCGAAACTACATCTGCAGTGCCGTTGCAGAAGAAATATAGATCACATGTAAATAGTTCTTTGCACGATTTAAAATAGCCACAGTTAGAGAATATCATTGCCCTGCATCCATTTTATTATTCTACTAACAAAGGCCTCTTCATTTAAAATGTGCAATTGATAAAATATTCATGCAAACAAAAATGGTTCCTGTTCACGCGCTATGAGCCCACACAAATAACAATAGGCCACAGTATCGGTCTATAATGCCTTTTTATTTTGTATACAAATTGTATATTCAAATGTAAATGTGTGTAATTTTTGGGCCTAAAGCCAGGAGTTTATGATACTGTCATGTGAGTTTGGAGTTTTTGTAATGTACCAAGCTGGAAATATATCAGTAAAGATATAATTTACGGCATATCTGTGCAGGCTACTTTCTTGTATGTGCATCTACTTATGAGTCCTAGATTTATGAAATATTAAAATAAATCCTATCTAGTACAAACCATTATAGATACATTAAGAACACCGGGTAATTTACCATATTTTTTTATCTTTAAGTTTCTCGATACCTACATGCGCCATGGTAGACTTACGACACGAAGAAAATGAAGTTATTTATCTAAATGACGCATTATAGATCTTTAAGCGGTCTACACACCAAAGCCGGCGGCCCGGCGGCACAGCCCGGCGGCTTAGTGCCGGCGGGTTAACCCGGCGGATTCAGAATGTCCAAGCCGAACGACTTTGCCGGCGGCAATGCCGGCGGCACGACAGCCGCGGCTTGTGGTGTTCTAGTAATACGTCACTACTCTATGAAAGCCGGCGGGCATCTGACTAAGGGATGCCGCCGGCATCGGCATGCAGCCCCGCCGGCTTGCCCGCGCGGGCGCAAGCCGGCGGCATGATTGTACAAAATAAGGCCGGCGGGTTGGGCCGCCGGGCTGTGCCGCCGGGCCGCCGGCTTTGGTGTGTAGACCGCTTTAGAGATTGGTTTAGTCTAATCACACCACATTGCATAAATCTAGCATAGCCGCGTGCAAGCTAGTTATGAAATAAAACGTAGGAAGCACAAGTTAACATTCACCTCAGTGTTTTCCGGCCTCGCGCACTTACTCATAAATATCACGAATAAAAGAAAAACACTCGATTGAACCATTGCGGTTGCGAAATTCACTCCAACTGCCCACTGCAGGTAATCATCTAGCTACAGCTGCCAGTATGAACATTTACACGTGATTAAACTGTTAATAAAACCATACACATTAACATTTTATTCGTTAAATTAATTGATAAGACAAAACGCAATACGGGGCGAGAAAGTTATTTTGTAGGTACCCAAGATAAAATAATATTAGAACACGAAACGGGTACATACCATGATTGAAATGTTTTTGAGATTCCCAATATTTCGACACTGTTACAAGCGCCATCTTTACAGAAAGACTGATGACTTTTGCGAGTAGGCACGCAGTTATTCACAAACCAACCGACCTACCCTCTTTCTGAGTATTTTATTGCGAATAGTGCCACTACCACCTGTTTCATTCCGAGCTGAATTCAACTTCTTGACTTTATTTCAAAGTAATAATGTATTAAGACAAACATTATAAATATGATCTTACATAAACAACTATAGCCAAATTCACCAGTCTCTGCGTATACACATTTTATTTCCAACTTCCAGCACCATACAGAATTTTAAAGCGAATTTTTAAATTTTCCGGTACAGAGCCGAGCCCCTAGCGGCCGTCTCGGGAACTACTTGGTACATAACTATAATATACATTATATACTTACTCACCCGGCAACTCTGCTAAGAGACATTTTAAAGGCTTATGCGGCTATATCGGTGGCTTAACTCGTTTAAGTTGCTTGTTTTATAAAGATTTTGGTAATGGATGTTTTTTAAACAAGTGTGAGTATTACTGTGTTTTTATTCCGTCTACTGTGAATGAAATGATGTAGGTACCTATATAACAACACTTTCAACTGTTGGCAAAGATAAAATATTTTATCGCTTTTGCTACGTAGAGACAAATTTCAGCTAGGCCTAAGAGATTTACTAATTTTGTAAATATCCATACCAATTTTGCCAGTTAGTGATTGTTAAAAGTAAAGACGCATGTACTGCAGCACACTTGGCTACTATAAAATTCATCAAAGACATCTCAACACGCAAACTTTAAAAATTAATATTTCAATTCCCTACCGCGTAACTTAAACAGTTTGCTGAAATCTGCGGAGAATTTTGTATTTTGCATCAAGAAAACTTTCCAATATTTTACTGGAATACTTGAAACAAAGTTTGGTCAGTCTGTATGTACGTGATTTCGTTTGTTTTATGGGGCTCGAGTGGGCTGTGTGGGCGCCACTCTTGGATGTAAATAAGTCATAGAATCCTTGCGACTTGTTTCTTCGAACGCTCTAAAAAAAGAATTTTCAAATGTATTTTAAAATGCAAAAAAAAAAATGTAATAAATGGTAGCCCGCTTGTTCTACTCGTAATTCTATCTTCTATTTAAACACTTGTGTTTTTAAGTATAAATTTATTATATTTATTTGTTACAGATTTTACTATAATAGCGCGGCAAAAGCTGCAGATGAAAAGCTAGTAGGTAGTAAATAAAAAAAAGCATGTGCTGTCATTCATTTATTTATAAAACCTACATAGTTATATGTAGTATTTTTATAATTAAGAGGTTAAGTGGCGCCAGCTCACACCACATTACCTTTATAATACGTGTTAACGGTGAAGAAAACATGAAGTTACTCATCCCTTTCTTGCTGACTCGACTAAAGGATGGCTATTCTGACCCTCAGAACATCCAGTGGTTTTATCTATCTATCACAGATTTTCTTCCTCACTGCCACAGATAAAACAAGGTTTATTTAACGAGTCAAGAATTTTATTGTATCTGTAGATGCAACTGAAAATGTATCTGCAATAAAAAAATATTTTATTTTGTATACTCGAGTCGCAATCTCTATTGCATCGTTTGCTAGATGGAAACTTATTATGCATTTCGAATAGATTTAAGATTTAGATCTTCTCTATATGAAACCGTAGCTTGTGTGAATATAGATGCGATTATCTAAAACCCGAACCTTAAAATTTTGTTCAATTTTTCTATAATATTTATAAATAACATTGTAAAATTGTTCTTAATTGACTTTACTTGAATTTTGAAAACACAGATATAAATTATCGCCTTGTATAATTTTTATAGTACGTATATTACAAAAAGAAATGTTTTATAATAATGTAAGTACAACTATT
This sequence comes from Chloroclystis v-ata, assembly GCA_963691955.1. Taxonomy (NCBI): domain Eukaryota; kingdom Metazoa; phylum Arthropoda; class Insecta; order Lepidoptera; family Geometridae; genus Chloroclystis; species Chloroclystis v-ata. The sequence goes on from OY829905.1 coordinate 6,389,963, forward strand.
TATACATTTTTTAAAATTCGGTAAACAATTTTATTCGCAATTATTACAAAACATTATGAGAATATATGAATTCGGTTGGGCTATTAACGTAAATTAAGCTATAACAGCTTACCTCAACCCAACTTTATATTTCTGATTTCGTAAATCTAGTCTATAATAGCGACAAACCCGCGAAACAGAAAGTCAGTAGGTACGAGTATTACAGAAAGCCTAATACACCATTAGTGCAACAACAGTCACATAACTTGGTTTCAAGACAGCCATATTGCATTACCTAACCTAGCCTAGATATCAGTAACAGGATTTCCTTGAGGGAAGCTAATTGCTACGTCGTATTGTCTGTACTCTATTATGTCTGTTTGTATTCTTCTGCTGCCGTTATTGAATTAAGAAATATGAGGAAATATGGGTTAAATACGCATTATAGTCGGAGTTATAATTATTATGTTAATGTCATGAATGTCTTTTTTTTAAAAGGTCCTAATGGAGAAATCTGGAAATTGTTAAAATAGCCAACTACTGTTATCCATCTATACATAGGCTATGTCGGCATGGCATGCCATATAACGTCCGACTACAATGTTCTCAACATTATCATGATAATGATGAGACATATGTTTTACATCGTTACGTGACTAATAACCATAAAAAGAGCAACATCAAACTGGATGAATAGTGTCAGATATTAAGCCCGTACATCGCAACTGGCAGAGCTACAAACATACAACTTAATCTCTTTATTATATTAGAGTATATTTGAAACAGTGCCAACACAAAAATGGGATGTTTCCGGCTGTTAACGGGCCGTGAAATATTCGCTCTAATGCCTTACACTCTGCATTTTCACATATACATCATAGGTTTCATAACTATACGGTGATAGAATTTAAAACAAGTAATTTATCATGTAATAAAATTTAGTCTGACAAGCGTAATATTTTTATATCTAAATTACTTCACAACATTGGAAAAAAATATTAAATGTGAAAGTCGTATTATTCTCTAACAAAAGTTTGAGAGTGTGTTGTGTACGAGTATGTTTGTCACTTCTTTACAAATAATTGGAGTTATCTTTAATAAAATATAGGGATCGTAGTATACTGCGGGAAAATCTATAATAACGCGGGAAAAACGCAGGGCGGAGAGCGAGTTTAAAAAAAATGGCCACCAGAGTTGTCAGTATTCCATATTGTTTCTATTCCAGCAAATAAATAAATAGTTTATTTAGGATTTAGACATAGGTACAGTTCTATTTAGGATTACACAAATAAATCCCCTCAGCCTTTGAGAGCCGCAATACTACACGTAAGCAGAATTTATTTCATTTCTCAACCGCGCCGCAATCTATGTAAATATTTGATGCACAATGTTACCTGCACTTGTTCGATATGCAGTTCCTGATTGGTTAAGCAGTAGGTTTGGGACAAATCATCGATAAAAGAAAAGTCGTTCCACTATAATCTCTTCTTGTTTTCATTTTCAGTTGTACAAAATATCTCGTTTGTTGTCCACTTGACAAGATTAAGGACAAAAACAACGGTCAAAATGCTCCATTAAATATAGCTAGGGTTGCACAATCCCCATTCCGTCAGAAAATACTTCAGCAAACCGCACAAACTAACCGGAAATTGAATGAAATTTCATTCTGGCGATTCGTTCAGATAGCGGTAGGTGGCGGTAGTAAATTTATTTTTTTATCTTTTGGTAGATAGTGTTTCACTATTGGCCTCATGAACAGGCTCAAAGTTCTATTTAGGCTATTAGGTGCTCGGGGTCTTCTCTACGGGATCGAATCAGAAATAACGAAATACATACGAAAACGCAAATCGCCAATTGCCAACCAAGCCCAGCGTATAAGTTCTGAAGTGGCTATAGGCAGGCCATATAGCGCGGCGAACAGACGGCCGATGGGTCCAAAAAGTTCTGGAATAGAGACCAAGATCGGGAAACGCGGCGTCCGGTGTCCACCAACAATATAGACGCACGATCTTGTGAAGGCTTGTGGAGGATGTAAGCTGAGCTGCGTCCGACCACAATAACTGGAAGTTAAAGAAGTTCTTTGTCAAGCAGTGGGCGTCCGACGTCTGATGTTGATGATGATAGTGTTACTATCAAGATATCGGTCATTAAAGTTTTGTCCCCAGGCCGTGGCCCACATTTCCTGCGTGTTTTATGTTTGTACCGTGTCATGTTTTATTTTAGGGTTTCATAGCCGAGCGACCGCGTTTCCATCTATTTAGAATCAATAGTAATCTCGATGATTTGTCTTGCGAGAATAGAATGCAAATAAATGGTTGGTTGATTTATTTCATTGTTTTAGTGCTTCGCAATCAAGGTGCATGAAACTGTGCCGCGAAATATAAAAACTCTTATATCTATCAATTCTTACATAGTTACATAGATAAATAAACATAGATATTAGGTATTAAAATATCCCTTGTCCTATGTAAATTATTTATTAACAGATTAGTCTTGCATCAACTTTCAATAAAAAATAATTTTCGATATAAGAATTCGTTAGTTGTTATTCGTTAGATGGTAGATGTATTGAAAAATTATCTTATATCGTACTAAGCTGTGTATTAAAATGTTAATATATTAATATTTTATTTTTAATTGGTTACAGTAAAAGGATGGCGTGTACAAGGCAGCGCTGAGCGCAGGACCCGATGGGCAAGACTTCCGGCGGCAGGTTCGAACTGACTGCGCGTGCGCACCACAGGCCCTCACAGCGGAAGTACGTCACAACCAACACTCATAACATGTATTCTTTTTATCTGTTTATATTTTGTGACTTGCAGTTTTTGTAAACTTATTTTTACTTTGTTTGGAAAGATTTGTTTGTATGTTTGTTTGTTTGTAACGAATAGGCTCCGAAACTACTGGACCGATTTCAAAAATTCTTTCACCTTTGGAAAGCTACATTATCCCCAAGTAACATAGGCTATATTATATTAAAAAAAAAATTAGGGATCCTTACTAAAACTCCAATAATGTAACATAAGGTGTAAAAAAATGACCTGGAAAATTCCTTACGTCGCGTGCGCTGCGAAAACTATTGATGATAGAACAAAATCATGTACTACGACTTTGCAGAACTCATCATTATCTACAAAAAATGTCGCGACAGCATATGTCTAAATATTATAGTTATGTCACAGTAAGCAGTTTTTTATTCTAAAATATTAATTTATATATGCCGCCTCTTGAAAGGGTCTTCATTTGTACCTTGGTATTAATCCTTATCAAAATAAATTACTTTATATTCAAGACGGCTTTAATACCTTTTTATAACTTTTTGAATTATTCAATTCGGACATTTCATTCGGAAGATATCACGAGTTTAAAAATGCAAGTATTAGAAAAAAGTCTAGAGGTTGTCGCTCACCGCGCTCAGCTAGCCAGCATGCGATGTAGACTCCATGTAAGCGTCACTGGGGTCCGTACCCCAGTGACGCTTACATGGAGTGGTGGGAGTCAATGTAATGTAATATATTATGTAATATCCTAATTCTAACATAGGCTACTTTTTACCGCGGAAAAATACATACTTCGGCGGGAAAATATATGCTTACGCGGAAAAAATCGATTAAGATAAAATTTAGTATGCAGAAGATAGTTGATAGAAGATAGTAGCAAATAAAAGTATATGGCGAGAGACTTTTCACCGCGGAAAATACATGCTTCCACGGGAAAATATATGCTAAGTGGGAAAATTCGATTTCGATGAAATTTAGTATGTAGATAGTTGCAAATAAAAGTATGTATATGGCGAGAGACTTTTTACCGCGTAAAAATTAAATGCTTCCACGGGAAAATATATACATATGCTTACGCAGGATAATTCGATTTGGATGAAATTTAGTATGGTTAAAGTTGCAAATAAAAGTATATGGCGAGACGAAGTTCGCAGGGGCTGCTAGTAATACATATAATAATATTGTTCCGAGGCGGGAATCGCAACCGCGTTCTCTTGAGTCACTATCGGATTTTTTTTTAAATATTGCTGGACAATTCACACAATTTACAAACCTATGCATATTACAAGAGAAACTATCTACATATATTTGTATAACAAAAGTTTTCAAATTCTATAAATAACACGAAACTATTTTACTACGATTGTTTGTGAAATAACGTATTTTTTCTTCCACGTGACTTCATTGTGATTGTAACGACCGCTTCTTGGCTGGTGTGTCTCAAGGATGATCTAATGGGACCAATATAATAAATATAGTTTTAAACGATGTTCTGTGAAGCCACAGCTATCATTAATTATAATGTGATAACGGTACAAGGGGATTTATTTAATGACACGTTAGCAAGCGCGGGTTACATCGCCGTTAGGGAGAAGTACATATATCACATATACAATTTGGAAAGCTTCCAATGTTCTTTCGTATGGAATTGATAAAGCAAATGAAATTGAATGAAAATTGTTCTTATTTAAAATTAAAGTTAAATGGATGGTTGCGGTGATTTTTTTATGGACTTTTTTTAATAAATTGAAAAGAATTTTAACGAAGTTGCTGCCTATAATATTTACGGCACAGGAACTAATATTATTTGGGTGGTGAATTATTGTTGTGAGAATTAATGTTGTTTGTCATGTAACATGTTTTTCTAATATCTTGTTATTTTTCATATGAACGACCTGATAACTGGTTGAATTGGAACATTTGTATTTTTCATTAGTTGTATTTAATAGGTAGACTATTTTATAAAATTATATTATTTAAATATTTATATTATGGAAATATCTTTTTCTTAAATATTATATATTACTTACTTATAGCGACATGTTTGCTATATGGGAGCACACTCGACTTTCATTAAATAAATAAATATTTATAAAAGGTTGTGAGTTCAAACCTAGCCGCGCACCTCTGAATTTTTATTCGTTAAAAAATTATGTGAGCTTTATAAACACTCTTGATGTGGTCGAAGCGTCTTGAGTGTCTTAACTCCTTTGTAAATACGTGAGTAATTCCCGTTGTTATAAAAAGGTTATGTAATGTTTTGTTGTAGAGAATCTTATGGAAAGTACACGCTAGCGAGACCGGCGCGCGGTTGTTCGGGGATCTCGCTGCCCATCTCTCCTTGCAGGGATCTCTGGTCTTCTTGCCGCTACCGGTGGGTTCCAGCTACCTCACCGCTTTTAGTTCCATTACCAATACCAATGCTGGTATAGATAGTCTTTTGTTTCATCAAAATCCCTTATGCGGGTCTTTCATTACCCAATTGGCCTGGTCTTATTGCTATCATTGATGTTACCGGAACATATATTTTTGTTTTAGTTTACTAGTTCGTCTACACGTCGAAGTTTTAAATTTTAATCGCCTTTAGATTAATTAGTGAATATTGCCTTCTTTAAATTTTTTCTTTGCACCATGTACAATGGCTTTTCAGTTGATATATTAAAAATTGCGCTGAACTACGACAATTTTTTGAGCCTCGGTATTTTGAATAGCTTCAATCATCTGATTACGATAGTACGTTTACAATACATACGAAAAGTACATTTTCTTTAGTTTTAACATTTTATTATTTTATATAGCTGGCTGGATTTTTAGATAAGTAGATAATGGGTTGTGATTACAGTCCCATTACAAAGTTTGGCACCTAAAATGGCATTTCTATTTTACTCTTTGGATTAGTTTCTGCATGGTCGTACCGTAGTCCGCGCGATTGCCTATATTTATTTTATTTTTTAGATTTGATTGTTGCAGCTGTTTCAGGAGTTCTTATAAGTGTTATTCCAATGTTTAATATTTCTTATAAAATTGCGATAAAGACATGAACTATTTTGAGTATGTCAAAATGAAATAAGCACGTTTAAGAATTAAGGTATGGAATGAAGTTCTGTATTTTGAAAAATCTCGACTGTTTACGATCTCATCGCGCCAACTATTCGTCGGAAAGTATTTAGACAATGCAATCCAAAGTCTAAAGTTTGCATCTCAAGACTGAGTTTGTTATGTCCATTATGTAGCTCACAGTTATTGAAATTATTACTTCTGAAAATGTAACTATAAATATATAATAATAGTACTTATAATTATGATAAGATGCAACTATGCCACTATAAGACCTTAGAATCAAGCTTTTTATTATCACCGTTTAAGCCTGGGAAAATATAACTATTACTACTACTGTTGTTTTCTCTCCAAGCCGCATTATATGAGTATTTTTCTGTGTTTGTAGCAGAGAGTCAGGTGTATCTTGGGGACGGCGAGGGCGCGGCGCCGGCGCAGCGCGGGCGGGCGTGGCCGCGGGCGCGACGGGCGCGTGGCGGCGGCGGGAGCGCGCCGCGCAGCCGCGCAGGCCCATGGAGGTGCTCACTAGCATCTACGCGCTGCTGTCTGGCGGGGTGAGTGACCGGCGGGAGTCGGGCGGGAGTCTGGCGAGAGTCTGAGGGGAGACAGGCGGGAGTCGGGCGGGAGTCAGGCGGGAGTCAGGTGGGAGTCGGCCGGGACGTTAATTACCTACTCAGCTTTCACATCACATCAATAAAATATGTACTATATAGATAGCGATACAATGGAATCACACCAGAACAAGAATTTAGTGAATTTCTCTTCTAATTTAAAGTAAACCTATAAAATTGGCGTTTAAATGGATTTTCCGAAAGTTAACAAGCTTTTCGTTGACTTTCACAAGCTAAAGTTAGTATTTCTGTACAAATAGAATCAATTTCCTACTTTTATGTTGGTGTTGTTACACGTACTTACGCTTTACGATTTGTAAAAAAAGCTAATTATTTTGTTTTTAATGCATATTATACATAAGAATAACATAGAAGTTGCCGATCCTATATTTTGTGTGTAAAAAACATGGCGATATCACCTTACCACACCGACCCTTTAAATCCCTTCTACCCATAAAAGTTGTGTAAATATTCGATGCTCATAAACAGGTAGTCTCCACATTAGCAGCATTACCACCAATAATCGAAACTGGGCTTTTTACGTCCCATAAAGATCCCTATAAAAGATGAGTAAGCCGCAAGTTTAGAAAAGCCACAAATGTCCCGGGCAATAATGACCAAAATGTCCCGGTACATAATACCCGGCTAGTTTTACTACTATCTATGAGAGGATAGTAAATAATATATGAGTCTTGTGGGACCTTCGTATCCTGTTGGAATTACATTGGGACAAGTTCGGATACTTATTGATGGGTCTTTTTAGTTAATTACGGCCAGGTTTTTTTCTAAAAATCGGAACTATTTATTGGGTGACTCTTGGATATGTCTGACCAAAGTTAAGTGCGCAATTTTGTCCCAGTAATCAGTGATACAAACTCACCTTAAGCTTCGCCAAATGCCGTTTGAATTAATGAATCACATGCTTCTTCAAATTTTTTTAAACATGCCGGTTATCTCATGATGTTTCCCTTCGCCGTTTGTAAAGCGCACATACATTTTTTATAAAGAAATATCGATAGGTGCCCGACGTGGTTTGGAACCACGATCTTCGGAATAAAAGCCGAGTGTACCCCCACTTAGCCAATACGACTTTTAAGCCCCTAAAACTGTGAGAAAAGTGGGAAAATGAGCTAGTGCTATGAAGTTTCCGCAATGGCCACAATGCGGGTCATGCAGCTAGAATATAATCTGTGCTGCAACGGAGCGTAGTGTATCCCACCTAATTACATTGTCCTCGTAAAGTACCGCTGGCCAATTTATGTATTTATAACATGGAACGTTAAAGCACTGGAATTGGCCAGAAGTCCATTTACAAAATAACCTAAGTGTTGGAATTCATAATGATCTTTGATTTTGGTTACTTTTCTGAAAGATTTTTTTTTATTTCAACATTTTTTACTTTGAACTCTAACGTAGTTTGTTAGGAGTCCTCATAGGATAGGTACAACCACTTTGCTCGAGTAGACTGAGAATCTTGAATATGTTAGAGTAAACTGAAATCTTAATTTAGTCCATATACTAAAATTCTTTTTTTAGAGCATTAAATTAAGTTCTGTAAAACCATCCTCTGGATAATTCCTAAAATGCCCCAGATAAATCCTCTTAAGGGGATTTGCCCATAAAATAGTAAATATTTTTTTTATCTTTACTTGTATGAATTTTTCTTAACTATTTTTAGAATGCAAACCTAGTAGTCAGGGATCCGTAGTACATGGAAATCAAGTGATTACTAACAAGCTAATTTTTGGTGAGTAGCTTCGTTTCGATGAGACGTCCAAAGATATCCTATACCCAACTCTTGATTGTGGTAGCTAACAGAGATATCAAGGATTAAAAAAATCAAGGATGTAAAACTGGGATAACGGACCACGAAATTTGTAGGACAATATGTTATATCTCAAGATAATTATCTAAATTATATAAAAACATGTTTGTCCTACAAAACCTATGGTTTGATCAAAGAGTCCGCCATTTCGAAAATGTATCGAAAACGAGGTCAATTTAAATGATTACTATGATTACTAACCAGCTGATTTTTTGTTGTATACTTAATTAATTTATATAAAATCTAACGGACATATTGTCCGACAAATTTCTTGGTCCGTTATCCCGGTTTTACATCCTTGATTTTTTTAATCCTTGATATCTCTGTTAGCTACCACAATCGAGATTTGGGTATAGGATATTTTTAGTCGTCTCATCGAAACGAAGCTACTCACCAAAAATTAGCTTGTTAGTAATCAATTGATTCCCATGTACTACGGATCCCGGCCTATAGGTGTCTCATTAAAAAACGTTTTCTAATGAAGACTTTGCAGACAGGGTGAGAAAAACGCCTTAATATTTCCTTTACAAGCCCAGTCATGTGTAATCCTTTTACAGCAAGGTGTTAACCCGAAGATAGACTCTTTGGCATTTCGGCTGCACTGCGGAGCAACGACGGCGGCCTTGCTGGCGGCTAGCGCGGCGCTCACCACGCGACATCTAGTGGGGAACCCGATAGACTGCATCCACACAAGGTAAGCCTTAACTTCCATTTAGTTCGCGGAAAACTTGATAGATGGCGTTGTATTGTACGTGAAAATTGAGGTTCTGTTTGAGAAATGGGGTTGGTTTTCCTTTGTGTTTTATACGAGTGATGGTAGATGGCTCTGAAATGGAATGTCCCGTTATTATAATAGAACAACTCTTAGGAATTCGCTATTAAAAAGTCTTGAGTTTACCGAGAATAATAATAAAGCGATTTCTAGAAATACATTTAGATTATTTAAGATGGACATCTTCATAGCTTAATACTGAGCTGGATCCTAAAATCCTAATCAGATTATTGGACAGTCATTTTACAAATTATGTTATCCGCACTGCGGAACAATTGCTGGGCTAGGTACATGAGTATTTTATATTGCGTCTTTCCATTTCCAACCACAAAACGACATCTACCAGTTTTGATCACGTTGCGAAAGATGAAAAAAGTTGACGTCCCCATGACGCGTTTAATAAAATGTTCGTAAGAACTACTTGACCAAAATATTAAATTGTTGAGCCTTCTATGAGCTTTGTAACTTATGGTTCAAAAGTTTTGTATAAAATATATCTTAACTTTGGATATTTCTGCATTTGAACTGCTTCTAGCTGCAGACGTTGCATAAATCATATAACATAAAGTAATTATATTACTTACCCGCTATATATTTATCGACTTAGAAAAAGAGGAAAGGAGTCGAAATGAATTAACCAATCAGATTTACTGAAGTCATTATCATCATCGTTTTAACCGATGTCTACTGCTGGACATGGGCAATGTAGACCAGGCGAATTCACCAAATTGTCTGTCCGTCTGTATTTTTTTAGCTCTATAGCCTGCCCGCCACTTAAATAAGTTTATCAGCTGTAACCGAGCGGTGACCATTTTCCTTCTACGTATCTCCTCATAAAATGACAAAATCTAGTTAGTTAATTCCTCTAGACTTCTCTCCTCTCCACTTCGGTAGAAACCTACGTAGCACGTAAGCCTACGTGTACGTTAGCCTACGTAGCCTACGTCGTACGCTCCACCTGCATGTCCCACCTGCGACCCAAAGGGGTTGGCACAAACTCGGCCCTCATTTACATATCCTTGTGTTTTAAAACTTCCCGCTATCGCAATTCCGAAGTTTTATTTATATTTGTTTTATAGAAAAGCCGTTCATGTGGTAATTGTTTTCTTGGTCATAAATTATGGTAAGTATTAGTTAACATGAATTATAGCATTGTAACTTTTTATATTTTGTACTTTTTTACTAGAATTCAAACCAACTTACTGTGGTAGTATAGTCGCTTGTGTAAGCGTGGTGGTTATTCTAATTCTCCCAAGTTCTATAAAAAGATATGCGTGATGAACACTCAATGATTGTCTTTCCATGGGGCTGTAGAGTAGATTGTCCAACAATTTGTGCTGTGTATGCATTCACATACTTGTCTTGTCACATACTGTGGTGTTTAGTTTAAATGAAAAAATATTATAATGAGTATTATAGTATATCGCACCTTCGGTAGAACAAGGGCTGTTTTTTGTTTGTAGAATAAGAATGGTATTTTTGTTAAATTATTTTGTTAACTTAGTTATATTTATATTTTATTCAACTGTCATAAACTGGTGTTTAAAGGTTGTAAAACTTGAATAAAAAAAAAAAAAGGGCTGAACTACCAAATGTTCAAAAAATGACCTTGTATGCCAAAGTGCCGTTAAAACGTTTTAATAACATTTTTCGAAAATTTGGTAGTTTGCCCTTGTTCTACAAATTATGTATAAGTTAAATTAAGGAAATCGTTGTAGACCGAACACAAATAAACATTTTAATTATTTTTCTATTCTGTTATATACATATGTATTTATTTTATTTATTAGAGACATCCCTGAAGACGTGCTGAACACCTACTGCTGGATCCACTCCACGTTCACCGTGACGGGCGAGGCGGGGGCGTACCCGGGGGTGCGGGGCGCGGGGAACTCTCCCCGCCGCTACGGGAAGTACTACCAATGGGTCGCGTTCACACTGTTCTTCCAGGTTAGTGGTAACCTGGCTTGAAGCTCTGTAGATGTAGCTTTATATTTATGGCCAGAACTCGGCGGTGCAGATCACACTGCAGGCTCAACCCGCGACCCAGAAACGCTAGTGTAATATCGTAGGAAGAACACTTTAACCAGTCCGTAATCTTTGGGAAGTTATCTAGTATCATGAGAAACGGTATAGTGGTAACCTAGCTCAAGGCTGCTGCTGTAGATGTAGCTTTATATTCACCGCCAGATCTTGGCGGTGCAGACCACACTTCAGGGCCACACCGCGCCCCAGAAACGCAAGTGTAATATCCTGGGAAGTGCTCACTACTTAGGGCTAGTGTGATATCTGAGTGCAGTCGCGTGTGTCCGCTAGTGTTGTAAGGCCTCGGTCTCGAAACCAGCGGGCAGCGGGGCGGCGGCGGCGGCGGCGCGGGCGAGGAGCGGGCAACGCATACCTGTTCTCGAAACCAGCGGGCAGATCGCGCGGCGCTGTAGCGGCGTAGTGTTGTGTTCGTGGTTGTGTTGTCGACATTCGCAAACGAAATGTCTGAAAATCGGCGACAACATCTTTTTAATTCAAATGTATTCCTAACGCTCGATTTATTGTGGGGAAAAGAAGAAGTGGACCCCTACTATAGGGCAAGGAAACTAAATGGCGAGTTTTATCGAAATTATGAAGAACAGAGACAAAATCCCGATAAATTCTACGACTACACCAGAATGAGTGTAGAAACTTTTGACTATAGGTATTCTAGAAACTATCAAGAGTGATTTAGAGTCTGGAATTAATCCAAAAATTGTAATTGTATTTATTGATAGTTTCAAAAAGGAAGTGTTGTACCTACTAATTTAGTAAATAGTTTGGCATCGGTATTAAGTTCCCAGATACAATAATTTTAATTAAATACCTACTACACACTAATCAGCCTTAATTATTTATCTTTGACGAAAAATATAATATAAAAACGTTTCGTATGAAATAAGTAACATAACAGTTTGTCATTTATTTTAAAAAAAAGTACAACACTATACTACAATGCAGACGCGCAACGCGGTACGGTCACCGCTCGACTGGAGTGCACCGCTCGTAGCCCGCCCCCGCTCCGCTCCCGCGCCGCTGTTTTCGAGATTCGGTCCATTTGACAATACGCAAAAGATCTTGCCGCTCCCGCGCCGCCGCCGCCGCCGCCCCGCTGCCCGCTGGTTTCGGGACCGAGGCCTTAAAGTGATCTATTGGCGGTGGTCGTGCGAGCCTCTTAACTTGATTGGCCTCCGGATTATCAATCACGCATTTGACTGCAGTCACGGAAACAACGATTGGTTTTTACCTTTCTAACTATGTCTATACTAATATTGTTGAGAGGAAAGAGTTTTTTAAATGAGAGAGTTTACACTCAGAACTTAAGACTAGTTCAGTAGTTCACGATTCACGCAAAAGTTTGTATTCACAGTCTAAATTTTATTATAACTTTAAGGTCTAAAATCTCGTAGATGTGCTACGCGCCGTAGCTGTGCGTAGCATATAGCTACGAAATATTATTATGGTTGTTGTAGAATCTAGTTCCGAATTTGTACTAGAAGAGAACTTAGCATAAACACCTACATTTACGTTCCCACAGCTTGGGTACAAGGACATCTTTCTTGATGAGAAAGATTATGATTTACTATGCTGCTGGTAAGCACACTGTACTTGTAATGGATCATAATATGGGCTGTTACAAACTCCAATCCTCGCTACCTCGACTGCGGGGTCAATAAATTAGCAATAAAGGATTGAACTCGCTGAGCCTTCCGCTTTAGACGTTCAATCATACAAACACTTCTACTTTTATATATATTGCAATGACTTGGTGATACGTTGCGAAATTAATCACACAATACGTGAGTCATTCCCGTTGTTACAAATTAATAAGATTTTTCTCCTTTCTATAATTTAAAAAGATTAAGTTGACATAAAATCTTTCAAGTTGGCGTTAAAGCGGCCACGTAATATTCCGCCATTGTTTACTTCCGATTGTAAAAATCAATATTTATCGCATTATGGCGTTGTAATCCGATTTGATTGAGTTACAGAACTCGATCGTGATAACTTTGCGATCAGTTATTGAAATGAAAGTTTAAGTGTTTGAATCGTGATCATGTCGGGTTTTCAATATCCTATAGATCAATTTTGGTGTGGATAAATTTATTTAATTTTATTTATTTCGTTGCTAATAACATATAACAGTCGTTCCAAAAAAAACTATTTAAACTTTTGATTTTTATACATAAGAAGAATATTGTAATTTCTGAAGTTTTAGCTTGAATCAGGTTAAAACTTTTATGTATGGCTCGACCTTCTTACTTTTTTTTGTGATTATTCATGTCGATAAATCATAGTCAATTATTAATGATTGCGATAGTCGGCTAAATGTGTAAGTATGTTAACAGTTGTGCCGTTCCCAGGTGTAATTTAACAGCCGAGGACAACTGATTCTTCACTCCACATAACGCGGCGTGGGGTGTGGCGTAAGTCATACGACTTTAATTAAATTTGTTTACATAAAAAAACACTTTTATTGATGTTTTATTCCGTTCGATGATCTGAAGACTACGACTTCTTTGTATGTACCAATTTACTACGTTACATACACGTACACTAACCCGGCTTATAAGCGTAATGATTACACCAAATCTCCCAATTCATGTTATTGATTCTATTGGGATATGCACAATTTGATTAGTATTGATTGAAAAAATAATATGATCAATACCTACTGACTTTTCACCCGCGTAAGTCTAACACTTAGTCCGTCCAATTTTACAATCGGCGTGTCTTTACGATCACACCTGTGCAAGTGGGCCGTTGTCCGAGACACGAGAGACAGGGGGACACGGCACGGGGGACAGGGGGACACGAGGAACGCTTCAATAATGAAACTGTGTCCGTCTGTACCTAATATAAGAACGTAAGGTTCAGGCGATGACTGAACTGTGAAGAACATATCAAATTCAGTCTTGAAACGAGTTCAAGTAGAAATTAAATGAAATATTTTACATGCTTCGACACGTTACTCATAAAGTAAATATAAGGGTTAACAGAAACATAAAACTAGACACAGAAATTAAATAGAATAGGCATAAATAAAATATATTGCTCAAAATCTATAAGTAGATACAAAACGCGATGCTTTAAAAAATAATTTAAGTACCTATATAAAAATGTCCTTATAGGACTTCTTTGACTTCTGACAAATCTATTTTATACACGGAAAGGAAAAACCGAACGTTTTTTAACCGAAACAATATCGCATACAAAGTGAAATCGTTCAGCAAAAGCGTTAGCCGCGGGTTTTGAGATGTAAAGAAAAATGTCTGTTACATAACCGCTACGTGGCAGTGACCGCTTATGGCAGACTGTCATTTTAATTCATTGCTGTTCTGTTTTAGTGTAAAACAACTTACATTCGAATTTCAGTAACTGACATTTCTGAATCGTCTACTACAGGACGGAACCATATAACATTACCTAAACTAGTTTTAAAAAAGTAAAAAGAAAATGTAGGTATGCGGCAAGCACTGACATTAAAAACAAACAAATATAGTTACTATATTAATTATTATATATATATATATATATATATATATTATATTAGTTAAAAACAAACAATTATAGTTACGTGGCTTTCGCAGTAATTAAAAATGTTTATTACAATGAAATTATATGATTGTGTTTAGGTAGCGACGAGCAGTGAAAATGGAAATTTTAATGTAAACGGATTTTAGTTTAATGAGAAGTTCGTTTTGCGTCTTTATTCTAGTTCTTTATTTTACTAAAGATTACAATTTACAATTAATTAAAACGTCAAAAAATATCACGAACTGTAAAAGTATTTTGAAACTAGAACTCAAATGTTAAACGTTCGCGAGTAATGAGTTACCTTGAACCGGAAACGCATCAGTTACCGGATGTAACCGGAAGCGCAAAGTGCCGCCATCTGTCCGTCACGGTGCAAACAAGCCGTCGAATAGTTTGAAAGTTTAGTTTCGATTGGTCAGGGGCGCTTGCCAAGAGAGTTTGAAATGCTTTAAAAAGTTTTTATTTTAAAATATATAAATACAATATAATTGAATAATAAAACTACTGCACAAAAGAAATTATCTAATTTAGAATTCTAATAAACAAACTTTTAAAATATGGTCAATTATGAAAATACAGGTAAAGAAATAGATATCTACAGGATGATCCGAAACTACAACCCAAAATAAAATATGGACGCTATTAGTGTCTGTCACTCCAAGTCGTTCAGCCACAAGATAAACTAGTTCAAACAAGATATACATTTATTAATAATCGTTTGAACGCGCTCAACACATGTATTTCCCTCCATATTTTATCCAGAAAATCATAAATTTACTTATATCTTAATTTGCCTTCCGTGATTTATTCAACGCTATTTTTCTAGCACTTAATTTAATTCAGTCACTCCCTTCTGTTGTCGCTGAGATATTCCACGTTGAAGTAATAAGCGGGTTTGACAGTTGAGACAACAATGTAAATCATTTTCGTCATGGCGTCATCGCTGTCAGTCGGCCGACATCTTGCGACATCGACTGACGTTGACGCAAACACAATCGCCTTTCAACACGTTTTTTCTTAAAATAATAAACGATAATTTTACACGTCAATCCAAATTTACTGCCATTTTATAGTTTGTACAGTAACCGAAGCTGCTATTTTAGTAAATAAAATAAAATCTATAACTGATGTTTCGAGTGGAGTCAAAACTCTCACGATCGTCATAAAAACGAAACATATCTATTATTGTTGGAAGGTCTCCAATGTTGTAATATACTATTACTTACGCTTGACCAAAATATTTATACAAGGCTGTGTACTACAATAGTTTTTTATCTATCAAACTATGTCAACAAACCACTCGTTCTTGACTTAAAACTTATGAGTGTTTTCAAGTTATGCTTATACATACATGTATGTTTATTATTAACCTATATACAGAAAGTTTTGGGATAGTATAGACTAAACATTGCATCTAACATACTCAGTCTCAAAACTCAAAGTTACAAAACCAACGCTACCCGGTAGTTATTTTCGCTCCCTAATTAAACTACAGGCTTCAGCTTCATAAAAACATTGGTAGAGCACTATGGGGCAACGCATTTCATAAGCGACCTAATAACTTCAAATATTATGATGTTAATGTGTAGGTAGGTGTACTGCACGCGTGAAACTTAACTTTATAAATAGCTTCCACATCGCCCTGTATGTGGAAGGAGCTTCGGGCCAGTCTGTCGGGACAAGCCAGCGCGCCGCCCGCGCCCGCCGCGCGCCTCCAAACTTAACAAAACCCGAACTTTTCCGCGAAGTGACAACTAGTGTTGTGCCGGTGATACCCGGTCCCCTGTGCTTACGGATTATCCGGTACCGTATCCCAGTTCGAAAGTCTCTCTCGGAGCACCTCGGAGCTTCATAAAATGCATTAAAAGTGTTAAACAGTCGCTGAATGGATTCTTTGCCATTGTACACGTGAGTCTGTCACGAACTTCTGTTATATTTAGAAGTTTTATCATCGTGTACTACAAATCTAGATAAGCTATGACTGAAACTATTTATATAGAGCGTCCGTGTTGCAATTCTTTATGCAGATACGACTCATAGACCGTACAATATATCAACACGTTCTGGAAACACTTTAACCTTCTTAAGCATCATACTGTAAATAATATTTCAAAATATTATAAATATATTGCTGGAGAAAAAAGTCAATAATACAATAGAGTAGGTACGCAATAATTGCCTTAACATCCGCATAACCTAATCAATGATAGCGCAAGTATTTAAATGGTTCAGTTACCTCCATTAGCTCCATCCGGCCGCGAACGTGTTTACATTTACACCATTCAATCAGTTATTACAAATAAACCAATGTGTGGCTACAGTACATCTAAAATATAGAAAGAAAATTACTTATTTTGTAATAACATTTAAACGCAACAATAAAAATAAACATAATGGACCGAAAGTCAATGCCCTAGAATAGATAATGTAGTATATAACCCTGTGATAAGCAACGTTGCTTTTCTGGCAGAACGATATAACGAGACAAGAAATCCAGTAGCAATATAATGTCAACCTTTGTGGCGCAGTTGGCGAAGGTCTTTGTGCAACACATAAGGGTTGCAGGTTCGATTATTCGAATATTATTTCGATTATTCGATCCGCCACGGCACAAAGATTTGTACGATCTGCAGAATAAAACACATATATTTATGTTTATTAAATATTAATTTATTTCAAAACACAATAGGAGTAAAACCCATTCACGGATACAACGCTTACACTGACGCTGTCACATTCGTAGCACAATAATCTCGTGAGGCAATAGAATTGATGTTGCGGTGCGTTAGTCGATGTTTATTAACATGTAGTTTTTAAACTATTTAGGTTTGAACTGTTACTAATAGTCTATGAAAATTTATTTCACTTTTCAGGAACAGTCAAAATGTTTGATAGCTAATGTGATAATTATATACCTAATGGTGGTTAATAATTATAATTAGCGAATGCTATTATCGTATGAGATAATTATAATGATGGTTAATAATTATAATCACCTTTTACCGTTTGTTAATAATCACCTAATTGTTAGTTTTTTGAAATATAAAATAAATATTTATGTGCCGAAAATTGCTTTATTTTCCAGATCTGTATTAAAACTAGAACAAAATATGCTTCAGTTAATATAGCGGTACTAATTAATGTTGTCAAACTTATGTAATTATTTGATCAAAACAGCTCTTTATTTACTAAAATTATTGAATAGAGCAAATAAAAGGTAATTATTGATTTCCAACGATAATCCGTAATCAGCGGCGACCACACGACAATTGGCGATCGTCCGTAATTTATAGCGCATTCTAAATTCAAATCTGGTTGTAAGTAATAACCGCTGAGGTGATTTACGTTGGTTGCGGCAATGCGCGCAGTCCATCGCGCTTGGACTATGTTGACCCAGAATCGGATAAAATAATCCGTCGATCACGCGTACGATTTATGGTGTTTCTTAATTTTCTGTTTAGTCTCAAAAATCTCAGAAACTACGCTGAGAAAAAGTATAAAGTAACAAAGATGTTCTTTTAAAATCGCTTTGTTCGTAAATGAATATGGAATGAGTTTCCTTGACTCAGGTCCAAATGTTTTTTTATTCAAATGAACAGTTTATTTATGCATTCCGTTTGCACTTGCAGCTAGTTGTTGATAAATAACTGTCCGCGTAATGCAGTGACGGGATCGTGACCAAAGGACGTCCATTTTTCAGGCTTTACGGACAAAGTACGGATAAAATTTACGAAGCATATTCTAAATATTTGTAAAGTTTTGCATTATTTCTTCAGATATGTTATGAATTGTTTTGTTGTACTGTGAACTGTCACTTATAAGATCGATTTGATAGTCGGGCCAGAAATGGTAATCATATTAGGTTAATTACCTAGTTTGTTTGGTTGTACGCATTTACTTAAGGAATAAACAGACTTTGATTTTTTTAATTATACATATTTGCAATAGAAAACTTATTTATGAATAAAGGTAAACTGTTTCTTTCACTGCAGGAACATGGAAAAGCCTCATGAATATAAATTCATTAAAATAATAAATAGAAAACAAACTTGTGATTATATTACTTTCCTAGTTTATTAGATCGTCCAGATGTTATAATGATAGTTCTAAAATGCAAATTTCAAAATGCATAATGCACACGGTTCGATCGATTGACATTCTAACCTAACACAGGTTATAAACCTAGCATGGGTTTTTCTGATGTTTAGAGTCCTTAGTTTATTTGTTTAAATGTTAAAATGTAAACTTTTATAGTGACTAATACGCGCGAATATCAAGTTTTAAATAAAGGCGCTTTTGCTTTGCCTTAGGCTAAGTTATTTTTGTTTAATATTATTTATGTGCCATAACTATATTCAAAGCGTAAAATTATTTAAACAGTAATAGCCCGGTCAATTTAAACATTCGGTGTTACATAAAGTCCCAACAAGCTGACTTTATGTAACTTCACCCTTATTTTTGTGTTTAAATTGACTGGGCTATAATGAAAATACAAAAAAGTAATGATATTAGGTATATTATGTACTAGAACGTTTCGTCGAATTTAAACATGTAGAGTTGCGAGAAAACAAAAGACAATAAACAAAAAGTATTTTTAAAACGATAGGAATAAAACAATTTGTTATTTGTCCTTGACACAGAAGACAGGCGCGGGAAGGAGAAATGGAATCGTAAGCGAAGAGAAAACACGATAATAGTTGGGGAAGGAAATAGAACATTCTAGTTTAGTGCTCGAGTGGAGAAGGTACCGTCGTTATTATTTTTGTCCTGATTTACTGTAATTCACAATCATAAATAGGTTTTAATTTAAAAAAGGTCGATTAATACGGTTCCCGGTTAGTTTTGAAACGAAACTTATACTTTTATTTAATATTTATATTGAAGAATTCAGTAGGGCCTCGGACGCGTTAAATTATCATTTTTAAAGCTAATTATTATATTATTAATATGATAACATCTCTAAAAACATATTTTTACTGATGGTGATATTTTTTTATTTGGTTGTTGAACATCCTATGATTATTATAATCTCTGCCATAATATCTTTAATATCTGGCTTACCCAGATTCGATCAGGAACTCCTTCATATCTTTCAAACTACATATGAACAGATCTGAAACTTGCATTCCAAAAGCATTCTCAATTCAAATTCAAATACTTTTATTAGATAGAGATGTAATCTCGCCATCCCCGTTTCAGTAAATTGAGTCCGCATTCCATTGTAGGAATTCGAAAAGGCTTTTTCAGTAGGTACATGTGAGCACTAATTGGAACTGCGTTAGTTTGTTTGCTAGAACGAAGAGTATAGACTGGTAGCCCGCAGTTTCGTTAGGATAGATTAATTAGAGCCTTACGCTATTTTTTCCCTAATTCAAGTAGATACTGTTTCACCCAATTTATTCCAGTGAGTTTGATTGTCGAACCGACTATATGTCATTACTTGATTATCTATAAACTACGATAAAATTATACTTTATCTGTTTTATTAAATAACTTATTGATTGATTGAAATCTGTATATTATATGAGATCACACTGAATCAGTTTACTGAAGCTTATATCTGAATATGTAACTTGAGTCTTATTTCAAGGCTATGCCTAGTTTCAACAGATATTTGCCTTAAAAGCCTCCGTATTGCTTGCTGGAGTGGATTACCACTCAATACCTACTCCCGATAATGACTGATATTGGTTTCGGAAATGCATTGATATTCTTATAACAATGATTCTTGAATAACAGGATTTTTGATATTCTTTACAGCCAACAAAATGGCTGCAAATCTGAAAAAAATGGCTATCATTGTAATAATTCTATAATTACATCATAATTCAAACACTAGTTCCTAATACAAATCTAATCTTTAAAATCTTTGCCAAAAACTATCACTACATATGATATGATTGAATTTGTTTCAAAGACCATGCTGAGTAGGGAACCTTTTTGAGATACAATTACTAGTTATTTTATTATTATTTTGTTTATATTTTGTTTTTTATTAAATGTTTTTTCTTTCTTTCTTTCTTTACCATTTTCTATACATCTTGGTCAAAAACGATTAAAAAGTTAAACTATATACATGATCGTAAAATCAGGCTGGTCCTCAAGTCGAGGGCCCTTAGAGGAAGTGCGGAGCCCTAGCACGCGCGCCCTTGACATATTGTAACAAAGTGTGGACATCCTTTTTGTGTCCAGGGTAGTTTGTTCTGACAATTCATTTTATAACGGGAATTACTCACTTATTTACTAAGGCTAAAAAAAACACGTGCTCTAACGGTGAGGGCATCGTGAGGAAACTGGCATGTTCTGAGAACTTTGAAAAGTTTGAAAGATATATTGTAAGCAGATGTAAACCTGTAATGTACGGAACTCTGCGTGGACCTTATCTGATGGATTATAAACTAATATCTATATACCGTTTTCATAAAACAACGAAGACATTTATATCCAACATATTCACCAAAACTTATGCAAACAAGGCTTAGCTTAGCTGATTTGTTTTCAGGGAGGAAAAACGAATAAAGCACAGTTATGAGCAAAGATTCGAAGTAAGGTTTATGGTCTTACTAGTTGGTAGCTTTTAACGAAATACCCGACGTATTATGTGACGCGACTTATTGGTAGAGTTGTAGAATATCCTACTTTTACAATATTGGTATAAGATTTTAGTATGAGGTTATAATAAGATAAAAAACACAGTTGAATCTAGTACCCATCGAAATCGGTTCATTTATTAACTTGATCATCTGTTTTCCGAATCACCACGTTTCGGATCTGTAAGCCATCATTGGCAATACATTGTACATCTATCTATTATAGACTTTATCTATTATGACAGAGGTGCGCAGTGGGGATTGAATACACGACCTTTAGAATAAAAGTCGAGTGTGCTACCACTTAGCCAACACGGCTCAGTTAAAGAGACAGGAAATAACGTTATTTAATTTTTAATCACACACATTTCACTTCGGTTTATATAAATCTATGTACTTATATCAAAGTAGATTTTCAGATCATTACAGCTATCACTATGGCGTCACAATATACGGGATCCACGTTACTATTTTGACATCTGTCTATCGTAGACCGGAAACTGTGGATGGAGATAACAGTATTTTCCATGGCATTAATGGATGACAATTTTGTGACAGAAGTATACAATTCCTTACTCTATGGCACTTGTTCCGTAGGAATGGTCGTGAATAGTGTTTTTAGACTCAAATCTGTGTTTTTAAAACTTATTTTATTTTTTTACACGTTATTGCTCAAGCAATGTAAAACTAGTTCACTTTTATTTTGTTATAACCGACTTCAACTAAGGATGAGGTTTTATAAGGCTTCTAAGACATAACTATTTAAATAAAACTAAACCCTACATCTAAATTAACGATTTGTAGAAAACAGATACGTTTACTAAGAATATCTACAATGAGAAGTAAAGATACCTGCTATCTAAAATAAAACAACTCTGCTAAATCTCCGTAAGTACTGTAAAACATTAACCAGTGAATGAGTGGCCTTAGCATGAGTTACAACGCTAAACTAAAAGTATATTTATTATTACGTCAGGTAATTTCAGATTTGTCTTAGGTATATTATCTACGATACGGAGAAACATATTAATGAGTCAATTATTGGAAAATATATAAATTTTAACTTATTAAATCGCATCTACACTAACTTTCTACCCAATATTGCTTTTTACTATTTGATTTAAATTTCATAACTAGATAAACAAATAATAAAAACTATATAGGTATTACATATATTACTGGACAAAACGAAAACTATTGAAATATAAGATTATATTGACCCTTTTGGTTGTTAACAGTATTTTAAGTACAAAGGTTCATTTTAAATAAGTATTTAAGATTGTCATCGTAGGTTACGGAGGTCATACTTTGTAAAACTAATTTAAATTCCATGTAATCGATTTTATACAGTCTATTACACTTCTCTTATTTATAATGTTTTAGTCATTCACGAAATATTCAACGAGATAGTCATGCTTGGTTCTCTGTTCATTTAAGACTTTCAGATAGACAAGGCCAGGCAATTATAGGATTTTCTTACCTATTTTATAATCCTGACAGACACAAAACAATCGCTAGAAAAACAAACCTTTAAGATAAGTAATCGTGAATCTTTATTTTCGGAAACACTGAATTTGTACTAGGTACTTGCATCATTAGGTTTTAGAAAAAGAAAACTTAGACATTTTTTAATAGCCATATTGACAATAATCAGTAATTAACATAGACGACAACCCGATGATTATTTTAGTTTTTCTTGACGTGTCCACGTAAATCGTCGTCCTATGTAAATATGTCTTAATATTGATCTCCTAAGTACAGTCTATAGATGGCTAAAATTCTACAGACTAAATAAATGAGAGAAGAGTTATGGGCTAGTAAATAAACATGTCGTGTATTGATAAATGTTCTGCTGATTCGGTATAAATTACATATTGAAACTATCGGTAGACCAGTTTGTCTGTACAATATCTATTTACTGCTCATACCTAGTCCAATAAACCATAATGGTTCATATATATAAAATTATAATTAAAAATAGCAATAGTAGGTAACTGACGTATAAATCGGACATGGTTAGACTATATTAATTATCTTCTAGTATAAAAAGTTCAATGCCACTTTTCGTTGTAATTCTAAAACTCAAGAACGGCTCGACCAATTTAGGTAGCCCAGGGAAGGTTTAAAAGGTGAGAAAACAAGGAAATAAACCGCGAGCGAGTCAGCTATTATTCCATATATTTATTTGTGTAAATGTTTGTTTAGTTGGACGGTTTTATAAAATTGGTGCATCATCTCTTCAAATACGAATATTTTTTTTATATGATGCATAGACGTTTAAATCTTTGGTTTATTAACAACAACAACTTTTTGACAGTTGTTTGTCAATGAGGTTAAGGTATTACCATAAAGTCCCAACTTTATTACCCAAATGACAGATCAACCCAACATATGTCAAAATAAACTTGACTTCCTCATCTCTCTATAATAACTCCCTAAAAAGATTCCAGAGCATCCCGAACAGCTTATTCCGTAATTAACAAAATGACAAATGCATTTATGGCGCTACAACTGTCAAACAATCATAAAAGTCCTCACACCTCCATTCGTTCGAAATTTAAAAGCACCGCGCTCTAAATAGTGTAGCCAATGTTCGGAAACTATTATCTTGATTAATTTTGTGAAAGTATTTATAACCACTAGCTCTACTGTAATGAATGAGGCAGATTTAAATTTAGAATGATGTTTTGTCTCGTTATGATGCAAGATTTTAATAGATGGCATTTTTTGACAGGATCTTGTTTAAACTGGTTCGAAAAGAAACTAACGATGTCTGTCAAGAAAATAGAACTACGTGTCTATTAACCGATGTAACGGTGCGTCACTATTCGATTTTCAAATCAGTTTACATCAATGTTAGACGGTTTCACACAAATTACGTTGCCACATTGATATATTTTGTTTCCCGTCTGTTACAACTAACAAGTTTAGCTACAGAAAATAATCTTTATTTTTACGCTGCCCGTATGGTACTGGTCCTCGAATAGTATCACCCCATATGTTTATATCGTGGGTATCGTCAAACCGTCTTAGAATATATTATACCAGAAGTCTAGCCATAACCTTGTTCTTTGTACCGTGATTATTAACCCTCAAGTAGCACTCAAGTAGCTCAGAAAGGTTTAAAAGAGGAAACATGTGTATAAAGCAGACGAAGCCGCGGGCGTGTCAGCTAGTAAGTTATAACTCAGACTTATTGATCAAATAAGTACCTAACAGTTAGTTTAAATAAAGTAGTTATTTGTGTAAATAACTAGAAGCTTAAGATCAGTGTGTAAATATTTTATATCATCGGCAGAAACATTGTATAGCCTTAGCATTGCACAGATGTAGCACAGACATGTTTATTGAGTGTGGATTAAATAGCATTACGCGCTCTGGCTTCTGTTTTTATCTATTATGCCTGTTCGAAAGCGTACTATAAAACTTTGACATTGACATAATTATCTACTAAATTTTCTTTCAATGCCATTTGTGTTTTATGGCAACACTGAAAGTTTTTGAATTTTGAATGAAATTACGCAATCTTGTAAAACGTATGTTAATTAAATAAGTGATTTTTAACTAATAAGATATATATTTCTGATAATGGATATTTCCGCGTAAAAAGATAGCTTGTTAATTAGGTATAGATAAACTAAAATACTTTTATTGGTTCATTACATTCGCGATTATAATTTTTGTAAGGATTTGTTGATCGATCAGATGACTATTGGAGGTGTAAAGTTATGGACATCAAAGATCAGCGCAACATAGATTACAAACATACAATACTTACACAAACCTAAGTCCACTTGTAAGTTAATGATGCAGTAAAAAATCATTAAGAGAACTGTAGGTCCAACAGTGAACGTACTTTGTTTAAAACACATTGATGATGATGATGAAGTAGGTGTAAGGTGTCATTATAGGAGCTCTTTCGGAAAGATAGCGACGCCATTTTGTCCCCATTTTGTCTCAATAACCTGCGTCCATCTGAGGCGTAGAGATAAGGGACTACTCTCTAACAGGCACTGAATTTGTCGATGTCAACGATTTCGAAGAAATACCAACTCTTAACTTCCTACTCTTCATATTCAGATTCAAAAATTCATTTTTACGCTAATTTTTACCCCCGCCCCGCCGAGACACCTTTATACCTGAAAACTATCAAATGTTGTTGATGACCGATTTCTTACTTAACATTTATTACAATTAATGTAAAGAAACGCCGTGCATGCTCTATACGTAGTATCTGTATATGTAGTTTGATAGAATAATTATAGAAAACACGAACAAACGTTTGATAAAAATTAAGACTACGGTAAGCCTAACTCTATTTTAGTCTAATTAACAAATAATGTATCATTTAAATATTTATTTATTTATTTAACAAAATCCACAGCCCTGATAAATATAAAATAAATGTAGATTTAAATGAAACATTATATGTTAATTAAATATGTATATTTATAGACAAGAGTCGGGTTAGGCTTACCGCAGTCTTTACTCTTGTGTCACTACTAAAGGCATTTATTATGAAGCTGGTGAAGACACAGGGCGCAAAGTAAGTTTACAAGAGGGAGTTTTTAACCCTTTATTTGCTTACGCACAATAAGCTAAGTTCCGCCTGGGCTCGTTTGTCCTACGACACGCGTATTTAGGTCGTAGAACTTTACGACGTAAACACTGCACGCGGCATAACGCGGGTTAAGTAGCTATTGTGAGTCTGCGATTAGTTCAATTATATCGCGTGATCACCGGCTCGTAAGGCTGATGAGATCTGGTCTTCTGGGAGCTATGATAGAATCTGCATGAAATATTGTAATAAGCGTGTATTGTTAACTATTGGATCCTTACTAACCAGATTATGCTTCTTTGTGGGTTAGTTTGGATCTAAAATAACATGCTCCCATAATACGAGTATGTTAGTTAATTCAAGCAGACAACTTTACAGCGAATTTTTAAACGAAAATCAGACCCAATTTCAAGCTCTGTGATTGACAAAACGACAATTGGCGATAACCGTTTTTAACAACGTGCTAGTGCGATTTTTCATTTATATGATAATTTCAGTTCTTAAGATCTAAACTGAGACGATTCAGGACGCGGTACCGTAAAATTAAAAATTATATGCACAGGAGTCATGCCCGAGTCAAAAGACTAGCAAGTGAGACTTAAAATCGACATCCATTTACGATTCTGCGCGTCTCGGGCGCGCCTGAAAAAGGCGTTGAATAATGAAATCCCATCATGTCTGACCGGAGCGGATTAGATTTATAACGATATGCTTTTGTTTTACAGCAAACTTGCAAACACGTGGATTCAAATGACTTTATGAGAACACAAACAAACAGTTAAATACTCAGAAATACCTTTATAAATTTTTTATATCGAAAAATATGTTTAAATAAAGAACCAAATTATCCCTTCGAATGCGAAATATTTAATTGGACATTGAAGAATTTGCGCGGCGCCGCATTAGATAGATGGCGGGTCTTGGCTCGTCACCTCATCAATTTGTAGCTCTAACTCACTTCCACTCGCGATCAGCTCTTTGGCAGCCACCGGTTACAATCCGTATATGTGATACGCCATACGTGATTCATAACGTGTTTCCTAGATAAATATGTGCCAAGTCTGTTGTAAAGTGCAGATCTCAGTATTGCTGCTGCTTCAATATCTCAGGGGTATTCTTACTTATTTTCTGCTGTAGCACACGTTTACTTAAAATAAGAATTATTGACATCTGACTGGACATAGGGAGTTAGTTCTCTGTTGATGAGAGAGATTAGGCTTTAATTCACCACGATGTTCAAGTGCGGGTAGGTGAATTACACATGTCCAAACTCATCAAAGCTTCTCAGAACATGCCGGTTTCTTCACGAAATTTGGCTTTAAAGCATGAATTAACTAAGAAGAAAAATCTACGACTGTCGTTGTTTACGTATGTATGTATACCTCCAGCGTTTTGAATTACTTGCTTTACAATCGGAAGCCGAAATAGCAATCTTAATCGTTCTTCCTAATTGCCGAGATCTGAGGATATTTTATTTGTCCGGTTGTTCGCTGATCACACGACGAGCATTTAGATTCTTTTAGATTTATGCGAGCTGCGGTCTCCGCTTTGATTGCGGAATCGGAGCTCTTGATGTTTTCTCAAGAAACGTCAGTTTTTACAAAAGTCTGTGTTTATTTTCCAAATGTTTTTTCTTTGTACTGTTTGCTTTTTAACCGACTTCAAAATTTGATATAAGGAGATTCTTAATTCTTTGCAATCTTACTTTTGTGCGTTCACCCATTACGATATTTCACTGATTATAATAATTTGTATGAATAAAACGAACCTCGAAGCTAGCCAATCAGTCTACAAAGCAACTAGCCAGTACCCTGCGCTAGTAACCCGTCTGATGCGCGAGTCTGTTAAAAAGCACCGCGGTGTTAACCCAGTTGCGCGCTATTTTAGGACGCGTGTGCGCACTTCGTCATCTGCTATCTGCGAAGGGGTAGACCGTGCCACCTTTGACTTGTATATGATATATATGTTTTAATTACGCCCTGTTCATCGTCATTCTAGCCGTCAGACTAGGCGACATGAGACGCCTTCATTTCCAGTTATTTTGGTAGGATGCGTCTTGCACCTACCGTAAACTAAATTAATATATAAATTAATATACTTACCGTAAACTAAATTTTTTATTTCTAGATTTTCCCGTGGATGGATAGAAAAAGTAGTCTAGATAATGTTCTTTTCTGGCACTCAAACTATATCCATACTATTTTAATTAAAAACTTTTACCTCTATAATACTAGTAAGACCAGCTGAGCTTCGTGGGTTTGGCTGATAGCTTAATACCTTACCGCAAAATCTCAAGAATTCAGAATATGGCGAATAAAGATTGCGAAAAGTTTATCGATTGTCGACAAACGGAAACACTTACTAAACGATTTGATTCAGGCTCAGACCTGACTCACATGTCGTCTTAAAGCGTACCGGGATCTCAGTTTTGGTTACCGTGTGTAAAATATTGTAATAGTGTTATCGACTTGCACTTCGCTTTTTCATTTTCGATCTTCAAACAGTAAAGCTGCGTATAAACGTGAAGGAACCGATATACTTACAAAATGTTTTGAAATATGAAATTAGTGAAAGAAAACCATTTGTTTAATTGCAGTTTGTTCTTGCCACTTGAAAAGGTCTCGTGCAACGGGGCCGTAACTGCAAAACACAGAACAAGTTCCTTTATGTTTGTATTTCGAATAAACAAAAGAAACTGTGTAAGCAGAAGCCAAACTCAAAAGTTTATTTATAAAATTGTTGCCATAAAGCAACCAGCAAACTCCCAACTTCTTCTTTGACCTGCCACAGGTCAGGTATATTTAGGCGGGAATCGATGCATCGATTTTTAAAAGGTGCCGTATATTTTTCTTTGTTCTTCTCTGCGCCGGCCATTTTCAGGCTTTGAATTTTTAAAAGCCTATACTCTATATCTGCATTGTTGCCAGCATGGAAAAATAACATTATTTATTCGTGCATTTACGCCGTGGAATTTCATTCATGTTTTATTTGGCTGCATGAATGAAAGACCTTACGGTTGTGGGTTTAGCCAATGCAGAAATAGCAGAGAAATCTAGAAATATTATCCTTAGCTCGATTTGAATTTAGGGGATAAGCCTTGATCATATTTCCTGAGGTTATGTGTGCTCTAGTCTGAATGCACAAACATCATTCACTGGCATTTCAGAATTCGAACAATCAAATAGAGTTCAATGCACTGTCGGTCAAAGTTTTGAATACGTCCGTCAGATTTGTATTGTAGTGATGTATGGTGCGATACAATCGTATGATCGCCTGCCAAATCGAGAGCGTAACGAAACATCGATCAGACCAACTCGATACTCGATTGTGAAATGCTGTTGAAGGTAACTTATTTTTGGCTGCGACTGTAAATTTTAAATGTTTTTTTTTCTAAAACATGGTGACTGTTGGTTTACAAATAGTAAAGAAAATACTATTTTGATAAAACATCACTAATACGTAGCGTACTATTATGCAGATATTATAGATGTTACGAAACCCTGCTAAAAATATTACCTGCAAATACATGTATTAATTTTAAGAACCTATCTAGAAGTACATCCTATCTTTTTAGTATGAAAACTCAATAAGAGAAAATAAAGATCTACATATATATCTCTCGTAATAAATACATTTAAATGTTTCAGTGAATTAAAACCACATAAAACATAAATGAATGTTCCATTAATTAGTGAGCAATGTAGCCAATATAAACGGCTTGCCTTGCCTGTCCGCGCTGAAGACATAGCGACGACACATGCAGAAAAAAAACTATTTAATCGTCTCGGAGCAGTCTATTTCAGATCGTCCTTCACTATTGAACCCTTAAATAATCGGAACTACATTACGAAATACTTTTTGGAACACCACTAAAATATATTTTTTTTAAATTGGGTCATAAATGTTTTAATTGTGACTAGAGACTGGCCGCCATTCCCTTTATAACATGAACATTGTAAATCACTATTACAAACTACAATGTGTACTACTATGTAAACACACGAACCTACTCGTAACTACAATCAATGCCATAGAAGCTATTTAAATAATATTCGTATTTTTTGTCTAGTGGATACGGTAAATTTTGATATTAATCCTCAGAAAAAAAATTGAAAAACAAGTCACGTAATGTCATCTTATCTTCTTTTTTATGAAAAATTTCATTTGATACGTGTTCAAATAACTGACTTATTATTAAACCGATGTAAAATTAATAAACCAAAATTAATTTACTACTACTTTGTTTCTATCGGCGACTATACATTATGTACTAAAAGCAGGTACACTCGAGCACAGAAATAACTGTTTATATTAGTTCTGAAATTATGGCTCTATCTGCAGACTAGTGAAGCAATTACTTACGTAAGTATAAACTCAGCCAGGATTCATGGCTACCAATAAAATATTGATTACTATATTTAATTTTAAGACAAGTAACTGTAAACTACTTAAATCTTCTCCAACGACATTAACCTATATCACGTGATTTTTCCAATAGAGCTGAATTAACGACAATTATTATAATAGTTAAAAACTAAAAATTAGTGTTGGTTGTTCTTATCAGAGTAGAGGTGATCGCAGTAAGTTGGTACAGTACAGTTTCCATACAAATGATAAAACTTGAAAACTAGCTTAGCATACGCACCCCAACTTACCTTCCAACAGCGAAGACACAGAAACTTTTCTCTTCTGGACGAGAGAGATTGGGCATTTTTTGGCTTAGTTCACCACGCTAGCCAAAAGCGGGTTAGTGAATGTCAAATACCCTTCAAGTTATTTTTAATTTCAGAATATGCCGCTTTCCTCACTATATTTACATTTCAATGAAAATTCAAAAAAAATTCGCGGGGCTTAAATGATTCGGTGGGGTTTGAACCCACGCCCTTCGGAATTAAAGTCGTGTGTGTGTACTTGTTCAACTCGGCTCGACTATCTATAAGCGGAAGGTGCATTGAACCGGCAAATATTTTCTCAATAGATAATCTTAATACTTCTCACCTCAAAGTTTTCGCCAAACACAAGTTCCCAACTGCTCTTGAACTTAGCGACAACCTGTGTGACTAAGGTAAAAGAACTTAGGAGCATGACTTACGATCACTGTTCAACTTAATAAGTTCTATTTATAACTTTACTTGCTCTTTGTGTTTTTCTTAAGTAATGTTTCTTTAGTTAGATCAACATAATATGTAGATGGTAATATTTTATAAGTCCATGCATTCATCAACATCATTTCAGCCATCGGACGTCCACGGCTGGCTTCCATAATGTTTTTCATGTATTACGTTTGGATGCACCGTAAACTATCAGTTGGTTTATAATCACGAAAATGAAATATCCAGGGTTTGGAATATAAAGAAATCCCTTTGTCAGTTTGACGATCTCCGCGGGAATAAATTTGATGATAATACTCCTAGGTCGGCACCATAAAGTACATTCACAGATATAAATAGCGAAAACCAATAATCCTGGGTTTTTTATTCTAGTCTTTAGTAGTAAAACAAGTTTATCTCGACAGGTGATTGCAATTCTACGGCAGGACTATGCGGGTGTTAGGTGCCGTTTGATCTGATGCATGTCCCTGCAGTGGAAACACAAAAATACGCCATTTTCTAATTCTAAAATCAAATGTTTAAAACGTATGCGCATACCAATTTGAATATTGATTTGTGCTTTACTGAAGTGCATGCAGTCTATTCAAAAATTTGGTTGTATTATTTCTGTCATACCTACTCTTTGGTTGTATAATATTAGTTCTATTAAAATATTTTCTTTTTATCAAACCACAGCCCAAATAAAACTCGTAGTGTGCCGAAATCTCAGGGTAAATGTAGTTTGTCTGGCACAAAACATCGTGAAAATATCTTGGTAGTTATTTTTTATGACCCATACACAACTGTACTTCTGTACTCTATATCGGGGTATCTGCAAACGCTTGGTGTTTCAATGGTAATATAATTTTCCGAAAATACGCGAGTAATGCCCCATTGGGAGGTTGATCGAGGCTTGCTTTGGCGTCCAGTAGCGGGCCAGTGGTGCCACTCTCCATTTCATCAGTGATAAAATTATTTAGAAAACATCAAAATTAAACCAGTAAATAATTTAATAATACTTTTAATTCAATTTCAAAAAGAGCTTGTGTTTAAATCGATCGTTATATTTAATTTACATCCTTATTATGGAATAAATAAATACAAAAATACAAATCTACCAATTAGTAGTAGTAATAATTTTAAATAAAATATATATAAGCGAATTTACAATCTTATTTGTACCATTTTAATGCGTTCGTTAAGCCATTGTGTTAACTCAAGGGCAAACCCGAAGACTTACTACTGACTCCTAATAGAATAGACGGGAAATTCACGAACCAACAATTTGGTCAACAAAATCAAACAATGCCAGTTTTTACTGTAAACTTACTATTATTATCAAATGGGTAGTATCATCACTTGATAGCTCGTGACTCGTTTATTAGCGATGCATCTGCCGTGTCTGGTTAAAGCCACTCGGAGTGCACTCGCTTAAAGCTCTATGCTCTCCAATTATACACGGATTACCTTTTCGGTATCGTCAATATTTTTAGACCTTTAATTGGTATTATTACAACAGCCTTTTCGTTTTTTTCTAACTGTATTTCCATTGTTTGTATTACACAAATCTTAGACAGGTCAAATAAAAAATATAAAATGTTATGCTTACATACTAAATAAAATATAAATTGTCATGCTTACATACTAAATAAAATAAAAGAAAATTCAGCCTTATGAGCCTAACCTAATGGTAATTGAAACACCATAGGGACAATGTTCAAATTATAGTTATGTAATCCCTACTAATTTGTTTAAGAAGTTTAATTAAATAATTGAGAAATATTTTGGTATGTCAGATTCAGTTCAATTACCGAAAATGTAAATGTTAAAATTAATTATTATAGTTGCTGCTGTAAAGAGGCAATGCAATATAATTTGATGTCAGAAGATTTACATACTACATTGTATGTAATATAATGTCAAATGAGAAAAGAAATAATAATAATAATAATGTATGTCCTATAAGATATTACCTAATAATAATGTAATATAATGTCATATGATAATAATATTAAAATTTAAGACAGCACAAAACATCAACAATTAAAATTTCTA
This sequence comes from Chloroclystis v-ata, assembly GCA_963691955.1. NCBI lineage: Eukaryota > Metazoa > Arthropoda > Insecta > Lepidoptera > Geometridae > Chloroclystis > Chloroclystis v-ata. The sequence goes on from OY829905.1 coordinate 6,422,842, forward strand.
AGAGTTCACTAACCTCCATAATAATAATAATAATAATAAAGCCATTTATTCCCAAAAATCTTAAATAACATAATCAACTTAAAGTTTAAACTTATTACTTAATCGAATAAGATACTTATATTTTATTATTACATGTTATTATAAATAATAATTAAATGAATGTCTACTAATAAATTTTAACAGTTTATACAATTTGGGTACCCATCTAAGGGTGAAGGCCTCCTCCATGAATTTGAAAATGTTCTGTACTGTATGTTAATTTATATAATTGTATTGTTTAGTTTTATTACGTATCTCGTATTTTCCTTGTTTTCCGATTCATACTAAATCTGTAATTTTTATCGTACAGGCGTAAGTAGGTGTGTAGGATAGCTAGATTAGGCTATTTTGCTTGATGGAGGGTGATGGTCTACTGTTCCCACGGTGACCGGCCGTCTTGGGAAAGTCTTGAGGTTCTATTATTTTCTATTCATTTTCATGTTGTTTTTTCTGGAGAGGGACCTTTGATAGTTGGTTGTGCTTTTTCGGGTTTCTCTAAAGTCAACGAGCTTGGTAGAGCGGCAGGCTTGATAGGTTCAGTTTTCAAGTAGCTATGTAAAGTAGATTTTGTCCTTTTGTCGTTGTGGGAATATTTAAATTTTTGTGATGTTTGTAATTGTTTGGTGGGCGAATCTAGTTTCCGTTTTTCATTTCGCATGACATTCTGGTAATTATTAATTGTTTCAACGGAGATTCTTACTTGTTTGCTTCTTTATTTAAGTGTAATAATTTTATCAAACTTAATGCAACTGTCTCTCCTTGTTCTCTTCGGGTTGTTAGCTCTTGGTTTAACTCCTTTCGTTTCTGTAGTATTTTTTGGGTAAAATCTTCTTTGAAATATATGTTGGAGTCTTTTAAGTAGTGTTTACTTTTTATTACTAACCTCCATAGCTTCGGATAAAGAATAATAGGACTTTTTCACAAGTAGGCCCTTTACAGCATATTTGAAAGCCATACATTCAAGTTCCTTGGTGTCCGCATTTAATTTGTTAAAAAGTTTTACACCATTGCACTCATAACTTTTGTTTACTTTTGTAAGCCTACTCATTGGTTGCCGAATATTACCACCATGCCTAGTATTGTAATTGTGTGTTGCCGACACAGTTATGAAATTTTGCCTATTTTTTTTAATATACATTAAACATTGCAGGATATATTCACCTGTGAGTGTTAATATACCCAGTTTACAAAACTCATTTCGACAACTGTCTCTAGTTTTAAGCCCTAGTATTAGTCTGATTGCTCTTTTTTGTAGTCTAAAGATTCTCAGTGAAGATGCTGCATTTCCCCATACTAAAATTCCGTAGGTCATAAGGCTATGGAAATAGGAAAAATATACGGATTTAGCAGCATCTACCCCACAAAGTTCTTTGACTTTTTTTATTGCATAGCAAGCCGAACTCAGTCTGCTGGCTAAAGATTCTATTTGATCTTTCCATGTTAGTTTTGAGTCGACATCTATTCCTAAAAACCTAACACTATTTGTAGTTTTAATTCCTATACTTTTACTTAATTCGTTTAATTCATTTTCATCTGAGACATTTGTGGCTAAAGAAAATTTTGTCAAATTTGTCTTATTCTTATTTAATAAAAGGTTATTGGTTTCAAACCATTTTGTCAGTTTTTTTATTATATTTGTCAATTTTAAATTAATATCTGAAATTTTGTCACAATTTATTATTAGAGAAATGTCATCAGCAAACATGAAAATGTCAATGTTGTCGTCAAGTGTGCAAGCGCTTATATCATTTATGTAGATTATAAAGAGAAGTGGGCCCAGAATGGACCCTTGTGGGACACCAATACTAACATTTTCCTCTTCAGAGGTTGTGCCGTTAATAAATACAACTTGTTTTCGGTAATCGAGATAGGACTTACAAAGTTGCAAATCGACACCATCTATTCCATATCGTTTAAGTTTTGCAAGAAGAATATCGTGGTTGACGCAGTCAAAAGCCTTCGACAAATCGCAAAATATACCGTAGCATTTAAGTTTTTTGTCAAGTGTATCTAATATGCTCTTGGTTATCCCTGACATTGCATCCGTTGTTGACAATCTTTTACGAAATCCAAATTGTTTGTTACTAAGTATCTTATTATTGTTTAAATATGATTCTATTCTATTATACATTATTTTTTCAAATACTTTGCTGAATATTGGTAAGAGTGATATCGGTCTATAATTTTGAGCATCCCGTTTATCCCCTTTCTTGTGGAGCGGAATTATCTTGGCTAGTTTTAGGAGCTCTGGAAAAACTCCATTCCTGAAAGCACTGTTAATAGTGTCTCTTAAAGGGATGGTTATTTCATCACTTACACTTTTCATAATTTTGGAAGAGAGATGCCAGAAATCATTCGAAGTTTTTGACTTTATACATTTTATAATTTTATTTACTTCTGCGCTTGTCGTTTCATGGAATATTTGATTATTTGTTGTTATTACTATGTCTTGTTGTCCAATAAATATATCTACATACTCAGTAGCTTTTAAGAAGTCTGGCTTTAGCATATTAGTTGAATTCGTTGCAATATTGGCAAAATAGTTATTAAAATAATTAGATATCTTAATATTATCACTTAAAATTTAATTATGCATATATAGTTTGATGTCTTCAAGTTCTCTGTGAACAGATTTTCCTGTAGCTTCTTTTATAATTGTCCATGTTGTTTTTATTTTGTTTTCTGATTTTAATATTCTATCTCTAAGTGAAATTTGTTTCGCTGCAATTGTTACTCTTCTAAATATTTTACTATACGCTCGAATGTATTCTTTTAGTTTTTCATCTTTACCGTAATTCAGTAAGGAATACATTTCAAACATTTTTGTTTTTGATATTAGTATACCTTTCGTAATCCAGCTTTGTGAAGTACCTATGTTTGATTTTGTTGTTTGTGTTTTCAAAGGAAGGTGAGTATTTATTTGTTCTATAAAAGTTTTAAAAAATTCACTGTATATTGGTGTGAATTCTGTACTGTATTTATATTTCAGACATTGTTTAAGCTCATCAATTCGATTGCTTGTTATCTTTCTACGTGTTATTAATTTTGTTTTATTTTTTGGTTTACTATTACTAATTAGTTTTACAATTTGTGCCTTATGATCCGATTTTATACCGTCTACTGCTGATGCGTGTAATGTAGTGCCATCAGTAAAGATATTATCAATACAAGATGAACTTGTTTCGGTTATTCTTGTATATTCAAAAATTTTTTGCTTAAGCCTAAAACAATTCATTAAGTCACAAAACGGATTTGAAGCTTCAGTATCAAATGTAGAAAATATGAAATAGTTAATATGTTTATAATAAACACAATAATTGGAAGTTCTATGTTGTATGGTTCGTATAAAACATTGTTTTCAACATATACTTAATTTCGACACTATTATCTGGTGTATCAAATATTATTACTTTAAAAATATCTTTCTCCACTTCGTTTTCCTCCACTATTAGGTTAGAGAATGGGTATATAACTTTTTATTTATTTTTAAAATACCCAAATTCAGAAATGTCATTTGATTCCTTCAGCACACCATAACACTTCAACGACTAGAGACACCGTTCATAGGATATCTACCAACAGAACCCGGCCAATGATCAAATAAAGTTTTATTCCTTCTTTTTCTTTATTTATATGATCTGTAATTGGTCAAGTTTGAATTAAATATTAAATATTTCTTCGCACATATAAATAAAAACTTTTTGTATACAGGTAGATGTAACAAACTTAAAACTTCAAAACATTTACCAATTTATTAACAGGAATGACCCCAGTTTTCATAAATTAGGTACCTACCGTACCTTTTACTCACAAGCCAGATGGCCAGAGAATTAATAAAAATATTATTGTAGGCATCAAAAGAGTTCATAAACTCTTTGTTTATTTAAAACGCTCCTTTAAGATATGGAACCGTTTACATAATGTATACCTGTGGGTATAGTAAAATAAATGTAACCTACATATTTGGAAATTATCCGTAATTAATATTTTAGAGTAATGATAATCTTTATAAAGAAAAGAAAGTCATGTTATGTTACACTATTAATAACGCAAAAACTACTGAATCGATCGATTTGGATGAAAAGTAGTTTGCGGTTTGTCTCAACGCGCTAATCTCAGGCACGACTGCTAGTCCGATTAAAAAATATATTTCTGTGATGGTAAGTACATCATATCGAGGCTAAAATATCTACCTATGATTTGTATAAAACGTAAAAAACGCAAGTGAAGCTCTCGTCGGGTCGGCTAGTTTAACTATACAATTTTTAAAGTTAAGTGCAAGCAGAGTCATTATGGCCAAAGTGCAGCTTCCTTAGGCAGGTATATGGCCATATAACCGGCCATAAAGTTTGATAACGTTGCTGCGGAGGGCAATATCCTAAATATTTATCCTTATGCTCTGCCAAACGTTGTGCTATTCCGTTTTCAGATCTTCTGCTATGTAAAACATGTTTTTGGTAAAAACTCAAATCAGCTGTAAGCTATAGAACTTATTAAACTTTTTAGCAACTTTTTAGAGAATGATGGTAAAATTTTAGGACCCCTCCTAAATGACGTAATTTTATATTTTTATAATTACTATTCCTGTCAGCAACTTGATGATATTACTTTCAATGATGAACAACGACAAACTCCTCAATATAACCCACAAGCAGATCCACCCGTGATTTTTACGTTATCTACATAGGTACTTATAGTTTATATAATATTGCCTTCCTCGGTAAATGTACTCGGTAAATGTTTCAACCCTGAAACATTTTTTCAAATCGGACCATTAGATTAGCAAATTAACAAACAATCAAACAAACTATTCAGCTTTATAATATTGAAAATAGATTATTAAATAGGTCTTATAGAATCAGGAATAATGACCAACGCTTACATTAAATGCATTGCTGTGCATTTTCGAACTGTTTAATCGTTTCAAGAAAGTGTTGATAAAACTTTAACAAGTATTAGCAATAAACTTCAACATCAAATCAAATCCTAAATTTTGTATAAACTAAGCGCGAAAATAATCTGATATTTGCAGAAAGTATAAACACGAGAGATGTCGTCATACGTTTCGACGAAAAGACGTTTTCGATATAATTTCTGATACTGACTCACGCGCCCCGATATATTGACGATTTGTCGATTTAGAAGTGAATCGATGTACAAGATCTAATATAATAATTAAGTGGATTATTTGGTACTGCTCACAGTTAATAATGTTTTAGTTTATCTCATGTTCAACATGCAACTGGAAAGGTACCAAATCAATATAATTTATTTATTCCCATAGTTTGTATGGTATGGCCAGGGGGAAAACATCAAAGTTAAAATGGGAAAGTTACAATCAGTTTAATGGATCTCTCGTACTGCATGTTTAGAGAAAACGAAATCTTGTATATGTCCTTTGCACTGACTAGCTGACTACTCTATGAGAACAACGTATAAGTACTTAAAAATAATTATTTTATTTAAAATACAGTACTTATGTCCTTCACACTGACTAAACTTACTTCATTTATCTTTCAATTTCAACGGATAAATCCTCTCATTTTCTGCAAATATTGGAGAAGATCACTCGTAATGTGTATGCACACAGTAATATCGCATCCAGGATGCTAGCCACGCTCCGTCCAGAACACGGTAAATCACAGAGTTGGCAGCTGATACTCAGATCTCGGTGACTAATGATGCAGGTCCAGGTTATTTGAAGCCAGGAAATGCCTGACTCATCTGTCTTCCGATGAGCAAAATACTTGAAAATTAGTCATTTGTGAATGCAGTAGCGGAAGTGTGTAGCGTAAATTTTCAGAAGCTTTTTCCGATTTAATCATCTAGGTCATCATCTAATTTCTTCTAAAAATGCAAACCGAAATAGATAAGGCGATTTCCAATTCACAGCAAGATTTTCTCGGAGAAAATGCAGGAAGAATTTAGTCTACGCTTTTTAAATAAAAAATAGAATTAAAATATTGTTTCAGTTGTCTAAAAATAGACCCATGTTCAAAAGATTGTAAGTACTGGGTAGCACCGTATCAAATTCGCTACGAATACCTCACGTAAGACTCGGCATAAGCTGTCTGTTGTACATCGGTATATGATGTGTTGTAAAGCTAAGCAACTTTCCACGTGTAATTCCTTGAAGCCTTACGTGTGTGTCTTGGGAGACTCTAGCACGAACTTTTAAATGTTGAGAGCGGTAATAGACCAGGGTTTTTAATATTTTACAAGGAAAAAAATAGTAGTAGAATGAAACCCATTAGAAAAGGAGGGGAATATGATAAAAATGAAAGGAAAAATAAATTACGGTCGATCTGAGTTCGGGAAGTGGGAGGGGGTGGGCTTTTAAGGGGAGAAAATGGTTTATCTCGATTTGCGGTGAAACTACAAGTTCTATGAAAAAAAGTTATATGGCAAAGTTGTAGGTAATAAAACGATCTACAACTTTTAGTTCACAAGTTTTTTACATAACCTCAAAACTTATGTGAAAAATTCAAATAACCAAGTTTTTCGTTTTTTTAATTTATCTTTTTCAAAAATAATTATTTTTCTACGAAATTTGGTGAAAACTTGCCTATTTATGTCCTTAATACACTGTGATTTACTTGATTGAAAATATTATTGTTTTCACCTTATTTTAACTTAATTTTCAAAAAAATAGACTAATTTTCAATCGAAAATTCACGTGTCAAAATATTCGTTTTTTTATAAAAATCGGTGTGCTTTTTGTTCATTGAAATCTCTATTTTCTGATGGTTAAGAAAAATATATACATTACAATAGTAAATATTCTCAGAAAATGCACAAAACCAAAACCAAAATTTGTATCATTAGGTACAACTGCATCATAAAAATGTGATTTTGTCTTTTCAGACTATATAATAATAATAATCATATAATAATCTGTTTGTATAATGTGCAATAAGTCGGATTATAAGCAATTATATGAAATAAAAATTGCAAAAATCACTACAACAATTTTTACCCAAAAAATCTAAGTTACGCCTTACTTAAATAACTAGGATGTAATTTTGATAATATAAGAAGTTCAATTATTATACGTTTACAAGCTCATTCTTGAACATTTATCCAATCATAAATATATGTATTTTAAAGTTCAAATTCAACGTTGTAATTGACTTGTTCGAAAATGTATAATATATTTTTCTGCATCTCTATAATTTGTGCAACTACGTATACTTAATATAAGTGATAGAGCTACCGTCTCGTTCTCTATCGATTATTACCCTGTAATCGTATCAGTTTATTCTAACACTTGGGATTTACATTAGGTATTAGATACAACATCCTGTACCTACTGTTGCATAGACTATTTATAGACACTGTTAAGTATATCAGAACCTGCCCAAAGTCATAGAAAAAAAATTAAAATATTTTTTTCTGTACAATTCACTTTCACACAGCAACATTTAACCCCGTGGTAAGCTCGAAGCTTGTGTTTAACATGGTAATGGTTAATTAATGTTTGTATTCATACTACAAGCGCTACAGCGTCCTAAAAAGCGGGGAATTGCAGTTGCTATCTAATTCTGTCCACTAAAACATTGCAACTGCAAGAACTTTTGCCCATTTTTAGGGAAAAAGTCGATACCGCATAAGTCTACTTGCCCGACTCGCTCTTGACTGGTTGAATGACCCTCGAATGACGTAATTGGATGAGCCCGAAATCTAGAACGTCTTTTACAAAATAATTTACACAGTGTTGATCTAGGTTTTATGAACTTTATAATCTATTGTTAGCTGGTCTTATCTAGTCTTTATTGTCAACATGTCCACTGTTAGACATAAATATTTCTTACAATTTTACTGCCTTTACCATCTCCATGACATCATTGTAACATTTAAGCACCACTACGGGCACTGGTCGGGATTAGAACCTGTGTAGGTTTTGGAGGATTCGGCACATTTTTGTATTATATTTATATATTATTTTATATTTCGACAAATATGTTAAAAAAAAATACTCTGCGGATTTAAATTCGCTACAGTTTTACGTTACAGTTTGAGTGATGATTTTTAATATTATTGTGAACACTGTACATATTAAAATTAAATTAGTTTAACTTCAAGATAAAATATCGAGATCATTAATTGTGAAACTAGTTTAATTTCAAAATGGACCGAGTCTGAGAGATGAGTCCCGAAAAAGACATAAAAGAACCGCGTCTTTAACGGCTAGATGCGGCTAGTCCTATAATATAAAAGGCGTGGTGTGTCTGTCGGTGACTTACGGATTACGAAGACTCGGCCGCTGCGTATCTTGAATGAATATTCCTTCTAATTGTCCCGAGATCGTTGCCAACTGCATGTGCGGTTACACGGGTCGACTTTTCCTGATTATGAACGCCCATTGATATTTAACTTGAGCATACAACCAATTGTGCCAATAAGAAGATATCTATAAGAAATAAATAATCCAATTGTGGGGCTTTAAAATAAAAGAAATATATTATTTTTATATTTTTGTTGCCTTGTTTATAAAGTTTTAAAATAAGCAATCAAAATAGTCAGAATAACATGCCTCATTTAACTATAGATAAATGCTATCGCATTATGATACCGGTTAGATACCGGTGATTTGTTAGTCTTTATTTTTCACATTTACAATTGTTGGTTGAAAGTGAGAACAATATTTCAGAATAATAAGTCCATACTGTTTTCTTCATGCATTATCATATGGTAAGTAGCTCTTTGCAAAGAGTTTTCGACCCGGGTGCGCCGAGCACGCTGATGAGACAGAGAAGTGGGTGCAGCGTTCAATTGTTTTGGCTTCCGATATTTACTGCTACTACTAATTGTTATGTTTGTCTGTTAGTCATCTGATCTTTTTTTATCGATTGATGAATTCGTCTTCACAACTTTTCAAGAATAAACATCCAGAGGTGTTTCAACCTTCGGAACGAATGACAAGTATTCTCCTACATAGCTAATACGACTTTCAAAATCATGAATCCTATTTAATTCCAATTTATAACTATCGTCCTCTGACGTCATCATCAGCTGATCTTATTATTTAGTTTTACGATGATTTCAATATTATTTAAGGTTATTTGTTTTAACAGAAATACTATGTGACTAATTTATAATACTAGCGACCCACGCGATATTGCCTTTGTTTTATGAAGTTTTAGAAGCATACAATAACGTTCTACTACTGTGCACCGGTCTCCCCAATAGGACTTATTGCCTTAGTGAATAATTTACTAAATCATTAAATTATTTGTTTCACATATTGCCGCGTTCTATAAAACAAAGTACACGAATTAATTGTAGATAAATAACGTTGATGCTGCACTCTATTTAGTATATCATAGTAAGTCACGGGAACGATTATGAATCTGTAAAATATTTTTTCAACGCTCAATACTATATCCACTAGCCTGAAATTGAATTTAAATTTTTGGCAAGAGGAATAAATGTATTCCTAAATCAACCCCCAAAGGGCCCTTCAGCTAGACTCCACATATTAAATTCTAAACCATTCACCAGTCCTTGACCCAAAAGATTAGCCAAAATTAACGTTGCACTATAAAATATGACAGCGAGGAAATTAAAAATATAAATTTTCCTGAAGGCAGAGGGCTTTCAAGAGTATCCATAAATAATCCGCCTCATTACTGAGGAACGCATGGCTTGCTACCTCCTTTCACTACTTTATATTGACAAATGACGATCCCGACTTTTTATGACTAAATTATTGAGCGTAGAGATAAGGAAAATTATCTTTAATTCGTACACAAGGTTTAGAAATATTTATTGATTTTATTGATTAAATTGTTTGTTGATTATACAAATGTAATCAATGGATTGACGTGTAAATTGTTATTTTATGTAAAAAGATATTTATTATGAAGAACTATAGGTTGTTATAATGATTGTTCTGTGCGTTGCATATGTAGGTATAGTAAAACCATTCTAAAAATGAACTTCCCTCCACAAAACCGTGATGATTTCAACGTGTGAGAGGAAATACAGAAAAACAAAATACACAGAAAAAAAATACAGAATTCGGTAGAGGGGCGTTCATTTTAGAAATGGTTTTACTATACAGATATAACACTCTTGCTATTGTGGCATCTTCAATATATCGCTTTTCACAGATTTCCCATTTTTTCATGCACACAGATGGTTCTCCTTGCCTCTATCCTCCATAACTATCTGATTGTGACAACCATAAATTCATGCCGTTTTTATGAGTAATCAATAAACAGATTGGGCTTTTTGATCGTAAAATCTATTTTATTGGACGTGATTTATTAAAAAAATCTGTTTTATGGACTGGCTGAGCGTCCTGTCAAACTGTGGTCGTGAGATTGTCGGCTTCCTGCCTCTGTGTTAGGTGCACATTGATTCGTAAGACATAACTATATTTTATAATCTTAACTGAGTAAAATTGAGAAACGCCTTCTTTTTTTTGATGTTGGTTAAAATACAAAACACAAAACCTTTTGTAACACTCACACACATTCGTGCGTGAATAATATTTTTTTTAAATCAATACAAAATTATAAAATAGATTATTTCTAATATAATGACGATGGTCTAGTTTGATCTAAATCAAAAATTGTGAAAGACTTTGACTACGCAACATTTTTATTAACAGGTATTATATATTAGTAAATTAAAAGGAATTGGTAAATATAAAAACCATCTATTACTTTCTATCGTTTTAAAAGAACCATTACAAATTGCAATTTATACATTTTATTCTTCGACAAGAACTTCAATGAGATGGTTTACACTTAGCAGCTAAATTGATGCATCACCTTTGATGTTTAAAGCCGTTAAGAGCATCTGTCCGTCTGTCCTTCTTTGTTCTTTCGTCAGAATCCATTTGTTAGAGTGCATATTTATTACAAACTGACTTCTTTCTTATTACCGCTATATGAATATTTCACCGTATAGTAGCAACCGTGCGAAATAGTAGTAGCAGCCTAGAAATAGTATTATTTTATTATATTACTCTGCAGTGGGCGAAAGGTGCAAGACATGAGGTAGTCCGAGGCTAGAGTCGAACCGACTCCAGTCAGTCAAGCCGTTTTCACGTTATGTCGTGACAACGGAAAACGGGTTTCATTTAATATATACATATAATATATATATATTATATGTATATGTACAGACTTTTAAAACATTATTATTTTAAAATAACTATTTTAAAACTTTGGCATCGCTTGTATACGGAACCTTAAATTTTATTGCAACGCCATTGTGGTCGGCTGGTACAATGTTCTTTTAAGCCAACACTGAAACTGAACATTATGATATTCATTAATTTCAAAAGCTAAACTACTTCATTACCATTTATTATTTGTAATGGTTTCTGAAAGACAAGGACGCTAAAACAAAACTAATAACGTAGTTAAAACAACAATCAACATCATTAGACATCACTTCGAAGGCCAAGCTCACAAAGTAAACGACTGAAGATCACAAACCTTTACAATTTCCACAAGAAGCAGTCGTTATAATTCGTTATTGTGACAGCGTCAGATGTTCAAGAAATATTTACAATATGTGAGAGCTTCTTCGAAAATTATACTCAGCTTTGTTGTTCATGAATGAATCACACGAGGCCTATTTCCACTGAAAGAGACGGCCGACCTTGCGCTCTCTAACTACACGTTAAATACTCTAACACGAAAACTTTTAAGTACTTCGATGACAGCGGCCGCCGAACACGTAGGAAGAGTAATGCGTTTTATTTATAAAAAGTTTACAGTTCACGATCTAATAATAAACGGTAATTATTTCAGCAACAGTTTAACACTTTTCGTTTATAATAAAACAGGCAACAAGACAGTTTAAATAAAAGGTATTTTTAATAGTTATACGCGATTGGGGCGAGGTGCCCGGGCGTCGTAAATCCGGCAACGCTGACCCGCTACTCCAGTTTACATTACGCGCGCCTTCGCAGAAGCGTTCCGAGCACGATGCGCGCGCGCCGATGATCGAACCACGATGAAACGAAGAAGAAATGTCACAGTCCATCTCTCTGCTAAAATTCATAAAAATACCAAAAAAATTACACCAACTTGAGCTCAAGCGATGTGAAGACTGCAGTGCCTTATAGTAACCTGGTGCTTACAAACAATAATATAATGTTAGGCACGAACTCGATACTCAAACGTTTAAGATGTTAGACGTTTTTCGCGGGTTAAAGAATCTCGTTAAAGTAAACTATGTTCATATCGACTCGCCTGTGTTCAGACTGCACTATTCAATCACCGTGGTGTTGCTGATATCGTTCAGCTTGATCGTGACGACGCGGCAGTACGTGGGGAACCCGATAGACTGTATTCACACGAAGGACATTCCCGAGGACGTGTTGAACACGTACTGCTGGATCCACTCGACGTACCTGATGAAGAGCTGCTTCAACAAGACGGTGGGGAAGGAGGTGCCGTACCCCGGCGTGGGCAACAGCCTGCAGCAGAAGAAGAACTCGGACGGCACCCCGGACATGACGGACTGGAAGCTGTATAAGTACTACCAGTGGGTTTGCTTCTGCCTCTTCTTTCAGGTGAGTGCTAGCTATCATATTTTACTTAGTACATATTTGTCTAGGTATATTATTTGAATAGGCAAAGTAAACGATATAATATGCATTGTTTAGTAAAATATATCATACGTCGTCACGTTATTTCTAACATGAAAATAAATAAGTTATATAAAAAATAAACACAACAAAAAAACGCCTAAAAATATTTAATAGTTACCTACTCGTATATTACCCGAGCCTATATACATATATCTAAGCTCCACCAAGTTTTACTATGTACCTAGATTAGAATATCCATGATATTTGTTTTATCAAGTCCATTGTCCGGAGAAACAAAATAAAATGCGCATAATTCGTATCCCTTCACGCATTCATTGTGTGCGTTAGATTCACGCACGATCGACTTCTCGATGAATTTACGGCTATTTATTTATTCTACTAAAACATTCAGTGTCTATTGTAACTACAGACTTCGATATAAAATGTATATCATACGGTAAACATTTATTTGTTTCCGAATGTATTAGTATAATTTCGTAATTTCGAGCGGACGGAAGATATTATTTACGAAAACATTATATTTAATAATTAACTAACTGGCCCACTCTTTATTACCATATTTTTCTCTCCTTTTAAACCTTTCCTGGGCTACTACGACTTTTTTAAAACCAAGATCACCTTAGGTATACGTCTACGAACCCACATTTTTTCTGATCATGTATGTATAACATTAACATGTATCTAAACTACACATCGTTTTTCTACAACTAAACAGCGAATCTCTCCCATGTCTAATAAGAAACAACGTTATAACAAGCTTTAACTAGCTAAACGCTCGTTAAAACGGCAAAAATAATAAATTAAAATAGGTCACAGATACCTGTATAGCAGTATAACAAACAAACAGTGTTTTACGCTGTTTGCGCGCGCGCACCTTTGAGTTGCGAAACAGATTTTTACATGTTTTTGTTGGAGTTTATTCCGTGTCGGATTTTCCTCAATAGGTTTCACATCGAGAAAAATCATGGTATCGTTTCTGGCCCTTTAGTTATATAGATGTAGAATAAGCTTTTAAACCATTATTATTTATTTAAGCGTGCTATCTTTTTTGCTCGGCTACTTCGAGAACCAGAATAAAGGGGATTTTTCAGGGGAGATTTTGAGAATAACCCTATCCCATTAATATACACTTTCCCATATATATTATAAGCATATATACGTTATGTAGTAATTATATGTTCTGTGGTATGGATATTATAACCTCCACGTTGTTTACAGAAGTACATACACAAACGCTCTCATAGCAGTACTTACTGGAAACGAGCTGGAGTTCCCAAATCCACTGGAGCCCCGATAGGCCATTATCTTCGGTTTATGCAAACATGGACACTGACTTGTAATCCAAACTGCGACTCAGTGTCTACGACGGATACCTCATGTAATGTTCCTGTACAAAACTATTTACGGTATTATAGAGTGTCTATATCCTCGACAATGTTTCTACAACTTTTTTGAAATCGATCAGTCAAGCAGTCTTAAATGTTCTCAGTTCTTAAAACTTTGCTGGTTTCCTCACAATGTTTGCGTTCAATGAACACGTTAGGACGTGAAGGCTGGCTAGTACAAATATATGGCAGCAACAAAGTAAAAGCACGTTTTATTATAGCGCGCATCAATTTTCAAGAATAAAAACCCAGATGTGCGCGACGGGAACCTAGTTAATTGAACGAAAGTTGGATGTGCTTCCACTTAGCCAACACGTGATTATTTTTGTTTTTCGTGTCGGTGATAACCTCTATATCTGCTCTGTGGTGATAACACTCGGGTACAGCCACGGGGTTGAAAACGTATTTGCTTGCACGTTCGTGACTTACGTGTGGTGGAGGCACGGCCGAAACGTCTACGACAGGACGCTGCTGAAATCTTAATGTGAACCCAGAATACCGGTTTCCTAAAAACTATCTATAAACAATCCTACAACATTCTTACTTTATACACGACATATTTTACTCTTTATTAGATTAGAAAAGAGAAAACCTTAAAACTAGATACAAACTATCTAAACGACATGATAAACGGATAGGCCAAAAAAATATTTGAATACTGAGATTTATAATAATTAAAAAAATATAAAGCTAACATGAATAAGGCTGCTCTGTGCGAGCTAAATAACTACCACTAGTCGCCAAGATAAAGGGACTAAAGGGATCTAGCAATTTTACAAGACCTTGATAAAGATTATTTCATTCAAAATCAATTTAATATCTTTAATATAGACCTTTCCACTATACTATATTTGGAACTCCTACAATTTAAAAATAAACAATCCTACCTTTTCAAAAGTTAAGGATCCTGGGAAGCTTTATGAGAAGAACTTTCCGAAACAGTTTCTAAAGGCCGGAATCGGAAAGGACCCAACTTTGGCATTGGCTTGTTTTTTGCCAGACTGCCGTCCAAAAGTAAGTGAAATAAAATAATAAATATTACTGGACAATTTACACAGGAACATCTTGACCCATAACACGGGTCATGTTCCTGTGTAAATTGTAGCTAGCTCAAAGCTCACGAGTATGTTTCGGGTACTAGATACATAGATAATTATTTTCCCCTTGTTCATGCAAACGTGCCGGACGAATGTGGACTAAATCAATTCGTTTCGATTTATATTTACACATCTCATTAAAATATGAATTTACATAGGAAAACTATCTACTTATATAAATTCCTTATACAATAGAAACATTAACTTTGTTTATGACGTCATACTAGAACGAAACGTTTATAAAATTGTAGGTATTATATAAGTCTTTAAAAGCATTCGTTGACTCATACTAAAAGTCTAATTAACCAAACTGACCGAGATTCTAAGATATTTATCATCAAAACAAACAAAAACTAAACCAGCTTATAATTTCACTAGAGTACTTGATCCTAGTTAATCGCACTCACACGCTTCCGCTGATCATGCGATTCTAGGCCTTAGTGGTTCAAAGATAAGGGTTAGAAGAGATTGAAGGAGTTTTTGGCAAAGTAGCCGGTTTCGGTGGCATCTCGGAGTATCATTAATGGGACGCTCTGTGTCAGTGGCTGAGGTAATTAGACTAGGAAGCTATTGTTATTCAAACTTTTATGTAATCCTTTTTGGTTTTTAGTTTAAACTTTTGAGACAAGTATCATCATAACACTTAGCAGAGATTAAGCCTTAATTCACCACGCTGGCCAAGTTCGGGTTAGTGCATGCTGAACTTCTCAGAACATGCTGGTTTCCTCACGATTTTGCCTTTACCCGAGCGTTTTTTCAAAGCAAGAAAAATCCAGAGGAGCGCGGGTTTTGAACCCACGACTTTCGGAATAAAAGTCGAGTGTGCTCCCACTTAGCTATCACGGCCAAAGGGGGTTATTTGGGGTAAAATACCCCTGAACCCTGTCATCCCTGATTAGATTCACAAACACTATCGCAGCCCTGCGGCAAACTGCCGTGAATTATGTGGGAACTTCTTTTACTGCTGCACAAACTAAATGGAAGTATGGTCTTACCGACTTTCTAAGAATTTAAGGGTCGATTTTTCAGGGCTTTAGGGATCGTAGTGAAAATTTATGGTTTTCTTATCAGATTATTATTTTATGGTATAGAAAAATACTGAAAGTATATTTAAAATACTTATTGTTTATATTAATAATTTTGTAAAACGCTGGTGCATACAAAATTTCCCAAAGACCTATCATTGTAATCCTAAAAAACTCATGAGAGATCTTCGCCTCTCACATATTATTTTTATTACCTACATATATAATTTCGCAGTTTTATGTGACTTTTGAACAAAATAAACATATGGCTAGTATTATTCTGTATGATAAAAAAGAATGGGTAAAAATTTAAGTACTTTTTGAATTATTATAAACCTTATTCGCGTGTTAACCGCTAGTGCGTATAAAACTCATCTTCATTGGTATGAACCTTCATTGAAGACCCCTTTTAGGGTAAAGTCCTCTTTGATCTGTCAACGGTTTATCTAGTCTTATGGGGGTCAATTCTGTGTTCCTTTAAAGTGTCCCAAGTGTGTAAATCCCTTAGCATGCTAAGGAGTTTCCTCACGCTGGCTAAGGCTGTAAATTCCAATTTATATTCAATCTCAGCTGGACCACAGATAACAGTGTTGAACGCCGAAGAATCTCATCAAAAGATTAGTAAGTTGTCTTTGTAATGCAAACTTTTGTTGCGTGACTTTTTAACAGATCGATCGGAATTTATGAGATTCTTTGTCCGTCCAGTAAGTTTGTATATTTCTCATCATCTTAAAATTATTTTTGCATTGCCTTTAAAACGTATGTAATTTAATTGCTTGTATTTTATTTTTGTAGAATTGTTTATTATTATTTATTACAAAGTCCACAGCTCGTCACTCGCCTGTATGTCAATATTTAAATCTACGCCACGGATTTTGATGCGATTTTAATTAATAGGTAAAGTGATTCAATCAGAGGCTAAGCGAGGACGGGCAGCTAGTTTCCTATCAATTCTATAAATGGAATATTCCCTATTTATACATTTATCAGCAAACTACAAACCGTCTGTGAACTTTTCTTTTCCCCAAACAAACAGCATGGTCGACATCTTTCAAATCGGCGAGCCGTTTTATTTCTGTTTTATAGTTGTGAGGGATGTTAATTCCGTTGTTTTTCCCTCGGAAGTATGGATAATCTATGCAAATAAGCGCGACGCAACGGCACGGTTGGGAGCTGTTTACAGCATGCGACTAATTTAGGAGTTATTTTTTAAAAGCTTTTTGTTGTAGGTGTATGTAAACTTAAGCAATGTTGCCAGGTTTGAACTGAATTTAGTTAAGTAAGTGTACCAGCTTCGCATCGCGGTTTTTTTCTGGATTATAATTTGGATTTATATAATTTGATAAGAAAATAAGTTTATTATTATTAATTAGAAGTAATGATGATAGTTATTTAAAATACATGACGTGTAAATATTTTTGTTATTGGTAGATATTTAGAATAAGCTAACTAGTAGGTACTAATAATTGTTATTTTAGTAATATAGGTATTAAAAATATGAAACAGAGATTTGGTAAACAATGAGGCCGGTATTTTTTCATTTACTTCATCATTTTTGTAACAGAGATTAGGAAATTTACAACTGACTTACAAGGTATTTTAGACATTTTCACGTTGAAAGACTTTATAATTTGTTTTATTATCTATAGTATCACGTAAGTGACAATTGTTTGTCTTTGCGGATAAAACCACTTCTTTAAACGATTGATTGATTACGAAATGATAACTTTGTTGATCATAAGATCAATACTACGACCATTTACCTACACGACAAAGACAAAAAAGTCGCACAGTGTAAAAGCTCCCTAACGATCATCCGTATAAAAAACACAACAGTAATGTTTAGTAGAGTAATATCGAGTGATTAGCATCTAGAGACGGCGACCTCATTTGCAGATCGTTTGGCGGCCGGTTCGCAGCGAACCCACTTTATGTTATCTTGATACTTTTTAAATGGCTCGGGAATTTCTGGTAATTTGTAAGTTTTTTGCAGTTCTGAAAGGACTTTTATGTGCGGTAATTACTGCATGTATTAGCAATTATACAGTTTCGAGTCTTGGGAATAGTTTTACGACCTTGTTGATAAGGTAGCTTAAATTGAGCTTTATTTTATTTGTTTTGAAAGGCAAACCAACTTTTTTAAACCAACTAAATAGGTAATTAAAAGTCTTCACGGATAGACAACAAATCAATTAAAGGAAACGCTAAGCCTATCGAACCTGCTCACACGATTTTTGGGGATTCCGATTAGTGATTTAGTGTTATAGATGAGTGTGTACAGTTCCAGATAGATAATTGTTCATGTTTTCTCACACTTGCTTATTAGCAGTGTTAGTGAGTAAATGTGATACCGCCCTAATTATGGTGTGAACTGACGAACTTTCCAAACCTAGTTACGAATTAAACTGAATATTTGACTAAACTAACTCTCACTAACTGAGGTGGGTGTTTGCACCACTATTTTTAAACAGTAAATAACTTTGAACAATTTATGAATTTGCAACTTTAAAGAAAGAACAAAAATATACCTTAATATTAAATGTTTAACCAGTTCTATAACTTTAATAAAACATTTTTGGGTTGAAAATAAAATAATGATACGATCGTAGATAGGTACCTTCAACCGCACAAATATTTGAAGCTTTCCGCAATAGGTAATTCAAATAAGCTTCATGCTAATGTGCTAAGATTTAAAATGTAAAATTTAATATAAATAAGCGTATAAAATCTATCTCCGCCCTCGTCTCACCTTTTAAACCTTCCCTAGATTCCTAAGAATATTTAAACCTGGAATAAGCTTAATCCGCCCAGCTGCTCCTGGGTTTACATTCGAGTTTTACTAAAGAACATTTTTTTATATATATACAAATGAAAAAGAAATATGTGCACATTGAAGCCAAGTGTTCTATTATGGTACGCGAGTTTAAAGCGCTCCAGTACGTGTCTGTACATAATTACTGTTGACTCGCGGCACCTCTCAAGGGTTAACTAGCTTATCTTATAGTTTCTGAACCCTTCCGTCTTCCTTCATTATCATCCGTTATCTTCCCACTGCTGGGCAAAGGTTTCCTTCATACTTAATTTATGAATGTTTGTTAGGGTAAGGCGTTGAAGTTATCGTGATTAAAGGCAGAAACACATTATTAACACCCGACGCCACCCGATGAAACGTGATGCGTGTTGAGTCGAATCAAATGTATGGTTTTCTATAGACCAGAAACACACTTTGAACACGCGACCCGACGCCACGCGCGCACACGCCACCTGATCCAGACGTTCCAGATCTGCGTGTTGCCCATGGTGGGGATAAACACGCCATCCGACGTGGGCGCGCAGTATGTTTCTAGACAACACTCGACACCACGCGTCATTCGTTCGAGAACTGTCACTTTATGCCAATTTCATATTAAATTTTTGCATTTATTTAGCGAAATGATGATGAAATGCTAGTATGTCGTGGCGTCGCGTGTTGGTAATATGCACGGTGCACGTCGGGTGTCGACACGTCGCGTCGCGTCGGGTGTTAATAATGTGTTTCCTGCTTAAGTTTAGTTTTGTTTAAAGTTTTAAGTCACCAAAATTATCAGTGTGGTGTGGAGTTAACGTTCCACATTAAAAAATATGAATAACAAAGAAACGGAATGCAGCTACATTTTGAAACTAGATAATATTATTTAAAACATTGTTAAAACCTACATATTATCGGGCTTTTAATCAAAATAATAGTCACAATAATAATTTAATAATAGTAACATTTGTCATTTGTTGGTTCCCAGAGTATCAACTTCAAATTTCATTCATGATCCTTTCCATGAAAAATTCTCAATCTAATCCAATAAAAATATTTGCATTCTACCTCGACTTCTATTTCCAAATCTCTAATCAGTAGCGTCGTCATAATCTTCCATTTTCATATAAGGCCTGATTCCCGCGAGGCGTCTAAAAGCCTCTCCGCTGCATTATTCAGAGCGAGCCAGTAAGCTAATGTTAGTCTCATATTAATAGAAGTTTATCGACTTTACTTGGAAACTGTGGGACTGCGGCTGTCGGTTCCGTGCCTTAAATAGAGCTTAGCTAAGTCATCATCATCACAAGCTATATTATCTATGTATGTATACATATTCTAGTAAGTATATCACAAATCTAGCACCCGTAACACAAGCTTCGAGCTTACCGCAGGGCTGTGTGAGTTGTACAGCAATATTTTTTTATTTATAATCGTTTTAACGACTCTTACAAGACTAAAAGAAAGGATGGTACTAATCTTAGGCCGGCATAACACGGAATCATCATCAACATTTCAGCCCTCGGACGTCCACTGCTGAACATAGGCCTCCCTTAATGATTTCCAGGTGTTACGGTCCGATGCATCTGACCAATGACCAACGTAAACTGACAGACTTGACCAGATCATCTGTCCATCTTGTTGGTGGACGTCCGACGCTGCGCTTGCCGATCTGTGGTCTCCACATGAGAAGCGTTAATAGACCAACGTTAGTGTATATACTTCTCATTGAGATCGCGTGCCAACTCACTGAGAGACAGGTTTAGTATCTGCGAAGATCGCAGTGCGTTCTAGAATGCACTTTATTCTATTACTAGCTTTCCCCGCGACTCCGTCCGCGTTAAAAAACCAGAAATATAGTTAATCTATTAAGTAGGTATATCAGAAATCTAGCACCCGTACACAAGCTTCGAGCTTACCACGATGGTTTTTGAATATACATGCATAGATAGATATTTTTTATTATACTTATAAAAATGGGTGGAACAAATATCTGCATAATGTGATTAATTTTCCTCGAGACAGCAAAGGAATTCTGCGAAATGTACCTTACAGGGAATATCGGTCTCCTTGTAGCGAAAAGTGGTAGGTATTCTATTACTATTCTTAGATATTATTATTGATACTATTCTTAGGCTGGCACCAAACGACATAATGTATGTGACCTATTAATATTTCACGGTCACATTATTACCACAGTAAAGCGACTACTAATTACTCCCACTGTAAATCATAATTATTACTTTGTTTACATGAAATTATGCCAAACACTAATTTAAGAATTATTAAGATTGTTTACCTACATCAAGTAGCTCGTTGATTTGAATAATTTAAATACGTTACTTTTCTACAATTTATTGAATTGGCTTCTAAAAAAGTAGCTGAATTCCTCATTTGCCGCCGACAACTTCGCTTCTTTTAGTTTATAAGATTTTCTCGATAAATGTAGGTACTTATACTATCCAACATTGAAATACATATTTCTTTAAATAATAGGTACCAGACGTTGAGCGCATTCAAACAAACACACTCCTCAGCTTTATTATATCAGTATAAATATTTTTAAATAAGGTAAAACAATATTTCTTTTGATCTATGTGTAAAAATAAATAATATCATAAGATCTACTTTTTACATCCCAGAATATATTTATTGAGATTATATTTTTAGGTTAAATTAAACCTGTTAGAGAAATCACGCTCTGTCGAAAACATGTAAAGTAAATTATGTTTTCCTATAATATTATTGTTTTGATAGTTTCTGTGAGTGTCTGTAGGGGTCGCCACACACAAGTTCGTCAATACCATCTATCACGTCATTTGTCGCGTCATTGCGTGATTTATTGCTCTACATTTTGATTTAAAACGTAAACCACGCTAGGCAGAACACATTTATGATGAGTATTTTGTATGAGAAACGCAGCGTCAGACGTCCGCCTACCAGGTGGACAGATGAGTTGGTAAAGTTAGCTGGTTCATGGTGGATGCAAGTTGCATCCGACCGAAACAACTGGATAAAGGGAGGCTATGATATGATGATAAAGATTTTGTTATATGTGTATCTAAGGTGTATCTTGTAAAGTTTGTGTTAAACGGAAGGTCAATCTCTCTCGTCAAGAGATAAGTCCTTGTGCCCTGGCTGTGGGAACGTAAATATGGGTTCTTATCTTACTGCCCGGTTGAGAAACTGACGACAAATCGTAGTAAATATATTTACACTATGCCATCTTCCGGCCATATCCAAGAATATGGTCAACTTTGTAGTAGTGTGACTTTGTCCCAGCCATTTGTCACAAGCCGTGTGACGGGACATTAGCGCCAAACGCGTGTTAGCTGTTCGCGGTATCGACTGCTAATTACTGGATAAATTATTACTTTTATTGTGTTGTTTGCTCCAACGGAAGGGTTAATGTGGCCTTGTAACGTGACTGTAAAATTACAAGTACTTATTTACGATATGTATGCTGTAGAATCTGTAGATAGCGAAAAGTATTAATAATTAAGTACATGGAAATTTAAATTTTACCTATGAACCGAACTATAATTTATTTAAAGAAAACCCCGCTTTAATATCTGTTTTAATGTTGGTAAACTTTCAGGTCAGAAAGGGCAAGCTAGTATTAAAATATTGCCACAAGTACAGCTCAAGACAGCCCCTAAAGCCTTGATATGATTACTTCCGATAAACATTAGGCCTGCTTTACGCGTGCTATGAAAATTCATGCCCTAAGTTTATTCCCCACTTCACTCGCAGTTACGCAGTTCGCAGCCACATTCATATGGCCATGTTGTACATTACGAGCTTTATTTATTCGTTATGGCTGACATGTCAATAAAAGGAGTTTTATGATATCTCAATTGAATAGGTACCTGTATTAAATTTTTTGGTGGAATAATATATTTTGATAATAGTATTTTGTTATATCATAGGTATTAATCCAATAGAAATTAATCATAGACTAACCACCTTATGCATAATTTAGCGAAGATGTTTGTCATTATCCCTAGATTCTATTGAGAGAGAGCCATGCCTAATAGTGGGAAATAGTATAGATTTGTATTATGATTATTAGTTGATCGAGTATTTGGTTTAACGAAATCGGCCAAGTTTCGATCGTTTGACTGCTAATAAACTTTATAGAGCTTCCACTAATTACTTTACTGCGCTCTATTTGTAAAACTAGCTCTAGTGCCTGCATGTTGCTTCTCCCGACGAAAATAAAGCTTGTTCATAAAAGTTTAGTTTTAATAAAAGACAACAATCTTGATAGTTAAACCTTCAGACCTAATTACACCATTCTCTGTTTGTTGTTTAACATACCGTTATGTTTAATCACTGTCAGTTTACGTATATTTATGAACTGTTAATTACTAAATGGGATTAAACTAACAAACAGAGAGTGGTGAAGTTAGGTCTTAAGGTACCAGAAGTCGCTACAAAGGACCAAACCAATAAATAACAAATACAATATTCCACACGCGGCAGATAAGTCGCCGCGCTGGCTGCTGGCAACTCTAAATATTGGAGAAATAGCTCGCACGTGTCTGAGAACTAACAACTACGGTATTATCATATGAGTATACTTAGATACTGAGCCTTGCCGTGTCTTGTGCTGTCCTAAGAATAGAACCAACCCCTATTCGACGCCCCATGACGACGTCTGTGGCGCAGCGAGCTTAGGTCCGCCTGCGACGCAAGAGGTTGCGGGTTTGATTCCCGCCTCGGAACAAAAATTTGTACGATCTGCTCAGATATTTGTTCCGAGTGTCTGGGTGTTACATATATGTATAATAAAAAAATATCTATATCTAATATATTATATTAAGTATATCAGAAATCTAGCACCCGTAACACAAGCTGCGGGCTTACCACGGTGCTAGATGTTGCTGTGTGAAGTACCTATATACTTAACAAAGTTCTTATCTATTCTTTCTCGTCGTCGTGAGAAGTCCCCGTGTCCCAACAGTGGGCACGTAAATAGGGGTGATTATGATGTAACAGTTACACAAATGAACGCGTTCAATCAAAGACTTTTCATTCACTTTTGGGCTTTTTCAAATGAAGAATACTAAACATAAATCGCGTCGAAGTTCAGTAACTTTCTTGTGACGTCATTAAGTCCAGAAATGGCCTTCGCAGTGACGTCACTTATTTCTTGACGACTTGACGACCTATGCGGCGCGGCGGCCGAATGTCCGTCTATCACGTATCAGGTTGTGAGTTCGATTCCCGTGACAAGTGTATGCACGATCCATTATTAACTCCGCAAATGTTTAAGGTGTTCTGTTTTCTATAAAAAATCTACGTATTTTGTGTAAAGTTATAGACGCTATTTTTGCATAGAAATAAAAACTTTTCTATAACTTTTAAAATAAAGAATAAAAACTTTAAGTACTCATTTAAATTTACATGGATTTTGCATTAGTGTGCCACGGGAAAAACCATTAAACGGTGGGAAAAGCTGCGTATCAGAAATGTACATCGTACATACAATACATACATCAACATCATAATCACTTCTCTCTTGACGAGAGAGACTAAGCCTCAATTCTCAACGCTGGTCAAGTGCGAGTTGGTGAATGACACGATCATGTCATTCAAATTTTTCAAAGCTCTCAGAACATGCCGGTTTCCTCAAGATGTTTGCCTTCACCGTTAGAGCACGCGAACATAAATTGTTGAAAAAGAAAAATTGTGGTTCACTTAGCCAATACGGCTCAGCAGTACATACATGCAGTTTTAAATACCTATTGCCGAGCAAGCTACAGCAATATCAAGCCTTGAATCGAGTAAGCAAAGTGGCTCAGGTACCAGCTATCAGACTTGCCTCAAGCACTTTGCATGTGCATTAGGCCGTAGTACACATCGACCCTAAATGTTGGCCCAGCGTGTTTGCCCAAAGGTCCCTGTGCACACATTAGTGTATCGATCATTCTGCATTGCGGATCTCCAAGAAATCCCTTTAAATATCAAAAAAATTATTAAATAAAATAAAACAAAACTCCGTAGGTGCTTTTAGAAAAATAGTTTGAGTTAAATATTGTATTAGGGACGTCTAAAATTTATTGATAAACTGTTGTTCCTTATCTTACTACTAAGATCTATTGTACACAGTTATAACAAGAAATAGGTATATTATGTACATTCATTTCAATCAATAAAATACGAAATACGAATAAAAACGTTCGAATTTCAAACACCCGACAATGTTGCCCGCTCATTTTGTAATGGCCCATACTTTATAGTAAATTTTATATCCTTCGCCAAATCTAATGAACAAGACCGGAAGTCCTGCGCTTGAGGTTGCCAACTCAACAAAGTTAGCATTCTTTACATAATTCTGTGACAATTATAGTGCTATGCAAATAAGTCGTTTGTTACAAGCGAACAAAGGACCATTTTCGTCGCAAACTGGGTTGCTATGCTTTATACGTGTCGATTACAGCTTTCTTTCGTTCTAGATTAAATTTTATTTAATCTAGTGATAAAAAAGTATTACTGGACAATTCACACAGCAACATTTAGACCCGTTGTAAGCTTCAAGCTTGTGTTACGAGTGCTAGATTACAAATATACTTAATAGAATATGCATACATAGATAGATTATTTTATTACACATCCCCAAAAGATCTGGAACAAATATTTGCAAATGATACAAATCTTTGTCCCGAGGCGGGAATCGAAACTGCAACCTTTCGCGCCGCAGCCGGACTTTTGCCTGCTACGGCACTGAGGTCGAGTTAATTTGTTTGCAAAAGATTTTTTCATTTTCAATATAGGCCACAATAGGCAAACCAAGATGGAGTGTAGTTTGAATTCGTCCATTAGAGTGTTATAAAAGTGAGCTGGTATCTTCACGGTCGGCCGCGCAAACTTCTCGACTGTGAATTGATTCAATGCATATTTTATTCTACTTAGGTTCCCGGTACATTACCTACTTAGATTAGAAAGAAGATGGTTGTTTGCTTTTAAAATTAAATCATTCTTATTTAAGACAACACAGCTTAATGCACATGCCCATGAAAAACGTTTTGCATTGTAAAATGAAATATAGTTTGTAAACTTGTGATAGACACTCAGAAACGATCTTAATTTTTTTTTAGATAGTAAATGTTAGATAGAATAGAAGTAGAATCAAATTATAACTAGCTTACCGCGCCGCAGTTTCGCGTGCGTTATAATATTTTCCCGCGGTAAAAAGTATCCCATATCCTACCTACTAAGGTTTAAGGTTCTAAGCTAAATCTCCGCCAATTTTCAACCAAATCATTTAAGCCGTTCTCGAGTCATATTTTATTTTTAAGTGTTTGTATTATGTATAATTGTGTACTGGCCTTCTTATTAGCTGAAATAAATGATTTTTATTTTTTTAATTTTGTTATTTTTATCGGTCGGCGGTGTAACTAACACGACTTTCTTTTATATATAAGATTCGAGGTAGTCGTACGTTCCAGTTGACATACCTACCTATTAGGAAGCACGGGCCATTGCGTGCCTCCACGGTCCGCGACCGAAGGACAGGGGCATCTCCATACAAATTGTGAGTTACGATATCGTAACTACCTTTATTGCCCTGCTCATGGCTTTTGTTCTTAGAATTGTTTTTGTTTCAAGTGGTTACATACAGCGCTGGTGGCCTCATATATTCATATATGAGTAGGTATCAAATAGGTACTTAGCGTACCTATTATTTTTTAAATTCTGTAAGTAACTTCTTTGAGTGTTAAAATACCAATATATTTTTATCATCTAATTTTACTACTTTTAATTACTTTATCTTTTATCATCGAATGTACACATTGAACATAGTTTTAGCCACTGAAAACTCTTTGTCAAGAAAAATACAACTACTGCCATCTAGTATCTGACTTCGAAACTCGCTAATAAAACCATCATTCCTCACCTGAGCTCAGAGGTATGATGCCGCACATACGTGAAATATAAATACCATCGCCCCAGCTGATGAAAGGCGCAATTATCTGTATCCATAAACTTTACGAGTGCGTCTAGTCTACTTTATAGCGTCTGGAAATAAATTAATTTTCAACCTTATCACAAGTCTATACCGTTTAATTTATATAAATAGGTATCATAGATGCATTTGGTACTGAAATAGATAAATTAGACTGAACTTTGAGCTGTATTCCTTCGAGTTAGTTATTATATTTGCTCGGATTCATCTCTGCTGTAAATTTTAAGATCTGTTTTCATAAGTTTTGTAGGTATGTTGTGATTTTTTTATTGATACATAAATTACTCGTGGTCGGGTGGGTTTACGAAGAAAATTTATTAGACAAGTTATTGCGATTGATATTGATAAACATAATTCTGTGATGGAAAAGAACTGAGATGCATAGGTACATTTGCAGGTCAGTGCCTCGGTAAATCTCTATGTACACAAAACTCTCGATTTGATACAAATTATACAACTTCAAGCAAGATCCGTTCTTAGTGGGTGTTTTATGTATGTATAATGTATATTCTATTAAGTATATAAGAAATATAGCACCCGCAACACAAGTTTTGAGCTTACCACGGGGGCTAGATGTTGCTGTGTAAATTGTCTTGCAATATTTATTTATGTAGTGATCTCCCCATTAATAAATTTAATATGTTATTGAAACAATTTTATATATAGCGAGCCGACCACCTTTGGCTTCGTCCACCCACAGTATTCCCATGTTTTCGTCCCTATTAAACCTTGCCTGGTCTAGTACAATTATTCTAGCACAGCCACTTAAGCCGTTCTTCGTGGTTCGAAACGAAAGACCTTCGGGGCCATGGCATCAGCGATTCTTACAATTACAGTCAGGCTTCGATATCAATATGCAAGAGATTCAATCAAGAATGCTTAACAGTTGTTTTAACTATATTATCTCTCTTTTCCATCCAAAGGTTGTCTGGAAGAGATCGCTCTTTAGCGATATTAAACATATTAATAATTAACATATTCGTCCTTATGTTTAACTTAGTGCTGTATGTGTAAATATAAGAATAAATAAGCGATAAGACCGCCCATTGTACGTGTCTCTTTTTGTGTTTGTTATATTTATGGGTTTTGTTTTGATATACAATAAAGTGTTTTAGTATTTTTTTGTATTTGTATTTGTATCATCTTTTCCAGGCAATGCTGTTCTACACCCCGCGCTGGCTGTGGAAGTCCTGGGAAGGGGGCAAGATCCGCGCGCTGATGATGGACCTGGACGTCGGCGTCTGCACGGAGATAGAGAAGAAGACGAAGAAGAAGCTGATCCTCGACTACCTGTGGGAGAACCTGCGCTACCACAACTGGTGGGCGTACCGCTACTACCTGTGCGAGGGGCTTGCTCTTGTCAATGTTATAGGTAAGTGGTATCTAGTAAGGGAGCTTCGACCTCTGTGGCGCTGCGGGCGAAGGTCCGCCTGCGACGCAAGAGGTTGCGGGTTCGATTCCCGCCTCGGAACAACTATTTGTATGATCTGCAAATATTTGTTTCGGGTGTCTGGGTGTTATGTATGTATAATAAAAAAATATCTATCTATGTATGTATATTATATTAAGTATATCAGAAATCTAGCACCCGTAACACAAGCTTTGAGCTTACCACGGGGCTAGATGTCGTTGTGTAAAATTGTCCAGCAATATTTATTTATTTATTTAAGATATGTGTAAGAAAGGAGTAATGAAATGATAATGACGGCTGATAAAGGAAAACGGGAAGAAAGGACATGTTGCGCCGACCCCACATAATGTGGTATAAGGGCAGGAAGATATTGATGATGATGATCTAGTAAGGGAGCTAGTCGCTCGTCGGTTTCGTTTACTCCCACTTGTCCTGTTGAGTAGTCCTGTTGACAGGACAACTGAGAAAAAAAATCCCAGTAGTTCTGTGACGTTTAGGACTATGCTTTACACCTGACTTTTATTCCCACGTGTTTTGTTGAGTAATTCTGTTGGTAATTTTTACGAATTACTAGTTTTGTCTAATTAAAAAACTTTACCTACCTATGTAAATGTACATAAGTAGGTAAAGTTTTTTTATATACCATTGAATCCATTTATTCTTGTGGAAAGTCGTGTACAGAGGATCATAAATAAGCTTTTGTTATAAACAATCTACTTTTTCAATGGCAGGTACAAAGATTATTTTATTTTATTTTACAATGTTAGGAAAACTAACAGCTATGCTTATATATAATCAAATTAAGTTTAACATAACATGTCTAAGAACATTTATGATGCTTAGGGCTAATTATAAGTTTCCAAGTTTGTAGTTTAATGTTACATATAGGTACTTGAATTTAATATAACATCATGTTACAATAATTATAAAAGGAACAAAAAACGTATTAACATAAAACAATCATAATTACTGTAATAAAATACTTTTGTTCGGATGCAAGCGCACCGAAATTGGCGGAATGCGCGGGTTGCGGAGACTGAAACAAAGGCGTTGTGATTGGCTTTTTCATGCTATTTCACTAATAATAGTGTAAGGAAAGTTGAAAACCAAAAAATTAATTTGTCGATAATTAATTTAATTAATTGGTTTGTAAATTTGAAAGAAAGAAAGAAAGAAAAAAAAATAATTTATTTATATCTACAATCTAACTAAAATTTAATCAAACTTAAGTAACTTAAAAATAATACCATTACAATAGATTTAAAATAAAAATTAGGAGAGAATTTCGTAAGTATTCAAATGCAAATAGGATCATGTAGTTGTGTATTTATTTTTGGAATACTTACACAAATCTGTAGAACATAAAAATTAAACAATACCTAATATTAAAAAAATAAAAAGAGTTTTGTTGTGTTTGTCACTAAAACTCTTTTATGATTCAAATAATGCATGCAATTATCACTTGACAACTGATTGAAATAGTTTGAATCATAAAAAAAATTTGTTGTGACAAACATACAATTCTCACTTTTTCTATATTAATTATTACTCACAGGACAAGTGAGAATTAAATTTCCATTTGTCCTGTTGACCGAACTACTGGGAATTTTTTTCTCAGTTGTCCTGTCAACAGGACTACTCAACAGGACAAGTGGGAATAAACGGTCGGTTTCACTACTTATCTGGCTGAGTAAAGCTATGGGGAAACTCGTCGGTTTCACTACTTATCTGGCTGAGTAAAGCTATGGGGAAACTCGTGCTCAAATCAATGCGTGCTATGGGTATAAAATTGGCGGCAATATTGAGTGATTGTGATTTATTGTCATTGTCATAAATAAAAAATAGTCTATGGCCAATTCGCAAAAAAAAATGGCGACGAGATTTCGATTATTCTCAGTTGCAATAAAATAGGACTTCCGTCTGGAATCGTGATCATAAATATTTTATAACTCAATATGCTTTTATATCTTACAAAGGTGTGTTGACCCGCGCTGAACGAAACCACATTTATGAAATTGTCTTATACATTTAGGTACCATTCTTGTTTAATATACGTTTAGATATAAGCTATATATAATTTATTTAACATTATTTGGAAAACCAACGGCTAAAACATCACAGATATACACTTAACTAAAAACATAAAGTCAATATTGGCCAATTATGAGTACCACCTGTTCATAGGCCGGCACCATACGGCTAAAAATATCATAGAAGTAACATAAAGAAATCAAATTATAAATCTAGTTAGAATCAACTATTTAATAATATAATATATAGTTATGGAGTGATTAGTTGTAGTTTCGATACGATCTTCAGTGCAATCAGTTAATTAGATGTCGTTAAAACAATTTGCATCTTAATTGTAAATTATTGTATGTATCATCAGAATTGCAATTATTAAAGCTAAATTGTTGGACTCCGTAGTTTAACAAAATCTGAGTAGGTATTTATGTTTAAAAGATAAACGATACAGTTATTTTGTAAAATCAGTTTAGTGATATGAAATTATAGAAAAAATAATATATTTTTTCAAATCTTTCATGCATTGACTCATTGCAAAATACGGGTCTTTTTGTCTTTTTCGTATCAAGTTTTTATAGCAATGGTCAATATTTTTGGGTCATTATTTCTCGTTAAAATTCTGAAAGCTTAAATATTGCAGTTTTAAATGCCATATTGCATAGCAAATGAAGTATGAATTATATTATTATTTATCTGAGATGAAACTCGTGATGAATTATGTACGACAAACCGCAAACCACGCGTATAAATTAAATAATCGTCGAAATTCAAAATGGCCAGCGAACGCAACATGTGAAAATACCAAGAATTGTTTATCTTTGTTAAAATTCTTCTTCATTAAAAATCTCAACCAAAATCAAAATATATTTCTATCATAACACCCCTATTCACGTTCCCACTGCTGGGACACAGGGACTTCTCTCTTGACGAGAGAGATTAGGCCTTAATTCACCACGCTGGCCAAGTGCGGGTTGGTATATTTCTATACTTAGTAGATATTTAAATATAATTTTAAACCAGAAATGATTTTGGTATCTCGAAGCAAACTATAGGAAATCTACCCAGCGCGTAGTGCGTCAGAACGCAAAAAACTCGTTCATCAAATCTCATCGTTCTTTTTTCAAAACTATTCATCCCAGGGCTGCCTGCTTCGAAAACTTCCCCAATTGTCGGCTAAAAGCCCCAGCCGTCTCTATCAATAAAACAATGTATGAAACGCCCATAAAACAATAACTGCAGACTTGTTATTCCACGAGGACACTGTTCCTACGGGTTTTCAATAAAGAAAAACAAAAATACGGCGCGAAGGAACGCTTGCCACGCAGCTTTTACGCGCGGCGGGCCATGGATTCAGCGGGAATCAAACTATTTTTATTAGTACGTGTTTAATGGCGAAGTACTAAGTTTAGTGCGTTCTGTCAAACTTTCTACATTATAAGCCTCCTTCATTCATATTTACCTCCTTTTCAATGCTAACCATTAACCTGTCTCTGCGTAACGTTACAATACAACAACAGTATATAGTGGAGTGGCTGAAGTTATATCTAAAACAATTAATATAAAGCTAACAAAGTTTGGATGTATTTTTAAAAACATATTTACCAACTTGCTATTTTACTAAGCCCTTATGAATTATATAGCGAACCACCACAGTTTTTATATTTATTCAAAAAATATTTTGTTATAATCTCATTTCGTGGCCCGCCCTCGCAGTATGTCCTAACTGATATATCAGAGGGCCACATGCGGCGGCGCGGCCGGAATGCAAACTAGCGCGCCCCCGCGACCCCGTCTGTAAATCATAGCGGAATAAAACTAGATAAGTTCAACTGTTTGTTTACTGCAATAGTACGGGAGGCGACGATGCTAAATGGGGATTTACTCGAGCGTCAAAGAGACCTATTGGGTTGCATTTGGTAGATGATAAGAAGAAAAAAATTGTATGAGACCGATGTGTTTCATCAGTGGGGGAAGCGACCATAGATAAATAAAAACTTATTTTAAAAAATACTGTTGTATGGACGTACTTAAGCGCGTCAGTTAGTGATAGATTCTATGAATCAGATTCAATAAATTGAAAATCAGCTTAACATACTTACATACTTAAAAATAATTTAAGAAATAAGATTGATAATAAACGTTTGTAAATCTGATTGTTTACACGATTGGGGTGGAAGTACGTAAAAGTTAAAAAAATAAAAATCGCGACTCATTTTTTATCAAAAAAAAGAACAAAAAAACTGGCATTTCTAAAGGTGTTAGATCGTCAGATTTAGATTTATATGGTTCATCTCTATGTTCTGATTCTACCATATCTTAATCTGACAATTATCTAAAGTGATGCGCCTAATATGACAAAAGTAAATTTTGTTCCCTTATAATTCACGTTCGAACATAGATAGATTTTTTATATTTGGTGGAGGTACTTATCTGGGTACTAGCTATCTCCAGTATCTTAATCTGACGCGCTCGAGTAAATCCCGAAATCCCCTCTTCGGCTCCCCTACTACAAAGAGGCCTTTGAGAAAGTTAATATAATAAACCCGACGCAAATTTAAATCAGACAAATTTTTCTTTTAAGGTTTATTTTAAGCAATTTGTAATTCTAACCACTAGTCAGATATCGAAATATTATACAGTTCTTAATTAGTTAATAACTTTTCTGTTATCCTAAGATCCCGCTATACAACGACCTTCACCGAGATGTATAATTAATGAGACATATTTTTTATGTTATTAAATATGCCAATAAATATATCCTATATGGGTTGCCTAACAAATTTCAGTCCAGAGTTTTTTTTATTAATAATTAAAAAAATAGCTGCAGTCTGTGGCTTGTGGGAAGCGTTTACGTTGGACCTGTCACGCGGCTCACGGATGACCCCCATGGCTCGAATGGTCCGGTATAATAAGGCTCACCGATGAGCCTTGTGGCCTGAATGGAAATACTTGATTTTTCTTAAAGAGTTTAACGTGATAATAGGGCAACCTAACGTTTGCATATTCTATGGGCTTCAAACTTTCGATTGGTATCAAATTTATTTAATAATCACACCGGTGCAATGTTTAAAACAAAAACAAAATTTTTAATTATTAATTAAAAATACTCTGGACTGAAATTTGTTAGGCAACCCATATAGGATATATTTATTGGCATATTTCATAACATAAAAAAAATGTCTCATTAATTATACATCTCGGTGAAGGTCGTTGTATAGCGGGATCTTAGACTATGTATTTATTAATTTTAAAAGGTTCCATGTCAGGAGCGCGCCTGACATCATTCAACATCGCGCGTTCCGTGTCACGTAACTTAGCGGTGTTGAATGATAACGCTGTGTCTAAGTACGTAATTGTTTGTAGCTTTAATATACGATTAGAATAAATTTATGTATAAGAGAACTCGTAGTGTCTAGATAAACCTAACATAGGATTTAAGACGCTACTAACCATGTAATGTACCAAATATTTTACCAATAAATACTATCTATCTTTCTATGTAAAAACAGATAAACTATGTTTCATTTAAAACTTTATTTCTTATAATTATTTATTAATTATTTTATAAGTGTCTAAACTATTTTTACTTGACTGATTGTAAACTACAGGCAATCTGCCTTGCATGCTATTATCATATTATTATGGTTAAATTACAATTTATTTTGAATCTGGCCTAATCCCTCCATCATGAGGCCTGGTCTGGACGCGAAAAATGATAAATTTTTAATTCATTTAAATTGTTAATTTATTAATTAACCTAACTTGTATACACTCATCCTCGTATTGCCTAATCTCTTAAGAGACTAGTGTTTTTCGAGAGATGATTATTAAATTATTATTATAATGGTAATTATTTAACAATTTTAAGTAATAATGATTGTTATATTAATGTTTATGTAAATAACTTGTTTAATTGTAGCTTTTATATATAATATTATTTTGTAAAATATTGTAGATAACTAGATAGCTAATATATACCATTTAACTTTGTGCAATAAATAGATTTAAGTGATTAGGTTAGTTAGTGAATAAATTAGATTTAAATAGACATAACGTATTGGTAATACTACTGTAATGTTGTGATCTTATTTTAATAAACAATAAACAACTAACGTTGATAAATGAATGAACACACAAACATTATATTATTCAATGTTCCAGGGCAAATGTTCCTGATGAACCGCTTTTTCGACGGCGAGTTCATGACGTACGGGCTCGAGGTGATCGCCTACATGGAGTCCGACCAGGAGGACAGGATAGACCCCATGATCTACATATTCCCAAAGTAAGTTCACTTATTTGTAGGTTATCATCGTGACTATTCTGATGATAATGATTTTTTTTTTATAAAGAAATTTCATGTTATGGTAGTAATATTTAGCGTTTTTAATCCTAAGCTAGGTTTAACTAGACACTGGAAATCTCTAATACAAAATTAAATGAATTCACGCATTAAAATTAAAAAACACAAATAGTTACGTACACAGGCATATTGTTACCACCTATAGAAAACCTTAATAAAGTACTTTTCTCCGCATTATACGGCCTATTATTATAGCTGCTGAGACGCGATCCTGATACGTTCTTGACACGGAGATACATTTTGTAAATAATCCTTTATTTTAATAATAATAGCGAACTTAATAATATTGAATTTAACATAAACTATCTCTCATTTCCAGGATGGTCAAATGCACGCTGTTCAACAAATTCGGCTCCTCGGGCGAGGTGGAGCGGCACGACGCGCTCTGCATCCTCCCGCTAAACGTCGTCAACGAAAAGATCTACATCTTCCTCTGGTTCTGGTTCATCTTCCTCGGCATCCTCACCTTCATCACCCTCATCTACCGCATCATCATCATCTTCTCCCCGCGCATGCGCGTGTACATGATGCGCATGCGCTTCCGCCTCGTCAGGAGGGACAACGTCGATACCATCGTGCGACGGAGCAAGATGGGCGACTGGTATCTCCTCTACATCCTCGGGGAGAATCTAGACTCGGTGATATTCAGGGATATAATGAACGAGTTCGCGAACAAATTGAACCACAACTATCAGCATCATATTCACGGGGTGCCGGACGCGTGACCTCCGATCCCCGGGTGGGTGTTCACCACCTGACTGACGTCACTGCAGCGCGACATGGTCCCGCCCGTCTGAGCGCCCCGCGGCGTGTGAGCCTCTGTGTGAGAGCAGCGGGAGCGGGCCAAGCGCGCTGCCTTGCGGGACCCCTCCGGAGCCCCCGGCCGTCCCGCAATCCTGGACAATACGAAGTGTTTCTAAGACTAAAGTAACAGTAACAGTGCAATTCTAAACATGCAATAATAGTGGTACTTATTATAAGAACGTGATCTCAGGATGAATCCTATTCGAAGGCCTTTTTCGAGTCAACTTTCGGCGATCCTAGAACTAGTTTAAATTTTAGATCCTTTTATCGATAGTTTCGCTGCTATAAGTGACCTATACTCGCTTTGTTTTCTAGTTAGTAATCACGGCAAGCACTTGACAGCACTAGTCTATCCCTCTACCTACACGATACCTCACTCGCCAAAGATTTGAGACCAATAATGAAAAGCAATAATTTAAATCTATAAGTAAGTTAAGTAGAGGTAGTTGGAATTAACTAGTTGAATCGATATTTATAAGGAAATTGATCATTGAAGTTGTTTTCTTTGGGAACCAATGTGGACTATCATGATCGTCCTAGACATTTGAAAATAATGAGACGGATTCAATGTTGGTTTAATTTTAATTTAAGACATTTCCTATTCCACATAATGTAATTTGCCTAAGGCGATCATGTTAATGGGCTTGGTTTATTGATAATTCTTTTGCGAGTCAAAAGACAATAAAATATAAGCCATGATTTTTTTCTACAATTTACTTATTTCTTTCCTAGCTTAAAAGATACGAGTTGTACTTTCTTGAGACTAATATCGTCACTGCCAATTCATGTAATTGTTATGAATAAAATGCATTGAATTCCTGAATTAGTTGTTTGTCTATCTGTTTTGTAATTTACGTAACTACCTACAAGGTTTAGTGGTGCTTACGTCACAAGTGCTACTGTTATTTTTCAGTTAGAGCGTTGTATGTTTAACGAATAATAATTATCTCGAATTATTAGAGAATCTTCCTAAAATTAAGAAAATATTTGAATTTAATTATTGTTACGAAACTTTAAATTATTATTGTAAATATTTCCAATAAAACAGAAACTAAAGAGTAAGGTAAATGATTCAATCGTCAATATAAATCAAGCTTGCGTGTGTCAATTGATGATGATGATGATAACGCACGCAGGTTTGATTTGATGATAAATTACATTTCAGCATTGTATTTAGAAATATGCCAAATATTGTGCCAAAATAATCAATTTAGCGAATGTTGCGAGGGAGTTATCAAGGGCAAATAAAATAAAATGGAGCAAATTTGGTTTTTAATTTATTCCAATCCAATTTTTTTTCAAAACATACTCATTGAAAAAGTTTTTAATAATGATGAGTTATAGAGGTCGCTAGTCGCTACCATTTCGTCCTATATGTTAGTGTAAATTTAATACCAATAACGTAAAATTCCAAATCAATACATACAATAATTATTGTTGTACCTACTTACCTAAATTATAGCCGTATATATAGATAATACTTATAATAGATTTAAAAAGTAAGGAAGTTAGTCTGTTATTCTAATGTATGAGCTATTTTATTGAGAAGCTTCATAAAAAATCCGTTGCAGATTTTTTCTCGAAAATACGAGAGTTACTCTCAACAAGAGTTGATTAATATTGTATTTGTTTAATTATATATTTGACATATTATCATAACAACCCATATTAAGTCCCACTACTGGCACCGGAGACCTGTGACATCAGAACCCAATGTCTTGGCTGACCATGCTGACTGGTGAATGCAGTTGCTACAATAAAAGAACGAAACAGTTACCCGTCTTCTATATTAATGTTATTAAGCTGAAGAGTTTGTTTGTTTGAAAGCATAAATCTCAAAAATTGATCATTTACCGAATTAAAGAAAATTTAGGAACAACTCACGTATTTACAAAGGAGTTGAAACACTCATTAAATTGTCTATTATTTTCAAAAACATTGTCATTTTATACCACGTTGGAATGTCTCAACTAATGGAATGTAACTTGATATTCAAACGAGTTTATAACGTGTGAATTTATTTGTTAATAGCCACTAAAAAGTATATAAATAACGAATATTTATGTAAATTACATTATTTTGTGTTATTTAGTTGTTCGAATTGGCGCCACCAGTCGCCATTATTATTAGACATTATTATTAGAGAGTGACTAAATAAAAATATATAAATCAAATTTGTAGGATTAAGGAGCTTGTAAACCATTTACGTAAATCTGATTGTCTTCGACTCTAAATACATAAAAAATGGCATACGGCGTGTAGCCTACCTACAAGTTGCATTGAAACAAAATAAGGCAGCCTGCAGATATTTTAACCACGGGACACATCATTCAAATTTAATCATTTTACATCTACGAAAGACAAGCAGCTAATTTCTACTTAAGATTATTATTTTAACATTTAAGCACTTTTCTTGGACTGTACTTTGTAATCAGCAATTATATTTGATTATGTAGGTACGAATCGTTCATTTCACGGTGGAAAATAATTAAAATTAGTTGTACCCTTGAACTCGTAGCAATAAATGAAAACCGCGACTGCATTTTCATTAGATACGTAAGTACTTGAACAAAAGGTAATAAAAAAAACTAAATTTGTTTATTATATAAAAAAACTAAATTTGTTTAAAGACCCTTTTTATCGAGTTTAACTTTTATAATTTTTTATACTAAAAAACTTAAGCAAATCTTACACTCAACACTAAAATGCCTAACTATTTTATAAATTGGTGGAAAAGTTAACCGTTAATTACAGATAAAAAAAGATCTTGCTATTTTTACAGCTGTAATGTGAAGAGCTATTTTAACATACCCAGCGTAACTGCGTCAGTAAATGGTATTCTAGCCACAAATACGAGCAGTTCCTTTTGTAACCGCATTACATTGTTCACAAGCAAATGTTTTATACTGTGTATAGTTCCCGTGCGGTTGTCTTGGCAACGATCTCGGGCCTTAAATAACTAAGTGCTGTTTTAAAAGCCACTCCTCGAATTCAACGGTTTGATTGATTAAAATATGATTAAACATTGGTGTTTTATCATTCAGCCGAGTAAAACAGCATAATTTTCTGTATTTCGTCAAACAGACTACTAATGGATGTTGTATAAACTAGGTACCGCCTGGTAAGCGTGTTGATTATTACCTACCAAATCACTTAACTTATTATGGATAATATTGTAAGATCCATGTCCACTTAATGGCTCGTTATATAAATAACTAATTGCTGCAAAATTTGTTTGGCCGTTTTAATTCTTATGAATACTATTAAGATGTTTCTCACAACGTTTTTAAATTAAGTGATACCTACGTAGATACTTACCCTGTTCATTCGTAAAATAAACGCAAGTGTAGTTTCGAGCTAGAGCTAAATATAATTTTGCTACCTTTCCTTTAGGTACCTACTTAAAATCTTTATCTTTATCGAATGCAGCCTAATCGCCACTGGCGCCAAGAAATATCCATATCCGCTTCGAAACACCGAATTCCTTAGTATAATGACCTATAATGGACAATAGGTTAGTCCGATAGGTCAGCCGACTAGCCTAGATCATTTCGTATGCGGATTGGCCATTCCATCGCAAAATGTTTGGAAGAATCCTCGTCATCTGCTTGCTGTGTGGAGCTATCAGTGCGGAAATCAGAGTTAGCAAGTTGCGGGAGAAACCTGAGAAATTTAGTAAGTAGAAAGATTTTTTTGTTTAAGATAAGTTAAACTTTTCAAATTGGTATGGTAAACATTTTATTTCCTAATAAACATTAAAGATTTATGTTATAAAGATGTCATTAAAGAGCTTAGATGACCCTACCGAGTTCAATTGAGTGTGTTGATAACAATTTTCATTTTTGACAAACAAAATTTTCCTAAATATTTTTAAAAGATCTTTAAAAGAATTCATACAGCAACATTTGGGCCCCGTGGTAAGCTCATGTAACCGGGTATAAATATCAGTTAAACTTAAGTCAATATAATACATAAAATTGACTATGCGATATTTTTGAGATAAACTTCTTGAGTTTACGATACAAATCACTTTATTGTAAATTACTCAAAATAATTATAATATTTAATTTTATTATGGCTAAAACGTTTATCTACCATCAAATCCGGATTATTGGTTTAAAAGTTATGGAGTAACATACCTACATACAGAAAAACATCTAAAAATCGTCAAATTTATTTCAGTATTAGTTATTGAGCCTATAAACACAATAACTCTGAAAACTAACTAACTTACTCCGTGACCGACTCAGATTTAATATAAGTATATACCTACCTACTTATAGATGCCTACTAATCATGGTGATATAATAAGATTGTTGTATATTTCAGAGAATGAGACCGGTTGCTACATTGAAGAGCTGGATGCCGTGATTCCATTCGAAGAGTCGCGCCCCTCGCTCACTGAGTGCATGGAGTATCGCTGTGAAAAGAGCTGGCTTCACTATGTTTCGTAAGTATTCCTGTTTTACCTCTTTGAACTTGAAAAACAAATGGTACCTATTGATTTTATAATTATTATTTTTTTAATCTTAGTGCGGTTCACGGAATACATAATATACTTACCAAATCTAAACTTTATAGCTCTTATAGTTTCGGAGAAAAACTGGTGTGACATACGGACTAACGGACGGACGGACGGACAGACATGACGAATCTATAAGGGTTCCGTTTTTGCCATTTGGCTACGGAACCCTAATACTAGTTACATAATCATTTTTACATCTAGTACTTAATATAACTACAAATACCTATTTTAATAACTGCAATTATCGATAAAGTTAAATTAAATTAAATTTATTTAGCTATGGCTAACAATTTCTCTGTATCATCGTACGATATACTCTGAAGAATATACATGCAC
This sequence comes from Chloroclystis v-ata, assembly GCA_963691955.1. NCBI lineage: Eukaryota > Metazoa > Arthropoda > Insecta > Lepidoptera > Geometridae > Chloroclystis > Chloroclystis v-ata. The sequence goes on from OY829905.1 coordinate 6,463,183, forward strand.
TTGTGGTAACTTAGTAGGAAAATATTCGCAGTTTTATAAGTTCTATTGTACAGAATTGGGCCCAGAAATATGAAAAACTTTTCTGTAAAAGTGAATTTTGTCGGTTTATAAAGGTATAAATAGTCAAACCTAATATTGTAAACCTGCAAAATGTTGTTTGTTGAAAGCGCTAATTACAGGAACTAATGGTCTCATTTAAAAAAAATATTAGTTGTTTAATTATCGAGGAAGTCTGTATTTTATAAACTTATCTACGTATACGATAACATGAAAAAAACCAATCGAAATTATCAGCGGGTCGGGGGTCAACTAGACTTGTATCAAGTTTCCATTTCTAAGTAATCTTTTAGGGTTTTACACAAGATAAACTACAAGTTCAAGTTTCAAGATGATTATTGTGTTATCATTAAATATTCCTATAAAATAAACTTTAGGTAAAACCCGAAGTAAATTTTTTAAAGTACTGAGGAAAATGACCTCATAAACAAGAAAAATATTTGTTTTAATGATTTTACTTAATAATTAAGACTAATAGCATAACTATTAGGGTATTTATTTTATTTTATTAGTATCTACTATAATAACAAATATAATGGTATCATAGTTTGTATCATAACAAAAGTATTAAAATCAATACAGTCATTATGGTAATAGGTAATTTAGAGGATCAAATTTTTTATCCTTTTTTTATAAATATATGGCTAGTCAATTCACACATCAATGTTTAGCCCAGTGGTAAGCTCTAAGCTTGTGTTACGGGTGCTAGAATTCTGATATATTTAATATCATATAGGTAATATAATAGATAAATAGTTTTTTTATACTTAATTGTATAATAAATACCCGAACACACGGAACAAATATTTGCAGATCGTACAAAATGTTGTCGCGTAGTGGGAATCGAACCAGCAACCTCTTCGCCCGCTGCGCCACAGAGGTCTGATATGATGATGAATCTAATACCATGGATCTAACCAGCAGTGTGACATCACACCTTTTTTTTTTTTTTTTTTTTTTTTATTGCTGATAGACCCTTGCTTGACCACAATCTCACCTGATGGAAAGTGTCGATGTGGCCGAAGATGGATCGCAAGGGTCTAGAAGGTACCTATTCACTCTTGTCTTGAAGAGACCCAGATTGTAGGATTCAGGAAAAACAGCAGCAGGCAACGCATTCCAAACTTTAGCAGTGCGAATAATGAACCTGGTAGAGATAAATCATTCTTAAAATGAACTCCCCTCCACAAACCGTGATAATTTCAACGTATGAGAGGAAATACTTATTGCATCACTATACTTGTGTGGGTGCTACAACTTTACTGAAAACATTGGCTCATCTGTCTGTCAAAGTGATACCGTTTGCTTATACGTTAATGAACATCCAATGAAAAAGATCAATTTATGTGTGTTGTATCTATACACCTTTTTGCATGTAGGTAGGTACGTGTAACCGCGGTGGAGGGGCGTTCATTTTAAAAATGGTTTATCTCTACGTACCTACCATGCAGTGTGACGTCACCGTGTTAACATGAGCGTTCTATTCCAGATGTGGAGTAGCAGTCGCGCTGCCTCCCTTCAAGCTGGTGGAAGACAAGGAGAGCCCCTACCCCGACTGCTGTCCTCGCCTCAGAAGGACCTCGACTGATTTATCTGATAAATAAACTATTATTAGGTACATAAGATGATTTTATTTTTTAATGGGTCCAGCAGCACGCAGGTAACATATCTGATGCTACAGGGGTATATAGGCTGCGGTAACCGCTCTCCGCCAAGTGGGCCGCATGCTTGTCTGCCAACTTGGTGGTATAAAAAAATAATTCAGAAAACATACATCTAACATTAGATCACTTGACCATCACCCCTAATTTATTTAATTGTTAGGCCTAAATTCACCAGACTTTTTTAGTGGAGATGGTTGGAGGAATGGTGGCTACTTAAACCGCGGGAAAATAAATATTTCCGCAAGAATGTGTAGAATGCTATATTTAATAAACTTTAACAACTTTAAAAACGCAAGTTAGGCAGATTACATGCCGAATTCTTATCAGCTGCTTACTATATATAAGATGACAGTCGCCAGTGACCATCATAACTGTTCAAGATGTTGAAGACAGCAGTCGTACTCTTTACCGTCCTTGCTGCGACCCTCGCGGGGCCTTTGGAAAGTAACGTTGGTAAGTCATCGTCATCATCGCCTTTTTAAGTTCCCACAGCTGGGATACATGGGCATATCTCTTAACGAGAGAGATTAGACCTCATTTCATGTTCTCAACAAATGTCGGTTTCCTCACGATGTTTGCCTTCACAGTTAGAGCACGTAAAATTCACACGCAAGATCACTGTCACTTGCAAGATTAGGAGTATACTAAACTGCATGTTATTTATAAAGTTCCTAAAATCATTTATCCAAGTGATTTTTACGATTTTATTAAAATAAATGAAAAAAATCTTCAAAAGGTATACGCTAGTTATGAGAGCCAATAAAGCTTCCAGTGATAATTTGTAGTCCATTACGGTAAATCAAGATCATTTAGACGCAATACTACATATAACGCTTTCGAAGCTCGAAGTCCCTTGGTGCATAAAACAACTAACTTATAAAACATCTGTTAAGGTTTATCTAAAAGCATGCACCTATCTTTAATTCATAGTTTACCTTAGATTAGAATATAAAAAGGTACACTACATGTTTGTAAACCAATGTTGCAAATAAAAACTATTTTATTTATTTATTTAATATTAGTGTAATAGTTTTTTAGTTTATGATATGGTAATTTAGTTGATGTTTTTCTTCAGGAGGATGTAATCTAGGTGACCTAGGGTTCGTGCCCATCGGCAGCGTCATTCCTAGTAACGAGGGCTGCTTCGAGTACAGATGTACAGGAAACAACGCTATCGCTGTCGTGTAAGACATTGTATATTTTGTTTTTATCTTAATCACCTTAAAATACGTTCTATAATAAAATAAATAAATAAATAAAATAATTTATTCAAAATTCTTAGTGCTATAGATTATGGTATAATACATGATAATTTAATTCTTAAATAAAACGAGTGCCTAAACTAGGTTAAAACCTGTGTTATAGGCTAAATGTGCATACAAACATAAAATCACTTAAAAATCTAGGTATAAATAGTGAATGAATTGCAATTTTTTTTTTTTTTTCTAACTGTAATTCTCTTGACAAAAGATATTAATTAGGCCTTGTCACAATACATGTCCTTCAAAATTCTTAGAACATGCCGATTTCGTCACGATGTTTGCCTTCACCGCCACAACCACAAGTCATTTCATAACGCACTAAAGACAGATGCACCTAAATACAGACTAGGCTTAGTACTCGGTTGCGGTGGTAATACTAATTTAAAATTTATATTTCAGGGGTTGTGCGGAGATACACGCCCAGCCTCCATGGAAGATCGTGGAGGACAAGGAAAAACCATGGCCCGAGTGCTGTCCCCATACATAAAATTTGTTCCGTTAAAATGGACGAATAAATCACAATGTTACCTACTTATTATAGTTTATTTTTTGTATCCGAAGGTGTGCGTTAAAACTCGCGGCTCAGTAACTAAACTACTGTGTCTATGACCGTTCTCTACTTAATCTGTACACAATGCAATTCAATTCAATTCATTTTATTTATTCCAGAGGCAAACATATTGTGCACTTAGAACAGGCATTTGTTTCCAAATAAATGTACACTTATGGCTTTTGTTTCCAAATAAATGTACACTTATTTTAAATATATAAATAAGTAAATAAATATTACTGGACAATTTTACACAGCGACATCTAGCCCCGTGGTAAGCTCGAAGCTTGTGTTACGGGTGCTAGATTTCTGATATACTTAATATAATATACATACATAGATAGATATTTTTATTATACATATATAACACCCAGACACCCGGAACAAATATTTGCAGATCATACAAATTGTTGTTCCGAGGCGGGAATCGAACCCGCAACCTCTTGCGTCGCAGGCGGACCTTCGCCCGCTGCGCCACAGAGGTCGTCAATATATTATATTATTATTATATATTTTTATTATTTACCTACTACATAGATTACCAACCAACCTGCGGCGACGCCCGCGGTAACACCATTCTGCGGAAATATAACACTCAAAAATAATGTGGCTGTATATCGGTAAATTAATTTTTAATATTGTTTCATACAGTTATAGTCAACATTTACATATGTAGGCGTAATAAATTTACGGCTAAATGTATTTAATAAAACCTGCGATATACCCAATACGAGTATTACAACAATCACATAACTAATCCTAACAAACACATTAGATTTATATTGTCTATGGTTACCATTGTGACACGACCAGAGGTCATAACTTAAGGTAGCACTGCGTTATTAACGACCGCGACGGCAAAACAGACCCATGAATTGATGTGATTTTTAGGGTTCCGTAGCCAAATGGCAAAAACGGAACCCTTATAGATTCGTCATGTCCGTCCGTCCGTCCGTCCGTATGTCACAGCCGTTTTTCTCCGAAACTATAAAAGGTATAAAGCTAAAATTTGGCAGGTAGATGTATTCCGTGAACCGCACTAAGATTTCATAAAAAAAATGAAAAAAAAATAATTACATTTGGGGGTCCCCATACATAGAATTGAAACTTAAAAACTTTTTTAAATGGAACCCATACGTGTGGGGTATCTATGAATAGGTCTTCTAAAATCATAACAATGTTTCTAACACCATTTAATTCTAAACCTAATAGTTTAGACGTGAGACTCTTCCAAAGTGGAAAACAGAGTGTGTGTTCCCCCCTCTAATTTCTAAACTAAGAGGATGATAAATCTAGAAAAAATATATATTGTACATAACCATAAAAACTAACAACGAAAATTGGTTTGAACGAAATCTATCCAGTAGTTTTTTTATAATACGTCATAAACTATTTCATATAAACAATTGCTGCGGAAGCCTACATGGGCGAGTCTGACTCGCACTTGGCCACTTTTTTAAAGTAGATATGGTTGAAGGAATGAAAATTGACTCCACTTGCCTGTCCAGCGCTCTCAGCGTGGCGATCGACAACTGCTGTCCCATGATGGCGCCACGCGAGCATAGCGTGATACGCTGCGCGATCTTCCCGATAAAACTATTTATTACTTAAAACGTAACTGAGGCGATTTTAAAACTAAAAATTACTTTATGATCGTTACAATATAGCAAATAAACCTGTAAAATAATATTAATAACCGTACCTACATTTTTATATAGTAAAAAATTGTCAAAGATAGAGTGGTAGAATTCTTAGATCGATTTTCCGCAAGTTTTGTTTTGCTCAATTAGTCAACTTTGGAGTGTAGGAGAGTATGTTGTTTTCACTCTTAGTTCACGAGCAGAATATAAGTAAAAATTACATGTATCAGAAACCTATAAATAAACAATAAATCAAAAGAACATCCGACATATTTGCAGCACGGCACTTCGCTCCGTTCGCTCCGTCAAAAAAATATTTTTTAATATTTTTCGTTGCTAGTATGGTAACTATCGGTTGAATTTAGTTTTAGTAAAATAATTATTGACAGTGATTGTCGGCGGGTTGGGGTCAACTAGACTTGTGTCAAGTTTCCATTTCTAAGTACATACCTAATCTTTTAGGGTTTTACACAAACAAGATAAACTACAAGTTCAAGTTTCAAAATGATTATTGTGTTATCATTAAATATTCCTCTACTTTACTTAACTTTAGGTAAACCCCGAAGTAAACTTATAAAAGTAGGTACCTACTGAGGAAAATGATCTCATAAACAAGAAAAATATTTGTTTTAATGTTTTTACTAACTTTGTAAAAAATTTGACGAGTCATACTTGTACACTGAAATACGAGTAGTATTATAAGAATGTATTTGTTTTAAGTGTTTTCTTGTATGACAATAAAATGATCTATCTATCTATCTACTTAATAATTAAGACTAATAGCATAAGTAACTATTATGGTATTTATTTTATTTTATTAGTATCTACTATAAAAACAATTAAAATAGTATCATAGTTTGTATCACAAAAGTATTAAAATCAATACAGTCATTAGGGATAAATTATATTAGACCGGTCCGTGTCCGGGGCGTACCGTGTACGTGGCCCGGACGGGGTACGGATTTGAAATGTTACATAGGTACATTTTATATGAAGAATGAGTTTATATTACACCGGCCCGGACGAGACACGGATCATGCACTGTTTAATATAAACGGGTTCATATCAAATGTATGGCCATAGGTAGGTACTTTAGAGGATCAACATTTTAATCCTTTTTTTATAAATATATTGCTGGTCAGTTCACACATCAATGTTTAGCCCAGTGGTAAGCTCGAAGCTTGTGTTACGGATGCTAGATTTATTTACGTAATATATAGATAAATCGTTTTGTTACATTAATACCCCCGACACTCGAAACAAATATTTGCAGATCGTACAAAATGATGTCCCGTGGTGGGAATCGAACCAGGAACTTCTTCGCCCGCTGCGCCATGTGATGATAAATTTAATACTATGGATGTATCCAGCAGTGTGACGTTACACCTGGTGATGTGGAGTAGCAGTCGCGCTGCCTCCCTTCAAGCTGGTGGAAGACAAGGAGAGCCCCTACCCTGACTGCTGTCCATACTAATATTGTGTCTGTTTGTCCATCTTTCACGGCAAAACAGAGCGAAGAATAGACGTGACTTTTTTAGTGGAGATGGTTGGAGGAATGGTACTTAACCCGCGGGAAAATAAATATTTCCGCGAGAATGTGTAGAATGCTATATTTTATAAACTTTAGGTGAGCAGGAAAAAACGCAAGTTAGGCAGATTACATGCCGAATTCTTATCAGCTGCTTACTTCGAGTACCTATATATAAGATGACAGTCGCAATTGACCATTAGAACTGTTCAAGATGTTGAAGACAGCAGTCGTACTCTTTACCGTCCTTGCTGCGACCCTCGCCGGGGTTTTGGACAGGAACGAGCTAGTTGGTAAGTCAATCGTTATCATCGCCTTTTTACGTTACCACACCTGGGATACATGGGCATATGATTAGACTTCAATTCATGTTCTCAAAAAATGTCGGTATGTCGGTTTCCTCACGATTTTTGCCTTCACATTTAGAGCACGTGTTTTCAAAGCGCATATAATTTTTTAAGAAGTATCGATTAGGAGTAGACTAATAAACTGAATGTTATTTATAAACTTCTAAAGATCTACCAATGTTGCAAATAAAAACTAATTTATTTATTTATAGTGTAATAGTTTTTTAGTTTATGTTATGGTAATATATGTAGTTTATGTTTACCTTCAGGACCTCCGCAAGGATGTTTTCAAGATGACCTAGGGCTCATGTTCAAAAACATCGTCATTCCGAGCAACGAGGGCTGCTACGCGTACAGATGTAAAGGAAACAACGCTATCGAGAAATTGTAAGACATTATGTATTGTATATTGTATATTTTGTGTATAGTAGCTATGCTATCTTAATCACCTTTAAATAAGTTCTAACTACCAGGATTCTCTTGACAAGAGAGATTAGGCCTTTACCACGCTGGGCAAGTGCGGGTTGTGACGGTCACATGTCCTTCAAACTGTTCAAAGTTCTCAGAACGTGCCAATTTCGTCACGATGTTTGCCTTCACTGCCACACGTCTTTTCAAAACGCACTAAAGACAGATGTCCCTAAATACTGACATGGCCTAGTACACTGATTGCGGCGGTAGAGCCTACGCCACCACTCAAGTCTTACGGTTAATGCGGGAATTACAGTATTAGAAACGTTAATATCTAGGCAAGCAACGCCACGTCTGACGGACTTGAGTGGCGGCCCGTGGTTTAATATCTACTAATTTAATATATTTATTTCAGGGGTTGTGAGTCGATGGACCTGCGTCCATGGGAGAGGGTGGAGGACAAGGGAAAACTCTGGCCCGAGTGCTGTTATACTCCTGTCGTTATATTACCCGATTAAATCACTTGTTACTTATTTTAGTTAATATTTGTATCCGGAATAATTGTATCCGAAATTTGTATCCGGCGTTAATACTCGCGGCTCAGTAACTTAACTACTGTGTCTATTATCATTCTCTACTTATCTGTACACCGTGGCTTTTATTTCCAAATAAAGGTATACTTAATTAACTTAATATATATATATATTTTTTATTATTTACCTACTAGATTTTCAACCACCCTGCGGCATCACCCGCTGTAACACCATTCTGCGGAAATATAACACTCAAAAATAATATGGCTGTATATCGGTAAATTAATTTTAAAATTGTTTCATACAATTATAGTCAATACATCTTTTTTAGTCAATAAATTTATGTACGTTTAATAATTTACGGCCAAATGTATGTAACAGAATAAAACCTGCGATGTTCCATTGATACATTACAACAATAACATAACTAATCTTAACAAACATATTAGATTTATGTTGTCTATGGTTACCATTGTGACACGATCAGAGGTCACAACATAAGGTAGCATTCCGTTATTAACGACCGCGACGGAAAGGACTTCAGGGCAGAATATCAATTGTTTTAAGGTATTTGTTAAATATAAAGGGTTGTTATTATTTAAAAACTGCAATACAGAATAACGCATATTTTAGAAACTGAATCTATAGTGATAAAACCTTCCTAGTACTGGCAAAAAATCATCAAACAAAAAAAACAATACTATTTGTTCAAGTGGCAGAATGCCGAATTTTTATCAGCTGCTTACTATAAATAAGATGACAGTCGCCACTAGTCGCCAGTGACCGTCAGAACTGTTCAAGATGTTGAAGACAACAGTCGTACTCTTTACCGTCCTTGCTGCGACCCTCGCCGGGCCTTTGGACAGGGAGGAACCAGTTGGTAAGTCATTGTCATCATCGCCTATATATCTTCCTATAGCCGGGATACAGGGATCTATCTCTTGACGAGAGAGATTAGGCCTCAATTCAAGATCTCATCTCAAAACATTCATTTTATAACAACGGGAATTACTCACGTATTTACACAGGAGTTAAACAACTCTCGATTTTTCGACCACAGCAAGAGCAGTCTTTATCAAGAGAAGTAAGCGTCCCGCCGTGCTCCGTCTCCTCTCAGCTCGCGCGCGCGGTTCTCACTACATGTTTCTCAAAACATGTCAGTTTCCTCACGATGTTTACCTTCACAATTAGAGCACGTGTTTTTAAAGCGCATGTAATTTTTTGAAGAAGTAAAATTCACAGTGCGCTCACACGCAAGATCACTTGTCACTTGCTAGATTAGGAGTAGAATAAACTGCATGCTATTTATAAATTTGTAAAGATAACTCGTCCATGTGATTTTACGAAAATAAATGAAATAAATCTTTAAAATCTATACGAGTACGAGAGCCATTTAAAAGCTTCCACTGATAGTAGGTACTACGTTCATGAGCCAGATATCAACGATGCAGAAATATTATCGTATAAATATCGTTCGGGTATTACAGTTTCGATATTGACAGGTCAAAAAGAAATATAAACCAACTGATAACCCAGACGATAAACCATAGTTGACCTACCTAAAAGATAACTTTGAAAGGGGCAATTCGTCAACAAAATAATGAGTTTACCTCAAATGATGCGAACTTATTAGTTACTAGCCCGCGACTCCGTTGGTAGATATACATTTAGTTTAGAGGTCTAGGAGGCAGGATAGGCTACTTAAATTCTTGCGGACAGAGTTACGGGCACTAGTATTAAAATATCAGTAGGTACACTACATGTCTGTAAACCTGCAAATAAAAAATATTTTATTTATTTATTGAATATTAGTGTATTAGGTACCTACCTAATTTAGTTTATGTTTATCTTCAGGACCTCCGCAAGGATGTTATCTAGATGGCATAGGGTTCGTGCCCATCGGCAGCGTCACTCCGAGCAACAAGGGCTGCTACGAGTATAGATGTACAGGAAACAACTCTACTGTTTCCTTGTAAGACTTTTATATGTATTTATATTCATTGTATATTGTGTTATTTGTAGGTATGCTAGTTTAGCTTTATATACGTTCTAACTACTGGGATTTTCGTGACAAGTGCGGGTTGTAACGGTCACGTTTCCTTCAAACTGTTCATCTCATAATTATGCAGATTTTGTCACGATGTTTGTCTTCACCGCCACAATAGCCCGGTCCAAAAGTCATTCAAGGTTACATTAATTTGTCAAAAAACCACAAGAATCCCAGGTGTGGAAAAAAGTTTACTGCATTTGACTTTTTTCCACACCTGGGATTCATGTGGATTTTTGACAATTGTTTGTAATAGGGATTCCAACATTTATGCCAATTTTTAGCGAGGTGCGTATTAATGTAACCATGCCCCTATTTTTAAGAATATTTTGACCGGGCTGACAAGTCATTTCGAAACGTACTAAAAACAGATGTCCCTAAATACGGACATGGCTTATTACACCGATTGCGGTGGTAGAGCCGCGCCCCCACTCAAGTCTTACGGTTAATGCGGGAACTACAGTATTTTTTTTTTAATAAGAAACGGTATTAACTAGGCAAATAGCGCAACGTCATAAGGACTTGAATGGTGGCGCGTAGTCTAATACTAATTTAAAATCTATATTTCAGGGGTTGTGGGGCGATGACCGCCCTGCCTCCGTGGAAAATCGTGGAGGACAAGGAAAAACCCTGGCCTGGGTGCTGTCCTTATGCCGTAAAAATGGACGAATAAATCACAATGTTTAATATAATAGTTAATTTTTTGTGGAGTTGTGCGTAATACTCGCGGCACAGTAACTTAATTACTGTGTCTTTTATGGTTCTCTACTTAATCTGTACACTATGGTTTTTGTTTTCAAAATAAATGTATATATTATATATTTATATTATATATTTTTTATTATTTACGTACTAGATTTCCAACCGTATTTGCAGCGTAGCTCGCGGTAACACAATACTGCGAAAATATAACACTCAAAAATAATGTGGCTGTATATCGGTAAATGAGTTTTAAAATTGTTTCATACATTTATAGTCAATACATCTTTTACGGTCAAATGTATGTAAAGATTTAAAGATTTTTAAAGATTTATGTCATTTATTTCCATAAAATCCTAAAGATCACTTGGACAAGTCAATAAATACAATTCATTATTACAACTTAACATTAAATAAAAATATACAATGGAAACAATGTTGACATAAAAATATGTTTCATTTTTTTAAGCACTGAATTGAGAAACATAAAGAACAATCAGCTCATATCTGAATTTATTACAATAATCTGTTAGTTTTTTTATTTTTTAAAATATTGGAGCGGATTCCATCCCATGCAGTTTTATCATCTAAATACTCTGATATTTTATAATACGATTTTGAAATAAGAAGTTTTTTTACTAAGTTTTTAAATTTAGTGATAGATAATTCTTGCAATTCTTTGGGAATCTTGTTATAGAAGCGTATACATTGCCCTTTAAAAGATATATTAACCTTATGTAGCCTAGTAATATGTAAAGCTAGTTTTTCCTTATTTCTAGTATTAAAATTATGTCTATTACTTTTCTTAGGAAAACTATTGATGTTTTTGTGGGTATACATTAAGACTGTATAAATATATTGACAGGGAGCTGTCAATATGTTTATTTCCTTGAATGTTTCACGCAAGGATTCTCTTGGGCTCATTTTATAGATAGATCGAACAGCTCTTTTCTGAAGCACAAATATATTATTCAGTCGTACATCTCCAGCACTCCCCCAGAGTAATATGCCATACGACATAACACTGTGAAAGTAACTGAAGTAGACCAGTCTAGAAGTAGTTACATTAGTAACATAATAAAACCTGCGATTTACCTAACAATACAACAATCAAATAACTAATTCTAACAATCACATTAGATTTATATTGTCTGTGGTTACCATTGTGACACGACCAGAGGTCACAACTTAAGGTAGCAGTCCGTTACTAGACGACTACGCGACCAATCGTGACACGATGTTCTTTGCCCAAGCCCGCCGGTCGCGCGTCGCGTTCGCCACATTGCTTGGTGCTCCATTATAAATTCACTAGCCGACCCGCAGACAGATTCGTTTATTTTTACGTTATCTAAATTGGTAACTATAATTAATAACGGAACGGAATTCTACCTTTATATAGTAAAAAATTAGGGCTAGTATCAGTAGTCCGATAATGTACTCCGATTATCGGACTACTGATACTTTTTGTATCAGTAGTTCGATGATTTCAATTTTTCAGAATCCTCGGACTACTGATACTTAAAAAGTCTCAACAGTTCGATTATCGGATTAAATTATCGTATAACATAAAAACTACTACTAAGCCTTTTAGTTCATAAATATTATTATTAATTTCGACTTTACTAAAGAAAATGAAATATTCCTAACATAATTAAATCATTTTATTTTTTCGAACATGCAAAATATAAAGCTATTTTTATATTTTTTTGCTCTAAGGCACACTAATTGTACGAGAGTCGTTATTTCAAGTAAATATGAGCCCTGAATGCATTATTGTCTAATTTCGACGCAATATCCAATCTAAAAACAGCTGAAATTCTCCTCAGAGCCCATGCTAATGATATTAAGTAGGTATATTATGTAGTTAGTTAGTTATAATATCAGGATTTATGTACGTGAAAATTTACCCGTTACTTAACTTTTTATAGTAAAATTCTATGTTAGGTATCATGTTTTCGAAATTCTGCAAGATTTTTTCTCGTCTCTATCAACTTAAGATCATTTATAGATGAAAACTGTGTAGGTAGGCTACATAGTTTTTAGAATAGGTATATTCATCAGACATCACATACCTACATTCGACAGAGAGGCTAAAGTCAGAAGGTTATCTTTAAGAGCTCGTATCACTTATTTATTTGGGTCTTTTATTTGACAAACTTATATGTACATATATAAAAACAGGTTGCATTATGTTTAATGCAACGGTCCGTAGATCTTCGGGCAGCAATCGGGGTAGGGCTTTCCCTTTTCTGCGATAACCCTTAGGGGAGGTTCAGCAGAGACCGCTCCACAACTGAAAATAAAAAATATTCATCAGCATCATTTATTAAAAACAAAGAAATTAATACATCATATCGGTGTTTTCACATCAATAGACAATACATCCCGTGCTAGTTAGAAACAGTGTTAAGCAAGGTTTATTTTACCATGTGTTACACTAGTACATACCCCGCAAACCACATAAAAATAAAAAAGACGGCATTTAAATAAATACTGACGTAGTAATTATTGTGGTCTGTGTTAATACTTTACAGACTAACATAGTGTTTTCATGAAGATGTCCCAGGTTCTGGGCTGAAACCGTTAACCAAATCAAACCTTCCTGGATTTCCCGTTTATCCTAATATTAATTTGGTAAGTCTATTGTAAATGTTCTTACGATACAAAGGTGACGGCGTCGGTTCCACATCGGTACTCCATGCATCCTTTGTCGCTCGGCGTGCGGCTGCCGAAGGGAACCACCTTGTCCAGCGCAGAGATGTAGCATCCTTCCTGGTTTTCTGAAACACGCATTCAACATTCAATATCAGTTCAGCTTTCAATAAGTAACTATGGCGGGGCAAAGGTCTGCCCTTGTTGGATTCCCGCCTTGGAATGAAATCTATTGCCCTTATTGGATTACCTTGGAATGAAATTTATTGGTAGGTTCTGCAGATATTTGTTCCAGTGTTCTGAGTTTTTTTTTGCTTAGGCTTTTGTATTTTCCCACTGCTGGGCAAAGGCCTGCCCTAAATCTGTCCAATAGTCCAATTAATTCTGGGTGTTTAGTAAGCATAATGTACTTATAATTATATAGCTATGTATGTAATAAAATAACAGTTTGTGACACTGTACGAAGATTTGAGGCAATATCCCTGTAAATTCTGTAATTATTTTCGAATGAGTATACAAGATTTGACGAATTATTGGAAATAGTGGGGCCTCAAATAATTTCTACGAATACTCATCGTACTAATCGCAGCGCCGGCGTTTTTTTTACGCTCGTGTGAATAATAATAAAAAGTTTCATACGGCCTATTCCCAGCACTCTGCGTTGAAAATGCAACACTGCTCGATAAAAAAGCGTCGCGTTCTAAAATCGCCGACGTGTGCCCGACGTGCGCCGACACGTCCAAGTACGTGTTCACATAATATAGAGCGTTCAAATAGAACATATATTATGTTCTATTTGAACGCTTTTTTAACGGACGTTAAAAAGCTCTCGTGCGAATTAGGCCTGACTGACTATTTTTTTGTAGCGCGTACTTCACTGTGTGAGTATAGACAGCGATAGAGAGTGAGCGAGAACGCATGTGAGTGGACGCCATTTATAAATATCTATTTTATGTGCGCGACTTATACCTACTCGTAACTTTTCAAGCTTCAAGATTACCTCGGGCTAGATGAAGGTGACTATAAAAGGGTCCCAGTTCATTAAATATTACGAAATATCAGACAGTAATTTGATACTTAATTGTTTGTTTTTTCGGAAAAATATTCCGATTACGAAATTACCTACTTAACATAACAGAATACATTAATTCAAAAGTGATCATGAATTGACGCTCTGACGATCATCTGAATAAAATTACATACCTACGTGGTTCATATTTTATATTCAAATGCTAGGTATAATTTAAATAAATCATATAATCTACGTACTGAATCGATCCGGCTTAGGCTCCAAAGCTCCAATGGCTTGAGCAGCTAGGCTGACTGCCAGCACACTGCATAAAACGACTGCTACCTTCCACATCTTCGCGAGTTCTGACGAATGTCGATATAATCACTGCTCATTTATATGGGTGCACTATGACATTTATTGATTATCTATGTATGTATGTGCCGCCAGTTGAATCATCGAGTTAGATACTGGGTTTGATTTATCATTTATGGGCGGAAAGTTGGTATATTTATTTTCGTTTTTTTTTCAGGGTTAGGTACCTACATTTGGCCTCATATTTAGAGTATATTTATATGTATTATCAGAAGGGAAAAAACTGAATTATTTGAATAAGATTCCGCATTCAGGAAGCAGGTGTTAATATTAACTGTAAAACCTAATTCAATTTTTTGATTTAGATTTGTTTCTTAAGATTTATAGATTATGATTAACATAGTTTATTGATATGGTTCATTGGACGTGTCAAAAAAGCAAGTTTTGGAAGCTTTAGCGCGCGCGCCTTACTACAATTGAAATTGATGTGTGGTATTTATAAGGCAGACACCAGTCACGTGGTGAAGTGTTATTTTGGTCTTATACACTTTTATTTGGTCTTATAAACTATATTTACGAGGTTTCCATAGCGGTGGCGGTTTCCTCAGTGTATTTGCCCTTGTCCTTGCCGAGAGCTGCTAGTCGTAGTAGTAGTCGTAGTAGTGTTAAAGTGGTCAGTTTTAATTTCATTGTATTATAATATTATCCATTATTATTATTAGATGTTGTTGACGTATTAAACATTTAAAGTGGATTTTAATGTGCACACATATGTATTTTTATATTTCAATGTAGTAGATTGTAAATTTTGTTTAATTTATATAAATTGTCTACCTTAGTGGTTGTTGTGATTGATAAGGTAATCATCATCACTCCTTTTTACGTTCCCACTGCGTGGCACAGGGACTTCTCTCTTGTCGAGGGAGATTAGGCCTTAATTAGGCCGTAAGTTCTGTTATAAGAAACAATATTGTATATATTTTAAGCGCTGTGGATTTTGTTTAATAAATAAATTAATTAATTAATTCAACACGAAGGCCAAATGCGGGTTGGTGAATAACATCATGTCCTTATAACTTTTTAAAGTTCTCAGAACATGTCGGTTTCCTCACGGTGTTTGCTTTCGCTATTAGAGCATGTGTTTTCAAACAATAGGTAAAATACATTTGAACTGTACCCATTAACATTCAAGTACGGTAGGTTTTTTTTTATTCTTAATTTTTTAATGGGGCTTTTTTCGCTTTGCGAATATGCCAGCCCCGTATTCAAGTAGGTTTAAAATTAAAAACTTTTAAACTGACCTCTCCAAGATATCAATGTTGAGGTACCATTGTCAATGAGTGACTTTAAACAATACAGATTGTTAAAGTTTTGTTTAAATATGATAGCACTTGTTTGTCACCTTAACAAACAAAAAGTAACATTTGACATAGGTATTTAACATTGCTTATTAAAAAGGTGAACTAGTTAAAATGGCTATCAGTCTTCTCTTTATAATTATCGTCATAACAGAAGAACCCATTACACGTCCGGATTTGGTATAATACCAAACGCCTACCATAAGGATTGGTGATCGCAGTAAGTTGGTACAGTTACCAAAACGACGCTACTGCCTGTCTTCTGGTCTTAATTTCCTTACTCCATTTGAGGACACAGCACAGGGTGGTGTTATTCTTAGTCCAGCATCACCTGACCATCTGAGCTTTCTATCTCACAATCGCAAATAGGTTAAATAATTAAACGTAATAATATAAATTATAATTTTATTAATGAAAACATAAAATATCAAGATTTGTCTTTCACTTCCTGACTTGCAATTGACTCAAAATTACATTTTAACAATTTTTATAATTTAAAACAGTTGCCTTGCAAGTCGGGCCAAAATTCATAGAATACACAATTATTTCGTCAATAGGTTAAGAAATAACCTCAAATACATAAATGTAAGTATAAAAATCTTATCATTTTTTAATTGCATTAATAATAAAAACCCTTTAATATAATCAATTTGATATTTTCGAATTCTGCGACCCATTTACAAACGTATCTAACTTACAACTAAAATAAATGCAATGATACTAACACTAAAGCTTAAAATTATTTTTGTAAATGTTGAACAAGTCCAATATCCTAATCATAACCTAAATCAGGAACTATTGAAATCGTATAAAGGTCAACCGTTGGATATTCATTTCTAGATGGATATTATAACTTAATAATTAATATTTTTTAACAAAAACACGACTTCAAACTGCTTCTACAAAACTTTAGGAGTTCCAATTTATTCAATACGAATTCATTGCTCGTAGGTGTTGAAATAAAAACTCAAATCTCCCATTATATCCCAACATGATACTGCAGACCGACGGAAAAGGTTTCAGATTACCTTAATAACCCACCCGAAATTGCCAGCTTTCGGACTAAACATTTCTTTTAACTTGAGTTGCACAAAACATGGGAATTTTTATATTTTTATAATGTCTGAAATGCAACACTAGTTATGCAAACCCTGGACAAAACTACATATTATCATGTATAATGCTGTTTTGAGCAAAAATCTACGTTTTTTATTTAAACTACTTTATGGCTTCTCAATCTTTTTGAAGAGCGATTCCGCGCCATTTGGATCTTACTAGATCTTTATAGAATATAAAAGCATATATCTAATACGCAAAAAGCGCTCACAATATCCAAAAACTCCAAAAACGGAGAAACTTTTTAAAAATGAACACTGTCACAACTCTGAATCACAAACATTTGGCGTTCGCCAGATGTTTTAAAACACCAAAGACGCGCTAAATTCGCACATAATCAATCAATCAATCCATCATTTATTAAAAACCAAAAAAAATTATAACATATTTCTTTGGTACTTTAATAAATGATTGATAAACAGGAATTGTAACAATTGCTTATCAAGTTGGATCCCAACACTTTTCATTATAGATAACAGATACAATAAAATGGATTTCTCTAGAGCTCTTTTATTCGCAATTTTTTCAGAGTTCAAGTATTTCAGATTTTCAGAGTTTCGATCCTTATCGACTTTTATTAGAGACTCAATTCAAAATGAAAATGATGGACACATTAAAAAAGTTTAGATTCAAGCTACATGTTCAGTCTATTGATGTCATTGTTCACTGTTCTGCTTTTTATCACACTTTAAATAAAAACAGTTAATTTATATATCACGAAACTACCAAATTTAGTAATAAACACTTATACACGCCACAATTAATAATATGTCATGTCCCATTCGCATTCAACCATGTAAAATAAGGCGTTTCAGTCCTTCTGGGTAAAATCTTACATCTAATTAGCACAAATGGCCATAAATGCCTAAAAAGCGAGATTAGATTACCAGCGGTCTTAGAAATTATTTCATTCGAAAAAGTTTCTTTAGTTTATTAATCCGTATGTACATATAATATCAATGCTTTTAAAGTCAAAACATGATAAAAATAACAGGTGCACTGTAGTGCAAGATAAATTCATCGGAGTGCAAAATATCTTTACCCCATAGAACTTACATATTTGATTTTCCATTCTAAAGACACTTGTAAGTTATCTTCCTTACAACATGAAATAATCATAAATTGATATACTAAATAATAATATTCAAGTTCCGCACTAAATTTTAAATGTTACAAATAAGCTAACTATACAAAATTAACTATGTGTAATGATATGATTTCTTAAATAAAATGTCTTTTTTATAAATTTGCGATGTGGATTATAATATGAAAATGTAATGGCAGTGGTTTGAGTCTATAACTAAACCGTTTAAATATGGCTCAGAATAATTATACTATATAATGGAAATCGACATCAGAATAATCAGAAATAATTTAAAAAATATCGAAAATATACAGTTCATCTAATAATCATACTTATACATAAAATAGACATGCAATATAATATCAATCATCTATTAATCATACTTATACATAAAACAGACATGCAATTTATAATAATAATTTATAAGGTATAAAAAAGCGCTCAGTTGTGATGTTAACTAAAGTTAATTTTATTTTATTGAAATCAGACAAAAATGATTTAATAAACGTCTCAGCAGAAATATTCACACAAACTTGTATTACTTCATTCTTAGAAATGTTCAAAATCTGTCATGGTTCTCGTAATTATTTTTTATTTATGTTCAATTGATCAACGTAAAGAAATACTCTTCAATTATGAATCCTAAGTTTCTATACCATAGACGTAAATGGTTCAGTTTAAAATGTTTGATTCACGGAAATGTTTACAGATGATCACGAGTCATACAATATTATGGTTCCTCCTTAACTTTATGCAGTTTTATGTTCGATCAATAAAAATGTTCCTGGTTCAAAATGAAAATGTTCTATAGAGATGTTCAAACTCATACAATAATAATACAGGTCATATCCAAATTGACCCTGATTAAAATGTTCTTACTACTCTAGTACTTCGATCAATGGAAATGTTCATGGTCATATTCAATAGAGATGTTCAAAAAGTGTATTACAATATATGTGTCCTTCCAGTATGTTCTAGAACGTTCGTCAGTCTCCAACGATGGCTATGGATGTTTCCGGAGGGCGGGGCTGACGTCACGCCCGTGAACTTGGCTTCTCTCCCATACGTTTCACTAACTCGGAGATTAGCTCTCTGAAAACAAAAATAATTAATTAACATTATTATTAATATTATAGTGTCACTCAGCTTTGACTACATATTGCTATTTTGTCCAGTCTTTTTACATGGCAGCGCGGATGGCAGCCACTCGATTATAAACTAAAGTATTTTTTATCCGACTAGTAAGGTACTCATTTGTCAATTGTGCTGTTTGTGTTTTACCAAAATAAATGTGTCTTTCTTTCAGTCGCTGTGACGGTGCAGTGGATGGAGGCTGCCACAGTCGCTACGACCACATTCGAAACCAACGTTCGAACAAGTTGTAAAAAAGTTACCTGTAAATGGCATGGGACGGATGGACGGGACTAAGAGTATCACAACGCTGGTATACTCGTATGGGTCACCTGTATATGAGCGGGTCCATGTTCCTCGCTAGCATGTAGAGCAGCCACCAGTCGCCGATGTCGGTGCGCAGAGAGACGCGGGCCGCGGTCTCCATGGCGAGGGTTCTGGACCGCGCGTGCAGGAGCCGCGGTCGGATGGACGGGACTAAGAGTATCACAACGCTGGTATATGGGTCACCTGTATATGAGCGGGTCCATGTTCCTCGCTAGCATGTAGAGCAGCCACCAGTCGCCGATGTCGGTGCGCAGAGAGACGCGGGCCGCGGTCTCCATGGCGAGGGTTCTGGACCGCGCGTGCAGGAGCCGCGGTCGGATGGACGGGACTAAGAGTATCACAACGCTGGTATATGGGTCACCTGTATATGAGCGGGTCCATGTTCCTCGCTAGCATGTAGAGCAGCCACCAGTCGCCGATGTCGGTGCGCAGAGAGACGCGGGCCGCGGTCTCCATGGCGAGGGTTCTGGACCGCGCGTGCAGGAGCCGCGGTCGGATGGACGGGACTAAGAGTATCACAACGCTGGTATATGGGTCACCTGTATATGAGCGGGTCCATGTTCCTCGCTAGCATGTAGAGCAGCCACCAGTCGCCGATGTCGGTGCGCAGAGAGACGCGGGCCGCGGTCTCCATGGCGAGGGTTCTGGACCGCGCGTGCAGGAGCCGCGGTCGGATGGACGGGACTAAGAGTATCACAACGCTGGTATATGGGTCACCTGTATATGAGCGGGTCCATGTTCCTCGCTAGCATGTAGAGCAGCCACCAGTCGCCGATGTCGGTGCGCAGAGAGACGCGGGCCGCGGTCTCCATGGCGAGGGTTCTGGACCGCGCGTGCAGGAGCCGCGGTCGGATGGACGGGACTAAGAGTATCACAACGCTGGTATATGGGTCACCTGTATATGAGCGGGTCCATGTTCCTCGCTAGCATGTAGAGCAGCCACCAGTCGCCGATGTCGGTGCGCAGAGAGACGCGGGCCGCGGTCTCCATGGCGAGGGTTCTGGACCGCGCGTGCAGGAGCCGCGGTCGGATGGACGGGACTAAGAGTATCACAACGCTGGTATATGGGTCACCTGTATATGAGCGGGTCCATGTTCCTCGCTAGCATGTAGAGCAGCCACCAGTCGCCGATGTCGGTGCGCAGAGAGACGCGGGCCGCGGTCTCCATGGCGAGGGTTCTGGACCGCGCGTGCAGCAGCCGCGGTCGGATGGACGGGACTAAGATTATCACTAGCCTGGAAATAATGCATTACCATAAAGCATAAACTAAGAAGAGCCATGTTGGGTGAGTGCCACACATAGTCAAAAGGTCACTGACTCAGCATTGAGTTGGTTACCAGTATAGATACTAGCAACCAACGCTTCCAAACCAACTCATATTATCATAATCACCCCTAAAATTACGTTTCCACTTCTGAGACTCAGAATATTCTCTCTTGAAGGGAAAAATTAGGTCGTAATTAGTCACCAACAAGAAATGCCTTCTATAGTTTAACAAACCAGCTGGTGAATAGTGCCTTTATTTTATTATCAAACCCTTTTGATACAGAAACGGAGATATTATCTATATATTTAAGAGATGACAAGGAGACTTCTTGTCTACCACAAGAAGAAGGCATAATTTTAAACAGGACGTCTATTGGACTTATCTTAACGACAGGTCAAAACGTTATCGACAATGTATTTAGTTGACAGATCATAATTCAATACGACACGTGTGTACAATTACTCGTGAATTTATTGACTCACTTACTGTCGCAGTAATTACATGCATAAAATTATTATATTGCTTTCAATGTTTATTTAAGTAATGTTATTATAATTTACAATACTTAATTGGAAATAAATGTTCTTTATCTTATCAGTGTAATCATAATTTACCATGCCTTTGGTAGTTACCAATCTGAATTCCTAATGAGTGTTTTTGGTATTTTGTAAAGTAGTAAAATCTATTATTTAAGATGTTCTATTATGAGTGGACATGGCTATAAAATAGACAGTGGTACCTCCACCTAATCGAGCAAAAAGCGCATACCATTCTTTTCTCGAAACAGTTCAGGCTATTCGCGACCCCTATCTTTTACCCGTAACACAAGCTTCGAGGTTACCACTAGATGTTGCTGTGTTAACCCATTAACATCGCGGGTTAGTTCGCGAAAAAACCGCAAGATCGCCAGATTTTTCGGCGCGAATTCGTTTTTGCTCCATAAGTGTTATTTTACGTGTAGCGATGGAATGCTTTTGAGTAGGATAATTCCACTTACTTTACCTGAAAGCTATTGAAATAAGCTATAATATTGTCCAGCAATATTCAAATAACTCACCTATAAACAACCAGCAGGCACAATATAACCGCCAGGATGATGTACCAGAACCAGAGGAAGATGTAGGTCTTCTCGTTGACGATGTTGAGGGGCAGGATGCACAGGCTGTCGTGCGACTGTATGCTGCCCGACGCGCCGAACTTGTGGAACGTGCACTTCGTCATGCGCGGGAATATGTAGATCATGGGGTCGTATCTGGAATAACAAACTAAAAATAACATCTAAAGATTTATGTCATTTATTTTCATTTGGATCATTCAAATGAGCCGTGTTACTAAAGCCATCTAGTCCGGGATCCGTGGAACATGGTTAGCACTTGATTACTATCAAGCTAATTTTTCGTGAGTAGCTTCGTTTCGATGAGACGCCCAAAAATATCCTATACCCAACTCTCGATTGTGGGAGCTAACAGAGATATCAAGGATTAATACATCAAGGATGTAGGACCGGGATAACGGACTACGAAATATGTCAAGAGAGAGCAGTGAGAACGTAAATAGGAGTGATGATGAATAAGATAATACAATTGTGGTAGGCTAATGATCGTCTGCGAGACAGGCGCGTTCCATACCTGCTTCGAGACATTTTTTGTATGATTTATCTATACCTAATTGGTCTGTTTGGTTAAGACAATTCTATGGCGCAGCGGGCAAAGGCCCTTGCGACGCAAGAAGATGCGGGTGCAAGAATAATTGTAGTGTATGAATCTCTAAGCAACTTCCACGTATAGAGATGGTGAAGTACCGCACCACCTACAATAGGTCGACACCACACAGCTGAAGCCTCCTCCTGATGTCAAGAGTCTATTTCAAAATATGGAACTGCTGTAGTACCTCTCATCCTGCGGAATGTCGCTGTAGCCCAGCACCCTGGTGCCGTAGGAGAAGAACTCCCCGTTGAAGAAGCTGTCCATCATCCAGAGCTGCAGGATGATGTTGACGAGGCAGAGCAGCTCGCAGCCCCAGTATCGGAACGCGTACATTTTGTGCCTCTGCAAATTAGGAAAAAGGTCGTAAATAATTTGGTTGTTAATAAACATTGTAGATCTGTTTTTAACAGGACTTTAACAACTAAATCACCCTTTACCCATTTTGGTTTATGATTTTACTATCTACTTCTGATATCATCATAAAAATATGATTAGCCTTATAAACGTAAAGAATAAGAATGGAACTGGTAACCTTATTAAAGCATGGGTATTTTTAATTGGTTTAAAATTACCCATGTTCTTGCCTTGGGTACTATATTTGGTAAATCCGTTATCGGAAAATGATGGACAGTAACAACAACACATATTATTAAATCTTCTCTTTTAGTACATAATTAGCACCGTGAGCCCGATATTAGAATGTCCAAATAAGAGCCGTTAAATCTACTCGTCAGTAAACAATGATATTACCATCCGGGTGGTCAAAATGACACCATCCGTATGTCATGACACCTTTATAACAAGATATTATAATGATGTAATTCGTACAAACCTATACTTTAATTCTTATACCGAATATTACACGACACAATTCAATACCATACTCATGTTCTGAGTCTTGATTTTCCATTGTGGGATCAAGTTCTCTTTTAAGCATAATTTTAATATGAAAAATATCCAATCAATTTAGTGTGTTTCAAGGTGGATTTAATTACATATAAATACATGCTGATGCACCAGTGTTGGTGAAAAAGAACCAGGTTAACAGACGGATCCAAGAGGAGAATATTATTAACACCTTAGGGACTAAAATATTCGTATTCTAATTGACTACTATTGAGTGTAACGGAAGTCTCGTCAATATATTTAGGGTCTTACTGAGATCAAACGCCTATGCTGTTAATGAGAACTTAATTAACGGGTAAAACAGAAAAGGTAAAGCTTTTTTCTTCCATACACATGTTTGGGACACGAAAAGAGGCCATAGTTTAATCTTGTCCTAAATGGTTTAGGATGAAATGACCATAAACAACAGGCCATGATACTGCAGTCTAACGACAATTAACTCCCATTAGAAGACGGTCACTTGGCCCCAATTAATAGTGCATTCCTGACGTGAATTAAAATATCATATATCATTAAAACACGAATTCGATTTAAATGAAGGGACTACTTTTTACAGAACGTGGGTAAAGCGAGTATTATGAATACAAAAGTTAGAGCGTATTGTGTAGATCTATTTGTAACTATTTCTCGCGAAAACTCAAATACAAACTGCTATAAAGATAAAACTTTACAATAATAAAGCTTGAATAGGATAACGCATCTGCTACTTTTTACCGGGTAAAGCCGCGGCTAGAAAGTTAGTCTCGTGAAATCTTACAAGAATGTCAACCATGTCATCATGCCTATTAGTCAGACTCAAACGTGAACTGTGGGTTTACTTAGAATTCCTCAGATAATCACATTTACGAATTCCTTTCAAACGTGAAAGGGGCATTCAGCCGCGGTGGCCATCTGTGTTATCTTAGATATAATGAGATTCTCAATGAATGCACTATACTACGAGGATAAGACAAAATTTATTGGCACAGACTTATATTTAACTTAACTAGACATTATTGCATCATTACGAGAAATACCTATAGGTTGTTATACGCTGGACAAGCGCGGGTTGTCACATGTCCTTCAAAATTTTCAGATTATGCACGTTTCCTCACGATGTTTACCTTCAGCATCAAAACATGTGTTTTTAAAGCGCCTTTTTTTCTACAAGAAATAAGGGTTTCTTCTTATTTTACGAGGTACTTATTGCACGAACGTGTGGAGCTGTTTGTGCATTTACCCTTTGGGGTGCTCGGCGGGGTTTAAACCCACGACCTTCAGAATGAAAGTCGAGTATGCTCCCACTTAGTCAACACGGCTATCGAAATTCGATACAAACACAGTATAGTACCAACATCACGACAATATGACACATTACATCCGTGGCTGTACAATGGCCGCATGTGAATGCCGTGTTGGTGCACGCCTGCATGCTATTACCGAGACAATGCTGCGAAACGTGTCGGCGGCGGCCATTAGACGGTACCTCGTAGTAGCCACGGGTGTCGGCTTCTTCAGTAAATTCTTCACGGTAAAAGGCTTAGATAAAAGACGATGATAATGATTTTCAAAACATAAAAAAGTCTATATGAATCTAGCAGTGCTTGTTTCAAGTAGCTCACGGAAGTGACAATTGGCAGGATAAATGGCCAGCGGGTCAAAAGTTCACAAATGTAATTTTCAGTACCTACATTCAGCAATCAAAAAGCAAATAAAAAATAAAAAATAAATATTACTGGACAATTTTACACAGCGACACTCAAATAACTCATATAAAAAGTTTCACTTTATTCTAACCCGAGTACATTAACTTTTGACACGTTAATTATACGACAGCTGCATAAATAATAGAAAATAACAAAAATTAACTCTTATTATCCTAACTCTTTCATTCATAACATTTGCGAGATAGGTCATGTTACTGGCCATTATTACAGACCACCAGACAGGCTTATTATTATTACAGACATTAGAGCCACAGTCACCGCTGCGCCACGTGACACATATCCTGCGCTCCCATTGGTGGAATCATTTATCCCATGAAAGCGCCATGTCTAAAACTAGCCAGGTGCAAACGAGCATCTGTCCTTATGTGTATTGTGTGTTACCCTCGGAACTTGAAGCGAAATACGCGCTAAAGTAATATGTTGTGCAAGATTGTTAAGCTGATCTACTTGACATGTATTGAGTAGTAAGGTTACGAACTTGTTTTATAAGTACATTTTTATGAGTTATATTTCCGAATAAAGTAAAATAATCTCGTAGTTCTATTAGACGCCAAGTACAAAAAGGCATGATGCAAACTCTGCTTGCCTTGCGCCGCCTTTTGTAATGGCAAAAGTAGGTTGATAACATCGTCCTATCTCTCTCGTCGAGAGCGAAGTCCCTGTGTCCCAGCAGCAGTGCCAACGTAAATAGGTGTGCCTATGATGATGATGGCGTTTCTGCGCACTTTGCACCTTACCTTTCTGTATTCAGTGGCCACGTGGCCAGTACATTCATGTTACTTATTTTATCAATTCTAGTGATCACCGCATAAAAAACCACTATAAGTCGGTAGGTACATGTGTCAAGTCCAATTTAATTTCTAGAAACCATAGCAAAGAAACACCGTAAAAAAACATTTCTACCAAGTAGATAAATCTTCATGCTGATTACACGGGGTCGTTGACCGAACCGGTTATCCGATACCTATTCATTATCGATCGTTAGACACGTAAAAACTATAGTGTAATATGGCACTGATAGATCACTTGATCTAATTTAGCTATGGATGTGGCTTGAACTATGGTTTTTAATTATGTGCTACATTTTACCGCGATGAAAAGCCTTTTCCCGCGGGAAACTCATATAGGTAATGCGGATAAATTAGCATAACATCTTTTCTAATATGAATTCTTCGAGTCATTATTATTCGAGTTTATCTTTGTAATAACACTCCCCCGAAACGATTTTGATAAATAACTAGAATAAGTATCGCAGATATACGAAACGCTCGCAGGATTCATTTATTTAATTATTAAATGTAACAAAAAATATATGTATCCATTTCTTTTTAAGTATATTAGAAATCAGAAACTGTCACACAAGCTTTGAGCTTAGGCTAGGCGCGCACTAGGCAGCCAGGCTGCGGCAGCCAGGCTGCGGCAGCCAGTAAAACATATGACGTTGTATAGGAGACCGCGCACTTGGCAGCCACGAAATCTCGGCTGCGGCAGCCAACAAAACGCGCCTGTTTGCACGGCAGCCAGCTGGCTGCGCGCAGCCAGAACGTGTGTAGGCAAATGTATGTGGCTGCTGTCAGTCTCCGCGCACTAGTTGTAGCAGCCAGATGTATTTCGCGTTCGAACTTTGACAAGATGACGTTCGATACAGAGAAATTTATTCTGGAAATTGAAATTGGCTGTTTTAACTGGCTGCGCAAATATTCTGGCTGCCGCAGCCTGGCTGAGCAGCCAGGCTGCCTAGTGCGCGCCCGGCCTTACACAGGGCAAGATGTTGCTTTGTGAACCAATATTAAATTTAAGTCAATTTAAACATTTCAAGTTACATAAAGTCCCAACAAGCTGGATTTCTGTGAAATTGTTCAAATCATAATTATAAACAATGTCTAAAAGATCCCCATCATTCCACGTTAAGGAAAAAGTTTTATTCAAGGTTAAATGTCAAAAAATTTAGTTTTTCGCGATTTTCAGCAAAACGGTAAGTTTTATCATAAAAGTACCTAGGACAAAATTGTAGATCATGAAATTATCTATCAAAATGTATCAACACTTTTTTCTTACAAGCCACCGTTTCTGAGATATAACGGTTCAAAAAGTTATAAAAGTTGGCATGCACAAATTGTCAAGTTCCCGATAAGACGATGTGGTCGCTCAGCGACAAAGCCTTTTTCTTGTAATTAAATAAAAAAAATAAAAAAAAATTGTCAAGGCCGGTCGTGCTCTAATATTGAATCACAAACAACGGAGGATTCGTTTCGTTCCGACAAAGTATCATGCGATACATCGCTATTGACGCAATTTAATAACTTTTTGAACATTTCATTTCATTTTGTAAACAATTTTTATAACTTTTCTAACTTCACCCTCATTTTTATGTATAAATTGACTGGACTAAAAGATGAATATCGTGACACTCACAAATTGAGTCATTGACGTAACGTAATGATTCTTATAGTTAAAGATCCTGACGGCGGGTAAGTTTTTAAATAATCTAGTCAACATAAGCTGCATTACTGCAATGCCCTTCAAGTAAATAGACTCTGAGCACTACAAGTCTAAAAGTAGGTATATATGCAAATTATTGAAAAAAATAGATTTAAAGGAGCTTTATTCTCGAAAAAAACAAATTTTATTTAAAATTACAAATTCAAAATAATTTTGTAAATTTTAACCCATTTTTAAACAATTAAACGAGTAACTTATTAAACGAGTAACAGTTACAAGCTTAATGAATGAAATGAGCAGTATGAAATGGATATAAAAAATATAATGAGTGTGTATCCTTTTCAGTCACATAATTGAAAATAAATAAAATCAATACAGCCACTGTTCGGATCTCGGTCTTTAGCTCCGACATTGCCTAAACTGAAATATTCACAGAAATTAAGACAAATTAGGAATTCACATGGTGTGACGGGCGTCGCCAGATGTTGCCTCCAGCGGTTGAAGACAAACAAACAGACTTTAGATTGATTGCGATGTAGATGGAGGTGATAGTTATTTGCAGCAGCTTTTGTTTGTTCTTTTTGTGTGTTTAGCCTATACTGTTTGCCCGAGATTGATAGATAACTAGCTTTCCGACATAATAATAGATTTACCCCCGGAAATGCGTATTTTTCTCGGGGTTAAAAGTAGCCTGTCTCACTGTCCGCTCCTTAAACTATAACCAACTTAAAAATCACATTAAATACTTATGTTGTTGTATTGTTTCCCGGGTAAAAAAAGTATTCTAAATTATGTCCTTTCCTGGTTCTAAGCTGACTTCATCAATTTTCAGCCGATTCGAAATCGATTCAGCCGTTCTTGAGTTTGTTTCTTATTCTTAATTACCTCAGCACTATTAGCGGATAATACGAGTAAAATTCCCCGCCTTTAAGAAATTTAGCTGTATAAATAAAATAAGTAGAAAGATTAGAACTTGAAAGCTGAGCGCGAAAACTACTTACACAGCACTTAATAAGTTGATTACTTTAAACGGATTAAAAAAGCTTTTAGCTCATTAGCCTCGTTCAGAAACTTAACTCCCTGTCCCGTGGAAACGTTTAAATGGATAATATTTATAATCTCTTTGGATAATCTATTTCAAAGTAGGTCAATTGAGAATTCGTTAAAACGGATTCTTGTATTTTAAAGGATTTATTATCAAGTTCCGGGAAAGGAACATGGACAACTCTTTAAAGGATTAATATTGTGGGACAATTAACACCTTAAAGACCTATCCGTGACTTATCTATCAGATAAACTACAGATTTTGGTAGCGATATCTGTCAGATAACGTTCTGAGGCGTAGGCCCTCAAACTAGGAAATAATGATTTGTTAAAGGATAAAAGGGGACGATGATGCTTAAATCATTTTAAAAATAAGAATGACTACTACTATGTTTTCAGCAACTAAATATATGTCATGCTTATATCATCATGATTTTATTTATAGAAACCAGTAATAACATAAGAATTATGCGAAATCTACAATTACTATTGTAGCACAGTAAGACACATTAAATATTGAATTAAGTCCAGTGGTGATTCATGTAGTTTCCTAAGTATTATGAGTAATTATGTAAATAAGTTTTATCACACATTCATTGGTTTTCTTAGAGTTCTAACTTGGGATCACCTAAGAAGGAAATAAAAAAAATCGTAGTACGAGCAAAAATTCAATATTTAAAATTAATATTTTTCTATGTTAGAGTAAATACAAAAACTAATATGTATAATAAATCCGGCCAAGTGCGAAACATATAGTACGTAAAGTAATATATGGGTGGTGTCCACAAAAATGTGCAGATCGTAATTTTTTTTATGGTGCGGGAATCGAATTCGCAACCTCCTGCGTTATTCGTCATATCATCACGTGCCATTGTTGTTCTCGACATTCTGCTCATTATGAATCGCAAACAACTTCACGGTTATTTTCTTTTCAAACTCAGTTCTCTTGTAGGCATACATATTAACATTATATGAAAATGCATGTTTTTTACGTGGTAGGTACGTAATGTAGATCTTGCTTGAATATTGAGGTTTTCTATAATCAGAACATGGTTGAGACTAAATTTATTGAACATCTCTCTTGACGAGAGAGATTACTTAATTCACCACGCTGGTCAAGTGCGGGTTTGTGAATGACACATGCCCTTTAACTCTTCAAAGTTCTCAGAACATGCCAGTTTCCTCACGATGTTTGTTTGCGCTGTTAGAGCACGTGTTTTCAATGCACGTGTGTAGTTCTGTGATTCAGTTTTATTCCGAGACGAAATGTCCTCACATCCTAGTGAGTCACGTGATAAAATGCATGAAGGATAATAAACTCTCTGTACATGGTCTGATGACAGACCTTTTACTAAATTTTTATGGTGCCTTAGAGTCTTAGACCTTTGTTCAAAGATGTAAACAAAATACAAAGCATATGCAATATTTCGCTGATTTAACATTGTCAGAAAAATACCCGATAATATTTGAATCGATATTTTTTATTTTTTATTTCTTAACCTTTTATATACGAATTTATGATAGAAAGTAACATGATTTAATATAATATTGGTGACAAATATAATTATATAAATAAAAAATAATTGCCGTTCGCTGGTCTACCTGAAACTTGAGAACGGCTTAGTCGATATACCTGACTTTGGTCTCGAATTATTTGTATTACACCAATAGTCCAGAGAAGGTTTTAGAGGTGATAAAACTATAGAAAGCGGGCGAAGCCGCGGATAGAAAGAGCATGCTGTTTGAAATATGCATCAGAAGGTTAAATTGCTTACAAAACAAGAAGCATAGTAGACAGTACCTGTGTACAGTGCAACACCTGTCAAGGATGACATCCGCCAGATGACGGAAGTGGGCAACAAGGCAACACGCAGCATCGTTGAGAAACCGCTACTTTGTTTGACTGCACACATTTACCTAGTTGGTCGTTTATTGACAAAGTTGCGAACAGTAAGTAGGTTAGTTTTAGATAGACTAGCCACCGAATTTTTCGAGATAAAATAGATATACATATCTTTTGTAATAACAAGGAAATAAGCTTTCTTAAGAAATGGGCTTGTAAACGCAGCATATTGTGTAAGCATTATATTTTTAACTAAAATATTTCTTACATCGAACTAGTAGTTTCTAACAAAATCGCGTATAACCAACCAAACTCTTCAGATAAGCTTTCTTAAGAAATGGACTTATAAACTCAGCAAATTGTGTAAGTATGTATTTTTTTAACTAAAATATTTCTTTTTTCGAACTAGTAGGTAGTTCCTAACAAAATCGCGTATCACCAAACAAACTCTTCAGCATTAAATATTAGTATGTATAGATTTTGCCACATTGGTTCTACGTGTAAGTACTTACTATAACTAGAAATTCACGTGTACCAATTTTTTATAGTCAGCTATTGTAGATCTACCAGTTCAAAGCGTTCAGTGGACCCTAACGCAAAAAGCCAGTCGTGATCTGATGAAACGTTGCGACAACCGGCAACTTTTTGTACAAGGTCATTGGCCACGCGGTTGCGCAAGAGTTCCAACACGAGGGAGTTGAGGCTCAGGAATGTTTCCTGTGTACCTAAATATTTTGTTGATAGGTACTTGTAGATGGTTACCTACGTTAGATGGCTATCTAACGTAGGTAACCATTTATAATAGAAAAGGTTTATTATGAAATATTAATTTATAGACAAATTAAGGTTCGACGAACAAATCTAGTCTGCTATGATACTATCAATCTGTAAATGATCTAGATTTTAAGTATACACCCATCCATCTAAGTTCGCTTATCTGATATTTTTTGTCCTAATTTAGAACGTGTTTAGAGAATCAGATTAGATTTCTAATAATATCTTACGGATAAGATTGTCTATGTGATTTAGTCTTGTCAGTATTAGCGTTGGTCTAAAAAACTTGAATCTATAAGTAGGTACTAGTATAGTTGATCTGCGAGTCATTTTACCAACACGTATCAGGGTACAGTTAATTAAATAAAGGTTCCTAGGTACCTACTTAAGTTAAATTATTTTAACAAGGTCAGAATACATAAGAATAACATATTAAGTATATTTAATTATAAATATATATTATATAGGCCGCCCATTGTAACACTTTTTATGTACCTATATTTTTTTGAAATGTATTTTTGTTTTTCTGGTGTGCAATAAAATATATTGTATTGAATCATATTTTATTCCTACTAATTTTACAAATGCGACAGTTTGTAAGTATGGATGTTTGCTACTCTTTATAATAAAGCTTAATATCAGAATATCACAAAGGCTATAATTTTCCCGAGGAAAACTCGACTATAACGCAAAAAAAGACCATTCCAACGTGGGCAAACCCTTGGGTAGATAGCTTGTATACTATGGTCATCTACAACATAGCTTGATATCAAACTATCATATGGGCTATTTTTTCCCGAGGAAAACTCGACTATTACTCAAAAAAGTCCATTCAAACGCGGACAAAACCTCGGGTGGATAGCTTGTATATTATGTTCTGAGCGATCGACCCGTACCATGCTGGCGGCTCGTTGGGAAGCGGATCACGGAGGCCTGGCGTCACAGATAACCCCCACTAGATGGTCCATTATAATACTTTTGTTCCGATTCAAACGCATCGAAATTGGAGGAAGGCGCGGGTTGCGGGGACTGGAACAAAGGCGTTGTGATTGGCTATTTCAAGGTCGCACTTAGGTCGCGGGTTGGGAACATTGAACGAATTTGTCGATAATTAATTTCGATGATTCGTTTTAAAATTTCATATTAAAATGAAAATAGCATCATGTAGGTAGGTAGATATTATGTATTTATTTTTGGAATACACAAATCTGTAGAACTTAAAAATTAAAAAATGATATTAGAAAAATTTATCACTAATAATTCATTTTACTGAGTAAGTACTCTATAAACATATTTAAACGGTTTATGGATAACTTATTTATTTTTACATACAATAATACCGAGAGATCCGCTAATATACGTCGTCTATTATTTTTAACGATATCGATTAGAATTTACAACACTAACGTTACACGTGCTTTCGCCGAGAAGGACAACGAATGCAATAAGCGCAATGCGGAAAAGAGACAAGTGAACGTTCTTCGTACGAGTAGCCATTATAAGCTGACCTCTTCACTTGCGTTAGACTATAGAAACGTATATGAAGTTCACGGGTCTGACACTTGGTCGCAACTAAAGCCGTGTTTCGTGGCGGGGCTTTACATATGGTTGATTTAACCATATGTTTGGCGCGCGGTCGTCGCCTGTTATGAGGTATCTGGTGGTATATATCTGTGCCTGGCGTGCGCAGGGCTCCGTGAATACTGATGATGGAGGAAGGTGGGAAAGTTGGCTTGGTGGTCGAAGGTCCTGGGAATTGGGAATTGTAGCAGTGATGCATTGCGGTGATTTTGAGGTAACGCATAATGTCACAAGGTAATGAAGAATTAATTCAGAAAAATACTTTAGCGACAAATTTGTCGTTGAATTAATTTATAGTGTCGTTTCTTTAGTTAGGAACTGTCTCTTAAAGTTGTAAAATTGAAAGAATAAGTAATAGAATAATCTTAATGTGTAGTCGAATACAGCATTAATTATAAGACCGAACCTTAGTAGTAGTTTTAGTAAGTTTAGGTAGAAGTACCTAAGTAGTATTGGGCAATACAAGATGGTTTTAATGTCGATAAAATAACGAAAATATCGACGACAAACATATTTGTGGCACCGATACGGGATTCTTCCCAATAATTTGTTCTATTCACAACGATAAAACGTTGAAAAGTAATAGAACTTACCCTCTCGTACCTCAAGAGGTACCCAATGATGGCATCCATCTTCTTCTCTTTCTCCTCTGTGCTGCAGACGCCGATGTTGAGTCCCATCACGATTGTCTTCATCAGGTCGCCTTCGCACGCGTCCCACAGCATCTTGGGTGTGTAGCACATCATCGCCTGAAGAATTACAGTATACAAATAAAATAAAAAGTCCCCGAAATAAATAAATATTGCTGGACCATTCACACAGCAACATCTAGCCCCGTGTAAGCTCTAAAGCTTGTGTTACGGTTGTGTTGAAGATTAGTTTCCTACTGTATAGTAACGTAGACATTGCCTGCCTAAATGAAATGCCCTTTCTATTGACACCCTACACGGGAACATGCGGAACTATCAGTGAAAGCTTCCCAGCTTTGAATTAACATACTTGTAAACAGCTGGACCGATTTATTTAAAAGTTGATAACCATTTGGTTATTTGATAATATTTGACGACAATCATTGTCCATCCTTCTTTAGTATAAATATATGTACATATTCTCTCAGATCCAGTCCGCAGTAAGAAACATACTAGCTATGACGTGTCATGACATTAAAGGTAGACGTGGAAATCTCAAACGTGATCTGAGAATGAAGGTCCTAGCCCTTAGTGGGCTAGACGACGGTCAAAGTCAACAGCTGTGTGTTAAGTAATCCTTTGACCTACTAATTAAAACCAAGACTATCCGGTTTTAAAACTTATAAACATTACTATTATTATCTAAGCCGTACTACGTCCTACTTACTGTGTACGTTGTATTGTGCACAGCTCTCCCCAATAGTATCTACTACTGTAGGACAAGGGAGTAGGGAGAGAAATTGGTATAATCACCACACTTGCCAAGTGGGTTGGTGGTCGAATTGGTATTGTGGTAAGTGTGTTTGGTACTGTGCACAGAACGACGTTGCTACCAAATCCTACCAAATCCTGCAAAATGATGGGGAACATCCGGATCGTAAATGATGTTTTCATTTCATGATAAAAACATATTGTTCTCCGGAAGGATGTAAGCGATAACTCATTAAACCAATAAAAAGAGAAATCTTTTTACATAACTGTTCACGATAATAAACGGATACATAACCAAAAACTGAAAGGATGATTCAGTGTCTAGGGCACCGTAACAAGGCTGTCTACCTGAGAAGGCTACGTCACTAGTTAGCAAGTCTGTTTGACCGTTACACGCCGTCGACCCACATTCTACACCAGTGGACCAAATCTCAATTGCGACACTAAACATTAAAATTGCAGTCGCGATCTACAAAACGATTACTGGCACTTGAATAGGTTTACGATCTAACAGTAGCGAATTGAAGGGGTTTGCGAGAAATGAAACTAGTGGAATTGGAAAATATCTCGCAGTAAAATTTCAAAACAATTTCAACGACCAACTGCTTAACCAAGTTAGCCCGTTTCTTGGTAAAAGCATAGACAATTTATTAAAACGGTCACGGATCCCTATCACAAGGAATGAACGGTTAAAAGTATATTGTTGTCAAATTGACAGCACGCAAGGAATCGTGATTTTTCACTTAGGACATTCTATTAATGGTCGACACATCTTTAACGGTTAACTACACTTTGCCCACTTGCTCTACCGGCAACAGTGTTTGTAAACAAAATCATGACAACCAGTGACCTCATTTCATTGTAGCTAGTGTACCAAACAATACAGTAAGGGTCAATGTAAATTGAAGAATACAATGGTAATACTGATCGGACTTATTGAGGTACTAATGAATTTCTATTTTAGATAGCTTAGAACGGTCACCTATTTTAACGTTCTACGAGTACAGTAGTAGAATTTTCTCGACCCATACTGTCATAAATAAGTGCTCTTCATAAGATAAGGTTTTCTACATCTATTATAGAAGATTTAAACCAATTATCTGGAAAATCTCAATTGGTTATGTTAACCACGATTTAAACTTAAAAACAAAAATCATCGCGGTTCCGGAGGTTAGCACTTTCATATAGAAACAAACTCTTTAGCTATAATATTAGTATCATTAAAATCTGTTGCCAAACTCATAAACCCACACATCAATAGAATGACCAATTAAAAATATTGTATCTACTCTCCACCAATGTTTATAGTTGCAAATATTTTTATAGCAGCCATATTGTTTTGTTCTGTTAATATAAACTTTATTATTTCATGATGTCGGAATATATACAAATGCACTAATCCATAACATCTGATTACCATAACAATGGGTTTGTGCGAACCGAATTTGTATAGTTTGTATATAGGGAAGTGCTGTTCTCATTAATGTGTTATCTTTGCCCAAAATGTAGTTTAAACACATTTAGGTTCTAAGCTTCCTAGTATTAAGTTTTTTGCGTTTGGACATTAATCTAAACTTGTTATTTCCTCCAGTTATATAGACTTATATAATAAAGCTGAAGAGTTTGTTTGTTTGTTTGAACGCGCTAATATTAGAAAACGCTAGACCTTTTAAACTAACTTCTTTTTTAGGTATTAGCTAAATACTATGTATGTTATGTATCATATTATTGTAATTCTTCCCCACGCGTAGCTATTAAATACACAATCATAAGTGTGAATCTGTCTAGTCAAGGTTTAGAAGTATTATGACGTCACACCACGTGCTTTTAACTTCCTGGTTACTCATAACCTTTGCTCCTTTACATGCACAAAACATACGATAATGGTTGAAGTGAGTCGGCAATTGAAGCTGTGGATAATAATTAAATGTGTCTGGTCAATAAATTAAGTAGATAATGCTTGAAAAATTCAGAATATAGAAACAGATCTAAGGTGATACCTCAAGATTCACACTACAGCACGAGTAACGAAGACAGATTAACATACTCGATACCAAAGCATTGTACATGTTTTGATTCATCATGATAACAAATCATTTATTAAGCCCGACTACTACTCGTATTTATAATGGGACTAATTAGACGATTTGGAATAATCAATAATCATTATATCGCTTACTAAGTGTGTGCACTAGACTTTGGACTTTTCGTCTTGATAAAATTATATGCGCTTTAGTCAAACCGGGATGTTCCAGAACTTTCAAGTTCTTCAACATCCCGGTTTGACTAAAACTCTTCAGAGTTTGAAAGACTTGTACTTATATTATATTGATATTTACACCCCGCGCTTTACCAGCTTCAAACAATTTGAAAGGAAGAAAGATGTGCGTGCTTACTTGGAAGAACAGAACAAAGCAGACCCACTGATAGTAGGTGTAGTATTTCTTCTCCTGTGAGCTGTCGTATTCATTCATCACTCCTGGATGCGCCACTTGGCTGCCGACCTGCAACAAAAT
Organism: Chloroclystis v-ata; assembly: GCA_963691955.1. Lineage (NCBI taxonomy): Eukaryota > Metazoa > Arthropoda > Insecta > Lepidoptera > Geometridae > Chloroclystis > Chloroclystis v-ata. Next base: position 6,500,098 of record OY829905.1, read on the forward strand.
AAATGATAAAAACATAGAGACAATTTACACAGCATCATCTGGTTATGGTAAACCCAAAGCTTGTGCTACGGGTACTAGATGTATGATATAAATACAAATGTATATATAATATCCATCCGTAAAAGCTACCATGGTAGAAAAAATAACGTTTTTAAATCGATAATAGCTCGCGACGCGGCTGTCTTTTATGGATTTTTGTGAGGAAACATATTTTCTCACTGTAAAAAGTTACCTATATGGATTAAAACACAAAAAGTTTTTTGTAAATCGTATGACCACTGGTAGATATTTCGCCAAGAAGAGCAAGCAAAATAGGGCACGGCCATAGCATCCACTTGTATCTTTCTCAAAGCAGAACAAGCCATTTTCGACCCTAACTACATTACCCAAGTGCCAGAACTGAAAGAACATCTGAAGGTAACATAATGGATAGTTATGGAATTATACACAAGTGTCCAGATAAGTGACAAACAACCCATATTATGCTCCGTGACCAACTTCGCCAGGGCCGCATCGATTATATCCAACTTATGCAACTTTATTATGCGCATACGCTAGGGATCAGTATGACTAAAGAGTATCATTTTCAAACAGCATATTATTATACAAAGTGCCGTGTTGGCTAAGTGGGAGCACTCTCAACTTTCATTCCGAAGCATGTGGATTCAAACCCCGGTTCCCTGCCCACGGACCGCGTAAAATTGGATGTTGTATTATGTATAATAACTTTACTTTTACAAATCTAGTACCCGTAACACCAACTTCGAACGGGAATATTGAATACAATTCACACACAACATTTATGTTGTGTGTGAATTGTATTAAGCAATATTTATTTATTTTATTAATAATATTATCATTTTTATTTAGAAGCCGGTGCGTTTTGTGTGGCACTTCGTTCCCACGATAAAGACAAGTTCTGGAAATGGCAGGCATGAGAATACTATATTAAATTTTAAATATATTATTATGTTTATGGACTTATGTATAAGTTTTCCATGAAATACTAAACTAAACGGACAAGATTTATAGTGTGAGTACTAATAACCATAAATCCTAAGAAATAACATGTATATTGTATACATAAGTGCGTAGTTCTAAGAACAAGTAGCCATTCCAAAATGGATTTAAAATTTATAGCCTATTTTGTGAAACATGGATGTCAGTTACCTACTGTAAAACTCGAAGTGCGGTAAATCCTAAGATTTACCAAACCAATAATGGTAAAAGCCCGAAAATTTTTGCAATCCGCTGTTTACATGTAAAACAATAGGTTACCTTATGTTTGTATAGCGCCAAGTGTTATCATAAAATCTATGAATTTATTAGAAAATCTAAAGACTTACCATGGTTCGCGCTTTTATAATAACATGGATTATAAACTGTTAACAAATACTTAGGATCTTCCACCACTGACTTCAAATACGTAAATAAGGTAATCAGCATTACTATCTCCGCTTTAACAAAATTGTTCTCGTACTCTGGTCTTTGTAAATATGATCTCGTGACGCCATTGATGTCTTTGTGTGCTCATTCAACGCTCGCGGTTGGAGCATAATGGTTGGTAAATTGCAAGGGTGTGTCAATAGCATAATGCTTCTGCAATCTGCGACCATTACTGCTATTTCCGAAGGTGCTCGGATGATTGCACTCTTGCGCAAGTGGCCGCTTCCCGCCAACGAAATCACTGGATAACTTTGAAACTACCGTGTTTTAACAATATTAGAACAAAAAACGGAAACAACTATTGTTATTTGTCTTAATAATTAATTAAACAGTTTCAATATTATCGCACATGTATACAATCGAATTAATTGGAACAATCATCCTGTGCCACTCCGTAGTTCAGTTAAGGAAGTCAATGAAACTAATAATCACAAGAACCAATTTCCTAATTGTAGAGCTAAAACATGTCAAGTCATTGTAGTAAGCAACAAAGAAATCGAAAGTTATGCCAATATTGCAGTCAGCGTGGCAGTATGCCAAATCAAAGCCGAATTTGAGCGCAATGTCAGAGCTCTTAAAATTTGCAATGAAATTATCTTTGTCACTTTTTGTATCAATGTCGTGACGTGAAAACTAGCCAGTCAGCAATCATATAGCGTAGTGGTTAGTGCAGCCAGGGCCAAACCGGAAGGCTTGGGTTCAACTCCCACTTGTGGTTCCATTGTTATCTTGTAATTTTTCTATACAATTTTCTTACATCTATCTATATCTATACTTATCTACATAATATAAATATCTAGAAATCAAACAACTGACCTCTCTCGCAAACGCATCAGGCATTGTGAACGTCGACGTGATCCAACAGAAGGTATTGACGACATGGGTTGGTAGCCCGCTGACGATGCACTGGATCGGGCTCCCCACTTGCTGGGTAGCCGTGATGATGAGGGAACAGGTCAGCAGCGCCACCGTCGTGAAGATATTGTGTAACCTAAACACTGCATTGTCTGTCCTTATCGGCTGATACTTAAAGTACACGCTTAATCCTCCTAGTAGCTTAAACATCTTTGTTCTTTAACCTATCTGTAGCTATAATATCATATTATTCAGGTGTAAATGCTGTCATTGCATTATTGTTATCGGTTTTTGGATTGTGTTCGTTTCATCGGAATGTGCGTTATTCTACTCAAAATCAGTCTTGTTTTAATTGATGTTGGAGGTTTTCGGAATGTTAAGATTATTGTCGAGTGTCAGTTCTGTACCTGTAAAAAAAAGAGCGAGAATGAGACACATTTTACTATGCGCGCAGGATTAAGGTATCTTTTTTCTTTAGGTAGATACTTTCATTATAATATCTCATATTACGTCCCAATACTAGGCGCAGGTCTCTTCATTCATAAAGAATATGATAGTAAAGGAAATATTAATATAATTAGTAAACAAGGACAAATCAATTATCCTTGTTTATTTATATTTATAAATAGTATTATATCATTAAAGGATTACATGCATTACGTCTCAGTTAAATAAAAAAATAACATAAATTAAATTTAAATAAATAAAATAAAAAAGAACTTGGGAGCTTAATGATCCTGAGTTTAAACTCCGCCTCTCTGGATTTTCATAGGAAACCAGCATGTGCTGAGAACTTTGCAAAAGTTGAAGAAATCGAATCTGTAAGTGTTCCGTTTTGTGCCATTTGGCTACAGAATCCTAATAAAAAATCGTCCAAATGGGTTCTCCTAATCGTAAGCTCTAAGGCTTCAAGCCAGTCCACCTTTGTGTAGTTAGGCCTAAAGCGATAAATCCACTTCCAGTTACTCAAGTAACTTCATGTTTTCATTTCAAAGGAAACCCTTTTTATAGTGTGGCACATACTTCTAGTTTCCTATAAACATTGCGGTTTGCAATAAAATCGAAGTTTTATTGTAATTCATTTCCAATTTACCAGAATGCAGAAAACTATTTATTGGTGACAAATTAAGGAAATATTTTAATTAACCATTCTAAATTAATTGAAACACAAAATTACTTTATTTGAAACATTAATTTTGTTAAGTCGCTACAATAATAAAGTGGCTTCACTATAACAATCTATGTATGGGTACGGGTCTCTTCAATAGAATCTATTATAAGTCTGGGGGATTGGCGGGTTGGTGATCGCTGTAATACAGCACACAGAACGACGTGTCTTTCAAGCGTATTCTAGAACATAATTTCCTTTGCCATGCCGGTTTGAGAACACCCGCTGCTAGATATGAGGTGGTTCTACTCTCAGGCCAGCACCACACGGCCTGGTAGTCAATACAGTAAGACACAGCAAAGATAGTAGAATGTCCTCTCAACTTCTCCAACACGGCTTTATGAACAAATATTGCTGGACTATTCAAAAAATGCAAATATAATTTCACACGGGTACTATTCCGCCAGTTGTATTAGGTGAGCCGGAGCTCTGATAACAGGTCATCGACCCACAGGTGATGTAACAGATTAGGTAGCGGTTAGTAGATGGTGATTAAAACCAGCAGTGGATATCCGACAGCTGATATGATGATGATGATGACAGCAACGTCGTTCTGTGTGAAGAATTAAACAGCGATCACCAATCCGCTAAATAAACGTGGTGTGTTTAACGAAATCCCGAAGTTTTAACCCACGACCTTCGGAATGGAAACTCGAAAGTATGCCCGACAAGTATAAGTTAGACAACAAGACTTTTTTGAAGTAGGTTTCTGTAATAAAGGTTTAAAATAGATTTCATCTAAAATGAATAAATCGTGCATAAACTTATAGAGCTAAAATTTTATTATCAGTGTTAATGTTGAGTTGAGCTGTTAAATAAGAAGTTAATCGAACCTAATTCCTAGTAGGTATATATTAATTATTTATAGTGATTTAGCTATTTGATATGAACATGCAAACGGTGAAGGCAAACATCGTGAGGAAACCGGCATGTTCTGAGAACTTTGAAAAGTTTAAGGGCATGTGACATTCACCAACCCGCACTTGGCCAGGCGTGGTGAATTTAAACCTAATCTGGTCTGTGTCCCACCAGTAACGTAAATATAAATATTATAGGTGATTATAGCAAATGCCGCGACAGGTCGCGTGGTGGTCTGGTCACTGGACGCGCGTCGCGGTCGCTAAGAAAGGAATGCTACCTTTAGATTATAAGAATGTTTTGTCTCCGATACAGGTATCGTCCATTGCGCGGCGCAACGACTAATTGTCTCGACTGTTATGATAGCGTATCAATTTACTGATGGCATGGGAAGCAATCCCGGTTTCTGTTTCGCACTCCATTCGCATTTCTATTGGCATTTCATTCTGCTGTGTGGTATTGAAAATTCATATATTAAAATGCTATAAGTACTAAAGATTAATGTTTAAATTGAATAAGCACATAAATCAAATCGGATTTAGAGTTATTTTGCTGCAAATGGGGAATGATGCCGACTCTGTTGTTTATGAAATAACAGACGGCAGTTAACAGTTTTATATTTTCCCGCCAAAATTTAGTTTGTATTCTCATCAGTCTCATCACAAGACCATGCCCTAGATATAAGACACAAACTACTTGTTTCAATCTGTAAAGCTGTGTTTAATTCTCACAAATGTGTTTAAAATTATACCCCTCGATTCATCTCGACAGCCGGCTGATCTAGCATTCACTGGTCAGTGAAAGCGCAGTTAAAATTAGCTTCATTTGTAGTTCTAAGTTAACTGTTGTTTCGGCTGGAGGGGGTCTATTTTGGTACTAGTTATTGGGAGAGTACGATTTATTGCCGGTGGAATTGTATTTACTGTTTAGTAGCATGCCTCGGCTTAACCCGCGTTTTATCCGAGTCCGTTTCCGGTAAATTTTGTCCAATGAAAAATACGTTTTCTCACGGTAAAATAGCCTTTGACCATCCAAAACTTTCCTTACAATCACACGCAAAATTTATTTCGAAAACTGAACCAGCAAACAGAAACTATAGTTTTGAAGCTTGCTTCATTAACTTATTTATTTTTTTCTGTATTTAAAAAAGTACTGCATAGAACAGTGAACAGTTCCCACTCAAAGAAATAATTTAGTCATTTCGTTTCCACCCACACTGTGCGAATTAGTTCGCAAATAATTGTCTAATTAAACAAGTTTCAGGGGTCAATTGCCAGTTAGAAGTCAATCTGACCCTGATCGAAAGCATGCCGTCATCAGAGCGGAAGGTGTCATCAAAAATGTCTCGTGAGGATGCAACTGGAATGCAGAATTAAAGTTAAATAGTCTTTAAGATGAGATTATGGCACATACACTATTCCTATGCCTTTTTACGTTTCTACTGCAGGGACACAAGAACTGTTCTCATACTCTTTCCTTCCTCATACTTTATACTAGGTTTGAACCCACGACCATCGAAATAAAAGTCTAGGATGCTCCCACTAACCCAACACCATTACAGAGTTTTCCATAATCAAGTCAAGATAGTTCAAAATTCAGTGTAACGTAAGTGAATTCGGTATATATTCTCATGACTCTTCCTAGTGATGTTCGATCAACCCAATTGGACCTGACATCGGCAATTGACCTATCCTGGTCGTCGGCGACAATTCGCCGATGACTGCATAGTCAAGTGTGCATTGATACCACAAAGTGCATAACAATATCAGAAGTATACCAATCACCAAGAATGTCTGATTGTCCATTATTTTCTCGTTAGCTGCGTTCTGAGGGAGCAAAGTTTATTTCGTTCTGCAAGCAATAGAATATTGCAGAGCATAAAATCTTATGTACATCTGATATTTTATATCCTCAACACCACAATTAAATTAAAGCAAATTAGGGCAAGTTAATAGTAGGTATACATAGAAAAGACTATGAACTAGGTATCTAAAAATAACTGATCCTCGAAAAACAATGTAGGTAATAATAGTTAAGGAACAGCATGAATTCTAACATTTGAATAACAAAAGTGGAAAGTTCTTTGATAAGGTAAACTATGTAGAATAAACGCACATGTTTACTAATAATAACAAACTACATTGTTCTTACTGTTCTAGATAACATTTTATTTACCAACAGCTTAGGTTTTCATAATAAACATCGTAATAACTGTGACACAGATGACTTTTCCGTATTTATAATTTACTAGCTTTCCGTCCGTGGCTCTGTCCGCGTTATAATGTTTTTTTTGTGATAAAAAGAAGCATATTTATTATATATATTGTATGAGCAATATTGTAATACAATAAAATTTTTATTTGTTAAAGGTGTGTTTTTGTTTAATATAGTTATTAACATCCATCCACACAAACAGACTTTCTTGTTTTTTATTAATGAAATAAGTATTTACATAATCGGTGTTGTAATATACGTAGGCCGAATACAACGAAAACCATATTATATTATATACAATAAAACTAATTTTCCAAACAACTAATCTGGAAAATAATGTGAATTCATTAATGTGATATCACTTTGTGGGCGGATAATGTAAACTACACCAAAATTAATTTACAAATCAGGTCAATTTTAAACATTATGCCGAAATCAGACCAAAAATAGACAATCCATGACGAAATCTCAACTATTTGTATAAATCGTATCATTCGGGAGCCGTGGAGGTTACAAGGTCTCTAGGGGACAGTCAGAATTTACAATTAATCTATCATGGTAATTTCTTATCTACTTTTGATTTTGACTAACAGTTAAAGCTACAATTTACTCTTACTCCTCTCACTCAAACGTCTACTAACTCTACATTCTCGCTTACATACAATCACAATCATAAAATGAATTGCATAATAGATATTGTGATTAATATCTACATAAATGTAATTGATTTCATGATAAATGATGATTAAGATGAGTCTTGAACTTAGAGCGAGAAGTCGAAACTTAAATGTGAAATCTTTTTGTTCTATGAGCAACAACTATCAAATGTACAAATTTCCTCAAGACAATGGGTTCCACTGGGGCGAAGCGACCAATGTATGTCTTTCTATGTAGTTTAGTAGACTAGTTCCCGTAAGACAAGCTTAGCCCGGTGCTAGATGTTGCTGTGTGAATCGTCCAGTGATATGTTAATTTTGCTAAAAACATTATTGATTATGCAGTAAGTTAAAATTAAACATTAGACAATAGTTGCCAAGTTGGCTTGTTCATAGTGTGGGTTGTCGTGAGGTCACAAAGTACCGCTACTCGGTCAAACTTCGCTAAACGACATTGCATACCATAAGCCTTACTGCCTCTGGACCATAGAAATTATTAGCTTCCATACATGTTGCATGTTAGTTTAGAACAAGTACCAAATAGAAAAATAATCTAACACAACGTTACAGTATTTTAATCCGCGGAATCGCTGTCGGAATCCCTGTAAGTGTAAAGTGGTTAACACGTTTAGGGACCATTGCGTGAGATGCGGATACGAATCCTACGCGTATTTTTATTGTCAGGGGGCACGGCACGACAATTACCTGGCCAACTATTGCAAAAAAACGCCCGGCCGTATCATCCTTTTCTAAAATTAGTCTATGCCATTTTTGAACCCTATAACTTCGTTGTTTGAGATATACAACTCGCATTATCGCATAGCATCGCAAGTTCCCTTAAGTAAGATTTTAGTGGTAGTTAACAAATGTCCGTTCTTAAAGCCGTCTTGAAGATTTTCGATGCAGGAATGATAAATGGCACATCAATTGAAATAATAAAGATGCAGCTGTCCACTAAAGTACAGTAATCAAGGAACAATATGCAAGACCTAGATAGTAACAGGTTGCATTGCCGGCCAAGGCGAGCGACTCTCAAGGCACGCAAGGCGCAGGCCTAGGCCCTATCGTATTGCCTGTATGTAATCGGACCTTGCCACCTTCTCTCGGCGGGTTATTCCGGATTTATGAATGAACGTGGCCTTGGCAAAACTGCGAAATTATGTGTCATATTAATTTATTAATTGCTTTATATACGGCAGGAACTAATAATGACATCTGGAAGCAACTTATTAGCTGTTAATAGTTTAGTGTTTCCAGAATGGCGGAAATAGTTTTATTATTTGTTGTCTTGATTGCATAATTTTATTTCATTTCGTGATCTCGAGTTTAATTTTTTTATGCAGTTCTCAATTTTATTTTGTTTTAAAAATGTATGGGCCAGGTTTAACTTTCTTACCTTTAGTGAAGAATAGAATGGAGTAGAAATTAAACCTACTACGTTCCTACTACATTATCAAGAGCGTTAGGTATCATGTCAATTCGCTTTTTTTTTAATAAATGTAGTTCCATATTTTATTTATTTACATAGGGTATATAACATTACTGTAAAATTACCAAGGCGGCTATGCTATATCTATGCAGCATACTTGTTCACAAATTATTGCACAAAATAAAACAATACATTCAAAAAAGTAACATATAACTGAACAATGCTGAATAGCGTAGAATGAACGTAGAATCATTACAATAAATCAATCAATTATAATTCATAATAAATCACAGACTAATTATAAAAATAGACAGTACAGCCATTATGCTTGACCCTCATAAATTTACTTCTTTACATTTTTTCTACCAATTTAATAATGAAATTAATTGTTAGAATGTCTGAATCTACTACCGACATTTCAATGACATTGTTGATTGTTTGTAGTTCATCTATTGTTATAAAGAATGTTAAACTATTAATCACTTTATTATTATTACAGTAAGTATAAGTACAATATGATCGGAAGTTCATTTTCAAATAATTCTAATTATAATATTTCTGAAGTTTTGTATACACTAGGCAACAATTGGCGCGCGACACGCTCAACATGTACGGCAACGCTGCAAATTTTATAATACGAGTATTATAAAAACAGTAAGTATAAGTTAGGTAACCAACCTTTTCTGAAATGTTCCGATTATTCGCAAGGTCAGAAACAAAGACAGATTTTGAATTTCGAAGGCATTTTATGATAATACAATGGTAATTCAAAATTTAAATTCTAGTGGCATTCAAAACAATGGAGAGAACAAAACTACATGAATAAAACTGGCGGTTATCACGTAAGCTATAATATTCGGCAATAAGTTAGTTTTAATAGTTCTTAGACGTGCTCTGCCGTCATATTGCTAAAAAACCGTAAACTGACATTTTGCCAAAATTGACTTTTATACACAGCACGAAAGCGTAAACTTTTCTCTATCTTCTAGTCTGGGTCTCATGGCTCTATCGTTTATAATGCCTGAGATCTGGAACCCTCGTATACCGTTAACTACATCATTTTGAGACATTTTCAATTCTTAAACACAGTTATCTAGCATTTCTATACTAAAATACCGCTAAACGCCTCTAATCGTGAATTTAAGGCTTTCATTTGCTTGGTCCTACAAACTTAGAAGACAGTTACATGCATAAACAATACTAAATGACCGCTATCTGACTTTAACTTTTTTATAACTATTTCCACCCTCATGATATGATTAGGACTTACAATGTCTAAAACACAGTTTTTGTTTTCGTACAACACTAAAGAGCCGCTAAACGCCCTTAGACGTAAAATCGTAGGTAAACTTACATATATCTTAAACAATTACAAGCCTAAAAGACAGTCACTGGTTTTAAGAAATGAAATATGACGTTATTGTCTAAGTAATTAAAACGTAATAAAACAGTTAACTGACAATGCAACTCTAAAACACGTCTACCTGCTCTACCTTTTTATGCGTTTCGCTCCCTTTCTCGGTCGTGTCGTGGACCTTGTGGAGGTCTGACGTGCGGCGCGTTAGGATAAAAATCAGCGAATATGATTTCTGAAGAAAGAAAAGCACTAAATATAGATTTATATGAAGTTTATTAAATATTTAGCGCATGTTTTGATGTAGGTTCCTGAATTTTTGAACGGCATAGCGATATAAAATAGTCTTTGAAAGAGAGAATCAAACATACAAAATCTCGTTATTCTATTATAATATTTCGAGGTGCTCGATTAAAAATAGGTATATATTATTGAAGGTACTTAACAATTAGATCGCCGGAAATATTGTTAATTGTGTTAAGGACGAATGTGAGCATCTGGACAAACCGTTGAAATATATAACTACTTTTTACATTCTGGTTATCACGCTGCCAAATTGTTCAATTATTGTTTTTTTCTGCTATCAATTAATAAATATATGTGTAATTACCTGGAAATACAATTTATGACGTGACATGTCCGAAGTATTCACTTCCTGGCTCTGATAAAATAACTTAGTGGGATTCTGTAACTCTTTTTCTGAAACATTTCTTCCTTTTGAATACTAACAAAAGTTTTGTCCTTTCTACCATCAAAACAAATACCACATACAACGCAATCTGCATTCTGTAAAGTTGTTCTGACTGTAAAGTAGTTCTCACATGGAACAACCTAGATAGATAGATAGAACATTTATTCACTGAATCACGCACACAAATTACAATAAAACAAACCATACATCAGAGAAACACGAGGAATTTTTAAACCATGAAAAATAACTTGCAAAAAACTTAATCTATAAACTGTGTGTGTTGCGTGACACAGCGAAAAGGTTTCGACTTAGCATGATGTCGACTGAACTAGATATCCAGTCTTAGTTCTCCAGAACTTAGATCGATCAATGACGCTACCGGTATCGTTTGAAGAAACAATTTCCACATCATTCAACACCAAAGAAGCTATCAAAACCGCGGCTCTGTCAGAAACTCCACGAGAGCTAGTGATGGTAAACTTAACCTCTTCGTTTTTGCTGATGGCGCGGCAAATGGGTTTTTTATTGTACTAGATGCCTCGCTATTGCCAAAACTAGCACTAGTACTTTCAATCTCACATTATCTGTAAAGGATCGGTTTCCGAAAAACCGTGTTGTTCCCGATTCCCGATCAATTGTCTCTTTGCTACGCAATAAACTTGTTTTTTCTTATTTTTTGTAGTTGCAGCTAGATCTACACCAACTACCATCATTTCTCTTGTTGTTCTTTGATCGACTAGAAAGAGATTTTCTTCTTTGGGAACACGAGTGTCTTTCAAACACGTTGAGAGTTTGAGATAAGTTTTCATTAGCAACTGCAAATATCAAATAATCTATGAGACTCAGCTGTAAATGTATTAATGTTCTGTTGAAAGTTTATGTTTGACGACCATAATAAGGTTTCATTAAACTTCTGTATTTATCCTGAAAGGTGAGAATTAACTTTAATACTCTCTTTCGGCTTACAGTTGGCAGCGAAGCTTTTTGAAATATATAGTTAATATTTCTTCAGCCAATATTTCGGATATGTCATGGACAGTAGGCTCTTTTGTTGTTTTGTCTGTCTTTAATTGATATTTAATGATATAATTCATAACATAATATAATTCATAACATCATTTTAAGTAGGCAACTGGGACACTGGTAACTTCTCTGACAAACCAAACAAGGGACAGGACGTCGATTGTCGAGTTTTGACTTTAGACATTGTACTGTAATAAACAAAATTAATGGGTATTAATTAATGATCTAGATTAAATTAACTGTCCAAATTACATTGTAAATACTACTTACATGAGTTGTATCTTTAATCTGAGCTGTTAAAACCGAAGTCTCTCACAAATAATACAATTACAATTCGCGCAACACGTCTAGGCGAAAAATTTTTGTATCATTAACAAACAGGGCAACGCTCAGAATCTAATTACGCGGAAATATGACGAAAGTATTTTTTATAAAACTGATTCTAATCTGTAATTAAGTATGATAATAATTTTACCGTCGCAACTCAAGACTGATTTTGCATGGCAAATTAAACATGGTAAATCGCTAGGCGATCACAGTTCATTTGTTTAACAGTGAGATTTAATCAAACTAAGTTTTAAAATGTTCCTATATATAAGCATTTGCAACCTTATGTTACATACCATAACTATAAACAATATTAATATGTTATAATATTGTTTTTATTGCTTTGAATAAAAGATAATCGTTAAATTTTGTATAATTTAATCATGATTTACCATTTTGAAGGTGAGATAAAATGTAGGAAGTATAGACTTAGCCGTAAAATTATAATTATGTTATGAATCTACAAGTGCATTTTTCAACGCTAAAACACAGTAAGATAAAATGTTTCTTACAATACTGTGTTTAAGTCTAGATCCATAACTCTTACTTATACCACAAAACAACAAATAAACCGTTAAAGGTTTTTAACGGTGTTTTAAGAATTAGAGCTGGTCCAATTTTCCATACAATGCAATGCAAAAAGACGACTAAGTGATTTAACTGTATTTTAGGTAAGCATTTGTGAAAAACTGTATGTGAGCATAAAATCATCATACAGTTTTACTAAGATACAACACTTAAAAGCCGCTACGCTTCAGCTGACTGCTTTTTAGTGTTGCACACCCCCACATTATGAAGTAGGTGACCATTGTCTAAAACACAAATTTTTCAATAAAAACTCATGTGTTTAATTTTATGTTCCCGTTTCATACTCAACTAGAAGCCCCAGAAATTATTAAAAAAATGGTATATGAAAGAAGACTGTAAGTCTTCACAAAGTCTAGAATTAAACATTTTTCACGTTTTTGCTCGTAGCCAACAATTTGGGTTTGTCACTTTACGGTTTTTTAACCATAGGACGGCAGTGCTGAAATTGAACGTTCTAGTCCAGATGACTCAAAGTTTGTGATGATACTAAGATGATTTAGGTATCGTCGCAAGTTAGTCCAGTCAAATAACATTGTTATTACAATAATACCTTAGTTTTTTTTTTTCAGCTATAATGGAAGTTTTACAAAAAATAGTTTAGACTTTAATTACGCTAGGAAATATCTAGATAAAGTTTTTGGCACTAGAATTTTACGAAAATATTTCATCATCGCAATGTTAAGATTGTGGCAATACCAATAATTACAACTTCAAGTTCCTAGACGTTTGGCGGTAAATCTTCCTGGACCGCCCGAAGCGTAATTCCATTCAATCCATACTAACTTATATAACTATACGCATAAGGTCCAAAAAGGAATGGGCGTCATTGATAGTGATTATTGACCAAAGCAGGATGGGCCAAATTATATGGTCTGACTGAATGTTTTAGATTAAATAATGTGGACGGTTATTATCTGAATGGAAGCCGGGCCCCGATTCCTAACACTCGTTCCTTTTAGAAACGCATTTACAATAGTTCACAGGATTTACGCTGATAACTGATCTCGGAATGGCTGAAATTTAGAGTAAAGTAATCATTTACACAGATATTTTTTAATACCAAGTTGTTTATAATATCTTAAATTAGAAATAAGTTATTTAATATCATTTATTTTAGACTGTCATTAAGGACATCTTTCCAACCTTTCGCTTTAAAAACTTTATTCCTTATCTTTTATGGAATAATAAGCTTTCTTCGTAAGACTTTTCTTTGAAAACACTTTGAACTTTCTAACAGAAAGCTCTTTTAACGTTAGAATTTTTTATAGTAATATAATACTAACACCTTCTAATATGCCCATATTACAAAAAAAAATTGTACTCATTAAAAATGCTCATAAAGAGGTATCATATTATTCTCAATTAAAATTGACGAATTTGCATTGATAACAATTCAGCCATAAATCGTCACCGTAGTCAGGGCTTCAAAACCATGATGGATTCGAATTTCGAAAAGCTTCCAAATCGTACACGCGTCGAGTTCGAATTATAAATGTTTCCAAATTGTAGGCGGTTGGTAGAATGGAATTTTCTAGAGGAGCTTACACGCGAGTATACGCGTTTGTTTCATTGTGGAGAGAACTGAATTCTGACGATGTCACGTAATGTAATGGAACATGTAACAGACATACAATATAAGCTACACTGGCACCATTCAGGCATATTTAATTTTCAGGGGAAATCAGCCAGCAAAGAGCAGTTCGATGCACGCTTTTAGTGCTTCCGTTAAACTCAGTTACTTTGGTTAGTACCTAGTAGGGTACCTACCCAGCTTTATTTTACAGGTACATTAAGACGACTACAAAGGTCATGGTTTTTCAAAGATTGCACACGTAAATTTAATGTAACTTGAAATTTAACGAAATGCGCGCTTGATCTTTAGGGGTCATAAGATAGTAGCTTTTGCGGCGATAAGCAATTTAGATAAAAATAACTGTTCATACCAAGACTTACAAGAAAGAACTCAGTAAGTCTTTATAATTGGGCTTAAAAATCTACAATTTTGTGCATAGTCTATACTTTGCTCGTAGAGAAACTACTTTCTCTGTATTGTCAACGGGTCTAGAATAGAAAGTCTTCCAAAATGCGAGGACATGGATACATCGCTGACAAGTTTTAGAGTAGATAAATATAAATAACAAGTCACTAGGGATGCTGGGACAGAATCGGCCTCATAGGAACGAGACTAAGGCTTTTACATGACAGAAAATATCACAGTAGAATAATTTAAGACTAGATCGAAATTGGTCCGAGGTAAACAAAGTAAATATTGCTGGACAGTTCATAGTGCGACATTTAGCCCTGTGGTAAGCTCATTTTGGGGTTGAAGTGGAAGTTTCTTTGGGGTAAAGTGGAATAAGCCCTCAAATCATGTGTTACTAGATATCTGATTTTATTCAATGCTTTATACAACATCGATAAATGTTTTAATATACATAGGAAATAGCCGGAACGAACATCTGCAGATCTGAGAAACATTTATTCCGACGCGGGAGTCGCACCCGCAACCTCGCTCGCGTCGCTGCCAACCCTCGCCTTCAAACCTTTGTAGGTCGTAAAGAAAGTTTCAATATCTGTAGAGTATTTCAATATTACTTTGGTAATTAACAGAATAGGAGCAAAACAAGCATTCCGGTAACGCCATCAGTCTCGTGTGTAATTAGCTTATTAGGGAAACGATTAGCTAAGTAGGCACCTATCGCAATTGAAAAATAGTCAATAGTTTTTAATGAACCTGCGTAATCTGGCATTTTTTACGATCAAGGTGCTAATAGAAATCATTTGATGACGATTAGGACGTAACGAATTGCGTAAACTTGATGGATGCAAGGAATGTCTTAAACATGAGGACATTAAGACACGACGCATTAAAGCTCATCAACGGAAATAATAACGATAAATAAATAGTATGTTCTTCTAATGTTTTAAGTCATTAATAAATGTTCAACTACAATATTAATTTAAATTAAAACATAGTTGTGTTCTGTAGACCAAATAATGTAGAAACGTATTTGTAACTTATTTCTAAAAATTACATCAGATATCTATAAATTGCAATAAGTGCAATTGAGTGGATTGTTACAAATACTGTTTAACTACTTATCTAGGCTAAGGGATAATTCGGCAACGGTCATTGACCCACGAGGGTGCATATCCTTCCTCTATTAGATGTAGAGCAAAGTGGCAGAAAATACTAGAGCCGAATAGAGCTTTTATGGCTTAAATAGCTTGAATTCATGACATAAACAGCCTATATTTAACCTCCATCTGCAAATAGGCAACGCTAAAACAACTAATTGATAGGTATGTACCAGGTTAATTATTGTTGTGATGAGCTAATCGTCAGGTAGGTACATATAAATTCAATGTCACTACATGGGCCTACAAATAACAATGCTATGATTTACTCACCAATTCACGATCTGCTTTCTCCAAAACAGCTGAGAAAATTACTGTTTAATCTAAAATAATATTTTAGTTGCAACTTTGCTTCGCTTCCTCATAAACACTTTCATTCAAAAATCTATTTGGCAGTCTTTTTATAAGTTTTTAGTCCACAAAAATTCATAAAAAACACAGTGTTGCAAACGTTTTGGCTATTGATAAATCTCAAAACAGAATTAATTCACGAAAATATACGTAAAACACAAGAACGCAGCCATCCATGCATCATCACAGAAATTTACCTACTCTACTACATCTGCGTCCCCATTTCATTCAATGGTGTATTGCCAGCTTGCAATGACAACAGAACGATACACGTGTCATGAAAATGTTATCTCTCCAAGTCAAAAATTTAATTATTATTATATTTCTTCAATAATTGTATAAACAGCTATAATAATTATGTTATCTATGTATGAATGTAATATTGAAAACATATACCTATACTTTCGTCTGTTATTTGATATGGAAAAATAATATAGAAAAATACCCAACGGTATTTAGCCTACACGTTATTGGTAGGTACAGTTAAAATCACTAAATAGATACAAAATATCTTATATATAAAAGAAAGTCGTGTTAGTGCCTGAACTTATAACTCGAGAACGGCTGAATAGATTTGGCTGAAAATTGGTGGAGATGTTGCTTAGTACCGGGAGAAGGACATAGGATACTTTTTACCATATAATTATGCGGGCGAAGCCGCGGGCGGAAAGCTAGTTGTTTATAAAAAGAAGTCTAGATTACAATTACAATTTTTTCGTCGGATCAGTCATATTTTTTTAAGTTTGCAACACAAAACAGATTATGTCAGTTTGCTAGTGTTGCCCCATATGTAGGAAATATTCTACCATAAGATAAACTTCTACTTTGGTAGATAAATCAAAAATGTGTCGATAAATCATCATCACCATCATCAGCCATCCGACGTCCACTGTCGAACATAGGCATCCCTTAATGATTTCCAAGTATTACAGTCTGATGCAGCTTGCATCCACCGTGACAGCTTCGACAAGATTATCTGTCTATCTTGTTGTAAAAAATATCGTAAAACGTCGAGTTAAAGTACTTATAGGTACGTATTATAATCAGTTGAACGCCTATTAATATTCCAAGAACCACGTTTCACTGCTCAGATTGGTATGTTTGTTAATCTAAACAAGCCAAACAAAAAGCTTATTCAAACAAATTCACTTTCGCATTTAGTAGAAAGGAAACCATTTTAATTATCAACTTACTTTGGAGGCACTAGGTTACATTGACCATTATACAGCTTTCATTATTCCAAAAATATGAACACTAGGTACCTAGTGCTTAGTTCTTAGCTTTCGCTTGGGTGGTTGGTCCATTAGAGATAGGTTACCTACCTACGGGAACTCAGTTACGAAATTTAATTGTAAGTGACTTAGAACGTATTTACTTATATTTATTCATCTTGAAAATTTTATCTTTCTTAATAATAATAAAAGCACCATTATGGTATGAAAAAATCAAATACAGAAATAAAATCAGAATTTATAAATATTCCAAATGTTTATTAATACTTACATTACAAATTTTACTGAGCAATCAACATAAATTCTTAAATCCTAATAAAAGCACAGGACTAGAACACAGAGTGATACAAAAAAATCTTACTTAACTAATTAAATAATCGGGGAACAAACTATTAATAAATATTTAATATTGTTTAATATGTTTTCATTTAAATTCTGAAAAGAAAACATCTTAAATAAAATATTTAAAAAATACATTAAGGCATAAAGTCATAAACGTACACACGAATTTATTAACTTACAAAGTTTATCTACTATTAAGCGCGCATAAATTCGATTGCAAATGAAACGTCCATAATTGAAACAATCTATCAACATCATCCAACAGGAGTGTTTCCCACCGCTGAGCTCAGATCTACATCTTCGCTTTTCTTTTTATTAAATGGCCGTTCTCTAGTCTTTACTTTGTCAGATACATGAAAGTATCGTGCACAAAAAAATCTATATATCATTCAGCTTTAATATCTATTCAATTTATTTCATATCCTAAAATTATTCTTTTTCTTATGAAAATTTCTTGTCATCCTTTAGCGGGAGTGTTTCATCATCGTAGTTGACTTTGCTCAGCAGAACTGGTTCAGCACCTTTCTCCGGCGTACCTTCGTCTTCACCAGCTACTTCTCGTTTCTCCATCTCTTCAGCCAGTTTGGTGAAGAGAGCTCTGATAAAAAATACATTATTAGTGTGGTAGGTACTGGTAACTTAATTGTTATTTTGATACTATACTTTCAAAGGACAAATTACACTTTAAAATTTTTGTGAAAAGGTTTATTGGCAATATGTTAACAAAAATCATATTTTTTGAATCAAAATCCTTTCATAATTTCATAAGCATGTAAATCATGTTTATTATTATGTAAGTAGGTCCTTATAATTTAGTAAGTCTTTAAAAGTTTACTGATTCAGAGTCTTAAAAATCTGAAATGTACTCACGAGAAAACGAATCCTTGCATATTCTTCGCCAAATAGTACAGGAACAACCAATCGGCAAATTGACAGCCATTTACTACCTAGAAACGTCGTATTTTTTATTATATCATCTATTAATCATTCACATGTTTTACAATGCACGATGATGTTATTTGAAACAATTGTGACATTTTTAGCTCTTAACAATAGACAAATAAAAAAAATTCTATCTACATTATAATGCTTATATGGTTTAGTACGATCTCGTAACTAAAAATAACTACCACTATTGGGCTTGTCTTGTCTAACCTGAATGACATTGTAAGGGTTAAACTTTCCGTCGTTAGCTCTGCGGAACATGAGCTGGTTGAAGCGGAGCGAGCGCCGGTAAAGGAAGAAGGAGGCAGCTCGCCAGATAACAGCTGTAATAAAAAACAAGAGCTTCAGAAAAAGAAAGAAGTATTTTTATAATTAGTAAAATATTACATTTATTCAGACATGCGTCTACTGTGAGCCGTGCTGTCAAACCGACTAAGGCCTAATTTCACCACTCTCTCTTTGTTAGTTTAACATGCCTTTATGTTTAATGACGGACTGTTAATATACTTAATCGGATGTTAAATAAACAGAGAGTGGTGAAATTACGTCTAAGGGTTGTAAAATATGCCTCTTCGACTGTGAAAGGCGTAGTGATTATACCGGAATCCCGAGTTCGGTTCGTAAAAAAGGTTACGATGAATAGTCAGGATGATGATGGAGATATAGTGATGGCACTGACCAAGTAAAGAAGCGATGAAGAGAAATAGCAGCCAGAACCACAGCACGGTGTAGATCTTCTCATGGATGATGTTGAGAGCCATCACGCAGAGCGCGTCGTGCTGCTGGATAGAGCCGCTGGGGCCGTACTTGTGGAACATGCATTTTGTCACCTAGAAAATTAAAATAAAATAGTTCAAATTCCATATTCAAATAAATTTATCGTTACACTTCCACATCCTAGGTATATTATAGAACTTTTTGGTTAACTTTTCTACGAAAATGCTGAAAACAGCTTGAAAACTATATCGCCTGAATTCGTGTGCGTACTAAAAGTCCTTACTTCTGGACAATAAGAGGGACCTTAAAATAGGCTAAGGTCATTCAAGATTGGCAATTTGCCGTATCCTGCAATTGGACCCGTACCTATCGCTAAACGAGACTAAGAAGTCAATAACTGAAATAAATTACTGTACCTGTTGATAAGACAAATAATCCCATCCGGTTTCAGACATGAAGGTGATGTCAAAGAAATATAAATTCTCAACTCTTTTATTTTTCTAGCAACAAGTAAGCAATTAATTTATCTATATTCATAATTTCGTAAAGAGGTACGGTAAACTCGATCGAAACCTTATATGAATAACAAAATATTGATTTTGAGTCCTCAACATAAATATATCCACAGAATTCGAATTATGGAGAATTTCGAAAAATTTCACTTGAGCGAAACAAGGTTTTCATCTAGTTAAACATTGGAGGAGGCCTATACCCAAAATGGGGTTCTTACGAAATAAATAATAATAGATACCTACTAACAAATACATTAATTAACTAAACCATAACACTGTACAAAACTTGTAATTCGTAAGAAATAAAAGGCTTTTTTATTTTATTTATTATAATTAGATAATTTATAAAGATTTTGTATACCTTAGGAAACACAGTCTCTAGCGGATCAGCAATGAGGTCCCAGTTCTTGAAGCCGATGACTTGCCCGCCGAGGCTGTAGAACTGTCCGTGGAGGAACTTATTGATGAGCCAGATCTGGAACATCACGTGTAGGAGATTGGTCACCTCCATCGCCACGAGCCACGTGGACCACGTCCGGGATATTTTGAGTCTGGAAGGAGAACTTTGATTAAAAAGGATGATCAAAAGATAAATAACGTTTGTTGAATAATATTAAGACGACATCTATTGCACGGCGAGCGAATATTAACCTGCGACTGCGACGCAAGATTGCGGATTTATGACCTAATTCCACCACTCTCTGTTTCTTAGTTTAACATCCTATTAAGTAATTAACAGTCCATCAATAATACATAAACTGTCCGTCATTAAACATAACGAGATGTTAAACTAACAAATAGAGAGTGGTGGAATTAGGTCTAATTCCCGCGTAGGGACAAATGTTGTACCTACGATCTAACAGATATCTAGTACCCGTTACACGAGCTTCGAGGTTACCACGGGACATAAATTACTCAATTTTTTTTTTAATTAAATATGTCATCATGCCATCTTGCAGATTTATTAATACAGAAGAATGAAAGAGTACCTGAGAATGATGTCCTTTCTGATAGTTTCCAAGCGACTCTCCAGGGTATGCTTGGACGGGATCGTCCGTCCGTCTACATTCATGTCTTCTTCTTCCAACGCGATGGTGGCGTATTGGAGTCCAGTCACGAGCGCTTTTATTCTACCACCTGGAAAAAACGGAAAACTATATTTATACTTAAAAGGAGGTAAAAATCACTGTTTTAGTTAATAAGAATACTTGTGAATTTTTGTAGTGTGGCCTTAAAAATCCAGTAGGTACATTTCAATCAATATTTTACTAGACGAAAACTTTCTTCTAACAAATTTCACCTGCAATATTTAATTTATAAGATGATAACCTGCGTTATTATTGCACCCGATACCGTTACGTCTAATCGTTTCTTATTAAGTAATAATAATTAATCTAATAGTATAATTTTGTAATTGAATAAATCCATCACTATAAATACAAAACAAATAATAAATATTAATTAATATTGCCGGTGCACACAGCTATAACTAGCTATAAAAATACTGTTGGTTTTAGCTAGCACAGTTAATAGTTTGTGTAGCGTGTGTGAGACTATGTCTGCGAAAATCCACTGCCTACCTTCCTTCTTCTTCCAGATATAATGCGGCATGTAGAAGCAAATGGACTGGATGAGCAGGACGAACGGCACCCACTGGTAGTAGGTGTGGTGGAGAACCTCATCGTCATCAGAGATGGGCCCCACGCCGGGGTGAGGCAGGAAGCCGGATTGGAGCAGGCTCTCGTTGTAGTGACGGACCTGGACAGATACATTTCAGGATATTTATTGTAACAGAAATCTACATTGTCGAAACAGAATAAATAAATATAAATATTGCTGGGCAATTCACAAAGCAACATCTAACCCCTTGGTAAACTCGAAGCTTGTGTAACGGGTGCTAGATTTCTGATACACCTAATAGAATATACAATACATCACAATACAATAAATTATTTATTATTTTCAGCCATGGTTGTCCCACTGCAGGGCAAAGGCCTCCCTATCCCTCCTTCCATGTATCAAGATCTTGTGATATAATGGACCAACCTTCCATAAAGGAATCAAGGTCATTTCGCCACCTAGTCCTAGGTCTGCCGCGGCGCCGTCTAACAATCACTACAACAGATGTCAATCTGTTGTCCAAAGATCGGACGGCATGCGGCTGACGTGTCCAGCCCAGTCCCAATTCATTCTAAGAGTCTAAATACCTTATGAATCACGTCTGTAAATTGTGTTTTGGAACAAAAATTAATATTGGATACTCGTAATAATAAAACTATAAATTATCTATCTTATTGTCATCATTACACAATTGTGTGTAATGATATTGAGTGCGTGCCATTATATTAACGATCTTGTGCACAGTAAGGCTCACGCCATTTAGGTAACTGATGTTTACTTTGTTATCACTGTAATGTTTTCTCTGATAAACGTTTAATTACGTACTTCATTGACATTTTAATCTCCTGTCACAGTGATGACATTAAACTTCGTTTTGCACTTTAATGCGTTGTATCAGCTGTTTTGATATCTTTAGAGGTGACCCCGAAGTGTTTAAAGAAATATAAGTGGCTTGCTCGGAACTTTTTATTTAAGGGCCTGTCTAAAAGAGGCTATTTAAAGGCCTTGTAATTTATTCAGCAATTCCTTTGATCCATCTTTTATTTCTGTAAAGTATGCTTGTTACCTACACCTTACAAATTTATAAGTTCAAACAAACTCGAAAACTCGACTTAGTACTAGCAGGCAGGTTTAGATGCAGTTTATTTATTTGTAAACGAGAAAAGATCTACACAGATTTCTAAACAAAACAAATAACTCACGATCGTAAAGGTTGCCATGAAGAAGCAATACGTCTGTATGACGTGGTCCGGCACGCCCTGGTCCGAGAGACAGCGGATGTGGTCCCCGAAGTACTCCCGCGAGCAGACCAGGATCACGAAGGCGATGAGGATCGTCACCTATTGGTACAACATTTAGAGATTTAAAGCATTATGTCATTTATTTCGTAAAAGATGCGAAGGAAGTTGGAGGACTCGATTGACGCCTTCGAGCATGTACTGAGTTACTCCATTTAGTTTGCCATGATAATGATATCGTCCGCGTATCAAAGGTGAGTGATGTAGCCTATAAATAATAAATATTGTTGATCAATTCACTCAGCACAGTGAGTTCGAGAGAGCTTGTGTTGCGGGTGCTATTTCTGTAGAATTAATACAATACATGAATATTTTTATAATAGGTATAACACCCAGATACTCGAGACAAATATCTGCAGATCGTAAAAAAATTCACAGGCAGACCTTCGCCCATTGCGCCACAGAGGTCGCCTATTAAACAAAACTAATAATTAATACAATTACCGTGAGCTGGTAATGGAGCCGGAAGACCACGTTTTCTATCTTCGGCTTCAAAAAGTTGAGCCGCATGCGCGGGGTCAACGTGCTGAGGGTGGCGGCCAGCATGCTTGAAGGAGGTTTCTACGAAAAAATAACTTCCATAACAATCTAAGTATACTACATACACATACGCTACGATCATAAAGCTCCCGGATTTCTCCACGGATAAAAAAAAAACAAAAATCTAGGTTCAGAGGTTACATCTTATCATCTAGATTTATAGTTTCAAATAAACCACCTATTCTCAATCTACAAGTAAAAATCATGAAAATAGTTGAAATGATTTTGGTGAAATCAGTAAATAAGCTAGTATCTAAGTCTCACTAGATTTTTATTTTTGGAAAACTCTCATACCTTTTCATCTTTTTTGGGAAGTACATTTTTCATCATTTTAGAAATATGTATTAAAATTTGAACCCCAAAATACAAAACCACAAAACTTGCGTTCTACCATAAAGCTAAGGTTATTATGTCATTCTATATTATAATGAACCCATGGTGCGATTAGATTAGTATCGACTACTATGCTCTGCGGTTTCTCTTGCCTCATAATAAATAATCAACTACGGTAATACGATGAAAAACGTCCCGGACGAATGTGGACTAAAAATGAGGTCTCAGGCCAGAAAAGAAACTTAATCTCATCTATCTGTTCCTGACCAAATATAGTTTCCTTCGACAGTTCTAAAATAATAAACAAGTTTTACCATATAAACAAACTGCCAAACAAAATATTTGTTTTTACTTTGTATGCATATATATAATTTAATTAGTAAATTCCTGAAATTAATTTAAGTTATTGAGAAAAGTCCTAATTATTTGACATAAGGTTGACCTTTTGTAAGTAGATATTTTCATCAAACTTATCGATTCCTCGAATTTAAAAATAACGTAGCTACATTATTGTGTTAATTATGATACTAATCTGTGTTGTCTTAGTGGGAGCATACTCGACTTTCATTCCCGAAGGTCGTGTATTCAAAGCCCACCTTGCACCTCAGGATTTTTCTTTTTTTAAAATCTATGTTTCTTTCTTCATCGTGAGGAAACCGGAATGTTCTGAGAACTTTGAAAAGTTTGAAGGCCATGTGACATTCACCAACCCAACCTTGGTTAGCGTGGTGAATTAAAGCCTAATCTCTGACGTCGAGAGAGAAGTCCCTGGGTCCCAGCATTGATTATACCAAGTCCCAAAGATTGGACATTTTAAGGATTGATTAATGAATGATAGAACTTAAAATGATAAAGATATTTAAAAAAACTGATATTTTCTTTACTTCTGTTTCGAATCCCTGACCTACATAAAACAAAGGTAAATAAAGATAAGTTTTTTGGAATACGAGCCCCTATTATTCAACTTTGTAACCAATATAACTACATTATTAAACAGCTTCCTAATTTGGACATCTTCAGTGATAACATATTTGAATTCAAACAAACAGTGCTGAAACATTTTCAGCACACAACAAATCGTGACATTGATTAATTGTAAGACCTCCTTATATTTATGGACATTCTTTATCTTATTTAAAATTTTTAGTTATAATTTATTATTATTATTGTTTTTTCTTTCTCATTAATTTTTTCTTTCTCATTACTAATTAATTTTAATTTTATTTAATTTAATACTTAGTTTTATAGTTTTATATGTCAATGTTATTAATCATTGTTGTGCTGGCCTATTATAGGCACATGTTACAGTTAAAAGACTGAGTATAATACCGTTTACAAGTGATGTGTAATTGTGTGCTGTTGGCTGTGCCTAAATTAAATAAATAAATAAATAAGTTATTTTTATAGACTGTGCCACAAACAATACATATTTACGAGAGGCTTGTAATGAGACTAACCACACAGAAATGATGCATGTAGCTAATATTTACATAAATTAGGATCAGTGTGTCGCGGTTGTTTCAACCACTTGTAAAAATATGGCATTTTAGATCTGTGTCATGCTATTCGGGACGCTGTGCCTGGGACATAATTAGACAAATAAATAATGCCGAAAACCAGACCAATCTTGTCATCATAATTAGCTGCCGAGTTCCTTGCTATGTTTTCCTATAAAGGTCGCCTATAGTTTTTCAAAATTAAAACTGTAGAGTGAAATTAAAACGACGGCGGTTGTTGTGGGTTCAACCATCGTCGTTTTATTATTGGTAATAAAATATGGGGCGTCTACCCAATTAAGACAATACGACTGTAAGCTTCAAGAAACTTTGTTAAGCCCGAGTAAACTAATCGTGTCTTCTGAAAATCTTTGAACCTAGCATATCCAAACTGCAGACATTCTTCTAATGAATAGATGACACTCTAGTTACGGAGTATTTTACATTTAATTATCAAGCGACATGTGGAAAAGACAACCAAAGATTGTTCTCATAGGGTGAAAAGAGATGTCACACAGATGTCTAAACTTTTGAAAATTCTATGGGTATATCAGCCGTTTTCAACCTTTGTTCTGTCGCATGTTGTTACATCTTTCCTTTTCTTTCCAACGAGAAATCTTATAGGAGAAAAATCTTAAAGGACTTACCGCTCAGCTAATAGAAATCAACAATTTCCACTTTTAATTTATAACTATCATAGCTGACGTGCGTTCTGCTGTAGAGTAGATGCAGTGTGGCATATCAGTGATAACGATAAGACGAGTCTATCTACCTGTCACGAATTGCCGAAAGAAAAGCTAGGCCAGATATCAAAACAAGGGCTGATACGCCGATACGTTATCTTTGAGTTTCACTAAAGGTGTTCTGAGAAATTCAATTAAATTGCTAAGTGTATGTACTTACTCAGCTGTATACTTGGAAAAATAGAGCTACATCAACTAGATGAATATTACATAATTACTGTATAACACATACATTGTTTGTTACATTGACTGTCGGGTCGGGAATCAAACTCGCAACATACTGCGTCGCAGATAGAATTTTACTCGCTGCGCCACAAAGGTTAACCGATAACACAACTTACTACATATTTTCTCGCGGGAATAGAACTAAATAAGTACCTAGTTTCTTATGTTTTTATTTCAAGAATTTGCGGTGACACTGAGTCATGCGGATTCGCACAATTTCAACGAAACTGACAAACTGACTTGTTGACAGGATAATGATTATGAATCAGTTGAATACAATAAATGTTACCAATGCAAGAATTTCATCACAATTTATTCAAACAAAAAATTCGTACGATCGGCAAAAAAAAACTATGTTTGAATATTGTATTAAAAATATCAGAAATCTAGCACCCGTAACACAAACTTCGAGCTTACCATAGGGCTATGGACCAAGAGCCTGTGATGGCCAGACCTTCCTTTAATTCACAAGCGTGAAAATTCTTTCATGTGTATGTCTAACATAGGTAAGAATAACCCCCAAACATGAAACCTGGATCGCGGTTCCTTTGGGAGATAACAACCTTTTACCTGTTATCTCCCAAAGGAACCACGATCCAGGTTTCATGTTTGGGGGTTATTCTTACCTATGTTAGACATACACATGAAAGAATTTTCACGCTTGTGAATTAAAGGAAGGTCTGGCCAGACCGGGCTCTTAGTATAGACTAATAACCTGTGATGGCCAGACCTTCCTTTAATTCTGAAGCGTGAAAATTATTTTATGTGTATGTCTAACATAGGTAAGAATAACCCCCAAACATGAAACCTGGATCGTGGTTCCTTTGGGAGATAACAGGTAAAAGGTTGTTATCTCCCAAAGGAACCGCGATGCAGGTTTCATGTTTGGGGGTTATTCTTACCTATGTTAGACATACACATGAAAGAATTTTCACGCTTGTGAATTAAAGGAAGGTCTGGCCATCACGGGCTCTTAGGTTACTAGATTTTGCTGTGTGAATTATGGCGCGGCAAAATCCATCACAACATGGGTGTCTAGTAAAATAATATTTTGACCATCACATAATAGATGGCAGTACTAGATTACTTATAAAATGCATGCAATAAAAATCCTGTCAAATCAATAGATTAACAACATTAAGTGATTATGATAATTTCTAATCACGGGTTTGCTTAGTGATTACTAATCGCCCAATAAAAAGTTAGTATAAATAACACAATAATTAATGCTTATTCGTATCACCATTAGATAATCTTTGGATGGAAATTTTATAACCTTGAAAATAATAACTTGATAAATAATTTCCTGTGAAAAAATATATCATAGAGTATATCAGATATCTAGCTTTCCACGCAGCTAAATTATCTAGCAATATTCATTTAATATTTATTTTACTAGGTTCTTACATAATAAATTGGTTTTGTACCTATATTAACTTGTCAATATTTAAAATACCTAGCTTGGAGGTATAGTCAAAACTGATAAGGAGAAAGCGTTATCAGTTTATCATCCTGTCACGTTTCAAATATAGAAGTGACCTAATAAATGCGGACATCCGTAAATTTGTAAGTCATCAAATTATCAGGTAAGTACCTAATGGTATTATATCCTGTTTTTTTTTGCTATTCTGCTTAACATTACTACGGCGCTGACTAAATGTAAATAATTTGTGACTAACTAAGTTTATTATAACTCTTATCAACAGTAAATAAAACTAACATAATCGCTATTACTAATACATAGTTTGCAATTGCATACTCAAAATAAATAATGTGTTGGGATAGAATCAGCAATTTGTGAGCATACTTTGTAATAAAACTTAATACAAAATCTATAAATATAGAAAAGTCGTGTTACCTATAATAATCTTATTAAGAAAAAATAATTTGTCATCTAAATCGGATCACCCAATAAAAAGTTCAGGGTATCAGAAACAAAAAATACAGTCGATCCAAAAAATACAGTGCATCAGCAAAAAACCTTTGTAAAATTTAAGCCGGTATTAAAAGTATAAGTAATTTAGAAAGTTTTATAACGTATTGATGAAGTATGGGCAATCATGAAAGTACTTAATTACAAAACGTCTGTCTCTCCTAGACCGGTCGTCGAGTATTTAGATACTGCTTCTTATTCACACACATAAGGAACATCGTCCCCTAACATTTGTGCACGTTTGTTCATTGACTCTCTAGGAACTCGAATCCAAAACGATGTTCAATATTTTAAGAAATGTTTTTAGTATATCTTTGAAACAGAACATAATAATTACTACGCAATAGGTCTAGTTCAAAGGCTTTGTTTAATAAAATAAATAGGTACTAAATCGTAATTTGATTTATCATTACCGACGAATACAGAGGTGGCAAATCTTTTACGAACGAACGAAATGGAGTTTGAAGCCAGGAAAGTAGGTCTCAAACTCAATAGGCACATGAAACGAAGTAAAAACGTTAAAGGATCTTTTTGTGGCAGCGCGACGCAGGATGGAGTTGAATGGAGACTTGACGTATTGGAAGCCAAGACACACTTGGGGACGCTCCGAGCCAGAGGAGTAAGTAAGGAATCGTAATGTATTATGGAATACATTTCGAAAAAGTTTCATACGACTAATATTATTTGAGAAAACCTAATAAACCAAAAAAGGCCAGAAAATTTTACAAAAAGCATCAGTCACCTATCCAATATTATAACCACGTGTAGGGTTCCTTGGTATGATTGATATCTCAAATAAACTTTTGAGATTCTTGAAAGATATTATAAAAGTTCAGTTTTATTTTATTTTAAAATCTCTAAAAAATATATTTATTTATTAAGTATAGAATATTTAACATTTTTAGGATATACCTGTATCTCTATAAGTATAATTACTAATTTTCATCAAAAAGACATCAACGCGCCCCAACAGCTAGGAATGTTTGCAATAGTTCAGAATAATGTAGATATTCTCATAAGTAGCGTGTTCTTAATCCGAAAGTTTATCAAAATCTCCTAAACAATTCTCCTCCTCCGAGTTTAAATCGCTTTCGACTAACTCACGCTCAAATCACGTAGTAGTGGTAAATCCCGCTGGTCACTTGATCCTGTGCGGTAACCCACACATGCGCAAACACGTGATATCTGTGTGTGCGTCTCGTCCAAGACTGCATTCCTTCCACGGGTCACATAAAATCGCTTTCGTTTTATCTTTTGGCGAAATTTTTCCCAGTGTTGAGTATGAATCAGACTGTACTTACTTTACCATATATTATTTTAACATATTAAATCATAAAGAAATATTGTTGAATTTGTGTGTAGAATGAATTGATTATTTTGTGCAGTTAATTTGGTATCAAAGAGGATGTAAATATTAGTTCTTCATAAATGAATATGAAATTACATAAATGTAGTACCTAGCTTAGCAGTAGTTTCGATCACAACGACCATATATAAAGTAGGGGTTTGCCTGCAGCTTCGAACGCGTTCTGATTGGTTTCCCCGCGGTAAAAAGTAATGATATTGTAAAATTGAAATCTGTTCAGTAGTTTTTGCTCGAAAAAGTAACAAACATCCATCCATATTTAGTAAGGATAAAGTCATTAGTTTTAATTAAACTAAACATTTATATAATTAAATCAGATCTAACCTTGGTTCGTTTTTTCCAACAAACAAGATTAGTGAAAAAGAACATATAATACAATTAGATACACCTACTCATAAAAATATTTTTTTGCCTTTACGAAAAAAAGTGAATAATAACTTGAAGATAATTATTATTATTGATATTAGTTAGGTGCTTCTTATTTACGGGTAAATACGGTAAATAAGCAAATTAAACTTAAAAACTAGATCGCAAATTATAGATTACTGTCTATTACGTCATTTGTAATATTTGTAAGATTTAACTTTAACTAAAAATAGTGCTTTGTCATCATCACAGGAAGATCTTTTAAAACTGAATTGATACTGGCAACAATAAAATTTGCCTTTGCCCCTGGAAAATAATTAAAGTAATAATTTACCCCATCCCCAAAAGGAACACTGGCAAATCCAGTCCCCATTGTTCATAACTTTGATCTGTGATAACTTTTCATAGACACACATAGATGGATAAGCAATATGGAGGACATAGAGGCCTGCCTGTGTGAGTTTCACGAGTGTATGTGAACTGGCCACACAATTTGACCTGTATGTGTATGTTTTGTGAGTACGGTATGTGCTGTACGAGTTCCCAAACACACGCGCAGATAAGCTACATTAATAAGGTTGTAAGTGAGACTATCCTTCCTCTCTTCTGACTTTATGGTTCGCTACACAACCCCTACCTGAAAAATAGTTTATACCTCGTAATAATTCATCCCAATTCGCTTATTCGTCAAATGAATCTATCATTTGTTTTCACGCGAGTTGTACTTTTGTGTTTTAAGTGTGTTGGCAAGATAAATATTCACTTGCTTATCAACCCGTGATTTTTTCGGTAGGAGTTCGTCAAATGAAAAAAGACTCAAATAATGTAGGTATAGCATAGCAAATACCACTCTCAAATAATGAATTAGATTGCCCAAGACCTGTAATGGCTGCTACAGAGGTGACCCGTGACCACTAGATTTAGTCCAAATTCGTCCCGTGATATTCGGCCCGTAGTAGGGCGTAATATGGGTTAAAATGATTATGTTGAAGGTCCCACAGAAGACCTTTGCCCATTAATAGAGCAAACTCCACTTCGTCTATTAATAATGGATATTTTTTGTTTGTTTTTTGTTTGTTTCGAGTATCAAACGGTAGGTATTTATTTTTCCTTATTCGACATAGTCGCATTGTAAACCATTTAAATTATTGATTAATCATTCAGATTATAAGGTAAATTTGTAAAATCCTAGTAATGTTATCACCAATAGCCGTGTTATCCTTAACACTCGCTATCGACTGCGTCATAATCAGCACGTAGGTTTCACGATAGTATAAATAAAAATAAATAAATAAATATTACTGGACAATTTTACACAGCGACATCTAGCCCCGTGGTAAGCTCGAAGCTTGTGTTACGGGTGCTAGATTTCTGATAAACTTAATATAATATACATACATAGATAGATATTTTTTATTATACATATAATAACACCCAGACACCCGGAACAAATATTTGCAGATCATACAAATTGTTGTTCCGAGGCGGGAATCGAACCCGCAACCTCTTGCGTCGCAGGCGGACCTTCGCCCGCTGCGCCACAGAGGTCGTCAAGTATATACTGATAGTAAAGATTTTAACAAAGAATTCGCTAAAGAAAGGGATTTACTATTTTTTGCGAAATTATTTGACTGCTGTTAACAAAAAGGACAATGCCAAATTTGATAAATAATTAAATATATTTAAAAATATACATAAGTCTTTATTACCCAGTACCAAAAATAGCTAAAATTATACACACGCTGCTGTGCTGATACAATCTATGCAAATACAAAGGTAAGGTAACAAATATTCAATACAAAAAACCTTGGCCGTCCGAAATTATCCGAAAAAATCTAACGCAGTGATTACAGCACCATAACTACCTAACTACCTATTGAGTAAAACTCATCTAATGAAGGCTTTTATCAACCTTTTCATAATCCAAGACACCCACGCTAGACAGAGACGAGTGGTTAATGGCGAAGGAGGAACAGAGAGGCGCATAGCTCCGTTATAAAAGTTGTAGGACTTCTAGATTTACGCACAAAGAGATGGGATTGATCGAGATATTTATATTATTTTAATTTGTTTAGCAACTTAAGGCTAAAAACTTCTGTTTTTATCCTTCTGGAAAGCCAGAGGCGTTTATGCCGACGACAAATTCACACATACAACGTTTTTCCTTCAGAGGTGATTTCTTAAAATACAAAGTACTTAAATAATATTTACTATTGCAAAATAAGAGGAAAATTAAAAAACCTATAAAATTTTCAAATATGTCATAAACAATTGCAGTCATATTGTTTGTGACTTTGACCACATTCTTTGTCATAAGAAGGATAAACGAAGGATTGAAAACAAAAACCCAGTATTTTATTAAATCCCTGACATCTGTTTTTGTATTCGAAATATCATCATATTTTCTCACATTATGTGGGGTTGGCACAACTTGGCCTTTCCTTCCATTTTCCTTTGTCAGCCATCACACCCACTCCTTTCTAACACCTATCATCCTTCACACAGTTCATCCATCTTTTCTTTAGCCTATCTTTCTTTTATACCCATATGGCTCCTCACCTTATCTTTCACTGGTGTTACTTTCACATTACCTCTACAGACAATTTCTTATTTGAAAAGTTTTTTTTTTCTGACTATAAATAGACAAATAAAAAAATTGTCTATGTCTATGTAAGAAACTTTAAATAAAACCTCATCGTGAAGTAGCTTTATTTACTACGGTTACTTTTCACCACGTTCAAACTTTGTCCAAGGTCATCGACACAATCTTATCGATAACTCTCCCAGCCCTACTGCGCGTGGGCAAGTCAATCTACCTGCGAGACGATGAGTCACGCCCTTACCTGCCTTATCATCCATCATGGCCAGTTGTCAGGCCAGTGCTACTTACCTATCTCACTTCTACACTCTACTAAACGTGGAATAGGAAATAGACATGTTCAAAAGTTGACGAAGTTTCATTCTGCCACCTGGCTGGCCTCTTACTTTTACTGATTTATAAATTTATAATTTATTTTTCCGCATTTTAGATTTTACCTTTTATTCCTATTGTCGACAAAACTCTGACATAGTCCCGTCAAAAACGGTCCAGTCATCTCTAAAAGGACTGGACTGCTCGAAGCACGAAAAAACAGATAGACTGACTATTACGAAAATTCAGAAATGAAGGGTTACTTTAAAAAACAGCTTTTATCTTGGAGACCCAAGAGTTAGATATAAATCATGCAGAATAAGTGTATGAGTGGGAGTTCGAATTGGTTCCTAGTCTTTTTCGAATTTAATAATTTCTATCGAAATGTAACCAATAGGTCAATGCCCCGTTTTGGCATTATAAATCTGTTATTTATTTTTGGATTCAACCATAGTGAAATAATACGTATTGCTATGCACACAGCAACATCTAGAAACTAGATGTCTAGTCTAGACTAGACATCTTGAATCTAGAGGTTACTCCGGTTGTAGCTCAAGCATTTTAATTTTAAATTATGTATTTATGAAATGGCAAGAAATTTTATACCACGAACACTCAGGTTGTGGAATGATCTCCCTACCGATGTTTTTCCGAAAGACTATAGGCATGGGCCTTTTCAAAAAGGGTATTCTGAAGCATTTACAATTTAGGTAACAAACACCTCTGATGTTACAGGCGTCCATAGGCTGCGGTAGCCGCTTAACATCAGTTGGGCCACATGCTTGTTTGCCATCTCAGTGGTATAAAAAAAAGAGAAAAAAAAGAATCAAGAGTAGCGAAATATCAGTTCTAAATAAATATAAAATAGCTACAGCACCACTTGTATAATGAAGAGATTGGTTAGCTGAATCGCGACCCAGGATTTTCTTCCGCGTTACAACCAACTGCAATAGGTAACTACCGCTGCGCAAGCGCATATCCACTTCCCTATCATCCCATAAAGGGGCCATAAATATCTGCATATTGGATAACCACTCATCAGGCCAACCAAGGCCGGAATAATTGACTCCACGTCGCTTTACAGATTGTAGAATAGTCGCCAGGGCAGAGGTACCTAGGACATACGAAGCTGGAAACAGGGACGCTCTCACCATTTTTATAATCATTTCAGTCAGACAAACATAATTTTATTTAGATATTTTATATAGTTTAAGCACGCCCCACTTAGTCTGAAGTGGGGCGGGCTTGATAGGTAATAAGCAGTACCTTACTGACCAAACTTAGGATTACGATAAAATGGTCAAAAATAAAGATTATTTTTCCATAAAGATTTGGACACGTCAAAAACCGTACGGTTAAATGAATAATTTAACATTTTAATGGTATTATCAGTCCATTTTTCAATTTGTTTTTGCATGGATTACGTGACACATCACTGGGGTGAACCCTTTGGTTGGTAAAGGGATAAATAAATTATAAGAATAGTCATGATGATCTTGACTCAGACTTTAGTAAAATTAATAAAACATAACTACCTAAGAAATTATTATGCCAAACATAATCGTTTTTTCAAACAGGATAATGATTGAAATCCCCTGGCTATCGGATGAGCTATCCAGGCTAGAAATATAATATATATAAAATATTAAATCAAGGTATGTTACCCGTTTCATGTTCAAATATAGTTAAAAACCATGATAGTTTAAAAAGTTAGAAATATAAGTTAAAAAAAAATGATTAAAAATAAACAGTAAACCATTCATGAGAATATTATAACAAATGGCGGTAGTTTGTCAGTATTGTTGTTACATAATACTAATTGATAATATAAATGCTGAATTCCTCCCTGCCTCAGGAGTCATACTCGAAGTCAAGTGACTGATACCAACTTCTTGATCAGTTACGAAATATCTTCAATAATGAGCGCTAGGTTCGGATCTAGTATTTGTTTTTACGTACCTAGGTACTCTTGCCCCTTGAATTGAACCTTGAAACTTCATTTGTGGATGATTTTAGGAATCAATTGATAAATAAATATAAATGAATAAAATAATTGAATGGATGTATGGAGTGAATGACTTATAATTCAATTTCCATAAAACCTTTAAAAGTTACGTGGACAACCTGACTTTTTATGTTGAATGCTCATAGGCCATAGCATTGGCCTATGAATAGTACCACCCTGCGAATAAGTTATAGTAATCGAACACGGGCAGCCGTTTTGTGCGTTCTTTATACCTATTGTGCCAACTTACTGTGATTTTTCTATAATCAAATAAATAAATAATAATCAAATAATCAACTACTAATAATCTACCAACGATTATGGTTTTTAACAATATTAAAAAACGAATGTCATCAGTCTCTCCGTGTAGATGGCGCTTGTAACATTGCCGAAATATCGGAAGAACATTTTTGAATCATGATAATATCAACGGTAAACATATTATGTTTACCGTTTCGTGTTCTAATACAACTTTCTTTTATATCGAGAAAGATAGATTTTCTGGCCCTACCAATAGATACAATAAGTGCGAGCACAGACTGACAGACATGTTTATTGGTCAGGTGACTAGACGCCCACATTACTTGCGTAACGGCATTCCCGAGCATTGGGACATCACTAATAATCGGAACAAGTTTATTAACTGTTTAGGTATTGGTTCTGGTGACAATCAGCCAAAGACCAAACCAACTTGTCTACTGTTTGTATCTCGTTCGATGAAGCGCTCGTTTGCGACCTCTATTAATACATAGGTAAATAAATAAATAAATAAATAAATAAATATTGCTGGACAATTTTATACAACGACATCTAGCCCCGTGGTAAGCTCGAAGCTTGTGTTACGGGTGCTAGATTTCTGATATACTTAATATAATATACATACATAGATAGATATTTTTTATTATACATATATTACACCCAGACACCCGGAACAAATATTTGCAGATCATACAAATTGTTGTTCCGAGGCGGGAATCGAACCCGCAACCTCTTGCGTCGCAGGCGGACCTTCGCCCGCTGCGCCACAGAGGTCGTCAAAATAGAATACATAGTTTCGTTTCGACTCAGGTTTTCGTACCTAAACTCAGACTGGGGACGATACTTAGGCATTCAATTTATTGCATTGTGGTTGTGGTATTACCTAAAATAATTCAGTTTGCAAATCGGGAATTACTCAACTATGACGATATAATGTGAACCTGACTTCGGGCTCAAAATGAATAATGTTTGTCGACCTCTGTGGCGCAGCGGGCGAAGGTCTGCTTGTGACGCAGGAGGTTGCGGGTTTGATTCTCGTGTCCGAACAAAATGTGTACAATCTGCAGATATTTGTTTCGGTGTCTTGGTGTTATATACCTATGTATAGTAAAACCATTCTAAAAATGAACTCCCCTCCACAAAACCGTGATGATTTCAACGTGTGAGAGGAAATACAGAAAAACAGAATACACAGAAAAAAAAATACAGAATTCGGTGGAGGGGCGTTCATTTTAGAAATGGTTTTACTATACCTACATGTGGTAAGTGGCTTGTACTTGAGATACCATTGTGGGTCGATGCTGCAGCAAGTAGGTAGATATGGATAGTTCGTGCTCTTGAGTACTAGGTAAGCATCGGAACAAAGACTTGATGATCAACAGATTAAGATACCTACAAAATAAATAAAACATTTGTTTTTGTAATAGAATATGAAACGGGTAGGTAACATACTTTCATAAAACATCATCTTATAAATTCTCTGTACGTATGCTTCAATCTTTAAAACTACGTAACGGATTTTGATGAGGTTTGAAAATAGGTAGAGTTATTCAAGAGGAAGGACAAGGATAATAAAGTACCCGAAGCGATGCGAGGGCATTAGAATAAACAAAAAATAATTAAAAAAGAACTCGGAAATATCTTATTGTTTATTGTAGATTTAATGGACATTTTTCGCTTTGCGAATACGCCAGCCTTTTTAACTTTGTGTAAAACGATGGTTGTTGAAATAGTTTTAAATGTTTTATTAATGCAAAATGTTGACTTAGTAATCCTTAGCTGAGTCATGGGTCGACGTGACTTGCTTTCAATGAACGCCGAGAGGTAGAGCACTGCATGAGGCACAGACTTTCCCTATGTTCTGAGAAATATAAATCATTAAAAAATAATACGTAATTTATCCTTGTTTCTGTAATTTTTACAATGGGTAGGTAAGTATATTTTTTCTTGGGTATTTTTTAAGTTTTTTAAGAGCGGAGGTTATAAAATAATATGAAGTATCTTAAAAAATATATACTTAAATAAACTTTTTCTTTGTGTTTAAAAATAACGCCTTGCACGTTGACGGTAGATCTATGCAAGCTAAATTCGACTGAAACAACTGGTGAACTTTAAAAGGCTTAATTTAAAATTTCAGCAGTAGGTGTACGTCAGTCCGTGAACCTTAGGCCGAAAATTATGAAAATTACCACGGTGTCTCTCATATAGTACCTACCAAATATAAACACTACATTCCCAAGTAGCACAATTAATAGTCAGCGATACCGTTGTCAAATAGGTGAAGGTTGCGTATAAATGATGAAAAACATGGCATAGATAGACTATAGAGTTGGATGTAACGCGATAAGGAGCAGGCCAAATGGCAACATACCGTGCGCACGCGATCCCTAGTTGACCCTCGACCTTTCATTGTGGCCATCCTTGAATTGAACACCGACCGGAGCACAGTCTGAGCTGAATAAGCTCGACATGCGAAATTAAAATCTATGGCGGTTTCGCGCTTTGAGTTTCGCGGCGGAGATGTGCTACAGGCATCAAACTTTTCGAACATGCCCGGTGTTTTCAGAATGTTCACAGCGCACATTTAAATTGAATCTTCCTATATATGTGATTGATAATAATTTATTCTTGAAGAAAAGCAGCGTCGAACTCACCTTTCTTGTATTTGGTCTTTAAAACAGGAAGCTTCATGCTGAAACATGTCCTAGCTGTTAGGTGCTACAAAAAAAACTTTCAAAACGAATGCGAGTTACATTTCTTAATAAATCGTAGAAAATCGTAAACTATAACGATTTTATGTAAAGCCGACTATTTTCTATCAAGATAAAACCATCATCATTTGATAATGATGACTATTCTAGCTGTCAAAAATATTTCAGGGATTTGCATCAGAACTTTTATCAGTGGGATTTGTCGTCTTTATCATTTGTCAGACATATCTCAGGACCTTGGCAAGATTACAGTCTTGATAGTAGAACTGGGCCCAATTGTTTCACAAGTAGGTCGACTTACAACATACCGTCGTATTTAAACTGATATTGTCAATAAATGAAAACAACTTTGTTAATATTTTGTTCATCAAACGAATTAAATAAAAGCGCCTAACACTATCTACGGCACCGTGTGGCTTTGCTGCAGAACCCAACAGGCTGCAGCCGGCTTGGGTATTGAATGTGTTAAAACGTTCGTATGGTAAATACAAAAACACGCTATAAAATGGGTTTAATTGGGAAGACCCTCGACCATTATGACGTTATATGGGTCGTTATGTGGATAAAATATACATTAATTACTTCGCATTTATTAATTTTACCTGAACCATAAATCTTTTCCTTATTTTATCAGTCCCGACTGGTTTTACACAATCATTAATCACAGTCTATTTTGACTTTGGATTTATACAAATAATCGATAAAATTAATTATTTATTAATTAGATGACATTTATTTCATGTTTAGAAAAAATATTCTTTATGAGATAAAATATAACAAGGTTTGAAGCATGATAAATTAGATATTTATTTATATTGAAACTTATTAAAATGTTAAGTACTTAGCTAGATACATTTAAGTAAGGTATTATAAGGTAAGGTATTGATGCGGCTACCCAGTGGTAGCTACCAGTATACCAGGTCTATACCAGTGTATATAATTCACTTATTCGGTTTGAAATTTTGAAGACACTCACGGGAACAATGATGGTGGTAGGTAGGAACTACCCAAAGCACAGCTAAGGCTATAAGGTACCTTTCTAAATAGGTACATATATGGTTATCGCTAATTGTTGGTGTTTGGTCACATCACGCAAAAAATCATCACCAACTAGATATGCCACTTCGAGCTATCACGATCACGACATCTTAATTTTTCAACAAAAACCTCAACTTCACCGCGTTCGATTCTCAGAATCAAAACTTAAACACGTCTTGTGCATTACTCGGCAAAACCAGAAACAAACAGCCTATATCATAAAAAAAACTTATTTAAAAATGGACTCTAAATCATAAGACATACAGCAGTAAGCTACTCCTCAAGTAGCAAACCGATATATCAGGCCAATAGAACCCTTATGTCAAACATAGAGAGGTTCCATTATTGAAATGAATATTTAAGGCTTTCCGTTGGAAAGAGGTTGTGGTCATAAACCTAAAGTCAAGCTTTTATCGCATGTATTTCAACTACTTACAGTTGAAAGTAGCTTGCCGGTGTTTCGCGAGAGGGCTCTTGCTTGCAGGTTTGACAGGTTCCGTGTTACTCCTCTCCCCCTCTCGTCTGTGTTGCCATATCCCCTCCGTCTGATGGCTATTACAGATGCACAGACATTTTTTGCGCTTTTCTATCTAAATGCGAGGTCTTATGATGATTATCTAGGCGGTAGATGAAAAGTTGTTAGTAAAGACTGTATCAGTATGCGAGTCACGATGTTGTTATGTAATTTACATGGATCAAGGCGACCAACATAAACTAAACTCTTGTCAACGTAAAGGGTGTTTTTTTATTTTTAATCATATTCCACTTGGAAATGCACACCTACAGATTTGCCACATTTTTGAACCCAGTTACGAAAGATCACCTTCATTATTATTGACATATGATTTTGAGAAAGCTGCTGATTCACGGTGGATGCAAGCCGCGTCCGTTCGAAAGGGTATTTCCCATCTGATCATATGATCAGATTGTAGTTGCATCTGATCACACAAACAGTTCCCATCTGATCACGGATCCGATGCAACTACTTTTTTGAATTAAATTTTGTGCCAACGGATCACAAAAATCCAAATATATAATTTTGCGTGTAATATTACTAAGCAAAGCAATAATAATAATAACCTTCATCTATACGACTTATTTAAACCTACGAACTAATTCTATAGAATAGAATATACTTTATTTTACACCACAAAAACAGAAAGAAACAATACAAACTTAAGACTAAACATTTGGAGTACGATGGGCGGCCTTATCGCTGTGAGCGATTTCTTCCAGGCAACCTATGTATGGACTGGACAGTTATTATATTATATAAAGCTAAATTACCACTCACTCACTGACTGACATAATTGTTCTCCATCGCAATGCAGCCACCGCTTGGCCTAGAGATGCCGTACTATTTCAACATTTACGTTGACAGCTGTCAAACTTTAAACTGCCATAACTCTGAAACGGCTGGACCTAGAGATGCCCTACTAAGCTCAATCGACAGGTGTTAGAGAGGGCAACAGTTTTGATGACAGCTGTCAAACTTTAAACTGCCATAACTCTGAAACGGCTTGGCCTAGAGATGCCGTACAAAACTCAATCGACAGGTGTTAGAGAGAGCAACGTTTTCAATGACAGCTGTCAAACTATAAACTGCCATAACTCTGAAACGGCTTGGCCTAGAGATACCCTACTAAGCTCAATCGACAGGTGTTAGAGAGAGCAACATTTTCGATGACAGCTGTCAAACTTTAAACTGCCATAACTCTGAAACGGCTTGGCCTAGAGATCCCGTACAAAGCTCAATCGACAGGTGTTAGAGAGAGCAACATTTTCAATGACAGCTGTCAAACTTTAAACTGCCATAACTCTGAAACGGCTTGGCCTAGAGATGCCTTACAAAGCTCAATCGACAGGTGTTAGAGAGAGCAACATCATAATTAAAACACGGTTCTTCAGTTTTTCTTTTTATTATCAATAAACCTATTAATATTGTACAGTACAGCTACACTATTATTGATAATCATTGAATTCCATATGTTGACTTATGTTTACATAAACATAGCTTAATTCTTTTGTCCTTGGAGAAGTCCCTATGTCCCAGCTGTGGAAACGTAATAGTACCAAAGTTAGTACCTACTAATTAGCGGCTCATCCACTAACGTTCATTCCTTCCGACTAACCCCGTCGTGCAAACTGTACAGAAAAGCGACGGGATAAAATAAAACACGACGGGAAGGGTCGCGACGTGAGGTTTTAATACCGTCATTCTTTCTCGCTCTTGCATATGTATCCACTGGCGTTCATTCCGTAAGGATTGTAGATTCGTTGTACTTCGATGTCGAAGTTTGAAAAATAAAGTAGGTAAGTATACTAATATACCTAATTACCTTTTATCTAACTGTACTTTTCAATTCCCGCGAGATGACGAACACAATACTATGAAAAATTGCAATGTTCCAACTCGCGGGAATCCATCTTTTGTTTTCCCGCGAGATGTCGAATAACCCGAAATATTATCCGATTCTAGAAATAACATATGTAAAAGCAATATAATGAGGTCCTTACAAGCAATGCTCAATGAATTCAATCCAAAGTATACAAAAAGGTGGCTGCAATTTTAGCAGAAGAGGAATTAAAAGCAACCTCAGAAAATCGACCCAAATATTCGGTATCAATGCAGATTTATAAACATAACCTAGATAACCTATATTTATTGAATTTGATTGTTTTGTTAATTTGTCAGTTTATTTTGAATGTTGATTTAAAATAAAAATAATTTGTGTAAAGACTTTTGCGGTTTTTATTTACCATATTTATTAAACACAACTAACGAAGCTATATGAATCTATATTTAATATTCTTTGAGAACCGATGACTACAGAAACATCTATCTACATTTTGCACCTAGATGTGTATTATGAGTCAAATTTCACCCGAGCGAAGCCGGGTTTTCATTTAACATAAAAAATATTGATTTTGAGTCGACAACATAATATATCCGCAAAATTCGGATTATGGAGAATTTCGTCAAATTTCACCCGAGCGTAGCCGGGTTTTCATCTAGATGCAATGTGGTCCTAACACTACTCTACCTAAATAATAATTTAGTTTTTAGTTTTATTTTAAAGTTCATTTTCAAGTTAACAATTAGTTAAGTTTCATATTATGTTATTAGTGTTAAGGAATAAATAAAGCTATTTTTATTTTATTTTTATATAATTATGTTATAGGTGAAGGTTATTATTATTATTGCTTAG
Organism: Chloroclystis v-ata; assembly: GCA_963691955.1. Lineage (NCBI taxonomy): Eukaryota > Metazoa > Arthropoda > Insecta > Lepidoptera > Geometridae > Chloroclystis > Chloroclystis v-ata. The sequence goes on from OY829905.1 coordinate 6,541,996, forward strand.
TAATATTACACGCAAAATTATACAGGGTGATTGGTAGATGGGTGCAAAGCTTCTAGGGGATGGTAGTGTGGAGTATTTGGAACCATTTAAGCCATAGTTGTCTTAACCGAAGTCGGACTATTTTTTTTTATGAATTTTTTTCGGGATACAAGGAAAATACCCAAAATTTTACAGTTAGTTGCTAATAACTGCCAGTTTAAAAGGCCAGTTAATTATTTTTTGTTTAATTTAAGTTAAGCTATGTATAAGCAATCTACCAAAACTTGTTCTTAGGTATCTGAGTCATTAGCCATTTTTTTACAGACATTTCAAACTTACGAAAATGTTCTGCGATTTACAAAAACCATTTTTGACATTGTTTAAAAAAAACTAATGGTGCTATTTTTGTTCAAACCTTTTTAAAAACATGTGTGGTTATTACTCTTTCTTTTGGGGTATTAATTAAGAGGATATCTCAAATAAATTTGAAATTATGATACAAAAACCAAATAGAGGCAGAAAATTTTGAGCAACTTTAATGAAAAAATAGGCAGATTACCGAATTGCTGAAAATGGCATACACCGCGTGATACCTGGGTACCACGCGGTGTATGTGTGTATGACTCCAGATTCAACCCAAGCAGACACAATTCCAAGGTCGAGGAAGAGATTTTGGCAGCATTCTAAGCGGATCCTACTACCATCACTAGCGTAGTAGCTCAAAATCTTAACATTTCACAATAGAAGATGTGTATGTGGAGTATGCACAAAAATGATAAGTATTTATTCCATGGCCCGGGTCTGCCAGGTTTGGAAGAGCAAGATACCGGGAAAATAATCCAATTCTGCCGTTGCCTCAACAGATGCCTCAACAGAGACATCAACGCATCTTCAATGCGTGATTCTTAAAATCAATCTTGTGGACAAATAAAAGTAAATTTTCCAGAGAGGGCATAACAAACTTTTACAACCTTCACCAACAGGCCAACAAGGGCAGAAATCCATACTGGAAAAAGCAGGTGTCAGTACAGAGGAAATTCTCTGTCAGTGTGTGGGCTGGAGTAATTGGCAGAACTTTGATTGGGCCCACTTCTTACCAGATACCTTAAATGGTAATAATTATTTGGGATTTCTTCAAAACGATCTTCCAATGCTCGTAGAGGTGTCCTAATATTTAAAACTGACCAACTGACGTTAGGATTGTGTCTGCCTGGGTTGACTCCAGATTCCACGTGGTGTATGTCACTTTCAGCAATTCGAAAATCTGCCTATTTTTTCATTAAAGTTGCCTTGAATGTTCTCCCTCAATTTGGTTTTTGGATCATAATTTCAATATTTTTTGAGATATCCTCTTAATTAATACCCCAAAAGAAAGAGTAATAACCACACATGTTTTTAAAAAGGTTTGAACAAAAATAGCACCATTAGTTTTTTTTTAAACAACGTCAAAAATGGTTTTCGTAAATCGCAGAACATTTTCGTAAGTTTGAAATGTCTGTAAAAAAATGGCTAATGACTCAGATACCTAAGAACAAGTTTTGGTAGATTGCTTACACATAGCTTAACTTAAATTAAACAAATAATAATTAACTGGCCTTTTAAACTGGCAGTTATTAGCAACTAACTGTAAAATTTTGGGTATTTTCCTTGTATCCCGTAAAAAATTCATAAAAAAAAAATAGTCCGACTTCGGTTAAGACAACTATGGCTTAAATGGTTCCAAATACTCCACACTACCATCCCCTAACAGCTTTGCACTCACCTACCAATCACCCTGTATATTAGGATTTTTGTGATCCGTTGGCACAAAATTTAATTCAAAAAAGTAGTTGCATCGGATCCGTGATCAGATGGGAACTTTTTGTGTGATCAGATGCAACTACAATCTGATCATATGATCAGATGGGAATAACCCGTTCGAAATAATTAATTGTTTTAAAATTATTTTACAGCGTGTCTTGAGGGAAATAAACCAGCATTATTTGCAAAATACCAACTGAAATAAACCACTATGTCTTCAAAGGAACCAATGTCATTTATTTTGCCGAGATCTTTATCAAATACATATGTACCATTTGGAAATGATATCAATTCTAATCTTTGTTCACTTTTTTAGATCATGGGAACAATTGATCACGTGAATCAAATAAATAAATTGTTATCTTCGCATTTTTACAAGGTTGCTATTAGGTAGGTATAGTAAAACCATTTCTAAAATGAACGCCCCTCCACCGAATTCTGTTTTTTTTTTCTGTGTATTCTGTTTTTCTGTATTTCCTCTCACACGTTGAAATCATCACGGTTTTGTGGAGGGAAGTTCATTTTTAGAATGGTTTTACTATACCTACCTACTAGCTTATGCTTCACTCGTTGATAATGAAAAACAAATGATTTGACAAATTAAGTTCATTTTAATATGATTTATTAAAAGTAACTATGAAATATAGATTTATAATTTTGGTAAATGTTATTCTAGTTGGTGAAAAAAGTTTTGGTCATACGCAATAATTATGGCAATAATAGTACCTACATTCCCAATCTCTCATGCAGTTTTTGCCAGCGTGTAAATACAATAAATATATCTTTTTTATAAGACAATAAATACTGCAATTTGACCGCACCTAATATACAAGGTCAGATTAGTACTCAATTAAAGATTATTGTTTTAAAGGCGCGGCATTTTTAGCTATTGATAAATGATAGGTTATCATTTACTACCAATGTAGGTAGGTTACACTTCTAATTAAAATTGATTTAGTAATTGAATTACATAATCCAACCAATAAACGGTTTTTTTAAGTTATATTACTCTATATAAATACTTTAAACTTAGATTGCGGAATTAACCTGATTGAGCAGAACAGTTTGCTTTATAATAATTATAATTAGGTAATACCTAATATATGATAAGACTACCGACCCGCTGACAGCTTTGCTTGTGTTTTTTGTCGTTATCTACATTATATTGTACCTAGATTATACAATATAGAATATAAAATAGCATAAGTATATAAAATAATATTTATCCATGATAAATGTACTATTTTCAGGTATAATGTACTTTTTCGTAGTATTATTTAATAGTATTATTTAAATTTTAAACGAGTATGTTATTTGGTTTCAAATGGGTGGCTTTGGTGCTGACATCGAAAAGTGTTTCGTGGAAATGTTGTTAATATTCAAAACACACTGGTTTCGTGTGAAAGAGGTGGTCAACTAACGGGTCAGAATGAGGCTCTATTTTACACAAAGATGTATTCATTTTCCACGTTAGGCGAAAGACCCGTGTTTAAATCCTAATAAATAAATAAATAAATATTACTGGACAATTTTACACAACGACATCTAGCCCCGTGGTAAGCGTGGTAATGTTAACCTATAAGTACAATATACAGATGGATGAATACATGTGTGTCTTTTACGCAAAAATATACACAAAAGTTTGGTTAAGGCTTTAATTATTTAGATACCTTTTATTTATCTGTATCAAATAAAATGTAAGGTCTTTTACACTTTGTAACAAAGTTCTAATGGACAAATCGGCGAGTGGAGAACTAGTAAAATATTTTTTATTCAGCTTAATTATGTTGCCCTGACTCAGCTCACGTAGCATGTTTCCAGTAAACTTGTCAATGAATGCACTTGATTCAAAGAACTAAACATGGTTGGTTAAACCCACAGATAACCCCCACTATATCTGTGGTTAAACCACACTGTTTCAGCAAAATTCCGTTGTAAAATTCGAAAAATTAGGAAATCGTGGCCAAATGTTTCGTTTTAAATGGGCTAAATTTATTTTAAGATTGCCGACTTTCAAATAATCGCTCGCAAAATGTTTGTTAACTTTTTTATTAGACGTTGAAAACACTTGAGGATAAGATAAATATTTTGAATTTAATCTAAGATAGTGTTCTATAATGTCGATGGCGGCGCGTAGGAAATAGATGATTATCTTATTATTTGATACAATTACTATATTCAATACTTTTACAATAAAAAAATACAGGTATAACGTAATAAAGCGTGAATCTTGGTATTCCATATATTTGTGTAATTTCAATCAATAGATAATTGAGTGAGAACCGCGCGCGCGACATGAGAGGAGACGGGGCACGGCGGGACGCTCACTCCTCCTGATAAAGACTGCTCTTGTTGTGGTCGAAACGTCGAGAGTTGTTTAACTCCTGTGTAAATCGAATAATTCTCGTTTTATAAAATCAATACATAATGTTACGTTTGACGTGCTGTAAATGTACTGTATTTTTATCATGTAAAACCAAAGTGAAATATTAGACAGATAATGATAATATGAAATATAAAATCGTATATGAGCAAATGTCATTCATTGCCTCTGAATTGAACACAATTGCTTTCAATTAATGTTATGCCTAATTAAGAGCTGGCGACCTATTTATTATATGACTTCACGGCCGAAAAAGGCTTAAAGATAATTGAGTTCCAATAGTATCAGCAGTATGACAAGTATGTAAGTACCTACCTATCATCATAATGGAGTCAACTTTATGCAAACTGATAATGAAAAATTCTGATGAACTTTGCACTCGTTATCTAATGACTAACCTTGTGTTATGTAACCAACACAAGTGTAGTAGTAGGTAGTTAACTAGGAACACGGGGCTAGATGTTGCTGTGTGAATTGTCCGGCAATATTTAATGAAAATGTTTTTTTTTCTTACTTATATAAAGTAGGTAGGTACCTATATAAAGTAGTATAAGTAAAAATATAAAGTAGGCGAAAGTTTTTACCTATTTGATGTATATATAGATGGATGTTTGTTGTTCATTCAAACAAAAATCCATTAAAACGCGGGTAAAATTGCGGGAGGAAAGCTAGTAGGTAAGTTTATTAGTAGGTATTAGGTTCCTAGCGTATATTTAGGTATTGCTGATTATAGTATCTTATGCTGCAACTTACATAATAACTTAACTTAATTTTTCATTCTTAAGATTTAAAATAAGTAAGTACTTTAAGTGAGTTTTAATATTTTCAGCTTTCATCAAAAATAATTAATTCAGCTGTTTATGTTTTCTTGTAAATGTAATTAACACATGACGCGGTGTTAGCGCCATGGTATAATAATAGTATGTACCTACAACAACGCACAGCCGTCGGCTATACAGGCTATACGTCGCTGTGCTTCCATAAGACGCCACGAATAAGCTTGTAATAGGGTCAGCTCTGTGTCGTTGATCCGAGTCGTCGAGTCTACAGCATTGCACACAGTTCGCAGCGGCGCGGCGCGAGGCCCCTCCCCCCGCGCCCCGGTCCCGCGCAGGCCTGCACCTCCAATAGCATCGCGCCCCACTAATTCAGTCACATTCCAAAGTTGACGCGAGGGCGAACGCACGCCCGTACCTCTCGACCGCGAACACCGCGCCGCGCTCCGCGGCTCACACAACCCATCCGCCATGTTTGACGTTTTCGGCTCCGTGAAGGGGCTACTCAAACTCGACAGTGTCTGCATCGATAACAACATCTTCCGGCTGCACTACAAAGCCACCGTGATCATCCTGATTGCGTTCTCGCTGCTCGTGACGTCGCGCCAGTACATTGGCGACCCGATTGATTGCATTGTTGACGAGATACCGCTCGCCGTTATGGACACGTATTGCTGGATTTATTCTACTTTCACCATCCCTAACAGACTCGTGGGAAAGGTGGGTAAGGACGTCGCGTCACCTGGTGTGGCGTCGCATGATGAAACCACGGATGTGAAATACCACAAGTACTACCAGTGGGTGTGTTTCGTGTTATTTTTCCAAGCTATCCTGTTTTACGTCCCGCGTTACCTGTGGAAAACGTGGGAAGGTGGCCGCATAAAGATGCTTGTTCTGGACTTGAATTGCCCGGTAGTCGGAGAAGATTGTAAAAAAGACAGAAAGAAGTTACTCGTGGACTACTTCCACACAAATCTGCATACTCAGAACTTCTATGCGTTCCGCTTCTTTATCTGTGAAGTGTTGAACTTTATCAACGTCGTGGGCCAGATATTTTTTATGGATTTTTTCCTGGATGGTGAATTTTCCACTTATGGAAGTGATGTAGTGAGCTTTACCGAAATGGAGCCGGAAGACCGTATTGACCCTATGGCTAGAGTGTTCCCCAAAGTGACGAAGTGCACATTCCACAAATACGGTCCTTCGGGTTCCGTGCAAAGATTTGACGGACTCTGCGTGCTTCCGCTAAATATTGTCAATGAGAAGATTTATGTGTTCTTGTGGTTCTGGTTTATGATCCTGTCTATCCTGAGCGGCATCTCGCTGCTGTACCGCATGGCCGTGGTGGCCGGACCCAAGGTGCGGCTGTACCTGCTGCGCGCCCGCAGCCGCCTGGCACCGCAGGAGCAGGTGGAGAACGTGGCTCGCAAGCTGCAGATCGGAGATTGGTTCGTGCTGTACCAGCTTGGAAAGAACATTGACCCTCTAATTTACAAGGAGCTAATGATGGAACTAGCTCAGAAGTTCGATGGGAAAGACAGCACAGTTTAGTTGTTCCGTTATGTGTGGAAGACCGTGGACTTTGGGTCGTAGTGTGGTGCGGCCGGGCGCTACCTGCGCTCGCGCCGTGCAGCGAGGCGCACAAAGGACGCCGGGGAGACGGCCACACGCCGACATTCCATTGCCGAGCGAGACGCGGGGAACGACCTCGTTGGCTCGCCATCATTGTATTCCAACCGCTTTAACATTCGACCACCGACCTGAGGAGGGTTCAGGACTTCAACTTCCAAGCGCAGCACTTAGACTGAGTCGCGCCGCGGCGCGCATGCATTTAGCGTTACGTTTTTGGGACATGTTTACATAGTCGTAGCTGTAGGACTAGTAGGTAGATCTCGTGCCTTGATTTTGTATTTCGTATTGTTTGTGCGAGTGAATGGTGTTGAAGAGACGTCTCATTGTGATATGTAATTATTATAGTAATCTAAATTAAGTATTTATCGTGTTGCCCAAGCGCTCGACTGGCGAAGATTTATCTTAACGTCTTTGTTATCGAATGTTATACTCGATATGCAATCGGATATTGTTTTTATAGCAATAAACTACTAAATATAGGAGTTCAATTTATTCGAATGAAATAACGACAATACTTGTAATCTTGCGAGAATAAGGTACTTGAATGTACCTATAAACTTTTTTATTAGAAATAAGGACGATATCGAGTCGATCATGGTTGATACTATTTTCTGAATATATTTACTACTACAAACTTGGTTGTTTTATTAGACACATTAATAAAATTAATTTCCGGTTCTTAGTCACTTACATATTTGAATTCATTCATGATGATTCCCAGTTAGGTATGTATGATTATGATTACAAAAACAAAACAACATCCGACATTCGCTTTGTCTCAGCGCATGACGCAGCTATGACGTACCAGTAGCGCCATCTATGCGAGACGCGAGGAACGGAGGCGTGGGATAAACAGTGACGTCAGATCAAGCTGAACTGACGATTTGAGTGAATTACACGCTCAATTAACTCAGCTGCGAAACAAACCACAATAACACAATACCTACCACAGATGTTACTGTATGAGTAAATGCTGGGAATTTTATTATAGTAAAGAAATTACATTTAGTTATGAATTAAGTCAAATTTTATCTTATCCATATATTATATCTTGTAAACTAATAATTTGTGATATATTCGAGGAAGGTCAAATAATGAAGAACATCATGAATACTTACACTTAAGGCCGCAATGATTATGTATCTTGGTATCAGCATATCATTAGGACTACCAATTTTGGTTCTAAATTATCACATTTAATTTGAATAATTTATGTGTACCTAAATACCTTAATTATAACACTTTACGGTACTTTATGTAGTTATACCTAACAGAGAATATAAATACCCAAGACCCATTGATGAAGCTTTGTTTGCGATGGACTACGAACAACGTGTTCCTGGAACATGCGACCTGTTTTTCTACCTGAACCCATTCGCTTTGCTCCAAAAAAAATAATATTTGAGTTGTAACGTTGTGGCGGTGGGGCATCGATATAGCCGACTTATTTACAACATTGCAAATTAAATTTTTGACAATTCTTCTTTTTTTATGTTGGTATTTTACTTTTAACAATAAATTAGTAACTTACCTATTTGAACATAATACAATACAAGGCTTAATCATGTTATCAAAAGAAAACTTAATTAGCCATCCACACTAATTATTGGATTAAAGGAATGAGAAAGTGTATAAAAGTAGGATGTCTGTTTGTAAAAGGAGCGCCAAATTTATTTTATGTATATGTCATTGAAATTTTTAGTGGAGATGGCTAAAGCATTGAGTGAGAGTGACCTAATAGGCTACTTTTTGTCTACTATATCCTAGTAAAGTAATTTAATTTATCAACTCGTGCCACTTGTTAAAGGAATCTTTGCGTACTATGAGTACCTACAATCAAATAATGCCCAGTTTAACCAAGGCCATCAATTGAAAGACCAGGCAGGTCATGACATAGTAGATGGACATACCCTCAAATATTTATATATGAAAACGGTTTCAAGAGCGTTTGTTAGTAGAGTTTATTTGTTATACTTTCTCGTGCTTTTACTGAAAAATGTTTTCTTGCGAGCAGATTTACAGATTTTAGTTTGTTTTACATAGTTAAATAAATATTGCTGGTAAAATTTTGCAAACTCGATACTTACTTGTGTTACGGGTGCTTTCTTATTTCTACAAGCAAACAAGATAACGTAAGACAAATACAAAAATGTATTTATTAAAGGAACACCAACAGAATACATATCAAACATTTATTTAGGTATGCAATGATGTAGGTACATTAGCATTTATTAACAATGATGAATAGGTAGGTATGCATTTATTTGTACAATATACCTACATACATACCTACTTCTTGATTCATCTACCATGATTTAATATAAGTACTTATTATTATAAACTTAAATTTAGGTAGGTACTTAACATAGTACCTACTTAACAAATAAATTTAACAATCTGGCTGTTAATTCTACAAAGGTACCTAAATAAGAAGGTAAAATGTTTCATCTATCATCGATCTAATCTAAACAATAATGAGAAAGACCTATTCCTGGAGACTCTTAACTTAATAGAATATACAGAGATCAACAAAATGTTTCTCCCGAGGAACAGAATCGAACCCGCAACTTCATAAGATCTTCAACTTCAGATCTCAGTATAAACGAGAATTTGGTTTTTATCCATATATGTATCCAACTAGATTTCTACAGGGGTGTCTAGGATACAATTCCTTACAGACCAGAAGAGCGTACGACCAAATAGCAACGATGTGCAAGGTGCTCCGTGGTACAATCGACGCTCCTAGTCTACATAACCTTCTGTTTCGGCTCTACGTCCCGAACAATTATATACGCAACAGAAGTCACAGACTTTTTTCTGTGCCATTCAGTAAAACTGTCGCTCGCACAAACTCTCCACTCCCTAGGACCCTTTCCGCTCTTAACAGACTTCTAGACCAGGACCCAGATTTTGACATTTTTGCAGATGAGTGGTGGACCTTAATGGCAGTATGCCTTAGGTTTTGCGAGAAAGATGAATGAAAGGATGTTTAGATGTTTATTGTATATTATTTTGAAATATGTTTGAATTTGTCTTTTTCATTATTTTGATTCATTTAATTTATTTTAATTAATTACCTAATTTAAGTTTGATTTTTTATTCTTTAAGTATAAAATGAAATGTAATGTTAATGTGAATTTGATTGAATAATAATTAAGTAATGTACCTATGTAATTGGTTTATAAGAAATCGTGTATGTTACTATACTAAATAAATAAATAAATAAATAAGTAGTATAAATCATTTATGTAAATGATATCAGTGACCTGTATGTAAGCGCACCTGCGCAGAAAATATCAAAACATAAAATGGATTTTATTATCAAGAATGGACGACCTAGTTACCAGGGACAAGTACAGTCAGAACAATGTTATTTCTTAGTTTAAAATTTAATTTAATAAATATACTACACAAAATATGTATTTACCTCTTCAGTTAGAAGGTACCTACTTTATTTTTTAACCTGCTCAGAGAGAATCTTTTACATTTATTTCAAAATTTTCAAAGATCGCTCTTGCGTAACAATTAATTTGTACCAATCTAATAAACTTATATGTTACTACCGTTTTCTTTATATTAACAACTAGCTGCCCCTGCGAACTTCGTCTCGCCATATACTTACTTTTATTTGCAACTATTTCCATACTAAATGTTATCCAAATCGAATTTTCCCGCGTATGCATATTTTTTCCCTCGGAAGCATGTATTTTTCCGCGGTAAAAAGTAGCCTATATTCTGTCTCAGGGACTAAAGATTGTATGAACCAAATTTCATCAAAATCGGTTGAGAGGTTTAAGCGGGAAAGCGTAACAGACAGACAGACAGACGGACGGACGGACAGACAGACAGACAAACAGACAGGATTATTACATTACATTGACTCGCCCCCCCCCGTGCCCCAGTGATGCCTACATGGAGCCTACATCGCATGCTGGCTAGCTGAGCGCGGTGAGCGACAACCTCGCCTTTTTTCTAATACTTGCATTTTTAAACTCGTGATATCTTCCGAATTAAATGTCCGAATTGAATAATTTAAAAAGTTTTATAGAGATATTGAAATATTCGTAATTAACATGTGCTTTATTTTGATAATGTTTTATTTGAAAATACAAATATAGAGCTTTTCCTAGCGGCGGCATTTAAATTAATTATTTTGAAAATTAAAACACTTATTGTGACATAACTATAATACACTGGCCTCCATAGAAACCGACCCACCAACGTTTTTTCGCAAAAAAGTGTCCTATGGGTTTTTACTACATTCGATAGATGTTTATTATGTTGATAATTAAAAAATACAATTATAGGGATGTAAAAAACCTAAAAATCTCGCGTGGTACGGGATATTTTACATAAAAATGTGATAAGATAATAAAACTAAAACATTTGGCAAAATTAACGATTTTACTGTAAATGGCAAAATTTTTGTTTTTTGACATTTAAAAACATTTTCGCATAACCTAAGTATGGGATGCTTCCTCCTCTTGCTTTAATGACTGCTGCCATACGCCTATTCAGCGAACGGATCGGCTTTTTGATGTCTTTTTGGGGTATCTGTTCGCATTCTTCCGATAAGGCGGTTTCCAGCTGATCTAACGTCTCTGGAACTGGATTTCGGGCTCTAACTTTACTTTTTATATTGTCTCAGAGATGTTCGAAGGGATTTAGGTCCGGACTATAGGCTGGCTACTGCATAACTGGTATGCCAAACTCCCTAACATATCCGGTTACAATTCTGGCGACGTGTTGTCTTGCGTTATCATGCATGAGCTGTAAATTTTCGCCAATATATCCCGCGTATGGTATCACATGAGGTTCCAGAATATCCGTTATGTAATTTTCAGCATTAACCGCACGGTTCCGAAAGAAAACCAGCTCCGTACGTCCGGTTAAAGAGATGCCTCCCCAAAACATTGTAGAGCCTCCTCAAAACCGGACTGTTTCTCTTATGCAGCACTAAGCATAACGTTCTCCTGGTCTTCTCATAACGATACGACGTCCGTCAGAGCCTACAAGGGACATTCGGCTATCATCACTGAACAGAACTGTCTCCCATTGACCAAGATCACATTGGATGTGTTGCCGAGCAAATTCTAACCTTGCTTGCCGATGAGATGCAGTGAGTATTGGTCCCGTGGCAGGCTTGTGTGGTTTCAGGTTTTATTCCCGAAGTCTTCTTCTTACCGTATACTCACTTACAACCACTCTATGAGTGTCCCTCAGCCTGCCCTGCACATCAACAGCAGAAATATGCCGATTTCTCAAGGAAGTCAAGGCAATAAAACGGTCATCTGTCGTGTTTGTGACACGTCCTCTTCCAGATCCTGGTCTCTGGCGGTACTCTCTCGTCTCTAAGTATCGTTTATTAACTCGACGCCCTGCTGATCGACTCAAATTTAATCTTCTTGCCACATTTCGCTGACTTAGCCCTTCACGAACGAGAGCTACCACTTGAGCGGCTTCTGCTTCAGTTGTATCCATATTTTATGGTTAAAAGCAACGAATATGATTGGTCTAACAAAGGATTCAAAGATTAAATCAATACGATGCACGGTGAACGACCAAAGTTCGAAATAAAGTAACCTTGCACTCTATGCAAAAGTGCTTAATCTTTTATTAGTGCTTTTAAAATGTTACAAATGCCCACAATGGCATTTTTATTCGTCTAAAACAATGTCAAGCGGGTACTCAGATGTTTATTTATAAAGCATAAGCAAAACATACCAATTTAATCAACGCATACTTTGTAACTCAAAATTAGCGGGTGGGTCGATTTTTTTGGCGGCCAGTGTAGTTAGATATATGCTGTCGCGACATTTTTTGTAGATATTAATGAGTTCTACAAAATTGTAGTACATTTTAAATTTCTAAATCTTATATACTTTATATACTTTTCGCAGCGCATGCGATATAAGGATTTTTTTTTACATCTTGGGTTACATATTTGGGTTTTCCGTACGGATCCCTAATTTTTTTGAAAATGTAATATAGCCTACAACCTTCCTCGATAAATGGACTATCCAACACTGAAAGAATTTTTTAAATCGGACCAGCGGTTCCTGAGGTTAGCGCGTTCAAACAAACAATCAAACTCTTCAGCTTTATAATATTAGTATAGACTACGTGGTATTGGCTCAAGAATAGTACCCTAGACACGTGAGTCGTTCAGCTTATATGATTTTATTATTAGTTTGGAAGCGCTTTGACTAAGGAATTATAAAACCAAAATGCCGTAATAAAATATGTGCTTATCGACCTAGCTATAAAAAAACGTTTTTAATTTACGCAAATAATAAGATAATTGCAGCAATTCTTGGTAGGTAACGAATAAATGAATATAAATAGGTAAGGGTAAGTAGGAACTACCTACCGGAAAAAAGATTTGATTATTGTTGTAGGTACCCAGATAAAAAGCTTCATGTACCCCAATCGTTAGTCCATGTTGATGAAAATTAGGTTTTTTTTCAACCGAGTTTTTTTTACCTTCTAGCTTCGTTTGTTACCTCAGAAATATGGATTGGGGAACAGATTCAGATTCTTCTTCTATTCTTTTATAAGTCCTTAGATACAGTTAAAAGTCCGTTATCTTATGAACAATTACCGATTTAGTTGTCAGTACTTACCTACCGATCGATGTAATGCATTCGTGACATGTTGCATAAACAAGCCATGTTTAGATCTGCCATCTGTGGGACTACTCACGTTGCAATTATTGCTCAGTTGACATAACAGTTGTATCTATGTGATCATATTTCTTGCTCATTAGCCATGGGAAATTTTTAGTATCTACCTACTAGAATTAGGTACCTATACATGCTTGCAAACGGCGAGGCCAATTTCGAACACGCGTTTAGTAAAGTAAACTAGTAGGTACCTAGTTTACTATAGGAACCTATTTAAAAATTGTAAGTAGGAACTAACAGCTTTAATTTTCCTTTTAGGTAGGTAGTGACCTAGGTACCTAACGAAATGTTAAAGCTGTTAGAGCATGATTTACAAGATAAATAATAAAATAAGGCTTAGCATAGGTCATAGGTATAAAACTCCTGTCCTGGGCCCTCATGTGTATTAGTCTTCCAGTTCCAGTGGCCAATAATTACTATAATAATTAGAAGCATATTACTCACCCTAGCAAATAGACATAGCCGGCTGAACTACTTCATTGGAAATATCTATTTGTCAATCTTAAAATTATCATTCATTCTATTCGTTCATTGATTCATCATTCACTGTTTATTCTCGTTCCGTTCTCGCTCAGACGCTCATTCATTTATCCAACTAACTGACGTAGTGACGAGTGACGACCGGTCGAAGAGCAGATTATTTATTTCTAGAAGTTTTGCTCAAAATATAAAACAATCGTATAAAATACTTAAATATCCCGTTCTAGCACTTCCTTTTCATGATGAATTGTTAAAGTACCTAACGAAATGTTAAAGCTGTACGAGCATAATTTACAAGATAAATAATAAAATAAGACTTAGCATAGGTCATAGGTATAAAACTCCTGTCCTGGGCCCTCATGTGTATTAGTCTTCCAGTTCCAGTGGCCAATAATTACTATAATAATTAGTAGCATATTACTCACCCTAGCAAATAGACATAGCCGGCTGAACTACTTCATTGGAAATATCTATTTGTCAATCTTAAAATTATCATTCATTCTATTCGTTCATTGATTCATCATTCACTGTTCATTCTCGTTCCGTTCTCGCTCAGACGCTCATTCATTTATCCAACTCCAACTGGAACTGACGTAGTGTAGTGACGTGACGACCGGTCGAAGGGCAGATTATTTATTTCTAGAAGTTTTGCTCAAAATATAAAACAATCGTATAAAATACTTAAATATCCCGTTCTAGCACTTCCTTTTCATGATGAATTGTTAAATTACGATCAATTAAAGAGTACGTTCGTCAAGATGGAAACGGATGAAATGGAGAGGACCGGTGACAACGGCGATGTGTTTGTTCACCGTTTGAAAGAACTCTCTGAAGAAGAGAAACAACGCTTGGAATCGCAGAATAGCCGTCTTATCTCTGAAATCAAAGCTGCAAAACTTGAAGTAGATGCCAAACGCCACTGGGATATCTTTTACAAGCGAAATGAGACGAGGTTTTTCAAGGACCGACACTGGACCATGCGTGAGTTTCAAGAACTAATAAACTTCGATCCAGAAGATCAAATAACATTTCTCGAACTTGGTTGTGGCGTGGGCAACATGGTGTTTCCATTGGTTCAAGAAGGGTTCTCGAATTTTTACTTCTACGCGTGTGATTTTTCCCCACGTGCAGTCGAGTTTGTGAAAACGAATAAATTGTACAACGAGAGCCGTATGAAGGCTTTCTGCGCTGATCTTACCACTGAGGATCTATTCGAGAATATTAAGGAGGGCAGCGTGGATATAGCTAGTCTAATCTTCGTGTTATCTGCTATAAATCCCGCGTCATGGTCACATGTGATCAAACTTGCACTTCGAGTTCTGAAACCTGGGGGAGTGCTGCTATTTAGAGACTATGGTCGCTACGACATGGCTCAGCTGAGGTTTAAGCCTGGACACAAAATTTCTGATAACTTATATATGCGACAAGATGGCACTAGGTAACCTTAAAACCTTTGCATGCTGCCAATGTAACTAATCTCTATTATATTACTAACATGTGTGCTATTTCCAGAAGCTACTATTATACTGAAGAGGAGCTAGCCAAACTGTTTTCTGAAGCTGGGTTTGAAATACTGATGAACACTTATGTACAACGGCGCACAGTCAATTTCAAAGAGGGTATTGATGTTCCAAGGATATTTGTACAGGGAAAATACAGGAAGCCGGCAAATGGTAAGAATTACAGAATTAAATGATTATGTAAAATTTGCTATACTTTTTACAATGATGATAATGCTAACCATTGAATACCATGATTTGCATGTATATTAGCTCTAGCTGACTGTATAATTATGGTATTTGATAGCATCTTTCAGTGAATACATAGGTACTCATCAAAGCTATTTTTTTTTTTCAGATGGATCCTGATCTGTAACAATTGAGTTGTCTGTTTGAGGTAAGAATAATTAAATGATTATCATAATTTTGTTTACTTAGCCCAATCTCGCCGTTGACTAATGCTCGATCATTTAAGTTAAATCATAATCATTACATTCACAACCATTCACATTGTCCTTGAGGTCTAATTAATTAAGATCTTATTTCAAATCCAACGGTGATATTTGGCTCATTATTTTTATTTTTCTAATGATGATAACGCAGTGCAGCTGAAAACCTTCAGTTGATCATGGCAGGTGCAAACTAGAGTAGGGATATCATTGGCCATTAATTTATAATTTTCAAATACCATTTGAAGCTCTTTTGAGCTTAGTAATTCTTTTTAAAATTTTAGAGTAGGGACACCTGTTGTGAGGTCTGATGCAAAGCTATGCTCTTTAGCAACTCTGAACCACTTATAAACACAAAAATTCAATTAAAATTAGAAATATTCCTAATAAAATATATTTTTGCAGATTCCAGAAAAGGCTTTAGGTGCCTTAGGAAGGTCAAGAAGTATAGCAGTAGAAAACTTGGTAAGTGTCATTTGAATTAGTAATTATTAAGAAGAAATTATTTGCCAATAATTAACAAACAATTAAATGATGATATTATAGTTCATCTGAACACTTTGATGTACAACTCGCATAATGTCTTTCGCTCCTATCTGATAACTATTTACACTACAACTAATTTTATTATTGTTGTCATGATTATTAATTACTTATTTGTCTTTTAGATGTTCATCAAGGCTTGCTGTTGGGAGAATAGCAATAAATAACATCAAGGTGAGTTTCTAAATCTTATAAAACTGTTTCAAGATATTTGTTTTGCACATTCTGATGGAAAAGATAGCGGCTTTTAAAAAATTGTATAGAGAAATAAAGTGCAAATAAAATAGCCAATATGATTAAAGCCACAAAGACTGATTGTTGCTAGTAATGAAAAACATGATAATTAAATAATTGGTCTGTATTATGTGCGCACTCTTACTATGATGATATTATAGTTCATCTGAACACTTTGATGTACAACTCGCTCAAACTCGCATAATGTCTTTCACTCCTATCTGATAACTATTTACACTACAACTAATTTTATTATTGTTGTCATGATTATTAATTACTTATTTGTCTTTTAGATGTTCATCAAGGCTTGCTGTTGGGAGAATAGCAATAAATAACATCAAGGTGAGTTTCTAAATCTTATAAAACTGTTTCAAGATATTTGTTTTGCACATTCTGACGGAAAAGATTGCAACTTTTAAAAAATTGTATAGAGAAGACACGTCAGATGATCACCCTATAAAGTGCAAGTAAAATAGCCAATATGATTATAGTCACAATCACAAGACTGATTGTTGCTAGAAATAAAAAACATGATAATTAAATAATTGGTTGGTCTGTATTATACACTCTTACTATGATGATATTATAGTTCATCTGAACACTTTGATGTACAACTCGCATAATGTCTTTCGCTCCTATCTGACTCAAGAAATGCAACACAGCATGTAAAATTTTATTATTTTGTTTCTTAATTATATTTGTTGGTTTCAGTTCCATTGGTTACACTACATGCTAATTACAAGTAACAACAGTTATGGTAAGTAATGAAGATTCAATAAAATTTTATTTGCCATTTTTGACTAAAATGATGAATTTTGATAGGGACATCTGATTATAATGCTGTTAACATAACTATCCACACTGAATTTCAACTTATTATGCATATTATTACATGCCTCAGAATGTCACTTTAAGTTTTTTCTGGTTTTTCTAGGTGTATGCTGAAAAACTTTGTGTAATGACAGAAGCAGAAGCATTCGTAAAGCTGAATACAGACAAAGGTAATTTTATAGTTGACTTCATATAATTATTTATTAGATTCTAATGATGAATTCTGATAGGGACATCTGAATATGATGCTGTTAACATAACTATCCATACTGAAATAACAATTAAATGCATGTCATACATATTGTTTATTATATTGGCTAATATAATAATTTTGTTACAGGGATTACACAAATGAAAAGGGGCTCTTATTTGCCAATGTAAGTATAGATTAATACCAATATTATAACCTGGAAATATTTTACTTTAAGTCATATCTCTAGCAACTACATAGTTGCAATATAAAAACCAAATTAATTGTCGGTAGTCTTCATTACTGTAAAACCCACAAAGACCAATTACTTATTATTTACAATTTTTTTTATGATTTTTAAATGATGACCAGACCTTCAGGTCTCCCTCACCAGAGAGAACCCAAACACCATGTTGACCACACAAACACGTCTGATTATTATATTTATCACTGTCAATTCAAATATTTATGAATGCTTTTCTAAGTTTCTTATTTTGTCTACAGGCACCAGACAGTAAAGTGAGGATATTATGACATCAGCATACTTTGGAGAGTCCTTATTGACCATTCTCCCTTTAAGGATTATTTAAAAGCCCATAATAATCTAACAAGGTCTTGGGTGTATAGAAGGTATGTTGAATTTTTTTTCTAATGTTACCTTGAATTTATGAAGACATCTTAAAATATTAAATGATGACCAGACCTTCAGGTCTCCCTCACCAGAGAGAACCCATACAACCATGTTGACCACAAAAACGCGTCTGATTATACCGTTTTATAAATACATTTTATTATCTTGATACACAATTACATTTTATTGACAATTTCGTTATTTTCAGATTCAATCTGGTCTTGAATGGTGCCATTAGCAGAAAGCCTGAGATGAATAAAGGTAATTATTTTATTTTATAAAACCTTACCAGTTTTTTTCGTGTTTAACTAAAATCTGGTACCCTTTCTTGTGAAAGAGTCTTGCATTCTTAACTTTCCCATATAAAATTATTATTCTCTGTAATAGTTTATTTTCAAATGTATCCTTATAAATGATGACCAGACCTTCAGGTCTCCCTCACCAGAGAGAACCCATACCACCATGTTGACCACATAAACACGTCTGATTACACTTTCTATGACATCAGACCAGTAACTAGCATCTGGTCATTACTAAACTTGTAATTTTATTTGTTCCAGAATTTCTACATACTGAAATCAACCATGGTCTATCAAATACATAAGGTAAGACTTGATTTGTGATTCTGTAAATGAACAACCAGTCTGTTTTATCTCAATGATTAGTTAATAACTTTCGGAGAATCCACTAAAATCATTTAGTGTCATCATCATGTTTGTCTTTCTATAGTGTCTATTCTAGTAGATGGGCACTTTCCAGGCAAACAAAATTAATTTAGTTGAAAACTGCTGGGCTAGACAAAAGTATCTGACTCTGTTATAAAAACTAAGACAAAAGTAAGAATAAATAAATCCTAGGTATGGTTTGTTTTTGCATTGACATTGTAATTTCATTTTTTTTTTCTTTTCAGGAATAATTCAGAAATCATCAGTCAAGTCAGAATTACACACAGCACAATTCACTCTTCAGTTCTTGGGTGAAGTCAATATCTGGACCATGGATTGAGGTTCCGGTCATGGCGTGGCCAGCTCGAAGCCCGGATCTCAATCCCATAGAGCATTTGTGGGACAAACTAAAAAACAAGTACGAGCCAGAAATCCGGCGCCTACAAGTAAAGCGCAAGAAGTAAAGAAGAATGGGATAGCTTGCCACATGGTTTTGTAAAAAAAAAAATTTCTTCCATGAAGCATCGAATGGAAGCCGTTATTCAGGCTAGGGGATGCAATACCCCATACTAATAAACATTTGTTTACCAATTTTATTGTTTTTTTACCCTTTTATACCTGCTCGTAGTCCCGCTAATTACACTACCTGAATTGAGCGATTCTGGGAAATTCCATTGTCTTGTTGCTGGGGGTGTGCGATTTCTATGCTCTCGTGTGTACATTTTGCGTTTTATTCTAATTAATTTTATTCAAACATGCATTTGCTCTAAATAACTTCACTTTCGTTGCTTCTCCATTCAAACTCCATTATTTTAAAAGTAGTGGGTAGATTTTTACAATAAGTGTCTCAACACACATCCACTACGGAACCGTGGTCCCACTGTGATGTCCCACCGGTGCAACTCTGAAAGGGATTTTTTATTTAAGATTTATGTCATTTATTTCCATAAAATCCTAAAGATCACTTGGACAAGTCAATAAATACAATTCATAAAAATATACAATGGAAACAATGTTGACATAAAAATATGTTTCATTTTTTTAAACACTGATTTGAGAAACATAAAGAACAATCAGCTCATATCTGAATTTAATTTATTACAATAATCTGCTTTTTTTATTCTTTAAGATATTGGAGCGGATTCCATCCCATGCAGTTTTATCTTCTAAATACTCTGATATTTTATAATACGATTTTGAACTATGAAGTATTTTACCAAGTTTTTAAATTTAGTGGAATAGACAATTCTTGCAATTATTTGGGAATCTTGTTATAGAAGCGTATACATTGCCCTTTAAAAGATATATTAACCTTATGTAGCCTAGTAATATTAATTGTTTCGTACTTAATTACCAGTGTGATTTGATTACCTGTAGATGTTGTTCACAGTTATTTGTTTGTAATTTACTTCTATACGTGAAAACCTTTGATAAGCTTGCTACTATTATCCTTATTGTACCTAAATATTGTAATTATAAGTTTTTGGTTTTCCATTAAATAAATATAAATAAATATGTAAAGCTAGTTTTTCCTTATTTCTAGTATTAAAATTATGTCTATTACTTTTGATGTTTCTGTGGGTATACATTAAGACTGTATAAATATATTGACAGGGAACTGTCAATATATTTTGTATCGTGCATTTTGTTTGAAAACAAGCGACCGGCCGTGCGCCGTACGACAAACGCACCGCTTCGGCACTGCAGCGGTCCGACACGAAACGCATAAATTGAAACAACCTACCGAATTATTAATTAGTATATATAAATACTCGTAGTTACACAAATGTTAAATACTTACATACCTACAGGAATTTGATTTTTATTAGGTTCGGTCAGTGGCAGTATTTGTATGCTAGAGTTTACAAAAGCATTCGGTATTCAGATCCGACATAATAAATTAGGAACAATTGTTTAAGAATACAATTTTTATTACTAACATTAAAACCACTTATAAGAAGAACCTCCTTCGCGAGGTTTCCATCTGGTGTCTGCGGCCGGCTATGATCCACTCGTAGTCCCCGTGCTTAGAGTCGAAAGTCCCTTGCTGCAGTGAGATCAATCTCAGTGTAAACCGAGGGCCCAGCTCGCGGAGTTTTGCGCGTTTTCCGTCTTTAGTGAATTCGTATCTGAAGTACAAAAATATGAGTATAAGTTTCTCCGACGGCGAATCGAATTAAATAGGTAGGTACCCAAATTCATCAGCGTGATCATACCCTTTTCGGCAAGGTTAACTGCTGAAAAAGAACCTCATAGGCCATAATAGAATATAATAAGAATTCATAGGCCGCGGGGCGCAGCTGTCGTATGTTATTTTTCTTCGTGCACGCACAACAATGCTGTGTCTAACTAACAACTAAAGTATTATAACAACATGAGCGAGCAGCGTACAGTACGCAGAACGACGCTGCTGCTCGCTCGTCTTAATCTACAACTTATTGCGACCATTATCCCCAAGACCTAGTAATTATATTTATAACTAACTGACGCGCTGACAGCATCGATTGTGTTTCTTTAAGTTATTTACATTTAAGTAAAGCCTTCCTCAATGAATGTACTATCCAACTCTGAAGTAATTATTAGTCAGCGTGTTCAAACAAACTCTTCCGCTATATAATATTAGTATAGATTAATATATCTATTTGCCGCATTTAGACTTAAATTTGATCCATGAGAGTGAGAAGAGCAAAATGTCACGTATTAATATCACACAGTGAAACTAACCGATGATGTCTGAAGAATATGTAGTCCCGCTGGTTGTGGAAGGTGACGGCGCGGCGGCCGCGGAACTGCGGCTCGTAGTGGAACACGGCGCCCAGCATGCGGCCGATCGTGAGCCCCAGGCGGGTCGAGAAATTGTTCAGGATTACCTGGAAGAACATGCTTTAAATTAACTATCCATATGAAACGTCATTTATTGATTATAACTATAATACGTCTATCGTTACTAATATAAATGCGAAAGTAACCTTGTCTGTCTGACAAGCTTTGAAAACTGAACAGATTTCACTGAAATTTGGTATGGAGATAGTTTGAATGCTGGGTAAGGATATAGGGGCTACTTTGTACCGCGGTAAAAAACATAAATATTATTATAACGCGGGAGTAAAACTAATCTATTTAGTTATAGTATAGCAAAGAGAAAATAAACATGCATAAATAGCTCACCTTAAAATAGTTTTTCTAGTGGAAAATGAAGTTTCACTAAATTTTGATCTGTTTTCGGTTGATAGTAATTCAACAAGAAGCTGAAATTATTTTTTCCTTTCCTACCTCTATGTCTATGCTCAATGCAAAATCCTGTAAGGTTAAAAGAAAAATAATTTTGTAAGTTACCTCTGGCCGATGCTCTGTGATCTCCTTATAGTCCCGTCTGAGCTCTGGCGTGATCTTGCAGCTGGAGAGGCGGAAGTGTGCAGTGGGTCCGTTCGGGAGATGGATCAGCAAGAACCCATTAGGTTGTTTCTGGTTTTCGTTGATGATGATCACGTCAGTGATGTCTTCGCGAACGGCTGATTGACATATCCGTTTGACTGATGATCTGGAATTGTTTTTAGATTTTAATATTATATATGTAGTCAGTGCCGGATTAAGCCAGCGCGGGGCCTGTAGCAAATTCTGTCAAGGGGCCCTTGGTTTGCTATCGGTTCTCAAATTTAGGGTATTAAAAATAGCTTTCCGCCCTGCGGCTTCGCCCGCGTTTTACACTTTCCCGCAATTTGCTTTGCTATAATATAGCCTATGTTACTCGGGGATAATGTAGCTTTCAAAAGGTGAAAGAATTTTTGAAATCGGTCCAGTAGTTTTGGAGCCTATTCCTTACAAACAAACAAACAAATCTTTCCTCTTTATAATATTAGTATAGAAAACAAAACTGTTATAGTCAAGTCATTTTAGCTCAAAATAGGTAAGAATCTCGGAATTCGAGATACCCAGCTGTAAGTCTGTAAATATTTATATATTGACACCCAAAAAGTTGTCTCAAAACCTACCGATCTAGGGTGTTCGCAACCATTAAAATTTCAAGGTCAAAGACCGCAAAAATAGTTTTTTTGTAAATATCTCATTTCCTATGGGTTTTTTGCTATTTATATCTTTGTGAATATTGTAGAATACAAAATTCTCTACAAATAATGTTCACAAAAATTTTTCATACGGTGAACCGTTTTCGAGATAGATGGCGGAGAGCGCGCGGTCACAGCATCACTTCAGGTCATCCGCTGCCTCTGATGGGGTTGAGGAATTATCTCATTTGAGGAATATATGAAATAAAAATTGCAAAAATCACATTTTTATGATGCAATTGTACATAATGATACAAATTTTGTTTCGGTGTTTTGCATTTTCTGAGAAAATTTACTATAATAATGTATATATTTTTCTTAACCATCAAAAAATAAAGATTTCAATGAACAAACAGCACACCGATTTTTACAAAAAAGCTAATATTTTGACACGTTAATTTTCGATTGAAAATTAGTCAATGTTTTTAGTAATTAAGTCAAAATAAGGTGAAAAAATTAATATTTTTAATCAAATAAATTATAGTATGTTTGGAGCATAAAAAGGTAAGTTTCCACCAAATTTCGTAGAAAATAAAATGTTTTTGAAAAAGATAGAAATAAAAAACCAAAAACTTAGTTTTTTGAATTTTTCACATACATTTTGACGTTATGTAAAAAAGTTCTGAATTAAAAGTTGTAGATCGTTTTATTACCTACAACTTTGCCATATAATTTTTTTTCATAGGACAAGTAGTTTCACCGCAAATCGAGATAAACCATTTTCTCCCCTTAAAAGCCCACCCCCTCCCGCTTCCCGAACTCCGATCGACCTTAATTTATTTTTCCTTTCATCTTTACCATATTCCCCTCCTTTTCTAATGGGTTTCATCCTACTACTATTTTTTTCCTTTGAAAAGTTAAAAACCCTGGTCTAGTGTCAATATCCAAGTATTTACAGAATTACAGCTGGGTATCTCAAATTACGAGGTGAAATGCTAATTTGACTGGACTAATAAATAAACTTTTCTGGGTTTATTATGGGCAAATTTAGCGTTTAGTGAGCAGTGCAAGTAGTACATACAACACATAACGTGTGTGTGGCTAGCGCTCAATTTAAAAAATGTGGTACAATTTCAAATTATGGTTGTTGATTTTGATACCAACGTTTTTCGTGAATTCGTGATAGAGGTGAGGTGGAAATAGCCATGCGCGCAGTTCGGGTCGGCTCGGTTCGCCGCTCAAATAGGTATTACGAAATACCTATTTGAGCGCGGGGCCCTCCAATGCGCGGGGCCCGTAGCATTTGCTACACTTGCTACGTGGCTAATCCGGCACTGTATGTAGTATAATCTGTCTTTAAATATAGAGCAGATAAATTATAAAGGTTAGTCTTAATCACAATATAATACCAACAAGAGACATAAGAATTTGACTACATAATAACAATATTTTGTAAGTACATATACAATAAAATATCTATAAAAATTAAATCCTTTCTTTGGCCATAACTTAAATTATAGGAATTATTTTAGGTCTGTGGATTTTGTTTAATAAATAAATACAACACATCAAATTAAAGTTATGATATACAATATGATACCTTAATTGTTCTAATAATCAGTTATTTTGTTTAATAACTTACCTCTGTCTATATCTAGCTATAGAGTTAGGTATGATTCTAGTCAGCTCCTTTCCGAATATCCGAGTCTTGCTATGAGGGTTGTCTGAATATGTGATCAGTACTTTTGGTTCATATGCATTTTCAAAATAATTTGAGAATTCATCTAATTCCATGTCTTTTTGTGCCTGTAATATGGATGTAATGTTATTCAATATACATAAGTCATTAGTATGTACTTCCAAAATAGGTAATTAATGGTTCTGCTCTTTACTATAATATCCGGTACACTATAATTTTTGATTTTCAGTCCCATAGGTCAAAACCAGCATAAGCTGAGTAGGGGTTTACAGTAATTTGGTCGAACAATACTGGTGCCTATGATCTGGTATGTAAGACCTTTAGTGGGCATAACTAATAGATGGTATGGTACTATTATTAGGGAAACAGCAATCAAAGTTAAAAGATCTAAGATTCT
Organism: Chloroclystis v-ata; assembly: GCA_963691955.1. Classification (NCBI taxonomy): domain Eukaryota; kingdom Metazoa; phylum Arthropoda; class Insecta; order Lepidoptera; family Geometridae; genus Chloroclystis; species Chloroclystis v-ata. The sequence continues at coordinate 6,566,871 of OY829905.1, forward strand.
AACCTCTTCTTGTTCTTCTGGTTCAACATTAACCAGCATAGTCTCATCCTTCTCTCGCAGCGACTCCAGCGTGTGCGGCACCTGCTTCGGCACATCGTCGCCTTCCTGCTTCTTCTCTAACTTACGCCTTAAACAATCACCACGGTTAACAAAAACACATCACGTAAACACTAGGTAGAGGTAAACATAACCGTACTTACTTCTTTTTATCCTTTCCACGAGCCATATTGAGGTTTTAGGTAAAATAAGGAATTAAACGTTGTTTCTATGAATTGTTCTGTGTTATTTTGAATGTAAATCAGAAGAAATACTTAAAATTTAAGATATTTATTTACCGGACAACCGTACGAAACACAAAAACACATGGACTTCTCTTGTCTTGACTCTTGGACATTGGGGCTATTTCACCATCATGTACCTAAATGTCATAACAGTGACATTTGTGGCAAGGCTAAATCGGTGTCTGATGAAGTGATGCTTCGGCCAAGTTTAGGCTACTTTCTTTTCGTTACGACTATTTTGTTTCGTTCCTCTACTCGTTTCGTTACGACTATTTTGTTTCGTTCCTCTACTCGTTTCGTTATGACTATTTTGCGAGCTTCTCGATCCTACCCTGTACATTGCGTGAATTTTCCAGCATAAACACATATTTATAGTGGGTTGCGCTCGAGTTAGTTATTTTTTCGTTACTTATAATTTTAAACACGTGACATCTTATTTACGATACGACAAAATCGTTTCGAACCCGCAGCTAGTAATCTGCTCCAAACGTATTGAATTGACGGGTTCTCATCTCTTGAAAATGTATATAATTATTAGATATTATATTTGTTATACTATAATAAATGTAAATGGGTTTACATGGTTAAAGAAACACGTGTTAATGTAATACTTTTAATCCTTCATTACAATATTAATAGAACAGTAAAATGACAAATATTAAAATAACACCTAAACCTAGTTTTATCGTCTACAAATTAATCACAATAACATGAATAGGCGCGGCTTCATACACAGTTTCCTTGAGGTCATTCTTACAGACTTAGATCGACAAAATATAAATATATTTATTTGCTTATATTTCATACTTAGTATTGGAGATAGCAATATAGGTGGGTTAACTAGATTAGGTTTATGCGGCAGATCAATAAATACCATATAGGTTAATAAAATATCCCTCTTTGGAAGTATATCAGCCGCACCCTTACACTGCGAGGTTTTAAAAATAAATATTATAATAAATATGGCCAACATACTTAGTATAGACATGTCATTAATAAAATTATACATACATACACTGGGTAATTATTCTTATAACTAGGGTGAAAGAGAAGAAATGGAATGGAAAAGAAGGAAAATTATTAAATTTCTGGCTTTCAACAAACAATTTTGTAACAATATACCTAATACATTGTACAGATAGATTTTCATTAATGTTAATACATGAGTGAAAAAAATTTGGTGTCCAATCTAGGCCTATAAGTGTTTACAAAATAGTTAAAGCGATACTTATCTATGTGTTAAATGATTAACAAACATAACACAGTGCAAATTTATATATAACAAAGTTTGTTTGATTACAGTTATCAAAAAACCGAAGTGCAGAACTTATCCTATTTTAGTAGGTGGAATTAAAAACTAGATTAACTAGGTGGATTTACGCAAAATTGAATAATTTTGTACAATTTCTTAATTGTTATTGAAAGACAATATTAGTCAGAATAACAGAATTATGTTAGGAACTATGTTGGACTATAATCATGTCAACTGATTTGCGCATTACTTGTATATAGTTTTGGATCATTTCTATAGTACCTTATACCCTCCTATAGGTGTCCCCTAAATATTTATATGTATACAAAAAGACGTGTGGTAGCGTCTTTTCTAGTTCTGTGTACTAAACTAATTTACTGCAATCAAAAAGCCGCCAGGTATAAGACACGACACTACATAAACCAACGCTTTAGTTGCTCATGTAGCTTCTGCAACATATGCTGATTGGTGATCCATTTGTGTCTTTTAGTTTAATTCTTTTAGATTTTAAGTTGAGTAAGGGTGTATTTTATTTAGACACAAATATATTTATTTTATTCTTTAAATGTGGTGATACCAATATAACCTTTTGTTCATTGGTATACAATACACACTGAATTTCGAAAGCCAAATTAACATTTCTTTACATGGATGTATAATTTTAACAATTAAATCATAACAATTTTAGTCAAAACGTTTTTAAAGCTTACTTTATTTTTGCTTCCATTGATAAATTTTCATTTCGTGAAGTTATTGTTATCGTAGCAATGATGTAATTAGGCCATGAGTTCCCAGTAAGACAGCAGCCGCTCGCCGCTGCCAGAGTTCATCCCTTGGGGCCGGATGAAGTTGATTTCAATGGTTTTGAACCGTTTCTTCAGCTCGACGTCGAAAGCCTGAAAAAATATTGACAATGTGAAAAGCTAGATAAAACTGTGGTCAGAATTTGTTTTTGTAAAATGTATGTAGTCTTCTGTTGCAGTGATTCTGTTTGAGTCTACATTCAAGATTTTAGTAAAGATAGTATAAAACTTATAAAAATAAACAAAACAATGTACTGGACAACAAACTTAACTAAATTGTACTATTGGCGGCATCCATACTTATGTATAAAAATCTATTATAATTATAACGCGGACATAGCCGTGGGGGGAAAACCGTGCATATATATATTTAAATATTCAAATATACCGAGCATATATAACACTTTTATCAATCAATGAGCATTGTTGTATACAGACCTGGTCAGTTTGGTCCTGCGTGTCGATGGGCGCGGGGGTCTGGTCGGGCGCAGCCTGAAGGCGAGCGGCGGCGGCGGCCAGCGTCGGGTGGAAGTGCCTTCGCAGTGCGGCCGCCTCCCACAGCACGGAGCCGAGCGCGCGCGAGTTGCTGCACGATGTCTCTTCCATCATGTACGGGTCGTTGGACACTGAAAATTATTTATTTATTTTATTAATTTATTCATATACCTGAGCTTATTAGAAATATGTACTTATAGCATATTATATAATATGTTATATGCATATTTAATTTAACATGAGAACAACAAGTTATACATGAAGATTGGTTACCCTCTGCTACTTGATGTGATCATCGTTGAGATCTATAAAAGAGTAGGACGCTTGTAAACTGCGACAAGTTAAATCGCACTTGGACACTGGCTAAATTGTTTAAACAAAAAACAGCAAGCTATAACCTAAGAAGAAGAAGAAACATGACATGGACATAGTGACAGTGACATAATGATGACATGTTTAGGTACATCACTCGCGATCTTTTATCTTTCTTTCCGTTTCTTTTTTATTTTGTCTAGCTTACTTTTTTTTCTTGACTAATTGTAAGTTTAATTAATTTTAATTTTAATGATGGTGGTACTGACTGATGTGCGGGTTGTCCTCGGCGCAGATCATGCGTTTGAGCGCGGGGTGGCGCAGCAGCAGGTTGCCGACGAGCAGCAGCAGCGCCGCCGCGTCCTCGGGGCTCGCCACCAGCGCCAGGCGGGACAGGCGCTTCGCGAACGCCGCCACTAGGCTCTCGGGCAAATGCCTGTACAAGAACATAACACACATAACAAGAAGATACACAAAAAATATACATAATAATATAAGTACATAATAATACAGTGTTACAGTGGGCGGCCTTATCGGTAAGAGCGCTTTCTTCCAGGCAGGTTAGCGGTAGACGAGCAGCTTAGATGCTTATTTATTTAACAAAATCCACAGCCCTTAAAAATATATTTAACATTGTTTCATATAACTGAGCTTACGATGCATATTACTTGTCAGGGTTTAGCTACATCTACACTGGTCTACTTAATTAAGTTAGTAAATTTTTTTTAATAGAATATCCATTCACAGATAGGATGTTTTATTATTATACATTGTATGATGTAACATTGTATGTATTGTATAATATCCAGACATATGAAACAAATATTTGCAGATCGCATAAATTTCCCGAGTTGGGTATCAAATCCGCAACCTCATGCGACCTCCGCGCCACATAAGTCATCAGTCAGGCAGACGTAAATGAGGAGAATAATATAACTAGTTACGTTGAGCTGAGGAAGACATCCGCGATGTTGATGAGCCGTCGCTTGTAGCGTGTGGAGAACATCTCCGGCTCGAACATGCCGTAGAGGCGGTCGTACATGTCCGGGAACGAGATGTTGTGGCGCCGCGCCAGCTCCAACACACCTTGCAGCGCTAGCATACTGATCGGACCACCTGCAAATGGATTCTACTTAGTAACACCATCACCCCTATTTACGTTCCTTATGGTGGGAGTCATGACGAGAGAGATTAGGCCTTAATTCACCACACTGGCCAGGAGGGTGAATGACACTGTCCTTCAAACTTTCCTAAGTTCTTAGCACATGCCGGTTCTCTCACAATGTTTGCCTTTCACTGTTTCGTTAGAGGCAAAACCAATCAATACACTTTATTGTACATTAACTAAAACTACAGTACAATGGGCGGCCTTATCGCTGAAGAGCGATCTCTTTCAGGCAACCTTTGGATGGATAGAGAATATATGATACAAAACAGTTAGAACATAAGCTTTCACTGGTACTGCTCGGGCTGAAAGCCAATTTAGTCATACTACCATATGTATCGACAGATATCATCCTGACAGACTTGCCATACTATCATCTCGACTCCCGACAGTCTTAAGGCTGACATCAGACGGACTGACGATGCAGTCCGTCTGATATCAGCCTAAGCAAAACGGTCAAAACGACATAGGCTTTCACTGGGAACTTTCAGCAGGTACTGCGGGGGCTGAAAGGTTGTTTAGTCATGCTACTATACGTATAGACAGATATCATCCTGATAGACTTAAGAAAGAAGAAAGTAATATTTCACTGTTGCATCATCATCACTGTTGCAAGCGCCATGTAACGGACAGTTTGCCCGTGAACATGGCGCTTGCAACAGTGTCGAAATATCGGAAAACTCAAAAACATTTAAATCATGGTATGTTAGTATGTTACCCGTTTCATGTTCAAATAAAGTTAAAAACCATGATAGTTTAAAAAGTTAAGAAAGTAATAATTTCCCTCACCTGCGTCCAGACTGTCACAGAGCATGTCGGTGGCCAGACGCGGCTTGGCCAGCAGCGGCATCATCCTCTCGACCAGCAGCAGCAGCGCGCGGCGGTGCGTCTTGCTGCAGGAGCAGAGCGCCCACTGGCACGCGAAGCCCCAGCATTTGTTGGCGTAGCGCTTGCACACGCCCGGGTTGTAGGGGAACGGGGCTTTACCTGGGGAAATGGACCAATTTATTTGAAAATGTATTTTTTTTTGAGAGTCGAAATATCGTAAATCTCAAAAACATTTAAATCATGGTATGTTACCCTTTTCATGTTCAAATATAGTTAAAACAATGATAGTTTAAAAAGTTATATGGACCAATTTAGTTAATATTTACAAAAATAGATCTTATATTTTTTTCATATATCAAAAATCTGACTTTCATCGGAACTTGAATTATCAAATTTAAATCCTCTAACTCTAATGTGTTGTGGGGGAACTAGGATCTGCACTGACGTCTCGCTATGGAGCGTATTGTGCATTGTCCCCTTGCCTAAGTCTACCCTAACCAGCCTAACTCCTTGATGTAGCGGAGTAAGACCTTTGGTTTCTTACAGATATGTTTCAGTATATCTGAGGATGACGACGATGTAAATTCTCACCAAGTTAGACATTAATAGAACGCGATTAGAATGCAACCTTCATATCGAAATGCATAGTTTCCTATTTGGTGATAACATAACATAGTTACCAGCAACGCCACACAGAACCAGCTCCTCTTTATCCCCGTCTCCTCGTTCAATGGTCTTGTTCACGTCGATCTCACAGATCAGGAGTTTGTCCAGCAGCTCCAAGTAGTTCTGCATGTAGATAGGTGACGGAGATCTGACAAGTAAATACACATACATAGATAGATTTATAACATCCAGTCACTCTTAGAATATTTGCAGATCATACAAATGTATATCCCGAGGCGGCAATCGATCCCACAACCTCTTATGTCGTAGGCGGAACTTCGCCCGATGCGCCACATAGGTCGTCAAAATAAATAAATCATTCTTGATTCACAAAGCAACAACTAGATGTTTACCATGGGACGAGTCTATTTGGCGAGCCTGTGTTTCGGATACTACAAGTTCTGATGTACTTAATACAAAACATTACAAAGATATTTTTTTATTTATTAACACATTTCAAATTGTTTGAACAGTACTTACTTTTTGTAGGCGATATTAGATAGTACTCTAAGTCCATATTGCTGAACATCCCTGTACTCGGTGAACTCTTGGAATCTGGCCAGGACAGGGGTCATCGACTGCTCAGAATCCAATAACACTTTGAATATGTTCTGAAAGAATATACATTATATTAATGTTTTTAATTAATTGCTTTAAAGATCAATTAAGAATCAGATTTTAAATTTAGAATATGATTATTATAATATATAAAGCTAAATTTAATGTAATGCTAAATGTTTTATATGTGAAAATACTTTACTTATACTTACTTTTAACCTCAATGAAGGGAAATAATATCCAGAAGACACACTGTCAGCGGATTCCAATGGATGACATCCTTCAGCCTGCATCAACTTGCAGGCAGTAACCAGAGCCTGCAGTCGTGAAGTGGTACGGCCCTTGGTGATCAGTTCCAGACAGCGCATGAGAGATACCTCGTAGCAATCTCTCAGCCATTTTATGTATTCAGATTCTGGACTGCTTTCTGATGGAAGGAAAATTTATTGAATAGGATTAAACTACTTGTTTCTACTAGAATCTTAAATCAATACAGTGAGTTATACAATATAAAAAAAACTGAATATCAGCAACATAGTATTTGCACAATAATAGCTAGGAACTACACTACACATACAAATAAATAATTCCATATTTAAGATAAATGTGTGTTACAGCAGTATAAGGCAAAAATCAGCAATATGTTCATTGAATTTACAGTTTATTCTATTATTCTGCAGCAATCATTTAGGTTACAGAGATTATAAGCCAAGTTAATGGAAAACATGAAGAAAAGATGACCATGAACCCAACCAATATACATTATTGTATGCAGGTAGGAACTTACTATGACAAAAACATTAAACATATTTAAAATTCTTGGTATGTTTGAAATAAGAATATTTTTTTTTAATTCAAATAGTATGGTAAGTTACAGCTAATTATTTTTAAATTCATATGAAAAAAGAAATAATAATGTCACATGTTGCTAAATGTGACCTGCATGTAGCTACCTATTGTATTTGCAATTACTAACCATTAGCGTTTGAAACTAGAAGTACTTTAAGATTTACTAATATGGATATTTTTGGGTAGAATGGAGTTTACAGGTGGTTTTTCTAGTTATAAAAGATAGATATAATTGTGTAGAAAATAGCTGCATGTAGTTTACATACCATAGAAACAGGTGTAAATATTCACTTACCTTCTGGCTTCAGGGGGATGATATTCTTTACCAAATCACCTCGCCTGAGTATCTCAGTGAATATTACTTCTATGGTTAACAATAATGGCGTGTAATTATCCGTTTCAGCCTGAAAAGAACACAAAATAGCACGTAATTTCAAAACGTAACCTATGACGCAGTTTTCAATGCGGTAATTGCGACTTTTGCGAAGTTGCTGGACTTACCTCGAACATGTTTAATATTTCCACAAGATTATTAGCATTTTTTCTGTTGTTTATAAACTCATTTGCCTTAGTTCTAAGCTGTGCCGAGATCATTTTCGACAAATTTTGGGAATTTGCAGCCATTTTTGTATTGAAAAATGAAAGAGAGAGTAAGTAAACAATTAAAAAGAGAAGGCGTGAATCAATATTGATATGTCAATGTCAAAAACTGACCAATCCGGATAAGTGTAAAATTTATAGTTCTTCGATTCGTTCTAAAATTGAAATTAAAAAAATTACATAGTGGGTTTCTGTTCTAAAACTTGATCAAAACCAAATTTGAGGTTAGGTGTCGAAAACAAACTCCAAAACAGCGGCTTTTGTTTTGATATCGCGCTGTGAATTATTGTTGTTTTGTCAATAATTCACTCTCACCTCGTTTAAAATGGACGGGGATCTATATGATGAATTTGGAAACTACATCGGGCCTGACCTAGAGTCTGATTCTGACGACGACCAGAGTGTTTACGGTCAGGATAACCGTGATGCCGATGAGGATGCCATGGAAGAAGATGAAGACGCTGATGTAGAGCCGGAAGCGGCGCCTATGTCTGTTGTCTTACATGAGGATAAGCGGTAAAGACCCTAGTTATTCATATTTTTATCAAATTCCTACATACATATTATAGGTATCTTTCTTTCAGTTGTTCATTGTAATGTAGCATGAAAGCACTTGATTCACTGCCCTGATAATTTATAAGCTTATCTGTTCAATAGTTTTTTGCTGTTTATTCGACATTATGCTCGTATTTCTGAAGACCCAAAGGTCTTTAGAGGTCTAAAAGAGACCCAGATGTATCATTATTTTTGTTTACATTAAATATACTGAATACTTATATAAACTATAGTTTATCTAAGACGGAATACTATCTGAACTTCCTAATATATGTAACAAATACAGTAACAGTATGCTCATGTATAATAAACATATCTATCTATGTATGTATATTATATTAAGTATATCAGAAATCTAGCACCCGTAACACAAGCTTCGAGCTTACCACGGGGCTAGATGTCGCTGTGTAAAATTGTCCAGTAATATTTATTTATTTATGTACTTTTTAGATACTATCCACAGGCGGTTGAGGTCTATGGGCCAGATGTTGAGACGGTAGTTCAAGAAGAAGACACACAAGCTCTTGACAAGCCGCTCATTGAGCCAGTGAAGCACAAAAACTTCCAAGTACAAGAACAGCAGCTTCCCGAGACCACATATGATATGGAGTATCTGGCTGATATGCTTGATAACACCAATTTGATCAGGAATATCACACTTATGGGACATTTACATAATGGTAAGGATTTGCAAAAGTACTGTGTAATACGAAAGGTATGCCTAATGAAGATGGACTTTCGTTTGTAGGAATTAGTTGTCAGTGATATTATTACAAAGTTGTAGTATGAGAACAGAAAATGAAAAAATGAAAATCTTTATTTACTACTTAAACTTATAAACTAAATATAATATAGAAGAATATAGGAACATGAGTTTATAAACATCAATTAGCATTGTATGTTTAGTTTCAAACTGTACTTACTGTACCAGAATTATTTAAAATTTTATCCCACAGAAAATCCTATTTCTATGAATTCACCTCCTACCTGAATTTTATTCTTGTTTTATTTGGGAATCAAACAGTACATCATACTTAAATAATATGGGGCTAGATGTTACTGTGTGATTTGTCCAGCAATATTTATTTATTTAATTAATAATATAATAAAGGCATATAAAATAAGTTAGTATGATAGAATTGACTCTATGATATTTTTTTTTAGGTAAAACCTCTTTCGTGGACTGCCTGATGCGTCAGACCCACCCTAGCACAATCAACAATGAATCAACAATCCCTATGAGGTACACAGACACATTGTTTGTGGAGCAAGAGCGCGGGGTTTCCATCAAGTCCATGCCAGTTACACTACTCCTGAAGAATATCAAGGGGAAGTCTCATTTGTTGAATATTATGGACACTCCGGGACATGTGAACTTCAGTGACGAGGTTACTGCAGCTTTGAGGATATCTGATGGTAAGCTTATCATATTTTTAATGTTGAGATTTTCACAATTTCTGTTGTTCTTCAATAATTTATTAAGTTGTTCTTAAAAAAACCTAAAGCTATTACGTCATTTAATTTAGTAATTTCATAAAACTTTTTATATATACCTATGCATAAAATCTTCCTTCCCAATACTTGTTCAGCATTCAGTCCGTCCCTGTGAACATCCTGTGAAAATGTATGAAACTTTAACCACAATTTGACATTACATAATCCTTCTCCAGGCGCGGTCCTATTCGTCGACGCAGCTGAAGGCATAATGCTGAACACGGAACGTCTCCTTCGCCACGCCATACAAGAGCGCGTCCCTCTAACAATCTGCATTAACAAAATCGACCGTCTCATGCTAGAGCTGAAGCTACCCCCTGCGGATGCGTTCTACAAGCTCCGCCATATTGTAGACGAGATTAACTCTATGGTAGAGACACATCAGCCTCAGGATAACCCGGAGGAACCGCCGACGGTTTACTCGCCACTTAACGGTAATTGTTTAATAAGTGTGTCTTAAACTTTCTATAGTGTTTACACTGCTCTGGTTTATTTAGTTATATAATGCACTAAACTGCTATAGCATGTGTAAAGGTGTTTCTAAAATAACGAAGCATGAAAATTTTTAGTAAAGGACAGGTGATCTCTTATATCCACTTGAAAAAAGCAGGTTCTATTTTGATGTTTAGGCCAAATGGATTTGTATATCATGAAAAATTAAATTACCCATTTTAACATTACATTACAGTGCAATATTCTCCAAAATTTTATTGGTAAAGAGAATTACAAGTCATTGAAGGTACATTCTTATCCACTATTTTCATATAAATTACATTATTATAGGTAATAGGTACATATAATCTAATTATCACAATCTCTAAATCTTAGCTCCAAAACCTTACTGCGCAACAATGGACCAATCAAGACGCATCGTTAACCGTATAAACTCCACAGGCAATGTCTGCTTCGCCTCAACCCTGTACGACGTGTGCTTCACGCTGGAGTCGTTCGCGGCCATGTACGCGGCGGCGCACCCGGAGTCGGGGCTGCGCGCGGGCGACATGGCGGCCTGGCTGTGGGGCGACGTCTACTTCAACGCCAAGACGCGCCGCTTCACCAAGAAGCAGCCGCACGCCTCCGCTCAGCGCAGCTTCGTCGAGTTCATACTGGAGCCGCTCTACAAGATATTTGCTCAGGTGACATGTCAAGAAATAATCTTCTACTATATAAAAAAAATCTAGGGTCATTTCTAACCGACTCGAACGCAGGTTTGATGACTTCCAGTCTCCCGAACAAGCCGGGTTCCGAAAAGGCTATAGTACCGTAGACCACATACATACGCTGCGGCAGGTTATACAGGACCGAAGAGTATAACTTGCCGCTCTGCTTAGCGTTTGTGGACTACGAGAAAGCCTTTGATTCGGTCGAAACAAGGGCGGTGCTTGAGTCACTCCAGCGGGGCCGTATTGACAATCGGTATGTGTTGAAGTGTTTGTATAGAAACGCCACCATGTCCGTCCGAGTACAAGAACAGAGTTCAGAGGCTATTTGTATTGCCTTTAAGAAGGGGCCTGTAAGACAGGGAGACGTTTTTCTCCGAAACTGTTTACTGCGTCTTTGGAAGACGCCTTCAAATGTAAATGCTGATGCTAATGTAAAGTTATCTTATCAGGTGGTAGGAGACGTCGACGACACGCTGCCGGCCGTGCTGGCGGAGCTGGGCATCAAGCTGACGAAGCAGGAGGCCAAGATCAACGTGCGCCCGCTGCTGAGGCTCGTCTGCAGCCGCTTCTTTGGAGACTTCTGGTGAGGATTCCTCTAACTAACACAACATACGAAACATGGACTTCTAGTTTGATTAAAAGAACAGTTTTAATTTAATATGTAATGTCTATGAAATTAACTAAGCTAACGTAATCATATTGCTGTGTGATATTTATTATGATTATTAAATTAGCTAGATTATTAAAGTGCTAAAAGTAAAAAAAATATTTAATTTAATTTTTAATAAAGCTAAAGTTTGGTAGGCAATACAGTCTGATAGCAGAGCCTATAATACGTAATAATATCCAACCACTAATTTGAACCTCGTTATTTAAAAATATTCGTTATTAATCATACTAATCAAACATAATCAAAAAAATATTAACCTTATTTTTTCTGTCACAAAACATACAAAAAAATATTCTAACAATTCCAGTGGTTTCGTGGAGATGGTGGTCCGTCACATCCCGTCCCCGCTAGATGGCGCTGAGCGTAAGGTGTCGCACACGTACCGCGGCGCCGCGGGCGCGCTGCGGGAGGACATGGTGGCGTGCGACCAGTCCGCGCGCCTCGTCGCACACACCACCAAGATGTATCCCACTGATGACTGCACGTTCTTTTTAGTAAGTTGCTGAGGACATTCCAATCGGAGTAACTGTTAAAAGGCCTTTGTTAAATAACTGGTTACGCACAAATAAACTACAGATGGCATGATGAGATGATCTTCCAACACTGTGACATAGATACATCAGCATCTAAGCTGCTCGTCTATAATAATAATAAAATAATGGTCTTAATATGGCATTATCAGATCAGCTGTGTTTATCAGTACAAGCATAGATTTATTGAATACAATTGCCGATAAGGCCAAAAAAATTAAAAATGGAGGCAGCGGATGCAAACACAGAGTACATCCACCAACAAAATGGACAGATGTAGTGAAAGCTAGTGGTTCTTACATGCAAGGTGGACAGAAATAACTGTTTTTTTTAAGGGTAGCTTATGTCCAGCATTGGACGTCTAAGAGCTAAAATAATTAAATGATGGTTATCATGATGATTCAAATATAATGCTTGTTTCAGGTCCTAGCTCGCATAATGTCCGGCACATTGTACGCGGGACAGACGGTGCGAGTGCTGGGAGAGAACTACAGCTCTGCGGACGAGGAGGACTCGCGGATCATGAACGTCGGCCGCCTGTGGATCTACGAGGCGCGCTATAAGGTATCTAACTTGTAGCTGTATAGGATATATAATATAGATAGGATAATGACACACGCACATACTTATGGTTATGAAGCTGATAGTCTCAAAATAACCCGGGCGAATTTGAACACTCTCTCTGCACATTATTTCCTTTCCAACAGAGTAGTTTAGAATTGGAACAGACTACCTGAAGAAGTTGTGACAGCTAGCTCTGTAAATACTTTATGGATCCATAAATCATTTAACACCACATCCAGGTGGAACTTTGAAACTTGTGGCCTTATCTGGCCTTTGAAGTTTGAATTCATAAATGGAACATCTATTCAAATTCATTCCATTTATGAATTCAAATTCAATAACACCAGGTGGAACTGAACCGCGTGCCCGCCGGCTGCTGGGCGCTGATCGAGGGCATCGACCAGCCGATCGTGAAGACGTGCACCGTAGTCTCCGCTGAGGAGGACGAGGAGCTGCACACGTTCACGCCGCTGCGGTTCAACACGCAGGCCGTCGTCAAGATCGCCGTGGAGCCGGTCAATCCTTCAGAACTGCCCAAGATGTTGGATGGACTTAGGAAGGTAACGTACCGTCTTTGATAGGTATCTATAAATGATCGAAACCATAAATGAATAACAAAACATAGAAAAAAATATTGATTTTGTGTCGACAACATATTCCGCAAAATTCGGACTATGGAGAATTTCGTCAAATTTCACCCGATCGAATCCGGATTTTCAACCCTTAGTGGTTCTAGTTAGTGGCTCTAGTATTGTTATATATCGTGAGTAAATGTATGCATGTCTTCAAAAGAATATGGAGCTTGTTAGCTGTTCCTAACTTGTGAAGGTTTTAGATGGAATAGGTGCTCTGAAATGTATTTCTTTCTTCAGTCCGAAGCACCAATGTTACACAAAATTATATTCATCTGCCAATTCTTATATTCAGTAAATACTGCTTAGTATTAACATATACAATACACCGTTATTAGTTAGCTGAACTGAAATTTTCTTAAAGAAACTATTGTTGAAGCAGAAAAAACACCTTATATATTTTACCAGATAATGAAAATCAAATAACCAAATTTTTTTTGTTTAGGTGAACAAATCATATCCCCTCGTGTCCACGCGGGTCGAGGAGTCAGGAGAGCACGTGGTGCTGGGCACCGGCGAGCTGTACCTGGACTGCGTCATGCACGACCTCAGGAACATGTACTCTGAGATCGACATCAAAGGTAGGAGCATCACTATGAATGGGACTCCCAACTGTCATGGAATGCCTATTGCGAATGAATATAGGGATAAAGGGATTTAAGGTGATAGGGTTCCAAATATCATCCATTAATATAAAAGTATCCGGTACTTGAATTCACAGGGAGCTACGTCCCCCACCTTGCCCATAAGGAATTTCTTCTTCAGATATCGAATGCCTTCGGAACTTTTCAACTTAAATTAAATGTTTATAATATTTTGTTAATCAGTGGCGGATCCAGTGGTGTCCTTCTGCGAGACGGTGGTGGAGACATCTTCCCTGAAATGTTTCGCGGAGACACCGAACAAGCGCAACAAGCTGACGATGATCGCGGAGCCGCTGGAGCGCGGCCTGGCCGAGGACATCGAGGCCGGCGCCGTCTGCGTCGCCTGGGACAGGAAACGACTCGGGGAGTTCTTCCAGACCAAGTGAGTGGATTGTACCGAACAAGCGCAACAAGCTGACGATGATCGCGGAGCCGCTGGAGCGCGGCCTGGCCGAGGACATCGAGGCCGGCGCCGTCTGCGTCGCCTGGGACAGGAAACGACTCGGGGAGTTCTTCCAGACCAAGTGAGTGGATTGTACCGAACAAGCGCAACAAGCTGACGATGATCGCGGAGCCGCTGGAGCGCGGCCTGGCCGAGGACATCGAGGCCGGCGCCGTCTGCGTCGCCTGGGACAGGAAACGACTCGGGGAGTTCTTCCAGACCAAGTGAGTGGATTGTACCGAACAAGCGCAACAAGCTGACGATGATCGCGGAGCCGCTGGAGCGCGGCCTGGCCGAGGACATCGAGGCCGGCGCCGTCTGCGTCGCCTGGGACAGGAAACGACTCGGGGAGTTCTTCCAGACCAAGTGAGTGGATTGTACCGAACAAGCGCAACAAGCTGACGATGATCGCGGAGCCGCTGGAGCGCGGCCTGGCCGAGGACATCGAGGCCGGCGCCGTCTGCGTCGCCTGGGACAGGAAACGACTCGGGGAGTTCTTCCAGACCAAGTGAGTGGATTGTACCGAACAAGCGCAACAAGCTGACGATGATCGCGGAGCCGCTGGAGCGCGGCCTGGCCGAGGACATCGAGGCCGGCGCCGTCTGCGTCGCCTGGGACAGGAAACGACTCGGGGAGTTCTTCCAGACCAAGTGAGAATAGAATAGAATATACTTACTTTATTGCACACCACAAAAACAGAAACATACAATACAAACTTAAGACTAAAACAAAGGGCGGCCTTATCGCTGTGAGCGATTTCTTCCAGGAAACCTATGTATGGACTGGACAGTCTACTATTGTACCACCCCGTCCTTTTAAGAAAGAAAGAAAACAAATTTATTTTAATACACATAAATACACAGATTAACAGACACACATACACAAGCATAGCTACAAACACAAAATACAATATAAAAACAATAAAAAAAAAGTATGAAGGTTCAGATTAACGACCTATTTGGTCCACATACCTTATTTTAAAAGTCCGCAATCTAGACTAGAGTGATGTCGATACTTGCGGTCGACCTTCGCAGTTATTTAAAGTTTTCTTTTTTTTTAGAAGTCGCCACATTTCTCTGTTTTCATTACCATTGTAATATTCCAGATACGACTGGGATCTGCTGGCGGCGCGTTCGATCTGGGCGTTCGGTCCGGACGCGACGGGCCCCAACATCCTGGTCGACGACACGCTGCCCTCGGAGGTCGACAAGCATCTACTCGCCTCCGTCAAGGACAGTATAGTACAAGGTAATTAATATTTCACTTTCTAAATTTTTGTGAGTTGTAGTATTCATTTTATAACAACGGGAATTACTCACGTATTTACATTTATTTCTACATCTCGCGCGCGAGCTGAGAGGAGACGGAGCACGGCGGGACGTTCACTCTTTCTGATAAAGACTGCTCTTGTTGTGGTCGAAACGTCGAGAGTTGTTTTGTGTAAATATGTGAGTAATACCCGTTATGAAAGAAAGGTAATTAATGTTATTAGGTAAGGTAGGTAAAGCGTAGTTTAGGACGTCCTCCAGCCAGGTGGGATGACGATCTGCACAAAGTGTATGCCAGTCATAATAAATTACATCATTTAAAACTGATAAAAAAAGATGTAAATACTACTTACAGGTTTCCAATGGGGCACGAGAGAAGGGCCACTTTGCGAAGAGCCCATCAGAAACGTAAAGTTCAAGATTCTAGACGCCGTCATAGCGCAGGAGCCCTTGCACAGGGGCGGCGGACAGATCATTCCTACAGCCAGGCGGGTGAGTCTATCTATACTGTATATAAAGATAGATTGTATTTATTGGTGAAAAACATGGTACAGTCGGCCAAGAAAGTGGTCTACCAGTTTTGACAAAATTTTCTGTACGATGTAATGATTGATATGGTTGACTTTTCAAACATAATAACAAATAGGTAACACTTGTCCAAGTAATCTATATTTTAAATATTGTCACCAGGTGGCGTACTCTGCGTTCCTGATGGCGACGCCGCGGCTCATGGAGCCCTACCTGTTCGTGGAGGTGCAGGCGCCGGCCGACTGCGTGTCCGCCGTCTACACCGTGCTCGCTAAACGGAGAGGTAACGTCTTATAATGGCGCTAATGTACTTTATAAAGGCAGCATTTCCCATATAAGCGATTTATTTTATTAAGCAAAAATATTAATTTATCTCTGGCCCTTTGTTTTTAAAGTGACTAAGTACGGTCAGCCAAGAAAGTGGTCTACCAGTTTTTGACAAAAGTTTCTGCTAGATGTAATGATCGCTAGGGTGGAAGATAACATTTTTGGCTGACTGTACCTACCATCTTTGCATTTACTAAAGGTGTGACCAAACATAGCGCGGCATTTGAACGCGCGGCCATTCGCGCTGTGATTGGACGACTGCCGCGCACTTTGCGCGCTGTGTTTGGACACACCTTAACTGAAATCCGCCCACAGGCCACGTGACGCAGGACGCGCCCGTGCCCGGCTCGCCGCTGTACACCATCAAGGCGTTCGTGCCGTGCATCGACTCGTTCGGGTTCGAGACGGACCTGCGCACGCACACGCAGGGCCAGGCCGCCTGCCTGCAGGTGTTCCACCACTGGCAGATCGTGCCCGGGGACCCGCTCGACAAGACCATCACCATCAGGTACACTCGTCATACTAATTAAAATAATACATAATTATTATAATGCTTTTAGATTATGTAAAATACCTAATACAAGATTCAACAACATCATCCATTTTGGACATGTAATATAATAACTAAAAAATATATAGAACTCTTGATATTATGCTGGCTAGGTGGATAAAACCGCTTTTTAAAAATAGTCTGTCCATTTTGTTGGTTGTCCGACTATTACCTTGTCCAACCGCGGTCTCAATTCGAGAACTTTCTCCGTAGCCTGGCCTAAAAAAGTTTGAGCCGGACAAAAATTTGTAGTTTGCAAAAATTGTCTGGGTGTTGTATTATGTTAAATAAAAAAAAACTTAAGTACTTACCTATGTATATTATTATATTAAGTATATCAGAAATCTAGCACCCGTAACACAAACTACGAGCTAACCACGGTGCTAAATATTACTGTGTGAATTCTCCAGCAATATATAAAATAAGATTATTCAAAAAAATCTCGTTTCAGGCCGCTGGAGCCGCAGCCGGCGACGCACCTGGCGCGCGAGTTCATGATCAAGACGCGGCGGCGCAAGGGCCTCAGCGAGGACGTGTCCATCAACAAGTTCTTCGACGACCCCATGTTGTTGGAGCTCGCGAGGCAGGATGTGCAGTTTAATTGAGTTAATAAATTAATTATAGTCTTTATGTTGTTTTATTTTGCATTCGGGGATATATTTTTGTTATATGTTCTATTTGACGACCTCTGTGGCGCAGCGGGCGAAGCTCTGCTTGCGTCTTCCCGCCTCGGAACAAAATTTGTACGAACTGCAGATATTTTTTCCGGGTATCTGGGTGTTTATCTATTTATGTATATTATAATAAGTATATCAGAAATCTAGCACCCGTAACATAAGCTTCGAGCTTACCACGGGGCTAGATGTTGCTGTGTAAATTGTCCGGCAATATTTATTTTTTTAAATCCTACTTCAAACTAAATTAAGGAGGACAAATTAAAACAAAAGTTAAAAATAATATTGTCAATTTAATTAACAATGGATTAGCGAAAACAATACAGTCAATTTGGCACTAGCTAATATTTAATAGGCACATAAAATTTTACATGTCATTTTAATATAACTGTTTCTAAAAAAATATAATATTGTGTTTGGTCAAAGGGGTCTTAGGGTGCATTTCCATTTTGGGTACGTTTGATATTTGCCAATCGCATTTCCATAATACGTGCGATCTGCAGCTATTGGTCAAAAATAATAATCTCTGGCTAATGGAAAAGCACCCTAAAGGGCGACAAGGAAGTAAATTGAATTCGATTATTGAACTTGCAAAAATCGGAACTGCATCCAAAATAATGGCCGTCAATAACAATAGGTTCTATAATAGAATGTGTGTGTGATGTATTATTAAGAATTTTGACTAAAATACACGCCTTCAGCGACTTTCAGTAGCGATGCCGTCGCGCGTTCACATCGACACAGTTCGATAAGTTGCGATGATGTCGTTTGCTTATGAAACCGCGATTTATGAATTCGCGACAAAAAGTCGTGCTGGCGATTCCTATGAGAATAAATAGCAATTTCCCAGATGTCGCCACTAGTAAACTAACTAACATGCTAGTGTGACAGTAATCTGCAAATATATTTACAAAAAACACCAGGAATCCACAATTGATATGGCATTGACCAGAACTAACTCTAAAGCTCTTCTAAAAAATAACCATCTTTTTATACAAAAATATAAACTTTAACTAAATTCGATAATAACACAAACTAAATTCTAAATACTGACTAAAATATAAAACTCAACTTTGTCATAATTTTTTTCCACTAGTGGTTTTTATAAATAATAATAATAATAAACATCATGATTTTAGTCTTCACGATGCAGGTATTGGCAAGTATAAAGGCCCTAGCTTAGGTAGGTCTTAGGTATTATGTATTATTTCTTTTTTTATTATACTAACGATTTTTTTGGTAATAAAGTTATCCGATATTAGGGGGCTGTTGCAGAAACCTTGATCGCGAAGACATTGATCGAATTTCCCTTTTTCTAATACCGAAAACTCTTCAAATAATCTAAAACCCTATATTTGAACGATCATTGTGATTTTAATATCACAGTTAATACTTTTAAACACAACTGGTCAAACTACGTAGGTACCTACTATACATAAGACTACACTATACTATACATAGATATGTATGTATTACATATCTATATATTATGTCTTTTCTACTCCGTTGAAGCTCATACTTTAGAAAAATGATTCTTCAATATCCTTTGCGTTTCTTGAGTAAAATTAGAATTAATTTATCGCTCTACTTATTTAAAATTAGCCCCCAATACCATTACAAAAATAACAGTGATGAAACTCGACAATATATCTTAATCAATCAATATCTAATAACTCATTTGTTCTTTATAAAATAATTTTCAAAATCGTAAGCGCATCTTTAGGTCATACTTAAATAATTATTTTAACCGCGTGCATATATTGCCAAATTTACCAACATATTACTAATACTCAGGTAATACTTGAGCTTTGTGATGAATCGTATTGAGTACTTACTATCTTAAAATAATATGAATTTAAACTTTGGTTTAATAATGATATCTATCCTTCTCAAATATGCGGAAAACAAAGAGATGAAATCATACAATAATTTTATGCACGACGTAAAAAACGGACACATCATTTATAATAAACTATCTATATAATTTTTCTCGCATAAGAAACTCTCGTACACAAACAATACTTAATATATGATTTATTATTGCCAACGTTCACCTTATAAAAAATACGTATCTACTAACACGCGGCCATTTTCGTTGCACGTGGTTCTATGGCCACGCCCACGAGTCGCGCGTCGGATCTATAAAGCTCAGTACTCACATACGGATTTACTCGATATTTTTATTCGAAGTCATGTAAAAATCAACGTGTGGACCGCATAACTAACAGCTCGAAGGCTCGCACCGAGCCGGTTCGGTGGAATTAAATGAAAGTAATTTCCTTCGAACCTACTTGAAGCGAACCGTCAATCTTGTTTCGAACGTGTGTACTGTATGTGACTGCGAGTTGAGCGAGGTGAACGTCAGTCTTGTTTGTTTATCGTGATTGAAACATGCGCATTTAATCGTTTTTGTTTGTAATTTGACATCCTTTGGCTCGAACGTTTCGGTGAATACTGAACAGCGCGCCTCACTCGATAGATCAATGCTCAATGTGTGGACGAAAGCCTATGCCATGAGTTTTATTTGACAGTTTAGCTCGATCGAATAAAACCGTATGAGTACTGAGCTTTATGGAGCGCTAAACAAATGCCGCGGCATTTGTTAGATACTATACAAGCTTGTCAGATATGATATAGATAAGGTAACTTGTAACTATTATTTACAATATAAGCTATGGTTACGTGACGATTTGTTCCTGGCTATCGCTGGTGGTCTTGTTGCAGCAGGAGATCTGAGGAGTAGGCTCGCGCTCCTCGCAGCACTTGGGCTCGTGCACCTCCACCTCAGTCCTCGACTCCTCCACTGGAGCTTCCTTCTTCTTACAACAGCCTGGAACAAAGGAACTGAGAATAGAGCCAGTATTTTTCATATTGAGACTGTGTATTGAGATAAACGGGCAATACACAAAAGTATTTTGGGCAAAATTTTTTTGTGTATTGTCAACGCGTTTGTTAAAAGTGCTACTTGTTGTATTTGGTATTGCTTATAGAACGATCGATATGAACCATTATTTCGGTGATGGTTGAATAATTTTCGTTCAAGTTTACACTCTTAAGTTAACTCTGCAAATAGTTGTTCTGGGTGTCTGGGTGTTATATATATATAAAAAATAAATATAAATATCTATCTATGTACGTATATTATATTAAGTATATCAGAAATCTAGCACCCGTAACACAAGCTTCGAGCTTACCACGGGGCTAGATGTCGCTGTGTGAAATTGTCCAGTAATATTTTTTTTTTTTTTTTTAAGTTATAGAAGAACCCGAATTTTAGTTCGATTATTAAATTTTCTGAAAATATTCTGTTGTCACAAAGAAATCGGTTTCCAACGTGAGTCTAGTTAAAGTAATCTGGAGACATTCTATAAAAAATCCAAGCAACAAACCCTTCCTTCCCCTAAGCTTCTAGCTTATGACTCCCAACTATCATCAACTACATATTTTTTAGAAGTAAAGATTTTCAAGAATGTTATATTATTCTTAAGCATAGATGAAGTAAACTTAAGATTTCGTCTGTATTTACTATACCTTGTCTCTCTGTCCGTAACAGCTGCACATCCTCCACACTAGGGCTGTCCTCCTTCTCAACAACATCAGTCTTCTTCGCCCTCGCAACTTTGGACGGACACTTCTTGGCTCCGTAGTAGCAGGTCGGCGTGTCGGTGCCCTGTGAGGTGCTGGCCCTGAAGTAGTGCGAGGGCTGGATGCAGGTGCGCGTCTGACAGATGAAGAAGTCCGACTCCGAGCTCATCGGAGAGTCTAGGAGCGGTGGGGTTGAGGTTTCAGCTGGAAGGAAGGTTGGCTTCAGTTGAGCGTTTGTAGTTTACAATGCTTAGATGTAAAGTATGAGTAAAAACTATAAGCATTTCTGTTTTACTTTCGGGCTTAGATAGTGCTATAGAAGTAACGGTACTTTGGGAGATTCTCAAGGAGATAAATACAGCAACGAAAAAAAAACATGATGCAACACATATGAGAAACTATTACAGAAATAACTAAGGTCTATGAAGTTGTGGTCTATCAGAACGCTAAATATCAAATAAGCTATATGTATAACGTGCGAGAGATCAATTTAGTTACTGTACCTACAGTACAGTGTTTACTGTCTGCCGGAGCGGTACCGACAACAGAACAAATAACAAAATACTTGCATCTACTTAACGACCCAATTTCTTATGTGATAATTTATTGGAACAATGTTGGTCCATTTTTTGTGAGCTGTAGGATTAAATAAATAAATAATAAATAGTAATACTCTACAATCAACAAGCAAATCTATTCAATAAAACAAACTACTCCGTAAGCAACAAGGGTGATTACTGCCTGCATGGGAAGTCCCAATAACTGGAAGAACACTGTTCAATATACCTACTTGCATCTACTTTAAGACACATAACAAGTTGCTACAAGCTGCAATCGCTGTTCAAACAAGCTAGTCCGTAAGTAGGTACCAGTTACATGACAGTCTCCAATATACTTGCGTCTACTTTACGATACGAAAAAAGTTTCTGCAATCTACAAGCTGCAATCGCTGTTCAAACAAGCTAGTCTGTAAGTAACAAAGGTGGTTACTACCGGCAGGAGAAGTCCCAACAACAAGAAGGACACTATTAAATATACTTGCATCTACTTTACGTTACGATACGATACAAGTTGCTACAATCTACAAGCTAGTCTGTAAGTAACAAGGGTGGTTACTGCCCGCAGGAGAAGTACCAGTTATATGACAGTCTCCATCTCCAATATACTTGCATCTACTTTACTATACGAAACAATTTGCTACAATCTACACTACAATCGTAAGTAACAAGTGTGGTTACTGCCTGGGGGGCGGGTACCCCTCGGGCTCGAGCCGTGTGTCGCGCTGCTGCAGCTCCACGGCGTCCATCTCCTTGCACAGCTTGCCCTCGCACTGCTCCCAGCTGCACTTCTCAGTGTTGCAGCGGTCTTTGCGGCGTGGAGGAGATAGCTTTTATATTAGAGGATATGGAAAGGGTTTTAACCTATCTACGAAGAGGTTTAATTAAGGAGTCTTGTAGCGAAGGTGTCAGGTGATCTTTGGGAAATGAAAGACGAAGAGATTAAGGAGTTTTGTAGCAAAGAGGTGCCACAGTGTGATCTTTGGAGGATAGAGGACGAAGAGATTAAGGTTTGTAGCAAAGAGGTGTCATAGTATGATCTTAGGGGGATGAAAGACGAAGAGAATAAGGAGTTTTGTAGCAAAGAGGTGTCACAGTATGATCTTTGGGGGAATTAAAGACGAGATTAAGGAGTTTTGTAGCAAAGAGGGGTGTCACAGTGTGATCTTTGGGGAATGAAAGACGAAGAGATTAAGGAGTTTTGTAGCAAAGAGGTGTCCCAGTATGATCTTTGGGGGATGAAAGACGAAGAGATTAAGGAGTTTTGTAGCAAAGAGGTGCCACAGTATGATCTTTGGGGGATGAAAGACGAGGAGATTAAGGAGTTTTGTAGCAAAGAGGTGTCATAGTGTTATCTTTGGAGGATGAAGGACGAAGAGATTAAGGAGTTTTGTAGCAAAGAGATGTCATAGTATGATCTTTGGGGAATGAAAGACGAAGAGATTAAGGAGTTTAGTAGCAAAGAGGTGTCATAGTATGATCTTTGGGGAATGAAAGACGAAGAGATTAAGGAGTTTTGTAGCAAAGAGGTGCCACAGTGAGTTTTTTGGGGGATGAATGAAAGGATAGGAAGATGTTATTCGTTTTTATGATATAAGGTGTAATAGAAGCAAATTATTCCTACCTACAATAATTATAATTTTTTGGTGAAATGGAGTTGTTAATTTTTAAGTATTCCTAACTACAAAGGGAATATTATGTGGAGTTTGAAGGATGAAGTGGTAAGTCGTATTACTCTTTACGCTTACTCTTAAGTTGGCAACATGTAAAGAAGGAATGTTAGCTTGGAAGGTATTGAGTAAATTAAAAATACTACATATAATAAGTAAAATATTAGTAAACTACTTCTATCCCCATGTCAGTTTAAAGCAAGATTAAATTATGATGTGACAGCTGTAGTATGTAGAAACAAGTCCTACAATTGCAACACAAGCAAATCCAAAACCACACGTATCAATACATTAGTTGCCGTGAAGTATATGACCATTAATATAAAAAGTTTATCATGACCTGGACCTAAAGCTAAGATAATTAAATACTGACCGGTGTCATCGCATTCTGGAGTGCAGATGACCTCTCTCTTGGTGCTGAAGCACTGCATCTGGAGCCGTGTCAGCTTCGTGCCGAACAGGAAGTAACCTGGGAAGAAATAAATAAATAAATATTGCTGGACAATTCACACATCGAATAAATACGACATGTTAAGTTCGTCAACGTTTAACTAATGTCCACAGCTGGACAAAGACTTCCCAGTTTCGTTAGAAAGCGACTAATGCCAGAACCAAATCTTCTATCCATATTATTGGTTAAAGACTAGTCTAAACTATCCGTCCTTTATAGTCATGGATTCCGCGCAGGCAGCACATTAAGCATCATGGTCAATAGCCAGTAGCCACGGACGATTGATGAAACTTTAGGCTACGACAGCCATCTTTTCTACACGCTGTGGTCTGCCGCTTTAATGAGCTGATTCGATATGTATATGATGGTGACTAGTTTTTCGAATTTGGTAGTAGGTCCCTTACTTTGAATTAGCTGAACTACTAACGCCATCACCAATGCCATTAATTAACCATCCCCATCAATTACCAAAGGTTGCCTGAAAGAGATCGCTTTTTAGCGATAAGGCCGCCCATTGTTCGTGTCTCTTTTTGTGTTTTGATCATGTGTTTTGTTTTTGGTGTACAATAAAGCGTTTTTGTATTGTATTGTATTAACCCTAAAAACTTGTCAAAGCAAATGAACAGTAGCCTGAATGACAAGAGAGTGGTACTGACCCAGCATGGTGCCGAACACCACGGCCAGCAGCAGGTGCACGTTGAACACCATAACCGTGTGTGAGGCGCTGCTAGTGAGTAGTACTGACCCAGCATGGTGCCGAACACCACGGCCAGCAGCAGATGCACGTTGAACAGCATGACGGCCAGCATGAGCAGGTAGCCCACCGTGTTGTGCACCACGAAGATGGACGACTGGTGCGCGTTCACCAGCGCACTGGGAATACCACAACGTAATTATTGTTTGTAGGCTCAATATTATATACTGAAACTAATTTGACGGTATTTAGTTTTTTTTGTATGTAAGTATATACTCGTACATATATGTTCGTCCATAACTCTTATACCAATCATCTGAATTTGATAAAATTTGGAAAAAAACATTTAGACGTCTGGGACATTAATTTAATTTAGTAACATTATTTATTAATAACATTATTTAAGTTAGTTATAAGTTAAAATTGTTGTAGTGCCCCAGCGGGTTCATATTGTGATACCTACCTACCTATAATAAGAATAGTTAAGAACTCTGTACCAATATGAAACAAAAAATTATTATGATAATGACACAATTTGCTATTTAAATTCTTGCTTCAGTTATAAAACTGTTAGTCGTAGCGCCCAAACAAACATAATTTATGGCGGGCATAAAAGGGCAATTTGTTAACTTACCGCACTTTGAAGGACGTCCACCGATTGACCTGTCCATCGTTTGCGTTTCGACTCGTGGTCGGTTCCATCGCGTTGCCAGCTTCGCTGAAAACATTCATGTACACCTCTATAACTGTCCTAACACGGTTCATAAATAACAAATATTGCTGGATAATCACACAGCAGCTTTTAGCCCCGTGGTAAGCTTGAAGCTTGAATAACGGGTATTAGATATCTGCTAAATTAAATACAATACACAGATAGATATTTTTATATAGGTACATAAAGAACAAAACCAAAACACAAGGAGCAGATAAAATGTTTGTATTTAATTTACTAGGCGTATCGCGTCACAGAAGCCGCAAATCGTCAAGTTATTGTGTGTCTTTTTAACCTTTATTGTTTAGCAATATTTATTAAATGTGTTTTAATAATTATAATGGTTACTGTTTAAATACTTTATTTTAATAATAACAGGAACAATTAACATTGAATAATATTTGTACATCTGCTTGCGGTTTGATGCACGTTATCTATTAAAAACTAAATAGATAATAATATTTTATGGTCATATAATGATTGTAGAACATGAAACAAAACTTATTTGATTATGGTGTATTATTTATTATACCAAGTTCTAGTATATACAGATAGGTATATTATATTTTGACTTACCGATCACATAATAGATTTCTGCGTTCATCTGATCTGTAGGGATATAGCCTTTTTATCGCAGCCCGTTGTACTCTGGCCAAATATACCTGTAATTGATATTTACATAATTGTATAACAATAGCTTTAATGACTATCAACCATAATATAGAATTATAATGGTGAAATAATATTTGCATTCAGTCTAGAAGTTTCGCAGCATACTAGTCGCAACAACAGTCATTTTAACGCTTGATTAGTATTAGTTCTCAAAACTCCAATAAGTTACGTAGAAAGAATATTGCTTTATAGGGAAGAGCAACGTATTTCAACTAAATTCGTTGATAAAGGGCTCTATTGTAGCCGAACCACATCCATATGAGCGTGGTTACTGCCTACCACCTATCAGTTTTATGGGTTGTTTGTGGTTTACTATACTCCCTCCCTACTATCCCTACGTATAGTTGTGTATCTGCAAAAAACAAATCTGACAGGAGAGCGTTTTAAAGATTTGAAAAAGTTAGGAACATTATGGAGTTGGACAGTTATGCGAACAAGAAAAACGTACATACTAAGAGTAGTTTTATTTGTAAGTTATAATGATAGACTGGCATGTGTAGATGCCAAAAATGCATCATACGAGTGTATCTGGCAGTTACACGAAGATACGTAGGGAGTATCGTATGATGCTTACCTTGGAGCCCTCATAGAGCAGCGCTACGAAGAATAACGCGATCCAGGTGAGCGCGAAGGACCAGCGACTGCTGATGGTGAGGCCCTGGAAGAGGAAGTCGCCCAGGTCGTAGCCGAACCACATCGACATGTGCATGGTTGCTGCCCACCACCTAAAGGGAGACATTTATAAATATTAGATTGGTTTCTTTTTATGTGCAGTGTAGATAAATATGAATTTAGCTGCGGTAAAATTAATTTTGGTAAAATGATTTTTTTATTAGTGTAACTAGCCGACCCTCCGACAGCTTCTACAAACCTACCTATAGTTTAAATTATATAGCCTTTCTCGATAAATGCACTATCCAACACTGAAATAATTGTACAAAGCGGACCAGCCAGCGGTTCCTAATATAAGCGCGTACAAACAAACAAACTCTTCCGTTTTTATAATGTTAGACCACATGCATCCAAAGGTTGTCTGGGAGAGATGGCTCTTTAGCGATAAGGCTTCCCACTGTTCTTGTTTCTTTAGTTTTTTTTGTATTTTTTTGTTTATTTTAGTGTAAGTACAAAAAAGTATTTTTTTTTAGTATAGAGATAACACGTGCATAATTGAGTATTTTGAAGCGTTTGAAATTTGAACTGGCGCGTGCATAATCACCAGCACGCCGCAGCTGGCTCTACTATCGCTCAACTCTTATCACTGAACAATGGCCAATTAAATTTATATTTGCCGAGTGTCAACTCAAAGCCTCCGGATTAAATACCTCTATTATCGTAAAATTAACCGGTAAATTTAAAACGATAAGTACAATAAAAGGTAGGTCTCAAGTCTCAACTGTGTGATGCCAACCTAGGAATAGTACAAATACAATCCTTTACTACTCGCGGTTGTCGTCAAACCCACTAAGGATTTATATGTCCTGTATAATGTTTGTATGGTGACAACGGCTTACCATAACTGGAACTAGAATGTAAATAGCCTATCCATAATGTTTATCTACTAAATTTCGGATCATTAGTTTAAGAGTCATGGAGGACATAAAACAATCATGCTCTTCAGCTTTATAATATTAGTATTTAGTATAGTTACCTACATTATGCTATTCTAGGTAAACAAAAAGATAGATTCTGAGGTAGGTAGTATAGCCACAATCAGCTATCTAAGACAGTAGTACCTACTCGATTTAAAACATTCCTAATTTCCTACATTGTAGTTATCTTTAATTTACAAGGGCTTAAGAGTTATTGTTTTGAAAAGATAAAACGGTTTAAAGATAAATAACCCGATCAATGTAATGAAATGTATTAATTAAACACTCGCGATAAAAAGCAGTCGACTTTAGATGATTATGATACAGGAGTTTCTAATATTTATATTTATTTATTTACAAACTGTGCCGCCGACTCCGTCCACATTACATTATGTTTGCATGAGGGCGACGTCTTATCATTACTGGAGCAAGAATTGAAATAGCCTATCCTATGTTTATCTAGGTACCAAATTTCATCAAATTGGTTTAAGTGTTATGGAGGAACATACATAAGTACATAATACATACATACAGAAAAAAAATCTAAAAATCGTCAAATAAGTTTTAGTATCGTATATCAAACACAATTTTATATATACATAGGTTGATGGTAGAGATAGCTCTTACTTTAGTTCCTTGTTCCAGTTATGATAAGACGTGGCTTCCATACAAACATAATTTAACGCGGACGGAGTCGCGGGCACAGGTAGTAAATAATAAACTCATCATGGAATCCAAAAACTTTTCCAACACAAGTAACACAAGAAACAACACTGTAGCGGTGAGAACTGCCCAATTACTGGCCTGAAGCCCGCTCTAGCACCAAGAGTTATTGTTCACAGAACAATGGATTAGTATAAATATTTAAGAATTTTTCATCAGCCCAATTGTGATTAGAAGCAGGTCTTGTTTATAATAGGAGGAATTCAAAATAGATGTGCTGTTTTGATAATATTCTATAATTAAAGTTTGGATTATTCACTGCTGATCTATGTCTCATAAGTCATTGTAATGACCCGCCCGCGGCTTAGCCCGCTATATTACCAGGTTTTTAGCTTATAAACCATCCCTGGGCTACTACAACTATTTTAAAACGAAAGTACCTCAGCATCGTTCAGCCAGCCGTTCTTGAGTTATAAAACTACACGAAATGTGACATAGATTTTGATATACTTACTTAGGCTTCCAGAGTTACCACTCTAGTAATTAGGGACAACAGGAAAAACAAAGCAATTTTTCTTAATTAAATTGTAAGTACTACCATGTTACTACCGTTATTTCGTTAATAATTAACCATGTAAAATCTCAGCTACAAACAATTATTTCATCCGCAATACCACAGACAGAAGGATATGACGGAATAGCTTTTAGCTATATGTTTTGATCTGACTTTATACGCGGGAATAAGACCTTATTATCATTTACGCTTTCGTTTTAAGGGCACATCAGACTTTAATTTCATCAATATTTTAATGATAAAAAGTAAATACTTATTACGTAATTATATGCAATTTACATAACTACAAACCAATATTCAAAATTAGTTGGAATGAAATTGAATAGTTCTAGTTTTATTCTGATTTACAAACAAAGTGTAACTTAGGTATTACGTTATTTACGATTTTGATATTAAAACCGATCATTCCAACCATTCGAGCTAATAACCAGGGTTTAGAGATATGAAAGTAATCATTTAAAATGTGAGAATGTGTAACTTATTTTGTGATGTGAAGAAGTATTTTTTAATAAAAATCTCTTATTTAAGAACAAGATATACATGTTAAAATATTAATGTTGAAGATTAAGAAATGTTACATTTTACATAAATAGATTTTAATAAATATATATAAAATAATAAATATTTTTTAATCAGACCAGCTGTTTCTGAGTTAAGAGTGATCATATACAAACAATCTCCTCAGATTTATTTTTTGTAGAGATTTCCCCAAAATTTTTATCACTTAGCATAGTACAGAGTGCACACCATCATGCTATGAATTGTGATGTGTGCAAAGCAAAATGTTAAATAGAATGAATGACTTTTACTTATACCTTATCAATTACTGATAAAGTCCTAATTAATATGATAAAATAATTGAGGCCAATGTGCTTCAGACATGGGATACCTTACTGTTTACTACCTAAAAGAAAATTAGTTGAAATAAACTAACTTAAAAGACATTTTAATAATTGCTGGACAATAGTTTCTTTAAATAAATCCACTCATATTTTATATCTGGAAAAGAGTTCAATGAAGTATTTACTAATTGACTAGATTTTAAACTTACAAGATATAACTTTAATGCAGAGATATGCATGAGAACATGCCACAAATGTAAGTTAATTAATAAAGTTTTAAATTAATTGCAAAATATTGGTTTGAGTAGTTATATTGAGCAAGGCTGAAGGGTACCTAATATTTGAAGCTATATTCCTGCAGGAAAATGTTTGCAAATATTAGAAATACAGCATAGGGATATTAATTCGAAATTAATTTAAACTTGCACAAAATAATTTTAATACAAATAATATAAATAATCCTATATTTAGTGGGGTCATTTTAGTGATTTGTTATTGTCCTTGACACGTTAGCTTCGGTACTTTCTAAGAACAACATTCCCTCAATGTTTTGAATTTAAATTATCTCTTACCTGTTTCCTGTTTTCAACAATTACAATCCATGTATGTCTCTATCAACATAAGTTTACATGGACCGACACTAAATACACAATGCATACTGTTCGATATCAAACATGATAATAAATTAGAAAGTAAATATAACCACTATCACCCTCAAGATAACGACTTTCAATCGAGGGCAATCTCAAGGGAAATCCTATAATATACTTCACGACTACTGTCACATTCACAACACTTTTGTATTATATTATGAACAATTAAATATGATGCATAAATTAAACTTTGTATGGCTGGAAAGCCCGGGAGGCTTGATAAATAAATAATAATACGTTCAACTAGATCAAATTCCAAAATAAAATTCTTCACAAAATTCATGAAATCATGTCAAAAGTATTGTTGACATCTATGGTTGACATTAGAAAAGACTTGACAGCTTTGACAGCTTGGCTGCATCAGCTGTAAATTCCTGGTTGCCAGTTGCCACTTGCCATGCCAACTATATTTATCAAAATTGTGCATAGTAAAAAAAATACTAATAAGAAATTGGTTTATTTATTTAAATTAGTACATAAATAAGATTTTATTGATCAAAATAATATTATTATATGTGTACCAGAAAACAATACCTATTGTTGTCATAATTGATGATAACAAGAATAAATACATGTTGTATCATCCTAAATTTTCTGAAAATCAAGGGTTTCGCTCATTTACTCATTTTTAGAGTTACAGATTCTCTACTTAGCCTCAGTTGCTGGCAACATTATTTGCATGCCTGACTGCCTGACATGCCTTGCCTGTCAGCCAGTCTCATTCTTACTAAAACCATTGACTAAAATATTGTCTTTGCTAAAACGTAGTGATTATATTCTCTTTGATTCTTACGTTTCTTTCTTTTCTTGCTTCTTGTTTGTTGTTTAGGTACATTGTATTTGTATCTTACAACAAAGAGAATATAATCACTACGTAAAAATATCATCTAACGTTTTTGATAAAACTATGGAGCTTAATAGTAAACCAAAGAAAAAACCAATCAAAGTTGAAGATATGTCCAAAGAACAAATACGGAAAGCTGTAATTAGAAAAAAAGAATGCAATGCCAAAGCTCTTAAAATTGTAGAAAGTTTGTTGGAAGAGAGTGTTTCTGAAAAATATTTACTGCAATGCCTACCAGATATCAATCAAAGCCACTTTGAAGACGTTGTCGAAGAGAGAGCCATCCTGAATCTTTGTGGGTACCCAATTTGTCAACAAACAATTTCATACAAAGATATACCTAAACAAAAGTATCGTATCTCTTTGAAAACCAACAAAGTGTACGATATAACAGCTAGAAAGAACTTTTGCAGCAACAGCTGCTATAAGTTGGCTATGTATGCGAAGCAGCAAATGTTGACAAGTCCTCTTTGGTTCCGTGAGCATGAAGAAGTACCCCAGTTTCACCTTCTGCCTCGGGACGTCCTTGGCACTATGGGACAGGAAGTTGACCTTGGAGCTGTAGAAAGAGTTGAATTACAACCAAAACACAAACCATCTTTCACTTCAATTAATGATCTGGCCACTGCTACATTCAAAGAAATTAATACAGAAGACCAAACACTAGTAAACAATAATATTAATGAAAATTTTAAGCCTGAATCTAAAAGTATTAATCATATTGAAGAAAACATTGTTCAAGCTTTGGACAACATAAAATTAAATAATGATGATAACAAACCTGACATAAAAAAGAAAATACCAGCTCAGAATGTTACAAACATTGTTGGAGACATTGTAGAAAAAGCTGAGAAAAAGATTGACCCAATCCTCACACAATCACCTATTGAAACTCGGAAAGAAAGTCTAAGCAAACATAAAAAGGTTCACCATAAAAAGCAGCCCTCGATCACAGCATTATCAATAGAAGTAGAAAAGTGCCTTGCTCAATGGTTCACTCTTGATACCATACTTCTGCTATATGGTGAAGAAAGAGTCAGAGAAATGGTTTCTGACAAAGGAGAAAGTATAAAAAAATACCTAAACAACTATGCCCAGGGGATATTCTACAATTCAAGTGCTTATGACCAGTACCAACAACTGTGTAAAAAGCTCAACTTGCTAGAGATAGAAGACAAGCGTTCTGATGCTAAATCAATACACAGGCAAATGCAACCGCTGCCGGACTATTCAATACTTCAGGAAGAGAGCAAACGAATGCAGTTGAAGGTTAAAGCCTACATGTCTGGGGAACTAGAGATACCTGAAGCCTCAAAAGAAGTAGAAGTGAAAGAAAAGTGTAACGAAGATGATAATGTAACACAATTGCCACTTGTAGATAGGAATGCTCAGCATGCACTACGAAGGAGAATAGTCTTTCAACATTTACATAAAGTTCTTCCAGATTTGCTCCGTTCACTTGGTTTACTAGATCTGTCAGTCAGTTCAGATGTTAGGCTTTTAGTCAACACATTCAAATTTAAAGCAAACAATATTATGTTCAAGCCACTTCAATGGAATCTGATTGCCTTAATTTTTATTAAGCTATTGTCCATTAGGGATAAAAGATTGGAGTATTGTTTAGTAGAACCCATGGCATTCCAGCACATGCAGCTTCTACTGTTGAGCTATAACTTAAATGATGGGTACTTAGACAGACTAATATCTTGGCTAACAGATATTGATAGGCTTATTGATAAGAATGATACACAGTTTACTTTTGAATAAGTTTATTTATTTTATAGCTGTTATATTTAATGTATTGGTAATGACACACTACAGACCTTGTGGTCAAACTACAATGTTGATTTAGATAAAATAATTTTAATCTTTACATGTGTTTTAATGTAACAGCAATTTAATGTATTAACAACTATCTTAAAACTACTCCAGTTTACTATTAGCTTCAATTTAAAATCACAACTTGTCATTAATGAGACTGCTATGCAGCACCTTATAAATGTGTGATAAGAACTCTAGGTTTGACCTAATTCTGTATACTTATGAAAGTGTCTATGACTTATGATACTAATCTGATAATGTTACTACTTAGCCAAGACCTAACATAATACCTATAGATACCCTAGGTACCTATAATATCAAGAAAGAATACTTTGGAATAAATTTATTAGACAACTTCTATATTTGAAATATAGGTATATAGACCAGGGTTTTTAATTTTTTACAAGGAAAAAAATAGTAGTAGAATGAAACCCATTAGAAAAGGAGGGGAATATGATAAAAATGAAAGGAAAAATAAATTACGGTCGATCTGAGTTCGGGAAGTGGGAGGGGGTGGGCTTTTAAGGGGAGAAAATGGTTTATCTCGATTTGCGGTGAAACTACAAGTCCTATGAAAAAAAGTTATATGGCAAAGTTGTAGGTAATAAAAAGATCTACAACTTTTAATTCACAAGTTTTTTACATAACCTCAAAACTTATGTGAAAAATTCAAATAACCAAGTTTTTCGTTTTTTTTATTTATCTTTTTCAAAAATAATTATTTTTCTACGAAATTTGGTGAAAACTTGCCTATTTATGTCCTTAATACACTGTGATTTACTTGATTGAAAATATTATTGTTTTCACCTTATTTTGACTTAATTTAATAAAAAATAGACTATTTTTCAATCGAAAATTCACGTGTCAAAATATTCGCTTTTTTATAAAAGTCGGTCACCGCAAATCGAGATAAACCATTTTCTCCCCTTAGAAGCCCACCCCCTCCCACTTCCCGAACTCAGATCGACCGTAATTTATTTTTCCTTTCATTTTTATCATATTCCCCTCCTTTTCTAATGGGTTTCATTCTACTACTATTTTTTTCCTTTTTTGACAATTTTTGAAGCTAACTGCACTGGTCTAATAGACAATGTATGTAACACTGCATGTTGTGATCAATCTACTATGTAGATTTTGATATTTTGAACTGTATTTTATTGAAACTTTTCCCATAACAATCTTAAAACAACTCAACTTCACTATTTATACACAAAATCACAAAAAAAATTTAATCAGTAAAGTCTAGGAAGTTAAATTAGGATCTAATATCGACAATGCAGCACCCACTAAATGCAAAGACCCTGTGATAAGAATTCGAGGTTTGACCTCTTTCTGTATACTAACTAAAGCATCAGCTACACATTCTAATATTGTGACATTGCTAGAGGAATATTGTTTCCAAGTGTCTGCGTGAGTTTGACATCTATAGAGTTGGTCTTCTTGCTCTACTAAGGAGTAGTTGTCGTTGTTTGTGGCGGTGGCGCGGTGCGTGGTGGGGACTACGAAGTATGCGTGTTTGAATGGGATGGTGGTGAGCGGTTTGAGAAGGGTCTCAGAGTTTCTGTCTCCTGTTGCGGCGAAGATCAGTATTTGGTTTTCTTGTCTGAAAAGATACGATTTATTATTATTGAGAGAAATAATCATTACTTTCGATAGTGCCGCATTGGCGTAGCGAAACTATTAGACCGAATGAAACAATAAATACACCATATTCCATCACAATTAACGTAAAAAACGCAAGCGACGCTGTCGACGCGTCAGCTCGTTATTGAAATCGATAGCAAAAAATGACTAACGTAAGCGCTCTAACCAAATAACTAACTATAACGTCGAAGGAAAACATCGTGAAGAAACCAGTGGCTAATTGACTCGTCTTAGTAACGAGTTCTTTCCTCAGGATATGGCAGATTATGCTGATTATAACTATAGCTACTGTAAGCCGCGAGCAAAAGTTTGTATCAGATAAACATAGACTGGAAAGGCTATTAAAACGCGCGAGTGGAAAGCTAGTCTGAAAAAGTTATTACCTATTATTGTCATCGTGGAACCACTGCGCACAAATCTCCATAGACTCCTTCGTATGCGCTCCATCGAGGTAGAAGGTGCCACAACCGTGTTCCACGACCTGATACCTCCCCGGCCACTTGCACTGCCTCAACCCCTCCACCGTCTCCGCGGGCACCTCATACTGGACAGTCCCTAGCCTCTCAGCTCTCTTCACACCATTATGACCATTGATAGCATCTGATCTGAAGCCGTTAAGTCGCAGTTTTCCCTGGGTTATTCGTAGCCACGCGTGCGCTAGTTGTATGGCGAGAGAGGCGTTGGTTTTGTACGCGTCAAGGTTGACTTGGAGGCTCGGTTTGTGCGGACCGAGGTAGGAGTAGGAGTCGTAGTCGGGCGCGACCGTCAGTGGGCACTGTAACAAACAAATACTTGGATTCGTTAAACTTCCCTTACTCATAGATAAAAAAATAAATTAAGATCAAGCATGGAAATAATATTGGCATTATATTTCGTATCAGAATAAGAGCTCAGTGCCTCTTTTCTTTTCAGTTTCGTTTTGGTCTGAGTTTCGGTTGAATTGTCATTTATTGTATACCTGGAAATGTAAATCGCTCTTGATTAACTACTACTGGTCTATCACGGGCAGCGTGTGGCCGAGGATCGCCGTGTGGTCCAGCCCTAGCGCTGTCACACCGACTACTGGACTCACCTGCACCAGGTCAGCTGCGTGCACTAACACGTCCATGGCGTCGCGCGGCTGCGGCGCGGTGTACGCGGCACAGCCTGGCTTCATGACGCCCGCCTTCGCCGCCGCGATCTCGGGCAGCGTGTGGCCGAGGATCGCCGTGTGGTCCAGCCCTAGCGCTGTTATACCGACTACGGGAACTTTTCTATAACAGAAAAGGGGTTCAATCTATGAAAGATAATAAGCGCTCGACTCCCGCACTCCAGCACGACCAGCACATTGTGCATGTGCACTACCTCCACCTATTTGATCCTATGATGCACACTCGCATTTCTCACATTTCTACACAGCTGCTCCTCCAAGTTTGGGCATTGACTGTGCAATCGACGACCTCTGTGGCGCAGCGGGCGAAGGTCCGCCTGCGACGCAAGAGGTTGCTGGTTCGATTCCCGCCTCGGAATAGCTATTTGTATGACCTGCAAATATTTGTTCCGGGTATCTGGGTGTTTTACATAATATATGTATAATAAAAAAAATCTATCTATGTATGTATATTCCATTAAGTATATCAGAAACCTAGCACCCGTAACACAAGCCTAGAGCTTATCACGGGGCTAGATGTTGCTGTGTGAATTGT
Organism: Chloroclystis v-ata; assembly: GCA_963691955.1. Classification (NCBI taxonomy): domain Eukaryota; kingdom Metazoa; phylum Arthropoda; class Insecta; order Lepidoptera; family Geometridae; genus Chloroclystis; species Chloroclystis v-ata. The sequence goes on from OY829905.1 coordinate 6,603,377, forward strand.
CCAGCAATATTTATTTATTTAAAAAAAACAAGATTTCACGTAGTATCTATATACCTGAGCACGTTGGTGTAGTCCACGACGCCGCCGATGCCGACCTCGACGACGGCGACGTGCACGCGCTCCGCGAGGAACACGTTGTAGGCCAGCACGGTCAGGAACGCGAAGTACTTCGGCATGTCGCCTTCGAACTCCTGGTGGAACACAATTTCCCATTGTCATACCTTAAATTATTCGCTCGGGTAGCGAGGTTATATTAAACATATCTGTAAGAAACCAAAGGTCTTAATCCGCTACATCAAGGAGTTAGGCTGCTTAGGGCCGACTTAGGCAAGGGGACAATGCACAATACGCTCCATAGCGAGACGTCAGTGCAGATCCTAGTTCCTCCACAACAAATTAGAATTAGAATTAGCGAGGTAATATCCATTCCCCCTTAAAATGTGATTATATGCTATAGGTTGCCCTCGTAAACCTGCAATGTGATGCGAGGGAGTGCTACTAATACGACGGTAAGCTAGGATTTACGGCTATTAGATATAGGTACACAGTTTTAATAATAAATTCATTTCAGAATCACCTCACCTGACTATTAAACAGCATATCATACACCCGATGGAAATGTTCCGCGAAGGCCGCCTCCGCTAGAGGGCGCCCCGCGAGCCGCACTCGCTCGCGCGCCGCCACCAGGTGCGGCGACGAGAAGAACCCCGTGCGGAACCCGTGCGCGCGCAGAATGGACTCGCACATCGCGCTTGTTGAACCCTGAAATTAACTTACTACTTGATAATGCCGTAATATACTTAGTTCTGTATGTATTATTTCTTTGTTGTATTATGAATGAATGAATGAACACTTTATTGTACTTATAAAATAAAAAACATAGTAACAAAACTTAATACTATCTAAAAGTAAAAAGTACAAAGGGCGGCCTTATCGCTGAAAGCGATCTCTCCCAGACAACCGTAGGTATTATGTAATTTTTTATTTGTTTGTTAAAATGTCAAATTATTTTTGACATGAGCTATGAGTTACCTTTCCTTTAGTACCAGCTACATGAATGACAGACAGTTGGTCGAGTTTGCTCATCGACACACCGGTCCTGGCCAAGTAGTTCTCCATATCTTCCAAATTTGTGCATTTCTAGAAACAGTATTGAAATATTTATACAAAAATTAAAATATTAAAAGACAAAAAGTCAGTTATGCAAGTAAAATATACATGTACATGATAATTTTTATCAAACAAAAAAATGGTATTAAAACAATAAATAAATACATATTTCAATTCACACAGCAAAATGTAATTATGATGTGTAAAGAATGATCAGTGAAAATAATACTACTTACTGATATTTTTTGCTTATATTATAATCTGCTTATTTTTTAAATTTAAAGGCAAACTTACATTTTTTTGTTAATAGCAATATGCAAATATTTTCATAACAATACATACATACTTAGATACATAATTATTTTAACCTAACAGTTTAATCAATTAATTAAATGTGTTAATGCTTTTAACTCTAAATTATATTTTTTATCACAAAATTAGCAATGGCAAAACTATGCAAAACTCAAAATAGTTTTTTAAAGTTAATTATAGTGTTGACCATAATACTTACTTGGTTACCATCTTTTATCCTCCTTTTAATTTGTTCTATTGTAGATCTGTTAGACTGTAGGGAGTTGAGTTTCCTGATAGCATCCTGTAACATAGATATTCAAAGTACTTTTAATCATAATTATACTCTAGTTATTTCAACAACAGAGTAAACAGTAATTATAGCAATAATAAATATTGTCTGCATAATGCAAAAATTGTATAAGTTAATTATAAGTACTTAGAAGTTAAGTTAAAAAATAACCTGTATACACTTATACCCCATTTTAATTTATCAATTTACTCAAAATGTTTTTCATAATAAAATTGGTAGATAAGTATGTGATGTGTCTACCCCTTTCAATAATGTAATGGAATTATTGTTGAAGTTGATTCAACATGCTTAGTTAATTACTCATAATATTTAGAGATTTGGTAATACGATAGTAAACAGGTTTTATTACACAAGACGCGCGCATGTCGATCAATTTACATACAGCTCGCGACTATCATCAAAAAGTGACGAAACGAAACACAAGCACCCACTCAGTGGGTACTTACCAATAAATTTGACGTCTATTTTCTAATATACGTATCACTGTAAAAGTTATAAGTAGTACTAATTATTGTCTATGTCAATTAAAATGTTTCGGCTCTAAACTTACCTCATAAGAGTTATGTGTTGATATCATTCTGGACACTACTCTGTTCACTACACTAAAACTACGACTAACGCCAATTCGAGACATCAGCCAACAGGCTATCAAGGTCGTAATAATTAAGTTCTATGCTAGAGGAAACTCGTGGCATTTGAGCAAAACACTAAAATCTCACTAATACGAAAAGTGACGCCTGTGCTGTAGCACGTCTTATGATCGCATCGTATTTTATTGACATCTGACCTTTTCAGTCTTATCTGATCACTTGAAACAGCTGCATAACACTGGTATACACCGATTCATGGCTTCTCATTGATGTTCATCAATTAAATTTGTGATCTTATCGTTAAAATAACCTCGAAAAATCAAAACAATTTTGTGCGTAAACAAACAAACCAATGTGAGTTTGACATTGACATTGATTAAAATAAATAACAAGACGTGCGCAAAAATGGATACTTGAGCTCTAAACTGGATATCTCCTACCCTCCAATCTAAATTTTGATTTGGCTATACTTACTTTAATAACTACCAACTCAATTTGCTTAAATCTCAAAGGTCCGTTAGTTTACAATATTAAAAATATCATCAAAGAATGCTTGGGAAAATGTAGCGTAGCTGGCGAAGGTCAGATTGTATTCTCTTTTCATTTAATTCTGACCAAAGAGAATATAATCACTACGTTTTAAGAGACGGCACTTAGAACATTGGATTGAGTTCACTTGACGTGAGCTCGAGTAAACGCAACATTACCAACATAAGGACAATATCGCTCAGACAGGCAATGCTGCCAACCTAACAGTATTAACTTTTGGAAGCTCCTCCAGGACCTCGCTACTTGTATTTTTCATATATTTTGCAGAGAATTATACTAACCAATTCACCAATCATTGCTATACATTTGTTAAAATAAGGAGGCCATGAAAATAATACAAATCAAATAAAATCAATCGTTTATTTGCAAAAACACATCATTTTAAAATACAAAATAGGTACATTTCTTAGAACTAAGTAGGTACCTACCTAGTAAATGTGTTCAAACTTGCAAGCAGGTGTGCAAATATTAAGTAGGTAATGAGTATACTATAATAATACAATTAAATTGAATTAAACACTTAGGGTTCAAAGGAAATTTTGCAAGAAATATATATTGGGCTTATCTTTCGTCTACCACAAATAGAACATTTCCTGGAGCTTCTGTTGTATGATTTTTTTTTTATCCGAATCTTCTATTGTATTTTGCATGTTCAATTTTTAATATTAGTTTTGACTTCACTTTTGCACAATATTGCGGAATAAATTTGGATTTGATAAACTTAATTTTCTCAATTTCAAACAAAACGTACGACTGAAAAATCAGAATGAAATGACAATGTGACATGATAGTCAATCCGTCAATCGGCCAATTTTACTCCTAACCTAAGTACCAACCGAATAGTAAGAACTTCGGCATCTGTTGGTTGGCAAGGATTTCTCTACAATTATTTAATGTCTGTTTTGTCAAATTTAAAACTTAACATCAAAGAAATAAAGTGACTTATCGTTTACATTATCACTATTCAAATTCTGTTCCAAGGCAGTGTCGACCCCCTGATTCTGACTTCAGGGACAAAGAGAATATAATCACTACGTTTTTCAGGGAGCTTTCACATGTCATGCATGTTTAACTCACTTAATGACTATATTTCAAAGGCTCTTGTCAATTTGTTGTTTCAAGTAAAGTTTTTAATTAAACTGTGATTAGTAGCTGAGGTACTGATTTTCTCATCATGACTGAAACCGACGCTACCAATAGGCCTCTCGAGATGCCACCACAATTTATACCATATCTTGAGAAGTATCGAATTTACAAGATATTCAAGGTTGAACTGGTTTTTAATTCTCATGTACCTTCTTAACTACATGACATTTATATCTAAATTGCTTACCAATTTATAAATCTAACACCTTGTAGTTAAATAGACTACGCGCCGCCACTCAAGTCCGTTAGACGTGGCGCTGCTTGCCTAGATAGTAACGTTTCTAATAGGTACTGTAGTTCCCGTAAACCGTAAGACTTGAGTGGTGGCGCAGGCTCTAGGTTCGTTAATTCTGAGAAACCATTTTTTTATATTTACGCAAAGGTTTACATCAAGTAAAATTAACTTACCTATTAAGGCTTGGTCTTAACGTGTCTTTATTGAATGAATGAATTATGAAGTACCTACCTACGTCCTAAAATCACAAATAGGTAGGTACAAATTGATCATTGTTTTAAAGGTTTAAGTGTATGTATTGTTCAGGACATGATAAGAGACCTTGTGGTCGCGCTCCCCAACGACCACCTGAAGCACCTGAAGAACTACCTCGCGCGGCGCCGGCACTGCTCGCGGGACCCTGACCGCGTCGTGATCCTCGTCTCTCCAGAACTTCATATCGGTTAGAATGAAGAACTTTATTCTGAGCCATAATAACCATACTCTACTACTGTCACGTTGTTCCGTTGTTATTAGTTTAGTTTGTGATAAAATAGTCCAGCAATATTTATTTCAGTATTCAGTAGCTACATAAATATAAAAGTATTTATAAAATCTATTAATTTAAATAATAAGTACCTACTTTCTAAATTAGGTACATAGGTACAATACAATTAAAGCACGTTTTGCTAAATGTTAAATTCCTCAGATGTCAAATCGCTGGCTAAGCTATTGATGAAAGATCTGGGTTTCTTCGTGATCACGCGCCGTTGCGTGATGGATCGCTATGAAAAAGTAAGTCACTAACTACTTTTGTAAGTTGGTCATAGTCATTGTATTTTCTTTTCTTATAACCTTGCGAAGTTGCTTACTCTTGCAGTTATTTTACATTTTATTGCAAACCGTATGAATAGCGACCTCTTGCGTTGCAGGAGTAGGTACCTTCCCTTACTGCGCTGCAAAGGTTTTTAATGTAAAAATGTATGACTTAATAAAGTTAAACATGAAATGATAGGTAAGTACTTACAATTTAATTTAATTAATTTTAATTTAATTCAGATTAAAAATGCAGGTTTTAATAGGTACTATGGTACAGTCACCAGCATTAATATCTGACAATGAACAGCGCCGCAAAAATATGTGACACAGATTGCCAGCAAAAACATGTGATAAGGTAACGTGCATAATAATCTGATGCTTTCGCGGCGGTAAAAATATATGACATAGTCAACAGCATTAACATCTGACAACAGATGAGCGCGTAATTATCTGACATGCCCCGACAGCGAAATTATGTGACGATACATTGTCATCAGATCGTCATTTGATCCGTCTCTTAATTTCACACACTTTGTCAGTTACCTCGTGGTTTAATGGCTATAGTAGGCGCTTCGTAATCCGAAGTCCGCGAGTTCGAGTTGCACCGGGTGCCTTCTTTTTTTTTTAAGTTTTATTTAAAATGATTTAATGTTGGAGTATATACTTCTCAGGCAGGTATTATATTATAGATAAAACATTCCTAAAATTTCATTAAGATTCCTTGAGGAATTGGTGGAATTCATATTCAGATTCTTTTTGTAAAAAGATTCTTAACATTACGATATTGAATCTATGAGCGACACAGATCGGAGGGCAGTAGTCAAAGTTAAAGTGTATTTAAAACTTTTTCATGGTTTTGAGATCTTAAAGAGTTTTGATTTATTTATGAAAACTGTCATAAATTATGTCATGTCAATTCATGAAAAGTAAATTTAAGATATTTCATAGAACAAACAAATCACTACGTTTTTATGCTTCTTAACCCTACGTTGCTCTCAGTGCTATATCACAACCAATATAATTTTTTTTTAATATCTTTTCAGTCTTCTTATTATTAAAAAAAAAAATTGACCATATTCCGCATACCCTGCGAATGATAATTTAAAATATAGGTAGTTCATTGCATGTTTTGCCATACCTACTTATATGGAACTAAATATAAAAGCCAGTAATATTTATAAAGCAGTTTTTCCCTTAAACTTAATTTATATGAAATTTTTGAATCAATTTTAAATATTCCTTTTTTTTTACATTATTTATCTAGAACACAAATATGACCATCACAAATTTTTTTTAAAGAAAATAATCATGCAGTTTAGGGTTAAGGTTTAGGAACTTATTCTTTCATAAATTCACTATTATCTAATATTAAAGTATATCATACGGTTTGACTTTTCATTTATAAAATCAATCAGAAATAAAAGGCAGACTATGAATTTTAACATTTCATGTGAAATTTAGTTCAGAAAACTTGGCATTTATTTATTTATTAATAAAATCCCCAGCCCTTTCATTTTTCTTATACCTGAGCTTACGGCCAAAAAACATAATAAATAAAATAAAATCAATAAATATTGCTAATTGCTAGACAATTCACAATGCAACATCTAGCCTCGTGGTAAGCTAGAATCTTGTGTTACGGGTGCTAGATTTCTGATAATACCTAATAATATACATACCTACATTAAAGAAAGTTACTTAAAACACAGGAAAAGCCGTGTTTAGAAATTATACTTTTAATATCAAAATAACACTGAGGCTACTCTTTGCCGCAGAAAAATACAAAAATCCGCATTAAGATATATTTTAGCGCAGGCAAAGCCGCGGGGCGGAACGCTAGTATTACCTATATCTTAGGGTCTTCAAAATGAATTTCAATTTATAGAAGTAATTTGATGAATTTGATGTGTCAGATGTTTATGCGTTCATTCTATTGTCAAATCATTTTGCAGTAATAGTGTCACATAATTTTGCTTTCGGGGCATGTCAGATAATTACGCGCTCATCTGTTGTCAGATGTTAATGCTGTTGACTATGTCATATATTTTTACCGCCGCGAAAGCATCAGATTATTATGCACGTTACCTTATCACATGTTTTTGCTGGCAATCTGTGTCACATATTTTTGCGGCGCTGTTCATTGTCAGATATTAATGCTGGTGACTGTACTACCTAACCTCCGACATTCGTAACAAAAGTCACCTCACAATGAATTAGATAAACCATAGATAACGCAATTAAATCGTCTAAAAGACAGTCAATTCTTCCAGCACGACTACTTCCAGCCAGAATGCTACTCGCCGGAGATAATGTCGGAGGTGACGAAGCACATGACTCTGAAAGACCCAGTTCCGCAAGCAGGCTGGCTCATGTTCGGTTCGTATGATTAGCCATACAGAACATAGTAGGTAGGTAGCTTTAATAAATCTGAAAAAGAATAGACTGTTTCCTGTCCGTTAAAGCGGCATCTAAATATATCAGTACTTACTGCTTTACAGCAAGAGCGCACGTATTTGTATAAATAATAAAATAGCAATTTTTAAATATTGCTAGATAAATTACACGAAGAAAATATTAACTCTACAAAATATCTTAATTTGCCTGATGCACAATAGGTACAGTCAGCCAAAAATGTGGTCTACCACCTATGGTGGTTGAGGTTCGTTTTTACAGTTATAAATTATGTTTTAAAAGTCAACCATATCGATCATTACATCGGACAGAAACTTTTGTCAAAACTGGTAGACCACTTTCTTGGCCGACTCGCCCAATGAAGTAAGAATATTTATTCTGAGGCTACTTTTATTTATTTTTATTATTTACTAGCAGCCCCCGCGAACTTCGTCTCGCCATATACTTTTATTTGCAACTACATATCGCACCTTCGGAACCAGAGGGTCACTTTTGCATGTTTTTCAACTTTACAGGAGGAGCATTTTAAAGTTTTTTTTGACGTATTTTTTTAATAACTCTGTGCCGTTTTAGAGTATTGCGGAGTTTCTCATAGTTCTAGATTGATTAGTTTTTCATGGATAATCGTCACTAATTATAAAAAAAATACAAGTAGACGTTTCTGAGAAAAAAGCCTTAAACTGAGGGAAGGGTACCAAAAGTGTCTTTTTGTTACAAATCATTAACTGTACTATTGCAGAAACGACCTTTTAAAAAACTAATAAAATCATGAAAGTACTTATAAGAACGTGTTTTAGGACGACTTAAGTTTATTTATCGTAAAGATGTATATCAGTAGAAATCAATATAAACTGAAACGAGCACTAGAAGGAGAATAATCGCTAAATTTAACGTTTTAATGGAGAATTATTAAATAAAGTAGGAAATATTATCGAGTATTTTATTTGAAATTCAAACAAATGGCCCATAAATGAGGCAAAGATAGCAAACATTACGAAATAAATTACAAAAAATGGCTTTCAAGTTATACAACGTATAAAACCTTAGTATAAACTGAATAGGTAGTTATAATAACAGTGCTGAGATGCTGTTCTAGTATCTGCAGTCTTTATAAAAGTTAAAGTTGTACTTAATATTTAATAGAAGATCAAAACAATAGGCGTGTCTTTTAATAACATGCAAATCTAAACAAAATAGGCCTGAAATGTAGGACATTTCAATTTAATGATCTATCTTTACTAGATACTAAAGAAACTTATCAGCGGAATATATTTGTAGTTTATTTACTGGTTAATCATAAATCTGGAATAAAAACAAAACAATTACTCAATAGATAAGTTTCCACCCAATCGGGATCTAAATAATAATGTAAATAGAAATCAAGTAAGAAATTAAGTAGAAAATTATCATCAAAACAATGAGGACTATTTGACACTTCTATTCAAAAATAACACTCTAAAAATGCTAATTATTACAAAAATAATGGCACTTGTACACAGAAGTGACGTTTTGAGTCCAATGAAAAGAGAAGTTTTATGCCATAATGTCATTTATAACGAGAAGTGACGTTATGTTTACAGCAGACAAATGCCAAAATTTGGTATAAAAAAGTCATTTTTATTAAGAAGTAACATTATAATAGCAAAAAGTATGTAAGCAAATATGTCATTATTTAACTTAGTGCCCCTCTGTCGCCAGCGCACAAGGTCATCCTTCGGCTGTTAAAACTCTACTGACCAGAAGACACGTTTCGTTTCAAACAAACGGGCCGATTACGCAAAATAACATAACGTCTCATCCGCCCTCAAAACGATGTTATTCATGCGATTGTCACCGTAATTGCTGAGTATATAGAGTCGAATATGGCGGTTCTTTCTGCATATTTAAGTCGTTTTCGTAAAATGTTGCAGAAGTGACCCTTTGGTTCCGGACGTGCGATATATCCATACTAATTTCATCCAAATCGAATTATCCTGCGTAAGCATATATTTTCCCGCGGAAGCATTTAATTTTTACGCGGTAAAAAGTCTCTCGCCATATACTTTTATTTGCAACTATCTACATACTAAATTTCATCGAAATCGAATTTTCCTACGTAAGCATATATTTTCCCGTGGAAGCATGTATTTTCCGCGGTGAAAAGTCTCTCGCCATATACTTTTATTTGCTACTATCTTCTGCATACTAAATTTTATCTAAATCGATTTTTCCGCGTAAGCATATATTTTTCCGCCGAAGTATGTATTTTTCCGCGGTAAAAAGTAGCCTATGTTAGGATTAGGATATTACATATATTATATTACATTACATTGACCCCCCCGTACCCCAGTGAAGCTTACATGGAGCATACATCGCATACTGGCTAGCTGAGCGCGGTGAGCGACAACCTCTTAGACTTTTTTCTAATACTTGCATTTTTAAACTCGTGATATCTTCCGAATGAAATGTCCGAATTGAATAATTCAAAAAGTTATAAAAAGGTATTAAAGCCGTCTTGAATATAAAGTAATTTATTTTGATAAGGATTAATACCAAGGTACAAATGAAGACCCTTTCAAGAGGCGGCATATATAAATTAATATTTTAGAATAAAAAACTGCTTACTGTGACATAACTATAATATTTAGACATATGCTGTCGCGACATTTTTTGTAGATAATGATGAGTTCTGCAAAGTCGTAGTACATGATTTTGTTCTATCATCAATAGTTTTCGCAGCGCACGCGACGTAAGGAATTTTTCAGGTCATTTTTTACACCTTATGTTACATTATTGGAGTTTTAGTAAGGATCCCTATTTTTTTTTTATATATAATATAGCCTATGTTACTCAGGGATAATGTAGCTTTCCAAAGGTGAAAGAATTTTTGATATCGGTCCAGTAGTTTCGGAGCCTATTCGTTACAAACAAACAAACAAACATACAAACAAATCTTTCCTCTTTATAATATTAGTATAGATTCAGGCTTGAGGGACTCGCCTATGAATGAATGAATGGTCAGTTTTTTAATAACTCTAGATCATCCCTGCACGATCCGAGAAGCCCGCTGCCTGCAACAGGACGGCGTCCTACCCACTGTAACGCTAGTGCTGAAGCCCCCGCCTCCCGTGGCGCCGAAGAACCCCAACCACTTGACTCCTGAGAGGAACTTCTCACAGCAGGACTTTGAAGGACTCAAATACGCTTATAAGGCTACGCTCAAGGTATATCTAGCTAGATAGATAGGATTACAAAGATAGGTGAACAAAGACCATGGATTGGTCAAAATTATTGGCCCTGGATTGGCAAATATTTTTCACACTTCTGTTTATATTATTTCTAACCGTGAGAATGAGAACCCTTTGTTCCCACTTCTACCACCAGAGGTACTAGTGAGAAATCTCGTTCTCTTTAGTAGGTACTTACCACTGTTTTTTAAAATTTATTTTAATGGTACTAAAGAGACTATATTTTTTATCCCACTTGTACTACCAACTAGTACCACCGGCGGTACTCACCTATTATTGGCTTTATGGTTTTAGTTAAATTTACATCTATCATAAGCTTGTTTATCTCTCTAGGAAGTAATCGTGACCGCCGAAGACGACCTCGACCAGCTCTCGGCGAAGTGCTTCAACGCGGTGCGCGCGTGCGCCGCGGGGCTGCAGGGCCCGTCACAGGGCTACCACGTGGTCGGCGCGCCCGGCACCTACCGCGTGCTCATGCTGGGGCCCAAGGGCTCCGGACGACACAGCCAGGGCATCGCCGCGGCTAAGCATTTCGGATTAGTTTACAGTTCGTTACCTACATTTTAAAACTTTACTTATAATATGGCTAGTGACGACCTCTGTGGCGCAGCGGACGCAGGAGGGTTTGATTCCCGCCTCGGAACAAAATTTGTACTTACGTACCTACTTGTAATACCTATTCATAGATCTAGGTGTTTTATTAGTTTTGTATAGAATAGATCCAAAACTTTGGGTAGGTACCTACCGCATTAAGCATTATTATGATTATTTCAGTATGTTTCGACGATTTACTAGAGGAGGCCAAGTTGAAACAAGACGATATTGGTTATAAATTACGGCGCTACGGCCAGAGTCTGCAAATTAGATCGGAAATTATCCAACGCCGATTGTTGATGAAGGTAAGTAAGTAAATGGAGCTTTGAAAAGGCAAGTCTACCAGGTTTTTCTATCATAGATCATACAGAAAATTACAAAACAAGGACTGGATAAATTTTAATTAAAAATTTCATAGAGCCTTGGGCCTCTAGCGAGGCCTTGTCCACACAAATATTTAGTAAATATTTCTTTTTTGCGAAAAATACTAAGTATTTTGTTTGATTACAAGCTCCGAATTGCGCAGCGTTATTATGTAAGTAAGTATATAAGTAAGTATTTATAATAATTTAATGACTATCTACAAACTTTCAGGATTGTATTGACCACGGCTGGGTTCTGACTGGATATCCTAACTCTGGAAATGACTTCGAATGTCTCGATAAGTCCACCACCCCGCCCAATCGGTTTGATTGTTTTCTAAAAAGCTAACAATTTCTACTAGGTACCTGTATTGTGGTCGAGTAGCTGGTTACTTTCATTTTAGCTTTAGTTACTGTTACACACTACAAAGCTTTTTTGAGTAGGTTACTTTCACTTTGAAAGTAAATTTGTGATTGATAAAAAATTGGAGCGAAACTGTAGGTACCTACCTACGTCTATGCCAGAATAGCTTCTGTACAAAGATCTAGACTAGTTAGATATCTTCCTAATTAGATAGTAGTTCACAGTTTCACAGTGTTAATTATCCATACTCTACGCTGCATTATTCCGTTAAATACTAAAGAAAGTAGCTACTTTAGCTTAAATAGATATGTAGGATTGGTTTAATTATTGTCAGAGAGCTTGAAGATATTGGTAGCTAATTTAACAAATGGTCTTATTTGGATTTTAATGATGTTTGTAGCTTAGAATTGCCAATTAATCTGCAATATTTTTCGGTCGTACTGTGTCCACTTTGGTAAACTAAAGTTGACTAAAATTACCTAGGCACTCTGTTTTGGCGCACAGAAAAAATATAGGGTGTTATTATATTAATCAAATTATAACGGGTTTAATGAATAACAGTGTGATATTCCTGAACGCCGATTTGAACACGTGCAAGGCTCGCAAAACTCTGTTCGGCGTGGACTACTGCACCGGCAAGACCGAGCCCCTGGGCTCCGGGCCTCGGGTCAAGCAGCACCCCAACGATATGGCTGAGAATCTGGACTTGGAGGTTCTTATACCTATCATTACAGATAATCTTTTATAAACAGAATCGATTCAAACATGCAAATCAGACTCGATCTAGTAGAGTAAGAAAGGTCCACTGACTGCTCTCTCTTGTCTCTCTTGTCTAATCTTTAATCTAACCAAGTCGAATTTATTAATTTTTTTTAAAATGTTAAAAATATGTAAGTAAGTACTCTTTTCTTAAAGCACCTAACTATCTACTAAAGTTTACTAAACAAAAGTTATTCTAATATAGAAAAAACTTTACCTAACTTTTAATTTTAACTGAATATTAACGAAGTTACGTTAAGATGATACATACAGATTCTCTTTACCTAGGCCACAGAACATATAATATAATTATAGGCTTAGAGGTGCGGACCTACGAACACAAGTAGGCAATTTTATTTAGCACGCAATTTTAATAATTCATCGAGCAGCGGTACAAAAATTCCTGAACGGTCAAAATTTTTAAGTCAACAGATTTTCTAGCACGTTGACCGAGGTCAATATCAAGCGACACGTCATTATTGAAATAGGAACCCATATCTATAGTACCTACCTAGTACCGTAGGAACGGTGGCCTGTCCTACTTTCAAAATGTTGACTACTTATAGCTACTATTAATTTTTATTTAAAGCAAAACCTACTAACTAATGCATGCAATTAGCTGTTCAATTAAAAAATAGTGTTTATTGTTAACAATTAACTTAGTATAGGATAGCCTAGTAAGAATATTGAGTTTTAGCTACACTACTGATAGGTAATTTTCCTTCAGCTGGACAATTTCTTCTCTGAAACGCTCGCGGAGCTGCGAGCGGCGGCCGGCATCACAGCAGTGGAAATCAACGCTAATGAGACTTTTGGTTAGTTAAAAATAATATTTAAAAACCCGTTTATTCCAACCAGTTCGATCAGTAGTTCGATTGTCGAACTGTTTGGAAGTTTTTTTTCCAAACAGTTCGACTGAAGCATCGAACTAGTTGGAAACGTGTATTTTATTCCAAATAGTTCTACTAACTCCGAAGTACAGTCATCGATTTACGATGCGCAAAGATGTCGCATCGATAATTTCGCATTAGGCGCGTCCATTTAGGATCTATATATATATTTCGCGTTTTTTTTTACCTTGAATATAATACTAGCAAAATCTATATCAGGTACCAGGGTAGCAGAAACTATGAAGAGGTAGGTACGTAGATTGAAACCGATGATTTTCGATGACAGCTCCATAACTACTCATCCTAGAAAGTCCGTTTTGATTTCAAACGAAAGGTGTTAATGAAACCTCATTTTTCGATGACAGCTGTCAAAATCAAAACTGTCATATCTCCGTAACTACTCGTCGTAGAAAGTCCGTTTTGATTTCAAACGAAAGGTGTTAATGAGATCTCATTTTTCGATGACAGCTGTCAAAATCAAAACTGTCATATCTCCGTAAATACTCGTCGTAGAAAGTCCGTTTTGATTTCAAACGAAAGGTGTTAATGAGATCTCATTTTTCGATGACAGCTGTCAAAATCAAAACTGTCATATCTCCGTAAATACTCGTCGTAGAAAGTCCGTTTTGATTTCAAACGAAAGGTGTTAATGAGATCTCATTTTTCGATGACAGCTGTCAAAATTAAAACTGTCATATCTCCGTAAATACTCATCCTAGAAAGTCCGTTTTGATTTCAAACGAAAGGTGTTAATGAGATCTCATTTTTCGATGACAGCTGTCAAAATTAAAACTGTCATATCTCCGTAACTACTCATCATAGAAAGTCCGTTTTGATTTCAAACGAAAGGTGTTAATGAGACCTCATTCTTCGATGACAGCTGTCAAAATTAAAACTGTCATATCTCCGTAACTACTCATCCTAGAAAGTCCGTTTTGATTTCAAACGAAAGGTGTTAAAATTAATCAACTGTCAAAATGTCAATGGGGACTTTAATTTATAATATGTATATAGATAGTAATTCGTAGTTTAATACTAAATATCTCAAAAACATAGTCTCTCCGCCGCGCCGTATAAATATATATTATATAAAATTTTTGATGAAAAGATAGAATATTTATTGAGAAAGTTTTATGTACTACAGGTACATAAAACTTTTACTACTTTTACTACAGAAAATATGTTATTTATAGGCGAAAATATATAAAACGAGGGCAACGCCGCTTTATTGTAAAAACTCGACAACTGAAAAAACAGATCTATTCCAATTTTTTTAACTATCTGTTCAACTATTTGAAAATATTGCAATATTTTTTTGAAAATAAAGGTCTCACTAACACCTTTCGTTTGAAATCAAAACGGACTTTCTAGGATGAGTTGTTACGGAGATATGACAGTTTTAATTTTGACAGCTGTCATCGAAAAATGAGGTCTCATTAACACCTTTCGTTTGAAATTAAAACGGACTTTCTACTACGAGTAGTTACGGAGATATGACAGTTTTGATTTTGACAGCTGTCATCGAAGAATGAGGTCTCATTAACACCTTTTGTTTGAAATCAAAACGGACTTTCTGGGATGAGTAGTTACGGAGATATGACAGTTTTAATTTTGACAGCTGTCATCGAAAAATGAGGTCTCATTAACACCTTTTGTTTGAAATCAAAACGGACTTTCTAGGATGAGTAGTTACGGAGATATGACAGTTTTAATTTTGACAGCTGTCATCGAAAAATGAGGTCTCATTAACACCTTTCGTTTGAAATCAAAACGGACTTTCTAGGATGAGTAGTTATGGATCTGTCATCGAAAATCATCGTTTTCAATCTACGTACCTCTTCATAGTTTCTGCTACCCTGGTACCTTATATAGATTTTGCTAGTATTATATTTAGAGCAAAAAAACGCGAATTGATATTTACTTGTGTATGTTCATAAAACAACTAAATAAACCCGCCCAATGCAAAATTATCGTATCCGTTTAGTTATATTTTTCAGTATAACTATTGGATTTTTTTAGTTATAATAATTTGTAATAAGTGATCCTTCAATGAGGATATAATATCGAGAAAGGATTTATTATTATCATAACAAAAAGGACAATTCCTTTCAAGATACAAATGCATTGAAAGTTCCATTTCTGACTGTACCATAATAATCATAGTAGATCTATTTGGAACTAGTTTGGAATAAAATACATGTTTCCAACTAGTTCGATGCGTCAGTCGAACTGTTTGGAAAAAAAACTTCCAAACAGTTCGACAATCGAACTACTGATCGAACTGTTTGGAATAAACGTAAAAACCTCGGTAGGTACTAACTACGGCCCTAAAATATTATTTGCAGATGCTGTTCAAGTCAGGATCCAGGCAGCTATTATAGCTGCACCGTCCTTCGACATCGAGTTTTGCAGTACCTACCTAGGCAAAGCTGTAGTAGATTAGAATTCCTAAATTTGTAGACGGGGAGTATTTATTAGGAAATAAAAGTTGTGTTCTCATTAGAAAATTGTTTTATTATGTACTCCTTCGTACTTCCAAATTCTTTAAAATTACTACATCATAATTATTCTGCTAATTATCAACTAACAATTCTGCAGTCTCAAAATAATTACATACATACATTTAAGAACACTGAGGTAGTCTCCGAGTGGGTGAGACTATCGATTCATCTCCTCAAAAAAAAATAGGAAGACGAAGAACCGAATAGGAGGAACCGGTCCTCATTCAACTGTTACAAATAAAAATGCATCGATTTATACAACACAACAAGTACGCGAAACATTCACTCGCGCGCGGCGGGAGCGCGATCAGATCGACTCCAGGCGGTGCCAATGCCCGCCGCACGCCCGCGCATCCCTCCACATTCATGCAATAAATATACAAAACACGAGCTAACATTTGTGCTTAGCTGCAGGCGACGTACCGAGGCGCGGCCCCGGTCCGTCGCCTGCAGCCACCCTACGGACATCACATTTGGCTACTCATCAGGCAGTCTGTTTACAACTCGTCCCTGAACTCATCCTCCTCGCCGCCCGCGCCCGGGGGAGGCATACCGCCCTGTCCCTGGTACAGTTTCGCGATGATGGGTTGTACGATGTCTTCAAGCTTCTTCTTTTCCTTCTTGTACTCCTCTGAGTCGGTGTCCTGGTTGTCTTCAAGCCACTTGATGGCGGCATCGATGGCTTCCTCCATCTTTGTCTTCTCGTCGTCGCTGAGCTTGGCGCCGAGTTTCTCCTTGTCTTGGAGTTGGTTCTTGAGCGAGTAGGCGTAGCTCTCGAGCTCGTTTCTGGCCTCAACGCGCTCCTTTAGTTTCTTGTCGTCGTCAGCGAATTTCTCGGCGTCCTTGATCATTCTCTCGATGTCCTCGGGCGTAAGTCTGTTCTGGTCGTTGGTGATGACTATCTTTTCCCTGTTTCCTGTGCCCTTGTCTTCAGCCGATACTTGGAGGATACCGTTGGCGTCGATTTCGAATGTGACTTCGATTTGAGGAATGCCTCTGGGCGCGGGCGGGATGCCAGTAAGATCGAACTTGCCGAGCAGATGGTTGTCCTTGGTCATGGGACGTTCACCTTCGTAAACTTGAATGGTGACGGTGTGCTGGTTGTCGCTGGCGGTGGAGAAGATCTGGGACTTCTTGGTGGGAATGACGGTGTTACGTGGGATAAGCTTGGTCATGACACCTCCGACGGTCTCGATACCCATGGTGAGAGGGTTGACGTCGAGCAGCACAATGGCGTCGGTGTCTTGTTCACCGCTGAGTACTCCGGCCTGGACGGCGGCACCGTAGGCGACGGCTTCGTCGGGGTTGATGCCTCGGGAAGGCTCCTTGCCATTGAAGAATTCCTTGACAAGTTGCTGTACCTTGGGGATACGAGTGGAACCTCCCACAAGTACGATTTCATCAACGTCCTTCTTGTTCATGTCGGCGTCTTCCAATACCTTCTGGACAGGCTTGAGGGTAGATCTGAACAGATCCATGTTCAATTCCTCGAACTTAGCACGGGTCAGAGTTTCGGAGAAATCATCACCTTCGAAGAAGGATTCAATCTCAATCTTGACCTGGTGGCTTGAAGACAAAGCTCTCTTCGCCTTCTCGACTTCACGACGCAGCTTCTGAACGGCACGGTTGTCCTTTCTGATGTCCTTGCCCTTCTTCTTCTTGTACAGTTTGATGAAGTGCTCCATGACGCGCTGATCGAAGTCCTCACCTCCCAAGTGGGTGTCACCGTTGGTGGCGACCACCTCAAACACTCCGTTGTCGATGGTGAGCAGAGACACGTCGAAGGTACCGCCACCCAAATCGAATACAAGGACGTTCTTCTCTCCGTCCTTCTTGTCGAGACCGTAAGCGATAGCGGCAGCGGTGGGCTCGTTGATGATTCTCATGACCTGGAGACCGGCGATGGCTCCGGCGTCTTTGGTGGCCTGACGCTGGGCGTCGTTGAAGTAGGCGGGCACAGTGACGACGGCATGGGTGACCTTCTTACCGAGGTAAGCCTCAGCAGTTTCCTTCATCTTGGTTAGAACCATGGCAGAAATTTCCTCCGGAGCGAAGACCTTCTGGCCCTGAGCAGTTTGTACCTGAACATGGGGTTTGGCACTCTTCTCAACAACTGCGAAGGGGAAGAACTTCACATCATGTTGGACAGTGGAGTCACCCCAGTCACGTCCAATAAGACGCTTGGCATCGAAGACAGTGTTTTCAGGGTTCGTTGTCAGCTGATTCTTGGCAGCATCTCCGATGAGACGCTCACCATCAGCAGTGAAGGCTACATATGAGGGAGTGATACGGTTACCCTGGTCATTGGCGATGATCTCCACACGTCCATTTTTGTATACACCCACACTATGGACAAAAGAAAAATATTGTTAGTTTTGAATCATTAATTAATGTCAAATAATAATCATAAGGTTCTGCAAATATATTTTTTATATTGGATTTTTTTATTAAAATGGATTTAATCAACAGCCAACATTTTATGAAACAGCTATTCATTGCCCAATCGTTCTATCTTATTATCTGGTCATTGTCCTACTTTAATTCAAGGTTATGAGTTGCTATGCAAATGAGATCTCTTTTCTTATTCTAGTTTTCTGAATGAAATGTTGAAAACCTTTCAAATTATTTTATTAGATTGATTAATTTATTGAAATACTTACTTTTAATTTGGTGATGTAAATAGGTAAGATAAAGTTGGGACAGATGTCCAACCTATGTGGCAAATTTGGACCAACAATTTTGAATGAAATTACAAATTTATTTTTTTCTCAATATGCTTACCATGAGTAGGTGGTTCCCAAGTCGATACCGATGACGGTGCCGATGTCTTTCTCCTTTTCTTTCTTGTCGTCGGCGTACACCGCCGCGACCACTAAGGCCAGTGCAAACAAACTCCACCTCATTTTCAGCATACAAAATTCACTTTTCTGTAACAATGAAATCCACATTTAGTCACTAATCGCAATAATCGTCTACTAAAACTTCGTTCAAGATTGATTATCAATGAAGGAATGTTCTCAACCTCTAATGTACAAGGACACGTAACCCTCTACAAGGGACACGTCATGCGTTCAGATGCCGATTGTACCGCGACGGAAGTGAGACAAACTGAACAAAAATCGAAAGTTCTGACATGAAGGCGTATCGAGCAAGCTAACTGTACTTCTGCGAACAGTTAGCGGCATGTAGGACAACCTGCCGGCCCATGCCAGCTCTAGTGACGTCGAGAAACTTCGCTGTCGTTACAACCACAAAAAACAAGATTTCAGAAAGAATCAGCTATTACTTTTGGAATACTTTACTTAGATTCTTTTGGATGATGAATATGCAGGACAGTTTGAATGGAATACTTCTAAACCAATGTATTGATCTAAAGAAAATGACTTGGCAGATATCTATCAGATTCCAGTCAGACGCTATGGGTATTTCAGAGAAATAAGACTGGAATCAATATGATAATTACCTGATAACTAATAATATGAAATTTCTTGAAATTAATACGTTAACAGCCACGATCTTCACAACTTGAACGGGACACTTGCACAAAATTCACTAATACTTTGTTCTTGCACCTTTGATTTTTCGTGAATAACTGAAGTTTCACACGCGTCCGCGGCTATTATTTAGCGCTGGTATAGATCGTGGGCTTATGCCATTGGCTTATTCCTTGATGACGTATGAGTCACTGCTATATAATTGGACCAGGTTTGAGTATTTGGCTTAATGCTATTGGCCCACGTTCTTTACTGGCCAAAGTAGGTTGTCAAATTGAGCGCCATTTTTGAATTTCACCACTTTGTGATAATTTTAGAAAGAAGAAAGTATTGGATTATATTCTAGTGCCTATATAAATGTTTTTTCGACTATAATATCTACCAATGGGTTTATCTATTTTTCAATAACCTACCCAAGGTAACCAAGGTTCTGCAGCAAGCAGATTTATGAAGCATCTATTCCCGAGAACTTTACGTTAAATCACGTTAGGTTATGTTAAACCTACTGTTATACATAATAACAATGATTTTAAAATCATTGCATAATAATCATTTCAATAATTTTGTCATCCAACAGAATTTTCTGCAAGATGCTTTGGTTACACTGTAGGTAGGTACTTATCTGTTAATTACCTTAATATAAAATGTAGGTACTTATCTAAAACAAATACCAGTCCTAATCCAACCAAACTACTAAAATTATACTCATTAAAACCGTTTCTAAACCTATGAACCCCAATGGAAATATGTATTACGTTCCAATATATAACAATTTCATCATTTAAGTACAATGAATGTTTATTAGGTATAAAGTGCAACAGCTGATGTGTTGTTATTATGTAGGTCAAAAAACTAGGGCAATTTCAATTCAAAGAAAATAAATTGCATAAGTACCTACTTAGGAACATTATAAAGCCTTTATTTACTAAAAGTACCTAATAGGAAACATCTGTTTTATAACAATACAATATAAAATAGGCACCTTTCTAGGAATCTTACAATTGTTTACGTAGTAATTTATATGTTCTGTGCTATTATTTATTTGCTGTTATTGTTCTATTTCTAGTAGGCAGATATAATGTCTTATCTACAACATAGGAAAATAAATTTAACGGGTTATCCAAAGCTTAATGAATAAACTAGAAATAAATCATGATGATGATGATCTAAATTCTAAAGCTTATGAATGATAAGATAGTCCAGGGCGTAGGTACCTACCAGAGTACCTACGCGATCGATTTAAGAAGACGTTAATCGAAATTTGGAGATTCCTTTTAAAATACGTGGGTGGTAGGTATCAACCAGATAAACTAGTAGGCACTTAAAAGGAGACAGCAACAATATCAGCGAATAATTTAACGATCTCTGTAACCACAGATAACCCCCAAGTTGGGGGTTATCTGTGTATGTTGCGCAGGTCCGTCTACGACGCAAGAGGTTGCGGGTTCGATTCCTGCCTCGGGAGAAACATTTTTACGATCTGCAAATATATTTTCCGAGTGTCTTAGTGTAATCTATGTATAATAAAAAAAAATATCTATGCATGTACTTATATTAAGTGGTAGGTAGGTATTATTTATTTATTTATTTGTTGAATGACATACAGATTGATTCCAAAGCGTCAAACACTAGGTATAATAATAGGTATATCAGGTATCTAGAGGCAAGATGTTGCTGTGTGAATTGTCCAGCAATATATATTTTATTTTATAATTTGACACGTCAACAGTCAAATTGTGGAATTAATTAAAATTATAATTGTTACATTATAATAATAATTGTATTAGGTAGTTGAATAGGTACCTATGCATAAATAGCTATTTATTGCATCATTGTCATTTATTTAAGCTGACGTGGCCTTTTGGTGCTCTGAAAATATACAGGGCGTCCCACGGCCATGCCACATGGAGGGAAAGTACCTTAAATATTGTAGATTGAACATTTTACTGAAAGAAGACATTATTTGAATTTAAAAAACAATTTAAACTGCATTCATAGATATTTAAATAATTACATGGTCGAACCCGTTACACGAAAAAAATAATTATCCTGTAGCTTTATCATACCGATCGAAAGGCTTCATCATAAGGAATTTTTTTTGCTAAATAACATACATAGTGTCAGAAATAAAAGGAAGACCATAAATTTTAACATCTTTCAGTAAAATGTTCAATCTACAATATTTAAGGTACTTTCCCTCCATGTGGCATGGCCGTGGGACGCCCTGTATGTTTGCAAAGATTAGGTAATGACCTCATTATTTATTTTATGTTGTTTGTTCAGGTTGCAATAAAATATGTTTATTCTTGCATACTTATACAATGTGAACTATTTTAGATACTGTCAGTATATATTTAAATGTAAGTACCTACCTAGTATACCAAGAGAAAAGGAAAAGTAAATACTTTAAGGGTCTAATGACACAGTAATATAAAATTTGCATACAATTACATTATTAAATTTAATTGAATATTTTTAACTAAACAAGTTATTTTAATGTTATAATTGTGTTAGACTATGATATTGTCACTAACACAAACATTACTGTTAGACCAACACATAGAAGAAAAGGGAAAGTGAAATTCTTGTGAAAAATAATTCTACAAAAAGTTCCGCGGTGACTCATTTCAGAAGACTTTCCGATATGCTATCCTAGGAAGCTAACATTAGAAATAAATCTACATTCATACGTGAAAGTTCTCCACATTTCGAGAAAAGTCGATTATACAATCCACTGTTATCGATATATCAATACAACACTGAATAATGTAACTTGATAAAACAAACACAATAATTACGTATTGCATAACATGATAAGGGCATTCGTACTGCAATAAAATATTTGTCATAGCAAAAATAATATTTTTTACTAAAGTACCTATCTGAGAATTGATGATTAAGTACCTAGGTACCTACTTGATTTAGGTATACATAGATATATTTACATATATTGGACCTATACAAATCAATGCTACTTTTAGTCGTAATTTTATAACTCAAGAACGGCTGGGCCGATTTACGTGCTTTTGGTTTAAAAAAGTCGTAGTAGCTCACGGAAGGTTTAAGTGAGAAAACATGGGAATAAAGCGGTCGAAACCGCGGGCGGGTCACCTAGTAGTGTATATTTAACTTCGAATTACCTAACACCAAGGAATAAACAATAACTATAATTTTTTACCCATTTATTAAAATATGTGAACCTTACTATGAAGAATAACATTATGCATCTAGAAACATTAAAAACCTGTATTTTCTTAAATATCTCAGGAACATAACATTAACAACCAACCCTAATCCTTAAGCATAGAACAAAACAACATTTACATTAATTTACTTATAAACTAATTATTATTTTGATTAAACAACATCCATGTACTGCATTATTTACTGTCGGTAAAATGTATTACATTTTCATATAAATTTGAAAAATCATAAAAATAATTATTATCATTTCACACTCCTGTACTTAAAACCTACAAACTAAAATGGCATTATGACTCGGTATTAAACAGTCTTCTATAAATGAGCTAAAGTCAGACAATATACATACATCCATATTTATTTACTTGTATTTCATGCCATAGTTTTAGATTTATGTCATTTATTTCCATAAAATCCTAAAGATCGCTAAGAGAAAATGACGTATTTTTTTATTATTATGCTTATTTTATACAATAATAGTTTTAAGCTTTAGAGCACGAAAAGTTGTAAGTTTATTGTACAGTTACTTAAACCCTAGTTTCGCGTGATCCAAGTTTAACCCATTATTGTTTATTTCTCGACAGTATGCTCAGAATCAACGGAGTGAAGTACGTGATAATGCAATCAGCGCCTGGGAAAAGAAAACACTTGTAGAACAATCTTTGTGATTTAACAGATAAAATCTACAAAATTGGAAATTTTTCACGAATTTATTTCTACTAGCTGCGCCTCATTTCTCAACGCTTACACTCGTAGATCTGCGTTGTTATAAAAAAATATGCATACAATTAATATACGAAGGCGTGTGGTGCCAGCATAAGAATAGTACTACAATCTCTTCCCGCAGATCGTCAAACAGTCAAAGGGATTGTTATACCAGAAGACGGTTCTATGTACTTTACCAACTTACTGCGATTACACGTAATCGTAAAAAATCCCTAACACTTATAATGGTCAGATTAAGGCGAGACCTGTGGTAATAAAGTAGATAGTAAATAATAAATCAGTAAATATGGCCGGACAATTCACACAGTAATATCTAGCCCCGTGGTAAGCTCAAAGCTTGTATTGCGGGTGCTAGATTTCTGATATACCTACTTAAGGCCCCATATAATGTCAAATCGCTTGAAATTGCTTTTTGTTAACAAACATATCTTCCACAATAATAAAGCATTTACTTTGAGATTAATATATGTTATAGTTCAGGATATATGCTAGGGGATTACAGTTACGAAAACACGATTACATAAAATTTTCTCGATAGAAAAATAATCCAAAGTTCGCTCTAAATTTTACAATAAATCGTCGCTATTCAATAAATACTTTGAAATAAGCCTTGATACTTTGTACAGTAAACAAACAGGTTATAGAGCAGGGGAAGAGAGTGTTAGATTGTTAAAATTTCTATTATTTTAACCGTAAAATAAGAAAATCTAAAATTGCGAAAAAATTCACGCGAAAACTGACCATTCGGGCATCTTCGTGCCTCAAATTCAGTCTAGCCGCGGCTTTGAGACTGATAACATGTATCGCGTCGCTTCTTGCATTCAGATCGCTATATAACGCACTAATTACGTAAAAGATGAATTGAAAAATTATTGTACTTGTTTGGTTTTTATTTCAAATATGCGAAATCTGTATAATAAGTGCAAGAAGCGACGGAATCGTAAAAAGATAAAGTAAGTAACCTAACCTACATTCGTTACAAACGTAAACAAAACGTATAGACTATAGACAGTAAAGCTTTCATGACATTTTTGACACTAAAACATTTTTCGCCCTTTGGATTTCAAATTTCTGTTTTGTCTGTGGCTTATTGGACAATCCACACAGCATCATAACAGAGCTTATAAAGTATATGGGGAGACGAAGTTCGCGGGGGCAGCTAGTATACATATAATAATAAAGTGTAGGTACTCATATATTATAATAAAATACAGGAGGAGACTTCAAACAATAAATTCATAAGTAATACATGGATTATGACTTAATAAAACTTTTTTATAGTTTTGAGATCTCATAGAGTTTTGATTTATTTATGATAACTGTCATAAATTATGTCATGTCAATTCATGAAAAGTAAATTTAAGATATTTCATAGAACAAACAAATCACTACGTTTTTGTGCTTCTTAACCCTACGTTGCTTTCAGTGCTATATCACACACAACCAATATAACTATGATTTTTTTAATATATAAAGTTTTTTAATAATAAATGGCGTCCGCTCGCATGCGTTCTCGTTCACTCTCTATCGCTATCTCTATACTCACACAGTGAAGTACGCGCTACAAAAAGCTTTTTTAACGTCCGTTAAAAAAGCGTTCAAATAGAACATAATACTATTTAAATAATAATAATACAATAATACCATGGAAATATGCTCGAATTAAAAATAATTTTGGTATTACGTTTGAATGGGAAATTCGTCGTGACGCCGGCCTGTTTGAGAAATTGTTTTGCCAACCGTACCATACGTACCCGCCGCCATTGTCAAATATCATTTTTAATTGCGCGGGTTATACCTATCTTATAAAGTCTTTTATTATTTAAAAAAAAATTGACCACTTTCCGCATGCCCTGCGAATGATATTTTAAAATATAGGTAGGTCACTGCATGTTTTGCCATATATGGTATATCGAACTAAATATAAAAACAGTTTTTCTCTTAAACTCAATTCATATGAAATTTTTAAATCAATTTAAATATTTATATCTTATTTTACTTTATTTATCTAAAAGACATAATAATATGACCATTACAAATTTTTCTTTAAGAAAAATAGTCATGCTGTTTAGGGTTAAGGTTTAGAAACTTATTATTTTATAAATTCACTTTTATCTAATATTGAAGTATATCATACGGTTTGACTTTTCGTTTATAAAATTAATCAGAAATAAAAGGCAGACTATGAATTTTAACATTTCATGTGAAATTTAGTTCAGAAAACTTTATTTATTTATTAATAAAATCCCCAGCCCTTTCATTTTTCTTATAACTGAGCTTACAACCAAAAAACCTAATAAATAAAATTGAACCAATAAATATTATAATTGAACCAATAAAATACAATTCACAAAGCAACATCTAGCCCCGTGGTAAGCTAGAATCTTGTGTTACGGGTGCTAGATTTCTGATATATATACTTAATATAATATACATACACATTTATGAAAGTTATTTAAAACACGGGAAAAGCCGTGTGTGGAATTTATACTTTAAACTTTAAAAATACACATATCCGCTTAAAGATATATTTTAGCGCAGGCGAAGCCGCGGGGCGGAACGCTAGTATTACCTTATATATCGTAGGATCTACAAAATGAATTTCAAATTATAGAAGTAATTTGATGTGTCAGATTTTTGCGCGAAATTATACTCAGCTCGGGCTGTCATGGCGCTGTCACGCGCCTCTCCTACTTATTTAGCCGAACTTAGCCGATCGTCGAGTTTGTGCTGACCCCCCGTACATCCTTAATAATATACATACTGAGATAGTTTCTTTTATACATATACTCGTTTATAGTAGAACGGAGTATGAAAGTGGTCTACCAGTTTTGACAAAAGTTTCTGTGCGATGTAATGATCGATATGGTTGACTTTTCTAACATAATTTATCTGACGTTCGAACGAATCTACAGTAGGGTGGTAGACCACATTTTTTGCTGACTGTACTTAGTTATGTGACTGACCTGCCCTCCTGAAGCAAGTGAGGGTTTCCATGAGTATCGTCTCCACTTCGCCGCTGTCTCCGTTCTTGGATATCATCGAGTACTCGCCCGAGACCTGATGGACATAAAAACATTCAAAAAAACGATTTCAAACACAGTAGAGGCAAAAGGTAGATGAAACGGAAATAACTAACTTATGTAAGACTTACACACAACACTTGACTATACAACACTTCAGCAATTAATGTTTTATTATATTACATGTGACACCTGAGTATATATTACAATTTACAACATGTATTGTTTAACAGTTTCAGGGAAGTTTCTATTGACACTTATTATAACTCCATTATGTTTATATGAATTTTAACTATCACATAATTATTTAACATAAAGGAATGATCCTTGTTCAGGCGCACTATGTCCAGATACGGCAGACCGGGCTTGACCATCAGGAAGTCTGCCTTCAGACACGTCACTAATGAATCAATATAACTATAACATGTAGCTAGGGCCGGATTTGGGGGAGGTCAAACGGGGCGAAAGCCCCGGGCCTCCACAAACGGGGGGCCCCAACAATAATGTACTATTTTTCCCCAAATTCCAAGTAATAAACACTAGTAAACAAATTGTTCTTTGATAATATTTAAATGTGTTGAATACTTGGATTCACAATAAATGATTTATTGGAAAACTCGATAGAAAAAAAATATTCATTTCATTTAGTTTGAGGCCTCCGCTCTTTTGTTGCCCCGAGGCCCCCAGACCTCTAAATCCGGCCCTGTGTGTGTAGCTACCTGGTAGACGAAGAGCGGATGGTTCGGAAACTGGTCCTTGGTCTGGCGCACGATGTCCAGGTACGGCAGGCCGGGCTTCACCATCAGGAAGTCTGCGCCTTCCGCCACATCACGGGCCTACGAATAATAACAATAATTTATTTATAAATATACACAAACAATCCACAGTGCTTAAAACTATAATATTGGTATATGTAAGATATTATGAGATAGAGCTAGTTTTTCCGACAAATGTGTCTATAAAATTATGTATTTGTTCTTTCTACCTATTTAAAGTTGGAAAAATAAATATTTGTTTGTTTGTATATCTATATTTATGAGTAGGTACACTATGGAGTTTGAGACGTACTTCCCGCGCTAGTTTATAACTGTCTTACGGTAAAGTATTTTTCAACACCCATTTTGTTACAATAAATGAATTTCTATGAATAGAAGAGAAAAAGAGAGGCCTTTGCCTAACAGTTAACTTTTTGCTGACGCTATTTTTTAATTTTGGAACGCTGTGGAACGTATACTCGGTACTGACCGCAGCCCTGGCCGCGAGCCCCGCGCTGCCTGGCGGCAGCTGGTAACACTTGCGGTCGCCGGCCATCGGCGCGCTCTTCATGGTGTCGCGGAACGGACCGTACATGGCGGACGCGAACTTGCACGAGTATGATAGCACTGACACCTGAGGGAGAGTGGCTGTATCAACATCTTTAATGTATATCAAAATGTATACAAAATGTTGTTAGTTTCACTTTTCAATCTAGAACAGCTGAAGCGATTTGGTTGAAAATTGGTGGTGATGTAGCTTTAAACCAGGAAAAGGACACAAGGAAAATATTATAAAGCGGACGAAGCCGCAGGGTCAATAGTACAGCTAGTAATTTATTTAAATATATAATGAGTTACTTCAATTTCAATATATAACGGGTACTAAATGCCATAAAGTTATTTTCTAATTAAATACACCCGTAACACATGTTTAGAGCTTACTATGGGGCTATATGTTGCGTCAGAAATATAATGAATAAAATGTGTATTAAAGAAAAAAATAGGGGGTTCATTGTATTTTTAAAACTTACCCTATTCTGCAAATTGTTGGCAAGAAGGATGTCCTTTATGGCTTTGATTCTATTATCCATCATATCTGAAGGTGCAATTACTTGGGCTCCTGAAATAACATATGAGACTGTTAGTAAAATACACATATTCATAGTTTATTTATGGATGTTACACTCTGAGATAAATGTCTTATTTGAGAACACTATTTAAGTATTTTAGTATTAAATGATAATTAAAAACTTCATACTTTAAATTCATAAATTACCTGCTTTAGCATAAGCAAGAGATACTTCAGCAATTCTCTGTACGGATGGCCCATGATCAATGTTTCCGCTCTCCGTCAGCACCCCACAGTGTCCATGTGATGTGTACGGACAGAGGCACACATCACATGCTACCAGGAGATCTGGGAAGGCCTCTCGGATCTTTGGGAGAGCCTTAATGACAGGGTTTTCGGCTGAGTCTGCATTGGAACCCGTGGCATCCTGAAAATTAGAGAGTAATAATATATAAAGTCAGTGGTTGATGTTTATAAACAAGAACAGTGTGTTAATAGTGAAATGATGTTATTGTTGCCTCACCACACCAGATATAAATTAGGTACCAAGGTCCTACTTTGATTTTAAATAACAAGTAAGATTTTAAGAAGACTGTTGGTTATTTAGATACCTTAGGTAATGTGTCAATGATTCCAAAAATAAGTATAGATTTAAGCCCCTCGCTAATTGGTTTGGCGAGTGCCTTAATTAAAGCATTCACTCCATATCGGAATACATTTGGCATACTTTGGACTGCTTGACAGGCTTCATCATCTTGTCTGGAAAAGGATTATAAAATAGATATATATAAAGTTTATTTTATTCTGAAAAAGGACTATACAAAATTCAATTACTTAAATTCTTACTGAATTCATCATGTCATACACTTATGATGCTGATAAATAAGCCTGTGATAACAAAAAAAATCATAAAAAGTAGTGTTATAAATCATAAGAAGCTTAATATCAACAGTTTTTTCTTCTGATAACAGACTACAAAACAAGTTGATATGATTATTTTTTTACTGTATTTCATTGTAAAAAAAACCTTAGAGTAAGTACTTACAACAAGAACACAGGATACATTAAATTGTGTGGCTCAATGCTAGTGTTAGGAGTTTGCAGTTTTCGAAGGGTGTCCTGAAAGTAGCCACCTTGCAAGACGTGATCATAGCTAGTAAATAACCGATTCATGTTGGGTTTTTTAAGACGGACGAACACGAAGTCAGACTTAAAAACCGGGAAATGCTTCAGTTGACACTCTTCGCCACGTAGATTCTGATTTATGAAATAAACACAGTCGTGAGGTAGGTACTGATTGTACTTCTAAGATGTTAAAGGTAAGCAGATTAAGATTACATATAAGCTAATATGTCGTGAATAAATTAAATACAATTATTTTTTTGACCAGCACCAACACAACACCGATCAGATGTTTCCTAAAGTTGCCACTTGCCAGCATGTCAGACAGTTTTTGTGGCGAATTTGACAGGCTATTGATATTTCGCCGTAGCGAAGACGAAATTCCACTTTTTTTACCAAAATTCATAGTAAGTAACACTGGCGTGTTTGAGACACTGCAGGGATAGGTCGAAAAAAGGTCGAAATCACGGGTCGAAATGCATTTTAGAGTTTTTTTTTCATGTTGTTTATTTTTCGCCACAATCTAAAAGAAGAAGCTCGTGTTTGTTTATTTTTTTAACAATTTTTGTTGTTTTTACTTTACAATGTTCTGAAAATGAGATAAAACTGAAACCTTTTTGAAAATTTGGATATTTTAACTTGTCTGATAAATACTATTATATTCTATAAGTAAATAAGCAAGCTTATTGCAGTTGTGTAGTTACGCATTCTACCTCACACACCCACCTGGCTAAGGTTTCAGAAACTGATTCTGCTCAGGTAGAGAAAGCGAGTCAGTAAACCTTGATTAACAACTGGTAGACCTTGAGGTCAGTATGGATGTCGAAGATGACGCCTCAGTAAAGAAAAAAATCGACAAACTAGACCAGACAGTGCATGAAAAAGTTGAGGTAAAAAAATGCGAGAAATCTGAATCAGAGGATCCCAAACCGCGTATAGTGCTGACTTTCCGCTCAGAGAAGTCCAATACGAAAACCGCTAACATGAAGATAGTTTCGAGCGAGGAGAAACACGAGGAGATGTCTCCGCGGCGCTCAGGGCGCACCCGCGGCAAGTGGGACTGGGTGTGCGACAGCGATAATTCTATATCTCCGAAGAAGGAGAAAAGTCAATCTGCTTCTGATAACGATAACGAGTCCGACAACTCACACACCCCTCAGAAAAGAACCCGTCGTCGCAGCAAAGACGGAAATATAGTTGCCAATGCCATCGCCAGGAAAGAGAAGTACTACAATGAGGCGACACCGAGCCCTACACAGAGACTGTCGCGCCGGATTAAGCCTACTGCTAAAATATTGGCTAATGAAGAGTTAAGAATAGGTTTGGAATCCCAGAATAATGCAAGGCTTGGCATCCAATCTGATAAATCCCCAGAAGATGGCGTCAGGACTCGACGCTCAGCTCGACCGGCTAATAATGATGAGAAGGCTAAGACTGTGAATAAAGATCCTTGTGATGTAGTAGAAATAGATACTGATAGTCAAAACTCTGATATGAAGTTACAACATCTTTGCAATTTGGGTCTCAAAGCCATTGATCCGGAGGAAGCTGAAGATTCTGAGGCTAAGTAAGTATTACTCCTGCAGAAGCATACACACTGTTATTATCATTAAAATTAAGTAACATAATACCTTATTAACTTTTTAGAGATTTGGATGATAATGAAGCTGATATGCTTGAAGAAGATGAAGAAGAAATTGATGATGACTCTGAGGTCATCAGCAAACTGCTAGAGGCTGATGACGACTCGGGCAGTGATGATGATTACCTGTGCTCCTTAGATGCTAATAAGAAGAGAGATGGACGGCCAAGAAGGTCTACGCGATTGTACTCTGTCTATGGAAATAATGATAGTGATGAGTCTTCTGCAATTGTGGATGAAGAAGCCAGTAGTAGTAGCAAGTATGTAGCTATTTATGATTAATTAATATTTTTCGACTTTTTGAGTACAAGGCGCGTATGTTCGCGATCTTAAAAGTTGTAGTTCGTAGGTACATCTGTATCTAACTTGAGACTGTTGTTTCACATAATCTAGCTAAACCACAATAAGTTAAAAGCATTTCATAGGTAATGATTAAACTAATATAACTTTTTAAACTATCATGGTTTTTAACTATATTTGAACATGAAACGGGTAACATACCATGATTTAATTGTTTCTGAGTTTTCCGATATTTCGACACTGTTGCAAGCGCCATGTTCACGGACAAACTGATGACACCGGCGGGTAGGCAGACCGTTATTGACAAACGAAACGATCTACCCTCTTCCTGAGTCTTTTATTGCGAGTTTGATTGTCACTGTCACTGTTATCACCTGTTTCATTCAAATATAATGATTAAACTGTTAAATAATATCCAGGACCCGTGCTCGGCGCTCATCGCGACGCGCGGCGCCCTACGACGACGGTGAGAGGTAAATTAGACCTTAATTACCTTTCACTGGCCTTTGAAAACATTATAGAAGTCTTTAAAGTAATGTTTGTTCTAGGACCCATCGGTCGAGGCGTAAAAAGAGAGTATCGGTAGCAGAGGAAGAAGAAATGGAGCAAGAGGAAGATAGGTAAGGACTAGACTACGAACTCATTCAAAATAAGAGCACTCAAAATTTTTCAGGTCATCTAAATCTGAAAACCAAATACATAGGATTGTTCATTTCATAACTAAGGAGTGTAACAAAACACCCGATGTTTCGACCGAATCAAAACAAGATTCGGTCTTTTTCAAGAGGACATAACATAACATCGTATTGTTACCGAAATAAGCATTAAGTTTTTCGACGGATCACAAATATGTTGGAAACATAGCCTAATTTAGATAAATTAGGCTATGTTTCCATGTAAGATGTATCAAGTAGATACTTGATACATCTTCCTCAATTCATTGATTGGTTTTTGTGTCAGTTTCCCTGCGACGGCCGGTGACGAAGGCTCTGAGGCCGCGTGTCCGCCGGAACAGTCGACTGTGGTAGCGACCTGCTTCTGCGAGTCAGCCAGCAATGTGCATGCTTCTCTGGATGAAACTACTGGTAAGATAAACAATGACTGAACCTTCCAACACTGTGACATAGACACATCAGCATCTAAGCTGCTCTTCTATAATAAATAATAATAAGAAACTCCAAGTGAAAGTTGTAGGTTGCTCAAACCAATATTGCTCACTTACTTATAGGGTTCCTTATAAATATAAATATCGCTGTATAATTCACACCTGTCTTTCTGTGTCTTATGGATTACCTGAAAACACTTAAACGCGACTTTTTTCAAAGTTTTTACTATTTCTCATTGCAATTACCCATACTTATAAAGATTTTGCACATGAATGTAACCATATAATATATTATAACCATATTAAGAAGACTCATGCACATTAGTGAAATATAATAGGGTTGTTACTGTTGTTAATGATCATGATTCAAAAGTAAACGTATCTTTATTGCATACATGTAAGTTGTTTTGATCTTATGCTATTATTATTATCAATTTTTTCACTGTAATGTTCCAGAGCCGATATTCTGCCAATCCATCGAGCTGGTGGACGGCGTGCGCGTGGGCTGCTCGCACGCGGCGCGCCGGCACGAGGACGGCGGTCCGGCGGCGCTGCTTCGTGCCGGGCCGAGGGCGCCGTACTTCCTCGCCTGTAGTCTGCACTATATGCAGCTGGTCAACCATATGTGCTGTCCTGCTTGCGGACTGTTTTGTACACAGGTTCGTGGACAATAAGGGTTAGAATCTTGTTGTAAGATACAAAAACACTTTATTGTACACCAAAAAAAACATAAAAAATAACAAAAGAAACAATGGACGGCCTTATCGCTAAAGAGCGACCTATTCCAGGCAACCTTTGCATGGAAAGAGAGCAAAGAAATTAAAAAAAATACGAGTGTATGAATACTTAGAAAATACATAAGTATATGAGATAGAATACAATACACTACTTATTTATGTATGTATGTTAAATTTATAATGTAAACACATCCTTATCCTTATTATAGTTTTGACAAGTAACATTTCTTAAGGCGTAGATATGCGTGAATTTGGTAAATTTGGGTTCAGCAGAAACCATTTATTTCCTTGTTCTTTAACGGAATTGCTTTGAAAAAATTACACAATAATCTATGCCATATAAGGCATCATCTCTTGAGGCCGAAATTTTTTTTTTTTTATTTTAAGTACCTGAAATAATAGTGTAAAATACCGTCTACTTTTTCAGCAAGAACCGTTTAAATCCTAATCTATTAATCATAAGATTTTTTAATTTTCATCACCATATAGAATAAAAGAATACCAATCATCTCCTGAGCTTACTTTTTCGAAAAAAAATCCCAGCGATT
Organism: Chloroclystis v-ata; assembly: GCA_963691955.1. NCBI lineage: Eukaryota > Metazoa > Arthropoda > Insecta > Lepidoptera > Geometridae > Chloroclystis > Chloroclystis v-ata. Next base: position 6,637,240 of record OY829905.1, read on the forward strand.
TTTAACGAATTTTTTACGTAAAACGACACACGCAATGCGCGATCTTCCCCTTCGCGGGCCCTTCAATTCAGTGCGGGGCGAGACGTTGTGCTGGACGGACCTATGACAATTTTCTCCGTGCGCCGTACTAACTAATAATATTCTGTGCCGGAACCAATTTTATAAGTAGTTTGTCATTTATAACTAGCTGCCCCCGCGCGACTTCTGCTCGCCGTATACTTTTATTTGCAACTATGTATCTCCATACTAAATTTCATCCAAATCAAATTTTCTTGCGTAAGCATTATTATCTTTTCCTGCGGAAGCATGTATTTTTCCGCGGAAGAAAGTCTATCGCCATATATATATTATATATCGCAATAAATATTATTATTTATTTATTTATTTATTTATATACTTTTATTTTCAACTATCTCAATACTAAATTTCATCTAAATCGAATTTTCCCGCGTAAGCATATATTTTCCCGCGGAAGCATGTATTTATCCGCGGTAAATAGTCTCTCGCCATATACTTTTATTTGCAACTATCTCCATACTAAATTTCATCTAAATCAAATTTTCCCGCGGAAACATGTATTTTTCCGCGGTAAAATGTCTGTTCTTTCTCCCCTGAGAAAGATCTCTAAAGATTGTATGTGCCAAATTTCATCAAAATCGGTTGAGAGGTGCGGGAAAGCGTAACAGACAGACAGACAGAGTTACTTTCGCATTTCAATTTTGTATATATTATTTGACGTGTAAAAATTTGACGCATTGCTTCAGATTACAATAATAGTGTCTATTGTATCACAGATCACCGAAACTAGATTACCGCATTAGAATACTTTTGTTCCGATTCAAACGCACCTAAATTGGAGGAAGATGCGGGTTGCAGGGACTGGAACAAAGGCGTTGTAGCAAATAGCATCATGTAGGTAGGTAGATATGTATTTATTTTTGGTATACACAAAACCTGTAGAACTTAAAAATTTAAAAATAATATTAGAAAAATTTATCACAAATAATTCATTTGACTGAGTGAGTAAGTAATAAACATATTTAAACGGTTTATGGATAACTTATTTATTTTTACATACAATAATACCGAGAGACCCGCTTATATACGTCGTCTATCATTTTTAACGATATCGATTAGAATTTACATCACTAACGTTACACGTGCTTTCGCCGAGAAGGACAACGAGTGCAATAAGCGCAATGCGGAAAAGAGACAAGTGAACATCCTTTGTACGAGTAGCCATTATTATGCTGACCTCTTCACTTGCGTTAGACTATAGGTTATATACGTTTGTATATGAAGTTCACGGGTCTGACACTTGGTCGCAACTAAAGCCGTGTTTCGAGGCGGGGCTTTTCATAATGGTTGATTTAACCATATGTTTGGCGGGCGGTCGTCGCTTGTCATGCGGTATCTAGTGGGGTTTATCTATGATTGTAGGCTACACAACTAAATTCTGGTTAGCGCTGCGCGTAATATTTTCGATATGCCAGAGCCACGCGGGGCACGCGGTCGCTGTTGTCAACTCTCGTAGTCGTTTCTGCCGCGATTTTCACTGCATACTCGCTCTTAAAAAGAGCAATCTCTCCCAGGCCAAGCGGGGCGTCAAGCGTCAATAGTACAGTGTTGCACAATCTAACATCACCTCTATTCTCTCTCCTTTAGGGTATATTCTACCAGTGCTCACAAGGGCACCTGTTCCACCTGGACTGCGGCATCCCGCGGCTGGAGTCCAAGGCCAAGCCGGGGTGCCCTCACTGTGGCGTCTACTCGTACAAATGGCTGCCCGTTAATTCTAACGTGGCCAAAGTCAGGCTGGAGATGAAGTGCAGCAATAAGAGGATCTTCTTGCCGGATCAGAGGGAGCAATGGTGAGCTTTGTCGTTTTAAATTTGGATTTAATTTCTATCCCCTCTATGAGAGTCATTTCTTGAACAAGAAGAAATATTCCCCAAAGGATCTCTCCTTACCGGGTCGACTCATACGGTCCAGTAACCCAGATACCCGGAGATATTTCTACAAACTTACGAGATGTAGACGGTTGACCTTAAACTTTTTAGACTCTAGAAGGATTTTGTAGTTTACTCTCTCATATCTCATACAGGTAGCTACAAATGTTAAAATAAAATACTAACGTTTGTGACAGCCTCTTTCTTAAATCTATACCTCTTCTTTATCTTTATACAGCAGTTATACAGGTAGTTTGTTTTTGGACATATTATATTAATTAAGACCTTTTGTACAAACATTCTGGCAAATAAAGACATTTCATTTCATTTCAGCACCCCAGCTTACCTAGGGTTCACATCAGCCCCAGTAGACTCGCCTCCCGCGCCGTTCATCCCTGAGGACCTTCTGCCGCAGGGAATAGAGCTCAAATCGCCTTGCACCAAGCCCGGCGCCGTCAAAACCTCGCCTCAAGCGCTCGCTGAAGCTATCATAGCCGGGGAGAGTCTTGAACAGCTGATTCCTAAGATTGGTGAGCTTATAATACCTTTTATTACTTTTCTTTTAGTTATACCTTTTATTAGTTACCTCCAGCATAGATTTCTATACTAGTACTGTGTTCTTTTATCTGTGCCTCTAGTAACGAAAGTAATCCGATAGCCGTTTAATTTGTGAGGGTCATCAAAATATGTTGTTTATTTTTGAACATATTATCGTTAATTCTTTCTTATTGTCGAACTAATTAAGAGGTAGCGGCAGAATATCAGCGTCCACTGGTAACCTAGTGAACACAATGCTGAGCCGTAGCCTATTTACTGCTGTAGCACACATTCTCCCTATACTTTATTTTTAATTATTATTTCTACATGTTTTGTTTTGTATATGTATAGTAGTGTAATATTGTGTACTGTTCTTTTATGCGTGTGTTTGGTAGTAAATACATGTATGTCTATATCTAAGTCAAGGTTGTTTCGAACATACATTTTTAGTACTCAACCTGAATTAGTCAGATATGTGTGTCTGTAAAACAGCATACATTTATTAATGATGACTTCCTAAATATTGAACAAAACAATTTATTTGTTTTCTTGCAGTAACATCCTTTTTAACGTTTGATGTATCCAGTATCCACTAAGTCTACCAAACAAAAACTATTTCTTTATTTTGTATGCCACAGTATCCGGCCCAAATCTAAGCAAATCTATGAAGGCCCACGGCGGAGGCACGTGCCTGCATGTCGCGGCGAAGTGTGGTCACCTGAGCGCCGTGTACCTGCTGCACAACGGCAAGGCCAATCTCAACGCCACTGACGCCAATTCTAGGACTGCTCTGATGGCCGCTGTAATGGGTAAGAGTCGAATTATCAGGTTTCTGTAGCCTGATCTAACTCTTCGTTTCTTGGGTTTAAAGTTTGTATATTCTATATCAACTTTGAATGAGATTTTGTAGATTTTGTTCTAATCCGAAAAGAATTTAAATGAGAGGAATATTTTAAAACTATAACTAAAAACTTTTTTATGTTTTCCAGCACTCCTAGACAAGCCCGACCCAAAAATCAATGAAGAGAAAAGCGACAAAGATGAAATGGATGTAGACGTAAAGCAGGACGAAGATAGCGCAAAGGATGAGAAAGAGCAAGACGACAACACTGACACAGAACCTAAGGACGAAGATTTGCTTAAAGTTATCAAATATTTAATCGCGGCTGGTTGCGATGTTAATTTAGCTGTAAGTATATTTTAACTAGGTGTATGTTTGTTACTGGTTCAAGATAAAAAAATATATAAATAAGTGTTATAACATTATATGTATAAATTAAAATAATTGGATTCACTTATGTTTTCCCAGGATCAACCAGAATCCATGACACCGCTTCACATTGCGGCCCAGCATGGCAGCGTTGACGTCACGTCCGCCATCTTGGACGCGCCTGACGTGCTCGTCGACGCACGCGACCAGGGAGGCTGGACCCCTCTCGTGTGGGCGGCCGAGAACGGACACGACCGCGTCGTCAGGTCAGGATACTATGGACAATTTGAAAACAAAAATATCCCGTGTTTGAGTATTTTCGTATGAGGCCTTGCAAACCTACTAGTCCGCTATTTATAATATAACGAATTTGAATCTAAAGGCTTTACTAAAATAATAGTTTTCTTGTGTTTGTCAAAATATTTCGGAAACTGTATCACTTGGAGATTATCCTTGAACTTGGGGATCCCTCTCGCGCATATTGTTTTGTTTTTGGATTAGTGGGTGTTAGAGATATTGGGTTTGACCAATAATAACAAGTTTCAGTTGTATGTTGGTTTATTGAAAAAAACTTGATGTTATAAGTAATTATAAAATATAATATTGAGTTGTTGACGACGCCCTGCTTATGCGCTCGTGAATGTTTCAGCTGCCTTCAGCTGTGTTGGTGTGTATGTGCGTATATGTGTGAGAGCAGTAGATATGCCACTGATCTTCGACACTCATTAAAGTGAAATTAGTTTTAGTTAGTTTTCAAAGATCTTTATTCAGATAAATAAATCATTACAGAGTACTATTACTAGTGTACATTAAATCCTAGCAGAGCACAATCATATTACAATTATCGTTATTAAGCTCATGCACTTATCAAACTTACAACATAAGAAGAAAAAATATTACGAGTTACGAAACATACCTACTTAACTCAGTAGCGTTTTAAGAGATTTATTTGCAATACGAAATAAAGATACAGGCTTTAGATAAGCGACTGCATTTATGGCATACTTATAATTAGGTATTGATTGTTATTAAAATAATATACATGAATAATAATTTAGGGTAGCGTATAAACAAGTAAATGATTAAATATTTTGCTAACATCGAAATTGTGGGTAGATAGAATTAACCAAATTGTTATCGACAATTGAAGCAAGAAGCCAGAACAAAAGAACCTGGTTGGTCATAATTCATAATCCTACAGTCACCCAATAGGCTATCTTCGCTGCGCTGCGCTTGTTCAGTGCCAATATCAGCCCGCAAAACGTAGCGTTTGCTGTACCGTAGACCGAGATTGGCGTGAATAGCTGGGCGATGCGCGTACGCACTTGCTTGGATCGTTGTACAACTCATTCACTGCAGTCGAGGAAATAGTGATGGGGTAATTTGTACCGGTTGTAATTATCGATATATTTTAAATTATTTTTTCTTATTCTGCAAATATTTTTTATAAGTTTATTTTTACTGTTATTGTTAGTGTATAAATAAAACTTTTTCGAAAGTTTGTGTATGTATGTTTTTAGTTTTGGAAATTTTATTTGATCATGAAGTTTATGAAGATTTGTTCTGAAAGCTGTATTAAATGAATATTTTAGAGCTTTATTTTGTATAACTTGTAATTTATTGATATTTGTGTTACATGTACTATTCCACACAGGGCATGCATATGTTATACAGGGTCGAATTAAGGTACGATAGATACTGAGTTTAGTGAAGCTGCTTAGAGAAGATTTTCTATTTAATATGGGGCTAAGTGCATTCATTGACTTGATACCCTTGATTCTAAGTGTTTCGGTGTTTTCTGTCCAGTTTAGTTTGCGGTCGAGGATGGTACCTAGGTATTTTACTGATTTGCTCCAGGATATATTAATATTGTCTATTTTTAAAGTGCGAGTTGGCAGAGAACGATGTCGAGAGAATATTATGGCTTCAGTTTTTGATGCATTAATTTTTAGTTTCCATTTGCGGAAGTACGTGGTAAGCAGATCGAGAGATAACTGTAGACGAGAAATTACTAAGTCTGTGTCTATAGACGATGTGAATGAGGCTGTATCGTCAGCAAAACAGGCTAGGTGTGTACGAGGTTGGATGGGAATATCATTAAGATACAAGAGGAAAAGTTGAGGACCCAAGATGGAACCCTGTGGAACACCTGCAGTAATTTGTTTTGGACCAGATGAATCGCAACCTATGTGGACTTGGAAAGTACGGTGGGTTAAGTAACATTTTATTAATTTTATGAGATAAGGTGGAACATCAAGCCTCATCATTTTATACAAAAGAGCGTCGTGCCACACGGTATCAAATGCCTTTTCTATATCAAGCAGAGTCATTCCCGTAGATTCCCTGAGATTCAGTCCATGGGAAATTGACTCTGCTACACGGGCCAGTTGTTGAGTGGTTGAATGTAATTCACGAAACCCAAATTGTTCATCAACTATGATTGCTGCGGTCGCACGATTCAACCTTATATTAATAATTTTCTCGAAGAGTTTACCAAGGCATGGAAGAAGACTAATGGGGCGATAACCTGCTGGATCCGAGGAATCTTTACCCGGCTTGTGTATCGCGATGACCTTAGCAAGTTTCCAGGCACTTGGAAAATAATTTAGTAATAAGCAAGCGTTAAATAATTTTGTTAGTAAAACTAAACCTTTTTGCGGGATATTTTTTATTAGACGATTCGATATACTATCGGGTCCAGGGGCTTTACGAGCTTTAAGATTGCGTATGCACCTCTTTATTTCAGATGGGTAAACTAATAAAGGAGTATAATCAGGCAAAATATTTAGTTGTGTTAAGGATGCGTCAACAGATTCTTGTTCCTCACTGTTCCAACTGTTAGTAAGAAGCATGTTATCGGTAAACGTATTGGCTAGCAGCTCACACGCTTCCTTAGCATTCAATGTTTTCGACCCGTCTTTTGAATTTGTAAGACATGGCACTTTATGATCACTGTTGGATTTAAGGCTTTTAGCTATGCGCCAAAGATCAGAACCCGGGTTATCCACCTTTCTTAGCTTATTTTGCCATATTGTGTCCTGATGGGATTTTAAAGCGGTTTCAATTTCGCGCTGTGCTTCTCTGATTTCATGCTTTAGTAACTTTTTAATATGACTATCAGGTTCCTTAGCACAATAACGCCTTATCTGATTTTTCTTTTTTATTTTTCTCTTTATGGTCCTCGGTAATGAGGTTTCCCAAGGTTTAAGAGTTGTAACAGGTATTGATCTGTCTCTTGCAGATAATATAGTATCTTGTAAATAGGAAATTTCAGAATCAATAGCTTCAGTAGATTTGTAAGTATGAGTATCTAGAACAATTGACTTATTTATAATGCTACGAAAACAGTTCCAATCGGCTTTATCATAGTTTAACTTAGTTATAGGTTTACGTTCAATTTGGGTTTTCATGTAAAATGTAACGGGAAAATGGTTAGACGATAGGCTATAAATGTTTTTGATGTTTTCAATAATGTGTACATTTTTTGCAAGAAGTAGGTCAGGCTTAGAAAGTGAAATTACAATTGTTTTGCAGACTGCTGCTATCTGCGGGCGCGGACGCCACGTCCACGGATACGGACGGCAACAGCGCCGTCCACTGGTGCGTGCTGGCGGGCAGCAGCGCCGTGCTGCGGACGCTGCTGACCGCCGAGCCGGCCCTCGAGCTCACCAACACGCACGGAGACACGCCGCTGTGAGTATAGTAGTAGGTTAGATCTTTCCAAGGCATTGGATACCATCGTTATACTCCTATTTCCCGAAAATATATTGATTCTTATCTATTGTCAATTAATCTGTTGTATTGTCAATTAATAACATGCTTATCTGAAGTGACATGAAAAAATAGAATATCCGCATCTGTTACGTGAGGAGTATCGCAAGGATGAACTCTGGGACCTGTATATTTAATTTTGTACTGTAATGACTTGACCTATTAGAGACCTATTTAAATATATCTGTTGTTAATATCAAACTGTATTATCTTAAGTATATCTAATATATAAAATTCTCGTGTCACAGTTTTCGTTGCCATACTCCTCCGAAACGGCTTGACCGATTTTGATGAAATTTTTTGTGCTTATCCGGTATCTATGAGAATCGGCCAACATCTATTTTTCATCCCCCTAAATGATAGGGGTAGTCCACCCCTAATTTTTTTTTTATATAAATTATTTATATGGCAAAACAGCGTTTGCCGGGTCAGCTAGTGATTAATAAATTAATCATGTATTTTCAGACACATTGCAGCAAGACAAGGGCATTACTCCTGCGTGGTTATTTTGCTAGCTCGAGGAGCCAGGGTAAGCATTACTTCTTATTTTTGTCCGTATGATATTTCAACTATATATGATTTTTATTCTATTGTTTTAGAGCGATGTAGAGAACGCGGCGGGTGAATTACCAGCGTCGGTGGCCACGGGCGCGTGCCAAGCTGCCATTTCGCTTAACATGCAGATGTGCGCCGCGATCAAAGACAACGTCGCTCCTTTCAGAATGCTCTCAAGGTAATTTCTATTCACATGTCACTTTAAACTGAGTTCGAGGGTACTTCCTGTATTTTTATTTGTTTATCTTTCGTTTTTTTTTGTATTATTTATAGTGATATATCAAACGGACGCGAGTCCCTCCCCATTCCTTGCATAAACGAGGTGGATTCCGAGCCACTGCCGACTGACTTCACGTATGTGACTGCCCACGTGACGCCCTCTCCGCTGCACCTTGACACCTCGCTGCAGACGCTGCAGGTATTATAACTAACAGTTTATGTACCGACGTGAAGTAGAAGTAGTAGTTCGTCGTTTCATGTTATTGGACCAACCATGTATAACCGGCAACCGGAGCACATAGTAGATGCATCAAGTTTTTTATCGTTTAAAAATAAATTAAAATTATGGCTGATCGATCAGGCATACTATACACTTGATGAGTTTTTGTGTTTATAGTTTTATTTTACAATTGTATCGCTAATTTACCAATAAATGCCTATCTGACTAAATGTTTCGTACATAGTACCTAAAATGACGAATGTATTTCAGGGTTGCACGTGCACCGGGCCGTGCGCAGGCGCCGGGTGCGCGTGCTCCGTGCTGTCGGTGCGTGACTGGTGGCGCGCGGGCCGGCTGCTGCCCTCCTTCCCCTACCACGACCCGCCCATGCTGTTCCACTGTGGACCCACCTGCGCCTGCAACATGGTGTGTAATAGATTGCTATAGTATTTCAATTTGGGCGTCCAACCAGATGGACAGATGATTTGGTGAAGGCGGTTGGCTCGCGGTGGATGCAGGTCCCGAGCGACCCTAATGACTGGTAGTCATAGGGATAGTAGTTATAGGGAGGCCTAAATGTCCAACAGTGGACATCCAATGGCTGAGATGATGATGATGATGAGTATTTTAATGTTCTGTGAATTAGAACCAGTATTGTAAATATGGAACGTTTTTCATGGTTTTTAAGAAGCAGGCCAACCTCTTTGATTTTAGAACAGCCAGACCTTCTGATTTAACCCTCCATGACATCTGACCCCCCACCAAACGGTGCTTAGTGATTCAGCGAGATATCTGAACATCAAATCTCAATGGCTCTTACTATGTGCACTTAATTATTTTTTTTGTATATATCTTAAATAAAAATCTATATTTATAACATTTTACATGAATGATCAAATGGTACCTTTAGAAACGATGACACCATCTAATTTGTCTGTGTATATAGAAACAGTGCGGCAACAACGTGATCAGCCGTCTGGTCCGCACGGGCGCGGTGTGGACCCGCTCGGAGGTGTACCGCGCGGGCGGCGCGCGGGGGTGGGGACTCCGCGCCGCGGCGCACGTGCCCCGCGGCTCGCCCGTCGCCGAGTACACCGGGGAGCTACTGCCGCTGCAGCAGGCGGACGCTAGACCCGATGACAGTTATATGTTCGCGCTGGATGTGAAGCGGGATCTGTTAGAGGTGAGATGATAGTAGTAAGGTGATGCAAGTTGTGTAAAAGGGAGGTATTTTAGTTGGCTCGGCGGTTTTGACGAAAGAAATCTTATTGAGATGTGAATGGCAATTTTTTGTGATTTATACATAGTCAATCATTACTTGGCATTTAACACCAGATTGAGCCCTGATAATATGTCACAAAAATATATGATACAAATTGTAGGCTAGATGATTCTGTGTTTGCATGTGTGTCATAGGTGCACTTTTAATATGACCTTAAACTTTATAAACACTCTTATAAACTTGTGAAAATTTCCAGCAATGCACAGACAAGACGGTTCTGTGCGTGGACGCGCGGCGCTACGGCAGCGCGGCGCGGTTCATTAACCACTCGTGCGCGCCGAGCCTCGTGCCGGTGCGCGTGTTCGACGTGGCGCGCGACCTGCGCCTGCCGCGCGTCGTGCTGGTCGCCGTGAGGGACGTGGCCGCCGGGGAGCCCTTCACGTGAGTGTGTCCATCGACCACGAGCGCCAGGGAAAAAAAACAAATCAAGTATTAGTAGTAAATAAAAACCAAATCAAGTGTTCCATATTCTTATAAAAAACTTTTCGTAAGCTTAATGTTTAGGTGGTTTTATTTATTAGAACTAATAGAAGAAAAATACAAAAAAGTTTTATTTAGATTAAAGTACAATGTTTTTTTAATGTTTCAGGTTTGACTACGGTGATAAATTCTGGGCTGTGAAGTCCAAGTGGATGAAATGCGAATGCGGTAGTCCCGACTGCCGGTACCCGACCAAAGCAGAGGAAACGGAAACACAACCTTGAAATAAGAACACTTTCTTGAACAATCAATTCTATATAAATCCATTATTGGAAAATTATTATTCGGATTAAGGAAACACAACCTTGAAATAAGAACACTTTCTTGAACAATCAATTCTATATAAATCCATTATTGGAAAATTATTATTCGGATTAAGGATCCTTTGTGTAGTTGTACTGTGAATACCAATGTAGGTAACTGTCAAGTGTAGAATGTCAGTGACAAAATTTTTGATATGCCATTGTGATAAACTGATGTATAAGAAATCACTTTTTGTTGCATATAGAAGCCCTAATTCACAATAACAAATACTCCATGCTGTGTTCTTATGCTACAAATCAATTAAGTGGTGGCTTCATTAGTTGTAAATTGTGCAATCGTCTGGGTGTAATCAAGAAAGGTTTTTAACACATTTTAAAATATACCGCCTCTATAATTTTAATTTTGATTGAATGAAATAATTATACACACATGTTTTTTATTGTAAATAAAATCTCATATCATTTTAATTTTATATTATTTTATCATCGTAATTTTCTACAACATATGTAGATTTTAACTAATTTAAGACTTAATATAATACATTGATATTTAATAAATCATGTGAGAAATATGTTTCGTTTATTAATGATATCATCATTTGTCACATTGGGATAACATAACATAATAATATAACATCATAATATATTGGGATCAGTCTTCAGTATAAACATGCTGCCACTAAAACCTTGCTACTAGGTACCAAAGATAATATAATCACTACGATAAACAGAATCATAATAATTATATCTAATAACACAACATATAGCCACGGGGCTAGATGTCGTTGTGTTAAATTGTCCATCAATATAATTTAATAATAAATACATTTCTAAATAATATCTTCATTTAATTAAAAATACGTCGTATCTGGCAACTACTAATTGCTCTATACAACTCGAGAGTCAGTCTCTAATTTTAATATAAGCCCAAAAAAAGGTAAATGAGAATGTGGATATTTTTGAATTATTAACTTCTATTGCATCTAATAAAAACAATAGAAGTGAATAAAACTCATTTTCATGTGGGACCCAGTTCCACAGATAAAAATACTTTCTTTAAGTACTTTCTTCTTCTTCTTTTATTTTTGGCAATATAAGTACGTTATTTAATAATTCGTAATCTCTATTTTTATGAATGTCATGTCACTTTAATTAAGTCTGTCAAAGTCAAATAAAAATGACAATATTTGTCAACAAACATTCAAAATCTTAGTTCAACGGTTTGTTCAGGTTTGTTTGAAATGGTGTGCAGTTTTTAATAATCACCACTTTTGTTTGTAAAAAGTGATTCAACAACAGTAAAATTTATCGGACGTATTTTAAATTATGTAAAAGATGAACGGAAATACTGAAACCACGTCGAACAGCATGAAGTTCACTCCCATGCCCATGTCTGCTCTTCTCGCTAATTTAATTCCTCTTCAAATGCGAGAAGAAAGTCCTGACTGTAGTTTTAGCTCTGGAGAAGATAGCGATAGTTCTTTTGGTCAGTCTGTTGAGAAGAAAACGTCTCCAGGATCAAAATCTCAACTGAAATATAGTAAAGAATTTTTTACTCCCAATCTGAAATCTACTCAGCCCAAGGACATAAAAGCTTTCGTGTCTGAGAAAAAACCTGTACGAAAAGATAATGACAAGGAAAATAATGCGGATAGTTGGATATCCCATCAGACATACCCTAATAAAGATGGTTTTATGCAAAGTGCTCCAAAATCAATCATCACAACAAACTATCCTGGCAGTGAGGTGAAGCGTAGTGTATTAGTTCCACACAATAATGCAAGGACTCCAAATTATGTCAAGAAAACACCAGAACCAGTAAAAACTATGAGTATTGCTCCCAACCCAGTTCAAAAGACCAAAACTCCTACACCTAAAATTAAAACAGGTATCAGAAGGTTTACACCAGGCTCTGCGAAGAAGAGTCAGAAGAAAACTCCACAGAAAAGTTTAGTTGAGAGCAGAGATAGGGTTAGATGTGAATTATTTTCCCAGGATAAGAAAGATGAGCCTCACTGTCCTCCCCCTAGGCAAGAAGTTAAGCCGGAGGTGCGGCAGGCGGTAGCTCCTGTGCCTGAGACCCCCTTGAACAAGCCCAAGGCCATCTCCTACGCAGCCACTCCCTCCTACCCTCAGAGCGCTAGTGGACCCAACTCCAAGATACTCTTCAAAACAATTAAGATAAAAGATAAAAAATATATTTTTATTAAAATGTTAGGGAAAGGAGGCTCAAGTGAGGTTTACAAGGTAAACTATTTATTATTTACATATTTAAAAAAATTAAAACTAGACTAGTATAGATATTCCAGTACTTATCCATATTTACATGTTATTTCGGAATTAATTATAATTCGGAATAATTATTGTACTTATTGACTTGTCCAAGTGATCTTTAGGATTTTATGGAAATAAATGACATAAATCTTTTAAAGTTACTATTCATTTTATAACAACAGAATCAATTACTCGCATAATTACAGAACATATTTTTTTTATTATAATTTTTATTGAGACTTGCGAGAACCATCATATTTAATGTTAAATTGTCATAGGTACTAGAGATGAGCACATCCACGGAGTACGCAGTGAAGTGTGTGAACCTCGGCCTGGACCAGGAGCAGGCGCAGGGCTACATCAACGAGGTGCGGCTGCTGAGAGAGCTGCAGAACTCCGATAGGGTTATTAGATTGTATGACTAGTAAGTAACATAACTTTATATATTTATAATCTTCCAAAAGTACATCTTAATGACTTAAAGGGCAGAAATATAAGCAAGAAGCCATAGTATCACTTTCATGCATCATCAACATCATCTGTCAATGGTCTTGCTTTGTCCAGCTATGCCCTTATCTGTCTGTCATCTTGCCACAATGGTTGCGAATTTATGCTTCCATAGTAAAGTGTAATTTGCTTTCTTGGCTACCCTAGGGTCCAAGCCTCTATCATAAAGACTACATAATTAAACATTAACTGCATTTATATTTATATCTACACACATTCCTGATAATTTATCCTATATGTCAATTGTGTGAGTGTGATACTATCAACAAAAATATTTTTATTACAGTGAATACGACAAAACAAACCAACTGTTGCGGATAGTGTTGGAGGCCGGAGAGACGGACCTGTCGTCGTTCCTGAAGGCGCGCGGCGCCGGCCTGCCGCCCGCGCTCGTGCTGCACTACTGGGAGGAGATGCTGCAAGCCGTGCACTACATACACGAGCACGGTATGTGTTATATATAAAACAAACCAACTGTTGCGGATAGTGTTGGAGGCCGGAGAGACGGACCTGTCGTCGTTCCTGAAGGCGCGCGGCGCCGGCCTGCCGCCCGCGCTCGTGCTGCACTACTGGGAGGAGATGCTGCAAGCCGTGCACTACATACACGAGCACGGTATGTGTTATATATAAAACAAACCAACTGTTGCGGATAGTGTTGGAGGCCGGAGAGACGGACCTGTCGTCGTTCCTGAAGGCGCGCGGCGCCGGCCTGCCGCCCGCGCTCGTGCTGCACTACTGGGAGGAGATGCTGCAAGCCGTGCACTACATACACGAGCACGGTATGTGTTATATATAAAACAAACCAACTGTTGCGGATAGTGTTGGAGGCCGGAGAGACGGACCTGTCGTCGTTCCTGAAGGCGCGCGGCGCCGGCCTGCCGCCCGCGCTCGTGCTGCACTACTGGGAGGAGATGCTGCAAGCCGTGCACTACATACACGAGCACGGTATGTGTTATATATAAAACAAACCAACTGTTGCGGATAGTGTTGGAGGCCGGAGAGACGGACCTGTCGTCGTTCCTGAAGGCGCGCGGCGCCGGCCTGCCGCCCGCGCTCGTGCTGCACTACTGGGAGGAGATGCTGCAAGCCGTGCACTACATACACGAGCACGGTATGTGTTATATATAAAACAAACCAACTGTTGCGGATAGTGTTGGAGGCCGGAGAGACGGACCTGTCGTCGTTCCTGAAGGCGCGCGGCGCCGGCCTGCCGCCCGCGCTCGTGCTGCACTACTGGGAGGAGATGCTGCAAGCCGTGCACTACATACACGAGCACGGTATGTGTTATATATAAAACAAACCAACTGTTGCGGATAGTGTTGGAGGCCGGAGAGACGGACCTGTCGTCGTTCCTGAAGGCGCGCGGCGCCGGCCTGCCGCCCGCGCTCGTGCTGCACTACTGGGAGGAGATGCTGCAAGCCGTGCACTACATACACGAGCACGGTATGTGTTATATATAAAACAAACCAACTGTTGCGGATAGTGTTGGAGGCCGGAGAGACGGACCTGTCGTCGTTCCTGAAGGCGCGCGGCGCCGGCCTGCCGCCCGCGCTCGTGCTGCACTACTGGGAGGAGATGCTGCAAGCCGTGCACTACATACACGAGCACGGTATGTGATATACTTATATAAAAAAAAATTGCTGTTCATTAGTCTAGCTAAAACTCGGGAACCGAACTCGGGAACCGACCCGACGGAACTCGGGAACAGGGGGGTTTTTAGCTGGTTTTGGCCTTGAAGTTTACATACTAGTAGTCCAGGGAACGTTTAAACAATGAGAATCAACTTGTCAATGATAAAATAAAAGTTACCAGACATGAATGACGGAAATGGGGCAGGTGGATGGTTGTCAAATTAGGTGATATTCGCTTGCTAAACAGAAGTAGAAACGCAAATCCTATCAAAGACGATTCTAATTCAATTCTAATCATCGGTTTCAAGGCTATTAATAATTAACATACAATGATCCCCAGGTGTGATCCACGCGGACCTGAAGCCCGCTAACTTCCTGCTGGTGTGCGGACGGCTGAAGCTGATCGACTTCGGCATCGCGTCCACGATCAGCAGCGACGCGACGTCCGTGGTGCGCGCGCAGGCCACCGGCACATACTCGTACATCTCCCCTGAGGCGCTCGTCGGCGGCGCCGGCGGATACGGCTCGCACGGCATGGGCTCCGCTCCCATCAAGGTACCCTAGTCTAGCTCTACTACTGTCACGTCTTAAAAAACAGTTTACAGTTACAAACATTTTTATTCTTATTCTATTCACTAATCACTATGCACTTAACTTGATTTCGTCAAAAAAAAATTGAATATAGTGATGTTGAATAAAAAGATCAAGTTCCATTAGAACCTTACATAGGTGGAACCTTACATAGGTACATGTTTTTGGGACATAGGTACCTCAAATTTTTTAATGAAAGCGTTTTTTTTTATTTTGCACCTTTTTACATGGTTTTGAATAAATTACCATAGGAATGTTAATTCATACAACAAAGCCATTATCTTACAGACATGTCCAAACGTCTATCCAATTTATACTGATATTTTATTTTTAAATTTTAAGAAAACTAAACAGCATTGTTAAAATAACATAATAAGTTTTCACATGTAGAACAATATGAATGACAACAATGAATCCAAAACTGTAACAAACATTAACCAGAGTAAAACAATACTTAAAAGTTAAATAGAACTCAAGACTGTTATAAATTGAAATGTAAGCTTCATTCCAGATCTCGTTCCGTTCGGACGTGTGGTCGCTGGGCTGCATCCTGTACTCGCTGGTGTACGGGCGCACGCCGTTCGGTCACATCCCCAATCTCGCCAAGCTGCCCGCCATCCTCGACCCGCACCACCGCATCGACTACCCGCCCGCGGACCGTTAGTATAAACACGCTTCATCGTGTGGAAATCATTCTCACTTCTGGGACACAGGGACTTCTCTCTTGAAGAGAGATTAGGCCTTATATCTCCTATTTCAAAATCAACTTTTTTTTAAGTCGAAATTCGTGTATTTTGTCAGGAGATAGAGAATGAAAAAATGCATCAATTAGTAAAATAATAAAAGAATCGAAAAAATTGAGATGCTCCATCACGGGATTATCTCCACTACGGTTGCCTGGAAGAGATCGCTCTTAGCAATTAGGCCGACCCTTGTACTTCTGATTTTTAGATAGTATTACATTTTTGTAATTTTGTTTTTATTTTATACATATAAAGTGTTCATTCATTCAAATTTTTCTAAGAACATGCCGGTTTTCTCAAACAAAAAGAAATAATTCCGCTTATGATTATTTGTGTTTGTATTCCGCAGACCTCCCTCCGTCCCTGATCGCGGCGCTGAAGTGGTGCCTGACGTACAACGCGCGCGGACGTCCCTCCGTGCGCGAGCTGCTCGACATCCCGTACCTGCAGCCGCCGCGCCCGCCGCGTCCGCTGCCGCAGCCGCTACTCGACAAACTGCAGCCGCTCCTAGACCCCAAGGAGTTTAGGATGCTCCAGCGCGCCAGGCTGCAACCTGATGACGGCCAGAGATGAACGACAACTTAGCTCATTGAACATAGATAGATAAAGATCATCACACCTATTTACGTACTAGCCTATTACGTATGTGCTGCTAGACCCCAAAGAGTTTAAGATGCTCCAACGCGCAAGGCTGCAACCTGATGACGGACAGAGATGAACGACAACTTAGCTCATTGAACATAGAAAGATAAAGATCATCACACCTATTTACATTCCCATGGCTGACACAGGCACTTAGAGGAGATTGGGCCTTAATTCACCAGCCTGGTGAAGTGTGGGTTGGTGAATGACATGTCCTTTAAACTTCCAATCAATCATTAATTTTGACAAAATTAAGTGAATAGATGGGTTCCTGACAAGCCGTAGCCTATTTATACATAATGAATATTTTCAAAATATAAATATATTGATAACAAGTACTCTGAATGGGGGGTACCATTTCGATCTCAGAGACCACGACCAGGGGACTTACTGCTTAGTATGAATCTAAATGAAGCACTAAACAAATGTAGCGACCGCTTCACGCGACCGGTGTGCGCGTGTCTAGAAGCCAATTTTATAAATTCTTTATGTTATTATCGTCAATGTATACAAAATATACTCATTTATTGCATTAATTTTGGCCTCAATTAGGGTGTGCCTTTTTTGTAAATAATTCAGAAATTGAATACTTATAGTAGGGGAGCCGAAGAGGGGATTTCGGGATTTACTCGAGCGCGTCAGATTAAGATACTGGAGATAGCTAGTACCCAGACAAGTACCTCCACCAAATATAAAAAATCTATCTATGTTCGAACGTGAATTATAAAGGAACAAAATTTACTTTTGTCAGATTAGGCGAA
The DNA here is from genome assembly GCA_963691955.1 of Chloroclystis v-ata. NCBI lineage: Eukaryota > Metazoa > Arthropoda > Insecta > Lepidoptera > Geometridae > Chloroclystis > Chloroclystis v-ata. The sequence continues at coordinate 6,654,875 of OY829905.1, forward strand.
TCACTTTAGATAATCGTCAGATTAAGATATGGTAGAATCAGAACATAAAGATGAACCATATACATCTAAATCTGACGCTCTAAGACCTTTGGAAATGCCGATTTTTTTGTTCATATTTTTGAAAATGAGTCAAAAAAAAAAAGAGTCGCGATTTTTATTTTTTTAACGTTTACGTACACTCACCCCAAACGTATAAACAATCAGATTTACAAACGTATATTATCAATCATATTTCCTAAATTATTTTTAAGTATGTAAGTATGTTAAGCTGATTTTCAATTTATTGAATCTGATTTATAGAATCTATCACTAACTGACGCGCTTAAGTACGTCCATACAACAGTATTTTTTTAAATAAGTTTTTAATTATCTATGGACGCTTCCCCCACTGATGAAACACATCGATCTCATACAATTTTTTTCTTCTTATCATCTACCAAATGCAACCCAATAGGTCTCTGACGCTCGAGTAAATCCCCATTTAGCATCGTCGCCTCCCGTACTATTATAAATTAGAATGTGGTAGGTATTGAGAGATCTTTGAACTGTATATATACATCCAATGTTTTGGTCAAACTTCCAATCGTTAATTTAATTCTGTTTTTTTTCTGATGAATTCGGAATTGTAAAAATCATTAAGCTGGATTGGTTGTTAATTAAACCGCCAACTGGTATGTAACCTGTAGTTCTGTCTTATTAAATTCTAACTATATTTCACGTTTGAGCTAAATACGTATTTCGTATGCTAGATAAGATAGAATAAGACGAATGTCAAACAATGAGCAATATGATAATTAACTATTCTTTTAATTTTTTAAAAAGATTTATTTTAAATATTCTAGTTAAAAGTGATCTATGATTCACATGTATAATAATTTGTACACGCAAAAAGTGATAGATATAATATTGCAAGTAGACTAACATAATGTAAGTAATAATTAACTTATTAAAATGAATATGGTAAAATATTAGAGTGTGAGGGCAAATTGTTTGTATTTTATTATTATGAAATCAAAGAAAAGAATTGAAAGTATAATATATAGTTTTATTTGGATATATATTTGAAATGATACAAAAAATAAATACTAGAATCTTAGCAAAGTCAACATTGATAAAATGCATTTTAACTAATATCTTTCTAGCAGCTAATAATTAGATAAGACATTATCTATGCGACAAAAGCTGATTTCACATCAAGTGGTAGCTTCTTATTCCTCTGCTAGATCCAGAGAAAAGAATACTGACCCTTCCCTTACCCAGAGGTAAGGTCGACTACACGAGTAGCGAAAACATTTACGAGTCTAGTCTACGCGACTTTCCATCGAAAGTTACCGCGCTCTTCTGAACTAACGCACAAACAGCTTCATTAGCAGAAAATAGTCATATAGAAGATAAAATTTGGAAAATGCTTAACATTCAGTCTGAAGAATGCAAAAGTGCAAAAGACACCCGCGCATCACAAGGTGGGTAGTTATACAAAATCAAAGACAGTGTAGTTTATAAGCTTATATTAGTCAGTAGTGCGCGGGCCGCCGGCTAGAGCGGACGTGCGTTAGTTCTGGAAGAGCGTGCGCGTGAAGTCGATGTAGTCGAGCGCGTTGGGGATGGGCCGCTCCGTCTTCGCCTCCACGTACGGCTTCATACGTGCCACGCAGTAGTCCGCCATCTCCTTGGTAAGGTTCTGGAAATAATGCAACCATATTTGAGTTCAATTTCACATACATAAAAGAAAACAATTCAGGTTCAGCAGACAATAGAACTGTGCATAAATGCAGATTATTTTAAACCAAAACAGCTGGAGATCCATGGGCTCAGGCGTATTAAACAATCTTATATTCTTTCAGCTTCAGAACGCCCCCATAAATACCTAATCTATTCTTCCTGTGAAAAACAAACTTGCATCCAGAAAAAGGTTCAAAACTTTCACTTAATCATCCACCCAACTTGATAGACATCTAATGCTACTCTGGCTGATCGGAGTATAAATTCAAGATAATTTCGTCAACCAGTTCTATATGATACCACTTCAAAACCTCTTCAGCTTGATAATAACAGTTTCGCTCAAAATCTTCAAACTAATTAATAATAATATCATCTCTTTTCTATCCAAAGGTTGCCTGGAAGAGATCGCTCTTTAGCGATAAGCCGCCCATTGTACGTGTCTCTTTTTGTGTTATATTCATGTGTTTTGTATTTGGTGTCCAATATAGTGTTTTTGTATTGTATTGTAATTTCCAGTAGAAGTACACCACTGAGACAACTACAATACTCACAGCATACAGCTCGTCCTTGGTGACGTAGGCGCGGTCCTGGTGCGCGGTGATGGCGCGGAAGGCGTTCTCGATCTCCTCCGAGGAGTGCACGTTCTCCGTCTCCTTGCTGATCATGAACGCCATGTACTCCTGCAGGGACACGGCGCCGTCGCGGTTCGGGTCCACCACATCTGCACGAAACATAGTTTATTATAGAGAAGAGATGAATAAATGGAACCAAATAAACGTGGAGACCGGACGTGCACCAACTAGATGGACAGATGATCTGATCAAAGCTGTCGGTTCATGGTGGATGCAAGCTGCATCCGACCGAAACAACTGGAGATGTTATGGAAGGCAGTGGACGTCTGATGGTGATGATGAAATAAAAGTAGCTTGGTTTTGGAAGTAATAGAAGATATCTAGTAACAGTGTGGACTAGTGTAGGCTACCGGAGCACATAGTCGCTGCGTCAAGATTTTTATCGTTTAAAAAAAAATTAAATTTTTATGGCTGATTGATCAGGCAAACTATAAACTTGATGAGTTTTTGTGTGTTTTATTTTACAATTGTATCGCTAATTTATAACTTTCTTTTTAAATTTATCTTTAATTAATATTTGACCTGTAAATATGTACATAAGTTTACCAATAAATGACTATCTGACTACTGGGTGTAGCTCTTGTTACAAAGTGACTCACTGAGTATCTCCTCGAACTCTGGGTCGGGCTGCCCCTCCTCCACCATGGGCAGGTCGTATCCGAGCGCGCGCAGACACGACTTGAACTCGTGCGCGTTGAGGCGGCCCGAGCGGTCCTTGTCGAAGTGCTTGAACATCATCGAGAACTCCTTCAGAGCGTCCTCGCTCACACCTGGAACGAACACAATGTTATTGGTAAATAAATAAATATTGCCGTGCCCGTGATAAGCTCTAAGCTTGTGTTACGGGTGCTAGATTTTTGATATACCTACTTAATAGAATATACATACATAGATAGATTTTTTTTATTAAACATATAAGACACCCGGAAAAACAAACAATACAAACAAAAATAACAAACTGCCAGAGCGCATGTCGGAAAATAAAATATAATCTCTGTCACCCTAAATATATTACTACTCTACTTTGTATTATAATACAAAAAATTGACAAAAAATTAATCATCCAAATTTACTATTACAGTAAAATTATGTCAAAGTTAAAATAGGCTTATAAACAAATAATTTTACTGTGAATGAATATAAATATATACCAATGTTATAACTCACACCGAGTTTGTATGCCTATAAAATAATCTCAGGTTATGTATAACATGTTTACCATCTTGTGTTTCTATTCTATACAGACTCGACCACTGGTTACGCACAAGTTAACTACAGATGACAAGAAATAAAACAATGACTGTACCTTCCAACACTGTGACATAGACACATCAGCATCTAAGCTGCTCGTCTATAATAAAATAATAATAATATAAGGTCGTTAACTCACCGGAGTGGTTCCTGGCCTGTATCTGCTGTTCCAGGTTGTGCTGCATGCGCATGGAGAGCTGGTCCAGCTGGTCCCACTGCTGCGCCAGTCCCACCGTGCTGTGCTCCGTGTAGCGGTTGTCGAGGATCAGGTGCTCCTCCAACGCGGCGCCTGTGGGGTAATGACGATTAATAATTGACAACCGAATGCAGTTTATGTTTGAAGACGGTTAAAAAAGCGATCAAATTGAGCTGACTATTAGTGGCGACTTGGCTATGGACCAAACAGTGTGGTTGATATTTGAAAATTGCAAAATATAGTAAAATTAATATATATATATAGTAAATATAGTAAAATTGCGTGCATATTAATGCACGCAAAACATTCATGTAATTTGAATTTTGAGTTGACAGTATTTACTGCATTTAACATTTCAAATTAAAATATTTTTCAATGGTTTAGGCAATGTTATAAAGCAAAAAAATAGGTCGGCCTATGTATAAAGTTCCGTGTTAATTCACAGCTGAAATAAACAATTTGATGGCTAACTGAAACTGAATAAATAAAGTATCTGTAACCACAACTAGCTGTGGCCCGTATTCTGCAGAATAGCTTAGATTATAGAATATAGATTTGTCTATAGATTATCTGTGGAATTCGTTTATAAGATAATTAAAATAAAAATGATGACATCTCTGTTTTATGTATGCAACGTACCAAGTTCCTCCAGCCTGCGTAGATCGGCGCGTCTGGCGCGCACCTCGCCGGCGCGCTGCCGCAGCGTGTCCAGCTGCTGCTCCAGCGAGCCCGTGCCCTCCATCATGGACGTGCTGCGGACACATCAACACTCTTACATAAGTAAAGGTAAAGTTGTTTATTTGACACTAGCTTTCCGCCCTGCGGCTTCGCCCGCGTTTTACACTTTCCCGCAATTTTCTTTGCTATATTATAGCCTATGTTACTCGGGGATAATGTAGCTTTTCAAAGGTGAAAGAATTTTTGAAATCGGTCCAGTAGTTTCGGAGCCTATTCATTACAATTTACAAACAAACAAACAAATCTTTCCTCTTTATAATATTAGTATAGATAAAAGTAGTTTACAGAAAAATACAGTGATCCATAGGCTCCTGAGCTAGTATAAACTGTGTTTCAGGAGCCAGTACAATTTTGTTAAACTTAACATTACTAAATTACAAGAAAAATAACATAACATCTAGCCCCGTGGTAAGCTGTAAGTTAAAATACCCAGTATTACGGAAGGTACACAAACCCGGACAAAATCGCGGGTGGAAAGCTAGTAAGTTAATAACGCTCGCGGAAGATTCAACCGAAATGATTCAATTTAAAGATTTTGAAGCACATATAACATTTTTCCTAATAAATTTTCTTATAAATTGTATTGGGAAGCTTTGCACTTGACTGTAAATGGAATACTGTTTTTGCGCATATAATTAAGAAGAATTGCGATGTAAATGAAGCAGTTACATAATAACAACATGGAAACAAAATACTGCCAGGAAACACTATCATCAGTTAGTTGACACCGATGCAGAATACACATTACAACATTGAACTACTTTACCCATTCCAGCCTAGCAGTTGAAACCTGTGTGCATTATACACCGTTTAATATTGAAAGAAAAAAGCAACTGATACAATAATTCCTTGGCTAGATGGACGAACCTGACAAAAAATCATGAAGAAGTAGATTTGACTTTAGTCTCCTGTTTAAACACCTTTTGCTATAATACATATATTTAAGCAGAAAAGACTCCACACCTTAGTAAGTTTTCCACACAAACTTGTAAGATATGGACGTTTTTATCTCTACAGCTACCATGAGTTCTAGCAATCTAAACTAGCTAGCGACTGCAGTAGGTATGTTCTTAGCTTCTTCGGACACATTATGCGGTCTTCTAGGCATTGTCTGGAGAAGCAGATCATCATAGGAAAAATGGAAGGAAAACGTGCACAGGGCAGGGCTCCTACGAGATGGTCCGACACCATCAAACAGGCCGGTGAAGACAGCTTGCACTGTGCTCTACACTCTGCATATGACCGTACACAGTGGGGGCTGATTGTACGTGGTCGCGATCCTCAGTGACCTCAGGGACCGAGGTAGAAGCAGAGTAAGTATGTATGTACCGAGTCTCAGTAAGCCACTGGTGGAAGGTGTTGGCGTGCTTGGCGAACTCCTTGCGCAGCTTGTCGTTCTCCTCCTGCCGCTGCGCCTCCTTCGTCAGCTCTACGTCGCGCTCCGCTGTAACATGGGATTTACACGTCAACATACAATTAAACATAAAGGAATTACAGAAATTAGACGAGTCCGTGACAGGAATATTTTAGAAGACAGTGAGCAACTATATAAAATCAAGTTTTAAACCAATGTCTGTCCAAAGGTCTGAAGTCAATGGGTTCTCGAACTGAAATAAACTGTGATTGACTCACTTAAGTAGTATGGTGAGCCAAGAAAGTGGTTTACAAGTTTTGACAAAAGTTGGTTGACTTTTCTAACATAATTTAACTGATGTACAAACGAATCACAACACAACCGTAGGGTTTTGGCCAACCAACCACATTTTTGGCTGACTGTACATAAGAAAAAACAACATAAATTTTAATTTATGTTGTCATTATTATATACTACGTAAGTGAGTACAATCACTACAAAATTTTAGTTTTAACGGTAGAGTAAAGTTCCAGCAGAACCATTAGGAAAGTCAACCAGCGGACGTCAATTGAGCAATATATTTCGTCCGTACCGATGATCTTGCGCAGGTTGCGCCAGGTCTCCTCCAGCGCCTCCATGGTGAACCAGGTGTAGGGGTTGGCGCCCACGTTGAACGACTTGATCTGAGCGTCCAGCGCCGCGAGGGCCTCGAAGTCGCTCTGGGCTGATGACAGCGACGCCTGTCAGATAAACAACTTATTTTTATATACGACACACATATTTCACGACACATTAGTTTGAATACTAGCTAATGTTAATATAATAATGTATTGATTTTGGTAAATAAACATTTTATCATTATTCTTTTCTATTCATTTTCATACACAAATAAATAACTTATGTCTTGCCAGAGTTTGGCATTGTAGAATAAATTAACTAAATTCCGTTAAAATGTACGAAAACTTCAGCGCCTCTAGCGTATAGTTGGGTACTAAAATGTTCATTCAAAAGCTAATTGTAGACTGCGTATTTAGCCTAAATTAACTAAATTAAAGTAGAACTAAATTCCCGCCACACCTCGCCTTAGTATATCGTGAAGCCAAGACAATGACATCTTTATGTATAATATGTAGTATGTACCTGGAATTGTGCGTGCGCGTCCCTGAGCGCGCGGATCTCCTCGATGGAGTTGCAGCGCACCGGGTCCGTCAGGTCCTCCTCCGCGTTCTCGAACCACGAGTTGAACGCGGACGCCTGGGAAACGAAACAAAATGGTTCATCAGACAACTAGCGGCTATTTTTTTTTGTAAATTTGATGTAGCAGTAAGAATTAGTTCAAACTGATCTAAAGACAATGCGACTTAATAGCCAAGTGGGCCAATAGTAGCTGCCAGCGCGCGATGACGTCACTGTGACATTTCATCATGGCGGACCACGGAGTTTAAGGATGTACGGGGGGTCAGCACAAACTCGACGATCGGCTAAGTTCGGCTAAATAAGTAAGAGGCGCGTGACAGCGCCATGACAGCCCGAGCTGAGTATATATTTCGCGCAAAAAATCTGACACATCAAATTACTTCTATAATTTGAAATTCATTTTGTAGACCCTAAGATATATAAGGTAATACTAGCGTTCCGCCCCGCGGCTTCGCCTGCGCTAAAATATATCTTTAAGCGGATATGTTTATTTTTAAAGTTTAAAGTATAAATTCCACACACGGCTTTTCCCGTGTTTTAAATAACTTTCATAAATGTGTATGTATATTATATTAAGTATATATATCAGAAATCTATTATAGCACCCGTAACACAAGATTCTAGCTTACCACGGGGCTAGATGTTGCTTTGTGAATTGTCTAGGAACTAGCAATATTTATTGGTTCAATTTTATTTATTAGGTTTTTTGGTCGTAAGCTCAGTTATTAAGAAAAATGAAAGGGCTGGGGATTTTATTAATAAATAAATAAAGTTTTCTGAACTAAATTTCACATGAAATGTTAAAATTCATAGTCTGCCTTTTATTTCTGACTAGCTTTCCGCCCTGCGGCTTCGCCCGCGTTTTACACTTTCCCGCAATTTTCTTTGCTATAATATAGCCTATGTTACTCGGGGATAATGTAGCTTTCCAAAGGTGAAAGAATTTTTGAAATCGGTCCAGTAGTTTCGGAGCCTATTCGTAACAAACAAACAAATCTTTCCTCTTTATAATATTAGTATAGATTAATTTTATAAACGAAAAGTCAAACCGTATGATATACTTCAATATTAGATAAAAGTGAATTTATAAAAGAATAAGTTCCTAAACCTTAACCCTTAACTGCATGATTATTTTTCTTAAAATTTGTGATGGTCATATTATATGTCTTTTAGATAAATAAAGTAAAGTAAGATATAAATATTTAAAATTGATTTATTTTGTTTGCATTAACCATGTAACTGTGTATATGGCCTTTTAAGTGGCTGAAATAAATGTTTTTTTTTTTTTATTTATTTATTATTTTATTTATTTAAAAATTTCATATGAATTGAGTTTAAGGGAAAAACTGTTTTTATATTTAGTTCCATATAATATATGGCAAAACATGCAGTCACCTACCTATATTTTAAAATATCATTCGCAGGGCATGCGGAAAGTGGTCAATTTTTTTTTTAAGTAATAAAAGACTTTATAAGATAGGTATAACCCGCGCAATAAAAAATGATATTTGACCATGGCGGCGGGTACGTATGGTACGGTTGGCAAAACAATTTCTCAAACAGGCGTCACGACGAATTTCCCATATAAACGTAATACCAAAATTATTTTTAATTCGAGCATATTTCCATGGTATTATTGTAGTATTATTATTATTTAAATAGTATTTTTATCTCGGTCCCTACAGAGTATTTTTTACAAAATACTTATTTTAAATAAAAAGTAAAGTACCTAAAGAGTTTAAACAGCTTTGCGTTATAAACCCGGCGTCGGCGCTTTTATAACGTCTTCAATGTGATAATTCATACGAACGCTTTTAAATCAAAAAATAATTTTAATTTATTTTTTAAAGTTTCGGTTCTATGTATGGGGACCCCCAAATGCAAATGATTTTTTTAAAACTTTTTATGAAATCCTAGTGCGGTTCACGGAATACATCTACTTACAAAATTTCAGCTTTATAGCTATTATAGTTTCGGAGTAAAACGGCTGTGACATACGGACGGACGGACGGACGGACGGACGGTTTAGTTTGGGGACTCCTTTTTCCGCAATTGGACTCAAATTTGGTCCTTTGTGCGTGGTTAGACGGACGGACGGACGGACATGACGAATCTATAAGGGTTCCGTTTTTGCCATTTGACTACGGAACCCTAAAAAGCGTCGCGTTCTAAAAGCGCCAAAGTGTGAACACGTACTTGGGTATGCAAATGTTCTATTTGAACGCTTTTTTAACGGACGTTAAAAAAAAGCTTTTTGTAGCGCGTACTTCACTGTGTGAGTATAGATAGCGATAGAGAGTGAGCGAGAACGCATGCGAGCGGACGCCATTTATAGATAAATTCTTTATACGCGCAGGTTATATTAAAAAAATCATAGTTATATTGGTTGTGTGTGATATAGCACTGAAAGCAACGTAGGGTTAAGAAGCACAAAAACGTAGTGATTTGTTTGTTCTATGAAATATCGTAAATTTACTTTTTCATGAATTGACATGACATAATTTATGACAGTTATCATAAATAAATCAAAACTCTTTGAGATCTCAAAACTATAAAAAAGTTTTATTAAGTCATAATCCATGTATTACTTATGAATTTATTGTTTGAAGTCTCCTCCTGTATTTTATTATAATATATAAGTACCTACACTTTATTATTATATGTATACTAGGTGCCCCCGCGAACTTCGTCTCGCCATATACTTTATAAGCTCTGTTATGATGCTGTGTGGATTGTCCAATAAGCCACAGACAAAACAGAAATTTGAAATCCAAAGGGCGAAAAATGTTTTCGTGTCAAAAGTGTCATGAACTCTTTACTGTCTATACCTACGTTTTGTTTACGTTTGTAACGAATGTAGGTTAGGTACCTACTCGGTACTTTATCTTTTTACGATTCCGTCGCTTCTTGCACTTATTATACAGATTTCGCATATTTGAAATAAAAACCAAACAAGTACAATAATTTTTCAATTCATTTTTTACGTAATTATTGCGTTTTATAGCGATCTGAATGCAAGAAGCGACGCGATACGTGTTCCCCGTTTCAAAGCCCGCGGCTGACTGAATTTATGCACGAAGATGCCCGAATGGTCAGTTTTCGCATGAATTTTTTCGTAAAGTTTAGGATTTCTTATTTTACGGTTAAAATAATAGAAATTTTAACAATCTAACACTCTCTTCCCCTGCTCTATAACCTGTTTGTTTACTGTACAAAGTATCAAGGCTTATTTTAAAGTATTTATTGAATAGCGACGATTTATTGTAAAATTTAGAGCGAACTTTGGATTATTTTTCTATCGAGAAAATTTTATGTAATCGTGTTTTCGTAACTGTAATCCCCTAGCATATATCCTGAACTATAACATATATTAATCTCAAAGTAAATGCTTTATTATTGTGGAAGATATGTTCGTTAACAAAAAGCAATTTCAAACGATTTGACGTTATATGGGGCCTTAAACTAAGTGGAGGTGCCATAACTGCAACTGGGCCCTGATTTTCAACTGGGCTCTGACGTCATCATAGTAGGCGTGGCCTAGCTCAGTCTACTGTTGGCGTTCGTCCTATGCACATCCGGTGTCAACAGTGGAAATTGTAATGTTAAGACAGGGCCGTAATAAGAATCCAATTTCATAAAAGAAGGTTAGAACTTTAAGAAAGAAAGAAAAATTTTATTTGTGTACAAATAACATCATAAAACAATATGCGTTAAACATAAGGGACACAAAACGGTTGCCAGCTCAGCTTCAAAGCTGTGGCAAAATTATATCACTAAATAAATAAATAAACAAAATACTTTCTATAACACAATGCAACGGATAATAAACTTATAACATTTATTATAGAAAAATAAAATAACTAATCTCTAGGGGGGGGCAGCTGCCCCTCCCTGCCCCCCCTTGGCGACGCCCTTGAGTACGTCCCTGTTACCTACACCTGTGACATCTATTATCAAGTAGTTAAACTACGTAGCAAGCAGTTTTGCTTTTGACCGGTAGATGGAAAAGACAAAAGTGGGTGGGATCCTACACCTGTGACATCTATTATGAAGTAGTTAAACTGCGTAGCAAGCAGTTTTGCTTTTGACCGGTAGATGGAAAAGACAAAAGAGGGTGGGATCTAACACCCCCTCACCCCGCAAAATTGTCACGTCAAATCACGCGTTGTTTCCTAAGGAAATCTCAATACAACATCTCCTCTCTAATAATAACTCCATGTGGCGGACAACTGTTAAAGCAATAGTAATGAACCCTACTACATACCTTCTTAGCGAAAGTGAGGTACAGCTCCTCAATCTGGCGGAACTGGTCCTGCAGCTGCAACAGGCGCTGCTTCCTGGCGGCCGAGTCGGCCAACAGGCGCTGCCAGCGCGCGATGACGTCACCGTGACGTTTCACAATGGCCGGCGTCTGTTCGTGGTTCGCGTCTACGAGCTGCTCTTTGAGCGAGGTGATGTTTTGGATGCCCTCATGCTCGAATGCGGCGAGACCTGGGAAGAAATTTGTTTTGTTTAATATTGGATAGTAAAATAAATAGTAATGTGTACTGTTTTTTCAGTAAATCCAATTCTTCATCAAGCGGGACTCCAATGCAAGTTGCCAAATACCACAGTCTGATAGTAGCCAAAATGAAGTTGGGTAACTTAAAACATAGGCCTCCAACTTGCACCAATGTTTGGTGGTTCGCAATTGCTTTTCGACATACGCATAGAAACGCACAAGTAGAGTGTCAAGTCAACGAAGACGCCTCTTGCCTAAAAGCGCATTTAAAGTGCACCGAACAGGCAGCTTGAGCAATGCCAGTGAGTATCATTTGTTTTGAATTATGGCGTACTTACCAGCGTCGAAAGTATCCTGCTTAGTCAGCAGCGTCTGCACAGTGGACAGATCGCGGCCGAACTCGTCAGAACGAACGTGAGTCTCCTTGTCGGCGATCCAGGACTCGACGACATCGGCCTTCCACAGCAGCTGCAGATACAGCGAGTTGTCCACGAGCGCTGCCTTGCGGCGTGCGCCCAGACCTTCCAGCTTCTCTAGCTTAGCCTGCGAAGAGACGAGAATTTAGGTTGGTTTTTATAAACACCCTATCCTCTGTCATAATATGGGTGATCCAGCACAACATATCTCTCACAGCCGTCATTTCAACAATTTTATAAGAACATACTTAATTTAGATGGGGGTTCAATAAAAATATGTAAGTGTGGACAGTTGTGAAATGATAAACTAGACACAAAAAAAGCTGGTATTGGCATGTGTATATAACTCTATCAGGCTATAGAATAGTATAGAATAAGTCATATAATACAATTGATTTAGAGAACTATGTCATTGTGTCTTAAGTCGCGTTTATATTTATCTGACGTGTTGTGTTGTGACGGTATCGGTTTCATAAATTTTTACATACGTCAGAAGCCGTCGCAACACACCGCGCTGAATAAATATGAACACTACCATATCAAATGTATGAAAACGATACCGTTCTGTCTGATGCATCACAACACAACACGTCAGATAAATGTAAACGCGGCTTAAGACACAATGACATAGTTCTCTAAATCAATTGTATTATATGACTTATTCTATAGTAAAAGGTGTATAGATACAACACACATAAATTGATCCTTGTCATTGGATGTTCTTTAACGTATAAGCAAACGGTATCACTTTGACAGACAGATGAGCCAATGTTACAGTACAGCTGTAGCACGCACACAAGTATAGTGATGTAATAAGTATTTCCCCTCACACGTTGAAATTATGACGGTTTTGTGGAGGGGAGTTCATTTTTAGAATGGATTATCTCTACCTGCAGAGCGCGTATGCGGTGCGTGAGCGCGTCCGCGTGCAGGTTCCCCTCCTGCAGTAAGGCGTCGCCCTCCGCGCTGAGGTCTCGCACGCGGTCGGCGCGCGCCGCCAGCTCCGCCTCCAGCGCCTCGTGCTTCTTCAGCAGGCCCTGCACCGCCGCCATGCTGTCGCCCACCTCGCCCACCACCACCAGCTGCTGCTTCTCGCTGGAACACATACACACATTCAACAACATACTCTGAAACATAACACTCTTGGAATGCAATACAAAATTCTTTGTTACACCACATTACAAAACGATACACATAACAATCCAGTGAAACAATGGGCGGCCTTATCACTAAGAGCGATTTCTTCCAGGTAACCGTGGGATGGAACAAATATCAGAAGAGAAGTAAAGCAGTGGCCTAGTTTATATAAACATTAAAATAATATACTGAGAACTTTTATTTAATTGATGATAGACCCTTGCTTGACCACAATCTCACCTGATGGAAAGTGCCGATGTGGCCGAAGATGGATCACAAGGGTCTAGATTCACGACTCTAGAAGGTACCTATTTACTCGTGTCTTGAAGAGACCCAGATTGTAACAACAAAACTAAAATAAACATGAAGCGCAAAGACGACGCCAGCAGCTCCTCCCAGGCGGTCACCGGCGCCTTCGACGCTGTTTCTTGAACGAGTCAGTACCTGATCCAAGCCTCCTCCTCGTCAACCTTGGCCAGGAACTGCTGGTAGGAGCGAGACTGCTGCAGCTTGGCGCCGCGCTCGGCCGCCAGCGCTTGCAGCTCCTCCCACGCGGCCGCCAGCGCTTTCAGCCGCTGAGAGATCTCCGGCACGCCCAGGTTGGACACGTCCATCAGCTTCTCGCCCGCCTCCTGGACGGCTTGGATGGCTGCAGAGGGAGTAAATGTTATTACGTGTTCCACCACAGAGGAACTTCATTCGAGCTCTTATCTTTAACGTCCGAGCTGTACGTCAGAATCAAAGTTCCAGTCTTGTGGATGAATCAGAGAGCTGAAAAGATTCCCTAATTCGTATCATACATAGAATCAATATAGTTTTCCAGACTGACAAAGTTTGAGTCTATAATATATAACACACAATTCAAAATAGTTTACGTACAAAGCATTCTAAATAGTTTACAATGAGGTTACCTGGCTCATGGCTGGCCAGCTCGGCCTCCAACCGCTTGTGTTTCTTGAGCAGGTTCTGCACGCCGGTGAGGTCGCGCCCGTAGTCGTCTGACGCTACGAGCAACTTCTTCTCCCTGCAAACGACACGACATTATAGTCCGTTTACACACTTTCTTTGGAACTTTTTTTACATTTTAACTCAAAGTCGACCCTTTATGCTTAGCAACAATGGCCACATAGTAAAGAAATTCCGCAAGGCTGTAATGTGGATCAGTGATATGTCAAGCAGTGGAGTAATGATCCAACAACCCGCTTTCGCTTACTGATCTAATTAAAATGCTTTAGGTCCCGGATCTTATACAGACAACACAAAGTCACTGTCCATACTGTGATACTATATATTTACGACCATTTCATGAAATCTTATAATATGATTCGTTTAGTTTAGTTAGCTCTTAGTGTTTTTACGTGTACCATTTCATGTATATAATTGTGTTTGTACATACTTGATCCAAGACTCCTCATCAGCGATATCCCTGAAGAACTGGTGCAGCGTGTTGGCCTCGTGCAGGGCCTGGCGGCGGTGCGCGGCCAGGGCTCGAACCCGCTCCATGCGCTCGTTGATGGCGCCGCGCCGGGCACCGATGCCCGCGCTGTCGAACTGCCCGCTGGAGACCAACGCCTCGGCTTGCACGTTCATGTCTGGGAATAACATAAGTTCCATATTTGAAAGTTCAAAATATGAGCTTCAAGTTTATTATGGAGTTAATATATAATTTTACTCCTTTATAAATGTGATTCCCCCTACTCTTCTAACTTTTAATATGTGAGTATTTCCCGTTGTTATAAACTACAGTGTTTCATGTGAGCCTTAAAGTTACATACCATTAATCCTGTCCTCGTGGGCTTGGATGTCAGCCTCGACAAGCTGGTGCTTCTTCATGAGGTTCTGCACAGAGGCCAGGTCCTTGCCGGAATCCTCCGATGTCAGCAAGCTTTCAACCTACACAAAAGTAACATGGTGAGTGAATCCATTCCATATAAATTTTGTTTGATACTTAGGTTTCTATATAATTGATATTAAAACGCGTACCTATACAGTGTGCTAATTTTTACCGAGGATGTTTAACCGACTAAGGGATATGTAGTTACCTCTCCGAGCCAGAAGTCGAGATCCTTGACGGCGGCGATGTAGGTGCGCTGCTTGTTGGCCTCCTTCAGCTTCAGGGACTTCTCCGTCGTCTTCTGCGTCAGGAACTCCCATTGGTCCGCGATGGATGATAAGCGAGCCTGTGGATAAAACGGGGGAATTCATGTCACTGAGTTTTAATAACAAAATCAAATGTAGTTTAGTCTGACATCAACTGTGACGCAGCGAGCGTCTGCCTGGGGTGTACTTGGTTGTTGGGTTCGACTTTTATCTCGGGACACATATTTGTACGATTTCCCGATAATAGTTCCGGGTGTTCAGGATTTTTTACAGAGTACCGCCCACGGCCAGCACTCGTAAACATGTATGGACTGGCTACGCTGGAGTTTTTTTTTTTTTTTTTTTTTTTATTGATAAAAATTTAATCCTGTCGCTATCACTGCGACAACATTTTCGCATACTTAGTATTCATAAAATCATAAAATTTAACTATAATAATAATAATAAAATAATAATAATTACCTAAATCAAAACTCAATTCTAAATAAAAATAACAATTACATAACATTAATTTAAAAAAAAAAAATAGATTTTAAAACTTTGCACAACAAAGCTATTAAATTATATAAAATTACGCTACGCTGGTGTATGAGCTTGTCTCTATCACAAGGTTAGTTTAACATCTGTGGCGCAGCGAGCGAAGGTCTGCCTTGGATGTAATTTGTTGTTGGGTTCGATTTTTACCTCGGGACAAATATTGCCGATAAAAGTTCCGGGTGATGGTAATGGATTTAGTTTTACAGGGTACCGCCCATGGCCAGCACTCGTAAACATCTATGGACTGGACTGACCTGCACGGCGTCTTCGCTCCCGCTGCACTGTCCACGCTGCACCAGGTTGCCGCCCATAGCCAGCACGGACTGTATCCGCTCGGCGTTGGCGGCGAGCTCGGCCTCGAAGGCCTGGTGCTTCTGGTGCTTGGACTGGATGTTGGCGGGGTCCTTGTAGCTCTCCTCGGTGGCCAGCTGTAGCTTCTCCGCGATCCAGTTCTCCATCTCGTCGGCGTCGCGCGAGAACTGCTGCAGCGTCTGCTCGTCGCCCAGCCTGAACAGATGTGACAGGGTTACATAAATTGTTCACGTTATTTTGTGGATATTACGTGGAAAATTAACTGACATCTGTCGTCACTACGATAAATGAAATTCTTAAACTGTAACTGAATGCAAAAAGTCTAGATCGCGCAAGCGAAGAACCAATTGAGCACATTTAGAATTTCCCGACAAAAACTGCTGTCTCAAGACTACCACTATAGAGATATTTTCACTCTGCCTTGGTGGTCCTGAGTCTGTAGGGAATATCTATCAATATCTTTATGAAAATTAACCTTCCCCAAAAGAAGAAACATAAACCATCGTTACCTGGATCGTTTCTCAATGAGCGCGTCCTTGAGATGGCGCCACCGGTCGAGCACCTGGCTGCGCTTCTGGTCGATGGGGTCGGCGGCGTAGTGCGAGGAAGCGATCAGCTGGTCTGCCAGGGTCTGCAGCTGTGCTATCTTCTCTTCCTGCACATTCAAATTTTTGTGGATGTAGTTCCTAAACTTATTTGCAACTGACAATCTAAAGTTACTATACATATGATACAAACAATACACAGTGGAGGCTGACTGTGCGTTGTCGCAATCTTCAGAAGTGGGGGATAGACAGTTTTAAGTTGGACTCTGTCATTCACGCATTTAGGAAAGCTTAGCCGTTTATCGGTCTGAAAGAGACTTTTCTTTATAGTAAGTCTGACCTAGACGGGTCTTATAGCTAGTCGAGCGGGTAGGAACGTACTTTGCGCCCTCTATCTGTAAGATCAGTTACTTACATGAGCTATAAAAACCGTCATGGTTTGATCCTGAAGAAGTCCTACCCACGTTTTGGGACGAAACGGTTGATCAATATCAACGTAAACAAGGTTCGTGTATTGCCCGTTTATGTTGTGAACTTACATGAGCGTTGATCGCCTTGTCGAAGTCCTCGTGCTTCTTGATGAGCTGTTCCACGTTGTCCTGCGGCACGGCGTCCACCAGGTCGGCGTGCTCGGGCGGCGCGAGGAAGGCCTCCCGCGCGCCCATCCACCCCTCCGCCTGCTCGCAGTCGCGGTAGAACAGCTGCAGCTCGAGGTTCTGGTCGAGCTTCATGCGACGGTCTACCCAGGCTCTGTGAATGCCGAGTTGCAGATTTAACGATTTATGTCATTTCTTTCCATAGAATCCTGAAGACCACTTTGACAGATGTTTTATAGGGTACAACAGTCAGGTTTTGGCTCACAACATCAGCATTTAGTTATATAAATGATGGGGATGTTAGAATTATTTTCTCTGTATATGGCCAAGTCTAGCTAGCAGTTTGAATCAGCATTAAAATCTAAGAATACATAGAAAATTATAAGATTGAGAGAATTGGGGAATGCTAGGTAAGTAAGTAAAGGTGATGATGACATGACACCAAAGTGCTACTAATGCTATGTGCTAATTTTACCCATTTAGTTTAATTATTGATTTAATATATCAGCACTCTATCACCACTATGAGAGCGCACCTATTATTCGAGTGCAAAAAGTCGATCTAAGTACCGTTCTCTGTATCTGAAGTAGTATCTGACCTACCGCCACTATAATTACTTACTTCTCAAGCTCCTGTCTCGCATCAGCCATGTTGCTAAGTTTGTCCTGAATGTCCGGAGAGGCGTAATGGCCGCCTTGAAGCAGCTGTTGTCCGAACAGCTCCAAAGCTTGGAAGGTGCCGGCGCGAGCGTCCATCTCGGTGCGATGTTCCTATAGTGATGAAGGGTTTAATGGTTTGTTGTAATGTCTGTGTAACTTTTATACGGATGAGTTTAAGGGTAGTGTTGATACCAAAGCGAGATCCTTTTGATCTTCACCGAGCAAATTGGTGCAAGGACTCTAGTGTCAAATCGCGCTTATTGGCGGATGTCTAACGCTTCTATAACAACCCGATATTAAGAAATGTCAGGTTACCAATATTCCAATGGAAAAACAAACCTTACCAAATGTATTGCATAGGGTCGTTTTACAATTAGAGAAGGTATGTTTATATCTAGGCAATATTGAATCTGAAAATGTCATTTTGCATACTTAAATTTTTATAATAATTTAGTAAAATATGGGCCCTGCAAACTTATTTTTTGCAGTCTGTGCCATTAAATTAATTAAATATGACCAAAAATATCTCTAAGGCACGTTTCATTTAAAGCTTGGCCTAACTAAATACCAATTGTTAATTTAAAAACACTGAACACCACAAACGTGAAATAAAAATCACAACACACAGAATTTGGAACCAAAGAATTTGTAAAGAAAAATACAAAGACAGTACAGTCAGCTTCAACATCAACTGCACTTCATTACAGCTATTTCATTATAAAGTTGTTTTGTACACAATTGTTAGATGTGACTTTAGTTTATTTAATAAGACTTGTTTTTTTTGTTAAAATGTCATTCTACCTACGTGTTTAGAAGATCTTTATTTTTGCATAATTTTAACATCAATTAGGTGTACAATTATTTTCTAACGCTTTCCAATTTATATATTTCGAGAGGACTCCAAAACTGATATATGTACTTTTTTATAGAAACCCGTAAAAAAGAGCACTAGATACGTTTAAGTCCATCGTCCAACTATATTAACTACTTTAGGGAACAGATACTGTGAAATTTCTAGAAAAACCAATAAACCAAGGTTCTGTAACTGAAAATATATAAAGGAAGAACCTTGATTTATCAATACCTTTTGAATTAAAAAAACTAAAACCCTTACTATAACTACATAGGGTGTTCTAGAAGATGGAAAATACGTGTAAAACAAACAACATCCTGTGTCCTAGAAAGATACAATCCAACCCAGATACAAGAGCCGTAATGTAACGTTGAGTGTCACTCGGAAAGAACAGAATATATAAGAGAAAACTGAAGTTTCGAATCTCGCCTAAGACACCACAAAACTAAGAATAAATTGCACATATAAGTTTAAAGTCCCTCGGAATGTATAGATCGTAAGCGGTTTGCTGTAAGTAAGGCAAGGCTCACACATGCGTGCATCTGACCTGCGGCATAAT
Organism: Chloroclystis v-ata; assembly: GCA_963691955.1. NCBI lineage: Eukaryota > Metazoa > Arthropoda > Insecta > Lepidoptera > Geometridae > Chloroclystis > Chloroclystis v-ata. Next base: position 6,674,180 of record OY829905.1, read on the forward strand.
GCCGTAACGCGCGTCTATCTCCAAGCGCTGGGTCTAGAAACAGTCGGCCGGTTACTTACTGGTATGTCCTTGGTTATGGTTTAGGTATAGAGACTATAGAGGCTTGGCTAGCGTTCACAGAAGTTACACAGATTTTAGGGTTACAGGTTAGGTAAAGGGAGATCGTTTTTACTTTCACAGATAATAAACGTCTATAGCAACTCTGTTTATAACTATTTAAATGGAGCAATTTGTTAACTGCACAAAAAATATATTAAATTAATTAAAATGGCAAATAGATCATAGTATAAGATACTAATTTACTTTTTACTTTAATCTTTAAAACATTTTTAATAAAGATCTAGAAATCCTTTTAAAAAATCTACGTTTACCTAAACGCATAACCCTGTATGTGTTTAGAAAAGTAATATATTTCTAACTGAGAAAAGTAATCTATTATATTTGCCATTATGTAACTTATGGCTTATCATTTCTGTGAACACTAACTTCAAAACCTGATATTTTCCATACACTAGTCTCACTATCTAGGTTTCACAATACTATTCATAATATGCATAACAATGAAAGGTGAAATATTACAAAAATCATAATCATTGATGTATTAAAATTGGACTAATATTCTAAAATGAATTACGATCAAATGAAGAATAAACAATTACAATAACAATACCATTAATTAAAAAAGTACAAGCACAAATTTTGATGAAATTTGATGCTACTCGCTCAAAAATTTAAACATGGTGATGAATTGTTAGTAGTTTGGTGTTTACCTGGTGTCTCTCAAGGAGGGCCTCTGCCCCCGTGACGTCATTGGCGAGCTCGTCCGAGCTCACCAGCGCCATCATGGAGTTGATCCACGCCATCAGGTCGCGGTAGTCGGAGAGGAACCTGGAAATACAACAATTTTAGTACTCATATTTTGACGGTTGGAATGTAATTTAAATTTTAAAAATTGAAACTACACAAGTCCCAAGTCTAAACGTTTGCGTTCAATTAATTATCAGTCTATAAAGTTATCAACCATCTCAGTCCTATTCATATTAAATTTAACCTTATATTAGTTTGGTCTGATCTAGTTAACATAGTTGTTGAGGAATTGTGATGTTTCATAGTGTACATACAGATCAAATCTGGAGTTTGTTTCGCAGTTTCTCCTATATAGGAAACAACATAGAAAGTTTTTTTGAAGAAAGGTCGATGACCTCGTGACCTAGAGTGCAGTGTTTATGGTGCCCGTCGCAGTGATCATAAACATACCTCTGCAGGTCGTTCATGTTGTACATACAGATCAAATCTGGAGTTTGTTCACAGTTTCTCCTATATGATAAAATACAACATATTAAGAAAGGTCGTTGACCTCGAGCGAAGATAGAGTGCAGTGTCTATGGTGCACGCAACAGTACATAGACATACCTCTGCAGGTCGTACGAGTCCAGCAGCTTCTCCTTGCGTGCGTTGGCGCGCGTCTGCAGCTGCTGCCAGGCGTCGGTGATCTCGCGCTGCTTGGAGTAGGTGGCCTCGGCGGAGTCGCCGTGCGTGGACATGAGGCGGTTGGCCGTGTCGTCCAGTTGGCGGATCTTGTCGCCCAACGCGGCCAGGTCGCGCTCTAGACCCTCGTGTTTGCCTGTGAACAACACGTTTGATTAAGCGCTTAATTTGTGAGTAAATAAGGCGAGCAACGTCATTGCCGTGGGCGTGCAACAGGCACATGCATGCTTTATAGTATGGAGTTTACAAAATGGCTAAAAGAACGTCATCCAATATAAAAATGAATCCCTATTTCCCTTGGTCACTTCATCACGCGTAAACAGCTAATTCGATTTTCGTGCTATTGGTTTTAAAATAGTCGTAGTCGAATCCAATTTCCATCCATTTTCCATCGTAATGTGAATCCAAGTAGATTGTCTTAGTAATCAACAAACAAATATAAATATTATCAAAGAAAAATATGTTTACTAGTGTTTATTAGTTGGAATTAGGGTAAAAAAAAGTTTTAAGTCATTTTTGTGGGGGCCCTTTGTTTTGTGGAGGCTCGAGGATTTCGCTCTGTTTGCCCTCCCCCAACTCCGGCCCTGGTCGTAGTAGCCTAGGGACGGTTAAATATTTGAATTGAATACTAGAATGTATTGTTTGTTTAGTTGACTCACGCTGCAATGTCTGCACGGTGCGCAGGTCCTTGCCGAGGTCGTCGTTGTGCAGCGCGGCGTCCTTCTCCTGGATCCAGTCCTTGGTCTCGTCCACGTCGCGGTGGAAGCGCTGCACCTCGTGCGCGGAGCCGAGCTGCGCCGCGCGCGCCGCCGTCAGCTGTTGCAGCGACGTCCATTTTGAATTCAGCTCCTGTAACACAAATACAACATGTGTGTTGCATTATTCCAAGCGAATTCAGACCGTTCCCGATATTAGCAAGAGCGTGCTTTTTAGGGGATTTATTCACGGTAAACTTAGAGGAACATTCTTGAGTTATCAAGTTTGTTTGCAAATATGTATAGTAAAACCATTTCTAAAATGAACGCCCCTCTACCAAATTCTGATTTTTTTTTTCTGTGTATTCTGTTTTTCTGTATTTCCTCTCACATTGAAATCATCACGGTCTTGTGGAGGCGAGTTCATTTTTAGAATGGTTTTACTATACATTAAATTTACAAATCTGCCAAAACGTTTATCGTTTATCATAATCTTTCACACAGCATAATACAATAATTGAAATGTTTATGTTACATTGAACACTTTATTGAGACTTCTGGGTATAAATGTAAAAAAGTCTTTCTCAACCCAAAGCAAGTTGCACTAGCAGCATACTTATGAAGTACAATTTACCTCTACTCTACATATAAATAATATGTATAGTACCTGCATCTGCGTCTTGATCTTGAGCGCCGCCTCCGTCTGCCCGACCGTCATGAGCTGCACGGCGATCTCGTTCATCTCGGCGAGGCGCACCTCGTTGGCGCGCAGGTCGTTCTGGAAGTCGTCGAACTTCTTCTGCATCACCTCCACTTGCTCCAGGTCCTCGCCCACGTCTTGCACTTGCGCGTGCATTTCCTATTAGTGGAAACACGTTGAGAATATGCTACAGATACAGATGGAGAGAGATAATATTTACCAACTTGTCCCATTGTTAAAATTATTGAAAAAAAGTTTTTAGTAAAATTAAAGGTTGCCTGGAAGAGATCGCTCTTTAGCGATAAGGCCGCCCATTGTACATGTCTCTTTTTTGTGTTTTGTTTTTGGTGTACAATAAAGTGTTTTTGTATTGTTTTGTAGTTTTGGTATAGTTTTTGAATTTTCGAAGGAGAATAATGGTTTTAAAAATTTGGAAAACTGTCTCTTTTTGATCCAACCACAGGCTTCGTCAGGCATCAACAATAAGCATAACGCTGATACTCGTATGCACGTCTGAATCAATTTCGGTATTGAAATGCACAACATTAAGATAACAAAACCACAAGAAGGTATAGAATAAAAAACAACGAGATTTTAAAATATTTACATGCTGTGATTTTAATTTTTAACGTGCAACATTTTCCAATTATTTTTCAATGAATATGTAAAAGAAAATGTTGTCGAATAAAAAATACAGACCTTGAAATGGGAAGCATTCAAAATTTCACATTGTGGTATACAATTAAAAGTTTATACTTAGATCAATAACAATGATAGGTAAAATGTCACACAACACAAATCTTGCCTGGTGAATCCTCGGCTTCGTTCGTCAACCAAACAGTACAAGAAATAAAATAAGTAAACCCATCATCCAGTCAGGAGTAAATTACCTGTATAAGTGATTTTTAAGACAAAAAACTATGGACCTATTCCCATCCTAATTCATTATAACTATGCTTTAGTGCCTTGTATATGTTTAAATTTAAATTGTAGTAAAAAATACAGTAGTTGAATTGCTGATCATCAAGTAACAGTGTGACTTGTGGTTCGTGGATTTTCTGTTCATCTCAATATGAACTGTATTTATTTCTTGATTTTATTTATGATTGCATGTGATTAATGGTTCTCCCAAGGTAATGTAAACACTTGTCCAATAAATCTAAGATTTAATGGAAATAAATGACATAAATATGTAAATCTAAAATTCATTGAATGAGTGAGTGAATGAATGAATGAGCTCTTGATTGTACGATATGACAATAATATTGACATACCTTGTCCTTGATCCATGTGTGCAGTTCTGCGGCCTCCCGCACCAGCACGTACGCCTTGACGGTCTCGTTGAGCTTGTTCTGGCGCTCGCGGGCCAGGCCCAATAAGTTGTCATATTGACCCTCGATCTGAACAAACAATTAGAACATTAGTACCTAATTCAAATAAAGAACCTATTTGTTGTTTGATTTGGTGAAGGCGGTTGGCGGTGGATGCAGGCCGCTAGTGACCGTTATACTGGAAGTCATAAAGGGAGGCATATGTCCAGCAGTGGACGTCCAATGGCTAAGATGATGAGTAACAAAATACAAATGTATAAGCCTATATAAATACGAATTTATAACCTACAGCCTATTGTGATAAGTGTTTGCATATTTACATAATCTTGGGTAAATACGGTAACGGAATTTACAAACATGATGCGACTAACGCAAAACTTACGCAATCCGTTCTGATCTCAATCACACAAGACGATCTGTAATGCTCCAGAAATGTTTTGTGTTATATTACAAATGACGGTGATCGTTGAGACTGAAGCCAATTGAAAGCTATTGATATATTTGTAATTGAGCAGCAAATTGAAGGAGGCTTATTATCAACAGTTTCTTTGCAGCACTGCTGAATAAAGTGTCCTGTTAGACTCATTTACTTGTAAACACTTCAATTTACTGCCTTGATGCGACTAACGACTATCTTAGAATTAGGTTGGTTATGTTATTCTGCATGTCCTATAACTCTCTATAATTTTGTACATATTAACGATACAATATGGATATGATGCAAATACTGAGCAGATTTTAACTACTGAAATTAACTCTCATGAGTTAGTTGAGCTTACTGAGTAAACGTGAATCTTTATTCCAAAAAAATGTTTTTTTTTATTTTTAAAGTGAGATAGGCAATAGTAAGTTTACCTGGTTCTGCCTGGCAGCGATGGAGCTGGAGTCTGCGAGGTTCTGCTGCGAGGAGGAGAGACCAGCGTCGATCTTCTTCACGTAGGCAGCCGGCACGAACCCTTGGCGGTCGTTCACCTCTACCTTCCACCAGTCCTGGGGGAAAAGAGGGGTTCGTCAATATTTGAACTAACTCAACTTTAAATGGTGTAGGTATATGTCACAGACGGATTGTACAATCAGTCGTATTGCATTACGACTAGACGCTTTACGAAACAGGACCGCTTTTTATGCGGAGGTTAATAATTATTAGCCGGATTGATATATTATATTATACCTATACCGCTTTAATTAGTCTTAGGTTGTTGATTTATCAGCACTTATCAATTTATACTCAAACAAGATTTTCCGTATTAAATAGTTATTTTATGATCACGCAATTACAAGGTGAAGAAATGGTGGTAAATCTTTCCTTATAATATTTACACGGTCACGTAAGTCTGAATGCCATGGGACTATCATTAACACTTAATTATTATATTGCATAATTACATTCGTAATTCCGATTTATTACTGAAAGATAAACATATGTAGTGGAAAATACAATAGCTGTCATGTGAAACGCAATGATCTCTAGAGATTTACGGACGGATTACACGCTCCGCTAGAGCAATTTTCCGCTGCCTCTCCTATCAACGTAACGTTATGTGCTCATGTGTGACTAGACTATACTGCCTAAACATTTCCTGCGTACCCCTACATACCTATCTATACTGGGAGCGCCGTATAATTTTAAACGAAATAGCAGATTCAAAACGCATGTTGATACTGTAGAATTCATTAATGAGCCATTTTACATTAAATTTATTTATCCTGCCACGAATTTTCAAGAGTTTCAAAATTCACAATTGTGAAGCAGATTACGAAATATCTCACTAGATTGATTTGTTTTGTTTTCAAGGATGCTTATACGAGTCGAGTAATATTTCTCATACATTTTCACACTTTTTTATGAATGTATTTTGTGTTAATCACAACACTACTTAAGTATCCGAGGCGCACATGTGATTCTAGAGTTTGTGTTTCTCGCAGAGTCATACCGACTGCACTGATTCGTTAAACTTGCGTCATAATAACATATTTACATATTTAAAGTTAATAAGACAATAAGGTATTGAAAATAAGTCCGAAATTGTTAAGAACGTTAAAAGTAAAAAATAGTAACAAACGAAATTACTTACGTTAACAAAAACAGTAGTCGTTTTTGGCTTATCTTTCCTATAACTAGCCACGCTCCTTATCACAATAACACACAGCCAACTAACAACTATCATTGTAATCTAATATCACGGTGATATCACAGACGAGTTTACACTTAAATCGTAAATACAAATAAATCTAGTCCACAGGTAATTGTGCTTAGGGATGTTGTTCTTGAGATTCTACATGGATTAATTTTCTTATTAATTAATAAAATAAATAAATACGCGAGATAAATAAAATAAATATGAGAGTTATTCTCGCACATAAATACCAATCGTTTTCATTTTAACCGGACGTAAAACGAATATTTAATTTATATTTTTTTACTTGTTTCATATCAAAGGAATCTTTCGGTTTCTTACAGTCTTTCAAATAAAAAAATATTCTTCCATTTGTCAACGCAACTAAAACGACCATTAAGAGCCTTGTGACGTTACGAAGTTTTGCGAAATTGGATATTTTATGCACCACGTGACCGGCGCGTCACGCGAATTCTATGAAAAATACTAAATGATCTTGATACTTCGTCGATCTAAAACATACAAATATACTAATAATTATTTTAGATCTGTAGAAAATGGCATCGAATAAATTCCATTTTATTGAGTGGATTTTTTTTCAGTTTCATTCCGAAATAATTATTATATTAATGTTTTTATTTAATTGATAGGAGTTTATATATTTTCCTAAATTCAAAATGGTGGATATTTTTATTTCAATATTTGAATCAATTATGTTTTATCTTAATAATATCAATATTTATTTTAAATCTGATTGATTATTTGAAATCAATTAAGTAGGTACATAATTTTAAATTAAAACATTCATGATTAATAATTTATATTCTATAAAGCTAAATTACCACTGACTCACTCACTGACTCATTGACATAATTGTTCTCCCTGTTGGTGGATGGGAAGGTATATTTTTTTTTGCAGAATCGTATACAGGGGGTCCGGGTGAGTGGGGGAAAATTCCGACTTTTTCAAATTTCCCCCTCCCCCTCCCCCTCCCCTATGGTATCTTCCAAACGGTAGCACCTTGACTGAACATTTTTTCGGGGTCGTGTAGAGGAGGATAGATAGTTTTGAAAAGCAAAAAAAGTTTGTCCCCCTCGCCCCCCTAGACCCCCTTTTTAATGAAAAAACTGATTTTTTTATCGTGTGGAGCATTGCGGCGAGCGAAGCGAGCCGCGATGCGACCACGGGGAACAGCGCGGCGAGCGAAGCGAGCCGTGCTGTGACCCCCGGAATGTCCCCCTTGTCCCCCCTCCCCCAAAAATTCGACATGGGTGTCGTTTCCGACTAATATGGGGGTGAGGATTATGAATTTGATGACGGCGCGCGTGGGTCGGATTGCGGTGAGCGAAGCGAACCGCAATGCGACCCACGCCACGCAGTAAGGCGAGCGAAGCGAGCCTTGCTGCGTGTGCGTGTATGGCAGCACGTCCGAGGTCGTATTGCGGTGAGCGAAGCGAACCGCAATGCGACCACGGGCATCAGCTCGGCGAGCGAAGCGAGCCGTGCTGATGCCCGTGGTGTACTGATATGGGTATCGTTTCCGACTAATATGGGGGTGAGGATTACGAATTTGATGACGGCGAGCGTGAGTCGGATTGCGGTGAGCGAAGCGAACCGCAATACGACACACGCCAAGCAGCAAGGCGAGCGAAGCGAGCCTTGCTGCGTGTGTGGCACCACGGGGAACAGCACGGCGAGCGAAGCGAGCCGTGCTGTGACCCCACGCCCCCCTGAATACCCTCCCCCATCACAAAATTATACATGAATGACGATTCCTATCGCAGACTCCTTTCTCTCTTGATTATCGATTTCCACCAAAAAAAACTTGTAGGTACCAAAACCCCCCCCAATTTTAGAATACATGCGAGCTGCTTGCAGCTCGCACACTCACGACCCACTAGAAAATATATTATATTATATAAAGCTAAATTACCACTCACTGACTCACTCACTCACTCATTGACATAATTGTTCTCCCTGTTGGTGGATGGGAAGGTATATTTTTTTTTGCAGAATCGTATACAGGGGGTCCGGGTGAGTGGGGGAAAATTCCGACTTTTTCAAATTTCCCCCTCCCCCTCCCCCTCCCCTATGGTATCTTCTCAACGGTAAGGTACTGAGTAAAAATTTTTTGAGGGTCGTATAGAGGGGGGTAAACGATTGCGAAAAAAAAAATTTCTTCCCCCCCTTTCCCCCAAAAAAACTCCCCCTTTCAAGTGTGCTTAAAGAAATCGTCCTTTTATAGGATTTTCGATGGCGGGGTCGTATAGAGGGTTCCTTCTCGAGTTGGAAGAAAAAAAAAATTACCCCCCTTTTTTCCCCAAATTTCACCCCCCCTTTTTGTATCTCCCAAACGGTGAGACTTGGATGAATTTTTTTTTCACAGTCATGTAGAGGAGGATAGATAGTTTTAATTGGCAAAAAAAAATTGACCCCCCCGCCCACCTAGACCCCCTTTTTTATGAAAAAACCGAAAATTGGCCTATTTTTGACGAATATTTTAAGGGTGGAGCATTGCGGCGAGCGAAGCGAGCCGCGATGCGACCACGGGGAACAGCGCGGCGAGCGAAGCGAGCCGTGCTGTGACCCCCGGAATGTCCCCCCTGGCCCCCCTTCCCCAAAAAAATCGACATGGGTATCGTTTCCGACTAATATGGGGGTGAGGATTACGAATTTGTTGACGGCGCGCGTGGGTCGGATTGCGGTGAGCGAAGCGAACCGCAATGCGACACACGCCACGCAGCAAGGCGAGCGAAGCGAGCCTTGCTGCGTGTGCGTGTACGGCAGCACGACCGGGGTCGTATTGCGGTGAGCGAAGCGAACCGCAATGCGACCACGGGCATCAGCTCGGCGAGCGAAGCGAGCCGTGCTGATGCCCGTGGTATACTGATATGGGTATCGTTTCCGACTAATATGGGGGTGACGATTACGAATTTGATGACGGCGTGCGTGGGTCGGATTGCGGTGAGCGAAGCGAACCGCAATACGACACACGCCACGCAGCAAGGCGAGCGAAGCGAGCCTTGCTGCGTGTGTCACACCACGGGGATCAGCACGGCGAGCGAAGCGAGCCGTGCTGTGACCCCACGCCCCCAGGCCCCCCTGAAAACCCTCCCCACCAAAAAAATTGACATGAATGACGACTCTTATCGCAGACTCCTTTCTCTCTTGATTATCGATTTCCACCAAAAAAAACTTGTAGGTACCAAAACCCCCCCCAATTTTAGAATACATGCGAGCTGCTTGCAGCTCGCACACTCACGACCCACTAGTATATAATCTATAAAGCTAAATTACCACTGACTCACTCACTGACTCATTGACATAATTGTTCTCCCTGTTGGTGGATGGGAAGGTATATTTTTTTTTGCAGAATCGTATACAGGGGGTCGGGGTGAGTTGGGGAAAATTCCGACTTTTTCAAATTTCCCCCTCCCCCTCCCCCTCCCCTATGGTATCTTCTCAACGGTAAGGTATTGAGTAAAAATTTTTTGGGGGTCGTATAGAGGGGGGTAAACGATTGCGAAAAAAAAAATTTCATCCCCCCCTCCCCCCCAAAAAAACTCCCCCTCTCGAGTGTGCTTCCAGAAATCGTCCTTTAATAGGATTTTCGATGGCGGGGTCGTATAGAGGGTTCCTTCTCGAGTTGGAAGATAAAAAAATTACCCCCCCTTTTCCCCCAAATTTCACCCCCCCTTTTGGTATCTCCCAAACGGTAAGACTTGGAGGAATTTTTTTTTCTTAGTCATATAGAAGAGGATAGATAGTTTTGAATGCCAAAAAATTTTGACCCCCTCGCCCCCCTAGACCCCCTTTTTTATGAAAAAACCGAAAATTGACCTATTTTTGACGAATATTTTAAGGGTGGAGCATTGCGGCGAGCGAAGCGAGCCGCGATGCGACCGCGGGGAACAGCGCGGCGAGCGAAGCGAGCCGTGCTGTGACCCCCGGAATGCCCCCTTGGCCCCCTTGGCCCCCCTCAAAAAATTTGACATGGGTATCGTTTCCGACTAATATGGGGGTGAGGATCACGAATTTGATGACGGCGCGCGTGGGTCGGATTGCGGTGAGCGAAGCGAACCGCAATGCGACACACGCCACGCAGCAAGGGGAGCGAAGCGAGCCTTGCTGTGTGTGCGTGTATGGCAGCACGACCGGGGTCGTATTGCGGTGAGCAAAGCGAACCGCAATGCGACCACGGGCATCAGCTCGGCGAGCGAAGCGAGCCGTGCTGATGCCCGTGGTGTACTGATATGGGTATCGTTTCCGACTAATATGGGGGTGAGGATTACGAATTTGATGACGGCGAGCGTGGGTCGGATTGCGGTGAGCGAAGCGAACCGCAATACGACACACGCCACGCAGCAAGGCGAGCGAAGCGAGCCTTGCTGCGTGTGTGGCACCACGACCACGGGGAACAGCACGGCGAGCGAAGCGAGCCGTGCTGTGACCCCACGCCCCCCTGAATACCCTCCCCCATCACAAAATTATACATGAATGACGATTCCTATCGCAGTTTCATATAAGTCTTGATTATCGATTTCCACCAAAAAAAACTTGTAGGTACCAAAACCCCCCCCAATTTTAGAATACATGCGAGCTGCTTGCAGCTCGCACACTCACGACCCACTAGTAAGTACAAACGGTAAGACCTGGAGGAAATTTTTTTTCACAGTCGTGTAGAGGAGGATAGATAGTTTTGAAAAACAAAAAAAGTCTGTCCCCCTCGCCCCCCTAGACCCCCTTTTTAATGAAAAAACTGAAATTTTTATCGTGTGGAGCATTGCGGCGAGCGAAGCGAGCCGCGATGCGACCACGGGGAACAGCGCGGCGAGCGAAGCGAGCCGTGCTGTGACCCCCAGAATGTCCCCCTTGTCCCCCCTCCCCCAAAAATTCGACATGGGTGTCGTTTCCGACTAATATGGGGGTGAGGATAATGAATTTGATGACGGCGGGCGTGGGTCGGATTGCGGTGAGCGAAGCGAACCGCAATACGACACACGCCACGCAGCAAGGCGAGCGAAGCGAGCCTTGCTGCGTGTGCGTGTACGGCAGCACGACCGGGGTCGTATTGCGGTGAGCGAAGCGAACCGCAATGTGACCACGGGCATCAGCTCGGCGAGCGAAGCGAGCCGTGCTGATGCCCGTGGTATACTGATATGGGTATCGTTTCCGACTAATATGGGGGTGAGGATTACGAATTTGATGACGGCGCGCGTGGGTCGGATTGCGGTGAGCGAAGCGAACCGCAATCCGACACACGCCACGCAGCAAGGCGAGCGAAGCGAGCCTTGCTGCGTGTGTGGCACCACGACCACGGGGAACAGCACGGCGAGCGAAGCGAGCCGTGCTGTGACCCCACGCCGCCCTGAATACCCTCCCCCATCAGAAAATTATACATGAATGACGATTCCTATCGCAGTTTCATATAAGTCTTGATTATCGATTTCCACCAAAAAAAACTTGTAGGTACCAAAACCCCCCCCAATTTTAGAATACATGCGAGCTGCTTGCAGCTCGCACACTCACGACCCACTAGTTATATATATAAGAATAAAACTGAAAATAGTCTTATTGAAGTTAAATGTCCTCATTCATCTCATCTTATGGGCTCATTTTTAAACCGATTCTTCTGAAATTTGGTGTGTAGGTTTGTAATTAAATGTTTTTTTTTTGTCGAATGTTGGGACTTTATGTAAGTTCGAAAGTCTAAATTGAACGGACTAAATACAAATTCTAATTATAACAAAACAAATAAATTATATTACCTATATTTAAGTTGCTTGTTTTGTTAGATGGTATATTTGTGTTTGAATAAATAAAAGTTTCGTTAATGAAGGTTTTAATTATGTTTAGGTATTATTTTTGTAGTTTCGAACTTTATATTTATTTTTATATTTATTGGTATCCATTTATCTACATATGTCATACACAGATGTAGAATATCCATTTATCTACATATGTCATCTTGAATAATTCCCATTATATTTTTATTTTGATAAACTATTTATTTTTATTTTATTACGAACTTATTTGAAAATATTTCATTTATATATTAAAAAAAAAACCAACCCGCACTTGGCCAGCGTGGTGAATTAAGGCCTAATCTATCTCGTCAAGAGAGAAGTCCCTATCCCAGCAGTGGGAACGTGAATAGGGGTGTTATTTTATATACAGGGCGTTCCAAAATTATGGGCCATGAAGGGGAAGTACCATATATATCGTTGATAGTGAATTTTGCTCAAAGAAGACTTCGTTTTATTTAAAAAAAAGTAAGTAATTTAATTAATTAATTTACAAAAAAAATGTTTCATGTTTTTTATTTGATTAAAATAATTAATTTCACGTTGTTCCTTTCTTTTAAAATACTATGTTACTTAAGCAGAGTTATTATTTTTTAGCTATTCTTTCGATTGGTATCATAAAAATAGAGTTTTTTTTTCTACATGTAAGTCGGTTCGATTCCCAGACAAAGCAAGTAATTTTTAGAAAATCTATGAATCCAGAATTACTAACTTTTAAAAATAAAATGAAGTCTTCTTTGAGCAAAATTCACTATCTACGATATTTAAGGTACTTCCCCTCCATGGCCCATAACTTTGGGACGCCCTGTATTTATTAGAAAGGTACAATTATTTAATGTTTACAATAAATAATATATTTATTAGAAAGGTACATTATTTATTGTTTACATATTGGATACTCGGTAAAAATAAGAACAAAAAATTACGGAATATTTTCTTTGTAATAAATATTATGGAAATCTATACTACAATTATCAAGCTGAGGAGATTGCTTGTTTATTTGTTTGAACGTGCTACTCAGGAACCGCGGGTCCGATTTAAAATATGATTTCAGTATTGGATAGTAAAATGATCGAAAAAGGCTATAAAACATAAACTAGTAAATAACGTAAAAACGCAAGCGCAGCTGTCGGCGGGTCGGCAAGTTAGTCATAATCTAAAAAAATCATAGGCATAATTACATTTAGTCGTTGGACGGTTTCACCAAAAAAAGTTGCCTTGTTGTTTTTTAATTAGGATAGATAACTTTAGATATGCAATCCACATCCTACAGCATAACCTCCAAATAAATAAGGTAAAACAAGATGACAATGATGTGGTACAATTCTTAGGCCAGCAACATTTGGTACAATTCTTAGGCCAGCAACAACAACAATTGACCGTTATCAATAAAAATAACAATTGATCGTTATCAACGGATCAACTTATGTCGGTCGTAGTATCGCAATAACACATACACGCACACTAACAGCGTTTTTACAGCAATTGACAGTCCCACACACTGACATTTTACGAAATATTTCTATATTTTATTCAAGAACAACCGACATAGGTCCGACCTCGACAAGCGCTCGCGCGGTACTAAATGGAAAAAGCCGGCTGAATGAAAAAACTACTAAATTATGGTAGTTTTATTTTATTCATAAAAAATTACCAAAACCGTTCTACAAATTAAAATTAATATCATAGTTTAAGCAAATGTTGATAAATATTTTGATATAAATATGACGTCCCATTGATTTAGAACTTCGGAGTTATTGAGGTTTGTTTCGAAGCATTTTCGGTCGATATTAAATTCGGTATATCTTTAGAATAAAAGCATTTAACGAAAATGTACTCTACTCTAAATGAAGAATAGGATATACGTAACATAATAAAAAATAGTTTGATCGCCCATATTCATTAGAATCTACAAATTAGAGCTGAGAAAACAGGTCTTCGAGCGTTTTTTACGAAACATGTATCCGGAGAATGATTATTACTCAATATATAAACAAGTTATCTAAAATGTTTCTTACTACTTTTGTAGAGGAGAAAACGAACTATTATAAAGATGTAATTGTAATATCAAACAACTAACGCAAACCATAGAATTAGGACGAGAAAACCGAACAATTTCGCGATTTCACGTAATAGGCCTCTTAAACAAATCAACCACACAGAAAACACTACCGAATCTCGCTAATGTCCACATATTCAAATATTCGTAAAGACTTCATCGCGTGCGTCAGTTAGCGAGTGTTACATAAACTCTACTGAAACCTGATAGCGCTGGATTCAACAAGAAGGCACCATGTTTCCTTTACAGTCTTACAAAGGAATTCCTTTGATTAATCTTACGGTTTGTTTATTTTGATTTGGTAGTATTCTCGATATACTTTAAACAAATAATATAATACACGTCTTACCAATAATAATATAAATAAATATTTCCGGTCAATTTACACATAGCCCCGTGGTAAGGTCGAAGCTTTGTGTTACGGTAGTACCTAGATAGCTTGATATACTTTATAGAACATACATAGAACGCTTATAACACCCTGAACAAGTATATGCAGATCATATAAATTTTTGTTACGAGGCAGGAATCGAACCTGCAGCAACCTCCTGCGTCGCAGGCAGACCTTCACCCGCTGCGCCACAGAGGTCGTCATATACACCTTATATGACGGAGATGATAATAGTTATAGATCTGATTGTGAGCGTGAATTATACATTCAATGACGCACGAACTGGGATCTTAGGAATAACTTTTCTTACGGAAAACACCTACTGAAAAATTACAATTTTCTTCAAGTGTATATTATCTTCGCTTCAATAAAGAATTAAAGGTACGAACAAACTGATAAGAGAATTAGTTAAAATTATCAACTACTGTGAGTTGTCCTTGTAAAGTAATGTCTCAGAGGCGAATTAACTAACTTCGTCGTTTATAAGTACATGTAGCCATTGAAGACTAATAAGCATAGGCTACTCAACTCACTTTGATAATATCAGAAAAACCTTGAGGAATTGGGATTATTATTTTAAGTGTGTGGTTAGTCGTTGATCTAGAAATATATGAAATGAATTATTAAAGAAATGAAACTAGTCTAACTGTTATCGATGACTATATTATTAAATATTTATTCCTGACGCCCCATTCAGGAACAGTGATTAAAGATAGAGTACCTACTAGAAATATAATATTGTCTTTAAACTAGTTTCATTTCAACTTGTAGTTAAAACTTGAGCTTATAAATTTCCTACCACGTCAATATTGAGACTTCTCTGCGTCTTCATCGTCCATTTTTTTTTCATATTATGTAAATATTGTTGGACAATTTACGCAGCAATATCTAGAGCAGTAATATCGAAGCTTGTTTTACGTATACAAGGTTTATAGTCCGGGATCCGTAGAACATGGTTAGCACTTGATTACTATTAATTGGTGAGTAGCTACGTCGATGAGACGCCTAAAAATATCCTATACCCAACTCTCGATTGTGGTAGCTAACCGAGATATCAAGGATTAAATACATCAAGGATGTAGGACCGGGATAACGGACCACGAAATTTGTAGGACAATATCACTTATCAACTCACCTTGTTGTTGGAGTTGAGCAGAGTGAGCACGTCGCCGCGCTTCATGGAGACCTCGCGCGGAGACTTCTCTGCGTAGTCGTACAGCGCCACCACGCACTCCTTGCCCGACACGTCCACCACGGGGGACTCTTGTTGCTGTGGGAATATAACAGACTATCAACTAGCACAGAAAGACCTTAGAACCTTATAGTTAGAAAACAAGGCGCAATACACAAAGGCACATTTCATACACAGGGGCACATTTCACATGAAGAAAGGGTTATAAAGGATAAAACATAATATTACACACTAGAAGATGAACAATATAATTCTATTAGTGGATTTTTTATAAGAATCTGTCAATTATTTAAAAAAAAAATTTGGATGAGGGAAAAGTGTAGAATACTCCAAATAGTCGATGCATTTTATTTTAACCTACCTACAAGTGAAAGTAAAACTTACGCGACAAGAGTCCGCCTGCTCCCTTAAGCTCTTGATCGTGTTCCCGAAGGCCTCGAGGTCCGAAAGCAGCGCCTCGTGCTTCTTCAGCAGCGCCTCGGAGGAGTCCTCGTCCTTGCCGTAGTCCTGCGTGTTGGCCATCGGCTCCTTCTCGCGCATCCACGACTCCGCCTCGTTGGCGTCCGCAAAGTACTGCTGCGCTTGGAGGGAGTCTTCCAGGTCTTGTTTGCGCTGTTGAACAGTTGGATTTTTAACTTTGGTTATGTTTATTAGTGGCTGCACAGTGCGCAGTTCATACTAATGGGGCCTAATGTCTAAATAAGGTGATATATAAGATGTAGTATAATTCTAGGACATTCAATGTAGAATGGAGGGCGAGGATATTGAGGAGTCTTTTGGGTCAGCAACGATCATAGTAATTAAGACCACTAAGCTTGCGGTCATCACGATAGAAAGCGGCTACTGCAGCATATGGAGAAATAGAGAACATCGGAGCACTGCTGACTCCGTAATAACTTCGCAATACACTTTTTAAGAAACCCATACCCGTAATGATCCCTCGGCGGGAGAGCATTTTACAACTTGAGTGCACACGGTTCGATATTCCTATTTATCCACCAGTTACCTGCTGCGCTGCAGCTGCGTCCACTGCTGGTGCAACTGGTGCAGCCAGCAAGCGATGTCGTCGACCGCGGAGCGTCCCTGGTCCTGGAACGTGGTGCCATCACTTACCTACAGCGCCTTCTCCTGCAACTGCGTCTACTGCTGGTGGAGCAGCCAGCGAGCGATGTCGTTGGCCGCGGAGGGTCCCTGGTCCTGGAACGTGGTGTCATCACTTACCTACTGCAACTGCGTCTACTGCTGGTGGAGCAACCAGCGAGCGATGTCGTTGGCCGCGGAGGGTCCCTGGTCCTGGAACGTGGTGTCATCACTTACCTACTGCAACTGCGTCTACTGCTGGTGGAGCAACCAGCGAGCGATGTCGTTGGCCGCGGAGGGTCCCTGGTCCTGGAACGTGGTGTCATCACTTACCTACTGCAACTGCGTCTACTGCTGGTGGAGCAACCAGCGAGCGATGTCGTTGGCCGCGGAGGGCCCCTGGTCCTGGAACGTGGTGTCATCACTTACCTACTGCAACTGCGTCTACTGCTGGTGGAGCAACCAGCGAGCGATGTCGTTGGCCGCGGAGGGTCCCTGGTCCTGGAACGTGGTGTCATCACTTACCTACTGCAACTGCGTCTACTGCTGGTGGAGCAACCAGCGAGCGATGTCGTTGGCCGCGGAGGGTCCCTGGTCCTGGAACGTGGTGCCATCACTTACCTACAGCGCCTTCTCCTGCAACTGCGTCTACTGCTGGTGGAGCAACCAGCGAGCGATGTCGTTGGCCGCGGAGGGTCCCTGGTCCTGGAACGTGGTGTCATCACTTACCTACTGCAACTGCGTCTACTGCTGGTGGAGCAACCAGCGAGCGATGTCGTTGGCCGCGGAGGGTCCCTGGTCCTGGAACGTGGTGTCATCACTTACCTACTGCAACTGCGTCTACTGCTGGTGGAGCAACCAGCGAGCGATGTCGTTGGCCGCGGAGGGTCCCTGGTCCTGGAACGTGGTGCCATCACTTACCTACAGCGCCTTCTCCTGCAACTGCGTCTACTGCTGGTGGAGCAACCAGCGAGCGATGTCGTTGGCCGCGGAGGGTCCCTGGTCCTGGAACGTGGTGTCATCACTTACCTACTGCAACTGCGTCTACTGCTGGTGGAGCAACCAGCGAGCGATGTCGTTGGCCGCGGAGGGTCCCTGGTCCTGGAACGTGGTGTCATCACTTACCTACTGCAACTGCGTCTACTGCTGGTGGAGCAACCAGCGAGCGATGTCGTTGGCCGCGGAGGGTCCCTGGTCCTGGAACGTGGTGCCATCACTTACCTACAGCGCCTTCTCCTGCAACTGCGTCTACTGCTGGTGGAGCAACCAGCGAGCGATGTCGTTGGCCGCGGAGGGTCCCTGGTCCTGGAACGTGGTGTCATCACTTACCTACTGCAACTGCGTCTACTGCTGGTGGAGCAACCAGCGAGCGATGTCGTTGGCCGCGGAGGGTCCCTGGTCCTGGATCGTGGTGCCATCACTTACCTACTGCAACTGCGTCTACTGCTGGTGGAGCAACCAGCGATCGATGTCGTTGGCCGCGGAGGGTCCCTGGTCCTGGATCGTGGTGCCATCACTTACCTACTGCAACTGCGTCTACTGCTGGTGGAGCAGCCAGCAAGCGATGTCGTCGACCGCGGAGCGACCCTGGTCCTGGAACGTGGTGCCATCACTTACCTACTGCAACTGCGTCTACTGCTGGTGGAGCAGCCAGCGAGCGATGTCGTTGGCCGCGGAGGGTCCCTGGTCCTGGAACGTTGTGCCATCACTTACCTACCGCAACTTCTCCTGCAACTGCGTCTACTGCCGGTGGAGCGTGGACGCGATGTGGTTGTCCGCGGAGCGTCCCTATTTCGTGGTGCCATCAGTTACCTGGTGCGCCTTCTCCTGCAGCTGCGTCCACTGCTGGTGCAGCTGGTGCAGCCTGGCGGCGATGTCGTCGGCCGCGAAGTGCCCCTGGTCCCTGAGCGCGGTGCCGGCGGCGCGCACGGCCTCCACGCGCGCCTCGTGCTGCGCCATCTCGCCCATCACCGCCTGATGCTTCTTCATCAGGTTCTGCACGCCGATCAGGTCGCGACCTGTCAAACAATTGATCTTAAATAGGTTGCACATGTGTTTAGTGTGGAGTTTCAAACAAAAATTTACTTGCACACTCTAACTACTAAAGTATCAATGTGATGACAGAGTTTAGCCTAATATTATCCCAGGTATTTCAATTTACATGTTCTCGTTATAATAGGACACATGGAATATTTCAGTTTCTGATTATTGCAATGATGAGCACATATTTTACAATCGTTAAAGACAAAATTCAATAAAATTGGTTTTTCAGCATTTAATGGAAGTAAATTATGTTTAAGCGATTTATGTAGGTACAACATTAAACCTACTATGCGTAACAACTCGTTATATCTCCGTTTTTTAATTAGCAGAGAAAAGAAGCGCAGTGTCGTCAGCAAATGAAATATTTTTTTCATGATCTAAAAAGTGAACCACCCAGCGCTTTATTGTTAAACTGAACAGTTGATGAGCTAACCTCTGTTGGTGGAGGCGATGATGGGTTCCTTCTCGCGGATCCAGGCGGCCTCGTCGTCCAGGTCGCGGAACAGCTGCTGCGCCTGCAGGGAGTCCAGCAGGCGGCGCTTGCGGATCGCCATCGGCTTGTCCAGCGCTGCGTACCGGGCCACCAGACCATCCTACACAATAAAAATAAAGGTATTTATTATATAATTATGTATGTTATAATGTAACAAGAATTTATTTTATTTTTAATGTTATTTATCTTTATTTTATGCACCCTCCGTCTTTTAGTACTTGTGTTTCGTGTCCATCCAAAGGTTGCCTGGATGAAATCGCTTTTAGTGGATAAGGCCGCCCATTGTTACACTTTTTTATGTTTTGTATGTACATGTGTGTTTTTTTGTATGTATTTTTTTTGTAATGTGTTTTTTGTTTTTTGGTGTGCAATAAATGTGTATTGTATTGTAAAATGAGGAAAAACATATATTTTGTTGCGGATTATTCCGGACAAAATCGAGGAGAATAGAGATTAGGTATTTATATTATTTATATTTATTATATTAGGTATTATATTAGGCTGTAAATAAATCGATTCTAAAATGACCTTCTTAGCCTGAATATTATCGGCGTCAAAGTGTCCCTTCTCGATGAACTGCTCGGCCTGGTTGCGGATGGCGTCGATGCGTTCCGCGTGCGACCCGACGTCGGCCTCGAGGAGCGCGTGCTTCTTCTGTAGGTTCTGGACGCTGGTCAGATCCTGAAAATAGGGATATTAGCAAATAAGATGAGACTTTTCATCATGAGACTTAAATATAACCTAGAAATAAGACTTAATCGGGAAGATGCAGTTCCTTGCTGGTTGCTTACGAGCCAACAACGAGGAAACACCCTAATTTTTATTTCATGGAATTCTAAGCACGAGATGGTTAACAATGATTTTTCTTGAAAGATTCTGAGGCAGTTCCATTATCCAGTTTTTCGAAGAATATGGAGATGTTGATGGAGCATCCTTTTTTTATTAGCTCTCTTCTATCTGCGATCAGTTTCACTTTTAGCAGATTTTTGCGTGCATCTTGGCATGTGAAGTGGGACCTCCAGTAAAGACTAATCGCATCCTAGAGACGCTTCAGCTTGCTTCTTTTCTAGCTTATCTCTGGCTGTGCTTACTATTCCAGTATCTTCTTCGCCAGCTATCATGAGCACAATTACCTTGCCATAGTCCTCGCTGAGCAGCTGACCCTCTACCTCGGAGAGCCACAGCTCCACGTCCTCTACGGCGCGGTTGTACTGCTGCTGCTGCGCGGCCTCCTGCAGCTTGCCGCCCTTGCTCTCGGACGCGGCGGCGAGCCGCTCCCACAGACCTCCCAGCTCGCCCACGCGGACTGAGATTTGAGCTGTAACGGAGCAAACATATTTATATTTTATATTTATTTGATGGACAATTCACACAGCAACATGCTCGCAGTTTGTGTTAAGCTCAGTACTCACATACGATTTACCGCAAAACTCACAGAGTTGAGTGACTTTTGTGGTCACATGATGATTTTTTTACTTGACTTTGAGTTATACTATCGAGTAATACCGTATGTGAGTACTGAGCTTTACCCGCAACACAAGCTTCGAGCTAGATTTGTGATATACTTAATATAATATATATACATAGATAGATACTTTTTATTATAAAAACACAACACCCAGACACTCGGAACAAATATCTGCAGATCGTTAATTTTATGTTCCGAATCGAACCCGCAACCTCCTGCGTCGCAGGCATCCCTTCGCCCGCTGCGCCACAGAGGTATTAATACACAATTGAGACTCAAGTGAAGTTAAGTTGAGTGGAGAAAACAACTAAGAATATGGGTGTTATTGCTTCTGCTCCAATAGCTTGCTACTGGAAAAGATCTCATAGCGCGGTTTATTGGCCTGCAGCTCCTGCTCGAAGTTCTGGTGCTTCTGGACCTTGCCGTTGAGCTTCATTAACAAAGTAACTAAAAAGCGACTCACGTTCAGCAAAGTGCTCCTGCTCCAGCAGCTTGCTACTTGAGGCGAAGATCTCGTCGACGCGCGGCTTGTTGGCCTGCAGCTCCTGCTCGAAGTTCTGGTGCTTCTGGACCTTGCCGTTGAGCTTCATTAACAAAGTAACTAAAAAGCGACTCACGTTCAGCAAAGTGCTCCTGCTCCAGCAGCTTGCTACTTGAGGCGAAGATCTCGTCGACGCGCGGCTTGTTGGCCTGCAGCTCCTGCTCGAAGTTCTGGTGCTTCTGGACCTTGCCGTTGAGCTTCATTAACAAAGTAACTAAAAAGCGACTCACGTTCAGCAAAGTGCTCCTGCTCCAGCAGCTTGCTACTGGAAGCGAAGATCTCGTCGACGCGCGGCTTGTTGGCCTGCAGCTCCTGCTCGAAGTTCTGGTGCTTCCGAACCTTACCGTTGAGCTACATTAACAAAGTAATTGAAAAGCGACTTACGTTCAGCAAAGTGCTCCTGCTCCAGCAGCTTGCTACTGGAGGCGAAGATCTCGTCGACGCGCGGCTTGTTGGCCTGCAGCTCCTGCTCGAAGTTCTGGTGCTTCTGGACCTTGCCGTTGAGGTTGGTCGGGTCGAGGTAGGAGTCGTCGGTCGCGAACTTCAGCTTCTCGTTGATCCAGCCTGAGGAACGGGAGTTAAATATGAAGGTGGACAGAAAATATAAGAATAAGAATAAAATATAATATTTAAATATATAATCTATCTTGAAGTGGTGAAAGCATGATGAAAGATGAGTGGATTATACAAAAAGTAATTCTATTACCTTTGGTCTCATCGCAGTCGCGTTCAAACTGCTGGTATTTGTAGGCGTCCTCGAGCAAAGCGCGGCGTTGGTTCGACTTCTCCAATAGCGCGGCGCGTCGCTCCAGAAGCTAAGGAAATACAATACGTGAATGTTTATATTGAATCTTGTATTATGTATCTTTAAAAATAGTTTACAGGAAGAAAATTCATATCGCCATATGCTTTTTCAAATATTCTTACCATTATATTTGAACATGAAAAGGGTAACATACCATGATTTAAATGTTTTTGAGTTTTCCGAAAACAAAATCAAAAACATTTAAATCATGGTAGTCTACCCGTTTCATGTTCAAAAATAGTGAAAAACCATGATAGTTTAAAAAGTTATATTCTTACCATTTCTCTTCTCTGGGCGACATCGTCAGCCGCGTAGTGCTGTCCTTCGATCAGTTTGGATGCGAACTCATCCAGGGCCTTGATCTTCTCCTCCTGGGCCGCGAGGGACTTCTCAAAGTCCTCGTGCTTCTTCAGCAGCGCTTCTACGGAGTCCAGGGAGTCGCCTACGTCTTCGTTGGCCAGGAAAGCCTGGGGAATTCACATGGTATTATACATATAATAGCGTAAATATGAGAAATATTAACAAAAAAATTAGTCCGACTTGAACAACAAACAATTGTTTAGGATTTATTTAAGAACTGACGTTTGAGAATAATAAAGAGCTTGGGTTATCCCAAAGGTCGAAATAGCTCGCAAAATGTTTAGTAACCATACTGTTACCACCTCTAAGTATTATTCTGCACTTTGTACTTTGCTTGTGAGATGAATGCACATTTTTTTTCAAATATAGAACCATAGATTGTTACGTATGTTGACATACCTCCTGCTTGTGCATCCAGGCATCAGCCTGCTCGGTGTCGCGGTAGAACAGCTGCAAGTCCATGCACTGCAGGTACAGCACGCGGCGCTGGTCCCACAGCGCGTGCAGCGCGGACGTCTCGCGCTCCAGTGTTGCCAGCGCGTTCGACACCTCGGCCGAGGCGCGGTGTCCCTGCTCCACTAGCGTCTCGCCGCTCGTGGCGCAGCCGCGGATCACGTCCGAGCGGGCGTCCATCTCTCCCTGTCAATGAGAATATGGTAAGATACTTGTCATTGTAACTTGAGCTTTAAATACTGCAATATTGTACATACATTATAAGACATATTATATAGCCAGTGATGACATACGGATCCGAAAAGTGGTGCTTCACTATCGGCCTCATCAACAGACTCAGAGTCGCTCAAAGGGCTATGGAGAGGACTATGCTCGGGGTTTCTCTACTGGATCGAATCAGAAATGAGGAGATCCGTAGGAGAACGCGGGTCACCGACATAGCCCAACAGATAAGCTCTTTGAAGTGGCAATGGGCAGGCCATATAGCGAGGAGAGCAGATGGCCGATGGGGCCGAAAAGTTCTGGAGACCACGGTTCGGTAAACACAGCGTTAGACGTACACCAACAAGGTGGTGAAGGCGGTTGGTTCGCGGTGGATGCAAGCCGTGAGTGACCATAATGACTGGAAGTCATATAGGGAGGCCTATGTCCAGCAGTGGACGGCCAATGGCTGAGATGATGATGATTATAAGACAGGCATCACCGCTGGGTGACATATAAGCATTATAATATTATTCTTCTACGGTCTGTTAGTCTGCTGTCTCAGTATGCACCACCGCTGGGTGATAAAAGCATTATGATATCTCTCTACGGTCTCTCAGTCCGCTGTCTCAGTGTGGTGCAAGCCTCACCTTGTGCTCCTGGTGTCTCTCCAGCAGCGCCTCCGCGCCGGGCACGTCCTTGGCGAGGTCGTCGGCGGCGATGAGCGCGCGCATGTCGCACACCCACGACACCAGGTCACGGTAGTCGGCCAGGAAGCGGTGCAGGGAGTGGGCGCTCATCAGTTCGCCGCGACGCTCCTGTTGGATAAAGTAAAGTAAATATTTGTTTATTTGACATAAAAGTAGTTTATACAAAAATATGATTCATAGGCTCCTGAGCTAGTATACACTGTGTTTCAGGAGCCAGTGGCTTCTCCAGCGTGGATAAAGCTTATCTTAGTATTGCAGTGGATGGACGTGGGGAATAGTTACTGCTAATAGTAATTCGGACCAAAACATAAATAAATGGCTGTCAATCAATCCATTCTTTCTATCGAAATGTTTCTGGTCTTTTCCACACTATTGTCTAGCTTGGACAGGCGGAGAGAAAAGTCACTTATTTTGACAAACTTTTTTCACGATATGCCCTAGGTCTACATCTCGAGAGTTAGATACAGAAGTGGAAGTGCTTATTACCTGAGCCTTCTGGACTAGTTTCTGCCAGGCCTTGGTGATCTCATCCTGCTTGGAGTGGATGGCGGGCGCGTGGTCGGCGTGAATGGAAGCCAGGCGCGCCGCCTCGCCGTCCAAGGTCGCTACTTTGTCTTCTAGCGCGGCCAAGTCGCGTTCTACACCCTCGTGCTTACGCTGCAACACATAATAAAGACATTTTTGTCACTAGTTGCGTTTTATTAGGTATTTTGAAACAGGTTACTTTGTATTTATTTATTTCACACTTACATCTATCTTTACAGGTCACACCTAATACAATAGGGAAGTAAATTTTAAAAAAAAATGTAAAAAAATAGTAATATCAAATAATCATAAAAATGTCAAATGTAAAAAATCAAACAAAATAGAATAGTGTCAATTAATTATTAAGAGTCAAATCAAAACCAATATAAATATATGAAACCAATATAAAAGTTCGCCCAGCGAGCTGTAAAATTTATATAATCTATCTATCAATCTATATTATATCGGCTCTCTACGTTACCTATGCTACCTATGCGTTACCGTTACCTATGCTCTATGTTGCCTAGCTATGTTTGTGTGTCTGTAATCTGTGTCTTTATGTGTGTAAAATAAACATATATTCTATTATATTTTACCTGCAGCGTCTGGACGGTAGCCAGATCCCGTCCGTAGTCGTCGGAGCCGAGCACGACGTCCTTCTCGGAGATCCAGGCGATGGTCTCGTCGGCGTCGCGGTTGAAGCGCTGTATCTCGTGCGCTCCGAACAGACGTTCCTGACGCATCAGCGCCATCTGACGGAGGCGCTGCCAGGCTTCATTCAGCTCCTGGGGAAAGAAAGGATTTTAATAAAACAATTGTATTCTAAGCAATGTATGTATTTAGTATACTAGTAGTTATATATTCTTATAATTTATTTATTTATTTAACAAAATCCACAGCCCTTAAAAATATATAACATTGTTTCATATACCTGAGCTTACGGCCAAAAACAGATTTACTTTTTATAAATAATATATTTTTTATCTTCTATTATGTAATACATTATTTAACACCACTGTCTATATAGTTATAACTTTACAGTCCATACCAAACATAGGTTGCCTGGAAGAAATCGCTCACAGCGATAAGGCCGCTCATTGTTCTCTAAATGTTTTAGTGTTAAGTTTGTATTGTATGTATTTTTTTTTGTAAGATGTATGTGTTTGTTCTGTTTTTGTGATGTTCAATAAAGTATATTATATTCTATTCTAAAACAATTAACTTTCATTAGGACTGTTTGGTGGCCCACATCATACAGAAATATTTATTCTGGAATATTCTGGTACATTCTACTCACATCCTTCCTCTTGACGATGGTCTCCCTCTCGGGATGGCCCTCCAGCACCAGGCGCTCCGCCAGCTGGTTGACCTCCGTGACGCGGTACTCCTGCGCAGCCATGTCCTTCTGGAACTCGTCGAACTTGCGCTGCAAGACTTCGACGTGCTCCAGGTCGGATCCGAACTCATCAGCGGAGACGAATGTTTCCTGGAATACAATTATTGTTACAACTGGTTCGCTTAAAAGTGATAGAACAGTAAAGTTCAATTCAAAGCGAGTTATAAAAAGACTCCGCTACTCAGTTTTCTAAACTTTTGCGGAGTCATCTCACAAAGTTATGTACTCAAACCATTGTTCACAATAAATACTTTGAATTAAAAAAAAATAGCTAAAGTAAAAAATAGACTGGGTCTCTTCAAGACAAGAGTGAGAGTGATCTTCTAGCTAGACCCTTGCGATCCATTTTCGGCCACATCGACACTTACCATCAGGTGAAATGTGGTCAAGCAAGGGTCTCTATTCAATAAAAAAAATGGACATTACCTTGTCATGAATCCAGAACATGACCTCATCGCAGTGCCTCAGGAACTGCACCAGCACCAGCGCCTGCTGCAGCTTCATGCCCTTCTCAGCGAGGCGCGACAGCAGCAGCTCCCACAGCCGGTGCAGCTCGTCCAGCCGCTTGCGGATGGTGTCCGACGCGAAGTGCCCCGCGGATATCATCTCGGAGCCGGTGTTGTCGAGCACCACGATGGCGTTGGAATGAGCTGCCACCTCCGCCTCGAAGGCTTGGTGCTTCTGGATCTTGGCCTGTGGTGAAAATTAATATTTAATTTATAGCAAACAATACATTTTACAAAGTTAAGTTGTAGTTTGCCTATAGTAAGTATATGTATGAAAGGCGAAGTTTGTCAAAGTTATACAGTCGAAAAATAATTTATCGAGATCTCAATTTGACGAGAATAAAAAAATTATAGGTAAAAAAAGAATATTAGTTAGACTTTGTTTTTATCTGTCTTTGACTTTGAGATAAAACAAATATTTTAGTTTGAATTCGACACAAACACTTGTTATCCATTTTATATTCGTTATTAATTACATAGCCGGTTGTTTGATAAAAAAAAAACTAGCTCTGATTGCTATTTCAGTATTGACCCTATAATCTAACACAAAGCGTCCTTACCTGCAGGTTGGTAGGATCCTTGTAGCTCTCATCGCTCGCAGCCTGCAGCTTCTCCTGGATCCAGGACTCCAGCTCGTCGGCGTCCCGCTTGAAGTACTGGAAGCGGCGCGAGTCCTCCAGCTTCTCGCGCTTAGCGCGGGCCTCCTGCTTGAAGTCTTCATAGCGGTTCAGCACCTGCGGGGTCACTCTCATGGTTAGTGATGACATCGCGTGATACACAATATTTTATAGATAATTGCATGATCTACAACTTTTATCTGAATAATATTGCGATATAAAGATGAAAATATTAATTTCCATAAACACAGCAAATAAAGTGACATCTAGATGAATGAATAAAGAGACCCTGAAGCCTATACCTGAGAATGTATCACTTTTTCTCATTTTTTGCATAAATGGCAAGTACCTATCATTTATGCAAAAAATGAGAAAAAGTGTTACATTTGACCTTTTGTAAAAAAATTGTACAAATCGGATCAGTGGGATACCTTGGATATTTCTTTTGTAATGGTGTACTTGAGACCTCCACCATTTTTTAATTAAAATAAAAAATTAAAATGTAAGGCAACTTGCAATAATAATTGGACCCAACTACACAGGCTGTGATGCATCATGAGCACTAATAGTGATAATAATAGTGTAGTAGTAGTGTAATAGTGATGTCGATCACATTACCTGTTCACGGCGCTCCTGGATGTCCTCGGCCGTTTCCAGGATCTTCACCTCCTTGGGCGGCGGGATCTGCTCCATGATTGAAGATTTTCAACTGTAACAATATTAAGGAACACAATTAGCGGTTTGTGTTATTCTGTGGCATGTGTTTAAGAGCGTATTTGTTTAGTCAATATTTCAAACTTGGTTATCTAGTTGAAAAAAATAATTACAAGAACTTGGAGATTGGTGAAAGAGGGAAGGAGAGAAATATAAAGCCCGGTATTTTCTACATTTATATGATGATGTAACAATCACTCCTAAACTTAGTATCTACCTACCGAAGAACAAAGTTAATTTGACCTCCTACGGTGAAAATAAACTGTTCTCACTTATCTAATTACGAAGATAAACGTTCAAAAGCTATTATCTAACAATCATATTGTCAAAATATTCGATTACGCAGATGAAGTTAAGAAAATGACCTAAATATAATGTTTAGCCATGTGCATTTAATTATCACCAGGTGACGAAAAAGGAAACGCATACTATGACAACACACAGTTTACAGAAATAATTATGTATGTCAATAAAAATAAACTTAACTTCCCCTTATTTGAATCTAATTATAGAACACAGAGAAAAACATCCGGTTTCTGTTATTTCAAGCCCGAAAGACGGGCGAGATTTCAAAGTGGATATAATGTTTTGTTTATCTATTCAATTTATTGAACGGAATATCGGAATATTTTAATGAACTCTTTATCGAACTTTTTAAATACGAAACTATGCGCCCTTGAACAATATCAACAATATTGTTTACAAACTGTTGCCAGGCTTAGCTACAAATATATAACCCAACCCAACAACCTACCTCCGAACACACTACACCACTCTCATACAATTACTGATCTCATCTCTACAATCAACAAGGTCATTCACTTGACATCACCACTACACAGTCAACACTTAGCTGCATAATTATAGACATAAATAGAAGTGAATCTCGTAAATTTTGGAAGATAGTATTAAAATTATCACTTACACTTGTCTTAAAATGTAAAAGTTAGACAGTATTTTATTTGTGGGATAACTGAATGACATGAAATATATGTATAGGTTTTAACTTAATAACTATACATATTATATTAGATTTAATCTTCGCGGGCCGAACGATTGTATACAAATCAAATTTAAACCAAAAAAATTATCTAAATCAATTGAAAACAAACTTAGAGTAAAATAAGAGTAGCAAAGATTAAGTGAAACAAGTTCTGTTTCTATGCATTATTAAGTGCCACAGAACAGAACACAGTTACTACATAATTACGTCATAGCCGGCGCGGCGTGGCCTTGATGAGTCAACAGTGTTATCCAAGCAATTATGACTTGATAATGTCTGTTCTACCTTTGGGACCTTTCCTAAGGGCAAGAATTCCATCCTTTTTACGTAAAGAGAAAAGTGCTCAATGGCTGTTGTAATGTGGTTTTCCTACAGGAAAAGGAGTTTTTAATTTGTGTGTTCAAATACAGGCTATTATTGGGTTTAAACTTATTGATGAGTTCTATGCTCTGGATTCATTTGATTAGATAAGGTATGAGGATGGTTTAGTTAGGGCAATTCTTATGCATCTTATTATATCCCAGGCAGTCCTGTATCTCAAATAGCATGGGCTTATTAACATTGTATAAATAAATAACCTAACCTAAATAAATAATAAGGTGTTTTAAGGATATATGTCTTAAATACTGTAGTTGAATATTTCACTTCTAAATTAATCTACACTCTTGTCAATATTAAATTAAATAAATTACTTAACCTTAATTGAATGTTTAGTTTATGCATGACCAAATGCACATACTCATACAATCCCCAGTAATCAATACTCAGCTGTAATCTAATCTACTTGTATTATGTTCGACTGTGAACAAGTACATGACATACTAACTAACTAAAGTATCTGTGCAGATTCTATGCATGTACAAAGCTAACAAAACACAGATTAAGTATGTTTTCTTAATTTTATTACCAGACCAGCTTTGCACCCTGTATCACTGCCTGTATGTCGTTCTCCTGGATATATGCAATGATATGAAAGATGATTTTGCTTTGTACTATTATTTTGCCGATTTAGATGTGCATTTAATGACTTTGGTAGATTAAGAGGTGGTGGTAAATTCTGTGGTTTCATAAATAAGTAAAAAATTATATAAATATATATATTTACAGATTACAATTACTATGGAATATACATAATTAATTTCTTCTTCTGTGGAAAGCTCTATAAAACTATAAATAAATAATAAAACATTTTTATTTTATTATTTATTTATAGTGATTTTTACAGATACTTCTTAACCAAATAATTTTCTATCTTGAATAATAATGAATCTTGAATAATAACTAACTACAAAAGCTTCTTAACTTATTCTTAAATGATTAACTAATAAATAGGCAGGCATACACATCACATGTATGCAGCAAGATAATAATATATCCAATATACTTTCTCCAACATCAGTATGCCATTAAAGTAGAGTTCAAATCGGCTTGCAGCATTGCATACGGAGCATGCAACTTAAGTGTGTCAGTGATGGGAGGGGCATGGGCAAACAAGACTGCACTTTTACTTGGCTATTGATTACTACTTGAATTCTTATAAAGTATTTTGTTATTTATGATATACAATGGAAATGAGCATTTCAGAAAGTAAATTAGTGTCTATGAATTCATTCAAGACCTATTTGTAAAATAAGTTGTGGCTAAGGTCATTTAAGAGGATTTTAATTATATAGGATTTTAATCTGGGTTAATTAGAAAAAGAATTCATTGTATCAAATTATGTATCAGGAAATATATAAATAATATTTAATTTATGTGTAAATTCTATATTTATTTAAGTATATCATCAGCTGATTTATGTTTACATTATATGAAGGGGTATGTAATTTGCATAAACTTACCCAAATAACAACACTACATGCAACAGTGAAAAGATCACACACTTCAGATCATACTGAAGGCACAAAAGTATGTAGATGCGGCACTGCGGTCTCGCGGCGGATACACCGCATAACTCGCAATCTAGACTCCCCTATTACAATGACGTAATGTTCCAAAATAAACCCAATAAGGATAACGCCTGCGCCCTATTTATACTTCCGCAGGATGGACGTACTGCAGCGGTAGGTCCAAACAGGTAATCCACATTTGAAATTCCGTTACAAGTCACGGGTATGGCTGATGAATGCCAGGCAAGGCACTTTCGAGATTCGGCCGATAGTATTCACCGATTATACATGGGTGTGTCATCGTCATCGATAAGATTTTTACTAATTCTTGTAGATTATTAACAATGTTATAATAGAGGATTGTTCACGTAGTACATGACTTACCTGCGAAGCAATAAATAATCACAGTTTGAGCTATTTCTAAACACTTTTACACAGAATTTTCATCAATAATCGTTCGTTCGAAAAGCACTCGCTGGCTTTTCGGCTTCGCAGCTTGGCTCTTGGCTTAACTGTGGTGTTGCCAGAACGCCGATATAAAACTCCCGGAATATTATTCAAAGTAACACACTGGCATGTCTAATAAATTTAAACTCAAAAGATTTTTTTTATTTATGGCACTAATATTTATATTATAAAGATTTAAAACTGCTGACATTAATAAGTGCTAACATATTCTGTAACACGTGTGGTAAAGTTACTATAAACATACGTGTGAATTTTATTTTTTTCACACAACACAGCGACAGGGTTCTGTCGCTATCTACTGGGGAGGAGGAGAAGGAGACCCACACTGTGCGCTCATAGAAAGGGGTAATGGCTTTGTAGCAACGGAATGGGGGCACATGGCGGTTGTGGGGTGCTATGTTTCCCCCAACTGTACCTTAGCCGTGTACGAGGCGTACCTTGATGAGGTCGGAGACTGCATACGTAGATGCCTTCCTCGACCTGTGCTGGTACTAGGCGATTTCAACGCCCATTCACGTGAGTGGGGCAGTCATCGAGACGATCCAAGAGGAGTCTCTATCACCGAGTGGGCGGCTGGCCACGACCTCCGACTACTGAACCGGGGCTCAACAAGCACTTGTGTAAGGTGGCAGGGAGAGTCCATCGTAGACCTCACATGGGCAACCCCATCAGCCGCTTCCCTAGTTTCCGGGTGGAGAGTGGCTGAAGAGATTGTCACCTTGTCCGACCACCGCCACATTGTCTTCGATGTCCATCGTCTCCCATCTTCCAGAGCGCTTCGCAGTGACGGTAGTCCGCCCAGACGATGGGCTCTAAAGCGAATGGATAGAGATATGCTCGAAGCGGCTGCAATAATCGCGGCCTGGCCGTCGTGTAACCAACCGGTCCTACCAGATGCAGAAAGGGAGGCAGCATCATTCCAGGACACAATGACGTCCATATGTGACATCTCGATGCCTCGAGCTAGGACGTCAATGCTCAAGGCGGTGTATTGGTGGTCGATGGAGATAGACAGGCTACGGGAAACATGTCTACGATCTCGTCGTAAATACACGAGAACCCGGAGAAGAAGACGAGCTACAGCCGAGGAACTGGAGGAAACTTATACGGAATACCGTGCCGCTACGAAAGCCCTCCAGATCGCGATTTCCGAAGCTAGGTCTCAGGGGTGGTCCGAGCTCCTGGAAGATCTGAATAGGGATCCTTGGGGTCGCCCGTACAGGTTAGTGCTTGGCAAACTCCGACCTTGGGTCCCTCCTCTGACTGAAACTCTGGACCCTGCTTTTGTTGAAAGAGTGGTAGAGACCCTCTTCCCGGGAGCTCAGGACACTCCTGTTTTAGTCGCCCAGCCATCAGACCCCAACACAGTCACTGCAGAATGGGAAGACAGCTCGGGAGTCACAAGGCAAGAGTTGGACCGAGCCGTAAAACGCCTCAAGGCTAGAAACACAGCGCCTGGACCTGACGGCATTCCCGGCAGGGCCTTAGCTCTGGCTCTGTCTGCAGGCCTAGGAGACAAGCTGAGACAGCTTTTCAACAGTTGTCTACGCTCAGGTGTATTCCCCAAACCTTGGAAGGAGGCGAAATTGGTCCTGCTAAGGAAGGCCGGAAGGGACAGAGATTCTCCATCGGCATACCGTCCAATTTGTTTGCTGGATGAGGTTGGCAAATTATTCGAAAGAATAATTGCTGACCGTCTATGCATTCATCTTGTTCGGGTGGGTCCCAACTTGTCAGATGACCAATTCGGCTTTCGGCGGGCACGCTCAACTGTGGACGCAATTAAACGCGTCCGATTACTGTCGGACCAGGTCGTGTCACGAGGCGGGAAGGCTCTAGGGGTGTCACTAGACATCGTGAATGCCTTCAACTCACTGCCCTGGAGGACAATAAGGGAGGGACTATTATTTCACAATGTGCCTCCTTACCTGCAACGCATTGTTGGAGCCTACCTACACGACCGGGGAGTTCAGTACATGGGTAGGGACAACACGCACAGAAAGGAGGTTGTATGCGGAGTTCCACAGGGGTCCGTCCTTGGACCACTTCTGTGGAACCTTGCATATGATGCGGTATTGCGGGTCGAACTTCCTACCGGCGTTAATGTCGTCTGTTATGCAGACGATACGCTTATTTTAGCTGGCGGGGATACCTATGATAACACAAAAGCACTGGCTGAGATAGGAGTGTCTTGTGTTATCACAAAAATACACGAGCTGGGTCTTCAGGTAGCGCCTCACAAGACCGAGGCGCTATGGTTTTACAAGGCCAGAACTAGGAGGCCAACCCCTACGTCAATTCGCGTGGGAGACGTAGATGTGCAAGTGGGTCAATACCTTAAGTACCTTGGACTCACCCTGGATAGCCGTTGGGATTTTGGGGAACACTTCAGTAGGTCCATTCCTCGCATTCTTGGGGTGGTAGGTGCTCTACATAGACTTTTACCCAACCTAGGTGGCCCTAGGGAGGGCGTTCGTCGTCTATATGGTGGAGTAGTCCGTTCAATGGCTCTCTATGGCGCACCTGTCTGGTCACATCGGTTGGCAGGCGTTGGACGCTACAGGGCTATGTTCAATAGACTTCAGCGTCCTATCAATCAATCAATCAATCAATCAATCAATCAAACATTTATTGCTCAAATACATGTTAAAAAAGTTCTTATACAATAGTATTGTCACAATGTATTCTGCCTTATTGGGCATGCAATGTCTTAATTTTACAATAATTTTATTATAATTATAATTTAATGCATTTCAAATTAATCTAAATAATCAAAGTATTAAAATCAAATAAATTAAATGTCAATATAATGTTAATTTCCGGAAGGTGAAATAATAATTAATAAATAAGGTCAATTTAAAATACATTAAAAATATTATTATATAAGTCAATTTTTACAATAATTTGTCAATCATAAATTCATTTAAGGAGTAATAGCATTTCTTTGTCAATAGTTCTAGAACTTTTTTCCGAAACATAGGACAAGGTAATGCTCGTATAGTTTCAGGTAGTTTATTATAGACTGAGGGTGCTGAGCAGAATATACTTTTATGCATTAAAGATGTTTTAGATTTATGCGTAACAACTCTATGTTTGTCACGCCTATTGCGAACCACAGTACTGGACAGCTGTTTGAATAAATCTGGGTTGTTTTTTACAAACATAACAGATTCAAATATATATAGGGCAGGAATCGTCAATATACGGTGTTGAGTAAAGTACGGCTTGCACGAATCTGTTACTTTCAATCCAAACATGGCCCTTATACATCGCTTTTGATATTTTATTATCTTATCTATATCAGTAGAGTTTCCCCAAAATAGGATACCATATCGGACATTTGATGCTATTAATCCATGGTATGCTGTTAATAGAGTTTTCAGATTTACAATTTTGGATATTTTAAATAGGACGTAAACTAAGCTATTAATTTTCTTGCATAAGTTTTCCAAATGAGATTTCCAGTTAAGTTTTTTGTCTATTGTAAGTCCTAAAAATTTGGTCATGTCAACTTCATTAATATTATAATTGTTATATTGAATGTCAAGTGAATGTAGAGCAGCTGTATCGCGTTGTCTAAAACATATCCTTTTGGTTTTAGATAGATTTATTTTTAAATTATTATTGTCCAACCAAGCAATTATTGAAGTCAAAGTAGAATTAATATCATTTTCATATGTCATTTTATTAGTACATCGAATAGTTACGGCACTGTCATCTGCAAAGAGAGACATAGGTTGGGTTGTTGAGTTTGGCAGATCATTAATATATATCAAGAAGAGTAGTGGACCTAGCACACTACCTTGTGGTACACCATACATTACAGTACGTTCTTTTGACCTATGAACTTCTTCATGTTTGGTTTTGAAATTTATCCTACTTATTTCAGTAATTTGTTTTCTATCATTAAGGTAAGATTTAACAAGTTCCAGGGCGTTTCCTCTAACTCCGTATACTTCTAGTTTATTCAAAAGTATGTCATGACGCACATAATCGAAGGCTTGTGTCATATCACAAAATATAGAGCAAACTGGTTGCCTTATATCAACGCAGCATGTAACTCTATATAGAAAATCATATAGTGCCATATTTAATGATTTATCTTTTCTAAAGCCCTTTTGTTCTTTGCAAAAAATGTTGTTACTTTCAAAATAGTTATTAAATGCCATATATATGTATCGTTCAAGTATTTTTGAGATGGTGGGTATAAGGGATATAGGCCGATAATTTTCCATACTCTCCTTATTTTGTTTTTTATACAGAGGTTTTATAATTGAGAGTTTTAGTGCATCTGGAAAACTACCAGCGCTAATACACAAGTTCATTATGTAACATATTGGTTCACAAATGAATTTAGCTGCCGTTTTCAATATGTTTGTAGATATTTCATCATATCCAACGCTATTTGTATTATTTAAAGAAACTATAATCCTATAAATGTCATCGGGTATGCACGGTTTTAGAAACATAGAATCTCTTCGACTATTAATAAGTGAAGTGATATTGATGCCTGCGTTTTGAATAGGTATAATTTTGTCAATAAAAAAGTCATTAAAGGAATTCGCTATATCAGTAGGATTTGTAATTGTCTTATTATTTATGTCCAATTTCATTATCTGACTCTTCGGCAGATGTCTTTTAGTGTTATTTATGATTTGCCAAGTAACTTTTGACTTATTTTTAGCTGTATTAATTTTATAGTTATTTTGTGACTTTTGTGTAAGTTTTATAATGGATTTAAGAATTCTAGTATATTTTTTATAACTATGTTTATTCGTTTCCGAAGGTGTTTTACGAAATTGCCATAAAAGATTTCTTTTCTTTTTACAGCACAGTTTTATGCCACGTGAGATCCATCGAGTATTTCTAACTGTTTTTTGTGTCATAATTTTATAAGGAAAACATAGATCATAAAACATTTTAAAAGTGTCAATAAAAAGTTTGTAGGCAGTATTAGGGTCATCCGTGCTATATACATCTGAAAAAGTTATGTTTTTTATTGCATTTATAAATTTTCTAATATTTTCTGCTGAATAGTTCCGTCTTTTAATGCGCCAATATTTTAGAAGATCCAGATGTTTTACCGGGCATTTGATTATTTGTGCAGTATGGTCCGATAAAGCTAGTTCTATCACTTCGGCAGAGCACCCTTTTTTAAAACTATGAGCAAAGTTATCTATACAAGTTTTACTTGCTAACCTTGTCGGTTGTTTCAGAGCTAATTTCAAATTAAAATTGAGAAATAAACATTCAAAGTCAAGAGTTATATTATTTCTTTTCATAATGTCAATATTAAAATCTCCAGCTATTAATATATTTTCATATCGTTTCTTTGTTAATTCAAGTAAAACTTTATGTACACAATCCATAAAAATATTAATGTTATTAAACTTTGGTACTCGATACATACACACAATAACAATATTGTACTGAGTTAATTCCACAGCACAACATTCGAATAAGCCAATAATTGAAAAATCCGAAATCCGTTTTAATTCTATCCACTTAGTATGTTCATTGTGAACTAAAATGCAAGCACCCCCTCTCTTGCTCTCCTTGCGGCTGAAACAAGCTGCGATGCTATAGTTAGGTATTGCTAAAAACTCTTCCTGTCCTTCCATCATAAAATGCTCCGTGATACATAAGACGTCTATTCTTTTTTCTTTTTTCCGTTCCTTCAGGTCATCCAAGCATACGGTCAGTAAGTCACTTTTGTTAAGTAAGCCTGCGATATTTTGATGAAGAACAAGTAGTTGGTTGTTATAGAAAAAACTGGTTCCGTAGTTCAAAATCATCATTAACACAGTCAATGCTTCTTATTGTTGAGTTCCTGAATATTTGCGTATTTTTAATCAGGCCGATAGCTAACGCCAGTTGCTGGAAAACTGTCCGAAGTCCAGCGTTATTTAATTTTCCAGTTGGCTTGTGAAACATTGTGTAGTCATAAGTTAAGTGTCTGTTCGTGTCAATTAAGTAAGCATATTTCCATATTTTTATGTCGTTATAAAGTAGGTTATTAAATTGATGAATTGATTTATTAATATTCTCTTTGCCAAATCCATACTGATAATTTGGTCCGCATATGATGACATTTGTATGTGTTATCTTTTGTAAGGTTTCCCTAATATACTCTACCAAGTTAATTAAGTTCTTCTCTGTTACAAAGTCTTCGTCACCAAGTAGCAAAATGCAATAATCTTTCATTGTGAAATCTTCTAATTTCTTATTAATCCCATGTAAAAGTCGTTGAATGCATACTGACGGAGTTACATAGTGGCATACCGTAGAGGTTTTATTCAAGAAATCCTGTGCGATGGATAACACATTATTATGTTTATTATTACTAATTACACATATCTTTGATTTATAACTAGAACACACCTGAGCTTTTTTCTGTGACTTTGCCATGTTTCGTATTTGATGTACGTTCTGTGGTTGTAACTTTTCTGTTGAAATATTAGTTTGTGTCTGTGAATTTTGCACTTTTGCTTTTGTCTGAGTTTGTTTGTGTTCTGTACCTATATTTAGTTGTTTGAATGTCCTATATGATAGATTTTCAGTTTGTATTTGTTTGTGTACTGTAGTTTTCTTTAAAGTTCTACTTTGGGGGCTCATGTTGTCAGTTTGTGTATGAGAATTGATTTTAGATTTGTGTTGTGATACTATGCTTTTTCTGCTTGAATTTATTGGGGATTTTGAATGGGTTGGGCTACTCCCAATTTTTCTATATAGTACATTTTTCTTAGCTAAGTCTTGATTATTTTTTCTAAGTTCTCTATTATCTAGCGATAGCTGTTCGATTTCCGTATGCGCACTGTTCAAATCGATTTTTAACTGTTTAATTATACTAAGAAGCTTCTGTACTTCATCGCTGCATTTATCGATGGACAGGTCTGGTAAGCTACCAGTGCTGCCACCTATCGTTTCGTCAATACTCATATCCGAGTCATTTGCAGTATTTTCGAAGTCTAATTGCGTACGGGTACGTCTAAGGGTGACGTTTTCTAGTAGATGATCCATATTTTATTATTTGACGCCCTCTGGTGTGGAGAAACGGTGTTATTTCGTCTCTATAAGGTTCTATTTAATTGTTCATAAGCAAAAAGAGCATTTATTTTTTTAGTGGGTCGTCAGATAGACATCCCCACATAGCTATACTGTACCCTTCATGCAGTATAGTATCTGTGAGCAGATTTTTTCCCTCGACAACAAAAAAAAAAAAAAAAAAAACATACGTGTGAATTTTATTTTTTTCAGTTCAAAATGAAGCAACTCAATTTAATTAAGCTAACATAATATTAGTGTAAGTTAATATTAGTGTAAGTTAATTTATTTATACAAAATCAGATCGTTCTGTTTTACATTAAAATGGTAATTGAAAACTTGTTGGTATCATTATTCAAAAACTGCCAGATTAAATAATACATTGACATTGACATGATTTTTAGAATTTCGTTTATTTATCTAGCTAGAGATTCCAAGTTAATAAGCAGCTAAAGTTTATTTTTTTTACCTATGTTTCTAATATGTTACATTATTTTTTAAAATATGTTATATAAATTACAAATGGTAGTTTTATTTTATTTGATACTTGCAACTTTAGCAGGTGTTTACAGATGTCAAGAAGTGGCAGCCCTATTTTTAGTTGTCAAAAATTCTTGAGCTCGCTTGGTACGTTTTATGTTTGTTGTATCAATTTGTATGTCAATTATCAATTAACCCTAGTTTATCAATGCTCTGTTAATAATTAAAAAGCAGTGTTCGTGTCCGATACTATCGATGTACGGCACAACGTGAATAAGGACAATGGCTACTGGTGGTGAGGATCTGTGGCGCGAGTGCGCTTCTTGGCTGACGAGATGCGGGCTGCTGCGAGCGGACCACAAGGCCAACTGGGAGACGAGCACTATCCACGACCTGGCGTACACCCTGCGCGACGGCGTGCTGCTGTGCAACCTCCTGAACGTGCTGTTGCCGGGCTGCATCGACATGAAGGAGGTCAACCAGCGACCTCAGATGGCACAAGTAAGACCTTCATTATAATTACCTCAGAACCAATCTATTCGGCCTTTTCAAATAGCATTTAATGACTAGTTTCGCTGGATTTATTTATATCATTAATCATTCAAATTGGTTGGTGTTGTGTGTAACTACAAAGCAATTACTGTAATGTAAGGCACAATGACATAATAATGGTAGAATCGACTCCAATTATAGCAGAGGTTTACCCATAACTCATTATTGTTGCAACTTGTTTAATTTTACTGTAGGATAGGATAAGTATCATAGTAACTTCATTATGCATTCATACTATGAAAGGTCCTGCCATTGATGTGAATATTACAGATACTTATGAATTATGAATGTGAATAGTTATCAGTATTGTAGAGTTGAATGAAATGGTTGTATGACATTTCATTCATAAATGTTAAAGTTATTGCTTTTCTGTATGTGTGATAAGTGACAAATATAGTTGAGTTTCTCTTACTTGTACATTCACTAACCAGGGAGATTCTATGATAAATTAAGCTAAAATAATAATTTATATGAGAATCATTGTTATATTTAAACAATTGAAATCAAAGATATTTTCTGTTGATTAACAATTAACAAAAAATTTATAAATTAATATTGTTTGGTACAAAATAACTACACTAAATCCTGTTATTGAAAACAATGTAATTATGTAATATTAGACTAGTTTTGTTAGTCTGAAGTACTGATCTATTCTAATTTCTTGTTGAAATAAAACAGAATGTTTATTTATTGTACAAACATTTCAACAGTGCTTGTATAACAGTTGAGAAGTGTAAACAAACTATAAATTGTTTATGCCTTGTTACCAAAATAACAATGCAGTACAGAAACCAAAAAAGTAAATTTCACCTACACTTTAATTTAATAATTCAATTGTCCATAAATATTAATTTAACCTATTTAACACTATGTACTATTTTTTTGGCCTTATTTGTCCTATTTATATAAAAATCAATGCCATTTTTTGTTGTAATTTTATAACTCAAGAACAGCCGATTTTGTGTTTTAAAATAGTAGTAGCATAGAGATTGTTTAAAAGGTGAGAAGACATGGGAATAAAGCAGGCAAAGTCACTGGTGGGTCAGCTAGTGTAATATATGAAATTCAGGTTTTAATATAATAATATAAGAAAAAATACTAGAAATTAAATTAGGAGAGGATTTTATTTTCCATTGTTTCAACATTATTCAACATTTTCTGATGTCCACAGTTTCTCTGCATGCGGAACATCAAGGTGTTCTTGAGGACCTGCCATGAAGAGTTTGAGCTTCGGGAGACAGACCTATTTGACCCTTCCATGCTGTTTGAGCTGTCAAACTTCCACCGAGTGCTGAGCACACTGGCCAAGCTCAGTCAATGTCCTAAAGCTATGGTGCAAAATGTCAAGTAAGTAGAAGAGTGTCCAAACAACTACTTTACCAAACTACTTTGAATAACTTAATCAATATATTCCGCATTCTGTTGATGATATCTGTGAGTTGAATTTTTTTTAAAAGCCATCATAATTATTATTTTTCCTGTAAAATTTTATACTCTCCCTTTTTTCTTTGAATCTGGTTGCAAATTAAGTTATACTTCCTCTAAGTATTTTCATTTCCTCTCACGAGTACAAATTTAATCAGATCGCCGGGAACTCATTCGGCATTTTCTCGATCCGCTGTTTACCGCCTTCAAATTAAATATTTGAGTTGAACCGGTCCTCAACTTTCCAATCTCTCCCGTTCCGATTCGATCGGGGTTGTTGCTGAAATAAATTAACATTTTCAGACCATTCTCCGCGCAACGAACTCAGTCGGAAGAGGATATTTACAAAGATTTGCAGTCCGTGTAAGTACCTAGTTATAGTCCAGAAATAAAAGTGCGTAGATAACTAATAATTTTCACAGGTTAATATTTCACCGCAGTATTGCTAAGAATCTTAGCTTTAAATTGAAAGTTGAAATCGCTGGCTCACGCCACGCAAACACGCGAGTTGACAAATAACTTGAAACTCGTATTTTACTGTTTTACTGACTGTTATTAAAATTTTGGTAAAGTAGGTAGATAGACAGTGAAAGCCATTAGTCCCGTATCTTAAGGCATAGGTTAAATGTAGTATTTCCATTCCACGTTGTAGTAGTGCGAACGCGTCTCTCGAAATGGTGCCGTACAATAGCGAGAACGCGGCTCAAGCGCCCACCGCAGACTCGCCCTGGGTGCAGTTCACGATCCCCAGCGGCGCCTGCGAGGACCGCGTCGAGGAGATATACGAGGACCTCTGCTACGTCAAGTTCACCTCAGCCATGCCGGAGGTGGCGACTCTGTTCTATAAACGCTTGGTACACGATTATGCTTTCAATACACGCTTTACAGGTTTTTAGTAGCTTTGTTTTCTAATTGTAAATATTGCACGTGATCGTAGC
This sequence comes from Chloroclystis v-ata, assembly GCA_963691955.1. Lineage (NCBI taxonomy): Eukaryota > Metazoa > Arthropoda > Insecta > Lepidoptera > Geometridae > Chloroclystis > Chloroclystis v-ata. The sequence goes on from OY829905.1 coordinate 6,715,668, forward strand.
AGCTTTGGGGTATTCGGGTCGGGGACCGTGGTTAGGACTATGAATTTTTTTATTAATTCGACTGGTAAAGGTCTGATATGACTTGATCCTGTATATGTATGTAAAATCAATAAGAATAGAATAGAAAATACTTTATTGCACAACACAAAAACAGAAACACAATACACACTTAAAAGTAAAAATTTTGGAGTACAATGGGCGGCCTTATCGCTATGAGCGATTTCTTCCAGGCAACCTATGTATGGACTGGAGAGTTATAAATATATAGACAGTATATATTATATATTTTACAAATATATCAATTTCTTTTTAATAACAATAGGACCAATTAAACAGTGGCTTTCAGTCGTTTCGTAATTCAGTAGTTCTGTTTTTATTGAAATTAAATGAATGAAATATGGCTTAGGCTATTTATTGGTTAGTAACGGATCGAAATGTTGTTGTGTCCAAACGTGTGAGTACTTAATTGATTTAATTGTGTTTCGTGTGGAAAAATACTAAAAATAATAAAAATCTGAAACCGTAATTGTTACAAAACGATTGCATGTAAAATAGTAAATATTTAATAGTCACGTAGCACGTTCTTACGAGATTTTAAAAGTCCTTCAACAGCCGTTCATGTGAACTAAAACATGAAAATATTAAAAAAAAATCTTCTCGTAGTTGGTAGAGGGATAACATTTTACATTGTTCCTAACGTTAATAGTTTCGTGTGCTCCCCCGTAAAGATAATAATTGTAGACTAGCATGCAAAGTGTTGTGTTATTGTTGACTTTACCCGGGTAAGGAAATCAGCATCTAAATTGGTTCTTGTACGAACAACGACAATAAATATAGAGAACTCTTTATTTAAAAATGTAAGATAAGAATTAGTAGTAACTGAAAATTAGAAGTTCAACGGTCATCCTTATCTATGGCCAATCGTTTAACTTTTCGTTTAAGGGGCCGGTGACGCTTGCAGGGAATTTCAATTCGAGGCGCTTGCGAAAATCGGCCCGCATATCGCTATCTCTATTTAGCCGATGACGACAACCACAGTGTTTGACTGTGTGCGTGAGTAGTTAGGATAGCTCACCTGATGTTTCATGTCATGACCATAGAAAAAGATATCTAATGTTTTAATAATCGTTTGACGGCACCGGCTTCGCTTTTGAAACATTTGCTGCACAAACAATACGTGTTGAGATATGTTAGTTATCAAGCCGGTATGTTAAAAAAATCTCAGTGAATGTTTAGTTTGCCAATGCGTTTTTCTCTTTCAAGTTTCTCAACAAAGTCTACATAAGAAATCTATCAAGAAATACCTACTTAGTATCTAAGTAAAACTAGGTTTTTTTTTTAATTTCCGAATTTGGCTGGAGTGTTGTAGGTAGGTTCGTCATACGGTTCTGCTTCTACATGTATATTCTGCTTCTACTAAATTTAGGATTACAAAATTACGAGCATTATAAAATTATGATTAGAGAACAAAAGAAAGGATTTAGCGGTAAACATTTATTTCGCTAGACAGATAATACTTTTATTCATCACCTTAAAAACTTAATTTAAACATTATTATAAAGAATAGCAATAGAACTTATTTATTCATAGAACTGGTGGCCTTATCGCTCAAAGCGATTTCTTCCAGGCAACCAAAGTGCTTTATAACCTAAATTTACACAATTACCATAGGTACCTACTAAAATGTTATACTAAAACATACAACATAATAATAACTCTAGTGTTTCATCACATGTCATCACTTTGTTCGATCATATCAAAAATCATATTTTTATTTTTTTTCGTGTGTTTCTTTTCTTTACGGGAAGGGACCTCTTTTTCCTGGGAACTGATAACCACATGCGTTTTTTGCTTGATCGTCGTGGCTCTGTAAATATTTATACAAATTATAATCTAATCAATTTACTATGGCTATAAGACCTACTTATACATTGAAACAACAGAATAAATAAAAATTGCCGGACAATTCACACAGCAACATCTAGCCCCGTGGTAAGCTCGTAGCTTGTGTTACGGATGCTAGATTTCTGATATAAGTACTTAATATAATATACATACATAGATGGATATTATTTTATTATACATTATATAACACCCAGACACCCGGAACAAATATTTGCAGATCATACAAATAGTTGTCCCGCGGCGGGAATCTAAGACTAAATTATTCTAAATGAAACATCCAATGTTTCGTACATGTACCTACCTAGGTACCTAGTACTTCCCTTCTTCACTTATCCTTAGATATAAGTAAGTAATTACCTAAACAACATGATAGATAAGTACTTACCTACGTAGGTAGGTAGGGACAATTACTGAGTGGGTAAGTTTTTTATAGGTAAGTAGGTACCGTAAAACACTCCAACATTGCCACCGAGGGTAATTTTGCCCGAAGACCAATTTTTAAGCAAAACTTTTAATAGCAAAAATATCTGAATACTATGGTAACATTTATTGACTTTGGTAGAAAATAGGTTTTGTGTTTAGCACCACTGTCTATTGGATGTAACGCTAACGTCACTCAGTAACTTGTTGGACCTCGTCAAAGACAGAGTGTATTTTTGCGGGCAAATTTTGGTGAAAATTCAAAAGTGGATTGTGCGTGATGAAGAAAACACAGATGAGTTTAATTTATATTATGTTGTACAAAAAACTTAAGGTATTATTATACCGTTATTGTCACTGATGCAGCTCTTGTATAACTAAAGTTATAAAGGTGGGCAAAGTTATCTAGTATTTTTGCGATCTACTATTGACAACATTGCCCGCAGTCAAAATAAGCTTAGGGTTGACACATCCGAGTTTTTTTTTTTTTGGTAATTATTATTATCTTGATTATTTAGATAATTTATTTTTATTATTTCTTAAAAGCAAGAACAAATCTCGAATTCGTCAAAGAAAGTCAAGACGAAAGATTGGAACCAGAATGTATTAAAAATAACACGGAATAAATGTTAATACTTGCATGTGAATCTGTTGAATCAAACATGTTTCTTGAAAGTTTTTTAAATAATTCAATAGAAGATAATCTTGTTTTTTTATTAACATAAAAAGAAATAAAAAGTCAAGAACAGTTTACTGAGATGTACCAACCCTATCACTTTACTAAAGGCGAAAAGCGAATTGTATGGAAAATGCTAACAAGGTCAGGGTAATTTTGCCCAACTAGCCTAACATGGATTTTGGTAGGAAACCTGTCATGGATTCGCTTTAGTTTTAAAGTAATGGCCAGTTTTGGTCATAATTCTTCTACAGGTTTTGCTGTCAGCTGATTAGAGGCCGGGGAGGAGATATTTGCGTCAAAAATCAACGTGGGCAATGTTGGCAATAAGTCGAGATAACATTGCCCGCCTTTAAAAATAATAAAATACTTGATTTAATATTGACGAATAACAAAATCTAATAAAATAATACATGCAAAATATCCTATAGTTGCAGATGCGAATAGAAAATACTTGTGTCCCCATACAAAAAAATAACAAAAATTGTAATTATTCGAAAAATGTGGGCAATGTTGGAGTGTTTTACGGTACGATGGTAGGTTGATTTTACTTGTTGTACTTTAAAATAAAACAAGCAACAATAATATAAGTTAGGCACTTACTGTGAGATACACCCCAACGTTCCGAGTCCATTATCAGCTACCAAATCGTAATTCAAATACAAATTCTTTATTTTAACACACAATGTAACATAACAAAAGCATTACATGGGACTTACAATTTATAAAATAGAAAAATATCAAAATTTGTAAACAAAGCCAAAGTCACAGTAACGTCACAGTAACTTTTTAGACACCGATTTAGAAAAAAATAAATATAATAGACTCCAAAGAGAATATAATCACTACGTTAGAGTATTTATTGGTTATTGATAGACTCCTTCCCTCACGACGAAAGAGTTCCGAGCGTTCTTGTAAATACGCGTTGCACTAGTGTGAGTTAGTGCGAGCGATAAGCAATACTAGCTGTTGAAAATTTGGTATGAATTTGGATATGTTCCGTAATACCAAAAATGATGACTGAAAACATTTTGTATTCCTCACAAAGTATTTTTATTCGGTGACTTAACAATATAAGCTATGTTTCTATGCAAATAATTTTTAAGATATTTTTGTTTTTCATACTAAACCAATAAGAAGAAAACATGCATTTTTAACGTAAAAAATTTGCAAAAAGCGATTGGCTTTAATTTCATTTAAAGTAGGTATTTTGTAAAAATAACTCCATAGGAACCTAGATAAATACTATTTAAATAATAATAATGCAATAATATCATGGAAATATGCCCGAATTACAAATAATTTTGGTATTACGTTTGTATGGGAAATTCGTCCTCCGCCGGATTCTTAATCTCTCCATCAAAATGTAGCATACATGAATGACTGTTCCTGTTAAAGGCAGCTGTTTAAAGCAATACCCTTTCAATTGATGTCAATTCACGGAGCGTCGACACACGCGGCTGAATGGAGACGCATCTCTCCATTTGCATAAGACGAGGACGTGCTGTGACGTCGTTTGAATACTTTATGGGAATAATAGATCGGTCGGTTAATAGTCTTACGTCGGTCCTAAAATGTTCTTGACAATGCTAATTGACAGGTGTTTGATAACATTTTTAGAACAAAATCCATCATACATAATCGTGTAAAAATCTCTCACCACAATGTTGTGTACGATCAGCTCCGCACACCCAAGGTTTTGTATGTTAGGGCAAAGCGACACAAAAAATGTTAGTTTTTACTAACCATCTCTACGTCGGTAATTCGGGTTAACCTGCCACTGATTATTTCTACTGTCTTACATTGTGACTGTTATAGTTCCCCAAAATTGACATCGTAAAAGTTTGATCCAACTCCAACGTTATTTATTTATAGATGTAGGTACAAGCACGGAGTTTAAACTAAGTGGAGGTGCCATAACTGCAACTGGGCCCTGATTTTCAACTGGGCCCTGACGTCATCATAGTAGGCGTGGCCTAGCTCAGTCTACTGTTGGCGTTCGTCCTATGCACATCCGGTGTCAACAGTGGAAATTGTAATGTTAAGACAGGGCCGTAATAAGAATCCAATTTCATAAAAGAACGTTCAAACTTTAAGAAAGAAAGAAAAATTTTATTTGTGTACAAATAACATCATAAAACAATATGCGTTAAACATAAGGGACACAAAACGGTTGCCAGCTCAGCTTTAAAGCTGTGGCAAAATTATATCACTAAATAAATAAATAAACAAAATACTTTCTATAACACAATGCAACGGATAATAAACTTATAACATTTATTATAGAAAAATAAAATAACTAATCTCTAGGGGGGGGCAGCTGCCCCTCCCTGCCCCCCCTTGGCGACGCCCTTGAGTACGTCCCTGTTACCTACACCTGTGACATCTATTATCAAGTAGTTAAACTACGTAGCAAGCAGTTTTGCTTTTGACCGGTAGATGGAAAAGACAAAAGTGGGTGGGATCCTACACCTGTGACATCTATTATGAAGTAGTTAAACTGCGTAGCAAGCAGTTTTGCTTTTGACCGGTAGATGGAAAAGACAAAAGTGGGTGGGATCTCACACCCCCTCACCCCGCAAAATTGTCACGTCAAATCACGCGTTGTTTCCTAAGGAAATCTCAATACAACATCTCCTCTCTAATAATAACTCCATGGGTACAAGCGACCCGCTCTCACTGCGCCTCAGGTCAACCAAAATACCTTTTCAAAAAAAAAACCTTTTTTATTCACTCTACCTATTATAAACCGCATAAAATCCACTGGGTAATTTTATTGACATAAGATAGACTGACAGCGCGAACCATTTTGTTTTTATTATGTATTAATTACGCCCACGCGAGCAAAAGGTATAGAAAAACCATTGTTGTAGTCTACGTGATTTATCTTCTAAGATTCTAAGGCAAAATATTTTCTGTGGGCGAGATGAAACATGAGATTATTACGCCTAGACGCACACGCCCACGGTGTCGACCTTTTCAAACGTATTTCAGGAATTCACTATATGACCGCGTTGACTCTTGAGTTGACCAAATACGAGTATAAGGGTGAGCCTTTTATTACTATTACTAGCTGTGCCCGCGTCTTCGTCCGCCTTAAATTATTTTTGTTTGGGGGCCACGTCTTAGTTTTATCATTGGAGAGAATTTCAATAGCCTATCCTGTGTCCCAGATGTCTAAATGTTTATCTACCAAATTTCATCAAATTAGCATCATTGGTTTGAGAGTTATGGAGGAACATACATACAGAAAAAAAATAGTTTCAGTATCATATATTATACTAGCTGACCCGGCAAACGTTGTTTTGTCATATAAATAATTTATAAAAAAAAATTTAGGGGTGGACTACCCCTAACATTTAGGGGGATGAAAAATAGATGTTGGCCGATTCTCATAGATACCGGATAAGCACAAAAAATTTCATCAAAATCGGTCAAGCCGTTTCGGAGGAGTATGGCAACGAAAACTGTGACACGAGAATTTTATATATTAGATTAAGCCCATAAACAATATCTCTGAAAAAAAAACTAACTTACTCCATGACCGACTCCTACAGATTGATTATTATTAGTATAGATTTTGTGAGTACTGTGAGAACTCCGTGTTGTGAGTTGTTACCAGTCTCACCTTCCATTATTCATTTTTAGTTTACTCTGCTTGTTGAGATTAATGATGTAGCATTGTAATGTAAACATCATATGTTGTTTTTCATGTAACACTAAATATGAACAACAAAGAATAATAATAAAAAATGAAATAGTAAGATATTTCTAAACAAAATAATATTAGTTATTACTTATTATTACCAGTGGAGAGCTTATCGCTATCCTACGCTATATGTAATTTGATAATATCGCTACATTAGTTTCTCATGGGACTCGTAGAAACAACACCAAAGCTACTTTCAAGTACCTACCTCTTAAATATGCTATAGGTTCTAATGCTTGTATCTAAAGAGTATCACCTATCGCATACAATAAACAAAAGTTGATGTAGTTTGCGCGTATATACCACTTGTTTAGTCGTGTGTACAAATTCGCGCAACCATATAAATGGGACAGCGTTTCATCGATTTTTTGGATGCGGAATGTTCAATTTATTAATTTTGTAATTGTGCTAGCTACGTAGTATGTAGTAAAAAGGTGTGTCTATCACATAATGTACAGAAGAACTATTATCTATGTCAAACTCTATAAACCCCTAGGGACTTTTTTTTAGTAAACCCCCCTCTAAAAACCTTGAATAGAATTACAATTTTGTCATCAAGCTGAATCTCTCAAATGACGCAACGCGTTCGCAAAACTCTTGAATACAATTTCTCTTCTGTGAGAAGCGATATGCGCTGATAAGAGTACGATTTCCGAGAATGTCGTTATTAAGCCAACCGCCGGCCGACTCCGCGATCGCAATTACGCCTACGATGAAAACCTCTACCTATATCATATTTAAGGATTGCTTACTCTGTAATGAATTGTTACTGAGGAGGCGTGAAATTCAAGTATTATAAATTCCATCAAGGGTTGTTTTTACAATACAAAACAAATCCTCTTTATTCACACCAAGTTTATTAACAATAATTAAAGTTAAACAGTTTATATAATATTGAGTTAGAAGTTTAACCTGAAGTTGCAACTTGTACGTCTGGAATTCATTATTCGACATATAAGTATAATTTTACTTGTCTTATAAAATGTCCACAGTATACGTTTTCAGTAAAATAATATTTTAATACTTTACTGGATATTGAAACAGGTCCTTAATCTTTAGAACTTTGTTGGGTGGAGTTAAATGAAGCCTTAAGTGATTCCAGAACTTTTAAGTATCGGCATCGGATTATATTTCGGTGCAAGTTAATAAGATGATCATGTTTCTTATCTGAAATATAAATACAGGCCGTAAAAAAGTCTTGAGAGGCTACTTTCTGATTTCATGAACCTATAAAAACCACAAACCTGAGTCTGATCTATAAACCTGTGAAGCTAAAACCGCACTAGCACTAAAGCACTTTTAAAAAAACCGATACCTTTATTTTCTTTACCCGCATCTAATTAATTCTACTAATATTTTAAACACGGAAATTTGTGAGGATGTTTATTTGATGCTATTTATCGAAAAAACTACTGAATGGATTTAAATGAAATTCGCAATAAGAATATCAGAGAATAACACATAGACTACTTTTTATCGCGACAAAATCCAATCAGAACTCGGGGAAAGCCACGGGTGGGAAGCTAGTATTTAAATGAATAGTGTGCAATAAAGAAATTCTAACTATCTTGTAAAATAAAAAAAGCAAAAAGGTTTTCGTTGAATAGGTCAAGCCACCCTGTTTCTATCAGCTGTGCTGCATATTTACGGAGCCGTTTAATAATAAAATGCAATTTTCATATTGTTTGCGTTGCTCACGATATGCTAATAATATTGCGGCAGTAACTTAATTAGATGATGCCATGCTTTTCCTTTTCCTGTTGCATTATTAATTCACGGCGATACTTACAACTTAAGAAAACACGAGGAAGATTTACTAAACTTCTCTATCACGGAGGTGAAACAACCTTTATTTTGGTGTCTGTAAATAAATGGCTAATGACTCAGATACCTAAGAACAAGTTTTGGTAGATTGCTTACACATAGCTTAACTTAAATTAAACAAAAAATAATTAACTGGCCTTTTAAACTGGCAGTTATTAGCAACTAACTGTAAAATTTTGGGTATTTTCCTTGTATCCCGTAAAAAATTCATAAAAAAAAAATAGTCCGACTTCGGTTAAGACAACTATGGCTTAAATGGTTCCAAATAGTCCACACTACCATCCCCTAGAAGCTTTGCACCCATCTACCAATCACCCTGTATAAAAAAGTTAAAATAATATGTATAGTTAAACTGCTTGATAGAGGTTGGGGAGTTCTTTGCCCAACAGTGGGAAAGTGCGAGCTAAGTAAAAATAAATATTAAATATTTTTTTAACAAACATGTTGTTTACGTAAACAGTATCACATTTACCGTGAAACACTAGACACAAAAGCCTATACCAAAATGAATTTGTTGGCTGTCGTCTACATGTCAGCGGGGGAGTGCTTAGTCGTACCTAAGCTTATAACATACAGCTATCGTGTATTCTAGACACGTAGAACTCTGTGACCTGAAAATCACTGCAATTGTACGAACGTACTTTCAACAATATATTCTACTTGATTCTGCAGCTTGGATTAGATAAAATAACTTATAGTTAGGCGAATATATCTCTCCTAATGTTAAATTTAGATCACGGAGATTTGAAATTGGCAATGTAAATTTGTGTTTATGTTTATTGAATAGATAAATGATTTACGTTTAAAATAATAATCTGATAGCTAAAGATTATATCATGCATCTTTCTTTATAAGCTGAGATAAGGCATTTCGTTTTCGTAGCAAACAAATATTATAGGTTGTTACTCGAACAATATATAAGGGTATTTTACGGATAAATCCACGTCAATCTCCATGTCATGCAATCATTTAGATTTAGATAAACTTAATATTTTATGAAACTAAAAAGCCCTGGGTAATACAGTATTTTGGTTTCATTTGATCATTATCTCTGGTCTAAAATATTTGCAATGAAGATCAATTTAGAAGTAAAATTAATTTAAAAACTTCCACTAAAACCCTTAAAGTCAGCTGCTGTTTAATGTTTTAATAGAACCTAAAGCCTAAACTAGATAAAGTTCTTTGGGTTGTCATTACCTTTGACGTTACTATGGTATACTATACCCTCCTTAGGAATTTTTACTACCAGAGAAATGCTTTTTAACTACGTTTGATATACAAATATTTATTATAGCATATCTCTGTAAAATGTTTTTCTCAAACCAATAGGTTCACCAAAGTAGTGTTTGGGTCAGATTAGTCCGTAAGACCAATCTAGATAGTCTACGTAGGATGATCTTAACGTATTGTCGTGTACCAAGCTATTGAGTATATTGTTTTACCGGCTTAGATAATGCTTTTACAAGCATGACTCATTATTTGCTTCGAGTGGTTTTAGGTGTGGACAGTTTCTGTAGAAATTTCATTAATATACTCAGCTAAATATGTTTTGGTTGCGTTATCAAATATACGTACCCATTTTACGAGGCAAAGATTGCTACATCCTGTATAGTTATCGTTCCCGAAAGTATCCATTTTAGTTATAAACTGTATAATTGTGTATTAGCATTGTAATTAGCTTATATTGCATGTTTATTTCGTTGGTGTTTCTTCAGAAATACCAACGACTTTATGACTTTCCACGGTAAGAACCACAATGTACACTGTCACAGGAACAGACATTAAAATCTGTTACAACGTGTAATCATGAATTTGAGTTTAGTAAATGTGTTTTATGCCATCATAAACCCTTAGAAATTATTGCACATTGTAATTTTTGCGCCTTCTGCTTGGCACGGAGCCAGCCCGTTCATGTGGTCCTTATCAAAGTACCAACTTTAAGAACTTGGCGCATTGATTTTTTTACAGAAAACGTTCTAGTTCTACTATAAAACTCCCGACAGTTTAGTTAACATGAATTCTAATTCACACAATAATGGGTCGGGGTCGGGAATCCGCAATTAGTGTGAAATTTATGTTTAAACACTTAAACTAGAGTAAACTCAATTGACAAAGGATAATCCGGGTGCTTTTCATTAAAGTTGGTACTGTTTGGAAATGTCGCTTAAGAGCTCTTTCACGTTACCCACGCGGCAGCTTCATACGATAAACTGCGAGGACTAGTAACCCAGTTCTCGGGCCGACAGAGATGCTCGGACAATGTGCTTTTGTTCAATACACTGACTCTTGCAGATATTGCATTGTTTTTTTGTCAAACACTACGCTATATTATTCTAGTCGAGTATACCTACGGTCGAGTCCGGCTATTGATTCATACTATTTTTTTTTTCATTCATGTTCATTATTACATTCTAGTATAGGGTCATAACCTAAACTTTCGTTCAGCGATAGATTTTATTGGTGACCACAGAAATAGATTGATAGATAGTATTTATTGTTGAAAAACTTGGTACATTACATGGTTAGTAGCGTCTTAAATCCTATGTTAAATGAAGTAGGATGACAAATTGTAAAAAATCTTTTCCTAGCTAATTATAAACCAACCTTACGAAAAATCAATCTACAACGCCCAGATTGAATTTATTTTTGCTATAATAATATAGCCTTGATAATCTTTATTTCAAACGAAATATTGATCAAAACAAGACTAAACAAAAACATCTAATTGCCCCAATTAGGCTTAATTAAACCTAAATTAAGAAGAAAAACAACTTTCTGAGATATTGAGTAGTGATTATTATTTATTCCTTAGATATAATAAACACAGTTCATTATAATGTTTTGCGGGGGTGTTTTAGTGGGCCGTTAATCCTAACAACATATTGGACGTCGTAATAGGCTGAAGACTGCTAACTAGTACTAGTATAATATTCAAAGAACCTTTATTCAGCAGTGGTATATTAGGGTGGGGCTAAATAGGCTTATTATTGTGAATCGTGTAAAGACGTTTCCACAAATGAAACCCCATTCTTGCTTAGTTGGAAAACAACTTGCATAATGAGGGATAAGTTGTGGGTGTTTGTCGTTTCAGGTGCACATTTTGGGAGTAAATCAATTAATACGATACTTATAATTCGTTTAATTGTAGTAAAAAATCGCGTTTATCAGTAGGATATAAAAATCTAAAAGGGCTTTAGATTGCGAATTAGATTTGGAACAAGTCTCCGTAGATATACAGTTTCTCAGATCACTCTAGGGCAATTTTAGCGCGTCTTAACGGCCCTTTTGCGTAAAGTAGCGAACATCCTTGCATCATTTAGGGTAATCTCGTGTCGTATGAAGCTGCGTGGTCTGGGTACCGTGATAGTGTTCGTAACGCGTGGGTCGGCGCAGCGGCGTGGCGGTACCCCCTCGCAACTCGGACTCGGAGTACGGCAGCTACTGCGCGCGGCTGCATGACGAGGAGATCTACCACGACCTGTGTGCCGTGAAGGCGAGTGCGCGCGACCCGCCGCTACCGGCGCCCAACCGCACACATACTGTACGCTCGGTTTGTTGTTTTCTTTTTATTTATTTTTTGAGTGGTACGGGAAGTAAGGAAATCCATTTTTGCACAGGCCGTGGAATCCCAAAATATAGGCGCGGTAATTTGTCCACCCTATGTCCGGAACTGTACAAGTGTACATTGTCTTGAAGCACCTTAAGCAATCTTTGGTTTGAGGTTGGCATGAAAGGAGAAAGAGGAAAAGTTAAAAACTGTCTATGATCTAAGTAAACCTGGCAGGCAACTGTACACAGATCAATATAATATCCCTTTCTAGTACTATTGAACTTCAATTTCAACATAATGCAGTTTTCTGAAACGGAAAAGTATCTTCGTTTTCTCACCTCTGCATACCAATTCCCCCGGTTACGCCAGTTTTTATTCTTTTGCCTCTATCCCTAAAAACGGCTCTGTTTTCGTGACTGTAAATTGAATGTTACAGCTTTTATGATGTTCGTTCAATGTTTCCATTATCAAATGTCCTTTAGCTCCTTCGTCAGGGTTAGTACACTTACTAAATGCGACCCATAAATCCATTTATTACCTAGTAGTGAATGTTATGAATCGTAAATGTTATCTACTGGTCTCCAGATGGTAATAACGCAAAGCTATTCATTTTATATCAGCCCTAATTTTGTTAGGCTCAGAATACTTCGCAGACAACTGCACCCAAGGTCGGAATCCTCCGACCCTTATAATGAATTCATACGGAAACTTTGCAGCCTAATGGAATCTTCCAAGTTTGACCTGGTTCTACATTAGGTGCATTAGTGCCTAATAAGATAACCCTCATTACTCTGAATGATAATAGCGCATTCTCCCTCCCGGGAAAATGTAATTACAGCACTAAGTAACTCGTAGAGGCAATTCAGTGCCCATAATAGAAGTTCTCGGTTAATTTCACAGCGGTGAATACTTTTCCAAGAAGTTTCATGGCCGACTTATCCGTTCTACAGCGTTGCAAGTAAAAGTTGAGCCGTTCCGGACATTGGGTGAATTATTCATGGATTTATTATTTCTCGGATCACGACTGTATCTTTTCACCAGTAGATTTTGCTATCACACTTTTTATTATTTATTTGCGTAGATTATAAGCATAGTATGGTATGGACAATGGCTTTGCGTTTGCCTGCGCTTAATATTTAACTTTTTTCCTATGTTCGACGTTTCATATTCTATTTTATTTTTTATATTATTTCAGCTTGCGACGTCCACACACAGCTTTGAAAAGAGGGATTATGTAATTCGAGAGCTGGTTGATACCGAGTGCAACTACGTGGATGTTCTTAGCAAAATCATCAAGTTTTTTCTGAGGCCCCTTGGTAATATTCTGAAGGAGGGCGATCTTCAAATCATATTCTTCGGTATAAAGGTAACTATTGCTCTTACATTCCCGTCCTTAAATAATTCTCTAACGAGACATATCAGTGGAACAACCAAAGCAAGACAAATTGGGTTACGTAATTTGCCAGTGCCGATGTGAACGTATTTAGTTACAAAGCGCCACCACAATTACATGTCGTTTGTCAAGATAATGTAGCATTCGGAGCTAGCTTTAGTAATGGTTGAACTTTAGCTACGGGTCTCGTTTCTACAAATGTGTATCTAGAGGATGACGTGGGTGACGTATCGCACGCAAATTGCCGGATGTAATATAAATTAGAGAAGGCACCTGCCATTCGTATTTAGGCAATGGCGTTACTCGAAGTAAGCTATTATGTCTGCGTCTGCATACAAAAGCAAAAATTATTCCTAAATTATATCGTTTTATCTTCTTTAAAAAAAGATAAAACGCCCGACGATACGAACAACGGTAGGTAGGTACTCGTCTTATGCATAATATTAAACAATTTTTCATACCTCAGACTCGAAGGCTCTTTTAAATTATTACTTAATCCGCAAGCAGATTGGTAAGCTTTTTGCCGACTTAACGTCGTGACGAGAACTTTATCACGCAATCTTACCCTTTTCTCTTCAAAATTAGAATATATGGTTGTCGTGCTCCGTAGAGTTTCTCGTGTAAATTGGAACAATGTTTTGTTATTCATATAAAGTTGTTATCCGGAGTTGCACAAACTTCAATGTGTGGGCTGAAATCTAATCACAAAGCCATCAGATTTAGATCAATCAACACAACCTACTAAACTTTGAGCTTATTTATACAATACACGATCGTATTTTCTCTATTCACAGCTGTTACAGCTCACCTAAGTAATTACGTAACAACCTTGACCTTTTTATACATTCACAAGTTTTCCCGGAATCCAATCAAAGCATTGTTTTACGAAATTTGTATGGATTCAATAATACAATACAATACAATACAAAACACTTTATTGCACACCAAAACAAAGAAACAAAAATAACAAAAACAACAAAAGAAACAAGTACAATGGGCGGCCTTATCGCTAAAGAGCGATCTCTTCCAGGCAACCTTTGGATGGAAAGAGAGCAAAGTAATAAAAAAATTCAATATTACGTGCTCAAATGGAATGTTACGGTTCGCACGCGATTGCAATGCAAAAAGTAGAATTATCGGATGTAGACCCAATCCGTGCAAATATTTGCGGAGTGTGTTTGAGTTGGGAGAACACGGGGATACGTTTGAACGCTCAATGAGGAGATGGTTTATGTGCATTCGTTATCGTATAATGGCAATATTTCGTATGTTATACAAGTAAGTAAAAAACTATAGTAAATAGCATAACAACGCAAATAACGTTCCATTACCAATTAGTCGAAATTCGCGGATGTCGACCCGCGGGAGATAAATATTCTAGGGCCTGCTGCAGTAATAATACAAGTTAAAATACAATAATAATACAAGTTTAAATAATGATTTGTTTGGGTTGATAAACAATGCAATAAACAAGTCTGTTTGATTAATTTTGGTGGGTTGAAATACCGGGGTTTTTCTTTTATATCAATAGAACATGGGTTGCGAGTTGCGACCTTATCAGCCGGTCGAGGTCGTGATTTCTACACGCGCACTACAAGGTTTGGGACAGGAAGCCCTAACAAAACAGTTAAGAACTATCAAAGAAACTGGAAGCTCAGTTTTCTTTGACTATAGTGCGTTAAACATGTTCAATGTGAGCAATTTTATTTTTAATGTCTCTAGGAACTTCACGAAGTCCACACTGGTCTGCTGCTCCAGCTGAGACTGGCGACAGAGGCATGTGTGCCGGGCAGTGGCACGCCGCGCCTCGCCGACGTGTTCCTGGTGTGGCGCGAGCGGCTGCTCATCTACGGGGACTACTGCTCCAACCTCACCAACGCACAGGACACGCTCAAACTGCTCGACGCGAAAGATGCCACCTTCAGCAAACACCTACAGGTAACAACATTCACAGCGGTATCTGTCTGCTGCTCTACGGGGACTACTGCTCCAACCGCACAAACGCACAGGACACGCTCAAACTGCTCGACGCGAAAGATGCCACCTTCAGCAAACACCTACAGGTAACAACATTCACAGCGGTATCTGTCTGCTGCTCTACGGGGACTACTGCTCCAACCGCACAAACGCACAGGACACGCTCAAACTGCTCGACGCGAAAGATGCCACCTTCAGCAAACACCTACAGGTAACAACATTCACAGCGGTATCTGTCTGCTGCTCTACGGGGACTACTGCTCCAACCGCACAAACGCACAGGACACGCTCAAACTGCTCGACGCGAAAGATGCCACCTTCAGCAAACACCTACAGGTAAATCATCCACAGCGGTTTATTAGTTAGTTAATTTAGAGACTCCTTTTTCCGCAATTAGACTCAAATTTGTTTTTTTCTGATTCTCAGAGAAGTTGTTATGCGTTATACTAACTCTTCACCTAGTCCCTGTCCTTGTCCTTGTCCTATTCGGTGACAATTGGCGACATATTCCACTATAAAATATGTCGCCAACGATCATAATTTCAGTCTGTCTATTGCTAACTGCTAAACATAGCCCTCCCTTAAAGGTTTCCAGATATTTCAGTCGGAAGAAACTTGTATCCACTGTGAACAAGTAGATTACTTCTGGCCTAAATTCCCATTTACTTTTCAGAAATGCCAAAAAGAGCACAGCGACGGCCGCATCCAGTTGCGGGATATTCTATCGGTCCCCATGCAGAGAGTGCTCAAATACCATCTGTTGTTAGACAAGCTCGTCCAGGAAACACAACCGGTAAGATTGAAGCTAAATAGTAACTAACTAGAATAGATAAAATAGATAAAATTCATAGATCTAATAGTGCACTAAATCTTACTGGAACTTTCATAAACATACGTGTTTTTCTGGGGTACAACGAAAACATTGTCTCAGGTTGTAGGGTTTAAAATATATCGTACCGAAACAAAATAAGTATCGTTGGCGCTGAAAAAATTGAGGTAGATAATAGTTTTTACCTCTACGATTAAGGTGTTCGGAGTTTTCTATATTGGGCTTCTAAAGCCCTAAACCAAAAAAATATTTTTAATGTTATTTTTGATATTTCTATGAAATTCAAAAGACTATATTGTTTATTTGTAGAACCACGAGGACTTCAGATCGCTGGAGCGCGCGAAGGAGGCGATGGTGGACGTGGCGCAGTACATCAACGAGGTGAAACGCGACAGCGAAGTGATAGCACTGCTCGCAAAAGTGCAGGTAACTTATTGCGTTAAGGGTTAACATCATTTCCACATCAGTGAGAAAACATTGAAGCGAACTGTGAAGATAATTTAATTACTATGCTTAATTTTAACTGAAAGACTTCATCTTTGATTTATTTCTGTCAAGTTAGAACCCACGTCACGGTCTGTAATGTATCTTTTTGCACCAAGATCTGCTAAAAAGTGTGAAGCGGAGACGCAAACAAGCCATTAGCAGCCCATACACTAACGTTCATTCCTTCCGGCTTATCCCGTCGCGCAAACTGTACAGATAAGCGACGGGATAAAATAAAACACGACGTGAAGGGTCGCGGTGTTATAATACCGTCATTCTTTCTCGCTATTGCAAATACACTGGCGTTCATTCCGTAAGGATTGTACCTACAATCCGGCAGGAATGAACGTTAGTGTATGGGCCGCTATTCTGTTTGCGGGCTCCGTGTTATTAACAGGACGAATATCCTTATGTTTTACTTAGTGCTGTATGTAAAAATATAAGAATAAGTCTAAGTCTATTGGGGCCGTTTAAAAATAAAAAAGTGTATTTATACGTTTATTTGTTTCAGGAAAGTATAATAGACTGGGACGGCGCGGCGCTGGGCGCGGGCGGCGCGGGGCTCGCCACGTACGGCCGCCTGCTGCTCGACGGAGAGCTCAAGGTGAAGGCGCACGAGGACCAGAAACTGCGCACCAGATACGTCTTCGTGTTCGACAAGCTCATGTTACTGTGCAAACCGGTCAAGGTAACTCTATACTTTGCTACTGGATAACACTGTGGGGAGCTAGCCTTCGTTTCAAGTAGTTGAGCTCAACATTCCCATATAACCAATTTTTTCCCTCAATATAACATCATCATCATCATCATCATTTGACGACCTCTGTGGCGCAGCGGGCGAAGGTCCGCCTGCGACGCAAGAGGTTGCGGGTTCGATTCCCGCCTCGGGACAACAATTTGTATGATCTGCAAAACGTTGTTCCGGGTGTCTGGGTGTTATATAAGTATAATAAAATATATCTATCTATGTATGTATATTCTATTAATACTTTATAAATCTTATATTATAAATCCCAGGACAACCAATACTCCTTCCGAGTCGGTATACTGCTGGCCGAGTACAGAGTGGAGGAGGGCTGCAACAGGCGAACGCTGCGCAACGACGGCCGTTGGACGTCCCACTTCTACCTCGTGCGGCGCACCAAGGACGCCACCTACACGCTGTACGCCAGGACTGAGGACTGCAAGCGCAAGTGGGTGAAGGCGATAAGAGACGCCCTGTGAGTACCAAGGAACGTTGAACTTCCCACGTCTTTAACTGAACATCTTATATATATAAAAGAAAGTCGTGTTAGTGCCTGAACTTATAACTCGAGAACGGCTGAACGGATTTGCCTGAAACTTGGCAGGGGGGTAGTTTAGAGCCAGGAGAAGGACATAGGATACTTTTTACTCTAATATAATGCGGGCGAAGCCGCGGGCGGAAAGCTAGTCTATATATATATATATAAAAGAAAGTCGTGTTAGTGCCTGAACTTATAACTCGAGAACGGCTGAACGGATTTGCCTGAAACTTGGCAGGGGGGTAGTTTAGAGCCAGGAGAAGGACATAGGATACTTTTTACTCTAATATAATGCGGGCGAAGCCGCGGGCGGAAAGCTAGTAATTTATAAAAACTGAACATAATTACAAAACACTAGGTCTAAATATTTCGACTCATCGGTTAACAGACACAATCTGATACAATATGTTGATGTGCACTTGTGTCCGCAGAGACAACCTGGAGCCGCCCGGCTGCCGCAGCACCAACCACAAGTTCGTGCTGCACACGTTCGAGAAGCCCGCCACGTGCCATCACTGCTCCAAGTTCCTCAAGGGACTGATATTTCAGGTAAGTCCGCTTTACATAATGCTACTTTATATAATAAGCGACCTCTACCGCTCGCACTCTGAGAGAAAGTGTCTCTTCGAATTTTTGCACTTCGTATATAATTATTTGAGTGTAAAAATTCGAAAGTCAACCGCATAAATTGAAACCGCTCTTGATCGTATAAGCATAGTTCGCACGCAACTTATCCAATATTTCAAGTGTGACGAAAGAACACCTATGAGTTCTCTCCCATACATTTTGAGGAACATGCCAATTATTTCTTACTTTTATCGATTGCGTCCTTGTATGATATTTCCCATCAGTTCGTAAACACGCTATTGTTCCAGGGTTACCTATGCAAGGTATGCGGCGGCTGCGCGCACAAGGACTGCATCGCGCTGTCGGGGCGCTGCGGGGGCGGATCCGCGCCCGCGCCGCCGCCGCCGCCGCACGCGCTGCTGCCAGACCAGGCGCTGCACAAGTACATGTGGTCAGTATACAGCGGTCACACTGATGTACAGAAGAGGCGGTGGAACATTGTTCCAGCAGTTAGATGCTGCGAAGCGTAGCAGTTACGGATACCAATTGTACTATGCAATTATATGGCAAACCTAATGTTTGAAAACCTTTAACGCATTAGAATAGAATAGAATATACTTTATTGCACACCACAAAATCAGAAACATACAATGCAAACTTAAGACTGTTTTAGTCTTTTGTAGTACAATGGGCGGCCTTATCGCTGTGAGCGATTTCTTCCAGGCAACCTATGTATAAATTAATTGTGAAATTTTAATTAATGAAATAAATGTGTAATTTTGTTTCCAGGTATGTCGGAGAGATGGGTCGTGAGACGGCGACGGCGCGACTGGAGCGGCGCGTGGACGGCACGTTTCTACTGCGCATGCGGCCGCAGCCGGCGCTCCCCCCCACCGACACGCACTACGCGCTGTCTCTCAAGTACGTATTGTCACGTATACAGGTGGCGTAGCGGCGCGTGGACGGCACGTTAAGCTGAAAGGTCATCAGCGAAGGAGAGCCTTTGCCGATAAACATGTTCTTATGGGTCTTTTTTTGTATAATATAAATGTTTTTATTTCTTTACTCTCTTTCCATCCAAAAGTTGCCTGGAAGAGATCGCTCTTTAGCGATAAGGCGGCCCATTGAACTTGTTTCTTGTTTGTATTTGTTATTTTCGTTTGTTTCTTTTGGTGTACAATAAAGTGTTTTTGTATTGTATAACTTTAGCAGCTCCATTTTATTTGACAGAACGGACAACACAGTGAAACACATGCGGGTGTGCCGCAAGCCGATCGACCAGGTGCAGCACTACTACCTGTCAGAGTCGCGCTTCTTCCGCAGCATCGTCGAGCTCGTGTCCTACTACGAGAAGACTAGCCTGTGCGAGAACTTTGAGGGGTGAGTGGTACAATGTGTGTTTATACTGACCACTACTAACTAACTGTCCTAGTCCGCAGCATCGTCGAACGCAACATCTGGCAAAAACCTATCGGACCATCATGTCCATGTAGACTATGTAAATTCATAGGCTTACCACGCACAAAGGACCAACTTTGAGTCTAATTGCGGAAAAAGGAGTCCCTCCCAAACTAAAAAAGTCATAGGCTTAAAGTTGACGTCACGAGTATCGAATTGAAATATTACTTTGCCCGTTCTTAGAAATGTACACGATTCCAGTGATGAGATGTGTTATGTATGTATGTGTTTCCAGGTTGAACTCAAATCTCCGCTGGCCGTTCCGGCGAGTGGTGGCCACGGTGATCCACGACTTCCGTCCGCTGGAGAGCTCTCAACTGGCGCTGCGGCCCGGCGCCAAGCTGCTCGTGCTCAGCAAGGAGGGCGACAGCCGCGGATGGTGGAAGGGACGCACGCTAGACAAGGTACCTTATATATTTTTGATATCTACATTAATAATTTCGTCTAGGGGTACGGTAGACTCGATGGAAACCTTGTATGAATAACAAAAAATAAATAAATATTGACAATATATAGCCGCAAAATTCGGATTATGGAGAATTTCGTCAAATTTCACCCGAGCGAAAATTTCATCTAGTCAAGTAATGATGTCGGCTCCATCATACATAGCAATCCAATGTCCCACTAATAGGCATGGGTTTCCCCATACCAGCAATTATTTTGCGAATAATTAATTTCATGTCATTAACATGTGCAATTGTAAACATTCCTGATACGCTACAAATAGCGGCAGATCCATTAGCATACGAGTACATTGATTTGATCTGAGGCATTGATGTCCCGTAAAAATATCCCTAGATATAACTGAATCTTACAGAGTTCATTACAATAAACCATAATTCTATGTCTATGTCTAATTCTAGGGCGACAACCGTTCGGGCTACTTCCCGAAGGAGTGCGTGCGCGAGGAGCCGGACTGCATCGGCACGCTCGACTGATGTCAGCTGTGCCGCGAGCGCGACGCACGCTCGCCGCACCCGCCCATCGACGACCAAGACGACCTCGTCTAAACCCCAGACCTGTGGCAACTGTACCTGTGAGGGACTTGTTACAGTGGAGCGAAGGACCTTGTGATAGGAGCCGTGTAGTTGTGTGGTGCTGTACCTGTGAGGGACTATTCTACAGTGGATTAAAGGATCTTGCGTCACAAAGGAACCTTCGAGGTGTGTGAAACTGTATCTTATCTTACTACAGTGAATTAGAGGACTTTGCGGCCCATAGGAAGCTTCGAGCTGTGTGTTTCTGTACCTATGAGGTTGCCCTACTTAATCACTGTAGTGTTGCTTTCACAGTAGTGTGATTGCAGGACTTGGATAAGACGAAAGATATATATCGTGTATGCATGAAACAAAGGACGTTTGTGACGTACCAAGACGTAATACGAGTAAAAGAGACGCACAATGCAGTTTGTAATGCAAAGTAGAGGTAAGTTATGCGCAATATGATTCATTTTACTTTAGAAAATGTTCATTGTTCACAATATTTACAATGAATGTAAAAAATACACTTCTCTGCAACAAATAAATAAATAATTGACTAGGCTCGTAAAAGCGGTGTTTGTGACAACAGCAAATGTATTGCGTCAATTTGCCTGTTGTAAACTTGTCAATGGAATTAGGGGCCTAGCACGAAAGAGTAAAACATATTTTTGGCGTTAGTTTGTTAATAGAAATTAATGTGCTTTGAACTTGTAGCCCTAAACTAATTTGTAGCTTGTATGTTATTCATAAATCAATAGCCATAATATTAATTAACTCTCACAAATGTTAAACAATGCAATTTTTCAGTTCAACATTTGTGAAAGTTAAATATTATGGCGATTGATTTATGAATGATTAGGTGACAATTTATTCATAGGGCGATTGTATGTCAAATTGACAGATAAGTTAAGTGTCTTGTGGAAACTGTCATGGATTGTGAGTTACGAGTAAAATGTCATTGCGATTGCATAGGGTGTTCACGGTCTTGTAACATTTTATAAAACACTTGACACTGGCAAATTGCGCTTAATTTAGCTCAGGGGGCCAACCACCATCTTTTAAAAACTATCATGTTTCCGAACATTCTCAGAGTAAGCTTAAAATAATATTACTTTATATGGTTTATAAGAGGTTATGGTACGAAATCACAAAATAAGATTAGAATAATACTGCTCTAAGAGATCATGGTAGGCCCCCTGGGTCCATTATAAATACTAGAAATGTCCTTGTAAAGTAAATTCTTAAATCTGAGCATCTATATTTAAATAATAGTAATTATATTAGTTGAAAAATTACTACTATCGGAAAAAAATATAACATGATAAAAGTATTTAGCAAGAACTCCTTGTTGGGTAAAACATCAATGCAAACAAATTTTTGATTTATATATCTTATGTTTACAATTACATAGCAATTATTTGTTACTTGATATTTTATATTGATAATTATGGTATGTATATTGATATTGAATGATT
Source organism: Chloroclystis v-ata (assembly GCA_963691955.1). NCBI lineage: Eukaryota > Metazoa > Arthropoda > Insecta > Lepidoptera > Geometridae > Chloroclystis > Chloroclystis v-ata. The sequence goes on from OY829905.1 coordinate 6,738,200, forward strand.
TTAAAATTGCCCACAAACTATGGGATTTGGTCCGTTGAGGCTTGGCAGGTTAATGATCTGGTATAAACTGTTATTTATAAGATAGATCAATATAATGAGTATTCAAATATGTAAATGTTATTTGATGTCTACTTAAAATATATATTTTTTTGTAAATAATATTAGGTACATCATTGAATAATCTACCAAGAAATGTATAATACAATCTGGTCAATAATTCGTTAGTTGTCGAGATATATTTACTATTTAGCGTTAGATAAATAGATATTTTCGTCCGGCTAGACCACCTTAGAATAGAGTATGCATGCAACATACTTTTATGTGTTGCTTTGCTAGATTTTATTATTGAAAAACTAAGGGGTATGTGAAATTGCCCTTGATAAACTTGTAAGTGCTTACTATAATTGGAAACCTGTACTGTACTATTTTTAGTTTCTTATGTTTAAAATCTCAAAGTATATTTTCATATAGCTCATATTTATCTTTGAAAAAAATGCATATTCTATGCTATGCTCTCTCTCTTATTGTACAGCACTTTGACATTTGATGGTGCGAAAAATGCTTTAAACTAGATAGTTTGTCGTTTGACACATATAGAATGTATGGAAATGATGTTAATGTAGACTTGTAAATGTTAATTATAATTATCTAGAATATAATTACGAAAATTACATAACAATGGGATATGTTCGACTTAACTGTGAGTTTGAATAGAAATCTATTTATGTTGCACGCTTATTGTAATTTTAAACCACCAGTGAAATGTGATGAATTTCATTATGTGTCTTCTTATGTAAAACATACATATATTATTGTGCTAATGATCCCTCTTTGAAGCAGCTATCCTAATATATTAAGTAAATTCACACTTATTAATCTTGACAGTTTTTTGATAGATGTATCAATGGAGTTATTCGTGAACATAGTTCAATACTTTCCCACCATTATTAAAATGAATGCTAATTTTTTTACAATATCTAATATATAAGCCCCTAATATTATTTTAGGATTAGAGTTTTTATGAAAACAAATAAATATTACTCATGTTAATTACAAACAGATGAAAAATGCTTGACCTAGTGAAATATTATTCATTTTTATCCATAAAATGAAATATCCTCTTGCATAAGTTTTTTTGTGTTAATCTTTTACAACTGTCAAAAATATAATCTATTTTTTGGAAATACTACCACTAACACAATATTTTTACATAACATATTTTTTTAATTTTATGTTCCAAAGTTTTATAATACATACAAGTCATATTCTAAAGAGTCTGATATGCCTTCCAAATATTATAACATACATTTAACATAACACTTAATGTTTTCCCAATATTGCTATTTACACCACGTTTATTTCGTAGCACTTTACTTTCATATGCAATACCTTATTTACATTCCATTTACACAGGTCAGGTTAAAACTGGTCATATATTGAGTTATATTGGTAATTAATTTATACTTCATTCAAAGAAGATTAAAACTTAAACAAACAAAAAAAAATTTAGATTGCTTACAAGTAAAGCTTGTAGGTACATAAAATAGTATTTCTTTTATATCAAACTTTTTTTGTTCTATTATATTAATGTTACCTAATAGGTACACTTATTTTGTTTAATATCTCCCTAGTACAATTTAATATGTAAGTCATTCAATTTCAATGCAAAAATAGGAAATCTTCCATTTTAAAGGTACTTTAAGTAATGTAGTGATCCTAAAAAATATATTTAACTATAGTAATGTGTCATAATTATATAAATTATAACTATGAATGTTAAAATATAAACAATATTTATGAATAAATAATAAAATTTGATGGCTATTTTAACAAATATTTTAATAATGAGTGTTAATCGTAGTCTCTTTTAAATCTGCGTAGATAAAATGCTTTTACTATTCGATATATTTGCATAAAGTTATATTCACATAAACATATATTATCTGAAATCTTGTCAGGGAGTTTGACGTTTATATCTTCTCAAAGTTTAACAAGATAATATGAAATATAAACATAGTTAAATAATTGTTGTGTCTTAATAGGTATATTTTTCAATTAATTTGAAAATCGAGGGTTGCTGGCGAGATTCAGGACGGAAAATGTGTGATAAATAAGAGGTAGATAGAGGGATTTATTAATATTAGGAAAAAATACTGTTCAATGTTTCATTCAATTTATTTATGTGCCAAAATATATGTGCTTCTGTTCTGATCTCTACTGTTTAAGGTTAAACGATAGATACATTTTACTGATAGCAATTCAATATTGTCATTCTTCCTTAAAAATAAAGTAAATTGCATTACAATTAATGTATTCCAGTACAATGTCAACTTCCTCATGAATCATAATGAGTTTAATGAGCCATCCTACATAATATTTTATTTTATCACCCAGAGACAGGATAATAATAATTGTATTGATTAATAACCAATGGATATTATATTTATTGGTTCTCTCTGCAATCTTGACATTTGTTAAATCCGTTTACATACCTACTCAATCAATTTATAAATAAATTATGACTAATAGATAAATTTATTTTAAAATGATTATATTAAATTTTATAATATGATCATTTAAAATAAATTTACGTATTTGTCATAATTGAAAATTATTTAAGCGAATTAGAAAGAATGTGTATTTTGATATTATTTTAAGTTCATGTTTGTAAATATATAATTATACAAATGGCATATCTCACTGTTCGTTAGTTTTTAAGAGTTCTTCAATAAATACCCATTGGAGGCATAGTTTTGTTTTAATTTGATAGAACCTTTGCCATTATAATTTACTATTGTTAAATCGTACTTATCTGTTCATCGGTTTCCCGCTAATTTTTTCCTAATTGCGGTGACCACTAGTAACCTTAAATTGTATAAAGTTATTTATATGGGCTCGACCGATTCTAAATCTAGGTAGGCCCCAGGCTGTATGACTTTTCTGTATACAATACAAATATTTATTTTATAGTGATTGACTCTCACTTAAGTTTTCTAAATTAAGTATTAGAAAATCCTATGGGAAAAATTACAAGCTCACAACGTAATTCGACTCACACTCGAGGACCAAGGTTACGTTGTGATCTTGTAAGTAATTTTTCCCATACCATTTTCAATACTTAACTTACAACAGTCTTACAATAACCTATCACAGTCGTGGTTCACTTGAGATCGGGCGTGCTGCTGCCGAGGTATGTGCGGAGGTCGGCGAGCGTGGAGCGTATGATCTTGGCGGGTATGGTCGGCCGCCGCAGCCGCTGGTACGCCGCGAAACGGTGGCACCCCCCGAAGCTATAGTAGTAGTCGCCGCCCTCGCTGCCCGTGATCCACAGCACGTCGATCGGAGGCACCGAGCCGGCTTTCTCTTCTTGCTGTGGATTGTTTCAAGTTGCGTTATTGTTTTCAGGTTTCAACATTGTATGAACTTAAAACGTGTAACATACTATAATTTTAGACCTTGTCCAGAAAGGGCGAATTCGCCCGCGGATCGTATCGCGCGAATTCATACGCGCGTAAACGCGTGCACTACGCCAGACTCTCGACTCGCGCTTGATTCGCGGCGAATTCGCCCTTTCTGGACAAGGTCTAAATGTTTTTGAATATCCCGATATTTCGACACTGTTACAAGTTTTGCAACATGAGCACCGAAAGGGATAAAATATATTATGAAATTACTCCTCGTAGAGACAATTTCCCTGACAATCATCATCATTTCAGCTGTCGGACGTCCTCTGCGGGACTTAGGCTTTATTGCAATGATGATCAAGTTAGGTATTCAAGTAGGTACTGTGTAGTGAAGTTGTGACGCATTGTTTACAAAAAGAGAGGTTATTATCATATAACTACCTAGGTACTAAAGATAAAGAGGAAAATAATATAAATAACCTAATAAAGGAACCAGTCAACCTTATATTATACAAGGTATACCAAAAAGGGTATATGAAGCCGAGGCGTGCGTGTTGACCGCAGCAAACAAAATACAACCCCGAAAAAAGATTTCAAAAAAACGCATTTTCAGATTTTCATAAAAAATTACACCTTCGGTATGTTTACAACGCGTTGACAACCCTAGAATGTATACTCACACGCAAAGGTCATCTAAGTTCATTCATCTAAGTGGTTCACTATGATTCTAATAGATGGCGGTATGATGAGAAATAAGTTTTATGAAATCGATAACACAATAAAGCCTAGGTCGACTCACGCTACACCGTGTCGGGTCCGAGCCGAGTGTCGGCCGTAGCACGGTCACCGAGCCGGTTTCGTGTCTAAAATTACAAAGACGGCCCGCGACGTTTCGGGTCCGAGCCGAGTATCGGCCGTAGCACGGTCACCGAGCCGGTTCCGTGTCTAAACTGCATGAGCACTGTATAGCATCACTACCGACTGCTCGGGCGCAGCTCGGCGGCGCTGTATTCATGCAACGGGCCGTGGCCGAGCCGAAGCGGGACCGAGTTGTTTCCGAGCGATGTCTGTTGCTCGGGCGTCACTCGGTTGCCGCTCGGTATAGCGTGAGTGGGTTCATACAAAATGTATGAAATATTAGTTGACCGTGCTACGGCCGACACTCGGCTCGGACCCGACACGGTGTAGCGTGAGTCGACCTTAAGTCTCGTGTTATTATTGCAATTTGCAATAGAACTCATAAATTATTAAATACGTAACTTTATAATACAAATTGTATTTATTTACCCGACATCTTGTGGAAAATTATGCAACTTATTTCAATTTAATATTAAATTCTGTAGCACTGCGCTAAAAATAGTTACCTATACCTACTAGGTATGCAGAATTCTACGTAGGTAATTTATTTGATCACAATTTTAATTAACTAAAATACCTCATCATGTCAGCCGTAGGACGCCCACTGCTGGACAAGGGAGGCCCTTATTCATGAGCTACTTTGAGCCTGTTCATGAGGCCGATGGTGAAGCACCACGTTTCGGATCCATATCTCATCACTGGCAACACACACTGGTCACTGGCCCGAACTAAAATACCTATTTTACAAACTTACTAAACACATTCAATTTAAGCTTTGAGCTAACCGCTCCTGTCCTTGTGTTAATTGGACGTACCTACTCTTTCGCACTTGTGTACATGAAAAATGAGCTGGATGCTTGTCCTCGAGCTTTGCTGTAGCACATCAATCACATTGTTCGTACGTACCTACTCTCTCACACTAAACATAATTATGTACAACACAAAACACTAAAGTAGGTACATGTCCAGGTAGGTAGGTACTAGGTACGTTAGTAAAGTTAACAGGTTAGGAAATCTACACACGAAACACAAACTCACGACACGTACCTATTCAGTCTAGTAATCGACTCCAACTAAATAAAAAATTGATCAAAACATTTCTAGCAGAAAAATGAAAACATTGAAATCCCTTTGCATTGTCCGACAATCCTACTACTGAGACGCGACTTTCGCACATATGACTACTGACATAAGGTTCAAATTCCTATTACAGTGTAGTAAGATACGTCCTTTTCTACAAACCGCCTCTAACTACCGCCAAAGAGAGCCGACGCGAAATGCGGCACGCGGCGCCCTTTGTAATTTTGGTGCAAAAATAATCATGGTTCAGTACAATTATTTCTTTATTTGATTTTAGTTTAAAAAATGTAATGTATGTTTTTAATGGTGAAATATTATTTTAATGAACAATCAGATATTTCCTTGATTTAATATTCGTTATTATGTATGGTATGTATTTAATATTCTAAACTTTTGGATTATTCAATGTGTTTACGGAACCCGAATATGTATTTGCCTATTTAGGTATTAGTGAAGAATGTTTATTCAGTCTTGTGATTTGAGCCGCGCGATAATGATGTACGACAATAACGTCTATTACGACATGGTGATGTGTGTTGGTGCAGCCGACCGTAACCTTATGGAGGCGAGGAGACGGTATGCGGAGGAGTATCCTCATAGGAATCTCCCTTCCTATGGGTGCTTCGCTCTGTGGTGAAGCGAGCTAGAACGTGCATCCAAATGGGCGGGCACCACATTGAACCACACTACGTTGGTTAGGTACCATTTTGGTGGTCAGTTATCAACAAAATTAGATATGTGTACCTAGTTACCTACCTACTTCATCAGTGATAAACAAATAGTTGTAAAAATGTGTTAGTGGCTTTGTGATTGTGATGTGAACTGTGATGTGACTGATGTGTTCTAGAAATGTGCGTGAATTGGATTCCAACATACCGCTAGAGGTAAGTAACTTTAAATGTAGATTTTAGCATTGATACATAGCAGGCCCTACAAGGTATGTACTTACATACTTACCTGTTACTGACGAAGTCTTAAATTGATAGATAAAAGGTATTATAGTAATTAAAATTGTGATTAATGAAATAATCTACGTAGAATTTTGCGTAAAAACTATTTTTAACCCAGTGACACAGAATAAAATTGGTAACTAGTTGATATTGATTATGCTCTTCTAAAATATTTTAAGAACTTATTAAGCCTAAATCCATATTATCTAGACCTAGAAAGTATGAATTATTTATGTATAAAATAGTTCACCAACAGTAATTTTACTATGAGTTAGAAAATAATTTGATAAAGCTTATATCGGACCATATTGCCATCTGTTATGAATTTTAGTGAACTAAGTAGCTAAGCGTATTCGTTGGGTGTGAGTGTGAGTGAGACGGAGCTAGTCCAGTGATTAATGAATGAGACAGCTTTCATTCATTCGTATTCGCATTGTATCTAGGGTTGTCACGTTTTTAAAAAACATTCGAATATAATTTTTCTAAAAAAAATTAAAAGTGCGTCTTTTTGAAATCTTTTTTCGGGGTTGTATTTTGTTCGCTGCGGTCAATCCACACCCCTCGGCTTCATATACCCTTTATGATACACCGTGTATACCTATAGATTAGCAAAAGAAATATTAACTTGTTGTGACATTCCGGTCAGGCAGGAGATAACTAGAAGGAATTATGCAAAAGGCTGGTTCACCCTGAGGTCTATGTAGATACTTAATTATGTACTGTAGGTACCTAGGTATTATATTAACGTATGTAGGTACTAGCAAATTATATTATTTATTGAAAGCGATTGTCGTAGTGATAAGTCTAAATGAGACATTAAATCATTTTCAACGACATATCCGCATCCGTACATAAATGCCATTAGGTACGTTAATATATTATATGCATAATAAATTATATGAAATCAATTATACATTTAAATTCATTTACCAAAACAGTGTAGGTAATGCAAGGATCTGTCCCTACTGGCAAATATTGATTCTATCATGAAAATTTATTAACGTTACAAAGTTACAACGTATTTACGTACCTATCTAGGTAGGTGGTAGTCTGTATTGTTTATCTATCTATTTAGACTCTTCGCACACCATGTTTCATTGGTGGCTCCAGGATATGGTCTTATTGATCTCATTTATTATGTTTAGTTTAAATTTAACTATTTTTTACGCGGTAAAAAGTCTCTCGCCATATACTTTTATTTGCAACTATTTCCATAAACTAAATTTCATGCAAGTCGAATTTTTCCGCGTAAATTTTAAAGCGGGAGCATGTGTTTTCCGCGGTAAAGAGTCTCTCGCCATATAGGTACTTTTATTTGCAACTATCTCCATATACCAAATTTCATCCAAATCGAATTTTCCCGCGTAAGCATATATTTTTCCGCGGTAAAAAGTACTCTATGTTTTTTCTCAGGGTCTAAAGATTGTAGGTAGGTATGTGCCAAATTTCATCAAGATCAAGATCGGTTGAGAGATTTAAGCGGGAAAGCGTGAGAGACAGACAGACAGAGTTACTTTTTAGTTTAGGATTAGGAATCAAGGTGCATTGATATTATGTTTGTTTGTAAAATATAAATGTTTGTGTGTGCAAATAAATGAATACTGAATACCTGTATAGTTTCCATCAAGGACTGCACTTTCTGCTCATCTAGCTCGGGGATGAGTGGGCGCATTATGACCTTCATAGGCACGTCGTGCACCTCCGTCTTGTACGCGCTGTGCACGCTCGTCATCGTCGCGTCTGCAAGCCACAACACCACCAATGTCCTTGTCACAATGTTCATTATCGCCAGAATAATGGTCAAGCCGTACCGCCCTCTCGAGGGGTTTAGTTATACCATAGACGAAATTGTCTATGGTTATACATAAAAAGAGGGCATCAGCGTCGTTCTCTGTAGATATGTACTGTATCAACTTACTGCGATTCTGCGGTCACTAACCTTCGGTTAATATGCGGGATGTAAGGTTCTTTTGTTTTAATTATGTGCAAAGTTTGCAATCTTATATAAATGGTTAGTGTCATAACGAATAGTTGCGTTAATCTGTTATCTTTTGATATTGAACGTTATCGATGTTGTTCAATAGTGGACACTGACCCCACAATGTATTGTAAGTACTCTACTTATTACAATAAATAAAACATGTCTCTATTAATGCGTTTGCCTTATATACAACTTATTTAACTAGACAAATTATTGAGCAATACGACTACGGAACCGTGGTCCCACTGTGATGTCCCACCGGTGGGTCAAAACTTTACTTACCGACATTAATATAATTTTAAGCTAACAAAACTACAATGAAAAGCTGCTAATTTAACTTGCATGGTTTAAAATAAGAACCTAGAAGGTTGTTTTAAAAAATATAGAGCGGCAGAGCAATTATTTTTATATAGTAAAAGTTATTTATTATTTAAGTAGGTAAAGTATTTAATTCAAGTAAAAATTAGGACACTAAATCCCAAAACTCAGGTTATTCATAAAATAAAATAAAAATACTTACAGTTAGTTTTCAAAGCTGATTTAACACAAGTGAATAATCTGAACATAGAGGCGTGTGCTCCTCGCCAATTACTGCTCTGACTGAAGTGGCGAAGTCGCGAGCGAGACTCGCTCGACCCATCTGATTCACGATTAACACTACGTCATCCTACCTAACACTAACACAAGGTCACGACCGATAAATAAATAAACAAATTTGGGTTTGCTTTTCCTCTTGATATTTATCGGATTGTCAATAGTGGTATGAATTTTGCTGAATCAGTCTAGTAATTTGTTTTTTTTTCATAGGTACTATACATATAGGTACAGTCGGCCAAGAATACCAGTTTTGACAAATGTTGTGCGATGTAATGATCGATACTCAACCATATCGATCATTACAACATAATTTTTCTAACATAATTTAACTGGCGTACAAACGAATATTAACCGTAGGATGGTAGACCACATTTGCTGACTGTACCTATCTTAACTGAGAGTAGATGGATGGACTGAGTGAAGGATGAAAGGTGTAAGAAAGGAGTGAGTGCAGATATTTTATGACAAATAGAAGAAGATGGAACGAAAATACTGAGGTAAAAGGGCAAGCGGATGTAGAGAATTATTCGTAACATATTTTATAGACACAAGTACCTAGATAGGTAAGTACTAGAGCCAAAAACCAACAATCGGAATTACAGGTAACTAGAACAAAATGCATTCAATATGAAGGCTCTTTTCTTTCAGCATTCCTTTCTGTATAACCTATTCTGCTGTCTCTAGTGTACGGTGAACTGTTCATATCGTAACATAATGCTGTTTGTTTTGTAAAATTAAATCTAATCTAGGAATTTTGTTATTAATCTGGCTAAGCTCGGTATGTACCTACATTGTTTTTAAAGACCCCCCTGATAGCGACTTCTATCTCGGATCTTGTTAATCCTTTTGCAAACAACTTATAAGAAAAAAATACAATACCTTCCGCTACTACGTATCGGCCCCATCGTTAATATCTTCTGAAGATACATGCGTGACTTTGCATTTCTACGTCACTTGAAGCAACGGCGCCATGCATCAAGTTATCAACCAACATACAATGTATAAAAATATAAACTTGCATGAATTGGCAGCGCGTCGACCTCTCGTGGAATTCCCCGTTAGTATCTGGTGAGTCAACCCCTGCAGGAACTAGTTTCTCAAGTTTATCCAGAACATTAGTACCTACACGGGGAATGTCTATAAGATAGATACCAGATATAGGTATACAGATAGAGTTGGTAAGATATAAGAAGGGATGTGTAAAATGAATCTGATGTGTAATGACGTAGTAAATGAAACAAGAGATATAACTACACAAAAATGTATTTTAATCTGATGGTCGCAAATTGCAATAACATTGAACTTGTCGTATACATGTGGGCGCCGCCGCCGCTGCTCTAATCACATACATAACACAATCTATCACTTATTATTATTGTATACACTGAGATAACATTTAAAATACGGCGGCGCAATCATCGTTCCACGGTTTTCAACATTTCAATTAAAAATTTCGTTTTTTTTCGTATACTGTTTCAGATATTTTGTTTAAGAACACATCAACTTAACTCTATCGAATTTCAAACTATTTCTAAGTGGAGCATGTTAGATCTGATTGCTAGTTCTGCGGACGAAATAAAACTTAAAGCTAACGTAAAATATAAAAAATATAGTGTGCCACGAGTAGTTCTATAGCACCGCGTACAAATATTTCCATAAACACGATCTCAAATCGGCAATCAATAAACAATAATGTAAATTGCGGCAACTTTGCCATAAATACTGCAAGTTCGTATACACAATTTTATAATAGCATCCAAAATAAAATAATCTAATAATATTGTGATAAAATTAGTCTCATGATTTGTGATCGTCAATACAGAAATAATATAATAAAAAAAATAACATGATCGAACTTTTGAATAGCAGATCCGAACGTTCCGTGTGCGATTACTAACACAACCATAGCTAATATTAAATGTATTAAATTGCACACAAGTCGTGCGTCCGCCGAGAAACCGCCTACACAATATCACTTTTCTCCTTATTACCATATGCGTTAATACTATGTACGCAAAAAGCTATTGTGCGAATTTATTTAATTGAAAACATTTTATTCTCTGAATTTTATAGGGACAAATAAAATTGTTAGAAATTAATCAATTTTACATTAACCGTGTCTCATAACTGGTTACATAAAGCGGACGCACACACACAAAGACATTCAGCACAAAATATCTGAATACTTAAATCTAATTAGGCTACCCTTAAGTCTATCGTAAGTATCGTATAATTATATCCACCATAGAGAAGATAAATTAGTGAACGTATATAACGAGATCCTCGCCAATCGATGTCAAGAACATTCCATAAGTTACTAATACTGTCCAAATAATTACTTTTTGAATATAACAAAATAAAATTTGTAAAATTAAAATAAATACTGTAAATTGCTGCCATATTGAAATCTACTGAGTTTTCAGTCAGAAATTAGGAGAATACAAATAAATTACATTTGATTTACATGTCCATCCAAAAATACAATTGCTAAATATAATATACGTATGTAATGCAATAGTATACAATGTCCTAGTCCTAAGGCGCGCCGCGTCGCCTGCGCACGTAAGTTATAACGTATTAATAGTATTCTGTAAATGGCAATTATGTGGAAGCTGCAAGATTGTCATTGCCCAGCCTGCTCCTGCAAATGCAAAATAATACAATGACGAGAGGTGCTCATGCTCATCATTCACGTTCAAACATATTCGTTCCTTCATAACGAATATTAGAGAGACAATTTTCCACATTTATTTGGCTTATTGAAGGCGAAGTCATAGATTTGATTGCTACGGGGGGAGAGACGGCTATTTTTGTATTTAACAAGCACTACACTAGTATATCACCTGCAGCGGCCTACGGCGAGAGATCCTGGTGCATGGGGTCGTAGGAGCCCATGGTGCCGTCGTAGCCCGGCTGCGGCTCGTAGCCCGGCGCCGGCAGCGAGTAGCCCATGGAGTCCTGCGTGGGCGCGGGCGACATCATGGGCGTGGCCGTGCCGGACGCCGCGCCCATCGAGTAGGGGGACGCGCCCGCTGCAACGAACACAACGTTACGTACGTATACGTATATAACCTATCATACAGAGAGTGGTCACTTGGTCTAGCGTTCTGCATTCGAATGTGCAATTGATCTATTGACTGACGCAGTAAGACTGCCTCTTATGTGAGTATATCTATTGTATATACAATATAACGAACGCATAACTTTCCACTTGAACGTTGAGGCGCATGACCACTCTCTGTCTGATCTTTAGACTTAATCTATCACAGAAAATATTAGACTAGTAAACTAGTATCATACTGTTATAGCCGAAATTGTCGAGGATTCAAGAAAAATTGGTAGAGATAAAGTATCCTAACCTAAAACTTCACGCCAAAACGCTCTTTTTAAACTTAGTCCAAATTATACAGGGTGTGAAGTTTAAGAAAGGTTTATCTCATTTCTAGTTACTTTGTGCTAAAATATCATATTAAGCGTTATTCGTAATACGTACGGTAAGATACTTGTTTAATAGACTTATTACCCTGTTGCCAGTTTTCTAATGGTTTTGTTTATATTTGTGCTATTCATAATATTTGCATATTATTTTATATTATTATTTTTACTTTACACATAGGGTAATAAATATGATCAAATATAATTAAATTTGTTCTAAAAACTGGTTGCGTGAAGTATGATATTGCATCTATTTATAATATCTATTTTTAAAATGTGGAATTTTGGTTGAGTACTTTTTGGATAAATAAAAAGTATTCTTATTCTTAAATTTACTTTAAGACACAGAGCAAGGATTCACAAAGGACAGGAAAGTTAACTTTACAGGGCGACATGTCGGCGCCAGTGAGACAAACTAAGGTTATAAGGCCTTCGCCGAAATGCTACAGAATTGAGGATAATAAGCCGTTTATTAGAGGCAAGTATAAGTAATGTTTACTGTAATGCGAAGAGTGCCTCGCCTCAGGGGAGCTAGCATCGCGCCTGGCGCCCATCCAAGGCAAGTCTGTGTGCGGAAATGGTACAGTACAGTCGCTTATCTAATATCAACTATCGCCAGACTAATTCCAAAATATATATGGAAAATATTATAAGGATAGCTCATACTCAAATATTGGATGGATCATTAAAAAATCTAACGTAACCGCTGTTAAGCAGTTGTGGGTAATCCATAGGCCTTTAAAAAAGATTGCCCCAAAATGACCATAGATAATCTTTAACTCGATAAATTTCTACTTTTGTTACTAAACAAAATATTTCACATATAAATTATATATTGAAAAGGTAACAAACATTGAGACCAGGTGACAGTATATCTTACCAGCTGCCTTCTTAGCGGCGTAGAGATTCGCCTCCTCTTGCGCTTTGCCGATGTTTTTCTTGTAGCGGATACGTTTGTTGCCGAACCAATTGGACACCTGACAAAGAAGTGGTAACATTGAATTATCAATTGATTTTCTATTATAAATATAATAATATCTATTAAAATAAGTTCTTTTAAACAAAGAATCCAGATATAGACTCTTTGAAACGGAGTCAGTCGGTATAAGTCTCAATTGGATAGTGCGCGTAATACCGCCAGCGCCGACCTATTTATTATTTCTTGAGATTGTTTGGCGTTGTAGTATTTTTCTTGTTCCTGATCTAAGTACACAGACTGATCGTTCAGACACAGACTACTTTTGCTTTTATTGTATGAATTTGAGGATTTAACTATAGCACACTGAGTGTGTAAATGGGAACATTCGTAATTCATAATTATAAATAACTTTAGGAAACAGAAAACTACAAAGTGAGGCTTATCGTGCTTGGCTGATTTGGATGATATTTGGTTCAGTTCTGACTGTGTGAATGTGAAAACCATACTATACAATTCTTAAATTTAGAAGCAGTTTGAAGTCAGAAGTCGGTGTTATATGTACGAACAAAGATTACTTAACTTTTTAAACTATCATGGTTTTTAACTATATTTGAACATGAAACGGGTAACATACCGTGAACATGGCGCTTGCAACAGTGTCGAAATATCGGAAAACTCAAAAACATTTAAATCATGGTATGTTACCCATTTCATGTTCAAAGATTATTTATTGGTCGGTACCTGCGAGACAGTGATGCCACACTTGCGCGCGAGCTCCTCCTTGGCCTCCTCGCTGGGGTAGGGGTTGGAGAGGTGCGAGTAGAAGTACTCGTTGAGGATCTCCGACGCCTGCTTGCTGAAGTTGCGGCGCTTGCGGCGAGCGTCCAGGAAACTGGAACGTTATTATGTTATTTAGCTGGTTGTTCTTTACGTTTCTCAACGCATTGCTTACAATGTGTAGCGTATTTTTATGTCAACCTTGTTTCCATTGTTATTTACATTAATTAAAATATTGTATTGTATTTCTAACTTGTCCAAGAGATCTTTAGGATTTTATGGTAAGTAATCTTTAAATCTGTTAAGTGTCAACGAAATTTAACTGAGGTCTCTGAATATGGGAGAAAGGATTAAGATGTCTGAATCCATATCACCAGCTAATTTACATTTAAACGCTGGCTTAGCCACATAGTACTAAGGTGTAAGTATTATCTCTTACAGTAGAGTCTACAGTAATAAGCTTTATGAGTAGACTGTATTTTATAATGCATGATTCTCACCGAGAGCGCAGGATCATGACGGCCTCGCAGGTGGACTGCTTCAGCTGCATCTGGATGGAGCTGAACTTCTTGTGGATGATCTGGACCATGCGCTCAATCTCCTGCAAAAACAACAAAACATTATTATAATATTGTTAAATATAAACATTCGTTTTTATTACCGCCGGGCTAGCATTAAAGTTTTAAAAACTTTTCATGTCTTTACCTATTTCCGTAAATATGAACGAAAAATAAGCATTATTAATTTTCAAAGTCAGATCGCGCGTAAATCTTTTATATGCATAACACTATGACAACTTGACAAGCCCAGTAATAAATAAAATAACCATAACGGTAAGTAGGTATTTTAAAAGTTTATTATATTGTTTACTTAATAAAATTTAATGTTTGGTCTGTTTGCAAGATTGTTTCTTTACAAGTGGTAAAAAACAATTAATTGATTTCAGTTGAGTTGTTAAAACAAGGTATTATTTTGCTTCGGGAACATAGAATTGTTACGAAAATGACATTTTTCTCTAGAAAAAAGTTAAGTAAACTCAATGTGTTGCTAATTTTTTTTTATATATATTCCTTTTTGTTCTGGTGTGTTCTGTGGTGGAATATTGATTTCTGTTAAATAACTCTATTGAGTAACATTACCATTATTATTATGGTTCAGAAGTTACTCAGCTTATTTCATCTATGATATATTCTTTGCATCTATCATAGATGCAAATATTAGAAAATTTTCAACAATTTTCGTACCTTGTTTTGAAACAGACCAACAGCTAAAAGGAAGTATTGTAAAACCACTTACTTTTGGAGTGATAGGACGAGTGCGACTCTGCTCTCTCAACAGGTTCATGACGTGGGTGGTGAATTCGTTGCAGGCATTCTCATACTTGTCCAACTCTTGGTGGTAGATTTGCCGGATCTGAGCGAGCTTGGCACGGTAGTCGGAGTGCTCAATTGCATTGTCTGTGAGAAAATTTGATAATCAATGATATATATTGCTGATTTCTCACAGCCACATCTAACCTTATGATCACGGAGTTATATACCACCTACCAGATTTGTATAAGTTTAGAATCCTTTAACAAATGTTTCGTAATAATTCATAACATGTACATTTTCCACAACTAGACCTAAACATTCTTTTCACTAAGATTTTTTACTGAGCCTTTACTTTCCCATTGTTGGGCATTTTTAAATTAACTATCAAAAAGTGGTTTTACAAATTTGTATAAAGGTCATTTAATATTATAATATGAATAATAAATTGGGTAAATTTCTTTTAACCCATACCCCATTCACCAGCAGCAGCAGAGGCGGAGGCTGCAGCGCCGGCACCGCCACCCTTCTCTGGGCCCGCAACACCCTCGGCAATCAGCATGTTGTCCAAACGCATCAGTTGTGGGTCTGGGGGCTCCTCCTCTTGTGTGTTGCGGAGGGACAGAACTAAACAAACAAAACAATTTTTTTACTTTGTATCTCAAATGTATTTTCCTGTAGCCTCAGTTAATATTTAATTCACACTGTGTTTTAGATTTAGCAAAATAATACAGACAGACTAATATATATTCTGCCTTTATTCCTGAATCTAAAACAATGAGTAACTTATTGACCAAACATTTAGGGACATTATGATATCATCTCACAAACCTGTTTTCTCTTTGATTTCACACAATACTGAAAATAGGGCAGGCTTCATTCTGTGACAGTTCAGTGTATGTTTCCTTGCTTGAGCTTCGTCAAGACTCTGGTCCGTAATGTTCATGATCTGTTGTAGGATCTCGCCAATGTCCTGCTTGCGAGCCTCGCCCTCGGAGGCCGGCGTGCCCTCGCTGCCGGGGAGCCCGTAGCCCTGCGGCCCCATCAGTCCTCCGCTATGCGCCATCATTCTGTTTGGGTCATCCATTATCTCGAACCCAATGGATACACCTATACTTATACTATGACCGTATACTATGTTTTGTACGTAGTTCAAACTGCTTTTAGAAAATAAAATCCATAAAAATACAACACTGGGCGAAAAGCTACAGCTTTTCCCCGTTCAACAACCCAGCAATAAAATGGCCGCCTTCTTTGTGCTGTCAAATCTGAATTATTTGAAAAGAAAACAAATAATTAAAACTAGTTCTATCACGCTTCTTCTCGTAATATTTTACGCTATAATTTAGAGGTGAGAAAGAGATGGTGACTGTAGTAAGTTAAAAGGTGTTGCCATTTAAGATTGTGTATGATTTATTATCTTTGTAAAGCTAAATTCAAATTCATTTTATTTATTTAAAATTCACTATAATGAACACTATGTAACAATACAAAGTATTTTGTATTTTCATTTATTTAAGTAGACAAAATAATGAAACCAACCCATAAATCTGAGTTATTTTATTAAATATTATCCGCTCAGTATTTTTTAAAATAAAAAGCAGATGTCAATGACAAAAACATGACATTGACATCTTCATAATGAGTCAGATAAGCGGTCACGTCACACGTCATTTTCCCGTGAATAAATTTCAATTTCATCATCTCCACGCGAACAAAAAGCTAATTACCGGCTAGCAGATGTTATCGTTAAATGCAATTATTCGTGCACATTAGATAAATGAAATTTATTTTCAACTTAGTCTATAATTGTAGTGTTATTAGTAAAAGGTTACCTCCAATCTGTTCTCAGTACAGACGTACACACGATCTATCACGGTGGGGCAGTACTAAGCTCCACAGGAAGATCAGAATTCCAAATCCATTGAAAGAAATAATCATGGCTGATCCTAAAGTGGAAGAAATCTTAGCCCCTCTGAGGGCCCACGTCAAGGAGCAAGGTGACTTAGTAAGAAAACTTAAGGAAGAGAAGGCTCCAGAAATTGATGTAAAAAAGGCTGTTGCTGAATTAAAAGCCAGAAAGAAAGTATTGGAAGACAAGGAACTGAGTCTAGCCCCTTCGGAAGAGCTCTTTGACCGGGCCAAAATGGAGGATCTTATCAAAAGAAGGTTCTTCTATGACCAATCCTTTGCCATCTACGGAGGCATCACTGGACAGTTCGATTTCGGGCCCATGGGATGTGCTTTGAAGAGCAACATGATCCAGCTGTGGAGAAAATACTTCATCTTGCAAGAACAAATGCTGGAAGTGGATTGCTCTATCTTGACTCCTGAGCCTGTGCTGAAAGCCTCAGGGCATGTGGAAAGGTTTGCTGATTTGATGACTAAAGATGTGAAGTCAGGCGAATGTTTTAGATTGGACCACTTGATCAAAGCACACCTTGAAAAAATCAAAAGTGAAAAGAACACAAAGCAAGAACTCAAAGCAGAGATTGAAGATATTCTGGTGAAACTAGATGGCATGAATGCTGATGAAATGTCGGCTCTGATGAAGAGGTTTGATATGAAGTCTCCTGTTAGTGGTAATGAGCTCACACCTCCTATTGAGTTCAATCTTATGTTCAATACCATGATTGGTCCTTCAGGCTTAGTAAAAGGTTTTCTAAGACCTGAGACAGCTCAAGGCATATTTGTGAACTTCAAACGTCTGCTGGAGTTCAACCAGGGTCGCCTTCCATTTGCTGCTGCTCAGATTGGCAACTCTTTCAGAAATGAAATCTCTCCTAGATCTGGTCTCCTTCGTGTAAGAGAATTTACCATGTGTGAAATTGAGCACTTCTGTGATGTAAAAGATCATCCTAAATTTGAAAGTTTAAAAGACACCCAAATGTTATTCTATTCTGCTGACAACCAGGAACAAGGAAAAGCCGCTGAAGTCATGACCATTGGTGATGCAGTGTCCAAGGGAATAGTCAATAATGAAACTCTGGGATACTTCATGGCAAGGATCTATAAGTACTTAGTGGCTATTGGTATCGACCCCAAAAAACTTAGATTTAGGCAACATATGGGTAATGAGATGGCTCATTATGCCTGTGACTGCTGGGATGCTGAAATTCTATGTAGCTACGGATGGATTGAGTGTGTAGGCTGTGCAGATAGATCAGCATATGACTTGACACAGCACACAAAGGCAACTGGCATTAGATTAGCTGCTGAAAAGAAACTGCCCGCCCCTAAGCAAATTGAAGTTGTAGAAGCAGTTGCTAATAAGGCTGCTATTGGCAAAGCTTTTAAGAAAGATGCTAAAGTAATCAATGATGCTCTTGCTGCTATGGATACGGTTGCTTTGGAAGAACTGGAAAGCCAGGTGGCTGGTGATGGCGAATATGTACTGTCTACACCAAATGGGAACTTCAAACTTACAGCCAGTCTTGTGAGTGTGAAAAAGACTCAAAAGACTGTACATGTTGAAGAAATAATCCCTAGTGTAATTGAACCTTCCTTTGGTATTGGCAGGATTCTTTACTGCTTACTTGAGCATAGCTTCAAGATGAGAGATGGTGATGAACAGAGGACCTATTTCTCACTGCCACCATCTGTAGCACCCATGAAATGTGCTGTACTGCCCCTAAGTGGCAACTCAGAATTTCACCCATTTGTTAGAGAATTGTCTCAGGAGCTTACAACTGTTGATGTCTCCCACAAAGTAGATGATTCCTCTGGTTCTATTGGGCGCCGATATGCGAGAACTGATGAGTTGGGTGTTCCTTATGCTATCACTGTGGACTTTGACACCACTAAGGAGCCACACTCTGTTACTTTGAGAGAAAGGGATGGTATGGGACAAGTGAGGATCCTACTGTCTGAAGTATCTGCTGTGGTCAGAGATTTATCTAATAGCAAAATCTCCTGGGCTGAGGTGGAAACCAAGTACCCAAAGTTTGAACAGCAGGAGGCTAAAAGTGCTGCTGCGTAATATTGTGCAATGTTTACACAGCTGCCTCAGCGATTATGTTCCATTGAAATGTATTTATTTTAGCTAAGCTATGTAACTTTTTACAAAACCGCTTTTGAAACTTTGATTTTGTAAGATTTTATGATATCAATAAAAAGATAAGATAAAATCAATATAGTATTTTCATTTGAATTATGATTTGATTAATGATTTTATAAGTTTCCTTTTTTTAATCACTTTGTCTATAAAATTCTTCATCAAAATCCGTTGAATAGTAACAATGATTGGAGCATACATGGGGATAGACAGACAGAGACAGTGACTTGTTTTATACTATGCAGTAATAATTATCAAAACTACAGAAATACAACATAATTATTTATTTCAAGACACTTTCAATTATTATTTTAAGTACATAGGCGTTTTATTATCTGTAGCGTCGGTCCCTGGAGCGCGACCTGCGCCGCTGGCGGTCGCGCGAGCGGGAGCGCTGGCGGGGCTTGTCCCGGCGGTCGCGGTCGCCTCTGTCGCGGTCTCGGTGGCTTCGATCGCGCTCCCGATCGCGATCGCGGTCACGGTCTCTATCTCTGTCATCACGTTTTGCTCTGTCTTTTGCATATCTGCGGGAATACATCAGAAAAAATTAAATTCAATATTAAAATTTTGTAAACTAAAAAGCAATAGTAGAAATAAATTCATGAAGTACCTATCAACCTAATTAAATACAATTGCGAGTTTTACCCAGTATATAGATATATTTTGTTGCTTTCATGTGAAAAACGCAATAAATACTATATCAAACAGCAATTCTTTATATTTACATGTTCCCTGTGCAGCCAAAATTATGGACTCAAGCCCCTACATACAATTGCTTTTTTGGATATAAATGACCCGTTTGTGTGTCATGCATGTACAACCAGAACATCTAAATGCCCTACTAATGGGTCAGGCACAGGGAACGTGTTAACATTATTAGTATGTATAGGCCATGCAAAGTTTATTTTCAGAAACAATAATAGATAATTAAGATAATATGTATCTTACTTGTGTATATCATCGGCATAATCCCTCCTGTCCCTATCATCATGTTCCCTCCGGTCGGAGTCCATGCGTCCCGCGTGGTTGCCGCCGAGCCCGCCCGCGCCTGCGCCGGCTCCGCGCCCGCCGGACTCATTGCGGAACTCCCCTCTGTTCCCGTCACGGAAGTTTGTGTTGTTCTGTGGAGGAGGATTCTGCGGTGCATTCTGCCGGTTGTGCTCTGCTAACCTGTTACAGATTTTAAGCAAATGATTATTTTGTCTGTGGTGGGCAGCACAGAATGATAGAAAATAAAATATAAAGAAGAAATAACAACTAGTTGTATTATGACAAAAGTTATTTAGACAAAAGGTTCAAGAAAGGCATGACAGGTTTTAAACGAAAATGTAAAGGATCTAATAAATGCATCTCCATGCCGCGAGTTTTCAGGATATATGAATATTATTCAACATGGTGCGAGACATTTTGTACAACGGGAATTACTCACGTATTTACATAGGAGTTAAACAACTCTCGACGTTTCGACCACAACAAGAGCAGTCTTTAGACCTGAGAGGAGACGTGGCACGGCGGGACGCTCACTCCTCCTGATAATGACTGCTCTTGTTGTGGTCGAAACGTCGAGAGTTGTTTAACTCCTATGTAAATACGTGAGTAATTCCCGTTGTACAAAATGAATAGTATAACTCACGAAAATTTTGAAAGTGAAATGGTGCGAGACAATAGAATTTAAATTCTCTACCAACACGTGAATTAAATGAAATAAATATACAAGTAGGTTTCATAGACAACAACTTCCAGGACATTCAGTGAAACTGTAACTGAAGAAACAAATTACAAAACAAACTACAAATATTTTTTTATAAACATATCTCAAAAACCGATTGAAAGTAGTAGAGCCGATGATATGCGGGAATAAACACCTATAAAACACGCTAAGTAGGGTGACCTACTTTTGTTCTTGAATAACAATCAGCCTCAGAATGGTACTAAGGTTTCATTAATGTACAAAAAACTTACTTTTGCTCAATCTGCTTCTGTATAGGCACTGGTATCCGTGGAAACAATGTGCTGAACCAATCTAGCTTGATGAGCATCTGCCGGACCAGAGCCCCTATGTTGGTGGGGCCTCCGCCGCCAGCGCGAGGGTCCACCTCCTCTTCATCATCTAAATACTCCGCATACCAGTCAAACAGGTCTGCTGGGGGCTGGGTGTAGCGAATGTACATAAACCCTGAAGAAATTATTAATTAGTATACAGAATAAATAGATGGTATTTATTTATTACCTTTATTTATTTTTAACTTTTAGGAGAATTTAACACTATGAGCATCTTCCAGTGGATTCTGGTACCTTTGCAAAAAGTTCATAAGCATTTGTATGCTTAACACTTATAAAAAGAAAGTATAAATTATTTAATTTATCGTGCAAGGTATGACTCAATTAAATTTTAAAATAATTTGCAGTATGTAATAGTGAATAATATACATTTCACAATAATAACAGAATCAAAAGTGATTTCATACCTACCAAGCATTCTAATGTATGGTGAGTCAGCATGCTGCAGGAGGCCATTCAGCTGTTTTCTTGTGAGTCGCAGGGTGTACAACTTGTAGAGTAGACAGAATGCTGTGGATACTATCCCACCTGCTCCTACACCTCGGACCTATAACAAATTAATATAACTGTGTATTATGTCAATTTGCACATCACAGCTGACAGTTATAAATTTTACTTAACCAGCTTGGCATGATACATGATATTTATAGAAAAACCATGAAAAAGTTGAACAACATACTCACGCCGCCACACATGCCGGTCTGGCCCGCAGTCTTCCTGCTGCCTCTCTCCCATGGCTCCAAATGCTTAACCTGGTAGTAGATCTCGTCCACCACCTCATGGTAAGTCTTCAGCTTGAACAGGTGCACTGTTGATAAATAACCTCAATCAATAACTGATCCTCCAACATTGACATGTGAATGGCTCTGAAGGAGCTTATTACTGTGCATTAGGTTATTTTTTTTCTTCCATAAAATCTTGCTAAGCTTAATGGTAAGACACAATATTTGCTGTGTAAATTGACCAGCAATATTTTTTATTTTCTTACTTGAAATAGGATACCAATAACATAATAATTCAAGCGAAGTCCAAGCTCCTCTGTTGGCCGTTGTGTTTGCTTACCTACCTTTGAAGTAGCTAGAGCCCTGTATATTGGCTAATATTAGAGGATTCAGGTTCATGGACTGTTCATTACCCCATACTGGTAATACGTTATGCTGCTTGCCTGTTTTACCAGGCTTCTGCTGGTTGTACTCTGAAATGTAGACAATTTTTTGTGACAAATATTCATTAGAATACACAAGGAAACTGGAATAATGCATACCTTCGACCTCGGACATTTTTCTATACTTATCGCTAAGACCTTTGCATAGAGTACGCCTAATAACTAGAGCACCAATTAAATTACACTAAAAACTAATATTCTTTCAAGAATTAAATATCGTCAAACAAATAATCCGAAAACAACACAACAACGCAGCCAAATCACAATGGCGGCAACTTATTGAATGAACATAAAAATAATTTTGGCTTGAATCCGGAAGTGAATGTTGTCTAAATTACCACAGATACAAAATTGTTTGGAGTTCGATGTTCCCCACTACAAAAAAAATTCTATAATGCAGCAAATAAAAAATTATGGAAAATTCACACACTATAATCTAGTCCGTAGCTCACTCGGAGCTTGTGTAAGGGATTTCTTAAACCTTAGCCCTACGCCTTCAAATAGAGTATTCTGAAGCATTTAAAGGGTTTGGCAGCAAGCAGGTAACATCAGACTGCGGTAACCGCTCTCCACAAGATTCGTAGATTTCCCGTTTCTACTAATTAGATTCATCAAGCCATGACAGTATATTTTTTATATTTTATAGGATAAAACGCCTAAAGATAATATAATCACTACGTTATACGTTGAAAATGCCCATTTGTTTGCTGTCGCCACAATAGTTCAAATTCAAATCACATTTATGACCACTGTTTTTAGGGTTCCGTAGCCAAATGGCAAAAACGGAACCCTTATAGATTCGTCATGTCCGTCCGTCTGTCCGTCCGTCCGTCCGTATGTCACAGCCGTTTTTCTCCGAAACTATAAGAGTTACAAAGCTGAAATTTAGTAGGTAGATGTATTCTGTTAACCGCACAAAGATTTCATAAAAAAATTGAGAAAAAATAAATTACATTTGGGGGTCCCCATACATAGGACTGAAACTTAAAAACTTTTTTTTAATCGAACCAATATGTGTGGGGTATCTATCAATAGGTCTTCAAAAATCATAACAATGTTTCTAACACCATTTAATTCTAAACTTAATAGTTTGGACGTGAGACTCTTCCAAAGTGGAAAACAGAGTGTGTCCCCCTCTAATTTCTTAAATAAGAGGATGATAAATCTAGAAAAAATATATATTGTACATAACCATAAAAACTAACAACGAAAATTGGTTTGAACGAAATCTATCCAGTAGTTTTTTTATAATACGTCATAAACTATTTCATATAAACAATTGCTGCGGAAGCCTACATGGGCGAGTCCGACTCGCACTTGGCCACTTATTTAGAATATACATAGCCATAACTAAATTAAACAAACTTTGTCTAAGATATTTTTAATCTTAATTACATTATAATTAAACTGTTATTTACACAAATATTGTTAGGTTTAAAAAAAGTATAAGTATGTATTTTCTATTTCCATTTATTGATAATAGAGTTCCAAATTCATGCCATCATGTATTTCATCTGGAAATTATGCTAAGGAATTCATAGAAATGAAATAAACAGTTGTTTCAATTAAACCCAAAAATTTCTTCATCATAAAACAACCTTTTTTAAACCTTACTTGAAGGATAAAATATTAATAATGATGAAAATCAAAATTTATGTTCTCATACACTCTTCAGCTTTATGATCATGATACAAATCAGCCAGGTCTCCAGTACATTTCTTAAATTAAATCAATGCTTTTGGTTTTAAAATAGTAGTAGTATGCCAGGCAAGTTTTAATAGATAAGAAAGCAAGAAAATAAAGCAGATGAAGCCACGGGCAGGTCAGAAAGAAAGAAAGAAAGAAAGAAAAATTCTTTATTCATAGTTACTAGGTAGGTAGGTACATTGTTTTAGAAATATTTACTTAAACACTATGAACTGGCGTCCAACTCAGCTTTGTGTTCTAATAGCTGTGGGCTATTAGAACGCTGATCTTCCGTTGGAACCATTTATAAAACGTCACACACAGAACACACCAAATACATAAATGGAATAGTTACAGAATTGAAAAATATTAAACAGGTAAATAAAGATATCTATTATAGTAGTATATATAATAATAAATAACAGTAAATTCAAATAAAAATTCTATTATAAAATACATAAACATAATGTATTATAAGTACCTACATATATATATATATATATATATATAAACACATATACACATTATTACAAATCATAAGTATATAATCATTACAACATAACACATTATAACATATTATAAGTTACATAGTATAAATAAATCATATATTTAAATAATAATAAATCAATAATATCAAACAAAAGCTAACCTGGTACATTTAAAAAAACGAAATGTCAATTCGAAGATCTTCGGTCTTTTTTTGGTGTTCCAATAAACACTGCTTGAGCTTAGTCTTAAAAAGATGAAAACACCGAAGCTCTCGAATAGGTGGTGGAATGTTATTCCAGCACTTGGTTGCAGCGTACTGGAAACTGCCTCTAAAAGCTGCCGAGCGATGATGTTGTGTCGACAGTTGTTTAGAGCACTTTCGTAAAGACCTCGTTTTTGACATCCAACTTAGCTTATTATAGAGGTACTCAGGTGTGTGATACTTAATCACTCCAAAAAGCAAGCAGGCAAGATGCAGTTTTTGTCGAGCCTTCATTTTCAGGAGAGCGTTCTGGTTTAAAAAAGGCGTAACGTGAGCCCGCGGGGGTATATTAAAACAAAAGCGAGCACACGCATTCTGCGCACGCTGTACAAGACGCTGTGTACGACCTAGAAGCTGCGGCCCCGTAACAGTATCCACGTAGTTAAGCTTAGAGAGAATTAAGGACTCTACAAGCTGAACTCTCAGTTCCTCACTTAGATAAGTTCTTATGTTGTAAAGAACTTTGAGTTTATAAAAACACGATCTTACAGATTCAGCAATATGTCTCTCAAATCTAAGGCTAGGATCAAACAAAAGACCTAAATTTCTTGCATCATAAACTCTCTCTACGGGTTCTCCTAGAAGGACGATGTCATGAGGAGGACTGAAAATGCTTAATTTGTGTTTGGTACCAAAGGCCATGTATTTTGTCTTTAAAGGATTTAGCACCAAACTGTTTTTATCTGCCCAGTGACTAACCTTGGCTAAGTCCGCATTCAGCTTACAAATGGCTGCACTAGCATCTTCTGCCTTAAAAGATATATATAATTGGACATCATCAGCATATATGTGATACTTACAGTGCTCTATATGCTGACAAATATCCGAAGAGAAAATAATAAATAGCAAAGGGCCTAAAATCGATCCTTGTGGAACGCCTCGCTCGACCGGTAGCTTTTCTGAGACATTAAACATTCCATCCGATTTAGACAATTTAACATACTGAGACCGACCACTCAAATAACTACTGAACCATCTGACAGTGCTGGAGCTGAGACCATAATAACTAAGCTTAGACAGCAGCAGTGTGATATTTAAACAGTCAAATGCACGAGAGAAGTCGAGAAGCACTAACAGGGTTATTAAGCCTTCATCTCGCGCACGGATAACGTTATCAGTTATATCCAACAAAGCAGTGGTCGTACTACGGCCTTTTCTGAATCCTGATTGAACTTCAGGCAATAGTTTGTGCTTTTCGAGAAAATCTACAAGCTGCTTAGATACGACCTTTTCTAAAATCTTAGAGGTACATGGCAATATGCTAATAGGACGCAGATCTTTCATAACAACAGGTTCAGGAATTTTCGGCAATGGCAAAACAGAAGCAGTTTTCCAAGAATCAGGAAAGGTTGAGGTAGTGATAGACGTATTTACGATTGACGTGATTACTTCCAGTGTTACTGGCAGCGTCATTAACAACATCTTAATATTAATCATGTCATTACCTTCAGCGTTCGATTTAAGTGAGCTAATAATTTTCATAATTTCGTTGCAAGTAACGGTTTTAATGTTAAATTCAGCTTCTCCGAATCTATTGTACTCAAAAAACGTCAACATTGATATGTTAGTATTCAAGACACCGGGGACATTTAGAAAATGTCTATTTATTAAATTTGGATCGTTAAATTGGAGCGGCAGTTCACTAGACTTAGGTGGCAAAATTGTTTTCAAGGTCAGCTAGTCTCTTATAAATATTAGTGGCATTATATTGTGTACTCTGAGTTCAAGTGATAGCTTTTAGGGAATTTTAAGAATTTAACAAATATAATGCACATAAATATTGATACCACATTGATACTTTGTTAAATTAATAGTCATAAGTATTTTATCAATTAGCTAATATAAGTATAACATCTTCAACAATACACTAGTGCTAAAATCTGTTGTTATGTGAAAAGGATACAATCTGATAGTTTTATATGGTCCTTGAAAACTGTGTACCATTTCTTGAGAACTATTTTGTCATATCTTGTACCAGTTTGTGCTGCTATAAGTTTTTTTAAATCTCCAACAGTGTCATCTGGATTGCATTTTACTCGAACTTTTTTGCCAAGTCGGTCATTGCATGTAACCTCCAACATCGTGGTAAATTCTGTAAAGAAATTAAACAAAATAGTTTCTGGAGCAGCAAGAGTTAAGATGAAGTGAGTTCTTCAGTTATGTTACAGAATACAGATGTTGATTCTTCTTGATATTTCATTGTTTTTTAATACTCACAACTATAGATCTTGATAGTTGCGGCTTGATCGCTAGCTAATATTGCAAATATTCTTTATTTTGAAATATTATATGTAGCAAAGCAAAACAAATAGTTAATTGACAGCAAAGAGAAGTCACTACGATAATTGACTTGACAGATTTCACAGATTTGACAGTGAAAACAAAATTACAGAATGAAATGAATGAGTGAGTGAATGAACTAGTCACGCCAATAAACCAAAGAGTATTTAACAATGATTCTAATAGTGGAACCTCAGAAGAAGGATTTCCTTGTTCTGAGAATGGAACTAATACTAAAGTATATAGTCAGGGATCCGTAGTACATGGAAATCAAGTGATTACTAACAAGCTAATTTTTGGTGAGTAGCTTCGTTTCGATGAGACGTCCAAAGATATCCTATACCCAACTCTCGATTGTGGTAGCTAACAGAGATATCAAGGATTCAAAAAATCAAGGATGTAAAACTGGGATAACGGACCACGAAATTTGTAGGACAATATGTTATATCTCAAGATAATTATCTAAATTATATAAAAACATGTTTGTCCTACAAAACCTATGGTTTGATCAAAGAGTCCGCCATTTCGAAAATGTATCGAAAACGAGGTCAATTTAAATGATTACTATGATTACTAACCAGCTGATTTTTTGTTGTATACTTAATTAATATGTACCTATAAAATCTAACGGACATATTGTCCGACAAATTTCGTGGTCCGTTATCCCGTTTTACATCCTTGATTTTTTTAATCCTTGATATCTCTGTTAGCTACCACAATCGAGATTTGGGTATAGGATATTTTTAGTCGTCTCATCGAAAAGAAGCTACTCACCAAAAATTAGCTTGTTAGTAATCACTTGATTTCCATGTACTACGGATCCCGGCCTAATATTTTTTATCGTACAACATAATTTAAAATAATATACCTACAAAATACTCTGTCATGTCATGTAATAGGCAAAAAAATTAATATACTTACTGATAACATAACTTAATAATATAAAACAATTACGAATGCGAGCAAAAGTAAAAATAAATGAATTAATTTATGGTAACAAAGACCCATTAGAACTCCCTAATTTTAATAATATATCAGATTGAAATATATTAATTACATACTTACATAAATTGGTACACTATAACTCTACGCCTATCTTACATCCTGGTCTCAGGAAGCACTAGAACGGGAAGAGTGGAAGGGAAAAAGGGAGACATTTTCCCCGTGGTGGGACAGTACGGCTAATTCTTACATTGGTACATGATCGTTTCAGTTCGAAAATCATAACAAAGAAATTGTAATTCCGAAACGTATTTTTGACAGTAAATTTAAAAACATCCGGTCGTTTTTCAACTGTTTTTACGTGTATTTTATTATATAATAAATATTAAGTTCAATATATATTAAAAATCTTATCTATTATAGTTGTGATAAAAAATAATGCGATTTAGTTATTTTAAGTTTAATCTTATACTATTTTATGATTAGAGGAGAAGTTTTGAGTAGGAAATAATCTCCAACAGTCCACACGTCATTTGACAGTGACAGATTGACGTGACAAGTTTGCATTTTGCAGCTTTTCGGCCGACTGGCTGCTCTCACTCGTTCGGACGATAAATATAACATTATTTGGTGAATGTTCTCGTGATTGTGGTGTAAAAATGCAAATTCCTAATGAATATGTGTCCACTGCTGAAGATATTGCAGATCAGGTAAGCTTGATAATAATTATTCCATACATAGGTATATCCCCAGATTTGGCATGTACTTTTGATGGGGTTGTCGTGGGTTTGTCACGTCACCGAACTTTCTTGTTGGCTCCAATAATACCAGTTGGAACTGTTTTTAAAAACTGCAATAGTACAGGGTTGGCATCGCTGCCAAGCTTCGTGTCATATCGACTTAAAATCCGGTATCACTGTCCTCTTGAAATCTAAAAAATGAACTCATTATGTTGTACTTTTATTCCATGATATCAGAGCTGAACCATCCCAGCAATACTCTGTTATTATTCGGAAGACTATCAATTTGTCGCACCATACCCTGGTACCTGCATAGTAAAAAGTTTTGAATACAAATTATTAAAATTAATAAAATCATGACCAGTTAAAGCCTGATTAAATGCTTAAAATTGCAATTAAAAATCTTGCATTGTACTACTAAACAACCCAATAAGAGTACACTAATTAAATTGTACAAAACTCATAAGATTCAACTACTTGTTTAAAAAAATCTTAAAAACAACACAGTCTATTTGTCATTGTAGGTAATGAAAAATTGCAGTATTTCTAGGACAGTTTTACCCTATTTTATGTTATATCCATATAATAATGTAATTATTCTCTTCATCATATTTTTATAAGAGTATTTTGAAAATCAAAACAACCCCCTGAAATAGCTTTAATTATCATAATTTGAATACTGAAAAAGTGATTTAACCAATATTAACATCCCACATAATTGTAGCTAAGTTATAATGATTTATACAGACATGTTTTAGTATACTTGAGACTGACTTAGTGGTTTCACTTTTACCTATGTTGTGTTCACTTTCACTTTTTAGTTTTTGTGTCCCAGCTCTAAATAGAACATGAATTTCACTTTTTGCATACATGTTTAACTACAGTTCAGTAGTCTTAGTGGTCAAAATGTATAACTAAGATAATGACTATATTTTGTAAAAGCAAAATGATACAAGAATATTATTTTCTTAACATAGTCTAGTTCTTCTTGAGCAACTTTAGAGCTAAGTCAATTTTAAATATGAATATACTTACTATGTTATTTATATGTATATTACATAATAATATGATGTTCTGTAATATATTCTTTGATATTTATTTATTACAGCTGACAAACTTATCATCATTACAAAACATGTAATTATCTTATCAATATCATTATCATTTGCTAACTGCTTCTTACATTATATTTGATAATCTCCTTGTAATAAACTAATAATAATAGATACTGGTTTCTGTTTCCTCAAACAATAGTGATCTTTGGAACCATTGACATAACCTTTTAACCATGGTAAAATTACAAATTATTTATTAATTTTACAAAATCTTCAGCTCTAAATGCACAACATAACAACTTACAGCCAAAAATGGTTATTATTTTATTTTAACTGCTCTGCTCCTTTTATTTTAACAAGAATGTATAGAAACTATTACTTAATGCCATAGTGTTATGTTCTTGGCCTCTGGACAATTATTTGTATGATCTGCAGATTTTATCTAGTATTACTATAATTATGTCTAAGTTCTACTTCCACACACCAAGTTTTGAGCATACTATGGTTCTAGATTATACTGTCTATATTATACAGCAATATTTATTATTTCTTATATTATTGTTATATGACGAAAAAATCTCCATCCAAGAATAATAATTTGCTTTACAACTCCTGTTTTAAACTTAATTCTATTTGTTCAACAGGTGATACGAAAAGGCAAGAATGTTTTGCCGACAGTTGCCAGATTATGCCTCATTTCCACATTCCTCGAGGACGGTCTGCGGATGTGGTTCCAGTGGTCGGAGCAGCGGGATTACATGGACATGTCGTGGGGCTGCGGCAAGTTCCTCGCCACAATGTTTGTGGTAAGTAATTACTGACTTACTTATACGGCGTCGAGTTCAGTTTCAAAAGTTCCTTATTTTTCAACAATATACTTCACATGTTAAATAATCCAGTGTACATTAGTCCTAGTTTAATATTAGCATAAAATAACACATTTGCGGATAATTGCATGTAAGCAAATTTGTATACAAATATACAAAAGAATTAACTAGAGTAAACATCGATAGTAGTAGATAGGTCGGTAGTAGTAGATTTGACGACCTCTGTGGCGCAGCGGGCGAAGGTCCGCCTGCGACGCAAGAGGTTGCGGGTTCGATTCCCGCCTCGGAACAACAATTTGTATGATCTGCAAATATTTGTTCCGGGTGTCTGGGTGTTATTATATGTATAATAAAAAATATCTATCTATGTATGTATATTATATTAAGTTTATCAGAAATCTAGCACCCGTAACACAAGCTTCGAGCTTACCACGGGGCTAGATGTCGCTGTGTAAAATTGTCCAGTAATATTTATTTATTTATTATTTATTTTAGTTCGCGGCCTTTTATACACCTTATTTATAATTAATTTTCCCGCGAAGATATGAATTTATCCCGAGGTAAAAAGCAGTCTATGACACTTAAACATTTTATGTCATTTATTTACATAAAAACCTAAAAATCACTCTCGCTCCCTTCAACTAACTCTTTTTAAAAATTACGTCAATCAGCCGCTCCGTTTTGCCGTGAAAGACGGAAAATCAAAAAGACACCACATACTTTCCCATTTATGATATTAGTTATTGATGCACATGAACACTCAACTTACAAAATAATACATACTACATAGACCCAGTAGACGTTGCTCTCCAATATAATTGTACTTCAAAACTACAGAAAATGTAAAGTAAAGTACATTGACACAAAAAGTAATATTTCTAAGTTGTGACTTAGTCTTATAGTAGTGTACCTATATCTATGTTAATAACATGTTAATACACAAACGTTTGTCAATATGCAAATAACATTAAAAAACGTAATTAAACGTAAAGAATATTGTTAACTTTAAAATATTTCTTATGAATAGTTTATAAATATTGAAAGATTGTAACTTTACGCACTAGTGTTGGAAAAATCATCATAACAACAACAACCCCTCACTACTAGGGATGGTCACCATAATGCAACAAAACGCAACTGATATCGTCTTCTAGTAGATAATATAAATAGCATAGTCATGTGGACGACAAACGCGGGAAGAGATATTAAAAAAGAAGGTTAAAATCTTTGAGTCGATTCAGTAGCAGATACTAAAACCAATGAATATAACTCTGTAACGTAACAGAGTTCGCGGGAAAAACAAGTCGCACCTAAATCAGCTTATTGCAAAATTTTGCAAAAGCAATGGAGCAATGGACAAGGCGAGGCGGCGCCGGCGCCTACTTTTACCCAACTTCATACGGAAGAGATTACTTATAGAAGAGGTTACATTACACTACACACACAGTTACCAAAATTTGCGCATTCTCAACTCACCTTAGAATTAACTGAATCTACGTTAGGTTTATTCTATGTTGGTTAAGAAAATCTGTCTTGTTTGATTATTGCGTGAAAAATATTAAGAGTTGCGTACTTCCCCTGCCTGATTAATATTTAAAAAGTACACCGATTAATCTTCACTGGCGATTGAAAAAAACCACAAAATTATTGTTAACTTATTGACGCAACATAAAAGTAAGTAGAATTTTTGAGGAAACTTCACGCGTCATTAAAATAGAGATTGAAAGTTAAAGAGTCCACGAACGAGGTCAAGGTCGACCGCCTTGATAAAGAGACCTCTTAATTTCAACACGATTCAGCCGTATTAATGTTACTAGGTACATTTTTTAGGTCCTAATTTAATTACAAGCTATTATTAACTTATTAAATAGATAATAAATATTTCTGGACAATTAACACATCAATTAAGGCTTGTGTTACGGGTACACTTAGTAGAATATACATACGTAGAAATATTTTTTGAATAGAACACCCTGACACCCGGAACAAATATCTGCAAATCTTACAAATATTTGTCCCGAGGCGGGAATCGAACCTGCAGACCTTTGCTCGCTGCGACACAGAGGTCGTCCGAGGTAATGTATAAATAGATCATATAATATGTACCTTTAGCTATATTTATGCATTCCCGATGTACAATACTAACACAATTAATTATATTTCAGTCAATTAGTAAGTGTAAATGCGTTTATAATTGTCTATCGTTGGCACTGTTCTGTATTTAAACACGTGTTATTGTTTGCACGTTCGCACAATCTGTATACATGTATGTATATAATGTACTTCGATTTATTGTCATTGTATGTTTGGTCTTCCATCTTGTCAATATCACTTCTTATTAGGACTCGTCTTATTGGCCGGGCACTTTATTTTGGTTATCTGCAAATCACGCAAACGTAGGTATTGTACGGCTCTTATAGTATGTATTATATAGTAACAAACAGTACTATATCTTGAAACAATCGCAAAAGCCGTATTTTCTAACAGACCTGGTAATATAAACAAAATATTAATTACAGCATTATAAAGATTATGTCATTTATTTCCATATAATCCTAAAGATCAATTGGATAAGTCAGTAAATACAATACATATTACTTATATTAAATAATAAATAGATTTGTCATAGTGGAAAATGGATTTCTTTTACAATGGATGGCAAATTTCTTTTTAAATCCGTAGCAGTGTCTAAATTAATATTACTGTACAATGGGATCAATTGTTGCAATTGGAATACAATACTCTTTTACAACTATTCCCTCACAAAATATAAGCATTTATGAGGGCTTTGGTATTATTGTCCTGGTCCTTACACTACAACTTATTTGAAAGTGTTTCTCGACCATTTAGAAAGATGAAAACAAATAGGGAATCATAGATACTGTTTTTTTATGGAGGAAGGCTATAAGCTCTATAAACTATTATGTAGATAACGTAAATAACACCAAACGAAGCTGCCGGCAGCGGGTCGGCTAGTTCTAAATATAATGTACTGGCTAAATTGTTTAAAGACCAGTTTGAAAGCGAATTCATCATTACAAAGCAACTATTAGAAAATGCCAAATCATCATTAAACAAGTACCTACGTTAGTCTAACTTCACAAAATTCCGAAAACGCTTTGTTGGTATTTGTGAAAGGAAGAATAAATATTTATTTCGACATACAGACAATATGAGATAGATATATAGAGATGCTACTCTGCCTTATGCTTCTTGTTTCAAGTGTAAGTAAGACAGCTGATATTGAATGTTATGTTCCAGATAATAAACCTGTTGGGTCAGCTGGGCGGCTGCGTGATGGTGCTGCTGAGGCTGAAGGTGGACATCGCGTGCGGGGTTCTGTTCTTCATTGTGGTACTTCAGGTCAGTTCTCGACATCACCATAATTTTATGCTGTCTGATTCACACAGCAACATCTAGCCCCATAGTAAGCTCGAAGCTTTTGCTATGGGCACTAGATTTCTAATATACTTCTTGGATGTACTGCTTTTTAGGCATATGGTTACACAATTTTGAAATCTTTACGATTGTACTCGTATTATTTTTAAGCAAGTATTATCGTCTAATTATTATATTAGCTATTTCTTTTAGTTTGACTGGCTTCAATTTCAATTTATTTATTAAAACTATTGGATCACTTCAATTGATTACATAAATATTATGGCTGTGTGGCTTCTGTTTTATCATTTTATGTTATTATATTATTGCATTTTAACAGCCCTACGTAGTGATACAAATTTATATAGTAATAAATAAAACATTATATATGGCACTATCTATTTTATAAAATAAAACAAAATATTTAGTACCTAACCGTGATAGGGCAGTTAATTCTACAATTCTGCATAAAATATCGAACGATACGAATATTACAAAATATTTACGTTCATAACCAATAGCAGAATCGCATTAACAACCACCGTAAAGCGGGTTACGTAAACATTTCTGCGAGAGCAATTGTTGTAAAATAAACATGGAAATAAAAACCCACCAATCAGATAAATAGTTGTTTTACATTGCTGGGACAAAAGAGTAATGACCGGATCGTCGCGACGGTCATTCATTACTGATAAAGTACATACTAGAAGTACTTTACAAAAAACAGTATTAATTGCATGGCGTGTCCACCGTTGAGGTTAGTGCATATGTGGGTGCACGGACCATGCCGAATGAAATTAAACCAATTAACGTAATAGTACTTGCACATTTATGATAGAGCCGCTACATTATATCATTGGTTTGGCAGCTACAGGTTCTATAAATATATCTATTGTGGGAACAAAGAAGATACACAATTTTTACAATTGTGTATCTGCAACATACAAATTTGACAGAAGAGCGTTTTAGATTTGAAAATGTTAGGAACATTAGGAAGTTGGACAGCTAAACGACCAAGAAAAAAGGACTAAAAGTAGACTTTTTTTGTATAGTGATAGACTGGCATGTGTAGATGCCAAAACTGCACCAAACGTATAAGTGTGTATCTGGCAGTTACACGAATAATCGTAGGGAGTATCGATATATCGAAGTCATGCTAACTAAATGTGTTGACTGCTGCTGTTTGTTTTCCTGAAACTTATGATTCGGGTCTCTTCAAGAGTGAATAGGTACCTTCCAGACTAGATCCATCTTCGGCCACATCGACACTTTTCATCAGGTGAGATTGTGGTCAAGCAAGGGATTATCATCAATAAAAAAAAAACTAACCAACGTGTTGTTTCAGACATTCGCATACAGCATACTATGGGACGTGCAGTTCCTGCTGCGTAACCTCGCGCTGATCGGAGCCCTGCTACTAGTGTTGGCGGAGGCGCGCGCGGAGGGCCGCAGCCTGTTCGCGGGCGTGCCCAGCCTCGGGGAGAACAAGCCTAAGACGTATCTGCAGCTGGCGGGACGGATCCTGCTGGCCTTTATGTTCGTCACGCTGCTGCGGTTCGAGTTCACCTTCCTGCAGGTAAAATCACCTAAACCGTTTGTTTATCGACTTTAATTGTTTGCATTTGCATGTTAGTTTATAAATGAATCTCATTTGTAAGTGAAAAATGAGTATAAAGTTTTTTTTATTTTAAACCTTTGTGATGTGTGTGTCTATGGTCCATACATAATGGTTTACATTGGTTGATATGCTCGGACAATCGGATAAATCCTGACCCATGGAGGTCCTGTAGTTGTCTACTTTATCTTATTTATTTTAACAAAATAATGTAAACTATACGAAAGTTAAGTATAATTTTAATCCCCAGGTTTAGAAGCCTAGTTCTAAAAACCCATTATTTTTCTGTACAATATTAAATTTAAACCACGTCTGTAAAACTCGTTCTGTAAATAAAGCTTTTTATTATTTAAAAAAATATATTTAAATATAAATTAATGTTATTGTTATGAACAGATTGTGCAAGACCTGCTGGGAAGTCTCCTGATGGTGCTGGTGACGGTGGGCTACCGCACCAAGCTGTCCGCGCTGATGCTGGTGCTGGTGCTCAGCATCCTCAACCTGTACCACAACGCGTGGTGGAACGTGCCCGCCTACCGCCCGCTCAGGGACTTCCTTAAATACGACTTCTTCCAGGTAATGTACCACTTTGTTCAAATATTCATCCTAGTCAATTATTAGAGAATAAAAATGCAAATATGTTTATTTGTCTCAATTACTTAATCTAAACAATTTCCGGGTGTGAGACTCTTTTAAGTAGGTATATAATACCTATGCTAGAGAGTCCCGCTCTACATCGCAGCTCATTGTACATTTAATTAAGTTAGATGACTAAGATTTTACAAATTAGTTAACATATTTATTCAATTCCAAACTCAGGCAGGACGATGGCCTGCGCCGTCGCCACACTATACCGTAAATACAAGTGCATTCATGGGCTATTATAGTGTTAGTTTAAATTCAAAAGATCATAGGTTAAATAGTTGCGATCTATCGTGAATCCCAAATACATGGTTCTGGTATAGTAATAACACAATTTGTTTCCAGACCCTGTCAGTGATCGGCGGACTCCTCATGATCGTGTCGCTGGGCCCGGGCGGCGTCAGCATGGACGAACACAAGAAAAAGTGGTAGAAACGGCTCAAGTGTAAATGATAGTGTAAATAACTTTGTTAAGTGCCCTACAACTGGCCGGTATAAGCATAGGCCATCGTGACAAGTCACTACAATAGTATCGGTGATTCAAGTTATATATTAAATTGTGTCATAGGGAATTAAGTAATTCAATTTTAATTGTTAAGGCTATTTGCACCAGTCTTAATTGTAGCACATTTTCATGACAGTTTAAAGTTTTAAAAGCTCAGTTTGTCTTAAGAATCGGTTGGTGCAAATAGACCGGAATGTTATGAAACAAAATTGAATGTAACTTCTTTTCGCCTTTAGTCCCTCGATAGAATCAAGCACATGACTAGACTCGGTTTTAAAAAAGGTTTCCTGTTAACATTTTGTAACTTGTCGTTCTATCTAAGAGCATTAGATGCGTACCGAGCGCCTATTATTATCCGATTAGTACATGAATTGTGAAACAATGTATTTTCATAAGTTTATATTAGAAGTGTTGTGAATTCGGAATTTATGGGCAAAGTTGCAAGGTAACATGGAATTGACAGTCAGGTTTTTTTTGTTTAGTCTACGAGCGCGTTTAGATAAAGTCGCACAGTAGATTTGGTTGTGTCCATGATTGTAAGTGTTATGTGCCTGCGTTGTTTCGCCACTTTGCCCATAATTTCAACGTTATGTATATCTTCATCCCGTCTGTAAGTGTTCTGGAGGTGTTAGTTCGCATAAGTGAGCGACAGACTGAAACCCTAGGCTTCTCTATTTTTCATTCCGAATTCTATTAATGTGATGTAAATAGTGTATTTTGTACTTATTGACTGGAAATTGAGGTTTATAATTTTTACTAGTTTTTATTTTGTAACTGCCACTCTTTTTGTCGCAAATAAATCATAATCGTCGTTTCTTCCAATCCACAAATCCGTTAGTGCTTAAAAGACAAATTATTTTTGTATTCATATATTTTTTATTTATTCATAAGTTACAGTTTGGTCATAGAAAGATTCCCAATAAATTTTATTAATTATTATATTTCTTTTTATTTTAAGATACATTGAACTAGATAAGCTAGAAATAAGTTTATTTCAATGAATATGAAATATTTTATGAAGTAAAAACAGAATAGAAACAGCAGTATTAGCATAATTTATATATTAAAGAAATTCTAAACAAATTCAACAACCGTAAATCTAATACAATCCTACTCTTGTGCTTTAGCCTGCTTTTGATCCTTAATTTCTATATATTTGAACACTTTATTTGCTAAATGTCTATATTTTTCCGCGTGTATACTATCGGGGAGCGCGTATATAGCCGGCTTGCCGCTGTTTATACAATCCGACATGCCTTGGTCTACTTCAAAGTGCTCGATAATCTCTAATCCCATGTCGCTCGCTGCCTTTTTCGTATCATTACCGAATATGTAGTTAACTGTGCCGCATTTATAGCATATCGCGTGCGACATATTTTCGACCATGCCGATAATAGGGACTTTGAGTTTCTCGAACATGTTGACGCCGCGCTTCGTGACTTGTAGCGCGGCAGATTGCGGCGTAGTTACTACTAATGCACCTGCAAACAAACGGTTGTTATCGTTATTAGGATGTTATAATTCAGGGACAAACCTTTACGCGCAAATATTCATATTTGTATATTAATATAAGCATAATCTTTTATGTACATCAGACATTTAGCTCAGGGTATAACATGGGTTGATTAGAATAAATTGAAATTTAATGTGTAATATAATGAACCTTGATAAGGATGTTTTTTTGCATAAACACCATTTAAATGTATGCTATATATGCAGTTGGTTTGCTTTAATAAATAAATTAAAATTAACCTTGCAAAATAATAATGATGGGCCTGCAATGATAATGAATCACGGTAGGTACTTAGTAGTATAACCTACCATCTAATACTATACTCGATAATAAAATAATGTCGTAAATAACATAGAGTAAGTTCTGTGCTCGTGAGATATGAGTGTCGCCAATGCCTGGTGACGTGTCGACCACCAGCACGTCGCGTGAGCAGCTACTATACATATGAAACTAGGTAGTAGATAACACACCATCTATAGGTAAATTCTGTGCTAGTGACAGATGAGTGTCGCCGGTGCCAGGTGGCGTGTCGACCACCAGCACGTCCAGCGGGCCCCACGCCACGTGGCGCGTGAGCCGCTCCAGCGCTTGCATCACCATGAGGCCGCGCCACACTACCGCATTCTCACCACCAACAAGCAGCCCCATTGACATGCTGGAACATAAATACCTATGTTGTACTCAATAATTGTGTTTTCTAAAACATTTAGAATGTATTTTCGCAATGTTACACCTAATTCTATTCACTATACTGAAATATAGTTAAATACTAAAAGAATGTTGTTGTTTAGACCTATTGTATAAATGGTGATTCAGTTTTGGTACTACTTAGTCTAATAATAACAAGTTGTGTTAATAGAACGCAGCATATTTAATTATGATTCAAGTGCAATAATAATATATCTAAGAAAACTATGTAGATGATGAACTATGAACATGATTTTATAATAAAAAGTTAAGGAAATATTTGTAATAAATATGTATACAGTTATAGAAATTACCATTTGACTCCATAATTTAGCAGCGGCTCAATTAGATTATCATCATTAAGCATGGGTTCCCCGCTGATGTTCATCATGAGAGGCACAGATGGACCAAACACATCTGCATCCAGGAGTCCAATCTCCTTATCTGGCTCTATAACCTTCATGGCACAAGCTAGGTTCACTGGAAGGTTATCAAGGATATGTACTATAAATAACTAAATTATAGGAACTTCATAAACATTACGACTATTTACGACACACTCAATACTGTTTCTGAAATTAAGACTTTATTTATGGTTTCATTCAACTTTGATGTCTAATTTAAAATAATTCTAGTTTTTTATTTATTTTAACTTTAAATATGGATAAAGAGTTACTTTAGTTAGTTTTTAACTCAGAGTAATTTACCGCAAATACTTTCTGCACACCTATTATAAATGTACCCATGATTCAAGAAAATATAGTACCCTAATATTTACCTGCTGTGGTGGTTTTACCAACACCTCCTTTTCCAGAGGCCACCAGGATTATACTCTTGACTCCGGGTAAAGGTTTCTTCTCAGGCAAACCTCTGCCCATTACTTTAGCCTGATGTTGACTCAAGTCTTTGCCACTGTGCTTCAGTCTTACATTGCAGCAATATGGAATTGCCTAAAACACACAACAGTCCTAAACCAGAGCTAATATTATATTTATTGATCAGGAGAAAGCTGCCGCTAAGTGAAGGTGGTGAATTTTTCGGGGTTGGCAGTACCCTGTAGAGTATCTACTTTGAGAAACACTAAACAAAATTTAAAAATTAAGGTAATTATGTACCTTTATAAATACTTACGATATTTGTATTCGCACAAAAGCGACTGTATATACGTAGGAACGATTTTTGAACGTTCATTTTTACACTTATTCTACTTTGAGACAAATTTTGGTGTTGAGTTCTTTATTTACTTAGTTTAGACTAACGAAAATGCGATTATCGCAAATAAATGCAATAATAATTTAAATTTTGCAAATTCAGATCATGTGTGAATCTGAGCTGACTGAATCAGTGAATGAAATGAAATGAATGAATGAATATTTTTTTTTATCGTTTGGAGGCAATAGTCTTTTGCTCATACAGCTGTCGTATTTTTTTTGTATTTATTTAAAGACTGCTAACAAGAGATACATAATGTTATATTCTTAAAATAAATTACAAGATATTGGTATAATCTAAGATTATGGTATAATCTAATTAATGAATGAAGGCAAAATAATTGAAATAAATAAATAATTATGATCGAACTACATAACGCTTGATGGGATCATGGCAAACCAAGCAGTAGTCTCTAAGTATCATTATCTGTCATCTTGTGATGACATTCGTAATTTCGTAATTGTCTTTCACTGTCGCAGTCGCACCGTGCGATGTCGAAATGTTTTTGCAATATTTTTCAAATGAATTTGGATATTACTGCCAGTAAATCTCTTTTCATGTTGATATAAATTTACATTTAAAGATGGCAATCTGTTTGCGTTCATTTTCGCATAAAATATTACCTATAAATGGAATTGTTACAACCAAGACGCATTCGAACCGGTTGACAAGAAAAATCCCTCTGAAGACTCCGTTTCTGGAAGATGTGAGTAATGTAACATAATATTCATAAATTTGTATAGCTTTATCGAATTACTATAGGAAACGGCCACTTTTGAAAAACTTGTTAAATGTTTTCCCCTTGACATTGAACTAATTAGAGGTAGATAGGTAGGCACTGAGTGGTGTGACTGCATTCACGTGCTCTTATGCATATTTAAGTGAATAGAAGCTCTATACTAGTGTCAATACGAATTCTTTTTGTGTATACTATACTGTAGATATTTATGGAAACTACTGGCATAGTGTATGTTATGAGTTTACTTTATGATTATTACTGTACATTTCAGTTCCTCCATCAGCGTCGTATATCTAGCTGTCAGCTAGCAGCGCCGAAAACAACAACAGAAGCTTACTTCGAAGATGTGAACTATGAATTTACCAATAATCAATTGAAAGAGTCAAATGCCAGATTCTTAAATCAGCCTCTGGATTACTTCTATGAAGGAAAACATCATAGTTACAGTGATGGTATTGAAATTAAGCATCTGGCCTTAACCAGTGATGACTATGTTGAGCAGAGGGTCCCAGATTATACTCTGGATTACATTTATAATTATAGTAATGACTTTAAGAAACTAAGTAATGATGTAAGTATCAATAAATAATGGACTTGAAATTTATTGACTACCTTTGTGGTGCAGCTGCTGAAGGTCTGCCTGTGATACAAGAGACTGCGGGATTGATTTCCTAATATGATCTGCAAATATTTGTTCCGAGTATCTGGGTGTTATATATTTATGTATAATATAAACAAAAAAATTCTTATCAAAATCTAGCACACACACATAACACTAGCTTACGAGATTACCACAGGGCTAGATAATACAGTGTAAATTGTCCAGCAATATTTATTTTACATCTAAATATACCTTGAGCTCTAGGATAATCAAGTGAATTCTTGCTTTCAGAATATTGAACCAACTTGCCTATCTGACTTTGAACGTAATGCCATTGCCTACTGCAAAGGACCTCCTGCTGCTGCCCAAGCGGTGGTCCCAAGCCCTGATGGAAGGCCCAGTGAAGAGCAAATGAATAAAGTATTCAAAGTATTATCTGAAACTGTAAGTTTTATTGCACTAAAATCATTTACCTAACATAGGATTTAAGACGCTACTAACCATGTAACCATGTAATATACCATCAACCAATGAATACTATCTATCTGATTGGTGCACTTATCATAAAATTTAATTGCTAAAAGACATTTTGTACCATCTAAGAAATTACTTAACCTTCCAAATCATAAAGTAATTGTATGATTATGTTTCAGATGCCCAGACTATTTGTTACACCATTAGACTATTCCATCTACCACCCAAATGTGATTTTTATAAATAACATACGGAAAACATCCACTGTGTAAGTGTAATCATACATTGATCAACAATATATTTGATATGATTCCAAGATAATATACAATCACATTACATAATATTATAATATATGATTACAGTGGTCTTTTCCCATATGTAAGACAAGTGGCACTACTGAGGACGATTGGGCACTTGAAGTTTGCATATGTAAAGTTTGAAGTTATGAAGATTACTCAGCATCCTGAGGATTCATCTATCAAGTATGCACATTTTCTTTGCTAATTTACTGATTTTAACCTTAAGTTGGAGAGACTATCTTTACGACTTCTTGAAAAAGACAGTCTTTAAAACTACAAGACAGTGTAAAAAAATTTTAAGTAATCAAATCATTTTATTTTCAGAATGCGCTGGCGTATCCGGGGCATCTCGGGAGTCAAAATATTCTTTATGTTCTGGAAGTACAAACTGTGGAACTTGAAACAGACATTTAAAGATCAAGAATTGTAAGATCAATAATTTACTTATATTTCTATTTCTATTATTTTTACTGTTATTTATGACACAATACATTTTCCAGGTGGTATGACGGTTTCTCAACATTTTATGTTGGAGGGGATGGTCTTATACAGAAACATGTTGTTGACAAGGTAAACAGAACATTTCCTAAATAAATGATAATTTTCTGCAGTCATATCTTATTATATCTGATTTTTCTTCTTGGAAAATTATGTGTGCTTTATAAACACGTGCTCTAACGGTGAAGGCAAACATCGTGAGGAAACCGGCATGTTCTGAGAACTTTGAAAAAGTTTGAGGGACATGTGTCATTCACCAACCCGCACTTGGCCAGCGTGGTGAATTAAGGCCTAATCTCTCTCATCAAGAGAGAAGTCCCTGTGTCCCAGCAGTGGGAACGGAATAGGGGTGTTATGATGATATCTTATTAACAACAATCATAAAAATGTAAATAGCGTTACCAGACCACAAATACATGTTTATTTTATTATTATCAGGTTATGCCAGACCAAGATACAATCATTGATGACGAAGAGAAGGCACCGATCGCTGCGAAGATCGCGCTGCTCATTGGACTCATACCCAG
Organism: Chloroclystis v-ata; assembly: GCA_963691955.1. Taxonomy (NCBI): domain Eukaryota; kingdom Metazoa; phylum Arthropoda; class Insecta; order Lepidoptera; family Geometridae; genus Chloroclystis; species Chloroclystis v-ata. The sequence continues at coordinate 6,781,762 of OY829905.1, forward strand.
GAACTACCTGTCCGATGTGGCGCCCTACTTCAGCTCGTCCTCCGGAACATCAGACCCGACGAACATGCCTTTCAAAGTCTTGGAATAGAGCCACAATAATTTTGTGCCATTACTAAATGTCGCAAATAGCTAGTTACATGTTACCTGCTGATTCAATGTTGAAGAGCGTCTCAACACGGAAACACACCATAAGTCTTGTAGCATACTTAGGCTTAGACGCTTTCCAGATATTGTAGTTGAGACTAACCAAGTGATTAATTTTTATGAAATGTCAACTAGAGGGTTTTTAATGAATTAGATTTTATATGTTATGTTATTATTTATTGTTTGAAGTTTTATTTGATTCATGTACTTGTCTGAAATCTGGAACCTAGTTGGGTTGATATTAATTACTTTAATTGCAGGTATTTGAAGTCTTAGTGTGATTTAATTATATCTGTGAATGCCTTGTATAGAATGTAGGTATTGTTGATCTAATACATAAATTATGTCATAACTCTTATTAATGGATTTTATTTTAGTATTACAATAAATTAAGCCTAATGTAAGCCGATAATGGTCATGTGACTCCTATCATATGGTGCGGCAAGAGATGGTTTCTCTGAATCTGTGGCGATTATGTTCGTAGGTACAAATTTGAATAAAAATCGATAAGAAAAGTTAAATAAAGATGTTTCTGTATGAATTGTCTGGGGATATTTATTTATTGGATAATAACATGATTGATAATAATGAATAACAAAATAAATAAATATTACTGGACAATTTTTACACAGCGACATCTAGCCCCGTGGTAAGCTCGAAGCTTGTGTTACGGGTGCTAGATTTCTGATATACTTAATATAATATACATACATAGATAGATATTTTTACTATACATATATAACACCCGGAATAAATATTTGTAGATCATACAAATTGTTGTTCCGAGGCGGGAATCGAACCCGCAACCTCTTGCGTCGCAGGCGGACCTTCGCCCGCTGCGCCACAGAGGTCGTCAAAAGTCAAAATTGCGAGTTAAGCTCTTGAACCGTAACGGCCGGTTATACATATAGTGCGCCAGAGTAAGGGCCGGTTACAGATAAAGCTTCAGATAGTTATCGCAACCAAAATTTAACTGGCAGATAAGGATTTACTGAAGGATAGTAGGCCATCTCTTGTTTTCTTACTTCATTGGCTATCTCGCACTTAACTATAACCGGTGAAACAGGCTCTTATTAATGTGAAGATTATTAGCTATCTATATACAACTTTTGTGGCCTCATTGTTCATTTGTTCCTTGTAATAATCTAAGCACCTTATTTCCAAATAAATTATTTTGAATTTGAATATCTAGGTGTGGGTACCTAAGGCAATATAATATCAACTTATATTATTTCTTATTCGGTCTTCTTATGTGGCCCATATTAGGTATGCGATGCAGTAAAAGACAATCATATCATATTCTTGTTGTGTTGTATTCTTTAGTCAGTATGGTAGTAAATATTCAGTCCTCGAAAAATGGTATAATTTTTTCTACAATATTGTGGAAACACTGGTTATTTATTCGGTTGTCTACATTGGTAATCTGTCAAAAGTAATTCAGTATTCTTACTCAGACTCACTCATTTCTCACTTCACTTGACACTCGCTCAGTGTTTGGATTGTTATCGCAAAGCAAAGCCTGTTTGTTTTGCAGTGAATTATTTTAACAAAATTGATTCTTTTCGCCATTTCGTAATTTTTTAGTTTAATAAACACAGTATCCATTTTTTAAAACTACTTTCATAGATACATATTAAACTTTTTACAAATCCAAAGAAGTCGGGTTCGTTTGTCCGGGTCACGACCTAAGTTTTATTGTGATCAGTGTGTATACATTATACTGCACAGAAGACGTAACCACGTAAATCTAACCACGGTAAGTTCAATTTTTGTTTCTATTCACAGTGCATTGATTCAGCTCAGCTGCATATCGAATGGTGGGGTCATTGTACGATCATAGAGGCGCACCGTGTACCGCGCCGTTCTCCAAGTACAAACTAATTTACAAAGTTCTGTCGCGCTCTCGGTGCGAACGTATGCACTCGGTTTTTACTACATGGACTAATGCCAAGTCGGTCGGCAACGTAACCACGGTAAAGGCCATTCAAACTCAGAATACACCTGGATTTGTTCTTATTTTAAATATTTATACAAAAATAGTTGTAGTGCATGTACATATGCAATTCTCCATGTATTGTCTATAAACTTGTGCCAGGTTGAAGTTGCCTGAGTGTGCATTGAACAATTTGTTTATGAATTAATTTCATAGAATCTGTGATTCTGAATACAAACAGAAGTGTTACCTGTGTGATCCTTATTGTGCTGTAAGTTCTCTTTGTTTGACTGTTAATTTGTGTAATCTTGTGGGTTTACTTGTAAAACAATGAGGTAATTGTGTCCTAAAATACATCCTTTGTGTTGCTTGTTCTGTGTGCATTCAACTATTGCTGCTGTACCTTATAAAAAACTATACTTAAACTTATTTATTCACTTTCCTTTCAGACCTTTTCTTTTATGAATTCCCCTTTACAAACATTTTGGTTTTTATTTTATTAATTATTTTACATCTATTATTTTTAAAACTATATCTTCGTACTCCTACACTTGACACCTAAACTATAAGTCATAACTCACAAAGAACAGTTACTCAAGTAACTAGGTTAGCCATCAATTATCATAAGAGTGCAAGGTGATGTCTCTAATTCGATTAGGTAGATGAACACTTTCTGGAATTACGGCCCTTCTTTTCAAGAAATAAAAATAATTCTAATAACTACTTTGGTTTATAAATTATGTAAAGTTAATAAATAGTGTAATGGAAAGTAGCTGGCATGGCACACCAAGTTCTAGTAAGAAAGAAACACTAATGTGTTTCTTTTTAAATCACATTTATTTTTTAGGACTCTCATCTTCAAAAGTATGACAGTCCAATCATAACCTAATCTTAATTAACAAATAATAAACAATATATTTTTATATTATGAGGAGGGAAAAGATTACTAATGAGTTATTATATGGTTTAATTAACACAGTACATATGGTTTATCATTTTCAATATAATAAGAAAAAGGCCATAACAATTATTTGTTGATCATATAATATTATGTAATATTTCTATTGATAAAGTTGAGAAGAATTTGATAACCTTTGAAACCTTATAAGTTAAAGTTTATAAAGTATCACATTTTACAGTATTTATTTTATTCTATAAATCTTTTGGATAAGGGAATAGGCAAACTATTCCCTTTTAGTATTGGCAGCTGCCAGACAACACAAACACAGTCATATTAAAATCAAAGTTAATTCTGTGTTATCTAAATTGTTGCAGGAACGAAGGCATTGCAACAAGCATGCTCTGACGGCTGTCACAGAACATGCCATAGTACACCATGTCGAAGGTGCTGAGCGCGCTGGGCGGGGCGCTGCCGGACGAGCGGCCGCTGCTCTCGCTGCAGATCGTGGAGACCGTGGCCAAGTGCCCCGCCGGCTACTGGCCCGTCAGCCGGACCTACGACGAGGACGCTGATGCAGGCCTACTGCGACAGAACGGACTCTTCGGCAAGAAGCCGAGCCATTATATCTGCTTGTCCAAGTCTGAGGGTGAGTGATGATATCTAAAAGCAGCTGCAGATCGTGGAGACCGTGGCCAAGTGCCCCGCCGGCTACTGGCCCGTCAGCCGGACCTACGACGAGGACGCTGATGCAGGCCTACTGCGACAGAACGGACTCTTCGGCAAGAAGCCGAGCCATTACATCTGCTTGTCCAAGTCTGAGGGTGAGTGATGATATCTAAAAGCAGCTGCAGATCGTGGAGACCGTGGCCAAGTGCCCCGCCGGCTACTGGCCCGTCAGCCGGACGTACGACGAGGACGCTGATGCGGGCCTGTTGAGACAGAACGGACTGTTTGGCAAGAAGCCGAGCCATTACATCTGCTTGTCCAAGTCTGAGGGTGAGTGATGATATCTAACCTTGAAATCTATTACAGGCTGCGCTGGTTTGATTCTTACGTACAGATATATTCCCATTTTGCGCACAGATTTTAAGACCACCATTATAGCATACCAACCTTCCAACGCAAAAATGTATTTTATCTTTAAAATAGGTAGTAATTAAAATAGTCAGTAGTAGTAGTAAAATAGAAGGTCAGAAAGTCGTACCATGGATCGTGAAAAGATCAAGAAGAGAATTAAAATCTTAGGAGACTTTGAATAAATAAACCGAAAATACAAAGAATATGATAAAAAGTAGACTTTAGTTAGTAAAAAATATCTTTTATCTTTATTTACTTATCCGTCAAAAAAAAATACACATACCGAAAAACAGGTCCTTTTTGCCTTCATCACTAATGAGACTAATTCTACGTCTCAAAAGAAGTGAGATTCAAAACGAGTGATAACCAACATTAATCCCTTTTAAGAAATGTGTAACTGGCAATAGAAGCCGGTTAAGCTCCCGGGAACACGAGCTCATTGATTTTCCACCTGATTAGTCTTCTAATGTGGCACCCAAACAACTTCACTGCACAAGGTATACCCGTGCTTATGGCGAAACTTAAAAAGGACAGAAAGGGTCGTAAATTTGTTAATCTATTTGTATCTACATACCTCTTTGCCTGTCTATCCATGACGTAAATATCTATCTTCTAGATGCACCCAGAGGGAATGTGTGCCTTTTTCCTATTTCTTTCTTAGCTAAAGCGAGTCATTTTCATATCAAAACCTTATTTCCGATCCCGACGCATTTATTTACCACGGGGCTAGATGTTGCTGTGTAAATTGTTAAGCAATATATTTTTATTTATTTATTGTTATCGTCCTTATTGAATGACTTTGTATCGAATCCTTGTTGTCCTTGATATATCGTTATTATGGTTCTCCATAATACTTGGGTTAAGATACCTTAAACATGTCAAAGTTAATACGACAATTTCCTTAGAAATATACGATTACAAGTCAAAGGAGTGTTCAAGAGTTTCTTATCATAATAATATTAACTTGTCGTGTCAGGCTCAGATTAATATCTCCTCTTCACTTTAGAGCCCAGTTAAGTTGTCGTGACGTAATGTATGTGCTTAATTTATTAATTGTTATAAATGGGACTGACATATTTCGTTACTAAGGAGTCCTTAGTGAAAGTGAATCAGTAAGACCAATGAATTCGCTTTACATTTCACTTTCACAGCCTTTTGGGTGAGCTCTACGGTACGCGAATACAGTTATAACGTTTTAATGGACGTGGGTAGAACTGGGCTTCACACCTACGGGTGCTATAAACAAATATAATTCTCAATTATAAACTTTTAAACGAAGACCTCTTTAATGTCTATTCTGTTAAGTATATCAAAAATCTAGCACCCGTTACACAAGCTTCGAGCTTACCACGGAGCTAGACGTTTCTGAGTGAATTGTCCAGAAACATTTATTTTGTATTTTAGGGCAATCAAGGTACAGGAAAACTGCTTTCCTGTGAGGTTAATGTGCTTATCAGATATGCAGATTCTTGAAACTATGAGAGGCTTAGAAGTTAAACGTTAGCTTTAAGGCTTAATTGCCTTAATCGTTATATCCTTTGATGGTTCGTGAGAGAATTGCTACATGGTGATACAGACGAGGTATATAGGTAATTAGGTACGTAGGTCGTGAGAACCAGTTTGTCCACTTTGAGTCCTGTAGTCATGCCTCGATCATGTTACTCAAATAAACGGCTTGTGATACCTATGTGTCTATAGTTGGGTTTCCTGTATTTTTGTTGGATTTACCTATTAGGTTAATAAAGTGAAAACTAATGACCAATTTAAAATTTACATTATTATCAAGTGTTTGTCAGTTTCTGCTAATATATAATTTACCTAAATTTAACCCAAACTAATAATTAGATTACGTTCTACACGCAAAAATATTCTTAACGCAAATACGCGTTTATTTTTATGGTTTATTATACATTCATTATTTATTTATTATTATTCAATGCCCAAACATGTGCGTGCCTTATAGACAATGATATCTAGTTTAAAGCAATTTTGAAGATGATAATGCACAAATATATAAGTGGTTCTTGTTGAATGTTGTTATATGAAAACAATAATCTACCAAGCAAACTTACGTCTTAAAACATGGCCCCACAAAGACATTCAGTTTATAGGTCGAGGACACGCCTATTGGTCGAAGCTCCAGGCTAAACAAGCAGTGATCTGTCATCGTTGAGCAATTGCCACGATTAACTCCTACAGCGCCCTTCTGCGTAATTCTATAAGTAAAAACCCATAGGTTTACCGGCTGTACCTAACGTCATTTATTAGAACAAAAGTATACCGGTCCAACGGGTCTTTCTACGTCATTGGAACAAGCTGACAGTCGTATGCAAATGAAATTTCACTTCGATACGGCGTGTCCTTTTCGCTCTGTTAATTTAATTAGATCCTACGTTCGATTTGTTAAATTTACGCCCACACTATCGTTTGCTGCAATATGTAATTTTAAAATCTGCTATTAAAATGTTCTTTAATTTTAAAGTTCATTAAAATAGCAGAAGAGAATGTATGAATTACAAATATTTATACTTATAAAGACATTTGTAAAAGTGGACGTTAAATATTGATATTTTGACTCCTATGCACAATGTTAAAGTTTTCATTACCAAACTTTCAATGAAATCTTTCAAACAATCTGAAAGACCAACGTCCCAGACGCTTCTGTCGAGAGGGATAGACGAATCAATGAGGTCTGGAGTCTAGACCTCCGTCTGTAGGGCGCAGACCGCGGGCCACCGAACTCAGGTGCTTAACCCGTCTTGTCGAGACACAGATCAGAGTACCTAAGTTTTGCCATTAGAGCACTTTAGTAAACACGTCATTAGAGCACTCTATTCACTACAAACATTAATTACCTATGTGAACTCTGCGTAAATATTAAAAAAAACAGTAAAAGCTGGCATAAACATAGAGGCATTATTAAGATGCCTAATATTATGAAAGTTTAAGTTAAGTTTTGATAGCTTTTTTATCTCATAAAATTATAATGAACTGACCCGCCGGGGCTTCGCCAGATGTATTCCTATGTTTCCTCACCTTTCCTGGGCTACTAAGACTATTTAAAAACTATTCAAAAATAACTTAATTCGACCTTGAGTTATAAAATTACAACGAAATGTGTAATTGATTTTTATAAAGGTTTATTTGTTAAAATAATTGATAAAATTGATTAAAAATTTAGCAGTTTTTGCGTGATCGAATCAATTTTTAATTTATTTAAAACAAAGCAAATATAAAATAATTAACGTAGAATATCAAATATCTACGAAATAATAAGAAGGAACATCAATTTATTCAACCGATTTCCTCGAATACAAGATGATGTCATGAATTGCACGTTATTTTGACGCCCATTACATTATTGGTTAGTTACCTATGACAGAAATGAGAGTTCTATGAGAATCTTAATAATTTTATTTAATCACAATTAGCTTACAATTTTGTATGGCTAAATCGAGGCTAATTAAGTGCCTATATGTAAAATGCATGTCGAAACTAAAGTATATGGTAACATTCAGTATTATGATTAGTAGTGTCTGATACTCAAATTCGAGAGAAGACATCTTATCAATATACTCGTAGATACACTATGCTATGGAAACAATGACAAAAAAGGATCTTCATTATCATAACCCAAATTACGTCTCACTAATGCAGGTCTCTCCAATACACGGCACTATCAGCATTATCGGTGTTTGCAGGACGTCCACTGCTGGACATCGGCATCCATTAAAGATTTCCAGCTGTTTCTGATATTCGTGAATAGGCCAAAGGGTTCTAAGAAACCGCAATCATTTCAATTACGGCCAGATAGATGAGTCAGCGCTAATATGCTGCGTTATCTAGGAGAATTATGACGTTATGAGAGATCTTTCATGCCTTATCTCCGGTAGGTTTATAAATAATGATAAGGGCATTTCTATTGATTAGATAACATTAGGTATTTACTTTATCAGTGGAAAGCCCTATCACTAAGGGGCAATAATGTTCAAGGGGAAAAATTGGCAATAATTGATGTTAACTCCCCATACCCAAACTTTTCGACGGGACGTTTATGCATTCCGAATATGCATGCGCGAAGAGAAATTTTAAACAATAAACCGACAGTGTAACTAAAACGATATTGGGCGTGTTTTTGCATACATATTCTTGGCTGTTTGTTTGGTGTTATTCGTTGAATGAGTCACGGTAAAATGCATTCGTATAAATTTGGAGATAAGGGTATGCTAGTCGAATGACGTAGCTTGTAGGAATTTACGTATAAATCACAGATTAAACGGCGTGGCGTCATTCTTAAAAATACTTTATTTTGTGACAAGAATCAATTACTACCATGTCGCACATGCTTGATATAAAACAAACCAAATATTTCCATTGCTTTCACTCTCGTATACACAATAATAATTGTGTAAACATGTGAACAATAAAGTTATTTGATTTGAAAATTCATACAACGGTGCTGGGAAGTCAATGACTATTTCAAGCTTACCACAGAGCTTTGCTGTGTGAATTGTTCAGCAATATTTATTTATTTAAAACTAGCTGACCCGGCCGCGGCTTCGCCCGGTCTAATCTCAACCCTTACGATACCTTCCCTAGACTACTACAAACATTTCAAGACCAAAACCAAATAAATCGGCCCGGCAGTCGAACAACAATTCGTGTTTATCTATAAGAAGATATCTACTGAAGAGTTTCGCTTTAACCTAATTATCCTTTCTTCTTCTCTCAGGAGTCCCTGGCTACGTGATGGACGGCATGGTAGTGGTGGGGGAGCGCGAGGCCGCCCCGCCCGGGTTCAGCGTGGCGGGGCGCGCGGGCAAGCGGCGCCTCTGCACGCGCGTGTCGCGCCCCGCCGCCGCGCAGGCCGCGCCGCCCGTCACCGATGTCATCGTCTGCTCCAAGATGCGACAAGCACCGCAGGGATTCTTCTTAGCCGGGTACGTGTAGTTAGGAACAGGAGATAGTAACAAGCGGCGGTTGTCATGCCCCCATTGGCGTCATCGTCTGCTTAAAGATGCACCAGGCGCGCAGGGGTGCCTGCTAGCCGGGTATGTACCGAACTATCACAGCTAAAAATAATTATAAGATTGTAAGATATGCAATGGACGCAGGAAAGTCGGACATTTGCTTTTGTTTTTGATTAGTTTGCGATGATGATGGTGATCATACGAGTAGTTTTTCGACCCACAGCTTACTGTTATTCATTTCCCTAAGGGAAGAGTGGTTTGAAAAGTTACAAGTCTCTATTTAGCCGAATAAGTTACGCCTTGAATGTGTTCAGAAGTAAACACATTATCAAACTTACCCTTCTATAAAACAAGCACCTGTTTCAATTTGGCTTTCACGTTATTAGACCCATTATGTTCCCTAGATAGGCAGAGATAAAGTAATTGATTAGAGACGAACCACTCTAAAAATGGACACCTGTCATAGTTACACGGATAATATAATGTAGGTATTCTATTGCAGGGAGATAAACGGCAAGGTGGTGTGCTACAAGCTGTCTGGAGGGAGCACGGACAACTCGCCGACTCACAACGAGTATGAGAATGTCGTTAGCAACATCACGCCCGAAGCCAATAGGAGGTAGGTATTATTTGGATTTAGAGGGCAAATCTACAGATAGCTTTCGATAACTAACTAAGGAAACGATAGGACAAAACATCGATTGGTACCTAATTCAACGACTTTGTAGTAATTGTCAATTGCATAATTGCTATTATTCACCAGAGAATATATATTATGTTCTGTGCTAGATATAAGCTTTGATGCGTTGTTACAGCTACGCTTAGACAGACGTTTGGTAATTTGGTATGGTAGACGTAATGAGGGCACTTTGCAACATGACATACAGTGAGATGTAGCTGTACGAAAATGTTGTCAGCAACATTTATTTCACTCATCACTTACACTTACAATATTTCAGTGAGTTTCCATGGCCCCACCCCAACCCATTGAAAATGCCTGAAATATTGTTTTTCCTTCCGTCTCTAATTGCAAAAAACCTGTGAGGAACATTTTCTATCCTTCTTCGAGTACAACACAAATCACAATGCGATGTTACTTGAGTTTCGCGTTTGCGTGTGACGTGTTGTCACAGATTAGTGCGTGTTGTCCATTCAATTCAATCAAGGCCTGTTCACGTTTGGCATTGTGTTTGGTAGTTGAACTTCGATACTCTCGTAACAATGCTTTGGTGTAGCATTTTTTATGATCTACTTTTAATCTAGGTCAAACATTGAAGTTCATTAACGCTCTCTGTTTAGCGATACCTAAAGGGGTAGCCTTTAATATTTCGGTTAATTATGTATATCTTGATGTCAAAAATGTTAAGTAGGATTTCGTGACTGTCAGCGTGTCATCAGAAAATCTGAATGAGACAGTGATAAGCAGGGTATTCCCCGCCAGCTTTTTTGTCGATATTACAATCTATCTATACTAATATTATAAAGCTGAAGCGATAATCTCTGGGACCACCCCCGGTCAGAATTGAAAATTATTTCAGTGCGGTATAAGTACCTACATTTACCGATGATGCTATAGGCTATCTATTATATATTAGGTAAATGTAGAAACCGAAGCTGTCGGCGGGTCAGCTAGTTTGAAGTTACTGCAGAAATTGAAAGCCAAAACAAACAGTGGCCAGTGTCATCGCCTGTCCACGCCTGACCCACTTCGCACTTCACAGCGGTAACTAAATACAGAAGCGCGCAATGAAAGCCATTTCCGCCCATACAATTTCTAACTTCAATTGAAACAAGATAGCTGCTGACTTAAAGATTTTAAAATATCACCTTGCTTTTTGGCTTGCCTCCAGCCTCTTTACGTATAGATTTTTATGGTTCTGCTAATAAAATAGAGTGTAAGTGTATCCTTGAACAATGAAATTACATTCGTGCCTGTTCATAATTCGAAGTCAATCCAATGTTTTTTATCGTGAGTTGGTGTCCGAGTGCAAAAAGCGGTAGGCTTTACCTATTTCAAGGTCATTTAAACCAATTTCATGATAAAAACATCTTGATCTTGCTTTTGATATTACCTCATAATGAGATAAACGGGCAATTGACGAACCTTGAATTTTGATCAACCGATTCCCGTCCCAAAACGTGGGACTTCTTCAGGAAAACACTGCAAAGGACATGGATCACGACCGCTCGCCGCCACCGGTCCCCGTTTATGACCTACTAGCTTTCCGCCCTGCGGCTTCGCCCGCGTTTTACACTTTCCCGCAATTTTCTTTGCTATAATATAGCCTATGTTACTCGGGGATAATGTAGCTTTCCAAAAGTGAAAGAATTTTTGAAATCGGTCCAGTAGTTTCGGAGCCTATTCGTAACAAACAAACAAATCTTTCCTCTTTATAATATTAGTATAGATTATTAGTGCACTGAGTTACTATTACCTATTTCATTTTCTGTAACGCCCTTTATAGTCTAGAATCTAGCTAGACTTGAGATATACGGTGCACGGCGCAGCTGTTTAAGTTAACATTACAGAGTTCTACAGAGTTCGTAAAGATGTTCGCGATTTCTACATTTGAGTGTGGACATTGAGTTAGAGACGTGGAGTTTTTTTAAACCACTGAGATGGCATGCGGCCCACCTGATGTAAAGTGGCCGCAGCCTATGGACGCCTGTATGTTGTATATCCAGTATGGAGTCGCCTGTATGGAGTTTTATTAACTGTATATCCTTATGAGTAAATTAATTACTTGTTCAGACTGCGAGCAGTCCCCGAGCGGCCGCCCAAGCTGTCCCCGCTGGTGTCGGAGCTGAACGGGCTGAACCTGCAGGCGGGCGCGTATCCGCACATCGAGGAGTTCGCGTCCGACCACGACTACGAGGCGCTCTCCCCCTCCTACAACATCAAGCCGTCCCGACCCGCGCCTCGCCCGCCCTCCGCCAAGTCTCCTGTACCTGGTATGTGGTAAACGCATATAATCGCATATCATCACACTACTTTTGTTTTCTTTTTATTGTACCTATTTCTACTTTTTTTAGTTTATTTTTGTTCGTAGCTATATTTGTGTATGTGTGTCAGTTAATCTGTGTATTTATGTGTGTGCAAAATAATTTTTTTTTTCTTTCCTTCTATCAGCCTGTTGACAGCTACTGCTGGAAGAAGTGTTTAGTAGGTACGCCAATTTATTTGGTCCTGTGTTAATTTAATTGTAAGGCTGTGCTTCCTGCTAGGGTTACCCAGACGATATTGTCCTAACTACCTTGACATGTGGGCTGTCTCGTAACTACATGGCTAATATTGGCCACCACTCAGAAACCTCCTTGGTCCATAGCCATTGCAACTATAAATTTATCAGCCAAAAATAACAAATCGTTTGATAAAGGGCATACTTATCAAATCAACCCACTTATGGTGACTAAAATAAATTATTCTGGTGCCAATACGGTCTTAAGTCGATTTTCAGATGCATATGTCATAGCTAAAAATATTTTTGCATCGGACTTCCAACAATAGACGTTCGACGTGACCTTAAAATCATGGTATTATTTTGCTTAGGGTCTCCAGCAGCCCTGGCCACGTCTCCTTTAGCGCCGGCGCGCAAGAAGCAACCAGCGCCGGCGCCGCGACACAACACCCTGTACCAGACACTCGGCGGCTACAGCGGCCTCGAGGGCGTGCCCTTTCTGCTCAACCCCAAACTGCGGGGGCTGCCCAGCGACACTCTGGTGAGTCTAACTAAAGAAAAATTAAATAGCTTAAAAAATAATGATTAAATGTTCATTTCATGTGTTATTGTCATTGGAATGAAAGTCATGTAACGAGAAGGGCGTTAAGTATTAGAGTAGAGGGTATGTTAGGAGAGGTAGGCCAAAGAAAAGATGGATGGACTGTGTGAAGATGATATATGTAAGAAAGGGAGTGGGTGTAGATATGACGGCTGACAGAGGAAAGTGGAGAGAAAGTACATTTTGTACCGACCACACCCACACATAATGGGAAAGTGGGGAAAGGTCAAGAAAATGATGGTGATGTGTTATTGTCATTTTGCAGGCAACACTGCCTTCGATACAGCGGCGCACGCGGTTCGATCTCGACCGGGACTACTCATACAACTTCTCAGTGGAGCGGCAGACGTGAAAACGCACCTTAACAACATCGCATTAAGGTACAAAATACGCTACATGACTTGCCATGACCTTGTGTACTGATTATATGACTATGAAATCAGAAACGACTGTAAATCAGTCAGAGATTTATATAAATTGAAAAACATATATGTAAGGTAGTGGAGTATCGGAGTTATGTCATAAATGCGAATGACGCGGATGTTCAACTACTGGTTATATTATATAGAACGCTTACACGATGATCCCGGAAAACTGGAACCCTGTAAACAAATAGTAGATTTTATCCGGATTCATGTCCACTATAGGTAAAGCCTATTAAATATAATACATATGTTACGTCACAAGGGACGCATAATAAAAAATAATAAATTCTATACATAATTATAATAGAGAATACTTATAATATTCACCAAATATTGTTACATATTGATAGTAAAAGTTACGAAATGTATTGAATTATGTGTTTCAAGATAACAACAAATTGCAACGAACGTCACAATTGATTTTTAGCCATTATAAATAGATAAAATTAATAATGAATATGATATAAAATAAACAATTTAAACGGTTGTGTAGACTGATCGATTATATTTTTAATTACGTAAAATTTACGTAATATGATTTGAAATGTATAAAATTTTAATTCGAATTATTATTTTGTAACAATGCTGCGTAATTTTCTAAGACTATTCATCTCTTTGTCATTTAATTTTAGAAAATTATACCCACTATTGTTACCAATTAAATTTGAAACATATCCTAATTAATTTTGTTGGTACAATGTATAGGTACCAAACGAAATTAGAATCGTGATTAGAATTATTTTAAATGTGCCTGTCTGTGTATATTATTTTAGTATAGTAATGGAATATTGTATAATTTGTATTATCCAATAATTTAAGGGGTTTTCCTTGCATGTGATAAAACTTCAGTGTAATTATACAATACACTAACGAATGTCGAATTTTTTAGTCCAATGACGTGTGCCAATAACAGTACAACCTTTTGGTTAATTAAAAAGGTTACCGAGCGGTTTCTGCCGAGCCAACTAGTCAGAGCATGAAATATTGTTAATTTTAAAATTCTACATATCAATGTATTAGTTTCAATAATGAGTTGTTTTTACATCACACTACTAATAAGTAGATAAATGAACAACATTTGTTTCCGTATCTTGACGTTTCAACTTTTCTCAATTATATAGAAGTGAGTCAGTTGGAACTATTTGGAACATAAATTAGACAATAAGGTCTAGGGCTCAAATCACGTATACCTATCTACTTCTTATAGTATTCTTCCATAATTAAAATACTATCTTTGACTGAAGTTTTTTCTAATGTTTACTATTTTCTTGTTTGTCAATTATATTTGTGTACATATCTAAATTTAATGGTTCCAAATTAAAATTTAAATGTTCTTTTATAAGTTGACTATTTTAAATGCTATTTTTGCATTTTATACGGAAAGTTTGACGTCGGAAATTGACCTTATGCTTTTACGCATTATTTTATGTAATTGATTCCCTGTTATGTGTGATGTGTGTAAACACACATCGTCCTTTAATAAATTTTTGTGCTTAAATTATACGTGTCATCAATCAAAATTGTTAATTTCCGAAAGTAGATAAGTTTTAGTATGAGTTTTTTTACTAAAACGAACGAAACTAAGCCGATATTGGACAGGAATTTCAACACATGGTTGAAGTTCTCTGTTGGTTGAATCATAGGATATTCTACTATTAAGTGTTCAATTATACTTCACTTGTAAATATTTACTGTAAATGCAAATAGGTGATTAGTACGCTTTTTACGCACTATAAATGATGTAATTTAATTCTGTTTAGAGCTTTAACGGAGGAATAAATTTAAATTATTGACTGATTACATGATTGTTTAAATTTTTTACACACCTGATCTACCTATAACTTATGTTTTGTAATTTAGACAAGGGTACAAAATTTAACGTTATCATGTTCAAGAAATCATACCCAGCGGCCATCTGTTATACAATGTAAGAGTAGCATAGAAGTAAACATCAACTTGCATAACAAAAATAATTTTATTACAAATACCGTGTCATACAAAAGGGATTCAATTTATTTTCTCTTAATCACAACAAAATTGCTTAACTTTTAACTTGTTAGTAAATATCGTTCAACACTAACTTTTACAATGAGATGAAATTTAATACACAATTAGTAGTTGAAAAATTTATGAATTAGTACATGAAGGCCTATAATTCGGATTTATTGCTCAAATTACTTAAAAAAACATATTTTATATAGCTCGATATTTACTATACTTAATTTGTATATTTTATTGAAACATTTTATATAAAAAATATACATAGTATTTCAACATCAACAGATAATTTCTACTGTACATCAACATAATTACAGTTTATACAAATCAGGAACGCAGGTAAGACAACAACAATATAACAATATACAAAAATAGCGTACCTTTATCAGAACAAGTTGAGCTAATATCACGAATGATACCGCAGCGGTATTGTCTAATTGGAATAGGACCAACATTACTATGTAATGAACGAGCTAATTATAAATAGTTGGCAATAAACTCATGCAAGATTGCGTCTATACAGGAATGTGTAGTTGATCACACTCCCAACATATTTCTGTACAGATCTAGTAGCTAAAGGGGCTTGATTACCGTCAGTTCGTAAATTGATCAAGCAAACAGGGTTTTCGGTTCTATTTATTGTTACCTTGTAGCTGTAATCATTCAAGTCAGGCACAATACACTATCCTGTTTGTCAGTTTTCTGAGATTTTCTATCAAAATGCGGGCAAATTAAGTATACCTACCTATTACCTACATAGGTATACTTATAATTTGGCCGCATTTTCACTGTTATTTCTCTTAACTATTTCTCAAACGAATATAATTATAGTGAAGTGACTTTACATCAGGAGTTGTCAGAGTTTACCGAGGCTATGTGTGACGGTTGTAAACGACTCTGTTGCTCAATAACAGCGGCCCATACACTAACGTTAATTCCTGCCGGAATGTACAATCCTTACGGAATGAACCCCAGTGTATTTGTAATAGCGAGAAAGAATGACGGTATTATAACACCGCGACCCTACACGTTTTGTTTT
The DNA here is from genome assembly GCA_963691955.1 of Chloroclystis v-ata. Lineage (NCBI taxonomy): Eukaryota > Metazoa > Arthropoda > Insecta > Lepidoptera > Geometridae > Chloroclystis > Chloroclystis v-ata. The sequence goes on from OY829905.1 coordinate 6,798,029, forward strand.
ATTTTATCCCGTCGCTTATCTGCACAGTTTGCACGACGGGATAAGCCGGAAGGAATGAACGTTAGTGTATGGGCCGCTATTGTTGTGTAACATGACTCCGATTTAATTTAAAAGACTAACGAATTAAAGATTATGTTATAGTAAGCAGTATGTTGTTCTGGTCACAACTGCTTGCTGGAGGTAAGCTCAGCGAGTCCCGCGGCGCCGTGTCACTGCGGCGGCTTCATCTGCTTCTGTTGGTCGAGGAGCCGCTCCAAGGGCGACGGGCCCGGACCCGACCACAGACTCTGCAAGTACATACAATTTTATAGATTTTCCAGCGGTAAATGTTGCATACCCTATGTTGATAAATGGGTTAACTAACACTTCCACTGTAATATCCACATATCACTGTGGACGTGGAGTAGACATCAGCCTATGGCTGCCTGTCTATAAATAATCATTATAATATGTACCTACATCCAGTATTTAGACCGACAAACTCTTAATCAGACATTTAAGTATTGACAGATTATATTTTGCTAATTACTACCATTTTTAGAAAAAAAAAGTTCAATTTTCTAAATTCTTCCATACGGAGTGAGTGTCGCTGACTACTAAGTATCCAATATACGCTTCATGTTTCTGTCATTCTTTAGCAGTTATCCAACAGTTGTAAATAAATAAAATGGGGGAAAGGCCTATATCGGCTGAACTGCACTAAGAGCATACCTGAGACGGGTGCGCGGGCGCGGAGCCCCAGGGCGGCGCGGCGGGCGCTCCGCTGAACAGCGAGTACGTGTTGCTGGGCGCTTCTATTGAACCTTCACCAACCTGGAAAATAGTTATTGTAAATTTTAATACAAGTAGAATCTTAAAAGTAAAGTCTTAATTAATTTTTTTTTCTATAAAAAAACATTATAAAATCTGTATGTTTCGAATAAAGGACCAACTTAGAAAAGACTACGCAGACTGAGCCGAACGGCAGCAAATAAATGAGGTATTAAGCCCAGCAATGGGTTCTAAATGCCTAAATTGACAAGGTTTCGTGTTGATGACTAATGGTAAGTCTTTTTGTTTACTTAATATCAAATAACACTTCACCATTCACAGTTACTTTAGACAAGAAATAAAATAAAGACATCCAAACACACCTTATGTTCCATATCAGCCTTCTGCTCAAAGTTCATATTCCTCTGTAAATCACCATTACTTTGAAAGCCGAGATCCATCATGTCCTTGGTGGGATAACTGTGCTTCACCTGCATCGGGTAGCTACTGTTGAACTGCGGATACATCGCAGAGTCATACGTCACGGGCGGATAGGCACTGAAGCTATTCAGGGTCGAGTTAAAGTTCTGGGAAGATACTAGGCTCTGTAAAGTCTGCATTGGCTGACCGATAGTCGAAGGAAGGTAGGTCTCCGTCTTAGCTTGCGGTATCTGATTGTAGCTGACGTTGTAAGGCACGCTATTGACGGGAGTGAAGTAAGGCTGCTGCATCACGTTCGGGGAGTAAGTGAAGTTGGGAGGATTCTCCGGCTTCCACCACGGTGGTTGCTGGTAGTTCTCCGGCGGTCCTACCCAGTTGGAGCGGTTGAACATAGGACTGCTAGGGTTGCTCGGCTTGAAGTTATCGTCTCGGAATTTGTTGTCGTTGTACTGTGTTTCCTGAGCGTTCTGCCAGTAGCGGTATTGGTTGGCGAAGCGGGGAGGGAGGTCGTTGAGGAAGTTCTTCTTGTCTCCCGATATCGGGTAGTTGGGGTTGAATTTGTGTTCCTGGAACATATCCTGGCGGGAGTTCTGTTTCTGCATGGCGGCGGTTCTGACGTCGATCTCTTTAGGGTTGACGACGGGGAGACGGATGCCCTGGTTGTTAGGTTGGTAGTTAGGGTTGTAGCTGATGCCGGTGTTCTGTATGCCGTAGTGTTTCTGGAAGGCCATGCGCGGTTCGGGGAAGGTCTGGGGTGGGTTGGCCCAGGTGGGGGAGTGGTCTCGCTTGGGCTGGAAGGGCTGGGTAGTCTGGCTGGCTTTGGGCTCCTTCTTCTCTTCCTTCTTGGGCTCCGGATCGGTGTTGACGAGGTGCGGATAGCCCGACTTGTCCTTAAGAGAGAGGATTCCACCGGTCTTCTTGCCGATGGGAATGTTGGCGAGAGACTTCATAACTTTGGGTTGAATTATTTTTGGATTCTCTGATTCCGTGCTGTCTGCCGTCGAGTCGGGTGTCAGGGATGGGGTTACGAACTTCACCTGAAAATTATATCATTATTGAGTACACCAAATATTTTGTCAGTTTACATTAAAGTGATAAAACAAGTGTATTACCTGTTTGTTATTTTCCTCCTGTTTCCTCATGATGGCTGCCATGGCAATATTAACCCGGGGTTTCCTCGCCTCCCGTTTGTCATCGAGCTTGCCGTTATCTTCATCACAATCATCATCATCCTACGCAAAACATTAAATTATGTCTTAATCTAATCATCAAGTTATACCAAGCAGTAAATATATGTTCTGTGTCCAAGCTAAGCATGTTCCAATCGGTGAGTGGTTATTGCCTGGTTTATGCTTGGTTTACACGGGCTTCGTAGCTAAGCGCTTAGTACTTGTCACTAATACTAATTCCTCGTGTGTAAACACGATGATTAGTGCTTAGTATTAGTGTTTGTGAATAGTGCAAGTGAATAGAAATCGATCCTATTTACTTGTCGTTAGTAAGTGACAAGTCGATACCCCCATCACGATTTACTAAGCATTTGTCGCTTGCTGACCGCATGTAAACAGCTCGACAAGTTAGTTATTGACAATCAGGCGGCGTCGTTCCATTTCGAATGGCTGGTCACTAATGACTTCTACTGGCTCCAACGTGTAAACGGTTACTTTTCACTTGTCATATTGAGGCTTAGTATAGTGACAAGTACTAGCTACGAAGCCCGTGTAATGCTTGGTTTACACGGGCTTCGTAGCTAAGCGCTTAGTACTTGTCACTAATACTAATTCCTCGTGTGTAAACATGCTGATTAGTGCTTAGTATTAGTGTTTGTGAATAGTGCAAGTGAATAGATCATATTGACATGATGCTTGGTTTACACGGGCTTCGTAGCTAAGCGCTTAGTACTTGTCACTATACTAAGCCTCAATATGACAAATGAAAAGTAACCGTTTACACGTTGGAGCCAGTAGAAGTCATTAGTGACCAGACATTCGAAATGGAACGACGCCGCCTGATTTTGCGCAGTGTGTTTTGTCTTGTCACTAACTAACTTGTCGAGCTGTTTACATGCGGTCAGCAAGCGACAAGTGCTTAGTAAATCGTGGTGGGGGTATCGACTTGTCGCTTACTAACGACAAGTAAATAGGATCGATTTCTATTCACTTGCATTATTCACAAACACTAATACTAAGCACTAATCAGCGTGTTTACACACGAGGAATTAGTATTAGTGACAAGTACTAAGCGCTTAGCTACGAAGCCCGTGTAAACCAAGCATTATGCTTGGTTTACACGGGCTTCGTAGCTAAGCGCTTAGTACTTGTCACTATACTAAGCCTCAATATGACAAGTGAAAAGTAACCGTTTACACGTTGGAGCCAGTAGAAGTCATTAGTGACCAGACATTCGAAATGGAACGACGCCGCCTGATTTTGCGCAGTGTGTTTTATCTTGTCACTAACTAACTTGTCGAGCTGTTTACATGCGGTCAGCAAGCGACAAGTGCTTAGTAAATCGTGGTGGGGGTATCGACTTGTCGCTTACTAACGACAAGTAAATAGGATCGATTTCTATTCACTTGCACTATTCACACACACTAATACTAAGCACTAATCAGCATGTTTACACACGAGGAATTAGTATTAGTGACAAGTACTAAGCGCTTAGCTACGAAGCCCGTGTAAACCAAGCATAAGGCACATTATACAACTACTTAACGTCACACGGTAGCGTAAGCTTGAACGGCTGGCTATAGACAAAATTCGAGGTGTCGCTGTGCTGTTACCGAGCCGGTATACTAGGGGTGATCCAAAAGTAATGATAAACAGTTATTTCTAGTGCACACAAAAATACAAAAAAAATATCAGTCACTTGCTCAGTTATCCAGTAGTTCAGGAAAAAAAAATCATATAAATAGGCCACGATATCCGTGAGTTACATTCATTTGAATACGAACTGTAAGTTAAGTTAAGGTTAAGTGGTGTGAACATCAAAATGGGAAAACACGAAATCAGAGCTGTCATTAAACACGTCTGCTTGAAAAAAATGTCTACCAAAGACATACACAGCGACTTGGTGGAAACATTAGGGGACTCTTCTCCTCCATATTCCACAGTCGCACGCTGGGATAAGGAGTTTAAGCTGGGAAGAACATCGACAGAAGACGAACACCGCGAAAGACGCCCATCGACGTCCCTCACTGAAGAAAATGTGAAAAAAGTTGAAGAAATTGTACTGGAAGATAGGAGAGTGACTATCAGGCACGTAGCTGAGGTCACAGGGATCTCATATGGCAGCATTCAAAGAATCCTTGCGAACGAATTGCATATGAGAAAGGTCTCCGCGCGTCGGGTACCGAAAATGTTAAACGACGAGCAAATGAAGAAAAGTCTACATGTCAAGAGCAAATCTCGTAAAGTTCCAGGCAGACAAGGATAATTTTTTGTCACGTTTTGTGACTATGGACAAGACCTGGATCCACCATTTTGATCCAGATCCACCGAAATTTGACGATAATAGCGACGTGATGGCCGCGGTTGAGGACTTTTTTGAGAGTAAAGATAAAGATTTTTTTTCTAAGGGAATTTTAGGTTTAGAAAAGAGATGGACTGAATTTATAGACTTGTTAGAAGACTATGTTGAGAAATAAATTTATTTTTTTAATATATTCATTGTTTTTATTATGGATTATCATTACTTTTGGATCACCCCTCGTAGAGTGCGCGCCACCACTCAAGTTAGACGTGGCCCTGCTTGCCTAGATATTAACGTTTCTAATACTGTAGTTCCCGAATTAACCGTAAGTGCTCGTTCACATTGACTCGCGGGCTGACTCGCGGGCGCGGTCACGAAATATCAAACATATGACGTGATTGACTTCAGTGGTGGCGCGCACTCTAGTATGCCACGTCCTTTAGAAGTATCATCAGAATTGAGCAGTGAACAAATGTAACCCGCGGCATGGTATGAACATATAGATACGTACAAGTGTCGCGACGAGGTCGTCCTGCGTGGCGAGCGCCCGCTCCTCGCGCGCGCGCTCCAGCGAGCCCTGCGGCATGGTATGGACATGTGTATACGTACAAGTGTCGCGACGAGGTCGTCCTGCGTGGCGAGCGCCCGCTCCTCGCGCGCGCGCTCCAGCGAGCCCTGCGGCATGGTATGGACATGTGTATACGTACAAGTGTCGCGACGAGGTCGTCCTGCGTGGCGAGCGCCCGCTCCTCGCGCGCGCGCTCCAGCGAGCCCTGCGGCATGGTATGGACATGTGTATACGTACAAGTGTCGCGACGAGGTCGTCCTGCGTGGCGAGCGCCCGCTCCTCGCGCGCGCGCTCCAGCGAGCCCTGCGGCATGGTATGGACATGTGTATACGTACAAGTGTCGCGACGAGGTCGTCCTGCGTGGCGAGCGCCCGCTCCTCGCGCGCGCGCTCCAGCGAGCCCTGCGGCATGGTATGGACATGTGTATACGTACAAGTGTCGCGACGAGGTCGTCCTGCGTGGCGAGCGCCCGCTCCTCGCGCGCGCGCTCCAGCGAGCCCTGCGGCATGGTATGGACATGTGTATACGTACAAGTGTCGCGACGAGGTCGTCCTGCGTGGCGAGCGCCCGCTCCTCGCGCGCGCGCTCCAGCGAGCCCTGCGGCATGGTATGGACATGTGTATACGTACAAGTGTCGCGACGAGGTCGTCCTGCGTGGCGAGCGCCCGCTCCTCGCGCGCGCGCTCCAGCGAGCCCTGCGGCATGGTATGGACATGTGTATACGTACAAGTGTCGCGACGAGGTCGTCCTGCGTGGCGAGCGCCCGCTCCTCGCGCGCGCGCTCCAGCGAGCCCTGCGGCATGGTATGGACATGTGTATACGTACAAGTGTCGCGACGAGGTCGTCCTGCGTGGCGAGCGCCCGCTCCTCGCGCGCGCGCTCCAGCGAGCCCTGCGGCATGGTATGGACATGTGTATACGTACAAGTGTCGCGACGAGGTCGTCCTGCGTGGCGAGCGCCCGCTCCTCGCGCGCGCGCTCCAGCGAGCCCTGCGGCATGGTATGGACATGTGTATACGTACAAGTGTCGCGACGAGGTCGTCCTGCGTGGCGAGCGCCCGCTCCTCGCGCGCGCGCTCCAGCGAGCCCTGCGGCATGGTATGGACATGTGTATACGTACAAGTGTCGCGACGAGGTCGTCCTGCGTGGCGAGCGCCCGCTCCTCGCGCGCGCGCTCCTGCGAGCCCTGCGGCATGGTATGGACATGTGTATTCGTACAAGTGTCGCGACGAGGTCGTCCTGCGTGGCGAGCGCCCGCTCCTCGCGCGCGCGCTCCAGCGAGCCCTGCGGCATGGTATGGACATGTGTATACGTACAAGTGTCGCGACGAGGTCGTCCTGCGTGGCGAGCGCCCGCTCCTCGCGCGCGCGCTCCAGCGAGCCCTGCGGCATGGTATGGACATGTGTATACGTACAAGTGTCGCGACGAGGTCGTCCTGCGTGGCGAGCGCCCGCTCCTCGCGCGCGCGCTCCAGCGAGCCCTGCGGCATGGTATGGACATGTGTATACGTACAAGTGTCGCGACGAGGTCGTCCTGCGTGGCGAGCGCCCGCTCCTCGCGCGCGCGCTCCAGCGAGCCCTGCGGCATGGTATGGACATGTGTATACGTACAAGTGTCGCGACGAGGTCGTCCTGCGTGGCGAGCGCCCGCTCCTCGCGCGCGCGCTCCAGCGAGCCCTGCGGCATGGTTTGGACATGTGTATACGTACAAGTGTCGCGACGAGGTCGTCCTGCGTGGCGAGCGCCCGCTCCTCGCGCGCGCGCTCCTGCGAGCCCTGCGGCATGGTATGGACATGTGTATTCGTACAAGTGTCGCGACGAGGTCGTCCTGCGTGGCGAGCGCCCGCTCCTCGCGCGCGCGCTCCAGCGAGCCCTGCGGCATGGTATGGACATGTGTATACGTACAAGTGTCGCGACGAGGTCGTCCTGCGTGGCGAGCGCCCGCTCCTCGCGCGCGCGCTCCAGCGAGCCCTGCGGCATGGTATGGACATGTGTATACGTACAAGTGTCGCGACGAGGTCGTCCTGCGTGGCGAGCGCCCGCTCCTCGCGCGCGCGCTCCAGCGAGCCCTGCGGCATGGTATGGACATGTGTATACGTACAAGTGTCGCGACGAGGTCGTCCTGCGTGGCGAGCGCCCGCTCCTCGCGCGCGCGCTCCAGCGAGCCCTGCGGCATGGTATGGACATGTGTATACGTACAAGTGTCGCGACGAGGTCGTCCTGCGTGGCGAGCGCCCGCTCCTCACGCGCGCGCTCCAGCGAGCCCTGCGGCATGGTATGGACATGTGTATACGTAGGTACAAGTGTCGCGACGAGGTCGTCCTGCGTGGCGAGCGCCCGCTCCTCGCGCGCGCGCTCCAGCGAGCCCTGCGGCATGGTATGGACATGTGTATACGTACAAGTGTCGCGACGAGGTCGTCCTGCGTGGCGAGCGCCCGCTCCTCGCGCGCGCGCTCCAGCGAGCCCTGCGGCATGGTATGGACATGTGTATACGTACAAGTGTCGCGACGAGGTCGTCCTGCGTGGCGAGCGCCCGCTCCTCGCGCGCGCGCTCCAGCGAGCCCTGCGGCATGGTATGGACATGTGTATACGTACAAGTGTCGCGACGAGGTCGTCCTGCGTGGCGAGCGCCCGCTCCTCGCGCGCGCGCTCCAGCGAGCCCTGCGGCATGGTATGGACATGTGTATACGTACAAGTGTCGCGACGAGGTCGTCCTGCGTGGCGAGCGCCCGCTCCTCGCGCGCGCGCTCCAGCGAGCCCTGCGGCATGGTATGGACATGTGTATACGTACAAGTGTCGCGACGAGGTCGTCCTGCGTGGCGAGCGCCCGCTCCTCGCGCGCGCGCTCCAGCGAGCCCTGCGGCATGGTATGGACATGTGTATACGTACAAGTGTCGCGACGAGGTCGTCCTGCGTGGCGAGCGCCCGCTCCTCGCGCGCGCGCTCCAGCGAGCCCTGCGGCATGGTATGGACATGTGTATACGTAGGTACAAGTGTCGCGACGAGGTCGTCCTGCGTGGCGAGCGCCCGCTCCTCGCGCGCGCGCTCCAGCGAGCCCTGCGGCATGGTATGGACATGTGTATACGTACAAGTGTCGCGACGAGGTCGTCCTGCGTGGCGAGCGCCCGCTCCTCGCGCGCGCGCTCCAGCGAGCCCTGCGGCATGGTATGGACATGTGTATACGTACAAGTGTCGCGACGAGGTCGTCCTGCGTGGCGAGCGCCCGCTCCTCGCGCGCGCGCTCCAGCGAGCCCTGCGGCATGGTATGGACATGTGTATACGTACAAGTGTCGCGACGAGGTCGTCCTGCGTGGCGAGCGCCCGCTCCTCGCGCGCGCGCTCCAGCGAGCCCTGCGGCATGGTATGGACATGTGTATACGTACAAGTGTCGCGACGAGGTCGTCCTGCGTGGCGAGCGCCCGCTCCTCGCGCGCGCGCTCCAGCGAGCCCTGCGGCATGGTATGGACATGTGTATACGTACAAGTGTCGCGACGAGGTCGTCCTGCGTGGCGAGCGCCCGCTCCTCGCGCGCGCGCTCCAGCGAGCCCTGCGGCATGGTATGGACATGTGTATACGTACAAGTGTCGCGACGAGGTCGTCCTGCGTGGCGAGCGCCCGCTCCTCGCGCGCGCGCTCCAGCGAGCCCTGCGGCATGGTATGGACATGTGTATACGTACAAGTGTCGCGACGAGGTCGTCCTGCGTGGCGAGCGCCCGCTCCTCGCGCGCGCGCTCCAGCGAGCCCTGCGGCATGGTATGGACATGTGTATACGTACAAGTGTCGCGACGAGGTCGTCCTGCGTGGCGAGCGCCCGCTCCTCGCGCGCGCGCTCCAGCGAGCCCTGCGGCATGGTATGGACATGTGTATACGTACAAGTGTCGCGACGAGGTCGTCCTGCGTGGCGAGCGCCCGCTCCTCGCGCGCGCGCTCCAGCGAGCCCTGCGGCATGGTATGGACATGTGTATACGTACAAGTGTCGCGACGAGGTCGTCCTGCGTGGCGAGCGCCCGCTCCTCGCGCGCGCGCTCCAGCGAGCCCTGCGGCATGGTATGGACATGTGTATACGTACAAGTGTCGCGACGAGGTCGTCCTGCGTGGCGAGCGCCCGCTCCTCGCGCGCGCGCTCCAGCGAGCCCTGCGGCATGGTATGGACATGTGTATACGTACAAGTGTCGCGACGAGGTCGTCCTGCGTGGCGAGCGCCCGCTCCTCGCGCGCGCGCTCCAGCGAGCCCTGCGGCATGGTATGGACATGTGTATACGTACAAGTGTCGCGACGAGGTCGTCCTGCGTGGCGAGCGCCCGCTCCTCGCGCGCGCGCTCCAGCGAGCCCTGCGGCATGGTATGGACATGTGTATACGTACAAGTGTCGCGACGAGGTCGTCCTGCGTGGCGAGCGCCCGCTCCTCGCGCGCGCGCTCCAGCGAGCCCTGCGGCATGGTATGGACATGTGTATACGTACAAGTGTCGCGACGAGGTCGTCCTGCGTGGCGAGCGCCCGCTCCTCGCGCGCGCGCTCCAGCGAGCCCTGCGGCATGGTATGGACATGTGTATACGTACAAGTGTCGCGACGAGGTCGTCCTGCGTGGCGAGCGCCCGCTCCTCGCGCGCGCGCTCCAGCGAGCCCTGCGGCATGGTATGGACATGTGTATACGTACAAGTGTCGCGACGAGGTCGTCCTGCGTGGCGAGCGCCCGCTCCTCGCGCGCGCGCTCCAGCGAGCCCTGCGGCATGGTATGGACATGTGTATACGTACAAGTGTCGCGACGAGGTCGTCCTGCGTGGCGAGCGCCCGCTCCTCGCGCGCGCGCTCCAGCGAGCCCTGCGGCATGGTATGGACATGTGTATACGTACAAGTGTCGCGACGAGGTCGTCCTGCGTGGCGAGCGCCCGCTCCTCGCGCGCGCGCTCCAGCGAGCCCTGCGGCATGGTATGGACATGTGTATACGTACAAGTGTCGCGACGAGGTCGTCCTGCGTGGCGAGCGCCCGCTCCTCGCGCGCGCGCTCCAGCGAGCCCTGCGGCATGGTATGGACATGTGTATACGTACAAGTGTCGCGACGAGGTCGTCCTGCGTGGCGAGCGCCCGCTCCTCGCGCGCGCGCTCCAGCGAGCCCTGCGGCATGGTATGGACATGTGTATACGTACAAGTGTCGCGACGAGGTCGTCCTGCGTGGCGAGCGCCCGCTCCTCGCGCGCGCGCTCCAGCGAGCCCTGCGGCATGGTATGGACATGTGTATACGTACAAGTGTCGCGACGAGGTCGTCCTGCGTGGCGAGCGCCCGCTCCTCGCGCGCGCGCTCCAGCGAGCCCTGCGGCATGGTATGGACATGTGTATACGTACAAGTGTCGCGACGAGGTCGTCCTGCGTGGCGAGCGCCCGCTCCTCGCGCGCGCGCTCCAGCGAGCCCTGCGGCATGGTATGGACATGTGTATACGTACAAGTGTCGCGACGAGGTCGTCCTGCGTGGCGAGCGCCCGCTCCTCGCGCGCGCGCTCCAGCGAGCCCTGCGGCATGGTATGGACATGTGTATACGTACAAGTGTCGCGACGAGGTCGTCCTGCGTGGCGAGCGCCCGCTCCTCGCGCGCGCGCTCCAGCGAGCCCTGCGGCATGGTATGGACATGTGTATACGTACAAGTGTCGCGACGAGGTCGTCCTGCGTGGCGAGCGCCCGCTCCTCGCGCGCGCGCTCCAGCGAGCCCTGCGGCATGGTATGGACATGTGTATACGTACAAGTGTCGCGACGAGGTCGTCCTGCGTGGCGAGCGCCCGCTCCTCGCGCGCGCGCTCCAGCGAGCCCTGCGGCATGGTATGGACATGTGTATACGTACAAGTGTCGCGACGAGGTCGTCCTGCGTGGCGAGCGCCCGCTCCTCGCGCGCGCGCTCCAGCGAGCCCTGCGGCATGGTATGGACATGTGTATACGTACAAGTGTCGCGACGAGGTCGTCCTGCGTGGCGAGCGCCCGCTCCTCGCGCGCGCGCTCCAGCGAGCCCTGCGGCTTCAGGATGCCGGCCCGCTTCTCGCGAACTTAAACAACAAACATTCACACATTATTCATATAGCCCGTATCTCTGCATTTTAAAAAAAAAATGAAAACTTGAACAGCGCCTCTAGCGGATAGTTGGGTACTAAAATGCTCATTCAAAAAACTAATTGTACAGTCTGCGTATTTAGATTACGCGCCACCACTCAAGACCGTTAGACGTGGCGCTGCTTGCCTAGATATTAACGGTTCTAATACTGTAGTTCCGGCATTAACTGTAAGACTTGAAAGGTGGCGCGGGCTCTACGTAACCGCTGTAGTAACGTCGGGCGATTTAACTATGACAGCTCATGGTAAAGGTAACGTTCACTGCCTGAGCACGGCTCTGTGTAGATACGGACGGGTGTCATTGGTTGGTACTATTGTTAGCTTCTAATTGTAAACAGAAAATAAAACAAAAGTGGTGCGTGGAGTATATAAAGCCGGGGATGAAAGCAACGGGAAGATGACCATATTTTAAACTTGGATTTTACAATAATGGGATAGGTTAGGGCTCCCAATAGGTTGTCACTCGCTCGTACCTCTCTCCCTGAAGTCAGCCTCTGAGATGACGCGGGGCGGTCGCGGCGCGGGCTCCTCGTCGCTGTCGGCCTCCGAGTCGGGGTCCGGCGCGGGCCCGGCCTGCGCGCGCCGCGCCGACAGCTCCGCCAGCGCCTGCGTCAGCTCCTCGCCGCCGACAGACGCCGCTGTGAATGTGGTCTTGCCGTCTTCTTCGCTGTATCACAACAAGTTACTTCAAAAATAATATAGACAATAGGCGAGCGTGCGAGCCTTTAGGACGATTCCTTGAGCACGCAATGACACCGGTATGTGTGTGGGAATAGAATAGACCTTTGCAGGTTTTTGAATATTCACATTGGACCTCTCCGGTAGACCGTAGTGTGTATGGCCGGTATTACTCATGACTACAATCTAGTCTAGTCAAATGTCGGTACATTTGTGATCAATGATTTTGAGTTGAAAATTGTCTATGCCTAATGAATTTCGTACTTAATATGGACCTTGGCTCTTTTTACTTTGCTACTACGGTAGGACTGACTCACATGTAAGAGAACTGTTCCGGCAGCAGGTCCGCGAGGCGGCGGCCGAGGGCGACGAGGCGGGCGGCGCGGACTCGTCTCTGCAGCTCCGGCTCCTCCGACAGACACCCGCTGGGCACTTCAGGACTGGAACTGAAATACAAATATAGCTTCAGTTTTCTAGTCGCCGTTTCGTGTATGTACAGTACAGTTCTCTTTCCAAGGTTGCCTGGAAGAGATCACTGTTAGTGATAAGGCCGCCCATTATGTCACTGTTATTTAATTGTTTCTCTTATGTATTGTCCTGTATATTGTTGGTGTTACAATAAAGCTATTTTTATTGTATTGTACAGTCAGCAAAAAATGTGGTCTACCACCCTACGGTTGAGATTCGTTTGTACGTCAGTTAAATTATGTTAGAAAAGTCAACCATATCGATTATTACAATCTGGAATTACTTACTGGAAGAAATCGCTCACAGCGATAAGGCCGCCCGTTGTACTCCAAATGTCTTAAGTTTGTTTTGTATGTTTCTGTATTTGTGGATGTCTACATCGCACATAATCTTTTGTCAAAACTGGTAGACCACTTTCTTGGCCGACTGTACCTCCCGAGTCCTGACAATGAGATACTCACTCGTCTGGCAGGCGGTCTCCCAAGCAGTCCCGTGCGCCGTGGTTGAACCGCAGCGGCGCGAGGCTCGCCTCCAGCGGCAGGAAGCCGTGCAGCTCCTCGTCCTCTGGCAGCGGCACTGTGGCGTCTAAAAATAACATATCTATTAGTAATTTCGTCCGGGGTTACGGTAGACTCGATCGAAATTTTATATGAATAACAAAACATAAAAAAAATATTGATTTTGAGTCGACAAGATACATCAGCAAAATTATTATCACGGGGCCTAGATGTTGCTGTGTGAATTGCCCAGCAATATTTATTTTATTTATTTATTTAATACTGCGGCCGCGTGCTACAGCCACGACACTCTATACTACTATACCTATATATATATATACACCGTGACCGCTAATAACCCGAAAGATTTAAACCACGTATTTTTGACGACATTACGAGTAAATAATGTTATATCAACATGGGTCTAATTATGTGTCTTAACTAAATTACAATTTTGGTACAAATTAAATCTTATTAATTGCCCGCTTCTTTGTGAACAAGCCATTAGGTAAGAAACTCAAGTTGAGCGAGCATGACACTTCACGAATCGCTCCGAAATCACACGACGAACAAGAAGTGTCAAGTTATGTCTAGCACGATGTTTGTATTGAAATTATTTTTATTTATTGGCACCACAAAATACACCCTAAGGGTGTGTTAGACTGGATATTTTTTAACTTTTGATTTTTTTTTTTTTTTTTTTTTTTTTTTTTTTTTTTTTTACATCTTAGGAAAACTAAACAGCATTTTTAAATAGATTAGCATAACAATAGTCTAATAAGCCTAGTAAGTTTTCACATATAGTACAATAAAAGAATTTACATCCAAAACTAAAACAAGTAATAGAATAATAAAAACAAAAACAAAGTAGAACTCATAGGTACAATTTAAATTAAGTTTGCTCAATTAGATTAATTTTTAAACAAAATATAACTAAACTACTAATATTTATTTAGGTATCTTAACCAGGATACCCAACCAACACGAATAAGCCAGATCTATTAGATACATAGTAGAAGTTTTAAACATTAGGTATACCTACTAAATACAATATACTTATTTATATATTTACTTATAGAATATATTTAATTAAATATATTATTTAGATATTAAGCTATATTATAAACATAATATTAAGTTACCTTGTTCGAGAAAAAGGAGTTATTAGAAAGAATTTTGAAACTATTTTCCTTACTATTAAAAAGGTCAAAATTATGGGAATATTTTTTATTAAAGACGCGGCTAGTGCGAACAAGAAATGAGTTTCTACGATAATTGGTAGAACAATGCGGGGTGTGAAGCACCATATGGTTACGAGAAGAGCGGCTGAAGGCGCGGTGCGGGATCCGAACTCCGACCGATTTGTTGTAAATAATTAATATCTCCTTAATTATGAGCTTTTGGACTATATGTTACATAACTTTATATACTCTAATTAGGCTCTAGTACCGTTAGCTTAAATCTTTCGGGTTATTAATGGTCACGGTGTATAGGAGGTAAACATACAGTCGTGTGTGTCTCCGCTCTGTGCAGTGAGCACGTGCGCCAGCGCCGGCCACAGCGCCGCGCGGCCGCCGCCCGCCGCCACGCGCAGCGCGCCCGCGTGCTCCGTCAGCCACGACAGCCACACCTTCACTGCAACAACACAACACATTACAGACCTACCGGACCATTAGGTTGAATTCCCATAATGTTGAATTCTCAGTTAGTTGAATCCCAGGATGATGAATTCCTGTAACGTTGAATTCTTATCTTGTTGAATGTTAAAATTACATTCTTATGATGTTGATTTCCCATAATGTTGAACCGCTTTACTAAACCTACTTGGCTACATATGATTGGGTAACGCCTCACACAAATGTATTTAACAAAAAAGTTTACTTTTAACAGAAATCCCTCGTTTATCAACATTAAGACTTCAACATTTTGAGAAACAAAATTCAGCATTTTAGGATACAAAAATTCAACATTATAGGATATCAACCTGGGATTCAACTAACTGAGAATTCAACATTTTTAAAATTCAACCTAATGGCCCGAAAGCATTACATTACCGTGTACAGCGTCAACATAAAGGCAGATTACAGGTCATCGTTACAACTCACGCGGTGCCAGTGTCCGCTCGAGCGGCGCGTCCGCTGTGTATGCAGGCAGCAGCAGCGCCAGCAGCGCGCCGCTGGCCAGAGAGCCGCTCAGCTGCGCCGCCACCGCCTCGGACTCCGTCATCGCACTCGGCTCCATTGTGAAGTCCTCTGTCGACGAGTGTACCAGCCATATCAGCACACAAGCCATCTAAACATCAAAACAAGCCAATAATTTCAGTCATAACTATAGAAAGCGATAATTAGGAGTACCTACACTCCAAGGAACTAGTTTCCTTACCTTTATTAGCGTCATGGACTCGAAGCTATCTGTAGCTATGAGTGTGGTTAGGGATGAGTTCAGAGAATCCACCAGCACTTTCGCTTTGTCCAACCTGCAGAATTACAATAGATATTTTAATGTATTCTGTGCCACATACGTCTGCCACCAGACACTATCAAAAAAGTATGTTGGGTTTGTATGTCAGTACTCACTCGTCGTTGGTGTGTATATAGTGGACGGCTCGCAGCAGCTCCGTGATGTAGGAGTGCGCGTCGTATCGCTGCGAGACGAGCGGCGCAGAACCCTGGACCGTGGGCATGCCTGGCAACACTGGCATTGCGCTGTCTTGTCTGTAACAAGTATTTATTGCTTTTGTAAATGTTAAGACCCATAAACATAAAAAAGTGCGACTTGTTCTGCTGGTGGATTGTAGATAAGTTTTCAGTAGTCTGTAAAGTACCTACTCAGTACAGTACCCCAGCACAGTACTCGGTAAAGTACCCCAGCACAGTACTCGGTAAAGTACCCCAGCACAGTACTCGGTAAAGTACCCCAGCACAGTACTCGGTAAAGTACCCCAGCACAGTACTCGGTAAAGTACCCCAGCACAGTACTCGTTACCGTACTCAGTACAGTACTTGGAACGGTACTTGGTACAGTACTCAGTACAATACTCGGTACCGTACTCAGTACAATACTTGGTACACTCAGTACCGTACCCCAGCACAGTACTCGGTACCGTACTCAGTACAGTAATTGGAACGGTACTTGGTACAGTACTCAGTACAGTACCTTAGCAAAGTACTTGGTACAGGACTCAGTTCTGTATATGGTTCAGTAAGTCCACACTCACGAGTGCGCGGCCCGCAGCGTGCGCGCGAGGTTGGCCTGCGCGGGCGGGAAGGGCGCGCGCACGAGCAGCGAGCGCACGTGCCAGTACACCGCGTGCAGCCGCCGCCCGCGCCGCCACGCCACCAGCGCCAGCTGGTTGTACGGCTGCCCCGACGACACCCACACTACTAGCGCGTGTCTGGAACACAAGTACAACATAAATATTACAACACTTTTAAATTTATTAGAAAATGGTATGGGAAAAAATTACAAGATCACAACGTAACCTTGGTCCTTGAGTGGGAGTCGAACCCACGCCACCCAGTTTAGCCCTGGTTGCACTAAACCAAATGCTATCGAGAGATTACGCAAGAGCTTGAATTTATCCCTTACCTCATATCATCATAATTTTTTCCCATACCATTTTCTAATAATTTAGAAAACTTAAGTAAGAGTCAATCACTATAAAATAACAAATACTTTTAAAATTGTTTATTTGAAGAAAATAATGTTAAAATATAGGCACACCTACATACTAGACTTGACACCTAAACTTAATTATTATATGATTAATTTCAATTTACCAAAAGCCCCAAAGCATGGCCTGTGATGTAGGTACCTGGCTAACAGCTAAGTGTGCACAACCGCCTTCACTCCTTTTACAGTTTAGTTTTGGGTATACCTGAGTTTTGACTGAGTGACTGGTCATATAAATAAAATTTTCAATAACTTTTGGTTGAGTGAGCCCTCAGTAATGTACCTGTAGAAGGTGTGTGCAACACGCAGCTGCTGGCGATAGCGCGCCAGGTCGCCCAGGTGCACCAGGCAGTGCTGGCAGATGTAGCGCGCGGCCGAGGGCGCGGGCCGCCGAGCCGCCGCGCCCGCCGCCCCCGCGCCCCAACCCTCCACCCAACCTAGTAGCGAAGCGCGACGTCTGGGAAAAATAAGATATATTTAACACTATCTTATCGCCCGCGGCTTCGCCCGCGGTTCTAAGCTGCCTCCCCGCCAAGTTTCAGCCAAATCGGTTCGGCCGTTCTCGAGTTATAAGTGAAGTAACTAACACGACTTTCTTTTATATATATAGACTAACTTTCCGCCCGCGGCTTCGCCCGCATTATATTAGAGTAAAAAGTATCCTATGTCCTTCTCCCGGCTCTAAACTACCTCCCTGCCAAGTTTCAGCCAAATCGGTTCAGCCATTCTTGAGTTATAAGTGAAGTAACTACTCGACTCGAAGTCGGTCCTTTGCGAGTGATTTGATCACAGTGACAGTTGTTAGGGCTGGTTTCTTTGTCGAATGATTCAAATATGGCTCAAAAGAACTAACCTGTAATTTTAGATATACCTCAATAACATTTATTTGATAATGTAACATTAGGATGTAGAATTTTATGGCAATTTAATGGTAGATTATGGTGATACCTGAAGGGAAGATCCAGTTGGAAAGCAGTGCAGATCTGGTGCAGCAGACACAGGTAGAAGCCAGCAGCTGTTTGCAGCACCCATGACAGCATAGCCTGCCCCTCACTCCGCAGTGGATTCTATTAGATGAACACAAACATCAACTCATTATTCAATTTGTTGATATTTTTATCATCAATTTTATGTCTCATCATCAATTTTCGTGAGTTTTACTATTGTTGTGGTCGAAACGTCGAGAGTTGTTTAACTCCTGTGTAAATACGTGAGTAATTCCCGTTTTATAAAATGAAGCTAAATGTTTATGTTAAGTATGTATACAAAAATACAGGTTACCTTTCTATCTTTAGAAATGGACTGCAGAGCTTCAATCTGCTGTTTGAAGCCAACATTCCAAAGATCTTGCTCAACCTTCTTGTCTAAGGCATAATCTAAATCCAAGACTAGGACTTTTTGGTAAATCTGTAACATAATTTTGTAAAATGTATGACATTACCAAGTAAATTTAAACTAATTTTATTCTCAGAGCTTATAGTTCTATTGTAGCTTTGTTACCTTTTGCAATTGTTGTTGTGTTGTCCACAAACTGCGTTCTTGCAACATAGATGTGCCATTTTTGAATTTTGAAATACTTTCCTTTAGCTCATCCGCTTCACTGCAAATAAACTACTTTGTTAGTCGAGTTACAAAAGTTACTAATATTTTTTATAATATGCTGGTAAATACAAGACAAAGTTATAAACACGTAGGGGCCGTGCAGGCAACTAAAATAAATCCAAGGTAGAATGTTTTTCATACTTTTAAAATGAGGTTACTTTGTTTTCTTACCGTAGCATCTGCACAGCGGCGTTTAAAACCATATTGATAGAGGCTCAGAGCCTCAACAATCGTCATAGCATATGGAAATAAATAAAGAATATAAGAAATCTAAAAATCAAACTTGAAGGATAATGTAAAAACAAATGAAATTAAATTTGAGTTTTGTTGAGTTGACCCACGATGTTTCCAACTCCATGATGGCATGATGGTACCTACTAAAATTAAAAAAAAAGTTAGATGGATAGCTGCAGATATTTATTTACTTGTTATAGGGCAACCAACAGAAGATACATCTTAACTTATGTTATTAGAATACATTTTTTTTACTTTAGTTTTACTTGATAATTTTGTTATCATAAGCGCCCACTACAGTAATTCACCTGCCCTGTAGTCCATACATTCATACTGCTGGAACACGAGGACTTATGAAATTCTCTCCTTCTAACTCTCAAGATCTCCTTCAAACTCTCTGAACACGCAGGTTTCCTCACGATGTTTGCTTTTACCGTTAAAGGACGTGTATTTAAAGCGCACCAACACTTTTAAAACCAGATGTGCGTGGCGGGGTTATAAATCTTTGGAATGAAAATCAAGAATGCTCAACCTAGTTAACACGGATTTTTATTTATTGTTTTTTATTAGGCATTTTGGCCAGACCCTCGCCCTTTATCGGACGGTCTCTGTAGTGCAGCGGGCGAAGGATCATCTGTTATGCAGGCAGTTACGGATTCATTTTCCGCATCGGGATAAAAAATTCTACTTCACATTTCTACTAATTATGAAGTATGTTTTAAGTAGATTATTCTGTAGATTTACTGTTGAAAACTGAGATGTTGGCTACACCGGTTGACAGTCAAAAGTCAAATGAATGAATTGATGTTTTTTTTTTGTTGTTTCGCCATCTGGGCAGGCAAATGATTGATGCTTACATACGTATACGTTTTTTAATTATAGAGCATTAGGATAACTCAAGATTATTATAATAATATATCTAAATAAACATAATCATAGGTAATCTTAATAAAGCACTTGTTCTGGCTACGAATCGGAACTAAGTATATTACATTTACAGTTTAATAAAAACGAATTATCAGCTGGGCAACGCCAATTAACAATAAGAATATAGAAAATATCAAGAAGAAGAATCAGCTGGAAAAAGTCATAACAAATAAATGGCGTCATCAAGTCATCACAACATTATCCATTTTTAATGTATGATTCATGTCAAGATATCTCTTGCTCATAGACCTACGTAAAAATCGGTTTTTATTTATTGGCGACTTAGGCTAGAGTAAAATGGAATATAAGGAAAGAATGGACACTGAAACTCAACCTTCACCACTTAATATGGTAGGTACCTACATAATATCAGTTTTTATAAATAAATACATACTTAATTGAGAGTTAGTTACAAAATTATCGAGATATTCACCTTTCAGGACTCCACGACTGTGATACAAGGACATGAAGCCATTCAAACTAAGAATTCTGCTTGGCTTTGCATTAGAGATGTATATGGAAAGCTCTCTAATCCAAACACTTACGACATCGGCGGATCTTACATCAACGATGTACCAGACTACTGGTTTACTTTCACGACCGAAAATAAATGTGGACTTTTTCTGTTACATATATTTGCTGGTAACCACACAGATGGAGATCATTGTATACAACTTAGTTCTAAACCTCTTGAATTCACAGATAACAATAACATTGTTCATTTGGCTGGAGACTCAGAGATCTACAAGTTCACATGTCAATCAAACAACCATAGCTACATAACAACATACAGCTTCAAAGAAACAGAAGTAGAACTAATACTAAAAGGTAAAAGTCTTTACATTGGACTGAAATTGAATGTAAGTGATAAAATAAGGATAAATGAAGAGTTAAAAGCTGTAAGAATGTCCCATGATTTCGCAGAGCTGTTGTCGGACCCAGTGGGTTTTGATTTCATCATGGAAAGTGCAGATGGTGTGAAGTTTTCTATTCACAGAATTGTACTCAGCCTTCAAAGTGAAGTATTTAAAGCAATGCTAGAAAAAGACACAGCTGAGAACAAAAATGGTTATGTTAAACTAGAAGGTGTTGAATCTCCTGACTTAAAAGTTATACTAGAATATATCTACACAGGTACAATATTGGATATTGAGAATATCAACATCAACAATGTCATTATGCTAGCAGATAGATATAACATACTGGGGTTAAGAAAACTCTGTGACTATGTCCTTATAGATCAACTAT
This sequence comes from Chloroclystis v-ata, assembly GCA_963691955.1. Taxonomy (NCBI): domain Eukaryota; kingdom Metazoa; phylum Arthropoda; class Insecta; order Lepidoptera; family Geometridae; genus Chloroclystis; species Chloroclystis v-ata. Next base: position 6,818,679 of record OY829905.1, read on the forward strand.
CACCATCTAATGCACTGGACATATTAGTATTAGCTGATAGGTTTAACAGCAATCATGTTAAAACCGTGGCTCTACAATATATCAGGCAATATAAAGACCAATTTAAACAACAAGAAAATAATAATCTGGACATGATCGATAGTATACCTTTGTTTAAGGAACTCTGTGCAGTGTTGTTAGCATAAAATTCCAGTTTGTGCATTTTGCATTTTGTGCATTTCATAACAATTAGTTTATTTGTTTAATTACACAATGAAAATAATTATCAAGTATAATAAAATGCTCCTATTCTTAATTAATATGTTTAAGAAAGATATGTATTATTTGGATCAGCATGTTTTAAATAATTATGTTGCCATATCATGTTAATTATTTCTAACACAATATTTTTGATACCTACTAATTATTGTTTTATGTAAAAAAAATTATCTACTAAATAAAGATTTATTTTAAATAAAACATTTATTTTGTTTTAAATTTACTATTTGACGTGCCTAGAGCCTGCTTCTTTTTAACCTTCCCTGGGCTACCAAGACTATTATAAAAACATTGGGCCCTTAAATTTTGTAAAACATATGGATCCTTGTGTCTGCAATAAAGAAAATTTATTTATTTATTTATTTAATCAGCCCAGCCGTTAATTTATATAAATGTATAAATGAAATAGTCTACCTACCTAAGTATGTATGTGTATGTTTTGTTATGTTGTTCAGCTTGAGTAGATTCAGTTACACTCTAAGTTATTTCCATCATTGTTTAATTATAGTATTATTAGGGAGATCAACATAAAAAAAGTAAATTGTTATTAAATTAAAATGTACCTAATTTAAAAAATATACTTATTTCATAATTATCTGAAATGAAATAAGTATATTTTTTAAATAAGTACCAAAGAAATAAAAAAAGAATACATAAAACGTAAAAATAAACTTTATTTAAATTAAATTAGAACATAACAGCTCGATTTACAGGAGCTCTGTGAATAAATACTATGTTAGGTTGTTAGGATGCGGACGCTCGCTGTAGCGGCGGGGCGGCGCGGAGGCTCGGGCGCGCCGACAACGAAATAATCATTTTGGAATGTTACTGGACGCCTTCGTTTCTGCATCAAACATACATTTTACTCCATTAACATATTAGTTCACGACACATCTACCTAAAGCCGCCAAAACTTAATTTCCAAACAAGCAAAGGCACACTATAAAGCCTGAGTTGCGGTTCTGCGCGGGCGCACCCGACGATGCGACTACGGTAGCGATAGTATTTACAATTGCGTCTAGCTGTTGATGTAATATGATACTACTCATTGCTCTGCCTGTTAAAGTTGAGGCGTCTTTATTCTCACGATATTAACTTATTCCCGGAACGGAGTTGGTTACAGTTTGCGCGGGAATTGGATACATGCAGGATGAGCAAGAAAAAGGCACATGTTTGTCTTAAATTTTATTTGTGGAACCGATACAACGTTAATGTATAATCAGATTAAAGTAACGCGGTACTATTGATCGAGTTTCTACGTCTTAGACTCTTAGTGAAAAATTTTATATAACATTAAAACACGACCCATATACCAATTGCTTTATGATTGAAACCAACTAACTACAACAGTATAAACTAGAAACCATAGTATAATTTGGTAATATTGTAACTGTAAGAAAGTGAGTGCATTGAACTATATTTGAGCTATTTGAAAAGTGATCAATGTTAATGTTGACAGCAATACTTGAATACTTAGTAGCTAACACGCTACAATATAAAAATATACTTAACCGTTTTCTACAATAATATCAAATTTTGTAAAAGATGAAATGCATTTTATTGGCAGCATTAATCTAAAACTAATTTGAGTTTTACCGAGACCCCTACACTGGCAACACTTCTACATTATACAGAGAATTCTATAAAAACTTGTTCAGCTACTACTGGGCCACAGAAATGGTAGACTCGCGGAATGAGATTGTGAATTGATACAGATCCGTAACCAAGAATACATAAAATAGTACATCGAGGATTTAGTTATATAGATGGATAGGGTCCACTTAAATTGCCTTTGGGTATTTACCATAATTTTGCACGAGACATACTAAGATTTTATTTTATCAGAGTTGTATCTTTTCGAGACTTATATACATTTATTTAGCAATATAGTAATATCATTTGTATAACTCTGTATAGGTAGTCGCGATCATGGTGTATTACGAATAAAAGCATCATGCCAAAATGATTAATGGAATGATGATAAAGATTTTGAAGTGCTCTTTGTAAAGTGCATAAATACTCCAAAAGTCAATTATTATTAAAGGCGGATTATAACTGGGAAAACACTTAGTTTAAAGGGATTTAAAAAGGGTTTGTTAACGGGCACAATCAAGGATACAACAAACATACACAATAAAGAAGGTATGTAGTTTTGTTATTAAATGATAAGACATTTAGATTAGACAACAATACATGCTTTGTAAACAAATTTGTAGAAAGAAGTCACGCATTAACATAATTGAAGTTAATTTATCAAGTAGCATGAAGGTTCCCCGACGTTATAACAAAATCGTTTAGCATTACTTCCGCCTTATAGCTAGCGCAGACCAAACTTACAAATGCTTACAAACAACTGAATTGCTATCAAGAAACAAGTACAATAAGTGCATGAGGTTATCTTGTTTCAGTATTGAAATAGAATTAATCTCCTGGACTAGGAATCACTTCCTGTATAAATGTTGCAACGCTGAGACGTTTGCCGAATCAATCTAAGGTTATTAATTTATTTTTGCTCATGTATGTTTTTGTTTCATTTATTATTGAATTGTAACTGTAATTCTAACATACAAGGATTTTAGCAAATGTTTCTTACGCGTTTTAAGTAAAATACAGTCGCGTTCATAAAAGTATCACTTAGATACACTTCTCGTGAATATATCATGCGAAAAATATAAGTAATGTAGTCGCGAAATAAAAAGTAGGTATCAGTACACGCTACTACGAGTATATCGTCAGTGAATGATCACTGACAATATAGTAGCGTGTACAGTCATGAAAGCTAGCAAACTAGATAGCAATCAGTTGTTTCTGCGACTATCGTCACAGTGATCACGACTGTACTAGCAAACTAAATCCGCAATCAATTGTTTCTGCGACTATCATCAGTGATCACGACTGTACTAGTACTGATGAGCAATTCAGTTTTCTGTGCTTAGTTGTGGTCTGCAGCCGCCAGAGGCCCGGTCCGGCGGGGCGGCGGGCGGCGGGCGGCGGGCGGCGGGGCGGTACGGGTCTGTATCAGGGGGCCTAGCGTTTACCGTTGTTGTACGCTATCGCGCGCAGCGGGGCCTTGAAGTTGGCCGCGGCTTGCTGCTGGATCTGGTACGCGAGGGGGTGGATCTTGAAGCCGTAGAGCCTGCAACAAATATTCACAATAATTAATGAACTTAACCTTTCAGTCTTGGGAGATTTAAGTACAAACATCAGCAAAGTTGCTGGACCCTGAAATTTGAACTTGAGCTGCTAATTCAGCTCAAGTTCAAATTTATTTATTTATAAGAGTCAGTTACAAGTGATACAGTGTAATATGAGTAGGTACAATTCAATTATAAATAGCTTTCCGACCCGCGGCTTCACCCGTCAAATTTTCAGTCAAATCAGTGTAAACCATTCTCGAGTTATAAATAGTGTAACCAACAAGACTTTCTTCTTTCTTCAAGAGAAGAAGATACATAAATATAGATTTGTAGGATATTTAGGGAGCAGAGCAAACAAACAACCACGGTAGCTAGTAGTACACTGATTTATTCACAGCGGAGGGGAGGGGGGTAGCGGCACGCACACAGGCGTAGTTGCACATACACAACACCCCTCTCCCTAGTACATTATTACCATAATACATTATTACTAAATTAAAAGAACTTCTTAAATGAGATAGGTGAACGATGACGTAACGCTCTATTTATAGGAGATGGACTCCTTTCACTCTGGCTACCATCTGAGGTTCTTGCCTCGTGAAATTCATCATCTGTCTCTGTAGGCTGGTCCAGCTCCTCTCTTCTCTCTTCCCTTCCTGAAGTCCCTGGTGAGCACGGCGGTGACTGCGCTGGCGGCGCTGGCGGTGACGCCGGTGACGGCGGCGCCGACGGTGACGAAGGCGGTGTGGGTTGGGGAGACAGCGACGCATTAGAGGAGGGCTCCAGCAGTGATGATGATTGCGACGCTGGTAGCAACAGATCATCTTCTAGATTCTCATCTGTGTGATTGTGAGAGTTACCTTTGTAAGGTACTAATTGATTAAAATGTCTTTTACATATTTCAGAACTTTCTAAGTCTTTTACGAGGTATACAACTTTGCCTAACTTTTTAATAATAATTCCTTTACACCAAGTATAATTACTTTTGTTCACAAATTTCTTATATAACACTGTTTCATTAGCTTGCAATTTTTCCAATTTATTAATGACATGTGGTTTAATTTGTGAAGACTGTGGAATTTTAGGTAGCACAGGTGACGAGGGTGACGATGGTGGCGAAGATTTAGGGTTAATAATGTCTAAACGCGACCTTAGCTTGTGACCATATACCATTTCCGCGGGGGACAACCCTGTGGTAGTGTGAACGGAGTTACGATAATCCATAAGATACTTTAGCAGTTGTAAATTATTGCATTTAACCTTTAGAGAAGACGCTGACAGACTAGACTTTATTCCTCTTTTGACAATTTTGACGAAACTTTCAGCCTGACCGTTACTAGGCGGGTGGTAGACTGGCGAAGTAATGTGTCTGATTCCATTAGACGCGCAAAACATTTCAAAGTCTCGTGAACAGAAAGCTGTGCCGTTATCACTTACTATCGTTTTCGGTAAACCCAATCTTGAAAAAAAATCACACAGTTTTGCAATAACCGCAGCTGAAGACGTTGCGGTATTCATCGTATACACTTCTGGCCACTTAGTGTAAGCATCAACTATTACTAAATACATACAACCCTTGAGCGGCCCTAAAAAATCTATGTGTATTCTGTCGAATGCAATTTGCGGAAAGTCCCAGCGCGCGGGCGGCGCGCGCGGGGGTGAGGGGCGCAGCTGGATGCAGACGTCACACGAGCCTATCATTGTTTCTATTGCCTGGTCAATACCGGGAAACCAAAATCTTGAGCGCGCCTCGGCCTTAGTCTTAACGATTCCTAAATGCGATTGATGTAATTCCTTTAAAACAGTTTTATATAGACTGCTAGGTATTACAACTTTATGTCCCCTCATAATACACCCATTCTCCACAGATAACTGGGTTCTACATAAATAAAATACCTTTAATCTTACATCGGACAATTTAGGCGGCCATCCCTTTAAAATATACTTTTTTACTGATTTTAATATGTTGTCCGTGTCTGTTTCTACGCGTAGTTTATCTATTGTGAGCGGCATCGAACCGTCCATCACAAAACATACATAAGTAGCCCGATCATATGCTACCTCGCAATCGCAGCACTGACAGCGCTCGGTGCACGCGCACTCGTGCTTGGCGCGCTGCAGGCTAGAGCGGGACAGGAAATCCGCGCTGTTATCAGCGCTACGTACATACTCAATTGTATAGTTATAGCTGCTTAGAAATAACGCGTATCGTTGAAGCCTATTTGCCGACATCTCTGGTACTCCTTTATTAGGTCCGAATATAGATAAAAGCGGTTTGTGATCAGTTCTTAAAACAAACGGTACTGACCTACCATACAAATATTGATGAAAACGGCGAATACCATAAATAATAGCTGTCGCTTCTTTTTGTATTTGCGAGTAATTCTTTTCCGCGCTGTTAAGTGTACGCGAAACAAACGAGATCGGCCTTTCTATTCCCTCCTGTCCCACCTGGGAAAGAATCGCACCTAGTCCATTAGGCCCGGCATCCACTGTCAAAATAATTTTTGCATTAGGGTTGAAATGTGCAAGTACTTGCTCTGACGTCATCAATGCTTTAATCTTTGTGAACGCTTTTTGATGTGTATTTGTCCAGTTCCATTTACAACCTTTTTTTAGTAGCTCGTACAACGGACTAAGTATAATAGAAGCATTAGGAATAAAGTTCCTATAATAGTTGATGAGACCTAAAAATGATTGAAGCTGGGTAACGTTGGTCGGGGTTGGAGCTCCTATCATGGCCTTAACCTTATCTTGTGATTTTTTTAACCCGTCTTTTGTTATATTATACCCGAGATAGCTAACCTCATCTTGGAAAAAACTACACTTCTCCTTTTTCAGTGTTAGGCCTGCATCCTGCAAACGCTGCAGTACTAAATTCAAACGCTCGGTGTGTTCTTTTTCATCCTTCCCGGTGATCAATATATCATCCAGGAGACACAACACCCCGTCTATCCCTGACAGTACCCCTTCGATAGCGCGCTGGAAAACAGACGGCCCACAAGCTAGACCAAACACTAGGCGAGTAAACCTTAGCAAGCCACGGTTTGTGTTTATACAGGTGAGATTTTTAGATTCATCATCTAGCTGGAACTGGTTGTAGGCCATCGATAGGTCAAGCTTGGTAAACTGCTGACCACCACTTATTTTAGAAAATAATTCGCTAGTCGTTGGTAACGGATACTGTTCTACTAACAGCTGTTTATTTATACTAACTGAATAATCAGCGCATAGCCTAACTGACCCGTCTCTTTTTAGTACGGGAACTATAGGTGACGCATAGGGTGAATATTCTATTGGCTCAAGAATACCTAACTCGATTAATCTATCTATTTCTTTATCAACTTTATCCCGTAAAGAAAAAGCTACCGGCCGCGCTTTGCAAAAAACCGGTTTAGCATTTTCTTTCAAACGTAATTTAACTTTGTACTTATTAAATGTACCTAACTTGTCCGAAAACAAATCGTTATAGCGTTCCTGTAATTCCCTAGTAGGGTAATCAGAATGTATGCTATTAATTGGTACTAGATGTAGATTAAATAAAGAAATAAAATCTCTGCCTAATAGTGGAGGCCCCCCGTCTCGAATAACATAGAAGCTAATATGACGTGTCTGTCCTGCGTAGTGTACCGGCAATAACGCTGTCCCTAAACAAACAATCTTTTTACCGTTATACGTAATCAGCTGTTTATGTGTTCGTGATAAGGGCACATCACTGAATGTTCCATTATAAAAAATCTCAGAAATTACGGTTACTGCCGACCCGCTATCAATTTCAAAACTAAAAGGCCTATTGTTTACCAATATCTGTTCTACCATAGGTTGTCCATTAAAAGATCGGATATAATACAACTCACCATCATCGCCGGACTCATCCTCACCCTTGTCACTGCAATCCAACTTAACGTAATTAACTTTTTTTGTACACATTCTACGTAAGTGGCCTTTCTCGTGACACTTTTTGCAAGTATAACTCGCGAACCGGCACTCAGATGATTTGTGATTCGTATAACCACACACACTACATTTATCTTTCCCTACATAAGCACTTTTGTCACTTTTAGTGATTTTGAAGAGCTGATTCTGCATTGTTTCGGCCGCGGGCGCGCCGGCACTGGCCGCGGCGGCGGCCGCGCGCGCGCAGCTCATGTTTTCCGCCATCTTGACGACTTCGGCTAGGCTAAGTTCAGCCAAATCTTTTGTATACAACTTCTCTTTTTCTTGTCCCGGTAACATCCCCATCAAGAATCTATCACGCAGCGCTTCTTCTACATTTAAAAAGGCACATTTTTCCGTGAGCCCTCGTAAACGCGCCGCCCATTGTGAATGTGTTTCACCGGCTTGTTGAACTGCTGCGTAGAAACAATGGCGGTCAGCAAATCCAACGCGTTTCGGGGTGAAATGCGTATCCAATTCTTGTAGGAGGTCAGCATAGGGAACGTCTTCCAAACTCTTAGGAAGCACCAAGTCCGAGGCCAGGTTGTAGGTACCCTCGGTGAGTGCACTCAGCAGGATAGCTTTTCGCTTGCAGCCCGAAGCATCCGTCCTTGCGGTGATGTCGTTAGCCAGAAAATATTGAAATATCCGACCTTTATACGTTTTCCACGTCTGTATATTGTGGTCAAAAGTATTTAAAACACCGAACAAAGACATTTTATATTTATCTCGTCGCCACTGTAGGATATTTAGGGAGCAGAGCAAACAAACAACCACGGTAGCTAGTAGTACACTGATTTATTCACAGCGGAGGGGAGGGGGGTAGCGGCACGCACACAGGCGTAGTTGCACATACACAACAAGATTCTAATAAACATAAGCAATAAGACCGCCCATTACGCATACGTTTTTATAGTTTTTAAGTTATTATGTGAATATTGATTAAGGAAAACATGAATGAAGAGTGAATAATATAATATCGATAATATCTTTCGCTCATTATTGAAAAATGATATCTGTGTATACCTCGGCACAAACTGTGAGGCGGGGCGCTTGGGACGGTACTCGGGGTGCACCATGAACACCATGTGCGGGAAGCCGGTGCCGAAGTACGCGCCGTCCGTGTGGTGGTGCCGCGACGACTTGGGCGTGTACACGTCCATGCAGCGCGGGCAGTACAGCTTCACCATCGCCTCGCCCGGCATGTCCGATAGACCTGAAGGTACCAACACATACACTATTTAACCATGGGTCATGTTATTCGGGCTTTATCACTTTATAGCCTATAGCCGAGTCTAATTACATGTTTGGATGGTTCACCATACGATCATCACGTTTTTGAAAATATCAGTAATAAATACATAATATTAGAAATAAGTATGATATTATGTTAATACTTATTTCTATCTAACTAATCTCTTTTTTGTAATCTACTTACCAAGAGGAAGCATAGTTTGGCACTCGCAGTAGACACGAGGGCAATGACCAAAGTCACCAGCTTGGAATTTCTCTAACATTTGTCCAATCCCACTGAAAAATATAATTTAAAAAATTAAAGTTACAACATTACAACATGTACATTACATTTAAAGTTAATTAAAGTGGTACATTTTTGTCAGTTATGGTAAGTAGCATAACATATGCATGTCAACCAATAATTATATTATATTCTACTTATGAAATCTTCCAAATATTGGTCATCCTGCTTATCACTACCATGAATTGGTAATAACAGTTATACCACTGTCCACATTCTGGTTAAATCTCCTAGTTGCTTTCACAATAACTAATAGAAGAGATCAGAACAGTCTACCATTCTTAACCCTACATGCAATGCATAAGATATCATCATTATCATAGCATAAGATATATCATTAGCCAATTCATCCATCTCCCATTATAAAAAATATAGGCTATACCGATTGGTAAGTATGTAGCGTGCGTGGATAAGGCCATATAGTATCTCAGATGCTTGTTCCACCAGGTCTGATTGGTTCGGATTGTCATCCAAGTCATCATCTAGAAAACAAAATTATGTCATTTTTTAAATGATTAACAAAAGTAACTAAAGTACTAAAATAGGGATTACAATGTGCAAATTAAGTGTTGTGGATATTTTTATTCATAAAAAAAGAAATGATTGGCCTAATATTTTAGAAATTGTAATAACTATGACAAGCATTGTATATTAATGAAGTCTTTTTTTATACTACCAAATTGGCAGACAAGCATGCGGCCCACTTGGTGGAGAGCGGTTACCGCAATCTATGGACGCCTGTAGCATCATAGATGTTACCTGCGTGCTGCCGAAGCCTTTAAATGCTTCAGAATACTCTTTTGTCTATTGAGCATAATAAGCCAGAAACAATTAACAAAGCTTTGCATGTTTCACATTTAAAAGTGATACCCATATAATCTGGCTCTATGTAATTTTATTAAATTATGGGATAACATATATATACATACTATAATAGATTAAATTATACTCAATTAATTATAAAATACTAGCATTAATTATAAAATTACAAAGCACTAGTAAATAAAGTGACTCACCTGGTTCTAGGTCTAGTATCATATCCAATGCTTGTCTATAATGTGGAACTTGTTCATTCAGGCCAGTCAAGTTAAATTTATCATTTATATAATCTTCATCGACCTAAAAAAACACAAATCAATATCCAGGACCATTCAAAACATCAAACATTATTAACGATAATCCCAACTCACTTCGCAGAAAAACTCATTGCCTCTCAATGAACAGAACCAAGAGATCCAAGATACTTCTTCTGAGCTGCTCATTTTCCTGTAATTAACGATTATGTGAACACAGCACCATAAAAATTTAACGCTTGGCCTGAACCCATACTGTGAGAAAGTGAAGCAAAAAAAATGCGATGTTCTCGCGTTATAACCAACGTGATCAAAACTTACCTGGTAGGGGCTGTACAGCACTTTAAATTTATAATATTAATGATCGAATTTGTTACTAAATTTGCAGAAATATCCAAGATATTTGATGACAAACCTCACCTTTGCTATCCACGCTTGACGGAACGGAAAAGCTGAAGAGAGGGAGGAAGGAACAGCAGCAGGATGGGAAAGATGACAGCTGACAGTGACATTAAGCCAGAGTAAAAAATCGCCATCTTGATTGATGTCAACCGGACGTGACGCGTTGACAAGCGTCGCTATGGCTATTAAGACTATTTTACAACCGTGTGACCAAAGGGAAATAGGGATTTAAAATCATAATCAGATTCTTTAAAATCATATTCATAATTAAGGTTTGTCACATCATTTCTTTCTAAATTGAATAGTTTCCACGACAGACTCTTCCAAAGTGGTAAAATGTGTGTTATAATAAATCAAAAAAAATATTATCACGAAAACTACTAACGAAATTATGACTACTGCAAACTAAAAATCATTTGAACGAGATCTAACTGTTGCGAAAGCCTTCATGTGCGCGTCTGATAGCATATCAATATCAATCATAATTAGTTTTAAAAGTTTAATAGGTCTAACAATTTATTTTATGTTACACTTTTTGAACCTACCTATATATTTTTTTAATGTGTTTTTTGGTGTGCAATAAACGATATTGTATTGTATTTTACGAACTCACGACAATTTTTTAATTAACTATCCTTCCAGTCGACTGCTTTAGCTTGGGTTTTTTACGTTACCTATCTAACTACATATAATAGGTATATTCTATATCCTTCCTCGATAAATGTACCTACTGTCCAACACTGAAATATTTTTTTCAAATCGGACCAACCAGCGGTTCTTGAGATTAGCGCGTTCAAACAAACAAACTCGAGACCACCGGAGGTGTAAATTCGTTTAGGTATAGGTAACTAGGTCGGTAGGTAGGTACGTACTTTTTGCAGCATGTGCTCCATCATATCTATTAGTATGCTGAAACAAATCTAGGTTTCCATAGCGCATGCGTGAAAGTGCGGAACCTGGATTCGTCCCGGGATCGCCTGGCACGACTAGTGATGTAATACGTAAATTTGTCTGAAATCCTTCCGTCATTTAACTTTTAATTATTTTTTTTAATCTTCTGCAAAACGAGGATCAGAGTGCAAAACTAAAAGTAGAAGGATTTAAACACGAAAGTATCGCCGAAATCCATCATTTTGGCGTTACTTCCGTGTATCCGTAATACTTCCGTAATATTATTAAGTACCTATATCCGAAACAATCCGAAATCTAGCACCCGTAGCACTAGCTTAGAGCTTATCATGGGGCTAATATTGCTATGTGAATTATCCAGCATTAATTTATAGATAAAATGATAGACTAGTTTAGATATTCGCACATTGCAAGTGGTATCCCACCCCTACGCTGCAGCATTGTCAAGGGCAGCCGTCAGTCGGCTGGCGGATCGGCGCGATGCCAGTCGGCGGCAGTCGGTCGCGCGATGTCCGACCGCGAGCTGGTGCTGCCGAGCCAGCGCTCCCGGGACTTAGAGCTGCTGCCGCTCAAGTCCGCGCTCGTCAACGCGCACCGCGAGGAGGCATATTACCCGCCGCCTTTCAGTCCGCCGCCGCCGCAAACCAATGACTATACGCTGCTGTCAAAGCGGACGCCGGCGTCCAAAAGGTTAAGATAAAATTAATTAAATAAGTTCATATAACGACATTATATTAGTTACGGAAAGATATCGCGCCAGAGAGGGATGATTGGAGGAAACTGGGGGAGGCCTTTGCCCAGCAGTGGGACACAATAGGCTCAGAAAACGGAAGATAAACGAACCTTTATTACGTTGTATTTGATACGTTTACTCATACGTTTTATCCCAATATGAATTTATTAAATCACGACAGTTTTTTTAGTAAAATAAAACAAGTCTTTATTTACAGCAAAAGGCCTCCTCTGGCCTTTTTTACATCGTCTTTTTAGTTTTATCACCACTTTTAAGTTTGTCTACCTACTTTTTCGGGGATTACCATTCAGCCACATGCAATTGCAATCGTATTTACATTAATTTATGCAATATATTTATGTGACGCAAACGGTTTTTTTAATTTATAAATATTAGTCTTGAATAATCCTTGGAACATGCTAGAGCGCGATGTTTGCCATTCGGTTCATAGTATAGGCCGTATGCACAATTGAGCATCTATAAATTTAAAAATAAACATAAATTGCTCGACAGATATGTAACACTGCAATTTCTACACGTGGTTATTTTGAAGCAAGTGTTACGGGTACTAGAAATTCAATATAATTAATACGATATACACTTGATATACATATAAAAGTAAGTCAATAAAATATGACTACAACAAACATAGACAAAACATTATTCCCAAACATAGCGAGCGACATCATAGCATTCATAGACCAATACTTACAACGGCGTAGCACTTGCTACGGGGCCCGTAGCATTCGTAGAACCAAAGCTACTACGACGTAGAGCTTGCTACGAAGCACGTAGCATTCGTTTACACTTTACATTACAGTGGCACTACGTATGCGTATGGGCCGTTACCATATAATTTTTCGCTTTTATCTAAATCTAATGTATGCAACATTACCTAATTAAACGATGCGATGAGTTGTCGAGCATAATTTCCTGCAGTAAATGAATTATTTGAGTACAATTAAACATAAAACATTCTACAAACACATTAAAATTATTGAGTCGCTTACTAGTATATTTAATTTGTGAATCAATAATTAATTTATTTGATTTCATGTGTAATTTATTAAATTTCAGAATATTGTATCCATAAGGTAATAACAATTAATAATTAATATCCATAATATGGATATAAAATGAACTTACATATTATGTAAGTAATGAACTTACATATTATGTAAGTTCATTTTATTGGTAAAACCACTTTACATGAAATACAGAAATCTGTATTTGTATTTTCATTTCTGCTGTATAAATAAAGTTTTTGTGTGTTATACGCAGACTGCTGTCAAAGCCAACGCCAGCGCCGGCGCCGCCGATGCTGACGCTGTGCGGCGCGCCGGCGCCGTCCCGCCGCCGCGAGGAACTCGCCGCGATGGCCAACCTGCGCAAGAAGGTGTCGCCTGCGCTACTCGCCGACAGGTCAGTATATAAAATAAGTCGGGTTTTCCTTCCTGACACTATAACTTCAGAACGCAAGAACCGATTTCCACAAATTTGGAACATCCACATTCGTTGGAAAGATCTCGGGCTGTGTGAGGTTTATAGCAATAGAAAATTGCGGGAAAGTGTAAAACGCGGGCGAAGCCGCAGGGCGGAAAGCTAGAATACAATAAATATTGCTGGACAATTCACACTTCAACATCTAGCCGGGTTACGGGTGCTAGATTTCTGTAATATAGATAGATAGATATTTTTATTATACACTAGCAGCCCCCGCGAACTTCGTCTCGCCATATAATTTTATTTGCAACTATCTCCATACTAAATTTCATCCAAATAAAAATTTTCCCACGTAAGCATGTGTATTTTCCGCGGTAAAAAGTCTCTCGCCATATACTTTTATTAGCAACTATCTTCTGCATACTAAATTGTATCTAAATTGAATTTTCCCGCGTAAGCATATATTTTCCCGCCGAAGCATGTATTTTTCCGCGGTAAAAAGTAGCTTATGTTCTGTCTCAGGGTCTAAAGATTGTATGTGCCAAATTTCATCAAAATCGGTTGAGAGGTTTAAGCGGGAAAGCGTAACAGACAGACAGACAGACAGAGTTACTTTCACATTTAAGAGTTACTTTTTTTTACACCTTATGTTACATTATTGGAGTTTTAGTAAGGATCCCTAATTTTTTTTTAAATATAATAAGCCTATGTTACTCGGGGATAATGTAGCTTTCCAAAGGTGAAAGAATTTTTGAAATCGGTCCAGTGGTTTCGGAGCCTATTCGTTACAAACAAACAAACAAATCTTTCCTCTTTATAATATTACGAGTAGTATATATATATAGCACCCAGACTCTCGGTACATATATCTGCAGATCGTACAAATACAATTAATAAAATGTATAAATATTTTAAACTGACAATTATTGCCGTATAATTTTTTTTCTAACGAGGAAAATTCTCCCACCATAAGATAATGGTATGGAGTCTGAATTTCGCAATGAATCTTCCATATCTGGCGCAAAGTGACCGTGACCAAGAACTGGGATGGAGCCAACACGTTTCTCATTTAAATCACATGCGTTGGAGCATGGTGTTGGTGTCCTCCATTGTACACGAGACAATTGGAAGGTCGTCTCGATGAAAGCAATTTTATCTATATTTCAAATATAATTAATAACCCTTTTACTGTTTTATTCCAAAATAGTGTTTTTCAAATGTATTAAATAAACGTTCACCATTCAAGTATTCACGTCGACAGACAGCGAGTCTCCGCAGGGAGTGAAGTGTCCTCGGGCCGAGCGACGCGAACCTCCAATAAAATGGCAATAAATGAAGTGGGGACTTCATTACCATTTCATAAATTTCCAAGAGCCTGCTCCACATCAGGCATTGTGGGCCGATCCAGAATAGAATATCTTGTGACGTCACTGTACCCTTTCAGCCCAGCAGCGATTCCGCATACATTGTGCTAAAATTAACCTTTAGAATTGATTGCGAGCACGCAACTTCACAAAGCGGCCGTGGGGCAAAGAGGAATGCAAATAAGCCTGATAATTAATGGATTAATGAACTCTTTATTAAACGTGTACTTATAAATAATATATACTATATAAATTTACAAACTTAATACTTAATCTATAAGCTAATACAGGAGCGTACAAGTACAAGGAGCGGCCTTATAGCTGAGAGCGATCTCGTTCGGGCAACCGTAGTGGATAATTTGCAAGCGCCATTTTTTCTGATGTACCTATAATAAAAATAACTGTTATACCTGTTATGCAAACCAGATTAGGGAATGCTTAATTATAAATTTGTGCTAAATTACGATGACTTATTGATTAATTTAAAGTCCTGCGACTGAGTTCCAATTGTAACGTTATGTGTGGATTACCTACGGAGCTTGAACATTAATTTTCCAACAGGTTACGAAACTAATTTTACGAATTTTAGATTTTATTTCTATAACCGATAATCCGAATTTGATGGATGAACCTTTAGACGTCTGGGACACAAGATAGGCTACTTCAATTCGTGCTCCAGTTAAGATAAGTCTTGGCCCACATAACTACTTACAATATACAATCATAATTTAACGCGGGCGGAGTCGCGGGCACAGCCAGTATGTATGTAGAGCGCCCCTCGCTGGGCACAGGCTGTATCTGCATTGCCGTATTTCACACCTGGTTGCGGTCTCCAGGTAAAACTTAGGGTTTCAAAATTAATAACTCGGAATATTTGCTTGGGGTTGTGGATACATTTAATTAACATTTTATTTGGAGAGATATAGAAAAGTGTAAATAAGTGAGTAATTCCCGTTTCCCGTTCTTATAAAATGAATAGATATAAAGTCTCTTTGAATAATAATGTGGGTTGAGTTTAAACTGGACATGAACACTAGAACACGTTTTTATGAAAAAATAATGCCTAGCCAACAAACCGGGAAGATTTGGACAGATAATAATACCGGAATAAATAAAAATAACAAAAGTAACAAAATGCAATATTCTGTTAGTAGAATACAATAGAAAAATGTTTATTTGCGTACTCAATAAAATTTTATAGATTGATATTGATGACAATTAAATATTATCATTTCTAAAATTAAAAAAATATATTATTTTCTTGTTTCTACATATATTTAATAAATAATATCTGGTAACATTACGTGAATTATCTTTACATCAATTAAAGCAACTCTGTCTAATGATGTTTCAGACATAATTATCCTGAATTCTCGAGTTTCAACAAAGTAAGAAACAACAATAAAGTCCCGGCATTGTTTCAGGAACGCGAACCGAGCCAACAACAACGAGACGAGCCCCAAGGAGGAGGAAGAGCTAGACAACCGACCCAAGCTCCTTCAGCGGGTAAGTCCTTGTTCATTTTCATTTTATCTTTTAGGATTATCTACAATGTGTGCAATAAAGTATCTTGTATTGTACAAGATATACTTTATTGCACACCAAAAAACAAAAATACATTACAAAAATATATGTAGTTATAGGTACAAAAAAGTGTTAGGTGGCCTTATAACTAAAAGCGATTTCTTCCAGGCAACCTTTGGATGGACACGTAACACAAGTACTAGACGGAGGGAGCATACAATAAAGATAAATTACATAAAAATAAAATAAATTCTTATTTTAATAGGTAGATTATTATATAATAAATACTCAATAATAAAATAAATACACATCTACAATACATAATTCATAAATATATTAAAGTAATAAAAAAAATACATAAGTTTATTCACTTAGGTACGTCTACAGATATGAAAACAGGTTGAAATTGAAAAGAATAAAATCGCGAGCTGTGCGGCGTACGTCGGCGTCGTCGTTGAAAATAATAAGCAAAAAATATGCTAGAATTATCTCGTTTGCGTAGCTGGTGTGGCTGATATCATAACTTTTTCAATATCAATATTTTACTCCACAGTTAATTTTATTGTTTACACACTCCTGAGTATCAAGAATATTTATTTCATGGGTACCATTGAGAAAATAAAGTTCAACACGTTATGATACAGCAAAGATACTGTGGGGTAGGAATATTCACTACATGTTAATTGGTGTTTGATTTGATACTATTATTAGAGTTTAAATTAAATTCAAATTAATTCCTAGTAAATATTCAGATCCAGGCTCGCTCGACCCTCGACTTATGTAAATGCTCCCAATAGCCTAACGCACGATCCTCTGATGTATCTATCAGCCTTTGAGTCAACAATCGTTGTTGGGGTCTATTATTGTTGGGGACTTACGGGTGACAGCGCGATGCCAATTATCTCCACTTCACGTCTCCAAACGGCATCACATGGTGTGTTAATTAAATAACCACATTTTACCTTAAGCACCTCCTTACCATAACAAAAGTCATCCCTCATAACAAAGATACCTACAGCGTTGAAGGTGCTACCCTTGACCCGATTACGAATTTTGCGACCTTCAAGGGCTCCTTCCCTAATTTAAAGAGCCTTGAGCCTTGTATGAAATCAAAGGGTCTTTTCCTGTTCCTATTCAAAGGGCTTTATGGAAAATATTATCGGTAGGTACCTTTTGTAAAATGTTTACTATCTAAAGAGTTAGAACTTGTGCATACATGCATTGTAGGGACTTACCAAAGTTCATATTGTAATATCATAACCTTGATACTTTCACAATGTAGTCGGAAATTGCTAGTCAAAAACATAATTATAAGTAAAAGTTTATAGCTTTACAAAATACAAAATGTTTATTTTCATTCACAAGTATTCTTATTAACTAAAACAGTAATTATTACCTCCTTTTAAGTATAAAATACCTGTGTTAGGAGGCAACGAACTTCCATAACATACATTTGTTTATAGTTGAGACGTGAATAACGTAAACAATTTGTGAATAACCTAACTATTTAAAAGCTTTATCGATTTTCCAAAGATATTACAAACCTATTTTCGTAATATCGGAGTTAGCCAGGAAATTGCAAATCCGGTGCTGCCGTAGCTATAAATAAAGTAAGTTGCGAGTGTTGCGGCTCAGCACTTACGTGAACTTACGTGACCGTTTTCAGAGCTCGCTAACAAGCTGCACGCCGATTCCTCTGCACTAATGAGGGCACACTCCATTTCTACGGATGTCTCTCGGCTTACACTCACGCCGCACTTTGTCACGTAGGGCATGCAGAGTAGCAACAGATTTCTATCTAGGTATAGTCTTAAATCTAGTTTTATTGAGGCTTTTAACTATATACAACTGACTTGTGCAAGTGATATTTTTAAGATTGTATAGAAAAAATCTCCTATGTGTTAAATCACTTTTCGAATATCTCAAAGTTACAGAACAAACATAAGAAGTTAAGAACATAAGTTGATAAGCACCAACCTACGGAGCAGCCAAACAACGAACTTTCCCGTTATTAACACGATTAGAAAGATTTATTAGATCTCTACTAATTCAGAAATAGTGCCAGTTTCCTGTAGATTGTATAAAATATTACGTGAGGATTGTAAGGACTTACTGAGAGTTGTATTTGACCCTTTGCCTTCGATTACGTATCCTAATGGGAAGGATTTAACCCTTACGTGATGAGGTTGCGACGTGCTATGATTGCAGGGTTAATTGCCATGTCTGGAGGAATTAAGTTGGTAATTCCGTGTGATATACTTACCTAAATTTTTAGTTTTTTTCCTTATCTACATACCTATAATTTATATAATATAGCTTATAGCCTTCCTCGACAAAAGGTCCAAAGTTTTCCCGACTTTTGGACGAGTAGGTAAGTTATGCAATTCATGTGCTAAGCTCACTTTATGCATTACATGCACGTCTCAACTAAATTACCACTGTACATATAGGTACGTGCTAGCTTTAAAGTGTAGATGGTTTTACTAGTTTTATAGACTCCTCCAATTT
This sequence comes from Chloroclystis v-ata, assembly GCA_963691955.1. Classification (NCBI taxonomy): domain Eukaryota; kingdom Metazoa; phylum Arthropoda; class Insecta; order Lepidoptera; family Geometridae; genus Chloroclystis; species Chloroclystis v-ata. The sequence continues at coordinate 6,837,503 of OY829905.1, forward strand.
ACTGTCTTTATTCTGGAAGTTGTCCAAGATAGCGACGTCCTATGTTTCATTGTCAAGAAGTTTGTCCACGAAGTTAAATTAGTAACATACTTCAGCTAGTCGAAACCGGAAAGAAGCAAGAATGTGGAAAACTTATAATTAGTTTAACACTCTTCAAGTATATTAATACTTTTTTGCGATCTCTCTATTTGACTCTGATTTCTGAAAATAAATGGAGCTTGCAAGAGCGAAAGGTTTCAAGCAGGAGCATTTTTAGTGTTTTTTGCTATCATGTCAGAAATATTATATCAAAAAGGGAAAATAATGTTGAAAAAAAAATTACAAAACAAGTTCAACATGTTCGAGTAAGTGCCTAAGTAGGTAGGTAAGTACTATTTTAACTCTAACCCATAACTCACTATACACTAATGCCTCAACAAATACATTTATTTATGATTAAGTTGATTTCAATCTGCTTTGGAATAGAAAATTAGTTGATAATTTATAGTTTCCTTATTGTTTGTGTTTTATCCAGCTCGTTCGGTTGAACTGTTAAGAAGCACGCACCACCGTATCTGATGAACCAGACGGTCAGAGGTCACGCTATCAAAACAAAGACAAACAGCGTTATCCCGATGAAATCCTTACATAAAGACTTTTACCTTCAGCATTTATGAGTTTCCGGTTCCGGGTGACGAGTTCTTTCAGTGCCTATTATATTTGTGTTACCTATTATTAGTTTCTGGTGAAAACATACTCAATGTGAAAACTGATAAATTAGATTTTTTCCAATTCAAACTCAAGTAACAAACTAACCAAGTAAATAAACCTAATCCACAAAATATAACTGCAAGTCATTATTATTTAAATTCACCTGATATCCAACTAGGTTATTATTACTTAATCCAAGGGTCTGATCACGACAACCCAAGGTTCATAAAAGTTATCTCACACTAAGATCGGGTACTTAATTGACACAAATGAACCTATTGTAGTCGGAATAGAGTGGCAATTGCTGCACAAAACACCAATTAACGCCTCGCTCCGGACTAGAGCCAACCGCTTGCCACACCCCAAGCCACTTGAGGGTAGACGACACGATTCATTTTTATTAGAATTTCACAGATCTTAAACGTTTTCACGAGCATTATAATAGTGCTAGCTAGATGGCTTTTCTAATGTTTCTACATAGGGAAGCGAATCACGACTAATGCTTGTCGTTTCAGACAGCAGCAACAGGAAATCGTTTAGGGTGATTATAAAATAAAATAACCATCATAACAGCAACATCTGGGCTAGATGGTGGCTATGGTGTTAAGGTAATTGTAGATACAATACAGGCAAAAGTTTGGTTCGTAAACCAGAACATAATTATCACAGAGCGGCTTGTTGTTCTGTTCCAAGTAAAATATGTTGTACCTACCTAGTCTATGCTTACCTTCATAGGGCTATGTCCGATATCTGAAATTAAGATTCTGAAGGGTCAGTCGGGGGGTAAAATAAAATTAAGCCCATAAAGCCTACGACTTTACCCCCTAAAGTCTCGTCCATAGTAAAGTGTCCCTGTCTAACAATCAGTGGCGGTCGCGTGCCGCGGGCGGCTTTCAGCCGCGAGCTGCATCTCGCATTCAACCTCAAATGACGGCTAACATGAAAAGCCTTTTTATTTTCTTATAGTTTATGGTTACTTTTTACTGAATTCTACAAAAAAGGTTGTATGATAATTATTGTAGGATTTTATGATTGTGGGTTAAGCATTTGTATAGAGAATGCGTTTAACTAATAAACTAATTGGTTGGTTTCTTTATAGTACGGGAGGCGACGATGCTAAATGGGGATTTACTCGAGCGTCAAAGAGACCTATTGGGTTGCATTTGGTAGATGATAAGAAGAAAAAAATTGTATGAGACCGATGTGTTTCATCAGTGGAGGAAGCGACCATAGATAAATAAAAACTTATTTAAAAAAATACTGTTGTATGGACGTACTTAAGCGCGTCAGTTAGTGATAGATTCTATGAATCAGATTCAATAAATTGAAAATCAGCTTAACATACTTACATACTTAAAAATAATTTAGGAAATATGATTGATAATATACGTTTGTAAATCTGATTGTTTACACGATTGGGGTGGAAGTACGTTACGTTACAAAAGTTAAAAAAATAAAAATCGCGACTCATTTTTTATCAAAAAAAAGAACAAAAAAACTGGCATTTCTAAAGGTGTTAGAGCGTCAGATTTAGATGTATATGGTTCATCTCTATGCTCTGATTCTACCATATCTTAATCTGACAATTATCTAAAGTGATGCGCCTAATATGACAAAAGTAAATTTTATTCCCTTATAATTCACGTTCGAACATAGATAGTATCTATCTCCAGTATCTTAATCTGACGCGCTCGAGTAAATCCCGAAATCCCCTCTTCGGCTCCCCTACTATTAATTTAATGGCCGCGTAATTAATCTTTACTATTTTTAAGCTGAAGAGTTTTATGTTTGAACGCGCTAACGCTAATATCAGGAACCGCCTAGTCCGATTTCATCATTTCTTTCAGGGTTTGATAGTACTTACCCACATTTATCGAAGAAGTCCATATTATATATACTAGGTAGGTTAGATGATCCAGACTTAAAATGAACTCCCCTCCACAAAACCGTGATAATTTCAACGTGTGAGAGGAAATACGTAATGCATCAATATACTTGTGTGCGTGCTACAACTTTACTGTAACATTGGCTCATCTGTCTGTCAAAGTGATACCGTTTGCTTATACGTTATTGAACATCCAATGACGAAGATCAATTTATGTGTGTTGTATCTATACACCTTTTTGCATGTACGTGTAACCGCGGTGGAGGGGCGTTCAGTTTAAAAATGGTTTTACTTATACCTATATGTAGATAGCGTAAAACACAAACGAAATTTTTGGCAGGTCGGCTAGTCAAATATAAAAGTAACGTTATCTACGAGGTAGCACTGCATTAGAACAACACTCGTGTGCTAAACTCTTATTTGTTGATACTTATTCTTCTCAGTCTAAAAATTAACATTTAATAAATCTATTAAGTATATTACTTTAGTTTAAGTAGGTAAGTAGGTACTATATTGGCGGTGGAGGCTGTTTCGTAATATAATCAAGTCCGCTGCTGGCGGAGTTATAGCCTGGAACGATGCCAAACGAGACTGCAGAATAATGTACCTACCTTCAGGCAATACCTGCGTAGTTACATCAGTAGTGAAAAATCAGGTTTAAGTATTGCAAAGTTAATAAATTACTTACATTATGAAAAAACGGAATCAAAATTCATAGAGATAATCTGGATCTACTTAGAACTATGAAATGTTTATACTGTAGGTACCTAGGTAGTTACAGTACACGGGATCAGAATCCATACAGAAAATTAAGATAAAACGATTTTCGAGAGATCGAACAAACTCTACCTACAGCTTTATAATATTATTAGTATAGATGTAGGTATATTCCGTCTGCATGATAAAAACTTGATGCTTGAAAAAAACCTCTCTCTAGTTATTTTAAAATGACATCATGAATAAGATAATTTGATTTCGTTGTGCAATGTGCAATCCTATTAGTCCGGATGAGGTCGGGTCCATGTTGGTTATCGATCTCGCCTCGAGTAGGTATTGAAACCCTGCTCTGGACATACGTCATTTTTGTCCACTAAGTTTTCGCGAATATGTACCTACCTACCTCATGGTTTCAACTTTTTAAATCTAAATAGGTTATGGTCCAATTTTATATAGAAAAGGATTGAAATTAGCTAATATATACAATATCAATGTCACAATGTATGTTACCGTACTCCTCCTAAACGGCTTTACCGATTTTTATTATTTTTTTATGCGTATTCAGTAGGTCTGAGAATCGGCTAATTATATAAGTACCTATCTATTTATTTTTTACCCCTAAAGTGATAAGGTTAGAAAGCGTGCGAAGCCGCGGGCAGGTAAGCTAGTAATTAATATTAGTAGGATATTTTGAAGCTTTGGTTATGGTATATCAGGTTCTGCTGACGCGGCCCGTGAGCATGGTGGTGCAGTGGAGCGAGGTGCGCACGGCGTGGCAGGACAGCGACTTCATCACCGAGTGCCTCTGCTGGCACAACGTGTACCGCCAGCGGCACGGCGCGCCGCAGCTCTACATGGCACCAGAGGTACGTATTCTGACGCGGCCCGTGAGCATGGTGGTGCAGTGGAGCGAGGTGCGCACGGCGTGGCAGGACAGCGACTTCATCACCGAGTGCCTCTGCTGGCACAACGTGTACCGCCAGCGGCACGGCGCGCCGCAGCTCTACATGGCACCAGAGGTACGTACCCTGACGCGGCCCGTGAGCATGGTGGTGCAGTGGAGCGAGGTGCGCACGGCGTGGCAGGACAGCGACATCATCACCGAGTGCCTCTGCTGGCACAACGTGTACCGCCAGCGGCACGGCGCGCTGCAGCTCTACATGGCACCAGAGGTACGTACCCTGACGCGGCCCGTGAGCATGGTGGTGCAGTGGAGCGAGGTGCGCACGGCGTGGCAGGACAGCGACTTCATCACCGAGTGCCTCTGCTGGCACAACGTGTACCGCCAGCGGCACGGCGCGCCGCAGCTCTACATGGCACCAGAGGTACGTATTCTGACGCGGCCCGTGAGCATGGTGGTGCAGTGGAGCGAGGTGCGCACGGCGTGGCAGGACAGCGACTTCATCACCGAGTGCCTCTGCTGGCACAACGTGTACCGCCAGCGGCACGGCGCGCCGCAGCTCTACATGGCACCAGAGGTACGTACCCTGACGCGGCCCGTGAGCATGGTGGTGCAGTGGAGCGAGGTGCGCACGGCGTGGCAGGACAGCGACATCATCACCGAGTGCCTCTGCTGGCACAACGTGTACCGCCAGCGGCACGGCGCGCTGCAGCTCTACATGGCACCAGAGGTACGTACCCTGACGCGGCCCGTGAGCATGGTGGTGCAGTGGAGCGAGGTGCGCACGGCGTGGCAGGACAGCGACTTCATCACCGAGTGCCTCTGCTGGCACAACGTGTACCGCCAGCGGCACGGCGCGCCGCAGCTCTACATGGCACCAGAGGTACGTACCCTGACGCGGCCCGTGAGCATGGTGGTGCAGTGGAGCGAGGTGCGCACGGCGTGGCAGGACAGCGACTTCATCACCGAGTGCCTCTGCTGGCACAACGTGTACCGCCAGCGGCACGGCGCGCCGCAGCTCTACATGGCACCAGAGGTACGTACCCTGACGCGGCCCGTGAGCATGGTGGTGCAGTGGAGCGAGGTGCGCACGGCGTGGCAGGACAGCGACTTCATCACAGAGTGCCTCTGCTGGCACAACGTGTACCGCCAGCGGCACGGCGCGCCGCAGCTCTACATGGCACCAGAGGTACGTACCCTGACGCGGCCCGTGAGCATGGTGGTGCAGTGGAGCGAGGTGCGCACGGCGTGGCAGGACAGCGACTTCATCACCGAGTGCCTCTGCTGGCACAACGTGTACCGCCAGCGGCACGGCGCGCCGCAGCTCTACATGGCACCAGAGGTACCGTACAACAAGTTTAGCTTTTTCGGTTCTGAAGGAACCGCTATACAATCAGGATGAACCTATAGGTTTGAAAACATTGAACGTTCACGTTATGATGTACGCCGATACATTGCATTTCTAAATTGTGACGTCACAATACATTCTGTAGTCGTTTCGGGCAAGTGGCGTCTTAAGTTTTGTATGTTATTTCATACAAAAGCCAATAAATACCTAACGCATTTTCTAATTTCTAATACTTTTATATAATCTTCAAACTTTGCGTTGCAGTTGCAGCATTAAGTACCTGTATACCATACTAATCTGGCTTGGGCAATATAAATTGAACCTCTTCATGTCATTAACCAATGAACTCCCCTCAGCTGTGCGACTACGCACAAGCTTGGGCGAACCACCTGGCGCACACAAACAAGTTCCACTACCGCAACGACCGCGACGTGGGCCAGAACCTGTACCTGCGGCCCGTCAGCGCCATCCAGCCCGACGTCACCGGCCAAGAGGTGTCCTCTTACTGGTACGCCGCCATCCGCCAGTACAACTTCTTCAAGGAGACTGATGTGCTGCACGCTAATGTCAACGCGGGTACGTGGTTAGCGTATAGTCGTTATTTAAGACCCGGCATAAATTCGGTCCCATTACAAATTTATTTATTTAGACGAGGTTATACCAGATATGATGGAAACTACAAACCTCTCGAAGAATATATGTAAACTTCTATCTATGAATGTAGGTACCTAAGTATATTAGTTTATCAGAAATCTAGCGTCCGTAACACAAGCTTCGATCTTAACACGGGGCTAGATGTTGCTGTGTGAATTGTCCAGCAATATAAAAAAAATCACAGCCTTTTAGAGTTACCTTTTAGACTATAATGTATAATCTCTACTAATAAACAAACTGCACAAATTCCAGGTCACTTTACCCAAATGGTATGGGCGGCGACACGCTTCTTCGGCGTCGGAAAAGCGCGCTCTCGAGCCGGTAAGGTGATCGTCGTGGCCAACTACTCCCCGCCAGGGAACCACTCGGGCCAGTTCGAGGGGAACGTGCTGCCGCCGCTGCCAGAGACCTTCCCCGACCTCCCGCAGCCGCCGCTGCACTGACAAAGGTTCTCGATACGTGGCCGCAGATTGAGATTTGACGGCACGTTTAGATACTAGGCTTTGCTTGTGTCCGCACCACCGCTGAAGTCGTATGACAAGTCGGAGTCGAAGAATCGATGTACTGATCGAAAGTCGAAGAAGTTGTACAGTCAGCCAAAAATGTGGTTTACCACCCGGTTGTGATTTGTACGTCAGTCAGTTAAATCATTACATCGCACAGAAACTTTTGTCAAAACTGGTAGACCACTTTCTTGGCCGACTGTACCTAGTGATACTAGCAAATTTAATTTCAGGACAGTTGCGCGTTGATTAGACTTCAGTAGTGGCGAGGATGTGTTGGTTGTTGTATGGTTTAGTTTAGACGAGCTTAGACTTTTGTAACGCAGTTGTTGAATTAAAGAGAGAATTATGTATTAGGTATGTCTGTATGAACAGCGTCAATATCAGAATTGGTGTAAAATGTAACAAATTAGTTCATATCACCCCTGTTTATGTTTCCACCGCCGGGACACAGGGACTTCTCTCCTGACGAGAGAGAGGTCAGGCCTTTATTCGTCGTTAACTTCAGTATTGACCTAGTAAGTTTATTTTTATATTCAGGCTTAGCTTAAATCATACGTTCCATAGGAAGGATACATAGGTACTAAGTTATTATCCTGTGCCACATCCCAAGTGCACGGTAAATTAACGTATGTGTTGTGTTTAAATAATCATTAGAATTTTTGATCCAAGAAACTACTTTCTTATACCTTACTTGCGTGAAACTGAATCGACTCAAGCCATAGGTACCTACAACAAAATTTGTTGTAAGGCCTAAATCAATTTAGTTGAATTATTAAAAATATATTAGAAACGATGTTCAATTGATCACACGATAAGGTAGCACGAGTTCAGCATGACAATTGTGACTTATGATAATATTTTATTACCGTATTTTTAATTACTCTATCCTGCTTTTTAAGAGTTCCAATACAATATAAATTGTAATATTATGTACTTACCTAATGAATGATGACACCAAATGTAAGATTGTCCATGTATTGTCCAATTAAGCTTCGTGCTAGTCATAGTCTTAATGAAAAGGTTGTTTTTGCCAGAGCTTCTATTTTATAGCATTTTTAGTGTAAAACAAGCATTATAGTGACGCACATTGAGATTTTTAGAAATGTTTTAATGTCTTAGATTAGTTGTCCAATCAATTCAAATTAACGAATTTTTCGTGCTTTTTGCAGGAAAAAGTATCCATTTACAAATTACTTTATTATCATAACTTAAGACAAAATAAATAACAGATATTTTATAATTGTGAGATATCTGATATTTAATTGTATTTATAATGTATATCAAGCCTGAAAAATTATTTCAACTATGAGTACTTAATTAAGTACTTCAATAATGACTTCCGTTTTCTTCTTTATAAAGCAAGGAAATTACTCTTATATCATGAATTATAGTACTTCATAATAATTAATACTGTTACCCATAACTAACTCTAAGAATTGTGCCAAACATTGTAAAGCTAACAAAAGTCAATTGTTATACTCTTTCACATATAATAAAATTCCTTCTTCCGCCTCAGGACAAAAATTTGTATAATGTGCAAATATTTGTTCCGAGTATCTGGGTATAACACCCATTTGTATAATATATATTATATTAAGTATATCAGAAATCTAGAACCAATATCACAAGCTTCGAGCTTACCATGGGGTTAGATGTTGCTGTATGAATTATCCAGCAATATTGATTTTAATTAATTTATTTTCCATTTATATTAGGAATAAAATACTTTATGCCTACTAGCCTCAGCTTTTGCACTAACTAGTATTAGTTTTATACTAAGCTTGTTCTTCAACTTTGCCTAAAATTGTACACTTTTCTAAACATTCTACTTATAGGGTAGCACTTCTTATCTTGACTGTTTATCTTAGTCTGTTGTCTAGTTGTTAGTAAATAATTAGCTAAGTATAAACAATACCAAACTTTATGTAAACATGTTTAGTAAGGAAATTGAAGTTTTTAGAAGTTATATTTTAATGAAGGAGTTCTTAATTTTAATATGAAATACACACAATACTTTACATTGTAACTGGTATTCTGTTATGATATTTTTTTCTATATTATTACTTGTAGAGAGACAGGTAAAGGCTGTGCCTACCAAACAGTTGAGTCCAGTTTAACAATTTAATTTAGTAAATTGTGTAACTTTTGTGAGTTTCTTGTTATTGTTCCATTAGCAGTTCTCAATTTATTCATCTATATTTATTAAATACTGCTAGACTTTGTCTGAGAACTTTGTGTTATTCTACACAATAATTAAACTCTAAACAGAAAAAAATTAAAAAATGTAATTATAATTGTTACATCCTCAATAGACTAATGTTTTGATATTGTTTATATGTATAACAAAAATGTTATGTTGTTACAATTATTAATATAAGATTTTTTATTGTTTACAAGTATTTAATGTTAAAACCACTGAGTTTTATGGATACAGATTTTATAGGGTTAATTCAAAATAAAAGGAATCTTAATTTTTATGTTTTAAATAAGTTGTGTGCACACATGCTGAGAGCTAATTTTTATGACAAATTATCTGTGTAATTCTGTTTCTTTGTGTTTTTGTATTTAAATCATTTTAAATTTTATGTAATGTTGATAGGATTGTCCTGCATTAAATCTGTATCCATTAAGCTCAGTTTTAATTAATCAAGGGCTGTGAATTGTTACTGTTATATTAGATAATGTATGGCTTTGCAATATTTTAAGTTATTAAATAATTCAAAAATGTTTCAATTAGTTTTCTTTATCAAATCCACAAATCAAATAGTAATTACCTAATATTTAATTAGATAATCATATTTTAATCAATAAATCTGACATCACTAGTATCAGTATGAAGAATTTATAATTTCTGCCAGAATTGTTTCATTGCATCGAAATTTCCACACATATAGGTGGAAAAGTTATTTTTAAGAGAGATGTTCCTGAGTCCTAGCTGTGGGAATGTAAAATAAGGGTGATGAAAAAGAAAACTGGAGAATAAGGTTCCCATTAGCATCAGGAATACATACATACCTGCTGCTTTGAGGAAACTGTGAATAAAAACATGAAGCTATGAAAGTAAATCAATTTATTCTTACCAAAAAACTTATAACATAGGATTCACTCAGTCCACCTGTGTTTGCAACTAGTGCATACGTAATAAAGCCGCATCTCCTCCTCAGCTCGTCTCGTCTGTCCCTGGAAGAACACGGCCTCCCGGTGGTTGCACTTCGGACACATGTGGTCCTTTGTCCGCGGCAGGGTTGGGTCACTCACCACATCAGGATTTATATGAGTCAGCTCGTCCACTTCGTGCATAATCTTGTTTACGTACACGCAGTTGGAGTCTGCTAGTTGTTTGTAATCACAATTTCTGCACGCGTATAACAAAACTTTGTTGTTTTTATCTTCGCGCGGGTAAAGCATGTTGTTGCATTCTTGACAGAACTGAATGCCGACGTAGCCAGGTCCTCCGTCTTTTCTGGCAAGGTTCAACGTCATATTTGATATTTTATTTCTTTTATTTGGCTAAACCTATTCTAGATTTCTAGCAGAAAATTTAATTCAGTAAATTTCAGTACATATAGAATTGACAGATGGGCGCTGACATCCAATTTGGCACTGCCTAAGATACTGTCAAATGTCATTGCTCTGAACTTCTTCTTCTTGGTATATGGCTTTGCGATCGAAATTAATGCCCATATTACATTCTCAATCAAAAACAGCCCATAGATAAAATAATAATATTTTTAACTGGCAACTTTAAAATTAGCTTCTTTTTGTTGGTGTCATTGTTTAATACTTGACTGTGGTTGGCCATTGCACAGCTCCACCAAGTTCTTTTCCTATCCGTAGCCGATTCGTGTTGTGCTATCAAAATGGGTAAGGATGAGTTTTTGCCCAAAATAGTTTTATTTCGATAAAATTATAGTGATTAAAGTGCGTTCTAGTGTTCTATTAGTGCGAATATCGTGAAAGTGTTGTAGTTTTATCAAATAGTACCATATAAACTCAGAAAACTTCATATATGTATAGGTTCCGCCATGGCGGAGACATGTTTTTCTCGTGGTGTAAAATATATCTATTTACATCTCGTTTCGGCCGCGTCGGATGCGAGGTGAATCAAAAGATTCCCCATTCATGATATTCAATTTAGACTGTGGAGTGTTGATTTTAGAAGATAGTAAACAGTAGTGATAACCGGCGACTTCGTCGTTTCAGGTAAACCCCGTGGTATTCGCACGGCGCGCAAGCACGTGAACCACCGCAGAGAGCAGCGATGGGCTGACAAGGAGTTCAAGAAAGCCCACATGGGAACTAGGTGGAAGGCTAACCCCTTCGGTGGAGCTTCTCACGCCAAGGGCATCGTTCTGGAGAAAGTGTAAGTAAGTTTCTCCAATTTTCATTTGGATGTACATTCATTTATTATGTTTGCGCTATTCTATGCTATTTTCTGAATTTGTTTTGGTCTAGGTGCCCTAACTTATGATTTGATTTTATCTGATTCTACTACCCTGATGATGATGAGAAGAGTCGTCGAAATCATCTGAAGAAGCGTCATGAAAAGCGTCCCTTCCGCGCGCAGTATTGTGCCTGTGAATGTGTTCCTACTACAATCACAGGATAATACTGCGAGCGGCAGAGCCGCCCCCACATCTCGAGGCATTTATGTGAACAAATTGCGCATAGAAAACTCGAAACTCTCATTTACTAGTGAAATCGATAATACGCGCCTTAGAAAATAACACATGGGTCAGTGAACTCTCTTGAGGTTATAAGCATGTATGTATGGTGTTTACATTAGCAACTTGTATGAGAAAGCTAGCTGTTTTTCTATTGATGTATAAATTGTAAGCATTTAAAATAACCTTTTGTACAAAAATGTTAAGGAGTGGCATTTGTGAAAAAATACCATTTATATTTTTTTATACAATATTTTTGTACACTTGGCTTCAATGGCTTTGCAATTACTAACTTACGATAATGTTTCACAGTGAAAAATACCCATTTGTATTTTTTTAATAACATGTCACATAATTTTTTAAAACATCCTTTTAATAAATATTCATGGTGTTTTTTTATCCACAGTGGTGTTGAAGCCAAGCAGCCTAACTCTGCTATCCGCAAGTGTGTCCGTGTGCAACTCATCAAGAACGGAAAGAAAGTGACAGCCTTCGTACCCCGTGACGGTTGTCTCAACCACATTGAAGAGAATGACGAAGTCCTAGTAGCAGGTTTCGGTCGTAAGGGTCACGCCGTCGGAGATATTCCCGGAGTCAGATTCAAGGTGATTATCAATTTGTTCAACCTAAAAGCATCTGCAATGACTTAACATGCTTACTAACTATTTATTTCTACTAAGTACATATTAATGTAATTATAGAATTTAATGTTTTGTTTTTTCTCTACAGGTTGTCAAGGTCGCCAACGTATCCCTTCTAGCTTTGTACAAAGAAAAGAAGGAGAGGCCACGATCATAAGCTATCTCTGTGATAAGGTGAGAAATCCTAATATCTTTTTGGTAAATGTGTATTCAGAAACTGCAAAGAAAATCTGATCAAAAACAAACTAAATGATGTTTACTTTATTTGCTACTACTGAATGCCATGACGTTATGTAATATTTTAACTGATAAATATCAGTAGCTTTAATGTCGAACATGCCGAAATTCATTAAAACTAACTCCAATTTTATTTTGTTTCAGTGACCTGCTACTGGAAAGCTTTTGTTTATAAGTGTACATTTATAAAATGTAAAATCCGTACATAATAAATGTGTACAGCCAATATTTTTTTTCATTTTCTACAGTCCATTATCTAGGATGCAAGAGTTGAAAATTAGAATTAGTATGTTCCTCTTCCTTTTGAATTATAGTATTCAAAAGTAAAACCAACAATAAGTTAGGCTATTTCAGAATGTACTTACAATCAAGTCCTAATTAAACCAGTGAAGATAAATAACTTAGGATTAGGATCAGTAAATATCATTGGGCCATACAATTTAGTCTGTTAGACAAAAAAAAGGAATCAAAATAACCATGATTTATTGCTAAATATATTTCCATTGCTCTGATTACATAAGGTACTGGTACATCTGAATTACACTAGTTTAACAGTGGATAAATATGCACTACAGTCGCAGACTACATTTAAACTAGGCAAGTTACATTTTTGTAGATAATTTCTTTGATTGTTGTAGTAAGAAACGTTAAGACATGATATTGCATATTTATTACACCTAGTCGTTTTCTACACAAGGCCCCAAATGCCAATACATGTGGTACCTAGCTACTATTGTTTTAGTAGGAAAACAGTGTCTTTCGAGAGTGCAAAATAAACTGGTGCTACTTCAAATTAACTATTCAAAATGTATTACTTATTGTTATTACAGAGTATTTTTATTTAAACTATGCAAAGAAAAGAATATCCTTTACTTGATTCATTCTATTTAACACTATCAATTCAACATGTTTTACGCTGCACTTGTAAGCAGTAATTTAAAAATTAAACTATGAAACCCCAGTTCAATATCAATTCACTATCACAAATTACACAAGTCCTTATAATCATTCCAAAAATACACGAGTATCCATTCCTAACATCACAGAGTGTAATCATTTAGACATAGTTTGGCATTAAAATACAAACAAGGACATATTTTGTATAATATGCATAGGAATGCATATTACACAAAACCCATTTTATCTAAAGTTGGGTAGCATTAACTTTCCTTTCAATTGTTTCGGGTTCAAGTAATTAATAATGCATATAAGGGTTAGAGTGCGCTCTGCAGATATGAATACCAATTAAAAACTGGTTATATGGTATAATTCGATTTATGGAGTATGTACATTTTAATTTCAAAACAACATAACTAATAACTGAGTATGCAAATATCAACTGTACCTGATACTGTACATTTAGGTACTGTTATTATAAGCACTAATCCCCTTTTTAAACTTACATAAACACTTGTTATTCATACAATATTATTTAACATTATTCGAGTCCAGTTTGTCTAATACCAATTGAATAACTGATATTTTTTAAAATTTGGATACATAAATGGAAAAATAACATTTAATTATTTACAGATCATTGATCTAACACCCAATTCATAAAATGGGTGATAAATACATATTTGTATGGCATAAATATATTTTAAAACTACGTTAAAATATTAATTTAATCTTAACCTAGTGTTAGTTATCTATATTTATAAAATTATCTTTGATGTGCAAAATATATTACTCTTTATGAAGCCATGAGTTACATTTCATAGACTGACATCCCCATAACGCCTAGGGCTATTCAAATACAATTGGAAGGCTAAGTTACATCATAGGTCGATATTTTTGATACATATATAAATCATTGTTTACCAGTAGCTCAATTAACTAGACACAGATGACATTGAATACGATAAATGTTGCTCTGTACAATCATTATTTTTATCAATTGGAATAATGTGGTAATTTGCTGTTAATAGCCGAATTTGATAAATTACGCGTACTAATACGCGATTTGAGAACAAAGCTAAACTCGCCCAAATTTGCCCGACGAATTACAACAGCGTTAAAACTTCATTTGTTTATCCACACACACATTCAATTTAGACCGCTTCAATCTTAACATTTTACATTTGGTATTCCTTGTACGACATGGTTTTTACACGAGTTTAGTACTGGTTTGAACGAGTGTGTTTACAAGGAGCGGCGCCGCGCGCGGGGGAGCGCCCCTGATACCGCTCGGGGTCCGAGCGCACGCGCTGATATCTGTAACAAATTTTACTGTAAGATCTCAATAGTTTACGCACAATACGAGCTTACTGTGACGTCAGTGCAGATCCTAGTTTTCCCACAACAAATTAGAATTATGCTGTTCATTGCAATCCTTCGTAATAGGAATTATAAATGAACGACTGAACACCAAAAACGATTAAATCAATTTATTAAATTTGATATGGAGTTTGAGTCCCTTATAAGGACATAAGCTACTACTTATACTATAAAGTCAAAGTCAAAAACTTTTCCATAGAAACATAGGAATTTACATGGACATGTCAGTTATAACACGTCTATGTAAATAACTCCTTATAAATTAGTAAAAGGTATTTTAGGGGCTAATCTATACTAATATTATAAAGCTGAAGAGTTTGATTGTTTGTTTGTTTGTTTGAACGCGCTAATCTCAGGAACCGCTGGTCCGATTTAAAAAATTATTTCAGTGTTGGATAGTCCATTTATCGAGGAAGGTTATAGGCTATATTTTATGAAAAAAAAGCAAGCGAAGCTGTTGGCGGTCGGCTAGTGTAGTCTATATAAAAGGATGAACAGAACATAGTCTCACTATTCCTTAACGGTTCTTACGGAAGACCAGCGTAAGCTGTCCCAGCAGCTTGCATAATGCTGAGTAAGGACCGTTTTGCAGCGACAAACATACATAAAGTAATTAAGTAGGATCTTTGTTAAATTAGTGTGTGTTTAGTTATAAGAATATGTATGTTTTTGTTGCAAATAAATTTATTTTCTTTCTTTCTTTCTTCTTTCTTAACTATGTCAATATAAGGTAGTGTATGGTCTGACCTGGCGCGCGGGGCTGTGCTAGGAGGGCGGCGGCGAGTCCATGGTCTTGATGTATGCGACGCACGCGCAGAACTGCGTCCACCAGTACAGCGCCTCGCCCGCCAGGCTCGCGCCGCCCAGCGCGTTCACCAGCTCTATGGTGGACAGCAGGCTCGGAGGGTTCACCTGGAACGTTACAATGTCACGTTACCGAATTAATAATAAAAAAAAAACTTTATTTATAACATTTTTACAAGAATGCACAAATGGTACCTTTAGAAACGATGACACTACCGAAGCTTTACAAACTGTGTGGTAGTGTCAACGCCCAACTCCTTGGTTACTGGATAATAAAGAATTAAGTAACGTATAGATAGATAGATTCATGATAGCTTCATTGCACACTTCAATTAACAAAACAGTATACAGGATAACAAACTTAACTTATTGTATGTACAATTGGCGGCTAACGTATGTTGCTGGTTTAAAAATCGTGTTTGTTACTCTACTGTAATAAATAAATGGCGCCGTGTGACGCACAAGAGTTGAACACAGACGCCGAGAGTACTTGATGAGAGAATTGCTTGATTTGAGTCTTTATGGTGTTTATTAGATTAAAGTTGCTATGGATCGTGATCTGAAATATATAGACATACATTTTATTTTTATTTATTACCTTAACTTGCACTAGATGTAGGTACTCTCCTAGAAGTACGTTACTAATGTAATACTTTATTTGGTTTCAATAAATAATGATGAATTGAGTGTATCATGCTCGACGCATAGAGACCCGACGAGGTTGGAAATGTGACGTAACTGAGACAGTGTGTAGTTACCTTGAGTATGACGTAGATGAGCACGGGCGTGATGTCGTCTGCGGAGGGCGCGCCGCCGTCGCTGAGGCTCAGCACCGCCATTATCGACGTCACGCACCGCATTATGCACGACAGCTGCAAACAAATGAAGCGTTATAACTACTGAAACTTATCTTCCTCTAAGAGCTCTGCCTCACTAGGACGTCTTGGCGACGTAGCCCGGCTACGTCTCCAGCAGTTAATATTGAAATGTATGTTACCCACTTGGTGACGGTGTGGCAACGTCGCCAATTTGAAAGCGTAGCCACAAGCGACAGTTCCCTAAGTGGCTATAGGCTACTTTGGCGGCCTGGCAAGTGGCCACTATAATGTTCACGTTTAAATTGCACCTCCCTCACTCAGTCGCCAGTGAACCGCCATTTTGGAAGCTCGCTCAAATAGTTATTTGTATGCGAAAAAAATTACTCGAGATGTCATGGCCACTCGACATGACCTTCGGTTGCCAGAAGTAGCCAGACTTGCGTCGCCGGCTACGTCGCCATGGCGTCCTAGTGAAGCAGAACTATCACTGTATTGTGCTGTTCAGGACTCCAAGTGTACCTTGTCGCGCGGCGTCCTGTACACAGCGAGGTGTCGCAGCTGCAGCTGGGCGCGTGGGAACGGCGCCGCCCACAGGTGGACTGTGGGCACGCCGAGCCGCGCCGCACCGCCCCCGCCTCCTAATCGTCGGATGTGCTCGCTTAGGACCCTAAAGATAATAAACATTTATTTGAAAATAGTCATTATTCTAATAAATAAATATAGATTTTTTTTTATTTTAGATCGTCTTGTATTTCTCACACCGTCCAAATTAGAATAAAGTTAGTTCAGACCAGACCCGACAGCCAGACTTAACTATGAGCGTGCAGTATTGGAGTTTTGCACACGGCACGCTAGTTCAGGCCATGCCCGAGCCGTGTGCAAATACCACAAGGGTTCAGCCCGATTTCATTTCAGTACCTCTGGAGAGAAAATACTCTGACCAACACGACACATAAATACATAACATGTGGATTTGGTCTTAACAAAATAGCTTGAACATTATGGTAAAGGATCAATAGATCACTCACTGGTCCCGCGCGATGTCTCCATCGCCGTTGGGGAACAGTACGTGCAGGTAGAGGCGCGCGAAGGCGGCGCGCTCCACCGTGATCTCCACCATTTCTAGAACGTTCGCCGTCGCTCCTGACAACAACAACATACAATAGATGATTAAGTCAATGGTCTATCACCTTTTTCTTTTAGGTTTATTCAAATTCATAAACCTTTGAATAAAAAGTAAAGTGAAATTTGTTTATTTGACATAAAAGTAGATAACAGAAAAATATAGTGATCCATAGGCTCCTGAGCTAGTATAAACTGTGTTTCAGGAGCCACTCGCTTTTCCAGAGTGCGACATAAATAATAGCGTGATAGATGTCATAGATGTTATAAAATGTTTAGGATAATATGCCAGCTCGAAAGTCATAACAGACAAGAGAATATTACCTTCCCAAGATGGATCGGCCCTCACTTCGGCCGTGATAGCCTTTATACTAGCAGTCAGTCTTGTAGCCTTCTCGTCCATCAGCTCGCCACCTGAAATTATCATTCAGATAATTACAACACGAGTCAGAATCGATTAAGTCGCAGTCGGGAGACCTTCGCACGCCGCCCCACACAGAGTTCCTAAAACGAGGGTAAACTTCGGCTGCATTACGAATGTTCAGCTTCGGTGTATCAGCGGCCTGATCTGTGTGAAGTGTTATCGCTGAACAAAAACAGCTGGTGCTAGAAAGAGATGATAGATAATTTGATGTATTATCAGATATATGTATAGATAGTAACCGTTGTTGTTGGAGTGGTTGTTGTGCGCGTGGTGGTGCCTCGCGAGCCGGCGCAGCGCCGCGCCGCGCTCCAGCTGGTCCAGCACGCGCGCCGAGCCGCACGCGCGCTGGTGCCCCGAGCCCTCCAACTGAGCCGTCTTGATTTGCCTACAACACACGCACACTTACTTACCAGTACTAGAAAATGGTATGGGGAAAATTACAAGATCATAATGTAACCTTGGTTCTCGAGTGGGAGTCGAACTCACGCCTCCCAGTCTAGCCTTGGTTGCTAAACTGTCAGTAGTGTTGTCAGTTCTTAACAAAACTGATAGGCGCATTCAGTGCTTCACATCTGATATGAGGTATGGGCTAAATTCAAGCACTTACGGAGCTCCTCGATAGCTTAGTGGTAAGCGCAACTCCCACATCTTCCACACGAGGACCAAGGTTACGTTGTGATCTTGTAATTTATCCCATACCATTTTCTAATAATTTAGAAAACTTAAGTGAGACAATCACTATAACAAAACAAATAGTATTACTAGTACTGCTAGTGTTGGTAGATGGGGGGGGGGTACACTCACGCTCTGAGCGCGTGTTCCTGGTGGTGCAGCGCGGCGCGGCAGGAGGAGAGGTATGCGGCGTAGGGGCGGCGCGCGGCGAGGTCGGCCCTCAGCGCGGCGGCCAGACGCGCGCCGCCGCCGCCCGCCGCGGACAGCGCGCGTTGCACGCCGCTGGCGCCGGCCGCCGCCGCCTCCGACGTGGCGCACGCGCCCATAGCGGACACCCACTCCGCCAACATGCTGCTCGTGCAACGCTACACAGAAACAATACTTGTGGCTTGTGTGCTCGGAGACTTCCGCGGTAAAGCAATAGCATAGCATTTTTATCAGGGTTCGGAGCTGTTCGGTTATTTTCGTTATGGAATTTCTGGAGGTCTCCACGCTCAAGGCCCGCAATAGAAACCATGCAATAGCTAAAAAACTTCGACCATTCTCAGATTTAACCAGTATGTTATTGATGAAATGATAATCTAAAAATTCTAGAACAACATAATATGTGGATGACCAGTTTATCTATAGCAGGATGTGTATGAGAGTTACACTTACATTAGGTACATATTCAGCACAGTGCAGATCAGGGTTGGACAACACCATCCGCAGCTTGCGCTTCATGCTGGCGAACACCTCGGGGTCGTTAAGGTCAACCATGCCTTCCTGTCTGGAATGCAATAAGGGTTAAAATTTACACATGTGAAAAATGAAAACTGCGACTTTCTTGGACTCTCGGTTGACTATGTTCGTCCTATCATTAACCTACGTTATTCTCCTCCACCGCTAGTTAACTCCGTATACCATCACAGTTGGACCATCATCATCATTGGTACTTGGCTAGGTCATTCTCGGAGCTGTTTTTGCCGGTCTCATATCATTGAAGTCCTCGCCTGCGGCTCGGCCTTCAAACTCATACTCGACCTGCAATTACCTATTTCGCTGCCTTTGCAATAATGTACTATTCTTTCTTTCTTTCTTCTGTAAGTGTATAGTCACCTGTCGAGGTCATTGGGCGGAGGCTCGTGGCGGCGCGGGCGCGGTCTGGCGCCGCTGTCCGCGCTGGACTTGCGGCGGTACTTGGCGAGGATATCCTCGGAGCTCTCAGTACTGGCCGCATCTATCCTCTCTTCTACTCGGACCTCTTCTTCTGGCAGTTTTACATCTGTGGGCAGGCACATTTTATTATGGCGATAACACTCTGATATTGACTTTCTTTTCTATCCATCCAAAGGTTGCCTAGAAGAGATCGCTCTTCAGCATTGTACCGTAATTTTAGTTTAATGTTTGTACTTATATTTCTTTTCGTACAATAAAGTAATTTTGATTGACTGACTTTATTTGGCGATGGAAAACGAGTGTCCCCTGTAAATGACAGTCTGTCACATAATGAGTAACAGGTTTCATTAAAAAGCCGGCCGGAAATACAGATTTAGAGCCTGTTGAATAAAAGCTAGGAATTTTGCAATGTATAATTTATTTTAATGTGAAAAGTAACTGTCAATGGCACAGTAATTTACAATGTAAGAGTGAAAAAGTAATATATGGACGCTCGGCAGTGTTGCCAACCGTCATACACATGAAATGTTGCTACATAGAAACTTAAAATTATACTAAATTAAATCTAATCTTATTATTTAATTTAATAAATTTAATAAATGGACCATCCAACACCCCATGTACTTACCGTTCTGGTGCTGATGGTGGCGGCCCTTCTGTCGGAACATCTTGATCCGGTTGAGCAGGTTGCCTCCCTGGCGACGCACATTGTTCTTCAGCTCGTCAAAGTTGCCTACTAAGCCGTCCTCGCCTGTTATCCGCCGCCTGTATACATTATACGAGTACATTAAATTGATGATTATGATTTTGAACTTCGTAAGATGTGCATTAAAATAAAATAGATTCGAGTTAACCGGGCATAGATGATCGGGGATGGTGGGATGCTGCAAAAGACCAGGACAAATGGAAGAACATGGGGGAGACCTATGCCCTACAATGGGACACCATAGGTAGGCTGATAAAAAAAAAGATTATTATTATGCCGCGGGACTGTCTTTTTGAAGGCAAATCTGTTACAACCTGATAAAGTCGTAGCTTATTTTATGGAAATGAAGTTACTTTACATGTTGATTTTTTTAGTGTTATATTTAAGTTGCTATGGATCGTGTGTCTGAAAAAAAATACATTTTATTTATTGAATAAAAGCTAGCAAACCTCTGTGTCTTCTCGGCCGTGGCGTCGAAGCTGATGCTCTTTGGAATGGCTCCCGTGTTGGGCTTCACGGGCGGCGGGCTGACGCGGCGCTCCGTCACATTCTCCGAATTCACATCCTGAACGAAATACTTACATTAAAATTGTAAATCAAACGAACTCTGTGAAATTCGATGACAATTTTATTATGTGAGCGGCCTAATTCAATGCGATTTACGCCTTTTTTTTTTTTTTAGCTGATAGATTATTGGCATTTTATATACAGGCTCCTACTGAGTGAGTAATGTCATAGAAGTATGTAGGCTATCCAAAATATTCATAGTCGTTTCCTAACCTAACAAAAATAGTATGTCACATTTTTAAGAGTTGATTTTTATAGCACGTTTTCTGGCGGTTAAATGAGCTGATCTTGATTTGAGCCATATCTCTTCGGAACTTGTGGTGCAGTGGACGTTCTACGGCTGTGTAGGATTCACCTGACTAGAGCTCTTGTCAGAGACAGAAGTGTCGGCGCTGTTCACTGACAGCGTAGACAGAGACATCACGCTAGCGCCGTCTCGCTTCAGGTCGATGCGGGAACTAGAGATGCTGACTATGGAGGTTCGTATCTCGGATTTGACGATGCGTTGCGTTATGTTGTTGACGAGGTTTGATGTGGAGATGGTTGCTGTGGAAATTACAGGTAAATTAAACTCATACAATATTTGTCTAACATATCGACGAGTATCATGTCCTATCTCAATTTTTTCGATTTTTTTATTACACCAACGATTCATTGTTTCATTCTCCATTCTCCTCATAAAAACACACAAATTTCGACATTGATATTGAGAGAGGAGAAATTGATACTCCATCGTCGATATTATGTATACCCTATGTGATACAGACTTGTCGAGTTATATATCAGTGCCTTTATTCCTACGAAAGTTTGGTATCGGTTTCGTCAAGTTTTGATTTGAGAAGTTTCTAGAAGATTCTTACCTGACGACATCCTATTCATAAGATCATTGATCGCGGAACTATCCCTGGCTTCTTCCGGCCTCTCTTCAAACCGGTCGTACGGCCGTGACATCGCATTGAAAGAGCTCTCACTGGAGTTCAACGACCGGTCCATATCCTCATCGTAGCCCTTAGTCTCAAAGCTTTTAGGATCATAGGTTTTAGGGTTTGTGTAGTTGGAGGTGGAGGGGAGGTCGAATTTGGAGGTAGAGGGGTAGGTGTGGTTGGGAGGGGGAAAGGAGTCGTCCACCCATTGGCTGGTCGCGTCGCTGTTGGCGTCGAGGGTGGATTCGGTCTGCTCACTCTCTGTTGCTAGTTCCCGCCTGTAAAAATAGTTTAATTGTTAGTGGTTTTGAAGCGGATTAAGCATGAAAGATAAATAAAGGAATGTCACACCACTTGCTCAAGAGTTCATAGAATGTGATTTTTTTATTATTTTCCATATTAATCCGGGGAAAGGTTAAATACTTGAGGAAGAGAGATCTCTTATTAATAAATACAATACTACATTTTCACATCAAAAACATACATCTGCCGCACTAAAAGATACAGAAGATGCGAGCACCCACTTATTAGCCAAAAAATAATGATCCAAACTTGTCAGTATGAGCTATATTCCATAAATTATAGTCAGAACGCACCTATCTCCGGGCACGTAATCAAACACGTCGTTCGGCAGAGGCGCGGGCGCGGACGTGCTCGGACTCTCCGGCGCAGAAGTCGCGTAGCAAGTCATCACCTAAACAAAAATACATTAAATACCCACCTTATATTTAATTTTAGTTAAGAAGCCGCTACGTGAATGTGTGACGCTAGTTACACAAATTTAATGAAGTTTATAGCTAGGAGAACAGATGCCCGATGGGCCGGAAAATTTTCGAGTAGAGACTACGGATCGGAAAACGCAGCGACGGACGTCCACCAATAAGGTGAACAGATGATCTGTTGAAGGCGGTTGGCTCGCGGTGGATCGTATAGGGAGCATTTTGTCTAACAATGGCCGAAATGATGATGACGAATAAAGTGTATGATAATTGAAGTTGAAACGAGTGAAAACTCTGTGAAGAGATGATGACCTCACAGATGTTTCTCTGTAGACTCCGTGAAGATGGCGCTTGTAGTTAAAATATCGGAAAACTCAAAATCATTAAAATCATGGTACCTGTTCCAAATTCAAATATTGTTATAAACCATAAAGTGTATGTTT
Source organism: Chloroclystis v-ata (assembly GCA_963691955.1). Classification (NCBI taxonomy): domain Eukaryota; kingdom Metazoa; phylum Arthropoda; class Insecta; order Lepidoptera; family Geometridae; genus Chloroclystis; species Chloroclystis v-ata. The sequence continues at coordinate 6,860,379 of OY829905.1, forward strand.
ACCGGGTATCCGTTGACGAGGATGCTCTTCCGGTTCTCTGCGGGGAAGTGCAGCGCTGTGGGCGCCGCGCACAGGTCCAGCTCGCCGCCGCGGTGCAGCGCCGCCGTCGCTGACAGGTAGCCGCCCCCTCTGTGAAACATGCCATCCATGATAAACATACACATCTATAATACTAGACAATTCAAGCTGCAACATCATAGATAGTAGTAAAAATATCTACAAATTGTACAAATATATTTTTTTTTCTTATTAGTCCCGAGGCGGATTTTATGGACAAAATATATTGATTCAGATTTGGTCCGTAAAAATACAAAGATTTTACGAGAGGTTGATAGTGATCCAAGCATCTTTGTGATGCTTGGACATAAACCACCAACACACCAAAATAAACTTCAACCTGAAATAGTCGAAATGGCTACCTTTGCCTTTAGAGCAATATAACTAGCCAAATAGAGTGGCGTGCATTTTGTACAATGCTTGAACTCTACGAAGTATCAAAATTTACCTGCTAGGCAGATTAGGACGAGGTGTGTGCCGTGGACTCCCGACATCAGGCCTTCGCATGTTGCCATTCTGAAAAATTCACAAAAAATTCAACTCTGTTCTATAGTCAGACATCGAGCAATTATGTAAAAGGTCCATTCTCTCAAGTCTCTCTAAAGTAATTTTCTTGTAAGTATATAGGTATTAGTACACGCCTGTCTTATTTAAATATCATCTCTCTTTTCCATCCAAACGTTGCCTGGAAGGGATCGCTATTTAGCGATAAGGTCGCCCATTATACGTGTCTCTTTTTGTGTTGTTGATCATGTGTGTTTTGTTTTTGGTGTACAATAAAGCGTTTTTGTATTTGTAAGTTTGTTTTGATGGTACCTTACGCTTATAGGGTCTTATAGGTCTTTGATGTAGTTATTACCTGTGCAGGAGGTCTGGCGATGGGCTGGAAGTCCTCTTGCTGCGAGGGTCGCCGCGGCCACGACGTGTCGGAACGTGCTGCCACCGACACACAGTCATCGGTATCCACCTGCAGATATAAATACATAGTCAGTATAGATTAAATTAAATAAAAATTAAAAGTGCGCGTCAAACTTGCTTAAAGATTGTTAATTCAATTTTAGAATATGTATCTGTTAATGACACTTTTAAGTGTACATCGCGCGTAGGTTTTAGACATAAAAAAGTATAAATGACAACGAAATGACTGAAGATGTCGTTACTGCCACGGAACAATAGCAAGAAACTCATCAAAGTCAACACAAAACTACTCATAACTGTTTGACACATCAGCCTATGGCTGCCTGTCTATAAATAATTAATATATAAAAAATGGCGTGGTATATTCCGGTACTGACCTCTGTGTTCCTATCGCTGTCGGATGCCAGCACGTCGATGCTCCAGGCCGACTCGCTCGCCGTCTCCGACACGTCGGGCACCACTTGATTGTTGTTTAGGTTTAAACCTGGCGAAATTAACAGAAATTACAAATCCGGCACGTCCGGCAATATTTATTTAATTTATTTATTTTGGACCGTCACATAACTAACGTCACCCTCATCATCATCATCATCATTTCCGCCATCGGTCGTCCACTGCTGGACATAGGCCCCCCCCCATGACCTTCAGGTATTACGGTCGGATGCAGCCTGCATCCACCGTGAACCAGCAGCCTTGACAAGATCATCTGTCCATCTTGTTGGTGGACGTCCGACGCTGCGTTTTCCGATCCGTGGTCTCCTCAGAACTTTTCGCCCCATCGGCCATCCGTTCCCCTCGCTATAATTCACCCTATTGTTTATTTAATAATGTGTAGTAGCTACAATACCTTGGTTGTTGGCGGAGTTGGCATGGTCGTTGTATTCGCCGATGGTCTCAGAGTCGGAGGCCAGCACGTCCGTGCTCCAGGTGTCGGACATTATGCTGATCGTTTCATCTCCTTCCAGAAGCTTCTGGAAACAAAAACGCGATACTTATGGGGAAGGAGACCCTAAAAATAAGATATCAACCCTCACTAGAGCAGTTAAGTTTGATGTCCTGTATATTGTTTTTGATTTAGGTGTACAATAAAGTTATTATTCTATTTTTTTCTTAGAGAACCGATCTCATTTACAAAAGATTTTTTTTAATTACTTTCCTTTCTAGTGATCAAACCTCAGTCGGTACAATCATCCTTATTAGTAGTTATTAAAAATTTGCTTCGATGTTTTTATGAAAAACAACAATTTTTTTGCTGTCTATACATTTTTCAAAATCTAAGAACTTCTTTCTATAACTATTACGTTACATGTCCTTATTGTCCCGTCTCAAGATTCATCCTGTATATATTTACCTTGATTTCAAATTTGCAGAATTTATCTTCAATCTCGTTCCTGGTTTGTTTGAGCAGCTTCGCTTGGTTACTGTTCGGTAGGATTGGAGGAATGTTTTGTGGCATCCTACACAAAACATACACGTTACTGCTACAGAATAACTTTTTTTAACATTTCATAAGTTATAAATAAAACTACCTGGTAAAACAAAATAAAATATAATCGGTCGATAAAAAAGAGGTTCCCTGGAAGGTATTCGGGAGTTCTAAAATTGGCAAATTTATAGATTTTGATATGCGCTTTCCAAAATTTTTTTTCTTTTCAACTTTGCCACCTCGTATGTTTGCCGCTCGCACGGCCATATTGGAAAAATGGCGCCGATAAACAGTTTTTTTTCCGCGCATTTTACAGGAATTTTATCTACGGTACGGTGTGGCAGCAGCACATCGAACCGAGCTAACGGTGCACCGTCTAGCTTTGGCATTGAATGTGTTAAAGAGCAATAAGATAGATATTATAGAATTACTTTATTGCACATCATTAATAACATAAAATAAAAAGTGGAAGTAATAATGGGACAATTGGGCGGCCTTATCGCTAAAAGCGATTTCTTCCAGGCAACCTTTGGATGGATAGAAGCATTTAATATGCTGTAGTAAGTATAAGGTTGTAGTTACCGTCGCTGCGGCGCGTCGCCGGCCGGGTCGCCGTCCGTCACCTGCGACGAGGGAGTCTCGCGCCCCGATATGTTGGGGCTGCCGCGCCCGCTCACGTTCGCCGACACCTGCCATCATACACATAACATCATCATTTCATCATTATTAAATGAATAAATAAGTTGGACAATTCACACAGCAACATCTAGCCCCGTGATAAGCTCTAAGCTTGTGTTACAGGTGCTAGATTTCTGATATACTTAATATCGCTGCTTTGCAGGACGTCATAACTCAAAAAACATGATTTTACAGGAGAGCGTTTTTAAAGTTAGAAAAATTATATTTTGAGAATTATTGCTTTTTGAAAGAAGCTTCTTGAGAATTAAATAATACCCAATTCAATACTTATTCAAATATATCAGCAATTATTATGTGCGATGATTGCATAAAATCTTATGCGTATTTTTTTAAAACAAGGTAGAAAATGTGTCATTCTTACAGAAAAACTATAAAACAAAATTAGTTTTATATTGACTTAGGACGTTAATGACAATATTTCGTTTTGATTTTGATTTTAGATTTTCTTAATAAAACAAAAAATGACTTTCTTGAAAAATCTTTAAATAGGAATTTAATTTGCATTTATAATAAAATACAGATATTGTTGAATAGAACATTATGAAATAAAGAGATGCATTTCTATGCATCTTCACGTATTTACAAAGGAGTTAAAACACTCGACGTTTCGACCACAACAAGAGCAGTCTTTTTCAATAGGATAGAGTCCTGTCGTGCTCCTTCTCCTCTCTTAGTAAATATGTGAGTAATTCCCGTTGTTATAAAATAAACAGTGTAACTCACGAACATTTTTAAAGTGAAATCGAAATCTTGTTTTATGTTATCAACACTTCATTTTATAACAACGGGAGTTACTCACGTACTTACACAAGAGTTATACAACTCTCGACGTTTCGACCACAACAAGAGCAGTCTTTTTCAGGAGTGAGCGTCCGCCGTGCCCCGTCTCCTCTCATCCCGCGCGCGCGGTTCTCACTGCGGGCTTGTATAATAGTGTTTTTGACCAGTACCAGCACTCACCATGTCAGACAGATTGTCGTTCTGATCCTCCGTCTCTAGCTCGAGACTGGAAGTGACGCTGTGGTTGGAGGCCGCCTCGGACACCGCCTCCAGGTTGTCAGACGTGTTCCCCAGGGACACTTCGTCGTGAGATACTGAGAACCTGATCAAAGAATATCATGTTATGATATGAGTGTATGATTTACACATATGAACTTCTTAAGAGTACTTGAGCGCCTTACAAATGTAAATCATTAGAGTTTCGTTTAGAGACATATCTCTAAACGAAACTCTAATGATTGACGAAGGCATCTGTTGACGAAGAATACAATTGCTGATTAGCAGTTATAGCGTATAGGTTATTCAATTCTTCTCGTCTACGTCATAGATTCTGGAACCTTCAATTCACATAAACAGGTTCCCTTCTGCACCGGATCGTCCACGTCGCCCGCATCAAACCCGCCGCAGACAGTTTCCAGAACCTTCGATTCACATTACCTGGTTCTCTTCTGCACCGCCTCGTCCACGTCGCCCGCCTCAAACCCGCCGCAGCAACATTCCAGAACCTTCCATCCACATTACCTGGTTCTCTTCTGCACGGGCGCGGCGCCGGCGACCGCGAGCGCGGAGCCGGTCTCGTCCACGTCGCCCGCCTCGGACCCGCCGTAGTAACATTCCAGAACCTTCGATTCGGGGACCAAGCCTACAACAAAACACTCATCTCACATATTGCTTACATGATTGAACTACTTTATCAAGCTACATATTTACAAATTCAATACAATACAAATAACTTTCTTGAAACACCAACAATATACGAACATGCGAAAAAAAAAACGATACAATAATATATACTTAGCTAATAAAGAAAAAACTAAAAACACAATTTCTTTTGAGGTGAAAAAAAGTGTTTATAGATCAGATTTTTGAAAATATGTAGTGATATTTGTATATTTTACTGTAACAAAGCCGTTCACTCACCCAGATAATCATTCTCCTCAGTAGTAGCCAGCTTGATGACAAGCACCTCGATATGCTCCAGAGAACTGTCGTCTTTATCCGCGGCGCCATTGAGCGGTTTGTCGTCTACGGACAGCGCTAGCGAGGAGTTAGAGCTGGCGGAGCGCGGGAGGCGCGGCTTGGAGACCTTCGCGAGGATGCTCTTCTTCATCAGGTGCCCGTTCTCTATGGCCGGCTCCTTAGTCTCTACGGGTGGGGATGGCCTGCAAAACATTTTGGAATGTTAGAATGGAAAAATGAGTTGGTGGAATTTAAGCTACAATAACAAGTGTCAATATTTTTCTTAAGAAACGTATGGTACATTCCATGAACATGGCTCGGGTCTTACCAGTAGAATCAATAAAGGTCTTGGGTAATGTGGTGATTACATCAAGCTCGCCAAACGGATTGGTGAGCGCAGTAAGTTAGTACAGTACTCAGAACTACTTTACCGCCTAGTTTCTGGTACAGAAATCCCTTAGTCGGTAGCTGAAACCCGCGGGTAAGGGTGCTATGGTTCTAAGACGGCTAGACTAGGCTTGACTTCTAATACGTACTTGTGCTTGGTAAAATCAGGCATCTTCTTCAAGAGATCGTGCAGCCGACTCCTGTAGTTGGGCTCCATGGTCTGTAGCAGCGCTGCGAGTCGCGTCGCGCATACTTCACCGCTTGACGAGTCTTCGCTGCTTGACTCACTGAAAAACATCCAGAATTGACGCAACTTTAAATAAAAATTATTAATTTCTCTGATATAAGAAATTTAAGTAACGAGCGGAGACAGCTCTTTCGCCAAAAAGGTTTCCGGCGGCATCTAGCGCCAAGTAGTAGGAATATTTTGAAATTTTTTTTGATGGTCGATAGGTAAGGTAAATGAGGTATGATATTAATAATTCCGTGCTGAGCATAACTAAAATAACATGATTTTTGAGTTGACTCCCTTTAGATCTGGGAGTGCGATATAACAGGGTGTATCATGGTTGTAAAGCGGCCACACCTGAGCGCATTATCCGGAATAGGCGCAGACGAACTAGCGGTCTCGTCGGAGGTCACGCTCGGCGTATTGTTGTTCAGTTTGGATGATATGCGTCGGAGAAAAGTGATCTGAAAATACAGAATAATTTTGATCTCACTATCTGTTATAGATATAAAAACATGACAGACTATAGCTAAAGAAAATGGTACGGGAGAAATTACAAGATCACTATGTAACCTTGGTCCTCGAGTAGGAGTCGAACTCACGCCACCTAGTTTAGCCCTGGTTGCGCTAACCACTACGCTATCGAGGAGTTACGTAAGAGCTTGATTTTATCCCATACCTCATATCTTCAGTTAAGCTCTGATTGCGCCATCTATCAGTTTTGTTAAGAACTGACCAATGCCCAAAGATGCATTCAGGAATCAATCATTGGACTCCCACTCGAGGACTAAGGTTATGTAGATGATGACCACATCATCATCATTTCAGCCATCGACGTCCACTGCTGGACATAGGACTCCCTTAATGACCTCCAAGTATTACGGTCGGATGCAGCCTGCATCTGTCCATCTTGTTGGTGGACGTCTGACGCTGCGTTTTCTGATCCGTGATCCGTGGGTTACGTAGTGATCTTGTAATTTTTCCCGTAGCATTTTGTAATAATTTAGAAAACTTAAGTGAGAGTCAATCACTATAAAATATCTAAAATAGTATGACTATAAGTGTGTTCGTTACCAGCGAGTGAGCCGGTTGCGGCGCGAACAGCGCCACTGTGGTGAGGTGGTCTACGTGCGTGCGCAGGGGCGCGGCGGTCGGCGGGGGCGGGGCCGGCGCGAGCGGCTCGGAGCACACGCGCTCCACCAGCGACCATACACAGGAGCGCTCGAACTTGCAGTACAGGTCGCGGACTTTACCTTCCACCTGGTTACAATTATTTGAATATGGAATTATGATTTGATTGGTGGAACGATGGTTAATAAAGCTCTGTTATATGTTTGTGCTTATTTGTACATAGAACAATGTTTTTTATTTTTTTATGATATAGTATAAAGCTCTTCTATTTGAATATCAAATAAGCACAAACATGTAACAGAGCTTGTAACGAACATGTAACGACTCAAATAAATATAGCTTTTTAAGTGTTTTTCCACGATTTTTTTTGTTTGCGTTGGACCATTAACCAATTGGGAGTAAGTAGGAAAGCAATATGTATGAAACGCAACCACGTAGTTTAACTTCATTGGAAAAACACTCTAAGCTCAGATAATAAAACATTATTTGTCAGGTCAGGGTCAGGGAGGTGAATCGATTTGGTTCTCGTCCACCATTCATGTCAAAGTGTGACAAGTAAGTGGTCAAATTACGTGGTAATTTATGTAATGCGATCTAAATTGCAGTTAACATCCGGTCCGGAACCGTGGTTTATTTATACCTACGGCGAACCGTGGTTTATTTATACCTACGGCGAATCACATGTTATTTCAAACGGTAAATTGCCATATACAAAACTCTGCGTAATACGTCAAAGAGAATTACTATTGAAATTAATCAGAGGTAGGTACCTAAACTGCTTTTGTCCTGTCCTCGACGGAAGAGAGTCGCTACACATTGCCGCTGGACGAATCTTTTAAATGCAAGCCATGGAGATATAGGCTCGAGATTCTCAATTTTTATCACTACTTCCTTGAAATTCAATGTTTTGGTTCTACTCATACTGGTTATTTATTTGACATTACCTCTTGGAATTTGGCAAGCGCCAACATCTGCAGTATCTGCGCGATCTGTATGAGGTTGAAGCGCGCGATGTAGGAGACGGGCGCGGACACGACGCCGTGCGCCTCCGGGTTCACGATGCACGAGCAGATGAACTGGTTCATGATCAGCTCCGTGCAGATCACGTGCAGCTCGCGCTCGCTCGTCCTGGAAGACGCGCGTTTAATTTTAGTTAAATTGTTGTGTTTGCTTGCTATTATCAATCAGTGTTCCCAACTTAGGAGTTTTCCCCCCGGATTTAGGTGGTAAATAAGTAAGGGGATTTTTTTAGGGGTCTAAAATTTTTGGCTCAATATATTTGATTTTTATATGGTTCATGATCAGCTCCGTGCAGATCACGAGCAGTCCTGGAAGGTTGTGGCATTTATTTGAAATTAGATAGCTTGGTGTTAACAGCAGCATTGTTTGGAGAAGCCTAGGATCCTGTATTTAGCTTCGGCTAATCAGGAACTCAAGTAAACTATTGATCTGTATAATTTATTATGTCAAATAAATAAATTAATGATTGACGCACACTCGCCTGGAGGTCGTGGTTAAACAAAAGACTCAAAATGGGTTCTCCTGGGGTGATAAGTGCACTTGAGACGTAGTACGGGTTATTATGAAGACGTAGCTTGACTGTGACTAGGTCTAGCTGGCTATGACGCTGGGGCGTTCAATAGGTTGCGGGTTTAAGTCTAGCTTAGTTTAAAATTTAACTTTTCTCTAAAAAAAATTATATAACTGAAAACTTGTGTTGATTATGGTTGTAAATTAAATTACTATACTGATATTTCCAGCCATAAAAATACCATCTTAACGGTCCATAACTTACCTAGAGTGTTGCTTCAATAGATGGACAATCTGCTGCACGATCCACGCGATGGTGGTGGGGAAGTTGTTCCACTGGTCCCTCAGCGAGGCGATGAGCTTGCTGGTGAGGTTGTAGAGCGACTGCACGGTCCACTTGCGGTAGCGCGCCACCTTGGCCGCGTACTCCGCGCTGTTCGGCTGGCCGAACTTCTTGAGACGGTCGGCTGCTGAAAATCTGGAACAAAGCAATCATATTCATATAAAAAATATAGAAATGCCCTGTTTGTATGGTGCCAGCCTAATAATATAATCCGTCTTTTCCCATGATATGGATATGTATACAATTGAGTCCTTAAACTGGTGTGTGGCTAGGGTGAATACAGCAAAGGTCTTACTCTGCTACACCAATGAGTAGGGCCGAGTTAGGCAAAGGGACAATGCACAGTATGCTCCACAGCGAGACGTCCATGCAGATCCTAGTTCCCCCACAACAAATTAGAAATTAGATTTAGCTAGGGCGAATAATATAGCCAGATACAAATGGTTTCATAACCAAGACGAATAACCTAATATCATACATAAACGAACCTCTCCATAGCCTTGTCGGGGTCTATATCGAGGAAGAACTCGTCCTCATGTAGCACGGCCATGACGGGCGCCTGCAGCGCGGCGATGAGGAACTGTCGCGCCGGCGTGTGTCCGTCGCGCACCACGGCGTATAGCTGTGATAGCGCGCATTTCCCTGTCCGAAGCAATCTGGAACGTAATGGAAAATTAGTTTAGATTTTTGGACTATTTATAAGTCAAGTATATATGAAAATTAGATATTACTGGACTATTTTATAAGTTTTTATATATGAGTTTTATTTTCAAGTTGATATTGAGCTAAACAACTGTCAATTGTGCATTGAGTAAATGGTTTATGCAAAAGTGCCCCTATCACACAGGCAATTTGCAGTCATTAGCAAAGCGAGGCTAGTGTGCATTATATAATTTTATATTACATTTTAATTTTTGTTTTGTTTAAAACAAGCCAAATTAAATTATTAGTTTCAATTGATGTTAGGACTTGGCATTATTCATTTATTATTAATTCTTTAGTCATCATGTTTCCTGCATGTCATGTAAAATGTATATTGACAATACTAAAATAGATATTATTTATTCTTTAAAGAATAGCAAAAGAAAAAATATATAACCACACACTATCACAACAACTTACTTCCTAGGATCACTAGAGTTGACCAGCTGATGCTTGATAAGTGATCTCATAACAGCTAAGAGGCAAGTCCTGTCATTGGTTGCCCTGCAGCTACCATACAACCCTGCGACCAGGTCTGATGGGAGAGACACAGGCATGTGGTCTTCTCCCAAGAGGAGGCACAGAGCTACGAGGTGGGGGGAGTCTCGCAGCCATCCTAATAGTTCTCCTAAGGCATTCGCCTCCTATAAGAGCAAATACAGAATCATTAATTATTATTACTTTTTTTTTTTAATAATTTATTTTATAAGTGTTTGGTAGTAAAATGCAAACTTTAATTTTTTTTAATGAGACAACAATGGGAAATTTGTGTAATGATATACCAACTATGATAGATTTTTTTTTCACATGTTAATAATTGAATTTTTTCATAGAGGTAGTAAAACAACACTTGGAGCAAAAAGGGGCGGATACTATGGCAGCTCTTAACTGATTATAAAATTATTATAGGTCTTTGCAATGCCTAATAGAACTATATAAAGCATTTAACTATTATAATTATTATTTAGTATTCAGTAATACATAAACAAAACATTATTTTTCAGCAATGTTTGTATTCATAAAATATTGTACTAAAAAGATTTTAATTATGTAAGGTGAATTTACTGTTCCCTCTGTATCATCATTAGAAATTGCCATAAAGTAAAACAATAAGCCTTACCTTGAATTTGAAGACCTTGTACACATCTATAAATGTACATCTTTCCAACAGGCTGGCTCTCTGACAGGCTGCTATGGAATCAGCTTCACAGCGCGATGTAATGAGGTTGGTGAGGTTCTGCCGTTGCATGGAGCACACCCATGACGCTTGCAGAAGCTCCAAAGCTCTCTTTTCTACCTCCTCATTGAGCTTTTGCAACAGCTGCCTTTCTGAATTTATGAATATCTTTTCACGACGAAGTTGGTTCGCCAACTCCGCAATATTCATACACCCTTCGGACGACGACTGCATCATGTTTTCTTTTGTTTATAAAGTTTTATAGCGCATTTTGCGTCGAATAATATAATAAGATCGTATTTTCACGTCATTTCGCAAAGTACAGAAACAAGTTTTGATCACTTTTCACCTCAATGTTTGACCCATAAAATGCTAGTAAATAGAATAATAAAGTTGTTTCTTGTTCACAAGAAACACTAGTTACAGAATCTTTGAAGAAAATTAGATAGAAATCTAATTTTCAAAGTTTTTCCACTTTTTCTTATTTATTTTTTACGAATATTCTGCGAGAAATCACAAGAGCAAGAGAATAATGCAAATGACTGATTGATAATTGAGTGAATGAAATGAATGAAAATATTGAAAATAATAGTGTTGTTTAAACGCATTTTATTTATTTCGCAAAAACATAGAAAACATTGTATTGCAGTTTTTATTTTTCATTATATCCCATGCGTTCCAAGTTGTATTTATTATTTTTTTGTTGGGCGTCCATTCTAAATAAAATAAAAGAAAGTATATCATAATATGTACGCAACGCACCAAAAGTAAAATTTTATCAATAAAAATAATTCTGAAGTTTTAGTTTTTAAACGAAAATTAATCGAATGGTCTTATATCAAGTCTATCTAAATCATATGGTGATTGCTTACAGCACATCCCTAATCTTGCTATCGTGTTTGCTTGCTGTTATCAATCAAACTCAAAGGAAATCCTTGGACGGGACTGCTACTGCTACGATTTTTTCATTGTAATTTGTAAAAATATTATAAAGTATTTCAATGCTATCACTGGAACACCCAATCTGTTACAATGTCAAATAGTTCAATTGAAGGAAAGCTGAAAGGTTTGCAAGATCGCCTCGCAAAAGAAATGCATTTTCGGAACGATATTAGCAGCCCTGGTGGAAGTCCCAGGCCAGGGCCAGGGATTGGCCAAAGGCGAAGACCTCGTAAGTACCTTGCACCATATTAATCTCATAGATAGGGGTTCCTTTTACTACTTTTGAACCCATCCATATACTATCTTTACACACGTAAAATTAGTTCCAAATGGAGCATTTTCTCATTTATAACTCAGTACTTCAGCAAACTACATAAAACTATCCAATATTACTTTATGTGAGGTAGAAGAAACATCAAACGGAGTACTTTTAGACATCAACCTAATGCAGTTGTGCTATTTCTGAACTATCTGATGTGTGTTGTTCTCACTGTTCAAGACTCCAGCAGTTATATATTCCATTAACTAATAAACTTGAATACGTTAAATTTAAGGTTTTAATTAATGTAATATAATTGTTTGATGTGCAAATCATATTTGTTGTGCCTAATTCGTTCAATCACCTTTTCTCTATCTATTTGCTTCAAGAATCCTTAATTTGAACATACCAATTACTTGGAGTGAAAATCCTTTTAACTCAAATCGCTAATAGTCCAGTGATTTGTGAATAATGTGTGAATGTAAATATATTTTTTAAATAAAACGATTTATTTTGCAGCTGCCATGTTTCCTAGTATGAATCAAGGATTTCCACCTCGAAGCCCACAAGCTACAGAGACTGAACACAGAATGAGAGAAGTGTATAAGGTATGGATCTTTTTAAGATTACTCATGTGCTTATTATTGGGTATGATAAAAGATCATCAATGTTCAATGAGTAATTCTTTAAGACAATAATAATACTGCAAACTCACCTTGTTATTAAAAGGCATAGTAAGTAGGGCATTTATTATCTTTATTAGATGATTCATTCAACATCAGCAAATCTCAAATCTATGTGAGATGAGACTACTTACAAATCTATCATACTATCCCAATGTGGGGTACAAACTTCATAAAAATATTTCCTCTTAAAAATTTTAAACAATAATTTACAATTTTATTAAGATTTAATACAGGATATTTAACACAAGTTGTTGGTTTTTGAGTTTCTCGATATTTCTACTGAGAAACAGGGTCAAAAAAAGGAAACAGGCTTTGTCTGTCAATAACTGTCATCCATCTTGAAACTTCAGTTCCTTTATGATCATGAAGCAAAGCCGTCGGTGAGTCTGCCAGTATAGTATAGAACCAATATTTCGATATTGTCTATTATATGAATGAATGAATTTTCAACTTTCAACAACAAACAACAATAACATATCAATTACTAGTGTTTGATTGTTCAGGTGAGCGGAAAGCTGAGTGTGGAAGGCACAGAGTACAGATCACACATTGACGACCTGCAGCACCTCGGTGAGCTAGGCAGCGGCACCTGCGGCCATGTTGTAAAAATGCTGCACCAGCCTTCCGGAGCTGTCATTGCTGTTAAGGTAAAGTATCACAAATATCTACTACCTAAGTTAGTTAGGATGGTTCAGTTTTTTTCCGCATTAAAACTCAAATGCGGTCCACACCATTATCTACTACCCTACTCCACATAAATCACATTGGAATATTTTACCTACTTTTGTAATGTGTATTTGTGTAGGTATGTGCTTAGAACCAGAAGAAGGACATTGGATGATTTTTGCAGCGGGAAAATATTATAACGCGGGCGAAGCAGTGGGGCGGAAACTAATATTATATAGAAAACACCCATAACAAATATTTGCATTGTTTTATTTTAGGTAAATAACTTATGTATATTAAAATTTTTTTTCAGTGTTAACGAACTAGAAACCAACTAAAAAACTTTCGCATTAACAGTATTAGTGCGAAGGTTTGATGTTGGCTTTAAACGCCAAAAATAATTAGAACGGAAATTGTAAACATAACTAAACTAATGCTCACTACAACTCTTATCATTCAGTAATCTTTTAGTATCAATTATTATTTATTTGTCTATCTAATAATTAGGTTACTAGTTGAAAATTACAACTAAACTTTAATCAAATCTTTTTCTCGGAAACACTGCGAATGGCTTGGTGATAATAATGTCGCTATTTTCGAAAATTATTTTCTAAGAAAAACGTGAACATTTACGTGCGTATAGTTTTCCATTATAATAATGAAATTCAAATCGTTAGGTAGGTCCTTGATATTTTTGATATGACAAATTTACGTAGCCAAAAAGTAAATACAATGTTTAGATTCTCTGCTATGGATACACGACATATTTAGCGACATTGGAAAGTAATTATATTTAGCATATTTATTATGATTATATTTTAGCATATTTGCAAAAACTTAAAACCGTTATGCACAACATGTCATTGCTGCCCTTCTGATATTAAGTAGATCCTCCTCCGAACTCTGTGGCGCAGCGGGCGAAGGTCCATCTATGTATATTCTATTAAGTATATCAGATATCTAGCACACGCTACACAAGCTTCGAGCTCACCACGGGGATAGATGTTCTCGTGTGAATTGTCCAGCAATTCATTTTATAAAGGCGGGAATTACTCCCGTATTAACTAAGGAGTGTAACATAACAAAACACCCGACGTTTCGACCGAGACAAGAATCGGTCTTTTTCAAGAGGAGTGAGCTCCTTAGTTAATACGTGAGTAATTCCCGCTTTTAATAAAATGAATAGTGTAACTCACGAAAATTTTGAAAGTGAAATTGTCCAGCAATATTTATTTTATTTGAACATGAAACGGGTAACATACCATGATTTAATGTTATGTTACCCGTTTCATGTTCAAATATAGTTAAAAACCATGATAGTTTAAAAAGTAATATTTATTTTATTTTGAATCCTACCTATTGTTATAGCAAATGCGTCGCTCCGGCAACTGCGAGGAAACAAAGCGCATCCTAATGGACCTGGACGTGGTGGTGCGCTCGCACGACTGCCCCTACATCGTGCGCTGCCTCGGCTGCTTCGTCACCGACGCGGATGTATGGATCTGCATGGAGCTGATGGCATCCTGCTTCGACAAGCTGCTCAAGAGGCTGCGCGCGCCCATACCTGAGGATATACTGGGGAAAGTCACTGTAGCGGTCAGTCTCAACACAATACTATTGTATACTTATGTAACGAATCTGTGAATGGTATATTATTATTAACTTTTATGTTTGTTTTATAGTGTTTGGAACAAGATCACTACTTATCACTACTTATACGTAACCTTGGTCCTCGAGTGGAGACCAAGGTTACGTAGTGATCTTGTAATTTTTCCCATACCATTTTCTAATAATTTGGTATATTAAGGATGTATGGGAGGTCAGAGCAAACTCGACGATCGGCTAAGTTCGGCTAACAGCGCCACGACAGGGCGAACGGGCCGCTAAGTAAACATTTCGCGCGCAAGAGCCCGAGCTGAGTATATATTTCGCGCAAAAATCTGACACATCAAATTACTTCTATAATTTGAAATTCATTTTGTAGACCCTACGATATATAAGGTAATACTAGCGTTCCGCCCCGCGGCTTCGCCTGCGCTAAATATATCCTTAAGCGGATATGTGTATTTTAAAGTTTAAAGTATAAATTCCACACACGGCTTTTCCCGTGTTTTAAATAACTTTCATAAATGTGTATGTATATTATATTAAGTATAGGTACATAATCAGAAATCTAGCACCCATAACACAAGATTCTAGCTTACCACGGGGCTAGATGTTGCATTGTGAATTGTCTAGGAACTAGCAATATTTATTGATTTAATTTTATTTATTAGGTTTTTTGGCCGTAAGCTCAGGTATAAGAAAAATGAAAGGGCTGGGGTTTTTATTAATAAATAAATAAAGTTTTCTGAACTAGATTTCTAGACTATGAATTGTTAAAATTCATAGTCTGCCTTTTATTTCTGATTGATTTTATAAACGAAAAGTCAAACCGTTTGATATACTTCAATATTAGATAAAAGTGAATTTATAAAAGAATAAGTTCCTAAACCTTAACCCTTAACTGCATGATTATTTTTCTTAAAGAAAAATTTGTGATGGTCATATTATGTCTTTTAGATAAATAAAGTAAAATAAGATATAAATATTTAAAATTGATTTAAAAATTTCATATGAATTGAGTTTTAGGGAAAAACTGTTTTTATATTTAGTTCCATATAATATAATGGCAAAACATGCAGTGACCTACCAATATTTTAAAATATCATTCGCAGGGCATGCGGAAAGTGGTCAATTTTTTTTTTAAATAATAAAAGACTTTATAAGATAGGTATAACCCGCGCAATAAAAAATGATATTTGACCATGGCGGCGGGTACGTATGGTACGGTTGGCAAAACAATTTCTCAAACAGGCCGGCGTCACGACGAATTTCCCATACAAATATTAATACCAAAATTATTTTTAATTCGAGCATATTTCCATGGTATTATTGTATTATTATTATTTAAATAGTATTTTTATCTCGGTCCCTACAGAGTATTTTTTACAAAATACTTATTTTAAATAAAAAGTAAAGTACCTAAAGAGTTTAAACAGCTTTGCGTTATAAACCCGGCGTCGGCGCTTTTATAACGTCTTCAATGTGATAATTCATACGAACGCTTTTAAATCAAAAAATAATTTTAATTTAATTTTTAAAGTTTCAGTTCTATGTATGGGGACCCCCAAATGCAAATGATTTTATTAAAACTTTTTATGAAATCCTAGTGCGGTTTACGGAATACATCTACTTACAAAATTTCAGCTTTATAGCTATTATAGTTTCGGAGTAAAACGGCTGTGACATACGGACGGACGGACGGACGGATGGACATACGGACGGACGGACGGACGGTTTAGTTTGGGGACTCCTATTTCCGCAATTGGACTCAAATTTGGTCCTTTGTGCGTGGTTAGCGGACGGACGGACGGACATGACGAATCTATAAGGGTTCCGTTTTTGCCATTTGACTACGGAACCCTAAAAAGCGTCGCGTTCTAAAAGCGCCAAAGTGTGAACACGTACTTGGGTATGCAAATGTTCTATTTGAACGCTTTTTTAACGGACGTTAAAAAAAAGCTTTTTGTAGCGCGTACTTCACTGTGTGAGTATAGATAGCGATAGAGAGTGAGCGAGAACGCATGCGAGCGGACGCCATTTATAGATAAATTCTTTATACGCGCAGGTTATATTAAAAAAATCATAGTTATATTGGTTGTGTGTGATATAGCACTGAAAGCAACGTAGGGTTAAGAAGCACAAAAACGTAGTGATTTGTTTGTTCTATGAAATATCGTAAATTTACTTTTTCATGAATTGACATGACATAATTTATGACAGTTATCATAAATAAATCAAAACTCTTTGAGATCTCAAAACTATAAAAAAGTTTTATTAAGTCATAATCCATGTATTACTTATGAATTTATTGTTTGAAGTCTCCTCCTGTATTTTATTATAATATATAAGTACCTACACTTTATTATTATATGTATACTAGGTGCCACCGCGAACTTCGTCTCGCCATATACTTTATAATTATGATGCTGTGTGGATTGTCCAATAAGCCACAGACAAAACAGAAATTTGAAATCCAAAGGGCGAAAAATGTTTTCGTGTCAAAAGTGTCATGAACTCTTTACTGTCTATACCTACGTTTTGTTTACGTTTGTAACGAATGTAGGTTAGGTACTGGGTACTTTATCTTTTTACGATTCCGTCGCTTCTTGCACTTATTATACAGATTTCGCATATTTGAAATAAAAACCAAACAAGTACAATAATTTTTCAATTCATTTTTTACGTAATTAGTGCGTTATATAGTGATCTGAATGCAAGAAACGACGCGATACATGTTGTCCGTGTCAAGGCTGCCGCCAGACTGAATTTGTGACACGAAGATGCCCGAATGGTCAGTTTTCGCGTGAATTTTTTCACAAATTTAGGATTTCTTATTTTACGGTTAAAATAATAGAAATTTTAACAATATAACACGCTTTCCCCCTGCTCTATAACCTGTTCGTTTACTGTACAAAGTATCAAGGCTTATTTTAAAGTATTTATTGAATAGCGACGATTTATTGTAAAATTTAGAGCGAACTTTGGATTATTTTTCTATCGAGAAAATTTTATGTAATCGTGTTTTCGTAACTGTAATCCCCTAGCATATATCCTGAACTATAACATATATTAATTTCAAAGTAAATGCTTTATTATTGTGGAAGATATGTTCGTTAACAAAAAGCAATTTCAAACGATTTGACGTTATATGGGGCCTTAAGATAGGAATCTTATTCTCTTTATGCCAGAACTCATTAATCTATCTGTATGAATAAAAATAAATTACTGTTCGTAAGTATCGCTAAAACTCGAGAGATTTTCGTTTTAAATATTTGTAGTAGTCCAGGAAAGATTTAAGACTTATAAGCCTCCAGCACACCGGATGTGTATACGTACACGTAAGCGTAGACGTGCACGTACCACTGAGTTGTAATGTATGGGAATGTATGAGACAGGACACACTGCTTGCGTAACGTGACGTGCGCGTGCAGTGTGTCCTGTCTAATACATTCCCATACATTACAACTCAGTGGTACGTGCACGTCTACGCTTACGTGTACGTATACGCATCCGGTGTGCTGGAGGCTTTAAAAAATATAGGAAGCGGGCATAGCTTTGGCCGTGTCAGCTAGTGGTCCAATAAATCCCACGAATTTTGACGTAACGACACTTATGTGTTAATTTAAGTCACAATAAGATGAAAAACTATTACATATATCCCTGCGATAAAGCCTTTCCGGCAGTCATGCCATGCCAATAAGCTCAACATTCCATAAATATGCCTTTTTCACAGACGGTGAACGCGCTATCATATCTGAAAGAAAAGCACGGCGTGATCCATCGAGACGTGAAGCCCAGTAACATTCTGCTGGACGAGCGCGGGAACGTCAAGTTGTGTGACTTCGGCATCAGCGGCCGACTTGTCGACTCCAAGGCCAAGACGCGTAGCGCCGGCTGTGCGGCGTATATGGCGGTAAGACCTTGTTTTCTAACAAGAGCTATTTATTATTTAAGGAAAACCAACAACTTCTAATAACTAACACAAAAATATAAAACATAAAAGTCAATTAAAGGTTTTCACGGATAAATATCAATATAACAAAAATAATATAAAATAAATATAACACTGTCATAACAGAAATGACAACATAATATGTCGAAACTGTATCTCTACCATGAGTTCTAGCAATCTACGCTCGCTAGCAGCAGTTAAAAAAATGTATGGAAGCTTGAACAGCGCCTCTAGCGGATAGTTGGGTACTAAAATTCTCATTCAAAAAGCTAATTGTACAGACTGCGTATTTAGACTACGCGCCGCCACTCAAGTCCGTTAGACGTAGCGCTGCTTGTCTAGATATTGACGGTTCTAATACAGTTTATACAGTAGTGCTAGCCACTGCAGTTAAAAAAATGTATGTTAACTTGAACAGCGCCTCTAGCGGATAGTTGGGTACTAAAATTCTCATTCAAAAAGCTAATTGTACAGACTGCGTATTAAGTCTACACGCTGCTACTCAAGTCCGTTAGACGTGGCGCTGCTTGCCTACATATGAACGGTTCTAATACTGTAGAATTAGGTGGCGCAGGCTCTACGTCACTGCTGTAGTAACGTCAGGCGATTTAACTATTACAACTCATGGTAAAGTTAGGACGGCTCAGTTTTCCGCATTTAGACTCAAAGGCGGTCCTTTATGCGTGAACTCATGGTAAAGGTACTGATCTGATTTTTCTGTCAGTATTTTAGTGTTCTCTTGTTTCAGCCGGAACGGATAGACCCGCCGGACCCGACACGACCAGACTACGACATCCGGGCGGATGTCTGGTCGCTGGGCATCTCGCTGGTGGAGCTGGCCACCGGAGTGTTCCCCTACAGAGACTGTACTAACGACTTTGAAGTTTTGACAAGGGTAATACACTGTTATTTGCAAGGCACGACACGATCGGACTATGAAAATGTAACCCAGTCATGAATTTAGTATGATACTAATCTCAATATTTAATTATGGTGTAACGGTGCAGAAAGATAGTGTTGTATGTATTATTGTTATTTTTATTTTTAGGTAATAGCAGATGATCCACCTCAGTTACCCGAAGACAGCAACTTCACAGTTGAATTTAAGTCATTTGTCACACAGTGGTAAGTGTCTGCCTGCTGACATTCACTGTTGTCTTTGCTTCATGTATCTCTTGAGACTTTAACAAAAATTAAAAAATAACTTCATATGTCATTCGAAATCTATGTTAACATAAAACTGTACTATCCCTTTCAGTCTTAAGAAAAACTACCGTCAACGGCCCAAATACGCGAAACTTCTAGAACACCCGTTCGTGGTGCAATCCACGCGCAACAACGTGTCCGTGGGGGACTGGTACGCGCGCCTGCCAGGCTCCTCCCCCAGCGCGCTGCCCAAACCCGCCGTTACCATGGCAACGCACGCGGTGCACTCCACCAATGGGGAGAGGCCGCACTTCGAGCCCGTGCGCAACTTCGTCACCAGCTCGCACTGGATGCCGGAGCAGGTCACGCCTACGCCGGGCAGGTGAGAAAAGCTTCATATAAATACGTGGCAAAATCCTCTATCTGGAAACATAATAACCACATTCACAAACAAACTAATTGGTCAAAACTTATAAAGATTTGTGTCATTTATTTCCACAAAATCTTAGAAATCACTTCGACCTAAAAAGCACTGTGCAAATGCTTCATCAAGTACTGAACATGTGTATGGGTTAAGGCGTTCCCCACTTAATTATGACGCCTATTATGACGCAGTTAGATGGGATGTTGCATGTTGCTGGCAACATCAGTATCGATAAAACAGACAAACATCAAATGTTACCTATTAAATTGGCCTGACAGGCCTTATCGCTAAAGAGCGATCTCTTCCAGGCAACCTTTGGATGGAATGAGAGCAAAGAAATAATATGTAAATAATGAAATGTGTTGTTTCTCTAGAGCCCGTTGGGCGTCGGGCAGCAGCGCGGGCGGCAGCAGCTCGCAGCCGGCCAGCCTCGAGATGGACTTTGCGAACAACTCACCCTTTCCTAGGCGAAGGTACACTATCATTTATCTATACGCTTTCTTATAGCACAGACATTTGCTTGGCCAAAATCTCACCCGTTGGGAAGTGTTGATGTGGCAATTACGATGAGAAAAAAAAATCCCTACTTTCAACATCGACATCATAACTAATTTCGGAATTTAAGTCGAGAATGCTCCCACTTAACCAACACGGTACTCTTAGCTCGCTTTGCACACATGAGTGTTAAATTTGTTACTATGAAGTAACAAATTTGTTTTATTTTGCAGGACAATAGAGGCGTGTGCGTCGCCGCCGCCGCCGCCCGTGCGGAGAGTGTCCGTCGACAACCGAAGAAGGGAGTCGCCCTTTGTAAGTTAACTAGCTATGTTTAAGTAACTAGCTATGTTCGCGACTCCGTCCGCGTTATGTTTGTATGGGGGCCACGTCTAAAAATCGACAAATCAGTTTCAGTATCATGTATTGAGCCTATAAACAATATCTCTGAAAACAAACTAAATTACTGCATGACCATACCTTACAGATTTATTATTAGTATAGATCGCCCAGATTTATTTTATTTTTTTATTTATATATTTGATAGTGACATGAAACGCGTATTGTTTTTCAGAGTTCTGGCAACACTAGTCCGATAGTCCTACAGAGGTTTTACCACCAGAACCAGCAGCGGAGGTCCAGGGTGGACCTACATTCATCTCCTAGGCATAGAAGGTATTATTATTATTATTTACTCTCCTTCCGCCTGCGGCTTTGATTTTCGAATAAGCTATTGTATAACAGACTTTGTAAATGTCTGTAATAAATGATTAAGTTTACCTATTTCCTAGAGTTATAAAGGAATTTCCCGCCTAAAACTATTCTGTGTATTGTAAATTTTACTTCAAAATAAACCCGGGTCCAAACTCATTTTTATCATACAAAGGTACCATATACAAAGGTATAGTAAAACCATTCTAAAAATGAACTCCCCTCCACAAAACCGTGATGATTTCAATGTGTGAGAGGAAATACAGAAAAACAGAATACACAGAAAAAAAAAATTCAGAATTCGGTGGAGGGGCGTTCATTTTAGAAATGGTTTTACTATACCTCAGTAGCGTAGCCGTAGTCAGCGCAGACAGTCTCACTCGATGTAATGTTATTGTTTCTTGTTCAGTTTAAGTAGAGAGCACAGCGCGGGCCGCTCGCCGGAGCCGCCGCCGCGGACGCACCGCCAGCACCACATGCTGGGACATGAAGGTAACAATATAAATATAACTTCAAAAGTTAGACAGGTCTATATTACACATTGATAACATAAAATACACAGTATTTCACTTTCAAAATTTTCGTGAGTATTATACTATTCATTATATAAAACGGGAATTACTCACGTATTTACACAGGAGTTAAACAACTCTCGACGTTTCGACCACAACAAGAGCAGACTTAATCAGGAGGAGTTAGCGTACCGCCGGGCCGTGGGAGGAGACGGGGCACGGCGTTTTATAAAATGAATAAAATACACAGTATTATTTGTTATTGTTTCAGCAAATGGAAGCATGGAATTTGAGCCGCCGCCGTCGCTGCACGAGAGGCTGCTGGCACACCCGCCTTCGCCGTTATTACTAAACGATAGGTAGGTCGGGTTTAAAATTTATTTATAAGATTATAAGTCCTTACTTAATGCAAATTTATTTAAACTTCTTCAGGTAAGGGACCTGATGATTTTAAGATCAATGAATTTAATTGGCTGCTCAGAAATGAGAGTTGATTTCTAATATCACTTGGCAGGTTGAAAGCCCCACTTACCTAAATTCGGATTATGGAGAATTTTGTTAAATTTCATCCGAGCGAAGCTGGGTTTTCATCTAGTATTCATATATTTATCTACAGGTTATCAGAAGGTAGAAGTCAAAGTCTGACGCGCGCCGAGTTCCGCAACGGGTACCGCGGCCCCGCCCCCTGCCCCGCCCCCTCGCCCGGCCCCGCCCCCGCGCCCGCCCCCTCGCCCGCGCACAAGCACCGCCACGACGACCAAGGTACTTACATATCTCAGAGCATACTCGTATAGTATACTAGTATACCACTGAGAATATAAAGTAAAAGGACTTGATGTTATGTGTGTTTATTATTTAGTCAATAAGAAAGTAGGAAGGCGGAGTAACTTGAAAATCAAGGGGGGGTTAAGAAGAGCATACTCGTATAGATACCACTGAGAATAAAGAATAAAAAAATTGATGTTATGTGTGTTATTATTTAGTCAATAAGAAAGGAGGAAGATAGTGATATGTACTTGAAAATGAAGGGGGGGGGGGGGTTAAGACTTAAGCCGCGTTTATATTTATCTGACGTGTTGTGTTGTGATGGTATCGGTTTCATACAATTCTTACATACGTCAGAAGCCGTCACAACACAACGCGCTGTATAAATATAAAAGCTTCTTACATACGTCAGAAGCCGTCACAACACGACGCGCTGTTTAAATATAAAAGCTACCATATCAAATGTATGAAACCGATACCGTTCTGATTTATCACAACACAACACGTCAGATAAATATAAACGCGCCTTTACATATATCTCAAAGCATACTCGTATAGTATACCTACCACTGAGATTAAAATGAAAACGGACTTGATGTTTTTTGTGTTTATTGAGTCAAGAAAAGAAGAAAGCGGATAATATAACACAAATGAGAACAAATGTTTAATTAGTTTAACATTAATCTAATTTATTGTAGAAAAAGTTAAACGTATCTAAGATTTTTTATCAAACTGATTTAAAATATCAATGTAAAACGAGCTTAATTTTAAGTGTATTGTATATAAGTTTTACTGTTAGTGAAGAAATTTAAAAGTTAAACAAAGCTCCTATGAAGTAGTGTAGTCTTTTTATTAATTGTTAAAAGTATTTAATGAAAATGTCTGGGCATAGATAGAAATATGCTGTTCCTAAGATTAAGATATACTGTTTTATACTTATTTTTATGTATAATATCAACATTCCAACATAATATAAACATTTAACTGCTAGATGTGATAAAAATTGATGCGGAATTTCGAAAAAATATTTAAGTAACATATTAGTAAATTTTAGTTTTAATAATGTATTATTATTTCCAACAGACACAAGCGAGATTTTAAAACACCACAGACATACGAAATAGTGCTAACGCTGTGTTGATGGAGCATTATTACGTATGTATATTTCTAGTAAAAGAAACAGGGTGGATAGGAAATCACTTGCTATCTTGAAACCGTTGCCTTGGCTTGGGTAGTCTTACAAATATTTAAAACATTTGTAAACTCATTATGTAGCCGCATCATGCATTGAAATCTAGGCTAGAACTGGAAATTTCACAAAACCTAGATCAAATTTTATAATAACTCAAGAATATACAAATATGTGATATGCAATCAAAAAGTTGTATCAAAAATCAAAATGTCAATGTGATTTTTCCACACTGTAGCATTTACTAGTAAATATATGTAATGGTCTCTATATGAACGCGGTATTTTTGTATATATTTATTGTTGTATTTTGCGGACGAAGGCAGCCAGCCTGTTATCGTGATAGAAAGCTCATTCTACGAACGTGTTATCATTACTTTTCTCACTATTTATTTTACGGAAAACACTTAGAACTTATCAAAATAATACTAGAAACTATTTGAAAAGAAAGTTACAAATTGCGATTCAGAATAAAAAACCGAAAGTAGCGTTTGATTCTTAAATAATCATTTTAGTTTTTTTTTTTTAGTCATGATCGTGCAAGATTTAAATATTAAAATCTTTTTCAAACTGTGACATGCTATAGTAGAATACCTGAGACAAAGTCATCATGGCTCAGGTCCATTCGCTGTAATGGATATATTATTATGAATTATGTTACATTTCGCGGTGACTAGTTAGAGCGATCGCTTAGCTATTATTAGCCTATTTAAATCGCTAGTGTAATACGATATGAAAAATCCTAGGAAAGCTTCGGGATACAATGTCCTCCATCCCGATTGTAGTTTTGTGGAACAA
Source organism: Chloroclystis v-ata (assembly GCA_963691955.1). NCBI lineage: Eukaryota > Metazoa > Arthropoda > Insecta > Lepidoptera > Geometridae > Chloroclystis > Chloroclystis v-ata. The sequence goes on from OY829905.1 coordinate 6,885,086, forward strand.
GATAACACATTCGTTGATGTGAGAAGTAATGAAGCGCTTACCACGGTTGCCACTCTGTGTCTCGAACCATTCTCACGTGAAATGATTGTATTCGTCACATCCTACCCTCAATAACTCATATTTTAGCTTACAATTCACTTAAAACTATTGCTATTTATGTACCACGATGTTATGCTATGTTTACAATAAGTTATACTAAGTGTAGATAGTTGCTGTATTTGATGTTATTTTGTTCAGAATTAATGAAGACGAGGACCCGTGCGATTCAAGACGAATTTTATACAAATATGAATAGGTTGAGCAATTTAAAGCTTCAGTCGGAGCACCATCGGCTTCTGGCCGTAAAGAAGCGTTATTTAGCGAGGCTGTATTCGTACACTCGACAGATATCTAGTCAGACTTAGTATAGTTATCTTCGGTAGATGGACCGCTGTGAAGTTAGGAATTAATGACATAACAAGCTTCAGTACAGATGCCGTCGAGTAAGATTACCAGAATACCCTTGTCTCACTCTCTCTCCGATATGAAATGAGAATAGTAATGCCTGTTATATATCTGTTTATACACGGTATCACTAACTTCACAGTGGTCAAAACATTTTAACTCACTCTAGACAATCAGAAATCGGCATATCTAGCACACAAAGTTTCAATTAGATAAAGCAATACAATCATTTCACAATCATACCATCTACACTCATTCACGAACCCTCAATGGAGTATAATGCTTAACGACGCAGTCCTTGTGATCCTCGCTTCGATTCGCTTAGCTCCAACGAAGCTAGTGTTCACCAAAAAATGACATTACATTGTTATATTCAAGTAAACTAGTTCGCCTCTCCGCTAGAGATCTATAAACAACACTATTCTACAGATTTTTTATTTATTTCATTTTCATAGTGTGTTATTGTAACTTCTATTTACTCAATTTCAGTTGTTTACTCCAGCGGAAAGATGTCTAAAGAAAAATCCACAAACATCTATTCTGAGCCAGCTCCTCAACGTGAATTTTCAAAGATTCAATTATATGTATTCAATAAATACTTACGGCACTTGTACCTGTGGATGATTGTGGATTTTCTACCATTACAAAGCGTCTTCTGATTGCCATTATTTGTTCCCTCTATGACAACTGATGTACATAAGTTATAGAGGAAATGACTCTGATCTTTAAAAACTCATGTTATTACAAAATATTTACCGATAATATTTACAGATTTGCATAAAATTCAGTCATTTGTATCATTAAGCTGCATACCATTATCGATGTGAATTGGTATAACAGCTCCTTAAGATCCATACCTTAACACCATAAATGTGCTTATCTATTCTATCCATTTCAGACTGTTCAAGCTGTGTACATAATGTGTTTATTTAATTTGATTGAATTTCAAATATCCAAATTTCTTGAAGAACGTTACTGTAAAAGTACGAATGATTTCTCCCATTAACCTTAATCATAGGCTATCTTTATTTATAATTGAAATTCAACCAAATCCAATCCTTGTGCTTTCCGCTATCCTATGGCCGACACATCGCCTGCCCATTGTCGCTCTGTCACATGCCTCGCACACTAAACACGACCTAACACCTCGCTAGTGTACATTCTACCGTTTAGCGCTGTCAGTTTACTTTTAAACTATCCAATACATAGATTTTATAATAATAAGGCTTATCTAATAAGGTGATGGTAAAACTATATTCAGTGTTCGCAGCTGGGTGATAGTCATTACGAATTTGACAGTCTAATCAGTATAGTTACAAAGTTTGTTATATAATTATAAATATCGAATAAAATCAACGCGCACAATATTATAGACCAAGAGCCTGTGATGGCCAGACCTTCCTTTAATTCACAAGCGTGAAAATTCTTTCATGTGTATGTCTAACATAGGTAAGAATAACCCCCAAACATGAAACCTGGATCGCGGTTCCTTTGGGAGATAACAACCTTTTACCTGTTATCTCCCAAAGGAACCACGATCCAGGTTTCATGTTTGGGGGTTATTCTTACCTATGTTAGACATACACATGAAAGAATTTTCACGCTTGTGAATTAAAGGAAGGTCTGGCCAGACCGGGCTCTTAGTATAGACTAATAACCTGTGATGGCCAGACCTTCCTTTAATTCTGAAGCGTGAAAATTATTTTATGTGTATGTCTAACATAGGTAAGAATAACCCCCAAACATGAAACCTGGATCGTGGTTCCTTTGGGAGATAACAGGTAAAAGGTTGTTATCTCCCAAAGGAACCGCGATCCAGGTTTCATGTTTGGGGGTTATTCTTACCTATGTTAGACATACACATGAAATAATTTTCACGCTTGTGAATTAAAGGAAGGTCTGGCCATCACGGGCTCTTAGGTTATTAACAATACCATCTTTTATCTAATGTATGGTAGTATAAAATGAGTCATATAAGGTAGTATAAAATGATCACTAAGAACTTTAAATGATCGCTCGTAAGTGCAACAATGAAAGTAAACTGATAGCTCTGAAGCTAAGCAGCTTTGAGCCGGTCATTATCATCACGGATGGGCTTCGCTCGGTAACGCCGCGATCTGTGCTTTTTGGTCGCCTTCACTCACATTCTATCATGTCTATCAGGGTTAATCCTACTGATTGTGACTATTGGTCTTTTGGTATGCGTTTGCATACTTGTTTTTCATTTACTGGTTTAAGGAATAAGTTAAATGATGCTAAGCAAAGTAATTGAATATGAATTTTACTGGAACTACTCAAGCAACATTGGAGCGTATACGATTCTAGATTTGACCTTGGGTCTATATGGGTCAACTTGCTGCTGTGTTAGCTAGTTGTGAAACAGTTCTTGCTTTCCACATATACTATTTAAACACGAGTCTTGTAACAACAAACTGTACGATTACCTCTGATAGTGAGCAAAAAGCACAAACGGCATAGGGCATAGGGCAGAGTTTGGCTTTGGGCTGGGGTTCGGTAGCGGGTGCGGGGCGTTAAGACTAGTCGCACGCAGGCTGGCTGCACTCGCTCGCCGGGCTGCTGAAGCGGCGGCTCAGCGGCTACGTGAAGTGGCATCATGTTGCAGCGCACCCCAGGCATCCCGCGCACCGCCATAGGTATGTACAACTACCCTCCAGTAGAATAGAATGGTGGCTTGCTTTGGGATTCAATTGGTACAGGTATTTTGTTTTTAGTATTGAGTTAATAGTTCACCTGATATTTTTGTTCTTTAGTTTACTCATTATAGATCTATTGTTATCATAATCATTTTAAAAAATGCATGCCAGTTTAAAGACGAACAACCTCTGCTACCACTTCACAGGCATTTAATTTCTTCACTTATTAATTTGCTTGTTTGGATTTAGTCTTGTTCCGCTAATAAATTAACACCGCACGATATTTCATGATTTCAAGGCCATAGCAAAATTCATCAAAAATTACAAATTACTTAATCAACATACTCCTTGTTGGCCCATTTTGTTTGTAATGTATTTTCTTTTACTAATTAACCCATACAGTCTATTCTGATTGATTGAACTAAGACTGATGTTCCCAGTAGATGGGGCGCGACTGAGAGCTGGAGCGTGCCGGCGTCCCCCCTCCCGCCGCGCGCGCCGCCCCCTCGCCCCGCCGACTAGTGACGCCCTCTCGTGACGCTTGCAACGCCTAATACGAATCTATTTAACGCCTGTAGTCTGTAGTGGTGGCTGACCTTCGTACGAGATAGGAAAGTGAAGGAACTAATGTTCAAAATATACACGTAAAAACGGAGATATCTACTTACGGATATTGGTATACTATGGTAGGTTTGGTTAGTTTCAACCTTCGATTATTTAGAATGGTAGTTCCCATACTTGGATTATTCAGAAATTAGTTCGACTAGACATTTTTGGTCAGAACTTTGCAGCAGAACAATAATTAAGCAACAACTAGGGCGCGAACGTAGCGCTCTTTTTATTGATAGGCTTTGACATGATTTATTATTTATATTCTGCATAGTTTTTGTACCAAGGAAAATATATGTATGGAGTTCTCTAGTATCGCTGAAGATATCTTAAACCATAATAATTATTATATTTGATAACAATTGTTATGATAAAATATAGCTTACCAAATATTGTATGAAAACATAATGCAGTGCAAATATAGCTAGATATCAATGCTTATTTAGGTATATTTTAAACTAAGATAAAAAGCTCATGAAATATATACTTTATCGTATGTAAAATTTATATATAGTTAACTAATATATTGTATTTATACAAATGCTTGTGTATTATAGTTCAGCACTGCAGTATAGATTTTTCTACGAAATAATAATGATAGGCTTGATATAAAGGCTCACTCACAGCGGTGATTTCATGACTTGGCTTCGAACCTCAAATAGAAAGTTTAGAAATACGTCGAAAACGGTGATAGATTCCTAAGTTGTATGAAATTCGGTAAGATATTGATGTTTAAGGCGATATAGTGTGAAATGCAGCCTTGGTAGAATGATTAAACGGTAATAGATTGATCAGTCTAAATAGCGTTTTCACAAAATAAGTTAAGCGATATTTACATAAAACATCTTGAATTTTAATTCGGCGGCAGCGGTGGGATGCATTAAATCGGCTTAATGTTATTTGTGAATGAAATATTGTTACTGGATACAAATATTTAAGAGTCATTGATATAAAATCGAAAATAGTGTGCTCGTGTAGGTACCTACCTATATTATTTTGTATAAATTACTCTAGTATTTGTGACTCGAACACACTAGCTCAAATTATGCTTGATTAACGATGTAAGATGTGTGTGTTATTTGAATGATAATATTTAAAACGAAATGAGATAAACATTGTACGGATTTAGTAAGTAGATTGGACTTTGATATTGTTATAGCTTTGTTATTGATATAATTTAATACGGTTTAAATGGCTGTATGTCAGATAATCTTCTTGAAAGTTAGAGAGGATAGTAGTTAAATTGATGTTTTTAATTCTCGTCTTATGATCACACAATTATTCAAAGCTAAAGGATCTGCAGCTGACATTATATAATGATTTCACTCAGATAATTTTTACTACTAATATGGTACCTGAGTCATTGTATTTGAATACTCTCAGAATGTTAACCAACGATAACCAACCAACTCGAGGTAGGTACAAAGATATTTGTACAAAATGTTAATTATATCTGTAGATCGGATAATAATATTATCTTAGCATAAACGACCAAAATGTTTTCCAGCTCATTTTTAACCGTTTTAAATTATATTATTAACGCGAGAGTTGAACCAATATGTAAATAATCCTAAACGTATAATAATTTTAAGGATAGTCTAAACGTAACAAAATCGTCAGTAAATTTCGTTTTGTATGGTAATAAATGGTAACCATTTACAAAAGCAAGTATTTAAGTGCGCGTATAGAATCGGCTTATCAGTTTTCGGTCTTTAAAAAAAATATCCTAGATGAGTATCGTTACTTTCCATTGGTTTAATTATAATCTTTGACGTAATGATCACAAAATCAATTTATAAACATAAATATTTTATAATATAGAATATAGACTATCAGTCTAAAGTAGTGACCCTACGCGCTTTTTGTCGACTGAATTTTACGCGAGTTTTATGAATGATTGTTCAGTATATTTTACTATTGACCAAATAATTAATGAATTGTTAACGCCTATTCTGTGTATTAACGAGATAAAACGATCTCGAAATCCCAGCGACAACTATTGAATGTTCTACAAAATATGGAAATTAATAAGATATATCGATTTACAGAAACAAATATCTCGTTAATCGCTAGAGGGCGCCACTAACACAGGCAGTTTATGTACGAATTTACTGTGTATAATTTTATTTAGCTTTATCATTAGAAGCTGCCTGACTTTTATTTTGTAAATAGTGAATGGGAGATGGAGTGTCGTGTCACGCTGGGCGCATAGAATTTACATTTATCAATTAAATAGTAAAGATGTAGTCATGTTCCTAAATCCTAATATAAGCTGTGTTTGCAATTTTACTGAGCAGTGTATGTTTATTCGTGGAGCCAGACAAGGACGTCCTATATCCATGTGATATTTCGTCGATATACATTTTGCTGTTTATGTAAAGCATCGATCAAATTAATTAAACTGTTTCAACAGTCGTCTAAATAAAATGTAGATTTCGCCAAAAAGCGCCCTCTAGTCCGTGCACCACGCTTCACTCCTACATTTTATGTAAGTTGAGAATAAAACAAATTTATTTAATAAAACAATGATTTACTTGGTTTATATTTAATGCAATAATTTTATCTGTAATAAATGCGGAACAAATTTAATTTTTGTGTTTAATTTTTAATGCATTGCAATGCAAAAGTCACAATTTTACCTTTATAGATTATATAAATAACGTATTTCGTTTTGTATTATATGGAATTAAAACAGCAGTTTAAATAAATAGCTTTATTTTAAAAAATAAATTAGATAACATTTGTGTTGAGTAAAAAAATAATTATAAATTAGAGCTATAGAGTGCACAAGAAATCTAGAAGCTTAGTAAAATATTCTATTGCTATTCTAGGTAGTATAAATTGTCGGAATATAAGAAGTTATCTAATTTGTGTTAATGGTGGATACACACAGTTGTTTAATTAGGCCAGTGGCACGTTACCGCGCTGTGTGGAGCCACCATTACAAGCTTATCTGAACAACTAGGAAAACAATATTGATTACCAAAATTTCTATCTTTATTTAACTTTAAACTTTTTTTGTTGAGAAACTACTGACCTATTTTTAAATAAATTTATTTTGCATTATAGAATTTAAGTACTTACTCGTATATTCATTGAAGACTTTCTTCATACTAAGAGTTAGATCAAAAAGTAGGTAGGTATTTAATAATTTAAAAATTGTTTTTTATCTTTGGTATAATTTTATATTTAATACATTTACTCTACTTTTGTAGTTATCTGTAATACCCATTCGATGGTTCAATGATAATTAACAAAATTATTAAGACGTCAGCAGGTACTGATTTTGATTTTAAATTATATAACTCGTAAAAAATATAATAAAAATTGTAACGAATTTTACTAAAAAGCATCATTAAATTACAATTTTAATCGAAGCTGGTACTACAGAATTAAGACCAACAAGTCTATATTCCGTGTAGATCAAATGAACGATTAAATATTAATAAGGCAATATTTCGAAGACATTTTAAAGGCGATAAATTCACCATTGTACCAATGACACCCAGTTCTCAGTCAAAAGAGCGTAGCATTTATTGCGAGTAGTGCATTTTACACACACATATCAGAAAAGGATCGTCATTGAACCAACTTCCAACTGCTAAGCCAGCGTGTCGATCTAATCCGATTGTATAAACGAAACGATTAAGGGTCTCAGCACACATATCAACTCGGAAAGGGATCGTCACCGTATCGCCTCGAGCCGTTCAGTATTGTTTGAATGAAACTCCCTACTGCAACGCACACTAATCGGAATCGTAACGTAATCGCCTCGCCTCATCTCTCGCCTCCCCATCTCGTCGTCTCCGCGCTTACGTCTCTCCGTACACGAGCTCACATCTCTTGAAGACGTGCAGGCGCTGCTGATACGCTTACGTTACGTGCTTACGTTAGGTTGACGCCTGGTTGACGGCGAGGTGAAAGGCGATACGGTGACGATCCCTTTCCGAGTTGATATGTGTGCTGAGACCCTTAGGGACTGGGGAGTCAATTAGGATTTTGTGTAGGTTTAATTTAGTTCACTCTTCAATGAACTCCTTGAGATCAGGAGAGTACTCAAAACAAGTGCCGCAGATTTTCAGTTCAGTGATACAACATCCTGCTTGCACGTCATGTATGCACAAAGATGCCACAACTCACAACCACTAAGTGACAATCTGACACCGCAAATGTGACGCACAATACGCCAGATTAACAAGTCTTCATTGGCCATAATAAGACAAATCACAAACAGTCCTCAAATATATCAATCAAATCTACAACTAAAATAAATTACTCTTACAATCAACAACACGAAAAAACTTTAAAATTTTAAAACGTAGAGTTAACAGCCTCATAAATCTTTGTCTTACTATCCCATAATACCTACCATGACTAGTAGTTTAGCCGGTATTTTGTTTTTCAAAAGAAAATCTTTAACAGAGCTAAAGCTTAACGCTTGAAATATTTTGCGATAATAAAAAAAATACGGTACCCGCACCGTAGTAGTTGGGCATGCCCCATAACACACTTATTTTATTTTTTTGGGTTATAAAGTTTTTATCAAGAATGACTCCAACATTGGGCGTATTCTGAGTATTACACGTTAGCGGTTTCTCAAAGATAAAGTGTAACCTAATATTGAGGACATTCATTCTAGGAGCGGGCTCTTACCGCTCTAAGTACTAAGCCATTTGAGCTTTGCAAATTCCGATTGACTAGTTATTTACTAGAAGGTACGAATGTAGATATGTCGGCTCATAAGATTCAGAAAATAATTTACAAAATGGCGGCGCCGTGGCCGGGCAGCGAAACGTGTGCGCAGTGATTCTAGGCGGCTCTAAGTATACAAAGTGTACAAATTTAAGTAAAATCTATTTATGCTTAAATTAGAGTTAAAACTATTGAGTGGTAACGTACTTAATATCTATAAATCTACCACCAGATCAAGGTACAACGCATAACGGTAGTTAAAGTTTTTATATGCTGAAGTCTATTGAGGTTGAGTTGATAAGAATAGAATAGATCGTGGAGATATGGTATCGTTGAGACATGTAACAATATGTACCAATATGCGTCGACCTGATCTGTCGCCGCGCTGCCACGGGCCGCAAGAGACCGACTATTCAGACCATTTCTTTCAACGAGGTGTTTTCTCACACACAGGCTGTAATGTAACAACCATTCCGAGTGATTATTGATTTTTCCACGACATCTGTAACAAGAAAAATATTAATGAAGCCTTTACCATAAAATACTGACGATCTAGTTGAAAGTCAAATGTTTTTTGGTTTGTTAGAGTTAAAGTAGCTCAACAAAAAGTGATATCGGCTGGATGGTTGTAAATGGGATTGACAGTCAAGGCATTTCGCAGTCAGGTCTGCAGTTTCGTGTTGATGTATAAGAAAAATAAGGCTTTAGTAAAAAAAAATTAAACCACTGTGATGGCAGACAAGCATGCGGCCCACCTGATGTAAAGCGGCTACCGCAGCCTATGGCCTGTAACATCAGAGGTGTTACCTGCGCGCTGCTGATGCCGACCCCGTAAATGCTTCAGAATACCCTTTTTGAAAAGACCCATGCTATAGTCTTTCTGAAAAACCTCGGTAGGGGAGATCATTCCACAAGCTTGCCCCAAAATTGGTGCCAGCTCATGGAAGAGCCGTGCATAGTAGTGGTATTTATGTTGTTATGATGGTGGTGATGTTGTTACCGTCTAGTGCGGACGGCTGCCCTTCCCGGCGCGCTGCGGGCTGGCGGGCGCGGAGGCGGCCGCGCGCGTCTTGTCCAGCGGACTGCGCTTCAGGTACTCCGAGATGTGCTGCACGATCAGATCTATCGCCACTAAAATCAAAGATAACCTCACCAACATGTTCTTCATTTAAAATATGATTTAGGCTAGGTATTTGTATCTATTGATATCAAAGCTTCATTTTCACGTTTACAGGGATTCTTCACGATTCGTTATCAACGTTTCGTTTTAACCTAGCGCGTAACTATATAAAATTTGCCGATAACCCACGTGATTACATTTTATATTGTAATTCAATCTGTTTTAAGCATGGCTTTCCTACGGCTAGGGAGAGTCGTCATACCGGATACACTGATCGGTTTCATGCTTACGTACTTATGGCTAGCGCTTGTTTGACGAGAGGGAAGGCGTACGGTGCCGATACCTTTCCGAGTTGATATTTGTGGTGTGACGGCGCAAGGTAAGCGTGGTGTGATATAACAATTCCATAAATGCGTAAGGTCCTAAATAAATAAATATACTAGAATAAACAATCCTAATATTTATGATATCTATAGGATACGCATAAACATGAAGAACTTTATCAATGGGTCCATTGACATAATATCTAGCTATAATACCAGCTTATATACACGTTAATGTGGAATGTCCGTGTCTGACATAGGTATAGCTATAGAACATTTAAAATCCTAATTAATTTTCGAATAAGATATCTACTATGTTCAAATTACGTAGGTAAATTAAACAAACACTGGGATGCAAACAATTTATTACTCATAATAATATTTACGTCTAAATCTAGTTTAAATTGGTTTTAAATTAACGTGTAATTCGTCGAATACATAATACATTTTGTGCAAAAATATTGGGGCCACACGTTATCACTGGAATAAAAGATAATCACAAATTACAACAATTGCTACATCACAATATATACCTTACTTGATATCCTAAGTATCTATTAATAAAGGTATACATTAATACTTATTCCGTTTTTTTAAACAATAGTACCCACAAGGTGGTCCTAGTAACAAAAGTGCACGTTATATTTTGAAATTAAATAATATAATGCCGGACAATTCACACAGCGACATCTAGCCCCGTGGTAAGCTCGAAGCTTGCGTTACGGTTTGAATATGTAATCATTTTACAGGCAGTTTATAAATATACCTACACTAAGTTCGGAAGTCAAAATTAAATAAGTATAAAATGCATAAATTGTTGAACAAATCATTAATTTAGTCCGCAAAACTAAGATAAACTAATTTACTTTGGTTTTTACGTACTACCACTAATTGTGCTTCACAGATTTAGGTATCTACCTAATCTTCACGAAAAAGTCAACTAAGTATCATAAATATAGTCTCAGTTGACTATTATGTGTGCAATATATAAATGCAAGTATAAAGTCCTTATTATCGGTCCAAAACTAATGTAAAAGCGCCCTAGTAAAAATTGAACAAAATATACATTATACACTGATACAAATAATATACGTGATATTATACGTTATTCCAGCTTTTATTGGAATAGTCGACCCGCCAATAGCTTCGCTTGCGTTCTTACGTAATCTATATATGTATGTATAGCATATAGCCTCTTCCACGATAAATACACTTATATCCAACACTGAAAGAATTTTTTAAATCACACCAACGGTTCCTGAAATTAGCGCGTTCAAACAAACAAACAACCAAACAAACTCTTAGGCTTTAGATTATTGCTGATTTCTATCACAGGAACTTTGGAAACTTTCTGTATATTCGTCAGTCATAAGATTATATGTTATAAAAAACTAAATATTAAAAAATGGTTTTGTAGCGTTTATCCAGGTAGATACCATAAGCTTTGCGTTTGACCAACCAAAAACTAGATAGCTTATTGTATTTTATTATATACATATTTCCCGAAAACAATTTTATCTTATTTTTATCTTAAACCTTTTACCAATTATATTAAGGCCGACGATGTTATAATTCTCTCTTAGAAATTGTATACACTACACTTTCATACAATAATTATGTCTATTTCAGAGAAACTAATAATGTACAAAATAATATTTTAAACGGTTGGTAAATTCGATCCTACGTCTTATACTGAGTATCGTAGTTTTAGAACACTTTTAAACAGCTAAGTCTAGTTCTAGTTTTTGCAAAGGACCCTGCGCTTATGAAAGCGCAATTAATTTGCCATTGTCAATTGTTTAAATAAATTAAAATGTTACTCATGTGGACACCATTTTGGCAACCATTTTAGTAGTCAACAGTTTCTTCTTCGCCGGCCATATTTTAATACTTATCCTAAACGTCAGCCTTATAATAAAATATAACAAAATGTTACAACTTAAAAATATGTAGGAAATGAAATAATTGATATTCAATATTGGAGGTTGTTGCAAATAATCGCGCACATCGCATGTTTTTATACATTAATACATTTGTGAAATGTATATTACACTCAAATCATAATCAAATTATCACATAACATTTTTTTATATCACCCAGCTAATAATAATAGTGTAACGTACAATAGAATAACTGAATAATGCTTATGTGCGCGATATTAATATATACATACACAACAGAAAATTAACAAAATTCTGAGGTAACTTCATACTTCCCTTCTCGGAACTGTGATTGTGACTTATCTCATTATCTTCACAATACAAAGACGACACTGAATTTCGTAATCTTACACGAATTAGTGAGTTTGATGGGAATACACAACACGCAGACAGACAGGCGTAGCTTGTTCAGTTCAAGGTAATCCACAAGCACTATGGCTTTTTCACACGAGCTATTCACCTTTCACCTTTTTGCGATGGCCGCTTTCTTATAAAAGGTCACATAGAATTCATCAGACGACCACTGTTCTCCTTTCTCACCATCAAGTTTCTTCTTCTGCAGATACTCGTATAGATATGTTGTCAACTACCCACCAAACTCACATCAGCAGCACTACGTCCCCCCCCCCCTCCCTCCCCCCCTACCGACTGAGCGTGTCCTCGGAGCTGGCCGAGAGTCGTCGCGCGCGCTCGTCTATCTCGTGGTGCGCGCCGTTGCAGCCGTTCACCTTGTCACGCGATGTGTGCCGCTTCTTGTACATTATATCCCAAATGTGGTGAACGATAAGGTCAATAGCCACTGCAACAAAAGGGAGGGGGGTTTAGACGCAGCTGACGGGCTGGGGGTGATAGCCGCTGCAAGAGGGGCTGGGGGGTCTCGTTGCAGTGGCTATGACCGTGATGTTAATGGGAGCATGGAAACACTTTTTTTTATCCGTATGAGCACGACGCGCCTAATTTGAGACAATTTCGTTTAGTTAGATGTTAATTGCACGCGCGATTGAATGATTTCCTGTTTAAAACGAAAACATCGAAACGTTCTCAGCGTTGATTGCTTTTGCGCATCGCGGGTTAGCTGAGAATCCTTGATAACCCAATGGTTTACCGAATAGAAACCTAAAACCAGGCGGATATAGTAAGTGAAGTAGGCATGTAATTATCCGGCCGATCCTTCACTTAGGTGAAGCATTAACAACGCTCTCAACGGAAGATCAGCGTTGCATTGTTGAACAACAATACAACAAATGCTGAGTTGGAGGCCTTTTTGAGACACCCTTTATTTGTTTTGTTTAGTTTAGTTTAATTTCTTAAGTTGTAGTCTCAAAAAAGTTTATTTTCTTTCTTTCTTTCTTTTCTTTTGCTCTACCTGCAAACTATCGACTATAATAATCTAAGATATATAAAGAAGAAATCTAAACTCACCTAAATTGTCGGCGCCTCTCGGTATGATCACGTCAGCAAACTTTTTTGTCTGTAAACAGAACTGTAGCTGTAGCCCTCGTTCAAACAACAACATTTCATGATTCAAGAAAGTACAATAGGGAATTAGGGAAAATCCGGATTTTGACCTCTTCGATACAAAAATTAGCAAACTAAAACGTATGCTTAGCGATAAGTTCTTTGCCTAATGTTTTGGGTAATTAATTATTTGTTTATTTCTTTGTAATATTTTAACTTTCTAAATTATGTTTTTTCAATGGTTGGCTATTAGTTTGTTGTTTAAATTTTAATCTTTAAGTTATCTGCGAGAAACTTGTAATTGACCTTTAGTATTTATTCCGTATATTATTTGTTTGTGTTAGCTGTAAGTTTTTCCTAAAATGTTTAAAATAAAATAAAAAATAAAATATTGTATAATGTATATTTATGTTCCCACAGCTGAGACACAGGGATTTCTCTATTTACGAGAGAGATTAAGCCTTAATTCACCACGCTGGACAAGTACGGGTTGGAGAATGACACATGTCCTACAAACTTTTTAAAATCCTCCGAAAATGCCGGTTTCCTCAGGATGTTTACCTCCACCGTTAAAGCACGTCATAGGTAGGCAAGGGAGTTTGAACCCGCGACTTTCGGAATGAAAGTCGAGTGTGCTCCCACTTAGCCATGGCTACTTGTTTTGTAGAATAAACTAAATTTTTTTTGGTCTTCACGTTACAGCATCACCTAGTGTAAAGGTTAATTAATGCTAAAGTAGGTATTTACTGTGAACTTTTGAGATATTATTTATCTTTTTTACATGGGTCTGGAAGATTCAATAATGCCTTTTGATTATAGTAGGCATATCTCTATGATATAGGTGTGCTTACCGGCAAGCAGAACTCCTCGAAGGCCGGCTTCACAAAGTTCATGTACTGGTTGAGGACTTGCTCCAGGTCGCGGCCGCGGTCCATGATGTCGCGCGGCACTGCAACATCACATCATCATCATCAGCTATTGTACGTTTACTGCTGGACATAGGCCTCCCTATATGACTTCCAGTTAGACTTCCAATCATTGCGGTCGCTCACAGCCTGCCTCCACCGCGAGCCAACCTTCACCAAATCATCTGTCCACCTTGTTGGTGGACGTCAAATGCTGCGTTTTCAGCCACATTGGCCACTTGTTCTCCTCGCTATATGGCCATGGCCATTTCAAAGAGCTAATCAGTTGGGCTATGTCGGTGACCTGCGTTCTCCTACAGATCTCCTCATTTCTGATTCGATTTCATAGAGAATGTCGAAAAAATACTAGCTAATCAACAATTTTAGATCAAAGTCAAAATAAAATAAAATATTTCCATAGAAAATCAGGGATTTACATTGACACGTCAGAAAAAAACTAACTAAATAAATCATTTATAACTTGTTTATTATTATTATTATTTTATTATAGACGAGCAGCTTAGATGCTGATGTGTCTATGTCACAGTGTTGGAAGGTACAGTCATTGTTTATTTCTTGTCATCTGTAGTTTATTTGTGTGTAACCAGTGGTCGAGTCTGTTTTTAAAGCAGTTTGTAGAGCTAGCTGTCACAACTTCTTCAGGTAGTCCGTTCCAATTCTGAACGACTCTGTTGGAAAGGAAATGATGTGCAGAGAGAGTGTTCGTATTCGCCCGGATTATTCTGAGACTGTGTCCACGGGCCGATTTTGTTGGGTGATGCAGAACGAATATGTCTTTAATGTTTGGTAAATTGTAAAAATTTTTCAATATTTTATAAGTCTCAATGAGATCACCACGAAGGCGTCTTTCCTCTAGAGTAGTGAGGTGCAGTACTTTCAGTCTGTCTTCATAGGACATTCGACTAATCGTAATAAATATTTTAAGATCTAGATATTTCCTTACCTCTCCTCGCAAGCCTGGTGTCGGAGTCCGTGTCAACAAACAGCTTCATGTGGAACAGGTCCCGCACCTCGGGGAAGTAGAACACGAGGATACCCTCGATCAGCACCACATCCGCCGGGTAGATCGTGTGTGAACAGTGTGGGCTGGAATAGTTACAATCTGTTGATTCATGTAAAATGTTATCAAAATAATATAATGTATGATAAGGAAGAGCGTTGCCTCCTAATACAGGTACTTCGTACTTAAAAGGAGGCATCCAACCACTGTAACAATTTTATGTACATAAGGTTAACGAAATAAACATTTTGTATTTTTGTATTTTTTTTTTGTTGATGGTTCTCAAGCAATAAGAAAGTTTGTGTAAAATTTATTTCGATAGTCACTCAGTTCCAGATTTTAAAAATCCTGTTATTTAAATCGCCGCCCGTAATGATTAAATGTCTTTAAAATCTGTATTTATATTCACATAGGCTTTACAATGACAATCAGTTTCGGTACCTAGTAAAATTGTCCATTCTTGAAAATGTTATTAGTAAATGGTATAGAAACAGACTCCTAAAGCTTTTGATATGTTTTCCTGGGAAACAGACTGCATAAATGTGAGTCCACTGAATTGAAATGATGGAACCATTCATCACTAGATTAGGTTAGGATTTTAGGTGATAAAAATAATTACTCACTTTATAGAATTCGTAATATAATCATATTCCGGTACTTCCACCTTCTTGCCGGCCAGGATATCCTTCAGCACCATCAACAGGTTCTTATCATCAAAGGCATCGGGGTGGTCAAAGTTGAACTGTCCCCGTTCAGCTCGCAGCCTCTCTGATGGATTCAAGGTGCGGTAGAATGAGTCTTGACTGATGCAGACAACTCTTCGTTCAGTCTGTTCTTTTTGCTGTTGACCCAGCTTCTCCATTATCTTTTGACATACTGTTGACTAAAAATATCACAAATATACAATTGTTACTAATACTTTTCTATCATGCCATGTATTTGTATCCAAGAACATGAGATAGACACAAGAAAAATATAATTTTAGATACTATCATTTTATACTAAATTATTTAAGGTATATAAAAACATTAAAGCAGGTACAGTAAAATAGGTATTTCTTAGCAACTGTAAAGAAAAAAGAAAATATATAAAACTTATATTATAAGAAGTTATTTAGAGTCTTCGAAAGTGATAATCATTCCGAGAAAACATTTGACGTCATTGTTTTGTTTTGCGTTCTTTGAGGTTAGAAATTAATTACTGGAGGCAAAAGCCGGAAACCCTAATAGCCACGAATTTCAAACAAAGTTCTGTTAAACAGATCACCAAGATAAAAAGTCTTACGTGAAATAATGTGTAATTTATGTAATATCTTAAAAAATCAATAAATTCCTTAGACATAAGGTCGCCTCATGCTCACCTTTCCACTAGCCGTGCCGCCCGCCACACCGATCAGAAATGGGGTTTTACTCTCAAAACCATTTGTGGAAGAGTAGTCAGCAGATTTCTCTGCCATTTTCTCTGTATAAAAAGATCTAAGAGTATTTCTTACACTTTTAACACCCAAACACAACCCCGTACGGCCACTACGCATAACAGCTGACATTGACACTGGCAGTGACATAAACATAGTCATGTGTTTCCTGCTGTTTATGAAAGAATGATGCGAGAAATGAGAAAACGTGGAAACGATAATTGTGTTCCATAAAAACCCACGTGATTCCAACAGGACCGTATTCAGTAACATCATAAATATTTAACCCGTTAGAGATATCACGTGGTATATCGGTTCGTTAGTTTTTAAAAACATATGTAAATAAATTAATAAAAGTATTAATTTCGACTGTTCTTAGTCCGCTAATGATACAATATATTGCAAACACATGTCATAAAGACTTACGATTTACTTACATCAGAGAAGGCTTTATGTACTAACCTACTTAAGTATTAAAATCAATCACAAGAATATGATCATGCGAGGTGCTTACGATTTACTTACATCAGAGAAGGCTTTATGTACTAACCTACTTAAGTATTAAAATCAATCACAAGAATATGATCATGCGAGGTGCTTACAAATAATAAACGCAAGATATATTATTTATTTTTTATTTCTTATGGAATGTAGGTTACACAACATTTCAAAAGCAAATTATTAATACAAAAATGTTCAACATAACACATTGATTACCTCGTAATCGTAAAGTAATCAAACAGAGAAATTCGAGTGTAACTAATTTTTAAACATCTCCCCGGCGCTATCACATAACTTTTTTTAGCGACGGGCTATAAAATAACAACAAAAAAGTTCACATCTTAGTTTCTCAGCTTCTTATCGGCCTGTCTCAAAGATGCAGCCATGTCTAGCTGTTTGACGCGTAGTCTCGCCCACACAATGTAGTCCTGGAGTCCGATGATCTGGGCGGCCATTAGAGCTGCGCTGTCGGGGTAGATGACTGTTGCGCAGCCGAGGCCGGACGGCACGGAGAGGGATGACCAGATGTCCTGGAAGGAAGTCCAGATTTAGTTATTTATGCCAAGTTAATAGAAAAATTGATTAAAAAAAGTACTACGCAATATCTATTAGGTCAAATGGATTGGACAGGTGGATTATTTTTCCCAGTAACTAAAAATAGACCAATCATTAGGTGACAGTATGTTGTCAAGTTAGGTACCTATTCCATTAATTTAAATAATTAATTATGTAGATAATACGATACCTATATCGGTCAAATAAAGACATACTATAGAAACACTAGGTATTTCCTATGACAGTTCGAAATTCCAGTTTACCAATATATAAATAAAGCTACCTGAACAAGTTTGTCCGAGGGTGGTGGGCAGTTAATAACAGGATAAGATGTGTTTCCAGAGAGGACAGGGCCAAGGCCGTTAGAGCGGCCAGCCACTGCAATGAACACTAGGGCTCCGTGGGTGTCTTCGTACTGCTGCATGATGCGGAGAGTTTCCTCTGTGGCCTTGTGCGCTGATGTCACGCGGAGGTCCACGTCTAGACCCAGCCCGCGAGCAGCTATGGGATAACACAAGAAAAATAGGTAAATAGTTATTTTTACAATGCAATGCTAAGAGATAAAAGAGTTTTAATTCCACACGTCGAAAGTCCATGCATCATTTGTGACTTATGGAATTGAGAACAAATAGGAAGAACTTTGCACTAATTGCACTGAACTTAAGTAATAGCAGATACATATAATTCTATATATAAAAATACAAATCTTGATTTGGAATCCCAATCTGGATTTTACGTTGCGTGCCGTTTGGTACTTACGTATACCAATCAAATTGATACATAAGTACCTACACCAAATTTTTATTGATTTCACGAAAATGTTCATTTTATATATGCATACATTTAGTTAAGATAATCTATAAATGCAGTTACCTTTAGCGATCTTTTCGCAGTGTTCCTGATCCGCAGGTGAGCCCATGAATACGACTACTTTGTGGTGGATGGTGGGCTTCAGGAAGTCTAGCTGGTCTTTGATCCAAGAGAAGTTGCGTTTGACTGTGTCGAGGTCCGCTGCAGTCACTGTGGTCAAGTTTCTGTATACCTGAAATGACGAACAGTGTTGCATAAGGTACACACACATTACAAACATAGACAACAACTAACGCTAGACATTACGTATTATGTCTAACTAGCAGTTAATCACTGAATAGGTAATTTTTGGCAAATAAAATTTTTTAATTTCAATACAAAATAGTAGTCTATGCCACTTATTAAGTAAGGGCATATGTAGCAACCCAGGCACATTATTTAGAAATGAAATCATAATATTATGATATAATATTATTATTACATGTATGCAATTAAATTAAATAAATAAATAATAATAATAATATTATCTTACCTGTTTGTCAACCATCAATCTCTTATCACCAGAAGGCCACAACCTCCAGGAATCGGAGTCAATTACGTCAGCCAGCAAGATGTTGCCTAATGAAAACAAAACCATTATGATATAAAGTATCATCTCCAATATACCTACTTATCTATTGATATTGAAAACCAACAATAATAATGATGTAAGTAATAAGAATCAACAATAATTTGTTTCTGATAAAGGTTAGGAATTTGTTGGTTAAAAATAACTAACTAATCAAGACAAATAATAACAGCACCGTTAATAATAATTTGTAAAATCAAAATTTATCATGTAGGTTATAATGTTGGGAACATTATTATTTTTATTTGACGACCTCTGTGGCGCAGCGGGCGAAGGTCCGCCTGCGACGCAAGAGGTTGCGGGTTCGATTCCCGTCTCGGAACAACTGTTTGTATGATCTGCAAATATTTGTTCCGGGTGTCTGGGTGTTATAATATGTATAATAAAAAATATCTATCTATGTATGTATATTATATTAAGTATATCAGAATTCTAGCACCCGTAACACAAGCTTCGAGCTTACCACGGGGCTAGATGTCGTTGTGTAAATTGTCCAGTAATAATATTATTATTATTATTATTATATATTACATTGTACAAGTGTATACACCTACCTACATATAACATATTTTACTCTTCACGGTTCGAGTTATGGTTACAAACACACACCCAAACATATGTATAAATAGTATTTGTTAAATATATAATTTACTAGCAGCCCCCGCGAACTTTGTCTCGCCATATACTTTTATTTGCAACTATCTACATACAAAATTTCATCGAAATCGAATTTTCCCACGTAAGCATATATTTTTCCGCGGTAAAAAGTAGCCTATGTTAGGATTAGGATATTACATTACATTGACTCCACCCCGTCCCCCGTCCCCCGTACCCCAGTGACGCTTACATGGAGTCTACATCGCATGCTGGCTAGCTGAGCGCGGTGAGCGACAACCTCTAGACTTTTTTCTAATACTTGCATTTTTAAACTCGTGATATCTTCCGAAGTAAATGTCCGAATTGAATAATTCAAAAAGTTATAAAAAGGTATTAAAGCCGTCTTGAATATAAAGTAATTTATTTGGATAAGGATTAATACCAAGGTACAAATGAAGACCCTTTCAAGACGCGGCATATATAAATTAATATTTTAGAATAAAAAACTGCTTACTGTGACATAACTATAATATTTAGACATATGCTGTCGCGACATTTTTTGTAGATAATGATGAGTTCTGCAAAGTCGTAGTACATGATTTTGTTCTATCATCAATAGTTTTCGCAGCGCACGCGACGTAAGACATTTTTCAGGTCATTTTTTTACATCTTATGTTACATTATTGGAGTTTTAGTAAGGATCCCTAATTTTTTTTTAATATAATATAGCCTATGTTACTCGGGGATAATGTAGCTTTCCAAAGGTGAAAGAATTTTTGAAATCGGTCCAGTAGTTTCGGAGCCTATTCGTTACAAACAAACATACAAACAAATCTTTCCTCTTTATAATATTATATACTAGCTTTCCGCCCTGCGGCTTCGCCCGCGTTTTACACTTTCCCGCAATTTTCTTTGCTATAATATAGCCTATGTTACTCGGGGATAATGTAGCTTTCCATAGGTGAAAGAATTTTTGAAATCGGTCCAGTAGTTTCGGAGCCTATTCATTACAAACAAACAAACAAATCTTTCCTCTTTATAATATTAGTATAGATAATATATATAATTTAATATTAATATATAATTTTTTTACCGTCAAGATCAACTCCAAATTCAATCTTCATGTCAATAAGGGCGCAGTCGCGAAGAGCCCACGCCTTCTCCAAGATCTCGAAGACGAGGATCGTGGCCCTTCTCATGTAATCCACCTCATCTTGACCTGCAATAAACAAGTATACTTTTAATTATGACGTTAATGAGCTTTCAAAATAGGTGAATCTGGATATAACGTCACGTAGTGGACTTAACTAGCATGAATTAGTGAAATTGGATTTTTTTACTGTTCGATTTTTCAACAGTAAGTGACCCAGCTGTTGATAATGAATTTCCATACCAAGATAAGTTCATAAAATAAATGAATAATGAGTTATGTACAATGACACATAATACCATAGATGTAAATATCTATGCATAATACACAATAATACATTCAGTATCACAGGTTCATAACCTATCACTGGCACCAGACTCTCACAAACAGGTACTTAATTAAATTATCTGGTATTTAAGTTTTAGCTTTAATATGTTTGTGAGAGAAATAAATATATATTTTTTTCATACATAAATTCACACAACATCTAGCCCCGTGGTAAGCTCGAAGCTGTTGTATAATGCGAGCTCACCAATAGTAAGTCCATTGATGGTCCACTTAGCGCAAACGATCTGTTCCTCCGACCACTGGGGGTCGTGGTTGGCATCATCCTTGAAGAAGGTCTCCTGCTTGGGAGGCGTGAAGCGGAACCCCTCAGGCACACCCGGGTTCCTCTTCAGGAAGGAGCCGGTGGCGAGGCGTCTCGTCACCCACTCTATAGGGATCATGTCGCATTTCTTTGAGATGAACGCCGTAGGCGATGCGAGCTTCACAAACGCGGTGTTGATACCTGAAAAGAACAAAACGTTCAGAATTTATTTATTATTTAAATTATTGAATGACGTACAGAAGAGGTCCAAAGAGTCATACACTATAGTTAATTATAACATGCACACATTACAAAAAAAAATTAAAGTCATATAAGTAATTATACATTAAATAAAACAAATATTATATATAAAAAAAAGCAAAGAGAAGTCAACTTATAATTAGATTACAGTGTCAAAAACATATTGTAGAATTATGGATATATTATACATATATTATTTATTTATTTATTATTACATACAGAATATAACATTACAGTAAAATACCAATGCGCTATATCCATAACAAACTATATGTTTTCAAGAACTGATTGTGCTAAGTCCATGAATTTCGGCAAAGTGTGGTGGAATACATCTACGTCGTTCTCGGACAAAGTGATATTATGGATATTAGTATAGTGCCTTGTAGGCACCTAAAACTATATAAAAAAAGTTTTGTGTATTAAAAACCGTCGCGTCATTTCAGATAAGCCAGCCGTATCATCAGATTAAAATGAAGGCAATGACAAGACAATGATAATATGACATTTTGACCACCCATCTTATTGATAAACGTCTGTTAAAGATATACCGTGACCCTTTATCAAATACCAACGTTGGATTAAAATGATGTAAGTTTACGTAATAAAACTGTGTAGGTAAATATTTTAAAATTATTTTTCCTTTTATAGATCGCTGTTTTACGCTGAATTCTATTTCATAAATACACAATTATCTAATTATGGTAGTACCTACCTACCAAATGAAAGAATCTATAATGGTTCCGTTTTTGCCATTTGAGTAGGTACGGAACTTAACTGTCTTATTGTCTTGTCATCTCTAGCAATGTTTTATATTTTATTTAGATAGCCCATTTATTTTTTTAGGAAATTTATGTTTCTTGGGACGCTGCCTTGGAGAAAACTAAAGATCGCGTGCAGCAACTTGTTCAGCTGTGTAAGGTAGGTACCTAGTAGCTAGTACCTACTTACTACCTATATATAGATATCTCTCCTTAGCAGTTACATATTTCAAAGTTATTGCGTCCCCGATTATCGGTTTGTTGTTTATTGTTATTACTGTTGCAGGTCAACGCAGTCAACAAAATATCACTACATACCTAATCATTCAACATTATTTATTTTATAAAAATAGCTAACTTAGCTTTTTCCAGTTGAATAGTGAAGAGTAAATAAATAGAAATATGAGAATAACATGATAATGAACATTCATTATGTTACCTGTTGTATTAGTAAGCTGTGCCTAAATAAATATGCCTAATAAGTATACCTTTTCAAAGAAAGTGGAAACGTAACTCACCAGCGGATTTCAATATATCGAAAACTTTAGCATTAGTCTGGTTGGAGATGGCGGCTTTGCCCTCCAGGTCATGGGCCTTCACGCCGTCTCCGGCGGTGATTCTGTCCTTGTTGAGGAGCAGGCACTGGTCTTTGTGGTCGGCCATCTCGAACACCTGTTTGGTCTTCCCTTCGATTATGAGCTTGCCGAGCTTGTAACCACCCACTGAAAAATCAAAAAAGTACTTTTTTACCTCCTTTATACATAGGAGTGATAAAGGTACTGTTTTTAGTTAGAGTTTTTATATTTTAGTTTAAGTACCTACACTAAATTGGTAGGTAAGGCCCTAAAATACTTATAGATTTTTTTTTCTTAACTAGGTACATAGATAGGTAGGTAGGTATTTATTTTTTATCAATATAATAATTCACAGAAACAAACAAAAAACAAAATGTCTAGGCTAAGAATATTACCTACTTATTAAAAATTACATATTATTTTAACTAAAAGTCGCAGTGTGAATTGTCCTGCCTGGGCATAAAGTACAAAAATGGCAACGCCAGATCCTGATTACAGCCCATATACTACCTACTTAGAGCGATTTAAAAACTTTATTTTAAATATTATATTATCTACCAACATGTTTATTTTTATTATTTTTTGCATGGCACCACCATGTCTACGTTTATGTACTGAAGATAAAAAATGTATGCTTTTGTGTTTTAGAGCCAATAAACCTAAATGGTAAGATGTATTACGTTCAAGGCCGGAAACGCGGCCTCTACGACTATTTGAATTTTGCACGTATAACCCATACAAACGAAATAGGTTTCTGGGTGTCATTATAACCCGTGCACAAAATAACACATCTGAATCGGGTGTCACTATAATCCATTGACAGTTTCGAAATTAAAATAAAAAAATTATACCTTCTTTGGGGAGAGACATTTTCGTAGATGTAATAGAATAGGCACAAAATTGAGCAAGCAGGTGACTGGTGACCCTTGCTGTCCCGCTCGCACTCAAACGTCAATTCAAATTAAAATACGGGTTCAATTTATTTCTTGCTGAATTAAACTTGTTGCTTCGTTACGAGAACTACGTCAAACAAGATATTGTTAGTAGGAGATCACTTACAAAAAGCACTTGTTCATCAGGCCAGGTAGATAGCAGGTGAGTACATTTATTTTGTTTACAAACTTTAAGTACGTAACGTAACACAAAAGTTGTATTCGTGTGTACACAACAGGTGTTCTAAATTTAATTTGCAATATTGGATGTACATGCTTTTATTGCGATTTAACAAGTGTTTGAGTTACGTTTTGTTTTGGTCCGGTTATAGTTGACACCACATGGTTTTGTTGCTAATTTTTAAAAGTTATTCTCCTTAGTGCTACGTAGGTAAGTTAAAGTTTACACTAATTATGGTTCACAATAATTATTTTATTAATTTAAATATAAATTTACATTCTTATCCATTATTATCCATGTGTAAGAATTAATGGTTCATACACTCTGTAGTATTAAAAATATGTAAGTAAGTAAAATACTTACCAAATACATATTGCTTTAGATTTCAAAGCTTATAAACCAGGTTATGATAATAACTTCTTCAGAGAACATCCTGAAACACAAGTTGAGTGGTCACATTAGAAATCAGAATAGGTACCTACTTTTATTCTGGTACCTCGGAGATTAAACAACTATAAGTAATCCGTGGAATAATATAATATTACTATGTGTACTTAAACAATGTATTCCACTATTTATATAATAATTTTTACCCCTTTAACTGCTTTAAAATGTGTGAGACATTTATTTTATTATGTAATATTTGAATCAAGGCTGATACATACTGAATACATTTTTATTGACTCTTGCCATATTCCAAAGTAGGTCATATCATATGTCATAGTAGTATCTTTAATAATCAGTTTATAAAGTATTAATTTTTTTAACCAGTACCTATAAGCCAGTAAAATAGGCATCATGTTCATATAGGTTCCATACCACAGTATGTTTTCATTTGCATGTACTCGGTTAATATTCAATTTTATGGTTAATACTTGACTAATATAATAATTTATCTTAAACCAAGTATGTTACAAAAATTTATTGTTTATTTTTTTGTGAATTAGAAGGAGTACACTAGGTGTTTACTTTAGTATCCCTATTAACATTCCAATGGCTGGGACACAGGGACTTTTTTAGAGATTAGGCCTTAATTCACCACACTGGCCAAGTACAGTTGGACTTGGTATTTACCTGAGATAATTATTATAAAATTTATAAGCAACTTACAACATAAATAGTCAATGGAACCAACATTTAAATGTTTATTAGAAAATGGTATGGGAAAAATTACAAGATCACTATGTAAATTTAGAAAACTTAAGTGAGAGTCAATCTCTATGAAATATATATAAAATTTTAATGTTTGATGGGTATTATGTAATCATATCTCTATAGCTTATTGTTACTAAAATTGTTATTTAAAAGAGGCTTCCAAAGGAATATCAGTAATATTGCATTGTTGAATAGCAATACCTACTTAAGTTAATATAGTTTAACTTTTTAAGATATGTGTGTTGTGTCTCAAATAAATGGTTTTTCTTTCCTCTTTCTTAAAATATATAGGTGGCAGCATAAAATATAAATTTCACATTATTTACATTCTAACTCGCACACAGTATTTAATTTAATGTGTTCTGAAATTAAAATTTGCGTTTTTAAGTTTACAATTCCATTGAACATACTTTTTCGCAAATTTATTCTACTCATCCTCCTTAGCAACTGTACACTATGGAGGATGAGTAGAATAAATATTTGATCATTTGACGCCAAATTCTTGCCCTTGGTTGATAATAAGTAGCAACTATGGCTTTGATAACTACCTAGCCGGCACTTCTATGATTTACGTCTTTGTAAATATAATTGGTCCTAAATATTAAAGTAATACTAATTATAAAGAATTAATGTTTGTGAGCTTGGTAAGATGGTAACAAATTGGTACATTTACTGAACCAATAAAGGAATTTTATTCACCAATATTTGTGAGTATTATAGTATAGGCTTAGGCATACCTATATCTATATCATGCGGAAATTTCTCTCGGGAATTAAAAAGAATCTGATCTATATAAATATGTGTGTTAAGACGAACACACAAACAAGTAATTGTTTTTTTTATTTATATATTTTATTTCTGAGTAGAGTAGTACCTCTTGTCTCTTGTCTATTCTCATCTTGATCTCTCACGTCTTCTAGTTTAATCTGGATCAGAGTAACCGTGAAATTATTGACACTTCAATTCTACCTCATCAAGAACAGATAAATCCAAATGCAAATATCTACATTGTAGATGTAATTACAAAATGGGCCTAACTTGCTATATAGGTACAACAACTAGTCTAGTAAAACGTTATTGGCCTACTTAGCTGCCCCCGTAATCAATAGATTGTGCTGCGAACAGGGCTTTGTCTCTGCCAGGTCAAGTTCTACAATTCTGCGTCCTTTCATTTAGTTATTATCATTAATTATTCTGTTTTTCATTAATAAAACATTATATTAATCGTAAAAAAGAAGTAGGTACCTGGCTTTTGATTAAACGCTGCCTACAACTCTCATGATGATGATGTTGATCTCGGTTGAAACGTTCGAGCATTCTGCTAAGTTCCTTGAAGGTTAGGCCTTCATCGCCACACTGGCAAGTGCGGGTTGGAGAATGTCACATGTTCTACAAACTTTTCTAAGTTCTCAGAAAATGCCGGTTTCCTTATAATCATTCAAGTAGAATAAATGCAGAGGTGCGCGGTGAGGTTTGAACCCCTCGACCTGCGGAATGAAAGTCGAGTGTGCTCGCACTTAGACAGCACAGCCAATACCTAACTATGCTACGCAGTTTAATGACGTGGATGAAGTTCAATAATTCAAGAAATCAACAGAATTTCAATATCCTTTATCACAATATTCGACCTCTTAACATGACACTCGCTGTGATTAGCGAAGCATGATTCTTTCGTCATATCTTCGTAATTTAAGTCGGTAATTTAAGTATTTCATCTAAAGATCTAGTTTCTGGGTGTATCTGTTCGTAGAAATTGAATAACCTTTGTTTTAACCAACTTTACCACCTATTAAAAATTAAATTAAATTAAATTAAATATTGCTGGACAATTCACACAGCAATTATGTCCCTGTTATAAAAATCTTTGGATCAGTGTGATTCTTTTAATAGTAAATATGCTCCAGAGCACATAACTGTAGTCACTGGATAATCAGTTAGTTGTATAGGGCAATTGTAGGTACTACTTTATTTTACTTAGCCCATTCTGCCCCACTTCTGGGCAAAAGCCTCGCCTTAATCTGTCCAGCATTCTCTGTCTAGAGCAGTTTTCCACCAGTCACCAGATGTCGAGAAGATCGTATTTTTTCTGGACAGCGTGCAGCGCTAGCCGAACTCATTACGTTGATAAATGAAACTATTACTGGAAAATCCGCGGTCCAAAAACGCAGATAAAAAAACACGATCTCGTCTCTAATGCTGAAGTTATAATTAAAACAGCAGTATTGATTGACAGTTGATTAGGTATAACTACATATAACTAGCGTTATCAGAAGGAAATCGACTTGACCTAGAGTCTAAATTCCGAGATAAGATAAGCCTCTCTCTGCGTCTCATCTCGGCCAAGAAAGTGGGTCAATCGCACAAGCTGCCCATTTAATCGGGGATAACAGGATAGGAAAAAAACAGAAAATTTACAAATTTTACAATGCTCTAGTGTAAAAAGA
This sequence comes from Chloroclystis v-ata, assembly GCA_963691955.1. NCBI lineage: Eukaryota > Metazoa > Arthropoda > Insecta > Lepidoptera > Geometridae > Chloroclystis > Chloroclystis v-ata. The sequence continues at coordinate 6,912,802 of OY829905.1, forward strand.
AATATAATTATCTACTTATCGGCAATACGGTATCTCACAAATAATTATTTACACTGTACAAACTTCCACTTATTCCTTGACTACAATTTTTATCCTTATCCACTTTTATAATATCTTTTATAGGCTCTTGTCAGCTCTTGAACATTTAACAACACTCAGATTACTTCTACTGGGTCTCCCCATTAGAACCCCGGTAGGTACCTTATTATAGGTAATATAAACTTTCCTCTTGAATAATTTGAAATCAATTCTAATGTGTATTTATAATTACTCTATTAAAAAAACCGCATCAAAATCCGTTGCTTAATGATTTAAGGATACAAAGAGACTTGTTACAATGTATTGTATTAAGTACCTAAGTATAGATTTATTTACTAATCTATGCTGGTATCCAAAATATTTATAGTCGAGCTGACACTTATCAAGCGAGTGGAATAGTACCCGTGTCAGCCGATATCTGACCCCCCCGGGGAGTGACGACATTCGAACCCGCGATTGCTTGTTTACAGATACGATAACACTCGAACAACAGGGAAACTTTTACTTGGGTTTCGTCAGTTGTTTATATTATACGAATGTTATATGAGCTTGTTTATAGATAGGAATCTTACAATCGTCACCTCTATAACATTCATAGGAAACTTACTTAGTCCTACTTCGAAAGTGGCTTGTAAATAGTGTACACTATGATATTATGGAATATTTTGTAATGATAACTTATTAAAACACGATTGAAACATGGTTATTACATTAATTTAAATATTGCTGAGCCAGCGATTCAACTTAATATTGTAAATAACTTATATTGTATGTGCGTCATGGATAAAATTGTTGATACACAGTAATAATTTTAAGACCATCATTTTATAGTGAATTTACATCATTTTTTAAAACAGATTTTCTAATTTCTAGGTACGATATGCAAACTGATTCAAACTTTTACTTGGGTTTTGTCATTTTTTTAAACGAATGATATAGGTACCTAAAGTTTGTAATATTGTGTGTTTATAAGTTATGTTTGACTGTAATGATCGATTTCGATGAATGTTTCACTAATAGAAGGACACTTTATTTGTAAGTGTCATCTGTTATGCTATCGCGGAAATGTGAAGGGCGTTTTATTTTACCGTAGAAAATTCTGTTTAACACGAGTGAACCCGCGGGTGATAAACTAATATAAATACTTACTAATAATGATAAAGAAGATACGTAATTGGGACGTAGTTTTGGAATTTCACCAAAACTACTTTATAAGGTAATTCGTGTTCTAGTTTTTATTTATTTGTTTCCTATGAAGTTGATATGAGTTATATATATTCAAACTAGCAATACATTTAACAGCCCATTCACTGTCCGAGCTCGTAGAGCTAGATCGAGGTTCACCGGTGAGTAGATGTGGACGTGCATCACAGAACTGATAGTGTTGTTAGTATAGAACCATTCTAAAACTCACGAGTATGTTTACTAATTAATCAATAACATGTCTCTCCTAGTGCGTATGATCACTACTATTAATAGTTGCTGGAATGTTGATCACAACAATCATATTACAATTGAAGGAAAGGTCACGTAAATTGATAAAAAAACAATGACGCCCGAACTCCTGCGCACAATCCCTCCCTTGACGTCACGTAAGCACTTATCAAGGGTCGGTAACACTAAAAATATTTTTAATATAAAACTAGTCCATGTTTTGCTGTCTTTATCGGAATAACAATGTTATTATTGATTGTAGAGGGCATATTAACTCCCGCGAAGCAGTCGTTCGGTTAGTTATGAGTCGGCATCTCACGATACTTGTCAGATAGGTACCTATAGTTTTTGTTTATTTTATTAATCGGTCAATAGTTCAACGCTGACATAACTCGGGTTGTTGCATAAGAATTGATATTCTGTGGACTGTTGCTAACGGTATGTTACCATTAAAAGTTGATTACTCATTTAACATATACAATTCTGCACCTAACAACACCCACCCATAAATACAAAACACATAATATTCTAAACTTAACTGCATTGTCGATTCATCGCCGATAACTGGGTAAATGGTATTGTCCGATTTTGTTTAGTTGCTGTGAAATGCAATTGCAAATGACCCATGATGACCAGTTGATACTGTGCACTTACAGAGAAAATATTGAGGAAAAAAACATCAATAATTAAAGTGGTTCTTTCAAAATTTTCGTGAGTTATACTATTCATTTTGTACAACGGGAATTACTCACGTATTTACATAGGAGTTAAACAACTCTCGACGTTTCGACCACAACAAGAGCAGTCTTTATCAGGAGGAGTGAGCGTCCCGCCGTGCCCCGTCTCCTCTCAGGTCGCGCGCGCGGCATCAAAAGTGGTTCTTGTTGGGAAGTTTACCTACCCAGTTTTACTTATAGAATAACAATCATACAAAGCCTCTTTTCAAGCATTCCTCTTATTTGCACTTTTCCCACTATTTAGTCGATAACGTTTTTTAATTGTCTTCAGATATAATGGACAGTGCAAGCGACCCAGCGCTGGAGGCGAGGGTCACAGCAGAAGCCATGGAGCGGCTGCGAGTGTCGGGTGACAGCTGTCAGTCCAGCTGTCAGTGCGACAGCGGCGAGGTGAAGGTGAAGAGTCGAAGGCACGGCAGAGGCGCGGTACAGTCAGGTGAGATGGATACCTTGTTTTAAAGATTTATGTCATTTATTTTCATAAAATCCTACATGGATACAACAAGGATACCTGCTAGACGCGACCTCCACCCGATGCAGTCTAACAGTCTCTTAGTTGGCGTGAAACCTCAAATCCATAGCTGTACCTAATAGTTGGAAAGGGACTAGACGATATTCATCCGATGTGTGCAAAAATGACGAACGTTAGCTTTATAGGGTTAAAACTGTATAGGTCCTTAGCACACGGCGTATTTTTAACGCGCAGTTTACGCTTGTCATCTCCCCGTTGCCACTTCAGCGAGCTAATATAATGACTATGTCCATGGTGGATCCTGTTTCTTAGATCTGCAAGCTTGTAGCCCTGAACAGCTACAAGTCTATTCATAAGGCCATTCTATAGTGAGACACAGCGTTTCCAATCCATTTCAATGGCAACACAAAAATTGAATTATTGAAGACTTTTGTCTCGATACTTTTACTCCTATTATCAGTTGCTTTTTAGTTGTATCATTGTCATTAGTTGGATTAATATTGTTAAAAATTCCATGAAGCTTCTTGCTCACGACCTTCAAGTTTAGAATATGTACTTAAAATTGCGTACTGATTTCGTAACATTGCGTATAAGGCGGATCAAAGAATTGACCACTTTATTGCCTATCACAAAAGAGCCAGAGTTCCCTGTACATTATTGGCTATAACCGAATATTTTGCTTTTATCGTAGGTCATGTATGATCAATTGGCTTGAGATATAAATCCGGGGATCATAGGTATATTCTGATAAAATCCGGTTAGTTACGGTAACTGGTTGGTCAATCTGCGACAGTGTAAACTACTTGTAAATAAAAATATTAAGTACGTTAAGACCGTGCCCCGCCCGTTTATGTCCGTATGATAATGGCCTGTTAACTATAGTCTCTTATCGCGATTTTATAATTGTTTCTTTTATTGATGAGCGTTGGACTATAATTAAGAAGCTGTAGCTCGTTATATGGCCGTTGTTCGTAACTTCACTCATACGTCTGCCGACAAAGAACTATCAGCTTCTTCGAACTTATTATGCGGTCTTCTAGGCATTATCTGGAGAAGCTGATCATTATGGACAAAATGTAAGGAAACCGTAGACATAAAGGGGTCCTACAAGATAGTCCGACAGCATGAAACAAGCGGGGGAGGGCAGCTTACGCCACGCTCTACCCTCTACATATATGACCGTACACAGTGGGGGCTAATTGTTCGTGGTTGCAATCCTTAGCAGTGAGGGACCGAGAAAGAAGATGCTATGATAATGTTATGTCCTTTTTTAACCGGTTTTGTTTGTTGGCAGGTCTCACACACGAGTGCGGAGTGTTCGGCGCGATCGGCACGGGCGAGTGGCCCACGCAGGTGGACGTCGCACAGGTCATCTGTTTAGGATTAGTAGCACTACAGCACAGGTAAGATACTTGAAGAGATGTCTATCAAGATAGGGATAGCATTTCAGCCGTCTAAGAACCAGTTGTTCTCTGAAGCGGCAGTTGTGCATCATTAGTAGACAGCTATCACTAAAGTAGTCACTGCTTTTGGCAGACATCAGACGATGATCTTGCTAAAACGAAGTCGCTATAAGATAACTTTTCGGCTCTGATAGACCACCTTTTTCTACATGGTATATAGCCTGCAATGTAATTCGAATAGAGCCCACCAAAATCTAAAAAACTTAAGGACCTGATTATAGTTTAGAAAACCCTTGTTTCTAGTTGCCTAAGAGGTACTTTCTGTAAAAAAATATACAAAACTTTCCAACTTCTTTTAAGTATCTTTATAATTTTCTTTGACGAGATGTTTTGTTTAAAAATTAACCTTCCTATTGCAAATATCCAATTGACACTTCCATACTTGTCACAGAGGTCAAGAATCAGCGGGCATAGTGACCTCGGAGGGCAAGAGCGCGCGCACATTCAACGCACACAAGGGCATGGGCCTCATCAACAATATATTCAACGACGAGGCCATGAAGAAACTCAAGGGCAACCTGGGCATCGGACATACCAGGTAACAAACTATCATAGCATAATCTATTTAGATCAAAGTTTAAGACGTTGCAGTTCAAGTCATAGAGTTGGCCAAGATACGAGCCCAGAGTAGGTGTAGTGTGAGGTGAAGCAAAACATCAAGGACCACGTCCACGATATCGTCTGTAGTGCATGGCATGACCTCATTATCATGATTATCATCTCTAAAAGTACAAAATTGAATGCAAAATTTTCGCCATCTCAAATATAACCTTTATTGTGTATCGACATCTTGCTGTAATGTATTTAGCGCATAATATCCCAGACTAACTTTTTGATGTAGTGCATTCCTCCTGTCATAAGTTTTCTTTTTTGTTTTTTATTTTCTTCTGCCTTTCTCCCTTACCCGCGCAGATAGAAAATTGATTTGAAAATGGCGGCGGGTACGTATGGTACGATTGGCAATACAAGGATAAAAGTATAGACAGCGATAGAGAGTGAGCGAGAACGCATGCGAGCGGACGCCATTTATAAATCGCCATTTATAAATTCTTTAAGTGCGCGGCTTATAAAGGTAAATCTGTGTTTCCAGATACTCGACATCGGCGGCGTCCGAGGAGGTGAACTGCCAGCCGTTCGTGGTGCACACGGCGCACGGCGAGCTCGCCGTCGCGCACAACGGGGAACTCGTCAACTGCAGCAGTCTCAGGAAGATGGTGAGTCCAATACACTGGATCTCTTTGGTGCACTTTCTACTGAAGTAGTCAAATACAAAGACACTTTATTGTACATCAAATCAGAAATCTAGCACCCGTATCACAAGCTTCGAGCTTACCACGGGGCTAGATGTTGCTGTGTGAATTGTCCAACTATATTTATGTTTATTAAAACAAACAAACATAACAAAAAATAACAAAAGAAACAAGTACAATGGGTGACCTTATCGCTAAAGAGCGATCTCTTCCAGGCAACCTTCGGAGAGAGCAAAGAAATAATAAATTGACTTATGTTATAGTCTTATGATTATAACAAAACATATGATTATAATATTACACAAAAAGAGACACGTACAATGGGATGCCGCCCAATAACTTAAATTCATTTAACTGCACTAGGTTCTATCAAACAAAATCGTGTGTCTCTACAAAATAAAGGTGCAATGAGGAGTTATTTAAATTCAGCTGTAAAATTGAATATCATTATATAATTGATTGGTGTGCCCCTTCTCTTTCTGATGACTGTAATGAACCTTGTTATACTCGTAGATTATTGTCCATTTTCGATTTCATTAATTCATAGATAAGGATCCCGCAATTAATACGAGTACTTCTCCATCTGAAGACTCTGATTACTATAGATTCATGACCATATTTATAATCCATAGATAAGGTCATCAGATAGGCAAGGATTCATTCAGGGTCCATTTTAACCGTGTACCATTCCCCAGGTGTTAGGGCGGGGCGTGGGGCTGTCGACGCACTCTGACTCTGAGCTGATCACGCAGGCGCTGTGCCTCAACCCGCCCGAGGGAGAGACCAACGGACCCGACTGGCCCGCCAGGATCAACCATCTCATGAGGTCTGTGTGCTTTGAGCTCTCAATTCAGTCTGCAAGGGGGTTAGATTCCCGTGTCTGGGTGTATAAATGTTTAGTAAAATAATATGTATATGTATATATATTCTATTAAGTATATCAGTAATCCAGCACCCGTAACACAAGCTTAGAGCTTATTAGGGGTTACATGTTGCTGTGTGAATTGTCCAGAAATATTTATTTGTTAAAACATTTATTTACCACTAGCTTCCGCCCGCGGCTTCGCCCGCGTGGAAAAAAAAGTAGGCTATGTTCTTTCTCAGGGTCTAAACATTGTATATGCCAAATTTCATCAAAAGGGAAAGCGTATCAGACAGACAGACAGAGTTACTTTCGCATTTATAATATAAAAAGTAAGGAAACAACGTTGTCATTGCTGGGACAAAGAAACTTATCTCTAGACGAGAGACACAATTGTAGTCGTGAAGTCTACATAATATTATGTAGGATAATATGCGTGAAATCTCTTGCGTGATTTAGATTTTTGCAGTTGACCTTCACTTTTTGCACTAAAACATTTATGCGTTTCCTCGTATAGTGGCAATAGAGGTCGCCTAATAAACAATTTTTAAACTTGCAAATGTATGTAAATCTAACATATTTACAATTTGGTCGAATCTTGCAACTTAATTTTGAACTAGATATCTTCAACGTAAAACTGCTGAAACATTGTATACACTTTTAATTTGGATAGCAGTGCGTGCGACGTTACTTTCAATGCATTTTCCAAATAGAAGCATTGAAATAAACGGTTTTTTTTTATTTCAGGATTAACCAATAAGGTTAAAAGGATTCTAAAAACAAAATACTAATGAAGTGAGTTTGTTTCCAGACTGGCTCCCCTCAGCTACTCGCTGGTGATAATGCTGAAGGACAAGATCTACGCGGTCAGAGATCCGTACGGCAACCGACCGCTCTGCCTCGGGAAGATCCTGCCGATGGGATCCTCATGTATGTATCAGTGTCTTGCTAATGGGAAACAATGGAAATTATTATTTACTATTAATTTATGATTGATAATTGATTTATGTTTAAATGTTTAATACTGATAATGATTGTATGTTATTAAGTATATGACTTGCCCAGTATAGCAACCTTTGTTATAATAAGGCAGTGTCTTGCTAATGGGAAACAATGGGCCGTAATGGGAAAACTGGTTAAAGGGTATTATAATCAGATTAATCTATTTATTTGACTATGGGTTGTACAAAGATATGATTGTTCAAATGTCCATGCTGGAATAGAAAAGGGAAAATATAATTAATTATGAAATGAAAGAAACTTGTGATATAAAAAAATACTAAGTATAGCATGGGTATATCTGACAACGGAAACATTTTTTTTTGCATTTTTATGGCAATAAAAACATAATCGGTAAATCATCGTTTCGCGCATGATTGCTCATTCTACCATATAACTGAAGGGCACTTATTTAAATGTCAATATTTGCAATATGCAGACGATGAGTTGAATTTTAAACTCAATGTCTGCATAATTAGTAGAATGAATTAATTTTTTTTTCATATTTAATTTCGATCATGTTTAAACATTTGATTTGGTAAACAAAACTTATGAAACCATATACTTAACACTTCACAGGGAATTTTCATACATTATTTTTTATACTTAAATATTTTCAGATGTCTACAAAAAGTCTTCAAAGCGGCATGGCACGGGTAAATCATCTTCACATTTCTAACTACCATTATATTTCACAATAACATGATGTAAAGAATATAGCATATCTTAGAATATCTCTGTAATACTAATGTGATAAATTATAATGTCGATACTGGTCCTACTTGAAGCTGGTATATTTGTTTGCTATTTTGTTAAGTTGCATGTATTCAAAATACAGCATTATTCATCATAGGCTGCATGAAAACCCCTTGGTCTCATGACTCATCTACTTATTTTTGTCATTGGTACTTGTATATTTAACAGTTTATGGGTTTTCAGTTTAACAAAAGATGATGATACAGTCAGTCAGATAGGAAGCAAGCCAATCTGCATTATATATTATTTAAAAATGCATGTTTGAATAACTTATAGTTATTGTAGACAGGATAAAAAAACTTTTATCTGCTCTGAATCTGTTAGTTTATATCTTAATTCATATAAAAATTCTTGTATGTTCCAGTTTTGACAAATGGCTGTGCCAAGAACGGTATTGATGAAAAGACTGAAGGTTGGGTGGTATCATCGGAGTCTTGTGGATTCCTTTCAATTGGTAAGTTTTGTTAGTAAATGTTTTTAAATAAGAGCACTTCTGGTTTTGTGGCCATATGCATTTTGTAAAATATCCATAATGTTTTCAGAAAAATCTGATGTAAAAAACGTTTCAGCTACTAACTAAATCAGAAGATTTCAAACTATTATAACTCTACAGGTGCACGCTACGTCCGCGAAGTATTACCCGGCGAAATTATAGAGATGTCTAAAGCGGGCATTCGCACCGTCGATGTGGTGGAGCGGCCCGCCACCCGCCACCAGGCATTCTGCATCTTCGAGTACGTCTACTTCGCACGGGCGGATAGTATCTTTGAAGGTAAATATTTAAATATTACTCGACCGTGTACCGAATGTCCAAAGTAAGCACTCAAGTTGGATGTGAAAGAGACTGGCACTAGTCAATAAGCCTTTTGCATCTTCGTGTCGGTCTTCTTAGCGTGGGCGGATAGCATTTTTGAAGGTTAATATTACCTAACGTCTAGGGAAGTAGTATAACCCGGCGAGGTAGAGATGTCCAAAGCAAGCATCTTAACTGTCGGTGAAAGAGTGATTGTGCACTAGTCGGAAAGCCTTCTGTATTTTCGAGTACTATCTCTATGGATAGCATCTTAGAAGATTACCCGGCCGTGAAAAGATGTAGTGCTTATTTCCCGGCGAGATAGATCTGTTATTACCCCGCCAAATAGAGAGGTATCAGACCACACTGACGACTTTTATCACATGGTGAGTTAGAAAAGTATTAGAACACGAAACGTGTAACATGCCATGATTTGAATGTTTTTGAGTTTCTCGATATTACGGCACTAAAAATTAATTTATTTACAATGTATGTTTCAGGTCAGATGGTATACTCGGCGCGCATGCAGTGCGGCCGCATGTTGGCGCGCGAGTCGCCCGTGGACGCCGACATCGTGTCCTCCGTGCCCGAGTCAGGCACCGCCGCCGCGCACGGGTACGCGCGACAGGTGAGAACTAAACATTTGTCTTTTATTACTTTTTAAACTACTAGATGTAAACCCGGCTTCGCTCGGGTGAAATTTGACAAAATTCTCCATAATCCGAATTTTGCGTATATATGTCGACTCAAAATCAATATTTTTTTATGTTTTGCTATTCATATAAGGTTTCGTTCAAGTCTTCCGTACCTAGACGAAATTATTATAATAGATAATGGTTTGGCAATAACTATTAGAACCCGAAACGGGTATCATAGCATGATTTAAATAATTTTGAGTTTTACTGATATTTATTCCGAGTGTCGAGTGTTATTTATTAAAACATATCAATCTATAAATGTACTTATATTATATTAAGTATATCAGAAATCTAGCACCCGTATTACCGTAAGCTTCGAGCTTACCACGGTGCTAGTTGCTTTGTGAATTATCCAGCAATATTTATTTAATTTATTTTATTAAACGATCATTGCTTTCCAGTCCGGCATCCCATTCATGGAGGTCCTGTGCAAGAACCGCTACGTGGGCCGCACGTTCATCCAGCCGTCCACGCGGCTGCGGCAGCTCGGCGTCGCTAAGAAGTTCGGGGCGCTTAGTGAGAACGTCAAGGGGAAGCGGATCGTGTTGATTGACGACTCTATTGTACGGGGGAATACCATCGGACCGATTATCAAGCTGCTTAGGGACGCTGGGGCGGCTGAGGTGAGATATAATTTTGCATCCTGAAGATAATGTACAGGCATTTTAATTATTTTATAGTGATTGACTTTCACTTAAGTTTTCTAAATTATTACAATTACAAGATCACTTCATGTCCTCGTGTGGGAGTCGAACCTACGCCACACAATTTAGCCCTAGTTGCGCTAACCACTACGCTATCGAGGAGATACGTAAGCCCAATAGCAAGGTTATGTAGTGATCTTGTAATTCCTCCCATACCATTGTCTAATATTATTATACAGGGAAGGTTCTTGAGCATCAATTTTACACCCATATTTCATAAGTTCTACGTTTATTAGTAAATTTAGATTTTTTGTTCTATTAAAGACTTGGAAGTAAGAACGAAGACAAAAAGGTGTACAAACCTTTCCCAACCCCATTGCATTAGAACTATCTTGTCTGTATCACCTGTATAAATGGTAGACTAACGATATACTTTGTAACAGGTGCACATAAGAATAGCGTCTCCGCCGCTGAAGTACCCGTGTTACATGGGCATCAACATACCAACGAAGGAGGAACTAATCGCCAACAAGATGGACACGTATCAGCTCGCCGAGCATGTTGGTAAGGATCATTCAACTAAACTTTATTCAAGGCGGAGTTGGTCATAAACTCACAGTGGTTGTAGACAGTTTCTAACGGAATAAACAGAGCACTGTGAACAACCAATAGTTAGTGTTGAAAATATGATGAAGTCAACTAACCAATAGCAATTATAGAGTTTGTCTAACGAAAGATGGCCCTGAAAAACCCCGGCAAATTCAAAAAAATTTAGTATGGCAATACATTAAATAATGTGATAACTTGGAATAACATAATTTGATACTTTTCTATTATTCTAAATAAATATCCTTACATATTTTTTTTACTCCGATATAAACAAGTAATATTCTTCAGATTACCTACACGCCTAGGGTGCATCTTAGAAATATCTTAGTGTAAGTAATAAATAAAAGTCTCAATTATTTAAGTTTTTTTTTATTCATCGTAATCAAAATCAGAATTTTGAATCATAATTCATAAATTTACTTCAATAAAATGTTTCTTTTTCCAAATATGTAGTAATGCTATTTAGCTATCATAAAAGAAGGCAACAGTATTATAAAAAGAAAATAAAAGTCGAGAACCACAAAAATGGGATCAAAGTATCAAAATGTTTGTGCACTACAAACTTAGGAAATCAACCACATTATGTAAACAATCCTGTTTCTGCAGAAATTCAGCTTCTTTTTCCTGCTGCTTCTCCTGATACTTAGATATCATACAGAATAACAGCCTTCGCTCGCTACCGTTGATTGTTTGAGGCATTTTAACACGCAAAATTCTCAAAATGTATTTTTAATATCCACCAAAACATCAAGGAATAGTATTGCCACACACCGAGACCAATTTTCCCTAATCTTTTAAAGTCAAATTTTTATGGATGTACCACACGTAATTGTATATTTATCCGATTTATGATTTATAAAAAATTAAAGAATTACTTCTTGTGTTCATTAAAGTGAACTATAATTCGTTAGCAAGTATTATTATTTTTTATCACCCTGACTTTACCCCGTTATAGAGCATAATGTCCGTAGGTGGAAACACATGATGTATTGCCATGTGAAAAGTTTCGCAAAAATGCTCAGTGCCAGCTTTCGTTAGACAGACTCTATTTGATTCATTAATGTTAAGTTTTAATTAACAGTAACTCAATAATATGTTCTCTTTCGATTGAGAGTACTTAAACAAATATAAAATCATTATAATGTATGAATGGTTTCTAAATCGTCGTTCAAACCCCCCAGGCGCAGATACCCTAGAATACCTCAGCGTGGAAGGTCTCGTAAGCGCGATCCACTACAACATGAAGACTACCCCGAGCGACGGTGTGGGCGGGCACTGCACGGCGTGCCTCACGGGCGACTACCCCGGCGGGCTGCCGGAGGACGACTGGTGAACGCGCGCGTCGCCACACACGAGCGGTCTGTCGCCTCTGCGGGCTCGGACGGGATTGGATCGCACGCGCTTCACGGTGCTGACCGCATGAAGTTAGGCTCGGGTTAGGATGTCTATGGTATATGATAGATGATCGTCGATGGTAGATGCCATGCCACGTCTTAGATTTAGAACATCACAAATTGTGATGTTCTAAGACGGTTGGGATACTAACAAGTCGTAGTTTTTTTTTGTATTTCTGAGTAGCATGTTGTTGCACAGATTGTCTATGGATGTTGGCGTTTGTTTTATAAAGGATTTTAAAAGCGCCTCTAGCGGTTAACAGTTGCATTTTTATGTTGAGTAACGACGGTTTTACAAAAAAAATCAGTATGAGAGTTCTGTTCGTGTTTGAGTATGTATGGGATAGGAATGTGATATGCGATGAGAGTAGATATAAAATAAAACGTAATTTCTGATTCTCAGTTATCTCAAAATAAATTTGGAGTTAGAATACTGTGTTATCTACCTATAAATTATCGTCCTGCATACTCCAAGGTATATGAATGTGCCATTACTAGAAACGAGTCAAACTTCATGCGGTCAAGCTTAAAACGAATATAGACCTTTTTTATCCATATTTTCATTTATTATCAAGTAATTGCCACCGAAGTGTAGTTTAGTTGTTTATACAGGTCATCTTCTGGCCGTTCTATCGGCGACAGATCGCTCTATTGGTACCTTCAGAAATAAACTCCTTCCAAATGTTATCATATAGTTATATATGTTAACAATATACAATGAAACATTATAATAGCACTTGAAGAGTGTTTTTCCACCTCAACTATACTTTAACCAATCACAAAATGCCATGACACGTAACTTGTAGCATAGTTCTCTGATTGGTGACACTTCAATGTAGCCATCTATAGCTTATCTTTGGTGGAAAAGCACACTATATATGGCCTTCGTCAATGATCCGTGTCCGATTATTGTTTTTAGAAATATTACAAGATTTTATATTATAGTATACTAGCGACCAGCCCTCGCTTCGCCACCTAATTAATTATTGGGTAACTTATTATGCTAATATATATTTTTTAATTTTGTTGATGTAATGAGAGGTTTGTTGACGAAAATCCTTCTTTATAGAAATCATATAAATTAATGCATTTACTAAATAAGTTTTCATGCAAAATGTTTATTTCTGAGGTCCCATTGAATAAGGGCCTCAATTTTGTCTGAACAATATTTTAACTTAGTTTTAATTAACTTACGGTCGGTTTTCCTTAAACACATTCCTCGAATATAATTAAGTATATACAGATTACTTTATAGTACATTTCCTATGTAATTCATAGTTGTGCTGGTTACGACTAAAGAAATTAGGGACCAATTTAGGTTAAGTTCAAAGAAACATCTTTCAACCAACTTATTAAAATCAAGTAAGATTAAACTTAGTAATAGATTATTTTTATTAAAATAAGATGAATTTTTGAGAGAAAATATATAGCCGGTGTTGGTTGAAAGATGTTTTTACTTGAAATTATTTTTTAAGTAAAATCTTAATTAAGTGCCTTACTTATAAATTATCAATTAGACATATTATTTTTTAGACATAAATCATGTCCAATAGATCTTCTTATAAACTATAAAATACGTAACAATATTTTTGTAGTGTAGTTATAATATAAGTGCTTCCTAATAATATTGTTTGTATTTTGTTGAAAACTATGAATCTTTGTGTCTCGAATATTATATTTTTATTGAAACTTTGTCAATATACAAGTTATATTACATTACATAATAAATAAAAAACAATTTATTTACATACTGTGGTTTTAGATCTTTTTAAAGCTGATAATTTATTATCAATGACTTGTTGTTTAGTATCTTATTCATTCAAGTTTCTTGTTAACTTGATAAATAAAAATACCCAATAAGAACCCTTTATTAATAATGCAGACTTAACTAGTAGGAAAGTAAAACTAAAGGATAAAACAGTTAACAGTTTATTTTCATTATCTATTTTGACGTATTTACGTTAACGCGATGAATATAATCATATACATACTTTCAAACAAACTGCTGCAAACTGCTTTAGCTATAGATTGCTGGATACAGTGAGGGCCTTTTCCCAACAGTGGGGAAAAAAGTCAATCAATTTGTATATCTGTTCAAATCGAAAGTAGGTATAGCAAGTATGTATAAACTTTAAGTCAATTAAGTGGGTAATATTTATAATATTCTACAACTACAATATAAACTCACAAGTTCACAATTCTAGTCGTGTTAATTGCAATATTACTTGAGCAGATCTTGAGTTTCACATTTTCGATATCACACTACAATGTGACTGCTACTGAAAAACAATAAATAAGTTTGAGAATTACTATATAAGTACATTATTAACTAAAAAAGAAAAACGCATAATCAATCGTCCTACCAGGATAAACAACCGGATATCATTAACACTCTCTGTGGTATAAAACAATAATCACTACAAACTAACATAATAATATGCCCTAAGGCCAGAGAACAACAAAAGCGTTTTGCCGACCCGCTCACGGCGGTTAAGGTATACCATAATATGTTATGTACCTTCAGTTATTGTCAAAATTCTATACTTTACTATTATTATACACTTTATTTGTGCTTGCTTACTGAACTAACTAATAAATAAAAATTAACAAAATAATTCTGGTTCCTACAATAATTCGCATACATTAAAATGGAATAGGTACTTCATCTATGCAAAATATTTTTACCAATAAATTGATTATTTGATTATGTATTATAATATCTGCATTAAAAGACGAAGCATGTTGAACTAAATCAGGTATCAAATTTTCAAACTAAATTTCTACCGCATTGTGCAATGATTTAAAAAGGGTTGATGATGATACAAATAGTATTAAGATTCATTTTATATAACGGGAATTACTCACGTATTTACAGGAGTTAAACAACTCTCGACGTTTCGACCACAACAAGAGCAGTCTTTATCAGGAGGAGTGAGCGTCCCGCCGTGCTCCGTCTCCTCTCAGGTCGCGCGCGCGGTTCTCACTATAAGTACTACTAGTATTAAGATTACAGCGTATGTTTCCCGACGATGGCCTCTATGTCGGCGACCTCCTTGACGGCGTGCGCGGTGAGCACGTCGGGCGCGCCCTCCGTCACCAACACGTCGTCCTCTATGCGCACGCCGACGCCGCGGAACTCCGGCGCTACGCTCTGGTCGTCTGGTCGGATGTAGATACCTGCGTGGGCATTTGAAGTGTTAGAAGGCACCTTTGACGGCTATTGTAGATGCAGATACTGTGCGAATGTCGACTGTGCGATCAACTTGGCTTATGTTGTACAGTCAGCAAAAAATATGTCTACTACCCTAGGGTAGTCAAAACTAGTAGACCACTGGCCGACTGTCCATTAAATGTAAATATTACTAGCGAACTTTACTTGAAACAACCTCTAGACGAACCCTCAATAAACAAATTTAATTTAGTGCGGACATAGACGGTACGCCTCCTACATAAATAGAAGAACCCCAAATGGATGAACCCTAAATAGACAGACCCTAAATGATCTCACCTGGTTCCACTGTGACTATCATGTTGTTTTGCACGGAGACGGCGCGCCGCACCAGCGCCGCGTCGTGCACGTCCATGCCGAGGTAGTGCGACACGTGGTGCGGACACAGACGGTACGCCTCCTAATAAATCAATAAATATTAACCTTCTTTAACAACCGTAAATGGTCGAATCATCTATCTAAATAATATAACTATCCAGGAAGGCATATAAGGTTTGCTGCAGCAAAGTGCTGGAACACTGTTCCTCCTCTATTAAACCATAATTACATTTCTTTTTTAGAATACTCACAGCTATGAGTGTGTCTCTATCGAGGTCCTTGGATAGAATCCCTTCTTCTTGCAGCGCGGTTGCTAACAGGCGACACATGTCTTGGAACAGATCGTCGAGGGGTGGACGCCGTTGACCCAAAATGTAGATCAGCTGTTTCTAAACACAAAAATAAATATCTCTCTAAAATAACGTGCAACCGTCAATAGAATAGAAGAGGTGGGCGCTTTTTTACTAGGTACATATACCTAGTTATATCTATGCCTATTAGCCGATAAATATACTATCCAAAATTGAAAGAGTTTTTAAAAGCGGTTCTTGAGATTAGCGCGTTCAAACAAACAAACGCTTTATAATATTAGTTGAGATAAATATAATTTTATATACCTGCACCGATAACACGAGCTCGTACAATATCCGGTGGTACTTGGAGAACTTGCCGGAAACGGGCCAAACGCGCGAGATGTCAGAGTTGTACATCGCGAGCTGGCAACCTGCACACACGATTAACTTAGAAGCTGGTTACATATCTTGCAACAGTAGAAATAGACGAAAATATCATCAAAAATATAATATCCCGTAGGTAACACAAGTTTTGAGCTTACCACAGGGCTAGATGTTGCTGTGTGAATTGTCCAGCAATATTTACTTATTTTATCTTATGGCGATGGAATAAGAATAAATGTCACTCTGCTTTGAGAAAAAGAAGGAACTGATTGTTATTTCACTCTCACTCTAAGGTTAAGCATGCGCGCCTCAACCTATATAACGTTTTACTACTATTATAATTGAACACGAAGAATGAAAGACTTGGTACAATTAACACGTTTACCAGCCAGGTTGGGATCGACGACGATTGAGAACAGAGCGACATTTGCTGCCGATTTTCTGTCTTAGACACGCTCGACACGCGTTGAGATGGGGTTGCCGATATATATGATTTTCTTTTAGTGACGTACCCGTGTCTACCAGCAGCATCTCTGAGTCGCTCAGTATCTGGTTGTTGGCGACGTAGTGTATATGAGTCGCCCGCGGACCGCCGCCGACGACGGGCGGGAAGGCCGCGTGCTCCGCGCCCGCCAGCTTGCAGCTGTACTCTAGGATCGCGCTTATCGCGTGCTCTGATATACCTGGGGAGTGATGTTTTAGATTAGTCATGCTGGTGGTTTGTTTTTTTCAACAAAAATTATCAGCATTTTTGTCCTTTGACGCAAACTAACTACAGATAGCCGAAGTTCCTTTATAATGTATGTAGATTTTTTAAGTGTAACTGAGACTAAATGTATATAATATAATACGTTTGTAGGCACCGTGACACATAGCAACCATAAGAATTTTGAATTCGACTTAAGCTCCTTGTAAATCCTTTATTTCTAGCTACATTGACATCACAGTTATAATAACAAAACATGAGTCTATCCCTAATACGCATGAAGTGCAGTGCATACCATTGGTCAGCAGCACTACGTCAGCGACTCACCAGGTTTAGTACAAGCCATCGCAGTATTGACGGACTGCGCGCCGACATAACACGCGTTCCTCATCAGCTGAACTTCGGCCGGCGATTTCACGACGCGCATGAAGTGCAGAGTGGTGCGAGGGTCAGCGAGCGTTATGTGGTTGTCGTACTGCAGTGTGGACTGTATCGTTTGGTGGACGTCGTTGTTGATTGGCTCTTCGTTTTGGTACCAGAGGATTGAGGGCTTTGATGTGGCTGTGATGCTGCAAATACATCATCAAGTATTTCAATTGATATGAAGTTTTACAAAGTTATTATTTTATTTTAATAACAAGATATAATTAATAAATAAAGGCCTAATTTTAAATTAAGTTTAGGAATAGTAAATTTTACATAGAAAAGTTATAAACTATATTTTTTAATAGGCTATGTAAATTGTTGTTTCTATAGAAATGAATAAATAAAAAAATAAATATTGTTGAATCTACCGCGGGAATCGAACCCGCCACCTCCGGCGTCGCAGAAAAAAGATATTGACTTTTAACTGGGTTGCAATTATGGTCTTGTTACAATTTATAATCTACTTATAATGACTGACTTGTTGAAATAACTGTTGAAGTTGTTAAGAGGGCGCGCCTCGTCGACGGCGAACAGGCGCACGGCGTCCGCGCAGCCGGTGCGAGGCCCCTCCCACAGCTCGGCGTGCCTGTCCTTCTCCGATACAAACAGCACACACTGCAATAAATAAATAAAATGAATATTGCTGGACAATCGACACAGCAACATCTAGCCTCGTGATAAGCTCTATAGCTCAGTACTCACATACGGTATTACTCGAAGTAGAGTAAAAATCAACCTGTGAACCGCAAAAGTCACTGTCAACTCTGTGAGTTTTGCGATCCACACATTCATTTTTACTTGACTTCGAGTAAAACTATCAAGTAATACCGTATGTGAGTACTGAGCTTAAGCTTGTGTTAATAACGTGTGTGAATAATAACTCGTTGTTATTCTAAGTACAACAGTTGCAACTGCACTCAACCTAGCTTATGATACCTTATTCAGTTGTAAGCTTAACTAAGTAGGCTTATGTAGTTACACTATTGAAAAAAACATAAATTTCATAATATTGTTATAGTTAACATGAGTGATTCCTGAATAACTAGGTAGGTTTATAGATTCAAAGCACATATACTTACCTTGTAAGTTTCTGTTTGTGCAGGTTTCACTAAGACTAGAATTGCAGAGGGTTCAGTACACCCAGTGAGATAGAAGAAGTCAGAGTTCTGTCTAAACACATATGGAATCTTGTCTGACATAAACTGTTTTGGAGCAGCTGGTATAACAATCTGAAAGAAAAATGTATTATATAAATATCATTATTATCATTCTATAAAAAAAATTAACAACTCTTGTCCAGTATATCCTTAGTATTCCTTATACAGGATAATCCTAGTTCAGGCTATAATTAAGTAAAATATTAACTTTTTTAGATAATAAGATGTTATTTTAGATAAGATTATGTTTTAAATTAATAAATCTTTAAATCCTTACAATATGGTTTTTGTAATCATTCTCCGTTGATGCAACCAGTTTATGTACAAGTGTGTCTCTTCTCTCTCTGAACTCAGCCTGAGTTATTCCAGTAGTTAGATTATCTAACTGTATGAGATGTGGATGTGTATGACATGTCGGCTGACCGAACACTCCGCTGGGGATTCTAAACTGGGAAACAGTCTCACTAGGCGGCGGTTCTATTGTGCATAAACATCGGGAAGGTTGAGAGCCGTTTGATCTAAAACGTCGTCGTAGACTTCTTGCACCTGGAAAATATAGTATTCAATATAATGTATATGTGTATGTGGTAAATGAACGTATTCCATTTTATTTGATATTTTAGAAGCCAGCAGAACATCCAGATTCTGATTTAATAATTTGTTTTAGAAACAAAAAATATATTGGTTAGGTAGGTACCTATTAGTTCTTGACAGAAAAAACTGTTCTAATCTATATATAAATAGATACCTCAATAAAGTAGTAAAATACTTACCAAAGCTGCTAACTACATTCCGTAAGTTTTGCATCTTTTGCCAAGTTTTAACAGATTTTTGTATTTTTTTTACTTTTTACCTAACTTTTGTAAACAAACTAGGATTTTGACATGTTTTTTTGTTGGCATCTGTCAGTTAATGACGGTGACAAAATAAAAGTTTAACGTTCCTACAGATAAAAAATATTATCCGTCAAAACGTTCCAATCCTCCCTGATTATGAAAAATCTATACATAATATTATAAAGCTGAAGAGTTTGTTTGAACGCGCTAATCTCAGGAACAACTGGTCCGATTTAAAAAATTAATTATAGTGTTGGATAGTCCATTTATCAAGGAAGGTTATAGGCTATATTTTATGAAAAAAAGCAAGCGAAGCTGATGGCGGTCGGCTAGTAACAGATATTTTTATTACAAAGAACATCAAGGCTTGTTATATGCCTAAAATAAACTAGTTGACCGGCCCGTGGCTTCGCTCACTTTTTGTAGTTTTCTACAATTACTGCGAACATTTCAAGACCAAAACTAGCTAATAAATCAACCCGGCCGTTCCCGAGTTTTAGCGAGACTAACGAAAGCAATTGAATGAGTTATAGAGAAAAGGATTACAGAAATTTACCACTGATACCTCAGCGTTGCAACGTTAGTACCTACCTAGTTTAACCTAATATTCATAATATTATAATTAATTAATATAAATACTTACCTACTTATAAAAAAAGGAGGGTTAGGTTAAACTATTTATTTATTAGTGACTAGCTTTCCGCCCTATGGCTTCGCCCGCGTTTTACACTTTCCCGTAATTTTCTTTGCTATAAACCTCACACAGCCCGAGACGAACAAGCAACGAATGCAAAACCGTGGAAATCGGTTCGTGCGTTCCGGAGTTATAGCGTCAGGAAGGAAAACCCGACTTAATTTTATAATTAAGATTTCGAACCACTGTTCGATTAGGTACATACCTACTTACTCTGTGAGTTCGATTTGTAGGTACTTATCTACCAACTTTGTTTAGCAGAGCTTGCATAGCTTGCCACTTGTACCTAATCAAAATTTTCAGCTAGGTACATAAGTCTAGAAGGAGCGCGCGGAGGCTCTAGCAGGCTTTGTGGGCAGGAAGGTCAAGCTACGTTCACCAGCGCCACCGCCTTCCCAAATACCTCCTCAAAGCAGTCAGTGCGGAACGATCGACGCACGCGCACGTCGCTGCCGCTCCCGATCTCGAACGAAACGAGTGTCGTAAACTAGTGTGCCCGTTACAATAGTGTTTATAACAGTGCTAGTTTGTGTGAAGAATCGGACGACCTGTTTACGGACTACTCTTCAGGTTTGTTTATTTTATTTGCTTCTAATACTGTTATTGTCTAGCTCTAGTTCATAGTTTACATCGATAGCTGAAGTCAATGCTTTTGGTTTGTTTGCATCGTTTTGTAAGTCATTCATTAGTTGTTACGGTCCGTTCGTTGCAAGAATTACGAGGTAGTACGACCTCGGGCGATTTAGCAGAGCTAGTTTGCTACTAGATTTTTGCCTATTCTATTCTCTACCTTGTTATAAGTTTTTATGAGCATAAGATCATATATATATTTATCTTATTGGTAATTTTAAAACCTTTTTAACATACAAAAAAATCTAAAGATATATTTTACTTTATAATATTTAAAAAAAAATACTTCATTCACTAAAACAATGTACCTTATGTACCTACTCTACTACATAGTGACTCAATCATGTTAGGTAAGGCTACCCATAAGAAAATATTTCCCATGCATCTTCAAAGGCATCTTCCAACTTGACTGCATCGTGTTATGTGATATTACATAAGCTCCTACTTTATGGGCCCACTGATAGGCGCAGTAGTAGGTAGAGTTCGCATTCATTTATATTTAACAAGTCTATAAATTCTAACGTTTCTTCTAACCCTGCTTTCTAATTAGTTTTATGAGTAATAATAACTAAGAAGAATTTACTTATTGCTTCTCACGGTTTGGTCTCCCTTTAACTATACTATAACATAAATAACTCTCGGGAAACTAACAATCGACACTAAAACCTGAAACTGTGATGCTAAACCTAGATTTTATGGGAAAAGGAAGATAAGTACCTACCTACCTATGTATTAAGCCAAGCAAAACTATTTAGCAAATCTGCCTTGGGCTTGGATGATTTATGTTAGGAAAGTTTATTATTATTTAGGTGGGTATTGAGATTTACCTAATTATTTTCATTGTTAATTTAAAAATGAGTAAAAACCACGGAGGTAATAATAAGGTAAAAACATTAAGGAATTGTTCTAAGTACCTAGGTCAAATAAATTAGCATCTATATAAAATGCTAGGACTAAGACGTCTCCTCCCGCTCAATTTGGATCAACACGGCTAAAATAAAGATTAGGTAGAGTTACTCTATCTAACTCTGAGATGGCATGCCGGTTAATAGTTTCTCAGTCCAAAGATTCTCAAACATTGAGGTAAGTACATAAAGAGACATAAAGAGTTGACATTTGAAATAATATTATTCCGTTCGAGTTCTTCATATCCAAATTGAATAAACATTTGAGTTAGAGTTAGAACTGACTATACATACAAAGTAAAATATAGTCATCAACAAAAAAAAACAAACGAACGCTTTGGTTTTTATTCGCTTTTTCATAGTTTCTCTCATATTTTGTTTATATTTATTAATCAAATTTACAAGTACCTACAAGAAAAACATGTCGGGCGCAGTCTAATTAAATTAACATTAAAGTAATTAACTTTTATAGTTGTGTAGTAGATATATTTATCATAACACAAGCTCTGTTTCTCTTGAGAGTAGATGAGGCTGTGTGGATTGTCCAGCTTGAATACTATAAGTTTAGATTGGAAACATTGACAATCGCTGTCCTAAGCCATTCAAACGCTCTAAGCCCAGCGCATTCACAGGGCGCGGAATGTGCCATTACTGGAGTTTCCGCCTCTCAGGCAGTGGCTAACTCAGGAACTATGGCGAGAATTAATTGTCCTTACAAAGGGATGAGATAGAATAAAAAAATGGCACCTAATTAGGTAGGTATATATATATCTTTTTGTACACTAAAATGTAAAACACTGTTACAATAATGTAATGGACTAAGTATATATTTCAGTCTCCACTATTTAACTATTAGGTAGGTAATATGAGAGCAGAGCTCATAAACTCTCGTAGTTTCTAAACTATCATACGTTTTAATTCCCATGGCTGCAGCTCTATGCTGTAAGTGTAATTCATACATTTCACACCGCAAACACTCCGCACAAAGTGTAATCGACTAAACCTTTTTGTAAAAAAGATCCACCTGCTCTCATCTGACCGTCATTACAACCTACAAAAAACGTAGTCGATTCGATTTCATTTTATAGATATAGAGGGATACATTCGGGTAAATTTTATGGTCTATCGAACACAATTTTTAGCCATCTGGTCTTAAGCGTTTATTCATTAAAAAGTAAAATACAATGTAAGGTATTTCATTCTACGAACATTAAGGATATTTTGCTGAAGCAGATTACATCACGTTTTAGAACTACCTCAAGGTGCCATGGCATAAGTGCAGTTTAGAGTCTATACAAAAGGGTTTGGCCTACGGGTCTCCTTTCAACTTGTTATCCTACGTCGAACCACTTAGGCAAATAACACGGGCCCTGGACGTCGAAGCCTTGATTTGTGATCATAGATAGCCCCAAGCCAATGTAAAGGAAAACATTTTGAAAAGTGGGAACAAAACTCTTTGTTCTTTAAAATTCCAGTGCTTCAGATCCAAATTAGGCAATATAATGTACCATTGTAGCTACAAGATTTGTGCACACTTGTGTACACAAACAGCCAACAACTCGATATGGAACTTGTCTTTCCCGTAACCGTCTGGCAGCTAAATTAAAATAATATCTGCTTTTGAGAAAGAAATATCTAGACTCTATAGAGTGCGATGACCCTCGATTAGTTGTAGGTATCGCAGGATGTAGGTACGCACGTGACTTATTTAATAGCATGGGTCCTTTTGCAATTCGATATGAGGACGGAAAAAATTAATGGCACTTTTTCGTGAGTGTCGCATGAAAAAAACTCATTACGAACAGATCGATCGATTTTTTATCGAGATGGTATTATATCAAAGTCAACCTGGGACAAGGAGTTAATCGAGCTACCGCCTTTTTAATTTGGAAGATACACTTACAATTTTAAATGTCTGATTTGGGAGATGAATATTATTAGTGCCTTAATCAGAAGTACCCAATGTAAATGCTATACTCGTAGATACTTCAACAGAACTGTCCATAAAATATCTTTCGTAATTCAATGACACAAGGTTGTATCTTTGCACGGGCGCGCCCACGCAGCAACCTCCACAAAAATGTAAAGGCAAGAAAGGAAATTTACTTATATAAAATACCTAATAAACCTTTCTTTCATATTAAAAATATTTATGACTTATTTTAAATTAAAAAGTTTGTAAGATTCACTACAATTATTTATTTTAGAACAATCATAATACGACTGTAGAAGAGAGCACTAATAGTAAAGTAAGGTAGTAATGGCTATTACTGTTCGCCATGTTTTATTTTTGTTTAACACCGGTAAAATAAAGTCGTCCAAGATCATAAAGTGTAAACTCGTACTTGTTTTTTAGTTTAATAAGTAGGTTTTATTGTTGTGTTGGCCTGGCTTAAGCGGGTTTTAAAGTTATGTCCATCGAGTTATTTAACTTTTTAATCTTCTTTGCAACAGCCGCTTTTATAACTCTATATTATGCTGAATACGGATATAGGTTATAAGTACATAGTTTTTATTAATTGAAAGTATTGAAACACAAGTTACTCAAGTAATAATAAATAAATCTATTTTGACAATTCACGCAACCAGTTACATCTGTTTGCAGAATATTCAAACTAGCAGCGATAGTCATATTCACATACTTATATTACTTACATATTTTTTTAAGTTAGGAAACCCAAAAAGTTTCAAACAAACATTATGCACAACCTTGTAAAACAGTAACACAAAGCTCACGAACACCATGTTAGCAAGTTCATAGATTTGCCATTCGTATCGTTCTACTGGTAATTTATTCCGTAGGTAGGCTTCGCAAGGCCTTAGTCCGACTGGTTGGTGTGGTGACGGTATGTTGGTGACTCAATAAGACTTTATTATATTTATATTATTTACTTGAGAGGCGTGTTAGTGGAAGACATCCACACCCACCCGTGTTAAAGAATATCGATACCTTTGGTGTTTTTTAAATTTTTAATTGTTTTAGTAAGTAAATTTAAAATCTAGGTTTATAAAATTGTATTGGGACATAGGTTAGTTACATACTTATAGGTACATACTAATAATTAGTTACATACTTATTAAACTGTCCGAATTATCGCCGAGCCAGAGCAATTGATTAAAAAGAGATTTATTATTGTTGATAAATTTAATATTAATCTCTTTTTAACATCATATCTGATAAATCCCAAGTGATTCCTTTAAGATGACGGTGCTGAAATGTACAAAGACCAACATCTTGATTACGTATCTCTGAGTGATCTCGAGCCTGCTGTAGGTACGACTGACAGATAAAAACTACATGTAATTATATGTACTTAACTCATATTTATTATACTACGTGCGATATAAATTTACTTAAGTAGGTACGTACAAAGTAGGTTAACTGAAAACTAATTCAATTAAGTAAATTAAAGGATTATTGGTATTTTTACTTGGACTGCAGTTTTTTTTAAACCTTTGTAACTAACTGATAAAGCGATTAAGATTCTGATTTTCCACACTCATAAAAATAGAACAGTGATTCTCAATCCCATCATGCCAGAAAGCATACTAAAGATATAAACCTTTATTATATAAAAACTGGTTAAAGTTTAATTTAAACTCTGCGGTGTGAATGGTGCGAAATAAATAAAAATGGAGCTGGTAATGTATGTTGCTTACTGCCATTATTTTAACCTCCTCCGATCGCAGATAAAGATCAAAAGTTTTATTTATTTTAACATCAGAGCAACTATGTAAAAAGATGAATGAAAGCAATGAGCTGGTAATATCTATCTACCCACTCGTAGTGACTCGTAGTAGCTTGCATTTTATTGTAAGTAGGAACTCATCTAATAAGGTAATACAAAAAATACTCATTCATAGGATTAGTTAGTTGTTTGTTAGGTTGGTGTTACACAAGTAGTACAAGGTTTTACGGAGGAAATATCTTTGTTGTAGTGAAAGCAGGAAGCCGTTATGCAAGTTAGTAATGTACCAAGTTTCCTATACCGCTGTGCCTTGCGCCTCTGCCAGTTTTCGCTTAAATGTTGCTGTGGCATGAATTATGGGGTTAATTAAATGCAATATCATATCGGCCGATACATTTCATATGTTTCATACCGATTAACAGCCCGAATTAACTATGAAGAAGCACTAATTAATACGCAGGGTTCTTATTCAATTTAAATCTTATTTGATAAATTTTAGCTCCGTGTAGAACGGAACGCAAATTTAGGACATTGTAAAACGTCAAAATCGACCAGCTGTTTTTGGCGTCACGCACGTCACTTGAGCGAGTTGCGAACTGCGAGTGAGAATAGACCACGTCAGTTTTTATTATAATTTAACGCCGTAGATGTTTTAATTTAATCCTTTTTGTGTTAATACTGATAAATAACTTGTGATCTTACATAATTTTTATAAACTTGATATTGAAGATCAGATTTTTTATAAGTTCCGAAAGTTCTAACGCGATCGATAAAGGTTTGTGTACCGTTTCATTGTTTGTGTTTTGATCAATACATTGTCCAGAAGTTTCTTGAATTAAAAGCTCGTTGTATTAATTTAATCGATTTATAAAATTAGTTTGCAGAGCTGTCTACAATGATTACGATCACGGAGCTAATATTCAGATTGGGTTTAGCATTCCTCACGCTGCCGGCAGTTTTGTGCGTTCAACCATCGAATGTCATCAACCCCAGCATACTGACGCAGTCTAAGACTCTAGGAGAATGCCAATCATGCAAACTATTCATTGAATCTTTCAAAAAAGGCTTGGAAAGGACTTCTAGAGGTAAATTTGAGGGTGGCGACACTGCGTGGGAGGAAGAGAAGCTAAAAACCACATACAAACGCAGTGAGATACGTCTCATAGACATACAAGAAGGCATTTGCAAGGATGTTACAAAACACTCAATCCAGTGCCATCATAGTGCGGAGAAAGCAGAAGAGTACATTGAAGAGTGGTGGGCACAAGATCCTGACGAATCTGCAGACTTGTTCACATACATATGCATTGATAAACTGAAGGTATGCTGTCCCAAACACCACTTTGGCAAAGACTGCACTCCATGCTCCGGGGATCACAACAAACTCTGCTCTGGCAATGGTAAATGTAGAGGAGACGGATCTCGGAAAGGAAATGGCACATGTTTCTGTGATCCGGGATATGATGGAGAGAACTGCGAAAAATGCGCGTTAGGCCACTATCAGTCCTATGCTGATGAGAATAAGCTCCTATGTTCTCCATGCCATGTGTCTTGTATGGGCGGGTGTCGGGCTGGAAGTATCAAGGATTGTGCAGCATGCAAGCCGGGCTTCATCTTCGACTCTGATGAAGGCTGTTTGGATGTGAATGAATGTGATGAAATGAATAAATGTAAGAAGGACCAGTTTTGTATGAACTCCATCGGTTCTTTCCAATGCTTCAATTGTCATAATGCCTGCAACGGTTGTCACGGTGATGGGCCTGATATGTGCAGGAAATGTAATGAAGGATACTCAAAGAAGGGAGAGTTTTGTGTACCTGATCGGGAAGGGGATTTTTATGAGTCATCGGAGAAACTTACAATGACAAGGTGAGCTTTGATTATAACTTTTAAAACATTTAAAATACACTTATAAATCTTTTTTAAACTGTTTGGTTCCTTTTTATTTGTTTTGTTTATTATTAATGTTTTTTTTTCAGAAATGAAGAGTTATAATCTTAAGTTTGTGAAATTCTTACCTGTACACATTGGTAATTTTTTGATTAATTTGGTGATGGGAAATATTTCATTATATTAAATTTATTACATTATATATTTTTTAACTAGAGAATATGATTATGTGTAGAATTATAAATACAAAATATTATACCTGAATGAACATCATTTAACATTATTACTTGGTATAATTTCATCATGGCTTACATAATTTATGTGCCTTTATATATTCAGTTGTATTACTACTTTATCCTATATTTAAATTAATCTACTATATATATTAGTGCATTATTTAATTACATAAAAAATATTACATATTTATGCCACAATATTACATACTTATGCCACAATATTATATTTTATACCAACCAGGTTCTGGGTAATTAATTTGCTAACTGTACCACACTGAAACCGTCTTTCTTCCAGGTACCTGACTTATGTAGGGCTCCTCGTAGCAGCCGGGGTGCTCCTGCCCCGGTCCACCAAACTAGGAGGCATAGTTGGGGCCATGGTCCTCTCTTACATAGTCGGGGCCGAGTACTACTGTATGATCAATGGACACACCGGGCTCGTGAATTTGAAGGACTTCGATCTGGCGACACTTTTCCGCTTTGTGTAATATGGAATAAGAATTAAGGGAGCACTTTTACATCCCAATTCTATTAGTACCTATTAGTTATTTATATTATGTAAAAGAAAGTTGTATTAGTTACACTATTTATTACTCAAGAACGCCTAGATTCGCCAGGAGAAGTACATAGATACTTTTTACAGCGGGAAAATATTATAACGCGGACGAAGCCGCGGGGTGGAAAGCTAGTTTGTATTATGTAGCTAAAGTAAAAGTAATCGCATGATTTTGACGTTGTGTCTTTATTATCTACTTTTGGTCTCTAGATGGCGGCCATAGACACGTGTTTCCTTTCTTTGTTATATTGTATCCAATTAGTCTGATATCCTAATTTCTATTGTTCCAATACGTAATTTTAACATTACATAATTACCAGAAAACTTAGCAGTCTCTTTTTTGATGTCGTTTCTATAATATAATGTATGGTCTCATTTATGTATGGGTATTGTAGTTTTTTAAATTTGTGATTTATTTTATAAGATCAGTTGTACCTACTAGTATAAATATAATTGTTATAGTAATCCCTGCTGACTTGCGAAATCGATTCCAACATATAGTTTAACTTTATGACGTTGCAATTTCGAGTGGTATCAGATTGTTTCACACTGATGGTATTATTCATTAATCTAAGTTATTCTCATAGATTCATACTGTTGGGAACTTATCTTCGCGGTCTGATTATAGACAAGCTAAGTCATAGAGTTCCATAGTTATTTTTAAATTTTAAATAGTACATTAGGCAGTCTGGACGGTGTTTTGCGAAGAAATTAATTGACAAATAAGATTAAAATTTTATTTTAAGTAACCATAAATACCCAATGCTATAGTTTTTAAAGCTATTTGTTGTTTGATTGTAAAGATTGTTTCATTATGATTTGTCCTAATTTATTTTGATAATATAAGCTATTATTTATTTTTGCATGTTTTATTTCCTAATTATACCTACTTATAAGCTTAAGATATAATTATGTATTACCCTCTCTAACTACCAGTTATTTAACATCTTTGAAATATTTTTTAAAGAAAGTTTTTAAAAATAATATGATTGTGAAGTTCGGAGAAAAGTTTTAAATCGACACAATTAAAGTAACTACGGACTATAAATTCTTTCTCATAAAGTCCACTATTAATCAGTAACAAGTCGAGGCTTTAATGTTCTAATTAAAACCTGCTTCTGATGTTAAAAAAAACATAAATAAGCACTTTAGTTCAAGTTTGATTCAACTAGGGCTTTTAAACTTTCAAGACTACCACGAAGCTTTAAATAAAACCTTTTAGCACCTATTGTTGCATCTAGATTAAACTGCTTCGAAAATTAGATTAAGCCCTAAAATTGACTTTAAACTAGGTAAGTACCTACCTCTTAATTTCAGACTATGGTTTTCACATTGATGCTATTTTCAGAACTATATCAAGTAAAACCGGACTAAACAGTATGCATCAGCTTCAAAAAAATCATCCACATCGGTTCATCCTATCCTAAGTTATCATGTAACAAACATATACTCAAACATAAGTTACAAGCGTTAAACAGAACAGCAGTCGTAGCCAACCGACAACAGATGCCCTGTTAAATCTATAAACAAGGATTCAGCTTCCTGTGTAACCACAGACATTCCTAGACCAGATTGAGAACTAGTCGGACTAGTTCGTCTTCCTGATGCCTGCTAAGTGGACAATGAGCCTTCCACTTTTGTATTCGAATGCTTTATTACCTTCCTGGTTCTAGTTACGCTCTGTGGATTGTCTTTGAAGAAGCTGCACACCGGTTGCATTGCATTCAATTAAAGTTATATCTAACCACAGAACATTATAATAACTAAGTATAGTAAAACCATTTCTAAAATGAACACCCCTCCACCGAATTCTGTATTTTTTTTCTGTGTATTCTGTTTTTCTGTATTTTCTCTCACACGTTGAAATCATCACGGTTTTGTGGAGGGGAGTTCATTTTTAGAATGGTTTTACTATACCTAACTTATCTAACCGACTAATTTATGATACTCTAAAAACTACGTTAATTGTGTTATACTAGGTACCTACTTCCTTTATTTTTGATAAATTATTGAATCACCACCTCCACCTTATACATATCACCTTATACATAGTACCGAAGTCAGTGCTTCTGACGATTAGGTATTCTTGGTACTTTTTTTGAAGGTTCTTAAACATGTTTCGTCTTTAAGTAAAAAAAGAGTTAAAAGATTCTTATATTGATTCTACAAATTACTACAAAGCAATTAATATCCTGGATTCCACTAGAATCTAATAGATCTAACTACGCTGATCTTTTAAACAATATGTAAAGTAGGTGTTACGAGTGCATAATAACCTTTTCGTAAGACTTAAGTAACTAATGGTGCAGACTCAATCACCAAGCTTTTATATTCTAACATGTCGTGAAATGAAAACGGCGATTACTAACTGTATGAAAATCATCTATTCAAAAGTAAATGTAACAATAGAAAGCGGCGCTCACCGAGTTATGAAATCAGTTCCCACAAGACATAGCTCACAGACGCATTTAATTTCTTTGCACTTATTGTGTCGTTTTTATAAGAAAGTCTCTTGCTATCGGGAAAATCGAGGGCTTTCTCATTTTGTATAAGCAAGCTTTTCTTACAACCAATTGAAAATAAAATAATGCTGGACAATTCAAACTGATTTCTGATAAACTTAATATACCTAATACACATTCATAAAAGAATATTTTTATTAGGTACCTATACATTTATTACACCCTGTCTGGGTGTAAATAATTCTCGGAACAAATATCGCAGATCGTAGTTTTTTTCAACAAAGAACCCATTCCTACCTATAAACCTATTCACTTAATATTTTACACCATTTTATGTCAAAATTAATAATTGATCCTGATGATAGCTTTATGTGTACCTATATTCGTGGTAGGTAACTAAATTTCGCGAATATTGCCAAAATGGCGATCACACAAGTAATAACTGAATTTGTAAATTTAAAAAACACTTGACACTGGCAAATTGCGCTTAATTTAGCGCGGGGTCCATTCTATAAAAACTAGAACTAAATTCCGCAGGAAATGCTGCGTAACGCGAGCAAAGCCGTAGGACAGTCATCTATAATTACGTAGGACGTGGGTTGACTTTGCTAAAACGGATAATGGTCTCGGCAGGACTTGTGCTTTATATGGACAGAACGATTTCGTAATAGATCATTTCATACCATTTTAGTTCTGCAGACATTTTGATTGGCTAAGCTGGCCTTATTGGTTCTGATTCAGGAATTAATATTGAGTAATATCTGAATTAAATATGTCCAAAGGTACATTTGAGAAGCCGTGGGTTGATACCTCAACGTAGTTTAAATAAAATAATTAATCACTCATACAAGATCCACACAAAACCACAAACAAAATAAAAGCTCAAGGTCAGGATCACTTTCCCTCTCGTGATCCACCCAAATAAACATAAACCTTCTCTTTGTTAAACAAGTCCGCCTTTAGTACAGGAGAGGACTCGTAACCGGATTTAATGCATTTTGATTTGATTTGATTTGATTTGATTTCAGTGTCAAAAAGGTCACCTAAAAGACCTTTACAAACAGGTCTTAAAGGCTCCCAGATTTCCAGTGATTGAGAAATATTATTGCAAACAGCTGTCTGTGGTGACTAGCTTTTAAGCTTATATCAATATAAATGCCTCCTATGATTTTCAGTTATTTCGCTCGGAAGCTTTCAACCACTGTGAATAGCAACTTTTACTAGATCACCTGTCCATCTCGTTGATGGACGTCACAAGTTTGGTCAGCTTTATTTCTACCATACTTCAGTCTGGCTGGTCATTAGAAGAAAATGAACAAGAAAAGTTTATGGGAAAGTTAGCAGACAGGTTTTGAAAATTGCTCGATAGTTCATCGGAGTTTCATCAATACCTTCGTAAAATATAGATAACTACAATGCATTATACTAACATTAAAGTGACCTATCTAATTAAATTTTGTTTTTGTTACAGATTTCGACGTCACGGAATTAAATGCAGATTTTATTCAAGGTCTGTACATCCGCCGATTAGATGGAGGCTTGATTCTTCTACAATTTTGTTTTGGCTGTCTGTCGGCTGTCAGAAACTATAGTTATTATACGGACCAAAGCAAATTACCATCTTGCTTATTGTTTTTGCCAAGGGATACGAGTTAATCCATGCTTATTTCATGGTAGAAGCGACGATTAAAAGCTTCTCTCTAATTTCGTTTAGTTTTATTGCTATAGGTAGGTTCGATTTTTTTAACTCGTCTAAATTTCAATAGATATTTCTTCAATTAGGTAGCTTTATTATAATAATATTATTAGAATGAAACATAATAAGTCACTAATTTAAGACTTAGTTATTTGTAATGCCCAAAATGGCATTTTGGGGATACTTACATTTTTAAATATGTGGTTGCTAGTCATATAAATAGCTGATTTTAATATTAGAACTTTACCCGTCAAAGAGCTCTAGTACCTCGATAGATAAACACATATAGCTCTATACCACTAACACCCCTCTTAATTCATCAAGGGCTATTCATAGTAAACAGGTCGTCAGCCCAACTCTTTTCCTCTCTACATGTTGCTTTAAGCATAATTTGCTTCGCAATTACTGTATTACATCGCATTACAGTGTTGTTGCGTTGAATTATCGTAAGTTGGTGAACTTGCAACCGTACACGCGATGCCACCTCGTTCGCGTAATTTGTTGTAATTTTGAAAAAACTGTTGTAGAAATTTTACCTAAATTATAGAAATAACCAGGGACTTATGTACCTTCCAAACGGGCAGCGGCGTCTTACTGATATCTTTTTGCTGGTAGGTACCTAAGAGTGGTGATTATACCAATTCCTTTAGGACCTTCTTTGGGTTCTGTTAGAGACCCGCAGTGTGGGTTTTATGGGTTAGGTTACCTATACCATGATAGGATTTCGAAGCGCAATGTTGGATTTCTACCAACACGATGGAGAAATTATCTAAAAGCTGGTGGTTTACAGTGATGGGTGCAAGCTGATTTCGATGCAAATATGTAACTTGAAATCTAAAAGGCCTATCCCAGCTGTGGACTTCCGCCGGCTGAAATAATTATTAGCTTTGGTTGTAAGACTAAAGCCCCAAGGTAGTCATATAATAATGCAAAGGCTCACACATTATATGCGAAAATAGAACACAAACGCTACATGCGCGTAGTACAATTACTTTGCTCATTACTTTTTTGCGCATCGTAGTCGGCACGCTTTAGCATTTATATAAAAACATGGCAACAATTCATAGACTACCAGGGGTTACGGAGTTATGCTATTTTCTGTCCAAGGAATGTAGGCAAAGGAACTTGTAACAATATTATACTTTATTAGTCCTAGCCGATATTTGAAAATGGAACGGCCCCAAATTTTAATGTGAAAGTAATTTTAAATCATTTTGTGAGCACGCGAAAAACTGTTGTATTTAAATTTTAGTGTCCCGGAAAATAACATAAGCTTTGAGAATCGAGAAAAAAATGTACCTAAACCCATAGAATGCCTAAACTAAAGAAGTTTGCTTTGGCGGCAGTCGTTTGAAAATTTACCGTTTTCTTTATCGTACCTTTATCGTAACTTTTAAGTCACATGAGTTTTATTGTAGGTAACTAAGTAATAGATAATACATCTGCATAGGTAATTGTTTTATTACTTAAAAAAACCACAAAATTAATCCCTCATACCGACAAGCAATACTTGGGCTCAGACGGAAAAATACTATTTATAGATACATACCTACAGAACTACTACTTGAAAAATATACCGCGAAAACACAACTCCCTACGAACTATAAATTTGAAACCAAAGACAACATACATGGCCGCCCATTTTATATTGTCTCTGGCACACATATTCTATCGTTTTTCGCAATTATGAAATAAAACATGAGTTCTACGGCTTGACTCTATTTTTAAGCGTTAAGGTCTTGTTTTGTTTGACAGAGAGAATAGTTATTTTGAATTGTATCCCTTTGGCGATGACAATCGTGGCCTACCTCCTGCAGTTTTATTGAGCTGAATATGCATCTTTATAACCCCTAGGGATATTATGTTGTTGCGTTTTCGAAAAGTTAGGTTTTATCTACACAACTATCTAATGTCAAACAAGGACTAAGTTAAAATTCCCTTTTCTGCAATTTTACTCAAAGTAAAAAAAGGAGAGACAAAATATTATACATTGCTAAAACTATACTAAGCTTAGGTATGTGATTATAAAAAAGCGTTTTTACTTACAATTTTTTTTAATATGTACTGCCTAGAAATTTCGCTTACTTAAAGTATAACTAGCAGCGATATTATATCATTGATTAGTGCCGTAAACTTGAATAGATACGTAAGGTTTTATGGCCCATGTCTAGACGATGACAGAAAGCTCAACCTTAGTTACTACTCGTAATACTGTAATAGTAACTTACGATTTACAGTTTAATAATGCTACCTAGACTTTTTGTTACGTTCCACTTTTTGTCTTTGATATTTTTCAGTGTAATGTAATATGCAACTTACCTCTCAACAAGCCTTTATAAATATTTTAATTTATAGGGAAACAACTGTCATTAAAAAAAATAAAAAAAAAAGATTTTAATTCAATATTAAATTATTTGTACTTACCCCAAAAAATTCAACGATTAAGTTAAATTGAATACCTGTTGTTAGTAAATATTGATAATTAGATACTTACTTAATATGATTTCAATAATTCTTTTATTATAATATAATGTAAGCCCAAATAAACATAAATAGAACTTGGGTCCTGGTTATTAAAAATATTATTGTTAGGTTCTGATTTAAAATTACCCAAGTCCCAAGTGTAACTGTCCTAGATGATTTATGCTTACACAGAAACTTTAACTCTATACAGTCTTTCATAAAATGGGCTTACCCAGTACCAAAAGCCATTAACCTCTTTACAAATGGCTATGCACAGAGTATAAATGACGTAATTTTCTCCTCATGGTCAAAATGGACTCATGCACAGACTTAGAATAACGGGACTTAATCTCAAAGCTGGTAACTCGTTTACATAACTGAACTTCACGACATAGATACCATAGATTAAAAACAATATTACTTTTTCGGATTTGATTTAAAAATAGGTATATATTTTATCATCTCTATAGTCAACCTGCTGACCCGCCTGCTTCCCTGGGCTACTACGACTATTTTAAAACCAAAAACACTTAAATCGACTATGCCGTTCTTGAGTTATAAAATAACAAAATAATTGATTTTTACAAATTAGAGATAGATTAGCAGAAACCATAAAAAATCCTTTCGTAGATAATAATGATATTATAATGTGTGATGTGCAACCGTTTTTAAAGTAGATACTTAGCAAGAAATAGTTTGTTTAGGGTTAAAAAGTAAAAGAATGCTACGTAGTTGGAAACCAAGGTAGAAAC
Source organism: Chloroclystis v-ata (assembly GCA_963691955.1). Classification (NCBI taxonomy): domain Eukaryota; kingdom Metazoa; phylum Arthropoda; class Insecta; order Lepidoptera; family Geometridae; genus Chloroclystis; species Chloroclystis v-ata. The sequence goes on from OY829905.1 coordinate 6,948,274, forward strand.
TAATAAAAATATCACCTTGCAACATTCTTTCGTTTTTTAGAATTCATAAACGTTGTTCTGGTGTTATTTCTTTTTACAGGCTTTTTATGTTATCTTTGAAATTGTCCGTCCCTAGACAATTAGCGATAGCGGTGTAAAGTTTGTTGCACTACAGTTTTTAGGGTTCAAGAAACATTATTGTTTGGTTAGAAGGCAAAAAAATATATTTTGAACAGAAAATGTTTAAAATGATGTCGTCTCGTTTGCGCCATAATTCACATTACGAGATGATTACGAGTATATAAAGCACTTGGTGTGTGTTGTCAGTGCTAAAAAATACGCAGCTTCTAAAAAAACAGTATTAATATAAAAACTAACGGCTAAACCGATTTAGCTGAAAATTGGCAGGGAGGTAGTTTAGAGCCAGGAGAGGGACATAGGATACTTTTTACAGCGGGAAAATATTATAATGCGGGCAAAGCCGCGGGGCGTGAAGTTAGTTATAAATAGAACAAAAATATTATTATGTAGGTATGTAGAACTCAATCCTACGGAACTCAATCCTTCTATTTATTCATTCGTTCTTTGTTCACTCTTGACAGTTTTTGTAGTTTGAACGGAGCAAATATTTGCATTCGATTTGTTGACCAACATTCCGATAGTAGTTTTTAAAAAGAAAAAACCCACGTATGCAAATGCCGAGGTTAAAAATAAATAAACATGAAAATAAAGATGGCTGGAACTTTACAAAGAACAATTTGTTTTATGAATTAGCACCAAGTAGGCATAACCTACCTATTTAAAAAACTAACTAGCGTGGTGAATTAAGACCTAATCTCTCCCGTAAAAAAAATAAGTTCTTGTGTCCCAGCAGTGGGAACGTAAATAAGAGTCATTATGTACAAACAAAATACTCATCCCTACATAATAATACTTGTCTATGCTCTATACTTTATTTTATGGTATCTTTAGTGCAAAATGAATGAAACAGTACGTGATATAATTAAGTGCCCTCTTTTGCGAATGCACGTGCTTAATTGACATGCTTAAATGGAAGTTTGTTTGTTAGTCAATTACGGTTTATGTTTAATGACTGGACGATAACCTTTGATATAGCGAGTAAAGTCTGTAACTTCGCGATTTTTATAACCCATTTTTTATCATGTTAAGCATATGTAAAGAACATGTTTTTTTTTCTCATAAAGGTAAACTCACTTAGCACAAACAGCGCGTTTAAATCTTTTGTTTAGAGATTATAACGATATTTTTCGGAAAGTATTTTTGTAACCTTGCTTTTTTATATAAACGTATTATCGCTCTTTAAATTAGAAAATACTAGTTGACCCGCTCGCGGCTTCGACCATTTTCTATAGTTTTCTTATTTTAAACCTTCTCTGGTTTACTAACATTTGTTCAAGACCAAAATCAGCTAATGGGACTAACGTGTGTAAAATGATGAATTACTAAAATTTCACACCAAAAGGCTCTGCAGAACACAACGATAAATAATACTTAATATATTTTTCCTATAACTACAAATAAAGGATCTTAATCATATAATCTAACCGCAGTAAGTGGAAGTGACTCGTATCCGAAAAGATGATATCAATACTACGAAGCGACCTCACCTTATTTACTTGTATCGAAGGTTTCGACAAGGTCGTTTGTGCACTCAGCCTTAAAATCTGATTAGCATGAATTTATTGGACTTAAAAATGTATTCAACACTAGTTTTGGTTTGGTTTTGGTCTACTAAAATTTTTATTCCAATAATGTTATCTAGAACATGAAACAGGTAACATACCGTCATTTAAATAATTTTGTTACGATGATTACATCTCTTAATTTTACTATTCCATTAGTTTAATTAATCTCTGAAAGTTAATTTATAAGAGCTTTTTCGTTTTTTTTTAAACCTTATTAAAAATATCTGTGGTTCTTTCCGGCTAAAATAAGTTGTATAGAATCAAATTCAAATTTCAATCAAATCCAAATGAATACCTATTGTGTCGGGTTTTGATTAGTTTTTAATAAAACGTTGAAATCTGAGATCTTTATTTAAAAACCTATTATTTTTTGTGGATTTACGATAGTTTATTTATTCTGTTGCTATAAGATACATTTTCTTTATTTTAAAGCAGTTAAAACCGAATCTATGCGGTGCTTGCCTATTTGAAAAATATTCCCTAATACAAAAAAATACAAAACTTATTGTAGTGAAATGAAGCGAAGAAAAATGACCGTATTTTATGTTGTTAAATCCTTTATCTTTTTTTATATAAAGCTATAATGTCTTTAATTTACAAATATAAATAATACATTCTTAACATTATTTGTAAAGATAAGATTTTTCCCGTCTAAAAATACCACACAAGTTCCAATAAATCAACAAAAAATCTGCTAAGTTTCTGAGAAAAACTAGCAAACCCAGCTATCCATTAAAGTAATTTTTATTTACAACATGGCGTCACCTAATGAGTCAGTTTCCGTCCCGTGGACTGTGTTACTTGGCCTTGGTGAATTTTTTGTCTGTGGACAAGTTTGTGACATGACAAGTGGAATTGACCATTATGTTTTCAATCAACTAAAATTTTTACAGCTTAAAGCAAAGAGAATATAATCACTACGTTTTAGCTTAAAGTTTTTGTAATATTATTTGATTGTGCGTAATAATTGAGCGTGCATGCATTAGAGCGTGATTTTAAAGCGCAAATATATTTTTTGAGAAGAAAAATCCAGAAGTGCACGGCGGGCTTTGAACCCACAACCCTCGAAATGAAAGTCGAGTGTACTTCCACTTAGCCAACACGGCTCACAATCGTATATTTTATAAAACCTTTAATAAATTAGTAAACATCTGTTTCCCGACGTGTAATAAAATCTTTCAAAATAAGTACTAAATAGCGAAATTAACCATCACCCACACTTAATTAAGCAAGTTGTTAACTCAGTAACAACTTTAAAGTTTTTACAACTAAAAAACAAGAAAAAATAGTAAAAAAGACACTTTATACAGGATTTAACGACGTACCATTGAAGTTGCAATGAATTCTGTAAAACTCTTTTGACTTATTTATATCCAGGCGCACATAAAAATAAATGTTTTAATCTGGAAGTAGAGATAGAGTACTAAAGTTAAAGTTCGCTTTTATGTTATAAATGCGAAAGTTGGTAAAAATGTAGGATGTTAGACATTATTTCAAGCGAAATCTACTGAATAAATTTTGATGAATGATTCCACCAATTTTTTAAGAATCATTAGATTACTACCTGATGACTATAGAACCACCCTACTCTGCCTAACAAAGAAATAAATGAAAATCGGTCTAAGCGTCTTTGAGTAATCGGTAAAAACAAATTGAAAACCTCCTCTTTTTTGAAGTTGGTCAAAAAATAGACTTTAATTGAACAAGTTATGTCAACATCAGCTTCTTGATACGGAAGTAATCATTAGGAAGTTCCCACGTCTTCTTTAGCTAGAGTTAATTCAATGCACGCTTCCCACGGATACAGTTTAAGTCTAGATGTGTGTCTGGTGTCTGCAGCCTTAGCATTTATTTTTAGGTCTAACTTTGGTTTGCTGCTTTAGCATATAATTTAATATTTCACGACATCAATGTTCTTTTCCAGATAAACCATTCAATATACAAAAATTTTACCAAATCGGTTTTGTAAAAAAACTATAAAGCTTTGTTATTATTCATTGTATTCATAGAAGTCTTTTCGTATAAGACATAAATTGTGATGCGGCATGCGTGCGCAACTGTTGGTCATACGCATACGCATATGCATGCGAGTCATGCGCATGAGTGGACAACGCATAAATTCCTTGGCTTGGCACTGTGTAGACGATTTTTAAAATCTCGTCTTCATTTAATAATAGGTTTATGTTTAAAGATGTTCTATTCACAGAAAGACTTATTATTATGTTACTTATTATTATAATTCACTTTATTACATCGTCACACCTCACAAGTATTATCTAATATATAAAATTTCCATGTCTTACAATGTTAGTTACCGTACTCCTCTAAAACGGCTTTACCGATTTTTATACTTGAAACAAATATTTGCAGATAGTACAAATTTTTTACCCGAAATGGAAATCGTACCCGCAACCTTTGCTTCGCAGGCTTAAATCAAAGTTAAACAATCTTGTTTTCTACAAGTTAAAATCAAATAATTACAGTTATCTTGCACCTCAAGTGAAACGAATGGGCATTAAGGATGTGCTCAAGGGTAAACACCTACAGCGAGGAAATTATAAACAAAAACCTTCCATCCGTCCGTTTGTTTAATTGTTGTGAAACCCATATAGGTGTCGAATAACGTCTTTTTAAGGATAATAATAGGATAGGCCAATGATAGAATAGGCCCATATATGGGGTTTTGTGGCTGCTAGTTCATGGGCTAAAACGAATGATAAAAAATACGTAATTTATTAAATGATGGAATAGATTTATTATATTTTATTTTTATTTTATTCATTATAAGAAGAAAACCAACATCTTTCTTAAACTAGCTAAATAACTAACACAAAAATAGATAACTAAAAAGTCAATCAAAGGTCTTCACGCATTCATTCTTATGAAGAGATGGAACTGATGATGAGGATTCAATTGAACAAAGCAAATTGATGATAGAGATGATAGATACATGCCAATGACTAACCTACATGACAATACTGAAAAGTATGCAGGCAATAGCACTGTATGGAATTGTAATGATTTTGTCATGAATCATGGGTATTTCATGCTAAGTCTTGTGTAGCTCGTAGTAATTCGGATTTAAATTCATAATAATATGAGTCATAGGAAAAATCATCATATTATAATTTATTATTGAACAAGATGTAATATTAATTTTATATAAAGCGATTACTACCTTGTATCTTGTACCACATAATTAAATGATAATGACGGTCTTTTTATAACGATCTATTGATTCCTAATAAGTTTCATTTTATTACCTTGATATTTTCACTTTCAATCAAAAGAAACCATTTCTTTTTAAAACGCCGAGCCTCTTTAAATAATTTGCATAACCATTCAGTATAGTGTGTTTTAGTTATTATGTAATGTAAGTGGGCCATCTATACAAAATGGTTCATTATGTATGCAGATGTGATGACAGCCCCACAATGTAATAGCTTCTGGAGATCCTACCTGTTTTTAAAATGCTCCATTTTTTACTGAGAAATGTTGATGGAACTTTTTGTTACGTTTTGTCTACTGTCTACTTTTTGTTGGTTGATAAAGATCTGATACAGTTGTTTCTAGAAAAAGCTGGGTAGAATCCTTTATGATGTATATTTTTTTATTGTTTGCTCTGATATCTCAGTACCGAATATCAGAAAATGTTAAAGTTGAAACCTTAGATGGAAAATATAGCTATTTATTCAAGTACTAACATAACGTCTTAATGCTTGATCATAACGATGGCTTTGGCACAAGTAATTTTTTTAAATAATTAATTAAATTTTTGGTGGATAGAGATGGGTTAAATTGGTAACCACGGGTATTATACTCGAGTGCTAAAATTACGAAAGGAATCTGAAGGTTTTATCCCATTTTCTAATAATAAAAAAATCTAAGTGTATTAATGTAAACCGCTTACAAAGCTATCAAACTTTATAGTCAGTACTGCCGAACAATCCGATTTTAATATCAGTGTAAGATCGGACGCTCTACAGCCAACAACGATACGATTTTTCACAGTATCGTATCGGATGCTCTAGCTCTACCACTAATTGTATAGTCACGAAGTTGATTCAATTAAATACAAAATCATTATGCAGTTAATTTAACCATCGTATTCAAGTTTTATCATCAGATACGTCCTATTATGCACATTATTATCTAGATTCTTGACGCAAGGTCAGCTAGACCACTAGCTTACAAAGATACAATGCACATTACAGCTTGCAAAAAAACAATTAAAGTAGTCATCAAAACATTTTGATCTTTACATACTAGTTTGTCTATGATATAAGGAGTGGCTATATAATTAAAATATACATAGATAATTAATAGGTATGGATGTGCCCAGTCTCCTCGCTGCTAGCACGCGCGGTTCTCACTCATATGTTTCAACCAGAAAAATGGATGAAGTATGAAGCTTACACTCCCATTTACGTTCCCACAGCTGGGACAGTGGGAGGACAATCATCTCGACGAGAGAGATTAGCCCTAATTCACGCTGGTCAATGGCGGGTTAGTGAATGTTTCAAAAGAAATGTTCGTTCAATCTCTTCTAAGTTTTCAGAACATGCCGGCTTTCTCACGATGTTTACCGTTAAAGCACGTGTTTAAAACTTATTTATTTACATTTTCAAGAATACAAATCTTGAGGTACATGGCTGGTTAAGAACCCACGATCTTTGGAATGAAAGTCGAGTGTGCTTCCGCTTAACCAACATGGATTTTGGAACAGAGTTGCTTATGAATTTTTCTTATCCTAGTAAATCTAGCCACGAATAATCTGGAATGTAAATTCGCCTTTACTAGACAGTATAGTTTCATAGAAGCTTGCGTTTGTAGGTGACAGTACTGTCAGCAAAGTAATCATCGCTCTTTGTTCCAGAGGCGAGATGTGATATGATACTGCACAACTGAGCCATCTTGATCGACATACAAGGTAACATACATTATTTATCTAACTGTATATTTTCTATGACCGCTTAAAGCAAACTTGTATCTTTTAAATTACACCTTTTTAGGGTTCCGTAGCCAAATGGCAAAAACGGAACCCTTATAGATTTGTCATGTCCGTCTATAAGAGTTATAAAGCTAAAATTTGGTAAGTAGATGTATTACGTAAACCGCACTAAAATTTCATTGTTTCAATTGAAAAAAAATAAATTACATTTATCCCCATACATAGGACTGAAACTTAAAAACTTTTTTTAATCGAATCCATACGTGTGGGGTATCTATGAATAGGTCTATAAAAATTATAACAATGTTTCTAACACCATTTAATTTTAAACTTAATAGTTTGGACGTGAGACTCTTCCAAAGTGGAAAACAGAGTGTGTCTCCTCTAATTTCTAAAATAAGAAGATGATAAATCTAGAAAAAATATATATTGTACATAACCATAAAATCTAACAACGAAAATTGGTTTGAACCAAATCTTAGTCCGGTCAATTTTTGAATCGTTATATCTCAGAAACGGTGGCTTGTAAGAAAAAAGTATTGATACATTTTTATAGATAATTTTATGATCTACAATTTGTTCTCAGGTACTCTTATGATAAAACTTACCGTTTTGCTGAAAATCGCGAAAATCTCATTATTTTTACCTTTGACCTTGAATAACTTTTTTTCCTTAATGGGGAATGATGGGGAACTTTTAGACATTGTTTATAATTATGTTTTGAACAATTTCACAACAAATTCAGCTTGTTGGGACTTTCTGTAACTTCACCCTCATTTTTATGTTTAAATTGACCGGCCTAATCTATAAAGTATTTTTTTTATAATAGGTACGCCATAAACTATTTCATATAAACAATTGCTCCGGAAGCCTACATGGGCGAGTCCGACTCGCACTTGGCCACTTTTATTTTAACTATGTATATTATTTATCAAAATTCCGCTTAGAATTCTCAAGAAAATTTACTTGTATCCTCTATTTATCATTTTTTAATTTAGGTAAACTACATGGACGCTGATAAACAGCAAATTATTCCAGGCTATACCGTGTCTAGCTTACTACTTTACTTAATAGATACATGTAATACTAATGCATTCAGGATATTTTATATTATATGTTTAATTCGAACAGTGAAGCTGCCGAAGACACCAGTAAGAGTCTGGGCAATAACTGGGTCTTATGGATGTATAACTTTACAAAATTATAGAAGTTATAAGTAATAATAGCAATGGTGTTATTAATAAGAAAGATGTTTTTAAACGAAACAAACTTGTTTATAACGTACACATGTCATTAATTAATATAAATTTAGAGACAAATTATCGATTGGCAATAAAAATCGCTCTACAATATTATACAAGTGATTTCAAAAGCCCTAGGAGCATGCCATAGCGCCTATCTCGGATCTGCTCGTTACTTGAGACACTTCAATAGCCCGACTAGTGGTATTCGATAAGGCTACATAAGTTTACGTCGTAAAAAGAAAACAATAAAAATATCCATTGCATTCGTTGTTAAAATTCCTCTGCGTCTAGTAATTGACAGGTAAAAAAGTAAGACGCCCCATCAAAGATATAAATGGCGTTTAATAGTGTATTATTTAGTATCGTGGAGTTTTTGCGTGTTAGTAAAAACAAGAGAGGTATTGTTTGTAGCAGTCAGTCAAAGGATTCAACATTCTATTTAGGTTTAGGTTCTATTTTTGTCATTGATCATAAACTAAACCAACCTACTAAACGCCGTTTTAAAGATTGAAGCATACCTACAAACAGCAACACGACTTTGTTTTGTTTTGTATAGATTATACTTACTTTAATTCTACAAGAGCAACGTTCGTCAATAAGATGGACAAATTATCTAGTATTAGGTGGTTCACTGTGGATGTGTGTACTTCCGACCGAAATAACTGGAAATATTTTAATGAGGTATGTTCGATAGCTAAAATGATGACGATGTTCATTTTATAGTTCCTTACAAACCTAAATGGTAATTAAACTAAATTATTAATTATATTATTTCACGTTAAAAAAACCTTAGTGCAGTAATTACTGTAAAAAGATAAGCTCAATCTCCAAAAGTAAATAAAGACACGTATTTTCCTTATAAAAAATATTTGCAATGTTGGGCAATTTCAAATCATGCTTATTTTACCAACAACCCTGTATTTAAGTTTTTTCCTTTCCCCTCATAAATTATTTTTTGCAGCTAATTTACCAAAAAAGTACATCGATTCAGTCTCCATGGTCGAGAAAAAAATAATTAGGGTTCCTTAACGAGCTAAGTATGGACGCATAATTCTACATATACAAAATAATATGAAATTGAAACTCAGAATATACATTACCATCCTCATTATAGCAGGTTTTTATCGATGGTATAACATAGTCTACACAATGTTCAGTAAAAATATTATCCTTTTCTTGGAGCGTGAGACTAAAATATTGATATAAGTTTAACAGGTTCATTAAAAAACTCTATTTAGTTATCTTGTACAATATGAATATGAAGCAATTAATATGAAACTTAGTAGTTTTAGAGGTGGTAGCTTGTAGGCGGAGAGCTAGTTATAAAAAAATACCGAGTTAATAAGCAATAGATATTCAATAGACAAGCACACAAGCAAATGTTGCGAATGCAAATAATCAGGATATACCAGTTTAGTTCATACAAACTAGTTCTAGTCTAGATCTAGCAATCTTAACAGCTTTTGCAATAGGTGTTTCAAAGTCTAGCGCTCATTAAATACATTGTGTATAATATGATACTATATATATTTTTATACAACTTATATATTTTGTATATTATATAATCAATTCATTATTGACAGAGAATATTTAGATTTTGTTCAATTAAATAACAATGCTGTTTTGTGTTATTACTTTTTTGAAGATATCTGTGGCGCAGTGGGCGAAAGTCTGCCTGCGACTCAGTACGTTGCGGGTTCGATTGCATAGAAAAGCCAAAAGGTTTCGTATTTAGATCCCTAAATCTGCCTAAACTGCCTGTCAGTTTCAAAGGTAAAGAGTGAGATGAGAAAAATATATCAGTATAATCTTTAAAACATAAAACAGCTAATCATCACATATTTTCTTTTAGAAAATAAACAATGTTCCAATTTCAAACGTGTCAAACAACAACCCTCTTTTGTTTAAAACCAATTCTCTTTCTGTCAATACAACAAGGGACTGTTCGATTTTCAGTTTTGACAGTTCGATTAAAAATATTTGTCCAAACTTTTTTTCTTTTTGAGCACACTGACCAGCTTTTTAAGTCTTATTTTTGTCTGTGGTATGTCGAAATTGGGGTCCACTAATGAACTCAAATAACCTAAACAGACTTATACTAGTACCTGGCTGACCTTGAGAGCTTTGGACCTCTTTGGCCCGAGGTGATGTCATAAAATCCTTTCGTATTGCTTTTTGGGGCTTATTTATGTAAATGTTTATGCGTTTCTTGCTGGCGTTTGGAAATGTCAACGACTTTTGTGTACCGTTTTTAAGAATTTGGATGACAATTGTTAAGTATTTCTCTGTTTTAAAGTGATTGATCTTGGCACGATCATAAATTCTCGGGAGAATTTAAATAATAATTTATTTCATAGATCTGTAGTAAAATAAAGGAATAGGTAAATAACACGGATAAGATACATAAGCGTGAATAAAGATTAATGTTTTAGTTGTCCTGTTTATTTATACTGTCCTGTAACTTACTTTAATTCAATTCCTTATAAAATTGTATATATCGTAGTAAACTAAATGATTTCGACAAAACTTGCTATTGTTGACTGATTTGGGATAGTTCTATGGTGGTTTCAGACGAAGGTATTTGCCAAACAAATCCATTCCCATTCTAACTCTCATTCGTTCATTATAGGTATAGTTTGTAGCAATGCTTACCTACATGATATATACGTATGTATATGTAATATGTGTATATCAGTGATCGACATTACATAAGTGTTACGGTAGAGGCCCGCGGTAAGGCACTATCGCCCACAGCTCAGCCTTGCAGTATCTACATCCACGCGCCTCTCACTCGAAGCCGAGGCACTACCGCATTCAGAGTACCGAAGTCAAAAGTACAAATTAATGTAAAGTAGTAACTAGTAACTCTACATTCGTTTGGACTTTTGAATTCATTTGCTGTCGGGTCGGTTTTGTCGCTACTGTGCTGTTCGGCAGTATTAAGGTTAAAAGCTTTTTTGTGAGCCCATTGTGATTATCAATTTAACCGTTGATACTTACCCTTATTCTAAAAAATGCAGGTGCAATTAAAATCAGAGTATTAAGAGAAAAATGCATAACAAAATTTCGGTCCTAGTGGAACTCTTATCGCAATCTAACCACCACAAATGCTTAACTTAATTATTTAATTTAATTTACATATATAACATTTTTTAAAATTTAAAGATTAATAAGTGTGTTCGGTAAAGTCAATTAAATCTTAACAGGTTCATTAATCATGTGTTTTCAACCTGTAAGAATTGCATAAAATCATTGACAGAACAATAGTCGTTGACTTCGGCCTAGCCGACATGTGGCAAGAAACACCTACACGACTGATCGTCTCAGTTCCACAAAATGTCAAGGTTGGAGCTATATCTAGGCATTGCAGGGTTAAGATGCTTTATTGGTTTCAGTTTGATTTTTACTACTTACTGATTACTTAGTTATATTATTGTAAAGTTTCGAAGCCTGACGTCGGTATATTTTAGGATTTTCTTTTCGAAAGATTTTTATGGGTTTAAAACTTTCTTTAACGGTAAAATAAATCATCGTGAGGAATCTCGTGGTGAATTGGCTTTTTATAATTAAACGTAGATTGTCTAGTCTCTAGCTAGAGCAATAATTATTCACCTTCACGGCACGATGTGATAGAGACAGTTTTCTTAAACAATTTAATACAAAAATCAACTATAATATACGTAAAAATGTGACTATTATTAAGTTTTTAAGCAGTTTACTTAGGTACTAACTACTTAGTCAAACTTCGTTGATTTTATTCCGTTCACGTCCATATAACCGGGTCCATTCCAACAAAAGTGAACCTGAATTAATACAAGTAACCGAATACCTCTGCATATAAACAGATATTGCAAAAACCTCACAGATCAGTCAAACCCAAGCCAAACAGAACTTAATTCTCTAGTAATAGAGTTGATTATGGAAGTCCTTATGTCGTAACGCTTGACGACCTCATCCATTCGTTTTTGGTGGTGGCCACTTTCACTTTTGGCAGTGCAAGTACATTTATGTAAAGTACAGAGGGTAGAGGAAATGAGAACCATTAGGTATCTTTGCTTTTAACTACGTCAAAATGCGTTTAATTCCTAGCAAGAGTACATTTTGCATAATTATAGTACCTAGTAGGTACTATGCAAAAGGTACTCTGTACCTAAAGTACTGAATGAATTGAATAAAACATTACGAAAATGAAATCTGCATCCACGTTTTTAACAGTTATTTTATAATATCTACATTATAATATGAAGAGATTACGATTAAAGTACCTAATCTTTTAAAAAAAATTAAATATCGATTTCCCTAACTCAAAAAACATCGTCAATTACTACAATGTAAATTCATACTTTATTCCTTACTTTTTGTGCGTGGTTGGTCCTGCTGTTAAATTCTTCCGTTTTATCCCCATGTTATCTCTTTTATTAATTAGTTCTCCTATTATTCTACCTTCCTTACTAGAGGTACAGGCATGTGCGTTAAGTTTGCGTAATAAGCAACTGAGACAATAGTTGGTATGAATATGAAACTGAGATGTTTCGGTACTGACTGTTTGAACAGGTGGATGCATTATATATAGGCAATTGAACAGCTGTGAAACATCTACGGTTTATTAGAAAACTAGGGCATGAGAACAACAGCTTATGATAATTTTAAATAAAAAATAATTGGAAAAAGGTATTTTCAATATTTTCTATGTATGACTGAAAAACTTTCCTAAAAGCTTCCCTGGGCTACTATAACTATTTTAAACCTTCTGGCGTCTGTGATCTGTGTACTTATGGGGTGGTATATATAGGGTAACCTAGAGTTATTCTACGTACCTACAGAGCTTTTGACCTCTCCAGCAAACACAAGACACAGCTTTCCATATTACCATAAAATCTCAATATACATTAATAAAGGACAAACAGACGTCTTGTTATTTAGCATATGAACAATGCTACAGCCGCCTACAGGAACAAGTGGCGTGCTGAGGGGGCAGTCATCATCATCAGAAGCTATTTATATAAAAAACCTTAGTACTAATAAGTAGTTTTATGAACCCTTAAAATTTCTTAATAACTACATAACTATAGTAATGCCTTTTTTGTGACGCTCTAAATGCCAATTCTACCTACCATAAAGTTATCCTTTCTATTAAAATAAACGGGAAAGTGTGTTAGGATGGATGGAAGCTGGTTACTAAAACTACTGTACAGATTTTAATAGCGATCCACATTATTCTATCAGAATGGCCCCAAGAATGATACCAATTACACGCTGGTCACGTATTTATTTTATTAAATAAATGATAGATAAATATAATTCATAACTAGTTTTCAATCAGACTAATTGGCGTTTGAACTCGTCAACGTCATGTCATGATTTTATGGTTAATATTTTGGATGTTTTAATAATTGGGGAGGATTTTTTTGGTCTATGTTTTTCTATGATAAACATCGATAAAAATACATTTGACATTTTACGTTTATGAGGTGGTTTGATGATCGAAGTAAGTTGGCACATAAGACTACCTACACTAAGCTAGGTTTTTTCCCGGCATTCGTCTGCAGCTTGTTGTTGCAGAATAAGATGATATAACAAGATACAGAGACTTTACCAGGCTATTGAAGCTTCTAGAAACAGGTATGGCTAAGCACAATAAAGCTACAAAGTTCTCACATAATGACGTATTTATAGACGCACCTACGGTTGTGGTAACAGTACTTATGATTCCCATGAGCAACCTGTTCGAGGTCGGAATATAAATCTACCAGTGGGTAATGCACCTTTGGGAAAATCCTCAATAGACAAGCTAAGTTGATGCATTACTAAGTTCAAACGGGTGGAAGTTCATGGCTTACTTACTAGTCAAGAATTAATAGACTAGACTCACATCTTTTTGTACGCAGTTTTTCCCAAGTTTAAAGGATTAAATTTTTTTAGCGCTTATTGTACGAAATCTGAAAATGAGTGAAAAAGTGCTCTCAGGGCTTTCAGGTCCCTTGCTCTCCATAAATACGTTGGTAAAGAATAAGTATAATTAAGTAACATTATCATAGATTCAGCCGTTGGACGTCCACAGCTGTCCCGCAAATAAGTTTAACTTAATTAGCATATAAAGGAGCCCTATTTATATATATATCTTAATGATTTCTTGTTATTACGCGGCTTGCGTTCCTAACAACCTTCACAAGATCGCCTATCCATTTTGTTGGATTCTTGTCCAACGCCGCGTTTTCCGACCCGCGGTCTCCATTCTGGATTTTTTCTGGCTTTATGTACAAATAATTAATTAAATAAATAAATAAAATAAATAAATAAATATTGCTGGACAATTTACACAAATTATTATCATCAATTATCATCTAGTTTTAAATAAAACCAGACTAGATGATCACAAGATTTCTGAACGAAAACTACTGCTCAGTCTCAGAATGTCTCAGAATTTATAAATCGCCCTACTCCTTTATTCGGAACTAAAATAAATATTTTCCTGTTTTCGATACAGATCATTTGAGTGTTCTGTTCGTCCATTAATACCGGGTATCATAAGTTACGCAACACACAAGGTTTAATATTACGGTATCATTCCGAGCCACACCTCTTTGCGCTTTGCCTCCCTGATCATATCTGGCTGCTCATGGCATGTAGGCGAGTCAATGAGACTGAATTATGACATTTTATATATACAATTATTTGAACATTATATATTAGTACCAGTAAATGTTAATATCAAGGGAGAGTCATTGAAGCCTATTGAAAGTACAGTATTTTTGGGCCTAACCTTGGACAGCAAGCTTCAATGGGGTCCACACATAGACGCATTATCTAAAAGACTAAGCTCTGCGGCATATGCTGTCAAAAAAATTCGTTTTTTGACTAATCACGAAACATCTAGATTGGTGTATTTCAGCTATTTTCACAGTATAATGTCTTACGGTATACTGCTGTGGGGATGTGCTGCTGACGCACTTATCAATAGTAGGTATATTTGTCTTGCAAAAAAGGGCTGTACGTGCTATGTATAATATGGGTCCAAGGGAATCTTTGCGAGAAAAATTTAAAGAAATAAATATAATGACAGTAGCTTCCCAGTACATTTTCGAATGCTTAGTTTACATTCACAAGAATTTAAGTAACTTTCCTAAGAAAAGTGATTATCACAATGTAAATACTAGAAATAAAGATAAACTTGCATTGCCCCGTATTCGACTGCGTAAAGTTAAAGTTTCTTTTAAGGGATGTTGTGTTCGCTTTTATAATAAAGTGCCCAAAGAATTTCACCAACTGTCAATTAATAAATTCAAGAAAATTGTAAAGGGTAATCTTTGTAAGAAGGGTTATTATAAAATTTCAGATTATTTAAATGATAATAATGCATGGGAACTTTCATTATTAAATTCAGGGGAAGAAAAAAAAAAAAAGGGGGGGTGATTGATAGTGATGACATGTCCAAGTTAATCTTTGTGATTTTACGGACAAAATCTGAATCAATCAATCAATCAATATCATCACATTCATGTATAATAGTGAATTTATTAATTTACTAGCTTTCCGCCCTGCTGCTTCGCCCGCGTTTTACACTTTTCCGCAATTTTCTTTGCTATATTATAGCCTATGTTACTCGGGGATAATGTAGCTTTCCAAAGGTGAAAGAATTTTTGAAATCGGTCCAGTAGTTTCGGAGCCTATTCATTACAAACAAACAAATCTTTCCTCTTTATAATATTAGTAGTATTGATATAGATATGCCATACAAAACACATTATACTGATACACATACAAATGAAACAAGTTTTATGGAACTTAAAGTTTATAAAAACCAAAGGCAAATGTAAACACTTATAACTAAATATATCATTTAAAATTTTTTCTATTATTACAAGACTAAGCTGTGTTATAAAAATATTTACGCAGAAGCAAATGATTTTCACATTCATATAAATCAATTTATACAAGCTGGTAATTTTTTGTATTTAGAAATTCAATAAAATTCAGTTCTGATTTTACAATTGTAACATAACATAACTTCAGAACATTCACAAATATACAACTTTGTTGAATTACCTCAGAAGATTAAAAACTGTTTCAACAAGAGCACCTTAGGATGATGTCATTGACGCAAAAAGGTTTTTCATAAAGCTCAAAAAAGCTCTGATCTCTTTTTAAATAAGTGTATTTCCACAAAATCTTAGCCGAATATCTTAAAAACGCATTAGCTCACAAATTTATGACAAATAAAACAGTTCATGTCGGGCATCGAACCCGTTTTTAATGCAAATAATATTATTCGAGATAATTTTCGCAATGGTAATACTGTGGTTGTATTTTATGGGTTGCTGTTGCCCCATACCGCGACCTCATAACTTTACGATTTATTGTTATAATCAAAATATTTTCTTTCACACATGTCTTTCATAATCACTTGAGTAAATAGTATTTACTGATATCATTAACCTAACCAAACAGCTTAAAAAAATTGTTTACTTTACATAAATTTAATAAATTTTATTATTTTCATCAAAACATATCATAGTGAATTTAACAACATTTCAAACAAAAAAATTATTGATGTTTCGATTATTCAAAATGTAGTTTAAAGTTATGAATTTCTAAATTAATTTAATGAAATTGAACGAAAACGAAGTGTCTTAGATTAGACCGAGTACCTAACTAAAACTCAATTGCGCAAAATAGGAATATTTTAAAGCTACAGATCAATTATTAGATAGTTTACACTCGTAAATGTAATGAAACTTAGTGCTTCATCACTACTCATGTCGCCATTAACAAACATTTAATCAAAGTTTGTGCAACTGAATATATAAATGTCGAAATCTTTACTTCACACGATGCTATGTATTTCACATGGTAAGCATCATCTCGGTGTATCTTCGGATGCAAACTCGAAATACTCACAAACTGATTTAATTAGCACTTCCATAAACCGCCTACATAGCTTTTAACTTTAATTATTAAGAAGAGGTAGTCCAACTTCTTAAGAAAATAGTTCAATGTAAAATTTAAAGTTTCTATCGAACTGAGTTCAAAAGTCATCTTAGATTCATAGATTCATATATTTAGCCTTATTATAACAAAGGTTGCTATACTGGTTGCTTACGATCAACTTCACTCGTACTTCCGAGTACTTACCCAAAGATAATATTTACTTCACCTTACAATACAATATTTGAGTTGCAATTAAGAACTGATAACTAACATAACACAACGAATTTCTATAGAAATAATTAACTGCATTAATGTAAAGCTAAGCACAAATAGAATATGTAAATTAAAAAAAAATGTGTTTATTATAATAGATAAGATAAACACTATGTTTTAACTTAAATTTACATTTATTTCCTTGTTTCAGAACAGAGATGGCGCTGCTATGGTGTGTGGTGGCGTGCGCGCTGGCGGGTGCGCGGGCGCAGTCGAACTACGGCTCTCAAGCCAACGACATCGAGTATCGCGGCGACGAGGGTCTGCCTGAGCAGACGGTGCTCGATGGAAAGGTAATATCATACTCATCACATTATTACGTCCTATAACCTTCTACCTAAACGTCTCCAATAAAACATCTATCCATCTTATCTAATAAATATATTAAAAGAAAGTCGTGTGAGTACAGTACACTATTTATAACGGCTTGGATATCTTGTTGGGCCATGCAACAAACATTTACCTACCATTAAATTCAATATTCAATATTACTGGACAATCACACAGCAACATCTACTAGCGCTGTGGTAATCTCGAAGCTTGTGTTATGGTTGCTAGATTTTTGATATACACTATTATAATTATAATCTACATACATAGATTGCATGCATTTGAGATATCTGTCTGAATATAAATGTGTAGGTACTACAGGTAGTTACTCGTAGCAGCTATTGAGATATTTTCAACAACAAAGACGTGTGTGGCAAAATCTGACATGACCATTGTTCCTCCGATTGAGTTCTATCACAACAAACGAACAGGTACCAAATAAAACAACGAAGGTCGGGATCTTCGTCAGTGGGCCAAACCGCAACCAATGAGACGTGACCAAATGTAGGCTGTGTGCTCGATAGGAACATGGTTTAGGCAATTACTTTGATTATTTTAGAGATAGATTCCATTCAATGTACGGTCCAGATGGTGAAAATTAATAAATATTGCTGAAAGATTCACACAGCGACATCTTGCCACGTGGTAAGCTCTAAGCTTGTGTTACGGGTGCTAGATTAGAAAATAGAATAGAAAATAGCAATAGTTAGAAAGGATTAAATAAATGAGGCTCTGTAGCTTTCTAAGGATGCTCGGTCTGACAGTAGATAAAAGTACTATCAAGCCGTTCCTAGTTAGAGTGCACAATATGGCACTAGCTATGTGTAAATATTCCTCAATCAGAGGCTTTTCCAAAGTACCTAGTACAGTCTATGGTAGTACCTACTTAACTAATTATATGACGTAGCTATTTGATGATTGGTCTATGGCAATAGCAGTATAGCTCAGCTCAACCATTATAAATTTTATATTTACGTTTGAAATTTATAAAGGTTGATATTATGATAAATTTTACTAGTAGACGTCTACAATCTATCTTTCCCATTCAAGGACCGTTGTCCATTTCATAGCTCGCAGTGAGGCGCGGGGGCGCGAGATACAGCGAACATTGTACGTTTATTCTCAAATATATGGGCTGTGGACAGGACCTATGTGTGTTTCCATTACGACACGATTTAAGCGAAATATCACTTTTATTAATTATCGCTGTTATCTATTATGTTTAACCTCATATTATCTGGTTTATCCTGAAAATTTGATTACCTGGATTTTATGAATTCCTTTCTTAGTATTTTAGTTACCTATAACATAAGTCATATTAAAATTCCTACTGAACTAGACTTCGAGATAAACCACCCAGATGGCTTGTTACATTTTCGTGACCATTAAAACAATGGAAACGCATGTCCAAAGCGAAGATAGAACCAGCCTACAGACCCTACGGTTAATAATTAGGAATATTGATTTATTTGATCCTTTGGAAGTTGCAGAATTACGACAATTTAGCTCAAGGCGATGCGTTTTAGTTGCTAGTTGCATTATGTTAGTCGTGTATTATTTATGAAAAATGTATGCAGTAAAACATATAATTCAGTTAAAATGAATTTAATGGTTATAATAACTTAAGCGAGATTTACAAATATATTTTTCTTATGCGTACACGTATACAAGTGTAGAATGGGCAACAAACGGAACACTTTTCAGATACTTATAAATAATGTTTCAATCTTTAATCTTTTTTTTCGCGAGCTTTACGGCTTAGCAACCTTATATAATTTGTCTTTATGTGTTAAAAAGGTTTATAAATGATTAAATCTTTTTTTTCAGGTTACGAAACTAGACGACCTGAGTCCGGAGATTTTCCTGAACAGGACCAGAGCCTCTCTGAACTGCGCAGCTGGTTCTATGCAGGTAATATTATATTTATCTTTTGTTTTCACTACTTTTCAATAAATATCCCCATATACCTTCAGAGATTTCTTTTTTATTTGCAATATTTATTATCATTAATAAATTGGCGGACAAATAATACGGCTCCGTGGTACGATCGAAGCTGCGTAAGAGTTGCTATATCTGATGTTTCTACTTGGTAGAATATACATTCATAGATATATATTTTTAATATACCTACCTACTTAATAAAACAGAACAATCGGAACAAATATTTGCAGATCGTTAAATTTTTGCAATCGGGATAGACCAGTGCAGTTAGCTTCAAAAATGGTCAAATAAGGAAAAAAATAGTAGTAGAATGAAACCCATTAGAAAAGGAGGGGAATATGATAAAAATGAAAGGAAAAATAAATTACGGTCGATCTGAGTTCGGGAAGTGGGAGGGGGTGGGCTTTTAAGGGGAGAAAATGGTTTATATCGATTTGCGGTGAAACTAAAGTCCTATGAAAAAAAGTTATATGGCAAAGTTGTAGGTAATATATTTGATTAAAAATATTAATTTTTTCACCTTATTTTGACTTAATTACTAAAAAAATAGACTAATTTTCAATCGAAAATTCACGTGTCAAAATATTAACTTTTTTATAAAAATCGGTGTGCTTTATGTTCATTGAAATTTCTATTTTCTGATAATTAAAAAAAATATATACATTACGATAGTAAATATTCTCAGAAAATGCACAAAACCGAAACAAAAATTTGTATCATTAGGTACAATTGCATCATAAAAATATGATTTTGTCTTTTCAGACTATATAATAATAATTATTATATAATAATCTGTTTGTATAATGTGCAATAAGTCGGATTATAAGCAATTATATGAAATAAAAATTGCAAAAATCACATTTTTATGATGCAATTGTACATAATGATACAAATTTTGTTTCGGTGTTTTGCATTTTCTGAGATAATTTACTAATGCTAAAGCTAATATTTTAACATGTGAATTTTCGATTGAAAATTGGTCTATTTTTTTAGTAATTAAGTCAAAATAAGGTGAAAAAATTAATATTTTTAATCAAATAAATTACAGTGGATTTGGGACATAAATAGGTAAGTTTTCACCAAATTTCGTAGAAAATAAAAGGTTTTTGAAAAAGATAGAAATAAAAAACCAAAAACTTAGTTATTTGAATTTTTCACATACATTTTGACGTTATGTAAAAAAGTTGTGAATTAAAAGTTGTAGATCGTTTTACTACCTACAACTTTGCCAAATAACTTTTTTTCATAGGACTTGTAGTTTCACCG
Organism: Chloroclystis v-ata; assembly: GCA_963691955.1. Lineage (NCBI taxonomy): Eukaryota > Metazoa > Arthropoda > Insecta > Lepidoptera > Geometridae > Chloroclystis > Chloroclystis v-ata. The sequence goes on from OY829905.1 coordinate 6,968,892, forward strand.
CAAATCGAGATAAACCATTTTCTCCCCTTAAAAGCCCACCCCCTCCCACTTCCCGAACTCAGATCGACCGTAATTTATTTTTCCTTTAATTTTTATCATATTCCCCTCCTTTTCTAATGGGTTTCATTCTACTACTAATTTTTTCCTTGTAAAAAATTAAAAACCCTGGTCTAGGAATCGAACCGTCGCGGACCTTTGCCGGCTGCGCCACAGACAAATAACAAATTACGATTCATGATACATTATAATCTATCATCCATAACTGTAACATAATCGTGTACTTTCAGATTGAGTTGAAATTCAATGAGAAGTTCTACGGCATCGCTTACGCAGATTTCGACAGACATTCTGCGTGCCAGGTGGCCGGCAAGGGCGCCCTGACCTACAAACTAGAGCTGCCGCTCAAAGGATGTGGCACCAGACAGGTATGATGCATTTTTAAATAAACTTGATTCCTTTGTAAATATTTTAAGTTTTCTTTTTCTTATGTTGATCGTTGGTTTGTGTGATAAAGCGATATTGTTATCTTATCATTCTTCACGAATTTGCTTAGCGTCATAATACGTCATTTCCCATGGTCATTTCATTCGTAGTTATTTTACGTCATGAATATTAAGACCCTGTAAAAGTGGTAGGTATTTCCTGAGCTAAAAAGTAGATTAAAATCTACAATGAGCTGTTATTGTAATTAAATTACTAAGATTGTTGTATTAATTGGATATAACCTAAGAGCCCGTGATGGCCAGACCTTCCTTTAATTCACAAGCGTGAAAATTCTTTCATGTGTATGTCTAACATAGGTAAGAATAACCCCCAAACATGAAACCTGGATCGTGGTTCCTTTGGGAGATAACAGGTAAAAGGTTGTTATCTCCCAAAGGAACCGCGATCCAGGACGACGTGACGCGACGACCTCTGTGGCGCAGCGGGCGAAGGTCCGCCTGCGACGCAAGAGGTTGCGGGTTCGATTCCCGCCTCGGAACAACAATTTGTATGATCTGCAAATATTTGTTCCGGGTGTCTGGGTGTTATATATGTATAATAAAAAATATCTATCTATGTATGTATATTATATTAAGTATATCAGAAATCTAGCACCCGTAACACAAGCTTCGAGCTTACCACGGGGCTAGACGTCGCTGTGTAAAAATTGTCCAGTAATATTAAAAAAAAAAAAAAAAAAAAAAAAAAAAAAACTGTTTAGTAATTTTAACGCAACTGAACAAGTCTTCGGTAGTATAGTGGTAAGTATCCCCGCCTGTCACGCGGGAGACCGGGGTTCGATTCCCCGCCGGAGAGATTCTTTTTGCTTTTTATTTCTTTTTTGTATGAGTCAGAAGGTTTATAAAGTTAATACTATCAAGGCCCATGACGCATGCTCTTATGTACACGTATGTGTGTAGGCAGTGAGTCTGCACGGCCGTGCGAGAAACATTTTAATGTTTGCTCATTGATACGACCGATGAAAACCAACCGACCAATAGAACTAAAACCATTATATTGCTTTAAAAAATTAAAAGAAGAATTTGTCAGTACATGCATATGGCTAGATTGACCCACGAAATTCATGAGGAGTTCCATTCGCAGACCGGGAGCATACAGGAACCTTTATTATAATAGAGCTATATTTTCCAGGATCCTCTGCGAGTGTTCACCAACAACATCGTGGTGCGTTTCCACCCAGGACTGGAGATGGACGGAGACGAGGTCATCACCATCGTCTGCCGCTACCCGCCGCCCATCGTGCCCAAACCGGTCTTCAACCCGCTCATCTTGACGTAAGTTTATACCTCTATGGTTAAAATCTACTTAACTGAAAATCTTAAATGGAGCATATTTTCGACAGCATTGTCATCACCATAGAGAGACTAGGATACTCAGGCCTGATTTCTTCTTTGAAATAGAATGCGGTCTATTCTGTCTTTGTGAACAAAAATTTAATATGCGAAGTATGTTCACGAAACAGTTTTTCTGTCGGTAACATAAACATTATCAACAAAATAACATCATAATAATGCCTTCTGGATCGCAAGCCTTCGCCTATCCACAAAAGTAGTCTAGATGATTGTCATTGTTACCACAAAGGTCTAGATTCTAGATGGTCGTCTAAACGATAATGGTGATCATGATTTATTTATTTCCAGGCCAGAGAAAGGTCCCCTGCCCGCCACAGCGCCGCTGGCCGGCACACAGATCCTGCTGATAATCTGCGCGATCCTATTCCTCACGATGCTCCTACTCGGTCTCGGAGTCTCCTACCTGTGTCTGAGGAGACGCGCCTTGCCTCCGCCGAGGAGACTTATCGATGACTCCTCCGCTTCTATCATTAGCAGGGATACTATACAGGGTAAGGGCTTCTTAGGATTTCGTCGTTAAATTAGAATGCGATCAAAAGTTTCTACTGTGAACAATTTCTTGAAATGTGATTTTAGTAAAATTATAGAAATTCAAGACAAGAGTGAATTGGTTCTAGCTAGACCCAAGGATCGCAATCCTTCTTTGGCCACATCTAACTTTACATCAGGTGAGATTGTGGTCAAGCAAGGCTCTATTATCCATAAACAAAAAGAATGTTCACGAAACAGTTTTTGGTCCGTTACCAAGTTTGTACTGAATAAATGCATATATTTTCAAGCTATTGCATAGGTCCTATCGGGTATTGAGCATGGAGAGAGACCGAATCCAGAAATACCGTAACAAAAATAACCCAACTCCGATGTGAAATGCAATGCTTTACCGCGGCCGTTTCCGAGTGCCATACGTTTTTTTATTTTTTTAATGATGTTGATTGTTTACAGAGGTGAAGATCCCGCGCGCCCATCCGGTGTACCCCGTAGCCGCAGAGGCCAGCGAGGCCTCCGACACCCTCCCCTCCGACTACCCCTCGGAGACGCCGAGCGAGGCCGAGGCGCAGGTCAACCAGGCCTTCATGATGGATGAGTCCTATCATAGCGAAGGTAGGGTTCAAGTTTGAGGCGTATTATGGCGAAGGTAGGGTTCAAGTTTGAGGCTTTTTATGGCGAATGTAGGGTTCAGTTTTACCGCGATATTACATATTTCTCCGGAATATCGATTATAACGCAGAAGCCGCGGGCCGAAAAACTAGTTCAATTATAATATTAATAATAATGGTATCTTTATTATTACTATATTATATTTGCTTTTAAACCAAAAATCAACTAGACTGCTCTTGATTAAGTAATTTAACTTATTATTTTTAGTAGATCTTTACATAGCACAATCATCATAACATTACTTTTTATGTCTTGAGAGATCTTATATATAACCACAACACATTTTTATACCCATATAACTTTGTTTAAATTCATAAGTCTCTAATAATATCTAATATTTCATTTAAATTACTTTAAAATTAAATAAACCTCGATAAAAATCGTTGCCCATTTTAGGTAGGCACTTACCTAATTTTACTACCATAATAACACGGCTGAGTCTGAATATTACAGGTTTGCTTTTGAAAACTTTGGTCTGAGAAAACTTGTTTTGTCACAATATATTCCGTAAACAATTTGTAGGTATAAGGTCTGGTAAATGACAAGGGGACAGATGGGAAGCAATAAAAAATAAAAGGGGAGATCGGACTGTTTGATTTATACAGGAAACGGAATATTCCAAGGTTAAGTTCTGTCGCACGAAACAGAATTTAAGACAAAGAAATGTTTGTACAAGTTTTGTAATTGTGTAAATGTAGTGATTGAATTAATTACTCGTGTAAGTAGCTCAAACTTATCAAAACTCGAGAAAACACTGACACTTTAACAATGCAATACTGTGGCAGGAATACTTTTTACTGGTCACCAAAAACTGAATAAATATATCCAAGAAAGATGGAAAAGGAGTTGATGATCTTTGAATTTTTGGTAGACCGTACTAAGATAGACCACACCGACATCTATATTAATAATTTCGTCAAGGGATACGGTAGACTCGATCGATACATTACCTATATGAATAACAAAACTTAAAAAAAATGATTTTGAGTCGACAACATTATATCCGCAAAATTCGGATTATGGAGAATTTCGACATATTTCACCGGAGCGAAGCCTGGTTTTCATTTAGTACCTAAATATATAAAATATCTACAATGATCCATGTCATATCCACCCAATAAACATACTAGATCACACACATCACCTAACGTGTAACAACTAACAGGGTACGGCGAGAGTCGCGAAACAATGGCGTCTAACGGTCGGTTGCGCGCAGGCGCGGCGCCGGCCTTCGACGTGCGCGTGCGCGTGCAGCGGCCGCCCGCGCCGCCCTCGCCGCTCTCCACCATCACCGCCACGGAGACGGACGGAGGAAGTGTCAGGTGAGTTGGTATTAACCTTGACATAAATATACTGCAAAAACTCTAACAAGATTTTGTTAGTCTGGGTCTCTTCAAGACAAGAGTGAATAGGTACCTTCTAGATTAGACCCTTGCGATCCATCTTCGGCTACATCGACATTGTCCATCAGGTGAGATTGTGGTCAAGCAAGAGTTTATCATCAAATAAAAAATCAGATGAACACCGAATTTACTAATACTGTGGACCAGTTGATACCCATAGGCAGGCGCTATGTCCGACCGTAAATTGTATGAAAGAGATTACAGAATAGATACCTAAACTAATTTATCACAGAGCTTAACTAAAATGATCTTTCTTTTACTAAAGTTACGAGTAGATTGACTGTATTTGCTGTCCTCTGGTTGCAATTTGTTTTTATGATTATTTTGAGTCATAAATCGCCAACTTATCTCCCCAGACACATGATGCATGAGGAGCACGAACGCCAGGAGTCTGTGCGGACGGTGTCCCCTGTAGCCTTGCCTCTGCCGGCCAGGGCCGCGCACCTGCCGCCTCCAGAGAGACCACCGCGACCCGCGCTCTACTCACAAGTTAACAGGGAGAGACAGGTACGTCAGTACAAAGGTGGCTCCAAAGATTAAAGAATACGACCAATCACCGTATCGACCGATAGAACATACAGTCGAACTGTAGCTACAACAGTTCTAGTTTTTAAGCCGTTGTAGTAAACTGAAATAAAATTGATTTGAAAACTTCTTTGTACGGTCAGCCAAGAAAGTGGTCTACCAGTTTTGACAAAAGTTTCTGCGAGATGTAATGATCGCTTAGGTTGACTTTTCTAACATAATTTAATTGACATACAAACTACTTACAATCATTGGGTGTATGGCGCATAGGTACCTGCTCATACCCACTTAAGTTTTTGTCACATTGGGACTGTGCGACCAACCAGACCTTTTTACGAGTACATCCCTTTTACTAACCTTAATAATTTTAAATAAACTGACACCAGTCAATCCATGTTCGTCAAGCTAAACACACGCATTTTTATTTGGCAAACCTTCTGATATTTAGGCTATCAAATTAGGTCATTCCTATACACAAACTAGCCTACATACTCACACAACATATACTAAAAGCCAAATTGGTGACCCCGACTGTTCGCGAATAACAAATATTAACATAAATTTCGCGATAAGCAACCGCGCCGCGCATCAACCTCATCACCACCGCGCCGCGCGTCAAACGAACATGCATCCGGCTCAGCACACCCAGGTCCCAACAACCGCGCCTGCAGCGACCGCAGCGGCGCCGGGAGAGCAGACCTCACCACAGGAGCCAACAGCGACTGCGATCTCCATCACGTCGCGCATACCAGACTTCTGGAGAGAGCGGCCGCGCCTATGGTTTCATCAGTTCAACGCCATCGTCGATCCACAAAAGGCAAGTGACCTTCACAAAAGTCAACTTTTAATAGCTAGGCTTAAACAAGACGAGTTAAGGGACATAAGTGACATTTTAGATAACATGCCCGAAAATAACATCTTTGAAACTTTGAAAAATAGGTTAATTTCTGTTTATGAGGAGTCTGAATCAAATCAATTTAATCAGCTCCTCAACGAGATAGAGTTGGGGGATCAAAAACCATCTCAATTACTTAGACGGATGCAGGATTTAGCTAAAAATAGGTTCCCGGAGGATACAATCAAATTATTATGGACAAACCACCTCCCGGCATCAATTAGGGCAATATTAACAACATGCGACACTGGCGAAGTTAAACTCGACAGTCTCGCTAAAATGGCCGATAGAATACTAGAAAATACTAGGCCATCAGAGCTTGCATCCGTCGCAAAACCTCCTTCCTTATCCTCACCTAACGATCAGATAATTAACGAATTAAATAAACTTAAACTTGAAATTTCAGCACTAAATAATAAATTCAATAATAATAATTCAAGGGACAATCAATACCGCGATTCGCGGGGCCATGACCACAATGCCGCGGGCACATCTAGAGCGCGTTCGAAAAGCCGCGATAATATGCTTAAGGCTAGGGACAGATTCGCACAACAAAAGGCAAAACAAGGCGATTCTGACTATCATTGTTTTTACCATTATATATACGGCTCCGCTGCACGAAAATGCGGTGATTTTCAAAACTGCAAATATGTCTCAAAAAAACTAGCTGAGACACCGGCACAAACACAAACACATAAAGTTGCCGGTGTCGAAGGCTCATATCGCTTAAACATAACAGATAAAACCACCGGAGTTCAATACTTAATAGATACCGGTGCGGACGTTTCCATTCTAGCGGCAAAAAAGCAAAATGGAATTACGTCAGATTATATCCTTTACGCAGCCAATGGCACAAAAATCAAAACATTTGGCTCTAAAACAATAAACGTCAATTTAGGATTAAGACGTACATTTAAATGGAAGTTTATCTTAGCCGATGTTCAACGCTCAATAATCGGCGCTGACTTCCTTGCCGCAAATAAATTAATGGTCGATTTGCACGACAAAAAACTTATTGACAAAACTACCTCATTATCACGCAGCGGTAGCTTAACACAATCATTCGAACAAAGCATACGATCAATCGACGTTAATAATGAATATCACCTTATATTGCAAAAATATCCAGGTATCACTAAATTAGAAAATTTTAAAACAAATCCTAAGCATGGTGTGCAGCATCACATTTATACAACAGGCCCACCAGTATACGAGAAAGTACGCCCACTTAACCCGGAGAACTATAAAATAGCCAAAGCTGAGTTTGAAAGAATGATGCAATTAGGTATTTGTAGGCCTTCGAATAGTCCATGGGCAAATCCTCTCGTTTGCGTTAAAAAGAAAGACGGTGAAATTAGACTTTGCGGAGATTATCGTAGGCTCAATGCACAAACCGTCCCAGACAGATATCCGCTTCCCAGACTACTAGACTTTACATACATTTTAAAAGGGAAAACATTTTTTTCAAAGATAGACGTCCGGAAGGCGTATTACAATATACCAATGGCTCCCGAAGACATACATAAAACCACTGTAGTAACACCGTTCGGGGCTTTTGAATACTTAAGACTGAATTTCGGGTTACGTAACGGAGCACAAGACTTCCAAAGATTAATCAACATAGCACTCAAAGGTCTTGACTTCGCATTTGCGTACCTAGATGACATCATCATAAGCTCAGAATCTAAAGCCGCGCACTTAGAACACATCGATGCGGTTATACAACGCTTACACGATTACGGACTAACCATTAACTCCGACAAATGTCAGTTTGGTAAATCCGAATTAAATTTTCTAGGTTATCACATTAATTCATTAGGCGTTACGCCTAGCCTAGAGAAAATGCAAAACATAAGTAACTATCCGCAACCTAATACAATCGAGGAATTACGACGTTTTCTCGGCATGCTGAATTTCTACAGGCAAAGCATACCAAAGGCTGCAGAAATTCAAGCACCATTAAATGCTTATTTGCACAACTCTAAAAAACGCGATAAAACTAAAATTACATGGACTGACAGCGCGTTAAAAGCCTTCAGCGATTGTAAACAAGCAATTAACAATACCGTTATGTTATCGCACCCTGACGCGAACGCATCTCTAGTACTCACAACAGACGCGTCAAACCACAGCTTAGGAGCAGCTCTGCACCAATTAATTGACAAAAAGTTAGAGCCCCTAGGATTTTATTCTAAAAAACTAACAGACACTCAAACAAGGTACAGTACATATGACAGAGAGTTATTAGCAATTTATATGTCTGTTAAACATTTTCGATACATGATCGAAGGTAGAGAGCTCACGGTGCTAACCGACCACAAGCCACTAACTTTCGCATTATCGAAAAAAATATCACCTTCAGACTCACCTAGACGTTTAAGGCAACTTGATTTCATATCTCAATTTTGCAAAGATATAAAATATATAGAAGGCAATCAAAATACAGTAGCCGACGCCTTATCCAGAATAGAAGAGATAGTCATGCCATCTTTATTTGACTACAAAAAATTATCTGAACTACAAAATACAGATCAGGAGTTACAATCTTTAAAAAAACAAGACAATTTACAGTTTAAATTAATGTCAGCTCCTGGTTCAGATATTCAAATAACATGTGAGACGTCCACTAACGACATACGCCCTTATTTACCTATACAGTTCCGAGAACTCGCGATTAAAACAATTCACAACGTGAGTCATCCCGGTATTGCGGCAACCAAACGCTTAGTTAAAAGTAGATATTTCTGGCCTAAAATGAATATTGATATAAAAAATTTCGTACAAAAATGTATTCCGTGTCAAAAATGTAAGGTACAAAGACATACAATAACGCCTTTAGGAAATTTCCAAGCAACCGGGAATCGCTTTGAACATGTCCACATAGACATAGTAGGACCGTTACCAACTTCCGATGATTTTAGGTATTGTGTAACAATCATAGATAGGGTTACAAAATGGCCTGAAGTTATACCGATAAAGGAAATGACCGCCGAAACAGTTTCCAGAGCATTCGTAGAACACTGGGTAGCTCGTTTTGGATGTCCAATACGTATAACTACAGATCAAGGACGTCAGTTCGAATCTGACCTATTCAAACAACTATTACAAAAACTAGGAATCGAACGCGTTCGCACAACAGCATATAACCCTAAGGCAAACGGCATGGTCGAGCGATTGCATAGAACATTAAAAGCTGCTATCATGGCTAAATGTACAAATAGTTCACACTGGGTACAGGAACTACCATTAGTACTTCTAGGCCTACGCTCAGCGGTTAAAGTAGACCTAGGTTACAGCCCATCTCAATTCCTGTACGGCAGCAGTATTAGACTCCCAGGGGACTTATTCAATACAAAACAAAATACAAATATCAATGATCGTGATTATATAAAACTTTTATCCAACACATTTTCATCTATCCTCACATCCTCGCAACCACATTCCCATGGCAACCCAAATAATAAATCTTTCATTCATAAAGATCTCACTTTAAACACTCACGCTTTTGTTAGAAACGAGGCAAGAAGATCTCTAGTGCCACCATATGAGGGTCCTTTCAAAATTATTTCAAGGCATCTTAAACACTACACACTTGAGATAAACGATAAACATGTCACTGTGTCACTTGACCGTCTTAAACCAGCCTATTTATTAGACGATGATTATGTATCGGTCCCAAGCCCAAGCCAACCATTAACAAAAACAACACCGAGCATAACGACACCATCTGTTACCACTAGATCGGGTCGCATTGTTAAGAAGGCAGTAAGATTTGACCTGTGAACACTTCAACCGACCTTTCAACTAAATTACACTCTTTCAACCCTCAAGCACTTCTACGGAATCTCAACAAAAAACCAACATTGTGATAACCGGAGAATAAGACCCGGAGCGCCACTTCAAATTCCGCAGCTGGCTGCAAAAAACAAAAAAAAAAGGGTCTAAAATCGCAGATGAAAGAACTTAGCACGAATAAGCCAACACTCATCATCAACAACATTGTCAGCGGAGCGGTCACTATAACAATATATTACGTTGGATGGCGTTTCTACAAACGACGCGTACGCACGGCAGCAACCAGGCGACAGCGCAGCACAGCACGCATACATCAACGGCATCTCCGACAGCACAACATAACCCTAACGTTAAACCGAACAATATAGTGTAATCATGTGCAGTACAGTGTATATCATTTTAGAACGTTATAAAAAAACGAACAGTATTAATTATAAGTACTAACCTAGATTTTAACATGTTAGTTACGTAAGTCTTTCTTTGTGTTCGTTTTGGGTTTCTTAAATAAAGTTACATTATACATTCTATTTTTGAACTTTCCCAGTTCAATTTAGAAGGGGAGGTCTATGGCGCATAGGTACCTGCTCATACCCACTTAAGTTTTTGTCACATTGGGACTGTGCGACCAACCAGACCTTTTTACGAGTACATCCCTTTTACTAACCTTAATAATTTTAAATAAACTGACACCAGTCAATCCATGTTCGTCAAGCTAAACACACGCATTTTTATTTGGCAAACCTTCTGATATTTAGGCTATCAAATTAGGTCATTCCTATACACAAACTAGCCTACATACTCACACAAGACCATATTTTTGGCCGACTGTACACATACGCACAACCAACTATTAGGTACTTTATCGTTTACCTACGGATTTATCGTAGGAATCGTCACTAATACTAGCTAATGATCCGTTATCACTGCACCATATTCATGCACAGCACGATATTGACAAATTACTGATCACGTTTATTTAATATTCACGATGCAAGGGCTAATCTATTTCAATGTAAACGAACATAACTTTATCACAGTTTCATATAATTTCTGAAGAAAGTTAACATAAATAATGTTTATCACTTTATTCTCATTGTGTCTAATTCCACCCATATCACGACTAACTAGGACTGGTCCCGTCGGCCGCGCTCCATCGCGTCTCTCAACACGGAGATGACTGACACGCACTCGGTCACAGAGGTCACTGACATGTCTCACGCGAGGATGTTCCATCTTAAGGTATGCCATTTCATCTTGCACTACTAATTTATCATAAATAATTTTACTACAGAATAAGTAACAATTACTGCGCTTCCCAAGAACCCTGTGTGCTAAATTCCGCAAAACTCCAGTTCGTCTACATATAAACCAGTAGATTGACGGTTCCTTATCCGTTTTTTATTTTTATTAGATTCAAAGTTGGTCCTTTGTGCGTGGGATCCTTATCCGTCCATATTACGAGTAGTTTATGGTAGTTTAACAATTTTGCTTTTGCTATTTTGCATGCAAATGCTTAAAGTAGTCCTTTGATTCCAAAATATTTCGGTTCCTTCCAAATCATGTTAAACGTAAAGGTACATTTGTATGAACGTTCACAGAAGCCTCCTCCACCGCCTCCAGTGATGACGGAGCGTCTTCAGACCGAGGAGTCGGAGATGCTGATGGAGAGCCTCGAACCCTTGCCAGAGACTCCCATCATTCCGGCCAGGTACTGTTTTACCTCACAATAAAAGGCTCTGTGGTACCAAAGACTAATAACTGTAGGTACCTACTAGATGACAGGCAGTAGTACCGTTCTATGTTCGTACTGTACCAACTAATTGCAATCACCAACTAGTCTAGTTAGAATGGTGTTCAGTTCATACCCTAAAAAACTATAACATGTCTGAAAGCCTGTGTCTAGGTGTGGGTTATAATTATGATTATGCTCAGCACCATCTTACCCCGTTATAAGCATAAATAGAAACATAATTATAGATTAGGCAAAGAAAATTATTTTTAATTAACACTTCAATCTAAACAGATAAACATTCTACATTTTCCATAAAAGATCTAGAGAAAAATAATTTATTTCTTTAACCTGAAGAAACTTTTACCCGTTCACAGAAAACCAGAAATCACATCGCACGTAGTCGACGACGTATTCCTCCGCACGATCACGGAGAAGAAGACTATAGAGGACATAGAGCGGCACAAGCGGCTGGTGACGGAGTACAAGCAGGTGGCGACACCGCCGCAGTTCGACGTCACCATCCGCAACCACACGATGCCTGACGCGCAATGGGAGAACTTCTCGGATATCAGCAGCGCGTCGGGAATGACCTTGACTCCGAAGATGGAAAGGGTTCCGTTGTCGCTGCCGCCTCAGAAGTATATTGGTGAGTCTTACAAAATAATATTTTTACGAAAAAAACAGACTTAAACTGATTTTACATCGATGCTATTGATATTGACACACACGGGATAACTTCCCATTGCTTTGAATAAAATTAAGATTATCCAAATCTACCCATCGTAAGTTTAAAGATAAACCTAAAAAATACATTTCACTTAAGAACCTCCTCTTTTTAACTCCTCCAAGACTTTACGTTACCACTGTTTCTAAATATGAAATAACTTCCCAATTAACCTTCAAGGCAAGGGCGGTCCCGATCTCTTCTCCCCCGAGCTGATCAAGCAGACAGCCTCCACCTCCACGTACCACCCGCCATCCCCTGGAGAACTGCCCCTACTGCCGGAGCTGCCTCCCGCTCGCAACCCCCTCTATCGGGAGGAAGATGACGAGGATGTGGCGGAACCCACCCCGGTTCCTCCTGTGCCGGTAAACTGGAGCGTGCTGACGAGGGTGCTGAAGACTGAAGCACAAGATGAGGTATGTCTTCAAACCGTCTCAAATCAAAACATTTATTTTCATGGAAACAAAAATTATTTACATGGATGCACCCAATTACCACACAACACAACTAACCCTACAACAAAAATATTTTTTTATAATTTGTTTGAAGAATATATGTATGTAGTATACGACCGCAACTATTTAAAAAAAATATTCATGCTCTAGCCATACATACGCTACTCTCAAGGATTTATGGTCTCACGAGTTAAAATCACATGTCACTTTATTTTACTACCATCAACGAAATATTATTCGAAATAATAACCATTTGTTCTCAACCAGGTCCTATCAGAATCCGAGCGTCAATACCGGCTGACTCGCGAGGAGCGGCTCCGTTGGCGCGAGCTGATCACGCACGAGAGCACCCTGCGGCGCGAGCTTGCGCGGTCATCGACCCGCGAGGAGTTCTACCGAGTGGCGCATGACCACCGCTTTGCACCGCTTTACGCGCCTCCTAAGTGGGAGGTCATTATAAGGATCCTGGCGCCACCACCCGATAAACCCAAGGTATATTAAACAAAGACCTAGACCTAGTGTAGGAACGGCTCCGTTGGCGTGAGCTGTCTCGGTCATCGACCCGCAAAGAGACGTATGCCCACCGCTTTGAAGTTAATATCTTGGCTCCACCTCTTGACAAACCTAAAAGGTAAACAAACCTTTGAGAAGAACTGTTCTATTGGCACGAGCTGTTTAAGCACGAGAGTTCCTTCCTATTTTTAAACTTAGCTCTCAGTACCTTGCTCACAATACATACAACATTAACTACCTTTTTGTTTGTATTTCCAGAACCGCTACCGCAAGAAGTCGGAATGGGATTCCCGCTCCCGGCGCAGCTCCCTGCCAACTCTCTACGAGTACGACAGCGACGCGACATCTCTGCGCGACCCGCAGCGCTCGCGCCGCTCCTCCTATCGCAGCGACCACGTCGATATGAGGTTTGTAAACGTTCTGTAAATCTGTGTATTCGTCCCGTAAATCTCAGAGCCCTCTTATAATTTTGGCAGGTTTGTAAACATTGGATAAATCTGTGTTCGTCGCCCTCAAAGCCTTCTTATAATTTTGGCAACGAGCAAGAAAGCACTTTGCTCGATATTTGTCTAGACATCTGACCAAAAATAAGGATGATGAAGAAGATCGATGGGCAGACCACTTAGGTAAAGCTGATTGAACAGATGCGGTAAAACTTTCAGCAATAAACTCGATTCTTACCTGATCAAACGTTACCGCGTTGTTAGCAACTACATAGTAGTAGTGATTATGATAATGTATTACTCACACCTACGCACCTGGCCTGTCGCAGAGCGTCGCGAAGAGAGAAGAGAGGAGGGAAGGGAAGCCTTTGCCCTGCAGTGGGACAGTGCAGGCTAATAATAATAATATCTTAATATTCCTTTCAGGTCCATGTCGGAAATGATGGTAGACTACGCGCGGGAACAAGCAGACACACACTCCGAGGTATCCGCGGGCACGCAGCTCGGCCGGTACTACGACGACGACAGCGACTCCGAGCATCCCTTCCACCAGACACAGTGAGTTCCACATAATGATCATGAACTCTCAGACTACTTATAAATCATCATCATCATGTCAGCCGTTGGACGCCCACTGTTGGACATAGGCCACCATTAATGATTTTCATTTATTGTGGTCGGACGAGACCTGCATCCACCGCGAGCCAACCGCTTTCACCAGATAATGCGCTTGCCGATCCGTCGTCTCCACTCGAGAACTTTTCGGCCCCATCGGCAATCTATTCTCCGTGCTATATGGCCTGCCCATTGCCACTGCAATTGAATTGGCTCTTAGTGTCAAAGAGCCAATCCGCTGGGCTATGTCGGTGATACGGGTTCCACGTATTTCCTCATTTCTGATTCGATCCCCGGGGTAGAGAAACACCGAGCATAGCCCTCTCCCTCTCTTTGAGCGACTCTGAGCCTGTTCATTCTACTAATAAATACATCTTTCTAATATCGTTATTCTACAGATGGTCCCACCACTCTCTGCATCGCTCAGCCAGCCAGCCGTCGCTGGCGCGCTCTGCCGGCGAAGTCGTGGAACAGTGGACCGCGCCCGAAGGTGACGTCACACCGACGCCTGGCCGGAGGCTCAGAGGTACTGACATCTCTATATTACTACCGAGTCTATTCCTCTCAGCACTACTATAGCGTATTAACTTGTGGATTATAAATACTCACCATGCAAGAGAAATAGACAGAGATTAAAAAATATGAAATCTGCTACCTAAATATTATTTACCATTAAAAATGTTATCTTTGTTCTATCTATTGTTATTGGTATTCATAGAATACATTACTTTTTTTTCAGGACCTCAAGGCTTGTCTACATTCACATCCTCAGAAGTACGGACCTTCCAAGCTTCTTCAAGGGAATGGAGGGAATAAGATCAGAATAAATAAAGAAATATAATAAAGAGGACGAAACACTCTTATAAGTGATAAAAAGAAAGTAAAAATTGTTCTCAATCTCAACATAATGTTTGTAAACTCTTACGCCACCAATAGCTAGAATGGAAATTCCAGCTTTTCTGTAAGACTAGAATGGTAGCGCGAATTCTACAATTGGAAAAGTATAGTTAGTACTAATGACTATGTAGATAGCACGAATAGTCACCAGTAGTCATAACAAGGTAATTGTTACGACTAAGAATAACTATTTTACTTATATGGCAAAATTGTGGTGAGGTGTGATGACTATGAACAATGAACATGTTAAATGTAAATTTATGCTCAAAAGAAACCAAGTGATATTTTCACTGCCCTTGATATAAATACATTCCATGTTTTTTAATTCATAATTTTTTTGCAATTCAAGCAAATAACCGACTTAAGTAACCTGATGAAGTGACATACTAATATTAATACTTAAAATACATGCTTATAGTATTGCATTGAGTATAGTTTTAGTATAATTTACAATATATTTAGTATAACAGCAATTAAGATACGTGTTTTATATCGATTTATATATTTTATTTTACTAACACGTGCCAATTGCTTGAAGCATATTTTTGTATATTAACTTTCATTTTATTTTAGTTTGTAAATATATAATTATGGAGGAAACCTAGCAGTCGAGGCAAGGTGGCTTTACCCGACTTGAAAAGAAGGGTTTTGTTAGCCCTTTCCTTGCCTTTATTGCTATGTGGGAATAGGGATTATGATGATTTGTGTTGTGCTCAACGAAATGGTTGTATCATTTTAATTTACTGGAAATAATAATTGGGTTTATTAAAAATTATTTCTGTACTTATAATTAATATCCATATCCAATTAGATAGATATTTAAAGCATGACCCATGTAGATTTAGGAGTATCATAGATATTTGGTGCTAAGAGAATAAAATATTTTTGTATGTACTTGTCTAACAAAATAATAATTGTACACTGTAAATGTCTTTTACGGTTTGATTAAATTGTACTTATTTTATAGATATACAATAGAACAATATACGTCATAACATTTAAATGTGTATTTTATTTATAGAGGTCTTAAAAGCGTTATGGGGATCATTTGATGGTAGTTTTATATTGATTTTTTATATTATTTATAATGTACATACACTAAATATACAAAAATACAAAACTACTCGTATTTAGAATTAATTTCTTTATTCCAAAACAAACAAGTGAAAATCACACAATTTAAGTTTTATTAAAATCGGTCAATTTTTCACAAATCCAAAAAATAAGATTAAACAATCAAGCAACATTTATGATATTCCGAAAACACCTAATTTATGAAATCGTGCCAAAACAATTACAAAGCCCAAAAATTGTAGATGAATAAAATGGATCCATTAGGTACATTAGATAACACGTACGAAAATTTCGTATCTACAACAGTAGGTAAATTTACAGTCAACAAAGTTAGCTTATTTGAACTACAAGCTCAATAAATACTCAAAACTGTACAACTATTCAATACAAGAAACTTTAGACCGCATTTTAATATGTACATGCCCATTAGGACAGAGATAATACTAAATACACTTTGCTAATACTAAATACGATATGAAATATGTTGACAGGTCCCATCTGTTTGGCTTTTACCACTCTGGCAACTTTTGGCAAGTCAATCGTTGCTACCAGTGCGTTCAAACCACTACACCACTTAATTAAATTGATGTTACTATAGCAACCGATGATATTGCTGGATCAACAGCAATAAAATTTAAGTAGTAGGGTAGGGCGGGGCTAGTAGAGCAATTTTTCACTTGAGACGATATAACTCTTCAACTATAAGTCTCAACGTGTTTTTACGCATTCTGATGGATAAGTAATATATCCTTTTGCAAAAGTGTCATGGTAATTTACTTTATATAAGTTGGATTTAAGAGCTATGGCGGTTTAAATGCAGAATGTCATGCATGCTCAACGTACCCCATAGGTGGGGTAAGTTGAGCAAGGGTATGAGGTAAGTTGAGCAGTTAGAAAGTATATCCAAACCATGGGTTAACTGTTGAATAGAAATGAAATACAACTTCGGTTTAACAATCAACCCTTTACTAAAAGTCTTTTAGCGACAAAACTTAAGCTAATTTTCTTTTAATAATTAATTAAAAATGGAATCAACATAACATCAACGAATCTTAAGATTAATTTTTGGATTACATTCAGTTTTTCTGTTATATAAATTAGATATTGCTAAATCTAGAACTTATTACTTATTAATCATCGTTATCACTGTTGCAATTCATACAAAAGAAAGTAAGACCAGCACCTGGCATACGTTTTGTATATTCAACTTAGCTCAACTAACCCCAACCCCTAAATTTCAAATCAAAAGCGAGATTCTGAAAAAACGGTAAGAATCATACCCAGAATCCTTATGTACCTACATATATCAAAAGTACAGTAAATTTATAAAAGATTAACACTTACCCGGTTTAAAACGGATAACATTTGACTAATACAGACGAAAACTTGTGGTGAACGAATTTTTTACTTTTTGGTATCAAAATAAACAATGTGCGTGTACACTTCACTCGCTCGTCGAGCCACCACCAGTGGTTGCGCAATGAATACCCCTCCCACGAGCCCTTCTTTCCGCCATAGGATGCCCACGCGTGCGGTGAATAGTTTTCGAGATATTGCGATTGCCCAACTTGCCCCAATGCTCAACTAGCCCCGCTCTACCCTAGAGGAAAGTAACTAAATATGGAATACCATTTTGTTTTTTAGGCATAACTTAAACAAATATAAAAAATCAAAAACTTTTAATGGTAATTATAAACAATCATATATTTAGTTATTATATGGTAACAGTCTTGTATTAATATTATTTATTTTAAGTACTGAAATTTCTCAAAAACAAAATCAACAAAAAGGTAGCTAATTATGGAATAGGCCCCCAAATATGGAACACTGTAAAAACTATGAAAAATCAACCTGAAATTGTATCATACATTTTAGGAACTTTGGTAAAATTAAACCTAACATCAATAATTTGCATAAATCACAAATACAGGTGTCGAACTCTGCTCCAGCGCAATCAGTCGTTATGTGCCCAAAGCCCGCATATGAGACATTTGTTCCAGATTTCCCCTATTCCATATTTGGAATTTGTAACTAGTTTAAACTTTTATTCATACATTTATACTCAATAAACTTATCCTATAAAATTGCTTTAAAACTTTGAAATAAACATGTATACCGTACAAAGAAGCAATAAACACTATCCTATTTGCAATATTTTTACGAAAAATTCTTATTATTTGCGTACCTTAGAAAGTTTTCAAACAGCTACAAAACAAAACGCTCTTACCACGGACAAAGTACTCGCCCGAGTGACACGTCGAAAGCTACACGCGCGTGTAGTGATTGGAAGAGATAAATGATCGCAACTCCTGGCGTTTAGGAATAACTGTTTTCGAGAAATGCCGGTATTCCAAATTAGGATCCTATTCCATATATGGTTACTTTCCTCTACTTAAGTAAACATTCATTAATTTTATGATTTAATCTACTACAACATCGTTGTCGACAACGATAGGTTTTAGTCAAATCACAATTACCAAATATTTTCTAAGATAAAGACACGAGGTGATTAAGTGAATTTTGCCAATGTGTAGTTTTTTAAAACACTAATTTGGAAAATTAGGATACTCATAATAATAATTATCTTTAAGTTTGACTTATAGAACCTACCGATTGGCGTCTTCTCGTCACCTGTTTCCAAAATCTTTTCTCGAATTGTTTCTCCTGCAAAAATATTTATTAATTACATTTCATCTACTTTTATAATACGTTAAATATCCGAAGCAAGTGTTTTACACTACCCGTGATTCAAAACTATTTCTACAATTTAACATTTTAATTAAACATTACAATGTGAATAATTTTTATTCGTTAAGAAAATTTAATAATAAAAGAGTAAAATTTGAAGTGTTAAATAAATAAATAAAGAAGGGTGACATAAGGGACAAGGATCGGCTAAGCTGCAGGGAACAGTAAAAAGCGCAACTATTTTTAATAAAAATATATTTTCAGAATTTTCGTTCCAATCAAGATGGACAGATTGTTTACAGTAAAACAAATGAAAACAGCGTCTCATTGAAAGCTGGATTTAAACATTATAAAGTGACAGGTTGAATTGACATGAAGTTAGTGCCAAAACATTTTATAAAAGTAGAAGGTAACAGAGAACAATAGATATTGCGTAAAATCCAAGCAAGATAGGTATAAAACCAAGAATATACTATCTAAAGTTGACTAACCTATATTTAATTTAAAGTTTAAAGGCATTTTATTGGCAATATTGACTAAAATTTGACTTACATTCTCACTACATTTTCGCAATTCTCTAATTTTCATCAAAACTTTTCAACACACACTATTTAATAACTATCTAAAAAGTTAATACGATGGATTTGAATTTATAATTTTGAAAATTTTCGTTTTTGGTATCAAGTACCTAATTAGATCAATTAATTTTATTTGGACACTTAAACTATAAGAATGTTTTCTCCTAATAGAATTCGGATTACTTCACATTATCTTTTAAATTATGAAACAAATTAGAAAACTTTTACTTTTATCTTTCTCATTTAACGATTATTTTACTCGTACCTACTAAATCTAAATAAAAATCCAAAATTTCGTCCGAATTAGATGTTTCTAAACGTTCTATACCTAGACAACATTATAGTCAAGAGTGGCAAACATTCCCTCATAAATACATAATTAGATAAGGTACAATGTATATTTAATTTAATAAATTAATAATTTTACGCCTTTATGGAAATCATAACTTTATAACTTCCATAGTAAATTTAGACTAGTTTTTTAAACTGTTAACTTTACAAATAAATGCATCTTTTTCAAAAGACATCCAAAAGTTTAACATTTACATTTGACTCCAAACCGAAATTGTAAGTTCAATGCACCAATATCATATATTTTTTGTAAAATATTCAAGAAGCTAGATATTTACCTAGCTCTTAAAACCACATAGCCTGAGTGTAATATAAAAGGAACAGAGTTAGAACCGCATCATATGAACTTACAAAAAATACGATTGGTGCATTGAGTTTTATTCCGCGTCCAACGTTTAAATCCAGCTGTAGCTGTAGTCTGATTCACGTAACTCGCGTCACACACCGACAACATGCCGGTCAAACTACACACAACATTTCATCGACATCGCGAACCAAGTTTCAACCTCTTTTGTTCAAACCTCAATACGTCAATCCAACATACTTTTAATAAAAACTCATTTGAACGAGCGACTCAGTATTCCAATTTCAATTCATTCCAATTTTAAATTCAAGAAGTAGGTAGGTTACGCGGATCAGACTGATGCGATGGCAAGCGTGCGTTGCGTTCACACAGAGCCATTGACAAAGCAGATCTTGTAATAGCCGTTCTCAAGGTTGTTGCTCACGGTCGTCCTGCGCGGACTGAAGGGCTTGGCGTTGATGCTGCTGATGATGAAGGGCTCGCGGCGGGGGCTATCGGAAGAGGCGCGTCGACGGAGAAATCCCATACTGGAACAAATATGATCTATTTTAAACCTTATCTAAAATAAAATATTTTACTTTTTAAAGTGTACGTGTCCCCGCTGTTGGACACAGGGACTTATCTCTTGACGTGAGTGATAGGCTTTGATTCACCACGCTGACCAAGTGCGGGTTGGTGATTGTCACACATTCTTCAAAGTTTTCAGAACATGCCGGTTTCTTTACGATGTTTGCCTTCGCCGTTAGTGCAAATTGCACATATTTTTTCAAGAGAAAACTAGAGGAGCGGTCATTGACTAAATAATATAATATGATAATTTTGTACTCACATCTTCCCGTTCTGGCATAGAGAGCGCGTCCGCGAACGCATCGTCTGAACTTCCGCTCGTGCCAGTTGCTCCATCTCCATAGGTTTCTCGTTTTCTGGAACTGGCATACAAACAAACATATTCCTATGGAATAAAGAAGTGGAAGGTAGAAAGAAGGAAAGTGCAAGGACCAATGAAATAGTGGAACAGGTAATAAACCAATTAGATTATATGAAAAAAGCAACAGTTGAGAGATGCTACTCTTTTTTTGCGAAACCATCTTGAACTTCTATTTGAAGTTCCCTTTAATAATGATGATTTGTGAGTTCCATTGTGATAATAACCCAATAAAGAATATGTTACTTACGTTTCCAAGCATATACAGAACTGCGCGAAGTAGTACGAGGGGCGGTGCGGCGAGGCAGCGCGCGGCACATCGTCACTGCGTCGGCGCCCGCCACGCGCCCCAGCAGGCTGCGCTGGCAGGCCGCGCGAAACGACCAGGGGTCTGACGCGCCAGCCTGCTGTAAACACATTACTCATCAGACCCCAAATCAGATGGGAAAAAGGCCAGGCCGAAGAAGATTAGCTCTGCTGTCTAGAACAGTCTAAAAATACTGCAATAATAGTCCACTTCTGTTCTTCACGCGTATCGTGAAACCGAGTAAGAGAATCGTATACCAGAAGACAAGTAGCAGCTGCTGGTGTGCCACTTGGATACAGTTCACAGAACAGCTGCTGCTCGTCTTCTGGTATACGATTCTCTTCTGGAAGAGGAGGTGGATTAACTAAGACACTATATAATCACCATGCTTACCACAGTAAGCGTGGTGATTATATAGTGTGTTAATTTTGAATGAAATGTGTAGAAACCTGGTAAGGGCACCTCCTCCTCCTTGAGGAGTCAGCCGTTCTTCTATCTAACTGATACTTCAGCATCTAAGGAACCTATATATATTGTCAAAAACCATAATAGGGTTTAAATTTAAAATCTATAGAATTGTCTAGAACCGTCACTACAGTCTGCTTACCCATGGCACCTCCTGCTCGGCCAGCATGTCCTTCCCCTGGTCCAGCGCGAGTCTCATCTCCGCTCGAGGAGTCAGTCGTTCTTCCGGCGTCGCTGGTTTCGGTGCCGCCGGTTGTGTAGATCCTTCCACTGCTAGTGCTGGCTCCGAGGCTGTGAAACAATGTGGAAAAGTTAAAGAAGAGAAGAGATTATTAACCTTCGGCCAGGGGGGGGGACAAAATTCTGCAATATCCCTCGGTAACCTTATACTTAGGTCTAAAGGCAGGACGCTCGTTGTCGAGACGTGACGAAAAGTGAAAGAAGAGAAGATAATATTAAGCTTTGGCCAGCGCGGCACAATATTCCGCAATATCCCTCAGTAACCTTATACATATACCACCGATCGGAAAACGCAGTGTTGGGCGTCCACCAACAAGGTGGACAGATGATTTGGTGAAGGCGGTTGGGCCGCGAGCGACCCTAATGACTGGAAATCATATAGGGAGGCCTATGTCCAGCAGTGGACGATGGCTGAGACGATGATTATGATGAACCTGATACTTACTTAGGTCTAAAGGCAACACGCTCGTGGTCGAGACGTGGATGGCGGTACGCTCGAGTGTTGAGGGCGTGCTGGCCGAGCTCGCTGAGCCCGGACGCGGCGCAGCATTGGCCAGCGCGGCACGACATTCCGCAAACTCTCTTGAAACTGAACAAGAATACGCATCTGATATATTTGTTTTGGCACAAAGGCATTATAAATGGTGTCTGTTCCTGCGATAATTTAAGCCTAGAAAGCCAGTAAGTATTCATTTTGTAACAACGGGAATTACCTACTCACGTATTTACACAGGAGTTAACAACTCTCGAAGTTCGAAGCCTGCTCTTACTGTGGTCGAAACGTCGAGAGTTGTTATCTCCTGTGTAAATACGTGAGCAATTCCCGTTGTTGAATGAATAGTATAACTCACGAAAATTTTGAAAGCCAGTAAGTATATTATATGAAATATATCAGAAATCTAGCACCTGTAACACAAGCTTCGAGCTAAGCTAACCACGGTGCTAGTTGCTGTGTGAATTGTCTAGAAATATTTATTATGGTGCGGATCAACTCACCATATGGTAAGGGCATCGAAGGTGCCTCGTTGGTGGGCGTTCTCTCTGGGCTCAGATCGAACGCGGCGCCACCATCTCCCTCCTCTCCAACAAGTTGTGCGGCGCCCGCACCCCCGTCCCCTGCTTCTGTTGAATAAACAACTTTAACGTAACCGGCTAAAACTCATTTTATAAATTTACTAGCGCATGGATCAGTTAGATATGTCTCTTGGTTATTTTTAATATCCTTCTACGCATTTTCTTTATACGTGAATGAATCAGTAGGAAAAGCCTCTTGACGTACATAATTCAGTTCTTTAATACAGGCATTTAGCTGGACATTTTTCTTAAATTCCTTTGAATAACAAGTTTTAACATTCTGGATTAAAGAATCTAGAGCTAATTTCCTAAAAATACTATTTTCTCTAGCATCGCCTTTTGTTTTTGGCGTTTTTGTTTTTTATGTGATGAACAAGTGTTTGTATAGGTAAGTGATAAGGCAGTCATATGATATGTTTACTTGAATAGCTGTATTTGTTTGTGTTGGTTATTTTATGATTATTCTATAAAAATGAAAGAGTAAGCAGTAAAAAGTGGGAAAGGAAACACATAAACGAATGTCAGCTCTATTACTAGAAAAGTTAAGATAAATCTGGAAAAGTAAAAAATACAAATACAAAAATAGAGAAATGTTGATAAACAAAGTAAGTTTAAAATCTATATAAATAAAAATGAATCGCCGTTCGTTAGTCTCGCTAAAACTCCAGAACGGCTGGGCCGATTGAGCTGGTTTTGGTCTTGAAATGTTCGTAGCAGTCCAGGGAAGGTTTAAAAGGTAAAAAACGGGCGAAGCCGCTCGGGGTCAACTAGTAACTAAATAAATAAAAGGCTACAGTAGATATAAACCAGAAAACATAATGAACAGAAAAATAGGTTTGTGCCTATTTGTTTTGTATATTGAATTAGATTTCCACCCGCGGCTCCGCATGCTTTTATTAAAGCACGAAAATTCATTAGGACTTTTAGGTTTTGATGATTCTGATATGTAAGCTATATGAAGTTTTATCAAAATCCATTCTGTAGTTATTTGCGTGATAGAGCAACAAACATACATCCTCACAAACTTTCGTTTATGCTATTATTAGGATTGCTTTTTATATAGATCAATCCATGATCATGCAACGTGCAAAGTATCATGAAAATGCTTAGTGTTCAGTAGTGTGCTTGCCACCTCACCTGCGAATAGTCAAGTGGTCCTTTCTGTCAAAATTATGTAAATATATGTATATATCTCTATGTATACAACTTTTATTGGCTGTATATATATTATTAGTAAGTTAATACTATTGTAAAGCTGTTGGTTTCCATGTATATAAATAAATAAAAATGTATTTATATAGGATGTCTAGTGTAGCGAGCGTGCGTATTCCTGTAATCCTGTTCTATGTGAAAGAATGTCTTTGTTTTTATAGTTTTGCATGCTTTCAATAACTATAAACTATGCCAAAACTAATTTAACAATAATATTTTTGTTCTATTACACATACTATAAGTTAAGTTTGTTTTCTCTCGTCAAGAAAGAAGTCCCTTTGCCAATCAGTAGGAATGTAATAATAGTATTGATGCTACGATACACCAAATTTAATTAGTTACTGATAAAGACTGCTCTTGTTGTGGTCGAAACGTCGAGAGTTGTTTAACACCTGTGTAAATAAGTGAGAACCGCGCGCGCGAGCAGAGCGGAGACGAGACTGAGCACGGCGGGACGCTCACTCCTCTTGAAAATGACCGATTCTTGTCTCGGTCGATGTTTTGTTACACTCTTTAATTAATACGTGAGTGATTCCCGCTTTTATAAAATGAATAGTGTAACTCACGGAAATTTTGAAAGTGAAAAAGTAATTACCGTTTTATAAAATGAATCAATTTAATAAGCATAATGATTATTCTCACCTGTTTCTGAAGCAGAGGGCGGCAGGCGCGGCACGTCGCAGCAGCCGTCAGCAGCGGGGCCACGCTCGCTGTCCTGCGCCAAGCGCCGCACCAGCGGCCAGTCACAATGTGAGATTACACCTAACTACTCGCTACACTATCCTCAGCTACGTCTAACACGTCTGGGACTACTGGCTTATGTTCACCGCGATTTAAGGTAACCGACTTCAATACTTTTAGAACATTTTTTAAGATATCTACGTATTTTGAAAGATTACACCTAGCTACTAGCCATACTATCATTAAATACGTCTACAACGTTTGGGACTACTGGGTTATGTTCACCTTGATTTAGTGTTACTTCAATGAAATAAATAATTTTAGATTAAAGTAAAATTTTACAATCAAGTCAGCTTGTAAACGTAACATAGTCGATTGGTCGGTTTTAATTTTAATGATGTTTAGTACATAAGTATTTCTTTTATACGAAATTTGATACCTACACTAAAATAATTTTCTGAATTCAGTTATTAATCATATTACATTCAATAAGTTAACTTGAAGTCGGTTTTAGTTTTAATGATGTCTATTAGCTCTATCTATTTTTTTATTCAAATGTATTCAAATGTTTATTAAAAAGATTGCTTATAAAAACTAACTCCAAGTGCTTTAGACATATCATAGTCTAGTTATTTGTAATCCAGATGGTACAATAATTCTTTAGGATTTATTTTGTGATCGCCAATTGTTTTCGGATCATTAAAGCTTTTTCTAATGCTATCTATGGCGATTTTTAAATGTATTGTAGTAACAATCCATGCAGTAAGCATGCATTTATAAAACTAATTCATACGAGTATATATTATTTGCATGCTCGCGTCTGTTTTCTTATATCTAAAGCATTCATTAATTTGTCAATTGCTTTGCTAAAAAAACACAATCAATCATAAATATAAATTCCACAAATAATATAAGTCAGGAACATTTAAATATCAAGGTTCTGCAATGACGTCTAAATCAATAGACATATTGGATTATATCTAAGTGTTTACGGGGAATAATATATTGTTATATTTATTATTATTACAATTAGCCTAGGTATTCACCTGGTCGTCAGAATTGGTGGGTGTTACTTTGTTATCTTCACTTCCACTGTCAGATCCATCTTCCTCAAGTAATGGTTCCAGCCTTCGTCTGAAAACATCCCTACAAACGCGTAACATTAGTATGTGTAATTTATACTAATTATAAATCTGTAAAGAATCGGTCATGGAGTAATTTAATTTGTGTTCAGAGATATTGTGTATATACTGAAACTAATTTGACGATTTTTAGTTTTTTTTCTGTATGTATGTTCAGCTATAACTCTTAGACCAATGATCCGATTTTGACGAAATTTGTTACATATTCATTTAGAGGCCTGGGACACAGGATAGGCTATTTAAATGTTTACTCATGTTATAATAAGACGTGGTCCCATACAAACGCGGACGGAGACGCGGGCACCTAGTATATTCGCTAGTCTATACTAATATTATAAAGAGGAAAGATTTGTTTGTTTGTTTGTTTGTAACGAATAGGCTCCAAAACCACTGGACCGATTTCAAAAATTATATGTGATAAAGATGTGCGTGTTGGCTATTTACCTTGGGAGCAGAGGTCTCAAGGTAGTAGGGCCTGTTATTGTAGGTGCCATTAACAGTTCATCCATCATAAGTTCTGTATCATCATCACCAGCGTACGATGATGAAGATTTCGTAGGTGACTGAAAAGCACAAATTCAAATTATTTATTCACCATTGAAACACTTAGTTTTAGTACAGCTAAAACCCGGAAACTGCTAAGCCGATTTAGATTTTTGTTTTGAAATATTCGTTGAAGTTTACTAGGGAAGGTTTATACGGTACGCTGCCGTCATATTGCTAAAAAACCGTAAACTGACATTTTGCCAAAATTGACTTTTATACACAGCACGAAAGCGTAAACTTTTCTCTATCTTCTAGTCTGGGTCTCATGGCTCTATCGTTTATAATGCCTGAGATCTGGAACCCTCGTATACCGTTAACTACATCATTTTGAGACATTTTCAATTCTTAAATACGGTAATCAAGCATTTTTATACTAAAATACCGCTAAACGCCTCTAATCGTGAATTTAAGGCTTTCATTCTCTTGGCCCTACAAACTTAGAAAACAGTTACATGCATAAACAATACTAAATGACCGCTATCTGACTTTAACTTTTTTATAACTATTTCCACCCTCATGATATGATTAGGACTTACAATGTCTAAAACACAGTTTTTGTACTCGTACAACACTAAAGAGCCGCTAAACGCCCTTAGACGTAAAATCGTAGGAAAACTTACCTATATTTTAAACAATTACAAGCCTAAAAGACAGTTACTGGTTTTAAGAAATGAAATATGACGTTATTGTTTAAGTAATTAAAACGTAATAAAACAGTTAACTGACAATGCAACACTAAAACACGTCTAACTGCTCTACCTTTTTATGCGTTTCGATCCCTTTCTCGGTCGTGTCGTGGACCTTGTGGATGTCTGACGTGCGGCGCGTTAAGATAAAAATCAGCGAAAATGATTTCTGAAGTAAGAAAAGCACTAAATATAGATTTATATGAAGTTTATTAAATATTTAGCGCATGTTTTGTTGTAGGTTCCTGAATTTTTGAACGGCATAGCGATATAAAATAGTAGAGAGAATCAAACGTACGAAATCTCGTTAATCTATTATAATATTTCGAGGTGCTCGATTGAAAATAGGTATATATTATTTAAGGTACTTAACAATTAGATCGCCGGAAATATTGTTAATTGTGTTAAGGACGAATGTGAGCATCTAGACAAACCGTTGAAATATATAACTACTTTTTACATTCTGGTTATCACGCTGTCAAATTGTTCAATTATTGTTTTTTTCTGCTATCAATTTATAAATATATTTGTAATTACCTGGAAATACGATAATTAAAAGAGCCGTAACTTATTTCGAACAATTAATGACGTGACATGTCCGAAGTATTCACTTCCTGTCTCCGATAAAATAACTTAGTGGGATTCTGTAACATTTCTTCCTTTTGAATACTAACAAAGTTTTGTCCTTTCTACCATCAAAATAAATACCACATACATCGCAATTTGCATTCTGTAAAGCTGTTCTGACTGTACAGTAGTTCTCACATGGCGCACCCTAGATAGATAGAACATTTATTCACTGAATCACGCACACAAATTACAATAAAACACAACCATACATAGAAAGAGAAACACAATTTTTAAACCATGTAAAATAACTTGCAAAAAACTTAATCTATAAACTATGTGTGTTGCGTGACACAGCGAAGAGGGTTCGACTCAGCATGATGTCGACTGAACTAGATATCCAGTCTTAGTTCTCCAGAACTTAGATCGATCAATGACGCTACCGGTATCGTTTCGAGAAACAATTTCCACATTTTCCGCACAACATTCAACACCAAAGAAGCTATCAAAACCACGGCTCTGTCAGAAACTCCGCGAGAGCTAGCTATGGTAAACTTAACCTCTTCTTTTTTGCTGATGGCGTGGCAAATGGGTTTTTAATTGGACTAGATGCCTCGCTATTGCCGCTAGTTCTGGCAATAGCGAGGCATCTAGTACTTTCAATCTCACATTATCTGTTTAGAATCGGGAACAACTTGGTTTCCGAAAAACCGTGCTGTTCCCAATTCTCAATAAACTTGCAATAAACTTGTTTTTTCTTATTTTTTGTAGTTGCAGCTAGATCTACACCTACTATCATCATCTCTCTTGTTGTTTTTTGATCGACTAGAAAGAAGGTTTCTTCTTTGGGAACACGAGTGTCTTTCAAACACGTTGAGAGTTTGAGATAAGTTTTCATTAGGAACTGCAAATATCAAATAATCTATGAGACTTCAGCTGTAAATGTATTAATGTTTTGTTGAAAGTTTATGTTTGACGACCATAATAAGGTTTCATTAAACTTCTGTATTTATCCTGAAAGGTGCGAATTAACTTTAATACTGTCTTACGGCTTACAGTTGGCAGCGACGCTTTTTGACATTATATAGTTAATATTTTTTCAGCCAATATTTCGGATATGACATGGACAGTCGGCTCTTTTGTTGTTTTGTCTGTCTTTAATTGATATTTAATGATTATAATATAATTCATAACATCATTATAAGTAGGCAACTGGGACACTGGTAACTTCTCTGGCAAACCAAACACGGGACAGGACGTCGATAGTCGAGTTTTGACTTGAGACATTGTACTGTAATAAATAAAATTAATGGGTAATTAATGATCTAGATTAAATTAACTGTCAACATTACATTGTAAATACTACTTACATGAGTTGAATCTTTTATCTGAGCTGTTAAAACCGAAGTCTCTCACAAATAATACAATTACAATTCGCGCAACACGTCTAGGCGTTAAATTTTTGTATCATAAACAAACAAGGCAACGCTCAGAATCAAATTACGCGGAAATATTATGACGCAAGTATTTTTTTAAAACTGATCTGTAATTCTCATACTTAAGTATGAGAATAATTTTACCGTCGCAACTTCAAGACTGATTTTCCATGGCAAATTAAACATGAAAAATCGCTAGGCTATCACAGTTCATTTGTTTAACAGTGAGATTTTATCAAACTAAGTTTTAAAATGTTCTTATATATAAGCATTTGCAACCTTATGATACATACCATAACAATGAACAATATTAATATGATTCAATATTGTTTTTATTGCTTTGAATAAAAGATAACCTTTAAATTTTGTACAATTTAATCATGATTTACCATTTTGGAGGTGAGATAAAATGTAGGAAGTATAGACTTAGCCGTAAAATTATATTTATGTTATGAATCTACAAGTACATTTTTCAACACTAAAACACAGTTAGATAAAATGTTTCTTCCAATACTGTGTTTAAGTCTTGATCCATATCTCTTACTTATACCACAAAACAACAAATAAACCGTTAAAGGTTTTTAACGGTGTTTCAAGAATTAGAGCTGGTCCAATTTTCCATACAATGCAATGCAAAAAGACGACTAAGTGACTTAACTGTGTTTTAGTTAAGCATTTGTGGAAAAACTGTATGTGAGCATAAAATCACCATACAGTTTCACTAAGATACAACACTTAAAAGCCGCTACGCTTCAGCTGACTGCTTTTTAGTGTTGCACACCCCCACTTTATGAAGTAGATGACCATTGTCTAAAACACAAATTTTTCAATAAAAACTCATGTGTTTAATTTGATGTTCCCGTTTCATACTCAAATAGAAGCCCTAGAAATTATTTAAAAAATGGTATATGAAAGAAGACTGTAAGTCTTCACAAAGTCTAGAATTAAACATTTTTCACGTTTTTGCTCGTAGCCAACAATTTGGGTTTGTCACTTTACGGTTTTTTAACCATAGGACGGCAGTACGGACATTGTACTAAGCGGGAAAACTGCTGGTGGGTTAGCTGGTTTATTGTAAAATTCTACTAATAATCTCTTTTATCTTAATTTTTCTCGAATTGGTTATTAAGTCTATAATTTACTAACTATAAAAACTGTCGTAGTTTGATAAATTCATATTGAGATAAACGGGCAATACACGAACCTTATTTAAACGAGCACCTTACGTAAATAAGGTATTGCCCGTTTATCTCAAATTAATTTTTAAACTTTGAACTTTGAGAGGTATAAAAAGCCTCGTAATCCCTTACCGATAGAGTACCATGCTCTGAGTCTGGTAGGTTGTCGGACAGGTCGCCTGAGGACGGGGTGCCCCACGCTTCCTCTCCACTAGCGCCGCTGCCTTCAGCTTCACCCGCGCCGTCTTCTATACCGACGTTCGGTTTCCAATCGCTCACTCCTAGGCATCTGTTACAAAGAACTAATTTAGTTCTTGGTTATAAATTTACCTTAATACAATAATAATTCAAATTAAGTGATTGATATATTAAATTCAATAAATATATCAAGTCTAAATTTAATATTGTAAACGGTCAAGACAAGATACAAGCGCTTATGCTTATTTTGAGTTCCGCACATGATTTATTATTAGAAGAGTTGTAATTTATGTATATCAATAATTTAAATTTAACTTTTGTAGTATTTATAAATTAATATAGCCTCGTGGTAAGTTCTAAGCTTGTGTTACGGTTACGGGTATTAGATAATCTGATATACTCAATAGAATAAATACAAATTTATTGATATTTTTATAATGCATAAAGAAGATACGAGTTGAATAAAGAAAACTATATAAACATCTAGAACTTTCTAATCAATCTTGCTAAGATTTAACTGTTTCTGAAACCTATATTAAAGAACTATATTATCAGTTACACCACTTAATAATCTAATTCAATTAAAGATGTTAAATTTACGCAATTAATAAATACACTTCTACAAATAAAGAATATGAAAATAGATAAATCTATGAAATAATGGATAATTTATAATTCGTTATTTTTTTCCATTGATAAGTTTTACATCATATAGTAGGTAACTAATCTTTCTAATCCAGATAATTAAAATATTCTACCTATTTTAGAAATACTATAATAAAGATAGAGCATGTAATTTTACGTTTCTTAATGTTACAAAAATTATGATGATAAATAAATAAATAGGATTTCACTCACAATTACCATAAAAGTTACTAGGACTTCACTAGCTGATAATCTAGCATCTGAAATAACTACTAAAACGCCATAGTTATAAAAAACTCTACAACACAAAGTCTGTACTCATACTTATCACTGCCGTGTCCATCGATGAGGACTCCATCTATATGTTAAAAAACAATTTAAGATCATGGCAAGATAAATTAAAAGAAAAAATATTAGAACATGAAATAGTGCACTGCGGACCGTCGAGCGGTCGTGATCCGTGTCCTTGCAGTATTGATCCAGAAGAAGTCCCACGTTTTGGAACGAAACGGTTGATCAAAAGTCAACGTAAATAAGGTTCGTGTATTGCCCTTTTATCTCAATATGAATTTATCAAAGCACGACAGTTTTTATAGTAAAACATGAAATAGGTAAGGTACATAACATACTATGATTTTAATAATGTTCTAATTTACTTCATATTCAAATATTGTTAACCATGATAGAAAGTTATATAAAAAAACATAAATCAAGAATGAATGGGTGAAAATTGAAAACAAAAAGTTGTTTAAACGATCTGACCATTGATTAAAGGTCTTATAAGTTTGTGTAATACCATAAGTTCATTTTTATTGAAAACCTAACTTCAGTTGATTCTTCCTATTGGTCAATATTTTTTAGTAGACAAAATATCATACCTCTCCAAAAACGAGGGCTGTTTGTGCGCCATCGCTGTACTTGGTACGCTCTCCGTGTAGCTGAAGATATTCATCTTTTCGACAACAAAAGAACCGGCTCTTGCAGTCCAGCCCATTATACCTCCAGCGGCACCCGTCACTAAAACAAAATATATATCTGTTTACAAAACCTCCATATTTGATTTGAATATACCTAACTATTTAATTCGAATAAGTTTATCTTTTTGTGTTAGAAATTATGGTATAGAAAGAATTACAAGATCACAACAAAAACTGGTGGTTTTAAATATAACCTTGGTTCTGAATGGGTTAAGTTCCCACTCGATGGATATTTGATTATCATATTCAAATATCCATCGATTCTAATAAAGATTCTAATTAAGAAAGTTTAGGTGAGTAAAATAAAAATAAATTAATATCTGTTTCTAGTTGTAAATTTATAACTGTTTAATGAGTTTGTCAGTTGCATCAGACCTATTGCAAATTATTTATTGATCTGGTGTTTATGTATATTCTTTACCTGGATTATAATTCTTAGTAGTATCCGGCTCGGTCAGTCTTACGTTTCCATCGTCAGTTTCATCGGACGGTAGTCTTTCGAGGCTTGACATTGTGCCATACCTGTAATGTTAAGATTTGTCACTGAACAAATAACACTGAACTCTATGATGTGATCGGGTTTCGAGGTAGTATAATACCTTTTGAGCGATACGTATGGAAGGTCTTCTTGGACATCGGGGGAATCAGGAGAATCATCTATTAGGACATCCTAGAAAGAAATTACTCATTAGTTATTTTTAAATTAACCAGCTGTAAATCAATTGATCAACGTTAATCGATTGATTGTGGTTTCAATGAATGGTTGAATGACTATGTGTATGATAATTGATTTACTTACAGTCTTATTAGTAGTGTTGTAGTCCGGAGTAGGAGGCACTACAGAAATATTAGGAACAGGCGATTCACTCTTTACAGAACCTAAGCTAGCAGGTCTAGAGATAGGATTATTTAAACTAGACACCGAAGATCTCTTAAAGGGTTCAACTCTCATCAAATGAGCAGCAGGGTTTATAGCAGACAGTCCCATTAACATCAGCGGTCCTAATTCTAAATCGTCATCAGAAACATCATTAGCATTATGATCTTCAGTTTTTTCAGTCTTTTTACTAATGTCTCCGTTCATTTTACTGACAGCTGAAATACCCATTCTAGGAGATCTTCTCATTCCTCTCTCAATTCTTAAGTCTGGTTCATCTTCGTGTATCGAGTCATCTTCTAAAAAGACCGATGATGTTTTCAGACAGGGACCGATGTTTTCTCTTTTCGTTGTTATGTTCATGCCTAAAACTTTGTTTAGTACATTTTCTGCTTTTTGTCGAGTTATTTGTTCTCTTCTTGCTGATGCTGGAGAATAACTAGATGTCACAGTCTTTGTTTTTGAGAGAGTAATATTCTCAACACATTTAACTTCATTTATGTATTTCTCTTGAGCAATCACGCATTGGACAGGATTGGCTATATTAGAATTGGACATTCTAAGGTCGTTAGAACTAGAATTGAAAACCATTGAGCTACAGGTTGTATGACTTGTGGAGAGTGGACTGTTCCTACTGCTGGACGAAGGGCTTGGTGATCTTATTGAGTTTTGATTCCTCAACTCTAATTGGCTCTTTGTGTGACTTCGCGACATACTCCTGGCTAGGATTGGTGAATCAGTTTTTAGTTCGTAAGAGGTTGATTTGAGCATTTTTTGACTTTGTTCAATTGAGTCTATGACTTTTGCTGCGGCCTGTGGCGCATCCTCTGGACGAAGTTTCATGGCATTCTTACGTTCTAAACTACAGAAAAACTTTGGTTTTCGGCTGTCACAGTTTGCACTGCAAATACTTGGTGAGCTTTTGGTTGAACTGATTGCAGGCGGCGATGCCTCTGGCTTCGGTTTTGTAGGAATCACTGGAGGTTCTTTTTGTGAAATAAGTGGACTGTTTGGTTTAGATAAGCACTTTTTATGACATTGTCTGCAGACTGGTATCGTGTCTACCACTACTGGACTGGTACGGACGGTGATCTACAACAATTTATTTTATTTATTTTAATTAGTTTATCATTGCCACCCCGATTTACGTTCCCACTGCTGGGATACAGGGACTTCTCTCTTAACGAGAGAGATTAGGCCGTAATCCACCATGGTTGCCAAGTGCGGGTTGGGACATAACGTGCTTCAAACTTTTCAAAGTTCTCAGAACATGCCGGTTTCCTCACGAATGGTTGCCTTCACGGTTAAAGAACGTTTGTTTATTAATTTTTTATTAAGAATTAATTAATAAATTAATTATCATTACATAATATATCATCTTTTTGGGATTCAATACAATATCTTACTTGGCTTCCAGAGTTGCTACTTTTAGACGGACTTCGTTCACCACTCTCTTTCTTTTCACTGGATGTTGCGGTTTTATTTTCATGATTTAGCACAAGTTCTGCTACTTCTAATAGATTTAGCTCTTTGGACCTTTTCCTCAGTTCTTCTATACTCCACATCTGCAAAGTAGAATATATCATTATTTATTTTATTTTAATGTACCTATGTACTTAAATGAGACAGAAATTGAATTTAATACTTCTGGTAAAATACGTTACTTTATTGTAGCAATAACTAAGGCTGATTTTAGTCTTACGCCGACGGCACGCGTACCGTCAGCGCTGATGTCCGAGATATATGGACTTCTGGAAGCGTTTTTAAATAACGCGTAGCTATCAGCGCGCACGGTGGTCTGAAAAACTACGGGCTGAGCTATGAGCGCTGACGGTGAGCGTGAGACTAAAATCAGCCTAAATCTCATGGAAATTTGGCCTTGGTCTGAGTAGTAGGACATAAAATTAGTTGATATGATGATGGTTAACAAATTAACTGATTTTACTAAGTAACCATCATTTCTTACCTCCATGTCAGTGTCTGGAGGGTCCATCTCTTCAGCTTCAGGTAGCTGCGTCATCCATCTCTGAAGATGTAGAGTAGAGCCTTTGCTCTTTGTACTTCTCCCTCCTTCTGTTAGACTTCCAGGACCCGTTTGAGTCTCTTGGGAACTTCTTCTTGTCTACAATTTTGTTTTAAATTTAGAACGATATTCTTTACTTATACTTCAATACATTAATAAAATCATGTGGATATTTGTGCAACTTACCGATTTGAAGATATTTATTTTGTTACTGTTACGCAAAATTATCAAAATGAAATAAATAATATGTTTAAAATAATGGTAAAGAAAAATGGTAGAATATTCATTTTCGTTAGCGTCGCAAAACTGGACCTAAATAAAATAAAAATATGGATAGTCATCGACAAATTCACTTTATTTACGGATATTGGAAATATACTGTTCCGATCTAAACACAAACATCCAAATATTATTACATCCATTAAATTTACGCCACAAAGAATCCTGAATTATTAGTAAAATGTTTTCTCAAAATTATGGTTTCCCCTCATACAATAATTACAACTATATTTAAATTTACACACAGCCAAAGACATCGAAAATTACTGATTCTAAATACGAATATGTTTTGGGTAAAAAAGAGGTCATAATAACCCTCAAGGATAGGTTATGTGAACATTTTGCGATGCTAGCGACAATGAAACACGACATCCATAACATCGGATTACATTTACATCATGAAACATTTTATAGATACATCAAGCGGTACGAACAGTTTCACATTAAAATTCTACCATTTTTCATGTACATTTATACTTATGACGACAGGTGCTTTTAAACTTTAAAGTATAACAAGCTTTAAATCAATATGCTCTAGGTCTACAATGGACTCTACATGATTGATCTCGCGAAGCTTATCGCCAAATATCCACATGACCTGTACAAGTTTAACTGCGAGTACGTAGCCGCTATGCACTTGTCCTTAGCACTCATTTGCTTAGCAACGGAGCTTTGCAAGACCATATTATTTAATTAGATTAGAGTCTATGACTATGCCTAAAACAATAACTTTATAGCCTACGTAACGATTTGTGTCTATATTAGTTTTATATTTAGTTTACTGTTTCATCTTTAGGCGTTTATTTGTAGCAATGGTATGACCGTGCGTAGCGACTTCGTATTCTGCAATCATTTTGTGCCTTACGGGATCGCGCGGGTTCACATTTAACATTTGTACATTACTAGATAAATACTCATCATCAGTTAGTTAGATAACTCTAATTGCTCCATTGAAAAGTGAAGTTAAGTGGTAGTAGCAAAAACATCATAAATTTTTTTCGAAAGTCGTACCAAAAATAAAGGAAGCTTTAGGAATTTCGTCTTTATAAAGGACGGAAGACATGAAGCAAATCGATAAATATAAAATTAAAAAGGTGTTTTGAAGTAGGTATACATGTTTTTTTCCCTAAATCTTAAACTTACATTTTGACACTGAGTTTCTAATATTGTAATACATTGGCATAACGGCTTTTACTTTCAAAATCAAGCAATTTACCCCGTCCGATTCAGTTCTGTAAATAGTCTGTTAAAATATTCTGAATATTTGACTTTAATTTCTCCAAACTCATCATTCATAAGTGGGCGTCAGACTTATTAAATTAGATTCTCTATCATAATCAAAATACAAAGTTTTCAATACTGCTAATGTTCGAAAATATGTCTCTCAAAATTTTGTTACCACAACCTTATCTTCGACTATAAGCGAATTCATAACAATCCAACAACTCCGCCCGTCGCGGACAGTCTACGTACGAAAGCTTTGCCAATCTGGACATCGAGGAATATACATGCGTCACATGTGGAGCACTACGGGAACACACACTACGTGGCTCGCTGCTCGCGCTCCTTCAGCGCCCCGTCCTACCCGAGCGAGGGAAGCAGTTCGCCAGCTCGGGGTCGGACTCCGCTGATCAGAGCTCTAAGTAAGCCGGCGGCGTCGGCCTTTCAGGAAACGCCACCCGCGGCAACAAATCATCCGGCATAAATATCCGCTCCTCGACCGCGTGTTTATACGACGGATCCACGTCCAAATCTGCCAGAGCAAGATCAGCTTCGAACGATTCCCACCTACAAGGAGACACTTCCGAATAGTTTTCGGCACCATCCGGGGTCAACAGGGCACTGGGGGAGGTAGGACGCTCGTCGTTTCTCTCGATGCTGGAAGTCGAGACGAAACGGGAAGAGAAAGTCTGTGACTCCACGGGAGAGAGGTTAGCGGAAGGCGTCTCTGGTGTGGGAGCCGTTCTCCACACCGTGCTGAGAGGACCTCTGCACGGTTGCGGGATGGAGCTAGCTGAACTAGGTCTCATGTCGAAGCTGACTCTAACTTCTTTTTCAGGGCGTTCTTCGACGAGCATGTTGAGGTGGGATCTATAGGAGCTGGCCGGTAGGAGGGCCAGGCTGGAGTGCCGCTGGATGCTAGACGCGGATACCTGGCGCTGCGAGTCCAGCGTGGCCAGCGAGAACGTCAGCTGCGGGTCCGGAGAGTCCAGCGGCGAGCCGAGGGGCGTCCCGGACATCGTGTGGGCTCGGTATCTATAACGAAATAAAATATAAAATTAATAACTAAATATTGCTGAACAAGTCACACAGCTAAACATAGCCCTGTGGTAAGTTCAAAGCTTGTGTTACGATAGATAGATGTAGATAGATATTTTTTATTATACATAGATAACACCCAGAATACCCGGAACAAATATTTGCAGAATGTACAACCTCTGTGACGCAGCGGACAAAAGTTCGCCTTTGGTTTATCTAGGCATTGTAATAAGACTGAACGCACAAATCAACATGATGACATCTGCATTTAAGCATACTGCAACTAAATTAAGCTTTAGAGTATCATACTGTATCATACTAAATGTATGTCTATGTCATACTTACATCTGCCTTTGCAGGAGGCTTTGCCACACTGCTTTCAGGTCTATCGACGGAGCCCGCAGCACCACCGTCTGTCTCCGGCCGGGCGCTCTCGGGGAA
Organism: Chloroclystis v-ata; assembly: GCA_963691955.1. Classification (NCBI taxonomy): domain Eukaryota; kingdom Metazoa; phylum Arthropoda; class Insecta; order Lepidoptera; family Geometridae; genus Chloroclystis; species Chloroclystis v-ata. Next base: position 7,007,056 of record OY829905.1, read on the forward strand.
CACGACACCAGTGGAGATTCGCCGCCATTTCTGCCCAGGATCAGTCTGAACTCGGTTGCTGAAGGACATTAAGGACAACTTTAAAATATCCTGTATAAAAACAGGGTGTTATAGATATAATAATGTTTAGTTTGTATTTTACGTATCTAATTCTAATACAAGACATGAAAAAAGAGCTCCCATAACATGTGTATTTATAAGCCCTATTGTCAATAATAGGAATAAATGTATTGTTTATAGTTTATGTTATTATCCTATAGGCTATAATAAACATAAATAAATAAGTATATGTATAACCATATAGTATAAGTGTACTGTGTACAGTAGCAAAATATGTGGTTTACCACCCTACGGTTGAGATTCGTTTGTACGTCAGAAACTGAAACTGGTAGACCACTTTCTTGGCCGGCTGTACCTACCGTGCTTACATTCAATGTGTGTAGTACTAATAAGTAGAATAGTAAGGCAAACTACCTTTCTTCCTAACGTTAAACTGTCCTTCCGAGATGGTTCCCAGTGCGACAGGTTCCTCGGTGACGAACAGCACCCGGTCCCTTGAGACGGTCGCAAACAACAGCAGGTCACTGAACAGCAGCGCCCAGTAGGGTCTCACCGCGCGACCTTCCACCCGGGACAGCTCTCCTCCGAAGATCCATTGGCGGCCGGGCGTGCTTAGTACGAAGGGCTGCAAGTTTAGTTTAGTTAAAGACATACCATTTAATTAGGCACAGGCCCAACGTATTTATATATGTATAATAAAAATATCTGTCTATATTATGTATATTCTAATAAGTATATCAGAAATCTAGCACCCGTAACACAAGCTTAGAACTTATAACGGGGCTATAGATGTTGCTGTGTCAAATTGTCAATTGTCCAGTTTGTCCAATGTTTATTTAATATTTATATTTATTTCTTTGTAACGCGTGCTCTATCGGTGAAGGCAAACATCTTGAGGAAACCGGCGTGTTCTGAGAACTTTGAAAAGTTTAAGGGATATGTCTCATTTACCAACCCGCGCTTGGTGCATTGAGGTCTTCTCTTTCTCGTCAAGAGAGAAGTCCCTGTTTCCTAGCAGTGTACTCCCACTTAGCCATCACATCACATAGTGTTTACTAAACAAATGTATTAAAATGAATTTTGTTGGTCTTCTTACCTTACATCTAGTGAACACGAGTCTACTCTCCAAGTCAGAAACAGAAAGCAGAGGCTTCCCATCACCAGCCAAGCCCATCAGGCCAGAACCGGCTGTTACGTCTTGGTAACCAATCTGTAAAAAATATGATTATTATAAGAGATATTACGGTATAAAACTCTTCTAACAAAAATGGATAGTGGATAATATGGATTACGGTGGCTTATTTATCCTTGCCTAATAGCTGATCAGCTTCAAGCTTGTTTAAGCCACGTTTTACGAAATAATTTATACATTTGATTTTACTGTAGCAGTTTTATCGATCGGAATAGGAATTATTTCTTGGATTATTTTTTCAATATAATTAAAATTACTGTTAGAATGTATACCATTTTTTATTATGTTATGATTATGCTTACCTGCAACTGCTCTACAATGAGCTGCAGTTGTTTCTTCTCGAGCTGGTCGTAGGGCCCCGCGCCGCTGGAGGCCGCGGCCGCTCGCACCAGCCGCAGCAGCTCGCGGAACTGCTCCAGGGGCTTGTGCACCAGCGACGTGATGTCCGGCCGACGCCGCGGGATCGGCGGGCTGGTGCAGAACCGGGAGAAGGCACCGCTTGGGTCTTTTGATTTTTTTACCTGGAGATGATTGAATTAATTATAAAAGCAATAAAGACCTCTGTAGCGCAGCGGACGAAAGACCGATTCCGGCTTTGAAACAAAAAATTTAGGATCTTCTGCAGATATTTGTTACAGATGTTTTCCGATATTTATTTATACTTGAGTTCACCACTTGCACACATATCGACATGATCGCAAGTTAAGTGTAATATGTTTTTTATTTAATTTTAAAGTGAGTGTATTATTATCTTGTTGATAAAGATCTTATTTAAACCGTTTAGATCTGTTTAGCGGTAAGTGTTTCTGGATAACCTATTCTGGACGTGTGGCGTGGTGTGGCTCAGTGAGATGCTGAGAGGTCGCCTAGCGCTGTTACAAGCCAATGTATATCACCCTAATTGCACAATTAGCTTCCGTATGTCCGAAAATAATGTCAGTTCTAAAACAAGCTTCGTACTTACAAGGACACAATCAGCTCTTTTCAACCCCAGACAGTACTTCCTATATAGACTGAGGAACAGCTGAGTTTTCTGCAGGTATACCGCCACCACTGTCGACGTTTGGATCTCTCCATCCTCTTGCACTATTTGTTCTAGGATTTCCTCTGATATCCTGAAGATCTACAACAGATTTCAGACAACAGTTTAAGTTATATCTGTTTTAATTGAGGGCTGGATATATTCAAAGCTGTATTTATTAGGTATTAACTGGTAACTGGAATTAATCGTAGACAGAGTTTAAGTGTTACTCATGTTATAATGATGGCTTATTAATATCGTAGATTGGCAACGCGCCAACTTGCGTATGTAGGTAATTACGCAGTAATCGCTAGCTTACCAAACATGTATTAGACACAGGAATATATTATTTCATTCGTACATTTCAATCTCAACCTAATTAACAATATGAAAAATAGATTTGACAAGAACTCGAACACCCGTTTTCGATGTTATAGAAAAATTTTAGGCGATTAGATTGAATCAAATTAAGATTATTTTAAATCTGGACTACCGATGGTCAGACCAGAGGCCTAATGTTTAGAAGCTGATAGTTGGTTAAGATTTTCATAAGCCCTAATTGGAGCCACATGGCGTAGTGATCTTCTTTCGCCACCATCGCTAGTAAGACCTTGGCTTTCCGTAGCTTCTTGACCTGTCCATTTAAAATAACATTTCTTTTTTTTTGTCAGTAGGTATCAATCACTCTTGATATATTGGTCATGGGAATCATTAAGTTATTGGTAACTAACTTCACAACACGCCGACACTGCTCTCTGATGGCCGCCTAACAATAGTTACAAGATCTATTTTGTTATTTTTGTTTGTTTGTTTTGGTGCACATAAAGTGTTTTTGTATTGTACTTACTTCTTCAATATTCTGGAACAGCAGCTGATGATCGCTGGGCGCGATGAGGTCTGCCCTCTCGCCCAGAGGAGACACGAACCTCATCAGCCCGAACTGGAGACATGTGGCGTAGTGCTGTTCTCTCGCCACCAGCGCCAGAAGGGCGCGCTTCCGTCCGTCTGATGCTAAGCCTGGCGTCTATAGGAAAACTTGGGGATTCAGTACAGTTTTATATACACTTCGATTATATTTAGATAAAATGTTTGTCACTATATGTGTAAGTGATCGCATTTAGAAATCTTTAAGAAAACTTGGCGATTCAGTACAGGTTTATATACACTTCGATTATAGATGAAATGATTGTCACTATATGTGTAAGTGATCGCATTTAGAAATCTTTAAGAAAATTTGGCGATTCAGTACATGTTTATATACACTTCGATTATAGATTAAATATTTGCCACTATATGTGTGTGATCGCATTTAGGTGAAACATGAAAAGTATAATATGATAAATAATCAGTTGCTCGCTTTACAGGGGGGATAACACTCAATATTCTCGAAAGAAAACTCATTATAAAGCTTACTAAGGGTAAAAAGTTTGCAAATATTGAATACCTACATTCTAGTGCTTTATCTTGCAGCCTATTTGCGAGCTACGTATCCCTGCCACGTACCACTCTGCATCTCATATACATTTTTCTTTCAAGCCGCGTGGATTCGTTTTCAAAGTTCATTTGTTTTTTTTATTTATTATTTTTTTGGCTTATTACTCTCTCTTTACTTTACTTTTCCGCTTGATTACTTGATTCTTTTATTTGTAATTATCACTTTTTTGGTGTTAATATAGTGCCTTCACAAATGAGTTGTTTTGGCAATCTTATGACAATGACAAAACCAAGTTGTTTTAGTTGGTCACTTAATTACAAAATGAAAATAAATAAACGTAAGTAGTAGGCAAATAAAAGTATGCCATTACTCTAGCTAGAACTTCAAAACTTAATAATAAGAAATAATAAGTAATAGGATCTGATAAAAAATAATAAACAAACAAATAAATAAAAGCAATAAATTTATTTGCACTTAAATACACTAAACATAAGTTACAAACGAAATAAAAAAAACAACAGGAACCAATTTTTGATCGAATACAGAAAATAAATTAAAACACACAATCATGTCGGCTACAAAAACAAATTATAATATTAACTAAACTATGATTTATGAAAAAGATACAAAATAAAAGGCCAACACACTAAAGAAAATAAATAGAAAAGAAAACATTGTAACAAAATAATTAATAACAAAAACAGTAAGCTTAAACGTAACGATTCCCCATTTTATGAATTTATTAAATTCTATACTTATTGATAACTACCTAATACACCTTACTGACCATATAATTATAAATAACTATAACTAAACACACAAACTACATCTAAATGGAATGTATAATGAAGTCTATACAAAATATAACGAAAGAAGAATGCCCAAAAGGCAAGTCTACACAGAATATATAAAACGACGCCAGAAAATTAAAATCAAATAAATAAAAAGTTATAACGAACAAAGCTATGAATATACGTACTCGTACATGAAAAAGAAGAATACAAATAAACTTATAATAAAATAAAATCTACACTAAAGTCAACATGACCCACGCCAATTTTGCTATCATAGAATTAAAACTAAAATTTACTAATTCAGCTTGGTGCCAATTCAATAAATCAAACCAATAAATTTTGAATAGAATCTAAACGATATAATTTAGGGTTCCCACTAGGTCTAATGCTAGCACCACTTTTATTTTTAAATTCGAAAGACGCGTGACTAGTTGTGAATGCAGAACGTTCAGACTATGATGCCGTTACCGACCTCTTTGGAGAATGTGACTTGAGGGAGGTGTAGCTTGCGTCGATCGAGGGACTGACTGGTGGATGAGCAGGCTGTGGGCGGTCTGGCGACTGCGGCGGGGGACGCGACGGCGGTGGTCCGCGGGGAGCGGGGCGCGGGCGGCGGGGTCGACTCGAGGGGGAAGCTGGTGACCACTTGGGAGATGCGTGGTCGAGCTGATGCTCCAGGAGGGCCGTTGCCAGGGATTCTTCGGAATGTCTCTAGTATTAGCGTTTGGCCGGCAGATCTGGAAGAAAATTGACGGTCATTAATAGTATGATAAAAACTGTCGTAGTTTGATAAATTCATATCGATCATATTGCAGTGTTTGATCCTGAAGAAGTCCCACGTTTTGGGACGAGACGGTTAAATTAAAAGTCAACGTAAATAAGGCCCGTTTATCTCAATATGAATTGTCTCCCCAATCTTGGGGTTCCCCAGATAATTTTCCGTTAACGGAAAGTAATTCATGCTTCATCATCGTCTTACCTTCTTATTATATATCTATATATCATTTTTAACACTTACTTGACAAGACCCCTGACTTCCTCCTCAGACACCGTGACCACGTTCTTGTTTCCGACGAAGACTATGTAATCGCCGGCCCGAAGCCCGGCTCGCTCGGCGGAGCCCCCTTGCGCCACCCGCTCCACTCTCGGCGGCCGAGTCCAGACCACTGTGAACCCGAAACCTCCTCCAGTTCCTCTGACCAATCTGTGAAGACAATTCAAATTTAGTACTGTATTCCTGAAGCCTTTTTTTATAATTTATCAATCTCAAACTCTAGCATCACTCACTGCGTACAGACAGACATGGTGAACAGACATAACCAACCAACTACTGCTCAAGCTCCGGATAATTATAAGAGCTTGAAATGTTTATTATTTTCTTGAGTATCTGGCGTAACTAGGTATATCTTGTGTTCCAAAAGGTTAAAAAAATATTTTAATTTGTTATATTATTGTTTGAACACGCTTATCTCTAGATCCGCTGGTCAGATTTGAAAAATTCTTTCAGTGTTGGATAGTACATTTATCGAGGATTTTAGTAGATAACTTAAAAAAAGCAAGCGAATCTATCAGCGGGTCGGCTATTAGTTCATAAAACTCCTTACTTTCTGGTGCTAGTAAAGGGTGTCCGTCCACTCCTCTGCGTTTTCTTCGGCGCCGCTGGATCATCAGGCGGGTCCAGCTCCAGGTAGCGGAGGAAGAGGTGTTCGTCCGCCTCCCTCTGTAGCGCGGCAGCCACTGCCGCGGCATTGTTCGCGGTCGATGGACCATTTGTTGCTACGCCTGTGGAAACATCAACTATTACTTATATTTAGTTTATAGTGATTACTTTTATTAATTTAATAGTAGGTGTTTTTTTTTGTCTAGCCTGTATTGTCCCACAGCTGGGCAAAGGCGTCCCCTAACTCTGTCCAGTACTCAGTGGGTGTTATATATGTAAAAAATATTTATCTATGTAATCATGTATATTATATTAAGTATATCAGAAATCTAGCACCCGTAACACAAGCTTCAAGCTTACCACATTGATGTGTCGAGTCGAACCTACGCCACCCAGTTTATGTCATGATTGCGCTACCTGATTTTATTTGATTATGAAATATTGTTTTTGTGCATTTCAATAATCTATATACTTACATGTTTTTTTTGTAAATGTTCATTGTGCCCTTACAAAAAAAGTTAGACATTTCGAATCCGAATATTTCAAAGTTATTCCTTCCACCTAGAAGTTTGGAATACGAATGTTCAATTGTAACAGCTTGATGAGGGTCCATTGTAAGTGGCATTTAATTAGAAGTATTAAGCATAATCTACAGAGGATTAAAGTTTCAAGATCCGGTGTTTTTTTTGTACCTATTTTATGTTTGTTTGATTAAGAGATATATTTATTACCTTTTTCATTGTTATCCTTAGTACCATCGTTGGTGCTAGTATCAGTGTTGTCAGTGGCCATCTTTCGGTCACTCACTCTGGCCTTCTCATGGGCCGGCCTCCCGTTAGACTGCAGGAAGTAGGTGCCTGTGATGTCGGCTTTAGTCGCATCTTTTAGCGGAAACGAGACGCATCCTAGAAACTCGCTCCGCCTGTAAAGAAGGAAAACACAATTCAAATAATGCAAGAGATATACTTGTAATGATGTAATGATTATTCGTTTTTTAATTTCGTTCATAATTTTAGTGACCTAGAGATGAATGTTTATTTTAAATTAAAATAAAAGTGCCTCATGTAACATGTATTACAACGTGATGAAAAGCTAGTAAGAACTTTTTTGAGTTACATTGATCATTTAGGTAACTATTCGTGGCGTCAGTTTAATCTAACCAAGGATTTGTTCATTTGTTGTACCTTTAATGGGACCTATACAAAGAATGACTGTCAGGTGATTGGGTGTGACCTTAATGCAATTTATGTAGTCTTTTGTGACCCGACCACTAATGTGTTTGATTATGATGTAGCTTTAGTTTGTTACACACAGCTATTAAGCTGTGACATCCATTACCTGAGTATCTTATATGTACATATCACGATTTATTTACTTTATTTTTGGAGAAGAATTCTTATTATTTCCACAAAATTTAAATTTAATAATCCATTCATTATTTCTTTATTATTCAATAATTCATTTATTATATTATTTTAACTTGAAGGTACCTACTGCATCAACGAACTTTAGTAAACTCTACCACTTTCAATTAGTTTTGGTAAACATATGCACTTTCGTGAAGGCTAACTTTTTGGAACTAGAGCATAGTGTTTGACCTAATTCTCCTCTGTTAAACGAAAATAAAACCGATATTATTAATTTATGACTGTGGGCACAGAAAATATAATTACTACGCTGTTGGTAAATGTACCTTTGGACTGCCAAAATCTCATTGAACACAATATGAAATGACGAATTAACAATCGATGTCATATGCTTTGGTATAAGTACTAGTACCTATAATAGGTAGGTTACAAAAATTGCTTCGCACTAACGACGAAATGGATAGCGGCCAAAATGATCTCCTGTAGTGTTCATTACACATATAACTTATACCTGATAAACAATAAATTTAGCAACTTGTCTACCGACACGTCTGTTTAGTTGATTACGACTACACCAACTTATCAGATCATACACGCGAATAAAGGTGAAAGTATTTACACTTGGAATGTTATACATTAGTTTGCGTGTTATAAGTTAAGGCGAAAGCTCGCATGACCTTGATCTAGGGTCGTTTGCCAAGAATTTTCAGTCGTTATTTCTTGGCTGAAAAATTGCAGTGTTGAACGCTCCATATTACTCACTTCGTTCATTTTCATTATGAGAGCTTAGTTCTGTATCTTGCAGAATGTTTTGTAAAATGGCACGTGGCCTTAGGGACTAATTTGGTTTATCTTTTGAAACGATGCCTTGAAGTGTTGGCTGGAGCCGAGATAACAATTTCATTTATATTTCGCTGTGTCTTCGTAGAATTTCTTTCTTTTGGTCCGTAGAATTTTACATTTCATTCCTCTCATGAGTGTATTGAACATAAGACGTTTAGTTTGTTAGTATTTCGGCGACGGTCTTTTGTTCATTTATCGTGGTTATGTTTTTAAAAGTTATTGATATATCTTTTCTTTTTTTTTTATTTAGTTCGTACTTTATTAAAGATTACATTAAGTACGTTAACATTAGTTCATTAAAAACATTAATAATAACTGTCAGGTTTCCTATTATCTTCATTCAAGTAGGTATGTATGTATATGTTCCATAATCGCTTCATATATAGCCCGCCTTTTCTATCTTTTGATATTGAGCTCCATTTTCTTGATAATAAAATTGTAGTACCAATGGTTATTTCATTCAATTTATATTGTCCATTTCTATCCAAAAGCTACCTTTTCCACGACACGCTTTTAGATAGCATCGGTAAATTCAATTGCTCTTCTTTTTATCAATAACTTTAACATTTTATGAATAATGGTATAGGCGGTGTTGATGGTAGGTAATTATAATTTTCATTTCAATTTTTGACAAAAAGCCTTTTAATAATATTTAATTTATTGTTATATCGACATTATAATTAAATACAATTAAAGATTCAAAGATTCAATTACATAAGTTAACATGTAATAGCCCCGTAGCTCATTAGGTAGCTGCAATTAGAATCTATGAGTGGCACATGTTACCGCTACCGTTCAATTTCCTGGCGAAACCAATTAGAATTCGCTCAAAATTACCTTGATTCACTTATATGGCATAGGTATCTAAATTGGCTAAAGCTTAGGAAGTTGTAAAGCTGACTGGATATGGATTAAGCATTCATTCGTTCTATTGAGTATTGTATTGGCAACTTAGTTTTCCCATTTAGAACATTATTACGACTAGATTTATAAGTGCACTAGATTTCGCAAGGGATACTGAAGGTTTGACGAAACATTAAAACTATTTATTCAATTCAGGTTGATTAATACTGCTTCTGTCCTAAACTAATCTTCATCTTCCTTGTTAAATTCATCTTGAGTTAAAAAATGTACCAGTTCCAAAGGTGACCTTACAATCCAAACGGGTATTGTCTTATCTTTTTTCCCCAATTCCGCAGCGACCTTGGACGCAAAATAACAGGTTCAAAGCATCTCAGGACCTCCACACACACTCAGGGGAGCACAAGGACAACATTCAGATCCTCAATAAAAGGTTCTTAGCGAAATAAACAATCGCTCTTAAAGGTAACATCGATACAAACATCTATGGGGTCAGTGCGCGCCCGGGTGCCACACAAGCCTATAAACATGCAAGGGCTTGCTTCACGAAGCCTCTGGTGCTTCATGCGGCTACTGTGACGGGGAACACCGACACTTACGAGGGTGATTGTCACTCTTCGAGAATCGGTGATGGTTTGTCATCGGTAATATCTGCTGGTAGGCTGTTTTTGCGCAGGCGCGGTTCTGGCGGGTCCCATTCAGGGAGACTGTTCTTGCGGCGCAGTTGGAACCTGGTGGTGTGCTGGTGGGAACAATGCTGGCGAGGCGGCACTGCCGGGTCCTCGCGCCGGGTCTGGCTCAGCCCCGCCACCGTTTGGGATACGAATGACATCTTTATTCGACTGGAACATTTAGATATGATTACGTCGACGCTTTTTAGGACTCGGTTGGAATTCAGAACTTCATTAATTTTATTCAATTTATATTGTATTCAGAACGCAAAGTGGTGAATTAATAAACGGTGGCAAATTAATAAACGTTGCAGTTTTTGCACTGTATTATCTTGAAAAAGATACTATTTTGAAATTTTGATGAACTGTTTTTCTACTACTTCCTAGTTCCTTAATAATCTTCAGTATACTACTGAGGAAAATTAATAAATAGAATGGAACATCATATTAGATAAGTGCTTGTTCCTAAGCGAGTGTGATGGAGCTCAAGCTATTATAATCTATGACGCAACTGTGACGTCAACGTGTCAAGAACTGACGTCATGGGAACTTTCCATAGAAAAGTCTAGAAAACGCATCAATACCATTAAAGTTATAATAGAGTGCTGAAACTTCAAGAGTGCGCAGTATTTTAATTAAACATTTTAATAACAACGTTATAAAAATATCTACAAAAAGAAAAACAAAATCCATCTACTTGTATCTTTTCCCTTTAATTTACGAAATACGAAAGTTACTTATAAAATAAGTTATAAACAATTTATATTGTCAAAGTTTTTGAAGTTTGACAATTAATTAACGTTTACGATAAAAAATATTCGAATCATCGTTCTGAAAATAACAATATCAATATATCTCGGACAACAAATATTAATGTGTAGGCAACTGACACAAACTGGGGGAAATGCCAATACTAATATCGGAAACACTTTTCTAGTCACGCAACTTCGAATAACAAATTATACTAAATTGTATTAATATAAACGGATATTCTAATTTTGGAACATTAATATCATAGCGAGCTTTTGTCGCATATATACTTTCAATATACCTTCTAATAAGATATATAAATAAATATTGCTGGACAATTTACACAGCAACATCTAGCCCCGTGGTAAGCTCGAAGCTTGTGTTACGAGTGCTAGATTTCTGATATAGTTAATGCATATGTATATTATACCCGGACACTCGGAACTAAATATTTTTGTCCCGAGGCTGGAATCGTACCCGCAACCTCTTGCGTCGCAGGCGGACATTCGCCTGCTGCGCCACAGAGCTCGTCAATAGATAAGTTATGTCTTATTAAATACACCTTATATGTAATTTTTAACCTAGTTTTCTGAGAATTGCCATAACTAGTACGGTTTGTTGTTGGTTTGCTGGCTGGTTGCCAGTTACGCCCTACCAATATTAAATTGCATCCAAGGGTAGGTACTACGTACTTCGTTTATAATCTCACAAACTTTCGCTTTAATAACATTAGTAAGGAAATGTTCAAACAGTATCTAGACTTTCGTCCTAGTTCTGGTTACTAGCCTAACCAAATAAGAGATAAGCCAAATTATTTATTCAGCAAGAAGTACGTATAATAGACTCATTAGCGCACGTACAAAACTTACTAACGAGGGCCCATGGCAGCTCGCCAAGTCTGCGTCTCAGTTTTTTAATGGCAATTTCATCCGCAGTATTTATTGAGAAACTTGTGATAGGATGTATAACGTTCATGGTCCAATATTGGAAAATAAATGTATATTTAACTGTTCTGTTCTGACTTTGCAGCGCTTTAGATGGGTTTTGAGAGAATAAAGGATTTTGCTGCATTTCCAAATTTTATTTTAGTACCTACTCTAATCCGTTTACAAACTTACTATCCTACTCATAAATTGTACAAGTTATTTTTATCTATAAACTTTAGGGCTTTATGGTTTTTTTGTCACCGTTCATTGGAATAGTAGAATATTATAGAAAAACATTTCCCGCGGGCAAAATCAAATGAAAGTAAGGTGTTATCTGAACTTAAACGCCCACTATGTTAACCAACCTTAATTAAAAATACAAACTTACATAAAACATTAAACCACAGAGCATGCAGGGGAAATTTTCAGTTGAAACCACGCGAAACATAAAATTAAAACTTTAGCCACGCCAGCATTCAAACTGTCTGTTTAACTTTTACCGAAACGTTGTCAGTTCTCATAACTTTCCAGTAAATTTAATGTCCAATGTTAACGTTTAATTCGTTAAAATGTTTCAAACATGGACATAAGTCGGACATCCATTACCTACCGTGCAGCGAGGTGAAACGTCTGCAATGATAATGATGATTGTCGAAATGTCCAAGTCCAAGTGATCTTTAGGATTTTACGGAAATAAATGTCAGATAACCTTTCAGTTACCTTCAGTTATTTCGTCTAAAATAAATTAATCATCGATAGTGATATTGAAGAAACATAACGAAACACAAATTAAAAATCCCCGTGGTAAGCTCTATGCTTATCAATCAATAACAGATAATTGTTCATCTCATCTCGACATTAATCACGTAATGTAATCCCTTCCATTTACCTTCTACGGTTCAATATTTACAGTCATAAAATTTTATAGCGTCCCTTTCATAAACGCTGATGATCGCGCGGCGACCATTAACAATGTAGAGTAGCGACCGTAAAAATAATTTGTGACGAAAATGCGGAAATGTGGCTTTACTTCTGTTGTTTATGATTCGGGCTCGGCTAAGTAGGGTTGACAAGTTGAATTTCCAAATTTAAAATCAAAGTTGGAATTAAACAATACACGAAATAACTGCAGAAAATCTACATAGATCATTTGAGAACACTGTTGTAAATATTTATCAAAATTTTAAAAAGCTTAATAGGTACTTTGTATGATTTGTATTTAATATTTATACAATGTTTTGTGAAAAAAGTAAATATAAATCATACTGGAAATTCTATCTATAAATATCTTTAGAATCTTTCTTACTGTCATGAACTTGCTCATTTTAGCATGATGGTGTTCAAGTAAATATTTCAATAAATTGAATTCATATGGAAATAGCAACGGCATTGCTTGGCTTTGCGAATTTCCTCGTGACTGTATTACCTATATCTTTACTGAAATGGAGCATAAAAAAGTAATGTTATTTTCAGGCTAAAGTTAATATTAATAAATATTGTGTAAATTATATTAATATTTATAATCGAATTTCCTTATTCATAAATTATGCCTACAAAAAGTTTAATTCAATAAAATACTTTTATACGAACTTTAATACGAAATTTTTATGTGAGTGGAAGTCGCATTTCTACCAGTTCTCGAAATAGCGGTTAATAATTCATAACAAACCTTTTTAGGGCTTTCTTGGAGAGGAAACATTCTCACTTTGTATTTATTACAATATTTATGAACTCAAAGTGATTTACGTTAAAGTAGGTAATTATGAAGCAACAGAATATTTTACACGAAGGGGCAGCCCTATAAACAAGTTCTAAGGAGTTTTTACTTCTCTTGGAGTTCTAAATTCAATTTGGAGATTTTGTTTACTTTTTGGCGGGAGGAAAATAAGTGTCCGAGGTTTTCACCTCATTTAAAAAGTTTCGATGGGCTTAGTTTTTTTATCAATGGAAAAACTTACAGTTGCTCAATCAAATGCAGTTTATAGTGAAGAATTATTTTGCCTAAGAATTGCTTTTTGATTTCTGACTTTTCATATCTTATATCCATTATCAATACCATAATCAGATTATGTCACAAAAATAACAATTAAACATTCTAACAGTTGTCTGCCACGGAATATCAGATCAACTGCACGAGATTTAATTAAATCAATAACCAATAAAATATATAAGCCCCAATAAATTTATCAATTTAAACTCTTTTTTGTAACTCTAAATCCCACGGGATTAGCGTGCCTCGTTCCGATATTCATCACCGCGATATTTTTCATCGTCAGCCATCGTTTGGGGTAAAATAAACCCTTATTTCGGGATAGACAAACCCCGTTTGGGGTACAATAATCCTGGGGCGTTATGTGGGCCCAATGGCCGATCGTAAAACGTAAATGAGACCGAAGGACACTTTATCCAGTGTTTGTGGACAAAAGTGTTACCTCTACTCGGTAATGGTGTATCTAGGATACTTATTTAGTGTTGTTGTTTCTTGAGTGAATCTAAAAAGTTATATGTCGCGCGAAAGTATAAGTAACTAATTCTTGAAATTTTTATTTGAAAACTGTTTTACATTATTAAGATGAAATAAGTAAATACAAACTAATAATGGGACAATTGGCGGGCTTATTGTTATAAGCGATCTCTTCCAGGCAACCTTTGGATGGATATACAAAATAGGATGGAACAATATAATAAGTAGACTTGATTTGATAAATAACATTTGTTTAAGTACCATAATAACCATCTTTGAATATTCTAGAAAAACAAACTCTATAAAACGTTTCTACTTGACACCATAAAGTATTAGTGACTCTTGTTTTTCTACCGTCTTCCAACCCCAAAAGGGAAGGGACTGTTATAGGTCCTAAACAAGCAAACGGCGGTAATAGGGCCACTGCCCATCGTAGATCGTAACCGAAACGTGGTAGTATACTGGCTATTTATTGATTTACGGTTGAATCACCGTCCAGTTTGATACAATGCCTGATATTTTTTTATCTTTTACATTTCGGATTCAAGATTCTAAAATTCAACCCTTCTTACTTCTATGTTTTTTTAATTCTTGCCCTTTTCTAAAGGACAATGTGGGTACCTAAAATTTTTAAGTATGTTTCATGTTTCCAAGGGTTAATTAAAAGGCACTTTGGTTTTATAGGAGAGAACCGTGTTCAGTAGCGAACCTTATTATGGTATACGATGATCATGATAAGGGTTTCCTCAATAAGCATTTTAGGTCTTATGGAATTGATTTAAACACCACTTACTAAGTGGCTTAAGAAGCTCAGTAATTTGGTGTAGCATCTACATAAAACGACTCTGTTGGTAGCTTGGTAGTTATAGAATAAACATCTTATACATATTTTGCTTACCCTTGGGTAAGAGATGTTGTGAGCCAACCACCACAAAATAAGTAGAATGTAATAGTACATTTATCATAATAGAAAACTAGGTCACTATGACTACTCCATTACCTTTGTATTTATGTATTTCATTTGTAATTCAATAGCGAAAAAAAGTGTAGTAGCCTTTACCTAGAATGCTAATGTTTGTTCTAGAAACTTATATCTACAAGGTTTTATAGGCTGGGTGATATCTATTTTTATAAAACTCAATGAATTTTTTAACACATAAACGGCAGGGCTGATTTAGGTGCTTTTGTTTTTAAAATAGTTGAAATAGCCCTAATAGTTAAAAGGTGAAAAACATGAGAATAAATATAGTACTTACCTTAGTATGTTTGGTTTATTCAATTAATGGAATTATTAAGTATTTTTCCAATAGAACTTTTAATCATAACAGTATAATACCACGTTGGTTGTGAATAAATGAAAAAACAATAGATTGAATGGTTTTCTAGTCATCATAGCTAATAAATAGGTGTGTCCATTTCATTGGAAATGTTGGTTCACTATAATTACTATCAGTCTAGCTTATGACGGCGTCTGTTATTTGTAACTTTGAATTGGTTTTTTGGTATAACACATTCAATGCCCAAGCACGGTGCAGGCCCGACCCACTGCAGCACCGCCACACCGAGCCGTAGATGCGAGCGTGTGTCTTGGGCACAGATAGTTTTAGTAGAGAGATCGAGCTTCGCTTTATACTGTTTCAATTCTATATTAGTAATTAAGTCAATAATTTTCAGGGAATAAATTCGATTTCCAGCATATGTTTTACCTACACTTATTTATTACACTAAGTAACTACCGCAAAATCATTCTTATCGGAATAAGTAATAGCATAGATAGACTAATATACTCTTAGTCTACGGTAATAGTCACTTGATCCCTTGCCCCAAGCGAAGATCGTCAGTAAATCATTGCAGAAGATTTTACAAGAGATTTAATACGTGTGTGAGATTTGGGCCGTTTGCATACAGACGATGCGTTACCACAGTGAAAGGGGAAGTAGGGGATATCTAGGGCAAGGGTACGAGGGGTGGTTCGACCACAGGGTCAGTTCTGCTTGTGATCTTCATTCATTGAGAGGATATTAATACACTTTACCTACAGATCGTACCTATTTGTTATGTCGAATTTTTTTTGGAAGTGTTGAATTAAGAAGCCAATTAAATGATATGTATGAGAATAAATTGGCAATCTTGTAATATTTAAAAAACACAAATTAATGGATTGACTGCTATCATGTTTTATTTTGAGTCATAATTATATTTATGAATGTCTTCAAAATACATAACGCATAGAAGTTTCGAACAATGTTAGGTTATTCATTGTTTCTATTGCATGAAACGCCCAGAATCTCAAATTTTGGGTCAGGAAGGTGTGTACTTTGTAGGTCTAATACCTACTTTCATAATACCACTGATAATATTATGTGTTAAACATTTAGTACCTGATATACCTAATGTTATAAATACCTAAGTATTGACTAAGTTGTCAGTCAGCTCTACAATAAATTTTAACTAGGTAACTAGGTATTAAAATGTCGTCCATTTCTAATTTACTAGCAAATTGTTTTCCCAACTTGTATTAACTGTTGACACAGCATATCCTTACCTAAGCACAAAGATGCACTTTCTGTATCACACAAATCACCAACACTTATAATTCAATGCGTATTTTTTGGGTGAGCTGGGGAAAAACGGCGGTGGTTCCTTACGAACCTTGCGCGCGACTGCCCGGGCCACGCTAAATCGATTGGTTTACGCATGCGCGCTGGAAGCCGCGTCGAGCCAACCCTCAATATCTTATGTATGAGTGGGATATAGAGGAAAAGTGAAAAAAAGCCTCTTGGCCAATGCTCTATTATGTTATGGACACCCTTGTTTTCTCTTTCCCAGCTTAATGTCTCTTTTAGCTTTCTATTGAGCTTTATGGGACTGTGTTATATCACTTTTTATTACTCTTTTTTTCACATTCATATAGTAAAACTTCGTCAGGTTCAACACGGAAAAGTATAATGGTTCGAACATTATTTACATGTGAAATACTCAGGAGGATCTCCATTTCTCCTCATTAGGATTATGCATAATTCAAAGGCGCCATTTTTGCCGCATTCACTCTCTTGATAATGTTCAATTTAGGTAATAGGTTAAAGAGTAACTTGACTGATATAGAATGTACTAGTTTCGCTTTTATGTATCGCGTAGGCATGTTCTAAGTGATCTTTATAGTTACCTAGCTAGGGTATACATAGTTCATTCATATTTTGAATCTTAATTTTGCTAGAACACGGTTGATTTTTAGAAGACATTGTTTCACCTTAATGGCGTATTACTTGAAGCTTTAAAAGCCTTTAAAATCCAACTTCATTAAAATATAATGGAAATGGTATCGATATTGAAGCCAGCCAGATTTCAAAGTAATAAAATGTACAAGACAGATTTAGAAAATGGGTTTCGGTTTTCTTAGACTGAATATTTTTTTCGACTCGTGTCTAAGTACTTTTATTGCCATTTAGAGTAAAAAATATCTGTTTATGCCAAAACTCTACTATAGATCTTAGTTATCAATTTGTCACACCGATGCATGTACAATAATTTAATATTCAAATTCAAATTTTCCTCGACGATAGAGGAAACAGTCAAGGTATAACGACCACGGTGATAAAAAACTCAAGCTATTTCAGTTGATAGCAGTAGGGTATACTGCTTTTATCAGAGTCAAACCATTCACCGTCTCGATTATTGAATACGTTACCTCTTACACAGATATGACTGCCTGGTACTTTAAAAGATATACTTTATATACGCTTTCATACCTAACTCTTTATTTGCCTTCCTTATTCTGAATCTTTGACAAAAGATGTTGGCTTAGTAAGTATACCTGTACTTTTTGTCTCGATGCCACACAGAGATGTATATCATCTGATGATCGTAGACCGTCTTGGGTAGCGGTAGCCTCAGGTGTCTCTGGAACTCTGGCTCTCGTTTCCCATACAGCACCGAGGTTCGCTGGAAAATGGACCGCTGGGAAGGAAGTGACTGGGCTTCGTTCATCCCACTTATCACCACCTGAAATAAAATGGTGAAAGCTTTACTTACCCAAATAATCAAAAGATAATGCCTATCAAGTATCAGATAGAGAAACCTGAATACCTGAGAAATTACAATTCCGAGTAATCAAATGAAATCTTATACATTAAACAACTAGCTAAATCAATCACTATTCCCAACACAAAACTTTCATCATATTACATTTGATAGCTAAATACTTCAAAGTAATTTTGAAGTGAGGTATATACCTAATTTCTTATTCTATAACTTACCTTAGCGTAGGCATTGATATCGTCTGTCTTCCCAGTGCCTGAAGGCCGCTGCAAATCCTTGCATCGAATCACTGAAAAATAAACACAACATTGCAATAAAATGTTAACAGACACGCAAACAATAATAAAGTAAATGGAGTTCGATAGTCACCACTCACCGTGAACGTCAATGACGTCATTCCTCATTGTGATCGCCAAATCGATTGTCCCTTTCAGCGCTTGAAAGCGATCGACGCTTCGATCTAAGTTATCTAACCGATTGCTGACAACGCTGCTTCTTTTCTCTTCACTGCTGGATATACTATTCTCTTCCGGAGAATAAGTTAGACATCTTCGAATAGATCTATGCTCAATCACAGGTGTGTGATCTGTGAACATATCCTCTTCTAATTTACTAGTTTTATATGCCCTTTCTTCACTTAATTCTTTACCTGGTCTTTTAAGATTAGGCACTGGAGTGATCGGACTAGGGATTCCATTTAGCAATGTTAATCCAAAGTGTTCTCGAGTCCCTGGCTCTTTGTTAGGCATTAAACTGCTGTGTGACACATTGGATCTAATCGAGTTGTTAGGGTATTGTAAGAAGTTGTCATCGTTGTTCAAGGGATAACAAAGTGGTGAACTAAGTGATTCATTCAAAGATGTATTTGGTATTTCGGACGTAGGACTGGGTAGTCTAATTTCTAAAGTTTGTAACGAGGATTTAGTATCTTTATGTTTCCATTGGCTTTCATTACTGACCGTTGATTTCTTTCGTCGTATACATCTTTGTCTTTTTAGTCTGAGACTGGCGCGATTGTTTGCAGCGGAATACAAATCAGGTGTTGATTCAGTAAGGCAATCCAATGTCTCGGTGCTACTTTTGTTTATAGAAGAGCACATTGACCTTGATCTAATAAGTGACACCGTTTTAGGAACTTCAGGAATTCTTGACTTAGGAGACATAAAATGTTCCGGTGTGCATACTTCTCTTTCATTATAGCCATCACCGTCATCTAAAATGAAACACCCTATCGGAAGATTCTTCAGTAATTTTTCATTTACTCTATGTACGGGTTTCATTTTCTTTACTGGAGTGTTTTTAGGAGAGATGGAACTTTCTCTAGACAAGTTTACGTATTTAGCTTCCTTTATAAGATTAGCTTTATTCTCTGCTTGAGGATTAACAAATAAATCTTTTACAGCTTCGAGTGTGGGAATCTCTTCTTCTATAGGTATTTTATCAGGAAGGCCATTAAGAATTCTACGCTTTGTTTTAACGATCTTTGTGCTTTTGATAATATCCTCAATCATACGCTCCAGTGTGACATCCCCCATTTCTGTTGTAGAAACAGTTGATTCTGTTTCTTGACCTATTGAATCCTTGCCAAGTATAAATTTATTCTCCATCTCTGTGGAAGTTTCTTCATCTCGTAACGGAATGTTAAAAGGCATCTCAATTTTAGGAAAATATTCTGATACGTCGTTAGTGAAAGGTACTCTTTGTGATTTTGTGTGTGTGCTCATGGTACTAAACCTTAACTCTGCTAGCTTTACAGAGAGAGGTGTCATAGACATAGGTGAGCAAGCTTCCCTTACTAACGTGTGTGTATCTTTTTTATCAACAGATGGTGACTTAAATGAACTTTGAAATTCGTTGGACTTTTTTCTCGATCTTTTTAGTGGTCTAATATCATCCACTCCTTTTTCTAACTTATTAAAATACAATGGGTTTTCCATGAAAATGTGATGTCCGAAAATAGGCAAAGTTTTGCCGTCGCTAGATTTGTTGATTTCAATAGGTTTTTCCGTACAGTTTATAACTACATCTTTATCGTATTCGATTTCAACAAGGCAGTCACTCGTTGCTATGGTAGTGCACACTGGTTTATTACTTTTCATCTGTTTGCTTAGAGCTATAGAATGTCTGTTATTGGTTGTAACCGCACTAAGCCTGTCCGATAGATCATTTAATGATGGTTCAGACGTGCTGTGACTAAGTCTCGGCGGGGAGTTTAATGAGTTTCTATCTACACTTATTCTTCTCTCAGATCTATAAATACTATTATCTCTGTTAAATATATCATTATTATTTACACTAGTCATTTCTAATTTTCTTTTCTTTGCTTCTCTTACTCTTCTGCTATATGTTGGTGGAGTTGAGGGTAAATCTGGGGGAACATCGTCTAATGGGCTGTTGAAGTAAAACTTTCTTCTTTCATAGCTTTTGATTGGAGTGCCTGTAGGTGTTATGTTACTGACATCTTTTAAAGCAAGGCATTCTGTCTTTTTGATGAAACCTTCTTTAAAGTAATTTGGTGTGCACCCGATGTAGTTTAAGTTCTCTTTATCAACAGCGAAGACATTATTCTTTCTTGCATTAGCACCGAGTGATCTTCTTTGGTATCTACTAGGTTTTTTGCTCTTTTTGACAGTTTCAGCGTCAAGAGATCTCCTAGCAGTGCTGTCGAATGCTGCCTTTCTGCATTGTTCATAATCTTCTCTTGCATAGTTGTCGACGAAATTGTCTTGGTTCTTTTTACCGTACACTGCCCACTTCAGCATTTTGTATCTGAAACAAAAAGAAAAACCTCGGATTAGATATCAGATGGTATAAAAACACTAAATTACATTTGAGCTGAGTCTAGCTTGATAATCTTTTAATTTTAATAATACACCATGCCTATTGAGTATTTTAAAAAAATCAATCAATGAATCAATGTTATCAAATAACAGAATCCCAACGGAATACGTGTTAATTTCTTTAACAGCTATCCAAAGCACATTACGCAGGAGGCTGTAGGTACTATTTAATATCCTATCAGTAAGTCACACAGCTATGCAATTATGATAATTTGTCAGCGACATGATGAACGACTCTAATCTATCACTACAGTGCGATTCTCACGACGACAACGGCTACTTCTTTCAATCAAATTTCAACCATATATGACAAAATTATGGTTCCTGTTACAAATTGCGCACCTCTCCACGTGTTTACTATGTTACCTTTACAACTTTCAACCTTATAATGTCTGATATAAGGCTCCGATTTTCTTGTAATCGTTTTGTATGCGTTAGCTTTGCAAATATTGATTCGTCTGACGATGGGAGCTTGATCAAAGGGAGGCTTCCATTGAGTATAAGTAATCTGTTTGGCGATAAGATCTTATTAGGTTAATCTTTTCGGAGGGAAAATCGTTCTGCCAATTTCCCAGTTACGGAAGCTTTTATTCAGTACGTAATCATGGCATGTTAAATTGAAATGTGCTAAGCAGATCTTGTTGGAGTTACTTATATGTTTTTTGGGAACATTGTAGGCATTTCAAATTAAAATGTTATAGGAATAATAAATATAGAAAATTTTTGCGTTAATTATACTGTTTTGCAAGCTATAAAGTATGAAATTATGAATAGTAATTGCGAATGATAATTGTATTGGCTTGTGTCTAGGAATATTAGAGAGTTATTTTTTCGAATTTAATATGTTAATTAATCATTATTACATTATCACATGTCTTTCATACATTACAATAATACGATAGATGTCATTAAGATTGTATGACGGCCGCTATGATGAAGAACCAAAAAGCGTTATATTACTATTTGGTGCATATCCAACGATAGATTGGAGTCGTGTCGTATCAAATCGAGCGCGATCACCGTTGTGTGTTCCTGTTACATTCCTAGCTGCTTTAGAGATGGTCGGTTATTGATTAGCAATGCCAATGCTAGATGGTAGATCGATTCTGCGACCTCGTATCGCGATGGTGATTTGATTGCCATGCACTTGCTGTCAGCATTCTAGGCTAGGGATATACAGGGCGTCACACTGTCATGCCACGCCATGATAATAGTCATTTTATATAATATATAAAATGACATCTTGTAAGTTACCTAAGGTAGGTACTTTTCATATTATGAAAAGTACCTACCTTAGGTGCTTATTTATACACCATAATCAGATATATAACAAAAAGTTTTTTACTCTCTCACGATCGCAGGTAAGGAGATAATAATTGCATTCTGTTCAAGCTGTCAGTACTCAATGAGCCATACAGTGCTAGGTCATTTCAACAATGTGTGTCCGTTAGACGATGGTACTGTCTGCAACGTAGATATGTGAAATTATAACAAATAAACGTAAAAATACTTATATATTTATTAAGTTACCGATTAAGTAATCAGAGAGAGCTAACGCCTGAAAATAGTTAAAATGTTTGCTTTAGAATAAATGTATATTGGTGCTAGTAACATACCTTATAAGTCGATTGAGAGACAAGAAGGAATCTTATTACCGAAAATGCCGCCATTAGTGTTATTAGAGCAATTTTAGACATCACTATGACGTAAGACATTATCATTGTAAGTACCTACATACGCTACATAAAGGACTTGCTATGTTTGCGGATTCAGAAGTTCAGCCACCCGTAGCACATTCCATATTCAACAAATTAACCCTTTTAAACCCTCATTATATCCTAATCATACGAACTAATCACTTGTAAAACATAATCAAAATTACCAATTGTAATGCTAAATCGAGCACGAGCTTTGTTAGATCCAAAATGGCGGACTCCATCCGTCACGGCTATAGCAATAATTCATATTTCTCGCTTTACATCAAATTGACTGTGTAATTAGAAACTTGGAGCTCTTTCATGCACGCAGACAGAATCATGCTGAGAACGAAACCAGTATAACACAATACAGTGCCCGCGAAAATTCGCAAGCATACAACACCGCAGCCAAGGAATACGGTTCTATACCACCCTATTTATACCAAATTACTATTGAATTTAAGATTTCTTCTGGAACATTTAAACGTCCCAATAGGGTCGTGAACAAAAGTTTCAATTCAATAAGCAAGGAGAGCGAAACGATCCCGAATCTGTCAGAGAATAAAGTCTAGATTCCTCGACATAGCTCTTGGTACGTGCTGGACGTCAGAATGTCCTGAATGGAAACCGCTTGGACAAGTTCGAAACTTACCGTTTTTAAAAAGAATTTCGATTAATTTCAAGGGGAATTCTTTGTTTATTTGTTAAGACGAGACATATGATACAAACAAAATGATATACGGTGCAGACAGTTGTCAACGGTCATTATTCTGGGAGATTCGCGTTTTATATTTGCATATTGTTCGCTCTAAGAATTGGAATCTGTTACACTAGAGCTGGTTTGAATGGAGCCTTTCAAACTTACTCATTAGTTCCTCAGTTATTATGAACTTGTTCAACTCAAGGTGGAGTTTACTCCCCGGAATTACCTAGTAAATTTTTTTATTATTGCCTGGTTTCAGGTTGCGAAAGACTATTTTTCTGGATTATGAAACTTCATATAAGCAACGAGAAAAGAAAAGCTATACCTAAATTAAAAAAAAGGCAGTTATTTTGTTTTGTTGTTTTTAAAATTTGGAATTTATGTTCTTGAACCTTATGCGGCAATTTAAAGTCTGTAATGGACAGTCTGCCGAAGGGTAATGTCCTGAATAGCTAAAATATTTATTTGACAGTTATTTACGATACCAAATGGTAGTTTGTCGGTTACACGGCAGGTGGCGCTGTTCTTATGAATTATTCAAAAAGTTTCGGCAGTGGAACCTACTTGGTGCATTGGTACTACCACGTGGCTTTATGGTAAATTAATGGCTTACCGATTGGTGACATTTCATGCTGTGGTCGGTGGTTGCATAATATTGAATTTTTTGAATAATTTATTTAAAATTTATGGTATTTTGTCACGGGTAAGGATTCCGTTTTAGTGCTTTAGCACCTGGTTTAATAGATTTTGCATTAGTCATACTCATGCAACTATAGTGTAGAATAGTATTTTATGCTACTCCAGTTCTTATTTAGGTACTTATTATTATCACTTATTGCCAGTTAGTGTAAAAACTGATACTTTACATAGATATTTTACACTATAATGCTATAATGTTAGTGGCACATGACAGTACTTACGCGATATATGAAAAACACGGGTTCACCACCCGAGTCAAAATTTGCACAGAATTTACTTACTCACATGTTCATTGCAAACCCTCATGAGTCCATTACAACTGATTACAACCAAACAGGTAACACTATACAATAGACATAAATAAAACTAATAAACTTACTTATGGGGTTAAGTTACAAACATATACAACTAGTGATCAAATTCAAATGCATTTAACCTGCAGCTGCTGCGCCCCCGCGTTCTGACGTCACTCCGTCAAACAACTGTAATTTGTTTCAAATTTGATAAGTGCGTGATCATTTTGTGTTATTGCACCAAGTTTACTAGTTCATTGGCGCTAGTAATGAATTTTATTGAACTGAGTACATACTGTGTTGGATGTTCGTAAGAGCAATTTGATTCAATTGAATAAAAATAAATTAATATGACTTAAGAAGAAAACAAAACCGCAAAGTATATACCTTTTTGTTTTGATTACAAAACTAGAGGTCTACCTCCAGCTTTGTAATCAAAGATAGATAGGGTACCTACATAATTATGCGTCATTTTTATCGCTACACTCTACTTTTAGTCCGTCAAGCGTTTTTACATTATTAAGTTTTTCGTTCGCAAGCTCAAGAGCTAGAGTCAAACCTCCTTGTTTATAATTTAAAAGAAGGTAAGGCTTGCTCTACATATCGTTGGAATAAAAAATAAAAGATTCAGGGCAGACCTGTAATTAGGTTTTCGGGCACATCAGTCATTACATATTTAACGCACAATACGTTTCGTTTTAGTTTCTTGAAGGTCAGAATTCAGAATTATCTGAACCATAGACAAAAATAAAATTGAATATTTGTCCTAACCTTCTACGTTTCGTTGGCAACATTGTTGATACTTAACTAGTTTACCTAGTATTAATTATGTTCGATCTATTATTTATAGCTACTCTAATTAAAATTAAAATATTGTATCAATTTAATTTATTCTCATGATAGTTTAAAAGAAATTCCTAAAAAATTTTTTTTGAAAATAAACCCTGTTTAGATACCATTTGCCAAAGTAGGAATGTTAGGAAGTAGGAATGTCTGTGAAATTTTGTATTTACGAGCGCCGGAAATATAAAACTGACAAAAAACTTCAAGAGGTCAAAAAACTAAACTATGTATGTCTAGCCAACGTCATAACAATATGTTCCGCGGTACTATTATAATGTTATCTTCAATCTTCACCATATGGCGCGGCGACGGCGTGGGGTTTTAATTTAATTATTAGTTAGGATTGATTTCTAAATTAGACCAGCTGGGATTCACACATCGATCGGTCAATTCTCTTTATTTTATCGACCAATCAACCACAAGCGTAGCGTGAAATCAACTGATTACTAATAAGGTTGTGCTTCAAACAAGGATACTGATTGTTTAAAAATGGAATTAAGGAAGAACGAACGATAACAGACCAAAGTAAAATCAAATGATGTAGTATTATAATAAGTTTTTAAAATAAAAACTAAAGTAAGTAAGTTACTTTAGTTTTTATTCAAGTTTACTTCATATAGATTTTCTGATATTATAGAGTCGAAAAATGTATGTTTGTTGGTTTTTCATGGCAAAACGGTTTAACAGATTTGGATGAAATTTTCGCCTTATTTTCGCCGAGGGAAAATATAATTTCTGTGGTGTGATCTATTATAAAAATAAGAAAACCTCGGCTGCGGGATGTATCGTGTCGTGTAGGTATCTAAAGTAAATAAATAATGCAACGGTTAGAAAACAATTCTACAACTTTTAGTGTTTCCTGCCATTTAATTCCTTCTCCATGTTATCATAGAAATTAACGAAGTGATAGGTGTACTTTGTATAAAAAGGGTCCAAGTTAATGGTTTTAAATGGCCCAATACCGCAAAGAGGTCATTCGTAAAAATAAGGGTATTTTATACCCTAAATATTTACTAAGAAAATCAGTCACCATGAAATTACCACTCTTGCTCGCCTCTAATTAAACCCAAGATTTTGGTATTAGAATCCTGGGAAAAAGTTTTAATAGATATTTGAATGGGGTAGAAATTACCCCAAACCGCTACCGGGGTTTGTAGGTCGTCACTAGCTGGTAGGTACTCAATTATTAATCTGCAATTTTGTAATTGAATGTTGAAAACCCATCATTATTTCTATCATTTACATTTCTATTTCACTCCGAGTTTGGTATTCAAATTGTGTTCTTTTACGAGTAACTCATTATAGTTTTAATTTAAAGGGGAAACTTATAAATTAACCATTGATCAATGATTATTTTGGAAGACACTAGTATAAACGTTATTTTTTTGAGTACACCTCTGGGAACCTATGGAATTGCAAGTGAATTGAACGATGTTCGAATTCTAATTTTGAACTTTAAAATTTATAATATTCATAAACGTAACTAAAGCCCTGCTGAAAATAATAATGAGTGGGAAAAAGCGTAGGATATTAACAATATAAAATAAAATAAAGCAACCTTCTTAGGTAGTCCCAAAAGCAGATGCTATGTCAAAGGTAACCGAACCCTTACCAAATTGGAAGTATTGTCGCGGTAACAATCGTTCCTTAAACTAGAATAATAACTCCTTGTAATAATTCTAAATAATAATACTGATTGTTATCCAATCTGGAGCAGAAAATGATTCTGCATCTTCCATTGTGTCTTCCTTATTGTTATAGGAAGTGTGCAAAAGACGCTCCCTTTTCAGAAGTAATTATGTAGAACCTTATTGGTAAGACCATAGAGCTCATTTTACAGAAGTTGGATAAAGTTCCGATCTATTTTTTATTCCTGTATAATGTGATTTATTTGTACAATCGTTCCTTGAAGTCGGTTGTGGGAAATTTACGATACAATTTTAAGGGGCGTTGCTATTGACTATACCTAGTCTATTTTTTTCTGTTAGGTTATTTATTATTTATGGCAGATGGTATGGTAACCGATAAAGTTGTAGTTACGTGGACGTAATAATGATTATAAATCAATTTAAAATTATAACCAATTAAATAAAAATTATAAAAATTAAGACGTAAGATTACAAAGCAAAATCTTACACTACGTACTTAAATTAATATAGGTTTTAAATTAAATAAATATTCAGAGCGTAAAAGTTAGTTTCAGGAATTAAGTTTGTAACATGAACCCATAAATTTAAAAATAAAATAGAAAATAAATAAAAATCGAACTACATATTTTCTGTAATGTGAACATTATAAAATATCGAAATTGGTAAGTCTTTTGAAACATTATTACTTCTCATAAAAGTCCTTTACTAAATTAGTATCATCAAAACCTCGTTACTGTTACGGAATCAAACCGTTTTACGACATACACTCAATAAACAACGCACTTGAAAATAGAATTACGATGTCTATAGAGTTCATCCGACTCTATGATAGAGCAGTAAAATCTCTTTACGAGTTTTCTAACAGCTGTCAATGCCAACAAGAACAAGAAATTAAAAAAAAGCACTCCCCTAGCCAATATTTTATTGTTAACCCGACTTGCCCTTATTCCACAGCTATTATTTGCAAAAAAACTATTGTAGGTTTTAATGCTTTGATTTTCTTAACGGTTTAGTTTTCTTCTTAGAGCTTGTTAAATAAGTTAGTCGACAGTAAAATATGAAACTCATTTTTTGCAAATCAGTTTGGGCAGTTTTTATCTTAACCCTCTATTGCATACAGAGCCATATTTGGCTTTTTAACTTGAGTAATTTTTTTCTACCCTAATTTAAAACAAATATTTTCAACTTTTATTTTAATAATGTTAAGTACATCAATCTGAAACGGAAAGTAATTTTTATTGTCTATAGCAAATGTCACCTGTCAGTATACCTTCATTTTTCTCCGATGCGTACGCAAACTTGTGACAAGTTAATTTTACTGCAGTTTTGTTGTTAAAATTAAAATAGAAATTGTAAGAAAATTGCTTTTAAAAAATATTAATAATGTTCTACAGAGCCTCTTTTTTGATTCCCTGTTGATGATTTCTTTAAATATATGTTTTTTGTTTATTATTTTCACCATTTTATATAGGAGCCATTTTTGGCTTCGTATGCATTAACGGTGAATACGCTTACGCCAAATATGGCTTCGTATGCATTTAGAGTTCTTTGTTTCTATATTTCTAGAATGCTTTTTTCAGGCTTTTATGACACTGCTAAATGCACTAATTCTATTCCTGGCGATAGATCCCTTAGTAACGATATAGGTATCATTATCCGAAACCGATGAAGACGTTTTTGTGGCGACGTATACATGTCACTATTTGATTTCAAGCTAGTCATTGCTGAACATTATTGCAAGGCTGGCAAGAATATCTCAAGAGGGCGTCTTGGTACACATAATGCCGAACATACTTCGTCAAGAGATGGTATACCTACCTCAAGACAAATAGGTACGCTTACGATCTCATGCACCTTGGCAATGGAGACATAAGATCAAGATAAAAGCGCAATCTGGCATCAGGCATAATTGAAAGTTTTTTTGGTAAATCGGTTCCAAATAATCGTCAAATATGCCAAAATTATTGTTGTTTGCGTTCTCATATAAAATTTGAGGAATGTTACGTTTTTCTTTGCTTGAATGGGAAAAGAAACTGTTTTAGAGAAATTAACCTTGTATGAGTGTTGGTACTTGTTGTGCATAGGAAGCCAAATATGGCGTAAGCGTATTCACCGTAAATGCATAGGAAGCCAAAAATGGCTTTTGATTTTTTTTCTAAATAAGAAGATTATTTAATAATTTTATTTTATAATTTGTCTTTTAAGCCCTAATAAAACACATTATATTAAACAAATATTTTTTTAAATACAATTTTAATAATTCATGCAATAGAGGGTTAATTTATATTTTAAACAATTAGCTAGAAATGGCTACCATTAAAATTTATTTTATTTCGTTTTCATTTGATTTATTCTCTGAAAAATTAGAAACAAACTAATAAAAGTTAAGTCAAATCAAATCATTTATTTGCAAAATGCATTATAAAATATTTATTATAGATTTTAATTAAGTACTTGTGAAATGTATTCAAGCCGCAAGCGGATATGCAAATCTTAATTTATGTCAAAAATATAGGAAGTTTATAATAGAAAATAATTGGTAAAATCTAATCCAATTCAAAAGTCAAAGGTAACATAACTGAAGTATGTAGGTATCTATTTTAAAATAAATTTCTCGAACATTCTACTTTTCACTGCCATTTCGAAGACGCTACTAACCTAGCCAGTCCAGGTGGACAACTTATATAAATCAACCCTGTTGCCCCGTTGACCTCTCGGTTATAAGGATTAGGGTATTTCGTGTTCCCAGGACATAACTGTGTCAACCGTTAGGGTTATTTACGACACGTCACTTTGAAGTAAGCAGTCTATTACATAGGATCGAGATTGACAGGTGTCATATTAATATCATGGTAAAAAGTTTACGGATATAGGTTTGTAATAACTTGACGATTTTGACAACTTTCAGGAGCTATGTCAATTTACAGATTGCTGTAAATTGTCCACCAATTTTTCGAGACTTATCGACGGCCTGCATTTTAATAGATAACACTTAAATATTATCTACAATACTCATAACAAAGATTTAAAAAAACATAAAGAAAATAATACATACTTACAGAATACATACGTGATATTCATTCTACTAAAAAGTTAAGCGATAAGACAGCCCCTTTTGCTTTTAACTTAAAGCTACTTTATTAAGTTTTTTTTTTCTGGTATTTAAGAACAATATATAGTTTATTTTATACATTAATTCATACAATTTATGACGAATATAAAGTTTATGTTAAGAATTTGGAAAATCTATCATTACGAACTACCCGCTATAACAAAAAAACAACTGCACAAAATCAAGATAAGAAATGACATCAAATCTTATTAAAAATAATGGCTTCCTTGGTATTTGTAGCATGGGCTGCTCACCCCTTTGCTTATAATTTTGTTACACTTTTTTACCTGTTTGCACTGGCTGGTATTTCCGTGAGAAAAGCTCCGCTGCTGTCACCGTGTCAAAAATTCTGCTAATGGATAACAGTTTTTACATTTTTTGTGCCATTTTTTGTTGAATAAATTTCTTGAAAGGGTTTTAAAGCTAAGGAAAATAAATATTATTAAGAACCGTAAAAGAAAAATTTCTTATATAGATCTTTGTAAATAAATAAATACAACAGGGCATAACACAGGCAAATTATTTGCTGGGGTCGTATAATCATAAGCTAAAAAGCAGCAAAATGTTGTATGAATTTAATATCAAAACCAGACTAAAACTATAAATACTTACCAACTGTAACACGGACAATAATATCAAACGTTATCAATATACAGCGGGACACCTTACAAATCAAATCTTTAGGCTAAGACCCCCATAGTTTCAATAATTAAATGCACACTTCTATGTTTGAGCAAACAAATAAATTATAATGACAATAAGCATTTTATAGTTTGTCTACGGAACTACCGCAAGATGATTCTTTTGTTTTTTTTTTGTTTCTTGACAGCCGGAACGATTTGTTTTCTTGTCCGTTGAAAAGGGTTAATTTTATTCAATCAAGCCTGAGTGCTTAAATTAATTTGAATGAACCTTTTTCATTCGTAATTTAAATAATGTGTGTTCCTTATTTGTTTCCTAAAAAGAAGCTCCATTACAGAATCAGACCTTATACGAGTACTACGAGTATGTGGAAACTCATTTGTAATTAAAAAATTAGCGAAGCGTGAATTTATTTGAACACAGAACATTATTTTAATTCTAATTTGAAACTAAGTATCGCTTCAAATAGTTTTCATTTATCAAAATGAATTCATTTGAAAATTATAATCTTTTACCGCGGACTATACGACTACTAGACCGTAAAATATTACATTGAAATGACTGCACATGACCATGTGATCAATTCACATTGCGTAGTAAATGACTATTCATTTAGAACCTAGGTTCTGATCACTCGACTGTAAACGGTTCTCACACAATGCAAAAACTAAATGGCAAAGCTCAGTACAATTATTGTGTTGGTTCCGTATAATTAAAACATATTTCATAAGTGATATAAATGTTCAGAAAAGCCCAAAAAAGGTTCACTACACACATGCTAACCTTTATTTATTTGATTCATTTATTAAGTTATTATATTTTTCAATTAGTATTAGTTTTATTGCACAGAGAACAGTGTTTATTTCATACCTATAAATAAGGAACCCTAAAAGCTGTAAAGAGGTTATGAATTGTGCAAAAAATCAGCGCACGGCCGACTGAGCTCAAAGGGTGTTTTATTATAATCTAGCTTTTCTCTCTCTCGCTTTAAGCACTGGTATATAGCTATCCCTATCATAATTAAGGGCATTAAGGGGAACTCTTGAGGTAGATATTTAAGTTTGAAGAGGTTGTTGTGATCCTTTGTTTTATTTTTGGTCTGTGGAGAGTGTAAGGTACTTAAGGGTCTGTATGGTTATGGCGATAGCTTTTGACTTTACTGGCATTGCAGTTTTTGTAGCGTTAGCAAAATATTTTTTTTGTTAATGCAAAAATTAAGAGCTAAACGCGAGATGATATTTGTAGAAAAATATCTGATTTATAAAGACTTTTTCTAGATCTGTGCTGGATGGAATACGAATGACATGAAATATCTGCAGTTGAGCTAGATGTGTAGATATGTAGAGGAATACAAAAAGAGATACAAAAAGAGCAAATATACTGTTTAAGTTACTTTGACGAAGAGAACATTATGCATAATAAATTATTTTGATTACCTACTTTTATTCTCATCAACTTAATGCAGCCTCAAAATTTTCAGACTAATTTGTTGACCCTACTACTAAATTATACTAGTTGCTTTTAAAATTGTAATAAAAGTCAATAATAAATCTTAAAAATAATAGCAGTTGGATTTAAGTATTCTTTAGAATATTCTTAGCTAACATGGGGTTGACGAACTTAGCATAAAAATGACTTAGAATTAGTTCCTGATCAATATTTATGTATGTATGAACGTATGGACAGTAAATTAATAATGTATGAAATAAGTTGTGGTTGTATGGTAATTCAATATTGAAGAGGGATGAATGCTTCCGTTTAGAAGCAATATGGTAAATGTTTTAGGAAACAGAAGTTAGGAATCGTTACGCTAAAGATGATGAAGAACGATATTTTTTTTCTGAGTGTAGTTCATAAACTTAATGACTTTGTTTATTAGTTACCTACCGTAGGTACATAATACTTTAAAAACCTAATAATATTAGCACAGAAAACTTGGAATAAGTAATTAATTACTTGGACCAAATTCCGCATCTAGAGCTCCGTGGTAAGCTCGAAAATTGTGTTTCGGGTGCTAGATTTCTGGTAAACTTCCTTCTTGGCTATTTAGTTAAATTTGTTGTTTTCAATCAAATAAAAAATGCATAAATATTGCTGGACAATTTACACAGCAACATCTAGCCCCGTGGTAAGCTCGAAGCTTGTGTTACGGGTGC
Source organism: Chloroclystis v-ata (assembly GCA_963691955.1). NCBI lineage: Eukaryota > Metazoa > Arthropoda > Insecta > Lepidoptera > Geometridae > Chloroclystis > Chloroclystis v-ata. Next base: position 7,039,772 of record OY829905.1, read on the forward strand.
TAGATTTCTGATATAGGTACTTAATATAATATACACACTACATATTTTTTATTATAGGTACATAAACTCCGAACAAATATTTGCAGATCGTACAAATTTTTGTCCCGAGGCGGGAATCGAACTCGCAACCTCTTGCGTCGCAGGCGGACCTTCGCCCGCTGCACCATATTCCTGAGATGATTGTCTCAGATGATACAGAACCGCAACTATTGCGACACCTACAAAAGATTTCAACGCGCTCCGCGTGGAAATTCGTACCACATGTTATTAATTACTTCAGATTTATTTTTTATTAAAATCTGTGTAATTATACTAAATTTTTTGGTAAATAGTTATTTAATTATGCTACCAGCCTTTAATCGTATGTAAATTAGTTCGTTTTCGTTTGTTGGTTAAATAAGTAAGTACCTAGGTAATGCAAAAATATGATCAACAGATAAATGTTTTTAAATAAGCTTCTTCGCACAGTTATGATAATTCTAGTCTAAATATTACAGACAAAACCGCGGGAAACGGACATTTTGGCTTTAAACCTTCACGAGGCTCAAATCCTTACAAAAAATCTTCTCAAAGATAAATCCATTCTATTTCAAAGACATTATGTTGCATTCAAAACCACCCTTACCGTTTCCTTTGGACAGAAGAGAAATCCTTATTGCACTGGCACAAACAGTCATTTCACTGGCACATAAACAATCCAGGATAAAAAAATAAATTTAAATTCGAAATATAAATAAATCCAAAAATATTATTTTCGAATAAAACCGCCGAATAGGAGCGCGCGCGCAACACTCGTTCTTTCCCGCGAAACAACGACGAATGAACAGCGGAACTCAATTTCACCTGGGGTGACACCACATGGTCTTGCATCTCGCTCTAGCAGGCAAAGTGTTGTTGTTAGAGAGAGATAAGGCGGTTGTATTGAAACGGTGAGTTTTTTCTTTGTCTTATCTTGCGGTCTTCTGATTGATAAGGTCCATTGATAAAGGCTATTATTTTTTGAATGGGGATTGCAAATGTAGGGTCTAAAGGTTGAAATTTTTAATACTTTGCATGACTTTACAGAACTATTGCTTATAAGGCAGAGACATAGAATTTTTAGATTTTTTATTCAAATACTAGTAGTAGGTTTATTTAATGAGTGAATTGTACTCTTAATGTATTAATGTAAACACTATTATAAGAATTGCCTTCCATACACTGTGCTGAACATCACAGGACACGAATGTAGATTATATCACCTATCTATACTTGACTTTAAGTTTCCAATAGTAAAAAAATTTAAAGCAACAGCAACCCAGTGTTTTCACAGCTAATATCGCAATATCCATTGAAAATCTTCACCTACCTGGAAGAACCGAGTTTTTTTAGTCGGCCCATTGGACAATAAACTGGGTCCTATCAAAATATTGTATCAGATATTATTTAGTGCAAAAATAACATGCTAGAATAAAAAGCTGTACTTTTTGTCGGGTTGTAATCATTGTTTGAGGTTTTTTATCAACCCTTTATTTCTTACCAGTTGTTATAATCTGAAAATACCAAGCAAACTAATAAGAGCCGTGTTGGTTAAGTGGGAGCACCTCGACTTTAATTCCGAAGGTCGTGGGTACAAACCCAGCGGCGCACCTCTGGATTTGTCTTCTTAAAAAATGTATCTGCGCTTCGTTAACACGTTGCTCTAACTTTGAAGGCAAACATCGTTAGGAAACCGGCATATTCTGAGAACTTGAGAAACTTGTAGGACATGTGTTATTCACCAACTCGTACTTAGCCAGCGTGGGCTAAACCTCTTTCGTCCAGAGAGAAGTCCCAGTGTTCCAGTAGTAGGAACGTAAAATACGGGTGACGATGAAACTTGTCCGGTATCTCTCCTATAAAATATACCCCAACCCCAACATGAAACTGATGACCTGACATGATTTTGAAGATGTAGATTTAATATTGAGATTTGAAAGTAGTATAGTAACAATTTGCCAATCTATTCCGGTAAACTGTTCCAAATAATATTTATGTCTAATCACCATAGCTTACACCTTCACTTGTGTGTGCATTTGTGTGTGACTTATGGTAATGACTATATTGTACTAAACAGCACAGCTTTTCATTGACAAATGTGTGCTTGTGTGTGACCTGACGACAAGTGACCAACATGCTGCAGTAACACACTCCTAAGAAAGTGTTACTTATGCCTAAGAATGATAAAGCACAGAAGTGAAACTTGTGGATTACTCTGTGTTGAAACGTTTTATCATTACTTTCGGTGGAAGTTATCTATGATGGTTTTATAGTATGGGTGTATGAGTAAATGTTTGTCATTGGTATATTATCTGTTTTACGTTCTAAAAATATTAATAGAATTTTCCGATTTAAAATAGACTACGTTATGCCATTGGAGGATTTATATTATTAGAGTACATCCAAAGTGTTTCATTTCTATGCATTACATTATGACAAGTAATGCATAGCCTTATTGACTTCACGGACCTATACGAATTTGGCGCTAGATATGTTTCAAATGGTCGTAATTATTGCAATTATGAGTAACTTGATTAATTACTTAGCCTTAGATTAAAAAACTAGCTTGCGAAGAAAGACATCTTAAAGGGACAGACAAGAAAAACTATACTAAACTTGACTCTATACTACAAGACTTAAGGTATATTTTAGAAAAGCCTTATGGCGTTAAGAATGTAGGTAGATTCTTTGGAAATTTGTTCTTGTTCCGTAATCTCGTAACATTTAGGTTACAATTTTGTTTGGAATTGCATTTCTGTAATGGAGTAGGTAAAGCTTATTTTGTATCTAAGACTTACATTGTAAGAAGTTATCATTATAGTATAGGTCTGGGTGATGAAGTGATGGTAGTTTCCATCAAAGCATAGAGATAAAAATAAATAAATATATTTTTTTCCAGTTTTTAACCTGTTCAAAATAAATAAATATTGCTGGACAATTCACACAGCAAAAAATGAGATTCATTTGCAGTTAAAAGAAGAGGTAGAGAACCTAATTGTCTAAAATATTCTAATGATGATAAACAAAACTTTTATTCCGATCATGTAAAAGTCCTAAGCCATTTCTGTTCATTAGATTCTAATAAATGAAAAGGGCAAAACTTGTATCACCAAACCGTTACCATTAATTCAGAAGTCAAATTCTTACAATTCAGTATAATTTTATGTATCGACAAGTTTTTTACCTCCCGAATATTTTATAAATGAGGCGAAACATTTACACCTGTCTTCGAATGTAATTAGAAATTCGTAAAAACATTTTAGAATACATTGTAAAGTTTGAGGAAAGAAACACTGGTTCTCAATGTGTTACAATAAAAAACAGGCGTAGAATCATTTTAAAATGATGATGATTTGATCGATGATATTATATTGGTTTAAACCCCTCTGCATAACTTCGCCTTGTCCCTTGAAACATGAAATCTATCTAGAGAAAATTTAAATGTTATTTATTTTTTAAGTACCGATAACGTTTAATAAATAAGTAATTATATTTGGAGCTGCCGTCATGCAAAAAATCGGTTTTCAAGTTACTGGAATAAACAAAGCCCTTTGCTCTAAAGTGTTAATCTAGTGTCTCGAAGAATAATTTGAATAAAGTTTGAGATCCACAGCGTCGATAGCAGGTGCAGAACATGCGTCCGAGTTTCTCCTCACTTTGACATTAAACATCCTTCAACAAATTACATCGAACTGCGCCTGTCCCGAAGCACACAGCGGACAGAACACAGTTTTTGTATAATTAATGATGGTTCGATAACTATTTTGGTATGAGGTGTGATGTAACAGAATTAGTCACGGCTTTTAAATTATTTTCCAAAAAGTATAATAACGTTGTTTGTTGTCGTCTCATGATGTCTCTAGTTTTAATAAAACTTAGTCTCTCATAATATAGGTACATTACAAAAAATATATTTACATACTAAACAACAATTAATTACGTAATAGATATTGCCGGATAATTCTTATAGCAAAATCTAATATTTAATTTTTATGTTTGTTCAATAGTTTTCTAAGATTAAGTAATAAGATAAAAAATTATAATATGATTATGATTACAGTTAGCTGTCGCTTGTTACTGTCTTTTACTGATATTCGCTTCGTATTTAATGCAACTGATAAACCGTTACTGAATTCTAAACAAACGTACAAAACCGAAATCAATCATTCTAATTCAATCCACCAATTCCATTATTTGAGTGAAGTGTTATAATTTGGGCGGACAGTGCTATAATTTGAGTGCAATGTTGTAATGAGTGCAGAGTTGTAATCATTTGAGTGTTGTATTGTAAATTGGTGTTGTTCCCATGCGCTAATTAGCCGGACACCTGCATTGCGCGCGCGCCGTGACGGCGGTTGACACTAATGTCAATGACTAGGGTCAAGCTATTGGAAACATTGAGGATAACTGACAATTGGAGAAATAAAGCTGGATTCACACATCAATATCTACGTGCTAAGCTCGAAACTTGATAAAATGGCGTCCAAACAAGTAATATTATAAATCTGATCTAGCTGATCCGCCGACAACTTTGCTTGCGTTTTTTTTGCGTTATCAAGCTAGTATCTGTTAACTTAAACACTACAAATATTTTTCTTCAACTATTATTATAAATTTACAACTAGCTGATCCGCCGACAGCTTTGCTTGAGTTTTTTTGCGTTATCTAGCTATTTGTTAACATAAACACTACAAATATTTTATCTTCAAATATTTTGTTGGAAAACATTCAGAACACCTAGAACATAACATCTTCTGATCGTGCATACTTTTTTCTCGTGGCGGGAATTGAACCCGCAACGAATAAGGTCCAGAATAATTGTTTGAAGTTAATTATTGTAAAGAACGGTTATTAAAATAAACAGAAATTAGAAAAAAGGTGAAAAGTCCCTATTTTCACCCAAAACTGTTATTTCCCTTTTTTCTAACTGATAATAATAGCAACTGACAGATACGTGAAAAGTTAATGTGAGAGAATTAACACGTTGCGTGCGTTATGGGCCCAAAATACCCCAAAATTTAATTAGAAGATTAAAATCTACCTGATTTACATTAGTACGGCACCTGTTCTACAATATGGGGAAATCCGTTATACTACCTCTTTAACTATTATCGGCAATTAGGCCGTGTGGTGCTGGTCTAAGAATAGTAGCACCCCAGCTCTTAACTGACTAAGGGATTAAGAAGACAGGCAGTAGCGTTGTTGTTTGTATTACTTCTTTTACAAGGACACTAATCTAGTTAATGTAATATTTTGATAAATATACTTTTGTATACGTTTTACCACTCAATTAACTTACTCCTTCTCAGAAGGAGTAAGAAAATATTTGATTTTTATGACTAACGTGATGATGATTTACTTAATTCAATATTTGTACCGTTGCACATGCAAAGTAGCACAGGATATTATAAATCTATTACAATCGAGGTTAATCGCTCATGTTTCAAGCACTAAGTGATTTCTGCAAGTAATCTTAATAAATTAAAGTTATAATTACTCCATTACTTTCTACTAACCGAATTTACGAATAACGTGTGAAGGTGAAATGTTTTTATGAGCGTGAAAGCTCTTTGTTTGCTCTTCGGTTGTATAAATTGCGGTTAATTCAACTTGACATACATCGGTACGAGACGTGATGGCTAAATGGTAGCATACTCGACTTTCATTCTGAAGGTCGTGCGTTCAAACCCCGGCGCACACCTATGGATTTTTTTCTAGAAAATAAAGACGCTTTAAAACACGTGCTCTATCGGTGAAGGGAAATATCGTGTGGAAACCGGCATGTTCTGATAACTTTGAAAATTTCGAAGGACATGTCTTGTCTCATTCAGCAACCTTCACTTGGCTAAATTAAGACTTAATTTCTCTCGTCAAGAGAGAAGTCATTGTGTCTCAACAATTGCAACATGGTGAGTAAGGCTGATGATGATGATGAATATACTTTTTATTTCAACTAGTTAAAGTAACATACATAAGCTAGTCTAAAGAGCGGAAACAACCAATCATCAAACAGTTTCATTAGACTGTTAACGCTTTTCGGTAATTTTATAATCCTTTGGGTTTCTATTGAGTTCAACGGTTGTAAATCCACTTTATTTTATTGGTTTACGGACGATTTGAACAAATTAGATTATCTGTAAGCAACAGATGTGGTTGGACAGTTGTGTAAACTGACGTAATGGTTTTAAATAAATATGGATTTCGTTGGTTTTCTAAAGATTCCAAAATGGTATCCACACAAATTACAACTTTTTAAATTTTATAAAATATGACACTTGCAAATGTTTTTATTTAAATAACGGTCCATCTCCACTTCAGCTGATTTAATGTTGTGTATGAATTTTTAAATTTTGTTTTGTTTATCATAGGTTATATGACGCTTCGTAGTAGGGAATAAAATAACCTTTCCACTGTCCAGTGTAGTGGACGTCGTCTTAATGGAATATGAATGGAAGAACGAAAACATTATGTGAGTAATGCTTACCTTGTAGATCCTCGTTAGATGCCTAAGACTTTTTATTCTACGATAGGTATTAAACTACTAATACTCTTACTTATATTGTTATAATACTCTGCAGTATAATCTACTATTTCGCCCCTGGGGTCAAAACAGCCCGAGGGCAAAAAACATGCAACACTATACGCGTGTTACAACGTGTTCATTACACGATGATTCATTTAGAACTATTGTGCGCGCGAGTTACTAAGGTTTCTCGAAAGTTAATATTTACCTATAGGCACATAATTATTATAGTACCTACCTATAGGCTCATAATTATTTCATGTTACTTATTACGTAGGTATTGTATTTATTGACTTGTCCAAGTGATCTTTAGGATATTAAATAAATGACATAAATCTTAAATCTTAAAATATGTTGGACTAACAGACTCTTATTCAAACAAGTATGGATTAATTTTTGATACAAATTATGTTGTCCAAATGGTTTATTTATTAAAAAAAGAGAAATGCGGTTTTAAGATTTGATTACGGTACCAGCAAAATGGTTATACTTATTCGAGTTTTCATCCTTACGCGTTACAATCGAGAACCCAAAGTAACAAGTACCACCTTTGTCCAGCGTGTAGTGGGACAAAAGAGGCCACACGCTGGGCCCAGCGCCCACACCGCGCACAAAGGGTTAACAGTGTGAATGGACCAACACGCGCACTTTTATTTATATGGACATGCTAATGAGATTGATTAATTTTCGCACAATGATGTAGCGTAATTATTTTGTTAGGATTTAATAGTTGGTGAACAATGCTTCCTGTCAAAATAAGCAATAGTGTGTTTCGATTACCGGGCATTTCTTTTGTGTTCTATTCTACATATATTATTAAAGCGAAAATTTGTGAGTGGGTTATGCCATTTTTCACGGAAAATAGACAATAGCTTTTATTGAGGAGACCCGTGGCCAGTAATAAGATTAAATAATTCCGTAATAAGACGTGTCATTATTATAATGATGATGATGAGTGTAGTATCATGTATAGAAGTGTGCAAAGGTCTAGGGAGTCGTTACATTCTTCAGATGACCTTTGTTTTTTTGCAGAATCGCATTGAAAACGTCCGTTTATTCTGTATAAGGTATAAGCTTTTCTTTAAGTCACGCTATGTTTTTACTTTGAGCCAAGTTGAAATTCAAATAGAACGAAGGCAAAATACTTGAAAAATCCTCCTAGTCTTTGTAATGATTTTAAAACTGAGTAGGTTCCTTTAATTAAATAATACATTTAAAACACAGTATGATATGAGTACCTTATCTTATCATAATCTCAATATAGAGGAGCGCAAGTTTGTGGATGTGTAGGTATGGATGTTTGTTTTGAGGATTTTGATGATACGTTATGGGCATAGCTGCATATTTTAAAATAAATCTCCGTTAATTAGCCTTTGCTTAATTTCTGTTCATGATAAATATCTATTACGAATCACATCCGATTTAATTTTAAACAGCGCATCAAATCAAACCGTTCAACCATTACAGATTTGCAAAGCATTCCTCATTGTTCCTTATTTTTAAGTTTTTAAAACGTAAATCATTTAAAACGCAACACTAAATAGATCCTGGAGTTTCTCACCCAAAGAATTCATTCTTACCCACGTTTTTTATGCATAAAAAATCTCTTAGAGGGGTGATTCTAATTTTTTATACACAGCCCTGCATAAAATGAATTACTTGTGAGTTATCTATATAGAGCGACGATCTCCATCCATTGTCTGTCTTGAAACGCCCTTGCAATAAACGAAATAAAAGACCTAGCACCAACAAAATGATTTAAATGGTTTCTCTATGATCTTTAAGACGAAGTATTAAAACATAAATTGTAATTGTTGAAATTTTAACTGGGTTGAAAGATTTTAATAATTCTATATGATATAGATTAGATAATTTATATTCATAAATATGAATGCTATAGTGTGAAATATTACTGATAATTGGTTCGGTAAGCGTCAACATTATTTGGTCTAATGCAAGGAGGGACAATCTATTAAAGAATTAACATAAAGTTGAATATACCCGATGCTCAGTTATCCCGTATACCTATTATATGTAGTTTATGTAATAAAACCTTCCTCGACAAATGTTCTATCCAACACTAAAATATTTTTTCAAATCTGACCAGCGGTTCCTGAGATTAGCGCGTTCAAACAATGATGATGTTGGAAAGAAGATATTTTACTGTGGTCCCGTGATAAGAAAGTCGGAGTTTGATGACCAGAGATGATGGCAGACCAGAGAAATCGAGGGGAACTTTCAAAAATCATACGGGAGACTAGTGCGTTTGTAAGTTTTATACTTACGTAAACCTATTAAGTTATTTGCGTCTGCTAGTTACCATCTCGTTGCAGACTTGATTCGTGAATTTAGAGGCAGTTTTAAGTCGGTTTCATTATTTTATTTTGCAGTCAGCGACGCTCGCGCGGGCTACAGGGACCTTCGTGTTTCACTGATGATGGTTTTCTCTGATAGAAAAAATAAACGACGGATAACATAAGTTATACCCACAGAGGATAACCTATCGTCATAGTTTACGTGAGAATTCCCGTTTTTCAAAATGAGTAGGTACCTATTATCTAGTTTAAATATATATATAATACTTATGTGCCTACGTAGTAATCATGGTAGTATTTATTACCGAGTATTATGCGGTAATTTCAAATAGGTACACATAATAACCTACTTCTACTCTAGATAAGTAATAGGTAATTGTAACCGTTGGCAGATGGCTAAGCGCGTGCCGGTTCGACCTTTTGCTAAATGCCAAGCACTTAGATATTAAAATTGATACAAAAGTCTGCAAAACTCATTATATTAGTAATTACTGTCGTTGTATAGGATGCCGCAGCTGATTATTTGTAACGTAAGATTGTCCAAGATGGCATATTTATATAAATAAATATATTCAATTCATAATCACCCATATATGTATATACACAGTGGGTTTTGTTTTGATTTCGATCAATCAGAAATACCGTTATTAAAAATATAAATAATTTCAATTGCTAAAAAAGGTTGGGAAATAAACTAGTTAAATAATAACCTAAACTTACCCTATTAATTAGTTGCCATCAGAAACTAACAATAACTTTCATTTCTAAACCGAACCAAATCGAACAAAAACTGGCTTCGAAGCAAAACCAGTGTCGTCCTAGGGTTCAATGCTTAAAAATAAATCAACTTTGTTTGACCTATGACCATAGGATTAGGGGACCCATACGGACCCAAAGGGAAACCATAGACAACGAAGGTTTAGGGGATTACTCCTTGGTCCCACGTTAACGATCTTCGGATGACACTTAATTTTTTTTCCTTATTATTTTTTAAATTATAGCCAATAAATGTCATGTTTCGAGGATCTTATCATAAATTGAATATTAAATAGGGATAGATTTGAACAATCTTAATTTTCTATTCATACTCCATACAAAATTTGTGAAGTTATTTGGAACTCTTTATTATGTTTTATATAGGTAGGTAGTATGTACCTTGCAATTTTTAAAAGTACATATTGTTTCATTTGGTTGGTTGTTAATAAATATATATGAAATATAGTAATATGTAAATGTAAAAACAACAGAGGTAAGTACTTTTTAAATAAAATTTCTGATGTAATTTTCTTAATTCATAAATTTTATTGATACTGTACGAAAGTTTTGTGAACAATGACAAGTCAAAAACTATGTTGATATTGTTATTTTCTGAGCTCCAAACCGTTTCCCACAGAAATTTGAGAATAATGACCTAATCCAAGCATTTCAGGGAAAGGTCATCCTTATTTTGCATGGGGCAGATGCAGCTAAAGGTGGGCACATACATAATTCAACAAAAATTGGAGCAAAAAGAAAATTCTTATTTTAAACAACCGTTACTGTCAAAAAGAATGCGCAATCTTAGAAGATCAGCTGCTCCACAGACAATGACTGCTCTCGTTCGAGCCATCTATTGTAACTATTGTTACCCCAACTTGCAGCTTATTCCAAATTCAAACAGGAACTTCCGTGTGCGAAACGCATGAAGACGATGACAAAAGAGGTTGCCCTTCTTATTTTTTTCAAACTGTCCGCGAAACTTGTTTTTTTTTTCTTCATGTAAATTTTGATTTATTTTTGTCAACAATGCATCGTTGCTATGGGAATTTACGGCGTGCTAGGTACTTGAGCTAGTTTGTTACTTAGGGCGTTGTAACTTGATTTGTATAGGTATTATTTAAATAAATTTTAGAGATAATGGCGTCGACAATAAGGTGGAATGAAGTGGGAAATATTGCAAAAAAACTTGATTTCATTTGAGAAGTTATTGTCATTAGAAAATGTTTTGCTAAAAGGGTTAAGGGTCATTCCGACTACTGCAACTTGAAAACTTTCTTTTCATATATTGTGGGTTCTAAATAACTTTCGCCTATGTGGGCAATAGCTTTATTATTGTTATTGCCGTTTTTATTCCTTTAAAGTCGTTAAATTCCCCTACGACATTTTATTCGTCATTTAAACTTAATCCCTCCTCAAATTTTATACTTATTTTTATTGCAAGTAAGCTTTCAATTGTGAAGTAGGTAGGTAGTAATTTTGTGTCATAAACTCATTAATAGCATAATTAATTTGTAGTTAAAACGAAAAATCAAAAAGATCGGAATAAAACATATAATAACTAGTTGTCCCTTATGGCTTTGCCCACATTAGGTAGGTATAATACACTGAAAAATATTTACAAACCTCGTAAAATGTAATTACATAATTGGTAAAAATTAAATTAATAAAACGATAGGTACCTATTTAATAATGAAACTCTTCGTTGAAGGTTTAACAATAATATTTACAATAACTATGTAACGTTTTCGTTTCGTGTTCGTTGAGTTTGTTTATGAGCAATTATTATCAAATGTATAACAAAAAATAAATCCCCATTTTTAGTCTCTAGGTATTTGTGTAAATTTATCCAAAGACTGCATCATTATTGAAGAAACTTTGATGCAAAGATCAGATAAGATAAAATCAGATATTGTATCCATTTCCTTTGAAGAAAGTAACTGATATCTTGGGGTTGCCATAGCTTTTAACGAATAGCAAATGGTGAATGTACTAAAAAATATTTAAAAAGCTTATTATATTACCTAAGTATAAGTATGTACATACTCTATATTACTTTAGGTTTGTAGTCATTTTCTTGAACTATTCTTAATCTAGGGCTCTCCTGAATAGTTCATCTGCCTTCTTTTTAGCCAGTCTATCGCCATAAGTCACGAAAAAAGGAAATAGGTTTTTCTTCTACCAACACGTTTTTGCCCTGTATTTGTCCTATCATAATGATTATTTATTATGATGATGATGCATAAATTAAAGCGCCTTTATATCAGCTGGTTTTGTACTTTGTAATCTTCAAAACTATATAAGGTTAACTACCACTACTACTTTATCCTTTTGTGTTAAAAATTTTTGATGAGATTATTTGTTAAAAGAAAAGTTATATACATACTTACCCCAGTGCGAACTAACGTGGGCGGTGAATATTTGTCAGCGCTACATGAAAAAGGTGTCAATTGCGACTACCGTTCTCACTTGACAGTTGTCAAACTTGTGTCAGTGATTGTCACTCATCATGATGACGAGGCGAGTGCATCATGTCAAAAAACCCATCGACGCGTATGCACCAACATAATACGCTAAAAACGACATACTAACGAATGACTTTTAAAAGTGGGGTGTCAAATAAACTAGATTTTAAAAACGTTATGTAGCTACATTTTTTTTTAATAACACCATTTTGTTTTTTTACTTTTTTGGTCTTGTCATGTTTTGTACGGCTTATAAGAAATTAACACCTATAATTAAATAGAGAATAAGTTCTAATAACACCCACTTTGATGATATTTACACTATTTTTAATTCTATACCGCAAATAAAGCTTAACCCTTCGTAACTCGAGATTTTCAAGTACAAGTCAAGTAATTTGAGTACTAATTCTGAATTAATAGTCTTGAGAGTTGCACAACACTATTCGAATAGAATCTAGTATCAAAGTATGACTTTTATGTCTGTGGAATAAGGTTGAAATTATGATGGGAGTTGGGATTTAACTGTAATAAATAATGTTGTATTTCTAATACAAAAAGCAGAATCAGCTGCCGTTCCCTTTATTGTTCGGAAATAAAATGTCTTGAAGAGAATTTGCACAGAGAAACGCGGTTGAATGCTTGTTACGACTTTATAGGGATGTGCTTTAACGTTAGAAAACCATCGATTTTAGTCGGTTCGGTTAGTTAACTATCTTTGGAGATAATATATTACAAAAACAACTAGATAAGAAATAAATATTGATATAACATTGTTGTTTACAATATTCGAACTCGAAATGGCTCTATCTTTGTGTTTCAAGCACACTCATTATAAAGAAACAGTTCAAAAACATTTAAAACGTATGTTACCCGTTTCGTTTTGAAATAAATTGTGATTTAGACGTCAAATAGGTATGCCTTTAATTTTTTGCATTTATTTTTCCCATTTCCCATCACCAAATTTGTTGAAAACATATTTTAAAAAGAGAAAAATAAAAACGTTTTCCCGTCCCGCCTGTAAATGTCCGGTATTTGTGGATGTAATATTAAGGTTTTTTGTTTAGAGTCTTGAATTACAATTACTTAGTCAATGGTTAACCGCAAAAGGTGTAGTTATTGTCTAATTTGCTTTTACAAACAAACAATTAAAATCATTTTTATTTTTTCATGGTAATCGAAAAGCTATTTTATACTCTATAATAAATGTATATTTTGCTGTATTTCAAATATCTTATGGTATAGATTAGTTGAGTTATCCTTTATAACGTCTAGACAGTCGCATATCACAGACATCGATACCAAAGCAGACGCAAATATTGACACAATTGCATAATGTCCTTATCGATAACACGAGTTCATCGATAAGATGACATCACTAGGTCCAGGTGCGGCACGCGTTCGAAGGACACGTTGGCTCTTTGTCGGCCGCCCTTAGTTGATTTCTTAAGGGTTCCGTAGATATTTCATATTAAATATAAAACATTCACAACTTAGTTCTAAATAATGGTATAAGATAACTGTACCTACATTAAGTTGAACTTATGTAAATCTATATATTTTTTAATTATGTACGTAGGTATATTTTTATTACGAGGCTTACAATATGTGCAAATGATTATCATTCAAAAATAATGCAGTCTTGTATAAATATATCGCACCTTTCTTAAACCGTTCCATCGCTTCATTCCTTGCATGCGGAACTCTAGTGTATGGCAAACAAGCATAAATTACAGATTTTTGGCTGGGCATGCGTAGGTAGGTATATTGTATTTAATTTATAAAGGATCTAAAACGTTTTTGTCTCGCATAAAAATGCATCAAGAATATGCATATAGGTAAGTATTCTTCAATTGTATTTTAATGAAACCTTACTATAGATATACCTAAAACTAAAGAAATAAACGATTATCATAATTGTTATTCTAAATTAGAATTTCTAATACTAAAGCTACATTTAAGGAAAGAAAATCATTATAAAGTAACACGCGAGTCGAAACCTAGACAAATAAAAAAACTACTCTACTTATTTGATTTTTTTTTTGGTTGTACAAATAAATGATTACAATTTTATTCTGTAAAGAATCTGTATGCGTAATTCTATAAAAAAAAAATAACAGCTGAATTTTTTAGTTTCTTTGTTACCACGTGCCCAAGAAATCCCGCTCCAGTTTCTATTGTCCAAATTACATACTTACACCCGCTATTTCATCGCAAACTTGACAAGCAAAAAATTGATCTGAGAAATTGTCGGACTTATTTGACGTAACCAAAGTTTGATTTAAACCGAACATGATAAAAAAAACTAACAGTTTCTTCTCAAATCTTTCGGAAATGTTCTGAATCGCGAAAGCTTTAGAAACGTGGCGTTTGAACTTCGCTTAGAATTTCAACTTTAACACGATGCTCTAAAGTTGCAACTTATGTAGGTAATTTAAAACTTTGGTTGGATGTCTTATAAGCTCTTAAGACTTTTCGGGCGGGCTGTATTTCTAAGGAATTATTATACAGACTGTAAGATTTGAACTGACATCTTAAAAGGTTTGACAAAGCTTTCAGTGCTATTTGTCAAGGTATTGTAATGCATGTGCCGATTTGTTAGAAAATTATATTGCAGCTCTGTTACTGACTAACCAAAATAGAGTGACAAAAACTATTTAATACAATAATTAACTAGTTATTAAATACAATTCACACAGCCCCGTGGTAAACTCGAAGCTTGTGTTACGGGTGCTAGATTTCGGATTTACCTAATATAGTATGCATACATAAATATTTTAAGTAGGTATACCTACATAAATAACACCCAGACACCCTACACAATAAATGTATTTATAGACAAACTAATTTTTTCGAATCGAAAAAATATAACATTTAAAAAGAGCGCTTAGCCACACACTGTTAAAGCTCAAATTAACTTAACTTTCCTTAATATTGGTGTTAATTTGTATTTATTTGATCTTAATAAAACGTTAAGCAAATACAACAGATTGTAAAGATAATGTTTAATTTGTTGAACAAAATTACACACTGCAGGTGCTGTATTTGTTATTTATTGAGTGTTGTGTCTTTTTGGTCGTATAGCATAATCAAGTATTCCTTTGGGTGTCGTAAACTTAAATTCCTCAGTCATGGTGGAAACACAGAAAAAATTACCACGAAAAACCGCTTTTCATAACAAAATAAGCCTGTAATTTAGTTACTTATTGTTTTCGAAATACGAATTTATACAAAATTTGTATTCATTTTGCTTTTAATATTTAAGTTATTTAAAGTCATCTATACCTATCTACTTAATTTAACCTAATTGAATATTATAACATAATTGTTATCGAAGTTTGTATCAAGTAGGTACCTCATTTCGATCCAGGCGATGTATAAAATGATGATGATGAAATAAACTCAATAATTAAACAAAATCTGTTTGTGCACAATTGTGTATATTGACTATCTTCTGCAAACAATAAAAACAGTGGAGTGCAAACAAAACGTAAAAATTTCCCCGTTTTAGGGGATTCGATGCCGGAACGAAACTGCATCTGCCGCCCCTATCTGTCTATAATTACAGGACAGTGAAATTATCTATTACATTTGTTACATGAGGGCCTCACTTGTTCGAAATAAACAAAAAGACAAGCGTTTTGATAGCATCATCATATCAAAATCGTAATCAAGACATTTAATTATTCCCCTAGTAAAGCATAGCATATACACGGTTATATCTTGCGTTTCGTGTAAATATCTATTTTAACGCGGGCGAAGCCGTAAGGCGGACAGCACGTATAAAATAATCAAGCCAAAAACTGTCAATGATAAAAAAATTTAGAAATAAATTTTTTGTTTGACTAATGACCGGTGATGAATTATTAATATTGTCAAAAATAAGTACGGTATCGGATTTTCATTGCCATTCCAGTCACTATGGCAACAAACAAACATACTCAAATTAATGAAATCGCACGCGCAAATGCAACGCGTGCTAGATCTGCGATAACACGGCAACCCTAATGTTTAAGCGATAACAAATGGTAAATTATCAAAATATTGCCAACAATACGACGTAATTTTATCTTAAATCAGCAAAACTTGCGTGATTTTATTATTGCAATTCGCAAGACCCTAAAATAATTAGTTTACAGGAAGTAGCAAACGTACGTTTATATCCGTGAGTTACTTTTATGGTACCTATTTAATGTGTATTGAAAAGTATGTGAGTAGATAGATGTAGGTAAGAAAGAATTAATGGATTGAAAAGAGAGAAAGATAACAGATACAGAGTAAAATATAAATTCTAAGCCTTTATATTCTAATCCACATAATGTGTTTTCCCTAAATATTTACCAGTAGGTTCATTAAGAAGACCCACTTTTGTCAGCTAATAATAATAATAATTTCCGTTCATCAACACAAAAACAAACAATAGTTTCGTACGACCATACTCATACTATTTTGTAAAGGGGATGTTTATCAATTACATCAAAAATTAACCAAAAACAGTGACACCGTGAACAGTACCTTCTGCCGACCAATACAAATTGTCTAATTGCAATAATTACAAATACATGCGTCGGCGTTTATAAATGCATCAAGGATGGCGCGCACGCGTTGTCATTAAATTACGTCAATTTGACATATGACATATGTCGTGTGCAATACCGTTTTAAGGGTTAGGATAGGACACTTCATCAGTGAGCTTGTTTTTTTTTGTTGTTGTTTTTTTGCGTTCATCTAAAGTTTATCAGGTTGTGTAAAGCGTTTTAATCTCTAAATATTGAAAAAGCTCAAAAATTTCAAGCAGGCCTAGATAACGAAAAACGTCTTTGACAGTCTTAAAATTCAAAACAAGTCAGACTCGAAAACTTTATTGTAGTTGTATTGACTACACTTAAAAATAACCAAACTAGCATCCTTATTAGCTTATTAGCTTATTAGCTTGTTAGTAATCACTTGATTTCCATGTACTACGGATCCCTGACTATATTATGTACATACAACCAAGAAGTTGCCTGCCTACAGCTTTGCCTAATATCTAACTGAAATGCGAAGCACATGCCTGGTCGTTTGTATAATAGAGTCTGAATGCCCATTTAAAAACAAAACGCTAAACTATTCGAACAATAGTTTTAAAATACCGTGTTTTTTACGAATATTTAGCATTTCCACAATTACCACTTGAGTCCGATAGCAATAGAAATAGTCCAAATGGGTCAAATTAAAATCAGGGGTGCAAACTGGTTACCGCCAATTTATTCAATTGTTCATTGTTCATAGACTTGTGTAATCAGATCTTACTTTGTTAGTTGACATGACAGTGATGCCTTCTTATACATAATGTTAAAAAATGTAACGTTTTGTAAAAAAAAAAAAATTACTGTTTTGAGGTCCCTTTCCGGCCCAAATTTGGTATATAGGTAATCATTTAGACGCCTGGGACACGGCTTGCTGCAGTTATAATAAGACGTTGCCCCCTTACAAACATAATCTAAGGCGGACGGAGTCGCGGAGACAGCTAGTTATAGTATTGGACAACATCTCCATGCCTTTTTTATAACAATTCTAGTTATTTTTAACTTTTATGGGTAACGACAATACAAAACGAAAATTTATTTTGCTATATATCAAGAACTGTTGAAAAGCGTTAGAACCGCAAAAGCCATCGACATGGCAACATCTGCAACCCGCATACTATACTAGCCGGCGCATACTAGCACTAGCACCTACCAACAGTGTTGCCGTACTTAATAAAATAAACACATTGTTACACACTTTTAATGTCCTAATAATGAGAGAGCGTGTGTTATTCAGATTTGAATCAGAAGTAGCTCATACTTTTAATAGGTATGTAGACACATCTACATCAATGTATATGATTATTTTATTTTATTTTACATGTCGGGGCAGGCAAGAACATCGGTTGAAATATGACTCAGAACCGGTTTGTGCCGGCCGCATCGCACTACAGGTTGAAGCGCTTCGCCGCGCCATAAAACTTTGCCACTTGTAAAACTGGTTCAGACCGCTTTCGTTCGTATAAATACGACCGTCGGCCGATCTAAAATTACATTCTTGTTTGAGCCGTTGGGCGGAACAGTGCTTTGTTAGTAATAAATGTATTCTTGTTTGAGTAGTCGGTTGGAACAGTTCTCTGTTTGCAGTAAATTCATTTGTTGTTTGAAGTAAATTAATAATAATAATCTGTTGGTAATAAATTGAGTCGTTGGACCGAAACATTGTAAAATGGAATAAATAATGGACGTTTCTTCGTGGTTTTATTATCAACATAAAGACGACTGTGACGTTAGACCTGGTGACGTCATAACCAACTAGAAGCCCTCCTGATAAACACACACTCCTCGACATCCTCTACATCTCCACTCGACATCAGAAGTGGGATAACAAACCTGAACAAGTGGGATAACAGACCTGAACAAGTGGGATAACAGACCTGAACAAGTGAGATCCGAACTTCGATAGATCTGAACCTCGATAGCCTTGAGACTGTACGCTGCCACAAGACCAAGACAAAGAAGAAGGCAAACCATACTGACGTCAAATTTTGGAACTACCTGCATCTTTATAAAATGATGCAAAAACTGACCCAAGAACAAGAAGAAGACTTAGTTAAACCATACTAACGTCAGAGTTTTGGAACTACCTGCACCTTTATAAAATGATGCAAAAACTGACCAAGAAGATGGCTTAGTTAAACCATACTGACGACATATTTTTGGAACTACCTGCGTCTTTATAAAATGATGCAAAAACTGACCCAAGACCAAGAAGATGGCTTAGTTAAACTATACTGACGACATATTTTTGGAACTACCTGCGTCTTTATAAAATGATGCAAAAACTGACCCAAGACCAAGATGCCGAGCAAACAAACAATTGAGGATCATACTGACGTCAGAGTTTTGAAACTACCTGCATCTTTAAAAAGTGATGAAAACAAAATTGATGAAACGCAAATCGGTCAGGACTTAGCCGAGCAAATAAACAATAGACGATCATAGTTTTGAAACTACCTGCATCTTTATAAAGTGATCAAATAAATGATGGAACGCAAATTGATCAGGAAAAAGCCGAGCAAATCAATAATTGGATCAAAATTCCAATGAGAATTCCTACGAACCCCTTCTATGAAATATTCTTCAAGAACTAATTAAGTTTCTTTTACAGATTCACTTCCGCACTACGAGTACTTGATGATATACTCCGAGAGGCAGATGCATAGCACGCACTGCCTGTCAGTAGGGCTGTGTTGGTGGAAGAAGACGATGCACTAGGCCCTCAAAACACTACTGCAAGCGAGCCCGTGCCATCCACCTCCCATGCTAGACTGCCTGAGCAAGACTCCGACTGAAACAAAGTTAAGTTGATCATTTTTATAAATTTTCCCCAGAACTCTTACCCTCCGAGACCTTACCTATTCTTCATTAAAACTTTGTTCAACTCGATGGAGTTGTAAACAGATACCAAACTCAAAAGCAACTCTCTTTGTTACAGACAGTTGCAGACCAGGCAGGTGCAAAGCGCGCACCGCCTGTCAGTCATTCCCGCACTACGAGGACCCCTTCGAGGCAGATGCAGAGCGCGCACTGCCTGTCAGTATGGCCGAGTAGGCGGATGAATACGATCCTGTAGTTCTACCATGCAACACTTCTACCTAGGCAAGTACCGTAAACTTTAAGCAATATGCAACCAAAACAAACAAACAAACAAAAGAAAGAAAAAGAAAGAAAAGAAAAAAAAAAAAAAAATTTGGCGAACTATAGATTTTACACAAACTAGACTAACAAACTAAGTAATAAAATACGGATTATGATCTTAAACATCAAATAAGAAATCAGGTTGTGTAACTGAGTCAAAAACAATTTAAATAACTGTATGTCCTAGTATAACATTTTCAGTGCCTCTGGGGACCCCAGCATCGACCTTTCAAATTATCCTTTATCCCCTGTGGACCACGGTGTAGTATAGCCGCCCAGACCACAGCATCGACCTGCCTGTGAGACTTATTTTAAAAATTAAAAATTAAAAAACAATGTAAGTGCGTGGAGCATAAACATTGATAAAAATAATAACATAACTCGCTCACTGTCCGCTTTCGTTATCCATTATCCTAATAAACATTTTAACTAACATGTTTTAAATCATCGCTGATAATTTGGTGTTTGAGATCAACTTATCAGAACATTAAAAATTATTCCAAAAGAAAATGTAACTTACAACTACCTTCTACTAACCTCTACGAAAAATTCCACAAGTACCACGAGAAAATTCCAAGAGTACCTTAATAACCATGCAAGTACGTGGAGTGGCAAGCATTGGCCATAAAATTATAAAACAATGTAAATACGTGGAGCATGAACATTGATAACAATAGTAATAACTCACTCACTGTCAGCTTTCTTTATTCATTTTCTAATAAACATTCTAAGTACTATCTTTTAAACTTTCGCTGATAATTTGGTGGTTGAGATCCAATTATCAGAACAAATAACCTTGCACCAAATTATCAGCTAGTGTACCTTTGAATGGATACCTAGCTCAGAGAAACTTTTTCATCTTTTCCAGAAAAACGACTGGTGCAGAGCGCGCACCATCTATCTGCATGGCCGTGTCGGGGCAGGCAAGAACATCGGTTGAAATATGACTCAGAACCGGTTTGTGCCGGCCGCATCGCACTACGGGTTGAAGCGCTTCGCCGCGCCATAAAACTTTGCCACTTGTAAAACTGGTTCAGACCGCTTTCGTTCGTATAAATACGACCGTCGGCCGATCTAAAATTACATTCTTGTTTGAGCCGTTGGGCGGAACAGTGCTTTGTTAGTAATAAATGTATTCTTGTTTGAGTAGTCGGTTGGAACAGTTCTCTGTTTGCAGTAAATTCATTTGTTGTTTGAAGTAAATTAATAATAATAATCTGTTGGTAATAAATTGAGTCGTTGGACCGAAACATTGTAAAATGGAATAAATAATGGACGTTTCTTCGTGGTTTTATTATCAACATAAAGACGACTGTGACGTTAGACCTGGTGACGTCATAACCAACTAGAAGCCCTCCTGATAAACACACACTCCTCGACATCCTCTACATCTCCACTCGACATACATTAGATTTTTTACTTGTAATTTAGTAATGTTATAAGTTTGACAAAATTGTAACTATTTAAGTCTTTTATTGGAGAAGCCACTGGCTCCTGAAACACAGTGTATACTAGCTCAGGAGCCTATGGATCATATTATACTGTACACTACTTTTAGTCAAATAAACAACTTTTACTTTTTTTTTATGGCTTTTGTAAATTAGTTGTAATAGGAAAATGCATCATCAACCCCAATTGACGTTCCCAGTGCTGTGACACAGGAACTTCTCACAATATTACGAGTATCTACCGAACTCTACATAATGTACTATCATTTGTTCAAAAGCGACTTATAGGTACACATACAAAGTTACACACCTACTCTGTACTGTCATGATCTAACTAAAGCGAATAGGGTGCAATGAGAGGGTGCCATACCGATTGCAATTCGTTGTGGTCAAAAATAATGCTATAATTTTTATTTGTTTGTTAGAATTATTACAGCTATTTATATTCGTAAATTACGGAGAAGAGTTAATTTGTTTAAATTATTGACTACATTTAGTTAGGGACTACTTATATAATTACAAACATGCAAACATGGTTTCGTATTTTTATCAACACAATAGTCAAAGAGGATGTTCTGGATTTTACTGGTTTTTTCAAAGCTAAGTTTTTATAGGATAATTTCTTACAACAAACAATTAGGTATTATAAAGACAGATAAAACATACAATCAATTTCATATCTTACTAGAAAGTCATAATAAATTCTGGATGTATTATTTAAAACCTTAGATTTGTATGTTGTATGTATATTGTAGATATGTATTATATACAAAGTTACACACCTACTCTGTACTGTCATGATCTAACTAAAGCGATCACTTGGACAAGTCAATAAATACAATACATTATTATTAAACAATGGAAACAAGGTTGACATAAAAATATGTTTCGTTTTTTTAAGCACTGAATTAAGAAACATAAAGAACAATCTGCTCATATCTGAATAAACAACCATTCAACCGTTTAAAAGTTTAAAGTTTCAAACAATTATATTTATTTAGCCCTAGCCCACCCGCCGGCGTTTTTTTACGTATCTACATACCTGAAGTTTGTAAAATATAGCCTAGCCTTACTCGAAAAATGTATCTACTATCCAAAACTAAAAGATTTTTTTTGTCTTTGACTTGAAATATATCATTTTTATTAGGATTTTTTTTTTTTTAATTATTAATTAATTAGGATTTGTTTTCATTTTTTGTTTGGTAAAAAATTGCTATATCTTTTGTTATCTACTTTCCGAAACAAATAATATTTCTGTCAGTATAGAAATATTATTTGTTTCGGAAAGTAGATAACAAAAGATATAACAATTTTTTACCAAACAAAAAATGAAAACAAATCCTAATTAATTTGTATTATCAACACTAACCCAAAAAAAACAATAGCTCAGTAGGTATTATTTCCTCATTACCCTACAGTTCATCGGCGCGTAATAATACGGGATTATCTTAAAAAAAACTCTTTGTGGTTTCAGCATCACTGGTAATTCTCATCTTGTGGGATAATAGTTAATTTTATTTTATCTTAAATAACCCTTTTGACAATGTGGGATAATTAAGTATCTACCCTTCGTATTTTTAGACCTAATTTTCATTGGTAAAACTAAAATTCATATTTATTTAACGAAAATAGCCGACCTTTTAATTTAAGACTTTTTTTTGTTTTTTAGCATCCATTGGTTAGTTGACATAAAAATATACGGTCGACATGGTAACATCCTTCTTTCTTTGATGTTGGTTAAATGCTTTCATCATTATTTTATCGTATAAATATAATATGAGTAAAATGAATTGCGAACTGAATTGAAGAGTGAATTGAGGCACCGAGGTAGGAGGTAGGTATAGTAAAACCATTCTAAAAATGAACTCCCCTCCACAAAACCGTGATGATTTCAACGTGTGAGAGGAAATACAGAAAAACAGAATACACAGAAAAAAAAAATACAGAATTAGGTGGAGGGGCGTTCATTTTAGAAATGGTTTTACTATACCTATCTACATATTTTTCATACAAATAAAAATAATACCTACCAGACACGTGTAGAAAGTTGAATATAATCAGAGATCCTTTGGAGAGAGAGAGATTGAAATACCTGAGCCATGTTTAAAAAATAAAATATACTCTACCAGTAAAAATATCCGGATAAAACAACTTTGACCCGGTGTTCCACTGAAAGATTCAATCATAAATCCTCACGGCCCGATCTATAAATAATTCACGTCCTATCTACGTTAGAATAACGTGAAAATGGTCGTCGGAGCGAACACGGCTCTTGGCCTTACGGGATAAATAATTCATGGTTTTGTGTCTTGTTTGCTGTACGGAGCTGTCCAAATGTTATATTATTACAAACATCATCACTAGCATATAAGTCCTACTAGGCATGAGTTTCCCCAATAAAACCCATTGTGTCTTGGAGAAGTTTTTTTAAGCCATACATACAGCTAGTATAAGCACCCTATTAATGTCCCACTGCTGTGACTACAGGGACTTCTCTTGACGAGAGATAATTAGGACTTAATTCATCTCGCTGGATAGATGCGGATTAGAATGTCACATGTCCACCAAATTCTGCAAAGTTCTCAGAATATGCCGGTTTCCTCGCGAATTTTGCCTTCGCGTTAGAGTACGTGTTTATATACAACTGGGTATTATCCTCTCTTGATTTCATAATCCACCACTGATCTCTACATTGAAACGCAAACGAGCAGATGTAAGTTAACCCCTCCGCGGCGCGTCCATTTCGTCCTAATCACACATTTTTATGCCACGCGCTTTGTCAACCATTTAAATTTATTTTTCGATAACAATAGAGTACAATCGCTTGACCATTCATGTATTAAGTACAACCTAATTATTTCGTTAAAATAATGATATAATACAATGGCTGCGTAAATTATAGCTAGGGTTCGTGGTCGGGCATATCTGAGGTATAATTATGGCAGAGTTATACTATTTTTGTTGGTTTTTGAAAGGGTTTGATATGGACCAGTTGGTCAGCTTTTTTATTATTGACTCATTTGTTAACAGATTTTGAATAAATGTTGTAAATTACGGCGTGATTATGTTTTATGGGGGTGTTTAGCATTTTAATGTCCTTGCATTCAAATATTAAATATTCTATTATTGTACAGATGAAACTACAATTTATATCTAAATAAATTTTATTAAACACGTATTTTGTAGAATTAAAGAGAATCTTTTATTAATTTCGTTTACCTATTTTATTTTCACGATTAATATCTAGTAAATTATCAAAATACTCGTATGTAGAAATATTTTTTTGCCATGAAATAAAAGAGTACATTGATCTTACAGAATACTAGCCGACCCGCCGACAGCTTTGTTTGCGTTTTTTGCGTTATATTCAAATAGGGCCTTCCTCGATAAATCCAACATCCAACATTAAAATAATTATTCGAATAGGACCAGCACCAGCGGTTACTTAGTTATGCGCATTCAAACAAACAAACTCATTATTAGAACAAACAAGTATTATTAGATTATTATAGATAGGTATTTGAACAACGATGTCGCTCCCTAAATAGGTAATATTATATCAATACAATTTTCGTTAATTTTTAAGGAAAAATAATCATTACTTTTAAAATACATTTTAACGGTACCTACATAATTAAACATTTTTAGTTCTAATTTTAGGTAAATATCCTTCAAAGGTGAATGGTAGAAAATGACATGTATAGTTTTTCAAATTTAATTCATCGAAAACACTCGTAAAATTAATCGTCCAGTCAATCGGAAACTAACAACAACAACCGCGAACTAATACAGCGCGTGACAGACGGACGGACGTATGTAAAACGATAATTTTGTATGCAAATAATAAATATCTTAAGTGGGATCAAAATACCCACCTCGCTGTAGCGCGGTTAAGGACTGTTGAGAACAAAAGTGTAAGTGTTAACTGCTTACCCCTGAAGAAAGTAAATTGAATTGTTAAATAGTAAAATGAATTGTAAGGGTAAATGTAAGTAAAATGAATTTTATTTCTAAATTTTCTGATTTCTTTTAATTCGTCAACATTATTATTATTTTTTATTTTAGCTGTTGAGTGTTGAACAACCGGTGGTGGTAATAATTATAATCTATTACGCACAAATTACAAACACTCGACTTATCTGGACACAAAATAGCACTTAGTTATTTCACAAAAAAATGCTAATATGGCAAAGCAAAAGAATAAAATACTTTAAAAAATTTTAAATAAACCTACCTTAAGAACCTACCAACTCTTAAAAATAATTAATTTGGCGTCATTTGATTCAGCGACTTTTCTTCACTACTGTACCTTTAGAACAGATGCAAGTAGCGCACCGGCTAATTCAAATTCAGAAGGGGTTGTACGCATGCGTAGGAAATACAACGTGATTGAAAACTTTATATTCTTGCAGATAAGGTTCTATATCAAACTGATTTTTAGTGTGTTCGGTCAATGGCAAAGGTAACACTGAACCTATTTCTGTTGGTTCCTATACTTGTTCAAATTTACATTTACATCGTAAAGATTACTGAACTAAATATGCTCACAGAAAAAAAAAATCCACTGAAATTCTCAAGGCAGGAATCAAACCCGCAATAACTTTCTGCGATGGCAGGCGGACCTTCGCCGTCACGCTATTTATTTAAGTTATTTATGTATTGCTCAAACAATACTGTACCTAGATTTAACGATGTAAATATAAAATAATGTAAAAGGATTTACAAAAAATTAACATGTTTTCACGTGGGTAAGGGTCCAACACCCTTTTCTCAATTTAAAATTACAGAGATATCGCATGCATTTGACCAAATAATTTCAATAGACAAGTTTAGAGTAGGCGACATCACGACATCTATTCACTGCAATGACCAGCTTAAATCTATTGAAAAACGTTTAAATAGATATATTCACGTTAATAATGCTACCATCATTGTAATGCGTACTGTATGGGTTATACTATATATATACTAACACTGCAAAAAATACACCTACAGGATGTTACGTAAAAATAAAGCAATTAATAGCGCGAAAACTGGCAATAAGGTTTGCCGGTGTCTATAAGTATAAGAATAGTAGATACAATATATCCCCCAGAATTATTTATAATATATTTTAATGTGTAGGTACATATTTAACTAAATAATATTTATAAAAATATTATTGTACAATTCACACAGCAATAAGTATCTAGCCAGCCCCGTGGTTAGCTGGAAGCTTGTGTTACGGATGCTAGATTACCTAATTATTAAAGGTAAATATTGTTTTACAATTATTGTACCGACTAGCGAATCGGTCTTCGGTTTGTTTTCTAGAGAGCTTTAAGCTGTTCTTTTGAGATGTATGTTATCTACAACTTTGGATAATTGTTTTGCCAATATTTATTCTGGTCTTCACGACACAGGCATCGCCTAGTGTGAAGACTAACGCTAATTTTTATATAATAATGAATTAATTTTGGTAAATCTTTTTTTTTAATTTTTCTTTTCATTCGTTTTGTGACACCCTGTATACGATATTTGCAATAGACTCCAAATCCATCGACAATGGCCTGATGACAATGCGCCCTCACTCCATCGGTCACGCCGCCTTACTTCAATGGACCCACATTTATAGCTATTTAATTTGCTATTTTACTCCACCATACCATACAACCCTGTAGGTAAACATAAAATATTTCTGCAAACACAAAATATAGATAGGTAACAAAATACATTTATTTTGTGGTTAATTATGGATTGGTGTTACAGGACTTAGCGGGGCCCCCAGATTTGACAAGATTAATGAATATAAATTAAAACTTCATTTTCTATTACGAGTGCTTACCCGTTCGACCCAAGATTTTTCTACCCAAGGCGTGATTTGATCCCTCATCTCTTGCTTATCGGCCCAACACTAACTGTCCAAAAAGGCCTTATTGCAGAATTGAGCAAATATTCTCGTAAGTTCAAAGGAAAATTAAAATGCTTTCCGCAATCATACTCGTAATCCTGGAGCAGTCGTGGGTGTAGGCCATATGTAGTGTAAGTAATTAGGTAAGAATTAAGATAGACATATATACCTATAACACCTTAAAAAATTGTATAGTCGGTTGACAAGGGTAGAGAATTTTAACCCCATCGCTGCTAATTAATCCAAAAAACCCATTACAGAACGATAGTGCCCATAGCATACTTACACACAATAACACAGGGTAAGGCTCGCCATACACGGACGGCTCGCGTATTTAGCCGTTGATCAACATTACATAGACTGCTCTTGCATTCAAGCTCTTAACAGCATTGACTGCTTGACCACACCTTGAAATTTCACAGTACTGCCAACTGAAGCAGTTACAAATGCTTAAGCAGTTCGTGTAGGTACCTATGTTCGTACGTATAAGTCTGTAGTTCATTATGCAGTCGCAGCTTCAAGCAATCGATCCTGACTGCCTAAAGCAGTCCGTGTATGGCGGGCCTAACAGGCAAATGTTAACGATGCATCTTATCATAAAGATCTTATCGTCCCGTGTCTTATTAGATTAATGGTATGCACGTGTGCCCGAAGCCTTAATAAGGGTAAAATACCGCTTACTTCTCAGATATAGTATCTTTAAATTAATTAGGAACCTACGTATACGAAACTATATTAAACATATTTTAAATAGGTAGGTAAGCACCTAAAGTTTATTTTGTACTTTTTCGCGTGCTGAGTGATGAGGCATTTTCCGCCCCATCGACCATCTTTTCCCATTCGTAATCTACACGTTGTTTTTATTTTCTAAATTACCTACCTACATGAAAAACATTATTAGCTAAATTCTATAGGTACTTAACTAAAAGGCTCAGTAGTAGTTGTTATGCTATACGATAATTTAATCGGATTATCGAACTGTTGAGACTTTTTAAGTATCAGTAGTCCGAGGATTCTGAAAAATTCATTTTGTATCAGTAGTCCGATAATCGGACTACATTCTCGGACTACTGATACTAGCCCTTAAAACCTACGTCCAAAACTAAAATTTCTATAGATTGTATTATTATTTCTATTGAATTTAATTTCTATGGCGGACCAGTGACACCGCCCAAGGCGATTTTCGTATTTATTTACGAAAATCCATTTTATGTAAATAAAAGATTTAAATATATTTTGAATAGAGTCTAAGGGTTGTTCCATTAGCCTTAGGCCTTTTATTTTTACCATCAGTCAGATATTTAGACTCAGACATGATATTTATCTAGTTATTCTTTTTGAAAGAAGTAGGTATCTACTATATATGGATTAGTACATTTTCACATTCAGACCAAACCAACCGTAAGGGTTATTATAAGCCTTCACAAAATTGATTACCTATCTTCTTTTATATAAAAATCAATTGTTGTTCGTTAGTCTCGCTAAATCTCGGGAACGGCCGGGCCGATTTAGTTGGTTTTGGTCTTGAAATGTTTTTAGTAGCCCAGGGAAGGTTTAAAAGGTGAAAAAACTATATAAAGCGGGCGAAGCCGCGGGCGGGTCAACTAGTAATATATAAAATCATTGATTATAAATGTTATAATAAGCCATAAACTAGATGATGAGCCATCAGCACGATAAGCTTCAATCAAGCTTGTCATCCACACCCTGAGTCCACACCCATCAGTCACTTGACATCAACCGGTAGTGACGTACCGGCAGACTAATCCTGTGCACCCCATGCTTAGTCACGAATCACGATTAGAAATAAAAAAGTGATTGTCTATAACAGGGTAGGCGAGGCGCGGTCATGGATTTATGTGCCGCTTGAGATCTGGATGTATTTTTGCCTAATTTACAAATTTAAGCAAATTGAGCCAACCTGAGCATTGCTTGGTAGGTACTTTTTATAATTTCATTTCAACTATTCCGGTGATTCTATTTGCCTGACAACTAAAGCTAATGTATGTACCTACTGACTTATTTTTTTATTAAGTACTTTCTTTTGTAAACTTATGGAAAAGCCGGTAATATTTGTATTATTTTCCATAGAGAAAAATAATTTATAACTTCATGTATTTTCTAAGACAAAAATAATCAGTCAGTGATATGTAACACTGAATCCATGTGGTACGTTAATTTAAACCGCGACGGTGCATTTTTAATAAAGTTGATAGTCGGCCGATGCATGATCTGATCTGCCTTTTGTTACAAATCCCAATAAACAAAGATTAGAAAGCATTTTTCTAAAACGGTACCTACATAAATTGAGGGTTTTATTGATATGTTAGGGATTAAAATTAATCCTCAGTCAAAAGGTTTGCAAATATTTTTTTATGGTTAGGAGGGGAATATGATGCTTAATCCTACTTATCGTAAATTATTGAAACAATAGGTTTAAAAAATTATACGTAAGTAAGTACGACTTAAATTGACGCACTTTGGCTTTGTCACAGGCTTTGTGTAGAGTCCTAGTCGCAAAATATGAAATTTAGATTTAAAATTTATAGATTTTCAAGGTAGGTATGTATAGTAAAACCATTCTAAAAATGAACTCCATACAGAATTCGGTAGAGGGGCGTTCATTTTAGAAATGGTTTTACTATACCTTATGGAGATTATGTACCTACTTGTAAAAGAAAAAATAGGTGAGTACCTACCGACATAAATAATATACCTAGGTACCTAATGATTGATTGCTTTTTACAGTTAATATGCTGAAAGCTGTATGATGCTGGCCAAATAAATTGAAACGAAAATAGTCTTGTCATGATGATTGCGACAGGAAGAGATGGAATGGTACATTTTGTGGGCGGCACAGCACGTTAGATTAAATAGTAAGTATTATAATGTAAGACTTAGTGTCGCATTGTGAATGTCTGTGATATGCACCCACAATCTGTTGAGCTAAGCAGACAATACTAGAATTAATTATATTATAACTGTGCCTGTACGACCTCTGTGGCGCAGCAGGCGAAGGTCTGCCTGCAACGCAGGTGGTTGCGGGTTCGATTCCCGCCTCGAGACAAAAGATTTGTAGGTACTTACTAATATTTGTTTAGTGTCTGGGTGTTAATGTTTAGGGACCTATTAAAATATGTATTATTTATGTATATTTTATTTATAATTAGATATCAACACACCCGTAACACAGGCTTCAAGTTTACCATGGGGCTATATATTGCTGTGTGTAATATTTAATTAGTTATTTTTATTTGTACTTATTGAGGGTAAAATTCTTTGCTATCTGGTGACAAATTAGAGTTTAAGGGGTTTTATAAATGTAATGTGTAATTTATGAATGAAATAGGTTAGAAAAAAATCCTGGTAACAACAAAATTGTTATTAGTGGAAAATTAAAGGTTTTTTTAACATTATGGATATGTACGGAGTATTTTAGTAATAAAAAGCAAATGTTTTCATTAAACTTATTTACTTGCAGAATCAAAACAGATGCAATCACTACCTTTTAAATTAATGCTCAACAGGTACATGTGGTATATTTATATGAATCAATGCCACTTTCATAGAAATAAAGCAGGTGGAGCCACAAGTGGGTTACCTAGTTGATTATAATGTACCTTGTCTTAAAAACTTAATATTGGAAATGTTTGTTTAAAATTTAAATCTAAATTTATATGTCATTATATTTTGGAGGGTACTTAAGGTACTGTTCAGGTATTTTCATAGGGTTGTAGTTAATCTGACTCATAATGCATCGGAGAGCAGCTAGGCCGACATCATCGGTGGAACTAGGAGTGTTTACAATACTATTCCCATTACAGATCATCTTCAACAACTGTTTGAGCTCATGCTCTGGGAATAAGCACTTGCTCATTAGCGAAGTTTCCATGATGCATTGGTGGAACACTTTGGTCGCTGTAGGATCTTCTGGTAGAGGTTTACCTTCCATCGCATCAGCAATATAGTGATAGATCTTCCTGAAGTCTATATTTCCCGCTTTTGAAGGTTCTGGAAACTTCTCAAAGTCAGCTATAATACGCACCGCTGTTGCTAACTCAGTCTGTAATTCCTGATAATTATGCGTTTCAATTAAAAAGTCGGCCCATTTGGCTAATGGAACTTGTGGCGCTTTCGTTCGATGTTTCTTCCGTGCTCTTTTTGTACACTCAGTTTTACGGAGTTCTGACTGGAAAAACTCGATTACCCGGAGGATTTCAGCTTTTGATTTAGTGGGTACTCTTTTCCTAAGGTTGGGCAAATCATAGCCGAAATGTTTGAGACCTAAATTCAGGTCGTATTTCTCGTCTTTAGTCCAGCCTTCCAGCTCTGGAGGGATAACTTCACGGTACTCTTCAGTCATCCGTTTGTCGCTCATAGATATTGATTGTAGTTTTCTCTTCGGCATTTTGCAATCACAAACAGGAGATTAAAAAGGGGCTCGTTATACCTTACCTTACTTCCAAAGCTATGTCGGAAAAACAAAAACAACAAACAAGTGAAACAAGGCTTAGGGCATTGAACTGACGTTGAAGTGCGTTGAATTGATGTTCAATGTCAACCTGTTTTGACAGTGACACAAAAATTTTGTTTTATTACACCAGTGAACGTAGGACACGTTTTTAAGAAGATGACCAATTGATAAGAAAAACTTGTAAAATTGTGTTTATTTATTTATTTATCTATTTTAACATGATAATTTTAAGTTCGTTCACTAATATTATTAATGATTTCAAGATCAATGAGAGAGTACAATATAGGAAATGTTGTTTTTACTTCTAAATAAACATGTTTTATTATTATTTACAGGAATTTTTTGTGACATCTATTAAAGAATATTGAAACCATGATATTCAACAGAGCTCAAAGCGTCCATGACAGACAACGAATCTTTGACAGCTTATGGAGTAGAGAAGTTCAAGTTGTCACCACAAGATGGCAGTAACGCAAGTTTGTTTTGTACGTGTACCAAGTGTGGATAATGTGGGTCGCCATAATAAAAGAAGAAGAAGAAAAAGTGGATATGTGGGTAAGTAATAATAATAATTATAATATCATAGAAATAAAGAAAATAATTCCTTCCTGATTCAAATAAAAATGACCTACCTTTCCGAATTCCGGACTAAGAACAATAAATTCCACTATAATATCCACACCAAGGAGGTTTTATTGCCGGGAGCGTGAAATTACCGTAAATTACTTCAATCAAAACGCCGACAGTAAATTATAAGAATTGTCTTCAACATTAGACTGACTTGACTTTCAATCTGGATGTTGAGTGAGGGTGTCTTGATTAAAAAAAGCTGGAGTAGGTAATTTACCTTATTTTCCTATTTGTACTTTACTTTCATATTAATAGGTACATAGGTATTTATTGTTTGGTCAGTTACGCTAGCTGAGCTAAGCAAATATTACCTATATCCTATACCTCCTGCTAAGCCAACACGCCTCTTTTCAAGAGCTGAGAAATTATAGTCCTCTGTCGGCATTTTAGTTAAACAGGGCTTGTTAATTGTATACGCTGTCATTCAAGACAACTTAAAGCCACCATCAATCAGTCACATGAGAAAGCATGTGTTTGTTTGTTAAACCGACCGGCTGGAGTCGCGTGATTAACAAGGTGAGCTTGATACAAGTGGGGCTTATAGCATTATCTTATAGCCTAAATCCTAATAATATTATAAATGCGAAAGTTTGTAAGTGTATGTTTGCTACTTTAGTACTCTCACGAAAAAAATACTTCATGGGTTTTGATGAAACTTCACAATAATGTATGTAGCTTTTATATGTCAGTACTTATATCAGAATGAAAAATAGGCTTCTTTATACCGCGGGAAAACCCATTATACGCCGGAAAGTCAAAAACTTGCGAAAAGCCGTTAATACGATAATATGGCTTGCATATTGTATGTCGGAATAATACAGATATTTACTTATTTTTGCCGCTAGAAAATATACATAATATTTCCACGGAAAATTATGATAACGCGGGAGAAGCAGCGGACCGACAAGCTAGTTAAGTACCTACCTACATTATAATTCCTTAGGAGTTTTCACTTCCTTAGGCGAAATTCTCAGTTCCCAAGACAATATCGAATATCCAAAGGTACTTACACACTAACTTATAATAATCGTTCTAAGTACACCGTGGGAACGCCGAAAGGTAGATGTTTTGTTTCATTCCCACTCGTGGGTTTAATGATGTGCCGTCTCTATCGTCGAAATTCGTGACTATACGATTCCGAGTTGCTGAGAGGCGATTTGTATAATGTTTTGAAGATTTTTTAATGAAGATTATCCCGTTTTCAGACATAAGGCACTTATTCCTTTAGAAAATAATAGAAATAACTACTTTATTGCACATCACAACATACCTACGTACCTAAAGGTAAATAGGTACCTACCTACCTAACCTGTTAGTTAACCCTACACTTTACAAATTTACACCAACATAAGCCAAAGAACAAGTTTTCAAACTTAAAGGGATTTGTAAGGGGGTAGGTACTTAAATAACTTTGAGTTTCCGTGTGGTGCTGGGTTAAATATAGTACCACCCCATCTTCCCCCGGTTGTCGTTTAGCGTAGGTACCTACACTAGTTATTTATTTAACAGTAATTTTAAACGTCGGAAAATATTTCCAGATATTTGGACAGAAGCGGCCACCAAGAAGCAGCCACCAACAGCCACCAGCAGCTTTCACTATGATCATCTGTCTATCTTGTTGGTGTACGTCCGCCCCGACATTATCCGATCTTCGAACTCTTGTAAAGCCATTTGAAATATGGAGTTTCAAGAAAACGAAAGTAAGTTTTTTTCGAGTTCTTATACCATTATGTTATGGAAAATGGAAATAAAAAAAGCAAACATTTTTAAAGAAAAATATTTTATGTCATATAGGTATTTCCATAAAATCTTAAAGATTATTACTCAGACAAGTCAATAAATACAATAAGTACATAATTACGATTAAAATAAAATATTATTTTAAAACTATCTAACATAACATGCAAACTATAAAATCCTAAGGTTAATTTTAATTAATAGGTCCCACGTACTGGGATGTAATGTAACTAATAAGTTTGTTAACTGCATAAAATTAAGGTACAAGTCTTATGTTTCGTGGACTTCCGATCGAAAATCAATAAGTTAGTCTACCATTGCTAGAGCATGGTGTTCCCCTCCCACAGGCATACCGATTACCGATCCAAAAACAACACTAGTCTCACAACCAGTAACTCTTTCAAATCATTGACGTTTCCTATTACCGGCTGCCCACCTGTTACAAGACACAAAAATATTTATCTGAGTGTACTTGTCAGGGTGAATATGTTATCATGGAAATTAAGGACATTCCTCTGACTTTTTAGTGCTTTGTAAGACGAGATTGGATAAAGAGTATAGAGTAACCGGATATCAGATTTTTTCATGGAGTTCACACTTCGAAAACAGTCTAAATATTTATTAGACCTATTTTTGTAGGAAAATAATTAACTTAAGACTGATAGCTACTGTAAATTAATATAATCTTAAGTTTATTCGTCTACTTATTATAGCAAACAAAAAAATAATTTTAGACAAACTTTTGTAACAACTCCAATAATTTTTTTATACACAAATGATATTCAGTTGAACTGGAGCAGACAAAGTTAAATAATATTTCTTTTAAATAAATAACTAGATGGTTGTTCTTTGAAATATTATTTTAGGTCAAACTCAATTTCGTCATGCATCATCGTTTCTAGTAGCAAAACCAATTTACGATAACAAGCCGTTCTTATTATAACAAAGCTCCGTTTTATCCCACAAAATGACGTAAAAACTATAAAATTTCGGCTCCACAAAGAACCATTGTGGCGTCAGTTGTTAATTGAACGATACATTCCCACTTTTACTTTCATTATGGCTATAACACGAGCTAGGGATGTGCTTAAATGCTCAAAAATAACTAAAAAATAAAATGATGAAGTTTATTTAGTTTACTTATTTTGTATAAACATTTAGCTTTTGATAAAATTGCCCGCCAGCGATTTCGCCCGCTAAATTACCACGGTTCCTAATTTTTTAAATTTTACGGCTATTATATTCGGCCCAGTCGTTCTTGAGTTATAAAATTACACGAAAAATGTCATTGATTAATAATATAAATACATAAATATAAACATTAAATTTTCACATATTATTTTATTGATATCATACCTAACTAAATGCTACCTCATTATTACATAACTTTATTGAAAAATTATTCTCAGAGGGTCTCTCCCCACTCCCCACTTTCTATTTTATTGTAGGTAAATATTTTTTAAGCTTATTTTTTTAGGCTAGCTAATATAGGTATTAATTTTCGTAGGCAGTTTCTTCTAGTAGGTATCATTTTTTTCATTGTTTGTTTTTTTTATTGTTAGTAAAATGTTGTTTATCAAAAAATAGTTTTTATTGGAAGGTTTATTAGTTTTTATAAGACACAGCACTAGCCGAACACCCACCATACGAATTTGATCCGGTTCGGTACCTGACAATAGCATTCAAAAATAACTGTACGAGAACAATCATCTTCTATTATTTGATTCGAATCGACAGTTACCAATGATTTAAATTATTTTTGACCTATCTACTGAATTGTATTCCAATCATATACAAAAGTCTAAATAAAAAAAAATATTGATTAGGATACTAAACCAATCAAAATTTAGAATTAAATAATTGTCTATCTTTTGCTTTGCCCGCGTTGAAAAGACTTTCCCGCGGTCAAAATAAGCTTATATTGTTAATCCGCTAATTGACGCAATAAAGAGGAGGCTTTTCCCAGCAGTTGGTGTCAGCGGACTGAGATGATGATGATGAAGGAGTCCTAATCTTTTCCAGCCGTACATTTATAGCCGATGTAACTTAGGGTGTAAAACATTTCTAAAGAAATCGACTCATAAGTTTTTGAGTTTATTTATTACAATCAAGTATAAAATACAAATCTTACCTTTTCATAGTAAATATTGGTGTATTCATAAATTTAATTTAAGTACCTACAACATATTGTAACAGCAACCGTAACCGTAACACTTAACTCATACTGTACCTACCTGTACAAAAGTATCTTAAAAGATTCTTGTAAGAACCCAAACAGCATTACATTATTCATTAAGTGGCTATTAAATACCTGCTTTTTCTTTCACTTCATCCGAAAGAATCCAGCAATATCTTGATCCAAATCGTTTGTTTTTATTTCTTTTCAATACAAGTTATAAATCTGTTGGCGCCAAAACCGGCAACGCGCGCCAGTCTTCTCGTGTCTAGTACGCGGTGCGCATGCGTCAACCTTCCAGTTGCTATGGTAACGCGTAAAACCATAAATAGTGCCGACTCGTGACATAACATTGTTTTATAGGCTAAGTTTGAGGATGTCATTGAGAATATGGTAAGTATTTGTACTCTATGTATTTGCGTTGTGCTATCATAACCTAGTTTCGAATTTTGAAGTTAAACTGGTGTATGTTTGTCAGTAAGCAGTTTGTTTTACACGCGACCTACTAACACATTGCGATGAGTATTTAAGTAGAAAGGTAGGTACCTATGTTTAAATTTACGTAGGTACCTTTATTAGATCAGTCTCTAGCCACTAATAGGTAGACAATTGTTTGATATTGTCTATTTATTTATGTACCTACATAAATAAAAATAAAATGATGTTCTTTAGTCCCGCTAAAACTCGAGAACAGATAGACCGATTATAGCTGATTTTTTATATTTGTAGGTTGTAGGTATTTCAGGACAGGTTTACTACATATGAAAAATAATTGTTTGAGATAACTTATAAAACTTTAAATGAATGCCATCCTATTTGTTTGAGACCTGAAATTCGTAAAATTTGCAATAAGTAGATACTTACCCACTTAATTACCCGTTATAGGTACATAGGTAATTGTTACACAATAATAAAATAATACTTTATTAAAATTATTACACACACACACATAACACGGCAATATCTTAAATAAGTTATATTTGTATAGCATCAATAGGTCATTTATTTCCTTAAAATCCTAAAGATCACTTGGACAAGTCAAAAATCTGTTTACCATTTGCATCAACCGCACTAATTAGTAAGCTACAATTATTATACAATGACATATTCCTTTTCTCTTTACACAATGGACGATAAATAATATGCATAAGCACGTATTGTGTACAAGTAGATTTTCTTTGATAACAATAACAATTTTCACAATCGTTATCTTGGTTAGACGCAGTTCTTAAAGGCTTGTTAATTAGCTTAGATAGGCCAGTAGGGTAAGGTCAGAATTTGTGATAATAGGCCCTTGAAGCCCTTAAAATTACTGGGTACTTAGAACACTTACAGTTAATTATGAGTTTTGAAAAAGGTTATAAGGGCACGCTTTTTCGATTACGTTTTTAGGTTAAACCAATTTTTCATTGCTTCTTAAGCTGGTCAAACACAAACAACACAGATATTCAGTGAAAATTGTTTACTAAGCTAGAAACCAATAACATTTATTACAGGTTTATCTTTTTATAGGTATTTGTTTTAAAAAATATCTCCCATTTAATTTTTATTTATCCGTCGCTTTCACCATAGTAAAATAACTAGGATTTTTTTTTCATATCGTTTTGCTTATTTTATAATAACTCAATATATTTTTGAATTGTCAAGCCCTTTATTTTTCACAACCATACGATTTATAACTATAATTTTGCTTAAATGTATTTTTTTAAAATCATAGATAAAAATTTTTAATACGGTATTAATTAAAAACAGATAAACAAACATTAAGTCATCACATAACTATTCGTAACCCACTAACACTGTTGTTGTTATGTTATGCAAACTATTTCCGTGTCTTCGGAAGTCATGGTCACTCTACCACCCACACTAATGTAATAGCTGTACTAACAGTAATCACTATGTGTGTGTGCTTTAGGATAATGGCTTATAATTTCGATCCGCCAGGCACGGTCCCAGTGGCGCAGAGGATAGCGCGTTGGACTTCTAATCCAAAGGTCGTGGGTTCGATCCCCACCTGGGATGTTATTGCTTTTGCGGTAACTATAATAGTATTTAGCGAAGTTTCTTTGTATATTACATTAGTATTCGGTTTAATACCTACCAGTTAAGATGCAAGATAACGTATTTTTGTCGAGTGATAAGCTCAAAACTTGTGTTAAGGGTACCTACTAGATAAACTAAATACTCTACTCTACTAAGACAATTTTCTTTTACAACGGAACACTCAGTATAAATTACTGCAAATGGTACAAACATTTGTCCCGAGGCGGGTTCGAACCCGTAACCTTTTTCGGACCTTCCCTCGCCGCGCTACAGAGGAGAGTAAATTATCCAATGGCATATAATTTAAGTATCGACTTTTAAACAGAATGAAGGCCTATACAAGTAGTTACTATACGAGTTAAACAACTTCATCATATCCGTCGGCCTATCGGTTAGTCGGTCGAGAGATCCGCTAACAGACATGTCTTCGTTAAAGGCTTGAATATAGATATCTAAGGAAATAAATAATACGGAATTTACTAATGTACTAGGTAGGTACAATGTAGAGCGTTTGTATCGTAGTGTTAAACGAAAATGAACGACTGTGCGAAATAAACTGGCAAGAAAGGTTAGAAAGGGCACTATAAACTAATAATACCACCGAATAAGTTAAATTCTGTATATTATGTATATAAGTGGGGTTAATATTAGATTAAGATGAAC
This sequence comes from Chloroclystis v-ata, assembly GCA_963691955.1. NCBI lineage: Eukaryota > Metazoa > Arthropoda > Insecta > Lepidoptera > Geometridae > Chloroclystis > Chloroclystis v-ata. Next base: position 7,078,616 of record OY829905.1, read on the forward strand.
TTAAATAGGCATTATTACATAGAGTCTGTATCTGAGTATGTAATGATGCCAATGTTATAGTGATTATACAAGTGTTCCATTTTCCCATTTAGTCGCCATTGTGCTAGAAAACTAGCGTTGAAAGTATAATTGTTAGGTACCCTTAGGAGAGATATCTACTCTCTTGAGAACTGTCTTCATTTCTGTCTAGGCTAACTGGGGCTAACAGTATTTTATGAATCAATTAATTGTTCAACTAACTTCAAACCTATTTTTTCAACATGGTATTTTTTTAAGGTTTCTACCTGTTGAAATTGAATTTAAAAATTTAAGTCATTTTCACCATTAAATCCCAAAGATCACTTGGACAACTCACTAAATCAGTGTTCTTTACAAAAGAAATGCATTAGAGAGTTGTCCATAACAATGTACCTATGGTGCGCGATATTGTTGTACTATGAGCCATATACGAGTATTATATGCTATTATATTATAGCGTAGTCTGAAAGCAGCTTTAGGTAAGATTGCTTACGAAAAGTTTTTAAAGAGATATTCTTACAATAACTATATTGAAAACGTTTATTTTACAGATTATTATAAATTGATAGATAAGAATATCAGATTATTATTATAATTTAAATTTGATGCATCAAATAAATTCACTGCTTCTCTAAAACTATGCACCGGGATATGTTGCGATTTTTTAAAATACGTAGAGTAATTCAAAAGGAAGGTTTAAAGGTAAAATAAGGTACCCGTGGCGAAGCGAGGGCGGGTCGCTAGTCAAAAATTAAACGAATTAGGCCGACAAACGCGCGTGAAAAACCAATTTCCATAGAACATAACAATTAAGATTACTACAAATGGAAAAGCGAAATCATTCAGTTGTGTGTTGACCGCCGTGACGACCGGTCGTGTTATCAGTGATAAGTGATAACGTAAATAAAATAGCTTCGATAATTGTTGATTATTTGATATGATTGTGGCTGTGACATAGTTTTTCCGGTGTGACATCATTTTAAACAGGTAGCCATTGGAATTTGATAAATAATGTGAGTAATGCCGGCGTGTTTTATGTTTATTTCGTTCGCATTTGTTTATTTTATTCATTGTTTGTTTTTTTTTTGTACTTTTTAGTGATATGCAGAATTAGCGATTTGGTTTACGTTTATTTTTGAAATCATTATCCATGTTGGTCTGTTAGTTAAACTCGATGGTTAGGTATATATATAGGTTGCTTTTTCTCTGGTTGTATGTAAATAAAAGTTGAAACTCTTAATTTTACATAAAGGTAACGCATCTGTAGCTGATATTATGTTATTGATATAGGGTTAATTTCCCTTCAATAGATACATTTTATAGGTATTTTTTTAGCAATGATCAGTTTTTTAATGAAACAATTCAGATAAATATTTACTTAGGTACTTATAAAAAAACCCAGATTTATTTCAAAAGAATTTCAACTATACTACTCGTTGTATTTCCAAGCAATCCTAAGAATGTTATGGAAATAAAATAAATCTTATAACGAATCTGGTCTTGAGCAATTATTTAAACCAATATATTTACTGTTAATTCATTTTAATGTTAAGGCTCTATTCTAAGGTCATTTTATGTTAGTCACGGTTTTCCTTGTATTTTCCTTCGTTGACGTAAGAATACATACCAGGCCATACATACTGCTTATGTAGGTATTCTGTATTTACTTGCCATTTAGGTACTTACGTTTTTGCCCGAGCTTAATTACCACTTTTCTTTCACCTAAATTAATAATTGAAATAAGTACTTACTTACCAATTACAAATTTTTCAATTCTTTTTATTTTAGTCAGAAACTCTCCTTTTTGCCCAATAGTCAACCTATTTCTGTTTCTAATGCATATTTACATTTCGTGTTGGATATTTTTTTCATCATCATCATAGACCAAATTACGTTCATTCCTTCTTTCCACTACTGGGCAGGCTCCCATGTAGAATCACTCACTATGTATGTATTGTCTTGGGATCTGTCATCTATACTAATATTATAAAGCTGAAGAGTTTGATTGTTTGATTGTTTGTTTGTTTGAACGCGCTAATCTCAAATATTTCAGTGTTAAATATGTAGTCCATTTATCGAGGAAGGTTATAGGCTATATTTTATGAAAAAAAAGCAAGCGAAGCTGTTGGCGGTCGGCTAGTTTAAAATAGTTTTCTTTTAAATGACAAAAATCAAGCAAAACTCGTATTGACTGAATTAGAAACAGTCTGAATAGAGATCAAGGTCATCGTTAGGGACCCTAGCAGTTCTAGATCTAGGCTTAACTAGATAATTGGAACTCTTAGACCCTAGGTCAATCAATTGACCGTTTATGTAAGACATCATTTCAGAAAGAGCTTAGACGAAACTGACACAAAACAAAACTCAGGCATTTATACCTACTAGCCGACCCGTCATTTTTCTGCCCGGCGGTTCCTAAGATAAGCGTTTTTATTATTATTAAAATTAAATCCTGTCGCTATCATATTGCGACAACGTTTTCGCATATATGAGATAAGCGTTAAAACAAACGAACTACGAAACGAGTATTAACTTAAAACTTGACTTACTATTTTAAACTATCTTGTGCATGCGGTGCAAGAGTTAAAAAGAATTTCTCAAAAAAAAAATCCAATGATTACGAAAAACTGGGACAAAACCACATTTATTTAAGTGGAATAGATGGAAAAACTATAAAGTATATCAAAAAAAATGTTATCAATAAAATTAAGATAAAATAAATAAAAGACAAATAACTGTTTTAGTACCTAATTAATATAACCCTGAATTTTTTAAAACTAAAATTTCACATATATTTGTTATGCTATTACTTAATAAAAAAAATTTAGATATACTTACTTATCTAGATTTTTCATGTCGTCGGTACGTACCTACTCGTATTTCAGTAGGTAATATGATTCGGTGATTCTGAAGTAGTCATGCGAATATCATATTACAATACTGCTGACTTTCACGTTTTAACGTTTAGAAAGCTGCGATTTTCGGTTCTCTTAATTTTTACCCGGCCAATTAAAAGTTATGAATCGAAATATTCTTGACCATCCAAAGATTTTTTTGCGGTAGGTACCGTGAAACACTCCAACATTGCCACCGAGGGTAATTTTGCCCGAAGACCAATTTTTAAGCAAAACTTTTAATAGCAAAAATATCTGAATACTATGGTAACATTTATTGACTTTGGTAGAAAATAGGTTTTGTGTTTAGCACCACTGTCTATTGGATGTAACGCTAACGTCACTCAGTAACTTGTTGGAACTCGTCAAAGACAGAGTGTATTTTTGCGGGCAAATTTTGGTGAAAATTCAAAAGTGGATTGTGCGTGATGGAGAAAACACAGATGCGTTTTATTTATATTATGTTGTACAAAAAACTTAAGGTATTATTATAACGTTATTGTCATTGATGCAGCTCTTGTATAACTAAAGTTATAATGGTGGGCAAAGTTATCTAGTATTTTTGCGATCTACTATTGACAACATTGCCCGCAGTCAAAATAAGCTTAGGGTTGACACATCAGAGTTTTTTTTTTTTTGCTAATTATTATTATCTTGATTATTTAGATAATTTATTTTTATTATTTCTTAAAAGCAAGAACAAATCTCGAATTCGTCAAAGAAAGTCAAGACGAAAGATTGGAACCAGAATGTATTAAAAATAACACGGAATAAATGTTAATACTTGCATGTGAATCTGTTGAATCAAACATGTTACTCGAAAGTTTTTAAAATAATTCAATAGAAGATAATCTTGTTTTTTTATTAACATAAAAAGAAATAAAAAGTCAAGAACAGTTTACTGAGATGTACCAACCCTATCACTTTACTAAAGGCGAAAAGCGAATTGTATGGAAAATGCTAACAAGGTCAGGGTAATTTTGCCCAACTAGCCTAACATGGATTTTGGTAGAAAACCTGTCATGGATTCGCTTTAGTTTTAAAGTAAAGGCCAGTTTTGGTCAGAATTCTTCTACAGGTTTTGCTGTCAGCTGATTAGAGGCCGGAGAGGAGATATTTGCGTCAAAAATCAACGTGGGCAATGTTGGCAATAAGTCGAGATAACATTGCCCGCCTTTAAAAATAATAAAATACTTGATTTAATATTGACGAATAACAAAATCTAATAAAATAATACATGCAAAATATCCTATAGTTGCAGATGCTAATAGAAAATACTTGTGTCCCCATACAAAAAAATAACAAAAATTGTAAATATTCGAAAAATGTGGGCAATGTTGGAGTGTTTCACGGTAATTGTTACTTGGAGATCAAAGACGAGATACTATAAATATTATTATGATCATCTTCATATTACCATAGACTAAATTATGTAGTCTATGATATTACTTAACTCTACACCACCAAAAGGTATTTAGGAAAAAGAATAATCATCACTAATAATTTATCGTCTATAAATCATCGTAACAGGTACAAAGAGTCAGGTTTGGAACTATTGATTTTGCTATTAGAGCATACAAACATCAATTACAGTCGAATAACAAAGATTATGACATATTTTCTCAACTTCATACAAGCTAACTTGCCACGGATTTCCTCACAAGGTTTTCATTCACCATTACAATACATGACAAGAGGATTTAGGGGGCTCATATTTTTTCTAGACATATTTTTTTCTGGAACTGCAAGTTTCGATATCGTGACCTTCTGAATGAAAGTCGAGCGTCCTTCCACTAACCAAACGGCTTCGAAGGAAGGCTAGATGGCTAATGTGTAAATTGACGAGGTAATTATTTACAGTAGCACGTATCAGTTACAATGACAAGCCGACATGATGAGTCAGTTAAACGCATTGCGAAACGGACACGCTGCAAATTAATGCAACAATTATAAATAACTGTTGATCAAAGTATAAAATATTAGCAATTATTACATTTTAAAGGATGTTAAATAACCGCAAAAATACTGAAGCACATATCCCATCTTTCCTCCCTTTGGTGTGAGAGCGAACATAGCGACTAAAAGACGACATCTATGTATGTCGCAGCGGGCGAAGGTCTGCCTGCAACGCAAGTAATTTCAGTAAACTCAGTAAACTCATTTATTGCACCATAAAGTTACGCAATAACATTGGCATGTCTGGAGGTTTCGGGTTCGATTCTCGCCTCGCCTTAATAAATAATATTGTATGTATAATATGATATGTACATTATTAAGTTTAAGTAAGTATTAACAAAAAGAATAAATACAGGGTCTTTTTTTCATAGAGTAGAAGTTTAGTGAACTAAAAAATTTTAGAAGATAGGTAACCTTTTACCTTTTTTCTGGCTTCAATTTAAGTAGAATCTGTAAATCTTCGTGAATAAAATGATGATGGCAATGATAAATGTAGTGACGATTACTAAAACATTTTAACCCTTTCTCTGAATGTTGCGCAATGCGAGATAAAAGTAACCGTATCGAGATCGTGACTTGAGCAGCGCGCGCGCAGGCAAAAAGGCGGGAGTAATCGACTGTCATCTCTTTGAGGTTATATCTGAGGGTCAGGATGTGCTTTACAAACTTTAAAGTTATGTTATAGTATTCATGTTTGTAACAACGGGAATAACTCACGTTTTTATAAATTTAATAAACACTAGACGTTTGATTCGACTTCAAAAAATAAAGAAGTCTTTTTCAGAGGTAAAAAGGTTCGTTCGTGGATTGCCCGTTTATCTCAATATGGATTATTTTCTTGTCCAAGTAATAAATACCTACTATTGAGAAAAAGGATGACTATGCTTTTTTTTACATTGATGTCAATCGCATCAATGTGAAAACCATAGTCTTCAATTTAGAGAGAGTTTAAAATCGGCTTTTTCATAAACAAATTATTGAACACAAGGTTCGAGCTTACCGCGGGGCTACATGTTGCCGTGTGAATTAACTAAATTTCGCATCACCAAGGCCCTAAGCAGGTATACCACGAGACATAAAGCCAACAATCACACATTGTCTGAAACAGCGACCGTGACGACAACGCTCGGTTTCATTCAACTTGATGGTTACCACGGTTGTTGACCGTATGTCTACCGTTTTACCGAAACAATTAGTTCAAGTTTGCAGAGAAATTAGTGGTAATCGTTAATTTAATAACTAGAATTGCGTGTTACAATAGATTTTCTCACGGAACAAGGATTTTCTACGTTCAAATGCCTATTTTATTCATGTAGGAGCAGATTTTTTCAGTTTAGGAAGCTTTTTCATTAGTTCTAGAAACGTAGGTATATAACGCTCCAATACTAGGCACGGGTCTCCCCAATAAAACCGATCCGATCATATTTACGAGATTCCTTACGAGCTTGACTATCGCTGAAGATGGCCATGCCAAGCCACACATTATAAAACTTCTCTATTCAAAAACATACCTAAAGGTTATAGTCAAGAGTCACATAAAGATAATCTACTATAATAATGATCTGGTAATGGTTAATTTAACCTTGGTTAAGATTGACTACTACGTTTCGGCTATAAACTTACTCGGGCTTTAATAACGATAAAAACAAGAGGTACCTACCTAGGAAATATAGTTCCGTGTCTTTGTGAAGTCGTCAGTTTTGTTCATGAAAAGTTAGAAAACGTATGTTGGGTTCGCTGAGAGTACTCTACTTTCTGTTTCAAGGGATTTTAACACACCAAACATCCCCGATTATTATCTACTTACAAAAAAAAATTAAACCAAAGCCAACCATATATTGTTACCGTGTTTATAAAACTAATTCATAAAATAATTCATTGTTTCATTAAAAACAGTAAATCCTAGACAAGCTCATAAATATTGAGCAAATCCAGGTTAATCGATATGGGTTGCGTTACTACATGCAAAAAATTACAAATCATGTAGATATTACAAATGGAACGGTGTTGTAATGATATTGGCTAGACAATGGACATACTTGGTCTAAATATTCTTGCACTTGTTGAGGTATTTATGTACATAATGTCGAATGAGGCGTTTTGGCTAAGTGGGAGCACACTCGACTTTCATTCCGAAGGTTCAAAGCCCACCGTGCACCTCTGGATTTTTCACCTTGACAAATATAAGGGCGCTTAGAAAACACGTGCTCTAACAGTGAAGTCAAAACATCGTGAGGAAACCGACACGTTCTGGAAATTTCAAAAGTTTGAAGGACAAATGTGTTATTTACCATCCAACCCGCACTTGGCCAGCGTGGTGAATTATGGCTTAATCTATCCATAAAGAGAGTCCTATCTCCCAGCAGTGGGAACGTTTATAGGGGTGGTGATCTGGTGATGATGTTGTGGTGCCAGCCGAATAATTGTTCCCCGCCATCTCTTACGGAAATAAAAATAATGTTCCTATTGTACCTAACTATAGTCATTCCTCACCCGTCAAATCACAATTAGAGCACTTTAGATCGATATCTCTAAATGATACGTCGTTAATACAAATAACAACAAACATAGCACAACAAATTGTTGTAAAACAATAGGATTTAGTGTAATTTGTGGGTTTCTTCACGGTTGAGCTGCCTGTCTGTTTCTCACGTGGACTGGTGTAGCGTTGAGAATGTTTAGTAAAATGGGATTTGAGACTAGGTTATTTGGCTTATTTTTTAGGTAGATATATTATTGCTAGGGACAACATTTTAGGCACTATAATGCCTACCTTATAGTGCCTAAAATGTTGGGGGCAAAACGTTGAAAGGCAGTCCTAATTCGTTGACCAAAGTAAGAGCAATCTATCACCTATATAAGTATCAAATTGTGACCCAATTGTCACTTTCATTGGATGTTTATGGGTTGTTAGGATGGTGATAGACCTAAGCAACGTAGGTTTAGATTTACCTAAACTTGACCTCGAGGGAAAATACAACCGGCAAAGCACGACGGAAATTAACTAAAACCTAGATTTACTCGTATTTTCCTTAGGTTGCGTAACTATTATCTAGTCTAGAATAGTCCGATAGCGACCATCGCAATTTTCTGAGAAGTAAGTAAATAATCGGTTTATTTCTATCGGACGTGCGTGGCTAAACAAAACACCGCGTCGACCCCATTGCAGCGTAATCGTGCGTACCTCGTTTTATCGAGTGATTTTATACTTTTTACTATCCTACGTTTTAGTTACTTTTAATGAAATCAAATCAATAAACCAATCAAATAAAGCTTTTTCTCTATACTAATAATAATCTGTGAGGATCGATCATGGAGTAAGTTAGTTTGTTTTCAAAGATATTGTGTTTAAAGGCTCAATATGTTATAAGATACTGATATTATTATTTTTTTCTGTATGTATATTCCTCCATTACTCTTAAGCCAATGATCCGAATTTGATGAAATTTGGTAGATAACATTTAGACGTCCGGAACACAGGATACCTAGGCTATTCTCGACGGGAAGAGATGATACTATTCTTAAGCCAGCACCACACGGCACCCTCACCCAGATTGCTGGGTGAGGAATATAATAAATAGATGATTCAGAATTTAGTTTACTTGAAAATGATTAGAACAAAACGTTCATAACCAGCCGGAGTCACAAGCAAAGCCTAACACGACACGAAAATCTCGTGACCACGTTATTTTCCCCCGAAGCCTGCGTACTTATCTAATTATCTTATCGCTCATTCTCGCTGTATTGTCGCAGAGAGCGAACGTGCGCGGGAGTTGAACATGGGATCCTGGGGGACGGTGCTGCTGCACGCGGCGCTGATCGTCCTGGCGCTGGCGCAGTCCGCGGAGAAACGTAAGTACAATACAAAAGAAACAAGTACAATGGGCGGCCTTATCGCTGAAGAGCGATCTCTTCCAGGCAACCTTTGGATGGAAAGAGACCAAAGAAATAAAAAAATTACGGGTGTACGAATACATAGAATTATAATATAAGTACCTATATGAGATAGAATACTATAATACAATACACTAATGAATACTTATTTATGAAGGTTAAATACACCGTAAATATATTATATCTATTATAGTTTTGACAAGTAAAATTCTTCTAACTGTTTTGTTGTAAGTAGGTACACCACATATCATTTTCTAGAAGGTTCGCAGACGTTTAAAGAATCCCTTCATATAATAGTCCCTTACCATTCGCGACGAAGGGTATAGAATTGATTTCTGTTACGCCAATCAACTTACCTAATAATAGGTACCATAGGGCGGTCTATACTAAAGGTAACTTGCTCCTGGCCTTTCGGTGTTCATAATTTAAATGCGTGCGAACCACACATATTCCAGTAATTAATGAACTCTTAAACCATAAACCTAGCATTAAAAGTAACGCCATAGACATACCTTGGCCACAGACTATCCCATAGCCAGCAAGTAGGTTACATACTTTTCCCACGATAGTTCTAACATTAAATTACACGCTAGAGAAGCATTGCTCTATTGACTTCCTATTTCCGTTTTGGGCTTTTTACTTTCATTATGTAACGCGACATTAAAAATGTCGGTGCTTTATTCGTAATAAATCACATATATTTTGTGGGCATATTGCTACTAGGAATGTCTTGGTTAGAAATTAGGCCACGAATTACCGAAATCCATTTCATAAACAAAGTTGATTCTTCATTGATATGGCGATTAATATATTTCAATGTCATTATCGATCCATATTACGGAAATAACTGTACTAATCCGTCACTGAAAAATTTATTCATTTTATTTTGTAATAAGACTGATTTTTTTAAAATTTTATTGACGCTTGATATTTGATTCTAAAACTACTAAAAATATATGTATGTATATATTCAACGCAAACTTGAGTTGCAACTTACAACTAAGTTCATCATAAAGTTCATAATAAAACAAATACAAAAAGGTAGGTAATGGTTCCTGATTACACTTCGGTAACACTGTCGAGGTCTATTTCTAAATGTGTGAAATTTCGTTCTACTGTCTAAATTCAAATAGAAATGCGAATACAACAAACTAGAATAAATTAAGTACATAATTCCAATACACTTTGAAAGAACGAGAAACGTAAGGTTATCAGTACAACCCTAAGCTTCTTAGAAAACACTCCCGTAGATTGTACTAGAGGTTTAAAAATAATAACCGAAGGTCAGATGTCAGTAGGTACATACGGAGATGTAGTGACTGATTGCTTATACGAATACCTACAGAGGTAGAGATAAAAGGTACAAGACAAGAGTCAAGGCGATCTGGAATTACGTTTTAATGGTAATCATTATGAATAACATAACCTACCGATATACCTACGTACATTATATTAAATCTGTAAGGGTAATAATATGGGTCGGCCGTGGAGTAAGTTAGTTTGTTTTCAGAAATATTGTGTTTATAGCAAAGGCTCAATATATTAAACTAATTTGACGAGATTTTTTTCTGTATGTATATGTTACGGCTAATACCCGAAGTGCGGCTACACCTAGTTTTAGCCGGTTAGAACTAGGTGTAGCCACTTACTCTTGGTTAAACCTAGTATTAGCCGATTGTTTTCGGGTAAAACTAGGTCTAGCCTTCATCATGCCGGCTACAACTATAGGCCGGGATCCGTAGTACATTGAAATCAAGTGATTACTAACAAGCTAATTTTTGGTGAGTAGCTTCGTTTCGATGAGACGTCCAAAGATATCCTATACCCAACTCTCGATTGTGGTAGCTAACAGAGATATCAAGGACTAGCTGCCCCCGCGAACTTCGTCTCGCCATATACTTTTACAGAGTGTCCCCCCCCCCTCTAATTTCTAAAATAAGAGGATGATAAGGCTAATAAAAATACATAATGTACCTACATTAGCACAAAAACTACCAACGAAAATTGGTTTGAACGAAATCTATCTAATAGTTTTTTTATAATACGTCATAAACTATTTCATATAAACAATTGCTGCGGAAGCCTACATGGGCGAGTCCGACTCGCACTTGGCCACTTTTTATTTACTATCAGAAAAGTGAATCAATCTTAAACGATAGCCATATACCTACTTTCGGTTAAAGACTTTATTTTAGTAGGTACTGACTGAGTCCCCGTACCAAAGCATGATGCCTTACCGAACGGGCTGGTTTATTTCGGTACTTACATTTTTAAACTCTAATATCTTTCGAATGGAATGTCCGAAATGAATAATTTAAAAAGTTTTATAGAGATATTGAAATATTCGTAATTACAATGTAATTTATTTTGATATTTTTTTATTTGAAAATACAAATATAGAGCTTTTCCTAGCGGCGGCATATAAATTAATTATATTGAAAATTAAAACACTTATTGTGACATAACTATAATAGTTAGATATATGCTGTCGCGACATTTTTTGTAGGTATTAATGTGTTCTACAAAATTGTAGTACATTGTATATTTCTAAAATGAATACTTTTCGCAGCGCATGCGATAAAAGGATTTTTTTTACATCTTGGGTTACATATTTGGGTTTTCCGTACGGATCCCTACTTTTTTTGAAAATGTAATATAGCCTATAACCTTCCTCGATAAATGGACTATCCAATACTGAAAGAATTTTTTAAATCGGACCAGCGGTTCCTGAGATTAGCGCGTTCAAACAAACAAACAAACAAACAATCAAACTCTTCCGCTTTATAATATTAGTATAGATATTAGTATAGATTAAAAAATTCAAGGATGTAAAACCGGGATAACGGACCACGAAATTTGTCGGACAATATGTCCGTTAGATTTAATAAATATTAATTAAGTATACAACAAAAAATCAGCTGGTTATTAATCATAGTAATCATTTAAATTGACCTCGTTTTCGACACATTTTGGAAATGGCGGACTCTTTGATCAAACCATAGGTTTTGTAGGACAAACATGTTTTTATATAATTTAGATAATTATCTTGAGATATAACATATTGTCCTACAAATTTCGTGGTCCGTTATCCCGGTTTTACATCCTTGAATTTTTTAATCCTTGATATCTCTGTTAGCTACCACAATCGAGAGTTGGGTAGGTATAGGATATCTTTGGACGTCTCATCGAAACGAAGCTACTCACCAAAAATTAGCTTGTTAGTAATCACTTGATTTCCATGTACTACGGATCCCTGACTACTAGGTCCAGCCATTCCCTGTTGGATAAAACTAGGTCTATCCGATATCACTCCGGCTAGAACTAGGTCTAGCCATTCCCTGTTGGATAAAACTAGGTCTATCCGATGTCACTCCGGCTAGAACTAGGTCCAGACAATCCCTGTTGGATAAAACTTGTTGTTCTAATAAATAGTTTATGTTACTTTATAAAGTGTTAATTATTACAATGTGATTTATGATAACATCCAATAAAAAGAAAGTTTTTTTATTCTTATAAATCACGTTTTAATAATTAACACAAATGGACAGAACAAAAAAGGAGTGCAATTTTTAATGTAATAGGAACAATCAGAAACATTTTTCACACTTTTATAAAGTAACATAAACTATTTATTAGAACAACAAGTTTTATCCAACAGGGAATGGCTGGACCTAGTTCTAGCCGGAGTGATATCGGATAGACCTAGTTTTATCCAACAGGGAATGGCTGGACCTAGCTGTAGCCGGCATGATGAAGGCTAGACCTAGTTTTACCCGAAAACAATCGGCTAATACTAGGTTTAACCAAGAGTAAGTGGCTACACCTAGTTCTAACCGGCTAAAACTAGGTGTAGCCGCACTTCGGGTATTAGCCGTAACATATATACCTAAAGTACCTAAAATGTTCCTCCATAACTAATGATCCGAATTAAATTAAATTTGGTAGTTATACATTTAGACGTCTGGAACTCAGAATAGGCTATTTAAATTTATGATTCAGATATCATAAGACATGGCATACAAACAAAATTTAACGAGAACAGAGTCTCGGGGACAATAGTAAGTGAAATATATTTAGTGATTTTACATTGATATTTTAGATATAATTTTTTTTGCCATTTGTCTACGGAATACTAAAAACAGGGGCTTTGCTAGCATAGTAAGATTTCTCTCCTCGCATAGTAAAAACGAAACTTAATTATTTATGTGAATCACCCACTCAAATAAAGGTCTCCACAATTCCCAATAGCGTTTCCGTTTGATTGTGAGATAACTTTTAATTCTATCAAGGCTGCAGGTATAGAGTTACCGCTAAAAACCAGCTCTTGGCCAGTAGTAACCTGCTGATACAGCTTATATACTAAGCTAACACAACACAACTAGAATATTCAAAGTTGTAAAACACAATAAGTAATCACTTTTTTCCATCAAACATGGTCAAATGACACTGAAAATGTAAAAACCGCGCGAAATATTGACAGATTGTTGGTTCCAATTCCAAAATTCAACGGAGCAATTGGCAGAATCAGCATCCTATGGCATCTTACACAAATTACTGTTCAATTGAGATTACGAATTGGCTGACTGTTCTACATCTACAATAATAGACAAAGATCCCGGAAGCGGCTGACTTGAACTATTTTGAAACTAGCCACTTTAGGCTTAACTTTTATGGTTTGGTTTTGGTTCATTTTTCATTTGTTTACAAACAACGATTCGCTGACAAGCTAACAATTCAATACAAATGTCAAGCTAACACTGTACTCTACCAGTTTTCTGTACTTGAAAATCACCTATAAAAGCTTTTACATTTATCAAAAGATCAAGACTCAATGGTCCATTATTAAAAGAAGAGAAGACAGCCTCTCTCGGGATCTTCAACTATAATAAACGGAGACATTGCAGAGCTAGATACCGTTAACCATCGTCTCGGCTCATTGCTTGATTTCACGGCCTGATCACACCTGTTGGAGGAATTCTTCAATCATCAGTCAAGGTACCTAGGAAACGTACCTATATATGTATAAATAAATAGTTCTAGAAAATTCTCACAGTTACATGTGATTAGGTGTAGCTGGTTGCAAAATATTTAAATATAAGGTCCATACTAAATAATTACCCAGGGAATTTGTGCTGAATTAGCGATTTTTTTTTGGCCTTAGTATAGGTACAGAACATAATAATTACTAGGGTAAGTATAGGTACCTATTACATATAATTATTATGTTTAAAAGTCCCATTTTCGCTGCTGGTCGAAAACTCCTAGGTACTTGAAACTTTCAGAGTGGTATATAGGCAAAGGAATGTTATATAATGTGAAGGGAAATCTGAAAATCAAAATCGAATAAGATCTAATGAGAGCTCCTTTTTTATGGTGTCTGTGGCGGGTTCCAATTCCTTAGTCCTTTGTTGAAACGAGTAGCACGATCAACGGAAGGCCAATCCATAGCTACGGATTGGCGTTCCGGGTAATATTTATGTCGATGCTGATAATAAACGTTTTTATCATAATAGAAACTAATTTCTAAGATATTTATCGATACCATACTTAGTACCTATTTGCACCGGCATGAGTTTTCAATTCTTTTGTCTTGAAACTCACTTATTCCTATAAATTGAAATATCTCTTGTATTAATTAAAATTGACTTTTTAATTTCCAATTATTTTTATCATAGAAGTCCCAATTTGTCTTGAAATTGTCACTTATTCCTATAAATTTAAATCTCACTTTTACAAATTAAAATCGCCTGTTTAATTTTGCAATTATTTTTATCGTAGAAGCCCTGTGCTATCTTATCACTTCTTATTTTCACTAGATAACATTTGTTTAAGCACACAATATGAGTCTAGCTCGATTCATCTTGCGTTTATGGTATGCAAATTTATCTAAGCATCAAGGTTTTTGTTGAGAAATCTTTATTTAGGAACCCTTTATCTGTTATGGACCTTGAGATTTTACAGTCTATGGAAACTTCCATATCTACTATTTATGGCCACTGGCCTAAAATATAATCTTTTTATTTAAAGAAGTTTTTTGTCTAATTTACTATTTAAACGACTCAATTATAACTCTAGAAGACAAGCGTTATACTGAGTCTTTGTTATTTTGTTAGCTGTTTTTACTAGGTAGGTATAATGTAAAAATTACTGAAAATATTTCTTACACCTAAGAGAATTTTGCTTCTAGCTGTGATATAGCAATAAGTACTTTGTTATCTAAAACCTAAATTAGTAGGTTGACATGCCATTTTCAAAACTGGGTCACCCTTATCTCTCTGTTCCTACTTCATATGGCATTATTACTTAGATCTTACACATATTTGAATACTCTTCTATTAACAAAGCTTTAGGGCAGATACGGCCAAATATGCTAAGACAGACGATTAAGTCTTGGACAATCAATATCCATACATAGTCTCCAGGCATAAAAGGGGTCCCAAATATCAAAGGTTTTTGCTGACGTTGTATAAATCATATATTGCTAGATCTAGGTAACATATTAGCCTTGCTTACAATTTTAACTGCTGTTGCTCCCAAATGTGTCACCTTAAGCATTTTGAGGTGGCTAACCTCTGTCTGCAAAGATCTCTGCAAATATATACAGAAAGATAAAAACGTATTCGCAAGTCTTTGTTTTTCCGCATGGTTACTTTATCTAGAATTATCTAGAAACTAAGTCTAAAGTCAATATTTACACAGGCTTTGAATCAGTGACAGCGAGTATCTTGACTTATAAGGCTTCAAACGACTCACTTCATTACATTATAATAATACAAAGGCCATTGACGCTTCTGTCTGTTTGCGCAATCATTGTAAAAACATTGGTATGTTTTCTTAAATATGTAACTATTTAAATAGTTGAGTAAAGGCGTCTGAGGTTACAGAAGTACCTAAGTATGATTTTACGCATATAACTTTCAAATGTTTTTATGCTTGACGCTGCTATGAGAATTTTACTGCAATATTTATTTAATTATGTAGCTGTAATCTAATATTCTAATATCACAATCCACTTTATCATCAAAATCATATCATAACGCATTAAAAACATTGAGCATCGCTATGCTAGGTAGGAGCGTAGGTCAATTAAGTAGGTATATCGTTATCAAGATCGTAATTAATTTTATCAGCCTATATTTTTTCGTCAATATACACAAACCCCAAAAAAAGTTAAATACTAATTACTAAACCGAGTAAGTGAAGTCAAGGTGTGTTCTTAGTTATAAATGTTTGCATATAAGGCTTAGAGCAAGTAGTCAGGCATGACCTGCCCTTCCTCGTAATAGGATGTGAGCTGCGGTTTCGAATGTCTGTGAAAGGAAAAAGTAGATTTGGTTTCTTGACTTGAACTGACCTTTTATTTGTTTGAGTATGGCAATAATGAAAGTCAAACATTGGACATCTTATGTCTGAAAAGACGATGATGAACACTTACGAGCTTTATTTATAAATGAGCAAGAGGAAACATAAATTGCACATAAGTAAATTACTCGATGATCGATATAATACTACGCACTGACCTTCTTTAAAGAGGGTAGATGTTAGAACTTAAATTATGCTCATGTTTGGTAGTACCTACTACAGAATACCCAGCGCTCGACAGTTTTGTGCTGATCGGATAGATGCTGACCTTTTCGGTCGGCTTATTTCATAAACAAGACATTATATTTTTATTTTGATATGTAACCGACGGTATGGCTTTATAAATTATTTTTTTTAATTTCAGGAAGAACCGGCAACCGTTGTGGCGTGGATATGGACTGCCCCGACAACGCGTTCTGTCGTCTGGCCAGCTACTGCGTCTGTAAGGACGGCTTTGTGTACGCAGCTGTCAATGAGACGCATAAAGGATGCTTGAAAGGTGTGTTATATTCACTTTAAAGTCAGAATACCTTGAAACCTCCCATCAGCCGACTTTGTCCTTATCAACGACGCAAAGGTAGATTTGATCTTGAGATTCTTGAGGGACAGTGTTTGTATGTTCTGAAAGCATTTATTTCTTCATCTAAATGGGATGGGATAGTATGTTTATTTAGAGGCTGTAAAAATAGTTAATATTATAGGTACACCTATTATAGGTGTCTACTTCAATAGGAAACCTGTCAATCACAATCAATCACCATGCTCTAATTCTCTCAAATTTTACAAGTTCTGAACCAATCCTGGATTATATCGGCAATTCCAGCAATCAGATTAGTCATTTAGAAATCCAAATTTAGCATAAGGTACATTTCTTTTCATCAGACCCTTACTATAAATTAAATAATGCAAACAATTAACCAGTACCCTTACTATAAATTATGCATACAATCACCACATCGCTTCTATTACGAGTATACCGCAATACACCGTGCTGGTACCATTGTTTTCAGAGGCTAAGATGGGTGAGGAATGCTCCAAAGACATCCAATGCCACGCCACGATGGGCGTGCGCTCCGAGTGCGCGGGCGGCGCGTGCGCCTGCCAGGACATCGCGCATCTGGAGGAGGACCGCTGCTACGAAACTGCTGGTGAGTTCTTACTAAGCTTTAAATAGCAATGTCTTACTGTGGTGCTAAGTTCATAAAGAGAAGTGGATCAGCAGATTTAAATAATAATAATAAATATTTTTTTCCGGACAATTCACACGGCAACATTTAGCCTCGTGGTAAGCTTGAAGCTTGTGTTACTGGTGCTATACCTACCTACTCATAAATAAATATTTACAGACACCTGAAACAAATATCTGCAAATAGTACAAATTTTGTTTTGAGGCCCGCCTCGGAACCCGGAGGTTGCGGGTGCGATTCGGAAATCGAACCAACCTTCTGCGTCGCAAGCAGACATTCGCTTGCTATGCCACAGAGATCGTATATGTAGGAAGGTTCCTGGTTTTTACCTACAGTTTTTTCATTTCAGCTTATCTCATATATATTTCAATTTCCAGTGATTGGCGAACGCTGCCACACCGATTTCAATTGCTACTTGGGAGAGCAAGGCTTGGAACGTCAGGCGTTCTGCGTGCGGGGCTACTGTAGCTGTCAGCTGCAGTACAGTCCACGGGATAATGGAACCAGGTACCCTACTGTAGTCTATTTTACAATACCCGGATTGGAACTAAATCTCGTGAACAAGGATTAAGAGACACATATCAAGTGGCTAGGGTGCCTACATAAGGATACTCACAAACATCGATTATTAGGTAGGTACTTATCTAAGATGCAGATTTGGTTGTTTTATTAGTGGTAGTGATACTTTATTGATGGATTAATCCAAAGGTCATCCATGAAGCCTCAAAGAATAGTACTTATCAGTCTTTTTTACCCGAGACATCCTTTAGATAGATTAATTTTCTTTTCAGGTGTGTCCGCGACGCAATTCTCGGCGAACGCTGCGAAGACGAGCTGCAGTGCGCAGGCGTCGGCCTCCAGTGCAGAGGGACCTGTCGCTGCAAAGACAACTGGGTGGTGCACAACGACTCCAACACTTGCGTTGAATGTAAGATTCATAATACCTAATTCATGATTAAAGTCTATTGGCATTTAAAACTGTTGAATAAGTTAGCTGCTTGTAAATCCCTTGTCGAAATATAAACAGTGCTTACAGGTGGTCAATGACCTAAGAGGGCTATGGAAGTCATAGTTTCCATCAGGTCCTGCGCCGTAAATTTCTGCTTTTGGTTGCTACTAATTCAGAGTTTCACTCTATCCATATTCCGTATCCTCTATCAGTATCCACTTTCCGCAGACGTATTGGTAATAGTTAGTGGGAATTCGCTTCTTTCAACGTGTGTATCTCTAGTCTACAACCACTTCTTTCCAGCGGTAAAAGCCCTGAACGACAGCTGTGAATACGACGTGCAATGCGACGTACTGTCCGGGTCCGGCGACGCGCGCTCGCTCGGCGCGACGCTCTGCCTCGGCGGGCAGTGCGTGTGTGCGTACAGCGCCACCGCGGCCGGCGCCCCGCCGCGCTGCTGGCACCGCCGCCGGCCCGGCCAGGAGTGCCGCAGAGACGAGGTATGGAACAAACACCTCCTCCTCAATTTCATGTCTTAGGTCAGGCTGTACACCCGGTGACCAACGCAAATGGCTCTGGCAAACACGCTAATATGACCTGGACCAGCGTAGCTGGTCATTGTAAACCCCCATAAAATAAACAATGAGACCGATGATGAAGTTAGACCGATGATGACAGTGAGACCGATGATGACAGTGAGACCGATGATGACAGTGAGACCGATGATGACTGTGAGACCGATGATGACAGTGAGACCGATGATGACAGTGAGACCGATGATGCCAGCGAGACCGATGATGACTGTGAGACCGATGATGACAGTGAGACCAATGGTGACAGTGAGACCGATAATGACAGTGAGAGCGATGATGACTGTGAGACCGATTATGACAGTGAGACCGATGATGACTGTGAGACCGATTATGACAGTGAGACCGATGATGACAGTAAGCCCAGATCTTTGACCCATAGGGTCAAAGAATCAGAGAAAAAAGTGAATTTCCTAATAAGGCGAGAGTCCTTAATTGTCGACCTTGGCTCTCAAAATCATTACCAATAGATCGCTCTCAATATGACCACTGGTCCTGGCAACAGTGGCAACACACAACATTTCTAATGTATTCGGTAAAACTCCAGAAACTTTAAAACTTTTAATTTAACTTTACCTAACTTCTTTCAGGAATGCGTGTCAGAAGAAGATGAGCCAGGATACTGCCTCTCGGGAAGGTGTACCTGTAAGACCTGTTCCCCAGACGCGAGAGACTTTGGATCAGGCGCGACAACGATCCATGTAAACGTGCTCACCGCCATCTTGTCGATCGCCGCCATTTTAAGGCATTAGTCGCGCCATGTAAGACGACGCTATGATTATGTCGAAATATTGTGAAACTCATAAACTTCATATTATGGTGGGAATTATTTCAAAGCGATTCCTGTTTTAGCTAAGTCAATGCCATTATTGACCATCCTAATGTTGGGTTGTCTCTGGTTCTGGTGAACAGCTGTTCCAGCACATTTGGCGAACCAGCAGTATTGAGGCTCTATCGGAAAAATAATGAAATTTAAATAATTTTTGATTTAGGTACCTATTTAAAATTCGAACAAAGCATAATAAATAACAAATTAATATATGAAACTAAATAAATAGTATCTATGCTGTAATAATATTGGTGTTAACCTATACGAGTGCCTATTATGGAAATTATTATTTTTAAAATATGTTTTCTAATTCATTCATCTCTTTCAACTGTTTTAGAAACCAAGAAATGCCTTATAAATATTCGATTAGTTTAAAAAACTAACGGCACAAATTATTATAAGTTGTTAAATTGTTCGTAGTTTATTTTCAAAGTTATATTAAGTTGTATATAAAATACTAATTGTTGTTATTAATATTAAGAGTAGATATATCTTCAACAGTATTTTCTGAGTGCAATTTGTATAAATAAAACCTGAAAACAAATCGGAATATAATAACGTTACATGGGTATTATTTCAACTATGTACAGAGATATATGATAAAAATATTTAAAAGTATTTATTATCTAGTTTTTAAAAATACAACTTATATCTTGATTATATATTTATTATATCGTTTATAAAAATATTACCTGTATCAAGATGGTTGTACATTTTCTACCTCCTAGTAGATAAATTATTTAAATATTTTTCTATTACATACTCCCTCTAACACTATAATTTTTCGATTTGTTTAGGCTTTATCGAATGGGTAGATTTCAAGCCAAAGAACTGTACACAAGCAGTTGGATTTACTTGGTGTAAATAAAATCATTATTTATTATTTTGTGTATTTATTTCATTTTCTTAACTATTAGGAGTACATCTTTTATTTAATATTTTAACAAAAATTAACAAATCACAAATATTTCGGTAAACAATCATAAATTCTTGGAGGCGTTATTTACCTATGTATACTGTCATAAATTAAAAACATTATTTCAATTCTATAATAATACTTACTTTATGGCAGAGTTTTGTCATATCCTTAAATATATCTTAAAACTAGCTTTCCGCCCTGCGGCTTCGCCCGCGTTTTACACTTTCCCGCAATTTTCTTTGCTATTTTATAGCCTATGTTACTCGGGGATAATGTAGCTTTCCAAAGCTGAAAGAATTTTTGAAATCGGTCCAGTAGTTTCGGAGCCTATTCGTAACAAACAAACAAATCTTTCCTCTTTATAATATTAGTATAGATAAAGCTCAGTCATTTAATACACATTTCACTGAGTCTACTAAAACAAGATTATATTTGATTCACAAGATAAAAAGGTTACGTTAGTGTTTCCAAACTTAAAACCTGGATCAGGGCTTTCAGATTACGATTTGAATAGCTAGTCTTTAAGCTTCTTTACTAAGCTACGATCTAAGCTTGGCTTGGGTTAAGAGCTTTAGTAGCTGAGCAGTAGTCAAGCCATTGTCGCAGCCAAGCTGTCAAGCTGTCAAGCTCAGGTCCAGGTTTTATAATGGACTTTGCGCTTCTTCAGCGCTATGTCAAGCGCTATTTATCGTGGCACACACGACGCGTCGGTACGAGAAGAAAACGAGTCGTAGATAGCCTTTCGCACTGACGGTGATGAGGCAGCGTATACGATGGGGTTGAGAGCAGAGTTGAGGTAGCCCAGCATTGGGCACAGCTGCCAAGCCAGGTCAGACACGCATTCGCACACGGAATCTGAAATGAAGCCTTTATAAACTGTGGAACAAAACACCGAGTAAGTTAAGTAACATTTAGTGCATGCGCTGAGGTATTCATGGTATCGTTTTTCGTAGAAATATATTTTACGAACAAAGGCGAGGTTACAACGGATTGACGGTGAAGAGAGGCGGTCAAAAGATCCTATGAAGTTACCTTCATAAATAGGAGCCCCTATAAGTATACAGCCAAATATGTTTTGCTGTGCCGAGCCCATGTTTTATACGTAAATATAAATAACATTCTATTTATAAAAGAATTTTTGAGCTTCGTGGAGACCTATCATTTTGTATATGAAGAAATACACAGACTGAATGATTACCTAACGGCAGTATGACGAAAAAAGGCGTCCAGCAGAACAGGAACAAAGCCATGAGCGTCACTATAGTGCGAGAGGCACGTTTCTGACGTTCGTGAAGGCAATCTCTAAGGACAAGATAAACAAAATTATGTCAGGAAGAAAATTACCTATAACTTGCAAAAAAAACAATATGGAAATCTCTAGGAATCACTTTATCAGTAGCCTAGGCTCTTCGCCCTTCGATTTTGTAATTATTAATAAGATCTCTTTTTGATTTCCCAGATTTTATTATTATACCTACTGCGGACCATGGCGATTTAGATGCGATTCATTTCTGTTTGACGAGGTGCCAGGCAGATTACGTTTTCCACCCGGTGACAAAAATCTGAAAAAGAGGAATAAGTACATTTAATCATCATTATCATCGTAAGCTCGAAACTTGTATTACCTACTCATTAGATATCTAATATTAGGGATGTATCGTCTTATGTTAATACTCACAATTTTACTTGCTGTATCTTATCTTTGACAATTAAGTGCGGAGTGTTATTCCTTTTGTCTTTCTCCGATACCGATTTATCCTGAGAAAAATAAACATTGATAATTAAAACTAAACTAACTAACTGTTTAGTTTTAAGTTTGTTCTGTATATTTCTATTTATGTGGTGTGCAATAAAGTATATTCTATTATATTCTATTCTATTCTATTGATAATTAATTAAAAAGATGGCTTCTGTATTACCTACATCAGCTTGGATAGGCGACCACCACATAAAGCGGAGAATCAGTACCTAAATCAGCTTGGTAAAGCGACCACCTTACATAGAGCAGAATCAGTACCTACATCGGCTTGGAAGGGCGGGCGGCCGCGATGGGCGCGCATCGGCATCGGCGGCGGAGCGGCCAGCGCGCGCAGTATCTGCACGTACATCACCAGCATGATGCTGGCCGGCAGGAAGAACGAGAAGAAACTACTCACGAATGCATACCTGCAACAAACGATAAAATTAAAAGGCAGGTCAAAATCACAACGTAAAACCGATGTCAAGAGTCATTTAAATTAAGTAGGTACTTACCTAAGTGTACCAATGCACACAACATTATCGAGATGTTTGTTGAATAGTAAGCTCGAAATCTACATAGTTATATACTAACAAAATTAAGCTGAAGAGTAAAATAAATAAATAAATATTACTGGACAATTTTACACAGCGACATCTAGCCCCGTAGTAAGCTCGAAGCTTGTGTTACGGGTGCTAGATTTCTGATATACTTAATATAATATACATACATATATAGATATTTTTTATTATACATATACAGGGTGATTGGTAGATGGGTGCAAAGCTTCTAGGGGATGGTTGTGTGGACTATTTGGAACCATTTAAGCCATAGTTGTCTTAACCGAAGTCGGACTATTTTTTTTTTATGAATTTTTCAAACTTATGAAAATGTTCTGAGATTTACGAAAATCATTTTTGACGTTGTTTAAAAAAAAAACTAAAGGTGCTATTTTTGTTCAAACCTTTTTAAAAACATGTGTGGTTATTACTCTTTCTTTTGGGGTATTAATTAAGAAGATATCTCATAAAAAATTGAAATTATGATACAAAAACCAAATTGAGGGAGAAAATTTAAGCCAACTTTAATGAAAAAAAGCAGATTACCGAATTGCTGAAAATGGCATACACCGCGTGATACCTGGGTACCACGCGGTGTATGTATGTATGACTCCAGATTCAACCCAAGCAGACACAATTCTAAGGTCGAGGAAGAGATTTTGGCAGCATTCTAAGCGGATCCTACTACCATCACTAGCGTAGTAGCTCAAACTCTTAACATTTCACAATAGAAGATGTGTATGTGGAGTATGCACAAAAATGATAAGTATTTATTCCATGGCCCGGGTCTGCCAGGTTTGGAAGAGCAAGATACTGGGAAAATAATCCAATTCTGCCGTTTTCTCCTCAACAGAGACATCAACGCATCTTCAATGCGTGATTCTTAAAATCAATCTTGTGGACAAATAAAAGTAAATTTTCATAACAAACTTTTACAACCTTCACCAACAGGCCAACAAGGGCAGAAATCCATACTGGAAAAAGCAGGTGCCAGTACAGAGGAAATTCTCTGTCAGTGTGTGGGCTGGAGTAATTGGCAGAACTTTGATTGGGCCCCACTTCTTACCAGATACCTTAAATGGTAATAATTATTTGGGATTTCTTCAAAACGATCTTCCAATGCTCGTAGAGGTGTCCTAATATTTAAAACTGACCAACTGACGTTAGGATTGTGTCTGCCTGGGTTGACTCCAGATTCCACGTGGTGTATGTCACTTTCAGCAATTCGATAATCTGCCTATTTTTTCATTAAAGTTGCCTTGAATTTTCTCCCTCAATTTGGTTTTTGGATCATAATTTCAATATTTTTTGAGATATTCGCTTAATTGATACCTCAAAAGAAAGAGTAATAACCACACATGTTTTTAAAAAGGTTTGAACAAAAATAGCACCTTTAGTTTTTTTTTTAAACAACGTCAAAAATGGTTTTCGTAAATCGCAGAACATTTTCATAAGTTTGAAAAATTCATAAAAAAAAAATAGTCCGACTTCGGTTAAGACAACTATGGCTTAAATGGTTCCAAATAGTCCACACTACCATCCCCTAGAAGCTTTGCACCCATCTACCAATCACCCTGTATAACACCCAGACACCCGGAACAAATATTTGCAGATCATACAAATTGTTGTTCCGATGATCAAGGAAGACTATATGCTATTAAAAGGAACGTAGTTAACGTAAATGAAAACGTAAGCGGAGCTGTCGCCGGGTCGGTTAGTGTTAATATATAATAGAATAAAAAACATAATTATAAAAACATTATAAATCTACTTAGGTACTAATTGTTATCATAAAACATTGGTTAACTCACGCAACATTCGTATTAACAATGCATGCTTTAGGCGGCTGTCCTTCAGGATACTGAGCATGAGACGGCACAAATGCCGTGGGCAGCGCGACGGCGGCAGACACCGGCCAGATCAGCGCCGCGTAGAGGCGAGCCTGGCGCGCTCTGCGGGCTCGGGCGAGCGGCGCGGTGATGCCTCGCCAGCGCTCCCAACCCAGCAGGCACAGTGATAGGATGGACGCGGTGCAGCATAGCACGTCTAGGGTGCTCCAACACGCGCAGATTAGCCAGTCTGGAAAGAACCGGACTGATGTTACTTAATATGTATGTATGTAACACAAACATCTGTGCTCCAACACGCGCAGATTAGCCAGTCTGGAAGGAAACTGATGTTACTCAATATAGGTATTTATAGGTATAGTATGTAACACAAGCTTACTCCACGGGATAAGATGGTGCCGTGTGAATTGTCCAGCAATATTTTTTTTTGTTAGTGTTTATAGTTATTAGTCGTAACTGTAATTTTTATAGGTGTTAACTATGAACAAGTTTCTTAAGTAGGTTAGTTACCTACGCAAGGATGCAATGTAGGAGACCTGTGCCTTGTTCTTAAAAACTATGTCCTACACTAATGTTACATATAAATCCCTGAGTCGGTTCGACGACACCCGCAGGGTTGTCGATACTATTATCATCACACGCGAAATATACTTTTAATATCAAAATGGTAAAATAAACTTACGCATACGAAACACAAACAGCTCCCTCGCCAGCGCAATGGGCAGCACAAACACGCCTACAAGGAGATCAGCGACCGCCAAGCTGGCCAGCGGGTAGTGTGACGGGGCCCGCTCGAGCCGCCTCAGCGCCGCCAGCACGGAGGTATTCCCGGCCACCGTGCCCGCCCACACGGCGGACATGGCGGCCGCGATCACCCACCATGTGAACGTGATGACAGCACGCGGGCCGCTGTGGGTGAACAGTTGAACATTAGTAGTTGGCTCGTAGTGTGACGGGGCCCGCTCGAGCCGCCTCAGCGCCGCCAGCACGGAGGTATTCCCGGCCACCGTGCCCGCCCACACGGCGGACATGGCGGCCGCGATCACCCACCATGTGAACGTGATGACAGCACGCGGGCCGCTGTGGGTGAACAGTTGAACGTTAGTAGTTGGCTCGTAGTGTGACGGGGCCCGCTCGAGCCGCCTCAGTGCCGCCAGCACGGAGGTATTCCCGGCCACCGTGCCCGCCCACACGGCGGACATGGCGGCCGCGATCACCCACCATGTGAACGTGATGACAGCACGCGGGCCGCTGTGGGTGAACAGTTGAACATTAGTAGTTGGCTCGTAGTGTGACGGGGCCCGCTCGAGCCGCCTCAGCGCCGCCAGCACGGAGGTATTCCCGGCCACCGTGCCCGCCCACACGGCGGACATGGCGGCCGCGATCACCCACCATGTGAACGTGATGACAGCACGCGGGCCGCTGTGGGTGAACAGTTGAACGTTAGTAGTTGGCTCGTAGTGTGACGGGGCCCGCTCGAGCCGCCTCAGTGCCGCCAGCACGGAGGTATTCCCGGCCACCGTGCCCGCCCACACGGCGGACATGGCGGCCGCGATCACCCACCATGTGAACGTGATGACAGCACGCGGGCCGCTGTGGGTGAACAGTTGAACATTAGTAGTTGGCTCGTAGTGTGACGGGGCCCGCTCGAGCCGCCTCAGCGCCGCCAGCACGGAGGTATTCCCGGCCACCGTGCCCGCCCACACGGCGGACATGGCGGCCGCGATCACCCACCATGTGAACGTGATGACAGCACGCGGGCCGCTGTGGGTGAACAGTTGAACGTTAGTAGTTGGCTCGTATTAAGGTATTCCCAGCTACCGTGCCCGCCCACACGGCGGAATCGCCAGGGTAGTGTGACGGGGACCGCTCGAGCCGCCACACCATGTTCGCCAATTGGTGGTACCTACACAGGTTGTTCACAGGTGCAAACTGTTTATGTTTGACAAAATGTAAAATTACCTACATCTTATGTTCGCAATCAAGGGACGAATGTGGACTAAATCGTAAATGAATACCTACTGAATACTAATTATCCAGGGCACCTCTGTATAATCACGCAAATAAAATGAATGCACATGAATGCCCTTTTTTCGGCAATATGCACTATTTATCCCTCAAGCCATTCGTAAACCGTAGAATATTTTATAATATCTACCACATATTTCCGTTATGTTACTGAGGAATAAACGCATAGGTAGATAATAATAATGAAACTTGGCAATAAAGTAAAACTTACTGGTTAAGAAGATTAAGTAACCTTCTCGGTACACTATAAACACTACACTGTCATCAATATTCAAAATAACTGTAAATCCGCAAATCCAAGTTGGAATTCATTCACCAAACACTAGGTTTTTGAAAACTAACCGCTCCACAAGAATGTTTATTTATTTTAAATACTTCGGTTAAAGTTATGCTTGTATGTAACATCTCACGTCAAAAATGTAATTTGTGGGTAGTTTCATAATAATAGTTGATGAACTTTGAATATTCAGGTTATGAAGGTATTTTCAGATTTTTTTACTAAATTATATCGCATGAGCGCGACGTACCTACCTACGCGTAAGTGACACTTAAAACCTGTAAATATTATTGAGAACAATAAAAGGAACCTTGGATGTTATCAAACAATAAAAACTAATGATAATATGAATTTATAATGTATTTAAAATGTTTATTAGTACAGCACTAATTAATGTTATCTGATTATTAATAACGGGCTACAAAATATAACACTATTATGTCGTTACTTACATAGGTTTAAGTTGCATTGAAACTGTTAGTGACTACAACGACGTTGAAATTACTTACTTGAACTCGAAAATATTAACGTCCATTTTTATTTGTTTTACATCACCACAATCACCATCATCGTAGCTTTTTGAGATTTCTTAATTTATTTTCCTTATAAATACTAACTTAAGTATAATTATATACATATAAGTATTTTATTTATACAAAAACAGTAGGTACATTTTTACATTCATACAACTGTGTACCTATTTGGGTCTATCTATTAAAATACTGATTCAATATTTTGTTTGGAAGAGATCATCGTGTCACGAATACATCGAACTACTAAAATAGGTGCGATAACTAGGAGCATTGTGAAATTGTGGTCGAAAAAGCAAGCGTCCTTTTCCTGCTCGGTACTCTGTAGGTATCAACAAACAATATTTTTGTTGCAGCGTTCTTTTGTTAACCAATCATGGACCCGAAACTACTTTGTTACTTGATCTAGTTGTTACTAAACTACTTTGTTACTTGATCTATTGGTATTGGTACCTATGTGGGGTGGATAAAGTTGAATGTGGATTGTTAATAACACAAAAAAATGTTTCCTGTATGATGGATGAATTGAGGCTCCCATTTCATCATAATGTCTGTATCTGCTCCCACTTATTCGACACAACTAAAAGAAATAAATAAAAGATGGCGGAAATAAAAGATCGTATTTTATTAATTTCTTTATTGTCAAATAAGGGGGAAAATTATTCAAAATATAACTCTCCTCAAAAGATTTACGTTCCGTATAAAGAAATGCATTTCATAAAAAATACCTATAGATAAAAGATATTTACAAACTTACGACTAATTACTTGAATAGTTTAATTTAATGCTATTTTAATCTAAACCTTAAGGCACACTACATAAGATCGACTGCGGCAAAGCCTTTTTAATAATATGTGCCTTAACTTCAATTTTTATTTAACAATTCAGTGCCGTAATGTATTTCAAGTGACAAACCCATTGACAGTTTACAAGTTTAGTGTAATCTATAGATTATTATTTTAAATAATTTTGTTTCAAATCCATGCTTGAAGTTTCAACTAATCGAATTCTATTCAAATACATCTATTTAAAATGATGCATTATATTTTAATTGATGACAAATCTATTGACAGTTTACAAATTTAGTGCAGAATTTATTACTCGTATTTCAAATAGTTTTATTTCAAATCCATTTTTAAACTTTGAACTAATCGAATTCTATTCACTTACAATTATTTAAAAGAATGCATTAAAGGAAGCACGCGTTTCGCTTACATAACCTTATATCTACAACTAGTAATACACAATAATAATCACTATTTGATTTTGCTGACGAAACGGTTGCGATATCAAAAATTTTGCTCCTTGGCACGATACGATGACACAAAGTTAAACATAAGAAACTTAAATTACGAAGATCATTTTTATCATTTAAATAAAGAGATTTTATATTTACATTGAAAACCCAACTACCAAGTTGACAAAACAAAATGTTTATTTACAGAATGTGTCGAAATATACTGCTTTTTAACAACTATCATAGTTGGTCATAGAGTAAAAGTATGTCTGAATATTATAAAATATATTATCTTATAGGGTAAAACCCGGATAGTTGCCGCGGGGGGATAGTTGCCGCAGTTTCAAATTCTCTATGTTAGACGTTTTGACAGTGTTTCTTTTTTATAGTAATTAGAAGCGTCCCCCGCGTAGACCTTATTGTCGCATAAACCGTTAAAGTAGGTGCACGTGTTTTATCCTAGTGAGAGAATATCTTCCGCGGCGATACTTTGACGAGCTCCAGAATTATATTGGTAAGTTTTCTCTGTTAAATAATTTTATAACTGATTGCGATACCAGTCAAAATTATATTTTTTTGGGTTCATTAGAGTTTAAATTACACTGTTTATAAGGTTTTATTGTTGATTATGTTTTATTTATTTTGTAAATAAAAAGGGCAAGTATCCGTATCAAATCGGATAGTTGCCTCGCTGTTTTATGTCTTATTTTTTTAACGTATTTTTGATGATTTCGTATTTGGTTTTACTATGGTTTGTTTTAAATCAAATTAATACTCAACAGAAATGAAAAATGCCTCACAAGTATAGACGAAAATCAGGCGTGGTGCTGCGCCACATCAACTGGACAGAAGATAGTTTAATACTTGCGTTTGAAGAAGACAATTTATTTAATAACTTGGAGTCTATTATTGTATAATTAAAATATAACTTTTAAAAATTACAACTTTAAAAATTACAAAATTATTAACCTAAAATTTAAAACCAATAGTGTTTTTAAGTGTTGATTAGGTAATAATTTAAATTCTCTTAGTACATAATATAGGATTTCAGTAAGTCCTAAAAGCTGAATATTTACCTAATAGAGGCTAATGCCAGTTCATGCCAATTTTGTCTATCGTTTTATCATGTTCAAAATAAATAATAACTTTACATTTTGATTTAGGACACTTGTTTATTACTTTGGAGTCTATTATTGTTATATTTCTTTTACCTAATTATTCTTAACCTTAACTAATACTTAATAAAAGATTGTATTTAAAAATAAAAACTGATTTTCAAATTAATTTATGTGCATTTTTATTTGAAAAATAACAGATGGGCATCTATCCGCACCTTGGGCAACTATCCCACCCAACCATTTTTAACGTTAGGCTACTATCCGCCATAGTAGGCAACTATCCCCCTTTTTAGAGGTCATTTTAAACTGGATTTACTTAAAATTTATAACATTTATATTTTTTTTATTGATAGGGTATGTTAGAAGAATAATGAACCTTGTTTGAGAATACATTTTTAATAAAAAATGTATTGATACAAATTTTTTAAAGCAGTTTATTAAAAAGTGCGGCAACTATCCGGCTTTTACCCTAATATAAGGCAACAATAATTGAGCATTCTGGTCCCAAGAGATTAATTTTTACATTAAAGCAAATGGAATGATGAGATCTCTTACCATTGGAAAAAACGTGACAGAGGTTAATACATTGTCTTTAAAAATTAAATTAATACATAAGTGGATTCTTTTACTGAAAGAAATGCAACAGAAACAAATCCTCGGCTTTCAAACTAAACATGGAAGTAAATATGGAATGACGGTTGATATTAAACGATAAACTTCAATCAAATAAAATTGATACCTGTCTCCAACTCGAATGTAATAATATAACTTACTGCAATTAATAATATAGGAATATATTCGATAATTTTAATCGGACAGGGATCAATTTTAGTCACAATAACTTATTGATAAATACATAAAACTAACAAAGACAGATCAAGGTTCTAAAAATCGAGGTAAAGAAATAGAGCAAACAGGAATGTTCGGATATTTTCGCTATAATGTTACCTTGATCAATTCATAATAAAAAAAAACTATACACTAATGTATACACGAGCCTAGTGCTACAAAATCACACATATAAATAATTTCTTCACAGTACAGACACCATTAAAATTCAGTGTGAATTATTTTGGCGACTGTTAACAATCTCATTTACTTGTTCATTAAAATTATCTCAAAACAGACTTAAAAACAATTATTAAAAATCAACAACGCAACAATTTTACTATTTTTGTCCTATAAATCATTCTGAAAGTTCGGTGAAAGTGTCATTCAATTCCAAAGCATTATATTTTTACTTTTTTACAAAGGTATGGTTTTAACCATTTACATGGCTAAATTCATCACAGTTAACATTATGGAATGCAAACAAAGTTGTTTCGTATCAAACGTTTAAGACTTATGCCCCTTAGGTAGTACAGAGATAAGGCATAATTTCGCAGAATGAACCGAATCGAAGCGAACTAAAGCACCGAACTTGTCAAATATCAATGTAATTTGAGATTGTCAATGCGTGGACTATTCTACCCTAATTACATCGAGTCATGGCTGTACAATCAGTCTATATCTACGGCACGTAGCACCCCGGGTTCCAACAAACTAGGTGCTGTATGTTTCTTTTGAATCTGTACAGAAAGCCCGAAAGCCTACAAGGCCCAGCTTAGTCTATAGGGGTAAATCTGTAACTTGAGAACAAAATGGCTTCGATATCGGTCTTCAACAAAAGCCATAACTAAAAAAGTCTCTAACACAGAAGGCTTCGCATCCTCATAAATTTATGATCAGATGTTTTGTTCAGATAATAATACTTTTTTTTAGTACATCTTCCTGCAAAATAATCTGTAGTAATAAAAATACACAATGCCCATCTCTCAGCAATGTTTACATATAGCATGAAAGCTTGGGGCAACGGTCACAAATTCTTTCACAGATTCACCCCTTTCAAAACAGTACCTTACAGTCTACATAACAAGATTATATATAAATGGCCTCGGTCCCGCCCTTGTTGGTCTGCTGGATGTCATTGGGCGAGAGCACGGACCAATCGGAGTGTGGGGACTGCGCTTGCGGTGTTTGTGGGGACGGCGAGGACCAGTGGTCCGGCGATTCGGGCGACGGCGTCGGGAATGTGTCGCCGATGCCCCATCCTCCGTAGAGACCTGAAAGAATTAACTTAGTTGTATGATCCTGACCTGACTGAAAATATATGTAATGAATATTAGATGTCTAGGACCAGTAAAACAAGATAGCCAGGGGCGTAGAATTCACACCGCGACATCTAGGCCGATATCTGGACAATTCCAGCAAAAATGTTCATGCTCATGACGTCATCACGGCTTGTAGCTGCGATTGGCTGCCCGTTCGGACTAAGTTGGTGCATGTATGTTGTAAGTGGTATGTAAGAGGCATGATGTTGGTGAGTGTATGATGTAAGTGGTACGTACCAGGCATGATGTTGGTGAGTATGGGGTGTTGCTGGCCCTGCACGTGGTTGAGCGCGGCCGCGTGCGTCATCACGGCTTGCAGCTGCGCGTTGTGTTGCCCATTCGCACCTAAAAAATTACGAATGTTATTTAGTACTCCGACAGTCAAAAACTAACATTTCGATATTTGTTGGCTATGATTTATATTATTATCCAGGGTTGATAAAGATTCGAACATAATAAGTAGGAAAAAGATTGGTCTTTTCCGCAGTGTGGTATTTACCGCGAGGTTTTTATTTCTGAAATTCTGTAACACATCGAATCTCATAGAAGTGCGGCGGCTATGATTACTTAGTCACGGATAACAAGTCGCGATCGCGAAATCTAACACGCTAGAATAAAAGCAATAACAAAACCTACACGACTACTGGTGATCATCACAATTTCTTCATATTGTTACATCTTTTTTAAATATAATTGTTTATAATTATCACGATATCTACTTACTGAGGTGTGCGAGCGCAGAGTACGCGTCGAGCTGGTGTTGGTGCGAGTGGCGCAGCGCCGCCATGTGCGCCGGCGACGTCGGCAGCGACGGCCGCGACTTGCCGGGGGAGGGGGAACCTGACCAAACAAACACTTTTAGTATGCAATCAAACATCTCCTTTTAGTATATTAGAACACGAAGCTGAAGCGCTGAAGATGGCGCTTGTAACAGTACTGAAATATCGGGAAACTCACATGGCTCCTTTTAGTATACGATTAAACGGGTCCTTTTAGTATACGCTAAAATGGCTCCTTTTAGTATTGAGTGCATACTTGTAGTGGCACTTTTTAGTATACACTAAAACTGCTCTTTAGTATACACCCAAAACATGAGAGGTGTTCGGACGTACCGTTAATCAACTCTGCGTGCCGTCAATTTAGGCATATCTTTGATATATTTCATTAAGCTCCCTTAATCGGTTTGTCGACACCTATAGAAAGAGGATGATTCTTACATTATAAATAGAATTATACATAGAATGTGTTCTTACCGATATAGGTATGCGCGCTGTGCGTGGGCGAGTGGTTGGAGTAGGGCGGCGACAACGAGGCTCCGAGTGCGCCGCCACCGTACGACTGTGGGATGGTCTGACCCGTCTGTAACAACAACTATATACAGTTAGTATCACTCGATTACGAGGCAATTCATTGGTAAACATCTAGGCTGTAATATCTAGGCTAAGTAAAGCTTTAAATTTTTAGCTTTATCTATCTACCCGTGAGAACATCTCATTGGCTCTATATATCTATTTAAAATTCTACTTATGCATATTTAAGCCGTTGGTTTTCCAAATAATTTACGATTAGCCTGTGGTGTCCCACTGCTGGGCAAAGGCCTCCCCCAGATCCCTCCACGACTCCCTCTCCTATGCCAGTTGAACCCACGTCTTCTCGAATGCATCCAGTTCGTCGCACCATCGCTTCCTTGGTCTACCGCGACGCCTTACTCTGTTGGGACTCCATTCAATGGCTTTCTTCGCCCACAGGTCTTCAGGCATGCGGCAGTATGTCCGTGTTGTGTTATAAGTATGTCCGTGTTAATTGCCCGGATACACGCTCCGTCTTGTCCGGGAAGGCCAGATTGTGCAGTCATGGCAGTACAAATAGAAGGAGGTGACGCAGTGGACACACGTGACAGAAACCTCGGGCAAAACTGGCGGTGTGCAAGACAAAACCAGCTCAAATCACGTGTTGAAGGCAAGACCGCGCAAACCAAGCCTACTTAGTCCGATCTTCTGAGGCATTAGGTATATTTCTGGTCTAAAAATTGGTATTTTCTCTAAAAAACTTTGATATATACCTTGACGCAGTCTTCATAGCTGGGCGGCTGCTTGTGAGCCATCAGCTGCTCCATGCCGACATACTGCGCCATCGCGTTTGCGTTCGAGTACAAAGAGGTCGCGTCGTACGGCGACGGCAAATCCTGAACAAGACGAGTCAGATCAGAATGGGCATAGAAAAAATCTTGAGGACATTAGCTATAATAATCAGCAAGGAATTGTCAATCCAACTAATAAGCCCACAAGAAAAGTTATAATTTACAATGTATTTCGTTGGCCTTATTTAACACCCTTGCAGGGTTCCCCACAAAGTAACACCATAACGCATACAAGACGTTACAAACGACTTTTTACCTGTAAATTTTGGAGCGGAGATTCGACTGGGCTGAGACTGGAGCCGAGGCTCTCAACGCTCTGAGGCACTTCTTGCGCCACTTTCTTGTTGTTCTTTTTTACACTTGGTTTCCTGAAATATGCAATTATATTAGTTTTCTTGTTGTCTATAAATTAACTTTGTAGAGAACCAAAGTCTGTAAAACGAAGAGAGACTTTAAAATTCTTATAATAGGTAAACTTAAGCTTATATGAATTCTGGAGTGAGAGAATGGTTCAGTGTGATTTGCTGAATAAGCTTTCCTTTTTGGCTATATCTGAGGCTATAATGTCCTAGTTATTTCAAAGTTCTTACCGTCTAATTTGCGTGTGCAAGTTGTTGTTATCGTACTGGTCCTGCGGACTGTCGGGGCCGGCTTTCGCCCGCGACTTCTTGGGCTTGCCTTTCGCCGACGTAGAGATCACCGTGGGCTGGCTTATTAGCTGTGGGTGTGGGTTCGGTGAGGCTGTGGACAAATATTTGAACATTGAAATGATTCTTTTTCTTATCAGGTACATTTTTGTAATGAAATTTACTGAGAAGCATTCGAGAAAATGTTAGGTACTGGCGGAAGATCAGCGTTGGTTGCTAGTATCTATACTGGTCACCAACTTAATGTCAGTGAATAGATCGGATCTCAATGTGAATAGGTCAGTAACCTATTCACTATGTTCGGTTTACAAGCTGCCTATGTATGATTGTACAATTTATCTTTGTGAAACTTACTATAACCCAAACATTTTGAATAAATATATTTCGTTTGTTTGTTAAATATCGCGTGTTAATGTCCCGCAAACACAATATTGGATCTAGTCTGTCTAATCTGGTGATCCATTGTCAGATTGAGATAATACTCACACATGAGATGGTGATGTTGCGGCGGTCTCGGACAATGCTCGTCCAGCAGGCGCACTATGTCGTCGTGCATCCGCTCCTGCGCCACGTCGCGCGGCAGGCGGTCCATGTGGTCCGTGATCTCTCTGTTAGTAGCGTCGAGATAATACTCACACATGAGATGGTGATGTTGCGGCGGTCTCGGACAATGCTCGTCCAGCAGGCGCACTATGTCGTCGTGCATCCGCTCCTGCGCCACGTCGCGCGGCAGGCGGTCCATGTGGTCCGTGATCTCTCTGTTAGCCATCGCGTCCAGAAGCGCCCGACACGCGCCGTACGAGCCTTCTCGTGCGCCGAGGAAGAGAGGGGTTTCGTCCTGTGGAGGAAGTATGATTAGGTTACTAGTTCAAGAGTTATTTTGAATCGATTCATAGAGATGGTAGATTTATCGGGATCTCAGAACTGGATCCGACGTTATAAAGTCGATTTGCGGAGAATCCAATTGCAGAAAATAGTGGGAAGTTTTGATTTTAACGAACATTGTTAGATCACCTTGACTCCTAGACAGACATCTTTTAGACATCCATCATTACTGGATCGGGCTATAAATCAAAAAGCTGGTAAGCTAAGGTCTCATTAGCACCTCCCCTAAACAAGTGGGAAGATAGGTTGTGGGGTGGCGAATACATTTCCTAGAAGAATAGATATCTCTGTTTTTCTTACCTTATCATCCTGAGCGTCTCTATTAGCCCCGTGAACCAACAGGACATTCACAGCGTCGACGTTATTGACAGCCGCCGCCCAGTGCAAGGCGGTCTTACCGCTGTTGTCAGCCGCGTTTATGTCTGCGTCCGCGTTTATTAGGTCTTCCACCATGCCTTCAATGGCTAGCCTGTTTGGGAGATTGAGATGGTTAGTTTGTTTGTCAAAGAAGTTTTAAATAGTAAAGTGACTGACTACATGGATTTAAAAAAATAAATGAATTTAAACTTAAAATTGATCTTTTTTTAGTCTTCAATACAATACAAATTGTGTCCGTAATCAAATCAATACAATAAAAAAACACTTTATTGTACACCAAAAACAAAACATGTTATATAACACAAAAAGAGTCAGAATGGGTGGCCTTATCGCTAAAGAGCGATCTCTTCCAGGCAACCTCTGTATGAAAAAGACAATCAACTTACCTAGCAGCCAATATGAGCGGAGTGGTGCCATCATGCATCCTCGCGTTCAGGTTGGTGGCGCGGTTCCGCAGCAGGATCTGGAAGACGCCCATCGCGTCTGCGGCCACGGCGGCGTGCAGCGGCGTGCGCCCCGTGTTGTCCTGCGTGTTGGCGTCCGCGCCCGCGTCCAGGAGACGCTTGGCTGCGTCGGCTCGCGCGTATCTGGTGGTGGATGTGATATTATAGTAATATAGACGGCTTTAAAAAGTATAATCGATAGTAAAATACACTAAATTAAGTCCTGGTCAGTAATTGTAAGGCATGATAATTTCATACACATAGTTGAAGAAAGAAGAAATAAAATATGTGTATTCAAAAATGTAATTCGATGGATTTGATGTTCACGCTGTGTCATCATGTAAATTGGTGTCACAATATAATTGATGCAGATTGTGGCATGTTAAAACAGCTTGGATCAATATGATCATTTTACCACAAATCAAAAACAAAAGACTTCGTTTCCAGTAATTAATATTTAAATGCCTTCACAGTTTCACATAAACTTTACATGTTGGCTATTTTTCTTTGCTGGCTAGCTTTCTGTCAAGAGCCCATCTCTTGACAGAGAGCATAATTATTATTGTAGATAGGTACAATACAACTTTTTGAACTATCATGGTTTTTGTATTATCTGTCCGTGAACATGGTATGTTACCCTTTTCATGTTCAAATATAGGTACAATATAATCTATGATTATCCAACAAAGATCAACTGTAATCTATATAGATCTTTATCATCTTACCTAGCAGCTAAATGCAGACTAGTCTCCCCAGTCTTGTCCATAGCTGCGTTGAGCTGCGCGCCCTGCGCTACCAGTTCTGATATGATGTGCGCAGTTTGCTCGTCCTCGGCGTCGGAGCCGGTGTCCAGGCCGCCGCCGCGCACCGCCGCCACCATGAGTGGAGTCATGCCGAGCGGACCTCGCGCGTCTACGTCTACATGGTCGTGCTGTGAAGATATTAGAACATTATTGAAAAGATCCAAACGTCAATATAATACGTTCAATGCTTCCAAATACGAGAATACGAGATTGTATCATGGGCACTAATTGTTAAACCATAGTGTTCGAGTGGGAATTTAAAGTCACTGTTTCATAAGAGTGGTCATCATAAGCTGGCTACGGTAAATATATGTACGCTATGGTAAATATACGGTAATATATGTTTCTAATGACTATGATATTGCAACTCGTAACCTTTCATCCGTCTTTCATGTAGGAGAATAAAATACAATATTAATAATAGTGCAAGTACTAACTGAATTTATGACTTCTAAACAGCTGTTAAAATAAATATGAAATAAAATAATATACTCACGATTGCAGGTGGGGTCATCATACTCGGCGGAACTCGAATGTCAGCCGCTTCCAGATGACGCTGCGTCCAAATGCTGTTCCTATCATGATTAGCTTCCTCATAGTCCGTGATAGCCGTGTGGTCTGACGCATATCCTCCCGGCATTCCGTTAGCGTCGCCCGGACCGCGAGCTCGCTTGGCTCTCGGAGGCGCTATACCATCGTCTTCGTCATCAGACCAGTGCGGTGGACCCATATGACCACCGTTCACATCGATATCAATTCCAGCCATGGAACCCTTGTTCAAATTCCTCATCTCTTGCCCGTCCGGACCCCGGCGACGTGATCTCCGCCGCGTAGAAGAGTTGTTCGAAATAAAACCTTCAGGGAACCAAGTGATACCAGCAGCGCGCTTTCTCTGCGCTGTCACTAAAACTCCGATAAGTAGACCGGCTAGCAGCACCAAGATAACACCAATGAAAACGTATTTGGAGTTCGTTTGGATGTCAATAGGTTCTAGAGGTTTCTCGCCTTTCACTTGGAAGATCGGGAAGTCAGATGATAGTGAATGCTTCTGCGCTGTAGCTGCCAAGAACTCGGCAGCTTCTTGAGCGGAGAAGAAACATTCTGAGGTGGATAACGTCGTACATTTCCTATTGTCGATCTCTAGGAAAATCTGAACACCTGATTGACCGCGTTCTGTGATTACGATGTTGTGCTTCTTTCCAAATTCAGTGTCCTGGAGTCCAAGATCAGATGATCCATTCCAACTGTAAATCATATCGTTGCCATTTGGATCCTTCTTTATCAATACAGTGGTTCGCAGTTGGTGACCTAGATCTCTCAGGAAGGCAACCGAGTTTTCCTTGAAGGTTCCGATGTCCATTAAAAGGATAACTGACATGACTCCGTCGGCTAAATGCGGTGGTTCATTCTCGCAATCCAGTCCATCCCAATTACACTCAGCGTTGTTGCAACCATAGTCACAATGACCGTTCGCGTAATGTTTCTGGCAGTAGGCGTCGTATATTGGGTTGCATTTTTGTAAGGATTTCTGGCAATCACGACCATCAAAAAGACAGCTTTGTGTGTTGCAAACTTCGTTACATTCCCCATCCATAAATACCTCCCAGCACTTGATGGGTGCAGTGCAGTTGGCCCAAGGATTGTTGATGCCTAGAGAGCAGTCGTTTCCATCAAATTCACAAGCATAGGTGTTGCATTCTTCATCACAATGATAGTCACCTTGCTTTTCTTTGCAGCCAAGTTTGACGCATTGTTCTCTTTGGAAAGCAAGATCAAGTTCTTGATACGATAAACTGGGATTTCCATTGCTGAATCCGCCACCGATTGGGCTTCCATAGCCACCTTTAGAATGAGGATCGTGTATGTCGCAGTTCTTGCCGGTCCATTGCCTTGGACAGTAGCAGAGATAGTCACCGGGTTTGTCGATACATCTCGCTTCAGGATGCTTGCACGGGTTGCTCAAGCATTCATTCATGGAATCAATTTCACAGTTTGTTCCTGATAGCCCTGATGGACAATCGCATACGTAACCGTTTATATCGGAGGGGCGGCAGTATCCACCATTCATGCAAGGATTGGTGTTACAGACATAACCAGAATATTCGCAGTTTTTGCCGTAGAATCCGTCATTGCATAAGCATTGGTGGCCTCCTTGAATGGCCGTACAAATTCCTCCACTTTGACACGGGGAATTCGCACAGAAGTTAACTTTAGCATCGCAATGCCTGCCCATAAAACCTGGTTTGCAGTTGCATTGGTAATCGTTGACCAGTTGAACGCAAGCCTGGGTGCCCGGGTTCGAACAGGGGTTCGAAAGACATTCATTGATATCTCCTTCGCATCGCTGCCCCACGAAGCCTGGTGGGCATTTGCATTCAAAACCACCAACTTTATCCATGCAAGTTCCGTTGTTATGGCAGGAATCTGGTTTACAGTCGTTAACATTAATTTCACATATTCTGCCAAGGGTTCCGAATGGACACGAACATGAGAATTTGTTGATTAAGTCGTGGCAGGTTCCTCCGTTTTGGCATGGGTTCGGTAAACAATCGTTGACGTTTAGTTCACAATTCTGTCCTTGGAAACCCTGAGCGCACTGGCACTGGTATGTCCCTACGAGATCTTTGCAGACGGCGCCGTTTTGACATGGAGCGGAGTCGCATTCGTTTATCTCCTGTTGGCAGTAGGAGCCGGTGTAACCCTCGATACAATGACATCTATGGGAGTTTCCTATATTCTCACAGGAGCCGTTGTTGCATAGCTGTTTCATCTGAACTCCTGTAGGAAGAAAATGGACTTTAGTATTGAGTGATAAGATTGTTTTTTGTTATAGACTTTGGTGGTGACTCTTACCTTTTCTGAGGGCGGCATCTTTGCAAGATACCATTTCAACATCGCAGAGTTTCCCGGACCAGCCCGGACCACAAGTGCACGTATACTGCGGTCCTTTTTGTGAGCAGGTGGCGCCATTTTCACAAGGACTGTCATCACACCTAAAGAAAACAAATACCGCTTTTAATAAAACATCCTGTTGCTAAGAATTACGTGCATTAATCGTGCATTAAGTATTATGGAGCAGAACAGCGTTGAGTGTCATTGCTGACCAATATGAGCGACTAGTTTTTATTATACCAAGAGATGGCAGACAAGCATGCGGCCCACCTGATGTAAAGTGGCTACCGCAGCCTATGGACGCCTGTAACATCAGAGGTGTTACCTGCGCGCTGCCGACCCGTGAATGCTTCAGAATACTCTTTTTGAAAAGGCCCATGCTATAATCTTTAGGAAAAACCTCAGTAGGGTAGTATTTTTTCTAAGTTCTTAATGTAATGTCAGTTTTGTTACCATTTGACGAAGTCCTCGCACTGTTTGCCGGTGTAGCCGTGCGGACAGTGGCACTTGTAGTGCGTCCCGTGGTCGTGGCACGTGGCTCCGTGCTGACACGGCGTGCTGTCGCACATGTTGATGCGGAACTGGCAGTTGGAGCCGGTGTAACTGTGGAGAGAGATGAGGGTTAGGTTATGTTCAAAACGTGAG
The DNA here is from genome assembly GCA_963691955.1 of Chloroclystis v-ata. Taxonomy (NCBI): domain Eukaryota; kingdom Metazoa; phylum Arthropoda; class Insecta; order Lepidoptera; family Geometridae; genus Chloroclystis; species Chloroclystis v-ata. Next base: position 7,119,532 of record OY829905.1, read on the forward strand.
ATATTTGGTTGCAAGGACATCTTAATTATTCCATCGGGGAGATTAATTAGGTAAGAAGACAAAATTCTATCAAAGCAGCCAGCAACTGCAGCTCGTTTCTTTTGCTACAATGGCGGCTTATTATTTTGACAACCTATTCAAATGGAATAAAAAGAAAAGGCTAAGAGAATATTTTCTAGCAGATAGCACACAATTGAATTAGTTAAGGAGCTATAAAAAGTTATTAGAGCTTTTTGAAGTGATATAATAATTGCCTGCCCTAATAGATAATTCAACACAAAGATAAAACAAACTTACCCCAAAGGACAGGAGCAGTTATAAGAGTTGATTCCATCGATGCAGGTCCCGCCGTTCATACAGCTGGACTCTGTACAGTCCTCGTCGTTGGTCTGGCAGTTCATGCCCGAGAAACCAAGTGGGCACGTGCAAGTGTAGGATGCCACGTACTGTAACAGATAGGTCACATTGTAAATGTATTATTTACACCGTAGATTATAATGGTCGCGTATGTGTATGGTTTTTTGTGCGAGTTGGCTATCACAAAGAATAAATGTATATATAATTAATTTGAACAGAAATAAACGTGATATAATCTATAAAAAACCCACACATTAAACCTGCATAATATGCAGGTTATTATATTTATCTATTCTATAGGTATATTTACTGTAATTATATCAAATATATCACTGTAATTATGTCTTTAGGACATCGATTATATCATTTTCAGTTAGCTATTTGAAGTGTGCTAACTACGACATCGATATTATAACTTTAGGTTGAAATTCGACAACGAAACACGTTGTTCGCATCGTTTTGAATTTAGGAATGCTTTATTCCTCAAAACGTGATGCTCGCAGAGCGTTTTGAATTTCGAAATGCTTTATTCCTAAATGTATGTACAAACCTGATTGCAAGTGGCTCCGTTCATACAAGGCCGGGAAAGACATTCGTCGATGTCGACCTCGCAGTTCTTCCCGGAGAAGCCGTGCGCGCATTTACAGTAGTATATGTCGATGCCGTCCTCGCACGACGCTCCGTACTGGCAGGGCGCTGTGGGACATTGTACATGTACCTACATTAGTTATATTCGAGCTGAAGGAATTTCTTAATAGCATCGCGTTTGCATGTTGGAATCTTAGATGTTTTTCTATACGAATGTATAGAGTTCGAAAAGCTTGAGTCGTTAGAGTGAAAGATACCTTCAAACTAAACAGTCCTAAGCTGTACCTAATAAGTTACATACAGCAATAAAAGTCCTCATTTTAGACAGTACATAACCAGTATGTCATGCACTATGATCAGTATTCACAGTACCTATATTACAGTTTTAAAGTCAACCGTCCATCGCTAAAACGTCCTATGCCGCACTTGTCGCTTGATCAACAGCATCATCATCATCATACACATATTTACGTCTTAATACCGGGGATGGATTTATACAATTTTCATTCTAGATCTGAGGTGAATCATTTGTCGATTGTAACGTCACTAGCTAGTATCTACTTACAAGATGCGCAGTCGTTGATGTTGATAGCGCAGTCCTTGCCCTCGTACCCGGGCGCGCATCGACACACGTAGGAGCCGTCCGTGTTGATGCAAGTGGCGTCGTTGTGGCAGGGGGCGGTGACCTCGCACTCGTTCACGTCACGTTCGCAGAGCGCGCCGGTCCAGCCGACGGGACATTGGCAGTTGAATTCCGCGTAGGACGCCTCGGCGACGCAACGGCCACCGTGGCGACATCTGTAGTAAGAAAATACATGTTAGAAAAATATTTACTTATTGTCTTCATCAAATTTTGAAAATAGAAGGACGTCTCTGGGTCTATTGGGCAAATTCAGCGTGTGGATGGTCTTTTGAACCAAACTTCTCTGAAGTCTTTTGGTTTTTGGTGCCTTTTACTTCTGTATCTCATGGCTCATCATCACTACACGAATGATAGGAAGGCGGGCGTCAGAGAAGAGTGGCGGCGTGTTGTGAAGCTTGCCACCAACAACGAGTTGAAGACCACGACCACACTAATTCTAATTTGTTGTGGCGGAACTAGGATCTGAACTGACGTCGATGGAGAGTATTGTGCATTGCCCTATGTCTAAGTCGGCCATAACCAGCCTAACTTTTTGATGTAGCGGAGTAGACCTTTGGTTTCTTACAGATTTGTTTCAGCATCTGAGGATGACGACCATGCTACCGCATCAATAAGGTGCCTTAGCTCTGTCTCTTTTCCAGCCTCTTCAGTGGATGTGCAATGTAATAGTACATGTTCTACCGTCTCCTCTGCCTAGAAGCAACCCCGTCACAGGCTGCTGTCTGACGACCACTCTATCGAGAGTGATACCGACAATGAAGAAGTATAGATGATCCAGTCTAAAAACTCCCCTCCACCAAACCGTGATAATTTCAACGTGTGAGAGGAAATACTTATTGCATCACTATACTTGTGTGCGTGCTACAACTTTACTGTAACATTGGCTATGTCTGTACTTACTGGTTCGGCATGCAAGGGTCGAGCGTGTTCTCGCAGTTCCGTCCGGAGTGCGGCGGCGCGCACACGCAGCGGTACCCGTCCACGCGGTCGATGCAGGAGCCGCCGTGCAGGCACGGGTTGCCGGCGCAGTCGTCGATGTTCGTCTCGCAGTTCACACCTGGGGAATCACAAGTTATTATTGAAGTTTTATTTTTGTCTTTAGATGCAGTAGATATCTATGTTAATAATTTCGTCAAGGGGTACGGTAGACTCGATCGAAACCTTATAATTATGGATAACCAAAACATACTAAAATATTGATTTTGAGTCGACAACATATCCGAAAAATTCGGATTATGGAGAATTTTGTCAAATTTCACCCGAGCGAAGCCGGGTTTTCATCTTATTACTCAATAAACTAGATTACTAGATGCTTTGTGATTATGCGTTAAGTTATGACACGGGTTTATCTATGGTTACAAAAGAGAGATAAGATCATTGACATGTCAAGAGTATTATTCGATCGGAGCGAAAAGAGACAGGAATTGAAAATCGTATTAGACCAGATTGCCGTTAGGATCGAAGAATTGACAGTGGATCGACAAGCACAGTGAGTAAACAAAATAGACGGATCATGATAATTAATATGCGGTGATACTAGTTTTAGTTATAAAATATTAACTTACCGGTAAAGCCAAGGACGCAGTCACACTTGTAAGCATTGAGTCTGTCGTGGCAGGTGCCGCCGTGTTGGCAAGGGTTGGAACTGCACTCGTCAATATCACGCTCGCAACGTTGACCTAATCAAAACAAAATGATTAAATATATAGGATGGAAAAATACTCACAAGACAAAAAAAAACTTTATGAAATTAATATTGAGTGAATGCATAAACGTGTACAGAAATACTAATAGTAGGTATATGAAATTAGTACTAGTAAGAGTTGTATTTTGAATGTTAGGTAAAAGTAAACAAAAACGTCGAAGACAGAATATAGGCGAGATATTTATATGTTCTTACCTCCATATCCAGGTAGACAATGGCAGATGAACTGGTTCACACCATCTTCGCAAGAACCGCCATTGATGCAAGGATTCGAAGCACACTCGTTTACGTCGGAAAGACATCTGAAAAGAAATAAACATTTGAAATAAGTACAGAACAAGCTTTATCTGTAACTCGTGAAACAGGTGCTAACTCTTAAAGCAGATTAAAAATATTATGTATTTACTGACGTTGAAAATACAGGTTATTTTTCTCTACAGGCACATTTTAGTGAAGAAGTAGTATTTAATGTATTACCTAGCATCGTAGTATCCCCTGGGGCAGTCGCACCGGAAGCTGTTGATCTTGTCGATGCACTTTCCGCCGTTCGCGCAAGGATTGGAGAGACACTCGTTGATATTCGTCTCACAGTGGAGACCCGTGAAACCGGGAATACAATCACAGGTGTACCTAAAGATATCGAGATTTTAGAAATAACTAGAAGGGTAAATAAAAATGTTATTAATCTGATAGATGAATTAAGAAACGTCTAAGATGAAAATGAGATGGGTATGATTATGGAATGAAATGTAAGCATGTTTATAAAATGATAAAGAACAACCAAATACTTATAAACACGGGACGTGAGGTCAATATAAGCAATAATAAATTTGAAAATACTGATAAAGCTATAAATGTTAAATGATTATATTAGCACGTGCGAATAATAAATGAAACTTACTCAAAGAAGTTGCTGCATGTGAAAGAAGATAACGATTGTATTAGAAAAGCAGATATAAAATGCACGAATACAAAATAAACAACAAAAGATCCCAATACATTCTGTTAACCAAAGCATATATAAATGTGCAATGATCATAAAACATATTAGTTTAACAAAAAAACTTAAACTAAATTAGTAAAATATGGCAGTTACAGTGCAAGTAAATAAGGTAAGTAAGTTAGATGATAAAGCTGATAAGAAGGTTAAATTTAAGGTAATACAAACAGTTGACAATGGTAAATTACCTGTTGATGCCATCGATGCATGTGGCGCCGTTTCTGCAAGGGTTAGAGTAGCATTCGTTGACGTTGACTTCACAGTTGCGGCCTGAAGTTCCGGGCTTGCAGCGGCATTGGTAACCGCCGATCAGATCCTCGCAATGCCCTGAGAAGCAAAAGTAATATTACTTACTTTCATAGATACAAAACACGACAAAATCAAAATAATCAAGACTATAATGATATCATTAATTTGTTTTAACATTGTACCTACTAGAAAATTAGGTGATTAACAGACCAAATAAGATGAAATTGATTGCAAAGAGGATTTAAACAGACAACTCTATGCAGATGTGATTAATTTATAATGATTTCAAATATGAAGAGTGGTTTGTTATTTATTTACTTTAACTCTTTAGTTATCTGTGTCTATTTTATAATATATCGCTCACTCTTTAATTTACACGTTTTGTTATTACTGATATGGTTCTTGTTGTTAAAAATTGTTATGAGTAAGTATAGAAGTTTTGGCTCAAAGTTATTTTGGTCTGAAATAGATAAATCTTATCCTTAACCGACGTGAATCTCAAAAGTAACGGTTTAGTAGCAAACTGATCCTTACCTCCAAACTGACAAGGGTTACTCTCGCACTCGTTGATCTGCGTCTGACAGACGATGCCGGTGTACCCGGGGTGGCAGTTGCACGTGAAGCTGTTGTCTCCGTCGATGCACTCGCCGCGGTGGCACGGCGACGACAGGCAGTCGTTGATGTTCGTCTCGCAAGAGTTACCTTACGAATTACATAAAATAATGTAGTGATTTCAGAGTGCAATTGCACTCTCGTTACAAATACACGGTGTAAAACACCACACTTGAAGTGGGATTGGGCAGGGCATGTGACTCGAATGCAGCCAGACCGTTCGGCCGGGCTCGTCACAAACTGGATTTCGGAAGGGCAAGGAAGCCGTGGAAGACCCAGAAAGCGATGATTTTAATGCATTTGAGCCAGAGTGGTCAGAGGTATCAAAAAATTGCGAAAACTGGCGAAATCAAGGGGAGATCTTTGCCCAGCAGTGGGACAATATAAGTTAATTAAAAAAAAGGAGCGTAAGTGAAAACCTACACTCACTGTTCACCTCGCGGCTCGGCATTTGCCTCCTATTTCGCTATAGTTACTATTTTTATGTGTCTTAAAAAATTTAATAACTATTATACCTACAACTGTTTGGCTGAACGTTTATCGAGTGTCGTAGGCGAATAGTAAAATAAATAGTTACCAGTATAGCCAGGTTGGCATTCGCACGTGTAGCCCGCGATGGAGTCATGGCAGGTGCCTCCGTTTCGGCACGGACTAGACACGCAGTCATCGATGTTCACTTGACAGCGGGCTCCCGTAAACCTGAAATTATTTTATATTAAATTTTAATTTAGATAATTTAAAAGTTGTATATGGCATCTGTCTAGTGAAGAGAAAATTCCCTGTATTCCCAACAGTGGAAAGCATATTTGGGGTAAATAAGATGCAGTTTTCGTAAATTTTAAAACTTTAGTAGGTAGACGTTTCATGTTCATTTGTGCACGTCTTGCATATCGCGTGTTGTCGGCCTTTTCTGTGACTTGACATTAGACATTTACAAACCAGCACTTTACCACAGAGTGGTAATACTTGATTAAGATATATGCCATATAAACAATTAATAAATGCTAATGGCACTTACCCCATAACACAGGTACACCTAAACGCGTTGATCAGGTCATGGCACACTCCACCGTTGAGACAAGGATCGTTGGCACATTCGTCTACCTCCACCTCGCATTGAGTTCCCGTGAAACCTGCAAAGAAAAAGGTTTTATTTACTTGAAACTCAGCCAAAAGCATCACAGGATATTTATGTTTAACCTCAGCATAAATAATCAAGGGGTCACCATAACAATCCATAATACGAGCCACTTTCGATGGGCCCAAGGAAACCGACATAAGATTTGGTATGATCACAAAGCAGGTTGGTTATCGTAGTATGTTGGTAGAATATAATTATTATGTAGATTGAATTCGCTGTCAGTCATCTAGTTTATAAATCCTTTTGTCGATTTGACGACATTCGTCAAATCGGCACCCAACACGGCCAAAGGGACTTACGTGTCTTTATTTGATGACGTAATTCTACTGAATAATAAATGTACATTGCCAAACCTGTATTAAATAAGCATACCTAGATACAATAGCAGTAGGTACCTACAAACAATCAAGTCAAGTGGCGTAAATAAATAATAAATAAATAAATAAATATTGCTGGACAATTTACACAACGACATCTAGCCCCGTGGTAAGCTCGAAGCTTGTGTTACGGGTGCTAGATTTCGGATATACTTAATAATTATAATATACATACATAGATAGATATTTTTTATTATACATATAACACCCAGACACCCATTGTTAAATAGTTAAATAATTTAAATAGTTCACATCATTCGTTTTCGTGCAAAATACCGAGACCCATGACTTATGGTTAAAATAACAGATTTATGTTTCTATATTCCAATGAAGAAGGTATATTCGTGCGGGAATGCTAATTGGGACCTTCCAGACTCATAAAAATTGTATCAACTAACTTGCAAATTCATAATAAACCTTATATAAATCACTAAAGGTCCAATTTTCTTTGAATTCCTGCCTTGAAACTGGTCAAGCAAGCTCGTTAGCTTACTATTGGAAGTAAACTCTGTGGTAATGATATTAAGGTCGAGATTGCAGTGCTTTTACTTTGGTCTAAATAAGGATGTCTTATTTAGATTCAATGGAACTTCAGCTCCATTTTGAGCAATGAGCAAATCTATAGAGAATGGTTATTTTGAATTTGCAATGTCTCTCTGTCTCTTTATTATATTCTTAGTACCTACCCATCATGGGGGTAATTTTTCCTATTTATTATATGCAAGTATTTTAGTCTCCGTCAAAATACAATCGTTATTTGCCTTTCGGGAGAATCCACTGCAAAGACTTTCCAAATTCGTATACACTCCATTACGTACATTATCATCGTCATCTTTATTATCTTATCCCGCCCTATTCATTTGCCGTTGTGTTCATAAGGCCTATAATTTACAAATCTCTTATAGAAATATTTCAACGCGAATATTGGCAATCGGCGTGTAATCTCTCACGAGTTTCAAATAAATATCCATTAAGTTAACAATTACCAACGAAACGGAGCAATGTATACAGTGCTACAAATTTTAAACACTTTACTGACGCATAAACTTTTGAATTAAACTGGCGACAGACGGTAAGTATCGGATTGTGTTTTACAACGTCAGTAATTTTGTTTATTGGTTGTAGTTATCCTATTTCTAACATGTTTAAATGGTTGTTACAATTCCTTATTTACTGCAACGGGTTCTGGGCTAATTGTTTTAATTTCATGATACCACACAATTGTTTGTTACGTAGACGAACAGAGTTTTTTTAAGACATAGGTACTTACTATTCGAAACGGATAATATTTTTTTTAACAATATAGAAAAAGAGTGCTACGATTGGGTTATAATCACAAAATATAATAAACTATTGTAGTGGTAAAAAATCTTGGAGTAAAAGTTTGCAGCACTGTACTGTACAGTGTTACATAATCACTTGTTCTCTAACCTATGCCCGTGGCCTGTTCTTGGTTATAGCCCAAATAGAGGGGGTAAGCACGCCCAACTAAACCTATATGAGTAGTTAGACTTAAGATTCGAATTAAGAATAATCTTTGATATAATTAGCTTTTTCTATTAATTTCCCGGTTTACTATTTGTAACTACATTTTCTTGAGTTGTGTAAGCTTCGTAGATAAATGAAGAACGCAGCTCTGTAGATAATATTTAGTGAACTTACGACATACGTTCAAATAAAAATATAAAAATAAATATTACGGGTTAATTAACTAGAAACTATTGAAGTAGTGAATGTGTTTGTTCCTTTAAAGAAACTTAAACCATAGATTTGTTAAACGGCAACCATCGATCGATAAGCAGCTTTAAATAACCAAATCATTCATCTTGTTGGATCAAATTAACTTTATAGGTATCCCATATAAATTTATACTTTTAATTTTATGTATTTTTGGTTAATCTGATTATAAACTTAACAGAACCGTTTGATTAAGTTAATTAATTTAAACATATTCATAATCTTAATAAAACCTTTATTTTATGCAACAGAAAGACAAGTCTCACGAGCACGGATATTCATATACAGTTGAATTGATAATTATATAAGAGCAAGTTATAAAAACTTGCTACAGAATGCCTCTAGGCAAAGTAATAGCTGCGTTTTTACATAATTGTACTGGATAAGGGGACTTTTAGAATAACTTTATAAGGTAAAGACATAAAATAAAAACAAATGTGCTCTTCTAAGCAGTGTCATTCCAGTAAGAGTAAGCAATGCAAATGATCGTGAGCTGTCCCCAGATTGGTAGTTATCATTTAGAATAGACTCGCGTGGGTTAAATATTCGCTTTGTTTGGCAAAGGAACTCCTTTACTCTAGATGTGTTTTACACGAGCGTTCGTTGATGAAGTTTTTTTTTATTTTCGTGATTAAGAATATGAATATAAAAAGTGTATTTGTATCTAAAAGGAAAAATACAAAAAGTAGGTATTAAAGAGCTAGGTAAACTACTTACGGGCTAAAATTATAATTAAAGACACAAAACGGTCAGAAATAGTATTACATACCTACATATACTATTCTTAATTTGAACTTTGAAAATATTCTACAAGATGTGAAAAGGAGTCTTGTAGTATGAAGGCTAGCAAGGACAGATAATGAAGGTTCTGTACACAATAGAAACCATAACTTTCCAAGATCGTATTCCAGCTATTCCTACAGTATAGCTTGTATGGAAGGATTGTTCTGTCAATACCTTTTTACGAACTCTGCTCGCCTTAAATCGACATACGCATTAAAGTATGTACATCCTGTAAAGTGGACTCACTATATCTCTCGCTCAGACTTTCAGTCAGATATTGTGTTTGAGCAGGAAAGCAATAAAATCTCAGATTCTTTACATAATTTTTCAATCATATTTCAAAAATATGTCTGATGGATGATAGAAATCCCGACATTTTCTTTTATTTTTTCTTACTTTAAATAGCTTTTGAATGTATAAATTCTATTTAAAACTCATAAATGGAATACTGTGTGTGGACATTAAAATATTATTGCTAGCGCTAAAAAGCTTTCAAGCGCTTTTTATTACCGTAAGTACATACTTTCTATTTTATAGGGTTAAATATTATAAAATTAATGAGATTTGAAATATAATACTTTCTATGAGTTTAACAGATTAGAAGTTTGTAATGTGATGGAAAAGTTATAGAAATTTTCATTGAAAAGCTAATTAAAACCATAAAATCCTTTAAGAATCAATTCAGTATAGCCGTTTTGTGCGATAACGTATTAAGTTGACTAAAAGCATCAAACTAGATAAGTAGATGTAGGTATTAGATGCGATCCATACAAAAATATCGCAAGTTTTTGGGCTCAGTCTAGCAACTTTGAAGACAATGAAGAGAGATTAAAATTTTGGAATGGTTATCTAGTGGGTTACAGTTATGTATTGTATCTACTTTTTGTGGTTTCTCAACAAAATAACACATAATTATTATGGGATTTGATATAGAGAAATTTGAATAGTTTCAAGTCATTTACCAACCCGCACTAGGCCGCAGGTGAATTAAGGCCTAATATCTTTCTTCAAGTAAGAGAAGTCCCTGTGTCCCAGCATTGGGAACGTAAATAGGGAAGGTAATAAATTTCGGACTAGTCAAGAATAAGAAAGCTACATAATATGGGGTAAAAGCACAAGTATAATATATAACGCGGGTAAGGTAAGGCTGGTCAGCTTGTACCTAAAGGGGTAAAAGTGGGTGCAAAGACCCGAGATGGTGTAAAAACTAAGTGCAACTACATGTCGTCTGTGCCCTTATAGAGCCGACCGGTGCGGCGGAGCGAGGAGAACTTATGTCTATGGTTATTATTAGAAATTATAAGTCCGGTACGAAAACCTGTTAATACTGCAATTTGTGACGATGTGGAGACAATTTTTAAGACGCGTGGTAGAGCGCTTAAGTCTACAAAGTAAGCTTGGGAATTATTGTCCTCATTTAATCCTAAACTGTTTTTCTCAGTTTGAAGTCAGTTTTTTTCATATTTTTTGTAATTTGCATTATTATTATTATATAAGTATTAATAGTAAATATGTATGAACCACTGCAGAGTACCAGTCTTCCCAATTACAGATAAATTCAAATTTAATTCCTTTCTTATTGGGAAGAACCGTGCCTAATAGGAAAACGTAATGGGCTGTTATAATAATGAAAAAAATAATGGATTTAATTCAATTAATTTAAGAAACGACATTACATTATAATCTTATTGGCTTGAGCCTTTTATCCCTTAGTTTTACGAGAATGTCGAAAAAGCCCAATGCTTTTAAACCAGTCAAATATTCATTAATCGGGCTTAAAATAACGTAATTAATTTAAAAACTATAATTCTATAAGCTAATCTTGTTCGGCCACTTTAGTTTATAGATATCGTAATTGATTATGTTGAAGAGTATTAAGCTTAGATTAATTTTGCAAGCTGTCTATCGGGCGAAAGTAACAATCCTATAATTTTATGACAAAACTCAAAATCTAAGCAATTAAGTCCTGGCGATTATTATTTTTCAAACACTTGAAGGACAAATAAAAACAAATGAAAACCGGAAATACGTAGGGAATAAAATAGCAAATTAGTCATATTTCATAATAAAACGCGGAAGTTAATTTAATTAAATTACCATACTAACGAAACCATGCGACAAGCGTAAATAGCTTTTGCATAAACAGTAATTCCGTAATAAATTGAGCTTTATCAAGTTGTACTAAGAGTTGTATAGTAGAGCAGGGTTAGATATCTTATTAAAGTGAGTCTTATGTCGTTGTGATAAGGGTGTGTTGATTCCTAGTTCCGCGTCAAAAGACAATGCAAAGACGACTCCCAGAGCCATGGGAATACTCAAATAGGGTTGTCACTGGACAATTACGTAATGAGTAAATTATATCATGCATGATACGTGTGGTGCCAGCTTAGGAATTGTACCACCCCATCTTACTGCGGGTGATGTGTACTAAGTGATTTACCAGAAGACGGAAAGCAGAGACGTTCTGTTCTGTATAGGTACTGTACCAACTTACTGCGATCACTAACTCTTTAAGGTAAATTGAGTTATATATATCAAATCACTAAAATCTATAACGGGTTATATTGGGAAGACTGGTGCCCACTGCCCAGTAGTATAATACAATTCTATCATCCTTCTTAGTGTTTTAATAATAATTAAATCTGCCTAAAGTGTTTGTCTAATCGCAATCAGAGACATGTACAAAAACAACAAATTATTGTAAACAGTCATCAAGACAGAAGCCTGGCAACCCTAGACTCTAGCTGTCTCTCTCTAATAATGATAATCATCAAGCGACCACCGTCACCCAAGGAGCAAATTGTAACTTTGTGACGTCTTGCGCCATTTACCGTTCTAGCCTGCGCAAACGCACTTTCTAGAACGTTACATCTTAATAGAAAACATGGCGTGAATTCACAAGACGGGTAATTATGGTGATGTCTTTAATCAAGGGGGGAATATAAGAATACATTTTGTGTTGGAATACTACCGTGTGTCGGCCTCAGAAAAGTGTTTTATATATACATCAGAAAGCTTCCTGTATCAACTTGTAGTTGAAGCTGTGGGTTGTTATAATGTCTTTTTGCAGACCGATTCTAACAAATTTGTCAAAAACAATATTTTCCCCCTTAGAAATCCAAGTTTGAAGTGCGTAAGCTAGTGATTTTGGTTTGGTTCGGTAACACCGGAACCGTAAAGGCGTGCTCTTAGCAGCAATGATACCCAATTTACGAAAACTACGAAATATTTAGTTTTCCCTATGAAGCAGAATCGCCGCGTATATATCGCCTCATAACACTTTCGGTATTCTATTAGCATTATCTTGTTCTATAAAGTATAGTCTGTTAAGTATAGTATAGTTTGTACACTTTGTACAGTATAGTCTGTTCAGTATAGACGGTAAAGTTTATACTATAAAGTATAATCTAGTGTTGTACATACCAGGCATGCAGACACAGATGAAGGTGCCCGGATCGTCGAGGCAGGAGCCGTCGTTCCGGCAGGGGTGGCTCTCGCACTCGTTGACGTTGGTCTCGCAGCGAGGGCCGGTGAAGCCGACGGAGCAATTACACGCGAAGGAACCCGGAGTGTTCACGCAGATACCGTCGTGCTCGCACGGAGAACCTGGGAAATAATGTTAAAAAAATTAGTAAAATATTTTAACAATAAATTTATTATTTGATTATCGTAATTTATTTGTAGCACTCTATACATTGGTAATATAACACCCAATTTACGTTACTAATGCTAGGTTAAAGGGACTTCTATCCTGACGAGAGATGCCTTGATTCACCACGCTGACCAAGTGGTAAATGGAAACTAGTAGATGCAAAAAAAAGGTCAAGTAACAAATAATAATATTTCTAGTGTTACGAGTAAATGTTACTAAACACATTTTTTTTCACAAGGAAGCTATTGCAACGTCTTTAAAAGAAGAAGTAAAGCGTGCAAGAAGGAATTGAGTGGGTGTTATAGATGTAAAATAATAAAATATCTATCTATGTATGTATATTCTATTAAGTATATTAGAAATCTATCACCCGTAACACATGCTCAGAGCTTATCACGGGGCTTATGTTAGAATTTATCCATCCATATACTAAAACGAATGATAGCTGAAGGATAATGAAAGCTATCACAATAGTTTGTCTTACGCTTTGAGATAAAACTCATAATAAACTGTATTATCTTTGACCCACCTTGTTCACACTCGTCGATATCCTCGGAGCAGTCCAGGCCCTTATACCCAGAAGCACAGGAACAGGTGTATGATCCATTAATGGGGCTGGTGTCGCATATAGCGTCCGCGTGGCATGGGTTTGAGGTGCACGCGTCGTCCAGGTGGCAGAGGAGACCTAGGGAGAAGTAGAGATTAATTACAAGAAGTTTTTTAAGGGAGACGAGTCAAAATACATGAAGACCAGATTGGTCTCTGCATCTTTACCGATACAGAATATATCTTTGATAATACAGGGCTTAATTAAAAATCATTAATATGGCCACCCACAAGTGAACATAATCTTCCTTAACAAATGATATGAGGTATGGGATAAATTCAAGCTCTTACGTAAATCCTCAATAGCGTTGTGGTTAGCGCAACCAGGGCTAAACTGGGTGGCGAGTATTCGACTCCCACTCGAGGACCAAGGTTACGTTGTGCTCTTGTAATTTTTCCCATACCATTTTCTAATAATAAATATCACCAACTAATAATAATCCGGGTGTCTGGGTGTTATATGTATAATAAAAAAATATCTATCTATGTATGTATATTATATTAAGTATATCAGAAATCTAGCACCCGTAACACAAGCTTCGAGCTTACCACGGGGCTAGATGTCGCTGTGTAAAATTGTCCAGTAATATTATATTATTTATATATTATAATAATCAATCTAATAATCAAGCTAATAATCAATCTCACCAGTCTTCCCAGGGGTACACTTGCAGTAGAACGCCCCGACCCTGTCGATGCAGGTGGCGCCGTTGAAACAAGCTGCGCCGGCGCAGTCGTCGAAGTTCACGGAGCACTCAGGACCAGTCCACCCATTCACGCAGATGCAGGAGAAACCGCCCACAGAGTTGGTGCATGTGGCACCGTTTTGGCAGACGAGAGGCCTGTGAAGAAAGGGTTAAGTTAGATTTATAGAAATACTTAATATTTAGTACAGGAAAACCAACAGCTAAAAGAAATGAATACAAAAAATAATACGGAACGCCAATAATAGCCAGATCATTGTAACGTGATTGGCCTGCAACGTATGGTGCATATGGTGCGTATGGTGGTGGTATGGTGGGTTCGAAAATATTATCGAAATCAGCGTGTTAGAGCCTAGCATCAAGCCTCTATATTATAAAAATAAAACCTATTATGATACACACAATTGTTGTTATACAGTTTTTCTTATCTAAGATAATAAGAGAAACAGACAAATTTGTCGTCGTACTTTTTAAATTTGTCTCTGAAATAACGTATACTTCTGTATACTTCTGAATAAATGTATACTTAAATATCACTGTACTCAAAAAAGTATTTAAAACTTCGAAACGGTAACAAAAAAATTCACCAATTTACTAAGTGGCGTCTAATTAAAAACAGCTACAAAAAGCAGACGTAAAATTTGGAAAATATCGCACAAATTATACAAAAGAACCGACACGTCCAACAGTATTTACACAGGTATTTCAACTTTTTCGGGTACCTACTGTGTCTTTAGCATAAAACAAATGCTTTTGGCAAATTACTGGTGCTAATTAGACTGGAATTATACTCGTATAATAATTTTAAGATTGCAATATCGGATATACATTAAAAGACGAGAAGCCAGGCAGCGGCGTTCTGTGTACTTCCTAAGATCATCAACCTGTCTGGTAAGTTTATACATATTATATGCTTCAAGCCCGACAATATTGGACAATATTTATATTGGGGGAGCCCGTGCCTAGAGTATCTTGTTGTAATGTAATTAATGTCTGGTATTATACAAAGTAGAAAAAACTCCTTTACCTATTATCTAAGGTTAATCGTATACTTGAACTGTGCCATTCTATTAGATATCAGATTAACTCTAAATACTAGTTTGACTTGTTACTTGTTGCTAAATTTCCAATTCACGTTTGAACAAAGCTAATTAAGTTTCAAACTCAAACATAGCTTTGGAAAGGTTAAACAGTAAGATAATGGTATTAGAATGGTCCTGTTAGGCATTAAGATTTATTGTTAACTGGAGCATGTACTCGAGACGTGTAACTAAAAGATAATCTGTAAACGGGTACTGTTTGGTAAATAGGTAATATAACGTTTAATATAACTATATATTTGACGTAGGACATCAAGAACAGTACCAACACATCTCTCAAAAGATTGAGTTATTTCAATGATAGCTATTTACACACTGAGAAAACGGGCCGTTAGCAAAACGCGATTTTCACTCTGCTAATGGCAAAACGGTTATTTCCTACCGAATACTCGTTTAAAATTAACGAAAATGCCCTGCTAGTAACAACCGAGTCGATACGGTTATTGTAAAACTGTAAAAATAACATAACACTCTGCTAATCTAGCAGTTAAAACTGTTGATTTCAGCTACTTAAAATACTCGGTTATCATCTACCAACCGATTCTGTTAGAATCAACCGTGCATTCGTTTAATATTAACCGTGTAAGCATGCTAACATTAACAGAGACAAGAACGCTTAGATCTGCATTTTGAACTCTGCTATTTTAACCGTAACTCTGTTAATAGTTTAACCGTATATCTGTTAAGTGTCAACCGTAACTCTGTTAACAGATTAACCGTATCTCTGTTAGGTTAGGTTAGGTTCTAAAACCAACAGTTAAACTGTTACTTTAACAGTGTCACTGTTAACGATAGCAGATACTCTGTTAGAATACTATCTTCCGAGAACTTAGTCAGTGTTGCCACTTTAGTGGTTTTACCACAAAAAAAACGAGACTTCCTTACTACAACAATTTTATTACAGCCGAAAATATGGACAATTGTTCCAAATTTTCTGCTGTACATTTAATTATTAATCACACTATCACATTAAGCAAGTACATTTAATTATTTTTTAATATTTTTTATTTCGGCCGAAAATTTGGAACAATTATCACAGTAAGCAAGTACATTTTATATTAATGTTAATAATATTATGAAGTAATTCAAATCATTTTTCTTTTTAACAGGGTGCAAAATTTTTAATATTTTATAACTTACACTTAAGTTTTAATTGTTATAGAAAACATTGAGGTCAATAAGTACCTACTGTAAACTGAGTAACTCAGGTAAAAAACAATATTATATAAAAATACTAAATCAGTTACCATGGGATATAAATAACCTCTAAAGGTTTCCATATAAACAACGCGTGCAAAGCCGCGGGCAGAAACTAGTTATTTGTATATGCTAATAAGTTTGTGAAATTGTGTTATTGTCATTGGTATCGCGCAAAATAAAAAATACGTGTTGTGGTAATGAAACGTTTTCAGAGTAAAAATCGCGCATTTCCCTGGCAACATTAAAACTCAATCAAAAAGTCATTCATTTCGGTTCTGCGTGCGTTTGCGTTGGTTGATGGCGGCGAGTCGCTCGCTGCCCTCTTCTATTGATACGTCGTCGCGTCGTAGTGTATCTTGGATTCTTGGTGCGAATTTCTTTTCTCTAACGCGAAGCAACCGGGTCTACACCTCAGCAAAGTGGTGTTCCAGGAACTTTTACCAACTACAAGACGCCGCAAAGCGACGCACGCGACGCTTCAAAATGGCGGACGAAGAAGTGTGCAATCTTTTGTCGCAGTGGGGTCTCGCAGAGTACATTCCGAAATTCCAACGTAAGTACGATACATTTTTACATTTACCTATAGCTTATAAACCACGGTATAGGGAAGGGATGAGGTACTGTATTTACTACTAACACGGCCTTACACATCTCTGTCGTTATGTGAGAAAAAATGCACTTGGTGGTCGCGCCATGTTTGTAAAGATATTTTATTTTATTTTTCGAAGGAAGCAGAGGAAATGTATGAAGCGCGAGAAATATAAATGTATACCATAGAAATTCCCATGTCCATAGGGTTATGCTATTGTCAGCCTCTCCATTCCTACCTATATGTCATTTATGTTGTGCATCCCGCTTCTTGCACTTCCACTGCCTCCTTCATAAGCCTTCGTAAAATAAAATAACTCCACGTAGGTAGGTAATAGAAAGAACACTCATGAATGTACATGATAATACATTTTAGTTTCTCGTTGTCTTTTCAGAAAATATGATAACGACGTTAGCAATGGCAGCTCTACAGCCAGACGACATAAAGGAGCTGTTCACGATCATAGGTCATCGCTCCATATTTAATAAAAATTGGGAAGACTGGCGTAGACTGATGCATCCATTCACCCACTCACACAGAAAGTACACCAGTAGGTAATACTTACCTAGTACATACCTTGCCAACTCTAATGTTTAAAATATTAATTGATTTTTTTCTTCTATCGTTTGATAAAAGGTTTCTTACCAAAGCATTTTATCACTAGCCAGCTTTATGATTTATGTCCTAAAAAATATCTATATATACATTTATATCCTGCTTATTCCTCATATTCTAAAAAGCTATTTTATTAACTTATTCAATTCTTTTTCAGGAGAATGAATATGGCGCAGACAACATCAGCATAAGTCAGCTCAGCGACCTCTTTATACCAGATAAAGCCACATCCACACAAGCAATCTGCTCACCCAGGATGACATTCAAATTGTCGAAGGTGTTCAAACTCGCAGCGTTCCAGCCTTGTTCGTATAAATGTTTTTTTTTGTTTACATGTCTTGGTTTCCTATGTGTAGGAAAACTATATTTGCATTCAATTATGATGAATACTTAGTAAATTCATAAATAAAAAACGCTTATTAAGATTTAATTAAGAGGCCGGCGTCAGTCGAATTTCCCATACAAACGAATACCAAAATTATTTGTTAGCTGAGTATATTTCTACGATATTATTGTATTTTTATTATTTAAATAGTATTTATCTAGGTTCCTATAGTTTTTTTTACAAAATACTTATTTTAAATGAAATTAATTTTTTTTAATAAGTATTTTTAAAAAAAACACTCTATAGGGACCTAGATAAATACTATTTAGATAATAATAATACCGTGGAAATATGGTCGAATTACAAATAATTTTGGTATTACGTTTGTATGGGAAATTCGTCTGACGCCGGCCTCTTAAGGCAATTTTATTAACTCCGATCTTGAATTTTTGAACTAAATGGGAAAACATGTATGTACATGGTTGTGTAATTAAATATTATGTATCATATGAGACTACTGTAATGTAAACTTACCACAATGTTTCTAATTATTATTTTTAATGTGTACAATATTTTAATAAATAATTATTGAGTATTTATACATGGTTGTGTAATTAAATATTATGTATCATATAAGACTACTGTAATGTAAACTTACCACAATGTTTCTAATTATTATTTGTAATGTGTAGGTACAATATTTTAATAAATAATTATTGAGTATTCTAATGTTTTATTTTTACAGCGATCCTGTGACGTAGCAGACCCACTCGGCAAAACTGGCTACCTACTCTACTAGATTTTGGATACATACTCTGCTAGATTAGAAGAGCTACTGTGCTGACTAACTGGCGGATTAACTGTTAGTTTTTGGTGGTATTCTGCTTTAAGAAGCAGGGTAGTTTCAGTATGGTAACCGAAGCTACTCTGCTACTTATAGCAGAATAACACTATTAAACTTAACAGTTAATTTGCTGGTTAGTTAGCAGAGTTACTCTGCTAATTTAGCAGACAATGTATCCTAATTTAGCCGAGTAGGTTATGCTAATATAGCCGAGTAGGTTATGCTAATATAGCCTAGAATCTAGAAGCTCTGCTAATCTAACAGAGTATGTCTGCTAATCTAACCGAGTAGGTCAGCTAATCTAACCGAGTAGGTCAGCTAATTTAACAGAGTATGTCTGCTAATCTAACAGAGTAGGTCAGCTAATTTAACAGAGTATGTCTGCTAATCTAACCGAGAAGGTCAGCTAATCTAGCCGAGTAGGTCTGCTAATGTAACCGAGTATGTCTGCTAATTTAACCGAGTAGGTCAGCTAATTTAACAGAGTATGTCTGCTAATCTAACCGAGAAGGTCAGCTAATCTAGCCGAGTAGGTCTGCTAATGTAACCGAGTATGTCTGTTAATTTAACCGAGTAGGTCAGCTAATTTAACAGAGTTTGTCTGCTAATCTAACCGAGTAGGTCTGCTAATCTAACCGAGTATGTCTGCTAATTTAACCGAGTAGGTCAGCTAATTTAACCGAGTAGGTCAGCTAATCTAGCCTGAGCAATAATGCTAAAAATAACCGTTAAGCTCTGTTAATATTAACAGTTTATCTGTTAAAAGGCCTAAATACATAAGGTATATAATGATAGCAGAATCTCTGTTAAAACTAACCGTATAAGCGTAACAGAGTTAGCACGGTTACTATTAGCAAATAATACTGTAAGCTGTGTCGTAACCAATTTACACGGTTGTAAATAACAAATATACGGTTGCATTTAACCGTCACGTTTTCTCAGTGCACCGTCCGAAATCTACTGAAGTAAGCTCAAAGCTGTTTCTGATTTTTGTTAGATAGCTTGAGTTGCTTGACTCCATTTTCTTTTCTTATCCTGTCTACTGCTTATTTGATTCAACTTTATCACTATTTATTTTTATATCCTGAATTTTATTATAATAATTATCATTATTATTAAAACAACAGTTTAGATAAGTTCGTTGGTACGAACCGATTTAATCCTCTTCAAAGATTTTAAACTAACGCCATACAAGTTTCTCCTACTTTATGTCTCTCATAAAAATACGCTATGAATATTCGATTCACCGCTAGTGATAAAGGTTCAGAGTCGTAAATACCAAATAGCTCTCGATAAATTGGGATGTAGTCATATTGACATTGCTGTGTGAATGATGCCTCGTAAAAAAGCTGACAAACTTATTTCTGCTGGTGATGGAAACTGGATCTGTAGTTAAGTACAAAATACGCTTCTGATATTGACTGGAATGGTGTAGCTACGGTTGGCGGTAAAGATAAATTTGTAGCTTGGCCACATTCAGATTTTTACGGATTTATACCGCTCAGTTTATGAATACCTGATACAAATTGCTAGCTTTAGTCCACGGGCGAAGTAAACGTATAAGAAGTAGTTGATGAGTAGGGTTACGAGTGCGCTGTAATTACGGGCTTTTGGAGTAACAAACAGAACCTCATCTGGTTTTTGCGCGGACGCGTTGGAAAGGAACAGATAATGGTAGCCTGCTTACACAAAGTACGTTTTGTTTTACTTTCTGCCAAAGAGATTGAGCAGCCGTGCAGGATGCGAAACCGATGATCGAAACAACGGAAGTTTAATAAAATAGCTTAGATATTTCAAGATGATGATAATATTACTCTGACAAGTTTGGTAATAAATACTTAAGCTTTTAAACTGTATTTTTATGATTTGAAATAGCTTATATAGAAAAGGAATAAATCGCTAAATGTACACAGGTGTTATGTATATTTACGTGGCTAGCAATAAAATGATATTACCGAACTTTGTGTAGACAAAGACCAAGAAAAGAAGGTGTAAGTTCGTAAAGCAAAGAAAGCAAGAGATGATAACAGATAAATAAACAGTAATCCAACAGTAGTGCAGCGTCAGTGACCCTTACCGGGACCAAGGCATCTGCCTGCTAGATGATGCCAGGGTCATCATCATTAATCATACTTTTCTTGTAGTTGCGATACTGTACATGAGGGATACTCGATCACGGTTAGCGGTAGAGAAAGGCGGTATGATAAAAAACAAACATCGAAGTAATTTTATAAATTATTCGACATTAGTCTTGGTAAGCGGTCTTGATTGAGATAAAGAAGATTGGGAACTTTATTATTAATAAATTTAATTTATTAATAATTATATTAAAATATTTTTTTAACATTCTTCTACAAAATTTACGTAAGAAGAAATTCGCAACGTAGAGTGATCACGAACAACATTATTTCTAGTACATTTTACTGTCGCCACCAAAAGACTAGAGCTTTCGTTAAAATAGTACCTACACAAACCAGTATAAAATATAAAAAAATCGACTCTTACCTATAAAATTAATTTTATTTCACATAAATAGGACATAAAACTATGCACCGCCCACCAATCATAACTTGCGCCAAATCGCTACTGTACCCGGTAGCCCAGCGGCGCGGGCGCAGCTTAGCTTTAATGATCTACAGCACCCTGCGATCACGCAAATTACATTTGTAATTTCGTCGTAAAAATTCAGTTTGCGAAGTAAAATTACGCGGGACAATAACATTTTAAAGACGGAAAATAATATGTATTATTGAGAAATGAAAGTTAAGTTTTTGATTTTGTGGTTGTGGGTTTGTGTGAAAATTAACGCCGTAAATTCTCTCGATAATTGTTATTATTTTAAGGTAATTTTAGTAACAGCTGCTTGCATGTTTAACTTTGTAAAGAGCATTTTGAAGAAACAAATGGATTCATACAAGAGAGATAAACTTAGAGTTTGTTTTGAAGTAAAGCCTCATCTTAAATAGCAAGTAAAATAGATTAATAAGCCAAGTTTTTGTACTATACCGTCTTATACCGCGGTGTAATCGATTTAAATGATTGATGGCGACTCCATAATCTCAAATTGAATATACTACTACTACCTACGATGTTGTCAGTAACTAATGATCAGTCAGAGATCATGATCAGTGTAATAAAGACTTTCTTCTAATTTTATCATAGGAACTGATCAGTTCCTCTGTTATAGCAATTGTTTAAGATGGAAATCTTTCGCTTCTGGGTAACAATTTTAATTTTGATAGGCATCCAATACATTGTCCAAGATATAGATATAAGACTAATTAGTATAGGTAAGTTATTAAACAAATTTATTTTGTTAGGTACTTTGAAACATTTTGTTGTGAATTCAAAATTCATAATTCACAACTGGAGAATTTTAAATGAAAAGAAAATACAAGATAGGTGCGTGGATAATTCCATAAATCCACGGAATACCGAGCTAAAAACGTGATAAAAAGCAAAATTACAGATTTAACAAGCAGTCCGAGTAAAAACTTGTCCTCCACACGTAATAAATCTCGCTGTGACTACTCGCTCTGCTGTTTATAACGGCCCGAGTAATAACGATGTCTCCGTCACTGCGTTCCCACTGGGCATAGGTCTCATCTTCGGAGGTCTGGCATCTGACACTACAAAACCATAGGAGCCTTAGAAATTACCACTGCACATGGTCGTAAAGGTCACCCATAAACTAGCCTACCAAGGTATTCTAAAATGATGATAGAAATTTTAAAGGTACTCGTAGATTGGAGGCAGTGATAAATTCGATAATTCTTAGAGTCATCCCATAATAGTTTTTCAATACGCATTACCGCCACAGGAATCCCAACCTCCAAGAATGGAGACGGTACAAAATGAAAAAGAACCCGGCACGTAACTGGATATCGGCCGCGCATTTATCTGTTGCGTTTCATGAGCCAATGGGTCGGATTGTATGACACTATCCCATACAATAAACCCTCGTCCTAAATTGCACTTTAATGCAGAACAATACGGCTTAGAATTAAAGGGATAGAGGAAAGCTTTTAGTAGACAGAACATGTAAAATAAGAGGCAGGGAACAGCGCTAAGCAGCTAAAGTGTGCCCCGGCATTAATGGAGATGCTTTTAAGAACGAAAGTTTACGGGAAATTGAACTATGTTGATAGCAGAATAAGATTTATGTAAGGGAAAAGCAAGTTGTGGGTAACTTAGTTTCGTTTCGTAAGAAGCGTATGCAGCGGGCGGTCGGACTTGTCCGTGGTCGGCCAAGATATTAATAGTCTGTATAGTGACGATTAATTTTGGGGAAACGGGTAATAATATTAAATTAAATTCAAAATCATCTGTGATTGAGTGCTCAAATTATTCGAGGACAGACATATTGGCTGGGTCACGTTACTTGAAAGGTTGGAATAAGTTACGGGATTAGTGAATGAAGCCGTAAGTAGTCGTGGCCATTTTTACCGGATATAAGAAATTGAAGCAGTTTTTCTCACGGAGATAATTCAAATTTAAAGGCTTCTAGGTTTTTATCCAGAAGCCCAGATCAATCAATGTCTTGAAGAAATAAAATAAGAACTTGTCCAAATAAACGATAGATACAAATCATAAAAAATAATTTCATAAAAAGCTGTATAAATAATACAGTTAAAATAACACAAAAAGTTGATTAGTCAAAATGAATGTCGTGACACGACTAAGTTACAATAATGTTTTAAAACTTATTAATGGTCGCTTGATTAGCTAAGAAAGAAGTTATGACGTGATTAGATTCATTATCTTAACAAACAGTTAAAAGCGATAAAATTAATAAAATTTCCCATGATGATAATATTACTAAAGATATAAATGATATAATAGCTCTTTAGGATTTTGATGAAATAATAAACGATGGAAATGATAAAAAGGCTATTAAGCTCTCGCATACTAAACACATGCAAGCCATTACACTAGACTAGAACATTGAGCTTTCCTTGCTAACCGTGTGAACGGGTACTTTTTTATAACCAATCATTACAGAACAATTAATGTATGAGCGCCGCATATGGCGGCTTAGGACATTGCTCTTCATGTAAGTGATGAGAATAGAGCGAGTAAAAATATTTTATGTCAGTAAAATACTGGTCTAGTTTGTTTAGAATAACGTAGGACAAAAAGTAGTTTGGCTATCAACATCTAGGTTCATATGATTACATAATTTATAAAGCATTAACAACAGTTAGTCGCCCTCAGCTATATGATAATGATAATAATGTAGTATAAGGGTTTGTTAATAACAAACAAAACAAATAACCTCAGGAACCGTTCCAATCTTGTGTTAACAACAATAATTATTATAGTTAAACTGTCACGAATATAAACAATGATAAAGAAAAAATACAGATGTCCATGAAACAACACCGCAAAAACTGATTATTGAAAGATGCCATTTAGCGAAACTACTAATAAGTATTTTTAGCGTGAGATCGTTTACTCTGACAAGCTATTTAGTAATTAGCACCTAATCAAGACGGTGATTCTAAAACACATATATAATTAAATAATCAAAAAGCTCTATACAACAATCATTTCATATTGTACTACTACTTACAACAGCCAAAAAAATCATAAAGAGAACATTGTACGATTATTTTTTGGAAAATTAAATATGGCCGCCGATATTGAATTACTCGCAGATTGATCGCGTTCTTTATATCCTATCGATTCTTTCAAATAACCGTTTTAAATATATATGTATAAGGTTCAATTTTTCGATCAAGATTGTGTTTTTCGAGTGTGTAATCATGCGATCCGTTCCAGCCTTTTGTTTCATCGGGATGCCAGCTTAATTGGACCGCGGCGATTCCTTGACAACCGAGTAATATTTGCCCTAAGACATTTTGCACACCCGAAAGTCTTCATCCTTGTGCCTTTGAGTTAAAGTCCAATATTCAACCACCACAGATAACGCGGTCATAATAATTGCAAGGATACGTGATGCAATTTAGAGACGTAACTGTTGTTTAAAATTGTTTGCAAAAGCTTAATCACTTCTAAAACTTTATTGTTTGTATGAGTCATATCTAAACCAGTTGTGCTATTTGTGCCCGATTTGCTCGCAGCGGTATGTCTAATTGATAAATACACCAAGCGATTTGATTCTGGCCGTTCGATTAAAAGCTAAAGTTCAAAGTTAACCAAATATGAATCGACTATAGAATTTGATGACACGAATCTATTTCTTGCTTCGTCATCTAAGAATATATCTGCATCATAATGTATTTACATATAATGAAAAACCCGTGCAAAGTTGACATATAACAGATATAAGAGACTTACCTCAAAGCACACTCGTCGATATCAGTCTCGCACAGCGTCCCGGTGAAGGTGGAGGGACACTCGCAGGTGTAGGAGTTGAGTCCGTCGACGCAGGTGGCGCCGTTCTGGCAGAGGTGGCCGGGGCAGTCGTCGATGTTGATCTCACAGTTCTGACCGCGGTAACCTACGAAGAAACAGGTTCACATCAGTATCAAGAAACGGACCAGCTAACGTTAGATAATATTTGAGAAAAACTTGACTCTGGAACACATTTGAAGCCCACTTGCACTTCAGGATTGTATGTAGCTATTACAATCTCAGAGTAATGAGGCAGAATTTAGGTAAACTTTATAGTCGCAACGTTAGATTTAAGAAAAAGTAAATAATGTTTAAAAATAATAATAATGACTCCTTCAATTAGTGTTATACTCATTTAAAAATCAACAGAACAAATGTTACAAAAACGTAGAACTAATAAATTTGAACATAAAACATCTGAGAAAGATAAGGTTAGTGACCGCTATAACCTTTCTGGAAACATAATTAGTCACTTAATTACTACTCAAAGTATATGTTTCTATATTGCCATGTAGCATCTGCCATAGACAAAAAAAAAACTTTATAGATGCCGGTGAAATATTGAGTCATAAAATAAATTATAAGTGTTCCTTTCTCGATGATTGATGTCATATTATTTTGGGCATCGCATCGTTAAAACCTAGAACGCGAAATATTTAACAAATCAATTCATTATTCCATTGGAGGCCATTAAATTTATTTTCAATTAATAAGAAGATGATTCGTGGAACTTATAAGATGAGTTGACTATCTAATAATACGTAACTGGTAAATAATACTGGTCATTAAGTTTGAAATTATAATCATAAACGAAGTAAATTTTTGCTGATAGCGTAACTTGAATTCCATTTAATATTGGACACGAACAAACAAACACACATATGATTTGATAAATGAACATGCTACACCCCTTTTGTTTCAAGTAGTAAATGCTCATTAAAATACCGTTACACACATATGATTATGCACGATGATAAATGAACCTAAGGTCAAGAAAAACTATATGAAGAATGAAGAATATGTACAGTGAAATTTTAATATTTTAATGTTTTGAGGAAGGCTTAGGTGACGTGACGACAACACTGTCATCAAACGAAAAATGGCGAATCCGAGGATTCAGGCAAGTGGTCCCACGACAAAGCTGGGACTGCAGTCCCAGTCGCCTGATTAGTTTTTTCTTGTTTATTTCTTTGGGTGAGTGGGACTACTCGTAATTTTAACCTCAAATCTATTGTTTAAAGTACAGTTGGCATCATGTCTTATTGTCCTATTGCAAAAAATAAAATACCAACATAATAATAGGAATTTAAAAATCAGTCTTCGCATCGATAAAATACATAGAACAAAATATTCACAAAATTGATATTAAACAGTTTAACTTATAAACTGATAGGTGTCTAGATGACATTTGTCAAAATGACAGCTATCAAACTTTGAACTGCCACAACTCTGAAACGGCTTGGCCTAGAGATGCCGTACTATTTCAACATTTACGATGACAGCTGTCAAACTTTAAACTGCCATAACTCTGAAACGGCTGGACCTAGAGATGCCCTACTAAGCTCAATCGACAGGTGTTAGAGAGAGCAACGATTTCAATGATAGCTGTCAAACTTTAAACTGCCATAACTCTGAAACGGCTTGGCCTAGAGATCCCGTACAAAGCTCAATCGACAGGTGTTAGAGAGAGCAACATTTTCGATGACAGCTGTCAAACTTTAAACTGCCATAACTCTGAAACGGCTTGGCCTAGAGATCCCGTACAAAGCTCAATCGACAGATGTTAAAGAGAGCAACGTTTCAATGACAACTGTCAAACTTTAAACTGCCATAAATCTGAAACGGCTTGGCCTAGAGATGCCGTACAAAGCTCAATCGACAGGTGTTAGAGAGAGCAATATCATAATTAAAATACATTTCTTCAGTTCAATTCCATATGTTGACTTATGTTTACATAAACATAGCTTAATTATTTTGTCCTTGGAGAAGTCCCTGTGTCCCAGCTGTGGAAACGTAATAGTACCAGCTTGAGTTATTACCTACTAATTAGCGGCTCATCCACTAACGTTCATTCATGTGTATTATGAGTCAAATTTCACCGAAGCGAAGCCGGGTTTTCATCTAAGAAATTTTACTAGATGAAAACCCGGCTACGCTCGGGTGAAATTTGACGAAATTCTCCATAATCCGAATTTTGCGGATATAATGTTGTCGACTCAAAATCAATATTTTTTTATGTTAGATGAAAACCCGGCTTCGCTTCGGTGAAATTTAACTCATAATACACATCTAGGTGCAAAATGTAGATTAGTATTAAGGTAATTAGGTATATTAGTATACTTTATTTTTCGAGGTTGATTTGAAAGAAATTTGAAGGTCTGAGCAGTCCTAGTATCCCAAACTTGGGAACTTACAACGGGTGCATTTACTTATTGATATATCAATAGCGGCCCATCCACTAACGTTCATTCCTGCCGGAATCTACAATCCTTACGGAATGATATATGCTTATGCAAGAGCGAGAAAGAATGACGGTATTAAACCCTCGCGTCGCGACCCTTCCCGTCGTGTTTTATTTTATCCCGTCGCTTTTCTGTACAGTTTGCACGACGGGGTAAGTCGGAAGGAATGAACGTTAGTGGATGAGCCGCTAATTAGTAGGTAATAACTCAAGCTGGTACTATTACGTTTCCACAGCTGGGACACAGGGACTTCTCCAATGACAAAATAATTAAGCTATGTTTATGTTAACATAAGTCAACATATGGAATTGAACTGAAGAAATGTGTTTTAATTATGATGTTGCTCTCTCTAACACCTGTCGATTGAGCTTTGTACGGCATCTCTAGGCCAAGCCATTTCAGAGTTATGGCAGTTTAAAGTTTGACAGCTGTCATCGAAAATGTTGCTCTCTCTAACACCTGTCGATTGAGCTTAGTAGGGTATCTCTAGGCCAAGCCATTTCAGAGTTATGGCAGTTTAAAGTTTGACAGCTGTCATCGAAAATGTTGCTCTCTCTAACACCTGTCGATTGAGCTTAGTAGGGTATCTCTAGGCCAAGCCATTTCAGAGTTATGGCAGTTTAAAGTTTGACAGCTGTCATCGAAAATGTTGCTCTCTCTAACACCTGTCGATTGAGCTGTATCTCTAGGCCAAGCCGTTTTAGAGTTATGGCAGTATAAAGTTTGACAGCTGTCATCGAAAATGTTGCTCTCTCTAACACCTGTCGATTGAGCTTAGTAGGGTATCTCTAGGCCAAGCCGTTTTAGAGTAATGGCAGTTTAAAGTTTGACAGCTGTCATCGTAAATGTTGAAATAGTACGGCATCTCTAGGCCAAGCCGTTTCAGAGTTGTGGCAGTTTAAAGTTTGACAGCTGTCATTTTGACAAATGTCATCTAGACACCTATCAGTTTATAAGTTAAACTGTTGCAAGGATAATCATCTTAATACCTTAGGACAAAATACATACTTCGTCATCATCATGTCAGCCGTTGGACGTCCACTGATGGACATAGGCCCCCCTTAACGACCTCCAGGTATTACGGTCGGATGCAGCCTGCATCCACCGTGAACCAGCAGCCTTAACATTTTTTTATGTTTCGTTATTTAAATACGGTTTCGATCGAGTCTACCGTACCCCTGCACGAAATTATTAATATAGATATTATAGCCCTCAGGTGTTAAGAGTAGAATACCTGTTTTGAAACAAAAGGGCAGTCCTTTATGGATATCCTTGTTTTTAGGAATCATTCGCATAATTATAGTTCTTATGACATTCTTACTAAAAAAATACAATAAAATAAATCCTGTGTTATGTGATTTGATTTTGCTGTTAACTGTACATTAAAGCAAATTGGGTATATGGTCCAAGTCGACCAATTCAAAAATGTGTTCAGGCGTCTGGGACCGCAGTCCAAGTTTTGTATGGGCCCACTCGCCTGTATCCTCGCGAATCCATTTCAAAATAAGAATGACATCTATCCGATCCTTTATCTTGACTATCAGAACAAACAACCTCTTGTTTGCCACCGCTAGTGTGGAAAGCTTCACACATCACACAGAGCCAATGATTAGCGACTGTTGAATCTCATTACCTTCATTAAACTCCATTCAGTTCCCACGAGCACATGTGTGTCTGTTTATGGAATATAAAAACGTAACGGGCGATGGTTTTAAATCTTTCGACGCCTTTTTTGCTCACTGTTTCTACACATGCAGATTTGTATAAACATGACTGCTTCTTAAAAGATAGGGTTCAAAACTGCTACAAAGGAACTTCAATTCTATAAACGGGGCAATGGGATTTATTTTGGAGCTAACTTTGTACCGAAAATGTTTGAAAAAGTACTTAAAAAGAGGTTTATAGTTATTTGGAGTTCAAGTAAACTATGGTTTCTAACGTTTGTAAACATCTAACTTAACATGACAAGTCATACTTTTAACATTAGCCGACCCGTTTACGCTATCATAAAGTAAATTTTTAACTTAAATATATAATACTTTAAATCAACAAATATTATAGTAATGTAAGTTAGTCCACGATGTTTGCCCAACATCGTTCCCAAAGTTTACAAATATTTACGGCCGAACGAATCGATTCAATTTATTCATGCATTCACGGCACACAAAAAGCTTTCAGAAATCGATAGCAATGTAAATTTTTACTACATCGATGTGTGTGTCGTGTTTACATTTTTCACTAGTTTTATTGACAAGTTCACACACATTTCCTGAATTTTTTACTCTATCCGGAAACGAAGGCGCTTACCATTAATGTCTAGACAAATCAACGAGAATAGACACAAATATGTCATAGGAACTATTAATTAATATTTAGGCATAAAATACATAATTATTAAGACATCTGGTGCTCATTCATGACAAGTGGTTCAACATGTGTGTTAAAGTTCATTGAGTAAAGAATTGTATAATGGAAATGCTACTTTTAATTTAGTCAAGTGTATGATAATTACGTTCAGGTTAATTAAGTATATCAATGAAAGAAATATAGGATTAAGAAAATAAACTGTTTTAAACACTTTAAATTACACACAGAAAATAACATTATTTTTAAAGATAAATGTTAGCTTAATTCGAAATTAATATGTAAATCTATTTAATTTTCATTTTATATAAAAAGGAAGATCTTATAAGTGTAAATAACCTGATGTTCCTAAAATGAATAAAACTAGAAACTACTTATCCAGAAAATTAATTCTAATGAATTCAAAGCATTAGAATCATAAATTTTTAATCTTTTCTGCTAATAACTTAAGAGTTTTGATATTCTGATGGGCAGATGTGTTACTCGTTGCCATTTTTTCCTCACTCAATTCGAATAGGCAATAAACAAATACATTAACATTGGGCGCTAATCAATATGTCGTTCCCACACTTGGGCGACTGGTGACCTCATGTTCTCATGTGAGAAGTCTATTTTAAGTGGTTCCAAGACTGATTAAACATTAGAAAGGGACTCTTTCAAACTTCCTGTTGAAAGCCAAAGGAGTTATTTCATGAGCTTAAGTGGTGACGCACTATGATTCAGACTTGAAAAATCTGGAGCATTCTATTCAGTTACGGAGTCTAGAAAGTATGTAAGCGTTTAGCGCAAATCACCAGCCTTTTGTTACACATTTGTATCATCGCCAATTTGATTCCATTTTATGTGTAATTTAAAAAATTGTTGGTACTTTCTATTTCGCTTCATTTGGAACTTCTTTCGTGATTCTTATTGAGCCTGTATTTCTGACGATAACAAACTAATCTTGAATTGAATATAAAGCTGCGTTTTAATTTCATAATTTTAAAGGGTTGTATCCAAATGTACTACTGTTCTATTTATCTATATGTGCAATATCTTTATTCTGTTAATTATAAATTTAAAATCAACAGATTCCTCGACTTTCAACATTATTATTATACAAACATAATTGCGAATTACCTGAAATAATCCGCAAAGAAGTCATCTAGCTGTGTTACCTCCCGTCTACTCTATCATTACGGTTACATCAACGACATCAACAGCTAAATCTTCATTAAAGAAACAATCATCTTCCTCAGCCAGCCCATTTCTCACATCGCGCAAGACGCGGTGAACTGTTGCCTCACTGTAATGCAGCTAATGAACCAACCAAGAACTAAATAAAAATGTGATGTAACTGCTTTCGCAACATCGCAAATTATAACGTTCACACAGAGTGACATGATTGTGGAAACCATTAGAGGTAAATGTACGTAGGTTTAAGGAATTACTATGTTTGATATAACCCATACTTTGAACTATACAATCGATTTCAAATCTATGTCTTGTTTCGATTGGTATCTTTATGGTGATCTATCTAACCTGACCTCCGTTGAAACGATTCTATCGATCTACAACGTAGATCTGGAATGTTATTTGAATTGCTTTTAACAAAAAAACTTTAATTGTAATTATTACTTGACACCATTCAGTCTATTTCAAGATAAACAACAGACCGGACGATAAAATATAAACATAGATTCGTACTTTAGAACAAGACAACACTCCCAATAATTTCATAGATCACAAAGATACTTCCTGACAATCGAACATAATACTAAAACATCTATACAAACTTTATTACATACACAAACCGAACTGCATTTAACATTGCCATAAATATAAACACAAACATTACTCTAGGATTGAGCAAAGTGCTGGCTGGTCAAGTCGTGTCCGCCGCGGGGCTAGACGACTTTCAGCCATGACACACGCAATGTGAGATAGATATAAACCTTATTACAAAGAGATAATACCTACATATATTTATAAATGTCAGTTTTTGTAGAGATAGTCATACCCGAGGGCGAAATGTTCGGAATGTTGATATTATGCGTTGTTCAGGTAGATAAGATAGCTTTTGAATGCAATTTTATAGCACTGACTATTATGTACATATATTATGAACATATATATTGATTTATATGAACCGCTTTTATATGTATAAATAATTATACTAACAAAGAAATGAAACAAACCAAAACAGAACTTGCAAACAATGACGAAAAAAATCTTAACGGAATAAGGTTATTATAATTATAGCAAAATATGGTAAATAATTAAAATGTATACGACAAACATGGAGTAAAGGCTGGTTAAACATGAGATATTCAATACACTAGACGTAAACGGAAACCTGATCCTTTTATTAAAATGACACATACAGTCATACATACCGATGACGTGCCGTTTGTAATAATACCTGCAGATGAATATGGTATATGCAAGGACTCTGATGAATAGCATTTTTAATACCTACTTAAATCATGTTGCAACTTTAGGAATTCGAAAACAATCGATTGAGGTAAGCACGTACCTGCAACACCTGATACGTTGGTGTATCATCAATACACGTGTTCTAACGGTTACATCTTGTGTAAACCGGCGTGTTCTGAGAATTTTGAAAAGTTTGAAGGAGATTTGTGACATTCACCAGCCCGCATTTGGCCAGGGAGGTGAAATAAAGCCTAATCTCTTTCGTCAATAAAGAAGTCCCTGTATCCCAGCAGTGGGAACGTAAATAAGTGTGATTATGATAATTAATATTGCAGAGCATTACACTGCAACATCTAGCACTGTTGTAAGCTCGAAGCTTATCTTACAGGTACTACATATCTCAATATTTTAAAAGTTCCTTTTCTAAACCTAAATACTCGAATTATAAGAAGAATTATAAGACACTGATAATAAAACTGGCTTGAAATTAAATATTATAAGCTAACTCACCAGTAGGACAATCGCATTCATATCTCAGCTGATCCAGAGGCGTACACCGGCCGTCATGAAGACACGGCGACGGTTCACAAGGCACGTACTCCGCGTCACAATCCCGGCCGGTATACCCCGGCTCGCACACACACGTGTAAGAGCCGTGGGTGTTGAAGCAGCGGCCATGGTGGCAGGGCCCGGAGCCGCCGGTACCGCTGGAGCATTCCACCACATCTTCGGTGCAGCGGGATCCGGTGAAGCCGGGTGGACACACGCACGAGTACCCGGCGGTGGTGGTGTTATCGGCGACGCAGCGTCCGCCATTGCGGCAAGGCTGGGACGCGCAGTGGTCTTCGTGCGAACATTCCACGCCTGGGAAAACATAAATAAACATTAGCTCAAATATTTCACTTTCAAATATTTCACATTTTATTAACGATTTCAGCGAAAATTTTAAAATAAATATGCTAAATCATTTTAGTGTCTGTTTTAATAAAATCCAAAGCTAATAATTTACTGATCTTATCTCAACTCAAACTACGGTATCCAATAGCCACGTGTGAAAAGCTGAAACTCTAACTAAACGGTTTACTCAAATAAATAATTTTATATGACACCAACGATAACTTCAGAAATATGAATATAGAATAGTATAAATAAACAGGGTCATGAACTCAGTGAATGAAAACTAGCTAATTCCCATGTCATCGCGTCATAAATAACTAAAAACTACAAAATAAACAAGTTCTTCAAAAATTACCATAGAAATAACATATGAACGATTCCATCACATAGCCCCATTTGCGAAATGGGCAATTTATTACCAACGAGAAACCGCTTTAAGGTAGACGATGCGATACCTTGTTAATTGTTTCAGGGTTTATTGGCCCATTAAAGTTTACACTAATGGACAAGCTATCATCTAAATTCGTTTTCGTTACAAATTGCTTAGCCCCTGACAATCAAACCTCCTCACTATTTTTATCAAAGGGCCCAAGTTCCTTTAAAAACAACAACTTAAAGCTATTTTTGTCCTTGAATTAATTAATGATATCCTGTAGTCATTGTTTTGTCAATTATTTCAGCTTATGATGCAAATCAACTAACTTTCCAATTGCTTTATGACTCAGCAAGCGATATAAAATAATTCAGTTTGATTAGCCAAACAAGCTCAATTGATATTATGATCAATACGCAAGCTGGTACATATTGAGAACAATCTAGTTTGTGAAGCACTAAATAGAATATAGAATCTAAAGAAAATATAGAGTAAGCCTTTACGGGTTTAGGGAAACAGTTTAAAAATATCGTAGACGGATTTGATGAAATTTTACAATTATTTAGCTCATACATCAGAATAATAAACGACTCCTTTTACAGTGGGAAAATTCTTTATAAGATGGGCAGAAACTTACCATCGCGTAAATAAATAAGTCAGTGGTTAGAACTTATGTTCATGATTATTATACAAAAACACCTAAAACCGGTTGCTATCATATTCTAAAAAAAAGCATTTGCCGCCGCAGATCGAATGATCCATATTTCTGTTAATTAAAAAAAATATATATTCAAGTTTTTTATTATAAACCGTGTGTGCAAGATCGTAAGCTTTAAGTTTCTCTGTATCAATGTTATCGTCCTCAGAGATATCTTAACACCTGCTCAAAGCTTCATATGACATAAGGCCAATTATACGCATAGATTTATATCTTCAACGCTGGAACAGCTTCCGTTGCACTTTATATTGCACGAGCTCATATTTTTTCTTTATAACATCTATTTTGGTCTTTAGATACAATACTTTAAATGCAAATGCCGATTCTAGTTTTCTATGAATAAACTTTAGACGACTCAATTGGTTTTGCATCGGTTTTGAATAATAATCATATGTTTTTAAAATTAACAAGACTGTACTACACAAACTTAACTTTAGTTTATGGCAAGGCTGGATTTTTATCTAGCAGATAAGTACCTAATTAGAATTTAATAATATATAAACGAACTTTCCAAAGATGTATTAATTTTGTACCGTTTCGTTATCAGAGCTCTTTGTGTACCCCACCTTGTCTTTCTAGAAATAAACAAGTCAAGACTACTATATTTATCGACCTAGATAATAATTTACAACCGTAAACTAGAGACATAAATCTAAAATTGCTCAATAATATAATTAAAACTGAAGAAATTTACGATTCACAACTCAAAGGAACGGATGCAGCGTAATACTTCATTAAACTGAGTCATTTCTTTGAAACAAAAGGTTTGTTACTAAGATTCCAATTACTTCAGCTACACCTGTTAATCTTACTCATTCATGCGGTTTATCTACCTATACATTATGATTATGACATGATATAATATTATTAATGTGTACACGATACACGACTTACACAGGACAAATTGAATCACATGAATACTGGATTTTATGAGATCTTTATCTGACATCATAATTGCATTAGTTGCAGCAAGCATTTAGTTAATAATTCACTTATTTATCGTGTAACATTGTAACAAATATGATTCGTTACTCATTACTACAACATTGTTTGTTATTTATTTCAATATATTACCGACAAGAATTCTTATGAAATAAATCTATTTGATTTTATGGAATCATGAAGAATGGATGATAAAAACTTATGCCTTATTCGGTTGATTCTATCAAACCCACTCTTTTATGTAACGTTAAAGATCTTACATTAAAAAGTACTATGTAGATCCGATAATATTAGATACTGACCTGTATACCCCGGAGGACAGTCACACTCGAACGTATTCAGTGACGTCAGCCGGCACGTAGCCCCGTTCAAACACGGCGCCGAGTCGCAAGCGGCCGGTACCCTGATCTCGCAGAGTGAGGCGCTGTAGCCGAGGGGACAGTCGCAGGCGAAGGAGGGCGGGCCGCCGCCGGCTCCGGGCCGGACACGACACGAGCCGCCGTTCTGACAGCGCGGGGACGACTCGCTGTGGCAAGGGTTGAGGTGCTGGCAGAACTCCCCGGCGAATCTTGACGTACAACTGTAAAGAAGGTTATTGGTTAGATTATGGGTCGCATTAGTTCGATGATTTTTATAAAAGTGCGCGCCACCACTGAAGTCCGTTAGACGTGGCGCTGCTTGTTTATAATTAACTTTTCTAATACTGTAGTTCCCGCATTAACCGTAAGACTTAAGTGGTGGCGGGAACTCTATCTATGAAGGACACATATCTAATAATGATACTGTGTAAGATCTACCAAAGAATTCTTAAAATGGAATTATTAGGAATTTATTTATCATTAATAACCCTTTGAATATTGCTGCATCAACGACAATATCAGAAAACGACGAGAAACACGACATATATAGAACAATATTACGAAACCCATATATCTCTCGGAATAATTCCTAAAGAGGTTCTATTAAATTCATTTAGGTCCGCAAATTCTATTAAAGAGTCTCCATAGGAGGTCCACGCTAGAGTAGACACTGTACAATAGAAACACGCACTGTCCTATAATTTATTCAGGAACGGTAATAGTCTTGTGCCAAGCGAAAATATGAGCTTTAGAGGCCGTTAAACGTCTCAAATAGGCTGTAAAATTCCTATATACTTATTAGATAATGAAAATTGTAATACGATGGTTTTATTGATAAAATGAAGTCATCGTAAAACATGATACACGTGCAGCTAAATTTTATAAAGTTATATTATGTGCTCGTTTTCGTATTTAAACAAAGTTCAGCAAGTTTCTAACGCATTCAAAGGTTTACATTTTTAGGGTTTCGTAGCCAAATGGCAAAAAATGGAACCCTTACCTACACTCAAAACATGATATCAAAAAAATAATAGTTTAGAAAACGGGATAAACCAAAATTCGTATAAAACTATTATGGCCCAACACAGGCTTCAAACTAAGCACAGAAAACGTGCACATTGCAATTATGTGTAGTCTTCCACACAAAAGACTAACAAGCCACCTCACATGCTGTCCGTGGGTGCCATAGATAAAAGAGCAGTGGCATTGTCGTGGCCGCCGCCGGACAACGACAATAAATAACGCAGATACGTCGCGACACGGCCACGTGACGCTGCGCCGGCGCACCTATTGTACCGCTGTGTAAGCCTTAACCTTTTTGCCTTTGTTTTAAGCTTTATTTACTTAACGTTTTATCAAGATCGAGAGATAGGAGATTACTATAGTTTTTAAGCACGATCAAAGATCCTTAAATAACAAATAGTATAAATATGGCATCACTCCTCCTGAGAAAGACTGCCTTTGGTATGGTCGAAACATATAGTTCTCTTTTGTAAATACGTGAATATTTCACGTTCTTATAAAATTAATAATAAATACATTATGTCGAAAGTTCACACAGGTGGAACGTAGATAGAGGTAAAGTAGTAGGTACGTTATTTTATTTTGCAATTTTTTGCACTAGTAAATTATTACACCTGGTACACGAAAAATGTTGTGTCTCAATCCAACTCAAAGGTGGTCCAAGTTTCCCATACATCACAAAATTATTCATAGAACACGAAACCCTATTCTTACCTCATACAATGAATCAAATAAAATTCTATTGGTCTTCTAGAATAACAGCAACGAGAAGATTACCTACACGACAGAGCTTCACAAAAACCGTTGACATTACCATAATCCCACCGTATATTACAGTAACATGATAACCGAATGATAAAACGCCTAAAATATTATCATTACCGGTCATAGATCTACAAATGACAACTTTACTAACAAGAGCCAAGATTATTTCGTCATTCCGTTCTCACACCTTTGCAATTTTGCGAACATTAATATCCTGAAACTCAGTTGCAGGATAGAAGTGTCGGATTCTAACTAATGCCTTTACAATCGAATGGATACCAATCATTAGTATCATAACGCCTTGTTCCGAATGTAGTACCCAATACCCACCCACGTTTATGTTAATTTTGTTACCATAATGAACTAAATCTAATTTATTACCTTAGTTTGATAGTAACACGTTAGGCGTTTGTGGGAAAATAAACATTTTTACTATACTCAGAAGTATCTGATCAAATCTTCGACTATAAAATCATATTGGGCTTATGATTGCTCGATTATGAACGAATTGTTTATTCAAATTTCAGATATATGTGTTTTATCATAATATCTATCAACATTAATTTTCTGAAATAGGTCTTTAGATTATATTTCTTTACCGATAATGTTTGATGACATCGATATAGACTTTATCATTATAATTTTAGTAGCTTAAAGTATTAATGGCAGAACTTACTTTCTAGAAACAGCTGTATCGCTCGCAGTCCAGCTTTTTATTTATTTTGAAGTTTTAGTACACAAAACCGACAAAATAAAGGTGATTTAGAATAAACCAACGAACAAAGGAGTGTAATAAGCATATGCGCATAAAATAGATGCATCGGTAGTGGAACATTCTAACATTAAACTTGAAAGGAACCCGTAGGCGTAGGAGTTCCGAAGTACACGAGCCTGTCACACCCACGCGTTGACCTCACCAAGGGTGCAAGAACCGCAGCCCAACCAGCCAATATTGCAATTCAATACACACTTTCTACAGGAAAACATAACTCTTCAATCGAAGTAGAAACAACCAAATCAAAACAAGTTAAATTAAAAGAGATCCAAAGGGAGCTGAATAAAAATATTAACAATAATTTTGGCGCGGTATAACCACTCATAAAACAAAAAGAGCAGTAGCTTTCCACCGCAGTTAATTACGACATGTTACGCCAAAACAATAATGGCGACGCAAAAAGATGACAGCGCTACCTGGCAGAGATTATCTTTCAAAACGATGACCGCGCGCGAAATGGCCCCTTTGTTCGCCTCAGTTTTGCACAGGGTAAATCTTCATTATGAGACCGGCAATAAATTTCAAAACTATCGCAAATCTAATTACGAAAAGATTGCTCGACAATGGGCACGTTAGGAGATTTCTCTATTAACTATCTTCTAGGCTTTGGGAAGGTTTGCTGTGTGGATTTTCGCTCGGGAGTCTATAAATTTATAATGGTGACAGCAGATCCCATGTCGCAAGCGCCGCAGTAAATAAATAGTGTTGCATGAGACTTGCTACACAGCCCTCTTCGATAATGATATAGTTATCCTTTAGTTTATTTAGAGCACACATTGATTTTAATTCGAGCCATACAGAACTTTTTATTTGATACGAAAATGTTCACATGCAAAGAAAAACAATAATAAATTCTAGGCAAACATACAATAGATCTCTTACTATATCTGGCTGGAAGTTTATGCGTAAATTCCAAATACAAATTGAGAAAAACGCCTTGATCTTAAAATCGATATTCAAACACGCTACTCGTGCACATGGACTCCTTAGACTTAGAATCCGTCATAGATATAGTGAAGTAACTGCGATCGGCTCATCGCGCAAGCCGATGCGGTGCGCAGATTGCGCGTACACGCACGGCGCGCGCCTCGCATCAGATAGCGCGCACGCCTTCCACGAACGCATACTTGTGATTTCGTCTAATGACATTCTCTAAAACTGACAGGATGTTGATGACAGATCTCGTGTCTAATGTTAAATAAAAATTAAACCACATTGTGTTAAAACCATGATAGTAAAAAAACAAAATGAAACTATTAATATGAACAAATTATAATATTTACACCATCAATTTATTTGGTAGAACATAGCATTACAAATATGATAGTATTATTAAAATATTATCTAATCTCATTCAACTCATTTACGTGGGTGTAGGATGAGGTACTTACTTACTGGACTTAAATGCGAATAAGGTGGACATTTATTTAGGCACTTAAATAACTCAACTAATTCTTTGAAA
Organism: Chloroclystis v-ata; assembly: GCA_963691955.1. Taxonomy (NCBI): domain Eukaryota; kingdom Metazoa; phylum Arthropoda; class Insecta; order Lepidoptera; family Geometridae; genus Chloroclystis; species Chloroclystis v-ata. The sequence continues at coordinate 7,159,271 of OY829905.1, forward strand.
TGTAATGTAAAGGAGAATATAGTTAAATATCAGTAGCTCATGATATTAAAATAAGAGACGTTCTGGTTCGCGTTGGAACGGTGAATATTATGAAAACATTAGTAGGTACTAAAGCGATAATATTGCCAGTTAATAGAATATAATGAGGATGATAGATAAATAAGATAAAACGTAGACTCGTAGACTACATCAACTAAGCAACTGTGAAATATAACTGCACAGAATTATGGTCTAATATTTTATTGCATTCATAATAAGAACGATAAGAGTCTAGCCATAACCATGTAACATGATACTGATGATGATGAGATAAAGGAAAAGCCGACGGAGACCGCACAGTCCATAAATATACTTCAGTCGACAAGTAGCAAATTAAGTACTAAAAACAATCGTAAACCAGCAGTAAAAGCCGAGTTACTTGAACCACCTAATTCTTGGTAGGTGTAGCTCAATATCGAAAGCTTTTACGATTACTGATAGTTAAACTAGACTCCTACTAGGTTAAGTATTATTGGCACTGAAATCCGAGGAACTATCAAATTAATTGGTCCAGTTGAAATACTGATAAACGGTGAACTATAAGGTGGAATAGAGTACATTAACAGTTCTTAATGAACTCTCGTTATAAAATGCGTCCGGTACAGGGTCCCACATTTATCTATAAAAAGCAAGATGTCATCCAGACCAGTTACGTTTGATCATTAGGTGCGTCTGCGCAAGTATGGACGTGCGCAGTTACAACACCGACTAAGGGCGGAAAAAGAAAAAAATAATAATTCACTCGCATAGTCTCCTTATTAAAGTTCACCGTTCTACTACTAACAGATACAGTTAGGAATGTTTTATTGGTCAAGGATAGCCTAGAATAGTACTGAATAAATAATTATTTATCACCCTGTTCGTGTCATACTTGAACTATATGACAACATTTTATGAGTTATTTAAATGTCGAACGTAAGTAGACTTTATGATAATAAGGCTGTATGGAATGTTCTAGTTAAAATAGCCGTTCATAAACATAAAGTTACAGGGGAAGCTCGTAATGTTAATAATAAATGAAGAGCTGGGTTGTGTGGCCACAATGGAGAACGGTAGCTGCTCATAGCTCTTATATTGCGCAGACTTCACGGCCTGCCTTGTTCAATAAGTACGTTTATTTTCCTCACATAAATCTTTTGGCTTTTGTATGCAAATTCAGTGGGCCTGTCGCTTTTTCAACTTAAAGTTTATTTAGGCACCTTATTTATATTTTCTGTTATATTTAAATCTTTACAATTCCGAAACCATCTGAATATTAAGCAAAAATTTAAGCATATAACTTAAGTGAAACGAGATTTTAAACACAAAGAATAAAAACATTGAAAATAGAAGTAAAAGTACGCATCATGTTAGAGCTGTTCTGAAATATATTCTGAAATTCGTTAGTTGCATTGGATTGAAACAAATTTGCTTTATGTCCACAATGTAGCAGATTCATCTTAAATAATTACGAGCTAAGCGAGGTCTCCAGGCTCAGCCACTCCCGGTAAATCTTGTCGATAGCACAGACTCCAGGCCGATAAGCCCACCACGACCCACGTAATTGACATAATAAGAAAATCTAAGGTCTCGCCTCCAGATATAAGTCTTGTTTGTTGTCCTACAACGTAAAGTAGATAGCTGCGATAAACGGAGATATACAATAACTGCAAGATTTTATAGTTATATAAGTTTATAGTTTGCTGCATCATGAATTATTAAACTGGCGATAGAAAGCTTTAGCCACTGAAGCTTTAAGTATAACGGGATATGTAGAGCAAATCGCAATGTACGAGTGCCCCTATCGAAACAGTTTAGGTATTGCTTATGCATTAGATACATCTTGATCCTCTTTCGGACGTAGCACGCGATTGGGCGAGAGGTGCGCCCGCGCGGAGTACAGCGCAATTTGCCGGTAGGCGTGCCGGTGGGGGGGATGCTAGATTTACTCGACATCTGACCTATAGTTCCACCAGATTTACAACCTGAATGGGCACAGCTGCTGAATTGAAAGGTGAAATGGGTCCGAACCGACGTCCGAAGCGATTTTCACGTTACTTGATATTGAATGGACGATTCGCGTCCACCCATTAATCCAAACGTCCACGTGAATGAATGAAGCTCGCAACTTTATGTGGGATGCAATTGGAATTACAGAACCGTTTAGTTTTCAGCATGTAACAAGGCTTTCAAAGTGGTATATAAACGCAACTCCTTGGTATCTCAGCTCATAAGGTACTTTCAAAATGGTTGCGTTTCGAATTTTGAAATTAACTTTCAGCGAATGTACGATCACGTCCAGCTTGAGCCAAAATAATGATTACAAAGGATTTAAAAAACGAAAAGCAATAAAACGTACACAATACTGAGGATAATAAACCCTCGGATGATATAAAGCATTGCATGCGTGAGTCTGCAACCGCCCGAGGCACAGATTAATGCCACAGAATATAATAATAGCATCAGTATAAAATAATATCTGTGGCAATTATTTAACATACCTTAAGAGTATTTTCCGGGGCAGATTTAGAGTGCCTTAGAAGTAGAATTCGTTATGTTATAAAATGTATTGAAACTATAAAAAAAGTAAAGTTATTGTGGCTACTTGAATGATAACAGTTAATATTAAGAGACTGGGGGCTAAAATGATGTTCAAAGAAAATCTAGACAACTTTAAAGATACAGAGATATACGTGCTTAAACCTTAAGCTCTAAACTTTAGACAGTAAAGTTTGTTTTATACTGAGCCGAAACCACAGTGATTCGAGCTTGTACTAAATCGCTCGAGGACACAATAGCTCTGGAACCAGGACCTGACAAACAAAGGTTATGAAGTACACTTTAATCATTACAATAGCAGTTAATATTATAGGAAAGACAATGCTATTTTATCAAATTTAAGCAACACTATGGCTATACCCAGAGTATTTTTCTTGAAGAATGTACGTAAATAATTACGAATTCGGGCTGAAAATCTCTATACATCTCTTAAAGATAAGTTTTTAATTAACTTTATTAATAAACCAGTAACACTAGCTACGAACTCACCACAGAACTAAATCTTTCTGTATGAATTGTCCACCAATATTTTATATTATAATTTTTTGAATGGCCTTGATACAACTATTTTCTACTCAAGCGCGGTTAAAAATCTTTTCAGGAAAGGTAACAGAGTAAATATTAGTAAAACACAATACAGGCATGTCACAATCTGAGCACGCGTCCGCCCGCTCCGTTCCCACGCCACGCACACATGCGCACGCGCCGCGTCTGTGTGCGTGCGCGCAGCTTGCGCCCCGATCGTCATAGAATATGCGGTGCGGTGGAACGCTAAAGGTAACTGTGAGCTGATAGTTTGATAAAATAAAAGCTATGAGTGATGGTCTTAAGAAAAGCTTATTGTTTATTTTTGTTATCTGTTTGGTTGTACCTAATCCTATAAACCAACTGCATCGATTATCAATATTTGTATATAGGTTCAAGGCTCTAATAGGAAAATATGATGTTTACTGTATAAAGCACGTGCAAATCGAAGGAACAAAAACTACTATAAATAATCGTAATCCAAAAAAATTAAATGCTAATTTGTAATTTATTACAAAAGAGAAAAATAAGAATACAAAGGTAGGTACTTATAATAATACAGAATACACCGACAACAACTAACTCACAAGAAACAGACAATAGAGTAAAAAGCATAAAGTACGTAATTAAATAAATTAATCGGTTGATTGCAATCTTAAATTAATCGACACAACAGTAACTGACACAAGAGACATAAAGCAAAACAGAAAAAGAAACGCGAGGCTCCATTACAGTAAAATCAATATGAGCGCAAGTTTTTAAGCTGGAAGGAAAGATAATCGATTTTATCGCCGAAGGGACAATTCTGGACCGGTTGCCGCAAGGTCGCCTAGGTGTTGCAGATGTCTTGGACCACATCTGCCGCGTAACGGCAAAGGTCCAACTTGTCGCGACTTGCACCCTTGACGACTGAGTGAAGAGGGTAAGCTTGTAAGGAGTTTTTAAGGTATTAGTTATTATATAAATAATGGGAAGAATTCTTAAAACGATTAATTCACAGTTGCGTGGATGATGAATGTTGCTGGACATTGAAATATTTATTTACCAATGAGCTGCAAAAATTACATAAAATGATAAACTGAAGCATTCGATAAGTTGAAGGGAAATAATATTGCATTAAGTAAATTTCAAAAGCTATTGAATAAAATACAGATGATAACACCACTATAGAAATTACAGATGCAATAGAACATCTGCGCACTGATCTATGACAGCCCACAGAGCAACATCCGGCGATCTTTATTGGACGCCACACGTCGGCTGGCGACTGGCAATCGAAACTAGGCTCAAGGTGAAACACTGACATTGCGGATATCAAATACGATGTCAATATATTCAAGTACAGTGCCGATCAAAACGTACAATAGAAGTTACACTTTGCTAAGAGATAATGGGTCAAATACCAAAATCTTAAAACTCTTATGCAACTTTATAGCAGTAGGTAAACAGTCAAAGATTACATATCAAATTGTTTTATACGATGGCAAGATGAAATAATTTATAAACATAATAATATAATACTCGTAATACTTTCTAAAGACGATCCATCAGCCGAAATGGCCAACCTCTAATTACGCACCATATAATTACTATCAAAGACTTATCAGTCCGATCGTTCGAGGAATCTATTCATCTCACTACCCTCAAGCTTCAGTCACAATAGCATTCGTATGTGTGCGAGTATCAGGTTTCACACACGTGCATGTGTCTGTATGTGCGTAAGAGCATCGTTTTGAAATTTCCCTACAGTGTCTGTCACGGTTATTACCTTATGTAATGGTGTTGTCATGTCGGGATTGAATGTCAATGTGAATTTGAGTAGTTGTGATGGTGTTACCGTGTTCCTAGATAGGTATTATTGAACTTTGAATGCTTTCAATCGAATAAATTACCAGCGAAGTCGTTTACAAGTGCTTTGCTTCGAATAATACTTTTTTTTATAGACTTGACATGCCGTTTAACACTTACAGGCACTACGTACTAAAATGAAAGCCAATGTTAAAAGATTTTATCGCTTTGATGCACACAATAGTGCTGGCAATAAGGCGTTGATTGATTGCAAAGCTGAATGAGCATAGCTACCATTAAGTGTTTGAAATAAAAACAAGGATCAGAATATGCACTCACAAGAACCGAACTGTTCAACGCAAACAAACCGATGAGTGAGATTAATAAGACCACTTAACGGCTTGCCAGAATCGCGTCCAAGCTTGAAATGCTCTCAGATGAGCCAGATTAGCGCCAGATCAAAGATAATATTGCACCGACACTTTGAAAAACAACTCACGAATTTCGCATCACTAGAATATCATCAAGATAAATCAATTGAAGGTAAAACCTGAATTGATTACAATTAATCGAAATCTGTTATGAACGGAACGTGTAATCAATAAAAACAAAATGTTCTGATCGGTATCGAAACTCGATCAGTATAAATATGAAGATGGGCGTGGTCTTGTCATGTTGCACTTAGAACGATTAATGTGTTTTATTACTTTTTAGTGGGTTGGCGCCGAGACTCTTACTGCAGCATGTGTTAGCAATTATCGGATGCGCGCGTCTTCACGCGCGCATCCGATCGTGATAATGGTGTGACAAACGTATGGAACCCGTCGTCGTGGCGTTGGACCGGTCTGACCATAAATCTAGAGCCCGAAAGGACCAGCGCAACCCTTTATTACGGCCAGACATGATTGCCCTCGGGCGCTTACCGAAACGCACGCTTAGCAACGAATCTGTACTTTTTCATTTTGGATCGCTAGGGTTCAACGGATCAACACCTCCAAGGTCACCTCGCTCACTATTAAACAATAGAACGGTCCAACGTAATGTAGACTCGCGCATTGTAAACACGAGGCTTTATGATATGCTGCGAATACTAATTTCTGGGGAATCACAATGATGGAATTGTTGCGTTTACTAAATTCCGCTTGTTTTCTTTGGTACGAGTATCTTAATTCGTGTAGTCCATAACATTAAATTTGTCGAATTTCTTGTTGATTTCAAAGATCAAAGTCATCTCAATTGACGTAGCATTGCGCGAAATAGCATGATCTATCATGCAGCGGTCCGTCAATCATGAAGACGCCCGCAAAACTCTCATGCACGATCTCTATTGAATGCGGCAACAAGAGAGCAGAATGTAAATCGAACATGACATCCGGGTGCGAGTTCAAGCGAGCGTCACCGCGTACCCAAATGGATACATCCACGAACCAGTTAATCTCATATCGGATCAATAAGATTGTTATGCACGCTCGGGGTCGGGTCACCGGCTAAACGATACAACTCCAATACAAGATGCTGGAAGAATACGTGCTTACACAACGACATTCACCAATAAAACACGCAGAAATTGAACCTTAAACAGTGGTCTTAACAGCCTCAACTCATTACAAGACGCTGAGTCATAACTTTACTTTTAATGAGCAAAGTAAACACAACTTTTATGGATTATTTGCGAAAGTGTCAGCTTCTGGGTTAGGTTCAAATATTTGATTGCATACAAGTCGGGATTGAATCGTAGCAAGTTATGTATGGAGTAGTTCAAAGCACGATGTTCGGATCTTTGCTCTAGATCTGGCGTCGTGGTCGCGCCGCGCAGGCATTATATGCAAATAGAAACCATTCCCCAGGACTCAAGTTTTAAACGAAAGCGATAATTTACAGCCACCATAGTATAGCTCAAAGTTCTTAACCAAATGGTTTGTACAAAGCCAAAATATTCAAACTGAAATCAATATTCTGGACTGGAGTGCTAGTAACTCAGACCAACGCGAAAACTCTTCAAAATAAACAACAATTGAGCAACTCGTGTCACCGAATTGTGGCACGAAGAGCGTGTTCGAGTAGTGTTATAATTTGATGTACCATTTACTAGTGAACGCAACGAGGACATAACACGTGTTTAAGCAAGAGAAAGGCAGAATCAGGATTATAAGCATTGAAATTAATGCGATCTCTCGAATCACTTCAAGTCACACCAGTAAAATGCACGCGGAATAGGGACAGATCAGCTTGATTTTGTGAAAGCAGAATTTATCAGTCATAGCATTTGCCCATAGAGAGCAAGTATACAGAAACTAGTCTGATGTGTAATAACAATTTCCGTTTCCGCTTACAAGATGGTAATTCTGTTCGATGATGCGAGTTTTGGAAATATGTAGGCACATGTTGTTTGATAATACCGTGATTCGTATGCAACACAAGGGCACAATGCACCTTTTCGTTGATATCTTTACAGATGTCCGTGACTCAGAACCAGGAAAGGTTATATCCAAAATATTGAGCGTCGATCGCGTTACGATAAGCAAACACCTTGAAGTTGATTAGAGTGACAGAGCAGATATGTCTTGCAAAGACTGGGTCGTTAGATTGTATGTAAGTGGTATGGAAGGATTGTTTGGAAACGGTATGAAAACGCTGGCAGTTAGATTGGTGGGAACGGTTGTGGGAGCCCCTTAGGGGCGCGTTCCTGCGACCGGCCGCGCTCGCCGCCGCGGGCCATCCGACCCGGCCCTTACCATCGTTACAGAACAGTCTTACTAGCATTTGTCGAATGAGATTTCAACTACAGAAAGCTATTAATAACAACGGGCTTTTTACTAGTTCGTTACAGCTGTGATTAGAAATTTAATGGTATTATTTATTCTCATTTAAATCAAAATTGTTGTTTAAAATCACAGGTTCAATGCGAAGAATCAACGAATTTTTTATCAGGCGGTCTGTATCGACTGGTTTAGTCTATGTATAAGAATTTAAGTGAAATTAAACCTAAGATAAGACTAAGATTAAGACTATGATTAAGAATTGTTAGTAGGTTAGTACCTAGTACTTGTAGCAGACATTACAAGACCTAATAAGTATCTAGGTATTATTCATTGGTAATTCTATTCTCTGTTACATTATTTCCGATTGGTCATTATAGGTTCTAAAGACTTAAATTAAATAACGAGGTGAATATTATAGATCTCGATTCTGAACCACGTAAGAATCTGCATTAGACTTTGAAATATGCGCTGTGGTAAACTGCTCTGGGATTCACAAGCCTGTAATGTTTTATTCAAGCTTATGCTGAATATAGCCATAATTCTAATAGTAATTATTAGAATGGATCTTACTATATTGTCCTCGTTGTTTTATAAAAATAGAGTCGAGATAATGTATACAATTCAGAATCTTCAATAACGTAATTATTAAATGAATTAAATCTTTTATTCAAAGGTACCAATATTATAAAACTGAAGAGATTATTTCTTTGAACTCTCTCTCAGGCTGGTCCGATTCGAAAAAAATATTAGGTATATTATTATCGAGTTGAATAATACATTTATTGAAGAAGGATTTCGTTTAGTCAATATTATAAAACTATACTAGATAACGTAAAAAACGCATGCGAAGCTGTCAGCTAGTAAACTATAATGGACACCCCTATGTAAGCCAAGGAACTAAGGTTTACATTATAGTGAGAAATATCTATAAATTAACGTCTTGAGACTCCAGACTGAATAAAAAGAAAAAGAGTTCAGATGAAATCGGTAGCGGATTAAAGATCGACATTGACCGTATCGACGCGGGCGCATGTTACGAATCGATTCCGCGGCGACACAGCAACATAGCAGTTTTTTGCTGAAAATCTCACTACACAACACAGTATAACTGATATAAAAATAAACGTAGTATGAAAATAATAATAAACAAAGATTTAGGATCAAAATCAATAAAACATGCACTTTGAAATACACCTAACCCTAGAATTAAATACACTTAGTAATTAACTTAACTAATCTGTGTGGAACTTATGTAATGTGAGTAAATATAGATAATCAACGAAAAACTCAATAAAATCTCAATATTAATCCCATGATTCTAATATCAATAGAGTGAAGGTTCAAATTGTCGATGATCAAGTCAATATAGTCAGGGATCCGTAGTACATGGAAATCAAGTGATTACTAACAAGCTAATTTTTGGTGAGTAGCTTCGTTTCGATGAGACGTTTAAAGATATCCTATACCCAACTCTCGATTGTGGTAGCTAACAGAGATATCAAGGATTAAAAAAATCAAGGATGTAAAACCGGGATAACGGACCACGAAATTTGTCGGACAATATGTCCGTTAGATTTTATATGTATTAATTAAGTATACAACAAAAAATCAGCTGGTTAGTAATCATAGTAATCATTTAAATTGACCTCGTTTTCGATACATTTTGGAAATGGCGGACTCTTTGATTAAACCATAGGTTTTGTAGGACAAACATGTTTTTATATAATTTAGATAATTATCTTGAGATATAACATATTGTCTTACAAATTTCGTGGTCCGTTATCCCGGTTTTACATCCTTGATTTTTTTAATCCTTGATATCTCTGTTAGCTACCACAATCGAGAGTTGGGTATAGGATATCTTTAAACGTCTCATCGAAACGAAGCTACTCACCAAAAATTAGCTTGTTAGTAATCACTTGATTTTCATGTACTACGGATCCCGGCCTAATAGTGATGCAGGCAGTGACCGACAGGGCCTGTCTCGATGATGCTGGACAAACAAGCAGGTCGACGACCCCAGTATTTGCATGGCCGATGATTGCATCAGCCTTAAATCACTACAATATTGATGATTTCAATGCAATTTTCTGTTAAACATTCAATAATGAAAAATCAAGATATTTATAAATGGATAAAACAAACTGATAGTTTATAATGTTTAATGGCGCACAATAGAAAATAACTGTATTATGATTCCCTAATGTCCATAATAATGGTCGGAGTAGGTAAAAACTCAAAGAAAATTTGATAAACAAAATCAACCGTTAGACTCTTATTATTCTCATATACTCGTGTCTCAGTCTCGTAATTCACTGGTCTCTTTATCGCCACTTATGTCGGCATGTAAAAGAATGTTCGACATCAGGAATGGAATAATAAGCGCAGATTTTAAATAAGAAATGAATAAATTTTGATGGCTGCGTTAAGCGTAAACATGATTCCCGGATTGACCAAAATGATGGGTGTGCACTGGGTGTGAGTGGAGAGTCTTCTTAAAACTTTATTAAATTAATACCAGACGAAAATATTAAAAAACATAAAACTTGAAAAGCTATTGATGTTAATAAGAATACATGTAATGGAGCAAAATATAATACTTGAAAAGCTTTAAAATGCAAACAAAATCAGTAATCCCCATGAATACAATAATACAAAAGAAATAAAGATAATTAAAAATGAATCTGAATAGCCTAAACCTTAAGTAGACGTTGGGACGGTGAAGGCAAGCGAAACCTGTCTGAAGCCTTCAACTTGTCATAATTAAAAGGGATTGGAGCTTTCTGACTGTAATTAGCATGTATCTAACGCGCCGAGAGATGATTATGGTCATCTACACTTAAGCATAATCTCTACTTTACTCAACCAAAGTTTATTAAGCCTCGGATATTAATTATATTTCAACTGATGTACTTCGAGTTGCAGTTGGTTTAGTACTTAATGTTTATGAAATGTGATACGAGAACTGGAAGACCGTTAACATTTGGGACAGAGCTGACGCCACTTTGATATTAGTAATAAAAAATCCTTGAAAAGTAAATTAAAAATACTAAAATCGCTTAAATACTACAGTCAAAAATGCCGAAAACCCGATAGGTATGGCAAACAAATTGGATTTTTATCAGGTCGTAAAAAAGTAGACCACAAACTCCATTCATGTGGAGGTCCCAATTTGTGCATTCTGTCTCTTCAGCAATTAAGTCTGTTAATGGCTTGGCATTAATAAAACGAACACAAAAGCCAGCGCCGAACCATACATATTCAAATGATCGAGATAAGCTTGTGATGAATTGGCCCTTTTACAATTGATTTCTTAAGTTTTACTGCTACGCGTGGATAGGATTTATTGATAACGGAAATTTCACAATTTAGAATGTCTCTATATCACCCAAATCTCACATGTCTATGTAACAGATGAAATTTTAATATCGGAAGCAAAATGTTCAAATTATTGATCGGAATTTTTGAGAGACGGTTCAGTGATAATCTTTAAACTAATAACAGTTATTCAATAACTAATTGGAACTACTGGATGACTCCGATCAGTCGTAGAAGCTCAAGATTAGTATCGCGTATTATCTTCACATCTTTCAATAACGTCTTGAATACCTCTGATTATATCGTCTCCTGATTTGTCTTGCATTGAGGCATTCACAGGTTATTTTTACCTTTTTTCTTTCGTTGCAATTGCGGGGGCTGATTTAATGAAGTCTGTAATCGGTCATCGACACTATTGTGAAGTTTTACAGCTTTACACATTCAGCATCTAAGTATACTTCATTTAAGATTTTTATAACCATTGCGTGCTTCATTCCCAATACTTACATTAAGCGATATAATTTGAATAAATTTATTCTATTGGAATTCAACCTCGGTACATCAAAATGAACGATATCAAGAATACGTAATTACTAATGGATACCTCTTCAACTTAGATAGACCCGTTTTCATTTGGAGACTTTTCGACCTTTTTAATGTGGCTTATGTTAATAGAAGACATTAGAGGACAGGAAGCTGCTACCAAAATACATTTCGATAAAGATAACTGTTTCATGTGATGCCGCTTGCCGACTGGGGCAGTGTCATCCGAATTAACATTTAACTCCGACATATCTTCAAGAACCACTAGTTTATATCTCTGCTTATGTTTTTGTAATAAATCACCAGGCTCAAGCATATCTATGAGCACCGTATGTTTACATTGATAGCAATGATATTCAACAATAATACTCGATGCCAGAATGCCAGTGAAGAGAACCCGACCAAATACTTGATGTCAAACTTTAACCATCGAATCGATGGACAACGAACTCGTGAAAAAAGCATGAAGAATTTTTATAAATCAACATCGATCGGAATCGGTTTGAGACCTCATCTCCGAGTGTTTACTTAGTAACAGTCCGTTTTGAATAAATCGATTTATGTAGTCAGTGAGTCACAGCGATTGTAGACTTTATGTCTAGGCTGGCAGGTTATTGTTTGCAAGCGCCGCGTCTGCAGGCACACGTACTTGCTTATTGAAGCATACTCAATTTTGTGTCATTCACATTTGGGCATAGTTTCGTCCGTCGGAGATTTAGGCGGTCAACGATGACATCCGCTCGCCGTCCACTCTCAGTATTAAACGGGAATTACAGAGATGGAATAGTGTCTCAAACAGGAAATTGTCGAGTAATTGACTTTCACGATTGTTGGCACTTATCTTACCAGTAATTTTGATTGAGATTAATGATTAAGTACTGCAATCATTTTTACTGGCATATGGAATCAAGCGATTTCTTAATCAACGAAGTTTAAAACATCTCTGTTGATTCATGTGTTTAAAATCTATGCCACAGTTTTGGATTGATTATAATGTAATTTTGTATTTCTTTATGATTCTATTTGGTATGTATGTCTATGTAACTAATAAAATATCTCTTCAATATGTATATCGAATCAAACTAAGTAAGATACGCGCGTAATATTGTTATGTCGCCCTGGACTTACCAGTCGTTTTATTGAGACAGGAAGTTTTTATAACTTTACAACGCTCATTGAAACCTTCAAAACATTCAGGCATTGTTCACGGAACAGGCGGGTCAGATTCGCTCGCTCAGACATACATAATACGAGTACAGACAGCCGGACATAATCACAGGTTCAGCGTTCACATCTCGAAACAATAAGTTGTGATGTTTACGAGTGTTATGTGAAACAGAATGTTTTGCTTATGATGAGCGAAATATAAACGAATATTTACGAGCTCTGACTTGTGAATGGATTTGTAAATCATAAATCGACATCTAGCTCCATTTACAATTCTCTAGGGTACCGTAGAACGATTCGTCAATATAATAAACTCTAATGATTCTATATAGTTTGTTAAGATAATAATATCTGTATTTTGTCAATATAACTGCCCCGAAATTCATCAGAGTTCAATTTCGGCCCCACATTCCCATATTAACACTAATTAGTTAAATTTAACAGCTGCACCGCACTTTAACTGATGCGTCTATTTAACTGGCACTAACGTTAAGTACCACTAAATGTCACTCTACATTTTAGTTAGAGCGTTCATCACGAACAATGTTCTCTTTAACATGACAGACTTCTTTATTTCCCTTTGTGTTAATTTCTTCGTTTACCGTAGTACGGTTAATTGTGATTTCATAACTTTCAATGTGAATACGTTTCTCAAACGAAATTTCGAAATTTTGAGTCTAGTCTTAGTGGTTTCTATTTGCCGTAGCGTGGAAATATTTCTATAATAATTTATTTAATTATTTTTTGCTTTCTAGAAATTTTATTTTACCAGATATAACGCGTTTCATTATAACATTAGTTTGCTTTGTAAGTGGACTTTATATTATGTCCGTTATTTTTGTCATCAATTGCGTACCATTGACTTGCAATCCAGTGGCGTCCACCTAATTGAAAATTATGGCGATTGGACCGATTGAGATTGTAAATAATGGAAGCGGCTCGTTTCGCTAAATCACTTTAATTAACAGACAGAATAGTCAAGTCCAGTGGATTTATACAATAAAAAATCCTTTTATAAATAAAGAGTTTTTTGAACTCTAAAGATCTTATGGTGGTATCTAGTCGTATACCAACTTTATATTATTCTGTGTTATATTGCATTTTACATAAGCACAATAAAAACTTAATTATTTCGGCTTAGCCGTCCTCGAGTTTTAGTGAGTCTAACAAACAGCAATTTATTTTTATATAATGAAAAGACAAGATTATTACGTAAATAATCACAACTTACTTTGAAGTACATATTATTTAAAAAAAATATGTATTTGAACAAGTAAAACGATAGACCAATCACGGCGCACAGATTCCCGATTCGTGCGTAGAGAACCGGCACCGCTAAGCAAACAGATTTGAAAACTTCTGTCACGGTCGAACCTGAATCTAAATCCTAAATTAGTTTGTTTTTTGCCCCCGAGTCGTCGGGAACGGTCCGTCACTCTTGGTCACGTAGCCGCATCAATAAAACATTTACACTCTTGATCAAAGATACTTTTTTACACCACAAATAATAAGCAATCGGCCACCTGTGAAGTTAAGAGGCCTATTACGTGAAATCGCGAAATTGTTCGGTTTTCTCGTCCTAATTCTATGGTTTGCGTTAGTTGTTTGATATTACAATTACATCTTTATAATAGTTCGTTTTCTCCTCTACAAAAGTAGTAAGAAACATTTTAGATAACTTGTTTATATATTGAGTAATAATCATTCTCCGGATACATGTTTCGTAAAAAACGCTCGAAGACCTGTTTTCTCAGCTCTAATTTGTAGATTCTAATGAATATGGGCGATCAAACTATTTTTTATTATGTTACGTATATCCTATTCTTCATTTAGAGTAGAGTACATTTTCGTTAAATGCTTTTATTCTAAAGATATACCGAATTTAATATCGACCGAAAATGCTTCGAAACAAACCTCAATAACTCCGAAGTTCTAAATCAATGGGACGTCATATTTATATCAAAATATTTATCAACATTTGCTTAAACTATGATATTAATTTTAATTTGTAGAACGGTTTTGGTAATTTTTTATGAATAAAATAAAACTACCATAATTTAGTAGTTTTTTCATTCAGCCGGCTTTTTCCATTTAGTACCGCGCGAGCGCTTGTCGAGGTCGGACCTATGTCGGTTGTTCTTGAATAAAATATAGAAATATTTCGTAAAATGTCAGTGTGTGGGACTGTCAATTGCTGTAAAAACGCTGTTAGTGTGCGTGTATGTGTTATTGCGATACTACGACCGACATAAGTTGATCCGTTGATAACGATCAATTGTTATTTTTATTGATAACGGTCAATTGTTGTTGTTGCTGGCCTAAGAATTGTACCAAATGTTGCTGGCCTAAGAATTGTACCACATCATTGTCATCTTGTTTTACCTTATTTATTTGGAGGTTATGCTGTAGGATGTGGATTGCATATCTAAAGTTATCTATCCTAATTAAAAAACAACAAGGCAACTTTTTTTGGTGAAACCGTCCAACGACTAAATGTAATTATGCCTATGATTTTTTTAGATTATGACTAACTTGCCGACCCGCCGACAGCTGCGCTTGCGTTTTTACGTTATTTACTAGTTTATGTTTTATAGCCTTTTTCGATCATTTTACTATCCAATACTGAAATCATATTTTAAATCGGACCCGCGGTTCCTGAGTAGCACGTTCAAACAAATAAACAAGCAATCTCCTCAGCTTGATAATTGTAGTATAGATTTCCATAATATTTATTACAAAGAAAATATTCCGTAATTTTTTGTTCTTATTTTTACCGAGTATCCAATATGTAAACAATAAATAATGTACCTTTCTAATAAATATATTATTTATTGTAAACATTAAATAATTGTACCTTTCTAATAAATACAGGGCGTCCCAAAGTTATGGGCCATGGAGGGGAAGTACCTTAAATATCGTAGATAGTGAATTTTGCTCAAAGAAGACCTCATTTTATTTTTAAAAGTTAGTAATTCTGGATTCATAGATTTTCTAAAAATTACTTGCTTTGTCTGGGAATCGAACCGACTTACATGTAGAAAAAAAAACTCTATTTTTATGATACCAATCGAAAGAATAGCTAAAAAATAATAACTCTGCTTAAGTAACATAGTATTTTAAAAGAAAGGAACAACGTGAAATTAATTATTTTAATCAAATAAAAAACATGAAACATTTTTTTTGTAAATTAATTAATTAAATTACTTACTTTTTTTTAAATAAAATGAAGTCTTCTTTGAGCAAAATTCACTATCAACGATATATATGGTACTTCCCCTTCATGGCCTATAATTTTGGAACGCCCTGTATATAAAATAACACCCCTATTCACGTTCCCACTGCTGGGATAGGGACTTCTCTCTTGACGAGATAGATTAGGCCTTAATTCACCACGCTGGCCAAGTGCGGGTTGGTTTTTTTTTTAATATATAAATGAAATATTTTCAAATAAGTTCGTAATAAAATAAAAATAAATAGTTTATCAAAATAAAAATATAATGGGAATTATTCAAGATGACATATGTAGATAAATGGATATTCTACATCTGTGTATGACATATGTAGATAAATGGATACCAATAAATATAAAAATAAATATAAAGTTCGAAACTACAAAAATAATACCTAAACATAATTAAAACCTTCATTAACGAAACTTTTATTTATTCAAACACAAATATACCATCTAACAAAACAAGCAACTTAAATATAGGTAATATAATTTATTTGTTTTGTTATAATTAGAATTTGTATTTAGTCCGTTCAATTTAGACTTTCGAACTTACATAAAGTCCCAACATTCGACAAAAAAAAAACATTTAATTACAAACCTACACACCAAATTTCAGAAGAATCGGTTTAAAAATGAGCCCATAAGATGAGATGAATGAGGACATTTAACTTCAATAAGACTATTTTCAGTTTTATTCTTATATATATAATTATTAATCATGAATGTTTTAATTTAAAATTATGTACCTACTTAATTGATTTCAAATAATCAATCAGATTTAAAATAAATATTGATATTATTAAGATAAAACATAATTGATTCAAATATTGAAATAAAAATATCCACCATTTTGAATTTAGGAAAATATATAAACTCCTATCAATTAAATAAAAACATTAATATAATAATTATTTCGGAATGAAACTGAAAAAAAATCCACTCAATAAAATGGAATTTATTCGATGCCATTTTCTACAGATCTAAAATAATTATTAGTATATTTGTATGTTTTAGATCGACGAAGTATCAAGATCATTTAGTATTTTTCATAGAATTCGCGTGACGCGCCGGTCACGTGGTGCATAAAATATCCAATTTCGCAAAACTTCGTAACGTCACAAGGCTCTTAATACAAGATTGTATGATACAGCATCAAGACATTGATATCAATATCAATAGATGTCTTAATAAAGATGAAATAGTTCGTGAAAATGAAATGATATAAGACGGTAAGGTCAGTGACTTTGTATTACAATATTCATGTAAATCGCCGCGTGTCTGTCTGACAAATGATGAAATAGAGGTACAAGGAGTCAAAGTTCAAGATATTTGGTTAGATGCTGACTGAGTCATGGTGGTAGCGATGACAGGTGAAGTTTGGAATATGGCACGTGGTAATATTATGATTTATTTGTTATTCGCTTAGTTTCCTGCAATTTATTTGCAACACATGCTTTAAATACACAGACAGACCCACACGTACGCTTAAATATACATCTTAAAAGAACTACCTACTGTACAGTAACCAGCTCACAAGACAACGGTAATCGTTACTACCTAAACACTGCAATTTAGAACTTACAATGTATTTTAAGACGTGCAGAACAAAGCTTTGCCGGTAAGGACATACACAATATGTTTGTGTAGCTTTAAAGATGGTGTTAATCTAAAAATATTATTTACGAACTCTATGATATGGTTTCGATGTACGTTTTGTTTGATCCATAATATGCATAGTCACTTCTTATTATACAACAAATTTGATGTCGCTGTCTGTATGCTTCAATCTTTAAAACTACGCAACATTTTTATGCGGTTTATTAAATACATAGGTAGATTGATTCAAGAGAAAGGTTTATAAGTAGGTACAATAATACGGTACCTTAGGCGAAGCGAGGGCGGGTCCTAAATAAAGTATTCGTACTCTCTTTATCGATAGCAAAGAGCGCAGCAGCGTCATTACTTTCATGCGAGTTAGCAAATCTATTCAAATCAGCCATACAAAAATCACAATGAGAAGCGATGATGGACAGACGAACAAGCCTCTTTTTGTTCCTAAAACCTATTCATACTTAATGATCTTCGGACTTCATTAAAGCAACCGCGATTATGAAAGTGGTGATTTATCTGGTGAAATTATATCTTAGGTTAATTATAATGGTATCTGTTAAAAAGGTATTATCATTAGAGCACGATTCGGGTCCACCATTACTATGATCATGTGTTTCTTAGGTTATGAATGCAATTGACTTTGGCAATGGATCTCTTTCGTCGTCGTGTGGTGCACGAAGCTTTAGATATCAGTCAGCGGCATCGTGATTCTGCGTTGCTATTATTTCATTAGGTACATTCATAATTGATAGTTGTGTTGTAACGGCGAGATTGATGGCTCGTGTTATGCGTCAGGTGAGGTTATGATGGTGCTTTACCATAAAAATGTTTAAAACTTTCTTCTAATAGACAAGCCTATATAAAAATAAAGAATAAAATATTAGTATTTAATAGATTGTTTAATTTAATAAATCTATTGACTTTATTGTGAAGAATTAGTAAAGAATGTAAAATTAATTAATAGCATAAAACAATTTATGTAAGAAAAGATCAAACTTGTAAAATTTAGTACATTAACTCTCAGTCAGGTAATTTATATAACCTAGTGGATGACTGATTATAATGATTATTTAAAAATGAACAATCAAACGTAATGTACGTCTCAAAGAAATCGGTGGGTGGTAAATTTAGAACACTAATTATTATCATTCACATATTTACCAATACTGTCCATGTATCGTTCAATGATTAAATATATCATCTATCATTCGTTTCATAACAATGGATTGTTGCAGAAGTTGAAGACGATCATTAACGGTATCCAAATGATGTATTGACAGTAAATGCTACATATCTAATGGCCTCTTACGAGAGAGCGGCTTCAATAAACAAACAAGGCTTCAGTGCAACAATGTTTCAGTAGGGATCCGGAGAATCTTAGTTGATAGTAGATACTTATAACAATAACATTGGCATATAATTTTGAAATAATTCGATAACTATATTTACTTCTTACCCAACAAAGACATTTAAAGAAAAAGTCCAAGTTCTTATTGTATAAGTAATTGTTCATTACTTATACAATATTTACCAACCGCACTAACTCATCATCATCATTTCAGCCATCGGACGTACACTCTTGGACATTGGCCTCCCCTAATTATTTTCAGGTATTACGGACTACCACAATACCATGCAAAATAAAATACCTTGCCATAACAAATACTTAATAAACTAAAAGAATAACAACTCAGAAAAAGACAATTTAGACAAACATTTCTAAGAATGATAAACGAATGTACTCTAGTTAACCCCTCGTGCATAAGCTCATGTGGTCTTACAGTTAGTAAGGCCATTAAGACATAGCGTCTCCGCGATAAGCCAAGGCGGTCTAACCCTCCGGACGTGCTCCTCCATATCGAGATAGGCGCGAGCGCAGGTGTATTTTCACGTATGTGTAACAATACATTTTGCCACATACCTCAATCTTATCACAAACGATGAAGAGTCATTTTCGTATACTCTGGACCAACAAGATCTTTTAAGGTAATGCCGAGAGAAGTTCAAGTTCTTTATTACACGTATTGTCATCAAGATTTCGGAGATAGTGTCTTGTGAGACAAAAGTAAAACGTTCACGACGCATATGGTCACGGATGTACATAAAAGTGTAGCCAGTTTTGTCTATGGACACAAAATTAAATGTGGAAATATTTAATCAGTAGAAAAATGTTTAATACATGGATTCAATAGTGAAAAAACACAATTCATTCGGTAAGAGTTTTATAATATCGTGTAAAAAATATCTCGAAGAAAATACTAATGATAATTGAAGAATTTTATGGCAAGGCTATAAAATAGAATATCAGACCTGTGCTGATAAACGTCAAACGATTGTTTTTGCCATCCTTAGATAGAAGATGTATGTGGATAAAGCTAATAAATAAATAGCAGTTAGACTGACTTGGAATCAAAGACATGAAATGAAAAACAAAACATACGAGACTAGGAAAATTAATTACAAGGAACTTGTAATAAAATACCAAATCGATCAATTAGTTATAGCAGGAGCTGAAAACTCCAAAAACTAATACGCTTGAGTAGTTAATTGCAGTTATGAATTATGTATGATGTCTTTTCATTTGAAACAAAATTAATTACTTCTGTAAAATTTAGTGATATTCCTGACAAAATTAATTAATAATTTTATTATACTAGATATCTATACGAATTTTTTATTTGTAAAAACTTTAAAAAGCTTTGAGACTATTCAACATAAAAAAAATCGAAATATCTTAATATTTGGTTCGATATTCACAGCATAATAAGTAATAGTTATTGTTACATTTATAATACGCCATAAGTTTTTTAAGCTTTAGGGTATTGACGAAAACGGTCAATTGAAGTACAAAGATTAAGCATTGGTAATCTGAATACTGACATATCCGGCTAAAGACGGACGCCAGAGATAACCTATAAAGCCAATAAGTACCTTCGTTAGAGTTATAACAACTATCAGAGAATCTGTGTCGATACTGATATAAGGCGATTACAGAAGCAATACAAACGAACGCCTTATACGGGACAGAGATATATAATAGCTAGTTTATAGCACAGTTCATTAAGGTGCGGCTAGTGGTGAAACGGATGTATAGAATCAATTGCAATGGGCTTCAACTCTGATTGATACCGATCCATCAACGACCACTAAAGAACTTTAAAATGTTCTGTCAATGAAAGTTGAACATGAAATACTTGTTTATCATATTTATTTTTAAGGTTTATTTCATTGATAGGTACTTATTTTAAAACTGTAACAAAAAATCTGAATGAATGTCTACGGGCTTCGAAAGGGCAAGGTATCCTTGAATCATTGAGCATTCTCCAAAACAATAAATCAATTAAAATTAAAATATTGTTATAAAAACAGATACATAAATCGTCAACCTAGAACAAAGGAACACTTAAAAAACAAAAGCGTAGATACCAATTTACGTAGTACAGATTAATTAAAACAGTTAATTGAAGGAATTAATGTGTTCCAATTTGGAAAGACCAAGGTCCAAGCAATGCTTTGAGAAATCTTGATTAAGAGAAGAATTCTATGAACAGTTACTAACTAGAATATACGAGAAATAAAACTTATAAATGGATACAAATTACGCTTATGTATTAAACTCATCGAGTAGAAAGACGTGAGGTATGAGCAGCGATTACCACAAAAAGGATTACAATTTAAAAACCAGCAAACCATCTGCCAAGTGTATTCGCATTTAAACGCCTTTAAGCGATTTGTGAATAAAAGAAAAGTTTATCATCTGCCGTGATTATTATGGCTCAAGTTACATATATATTATTGTTATTCTATTATATTTAGCACCTCAGTCTATATTCTTTGTGGTAATAAAATACAAACACCACCCGTGTTAGTCAGACCATAGGTTTAATAAAAACTTAGGAGACAATATTATTTTTCCTAAGATTGCATTGCATGTTTTCTACGTGAGAAAACGTAATCAATGACCTTCACCACCTTTACCACAGCCTTAACATAAAAATATTGTACGGTAATTGTCTCCTCATTAAAAATATTGAAGTTTTTCGGTAAAACACATGAATTCCGTCAATAAAATTCATATCAAACGACAATTCTAATTTTTCTCGCTACATGAGGTGGCATAAAAATTTAAATAAACATTTCTCGTAAACGACCAATTTGAATAATTTAATAGTAAAAGCATTATACCAGATTCTTGAATTGATATTGGCGTTTAAATACTATTTAGGTTGAAATATTTCAAGAAATTGTCACAAGCGAGTAAACAATTTTTTAAGCACGGCGGAGCGGTCACACCACGGAGGAATTATTACCTCCGTGGGTCACACCCTGGGAGAAAGACTGTTCTTTTTGTAGTCAAAACGTCCAGAATATATTAAGTTCTTTGTAAATACGTGAGTAATTCCTGTTGATATAAAATTATAAGTATTTTTATAACATTTTTTTAATGTATAAAAGCTGATCTTGAGGTCCTTAGTTACCTAGAAATATAACGAATAGAAATTGTCGACCGAGCAGCATTAGAATCTGAGACGCATTTCAAAATAGATTAGATTGAGATAGAGTCAGATCGCTCTTAAAATGGAATGCATGCAAAGGCCATGCTAATCCAAGTGCCCCGTATAGTTGACTTGGACATTTGACCTAATGATACAAGTAGCCAAGATTGGCTGAATTTAAAATACTGAATAGTTCTACTACGCAATTAAGGTTAAATTGATAAAAAATATAAATAATATTTTTTTGTAAAGGTTGCAGTTTCAATATCCAAAAAGAAGATAAGATTCTAGTTTTCTAGATTCTAGTTAGGCACTAAACGACGCCAGAAGATCAAGACAGCATAGATAGTGAAACTAATGTTTTACTTAGGATATGCGAAAGATAAACTTGTAACTAAGGCTCGATCTACGCCTGAGAATATCAACCATTGTTGAAATTCGCCAGAACCGGTATCCGGTCACAGAACAACTAATAATACCTCCAGTCTACAGGTTAGCGCTAAACGCTCTACGTATGCGCCAACATCAAAGAAATACCTCCACATTTTAAAGGTAAAAGAATTCTGTTCGGAAATTCTAAAGAAATAGATTAAGAAAACAAAGATTAATAAATCTGGGAACTGTCTATTAATGTTCGAGTTGCTACTGGAATCCTAAAGATAAGTAATAAGCAGACAGACGAATGGTGCCGGCCTTAGATAACTACCATATTCTAATAATAACATCATTTTAACTTAACATAAGTAGGTACATCCGACGTTTTTGTTTTCTATGAAGAGAAAATCAACTATTAAAAGTCTATTAGTTAGAAATGTGAAAATGTGTAATCTAAAATTGATTGGATCCGTAAAGTTCTTATTTGAATACATCAAGAAAACCCACAATTATCATTAAGTAAAAGAAATATTATATTTACTTCTTGGTACTTACTTATACAACATTCGACTAAACGATTTTTATGATTATTATTATCCTTTAATATTTTTAAAAGTTAATTGACAGTAAAAGTTCAACAAATATCTAGACCTATAGTAGGTAGTTTATGCGGAAAGTACCAGCTCAGTGGCAGTGTCGTTTATATATAACAGAAAGCCGGCCCGACATGTGGTCATTAAACCTAAAATGTCATGCGGCGTATGCATTAGCATACCTAATTTCTTAAAACATACCATAAGAATATTTCGAAACTTGTCCCGAGAATCGATTGACGCTTGCCAATCTCGAGCCAGTTGAATCGCTTAATGATCCCCCATCAAGGTATAAAAAGTTTTAGTAACACGAAGATGTTAAGCTTTTTTGTATCCATAGAATTATAGACCTATTGATAACGTATTACGGGGTGTTATTGCTGGAAGGAACTTATCTGCGGTTGCAAAGATCCATTACTTAGAGCTATATAGCTTCTTTTCTTTATACTTTATAGTAACCACTGGCCAGATGCTTGGACATGTGAAGTTTAATATGATTTTATTTTCTGCTACCCTTTCATGTCATGATTATAATACATTTTAATTTATAAATCTTAATTGTATCTGCAGATTTTTGTAAATAATGAGATAGTTGTAGAAACAGCAATAGAATTTCGAGTTTTGACTGACTCGGTTGTACAGATTATACGCTTGTGTTGCGAGATTATGAGTTCGATTCCCTCTTAGGGCATGCATTATTTTACAGGTACTGCAAGCATTTGTTTCTGGGTCACTCTTGGTGGTCTTCTACAAAATAATAAAGCCACTTTTGACCACAAGCTATCTTCCTGCATTTCACTTGTTAATAGTTTCAAGACAAAAAACTGTATCACATAGTTAACCTGCACGCGATAGGTACCAAGCATTAAGAGTTCATAAAGCTCCCATAGGAAAATTTAAATCACGGTTACTCCTCAAGCAATATAATGTCCCACTTTATGACATGCGACATGATGAACTAGACACAAAAAGGCAACCTAAGCTATCTTGAAAGCAGCAATATAATTCAATGGCTTATGTTTTTGAAGATAGAACCTTACAGTAAGGTGATGACGACGCTAGATAAAAGTGATAACATTCAGTTGCAATATACACAAGATAAAGCTTAAAAGCAGCGGCATGTCCAGAAATGTTAACGCTAATTACACCAAAACCTTTGAACGGGGAAGGGAATTCTACTAATTCGCTAGCTCAGATCAAGATACACCTATTCAATGCAATCGGCGTTTTTCACATCGTACTGTCTCGATTCAATTGGTGAGCGATTCTGTTGCGCGATTATTTAGAAGCATGGTCACAGAATAAAACAAAACACCGCCTTTAGCTTGCCTTTTCAAGATAATCAAAGTCAGGGCTATTATCGAGGATACGTGATCAGAATCTATCGTTATAGCGATTTCAAAACCTTTGTAGCCTTAAGCTTTGTCACAAAATCTCAAATCAGCAATCGAGTTAGTATCTACAATCTATATTTTTGTAGGAATTGATCATCAGATCTGTACACAGATAATAAGAAGGTACATAATACCTATACAACCATGTCCGCCACTTATTATTCACAATGATATAAACTTTGTTTCTCCATATCAACTCTCTAAGCACGATGACATAATAATCTCGCATTTACACCAAGAACAATTTCAACTGTACCATTTTCTCACGGTTGTTCTGGCTCGAATTTGAGGAAGTACCGAACCATTATGTTCTCGAAAACCTTTTTCATCGCTCTTTTGTAACAAGCTGCTATTAACCTAATGCATTTCCTAGTCCTTTTAAGCTTATTGCGTTTGGATCATGGTCATGATGATCCAGCTTCTCTGAAATGTTTACTAAAGGGTCGGCAGCTTTTCCTAATTAGCAACATGCTGAGTTGACTCTTGTTTGGCACATGGCAGTATCATGGGTAATGAACTGAAGTAAGCACCATAGTTTATTTTATTTTATTTATATCAACATCTAAATTCTAAGTTATTTTTGTGTCTAGTTTTAAGTTTCTGTTGCCATTAATATTAACTTTATGTTTAATGTGACAAATAAAAGATTTCATTTCAAATGTGAAATCTTTACTAAATACTTTGGTCTTATCATGATTACACAGTCTAGTGTTACGTTTGAGCTACATTACGCCAGTTTCATCTT
Organism: Chloroclystis v-ata; assembly: GCA_963691955.1. Lineage (NCBI taxonomy): Eukaryota > Metazoa > Arthropoda > Insecta > Lepidoptera > Geometridae > Chloroclystis > Chloroclystis v-ata. The sequence goes on from OY829905.1 coordinate 7,184,397, forward strand.
TATGAGCACTTACAAGATCATTGTTTAATGCAGAGCGGTTGTTGCAATACGCATGACAGTTTTACAAACTGACTTTGACCGAGTGAGCAATATCGTGTGAAAATGTTGTGGTCATTGCTTTCAATTTTGCGTTACTTAATACTTAATTATTTTAAGTGACAATGATTTAAAATTGTAAAGATAATGTAAGTAAGCTTACGCAGCTAGTTAAAAGATTAAGATTATAACAATTTAATTTTATGTGTGTGTCACTGATTGTTATCTAACCATAATACGAAATTATTGTAAAAATCTTAATACTTATATAATACTTATAGTATTATAGATTCTTAACGATATGATTGGAACTAATTTGATGATTTTTTTTCTATAGGTAATGTATGTTCCGTCATAACTCTTTATTCAAAAGATGAAATTTGGTAGAAAAACATTTAACAATCTGGGACACAGGATAAGTTAAATTCTTGCTCCAGTAATTATAAGACGTGGAAACATTATTTAACGCGGACGGAGTCGGGGGCACCGCTAGTAGTTAAATAGAACAATAGTGTTTACTATAGTACCATACATAATAATTAAGATTAGTTTTATGGTCAGCTGTTGTTATAAAGTACGGTTTCTTAGAAGACCATTTGAAGTTTGAACTCATGAACTGCTGGTCTCACGTTTTGTTTCGGAACTTTGATGTGAATTACGTTTTGAACTTTTGGACAACGGGACTGAGAACGTATTATTTTCAAAAGAAATACGGTATTATTTTCATCTAGACCACTGTATACGGATCATCATCATCACCCGTATTTAAAGTTCACTGCTGGAATACAGGGACTTCTCTCTTTACGAAAGAGATTAGGCCTTAATTCACCACTCTGATCAAGTGCAGGTTCCTGGAAGACACATGGACTTTAAACTTTTCAAAGTTCATGGTTTGCATTCGCCTACAGAGCACGTGTTGTCAAAGCTTATAGATAGATTTGTTAAATCAGGGCTCGACAATAACACATAATTAGATAGAAATCATAAATATTTTTTTGGTAAGCGTGGTGAACAGTCATTATCTAAGAACTATAACTGGCATTGTAACCCATGCTTATTAGTGGGTCGTTATAAGAGTTATTTGAAGAAAGAACGTACCCCGGAAGAGTACCTATTGAAAACCTAACAATACGAACTATAAACTATACAATATATATCTATCAGCACGGCAATCATTCCCGAAGCTGTTCTGTTACTGTTATAGGGTTCATAATTTAAACAGCTCAAATACGCCGAGGGCTAGCCAATCATAAACTAGTACTATCAGACGAGGCCCAATCAGAAAGGCATTTCTATAAATCTACTTTCAAACTCATAGCTTTACAGGTTTACCGTCTGCATATGTTTGCCATTCGTCTTGTTCCGTAATTGATTCAGTATTGATTCAGAATATATCCATCCATGATTTAGTAGATACAATATACAAAGAAAATGTGCGTAGTTTTAGGTATTTCAATAGAATATTACAATAAACCATATGAAATGAAATATTGGTTAAGAATTTAACTATTGATAAATTCAGGAAAAGTTGACAAGTAGCAGCCACCTAAGAATAGTACCGTTTTATGGTTATTTCAATTTAGGGTTATTTAGAAACACCAACTTATGGTTTAATAGTTTTAGTTAAAAAACAAAACTTTAGGCAACAGACACAGAAAGTTTTATAATACCATCGCGGCTCAATAACAATAGAACTGGTTTAGATGACGCTCAAAACACTTTAATAGATAAAAGACAGATTACATGTGACCAACAATAATCGAAAGATAAATTGGTTGTAAGAGAACTTTTATTTTTATTGTTTTATCTTAACCCTTGTGGGTGGGGCACAACGAAATTGAATTCAGAGACAATAAACTTTTTCGAACAGCCGCAACATTCGAATATAGATATCGATTTTGAATTCGAAAATCGATTTGAGATATAAAAGGTGCAGCGATTTGTGTGGGCTTTGTCCGATCAGTCACGTGTTCTATGACAGGGGTATCTAATTGTTATTTTTATTTAAGCTGCACCCTGGACAACCCCTGGCAATAATAATAATGTTGGATTTGCGTAGTTGAGTGTCACAAGGGGTGGGTTCATCCCTTTAAATGTTTGTTGATCTGATACAGCAAACTGATTGTTCCGTTTTAATTTATTAACATTTAGAATATCGAATTTCTAATAATCTAATTTAATATTCACATTGCAGCTTTTATTATTACTTACCTATTTGATTTTGAATATAAATAACGACGAGTACCTACTTCCTCAATTGGACCAAACAAAGGCTTGGGCAGAACCTAGGCAAATTGCAGAAACAACATTTGTAAATGGCAAAAATAACAGCCAAAACTTTAGTAGGTACCTACTGTTACAAACAAGTAAAATCATCACAAAGAACTGCTCAAATTTAAGCAATATGGAGGTATGAGTCAAAACACGTCAATTAAATGAAAAGGCAACATCGTATAATGGTCCAGGATCGCGGTACCAAGTTACCAACACGCAGAAATAAGCGGCGCGAGCGCACGATGACGTCAGCAGTGCCGCCCACCACCGGGCACCGACACCGCACAATTGCATCTTGTAGATCCCGATTCCCAGATAACTATTGATTGGTAGTTATGATAAACCTTTTTAACGATTCGTAGCTTTCCTCATCTGATATGAGTTTTAATGAGTGACAGTTTGTAAAATCAAAATTTTATTTTTAGTTTAACGGGCTTTAGTTCTAATCTTTCGTTTTACTTCGGATCGCTATAACAATTTGGGTACCAATATTTGAACGTGCTAGTTTGGTTTATCATGTCCAATCGAATCTCAAATCTACAGAGCTCCAATAAGAGCCCTAGAAATGTCTTATTTGAATTCAGAATACTGTTTTTAGGCGTCATTCGAATTTTAAATCATGTAAAAGGTGTTCCATAGGTCCTTTGTTCTCATTTATGGTGCTCATTAAAATGGCTTGCCCTTTATGGGGGGCGCAAAGAGCTGTTTCCAAGACGGAAGAGTTCGCATTGCCTAAAATACGTTCATATGTGCATAAGAAGCCGATAATGATGGAGAGTAATGTGTAATGTACCTTCAAGAAACATTAAAATAAGAAGCTTTAACTTTATCTTATGTGGATCGCTATGTATATCAGTAAAAACATCTTCTTTATTCCATAGTATAAAACACAGTCGTTGTCGCTATCTGTATGCTTTCTATCTTTAAAACTACACAACGGATTTTAAAACTTTTTTTTTAAGTTCGTCAAAATAATGGTATATTAATTATAATGACTACGGAACCGTGGTCCCACTGTGATGTCCCACCGGTGGGTCAAAACTTTTTCGTGGTCCCACCAAGCACACACTTGACCGTCATGTTGCAATGTGGTATGTAATAGGCGATACCTACTTTCTTGAAAAAAATGAAACAATAAGTAAACGAGACAATAAAATGTAGTTAGTTATAATTAAAAGGCGATCAAAATAATTCCACTAAAATTAATTCCTTTTAGGGTTCCATAGCCAAATGGCAAAAATGGAACCCTTATAGATTCGTCATGTCTAGAATAATAATATAATATATTATTCTAACATAATGTGGGTAATGTTTACCATGTGGCATTCCTTCACTTAAGCGCTCTACACACCGCCCGCCGGCACAGCCCGGCGGCCCAACCCGCCGGCCTTATTTTGTAGGCCGCCGGCTTTATTTAGTACAAAATAAGGCCGGCGGGTTAGGCCGCCGGGCTGTGCCGGCGGGCCGCCGGCTTTGGTGTGTAGAGCGCTTAAGGAAGTAAAAACGGTCAAGTGTGTGATTGGTGGGACCACGAAAAAGTTTTGACCCACCGGTGGGACATCACAGTGGGACCACGGTTCCGGAGTGATTATAATTAGGTAAAAATATTCAACATATTTTTCGGGTGATTTAATAATCAAACATGAAAGGGACGTTTTTTGTTTTAGTAAAATATTAACTATTTTATAATTATTAAATAGGTACTTAACTCATTTTGAAAATAGACTTAAACATAAAAAATTAAGTATAAAAGCGTTATAATATTTCTTTAAAATGTATGACAACAAAAAAATAAGCGATATTGTTATAAACATACAAAATCTTTACAATTTGAAATAGGTGTAAAACACATTCCTATAAGATAAATTATTAATTCAGTAAATTAAATCAAATAACCACAGCTATAAGTCAGTTTACGTTGAAGATTTATAGTGACAAAAATGAATAAGTTAAGTTAAATATTTTATGCACATTTTAAATTTAATTAGAGTCTCTTGACCCGTGAGGTTGTGAATTGTGAACTGTGTTGTGGTAGGGTTAAGTTATTACATTAATGATTCAGTACATTATCATTCTATTTTAAGGGTACCCGTACATCTGTCGAAAATCGATGACTGATCCAATTCTATTCTATTTGCTTTAGGGATGTGCGTAAAGAACAAATAAAATCAATAATCAATATTATAATACTATCTTACGAATGTTATAAAAGCAGATTTTTTTGTTTGTTAGGTTGAACTCGATAACATTAGGATATATTGGTTCAAAAACAAATTTATTTTTGGCACTAGCTTATTATTGTAGGGAAAAGACTTAACCGCGGAAATATTTGCGTTCTATTTAATCCCATATTTGTTGTCTTAGGCATAAATAAATTTTAAAAATCTTTTATATAAGTTGATCCGGACTTTTTTCAACAAAATTTCACGTAACATTACAAATATATCGATTTTCTCTTGTAGCTTTTTATAGTCTCATAACAAACGGCCCTAATTTGCAAGGGTGTAACCATGTGGGCAGGCGGAGTTGAAGGGGCGCTCCATTACAAAATAACGGTTCCTTTCGCATATTATGATCATCATCTATTGTCTATGCTTCCGCTCGATACCATAAACAAAACGCATTTTTTATCGTGTTATAAAATTATGCTTTTGAATGTAGTTTGTTATCGTAGTGTGTACTTGAATATATGTACCTAAATATTTTTATGCTAATGGACATGCTAAAAACTTATGTAAAAGAGAAAAAAAACATATTTAGTCTGTAAGTAGGTATCACTTATAATCTATACAACCCATATCCAAATAATGATCCCTAACCTAAAATAAACATATTAGCTGTAATCAGTATTCCGACACCGTTTAAACTTTAAACAATGCGAGACCCATTAGCTTTTAACGAAAACCTCTTTACGGATCCAAAAAGAAACAAAAGTTAAACACGCTGGCACTCAGTCAAATGATAAATTATGCAATGCCACTTACTTGCAGAAGTATTCACCTCGCGGCGTGGACAAACATGTCCCTCCGTTCTTGCACGGCGACGGAGAACAAGACACGAAACCTGGAAAGGATAAATTATCATATGAAAAAGTGATCTAGATAAAAATCAAAGCGACACAAGATAGCGAACCGAAATACGTAATGGTCGCATGCTTCGGAGGAAGCAATAAAGTATACGGACTATTATAAGGTGAAGGAAATTGAAGTCAGTAGCGAGGTGATAATGAATAAGGCTAAATCTAAGATGAAAGTTGTAAATTACCCGAGCGTAATTTATGTAAAATAAAATTAGTATAACAAATTGCATAGAGAATCTGGAACTATCAAAATGTGTATCAGACGATAAAAGCCTGTTGCAATGGCCGCCATAAATGGTGATTCGGGTCAAAACAACTAAAGTTTCTAAGATAAAGCAAATAATTTATATTGCACAACTTAACTGGACAAAGTTACGTTAAAGATATCATAGTTATGAGTCATATCTCATAGGATAAATAATAAAGATATATGCTTAAATTCGACATCCCTATCATGGAACACCAGATCAATGAGCAATACCAGAGAGACAAGTTTTTAATGCGATGTTTTATGCTAATTAGTTAGCATGAATACTTTTTTGCCGCGTCCTGCCAAATAAAATAATTACACAGGAAATCGGTGTGCATCTCTTGACGCACAAAAAGTAGTGCTGTCAGTGCACCGAAAACAAAATAGTCGATAATGACGTGTTATCGACACTATCGCTACGAGTAACGAGATGTGATCGAGATATCGATGTATCGATCAATCAACATCGGGACCACCCAATCTTAAAAGCACGTTCGTAAACTTGCAACGATGTCAATGGTCAGAGTAATGTTGCTAAAAAATACATATACTAAATCTTATTACAACTTGGCTTCAACGGTGCGTGGGAATGTCTGTAAAATTATATTAACGGAAAAAGTCATTAAATAAATATTTATCGAGCTAGTAAACATTGTAAACTCCAAAAAGCCAATATTTATGAAAAGTAAATACTGTATTTGATACCAAATTCTAAAGTAATAATTTTAGATAATTTCGAATATCAAACTGTGATTACCTCAAACTCCGAGTATGACGGTTACTTACAACGAAATTGTATGACTGATAGCAGCTATCAAAATAAACATTTATTAATACTCCAAATTGATTGACGCGTGGGAAGTGAAGAGTTTTAAGTAAACACAGATAATTTTGTAAATTTCTACATAAACTTAATAAAAAATCGCAATTAACCGCTTTACAGGCAAAAGACAGAATTAAATAAAAATCACCACGCTCTTTTGTGACTTCTGAGGAAATCAAAGGCAGAAAATCTCGACTACCTGGCCGTCCACAATCTCACAAACTGGTCTGCATCTTTTCTTTTTCGCATAACTTCCCAATTTCTCGTTTCCACAAAGCACGGTTCGAGAGGTTCGACAAAAACCGGCCGACGAGCATCACCTTATAAGGTCACCCATTGTTTTTGCACTTTAGCCGAGCAGGGCCAGACCGACCACTACACGCTGCGCAAACTTTATGACCTCGACACAAACTTATATTAGAGTTATCTCCAAACCAGCAACAAACTACTTTATTCTCACGTACAAGTTGACCAACCCGTTCGTTTACCGTTCCGACTTATTTATATCAAGTCGTAACATTATCTTGTTCGTCGACCGCATTAAGCGACATATTAGTATCGTGACTAACTTCATTCAACACTGTATCAGAGACAGAACATTATCTGAAATCATAATGAGGCTCGCCTCGTCACCTACGGGAAATCTCTACAAAAAGATGACGTTAATCTCGATCAATTTTGATACTAAAAACCTGCACCGTCTCTGTGCAGACAACGTAGTTATTTAAAAGCAAATGACTTTGATCGATGGCTACAGCTCCTTGAGGAATGGTTATTTAAAATAATGACATGCCATGCACTTGTTGCTGGCACACAATGTTATAAATCTTACCGAATCTGGACAAAAGTTATCGGAAACTGTCAACGCGTGATTGAAGAAAGACGACAATACAAAAATAGTGATCTCTTACTTCCTTCACTCTTCATTAATATTCAATGAATATTATACCGTTAAATAGCAATACTAAAATTCAGATTCTTTCGAGCTTTTTAACAATTTCAACCACAATAACAAAACGTTTGAATATACAGAGTAAATAGGGACAAAGATAACAAAACCGCGACCCAGAACAAGTTTAAACATGCATCTAAAAATTACAATAACATTTCTATACTAAGCTGAATCATTGAGGAAGCACTGATAGCGATATCTGACCGTGGGAACGAACGAATGAACGATAACGTTTAAATATTAAAAAATTCGCCTACGAAACAGTGACCATTTCCGCGAAGTCGTGAGAAGTGATATTGTTTGTATTAATAATGTGCTAACGGATACTCAAATCTAAACTTAAAAGACATTTGATACGATACGGTGGAACGTGAATGTCGAATAATCATCGATAAGTTAATGCCGCGCATTGCACTTAGCACTAGCTAGATATTTACTCAGATTAATATTAGCATTCTTTTACAGAGAAAATTCAAATTAGGTACTTATTAGTGTCATTTATTAACTAAAAATCTAATTACATATTTGTAACGTTTTGTTTTTATCCATATAGGTACACAAAAGACAAAAATACGTTTATTTTTGTAGTATTTAAGTGTTGTTTTACCTTTAACGCATGAACTTACGTAAAATAGAAATCGTCGTTTCCTGCAGATTTATCAGAATTTCTTGACCGGAACGAGCTTTGGCCACACTTTGGCGCCGAAAAGCAAATCGCGTGTTTACAATCAATATCTACCGCAATAACGATTAGCTATTATTATAGATTTCACGGCAATCGCGTATTTGACATGTTGCGGGTTTCCAAGTTCCCATGGACCAGCTATTTGGACTGAACGCTTCTTACGTCGCGTGGAGATGTTGCTAGAAAGTTCCATTCAGGAAATTCAGTAGCTTGTCTGAAAAAGCAATAGCCACTTGGTTATGCCCGGTTGACTAATCGCTACCAGATTTTCCCATATCTATGTACCTAATTGTGATATCTCAGATTATCGAACTAAAGGCGGGCAAGTCGTAGGGTACCTATGCATTCAAAAAAATATTAGTTAAAAAAAAAATATTAGTAAATAAGAAAATAAATAAATAAATTACACCTTAATTATTATTACCTAAGTACTTTTACTCGTACTTTTTCTTTGTGTCATAATTGTTTGTCCCCAATATGGTCAGAGGTTGTCATTATCTATCTGAGCTAGTAGTCCAGTCAATTTATACATAAAAATGAGGGTGAAGTTACATAAAGTCCCAACAAGCTGGATTTCTGTGAAATTGTTCAAATCATAATTATAAACAATGTCTAAAAGATCCCCATCATTCCACGTTAAGGAAAAAGTTTTATTCAAGGTTAAATGTCAAAAAATTTAGTTTTTCGCGATTTTCAGCAAAACGGTAAGTTTTATCATAAAAGTACCTAGGACAAAATTGTAGATCATGAAATTATCTATCAAAATGTATCAACACTTTTTTCTTACAAGCCACCGTTTCTGAGATACAACGGTTCAAAAAGTTATAACGGAAACAGAAACGGTGGCTTGTAAGAAAAAAGTGTTGATACATTTTGATAGATAATTTCATGATCTACAATTTTGTCCTAGGTACTTTTATGATAAAACTTACCGTTTTGCTGAAAATCGCGAAAAACTAAATTTTTTGACATTTAACCTTGAATAAAACTTTTTCCTTAACGTGGAATGATGGGGATCTTTTAGACATTGTTTATAATTATGATTTGAACAATTTCACAGAAATCCAGCTTGTTGGGACTTTATGTAACTTGAAATGTTTAAATTGACTGGGCTATAGGCAAACATCATTAGTTGTGAAGAACAAAAATATGTTATTAAGGGTCATGTTTCAATATTCTATATAAATGATTTATAAGCCAGATAGATATAGGTACCAAATTAATGTGAAAACATAATATAGTAGTTAAATTATAATTTTAAAGTATTTATAAAAAAAATATTACTAAACAACTCACACAGCAACATCAAGTCCCATAGATGTATTAAGTATATTATTACTACACTAAAGCGCTCTACACACCGCCCGCCGGCACAGCCCGGCGGCCCAACCCGCCGGCCTTATTTTTTACAATCATGCCGGCGGGTTGGGCCGCCGGGCTGTGCCGGCGGGTCAGGCCGCCGGCATCCCTCTCCACTCACTCAGTCAGTTGCCCGCCGGCTTTCATAGAGTAGTGACGTATTTGGCAATAAAGAATGTTACCTAATTTTGATTATTAGCACTCCATATTCTATGTCTAATATAAAAAATACGCGTGAAAGAATTACTTCGATACATCAATTAGTTTCCGATTTAGAAGTAAAACAAGTTGTAACCGTACGACGACGATAACACATAGGCTACTTTTAATCCTATGAAAATGTACAGTTCTTGAGGAAAACGGGGCCGAAGACTGGAGGAAGCTAGTTTGCAATAAATCAATATATTGTTCATTTAAATTTACTAAGAAGCCAGTTTGCCATAAATCAATGTATTGTTCAATGTGTTGTTAAATTTACTAAGAAGAGCGGTACCTACCTATATATAAATAAATACTTACGTACCTACCAATAGCAACAAAACTTTAATACATATTTAATGTCTTTAACGTCAAAGTTTAATGGTAGGTACTTCTACTATTTGAGTTATCTTCATCCATTTTATCAATCGAATAATATTTAAGTACTACTATTAAACTATTAATTTAATACGCGGACGAAAACACATCAAAATACTGCGCAAGCTGTTGCACTACTACTATAATCTGCTGGCGATACTAAGCGGGCCGTTGGCCGCGCGAAGTTGTGGTATTACGTCACAAGCGCTCACGTGACTGTTAGCGAGACTCGATATTTTTCGAAACTTTGAATGCCTATAAAATCAAAACTACTAGGTACTTTTTAACTAAACAAAAACTAGTATATTTGTATACATACAGGCTTTACTGATACAACATTTCAAGCGATTTGGCATACCTAGTAACATTCTTCATTACTAGAACACCACATGCCGGGGCTGTCGTGCCGCCGGCATTGCCGCCGGCAAAGTCGTGCGGCTTGGACATTCTGAAGCCGGCGGGCTAACCCGCCGGCATTAAGCCGGCGGGCTGTGCCGGCGGGCCGCCGGCTTTGGTGTGTAGAGGCCATAAAAGACATATTGCTCAGTCATAAGCATAATAACATAATGAAATACGGCCAAGTATTAATGAAACTAAATATTGTAATAAACACGTTGACTATGAAATCCGGAAGTCGGCGCCATTTTGGCAGGTGAACTACAAGCCTATCTCGGATCAACCGTTATGGTTATTGGTGACCTCTCGTCTGCGTAGGCGCATGTTGCTAGTTTTGTTTTACTTCATTTATTTAGCTAGACTTAAATCACTTGAATTCTTTTCGTAAGGAATTTAGGTTAACAATTTGACATAACCACTTTGGAATTAACACTTACAGTTCTCCAAGTAATCTAAGAAAATAGTTTTTGTTTGTAGGTAAATTATATATGTTCTACATTCCCGTTGCGAAGTTACAATTGATTTATTATAATTATTTTACTCCAGCATCAGGTACTAACTAAAAAAATTACTTCAAAAACATATTATAATAATTTTACAGTGATTGAAATGGTATGGTCTTAGTCCTCGAGTGGTAGGACCAAGGTTACATAGAGATCTTGTAAATTTTCCCATACCTTTACCTAATAATTCACGTACATATTCTGTTACGATTACGAAACCAACACAGATCAAATAAAAAACGAAATCAATATCAATCTCAAAATGAGCAAGTAATTCAAAAAATCAATAGGATCGGTTATTATTACCGGTCCTTCGTCACGGCGTTGGCCATGGGGTCCCGTCCTGCTCACCCCCTGTGTCGGCGCACACGCATCATTCTACAACCAACGAATTACAACTTATAGATGTTTGTGTTTCAACGGAACATGCTTTACTTGCGACTAGGGTTTGGTCCCGGGAATTCCCGGTCCCGAAATACCCGGGAATTCCCGATTTTTTTTACCAATTTAGGAACCGGGAACTCATAAATCGTTTCCCGGTTCTTTCGGGAAGTTTCGGAAAAAATATTTTACGTCTAGGCGAAACGTTTAAACTGTCATAAAGCTTATTATTAACAAACTGCACATACTTTTGCATGTCGTAAAAAAGTAACAACGTTATTCAGAAAATCACCGACAAAAAACGACGACATATTCCAAAAATATGTTGTCGCTGATTTTAAAAAAGAGTATTCATTGACCAGTGATTCCAAAACGCGTTGGAGGAGCAAACAATCTGAAAAGGTTTTTGAAACTTCGAACGTGCATTGTAAAGGCATTGATTGGCGTTAAATCTGAAATCTCATTTACTGAAGAAGACTGGAAGGCCATGGTAGAGCTCTGTGAAATACTGGACATTATAAGAACAATCTTAGAAGCCCTTTGCCGCCGGGACGCAACGATCTTAACCGCAGATGTTGCTATAAAATTTGCAATAAACAATTGGCAGCTATTGATACCAGAATAAGTGAAAATAAATAAATAAATAAATATTACTGGACAATTTTACACAGCGACATCTAGCCCCGTGGTAAGCTCGAAGCTTGTGTTACGGGTGCTAGATTTCTGATATACTTAATATAATATACATACATAGATAGATATTTTTTATTATACATAAATAACACATACATATATAAAATATGAATACTATGTTAAAAAAAAGGTATAAGGAGCGTCGGCTTCCAGAAACTGCCATATTAACCTATTTGCAAAATCCGGATATGTACTTCGCTACGGCTAACGAAGAAGATGTATCAGTATTTGCCCGCCCAAGTAGTGAGGAAATGTTCAGGAGGATTGTGTCACTGGTAAACCGTACCAATGTTATTGAACAAGTCAAGTTGGAGTCAAGCCAATGATCCTTGCCATCAAATATAGATGAAGAAAGAGTGAAGTCGAAAACAGAAGAGCTGAGCTTCACAGAGCTACGACTTCCAAAAGAAAAACGATGGGACACTCCAACGACCTCGAAAGTGTTGATCCTTTTTTTACCTACAATTTTGCTATTTCACTTTTTTTCATAGGACTTGTAGTTTTACCGGAAATCGAGATAAACCATTTTCTCCCCTTAAAAGCCCACCCCCTCCGAACTCAGATCGCCCGTAATTTATTTTTCCTTTCATTTTTATCATATTCCCCTCCTTTTCTAATAGGTTTCATCCTACTACTATTTTTTTTACTTTTTTGACAATTTTTGAAGGGATCGGCACTGGTCTAATAATATTTATCAGAAGTAGGTCCGTATTTATTAGATATTTAGGTTTATGTATTTAATTACTTGTTTTGAGAAGAGTAGTAGTTAAAATAGCCTAGGCACCAAAAACTCACAAATTTCCCGGGAATTCCGGGAATTCCCGGTTCCCTATGTGAACCTTCCCGGGATTCCCGGTTCCTTAAAAACTACTCGATTCTGCAATCCCTACTTGCGACCTTGAGACTATCAAGCCTTTTGAGTTATATTTGAAGTTTTATCATTCCCATTTATGATATTACAAAGGATAGTGCGAGATGTTTTGTTTTGCCGATAAATCTGAGTGTTCTAAACATTCCGATAGCACAAGTATCTGGTCAGGTAGTAGGTAGTCATACGAGGTAACGGGGGCCTCAAATGAGCGTAATTGAGGATGCCCTCGACTCGTATGTCACTTCCGTCGCGAGTGCAATCCGCCTTTGATCCGCACTCGATCCTGATTTGACGCCGGATTGAAGTTTTGGGGTCAATGTAGGTGCGGGCATTGAGAATAGAGACATTGACGATGTATCAGGATATTTGTTTAGTTAAGGTTTTAAAGATTTATGGCATTTATTTCCATAAAATCCTAAAGATCACTCTGATAAATTTTCTGGTTCTTCTCTGTTCAGTTTAAAATTAAAGCATTGAAGATATCATGCTTGATTAGTCAAGCATATTTCTGTCACTGATTTATTTATGCCATGTTGCATACGACAATATTAATTAAGTAAAACTTCTCTTTACGATGGCAAAATTTAGACAATGTAAATATCTTATAGATTTAATTAATAATCCATCAAATTAGTATGCCCAAGGCCCAAACGCATGAGAATAATTAAAACTAACAAGAGAAAGCAATAGCAAGGACAGTCCAAAACAGCGGTATTTCGTCATGCATTGTGATGCCTAATGAATTGTCCATTGCCGAACAATGGCTTGTGATGGGATTATACAAACTCATATTGTATTACACTACACAATTTAGAAATATTAAATACACATTGAAGGAACTACTGTAAGCTGACCCCACCATTTAGACATACATATAAGAAAACCTTTTTTAGTTCACATTCAAAATAACAACTTATGATATCTGAAATAGGAACCTACACCATAAGTAAACATTTCATCATCATCATCGTCGTTTCAGTCATCAGACGTCCACTGCTGGGCATAGGCTTCCAGTTGATAACTTGTTTCACATGGATGAAGTCCCAAAAGATTAAGAGTAATAGAGAAAACCATAGACAATCCAAAATACATAGGTACTGTCAATCGATCACTAGACAATGAGCTGTATTTTATGTCACGAAACCACGAGACGGTAAGATAACAATGTGTGTGAATGTGAAGATTGATGATCTTAGGACTATGTTATTTGTTATTATGAACATGAAACGGGTAACATGATTTAAATGTTTTGAGTTTTAGAATATTCGAACTGTTTCAAACGCCATTTTCACGGAATGATAATGGCGAGTAGACAAACTTCTCAAACGAAATGATGTATACTCGTAGTAAAACCATTTCTAAAATGAACGCCCCTCCACCGAATTCTGTATTTTTTTTCTGTGTATTCTGTTTTTCTGTATTTCCTCTCACACGTTGAAATCATCACGGTTTTGTGGAGGGGAGTTCATTTTTAGAATGGTTTTACTATACCCTCTTTCGAGTTTGATAGTCACATATTATGTTGCTACCACATGTTTCATTCTCGAATGCAAATAACTGCCGACCGTATCGGACCGGGCCGGGATTTTTACACAACTCTACTTCAGATTTCCTGACAATTTTACTAATTATCTATTGTGATTATTTAGATTGATGAGGTATCTGTTGAGATTATTTGAGGGTTATATAATGTTATTTGTTTTTATACTTCAAAAGCGATGCGCTTGAACGTTACTACGAGTCAACAATCAAACCCACCCTGACCGGTTCGATTCCTACCAAGATTCAATATCGTCAAAGTTCTACTTTTACCACTCAACATTAAATCAAATATAAACTTCATGTAAATGCCGACACAGTTCAAAATTACATGGCAGGTAAGCACGAAGGCGATCGTAGCCCAACCAAATTGCTACAAGACTGTTCTTACATGGACTTTGACTATATTCGAACACGGGAATAACGGGCACCCTGCATTGTAGCCTTATCAGGTCGCAAAGCCTTTATTTTGCTGCAAAGATATGCAAGAACTGGTTGGGTGGGGCTATTCAGAAAATAATGACTTCCTAGATGAGACGAGGGGAAGATAAGACTTATCTGAGCTTAAATAGGTGAAACGATTTGCCTTAGACGCATATTCATGTTATTGCTGTAAGTTCAAGTTTGAATCCCCACTTATCTCAATTACTTTCTATTGCAGTTTCTATGAGGCCGCGATACTAGGATTTAAGCTAAGCATGGACAAGTCTATAGATTAAACTTAATTATTTAAGATGAAATATATTTTTAAAGTAAGTCTATTAAACACCTTAGTTTTAGGCTGAAAGCTACTACATTTGAGTAACCAACAAAACATCCTGTCGGTACACCAGAGATACCACGACTAATAAATCAAAGTTTATTTATTTACGTTTGGTGGTAAACCAAAGCGGCTTCTTAACTACTAATAACTTTATAACCAAACAAACAGACATGTTACAGATATTTTAATTGCTATGGAAATCTCGTTCTCGACTTCTCATATAATATCGCCATAAAGGTTCACCATAGAAGGCCCGGCCGACCGAAGCCGGTCTCGATGAAAGTTCAAACCTCAAGATCTGATACACATTGTGCTTTTACTTTGATTTATTTGAAAGGGTTTTGCGGAATAATGAGACGTGAATGAACCTTCTTGTGGCGATTGAGTCATATTTTATCATAATTGAGGATTTATGCTCTTTTTATCCTATTGTTTATTTTATTATGGTATTAATTATATTTATTTGTTCTGTCACGTCAGAGATTGATGGTTCCAGTTTTATTTGTCTTTATTGAATTTCTGGAGTTTGAGTTTTTGTAGTGGCGTCTTTTTAAATCTGACTAAATCGGTTCCATTAAGAAAATTGATCAATTTATCCATCTTTTTCTACATTCCTGACCAAAAACCTGTTATTGTCTAAACACGTGATCAACATAAGCGCTATTACATTGAAAATTATCAGAACTTAGGCCGGGTGAGCCTCGGTCGTAAACTGATGTGATTTTAAATCCCTAATTACTGTATGATCAGAGTCCATAGCATAGATTATAAACGCTTAAAGCAATTACTCTGAATAGTATAATGATCTGTAATACTTGACCATTATTGATATTGCCTTCGCTATTTGAATCAACATAAAACCACTTTGACATGGAGAATAATACAACAATATTATTATCTATGTATTGCATTCACATTGATATTTGAGATAGCCTTAGCCTCAACTACCCTAAACGAATTCTCTTAACAACTCTCAAACTCTTGTTTTATTAAAATAATTAATACGTATCATATTAAAAAAAATCAAGTATAAAATATTTTACTATAAAAACTGTCGTGGTTTGATAAATTCATATTGAATTTAAATAAGGTTCGTGGAAGTATAAAATATCTTACCAATAAATCGATTATGTGATTATTTATTCGATTAGTATTTCGCTTTATTCGCGAATACCATACCATCTTCAAATATCACCTACAATACAACTTACCCGAATCAATTATCCTGTAGAGATACAGAAACAAACCCGCTAGCAAACGGTTCAAGAACTAAAGGAGTATCGTATCGACTATCATTACCGTGCGTTCGGAGCCGTGTTCTTGTAATCGCGCTGTCGTGTGCGCCCCGGGAGCTTTCCACCCATACTTTATGAACTCGGAGTAAGGCACAGCGATTTGTCACTACCTACCTCGGCCCTCGCTAATGCTCTAAGGCTATCATCAATACAGGAATTGGAATAGCAAGTGCGTTGTTTTGAATGATATCTCGTAGGTTACTGCCTTTAGCATATTTTGGTTGTGAAAATGGCGCTTGTAACAGTGCCGAAATATCGGGAAACTCAAAAACATTTGAATCATGCTATGTTACCCGTTTCGTGTTCTAATCTAATATTGTTAAAAACCATGATAAAAAAAATCATTTTGTACTGCTTGTCTTTTTAACTATAATTATCTATAGATAGGTATTATTTACTTATTCGAAATTTGGCAAAGCGTTAGAACAATAAACATTGCACAACTTACTAATAGACCTAGATAACTTAGCCATAATGATAGTAAATTGCTTACATGCAAGCAAAATCAGACCATAATAAACAAAACGGAGGCACATCTTCGCTTCATCGCCGCATTACCAGCTGACTAGGCCCGTTAATAAAAGTCACCAGTTCATTAGAACCGCATTAGTCAGGGCCAAGACATATGCCTACTATCAGAATATATCATGCACGGCTAAGGACTAGTAAATTACTCCATTTACACAAACCCACGCACATAGACTGTTTATTCAGAGTGATCTAGTATGAGGAACTTAGGAACCGGGTTTTGAACAGTTAATATAATGCAGTTTTGTTATAAGGATTCAAATTATTAGCTTTTCATAGGTGTACGTTGAGTTTCAAATATTAGATAAAATACATAGCATAATAATCACCACAAAAATTTATAAAGTTACATAAATAAGACAATCATAGACCATATGAAAGTTCTTATAACATACGCTTAGGGAGCACATTGTAGATACTTATTTTTATACGAAAGCAATAAATACTGAATCAGGTAGCAGGTACCTAATCAGGTTTCATGGAAAGTTATTAAAAACAAAAGTACTATTTATATTTAATGCAAGATTTTTAACAATTAATAAAACGATAAAAATCCAATAACGATAAACACAAACTCGATGAGAGTGATGAAAAGTGGCAAGTAAGAGCAATATTAATTAATAGAATTTTTATATTTTTTTTATTACATATACTTAATTACAACTGGTGTAAGTATTGGAAAATATTGTGACATGAGAAACATTAACAAGGTATGTCTTTAATTTAATAACCAATGGATGAACCTACTTGAGATAATTTCATCGTTAAAGTGGCTGCTAATAATTGTTGAAACCTTTAAGATAATAAAGAATCCGATTTTAATTACAAGACGAACTGGTGATCTAAAGCCGACTACCGGCGGGCGCTACAACGGCTATTTAATCTCAATATATTTTTGATAAGTTCGATTTAATCATAATGATTGACAAATTACAGGTACCTGTGCTTTCAGACATGATAACTTAAATGAGTCATTGAACCATAATCTAAAATAATATATTTTAGGGTAAAAATTGCTTATTAATAATCTCCATTCTTATTTAAAAGGTCAGTTACAAGAACCTTCTATCATACGTTACTCCAGATTTCATAACACTCGTCAGAAGTAGCGGTTAAAAAGCCGAACGGATCAAAGCAGTTAATATGAAGCTACGTGATTAAACGAATTCGACACGCCATTAATAGCTCAGTTTTCAAATGATAGTCTCCATACAATAATCTCAGTTCATAAAGAGAAACAGAACACAGATACAGCAGATATTGCTTTAAAATGATAAAGAAAAAAAAGTAGGCAGATTTAGCGCAAATCTTGTCAGGTTGAAGAGTACTTATGAAGAAATAATAAATATTAGAAACAATGTTATTATGGTGATCACAGCCGGATTCAGAGCTGACCTCAATCAGTCCACATCTCATGTTACCAGTGACAAAGTGTGTGACCTTCGATTTAATGACTATGTAGACCACTCCAGCTTCGACTAATGATCGCGTAATTTGCACTTGATGAATGGTTGGAACCATTTGACAAGGACTTTTAAATCGCTCTGATTTTGAAACAGTACAATCATAATTAACCTAAAATTACAAATTTAAGCGGTGACCTGAATAACAATCTACCGCTACTTCGGCGAATAGTTAGATGGAGTTGAAAGTCAGATTCAGCTCTTGTTAGCAGGGGCCTATGCCCAGAAGCTATTTAGAAAGGCTAAGATTAGATTGGCTTTAACGAGTAAACCTTGCAACGAATATTGTTAAACGAACCAATTAGTTAAGTATTTATAGAATAAATACCAGTATTTTCATCATGAAAATATTCCAAATTACTTCAAGTATTCATTAGGAACAAACGCCTACAGCGAAATCTGATCCATGGATCATTAAAATTATTATCTTAACAGGTATTCAATATTCCAATCAAGTTCCTACTAATACCATTAGCTCCTCCGAAAAAGATACAGCTTAAGATGAAATTTTAGATAAGGGCTGCATTAATTATGTAAATATCGAGAATGCAACAGTAGCCGTTACTCAAAGTTTGTTTATTAACGTATTCAATATTCATAAACGCCTGGGAAGAATTATTGAAAGTGTTTACAATAGGTATTAGTGGTGCATTACTGGAAGATACTGTCGTACGTATTCATCAATTTTAATGCAAGCGCAAACATTCCAGTGAAATATTGACAGGACAATATCCGTTACAAAAAGGGACGACAGCGACAAGATAGATAAACTTACTAAGGTTAATAAAAACGACGTTATAAAAGAAAGTGTCTAAAATAATGATTCAAAATGAGACAATAATCCGGCATCTATCATAATTTACGACGAACCAACTTAAGCCGTTGATACTCAAATGAATAAGGCGAGGCGTATGCGCAGTGAAATCCGGTGTGCCCCACGTGAAGCTGCTTCCCACCATCCCCGTTAAAAAACATGCTCAAGTGTTCGACATCTGGCCAAGCACATGTGTTCATTCAATATATCTAGTTAGGCGGGTGTTTCGGATATCAAAGTGATTGTGACCTCACCCTAATTGTTTTGTCTTTTTGTGGATATGCCAATCTGCGCAAAGTTTGGTACTATCTAGAAAATTATGCAGTACTTTTTTTAACCTCAATTTGGTACGAAACTAATCTAAAGATAAAAATTAATTAGTAAAAATTAGTTAATATTATTGGATTCGATCAAAATCAAAATGACGTATCGCAAACCGAAAATAAATGTTAATAACCGAAATTAACATACTTAATGTTAACAAAAGTAAGAATGAAAAAATTGTTATTGTTATAGCAGAGGTAAATTCTCACGACGACGTTAATAACGTTTATATATCAAAGTAAATTAAACAGAGAGTTAAGCTCAAAGAGCACATATTAATTTAACTCAATTTTATGGTCTTTGTGGCTATTAGACGGCGCTGTGTGACGTCCGTAGGAATTTTGGAAATTTTGTCTCTAGTGTGCGCCTAATTAATTGTTTTCTTATCTGGTCATCCTCTAACCTTTAAATTATTTTATCAATCAATAAATTAATACAAACTTAAAAATCGAACAACGTTCTCAACTTCTCACTAACTCTTATAATGATGCTGAAAATCTGTTGTATTTGAGGTCTTTTGAGATTATTAATGCATAAATTTATAAATAGAGGATTAATTTTGAAACTGGGTATGATAATGAATCCTTATTTAAAGATAATTGTTATAGCTAAGGTGAATTAGGTTAAATAAAGGTTCATTAAAACTATGACTGCAAAATAATTGCATAAAACAGGTAAGCAAATATATTCCATTTAATAATTGCAAATTGCATTGTTTATTTAAAATGAAATATGAAAGTAAATTTTAAATATTGATGCCCTTGATCCTTAAAACTCACACTTTTAATATGCTTTTTGTTAATTTTAGAAAAAATTACTTTATCTGTTAGTGTTTCAATCTCGATCATACGTCCATTATGACCAAGTAAAAGGTATTCGACTCTAAACAAAACATTGAATGAGGTCACGCAGTAACGAATCATGGTACTTTTAGCATTTTTTGTATGTCCTTTTGTTACATTTTATAATGGCGTCGAAAAAAAGTGTACAAAACTACACAAAAAAACTATTGATATGGATCGAAAATGGACAAAAAACGGTAGGATATGGAACACGTGGCATGTGGAACAAGGAATCGGGTACAACTGAAAGGTGCATCGTGTTTAGCTCTAAAATTGTAAGAAATAAGGTACGTAAACTAATTGTAAGATAATTACTACAAACTAAAAAGATATTTACAGACCGAAGCGTCTACTTAATTAAAATAATTTGGTACAAAGGTATTAAAATTACAAGGTTCAATACCTATACAAAGAAACAAAACTGAACTGGCAAAAACAAAAAGATCCTTGTTGCATTAAAGAAAACATAACCGAAATATGACATTAAAAATCGATACAGTACCACTATCAACACAACAGTCGTTTGACCGGATGACAGAAATGCGTTGTGCGACGGAGACGACAAGCGACACGCGTAAGTTAGAACGAGACGCAAGATTGTGTGTTGTACGTTAGTTGCAGCTGCCGGTGTACGTCACGAAGGGTCTAGGGAATAATTGAGACCACTCAACCATAGACAAGTATAAAAAAACCGTCCGTATGTTAGATGTTAGTACCATCCTTGTTACTTTGGCGCATATCAATAAATGGACAAATTGAGAACGCAACCACAAGTGTACGACAGATGGCGCGAGAGATTTTAAATATGCTGATTACCCTAGATTCTGGTTTGGTTAAATTAACAGAATGCAGTTCCAAACTTGGTTCAGTATTCAGCGTAAGATATGCAGCTTCGTAAAGAAAATTGTATGTTTCACGAGAATTTATTGACTACTCATATTTGATGATTAATAAAAACGTAAGTTAAAGGATTTAAAAACTGATCTATAGGTACGTTATTATTAGAACTATAGTCAAAAAAAGGTAATCGTTTCGAAGGATTAAAAGTAGAACAGAAGACAATAATACTAATACATGAAAGTATAGGCTCAAGCATGCAAACAATTCCCTGCCCTGTGGTCGCTCGTGCAGTTCTGTGGAAGATAAGACAACAATAAATAAGCTCTAATTACTTCCCTTGTTCAAACCTTTGAATTTTCAATGCCAATTAGAAGTACAATGCCTAATCAAGGATAATTATATACAAGGTACAATGAGAGCAAATTAACAGAAATACACCTAGAGATAGATTTCTTATCTTCAAATACATAAATAAAGTCGTAGGTTTGGCTTAAAATTGGTGAGAGGTGGCATAGAACCAGGAGACTTTTTACAACACAAAAAATAATATTTCAGCGGGCAATGCGGAAAGCTAGTTTGGAATAGATAGTTCACAACACGGAGAATATTAGCAAACAAACCACAGAATTAGACATAACAATATTTTAAAATGAGAACGTGAAACGATGAGCACTATTATGGAGTACACCGCAGCCTACAATACGGAGACGATCGATGGATCATTACTTATTCTACAATAGCGTCTATCATCTAGAATAGACTTGTCGAAAGCCGTTATTGGGTATGGCTCAAAGATCGAGAACCGGCGAGATAAAAGAAAATATTTCGTAGAAGCTTTCGTGTTCTCGGTTTTGTATCACGGTAAATAGTATCATTGTGTAATTATTTTGTTACAATATGTTATTTTCAAGTTATATTTAATCCGTTCAGTAGGTAGTTTATTTTAATAGTTCACTCCTATCCATCTGACCAAAGTTTTCGTTCCCGATTATTTTACTTTAAAATATTTTTACATTTAAAGAACTTTTTTTCAACTATAAATGTTTTACATAAACATTGGAATAATCGTGAAAGTAAACAATATTTTAAAATGAGATGACTTAAACCAAACGTCCGTCGCTTCCACGCACACAAAGCTCTGCCCGAAGAATGGAGGTTCTGATTCGTCATGACGCTAATAGCCGGGACTCTCTCGATTGGCTTGTGATTGTCCATGTTATACTTGCAAATACAATCCCAGGCAAAAGGAACTTTTCCGTTATATCTATTTTATTGCTATATCAGTTCGTTGATAGGATTGGTTGGTCACTATCGATAGATGAACTAACAATACTAATCTGTGATACTTGGAAATGTTAGAAAACTCTAGACGCTCATATAAATTAGCGGCTGACTGTACACTAAACGTTATTCTGTGACACAAAAATACTGTTTCATGTAATTCGCAGTAGGTAATTTTTGACTAGATTTGGAGAACACTGGAATATACGGGGAATGACACATAGTGTCGATTATCATTGACTGTGCAGTGAAAAATATTGAGAGGAAACCGCGGCTAGTTCTACTCGGAAAATATAATAAAATATACATAATACAGTAGACTTTGTAGAAAATTAAGCAGAGGTTTATTAAATAAGCTGTTACTAAATTTTAGCAAGTATTTATTCAGCTATAAAGCTTTCTGGATAGATTCTGCAGCACGCGTTTACGCAAGCACTTTATTTCATTATTTCCCCTGAAACGAATAGTTGCCTTTTATTTTTCCAGATCACATAAAAACATTACAGCAAGCCTGCAGCGAAACAAAATCAAATAAAGAAGCAGTATCTTGTTTGTGGTTTTCGTTTATGCGCTCTTAGCGAAAGCTTTACACTATATATTTTCATTGCACACCTCGGCTTTAGCAAATGGATCTAGTTCGACTACATCATTAAAACGCAATTACGTTTAATGTTATTCATGAATTATTCCCTTGAATCAATTTCCCAGCTTCCTTCATTAAAACTAACTCTTAAGAGAAATGTCATACGTTTTCCAGAGGCTGCTACGATAAATGCTACACTCGTTTTAATTCCGTCATTAATTACTATTACGTCTTTATTTACGAGAGCCCCTTTCGGTTTATAACGAATTAGTATAGAGAAATCGTAGATAAAGTTAGTAATATTAGTTACAAAATCCGATTTCATTTGTGGCAGTTATTTGGTCGTTTATTTCAAAGGCGGCGTATGTAATTAATAAAAAGCTCTAGATACCACTCCGAGTTATTAGCTCGTTTATAAATGTATGCAGTGTAATACCGCTATTTATCTTTTACTTATGTAATGTATGTTATAACATTAAGTTATGTTATGATCTTAATTACTACCGATAACTTTGAAGCTACATTAGGTACTGGAGTAATAAAATTAAGGAGACAGATTAAAAAAGGACTTTTGAAAATGAAACTTGCAAAACCCTTGTAAAATTGGGAACAACGAAGTTTTACACACAATGTCATCGTCAAATCTTATCAAAATGCAAAATCGGTTGCCTAGAAGATATCGCTTTCAGCGATAAGGCCACCATTTGTTCTTTATTTTATAGCTAGTATTAAGTTTTTCTGTTTTTGGTACCTACAATAAATTGTTAATTTATACAAAAAAAACATCAAAAATTTAATTCCTAAAGTATTAACTGTAAATAAGGAATCGCACGTCAACATTCATAATCCTCCAGTAAATTCAACAGCTAACAGGAAAGGTCCTCCTTCATAATCAGCGTTAGCCGACGACAGGTAAAGTAATGGCGGACCAGTTAGCCAGCCCACGCGGCAAAGCTCACAGCCCAGTGCCAATGACTTATGGCCTGTTCAGATTTGTTGCATATGCCAATTACAACGTAACATAACTCACAACAAGTTCAAATAATCTTGACAATGTTTAAATTGCGGCTGTTAGTTATAACGCGGATATATATTCTAGCTTTCAGTGTTTAATTTATTTGTCAACTAGCTGTGAACGCAACCCATCGGCGTTAAATTATGTTTGTGTGGAGGCCACGACTTATCATTACTGGAGCAATAATTTAACTAGCCTATCCTGTGTCCCAGACGCCTAAATGTTCTAAATTTGGTAGAACATCACATAAGGATCTATAGTTTAAAAGTTAGAAAAATAATGTCAAAAAAATAGTTCCAGTATCCTATATTGAGCGAGCATACACAATATCTCTGAAAACAAATCTCTGGATTGGATTAGATAATTATTATAATATCAATCCTACAATATTAAGTCCTATAGTATGCGCAATCATAGTAAATATTTGTTCAAATAGCTCCAGTTCCCATTCCGCCCATATCTAAGTATTTATTCTTGACTGTCTCAATGAATATTCCTCCAGTGCTTTCATTAAACACATCCTTATACGAAATTCTATTGAAAATCATTACCGGTATTTCCACCGTAATATTATAACAAGACAGCATCACATCTAATTCTCTAAACTAAAGGTTAGAACGAGGTTTAGTATGGCCTTAGGGAAATCACCTCATTCCATATACGTCCGCACAATAAGCTTGGATTCACGCTCTCTGTAATGTTGGTAATTTAGAGCGTAAAACGGCTTTGATACAGAATTCCTTCTTTAGAATACCCAACAGAAACGCGAGAAACGGGACTGCATTTATTGGTATAGATCCTTAGCATACAATACCTGATAAATATTGTTCAGAAAATTATTTTGGATAAAGCAATTTGTAGGTGAATATAAAAGGAGTTTACATAAAAGAACGGTTTCTATAGATTTAATGGCCACTTGTCCTAGGAAATAACGGTTTATGAATGACTGCAGTCTATAATCATTAAACTATTAAAGTTTGTGAAACCATCGCGTGACTTACACCCGTGAAAGCGAGCTTAAAATGATGAAATATGTAACCCTTAGGAAGCTTTGTCGCTATTACTGAACACCATGCATATAAAAGCCTAATATTGAAATCATGTTCTAAGAAAATTTATTAAAACATTCATGTTTGACCGCAGACAATCCGCGCATTAATCATAGAGTAGGTAAGTTAAGGCTAACCTCTCACACGCGAGGTGAATCACTCTTCCAAGAAAGCGGAAACGACGAAATTCTCTGTTGCTTTTTATGTGGAGTTTAGCCGGCGAGGTTTGGGATGCCGCGGAGCCCGAAGGCGCTGGATGGTTTTGTTGTTTTTGTGAAATAGACGGTTAGCTCCGTCGTGCGTCGCGCACCTGCGGCGGCGCACCCGGCGCAAATCTCGGAGGGTGCGATCCGGGGGAGCTAGCAGGTAAACGGCTCCAATAAACACAAATGTAACTCAAAATTCAATAGCCATAAGATCCGTTTTACCATAAACGTATTCTTCTAGTACATCTCGCAACGGTGCTATTTAATTACCATCGAACTTTGTAAAATAAATTGTAGATGAGGTTACACAACATCGCATGCTGCGTGCTCGGCAGTTGCCACCGTTTTCTCCGTACAAATCATTATAGACATACAAAAAGGCGGCGCAGAAGAGGTTAGAGGTAGATTAATTAGTCGGCTCACGGCAAGCTATTAAACTTAGCTTTAAATTATTTCAAAATGCGGACGTTAAGGCATTTTGAATGGGAGACAATTTTACGCAATAGCGAAATAAATCTTGCAGTCCTCAGTTTCCAATAAAACTTTACGTTTACGACCCGAAGCTAACTTTTACGTCCCACGATCTGCAGCGCGTTTAGCAGTCAAATGAAGCCTTCTGGATTCAGTAGCTTTATAATAATACTTAAGTAATTACCTGCTGGGCGCGCCCGAATGCCATCTGGTGGGTTTGCATGCGGTTATCAGAGCCGAGAGTGAGCGACATTGAAGTGTAATCCGTGTGATCTGCATGTACTAGTAAGGTGTGTCCGGCCTACAATCTACAACCGGACCATGAGAAAACGAGAACTTAAGATAACTGCTGCTATAAAATATTAAAATTTATTATGTTGACTTATATTATTTTGGCTTTGTGGTGCCAAGGTATAGGATCAAGATCTATAATGGGATCACATGAGAAGACCCTTGCTCTGTATTGTTATTTTGTTGTTGTTGTAGAGTTGTTGTTATGTTATGTTCGATGATGATTAAGTAAAGTCTATCGAAACGAATTATCATTTTCTGTTAGCTATTGGAGATTTTTATTTTATTTTATTTTTTATTTTATTTATTTGTCACACAAAACACATAACAACGCACTAACGCTATGATTCGGACTAACGCTTATTAATTCCACTTGGTCATCTCCTGTGGTGATTCTGCCTTTACGCCCTATTCAGTTAATTATCAATAATCATTAACCTTAACAAGTTTAGGGATTGGTGCCACAGATTGAAACTTTCTAAATGCAAAACAGTAAAGATCAAAAATTTCCTTAGATTTTACTGCCGACCGCGCCTTAGACGTCTCAAGTTTATGGCCGTTTTAAATACCGCAGGCTTTTTAAGAGACAATAAATCTGCAGGTACGTTCTCGACAAGTGCACTAGGGTTTACGATGACCCTTTTGTTTACAACATTGTGTTCGTGAATCGGAAACTCTCCACCTGACGTGAGCGCAACATTTAGCCAGAACAGAGTATCCGGTCTTCAACTCTGCATCCTTTATTTTAAAGTACCTAACTGTTATAGTGCTTCACTTGCCTTGTTTAGGCACTTAATCGTTTACTATTATTACTAGCCGAAATGCTGACTGCTTTCTCGTGCTTGAGCAAACTAGACTGAACTTTTGCCAAGTCTTTGTCTTCAGTGCGAGGCATTCTTTGGATTATCAGATGTTGGCACGGTCAGTGGTTGATTAATGTTATTCAAATAAGCTGCGGGACATTTGTTTGTGCTCATTAACTCCCGCATTGTCTAAGCTCATGTAACATGCATTTAGAGGAATAAATTCATAGGTTACCTCTCGAATAAATAATTACTTTGTTATTTGGACGTAAAGATTCCAAACCATGAATAAAATGATTTTGGGTTTCCCGACATTTTCACACTGTTTCAAGCGCCATCTTCACGTTTCATATTATATGATCTATCTATACTAATAATAAATCTGTAAGGGTTGGTCATTAGGTTTTTTATAGAATTTAGTTTGTTTTCAGAGATATTGCGTTTAAAGGCTCAATGTATGATACTGAAACTAATTAGTCGATTTTTAAGGGATAAAAAGGCCTAAACTCTTTAACTAAACTTTATATCTTGAGCCTTGACTTATTTCTTTCTGTATTTTAACCACTCGGTACAACACAATCGGTTCTCACGGCCACTTCCGCGGGCTCGAGACGTGTCCGGCCCGGAGCGACCTATCACCACATATCACTTCCGCCGGACACCGCAAACTTGCGGACGCTTATCACTAACTGATAAGTATTGTTTGTTGAAGCTAAGATAATAGAACGTATTGGTTAATTAGCAGATATCTACTATTGTTAATGTGGCTGGTGAAGAGTCATTACATGCAGCGACGAACGTAAATTATGCATAATTTTTTATTAGTTAGTTTGTGTTTAAAAGATGCTTTTTGCTTATAAATGTATTAAATATTTATTTTATTAAAAGGGGTTAGGTTTTAAAGGGGAATCAGATACATTTGACAGCCAATAGGTATTCAAATTTGTCATCAATATTATGAAGTAGAAATCTTGTATTGTGTACTTCTTAGTAAATAAATCTTAAACAGAAGGTTTCCTTAATTTCTTTTAATTGATTCTTTAATGTTCGTTTAAATAATTATTCACTCAGACAAAGTATAGCGTGAGTAGAAAACGTATACGTCTGAATTCTAAATGATAATTTACTTTGAAGCTAATTAATTACGACGTGTGAAAACTGGTTTAACTGTAAGTGACTTTTAGATTCTTGCTGTTATATATTCCTACAGTTATACATAATTTTATACAGAAAAACATACTTAACAACAAGAATTGAGTTTGAATTGAGAACTGAGAAAAAAATAGTTTGCTTCTTTTTACGTTGGTAATACCAATATTAGATGTATAAGGACCAAGACCAGATAATTTCAGGTAAATTTTTCAAAACTATTAGTATAATTTTTTGTGTCAACCTCTTTTGGTAGGCTAATCCAAGTACAAAATTACTTCAACATAATACGATCAATTTAAATGAGACATTACAAGCGAAGCTGTGGGTTGTCTATGTCTAGTGTTTGAATAAAACGGCGAATTAAACTGATGTCTGTCAGAAGTGGCTAGACATTACGCACCACTTCATGTCGACGTTTCGTAATCCAATTAGTACACCAATCTCGGACCACTAACCTTCTCGCACCTGTATCTAATGCAACTGGAGCGAAGATTTGACAGCTATATCTAAATCTACATCTAGCGCACAAATGTCTTCGCCTTAGCAGACACTATTATTATTTTAAGAAAAATATAAGACCTAGAATCTAGACCAATCTAGATTTGATGATCTGAATATAAATTTATATGGTCATCACATCACATGTCACTTTGTCAAATACATTTTGAAAATGTATGTGCATTATGTCATGGAAAATTTTATTTTATAGTAGATTTTACTAAATAACAATTAAAATAGCATACATTTTAAAAGTGATGATGAACAGGATACTTATTTATTTTTTGTGAAATTAGCTGATGTTTTTGTCCTAATTTTCGAAAGTAAACCACTTTTCAAATCAGCCTCGTAATTCATTCTTGATTACAGACGAGATTTAGACCGTTACATGAATAGCTTTATGGTATGTAGGTACTTAATTCTGAAATTCTAAAACAAGTCTAAACAATAGATTGATATTATCTTTTAAAATTGTTGCTTAATTTTTGCATTTTGCGTCGGTTTATCTAAAGACCAAAAGAAAGCATTTAACAAAGTTATGGCGCTGTTTTAAAAGCAATGATCATTCGAACCAAACAATAGCTCAAGTGATTAATGATTAAGCATCAGTAATGTCCCAGTAATGATCATGGTTAATGAACACAAGAAAAGCGGACAATACAATAGACAGTTCTGTAGACGATTTTGTATTTTGAATTGACAACAAGGTAATTTATTTAGAATTGGTACTAAGTAACACCGTGGGACTAAGTTAGAAGTTTAAGTTATGGTGAGCAAGAAAGCTTAAGGTAAATGAGATAAGATAAGTACCATGTAACAAACATTTCTGGAGGTTAAATAAATGTAAAAAACAGACGGCTACGGTAGTCCAGTCAATTTATACATAAAAATGAGGGTGAAGTTACATAAAGTCCCAACAAGCTGGATTTCTGTGAAATTGTTCAAATCATAATTATAAACAATGTCTAAAAGATCCCCATCATTCCACGTTAAGGAAAAAGTTTTATTCAAGGTTAAATGTCAAAAAATTTAGTTTTTCGCGATTTTCAGCAAAACCGTAAGTTTTATCATAAAAGTACCTAGGACAAAATTGTAGATCATGAAATTATCTATCAAAATGTATCAACACTTTTTTCTTACAAGCCACCGTTTCTGAGATATAACGGTTCAAAAAGTTATAAATGCACAAATTGTCAAGTTCCCGATAAGACGATGTGGTCGCTCAGCGACAAAGCCTTTTTCTTGTAATTAAATAAAAAAAATTGTCAAGGCCGGTCGTGCTCTAATATTGAATCACAAACAACGGAGGATTCGTTTCGTTCCGACAAAGTATCATGCGATACATCGCTATTGACGCAATTTAATAACTTTTTGAACATTTCATTTCATTTTGTAAACAATTTTTATAACTTTTTGAACCGTTATATCTCAGAAACAGTGGCTTGTAAGAAAAAAGTGTTGATACATTTTGATAGATAATTTCATGATCTACAATTTTGTCCTAGGTACTTTTATGATAAAACTTACGGTTTTGCTGAAAATCGCGAAAAACTAAATTTTTTGACATTTAACCTTGAATAAAACTTTTTCCTTAACGTGGAATGATGGGGATCTTTTAGACATTGTTTATAATTATGATTTGAACAATTTCACAGAAATCCAGCTTGTTGGGACTTTATGTAACTTGAAATGTTTAAATTGACTGGGCTACGGGTTCACGTTATCAAGTGTCATCCGAATGCTTTCCACGTCTATAGACACGGTACAATGTGATATCGTATAATTTAAAATCAATTAGGTTTGTTCGAAATTCTTCGATGCGACTATTTATTGGATTTGAGAATTTATCGTGACGTAAGTTTGGGAAACACCAAGTAAACTACGAATAGAATTGCTTTGAGATACGTTTAGCACGTCATATTTTTTTAATTTTATCTCGAATGGCTAAACATACACTTACAAACACACAATAAACAAGATAGTGATTCGTTTAACCCTTGAACTGAGATTAGTGGGCAAGAGAAAAATAAAACTAGCATTAAAAGTAATAATTTGAGAAGAAATATACAAAAACTACTTAGTGACTAAATGCTTGGTAGACATGAGATCATAGACATTGATTGCCACAATTCGAGATATATTCGCAGATAAGATTGCTTTCACGAGCGTCCGAGAGGTCGTTCTTCCGCTGTTGCAATTAGGAGGTGACCAAACTAGTCATTTCAAACAGACATGCTCGAAAATTATTTCAACTAAGTAACAGCCGACAGATTATAACACCAAAGAATTTAAACACAGTATTCTTGTAAAAGGGTTTAATTTATTGGGGCGACCAAGTAAGTCATTTCAAAAAGATAGGCTAGAAAGTTATAGCCCAGAGATTTAATACCGAAAAAAATAAACAACATATAATTTTAATATAATAAGATAAAACCTAATGGTTGTCTCTTGGATACAAAAATTCGTATTTCACAGAAGATATAATATAAAAATAATAAATATCGAGGAGCAAGTGTAATTGTAGATTGTAGCACGTTCTCGTCATTGTAAATTAAAACGATTAAGCGTCTGAATAGATTTGATATCAATCTGATCGGATTGATATATATTTTTTTACTTTGTAGATTTATTTATTCCATACGCGTCTATGTAACATATTATTTGAAAACAAGAACTTTTGATCTACTTTATAAATATCGATTAATTAATATTAAAGATAAAAAGCTTTAGAAGATTTTATTTCATTGAAAATCAATATTTAAAGCAAACGTCTTAAAATATCATATATTATATTGGTAAAGAATACAGAATGTGGGAGTATATCATGATATGTGATACACGGAAAATGGGACCAAAAACGTTTACTTTTAGTTTGAAAGCACAAACAAATAAAACCGAAACAGCATTTTATATACCAAAGGCGTTTAAGAATGATCAAATTTCATTGGGATGCGGTTCTAGATAATATAGTAAAACAGATATTAAAGTCGTAATAATCTTTTTACGATATTATTTAATGATATAAAAAGAAGGGCAACACATCATAGATTAAAAGTGTCTTGAGAATTTGCACGATACTTTTATCTCCGAAAGGTCGGTTGCAGGTTCGATTCCCGCCTCGGGAATAAAAGTTGTAGGCTCTGCAAATATTCCGAGAGTCTAGAATTCTAGATATTGCTGTGTGAATTGTCCAGCAAAATTTATTTTAATTTAAATCTTACATATACTAACACATTAAAGCCTATCTAACTTACATTACATTAAGGAACTGAGTTGCAATAACTTCAAATGATAACCAAAGGCAGGTAGAGATTGAACGTTAAAGCTCAAAACTGGAAATATGAGACAGCCGTAAATATTTAACAGTTTTTTTTTCCTTTAGAACCCCTATTCGAAACTCGCTTAGCCCGGAGCTATGTTTGGTGTTCGTGACATCAGCGCGGGCGCAGGCTTATTATTTAAGCAAACGGACGGACCGACCACTTGTGCATATGCATGGCGATACTCTGTAAACACTAGACAACGTCCCGAGACTTGCTTTAACGATGTTTAAACCGTTTTACGTCGATCGATTCATTGAAATGAAAAACTTCCCGGACGAATGTGGACTAAATCAAAAATATCTAGATATTTAAAATATTACATTTACGTAACTTGTGATCAATTGATGTTTTCTTATACTTCGTAAACCTATTTAGGTATTTGCGCCTGGTAGTCATCATCTCGATGTAGAGCCGATAATGAAAATGAATTTACAGCCAGTGAGAAGTCGTTTTTCTTTAAAATATTAAATGTATTTACAGCACCTGGTACCTTCGTTTCAACGTATTCACAAGCGTGGCTTTTAGGGTTTCATAACTTTCCTTGTATTATCCAAGTATCGTTATCTGCTCGACTTTGTTTGCATACAAAACATCGACCCGGCATGGCTTTCTTACAGACCCCACGGATGTGAGACAGGTTTGCTTGTTATGAAGCTGAACAAGGTATAAATGCAAAGTTGGATGCTGCAGACATTTTAAACAGCGAACCAGAGGTACTTGAGAACTCAGATGCAGTCGATTGACAAATTCAAGAATGCAAAGAACAAAGAAAATTTAATAATATTGCAGAAAGTGGTGCCTGAGAAGATTGCTTTACAAAAACTTCAGGCAATAAATCACAAAATATATTGAAAACAATACCGGCGAATTTTAAAAAGCAAAATAACAACTACTTGTGAGCACATAAAGTAGTTTTAATCTCCAGCTAGATAAACAATAGAGACTTTCTCATGAGAAACAAGATATTCCCATACAGTACTGTAGCCAATGCGCAATAAAACTGCATGTTTTTGCGTTATTGGTGACGTAAAAGTGAATTAAAAACCTCAAAGTATTGTTTTGGATAATACTCCCGCATGTCGCTAAAAGAACAGACGAGTCTTTAGCGCGACCACAAAAGCTTTATACAAAGACAGACTATACATGTCATATACCCTGAAAATATGTCTAAAGATATTTTTACAACCCTTGTTTGTGTATCATATTAATCAATTAAATAACTAAATATTAAATCGTAAAACTACACTTAAATTTATGAATCTGCTTTGTAAGCAACTCTAGACAAGCAATAATTAGTTAACAACCTGTATAAAATCCAAAATCTACGTAAGCAATGCAATCAAAACGCTATCAACTTTATAGGATAATTGTGACGGTATATTTCATGAAACGTAAGGTTTTATGTTATTTCCAATTATGCTAAATCAAATATACGGCTTTTTACGATACAATTATTATGTTGTTAAGATACAAAGTCTGAGATGGGTCCGTAAAGCTCTGGGTGAGTTAGCAGCGCAGCTTCTAAGATACTTCGCAAAAGCTTGTTAAACCCCAAGCTTGTAAAAAAGCCTTCTTATGAGCTGTTATTATGAGGCGCTTACTTACTTCAACTCAATATTACAAGTCCATGTTAATTTACACGAGCCATAGCAATCCTAATGCAAAAAGATTAAGGTAAGACAAGCTTACGTTTCCAATACATCCTCCATTGCAGTTATGTTGTAGCAAAAAGAACGGCTTTGCAACACATCTAAATAAGGACTTCAAGTTCCTGGCATTTATTGGCTGTTGATCTGTTACATGGACACTCAAGCACGAAAATGGCCAACAAACTAAATAACTAGCAATAAAATAAATGAATGATAAAATGTATGTGGTATGCCAATAAAACCGTATAGGGAAGAGAAATCACAAGTGGTACAATTATTTGTTGAAACACGAGTTGAAATGCCATTTTAAAATAGATACACAAGATGTTTCTTATATTTGAACATGAAACGGATAACATACCATGATTTAAATGTTTTTGAGTTTTCCGATAAAATGTTTCTTGTTCAATGCTAATGAAAGGCTGGTGAGTCAGGAAGAAAAGTAGGATAAGCTAAATCACG
The DNA here is from genome assembly GCA_963691955.1 of Chloroclystis v-ata. Lineage (NCBI taxonomy): Eukaryota > Metazoa > Arthropoda > Insecta > Lepidoptera > Geometridae > Chloroclystis > Chloroclystis v-ata. Next base: position 7,218,466 of record OY829905.1, read on the forward strand.
AGGTAGTAAATCCGAACTGTCTGCCAGGACAAGACTTAGAATTCATGCATTGGAAACGGCTTCTGATACTACTGTTCAAATATTCAGCGGTTCTCAGACGGCCCAGTACAAATAAGCAAAGGTTCTGAGAACAATTTCTTGTCGCGAACTCGATTGACTCGGAGCACGACCGACTTATCACTACAACCGCGGTATGCAAATTTGAAGTATAATCTCTCAGTAATAAGGTTGGTATTGAGAACGATACGACATGCAAATGATTAAGATTAAGTGAGAAATTGTTCATAAGAGTATGTTTTAGATTATACTCAGCGTATTCACGCAGTATCAAGCGGTAAGGAAGAAGTCAATTGACATTTGTTTGAATTGAGACTAGTGGGAAACAATTGCTTTGCTTGATTTGTAAAGACACATGCTAATAATGTAGATAGATATATACGATTCCATTACGATTGTGTTCACGAGCCTGGCATAAAATGGATAATGAATAGAAATACTAACACAGAAACTTAATACCTAAAGAAAACGTTACCTAATGAGGTGGGGCCAGAGAAGAATACAAAATAAACAAGAATTATACAAATCTTTACTTACAGATATTTAGATACTTATCAAAGGTTTTTATGATCGTGGACTTAAGCAAACAAAGAAAAAGCCCAGCCATTAAGACGATTTACTATCAAATATTAAAATGCCATTCAAAAAAGCAATAACACCAAACCACACGACAAATACAAAGTTAACACAAAATTGCCCATAAAAATGGATGACACAGCATAACTTTCCCTGTGAGACCAAAATTTAGGATTAAAGGTGCTCAAGTTTTCTCTAAACTGTATAAAATAACCATGTCAGTTGATCAATATTCCATAGTCCTGGCGTGTAGGGTACCACAGAAATCGTGGGTATACAGCGAGAATACAAAACGCTGAATATGGGCATTAGTATGCACCTAGGCGGCCGTAGGTGAACACTCTGGATATGTATAGAATTAAACTGTTCTTTCCAAAAGAAGATGAATCTTTTGAACATCTGACTGACTTCTTGTAATAAAACATTCACACATAGTATCTGTTCTGTTAGCGTAAGAATAGTAAGGTTGTTTAAGCAACAATTAAATAGGAACAAACATGAATTCCACCTGGACGGATGAGTTAGTAAAACTAGCTGGTTCACGTTCGACCTTAGGATTTTAAATTAAATATCTTAAATCTTAAAAATTTACCTACCTAATATTTAGTGGTAGGTATTTTTAATTTAAAATCGCGCGGTTTCTTTCTGTAGACTCGCGCTTTTCCTTTTTTGATGAAACAAAAACGTCGGATTTATTTAACTAAGTACCTACCTACATAATATCGTAATAATGTTTACATGATAACTCCCGCTTTTAAATATTAAATAGATAGGTACCAATTCTTCAAAACCCGATTACAAATCGTAGATAATTATACCTACCTAGGTTTAATAAGCGTCGGCATCGGCTTTTCTACGAAATGAGGTGTGTTGTCTTAATAGGCCTTTGTCGTATTGTTTCCTTTAACAAGTTTGGGAGTAGGTAACTAGGTACAGTGCACCTTTCAGGTGCACTGTACCTAGTTACCTACTCGATTAAGGCATACTTCATTCTTATTTTTTTATTTATAAACAAATTAGTTAATAGTTTAAAACAAATTAGTAATTAGTTAATTATTAACTACTTAATTGTTTTAAATTTTAATAAAAAAGCTGATTCTCTCATAGTTAGATTTTTGTTATCTACTTACAGATTTTTAAATGTTAAATAAACTTTTAGCTATAAGCTTACCTAGCATATAGAATTGGATTAGGTATGTAGGTACCCACCTAAGGTGTTAATAAGTAGATATAAAGCTTTTATTATTATACCAAATAAGCTCAAATGAACTGGATTACCCAGAATTACCAATGCATGTAATTCAATCAACGGTGAAATATTTGCATCGCGGCAGTTGCGAGACATTGTCATAACATTCTCAAGTTTCAGTTAACCAACGTCAACATGCTCGACTTTATAAAACATTAAAAATGCGATGCGTTGAATTCACTCCAGTTTTTAAATCGCCTCGTTTCACAAGCGTAGTGTGAGAACCGAGAGGCTACCCGACCGGTTGAGCATGACATCGCTTTGCAGAAAGCTCCGCAGGTAAGCGCGCCACCCGGCTCCGGCCGTGTTACCTGCACGCGCTTTCATAAGCTTCCCCAACCACCCTTGCTCAGACCCCACTCACCTTCAGCTGTCGGGACCCTGGCCAGAGTCAACAGCAGCACAGCCAAGCTCAGCAACTGAATCCCATAATCCGGTATAAAGTTCCTCGACCACATTTTGTAGCACAACATTCACACTTGGATCACACACATTTGTTTTACTCCTTCTATGTCGTTTTAACACAAAATAATCAACACTCACGGAACCAAATGTAAGAAGTGACACTTCATTTTGTTTATGAACTGTTTTTACGTCGGAAACGATTGTTTATGCACATTTTAGCGGTAAAACACGTTCGAAAAAGTAACGTAAACCCGGTAGGATCATGCGCAGCCGCGTCCCGCTCGCATCTGACGGCTTTGTTCGTAAATACACAGCGACAGAAAATCAAAATGGCCGCCGGTACGATTGTGTGCGTAAGCGCAGCTTGTATTTACATAAAAGTTAGACACTGAGCTTTAGAACTTCACTGATATTTCATGTTTAAGTTTATTTTAACTTATTATAAAATATTTAATTTATTAGTATCGCGGTTTTGGTTTAAAACACCGTGAGAACATAATCACACACACATGGAAGGATACGCGAAGGAATGTTGATTCAATGGAGAGAAATCAAGCGGTGTGTGCGCGCAGCCAATGGCGAGCTTTTGTACTTAGTTGTCGTGTAATTCTACTACCATAACACAGATGGCGTTGATTCAATAGTATAGAAGGGAGGTGTTATTTTGAAAGATCTTTATAGTCTTAAGTTTTAACATAATAACTATGTTCTTAATTTAGTCATGGTCATACTTAATAAATGGCTTAATTTTTTTGCCTACTTAAAAAATAGAAGATAAAAATAGAGGTAAGGTATTATTCGGCTAGGTACTTATAGATTTTTGTTGAAGGGGAGAAACCTAGCAACGCCTGTTGGTTCAATTACCCAACCAGTCTCCGTCTTTCTTGTAAGAAATCTTACTCTAATATATGTTCTGATAAGTTAGTTAAGCAAAGCCTAATGATGATGTCTTGTTATCAAAAACATCCTTTCGAGATCGAGTCCGAAGACCGACTCACAACTATAAACACGAAAATATTTGAAATTAAGAAGAAAATACAACTATCGGGTGAGTTAATACGCAGATTCTTATTAAGTTTGTTTAATAAGGTATGTTATATTGCTATGGCCGTAACATGGTGCCTGTTTGATGCTATTTACGTAATTTATTTATTTATTCCATAAAGATACAATATGTACACTTGGAAATAAAACGTAGCTAAAAAACCAATTATAAGCAAGTGGTGTGCAATAAATATTATATATTCTGAAACAAAATAATGCAGCTTCTTGAATACAATTTTATTAGATAGGAAGATCAAAATTATCTTAAAGACATGCATAAGTTAAGCCACTAGCTAGAGAATTAATGTAGGAAAATATCTTATTAATGAAATACTTACCATTATTTACCAACAGAGGGTCAAAGAAAGTCTTATTTCGAGGAAAATGAACAAGAAAAACTACAGAATAACGACCTTATAGATACGCTAAAGAAGGAAATAAAACTAAGATTAGCTGAATTGACACAAGCCAAAGAGGTCATCGGCGAAGAAGAAGCGCAAGTGAAAAAGTATCTTAACGATGTTTGCCCTATCGGCAGTAAAAAGGAAGATCAGGTATTTTCACGACTTTCCGCCCTGCGTCTTCGTCCGCGTTTTAAATGTTCCCGCTGTAAATAGATGTCTATGTGCTTCTCCTGGTTTTAAACTACTTTTCCAATAATTTACAACTCAATAGATTCAGCAGTTTCTGAGTTATAAATAGTGTTAGTAACACGACTTTTATTTTAAATGTTTTCTTTTAGAATCTACTTTTTCTTAATTGATGTTCAATTACAGAAATAAGAAATAAAGTAATTTTCAACAAAATCTTTAGGCACTATAGGTTCTTAAGTAGGATTGCAAAATGTGTTCATTAAAAGAAAACTAACATCTATTTATAAAATTTCACACATTATACCTATAAACAAGGTGCATGGATATTGTGTATTTTCCAGATAATCCACAACCTAGACTTAAAAGTGATAGAACAGCGAAAGATCCTTGACCTCCTGAAATACGAGCGACGAAACAAGAAAAAGCAGCTAGGAGTTCTGGAGAAGGAATACGAGCACTTGCTGATTGAGAGCACCAAGAGCGAGCTGGTCAAGTCCAAGATATCTAGCCGGGCGAGAAAGGTAGGGCATTTTATCATGGCCTGCCATGAGCCAAAATGTCTTCACCCTTCTTTCTCGGGCGAGATTTTAGGCACCTGATTTGTCGCTAAGTCATCAATCGAATAACGTCTATAATTGCACGAATGCCAGAATCAGGGTTTGATTAAGTTTCATCAAATCATAAAAATAATTTATTACTTATCTAATAACTTGCTAACCGCCCAGCGGTCTATTTAATTATTCCACAATGGTTATAATTTCAGCACATTTCCCATCTCGAGAATGAGATCCATAAAGTCCTCATCCAATGGACCGAAGCTGAACTTGTCAAGAAGAAATATGTCTCAATCAGGTTTGTATCAAATTAGTATTTTGTATAATATATAATATAAAGTTGTGTAGGTACCCATTCACTTGTTGCATAACAATTCTCATAGCAACTGATGAGCTTGATATACTTAGATATTATATAGGTAGGTACCTTATAAATACCATAAATACTAAAATTATTGAATTTTATTATAGACAAGCATTAATCGACGACTCAGTGAAATTTGAGAGCTCACTGACGCGCATTGAAGAACTGTTGATGAAACAGAAAGAAGAAGTCGGTAAACTCGAGGTAAAACCATATTTCATGACCCCTATTTACGTTCCCACTGCTGGGACACAGGGGCTTCTCTCTTGACGAGAGAGATTACGCCTTAATTTATCAAAAATGAAAGCAGAACAAAGCCATCGACAACTATTCAGATACAGCATACCACGATAGTTATCTTTGCAGTTAGAACCTATAATTTCCTTTATGTTTATATTTTCGTTTGTCATTGAGGTTTGTTTTCCATTAAAATATTATATCCCTACTGACAGTCCTGGGCTCATGTTGATACTTTTGTTATTTTAGAAGACCTATGTACTTACATGAAAACTATAAATAACTTTTGACAGAAAGTTCGCGAAGAAGCCGCCGATATGCGTATAAAGGCTACGGCGGCGACGGCGGCGGAGGTGGCGCGTGGCCAGGACGCGGAATGTTCCAGAGCGAATGAACGCGCCTTCTTCGCGCAGAAGTTCGCAGAACGGAAACGAGAGCTCGAGAAGCTGGAGAAACGAGTGTTTCCACCTCAGGGTAAGGACAGAGATCTAAAGAATTACTGAGTCTCAGTTCAATATTTCGCGATTTGCGCTTTGTTCCTAAAACTATTGTAGGATCCTAGTTCATTTTAAATTAAGGCGGTCTCCTACTGTAAATAAGATTGGTCAAATTCAATTTTTCATTTTACATAAAAAAATATAAATTACATCTTTAACCTACTCGTACCTACATACAACGCTTCTGAGACCTTAGAAATCAAAAACTAAATCTCGACAGAGTAGTAAAGCTACCTTACGGAAACTGACGGATAAGCATTTATTTATGTAAATTTGTTTGATTTTTGTTTATGTGGTAAAAGTAGGTAAGTAAGTAATATTTCTATGTTTTTTTCCATTTCAGCAAGAGTGGTGGTGAGACTGGACTCCGCCCACTCCACGGAAGGAGAGTCGGCGCCGGAGGAGATATCACCCAACGCCCAGATGGAGGAGATATTCCAGAGGTTTATGAAGCTGACAGGTCAATCATCATAACAGCTTATATTATGTCCTACAACATGACACGAATCTCCCATTGAACCCACCATAAGTTTCGGGATTTTATTATAATCACCACGCTTAGTAAAACCCTGCCTGTTACTAAGCGATAGTATAGCTATAAATTGGTAGTACAGTAGGTACACAGAAAGACTAGGTCTAGACCTATTCACTCTAGTCTTGAAGAGACCCAGATTGTATCTTTCAGGAAAAACAGCAATTGGCAACGCATTCCAAATTTTAGCAGTGCGAATAATGAAGATAGAGGAGTAAAATGAATAGTCAAAACATAATCAAGTAGTAGGTACTCACCCAAATGGAACATTCTAGGAGCCAACGAAGCTGAGGAGGTGTTCGACAAGTTCCAAGCCCAAAGAGAGACGGCCAAGAGACTGGCCTACCTCCAGCAGACCATGGAAGAGGAGAAACTGGAGCTGGAAAAAGACCAGACCAAATTACTAAATGATCTGGAGATGTTCAAGTACGCTTCTGTGAAGGATAAGGATGAGTAAGTTTTGAGAACTATGAGCTATTTCAGTTAAACTAAGACAGTGAATAATCCACCCGTGTGATGTAGGCCTCAGACTATTATTTCCACGATTTCACCTGTTGTTGTTGTCTTACCGTCTAATGGGTTTATATAGGTAGCATAAGGGCACCAGCGTCGTTCGGTAAGTAATGTACCAACTTACTGCGATCACCAATTGCAATCGCCTGGTAAGCGTGGTGATTATTCTAAATCCCCAAGACCTAAAATGGGTTTTATTGGGCGATTCTTGCCCAGTAGCAGGACCTTAGAAATACCTAGAACTAATTTTGAAATAAAATCAAATATAAATCAGCTTTGCCAGTAATGAATCTACGTACGATCTTTTGATTTCGTTATGAGAGCTAGGATAAAAATAACAAAATTTTAGGGGCCAGGAGCAAATACAAGATTTGAAAGAAACGATCAATAAAGTAGATGAAGATTACACAGAACTAGAATCCAAAATGGAGGAACTGGACACATTCCTGCATGAGATCAAGAAGCTACTCTATGATCTCTGCAAACTTTTAGACGTAAGTTAAAATAATTTATACTTACGTATTTAGACGTGTGTTACTTTCTGTAAAATATCTGTCGCTTTTGTTTTGTTGCGGGAATCGAACCGCTACCACAAAGATCCGGTCTGGAAATGTATGTACATAAAATAAAAGCATACATTCCACCTATCACAAAATGCGGTACCTACAACACAAAGTCACAATATCGGACATATCTATATCGGAGGGTATGTAATCTTGCAGATAGTCCAAGAGCCGGCTATCCCGGAATGGACAGCAGAGGCCCGCGACGTCCAAGAGCTAGTGATGGTGCTGACTGCGCGCTTCGACAAGGCCACGGCCAGAGCCGAAGAAGCGAAGCAGAGGCAGCAGTCCACCACCGTCCCTCTACCTGCTTCTAATGTGAGTTAGTTGTTACTAGGGAATGATTCTAATCATACATGACGACCTCTGTGGCGTAGCGGGCGAAGGTCTGCCTGCTAGCAGGAGGTTGCAGGTTCGATTCTCGCCTCGGAACAAATTTTTTTATGATCTGCAAATATACATTTGATATGAGTGTCTGGGTGTCATTTATGAATAATAAAAAAATATATCTATGTATGTAGGTATATTATATTAAGTAAGTATATTAGAAATCTAGCACCCGTAACACAAGCTTCGAGCTTACCACGGGGCTAGATGCTGTGTGAATTGTCCAGTAATTTTAAAACAAAATCTGGATGAACCCTGTTGGCTAAGTGGAAAGTTGGAAACACCCTAGACTTTCATTCCGAAGGAATTGAAATATGTACCTATGTTGTGCTCTTTATAAACACGATACATCGTGATCAATGTTTCCAGCCAACAAGCGCAGCGGCGTCGGTTGCCAACATCAGCATGCACAGCCACAGCACCCAGAAGGAGTCTGAGAAGGTGGTCCCGACCTACAAGGAGCTGCTGACGAAGGAACCTGCCAAACCGCCACGTGAGTTCAATCGTCAAACTAACGTAAATACTGACTGTTCTGCAAATGTCTCTCATCCCTAAAGACACTCTTTTGTACAAAATCTGAACAAAACCTCTTGATTACCTAATTCTGCAGAACACGCTATCACAAGCCTATGGTCTTGCGCTGCACCATTTTCTTTAACCGCAGATAACTAGAAAATACGGTCAAGATACATTCTATGGGGTGAGACCTTTGTACTAGCTAAAAGAAGTATCTACCTACCTATTTATACGGGTAAGTTTCGTTCTCACCCAGTCCCGTACTCACCCGTTTCGTTCTCACCCGATTACAATGGGTTTATATGAAGTTTATATTATTATTTTTTCCGCTTTTGTGGCAAGTACCAGTGAATTTACATTATCTGTCCATAGAAGTTTATAATAAGTATTTATTTACGTACTAAAGCGATGAAAATGTTTCTATTATTTAATTATGACGTAGGTATAGTGATGAATAAAAAAATTTTTATGAATTTGTTGGTATTATACCTGGTATGATATTATAATCAGGCGTTTGTCAACAGCTTCCGATGAAGAGGACGATATTCCTTCTCGCTGCTACTTGAAGCGGCAGGCTCAGCTCATCATTGACACCAAATGCAGGCGGAAGGGCTTCAGAACACCTTTCAGGAGATAAAATGAATTGTTATCTTTACACTCAATCAATCAATCATTTTTGAGTATTATTACGAGGTAGCGTAATTAACTATATGTACTCGTGGTGTTAGGATTATAAACTTTTCAAATTCAATACTATTTCCTTATACCGAATGTTACAGTGCCTTAATCTTGATAAAACTATTTTATACCCGCCCGCGGCTTCGCCCGCTTTCTATAGTTTTTTCCTTTTAAACTTTCCCTTGACTACTACGAACATTTCAATACCAAAACCAGCTATATTGGCCCGGCCGTTCCCGAGTTTTAGCTAACGAACAGCAATTGATTTTAATATACATATAGGAAGATATTTGGTTAAATTGTACCTTAGGTATTTGTCGGGTTCTACTCGTATGGCGTAGCGGGCGCATGTGCCTTTGGATGTTTTTATCAATTAATTATTATTAAGTAGGTCGAGTAACATTTTTTAACATTGTATTACTGTAGCAAACTTAGGAAACTCCACATAGTTTAAAGATTATCACACACATTACCTACTAGTTAGATGATCTCAATGATTTTACTATATAAAATCATTGGATGATCTCTTTGAATTTGGTACCTATGTGCCTGCCGTCAATGTGATGTCAGTGTAAAATAAAATCATTGTTTAGTTTTTGTTAGTAGGACCTTAGGAGCAATGACTTTTATAGAGGTGTTATACTTATTATATATCTGTGAGTTTTGGTAATCTTTATTTTATGTCAATTATTGTCCATAGCTGTTTGATTTTTTTTTCAAGAATGATGTTGAATTAAAGTCTTACGAGAGGCACAATAAAAACAAAAAAACATTCCTTATTCTCCTAATTATATTTATATTTTATAAATTTTTCTTTACGTTATTAATTTTCTTATTACTCTAAAGATGTTTTGCCCCAATAAGAACTCTTACCTTCAACTGACGAGTGCGATGAACCCCAGGGTGATCAACAAGGCTGTGGACAGGGCTATGCAACAATATTGTCTTAGTTACGTCTGCGAATGCGAATATTCTGGTGACCCACATGATGGTAAGTCCATATACCTGTAGCGCGTGAGTCTAAATTAAAAAAAAACTAGTTTACCACAGAACTCCATGTAGTTATTATAAATGGTGACCTAAGTATAGAGCCATGCTATTTATTCGTGCTCCCGTAACGTTACTGCTAAGGGAGTTTGTGATCCAAATTCGTAGTCCACATCTTGTGGTCACAATTAATTAAACTAGAGTAAAAAGTATGTAGCCTAATATCCATTCCAAGCATTCAAACTATTCCTGTACCAAATTAATTATGGCGTGAAAGCTGGACAGAGTAGAGTAACTTTGACATTTATAATATAAGTAAGGATTAAGGATGTCAATGTGTCTTCAGAGATCCCAGCAGCACAGCGACTGGAGTCCATGCAACCTTCCTTATACGCGCCGCACGTGGACATCAGCCGCGCTAAGATCGGCTTCGGCAGGATCGGACTGAGGGTGCTGAACCGACAGCTGCACTCCAAGGATTACCTAGAGCAGCTCCAGGCTATACACAGCATTCTTGATCAGGTACGGCTTGTAACATACAAGCTACTAGCAATGTGACAGTACCTACCTACCAACCCATTAACGTGCATACTTTATAAGCTTACCTACCTAATTTATCGAAGGTTTTTTTTGGTATCGAATTATGTAACGGCATGCTTTTCATTTACATCAAATAAGATAGGAAAAGAACAGGGACGAAAGCGTCAATTACCTTCATCCGTCTATCAACAATGTACGCATATTGAAACAAACTTGTAGCACTGATCTGACTGTTATCCACTAAAATATCTTGTTCCACAGGTTCAAATCTCCGAACACGCCATGTTCCTCATAAACCTTAACGTCGTTTACCGTCTCATCGACCTAATGAAGAGCGAGGATCCAGTCATCAGGGAAAAAGTGTGTATGATCTACACCCACCTGGCCGGATACTACCAAGGCACCAAGCATATCATGACCCGACCACAGATTATAACTAACCTCCTTTTCATGATCATGAGAGACAGAAAGGAGATTAGATACGCGGCTGCATACACCCTTCGAACTCTAGCACGGGACAGCTGTGCTTGTGAAACGATCATGAAAAACGAAACTGTAGTCGAAGACTTGCTGAAGCAGGTCAAAAACGATCATACAGGCATCGTCGTGCTGCATTTAAAAACGCTAAGCAACTTAGTGGATTGGGGTCCCGAGCGAGCTTTGAAAGCTAATGCATTTCAAATCATGCTTACTTTATTCCGAGATAATGATTCCAGGATTGTCTCTGGATCTATGGACGTGATGTCACAGCTTTGCAAACACGAAATCGGACAAACTCTAGCGGACAACAATGATCTGACTTTTGTTCTAAGACCATACCTCAAATCCCCGCACATAGAAGTGCTGATCAGCACAGCTGGTTTACTTTGTTTTACAACATTGACGACACGGGCTAAATGGCGGGCGAAGGAAGCCTGTGTTGAACTCACGAAGAGGCTGGTGCACCTCTGCCATAGTCCCAACAGTCCTTTGCTACAATTACGATGCATGCAGGTGCTGATAAACTTAGCAGACTGTCCAGACATACGTTATAATTTGAAGTGCTTTTGGGAGAAAAAACTGAGCGAAGTTAAAATACGGACTCATGAGGAGTGGGATGGGACATCAGAAACAACAACGTGTGGACATGAGACGGGACATCTTTACAGGACCAGGTTTATAGAAGATACGGAGACGATAAAGAATGATTTTGGAGATAATGTGAATGCGGTGAACGTGCACAGTTATATACGTAAGGTTCAAGAAACTAAGAAGCAACTGATCGAGGCTATCAATTGGAAATCTTACAATTAAATGCTTGCTTGTCTGGGGTTCATGATAGAAGAGCCGGTTTCAACTAAAGCGCTATTTTTTCATCTCCTTGAAACTTATAATTCTTCATATACTGAAAACCGGCCCTAAGTGATAGTGAAAAACTTGAATTGTGTTTATATTATATTGTATTAAATTTGTTTGAGCTACACATTTGGTATTATTTATACATAGTTGTGCCAAATGGCGATCTTATAACTACTTCAGTCAAGGCTAAATTAAGTCTTCTGTGCGAAATATATTCACACACAGGACTTTTCTTTGCAAAAAGCAAATATAAATGAAAACTGAACACTACCAGTACAATACAATTCAATCTAAATACAAAAATTTCGTTTAACATTTCTATGATACAAGTTAAGAACGAATATTACCACTCTCTGTTTGTTAATTTAACATCCCGCCATGTTTAATCACTGTCAGTTTACGTATATTTATGGACTGTTAATTACTTAATGGACGTTAAACTAACAAACAGAGCTTGGTGAAATTCGGTCTAAGTAAGTTACAATACTTAGGCAAGTTTACGATGGCGGTATAGTAAAAGTAGAAAAGCTTATACATAAAGCTCATTGAGATGGGCAATGATTATTGTTTATTTTTTCTACCAGATTCGCTTGCCCCACAAGTTGTAAATCATAGTAAGAACTAAACATTATATTAATTCTGAATATTAAATAAGGTCGAGCTTGCCCCACAAGTTGTAAATCATAGTAAGAACTAAACATTATATTAATTCTGAATATTAAATAAGGTCGAGAGAGCGACCCTTATTCGCCATTTGATCAATTTGCACCATAGACACAAAAAGTTTTTTTTTTAAACGGCGACTAGACTTTTTAAGTCTAATAGGTATCATAAGTCTCACATCATATTTGAAGCAATGAATAAATTAATATAAAAAACCAAACACAAATTCTTTTCTAAAACAAAATAACTAAATAATCTTCCTTTTTGTGTCATTGTCGATTAAAAGACTGCTTATTACTTACTTTACATACCCATTGTATGTAAAGTTTTCAAATAAACTATTATTACTAACGACCACAAAACAATGAAAAAATTTGCTATTTACACTGTTTATCAGATGCTTTTAAATTCTAAATTAAATTTACGATCACAGGTACACTTTGGGAATAAGATAAAAATAATAATAAATAATTTGAGAACTTGTCAAAGGAGACAGCATCATAATAACTGGACATAAAATTTATCAAAATGTAAGAAATTAATATTTATCGAGACAAAATACATATAAAATTCACTAAGTCACTTTTTGAAAAGTTCCGGAACTTAGAGAAACTGACATGGAATTTAAACAGCAGAAGAAAGGTCAAGTTGGCAATAAAAGATAATTTATAATAAAAAAAATCGTACCATTAGTCCACTAATCACTAGTATTCCATATTGTCATAATCACTCCATGAAGTGAAGGTACATTCCATCTAAGATCTTAGCTATGAGTAATAAAATATTTTCTGTTTCACATGTGCCAGATAAAGTACACATTTTGGTTGTGATTTCTATCAGATATAATCAATAATCCGATTTATCTGTTATGTGTGCTGTGCAATAATATTTTTTATTTACATGATTTTATATTAAAGTAATCAATTCATAAACCAAAAACATACTTAGTTGAAAAAAAATCAAAACATCAAGCACCATAGAAAACAAATCTAATTCCAAGAAATAAGACTGACACTAAAATTTGCTTAGCAAATTTCGCAATATCTCATTTTAGTACTTATTAAAACACTGGATACAAACATTATCAAAAAGTTGCAAAACTAGTGTCTATTTTAATGCAGTACGACTTTCATACCATCCAATTTTCGTTGCTCCCAGTGCAATATCCCAAATACAAAATACCCAAAAATTTTCTAAAATAAGTGCACGAAACCTCACGAAGCCTCAATTAACACTAATTAAAAAAAAATTAAACTGCACATCAACAACCACGGAAAAAAATAAAAATTATAATAAAATAGCTTACCACGGGGCTAGATATCGCTGTGTGAATTGTCCCATAATATTTATTTTTATTTATTTAATATCACTTATATTGCACGACGCATTATACAAATCATTTTGACTCGACGATATCTTTTAGACATCACGTAGACTGCAACAGTTCACCTTTACAGCATGACCTGACTTTACATATTGCACTACACATGATTTGGACTGTACATCGCTAAGACTGCACATCCAGACTGCAGGACATCACTCAGACTGCACAACACAACTCAGACTGCACGACATCACTTAGACTGCACACCCAGTCTGCATACCACTTAGACTGCACATCACTCAGACTGCACGTCACTAAGACTGCACATCTAGCCTGCACATCACTTAGACTGCACGACTTGCACGTACTCATACAGCGCTTTGCACAGATCGTGCAAGATCGTGTCTCATCTGCCGCCGCCGCGTTTGTTCAGCGGGTCGTAGATCTCACTTTCAGAGTCCACTTCGTCTTCTGATAGAGAGAGGGAGCCACCGACGCGGCGCGTGCGCAGACCTTCCTGTAATGGGAATAAGGGTTGGTATTTAATGAGAAATGTTAGATTATAGAGAAGCACAGGACTGTATCAAGGCATTAAGTAAACATAACGTGGACAGGATTTTTATTAGACACTGTGAGTTTTGTTCACAATTAACATTCAAGTATTAAACAACGAATGCATTAATTTACAACATTTTAATCTTAAAATTGATTTAATTAATATTTTAGACTTCTTTGTTAGAAACAACATTAAGGAGTTTTATATTGAGAAATAATACTTTTTGATAGGCCTTAATTATTTTACAATTAAAAATTCATCACGTTAAAAATAATAGCGATTAATTCCTGGTACTTATACATAAATGGACATTTTCACAACCTTTTCCCATGTTTAGAAGCATGCATCGCCAATTGATTTTAAAAATTAGTAAGCCTTAAGGGGACAGATCGCTTTAACAAAGATTCACAATAAGAAAAAAATATTGATATATGAACTACATAGATAGTTCACAGTTTCTAAAAACTAAATTTTCACATTTAATCATCTGATATTTTGTTTTCTAAATACCATCTTTCCAAACGCATATTACAAGCAGAAAGAAAGACTAGTAGAGAATAAGTAAGATATAAGAATAAGTAGATGATAATGGAATTAAAAAAATCCGTCTTAACTGCCATACTTCAGTATGGGCAGTATACAGTCTTACACACTATTTTTTTTTATACCACTGAGATGGCAGACAAGCATGCGGCCCACCTGATTATACTTCTATAAACGACAATAATTTAGAAAATAACTAGTTGATCAATCAAGGCAAGGTTCACCGTGTCCATAAATATATTTATCGACGTATTCTGCAACCTCTATTTTTATTAATTTTAGAATTTAGGATAATTTCATGTACTGGTTGCACAATTAGTCTAGCAATCTGTCCCGACACCACAAAGCCCGCGGCCCTCACAGAAAAGTAAGTAAAATATCTAAACCGTTTATTAAATCAATATGTGCCATATGTGCCCACCAATTCCGTGTCGCTAATCCACGCCGAGCGACCGTCCTCCACGCTTGAACCCATCTAGAGGAACATACAACTTATAGTCTAGCTAGTGGATATAGACGGAAAATATTGGTAGCTTACATTAGTTCGCATAGAGCTAATAGTTGGTGGAGGAGAAACTCATTAGAAAAGAAATATCAAAAGTTCTTTATCTTTAGAATGGTGCTCCAAGCGATTTTTAGCAAAATGCGAAAGAATGCAAACTGAAATGTCTATTTGACAAGACTATTATTGCTTTATAGAGAGATAGTTTACAACCCTACTTTGTACTTTTAGTAGTTATTTGACGTGCCTACTCTCACAAAGTCATACACCTTATTGTTATACAGAGAAGTTTCACATTTCTATTACTTTTCCTGGGCACCACACATCTATAGTACAATCTTTGGGATTTTATTAAAAAAGGCAATTAATTTAAAGTGCAACTTCTGGCTGTAAATTGAATGGTTATGGAGATAAATAAATGATAATAATAAAAAGTACGTGATTTATATACAGATAAATGTCATGAATCTTTAAAATCCAACATCAGTATCTGTAAATTGTTAGGTTACCTCTAATATCCCGGCGCTGGGCTCGGACGCATAGCCCTCGAAGTGTCGCTGGTCCTCCTCGTAGTCTGAGGAGGAGGTGGAATCGTTGTCGAGATCTTGCCCCGTGCGCACAGAGCATACCATCTGAGCCAGGTCGGTGAACGTGTAGCTGGAAGGATAAGTAATAAATATTGCTGGACAATTCACACAGCATACCATAAATATATTCCAAAAATGGAATGGTATGTAAAAATGTGTGGTATGTATATAAATATATCATATATATGCAGAATGAGTATAGCCGACATAATATGGGAACTAAGAATCAGAATTGAATTTAATGAACCACACACAAATTCACTGTGTTCAAAACGAACAATATGTAGATTTGTTATTTAAATCGCTTAATTTTATATTTACACGCTGTCTATATCTAAAATCTTGTGAAAAACCAACATTTAACGTATCATACATTATCACAGACTAGTCTAGTTTATGGGCGAGAAGTTATTTACTTATAAATTGAGTAGAATAAAATACCAATAAGAGAATCACATGTCCCACATAAGGAACTTATCCATTTGTCGTGGACTTATATTTCTGGAACGGAATAGGCCTTGTTAAAACTTGCTAAAATTCATTATAATTACCCATACTTCGTTCCACTTATAGGTCTTCCTAATAAAACTAAAGGTCTTGGAGATTCAGTATAATCAACACACTTACCAATCGGGTTAGTGATTTTAAGTTGGTTTAGAAAAATACTTCTACCCATCTTCTGCACATATGAATCCCTAAGTCGTATGTCGGTTGCACACGAAAGGTTCAATAACTTACCATTGGTTTGGAGGAGAACCGATCTAAACTCCATCAAACTTTATAACCGGTGGTAGAGTGACGAACTATCGCCGAGAAAGCAGTCAAAGATAAAGATATTTTACCATATTTAACAAAATTTGCCTCTGGCCCTCAAAGTAGGCGACATGCCTGTCCATTGAGCCAAGAAAGTGGTCTACCAATTTTGACAAACGTTTCTGTGAGATGTAATGATTGCGAACGTTGACTTTTCTAACATAATTTAACTGACGTACAAACGAATCACAACCGTAGGGTGGTAGACCACATATTTGGCTGACTGTGTGTTTCCCTGCTTCTAGAAGAGTATCGGATCTTCTAGAAGACTACGGATCGGAAAACGCAGCGTCGGACGTCCACCAACAAGATGGACAGATGATCTGATCAAAGCTGCTGGTTCACGATGGATGCAAGCTGCATCCGACCGAAACAACTGGAGATGTTTAAGGGAGGCCTACGTCCAACAGTGGACGTCTGATGGCTGAAATGATGATGATAAGAGTATCAACATTTTTGCCTGACTGTGCCCCTGTGTGTGCTTCTAGAAGGTTCTAGAAGCAGTCAGTACTCACTCGGTCAGCGACGGCTGGTTCTCCGGGCGTCGCCCCTCGGCCGCCGCCCCGCTGACCCCGCCGCCGCCGCCGCGCCGCTGCCCCTCGAAGTAGGCGGCGCCGTGCCTGTATCCCACTTCGCGGATTTCGTCGAACGAACCAAACTGGAGGGTCTTGTATGCGTCGATCGGAGGGCGGATGTATTCGCAGTAGTCGGACTTTTTCACCTCCTGAAAGGTAATATTTCGTTTGGAGAAATGGAGCTGATTCTAAAGTTTTAGATCATATGAGTTTATCCGCGGATAGCTTTTATTTTTTGTGATCTTTTACAGGCTTAAATTTTTGGAACATCACACACCTCTTCTTTGGTGGAACATCATGTTGCCAATATCAATATGCCGTTTATACGCAGGTCATAAAGAACAGTCCGTGACTGCATAAACAATGTATCCCTGAAAGTAAGTTTACCTCAAGCTGGCGATTGCAAGAGACGTACGCCAGTCTGCTCTGAATGTCCGGCAGGTTGGGAACCTTCACTGGAGTCGTGAAGGGATTCCATCTGAAAAAATGTTAATCATTTTCCATTTACCGTTATTATTTTCTCAACATTATTCGGTAAATACAACTTTTTAAAAGTTGTATGGGTAAAATTACAAGATCACTACGTAACCTTTGTCCTCGATGGGAGTCGAACCCACGCCACCCAGTTTAGCCCTGGTTGCGCTAACCACTACGCTATCGAGGAGTTATATAGGTGACGGAAAAAATACCTTTTCCATAGTAGCCACCAGCCAGACAAGTCGTCTCCATAGTTGGTGAGATCCGTGTCGTCTTGAGAGCCCACATCTATGGCTAGGATGTGCTTGGCTCCCAGAGAACGCATCACATCAGCTGAAATATCAAGTAGACTTGTAAATGGAGAGAAAACAGAAAATAATTGAACAAGACAGATGTAGTGAATAAAATTAAAACGTATAGATCAAGCGATACTACGTCCCGTAACTAGGCACACTAAAACTATATATACAGTGAGGTCACTCCACAGTTTACAACTTTTGTTACCTCACTTACTTTTGTTATCGTTCATTTGTACTTGTAATAGTAAGAAGTATGTTGGGAAGTCAGTACCTTATTTCCCAAATAAATTATTTTGAATTTGAATATAAAAGAAAGTCGTGTTACACCATTTATAACTCAAGAACGGCTGAATCGATTTGGCTAAAAATTGTGGTGGAGAGGTAGCGTAGAATCAGGAGAAGGACATAGGATACTTTTTACCGCGGGGAAATCTAATAAAATGCGGGCGAAGCCGCGGGCGGAAAGCTAGTATAAAATAAATGGAATCGGTCACTAACCTGGCACATTATTGACATAGCACCCATCAAGCAGCAGATGCCCATCCATAGGGTCGCAGACGGGCGGGAATATTCCCGCTATGCTCATCGACGCGCGACAATATCGCCAGAGTACACCTAACGACGGCGCGGTTAGGAACGAGCCTGGGTTGCCATAACTTACCTTGCGAGACTGAGTGCAAATATTCCGGGGAAATTCGGACGGAATTTTGAAAATTTGGTGTTTAGGTTGTTTTGTGTATGTTTGTCTGTTTTTGTAAGGTTGTGGAATTTCGTTTATAAAATCTAATTTTGTTTTATTTGCCTATTCATAATAATGCTAGTTTTCGCGCGCTCTTGTAGTATAATGCCAATAACTTCAATTCAATTCGAAATTGTATGTGTGTAATTTAAAAATGCCAATAAAATTTTGAAAAAATTGGGAGTGTATTTCTTTGTATTTTTCGTGTTGTCTACGTTCTGCACAAATAACAATATCCCACAATAATATTCAGAGGAGGATTCAGTGACCTCATTATCAGAAATGCTTCAGACATAAAGGCATGATGGTATATCTAAACTATCTGAATTAGTTTGTATATGGAATGCTAGTTATTGAGTTGTGCATGTTAGGGTACTAGTTTTGAGAAATGGATATAAGATAGAGTTGCAATGTTTTTTGAAGAAATAGAACTAGATTTTTAAAATGTTAAAGTCGATACACGGTTTAGACATGGTTGTTTTCTAATTGACATACATTTTAAAATCTTTAAATTTTAACCCTTTTCACAAACCTAAAAAAGTATTCAGATATATTTAAATTGCCGCCATAGAATCTCTCCTAAATATGATTATTAATATAGGTATGGTACCCATAAAATCCAATTGTCTAATTTACGATACATAATCCACTTCACTGAACATAGCGATATTTCGCACTAAAAAAATTCACCGTATTAAATTAAAATCCAGATGAAACCGAAACCAATATTTCCACTCAGCCTATCCACGTGCAACGACAACAGAACAGCCCTGTGATTGGTTTACCTGGTAGGTTGTTGACGTAACCGCCATCCAATAGGAGGTGGCCGTCTACGGGGTCACAGAGCGGTGGCATGTAACCGCTGAGCGACATCGAGGCGCGAATGTACCGCCAGAGGGAACCTGCGGCGCGTAAATGCTTTAACAGATCGTGGTAATTCTTTTAAAGTTAAGTTTAGTTGAATGCCTTGAAACATCGGTATCGCATAGAGCTAAACGGAAATACAAGCTTTTACTTTAATGACTATGGTTTTGCGATTTTGCAATGCGCCAATAATAAATATAAATGCGAAATAACTGTTTAACACCTATCTATGCCGCAATGAAAGATTACTTATTTATTTTGGCAATCAGAAATGAGGCAAATGATAAATCTTACGACAGTTTACATTTTAATTCCTTTTGGACTTGAGCATATCACGGGGCTTATTTTAATACATTCGAGTTGTGTAAGTAGCAGAAAATAAAGAAATTACTAAATAAATAAGTTAATACCCTATTCTTGCGAAAACATAACATGAAAAAAATACAAATTATACGAACGATTCTTTCAATATTATAATAAGTAGCCTATACAATCCTTCCGTTGATAGACTTAACTATTCTTAGACTTATTACCAAAAGTGTTTCTATACATTATTACAAACGCTCCCTACGTTGGTGGATGTCACAATAATATCAGTTATTTCTAACACCATAAGACACAGAATGCTCTAAACCATGTGCTAGTAACACAATCCATGGAAAGGAAAATAGTGATGATGGAAGCCTCCCCGTAGAAATACTGACGTTTACTAACCCAAATGTAAACCTCTTAACTCGTGAGGACCCTAGCATGGAGATTCATCTTTTGGTCACTAGATGCCACGAGTTAAGGGAGACATTTAGTAACGTTGATGACGTGTAAAGGTGGTATCAGCTAAAATATTTTAAGACATGCATTACATGCTATATACGGTTTACTTAACTAAAACGTAAGGAAACACCTCAACGGTTTAGTAACGGGACTATTACAACAAAGATTACATAATGCACAGATAGACTGTTGTTTACAATTTCTATGGATGAAAGGATCTACAAATGGATATGGTATAACTACGAACCACACTCATGCATAATGTGTAATGAAATGTGATGATACAGATGATGCAATAGATAGGATACTAGTCACATCCAACCCGACTTTTTTAACTCCCATAGAAGCATTAGGTAAACCAATCACAAGCGCATATTCTCATTATCATTGTAAGTTATGGCAACCCAAAAGCAAATGTCGGATTTAATTCATAATTAATTTATATTTAAACACCAATGGACGATACAAAAAACATTTTTTTTTCACGAACATATACATACAAACACATATAAATGCAAGTGAGTGTGGTTGTCAGATAAGGACAAAACATTTAGGTACTGTAGCGGAATATATAAATGCGACATAATCTGTCAAAGAAACTTAGGTCATTTGATCAAATTAAACAAAAAATATAGTCTTTCAGATTTTTTTTGACCAGTTTCTTTGCTTTATTATAAGATTAAAGTGTTGCCTAAAATGATCAAGTGTGATCAATTAAGCCCCAACCACCACAGATATTGACGATCAATGATGGATGGAAGGATCCGCGTGATTTTATTAATAGCTTCAATACTGAGCAATATAGCTCAATATCAGGTAACAATAATATTATCAATACAATACATACATTTATACTACAGATCATCACGCTTACTTTCCTTGTGGTAAGCATAACAGAAAACGGTAGGTCGAGCGAGACATTTGTCAAATTGTACTTGACGGTTTGAATGATTCAGAGTTTGATCAAACCCGGTCAGCAGACTTGATCAACTAGTATACAGTGGTCATGCATTGTTTGACACAACGCTGATTCAAATCGTTTTGGGTTAGTAATGTGTTCAAAGCATAAAATAAATAAAAACACACATTATATTTCCCGTCCATGTGTTGTGTTATTTGTGATAATATTAAAGTGTTAATTGTTTTCACGAGGTAAATAAACAGAAATCTAAACATATAAAACATTAAGATTAATAAGCGATTTGTTAACACAGTCAAATAATAAAGAAGTTTATAATATCATAATATTAAATCTTTATTTGTAATCAGGATATTTGATTCGGTTTCTAAGACACAAGTTTCTCGTGAAAGCAAAAACAGAAACAACAAAATTTAACCTCTGTAATATAAACCCCATTTTCATTTTATAACAACGGGAATTACTCACGTATTTACACAGGAGTTAAACAACAAAAAGTTCAAGTGAAAAATACTGCTCTTGTTGTGGTCGAAACGTCGAGAGTTGTTTAACTCCTGTGGTAAATACCCCCGTTGTTATAAAATGAATAGTATAACTCACGGAAATTTGGAAACCCCATTTTAAAGTAAAATTAAAATAAAAAATAAAAAAACCACTCACCATGACGATGTACCCTCATACAACTAGAGCTGATATCGGTAGTGACTGTGAAGTATGGTAGCCACAGGTCCTCAATATGCACGTCTCCGAAGGTCGCGTGTATGGTGGTGTTGAACTGCCGCCCCGAGAACATAGAGGTCGCTGGATACGTCAGGTCGAGCAGCTGTTTGCCCCATTGCGTCATTTTCTGGAAATTATCAGTTTAATAAACAAATATTGCTGGACAATTCACACAGCAACTTCTAGCTGCGTGATAAGCTCTAAGCTGTTACGGGTGCCAGATTTCTGATATACTTAATACTAGTGGCTCTGTGAGCTGTAGACCTCGCGAGGACTAAAATCATCAAAAAGTAATAGACAAAATTATCAATACCTGACAATACAAACTTTAGACCTGTAGAAAATGGCATAAAATAGATTCTGTATGTATATATATGGATGTATGTTCCAACATAACTCCTAAACCAATGATTCAAATTTGATGAAATTTGGTAGTTAAACATTTAGCGGCCTGGGACCCAGGATAGGCTATTTAAATTCTTGCTCCAGTCATGATTAGATGTGGCCAAACAAAAAAGATTAGATGTAAATTATGTAGGTACAAACATAATTTAACGCGGACGGAAGAGTTTATTTATTAATATATTAGTGTAAGTCGTGCGTCGACATTGCGATGCATCTTCAATAAATAAATTATAAATAAAACTTACATTATGTACATACAACCAATCAAAGTCGTCAGATACACCAAATTGGTAACAGTACCACCAAAAACATTAACTAAACATTTTAAAACCCGCTTTGTTTCCAAATGCCATGCCGAAACACCGATCTTGGCTGAGAAAAAGTTGAAAAACTGACAAAATCCAAGAACCAAAACATCCAAGAAACCACGAGGCGGAGGTCCGTTCCGTCCGACGGCTCGAACAAGAATGAATGTCTAGCTCGGCCGACGGTCGTATTTATACGAATTAGCGGTCTTGCGACCGAACAACTTTACAGGTAGTGGCGTCGGCGCGCCGCAACCCGTAGTGCGATGCGCCCGGTACAAACAGGTATTGAGTAATATTGCAACCGATGTTCTTGTCTGCCCCGACATATATAAAAAGTGGCCAAGTGCGAGTCGGACTCGCCCATGTAGGCTTCCGCTGCAATTGTTTATATGAAATAGATTATGAAGTATTATAAAAAAACTACTTGATAGATTTCGTTCAAACCAATTTTCGTTGGTAGTTTTTGTGCTAATGTACATTATATATTTTTTTTAGATTTATCATTCTCTTATTTTAGAAGTTAGAGGGGGGGGACACTATGTTTTCCACTTTGGAAGAGTCTCTCGTGCAAACTATTTAGTTTAGAAATAAATGATGTTAGAAACCTTTAGATGATTTTTGAAGACCTATTCATAGATACCCCACACGTATGGGTTCAATGAAATTTTTTTTTTAAATTTTCGGTTCTAAGTTTGAGGACCCCCAAATGTAATTTATGTTTTTCAATTTTTTATGAAATCTTAGTGCGGTTCACGTAATACATCTACCTACCAAATTTCAGCTTTATAGCTCTTATAGTTTCGGAGAAAAACGGCTGTGACATACGGACGGACGGACGGACATGACGAATCTATAAGGGTTCCGTTTTTGCCATTTGGCTACGGAACCCTAAAAATGAAACCCGTTTTCCGTTGTCACGACATAACATGAAAACGGCTTGACCGATTTGGCTGATTTTTTTTTTGTAGTTTTCTAATACTCTGTACAAGGTTCTTACGACGAAAAAAATAAAAATAAAAATCTACGCTAAAGCAGTATGTACGAAGTTCGCCGGGTCAGCTAGTTATATACCACCCAGTTTTTATTATACAATTTGGTATTCAATTATATTTTTTGACTAAGTAAATAGATTATTTCGCGGTGAGAATACGATTCCACAATGTCAGATTTTAGTGAACTAGGCCAAAATCTGTAAGGATCCACGATAAAGCAATTCATAAATTTTAAAATCATAAACATCGTACAGTTTATTGTAATTTACAACATAAACAACAGTTATTTTAATATTAATTTACATAAGTTTTTTTGGTGTGTCCTGGTAATCGTTCGTGTTTCTATGAAAATAAATGTTTTCACCCATCTCTTTTGTAGTTTGTATTCTTACGATATTTGTTTGGTACCTACCTGAGACCACTCTCTCGCTTTTTGCGTGACGGTGGTGATATTCTTCTCCATGCACCATAGAGCGCCCATGAACGCACCGATACTGACGCCTCCCACCATGTCTATGGGGATTCCTGCCTCCTGAAACATATTGTTGGAATATCAATAGACATGTTCGCCACAAACTAAAAGAAGAAGAAGGAAGTTTGTTAGATAGAGTGCGCGCCACCACTGAAGTCTTACGGTTAAAACCTCGAGCAGACCGGATGCGTATACGTACACGTAAGCGTACCCGTGCACGTACCACTGGGTTGTAATGTATGGGAATGTATGAGACAGGACACACTGCTTGCGTAACGTGACGTGCGCGTGCAGTGTGTCCTGTCTCAAGCGGGAACTACTGTATTAGAAACTTTAATAACAAGCAGCGCCACGTCTAACGGACTTGAGTGGTGGCGCGCACTCTAAATAAGAGGTTATAAACACAGGCCCATTGAGGTGCCGGGAGAAGTTAGAATGCACAAGTGTACTTCAGCCATTAACACTTTTCTGTATAACTGTACCTGTATGGCTCGGATCATGCCCACGTGCGCGGCGCCTCTCGCCCCGCCGCCGCCCAGCACTAGGCCCACCGAGGTGCCGGTCAGCCAGCGGGCGAGGCGGGAGAAGTCAGAGTGCACGCTGGCTTCAGACATCAGCACTTTGCTGTATAACTCGCTCTGGAACATAATAATACACTCTGTAATTTATAGATTAATATATATATTATTTAATTAATTAAATTAAATTATTAATTATTAGCGGGATGAGCTAACCAAAGGGCCAGCGTTACGTCCACTCTTCATAACGACAAGAATTGCTTTGAGTCACTCTCTCCTTCTGTACTGTATAACCTTCTGGGGAAGCTCTGATACTAAGTTACGTGCGATGCGGTACTTTGCGTTAAGAGGCCGGCGACACGACGAATTTTCCATACAAACGAATACCAAAATTATTTGTTAGCCGGGCATATTTCCACGATATTATTGTATTTTTATTATTTAAATAGTATTTATCTAGGTTCCTATGGAGTTTTTTTACAAAATACTTATTTTAAATAAAATTATTTTTTTTAGTAAGTATTTTGTAAAAAATAGCTCGATAGGAACCTAGATAAATACTATTTAGATAATAATAATACAATAATACGGTGGAAATATGGTAGAATTACAAATAATTTTGGTATTACGTTTGTATGGGAAATTCGTCTGACGCCGGCCTCTTAAGTCATTCTCTCCTTCTGTACTGAATAACCTTCTGGGAAAGCTCTGATACTAAGATACGTACGATGCGGTACTGGCTCCTGCGCGTGAACATCCTGTGGGGACAGCGCACGTGGTGGTGCTGGGACACCCAGCTGCGCATGTTGAGCCAGTGCACGGTGCCGAGTGGCGCTGATGCCCCTTCACGGTGCAGGAGAACTAGCTCTTTCTGCGTTCGGATTGCTAGGCGCTCGATCTCTTTTTCTATCTGTAGGCAAGTTTTGTATCGTTATAGAATTACTGAATCGAACTAGACACACATTAAAATCATATTATGTAACCGTTTTCGTTTATAATAAACAAGTTAGAATTGTAAATAAGTGTAGGTGTCCGTCAAAGACTTTTCTAACGCATTTGATTTTTGATATTTTAATAAAAGCGTTTTACCTTACAATAAAACGCATATTAATATACTTACCTTTTTCAAAGCCTAATAATATGAGAGTGAACGACTCTGCTCCCCGCGTCCGTTTCCGGCCTGCGAACCACCACAGTCTACACAGAGGGCGCCACTTGCGTTCCCGCCATATTGAATTTCGATTGGTGGGGACTTAGGTTTTAAAGGAAGCCCGCCATTTTGCTTTTTCCATTGAGTCGAATTGCATCAGGCAGAGATAAAAAGTTAGGCTTTGAAAAAGGTAAGTATATTAATATGCGTTTTATTGTAAGGTAAAACGCTTTTATTAATAGTACTGTAACTTTTTCAAAGCCTAATAATATGAGACCTGTTTGTTATCGCCTGGTGGTGGTTGACACTGACTGACGCCAATGTGAATAAATAAAATTTGTTGATATAAGTACAAAATCATTTATTTGGTTTTTAGGTATGATTTTACATTTTAAATTCTTATTTCAAAGGCATTTCTAGGTAATCAGCATTTTGGTACATAAGACATATTATTATCAAAAAATTTCTTAAGGCATAATTTAAGAATCACAATTATTGAACTGGTTTAAAGAAATGTGTTACAGAATTACCAGCTGATGAAGGTAAGACCGTTCTCTTATAGAATTTACAAAAAGTGTTCTGGGAACGCCAATTTCCCCTAGAAAGAATGTCCTCCATTGGGAAACTATCTATCCAATTTTTCGATGCAACCGCTGATCGTATACTTCCTGGGGATGCTTTAATACCAGCATCTTTAAATATAGACTTAATCCAACCCGAAACAATAGTCTTAGATGCGGGCTTTGGGAGACCTCTAATAGTCACAAACAAACTATTGGTATTAGCCAATCTCCTGCGAACTGAAAGTGATAGAATACATTTATCAATCCAATGAACCGGATCAAGGTTTTTATTTGCAGGGTTAGGAAAAAATTCCCAACCTGATTGTCTATAATCTGTAGAATCAGTCTTAGAACCAAATACAGGCCATAAAATAGTAGAACCATTCTCCGAGTGATGAAGATGATCCTCATCTATCCTTAATAAGGTTAAGTCGTGAATCCTGCGGCCTGAACATAACAGCATTAAAATTGCGGCATGCCGCTGTATTTGAAAAATGTTATCGCTGATAATATAATTGCTAAGGTAGGTAGAAAGGTAATCTATGTTCCAAACAGGGGGCTTCGGTCTAGGTGGTGTAAGTAATGCAATAGATTTTAGTACATGTTTTACCAAAATATGGGAACTTACTTGTCCCGCATTGTCTGGGTTACACAATGTCGAAATAACAGACTTGTGCAGGAGAATTGTGGAGTAGGATAATTTTTCTATCAGATGTAAATCACATAAAAATCTAGCTACTTCCTCTCCGTTTGGATTCAAAGTATTTACTTGATGTTGATTTGACCAGATGGACCATCTGTTCCATGCCACGTTATAAGTTTTTCGTGTGGAATCACGCCACGATCTTCCTAGGAGTTTAACTTGGTTATCGTTCCAGTTTCCTAAACTCCCTGACCACCCCCACATTTCCACGCTTCTAGAATCATTTTGTGTGCTCCGGGCGGTGGGCGACCCGTTGATGCATCGATTAGGTTTTGTTCGAGATGACGAACACTGAACGGAGCTGCTAGAGCTCGGTTTTTTAAATCCGCCCTCCAGAAAACCTTCTTCCAACGAGGTACAACTAGCAGGAATATTCCCTTTGCGCTGTTTAGGTGACAAAGAACTTTGGGTATCAAAAAGGGAGGAGGAAATAACCACGCCAGAGGATAATCCCAACGACGAGAAAGAGCGTCGCAATATAGGGCGTTTGTGTCGTTCATATCCAGGGAAACGTAATTCTTCACTACGTGTGCCCGACCTGAGGCGAATAAATCTATCATTGGAGTGCCCCATTTCGAAAATACCTTCTCCGTAGCCGCAGGAAGGAGGTGCCATTCTGGTTCTAGCCGCAGTCGAGATAGATGGTCTGCGTGGCTGTTGTACATTCCCGGAATGTGAAAAACACTGATTTGGATATGATGTCTTTCCAATATCTGGTATACCTGATGTGTCAGAGCCATGAGTGGAGCTGATCGTGTGCCGCCTTCGTTTCGCAGATAAGCAATTACTGTTCTGTTGTCGCACTGGATCAGGATGGTACTTTGACTGAGGAGCTGACAATGGTCGCTTAGAACTTTTAATATGGCAAGCATCTCTTTTTGATTGCAATGCAGCTTCTTCTCGTTCTCTGTCCACCGACCCGTCAAGGAGCAATTGTTGAGACGAGCTCCCCAAGCGAGATCTGAAGCATCTGTTGTTAGATAGTGGGATGGAGGTGCCACGTGAATAGCTGAGGGGAGATGACAATTGTGCAACCACCATATCATATCGTCCCTTACTGTTTGTGGAATGTTGTGCCATTTTTGGTTCGATTTTAGCAGCCTGACCAAATAGTTCTGAAGTGCACGATAATGAAGACGACCTCTCGGGACAGCAAAACTTGCGAAGTTTAGGTAGCCTACTAGACTCTGGATCTCTTCGAGGTTTGTGTATGCTTGACTTAGAATTCTTTCTAGTGCGTAAGTAATCACCTCGACCTTTTCTTTTGGTAGATACTTTTGGTTGCACCATGGGTTCCATTGTATACCTAGGTACACTAAGACCTTCTTTGGTACTATGACAGACTTTTCGTGGTTTACTATCCAACCCAAAGTCTTTAGTCGTTCGAGGGCTAACTGCACTTGAGAAATAAGTTTGTGTCTGCATTGGTTGACAATTAAGAAATCGTCCAGATATACAAGAATTCGAATGCCTTGTTCTCTGAGGGTTTGAGCGACCCAATTCGTTATTGTGGCGAACGTCTTTGGAGCTGAACTGAGGCCGAAAGGTAAACAGGTCATTTCCCAGACCTGGTTTTGATAAATCAGGCGCAGAAAGCGCCTGTGGTTTGGTGCAATACTTACATGAAAATAGGCTTGAGACAGATCGATTTTGCATAGCCAATCGTTTTGTTGCAGAAAGTTTGGTACTCGTACAACATTGATGAGTCTGAATTTGTCCGTTTTCACATAATAATTCAGTGCCTTTAGATTGAATATTGGCCGAACAGAGCCGTCGCTTTTGGGAACCAAGAACATGGTTGATAGAAAGCTTGAAGACAGATGCGGAACCCGTTCCAGGACGCCTTCGCTTTTCATTTTCTTTATTACCGCATCCATTTGAGTAGAGTACGGAACCCCCAGGGTCTTTAGAATTAATTTGGGGTGAATAAGCGGAGGCTTTATGTAAAAGGGTATGCGATACCCTGATATTATTTGTATCACAATATCCGGAGCTTCCAGAGCTCTCCATTGATCCAAAAACTGTGTTAGACGGCCTGCTCGGAATGTCATGTCAATACTTGCGTTTGATATACCTTGTGTTTTTGTTGGATGGCGAATGTGGCCGTTTTCTGCCCGGATTGGCTTTGTTATTATTGCTCTGTGGTTTATTTTGGTAGCCTCTGGGTCGGCTCCTTCCACGAAATGAAGCTTTATTATTATTAAGAGCATTTGATCGAGCGCCGTGACACACGTCGTGATAATCATGACCGCCCGCGCCGTGCGGAGCTTTATGATTGCAGCCCTGTGAGGGCGCTGGAAATTCATAGTAAGGGTAGCAACCCTGCGAGGGTTTTTTACCTTGCGCATACTCCTGCGAGGAGTTGTCAAGTTTTCCATGCACAACCTGTGAGGTAGATGCATTATGTTTCTTCAGAGGCCAGAAACATTTTTTAACTCCACCTGCCTTCTCCAGGATGTTTGTTAAACGCTCCGCTTCGAAAAGGTTTTTGGAGGTTGGTGGTATTTTGCGTAAAGCTTGCCTGACTGGCTCATCCTTCACTTGTTTAGTCACATGGTCCCTTCGCAATTGTAAAATTTCCGCTCTGTGGCCGCATACCATCTGCAACATATCTGCGGACGTTTTCTGAAAATCTCCATTAGAAATAAGCTCACATAATTTATTACTCAAAACACCGCTGTCAACTGAAACTTCTTGCGCAAACTTGACAAAATCATTGCAAAGTGTCTGTAACGCTTCTCTTTGCTTTAGAATGCAGAAAGTCAAAGCAGCGTAAGCTTTATCAGCACCTATGAGGTGCTGAGGAGAATCGTAGGCACTAACCTCATCATTTATTTCAAGGTTAGTAAAACCAGGTGAACAGGCATAGGCTTTTTGTGTATCAGAATATCGTATGTCATTCCAATTGCTTTCGTTCAAATGCTGAATTTGGTTTAAAAGTCTGACATGTGACTCAGAGCTCTTAGGTATGGGAGGATCTTTCAGTTTAGTTGTAATCGCTAAAATTTCATTACAATCCTTTCTGTCTGAAATGTGCTCATTTGATTCCCTTTGGGAATTGAAAAGCTTGCCACTAATGTCCGAGATTATGGATATATTATCATCGGCACGATAATAGTTATTATCAATTGCACCACTTACTTGGCTTTCTGGGCGTTGTACTGGTTCTTTTAAATACCGTTTAAGTTGATGGACCTCTTTTTCCAATCGCCGGTACTTTTTGTGGGACCGGCGATGCTTGCGTTTCCTTTTTTTCTTATTGTCAGAACTGCTACTTGAACTGGAATCGCTGGAAGCGTCTGAACTAGAGTCCGACGACTGATATTTCCTTGATGGTCCTGGTATTGGTTCCGAATTTGCTATCTCATCGTTTTTATCATCCATTCTACAAAATAAGACAAAAGATTTAGCAAAAAACTAAAATAAAATTTTAAATTTTGAATATCTCATCCAAAACTGGCCGGAAAAATCTGTAAAATTTTAAATCAAATGATTATTCGAACGGTAAAAACCGTTAAATCTAAAAATAGAAATAATCAGCATATTATGCTAATATCTTAGCCACAAAGCATAGAATTTTACCTAAAAAGGCAGCTTTGGCTTATTTGGCACGTGGCCGTGGCCACGTGCTAAACTTCTAGAATAAGAATTCCGAACAACTAGAAATTTCTTAACACTTTGGGTAGCTATAACGAAGTAATGTTACTCACGTGATGCTACCAATGGCACTTTTTTCTAGTACACTTTAGAGATTTTAAGCTCAAAAAACCTCTGCAAAATTACTTGGCAAATTTTATTTTGCAAGCACTTGATTTATTTCAACAGATTGTTGAAAATTTTCCTTAAATGTGCTTGGTTATTGCACGCACGTCTATTCGTAGCGGGGAATAAGACGCCAATGGAAAAAGCAAAATGGCGGGCTTCCTTTAAAACCTAAGTCCCCACCAATCGAAATTCAATATGGCGGGAACGCAAGTGGCGCCCTCTGTGTAGACTGTGGTGGTTCGCAGGCCGGAAACGGACGCGGGGAGCAGAGTCGTTCACTCTCATATTATTAGGCTTTGAAAAAGTTACAGTACTATTAATAGAATAATAACATTATCTTTATTTTTTTATTTAATTTTATACAAAATCTTGTGTCTTAAGAATCGACTTAAGCGACCTTTACCGCAAGAAAACGTGAGTGGTGTACATAAATAAAACCTAGTCTAGTCATAGACTAGGTTACTCACCTTTCCAATGCTGGGCTGTTTGTCTCCTAAAGCAACGATGAGAATGCAATCAGCTTGGCGGATGCATCGCTGGGTCCACTGTGTGAGGCTAGGGTCGCATTGGTATAGAGCCACCTGGAAACAGTATAAAATAGTAAGTATAAACTGAGTTTTTATGGTTTCTTTTTTTCAATATCTGTGAAAAAGGTATAAAAAAATTACAAAGTTGGTTCGATTCGACGCCACTTTACGGCACAATTTTCTAAGATTATGAAGAATTTGTCTAGAATTTGTTATAATGATAAAATGGTGATAATTGTTACCTTATGTTTGTCCTCTTGCTGAGCGAGCCATGAACTGAGGCGGTACTCGTTGTTGGGGTCCATTATCGTCAGGCCGAGCAGCTTGCGGATCACGTCAGATGTTAGACGAACAGTAGGGCCTATAAAACAAAACATCCTTTGAAAATGAGTCAAATGCGCAAAGTACAAATTATTAGCACGAGCAACCATTTACGTTCCTACTGCTGGGAGTACTATTGAGACTTCTCTCTTGAGGAGAGAGATTAGGCCTTGATTCACCACAACCAAGTACGGGTTGGTGAATGTCACATGACTTTCTCTATTCTAAAGCTCTTCAACGTTCGCAGAATAGTCGGTTACCTTACGATGTGTCCCTTCACCGTTAAAGCACCTGTTTATAGGTTAAGGAAAGTTGACTGCGCTTGCCTTTTGCTGTTTGCTTTCCTTTGTCTCATGGCTAAATGTAAAGCGACACGCCCCGTATGCTATCGACACGAGATTTTCGTCAGCTATTTTGATATGTCCTAAAAATTATCTTCATGCTTATATTTTGAGATATTGTGGAAAGCTTTTTTTAAAGCTCATCTTCAGTATGTACTCACCAATAGCACAAAGCGAATGGTACAGTTCATAGGTGAAAGCGGTAAGTGGGACATCATCGCTGACCGGCACGACCGCGACCGTCGAGAAGTTATGCTGGGAGGGACGCGATTCAATGGCCGCAGCGCCGCCGAGACCCGCCGTTGGTTTTTGCCAGGAACCTGGAAAATATGGAATATATTGTTATTTAAATTACAGTGGATGCGCGGTGATTGGTTGCATACCACGTTGCATAGCGTTTTGGGGACTCCCATATTTTATTATTTTTGCAATATTTATTGCAGCTTGATAGCAGCTTAAGACCTTATAAAATTTAATCAAATTTTCGATGTTTTGTTTAAAAAAAGCAGGTTATTAAAGGTTTCCTGAAGGTAGTTAAAAGCTGGCCAGTACTGTATCTCTACCATGAGTTCTAGCAATCTAAACTCGCTAGCGACTGCAGTTAAAAAAATGTATGAAAACTTGAACAGCGCCTTTAGCGGATAGTTGGGTACTAAAATACTCATTCAAAAAGCGAATTGTATAGACTGCGTATTTAGACTACGCGCCACCACTCAAGTCCGTTATACGTGGCGCTGCTTGTCTAGATATTAACGGTTCTAATACTGTAGTTCCCGCATTAACTGTAAGACTCAAAAGGTGGCGCGGGCTCTGCGTAACCGCTGTAGTAACGTCAGGCGATTTAACTATGACAACTCATGGTAAAGGTACTGATAATAAAATCTTGACGGACAATGACAAATAGGCCGGGATCCGTAGTACATGGAAATCAAGTGATTACTAACAAGCTAATTTTTGGTGAGTAGCTTCGTTTCGATGAGACGTCCAAAGATATCCTATACCCAACTCTCGATTGTGGTAGCTAACAGAGATATCAAGGATTAAAAAATTCAAGGATGTAAAACCGGGATAACGGACCACGAAATTTGTCGGCCAATATGTCCGTTAGATTTTATAAATATTAATTAAGTATACAACAAAAAATCAGCTGGTTAGTAATCATAGTAATCATTTAAATTGACCTCGT
Source organism: Chloroclystis v-ata (assembly GCA_963691955.1). Lineage (NCBI taxonomy): Eukaryota > Metazoa > Arthropoda > Insecta > Lepidoptera > Geometridae > Chloroclystis > Chloroclystis v-ata. The sequence continues at coordinate 7,251,699 of OY829905.1, forward strand.
TTTCGACACATTTTGGAAATGGCGGACTCTTTGATCAAACCATAGGTTTTGTAGGACAAACATGTTTTTATATAATTTAGATAATTATCTTGAGATATAACATATTGTCCTACAAATTTCGTGGTCCGTTATCCCGGTTTTATATCCTTGAATTTTTTAATCCTTGATATCTCTGTTAGCTACCACAATCGAGAGTTGGGTATAGGATATCTTTGGACGTCTCATCGAAACGAAGCTACTCACCAAAAATTAGCTTGTTAGTAATCACTTGATTTCCATGTACTACGGATCCCTGACTAAAAATTATATTTTTTTGTTTTATCGTTTTTTTACCTAATATGCGATGTCCCAGTAAGTTGATGAGGCGAGTGACGACGACGGGGAAGCGCAGTTTGATCGCGTTGAAGAGACCTTCAGGTAGTTTCGCCAACTCCGAGTCTCGCACCGCCATCACTGTGGTGCTGCGACGGGTTTGAGTCACCATTTCCACCTGTAAAAGATAAGACTAAGTTAGTCCGCATCAATAAAAGAATACTAGTCCAAATAATCTTTTATAGATATTTTATGAAAATAAAATAGTTCGGTTGATGTCCATCCCAAGGTTGCCTGGAAGAGATCGCTGTCAGCGATAAGGCCGCCCATTGACTTTATGTTTTATTAAACTGGTTAATGAGTATGAAGCTTGGTGTAAATAAAGAATATTTGATTTGATGTATGAAACCGATACCGCTCCGATGCATCACAACACAACACGTCAGATAAATATAAACGCGGCTTAACAACTTACGATCCCCACAAGATCTCCTTTCCCGTACTCTCCGACCAGCTCCTTCTTGCCGTTGGGATGCGTGATGACGGACCGCAGCCGGCCGCTCAGCACTATGAACGTGGAGCCTGACTCCTCGTCCTGCCGGTATACCGCTCTGCCGGACTCGAGGAACACCTGGAAATTAGACATTGACAGATTGATTCAGATTTTGTCCGTAAAATCACAAAGATTAACTTGGACATGTCATCACTATCACTCAACCCCCCCCCCTTTTTTTTTATTTACCCCTGAATTTAATAATAAAAGTTCCCATGCATTGACAGAAATATAGATGACAGATACATAATGATGAATAGGAAGCTCAGGCAAACCTTTCGGTGCGTATGATATATTAGACACAAGAGTGACGAGTGTTCTTCAAACGAAGTAAAATTTCCAGCTTACAGACGTAAAGATTGCCGTAGTCTTGGAATCTTGGAAACACATCTTGGAAGTTTCCATATAGTATAAAATTCCATTCCGTATTCCGAAGTGTATGGTAAACATACCTACCTACAGTTTAAAGTAGAAAGACGCCGCACCATAGTGTTGGCGATGTGCAACACTACGGATGGATGTTCTTATGATACTATGTAGAACATGATGTCCACAATTAAACATGAAACGGGTAACATACCATGATTTAAATGTTTTTGAGTTTTCCGATATTTCAACACTGTTGCCAGCGCCATGTTCACGGACGATCTGATGACACCGTAAATCTCATGTCACCGTCTCATGTTCAAATATAGTTAAAAACCATGGTAGTTTAAAAAGTTACGAGGTCCACTATTCCACTCACCCAGTCCAGCGCGAAGTCCACCTGCCGGACGAAGGGAGAGAGGCGCCGCACCACAGTGTTGGCGATGTGCAACACTACAGAAGGACGTTCTCGCATGATGCTGTACACTGTGGTCTTGGATAACAGACCGATGCGAGAGAAATGCTTCGCTCGGATGGAGAAGAAGCTTGGTTCTCCTGTTAATACGGCTAGACCGCCTTCCACTTCACCTAATGAAAGTAAAATATTGAGTCTTCGTCGTGTCTATCACTTCAATACCCGAAACAAACAATTTGGTGTTAATATCGTGAAAATCAGATAAATAGTCCCAGATTTCAGGAGAGAGAACTGACCCCTCTCTGACCCCTCTCTGAATTCAAATTTTATTCTCGAGAAAGCCATATTTTAACTGTCAGGGATTTTTACTATTTTATGAGAGTATAATTATGAGTATATGACATTACATGAACATTATCAAAACCAGAAACGTATAATGCGGTTGTAGGCCTGATGTCCAGGATGTCTGTGCTAATTTGAGTTATCCAATAAAATGTACAAGCCCTCAGCACGAGTAAAAACCACTAACTTTATCTGTTAAAATTGAGGCCGTTATTAAAACAAACTTACCAGGGTAAGCAGTGAACATATGGACTTCACCATCTCCTTCAGCCACTCGCTGTGACACCAGCAGCGCTCCAGATAGGAGGTACACCAGAGCCACATCCTACACAAGATATAACTATGAGATTAAAGTTTTACTAACTTATTTTTTTATAGTTTTTAATATATAAAAGTTAGATATGTCAAACTGTGGTTCTTCTAGGACTAGTGGGTAATGGAATCGTAAGGTGGTTTTTGGTACGATTGTTTTTGATTTCTGGTTTTCAGAATATAAGTAAAGAATGTGGTCAGGGTTCTAACTTAATCGTACGAAGGAAGAAAGATAGCCCAACATAATTTTTATCACAAATTGTACTCAGATAGCTGAAAACTTTTTCATTTTAATGGTAATTTTATAATTATATGAAAAATCAGGTTAATTAAACCGCAACCCATGTAATTTTAAGAAAAATACAGATGTCACTACAAGTGATGGAGTATTTTACAAGATTATAAAAAACACCATATTACTCTATCGTTCAGAATACTCATGGCAAATGATCTTTATGTCGTACACAGAAATACCTGTCTTATATCTGGTTCACCCGGGATATTACAAAAGAGCTTAGGAAAAAACAATCTTATATTAGTTGGATTCATAGATTAGAGGAATTTAATCGTTAATTTGTGTAGGTTAACTTTCGGATATAGTCCAAGGAGATTATGGAAGTAAGTTCAGAGTAACATTTTCACTTTTGATAAGTTAAAATCTTTTACTGGCAAAGCACTTCACTCTTTAATTTAAACTAACTTAATTAAGATACTATGTAAAATTACCTTATGACTTTCTTCTTTCATAATATAAGTTCCCGCGGGCAAGTCCCGGACTTGAACCTGCCCTTGTAAAACCAGGTCACTCTCCAATCCGAGCTCTTTGACAAACGCCTCCGTCGCTATTTGTACAAGCGCCTGGAATAACAAACAAGATACCTTAATATGACTTACACATAAAAAATCTTTAAGCTATGTTTCAAAAGACAACATTGACGACGATGTTGAGAGTGTGGTCAGATCATAAGATTAAGTGGCTTGATTGTAAATGGGCAAAGAAGCTCATGTGTTGATCAAGAGAATGCAGGTTCAATTTGGATCAAGAAAGTGAGTTTTGTCTATGAAGAATATAGGTTGAAACTATACTGACATTTTACTAACCGATAATTTCATAAACACTCCTAAATTTATCTTCCGCTTATTCCAATCTACTCAGCTTTTCTACCTTTATCATAAGATAAAACTTTGAATTGATTTTACCTGTTCATCAAGATTGTCCGTGTTGCATTTCTTGTAAGATGACCCTTCCTTGCTTTTGGGCAACGAAGATGTCATCTGTACGTCGGGTTGATGCTGAAATAACAAATAACTGATGTAATCTCAACATTAAACCACTGTAACAACTTAAAGAATCTGTAAATAATATGTTTTCAATAGCAAGGTTGTTTCAAGCTTTTATTCATTTAATTTTTTCCGTTGCAATTATTCCATACAAAATTAGAATAACTGCTTTATTCTGAACATCATAAGAATAACTGCTTTATTTTGCAGGTTATTAGACGTTATTTACTTTCATCATTGCAACCTTCGGACATACACTGCTGGGCATAGGCCTCCCTTAAAATTTTCCTCAGATGATTCGTCCGTCTTGTGAGTGAACGTCCGACGCTGCGTTTCCCGATCCGTGGTCTCGAGAACCTTTCAGTTTTTAGTAACATTCCTGCGTCGTTATTTACTTAACACCTTCAATTATAAAGTGGATACATAATTCTAAGTGGATATTTATCCGTTTCTATTTACCTGGGGCGTGTTAGATGTAATATCCGGGACCATATCCGGCCGGGGACGCCTTCCCTGGATATGAATGGGACTGGATACCGAATGGTTCCCTTCCTGTTAACGGTACATGCGGTTATAGCACAATGTTATGGGCGAATGGTGTTTTATTTATGTATATTGTATCGCGAATGTAATGAATAACAAAAGGCGTACATCTTTAGGTCGTATTCTAGGTTTTTAAGATGTTTTAATTGATATACAATGCGTCCATAACACAGTCATGGACCAATAAATGCACGTTTAGGTTGTGTTTTTATATTTGTATTAGAAAATGGCATCAATGTTTTATGTTGGTCACTCACTTTCTGCACGAGACATATAACGGTTTTTCTGTATTAAGAGACTTAATGGAGATATGTTATTAAAAAACGTTAACCATGATGATATAATGTATGTCTTGCAAACGGACGATAAATATAGTTCTACTGAAATATCAGCTTTCTATAAACAATCAGCCATAGAATAAAATTTATTCCATTTAATGGTAATATACCTAATTAAAACTGTTTTTCTATCACAAACCATTAAAAAACAAACAAAACACACAAAAGTTTAAATTACCATCGTTTCGAAAGGGAATATGGAGTCGGGAAACCAAGCCTAGAATTTCATAAAATTGTTACTTTACAATAGGAATACAAAATTATATGATATGACAGTTCTGGGTTGATATTTGACCATAAGGGTCGTGTATTAATTATCATCACTTTAGGCGTAAATATCAACCAATGGAATTATATTCACTTCATAGTCATTGACTCACTTATGCTTTCTATGTGTATATTATGAAATGGTGTAAAATAAATTCGAACTCATATCGTAATCCTCGATAGCGTAGTGGGATAGCGCATCCAGGGCTAAACTGAAAGGCGTGGGTTCGACTCCCACTCGAGGAGCAAGGTTACGATGTGATCTTTTTTCTATAACATTTTTATACGTATTTTTTTCTATATCATTCTAATATGTATACCCTGTATACATATATACAGGGTTACTGGATCAACAGTAACATACCGCATGGTCCGGCATCGGTCTGTCGTGGTGCGGCGAGTGCATAGAAGTGCCGCTGTCGACTGTGGATCTGGCAGACTTGCTGGGCGATGAACTGAACTGATTCGGACGACGCTTTTCACGACCACCCTGTATACAGAATTACATCTATTTATGCTAGGCAAATAGGTAAGTGTGGTTATGGAAAAGTTCGTGTGAGGTTTTAACCTTTTTCGTTTACAGAAAGGGGTTAAAAGGTTGAAGTATAAAAAACCAGTAAAGACTGGACTTTTCTCATAAGGAAGATGTACTTTGACACGTTATTGATATTTTCATTACTATCGTCATTTCCAACTATTCAAATGGTAAGAAACTTGCCTTGCAACGGGAAAGCTTGGCTCATAAATAAGTAACCAAAAAAATAACATAAATAAATAACTTACAGGGTTAACCAGTTCAGCACTAAGTCCAAGGTACTGATGCAGAGCGGTGAACGTTACTCGTTGTAAGCGAACCATGATGATCTGAAAGTATAAGAAATGTTGACTTAACTTTAATACGCCATTTTCACTGTCTCAAGCATTGTTATAGATGGATCGTATACTTAAGTATACTTAACAATTATTCACTACTTTGTACATCGGAATTCATATCAGTTCTTCCGTGACCACGAGCGACTGCAAAGCACTTGAAACGTCGGAATGGTAATATAAAGAATAATGTTAGCTATTGTTGTATATGCATAATATACAGCCAGTTAGTATGTATCATTATTATAATTATTTCTCATTTCCTTATTTCAAGGTTAAATCCATTTAAAATATCTTTAATGAATGGTAATGCGGCCTTATCGCTAAGGAACGATAAGGCCGCCCATTGTACTTGTTTCTTTTGTTGTTTTTGTTTGTTTGTTTTGGTGTGCAATTAAGTTTTTTGTATTGTATTGTATAATATTCATGTATAATCAATTATTCATCTTCATATCCCATCTCATTAAGGCGCTACCACCCCTCAATTGCACTTTTTCAAATAGAAAAAAATAATACTTCTTAACAAACCACGCATCCAATTTTAATATATGTGTTACTTCAGGATATTACCTAGGTTTTGATCGAAGGAAAACATAATAGCTGAAACTTTTCTCGATAGATTTATTTATTGAAAATGACCCTTTTAAGAATTTAAAATGCAAATATTTGGATAACTACTTTGAATATCAACATGGAATTTATTGTAAAAGATAGGTAATAAGATGATCTAGATTTTGGTCGAAGGATTTTTTGAAGAAGATTCAGGAACTAATTTTAATCAATAAATTATTCAAAAAGCTGCACGCGCATTGCGTTTTAGACTGATTCAGTACCCCCGTGACCGCCGTCAACGCCGGACGTATGTCGCTTGTCGTACTAACTATGTAGTATGCTGTGGCGGAACCAATTTGACCAAATTTGAAGTATTTATTTCGATTGGCGGGCTTATTTGTTAGTTAGTACCTATCGAATTAGATAGAAGGTGTTTAGTGTGGGGTAGTTTTATAAAGTATTATTATTTTTGAAACAATTGGTGTAAAAATGGGTTATAAAAATTATTAAAACGTAATTTTGACGCCCTCTGTGGCGCAGCGGGCGAAGGTCCGCCTGCGACGCAAGAGGTTGCGGGTTCGATTCCCGCCTCGGAACAACAATTTGTATGATCTGCAAATTTTTGTTCCGGGTGTCTGGGTGTTATATATGTATAATAAAAAAATATATCTATCTATGTATGTATATTATATTAAATATATCAGAAGTCTAGCACCCGTAACACAAGCTTCGAGCTTACCACGGGGCTAGATGTCGCTGTGTAAAATTGACCAGTAATATTTATTTATTATTTATTTATTTTTAATTTATAAAATAAAATAAAATATTTCGATTGGCGGGCTTATTTGTTAGTTAGTACCTATAGAATTAGATAGAAGGTGTTTAGTGTGGGGTAGTTTTATAAAGCTATTATTTTTTAATACTATAAAATAAAATAAAATAAAATAAAATAAAATAAAATAAAATAAAATAAAATAAAATAAAATAAAATAAAATAAAATAAAATAAAATAAAATAAAATAAAATAAAATAAAATAAAATAAAATAAAATAAAATAAAATAAAATAAAATAAAATAAAATAAAATAAAATAAAATAAAATAAAATAAAATAAAATAAAATAAAATAAAATAAAATAAAATAAAATAAAATAAAATAAAATAAAATAAAATAAAATAAAATAAAATAAAATAAAATAAAATAAAATAAAATAAAATAAAATAAAATAAAATAAAATAAAATAAAATAAAATAAAATAAAATAAAATAAAATAAAATAAAATAAAATAAAATAAAATAAAATAAAATAAAATAAAATAAAATAAAATAAAATAAAATAAAATAAAATAAAATAAAATAAAATAAAATAAAATAAAATAAAATAAAATAAAATAAAATAAAATAAAATAAAATAAAATAAAATAAAATAAAATAAAATAAAATAAAATAAAATAAAATAAAATAAAATAAAATAAAATAAAATAAAATAAAATAAAATAAAATAAAATAAAATAAAATAAAATAAAATAAAATAAAATAAAATAAAATAAAATAAAATAAAATAAAATAAAATAAAATAAAATAAAATAAAATAAAATAAAATAAAATAAAATAAAATAAAATAAAATAAAATAAAATAAAATAAAATAAAATAAAATAAAATAAAATAAAATAAAATAAAATAAAATAAAATAAAATAAAATAAAATAAAATAAAATAAAATAAAATAAAATAAAACACTTATTTCTTTTTTATTATTTTAATAAAATTCAACATAATTTGACTGGATAAATTTGGTTATACATAAAAAAATTATCAATAACAATTATCACTTTTATCACATTTGATCAACACTAAAAAAAATTATCACTTTTATCACATTTGATCAACACTAAAAAAATTATCACTTTTATCACTTTGATCAACGCTTATAAACAATTATCAAATTGCTTGCACGTGTATGTACGTACACTGTGTTGACCATGACTAATTAGCAGTACCTAGTCATCTTTACGTTATCATATTCGTAGTGATCAGGTGCTCACACTGTATTACACTGTATGTGTGTGTGTATGTACTGTATTTGAGATTACGGAAAGTACTAAAAATAGCACGAAACCTAATTCTTATTCAATAAAATTATAGAAGTTTAAAAAGATAAAGAAAATCCCGGGGTCTTTTTGAATAAAGTAAGCAATCCCGGGAACACCAAAAAATTATTTCGAAATAGGTAGTTATTTTGAACATTTTATTTTATTTTATTTTATTTTATTTTATTTTATTTTATTTTATTTTATTTTATTTTATTTTATTTTATTTTATTTTATTTTATTTTATTTTATTTTATTTTATTTTATTTTATTTTATTTTATTTTATTTTATTTTATTTTATTTTATTTTATTTTATTTTATTTTATTTTATTTTATTTTATTTTATTTTATTTTATTTTATTTTATTTTATTTTATTTTATTTTATTTTATTTTATTTTATTTTATTTTATTTTATTTTATTTTATTTTATTTTATTTTATTTTATTTTATTTTATTTTATTTTATTTTATTTTATTTTATTTTATTTTATTTTATTTTATTTTATAAAACTAACCCACGCTAAATACCTTCTATCTAATTCTATAGGTACTAAACTACTAACTAACAAATAAGCCCGCCAATCGAAATATTTTATTTTATTTTATAAATTACGTTTTAATAATTTTTATAACCCATTTTTACTTGACGTGTAAAAATATCTTACCAATAAATTGATTATATGAAAAGGAAATTTTAAGAATAAAACAACCTGTAGACGCATTGCCTGTAGAGAGCTGCCACAGATTACAATACTAATTGTCTATTCTATTGTATGCTACACAACTAATTCTGGTTAGCGCTGCGCGTAATATTTTCGATACGCCAGCGCCAGATGCGGTCGCCGTTGTCAACTCTCGTAGTCGTTTCTGCCGCGATTTTAGCTGCTCACAGCGCCTTAATAAGGTAATTACTCACTTGAATAACCCTGACGAATATATCAGGGTATTCCTTAAATACTTCTTGGAAAGCTCTCATCGGTAGCTTTATCACTTGCGAGTCTTCTAACGCTTTGGCGTTCACAGTTTTGTACGGTTGGGAATGGCCCTGTAACAAAATTAAAAACAATTCAACCTATTTTAGTCAAAATGCATTATGTAGTTAGTTAGTTTTACTTTTGACCTTAACCTTCACTTATGTGTTGGTTAGAAAAAGTGATATTTTAGGAAGAATCTGAAAGGAACTCAATGTAATTATTTAGGTGTAACATTTATTTATTTTAAGAATTATCATGTATTGGTAAAACGAAAATTGGTTCATGTGACAAAATTTTTCCTTTTGCAGGCGGAGATTTGTCCGCTGTCGTCTTATATTTCATATATCAACTGGACTAAAAATGTAAAGGGCATCCTCTGTTTCATACATTTTTATGCATAAAACAGGGCCCAATGAAAAATAGGACTTCAAATATGTACTTAGGAAGCATAGTGGTTCTACAGCTTTGGTGCCAAATTAATATTACGTAGGCCACCGTGTTCTATCAGAAAACAGTACTTTTCTTGGCAGGCACTTTTAATTTTGCTTATATAACCCGCGCAGATAGAAATTTGAAAATGGCGGCGGGTACGTATGGTACGATTGGCAAAACAAGGATAAAAGTATAGACAGCGATAGAGAGTGAGTGAGAACGCATGCGAGCGGACGCCATTTATAAATCAATTCTTTAAGTGCGCGGCTTATACAAGTAGTACAGACCGTCAAGACGTCGGTGAAGCTCAATAGTGACGTGACGCTCTCTCCCGCGCGCACCACCTTGAGCGACAGTCCGCTGCCGTCCTGGTTAGTGATGTATACATTCACGCGCCCCGTTTGAACTACGTACACATTTTCGTCTGTGTCGCCTGAAAAATTAATAATTAATATAATTATTATTAATTAATAATTAAATTAATTAAGTTACTAACTGCATTCTGTTTCTAATTCTAAAATTTGATATTTTTACTATCTGTCAGTTTTCCCAACGGTAAAAATAAGAGTTAAAAAGTAATATCCGAGTTGAATGCTCGAAAACAAAAGGGATTTACTTCCATCTTGCTAATTTTATATCATGTAGTAACAACAGTGACTCTAAAGATATTTAGAAGATATTATTTGAGAATGAAATCGACACAAAACCACACACATTTTGACCTACAATCCAAGTTTCCCTTTTGAATCTTATGCCTATAGATAGAGTATCATAGCGTAAATTGCTGCATTCGGTATCTAATACCGTAAAACACTCCAACATTGCCACCGAGGGTAATTTTGCCCGAAGACCAATTTTTAAGCAAAACTTTTAATAGCAAAAATATCTGAATACTATGGTAACATTTATTGACTTTGGTAGAAAATAGGTTTTGTGTTTAGCACCACTGCCTATTGGATGTAACGCTAACGTCACTCAGTAACTTGTTGGAACTCGTCAAAGACAGAGTGTATTTTTGCGGGCAAATTTTGGTAAAAATTCAAAAGTGGATTGTGCGTGATGGAGAAAACACAGATGAGTTTAATTTATATTATGTTGTACAAAAAACTTAAGGTATTATTATAACGTTATTGTCATTGATGCAGCTCTTGTATAACTAAAGTTATAATGGTGGGCAAAGTTATCTAGTATTTTTGCGATCTACTATTGACAACATTGCCCGCAGTCAAAATAAGCTTAGGGTTGACACATCCGAGTTTTTTTTTTTTTTATAATTATTATTATCTTGATTATTTAGATAATTTATTTTTATTATTTCTTAAAAGCAAGAATAAATCTCGAATTCGTCAAAGAAAGTCAAGACGAAAGATTGGAACCAGAATGTATTAAAAATAACACGGAATAAATGTTAATACTTGCATGTGAATCTGTTGAATCAAACATGTTACTCGAAAGTTTTTTTAAATAATTCAATAGAAGATAATCTTGTTTTTTTATTAACATAAAAAGAAATAAAAAGTCAAGAACAGTTTACTGAGATGTACCAACCCTATCACTTTACTAAAGGCGAAAAGCGAATTGTATGGAAAATGCTAACAAGGTCAGGGTAATTTTGCCCAACTAGCCTAACATGGATTTTGGTAGGAAACCTGTCATGGATTCGCTTTAGTTTTAAAGTAAAGGCCAGTTTTGTTCAGAATTCTTCTACAGGTTTTGCTGTCAGCTGATTAGAGGCCGGAGAGGAGATATTTGCGTCAAAAATCAACGTGGGCAATGTTGGCAATAAGTCGAGATAACATTGCCCGCCTTTAAAAATATTAAAATACTTGATTTAATATTGACGAATAACAAAATCTAATAAAATAATACATGCAAAATATCCTATAGTTGCAGATGCTAATAGAAAATACTTGTGTCCCCATACAAAAAAATAACAAAAATTGTAATTATTCGAAAAATGTGGGCAATGTTGGAGTGTTTTACGGTACTGTTCATGTATGTATATGAACAGGCTGTCGGCACTGACCCAATTTAAAAAGGAAGGCACATAATGAGTTAGATGAACGACACACTATTATTCCTTGACACAGATAACCCCCACTAGATGGTCCATTATAATACTTTTGTTCCGATTCAAACGCACCGAAGTTGGAGGAAGGCGCGGGTTGCGGGGACTGGAACAAAGGCGTTGTGATTGGCTATTTCAAGGTCGCACTTAGGTCGCGGGTTGGGAACATTGAACGAATTTGTCGATAATTAATTTCGATGATTCGTTTTAAAATTTCATATTAAAATGAAAATAGCATCATGTAGGTAGGTAGATATGTATTTATTTTTGGAATACACAAATCTGTAGAACTTAAAAATTAAAAAAATATAGTAGAAAAATTTATCACTAATAATTCATTTTACTGAGTAAGTACTCTATAAACATATTTAAACGGTTTATGGATTACTTATTTATTTTTACATACAATAATACCGAGAGACCCGCTAATATACGTCGTCTTTTATTTTTAACGATATCGATTAGAATTTACAACACTAACGTTACACGTGCTTTCGCCGAGAAGGACAACGAATGCAATAAGCGCAATGCGGAAAAGAGACAAGTGAACGTCCTTCGTACGAGTAGCCATTATAAGCTGACCTCTTCACTTGCTTTAGACTATAGAAACGTATATGAAGTTCACGGGTCTGACACTTGGTCGCAACTAAAGCCGTGTTTCGAGGCGGGGCTTTACATATGGTTGGTTTAACCATATGTTTGGCGCGCGGTCCTCGCCTGTTATGAGGTATCTGGTTGGTTATTAATCTGTGTTCCTTGATATGCATCTAGATTGCATGTAACATGAACAGACTGTTGCCACTTGTTTTTTAAATTTAAATTAGTTTATACATTATAACCTAAGTATGAATACTGTGAGCATAGAGTGTAGAGCCGTGTTGGCTAAGTGGGAGCACACCCGACTTTCATTCCGAAGGTCGTGGGTTCAAACCCCGCCGCGCACCTCTGATTTTTCTTCTTGGAAAATTATGTGTGCTATAAAAACACGTGCTCTAACGGTGAAGGCAAACATCGTGAGGAAACGGCATGTTCTGAGAACTTCTCAAAGTTTGAAGAACATGTGTCATTCACCAACCCGCACTTGGCCAGCGTGGTGAATTAAGGCCTAATCTCTCTCGCCAAGAGAGAAGTTCCTGTGTCCCAGCAGTGGGAACGTGAATAGGGGTGTTATGGTTATGAATACTGTACAATTATATAAAAAGAGCCTCGAGGCGAGCGATGGAACTGCTGCAGAGTTTTCTTAACTTTTGCAGTTTTATCATTATACATTATATTGTACTATTTCACTTTCACCATTTTTCGTGAGTTATACCATTCATTTTATTAAACGGGAATAATCAATTACTCACGTTTTTACACAGGAGTTAATAATAATAATAATAAATATTACTGGTCAATTTTTACACAGCGACATCTAGCCCCTAGTTAAACAACTCTCGACGTTTCGACCACAACAAGAGCAGTCTTTATCAGGAGGAGTGAGCGTCCCGCCGTGCTCCGTCTCCCGTTTTATAAAATGAATAACATTGTAGGTATTCTAAATTAAACTTTTTGTATTTTAGACGGTTCCCACTGACCCACTTTAAACAGGAATGCCCCAGCAGATAGGTTGACGATCTCCGTGTGCTTGCAGAGCATGAGGAACACGGGCTTCTCGAAGTGTCCGAACACGCGGATGCTGTGCAGCATGTAGAGCGCGTCGGGCGGCACGCGGTCGTCACTCGTTAGGTCTTCTTCCAGGTATTCTGCTGGCGGCTCTAGAACCTGGAGACATACAGATTTGACTAACACTCGGTTGCACAAATATTCTTTAAATTAATGAAACAATGAATTAAAGACACATTATGCTTAGTCCTTACTAAGTACATCTCATCATCAACTTTTCGGTCAAGGTGATAGGACGGTATAAACGTGCTTTATCATTTTGTTCCGTTTTACTAATTAATTATATCAAAATAGTTGGGTAATTAATAACTATGTATAGTAAAACCATTTCTAAAATGAACGCCCCTCCACCGAATTCTGTATTTTTTTTTCTGTGTATTCTGTTTATCTGTATTTCCTCTCACACGTTGAAATCATCACGGTTTTGTGGAGGGGAGTTCATTTTTAGAATGGTTTTACTATACTTAATGTAATTTTTTGTTCCGAGGCGGAAATCTAACCCGCCACCTATTGCGTCGCAGGCGGACCTTCGCCTGCTGTGCCAAAAAGGTCATCAACCTATCTATTTAGGCAAAGACCTTACCTTCAGCTGTTCCGGAGCCGCCTCCTTCTTTAGCTGCAGCAGTTTCCTCGCGAACCGCATCACCGCCCGCCGCTTCTTCCCCTGCCCCGAGTTGGAGATGGACTTCACTTTGCGCAGCATCCGTCTGCCGTAGAACAGCATCTTGTCTCGCTTGCGGAACCTCTTGGCGGGTTCCCCTGACGCACCCACTGTGCTCTGGCCGCCAGATAGCTCTGTTAGAGGGCAATAAAGCTCAATACTCACTTAGGTTTAAAAGTTTGAAGGACATGTGTCATTCACCAACCCGCACTTGGCCAGCGTGGTGAATCAAGGCCTTATCTCCCTCGTCAAGAGAGAAGTCCCTGTGCTCCAGTGGGAACGTGAATAGGGGTGTTATGTACTCACTTAGGGTATTACTCGATAGTTTAACTGTTTATTTTTACTCGACTTCGATTTAAACTATCGAGTAATACCGTATGTGAGTACTGAACTTGAATTAGGGCTGGGGTATTCGAGCAGATTAGGCATTTAACGCTACTCATTCTACCTAAGCGAAGTCTTAGTGTTACAGAGTAAAGCAGTAGGCTTGGTATGTTTTGAGCTCACAAATTACAAGGTGTCTTTAGACTGACTAATGCCTGAAGGCTTATATACCTGAAGACGGGGTGCAGCGCTTAACTTACTGCGATCCCTTACCCACGCGTGATTATGCCAAATCCCCATGGTCTATTATGCTCTTTTAGAGAGCCGTGTGCCAGTATCGATGGGACGTAAAATGGGTTTTTACTTATAATAATGATGATATTATATTAGCTTTTCCACCAGAGCTAGCTTATAAGTTACACGGATAAGGCCTTGAACCACCGATCGCAATGCTACAAAATGACTAATATTAAACATTCACTAAGCATGATATTCTAAAGCTACGTAAGACTAACCTTTGCTTCGCCATCGTCTGTAGTAAAAGAAGAATATTACTAGCAGCGAGACCAGGAACAAACCGCAAAACGACCACATCAACTGAAACAAACAGACGTACGTGCAAGGTTATTCTTATAACGTAGACCTAGGTACTCTTTTTGTCTAGGAAATACAAAAACCTAATTCTTTTGTAGTACTGTTTTTGTAGTAGGTACGGTTTCTTAATAATACTCCTTCTCCTTGCTTATGATAGATTTTGTAAACAAAAATTCTGTCTTTATTAATTCTACATTCATGAAATATAACATTTTTATGCGGTTTTTACATGCATTAGAGTAGAGAGTAGATAGGTACCTCGTATAGTATAATAATGCTTGAGGCGGGTCGCTAGTCAATAATAAAGAAAAGAATATAACCGGAATATTTAATATGACAGAACATTAATAAACAAGGAATTTGTTTCTTAAAATAATTACGGATATATTTTCTAAAATATATAAATATTATTCAATACGGAACCCACTAATAACGTCATCATGGACCCACAAAAAAAGTCTATACAATGAAACTAGCGTACGCCAGATGACAAAATACAAGGTCAAGGTTCTAACTGATGAAATATCTATTAGATAGGTACAATAATTTGTCAACAAATGTATGGTGCACATTACTAGAAACATTATTCATTTAATTAAACAAACTGATATATGTGAAGCGATGATTACATATGTTTGTAACACAACATGAAGGAAGTTTAATGATCTTTTGTCTTGAATTAAACCAATAACATTTCCTCTGAAATCCCAACCGCGTCAAATTTGTAAAATGCAGTGCTTCTTGGCAATACCAACACAAACGTCATTAAAACCTCAGACGTAATTACCTACAAAGATCTCTGAATACTTAAGAAGCAAACATAAATTATAAAAGGAAAACAATTTCATAATTAATAAGAGTTACAAGGATACAAGGAACTAAATAGGCTCATGATTTTACGAAAATCAGTTTTACGATTAAAGTAATAAAAGTGTTAATTAATCAAGTTCTTAACAAGGAGAGTTGCCACAAATATTGGATTAAAATAACATAACTTATCAACTATGCTTTACAGTGTATGCTATAGAATCTTGGCATATATTTTAAATTTATTTGTTAATCCTAAAAATTGTAAGAAGAAGTTATATCACATGCACATTACGCAACCACAGAAATTTATCCATGTGACTGGAACAAAAGGTATATTGAAGTTTAGAAGATCAAGTGTGAACTATGTTCTGAAGACATATGATGGGTTAACACGGAAAGTGCTGTTAAGTAACAAGCAAACTAGCACATGATCATAATATTACGCCTAATGTGAGACACGCATCCCTTCGATAGAACCCATTATTTATCTTGGGGGAAAAGGTATAATAGCCAATTTAGCCGAAATGTGGTGCTGGCATATTTGTATCTGGTCACGATCCTTAGCAGTGAGGGATCAAGGAAGATGAACCAGGCTTGAAAGACACAGTAAGAATAATGCTGCTGCCTGACTTCTGCTATATGAAGCCCTTAGTCACTTTGAAGACCAGAACCCACAAGAAGAAATGAGCAGAACCATAGATAATTTATACTTGTATAAAGCTTTTGTGATAGATAAACAATGCATGAAAAAACCACTGGAAGATACTTTGGTATACAATGCACATGCAAGTGGATGTCAAGTGTATGTTATACTTTCCAGGGTTTTTAGGTAATAAAACAAAAATATGTAATACTTCATCAATATTTTTTGATTTTCTTTAAGTCATTAATGTCCTTATATGGGAAAATGCCTACCCCAATCTAATTTAAACATCTATGTATATCTGTGATTACACTGTGATAATTATAAATATTGTTTAGACATACCTAATGATTTGGACTTTAAAGTTATGTTAATGTAAATAAATAAACATTATATAAAAACATATTTTTTTAAACACACTTATGTCTGGGCTGCTGGTTCTATTTCTATAATAATTATTTATGTGTAGTAATTTAATTAATGTGTTAAGGTTATGAATAACATTTTATTTTACTGTGGTTATTCCATAAAATGAAGGCAATATCTCTTGATAGTCTACTTATAGTGAAAACCAATTAATTGATATTGATAGCAATAGGTATATGTGAAAATTATCTATGAGTTAAATCATGATTACAATAATATTAGTAATTAATAGAAATCACAGTTGTAGGTAGTTTTTTGTATGATAAATGTAGAGATTATATTTATAGATCAAGGTCATTAATGTGTCTAATCTAACTTATATTATGGAACTCCAGGGCCTAAATACAGTACCAACTTATCTATAAGGGCTTCATAAATTAAATTACGGAATAAAAGAATACTGAATATTAAACACCAGCATAAAGGCAGCATTGTTATTCAGTGCACCCTACAGAATTAGCTCACCAACCTGACTTGTGTGGCGATTAAATCCCCTAAAGTGAATTAGATTTAGGTAACATTTTGAGTGCCTATCAGTTCTAGCACCTACCAAGGTTTCCGGTAAGTACAATATTGTCCATTTTTAGCTAATCAAAACGCGTAGTAACATTGACTTCAAGGATGTTTTGTTTTTCGCAACATGATAAACAACATACGCGATCGTGTTACGTAAACATTAAAATTTATAAAGAGTTCATCGGAAGATAGTATCAATAAGGTACCAATAAGTTTAAACATTACAAAACAAGAAATTTAAGTTAAAATCTCAAGTAAAATCGATAACAACGTACCTGATTTTCTTGTACGATGTCAGACCATTCTGCAGTCCATGTTTTCATGGCAAACATGTTAGATCTGTCGTTTATATTGCTGAGAAGATCTACGACATCCATTGTTGCTCATTTATTGCTTAATTGTCGACTTGTTAAACAAATGAACTTTTATCTTCCCGATGCCGGAAAACAGCACTTCAACCAATACAATGCAATTCCGATCAACCAACAACCTAACCATACATAATGAATGAATGAATGAACCACCAAACTAAGTCTATGCCCGTCTGTCCGTCCTGCAATGCAAAACAAATAAGATTTTAGTGTCGACAGCTGAAAGTTAAGTAATTTTGTAGGAATGTTTCTTCCATCCACTATCTGTGCTTCCATCCAAATGAAAGCTGGCGCCCGTTTTATACAAATTTAGAAAACTTAAACTTATGAACTTATATGGGTATTGAACTTATATGGGTATATAAGTTCAAAAGTTCAAAAAGTTTTTATTCATATTAAACATTACAGTTTTAACAACCAATGCGTCTTATGCTTAATAATAATATATATAAAAAAAAAAAGAAAATTACAGTAATATAAATTATGTTAACACTTAAAGTATAATATTGCTTATCATACAACTACTTAGTAGAGGTAACATATTTCTTATTGACTACAACATAATGTTTAATTACTATCTTTAATTAATAGGAACTATAAAAAGTATACAAAGTATTAAATAAAAGATAGACTTATCTATTTATATACAATTTACCAAGATAAAAGTGGGCCGGGTTGTTCGCAATAACTTAAACAGGCATCGTACGGTAATCATTAACAACCTTGATTTACTGTTAACAAAACACTTGAAATTTTCAGTAGATTATTAAGAATTCCGGAAGAGTTGGCATCTTCGCTTTGAACATCCCAGCTGTTTATTTAGTCTTAATAAGTCAGTGTCACCCGTCATCTTATTAGCTTAGGGTATGGTCCGTTACCATCAAACTCGATCAAATTAATTTAAGTAGCGGTTTTGACACGAAAATACTAAATATTTCGCCAAAAATAAAAGAAGAAGAAGATACTGAATATGGAAGAAGTATAAAATCTATGGTCAGTTCGGTCACCTAGCTTCACACCGATTGTGAGCCAATCAGGCGCTGGCTATCTACCATCTTTCTCACTCATGCCACGCGAGCACAGCAGAGTGTTCCCTCGCTCATTCTTTCATTGGTGACTTGTAACCACTTTCTGTTCTGGATTCCTGTCTGTTTCTCTCTTCACTAACTTCACAGGCTCACAGCTTCACTTCTTCGATCCGTATCGCGCGCGTGTTCACTTCAAAATATTACGCCATTTTCTTTTACAGCTAATTTTTGGGCTGG
The DNA here is from genome assembly GCA_963691955.1 of Chloroclystis v-ata. Classification (NCBI taxonomy): domain Eukaryota; kingdom Metazoa; phylum Arthropoda; class Insecta; order Lepidoptera; family Geometridae; genus Chloroclystis; species Chloroclystis v-ata. The sequence goes on from OY829905.1 coordinate 7,270,688, forward strand.
TTCTATTATTCGTGGCGTGGTAAAAATTGTGTCAGATTAAATAGGTTCTCAAAGTTCTCATTTACTAAAGAACCTAATACCTATCAACCCCGCATATCGTAAGTTACACTCCCTCCACCTATATGCCTTTCTCTTCTCATAGTAGGTAATCACGCTGTTATCTCTCAATCAAGCAAGATAACTTCGTTAAATTACCACGTTTCATAAATTTCCAGATTATGTCTTCTTCGAGATACCGTGAGTGGGATCTCTCCTGCAAAGTATACGTTGGTAACTTGGGGACTAACGCTTCAAAATATGAAATAGAGAAAGTATTCAATAAATATGGAAATATCAGAAACGTGTGGGTGGCTCGGAATCCACCTGGATTCGCATTTGTGGAATTTGAGGACCCTCGTGACGCCGAAGACGCTACCAGAGGCTTAGATGGAACGTAAGTTTTTTGCATTACAATTTACCTATAATACATGTACATGAGATTTGATGATCCTTGGGAAGTTTGGGGACGCCATTTTGATATGAGTTGACCTAAATTTAGATTTTGATAACTTATATCTCAATCGATTTAGTTAAGAGCTTTGGATATGGATGGACAACAGCCTCTTCTTATCCACTAGTAACTCCCACTAAATGTGTTTGCCAATATCATAACTAACGTTTTTTACCACGGACCATATGTTATGGTTAAATACTATTCTAAGTATATTCAATTGTTATACATTGTACAATAGTAGCACACTCCTTAGATCCGTTTCATTCTCAATGTGAAACGCTTGAGTCATAAGTGTGCCATAGCATGATACCTCCAACTCAAGACTGACATGTGCTATTCTGTGTGGATAGCAATTGCCTTGAGATGGGGAACATTTTAACTACCTCCAGAAAAATATATATTGTGTTAAATTAAAAAAAAAATTAAAAAAAAAAAAAATCTTTATTTCTTTAACTTAACCTAGTTAACATAATTGTGGTTTGAAACCCACTTTTAAGTAACAGTTTACTTGTGATAGTGGATTCCGCTCTTCCGTTTTCATTTAATAAAGGTTGAGTCGGATTTCGTTGTTTTATATTAATAACAATAGTTTTAAAAATTGGGATGTACCATAAATTTACATTTTAAAAAATAAATCTAGTTAAATCTACCTGTTGGTATAGTATTGTTTCTTATTTGCAGTCGCTGCTGTGGAACCCGCATTCGGGTTGAAATGTCCAATGGTCGCACACGTCGTGATCGCAGGTAGGTTCTTAGAACATTGTTATATTTTGAAAATTATAAATTGAATTAATTTACCTACATGTTTACACATTGGTATTTGTATTTCAATATTGTAATACCATAAATTGCCTACTCTTTTGTAAATTTTCTTAATTTCTTTATAGTTGGATAAATGCACCAGTTGTGTAAACATTTAAGTTCTATATTTTTGACTTGAAGCACAAGATACTAAACGTGGTGGGTGTTGGAACGTTTGCAGGTCCATTTTATCAACCAACCACCAACACACCAACGACCTCACCACATCTGTTCACCACAACTCCGGCTCGTTTGCCAATCCGACATCCGCGAACGCCGCTCGCCACATCCTCAACTTGTGCCGCCGACTGTCCAAACTTCTACGCGCATCGCGAGACAACTGCGTCCCTATAACTCTCCTAGCAGCCATCACCTAATCCTGTCGAATCCCCCATGGATTTGAACTTAGAATGCCACAGGGCATTCCCTTCGCTGCTTCGACTGCACCACCAGCCGCACCGAGCAATCTAACAGCAACTCCCTTCAGCCGTCTCTCTCTTCCAATATTCAACGAAGATAACATCGGCTCAGTTATTCCCTCGGCCTCGGCAACACTACGGTCAACCGCACACCGTATTTGGGTACTATTTGAATCCTTATTAGAACCTTACCTTACCAGTACTTAGTTTAGTTACGTTGCATTGGAGGCGTAAGGAGAGTAACGTAGACTTAACAATAGAATCAAAATTTGAGAATAGTTTGAAGTGGACGAGCGACAACGTAACAATTAACAACTTTGAAAATATAAACATTTGAGTTGATATTACCAAATTACATTGCAGATATTTTGTTTTATGTGTGGTTAAGATAGAATTTACTATTTCTAAACGATCTTAACCTCGCATCAAATAGCATTTTATGGGTTTTAGTTACGAATTTCTATCAATACTTCAGTATATTTCTAATTCAAAAGAAAGTCGTAACTCAGCCCGCCTCATTCCTGTCAGTAACAGTGCTCTGTGTCAGGTCGCGGAGCCGCAGTCCCCGCCGTCGTTCGTACTCGCGCGGTCGCTCGGGCTCCCCGCGCCGCTCGCCCTCCGTGAGACGCCGCTCGCCGTCCCCGAGGCGCTCCAGATCTCGAGACAGGCGCTCACGCTCCGGCAGCAAGCCTAGGTAAGACATCATAACAACCATTGTAAAATCTACACTAAAATAAAACCTATATTGTCTAATCGCTTCTCAACGTAAGCATGAAAAATTGAAAACACTGAAGCGAACTGTCAAAAATGTTAACAAGAATTGTTTAAAAGGTATTTACATAGATGAGTTAAAAATATATTTTGATTTGAACCCATATTACTTATTTTATAAAAAAATTCAAAAAAAAACTTGAAACTGTATTGCACAATAGTAGCACACTCCTTAGATCCGTTTCATTCTCAATGTGAAACGCTTGAGTCATAAGTGTGCCATAGCATGATACCTCCAATTCAAGACTGACATGTGCTATTCTGTGTGGATAGCAATTGCCTTGAGATGGGGAACATTTTAACTACGTCCAGAAAAATATTTATGTTGTTTCAAATCGACCTGTTGGTATAGTATTACATCCCACTCTACTTCTATATGAGCCTTACTCAAATATTAATAATTTGTTATTTTAATTGCAGTAACTAAGAAACCGAGAGAAGTTGCACGAAATGCAGGTATTTATTCACAACTTTTATCTCCTCTTTTTTTCTTTCTCCATAACTCTAAAACCAGTGATCCGAATTTGATGAAATAGATGTCTGAGACACAAGATAGGCTGTATAATTTCTTGCCCAGTTGGATGATGTGGCTCCCATACAAACCATAAGCCAGTAACAATTATTAATTTGACTTCTTTAAACTAATAATGCTGACTTTGTTCCAGATTTGAATGAACAAGCCATTTGAGAATGGAGAATCGGACAAATTATTTAATTAATAATAAGTTTAAAAGTGTAAGTGAATTGTGTTGTCCTAATTAGATGTTGGATATGTTCTATTTATACATGGAGCTACTAAATATCTCATTTATTTGCAAGCTAGAAAGCTAGTCTAGAATATACTGATAAAAAACACGTATTTTTGTAGATACCCTACAAATTTTAACAGCAACACCTTAAATATTTATGTAACTACCTATCCTAATATGAATAAAGTTAGTGTTAAGAACGATGGACGATTTTTATTAAAATACTCCTTGAAATTTGTATAAAAACAATATTTTATTTGATATGTATATTTAACTGATACAAAATAGGCTATAAACATTTGTATAATATGATTAAAATTTATATAAATTCGCACAACCTTAAAAAATTAACGCTTAGACTAGCTTAGCTCTTAAAATTAAGTCGCAACGGCACAAGAAAAAGTACGTATAAAAGTTGTAGATAAGAATAATAACACTAATGAAAGCAACTACAATTTTCAAACATTTAAGTCTTATACAAAAAAAGAAAATTGATAACATTAGTCTCTTTTCAAGCTTACTGGCTGTTGCTTTTTACTCTGAAAATAGTCAAAGTAAACATACGTCCCGACAGCAACAAAAATAGTACCCACGACATGGAAACCAGTAAAACTATTCTTAAAAACTAAAACAGATATCAATAAGGAAATAAACTTTCTCAAAGTCAGTATAAAAGACACAGTAACAGAGTTTTCTATCGTTGCTAATTCATGGACGGAATATGTGCAGTAAAATTGACTTAATATGGACATGACTATTAGGATCCACATGTCTGATTGAAGGTTGACTGCCCTGTTCACTAGTTGAGGTGATAGGGCCAGGAAAACTGGCATTGGTAGTGCGTACGTGTAAAACAGCAACTGTGAACAATAAATGATCAAAAATGTGGCAATAGATTGCCATTATCAATTAGTATCCAAATCATGATAAGATATTATTAATAATTAAATAAGATATTTATGTCTGTAACAAGACAGACACTAATATCATTATCATTTCGGCCTAAATTAAAATATTAAATTCATTCACGGAACGATTATTTGCAGATCTTAGGTATTAACATTATTTGTAGGCTGTATCAAACCAGCAACCTGAGTCACAGGCCAACCTTCGCATGCTCTAATTTATTAAGAGGCCTATTACGTGAAATCGCGAAATTGTTCGGTTTTCTCGTCCTAATTCTATGGTTTGCGTTAGTTGTTTGATATTACAATTACATCTTTATAATAGTTCGTTTTCTCCTCTACAAAAGTAGTAAGAAACATTTTAGATAACTTGTTTATATATTGAGTAATAATCATTCTCCGGATACATGTTTCGTAAAAAACGATCGAAGACCTGTTTTCTCAGCTCTAATTTGTAGATTCTAATGAATATGGGCGATAAAACTATTTTTTATTATGTTACGTATATCCTATTCTTCATTTAGAGTAGAGTACATTTTCGTTAAATGCTTTTATTCTAAAGATATACCGAATTTAATATCGACCGAAAATGCTTCGAAACAAACCTCAATAACTCCGAAGTTCTAAATCAATGGGACGTCATATTTATATCAAAATATTTATCAACATTTGCTTAAACTATGATATTAATTTTAATTTGTAGAACGGTTTTGGTAATTTTTTATGAATAAAATAAAACTACCATAATTTAGTAGTTTTTTCATTCAGCCGGCTTTTTCCATTTAGTACCGCGCGAGCGCTTGTCGAGGTCGGACCTATGTCGGTTGTTCTTGAATAAAATATAGAAATATTTCGTAAAATGTCAGTGTGTGGGACTGTCAATTGCTGTAAAAACGCTGTTAGTGTGCGTGTATGTGTTATTGCGATACTACGACCGACATAAGTTGATCCGTTGATAACGATCAATTGTTATTTTTATTGATAACGGTCAATTATTGTTGTTGCTGGCCTAAGAATTGTACCAAATGTTGCTGGCCTAAGAATTGTACCACATCATTGTCATCTTGTTTTACCTTATTTATTTGGAGGTTATGCTGTAGGATGTGGATTGCATATCTAAAGTTATCTATCCTAATTAAAAAACAACAAGGCAACTTTTTTTGGTGAAACCGTCCAACGACTAAATGTAATTATGCCTATGATTTTTTTAGATTATGACTAACTTGCCGACCCGCCGACAGCTGCGCTTGCGTTTTTACGTTTACTAGTTTATGTTTTATAGCCTTTTTCGATCATTTTACTATCCAATACTGAAATCATATTTTAAATCGGACCCGCGGTTCCTGAGTAGCACGTTCAAACAAATAAACAAGCAATCTCCTCAGCTTGATAATTGTAGTATAGATTTCCATAATATTTATTACAAAGAAAATATTCCGTAATTTTTTGTTCTTATTTTTACCGAGTATCCAATATGTAAACAATAAATAATGTACCTTTCTAATAAATATATTATTTATTGTAAACATTAAATAATTGTACCTTTCTAATAAATACAGGGCGTCCCAAAGTTATGGGCCATGGAGGGGAAGTACCTTAAATATCGTAGATAGTGAATTTTGCTCAAAGAAGACTTCATTTTATTTTTAAAAGTTAGTAATTCTGGATTCATAGATTTTCTAAAAATTACTTGCTTTGTCTGGGAATCGAACCGACTTACATGTAGAAAAAAAAACTCTATTTTTATGATACCAATCGAAAGAATAGCTAAAAAATAATAACTCTGCTTAAGTAACATAGTATTTTAAAAGAAAGGAACAACGTGAAATTAATTATTTTAATCAAATAAAAAACATGAAACATTTTTTTTGTAAATTAATTAATTAAATTACTTACTTTTTAAAATAAAATGAAGTCTTCTTTGAGCAAAATTCACTATCAACGATATATATGGTACTTCCCCTTCATGGCCCATAATTTTGGAACGCCCTGTATATAAAATAACACCCCTATTCACGTTCGCACTGCTGGGATAGGGACTTCTCTCTTGACGAGATAGATTAGGCCTTAATTCACCACGCTGGCCAAGTGCGGGTTGGTTTTTTTTAATATAAAAATTAAATATTTTAAATAAGTTCGTAATAAAATAAAAATAAATAGTTTATCAAAATAAAAATATAATGGGAATTATTCAAGATGACATATGTAGATAAATGGATATTCTACATCTGTGTATGACATATGTAGATAAATGGATACCAATAAATATAAAAATAAATATAAAGTTCGAAACTACAAAAATAATACCTAAACATAATTAAAACCTTCATTAACGAAACTTTTATTTATTCAAACACAAATATACCATCTAACAAAACAAGCAACTTAAATATAGGTAATATAATTTATTTGTTTTGTTATAATTAGAATTTGTATTTAGTACGTTCAATTTAGACTTTCGAACTTACATAAAGTCCCAACATTCGACAAAAAAAAAACATTTAATTACAAACCTACACACCAAATTTCAGAAGAATCGGTTTAAAAATGAGCCCATAAGATGAGATGAATGAGGACATTTAACTTCAATAAGACTATTTTCAGTTTTATTCTTATATATATAATTATTAATCATGAATGTTTTAATTTAAAATTATGTACCTACTTAATTGATTTCAAATAATCAATCAGATTTAAAATAAATATTGATATTATTAAGATAAAACATAACTGATTCAAATATTGAAATAAAAATATCCACCATTTTGAATTTAGGAAAATATATTAAACACCTATCAATTAAATAAAAACATTAATATAATAATTATTTCGGAATGAAACTGAAAAAAAATCCACTCAATAAAATGGAATTTATTCGATGCCATTTTCTACAGATCTAAAATAATTATTAGTATATTTGTATGTTTTAGATCGACGAAGTATCAAGATCATTTAGTATTTTTCATAGAATTCGCGTGACGCGCCGGTCACGTGGTGCATAAAATATCCAATTTCGCAAAACTTCGTAAAGTCACAAGGCTCTTAACATAGGTAATTAAATAAGTCACTACTTAGGGTGTTTCTCTTCTGGAGTATAACAACATAGCTATCTTTGATTAGGTATTTTAAAATAATAATCTATGGTTGCTTTTGACCACATAGCAACATCATGTTGTGTTATGTGATGTAAGAATAATTGGAGGATATCTACCAATCTGGGAAAAGCTAAAAGTGGTATGACAGCCTGACAGTATATCTTACCTCATCTGGATGCTTTCCATATTTTGCAAACATGAGCTCTTGCTGCAATCCTGTCAATGCACCTGTGACTAGTGTGGATAATAAAACAGTGACCCCCACACACCACCAGATAAACTCTCCTGGAATTAAATAAAACAATACTAAGATTTCACTTTTAAAATTTTCGTCAGTTATACTATTCATTTTATATAACGGGAATAACTCACGTATGTAGAGAGAACCGCGCTCACTCTTCCTGATAAAGACTGCTCTTGTTGTGGTCGAAATGTCGAGAGTTGTTTAACTCCTGTGTACCTGAGTAATTCCCGTTTTATAAATGAATACTAAGATTATTGTGAGATTAGCATGTTCAAGCAAACAAACTCTTCAGCTTAATAAATATTATTAGTTATATTTAGTGATTATACCTTTGCTTTGCTCGGTGGGGACTCCCCCATACATGGCTAAGGCCACTCCAACACTGATAAGGATGGATCCTACAGCACTGTTGACCTTAGGATACTGCTTCTTGGCAATGCAGTACACCACCATGCTAGCTGGTGATGATGCTGAGCTGAAAAAAATATTTACTATTAACTGACACACTAAGAAAATATTTTATGTAGATATATGCTAGATTATGTAAGGGAGATTATGAATGTGAGAAGAACATCTACAGACTTTGATAATTTTCAACCCTGAAGCTGTTGTATGAAAGCATTTTTGTTTGCCTGCATAATTACAGTTTACTGCTCTTCAGTAAATAAAATACAATTACCATGCAAAAATTAACATTAAGTACACAAACACACTGTTATAATTATTTCAATATTATTCATGAATTTTACAATGATCGAAACAATGCTGCATCTTGTATAAAATCCTGATTCTGTTTGACAATACCCTTAAGATGAGACTATTCTTAGGCACCATAAGGCCTAATGGGATGATAATTTATCAAATATTAGTTTCAGTTAATTACCGTATAATCATATGAAGTGTAGAAGGCACATGCAAAGCGTAAACATAGTTATTTGCCACACTCGAAACAAAAAACAAAGCAACTAGTTTTGAATATTCCTTTATGGGAATCTTAGGACTTACCTGAAAACACAACAAATAAAATTAAAGTAAATCACGACATCAAAGCTGTTATTTTTTTTGAGTAACTCACCGTGCCAAATCTTGATATAAATATAAATCCGTAGAGTGCATTAAATAGAAATTGTAAAAACGTTATTAGATTAGCGGATTGAGAATTCTTGAGCATAAGAATTTCCATCAGAAAGGCACTTGCACAGCACCCCGCAAACACCTTGAGTATGCTTTTCCCTGAACGCATTTTGGTATTTTATATATTAGAATAAGCTTAAATTAAACTATAAATTAATTTTTAATTAAATATTTTAAGGTGAAAAGTAACCGCAGTTCGGCTAAGTTTCAGGTACAGGTAATGTAATAAATAAACATGAACTCGGGAACTGTGGAGCTGTCAATCCTCAGCGCAACAGCTGACTGATGTTTAGTTAGTGTTGGGATGCACATAAAACATCGAAGAATCATAACATCGATAATTATGTTTTAACATCGATTTTAGAGCATCAACATAAAATTGCTTCTAAATTAAAATCAAATTGGTATAAACTCTTTTACTCATCATGGACAGAGTTTATTATGACAAAAACTGTAAGTGTCTTTCAAAGACTTTAAGTGTACCTGTGTGAACATTACACGGTAAATTACATAGTAAAATCGAAGAAATTAAAAACGATTGCTATTAACTAGTGTCAATGCGGCTTCCTTAGAATATTCTCTTGTGACAAAATACCTATTTTCCTCCTTTGAATCACGTACAAAAACAATAAAAAAGTTTATTTTCATAGAAGTTTTTTAAGACTTCTATTACTAGACCAGTGCAGTTAGCTTCAAAAATGGTCAAATAAGGAAAAAAATAGTAGTAGAATGAAACCCATTAGAAAAGGAGGGGAATATGATAAAAATGAAAGGAAAAATAAATTACGGTCGATCTGAGTTCGGGAAGTGGGAGGGGGTGGGCTTTTAAGGGGAGAAAATGGTTTATCTCGATTTGCGGTGAAACTACAAGTCCTATGAAAAAAAGTTATATGGCAAAGTTGTAGGTAATAAAACGATCTACAACTTTTAATTCACAACTTTTTTACATAACGTCAAAATGTATGTGAAAAATTCAAATAACTAAGTTTTTGGTTTTTTATTTCTATCTTTTTCAAAAACATTTTATTTTCTACGAAATTTGGTGAAAACTTACCTTTTTATGCACCAAACACACTATAATTTATTTGATTAAAAATATTAATTTTTTCACCTTATTTTGACTTAATTTTCAAAAATATAGACTAATTTTCAATCGAAAATTCACGTGTCAAAATATTAGCTTTTATATAAAAATCGGTGTGCTTTATGTTCATTGAAATCTCTATTTTCTGATAATTAAAAAAAATATATACATTACCATAGTAAATTTTCTCAGAAAATGCAAAACACCGAAACAAATTTTGTATCATTATGTACAATTGCATCATAAAAATGTGATTTTTGCAATTTTTATTTCATATAATTGCTTATAATCCGACTTATTGCACATTATACAAACAGATTATTATATTATTATTATTATTAGATAGTCTGAAAAGACAAAATCACATTTTTATGATGCAATTGTACCTAATGATACAAATTTTTGTTTCGGTTTTGTGCATTTTCTGAGAATATTTACTATGGTAATGTATATATTTTTTTTAACTATCAGAAAATAGAGATTTCAATGAACATAAAGCACACCGATTTATATAAAAAAGCTAATATTTTGACACGTGAATTTTCGATTGAAAATTAGTCTATATTTTTGAAAATTAAGTCAAAATAAGGTGAAAACAATAATATTTTCAATCAAATAAATCACAGTGTATTTGGGACATAAATAGGCAAGTTTTCACCAAATTTCGTAGAAAAATAACAATTTTTGAAAAAGATAAATAAAAAAAACAAAAAACTTGGTTATTTGAATTTTTCACATAAGTTTTGAGGCTATGTATAAAAGTTGTGAATTAAAAGTTGTAGATCGTTTTATTACCTACAACTTTGCCATATAACTTTTTTTCATAGGACTAGTAGTTTCACCGCAAATCGAGATAAACCATTTTCTCCCCTTAAAAGCCCACCCCCTCCCACTTCCCGAACTCAGATCGACCGTAATTTATTTTTCCTTTCATTTTTACCATATTCCCCTCCTTTTCTAATGGGTTTCATTCTACTACTATTTTTTTCCTTGTAAAAAATTAAAAACCCTGGTCTATACGCAGAAACTAACATCATTACCAAAACGTTGATTTTCTGACATCGGTGTTTTTTTATATGATGTCCTTCCCTCTCTTCTTGGTTTTTGGCTTCAAATTGGTCTTTTATTGTCACGCTATCGAAAAGTGACGTTGACAGTGACAGCCAATGGTCTTGAAATGTTCGTAGTAGTCCAGGGAAGGTTTAGAGTCTGTCTAACGAAAGCTGGCACTGGGCATTTTTGCGAAACTTTTCACATGGCAATACATCATGTGTTTCCACCTACGGACATTATGCTCTATAACGGGGTAAAGTCAGGGTGATAAAAAATAATAATACTTGCTAACGAATTATAGTTCACTTTAATGAACACAAGAAGTAATTCTTAAATTTTTTATAAATCATAAATCGGATAAATATACAATTACGTGTGGTACATCCATAAAAATTTGACTTTAAAAGATTAGGGAAAATTGGTCTCGGTGTGTGGCAATACTATTCCTTGATGTTTTGGTGGATATTAAAAATACATTTTGAGAATTTTGCGTGTTAAAATGCCTCAAACAATCAACGGTAGCGAGCGAAGGCTGTTATTCTGTATGATATCTAAGTATCAGGAGAAGCAGCAGGAAAAAGAAGCTGAATTTCTGCAGAAACAGGATTGTTTACATAATGTGGTTGATTTCCTAAGTTTGTAGTGCACAAACATTTTGATACTTTGATCCCATTTTTGTGGTTCTCGACTTTTATTTTCTTTTTATAATACTGTTGCCTTCTTTTATGATAGCTAAATAGCATTACTACATATTTGGAAAAAGAAACATTTTATTGAAGTAAATTTATGAATTATGATTCAAAATTCTGATTTTGATTACGATGAATAAAAAAAAACTTAAATAATTGAGACTTTTATTTATTACTTACACTAAGATATTTCTAAGATGCACCCTAGGCGTGTAGGTAATCTGAAGAATATTACTTGTTTATATCGGAGTAAAAAAAATATGTAAGGATATTTATTTAGAATAATAGAAAAGTATCAAATTATGTTATTCCAAGTTATCACATTATTTAATGTATTGCCATACTAAATTTTTTTGAATTTGCCGGGGTTTTTCAGGGCCATCTTTCGTTAGACAAATTCTAAAATGTAAGATTGAAAGCGGGCGAAGCCGCAGGCGGATCAGCTAGTTTAAAAAAACTTAGGTATAACTTACTAGGTACGATAGCATGATTACGAGTGTTCCACAGTAAACACGGGGCATTTTCAAAGGCGCTCTATGAAGCTGAGAATGTAAGTATTAGATAGATCATCATCATCATCACAATCACGTCCCCACTATTTGGCACTGACGACTAGGGAACGATATACCTACAAACCCTGAATTTGTATTTTTATTTATGTGACTTATGTACTTACCTACTTAGCTACAACCAAGAGTAGGTAGGTACATAATGCAGTTTAGAATATTATTGTGCGTCACCCTCTTTCCATAGGTGTCGTTAAACCTATTAAAAGGGATTTATGCTTTAGTTAGGTACTAAAAAACGGACAGCAGCGCCGTTTTGTGCACTGTACCAACTTATGGCGACCACCAACCCACCTGATAACTAATTACTTACTCCAAGATTAAAAAGGGTAGTATTGGATGATATCAAAGTTTACGTCCCGAATGATAAGTGATATAATCGTAAATAAACGATTAAATAATGAGCTACATATTATAAGAACAAGAAGCCTTTGTTTTTTTTATAACTTACTGGAAATAACATTAACTAAACCCACTCCACACGATACACTTACCTACCTACTCGCATTTGGCAGCTTAATTATTATATCTTTGATTGCGATTGAGAGAACTCCCTGTGACCCCTGTGTCCCAGCTGTGGGAACATAGGGGTGATGATGGTGATGAAAAATGCAATTACAATTCTAAATGATTTTATTACTTAGAAATAAGACAATAACTTGAGCATTCCAAAGTCAAACGAAGGCTTTGAGTAGTTCCAAGCGAAGTTCGTCCGTTTAATTGCCTTCGCTGTTATGTTCGCGAGGCGTGAAGCCCGCCAGAAGCCAACTTTACATTGGCGCGTGTGTGCGCGCGGTTGTTTTGCTCTTCGCGCCAAAACGTCCCGAATCGATAATAAATCGAAATTCAAATAAACTAAGACCGAACTTTCCGGTCTTTTTTTTCTCACGTACTCTCTAAATAATTATTATAGTGAAGTGATAAACGTCAGTGAAGTGTTTTTATTGAAGGCTGTATACGTTTTTCGTTTGTACAATGCAAACGACTGTCGTCCGTAATATAATGTGTTTGAGTCCAATTTTGCACATATAGAAACATGTTGACTGGGTTATTTTTGTGTTCAATTATTTTAATTCTGCATCTTTTTACATTGGGTGAGTATTTTAATGATTATAATTACCTAGTATTAATAAACTTTTATTGCAACAAAATGCTCGTTAAAAATTTGCATATATGATTTAAAAACTAATGTACTTACCTAATTACACAATGTTCTAAACAACAGTTACAATATTCTCGGTTAACTGCATTAGGTATGCCAAAAAAAATTATAGGAAGGTAACTACTATCTTTGATTATTTAAAAGTTTACTAAAAATATCGGTTTTTTCCGGAAAGATCAAAAGTTACGGTGCCCAACCTTATCATTGGGAATACAATCAATAAAACAAACCCTTGAAATCTTTGAGGTTTAAAATTTAACAAAATTTAAAAAGGTAGATACTCGTACATCGATACCGTAGCTAAGTTAAAATAAAAATAATAATTATTATTTGTAGGGCCCAGTTCGTCACATCTTTTATAAGAACAAAAAAAACTTTCAATGCGTTGATATCAACAACTTTTTATAGGATACCAGTTTTTACTAAAACACGTGATGATTGTTAGTTCCTATGTCTATTGTCCTGCTGAGAAAATCGCCTCAACTGACAGTTAGATATCTAGCCTTGATAGGTGATTTCTATGTCTAAGTCTACATTCACATTCTTAACAGGTCTTAAGAATATGCTAAGATTTACACATTAGTAGCAAAGAACAGTGGAAAGCCTTAGAGGAGACCTCAGGACCTCAGGAGAGGAGTTCAGAGACAAGACCAACTGATACCTGTAATAGCATGTAATAGGTAGTATAGTTTTATTTTAACTTTAATTTTTGTTTTCGTCTTAATGAGATGAATTTTTAACATCTGCAACCAATTGCGACGCTGTAATCAGATTACAAGATGACCAGCCATCATCTTTGAAAAAATTAATATAAATTAAAATACTGACTCCATACTCATAAGAAATCTGCTTTCATGTGTCACATTTAGGTACGCTGTCTAAGATTGGGCAGTAGAAAATGCCTTTGCATTATTAGTAAAGTAACTTTTTTTGTTCGGATTTATTACACCTACATTTTCTATAACTTTTGTATTGTTTCTGCAATTAAGTATCAAACAAATAAATAATGCCACAGAACATTATAATTACTATATCGGCTATAAATAGTGCATTTTATTAGCAATCAACCCGCAGCCTTATTACGTATCTCGCGACAGGTTTGCGACAGGCGTAAATCGCGCGATCGTTGCTGTCAAACGTCAATTTCGTATTACCTATCAGCAGTTACAACTCTACAGCAATCGTCTTGCAATCGAGCGCTAGGTCTGCCTCTGCCGGACAATCGGTGAACTAAAAAATGCATTCTGAACGTACTCGTGGTATTAAATTGGTATTACGTATGGAATTTTGACAGCCACGCGACCGCGATCGCAAAGCGATCATTAGCGATTTGACTTGTCAAATAGCAACAACCCCAGCACCTGTTTTTTGTCGATTGCTTACAGATTGCTGCGAATTTATTCAGAATTTTGTGAAGTGTGAGTGCCTGTGTGAGTCCAAGGAAATAATATTGATTGTAGTTTTAGATATGGCGCGCGTTGTGTTACTCCTTGAGGCTCTTGATGGTGAAGATAGGAGAGATGAACTTCTTGAGAGGGCTCGTTTGCGGTGAAATCTCAGAGATCAAGCTAATCCTTTGGCATTGTCAGATACTGATACTGAGTTTAGTTAGATCAAAGATTTTACATCTATGTGGTTTAGAGCCCTTATAGGCTCTCCTATTCCTACAACTGTGCCATGAAATAAAACCACATAATATGCCTGCAAAGCGAAGACGAACAAAAGTGAGCTTGGAGATCAAGGTATGGAATCAATATATAAATAAGTATATAAATATATTGCCAGAGAATTCACACAGCAACATATCTAGCCTATCGATATAAATTCAATTTCTGTTCAATTCATTAAAAACCTTGTTTTAGTAGGTACCTACATAGTCACTAAAAGGATTTTGATTACAGGTTCTAACCGCACTCATTTTATGCCACTGGATCTTATCAAAAACCAGTTGGCATGAACTTTCTACATGGCCTGAGTCAACCTAGCATGTCAAATGCTGTGAAAGAAGTCTTGAAAGAAGTGAAAGAAGTCTCTTTAACTTTTTTAACCAGTTGGAGTAACAAACACCCAAACAACCATTCACATTTATAATATTACTGATTATGTGTGTAGTTTAATTAATTGCAAATGCTATTATAGTTCTAATTTGTTTCTATTAGTTCATTGTGTGATTTTCTTTGTTCATAAAGGGTAATCCCATATTAGATGTTTTATTGTATACTGGTAGTTCCGAGTGATTCTTAGTAAATAAATGTATTTCTGTCTTATGGTTGTCTACCTACTGTGTAATGACATTATAATTATATTTAAACATATTTATATTTCTTGTAGCCTGAGACACAGGATAATCCTAGTTCAAGCTATGTTTAAGTAAAATTTGAACTTTTTAAATAAACAACCATTCACATTTATAATATTACTGATTATGTATGTAGTTTAATTAATTGCAAATGCTAGTTCTAATTTGTTTCTATTATTTCATTGTGTGATTTTCTTTGTTCATAAAGGGTAATCCCATATTAGATGTTTTATTGTATACTGGTAGTTCCGAGTGATTCTTAGTAAATAAATGTATTTCTGTCTTATGGTTGTCTACCTACTGTGTAATGACATTATAATTATATTTAAATATATTTGTATTTATATTTCTTGTAGCCTGAGACACAGGATAATCCTAGTTCAAGCTATGTTTAAGTAAAATTTGAACTTTTTAAATAATAAGATTCATATTAAGATTTTAGATATAAGGATGTTTTTAATAAATAAATCTTTATACATAAATATACAATTGTAAGCAAGTAAAAAACAAGTGTTATTTTTGTTCATGTCAAATAATTTAATGAGCATAACAGTGTGCTGATGCAGCGCCTGTGTCTTGATTTCTGGACCCTCGCGGTTGTCAGGAAACTGGGCTTTCTAGAAACAACAAAATAATATTATAGTGGAAGTATGTTGCACTTTTACATTTTGTAAGATGTCTTAACAGTTCAGTTTGAATAAATTAGCTCTGTGTTAGGTTAGGGGAACCAAGTTAATATTATACAGGTAATAATAATGAGGCTGTGTTTAAAACATATTGAATTAGTTATTTTCATAACCCACCAAGGATTCACCTAGGAATTAAAGGTCCTGGGATCTTTTGAGCTGTTACAGTGGCATCCGTTGTATCTGAAAATTATAGAAAAATATGAGGGTCCATAATTATGCAGACACCAAATGACTTTAGTTATAAAAGTCGGAAATGTACTTACAAACTCTACTGGTAAAAGCCTGCTGGCTGCCCTCTGATGGATGGAGATTGGCAGCTTACTTGTGGTGGTGATTCTAATAGAAAATACAAATCACAAGATTAGGAAAGAAACAGACAGATGGACAGTCAAACTACTAAATAACTTAGTAACATTAAAAATGTAGTACTATGATTAAAATAACTATGAAAATATGATGTTTACCTGATGTATTAACTACCACTTCATCAGGGTAATCAATTATATCCCCAACCTCCTTGGTTTTTTCCTCCTCCTTTAGTCTGGAAGCGAGATCATTCCACTCACGATCTATGGCCTCCTTTGATCTCGCTCCCAAGCCAACGCCAAGGCAAGGCTCGAGTGCGTCATGAGGTGCTGCAGCAACTCGTCTATCTGCTCAGCAGACACTCGAAGTTCCACTGAAATAACAAGAACATGATAGAGACAGAAAACAAAACTAGGTACGCATTATAATTGATTGGTAACTTACTTTTTTTTATCCAAAATGGAATGCAGTTTACTAAATCTTAGAGAATCCACGCTACGCACTAGAAACACTCGAAATCTCGAATTGTGCACTTCAAAACTTGAAGAAAATGATCGAACATCGAGGCATTACACAACAGTAAATAAACAAAATAAAGACGCACAGAATAAAAAATTTACCACAGATAACGTCAAAACTGCTATTATTTGTTTCCACCGATTGCTACTCTGTCGCTAGTGGCGCTAGTGTTCATGAGTAATGTGCATTCAGCAACAACTTTGCAATAGGCGGGCGATAGGCTTCCGTAATACGGTTTCTAGTGACATTTTGCAACCGATCGCATAGCGGTCGCGGTCGCGTTGCTGTCGCTGTCGCTACTGCAAAGTTTTACGTAATAAGGCTGCCGGTGATGGTAACGCGATTGACGAATCTGAGTTAACACTTTCAGCGCCCATGACAACCGGGCGTGGTATCGACCCTCTGTTGCCGCGGATAGCTCGGGCTAGTACAGTAGTCTGATGATTTAGTCCGATTATCGGACTGATACTAAAAAGTATCAGTAGTTCCTCGAGCTGTTCCGCGGTGTACGGACATTGAACGTGTTAAGCGGTGTTCCCGTGCCAATACGCTGGTAAAATGAATGAGATCTGTGGGCGGACGAAGCCAGTCAGTCTGATGACCTGGTAGTTTCTTTGCCAAGTGCAAGATCTCATAATATTGGGAGATCTCATAATATCTTCAACGGATGCTGGCTGTCACTCATTAGATAGGAAACAAGAAAATTTTACAGGTGTTAGACATTTAAAAGTTTATATTATTAATTTAGAAAACCAACGGCTTAGAAAAACGTGATTTTTTTATTGATACGTTTTGTAAAACTTATTGATGTCCTTTATAAAAATTCTTATAACTATTATCTACTATTCCTACCCTTTCCCCCGTATGGCGATCTCCACATAAATGTTAATACAATCATTTATTATTTTATTGTTATCAAATTGTTTGCAGCTTTTTACATAGTGATTTAAACAAGCTAAGATTTGGTTGAAATAAAAAAAATGTTTCTGATGCACATTTTAAATGAACCTATGTATTTAACCTAGATATTCGATATATTTATATTTTATTAAGGTTATTTATTAATAAGTTATAATTTATTAAAAAATGGTTAAGTACTAAACCTGACTTGGACACTAATAGGTACTACCTACTTACAATACTTGTCAATCTAGATATCCTTCATATGGAAATAATACGCGGAAATACTGTCTTAGCTGTATAACAATATCGGCTTCGGTGGAAAGAGAAAGAGAGAATGTATTATTTAGTTGCCTTCCTCTAATTAACCGATCTATTACAGCCTCAAGGTTAAGGAAAACATATTAAAATCTTCCTTAGCTATTTAAAGAATAATTTCTTGTTTTTCATCTGCTCCTCCCTGACCCCTATTCGTTCTCCTGTTGTTTTTGACACTATTTGTGCCAATTGACACACATTGAAGAGGTCAATTGCGCGATGTTTTGCTAAATGATTCCAGATGGTGTTTGATAGCAATTTAACGTTTAATTCCAGAAACTTAAACTCTACTCGAAATAAAAATATATGCCTATATACCTACATATTATATTAATTACTACTCATTATCCCCGTTATATGAACATTCCCCATGTAACATAATTATATTTTACCTGGTAATTAGCCTTTGTTTACAAATAGGCAACTTATTTAAATTAAAAATATTTTTTCAGAACGAACTCGTAAGTTCTGAAATTAGCAAACGATGAAAATTACGTTAAGTTTAAAAGTTTTTTATTCACATAAAACATAACAGTTCTTACAACTAATGCGTTGTACATAAATATGCTAAATGGTAATAATTGCTATTGTTATCTTTTAGGTTTATAACTTACAGAAAATTAGATACGAATGCTAATTAAATAAATAATTCGCTGCATCGATTATTGGCCACACTCCAAAATATAATAGGCCAACTTGAAAACAAACCACGCCGCGCTAGCTGACTTTATTTGCAGTGAAATCTATGTGCGTGATTCATAATGGATGTCCCCAAAGTTTTGAAGTATCACAACGCTTTCTCTTACGTTAAGTGGTTGAGGTAATGACTTCCGAAAACTGGAGATTGCAAACGTATTCTGTTCCTGTATAAGCCTAAGATACTCTACCTGAGTATCGTAGGCTTATACAGGAATATACTATAAAATGAAGTAAAGAAATTGTCGGAAATACACAGAAGCGATCTAATCTATATTGCAGCCCAATGGTGGATACAGAACTCTCATCATCGCCTTAATAAATAATAATTAGATAAATATCAATTAATGCACTTCCCGATCCGTTGTCACACTTGTCACCATTCTAGAACTCTACACAATGTGATCATTCTGTCATTATCAACCAAAGCAACAGTTTCAAAACAACAGTTGGCGATGGGACCGCAGTAGTTACACTTTAAACGAGGACACGACTCATGACGATTGCCACTTGCATTAAGTCTAAGTATAGTACAGTTGCACAAAACCTACTTGCAAGGCATTGCATTGGGACCAGTCTTGTTCCCATGTAATGATTCTCGCGATGCATTCGCTAGGTCGTCGCCTGTACCCGTACCGTTGTGTGACATACATAGAAAATACGGAACTCGATTGAATATTTCAGATTGCACTAGATTAAAGTCTAGCCGAATTTCGGCAATGCACTAGATTAAAGTCTTAAAATTTCGACAGACAAATTATAAACTGCAGAGTAGGTATTTGACTATTTGAGTGAAGCTGATTCAAAAGACGCCTATTTATTAGGAACACCGATGTGATCTGCACATGAAATAGGTTAATAATCAATTAGCGTCCTATTTCGTTATATTATATTCGTTAATCTATGATCATAAATAAGTATATTTAATTTTTTTGATCTTCTATACCTTGACTATAGTCGACGTGACGCTTATACCACGTTTTATTTATATATCCCAAGAGCAAGGTCGGGGGCAACACGCTAGTATCAGTAGCTTTGTATTTTCGTCCATCCTATAACCTTTAACTAACCCTCTTTTCGTATATTGATCCCCATTTGGTTAATTTTTTATCGGGTGATGTTTGATTACGGTTATTTGCTAGGTAAATTGGACGAAATCAAATGTCCGGCGTGTTCATAAATACGTCGTTATTTTCCAGACAAACATGGAGTCATAGATTGTTTGTGTAGACCAGGATGACCTTGAAAGTGCGTAGTCGTGATAGGTTGTAAAAAGTAAAAAGCATTTGCCACGTTCGCTGCCAATGTCAATGTCAATAAGCGTTCTATTGACATTTATGACTTTTTATCTCTTGGCTAAATAGGCGGGCTTGATTCTATGACGCTTTTTACGCAGAACCAACTTACTATGTATAAGCACTGAAATTATAAAATCTTTTACGTTTAAAGCTTATTCGTTCGCTCGTATTATTTTTGCAAGTAGGTACATATTAGGTTAGCATTATATTTTAAAAGGTAATAGTAACAGACTTTTAACAAAATTTTACGTTAGTGAAATAATTTTATTTAGTTTAACGTTGTGCCATCATGCTAGCCAAACTCGCTCAATTTACATAGAAATCTCCTAATTTATGTAAGAATGTTAATAATGTACTTAGATTTCACGAACGTCACATCCTTAATCGACTTAACTACCCAATACCTTAAGCTTGAATAGAATAACCTTTAAAATAATGTAAACAACTTAAAATGGAATTTGAATTTAAGAATAACGCTTCTAAGTTTGAAAGGTCATTACGAGTAATAACAGTTGCCTTTTTAGATAAAACATTTATTTCAAAAAATTACAGTCTATAATATATACATAAATCTTATAAGTATAGAGATATTTACCTTAAATTCAAATTCATTTATTTACAAACAATTCACAATCGTATTTGAAGGTACCTGCTGTAGGTAACACACATAAATAAAACAATTAAAACATTAGGCAAATTATTTTTATAAGATTTTTCTGTTTTAAATAAGTAGATACAATAAAGAGTTCATTCATTCAATATTCACACCTTAGGTAGGATACATTAAAAACGAAAGTCCCAGAATAGAACCTTGTGTGACCCCGTATTTCCGCGACAAGTCTTGGCCCTACTCCGCCCAGAGTACCTCGACGATTCGGTTGAATGAACTTCGGTTACGTTCCACTATGCTGATATAACAATGAGATCCGTTGGATTCGGCGAACATTGTTGATTGGTTACCTACGCTCTGTGTGGGACTTCTACTTTTTATTTTGCATCTTTGTATATTGTGCATATCGCATACTTATAGTTGGGAGTAACTACATTTTCTGTGGTAGAGACTAGGAAATTTTAACATTTAAATTCAAATCATTTATTTTACTTTTGGAACTAAAAGAACACACGATTTTCTTTTATACTCTGGGTTTGTATACTTTTTATATTTAAAACTTAATTCATACTATTACGAGACTACCATACGTTTAATACCTGAATTGTAACTTTAAGTAGACACTGAATAAAAAAAGTACCTACGCCTGGAAATCTAGAAGTTATGATAATGAAGTTAACCTTTTATTGCATTGGTCTCATTTTAGCGGCTAAATAAATATACCTGATCCAAAAGTTCCCACGAACCATACATTACAACACTATCCATTTTAAGTTGAATTGCTGCCATGTCGTAATGCAGCCATTCCATAGAGAATACAGAACTAGCGTTGCCTACAAATGACCAGCGATCAAAGGCACAGGTAATCAAAACAAGTACGAAAGACATCACATCACATATGCAAACATTGACTCGCTCTGCTTGTTAGGCCTGAAGTGCTTGCGCAAGACATCACCAAATATAGAACTAAGAACTTCTATATCTAAATCACGCAACTTGGCAATGGTACTGTTGGTTGATTCGTAAGACTTAAAAAAACTACTTTATTTCTCTGGTCTGCCATCATCAAACCCTGATTTCCATATCATGGGACCACATTTTCAATGTATTTTTGCGAAATGAATACCAGTTTACCAGTGCAAGCAACATCATTATGTTTCAATGCTCCAATAACGGGGCGTTAGTTATGAATGCCAAACTAACTTATGACCATAGTAACTACACGAACATAAATACTTAATTGATTATGATCGAATTTACACGTATTTATATCAAGCTAGCGTGAGCACCCGACTACGACGGATCTTGCGTCACTGCGACGCCGGCGCCCGCGCATCTAGCATAATAACTCAAGAGATTCTACAACCCTTTGTTAAATGTAATGTATTTAGTTATATTCTACCGGATGTAACAGAAATATGAGGCCATTAACACCGTTTCATAAAGAACATTAATATAAGTGTAACTTATTGGACCATGTGCCATGCTTTGTCATCAACAGAAACAATGATGTGATGAAATTGATGAATCGATGACATTAAAAAGATATTAATGACACAGAACAAAACATTACTTAGCAGGTAACGGTCTGAACGGTAAAGTAATATGCATAATATAAATGAATATTTCATTTATATATTAAGTTTTGTCTTGGTCCCAAAGGCAGAAAACCAGTCACTAGAGTTACGTGTCTAGTCTACTAGCCAGCTTTAAATAGAATTAAGTAAAAAACACAGCTGATACCAAAAAATACTGTTTTCCTTATACATTTGCCGCTTTATTAGGAGTCTTTGATTCCTAATCGATCTATTTTAGAAAGGAATGTTGTTTGTGACTGTTTTCTGAATTTTTAAGATTTCTTCTAGTCTGACTGAACCTCGAGGTCGTGCAAGTTTGTAGGTACTATGACTCACACACAAATTGTAACATACTTAGGTAAATTTACGGGGCAAAAAATACTTTGAGAAATAAAAACATAAAATATTTGTAGATTATTTGTCTAGGATTACCAGATCCTTAGGTACCTACTCAATTCAGTATCATGTATATTTGAGTCCCATCCTTATTTATAATATCAGCAAATCATAAGAATAGCTTTGTAGCCACACAGTCCATATATTCAGGTATACTAATAGCAAAGGACTTGTTCAAATATGAAGTGATAATTTGCTTAAGTCTAGTGACGAAATTCACGATGTTATTGCTAATTCACACGCAAATGTGCCTCAGATGGGACGAATAAGGATGTTTACTTGTTTCATGAAAATGATAAAGACGTTGAAAACTTCAAATTATGTATTTACTATTATTATAGTATTTCAATTGGTTACGAAACATCATTATGATTTTGTCCTTGCCTTTCGCCAATAATTATATAAATACTCGTATAACAATAATAATTCCCCACGCATATGACGAAGTTTGGTACCTAGGTACTCTATCTAATAATAAAATGAGTGGGCTCTATATTGTCCTCTAATGAAATCTATATTTTCGACTATCTTTAGTTATAAAATAATATTTATAAAACAAGAAGGAAATAATAACAATGAAACAGATACTCAGATGTGAAACCGCATCATATCGATTAATAGACAATAGATCATACATTAGATACGATCGTCATCAACCACAATCGCTTGTTGATATATCATAATAATCGTATTTGTAAATGTCTTGCCTATATCTGATATTCTAATTGATGCATCTGATACAGTATTAGAATATTATAAGCAATTCATATTGGTTATAGTGTAGTGTAGATGAACAAATAACAGGATTTAGTGATGGTTTTGATAGCATGTTAGGTTATTAGGTTTTGCGTTTTTAATGATATAGGTACTTAATGATTTCTAACATGATATTATCAAAACTCTAATACCAACACCAAACCCTGTTAGTAATGCCGTTCAATGCAACAAACTACAGATACTCACATAAAATTCTTTCTTCAGTAGAGCAGTACCTATGCGGTTTAATATTATGTACCTAAATAGATAGATATTTTTATAAAGTTTGATTGTTTGAGATTAATAAACTCACTAAGACACTCAGAACAAAAATGTCACCTACTAGGTACTTATAACGAACTAAAGATTTTTTCGTATTAGTCAATGTGAACCCAGCGTACGGAAGAGCATTCAAGATCTGGTGAGGATCAAATCTTTCGGCCTATTGCCCAACTTCATCATCACGAATAAAATTTTTATCATGAACCCAGATTACGGAAGAGCATTCAAAATCTGGAGTGGATCAAATCGGTCTATTATCAAACTTTTGTTTTGCTTCCAGGGCACAGTTCGAGCCTGCTATGCGGGAAGACCAACAGCACCGAGCTAGGTAGCAGCAGCGGCGCGGGCGCAGCGCTAGCTCTGACGCTGCTGCGGCCCGCGGACGGCCCGGCGTCCTGCTTCCTCAGGGTCAACGCGCCTGATGCCGCCGCGCTGGCTATTAGACTCATTGATGTGAAGGTATGTGCTAGGATATCTATTACAGCTTTATTTATTTGAGGACTTCTGTGGTGTAGCGGGCGCAGGTCTGCTAGCGACGCAGGAGGTTACGGGTACTGTTATTTGTTCCGGGTTTCCGGAACAAATAACAGAAAAATATATATATCTATGTATGTATGTTATACTCGTATGAGGCATATCAGAAATCTTGCAACCGTAACACAAGCTATGAGCTTACCACGGTGCTAGATGTTGCTGTGCGAATTTTCCAGAAATATTTATTATAATAATAGCTGAAAGATGCACGAATCTCAGGAACTATCCTGTGAAAGATTTTTTTTCAAATCGCATCAGGGGTTCCTGAGATTAGCGCGTTCAATCAAACAAACAAACAATGAATCAAACAAACTCTTCAGCTTTATAAGATTTAAGATTTGTATAAAAGTTTAGGTTTATGCATCTTTTTATAGTTTAACAAAATTATATAAAGAATTTGTTAATTGTTGTCTACAGAAATAACAAGGTGATTTGTATGCCGTGCGCGTCCCCGTTGTCTTGCGGTTTTCCTCTATCGTGGGAATTTCGCTTATTGCGGTGTCTAGATTTACTACTGATGATTGTACCTACCTATTTCTCCTGTTTTATCGGTGACTGGGTCAATGAACTCATAAATATCTAATTCTGCTATTTTATCAGTACTTTTAACATCAGGGATTGAGGAAAGATATTTTTCCTATTTTGATATTTGCCTAACAAAAAATTTACTCAATACGAACAATGAAAGTCAATCAATTACATTACGGTTAATTATGTCATAGCCATTAAAATATTCCGTCGTCTCAATAATAACAAAGGCATCGCTATTAAGAGGCCGGCGACACGACGAATTTTCCATACAAACGAATACCAAAATGATTTGTAATTTGAGCATATTTCCACGATATTATTGTATTATTATTATTTAAATAGTATTTATCTAGGTTTCTATCGTGTTTTTTTTACAAAATACTTATTTTTAATGAAATTATTTTTTTAGTAAGTACCTATTTTGTAAAAAAAAACACGATGGAAACCTAGATAAATACTATTTAGAAAAAAATAATACGATAATACCGTGGAAATATGCTTGAATTACAAATAATTTTGGTATTACGTTTGTATGGGAAATTCGTCTGTCGCCGGTCTCTTAAGTGAGATTATCAAACAAGGCTGTTCAAAGATAGCATTTTATGAATAGATAGATATTTTGAAAAATCACGAATTACTTAGGTAGGTACGTAAACTAACGATATTATTCCCTGAAGGCTTTAAGTTAAAAGTAAAGTAAAGTAAAAGTATCTTTATTGCATAAATACATGTATGTTGTGTTGATCTTATGCTATTATTATTATTAATTGTTAAGACAGACGAGCTTCCTTGAAGAAGATTTTCTAAATGGAAAACAAAAACGTTGGATATACCTACATAATATGGTATTCCCGATTTTTTAAATGGATTTTCTAAATGGAAAACAAAAACGTTGGATATACCTACATAATATGGTATTCCCAATTTTTCAAAATGATAGATAAACTCGCGATAGTTTCGAAAGATCATAAAATAATCTGGTAGATATTATATACATAATTATTAATTACATATGATGCAAACAATTTACCAGTTTCCTCCTGTAATTCTCCTCTATGATCTTGATGAATTAGCGAATCGTGATTATCAGCTAACGCGATTTCCACGACCAATATTGATATTGATAAGCTTACGATTATTCGTGTCAATATTTTATCGTAAGTGCTTCCTGATCGCAATTGAGTTGAATTTCTTTGTGACGTGTCCGAATTAATTGTACTGCGTGTAATTGGCGACGTGGAATATCTTCAGAATAGAAAGAAAGAAAGAAAATATTCTATTATATTCATAGTTAGGTTAGGTTATCCAACAAAGCCTAACGGATTAGCTCTTTGAAGTGGCTATGGGCAGGAGAACAGATGGCCGATGAGGTCGAGTAGAGACCACGACTCGGAAAACGCAGCTTCGGACGTCAACCAACAAGGTGGATAGATATGTATAAAGATATGAGACTTTACATAGTACTCATGATAGAATAAACGGGAAATCCATTAACCTTTTCTAAGTTTCTCAGGATTTGGTCAACTGTTTTTTACATAGTACATTACATTGTATCGAACAGGAAATGCCGATCGTGATCAATGAGTACCTAACAAATTATTGCTAAACATAATTCATATCTAATTTACATAGAAATATAAATTACTGGAAGCTCGCAGGCTTGAATAACCCACTCTTAGATGACTGATGACGAATCATTGCTTATGTACGTACGCAGACACAGACTTAGCAATTGTCATGTAAAATTATTGTCGACACGGTTTCATTTGAAAATTATAGGTATTTGTAATATTAATAACTGGGTATTGCACAATTTACTTGTCATTTAATAACCGCACCGATCTATGGAATATGAAGTGTAGTGTAAGTGTAAGAATCGATTATTGTCTATGAATCAATTTAACAAAATTACTACTTTTCCTATTTACTTTCATTTTAAACCTTTAAAAGGTGAGATATAAAAAGAACGCAGGTGGTTCGGCTAGTAACTATTATATAAAAGAATAGAGTTTTGTTTTCAACAAAAAAGGTGTAAAATATGGACTTTTAAATGTATGTGTACTTTACCTACATATAACATGCATGCATATTAATAACAATGGTAGGTAAAAAATCTTGTAGAAACCAACCGACGACTCTAAATAAAGGTTTTATGACCGTGGAAAATGTGGCAATAATTGATTTTACATATGTATGGATAAGAAATGAGTTATTCATTGATAAGAACTCTGCATGCGAAATTTTACCGTGAATTAGAATTAACGGCCACGAAGGTTTTTTAGTCAGTCCCGCTAACGTGGTCTTATTGGGTTTTCCCGCAGAAATATATATTTTATTATTTATTTATTCAACTGGTGGACTTAATGCCAAAGCATTTCTACCGGCAAACCTTTACAATGTTTTACGCGGTAAAAATATTTTTTATCGTCCTCGGATCATCCCTTAATTCCCAGCTAGTATTGTTGTCTAACGAAAGCCATATAAAAACTATAAAACGTTTAAGATATTACCTTTGTTGAAATAGAGTCGACCTATAAAATATGTGGCGCAGCGGGCGAAGGTCTGCCTTCGACTCAGGAGGTTGTGGGTTTGATTCCCGCCTCGGAACTGATCGCCTGTAGTTTGTTCCGTGTGTCTGGGTGTTCTATGTGTATAATAAAATCTATCTATGTGAGTATATTATATTGGTAGTATATCAGAAATCTAGCTCAGTATCACAAGCTTTGAGCTTACCGCGGGGCTAGATGTTGCTGTGAATTGTCCACAATAAAACAACATAAAAGTGTTAAACAAAGAAGTTCGTTCACCCCAAGGTCGTTCACCCCGCCCTATGCAGCCTAGGGTTTGCAGTTCAGCGCCTGACAAATGTTAATGACTCACCTTAGGGTTTTTGTTCACCGTGTATATGTGGACACTTTGTATATTAAGGCTTAGGTATAGGTACCATTGTTGCTCTAGGGTGGAAAGTTCCTACTATTATTTCTACTATTATTTTTATTTTGCGGTTCCTTTGGGAGATAACAACCTTTTACCTGTTATCTCCCAAAGGAACCACGATCCAGGTTTCATGTTTGGGGGTTATTCTTACCTATGTTAGACATACACATGAAAGAATTTTCACGCTTGTGAATTAAAGGAAGGTCTGGCCAGACCGGGCTCTTAGTATAGACTAATAACCTGTGATGGCCAGACCTTCCTTTAATTCTGAAGCGTGAAAATTATTTTATGTGTATGTCTAACATAGGTAAGAATAACCCCCAAACATGAAACCTGGATCGTGGTTCCTTTGGGAGATAACAGGTAAAAGGTTGTTATCTCCCAAAGGAACCGCGATCCAGGTTTCATGTTTGGGGGTTATTCTTACCTATGTTAGACATACACATGAAAGAATTTTCACGCTTGTGAATTAAAGGAAGGTCTGGCCATCACGGGCTCTTAGGTTAATACGTCACAAAGTAAGTTTGACATAGAAAAAAGTATGTGTAAAATTGTCACAGTTCGAAAGAGTGCAAACCTTTCAACTACAGAGGTGACTCAGTGACGTAAAGCCTCTGAGTTCCCCAGGACGATTCTGAGCTTCCGATCGGAGTTAGGCTGGTTACACCAACCACGCACAATGGACCAACTTTAAGTCCAATTACGGAAAAAGGAGTCCCCAAACTAAACATTGTCACAGTTCGATACAACCCATATTTCGTCCCATTTAGTCTTTGTCCAAGAGATCTTTTAAGATTTTGGAAATAATTTTGAATATAACTTCCTATCCTTATTAAGTCTAATTTCCGTTATCAGTATCAGTTATAAACTGAGGCCCTTAAGGTTTGGTTCGACCAGTCAGGCAGGTTCCAATTCCCAAAATAGCCTTGTTCTGCGCAAGTAACGGCGCACGCACATCGCTCGCCCATTTCTTCTTTCGCTAATAATATTGTTTCTGAGCATCTTAATAGGTTAAGTTATTTATTCTGTTTAATTTATGTTTCGGTTGAAACTTGCATCCACCGAGAACCAGCTAATTTTACCAACTTATCCGTCCACCTGTTATACTCGTATGGTATCTGTTCCGTACCTAACGGAAGTTATTTATAGATAATTTTCAATCTACCCGCAAGTTGTTTAGGCACGATTGGTGCCATTTATTATTTTTAAAGAATACGCAATTTAGAGGGTATTCACGAGATTTTGTTGGTTTTTGAATCGTGACACCTCTGCTTTTGTATGGCGTCTTTGGAGAACGCCAGTCCGGCTTTGGAGAGCGCGAATGTACACACGCGCCCGGCGACTCCCCTTGCAAATATAAATCAAACGCGACGTGATTAAAACATTTGGACGGTCCTTCGAAAACTTTGGTGCTTTTGTTAATGGTGGAACGCGCAATCCCTGGAAACCCCGCTTCTAGGACCAGCGACCTGTGGATAAATGTCAGGCGAAGCTGGGACGAGCAGACCTGGAGATCAGCCAATTCAGCGCCTCAAGGTATGTGTCACGAACATTCGCCTACATAGTTTTGATCCTACGATCCGGATATCCGTTCGACTCGGATATTAGCGTGAAATCTCCAGATTGCGTATTCTTTTCTTTGTTCTTTGTTGCTACACACGTGTACATTTATACATTTTGTTGTTTTGTTGCTACACTTCGTGTACATAGTTGCTACACTTCGTGTACATAATAGATTAGTAAAAATTAATTACGTTGCGTTTATTTAACATTAGTTTTGTTGCTGCATTACGTGCACATTTAGTTAGTTAAAATTTCCTTTGTTCGTTGTCCGTTGAAGCCATCTTTGTAATCCAAAATGGCGGACGACGCTTCCTTACAACAAGATATTTTCGAAAGAGAAATTTTGTTAGACGATGTTAAAAGAACATTATTGTTTGCTACAACCGATCAGGTTCAATTTAAAACACGATCTACCGATATAAATGCTCATCAAAGAAAGTTTAGTAAACTTCAGTCTAAAATAGAAAAGGTTTTGATGAAATCAGAGTTATTTAATAAAGACGAACAATTAAAAATCCGTAATGATTTTAATGATTGTTATTATGCGATTTTAGTTCATTTAAATAAGTTAAAAGAAGAAAATTTAGAAATTCGTCGTAATAGTCGTTGTCCTATTCAATCCGTTTCACATAGTTCTAATTTGCATAAATTACCTACATTACCGCTCCCAACTTTTAGCGGAGAAGCCACGGATTGGAATTCTTATTTTGATTTGTACCGAGCGATGATTCATAACAATGATGCCTACTCGTCAACAGAGAAGTTTCGTTATCTTTTGCTGACGCTAAAAAACGAACCGCACAACTTGATAAAATCAATTCCTATTACTGACGATAATTATAAAATTGCTTTAGAAATATTAATAAATAGGTACGAAAATCGTAGAATGATTGCTTCTAAACATTTTGATCGTATTCTTGATTGTGAACCTTGTACCAACGAATCGCATATTTCTTTGAGAAAATTAGTAAATATTTATATGGAAAATATTAAAGCCCTCGAAACTATGCATTTTCCCGTTGAATCATGGAGTTTTGTTTTGTTGAATATTTTGTTGCGTAAAATACCGAATTCCATTCGTAAACGTTTTGAATTGTCACTTTTTAAGCCTTCGGACATACCTACTGTAGATGTACTTATACGGTTCCTAGAACAAGAAATTTCCACTTTTGAAATTATGTCAGGAAGTGAAGTGAAGCCGGGAGATTTGCCTAGCTCGCGTTCTCGCGTACATAACATCGAACCAACTCGTAGGGTTTCGACGCCTGGGCCGAGTTCGCGTCGTTCATTTGCCGCGACCGAACATACTCAAAGTCACAATGATAAACATTGCGTTCTGTGCGAATTACAACACACACTTTCTAAGTGTTCGAAGTTTTTGAATATGACTCCGAAAGATAGGTATTATTTTGTAAAAAATAGGAAAATTTGTTATAATTGTTTAAGTGTTGGTCACGATCTCCGTACATGTAAATCCCAACATACATGTCAATCGTGTAATAAAAGGCATCACTCGTTATTGCATTTCGAATCGCAAACGACTAGTACGAATCAGGCGGTCTCTTTCCCTCCTACGGAGGATCCTAGCGTTGTCACGGTCAGTTGTGAAGCGATGACTCACACTAAGATGGTTATGCTGTCCACCGCGCTTGTAAACATTGAGTTTGGTTCCACTAAATACTTAGTGCGTTGTTTAATAGATTCCGGTAGTCAAGCGAGCTTTATGACCGAGGCCTGCGCTAAACGTATAGGTTTGAGTTATAGACAAATTAATTCACCAATATTTGGAATTGGTGAAGGAAAACCGATTTATCCTAAGGGAATAACATCTTGTCTTATTTCTCCTCGTAAACAAGGAAGTATTTCTGCAATTTCAGTTGAAGCGTTAATTTTACCTAAATTAGTTTCGTGCCTACCTAGAATCCCGGTACCTACCGATGCGTGGCCACACATTAATAATTTGTTTTTAGCGGACCCTGAATTTAATTCAGTGAATGCACAACCCATAGATATGTTGTTAGGTGCGGATACACTCCCGAACATTTTGTTAGGCAATATTGTAAGAGGTCAGCCAGACACTCCTATTGCTATGAATAGTATTTTTGGTTATTTGTTGATGGGGAAAGTTTCTTTCGATGTAGGCAACCCGCCGCCACTCCAGGTGTGTCATAGCTCCTTTTTCGAGGACAGCGACCTCCAACGGTTTTGGGAGCTGGAGGCGGTTCCAGAAGAGAAAACTCTCACCCCGGATGAACGATTGAGCGAAGCGATCTTTGAAAGGACACATACGCGTACCGAAACCGGCCGCTATGTGGTTGCTTTGCCTTTCAAAGAAGCACCTATACTAGGTCAATCCCGCGACATCGCTCTTTCGCGTTTTCGTAAATTAGAATATCGTCTAGAACGTAATCCTACGTTGAAAAAGGATTACCACGCTTGTCTTCAAGAGTACTTGGATTCGAATCAAATGGAACTTTGCGATTCGCCATCCAAAGAAGATAAGTGTCACTATTATATACCACATTTATGCGTGGTGAAAGAATCTAGTGAAACCACTAAAGTTAGGGTGGTATTTGATGCTGGTTGCAAAACCACAAATGGGTTTTCGTTGAATGATCAATTGTTAACAGGTCCGAAACTTCATTCGGATATTGTCGATATTCTATTGAAATTTCGTATTCATAAAATTGTATTTACAGCTGATATCAAGGCTATGTACCGTAATATCGCGGTACGCGAGTCAGATTGGGACTATCAGAGGATAGTGTGGCGATCTGAACCTGATTCTCCTATTCGAGATTATAGAATTCGAGTCGTTGTATTCGGCGTGAACTCCTCTCCTTATGTCGCATTACGTGTGATACGGCAACTCGCACACGACGAGGCGGAGAGATATCCTCTCGCGTCAGCTACGTTGATGGACTCAGTTTTCGTCGATGACATCATCACCGGAGAGGCCACGGAGGCCAAAGCATTAGTTCTACAAAAACAGCTGATAGATATTTGTGCTAGTGCAGGATTCGAACTTAGGAAGTGGCACAGTAATTCACCAACGATACTTGCTGCGACCGCCTCACCTCACGGTGAGCGGCCCGCTAGCATATCGTTCGCATCAGTGGATAGTGATGATTCTGTTAAGGTTCTAGGCTTGCAATGGAACCCGAGTACAGATGGTTTTTCATTCACAGTTAACCCTTCTAATTCGAACTGCACTAAAAGGTCAATTTTGTCAGAAATCGCAAAAGTTTACGATCCTCTCGGTTTCTTATCGCCGGTGACGTTGTTTGCAAAACATTTAATTCAACTATTGTGGATAGCTGGCACGGGGTGGGATGAGTCACCGCCTATAGATATTGTTAACTCTTGGTTAAACTTTACTAATGAACTACCGCGTTTATCGCAATGTTTCTTTCCGCGTCATATTTTTATTTAACCATGCTAGTATAATTGAATTACATGGGTTTTCTGACGCGAGCGAACGAGCTTATGCCGGGTGTGTTTATGTTCGATGTAAATGTAGTGACAATAAAACCCGAGTTTTTCTAGTGTTAGCTAAGACGCGCGTTTCGCCGTTAAAGCGTTTATCTATCCCACGGTTGGAATTGATGGCCGCCCAATTGTTATCTAAATTAATTAGTAAAGTTATGCTCGCTTACGGCGACAAAATTAATTTCGATCATGTTTACGCGTGGTCCGATTCTACTATTGTTTTAGCGTGGCTACACTCGCCACCGCACGAGTGGAAGACATTTGTGTCTAATCGAACTAGCGACATTCTGTCGCGAGTTCCAGCTAGTTGTTGGAGACACGTACCGTCGTACGATAATCCAGCTGATTCGGCATCCCGAGGTATGTTGCCCTCGGTATTTGTAAGTCATTTGTTGTGGTTTAATGGTCCTCAGTGGCTAAGTGAAGAGGAAGATAGTTGGCCTTCTCTTCATAAAAATCCAGTTACGCAGGAAGAAAAGCGTAGTCTTCCTATTCTTGCAAACATCTCGTCAGCGAGCACGAGTGCTGATGCTGACGAAATGTTGTCTAAGTTTTCCACGTTGGGAAAATTAATTCGCGTTGTTTCATATATTTATCGCTTCTATCATAAATGTAAAAAAGTTCAAGTTTCATTTTCATCGCATATTACTGTGCCAGAATATAATTTTTCGTTATATAAAATTATAGGTATTGTTCAGCGCTCCGCGTTCGCGGACGATTTAAATAACATGGAGAAAGGTAAATCACCTACGAATTTATTGAAACGCTTATCACCTTTTGTTGATGATGATAAGTTGTTGCGCGTAGGCGGGCGATTACATAAGTCTCATTTACCCTTCGATTCAAAACATCAGTTAATCCTCCCGGGGAAACATTACGTAACTATGTTAATTATTGATGATGCTCATATCACACATCTTCATGCTGGTCCTCAGACCACACAGTATTTGTTGTTGCAAAAATATTGGATTTTATCAGCGCGCAATGTTATAAGGCAGCGCATACACCGGTGCATATCTTGTTTTCGTTTGCGGCCAAGAAGTACACAACCCCGTATGGCCCCGTTACCGAATCCTCGTTTACAACCGAATATTCGTTGTTTTACTAAAACTGCAGTTGATTATTGTGGACCTTTTATGGTGCGTGCTAATAACATTCGGAATGCTAAAATATTTAAATCCTACGTTGCCGTTTTCGTGTGTATGAGTGTTAAGGCGATTCATCTAGAATTAGTAGCGGATATGACAACTGAATCGTTTCTCGCGGCGTTGCGACGCTTCACGTCCCGTCGGGGTTTATGTACCGATATTTATTCGGATAATGGAAAGAATTTTGTTGGTTGTAGTAATTATCTCAAAGAAATATACGGTTTTCTAAAGTCAGATTCATTTCAAAAGTCATTACATGAAAGTACCTTATCCCAAGGCTTAACCTTTCATTTTCAACCCGTGACCGGGTCACATTTCTGCGGATTAGTTGAAGCAGGTGTAAAAAGTTTTAAACATCATTTGTATCGCGTAGTTGGCACGCGCACACAGACATATGATGAGATGCACACACTCTTGTGTCAAATAGAAGCTGTTTTGAACTCGCGCCCGCTCTGTGTCTTAAGCGCAGACGCATCGGACATTTTGCCGCTGACACCAGCGCATTTTTTGATTGGCGGACCTTTAGCGGTCCTACCTGATTTATCCTATACGCATATAGCATCCAATAGGCTTACTAGATGGCAGTGGGTTCAGCAATGTACTCAACATTTCTGGAACCGCTGGAGTAAGGAATATTTACACGAGCTGCAACAAGCTCAAAAGTGGTTTCATAATCGCGGACCTCCTATACGTGAAGGCATGATTGTTATGGTTCGCGACGATAATTTACCTCCTTTGCAGTGGAGATTAGGTCGGGTTCACGCCCTGCATCCAGGGACGGACAGCGTTACGCGCGTTGTCACGCTCAAACTGGGTAATTCTTATACAAAGAGACCCGTAGTTAAGCTGTGCCCTTTACCTTTAGAATAAGTTACCTACGCTTTATTGATGAGCATTTAGTAGTTAGTTAGTTTAATAGTTGTTTGTTTCATATAGTTTTATTTTCCTTTGTTTGCTTTCACATTAGTTTAAATTGTTTGTTGTATTGTTAAAACAACTGCGTTCTTTTAAGGTGAGCGGCATGTTCCGTACCTAACGGAAGTTATTTATAGATAATTTTCAATCTACCCGCAAGTTGTTTAGGCACGATTGGTGCCATTTATTATTTTTAAAGAATACGCAATTTAGAGGGTATTCACGAGATTTTGTTGGTTTTTGAATCGTGACACCTCTGCTTTTGTATGGCGTCTTTGGAGAACGCCAGTCCGGCTTTGGAGAGCGCGAATGTACACACGCGCCCGGCGACTCCCCTTGCAAATATAAATCAAACGCGACGTGATTAAAACATTTGGACGGTCCTTCGAAAACTTTGGTGCTTTTGTTAATGGTGGAACGCGCAATCCCTGGAAACCCCGCTTCTAGGACCAGCGACCTGTGGATAAATGTCAGGCGAAGCTGGGACGAGCAGACCTGGAGATCAGCCAATTCAGCGCCTCAAGGTATGTGTCACGAACATTCGCCTACAGTATCTATTTTTTAATATGTTAAATGGCACGGCTATTTTATTGACCTGAATATCTAACACTATGCGCTAAATATATATGTATATAAAATTAAAACTTTGTGATCAATTGAAAATAGTGTAATTTACTAAACTTACTTCCTTAATTTGTTAACTAGCCCAGTCTTGATTTTGCACCAGGAAAATTCTGCGATATTATTGATGAGTTCCGTCCGTTGCAAAACTTGCGAGAACTCTTGCGCATGTTTCTGCGAAGCAATTTGTGCATCATGTTTTGAGAAACTTTGGACTTTGAATAACTAAAAGGCTCAAATCACAATGTTTTAATATCGCTATTATTAAAATTATTTAGCTTAAGTATATATTTTTGTCAAATATCGTTGCGTGTATGTAGAAAACTGATTTCCAGTTTTTCAATCTACCAATTTCATTAGCTGTATGTGCATTTTTAGCTGTAATGTTCCTACTTTCAATAAGCTCTGGTAGATCGGCGCCGGAAACCATCGCATGAAGTACATTATGCACTAACACAGGAGGTCATACAAATAGATACATACCTACTTCTCCAGTAATTACCGTAAGCTACACGTAAACGTTAATTACAGTATTCGAGGCCCCTTCAAACTTTCATTTGCACGAAAATTGCCAAAATCGTATGTAAACAATACTCACCTTGGACATAATTATGAGAACTTTATATTCTCAAGAATGTTGAAACGAAACGGTATCTGTATCACTTGCTGGTGTTAACTAGATCATAAATGTATAGCTATACCTATACATTTCTGGGTCAAGTTTATTCTCTGGGAACCTTATTTCTTCATTTCGTTATTTTCTATAGGGATAGTCGCTGTTCTCACGGTGCGATTGTCGGTTTATCATTGCACGCGCGACGAATTTGCCGTGTCTAAAACGTGTATATTTCTATTGGCCTAATTTATCTCGTCAAGAGAGAAAATAGGGGTTATGTTTATAATTACAATATTTCAAATTATTGTGTTACCAGGTGGCATGGCGATCTTAGGGATGGAAAGTTAAATATTTATGAACAAATAGTTACATAACCTTGTCGACGTTAATATTGATAAATTCTAGCTATATTACACAATATTATATAATTACTTACAAAGCCCACATATTTAGATGCAGACTGCGTAAAGAACCTACTATGACAGTCAGTTGTTTGTTACATAACTGATTAATCATTCATCTATACTAATATTATAAAGAGGAAAGATTTGTTTGTTTGTTTGTTTGTAACGAATAGGCTCCGAAACTACTGGACCGATTTCAAAAATTCTTTCACCTTTGGAAAGCTACATTATCCCCGAGTAACATAGGCTATATTATATTTTAAAAAAAATTAGGGATCCTTACTAAAACTCCAATAATGTAACATAAGGTGTAAAAAAATGACCTGAAAAATTCCTTACGTCGCGTGCGCTGCGAAAACTATTGATGATAGAACAAAATCATGTACTACGACTTTGCAGAACTCATCATTATCTACAAAAAATGTCGCGACAGCATATGTCTAAATATTATAGTTATGTCACAGTAAGCAGTTTTTTATTCTAAAATATTAATTTATATATGCCGCCTCTTGAAAGGGTCTTCATTTGTACCTTGGTATTAATCCTTATCAAAATAAATTACTTTATAACTTTTTGAATTATTCAATTCGGACATTTCATTCGGAAGATATCACGAGTTTAAAAATGCAAGTATTAGAAAAAAGTCTAGAGGTTGTCGCTCACCGCGCTCAGCTAGCCAGCATGCGATGTAGACTCCATGTAAGCGTCACTGGGGTACGGAGGGGGGGAGTCAATGTAATGTAAATATAATATGTAATATCCTAATCCTAACATAGGCTACTTTTTACCGCGGAAAAATACATACTTCGGCGGAAAAATATATGCTTACGCGGAAAAAATCGATTTAGATAAAATTTAGTATGCAGAAGATAGTTGCAAATAAAAGTATATGGCGAGAGACTTTTCACCGCGGAAAATACATGCTTCCACGGGAAAATATATGCTTACGTGGGAAAATTCGATTTCGATGAAATTTAGTATGTAGATAGTTGCAAATAAAAGTATATGGCGAGAGACTTTTTACCGCGTAAATATTAAATGCTTCCGCGGGAAAATATATGCTTACGCAGGATAATTCGATTTGGATTAAATTTAGTATGGATATAGTTGCAAATAAAAGTATATGGCGAGACGAAGTTCGCGAGGGCTGCTAGTTTATTATACTTAGGTACTATATTGATTATCTGTACTACTAGTCATTTTATAACGATGAGTTTGTTTGTTTGTACTCTAATGTAGATGAATCTCAGGAACTAATTAATAGTTTGATTAATAAGACATGTGTTTCTTTGGTATATATTTGTGTTCTCGGTAAAATTCATAAAACTTGAGCAAAGCCGTGTGTGGTGTGGTGGGCTAGTTCATTATAATAATAGTCTAGCGACCCGCCCTAGCTTTACCTCAGATAGGTACTTATATTTTATTAGGTGAGGAAAACCAATAACTTATTAAACTAAATAATAACTAACACAATACCTTAAAAAACCTTCCACCGGAATCGCGCTGGTCCGATTTGAAATTATTTCAGTGTTCGATTGTAGGGACATTTATCGAGGAAGGCTATATTATAAAATATAAACTAATAATATTAAATAATAAGACGTAGATAACGTAAAAAACGCAAGCAAAGCTGTGAGCGGGTCGGCTAATGTCGGCTATAAAAGATGCAGTATGATCAGTCGTTCAACTTAAAAGAAGTACCTACAATTGACGCACGAGCAAGAATTCTTGCGGTCAATAAGAGCAGTTATTAAATGCTTTAGATATGGTCGATCGATTTATTATTGGTAATCGAATTAATATTATCAAATAGAAATAACGACTAGTTCCTATTTTGGACAGCGAATGTAAGCTTTAATTCAACTGCCACATATCTACAACTAGCCGACCCGTCGACAGCTTCGCTTGCATATTTTTACGTTAATATTATTCAAAGAAAATGTCTCCTCGCTCTTACTTAGATAGAACATTTTTTATTTTATACATAACTTTTTCTTATGACCATTATTATATTAACGGAATGCGTCACCCGCATACGACAAATAAATTTAAATGGCATTTGAAATAAATCGTCTGAAAGAGAAATTTTATTATTCTGACTGACCTGGATTTTCTCTGTAATGCTAATTTCTATTTATATTTAACTAGGACTCCACTTCACCCACAGTTTCGCGTTTTAATTCTAATTCTTTAAGTATTTGATTTTTATTATTTATACAGCTTCCCACTAAACATACAGAAACAAAATCTTACATGATTAAATCACTCGTTGATTTCCAACTTACAGATAGCTTGTTTTGAGAACAGTGATATCACAGGCCTGTTATATTGTTTTAAATTCATATATAATATAAGCATGTTTTGCTTTCTATTCTACTTAAAATTCTTACATGTGCTAATCTCAAACAACCTTACGTTGTCTTACGCAACTCACTAACTATAAAATATTTGCATTTCGCATTATTTGATTTCGAAAAACTAATTCTGCATAAATTTTACACTTTTTGAAGTTCCGTTTCCACCTGTCATTCACATTAAATTTTAAAAGTTCTTTATGTTCCACAATAAATAATTTACAAGCTTAATAATGCATTGTACCTATATTAAACCTAGTTTATTAAAAAATTAAAAAAAAAAGTAAAAAGAGACCTTTAGTTAGTTTTTTTATATATTTTTATAACTAAGTTGGAATAATATGTATACAGAAAAAACTTTACGATATTATGCTTTAGTTAAGCATCGCATTTATCAAAACAATAATTATGTTTTGAAACATTAGTTTCAGGTAGATACATCTGTCAATTGGCTGTTCTTATTATTATCATCGGATAAAGTTGTTTTTTTCATGACATGTAAAGTTAACTTTAAAGACTTTTGCTATGTGACAAAGAAGTTCTAAAAAAACAGAAAAAGGACATTTTGTTATTTGGCACTAGATAACAATAACAAACTTTATTATCACTTTCGTTTCTCACCATAATTTTAAAATAAACAACACAAAACATTATATGTAGTTAAAATAGAATAACACATTTTTGAAATAGAATTGAGATGAAGTTTAACGTTGTAACAAAATACATTCTTAATACGTTTCTTCTCGGATATTCGACATACATCGGTCACATGACAAATGTTCTGGAAATTAAGTGTCACATGATGAATATTGTATAGTCAACATTTGACATTTTATAATACTGAAACGAAAATATATGTATATATAGTATGTTATATTTGTAAAAGTTAAACAAATCTATTGTCATAACGACTTCTACGTACCGACCGAACACCTGTACAATTATATAACTCATTTATGTATGTTGATGGCATACACAATAGTCTTAAGTATAAATAACACTAAACAGAAACGTCATAATTTTATATATGAGGCTTTTGTGCTTAATCACCATATGTAAAATATGTCCATATGCACGTCTTATTGTGACGTAGAACATGAATGAACGTAAAATAATATATTACTTCCGGCTTGTTTTTGTAATTAAAATCAGAAATAATGTAGCTTTAGGTTTACCAAGCACATAAATTAGGTACTTGAAGAATGAAAACGTATCGAATGGAAAAGTGACGCCATTGGTATTATTTGGTTGGAATGTGACGTAGAAGCACCGATTTGAATTACCCACTCCAATCGGTGTAGTGGGTGTACTTTTGATATGGGGGGTTTATTTGAAAATAAAAGTGTTTTTTAAATAAAATATTGTCATTTATGAAATGACTAGTTGACCTGTCCGCCGCTTCGTTTGTTATCTATAGTTTTGTCACCTGTTAAACTTTCCCTGGACTACTTACTACAAAACTTTTAAAACAAAAGTCAGCTAATTTTAAAGCTAACCACCTGGCCATTCTTGAGTCTAAAAAAAGAAAAATTCACCAACACGTAAAATTTAACCAGTAAGGCGTTATCCATAGATCGGTCAAAATAATTGTTCGACTGTAGAAAGCGGCGCTTGCGCAGCTCTGGCGCCGCAGGGGCGTTGTGAAGGGAAATCGCTTGACATGTTGTATTTTACGCCATGTGTAAACTATGTATTATTATTTTAGACACACATTTTATAATAAATCTGAAGATCCGTGTTGGCTAAGTGGGAGCATACTCGACTTTCATTC
The DNA here is from genome assembly GCA_963691955.1 of Chloroclystis v-ata. Classification (NCBI taxonomy): domain Eukaryota; kingdom Metazoa; phylum Arthropoda; class Insecta; order Lepidoptera; family Geometridae; genus Chloroclystis; species Chloroclystis v-ata. Next base: position 7,311,382 of record OY829905.1, read on the forward strand.
CGAAGGCCGTATGTTCAACCTGCGTCAAAAACAACAATACTATAGGTATTGGGTATTGTTGTTCTAAACTTCATTTTCTGATTATCTTTGACGTGGGTTTGTATTTTGAAATCAATTATTACTTGTAATTAGGTACTTGTAACTACAAAAAATACACAACTCAAAGTCTAAGAAAACAGAATTTACATAGAGATTACACTGCATCACTGCATAAATATAAATAACCTATAATTTAGAATAAATATTGTTTTCTTAAGTCACCAGACCGGGCAGAGCAATGTCAATCAGTATAATGTACTGCTAGATAGATACCTATATAAATTTCCTTTATTAAAACAATTTATTGGGTTGCCTGTACATAAATTCATTTGTTTTAAAATTCACGCGAGTTGACGAACACAATAACACAATACAATGAAAAATTTCAATCTGCCAACTCGCGTGAATCTATATCGAATAACCCCCCCCTATCACCAATAGCGACAAGCCGCCTGATTATCGTGGTGATTACACCAATAGTTGTTGTTTGTTTGTTATTATACCAATTCCTCAGACTTGAAGGTAATGGGTTCAATAAGAACTGTTCCCAGAAGTAAATACCTATGTTTAATGTTTATCAAATTAAATCAAAACGTTTCTTGCTCGTATTCATGATTTACATAAGAACATGAATCCAGGTTCTCGAGTGGAGACCACGGGTCGGAAAACGCAGCGTTGGACGTCCACCAACAAGGTGGACAGACGATTTTGGTAAAGGCGGTAGGCTCGCGTCGGATGCAGGCCGCGAGCGACCGTAATGACTGGAAGGCATATAGGGAGGCCTATGTCCAGCAGTAGACGTCCAATGGCTGAGATGATGATGATGATGAATCCAGGAAGGTAATACAATAATAATACAATAAGTAGTCCTTTAACAGGTTTTTTATATCTTAGTTGCATATTTATATAGATATTATATAAAGTAGCTACACCTACACATACACCTTTATTTAAGGACTGTTCCGTCATTTAACAAGAAACAGGTTTTAGTCAAATATAAACAGTCAATATTGTACAACTTATTAGTGATATATCCTTCTTTGCATGAAGGCAATAAATCTAGCTGTCTTAGCCATTAGCTTAGTTCCTAGACTTTACTTACAATAATCATTATAATCCTTTATAAAAAATGTATGTTAGATGTTATAGTTAATTTTAAGTTGTTGAAATTTTGGTGGCAGATTATAGATTATTTTGACGTGTTTTATTTATTTTATGCTATGTGCTGGGCATTGTATATAATTTATTTTTCAAAAAATCATATTCATTCCTGCGATTTTTGTAATATGACGAACAGACACTCCAATTTTATAGTTTCTTTTAGTTGGTGGAGGTACCTACATTATATTTGTACCTACTTTTAGATATATTTTAAATATTTGATAATACAAAATAAAATGATTAACTCCGGTAGTGTCCTATAAAAGGTAGTTTCGCTAATAGCACAGGTTTGCGGTATGTGAATCACGCCACTTCTTGTTTGACCAGTGACATAAACTAACGTCTGGCCAACACCGTATAAATCATCATCATCATTCACCCATATTACGTTTCCACTTCTGGGACACAGGGACGTCTCTGTTGACGAGAGAGATTAGGCCTTAATTCACCACGCTAGGCCAAGTAAGGGTTGATGCCCTACAAACTTTTCAAAGATCTCAGAACATGCCGGTTTCCTCACGATGTTTGCCTTCACCGTTAGAGCGCGTTTTCAAAGCGCACATAAATTTTCCAAGAATAAAAATCCAGTGTTGCGCTGCGGGGAACCTACGACCTTCGGAATGTAAATCGAGTGTATTCCCACTTAGGCGATTCACTCGCACTTATACAGTTACTCTAAAATTGCCTTTAAAAATATTTTATACGGAATTCTAGTAGACTTGAGTCGGTCATTACATTTAAATTTGTGGCATTGCAGGTATTTAAACTCAATGTAAATATCTGAGATAATTGAAAAGGCTGTTTATAAAAGAATGCAAAAGAAAAATTCGCATTCTAAGCCTTTTATCAGTTAAATTCTTATTTAAATTAACTCAGTTTACAAACATATTTTTATCTTTTAGTACATATAAAAGGTCGTAGGTACAATCTACACTACACCGTTGTTTAGATTTTCGAAGGACCACAAATTCAATACCTACCTACTTTAAAATCCTCATCGAAAGCAACAATTATTTTTAGGACAGAGTACGGATTACACTATTATGTAAAAGTGATAGTCAGCTCTACATCCGATGTATTTTACTACTATGTTACTGCCTTCTTCCAAAAACTGAACTGTTATTTGCAAACAATAGCGGAGAAAGTGTGTGATGCTCTACTCGGCAATAGGCTATTTATGTCTACATGGCATTGTCTCAAAGTCAAGGTTTCTTTGGCAAACGGCCATGTCTTTATCTACCGCATTTAATACAAAAACCACCTACGATAGTAATTAGTAAAGTATTAATTACTAGCTCGAACGACCACTAAAGCCTAGTTCGTATTGGTAGCGAGTAATTTAGTAAGTATTAGTACCTACTCGACGAAAGTTTTGGTGTTCGCACAACTAAATTAGGTACTCGCTTCTCGACTAAAATACTCGACCAATGTGATTTAGGCATAAGATCCAGTACGCAGAAAAAAGAACCGCAAAGTTGAAACCGTACTACGTACTACGTATGAAGAATGTACGAGTACATTGCTTAAAGAAAGTGACATTTTGTCTAGGTCATAAAAATGGAGTAGTTTACGCCATAATCATCATAGATAATATTTTACCGTAAATGTCACGGTAAATGTCACTCAGGTTTGTTACTGTTTTTCGTATTGTATTCGTGAAGTCCGACAATTACCTGCTATAGTTAACAAGAACTTGGCCGATTTAGGTGTTTTTGGTTTTAATTATCGTAGTAACCCAGGGAAGGTATAAAACGTGACAAAACATGGGAATAAAGCAAGTAGGTATATCCCGCGGCTTGCCCGCTTTTTAATTGGCGGGCAGCATTAGTATAAGTAGTTGTCAAAAGTGTCATAATTAAATTTTAAAATGATTAGCGGTTGAGGCCATGTTTGGTATGATAGCGTAACAAAACAATTATTTTACGCATAGAGTGCCAGTTACGGTATTATCGAAAATTCTAGAATATCCACAACGTCACCTTTTACGCCGTCGCAAATTAATAATTCACGTTCGTGAGAGTTTCAAGAGACGAAGGTTTTTGACCAAAACCACGTCATCGCTCCACATACAGTCATACACAATATATAAGCGCCATCTATCTATATATCTATCTATGAATAAACAAGCAGGTATTATGTCAGCCTCCTTGAATACGTGGGCGTGGCAAATTCACCGATTATAAAATAATAGGCTGTATTTAATTAGCAATAAGGACGTAATTCCTGATGCGTAGGCGCATTTATATTCTGCGTAAGTATAACGTGTTGTAACTGTTGCGAACTGTTTTTCTTGTAGGACGTGTATTTTGGATTCTTGTACCTTGCAAGTCTACAGTTTTGCATAAGATTGAATGAAAAATAACGGATGTTATTATTGTAAATAAATATTTTTGAACTCACACCAACATTTGCCCCGTGATAAGCTCGAAGCTTGTGTTACTAGATATCTGATAAATGCATTAGATATATGGGGGCCGCAATGCCGAATGCATTAGATACATCTAATTTATCTGCACGCCATTTTATTAACTAAAATAATTCATAACCTAGCTTACCTAATTGCTCTGCAACAACAATAGACAATGTTTTTCTAATTCATTAGTTTGCAAAAAAGTCCTATTGTTAATAAACTAGTTTCAATCCATCTTTGGATTTTGCACCACAATTTATATAATTATCCAATTACTCGCTCAGTTATTCGGCTTCTGCCGTCTCAATGTCATTTCATTTCATTATTCTATGCAACTTTACGTTCTTTGTTGTCAAACCGACTAGTCGACCAGCCATATCATGTTTAAAAACCATCATATTTACGTTTTTATCAACTTGATATAGCTTATTATATTTATAATATAATTATTACCTCGATACATGTACTATCCAACACTGAAATAATATAATTTTTCAATTCGGACCAGTCAGCGTTTCCTGACAAATAAACAAACTCTTGATCATTATAATATCAGTATCACTATAGATAATGATGATGATGTATTTTTGCTTTAGTCAGGTTTTGTTAGACATGGTTTTTGCCTTTTCAAAACATGTTTACAGCATCGAGATAAATCTTGTTTACAGCAACTTCCCACAGTTATTTGCCTATAACAGCTACAAGATGACCTTGCCTTCATCACGACAACCCATATAACGTCCCACTGCTGGGCACTGGTCTCACCAATAGAACCTAATAGGTCTAACCAGACAGAATATTATTACATAATGACTTCCGTCTTCCGTATATTAATATGTTGTGGGATTCGACGAGACCCGCTAGGAGTAGGTAATATATCCTGAAATTATAATGATGATGATGATTCTTAGACCGGCATCACACCGTTAGCTACCATTACTATTTTATTGATCTGAAAATATTTGTTCCGGGTGTCTGGGTGTTCTATATGTATGTATAATAAAAAATATCTATCCTTGTTTATTACATTAAGTATATCAGAAATCTAGCACCCGTATCACAAGCTTCGAGCTCACCACTGTTTATTTATTTATTAATTACCTACATATACATGTGCCTAAGTATCACCATTACAAAATGATCAAACAATGTTGGCAGTCAAAAGCGCGCGTCGAGACCGCGAATGGCGTGGAGCCGTGGAGCGGTGACTAACTCCACAAGTTTCATTTGCGTAGGTACCTACATGTTTGCCCACTGTCTGATTTCCAACACCAAACCGGTTGGACCACTATCCACCCACGGAGGACCAAAGTCATTTCCTAATACCCGAAATGGATTGATTCTTTTATCTATATCTATACTAATATAAAGCTGTAAGGGTCGGTCATGGAGTAAGTTAGTATGGTTTCAGAGATAATATCTCTGATAATATGATGAAAAAATATTATTATGTTTATGGGCTCAATATATGCGAATGAAACTAATTTGACGATTTTTAGAAATGTTTTCTGTATGTGTGTATGCTCCACCCTAACTCAATATAACCAATGATCCGAAATTGATAAAATTTGGAAGATAAACATCCAGACGAATGGGACATAAGATTGGCTATTTAAATTCTTGCTCTTTTTGATAAGACGTAGCCTCCATACAAACACAATTAATATTCCATAAATATTAGGAAGAAAACGGTCTAGGATATATACATAGCATACGTAGGTATCCCTAATACACTGTCCCACTTAGTTTATCCCTACGATAAGTTTTGGTTTTCCCAAATATATAATCAATCAAGTCTACACAGGCCATTATCAAAAAAAGCTAATGTTCTTTAACGATCGTTAACATTTGCTGACGTCACAGCAAACATAAACTCGTCAAGCAAGAAGTTAGACCTAGATACTAATTGATAAACCTCAATTAAAACATTAGGGCGGCAATTGCGATAAGACTTATACAACTATCATATCATCATGCCGTAGCACACTCGATTTTCATTCTGGGTTCAAACCTCTGGATTTTTCTTCTAAAAAAAATTATGTGCTCTAATGGTGAAGGCAGACTAATCCTTAGGAAACCAGCATGATCTGAAAACTTTAAAATTTTGAAGGTGTCATTCACCAATCCACATTGGGCCAGACGTCAAGAGAGAAACCCCTGTGTTCCAGCTATGGGGTGATTACTAGGTTTTTTTAAAAGTGTAATTTATGTAAGGAAAGCATATTATGACATCATCATCAGCTTTATGTTATTAACACTTTTTACGAAATTCGTCTTGGCTAATCGTCTGTGACTACGTGCTCAGACGCAGGTTTTGTTCTAAGAAAATCTGTATGGATGTTAAGGCCGTATCGAAAGTAAGGACGATATTCAATATCAGTCTTTATCAGGCATATACATATAAGAATATCACGCATTCGGTTGTTTATTAAATCATGCGGTAGGGTCTTCATCAAATCCATACTATTATAAGCTGAAGAGTTTGTTTGTTTGAAAGCGTTTATCTCAAAAACAGCTGGTCCGTTTAAAAAATTACTTCAGTGTTGGATGGTACTATATACGTAGATAACATAAAAAACGTTAGCGAAGCTGTTGGCGGGTCGGCTAGGACTACATAAAATTAGCATGAAACGTGTTTCAAACGAACATGTTAACCGATATCCGAAGTTCTATTATGTGTTATTACGTTGGTATCAGGCACGTTCTAAATAAAATTAAAAATAAACGTCACAAAATTGATGAAAACTTATCTTAAACCATGTCTAATTTTAACGACTGCTGCAAATTGTTCGGTCCGGCTCGCGATAAACCCGTCTGATAAGTAAGACCGGTTTATTTTCTCCTCGGTTATAAAACAGCGGCTATTTATAGCAAGACTGGAAGAACCTACACTCATCTGCATCGATTCCCATAAATGTCTTTAAGGCACGTAATGTAATTTATTTTTATAATGGTCTTGAACTGAAACGTTTTCGCATTGTAAATATCCAAATCCATTCGAAATTCACGCACGTTGGCAGAATTTCGCATTTAAAATGCATAATCATCATTATCAACCGTCGGACGTCCTACTGGACATAATTGTAAATCAGATTAAATTGGAGAAAATAAAATTGACTCATTAATATTATTTAATAAATTACTAATTACTGTAATTATTTCTATATAAGTACATGCATAGTACAACTTTTACGAATTCGGTTTGTGGGTACCTACATGTGAAAATTTTGTCTGTAGCTTATTCTCGGCAAAACTGCTGAAAATCCATGAATATACCATAGTTTCTGCTTTATATGTCAATAAGTAGATAAACTCACCTTCAAATATGTCACATGCATTAACTGTGATGTGAAAATGCCTTTTAACAGTAATTGGTGGTTAAACCCAAGGTTCAGCTGCGAACCTTGCGCTTGCCTTGGACTAGCTAGGTATAAATAATACCTAGGCATTGCATTGTGTCCTAGCTACCTACACCTGTTCATTTTAAAATAAATCTTATCAGTAACCAGTAAATAAACTGCATTATGAAAGGTTTATTTTTCATTGCTTTGAAGGGAATTAACCTACTTTTATCTAAGTACACTGATTTTATTATTTAATAATTAATATATTTTCATAGACAAGTTTCATAACGATTATATGTTTTTTTCTTTACACATCAGAGATCAATTCAAAAACAAGGTGAATGAACACCACACCTGGCTCGTAATTTTTTTGATCTTGATTATGAAGTTGGGTAGGTAACTACTATTTGATAGGCAAATGTTTGAAGTTCAGATGTTTCTTATATTTTACGACACAACATGTACCGGTTTGGCATAGAGATAACTTGTTTTAGAAATGACAGGATTTTCATCATCGCCATACATTTTTTTCCTTTCCCTTCGATCGAGCCTTCGGACATTCACTACTGGACTTATAATTAGGCCTCCCTTAAAAATACCAGTTGTTTCGGTAGAATGCAATGCAGCTTGCTTGAGCTTGTTACTTGCGTGAACTGGCAGCTTTGTCCGTTTGATTCTTGTAAATGTTTGAACAGATTTCGGAAAACTTGGAAACACAAAAACTTATTATTATTATTATGTTAATGTGTCTTGTACCTTCTTCCTTTATATATGCATACAAAAACATGTAAATTGACCGAAGCTTGGTCATCCAGATACTAAACGCATATGCATACAGATATAAACCTTCCTCCAGTTATTAATAAAAGTGGTAGATAATAGTAATTTATGATCATTTATGTATGTTATAATAATGTTTATGTAGCCCTGTACCCATTCAGCATGAAAACAGCCAGGGTCAGCAGGAAGCCAGCGACAATACCTCACTCGTTTATACAGTACAGACTCATGTCTTGGTACCATGTGGTAATTAGCCCTGACTAACTCGACCCACAAGGAAGTGGGGCAAGAAGGTACTGCAGTAGGTAATTAGGTAACACGATGCTAAAGTGATATTAATTGAGGAGAACATTATTGGTCGTTTACGCAAGGATTCAGAAATTATACATTTTGCATTATAAACTTAGAAGGCTAGTAGTTATGGGCGATTTTTCTTAAAAAAATCTCAGTTAATGTGTATTCAATGTCGCACGAATATCGATATAAGATTGATATCGGTATTATCTATATAATAATCCGACTTTATTGCTAATTTCAGCATTAATTTAGGCGATGAACGAAACTATTCACCGTTAACATTATAGCTTTCACGTAGAGTAAGTAGTTTAAAGAAAGAATAAATCTACTCAACCTTAAAGTTTGATCAATATCTCAAATCACAACAGTAGTTAACTAGGCTGTAAACCGTAACCTGTGATATTTCTTACGTGACTTCTGCATACGGATGGGGGGCTAGCCAAGTGGTAAGTAATTCGATCATCGCCATCGTTACAAAATGTATGGATTTGACATAAACCTTCGATTAGTCACGTGATCTTATTCAAAAATTTACATACATTTCTATTACTTTTGACAATTAACTTCGCTATCTATTCGTTTCTCTCGAGATTTTCTGCGTTCGCTAAATAGCTGTAGATATCCACATCTATCGTATCGAATCAAAATGGCGATTTCATAAACAACAGCTAGATGTAAATAAAGTGGTTTGCTTTGAGAATCTAAAAATAATTTTAATTTGTTCAAAATGTATACGATGCGTTTATTGTAATCAGCCAAAAATAAAAGTGTTTGGCTTAGACCCCAAACAAGATACTTACCTTTATCGGCAGAATATGGAAAGTATTGGCGAAATGCAAGAAACATTATTTATGGATGATTTATGGAGCATTTTAGACTCAGCAAAGCATTATTTAATAAGCTTCCAAGTGATATTCATAATTTCTTATTTATTTGTGTTGTTTGTGTCCTTTCATCCCTCGTGATTAATAAGTTTAATAAGTGTTTTGCTAGTGCTATAATAGGCACACATTTCATAGTATAAGTCCTAATTCATAAAACCATTGTTTTTTGTTATTTTAATGTTGACTGTCCCTAAATAAATAAATAAATCTTTAGGATTTTATGGAAATAAATGACTCAAATATTTAAATCTTTGCCGTGAGTAAAGCAACAGTAATCAACCTCATACAAAGGATCTTATTAAAATGATTTGTCTAATCTATTAAATTATAAATAAAAGTACACGGTTAAAGTTAGAAACATATTTTATTTTTAAACAAAGTACAATTTACCTTTAGTCTTAAGAATAAATAGTCTTGCAGTATCAAACTCACAAGGCGCTCTTTATTTGTACAAAGGCACGTTGTGGATGGTTGTTACGTTGGTATCACACAAAATCACTCGCTACCAAGCTGTACATAGCTGTATAATGCCGTCTCTAGCCCTAATATTGTTTAAGTAATATTTGGAAACGGCCGAGGACATTTTTGCGGTCAGCTTTCACCTTCACCTTACGGGCTTTAGTCTGTGTCTGTCTCTCCTCCAACTGGTTGAGTTCTTGGTGGTGATGGAGTAGATTGCAGCAACTATTTATATAGAAAATCAGCTATTTTAAGTTATTTTCGTTAGATAGGTTGGTCCTAAAAATTTCAAGTGGTTTTATTTGTTTATTTACAATATCTTCTTTTATTTTACTTCCCAGACTTTCCATGACAGATGCGTTTCATTTCAATTTACAAATAGGTTTTACTGTAGTTGTAAAAATGAAACAATTTTTATTTCCCTTTCAACGTAATAACCATGCGGTAAAAAATAAGAACGTTGCTTAAATTATCAAAAACAAAATATAATAAGCCTCCACACGCAATGAAAACATGATAACTTTTTCTTAAATTTAATTGAATATGTATTAGTTTTTCGTAGACCGGAACGTAATGTCTGAGCGTTGTCATTTGACCTATGACATCAAACATAGACAAAACGCCGCAGAGTTTAGCCTACATGCGTATCGAAAAAGCTTGAGGTTTGATTACCAACCGAAATTCGTCATGGTTTAAGCGATAGCAACTAAGTAAGTAAGTTGTCAGTTAGCGATGGCAATATGTCTAGGGGCCCTATGTGGAGTGATTTCGTCGTGATGCAATTTGCTTGCTTTGTGCTATTCAATTAGGTTACGTAGCTATGGTACAAGAACTTTTCACTCATAACATGCCATGCCACATTTCCATTATGTTAATGATCATCATCATCATTTCTGACATCGGACGACCATTCTTGACATAAGACCTTTATTTTATCAACCAGCTAGTTTGAAGAATTTTACTTAAGCAGTTGTCCACTTTGTTGATCAACCTCCGACATTGTGTTTTCTGAGCCCTAGTCACCGTTCTAGAAGTGTTCTTACTTTGATGCCGGGGGGGTCCTGAAATTTCACGGGTAAAACCGGACACTTTCTTGTCCTAGGCAAGACCCGGTCCATTCATCTCCGGGGTAAGGTCCCAGATCAAGGAAAGGTCCTAATATTATGGATACTCCCTAACGTTGCCAAATAAGTTCTAATGCGATGACATAAACGACTGTTGATTTCTGACTCACAACAGAAACACGCAATAAAACAAAACAAATCTTACAACAGCTTCTTCTCATTCAAGTCTCGCAGAATCGATGCAAACACGAGTTTTTAACAATGAACTTTTTATAAATAATGCAGAACCACACTCATCCATATTCAGGCCTTCTATTCTGGCCTGTGGACTGTGTACTTGTATCTCCAACAATACATTACTGGTGAATCTTGTATGGATGTTCGCGCCAAATGAGGTTCCAATATCGCCGTAGATTGTGGCGGCTTGATGGCGAACTGATAAGCTTAACTTAAACTTGACGCCATAAACACATTTAACTAAATCATTTAAAAACTTGGTTTTTAAATGGGCAGGATCTACAAACACGGGCTATATCATCATCTAGCTATCTAGACTAGACTAGACCAAACAAAAATAACAACATTCTTCATATTTTCAATAGTTATTAGTAACAGTTAGAAAATAGAACCAAATATATTTTTTTTCATGTGACAAGGGTTGAAAAGGCCTTCGTTGGAAATAGTGACAGTTATCTGCATCTTTTATGATTGAAAAGGTTCAATGAGGTCGCAACCTAGTTCCTTATCGATTTCTTTGCATCGGTTAACTATAAACTCAAGTACTCCCCTCTACCAACTCGAGTTAGCAACTGAATAACTTAATTTTTTCACGTATTTTTGGAATATTCTATTTTTAGGACGATCCTACAATTTTCTCATCATCATTGCTTTCAAAAGCGCTTCCTCTATATAGAGTCAAGAGGACAGTAAGTTTTATTTCAATTAGTTGACATTGGCTCCGTTGCCATGTGCAAAGGGTGACCTAGAATTATAACGGGTCGATTTTGGAAAGGCTACTGGTTTTTTGTTGTAACTGACTGATGATCTGTAGTTTCGGGTTGTAAAAGTTAATTACCTACCAAAGGTAGCTTTTCAGATAAATTGAGTACTGAGATCAGTTTGATCTCTCAGAATTTATTTGAATAAAGATCTTTGAAAACTGATCTCTCAGAAAGAAAGAGCAATGATGCAATGTTTCCAATATATTTTATAGCATATTTCCAAAAAAGTAGAAATAAAAATATGTAGGTACCATTTGCATAATAATATATTTGTTAAGAATGTGTTATTATGTAGGTATATATTTAAGAGTTCAATGAAAAATAAATCTATGTACTTATGTATACTTATTATATTATATTAGGTATCAGAGTACTAGCACCCGTAACAACTGTAACAAGCTTCTATCTTCTTACCACGCGGCTAATTGTTGCTGTGTGAATGTGTCCAGACCAGAATTATTTATTTACAACAAATGTTCTTCCGGAAAAAGTCTTACATTAGTACCTAATCGTTTCAGGAATCGCTATCGGACTGGGAGCGCGGGTTCAACGACCTGCTGCCCGCGGCGTCCGCGCGCAAATGGAGCGCGCGCGCGGCCACGCATGCGCAGGACACCGCCGCCGAGCCTGCCGCGCCCCCCAACAATGGCACTGACGCTTGCAAGCTGCTTGTTGTAAGTCCTTTCCTTTCTTACTATCATCCCTTGCAATAAATATACTTGCTTTTACTTTACATGTCATCTGCTTCTATGGTAGGTTCCTACACGCGTAAATAAGCATGGGATCTTTCAATGTAATTCATGGAAATGAAAATATAAAAGGGGGGCGGGGGATTAATAGTGAAGACGTGTAGTTACACTACCCACTACTCAAAGTTATACTACTGGACGGAATTTGGTTAAAATTGACCTACAAAACATAGTCCATAATTTACGGAAAAACTACCTACCTCACTACTATAAAAATAATTATCTAGAGGTGCTGCGGCGTTCGAACTCATATCCATGAGAAGAACGGACGAAGTCGAGTATCCTCTCAACTAAGCCGAATAGACGCGATAAACAAACCTAGAACACTAATAAATAGATACATATTATGTTAGGTAGGTACATGTTTTTTAGTAAATAGACATATACTATGTTATGTACCTACATATTCTCAGAAACTCGTTTTGCATTGGAAAACCTAAGACTAATATTGAGTTAATTCTCAAGCCAATAGTAGGTACGTAATCATTGTATTGGTCATTACTGTGAACAAAGTTCCTACTCATAATGCCTAATAGGTAACTAACTAGAACAGTTCTGTGAATAGTCATCTATTCATTCAGTTGTAAGTTTATTATGAATCAAAAGTAGGTGGAGGTCACACCTTGAGCAGAAAAACTGACCTACGTCTATAGGTTTAATCCGATCGATAACTACCTTAATTACTAGGCACTAGTTTTCCGCAGCCGTGCTGCTAAGTGGAAGCACACTTGACTCTCAATCCGAAGGTCGTGGGTTCAATCAAACAGAGCAGTGCCTATGGATTTTTCTTAAAAATAGGTGTGCGCCTTAAAATACGTTCTTTACACACTATGTTTGCTTTCGCATCTTTCGAAGGCAAACATCGTCAGGAAAACGGCATGTACTGAGATCGTATTTGCTGTTATTCCTGTTCATATATCAGCTGTTTTAGCATGAAGGAGAAACAAACACACAGACTATTAGAGGTGATGTTTTGTGTCTGTGAAGTTAGCAGAGCAACTCTTAGCAGAGCATGATTTAACGAGAGTTCTGTTAGCGTGCACAATAGTTCTATAGTTCCTGATACTTTTCAGAAATAGTTCTGACGTTTTTACAGGAAAATTGAAAATACTGAAATGCTCTGCTAACTTCGCATTGGGGCCCAGCAGAGCATCGCTTTAAAACGACACCAATCAAATAATTCTTATATAAAACATATAAATACATAGTTCTACATATAAAAAAACAACTAAAAGTATGTGGAAATAACAAAAATAATATTTAAGGAACAAATTTAAATTTTGTTCAAATTCTGTAAACTAACCTAATAATTAACGATGATTCAGAGGTCTATAAAAAAGGTTCTATCAGAGTTCCCATAGCGTGCATTGAGTTTTAATTAGCTAGTACTCTATTCTAGAGGATTCTATAGTAATTTGATATAGTTCCTAGAATTTTTTGAACAAAACAGTGTTTTGAAGTCTGACCAAAATTTGAATTTTCCTTCAAAAATGCTATAGTTCAGAGGTCTATAAAAAAGGTTCTATCAGAGTTCCCATAGCGTGCATTGAGTTTTAGTTAGTCAGTACTCTATTCTAGAGGATTCTATAGTAATTTGATATAGTTCCTAGAATTTTTTTAACAAAACAGTGTTTTGAGTTCTGACCAAAATTTGAATTTTCCTTCAAAAATGCTATAGTTCAGAGGTCTATAAAAAAGGTTCGATCAGAGTTCCCATAGCGTGCATTGAGTTTTAGTTAGTTAGTACTCTATTCTAGAGGATTCTATAGTAATTTGAAATAGTTCCTAGAATTTATTGAACAAAACAGTGTTTTGAAGTCTGACCAAAATTAAAATTTTCCTTCAAAAATGCTATAGTTCAGAGGTCTATAAAAAAGGTTCTATCAGAGTTCTCATAGCGTGCATTGGGTTTTAGTTAGTAAGTTTTCTATTCTAGAGGATTATATAGTAATTTGATATAGTTCCTAGAATTTATTGAACAAAACAGTGTTATGAAGATTCACCGAAAACGGAATTTTCCTTCAAAGTTGCTATAGTTCAGAGGTCTATAAAAAAGGTTCTATCAGAGTTCCCATAGCGTGCATTGAGTTTTAGTTAGTAAGTTTTCTATTCTAGAGGATTATATAGTAATTTGATATAGTTCCTAGAATTTTTTTAACAAAAGAGTGTTTTGAGTCTGACCAAAATTTGAATTTTCCTTCAACAATGCTATAGTTCAGAGGTCTATAAAAAAGGTTCGATCAGAGTTCCCATAGCGTGCATTGAGTTTTAGTTAGTTAGTACTCTATTCTAGAGGATTCTATAGTAATTTGAAATAGTTCCTAGAATTTATTGAACAAAACAGTGTTATGAATATTCACCGAAAACGGAATTTTCCTTCAAAGTTGCTATAGTTCAGAGGTCTATAAAAAAGGTTCTATCAAAGTTCCCATAGCGTGCATTGAGTTTTAGTTAGCTAGTACTCTATTCTAGAGGATTCAATAGTAATTTGAAAAAGTTCCAAGAATTTATTGAACAAAACAGTGTTTTGAAGTCTGACCAAAATTAAAATTTTCCTTCAAAAATGCTATAGTTCAGAGGTCTATAAAAAAGGTTCTATCAGAGTTCCCATAGCGTGCATTGAGTTTTAATTAGCTAGTACTCTATTCTAGAGGATTCTATAGTAATTTGATATAGTTCCTAGAATTTTTTGAACAAAACAGTGTTTTGAAGTCTGACCAAAATTTGAATTTTCCTTCAAAAATGCTATAGTTCAGAGGTCTATAAAAAAGGTTCTATCAGAGTTCTCATAGCGTGCATTGGGTTTTAGTTAGTTAGTACTCTATTCTAGAGGATTCTATAGTAATTTGAAATAGTTCCTAGAATTTTTTGAACAAAACAGTGTTTTGAAGTCTGACCAAAATTAAAATTTTCCTTCAAAAATGCTATAGTTCAGAGGTCTATAAAAAAGGTTCTATCAGAGTTCTCATAGCGTGCATTGAGTTTTAGTTAGCTAGTACTCTATTCTAGAGGATTCTATAGTAATTTGATATAGTTCCTAGAATTTTTTGAACAAAACAGTGTTATGAATATTCACCGAAAACGGAATTTTCCTTCAAAGTTGCTATAGTTCAGAGGTCTATAAAAAAGGTTCTATCAGAGTTCTCATAGCGTGCATTGAGTTTTAGTTAGCTAGTACTCTATTCTAGAGGATTCTATAGTAATTTGAAATAGTTCCTAGAATTTATTGAACAAAACAGTGTTATGAAGATTCACCGAAAACGGAATTTTCCTTCAAAGTTGCTATAGTTCAGAGGTCTATAAAAAAGGTTCTATCAGAGTTCCCATAGCGTGCATTGAGTTTTAGTTAGCTAGTACTCTATTCTAGAGGATTCAATAGTAATTTGAAAAAGTTCCAAGAATTTATTGAACAAAACAGTGTTTTGAGTTCTGACCAAAATTTGAATTTTCCTTCAAAAATGCTATAGTTCAGAGGTCTATAAAAAAGGTTCTATCAGAGTTCCCATAGCGTGCATTGAGTTTTAGTTAGTAAGTTTTCTATTCTAGAGGATTATATAGTAATTTGATATAGTTCCTAGAATTTTTTTAACAAAACAGTGTTTTGAGTCTGACCAAAATTTGAATTTTCCTTCAAAAATGCTATAGTTCAGAGGTCTATAAAAAAGGTTCGATCAGAGTTCCCATAGCGTGCATTGAGTTTTAGTTAGTTAGTACTCTATTCTAGAGGATTCTATAGTAATTTGAAATAGTTCCTAGAATTTATTGAACAAAACAGTGTTATGAATATTCACCGAAAACGGAATTTTCCTTCAAAGTTGCTATAGTTCAGAGGTCTATAAAAAAGGTTCTATCAGAGTTCCCATAGCGTGCATTGAGTTTTAGTTAGCTAGTACTCTATTCTAGAGGATTCAATAGTGATTTGAAAAAGTTCCAAGAATTTATTGAACAAAACAGTGTTTTGAAGTCTGACCAAAATTAAAATTTTCCTTCAAAAATGCTATAGTTCAGAGGTCTATAAAAAAGGTTCTATCAGAGTTCCCATAGCGTGCATTGAGTTTTAATTAGCTAGTACTCTATTCTAGAGGATTCTATAGTAATTTGATATAGTTCCTAGAATTTTTTGAACAAAACAGTGTTTTGAAGTCTGACCAAAATGTGAATTTTCCTTCAAAAATGCTATAGTTCAGAGGTCTATAAAAAAGGTTCTATCAGAGTTCTCATAGCGTGCATTGGGTTTAAGTTAGTTAGTACTCTATTCTAGAGGATTCTATAGTAATTTGAAATAGTTCCTAGAATTTATTGAACAAAACAGTGTTTTGAAGTCTGACCAAAATTAAAATTTTCCTTCAAAAATGCTATAGTTCAGAGGTCTATAAAAAAGGTTCTATCAGAGTTCTCATAGCGTGCATTGGGTTTTAGTTAGCTTATACTCTATTCTAGAGGATTCTATAGTAATTTGATATAGTTCCTAGAATTTTTTGAACAAAACAGTGTTTTGAAGTCTGACCAAAATTTGAATTTTCCTTCAAAAATGCTATAGTTCAGAGGTCTATAAAAAAGGTTCTATCAGAGTTCCCATAGCGTGCATTGAGTTTTAGTTAGTAAGTTTTCTATTCTAGAGGATTATATAGTAATTTGATATAGTTCCTAGAATTTTTTTAACAAAACAGTGTTTTGAGTCTGACCAAAATTTGAATTTTCCTTCAAAAATGCTATAGTTCAGAGGTCTATAAAAAAGGTTCGATCAGAGTTCCCATAGCGTGCATTGAGTTTTAGTTAGTTAGTACTCTATTCTAGAGGATTCTATAGTAATTTGAAATAGTTCCTAGAATTTATTGAACAAAACAGTGTTTTGAAGTCTGACCAAAATTTGAATTTTCCTTCAAAAATGCTATAGTTCAGAGGTCTATAAAAAAGGTTCTATCAGAGTTCTCATAGCGTGCATTGGGTTTAAGTTAGTTAGTACTCTATTCTAGAGGATTCTATAGTAATTTGAAATAGTTCCTAGAATTTATTGAACAAAACAGTGTTATGAAGATTCACCGAAAACGGAATTTTCCTTCAAAGTTGCTATAGTTCAGAGGTCTATAAAAAAGGTTCTATCAGAGTTCCCATAGCGTGCATTGAGTTTTAGTTAGCTAGTACTCTATTCTAGAGGATTCAATAGTAATTTGAAAAAGTTCCAAGAATTTATTGAACAAAACAGTGTTTTGAGTTCTGACCAAAATTTGAATTTTCCTTCAAAAATGCTATAGTTCAGAGGTCTATAAAAAAGGTTCTATCAGAGTTCTCATAGCGTGCATTGGGTTTTAGTTAGTTAGTACTCTATTCTAGAGGATTCTATAGTAATTTGAAATAGTTCCTAGAATTTATTGAACAAAACAGTGTTATGAAGATTCACCGAAAACGGAATTTTCCTTCAAAGTTGCTATAGTTCAGAGGTCTATAAAAAAGGTTCTATCAGAGTTCCCATAGCGTGCATTGAGTTTTAGTTAGCTAGTACTCTATTTTAGAGGATTCAATAGTAATTTGAAAAAGTTCCAAGAATTTATTGAACAAAACAGTGTTTTGAAGTCTGACCAAAATTAAAATTTTCCTTCAAAAATGCTATAGTTCAGAGGTCTATAAAAAAGGTTCTATCAGAGTTCTCATAGCGTGCATTGGGTTTTAGTTAGCTTATACTCTATTCTAGAGGATTCTATAGTAATTTGATATAGTTCCTAGAATTTTTTGAACAAAACAGTGTTTTGAAGTCTGACCAAAATTTGAATTTTCCTTCAAAAATGCTATAGTTCAGAGGTCTATAAAAAAGGTTCTATCAGAGTTCCCATAGCGTGCATTGAGTTTTAGTTAGTAAGTTTTCTATTCTAGAGGATTATATAGTAATTTGATATAGTTCCTAGAATTTTTTTAACAAAACAGTGTTTTGAGTCTGACCAAAATTTGAATTTTCCTTCAAAAATGCTATAGTTCAGAGGTCTATAAAAAAGGTTCGATCAGAGTTCCCATAGCGTGCATTGAGTTTTAGTTAGTTAGTACTCTATTCTAGAGGATTCTATAGTAATTTGAAATAGTTCCTAGAATTTATTGAACAAAACAGTGTTTTGAAGTCTGACCAAAATTTGAATTTTCCTTCAAAAATGCTATAGTTCAGAGGTCTATAAAAAAGGTTCTATCAGAGTTCCCATAGCGTGCATTGAGTTTCAGTTAGTTAGTACTCTATTCTAGAGGATTATATAGTAATTTGATATAGTTCCTAGAATTTTTTTAACAAAACAGTGTTTTGAGTTCTGACCAAAATTTGAATTTTCCTTCAAAAATGCTATAGTTCAGAGGTCTATAAAAAAGATTCTATCAGAGTTCCCATAGCGTGCATTGAGTTTTAGTTAGTTAGTTTTCTATTCTAGAGGATTATATAGTAATTTGATATAGTTCCTAGAATTTTTTTAACAAAACAGTGTTTTGAGTCTGACCAAAATTTGAATTTTCCTTCAAAAATGCTATAGTTCAGAGGTCTATAAAAAAGGTTCGATCAGAGTTCCCATAGCGTGCATTGAGTTTTAGTTAGTTAGTACTCTATTCTCTAGAATAGGATTCTAGGATTCTATAGTAATTTGAAATAGTTCCTAGAATTTATTGAACAAAACAGTGTTATGAAGATTCACCGAAAACGGAATTTTCCTTCAAAGTTGCTATAGTTCAGAGGTCTATAAAAAAGGTTCTATCAGAGTTCCCATAGCGTGCATTGAGTTTTAGTTAGCTAGTACTCTATTCTAGAGGATTCAATAGTAATTTGAAAAAGTTCCAAGAATTTATTGAACAAAACAGTGTTTTGAGTTCTGACCAAAATTTGAATTTTCCTTTAAAAATGCTATAGTTCAGAGGTCTATAAAAAAGGTTCTATCAGAGTTCCCATAGCGTGCATTGAGTTTTAGTTAGTTAGTACTCTATTCTAGAGGATTCTATAGTAATTTGAAATAGTTCCTAGAATTTATTGAACAAAACAGTGTTATGAAGATTCACCGAAAACGGAATTTTCCTTCAAAGTTGCTATAGTTCAGAGGTCTATAAAAAAGGTTCTATCAGAGTTCTCATAGCGTGCATTGAGTTTTAGTTAGTTAGTACTCTATTCTAGAGGATTCTATAGTAATTTGAAATAGTTCCTAGAATTTATTGAACAAAACAGTGTTATGAAGATTCACCGAAAACGGAATTTTCCTTCAAAGTTGCTATAGTTCAGAGGTCTATAAAAAAGGTTCTATCAGAGTTCCCATAGCGTGCATTGAGTTTTAGTTAGCTAGTACTCTATTCTAGAGGATTCAATAGTAATTTGAAAAAGTTCCAAGAATTTATTGAACAAAACAGTGTTTTGAGTTCTGACCAAAATTTGAATTTTCCTTCAAAAATGCTATAGTTCAGAGGTCTATAAAAAAGGTTCTATCAGAGTTCTCATAGCGTGCATTGGGTTTTAGTTAGTTAGTACTCTATTCTAGAGGATTCTATAGTAATTTGAAATAGTTCCTAGAATTTATTGAACAAAACAGTGTTATGAAGATTCACCGAAAACGGAATTTTCCTTCAAAGTTGCTATAGTTCAGAGGTCTATAAAAAAGGTTCTATCAGAGTTCCCATAGCGTGCATTGAGTTTTAGTTAGCTAGTACTCTATTTTAGAGGATTCAATAGTAATTTGAAAAAGTTCCAAGAATTTATTGAACAAAACAGTGTTTTGAAGTCTGACCAAAATTAAAATTTTCCTTCAAAAATGCTATAGTTCAGAGGTCTATAAAAAAGGTTCTATCAGAGTTCTCATAGCGTGCATTGGGTTTTAGTTAGCTTATACTCTATTCTAGAGGATTCTATAGTAATTTGATATAGTTCCTAGAATTTTTTGAACAAAACAGTGTTTTGAAGTCTGACCAAAATTTGAATTTTCCTTCAAAAATGCTATAGTTCAGAGGTCTATAAAAAAGGTTCTATCAGAGTTCCCATAGCGTGCATTGAGTTTTAGTTAGTAAGTTTTCTATTCTAGAGGATTATATAGTAATTTGATATAGTTCCTAGAATTTTTTTAACAAAACAGTGTTTTGAGTCTGACCAAAATTTGAATTTTCCTTCAAAAATGCTATAGTTCAGAGGTCTATAAAAAAGGTTCGATCAGAGTTCCCATAGCGTGCATTGAGTTTTAGTTAGTTAGTACTCTATTCTCTAGAATAGGATTCTAGGATTCTATAGTAATTTGAAATAGTTCCTAGAATTTATTGAACAAAACAGTGTTATGAAGATTCACCGAAAACGGAATTTTCCTTCAAAGTTGCTATAGTTCAGAGGTCTATAAAAAAGGTTCTATCAGAGTTCCCATAGCGTGCATTGAGTTTTAGTTAGCTAGTACTCTATTCTAGAGGATTCAATAGTAATTTGAAAAAGTTCCAAGAATTTATTGAACAAAACAGTGTTTTGAGTTCTGACCAAAATTTGAATTTTCCTTTAAAAATGCTATAGTTCAGAGGTCTATAAAAAAGGTTCTATCAGAGTTCCCATAGCGTGCATTGAGTTTTAGTTAGTTAGTACTCTATTCTAGAGGATTCTATAGTAATTTGAAATAGTTCCTAGAATTTATTGAACAAAACAGTGTTATGAAGATTCACCGAAAACGGAATTTTCCTTCAAAGTTGCTATAGTTCAGAGGTCTATAAAAAAGGTTCTATCAGAGTTCTCATAGCGTGCATTGAGTTTTAGTTAGTTAGTACTCTATTCTAGAGGATTCTATAGTAATTTGAAATAGTTCCTAGAATTTATTGAACAAAACAGTGTTATGAAGATTCACCGAAAACGGAATTTTCCTTCAAAGTTGCTATAGTTCAGAGGTCTATAAAAAAGGTTCTATCAGAGTTCCCATAGCGTGCATTGAGTTTTAGTTAGCTAGTACTCTATTCTAGAGGATTCAATAGTAATTTGAAAAAGTTCCAAGAATTTATTGAACAAAACAGTGTTTTGAGTTCTGACCAAAATTTGAATTTTCCTTCAAAAATGCTATAGTTCAGAGGTCTATAAAAAAGGTTCTATCAGAGTTCTCATAGCGTGCATTGGGTTTTAGTTAGTTAGTACTCTATTCTAGAGGATTCTATAGTAATTTGAAATAGTTCCTAGAATTTATTGAACAAAACAGTGTTATGAAGATTCACCGAAAACGGAATTTTCCTTCAAAGTTGCTATAGTTCAGAGGTCTATAAAAAAGGTTCTATCAGAGTTCCCATAGCGTGCATTGAGTTTTAGTTAGCTAGTACTCTATTTTAGAGGATTCAATAGTAATTTGAAAAAGTTCCAAGAATTTATTGAACAAAACAGTGTTTTGAAGTCTGACCAAAATTAAAATTTTCCTTCAAAAATGCTATAGTTCAGAGGTCTATAAAAAAGGTTCTATCAGAGTTCTCATAGCGTGCATTGGGTTTTAGTTAGCTTATACTCTATTCTAGAGGATTCTATAGTAATTTGATATAGTTCCTAGAATTTTTTGAACAAAACAGTGTTTTGAAGTCTGACCAAAATTTGAATTTTCCTTCAAAAATGCTATAGTTCAGAGGTCTATAAAAAAGGTTCTATCAGAGTTCCCATAGCGTGCATTGAGTTTTAGTTAGTAAGTTTTCTATTCTAGAGGATTATATAGTAATTTGATATAGTTCCTAGAATTTTTTTAACAAAACAGTGTTTTGAGTCTGACCAAAATTTGAATTTTCCTTCAAAAATGCTATAGTTCAGAGGTCTATAAAAAAGGTTCGATCAGAGTTCCCATAGCGTGCATTGAGTTTTAGTTAGTTAGTACTCTATTCTAGAGGATTCTATAGTAATTTGAAATAGTTCCTAGAATTTATTGAACAAAACAGTGTTTTGAAGTCTGACCAAAATTTGAATTTTCCTTCAAAAATGCTATAGTTCAGAGGTCTATAAAAAAGGTTCTATCAGAGTTCCCATAGCGTGCATTGAGTTTCAGTTAGTTAGTACTCTATTCTAGAGGATTATATAGTAATTTGATATAGTTCCTAGAATTTTTTTAACAAAACAGTGTTTTGAGTTCTGACCAAAATTTGAATTTTCCTTCAAAAATGCTATAGTTCAGAGGTCTATAAAAAAGGTTCTATCAGAGTTCCCATAGCGTGCATTGAGTTTTAGTTAGTTAGTTTTCTATTCTAGAGGATTATATAGTAATTTGATATAGTTCCTAGAATTTTTTTAACAAAACAGTGTTTTGAGTCTGACCAAAATTTGAATTTTCCTTCAAAAATGCTATAGTTCAGAGGTCTATAAAAAAGGTTCGATCAGAGTTCCCATAGCGTGCATTGAGTTTTAGTTAGTTAGTACTCTATTCTCTAGAATAGGATTCTAGGATTCTATAGTAATTTGAAATAGTTCCTAGAATTTATTGAACAAAACAGTGTTATGAAGATTCACCGAAAACGGAATTTTCCTTCAAAGTTGCTATAGTTCAGAGGTCTATAAAAAAGGTTCTATCAGAGTTCCCATAGCGTGCATTGAGTTTTAGTTAGCTAGTACTCTATTCTAGAGGATTCAATAGTAATTTGAAAAAGTTCCAAGAATTTATTGAACAAAACAGTGTTTTGAGTTCTGACCAAAATTTGAATTTTCCTTTAAAAATGCTATAGTTCAGAGGTCTATAAAAAAGGTTCTATCAGAGTTCCCATAGCGTGCATTGAGTTTTAGTTAGTTAGTACTCTATTCTAGAGGATTCTATAGTAATTTGAAATAGTTCCTAGAATTTATTGAACAAAACAGTGTTATGAAGATTCACCGAAAACGGAATTTTCCTTCAAAGTTGCTATAGTTCAGAGGTCTATAAAAAAGGTTCTATCAGAGTTCCCATAGCGTGCATTGAGTTTTAGTTAGCTAGTACTCTATTCTAGAGGATTCAATAGTAATTTGAAAAAGTTCCAAGAATTTATTGAACAAAACAGTGTTTTGAGTTCTGACCAAAATTTGAATTTTCCTTTAAAAATGCTATAGTTCAGAGGTCTATAAAAAAGGTTCTGTCAGAGTTCTCATAGCGTGCATTGGGTTTTAGTTAGTTAGTACTCTATTCTAGAGGATTCTATAGTAATTTGAAATAGTTCCTAGAATTTATTGAACAAAACAGTGTTATGAAGATTCACCGAAAACGGAATTTTCCTTCAAAGTTGCTATAGTTCAGAGGTCTATAAAAAAGGTTCTGTCAGAGTTCCCATAGCGTGCATTGAATTATAGTTACTAACTAACTAAAACCCAATGCACGCTATGAGAACTCTGATAGAACCTTTTTTATAGACCTCTGAACTATAGCATTTTTGAAGGAAAATTTTAATTTTGGTCAGACTTCAAAACACTGTTTTGTTCAATAAATTCTTGGAACTTTTTCAAATTACTATTGAATCCTTTAAAATAGAGTACTAACTAACTAAAACTCAATGCACGCTATGGGAACTCTGATAGAACCTTTTTTATAGACCTCTGAACTATAGCATTTTTGAAGGAAAATTCAAATTTTGGTCAGAACTCAAAACACTGTTTTGTTAAAAAAATTCTAGGAACTATATCAAATTACTATAGAATCCTCTAGAATAGAGTACTAACTAACTAAAACTCAATGCACGCTATGGGAACTCTGATAGAACCTTTTTTATAGACCTCTGAACTATAGCATTTTTGAAGGAAAATTCACATTTTGGTCAGACTTCAAAACACTGTTTTGTTCAAAAAATTCTAGGAACTATATCAAATTACTATATAATCCTCTAGAATAGAGTACTAACTAACTGAAACTCAATGCACGCTATGGGAACTCTGATAGAACCTTTTTTATAGACCTCTGAACTATAGCAACTTTGAAGGAAAATTCCGTTTTCGGTGAATCTTCATAACACTGTTTTGTTCAATAAATTCTAGGAACTATTTCAAATTACTATAGAATCCTCTAGAATAGAGTACTAACTAACTAAAACCCAATGCACGCTATGAGAACTCTGATAGAACCTTTTTTATAGACCTCTGAACTATAGCATTTTTGAAGGAAAATTCAAATTTTGGTCAGAACTCAAAACACTGTTTTGTTAAAAAAATTCTAGGAACTATATCAAATTACTATAGAATCCTCTAGAATAGAGTACTAACTAACTAAAACTCAATGCACGCTATGGGAACTCTGATAGAACCTTTTTTATAGACCTCTGAACTATAGCATTTTTGAAGGAAAATTCACATTTTGGTCAGACTTCAAAACACTGTTTTGTTCAAAAAATTCTAGGAACTATGTCAAATTACTGTTGAATCCTCTAGAATAGAGTACTAGCTAACTAAAACTCAATGCACGCTATGGGAACTCTGATAGAACCTTTTTTATAGACCTCTGAACTATAGCAACTTTGAAGGAAAATTCCGTTTTCGGTGAATCTTCATAACACTGTTTTGTTCAATAAATTCTAGGAACTATTTCAAATTACTATAGAATCCTCTAGAATAGAGTACTAACTAACTGAAACTCAATGCACGCTATGGGAACTCTGATAGAACCTTTTTTATAGACCTCTGAACTATAGCATTTTTGAAGGAAAATTCAAATTTTGGTCAGACTTCAAAACACTGTTTTGTTCAATAAATTGTAGGAACTATTTCAAATTACTATAGAATCCTCTAGAATAGAGTACTAACTAACTAAAACTCAATGCACGCTATGGGAACTCTGATCGAACCTTTTTTATAGACCTCTGAACTATAGCATTTTTGAAGGAAAATTTTAATTTTGGTCAGACTTCAAAACACTGTTTTGTTCAATAAATTCTAGGAACTATTTCAAATTACTATAGAATCCTCTAGAATAGAGTATAAGCTAACTAAAACCCAATGCACGCTATGAAAACTCTGATAGAACCTTTTTTATAGACCTCTGAACTATAGCATTTTTGAAGGAAAATTTTAATTTTGGTCAGACTTCAAAACACTGTTTTGTTCAATAAATTCTTGGAACTTTTTCAAATTACTATTGAATCCTCTAAAATAGAGTACTAGCTAACTAAAACTCAATGCACGCTATGGGAACTCTGATAGAACCTTTTTTATAGACCTCTGAACTATAGCAACTTTGAAGGAAAATTCCGTTTTCGGTGAATCTTCATAACACTGTTTTGTTCAATAAATTCTAGGAACTATATCAATATACTATAGAATCCTCTAGAATAGAGTACTAACTAACTAAAACCCAATGCACGCTATGAGAACTCTGATAGAACCTTTTTTATAGACCTCTGAACTATAGCATTTTTGAAGGAAAATTCAAATTTTGGTCAGACTTCAAAACACTGTTTTGTTCAAAAAATTCTAGGAACTATATTAATATACTATAGAATCCTCTAGAATAGAGTACTAACTAACTAAAACTCAATGCACGCTATGGGAACTCTGATCGAACCTTTTTTATAGACCTCTGAACTACAGCATTCTTGAAGGAAAATTTAAATTTTCGTCAGACTTCAAAACACTGTTTTGTTAAAAAAATTCTAGGAACTATCAAATTACTATAGAATCCTCTAGAATAGAGTACTAACTAACTAAAACTCAATGCACGCTATGGGAACTCTGATCGAACCTTTTTTATAGACCTCTGAACTATAGCATTTTTGAAGGAAAATTTTAATTTTGGTCAGACTTCAAAACACTGTTTTGTTCAATAAATTCTAGGAACTATTTCAAATTACTATAGAATCCTCTAGAATAGAGTACTAACTAACTAAAACTCAATGCACGCTATGGGAACTCTGATCGAACCTTTTTTATAGACCTCTGAACTATAGCATTTTTGAAGGAAAATTCAAATTTTGGTCAGACTCAAAACACTGTTTTGTTAAAAAAATTCTAGGAACTATATCAAATTACTATATAATCCTCTAGAATAGAAAACTTACTAACTAAAACTCAATGCACGCTATGGGAACTCTGATAGAACCTTTTTTATAGACCTCTGAACTATAGCATTTTTGAAGGAAAATTCAAATTTTGGTCAGAACTCAAAACACTGTTTTGTTAAAAAAATTCTAGGAACTATATCAAATTACTATAGAATCCTCTAGAATAGAGTACTAACTAACTAAAACTCAATGCACGCTATGGGAACTCTGATAGAACCTTTTTTATAGACCTCTGAACTATAGCATTTTTGAAGGAAAATTCACATTTTGGTCAGACTTCAAAACACTGTTTTGTTCAAAAAATTCTAGGAACTATATCAAATTACTGTTGAATCCTCTAGAATAGAGTACTAGCTAACTGAAACTCAATGCACGCTATGGGAACTCTGATAGAACCTTTTTTATAGACCTCTGAACTATAGCAACTTTGAAGGAAAATTCCGTTTTCGGTGAATCTTCATAACACTGTTTTGTTCAATAAATTCTAGGAACTATTTCAAATTACTATAGAATCCTCTAGAATAGAGTACTAACTAACTAAAACCCAATGCACGCTATGAGAACTCTGATAGAACCTTTTTTATAGACCTCTGAACTATAGCATTTTTGAAGGAAAATTCAAATTTTGGTCAGAACTCAAAACACTGTTTTGTTAAAAAAATTCTAGGAACTATATCAAATTACTATAGAATCCTCTAGAATAGAGTACTAACTAACTAAAACTCAATGCACGCTATGGGAACTCTGATAGAACCTTTTTTATAGACCTCTGAACTATAGCATTTTTGAAGGAAAATTCACATTTTGGTCAGACTTCAAAACACTGTTTTGTTCAAAAAATTCTAGGAACTATATCAAATTACTGTTGAATCCTCTAGAATAGAGTACTAGCTAACTAAAACTCAATGCACGCTATGGGAACTCTGATAGAACCTTTTTTATAGACCTCTGAACTATAGCAACTTTGAAGGAAAATTCCGTTTTCGGTGAATCTTCATAACACTGTTTTGTTCAATAAATTCTAGGAACTATTTCAAATTACTATAGAATCCTCTAGAATAGAGTACTAACTAACTGAAACTCAATGCACGCTATGGGAACTCTGATAGAACCTTTTTTATAGACCTCTGAACTATAGCATTTTTGAAGGAAAATTCAAATTTTGGTCAGACTTCAAAACACTGTTTTGTTCAATAAATTGTAGGAACTATTTCAAATTACTATAGAATCCTCTAGAATAGAGTACTAACTAACTAAAACTCAATGCACGCTATGGGAACTCTGATCGAACCTTTTTTATAGACCTCTGAACTATAGCATTTTTGAAGGAAAATTTTAATTTTGGTCAGACTTCAAAACACTGTTTTGTTCAATAAATTCTAGGAACTATTTCAAATTACTATAGAATCCTCTAGAATAGAGTATAAGCTAACTAAAACCCAATGCACGCTATGAGAACTCTGATAGAACCTTTTTTATAGACCTCTGAACTATAGCATTTTTGAAGGAAAATTTTAATTTTGGTCAGACTTCAAAACACTGTTTTGTTCAATAAATTCTTGGAACTTTTTCAAATTACTATTGAATCCTCTAAAATAGAGTACTAGCTAACTAAAACTCAATGCACGCTATGGGAACTCTGATAGAACCTTTTTTATAGACCTCTGAACTATAGCAACTTTGAAGGAAAATTCCGTTTTCGGTGAATCTTCATAACACTGTTTTGTTCAATAAATTCTAGGAACTATATCAATATACTATAGAATCCTCTAGAATAGAGTACTAACTAACTAAAACCCAATGCACGCTATGAGAACTCTGATAGAACCTTTTTTATAGACCTCTGAACTATAGCATTTTTGAAGGAAAATTCAAATTTTGGTCAGACTTCAAAACACTGTTTTGTTCAAAAAATTCTAGGAACTATATTAATATACTATAGAATCCTCTAGAATAGAGTACTAACTAACTAAAACTCAATGCACGCTATGGGAACTCTGATCGAACCTTTTTTATAGACCTCTGAACTATAGCATTCTTGAAGGAAAATTTAAATTTTCGTCAGACTTCAAAACACTGTTTTGTTAAAAAAATTCTAGGAACTATCAAATTACTATAGAATCCTCTAGAATAGAGTACTAACTAACTAAAACTCAATGCACGCTATGGGAACTCTGATCGAACCTTTTTTATAGACCTCTGAACTATAGCATTTTTGAAGGAAAATTTTAATTTTGGTCAGACTTCAAAACACTGTTTTGTTCAATAAATTCTAGGAACTATTTCAAATTACTATAGAATCCTCTAGAATAGAGTACTAACTAACTAAAACTCAATGCACGCTATGGGAACTCTGATCGAACCTTTTTTATAGACCTCTGAACTATAGCATTTTTGAAGGAAAATTCAAATTTTGGTCAGACTCAAAACACTGTTTTGTTAAAAAAATTCTAGGAACTATATCAAATTACTATATAATCCTCTAGAATAGAAAACTTACTAACTAAAACTCAATGCACGCTATGGGAACTCTGATAGAACCTTTTTTATAGACCTCTGAACTATAGCATTTTTGAAGGAAAATTCAAATTTTGGTCAGAACTCAAAACACTGTTTTGTTAAAAAAATTCTAGGAACTATATCAAATTACTATATAATCCTCTAGAATAGAGTACTAACTAACTGAAACTCAATGCACGCTATGGGAACTCTGATAGAACCTTTTTTATAGACCTCTGAACTATAGCATTTTTGAAGGAAAATTCAAATTTTGGTCAGACTTCAAAACACTGTTTTGTTCAATAAATTCTAGGAACTATTTCAAATTACTATAGAATCCTCTAGAATAGAGTACTAACTAACTAAAACTCAATGCACGCTATGGGAACTCTGATCGAACCTTTTTTATAGACCTCTGAACTATAGCATTTTTGAAGGAAAATTCAAATTTTGGTCAGACTCAAAACACTGTTTTGTTAAAAAAATTCTAGGAACTATATCAAATTACTATATAATCCTCTAGAATAGAAAACTTACTAACTAAAACTCAATGCACGCTATGGGAACTCTGATAGAACCTTTTTTATAGACCTCTGAACTATAGCATTTTTGAAGGAAAATTCAAATTTTGGTCAGAACTCAAAACACTGTTTTGTTAAAAAAATTCTAGGAACTATATCAAATTACTATATAATCCTCTAGAATAGAGTACTAACTAACTGAAACTCAATGCACGCTATGGGAACTCTGATAGAACCTTTCTTATAGACCTCTGAACTATAGCATTTTTGAAGGAAAATTCAAATTTTGGTCAGACTTCAAAACACTGTTTTGTTCAAAAAATTCTAGGAACTATATCAAATTACTATAGAATCCTCTAGAATAGAGTATAAGCTAACTAAAACCCAATGCACGCTATGAGAACTCTGATAGAACCTTTTTTATAGACCTCTGAACTATAGCAACTTTGAAGGAAAATTCCGTTTTCGGTGAATCTTCATAACACTGTTTTGTTCAATAAATTCTTGGAACTATTTCAAATTACTATAGAATCCTCTAGAATAGAGTACTAACTAACTTAAACCCAATGCACGCTATGAGAACTCTGATAGAACCTTTTTTATAGACCTCTGAACTATAGCATTTTTGAAGGAAAATTCAAATTTTGGTCAGACTTCAAAACACTGTTTTGTTCAAAAAATTCTAGGAACTATATCAAATTACTGTTGAATCCTCTAGAATAGAGTACTAGCTAACTAAAACTCAATGCACGCTATGGGAACTCTGATAGAACCTTTTTTATAGACCTCTGAACTATAGCAACTTTGAAGGAAAATTCCGTTTTCGGTGAATCTTCATAACACTGTTTTGTTCAATAAATTCTAGGAACTATTTCAAATTACTATAGAATCCTCTAGAATAGAGTACTAACTAACTGAAACTCAATGCACGCTATGGGAACTCTGATAGAACCTTTTTTATAGACCTCTGAACTATAGCATTTTTGAAGGAAAATTCAAATTTTGGTCTGACTTCAAAACACTGTTTTGTTCAAAAAATTCTAGGAACTATATCTAATTGCTATAGAGTCCTCTAGAATAGAGTACTAGCTAACTAAAACCCAATGCACGCTATGAGAACTCTGATAGAACCTTTTTTATAGACCTCTGAACTATAGCATTTTTGAAGGAAAATTTTAATTTTGGTCAGGCTTCAAAACACTGTTTTGTTCAATAAATTCTTGGAACTTTTTCAAATTACTATTGAATCCTTTAAAATAGAGTACTAGCTAACTAAAACTCAATGCACGCTATGGGAACTCTGATAGAACCTTTTTTATAGACCTCTGAACTATAGCAACTTTGAAGGAAAATTCCGTTTTCGGTGAATCTTCATAACACTGTTTTGTTCAATAAATTCTAGGAACTATATCAAATTACTATATAATCCTCTAGAATAGAGTACTAACTAACTGAAACTCAATGCACGCTATGGGAACTCTGATAGAACCTTTCTTATAGACCTCTGAACTATAGCATTTTTGAAGGAAAATTCAAATTTTGGTCAGACTTCAAAACACTGTTTTGTTCAAAAAATTCTAGGAACTATATCAAATTACTATAGAATCCTCTAGAATAGAGTATAAGCTAACTAAAACCCAATGCACGCTATGAGAACTCTGATAGAACCTTTTTTATAGACCTCTGAACTATAGCAACTTTGAAGGAAAATTCCGTTTTCGGTGAATCTTCATAACACTGTTTTGTTCAATAAATTCTTGGAACTATTTCAAATTACTATAGAATCCTCTAGAATAGAGTACTAACTAACTTAAACCCAATGCACGCTATGAGAACTCTGATAGAACCTTTTTTATAGACCTCTGAACTATAGCATTTTTGAAGGAAAATTCAAATTTTGGTCAGACTTCAAAACACTGTTTTGTTCAAAAAATTCTAGGAACTATATCAAATTACTGTTGAATCCTCTAGAATAGAGTACTAGCTAACTAAAACTCAATGCACGCTATGGGAACTCTGATAGAACCTTTTTTATAGACCTCTGAACTATAGCAACTTTGAAGGAAAATTCCGTTTTCGGTGAATCTTCATAACACTGTTTTGTTCAATAAATTCTAGGAACTATTTCAAATTACTATAGAATCCTCTAGAATAGAGTACTAACTAACTGAAACTCAATGCACGCTATGGGAACTCTGATAGAACCTTTTTTATAGACCTCTGAACTATAGCATTTTTGAAGGAAAATTCAAATTTTGGTCTGACTTCAAAACACTGTTTTGTTCAAAAAATTCTAGGAACTATATCTAATTGCTATAGAGTCCTCTAGAATAGAGTACTAGCTAACTAAAACCCAATGCACGCTATGAGAACTCTGATAGAACCTTTTTTATAGACCTCTGAACTATAGCATTTTTGAAGGAAAATTTTAATTTTGGTCAGGCTTCAAAACACTGTTTTGTTCAATAAATTCTTGGAACTTTTTCAAATTACTATTGAATCCTTTAAAATAGAGTACTAGCTAACTAAAACTCAATGCACGCTATGGGAACTCTGATAGAACCTTTTTTATAGACCTCTGAACTATAGCAACTTTGAAGGAAAATTCCGTTTTCGGTGAATCTTCATAACACTGTTTTGTTCAATAAATTCTAGGAACTATTTCAAATTACTATAGAATCCTCTAGAATAGAGTACTAACTAACTAAAACCCAATGCACGCTATGAGAACTCTGATAGAACCTTTTTTATAGACCTCTGAACTATAGCATTTTTGAAGGAAAATTCAAATTTTGGTCAGAACTCAAAACACTGTTTTGTTAAAAAAATTCTAGGAACTATATCAAATTACTATAGAATCCTCTAGAATAGAGTACTAACTAACTAAAACTCAATGCACGCTATGGGAACTCTGATAGAACCTTTTTTATAGACCTCTGAACTATAGCATTTTTGAAGGAAAATTCAAATTTTGGTCAGACTTCAAAACACTGTTTTGTTCAAAAAATTCTAGGAACTATATCAAATTACTATAGAATCCTCTAGAATAGAGTACTAACTAACTAAAACTCAATGCACGCTATGGGAACTCTGACAGAACTTTTTTTATAGACCTCTGAATCATCGTTAATTATTAGGTTAGTTTACAGAATTTGAACAAAATTTAAATTTGTTCCTTAAATATTATTTTTGTTATTTCCACATACTTTTAGTTGTTTTTTTATATGTAGAACTATGTATTTATATGTTTTATATAAGAATTATTTGATTGGTGTCGTTTTAAAGCGATGCTCTGCTGGGCCCCAATGCGAAGTTAGCAGAGCATTTCAGTATTTTCAA
This sequence comes from Chloroclystis v-ata, assembly GCA_963691955.1. NCBI lineage: Eukaryota > Metazoa > Arthropoda > Insecta > Lepidoptera > Geometridae > Chloroclystis > Chloroclystis v-ata. Next base: position 7,343,876 of record OY829905.1, read on the forward strand.
TTTTCCTGTAAAAACGTCAGAACTATTTCTGAAAAGTATCAGGAACTATAGAACTATTGTGCACGCTAACAGAACTCTCGTTAAATCATGCTCTGCTAAGAGTTGCTCTGCTAACTTCACCAACATTGATGTTTTCCACTTGTTAAAACAATTACCTACCTTACCTTGATGTTTCAACAAGTCAGCGAATGAAAATAAAACAAGCGTCCTCATTCACAAACCATTTAAATGTTTGTCTATCAACAATATAAAATAAGAAATTGGCAAATTGCCCGCAGAAAAATAAATATTAGCATTCTTTTCGACAACAAGAGTGGAACGCCCATGCGTCCTTGATATTAGAAATATAGGGTTTATTCACCTTGTATTTACAACCTACGGCAATGTTTTCCAGGTTTTTCTTTAAGACCTAATCTAAGATCACGTGGGTATAATTTACAATCGGTAGGTACTTACATAATAGATTTTTGTAGGAAGCTGGGAATTGAACGTACTGATTAAGAATATGTACCCAAACAAACTCATATTTACAAATAGGTTACAACGAGCGGAGTTGAAAATGATGCTATAAACATTTCCTTCAACATTATTTTAAACGTCTTGTGACGATAATTTTTAAAATAGTTAATATATCAAAATGAGGTAATGGGCCCAATACACCCATAATTTGACTCCTACGAATTTGTATTTATATCTAACTGAATCCCCGTAACGCTTCTTTATTTATTCTCTGTCCCAGTTACAATTTTGTTCCAAGACTTATCCGCACGGACTTATTTTGAAATTTGGTTTTTTAAGAGGCTTTGTCTTGTTTCAATACAGGGTGTGTTGAACAAAAATATATCTACAATTGTGGGTGTTCATTAGTTTCATTCTTATTAACAGTTTGTTATGTAAATATACCTACTTATAGTTCTAATGAAAAACCTCCACGCTATAGGACGTGTTTGACCAATTACCTACTCTATCTAGCTGTGCTCTTACGTTAGGTAATATTGTTCTATTCTAATGCGGCGTTGACGTTGTCTAAAAGACTTAATTTCACCACTCTTTGTTTGTTAGTTTAACATCCCATCGTATATTAACAGTCCGTCAACATAAATAATAAACATAACGGGATGTTAAACTAACAAACAGAGAGTTGTGAAATTAGGTCTAAATATATAAAATAATATTCATCCAATAACTATTCCACTCTCTTTTCCAGTACCTAGGTGACGAAAAGAAACCAACATGGCGGCTGTCTCTTTGCGGGGGGAACGCGGCGTCAGTAGCCGCGCGCGCGGGCACCAGGCTTCTCCCGCCCAAAGTCAGGATCGTGTGGAACCCCCCCACTACCCCCTACCAGCATACAGAGAAGCTGAGGCTTGTGGTCACAGCTGTTAATAGTGGTAAGTTCTTAAATTAAATTGAATAAAGAAAACAACCCATATATTACGTGTCATGCATTGCTCGTCGCATGCACTGACTGACCCATATCTTAAGAAATGTAACGTCACCACTAAGTTTTACCGTTCTCTGTAGGTACTTAAATGACTTCATCTGTAACGTGGTGCAGCAGGCGAAGGTCTGCCTGTGACGCAAGAGGTTGTGGGTTCGTTCGATTCCCTTGGGACAACAATATTTGTACGATCTGCAAATATTTGTTCCGGGGGTCTGGGTGTTGTATATGTACCTATATATAAAGAAGTATATATTTCTATGTATGTATTTTCTATTAAGTATATCATCAATCTAGCATCCGTAACACAAACTTAAGAGCTTATCACGGGGCTTGATGTTGCTGTGTGAATTTTCCAGCAATATAATGATTTTTGCAAATATATCTTACCTGATTAAATTTCACAATTCCAGGTGCAATCTGCAACGACGACAGCCAATTCGTCTGCGGCCTCACCAGTCTCTGTATCTCGTCGTACCTGGTGTGCGACGGCGTGCGGCACTGCCCGGGCGGCGAGGACGAGGAGCCCTCGGCCTGCGCCCGCCGCAGGGACCCGCCGCTGTTGGAGCTGCTGCGGCGGTTCGCGGCGAGGAACCAGGAGCTGCTGGGCCTGGACCAGACGGATCCTATCACCAAGCCCTCAGTTATCAGTAAGTTGATATACATATTTGTCTGTAGCCTAGAGGAATTCCGCTGTTGGAGCTGCTACGAAAGTTCTCGCTTTTATAGGATTGAGGATTGGTGATCCATGTCGTCTGTTATAGTAAGTTTGTCCGGAGTAATTCAAACACTTTTATTTTGCATTGTTAACGCATCGCTTGAATTTAAAGTTACGTTTTCATCAATATAATCCTAGTCGTCTGAATAGGTACCTACTCAGCAGACTCACGGGCCCATAATACACGGCCATAGCTGGTCCGCGCAAAAAAATATTCCTAATAAAAAAATAAATTATTATTAATTATTATGATATGCCTTCTTATCAAACTGTTCAAGACGCATCTAAGAGTTTAGTGTCACGCCCAAGTTACCTACCTCTATCCTAGACCTAGATACTAACTTCGTTTATCTGATTTCCAGTGAAGATCAGCGAAGGAGAGAAGCCTACGAACGCGTTCATGGAGTTCGCGGCGGCGCTGAAGCCGTACGGCCCGTGGAGCTACCTCGTGGTCGGCATGCTGGTCTGCGCCACCATACTCATGTTCTGTCTCGCGTGGGGTGAGTGCGGCCACTAGAACACATTAAAGAAAAATATCATAAAATATCATGGGACATATAAATGCGAGGAAATCGAGAAATCTTGAAATAACTTTTCATGGCATATTGGTGTGGATGAAATGATAATGGAGCACGAAATTTTGTTTATGTAAGCACACAATGCATAGTGATTCAAGATATTTTCCATTCTTTACCTAACTAGAGAATGGAAAATGACAAAAAAAGAAAAAATAGGTATATAGGGTAGACCCGGAGCAATTGTAACACTTTTTGGTTTTCGGACAATTGTACTATATAAACTTGGGTATTTTACTATAATGATTATGTTTCTAGAAACCTAAATTCAATAGCTATAAACCATTTTGTTGAATTTTACGTAGGGCTTACAGAACATAGAGAAAATTAGGTAAGAATGATGACAGGGCGAGTGCTACAATTGACCCCTTCCCAGGGTCACTTGTACCAAAAATTAAAAAGGAAATAAAAAACAAACAAATTATCGAATCATAACTATAGTATCGTAAATTTGTTATTTTGGCATTTATTAATCAGTCACTATAAATAAGAACGTAGGTTACAGGAACAGTCCTACAAAATTCACAATATAAAACTAAACAAATTTAAATTGAGTTTTCTCCACTTTAAACACAAATAACTCAAATTCTTATAGTTTGGCATAATCGCTTTGGTCTAAGCTTTGATTGAGAGTTAACAAATAGCTTATTATATCTAAAATTGTTGGAAATAATTGACAGATATTATTTTCTATGGAGTTACAATTGACCCTGGTACAATTGCCCCTGTTAAACTTTAAGTTAACTTTAAGTAAAATAATTATCTATCCAGTAACATTGAATGCAAAGATGGCGAAATCCACTAAATTATTTGTTAAGACGACAGAGTGTTAAAAATAACAGTATGAAACTGTTTCTTAATTACTATTTCACCTAATTTGTACTAATTTTTGTAAATTATATGAGGGGTCATTTGTACCACGGGGTTAATTGTACCGTTACAATTGCTCCCAGAGAAGACGGTACAATTGACCCCAAGTATAGATTTTGGAGAAATAACTAAATATCTCGGAACATTGTTGTGCTTTAGACACACAATATTGGGAATTCTAGAACTGGATACCTAGGTAAACGCGTGGTTAATATATAATTACATGAAACACAGTAACTACTGAGTGACAGGGCAATCAAAATAGCAAAAAAAATTACTTTGGGTGCTTGAATACAAAAAAATGCTCCTACAGACGTTCGTTTCGCAGCGAGCGCGCTGCCGACTAGTGAGCAAGTCGGGACACTTATCCCGCGTATCCCGGCTAACGCACACACAGATAGGTCTCCTAGAAGTTGAGATATTCCCAATGGTACTATTGCCCCGTGTTACTAGTGACCCCGGTCTACCCTACTTACTTACCACCCATAAAATCACCAGCTTTTATCATAGACGGGCAGCAGCGGGTGAAAGACCGTCTGCGACACATAAATAAATAAAAATAAATTCGTAACACAAGCTTTCTATGGGGCTAGATGTTGTTAAATGAATTAAATAATATTAATATCGTCTATTTCCAGAATGTTGCTGCAAGAGCTCCAAGCCGTCCGACACGCCGCTGAACATGCCGTCCGCGTGCCTGGAGCTGTCCCCCGCGGTGTCCGTCACGGCGGCGTCGGGCCGCGCCCCGCTCCCCTCCCCCCCGGAGTACGAGCCGCCCCCCTCTTACTCCTCGCTGTTCCCTAGGTAACAATAACAACCAACAGTCATCTCGAGAACTGAAGACGATTTTGGTACATATTACATGTATAGAGTAGATTATTATATACATAAAAAAGCTCCAAGCCGTCCGACACGCCGCTGAACATGCCGTCTGCGTGTCTGGAGCTGTCGCCCGCGGTGTCCGTCACGGCGGCGTCGGGCCGCGCCCCGCTCCCCTCCCCCCCGGAGTATGAGCCGCCCCCCTCTTACTCCTCGCTGTTCCCTAGGTAACAACCAACAGTCATCTCGAGAACGGAAGACTTTGGTATTATATAGAGTCCATAATATTGAGTCGACCTCTGTGGCGCAGCGGGCGAAGGCCTGCCTGCGACGCATGAGGTTGCAGGTTCGATTCCCGCCTCGGGACAACAATTTGTATGATCTGCAGATATTTGTTCCGGATGTCTGGGTTTTATATTATAAAAAAAAATATCTGTCTATGTAAGTAGGTATTCTACCTAAATCTACCTACCTGTATTCAGCAAATAAATGATTTTGAATCTATTAGGTATGTACTTATATCAAAAATCTAGCACCACACAAGCATAAAGCTTATCACGGTGCTAGATGTTGGCTGTGTGAATTGTCCAGCAATATTTATTTTATTTATTTATAGACTTGGTAGATTATTAATTTACTAGCTGCCCCCGCGAACTTCGTCTCGCCATATACTTTTATTTGCAACTATCTCCATACTAAATTTCATAATGAATTGTATTTATTGACTTGTCCAAGTGATCTTTAGGATTTTATGGAAATTTATTTATTATTTATTTTATTTATTTATTTCACAAACACACTTAATCTATCTTTACAGGTCACACACACACACACCCAATACAATAGATAAGTCAATTACATAGAATAAAAATTTGTCATTAAAATTAATCAAACAACAAAGAATAGAGTCAATCATAAGTATGTCAATAAAAATAATCAAAATAATCCAAAATCAGTCAAATAATCATAAAATGTCAATACCAAAACAAAAATATAAACAATTAAATAATTATTAGATTACAGAATGTCAAATTTAAATATAATAACAAAGAATAAATGACATAAATCTTTAAATCTTTAAAATCCAAATCGAATTTTCCCGCGTAAGCATATAGTTTCCGCGTAAGCATTTAATTTTCCGCCGTAAAAAGTCTCTCGCCATATACTTTTATTTGCAACTACCTCCATACTAAATTTCTCAAAATCGAATTTTCCCGCGGCGGAAGCATTTAATTTTCCGCGGTAAAAAGTCTCTCGTTATATACTTTTACTATCATAAAAGTGAATCAATCTTAAACGAACCTACTTTCGTTTAAAGACTTTATTTTAGTAGGTACTGACTAAGTGCCCGTACCAAAGCATGATGCCTTACCGAAAGGGCTGGTTTATTTCGGTACTTACATTTTTAAACTCTGATATCTTTCGAATGGAATGTCCGAATTGAATAATTTAAAAAGTTTTATAAAGATATTGAAATATTCATAATTAACATGTAATTTATTTTGATAATGTTTTATTTGAAAATACAAATATAGAGCTTTTCCTAGCGGCGGCATTAAAATTAATTATATTGAAAATTAAAACACTTATTGTGACATAACTATAATAGTTAGATATATGCTGTCGCGACATTTTTTGTAGATATTAATGTGTTCTACAAAATTGTAGTACATTGTAAATTTCTAAAATCAATACATTTCGCAGCGCATGCGATATAAGGATTTTTTTTTACATCTTGGGTTACATATTTGGGTTTTCCGTACGGATCCCTAACTTTTTTTAAAATGTAATATAGCCTATAACCTTCCTCGATAAATGGACTATCCAACACTGAAAGAATTTTTTAAATCGGACCAGCGGTTCCTGAGATTAGCGCGTTCAAACAAACAAACAAACAAACAAACAAACAATCAAACTCTTCCGCTTTATAATATTATTAGTATAGATTATTAGTTACTTATGTCTTGCATCTTAACTTACCTACCTATGAACGTTTATTTTCAGGTATTTCAAGTCATCGCCGACCCCCGTGCCGCACTGCTCCCACCAGGAACCCCCAGATTGAACAGGAATCATTTAGATAGAGTTTTCCAATTTAGACTTAACATTAATATTTGACTATGGGATATTGACTGAAACAAAATAGGTACAGTTGTGATCGGAAACAACGACCCATTCCTGCCTAAAGTCATTAGTATGTACCTGTGAACGCGTCTGTACATTAGTATTATTTGTGCAGTTTTATATCCCATTGCCACTTAATCGTTAGCTTAGGTATGTTATCTAAATTCATAATAAGTCCACTCAATTTGTAAATTATAAATTAGTAATCCATCTAAAACACAATGGTTTGTAAATGTAAGTACATACATCACAACTAGACAGAATGCTAAATGCTTTACCTACTTTTAATAAAGCAAGTCATCACTGAGCTCAAAAACTTCTAATAAGTAGGTATTATGTTAAGACACAAAATGTACCATCAATGAATGCTTGTATCATATCATCATAATATTAATTTAGACAACCTTATGAAATTGTAATGTAAATACTATATCTACAGTATGCTTGTTTGTAGCAGAGGAATATAATAAATTAATATATGGTTAAGAATGCTTGGAACTGCCATTTTCATTAGCTATTTAAAGTATGATACGGATTTATAAATCTTAGAAATTATGATATTATTAATATTTTACTATGAGTGAAATTGAGCCTGAAAATGTGATGTATGAAAGTGATAAGTAATTACTATGACAAAAATAAAATAAATTGACACAAATTTATGTTTTATTTCGGAAATTTGGTGATAGATTTTGATAACAAAATGTATTTTAATTTTAACCTAGTTTAAAAACATATTTTTATACAAATCCTTGTCTATATTACAGACTAAATTATTGAATCTATGTATGCTACCATACATGTTTCTTACAATTAAAAAACATAATAATTAAAGGAATAAAGTGCACATCTTGTAATAAAAACTAAACCATGTTATAATTATAAGGAAATGACATTATCACTATATGGTTTAAAAATAAATGAAAACAATAATTATACATTAAGTAAAGATGATGCATATGCACCCATATTTATGTTCCCAATTCCAGAAGCATTGAACCCACAACACAGCAAGGTGGTAGGTACTTGTATAGTCTCTTTATTCATCATCATCGTCAACCAATATTACTCCATTGCTGAACATGGTCCCCTGGTGTTGTAAGTGCTGTTCCAAACGTCCCATTCTACTTGACTCACCCAGGAGTCTAATGTTGATCCATCATCCCACCTTGTGTTATTATTATGTAAACTATTTTGGATTTTTTTTCACTTTTTACTTTTTTTCGGATCACACAATTTTGTGGGACACATAGATGTCTTGTGAATTGTTCGAATATGTGATACCAAATTCTTCCTCAAATAAAAAGTCTTTTCACAATCTGTACATTTAAAATTTCTTTCTGTATGTCTCCTCTTATGAAGTTCTAGTTGAATCTCATTTTCAAATACTTTACCACATTCATGACAGCCATGTTGTGAGATTAGATGTCTTTTTGCATGCCTCTTTAAACTACTATTACAAATGGTTGTATACTGACAAATGTCACAAGTGTAGCGCTTGGTTTTATAATGAACCTTATTTCTATGGCACCAAAGTTCCGAGGGAGTAAAAAATGCAGCAGGACATAAATCACAAAGGCTTTCTTTCACTCCTGAATGCCTCTTCATGTGATTTTTCAAACTATCTTTATTTTTGAGTAGAACATTACAAATCTTACAGGTATGAGTGGGAGGTTTATGGGTTAGCAAATGCTTGTACAAGTTAGATCGACCTTTCAAATGTTTTCCGCAGTGCTCACATTTTCCTTCCATCTTGTATATTTTATGAGCTGACTCTTTATGGCAGTCCAGGGCACTGAGCTGAGTAAACCCTTTCTGGCACAGATCGCACTCATAAGGCCTGTCACCTGTGTGAATTAGAATATGAGTACCAATGTCTTTGGCTCTAATACTGTGATAGTCACATTCACGACAGTGGAACACACGGTTTTTGCCTTCCCCTTCAACACGGCATTGAGTTGCAATGTAACAACTTTTAACATTGCGTTTCTTGTGTGAATTTAATGCAAAATATGTTTTGAATTTCATAAAGCAACGGTCACATTTGATGTTTTCTTTCATATGAACTGTTTTCTGATGCACTCTCATTTTGCATTTGCTTTTGAAAAAATCCCCGCAGTCGTGGCATTCTAATTTCAAATCTATAGCCTTACTAGGTTTGGGCAGGGTATCTAGAATTTCTCTTTCCGGAGTTGTGGAGCCTTGAAGATTGGCAAGGTAAATGTTATCATCGAGTTCTAAATAGTCGTTATTGTCATTAGTATCATCCTCGAGATATTCCTCTTTCATAGGAAACGTAGCATCAATATTTTGAGCAGGTACTTCGTTGACAGCAGCAAGTAAAACCTCGTTGGTGCTTTCACACTTCTGTTTGAATGAGAACGCGCGCTCCAACTCCAGGAGACATTCGGGACAAATTCTGTCTGGTAAACCATCGCCCTCTTTGATGTCTACGTTCGTCAGTGCATTAATTTTATCCGAAATAAGATAGTCATTGAATTTTTCAAACAAAGATAAACCTTCGTCACTATTTACATCTATGCCTTCGCGTACTTCCTGGTTAATGGCATAGCTTAAACAAACCCTGCAAATAGCTGTAGTCTTCTCTTCCTCTTTCATTTTTGGCATATTTTTCTCAGATTAATGTAATATAATATAAAAGTGATTAACAAATTCACAAGGAAAACAATTTAAAACAAACAACACACACACACACAAAAGTAGGTGTTTTTCTTGTTTTTCTTCTTCTTCTTTGATTTGTGGCGTGGCGAACTTAACTGGCTATTGTTATTTTGCCGTCAATGCTGTCAGTTGTTGTAGGTTCAACAGCCATGGAAAAAGTCTGTCTATACAATAATATGTTATATTTTATAATAGTTATTTATTTTTGGGAGAAATAAGAATCGTGCCCGGATTTGGTAAATATCAACAGCTACTCGTATAAAATATAATATATTATATAGGTAATTTAGTATACATTATGTAGATAGGATAATAATTTGGGGAAACTCACAAATACGTTGTTTACAAGGTTTTAATCTAGATATAATAGTTTCAAACAGGCACCTTATTAGGGCATAGCAATATAAACAACTTTATATTTATTAGCCTAGGCTTGCTAAAGAAATAACTTAGTAAAATGTATTAATTAATATTTTTTAAGAAAAAACATTCACTTGATATAACATTACGCAATCAAAGTTTTTTATGCAGAAAAAGTGTAGGTATCTATCATTAGCAGCCCCAAAGACGCACGGACGAGTACTCGCGTGGCTCTCGCGTACCTACTCGTGTGAGTCGTGTGACTACGAGTTGCATCGCGGTGAGTATATTGTCCTGTGGTGTATAAGGGCTTTGAATGTGTTAAAATAATAATAGCATAATTAAACACTGCACCATATATTTAAAGATTAATGTATTAAACCCATACTTTACTGGCATAATTATTTATAGAATTATGTTTATTTGCAAGAAATAACTTAAACTTTGATACCACGGAGCAAATACTCTATTATGTGGTTGATCCAATATTTTACAAATAATTATGATTGTTTTTAAATTCTATATATTTTACTTAAGTACTAAAAAATTAAATTTTGACGATGTGTTTAAATCACTGGTTTATTCGGACAGTCTGACAGTCGGCCAAAAAAATGGTCTACAAGTTTTGACAAAAGTTTCTGTGCAATTTATTGATCGCTACTATGGTTGACTTTTTTAACATAATTTAAAACTGACGTACAAATGAATCACAACCGTAGGGTGGTAGACCACATTTTTTGCTGACTGTACATATTTCTATGCTTACAAAAATACAAATATAACTTGACAATATAGTTATATCTAAAATAAAGCTAAAGCGCGGCAAAACCAAAATAACACTGACTGAAGGAGTGAGCCGCGCCGGCCCGTACCATACGTAGCGTAGGTAACCAACCAACCAAACCAACCGCCATTTTTGATTTCCTTCAGTCAAGTTTTAACCGCGAAGTAGAGCGTACGTCCTGCGTCGCCGCGATTACTCGCGATCGTAACTAAAACATGATTCGAAAAATCCGTTGTTATATTCAAATTTGATTACGTAAATATCTGTTTCTTAGTGTTGTGAGTTTAGTTTGTGCTTTATTCTGTGAGTATTGATGTCACTGAAGTTTTGCAAAGACTGGTTAGTGAAACCTGGTTGTTGGATTTGTTGAGCGTGACACCCTGTGGCCATTGGCCGGTGCTGGCTGGTAGCTGTAGAAAGGAGAATTTAACAGGTAAGCTGTAGTTAAGGCTTTATTTTTTCTAATAGAGAACATTATGTAGATACTTAGTTTACATACTATAAGTTACCTACATACTTAAGTATAGTTATGTTTTTGATATCTTCATCAACTCAAACTGGTAGGTAGGAACCTGAGTAGGTTAAGCAAGGGACTACACTTAATATTCAAAACTGTGGTAAAGTTTTAATAAATCTTGACTTTACGAAGAAGAATTAAAACCTTTATCACGACGTGACTTACTCTACGTGAAAGAACACTAGTCTTTAAATTTAGAAAATGCAACTTTTGTGTATCTTTTGTCATAAATCTTGTTATGGTCGAATGCGCTTTAAATGAGGAAATAATATTTACCTAGGTTAGTAAATAGTATATAGGTTAGTAACTTACCTAAAAGGTACAGAGGGTGTAAGAGGAAGGTATAGTATTGGCTTTACGATGCTTGACCGGCCAATATTTCGACTTCGGTCGGTTACTGGGACATATTGTATATTGTACCTATGTAGATACATTACTACCAAATATGGCCACATTGTTTGCCTTGTAAAGATTTTGTATGACCAATATTGGTCTACCTACCCATAACTCGTACGTTTGTCATACGTAATGTTCCTTTAAAATTTTGATGTAAGTAATTAAGTACTTATAACATTTGCGTTATGTTAAATAAGTTTAAGTACGTATATTATATCATTTCATTTTCAATTTAGATATTAGGTACCATAAGTACCTGCTTTTATGATCTGATCCGGTGTTAATAGAATTCATTCATTGTAAAATAAAATAAAATAAATAAAGTCGTGGGTATGAATCTCGCTCGCACGTTTAATATTTTCATCTCAATTCATCAAGAGGGAAATGAAAACAATGGTTTCAGAGTCTTCAGACTTATTGATTGGTTCTTTCCTCTGGATAAGATCAATAATGCTGAGGTGTCAAATTTGTGTCATGAGTTTTGTTTTTTATTATGAGACACAACATTAAATTAATCTCCTTTTAATGGCATTTCATTATGTCGTGACGTCAATGATCTCAATCAATTCATGACCATTTAGTACTTAATAAGTGCAATAATCAGTGACACCTTGGGAGGTCATTGACCCATCGAATTAACGGTAAACCCGTGCAATGAAGTAGTAACGATCAAAATTACGGTATCCAGACAATTTGCGAGTATCGCTTACCGAGTTGCTAATTATTCTATCACTTGCTCATTTATTGATTAATTGACTTTTACTTTTTCATATTTAGAAGAATTGTACCTATACTCATTTTGTTTGTTTACATATATGGTTCTTTTATATAAGTATAGGTAAAATCATAATACAAAATTGGTTTCTTATTTTTTAAATGGAAAATAAACATTCATTAAGGATTAAGTAGGTAGTTATTTTACACAGAACTTAAATTTTGGCACCAAGTTAGTTCTTTCTATTTTCTTAATATCGGCAGCTAATAGGGGATAATATCAGTAGAGGCAGAACATTTGTCTACAATGGCATTTTCATATTTTTTTTATAAAATATGATACACAAATAATAATCAACATTCGTAGGTACTTAATGTAAGCGATATTCTTCTTTACTTACAGTAAATAAAAAAAGTATAATTTCCCCCACATTTTATCAGTTACGTAAAAACGTATTATTCCCGTGAATCCGGCATATAATGAGGACATACCGTCGTTGTCGAGCGAGAAGTCACTAATTGCAAAAACCGTGTTCCGAGATAAACGCGTTTTAAGATTTTTTTTGTCTTTAAGTCGTAATATCTCTGTAACGCAAATAGATAGCAAATATGTTTCTTTGAGGAAATTATGGCAAATTTATCCCAATAATAAGATTTTTAATAATATTTGAAATAACCATATTTAGTGAGTAATTATAACAAAATCTTTGAAAAAAGAGCAGTTAATGACTTTTGCCATACACTGCAAACAGATATTGTGTAAACATTCTGTTGAGTTAGTGATTTATTCATGCAACTAATTTAATAATGATAACTGTGATTTGAGCGCGATTATGACCTAATATAAGTGTTTTTCACTAATTATGAAAAATTAATTAAACTCTTTTATATGAGATGATAACGCAGCGTCGGACGTCCACTAACAAGGTGGACAGATGATCTTATAAAGGCTACCGGTTCACGGTGGATGCAAGTTGCATCCGACCGTAATACCTGGAAGTCAAATAGGGAGGCTTATGTCCAGCAGTGGACGTCCAATGGCTGAAATTATGATGATGATAGTAGATGATGATAAAAGCATAAGCGTGTTTTAACACTATTATGAAAACAAGCAGTGAATATTATTATTTAATTATATTACTTTGATTAAAAAGAATAAGATTTCATCAACTAACAATCATCATCATTTAAATAAAATTAATTTTCAATACAAGTATGTTTAAACACTATTATAAAACTAACAACGAACATTACAAATAATAAGTTTGTTAAAAACAATCATCATTATTTAAACCATCAACACACACATACGTTAAAATACAATCATCATCATCATCTCAGCCATTGGACGTCCACTGCTGGACATAGGCCTCCCTATATGACTTCCAGTTATTGCGGTCGCTCGCAGTCTGCATCCACCGCGAGCCGACCGCCTTCACCAAATCATCAGTCCACCTTGTTGGTGGACGCCCAACGCTGCGTTTTCCGATTCGTGGTCTCCACTCGAGAACCTTTCGGCCCCATCAGCCATCTGTTCTCCTCGCTATATGGCCTGCCCATTGCCACTCAAGAAAGCTAATCCGTTGGGCTATGTCGGTGACCCGCGTTCTCCTACGGATCTCCTCATTTCTGATTCGATCTCGTAGGGAAACCCCGAGCATAGCCCTCTCCATAGCCCTTTGAGCGACTCTGAGTCTGTTGATGAGGCCGAAAGTGAAGCACCACGTTTCGGATCCGTATGTCATTACTGGCAACACACACTGGTTGAAGACTTTCGTCTTAAAATAAAATAAATATAACTAAATCTTGCAAAGACAGCATAAAAAAATTATATAGTTAGCTATAGACTCGTATGTCAATGTTTATTTTAGATAAGATCTAATATTCCTCTTCTACATTTCTTTTCAAGTGTCTAGTTCGGAAAGCGGTTCTGCATTGTCTTTTATTACTTCGAACCATGAGTAATCAATAGGAATTATGTCAGTTCAGTATAGGTTGATAAATATTCCATAACAACCATAATAGCGAAAAATGTCCTTGATACAGCAAAAGAAACAAGGAATAAGTGAAAAGAACTGACCAAAAACGAATGATTCTTTCTTAAAAATACGATGGACACAGGAAAAGAAACATTTTTATAAACCTATACTGATCTAATATTATTATTTCTGTTGAATTTCACTGATTGATCAATCAATTCTCATTTACTAAAAAAATATCGTCAAGAGTGTCTAGCTCAATTAATAATGCTGCCTATCCAAGGTATTTTTATAATATTGATTATGTTTTAATGAATGTAGGGTAAAGATAATTTAATGTTATTTTTTCATAATTTAAAGTTTTTATGAAAGCTTATTATTTGTAATAATGTTCGTTGTTAGTTATATATTTATACACCTTTGTGGTTTCTGGGTGTTATTAGATATTATAATTATCTTGAATAATTTGTTATTGATGCTAAATAAATAATAATAGTGTTAAAACATTGTTGTTACCTATTCCGTATTGGAAGTGCCAGATGTTTTACAAAGTCCTACCATCAAAAATATATAATTATTGCTTAAATATTTGCGTGAGTTATAGGTATTTGAATTAAATAAAAAAAAAATTAATTTATAATGTACAGTGATGGAAATAATAAATAATCAAATGACAATACATAATTAAAAATGAATTGTACCTACTATAAATTTCGTAATTCTTGATTTCACATAAGTGCGTTAGTTATTTCTATCATCCAAAAATCGCAGGATGCACGTGTTCTTTTAGTATGAAGTCATTAAGATCAATTAGTCATTTAAAATAGTAACAAAATTCGAGAATTTAGTTATGCACATAATAACTAAGTGCAGTTAGTGACTTGTACGCAAATGCTTAATCCTTTTCGTGGCATCGTGATGTATTAAAAAGTAACTAAGTGACCTTAGTGAGAAACGTTTGTTCTACATTTCACCAAAATATTTAAGTCTAATAATACTTAAGTGAAGTTAGTTACTTTTAATCATACAGTTTATTGCTATTACAGTCACTTAATGATTTCTGACATTTTTATATTTTCTAAAATATATAGAAATATCATTTTTTTATTTTCTCACATGGTAGATTATAGGTTTAAAAACACTTTGGCATCATTAAGTCATTTTGGCCAAAATGGCAATTAGTGACTTCTCGCTCGACACCGACGATACGCTCTGAATATGATCCTTTTGAATTTATTGATAGATTATCTCGTCTATGTGGAAAAGGGACACTTTTACTGAAAAAGGAATATTTAAATGGTAAATTATTGGAAACTTGGGAATTCAGTATCTTATTTGCTTTTACCCAATATATTTTGCCCATTTGAAAAATTCTCTCAGTGTTGTATATTTATCGAGGAAGGCTATACATATGTTTAGATAAACTAAAGATATATAGATGACGTAAAATAACAAAATAAAAAGTCGGCATGTCGACTAGTTAGATATAATACCAAAATACCGATATCCAGCAGTGGACGTCCAATGGCTGAATTGACGATAATGTTAAAGAATCTGTGATTTTGTTTCCATGGCTATCTTTATAAGTTAAAACGAGCTACAGAAATAATTTAAATTCAGCAAAAATCGCAAAGATCCGCGAAAGTTATTAGCTTTCATTATGATACTTTTGCTTATAAATGTTTAAATTATAAAGATTATGCGACTCGTCCAAAAGATGTATCAAGTATAATTTATGTTTGATCACTAAACGTGCTAAATTTAATATCATTATCAAAATGCTGTGCCGTGTTTGCGTAAGATGATTATAAATATTAACGTGTATAATAGAATAGAAAATACTTTAATGCACACCACAAAAACAGAAACAATACAAACTTAAGACTAAACATTCGGGAGTAGGTACAATGGGCGGCCGTATCGCTGTGAGCGATTTCTTTCACGCAACGTATGTTTGGACTGGACAGTATATACAGACAGTGGTGTTAAATAATGGATTACATAATAATAATATAACGTGTAGGTAACGTAAAAAACGCAAGCGAAGCTGTCGGCGGGTCTGCTAGTCATTCATAAAGGTAGATCGGAAGGCAGAGCGTGTGAACTCACCCACCTCATACATAATCTAGAAGCCCTTTTGGTACTCGTATTAAAATTAATTATTCCCAAATTCCGGGAATTTATTTATTATAGGAACCTAAAGGGTTAACTGAGCTTAAGCTCCTTGTCCACCGGAGCGGGAAATTATGATTGAAATAATGTCACAGAGCTAAGTATTTAATTGTTTGGATCAAATTGATTTGGCAAATCATTATCAGCACAGTTACAAATTGCAGCTGATGACAAACGCGAACTTGTTCTATCATTACGCTGCGTTTAAACAATAATATTTAAATTTATTTCTCTGCATTTTACTTATTTAATAATATTTAAATTTATTTAAATATGATTAAATAAGTAAAATGCAGAGCTAACCACGGGGCCAGATGTAGAATTTACCAACCTCAAAGCAACCTAGGCCTGAGAATTGAAAGACAAGCATTGAACAGATGTAAAATTTTCCATTAATATTACATATGTAATACATGTAGGCCCAAGAATCGACAGATAAACTAATGACAGCCATCTGTGGTTTAGCCAAAGATATTAATCGGTAGGAACGAACAAAGGCCGAGGAAAAACTAGCTATTTCTCCCGATGACCAGTTAACAGATTACAGGCATTAGGGATATTGTGGGCGGTCTGTACAGGCTTGATTTTCTCTTGATTAAGTATTAAGTATAATTAGTTTCTAGATACTAATAATCTAGATACTTATGTTTTATATATATATATATTTATTACGATGATTTGTTGTTTTTTTAGTTTTTCAGCACTGTTGTAATGATGCGCTAAAATTAAGCTACTTTTCCACCATAGCACTTTTTATGCCGCTGTTGGCTTAATTATGATTTGATTGAGGACGCTTTATGTAGTATGATTAGGTAAGATTATATGATACATTAAATGGTGGTTAACTCCAATATTATAGTAATTTTTCACTAATAATGGTCCAAATGCCGTGTTGGAGCCGTGTTGGCTAAGTGGGAGCACACCCGACTTTCATTCCGAAGGTCGTGGGTTCAAACCCCGCCGCGCACCTCTGATTTTTCTTCTTGGAAAATTATGTGTGCTATAAAAACACGTGCTCTAACGGTGAAGGCAAACATCGTGAGGAAACCGGCATGTTCTGAGAACTTCTCAAAGTTTGAAGAACATGTGTCATTCACCAACCCGCACTTGGCCAGCGTGGTGAATTAAGGCCTAATCTCTCTCGTCAAGAGAGAAGTCCCTGTGTCCCAGCAGTGGGAACGTGAATAGGGGTGTTATGGTATGGTAATGGTCCAAATTATATCACGTCAGTTTTACACTTTGCGATCGAATCTTGGAATTCCCCGCGGTTCCCCTTATTGGGTCGCATTTGAATAATTATCTGTTTAGTAGAAAACATGGATTGATTTTGCATGATTGATTACACAAGTTCGATCGATACATTTTGAAATTAAGTAAATTCTACTTTTATTAGTACAGTTCGCCTGTTATTAGGATTAAATAAATTAAGTGTTTTGCCTTTATATACTTTGAAATGTTTGATAATTATTACATTGTTTGCGTTCCTTTTAATATATTGGTTCTTAAAAACTCCTATTTACGTTCAGAACATTCCGGTTTCTCAATTCATTTTAAGGGTTCCGTAGTCAAACATAAACGCTTATAGTTTTGCCAATATAACACTTTTAAAAAGGTCTATTCGATTTTCCACTCGAAAAGATCGGTTATCAAAAGGTTTTATCCAAAAAGCTAAAACCTCTGTTTACATATTCCACTCGACGTACGGGATAAGTGTATTTATTTATCATTGTGATTGAATTCGGCGTGGATAAATTCTGAGTTCATCGATACCTTTAGGTATAAGGTATAAAATAATAGGAATTTGGGACTATTAAGTGAGGAATATAACCCAATATAAGTGAATTTAGTGTAAATACACCAAGCATACCAGGCGCTTTGGTAATCAAATCACAGTAAGTTGGAAATCACACTGCTGCTAGTCTTCTGGTGGTTGATATGACCGGTACTATTCATAGGCCATTGGCCTGTAATATGTTAGAAACAATAATGCAGACATGTACGAAAATGCTTAGCAATGCGTCAGCTGTTTCTTGTCAAAGGACGTGCGTGGACATGAATAGGTAATGATGGTGAAAACGTACCATCAAAATATTCTCTTTCATAATCTAATGTAGACGGATATAATACCAACTACCAACATTACCCCAGTTACGAAGTTGTCTCATGCGACGCATGAAGGTTTGGTAGGTAGTGAGTTCGATTCCTGAGAGGAATGTTTCTTCTGCAGGTGTTATGGTGTTTTATTAGAATCATTATAACATAATTATGACGGACGGACAGACATGACGAATCTATAAGGGCCACTTATAGAACTTATGCCATTTGGCTACGGAACCCTAAAAAGGATTCCACACTTGACCGAGTAATTCGGCATACACGTCCCGTGGCCGGTAGTGAGACTTACATGAATTTTGATGATGATGATTATATTCACATTTTAAAAGATTTCAAAGGGAAATCAGCATATGCTTACTGATTTACCTTACGTGTATTCGCTACGTAGTGGAACGTTAACAAAAGAGAGTGCCTCTTTGACAACTCCGTAACTTTTAAACATAATCAAACTTCGAATGCAAACCTTCTCTCAAAGCCATACTAACTTGCTCGCAGGAAACCTTGTTAGCGAGTCTAGGAAACTGTTTGTGACAAGCGCAGTGTGCTGTCAGCTTTAAAGTTTTAACAGCTTGTCTAATAGTCCGGGATCCGTAGTACATGGAAATCAAGTGATTACTAACAAGCTAATTTTTGGTGAGTAGCTTCGTTTCGATGAGGCGACCAAAGATATCCTATACCCAACTCTCGATTGTGGTAGCTAACAGAGATATCAAGGATTAAAAAAATCAAGGATGTAAAACTGGGATAACGGACCACGAAATTTGGAGGACCCGGCCTATAAAGGTTGCGGTATACAAAGCGACAAGAACAGGCGACCGACATAGCAACCCCAATTCACGTTCCCACAGCTGGGATTTCTCGCTCAAACATAATTAGGCCTTAATTCACCACGATAGTCAAGTGCGGTATGGTAAATGCAGAATGTCACAGGTCCTCACGATGTTTGCCTTTCGAAAAACCTTTCAAGAAGATAATTTCAAGAGACGCGGCAGGGCGTGAACCCACGACCTTCGGGTTGAAAGTCGAGTGTGCCACAAAAACACACTTTTCGTTTTAAAAATACGGGACAATTTCCAGTTATCTAAACAGCAATTTTTTTAAAACACTGTCAAACAAAACTATAAGCTTTAATATCAAAATGGTCAACGCAAGAAATTATAATTTAATAATACCACTGCAAATATCCATCGAAGGATATCTAATGAATTGTTACTTAAAAATACCGTAAACATTCATGTCTCTAAAGAATACCACGCCTAAAATACCAAAAATTGGTTGACAAAAACTTTTAACAAGGACATTCTGATCACCTGATTAACTTACGCAATCCAATTAGCAAGTTCTGAGAATTGTGGAGTCGATGACCCCTTATTACCATAGACATAGACTTTAGAAGTCTATGGTCCGGATGTAATCTGTAATTTATTCAGCTGTGTTGCCGTGATTTAATTATCACCTGAGAATCCGTATTCTGTACCAGATTTTTTATCATATCAAATTTCTGATTCAGATCTTGACTTGGGAATACCGTTTATCCTTCTAATTAACTTTACAAGTTCCAGATCTTTTATTTACAGATTTGATTCATCTCATTTATTTTAATAAAATTCAAAATCTTCGAAGCAGTGTCAGTGAAAACTTACAAAAGTGATATATATTTAAAAAAAAATCGCTTATTCCAATTCTAATAACTTCCAATACAGTATTCTTCATCGAATTCCATTCACCAACAAAAATTGTTTAAATACTTCTCAACCAATCATTTCGCTAATTAGGAACAATGTCCAATCAAAGTTCTTGAGAATGTATCAAATTATCTTCGTTCAGATGTACGGTATTTACCGGTTATTAACGAAGGGTATTTCTCACAGTTACAAGTTTTTTTTTTTACGAAAGACTGCTAGGAGACCCGTTCTCCTCACATGATGTATCAGTTTTTATGTCTTCCCCAAAACTGTTAAGAGACCCGTTTTCCTTGAGATGGATTCATTCTTCTGGGAATAAAGTTGTTTTCTATCCTTACGTTTATTGTAACTTTTGGTATTGTATTTAACTGTTTTCCTTGAAACTTTTACTTCACTTATTTTTAATAAAATACCTCCCTCGTTATTCTCTCTATATATTTTACTCGTGTTAAAATGTTAACAAGTATTATTGTAATCAATAATAAAAAATAAAAAAAATTAACACACTGACTTTACAGAAATACGCGATCTCCAAACCGATCAGTAAGCTATGTAAAAATAATGGGTTAAGGAAACCTACGCCCAGTAGTGACTAAAATGACGTGTCAGATTCATACAGCGATCTCACAAAATTGTATTAGGTACTCTCTTCTCTCTTCGGTCTTTTATTTCCAGTTCCTTAACTAACTGTAAAATAAATGTCCTTATTCAATATCGACTGAAAATATCTGACATGAATAAGAAAAAAAAGCATTTAAAATGTGAAACCATAACAAAGTTTGGGACATCAAACAGGCAGGTTTACGGCACAACACCAGAGCCGCAGGCGGGCGCGGGTGCATAATAAATGTAGTTTGCTATGGGGATCCCGAACGAGGTCGTAAAGAGAATAACCCTGGCTTTTACTCAACTCGGTCATCTGTAGAATCTTATATCTATTTATTTAGGGAAAATGTTTGCCTTCACCGTTATAGCACGTGTTATCAAGAAAAACGTCCCGGAAGAATGTGGACTAAATCGTTTTAAAGTGCTTATAAATTGTGCGCGGTGGGGTTTGAACTCACGACCTTCGGATTGAAAGTCAAGTGTGCTCCCAGTATGCACACTGCACGGTTTCAGATAAACTCCAATAATCGTAACATCTATGTATAGAAGATTTATAACCATGTCTGGGTGAGATGGCTTCCTTTATTACAATAGTTCCAAACTTTCTCTATTATAGTTTAGTTGAGACATTATGTCTGTCCGTCGTCAAAATTGCCTCTATAATAATAATCTATATACTTCTATAAATTGAAGGGTTTGCTTGATCGCGAACTCCAGGAACTACTTACCTACAGGTTAGTTTTTAGCTTACAGCGGTTAAATCTATACTAATATAAAAAACAGAAAAATCAGAATTTTTTTTTGGCGAGAAAAGTAACGAGGCAGAATCGAACCAGCAACATGTCCTTTAACCCTCCAACGTTTGTTAACCCCTTTAAATCTTAATCAACATAATTTAGCCTCATGAAATGAACAAAGGCTCTTATTAAAGCGTAATTTGTAAATAGCCCATTAGTGTCCGCCAAGGTGTCAATCAACCAAACTAACCTATCTAAGCCTTTTGTTTTACAGTCGTTTACGAGTGTTCGTTTGCTGGCCTTCTGCAGTTAAATAAGTCAATCTTGTGTAGTTATTATAATTGGCTGTTAAAAGTTAGTTTACCCTTAAATTTACGACCTTTGTAGCGCAGCGGGCGAAGGTCCGCCTGCGAATCCTGCGATGCAAAACGTTTTCGATGTGTTAAAAGGTGTCTTAATATGTATGATAAAAATATATATCTATATGTGTATATTAAGTATATTACTTAAGTATTTATATCAGAAATCTAGCAGCTGTAACACAAGCTTCGAGTTTACCAAGGGGCTAGTGTTATGGAGGCCATCCACGTTAGGGTTTGCATGATGGTTTTAACCTTGCATGACGTTAGGGTTTGCATGCACAGTTTTGCGCGCGACTTTCCGCCGTCACATTCAATTGAATACTGAGAACTGTGCAGGCATGCTCGCCGGACGCCACACACGCTCGGTTATGCTTGCGCAAACATAACCGAGCGGCATAAAATATCAATTTTGATATTTGCTCGGTTGCATGTACATGCAACGATAACTGTACAGTTTTATCACATACACGCTAGGGTTTGCCTGTCGGTTATGCATGCAAGGTTAAAACCATCATGCAAACCCTAACGTGGATGGCCTCCATTACTGTATGGATTGTCCAGCAATATTATTAATCTCTTAGTCAGTCTGGAACTCACAGTGTGGAACTAAAACGGGGAAAGTTGCGAGCCGTTAACTAGTTAAATATAAAATATATTATTACAATTTTCCTGATTAATCAATTTAAACGGTATTTGCTACCTTACCTTAACGAAATTGCTATTTCGCTAAATAAATTACGCAGTTCCAATAACATTTACAAGTGTTCTCAAGTCTAGCTTAAAACAAATTAAATAATTTAAGTCGTAAATTAATAATTTTGTAGATGGAAACAATTTCAAAGTTTTCATAGCTACAGTTTTATCGTACAAGATTTACAGCTTGCTTTAAAATTTTTACTCTTGAAATAAGTATTCTTATTTCTCGATTATGATGAAGTTGTTGGACTTTTATAAATGAGGCTTTCGTCTTATAATATCGCGAATGTCTTATAATATCACCATTTGTCGGTCTTTTTGCGGTTTAGGAGAAACGAATATAAATACTTATAAAAACATTTCTGAATAATTTACCTACACAGCAACATCCATGTTATGTGTGTGTGCGAAAATTAATAAATACTGACTAAATGTTTGTTTATTAGATTTAAGTTGCTATGGATTGTGAATTTGTGATCTGAAATAAAGAAATTATTTAAATCCTGAACTATTCAGAGAATACAGCCGTAAGACACACTCCGTCAGATAGAAGTCAAACCGCTAATCCAGCAGCTAAGCGACTATGAATTATTCATAGCTATTATCCTCCGCAATCGGATATTGGCTTGACAAGTTAATATTAAAATTAAATTGTTGAAGCTTCTGTTACAATGTAATTTGGTTGATGGTCATTGGTTTATTCCATCCAGGTTCAATATGTTGAATTCCTAAAAATTCTGCAGTATCTGGAATTGGCAAGCAAAAAGGAATCTGATTTTTTCTCTGTAGTGTAGATTATCCGCAAACATTCACATTATACCATACTCCTGCACCTCTTTCCGCGGGAAAAAATTACCTGGCCTTGTTGGCTTCTATTGGTGAAAAATTTGTAAAGATCGGTTCAGTTCTATTCAGAGATTACCAACCTTTTAAAGCATCCATACAAATTAACTTTTTTAAATATTAATAATAAATTGTTCTTTAATCATCCAATTAATCTGGTCTCGATATCTGATTAGTATTACGTAATGGAACAACTTCAACTCAATTCTAAAGTTGCGTTCAGAATGGAGTTAGTTTTCTCATTAGTAAAACTTAAGTTATCTATAGTTATATTTCGTTTGTATTATCCCGTTTATTTTTGTGAGTCCATGACTACTGTAGTAGAAATCGACTAGGTGTTACAATATAATAATTAGCAATTAAAGGATACGCCTTAGGTATATCTGCCGAATTACTTATTTTCCTTTTTTACTTTTATTTTATTTCATAGTGATTGACTCGCCTAAGCATTCTAAATATTAAAAAAAAACAAGAACACAACGATACCTTGGGATTAGAGTGGAAGTCGAACCCACGCCTTCCAGTTAAACCCTGGCTGCCCTAGACCACCACACTATCGAGGAAAGTTTAACAAACGTAGCGTATATAGGTTGTTAAACAAAAAACCAAGTTCCCAAGGTATTCTGTACCATTTAAGCTTATCTCCTCATCGGGACCTGTTGCCGGGTAAAAAACATGAGATCAGCAAAAAGCGTCTCTACTAAGAACGGCGGTTATACTGAGCGAGTACTTGCTACTTCAACTAGGTAATCTTATTCCCACGATGTCTACATGCTGTGCCATACTACATAATTCCATCTATCTTTACTAATAATAAATCTGTTAGGGTTGATCAAGGAGTAATTTAGTTTGTTTTCAGTGATATTGTGTTTATAGGCTCAATATATGATAATGAAACTATTTAGGTATATTGACGATTTTTAGAATGTTTTTTGTCTGTATGTATGAATATAAGGCTGTATGTATGCAGGCTGCGAGCGACCGTAATGACTGGAAGTCATATAGAAGGCCTATGTCCAGCAGCGGACGTCCAATGGCTGAGATGATGATGATGAATATAAGCCATTTGTCCGTTAGCTACACCCGACCGTAATATCTGGAAATTATTAAGGGAAGCCTATGTCCAGCAGTGGACGTCTGATGGCTGAAATGATGATGATGAATGAGTGAGAAAGAGCTTTTAAGGTCAATAAAAATATAATTGTTACAGAAAAAGGACCAAGATAAGCTAATTTATGTTATGCTCATTCCAGAACCTTAAGATAAGAAACAAGAAAAGTTTAACAGCTTTTTCTTCAGTTTTTCTTTTAACTGAAGTTCTTACTAATTGTTACTGCCAGTGAAGTTAGCCATTGTACCTACTTTGTAAAGTGTATTTGGTTTTGGAAGTCCTAAAATATATTTTTGCCTCAGTTAAGTATTTACTAAATAAATTAATTTACTGTCTACTAAACTATACTAGTTATATAAAGCTGTACATTTCGGGGTTTTACTTTGTACGCATCATAAGTAATAATCGGAATAATCATTTATTTATTAGTAAATTTCTTACACGTCAATTAAATACATTTTTATATCAATAATTTCGTCAAGGGTAGACTCGATTGAAACCTTATATGAATAACAAGACATTCACAGAACTTCGGTCTTTTTAATTATGTTTACAAACCTTTATCAAACAGAGCTGCTGCTAAACTGAATGTTTGAGGTACGTTTACGTAAATTAAAATAATAATTACCTACTCATTGAGTACTAATTATCAAGCCGTAACAATTCAATTTACATCTCTATAATAATTGTGATTTAGTTCAGGCATTGTCTTACACATTTTCCATGCAGATAATTAAATGTCTAGACTGGTTTGAATTACTAAGACAAAACCCAGATTATTATTAAAATTTAAATTATCTCATCTAGGGTTTATAAGCCCATACTGTCAATTATGATGGCCTACTAATATTACAAATACGAAAGTTTGTAAGAATGTATACTAGATGTTTGTTACTCTTTGCGAAAAAACTACTGGATTTTGTTGAAACCTTACAAAATTTTAGCTTATACAATCAGAATAACACACTAGGTATGTACTACTTTTTACCACGGGAAAGTTTAAACGCCTGCGACAAAGTCGCAGGTTGAAACTAGTAAAAAATAAAAATTACTTTATTAATGTATTTGGATAAGCATTGAGCTTGTTTTACACGCTTACCACTAGATGTTGCTGTGTAAATTGTCCGGCAATATTTATTATTTACATTATTACTCTCGCAATAAATATAAACTTTCTAATAAACATAAAACGCCATCTGTTTATAAATGTTATCAACTACAATAACTTATTGATCGGTTTTCATTACAGGTACTTTATGGCAAGAGTAATCTGGCTGGCTTATGTTCTTCCGTCAGTATATAGTAAGTAAACAAGTTTTAGATAAGATTAATCTTCTTACATTATTATCAATATTACATCCCACTGATGAGCATTTGGCATAAGCATTTGTATAGATTTATCAGTCGCTTCTACGACGCCCACTGAAAGAGATGATACTACCTACCTACCTATTCTTAGGACAGCACATTCATAAACATAAATTAATTAAGAAATCCTATTCTTAGAACAGCATATTCTTATTTACCATTAAATTCTTAACATAAATTAATTAAGAAATTATTGTAAAAGCACTAACTATAAAAGTTTAACAGCCTGTCAATATCGCCAAGTGTTCTTAGTGACATAAACTCGAACCTGCTACCGAGCAATAAAAGCAGAGCGTAAAACGCAATGTCTTATTTAAATTTACGTCTTTGAAACAATGACTTTTATCATGAAGAAAGTTTAGTATATCCACCATCCTTAGGACGACCTCTGTGGCGCAGCGGGCGAAGGTCTGGCTGCGACGCAGTTGGTTAACTTTTGGAAAATTAACTACAGCATGGTTAATTCAATAATACGTGAGTTAAGCCGCGGGTGGAAACTAACCGGTCAATAATTCATCATTTGGTCAACCGTTAAAGGAATCTTCCCTCTTTCCCGCATTAAGTGACACCTAAGGACACCCTTATCAAAGATGACAACACACAGAAAAATAATCAAGTAACATTCCTAATGTTTTCCACGTTATTCTATTTCCCTCATTTTTCTGCTGACCTTCCAGATACCTAGTGGCCTTAGGTTTGACGATACGATATCGGCAAAATATGAGAAAACATCTGAGAAAGTTTTTTTTTAAATTAGAATTAAAAAAAAATCTAAATTTTAAATTGAAATTAGATTCACATTTGTGTGTGTTAACTTTTTTACGATCGAGTTCGTAAAAATTGACACTTGATACACAGATCTAATTTAAACTATCTATGTAGTAATTTGACAACGAAAACCTTAATGATTGTAACTAAACCCGGCAGCCGGCATCAACCCGATAGTTTGAGTCCCCTATTAGTGTTCATAATCGTGTCGTGACAATTAAACGGACTCTGTCTCGGATTAGGGTTCCGCAACTAAGCCTCGCTAATCCGTAACCCGCTCATTTGTACTAATTAAACTTGGCCTGATATTTCGTGTGGGTATAGGAATTAAACTATTAAGGGTTACTGTTATTTAAGGGTTAGTATTATTTTCCTTTTAAGTAATTTATTACGACGTCAAAGCGTGTTGGAGGGTATGCATTTGCCCATGTACCTAGTCAATAAGGTATGGAAATCAAAAGGACCCTTTTGATTTGGCCAACATTGCAACAGTGGGAAAACGACAGCTAGCAAAAGAGAATCTATAAACAACTTTCGCCCGCTTTTTTCCCATGTTTTCTCACCTTTGAAACCCTCCCTTGGCTACAACGACTATTTTAAAAACAAATCGACGTTCTTGAGTTATTAAATAACAAAGATAAATAAAATTGATTTTTATACAATAGAATAGGTTTAGTATGGATTTAATAATGAGTCAAATGTTACTTTTCGTTACTGTCTGATATTTTTTTACGCTAGCAAGAACGTACTTAACACATAAACCCACCAAAGACTTACACGGATCAGTTTTTTTTTCTCTGATTGAAAACAGTCGCATGATTGAATTTGGGATTGACACTCACTTTGTGTATGTTGTTCAGCCGGTTCTTATTAACAGGATAATTGCAGACGCGTGGGTTATTACTGCCTACTCGCAGATTATCTCGAGATTTATTTATATTTAGGATTTTATGGAAGAAAATGATTTCAAATACGTTTTGTTACATGAGTACAATCTATTGTATTAGTAAAGGAAACCACGGGTGTCTAATAAAATGAAACCGAATAACAAAGGAAATACATCGCAAGAGAAAAGACAATCTTAAAGGTACAAATCCTACTCAGCCGGAGACGTTTCCATTACGTAATGATTCTGGTTAAGTGGTGTTCCTGTAATGGGCACTTGAGATGCGTCGTGCCTTTGCAGGATCTTATTGAGTTATCTTCTAAGAATTCTAATATCATATTGATGAAATTTAGTTCTGTATCAGTTACGGCTCGACTGATTTCGCTACAAATTATAATGTGGTCGCTCAGCGACAAAGCCTTGTTTTTGTAATTAAATAAAAAAAAAAAAAAAAAAAAAAATTGTGTAGCGAACTCTAAGTTAGTCTTAGTTTGAGAATCAAAGTCTCGATGTTTATTATGTACTTTGATAAGGTTGAATATTATAACTAAATTTAATTTAAAACTTATGATGTGGAGTAACACAATATGCTACCTTTGCGGGCAAATCGATTGTATTGCGGGCAAAGCAGCTAATCGAAAAGTCTGTTAATTACAGGCATTGCCCATTTAACAAGTGAAACCTATTAGAAATCGTTTAGAATTGTTATAAAGATATAAGAAAGCTCTAAGCCCCGGGAACATGTGGTTAAGCAGGAAAAAACATGAATTATCTATGACATTTCAAACCATAACTGTCCAGAACTTAATTAGTTCTCTTAAATAACTTATTCCGCCTTACAATGAGAAGATTAAGATCTTAAAACACCATTGATGTGTAAATATTTATTAATTAAGACCATCAACATTGCACAATCACCTTCCCATACTCCACTGACATTAGAAAAACGACTTACACTTTCACTTGACCGAAAACCGTAATTATTATGTGAACTTTACGAGTAAAATTACCATAATAACAAGAAAGGCGCCTCGGAATCCATAGTTTGAGTCGGAAATGCGAGTATTCGAAAGTAAGAGATAACTCCAGTAAGGTAAATTACTCACTGAATCACCTTAAATCATTGTTTTGCGAATTATATAGGAAACTGACTTGTGAATTATGTCTGTCACGGTTTAGTATTGGTCTCGTCTAAGTAACATAAGTACAAGCTAGGTCTCTTCTAGACAATAGTAAATAGGTGAATTCTAGAGTATAGAAATCTAGACATTTTCCATCAGATTGTAAGATTGTGGTCAAACAAACCCTTATTTACCAGATAAAACCCATATCCACTATGAAAAAAAAACATAGCGACTATGGAAAAAAAATGTGTAGTCTCTTTATAGTAAAATGACAAGGCTTACTCAAAACTGAGACGAAACTAAAACTAAACTGTGATAAAAATAGACCCACTGGCGTTATATTTTTTTTCACGAAGAAACATATTATTGTGATAAATCTCAACCACTTCCGGATTGTTTCTGCTTACTTTTTCGCTGAAAATAACGTCGTGGAATGATCATATCACGGATAGTAAGATTAGTAGGAAAGCCAAATCCTCTCAGTTTACCTTTTCCCTATTAACTATCCCTTAAATCTAATAATACCTCTATTATCTACCTAATACCTTATTAATAAAGCTCGATTTCCACTACACTACATCGCTCACAATACGTGCTTAGCACTTCCTGCCTATAGAAAGCGAATGGATGGTATTATGGATTGTGAAGTAATAACCTAAGAGCCCGTGATGGCCAGACCTTCCTTTAATTCACAAGCGTGAAAATTCTGTCATGTGTATGTCTAACATAGGTAAGAATAACCCCCAAACATGAAACCTGGATCGTGGTTCCTTTGGGAGATAACAACCTTTTACCTGTTATCTCCCAAAGGAACCACGATCCAGGTTTCATGTTTGGGGGTTATTCTTACCTATGTTAGACATACACATAAAATAATTTTCACGCTTCAGAATTAAAGGAAGGTCTGGCCATCACAGGTTATTAGTCTATACTAAGAGCCCGGTCTGGCCAGACCTTCCTTTAATTCACATTATATACACAATATAGTATGTATCGATGCTTTTTGTGTAGACATATTTTTCAATGTACACGTTTGATTTTAAATATTAACTTTTACATTAAATTTCCAAAGTTATATATTTTCTTATCTCACAATGATCATAAATTGTACTTTAATTTATGTCTAAGTATTGAATAATGCAATATGTCGCAATTGTAAAGGTTACGCATGTGAATCTCGAACAAAAGCGAGGGCAAGCCCAAATGACCAAATATTCGGAAACTTTCAATGTTAATTTTCAATGTCTGGGAACCAGAGATATATTTGACTTTAGTTTGGAAGGTTTGACTCAATAGCTCTGTAGTCTACGAGACGAGACTTTATTAGTCTATTATTAATTAAGTCCAGCCAGAGGTATGATTTTATTTTTTTATTTTATTTTTAAGTTAGGGTCCATTAAATCTTTAAAATCACTTAAGAGTTCGTTAATACGGGTTTCAATTCGATAATAGAATAATTTATGTTGGAATGGAATGAACATTCTAAATTCAACCTGATTAGGTAATTACCTGAGTATTTTGTTTTCCTCATCCAAAAAGTATTCTGTTAAAATGTGAAGAGTTTTTCTTGAGTATAACCGTATAACCCGTTACCAAACCGTTTACAAACAGACGTTATTCGCGTAATATATTTGAAGGTCATTAAGAAGGCTCGGCTAACACATTATCTAAACAAAATCGCAGTAAAATATTACGAGTATAGCTGGCAACACGCAGCCTATTATGATGAAAAATGTTACATATTTTACTGAAATTTTGATTATTTCACCTCACCCCACTACGTTTTAGCTAATGACGCTTTTGTAGTAAGTAATTATTTAAATATTTTATTACAAATGGTCGTACTTAATTGAAGTAATAATTGTGTAAAACGATCTTGCTCTTTATTTAGTTAATTTAATTAACTAAATAAACTTATAATTGCATTGTTGTGCCGGCCTAGTAATAGTACCCCAACTCTCGATGCCCTCCGTGGCGCAGCGGACGAAGGTCCGCCTAGGACCCAAGATTTTGTGCGTTCGATTCTCGCCTCGGGCAAAATTATTACGATCTGCAAATATTTGTTCCAAGTGTCTGGTGTGTTTATACTTTATACCTATAAGTTATGCACCTTTTATTTATTAATATCAAATACAGATGAATATTATTTAATATGGTATTGTTTGCTATTTGCCCGATTTTGGTTCTAAATGTTCTATAATAACCGTAAATATTCAAAATCTATACTGACCATCGCGTAACGAGCGCCATTGTGGAGATAAAATCTATCCAAATCGATTTCTACTGTCAATCCTGGCTTTGGACTCATTCTAAACAAAACAAATCTATTAAAAAACACGCATAATCATGCGTGTTCTTTAATAGATTCGTTTTGTGAACATACCAAAAAATAGAACATGTTAAACTTTTGCGAATTTTAAAGCTGAAAAGTAGAGACCACGGGCGAAATACGCAGCGTCGGACGTCCACCAACCAGATGGAAAGATGATTTGGTTATAGCCAGCTCACATACCTGGAAATTATTGACGGAGGTCTATGTCCAGCTGGGGGCTGAAATTATAATGATGATTCTTGTCATCAATCCAATGCCTATATTCCATACCATACACAGTTAAGTTTAACCTTCTAAGTTTCATCTATGCGAGTTATACTCGTATTTATGCGACTTCTCATTTGTACAGAAATGTCAATATCCGTTGTTTACTCAATATAGCCAAAACCAAACGATGTGAGGTGTTTGACGTTTTGCTTATCAACATTTCCAAAAAAATTGAATTCCCATTTTTCTGGCACAGATACAAATTGGTACTAAATTTTCATAACCAGCTCGAGATTTATAACACGCAACACGTGGTCGTCCAATTAAAAGCTTAGGTAATTAGTAAATCAATTGAATGGTGCCGTCTTGCATAACCCATGTTAGTTACGTCCATGGGTGGTTATACAATACTGCATAATTAGTGGATCGTTAGTTACAAGGGACAGGGTGAAGGTGTAATTTTTTATTTACATTTTACAAGTGTAAAATTTTTTTGTTGTGTAAAATAGTGAACGGATCTAGATAAAGTTTTGCGAATAGATTGGCCTTGACCTGACCTTGACTGTACTTGTTGAGGTCCGAAGGCAAAATATACAATTAATATTTATTTGTATATATTTAAAGAATTTTTATGAGGTAATTTTTCATATTTATTAAAGATGAGTAAAATTATTCAAGTTTTAAAAACTGAAAACCATGTAACTTTGTACCTTTATACCGATTAAAAACAACCAACATGACGTTATTATATTAATAATAAAAATAAAAATCCATTATGTATTTATGTTTAAACACCTATAATACATAATACATACCTACAATAACTTGAGTAAACTAAAATTGAAGCGCTGTTTATTGTGTGTTGTTTGCTTGTTTGGTTGAGATCGCTTATCTTAGGAACCAATACTCGTTCGTTTATCGATGACCTCTGTGGCGTAGCAGTCGAAAGTCCGTCAGCCAGGGCAGGGTTCAATACCGTCCCGTGGCAAATTTTTGTAAAACTTGCAATCTGCTATCTTATATTTTACATTACATTGATAAAATGGTTTATACGAATTAATAATTATTTTTTTTTTTGCAAAAATGACACCCAGGCAAAGCCGTGTGTGGCTGAATAGTTAGCGGTAAAGACTTTCAAAGATTCGTACTACAGTTTCAAACTCGGAAACGTAGTACCTACAGTTTATATAAGATGTTTTGTATTTACATGGAATTTTAATTTTGAGGTCGAATAATTTTATTGGATAGTTGACATTGCATAACGGATTGATGCAATATGTCTATGGTAAATTATTATAATTTTATATCGAATGCTTCATTGAATACATACATAAGTAGGCTTGTAAAAGTGTTTTATTATTTATTAGTAAGTCGTGAAACTAATAGTTGGATATGGATTTCGTTTTAAATAAAACCGTTGTTTATAGGTTACAAAGTAAATTTAAGTCCCGTTCTATTTGAAGGATTCATAGACTTTTAACCCTTAACCCCGTTCCGTTTTAACTTACCCTCAAAGTTTGCCCTTCCTGTCTAACCTCTCGAAGAAGTTTGTGATCTATGGGTTCGATGTTTCTTTCTGATGATCCTGATTGAGACTCTCAGGCCTTCATATAGGCATATACCCAATGCCGTAACACAAGCTTCGAGGTTTCCACAGGGCTTGATGTTCCTTTGTGAATTATCCAGCAATATTTATTTATTTAGGTATTCATTAATTATTAATTATAAAATGTGGATCATCAAGAACATATGATTATATTAATAACAATCAGAATAATTTATTTATTGGTAATTTTTTACACGTCATTTTCGTCATCATGGAGAAACGGGCATGGTTTGAGAAGTTTGAAGAGTTTAAATGACATGTCATAAAAGTATTCACTAAACTAACCCGAACTATTATGTGTCCCATCTGTGGAAATTTACATTAGGGTGCCTATGCCATAGTGAGCGAGATGCTGACTCAATACTCTAAAATAATTTACGAAATCATTGAGTACATTTAAGTATTTTTTTTGCGAGTAATGATGTCATTACCTGACAAGTTTCGCAGGTACCTAGTAGGTACTTGAAGGTAAACCGCGAGGCGATGTCAATTTGACACATTCATTTATAACCTTCACTGGCAGATGATTCTGTGACATTTACTTTTAAGATACCTAGTAGATAATTAAAAATGATTGCCAAAATGGCGTCCACATAAGTAAGATCTTCATAACTTTGTTATTTTATCAACACTTGACGAGCAAATTGCGATATATAATCTATAGGTAGGTATAGTAAAACCATTCTAAAAATGAACTCCCCTCCACAAAACCGTGATGATTTCAACGTGTGAGAGGAAATACAGAAAAACAGAATACACAGAAAAAAAAATTCAGAATTCGGTGGAGGGGCGTTCATTTTAGAAATGGTTTTACTATACTAATATTATAAAGCTGAAGAGTTAAATGGCTGTAGTTGTTTTACGGCTTGTACAATAAATCAGTTAATTAATAATTTTATTTCGACAGGTCGACTAGTCAACAAGATTCTTCTTGTTGACTAGTCGACCCGCCGACAGCTTTGCTTGCTTTTTACGTTATCTACGGTACACATATATATACCTAGTCTATGTAATACATATAGTCGATTAAACACTAATAAAATATTTTTCAAACGGACTAGCAGCATCCTGAGATTAGCGAGATCAAACAAGAAATCTATCACTCCATCTTTAAAATATTTATTTATATATTTATTGAGCTTCCTACAGAAAATACACATAATGTGATACAGTAAATCTTATTATTCTTATTAAGTTAAGAAAGTACTATCTCATATCTATACTATTAGATAAGAGTTAGTACTTTCTTAACCTATACCTCTGTTTCCGTAAACCACAACACAACACCTTGTACTCATAAGAATACTCAGGCAAAGTTTTACGGCGCTTATTTATGTCCGGGATACGTGTGGTTTTATTCCCGGTTTAAATTCCTTCAGGTCGTTACATTTGTATGGTAAATTCTTTGAAGTAATTGTTTTTGTCTACATGCTAAATCTGCTTACTTTTCTTCTCATACATAAACTACGCACTACATTCATTTCATTAGTTATGTGTTGTTAAAAATGATCGGTTTGACGACACCACGGGAAGAAGAAGGAACTACTCTGGGGCCCGTCGCTACATGGCATTCGGTAAAAAAGATTGTACATATTTAAGATAAAATAATCTTCACGTTCTATGATAAGATTTTAAAAGTTATGCTAAAGACACGTTTTAAACGGTACCGCGTGATTTAAAATAGTTTTATAATCCATTATTTATAAAAGAACGTATATTGATGATTTTAAATGATATTTGATGTCAACGAATATTTTTCGATTTCTAGAGAGTAGAGTTATGTCACTTTTTACCAGCATTTTGCTAGTAATATTATTATGTTGTGTAATTTATTTATTTCTATAAAATCCTAAAGATTACTTGGTCGGTCCTTTACAGATTTTTAAATCATTTTTTATTAGTATATGTTTATTTATTAGATGTAACCCTATTATTAAGTAAAACAATGTCAGCGTTAAAAGAATATGGTTTTATATTTTTTTATTATAATTGTTTTCATTTTTTTAATTTAAAGTACATCGTTACCAAATGCGAGAGAAATAACGGACAAAATACATCCTTAGTAAATAAACTAAATGCTTTAAGCAATATTCTATTATTTTTGGAAACGGAAGTACCTACGCGGATACGCCTATCTCTCGAACCACTCAAAAATATCAAATTAATATTCTTTCATGAAAGCAAAAGCGGGGAAACTCGATCAATTCTTCAATTCCAATATCCGTTGTACCTACTGTTGGTATTGAACTTGAGGTTTTGAGTATTAAACCAAAAGGAGGCGAGACGTGGCTTTTAACAAGGGTCTTTCTGCTTAAAAAAGATGTTTGGTTCAAACTAGCTGGACTAAAATACCCTCCTAAAAATTTAAGCCCGCTCTCAGATTATGAGCTTCCGTTACACCCTGTAACTTTAGTCAGAACACAGGACTTCTCTATTACGCTCTTATTTGGTACAATATCTAAGTATAATATATATATGGTTCAAAAATAGTGCACATTATCCACTGAGAAACATGTAAATTGATATTTGAATTACATTGACTGATGTTGGACTATACGAGTAATACTAAACCGTAGATAGCTTTGAAAATTATACATTCAACTAATGTATGCTGATGGAAACCTCTATCAACATAATTTCCAACATGATGTCTGTTGTATGTTGCTAAACTATGATATTAGCATCAGGATATTAGTTAAGTTTGTTTTACTACATGTCTAATTGACTATTAAACTACTTGTCTCGTATTGTTCGTAAAGAAATATGAATGTTCTTCTTTCAGAGTTGGATACAACTACTTTATTTTAATAATGTTTAGAACTATAGACCGCGTATTGAACGCAGCGTCTGACGTCCACTAAAAAGAGAGGTCAATGACTTGGTTAAGGCTGTATACGATAACTAGAAATGTATCTAAGAGCGCTAATCGTAGAGACTAAATTCTATAGATGCCATACATTTACATAACAATAGAATCAGCCGCGCGTTACGACTTCGCAAGATACTGAATATTGCTGAGATGACAATACATGGAAATTCTACATGATTGGAATAGTCAACCCGTCAACATTACTAAAAATAGGCAAATACGATCTATTTTCTCAAAACTCTTCTTAAATTATGTAGATTACGAGTGTCTTTCCTTTTACCAAAACGCGTCAAAAGTGTAATTTTCAATTATTCAAGGGAAACGAATAATGTAAGGTTTTTAAAGATTAATGTCATTTATTACCCCATATCATGTTCTAACGGATAAATCACAAAAAGTAAAAATATATACATTTTTCATGAGTTGACTGTCAAGTAAAAAGAATGTTTTTCCCGGATTGACTCCAGACACCGTGTACAGACCAACACCTGACAGACAAACAAGTCTAGATATAGAAAGTGACGGAACAATGGTAGTACTTTCACTGGAAACAATGAAATGTTAGATTTGTTACATGCAGGGAGAGTGACCATTTGTTTCCTGAACTTATTCAGTTTTACAGCTAAATTGAGTTATAAGTGGGATATAGTGTGATAGAGTTTTAGTTTTTGTAAAAAAAAAATAAGTAAGTAGTAATAATAATAAGTAGCCTCAAATTAGTTTTGAATAAATAAAATAAAATGCAAATACAATCTGTAGTTAAACAGATATAAAAAATTTAAAGACTGAATCTTTAAATCTTTAACCGACATGTTTGTATGTTTCGACATACAGGAACAGAGGTATAATTAAATTAGCGCTTACCTTACGCAAAGAAAGAGGCCCTTAGAATTTCATTAGGAGATTCGTATTAAGCGTAACGTAACGTACACTTCCGACCAATTTTAATGAATTTTCCATAAATTAACTTAGTTAGGGTGATTTTGTGAACTTTAGGTGATTGCAGTAAGCATCTATGCATTACACAAAATGACGCTTCTGATATATAATTCCTTAACCGGTTAGACAACAACCTTTGGGTTGAAATAATGTGGTACTCTTCAGTTTTGCACATTTGTTATTGTTACATTCAGAAAAACTAGTTACTTTTTCTAACATAATGCATTCGTTTCGGTAGAATCCATTCGCGACGAACGTGCGGGCGTGAAAACGTTAACGCGATAAATACTGTGTAATTACTGTTTTGTTGTTCCATTATCGTTGAATATCTTAAACGCTATCTATAAGAAAAATAAGTAGTAACACACAAAATTACGCTGATTAGGCCTCATAGTAATCTTAAGCATAACCACGTTTTTGCTTTACCTAATTATAATTTGATAAAATAATTATGTAGTTACCGACGTTAACCCTACAGTGGTATTAATAGCGACAGGATTAATTTTTTTTATTAATAACCCTACAGTGGTTAAGACTAAGAAAATAAAGTGACAGTGGTAAAGGCTAAGTAAGTGGCTAAAAAAAAAATTAAATAAATGTCCCGAAGTAAACGCGTATTATATTAAAACATCCATTTTGTCAACAAACAGAAACCGACGCGAGTTTCGGCGTTAATTAACGTAGTCGAATATTCAAAAGATAACGCTTGATGAGCTAATTACGATCGCATACAGAATCTCATATTTCACGTCAGTGGTGTAAGTTATTTACATATTATTGTAAGGAACCAGTGTTAGTATATTCTGCACACATAATCCTTGGTTTGGCTTATAACCATATTATGCATAAATCATAAACCTTTACAAGGTAAAATGTAGATAACATTCGTTTGTCCATACCATATCTTTTCAATTTATGATTGTGGTTTGAATTGAAAGTGATGATGATAATTTAACTAGAACGAGCATGCCAATTTTGTTATGCATAACTACGTAGTACTTAATTACTCTTTTATGCATTTTCCTTTATAATGCTTTAAAGGACGATAGGTATTCCTTTAAATATTTCTTCTGCGTCTTGCGTCAAAGTTTCATATTCTTTGATTTGTAGGTTATCTGAAGTCGTGTTTATATTATTGTTTATCCGATCGGAAAACTCGTCATTGCGGGTTGTTCGTCATCTCGCGGGAAAACAGCTTACGGCTGATAAAATTTACGCGTAAATAACTTTTTTGTACATGTATTTTGAATATTTTGTTATATGAAGCTGAAATTTAACCATTTTGTAAACGTCACACAAAGTGTTTTTGGAACCGGTACAGTTTATGTTTATTAAGTAAAACATATATATTTTTAATGTGTACCACATTTATAAACTACTAGCGAACTTGTCCGCGGCTTCGCCCGCCTTAAAAGAAAACTGCAAGATACAACATCTTGCATCATTAAGCTGCTTACTGCATATGGCTTCGGTCGGGTTTTCCTCACACGTAACTACCTGTAGAAGGCTAAAAATACAGTAATAATTATATTACTGGACTGTTTAAGAATTTTTAGAATATTTACATTGGTATGTATAATACATATTATGTATAATAAGGAGCAAGAGTAATGATAACATTGATGTATTGAAAAACCAGGAGATACGGCAACATTTATTTATTTTTAAACTGCAACTGTTAAGCTGAAAATGATTAATTATGAAAACAAAAATGTACATAAAGTAAGTCGCAAAAATTCAGTCACTTAGTATAAAAGTGGTAATAAAATAAATAAAATAAATAAATAGAAGGTCTTAGTAGCTCACGAGTCGAGTTATCTTTGTCGAGGCTAACTAACCAGTAGTAAGATATCAATAACTGGACTGTTTGACCATACAGGGAAGAAAGTAAAAGTGATTGCGTGTCGCATGCTAGGGTTAAATCATACTGCAACAGTACTGATAAATTAGTTAAGTGAATTTAAATATGTCGGGTGTACGACCTCTGTGGCGCAGGTGGTGAAGGTCTGCGACGCAGGAGGTTGCGGGTTCGATTCTCGCCTCGGAACAATTTTTTTTACAATCTGCAGATATTTTTTCAGTTATGTTACCTATGTAAAATAAAAATATCATTCTATGTATGTACATATATTACATTAAGTATAACAGAAATCTAGGACCCGTACTACGAGGCTAGATTTGTGAATGAATTGTCCAGCATTTTTTTATTATAATGAATTGAGCTATTAACGAAGTCTTATCTAATTTATGTCAAACAAATAATTTTACAGTTAAAATAATGCCTTAATCGGTTTTCCGACACCCGTGGCAAAAGATTGGCAAGCAATAAATAATACCAATATTCTATTCCGGTAGCTCAAAACACAGTTTTAGTATCGATAAGCAAGCGTAAAGTTAGATCACTAACAAAGGTTTCATCAGAGAATGCGGTAACATTGTCGCATCGTTCGTGTGCGAGACTTATTCGCGATCACCCGTGACTGCACAATCGGTATTACGTTGTTTATGTCGATAGGGAAGACGGCTTAGCGATATTACCGCGTTTATTCGTAAGTGATAGGTAAATATTTTACAAGTAATCGTTTCCTGAAGCTCATTTATTACTCGTCAAAGTAACAATTGGCTTTACAATTTTAACAATTTTACTTACAGAATTTTGTAAAGCATAAGCACCTTCCCATTCCTATGAAATAACCCTGACACAGAGATCTTGAATGAAAGTCGAGTATGGTCCGACACATGATTGAATTCGAAACCCGCGGATTGAGTAATAAATTTCATTGTTTAGAATGGATTTCCGCAAAGTATTTATTTACATTGTAACGCGACAGGCAAAGAACAGAAGTCAATAAAATCTAAACCAGGCAACAATAGAATACGCATCTGATTAAACGCAAGGTCGCACAGGCACCATAAACACAAAAATAAGAAGAAGTACCTCTAGGTCATACATCGAAGGTCAAGTTCAACCCTATTACTCTCGCATTAAGCTTGAATAGCTTGAAAAATTACTAGCTTTACCTCAAGAAACTAATTTCATAAGATAATTAAAACGGTCTGAGGGATCTGCAAAGGCTTTTATGCATAAATTGTAATTTATATCGTCTGTGAAGTTGTTCGCTTTTATTTCTTGACTGTTTCTAAGTGAACATTATTTTCTTCTGTTGCTTTGTGTTTCTTCATCCATTATAAAGAGAACATTAAGTATTATAAATTAACTAAATTACTTTGATAAAATGGGCAAATTATTTTGGTAATCGCTGTAAAATGACATTAAAAAGTCATTTTATTTCAATTAATCTCTTCTTTATTGGTCCCCATATTTATTTGTGTCTTTGGCACGACATCTTTAATATTTGTTGCATTCGAAAATTGATATGTTGAACTTTAAATTTAATTTTGCTTAACAGTTCAATATTTGAATTACATAGAAACATAATTTCTTTCTGTTGTTAGAATACTCTTCTTTCTGTTGTTAGAATAATTTCTATTTAAAATAAAAAAATCAAACAATATATTTGTATGTTATATTTTATATATCTTTGTAGGATTAAGTTGGTTTTGTGATGCTTACTTTGTTATGCTAGTACACAGTTATCACAGATATTCCAGTTAGAAACAGATAATACAGATTTCAGAATTCTATTTGCATATTCCGATGGGCCAAAATTGCCCAA
Organism: Chloroclystis v-ata; assembly: GCA_963691955.1. Taxonomy (NCBI): domain Eukaryota; kingdom Metazoa; phylum Arthropoda; class Insecta; order Lepidoptera; family Geometridae; genus Chloroclystis; species Chloroclystis v-ata. The sequence continues at coordinate 7,383,958 of OY829905.1, forward strand.
CTGTTGCATGTTTGATGGGTCATATAGGTCATAGATAATCGCACAGCGGATTTTATTAGCTAAGCTCTTAGACAAAACCTAGACTGGTACTTACTGGGACCATTAAAATAATCGATACTCATGTAAAATGCAGATCTGTTCGATCTAGACTTCACGGCTGTTGGTTGACCTTTCTGCATGATAAATGGGAGCTTGAATCTCTTCGACTCTATGTATTCAGACAGAAGGGTTATTTTTGCTTGGCATTATGGCTTATTTACGCGTGATTGCCTTTCTTGACCTCTGTAAGAACTTTTTTTTTTAATTAAAATTAGCATAAAACTTCTTTTCAGTAGCTGCCAAAATAATATTACTGATGGCATTTGGATCTGATTTGAAACGTAACGCACTAACGCAGGGTCACTCAAAGCTATGTATCCACAAGCGCAGCTACCGAACCGACGTTCACTATCGAGATACATAGATTTACTAACATCATCATGAAATACAGCCGCGTAAACGGAAGACGTGTTGGTAAGTTGTTAATTTCGTTTGATATGTGGTAGCACACTCGACTTTCATTCTAAAGATTGTAGGTTCAAACCCCGCCGCGCACCTCTGGTTTTTTCTTTCTTTGCAGTTCTTCTTGGACATAAATATCTTACTTGAATATAGCAGATCGTCAATGGTTATAATGATGATAAATTGCTCTCAAAATGTATCAAAGCCCAAGTAAATTGTGGATAATCCAGTAACGGTTTCGTAATTTTTCCCGCGCGTGAATTATAAATGTACGCAGGCCACGACCGGCTCAGGTGCGACGGTTAGGGCAAGCCTCGTGGACTATCAATAATAAATATACCTAAATATTATAAATATTGTAGGACAATTCACAGCAACAGCTAGCTTCGTGGTAAGCTCGAAGCTTGTGTTATAGGACGGTATTTGTGCCACATGTCTACATGGTGCGTTATAAACGAAGGCCGAACCTAGGAGAAGGACCCAGTTGACTGCAAATATGCAAAAGCGTACTAATATGCAAACAACATAGATGTTTTTTTAAAGCATTTTTTTAATCCAAAACCTCGTCAAAAATACCTGCATATCGTACAGACATTTTGTCAAGGTCAGAAAAGGTCCGATTTGAAAAATTATTTCAGTGTTGGATAGTACAGTCACCAGCATTAATATCTGACAATGAACAGCGCCGCAAAAATATGTGACACAGATTGCCAGCAAAAACATGTGATAAGGTAACGTGCATAATAATCTGATGCTTACGCGGCGGTAAAAATATATGACATAGTCAACAGCATTAACATCTGACAACAAATGAGCGCGTAATTATCTGACATGCCCCGACAGCGAAATTATGTGACGATACATTGTCATCAGATCGTCATTTGATCCGTCTCTTAATTTTACACACTTTGTCAGTTACCTCGTGGTTTAATGGCTATAGTAGGCGCTTCGTAATCCGAAGTCCGCGAGTTCGAGTTCCACCGGGTGCCTTCTTTTTTTTAAAGTTTAATTTAAAATGATTTAATGTTAGAGTATATACTTCTCAGGCAGATATTATATTATAGATAAAACATTCCTAAAATTTCATTAAGATTTTTTGAGGAATTGGTGGAATTCATATTCAGATTCTTTTTGGAAAAAGATTCTTAACATTACGATATTGAATCTATGAGCGACACAGATCGGAGGGCAGTAGTCAAAGTTAAAGTGTATTTAAAACTTTTTCATGGTTTTGAGATCTTAAAGAGTTTTGATTTATTTATGAAAACTGTCATAAATTATGTCATGTCAATTCATGAAAAGTAAATTTAAGATATTTAATAGAACAAACGAATCACTACGTTTTTATGCTTCTTAACCCTACGTTGCTCTCAGTGCTATTATCACAACCAATTTAAATTTTTTTTTAATATCTTTTCAGTCTTCTTATTATTTTTTAAAAAAAATGACCATATTCCGCATGCCCTGCGAATGATATTTTAAAATATAGGTAGTTCATTGCATGTTTTGCCATACCTACATATATGGAACTAAATATAAAAGCAGTTTTTCCCTTAAACTTAATTTATATGAAATTTTTGAATCAATTTTAAATATTTCTTCTTTATTTTACTTTATTTATCTAGAACACAAATATGACCATCACAATTTTTTTTTAAGAAAAATAATCAAGCAGTTTAGGGTTAAGGTTTAGGAACTTATTCTTTCATAAATTCACTATTATCTAATATTGAAGTATATCATACGGTTTGACTTTTCATTTATAAAATCAATCAGACATAAAAGGCAGACTATGAATTTTAACATTTCATGTGAAATTTAGTTCAGAAAACTTAGCATTTATTTATTAATAAAATCCCCAGCCCTTTCATTTTTCTTATATCTGAGCTTACGGCCAAAAAACATAATAAATAAAATAAAATCAATAAATATTGCTATTTGCTAGACAATTCACAAAGCAACATCTAGCCTCGTGGTAAGCTATAATCTTGTGTTACGGGTGCTAGATTTCTGATAATACCTAATAATATACATACACATTTAAGAAAGTTACTTAAAACACAGGAAAAGCCGTGTTTGGAAATTATACTTTTAATATCAAAATAACACTGAGGCTACTCTTTGCCGCAGAAAAATACAAAAATCCGCATTAAGATATATTTTAGCGCAGGCAAAGCCTAGGGGCGGAACGCTAGTATTACCTATATCTTAGGGTCTACAAAATGAATTTCAATTTATAGAAGTAATTTGATGTGTCAGATGTTTATGCGTTCATTCTATTGTCAAATCATTTTGCAGTAACAGTGTCACATAATTTTGCTTTCGGGGCATGTCAGATATAATTACGCGCTCATCTGTTGTCAGATGTTAATGCTGTTGACTATGTCATATATTTATACCGCCGCGAAAGCATCAGATTATTATGCACGTTACTCTCATCACATGTTTTTGCTGGCAATCTGTGTCACATATTTTTGCGGCGCTGTTCATTGTCAGATATTAATGCTGGTGACTGTACATTTGTCTATACATATCATATAAACTATACCAATTGATTACTTATAGATATATACCAGTAGATAACGTCCAAAGCGCAATTGAAGCTGTCGGCGGGTCAGCTAGTAATTTATAAGGCTACACAGTTTTTAGAATCACAGGTTGATTTCGCGAGAATTCGGTCAGAATTTTCTTGTAGAAACAAGAATGTGTAACAGAATTCCCGCACTGATGGATTAGACCCCGTTTTGCGATACAAAGTAAGATTGATCACATTTGACGGGAATGTTAGAAATGGAAATTACGAGAATGTCCGCTTATGAGGGAAATTGAATAGAATAGTTCGGTTTGGGTCGGGGTTAATATGGGTGAAGGGTCTCAGAAAAGATTATAATAATTTAGAATAAGTAGTTACATATTTTTCTCAGCCGGGTAGTGTCGACCTAGAAATATGTAGATACGGGTAGTACTACTACTACCCCATCTGTAACCGCGATGTCAGTGAAGATTTTATTATATTATTTCCTGTTTTTATTTATTACTATAGTTCTATTAACCTAAGAGCCCGTGATGGCCAGACCTTCCTTTAATTCGCAAGCGTGAAAATTATTTCATGTGTACCTATGTCTAACATAGGTAAGAATAACCCCCAAACATGAAACCTGGATCGCGGTTCCTTTGGGAGATACTTAACAACCTTTTTTGTCAAAAAGCTTGTTTCGGAAGCTGGATATTTCATAAACTTTATATACGAGTATATCTGTTTCTTGATAAAAACACACAGAGCACCATATATAATCATAGACTAAATATGACCAAGTTAGTCTATAGTAGAATAGGTACATTAGAGCACCTTAGTTATTGATGGAAAAAGGTGGGCGAATGTTCGATTTGAATGCTTATTTAATTTATTGTGTAGAAAAAACTACTCAGCGTCAATACGAAAACCTGATGCTTAGTTTTTTTATTACTTGAAAAGTGAAGACATATGCCTTCCAGTTCAACCTTATGGTTAACCCTCCCTTGATACCCCTACGTTCGTAATGTTACTAGTGCATGTTTCAAAGCAAGTTTTAATAACGTTACCGAATAAGTTAATTAAAGCTCTGAGCTCTGCCGATACGAGTATGCCGACGCAGTTTGTCGAGTATTATGAGCCGTGTTGGCTAAGTGGGAGCACACTCGACTTTCATTTCGAAGGTTCAAAACCCGCCGCGTAGGTAGGTACCTCTGAATTTTTCTTTGTGTGAACGCGCTAATCTCAGGAACCCTAGGTGCGATTTTAAAATCTATCAGTGTTAGATAGTACATTTATCGAGGAAGGCTATTATTTAAATGTACATTTATTACTTAAATGTATAAACTTTGAACATGTTTGTAATGAAATTAAGCTCCGTTCTTGCAATGCCACAGCCATGTTCAAGATAAGAGACCAATTTTGACTTTAATTTAAAAAAATCTTATAAATGTTGCTCACAATCACAACTCATTTTTATTTTAATAAAAGCTGCATCTGAGTTGGCAGAAATGAAACGTCGAGGCACACCTGTAGGGCTAATCCTTAAGGCCAATATACACCGCCACGCAACGCGCTGCATCTTGCGTGCATGTGTGTGTTCTAACATTCTTTCACTTAAGTGAAGCGGTGTCTTTAATAGATAATATTACTGTTTTCTCGTTCTAATTATTTTCAATAGGAATCTTTAAGAACAATTTCGTTTAAAAACCACAACTGGGCACGAATTTCTTCACGAATAAAGGTTTTTGGGCAATTTGGTATAAAAAACACGCTTTCCGGCGGTCAAAGTACACTGCTAACGCCTTTAGGTGTTTCCCTTTGTCGCTTTGATAGCTGAGAAATTGTGACACAATATTCAAACACACTCAAATGCATTCACTTATGAATTTGTATGAGATGCAGCGTGATGCGTGCAAGTGTGAAAATCGCCTTATTGGGAGATAGGGGTAAACGACCACTGTTAGAGGCGACGGGAAAGTTGCTAATATAGCTTTGTTTCACGAAGTTTGCGTATAAACGTAGCATGTACTCGTACTTGTACATGTATTTTCTGCTTAGCAATGTTATCTGTACATATAAAGCCGAACAGTTAGATGAGGTATTAAGTACAGTTTATAAACTACTAGAAAAGTTTGATTTTGGTACCAAGTACCTACTTAATTACTATCATGCCCAGAACAGCTAGTGAAAAATATTTGTAATAAATATCCTATTTTAATTTATACCCTAGATATATTCTTGTTAAATTACAATCGTGATCATTACATTATTATCTCGATTCACGAACAGTCTATTCTTTGTAAGACAAATGGAAGCATTGATAGCTGGAATTAATCAGTAATTAACAGAAACCTTTTAATCTTATAACGTCCCAAAGATGGGACGATAACGATGAAGAACAAAAAGAAAGTCACTTGTTTTTGGGTCTTATTCTTTGATATCAAATATCATCATTATAATAATAGCTGTCGGACTTCCACTGGTGGAAAAAGGTTTAAGAACTGTTAATCTTAAAAGAAATCCTTCTTAAAGTCGATGTTGATGTGGTGTCTTTCAAGTTCAACCACTGTGACCTAGCAGCTTTTAATCTCTTAAATTATCTGTCAATCTTGTTGGTGGACGTATCACACCGCGCTTGCCTGTTTTGCCTAATAATACCACTCCTTTCGAGTTTGTACATGATAGATAGGTTAAATATTTAAAAATTCACAAAATACTATTTTCTTTTCGTCTTCAAAGCTCTTCACAAATCTCACATATAAAGCTTTTAAGCTTAAAGTCAGAATTATCAGGCCGCATCACGGACCGATTCGCTCACATAATACCCCTATTGTGCATACCTAGGTATAGGTACCCAGTAAGCCGCATAATCTGCTAGGGCATTGTGCACGCACTAGATCTATACCTAGAATCTAGAACGAGCCCCATTAGATATAACTGATAGGTTCGTAAACAATAGGTAATGCCTGAGAAACGGTTTACTTAATATGGGAAGCAAGCTGAGCGATATTTTATATGTGAAATATTCTTATCTTGTGGGTTTGTATACGAGTATCGTAGAAAATGAGCCGTGGTCAAGCATAACACCTCGTTAAAGCAGGCGAGTCGTAAAGTGCGTAGAACATACGGCCGTTGAGACCGAAATTTGAATAGATATCAGCTGAGGTCATAAATGCTGGTACAATACATTCATGGTAGATGTAAGTCCGTTACAAACAAAACAACGCAGCAATGCAAATCCTACGGTTGAAATGATGATGATGTAACACCTATCTGTAGATAATTCTAATATTTTAAACTCTTGTCTCGAATCGATATAAAAAATGCTGGCAGACCTGCAAGAATGCTATGTGACTTATTAAATACCAAGAAAACACAAGAGCCATTTTGCAGATACCAGAGAAAATACAGTAATAAATACAGTTTTTTTATGAAATTCGAAAAAAGAGCATAACATTCGCAAAATAAACCAAATTAAAGATCTTTCACTGCTAGACTTTATCCCAGCATGATGAATAAAATATCATTCTGTGACTAAATGTTGCTCTGTGATCTACCTCTATATAAAATATTTTCTTCATATCGGACCAACGGTTCCTGAGATTAGCGCGTTTGAGAAAACAATCAACCAATCAAAAAAACACTTTTGATTTATAATTTTAGTATAGATTACATAGAAAAAAGTTACAGTTAGTTAAAATGAACCAACTACATTTTATTTACAACAAAATTCACAGAATGTTGGCCAATGAAAATAATTGTTATTGATTTAACACTTCGCACACGCGGCCCTCGCGACGCTTATAGAGTTTGATAATGATTGGGTTTGATTGCTTATTTATTGTTTTACCGTTTATTTATTGTGGAACCCGTTATTTTATAGTGTATTGATTATGAGACACCTCGTAAATACATTATGGTTGAAGTACCTAACCTAAATAGTTGTAAGTAATTAATAACGAATTATATTTAGTTATTACTTCCTACCTTTCTGCAGTTTTAATGGATTGCAGATGCCGCTAACATAGATGTTTTACTGTGTTTAAATGCAGCCAATTTGCTTAGCGTCGGACGTCAACCAACAAGATGTACAAATGATCTGGTGAAAGCTGCCAGGTTCACAGTGGATGAAAACTACATCCGACCGTAATGCCGGGTGGCCTATGTCCAGCAGTGGACGTCCGATGGCTGCAATGATGATGAATAACGTGTTAAAAATAAATTCCCGCAAAGCAATTCATTTTCAAAGAATTTTCAAAGCGGAACAATAATAGAGTTTCAATAAAGCGGTCGCTTTATAAAATTTCTTATTACCTGAAAAGCGCTTTCCTTACAATGAAATGGAAGTTTAATTTTATAAAGTGTCCGACTGAGCAGAAAATAACGATTCTATAGGCATAATGGGTAATGGTTATCTATCCTATTCTCTTTCCTCATCATCACCCCTTTTTACGTTCCCGCTGCTGGGACACAGTTAATTCATCGCGCTGGCCAGTGTCAACTGACATGAAAGTAATTTTGACTTGAGTATAAATACCAATGCTAATATAATTACAGACACCAAACATGTAATAAGGTTCACATGTTAGCATTTATAAATAAAGCTATATCTATCTAATAATCGACAAAGTTTTCACACTTGGCTACTGAAGTAGGGAAAATTTATAATAATGTGATAAGATCCATTAGAACGATACCTAATAACATTTGCAAAGCCGCGGGTGGAAAACATTGTAGATAAATAAATAAAGCTAGATTGCTCCACTTGTAATACCAATTAGTACCTACTCTAGTAGTGGTTGTGGAGCTTTAAGAGCGAGGGTTTAAATGAGTAAACATTGTCTAGTTTTCTCAGAAAATGGAGGTACAAAAGTCGCTTCTGATTGTTCCATTAATAATTCAGTGTTTTGGCACAGTCTCCGCTAATACGGACTCAATATTTAGTCGGGCGTTATTGTTTTGATTGGCTTTTTTGTTTTAAAAATGAAATGTTTAGTTCATTTCGAACAGTTGGTTCCAAAGGCTTTCAAAACAGAGAAAGAATAAAAGTAATTTATTGGCCCACGCTAGATAATTATGCGGACCAAAAAATTCTGAGTTTGCATAATTTTGCACCATAGTGTGGAACAACGCCAGTTTTCAGCCAGAGGCTTCAGACGACAGAGACCCACGAGAGATTTTCAAACCATTAAAAAGTACATAGTTCTTTATGCATTATGTACCTACCTTTATTTCTCATGTTAAATGAAGTGCCTTAATACAGTTATTACGCCATCTAATTTATGAAACGTTGTCTTCCTTATTTACATCTCATATCATTTTGCGAAGGGCCTTTTAATCCGGAAAAAGTGGATTATTTTATCCTTGTTTTCAACTTTCAACATAATTGCCGCTTAGAACAAATTAACACAATGGTCCCTTATTTATACCTTAATTTATAAAATACTTTGACACGGAAACAATAAACAAGAGTATTTAATACTCTGTTTATAAATCCCGAATAATGAGAAAAATAATGGTGTAGGTAGGTACATATAGAGGTATTCAAATGGGACAATTCTTTAGCTGGCTAGTATTCTCACTTCAAGAAAGGTAAACGCAATTTATTTTAGTGATTATTTCTTTATTCATTGGAGCGAGAAAAGCGTTATTACCGCGCAATAAGCTTAGAAATTGCCCTGTCTCAGCTAACTGCAGTAAGATACAATGCTAAAGTGCTGTTTTAATAAAACGGTGGCCTATATAAGACGGCCGTAATGGCTCTAAAGTAAAAACCTACGAATATCAAAGCGATCTAGAAACAACCTTAAGCGTTCAGTGAATTATAACATAACAATATTTTGTTGTTTCCCATGAATGATCTTTCAATAAATCAAATTTATGTAAATTTGTATACTTACATTGTTTGTTTCTCCCAACTTTGTTCTTTGGTTCTTTTTACCTAAGGAGGTACCTATCCGAATGAAATTCAACCCTTCTAAACCCAGATATAGGTACCTTCACATTTAGAATGTAGTCCGTATATAAAAATATTTTTGTGTCTGCAGTAAGAAAATGTCGGAACAGATCATAAAAACGGGGAATAAAGTGTATTCCAAATATAAAATGTCTTTCCTAATCTCTTTTTTGTTTTACACCCCATGTCTTATTTAACCCACGTCCGAATAAGGAAAATAACAAATGTTTCCTCACAAAGAGTGACGGCGTCCGCTTATTCAAAACCTAGTTTTTGCTATGTCCTAGGAAACCTCCATTTGTCTTAATACTTTCCAAGGCTGATATTTCTAGTGAGTTTAAAATGTTTTCACTTCAAACATAATTTGTAAAAATAATGAAACAGAAAAATAAAGGAGACGGTTCTTAGCAGTAGCAAAAATTTTTTTTTGTTAAAATCAAAATTTAAATAAATAGAATAATTTTCTGTTGGCTAAAACATTAAATTTAAATAAGTATTATTATGGTTTTTCCTTTGTCGTTTAGCGTTATTTATTTATAAGAAGGTAAACAATATACAGGGCGTCCCACGGCCATGCCACATGGAGGGAAAGTACCTTAAATATTGAAGATTGAACATTTTACTGAAAGAAGACATTATTTGAATTTAAAAAACAATCTAAACTGCATTCATAGAAATTTAAATAATTACATGGTTGAACCGGGAATCGAACCCGTTACACGAAAAAAAATATTATCCTGTAGTTTTATCATACCGATCGAAAGGCTTCATCATAAGGATTTTTTTTTACTAAATAACATAGTGTCAGAAATAAAGGGAAGACCATGAATTTTAACATCTTAACACAAAACGCACTTAAATTATAATAGGGAAATGATGCGTACTTCTCAAGTGGTGAATTTCAGTTGTTTGTTTTTACGGCAATGCCAGCTTTTCTGAACTAAATTTCACATTAAATGTTAAAATTCATGGTCTTCCTTTTATTTCTGACACTATGTTATTTAGCAAAAAAAAATCCTTATGATGATGCCTTTCGATCGGTATGATAAAGCTATAGGATAATATTTTTTTTCGTGGAACGGGTTCGATTCCCGGTTCAACCATGTAATTATTTAAATATCTATGAATGCAGTTTAGATTGTTTTTTAAATTCAAATAATGTCTTCTTTCAGTAAAATGTTCAATCTACAATATTTAAGGTACTTTCCCTCCATGTGGCATGGCCGTGGGACGCCCTGTATATAACGTACCTACCTACAGTCAAACACTATATTATAATATATGCCTACACTGCCATATTTATTACAAAACTTGTGTTACTTATAGAAGTTGTGACACTTCACACAAGAACAAGAGATCTTAGTAAATACTTGTCCCTGGATTTACGGCACAAACACACTTAACTGGGTGTTGCCAACTAAGCTACCCGGTGTAGCCAACTAAGCTCACACACGCAAGTTAAACTTGTGAAGTTGGGTCTTAAGGGCTGCTACAACTGTACTTGAGACTTTAAAAGGCTTATAGATGTCTACTACTGATAAAAATGCTAGTCTAATGCTAGACGAACTGAAGAGTTTTGAGAGTTGTCAAGGATTATTATGACAGCGTTTTACTGTGTAATGTACGAGCTTACTTCGATCACCAACTCACCAAACATATTAATCTTTCAAAGCTGCTGCAGAGCCATGTTGGCTAAGTGGGGGCACTTGACTTTCATTCCGAAGATGGCGGGTTTAAGCCCCGAAACTCTGAAGTTTTGCTCTTGAAAAATATAATACACACGCTTTAAACACGTGCTTTACGCTTTACCCAACTTGTTCCGAGAACTTTGAAGAGTTTGTAGTACATGTGCCATTATCAAACCCGCACTTTGCCAGCTCATATCTCCTAAGAAAGAATTCCTGTGACCCAGCATTAGGAACGTAAATAAGCTTTCTATTAATCGTGATCATGGTTACATAATCATTGAATCTTAATAAATATGTCTTATTTTCTTTATTATTTGCTAAGAAAAACTCCTTGCCAAAACCGTTAAATGAGTTTCGCAATAAACAAGTCCGGACCCATTCCGTAGTTAGTATTTATTTGAAGCAAACACATTGTTGTCGGAATTTATAGGGATCGACCCTCACAAATAAGGGCGTAATTTCACGCAAAAGGTCTTAATCTAAGTACTGGCTGTTAGGACGCCGCGGCCGTTGCTTCGTTAGTGTTAAGTACACGATACATGACTCTATCTAGGCGTTTGTATAACAAAAGTATTTTTTTTTCTTAAGGTTTTTTAAGGTAAGGTTGTAGCCGTGTGGTGCCGGCCGTAGAATGGGTTATTTTACCGTATAAAATATCTATCTATGTATTATCTGTATGTATGTATGTTTTATTAAGTATATCAGAAATTTACCACCCGTTACGTTCTTTAAACCTTACACAAGATTCGAGCTTACCTCGGGGTTATGTTGCTGTGTGAATTGACCAACATTATTTGTAAATTTATATTTATTAACCAAAGTAGTAAATATCAGTTCAACGAGCGATCGTCCCAAGTACCAACCAACGAACAGAACCAAGTTCGCTGTGAACTATTTTTCATTTCGCTATAATTAGGCTCTGAAGAAATTTCAGTCATTAATTGCTGTAATTGGAGTTTTAGACTATAAATCTAATCGGAAATACTTGTACTTATTATTTTTTCACAAAATATGACGCTTAAATTTAATTGAGTAGGCCTAAAGAGATGCTCCTCATTATTTCAGTAAGTTAAGTGGTGTGTCTTTGACAGATATAATTACTGTCGTCTCATTCTAATTATTTTCAATGGGGATCTTTTAGATTAGATTATTGTCAAATAAATAATAAATAAATAAATAAAAACATTTTTATTTGCAGTACAAGTTAACAAGCATATATCATTATCATTTAACTCATAGGTGCTACTTCTGGGCACCTGTCTTACCAATAACACCTATTAAGGTTCTACTTCTGGGCAAACATAATCATCATTTTCATCATGTATCAGTACACAATGTCCCTTTTTGAGGTCATCCTCATAAGGTGGAGGACATAGTGTAATCTCCTGCCCTAATGATATAGTCAGGTGTCTCCAGTATCATAGATCCGTCGCAGCAGGGCGAGTAGTTCCGGCAGATTGGCGCCAGTCTTGGCCGAGATGCCAATAGCGTGATGGTCGGTCTCACAGCGCACAGCGTCGAGCTGAACGCGCGCTTCAGGCAGGTCCATCTTGTTGACGACGACGCAGGCCGCGCGCGCCGCCAGCTCCGCGTTGTACTGCGACAGCTCGTGGCGGAGCGTCCTGTACTGCAGCATCGCGTCCGACGACCCATCTAGTAGATACACGAGGCCGCGGCAGCGCTCCACGTGCTGCAGGAACTGGATGCCCAGGCCGTAGTTCTTGTGCGAGCCCGGGACTAGCCCCGGCAGGTCTGCGATGGCCATCTGCTCGTAGTCATCATACAGCACCATTCCGATATGCGGGCGCAGCGTAGTGAAGGGGTGCGGCGCGACGGCGGGACGCGCCCTTGTCAACGCTCGCAGTAGCGTGCTCTTCCCGGCGTTGGGAAGCCCTAGCAGCCCCACGTGCGCCATCGACCGCACCTCCAGCACGTAGCTCTGTGACTCGCCGCACGCGCCTAGTTCCGCCACCTCCGGAGACTGCTCCGTGTCTGTCAGGAAGAACTGGTTGCCCCGCCCGCCGGCGCCGCCCCGCGCCGCCACGAACATGACGCCCTCTTTGCTGAGGTCCGCGACCACTCTGCCAGTCCCGTCTTTTACAATGGTACCTGCAACATGTGACAACTTAGCCTTATTCTTAACTAGTGGTGCACGCATCTCCGTCCTGTTTAACTATGTTTGTATGAGGACCACATTTTATATCTGGATCCAAAATTTTAATAGTGTATCCTGTGTTCCAGATCCCTAAATGTTTATCTACCAAAATCATAAAATTGGATTTAGAGTTACAACGGAACATACATAAAATATTGTCATGTTAATGGGAAAATCAACTAATTGTCTGAGTTATTAATTATTAGTATAATAAAAAAACATCCAAAACAATTTTCTGCAATTCATTCAAAAATTTTAGCTCGGGCAACAATGAAACCTGCCATCTTAGCTTGCCACACCATAGAGATTGTCCTAAATAATCTAAATTGCATTGATTTTAGATTTAATAACCCAAACCTAGCCTTCTATTAGTATAAGGTAACTTAAACACAGACACATTACACTTACCCAAAGGAACTGGCACTATGACATGCTGAGCGTTCTTCCCGGTGCAACTCTTGTTGTAACCTTTCTCTCCATGCTTTGCTTGCATAACGGACTTGCAGTGGTTCAAACCCTTAACTGTGTGAGTAGCCTGGGAATTCAAAAACAATTAATCTTAAAGTATTGTGTTAAGATAACCAGGTAAATAGTATTTGTAAACATAACCTCAATCTAACCTGAAGGATAACATGACCGCCGCTCCCGCCGTCGCCTCCGTCGGGGCCTGCCTGGTCCTTGCACCAGGCGCTCAAGAAGGAAATACAACCGTCACCTCCATTTCCCGCCACAGCCCTGATTCTAATGCTATCTAGGTAAAACTGAACAGATTGTCTGCTCGATTTTCCCTTCAAACTTCGCAAGGCTTTTGGCGTGTAATCACTGTAAACCCTATTTGGACACACGGTTGTACTAATCCTCAATAACTTTAGAATACTGAGTCGCATTGTGAAACAACAGTTTTGAGGATTTTATTTCAGAAAATTTATCAAAACAAAACATTGGCGCATGATTACGACAGTCCGACAGATCTGACAGCGCTGACAGCTGTTCTGACATTGACAAACGTTTTTATACTGCAAATGATCAAATCAAAGTTGAGACTTTTGCTATTCGCCAAAAGAAGAAGAAGAGACTTGCACAAGTAACAACTTGAATTTTTTGTTTTATAAGACACTCGACACTGGCTTAATTTAGTGCATTATAAAAAAAGTGGCCAAGTGCGAGTCGGACTGGCCCATGTAGGCTTCCGCAGCAATTATTGTTTATATGAAATAGTTTATGACGTATTATAAAAAAACTACTCGATAGATTTCGCTCTAACCAATTTTCGTTGATAGTTTTTGTGCTAATGTACAATATATATTTTTTCTAGATTTATCATTCTCTTATTGTAGAAGTTTGAGGGGGGGGGGGGGGGAATTCTGTTTTCCACTTTGGAAGAGTCTCTCGTGCAAACTTAGTTTAGTTTAGTTCAGAATTAAATAATGTTAGACACTTTTATATGATTTTTAAAGACCTATTCATAGATACCCCACACGTATGGGTCCAATTAAATTTTATTTTTAAATTTTCAGTTCTAAGTATGGGGACCCCCAAATGTAAACGATTTTTTTTCCAATTTTTTTATGAAATCTTAGTGCGGTCCAAGGAATACATCTACTACGCAAACAGTATGGCGTCTACAAAATTTATAACCAAGCAATGAAATGTGTTCAGGAAATTAGGAATGTACGAATGTACATACATAGGTGTTATACGAAAAGTCAAATTCCGTAATCTAGTTTATAAATCCATTTCCTTTCATACAGTTTAAAGCAAAATAAATACTCAGAACATGAAATACAAACTACATCTCGCCTGCAAGCTTTACTCAAGCCTCAAGCTCACAGTCCCTTTGAATTCAGGTTTCAATCGCATTCATTCGATACAAAGCTCTTCGATATAGCTATTGGAATAGAACATTAAATATCGAACCTGCTTAGAGAATAGGATACAATAGGAACATTGGCTGAGTTTCTATTAATGTTTTATACGTGAACGAAGTTAGTTAATTTAGACGACATCTGTGGCGCAGCGGGCGACGGTTTGCTTGCTATTCAGTAGGAAGCGGGTTCGATTTCCGAATTGGGACAAATATTTGTTCGATCTGCAGATATTTGTACTGGATGTCTGGGTGCTCTATATGGTTAGTGAAAAAATATTTATGTATGGTATATCGGATAATAATCTACTCGTAGTAGGCCAGCTTCGAGCTTACATACTACTGTGTAAATTGTGACAAATCATTATTACGAGTAGGTAAATAACGGATTGTATAATTATTATTGTATAATTGCCTCTAATATTAAAATTTTAGTCTTAAATTTTAATCTTTTAAAAAGCTATACCTACAAGTTAATCCTCTGGCAGAAGTCTGACAATCGTCGGAGCCCGTCCAAGTACCTCGTTATTCACTCCTCAGCCGCCATTTTGATATTGATATCAACTTCCTTCGAAATACGAAGCCCTATCAGGATGTGAAACGTAACTCCAGTGTAGAGAAAGTTACTATATTGGCGTAATTATAATTTCAGCCCGTACACGCCCACTGCTGGGTATACGCCTTCTCCTTAAAATGTAGATCGACCAATCCCTATGATAAAAAACAATTATTACCTAGCCCACTATCTATCGTTCGCGGCTTTGCTGCCAAAAAATTATGTGTATTAAAATGGTTTCAAATCGACCTTTCCGAACATGCCAAGAATTTATACTGTTCAGCACGTAGGAGTAAGTATCTAGTTATAATTTATTGTTGATTCTCTCCATATTTGAATAAGTTTTAAGCTTCCTGTCGTCCTCATTGGTTCATTACGTTCCATTATTCGTGCTATCCCCGACAAGTACACACAATAAATCCCTGGCTCAAGACAACTGGAAAACTTTTATAACGTTCCGTACTTACAGAGTTTCGTAAAGTTGGACTTTGGGCCTGCGAAAACATTTTGTGAATTTGAAAACACTTTGCCAACGCTCAAGGGCCTTTCAGTCTGTTTTGGGGTGTTTAGTTAAGCGAAAAAGGTTGTTTTCCTTAAAATACCGCAAGTGTGTCTACTAATGTTCTAGGAAAAAGTTCTTAAGAACTTTTTCCTAGAACATTAGTAGTTTTAAAGTAAATTTATCCTAAACAAGATAATGTACAAAATATTGTTACGACTACTGAATAAAAATGTGTTTTACAAAACACGTGCCATGTTTCTGTCCTATGCCGCCTATTCTCTCAAAGTTATGTTTGTGTGGTTGTAATTTCTGGATGTACCAAATCGATTTTGAAATTTCCACTTTAATCACATACAATCTTTCGGCCCCGTTACTTCGCTCGCGTTAAATATTTGCATTATGTCCTTCTATTGGTTCTAAGCTACCTCCTTACCATTTTTAGCAAAATCAGTTTAACCGTTCTTCAGTTAATAATAGTGTAACCAACACGACTTACTTTTAAATATATAATATTATCTTTTCTTTTCTAATAATACGTAGATATACAGAGTTTCAAACTGAATCAAAGAAACATACCTAGACGGCATTATCATACCGCAACCGCAACAGTATACTAAACTTAACTATTACTTAACCGGGAATCGTATGTAGTAAACAAAACTTGTAAATTAAGCCTTCTGGCGCACGCAACCAGTGCTATAATGAGCGGAAATAGAGAGAGAGAGTGGGAACACACTCGTCTTTAATTTATATTTATTTATTGGACAACCAAAAACTTACAAAAACATTAAGTATAATATAATTCCGAAGGTCGTAAATACAAACGACGTGGCGTGGCGCATCTCTGATTTTTTCTTCTTAAAAATTGTATGTTCTCTTTGAAAACACGTGCTTTAACAGCATAGTGAATTAAGACCTAACCTCTTTCATCGAAAGGGAAGTCTCTGTGTCCCAACAGTGGGATGTATGTAGGGGTGATAATGATAAAAATTTAACCCTTTAGCGCCCCCTGAAGGATTGTAAGGATATAAGTTTGCCGGTTAAGAAAATACTCTGCGGTAACGGACGTGTTAATATTAAATCGCGTCATCATTAAATTGCGTCTAAGTCGTAACTCTCCGCATTTTCCGCGCCTATTTCTGCTTTATTTATGCGGTGAAATATGCGGAGGGCGTGAGAACGGTTAATTCAATGATTTTATTTGGAATATTAAGCTTTTTCGAAGAAATGTATTTCGTGATGTAGCGTTTTGTAAGGTTAAGCTTGTGGAGCAATATTTTTTTACGTAGTCATAAATAATTTTAAAATAATAGTAATAAAGTGGGACATAGCTTTTATGATGAGTTCTAATTATCATGTCATAATGATAACTTTACCTACCCTAGCGCCCTCCCATCTCTCAGGGACATCAGTACGGAATTAAACATAGTAATAATACATACTACTAGGGCAAGTGTCTACCTTATCACGTACAGTATATGCATAAACTTAGCATGGGAATCATGTATTCCTTTATGTCATATTATAAGTAGGTAAATTAACTTTAAGTATAAACTTCAGGTAGAAACAATAAATACTAATTAAATAACTAATGGGACACACAAATCTAACAATAACTTATGGTAAATGTAGACTACAACACAACTAACAAACCCACATTTTTAAAATCACGTAAAATGAGCACAGACTACCTCAGTAAGGCAGAAGGCATAGTAGTCGCATAATGCGGCGCTTTGTGCCGCACGGAATAGCGATGCGTGTACCGTGTAGGGTTAGACATATTTATGGATAGGTAAAGATAAAATACGAAGGAATTTTTACATAATAATTGTTCTGTATACTGTACAAACTTATTGCTATTACCGACAAGCCATCAGGCTTGTTTTGGTATAATCAGTGACTATCTAGCTTGTCGTATGATTATACCAAATTCCCCTGAACCAATAATGATAATAAGAGGTGAATACAATAAGCCCTTACGGACAAATCACTTTTGTATTTGTGGTACGTTAGTAATATACAATCATAAAATGGTGGCAAATATGTGGAGTTCATCCCCAAGGCCGCTTTCTAGAGCAAACAAAGAGGAAGCATTTTGCGACTTTGAAATGGAGATGTGACTTTGAATATCATTTACAAAAGGATTTTGAATTTATTTCTGAAGTATAGATTTTTGCTGTGCTTTTGGAATATAGACAGAAGCTCAAGGTCTTGTACATACGAAAAAAATATGGTCAGGGTTCCCATTGCTGGAACTTCTCTCTTGATATGAGAGATAAGACCGCGACCAGATTCACCACGCTGGCTAAGTTCGGAATGGTGAATGACGTAATATTTACTAACACATTATAAGATAATTCATGCCATACATTGCTTCTGGCAAAATGCATGTTTTGCACACACGAGAAGGCATTACGATTTCAATTTTAGCTAGAATTTACCTTCCTCGAGTTTGTGATTAGAGCTGCTACAAGAATTTCATATTTTATAAGCAGAAATGAGGTAAAATTTACGTGTTGCTCGAATAGTTATTTAGAAATTGCATTTTGAAAACATTTTGCAGCACGATATTACTTAAGTAATTTTGTACTTTAACATTTTTACTTGAATGTTTATTTTGTTAATTTCGCACGTAATATGACCGTCTGTTGTGCAGTTACTAATTGATAAACCGCAAGGGTTTTATGTAAAGATGTGTTTCAGAGATTTTTAAATCATAAATCAGTAAATTATACAGGCAACTAGTTACCGCGGGAAAATATTACGACGCGGGCTAACCGCTATTACAATGGAAGCATCTTATCATATTTTAAGGATAATAAGGCTTTAAATTTTTTATACATTCACCACATTGTGATTAAAATTGGTGTGTTTCTAAAGTAGTAGGTACATCATTGAAAATATGGCCTGACAAAGATAATAGCTCCTTTTAAGCATATGTTGTATCGAACTCGGTCTTTAAACATACATTGTTGATATCATACCGTGAATTAGCTGAATATGGAGAGAGGCAAGTGAAGTGGCTTCAAAGCACTTCGCAAATTGATGGCACGAGCCGCTGAGTGGAGCACCTGCCTGAACAAAGGGAGGGAATTGAGCTCTTTTAACCACAATATTACGATATATTTATGGGTTTAGGTACTTTGAATACGGGCGAATTGTATACTATGTATAGGTCACTATGTATGAGAATATACGCTCATGTCCAATATATTTTTTGGAACAACATGCATAGTAAACCAAGTAAGTTTTGTATATTAAAGTCGTGAAAGAGTTTACATACATTACAAGTAAAAATTTTAGGAACATTTTATTTTGCGTAGGTAACCTCATTTGTGGCCTTACTTTATATTTACATTATTTGCAAATTTAATTAATTAACATTAATTTTCTTTTATGGAAATAAATATATTGAATCTCTGACTGAACCAACCTGTTCAGAAAAAGCAGGATAATCCACGGGACGTAAAGCTCGAGCTTGAGACGGTTAACACATTGCCCCGTATTATGATATTATTATTATCCACACTACATATTGCGTGGCTTGCTAGAATCTCCGTTAGTATAGAAAATACACAGCAGAAAATGTATCCAAATTCGTATAATATTGTATTTATTGTAGCGTGATGCGGTGCGTTGTAAATTTGTAATAATCGCTTAGGGTAAATAAAAAATATAGCTGTATAAAAATATAGTTACCCAAAACCGTTGACTTTACCAAAACGTGTTTATGAATAAACCTTGGCCAAAGCTGAATCTCGAGTAAAACAGCGAGAATAAGGCTGCTTTGTTTTTTTAGGCCTCCACTGAATAATGAACTAAATGTTTCCTACGCCTTAGCTACCTGTAATTACAGTGTAGGGCACGATTACTATACGACACGACTACTACAAGACACGACTCGTTAGGTACTAAGGGTCTCAGGGTAGTTCCACTGCGCTCCGAATCCTTTTGTTTTGTGTTGAAGAATATTTTATTGTCGTTAATACAATCATTCCATTGCGTTGCGTTCCAAAAGTTTCAAGTAATAAATGTTTTTAAGTCGCCATGTCAAAGTTTGAGAAGAGTAATCAAAAATTAAGGGGTAAAAGTGTTTAGAACTAATTAAATCTAAAGTATTACTATATAAATTTTCATTGTTTTCGTAATCAAATGTAAAACGTTTCTTCAATTGTTTTAGTTAAACTCTCATTATCCCCAAAACAAAACTTATGATTGAAGTCTTTTGAAGTTTGGTAATCATATAGTTATTTATTACCAATATTTTCACACATACGACATCTGTCCAATTTTCTCAATAAAGTACCTTATCTAAAATCCTTATTTTCCGGCCAGTGACTGTCACAGATGCTTTAAAAGGTGGGATTCACAGAAGGTTCTTCCCCGAAACCTTTCCGTACCCATAGTTTGAGCCACCTTGTTCACAAAATCCCGGATACGTCCTATATAAATGCTACAAAAGAATTTAAAATAGGGCTGTAATCGCTGACCTTGCGGTTTCCGCAGCCTGCCGCAACAGAGGTTAAGATCACTCTGAAGGTGGTAATTTGGAATAATAGTACTCCATAGTAAGCTCGGAGCTTGTTGTTACGGCTGCTAGATTGCAGATACACTGAATCTATACTAATATATACTAAGTTTGTTTGTTTGAACACGCTAATTACAGGAAACGCTTGTCCGATTTTAAAAATTCTCTCAGTATTGTATTGTACATATACCGAGAAAGGCTATAATATGCTATATTGTGTAAACTATAATGTAGTTTAGATAACGTAAAAAAAATGCAAGCAAAGCTGTCGGCGGGTCGGAGTATAGATAGATTTTGTAGCATAGATAGATAAAAAAAAGATAAGTACAAATTTTTGTCCCGTGTGTGTATAACATATTGTAACATATTGTGTCATTTGTGTCGTAGGCGGACCTTTGCCCGCTGCGCCAGATCTCGGAAAACAAATGCGGTAAGTCATCATTCTCAACATACGAACTTGTTCTACAATAAAATTACATAGAGATTGATAACTTCGTATTGTTCGAGTTCGTAGCTCCATGTTGCCTCGTCCGCGCCTCGCACTCGCATCCGTCCTTTGATCTCTCAGGACTTTACAAAATTGTCCGAAATTGTCTCGTGATTTAACTTTCTTTGTCTGCCTTAATTTGAGGGTTTTCATATTGCTCTCATTTCTGTAAAAAGTTTTTCTTTAATTCTATATCTCTTGGTTTTCTTATTTAAGCTGGTACAAAGGGTATTTTATTTTCATTGTAGACTAAGCCGAAGGTTACTTTGAAATATTATTTATGTATTTGTTTTTTTTTATTCTATCTTGTATGCCATAAATCGTTCAATCTTAATCCTAGTTTTCAAACTAAAACCGTAAGTGCAATGATTTTATATAGCGTAAGTGATTTCAGATTTTAAAGAAATAACAAACTAATATTAATTCATATAAAATAATTGAAATAAATTAATTTTTTTTGCTGCGACTTGAATTTTACCTCGGAAAATAAGAATATTAAGCGGAAAATTACGTCCGTAAAACTAACGATTAGCTACGCTATTCCTTTCGATTACTTTCAGATATGATTAATAGATTTCTTCACTGTCAAAGCAATCAGCGCCATTTTTTCCAACTGACATTTATCATTTATCAGTTGTCAAACGCACGTGTTCCGAGAAAAAGTGGAAGGATTTTGTAGTAAACGCGAATTTATTGGCGTTTCATGCGAATAAATTTAACATGTGATGTATAAATCAACCGTAAGACGTTTGGTTGAAAAGAAAACAATATGTATTGAACGGATTTTCTTGTATTCTCTCGCGGATTTTTCTTTTATATCACGTAACGTATTGTGTTTGTACATGCTATTTTCGTGTAATTTGTGAGAACGGTATCGAGTGAACATTTCATACAACGTAATATAAAAAAATACTAGGATTCCAGTGTATTTCCTACATAATGTTTAGGATAGTAATGTGTATAAATGTTTTTGTTCGTATTTTCTTCATCAACTTTGATGTCTGAGGACTTGTTTTTGGTCTGCCCTCAGCGTGACTTTAGGAGCCAATCTTATATGAATTGTCGGACGTGCCAGCCTTTTCCCCAAATCCCGTTCGGTAGCAAGAATGTTTGACCGGTTTTTTTCTGTGTGTACACACACACACACACAGAAAAAGATAAACTTTTATTACGTATCGTTTTTAATATATAAAAAAATCTAAAACCAAAAACCAGGAATAATAAATCCCCTTTTAACCGCTAGTCTGTGGTAGCTGAAGGTACCGAGGGTCTTGAACCCCAAACCGCCGGCAAAGCAACAATGACGCTTGTTTAGCATTGAAGTGTTAATTTAGGTTATAATTTCAACGAAAGCCCTTACGGGTTCAACCTACACTTAACTTCTGAAAATGCTTGGAGCGTGAAATTAATTAATGCTGTGAGAGAATTTTGCAGCCGTAATGCAGTTACGGGAGTATATTTTAGTAGAGAATTCAAACAATTCAGTGTTCAGCTCGAGAGTAACTTAATTGTATTTTATTAAATAAGTTTCGACATGCCAACTTAATGAAGAATTTTACTACAATTGTTCGACACATCAGAATCATCAACGTCATAAGACGTCTATGCCAATTAAACCTTCATATGAAGTGTATCTGTCCTGCAATACAACATTCAGCCCTCCTTGAACCAAATTACATAAGTACCTACATTTCTTGTTAGAAGACGTTCAATACTTATTGAATAACCAACCTATATCTGTTTAACGTGCTTCACTTCAGCGCTGTTTGAATCTGTAAGACTGTAAATACTTAGATTTCGAAACCACAGGTCACAGGTTGTAACCTTACAAGGCAAGAATAATAGCCATATTAGTAATTTACTGATAAAAAAATATTATATGTCACCTTATTATAAGTACAACAGAGTTGTGAATATTGTGACATGTCGGATAAAAATGACTTACTTCATAATTAAAATAATTTCAATCAATACAATTAAAATAAATTATGAACAAGTTGTATGTATGTAAAGTATGAAGAAATTACCTCCGTTACATTCAAAAGTACCTAATTTGCAGAAGTAATTCCAAGGCTGTGTCGCTCCCCCGAGTGTGCTTCCGATAAAATATTAAAGAAAACGGCCGCTTTTTGCCGGCGATGTATGAAGTTTTATTGTGCGGCTGTGATAAGGTGCTTCGCTAGGGCTGTCACCGCTATGCTTGTTGATCAAACTCGCTCGTCGATTATATACACATTTTAAAGAAAACCTGAGACCATAATAGAATGATTTAAAGGGGAGCATTCTAATGATATCAGAATTTAATACATCTTGCAATTGTGCTAAATTGCACAGAATACATAATTATTTTCAGTAAAATAATCCACAAGGTTACTTTTGTACTGACTACTAGACTAATTAAGACATTCATTATTGTTCCAGATTACATCGAATTTCTTAGCTTGCTATCTTGCTTTTTCAGGCCGTAAATGTGAAAATAAAAAGTGATTTCAAAGAGAATTAAGTAAATTAAAACAAAGTTCCAACAAAGCCGAAAACGTATCTAAGTCAGCAAACTTAGGCGTTGTTATTTGTTACCTCGAAAAGTCTGGAAGGGTCTCAACAAGTTAATCAAAGTACAAAGTCAGCTAATAAAAACAAATCCGACTTCAGAAACATGTCACTTTCGGACCCTTATAAAGGGCACTTAACGTCAAATCGTCAAGTCTCCTGTCAAATAATTCGACAGCCCTGGCTTTATGAATATTTAGTAATATCTGACACCCCTGACGACCTTGACGCAGCGCCGTCGTATTTTCAACTTTATGTAGATGTTGTTTGGAGTGCTTTTCGGTTGTTTAGGTTTGTTAGATACTTGTGTAGTCGAGCTGATTTTCTAAGGATTGTTTGATTAGTTCGGAATTTGTACAGATCCTGCGAATATACCTATTTATAAGGGATGTACGGTCCTCAGGGTGTGAGATGGGATAAAGTAATTACTGAAAGGATGGTTGCGGTCGAAGTATATTTGTCAACAGTCCAAACATTACCAAATTTGAACTATATGTATGGATGTGACTAAAAGCTAGCCTTTACCTATAAAGCCACCCAAAAATATTATCAATTGATTACCTGAGATTGCAAAACTAAAGATAGATGCCATACGTAACACTTATAGTGTATCAAAACCAAGACATAAACGATCTATGTAGGTAGGTATGTATTTGTTTTTTTGTCTCGGCTCAATATATCGTGTCGTTAAATAATGTCCATCCCAAGTTCTCACGGCAAAAGCTTTAATCCTGAGGCTATTAGTGAGTACTGTGTGGGCCATTATAATTATTGGCGTGGATGAAATATGGACCCGCCGGTAAATTTGAATATCCCTTGGGCGTGATTGACCGTGACAGACATTCGATCGGTAAACTATTAAAATTTTTGATTGTTATGTTATAAAGATATTTGATTGTGTTTCTATAAAAAAATATTGTAGTTTTTAGTCGGGACAATTCGTTCCATATTAAGTTTAATTGTGAAAACTGAGAAAATATTTTTAACCCTAGAGTAGGCGCGCTTTTGCGTGGAACGTCAGTGGGCGCGTGGGGAGCATTTTGCCGCCCTAGTTTAACTAACTATTTTCCGAATATGCAATTAAAAATATACATTTTTTTCTTTTAGGGGTTTAAAATAAAACATTAGCTGTTAGAAAAATAAAGATTTATTTATTATAAATAAATAATTAAGAGACACTTTGTATTTAAATCATCTTTGGAAGATAATCTTAGTTTTTAGGAACAAGTTTGTCTTTATCTAGATAAAATTAAAATTAAACATAAAATATAATTTAATTATGTGCCATGGTTTTTGCTAGAATATTTTTCATCAAATCAGACTTGGCACAGGTACACACAGTGGTTATTGCACAGCAACTCTTGGCATATATGACACCCTTTTTTGGTCCTCCTATTTTTCTTAGATGGACATAATAGCGCATATTCCATGCCTTTCTGAAGATGAGGGTTGGTCTTCTGGAGCTATTTGGTTCCTCAATGGTAAATTCAATGTATTGAGGCTAGATCTTCTGGTAAAATATTCATCTTTCATTTGGTCGAACACCATTAGTTGCATTGTAAAAAGGTATAATTTCGGGTTTCCCAGCGGCGCCAGTGGTTTCATCGGAACTAACATATGAAATTAGTATCAATATATGATTAGGAACAATATGATTAGTAACAATATGAAAATAAAAACAAAACAATTTCTAGTTGTAGTAATATTTTTACTTACGCAAGTAGGCGCGCCGTGACAAATTTGCCGCCGCGCGATACCCGGTGGCAAGAATCCTCTCTTCCTGCGGCTGCCCGTGCACTGATTGAGTTCAAACTTACGACACATGTAGATGAATAGAAGGGGGGCAGCTACTAGACAGCTTGACCTTGACACGTAAATATTTGCAAAAATAATATCGTTTGTTCACCAAAGGCGGCAAAATTGACATAGCGCGCCCACTCTAGGGTTAATTATGTCTGGAAACTCAAAGGGGTCTGGAAATATTTGTATGACAAAATACTGAGTTTAAAATAATACGTCGCGCTAAATGTGTGCTGTCTCAACAACTATTTATTTCTTGCTTATAAACACATAATCCCATTTGATCCCGTAGAGAAGCAAATTTTCAGCCACCCCGATAGTTCGGATTAGTATTGATGCATTCGTTTTGTCTTACAAACAGACATGACGAATCTATAAGGGCACCGTTTTTTGCCATTTGGTTACGGAACGGCTGATTTGATTTGAACCATAACAATATTTCGAATTGAGAACCTCCTTTTATAGAAGTCGGTTAAAAACTCCTTGTCCATACGTCTATACTTAAGACGCCCGTTTATAGCAAAAATATTCCGCCTCCATACTTTTTGCATACCCCGGAAACTCATAAAACTTAAATCATCATCCTTATGCCGTTGTAATATGGTTTAAAATAACAATTCTGTCACGTGCTGATGTAATGTTACTCTAAACTCTATTCTATAAGTGATAAGGTTGAGAATACCTGTGTTGAGTTCGTTGACCTGCGTTTGCGCACCTGTTGCCTAGTTCGTTGATTTCGGTACAGTTATGAAGAAACGATTTGTTGGATTCATTGTAATGTAAACTTTTTGCATTGACTGTACTGTCTTGTTCTGAGTTTTATCTTAACTTAATTGAGGCTTTTTTTACAGGTAAGGGGATATCAACTGCAACCACTGCATTGAGTGTGCATCCAGCTTCGTGTCGTGAGTAACACGAACGAAATTATTGATTTAAACTAATTGGCTGATTAACTAGGTACATACATACATAGCTAATCGTGAGTTGTAATTCTCTCAAGAAAAGCTAAACAGGAAGCCTTCTATCTTGGCCTTGCAATATCTTATGTAGTCTGTGTGAAGGCACGATAGATTCAACCCGCATTAAATATACACCTGTAGCGCCTCACTGCTACCAACGTGAAGACAAGAGGTGATACTATTCATTAGCCCACGTAAGTTTTTATCTAAAGTAAGTTTTTATCTCAAGAAAAGCTAGAAAGCAATACTTCTATGACCTTGCAATATCTTATTTAGTCTGTCTTTTGGCGATGGCGGTCCGACTCGCATCAAAAATTCATCTGTGTAGCTCTCCACTCCAAGTCTCCACCATTGCTTCAGTTCGCTCAGATGAAATACTTCGTCGAGTGATTTGCAAATACGCCTTATGAACTGTTGGGCTCTTTTAGCAAGGACTGTCATTTTATTTTGATTTAAAACAGTCGGCTTGCTTGAATAAATCGTAACTGCAAACTTACTTACGTATTTGATTTCCTTTTATGGGCATAATTTTATACAAATTAAAATATCTTAGTAATCTCTATACCTATGTTGTCTATGAATAAAGGTTACTTAAGTCACTTAAGATATTTTAATTTGTATAAAATTTGAATTAAAAATCTGTTCCGTCTGTATTATAATAATAAGCGTTCACGTAAAACCTTTAAAGTATGCCTTATATTTTTCGAAGCTTTTTCATCTAAAAAGCCGAAAAGTTAAGCTGGCTATTTTGTTTGTGGATGGACTTTTACACAAAATAACGCGAAAACCTCTCGGATATTTAGTAGAATCGGAATTGTTCGAAGGCTATCTTCATCTCGCATAGTCGTTTACATAAAGCGCCGATAAAGGCCCGGTTAGGACCGTCTCGCCTAAGCAAACAATTGCCCGCACCGTTCGCTCCATAATCTTAATAATTTACAAAAATTCAACGTTAGGAATGGTTTTTTACAAAATGCTTGAAAACATGACTGAAATCTAGAGACCGAGATATTTATTTCCCTCTTTACCAGTAACTGTACATAGTGTACCTACATTCACACATACAGCAAGAACAATACCAATACTCCAGTCAATTTAAACATAAAAATGAGGGTGAAGTTACATAAAGTCCCAACAAGCTGAATTTCAGTGAAATTGTTCAAAATAAAATTATAAACAATGTCTAGAAGTTCCCCACGAATCCCCACACCCAAAAAAGTTTTATTCAAGGTCAAAGGTAAAATAAAAGAGGTTTTCGCGATTTTCAGCAAAACCGTAAGTTTTATCATAAAAGTATCTTAGAACTAATTGTAGATCATAAAATTATCTACAAAAATGTATCAATACTTTTTTTCTTACGAGCCACGTTTCTGAGATATAACTATTCAAAAAGTTTTAAAAGTTGTTTTCAAAATGTAATGAAATGTTCAAAAAGTTATTAAATAGCGTCAATAGCGATGTATCGCATGATATTTTGTCGGAATCAAACGAATCCTCCATTGTTTGTGATACAATATTAGAGCACGACCGGCCTTGACAATTTGTGCATGCCATAGTGGCTCGTAAGAAAAAAGTATTGATACATTTTTATAGATAATGTTATGATCTACAATTTGTTTTAAGTTGTTTTTATGATAAAACTTACCGTTTTGCTGAAAATCGCGAAAAACTCTTTTTGTTTACCTTTGACCTTGAATATTTTTTTTTCCTTACGGGGGATTCGTGGGGAACTTCTAGATATTGTTTATAATTTTATTTTGAACAATTTCACTGAAATTCAGCTTGTTGGGACTTTGTCTAACTTCACTCTAAATTTTTGGTTTAAATTGACCGGACTATTGATATCTCGAAAACGGTGGCTCGTAAGAAAAAAAATTTGATACGTTTTTATAGATAATTTTATGATCTACAATTAGTTCTAAGGAACTTTTATGATAAAACTTACTGTTTTGCTGAAAATCCCGAAAAACTCTTTTTCCTTAACTTTGACCTTGAATATTTTTTTTTCCTTAGCAGGGAATGATGGGGATCTTCTAGACATTGTTTGTAATTATATTTTGAACAATTTCACAGAAATTCAGCTTGTTGGGACTTTCTGTAACTTAGAATGTCTAATTTGACCGGACTACAATATTGACCACCGAAACGTGCATTAATAAAACAAACCACGGCAAAGAACCGACTGACAGACAAACAAAACGTGTTAGACACACGTGAGAACACAAACAAATCTCTAAGAACAAAGCTTTTAAAATCGACGGGTCCAATTGATTAGCAACAGGTGAAGACTTTTATGATGTAACAGGTAAACTGACGAAGTAGATTTGAAGTTTAGAGTTTTTATAGAATTTTTAGTTTATTAGTAAAGATCCAATGAATTATGTGTATCTAATCCGTTTCGACCAAGGCCACAGAGTCGTCTCCAATATTGTCTGTGGTGTGGCGTGTGGCTTATGTAGCCAATCGTAGAAAAATTCTTGCACATTGCATATGAACATAGCGTCAAAATAACAATTACAGACTCAAGAGATCGGGATTACACATATTTTGTCCCGAGGGGGGAATCGAAACCGCAACCTCTGAGGTCGCAGGCAAATCTTCCCCAGCTGACTCTCCTGAGGTCGTCCACAGTCATCAAAATGGGACACATTCTTTGTTAAGACCGCGTTGGAAACTCTCTTGTCTTCAACACAACTGGAAAAGTAGAACTGTGGATCTTCCTACGGGTGAAACATTGATGTGTGTAGGTACTACGTGATATAAACCAAATGTGTAGCGTGGGTTGGGTAACATTAGTAAAGTACTACTTTTCGGGTGTCAAAAGTTACCTATTATGTACTTGTACGTAATGTTTGTCCATTACGGGCGACCTTCTGTATCCTTATCGGTTCAAGGCGGAACTCAGCTTATCTAGGTTTTCAGCCTACGCATTGCTTTAAAGTCAAATAAAAAATATAAGGCAAAAGCGAACTCTAAAATCTAACTTTTAATATTGAATATCTTACAAAATTAAAATAACGTCCAATATTTTCAACAAAATCAGACAAACCCGCGACTCGCGACCGGATGTTTGCAAATATAATTTCCGGAATGTCAAAAAATCAAACATGGCGTCTGAACTGTTTCCATTTCCTTTGTCTATTAGTTTTTTAACTGTTATTCTTGACGGTTTTGTTATTTAAACTTTGGAAAATAAATCTGCAAAATAAAAGATGAAAGAGCTCACCGCTTTCAGGCTTTGAGGCTCTGATTAATCAAAGCCCTGTTTGCCAGCTCGGGGCTCTTGGGATATTTGATCCAATGCGGATGAGGAAAATCAGGACTCCTCTCTTAGAACGAGTTTGCATTGAACACACAGTGAAGCTGCATAATTGGATTTCATTAATCAAAAAATTACCCAAGATTTTTTTTTTTTGGGATATACCTATCTTTTTTTGTATTTATAAATCTAATAATAGAAGATAAAATATTCAATCTTGACTTGGAAAAATGTGTTCATTCAATATTCTTTTAACCATATATTTTTTTTGGTTTAGTTGCATGTTTTGTTTAGCTAAATAGAAGCTATTAGAGTTAAGCTATTAGAAATAAAATTTGTTTGTAGAAAAAAATAAATTGTAAATTAACAAGACGATGTACACCTTAAATAAGAAAACAAATCAACAATAAAAAACAGAAAATAAAAAATAGATAGCGTTGTCTCATAAATGTTTCATAAAGCGGAGTCTTCACTCCCCTCGTCTTTGTCCACTGCAATTCCAGCCCGCCATTTTCCCAGCTCGCCTGATTTGAAATGAAGACTCTTTCTTTTGCTTAATGAAGAAAAAGTTGCGGCTTTTAATGTATGGACATTTTTGTCGGGAAATTCCTTGTTTTAATTTTTAAGCTGCCTTCAGTGCTGTTCGCTATGTTTGAACAATCTGGCTGAAGTTATAATTAGAAACGTTGGTTAAAAGATGAGGATATTAATAATAGTAGTACATATTTAAAACTAAATATTAAAGAAATATTTTTACACGTGCTTAAAGGTGAAGGTTGTGAGGGAACTGGCATGTTCAGAGTACTGTCTGCGTGAGCTATTTATAGATCAAATTTAATCTAGAGTAATAATCTCTATTCTCACGCTGATCGTCTCAGAACTTCTAGTACAAACAGTTAAATAAAGATCTGGTTTTGTGTTCTGTTCTGATGTACAGTTTCATTCTGAATATTCTGATAAAGCGAAACTCAATCTGCGACCATTCTAGAACCTTTATTGGACCTGTCTATCAATGTCTTTGGCACATGTAAAATACGATTTTCAAAATTGTCTATCTTTTGTAAATTCATGTTGGTTTGTCGTGAATTTATGTTATACAGGGTTATTAATAAGACACCACCAACCAGCGATATTCATATTCTATTTCAGGATTATAAACGTACATAAATGTTACGTGTTTATGTTATATATGGGCTCTATTGGGAAGACTCGTGCCGAGTAGTAGCTTGTGATATGGGTTGATATGAAGTGGTTCTCCTAAAAAATACTTATTTTCCTTATAAACCACCCAAGGCCGTAGTAAAAACACTAACTATTCAACAGTTACTTCCATTTGTTGCGTCATGAATTTCAGACATCAGTTAAGCTTTTGTTCAACAAGTGGTCGATTTGCACTGCGCTACTACGCTAAGTGAGGAAACTTATCGCTTAAAAGAAATACCTCAAAACAACTGACTAACTATTATAATAACTGACGGTGTGATGATAAACGATTACATTATTGTATCTAGATTAGTACAAGCTGTGTCATCCTGATATTTTAGTGTCATAAACTCGTAGTTAAAAATCATCATTATCCGCAGCCCGAGTTTACCCACTGATTCAACCATAAATATCATATCCAGCAGGTGTAGGTATCATATCCAGGAAGTGGTTCTCCTAAAAAATACTTATTTTCCTTATAAACCACCCAAGGCCGTAGTAAAAACACTAACTATTCAACAGTTACTTCCATTTGTTGCGTCATGAATTTCAGACATCAGTTAAGCTTTTGTTCAACAAGTGGTCGATTTGCACTGCGCTACTACGCTAAGTGAGGAAACTTATCGCTTAAAAGAAATACCTCAAAACAACTGACTAACTATTATAATAACTGACGGTGTGATGATAAACGATTACATTATTGTATCTAGATTAGTACAAGCTGTGTCATCCTGATATTTTAGTGTCATAAACTCGTAGTTAAAAATCATCATTATCCGCAGCCCGAGTTTACCCACTGATTCAACCATAAATATCATATCCAGCAGGTGTAGGTATCATATCCAGGAAGTGGTTCTCCTAAAAAATACTTATTTTCCTTATAAACCACCCAAGGCCGTAGTAAAAACACTAACTATTCAACAGTTACTTCCATTTGTTGCGTCATGAATTTCAGACATCAGTTAAGCTTTTGTTCAACAAGTGGTCGATTTGCACTGCGCTACTACGCTAAGTGAGGAAACTTATCGCTTAAAAGAAATACCTCAAAACAACTGACTAACTATTATAATAACTGACGGTGTGATGATAAACGATTACATTATTGTATCTAGATTAGTACAAGCTGTGTCATCCTGATATTTTAGTGTCATAAACTCGTAGTTAAAAATCATCATTATCCGCAGCCCGAGTTTACCCACTGATTCAACCATAAATATCATATCCAGCAGGTGTTGTTCAGTAATATTTATTTATTTATCATATTTTTTTTTGTAATAAACCCACGAACCTGTTAGCTAGTAGGTACACTTATATCCACTTATATATGTATTGCGACATTTTCTAACTAATACCTTACCAGTACCACAGACAAGACCACACCATAGACATAGAAACTAATCCGCGGATCTTGCAACCATTACCATAGACAGCAGAGATCTCGCAATCCCATTGTGAGTTCCCACGATTAATGATATCTTAACGAACTCGATTCATTAGGTACTCGATATTGTTCGCGATGCGTAGGATTGTTCGTTGTTTTCAACTTAATAACACCAACGCTACTTTATAAATGCGAGTGACTTACTGTAAATGATTTTAGGCCCAATTGCACAACACCTATTATTATTTTATTATAGACGAGCAGCTTAGATGCTGATGTGTCTACGAGTCTATTAAACGTTTTTAAATAAAAAATAAATAAATAAATAAATATTGCTGGACAATTTTACACACAATTTTAAATATGTTGTATGTTTTCTAGTCGACGTTGGTTGATTCTTATTTATTTAAAAGATGGAAGTATGCTGTATGTACCCTAAAAAGTAACGCTATTCTATAACTCAGTTTCTCAAAATACCCTGAACTCGAATCACGCCTTGACTTTCCGATTCTTGACTTTGTACCTAATAGATTCCTCAAATTGTCTCCGACAGTCACATTTCACTTTGTAACAAAATGCGATTTTCTTCTCAGTCACGAGCTTTCACGAGATTTTTACGACCCAAAGAAGATCCAATATTTTTCGAGCGCTTTCAATAAAGGGCTATAAATACTTTAATGGCAGTAAATAACTATAAATTGAAGTCTGAAGCCTTAAAGTGCCATTTCCGCCGGGATCGAACCCGCTACCCACGGATCCGTGACTGATACTCGATAGGGCGAGTCACGATGACCATTACGAATGTCGGTGCAAGTTATAGACGTCTGGTAAAAATACGGTTCAATTGGTTTTAATAGGATTTAAGTTCGTCGATAATCTAGCCTTGTTTTCGTAGTCTTAGACAACGGAGGGTAAGACGCATTAAGGAAACGTGGAAGGTATTCACTCTTGTCTTGTTGTCATTACGGGTTTTCTGTGGCGCCAAGTACACAGAAAATCCTTCTTTTGTTTCAATGAATGCAATTGATATGTTGATGCCTTTCCTGTATACTCTGCGCCTTAGACCACAGCTGAGCATCCAATACAATGCAAGTTGAACGGTAAGTAACGGTCGGACAAAGGTCGTTCCATCTGATATTTATACTGATTGGCACCTCTTGGCACCAGACTAGTACAGTGTCGCACACTTATCTGCATTTGTTTTCTAGGAAAGTTCTGCCTTACTCTAACTGGTGCTAAAAGTAAAAGATAATCTAAACAAAAACGCTGAGTTGACGTTACAGTTAAATAACGATAAAAATCTTTTCTTGATTTTCAAGTTTACTTACTATCTTTTGGCTTTTTATCAAATGGCCAATGCCAGGTGTGATTTGTGTGAATTATTTTCACACAATATACTTTACACATATGTGTGCAAATTTTCTAGCAATATTTATAATTAGGTATAATATTGTTATCTTATCAGGTATATTTATAACACAAATGACAACATCATAAAACATTCATACATTCTTAAATTATAAAAAAAAATTGACGGCTCACTTTAAACCCATTATCATAAATATTTTGTGTAATTGAAACTATTATCTTATTGAAAGCGATTCTACTTAACCAATAGGTATCTCTCGCCAACGGAACAGACAAGTTGTCAGTACTTCACAAGTAGTCCGTTAGCGATAATAATCTCACGATTGTTTGTTTGTCAGTCAATGAGAATTATAGATCGTGAGTTGGATTTATAGATCAGTGGCCATACTTCAAACTTCTTGTCCCTTTTCTTTAGCCATTTTAAAACTTGAGTACCTAGACTTTAATTTAACTCAGATCGGCTAAGGTTCAGTTCTTCATTGCGACTCAAATATATAATTCATTGGTTCAAGTCCTTACATAGGGCATAGCAAATATAGATGCGTTTATTTTTAAATTAGATTTAGTTTGTAATGAAGATTATAGGCTACTTGTTGCCGCGAGAAAATATAAGTTTCTAAAGACGGGAAAAACCTCCTCAACGGATACATTTTCATAAATCTACTTGAACCATAATAATGCTTTAATACCACACACAAAAACGGGTAAACTACAGGTCTTATCCATTACAGTCTACACAACTCCTAATATTAGAGATAATCAGCTTACTAAGGCTTACCAATACCCCGAAAAAATATCTTATTCCAGTCAAGCAAATCTTTTTTATTATTTCTTACAATATCATATTACTTACGAGAAACTAGGGCGCCAATATGAGATTTCTTGGTGCGTGGAAATCGGCTTTATTCTGCACATTTTGAGTGTAATCTCCACAAAAAGTTCCACAATGGCTTCCCATGTCGTTACACAGGTGGTGTCAACGAGAAACAACATATAAGCAAACTACGTAGCAAAAATAGAGACCCTTAGTTGTGATAATTGGGTTAAGACCTTTAAATTCGAGATTCGATATTTATGAAACAATAAAACATTGTATGTAGTGAATTAGAAGAAATTGTTCTTTTTTACAACAAAAATTGGAAATCCACGAACCTTTTTTGGACGGACGAAAACGTTTTTCTATCAAAAAGGTCTAGCAATATCTAATAAACAATATTTAACAAAAAGTTTTTAATAGTAGACTATGGTTAGGTTACCAGGCTCTATGAACCTTCATGTATATCATAGACGATAGACCATTACAGAACGCGGTGCCCTATTTCCCATACCGCACTGATTACACGGCAGTATTGTTAGTTTTATAGTGAGAAAATAGAGTAATTACCCAACAATTAGTTGTTGTTTGGTGTGATTTATGGCTTACTTGATTGTAGATACAATTTCCACAGGGCTTTTGTAAACTTTACCTTCTAGAATACTTTAAATAGATAATGGTAGTCTTATAGAGATGCATTGGTTCAATCGAACCTCGAAATTAATTTAGGATAAAGTCAGGTAAATCTAATTTTTTTTTGGCGAACAAAATAATATGATTGAAAATGTAGTAAGTTAGTGAGTAAATGAGAAGTGAGTGAATTTATAGTGAGTCAATCACTATAAAGTAAAAATAATATAAAATCAAACTAACTATGTATGACATAAAGTTGTTTGGATCTCATAATTAAAGACATTTTTGAATTAAATGAAGGACTAGCTTCATTAAGGTCCCGAACGAAAACCATTCCGAGCTTACAACTTAAGAACTAAAACAAATCTAATTACTTATTAACATCTCTAATGGTAGTTCATTCAGCATTCTAAAACTTTAGGGTTCCATTCGCAGCAGAAGTTAGATATTTTGTTATACGGGACAGAATCGGGTTCGGATAATGACTTGCAAATTCTCCCGAAACGTAGGGAAACTTTCTAATGTACGGACATACTTTTTTACTTACCTGCAAATTGATTTACCTTTATATTTGTTCCGGTTTTTTTCTGATATTTAATGTTGAGAATGCTTTTGCACGAATATATTTTTAAATAACTCACTATCATATAAATTATTGCTCTCAGTGATTTGTGTAACAAAAATAAAGTTAGGTTATCTTTTACTATACTACTTGTTTGTCGGTTGTCGGTTCCTGCGTTTCCGTCTTCTAGTTCAGTGTTCTTATCTACAGGTTGGTATGGTACAAGTTGTTGACTGATGATTGCTATCGGTATATTCCCAAATTCACCCTTAAATTTCCTCCTAATGAACAAATGTCAGTAAATAAATAAATAAATAAATATTACTGGACAATTTTACAAATTCGTCCTTCCAATTTTTGATAAAGGTTGTAAATTTTAAATTATTAGAGTTTAGTAAATCTCTATCTATAATTTAATGTTCAAACTGATTACAATGTTCTGTAAAATTATTAACTCATTACTTTTGAAATTTTTTTGTTAAATCTACTTAGATTAAAGTACAAAAATACTAACTGCATTTCAATCCCTTGAACTGATTAAAAGTTCTATAAGCCAACAAAAGTTAGAAATCGCTAAAAGCTTTTCCAATTACGGAAGTTTCCTGTAAACAATGAATGACAAAACTAGCATTGAAGCTCTACCAGCTCTACTCTCTACAGATCTCTCTTAGAACAGGCTCCAGCGTTCTACATATTCTTCAATGATATCTGATCAAAAATTCAACAGTAAAATAAAACATTCAATAAACAAATCCATCGAAGTTTTTAAAACGTTTGGTCGAAAACTTATAAATATCCAACTAGCTTTAGAGACCCCTTAATACAGGCTGTATCTAGCCTTAGGCTAACCGCAGCAGCTACTAAACTAGGTCAGGGAAAATAAAATGGTTTTCCCGCAAACGAGCTCTTAGCTAGAAGTCTAGATCCCGGCCTTGTTTAGTAAATTGCATTGCTCTGCTTAACTACGCATTGTAAGGTACTGATATTCAAGATGCATATATTCTATGCGCTTCGGATTGAGTAATAATTTCAAAATTATAAAGGACTAGCCGACCCGCCGACAGCTTTGCTTACATTTTTATAGTTTCTATATTAATATAGCCGTTTGCCTTAATAAATGTAACACTGAAAGATGTGTCGACGGTTATCAAATAAAACACGATACGCTCCTAACCTCCTAAAGTTAGTAACTAATTATAATTTTAAACACGCTAGCAAAATTAATTAAAAACAATAAAGTTTCAGCCCCACTTCGAATTTATGAGATTCTTGTTTTCTGAGCTTAAAATAATATACCGACTTTTTTAGGTACCGACTTTTGGAGTATAAATATTAATAAGTATCTCTTTGTCCCGTAGACTGGGGTTTATTCTAATAAATAATCGATTGTTAAACCATAGTGATAAATGTTACGGAACCCTGAAAAGATAATCGCTGACCTGATGGAAACTCTGTTTGCTTTCAATTATCAATGATATTAATATCTTGTTCCAGGTCTCAACCCGGACGCGACTGAGAAACGGAGACTGGATTTCACACGAAAATGGATTCCGAAAGGTGAGCATTTACCTACTTTTTAAATCTTATCCTCGTTGGATTAAATAAAATAACTAAATATTACTGGACAATTTTACACAGCGACATCTAGCCCCGTGGTAAGCTCGAAGCTTGTGTTACGGGTGCTAAATTTCTGAATTAGTAATTGGTTTTGAAGTAGTTAAGGTTAGCAAGAATAAATAAGGCTTTGAAAATATTATAGTAAAAATGGTGGAGCACTCTGAATGTAACGAAACAAAAAACTTCAATAAACGCGGCTCGGTTTGTTAATTGAACTTTATTTTCATTTGTTGTTGCAAAAATATTATTTGTTTACTTTAAAAATGGAATTCATAGTTTTATAATTACTGAAAGTAGATAAAGTCCATGTCCAACTCAAAGTATTTTATGTCTATTTATTTTTTTCATGTTGATAAATACCACCTAGGGACATATTCTTCAGAGGGCATATAGAAGCCTATAAACCTTTTGCAGATTTATAGGCTTCTATTATTATTAATTATATATTTTCGTTTCATTTATTTTATAAATCGATGTTTTCTTTCTCCGAATTGTACTTATATCAAGCCGGCAACACACGACACTTGTCCAATCAACATCATAATTTTCTGAGAACAAAATGACAAAACAACGTTAATTCAAATTGACAAATGAAAAGGCCAGCGCTCAGAATAGCGAAAAGTCAAAGTTCAAAGGCAAACTCTATTTTGTCCGACGAACATCGGTTGGCTTTTACTGGATATAACTGGTTTTGCGACCTTTGATGGATATAACTAGGAGCCGACAAATTGAAGAATGGGACTGTAACTCGTGTTCATATTGCAACTGCGGTATGGATTAATTTAAAATTAACTTATTTACGAGTATTACCGTACAACCAAAAGTGGAAAGATATTTCGGGGTATCGAAATTATTGGAAAAATGGGGGGAGGCCTTTGCCCAAAAATGGGTTTTTAATTTATGCTGTACTAAAATGACCAATGTAGGTACGTTATTTATTATAATTCATCCTACTGCCTTTACAAATTATGATTCTCATACATTTTCTGTTCATACCAAAGTGATCATAAACACAGTAGGTACTTAACATGCATCATGAATATTTATTTGCAAGTAAATATAATATTTTGAAATAATAAACAATGCGTAATAAAAATAAGTTAAGTATGTAAGTAAACCCAGAATGTTTAATTAATATTCAATCTGATTCGTATATCCATTTACGCGTGAAGGACTTGTGAGTTTTGCTTGCACAAATA
The DNA here is from genome assembly GCA_963691955.1 of Chloroclystis v-ata. Taxonomy (NCBI): domain Eukaryota; kingdom Metazoa; phylum Arthropoda; class Insecta; order Lepidoptera; family Geometridae; genus Chloroclystis; species Chloroclystis v-ata. Next base: position 7,422,055 of record OY829905.1, read on the forward strand.
AACATAATATACTCACATAATAATTTACTCGTATAGCATTTCGCAATGACAATTTAATTTAAATTTAGAACTTCGCAGTCTTGAATTTAGTTAACATAATTGTAATAATTATTGGTGATAATTACTGCTATTTCATATTAAATATTACTTAAATTTAGTCGGAACGATATTAGAATTAAGGCTATATTTGTTTGAAAACTGATCTCAAACAATTTTCTCTGCACTAATAAATCCTGAAACGTGAGCTTTACAATTTCAATATGGCGTGGCGTTGCAATTAGTTTTGCAAATGGCGATAATTAAAACTGTTCAAATAAACGTTAATAAATAACTTTTGTTTGCGTAATCGAAGAACTATTATGAATATAAAATAATTAGAAAAGACTTAATTTTCTTCAAGTTTTCTGTTTCAAGTTTTCTTCAACCGAAAGCCCAATTTTTACCTAAGTACATCTTGTGGTAATTTCCAAGATTATCTGGAAGAGAAAACTAACTAGCGTTGTTCATATCTTTGTAAATACGTTACTTTGTTTCTAATTTAAGATATAAGTAAGATATATTTCCGTATTTAAAAGCCGTGTTGGCTAAGTGGGAGCACACTCGACTTTCATTCCGAAGGTCGTGGGTTCAAACCCCGCCGCGCACCTCTGATTTTTCTTCTTGGAAAATTATGTGTGCTTTAAAAACACGTGCTCTAACGGTGAAGGCAAACATCGTGGGGAAACCGGCATGTTCTGAGAACTTTGAAAAGTTTGAAGGACATGTGTCATTCACCAATCCGCACTTGGCCAGCGTGGTGAATTAAGGCCTAATCTCTCTCGTCAAGAGAGAAGTCCCTGTGTCCCAGCAGTGGGAACGTGAATAGGGGTGTTATGTAAGATATATTTCTCACAGATACAAATAATTTTACAAAATTTTCAGTTTAGAAACACGAATTTAAAACTACGAGTAAGTCGCGCATTTAAACTCAATTATACGTATGATTCCTAAAATTTTGTTTAAAATCCGCATACTATAATAAATTGAGAATAGTCAAAATATGTTGATGGCATTTTCATTCGGTGTCTTTAATTTTTACGGACAACTTTCAATAAAGTTTACCTTGAACTTAAAATAAAACGCCTTAATGTAGTCTGCCTGCAGTTAAAGTGGCGCCAATGTTATAAAGTCTTTGTGTGCAACCTCTGATAGTTTCCTTTGCCTTAAAAGTCACATATAGTTAAATTAAACCGATATTCGTAACTTAACAAACTTAACAAAACTAAGCAAATATATAAATAATTTAGTTATTTGTTAGTTTCATCGCTGACTGCGATGTGCAAAACATTTCAGAAATTCCATTAGCTAGTAGATTCTGGTGAACAAATAGTTCCCAGTTTTGTTTTTTTTGTCCCGCCATTTTATATTTATGCTGTGTTCGTTTTTGGGTTTTCAATAGCGAGTTTTCGCTTTTCTATTTTTGGACATGTTGACGTTGTTTGAAATATAACATGGTATGAGTCCGAGCTCTGAATTAATCTTCTTTTGTTCAATTTATTCAAAATATTAATAAATACATAGATATATATTTATTTATATCTTTACTACGAGTATAAACACATATTAAAAATTTACAAAAATAACAACAGATGGCTGAGCCATCGAGTCATTCATTTACTAGAATTTCATCCCAAATTCTCAATGAGAAAATTAAATAGACATAGCAAAGGAATATAAAATCCAATATTTTGCGTCTACCACACATAATTATACCCTTCTCAAATAGTACAAACTTTTACCGGCGACTGACGCAAACAAACAAGTTCTGGAGTCCAGCCAAGTTTCCAGGACCTTGGCAGAGGCACTGAAAACTAACAAGTTTCACCCGTGGGAACTGCTGAGTACTCCCAAAGATGGTCTCATTGGCAAACTCAGCCATGTTACGTTAGTTTATACAAGTTGAATCACTAACCACTGCGTATTTGTAGTTGGAACGCGCTGCGCTGTATTGAAAGCTAACTTATTCAGCGAGTAAGAATAATCTCTATAAAATGTTCGCAATTGTATACAATTGTTTTATATTTTAATTTTAATTGATTTAACACTTGATTATGATAATGAAAACTTGTATTTTTGGTAATCTTTATTATTTTATTAAAATACATTTTTTTCTTCTGCGGCTTTCTTCGCGTTATATTGAAGTATCAATGATAAAAAGTAGCCTATGTAGTTTCTGTTGTGTGTGTATAACATAATCGTAACGTTCTAAGTGTTTAAAATATTAGTAAAAACAACATGTTTGATACGAAAAATTGACGGTGCCGTAAAATTTCATAGCAAAGAAAACCTTTTCTAGGGACAGATAGAGGATTCCTTCTTCAGTTTTCCTAAAATTATGCCAAAGTTGTGAAACTGCAAATAAATGTAAAGTGACTATGGTAATCGCTATTCGCTTTCTAAGATGTCTTTGGCACATTTATGCTTCCTTTTCTTGTGATATTTAATGTTGCCAACTTTTACGGAATCCTTTGTAGTTTACCTTCCCGTCTGTCTTATAGCAAACCATATTACGTCTCAGTAGAACTTTCTGTGACCATGACACAAGCACGTATCTACGGCACCGGAGCTTGAGCATTGAATGTGTAATGGGCATGGGTCTCCCTAATACCAATTATATTATACGTTTTGGTATAATCACCACGCTTACCAGGCGCTGCTGCCCGTCTTCTGGTATATGAGTGGGTGGTTGACGACACCCGGGGATATACATGGGGTGGAACTATTCTTACGCGGGCACCATACGGCCTCCTTATTAATTAGGAAAATAAGAGATAAATAAGTTTATTTATTTTTGTATAAAAAAGTTGCACACTGTTTAATTTTATCTTACGAATGTTACTCGTAGTTTTCACTAAGCTAGGTAAGCATGGCACTTCTGAATCTAAATCTGTTGAATATTTCATTATTTGCACAGACGAATTGCTTTTTGGGGTAGGTGAAACAGATATTATAATATTTATGACAAGATAGAGTTTAATTTGAATACCGTGCGAAGTCCCATCGACTTCGACTTGCCTTGATATTATAGGATCGTATCCCAAAGAGAAATAACAATTGGCTGTTTTTATCATCATCATAACAAGTCATCTTACGTCCTACACAAGGTGAAATTACCAAAATTTCCAAATCGAATTATTTATGTAAATGATATAAGATATAACACGTGACACTTCCGGAGACATCTACAGATATTTTTCTCACGATGTTACCTCAGAGTTAAAGTTGGACTTATAGTAATTTTGTTTGTTTATGTTTCTATTGTTTCAAATATTATCCGAATATAGAAAATAATAAGAATTGCTAGGGAAGACAAAATGTTATGTTCTAAAATTAGTGAATGTCTATCAGACTTCGTTAATATAATTATTTGAATTGAGATCGTATATTGAGTTGAATGTTAACATTTTTTTAGAGCTCTAGACCATACTTCACTTAAAGGTACTTAAAGCTTAAGAACTATTTATAACCCTGTCTACATCAGATAAGATCGGATCAAGCGGCCCACCTGACCGTATTGTGTGGAATTGATAACCTTACATAACGTAATGGAATGATAATTACTTTCGCTGCGCGTGCGCCGATGACGTGCGCAGTGGCTACCGGTTGACGCGACAGTATACTGGCCATGGTTTGTGAAAATGCGGATATTTTTTCGGACGAAATTATAAACCTTAACTTTGTGTTGAATCTGTCAAATTCGACGAAAGAAAATGTTTATTTCAATAAAATCTAAGAAGATAAAGAAGCTTGAACAAGTCATATTCTTATAAATTGCAGAACTATAACAACATAACTTAGACGCTTTAGCTGTAAGACAATAATTTATTTTGATTTTAACATCGGCCGATGACGTATTAACTATATCGAAGTGTTTCTGAGTAGGTGTCTAATAATATTCCGACAATCGACATCAACGTCCGGCGTGGACGTTGAACGGTTAAAATGACGATGATTATTATATAAAAAAACACAAACATGAAAAGTTTTTCTAGATAAATTATCCTACATATTTCAACAACACATTCACCCTAACGTGAAGCAACATGGCGGCCGGCGCGGGCGCCACAGAAATCGCTGCAATTGTGTCATCCTTGTTTACGTCTGATTGTTATTTAATCTGTGATACCGATGCCCATTTGAATTGCTAATTTCAGCCGTGCCCTACAGGTTGAACTGGTTCAAATCCGCCTGTTGAACATAATCAAGCTTTAAAAGCAGGTTATGTAATAATGAGCGCTTTACGTTTTGGATTTGAAAATCAATAAGCTTATTTAAATAGTTCCGACCACAGCGTGGTTCCGACACAGAACATATAATTTTAAGATTAGCTTGATAGATCACTCTGTTCGATGCAGAGAAAATAAAATTGTATCGAACGTTATGATTAGCGTTTAGTGCTAGCCTTAAAATAGTATCATCCCTTCGTTTCACGCGGGTGTCACCAAACCAAATAATTTATATCTACCTATGTATACGAGTACTAGAAAACTGATAGCGGTGTCGTTCTGTGTACTATTAAGTACTATTAACTAACTGCGATATGATCAACCCGTAAACCTAGTGATAATACCAAATCCCTACGAATATAATGGGTTCTCTCAGGGTGGTCAAAGTCCATTAGTGGGACGTAGTTGGTTATTATGGTTGTTATGATATTTCAAACAAATCAATTTATTTGCTGTAAACTGTAATATACATATTGTATAAACATAATCTATAGATTATGACGTCTCACTTTGAGTACTTATCTCAAAATATGAGAACAGAATGAGAGACAATAAATTGACTTTGAATTATAATTACAATATTTTAAATTCTGTATTGAAGTTTAAAGCACAGTCATTGAACATTAAATGATAAACATTTCTAAATAAATAATTTATCTTACAAGTTTACAAAAGGAAACCACAATAGATACATTTCAATGGAATATTGTATCTATTGAAGCGAACGAAATAATCTGTAGTATGGACTGCGTTATTAATAAATATCTGTAAATTTTACTTCATGAAAAACTTAAAAATATCTATATAATAAACTATTATTAGGTACTTTAAATTTAGGTTCACAAATAGTAAATGTAATTACATTTCTGGCTCTTTAATAATTAATGTTCGTTGCGTAGGATTATTAACAAAAATATAATGCACTTTTTTATTTTTGCGTTATTAACAACGCTTAAACTAATATTTCATATCCTTATGGATTAAAACTTTAACCACAAATAAAAACTAATAGATTTCGATAGAATTTTTCTGTACCTGGCCGCGCATGTGGTGTTTGATTAAATTTTAAGAAAGTTAAACCAGCTTAACTCTCTCGAGACTACTGATAACCGGGCGAGCGTTTCAGGCTCTGAATAATAGAGCACAATTTAGTGATACCTCGATGTTGCGCGTGTGTAATGGATGGCTTTTAGTCGATACATATCGAAGATTCTAGAATAGATCTCTATTCTGGAATATTTGAACACAAATTCAAAAATACCTAGATAGGTATTTGTGCCTAGATCTATGCATTTATGAAACGTTAGATATCCTATATTCCCTTGTTGTTACATTATCGGCTATGTGCGATTTTATTCACTAGCTGACGTTATGCACTTGTTATCATCCATTATAACTACCCATTTCTGTTACAATACTAGGCATGGGTTGCTAAGTAAGTCTTGATTTCTTCTGGAAAAATGTATGTATGTATTAAACACTGAATTAACTGTAAATGCAATATCGTGAGGAAACCGCCTTCTTCTGAGAACTTCAAAGATTTTAAAGGACATGTGATTTAGGCCTTGTATTAAGACCCAATCTCTCTCGCCAAGAGAAAATTCCCTGTATCCCAGCTGTGTGAACGTAAATAGCTTATGCTTACATGTGTACAAGATTGTGCTTCATTACTTAGTTTTAGGGCTAAGGTGTAAGTACCGTTCGTTGGTCTTCAATTATGAATGAGGTTAAGAAGGGTAAGTGCTCCTGACATCGTCCCAAATAGTGGATGTTGTCATTATTGAGCCATTTCCCTACCGCTGCCCTCCGTCTTAATTAATTATGAAGGTGCACTAAACAGAATAAGGTTTTACCACAATACTGATGGACTTGGATATAAAAGATAGCTAAACAATTCACACAGCAACATCTAGCCCCGTGTTTAGCTCGAAGCTTCTGTTATAAGTGCTAGATTTCTGATATACTTAATATAAAATTCATACATACATTATGTACAAACACTGTCTCGCCACGGGAATCGAACCCGCTAGGTAAATAAGGTAGACCCAGTGCGCCATGGATGCATTCTAGGAGTTATATACTGTACTCTTAATTGATTATCCTATATTTTTTTGCGAAAACAAACCTTTTATGAACTTGTGATTTCAGTATATTTGCTGAATGAAAGAATAAAGGGATAAACAGTTCAAACATCATTATTTCAAGACCTTTCCGTAATATGGAAACATTTACACGGAAAGCTGGCTATCTTTATTTAATCTCCGTGGAATGTTTTTGTGATATCTAAGAAGTTTCTGTTTTGTTACTTAACCCAACTAATCCTAAAAGTAATAGAATATAATAGTAAAAGTTTTATTGGTTTTTATTTTAATCTTATTTTAACAATAATTATTGAATTAAATATTTAAAATAAACAAAAAATTGTTAACACTAGCATGAATGGTATGGTAGTACTGATACGATCGGCCGCTGGTATTCTGTGGAGTAAATAAAATGAATTTATATTTAAATTTTTACACAACTCGTAAAAATGCACGGTGATGAAAAAGGTATTCGCGTCGACTTAAAAACCCCCTTCGTTATATCAGTAAAAAAGAATCGGTTACTTAACCATTTTCATATATAAGTGTGGATAAAAGTAAAATATGTATTATGTGAATTCCGCTGTGTTTACCTTCGCTTATTCGACTTGCCTCAGGAAGCGATATTTGGGAAAATGTCGACGGCGAGATTTATTTCAAAATAAGGAAAATAAAAATAACTTCTAATGGACTCAAATCTGGATTGTAGAAGGAAAGGTCTATAAGGAAAATATACTAGATACTTATTATTTTTTATTACTGTAATCAACTCATGGGTCTGTGTACTTTACTTTTATAAACTATGTAAGTAATCCTTACTAATCTATTAAATTCACTTTTCGTTTTACTTTTATAACATAAGAACGATTGGGCCGATTTATTGATGATTGATTGTATGGCGGTGTTAAATATTTGATAAAGGGTTGGGATGCAGTGTAAGCAATTAAATAAAGGTATATAATGCATTTGAAGCTGCGGTTTTTTTTAAATATTAATTATTACATTTACAGAATATGTCTTGTACCATATCGCATACGACATATTCAAGAATATCCACCTCCTAGTTCCAGAGATACATATTTCATTTTGTTTCTTTATAGCGAGAAAGATTTATTTGGTCCCGTGAAACTTATTGCTTTGTTTTCGTGTGGGATTACTTTGAGTAACTTTATACCTTTGAGACATTTACTATAAGTATTCTTATAATGGTTCTTAAAGTTTTTCAAGACATTAATTGTGATTTGTGGCGTTGTATTTCCCGTTTATTCCAATACTAGCTGACCGCCCGCGGCTTTGCCCGCGTTTTAATATTTTCCCACTTTTCAGTATAACAGTCACCCTTTGTCCTTCTCCTGGTTCTAAGCTTCAGACGTTCTTGAGTTATAAATAGTGTAACTAACACAATTTTATAGGACGATTTCATCAAACCACGTCAGTTTTCACAGTAATATATTACAGTTACAGAGATAACTGAATTCTTAGTCGTCTAACTTCAGCGAGAAGATGTCGATAACATCGCCAGTGTAATCTAAAGTAGATTGAGATTGTAATAGTTCGGCATTGTTCTAACTTCATCGATCCGCTGGAACGACGAACTAATCGAACTAAGTTCTTCGCTTCTAAGCTTAGGAACTTAAAGAACATAGTATAGTTTGAAGTACAGTTAAAATAAACATTACAAACAATATACGTCGTACATTCCAAGTGGAATTGAATATCATTTTGTAACATGATTATGTTCTCAATTATTGGAAACAGAATTGCTCTGACAAATATCATTGCCGAGGGAATACTCGATGCATTTGATTGGATTAAATTAATTAATTACATTCTGCATGACCAAGTGCAGGTCGGTGAATGTCACATGTCCTTCAAAAGTTCTCAGATGATTTCCTCACGATGTTTGCCTATAGATGTTTGCCGTTAGAGCACTTGACCCACGTGGTGAAACTTCAGTATTGGATTTAAAGTTGTAGAAAACCTACAATTGAACTACTTTCATTGAGAAAAGTCTAGAAATCTAGTTATTAGACCTTCCGACGGGGTCCTAGCTATGTAATGAACGTAATCCTTGTCTATGGTTAAATTATGGTTTTACTCTTTAAGCCAACTCATGGTATGATTTTATGAAGGCGAAAGTTTAACAAGTACTTCACGACTGTGTCTTATTGCTTCGTCAATCGTAGTATATTACCAGAAGACGGTAATTAAATTAATGCAATGAAATCAATATAGTATCTTCTTATATGACAATTAGGAGATTCAATTATGTTTTATGCCCTCCAGAAATTGTAAAAAGCGGTAGGAAGATAAAAAATACTTCGGAAAACGTCTGCGTAGAATGTAATTCGGAAAATCTCTTTGTTTTGTAATTGTGATCCAGGCTGCAAAGTTTTGATTGTTCCAAGTTCCACGTATGGTTTTATATTCGAAGCGTGTTGCCTGTACTTGTTCCTATAATATTTCTGCCGTTAAAATACCTAAATGTTTAGATTTGATTTAATATGATTTACAACAACTCTTCGAACATAAGTAATTTAATCGTATTATTCGTCACATATTTTAAACTAAAATATTTCTTAAGGAATTTGCATAACATTACAAATTAAAGATTAATTTGACTTGACTTGTCTGTCTAAGTAAAGACAAGTCAATAAATACAATAAAATTACTATAATTAAATTAAAATATACAATGGAAACAAGGTTGACATAAAACGGGAAACTCAATCAGTTTAGTATTACGTTGTTTGGAAATTGCTTGCTTGTGTTTATCATCATCATTTCAGCCATCGGACGCCCACTGCTGGAATTATATATTTATATATATATTTCCGGGGGCTACGGTCGGATGCAGCTTCCATCCACTGTGAACTGGCAGCTTTGACCAGATCATCTGTCCATCTTGTTGGTAGACGTCCGACATTATATTTGCAGATCCGTGGTCTTCACTCGAGAACTTTTCACCATCGGCCATCTGTTGTCGCTATATCACCAGCACATTGCCACTTCAAAGAGCTTAATCTGCTTGTGTTACAATTGTTACAAAGATAAAATATGTCCTTCTATAAGTCGGCCGTAAAAGATAAAACAGTGGAGAAGTGTACCTGTCGCTTCCCCTTAACTAATTTAATTTCATGAATGGCATCACGGGAACTCAGCTAAAAGTTCTGATTGCCTCAGTTCTGAAGAAACGCCCGTGACTTTATTATTCATTTTCACTTCAATTTCCTTTCCAGACTTTAACTGCGAATTATCAGGAAATTCCGGTACTTTCTGAGTTTACAGATTGTTCAGTTTAGTTGAATCAATTTAATTTGTCAGGCGTTATCTTAATTTAGCAATTCGGTACTCAAATTTAAAGAAATCGGCAAATCATGCATAGAAGGACGATGATCAAATACAATCTACAAGTCCTAGTAAATAAATTTAGTATACTTATACCTTTTTACCCTTTCTTGATGTAGGTTACCTAACGAACACAGAAATAATTTTTCAGATCGGACCAGCGGTTCCTGAGATGAGCGCATTTAAACAAACCATCCAATAAACTTCAGCTTTAAAGCATTAGTATAGTATAAATAATAATAAATCTTGATATCATAATAAAAATCTCCATAACATAATTGAAAAAGGCCGTAAATCTACAATGTAACATACATCCGTATGATATAGGTGCTATACATTTGTGTAGGTCGGGCTATCGATTGGAGTAATCACTAGCGACATGGAATCCGTTCCAATTACGCGCCAACCTATGACGCCGTGAAGGCTGCAGATTGACAGTTCAATGCAATTACGATAACTGGGATGTATGCGAAAACTCGCTTCAATATTGCAGGAGTGTTGAGCTTGTCTTATATGTGTGGTACAACCGTGGACAAGGTGATCCTATTCGTTCCGTTATTTTTATTGGAGTTGTGATTTTTTTTAAATAATACCTTATTATACCCAACACAAAGATTCAAAGATTCGTTTATTTGGCCCTATTTATAACAGAGGTTGTTATACTGGGCAAGTCTTTTTCATACAATTTCAACATATTCATACACACCCAACTAGTTACTCTAGTCAGACTAACTAAGAACTCCTGCATCGCTTAATTTAATCGAAAATGTTCGAATGTCGAATACACTCGAATTTTAAAACCAAACAGATTCCATGTAATATCAATATTCAAAACTCCGTTCCATTTTCAAACCTTCAGGATACAACCATCACTGCGTCTAGCACACGTCCGTTACTCCAGCTGACAGCCCACCTGCCGGGTTCACGGAGCGTGACTAGCCGTCCTGCTTTACCACGTGGGAGTGATGTATGGATAAGAGGGACGGCTATCGTGACGCATCCAGGATATGCGCTTGTAAGGGTTCATCATAATTTGCGTTAATGGCTGCATAAAGGAAATGATCAAGTTTGTTAGGGCTCAGGGTTAGGGTATGATGGAATGTACAATTGCGAAACATTTTATTGCCGCGCCTTGGCAGAGAAATGGAAACGGCACGAGTTTACGTAAAAATTATCTAAAGGTTCGTGTGAAATAATTTTTTCGAAAGAGTTTGTAAATAAAACAACTGGGGATATTGGTAGGTACTCATCTGCTGAAATTTTACATGTTTATAATAATACTTGTCTATGGCAATCATTTGCGATTATCGAGTTACCCAAACCCATTGTTAATCCATGCTGACATTATACCTACTCTATTCTCAATATCAGGTGACCTGTATCCTAGTTCCGCCTCTGTGGATGTTACATGCAAAGTGCGTCACGGCCACATGACACGGTGTGCGACCGCGTGCCGGCACTACTACCCTACTACCGACCATTGCATTTATACTTTTCCCATCGCATAATAGCTTTGTTTGGTTGAGCGACTTCTTATTTGTTTCAAGAGTTTTGACCAAAACTGTGAAAAAAATATATTTTAATCCATATTTTACAAAAAAAAAAAACGACTTCAAACTACCTTTATAAAATTTTAAGAGTTCCACCAAATTCAAGTAAGAAAAAAAAGAACTTGCTCGTACCTACATAATAAACAATTCGACGAATTGAGAACCAAGCTCCTTATTTTGAAGTCGGTTAGAAAGATGCACAGTCATTGCTAAACTCAAAACGACATTCGGCGATCAACTATCGAGTATTTCGTTCGGTTTGTCCGTAGTATGAAAACCAGCATTTTACTAACAGATGTACTTAACTTGTACTTTAATACTTAAAAATGTAACAACAATTTATACTAATGTCTCGAAATCAAAGTTGCATGCGGAAAGCTAGTAATCTATATACATGTATGTGGAGGTGTGCAAATATATACATATATCTACCTACGTTATACATTCAGGTAGAGCAGTGGCCGTGAAATTATACCTCGGGAGGAATAACGGGTGTTGCATGTACGATAGATATCTGCACTCCAAGTCACAAGCTGACGCTGGTTTCCTTATCACTACTTACCTTCTTTTAATGGAATTTAAAATTATGTATAACTAGAATTCACATAGAAGAGTTATAAATGATTTATTGTCCATGTAAATCTTTGTTTCTATAGAAATAAGGTTTTCGACTTCGACTTCTAAGCGAATCTGAGATTAGCTCGTTTAAACAAATAACCTCTCAGCTATATAAGATTGTGACTGGCTTGTAAAATAAGCATAAAGCAGGGAACACATTTGTAACACCCGACGCGACGCGACGTGTCGACACCCGACGTGCACCGTGCATATTACCAACACGCGACGCCACGACATACTAGCATTTCATCATCATTTCACTAAATAAATGCAAAAATTTAATATGAAATTGTCATAAAGTGACAGTTCTCGAACGAATGACGCGTGGCGTCGAGTGTTGTCTAGAAACATACTGCGCTCCCGCGTCGGATGGCGTGTTTACCCCCACCATGGGAACGCATGGTGGGGGTAAACACGCACACGCAGATCTGGCACGTCTGGATCAGGTGGCGTGTGCGCGCGTGGCGTCGGGTCGCGTGTTCAAAGTGTGTTTCTGGTCTATAGAAAACCATACATTTGATTCGACTCAACACGCATCACGTTTCATCGGGTGGCGTCGGGTGTTACAAATGTGTTTCTGCCTTAAAGTTTAATTTCGTGCCATGTGTCGTTTTTAAAGCCTTTGGCATATTCACACCTTCGCTAATAACTTACACGGGTTTAATAAAATGCATAACCGTCTTGCATCGAACCGTTGTGTTATTATCAGCGTCTTGTAATCTCGCATCAATTCGACCTTAGATCAGCATCGACCTCTCCATATCACGCCTCGATAAAGGATCCGTTAAACCTTACAATGTATAAAGGGTACTGACATGCTCTTAGCGAATATACATATGAACATATCTTTATCGTAAAGTTATCTGTAACATTTGAATAACATGAACATTGAAACTGTTCTCAGTTATCATATCAACCGGTATTACGTTTCTATGCTGGCATAGATATCTCTAATAGAACCTACTAGATCTAGTGAGAGTTAAGAGAGTCCCTGTGTGAAAACGTATAATTCTTAGTCTAAATAACTATATGTTAAATAGACTCTATTAGCCTAGTGAAGCCACTTAGTAAACGTCGAGCTTTCAAAGAACAGTATCACCATATAGAGCTTAGGCATAGAGGCTTAGAATTACCAGCAAGTATCTATATAAGGCTTTAGTGCGCTGCCAATGCGGCAATGCCTACTTACATTATAATATCTAAAGAAAAAGCCTTGAGTAAAATAATAAGCAGATACTGAAGATGATCTTAGATAATGTATATGTATTTAGAAGTCTTAAATTTCTAATCCACCAGAAGGAAAAATGCTCAGCTGGCGACATTGCCAGTATCACTTTATAAAACAAAGTTGATGTTGCAGAAAGTTATATGAATAAAAACATTAGCAAACTATGTTTGTAACATAAAGCCCACAGGAGCTCCTCTCGAAACTCTAGTCAAGTTCTCCACGATCAGGTAACGAGGTGTTGGCTTACACCAGCACCTTCCGGACTAATTACTACACACGAAGTTTTGCTTTTAACTCGACACTACACACTAGCGGTGAAAACTTTGTTGAAGTTTATTTGGAAGGGTCAAATAATGTTATGTGATACTAGGATTAATGTGAGTTGATATAGGCTCTGTCAGCAAGAAAAATGCATGTAATTTAGGGAAATAGCTTTATTTCAATTGTCAGCTGAAACTTGACTTTAAATTTTATTTTATAAGATCGGTTACATAACTCTCAATCGTAACATTAACAACACATTAAATCCATATTAGTATTATTATAATTTTATTTTATTTATTCGTCACACAAAACACATAACAACGCACATAAAACAAACATTACAAACTAACAATAGGAACTACGTTGAGACATAAAAATATGTGTGATCTACAAAAATGGTATAATGTTTTAGAAGCTAATTTTAATAAAAAAATCTCACCGTTAACTGTGTGCGTAAACACGAGCACTCATATTTTACTTTATTCATCCTATCCCAAGCTTTTCCATTCAATTTAATGGGATTTTATCACGGTATATCAAAATTCTAAGCCCCCATTCTGTTTTATGCCGACGTTTTGTGACGGACATTTCAACACTTGATGGATGTGTACAATCAACAATTTATTTTTACATTACATTGACAAAACATCTTGATAACGTTAAGAATTTATTTCTGAAATTCACATTAACCTTCATACTTAGATTACTTAGATTCCCGCCTCGGAACAACTATTTGTATGATCTGCAAATATTTGTTTCGGGTGTCTGGGTGTTATGTATGTATAATAAAAAATATCTATCTATGTATGTATATTATTATTAAGTATATCAGAAATCTAGCACCCGTAACACAAGCTTTGAGCTTACCACGGGGCTAGATGTCGTTGTGTAAAATTGTCCAATATTTATTTATTTATTTATTTATACAAAATCTAGCTTTAAAAGAAAGGGTTTTGAAACTCTATTATAGATACATATAAAGCTATATAATAGTGCTTCCACTTTATACGTCATAACACTCAGTAGATAATACAGGAGACATCTCGGCACATACCTACTACTATTTAGATTACTACATACTACATATTGGGAAACATTTTTATGACAAATTTATCGCTATCAAATTATCGTTGTTTCTTACGATCACTCCTGTTGAATACGTTGCATCATTCAAGTTTTCGGAATATTATTTTTTATTTTGCTACACAATTTACACAGCAACATACAGCATAGTCAGCTGTAGCTGGCACATATGACATGTATTTTGCTATGGAAATTTAGTGAGAAAGATAGTATGATTTATACAACTTCACAGATATTACTAGCGAAAATGATTGCAAATCTCTAACTGAAGATATATTCGTTTGTTTCAGTCGGAGCGAGTCGGCTCTGAACAGTCCGACGGAGCCGGACGTGTCGCTGGCGGCCTCGCTCACGGACCCGCTGGAGGCCACCACGCTGGACGACGCGCGGAGGACCATCAGGTATTGTGGGATGTTAGTTCATACCTCACTACTACCATACTACTTTTACATTCACACCATACTGAGTTTACGAATTTCAAGAGCTCATTGTGAATACATTATTTGTTTCGTTTCCAGAGACCTGCGAATGAAGTACCGCGCGCAAGCACACCAGCTGCTCACCTGGCGCCGCGCGCACCGCAGCCAGGAGGAGCTGGTGTCGCGACTCCAGCGCGAGAAGGCCGAGCAGCTCAAGTCCCTCTCCAGCCAACTCCTCCTCTTTGAGTCACGCCTCGTCCGCAAACAGAAGGAAATCTCCACCATGCTCGCAGTCCGCGAAACTATCATCATCAAACAACAAAAGGTCATTGAATCCCTGCAAGCGAAACTACTCGAACACGGCGTCGAAACCTGCCCCAACATCCCAGACTTCAGAGATATGCTCCAAGACTCACACATCTTAGGAGACTTTGACTCTTTGAATGACTCCGACTCTGCTGTGATCATGGAGGACGCTGACTACGATTCCAACATCCCCAAATTCAGAGGGAACTCGGATAGCGTCACCATAGTCCGGTCCATCTCAGACGCCATTGATACGAACGTAAAATACAGCATTGTTCGACGCTCGAACGGCTTCCTCAGGCGACCTGAGATACTAGAAACCGTGTACAGCGTGGAGGAAGAGGCCGATGGAGACTCCACTAAGGGGTTAAGCGCTCAGAACAGCACAGAGAAGGACATCAAAGAAGCGAACAAAACAGACGAAGAGAAGACACTCCTCTCACAACGTAGAGATAACTTCAAAATGCGTAGCCTGGTCTTGACCGGCGAAGTGAAGAGCATAGAAGATAAAGAACCTAAGAAGGAAAAGGAAGTCTGGTCGTACAGCTTCGTGCCAAAATGCGGGCATGAGTCTGATGAGGGGGCTACTTCGAACCCTGAGAGCGAAGAGGACCCGGAGCCGAAGTCCACACAGGTCGTGACATACAATCGTGTTATGTCCAATCATAGGAACGTGACGAAACCTAAAGACGTCAAGTATAAAAGGATCAACAAAGCTAAGTCGAAGAGTTTGGAGGAATTGCGGGGCAGGTTAAAGAATTGGGTGGATAAGGGCAAGCTCGCCAGCATACCGCTGGAGCACGCGCAGAGCTACGCTTGAACGTCATTCCTATAACACATTTCTAGTTGTTGAGTTATCGTACCTTTGGGTCAATGACCTACTAGTTTAAGGTTGTAATTCAGCTTTACTGAAGCTAAATTTTATTCTTGATACTTGAACTATTGTAAATAATTGTTTCTAAGTAATGTTTTGTGCAGTTACAATAATTTAAATAAGTATATAATATACACCGTCGGTTTCGTTAAACGCTTCTTATGTAGATAAAATAAACATAAATAATATATTGTATAGAAATATAATATTTATGTCGATAACGGAGATATTTTCCTATAAGCGTACTTTTTAATATTTATCGACATTGAGCACGACTGATTTTAAGTAATATTATTTTATTTATATAGCTAATATTATATTATATCAAAATTATCACTTAGGCATGTATAACTTTTTTGTGGAATATGTGTGTAGAAATTCTTACAGATTAAAAAAATCAAAGTTGTATGAATGATCTCATTTTAGATGTAGCTCTTGGGCTTGTCAAACAATTTTAAACTCTGGTTGTTGTTAAAAAAAACATATTTTTCTAAAAAAATATATTTTAAACATATTAGATTGTGCCACGTTAAAAGTACGAGTAGACTAGCAATAAATGTATTTTTAAAAACATTCATATTTAACTATTGATGTATATCTGTGGTGCCAATTATATTAAAAATACTAAAATAATGTAGTCGAACATTGTTGGAAACTTATTGCACGAATAAATGACAAATACATTTGGTAGATTTTATCATACTTATGAAAAACCTTGGGGTGGCTTTAAATACACACGAATCAAATCAGATTTTTTAACTACATTTAGCAAGTATCAGATTCATTGATTTTAACACATATTTAATTCCTGGTTATATGTTTTTATGCAGAAAAACTCAGATAAATATATTTTATGAATATTTTTCATGTAACCTCTAGGAGTTAAAAAACTGATTGTGATGGCCCCACTTTTAACAAAATAATAATTTATTAGTAGTTGAATTAACCTTACAACTTTGTCTTTCTCATTAAAAGCAGGTGTTGTTAATATTTTTAATTGTTTATTTTTAAACATTGTTAAAAATATTTTTTATCTCTGATGAGGGAAAATTTAAATTGTGTCATAATTTAAAAGATAAGTTTGGTCTAATGTCCAATTTGTGAAACACCCTGTATCAATTTGCATATCACTCCGCTGTATACAGGCTTGGCAAAATTACGGTTGCTCATTATTTTCCTAATAGTCAAAAATCTAAATAAATAATAAACTAAAACGTTTTTTTATTTTGCCGTGTTGGCTAAGTGGGAGCACACTCGACTTTCATTCCGAAGGTCGTGGGTTCAAACCCCGCCGCTCACCTCTGATTTTTCTTCTTGGAAAATTATGTGTGCTTTAAAAACACGTGCTCTAACGGTGAAGGAAAACATCGTGAGGAAACCGGCATGTTCTGAGAACTTTGAAAAGTTTGAAGGACATGTGTCATTCACCAACCCGCACTTGGCCAGCGTGGTGAATTAAGGCCTAATCTCTCTCGTCAAGAGAGAAGTCCCTGTGTCCCAGCAGTGGGAACGTGAATAGGGGTGTTATGGTATGGTATGGTTTTTTTATTTGTTTTCTATGCTTATCTATAAATATCTCACAATATTAGCTTTTTGAAGTGGCATCGGGCTGGCCATATAGCAAGGAGAACGGATGGCCGACGGGGCCGAAAAGTTCTAAAGTGGAGACCACGGACCGCCAAGCGATGGACGTCCAACAAGATGGACAGATGATCTTGTCAAAGTTCATGGTGGATGGAAATCATTAAACGATACCATGTCAAGCAGTGGACGTCCTGTGTCTGAAATGATGATGATGATGACAAAATTTTGGAGAGCAAGTTAATACGAGTTGCGACAGCGCTGTGAATATCAATGAACATGTTACATTTCATACGTGCTTTTTTCATTTCTCCTTTATCAAACGTACTAGTACCCTACTGAACTACTTACGAAAGAAATTATTTCCTAATATTTACTTTTCACTATCGAAATTTTGAAATATTTATAGTATAAATAGGGAATGTAGGTCATTAACATCATTCAGTCAAGGCCAGGAATTCTTCATAATGTTCAAATTCCAAGTATTTTCTTTCGTCGCAGTTTTGTGTCTATTACACTTACAGGTATGTTTTTTAAATTCTAAAATGTATGTTTTTAATAGCTTCTATTACATTTGCCTTTGATTTTCTTCAAAAGAGGAAAAAATACTAAAGGATATAAGTACCTATATCAATTTTTAAGTTAGCAAACATAAATTTTAGATTTCCCTGAAAAGTTTGCTATGAAATTTGATAAGGCAACAAAATTTTCCAAATCTATAAATGTCCGCTCAACGGTTCCAAAGGTTAAAATTAATGAATACGAATATTACAAACAATTTATCTCAAAGACTGAATCCATTTCAGGACACAAACGGCTACTGCTGCTTCAGGAACATCTTAACCCTTCCCTGTGACTATCCTGACTATTGTGCCTCTCCCATCGTTTGCGATTACTGCAACATCGACATATGCAGACCCTATGACTGCTCCTGTGACATCATACCTCCTTGCTGGAGAGACACCACAGATGTCTGCATGACAGTACCTGCTCCATCTCCCCTCCGCTCCTGCCTGAGGACCCCATACGACTGCCCCGGCGTGAAGACGGATTGTGATAACACTTATATCTACTTTCCGGAGGTAGAGTATCCGACGAGCATTGTGGATATCATGCCGTTCTTTTATGGCTCGTGCTGGTGTTTGTAATTTGTAATACAATAAATAATAATTGAAATCAAGCGTCTTTTCTATTTAGTAATTTTCACTTTGTCAAAATATTATATTAGTAATGACAATAGAAGATTCGCAGACATTATTGTTATTATTATAATCTTGAAACTATTGTTCATGTTCTTGTGATAACCACGTTAATTTCGTTCCACAGGATATTTTAAATCTCTGTACTTATTATAAATTGAATTATAAAAGTAGATAAGTAAAACAGCCAATAATTAAAAAATTCCAAATATTTTGCCATTTTTTTTAAATCTATATTGTAAAACAAAACTATAGGTTTATGCGAGGAGCTTTGTTCTCCCACAGCACAATTCCTAATTAAACAGACATCGAAACATGAAAGTTCTCTTCATTAAATCTCTCCGATTATAATATAACTGAAACATAACGTTGGAATTCTGCTTATTAATTATTATTAAACATTGCGGTCGTGACAGGTGCTGTGGTGCTTTGTTACCCTTAAATATTAAGGGCCATCTTGACTTAGGACGAAATTAAATGGTGCTCGGGTTTGCAGCATAAAATATACTTTAACTAGCTTTTGCCTACAGGCCTTATTCGGTAACAAATTAAACAAGTCGGAAATAAATAACTAATAATTATATTACTGCCCGGAAGTAGATACAAAATTATGTAACTAAACACGTTGAAAATGCATCGTTTCCGGCTCGTTATCGTAGAACCACAACGTGAGCCAATATTGATAATCTGGACTACGTGAGGGTTACTCTGTTAAATATTAACGAGTGTCCATGACCCGTTAAATATTCATCTGGTTTATTTGAGAGTTTCACGAAAAGTCAGCGAAACAAAATGTTCTACCTTTTTTATTGGAGAACAAATTTTTATTTTGCGGTTGGAATCTGTGAGTTGGATTTCGGAAATACATAGGTACATATAATTTATAGATAGTCTGGCTTAGTCTATGACTTCCAAAAATAGGAAATGTAATGACAAAATAAAAATATCTAGGTAGGTATATATTTTTTATAGATGAACCTCAATTCTACAACACCAATTATACGATCAAGAGGGAATTATTATTGTATCTACCTACCTATACCTATTAGGATTATGAATAAGTGTCTCATAACATAATACACACAAAATCCAGACAGGTATCTCTACAAAAATATACCTATTTTCCCGCTTGTCCTTCGAACTAAAATATTTCGATTCTGAAAAACAGAATACAAGCATTTTGTGGAATTGCAGCAGATGAAAAGAAGCACACGAGAGCCTTGTTCCAGTAATGAAAAATACATGTATGAACCGAGCTATTGTTGAGTTAGGGGCATCGCATTTTTGCGATCTCTCGCCAATGTCATGTAGTTGAAATGAAAAATTGCGATAAATATCGTAGTAGATAATTTCTGTAAGTATCAGTTTATTTATTTATATAAATAAGACACCCAACATAGAAACAACAGAAAACACGATTAAGGTAGGTACCTACTTAACATGATTAAGGACAAGGTGGTAACATTTTTAGAACATATAGAACACCCAGAAACCCGGAACAAATATCCGTTACTTATCTGCAGATCGTAAAAAAAACCGAGGCGGGAATTGAACCCGCAACTTCTAGGTCGTAGGCCGACTTTCGCCCGCTGCGCCACAGAGGTCGTCAAGCATTAATCTTACTGGTACAGAACTATGCGAAACAAAACAAACCCTACAAAACATAGGTGGTCTAGGTATTACGTTCGTAACAGAACTAATTTCACACATTCCGCCCCGTACACGTGAAAATGAGGCCTTTGTGAAACCCACTGCAATCTAGCTCTGACTGCAACATCGGACGCTCTAATTAAACCCTGAGCGGAAACTTCTGCTGTGGCTCAGAGCTTTACAGAACTTTAATTGTTTATTTGCTATTACTTTATGAAATGTTGATGTCAGCATCGGAGTTGTGGTATTATGGACGTATGCCCAATCTTGTGAAAGAAATAGATATTATAAAGATTTTGTTTGCACGTACAAATACGTGCTAATTTTAAAGGGCCAGAATTTTTGAGAATTAAATTTTCCTGAAAAAGTTACTGAGTGCTTTGTAGCAATATCAAATAGAATTAAAACCGTCGAAATGGCAAAATTTATCTCTCATTTAAGCCAACGAGAGCTGCAGGGGTATTTTAATCAGGAAAGGCTTTAGCGTTTCCCCCCTGAAGATGTTTTCACTTGATGGAAAACAGAAACGTCGGATAAACTACTATCGTCATAGTTTCCTTACCTTATTCCTATTTTTTCAAAATGAATAGTATCATTCAACTTGCACTAGTTCTTCTCAGAAAGTTTACAGGAGCCGGAATGTAGATGGATTGGAACTACGTATGAAAGACGAGACGTGACCAAAATGTTCGAGTACCCACATCCAACTTTTTCAATACACAGTAGGGTTGCCATGATTAACATAAAAGATGGTTTTGGGTACAATCATATAAACGTAAGTATGATTGGTGTTCGGTAGGGTTCGAACCCGATATGAATGAAAACAGTCAGAAAATCCGCGGCTAATTAATTTTAAATCTGTTGCCGATTTATTTCCTCTACGATACGGTTCACAATACTGATAGGATGGATTATGGTATTGAATAAAACTAATACCATTCCAGAAGCCATTTTGCGTAAGGTCTGTAAGTACAAAAGTAGTAAACAATTTCAGTGAAAATCATGGTCACTCTACACTCAACAGGGGAAAACCCACACAGCCATGAATAGTGCTCTTTAAGCGCAAGCCACACTATTCGATGCTCGGCCTGCGGTTTAATGTGGTTTACATTCGTTAATCCTACGGTTTAATTGCTTTGAAACAGTAGAGTTTGAAACCCACAATTTGAATGAGTACCTATATATAAACTGTCGATTTTCATTATCAACGGGATAGATGAAAATAAAGGTTTGTCTACGGTGTATGCAAGCTGAATGGAAGATCTGGAAAAAAACATAGGGGAGCTGTAGACCTTCGACGCTTGAAATTATGATGCATAAAACTCTAATGAGAGGTTAGCAGCTCTATCTACATTATACTAATCAATGTATGAAACAGATTATTATGTAATTGACGCCCGCCGTCGTGATCGAAATGGTGAAAGGCTTTTATTGACAATTGATACAGCTTTCCTACCTAATCCGTGGTTTCAAAATAAATATAAAATCTTATCGTTTTTTTTTCGTATTAAAAAGGTACACTTATAATACGTGGCTCGTGTAACATTCAATAATAATAAAGATATCAATAAACCTTACAGTAATAATAATCTTCCTCTATAAAAATTTAGAATTTTATTTCTCAGGATCAACAGTAACCTCCAAGAACACTCGAACCTCATTCACGAACTTGGTAACCAGCTCATCCGACTCCAACGAGAGCGTATTAGCCACATCCTTCATCAGCTGTCTCAACGGCCCACTGAATTTACCACCCGACTTCACCCAATCGTAGTATCTATCCAGAAACGTGTTAAATGGCTGCGTTCCGTGCTGACTGTAGAAATGGTCCATATCACTAAGAATTATGTTGACAAGTTTCACGTCACGAGCCGTTGTGTTAACCGTTGACGTACGAAGCGAATTAATTCTGGTTTCCACAGATTTTTGTACGTTTTGTAGGACGTTTTTTGTGTGTATGTTCGCTGCATACGCCATGTCCATGAGAATAGCTTGGAATTCGGTAGCTGTTACGTCACTGATTCTGTAGTAAAAACTGGTGCCGGGTAGAGCTTCGTGGAAGTAGCGTATGAATTGTCGAACTTTCTCATCCGGGAGTTCTAGGAGCTTTAGTAGAAAGTCGTTGAGGGCTTTGGTTACCTCGTAGCTTCCGACGCACACGTGATGCTCCGTGCACAGTCTCGTGGCACTCTCGAGCTCGACCGCTGTGCAGTCGATGACGATTTTCTGCGTCAGTTTCTGTTTAACGTCTGTAATCTCTTCGACGTTGCCCTTCAGCCTATCAGCCGCGAATGCCATTGCCCTCTCTTGTAGCTTAGCGTTGATCCGTTTCGTCAGATCGGTCCAGATAAACCTTTGATCTTCGTCCGTGAATACCTTATCTGCATGACTTAGGAGCTTCTTTAACGTGTTGAGGGTATTTTTCAGTTCGTCTTCGAAGATTAGAGAGTCGAATCCAGCTTGTTTGTCGGTTTGAAGTAGAGCTTGGAATATGGACTCTATGGTTCTGGTCAGCATGATGACGTAGTCATTGACGTATTTTTTCAAGGTTCCGGCACAGACGTGGAGGTCTCTGCAGAGGAAGGCGGAGTTCACGAGGAGAGAGACGGTGTCCGAAGCTTTGTCGTTCAAAGCGAACGCTCTTCTGCTACTAAATTCGTAATTGTCCCTCAGGTAGTCTGAAATGGTGTCCATGACGTCTTTGCCAAGGCTGAGGGATCCTTGGAGATCGACTTTTACAGCGTCCAGTTTTGTTGGGGGCCCTGAAAATGTAGGTATTGTGGTTATTACACGGGGGTGATGTAATGAAAGATTTAAACTGTTAATTATCTCATTTATCTGATTTATTCTGATACTCAGTAATAGACTTCGTTCGCAATATTTTATGGATATATTTATTAATGGAAGGAAGGATTAATAGTAAGAAAGAACATGATTATTACCTAAAAGTAGTATGCACAATAACAAAAACATTTCTATCGGCACGATTTGCTACACAAAATAAAACAGATTTATTATATTACCCCATTTATGTTTCGCGTTTTATTACTATTATGTAAGTAGGTATATAAATTGGTAGGTATGTATAACGTATTTGCTAACATTGCGTTATTTTATACGTATACCTACCTACAAAAAAAGGTTAAAATTAAAGACCGCCATCGGTATGTACCTACCTATTGTGTTGACCGAGAAATAACGGCTGTGAGCCCTGATATAGGTAATTAGCACCTTTAAAATAACTTTACAGTAGGTACTTATAACAAAAAAACGGTAGTTTTAACCTACCAAATGAATAAGGCAGGTACTTGTTCTTCCTTTACCGCTGGGTTCATAAATGAAATCCGTGCAAAAATGTACGCTCAGCGTCTAAATAGTGATCTACGTTGAATCGTTTTCATTTATTCTGGAAAGTTCAATACAAAAATGAACGTCCAATGTCGATTTCGTGAAAACGGCGAAAACGTTTCAGAACAATATAATAGATTAGATAAAAGATGTGTTGTTATTATAACAATATGTATTGAATTGAAAAATAATAATTGAATTATTCAAACCTTTTCCTATTTTTGGTCTTTACTTTTAATAACTTTACATTATTAAGATTCATAACTCTAATATGCACTATTTTTTTGATGTTGTGACATCTTCTGGTAATTTTAAGAAACAGTGAATAAAAGTGTTTATCTTTGACACAAGATGGAGCTAGTGCAGCAATAGACTGACGAAGTGTTTTTGCGGCTTGATAGTGTGTTCAATTCCTTGTCTATGGTCAGTGAAAAAAAAACGACTTTGACGTTTCTCCGATCTGTCAAGTTCTTTTTATTTCGGCCATTTTTGCCGAAAGTTTCGTGTTCCTTTTGGGCCGCGTATCTGGTCGTGGCCACTAGATCACTGATTTAAAAACCATACAAGATGGTGCAGAAGAAGGTAAATTCCATGTGCGTTTAGCGGAATATCATATTTTTATTACTGAAAGTGTGGAAATAGTGTTGTTTTGATGGTAACATGTCCAACCAGTGTTCGGTGTTTTGGGTGCAAGTTTCGTTGTTTTTACGAAGTTATTGTGATTTTCAAGGATTCAGTGACCCTATCGATTACTCTTCATATAATTTCACGCGGTATCTAATACATTTTCATAAGTTCTTCAAAGTGTTTACATCATAACCTCTCAAGACCATGATGATAATTTAGCCAAGCCTGTTCCACTGTTTCTTCAATTAGTTTTAATCTGCCTATTTATCGAGTCTATCGCTAACTAGTTTACGGGTATACCTCGATTTAATCTGGATTCTACAACTGATACTACCTCGTTTACACTGAATTCATGAACAGCAACTTAATTTTTTTTAACGTTTTCAGCCTAAGAAGAAGGTAGGGAAGAAGGTAGCGGCCGCCCCTCTGGTCGTAAAGAAAGTTGAAGTTAAAAAGGTTGTAAACCCTCTCTTTGAGAAGAGGCCCAAGAACTTTGCCATTGGTAAGTTTTTCGTTCTGTCATTTACCTCAAGTCGACAGCGAAACAAAGTAATTTTGTAAGGCAGCGACAACGAAAGGTCTTCAAAGTTCGTAAAACTTATATTTTAGTTTGAGTAGAGAAATTTATTGTCAACTGTGCAGAATTACTTTCGCTTTGTTGTCAACTGTGTTGATGGACAAATGATGTAAAATATTATCAACTGAAAAACCATGAGGTTTCAATAACGAGCTTTTTAACTCTGATAGTCCAATATCAACATTATAGATTTCTTGTTCAACAAAATACAATACAGCGCCCATGTGATTCCTAACTGTTGTTATATTTATTTGAACATAACCTTAAATATGTCAATAAACAAACAAATATTCCTTTGTATCTAAAGAAATACCTAAATGTTGGTAATCCTTTGATTAGCTTTATCCAACTGTTCTGGAACAATTGGGATATAAGGTTAATCAATATTAATTTAATTGACTTTACCATTTTGATCTACATTGAAAGAGACAATATCACATACTTATTTACCAATAGTTTTGATTTGATACCAGAAATCTACAACAACTTAATAACTCTTATCATTATATTTCTCAAAGAGCATATTTCAATTGTGTAACAAATACAATTGCTTAGGTCAGGACGTTCAGCCGGTCCGTGATCTGTCCCGCTTTGTGAAATGGCCCAAGTACATCCGTATCCAGCGCCAGAAGGCAGTTCTGCAGCGCAGGCTGAAGGTGCCGCCACCAATCAACCAGTTCACCCAGACTCTCGACAAGACCACAGGTGAGACTTCCATTTACTATTTAATTTTTTGTTTAGTAAATAGAGATGAGAATAAACATGGTATTGTAAAACTATTTTCTAAGGTGCTAGGTTAGTTACGATAAGGTACTAGATTTTGCTGGACAGTAGTTAGATGATGGAGGCCTAATTAAGTTGTTTTTTAAAAACATCTTAAAAAAACTTTAAAATCCAATTGCGATGTTTTAAACATACATTATACAGACAGCTACTTGTATTAATTATCACCACCATTTGTTTATCTTTTGAGTATACAGGCCTTGACAAGATGTATACCTAGAATACCATGTTTTGTTCCATCCAACATAGACATACTATGATGATTACCAATGCAATCATGAATCACTATGATTATCAAACATATATACGAGCTTTTTAACTCTGAACTTTTCTTAAACTATAATGTGATGCTGTGCTTTAAGTATTTGATTTAAATGGATTTTATTTTGCATTTCAGCCAAGGGTCTATTCAAGGTCTTGGAGAAATACAGGCCTGAGACTGAAGCGGCCAGGAAAGACCGGCTCAAGAAGGCTGCTGAAGCCAAGGTATAGTTTATTCTATCATTTCCAGTCAATCCTAATACTAAATAGTTGATAAAAATATTGTTTTGAATAAGAAAGTGCAATTTTGATCTATTATATTTTTATAAATCATGTTTCATACACAAGTATTTCAATAACATATTCAATGCCCAAACTCACATGTCATGTACTTATACAAGCGTGTGTGGGAATTATCATGATAAAGAAGCTTACAGACCTTTTCACTTTCAAACACTAATTTCATACCATTGGGAATTAGACAGTAGACATTTTATGTAACTCCTTTATTATTGAAATTTGCACTATTTTTCAAATATTGTTTATGATGCATACAACTTAACAACTGAACGCCATGCGGACACTTTCCACCAAGATCTCTGATGACAAACATACACTCAGCTGAAAGATGTTAGAAAACACCAGAAACTAACAAGGTTATAATTGCAGGTGGCCAAGAAGGACGAGCCGCCAGCGAAGAGACCCCTGACCATCCGCTCCGGCACCAACACAGTCACCAAGCTCATTGAGAAGAAGAAGGCTCAGCTGGTTGTCATCGCTCACGATGTTGACCCCATTGAGGTAGGTTATGATTATTTTTTACGAATTTGTTTTCCATAAAGATGTCTTGCGAAGCATTCCAAAGAATCCAAGAAAGAAAAAGCCCTATTTGCCCACTTTTAATTTAGATAGTAATTGATTATTAATAATCTGCATTAAAATCATAACTATTTATGTTACTATTCCAAATACGACAAACATTTATTTATATAGATAGGACCTTCAAAAATAATTTGATATTTTTCGAAATACTACTGGAAAAATTGTTTGTATTTAAATTCTGCTACATCTAACTATGTACTGTGATGTAAGAATTTCTTCACCTGAGGCTGTAGAATTCATAATTACATGATAAAATTCTACAGCTGCATGAAGCAACTTGACTCTGAGTCCAACATACCTTCAAACCTGTTACACATGATCCACAAACCAATTCTAATAACGTATTTGTTTATTTACAGCTGGTTCTCTTCTTACCCGCTCTGTGCCGTAAGATGGGTGTCCCATACTGCATTGTCAAAGGAAAGTCCCGTCTCGGAGCCCTGGTACACCGCAAGACCTGCACATGCTTAACCCTAACAAATGTAAGCTCACCGTACTTAACGTTATATGTATACTTTACTTGTATTATTGCTCGAAATTTAGACGTAGATTTGGTACAAGTCAGATGTATGTTATGATGATTTATTTGCTATCAGAATGCCATGGTGAAAGCCCATCTACCACCAATACAGATGTTTCTGAGCATACTCTGACTTTACAAATACCCTTATTATATACTCAATTCATTACTGCACAATACATATACAATATCTCTATTTATCTCCACTCCACAAATATTGTCAAAAAAGTAGCAAATTCTTGCTAAATTATCTTTTAACAGTTGTTTTAACAGGGAGTATAAAACATAAATACTGTTTTAGATCTCTAAAAGATACAAAATTATCATAGTGACTACAGTGTAAACATAGACGTGAAGCATTCTCTTCTCGCCGTGCTAGTTTTTCGTCTCTTGTATATTAACAAAAATGCTTGATTAGTCTATAAATATCCAATTTATTATTTAATTGTAATAATACATAGTATTGTAAATGTAAATTCATATGTAAATGATGTATTCAGGTTGAACAAGCGGACCGCGCCGCGTTCACGAAGGTGATCGAGGCCGTGAAGACGAACTTCAACGAGCGCTACGAGGAGCTCCGAAGGCACTGGGGCGGCGGCGTGCTCGGCAACAAGTCCAACGCGCGCATCGCCAAGCTTGAGAAGGCGAAGGCTCGCGAGATAGCGCAGAAACAGGGCTAGGCCCAATAAATATAAGCTTTAATTTTGTTGTTTTAATTTATGGTTCCTCCAAATAATGATAATGCACAATATCTCGTCATAGCGGGATGTCGTGCAGATCTCAGTTCCCCCACTAGAATCCATCATGGTTGCTCATAATATAACGTTGAGGTCAAGAACTTTATTTTACATAGAAACAAAAACATTTACATGGACACGTTGGAAAAACTTTTAAAATTAAACGACTTTTATGCATGTAAATTACTTTTTTATAAAGTAGGTTTTTAGATAAGTTAAAATATGGCGATATTTTGTAAGACTAGGTAGGTAGGTGGAAAACAATTTTCGTGAATAAACAAATGTTTTGAAACTAGAATAATTTAGTTGCTATATACATCAAAATGTAAGCACATATATAATCTGTAGGTATGGCCAAGTTACTTTTTACCGCGGTATTAGATGCCTAGGTACCTAGTCCTTCATAATCATATAATATAGCGAGCTTCCTGTTCAACAACTTATTGAGATAACAACAGGAAATTTTCTTGTTGTAAGAACCTTAAAAAATGTAGTAGGTATGTGAACTTTGTCAATAGACAGTTCTTGGGCCAGTCTACTTGCAGAGGAGATGAATGAAAACAATTCAGTAATATTTGAAAATATTTATTCTTGCATTCCTCGTAGATAGGTAGGTAGGTAAAGGTATCATATCAATTACATTGGCTAGCTCTCTGGCGCAGCAGGCGTAGGTCTGCCTGCGACGCAGGAGGTTGCGGGTTCGATTCCCGCCTCAGAACAACTTTTTTTCAGATAATTTGTTCCGGGTGTTCTAATCCTATACTAACTCATCATCATCATCAGATTATACAATACAATACAAAAACACTTTAATGTACACCAAAAACAAAACACAAAAAGAGACTCGTACAACGAGCGGCCTTATCGCTAAAGAGCGAGATTATTCTGTTCGTTTTGTCAGTGGAAGTCCAACGCTTTATTCTGATAACTTTTCGACCCCAGTTGCATATTTATTATGTACGTGAATTTCGAATTTGAATGGAGAACTGCCCAGCCATATGGCATTCAAAAAAAGTCCCAAACAGCAGCTGTTTCCACAGCCGCATAAGCCCAACCAAAGAGTCCGAAATCCCACGTGTACCACTGCATCAATAGCGTAATAATTATGGAAAAAGGATGCTTTGCTTTCTATACGCACGCGCCAAAACCAACAGGTTACAGGATTCTAGACTCTATGGTCGCGAATCCTCAGTCGAAGCGAGCGCGCAAGCGTGGCGGCTGAATCACGCATTTAGTTTGTCCAGAGAAATAATGATAAAATTGTTTTAATCAATGAAATGTTGTCGTGAAATGGACTATTTTTGTGGGGGGATATGGTTTGATGTGGTGTGCAGTGGTAGTGATGCCAGATGATGGCTGTAGTGGATATTTTATTAATTGGATTGGTTGGTGCATCGGCGTCTATGGTGAGACAGTGATGATTTTGTATTATAACATAATAATATTATTTAACCTTTTTTGTTTACGTATTTTTTTTATTACGACGCTGGAAAGAGTGCCTAGATCGCCTACGTTATACCTAAATCAAAAACATACAAATGTAGGTAGCCCTACTTGCCCTGTAAGTTATAAATCTAGCATGTAGGTACCTACGGATTAATTTATTAACCATTTTAGTCTATGTAATGATATCTCTTATCTTTATAAGTCACTGGTTATCGCATTCCTCCGCTTATCAAGAAATTTTTAACGAGTAAATCCGCGTGGCGCAGCTAGTCAGTATTTACAATTACAAGGGGATCACGAACGGTTGGACCGATTTCAGTTTAGTATGCATTAGTTGTTTTACGGTACTTTGTTAAAACACCTGATAGGTTTAATTTCAGGACTTGTGAGTTCTCAAGGATCAAAGTGACTACGTGACTGCAGTTCCGTAGTCTTTACCAGAGACAATTTTAAATAATTTTTTTGCGACCATGTTGAAAGAGCTAATAATACTCTTAGAACCTGGATGCGCTAATAAAACTTACTTGATACTTAAATATCCTATTTTTTCCCAAACGTATTTTTATTGTAAATTTGAAAATAGAATCAATATAATGTAAAATAAATTAATTCCTGAAATCTAGCACCCATAATATTCGCTTCGAGCTTACCCCGGGGCTAAGTTGCTGTGTGAATTTGTCCAGCAATATTTATAAAAAAATAAAATAATACTATTTAAATAAATTTTGAACAATTTTACGTAGGTAACAATAATGAATTTGACCAGATTAGCTAAGAACTAGTTTTTAACATAACGAATATCTTCAAAGAGTTCTAGGCTAGATATTCTTATTGTACGCCCACATAATCACATAAATGTTTGAACTTTCTTTGAAACAGAAAACGATTTCAAACAAATCATGTTTTAATAACTGTATTAACAATAATTATATTATCATGCTATTTAAAAAAATAGGATAGTTCGTAAGAAGTTGATAAACTTAGAATATCCTCTATGTCTATGTACCTACAGAGAAGAAAATGATAGGTAACTCTATTTATAGATACTTTTAGGTGTTTATACTTGTTAATAATGTTAACAAATCGCGATAGTATAACAAAATGATCTTTTTTCTCTCGGGGTAATTATACATACTTATGTTCTGTTATTTACATATATACCCATATTTTGTTCTGTCATGATACTAGAGGCTGCGGGTTTGATTCCCATCGTTTTTGAACTGTACGAATTTAAATAATTTAGATCTCAGACAGAGGCTTTTGATATTATCTAATTTGCCGAGTAAAATCCTCAAAAATTCACAAATATTTGGCTCGGCCTCTGTTCCCGGATTAGGCTAAGACAAGTTAATTTTCAGCGCCTTGTACTTAATCTAATTAAAAACAGCTAGCCTCACATAATTACTCCCATTCTGGAACTAATTTACATTAATAGATAATATCTATCTTGTGTTTTTTACGTTATCTAACTAACGTAAAAAACACAAGCTAAGCTGTCGGCTAGGTTAAATATAATTACATAAATGTACCCTAGTTTCATATAATGTAACGAGGCTTTAAACAGCCCAGACTTGATTTGGCTAATCCCATTAGCGTATTAGTGTAGACAGGCCAATTCATTTGCTCTATTTGGTTTTTATTCCTCTTTTGTCGCTCAGTCAAGGTTGTAAGTTGTACTGAAATGGGGAATAAATTTCGAATTAAAGCACGTTTAATAAACATTAGAATGTATTTATGTTTCCATAGCTGGGACACAGGGACTTCTATCTTGACGAGATAGATTCATCTTAATTCACTAGGCCAAATGCGCGGGTTGGTCAATGCCATATATCCTGTAAACTTTTTAAAGTTATCAGAACATGCTGGAATCTTCACGATGTTTGCCTTCACCGTTAAATCACGTGTTTAACGCGCACATTATACTTTCAAGTAAAACTCTACATCCTTCGAAACGCAATTCCACTGAGCTACTGATTGCCAATGCCAACACAGCAAAACTTTAGTACCTACCTACACCAATAGCACAGATAACAGAATACTAAGGTTCCTACCTATAGTTATATAGGTATGTCTTCGTGTGTGTTTGTATAGTCCACACAAATACAATCACGCTACCGGCAAATCACACAGCACCTCTGTAATCTTCTGTACACAAAGGAACTCAAATTGATGGAATGTAATCAGGACGGGGGCTAAATGGGGACCTTCCCCTTTATTCAGTAAAGTTTACGTAATAAACGTAAATATTATCCATAAAAGTTGGTTTTGTAATTAAAACAGCATAAAAAACAGCACCTCTGATGAGGTTAATTCGAGATAGTCAAATAAAATCTCTAGACCTGTGCCAGAGAGTATTATATTTAGTATTGTATATTTTTTTATTGACATAAAATCGATATAAATGATATCTTTTCTTTTTGATTACCTACTGTGGTATTGCAATGTCTATAAAAAGGCCTTGTTGGCTAAGTTGGACTTTCATTTCGAAGGTCATAGGTTCACACCCCGCCGAGCATTTTTTCGCTTAATTTAGCGTAGGGTCCATTAATACCAGAACTAGAAAGTTTATTGATTGGTACTTACTTTGATATTTACATTAAATATAAATAAATAAATATTACTGGACAATTTTACACAGCGACATCTAGCCCCGTGGGTAGCTCGATAAAATATAAAATATTTAATAAAACATTGCGTTAAAATTAGGAATGCCTCGATACACGTTTTTGCCGATACGATACCGATACCGATGCTCTTATAAAAATATCGGCGATACCGATGCCGATACCATATCGGCATCGGTATCGGTATCGGATGCATCCCTAGTTAAAATATTAAATACCACATAAAGCTTACAAAAAATAGCAACATAGTGATTATTGTCCATAAGTCTAGTCGCTTTAAAGACTATAAAGATGAATTATCGACGTCCCCACATTGAAAGGCCTTTTATATCATTGAATGAATTTAAATGCATTGAATAGGATCTTTCGGGCCCACTATTGTATGAACACGTGTTAAATGACGAAATGATTTATTCTTTGTTGAGGCATAATAGACTTAGATGCAAAGGTGTAACCTACTAGAGCTTTTTATATAGGTACCTATTGAAAGTAGTTAGTTCAACTCGGTACAAGCTAACGGGGTTCAAACCCTTTGGTTGCTATAATAGTTTTTTTCGGAAAAGTAATTAAAACCCTGGCAATTTTTTGGCATATTAAATAATATAGGTAAAATAATATAGGTAAGATCTTGAGATGCACAACAAAATTAGTACGTTCCTAATATTTTTTATCGTAATTTTTCTATCGTTAAACTACCAAAATTAAATCTTGTGCAACCATTGGTAGGTATTATAAATCTACGTTTCAACATCCATGCCAGAATTCCCATCATTTAATCGCCCCATTATTTTCATTTCTCTCAACAATCTGAAAAAAATAGCCAAACCTCCCGTAATTTATAGTTTTCATAAATTGTTCATGTAACTAAAATATTTGGATTATGGCTTTTTATAACGAACAGGTGAGATTTCGTAAATATTATTGTAAGATTTGAGGTTATCATGATATATTGAGTTATGCTTCGAATGTTATATGAATTATAGTACGTTTATTGTTAAAGCAGTTTTGGCTTGGAGTATAAACCGTAGGATTGATTTAATTGTTGAATGGGCTCGTAGGACTGCACCGTTGTTCGGCTAGATACGTTATTAAACGGATACCTAGGTAGGAGTATAGCAAGCGAAGCGTAAGATCAAGTGTAGATAGTATGACTGGTTTATCAATATATCTATTGTAAACTAAATGTAATTGCAACTCGTTTCTGGTCTTAATAAGTTAAAATATAGACGTCCAAACGGCTACAATGAAAATGTTTAAAACATACTTTAAAAATTCCTTTTTAGAAGTAATTTCCAAGCGCCGTGTCGAGCGGAAAATAACAGTTTAAAACTTTAAAGTAAAGAGCTGCTATTTGTTATCTCCAACTCGTACTGATGATTAATTTTGTTTCTCGGAACACCCTGTTGTCTGTTAATGGACATTCCGAAACTGTGCAACACTAAATGTTTTTTTATTTACACAAAAAATGAGTTAAAAAATAATCTCTCGGGTTGCTCTCTCAATAAAAATCTATAAAAAAAAAAGTTGCTGAACAATTCCGTGACAAGCCCCAAGTGGTAAGCTGGAAGCTTGTGTTACGAGTATTATATGTTTGATATACTTTTTTGCGTGTTATCGGCCGGGCTATGTATGCGTAATGAAATATACATACCTACATAGATGTATACATATGTAAAACACCCAGAACAGCTGGAACTAATATTTTTATTATATTTCTCTTGCGTCGCTGGCGGACATTTACCCGCTGCGCCACATAGATCTCTACACTACACAATACATTTCAGAATCAGAAGAACAATCTTTAAGAAGATTTAGACACTTAGTATTTAAGAAAACATCAAGAGAAATGGTAATGATGCGATATTTATCCTGAGTAAACGTGCTAACTGCAGCTACGCGCCCTCATAGTCGTTTAATCTGAGCTCAAAGCATAAAACAGGACTAGTATACCTTTTTCACGCAGTTTATGCACGGACAGAAATCAAGATCGCGACATAAAATCACTAAATTCTGATAAAAAAATATTTAAAATAGAACAAGTGTGTGTAGCAATATTCTTCGTAGTACTAGCTACGGCGTTCGTAGAGGCTCTACGAATATTTTTACTGACTATTGAAACAGATTAGAATTGTGAAAATACCCGTGATAGATTCTTGTATTGTGAATCAAATAATGATTGTCGCTACATATAGTAGCGATTTGTTCTATTTGTCCCATGAGTTTTTGAGTGGACCTTGAATCTTGTGTTATGGTTGCTAAATTCAATTCTAAAAATAAAAAATAATATACTTAGATGGATATATATTTTTTCCTATACATATAAAACACCCAGAACACCAGGAACGTATATTTGCAGGTCGTACGAATTTTTGTCACGAGGCGGGAATCGAACCCTCTTGCGTCGCTTGATATAGGTAAGGTACGACTTTGTTTATCAATACTCGCGACTAAAAGTCGCGTCCGTTATCTAGTATATAACAAAATAGCAAGTGAAAAGAGCTCTCCGAGCGTTCAGCCGGGGCCGGTTATAATTAATCCGGTTAATGAGAGCTCTTTGTTGATGCGAGTAATTATTTGTTGATGCGTGGCGGTGACGGCGGAGATCGGATATTTATTTTTGAAATCAGTTTCATTTTAAACTTCATTAAATTGTTTATTGTGTTCATTTAGAAAATGTCAGAAGGAAATGAAGTGTCCATGTCTTTGCCGCTGTAAGAGTAAAAAATGCTTGCGGTGAAGGTCCGTTTGCTACGCCAGAGGCTGTGGGTTCAATTCCCGTCTGTGGGCCATAATATATTTGTAATATCTGCTAATATTAGTTTTTTGTGTTCTGGGTGGTATAATAAAAAATCTATGTAATGTCTTTATAATACTTAAGTGTATCAGAAATCGTAACACAACCTTCGATCTTAGATACGATGGGCTTAGTTGTTGCTGGGTGAATGGTCCATCAATATTTATTTGTAAATAAGTCTAAAATTACTTGCTTAACTTACTTTGCATTGATGCTTCTTACTCGTAATCGTAATCGTCTGTGCCTAAATGGATATTCTGTGTCGGGAAAATCGTTAAGAAATCAACAAGCATTCGTGAAAACCAAGCTTTTGTCAGCGTGCCTACATCACATTTATAATTTATAGTAAAGGATGTGAGAGTGAAGAGCTCTTTGTTTGTTAGTCTAAATACGACTACAAATCTGTATGGGTCGATCGTGGAGTAAGTTAGTGTGTTTTCGACGACATTCCATAAACACTTTTCCTTTAAAGTGCTGTTTTATCGTTTTTATTGTTATTTAATATCTATTAGAGAGACCCGTGTTCTTACGGGGGCGTCATATAGGTTGTTATGATGATGATTTAGAAATACCCCTGCACGTAAGTGAGGTGTACCGTTCCTAAAAGAACTCATTGAGAACAAGGTCAAGAACCTTCCAGAATCCAATTTTCTCCCCAGCACACTTAAACTGGCATTACCCGCATTTGCTACTTAATTTCACAAATTCCAAATTGCTCGAAATGATATTGTTGAGTTGGGCAACAAAACTCTGTTTTCTAAGCAGCGCGGCAGCTAATTTGTTTTGCAACTTTACAAGTTGAAGTTATGGTAGGTCAACAGATGGGCCTACAAGTTGGTCCTTTGTTCCAACAGATGCCATTATTTAGGGTAAAGGAAATGTACTGGCAACATTCTTGAGCATGTATTGTGTTTCATGAATAACATTTGAGTTAACATAAAATTTATGTTAACTTAATAATAATATTCACCAAGGTTTATTTTGTGATATATCAAGACAAAAACACTCGTACCGCAAGCATATCTTCTTACATAACTGTACTTAGTTACTGAAAGGCGTGTTCAGCAATTTCATTTCGACGCTCGTGAGTTCAAACCCCGCCGTGCAACTCTTTAAAATGTTATGTGAAGCTGTGAAGGCAAACATCGTGAGGAAACCGACATGAAGTTTGAAGTGTTTGAAGGGCATGTATCAACGTTCTAATCTCCATCGTCGAGGGAGAAGTCCCTGTGTCCCAAAGCAGTGCGAACGTATCTAAATGGGGGTGCCTATGCTTACTAAGTTAGTTTTAGCGTCAACACAGGCAATATTTGCTAGACTTGACGGAGATCCTCGAGCGAGCGGTCTGCTGATTGATGGCAGATAGATAACTGGTTTAGCTCCGGCCTGAGCCGATGAAAGGCCGCCGGATTTATTGATTGCTTAGCTGGATGGAGCCAGGATGAGATCTGAGGGGCTAGACTCATGATGGAGATTAAGCATTTTTATGTATGTTAAAGTGTACTCGTTTAATTGGCTGGTGTGGGATATTGTGGCTTTCATTAACTTCAGTCACCCATTAACTATACTTTTAATAAGACTTACGTTAAATAAACATCATTAGTAAGTACGGTATGTTAGCATAGCACAAGAAAATAACGTAAATATAAAATATTGTTCTTTGTTATATCGAATACTGGATGACTTAAAACTTATCAAAATTTTTATAACTACATAAAATAATAGCTTTTTAATATTAGTTGTTTATTTGTTGTTGAGTTATGTATAGGTTTTTGGCTGATATTTCCCCGTTCTTATACCTTAGTACGTCCTCATTGGCTGAGATCGTTTGAGATATAAAATGAAGAGATAAAAGGAATTACCAGAGCCAGACTTTATCTGGATAAATCAAAAAGACAATTTTAAGGGAAAATACTTTTCGTTCGTTTAGCTTTAAAAAATGATGTATGGAATTAAATTCTTGGACGTAAATGATTCACGTACTGTTCGAATTCGGAGCAGCTTATAGGTAGATACATTAAATATTTTTTGTTAGAAAAGAGTTTAGATAATTATCTATACTAATGATTATAATAATCTTTTATTTGCTGCATAGAGTAAATAAATAAATAAATATTAATGGACAATTTTTCACAGTGACATTAAATGGCTTTGTGGTATTGGTATTAAGTCCCTTATCCAGTTTGTCAACCCCACGGGAAAATCTGATGTGATATCTACTTCGCGGCTTGCGAAACCATCACACGTTAAAATCCTACATCCTTCCTTGTAAATGTACATAACAATAAGCAACTAACAAGCGTGGCATCACCAAGACTTACGTTAGTTGTGCCGGTCGATAGAAGGGCGAGGGCGGCTGATTCCCGACGTGGTCTGCGGAGGTATCCCGGGACTTGATGCGATGGAACAATAGCGATAGGTGACATTCGAAAGTTCGTCTAGCTGTCAAACACAAAATTATCGTATCGTAAACTTATTTACACTGCTGCACTCAGATCTGCTAAGTCATACGTTCATTTATAATAAAGTATTACATAATTACTTAACGTAGATTTTAACAATAGAAATGGAACAAAGAAGCAGAAAACTAGAACTAAAAACAAAAATAATAATTATTCATATTAATATTAATTATTAATAATTGTTGCATAGGTACGTATTACGTTCTATAAAAAGAGATGGCGTGGTTATATTTTTAGGCCAGCACGAAACGGCATGACGATTACGACGAGAATATTACCCGTCGTTACCAAGAGTAAGCCCCTGCTTATAAGTGACTATTGCTCCTTTACTCAGTCTCTAACTTTTGTCTCAATGTCTTGTCTTGTCCACACGGCAGTAAACAATTAGATATGTAGGTATTATCTTTCCATTATTGTCTTTGCCTGCGTGTTAATATAGGTTTTAGTAAAACCATTTCTAAAATGAACGCCCCTCCACCGAATTCTGTATTTTTTTTTTCTGTGTATTCTGTTTTTCTGTATTTCCTCTCACACGTTGAAATCATCACGGTTTTGTGGAGGGGAGTTCATTTTTAGAATGGTTTTACTATACCTATATAAATTAATATATATACAATATCAGTCTTTCCGTAAACATGGCACTTAGAACAGTGTCGAAATATCGGGATAATTCGTTTCATGATGAACTATTGTTAAAAACCATGATAGTTTATAAAGTTATATATGCCAATATGTTCACTTGTACTGAAATTAATTGACATATTAGACTATTTGGTTATTAAACACATGAATAGATATGTAACGTCGTGGTTTGATAAATTCATATTGAAATAAACGGGCAATACACGAACCTTATTTACGTAGACTATTGATCAACCGTTTCGTCCCATAACGTGGGACATCTTCAGGATCAAGGACACTGCAAGGACACGTTATGGGACGAAACGGTTGATCAATAGTCTACGTAAATAAGGTTCGTGTATTGCCCGTTTATTTCAATATGAAGATATGTAACGATTGGAAAATAAACGGCAATGGAGCAAATAGCTCTATTATTGAAGGATGATGTGATTTACCAGGAGAGTGGAGCTGAGCGGTGACCGCACTAAGTTCAACGATATCTCAAACGTAGTGTTTTTCCACCATAGCTACGTATTATCCTTTAGTATCCATTTCTAATCATGTAAATGAAACTAGTAAAAGCTTACTTTTGTGTAGGTCAGGTCTGTTTCTATATTTTTTAAGCCATTGTTAATTTTGGTTTTCGTGTTTGTATGATGGAAAAATCAAAAGCCTCGGCCCATAAAGCTTATTCAACGAACAAAGACACGTCAACGAGTTGTCAAATCCTTAATTCATACGCCCTGCCCTTGATTCTCAATCTCGCCCCCTATATTCCAAATCCACCCCAATTTATCAAAACTCCCCATAATCAATTTATATTGATGAGCCATTTATTTCTACTTACCTGGTGAACACAGAACGACGCTACTGTCCGTGTTTTGGTACATACCAGAACACAGAAGCAGTGTCCTTCATATAAATTCTTGAGTAGGTATGAAGATCTTACGGGGAGAGATGCAGTGGTACTTATTCAAAGCCCGACACCACACGGCATGACCTCAAACGTGTAGAACAAATTACGAAATAACTAGACCCTAAACTTCTAAACTTAAATTAACACACTCCTAAAAACGTATCTCAACAATTTACGCAAAAATCTTGCGTCTACAAACTAAATTCCCAACGCCCTAGCCTACCCTTAGACTACTTTATATGACGCCAGACGACCCTTATCACCGAGCAATAAGGTACAGAATTATCTGAGAACATTAGGTTAGGATTATGTGATATCTTATAGCATTTGTAACCTTATTTTAAGCGGCATAAGGTTCGTTGTCTTCGTTTTATCATGTCCCAGACGTGTTCTTATCACGTTCACGTAGAGTTCAAAGTCGTTTGTATTCGCAGACACACGTGCGATTACACTGTCGCGAAAATATTACGTTCTGGGATAAAGTGATAACGGCTAGATGGGTTAGGACGACTGTTACTGTAGCATTCATATTTCAGGACTTGTACAATCAGTGGCACAAATATTTTATGGAATTCCACATTTTTGCTACCTGTTATATACCTATTAGGAGTGATTAGGACCAAACTAGAATAAATAGGAAATTAACTCTATTGTATGAAAAACAATATACAGAACAACAAACTTAACTAATTGTAAAATTGACGGATGTGGCGTATCTGAAAATCAACATACGAGCTTATATTTTACAGTCTTGTAAAGTCTTGTGTGTGTGCGTGTATGCTAGCAGCTTAAGTACTTAAATTCATGCGAAATTCGTTTCTGTATAAATATACCATATCCTCCATTTCAGGAGGGTGACGGTAATTATATTTTGAACACGATTACGTTTGCGGGAGGTATTCGTTTGATGATTTTACAAAGGATCATGTACCATCTTCAGATTTTGAGGATCGTTTTGAAATTCCAATAATTCTTGTGTCTCTTTGGAAAATACTCGCTTGCTTGGGAGATTTTTAACTTTGGGTTTAAAATAGTCATAGCAGCCCAGGGAAGGTTTAAAAGGTTTCAGAAGGTTTGTGCGGCTTATTTATTTATTATCTAAGTTAAGATCCTGTAAGCGATTTATCTCGAGAAACGAAAACGTTAAGTACTTAATGCATTTCTATTTGGGACTCGTTGGGATCACATCTGTATGTAATTTTCCATCAGGCTGTCTGACCTTTTTCAATCGGATACGGAATAAATAACAATTCCGAACTCCGGAACTGAGATACGGGCCGGTCGAGTACAGGGTGAAGCAGGTTCGACGTCTGAAATTGTGATTATACAGGGTGTTATTGACTGGCAGATAATAGGGTCAGAAAATAAATTTATATTTTATTATCTAAGTTTATGGTTTGAGTCTTGGTCCAGTTCATGACATTAACGAACGAGATCTTTACGACAGAGATTAAGCCTTAATTGGCCACACTGGCCAGAGCGGGTTGGTAAATGTCATATTATGTTCTTCTAACTTTTCAAAGAGCATCTTCATCAACAAAGTAGGCAGATGATTTAGTTAAATATTTTTGTTGTCCAAGCTTCCAGCATCTGAAATGATGAATCTGTGGAGAGAGAGAGAGAGATAGAATTATATCCTACCTTCTAGTCTCTTCATATCTTGGTCATCTTCGTGGCAAATAAACAGGCCATAAACGTTAACGACGGTTCTAAACCGAATGGCATTTAGAATGACTGAGATAAAACTGAAGAGAACATTTTTTATACCGCTTGAAGGCGGTATTCAATGGAAATGGCAGGCTTTAGGCACTTTAGGGAAGGTTAGATAGAAGGTAGGAAGGAAATTACTGTTTCACCTTTAACGCTTAGTAGTCAGTGATTCTGTTGAAATGTTTATTTCTAGGTACAGATTCAAATTATATTAAAAGGCGGATGGTACACGCGGTGTTTCGAAATAAAGATTGAAGAGCATCTCTGAATAAATCAAGACCAATCTGTCTTGATGTTATAAGTTGACAACAGCAATCACTGTTGTACTCGTATTTTGTTTTTCAATTCCGGGATTGGGTGCACTCTTCCGCCTCTCTTAATTCAGATATATAAAAATAAATAAATAAACTTTCCTCCTTGTATTTATGTTGCTTTACTTTGCGTTTCTATAGACATTTACACGGTAAAATGTACTATTCTTATGGTTTCAGCTTTTCTGAAATATGTCCATATACGAAACACATACCTACATTATGTTATTTTACTGTCTGGTTAGAATCCGTTTATATCTTATATTTTTGTGTAAAAGACTAACATCCATCTACTCAATTTTTTTTTTATTTATGTATATTATTGTTTCAAACTATATCAAAGTCCAGTTTGTATAAGTACTGCTAGGATACGTCCTAGTTCCCGTTGCAAGAAGTAAATATGAATTCCACACTAGGTTTCACCTATAACTAGACGTATAGATAAAGCATTTCAATAGAACCAATCGATTCTATCCCACACCTTGCGAACGGCGCGGCGTTTCCAATAAATTTTTATTACAACCCCAGATTCACGATAGGGTTGCTAACTTGCTAAGGGCGGGGGCTGAGGGCCCTTGCACCACTTAGACGCCGCCGAGGGTTAGGGCTCTCAAGATATCCGGGGCCACACACTCGCGCCTTTGTTGCGGGAACTACCCTTGAAGAAATGCTAGGTTACAACGCACAATCCATACATTAATAAATAAATATTGCTGGACAATTCACACAGCAACATCAATAGCCCCGTGGCACGTGGTAAGCTCGAAGCTTGTGATTTCCGATATACTTAATAGAGTAGGGACTTACTTTTTATTATAACATCCAGATACTCGGAATAAATATCTGCAGGTCGTAAAAATTTTTGTTCCGAGGCGGAAAACGACGCAACTTCCTGTGTCGCGGGCAGACCTTCGCCCGCTGTCGTCCTCCAGATGTGCGGGTTGGTCCTAATAGACGCGAAAACGCGATCAACGCACGTTCACGTCAATTGTACTCGAACCACCGAACGAACGCGCGATCAAACATTGAAATAGAATACGTGTCCTTAACCTGATAATTGCGACCCGGCTTTAAGACCCTATGTAAGGCTTAGGAGGTTGACACGAAATAGACTAGGGGAGAGCGGGGTTCGAAGTTCCGATTTTCAAATAACACGCAAAAAGACCGTCAATAAATAGACTAAAATTAAATTTAAAGGAGCTCATAGACGCAGAATTTATTCTAGTTTTACTTGATGTTGTCGTATTTACTAAATGATTAAACGTGTTAGCGTCAGCACATTTTTTCTGTGTAAAATTGACAAGGAACAACTGACCCCATCATGGGGCTGGTTGTTCCATCGTTGAGGCAAGTTGTTCCGACAGCAACTTTAATTGCTAAAGTTGCAGTTGTAGTGTGTATAATATGTATAAATGAAACACAAAAGTACTGTGCCAAAAATTAAAAAGTCATTTATTCAAAATAAGGATTAAAATTACTATATTTGGCAAATAATCATCAAAACTAAGTACCTACTAATAATTTATGTATTTTTAACTCAGGAACTTTGTTTTAGGACATTGAGATCAATCAACTAGCACTAACATTTATAGTAACAAGTAATTATAAGTCTTTAATCAGTCTAATATCTATTTTTCTATCAGAATAATGTCATATGGCATATTTTTAGTTTCCGTGCTACGGTTTTGATTTTCCGACCGTCTTCCATTACAGTATCAACTCCCCGTCGCAATAGTTATTCCGAAGTCTTGTCCCGTTCCGTTTTTCTTTTGTAGTTTCGCATCCTAAAACAATTTTTTTTTAATTAATTTAAGTACTACTTTAGCACAGGGTTCATAGTTCCGCGGAACAACTAGCCCCGGTCAAGCGGAACTTAGAGCCCCAAATTTCATAAAAAAGCAAACCAAATTTATTTTAAAAGTAAGTATTATTACGTCAATAATGATAATAATAAAACATCCCCAATAGATTTTCCAACAATTAAATGCAAGTCAGATATTAATTGCTATAAAACTGTTCAAAATAGACCAAAAAGTTTCAACGCAAAAATATTTACTCACGTTACAATTATGAGCCTCCATTCGATTACCACAGTTGCCAGTTGCCGAGGCGTCACTAAAATAGCTGACGCGATAGCGCCATGGTATGACGTCTTGCACCGTACTTTACACGTATTGCTATCTCTTTTCTTTCGAAAGTTATTTGCATCGGAACAACGTGCCCCGGGAACTTTGAACCCCGCTCTCCCCTACTTCATTCGAAAAGTTGTAGTGAATAATTCCAAAAATGGAATGAAAAGCCATTCACAAATCCAGTAATTAAATATACCTACAGAAAGCCAAAATAAATCATAAGTTATTCCTTCAAATATAAAGTTGTGTATTGTTAAAAAGCTGTAGCGTTTAGTTTATTATTTATTTATGACAAAAAGTACCCATGGAAATGTCCACAGCGCTTCTCTGTTTGTTTTGCATTGATGAGCTTTTTGTTTGTTCAAATCAAACACAGTCTGTCGTAGCGCAGTCAGTATT
Source organism: Chloroclystis v-ata (assembly GCA_963691955.1). Lineage (NCBI taxonomy): Eukaryota > Metazoa > Arthropoda > Insecta > Lepidoptera > Geometridae > Chloroclystis > Chloroclystis v-ata. The sequence goes on from OY829905.1 coordinate 7,465,673, forward strand.
TATTTTTGAGATATTTTTGCGATGAGAATTCCAAAGATTATACTAAAAATATTTAAAGTAAACAAAGTAGGATCATCCTTGATCGTCCTAGAGCAGAACGCAGTTCCAGCAACATCGAGATGTTAAATCTACCAATTCATATCGATTCTGTATCCGATTGTGCAAATTCGAGAATTCAGAAACTTTTGCCATAGAATACTGGGTAAAATCAAGGTAAAATTAATAATTTTATTATCAACGCTCCTCAGGTTAATCCTCTGTAAACTCTTAGTAAGCTCTTAGTACTCTTAGTAAATAGATACCTACCTAAACATACATGTTTTTTTTATGAGTGTTCAACATTTAAAAGAGAGTAAGTTAGGGGCCGATTATAAACATAACATATTTATGTTCTTAATAATCATCATCATTTATTCGACATAATAATAATATCCTTAAAACTTAGTTAATTTGTTTTTTATTTACAGGACAAGAATCATGGAGCCCTCCATACACACCGCGCCATCAACAAATAGAACAGAAAAAGCAAAAACCAATGAAATGGAAGTGAATATTCGATAGGACATAGCCCCGAGACTTATGTATTCCAAATTGTGTATGCCAATAGTCCATTGTGTATTCCGAATTGGGTATTCATGAAATAGTGACGATGATGGAGTAGCGATGGGTTGTGGTCAGAGCAAGATCAATCTCTACCCGAGAAAGAACAAGAATGGAAAAGGAAATAGTGCCAAGAAGTCAGGTAAGTCACCCGTAGATTTTATCTAGGTATAGATAAGGTAATTTATAATGTGTCTAAATCACGTATGTGCTTCACCATTTCAACGTTTTAATTTTAATCGCTTTGCAGTCGGTCCTGGTCACGGAAGAACTTTTGAGTTTGCTAAATAAAATACTGGATAAAACCCGTTACAATTATTACCTATACTCGGGTATCTAATTATACTTATAAGCTTTCATCACTCTAGCTATTTTAAAAACTGCATCATAATTCGTTGCGCAGTTTCAAAGATTGAAACAAACACAGAAACGGACAGACAGTAGTTAAGTTAGCGACTTTGTTTTATATAATGATGTTAACAAACCGCGAAAGTTTACCGGTTTTACTCAAATGTTCTGAACATTATTTAAAACACAAACATAGCGTAGCGTAGCTTAGGTAGAAAATCACCTTTAATAAACTTCCACGTGAGTAAAATACAAAATATTATTAAGCAAAAATTCAAGCACCGATGAGGCGTAGTCTAATTTGATTGGTCGAAGCGCCATTTTGAAGTCGAAAGGAAAAGGAAACTAAAAGGTTTCGGCTAAATCTAATTAGCTATTCGATTTCATTTTACGGAAATAGGAAAAGTATGTACCTAGGTGGACAGAAATCTCTCTTGACCATAAGCGGCATAATTTGATATTTACACGCTAATCGTCCTATTTACCCGTATTACGTCCCACTAACGTGCACGGGTCTAACCGTTAAAATTTATTACCAATTAGTAGGTAATAAAATTTTAAATAACTAACGACCTAACTAAACAAACAACTGCCCATCATATACACTATCACGAGGGAAGTAGTACCAACTTTGTAATTTTACTGACGAAACCTGTAACAATAACTAGTCCCACAATTCATATTTCAATTTGATGTAAGTCTGTTGTTTAGTTTCTGTAATTAGTAGGTACGTCTGTATATTTTCAGAGCGCAATGTAAACAAAACAATGAGTAATGCTTCACATGTTTAAACCGATTGTGTGAGAAAAAGGGTTATGTCATGACTCATCTACTATGTGTAGTTACGGGGTTTCTCTACGAGATCTAAGTAACTATTAGTGAAACAATTCACGATACTTATGAGTAAGTATTGGTTAACGGATGCAGCTTGCATCCCCCGTGAGCCGGCAGCTTTGACCAGATCATTTGTAAACCTTGTTGGTGGACGTCCGACGTTTAAAATAGAGGGCCAAGAACATGGAAACATCATCGTAAAAATAATCCTTTTTTACAAGAAAACAAAAAGTTTGTTTTCAGAATAACTCGTTTGTTTTCAGAAAAGACAATCCCTTTTTAGGGTAGGTACCTAGATAAAATACAATTTTCTCAAACCGTAAAATGTTGGGTTTAGCTAGGGTTAGAATTAGTTTCACTACGTGGAATTTAACTGTGGGCAAAACAATTATACCTAATAAGTTTTGTTGTTAGTTACAACTATGTATGTATAATGTAGTCATTATTTAGTCTAACACGAATGTAAATTCTGTGGCTTAAATAAATAAATAACGCGGGCAAAGCCGCAGGTGAAAACTTAATAATATTAAACTTCTTTCGTTATGTACTTTTTTTATTTGAAAATGTCGTCTTGTTTTACAACTTTTTTGTACTTTTATTTCGCAACTCTAATGGCGCAATTTATGGAAGTTTGTATACTTTTTGTTATTTAAGAAATTGTACAATGGGTAAAGTTGTGTTTGAGCAGTAGGAGAGGTTTTATTTTCTAAGAAACATGCCAGAACTTAAACTACGTTTTACCGCGGGCAAATTCTTGATATCGTAGGCGAAGCCTCAATTTATAGAGAAGTATTGTGTCATTGATATTGCATAGATATTGCTGTGTGAATTGTCCAGCAATATTTATTTATTTATAAAAACCAAACATAAAACCAAATTCCGAACGATTTTGAATAACTCAAATTGTCGCTATATATTGTTTGCCCGGATGCGAACGTAAAAAATACTGATATATTCAAGCACTCTATTATCTAGTGTATATAAATAAAACATTTTCGCAATCTTGATATGCAAAAACTCTGTAATACAATATTTCAATACCTACCTAATAATATAAGAAAAGAAGCGTCTGACGATGACGACAATACAGACAGACAATGAGCTAATATTACTGTATGCTGGTAGGTATGTACAATATACTATTATAATGTAGATTGATAAATTGATTAAATCTGCTGGTTCACGGTAGATGCAAGCTGCTTCAGATTAAACCAACTGGATTGTTTTAAGTGTTTAACACATTCAATGCGCCCACACACGGCGGGCACCACGACGACATGGGGCGAAAACACGCCTGTGCGTCGAATTATCATAGTTTTAAAGGTCTATGTCCAGTGGTGGTTCTGATGGCTAATACTAATTATGTTTTAATCAACAAATTATAAGGCACATAAAAGTTCGTTTGATAAATGAAATGCCTTGAAGAGGTCAAAACTCTCATCTAAAGGTTATAATAATACTAAAAGCTACGCATTCAAGTTAATAGTGATTAATTACATGCTCTGGCACATAAAATATGGTTTTAACGGTTAGGAATCTAATTTTAGTGTAGTTCTAACTTAATAAAGATATTTTATATTCCTTAATCACTAAGGTACTTACTTACATTTTTACAGTAATAAACACAAAGCATCTAGCAAAGCTCTACGTAAAAATGTAGGTATAATACGACATGTAAGGAAGTCAAAAGACAAGACACCGTCCGTTAACTCCTTCTGTGTTTATTTTAATACTCGGCTAGATAAAATATTTAATGTAATTATTATACCTACCTACGCAAAAACAACATACCCCTACAAAACAAACTAACATAAACTTACCGCCAGCTTTGTATCTAAATAAGCTATGTATTTTTGTAAACAATGTGTGACTATTTAGTTCGCTTAATTCCTCATAAGCCTTTTAGAGCCTAACTCTCCCTGGAGTCCTAGAACATTACAGCCATAGCTGGCCTAAATTCCTAAGCAACTTAGTACTTTGTAGCGTCCGTCCAACTCCATTACGTAATATGGAACATGGCAATTACTTGTAGCTTACTAAGGGAATTAGGTATCCCTGTTTAACCAGGCCATATAGACTTGTTCTAGATAGAAAATATAATAGTACCGTAGACACGACTGGCAAAATGTCATCGTCATCATCATTTCAGCCATCGGACGTCCATTGCTGGACATAGGCGTCCCATAACGATTCTCAATGTAATTACAATGACAGTACATGATGAATGGTCTGTAAGTAGAGCCTTAATGAGTTCAATGTCGATGATTCCTCGAAAGGTCAGTAACCATCTTCATTATAGGTATTGTCTTCTTTTCACTGGTTTAGACCAATAACCTAGCTTGACAAGACTCGCGTGCTTATAATAGCAACCGCGTAACACTTTCTCGAATTAAAACTAAATAACTCCACAAATTGATAAATAAAGAACAATTACATAAGCCTGTCACACGCGATAAGTTCATCATCATCAATATTTCAGTGCACGGGCGTCCGTTGCTCTCAAACCTCAAAGATCCACCGTGAACTTTACTAGATCATCGGCCCATCTTGGTGCTTCTAAGATCTAAGAAAGAAATTTAATTTATTTGTACACACGATAAAAAGTTACAATTTATTAGATCTTCAGATTAGCTGAAAACTGAGAATAGTCATATTAATAGTTACAAATTTGAACCCCCAAAACTTATAAATTGGTATTTAGGGAGAACCGTGCCTATTTGAGAGACGTAATAAAGGTTAATAAGATCAAACTATAGACTAGACTCTCTTTAAACCCTTGAACCTAATATACAGCAATGTAAATAGAGCCTTAATGAGTTCAAAGTCTATGATTCCCCGATAGGTCAGTAACCATCTCCATTATATTGTCTTCTTATCACTTGTTTAGACCAATAAACTAACATAATGAGACTCGCGTGCTTATAATAACACTTTTTCAAACGAAAACTAAATTACTCCACAATTTGATAAATAAAGACAATCACATACATATGCCTGTAACAAATCAGTGTTCGGTGTTTGACCGTACCCCATAAAAGACGCAGTGATTGAATTATTTTAAAATTACTTTTATAGCTACGACGAGGATATACTGTTATCTGATAATTCACTCATTCATCGTCCAGCGGTTCTGAGTACGTTGCTAATAGGATTAACTTGCAACAGGGTGGTATATTGTGCTCTATTTATAGCGGTATTTCATTAGGACGGTCCAGCTCACAACTTTACTTGCTGAATCCCTGTTGGGTGTGGTAATTTGATTGCCTGTTGGATAGGTCTGTGTAAGTGTTAGCTTGATTAAAAACTTTTTTATGTATATTGTATTTGTCCGTGAAAAGCTTCTTGATTTGAATACTATTGTCAAAATGTTTTTGATTTTCTTAGAAAAAAATATAACTATAAAATGCTTATTTACTGTACCTAACTTATGTAGACTTATAACAAAAAAAATGATACTTACATACTTTTTTTCTTTTTTTGTTATTTTTTGGTTTCTGCAGTGAAATAAAAACTTGACATAAAGAAGTACCTACAATTTTAACCACTTCGTCCACATTCATAAATATTAATACAGATAACATTTAAACAAAATATCAACTGTTTTGAAGGTTTGGAAGTTTGTCTAAAATTACTTTATTAGTTCACGTTACTAAGTTATTGCGTTGAAACATTTTCTGTGAAACTTTACAAAATCACACAGACCTGAATAAGCAATCAGGAGATCTGTAGATCCAAATTCCAATTCATTCGCTTATTTATGAATCGAGGTTGTTCAGTCAATTGCTCCCAGCGTCACGCGAATAATAATCGACCATCGAAGTTCCAAAATATCGATTTATAGACTCAAACGATAAAGGGACGGTGAATGTAGCTCTCTCGAGACTTAGACAGTGGGGCGATAAGTGGATACGTAGAAATCAAGCTTTAATAAATAAGCCACTTATAAGTATAAGCACCCCTATTTACGTTTCCACTTGCTGGGACACAGGTACTTACATCTCTCTTTACGAGGGATATTAGGCCTTTTTTCACTACACTGCGCTGGCTAGGTGCGGGTTGTTAAATGTCACTTAAACATGTCCCATCTATAAACTAAATAAAAATTGGTCACAAAATGTAAAACCCATGAAAATTTAGTAACAAGCTAAGCTTTTCGTACAACGTGAAGTAAGGAGTTTCAAAGATACACACACATAAAAATAATAAATAATAAAATAATTTATTCAAATTCTTAGTGCTATAGATTATGGTATAATACATGATAATTTAATTCTTAAATAAAACTAGTGCCTAAACTAGGTTAAAACCTGTGTTATAGGCTAAATGTGCATACACACACAGTACATACAGTGAAAGAATTGCAAATTTTAAAATATCTTACTTATCAACTAATTACAATGGTATAATACATTGAAATGTACTTATATGTTATTAGCCTACTTTAAAACTACTAATATTTTTTCCGTATCATCGTAGGACATGTTTTGTAAGGTATCTTTCAACTTTCTCTTACAGTTTATTGTAATTAAGTGAATAAATATTAGTGGAAGCGTTTAACATAGACCTTACTACCTAACTTTTACATTATAACAAGCTTTGGAGTTTTAACAAGTTTTTACTGATAATGTAAAAGGTTGCAACAAGTGATATCTACTGGAAGTTCCATGTTTAATAAGTTCATTGAAATAAAGTTCAATGTAAGTAGTGCTATAAATGTATATATAAATTACTAGCTTCAGCCAGCGGCTTCGCCCGCGTGGAAATAAAAAGTAGCCTATGTTCTTACTCAAGGTCTAAAGATTGTCTGTACCAAATTTCATCAAAATCGGTTCAGAGGTTTAGCCGTGAAAGCGTAACAGACAGACAGACAGAGTTACTTTCGCATTTATAATATTAGTTAGGATGTATGCTTTTTCTAGAGCGTGTTGATTCCATATAGGTACATTTTACGCTGGTCTTTAATCTGCGAAAATGCCGTCCCATATACGCTTATATAGGTGTTATAGAGCTTTAGTTTATAGGTATGTACGTATCACTATGTTTATAACCTTTGAGGGGTCACCTAAACAAGGAATCAAAGTAAAAGTGGTACAAAATTGAGCAGTGAACGTCTCAGCGAGCTCGAAAGCTCATGGATTACGGCAGGGCAGCCTAATTACTTTTATCTGGCCAGATCATCGCTCGGATCCTCGCCTTTGTTCATTTAGGGCTGCCCTTCTGTTGTTCTTTATTTTAAACAGCTTTAATCTAGCAGTAATGAACATGATAACTCACAAAACTTAATTTATGATCTTTATTTGTTGCGTTCTGCAGCAGTGCTGTGCAGTGGTACTAGTGCGTATTTCCTATAGGCTGTTAGATCGGCGCCGGTAATTAGCTTTCTACGTGCTGACTACTGTTGACCCATTATTCGGTGCTACGAAATCCGTCATCAATTCTATGACAGCCGGAGTACAAGAAATTCATGAAACAAACACAGTTATGACAAGATTTATTACCATCCCACAGCCCCGGGGTACGCGAATAAGCAGTAACCTTGTACATCTTTGCTCAATTTGTAACTGAACCATCCCGCTCAAAGCCCCAACAAGCCTAAAGGCTTTTTTCTGTTATTTAAATAAACTACGAACTAAACCCTCATCAATCAATTCCTCGTAACATGAGACAACCCTATCACCGCTTGTTCTTTTCCAGGAGTCGGATTGGCCGAGAAAATTAATTTTCCTTAGATTTCGCTCGTAAAAGGAGTATTTCTTGTAAAAGGTTTTCACGATAAATAGATAACTGGACCTTTTGATATTTTTTGTTGTCGACAAACCACAAAATTGAAGTTAATCAAGGATAGAGACTCGGCCTAATTTCCTTCAGTCGAGATATAAATGAGACTCATATAAACCTCAGCTTATTTTCTGTAAATATTCCAGTATATCTTTATAATTATTTTTACGGAGCTCGGGGCTTGTGCAATATGTAAAATGTGGAGTAAAGTAAAAAGAGATCCAGTAGGATACATAAAAGAATCTGTAGATACATAATAGAAATACGTCGCGTGGTACCCGCCTGGCAAAGGGTCCCTGAAAATATGACGGGTATTATTTGGGGGGCATGTCTCCCAAATAATACTCATCATACTTTCGTGGACGTGAGACGTGCGAGTGAGACCTTAATGATGACGAAATAAGAATCTCTTATAAAAATGAGAATATCCTTAAAATCATATAAACATGAACCGTTATTATTCAGAGAACGCTGTTTGAAATGGTGTTATTTTGAAAGCATTATCTTTTTTATTGCGAATCGAAGTCCGCCGGATAAATGAGTGGTAGGTCATAAATACGGTACAATTCGTTCGCGATCGTAAAGCTTACCGCGCGTTCCCACCCACTGAGGTGATTAGGTGTTACACGCTACTTCGCCTGCGATGCGAATCAAGTTAATTTTTAAACTACATCTATCAAAAAATCTCAATTTGACTATACTTTTAGGGTTCCTTAGCCAAATTGAAAAGATGGAAATCCTTATTTCTATTTGCTACCACATTATTTTCGACTATTGGACTTGTCCACAATGATATCCTTAGGAAATCCAGAAGTACCTAATCTTCTCAAATCTGCTTTACTTTTTATAAAGACTAAAGTACCGTAAATAAATTGTATCAATTTGTTTGCAGAATAATCATTACTGTGAACAAAAATCAGATATAAGTAAATATTTTTCAAGTTGCCCAATACTTTATAGGTATTCCCGTTTCGTGTTCTAAACCATGTTATTGTTTAAAACCATGTTGATTTGAAAATATATTGTTCAACGACTAATTTTAGAAAACAGAATATTTTTATTAACAATAGCGTAAATTAGCTCGACGCTCATGTTTTATACTCCGCGAACACTGCGCAGACGCCATCAATCAAACCGCCCATAAACAGACAAACACACAGTTTTATTGTTCAGGCATACCAGCTGGCAGGCGAGAGGTCGGCCGGAAGTGCCATTTCAGGGCTCTCATCCGATCTTCTATTTTTTATCTATGTTTATTTTATTATCTATGGACTGAACGAGTCGGTCTTTTTTCTAGACCCAGTGTTATGACTAGGGTTCATAATGCTTTTGTAAATTTTGTAATCCTTTGCCTGATTATTAAGAAAGTTATCATTGAATTCATATAATATTTATTTGTAATGAAAGATTTTGATTTTTTTTATCTGGGGATTTCCCTGTCACGACCTACGATTGACAGGGAAATCCCCAGATTAATAACCTAATCAAAAATAAGGCTTGACTCAAAAAAGTTCGTAATAATTGGCTTTAATTACGAATAAATATATTTATATGCAGATTTGCAGATTCTATAAGTAGGTAGGTTCATGTTTCAAATTTGGAATTCGACTTTCATCAATTATTATAAGTTCAGAAATAGAATTGCAAAGAGCTCGGTGCTGAAATATGGTCGAAATGCGATTTGTATTTTCGGCGTGCAGTTGCAATATAACGATAACATAATATTTTAATGAGTTCCGTTGAAATCATGGTTGTTGGACGACAAGGAATGCGATCAACAATTCTGTATAGTATTTCCGATTAGTATAAGACTCTTCGTGTTTTTAGAGGAGTTTCAAAATTCACGGAACAATATAGTATGTCTAGCTGACCCGTCCGCGGATTCGTCCGCTTTGTACCCATGTTTTCTCACCCTTCAAACCTACCCGGGCTACTACGACTATTTTAAAACCAAAAGCACCTTAATTGGTCATTCTTGACTTATAAAACTAAAACGAAGGCATTGATAATGGTCTCTCCATTAGAACCTTTTATAACAGGGCGTAATTTAAGTAGTTATGATGATGTGATATCGTAATTAACTCACACACCATTGAGACCTAATATTGAGTAAAACTGTTGTCGGAAGTAGTCGGAATAGGTAAATTGTATTGACACATTCAAAGAATAAGCCATTACGGGGTGTTTACGTGGGTTAGTTTCGTTTTCACCCAGTCCCGTACACCCCCGGTCCGTTTTCCCCCGATTTGGTTTAGGTATAATAAATTCAATCAAAATACCTCAAGGACATCTGAAATCAATATGGCTTATTAGAAACTAATAGACCTTGACGCTAGGTATTTATTAATAAACATTGTAGGTGGATAAAACTTGTTTGTGTGTTGTTTATGGAGGCAAAAGACGTTTAAGTTACTCAGGTGGGACTCAAACCCTTGCGAACGCGCCTTAAAGTCACTAATCGCCAAAAATATCTTCTCCATAATTCCATTAATCAAGATGATTTTTATAATATTTTTCCAGATCTCTACTTTTACCTCACTTTCTTATAATGAAAATAGTTATTTAATATAATTAAATGAAAATAAGGGCAGATATTATTTTTATGGGTACATCCCTTAAAAAAACAATGCAGACAGAAGATTCTGTTACTGAGTCGGGAGTTAAAGCAATCTTGTAGGAAATTCAAATGCAAATGTGGACAAATTACTAAACTAGTTTTCTTAAGAAAACTGGGGCATCGGCTACTTGGCAATTTTATAGTTCAACATAGTTTAATCCCTTCCGTGGATCGATTTAAAGTTTAATCTGAGGGAATCCTCTCTCAAAGTTTAACTTTTGCTTAAAGATGATCGAAGTTCGGAAAAATAAGCTTAGGAGCTTATGCTTTGTCGTGGTTATTTAAGATCGACTAAGTCTGTTGATTATCTTTGAGGATTAATTTTACGGTAGGTATTGTATTGGTTAAGTGGGAGCTCATTCGACTTTCATTCTGGAGGTGGTGGGTACAAACCCCGCCGCATATCGCTGGATTACTCTTCTAGAAAGATTAATGTGCAATTTACTACGTGAGAAATTTATGTACATAATTATGTATGAAGGCAAACATCGTAAGGAAACCGGAATGTTCTGACATAGACGACCTCTGTGGCGCAGCGGGCGAAGGTCTGCTTGCGAAACAGGAGCTTGCGGGTTCGGTCATTCACCAACCCGCACTTGGCCAGCGTGGTAAATTAAGGTTTCCACTTTCTCGTCAAGAGTGTCCCTGTGTCCCAGCAGTGGGAAATAGGGGCGATGATGATGATGATAAACACAAAACGTGAATCGGATGAATACCGAAGTTGGATGAACTTTGAACTGTCAGATGTGAACTTAGTTCTTGGCAGCGTTCCAATACGGCCTATGTAGACCTATTCGACAATACAAAAGACTGCATTAGGGTAGACTGGGTACGTTTGAAACGGTGGACGGTTGAAACAAAGTGAATAACTTGTGAAAAGTGCGCGATGGGGGGAAGGGTACAAGGGGAGAATGAAGCGGGCGACAGGGCGAAACATGAATTTTAGTATTGCTTCACTCTTCGGGCGGTGTGCTTGTCTGTAGGATGCCCCATTGTGTTTTTTAACGGCAAAGTAAGTATTTCGATGTCTACATTTTTGCAATTTTTTAGATTTCATTTATGGTTAGGGTATTGATAGTTTTGTTACAGTTAAATTAAAGGTTGTCCGATATCGTAGTATGATTAGTTTTTATTAATATTCACTGACATTCTTACTATGAACCGTTTTATACAAAGATGGAGGGTGGGGACAGTTGAAACAATTTTTTTGGGTACGGTTGAAACAGTTTATTTATTAAACTTTCTTGTTTTTTAGATACCGAGGGTACGCCAAAGGAAGACAAAAGGTATAAAAGGTCAAGCCGACATATAAAGCGGGATCTTCGTTGAGAACAGCCGCAGAAAAAAAAGGCAAAAAAAAATTAGTTCAAGTCATAGGGACTTAAACTAAATAATAATTAGATGTTGTTATACTTAATATTAATCTGAAGGCTGAATTAAAGAATGATAAATTATAAGTATAGCCAAAGAATTGTCGCTACCAACATCTCATTATATTTTAGTTTAAGTTGTACTTAATATAAGGCTGATTAAAAACAATGTTCGATTATAAATATAGTCAAAGACTATTGTGATAGTCAACTGTGCCACTACCATTCGAAAGATGTTATTAGAAGGTTAATAAAATTTGTATTATTTGTATGTGTTTCAATTGACCCCAGACACTGTTTCAACCGACCCTGACATGGGGACGGTTGAAACAAAAAACTATTTTTTTTTAATTTGATTTTTCTCAGTAATGACTATACATTGACATTAAATAACATTGCCCTATTGTAGACAAATATAAGGTCTTTTATTTAGTATGTTTTCGATATCGCTCACATAACAAATCCCGATGCTATGCATGATAAATGCCAAAATGTTTCAACCGTACCCAGTCTACCCTACGTATCACAGTAAATTAGTAACAGAACAGGTCATAAAGTTTAGTTTCATTGGGTTATTTTAGCCTTGATTATAAAAAAATGAAATAGTCTAAGATTATGAATTATTACGTATGAAGGTAGGTACCTACATGTTCTTTAAACCACAATGACTTTATGAAAATATATTATGTCCAAGACTATTAACCCTTTAGTAACCACTGAACATTCAGTTTGGCCTCTAATTTATCTACTCTTCCAAATTGAATGTTACCCAATAAATAAACGAAATAGACGTGAAATATATCAAGATAAATGGTCTAGAAGCAGCTGTCATGCGCAGAAGAGAAATAATAACTGAATTTCACTTCGATACTTTTCGAATTTATGAAAAATACAAATATATACTCGTACTATAACATAATAATACAAATAAATTTAAGAATCGTTGACGTCATAATGACGGCACAGTCGTAGAAACGACCGTGTTAGCAGAATAAGGCCTAAGATCTGGTTACGCCAAAAGACATGGTTCCTACAAATTCCCATCCTTACCTTTACCCCGCGCACAAGAAGAAGGAGGAGATGTCAAACCCTAACTGACAGCCACACAGACGCCGTTACATCTCAAAGAAAATGTACCGCTTTCCGCGCCGCTGTAAAAACCCGCTAATCATCCCGCTTATCCCGCTGTGAACCAATAAAATAAACTATAAAACGCTTCGCGAGTGTGTTCGGTGTCCGCAGTTTTATACATCACCGCTTCAATGGAATCGCCTATTGGGAGTTGAAGTCTTCAGACCACCAGAAGGCTAAGAAAGAACAGCAAGGTAGGTGCGCTGTCCCATATCCTTCCTTCCAAACAACCTCCAACATCCCAAAAATCACCCTCTTAAGGAACCCCAGTAATATACGGAGTTCAAATCGAAGGCTTAAGTAGGGCGCGTCTCCATTTGTGGTCCTAATCGAACACGGATTGTCCAATATTAATGGTTCGGCTCCATTTGTGGTCCGAATCGAACCAAGATTGTCCAATATTTATGGTTCTCGCCTAGTCTTACAAGCTAGAAAACATAATATAACCCCGCATAACTTGTTAGAATACCTAAGTTATTGGTCTAACAAGCTATTATTACATCCCCGCATAAATTCCCGCAGTTCTAAAGTATTACATTGTAAACGGTGTGATTTTGCATTATAACAAATCAAGACAAATCACAGCCAAATACGTATTTAAGGTGTTTTGAAACCCATAAATCTCATTTATATATAATATCCTCGATATTGTTTGTCATATTTTTATATTTCAAGATGTTCGCATAATATGTATTGACAAAATTTAATTCTACTACGCAATTACGAAAACTTTCCGCCATTTATCATATTGTTTGCGCATTCATATTTTCTCTCTTTCACACCCGCTGCACAAAGCATATAATCCGTTCGTGCTTGATCGGCTAGTTACGCACCGGTCACGGGTTACAATTGCATATTATTCTTCCTCTCGCTCGCACCCGCTTTAAGACATATAATCCGTTCGTTTCGCACTAGATCTGCTAATAACATCACACCAATCGCTGATCTATTGCATCTCACTCGCACCCGCCGTATTTAGCGTATAATCCGTTCATAATCGTACATAATTTCACTCTTTCGTTCGGATTATAATTGTACTGATTGATTATATTTCACTCGTTCGTCACTCACTCTGGATGAACTAAAACCGCAGTGTTAGGCTAATATCAGTACGATCTTCAGTAGTATTGGGCCGTATATACTATTTCACCGTAATATAATCTTATCTATTTTCTTATTTGCACGCATAATAATTAAAATTCGCAATGACGACGCGATCAGCAAAACACGTAGACACAAGCGATTCTCGTTTGTTATTATTGCAAGCCAAACGAGAGGCTATATTTGAGTTAATTCAAAACATGTACGATTCTTCTTCGAACATTGATGATTCGAATAAAGAATCTTTTCTAGACGAATGCGCCAACATTGACACATTACGTAGTGAGTTCGTTCAATTAATGGATGATTATAACTCGCATTTATTGAAAATCGATCCAACCGCAAAGCCAGATTATAAAATATTAGTTGCATTTGAGCAATTATTTAGCCGTATAAAAAGAATGCAAGATAAACATTCCAAGCAGTCAGCGCCCGTTGTATTAAATAAGTCGCCGCATAGATTACCGCCTATCGAATTAGTTTCATTTGCAGGAGATATTAGGAAATGGCCTATATTTTATTCTTGTTTCAAATCCGCTGTACATGATAATCCAACCCTCACCGACGCCGAAAAACTATATTATTTAGTAGGTAAATTGATGGGAAAGGCCGAGACAGTGTGTGTAGGTATAACACACTGCCCCGAAAATTATCAACTTATTTGGCAAACACTTATAGATAGGTATGAAGATAAGCGTATGGTTGCAACTTCATACTTAAATCAGCTGTTCGATTTTCAACCTATTACCACCGCGTCAACAGATAGTTTTGAATTGTTTTATGAACAGTTTATTAACACAGTCCGCGCACTGAATAACTTAAATATAGAAAAATTAGATGAATTAATTCTAGTTCAGATTGCATTAAGAAAATTAGATTCTAGCACTGTTCACGCTTTTGAGTTGAGTATAGGCTCGAGTATACCTACTTTTACAACTCTGGAGGCATTTATAAGAAATCGCGCGAAGGTGTTCGAACGAACATCCCCCGCCCCCGCACCTTCAGAGTCTTTGAGCAGAATTAATACGCGAACTCAACCAAAACGCAGTAATAATAATAATAAAGGTGCCCCGCAATTACATACTTACGTGAGCACCGCCGCTCATGCCGCTGTATATAAATGTATGTGCACTAATACTGTTCACCAACATTTATATAAATGCCCGCTATTTCATAAATTAAACACCGCTGATCGCTTTAAGTTTGTTAAGGAAAGTAGTTCATGTGTAAACTGCCTTAGCATTAAACATAAGGTCTCATTATGTAAGTCAGATACCACTTGCCGCTCGTGTAAGGCTCGACACCATAGCTTACTACATTTCGAATCAGAGATCAAACCCGCACACCTCAGCGTTCAAAGCGCCGCAGCCGGCCCGCCGCCGCCGCGACCGATGGTGCCATCATCATCATCAGCACGCACCGACGTTTCGTTATGCGCGACTTCCGCAAATAAAATAAATTCGCCCGCCGCTTCCGGTAATAATATTCCTCAGTGTTCCACGGTATTATTAGCCACAGCGCAAGTTTTAGTTAAGGACAAAAAAGGCGCCGAAGTACGCATTAGAGCCCTTTTGGATACAGCTTCGCAAACACATTTTATTACAAAAGAAACTTGTGACTTATTAGGCATAAAGGTTATAGGAACCGGAACTACAATGATAAAGGGTTTTGGAGGCACCGAGAAGGCAATAAATTCAAGTTCAATTAATTTAGATTTTTATTCACGCTTTGACAAAAATATAAAGTTTAATTTATCATGCCTAGTCGTCGATAAAATTACAGACTCTTTGCCTAACGCAGTTATAGATAAGAGCGTGCTGACGCATTTACACGGATTACCGCTTGCTGATGAGGCATTTTATGAACCAGGAAAAATAGATATACTTATAGGTGCGCCGCTGTTCACGCATTTATTATTGCCACTAGACATTACACCCGACTTTACTCGTACACCGCAGACATTACGTACGGTATTGGGATATGTTTTAATGGGTTCCGTACCTACACCATTTTCCCGAGATGTTTCGACTTGCTGCCTAGTGCAGGAGCAAGGTGTAAAAAATATACATGATCTCGTTCAAAAATTCTGGGAGCTTGATGAGCTACCAGGCGCTTCCGCACCGAGCATCCTATGTTCCGCTGACATAGAATGTGAGGATTTTTACATAAATACTACAACCCGCGATCCAGTTAACGGTAGATATACTGTAGGCCTACCGTTCAACAAGGATGTATTTTCTTTAGGCAAATCTTATGAAACCGCACGCAGACGCTTTCTGTGTCTAGAAAGGAAGTTGGAAGCTTCTTCAAGCCTAAGAACCGCTTATGATGACGTCATCAGAGAATATCTGGATAAACAATATATTTCACCCGCGCCTCCAGATCTATCTCATGACTCATCAAACATTTACGTTATCCCGCACCACGGAATTATTCGTGAGGACAAGACGTCGACCCGTCTCCGCGTAGTCCTGGATGCCAGTTGCAAAACTAGTTCAGGAGTTTCTTTAAACAATATATTACATCACGGACCGAACTTACAAGGTGATCTATTTAAAATTCTTTTGAATTTTCGCTTATTCGCTGTCGCTATGACTGCCGACTGCCGTCAGCAGTTTCTTCAGATTGCCGTTCGGGAATGTGATCGCCGCTACCAGTGTATACTGTACAGATTTAACCCTCAAGACCCACTGACCCTCTATCACTTTGACCGCGTATGTTTCGGGCTAGCTTCGTCTGTGTTCCATGCAATGCGCACGGTCAGACAACTAGTCATCGATGACGGTTCAAGGTATCCGCTCGCTAGAGATATCGCTAACACGTCGTGCTATATGGACGATATAGTGTTCTCAGTAAATAGCGAAGCGGAAGCCGCCGACGCTGCGCGTCAACTGATAGCGTTATTTAAGGGCGCGCAATGGGAACTTGTGAAGTGGAATAGCAGCTCGCAGCATGTGTTAGAAAGTATTCCTTCTACGCATAAGCTACACACTGAGGTTGAATTTGACAAAACAGTTCAGCATAAGATATTAGGTCTTCACTGGTCCACAGACGATGACGCATTCTATTTCAGAATTAACGCTCCCGCGGATGAGAAATGCACTAAGCGTTCCATCCTATCAACAACCGCAAAACTTTGGGACATTATGGGATTCGTAGCCCCCACAGTTTTATTCGCTAAACTACTCATTAAAGAGCTTTGGAAATTAAATTTGGATTGGGACGAGGCTCCCCCGCAACACATTATTAAAATGTGGAGACAATTTTGTAGCGAGCTACCGGCGCTAAATAAAGTGCGTGTGACGCGCCATCTGGGTGTTTTCCCAGGTCGCGTTGTTACTCTAGTCGCATTCTCAGACGCAAGCGCGGACGCCTTCGGCGCTGTAATATACCTGCATGTCGGCTCTGACAATGGTAATACAGTCCGCTTGGTTTGTGCTAAGTCCAAGGTAGCCCCCTCAAAGCCAGTCACAATCGCCCGACTGGAGCTATGTGGAATAGTCCTTATGTCAAGGCTATTACGCATGGTACTCGACAATTACAAAGGTCACATACCAATTCAAGTTTATGCATTTTCCGACTCCAAAGTCGCATTATATTGGATTAAAAGCTCACCGCATAGATGGCAAGTGTTTGTTGCCAACCGCGTAGTTCAGGTAACTGAAAACATTCCACCTGAGCGTTTTTATCATGTCTCTGGCACAGAAAATCCTGCAGATTGCTTATCACGTGGTCTCACGCCGCAGAAATTAATTTCACATCCATTGTGGATGCACGGACCTCCTTGGATCACGCTCGATCCATGTCAATGGCCTCTCCGTCCTCTTGACGGTCAGCCTGCAGAGGAAATGCCTGAACAAAAGATATTGTCGCACGCTACAGTTTGTTCAACAGAATGTGTAATTTATAATCTCGCGTTACGTATTTCATCATGGACTAAACTAACGCGAACGCTTGTATATGTCTTTACGTTTGCTAAATTATTGCAGCGTAGGAAGACAACCGCAGTTACAACAGAACAGCTTCAGTTCGCTGAGAATAAATTAATACTCGCTGTACAAAGGAAATATTTTGCTGAAGAATTTAATAGCATAACTAAGGGTGAGACATGCTCTCATGCTATAAACAAGCTTAGACCGTTTATAGACGATAAAGGATTAATTCGCGTAGGTGGTCGTTTAGCAAATTCAGGGCTAGCTTATACTCAAATTCACCCATTTATTCTACCGCGCAGTGACCATGTGGTCAACTTGCTGATCGATTATTATCATCTAAAATACCTACACGCAGGTCCAGAATTATTGATGTCGCTCCTACGACAAAGGTTTTGGATTTTATCCGCCCGCAGCCTTGTGAGACAAAGAGTCCACTCGTGCAATAATTGCTTTAAGTTAAATCCGCGTCCAACTTACCCGCTAATGGCAGACCTGCCCGAATGCCGCGCTCGCCAATCGGTCAAAGCATTCGCGCAGACCGGTTGTGACTATGCAGGTCCGATTGCATACACACCAATACGCCGGCGTGGAGTTCATGCTGAAAAGGCCTACATATGCCTGTTCACATGCTTGACCACTAGGGCTGTTCATATTGAGGTCACAACCGACTTGAGTACACCCAGCTTTATAGCAGCACTCAAGCGCTTTCTTGCCCGCCGCGGTCCAGTCCAATTCATGTACTCAGACAACGCCACGAACTTTAAAGGCGCCAATGCGTATCTACGCGATTTGTATAAGTTTTTAAATGATGAAAACTTTAAACAAGAATTGACTGAAAGCCGTATAACTTGGCATTTTATTACTCCAAGATCACCGCACAAGGGAGGAGCTTGGGAAAGCATGATTAAGATAATCAAAACACATTTATACCGAGTCATAGGGCAGCAGCTTCTTTCTTACGAAGAGCTCTGTACTGTACTCGCACAAGTAGAATGCTTACTTAATTCACGCCCGCTAACAGTACTTAGTTCAGATCCCGCAGAGCCTTCTGCTCTAACGCCTAGTCACTTTTTACATACCGCACCGCTGTTTTCATTACCCGCGCCTGGCGTAGAAGCTGAAAATATAAGTCTTCTTCAAAGGCATTCGCTACTAGACAAGTTAGTTCAGTCGTTCTGGCAGAGATGGAGGATGGAATATCTACATGGATTGCAAGTTAGACAAAAATGGAACACAGTTTCCGCGCCTATCGCCCCTGGAACTATAGCTGTCATTATAGAAGATAACGTACCCAGTTTAGCTTGGCCTCTAGCTATAGTAGAAAAGATACATCCATCTAAGGACGGAGTAATCCGCACATGTACTATAAGAACCGCGAACGGATCTATATTGCTTCGTCCAGCTGTCCGCATTTGCCCGCTACCGCGTCAGTAAAGTAAAACATTTATAAAATTTGTCAATACATATACCGCAGTTACATCTTAAGTTTATCCTTTATAATACACCGCAGTTTATAATATACCGCAGTTTATAATACACCGCAGTTCATAATTACCGCAGTTTATAGCCCCGCCTTTATCGCTTTTTCTATTATTCGCTTACTCATTGTGAGTTATCTTTATACAGACATTGGGCTCATCCCAATCTCTATTCCCGCTTAACCGCTTAGACTCCTTATAACTTCTCTTATGGTAGTGTCTTGATCTTGACACATCAAGGGGGGGAGGAAATGGTTACGCCAAAAGACATGGTTCCTACAAATTCCCATCCTTACCTTTACCCCGCGCACAAGAAGAAGGAGGAGATGTCAAACCCTAACTGACAGCCACACAGACGCCGTTACATCTCAAAGAAAATGTACCGCTTTCCGCGCCGCTGTAAAAACCCGCTAATCATCCCGCTTATCCCGCTGTGAACCAATAAAATAAACTATAAAACGCTTCGCGAGTGTGTTCGGTGTCCGCAGTTTTATACATCACCGCTTCAATGGAATCGCCTATTGGGAGTTGAAGTCTTCAGACCACCAGAAGGCTAAGAAAGAACAGCAAGGTAGGTGCGCTGTCCCATATCCTTCCTTCCAAACAACCTCCAACATCCCAAAAATCACCCTCTTAAGGAACCCCAGTAATATACGGAGTTCAAATCGAAGGCTTAAGTAGGGCGCGTCTCCAAGATCTTTGGGTGTTCCCTTAATCCACAACTTGAAGGGCTTGATTAGCCTTGAAGCCTTATTAGCCCCTAGGTCACCTTGAGCCTGGCCATCTGCTCACATGATTCCTAATCTATATCTAAACAATAGTAATAAATATTTTATATAATACCTTATTTAGTCAGAAGAGGGTTATTTATGACTATTTTTTTTTTAATACATTATAGTGATATATAATATAATACGATAATTTTATAATTAAAGACTCCATTTGTAGACTCTTCGGCCAAATGAGCCATCTATATTGAATGATTGGTGTTTTGTTCTTAGGTGCCACAGACAAGGAGGCGGACGAAGAAGAAGGCTCGACAGGCGCGCAGGCAGACGAGACCGAAGATGAGGAGCAAGGGAAGCACATCCTGCCGCTCGTGTCGCACCAGCCGATTGTGTAAGAGACAAAACATATACTAGAACTGGTAGTACCTAAACCGTATGTTAAATTAATGCTGAGGTCGCACATTTTGTACTACCTACATCTTGTTCCAACGGTAAAGTTAATAAGAAAAGACGTCTGTAAAGCCGCTTTCTACAAAACTAAATGTTGTTGTTGTTCGGATAAAGTGATGATAATAAAATACATTAATTTGTTTATTCCAGGGAGGTGTCCGCAAGCCAGCAGGATTTCTTCAAAATGCTTGATGATAAAATTGATAAGGTTTGAAGTTGAATTATTTATTAATATTGTTAAAATTTGAATTTAAACCATGCGCGTTTTGCGAATTCGCATTTGATATTGATGAAGTCATGATTTGTTCACAGGGTAAAGACTACGACTCTTCCAGTGAGACTGAAGTGCAAATGGAGCACGAGCGACGGATGTTCCTCATAGGTCAGTGGCGGCAGGCGTCGCGCTCGTCCTCGCAGTCGCAGCCGAGCCCGCCCACGCCGGCGCGGCGCCGCATGCCGCGGCCGGCGCCCCCCGACCGGCACGGCAGCCCCGGCTCCGGCCGCCGCTGCGCGCCCCCCTACCGCCCACAACACATGCCTCCCGACGGCATGTCCCCGCCGCCCCCTCGCCGCTCCAACAGCGCACAATCACACCATCCCGACCAAAGACATATCAACGGTGACAACTGGCACGACCCCACCAAATCACCCGTCAAACGACCCCAAAGCGCCGGAGCCAACTGGAAAAACAACCCCAAAGTTGCCCCATACAACCCTAAAACGAAAAATTCAGATTCAGGCTCCGGACAGGACATATCACAGATCACATTCAACCCAACATTCCAAACGCATAGTCCTGCGCACTCTGCGAAGCAGCAGCCGTATATAGCACAGATTCTCAGCTACCCGATGTCACAGCAGGTTACTCCGCCATCGCCGCCCAAATTCATCGCACCACCGGAGGAATACCAAGATCCTCAAAACAACATCATAGATCCAAAATCTCGACCACCTACTCAAAGCAACGCACAATCCATTTACTACATCCACGGGAACACGACCACAAACATCAATCCAGATTTGGCACAGCAACGCCAGCAGACTGCAATCCACCTTCAGCAATACGTGGCGATGAAGCAAGCACAACAGCAGATGTTTACTTACATCCAAAGAGGACCACACACTGTGTTCCCCAACGTGGAATACGCGAATGTTCCGAGAATGTACGAGAACGATGATTACGTCCAATACAGTCAGATAATGCGGCCTTCGAGTGCACCGGGAGGGAGGTCGATGCCGGTGGCGCCGGGGTACGCCGACGCACACATGGTGCAGATGCCGATGTGGACGCACGTGCCGCAGCCGCAGATGGGCCCGTGGGTGCCCGGACAAGTGCCCGAGATGCAGTACTACCCTCAGTCACAATTCATGCAGATGTACCGGCCCAACTCCGCCGGCTCGGCTGGTACCCTCACGAGATACAAGAGAGACGGGGAGGAGAAGATGTGCCAAAGCATAAATCTAGTCAGGCAGAAGCCGATCGGTCAGATAGTGTCGTTGCCCGGGCAGGAGCTGACCGTGTGCAACAACGTGAGCGACAGCCCCAGCCCCGCGTCCGTCAGCACCGACAGCGGCGTGTCTCCGGGGAACAGCGCGCCAAGTTCCAAGAACTCTGTGTTCAGTGACAGTGGAGTGGCGCCAGTGGAAAGCAAAACCAAAAAGAACAAACCTCAAACTAGATCTCTAAAGAATTCGAAAAGTCTCGATTCTTAGCAATTTGTAATTAATGTAGATTTTCCAAGTGTTAGAATAGATGTATAGTGATTTTAGTCTACGCTTAACCTTGTGCAGAAGGGGTGAGTTCGTAGTGTGAACGAGCATTAGTCCAGTCCAGATAATTGGCGCATATTCGCATAGGTTCTTGCAGAACATGCAAAGCGCACAAAAGACCCGATTCGCGATTCACAGCGAATTCACCCCTTATAAGCAAGGTCTAATTGTGATTCATCTTATTGATCGGTGTTAAATTGGTCTTATCGGTGTAGTTTCAATTAAAACTTATTGCCGCTTTCGTGTTATCTTGGGATTTATGTATTCTGACTAGACTTGAACCAAAATGGGGATTTAACAACCGCAATAGATTCGTATTCAGCGAGAAATACAGTTTTTATCAATTTTAAGTAAGTATTGATTATTTTATAGATAATAATTATTCTGTATTGACTATTATTTATTTACAAAATTGAAATAAATATAGGTAGAAATTAACCATTTTTAAAATGAACGCGGTTACACGTACATGCAAAAAGGTGTATAGATACAACACACATAAATTGATCTTTATCATTGGATGTTCATTAATGTATAAGCAAACGGTATCACTTTGACAGACAGATGAGCCAATGTTACAGTAAGTTGTAGCACGCACACAAGTATAGTGATGCAATAAGTATTTCCTCTCACACGTTGAAATTATCACGGTTTTGTGGAGGGGAGTTCATTTTTAGAATGGATTATCTCTACTTATATATCAGTATAATATCAGTAGAAATTTGCTAAGTTCCTTTTACGAAAACAACCGAATCTCGATCGATTTATTAAAGTAATTGATGTTTGTATTCACGATGATGAATTGGCCTATGCAAAATTTATTCAGAATGTCCTTAGTGATTATAAAGGCAATAAATAACGAGAAAAGTTTGATAGACCATCTTGAGACTGCAAACATAATTAATTTCATAACATTAAATCAATACCGTCTAGGTTAGACTTTATTTTGTATAGCGAAACGGGTCATAGATTATTAGTCATAAATGAATGTTTGTATAAACATAAATGCACCCAATAGAACAAGGTCAAAAAAATATTAGTGTAATACCTAGCATAAGAAGATCTAAATATTTATTTATTTTCTTTTAGTTTTTAGAAACTTATCAATATACATTTTATTTATTAGCAACAACGTCATTTGTGACAGAATCATCTAATCTAATAAGTTTAAATCTGCGCGCTATCAGAATGCGTTTTAGTATAAAAAAATCTCAATACTTTCTTTTGCTTATTTTTCGTTCATGAGTACAATAATGAATTAAGAGTTCAATAATAATTAAGTACATTTTGCTATACAATTTACTAAGCTTCACCTAGCCCCGTCGTAAACTTGGAGCTTACACTATTATAGACATAGATATTTTTATTATACATAAAAAACATCAAGAGCACCATAATAGTTCAATAACAGTCATCTTATGCCCTGTCTCATTCTGATCGCACGCATGTTTTTTGCTTTGGGGTTAGATATCTTTCTTAGCAAATCATATTGCATGTTAATTGTAAATTAAACATCTAAGAAATTAACTTATTCTTGTGATATGAAATTGACTTAGAGTTATAAGATTTTCTGCAAACTTATCGGCTGAGGTCAACGGAATGAATGAATAAGTAGAAGCGATTGTAAATGCGAAGTACCTAATTGGATTATTGCTGATCCAGGCATATGAAAATGATCCAAAGTTTACGAACTTTGGGTCCAAATGATAATTAAAGTACTTAAATCTCACAATTTAATGGAATAGGGCGGCGCTTTGGAATTATACCTCATGTGTATTGTAAGAGCTATGGTTATTAGGGACACTGCAAACCAAATCGACTTACCTGTCACCAATGAATTATAAAAATCTGATGATTATGCTGTCTTCGAAATCGAAGATATAGCGACTGCGTCATTAAAGATAGATGATACTTATGTCGCAAAATAGAGCTATAGATCAATCTTTTGTATAATTATCAATAGAAAAATATAAAAAACCCTACAGATAGATCACCAAATCACTTGTCTCCCTATAGAAACCAATCTTCGGTCTTGAGGAATTTGATATTTTTATAATCACCATGGTAACCAAACGGCTTGATGATCCTTGGCTTGAAACCTTATGATCACAGTAAGCCGGTCCTCGAATATATTAATATATCATAATCACTCAAACGACATCCACACGTAGAGATGGGGTGATAGAAATATAGAAACGATTATGTCGGCTGGGAGGTGTATCGATTTGGTCAACGATGTCCTTTATCTCGTAGTTTTAAACAAACGGTTTTTCCATGAAAATTGCATCTTAAATGTATATAATTTGGAGAACAATGTTTCTTACCGATCAAGTCCAAGAGTTTTGGACATAACATTTGTAATTTAGAAATTTAAATGACAATCAAAATGCATTTTATCTAATAATAACGATATAATGATGACCTCGTTTTATTTCGATTTTAGTATTATCAACAACATTATCAATAGATATTATGAAAATATGGGGTGTACTATTCTTAGGCCGATACCACTCGGAACAATAATTACGGATCGTTTCAAATCGTTCATTCATTTAAATTCATGTAGAGAACAAGAACTGGTATGAATGAACTAAAACATTTGATACTAAATTCAAACGTAGAATGGCGGAAAAAAATCATTAGGCCAGCGTGGTGCCTAAAAAACAATGGATTCGGTCATGATCTCCTATTTAAATTTCGTGTTATCTGTCAACGACGAATGTCCGAGCAAAATCAATACGGTACGATCTGGTTCAAACGTACGGATATATTTGCGGTGTAAGTTTGTACGGTACGTTCGTTTGTGTAAGGACGATTTAGAGTGGAAATAGCTGACGGTAGACATACTGTGAGGACGGATTCAGGATTTCAATTAAAAAATTGTTGAGTCGGTTGTATTGTAATTTTTTATGAGGTTATTGTTTAGCTTTATTAAATGTTGGGGTCTTGGAATGTAAGTTTTGTGGAAATCAAACCCGGAACCTCTTGCGTCGCAAGCGGACCTTCGGGCGCACCACAGAGGTCCTAAAGAAGATATTACAT
The DNA here is from genome assembly GCA_963691955.1 of Chloroclystis v-ata. Lineage (NCBI taxonomy): Eukaryota > Metazoa > Arthropoda > Insecta > Lepidoptera > Geometridae > Chloroclystis > Chloroclystis v-ata. The sequence goes on from OY829905.1 coordinate 7,490,855, forward strand.
TTTTATTTAATGTTTTTTTAAGCCAATCGTCGACGACTCAGGAGCCTTTTTCCTAGATGCGTCCCTGAACTCTGTATTCGTAGGTTCGATATCGATTCTGTTTCCAGTTTTATTCGAATGGCGCCGTTTATCATACATAATTCAGCAGGTACACTCACAGCGGTATAATTCAGCAGGTACACTCGGCGGTATAATTAAGGGGACGGTGGAGGTATCCTTTTAAATTAGAATCGGGAAAACCGTCCTTGATTTCATTTAATGTTCTATTTTTAAAACAGGTGGCAATGTTGGTGGAAATGTGGCGTCACGTGTGGCGTTTTTAGATGCTACAATTTAGATTAAGCATGTCCTAAAAGTTCCTATTATTTAAATAATTTATTTCTCATTTCCTATGATAAAATTTCATAGTCAGGTGGACGTCCGACGCTGCGCTTTCCGACCCGCATTCTCCATTTCAGAACTATTCAGCACCATCAATCAAATCTGTTCTTTGCGAAACTAAAACAATATTTGATAAAATAGGCAGCAATTAAATCTTAAAGTTGGACCGTCTCCATCTGTGAATAGATAACTCTACTCGAAATAAGTAGAAAAACAAATGAGCTTCTAATCCGAAACAACTTATTTGATTTAAAAGCAGTCAAATTAAAACTCTACAGACCCTCAAGTTTTCAAAGGAGTACGCAACATAGTTTGTAACTTTTTGCGTAGCCATTGTCGAAGTTTTCCTTTGGCTCTTTGTGACGGCAACTTGTCAGAGTGGAACAAAGATATCATCATCATAATAGCCCATATTTATTCTCACTACTGGGCATCGATCTCTCGAATAAATATAGTTAGACAATTCACACGGCAACAACCCCGTGGTAAGCTCGAAGCATGTGTTACGCTAGATTTCTGATATATGTAATGGAATTAACATGAATTAACGTTGTTTTTTTTATTATACATATAAAATATTTGTTCCGGGAGTTCTAGGGTCTAGGCCCTAGAACTCCCGGAACAAATATTTTCAGATAAAAAAATATTAAATTTCCAGTTTAATTCACGACACCCAAGATAATAGTATGGGATCATGGAATGGTACTATTCAGATCATCACACGTCGGTCGTCACGTAGGTAACAATTTGAAATTAAATCTTCTTCTTCTTCTTGCCCTTTTCCTACATTATGTGGAGTCGGCACAACACGTCCTTTCTCTCCACTTTCCTCTGTCAGCCGTCATATCTTTCTTACACATATCATCTTTCACACAGCCCATCCGTCTTTTCAATTAGAATTTAAATATTTCATCATTTTATAACAGAAATATTCATCGTATATCAACCGACAGCACATATTAAACTCCTCAAACGAGACAGCTTCCAGTATTAAGTTTTAGTCCGGTCAATTTAGACATTCGAAGCTACATAAAGTCCCAACAAGCTGAATTTCTGTGAAATTGTTCAAACATACCTAATTATAAAAAATGTCTAGAAGTTCCTTAACATTCTCCTGTAAGGAAAAATTGTTTTTCAAGGTGAAAGGTAACGAAAATGAGTTTTTCGAGATTTTCATCAAAACGGTAAGTTGCATAAAAGTACATTGCACAAAATTGTAGATCATAAAATTATCTATATAAAATGTCCCAATACTTTTTTTCTTACTAGCCACCGTTTCTGAGATATTATATATTCAAAATAATATTAAATTTTAAATTACTTGGCAAAAATAATAGCAATCATGTGTGAAAACTAGTAAGTAGTGTGCTATCGAGACGAACAGAAAATCATCAATGCTGTTCTCAACAGTTTCAATACAAAATCTTTTTTACCTAATTACCTACTCTGAGAAGTTATGGACTTGTAACAGATGACCGATGGAACCGAAGAGTTTTACAAATAGAGCTCGCTGAACGACTAACGTAGCGTCAGCGTCTTCCAACGAATAATTTAATGAAAATTTGGCTGAAATCGTGATGATGTTACTTAATACCTACTTGATTTATGTAACTTGCAAAATTAGCGCGTATAGCCGTATATAAAACATCCATCTTTGACATTTAACTCTGTAGTCTGTACGGACTATTTTGTCTGTGATGCACAATATTTTATCTGTGGAGTGGAGCGGGTCAGTGACCCCCCGCCCTCAGGCGCTGCTTGCGAATGGAGTAGCGGGGCGCGTTCGAACTGTGCTAGCTTTAGTTAGCTAGCAACTGGGGTTAGTATTAGTAACACAATTTTCCTTTCTACTAAAATTACACAAAAAATACTTGTAGGTCTTGAATATATTAACCATCGCTTAGTTAGACTAACTACTACTAACTAGAAACGCAGGACGGTCACGAAAACGATGGGCCGACGACATTCAAAAAACAAGCTGGAAGAAACTGGATCGAAGTAGCCCAAGATAGAAACAGATGGAAAAACCTGGAGGAGGCCTATACCCTACAATTAGGGGTTCATATACCAACACTAATATGAAATACCTACGTTAAGAATTTAATATTAAACACCTAGTTAGATTTAATAATATAGGTACTAGATATAAGTTACTTTTTGGTTATGAAATAAAAGGCGTTATTATTATTATTTATTATTAGTTAAACTAACATTACGCTTGTAGATAGGTAGTTTTTATTGATGGATTAATGAATATTTGGTACCTACTAACTCAAATAATAGGTACTTATTTATTCAAAAAATACTAAATGAATTTTAACAAGGATAAATTAATACAACAATATAAACACGATGCCCAATGTTATAACATTATTGTAACCTATCTTTGGCAAAATGTTAAAATTTAGCAAATGTTTACTAAAATAGCCCAACACGATGACACAATCTAAACGCGCCTCTACAAACTTCCATGGAATGCTGTGCGAGTAGGACAGACTCATTAATGACTACGTTCCGCTCCGCTAGCGGTCGATTCTGTCTCGCTCAGCCTCTCTTCCCCCTCTCCGTTCCGTCCAGTACGCTCAAGCTATTCGTTGGAAACTCACGTACATAACGCGCGGAATTCTATAACTTACATTCTTAAAATTTCTATGTTCCATGTGATTCAAAATTCGAGAATGCAGAAATTGATTGATTCGGTGCGCAGTATGCCTTGTCTGTGGAACCCGTCCAATAGAAATTATAGAGATATGGTGAAGAAGGATCGCGCTTGGCAGGCGATTGTAAACACTATGAACACGCACTATATTCCCGATAGTAAGTACAATACTAGTTCCTCGCTCCGGTTTTACTTGGGTGCGAAGTCCGTTTGCAACACGATTCTTTCGTTTTCTCTTTGGGTTTGTAGGTTTATTGAAGGTAGGTACTTATGAATGTTTTTCTGAAATATTTCATCTTATTTAGGTACTGTATCACGCACGTGTAGGTAGGTACTTTTGTACTATGTTTTTTTAATAATTCACGTCACGAGTCTACTCAAAAATATGCCCTAAAATTAGAGATAATTTTAGAGACCTTCTTTTAAATTACTGACCATAGCAACATAAAAATCGCTAAAAAATATAAATTAAATCTTATTTTATCATTGGCACCTATTAGAAAAACTATAAATATCTGTAGTTCACGCTTCAGGCACCCAGATTAAATTGCATTATTGATATTAACCTTTATAAGGCAGTCGGTCCACTAGAGCGGAACGCACTTCTCTCCGCTCTACTTCAGTAGGCAGGTGACCTAACATAAGAAATCCGATCGGTCAACACTGCTGATGGTACATACCTACTCATCAAGACAAGATACATACTGTATAACAAATGATTAGATTGTATTGGCAACTGCATTCTCAAACTTGTTATTTATTTTTTTAAACATATCTAAGTAGGTAATATATAACTTTACAGATCAACAACGTAACATATGGCTAATAAAATACTTAAATAAAAGCAGATGTAAGAAACTAAAAAAAACATCTACCCATAAAATATAACCTTAACATAATACAAATGAACAACTCGGCAAAAATATACATAGGTTTATACATTTAAACCAACTCAACGGTAGTGAAGGAGCTCTCTTACAATATATCGAATTATACAATTTATTTTCCAATTAGTTAAGAACTTATTTATTTTTTAATAAAATATCAAATAATTATCAATATCCTTTTTCAGTTACAACAGCAAAAGCAGAATGGAAAAAGCTACGAGACAACCACAGAGACTCACTGAAGCGGAACAAAGAAAAAATCACCAATGGCCAAGAAGATCACGTCAACACATGGCGATACGCAGACGAAATGGCCTTCCTACTTCCCTGCATGAAATCTCGAAAAAGCACACGCGCTATACCCAGAGTCCTAGGATCAGACAACGAAGAAAGCTCCGAACAAACCACCGCAGTCTGTCAACTAATCGAAGCTGAAGAACACGATCCAGACTCCGACCATTCCAGAAGCATCGAAGGAGATAGAAAGAGAAAAAGAGACAACGATGACGTATCATTCGAACTCCTTCGAGAAAACTACATGGAATTGAACCACAATGATAAAATTATGAGGAAAGATAGTAAGAGACATGCTTTAGACCCCTTTTTCGAGAGTATGTGTGAGACGACCAAGCAGTTCCCAGTTTGGATGCAGAAACAAGTGAAGAGGCAGATTTTTACTGTGATTTCTGAGGCGGAGGACTGTTTGGATAATGCGTTGGGCATTGATAGAAGTGCGTTGCCTGACCCCTTTTTAAGAACATCGCAAAGCATAGCGGAAAGTACTTTAAAAGTTGAAAAGGATCCTCTATAACTTATATCTATTTAATGTACAAGCATAACAAAAGCACCCTATTTTCGTTACCACAGCTGGGACACAGGAACTTCTCTCTTGAAGAGTGAGATTAGGCCTTAGTTCACCACGCTGGCCAAGTATTAGGTACTTAAATGTATATCTATAAAGTTAGCAATTCAATTTTATTTATAAGATTGTTATATAGCAACAGCTGTAGCTGTTTACAAACATTATTTTGTAAATAAAGATGCATGCCTACATGAAAAATTACTTCTGTCTTTTAAATAGGGCTGTTCACACAGAGTCAAATATAAAGAACCCGAAGTATGGGTGCTAGAAATTAGATGAAGTGTTTACATTGTAAAAAAGAGATTAGACAATTTGATTATTCAAAATTTGCGTTGACCTTTTTTGATATAAATATTCAAAAAACGTTTCTTTTTAGCCTAGCATGGCGTGCCCTATCTATTATTTACGAGCAATCAAATCTATTTGTAGCAGCGGCGCAGTGTGGTGGAAAATCTACAGGCACTCGCCTGGCACAAGGTGACAGTGTGCTGGTATTTTTGTTGTAACCTAGGATAGTCTATGTTTATTTATACGTAGGCCTTCGCTATCTTTTATTAGACACCAACTTTTTAACCTTATTCAAATATTTAGGTAAAGCTTAGTAGGTTTTACTGGACAGGTAACACCAACAATTAACAACTACCTTTATGCTATATTATACACTACCTATGTACCCTTTGCCTAGCCTATGTTCAGAGCTCAGATGAGCATACACTATAGTCCTTTTCAGTGTACCTAAATGCAAAACAAACATTAAAACACATGTAAAATAACAAACTTTTAAATTTTTTGAAGTTGTAAACAAAATAATACGTTATTAGTCTGAGTTTACTGTGAGTTCATAAACTCAGAACCAAGGTGCAGAAGTATAAAAACCGATAGACTCTTAGATAAGAGTTTGATTAGATCTCGAACTTCTAACAATATTACCGCCCTCGAAGATATAAACTTTATTACACTCCAATAGTAAAAGATTTCTGGTATCAATGGAATTTATTCCTTTTGAAGTCGTGAAAAACTCGTTTATATTCAACAGACTGTAAGGAGAGACTATTGTCATAAATATTATTTATTTCTTCTAAGATAACTCGACCGTTTACGATGAAAACCCCGTGTTAGTTAAGAGCTCGGCCAAGCAGATACTTATATAAGTATTAATTACAAAATATTATATCTATTAAATTAAACATCAATAAATTTTCAATTTATCTCATGTATTTTCTGAGGCCATCTTCAAGACCTTTTGCTGATCTTGCTGTAATTTAGATAAAGACTGGTTTGTACTAAACTGATCTGGATTTATTGATTTACTTCTAGATCTAGGCAATCCCAGCTTATCTTTTGTGTTATCTGGATACACCACCACGTACAATATTCTAGGCGATTTGGAACGCAGTTCACTTGTTATATCTGGATGCCTACGAGCATTTACCGAATCAGTTTTCAATAGATGGTAATCGTTCAGGGATAGGAACTGAAACGCTTCAGCCAAAACGCACAGGCTGATCAACTTACAAATGACGTCCATGGTATTCTGAAAATTAAACAAATTCAGTCTTTTATATCCATAAAATCATCGCTTAGATAGGAATTGGACAGGAAACCTGTTAAGTAAATTTTTATATTAAATCTGTTCTGTTAGATACTTACCTAAATATTTAAAATTAAATTATAGGTATAGTTATCTTTTACAAAAAAGTTGGTTTTTATGTATAGCCGTTGTTTCGCTCAACTAACCAATACATATCAGTATAGTAAAACCATTTCTAAAATGAACGCCCCTCCACCGAATTCTGTATTTTTTTTCTGTGTATTCTGTTTTTCTGTATTTCCTCTCACACGTTGAAATCATCACGGTTTTGTGGAGGGGAGTTCATTTTTAGGATGGTTATACCTCTAAGGATATTTCCAGCAAGAGATCTATACAATCAAATATATTAAAATTAGGTAGGTAGGTACTCACCTCAGTGTCATTTAAATTACAGCTACTTAAATAGGTACTAATTTCGCATGTTTAGAGTTTTCTGCTCAAGTATTGCAAAAATATAGAAAAACTCCGAGTACCTAGATCTAAGGTACCTAGTACCTATTGGACGAGACGTTAAGTTAGTACTGAAGGAACCATGTAACCTAAACGTTATAGATGCGATTAATAAATTTACGACTGGCGAAACATTATTTAATTTTCATGGAGGATTTAGATATTATTTTGATAGAAGTAGGTAGCATAGTAGTTGGTACCTATTTAGTCGAAGGTTTCTCTATTCTGTGTTATTAACATAGTTACAATAGAGAACTACACTGCTGCATCCATATAGAACTACATGCATGGGTGTATTGGAGAAAAAAGGTTACATTGTCTCCAAATGGATAGTCCATTTCATTTCCCCTAGAAGAAACAGTGTTGGTGTACTCTATTTGAGCACATCTTCCTCATTAAAATGTAGCTGCATAGCAAAAAAAAACAAAGAAAAGATTTCAACGCACAATCTTTCTAAATATTTGATAGACAAGAAGGCTTTCACTAATAAGACTTTCGAAAGATAATTTTGGGTCGTTTCCGATTTTTCACTACTAGGGCCAAAACCAGTTTTGTTTACTAACTGTGACCGGCAGCTTTGCTTAATATATTTCTTCTCGCTGTAAAAATAAACCTTATACAGAAATTCAAAATAGAATTGAAAAAATGTATACAAATAAGTAGGTTTTGCCGTTAAATAGTTTCGACTAAAGAAATAGAGATTAGTAAGGTTATTTTAAAAAACAAAAATTGACACACAAAACTTTATTTCTTTATTATCGATGTACTTAAATTAAAGTTACTAAGAAACACTCAAAATTACATCAGTCTATTCTAAAAATTAAATATATTATATATCTCTGTAATAAATAGCATTTTCTCCGTAAATACATAAATTACAAACTAAATACCCAAATAACAATGGAAAAACTTATTCGAAAGACTAAGGAAAGAATAGAAATCTAGTAAATTACCGAAAAGATAAGATTTAAGATAAATTTTAAGAAATTAACACAGTTTTTACAAAAATATATACCCATTTAAAGTTACTCATCAAAATTATGATTGAACATCGCTCAATTATGAAAATTGTTAATGTAAAGTAAATATGTAAATATGGTACCTAACCTAAGTAGGTAATTAAAGTTAGGTACTGTTAAAGAAAACTTGATAAATCTAATGTTGATTGTTATTGACTCAATGTCACACTACATTTTAAGTGCATGTAGCATGTATACTTGGTTAATAAATGACATGCTATTTGTAAAATTTAGAGATAAAACTTGTGAAAAGATTTATTATTAGTATAGATAATAGAAGTAAGAAGATAATTTATTTGACAAACATAACAATGACTCGAAAGGAACGGGTAGGAAAAAGTTTGTATTTCTTTGTATTTACCTAGATAGGTTTAAACATTTTTTGTTAATTATAATGAATAACTGTTAAAGATATATAAGTATTTTCTTTAACTAAACACAAGAGAACTGTAATGTAGTAGATTATTTATATTACAATATATTTTCTCAATTGAATTTCAAAACCTAAATCATTATGAACCAAAGATTAAGGCTTCATTTAGCGAATAATAACTTGGATCATAATAAGATAAGTTTAGAATGAAACATAAACACAATTTAACTAAGTACAATAAATTCAACAAGTCAGTATAAGCGCAGAGTATGAACAGAAAATGCGACAATACAGCGAAGGTAAGACGTAGTTGACTGCGTTTGCCTTTCGCCGTATGCCTTCTTTAGTTTAAAATGTTGTTAGGCGACATGCCGTACGCCTTTTCTGTACACTGCGCGCTATATTGATTTTGTCAAAGCAAACATAGGATTTTACATTTTAACAACCATAAGAAGATCTGACTTATAGAAATTAAATCTACTCTACATTGCACAAATCCATACAAATTAGAAAATAACACACATAATCAAACCACTAATTTCGTACAGATATCTAAAAAAATCTGACATAAAGCTGATCAGACAAATTTAAACAATAATTTTGTTAAACAAACCAAATTAAAACTAAATTATTACCGAAAATAAATATTTTAATGCAGCTTTCCAAATTTGAGATCAATTAGAGGCCGTGACCGACCACTTTTGATGGTACTTAAAATTTAATCAATTTAGTTAATAAGCATTACCGAATAGTTCATAAGAAAAATACACAAATAAAGAAACTTACAATACCTATTTAATGCTATAAATGCCTTTAAGATGCAAATGATCGCACGTAGAAATTTGAATCTTCCCTCCATTATTTAAGACATCATTTCCTTTTTTCATATTCGTCGCAAATCGGCTCAAACTAAACATTAGGATATACATAGAGTGTTTGAGGAAGCGAGATAAGGCTATCTCGCTTCCTCAAACGCACAACTACACCTAACTAGCTGAAACAGAGAAAAATACATTAAACATTTTTTTATTAGTCAAAAACTCATTTTACATAAGTACTGAAAATCATGTACGTTGTTTAGTCAATATTGGCATGGGAATTAATATTCACGAACCAAAACAACAAAAACAATCTAAAAATTTTGCTAATTTATTGATTGTCTCTGTCTAGCATGGCAAAAAAACATTTCGCTAAAAAGAGACAAACACATAAAAGTATCTCAACTCACATTAGTACGAAAACTGAGTAGAGTACATTTACAATCAAAAACCTTAAATAAGTTGAATGGTTCACGAATAATTCCCACATTTACATTTTTCAAATTAATCTCAATGTTATATGTTGTACAAGACCGATACAAAATTTGTAACATACAAAACATAGACGAATTTGAGGGTAACAAACATGATTTATAGCCATTCGACAAAGACTTGCAGTAATTTTCTTCCCAGTCTCTTACAGCTGAATATTGTAAATTACTTTGAAGTGTAATAATTCTGCATAACACATGCACTTATATAATTTAACTATGTACATAACATTACTACACTGTCAAAAATGTATTTGCAACCTGAACCGATTGGGAAGAAAAGTAGATCAGCTTTGTGAATAACTATAACAAAACACAGTAAACCAAAAACTATGTATATACTACATAATATGTAAATTTTATACACAAACAAGTGTATATTTATCTAAAATTAGGAACTAGACTTGGCGCTTGTTTAATTAGGTGATATATTAGTGATTAAGTACCTATTTAGTGTTTAGAGACAGAACACATTTAGTTCACTTTCACCACAATTTTAAACAGATTTTGCTATATTTTACGGTTTTAGGTGTGCATTATACATATAAGGTATGCAAATAACAAGAAAAATCTACCAAAATCAAAGTTTCATCGCACCAAGATAATTTTTAATAGTTGCAAATAACTTTATAAATAAACTAATATGTACAAAAAAAACATTAACTAAGTAAATGTTAATACAGTTTATAAATAACATCGATTTATCGACACAATTAGAACAATTTCTAATCATTCATAAATCAAAAATATATTATTTTTCATACTATCTAATTTAATTTTCACATTTTATACTGCAACACAGTTCTCATTCTGCTGCAGATAACCCCGCTATTAAATCAACTTTTCAAATCACACCGCTAAAGCTAATTTATTAGCAATACAATGGATTATGATGGCACTGCAGTTAAAATGTCATTTCGCACACTGGCAACACTGATTCCATCACATGTGTAAAAATTCACTATTGCGTTAGTTTTTTCACGTTGGCGCCATATTGCGCAGTGCCGCCATGTTGAAACGTCACTGTCACTGTCAGCTGTCTATCTGAGTGTGGTGTAGAGGTTGAGAACGCTCTTGTTCTCCTTGTGCGAGGGCGTCTTGGAGAATACGTTCCAGAACCGCAGCGTCTCGTCGCCGGCGCCCGTCACGATGGCCTCGCCGTCGGGGGACAGCGCCAGGTACAGCACTCTGTATGAGTGGCCGGTCAGTTTTGCGACCTGGAATGGAGAGATTAAGTTTGAGTAACTTTTTTCGCTACAGCCTATGCATATTTCTATGATGGTGATGCTGATTATGAATAATAAGAATATCAAATTTATTGGTAAAACTCATACAACGGTATTGCTAGGATATTTCAAATTAAACAGATGTTTTAGTTTGAATATGATTAGAGAACATGAACTTTATAATTTTTGAGGACCAACGTCTTAAAGTATTTGGTACTGTAACATGCTAATTGTTACTAAGAATAATGTTCAAATGCTTATGATTTTAATGTAGTATTCCCGCCTCTGTTTGTTTACTATATTTACCTGAGTAAGTGATGGATATTTCCAGACTAGGATCTGATTCTGTGAGTAGCCATGTGTGGAGACCAACTCACTTGAATGTTTCGACCACGCGAGGTTGCAGACTTGTGATCCTGTGGAAAGATTACATACATAATTAGTACATTTTCAATTAATGCGAGTATTTATTCACAACGATAGTTAACTTTGTCAAGGACACGATAAAATTTTATTCACATTTTCTACTTATTTGTGGAATCACGAGTCACGACCCGATTTTTCCTCCTATCAGACTTTAAAACATAATAATGCATATTTAAATTAGAGTCCCAGTGACGTTACACAATGACTTATAGCTCCTTCTAGGAACATGATGCAGGTGGTGCGTTCTCGATCTTCAGGTGCATTTTGTTCTTGGAACCCAATCAATAGTCATGCGTTCGAAATTCAAAATTTGTTTTTGTGCTTTGTGGTGCACAAATTTCGTCTAGTCGGGTCGATACGAGGCTTTCTCTTTATTCTAGTTCATTTCGAACCCAAACGAAACGTCAAACGTACAAAGGTTCGAATTTTAAAATAAGCGTTCGCGCCATACAAACAGTGGCGTGTCGGATAGATGCGGGGCGTCGTCGTTCTTCTGGTGTATTGCATTTTGAACTTCGAACCTAAACGATACCAATCAAACTACAAAGGTTCGAATTTTAAAATTTGCATTTGCGCCGCAAAATCTGTGGCGCGTAGGCTTGATGCAGGGCGTTGTCGCTCTTCTATAATTTGAACATTTGAACTTCGAACCAACTATCTACTAACCAACCCCCTACGTTACGTGTGACGATGACGATGCACTATCTATCTGACTGACGGTTCGTTGCACTTTTTTTTGGTACATTACATGGTTAGTTGCGTCTTAAATCCTATGTTAGGAACTGACCTGTGTCGACGCACTGCTGCGGCTGCGAGGTGAGCGTGTTCCAGAAGCGTATGCAGCGGTCCGCGGTGCCGCCGCCCGAGGCCAGCAGCCCGTGCTGGTGCGGGGACCACGCGATCGCCTTCACCGCCGCTATGTGCGACGAGTATGTCTGCACGGGGGATGTCGAGTGCTGGAAACGATCAGATCATTAAACATTTTTAACAACGGGGTTTACTCACGTATTGAATTAATTGATTGTCTGATTTAGATTTTGTCCGTAAAATCACAAATATTAACTTAGGATACTAATATTTATTTTATAGTGATTGACTCTCACTCAAGTTTTCTAAATTATTAGAAAATTACAAGTACACAACATAACATTGGACCACCCCGAGAGGAAAAATTACCCCACTTGTAATTTTTCCCATACCATTTTCTAATAACTTAAGATAATTGTTAATTACACATTGATATCATAGTTTACAGATCATACCGTTTTCCTCTCGATGTTTATCTTCACCGTAAAAACATAAAAGTAATCAGATAAGTTCCAACCATTATTTCATTCGTAAGTTTTAAATTTTTTTATTCCTGTTCAAGTGTATCCACAAACATATAAGTTACTAATCTATTTTTCATGTTATCCATAACTTCGTAACACAAAACCGCAAACTGATAACATGGAGTATCTTGTTTTACTTTGGAAATTCTAAATTCCCATCGAATTCCGGATATGTTATAGACACAGATTACGTTTGTGGGTCACCGCAAACATATCACTACGTTTGGTCATACCTATAGTAAACTGTTAATTAAGTCATATGCGCTTTTTACTGCTTAGGTCTTGTTTTGTCGTAGAAATGTCTTCTCTATCAACTAAACTATACATTTTTTCACTTATTTTATAATTAATGCAGTAGACCCCCAAGCCAAATAGCTTCTATTGTGAAGACCAGTGCAGTTGTACCACTGTATGTGGTTTGTAGAACTTACCATAGACCACACGAAGAGTTTGTTGTCGTTGCCGCCCGATGCCAAGGACTGGCCGTCGGGAGACCATTTAAGACCGCAAACCTCTTGTCTATGGCCTTGCAGCACCCGATTTGATTGGACCGCTGGAAATAAACAAAAACATATTATATTTAAAAAGCCCACTTAAGGTATCTAATAAATAAGATCTTCACATTTTATTGTAATCATCATCAAAGACCGTAATAGTGAACTTTCTTCACTTTCTTCGGACACGTCGAATCGGAAACAACAGGGTTCATTCTTAATTCGGTCTCGAAAAGTTTTTTATAAGGGATTGAGTTTAGTGACCAATAGGTGGAATATTAAAAAAACTTTATAATAAGTGTTTCGGCATTGTTATGTAGAATGCTAAAATTAATATTTAACAACCAACGTAAAAACTATGATTTACGTCTAAAATATTCATATTATGCCGTCATAACCATAAAAATTGCAACTATTAAAATAAACTGATGAATATATGCAAAAAACACTTTGCTACCGAATTCTGTTACCAGGTAAAAACGCTGTCTAAGAAGATCTTATATTTTTATTGATTTTATTATTTAGAATCGATTCGTGTCGATCGTATTGAATTCTAATAAAAGTATCGATATTAACAGTTAAACTCTCTCGAGCCAGACAGGGCCCAGACTATTGACGTTTAAATATAAGAATATAATATATAAATAATGTCAGAATACACACGAGCTGACTTTAATGTTATATTTTATATATAATGGCTACGAAATGACACCTTTATGTTTAGTTTACTAATTCTGTGACACTCAAGGCTATATAAACATTGTTATTGGCTTAGTGTCGACGAACCTATCTGCGGCATCGATACTAGCTGGAGCATTATCTAGTTTAATAACATATGCAAATGCATGATAATATAAGATACCTAAGTTTGGATGTCTATGTATATTTATAGTTTGAAATATATTTAACAAAATGTTAAGAATTTGATATAATAAATGAATATTGCTGGATATTTCACACAGCAACATATAGCCCAGTGGTAATCGAAGCTTGTGTTAAGGGTGCTAGATTTCTGATGTAGGTACTTAATTGAATATTGTACATAGATATATTTTTTATTATAAAATAATACATAACATTGAATAATTAATATTTATACTTTATGGAACTTAAAGTTCCATAAAGTATGGCGACCTCTGTAACGCAGCGGGCGATGGTCTACCTGCAGGAGGTTGCGGGTTCGATTTCCGCATCTTAACAAAAATTTGTTTGATCCTGCAGCTATTTGTTCCGGGTGTTTTGTATTAAATATTAATTATTTAATGTTATGTATTATTTTATAATAAAAAATATATCTATGTACAATATTCAATTAAGTATTACTACAATTATACATAAATTTTATATATGACAAATAGCTTCCACAATTTAATATGAAATCTGGCGAGAGTTAAATAAAAATAAATAATAATAGATGTTTTATCAGTAAATTTTATTGACGCATAACGAACCTGAAAAGCAATTTCTTGGCAATTTTGCAATAAATTATGTAAATAACTATGGAGATCAGTACATATGACATTTGAATATTAATTTAAATGACATTAAAACTGTTCCTAAAATCTTTAGACTCATCCTGGTGATCAATATGTTGCAAATCAACAGGTCTTTAAATTTATATTTAAATAATAAGTAATATAATTTATTATTGTAGGTACACGTGCCATGTCAGATTAATGTTCATGTTATATTATAATCACAGTGCTGAAATTATGTCTCTATCCTTATAGCATTCAACGTATAACAATAATTACCTACAACATAAATCACTTTGGAAATTTTAAATGTTTTAACATGTTTTGACTTGTAAGCACGACACGGTGAATCATTATAGAAACTGATATAATCTTTTTTATATATTGGATATGATCAGATGTATAGTACCTATAAGTTTTGATGCAATTTTTGCCGTAGAAGTACCGCCACTTTGGTAGACTATAATAGAGCATTAACCTTTAAATCATCATAATTAAGTGTATCATTATGAACCCATATAATGGATCTCTACTGGGCACGGGTCTCCTCAATGGAACCTATTTATGTACCCTACACAGAATGACCCTGCCTGGGGGTGGGTAGTATTATGACCACACGGTATAAGTGCTCTAACGATGAAAGCAAACATCGTGAGGAAATCGGCATGTTCTGAGAAATATGAAGGACATTGTTGTCACCAACCCGCAATCCGCAATTCTCAGATCTCATAGAGAGGTCGTCAAGAGAGAAGTCCGTGTCCCAGCAGTGGGAACGTAAATAGGGGTGATTATGAGGTGACTCGGTATCTAGAGAAGAGGGGTAGGTACTTACGTGGTACTCTGGTGTCCCGTTGCCGAATGTGCCTGTCCCTTGACCCTGAGCTGAGGACATCTCCGTTCCACGCCAGGGCGCCGACGCGCGCAATGTGACCTTGCAGCTTCATCACCTAGAAACCACAGATAAGGCTTTAGTTTGGGCGTTTTATCTAGTTAAGTGTAAGTACTTGAAGATAAATTATATCTACCCTTTCCACAAATAGAGATGAGATTAAGCGCTACATCGAAATATGTCGCCAGAAACTCCAATTTCTAGTACCAGTATCTCTATTTCTATCACAGTTTAGTTTAATTCTCAGTTTTGGTTAAGCATCATATCATTTGTCTCGATATGTCAATCGTTCTCGGTAGATCCTTGTATACAAATGACAAGACGTTCAACCAAAACTCAGACGAATCCAAACTGTGATAGAAATAGAAGCACTTTTATACATCGGTAAGGCACCGATAGCTAGTTCTGTCTTACCCTTTAAAAAAAATTTCAATTCGAATGTTGAAATTTTTCAAAAGGTTCCATTTCCGAATATTTGAATGTTTCGAATCTATATCTCCTATAAACTTCGATGTCATGCGCTAACCTCCTTGTTAGAAGCGACGTCCCACACGCTGATGTGTCCTTTCTGCGTGCCGACGGCCACCAGGTTGCCGCGCTCGCTCCACGCCACAGACGTCACGGCGTTGCCTTCGTTCGACAGATCGCAGAGGCGGGTAACCTTTAACATTGACAAATATTTAATTAATAATATGAAAATAAATTATAATATATCAATATGCGGCATACGGACGGACCCTAAAAGTTTCAAGTTTCAACATCTGGCTGTCTATCTTGGTAAAATGGATTGTTATTTGTCATGGTAAAATTAAGCCTATGACATGTCATGGTGTGGTGTGGTGCTCTTCTGATGTATGAGCTTTGTATTATTGTAAAGTTTTCATTTTAAGGCCCCATATAACGTCAAATCGTTTGAAATTGCTTTTTGTTAACGAACATATCTTCCACAATAATAAAGCATTTACTTTGAGATTAATATATGTTATAGTTCAGGATATATGCTAGGGGATTACAGTTACGAAAACACGATTACATAAAATTTTCTCGATAGAAAAATAATCCAAAGTTCGCTCTAAATTTTACAATAAATCGTCGCTATTCAATAAATACTTTAAAATAAGCCTTGATACTTTGTACAGTAAACGAACAGGTTATAGAGCAGGGGGAAAGCGTGTTATATTGTTAAAATTTCTATTATTTTAACCGTAAAATAAGAAATCCTAATTTTGCGAAAAAATTCACGCGAAAACTGACCATTCGGGCATCTTCGTGTCACAAATTCAGTCTGGCGGCAGCCTTGACACGGGCAACATGTATCGCGTCGTTTCTTGCATTCAGATCGCTATATAACGCACTAATTACGTAAAAAATGAATTGAAAAATTATTGTACTTGTTTGGTTTTTATTTCAAATATGCAAAAGCTGTATAATAAGTGCAAGAAGCGACGGAATCGTAAAAAGATAAAGTACCCAGTACCTAACCTACATTCGTTACAAACGTAAACAAAACGTAGGTATAGACAGTAAAGAGTTCATGACACTTTTGACACGAAAACATTTTTCGCCCTTTGGATTTCAAATTTCTGTTTTGTCTGTGGCTTATTGGACAATCCACACAGCATCATAATTATAAAGTATATGGCGAGACGAAGTTCGCGGTGGCACCTAGTATACATTATAATAATAAAGTGTAGGTACTTAAATATTATAATAAAATACAGGAGGAGACTTCAAACAATAAATTCATAAGTAATACATGGATTATGACTTAATAAAACTTTTTTATAGTTTTGAGATCTCAAAGAGTTTTGATTTATTTATGATAACTGTCATAAATTATGTCATGTCAATTCATGAAAAAGTAAATTTACGATATTTCATAGAACAAACAAATCACTACGTTTTTGTGCTTCTTAACCCTACGTTGCTTTCAGTGCTATATCACACACAACCAATATAACTATGATTTTTTTAATATAACCTGCGCGTATAAAGAATTTATCTATAAATGGCGTCCGCTCGCATGCGTTCTCGCTCACTCTCTATCGCTATCTATACTCACACAGTGAAGTACGCGCTACAAAAAGCTTTTTTTTAACGTCCGTTAAAAAAGCGTTCAAATAGAACATTTGCATACCCAAGTACGTGTTCACACTTTGGCGCTTTTAGAACGCGACGCTTTTTAGGGTTCCGTAGTCAAATGGCAAAAACGGAACCCTTATAGATTCGTCATGTCCGTCCGTCCGTCCGCTAACCACGCACAAAGGACCAAATTTGAGTCCAATTGCGGAAAAAGGAGTCCCCAAACTAAACCGTCCGTCCGTATGTCCATCCGTCCGTCCGTCCGTCCGTATGTCACAGCCGTTTTACTCCGAAACTATAATAGCTATAAAGCTGAAATTTTAAGTAGATGTATTCCGTGAACCGCACTAGGATTTCATAAAAAGTTTTAATAAAATCATTTGCATTTGGGGGTCCCCATACATAGAACTGAAACTTTAAAAATTAAATTAAAATTATTTTTTGATTTAAAAGCGTTCGTATGAATTATCACATTGAAGACGTTATAAAAGCGCCGACGCCGGGTTTATAACGCAAAGCTGTTTAAACTCTTTAGGTACTTTACTTTTTATTTAAAACTAGCTTTCCGCCCGCGGCTTCGCCCGCATTATATTAGAGTAAAAAGTATCCTATGTCCTTCTCCCGGTTCTAGACTACCCCCCTGCCAACTTTCAGGCAAATCCGTTCAGCCGTTCTCGAGTTATAAGTTCAGGCACTAACACGACTTTCTTTTATATATATAGATAAGTATTTTGTAAAAAATACTCTGTAGGGACCGAGATAAAAATACTATTTAAATAATAATAATACAATAATACCATGGAAATATGCTCGAATTAAAAATAATTTTGGTATTAATATTTGTATGGGAAATTCGTCGTGACGCCGGCCTGTTTGAGAAATTGTTTTGCCAACCGTACCATACGTACCCGCCGCCATGGTCAAATATCAATTTTTATTGCGCGGGTTATACCTATCTTATAAAATCTTTTATTATTTAAAAAAAAAATTGACCACTTTCCGCATGCCCTGCGAATGATATTTTAAAATATTGGTAGGTCACACGCATGTTTTGCCATATATTATATGGAACTAAATATAAAAACAGTTTTCCCCTAAAACTCAATTCATATGAAATTTTTAAATCAATTTTAAATATTTATATCTTATTTTACTTTATTTATCTAAAAGACATAATATGACCATCACAAATTTTTCTTTAAGAAAAATAATCATGCAGTTAAGGGTTAAGGTTTAGGAACTTATTCTTTTATAAATTCACTTTTATCTAATATTGAAGTATATCAAACGGTTTGACTTTTCGTTTATAAAATCAATCAGAAATAAAAGGCAGACTATGAATTTTAACAATTCATAGTCTAGAAATCTAGTTCAGAAAACTTTATTTATTTATTAATAAAAACCCCAGCCCTTTCATTTTTCTTATACCTGAGCTTACGGCCAAAAAACCTAATAAATAAAATTAAATCAATAAATATTGCTAGTTCCTAGACAGTTCACAATGCAACATCTAGCCCCGTGGTAAGCTAGAATCGTGTGTTATGGGTGCTAGATTTCTGATTATGTACCTATACTTAATATAATATACATACACATTTATGAAAGTTATTTAAAACACGGGAAAAGCCGTGTGCGGAATTTATACTTTAAACTTTAAAATACACATATCCGCTTAAGGATATATTTAGCGCAGGCGAAGCCGCGGGGCGGAACGCTAGTATTACCTTATATATCTTAGGGTCTACAAAATGAATTTCAAATTATAGAAGTAATTTGATGTGTCAGATTTTTGCGCGAAATATATACTCAGCTCGGGCTCTTGCGCGCGAAATGTTTACTTAGCGGCCCGTTCGCCCTGTCGTGGCGCTGTTAGCCGAACTTAGCCGATCGTCGAGTTTGCTCTGACCTCCCATACATCCTTAATCCATAATATGGTAAAAACACAAATCTAAATCTTTCGCGTTTATAATGTTAAATAACGATTTAGATAAAATACTTATTAATTTATGATCCTTTGACCTAAGATGCTTGCCTATTTTAGCCTGTTCAGTCCAATCAGGTAGACTCGTGCTCTAATTAATGCACAATTTATTATTCAGACAGGTACAATGGCACATGCCAAAATTTAAATTAATCTACATATTGATAGAGAATCTAAATACTTAATCTATACGGTATAAATAAGATATTCAGATCCAGTAATGTTAAATTATAATAATTTTAGAATGGTGATTAAGAAAGTTTGACATTTGCTCAAAAAGCATATCATTATTATGTTAAATGTATGCATTATTTGCTATGTTACCTAGCTGGTATATGTCGATACCGCAGAACGGATGTCAACTTTGCTAATCCTTTGCTCCAAGTAATCCATTTGATTGGTGACTTATACAAGGCAGATTTTTCGCATACAACCTCAATGAGCTTCTAGAAGGAATTTTTTATGTGGTATAGCATTGCTATGCTTTGTTTCTAAGTTTGTTAGCCACCTATAAAGCTGCTGACTGGCGAGCGGTCGTGATCCGTGTCCTTGCAGTGTTTAGTCCTGAAGAAATCCCACGTTTTGGGACGCAACGGTTGACCAAAATTCAACGTAAAAAAGGTTCCTGTACTGCCCGTTTATCTCAATATGAATTTATCAAAGCACGACAGTTTTTATAGTAAAACACTTAAACTAAGGCAAGTTTCAGGTCGTAGGTTTTCGCTGACATTTGGGACAGATGGGTTGAGATCTACAGATATTCCTAGTTATGAGACCCACCTGGCTGGTACAAGCGCTCCACAGATAGACGCAGCTGCCCAAGCCGACACTGAGCACGTTCTGCGCGGACCAGTCCACGAGGTTCAGGTAGAAGTCGTCCTGCAACTCCGGCGCGTCCAGAACCTTGAAGGGGATCCGCGATATCTTGCGCGTGGCCTTGCGCGGGGACCGGAGAAGCTTCTCGGATTTCGCTGAGATTGGGGAAAGGCTGAACGGGGAGGGGTCGATGTTTTCCTGCAACAATAAAGGGTATGGTGAGCATCGTGATGAAAGACAAATAAGGACATAGACATCATAGAAGCATATAAACTAGCTATTTAAAACATCTTGATTTTACAGGACGTTCTTGTCAATATGTCTGGAGCCATTTATTTAACCGCGGGTTTAATAACTCTGTTTTGTTATTTTTTAACTAGGCCTAGGTTTAGTTAACATTTCGAAATCCTTGACGTATTATAGTAAATTTATATCATACAAAAATAATCATATAAATTAGATCTTCCTGTTATGTGGGTGCAGCCGACTAGGATAGTTCAAAGCAGTCCCTATGAGCCCACATACACACCAAATTATTATGAACAAACCATAAATCTCAAACATAAACTATTACTCAGAACAATTTAATAATAACCAAGTAATGCTAAAGGTCAACCACAAATGTGATTGACCCGTAAAGTGCCTACCTACCACTAAGAAATCCGAAATAATTAATAGACACCACGCATGAAAATTAGATAGAGGAAAAATGCACATGGATAATGTTACATTAATGAATTAATTATATGGCGTTCAGATATTAGTTAATATGATTCTGTTTAGAACACCAAGGATAATACAAAGAAAAGTTTTAAGCGTTCACTAAGTAGAAGTTGTAATTAATTTATCTTAAGTTTAAAATATTTCTCAGATAAGTGAAATGTATTTCTTATGAGAAAATAATTAGGTATTCTTTAAACCTAATAATATTTCTCCAAGTCGTCGTTTAGAGATTTTTTGAAATAAATGTCTTAAATCTTTTAAATCTATTCAAAGAGTCAATTTATTTTGTTACATGAAATATTTGCAAATAAATCGTTTGCATAGGTACATTGTATTGTGTACCTACTAGTAAAACTAGACAGACGGCAACATTGTGTCGATTCTATTGCCATGTGAAAAACATGGCCAAACAAAAATTTCAATTCGCACATTCGTTAAAAACATTCACACATAAATTGTACTTTGTACAGGGGACTGCACCTAGCAGTATATTATTAAACGTCGTTCTTGATAATAAAGGGTTTTAACTAAGGAAAAGTCATAGAGTCGGCGTAGGTAGGAAAGTAGAAACACGGCAAACTATTTAAAACATAATAACAAGTAATCAGCAGAACTTATCGGTGGCTTACAAAATTCCTCTTAAAATCCAATTTTATAAACAATGTTCTAGATTTCACAGCGCAACATAAGTGATAAAACTGGTGATTATTAATTTCCTAAGAAATAGCACAGCACAAACGCGTTAAAATAACTAATGGGCATGAAGTAGTTACAGCTAAAGTAACATTAAATAAATGTTAAGCCATTAACAAAAGAAGACGAGCGAACAAAAAGTTTTGACAAATTGAATCTCTTGATTGAACACGCAAGAGGCAAATAGATAAACACTAAACTATTAGACTTAATTAATATTATATTCAACCAAAAAAAGTTGAACAATGATCAAGTTAATATCGGAGAAAAATATTGGAATATTCAGCAAAAAAAATACACGAGGGTTTTAAATTTAAAGCGATAATTCGCGAGTTGGATTTTTTAATGTAAGAGTGGAACAATGATATTTAATACCTATTACCTACCATGGCAGATTCATGAGAACCTCATGTCTAACCAGGAAACGAACTGCGAACCCCTGAAGCGTAACCGAACTAGTCCTTGAAAGTTCGGCTACCCGAATTCTTTTGTGCGAAAGATGTTCAAAAAACACGCGTACTGGCAGGTTCATTTGTCAGCGATTTTTTTACTCCAAGTTTCAATTAATCAAAAACATCTATTCAACACTTCTGATTAGATTCATTGACAAGCAGCAAATATGATAGTCATCATCATTTCAACAAGGTTCTTTAGAATGCTTTCGCAATCACATGTAATTACGCGTAAATGCGGCAGTGAGGGATAATTATGCAGACAGTTATTATCCAAGCGGGCCTTTTCGTCAAAAAGCCATTAAAGAGATCAACAATTACATAAACACACAAACCGTGCGTTTACCTTCTTTATTGCCGTCAAAAATGACACAAAGTTGGGTCTGTTTAATGTTTAATTTTGGCACCGCAAAGTCTCAGTGAAATTCTAAGTATTTTGCTGCAAAAAGTGCAGAATTTGTGTGGATCTAACCAGATAGCCATGAACCCGTGTATATCGCTATCCTAAGCAATCTAGATGAGAAAACACCTTCATAAAGCGAGTTTCGTGAGACGACTTACGTGGGAAAATATTTTGAACCTTATGCACGCTCAGTCCTAAAACTCAAATTTATCCTTTTATGAGGCATAGAATTTGGATGCGTGGGGGGAATATTGGAAATTAGATTGAGGCAAATATGGTATATCCATAAAATAAATAGTCCGGTCAACTGGTTGTTTTTTTTTGGTCGAATGAAGCACCACTGGGGCACGACGCCTACGTCAAACCCGAAATAAGGAACAATACAATTTTGGATAACATACATAAATGTTTAAGTCAAGCGCGCACAATAAATATCACCGATAAAGTGAAGATTTACATGTAATACAAGACAAATATATCTGGTACAACACCGTTCTTCGACACCTATTCGATCAACACTTATAGCGGTGCTAAAGCTTTGTTATTCGCACGTTGTTTATGAATGAAAGCTTTCAAAGATTGAAAGTGCACTCGTGGTTCTGGATGATTTATTGACGAGCTTACAACTGCCATTTATTAAGTTATTGACTCAACACAGCCCCGCCTCTAGAGGTCGGCAAGGTCCAGATTCGTGATGGTGGCACATAATACAAACCAAATTAAGTTTAAAATAGCTTGCAGCGATCCTAAACATACAAAAACAGGTGTTTAGATATCTGACAGGATTAAGCGCAACGAAGTAGCAGTAAGATGTAGGACACGCAAAGATTTCGTCGCTATTACGGTAGTTCTAAGTCTAGACCAGACAGTATTTCGATTTAGTTTAGTTGATAGCATTTCAACGACCCCGCCAACGCATTTTGTTAACATGTTTAGCAGACTGCATTGTTGCCAAATACATTAAAATTCTAACTGAGATTGAACTGACAGCCCGTAGGTTTTATTTCTAGCTACTTTTATAATCATGACGAATCTATGAGACATAAAGGGAAACGAATTTGATTAATTCTTCTTATGGACGATACGCATAATGAACATAATCACATTATGGTTACAAATAGTGCATGACGGTAAGAACCGGATATCAAAAATTAGTTGCCGCTAGCGAATAAAACAATCACGCTTAAAAACTCTAATGCCATTTTGATTACACAAAATTATATTTTTTACCCAATTAAACTAATATTGTTGGCGAATCAGCCAGTCACGTCAGAGAATAATTTAGTAGTGTCATAACGTCTATCGCTAATCGTCTATCTAGAGGTAACAAAAAGTTTTATGTAAGAGACATAATGGAAAATAACATGTAAATGACCATTAGTATGACTCATAACAAAAACCTAGGCTAGGCTGAATTTTAAATCAGAAATAAAAGTTACGAATACACATTTAGTTATAAAGTATAGGTCCAGACCGCCAACTCTCGCGGCAGTAGCGATAGATGAAGCCAAATTGGCAACTTCCTCGACCTACAATTGCCTTATTGAAATCGAAGTAGACAAAAAGCTCAGCACAATAGAGTTGATTGTCCACAATAAAACAGCGATCTAGCTTTAGACTACAAAGGGGGCTCAACGAATTACATAAATTGAAGTAACAAAAAAGATCCTGCAGCTCTCTAATTGAAAACACGGTCTGTTCAGATTATCTTACCGGCGGTAATGGGGAAGAATGAAGGAACATTTTTAATCTAAAACCGCAATGATGTAAGAAAAAGAATGAGCAATCAGTAAGTTTATTAACCCCGGACAACAGACGCATAAAAAGCTATATATTCAGCAGGTAGTGACTAGATCGCAGCTAGATTGATTGGTACTATAAATGAGCGACACACTAGTGACCTGTCTGCGCATCCGTAATCGGGTCACGTCCACGCGAATGCAATAAAAATTAATCAACTGCAAAAGTTCCCAGAGCGACAATGTCACTTTTCAGCGAGCGTAGCGTATGACGAATGACGAACGAGTTGTGTGACGAATATAAACACTATGAAAATTTGCAGTTGCACGTGTTTTTCTATGTAAGAGGTCGTTTACCGGCGTTGCGCAATCTGTTGAGCTTTAATAATGCAACGCAGCGGAAAACTCATCGAAGCACGACGATGTTGCAGCACCTTAGTGAATCGCTTGAGAAACATCGCGGTGGAAATTAAAGACAATGCATTTAATTTTATCCTTGAGCAAGCATGGAACAATTGAGCGCTTTTGTTGATAAAAACACGAACAGTGTTGAATCAATTGACTCAAAGCTAACTAAAAACTAGTGAACCCTACCGGGCCTCGTCGCCAAAAAGCCTTAGCAAATAAGCAAACAAACATAAAAAATAAGGCCTTGCGAAATTCCATTGAAGCAGCAGTAGACCTTGTTGTATCAGCAAACATACCACCGTACGAACACGGATGACCACTTCTGCTGACCAGTTCAATGCTAATACTGTAAAATTCTCGCATATTCTACATGTGGTTCGTCGAAAATTAAAATAGAATCGTAAAATACATTTTTGATTGATTTTTTGCAGCGGTAAAATTCAATCCAGACAGTTATTAAAGTTTATGTTTAAAATTGCAATTTTAATGTATCGTGTATCTTGATTGTATAATGACACTGTGATATTAACAATAGCTCCAAATTAGTCCAAATGAACTCCATAGCAAATGCCGAATCTAGGCACGGACCGTGCATAAACACAATACCTAGCCCGTCGCGCCAATAATGGAAATGAGGAATTCTATTGTAATATACAAGCTAGCCGCTGCGATGTGTCAGTCATGATGGTGGTTGTCATGTTCAGTAACTACGGCCAGTATCAGGCATCAGATAACAAGTCGACATCTGCATAATGATTAGCTTACATGCGTACTTGTCAATCAATGCTTTCCTATCAGTCGGACATAGAAATTATCTAAATAGGCATGTAGGTGTTGCCGGACAAAGTAACCGTTCAAGGTTGAACGCCTCGGTAGCAAAAAGCATTATCGTTTGTAATTAACTAGAAATTCGTATCGAGATGTCTCTGAAATTAAACGAGCACCCACACAATGGTAAGGAAGCGTGACTCTGCAGTAGTGGGACAATCTAAGACATGATCTAGATTGCGAAACACTACAACCGACAGGCGAATATCCAGAACAAATAAAAAGAAATCTGTTTTAGACTAGATGCCAATAAGAAAAAAATGCATAGTTCGTTTGCCAAAAGTTACGATTCATCCCCTGCCAATGACCGCGTTGTCTAGACCCGAGCTTTAACTCCTATCTAAAGTTTTGTCCCTGCCAAAAAACATAATGGCTGTTTGATGAGCGAATGCGTCTCGATTCGAATTATTATAATAGCAAACTTTTTGTGTCCGGTCATTTGAAACTATTACTTTGCAAAAGCTAGAAGCTATAACTACTTACGGAGGTGAGCTTCATAAATAATTACAGCCTTGCAGTAATTTGGCTCTGACTAATTGATATTACATACGATTTTATGACCGACAAAGACTATTTTATTGTATCTAGCACTCCTTCTATAATTACTTCATTTCATCTCAAACATTTAAATCAAATCGTAAATTCTCGTGTCTAGAAGCAATCTAGATATTCGAAAAGGTAATTTCGAATTTAGTTTCCATTCTAGCGTGAACGGAATAAAATTAGAATTAGAAACATTTGTACTTTTTTATCGGTGAGCATCTAAAAAAGGAATTAGCATTAAATAGTGATTTGGGCGCGCAACTACTTTTTGCATCGGTGCAAAAATATAGGATAGAAATAGAAATGTATGTTTCGTGCGTTGAAAATTTCAATCACGACGTCTGAGCTCATGTTGGTGGTTGAAAAAATCTGCAACAGTCGTGAGGCGGACCAATGAACCCGAAGATCGCACGCATCATTTGAATGCGCGGCCGCAAAATTTGTTAATTCAAAGGCGTCTAGACTTCACGTTTACTTCAAATGCAAGAATTCTCAGGCTAGGTTCCGTGTCGTTGAATTTGTTGCGGGTGCTCGATACCGTAGCACTTGTGATTTTGCAAGGCTTTTAACAATCAAAATCTCCGATTGCATTACACACACCACATGGCATGAATATAGCTAGAACTAATGCTATGGTTTTGGATGGATATTGAATCACTCGAATTACTAATAACACAAGTTGTTTCCTATTTTATTTTCACTGTCTGATCTTAGTATTTGAATGTACCTACTTGCTTGCTACCAATCAACATTTCTAGATTTTTTTGAAATCGTTAGTAAATTATTTGGTAGTCCTGATACGAACTGCTTTCTGGATAATCATCGCATACTTACTCAGAATGTGTTGAATGGAAATTGACAGGAATTTCTCTGTCGAGTTTTGTATAAATATTAATTATTCCTTTCGACTTCAATGCCGCCTCCGCATCATCAAATCCGAAGCAATTACCCACGCTAATTCTCGCGGCATTCTTCAGATTCACATCTTGATATTGCAAATCGTTTGATTCGTTCAGGACCAAGTTTTATTGAATCCTTACCCTAGGGAATGGCTAGAATGGGATACCGCACGCAATAAAATTTGCAACCGCGACGCAATAGAGCGATTCTATCGACAAATCCTCATCGGTGATTTACTTTGAATATCATATTATTAATTCAACATGGATCCGAAAACAGATTTATTCGGAGTCGCATCAAGAATAGAATCACACACGAATGCATTTTTTATTTCAAAGTATAAAATTTGTATTCCGCGCATTAAGCGGTTATCGAGTGGGAGGTAACTTAGAATTTCATGAATTCAAATACAGCAAACAACTTGTACGACCTATAACCTGTAGTTGGTTTTTGAGTACGTTTTTTATTAACCTGTTGAAAGCCTGGTCACTAACGCTGGCACGAAACTCCCGTCAAAATCAACTGACAGGTGGCTAATGCATATAAATGGATGGTGTTTTATTAAGTGTTTTCTATTTAGAGTTATTGATTGGTAACTATGATTACTTCGAATTCTTATCTGTTGAAAGAGAAATCCGTTATGCGCTTTGGAAGGAGAAAAAAGCTTTCAAATTTTAATAGATTTTTACATATTATACGAGTATTAGGTACTTTATTGATTTCGAACTATATTTAGCAAAAAAAAATAATTTGCAACCAAATTATCGTAATATATTTGAAAGCCAATAAATGTTTGAAATGCATACAATAAACAAGATAAAATAGATAAAATAAAACTATATTGTGACATCTGACACTGGTTATCATAAATGCAAAGTTATAGCACCTATTGAAATTTTATTGCAGGTCGTAAAATAAAATTTAATATTCCCAAAAATGCATTGAAAATAATCCTAAGATGATGAAGTTAAATAATTTATATCCAATCATTGTCACAATTGAGTGATGTAAGAAGGAGACAGACAAATATAAATGACTGGACAAAAATCGTACGAAAAAAATATACGAGCATTGTATTGCTAATGTGATGGACAGCGCGAAAAAACGATGCACGTGAAAAAATTGATTATGGCTAAGCTAGGTGTGTTTGTGTCCGGTATATCGAAGGTAAGACACACGGTTATGTTGCTTCATGTAGTCAGGTGCCTTACTCTTACCCCCCCCCCCCTCTCTTAAATATTAATATCGTTTTTAAGTTAATGGTCTTAAACGTATCAAAATTAAAAGACACTGATTTAAAAAACCTAACATTCAAGACCTGAATCGCACGAGCCGGTGGCGTCATTACCTACTCGTATGTGTCATGTCAGTCATTCGTGAATAGTTTAGCATATTTCATATTTGCATTAAAAAGAAAGACAGCTAAAGTGAGCAAAAACAATATTTAATTAGCATATCCTCACTCATACGCTAAACGTTGCCAAGTACGATAATTGTACTAATTGCCGTACAAAAGGAATGTAGCCACTGAAATACAAACGCAAATTTCCAACTGAGCATCGGACATTTTGAATTTTTTGTCAGGATTATCCGTATTTTGACATCAGCGCCGAGCTTATCCAACCGGTCATGCATCAACATAGAAATTAATTTGGACGTCTATAAACCTGCGACGCTAAAAAAAGCCGATTAGTTGCACTAAACGATGTCCAATGTCTATAAAATCGTCAGTTCGTCAAATTTGCGCGTATTCATTAGGATAAATTTGCATATTATAAATCAAAATGGTGGACATGAAAATTAAATGTTTTTTGGTTCGTGGGCCCGGCTACCGGGTGGCGATTGAGTTTGTGATAATGTATGATGGACGACGTACAGAAATGGTGTGACATTAAACACGCGATTTCCAATCAACAATGCTTCTCGTGTTTCAAAGGCGGTGGCTTTTGTCAGCGAATGTGTCAGTTTATGGGAAGGATTGTCGTTGCACGTGTTATGACACAAAATTATTGTAAAAATTTCGCTTACATAGCCAGGAAGGATATTTGTCAAGAAAACAGAAACATTTTATGAATTGATGAAATTATTTAAATATTAAAAGCTAATATTAAAAATTATTTTTTACTATAAACGACTTTTAGCTCTAAATTAAGATATATACATAAACAGAGCCACTTCCACTTGCTCATCTCAAATATTTGTTTAAAATTCAAAAATAATGCACGTCGAATATCTAATGACCGAATCTATAATTCGCAAATTTATTCGACGATTTACATATCGTTACAGATTTTAAAATAAAATCAATGTGACACCAAGCATCGATTCCAATAAAATACCGTATCAGCAATAATGATTCTCGAAACAAGTTGCCATCCAAAAATAATAAAAGTGTACTTTACGAAAGAAACTGTCAAAACAGTGCCCGATTAGACAGTTTTACTTGACATTACGACCAGAAATTGGCAAATTCAATTTGAGTCCGGGTCTGATACGAGTCAAATGGTCGGGTCGAGAAAAATTAAACGGACATTTGATACTACGGACCCACCCACACCATCAAAACGCCATTAGGTACCAAGCTTTATACTAATTCCTTTTTAATTTTTAAAATTTTACAGACGTCGATATAATCAATGCTCTCAAACCAGATACAACTGAAATACCAAAACCCAATGACCTGCAATAAAGCAAGCAATAAAACTTATCACATCGAGAATTGACTTTTATCGTCGTAAGCTAAAAAATTGCATTTGACAATACCGAACACTTCTAAATAACTCATCAAGCCAGTGAAAAACAACCGACGAATACGTCAAGTTGATGTGCCCATAAATCTTTAGGAAGGTTTTATGCAATATTCCGGAATATAAAATGATAGGATATCTGTCATTTGCATGGGGATAATGTAGAATTTATTATTAAATCGGGAAATCCAGGTTTTCCTGGAAATTATAAATTTTATTTATCATTTTAAAACGTGTCAGATATTTTTAAATATAGCAATTAAAATTATGTTTGAGGAAAACCAGGAATACTGGCCCCATAAAATTCAGAACAAATATTATATATTTGATATTCTATTCGATGTTCCTACGAAGAAAGATGAATGAAGTAGTTCCAAATCAAATTAGTCGAAAGATAACCTATATTTGGGAATATATACACAAAAATGTTCCAAAGATTCTTCCTTTTATTTTTATCACACGTTTATAGCACAGGCAATTGCAAACGTTATTTTAAATATATTTCATTAATTGTTATTGGGGTTTTAGCGTATTTTGCCGATAAAGAATCAAACGTATTAAAGCTTTGACACTGAGATAGGGGATATAAATTTTATTTTAAGATACTAAAATATTGATTTGAACCAAGTACATAATAAAACTTTGTTTTGAAAAAGTGTTTAAGGCACTTAATCCTTTTTCTAAAAAAGTATTTCTAAACAGATATTTTTCAATGTTACAGCGCGTCTGAAATTTTTCTTATCTATTTAATGATTATAATTTTTCAAGAGATGTCTCATTATTATAGTAATTATTTTGGCAGTCAGAAAAGTTTTTGCGCTTAAGTTAACCGCATGAATTTGTAAAGTATTGTACACGGATATTGATTCTACACTTGAAAGAAACTCCGTTAAGTAGGTATGCCTAAGCAATGGCGTCATGTATGTTTATTCAAATTTCAAAGAGATTCTAAAGGCGATAGGTATTACTGGGAATCGTGAAGTGTTAATACGACACAATTGCATGTATTGCAATAAACGACGAAGACTATAATTATATCTACCTATTTATAATCAATAGCCATGCCACGAATTATGTTGTCGGACTCTTTATTATACCATTTTATTCGCGCAGGAGACGGAGGGACCCCGCACCTCTTTGTTCTGCGCCCCGAGGAGTTATAAAGGAAGCTATCAGCTGAAAATGATGACGGGACTCACCTCCGCTTTTCTCCGCTTAAAGCGCTGAAAATAAAGACGGGACTCACCTCCGCTTTTCTCCGCTTAAAGCTGAACACCGGCAGACTGTTCTTGGCTGTAGACGCTGTCGGGGTAGTGCCCATCTTGTCCGCGCAGGACACGGATGGACCCCGCACCTCCTCGTTCTGCGCCCCGAGCAGTTCATTCTGCAGGAGGCAGGAGTAGGCGTGCTGGTCGCGGCCGCCGCTGGTGCTGCCGTCGCCTGTGTCGCCGCGCGCTTTCTTCGCTGGCTGGTTCTCTGTGCCTCTGTTTATTGCTGTAAGGAGATATTGAGAATGAATGAATGAATGAACTCTTTATTGTAATACATAACATGGAACAAAAATAAAAACTTAATACTATTTAAAAACTAAAAGTACAATTGTATAAAGCGATAGATGTCAGAATTATATATCCTAATATTTCCCGGGAATTCCTGGGAATTTATGTTAACCTTCTCTGTTCCTAAAAAACTATGAACTAAGTCCATAATTATCTTATTGAATGAATAAATGCCGAAAAATATTAATTAAATATGATTTGGAATTATATATCCTAATATTTCCCGGGAATTCCTGTGAATTTATGTAAACATTCCCGGGATTTCCCGTTACTTAAAAATGAATAAATACCGGAAAATATAAATTAAATTTGATTTGGAACCCAATAATGCAGGATAATGTTTGATAGTGAAACAGGAAACTTTTGGTGAATTAGTGTAGGTATGTTGCAATGTTAAGGATATTGCATTACAATTAAACGAACATTGAGAACTAATCATAATAACTCATCATTACTCCATTGTTTTATTTTAAACAATTTTAAATATATTTTAACCGACTTCAAAAAAAGAGGAGTTTCTTAATGGTAAGAAACTTTTTTTATGTATGTTAACCGATTACTCAAAGACGCCTGGACCGATTGGCAATATTTTTTTATTGAAATATAGTATACTTCCCAGGTGTTCCCAAAGTCGTCAGGTCATGTTCTGATGATGGTAACCTTGAGAAATTATTGGAGAGAAATTAAGATGTTCTAGAGGCAGTATAGTTTATTATTATAATTTATTAGTCGTATGTATAAATATTAATTTTAATTATAGCAGCGATGCTTACAGCACGCGTCAAACCAGATGGCAGTATAAAACAAGGCGCGTGCCGTGACTCAAGCTACAAAAAAACCTAACGAAATGTTTGTCTCGCTTAGATTAATGTTGTTTCGACTCGATGATATTAATTGTATACAAATGGTTTTTACTTTATTACATCCTTTTACAATCTAATATTACAAAAACTTGTAAAGTTTATGTCCCTATCATTATCTGAATTGCTGCCTATGACTAATTGTTTTCTGCTAAAATTTCTCCGCATTGCTGGATAATGAGTTAATGACTGTCGCAGTTTATGACATAACAATGGTTAGTAATTTAACAAAAAATAACAATTATCGGATGAGTTAAGTTCAATAACCACTGAAGACTTAGATAAGGTTCATAATAAACAATTTATCTAATGAAAGAAATGTCACACTTGTTCCGTGATCTAATGCGTTTAATGACCCTAGTGTAATTAATGACGATTTCGTCACACGAAAACGTGACAGCAAACCAGACGGCGACAAATTTGCATCAACCTGGGAGATGTAGCCAAAAATATCTTAGAATTCTTTATACTACCCCGCTTAGCTCCACCTTGAAGTTTACTGTGAATCATGGAGCCGAATTTGCAATTGACGATGATTCAGAAATTAAAGAAACATTTATATCGTCGGTGTCGAGCGAGAAGTCACTAACTACAAAAACCGTGTTCCGAGATAAACGCGTTTTAAGTTGTTTTTTGTCTTTAAGCCGTAATATCTCTGTAACGCAAATAGATAACAAATATGTTTCTTTGGGGAAAATATGGCAAATTTATCCCAATAATAAGATTTTCAATAATATTTGAAATAACCATATTTAGTGAGTAATTATAACAAAATCTTTGAGAAAAGAGCAGTTAATGACTTTTGCCAAACACTGAAAACAGATATTATGTAAACATTCTGTTGAGTTAGTGACTTATTCGTGCAACTTATTTAATAATGTTAACTGTGATTTGAGCTTGATTGTGACCAAATATAAGTGTTTTTCACTAATTATGAAAAATTTTATGTTTAAACACTATTATAAAACTAACAACGAACATTACAAATAATAAGTTTGTTAAAAACAATCATCATTATTTAAATCATTAACACACACATACGTAAAAATACAATAAATATAACTTAATCTTGAAAAGGCAGTATAAAAAAAATTATATAATTAGCTATAGTCTAGTTCGGAAAGCTTGGCCGGTTCTGCATTGTCTTTTATTACTTCGAACCATGAGTAAAATTCTATAGGAATTATGTCAGTTCAGTGTAGGTTGATAAAGTATTCCATAACAACCATAATAGCGAATAATGTCCTTGATACAGCCAAAGAAACAAGAAATAAGTGATAAGAACTGACCAAAACGAATGATTTTTCCTTAAAAATATGATGGGCAAAGGACAAGAAACATTTTTATAAACCTATGCTGATATAATTATTATTATTCCTGTTGAATTTCACTCATTATTCAATCAATTCTCATTTATTAAAAAAATATCGTTAAGAATGTCTACTAGCTAAATTTATAATGCTGCCTTTCCAAGGTATTTTTATAATATTGATTGTGTTTTAACGTATGTGGGGTAAGATGATTTAAAATATTCAAATCATCATTTAATGTTATTTTTTCATCATTTAAAGTTTTTATGAAAGCTTATTATTTGTAATAATGTTCGTTGTTAGTTATATATTTATAAACCTATGTGGTTTCTGGGTGTTATTATTATAAAATTATCTTGAATAATTTGTTATTGTTGCTAAATGAATAATAATAATCTTAAAACATTGTTGTTTCTGTATCGGAAGATAAATTTTATGATTTTTACCTTGACATACATCCAGCAATATTTATTTATTTACCTATTTTATTTAATGGTGGTATATAAATGTTATTTGATTTTTAAGAAAACAAATTTTAAGTAATAATGATTACCGTTGGTTGTTTAAAATAATAATGTTTAAACACGTTTGTGTTATATTAGATTTTTTTGTTTGATTTTTAAAATAAAACATAAATAAATTAATAATGATCCCTTTAAAATAATATTATTGATTTTTCTTAACTAGTGAAAAACATAAACATAAGGTTATACTTTTGCTCAAATCACAGGATGATAAATGTGTCAGGTTTTTTACAAAGTCCTACTATCAAAAATATTATAATATTGCTTAAATATTTGCGTGAGTTATAGGTAGGTATTATATAAAAAAAATTAAAATGAATTCATAATGTACAATGATGGAAATAATAAATAATCAAATGACAATACATAATTCAAAATGAATTGTACCTACTGTAAATTTCGTAATTCTTGATTTCACATAAGTGCGTTAGTTATTTTTATCATCCGAAAATCACAGGATGCACGTGTTCTTTCAGTATGAAGTCATTAAGATCAATTAGTCATTTAAAATAGTAACAAAATTCGAGAATTTAGTTATGCACATAATAACTAAGTGCAGTTAGTGACTTGTACGCAAATGCTTATTCCTCTTCGTGGCATCGTGATGTATTAAAAAGTAACTAAGTGACTTTAGTGAGAAACGTTTGTTCTACATTTCACCAAAATATTTAAGTCTAATAATACTTAAGTGAAGTTAGTTACTTTTAATCATACAGTTTATTGCTATTACAGGCACTTAATGATTTCTGACATTTTTATATTTTCTAAAATATATAGAAATATCATTTTTTTATTTTCTCACATGGTAGATTATAGGTTTAAAAACACTTTGGCATCATTAAGTCATTTTGGCCAAAATGGCAATTAGTGACTTCTCGCTCGACACCGACGATATGCAGTCTAGACTAAATCAATGTTTTTGAACTTTGGCATAAGTTTAATAAATATAACATCAAGCTTTATCGATAGGTATTTAGGTATTGTAGTTATTTTATTATTATAAGGTGGGTTTCAACTCTCAAGAACCAAAGAGAATTTAGATGTGCTAAAACAATAGTAACCGAATAAGTTAAACATTAGGATTTCCTGTCCGATCAATGCACTTTTTCAATAAACAACAAAGGTGTCGAATTTACGATATTCACGAGTGGTCAATTGTCCATTGAAATTGAAATTAGTTACGCTACTCGCGTCAACTAAACATCTAACTTTGTTGGACACAGCTGATTCAGGTCGTTACACCTTCAAAACGGACGGATATCGGAAGCTTGTCACACAAATTGCATTACGATTCAGATAATGTATCTAATTGTCTAACAGAGCGAGTTCAGGCAAGCTTCCTTCCTGAGGGTGCCATAAACGGCGAGTGGGTATTACTTGGTGCTATATTTGGTCAGGTACGTGACACTGGTATAATTAATTCAGGCGGTCGCCAAATTCGTCAGCGTCTTGTGACTAAAGCCGACGCAAATTTGTGCTGAATTCCAACGATGTAAAGTTCATATTCTAGTTGTTAAAGCGCTAATTGTTTAAATCTAACCGTCTTTTGCAAGGCCTCCTCCTACATGCTCTGCCCACATCCAATTCTGGACGTGGATAGAAACAAATTGCCCCGAATTCTGTAATCGTCATTTCAATCAGCTATTCAAAAAGATCCACCTTTGTATCGAGTTGAGTCAGTGCAGTTATTTGAACACCCTGAATGATAAGGTAATGGGTAAAGCAAATAGAACAGATAACAGTTACAGCAAAAAAGATAAAATACTTCCATGTAAAAGCAAACAGGTGAATTGCAATAGAGAACGAAGAATCCAAATCGGCTTATCATCCATAGAAATTTTAAGTGCGTCATGGTTTATGAACAACATACGTACTAACAAACAAAACCGTTATAATTGAACTTTAGGATATAAGAGAAACCGAACATACACTATCAACTGTGTGAACTTATTAGAAGTTCACAATTTATTGACAGGCAGGTACGTTACAAATAGAAAGACGAATATAAGTACTTCAGTCCCCCGCTATTTAAATAGATTCATTCAATCAAGTTTAACTAACTTAATTGCCGTCCAAAGCCCTCTTAAGATCCGAAATAGATTCTATTTCCGAATCAAAACCAGACAACATATCCTGCACGCCTGGCTGTTAATCAACAAAAACTAATCGCTGAGGCAGGTGCAGCAATAAACAGCTCGATAGCATGACCTAGATAGCACACTGCGCCTACCTCGACTCTAATACCAACAATAGCATAAAATTACCAACTAGGTAAACATTAATCGTTATACGGTGATAGAGGAAAATGTTTACCTTTAATTCTTAGGTAAGGTAAACGACAGGGGGTTTTTCTAACTACATCATCAACCTATTTCATATTATTTGCTTTTGTAGCTCAAATCTCATATTTAAGTAGAATTTTAATGGACAAGGATCCAAACCCAATAGGTTACAATTTTGCACTAGATACAATTTTTCTAACTTCATCTAACATTAAAAACATTCTGTAGCATCCTATTCCTATTGCTCTGAGCCCTCGCGAATGCAAATTGCATGATAGCACGCCTACAGGGATCGGTTGTACTAGAATGTTCCGGAGTCGATACCCTGAGCAGTCTATCCGAAGCTAGGGCCAGGTCACTAACGGGACCGCAGGCAGCGAGCGCATCTCAAGCAGCCCACCGCATCTTGCGCCTGTGTGCAACACAAGTTCTTTAACCCCAGATGCATTATCTCATAGGACCCGAGTGCACTAAACAAAGAATCTACACAGAATTATCAAGAACAGTCTTGTTTTGTGTAGTAATGCTTTCATAATGCAAGAGTTATCGTACCATTTCACCTTATCGGGTGACCGGGCCATTGTTTAATCTATGTTATGGCAACGGTGCTTTAAACAATATTCTTTGACTTTCTGACTCATTTCGTCGACACTGAAGCTTTGTCTTATGCCTTGAGACAAAGTCAAGAATAAAGCGAGCATCGTCCTCTAGAATATTTCTTTTTAATTAACCAAGTATTAGATTACCTAGCTTATAACAACTGTTAAGTACTTGCCTAAAGCTAAAAGTTGAATACTTTAATTTGCTTGTACGGTGCATTATAGGACTGCATAGGTAATGTATGCATAATTTTATCGCATGTAGTTTGCGAGGCAAACATTGTTGCTAAACCTTTGCTTACTAGGAAACTTAGCTTTCAAAACAGAGCAAGCATGTGAGTACTAAGCATCGTGCGTGATCTCATAAAAGGCGGAAAAGTTAAATTTGACATGAGCGTGAAGTAATGGTACTTGCGCAATTTGTGCGCTCCGACAATGTATGGAATAATTGTACGGTAGCGCGTCGACGCACCGTGGAAAACGGAAAATTTGAGGTGATCCAAAACAAGTGCGTTGAACCGCGCTTAGCTACACGCTATTGTCTGGCTTAATGACTCACAAACATACGCCCATACAGCATTTCTGTATCCTATTACTAAAACAGAAACAAACCGTTCGATTTTAAAATCTCAGTACAACCCAATAAAAAATATTCTAGGCAAGAGTCCCACAAATCGTGCACACAATGCATATAATTAAGCTCTTATACAAATGAATTCACCGTCACGGCATTAGGTATCCAGTAAAATGAAGATTCGTGAGTGCATTGAACCAAAAACGTGGTTGACTGCTTAACACTAGTCAGGGTCGTGAGCGTATCCTGCTTTTTGCATTGCAATAGCTCTTTAACTAAACCAGCACACGCTCGTCACTAATAGATTGTGCTGGTGTTTTTGCTGAGTAGTTAACTAATCAACATAAAGTCAATAATACAAAAACCATAATGGCAAACACCTCAGCTTTATAATAAAGACATAATGCTCATGCTCAATCACGTCAAGAGTATGATGTCAGACAAAACCACGGATAGACGTCTATTGATCACCCAACCCATGAAATGCTTTTGGCCTGAATCCTCTTGACAACTGATTTATGCCCACTCTGGTCTAAAGAATGGAGATAAAAGGTATAAAAAACTGTAGCAATTACAAGTATCAACAATACTGTTAAAGCTGAGACATTAATCATGCGATTTTTCTAATAGAGCGACAAAACACAACCTTCAAACACTATCACGATCTAGTAACGACAGAACGTCTATATAACGAACCACAATCGTCACAGCTAAAAAACAACGCTGACAATATTTGCAAAGAGTATCATTTATTATCCTTGTCAATGAAAACTACAGCCGGTTATCCACTCATCACTTAAAATGTATCAGAACTGTCGGATCAGCTACTGTTCTGTTTTTGCCGAGAGCGTTCCGATCGTAGTTGACTACTGCCCGCGGGCACCTCAATGGGGCCAGTACTATTGGCATAAGCGATCAAATAAACCAACGTGTTTATTTTCCTAATTGCTCAGGTGTTAGGAGTTGAAATGTCGCCAAGATGCCAGTTGAACAAGAGCCTCCATTACAGAACCGCTAAGCAAACCATGGCAAT
Organism: Chloroclystis v-ata; assembly: GCA_963691955.1. Taxonomy (NCBI): domain Eukaryota; kingdom Metazoa; phylum Arthropoda; class Insecta; order Lepidoptera; family Geometridae; genus Chloroclystis; species Chloroclystis v-ata. The sequence continues at coordinate 7,529,283 of OY829905.1, forward strand.
GTTTTGTTGGTTTAATAGAATACGGTGACTTCCTAACATTCTTTGTGTCTTTGTGTATATTCGAGTGTACGATACGCAGCTCTCTCTACCGCTTAGATGCCGTGCCGTCCTACCTAAGATAGGGCATTCAACCTAAGTACTTTCGCGTTGCACTCAAGTCTGGCTCATAAGAATAGTACCTACTTACAATTACAGCTTGCAATTACAAGTTGCACAGTGCTTCACGTAAATGGCAACAAAATTTTTACAACGATATAATCTTAATAGGTTGAGATATCCTATTTCCTTTAGACGCTATTAAAAATATTTATACTATAACTGGAATAAATAATGAATGACAGTAAAACCAAAGATGGAATCAGAATAAATATTTTGAACGATTGAATCATCGTCTAAAACTTGCATTGTTTTCTCGAGGGATAGGCAAGGCGAGACCAGTCGATAAATTTTAACTTTAAAATCCAGCGATTGGTGTCGGATTTGATGAATGTTAGACAATGTATAAATGTCGTATTAGTGGGTTTGTAGACAGCTGATGTTCTGAGGGGACAGTCATAAAATCCAGTCAAACAACTAACAAGTCTCGACTAGTCGAAATGCAGAAAAAAAATTATAAGTATACAAATTGCAAATCTAAGGTCATAGACATATCGATTTGATTTGATCAGAATATCATTTGGCTACACATCATTCTTAATTGCTGTTGATGGCAGCAAACCAATAATTTAAGTAATAAAAGTAAATTTTGCATATATTTTGATGCAGAAAATAAATAACCTCCTAATCTGGAATCTTTATGCGAAAAAACGTTTTAAAAAGATTTACATGTTGATTGATGTAGGATCAAAATGTGACGACTGTGAATTTATTGGACCCGAAAAGAAATAAAATCTCGAAGTAAGTACAAAACAAATTTATATATACTACTTTATTTAAGGACTGCGACGAATGGTCCCATATTTTAAGCAATAGCAACAGTCAAACTCATTTTTTGGGAACATTGTTTGAAATTATTATCGGCCTCGAGAATGTTTAAAGGAAAAATCGGGGTATGGTTGACTCAGATAGGTACAATGAACTTCCACGAACATGCAATTCTAAAAGTCCACCGTAAGACTGAATCACAAATTAATACAGCTGTTCTGCCTAACAATCAGCCTAGCGTCGTTGCAAATACTATCAAAAAACATTTACCAACATGATCGGATCTTGAAATATCAGAACAGTCGATACCTTTTTTTACCACAATGAAACTAGAAACAATTATTCAACCAAAACAATAATAATACAAGAATATGATATCATCGTCGCAGCTGATTTGCGAGAGGTTGAAGGCTGGTCATTGCTTGAGTATGATGTAGGTGTGCAAATCCTGAATGTCATAATACCTACAAGGCCTCCAAAAATCCACGCCCAGAATAGACACATAATTCAAAGATTTTTCGTTTTATCTCTAAGCTTAGCATAATCTGAATTATTAAGTCATAAATTCACTTTGCAACTATTGAAACAAGAAAAAAGCTATTAATCTTTTCACCACTATCGATAATCGAAAAACACACGGCTTCTGTCAAAATGTAAATTATACCGATTTACGAACGCGCGTGCAGCATGTTAAGAATAAAGATAAACATGGAAAATGTATCGCCATTGATGTGACCGAAAGTGCTAATTTGAAGTTTAAAATTTGCAAATATGCATTCGCCCACCCAAAGATTGTCGGAAACGGGTAAACATTTGTACAGGTGCAGAACATTGTCGATGACAAGTGCAATATTTGCCTAAAATAGTTCCAACAACTCTGAAATAATAAAATCTCGATGAAGTTTGACAATACGACGGTTTATTCGTCTTGAGATACCAGGTTTCCAACAAACTTTCTGTCAAGACAAAATACAACAAATATAACACAGTACCAGACAGTCTACGTTGCTAAAAACGCAGAAGTATAATCGGTCAATAATGATAATTCGATAAGTTATCTCACGTTATTTTAGTAGGACAAGAGTGTCAGACGTATGCCTACAACGACGCTATCAGTAAGTACACAAGTGCACAGGTTGACAGTGTCATCTTTAATTGCATTTTTATCGTTGCAAAACTTGACACAAAAATTCAGATATTATTCCATTTTAATAGTTTTGTTATTATGATGGATTTTCTGAAGCCACGTGGCGTGTTAATTAGAGGTTATTTTAAACGACAAAAGGAAACAATCACAGTAAACAGATTTGTATAAAATACCAAGGTACATAATCAGCAATATTAACCAGTTTTAATCCAAACTAAGTAAATACTGTTTTTTTTCTGTGCTTCTTTTACAGCTATTTGCACAAAGCAAAAGATAAAAGGCATTATACTTCGATAAATGTTCTTCAAAAAATCAAATTTAGTTGTTAAGCCCTTAACCCGCCGTTTGTGACGTCACTTTGACTTACGTGGTTTGTGACGCCGGTCATACGGACCGGGTTTTTCAAATTGAATTTTCTTAAAAAGTTTTACTGCAGGGAATGTTTACTTATTTAAATATTGAAAAGCTATGTTTTTTTTATAATAATACAAGGTTATATCTTAAATTAGTTATCTTTTATTCATTATTAGGCTTACATAGTTAAAACATTAAAAATAACCACGTTATTTCTAATGTTGACTTTAAATATCAGAATTTTCAACAAAAAAAAATATTTTTAACCTAATCAGGCTTTTTCATGTTTATTATAACAGGAACTAAACACAAAAAGGTATTCTTTTATGTTTGATTATTTTTGTACCATATTTAACTATGACTATTTTACTTACGTAATCTGTGACCCCGGTCTCACGCACCGGGTTGGCACCAAAACTCACACACGTTCGCCTGCCTCGCCCACGCGGGGTGTTCCGACGGTAGAGTACGCAAAATCAGGAGAGTACACGAAATTGCAACTCAATTGGTTTACTGGTAAAAAAGTAATTCGACTTTTTCGATCCACCCGGTCTCACAGACATACAGGTCACAGACGGCGGGTTAATAAGTAACTACAATAAGCTGACAGAAACAAATATCCAATTAGAAGTTAGAACTATTTACATTCTAAATGTATCCAGCTTGATTCCACGCGGGAGTCTAAAATAAAGACGAACTTGACCCATTTTTGCAACTTTATGATAAATCGCAAAGTAGGTAAACTTATAAATAAGAGTTAAATTCTTGAGGTCATCTACAAAGACCTTTACAATTCTGTAGTGTAGTTATTTAGCAGAGATATTATTATCTAATGAATGTTACAAACGCGTAGTGTGATAAGGCATTAGTAAATTAGATGACCTGAGTTGTAAAGAATGACCTACGGGTCTTTCCCAAGTACCTACTGATAATTACTTTCTCGGATTACTTGATGTGTCACCAAACTGAATAATAGACGGTAGCAGTAAGAGACTCAAATACTTCAGAACTAAGAAACTGTACCTACGGTAAGTATTTCGCAATTCATAAACCATATTTTTTCAAGATATTTTAAAAGAAAAATAATATAAATTATGCTGAAGTCTAAACTTTTAATAAGTTACCTACTTATACTACTTACTTAATAATAAATTCATCTATTTTATAATAATGGTGATGATATGATAACTGAGGGCAAGATGGGTGGCAAAAAGTAAGTACATATTGTTGCTATTCACGTCGATATTTGATTTACCTAAATAAGTACTTTTTTAAGTACATATAAATAAATATTGCTGGATAGAATTGTCACTTCGGATCTTAATAGAATACACTAGATAGATAAATGTAAACACTCGGAATAATTATCTGCAGACCGTACAAAATGGTCACTGAGCGGAAATCGAACTCGCAACCACCACAAAAATTCCAAACAGACAGCCGGTAGATTTGTAGAGATAAGTACATTAATAACAGCGATCACAGAATGACTAATATCCGTATCACTTAAGTAATTATTATATCCATTAAATTAGTGCATGCTGAACTTCCGACTAAACAAGTAAACATGTTAATGGATGCTCAAAATCCATTACAAGTTTCAGAAACTTTTCACACATATTCATATGCTTAGCTAATGATGTGAAACAGTTTATGTTAATGAGAGACCATTCCACAAACAAAAGAGTGAAAAAAAGTAAAAAATGCAACCAATGATATGAATAATGCAACAAAAATGTTAATAACCAACAATCTATACTTGACCCGAACGCATTTGACCCCGCAGCCCTGATTGAAACCGAGCCCTAATTATCATTAATAGAAGGATACGGTTACGACGTCCGTTTGCTAATAATTCGGCTATGCATTTAAAAGGCTCAATTACATATGTAAATCTTGACGGAGCAATCAAAATGGCCAATACCCCAGGATAGAAAAACCAATAATAGGTTAGTTTGAATATTATACTCTGCAGCGATGCTAATGCTGATTTGCAGAGCTTGCCAGCTGATTAGATATCTGAATATGATATAAATCCGGTTCTGAAGCAGTGAAAATTCATGATTAACAGAGTTTTACATAATTTCAAATCAAAAACCAGTCAGAGTTAACACTATCTGTGCTCATGACACACGCTCCTATCTACGGCACGGTGTTGAATTTCTCATGTAAAAAGAATTTAATTTAAACAAAAAATATAATTTAAATTTAATTAGAGATGTTGTTCACATTGACAAAAACGATACATACTTACTTAATTGCAGTAAGCAATTTATAACAGAGAACATTGTTTACTTTATACGAATAAAAGTTTATTAGAAAATATTAAAGGTATCTTGCGCGCAAAGACTAAAACAAGTATTAATCCGTTCCGGGTGAGAAACCACCTGAAACTATAAGAAATATAGACTCATATTGAGGGCATCGTCCCTTCTATTTATGAACCTCGGTTCAGTACACGAGTCTACGTTTAGTTGCAAAAAATCTCTGCAAATTCATTTACCGGAAAGGGAACTTCCTTTAAAGCTTACTTCAATTAAATTGTCTAGTTTTATTATAAGTTTATGGCAAATCCAACGTTAAAGAAATAAAAGGTTGAGTATTTTTTTATTTTCTAAGATTTTATATTAATTAAGGCTTTGTTGGAATTAAACGTTAATTATACTAGCTATAAGCAATTAGTTTTTATGGACTCTTTGAGTCTTTCTCGCCTTAAGAGTAAGAAGATTTCCTTAGAAGCTTAGAAATTATAGAGACAAACTCGGAAGATATGTGAACGACCTATCGTAGGCAAGGCAATGCCCTAGCTAGAGTAACAGCCTCCGGACTTATTCTGGTCGTCGCTGTAACGCATAACGATACGTCCCAAACTAGACAACAAACTCAAACAACAGAAACGTGAGCAAAGCATATAAATAAATAAAATAAATATTGATGGACAATTCACACAGCAACATCTAGCCCATAAAGCAACTAGAGAAGAGGTTTTGGCATTTAGGACAAGAGTAATCAATGAAATGACAACTTAATTCAAACATCGTAACGTAATATAAAAAAAATTAGAACTACGATGTATGGTTTATTGTTAATTTAATGTATTGAATCTATTTATTATATTTTAGGAGGAAGATCAACAACTATCTTAAACTAACACAAAAATAGATAACTTAAAAGTTAAGACAGTATGAGTCAATATCAATCATTCAATCACCGCATCAACGACTTTCTAATATTTACTGTTGTTGACCAACACATTTTTGTTTAGAATAAGGATGTCGTAGTTCTTTGCACGCAAACAGAGACGCTATGAGATTTATTGCAGGATTTTCTTACACGGCGTAGTGAATCTTTATAATTGGGCATCCAAGTAATTAAGTAGGATAGGTTTTCCGATAATAAGCAATTTTTATAAAAGTAAAGAATTATAAAAGTTTACAATTTATATTTTGAACTAGCATTTCAAATATCATCGCGCGATTTTGTTCGAGTTACGGTAAATTTTACAGAGTAAATAGTAGCGTATTAACAGAAGACGGTCAATCAATAGCGTCGTCTTAGGCACAACACTGAAATTAACTGCAATCGCTAAGCTTGCATCCTAAGACCTACTCACAAAAATTCACAAACCTTATCATCTAAACTTATATTTGTTTAATGAATTTCTTAAAGTTCAAGTAAGGTTTACGTCAATTGCTGACAAGGTACTATTAATGTAATCCCTATAAGTGAAGGCACGTGCAGGACACGGTCCGCTTGTCACAACACAAGGCTGGGTTCACGTCCTTAATGACATCATAACAGGTAAGGTAAGTACAAACAAAGCGCAAAAGATTATACTTAGGCATATATTTGTCCTAGTTCTGGAAAACATTACCTACTCGATCTTACACACGTTTTTAGGTTAATGTTTTATAATGAACCTATTCTAAGTAATAGTTAATTTCAAATAAAAGGAAACGCCGAAAGTAACTACAGTGGTAATACTACATAGTACATAGTAAGTACAGAAGCATACATTTTTTTTCCACGTTAAAAGTAGACTATAAGTATAGTAAAATTACACGTTTCCTGCTTAATTTCAGATCGGTTTTTATTGTACAGCTACCAGTTTGCTATTATAAGTACCACGCTGTTCAATAAAAAAGTAATAAATATCATTACTTTGCTTAGGTACTTGATACAAATTATTCTGTACCTATACTTATGTAACAATAACAATGTTATTTAGTAATGATTTAAATAATAATAGAATAAGAATAATAATAGAGAACCTACATTATAAAGTGGTGGTACTCCATGGATTTACTAACCCGGTTTTTTGGGAGTGTCATCTTGTAATTTACCGCGGAATCGCATATTTTGTCGCGAAAAATTACATACCGGAGTAATACTAGTTACACAATAATAAATAACAATAAGGAATATATTTTTAAACAAATTATTATATATTTACAAGTGAAGAATCCGTGTGGGGATGTAATCTAGTATTATTTACTTTAAACTAAAATCAATAGGTTATATTGAGGAGCCTAGTGCCCAATAGAAAGACGTAATATACCCACTGTCGGTTCTGATGATGACGATACATCCATTCATCAATTTATGGGTCCAGTCGTGATCTTGTCTATCCCTATTCTAGTTATATAAAGCCTCAGGGATCTTAGATGGAAATAGCAACGAGTTGAAATAATGCTAAATGCAGATGCATGCATCAGATACTGCATAAACTTACCCTCGCTTCAACAAGTGAATGCCCTTTTATATCATCGGCATAACAGAGCATAACAGACGTAAAGCGCATATTTTCAAAATTCCTAATTGCAATTAAATCTTAATTACACACGAACTAGGAATAATTGAGAGTACTTTCACCACACCATAAATAGAGTAGCGTGTTTGGGAAACCAACCGTGAATGAATAAATGAACGCTACAAACATTTCTTACTATGATTTTTTTTGCTGATTTTTAATATTTTTATCAAGGTAAAAGCGTTTTAGAATAGGTAATTTGCACTTTATAAGGGGAAAACGAATCTCGGATATAAAAAAAATTATATAAGCATAATTATCCACGGCACACGTTCTGTCAGGAAAGCAAATAATGTATGAAAATATTTTTTTAAAGCATGAAATATTTAAAATATTTATTCGCTTTTCTATACGGTTTCGTAAGATTTATGTTAGGTTAGGTACTTAGACCTTACATTTGAAATGCCCTTAAAACTTATGTGAGTAAAGCACAGGCTAGGCTCCTAGCACTCAGAAGTTACCTTGAATTTTAATTATGTCCTGTCAAGATCTGGTGTGGTGTGTCTGTATGAAACCTTTTAGATATCTTCATCATGGCAATAAAACGATGTAAAAATGACATTAACACTTAATTAGGTAAGTACCTAAGTAATTAGTTTAGTTAATAGGTTGCAAGAAACAACATTTAAAGGGATTTATTTAAAACCCAATATTTAACTTGAGAATGTATATTTCTATGTTTTGTCTTGAGACCAAACGATTTAATGTCACAGAAAATAAATATTAGTTATTTCAGTCTAAAAAGTAATATCAGTCAAAATAACAAGTAAGTATCCAATAGATATAAAAATTTGTAATTTTTTTGCAAATTGCAAAAAAACACAAGTAACTATTTTTAGATATTAATAGAACTCACAAGACTTCATTCATTATTATAAATTATAAAATCATATTAAAGATTGTACAAGTCATAAGAACTTCAAGGCAACATACAACTAGTAATTACCTGGTGAAATGAGATTTCAATCTAATGTATGTCATTATGCTCTATTAGCAGTAGCTGGCAAAAAGGCAATATGTCTATTGGCTTTACAAATTGCTACCAAATTACTTTTAGTGAAAAAAAAACACTAATCTCTGATGTGTGATAGACACATGTTTATTATTTACTTTTGAAAAGAACTTTTATATCTTTTCTAGAACTAAAATATATTAAACAAGACCATTTAATTACTTAGGTGGGTAAATAAATATAAATATTTTAAAGCTTTTACTAAAAAACTTCTTTAATTACTAAATATTTTTAATTCTAATTTTATCACTTCAAACAGGTCCAGTTGACAACCATCTTAAATAAAAGAGGATAAGAATAGTTTGCGGAAGCGGAAACAACCAAATGGGTTATGTAATGAAAAGCAAAATTTCAGGGCCTCTGACCATGTCGGTTTGTGACATTTGTAATCTAAAGCAAAACATCATAGAGTACTTTACTATCATAGAAGTACTTATAGATTTATCTATTTGCTATTATTATGATAGCCACAAAATTAAGATTTTTCTGCTATAGTTATCGATAGAATTTATGTGTGGTTTAGAGCATGAAAAATTTCATAACTAAGATTTATTAAAATCAAATTATGGAATGAGGTATGTGTTTTGTAATTAAATACTTTTCACTAAAAGGGTGCAAATTTTACACATAATACATAAATAATGTAAAATGAATCTGCTGTATAGACAGTGTCTTAGAGGAACAGTCTTCAGTTGCTGCTATGATTTTGTTTAAGTCTACAAAGTCATAAGTTAGCATAAGGTAGTTATAATTGGTTTTATACTGTAAAATAACTAATTAATTTAATAAAATATTCTATTCTATTCAAAATTTTAGTAAATAATATTTTTTAATGTAAATAAATAATTTAAACCATAATGCAGGTAGTAGTATAAGATATAACTATGGGACCTTCATAGTTGAAAACTAAAAGTCCCTAATTAAAACTACTTTAAAAACTGCATAAAAATCTGTATGTCACCACTCACAGGAGAGAACAGAGTAAATAAATAAAGGTAGAAATTATAAAGTATCTAAACTATTTTGTAGGTTACTAATCATTCTAATATTATATTAATTAAATTACTCAACACATATCCTCAGATTAATATATTGAATGTTTTTAGTTTATATGTAATGCATCCATCAGGTCTACAAAAATCTGCTCAGCGCTTACCTTGAAAAGTTGTTTTCCAATTATTGCCAGCTCTGCAGGGAGTAAACCTGTCTCCATTGGTATACTCGGGCGCCACTAGCACTGACTGCTTGCGGCTGACGGGGCTACACTGCTGGAACAGCCTATTCTCGTATTTAGAGTTTATAAACATTTTCACTTTCACACTCCAACTGTCCTAATTTCAAATTGTCAATTGAGGGTAAATGGAAGAATTAGACTAGAACTTTATTATTCCCGCAGGTAGTTCAAAACATCTTTCGTCAATGTTTACGACAGCTCGAAGTAAACACCGGACAGAAGCGTCTGCTTCGATCGACGAGAGCTATTTGACTTCTTCAGACATGCTCTACCACTGCACATCGTATACAATGGACGAGATAACAGCCGAACGGCCAGCGTTAATACTAATGAGCTACATAGAACTTTTGTTACAATCACGTACGATTAACACAGTTTTGTTTTCTATAGGTAATTTTGGTGATATTATAGGTACAAAACACGTAAAATAAATTGTTAGATTTCACTTTGCTAGCTTGTTTGGTTTTTGTCTTGTCAAATCGATCGATTGACGTTAGTGATAGTGACGTAAATGATGTGTGGCGCGAGTAACACAAGCTGCTAAACGTAATTTTTAAATAATTGAAATCGCACTTTTTTACCCCCTTGTCGCAATGTTTATACTATGTTATGTAGAATCTGAATCGAACATTTGTTTGTATTTAATCGCAAGTAATTATGACAACCCAAGCGCTTTTCAGTCGCTCTTGGAAGAACCCAAACACAGTCGGAATGGTAAATTAATATAAACGTTGAAAGCCCGTTTATTTATTTATTTAATTCAGGCACAGCTAACAGTACATACAGGTCTCTAGTGACAAACAGTTCTCTAGCTAGTGTATTAACATTAGAGAACTGTTTGTCTGTTTATGTTTTACATAATAGTTTAGGTAGGTAATTCTAAAAAATTAACTTAGAGATTCCATGTTACATGTTTGAGAGACAAATTGTATGAAGTTAGATTTATGTCATTATTCTTAGCATCAACAGTTTATAGAGCAGCTTTTTATTTGAATTTGCACCTAGCAAAAATAAAGGATGTCTTGAATTAGTCAAAATATGGTTTAGGTACATCTAAACACTCGTCGACATAAAGTCAGTGCTGCCAGTTGTAATATTTTTTTAAAAGAAACGGTTACCGTAAGTTAATGTTTTTTATTCTTGGGGAAAATATCATTGTAAATTATCTTGCCAAGGATGTAGCACTCTCTAAAATTGTATATATTTTGTTTATTATAAGTCCTTAGCACTTTTTTTTTTAATGATCGAATACTTATAAGGATTTTTTTTATGTTTTTTTTCGCATTGATGAAAACGTCGATGTATTTTGTGCACCCTTACTTGGCTAGGCTTTAGATAAATTCATAACGTAGTGATTATAATATTCTCTTCTTTGGTTATCTTGGTAAATAGATAACTATCATGGCCAGTCACGTTCGCCAAAAATAAAAGAAGAAGCAGTAGATAATTAAGATAACTACTTGTATGTTTGCAAATATCGGACGTAATTTATAAATTATCTGAATGAATTAAATACGCCTTGATTATGGATCACAATAGGCACAGGTTTGATAGGAGAGAGGAAGGTGTATCCGACTCGCCGATATATTCGCGTTTGTTCATAGTTTGTGCTAAAGGATTATCAGAAAATATCTTCAGAGATGAATTCTCAACATTTGGCACTATTGAGGAGATTCGTTTGCCCCTTGATGAAAATGGAAAGACAAAGGGAGTAGCTTATGTTAAGTTTTCGAAGACTTCAGAAGCCGCACTGGCTCTAGAAGCGATGAACTTCAAAACCATGCCTGGAACGAACAGGCCGTTGAAAGTGATGGTCGCCGCTAATCGATCGGAGACGGCCAGTAACGACCAAGAAAAGTACAGAAGATTGTTTGTCACTGTGGATAAACAAGCTACAGAAAATGAAATTGATGATGAATTTAAAAAGTTTGGCCACATCACTTCAATCATCCTCCAGAAGGACTACCGCACTGGGGAGTCGAAAGGATTCGCATACGTTTCTTACGCGAAATTTTCGCAAGCTGCCAAAGCATTTGAAGAATGTGAGAAGAAGTATCGTGCAATATTTGCTAAGCCAAAATTTCAGGGCCGCCCAGAAACAACATTCGAATCCAGAATAGATTCCTTGTCTAGGAACCACCCCATTGACACAAAGCAATATCTGGTGTCAAAAATGAGATCTGCTCCACCAAATCCATTTACTCAAGTTGCTTTCATGTGTTGTCCTGAGTTCAACCACAACCAAATAGATAGGCTGTTTGATTTAATACCTGGCATGGTCAGATGCCACTTTTTTGTAGATGATATACGAAATGTTGGTAAGGGAACAGCATATTATGACAATCCCAGATCAGCTGCTCATGCAGTTGATAAACTGAATGAGTTTGAATATCCTCCTGGTATGCTGATGTATGTAAAACCAGACTATGGTCCAGGCGGTGGTTGTCCATCATTTTCAGAGTATCAAAATTATAATAGAAATCATCTGGAGTGCCCAAGCTCGATACCTTCTGCTGTTGCTAAATTAAAGAGAGCTATTGCATCCACTGCAAAAAATGGTGTTCCTGATTTACTACAACTAACTGAGGCAATTGCTGAAGCATCTCAGCTGGTGAAAAAGTCTACAGGGATGGAGGATGGTAATGTTCCAGACACTACTGCCTTAAGCTACTCCAGTGTTAAGCTTCCTCCGCCACAGCCATTGGCAGATATCGACAGCAAAGTTGCTAAAAGATGTTTCTTAGTATGCAAACCATCACCTCCTCCATTGACAGTATTGCGTGACGTATTCTGCCGTTTTGGTGATCTCATTAATGTTTACACATTGCCTAATAAGACAGTTGGATATGCTCGTTATGCAACTGAGACGGCAGCTGATGAAGCGATTAAAGTGTTGCATGGTGCAGAGATCTGCGGGGTGCGCATGAAGGTGTTGGAGGCTGATGAGGAGGCTCCTCCTAGAGCTAAGAGAGAGAGGCATGATAATTAAACAAGGACAGTGACAATACACGAGAATAAGGACATACTACTGACCTTTAGGGCATAGACTTACCAAACCCTAGACATTAGTATATCTTTGACTTGTAACTTAGAAATATACTGAGTTTACTACAGACAGACATTTTTCAATTGACAGTTCATTAACATTTTACCTATTGTCAAGTGCTCTTTCTAACAGTTTGAAGGTGAATGAAAGAATCAATATTGCTCATTGTTTATTAAAAACTTAAAACAAGTTATTGCTTACACAGCCCCTGTGACGTAGATCTTTGACTTATTATAACATAGAATGAATAGATTTGTAGATATTAAATTATGACTTATCAATGTAACAAAACAGGTTTCAATAGAAGTAGGTACAAATAAATTTATTTATTTAAATATTATATTTTTACAATATAATATGTTATGTACACATGAGAATCATAAAAGTTTTTTTATAACACTAATATCTCACTATTAGAGGTATCCCAATAGGAACTTTTATAGGGATATTGAGGATTTGGATCCCCAGTTACCAGACAGGTTGGTAATTTGATACATGACCGACAGCTTCACTAGCGTTTTTTTACGTTATCTACATATACCTAATTATAATTATGTAGCCTATAGCCTTTCTCAATAAATGTATACTTACTATCCAAAACTAAAATAATTTTTCAAATCTGAGAGAGATGAGCTGAAATTAGCGCATCCAAACCGACTAAAGATAAAAGCCGTTATTCGTCACTAATCATGACTCCAGACCCGTGTTGGCTAAGTGGGAGCACACTCGCCTTTCATTCCGAAGATGAAGGGAAACATCGTGAGGAAACCGGCATGTTCTGTGAAGTTTCAAAAGTTTGAAGGACATGTGTCATTCACCAACCCGCACTTGGCCAGCGTGGTGAATAAGGCCTAATCTCTCGTCAAGAGAGAAGTCCCTGAGTCCCAGCAGTGGGAACGCAAATAGGGGTGATGATGAATCATGACTCGGCTATAGCTTGCTGTAAAAGAGGCAGTAACTGTTCCCTGTATAAAGGATGGCTGGCGCCGTGAGTTATCTTCAGGATCTTTTCAGAATGTTTCAACTGGATAAGAGCATTGCTAGTGTCCATTTTGTAAAGCAATATCTTCCCGTATTTCAAATATAGGAGTCCAAGAAGCGGATTTTTGTCGCCGTAATAGAATCTGAAATTAAACAATAACATAAAACCATTCTTTGAATCACTGTCACTTTTACATAATTATTATCGAATTCTCTACTAGAGTAATTCCATCTCATTAAATAATTGACATTTCCATACAAATTACAAACACGAAAAGTATTTTTATCTTGTGTCAAACCGTGTATAATGCAGTCATATGTATACATTTCATTGAACGTGACTGTACTTCTAAAATATGATATAATTAAACTCGACATAAAGGTAATAGAAGCGCGGTAAATTAACTCGACATAAAGGGAATAAAAACGGGACAGAAAACTAAGCTCGACATAGGAGTAATAGAAGCGAAACAAGGTTTTCGGCTCGACATAAGATAAAGGGAATAAATCTACTAGTCTTACCTAAAGCAGGGTATAAGCTTCACAGCGTAGTCACAGGCTTTGTCCCACAGCTGGACTTGAATGAGGGCATCAAACGCGTGGTCCAACGTTTGGGCGTGGGCAACGTTCAGTGGATGCAATACCCCTTCGTGCTTTTCAAGACAATACTTGCAAACATCCACATCTATTGTTATACTAAGGAAATACTTTCAGAAAATATAAGGATACATTTTTATTATAATGTATATTAGCTGTCCGCCCTGCGGCTTTACCCGCGTAATAATAGATTTTACCGCAGTAAAACGTACCCTTTATGTTCATTCAAGGTAAATAGTAAACAATCTCCTGTTAAGTTTTGAATAACAAACATCACTTACATTAGTGATGTTTGTTTTTTTTACTTTCGCCTTCCATCCAAGACAATAATAATAACAACAAAATAATACACAAGCGCCACAGAGTACGACAAATATTTTTAAAACGTTTTAAAGGATACACGCATAAGCCTGCATATTAGCCAAATGCACTTCAGTAAACTCCATAGTCTTCACAAACGTATCTACATGCGTCTCAGTAAACTTAGTGCCGCACTCTTCGCACCTAACGCCTTCGAAGCTCTCCGTTCTAATGCTATCTCTTTCTTTCTTTTCTTCTTTCTCTATAGTGGCGTCTTTAGCTTCATCTTCTATCTTTTTCACTAATTGGAGGTTCTCTTTCCATTGTATAGTGACTGGGGCGTCGCATTCGTTGTTCAGACATTTTGCCGCGTGTAAGTATTTTATTTGGGTTTCATCTGCAAAGAACCATACATTAACCAAGTGAGTGATGAAATTTTTATTTTCTCAATGATAACATAATTTAGTGAACCTACCGACCTAAGCATAATTCTTTTTTTGGTATAATTTTTTTGTCTTTTACAGACCCTCAGTTTGACTTTCTTTTACCCATGGGTAGAGTAGAGAGGTTTGGTACTATTCTCAGAACGGCGCCATTCGGCCCAATTCGGTTCAATAAGAAGCATACGATTAAAACCATTGAATATCATAGTATCCAATGAAATGCAAGTATGAAATCTCTTTTAACAAACTAAAATAATTATTTATTAGGAGTAACGGTTAATGACTAGCTTTATAAAACAAAGGCGGTGTGGTGGGTTTTGGTCAGTAGTTCCCTCGGAACGGCCAGATAAATAAATAATAATACAAACATAATCTAATGGTTTGACAAGACATGATAATATTATAAGAATTCAGGTATCCATATTTGTAGATTTCCCGTATAATTATATAAAAAAATATTTTTCTACAAAAAGCAATCATGCAATCATACAGTTTGTCAGTGAGTCCATAGTCGTGAAAGGATAACTACATTTTATTTTTTAATTGATTATTTTGCCTTAGATAAATTATATCTTACATTGTGGATCTGAGAAAGCGAATCGTCACATGTAAAATAAGGAGAATGCCGAATTTTCCTTTTACATTATACTCGCATTAAGTATGTAATAATTATGAGAAATCTAGCACCCGTAATACAAGCTTCGAGCTTACCATGGGGCTAGATATAGCTGTGTGAATTGTCCGGCAATATTTATAATTATTTAAAAAGGCTTTGGCACTAAATTTTCTATATCATTGTATGTAGGCATGTTTGCCGAAATATAAAATTAATGAAATTAGAATCAATTCTATACTTTTCCATTAAATAAATATACATATAAGCATGATAACACCGATTCATTCGATGCAAGTTCCGTTATAGCACATCTAAAGCATTTACCCAGGCACCTGTGGCATTGGCAGAGGAAGTAGTAGCTGTTCTGCAGCTCCGTTTGTCGCTCCCATGGAGTCTTCATCAGGTCTATGTAGGATATACGGATCTGGAAAAAGAAATTAAATTATTTTGTTAGCCACTTTTTAAACTTGTTAAACTTTCGCGATATGTTAACATAGTGCACTGCAGACCGGCGAGCGGGCGTGATCCGTGTCCTTGCAGTGTTTGATCCTGAAGAAGTTCCACGTTCTGGGACGAAACGGTTGATCAAGTCTACGTAAATAATGTTCGTGTATTGCCCGTTTATCTCAATATGAATTTATCAAACCACGACAGTTTTTATATGTTTGATAATTAATGTATAATATTATATGACTTGCCCAGTAAAAGCAACCTTTGTTATAAGGCTAAAGAAACGAATCTTTTTTTTATAGTATGTTAACATACCTGTTTCCAGTCCATAGTAGGCATATCTCTAACAGCCCTGACGTTGAGCGTTTTGCCGTCGAATGTGGCGACGGCGTTCGGCTCACAGCTGTGGTCCACCGTGGACGCGGCCAGGTACACGCCCGTGCCGATAGAGTTCATATCCGTGTCCAGGATGTTGAAGCTGTTGATTACCATCTGGAAATATTATAATAAAAATGTTAGGTACTTTACACATAATAATACCAATAACAAACTTGCATGTTACCTATTTTAATTACTAGCTTTCCGCCCTGCGGCTTCGCCCGCGTTTTAATATTTACCCGCTGTAAAAAAATAGCCTATGTCGTTCTTGAGTTTCTTTTATATGTATAGATTATTATGTTTTAATTCTTATTATTATCATTTTAATGTATAAGTTAATGCCACTTCTTTACTTCTCTTCTAAAATTTGTTCCATCCTATGGTTGGCTTGTAGAAATCGCTCTTAGGGATAAAGCCGCCCATTGTTTCACTGTACTGTGATCATCACGCTAAACCAGCGAGTTTGTGATTCCAGTAAGTTTGTACATAACAACGCTGGTGGCCATCTTCTGGTATATATAATCCCTTAGTCATCGATACCTGCGGCAAGATATAGGGTGCCCTATGCATAGCCGACACCACAATGCCAATCACGTGTTTTTGCGGGAATTTAATAACCCAATACCCAATACCAATAAATAACCCAATACCTTCGGAATGAAAGTGGAGTGAAATCTATAATACGAGTTTAGACAGTGTGAGTTTGCAGATGACAACATCATTAGTCCAAGTGCACTGACGCATATCAAAGTGGTCTCACAAATTCTAATTTAGTAGACAATTAGTGTCTTAAATGTCAAACGGCATAATTAATAGTGCGTCTAGCGTTGCAATTTGTCATGCAAAAGGTGAGACATAGACAAACAAAAAGCGATGAGAATAATTGATAGGCCGCAGTTAAAATAGGCGGTAAGGTAGTATTATAAGCTTAACTGATATACTTCGACAAAGTTAGTTAGTTTTAGTTCATAATTGATCATATTTATGTTAGTATGTAGTGTAATATAGTTTGTGTTAATTTTGTGCCAAATGTTTGTATTGTGTGTGAGTAGCAAATAAATGTATGTCTATGTCTATGTCTAATATTTACTTACCCTTCCATACAACCCCATTAGTTCAACAGTGTTAGGCAGTGATAGGTCCTTGAGGAACTCATTCAACACTCCACATAACGACGCAAAGTGCTCCATTCGCTTTATATCTGACTTCAGGTCCGAGTAATCTGGAAACAGATATCAAAGAATATTTAGAGAGTAAAACTTGACTTGGTATTTTAGTTTTAATCTGTATATTTTTTTTTATTTTTTTTTTAGTAAGCATTGATCAATAATTATTGTCAATTTGTAGATGTAGATAGTTTTAGTTCAGTGACATTTTATATTATAATTCGATTATAAATTTATTTTGCATGTTACAAGGCAGAATGTATTGTAGTGATTTATTGTTAAGAACTTTTGTCCCTACATTCCAGCAAATAACCGTCGGCGCACACGAGCCACTCGCCACAGCCACAAACGCCGCCACGAGAAGCTATAGAAGTGTGAAGCGTGTGGCCGCCACCGGCGCCAACCGCGTGCGGCGAGTCCATATAAAATGTATGAAAATTACAGGAAATATGCCAGTGCCAACGTTTTGTGGTTGTGGCCGGTGACTCGTGTGCGGGAGCCTTAATTGACAATTCACCATGCTGACTGAATGGTTACAGATATCTATCATGTCTTGTCAGTTTTGGCGGGTTTCACTGTTTTATTATAACGTCATCATGAATTATCCATCGGAGGAGTATCTACTCACGCGACATAAGATCCTTCCACATCCGGAATGAGTGAGGAGCGTAGTGAGCGCGCACCTGATGCCCGTCCCCTTGGCTCAAGCGGTTGATGATCTTAGACAACATGCGAGCACCGTCCGGGAGAACTTTGGGAGATATCCGCTTGAAATTTGCGCATTCCCACTGAAAATTCATTGTAGAAAATGTAGAAATGTTTTATGCTTTTCTCTATTTTATCATCATCATCTGTCAAATATTTATTTGATTAATTGTCGCAGCATTAAGTCGCGAAGTCGGAAGGAGGGAAGGGAGGCCTTTGCCCTGCAGTGGGACATAATAATAATAATCATCATCATCATCACCCTATTTAAGTTCCCACTGCTGGGACACAGTGATTTCTTTCTTAATGAGAGATTAGGCCTTAATTCACCGAGCTGGCCATGTGTGGGTTGGTGAATGACATTATATTCTTCAAAGTTTTCAAAGTTCTGAGAACACGGCGCCGGTTTCCTCACGTTGTTTGCCGTAACCGTTAGAGCACGTAGAGCAAGATAAACATTTAGACGTCTGGGACACAGGATAGGCTATTTAAATTCTTGCTCTAGTTATGATAAGACGTGGCCCCATACAAACATAAATTAACGCGGACAGTTGACTATGATAACGAATGTGTATATCGGTACTCGTCATTTAATGCTTGAAATATACAATTCATTCAAGATGAACTCACAACAGCAGAACTTTATAAAAAGCTGAGCAGAAATAGACTCAAGTTTCAATAACAGACGCAAATTGTTGCGTCAATGTACTACAAGGTACAGTCAGAAATATAAAGGCTAAGTTTAAAAATTTTTCAAGTTTACACTGCCTCAGTCCATTTTCATTTAAAATTATATACTCTTTTGCATTATGTGTATAATGCATAGAAAGCCGCAAGGCGAAGCTAGTTTGCTAATGGAGCCCTAACAACATTAAATGTTCTTTCAAAATGACTATTTAAATAAGTATTTGGTTCAAGTCAATAACTAATAAATTACTACTTGGTTATAGAAAAGTTACAGCAAGTTGCCTATGGAAAATGACTTTTGAATCTGAGTGTACATTTAGAAAATAAAGGAAATGGCAAAGTGCCATGAAAAATTTAATATGACATACATATTGCATAACAGAATGTATGTAGGTATGAATACTACACCTCGTAAATTTGTTTACTAGCAAAGTTTTTATAGCTAGGCTCTTAATTTGATGTAAGCAAATAGCTACTTAATTTAAAATTAATAGTGATTATTATTTAAGTATTATATAATCATTACCTACCCAACATGCACACAAAAAAGTTGGTCTAACTGTTTCTGTGGAATAAGTTAATTAGCATTGTTACAGGGTGATTTTATATTTAAAGCTGTCTGCCCCGCAGCTTCACACATTATAACAATGTTCCTGCTGTATAAAGTAACCTATGTCCTACTCCAGAACCAGGGACATCAAATCAGTTCAGTCGTTTGAATTCTAGATAGCTTAACTTTCATTTATTCAGTATTTACTTATTGCATACCAGTTATTTACAATGTTCTTAAGTCTAGGTGAAGTAATATATAGATTTAAGATATTTCAATCATAAACCTCTATTTTAAATACCTTGTGATCTGTCCAACCTTCTTTTTGGCAAGTTCGTCCACAATAATGAACAAATTGGCAGCCAGAGCATTTCAGTACTTTAATTCTGAAATAAAATTCAAAATTCTTACAAAAACAAATAAAAAATATTGATTATCGGCAAATTAAAATTGCCATAAATTTTGAATATAAATTTATTGTAACTTAGTGAAAACTGAAGCATAATAAGAGTTATCCATGTTTATTTTACCTCGGGTATAATTTTTTAATTGTATAGGTACTTACTTCTGTAAGCAGTTGTCACAACGACTTCCTTTCTCCTTCGCAGTCAGAACGAAGGCAAAGGGCTGTTCCGTTAAAATTAAATCGCCACATTTAATTGAAGAATTTGTGTTCCGGTACTTATTTTTCATTTTAAGGTTACTTTTACTAAGTTTACTTAGAATCTGAGCTAACTTTTATTTATTTTCTCGGAAGCCTCGTAGATACAGGAATGCCGACTTCAATGTTAATAATGAGGTAGCAAAAGACTGAAGTACAAATAAGATTTGGCATCGCTACCTGCCTTCTAATTTAAAAATATAAATATCGTGCACATTATATTTAGTGAGGACGCGACCGCAGCTGTATAGAATAACAAACAATGCCGCACTATCTATTAATAGAACAGAGCATTTCGCGAGGTACCATTCCTCGAGAAGTTACATTACATTAAGATTATGTGGAATGTTTTCTTCAAGATCGTTTGTTTTGTAGAGGTTTTGTTTGTATTTGTATTGCACTTTCTTCTTCTTTTTGTGACGAACCAACTTGGTTTTGATAACTCAAAGCGTGACAGTGACAACTCGAAAATAAAACTGAACAGAAATTAGTATTGCTGAAGCTGAAAAATTAGCGCTACGCTGTATGGGAAAACAATCCGTTTAACTTACAAAAAATCTTCTTTCTTGTTTTGTATTACCTATATGTAAGATTAACTGTGTTACAGTCTGTGTTTTTTCTGTGGGAAGCATAAATACATGGTATAACAAACTTTATTTTTCTCACTTTTATTTGTATTATGCAACAAAAAGCAAACCAAAACAATATTTATTCTTAATTTGGAATAAAAAAAGTTAGTTGGTTTATGTTGTTTGGTTGGTTTTAGTTTATAGAATGGACCCGTATCAAGAGTTTTATTAAAATTAAAGCTTCTTCTTCTTTTAGATATTGTTGTACGCTCCAAGTGGGCAGACTGTTGATACTACCTAAAAATAACTATTTTGTACCCTACACAGTTTTACAATAAATAAATCTTTGTCTTTTTATGAACTATAGAGTTAACTGAGGCGTGATGAATGTCAATGTAAATGTCAAAATCATACGGTGTGTGGATTTTCTCATAGGTTATGTTTTTGTTTATTTCATGCAAAGAGAATAGAATCACTACGTTTCGTGAATCGTTCGTACTTTTAAGAGTGGCTTTTTTTTGGCTTAACCAAAAACATATTCATAAAAATGGCACTTATAATGACAAAAGCCGCACTTGCGCTTAAAAATGCAGAAAGCAACTTTCAACTCGTCAAGTTTGAAGCACATAAACCCAAAAAGAAGCAACCAAAAGAAGACGTCGATGCACCGAATCTTATAACAGATGCAACTAAGTTTTCCAAGAAAGAATTGGAGCTGAAAAAGATTCGCCATGATGTCGTCAAGTTTGGGATGTCTGGGTTCGATAAAAATAAGAAACAGGAGGCCAAAATTGCACTTGCGGTTAGCTTAGGTTAGTTTTCTACCTATGTAGGTACTTATTTAGTCTATTAAACTTATGAAGCTGGTCCATGCAATTCAATGAAATTTATATCAAAGAACATCAAAATCTTTCAGATTTTGTAAATATAAATATACTGGGTTAAGGTAATCACTGCATAAACATGGAGATATTTTTTGGCAAAATCATTGGACCACCTATCGTATTTGTATTTAAAATTTGTAATTCATTGACTTAGACTTGTAATCTATAGACTTATGTAATTAATTGACATATTATTTAGTTCTTTGGACATTTATTTCTCTTACCGATAATTGATTATTATCTTGATTATTGATTTTTGTTGGATAACACATTATTTAAGTCTGTATTTTCCCCTCTGTAAGCTATTAAATGTGTATGGAAGTTCCATGAGACTAAACAGAATTTTAACATTTCAGGTGCTAAACCTCCCAGGAACCGATACATAAACTACAAAGAGCTGATGCAGAAGAGAAAAGAGGAAAAGATTCAAGAAGCTACAGAGAAACAGCAGATGGTGGCTAAAAGTGTAATGCACAAAACAGGACAGAGAAAGAAAAAATCAACCAATAATGATGTTGGTCATTTCTTAAGCAGTTATGGAAAGGTAAATTGTGTTTGTTGTTGTAATTAAGTATATGATTTTAATTTAATACAATTTCGGCAAGCTTTAGGTCTCTTAATTTCACCTAAAAGAGTCATAAACATGTCTATATAGTAACAAACGATGTAGGTGACTCAGTATCAAAACTATGCTTTATAGGTCTAATTTCTGTCTATAACTCCCTATTCCCTAAGTCCTATTTCTCAAATAACAGGCTAATCTACCAAGTTTTAGCATCTAATATAGTTAAAATTTATTATATTTTCAGGTTAACAAGAAAGACCTCAAGAAGAAGGAACCAGAAAAGAGACCAAAAAAGAAAAAGAAAACTATTATTTAAGCTTTCAAGTACCTAATTATAACTATTTTATTACAATGCAAAATGTTTTTTAGAGTCCTTTCCTGTAGCTCTATATCTAAAGTTGGTTAGAAAAAAGTATGAGGGAATGATGTGTGGTAGTAATGATACATCAGGGCCCATGATGCAGAAATGTATTGTATCTACAGCATTCTACACACGGCAACTACTGCAAGCTGCCGATTCGGGGTGGTTTATCATCATTCATTTCAGCATCCAGACGTGCTAGACAAAAGACTCTATTAAATTAAAATTTCCATTTCTTTCGGTCGGATGCAGCTGCAGCTTGCATCCATCGTAAACTGGCAGCTATAACCAACTCGTCTAGACCTTAGTGAATGTTTAACACTCATTTGAAAAAACTTTTCGACCACAACAGTCATATATTCTACGCGTTAAAAAGTTATTATTTTCCGTATTCGTAAAGGCCGCTTACAGTTTTATAACTCAATAATGGCTGGGTCGTATAAGGTGCTTTTTTTATATACCTATAACACCCAAATTGTTAACTGTCAATAATTTCGTAGTCTGGATTGATCGATCAGTAGCACTTAGCACATTACCACACAACTTAATGGCTTCATAATCACCTCTCGATTAAGCGTTAATTACTTGATCTATTCGCTCCTAATATGGGTCGTTAGTAACAAGCACGTCATAATTCGACGGGTGATTAAGACAACTTATCGGGAAATTACTAGTCTGATGAATGGTGTAACGAATTTCACATCATCATCATTTCAGCCATCGGACGTCCACTACTGGACTTAGGCCTTCCTATGACATCCAGTTATTACGGTTCGATGCAACTTGCATCCACCGTGAATCGGCAGCTTTTACAAGATCATCCATCTTGTTGGTGGACGTCCGACATTGCGTTCGATTCGTGGGCTCCACTTGAGAACTTTTCGGTCCCATCGGTCATTCGATCTCTTCGCTATATGTCCAGCCCATAGCCACTTCAAAGAGCTAATCCACTGGGCTATGTCGGTGACCCGCGTTCTTCTACCGTTATCTCCACATTTATCACATATCCATAGAAAACCAATCGCCAATCAACAGATTATTACCTACTAGCTGACCCACCGACAGCTTCGCTTGCGTTTTTTTAAGTTGTCTATGTAAAGGTAGTTTATACAAAAATATCGGTCGAAAATAGCCTATAGCCTTCCTCGATTAATGTAGGTATAGGTACCTACTATCCAAAACTCAAATAATTTTTCAAATCGGAACAGCGGTTCCTGAGATTAGCGCGTTCAAACAAATAAACTCTTCAGCTTTATTATATTGGTATATACTTTAAAAGACATAGATTCGTTAATGTCTTATTTTTTTATATCAGAATTTAAGCGGTTGACAAAAATAATTACCTAATCTCGTCAATATAGGTACAATAGCTACCCTATAGTGTTAATAGGGTGACAGGTGCGTACAATTTATCCACTAATTATGTAATTGCTTCACACGATTACACTAATTAATTTGACACCTAATTCAATACCTTAATTGACGTTCCAGGGTGTTGAATACCTAATTAACACTCTATTAGCTTAATTCTTTCAATCAGTGGTGGGGATCGTACTTAAAAGCTCGCTCAGTCAGAATAAAAGCTATTACAACTTTTGATTTCGTATCATACACATCACAATTACTAAACGATTATAATTTTTGAAATGGATTTACATCTTCACCTAACCGTAGCCTTCCGTGCTTTGGATAAGAAATGGGGAAATACTATTGATCTGGATACAAGTGACGAAACTTTAAGCAACCCTTGCTTACCTGCGGTGGTGGACCGATCTATGACCACCTTCTCATCAGAAGAGTTCCTGAGGAAACGGCGACCAAAGCCGTACTCCCGGTACCAGGAAACCAGAAGGAAGGAGAATATCAAAAGCTGCAATGACTCTTTTGCTGATATATCGTCATCAAGAATACGTTTGGGTCAGTGCCGGATTAGCCACGTAGCAAGTGTAGCAAATGCTACGGGCCCCGCGCATTGGAGGGCCCCGCGCTCAAATAGGTATTTCGTAATACCTATTTGAGCGGCGAACCGAGCCGACCCGAACTGCGCGCATGGCTATTTCCACCTCACCTCTATCACGAATTCACGAAAAACGGTATCAAAATCAACAACCATAATTTGAAATTATACCACATTTTTTAAATAGAGCGCTAGCCACACACACGTTATGTGTTGTATGTACTACTTGCACTGCTCACTAAACGCTAAATTTGCCCATAATAAACCCAGAAAAGTTTAGGTATTTATTAGTCCAGTCAAATATGCATTTCACCTCGGAATTTGAGATACCTACCCAGCTGTAATTTTGTAAATACTTGGATATTGACACTAGACCAGGGTTTTTAACTTTTCAAAGGAAAAAAACCCATTAGAAAAGGAGAGGAATATGACAAATATTAAAGGAAAAATTAATTACGGTCGATCGGAGTTCGGGAAGTGGGAGGGGGTGGGCTTTTAAGGGGAGAAAATGGTTTATCTCGATTTGCGGTGAAACTACTTGTCCTATGAAAAAAAATTATATGGCAAATTTGTAGGTAATAAAACGATCTACAACTTTTAATTCAGAACTTTTTTACATAACGTCAAAAATAGTCAAAATGTATGTGAAAAATTCAAAAAACTAAGTTTTTGGTTTTTTATTTCTATCTTTTTCAAAAACATTTTATTTTCTACGAAATTTGGTAAAAACTTACCTTTTTATGCCCCAAACATACTATAATTTATTTGATTAAAAATATTAATTTTTTTACCTTATTTTGACTTAATTACTAAAAACATTGACTAATTTTCAATCGAAAATTCACGTGTCAAAATATTAGCTTTTTTATAAAAATCGGTGTGCTGTTTGTTCATTGAAATCTTTATTTTTTGATGGTTAAGAAAAATATATACATTACCATAGTAAATTTTCTCAGAAAATGCAAAACACCGAAACAAAATTTGTATCATTATGTACAATTGCATCATAAAAATGTGATTTTTGCAATTTTTATTTCATATAATTGCTTATAATCCGACTAATTGCACATTATACAAACAGATTATTATATTATTTTTATTATTATATAGTCTGAAAAGACAAAATCACATTTTTGTGATGCAATTGTACCTAATGATACAAATTTTTGTTTCGATTTTGTGCATTTTCTGAGAATATTTACTATGGTAATGTATATATTTTTCTTAACCATCAGAAAATAAAGATTTCAATGAACAAAAGGCACACCGATTTTTATAAAAAAGCTAATATTTTGACACGTGAATTTTCGATTGAAAAATAGTCTATTTTTTATTAAATTAAGTCAAAATAAGGTGAAAACAATAATATTTTCAATCAAGTAAATCACAGTGTATTAAGGACATAAATAGGCAAGTTTTCACCAAATTTCGTAGAAAAATAATTATTTTTGATAAAGATAAATAAAAAAAACAAAAAACTTGGTTATTTGAATTTTTCACATAAGTTTTGACGTTATGTATAAAAGTTGTGAATTAAAAGTTGTAGATCGTTTTATTACCTACAACTTTGCCATATAACTTTTTTTCATAGGACTAGTAGTTTCACCGCAAATCGGGATAAACCATTTTCTCCCCTTAAAAGCCCACCCCCTCCCACTTCCCGAACTCAGATCGACCGTAATTTATTTTTCCTTTCATCTTTACCATATTCCCCTCCTTTTCTAATGGGTTTCATCCTACTACTATTTTTTTCCGTTTTGGACCATTTTTGGTCTAAAAGCACTGGTCTACACTACACCCTAAAAGTTGTATAAAAACCTACCGATGTTCGCAACCATTAAAATTTCAAGACATTCTATTATATTCTCTGGACCTAACAATTTTCATCCTCAAATGAGAGGATTTCTCAAATGAGAGAATTCCTCAAATGAGATAATTCCTCAACCCCATCAGAGGCAGCGGATGACCTGAAGTGATGCTGTGACCGCGCGCTCTCCGCCATCTATCTCGAAAACGGTTCACCGTATGAAAAATTTTTGTGAACATTATTTGTAGAGAATTTTGTATTCTACAATATTCACAAAGATATAAATAGCAAAAAACCCATAGGAAATGAGATATTTACAAAAAAACTATCTCGAATTCCGAGATTCTTACCTATTTTGAGCTAAAATGACTTGACTAAAACAGTTTTGTTTTCTATACTAATATTATAAAGAGGAAAGATATATGTTTGTTTGTTTGTAAGGAGTAGGCTCCGAAACTACTGGACCGATTTCAAAAATTCTTTCATCTTGTGAAAGCTACATTTTCCCCGAGTAACATAGGCTATATTATAGCAAAGCAAATTGCGGGAAAGTGTAAAACGCGGGCGAAGCCGCAGGGCGGAAAGCTATATTTAATACCCTAAATTTGAGAACCGATAGCAAACCAAGGGCCCCTTGACAGAATTTGCTACAGGCCCCGCGCTGGCTTAATCCGGCACTGGTTTGGGTATGACTTCTTCGATAGATTCTGGGTTAGATGAAGATTTCGCAGTCACGAGGATGATTGAAGAGCACAGTTCACAGAAAGGGGCTAGCTGTGATACCTTAGACTCAGTCTTGAAAGAGAAGAGTTCCAAGAAATGGAAGATTGCAGCAAAGAGTTTTATTGAAAAGAGGTGTAAGAAGCTAAAACTTTAGATGTTAAAATTATATTGTAAAATGTATTGAATTAACATTTAGGATTTAATTATTATTAATTTATAGTCTAGCATTGTAAGCTAATTTATTGTAAAAGTTAAAATTAATTAAATGAAATGTAAATTAATTAAATTAAATGTATTTATTCCTGGTTGCAAATCTGTATTTTATTTATTAATCTTATGAGTTTTCATTAAAACAAATTATTAATAGTTAAATAGGTATTTTTATTAAAAATAACTATGATAATTGCAATATTTACAGTAAGATAATTATAATTCATAAAATATTATGCAGGCAAGTTCATTTTATACAATAAATATAATTTAACATTTCATTAAAATAGTACAACACATTAAGGCTATAATTATGATTAGATAACTTAGACATAAGGCTCGAAATATTTAATAGCAGTCGTCATAGGTTTTTCGTTGATTTTGTTCGTTGTTAGATTCTTTACGCGCATTTTGATGTCTTTAGGCTTTAGTACATTTTTATGGTTTGCGCTCGGTGGTCTCATGCCCAGATAGCCTTTGGGCGCGAAGATAGACTTAGAACTAAGACCAGATGTCTCTAAAAAGAAATCAAACGAGCCTTTGGTTTTCGGAACTTCCTTTTGCGTCATTCTCGGCTCGCATTTCACAGTGTTGTAAGAACCACTGTTGCTCCCTGATGAGTTGCTAGATTCGATATCAGAGTTCCTCACAGAATCAGTCTCTAAATTCTCAATATTGGATAACAAGTCCGGCTTGTTTGTCAGCTTGGCGTTCTTCAAGCCTTTGTTTGCAGCCTCGCATTCGACAGCCTCTTCCTTGCCGATATTCTGCTGATTATTGTTATCAGGTACATTGTTTATGACATGTTCCGTCACGACGTCGGACGCTGAGCTATCACTGCTTCCTGAGCTGATGCGGTATTCCTCCGCAACAATGCTGCCGAGTTCATCATCTATTTTAAATTCCTCAAAGTTCTGGGATAAGTCGAATTTATCAATATCATCAAAGTATTCAGCTTTGTTTGTTTCTGGATTGATATGAGGCTTTTCGTGATTGAACTGATGGTCTAGATCTGTTAGATTTATTTGTTTGCTGCCTCTCTTACCTACTTTGTTAATCTCTGATAAAATTGATGACACTGTATTCCCCATTTGAATAGAACGGGAGTCAAGTTTTGGCTGTAGCGTGTGTAGAGCGAAATTAGCCAGGTAGGTGTCTTGTGAGAAAGAACGGTTTGGTTCTTCGTTTGGTTTTTCGTCTTCGTCTGGGATTATAATCTCCGTAACTTGCGGAAGCATAGGTATGTCTTTGTCACTGATTTTATTCTGGATTCTCGGCAGCGATACGACCTTAGCGATGCTGTTCCGGGGGCTGACCGCGTGCACTGGGTACTGCTCGCTATGGATCTCCACAGAAGGTTGTGTAAGTAGCAACTCCCTCTTGCCATTACTGACTACTGGAACATTTATCTCTGAAATGGAGCAGTAGTCCGGTTCAATACTGCTTACAGTTGCTACTTGTCCCACTTTCCTCATCTTAACATCTGCAACCCGTTGATTAGCCGCAACGGCTTCAGAGTCTAAAGGTTCTGTCAGCTGTTTGACAGCGTTTTCAGCTTTCCACTTAGCTGAAAGGTTCTTTGGTTTGGGCGGCAGAGCTGGAGGAGTCCGTGGCACCTTTTTCTTGTTGATAATCTTCATTTGTCCCAAATCGTTATCGTTCTTTCTTTCCTGCACGCTGGTTGTGCGGTTTTCTAAATTCGCCGCCATATTTTTGACTATAGAGCCTCTTATTTTTGGAATGTTAGGTTTTTCACAGGTGTGTAATACCTTCGGAACTGGTATCGGCTTTGCTTCGTTTGATTTAGTAATAATGGGTTCATATTCGTTACTGTAGATACTTTGTATTTCATACTGATAGCCTTGGGCTGTGTTTGGCACTTCATAACTATGTTCCGAAGCTGTTTCTAGACTGAACTTGACAATTTTATTTGCACGTTTGTCAGAGCGAGGTAGAGTGTGGCTGTTATTCACAGGTCTTATTTTCTCATCGTATGAAATACTATTCAAAGTCGAAAATTGTACCCTTTTTGTATTTGATTTAGGACTTGGGCTTTCGCTTGATTTTGAGTTATCATTGCTGCTATCTTCTAACGAATTCTGCAATAAGATTTGATTCACACACTCCAAAACTGGATTATTTTTGTATATTTCATGAGTGGGTGTTTCTTCAGCATCACTAGTGCTAGCATACCAGTTTTCATTAACTTCGGCAGTAGCAGCTTGCTTTTTCAAAGCTAAATCAATATTGTTGTTTTTCTCATCAATTGTAAAGCTTGTGTTGAATTGATTGTTGTTATTCAGTAATCTGTTGCATAGAACTTCATTAGTTGCTGATAATACTTCAGCGTTGAGTATTCCACCAGTATAATTCAAAAGGTCTTCGACTGACTTCGATTTGAGAGATCCCGGTTGGTCCTCTGGATCTTGTTCTTGATCACTTATATTGCAATACCAAGGTTTCTCTTCACTAAGAACGGTGTTAAGAAACTCTTTTCTGTTTGCTTTGATTTCATCAGAAGCCTGTCTCTTAAAGCCTTGTAGTCTCTCCATTTTACTAGAGTAGGTTTTGTCATTGTCACTTACTCCACTGTCATGTTCCTTTTTAGCAGCTTCGCCGATGAGCTGATCGATTTTTAAAGAAGCTCTTCTTATGTCATTAGCAATCTGGTTTGCTGTCATATCATTGTCGTCATTGACTTGATAACTCATGCCAACACACTCTTCAGCGCTACTGCTATTATTAACTTGATTGTTATAACCTTTCTGAACACTCTCGACATATTTGCTATTGTTTTTCCTTCCAGAATATTTTCTCGATCTTCTGAACACGTCACGTCTGACGAAAGCCTGCTTATTTTTGATGAAAGTGCCTTTACTTCCTGTGCTTACATTATTACCTTCCTCGCTAGAGCTTGTATTGCCGTAAGCGACTTCGTTCTTCGGCAGCTGAAAACTTTTGCTTAGCCTTGTGTTCTTTTGGAAAACTGGCGGTGAGTTCCTTTCACGGAAGCTGCAGCTCCTGAAGAATGAGTTCTGAAATCTAGAGTCTGTGCTCTCCAGGCTCTGGAATTCAGGATCGGTCTCGATGTTGGTTTGCTCGCTCGTGAACCCGATCAATTGCTGGCAGTTGCTGCAGAATGATGCGCGAGACTTGAGTTTGGTCATTTCTTCATGGAGGGATTTTATAATTTCTTCCTTCTCCTGCAGCTTGACGCTGATTTGTTTCTTTTCTCTGGTAAGTCGTGATTCAAGGAGGACTAAAGAGCGCAGGACTAAGGCGAGCTGGTCTTGTCTGAGGCGTACCTCGTGCGAGAGTTGTTTGTCGCGCGCTGCGAGGGTGTGGCCGGCTTCGACCAGCTGATGTCTCTGCTTCAGCACCGACTCTGACTGGTTCTGGAGAGCATTCCTGACGGCGTCCAGCTCCCGCCGCAGCTCCATCGCCTCCGAGCTACTATCCATCTGGAAAAAAGAAAAAGTCAATTAGAATTGGCAGAACGAGGTTGAGTTGTTAAAGTTTTACAACGAGGACAATGATCGAACTTACAAGATTAGATATTGAAATGTCAAGAACAAATTGTACACGATTTTAGTCGAAATTGTTGGTAATGACGATGCGTCTGTGATCAGTGAAATTGTGAGACTGTTGATAACGACCACTGGACATGACTATAATGATGTTTATACTAATTATAGAGTTCAAAGTCCATCGCACAACTATTGAGGTCAGGTAGATATACAATCTTTAGACGCGAATGTGTTTCTAAATAAGCAAAAAATATTGATATTTTTCTGGCAAATTCATATTTAATGAAGTGACCATCACATATTTGCAAAGTGATAAAAGAAGTGTGAATATTACGACAACCACCTTAAAGTTAATTGTGACATTGGTGATTTAAACTAATTGGTTAACTCTGAATACTATCATTAATACATGCAAGCATGTTGTAGATCCCTATCTACAACCTACTGTGTACCTACACTTTACGTTCTGTCTGTACGCTTGAAGAAGTCAAATGAGTTTAAAATCCTACTTCACTTTCAACAAAGAATTCAATGGTTTCTGTGGTTTAGATCTTGTATATCATATTTAATTACCTAAAAATATAAAATTTCTGGAATTTACATAGCTATTGAATTGTTTAAAATTCAATCAATGTATAGCGGCTGTTACAGAATATGAAACCACGGCAAAAAAATCGTTTTTGCAAGATTCATTGAAAGAAACACTGTATTTAAGCATTGTATCTGTTTACCGACCGAGGTTGCACTTTGGACCGAGTCAGGTTATGCTATTATTGTTTATTTAATTACATCAGCGATAAAATGTTAGAAAGGCACGTGGTTAGTATACGATTATTTCCTGAGATACTCTTAACAATATTTTCTTTTTATTTCCGTGTTAAGAAAAACTCATGAACCGACAGGATCCACGGAGTTTCGGTCGGCTTAAGATCTTGTTTTCCTGAATTATTATCATAAGCACCCCTATTTACGTTTCCACTGCTGGGACACAGGGACTTCTTTCTTGACCTGACCAAATGCGCGTTAGTAAAGACACACATGCCTTACAAACATTACAAAGTTCTCAGTACATGCCGGTTTCCTCACGATGTTTGCCTTCACCGTTAAAGCTCGTGTTTTTAAAGAGCACATAAATTTTTCAAGAACAAAAATATCGCGGCCAGGATTGAACCAGGTTTGGAAGAGTTCGAGTGTGTTTCCACTTAGTCAACACGGCTTCCTGAATTATACCTATATAAAAAGTTATACTCATGGATAGATAACTAGGTATGTACATTATTTGTGTCACTAGTCCATTAAATCTAAATTGTAAAGTAGGTGGAAACCATCAAGGTTAAGGATTAGGTAAATGCAGCCATCCGCAAAATACCTTTGGTAGATAGCCAACGTAATTACCATAGATAGCAATATGGTACTACCTACTGTGTCTTGCGTAAAGGTTTGTATGTCAAAGTTGTGCGAAGATCGCTTGACTGCTAAAGAAGCTTATAGATTAGACAGGTACGTGAAACATTGTACTTCTACAGGTACGTACTCGTACTAATATTTTACTTAATTGGAAAGGTGTAGATATGTGTGTGTCTATTTATCTTTCACAGAAAAGCGAAATGACATTTTTTTGTAATTTATAAGTAGAGATGGATGGGATGGAGAGTTGGAGAGTGACATAGAATACTTTTTATCACGGGGAAAAATCATTTATAACGCAAGCGAAGCCACTGGTGGATTGCTAGTTAAATATACCTAATGTGAATAAATAAAAATTTGTATTTAACATTTCAGAATACAGACACAATCACAATATTCAATTCTGAAGAAGACGTTAAGTTTCGGAGCCTAATGACGTCTACACACCAAAGCCGGCGGCCCGCCGGCACAGCCCGGCGGCCCAACCCGCCGGCCTTATTTTGTAATGGTACAAAATAAGGCCGGCGGGTTGGGCCGCCGGGCTGTGCCGGCGGGCCGCCGGCTTTGGTGTGTAGAGCGCTTTAAATGACGAATATAGACGTAATTTATTTATTTATTTATTTATTTATTTGGAAAACCAACGGCTTAAATATACATAAGTAGTATTATTTATAGTTACATAGAGCCAATGAGAGGTTCTCACGGGTAGAAATTATACATGTAGAACAAACATTAAGTGTGAACACACAAACCAGAAATAATTTAAGTGTTAATCCTATATAAAACCAACATAATTTAAACAAATTAAACAGTAGTAACTTGACATACCTAACTAAGAAAAACTATTAAACATTTACTATTTTAACAATTACTATTGAACAGAAAAAGAAGAAGAAGAAGAAGATTCACCAAAAAAGTTATCACATATTGCACGCCTCGCTTTGGATATAGTATTACAGAATGGATCAATATTATGATCCTTGCACAAGTTATTGAATGATCTGCTAGCTCTAACCATATATGAGTTCATTCTATAGTTGGTAGAAGCTTGAGAAACCACAAGTGGAGGACAAGACCTTGTAGATTTACGTAATACTGAAAGACTCGTTTATTGGTAACAAATATAACAAGTCAGGTATTAAATACTTAAGTCTCCAATTTGAACGATATTTAATTAATAACAAAAATTAACATAAAATACATTAAAAATTATACTATAAAAATACCTTCGTATTAAGAAATATGTCCACAACATTTAAAACATAAATTGGAACGCAAAATCAGTATTATTTCACAGTTTTTTGCACAGTGTCACTAAGTGGTAGCGCCGCAATAAACGCGATAAGAATTTATCTAAAAGCTTATCACTAAAAGTGTCAATTTCCTGCTGACAAGTGATAAACGAATAGCGACAAAAACGCCACTGTCTAGAAATGTTGATATTAACATAAACATAATTAATCACTTTCTGTGTGATTAATATTCAATGTTCTTTAGTAAATCATGTTATATATAGCTTTTAAGATAACACCTAAACAATAAAATAGGAATTCTAAATAGTTAGGTACTTCTCGTACATAAAACTTATGGCAATCATCATCATAGATGGGCTTAGGTCTTGGTGGATTTAGTGGCAGTTATCAGGCAGCTACGGAATTCCATTATGGTACTGTGCACAGAATAACTTTAAAGCCCATTAAGTATAAGCATTTATATAAATATAAAAGTAAATAAAGTTTACCTAAATTCTAGAAGGAATAACATAGGTAAGGTACGGTACCTAATAGTTTTCTCAACTTATATATTATTATAACTTTGTACAAATGATTACCTCCAAATGCATAAATCTCAGGAATCCTATTTAGTTAAATATGTAGAGTTGGTGATTTGCTAACCAACATAAAACACTAAATGTGTGAAAACATAAATACTAGCGGAATTGTCGCTAAATAACGGATGGTTTATGGATAAGGGTGCTTTTCCACCAAAGAGCTATGCTGAGAAACTGGACTACCGGTATAGCTAGCTGCATGCTCGATTATTGTAACTATATAATTATCTTCATAACTATACTAATAAAAAAATTGTAAGGGTCGGTCTTGAAGTAAGTTAGTCTGTTTTTAGAGATATTGTGTTTATAGGCTCAATATATAATGTTGTTAAACCTAAACAGAAATAAACAATTTATTTATTATATTTATTTTATTATTTATATGTAGGTATGATACTAATAAATATTTGCAGATCTTAAATTTTTTTGTCCCAAGGCGGGAATGAAATGACGTCATTATGCCGGACTATTATCACTAAATGAGTTACTTAGGTATAGGAAGATAATTAGAATTTATTTGCGGAAGTCATGGTCATTGACTCAACAATGCGAGCGTGAATTGAGCATTCATAAAACATAACGCACTTACGCACAATAATAATGTAGATAAGTAAAGTAAATTTAATATTTTTATAGAACATAATTACAATTATAAATTTATACTTTAATTTTTTTGTCAGGGAATTTGTATTTTTTTGCATTTGCATATTTTTTTGACTTGTGCACACAAGAACATTTTCCAAATCCTTCCGATGCAAAATTGATCCTGATTTATTTATTGTATTATATTATCCTGATTTTTTGTAGGATCCAGTCGCTCCTGAGTAAAATGAATTATGCAATTTTGTTAATCAAAATAACTGCAAACCACAACCAAATTAGTTTCGTACCTTTGTGTCCAATAATTGGTGAAAGTTGTTTAGTTTATAGTTTATACACCTGACCGTTAAATAGAGTCACACCCAACGCGCCCAGTAATAAAATCTAGCTATTGATTTATAAAAAAGCAGCAAGATATTTTTTTATCGAACGTAATTTGCCTATAGTTTGTAACTTTATTTTTTGTGTTAAAATAACGGTGGCGATTAATGATTTAAGACTTGGTACATTTTTACGTCAGCTGCCGTTAACTAATGAAATAGGTAGGAGGAAATAGGTAGGTATAGTAAAACCATTTTTAAAATGAACGCGCCTCTACCGAATTCTGAATTTTTTTTTTCTGTGGATTCTGTTTTTCTGTATTTCCTTTCACACGTTGAAATCATCACGGTTTTGTGGAGGGGAGTTCATTTTTAGAATGGTTTTACTATACTTACCTACATATTTTTGATTCTTATGCGGTTGAAATATAATTCAGCTTTATACTATACTAGCTTTCCGCCCCGCGCAACTTCGCCCGCCTTCTACTCTTTCCCGCGGAAATATATATTTTTCCCGCGGTAAAAAATAGCCTGTGGCTTGGTGAATGTCACATGTCCTTCGAACTTTTCAAAGTTTTTAGAACTTGCCGCTTTCTATTATATTTCGATGTTTGCCTTCACCGTAATAGCACGTGTTTTTAAAGCGCACGAAGAAAAATCCAGAGGTGGTGCCCGCCGCACGGGATTTGAACTCACCACCTTCGGAAACAAGCCCGGCTAGCTCAGTAGGTAGAGCATGAGATTCTTAATCTCAGGGTCGTGGGTTCGAGCTCCACGTTGGGCGGAATTCTTACAAAATAGTATCAGAATGACATTCGACCTTGTTGATCATTGTCCGGTCCATCCGCTCTACATTAAAATGGGCACTTTTACTTTCCGATGAGCAGTTGCATCACTCCCTTGACAAACCGAGGTCTGTTTATGCCCTGGATATGTCAGAACGTTTAGTAACGCGATTGAGCAAGATCTAGGATACAAGTTGTGATAGACATAAATAAATAAAGTCTTTTATTACAATAACTTAAGTAACCTTTCAACAAATTAATAATTAATCAATTATAACATTATGGTACGAAATCCTAATACATCGTCCGCGTTAAATTATGTTTGTATGATGGCCACGTCTTATCATAAATGGAGCAATTTAATAGCCTGTGTCCTATAGACGTGTAAATGTTTATCTACCAAATTTGGTGGATAAACAATCCAATTTAGATCATTGGTTTGAGAGTTATGGAGAAACATACATTCAGAAAAAAAAGCTAAAAATCGTCAAATTAGTTTCATATTGGGCATATAAACTTAATATCTCTGAAAACAAAACTTACTCCATGACCGACTCTCACAGATTTATTATTAGTATAGATATTATGTATTATGTTTTCAGTAGTAAGGTAGATGAATCATCTACCTTCATATCTTGGTGTTGCAATGGCGCGTGATTTACAAGGTTTTACTGATAAGAAAATACATAGTTACGGGTTTTTATGCATGTTATGAAGGTCTCAGCATTTGAAATTTACATAATTAGGTAATTCACAAGTTAAAGCAATATTTTAATAGCTTGGTAGAGTGAGAAAGAGATTATAAAAATCATCTTATCTAAATTATAAGTTCGAATGCATACAATAATCTACATAGCCACTGTTTTATTTAATAAATTATTTCAAAATAAAATAGTTATTGCAATATAAGGGAAAACAATGCAAAAGAATTCCGCCCAACGTGGGGCTCGAACCCACGACCCTGAGATTAAGAGTCTCATGCTCTACCGACTGAGCTAGCCGGGCTTGTCAGTGTTAGTTAAAATTGTTAATCCGTGTCTGATCTAACGCTGATCACTATCATCATCATTATCAGCATGTTGATAATGCGTGTTATAAACTTAACCTTAGGATTTTATAATTTTTGCATGTTAATTTAGATAAATTTAAAATAATTATGTATCTGTATTTTAATTCCGTACAGTGTCATAGGGTTGAATAAATGGCTCGCCGATTCGGACAGTTTACTCGGCCAAGTTGTGACCTAATTGCCACTTTCAATTCTTTTTAATTTTATTGCGATAATTGGGCCAATAACAAAGATCGTACACTGTTTTGTACACTCAGCTATCAAACTTAATATCGCCAAGACGAATCCAATGATACTTATATAATAAATATTTCGATAATACCAGGAAATATTTTTTTTTGTTGATTAAAGATTTATTTTCTTTCTTTTTACCTCCAGGTGATTGTGTCCCATAACTTCGTAAGATGTCCGTCCGCACGCGAGCCGGTCGACCGGTTCTCCCGCGCAAAGCGCTACTTTCTTCTGATAGAATGCCAACTATTTTTAGGGATTGTCGCGTCACACGAGTTGCTGAGCTGTTGAGCTTCTGGCAGAAATACCCGGTATTTTATTAGGGAAATTATGTGTATAACCCGTGTGGAAAAATAATGGTTTATTCGTGTTCCATTTTTGAAGTTGCTTTTTACATTAATTAAAGTTTAGCAGGTTAACTTTAAACGTAACTAGTATCCTCTTAATACAATGGCCAAATAGTATATCTACCTACTTAGTTGCCGCAAAGAGATCCACATTTGGCCTGTTTTCGGTTGTTTATGATTTATTCTTTACTCGTCCCGTGAAATTCGGCCCGCGTAATATTCTACGCCAGATGGTTACTATCAATCCATACTATCGATCTAGAAAACTCAGGTATTCTATTGTCAGTAATATAATACGTAAATGAAGAGTGAGAACTAAAATACTATGGTTTATGTCATTAACAGTTATCTAAAGTACCTACTTCGTTTCGGTAAGTTAAAACTACAGTTAAAACAAATGAAGGACAATAATGATTAGCTCCGAGTCAACAGTCCATGGTCAAAAGGCACAGAAGGTAGCCAAGTCAAGGTTTCAAACCTTCAACATCCCTTCAATTGGTTCTTACGATGGTAATTTCGAATTAAACCTTTTTGTGTTACTTAATTATCGTTTGTTAAATATTTATGAGTTGTACAGAAGCTGTAATTACTTGGTTTGTGGTGTGGGAGTAGAGTTTCTATAGGGTTAGAATTATAAGGATATTTAATGGTTTATAAGTATAACTACGGTTTGCAAGGTTTTAATAAAGTTGAAGTAACGTAGTATCTACGATTGGGTGAACCACGGAGCAAATCTCTGTGGGGTGAACTGAATTAGATGTTTTTTTTTACTTAAAAGCTGGAGCTTCCCATTTAGTTCTATTTTATTGTGGTCTAGTTCAATATAAAATTCAGAAAACAATAATTTTAAGTATTTAATTCACAGGCAGTTTGAAGTCAGTTTTTAACGTAAAAAGACCATGTCTTTCCAAATTAACTATTTTACTAGCAAGCCGACTTGTCGTTTGTACCCATCATTTACTGCTTAAATTTAGAGTTATAAGCCTTAACAGATCTAGCTTTCCCTGAGTCTATAGGCTAGCTAGCCTCTAGACTGCTAGCTTGTAGTACACATGCCGGATTTAAAGCCTGCATTCCACATTCGTTCTGACAATATGTATGCGCCATAAATTGTGGCCAGTGTCATGTTTCCACATTTCATTGTGTTAGAAATTTTCCTTTGGTTAATCAAGAGTATTTTCTGTTTTAATGGCTCAGTAATCTATTGGGCCATTAATAATCATTATAATTTCCAAGCAACTAAAAAAATTAATCTTATCTAGAAGGTAAACTAGAAAATGTAGAAAAGGTTTGATGCATTCCCCTAAGATTTTTTAAACATGTTTGTATTTCTTTAAAACATTTTATCATGCAAATGGAATTGAAAAAAAAGGCTTGTGTTTAACTTTTCAATTATATTGCTTCAATAATTAACGGTGATTACGTATAAAGCACCCACCACAAAAACTATTTAAAATAGTACCTATTTTTATTTACGCATGAACAAACTTCCAGCAAAAAAAATCTAGCATTCACGACTCCATAAGCGAAATTACGACGTTATAAAAAAATTCACACAACGCTGCTCAATGTAATTGTTTTAATAGCATTTGCTTTAACCCCAAAGCTTAGGTAATATTTTTTTACATAACGAGTTTTCCTTTTCAACATGGTCTAAATTTAGACAAAACCTACAGCCGTAACTTGAGTTGGATGGTTGAATATTTGTAACGCTTTCACGCGAGAACTAAACGTATTAGAATTAAAACATTAGTTAATATGTATTGGCCATACAAGAGTTAATACCACATATGCAAATTTTATGCACGAAAAACGTAGGCAAAGTAGGGGGCCATAAGCTAATTATTATAAAAAAAAACATTTATAATATGTACACAATGTAATAATATATAATGTTCACAAAGGTTTATTAAGCAGCACCGAGCTTGGGCATTGAATGTGCTACTAACACTATCTATCTACAGGTATAGCTATACTAATAGACGTCCTACGTCGCGATAATGTCGTTTATCGACCTATTCATCGTTTAAACTTGCAATTTCTATTAGAATTTCTACACGTCGATATACTCGTAAGGGCGCATAGTAAAGGAATTTTAATTAGACTTGGACCTGCCTGATGGCTGCGCACGCGCCACAAGAAACCGTGTAGTTAGGCACGAACAATCTTCTCGACACACACGACATTTAGACTGGCTTCCAACCGCGACTTTGCCCGTGTTATAAATTTCTTGCTGAAATAAGGTATTTTACTGAGCTGAAATACATTGCTTGCCTATGTAATGTATTTAATGCTAGCCTATGTAATGTATTATATGGGCCTATGCCTATTCTATGTTGTACTTATATTGAATTTTTAAATTATTCGTTTTCTGGTATAGGTGCACATTTTAAATCTCTCCAGAAATTATGGAACTAGCAAACTTTTGCAACACATTAAGATAAATTCACCCAATAACACCCAAACCCAATCCTTTCTTTCTTTTTTTCTAAATCTCTGAGGAGAGATAGCTTTTGATTAAATTAACAGTGGATTTCCAACAACCACAATAATGATTATGTTGAATAAATTATATATCTGTTACATACGATCATTCAAAGATGCATTAACCCTGTATACACAAAACGTAATATCAAAAGTGGGTACTAAATGTTGATACTATTCGGTATCATTACTCCATCTAGTGCAGCTCTAATAAGTCCTAAGACAAAGAAACAGTATGTCACTTCCCTCAAACGCCTCCTACTCAAGTTTTGCGTAAAGATCTAGTTGCGCACGCGGCTTGCGCAAGAGGGGAATTACACACGATATATGGATTGGACAATCTGTTCCAGTTCAAATATTAGGGCTGGTACAACAATATCTGTTTAGTTAAAGATAATATAAATAACATGCCTAAGTAAACCAAGTCAGGCATACAAAAGTTCCTATCTAATGTAAACATGAGACTGAAAATGGTATATGAATGTGAATTTTATTTGTATTTTTTAATAGAAATACTTAACTGAAAATATTGAGAATTAAATACTTGTATACGTTTACTAGAATAATCTATACTAACAATAAATCTGCAAGGGTCGGTCATGGAGTAAGTTTGTGTACAGAGATAAGTATTGTGTGTATGTACTATGTATAGGCTCAATATGTGATACTGAAACTAAATACTCCAGTTAAAACATAATTGAACGCGGACGATGTCGCGGGCGCTGGTAGTAAATAATAAAACGTGAGTCTGGCATTCAGGATAGCAGTAGAGATCTCTACCCAGTAGTTAGAAAAAGTATATTGTGGATGATCTACAAGATGAATTTAAAAGCGAAAGTATTTGGTACAATACAAGTTTTGGATTCCAGAGGATTAACGTAAACCTAATAAAATAGCATAAACTAAGATAATCTTACGAGAAATGAGATTTTTAATGCAAAACGCGACCTTGACCCAGCAAATTAGAAACCATATCTAAATGTGGAAAGTGTGCCGACTTCATTACTTGGAGTTAATGTCAGTCTTGTTAGACGTATGCTCTTGAGAATGGTACAATGAGCTTGAATCTTCAGATGCATAATGAGCAAGCCTGATTATGGCTGAATCAGTTATAATATTGCTTTCTAAGCAAAATGGTTTCATTCCTTACGGTTTAAGATATTTATTATCCCAAAAGAATAAGATCATTCACTTATACAGATAAAACTTGCATTAGGTATAAATTAGTGCTACTAATTAACTTACAATCTACATAATTACATATTTGTTGTTTTATTTTTATGCATACTACAAAATAAAGGTTCACTTTGATACTAATACAGTAGGTATGATGTACTACTTATACTTATATGTATATTAACAGATTTACACAAAAGATAAAAATACAAATTTATTACATTATAAATTATAATGAAAATTAACAATTGCCTTATATATTAAATTTCAGGCTATTCTTTGAAATTATTAGATTTAATTTATATTACCTGATTCGTCATTGTGAATGAGAGAGAATGATAATGATATTGCAAAGAAATAAAATAATTGGCGTTTCCCAGAAGTTTTCCAAACCCTACTAATTAGCTGTTTTGTAATGATTTCTACAATAGTTTGACATACTTTACATTTCTTTTATTACCTGCCTAAACAGCTGTTTAGCTACTTTAACTGGTCTGTAACTGGTCCGCATTATTGACATGTTTTATGTTTCTCTCAACTTGCTTTTAACCATATTAAACTAGATTAATAAGTTAAAGAAAGTTTAGTTTACTTACCTATCGGTTTACTTCTGGGAAAATTACCTGCTTAATTTTAGTTGCAGGTACATTTAAATTATTTATTTATTTAATAAGCTAACGTTAACTGTATGTTTTATCGTAAAACACAATCTTGAATAATGCTCTCTCATAGTGAACTGTTAAATTTTAGTGTATTTATAGAAGTTTTTGCTTTATTTTAGTTTGTCACCCTTGCCTCAATTTTAATACATATCTTCTCTATCCATCCAAAGGTTGCCTGGAAGAGATCGCTCGTCAGCTATAAGTTCACTGTACTGTATGTTTTTTTTTTTGTTTAATGTTTATACTGTTATTTCTATGTAGTGTAAAATGAAGTGTTTTTGAAACCTACTTTAAAGGGATCTCATTCATGTATGAAAACTCTAAATATCTTTCCTGTGTAATAAAGCCATCAATTACATTTATAGCCCGAGTTCTTATCTAGTCTCCTTTTAGTTCAGGGACAAGTTTTTTCATTAGTTTCTAAAAATGCAGATGCAGTCCGTCAAGTCTAGACTGTCTACTTGTCTATGGATGAATGCAGTTCTTAGCTCATTGATTGAGTTACTAATAGGGAAAAATGGAACAGGATATAATGGTTACTAAAAAAGAGTATGGTATACAGAAGAATCTCTTTATGTTGACTATTTTTTAATTATAATCTCAACGTAGGATTCATCTTATGTCATAAATCTTATTAAAAAGCTTTAATGACTAAATGAATTTGAAATCGTATTGTAAATAATTCCCGTATCAAATATTTATTTCTGCCTTCTTTGTGCTCACTTTCGTAGATATCAATCCACAGAAACTAAAACCTGAAAGCCTCCTTTCGACATGAAGAAAATACTAGCGAGAATATTTATCCTAGCTACCGAGAAATATAACCTCAAAGGTAAAATTAACTTTATTAAGTTGTGCTATTCATGACGTGACGGAATTATAGTAATGAATTGGACTAGAAACCGTATGGCTTCGGAATTAAACCAGATTTTGACAATTGGATTATAACGCTCTGTTTCATTCAATAGTAAGTGCTTTGTGACACTTTTAGTAATATGATTATTTTAGCAGTTGTATGTGTTTAAAAAGAAAGACAACGTGAACGGGCTGGTAGGTGTTATCTATTAATAATATTAAGTGATATTAACTTCTGCTTATTACCGCTGGAAAATCCAATAACACGGGGAAAGACGCGGGTCATAAACTAGTAGAAGTTTTCATGGAAAGAGTAGGTACCTAACATCCATAATCCTGTCAGTCACAAACTTTTGCATTTATATTATTAATAAAGATATTGTTAGGGTTCGATTCCCGCCTCGGAACAACTATTTGTATGATCTGCAAATACCTATTTGTTCCGGGTGTCTGGGTGTTATATATGTATAATAAAAAAATATCTATCTATGTATGTATATTATATTAAGTATATCAGAAATCTAGCACCCGTAACACAAGCTTAGAGCTTACCACGGGGCTAGATGTCGTTGTGTAAAATTGTCCAGCAATATTTATTTATTTATTTATTTATTGTATTATTTCATGCACTTTATTATCAGTTTTATGTATATCAAAATTCTACTAGGTAAGGAATTCTGTACAGCCACTTCCATCTGTACCTACCTAATGTTTTGTGCGTAAAGATAAAATACGTGAGTTAGTACTTATATTGTTAAAGCTATAATTTTAAGAAGAAAATTACCGGCAAACGAAGCTTAAAACAGAACAATGGCAAACCCATAGAAAGTCTAAATCTTTACAAAAGTAAAATAGCAAGTACCAGTATAGCACAGCCGAGCGTGAAACACGGGTCTTTACGGCGAATGCGTGTGATACAATCTATTTTATTAGGCCACATGTAGTTTATGCAAATGCGTGAAATAGCTTGTGAGTTTGTGAATTTGTAGACCATTGTGTTTCGATCGCATGTAGAAATCGGCATTGTTGGCCCTTGCCTAGCTTTCAAACATTTTATGCCTTTATTACAATTTATGTTTTTCCATATTATTATTATTGCATTTAGGGTAGTAAGCTTTGTTTACGCATATGTTTTGTACCTATTTTATTGCTAAATAGCAGGTGACACAACTGTTCTCATCTCACGTTTTATACAATCTGTAATAGCACACTATTTATTTGATACCTTCACAGATACCTTAAACTAGTCTATAATAACTTTTGTTGAGGTGAAAATCTTTTACTTTAAATACAGTTACACTTACAAGCAGAATTTCTTAGCAGTTGTACCGGAAAAGTTGTAATAAGATACCGGGCCCGCATCATGTTGCTTACAAGCTACAGATAACAGTTGAAGAGGTACATAGAATTGAACTTTAGTTTCAATAGGGGTATGATAGCTACAAAATAAAAGAACGCATAGGTAGTACCTACTACACAGTAGGTAGGTATAGTAAAACCATTTCTAAAATGAACGCCCCTCTACCGAATTCTGTATTTTTTTTTCTGTATATTCTGTTTTTCTGTATTTCCTCTCACACGTTGAAATCAGCACGGTTTTGTGGAGGGAAGTTCATTTTTAGAATGGTTTTACTATACTTATATTTTCTATGGCATAGGTAACGGTTATTTTTATAATTAGTTGAACGTCATGGTTCAAAAATGGAATTGTCATTGCATAGTTTATTTGGGGCTTGGATAAAAATTATCCAAGCCCCGAATATTGTTTTATATCTTGCAATGTAATATTTTTTTAAGTATAATAAAAAATATCTACGTAAAAACGGTTCCAGTAGGAACATAAAATAAATCATAATTAATTAAAATAAAAGGCACAATGAATTTAAATTACGAACTGTGTGTTGTTTGCTACAGCGAAGGTCTCGACTCAGCATTATGTCGAAAGACATTTTAAACACTTAAAAAATAAAGTGGTTAAACTAAAATGTCTCTGATTATGTCGAATTAACTAGATCGTCAGTAGACGCTTGTTTTCTACAGAAACCGGGTCGATTCACAAATATGTAATACGCAGACAAAGCCCTCTGACTGGCTTGTATTTAATAACAATACATCGTAAATACTGACGCGGCTATAAATCGGGGCACTTTCTTACAAATACAAAAATACCACAAATACTTTAAAAATGTGAAAGTGTTTCACTATCTTGGTTTGTGATTTGCGTGGGTTTTGTACCCATGTATGGCTAATGAGGTTTAATAGAAAATTATTTATTTATTTATGGCCTCGAACTTAGAAAACTTAAAATATCGAACGCGAAGAAATATTTGAGATTGTGTGATAAAAAAATATTGTCTCTACTCAAAATAAAAATAAAAATGAAATTTATTGTACTCGATAATTGTTTT
Organism: Chloroclystis v-ata; assembly: GCA_963691955.1. NCBI lineage: Eukaryota > Metazoa > Arthropoda > Insecta > Lepidoptera > Geometridae > Chloroclystis > Chloroclystis v-ata. Next base: position 7,574,122 of record OY829905.1, read on the forward strand.
TAGTGGATATAATAGAATCTATTCGGGAATGCCGTGCCTTGTCGTGGCACGCAAGAATAAACCTAATTAATAATTAATTACCCTCGATCGTCGCTCACACGACAGTCTCGGGAAATAGATTATTTATAAGAAGGCACTAAATTTATTTAATTTTCAAGTTGTAAACGGAAACAGATCTTAGTTCAATGACGAGATTTAGCTAAACGAGACATTTCACCATCAATATACATAATTAGTAGCTAAACGTCGGATTGTGCCATTGTGGGCGCTATTGCTAACATTTAGGAGATTTCCATAACTGGCTTAACGAACCTCAGTCAGGGTCATATGTTTTAAACATTAACGGAAACTATAGATGAACTCATTAATATACTATGTTAGTAGCATTTTTCCAGAATTGCTACAATTGAATATAGACTAAGAGCCCGTGATGGCCAGGCCTTCCTTTAATTCACAAGAGTGAAAATTCTTTCATGTGTATGTCTAACACAGGTAAGAATAACCCCCAAACATGAAACCTGGATCGCGGTTCCTTTGGGAGATAAGGTCTGGCCATCACGGGCTCTTAGTATATAATAGCAGAATACAAGAATTAGAGTGAGAAGAAGAGTTCACCATGATCATATATCCATCTAATATTAAGTTTCCAGAGTTTTTCGACTGTTCATTACTTAAGAGTATCTGCGTCCATTCAAATTTGCAAGTCATTCAAAGCTAATTTTTAATCCGTTTTGATTAAGTCTCGGGCTTAAAGTATAATTTGATCTAGTCTCGCTCTATAATCGCACGGCAGCTGCGCACAGGCATTTAGCATTCCACAATCTGCTCTTATTCCGATGCTATTATCTTTAATAAGGTTTTCAGTAATGATTACTGGTTCAATGAATTCTGCAAGAGATCTGGAGCTATTTCTATTAGTAAAACTTTACAGAATTCAATCTTAGAATTAAAATTTTATTTGTTATAATATAACAAGATTTAAAAGAAGTTTTTAAAAACAAAGGCAACATAATATTTAATTGAATATTACATTGCACATCTCCTGCTATTTTGTTTATCCTTATTAAAGTAAAATTATTAAAAATAATGTCTTTTTCGTCCAAGTAATTGATAACATACACAAAATTGTAAGTTAGTTTTATAAATAAAATTCAAAAACCCTATGTTGAGAAGAAGCATATCTCTATGTATTCCTAGCTCAGTGATCGTGATTCGATTCGATTCGTTATTAGATCCAACTTATGTGACCGATAAAAACTGGAAAGAGCATTCCCACATTTCCCACGTGTTTTGCGATTATAGTTTCCATTCTGAAACGTGATTGTTCGCATTAAGTGATCTATGATATCGATTTTATAATCGATGGAATGTTTCTTTGTACGGATTTTATTGATAACCCATGGTTTCTAGATAAGCATAGGTATTTGGTTTGTGAAAGAACACTAAATCAATTGATAAATTATAGCTTTTAATAGTTTTAATAACGCAAGTACAAAATAATTGTAATTAAGTTTTACACAAACGACAATGAAGCTTTGCAATTTAACATGGGGTAGGTATGGTAATGTCGTCAGCATTTCAGACACTACCTACGCTTTCTGGTGGCGGATTACAACTGATATATTAATTGAATTGAGTATTTTAGAGTTGATAATTTTAATAATAAATCGAAAGTACCTATTATTAATACAATTATAAAAGTACGAATACATTTAAAGAAAATATCTCGTACAGACAAACCATTCTTATCTGTCAACAATGCTCAAAAAACCACGTTCACACGAAGCCAGTTATCTCATATCTAAATGGAAGATAGCTGAAGCGTGGAAATCAATAGCGTATTGATCAGTGATAAAAGGATGGAAACCTTTGTTAACCGCAGATTAAATAAAATATTAAAATTGATTCTTTTGTGAAGGACAGATCTGACCTCATGTCGTCAGATGTCTGGACTTGACTTCAATTTTAAAAATTAGATAAAATGTTGTAGTTACAGTGGCCGTTGGAACTGAAAAGTTATAGAATACAAAATCCCAACAACCTACCTTTTACCTATATCTACAATTAATTATAGACATTGAATAAGACCAACGTTAATTTTGTCTTATGTAAATAGATTCCTAATGCGCCGTTTACATTCAGCCCTGTTGGCGAGGGAAGTGAGCAGGGAAGTGGGAAGCGCGAGAGTGTAAACAGGTGACTCGCGTTGACGTTACCGCTGACGTCGCGCTCCCTCAAATGTCGGTTTTTCGCGCGGAAGTCAAAGGAAGGCAACGCGAACGCGAGTGAGTGTTTACATTCAGCACTCTCGCTCACTTGCTGCCGGCGTTCCAGCGCGAAAGGACGTGACGTGTTGGATCAAGTATTATTGTTCTGTGTGTTGGATTGACATTATGCCGTTATAACTTTTTTATTATTTTTATTTAATTACAAGAACAAACAAGGCTTTGTCGCTGAGCGACCACATCGCCTTATCGGGAAACAATAATAATAGGAATTATCTTAAACTAACAAAACTTAACAATTCTTATAACAAAACAAAAAAAATGCTTAATTCAATAAGTACATAAATAATAATAAATTGGCTAATTCCTACGGAAGGTTGATTAAAATTAAAAGATATGCTGCCGCCGCGATAATCTCGACGTCAGCCATTGTTGCGAGTCAATCAATAAAGAAGTATGAAGGCTGAATGTAAACACCCGCTCGCGTTGAGAGCAACGTTCGCGGCAACGCGAGCGGCAGTGGCAGCGGCTGAATGTAAACGGCGCATTAGGGTCTGGTCGTAATGTATGTTTTAACCACAACCACAATTTCTAAAGCAAGGAAGTCAGATGTAACTGAGATCGAAAAGAAGCTCATTTACAGTTGGACTGTATTGATTACGTTCAATTGTGTTTTGTAACATAATTTACTATGTAGTTTAGATAGAAAATTCAACTGAATATCAATTCGCTATAGTTAACTACCTACGTAAGTAATATCTACCTATATTACTTACGGCCCGTCTATTGGCTTGCTCAAAAGTAATTGATTAAACCCCGGGAATATTTAAAATTTTAAACGTATTGAATATTTATATAAATAAAAAATCTTTATTTCTAAAACTTAACCTAGTTAACATAATTGTGGTTTGAAACCCACTTTTAAGTAACAGTTTACTTGTACTTAAAAGTGGCTTTTGTTTATATGAAGTATTTAAATGGCCATAGTGCAGAAGAAGCTTCTTTCTGAATTCCAGCTCAGATAGATAGATAGATAGATTAACACTTTATTGTACCTTCTTAATTAAAATAAAAACAGAGTTTCAAGAAAACTTATTACTAAATTAAACGTACAAGGGGCGGCCTTATCGCTGAGAGCGATCTCTTCCAGGCAACCATAGTGGAGATAATGAATAAAAAAATAGTACAAAATATTTAAAAAGGTAGTGTAGGTACATAAATTATATAAACAATTTTAATTACATAAAGTATATAACAATAAACTAATACAAGTCGAATATCACTTATAAATATATATTTATTTATACTATAAAATTAATACTTATATACTTATATATTTTTATATTTATATATACATATATAATTAAGTATAAATATATGATTTTACTAAATATTAAAAAAACAACACATACAATTTGATTTAATCCTTAGCAGTAAGAAAGTAGTTTTTAAGCCTAGTTTGAAAAATTTTTAGCGAAGGAGCAGATTTAATATTACTGGGTAAAGGGTTCCATAGACGGACAGCTTCAACAGAGAAGGAATTGCCATAGAATGATTGACTGTGGGCAGGAAATTTGAGAGTTAAATTATCCGTAGACCTAAGATTAAGGGAGTGAGAAGTATTTATAAATTGAAATTTAACTTTAAGGTATTTTGGAGAAAACGGGGAAAAAAGGATAGAATAGAGGAGAGAAAGTATATGCATGTTTCTACGTTGGCGTATGGGGAGCCATTTTAGTTTAGAACGGAAAGAAGAAACATGGTCGTATTTCCGCAAGCCAAATATAAATCTTATGCACAAATTTTGAAGGCGCTCAAGCTTATCTAGTTGATCCTCGCGAAGATCTAAGTAGCTTACATCAGCATAGTCAAGAACCGGGAGAAGAAGAGACTGAGCAAGTTCAATTTTAGTAGCAGTTGGTAGAAAATTCCGCAATCTGCGTATCGAGCCAGCTGATGCATACACTTTTCTGCATGTGACTTGAAGTTGCGAATTCCAAGACATGTAGCGGTCAAAGGTCACCCCTAGATTTTTAACAGTCATACTAAAGGGAATAACAGTATTTCCAAAAAGAACCGGCGGCACAGACTGCCAGTTTAATTTATCTATTAGCCTAGAACTGCCTATGACAATAGTCTGGGTTTTTGTTGGGTTGACCTTTAGGCCATAATTCTCACTCCAATTAGCGATACGAACTAAATCCGCATTGGTGACGTTCACTGCATCCGAGAGGTTATCTATTGGAGCCTGCGTGTAAATCTGAAGGTCGTCTGCGTACAAGTGGTAAGATGAAACAAGATTAGAAGATATAGAATTTATAAAAAGGGAAAAAAGAAGAGGGGACAGTACACCTCCTTGAGGAACACCGACAGACGTATCACACCACGACGAAAAAGAATCACCGAGGCGAACACGTTGCCGACGTCCATGCAAGTAGCTTGAAAACCAGTCAACCACAGTTGGACAAATGTTGTGAGAACGAAGTAATGCAAGGAAAATATCAAAATTTACGGTATTGAAGGCGTTACTAAAATCCAAAAGAGTGAGTATTGTTAGTTGACGATTATCCATTGCAAGACGAATGTCATCCGTAATTTTGACTAGTGCAGTGACGGTACTATGACCCTTACGGAAACCGGACTGTAAAGGATTAAGGATATTATTAAGGGATAAAAAGGAATTAAGCTGGTTATGGACAAGACGTTTTGATAGAAAAGGAAGTATGGAAATTGGACGGTATTCAGAAAAGGATTTCGGGTTTGGTTTTTTAGGAAGAGGGAGTAACTGGGCTTCTTTCCAACAGCGAGGGAAAATTCCATTGGATAGCGAAAAGTTGAAGATGTGGAGAAGAACAGGTAGTATAATTTGGAGAATGGGAAGTAACATGTTACGACTAATACCATCGGTACCAACTGCATTAGAGGTTATACTCAGTATACTTTTTTCTACATCCTCTAAAGTGACTGGGTTGAAAGTAAAGAAAGGATAGTCAGGGGTTGGCAGAGAAGAGAGATAGTTAATAGTCTTAAGTTTGTTAGAGTCGTTGATAGAAGAGCAAGAGGAGAAATGTGAATTTAAAGAGTCAATGTCTAAACCATCAGGAACGGAATCTTGTTTAGTCTTACCCACACCAAGAGAGCGAAGAAATTTCCAGACTTTAGCAGGATCTTCATCAGAAACAGATTTGTGGATATGGTGACGGTTCGCATCCCTACAGGCTCGGTTGCAATAGTTGCGAGCTCTTGTGAACTTTTCCTTATTAATTTTAGTAGGATTCATCTTATATGTAGTTTTTGTTACAGATTTTTTATGCATAAGCATTTTTAACTCAGTAGTTAGCCAAGGTGCTGGCTGATGCTTTACTTTAATCAAACGAAAAGGCGCATGAACATCATAAAGTTGCGTTATTAAATTATTAAAAACTGCCACTTTTTCATCAACAGTCTTTGCTTCAGTCACCGATGACCAATTTGCAGCTAGGGCATCAAGTCTAAGATTTTCACTGTTCATTTTACAAAAACTGCGTTGTAGAATAACTTTAGGCTTAGCCTTTGGAGGACGAATTTTGTATGAAACATAGATTAGGTCATGATAGGAAAAGTTATCAGCAGAGAATTGTCCATGTTTTACAGCAAGAAAAGGGGACGACACAATGATAAGATCAAGAAGGGATGGTGCACAATTTGGAAAATGGTGAGTGGCTGCTAAAGGAAGAAGATGCAAATTACTAGAGTTTACGATATTCTCAAGATTAGAGGAACGATGGTCTTTTTTAAGAAGGCAGGTATTAAAATCACCCATAATTATGGTTTGACTATATTGAGGAACAAAGTCTTCCAGCAGTTTTTCAAAAGTTGAGAAGTAATTTATACGCAAAGATGGACAGTAGAAAACACCTAACAAAAGTTTAGAATGAGAGAGAGATACTTCAATGAATAGGTGCTCACCTGCATTGGAGGGCGGTGGTTGGGTGGATGTACTTATTATAGAAAAAGGTATGTAAGAGCGTAAATATATAGCCACACCACCACAGCGCGCTCCAGTCCGGTCATTCCGGATTAGTCGAAATCCTGGAAGAGAATATGCCGATGAAGGAAGACAAGGTTTTAGAAAAGATTCTGAGATTAAGATTGCATGTATGGACTTGCTTTCGAACGTGGCTAACATATCCGAAAAATGTTCCGGTACACTCTGCGCATTAATATGAACAACATTAAAATTTTTTGGAACAGAAGAGAATTGAGAATGCAAATTATCAGAAAGCGAAGGAAAACTAATGAAACTGTCATTACTGCAAGAAGAAGAAGCTGCTGAAAAAAAATCACTACTATCATCTGTGTCATTCAACATAATATTAATACAATAAGTAAATAATAATAAATACTATTAATAAATAATAAACAAATAATTTAATAATAAAATATAGTTTAAAGACTTTAGGTATCTGTTAACTATACATTATACTCCACCCGCCTGTAGTGCCATGCTACAAAATAATTATTAATTTTTATGTATTTAAGCAATATGTAAGTCTATAACAACAATAAAATATCTAAATTGATCAAATAGATAGACCTACAATTATTAATACAACATGAAGAGGAACATCTTGGAAAGTGAAAGAAAAAAAAAAATGTATTGATAATATCACAATAAAAAAAAAAAAGAACGGAACGTTTACTGTAAAGATGAGGATGACAGTGACAGTGACATTTACTGAAATTTATAACTATTAGACAAGTGTGTCAAACAATAACAAAGAAAAATTAATCTAGGTAAGTAAAGGTAAACTTACAAACGAACGTTTCAGGTTAATCCATTTAAAGTTCCATATTTTATTTTACAAAATCCTTAACAAAGAGAAGAAACCCGGAAAAAACATAAAATTATGTTCTTGTAACTACAAGGAGTCTATATAATATCAAATAGATTTCTAATCGATCTCACATAATAAATCATGTATCGAAAGACAATAACGAGTCCATTACTAGTGATCAATTTCAAAGCTTTCAAATCGATATCACTTTTCGTCACGGGTAGTTCCACCGCACTCCAAGAATGTATTCCACCGGACTCCAAGTTTTTATTTCCCATATTGTTATTAAAAGTTATAAGTACCATATTGATTCCACCGCACTCCAAAATGAAAAAGATAGCGTCAGCAAAAAAAGGTAATATTAGTTGTTTATTTTTGTAAGAACAAAGTACAAATTAATTTCGTTAATATTTTTATAACGTGGATTCATCTTGTTTGTCAAAAATGCTCAAAGTTTGGGAATGTGCGCTTACGCGGTCTTACTGGTCTTGACCAATCAGAGAAAGGTTTCTTATCTCTTCGGAGTCGACGAGTGGGGTAAAGTTTTATTGCACTTTGTCATTGTTTTACGTTAAGTACCTAGCCAGTCATCCTTCAAATGTTCGTTTCTGATTATTTTTTCGTAACTGCTACTTTATTATATAGTTTTAATTAGTATTTGTATTGTAGTTTTAAGAAAACTTTTCTAATCTGAAGCTGTGATTTTTGTTTTTACATTATTTTTAAGAAATAATTATTGTTGATAACTTAATTATTGACTGAATAAACATATTTGAGGTAGGTACCTACATCTTTTATTATTTTTTTCACGTACCGTAGGTAATGTTTCATGCCAAATATATTTTTTTGCTAACTCTACTCAAAATTGCTTGGAGCGCAGTGGAACTAAAATATTCGAATATTTTATTACTTAAAAATTCTTGGAGCACAGTGGAATCAATGTATGAACTTTAAAATTTTGAGAACAATGGGATTTGGAGCGCGGTGGAACTACCCTCGTCACAGTAAAAGTTCGTTAGTACAATAGCAAATAAGAATGTTTTGTTTGCACACTTGTAAGTTAATGGTGCGTAGGCAAGGCACCTACATATTTAGTACTCGTAAAACATGTCACAAAACATAAGCAATTATATTGTTAAATATTTGAAATATACGTAAAATAAATATATGTCTTATATTATGTATTTATTTAACGCGAACTTATTTAAATGTTTTTACCACGGGAAAATATATCTTAAAATGCGGATATAAATCTACAAAATAATCTTCAAATGTCGTGATCGTGGAGTAACAACTTTACAACTCTTTCTTCTTAAATAAAGCGATGACAGATGATTGACAAAATTGACACAACGATTGATCGAATGATTGAACACCTACACATTTTTATTATAGTTTGATATAAGTGAAAGTAATCTGGCGATAGTCCGATAATTGATAATGTAAAATGTCATAGCGGTTATGTATACTATTATTAATACTATGTAACATTATTGTAACAATAGGAAAGTTACATTGGGTCATGATAATCTATATCATTTGGACTGAACTGTAAACACGTATTATCAAAAAATATTAAAATAATCAATTTATTGGTATTTTTACACGGCATATAATTATAAACACACATAGAAACAGCTACAATGTTAATAATAATCTATAACAGATATTTTACAAGTTTTTCCCTTGTAATTCTTCCTGCTTTTCAGAATGCCGACGAAGAAATTAAAATAAGGTATAGCCCAGATAAGGCCCACAGTTCATTCGACATAATTAACTGGACAGAACAGCCCCAAGCCAAATCTAAATGAGCGTTTGTAGACACTTTATGACACTATAGACCTTTAGAAAGTACAAGAACCATAGCGATCGTCACGTGTGATACGCAAGACAATAACAACCTTGCCGGTGTGACGACAGAGCATCTTTTAGAACAACAAAAGGTTAGCCAATAGATGCCTTATTGGGAGGACGTTGCACTCATAAATCATGTTTATAATCTCTTTGTCATGTTTCGTCACGATTTTATTACAAAAGACGTAATGAAGCAAATTAAGAACAGACCTTCAGATGCCTTCGATTATGAGCCATTTTCTGAAGACGACCGTGATATTTATTAGATGTAAATTTATCAAGATTTCTAAAATTGAGAATAATTGCGGTAATTTAGACTTTATGTAAGGAAGGCCAGGTATAAATATTTTTCCTCTTGTTTAACCTCAATTGTGTTATTGAACTAGTTGACCCGTCCGTGTCTTCACCCGCATTCTATTGTTTTCTCAACTTTTAAAACTTCCCTGGTCTAATACATTATTTACAAATATTTCAAGACTAAAATCCAGCCCAGCCGTTCCTGAGTTTTAGAGAGACAAATGAGCAATTAATTTTTATTTATAGATATAGATAGATAGACTTAGGTACATGAGGTACATCAAAGATATGGCAATCCTCAAAATCGAAAGTATAAAATAACTTTGGCGTTTGTAACATAATAAACCTTAGGAGACTTGTCAGTGCTGCAATCTAGGAGTAAACAGTCACAGAGCGAAGTCCCCGAGCGCCGTTTGTAAACAATACCATGCGTCACCGCGTTTGTTTGATAATTACAGTGTTTCACAGCGTTACAAGACATAACAATACGCCGGGATTATAAAACGCGACTTGAATAAGAAAATCAAAAGTGTTTTAGGTATATACTTTAGGGAAAAGTCCTTTAAATGATACATGTGCCACTCAAGAGCAACAAACAGATTGTTAAGAGAGACAACCTCTGTAGCGCAGTGGGCGAAGGTCCGCCTACGACGAAAGAGGTTGCGGCGATTCCCGCGTCGGATTATATCGATATTCGTCGCTAAATTTTTGGACGCAGCAATATTTTCCAGACCTTCAAGTGCATTGACAATAACATGCAACATTTTACGTTATCTCCGTGACTTTACGATATTATATTCTATTTATGGATTATAAGCACAAAAGTCATCCGCGTAACGCAAGAGATGCAAATAACATACCTAATCTCAAAAGATCAGAAAAGCCGAAACGCTTAAATTTTCGTTACAGCATTGACATGTACTTTCACCTGCATCTTTCGACCCGGACACTGCATTGTTTTTGTTAATGCGATTATTAATATCGTAAACGAAATTGAAAGTCTCAATGTACAATAAGCGTCGTGAAAAATCGAAAGGCAATTGCCGGTCATTGGGGTTACCATGCAAGATTGTACGATACACGCTTTCCCTTTTTTGTTTTGCCCTATAATCGCCAGTTTAAGATATTTATGAATGGTTCCAGTCGCGTCATTGGTCGAAAGCATCGATAACAAAACAAATCATAGCTCTGGTGGGAACGCAGGCTATAACTATAATGAAAATTTCGTGAGTTACATTATACATTTTATAACTAAGGGAATTACTCACGTATTTACAAAGGAGTTAAAAACGCTCTCGACGTTTCGACCAGAACAAGAGCTGTCTTTTCAGGAGGAGTGAGCGTCCTGCCTTGTTCCGTCTCTTCTCTGCGCGGGCGGTTCTCCCCCTTTATATATACGTGAGTAATTCCTGTTGTTATAAATTGTATAATGAAAATGATAAAATGTTTAAAAATTATAAGTACTTACTCTTTCGCAAGGCGGTGGTGGCGGCGGGTCCGCCTCCATATATATGCATAGTGTAGACTTCCTCGACAGCGAGTCACTGGCGAGGCTGCTGGAGCTCGACCCGGTGGAAAACTTCATGTCTGCTCATCCAGGCACCGCCGATAGCCTCGAGGTCACGTGATCTCCAGGTGAGCTCTTGCGCGATGTTGCCAGCACATCACACGATTTGTTCCTCACTTCTGCTCACTAAGAGTTCTCTTAGGATTAGTCAAAGGTTATCTGCCGCGATTCTGCACGCGAGTGATAGTTTGTATGTAGCCTGTAACAAAAAAAGTTGACGTTAATTAAGAAATTAACTTACCATAATTAGGTAAACACTTCTAAAATACTATAAGATAACGCACCGCTCTCAAAGTGACCTGAAAATAAAAATAAAAAACAGGTCGCATTGTGGTGTTTGATCACCAATTAACCAAAAAGACGTACCTAGATAATTTACGATTACGAAGACTATTAACACTATCGGGTCACCAGACTCTTTAATTTCATAAATATATTGTCCATTTATGACAACATTGACAGCAAGCACTTGTAACTAAGATGCAACAGCGTTTTAACTGTTGTAACATTAGGATTTGTTATGAAATCGAATTTTGATCGGCTAAGTGATTTGACCCAGCAGGCGACTGGTTGCATGCTTTCTTGAGATATTTCAATACCTACCTACGTCCACTTTACAAGACTATCTATGAGTAAGCAGTTTGTTTGAAATAATTTTGGCCTAAATGACACCTAAATAAGCTGGTTTTCCCCGATCTTATCTACCCTCAGGATCAGAAGGGTGTTACTTTGACATGCTACGGCGTAAAAAGAACTATGTTGTAAAAATTCCCTATAATTTAAACGCTAAATATATGAAAAAGAATACAAGTGTGTTTGTTTGATGATTCTAATGATTAAGTTCTCCAGTAAAATTCTCATTCATAATCGAAACGCCAGATAGATTCAGTCTTGCTTAAAGACTCAATGACTCATTTAAGGGGTAAAGATTAAACAGGTATTAACTTTATTCTATAGGTAAGGAAAAAAGGAATCTTAATTCTTTATTATTAAAACATTAAAACAACCTCTGACTCAGAGATTTAGAAACCCATTTCAATGTCGATTTCGTTATAATCCAACATTTTGCTCTATTTTGCCCGATGGTTTCGAAGTGGGCAAGGACGCATTCATTTAGATTATACGATTGTATTGATAGACGTTTTGTTTCCACTGTGCAGATTTAAAAGCAGATAAGTTGCGCAAAGTTTCACCAGAGCCTTGTTTATGCATCGGTTGCGAAGTTTCTTTTACATTGAAGCTTTTTCTAGAGCTTAAAGGAATTGCCGCCATTTGTATTTTTTTTATTAAAACTAGCCGACCCGCGGCTTGGCCCGCGTTATAACATTTTCCCGCGGTAAAAAGTATCCTGTGTCCTTTTCATGGATCTAAGCTACATCTCCACCAATTTTCTTTCGTTCTTAAGCTAAATAGTGTAATAACTTACGCGACTATGTTTTATTTTCCCATAGGTACAGAGTTTACCGAGTTTCTATATTACAATTTCCTTTGTCTAGGTTTTTTTATTCAAATTAGTTTTATTACAATCTGTGCGTCGGTATAAGCATTGACTAAATACCTGGTATAAGTTAGATGCATCGTTTTTATCAGTCTATACTATACTATAATCTAATCGTAATGGATTTGCTTATGAAATTTCAATTATACCGCTCCGATAAGATAGTAGCTAGCTACCTACACATTACAAGTTGGACAATGCACTTTACAAAGTAGATACCTACTAATTAGATTTAAAAAGTCTGTATCATTTAGATAAAATTGACCTATTCATCGTTTTCATCGAATAATAAAAATACGTCCTTAAACAAAATAGATCTATATAATTCTCAATATAATATATGTAACAAATGTTATTGGTTTATTTATAAGCGAGTTTGTTACTTTACTCAATAAAAATAATGGAAAAGTTTCCATATGATAACTTGAACTATATTAATATTTGTTGTAACATAATTTACTGCTCGAAATACGTAACCGTTGTAATGCGCTGCGCTCACGCACATTAAACCTCTTTACCGTAATTCTGAATCGAATTTCAAACGTGGAATGTGTAATAGGCTTTGTGACTCATTTCTTGTGCTTTATTTAATTTATCTCTTGAGCTTTAAATCATTTTTAAATGTCTGATATCTATATAAAATAAATCAGAAGTACGTTCTACCTGGTATAAAAAAAGAAGAATAAATAGATATAAAACATACAGGACCTATTACACAACCCAAACCAATTTACAATATAGAATCATCCATTACTAGGTATTATAACAAAAAAGTTACGCAATAACTCAAAGGTAAAGTAAAACTAAAATAACGGTCTTACAATAGAATAATACTAAACATTACCTGCCGCGGTTACCTAATCGACGGGAGAAAAAATATTATTGTGTTCATTCACAGAGCATAGCAGTGGGCGTTGGTAGAGACGCATTGTTGACCAGAAAAACTTGTAAAAAATGGGTCCATCATTGTAGCAACGTCATCTCAGTGCATTGCCAAGACACCTTAATTGATTGAATTTGATAACCCAAAAAACAAAATTAATGAAGATAATAACTAGAATTTGGAATATAAGAAAAATTCAGGAATTCGGATTCCATAGAAGATATTTAAGAAAACACAATTATTTAGCGCAATTAGTACTAAATAATTGAGTTTTTTTTTTAAATTCAGAGCACTCTCATATCTTGCTCTTCAAAAGTTGACAGTATTTAGTATACAAAATCTATGCGTTTTCTCTGCGTACAAACATCACCTTCGTAAAAATGAAAAGAAAAAATCAATATTTTTCAGGATATTTCTTACACCATACATTAATAACGCTAGTATAAGAAAGACGAAGTAAATTGTTCAATTTATGCTTTCGCCTCTAGCAACAAGTAAAAATACGTGTTCTATGGTTATGCATGCCTTATGGCATTAAGTTGTTTTCGCGTTAAACCTTTCTAATTTGAATTCGCCTTTCTTTGGCACAGTTCTGTGTTAGCAAATCGGGCAACGGCTTAGGTGATAATGGCATGGTTCTGTAAAACCTATTTTTATTGGTATTTGCCTCAACGGCAGCAAATTGCTTATAAAATGGCGTAATAGATTTTGTCACACACAATAACTTTATTTACATCATTTTTGTGTCTACGTCTACGATATCTAAACTTGCCAATCGACCTTACATCAAGGTACTATGAGAATGTCCTAGGATTTTAATTGTCTTGATATTTTTAACATATTACTTAAATACCTAAAATGTTTTTGCAAATTGCCTCTGAACTTTTGTTTATTTTTGTTTTGGTTTAATTTTTATTTTACGTAGATGCATATCTTACTTTCTTATTGATATATCTTTGTAAATTAACAGCTGACAGTAATAATTTTACTAAAGTTTTTCATAAACTTAGCCAAGTTTAGCTACTAACAGACAAGTACCCAAACGTAATCGTTACTGGCGTTATAAGGTTTGAATGTTTGTAAGCTCCAAAATTTCTGAATTTTTGTTATAAAAGGTATAGAGGTAGTACCGGAAAAGACAAAGGAATTCAATCAATTGTCAATTTTCTCATCATTGCATGTTAATTACTTAAAACAAAACAAGATCTATATGTTATCTATGTAGGTAACTGTAAAATCACAGGCTGAATTTATATATGTGTGATCCACATAGAATACAAATGAGAAAGATAACCATGTTTAGCGTACTCAGATGTTCTTCTAAGAATGTAAAGAAAGGCTATGCAATAATACAAGCCATAAACCACAGACCGTAGTGACTCATTGGCGACCTTCGCACAAAGAAATTGTGCTAACAAAGGAACTACACAAACTTACAATGTAATTTGTACGCTTTGAAACTTAAAATAATGTGGGGTTTAAGTAACATAAGGTTTTGTTTGTATTAAAACGAGATAAATTAATAATAATAAATAAATATTGCTGGAAAATTCACACAGCAACATCTAGTCCCGTGGTAAGTTCGAAGCTTGTGTTACGAGTGCTAGATTTCTGATATACTTAATATTATTATATAGTTTAATATAAATACTGATGTTAAGGCAATTTTTAAATTAGTGAAATGCAGAATAAGTTTAATGTACTCAGGTAAATAATTATACTTATAAGCCTTCCTTTGTTTCACTCTACCTATCTAAAAAAACCTCATCCAAATCGGTTGCCTAGTTTTAAAGATTGAATCGTATTGGTACGGACAGACTGCTACAGTGAGTTTGTTTTATACTATGTATTGATTGTCAAACAAACACAGAATAAATAGCAATATCAGAACGTCAGTTGATAAAAGTGAAAACTGTGCAAATAAAGATAACATAGTTATTGATAAATGTTATCGAACTGATAATAAAACTGATAGATAAACAGATGAAATAGTTTACAAATATGTTTTATAAGATAGCACGAAATGAATTTGGGATAAAGATAACAGATGCGTATATTACTCAAAAATGTAAATGTAAACGAATATTTAAACACGAAGCAAAAAGTTAGCAATATTACAGCAAACAATAAAACCTGTTCGCATGAATTACGAAATCATAACACCGGAAGCGAAACTGTTGATTGATAAGAAAATAATAGGTACATTAAAGTACATACTGCAATAACAATCAAGCGTCTTGTTACGAAACTGAATTATAAATAGTTAAGCTTTTGGGTATTTTCGATGGTATTTAAAAAATGCTTGATACAAATAATGCCATAAAGAAAATAAATAGAAAATGAACTTTAAAAATTCAAAAAACGTAATTGACATTGTTTTCAAATTTGAATTAATGTACAAAGTTAGATTGTAGACAAAGAATAACCACTAATTACTAATACAACGGCTTTTAAAATTAGAAACACAATAATAATAAAACACAAAAGATTAAAAATACAGAATGTAATTAACTTACACGGGTTTACGATGTTGAGACAGCATGTATTCCTTGTAGCAATATCTAAGGATGACTCGAATATTGCCTCATAATCTAGCTAATCTCACCGACCGACCATCTCTATCAGATCTCGAAAGAGACGCGATAAGAGATTGTATACATCGATTTTGACTGAGTGGTTCCATCGAATGATGTTATCATTATTTGAAAGGAAATAGCTGGGATTGTCTGTGGATTTATTTTCGTAAGCACGAACGCCAGTGTTTTGACTGGCTGTAGCTTTTGGTCATACTTATTTTTAAGCACAATACACATTATTTATTTTTTATCCTTCCCTTTCATTATATTTCTGAATCCGTGTAAACTGAGTTGATCACTAAAGTTATTGTAATTTAATAATTGGAATATTTTAAAAGTCTTGTTGATCGACAGTCAATCACTATTCTCACACTCAAATCTTTAATGTTTACTTTCGTACAAAAGTTACAAAACAAATTCAGATTAAACTTGTATTTATGTGATATCTTGAAAAAATCGGAGTTTTTTAACTTTAGTTATTTAAGTACTTTTTTATGATTCTATTTCCAGTGAAGAATGATAGCAGACTGATAGACGGTTCCTGGTTTGTATAGATATGTATGTCCCACTTCCAATCAGGAAAGTGTACTAGTGCACGCGATCGTATCAATTTGAATCCATGATTACTGATTTTGCAGGAAGTTTGTATATCCACATAACATGGTAAGTAGACTATCGTCGGAAATAATACTGGCATTGTTGGGATAGGAATAAACTTAATCCACAACAATTGTAGATCATTTTGTGATATAATTATGAAGTAGGAAATGTGGGTTTTGCTTTTTATTATTATTGGTGTTTCATATTTTCATGTAGGTCAGTAGGTACATTTAAGCAAGCCATTTAAGCAAACTTTAACTAAATTATACAAATTATACTACATCTGCGTTCATTCCCTAAAATACTTAGAATTTTATACGATCAATCCTTTATTAAGTATGTTACGTTTAGAATAAGTCTCAGAAATAAAAATCTCCACCTTTCATCCTTCCTTGCGCTCCGTAGCTTACAAATCGACATTAAACTTCAAACCAGTTCTTAGTTCAAAGGAGCACAGTCTGCAAAGGCCACTTCCTAGTCGCCAACGAATCTAGACTGTACTAGACTTATTCTAGGAAAACGAGAGATCGCTCCTCAGCAATGGTAATGGGCGAGTAATAAAGGTACACTTCTGGTGCATGGATTGAGAAAATCTATGTGATTAGTTTTAACTTCCAGTAAGAAAAAACTTACACAATTTATGTTACAGAAATTAAAACACGAAGAAATACTATTTATTGATCCCGAGTGCTTAGAAATAATACTTTGCAGGTTTCTAGTATCTATTCATTAAATAATCTCTAATTAAGATATGATATTTTACTTGAAAATGTGGTATACAATACACCTATAATTAAGGTAACTTTTTACTCGTGCTTTAATTGTTTAAGAACTTTATTTAATTAAAATGTATACTTTGTTGGTGTAGCTCTAAAAATAAATAAATAAATATCAGTCAAGTGACAATAACTATAAATCTACCTTTAAAAAACCTAGTCAATACTTTAAATATAATTACTCAGAAATCGCCTATTTTATATAGACTTCAAAGACTTTCTCACAAAGAACCTAAACATTGTCACGTCAGCTTCTCAACCTCGATTTAGTCTTAGAAAGTAAATCAGCTTATGAGCATGACTAAATGACTGTAGGCATGACCACGCAGCCTAGCTTAGCTCACGTGTCTGCCATAAGCCCTACAAGTTAAACCACGTGGAAGGTCAACATAATAAACAGAACTCACAGCCAGCTTTCTACAGCTGAGAATACCGTTCTACTCTATGGTTCTAAATGAGCCCGTTCTAAATACCGACGCGTAGAGCAAACAAATAGATGCTAATGAATCTGAAGTAATGAACGACTGAAGGCAGTCAACAGGAAAATAAAGAAAATTACGACACACACTAATGTTTCGTAATTATTTTTACATGTTTAGGTAATTGAGAATAGAATAATACATGTATGCATTCTTATACGTAAAATTATTCCAAAAACGTGGTCAATTGTTTAGGTAAGTATGCAAAAGAAGGTAAATTTTAGGGCACTAAGTAAGCAAATAACTATAATATAGACTATTCAATACTGAATAAGGGAAATTCAAAACTGAAAAATGGAAGATAGAAGACAACCATGAGATAAATCAGTCGAAGCATGACAACAATTCATAGACAACAGTTGAATAAGCGCAACTGTTTATCAATGAAAAAGTATTTACTCAAATTAATAATTATCTATGACGTAAACGAAGAATGATAGATTTCAGCAATTCCGGCACGGAAAGAGGCAAAGAGCCAGGTCCTTATTCTCGAAGCGATGAGTGACCAATCGAGATGAACGCACGCGATGGCACAGTTGGGATTAATGCCGTCAGAACACGCAATAAGCTATCGAAACTAATATCGTAACGGTTTCTAGTGTTCGATAATGGTGACACGTTCGAAATACGATTTTATCAGGAGAATAACAAATGAATAATGAAAATAAATCTACTTTACTGCTATAATTTACAAAGGGTTATAGGAGCAACCGAAAATGCTCAACCTAAGACATATTTACCTACTTCAGTGATTGAATTGTCACAATGTCAAATTACATGATTATGATTATGAATGAAATGACTTGACTATCGTTGTAAGCGTTCAAAAATGTTGAGAGGATAATTTAATACCCCAAAAGTATGACATATAAAATGGCAACAGAAAACATGTTTATTAACTTTACCCACGCCACCAGAGTGCGTGTAATTGTAGACATAAATTGTAAAATGAACATAATAAATCAGCCCGGAAATGCTAAATCTTTTTAGTAGGTTAATGATCCAGATTCGAGCAATAAAGCCTTGCAGGAAAAGCGGACTCAGTTAAAAATAACACCGCCAAGCTGATAAGCTGCCCGGCTTATTACAAAGCCATCATAAAATGGGGTTACATAAAGAGAAATGCACACGATACAAGTGTGTGAGATAAGACCAGCTGGTGAGAGGAAAGGCTTAAGTTAGTGTTAGTATTTCAGATTTTTTCGAAATCACCCTAATTATAGAAGGGGTAAACAGCGTTGTCTATTGTTTATCAAAGTTTATAACGGATTTTGTGATTGTGATAAGTAACAATGGGAAAATTATTCATACAACACTTTTGTAGGAATCATTTACAACAAAATTCAAGACTAGTCAATATAACACTTTTTGCTAGGTTAAATAAAAATAGAGAAATCACGAAAATGTCGAGTTAGACTATCGCAATAGTGTCAATGGCACACCAAGGACGTGACAGAAGTAAAGTTCATTGATATTGAGAGCAATTTGCTAGTTTAAGCAGTTTTCTTGTTTACAGTTTGCGTTTGACAGCATGGCATGTTTTCTGCTGTTTTAAATGATAATATTGTTGACGCCAAATTTTGATAAATGTTTCTCTGGGATGCGATATCTGTCGGAAATTGGGTAAAATATTATTTGAAATGGGATCTTCCCATCAGATTCCAATAAATTTGGTATTTAATTTATTGAGAATATGAGAACCTCGCCAGTTTTTATTACTACACATTTTTTTTTAATAAGAAGCGAATTCTAAAGCTGGTAGACTGTTCCTATCTTACCTATCTATACCTAATCTAAAAGTTAACTCCATGAATAGAATACCTAGAACTGCACCATTAGCCTTTTTGCATCTCAGAGCCGCCGTCTCGTCTACGTGATTTGGTCAATTTTCGTCAAGCCTAAGCACAGGTCAACGACCCCCCCCTCCGAGGCCAGTGGGAAGCTGGGAACTAAATTGGACGAAAGCTTCGAAGCACGACAGGTGCGATTTAACGCTTTAAATATTTCATCGAAACAATCTGATTTAGGATACTTTTAAATTTGGAAGAAGTTAACAATATCTTTGTTAACTTCGTACTGATAAAGACAAGTGAGGTTGCAAAATAAAGACCTCTAGTTAAGTTAGACAGAACATCAATGCCAGGTCACGAGAAAATCTTTAGATCAATAACAAAGAAAAATAACACAATTGTATTTTAAATTGAAATCGAGGCTAGTAAGGTAATAATAAAATGTAAATATTACCGTGGACATGGATGTTAAAAGGAACAAACAAGGATACTTGTTGTGTTAGTGAGAAATATCTCTAATGTCGCGCAACGCAATATAACATTAAATTTTTCAACATGCAACTGTTAGCAAAAAGCTGTATACTACATAAAATTACTGTTGTACTAGTTTACTTCAATTAGCTTATACCGATACTGAGTCACACTTTTGAAAATACGTAATTCGTATTAACTAACGTTATTACCGGGGCGCCAAACATTAAATCCTGTCATATGTCGTAACCAGCATTAAGATCAATGACAACTGATATCCGTATTTGCCTCCCACGGATTAACCGTAAAAGTATCTCAGGTATTTTCATCCGCAATAACTGGTCATAAAATATTTCCATTATTTGTCACTACATAATCTGCTTGTCTACATAAATAGCTGTAATTTCTTTCTTTCTTTACTAGCTGAAGCTTACTTGTAAGTTTAATAGTTTGTAATAGTAACGGATTCAATTTCCGTGAAGGGACTGGTTTCTGTAAACACTAAAATTTGGTAAATATATTTAATTGTAAAACCAACAGCTAAGTTACAACAATTCGGGACGAATGTAGATTTTTTTATGCGGGCCGATAATCACGGGACGAATGTGGACTAAAACCCAATATTGTATGTACTTACTAATATATTATATTATTTATTTGATATCTAGTAACCTTTACTCAAGTTTTAAGCTTACCACCTGGCTAGATGAATTTATTTAAATTATTTATAGGGTAAGTATATCAATATAGGGTATCCTACACCCAGTTCTCATAGATTCTCACACTTATACCACACGTATTGCACTTATTTCTGCAAAGCCCGTTATCTGCATTCACCCATCTCCTTATCAGTAAATCCACTTATGGTCCCAAGCAGTCCTAACCGTTCAGCCCCATAATGGGTATGGGACGTTACATGGTAATGCCATAATATTCAACGTAGCCATAACGGGCGTCGTGTGCGGTCCGTCGACGATAATCCCGCAAAAAATATGGGACATAGAAACGAGTTTCTAATGCCTTTGTGGGCAAAGGCATCTTGAACACTGGGATTTTAAATAGGTTTTATTTTTTATGGGTTGGTGCTAGTACTGCTAGTCTTGGTAGATTTAGTGCTGAGTGCATTCATAGTTATTGTTTTAATTTAACTCATACGTAGTAAATAAAGTCCAAACGATCAACAATAAATTTCAGATTATTAAATTTTGCTTACGTCAAATATGCAGGAGGAAAATAAGATAATAACTAGGCAGAGAATATCACAAAATAAAATAAATGTTTCAAGTACCACAGCATATTTCAAAACTGTTATTTTTTTGATAAATTAAATGTAAGTTGCTTGCTTATTGATCGATGATTTTTTCATGTTATAATTCCACTTGATGATATTTCACGATCAGTACATTCAAATACCTAGGTCACGCTGTACTGTAATCTGTACACGTGTACAGGTTCAGTCGGATACTAATGAGTCTAAGACTTAGTCAAATTCCTATCTATTCGATCTGATCATGGCGCGCTCTCAAATGGGCTGGTCACGATTGCACCAAGGAATCAAGCCAATTATTATTTCTATTTGCATTATTTATTATATTGTTATATCATAAAATGAATTTAGTAAATTTAGGTATCTATGAAAATTACGCTTACGCGATTGATAGGTACATAATACGTAATTTTTCCAATGAAAATATCTCATAAACTGCACATTATAATAGTGCTTACGCGTTTAGGGAGTTAATAATTTGATGTAAACTTATCTTTATGATAATCAGAATGTTACTAACATCCAAAATCATTACTGAGAATGTTTGAAGATCGCTTTATGACGAGAACCAGTTCGGACACGGATTTATCTACCTGTTGCATGCATTCTCTGCATATTTCGGTTACATTGTAGAAATGGACTAACCTTTGTAAGTTTTTAGATCAGTTCTCAATGGTTGGAAATCCCAAATGCCCATTCTATTGAAATAATCGTGAAAAAATGCATTACGAAATTGCGTGAGTTTCTGAATAAGCATGCCGTTGACACGATTGGACCATCGACTCGACAAAGCAAGAACTTGTTCAACTAACGAGCTAGAATGACATATTTTTTGTTCTCATCAACCAATTTGTTAATATAATGCAATGAAACCAGATTAGAAGACGTATTTTTTCACGGGCTCAATAAAACGAGTTGATCTAGTCTTAACAGGATCATGTTTCGCCTTATTTAACAGGATATCGTATGTTATATCATTGGATTTCCTTCCGATAATGTTGTGTTATGTGATTGTGAATATTATGGGTGGTCATTACGGTTATGTAATAGGCTTTTTACTCGATCAATGTGATTGACTTCCTTCATATTTAATGTTTTTGTCGTAAGGTAATAAAGTAGCCCACACTTTAACCATTTAGCAATCGGGAATTAAAAGCAAGTGAAGAAATTCAACATAAAATATTTTAATATTTGCAAAGTTTTGAATTTTTTTCTAAGGTAATATTTGTTTTTTGGTTATGTGAGCCTTGCTTTAGGTCTATTTCTTTTCATGTTAGTATACCCATTTCTGTTTTATCATCGTGCTTATTACTACTTATCACATTGTAAGGTTAGTTGATAGTTACCAACTTTTACTAACAGCTGCAAATTTGCTTACTTTTCAGGCTTACATATCAAATTTCATCCATAAATGTTAATTTCTTCCTTGAACCAATAAAATATTTCAATAATCATAAATATCACTTTTAAAGGGTGTTATTATAGCTATCAAATGATTCTTATGCAACTGAATATTCTTAGCTTCATCCTGTTATGTGTCCCACGAAACGTGTTTCACTTCCTCGTTCCAATCTCAGGTTTCGAAGCGTTAGAAGGTCGTTTGCATTTACATGCTATTCAGTATTGTCTGCACCCCATACGTCTATAGACTATAGAGTAGTGTACCGGATATCCATACTGCGAAAACAGGTCACGCCATGCCGGCACGACATACTCGCGCAGCCGCGTTTGCACAGGAAGCTTGTTGCCAAGTCAGCTAAGGCAGTTTGCTTTGTGTAGAGGTTAGTTCAATAAGATGGTATTGCAAGGGTGACGAGAGAAAATTAACTTGCCGAAAACACACAATACACGGATACACAATAAACATATAAACATTTATCAGAGTAGGTTATATTTTCGCCTCGGGATAAATGTTATGATCTACCGATGTTTTTCAGGGCTTTTCTATTATAATTTCAAATGAGCATTGCATTAAGTTAATCAGATATCTAATGCTTGATACAAGTTTCGAGCTTACCGCAAGGTTCTGTCATTTCCAGCAATTTTTATAAAATACATAACATTAATAACTATTTTTACCGAATGATTACTACGGACTTTATTTGACATAATGTATGGTACATAAAGAGGAACAAACATGTCTGCGGTTTGAATGTAGTCTGCGCAGGCGTCGTTTTGGTGTCGACCGGGTATTACGGATTCTACGCGGCCGCCGTGGCTAGTCGCCCAGTTACAATCTCATGAACGTTCAGCTCTATATTCTACTTAAGGGGTTAAAACCGAAGCATATATGAAAAATTAACATTGCATTATTTCTTTTACTACAAATGAAAAATTACTAACATTTGACTCAACGAAACGAACATCGACTAACATCATTGACATGTTGTATCGTTCGTATAGATCCGATAAGCTAGTTATGGCTTAGAATGGCGTTGAAAAGGTAAAGTAACTACCTACCCACTGAAGTAACCATCTATTTGAAATACCTTTTTAGATTCACTTACTTACAAAAGATGTCAGAAAAAATGTTTTGTGTCATCTTTAGCAAATATGGCGTCGCGTCATTCAACCGTTAAGTTTTGGAAATTCAATTTTGGAATTCCCGTGTTCTTTGTCAAAAACAAATTTTAACAGCAAAGAATGTATAATGTCAACAAAGGCATTGCAGCAGACTTTGTTTCTGCGCAAATGTGGCGTTTGCGCAGGTGTTGTGACGTCATTTTGAAAGACTGCCAGAAAACCTTCTGATAGTGCGCTAGAGTTCGGTGTCGCAATAGTTACAGTTTTCACGATATGCCTTTACTTGATTAATTAAACTAGATGTGGAAACACATAGTCCTAAGCAAACGCAAGACGAAATTCCATAGTTTGTTGAAGCATATTTCATGCCTTTACCACATTAACTATGAAATATGACCAATTGCGAATATCTCGCATGCATATAGGTAAGTAATTTTCCAAGTTAAAAATTAAACCCTAGGCAATTACTTAGTCCAAATGTTTATAAAAATATATGCTTCGGACGGATAACGGGACGGGACCAGCAAACGCAGAGCAGCAAGGATCAAAACTCTGGAAGCTATTTGTCTTATGGTGGATTATGAAAACAAAAAAGGTCTAACCTCCTTTGACTTCCCTAATCATGTTTATTCTAGCGAATACAATTAGCTAGTCCGATAAAAGTTCAGTAATTATACAAAAAACACAATGTTTGATGTGCGTGCGCACCGATTAAGAAATGAACCGTGAATTATATTAAAGTGGATTTGGGTTTAAGTTTTGATAAAAAATCGTAGTTGATTGAGACAAATTGATGAAATGAGGAAGTTTTCAAAGGTCACTTGATGTAATAGTGACCTAATCCTTGTTATGGACAAAATTACTAACAAGCTGTGTTGTTTTGATTTCAGTTTATTGTACAAAACATTCTAGAGTCACGACACAAAGATTCATGCATAACAATAATTGTCTTACAAATGAAACCTTAATAATAACGAAGAGTCATTACAGATGCATCTAGCCTCAAACCAACCATGAAAATAATATTTTTGTTTAAACGTTATTTTATAGTTCCTAACAGTTTGTTAAGATTGAAGCACGCACGCAGCGTGTTTTTGGTTCCAATAAAAAATATGATACTTTGGAAAAGCATGCAGACCCAAAAGACACATTGTCAAACATAAAAAAAATTGCCCATTCGATACCTGCCTTAGAAGAACACTCGCTGGGCTACAGCGGCAGTCAAAACATTCTCATGGAGCTCAGTACAGCTAAAACATTCCTTAGAGACAAGGTTAAAGGCGTCACGCCACCCTAAGGCGATATCGGACAAAGCGCCAATACTATTGAACTTCACCCACATCTTATAAGCTGACAATCAAAACGTGATCATACAAAGGTCAGCACATCAGAGTACTGTATGAAACTTGAAAATAGTGTATCTATGAACCATGCATGCTGTGTATGAACATGGCCATTCTATGGTGGATGAATAAGCAATAGCACCCCATCACCGACTATTTATGACAAAGCCTATTCTGAGACAAGTCGTGGTGCTAGAGAATGCCGTAGATTCATCAGGTAGTCTAACTAAACCATGGTTTAAAATGTCATAACGCGTGCTTGCGAATGCCATAGACACAACTTGGACCATGAAGTTCGAATTGCTACATGGAACTCTGTGGAAGGAACTCTGACTTCTCCCCGTATTCCTAGCCATAATGTGCCAATCAACTATAGTCTACTTCTCATAGGTCCTCTTAAATACAAATTGGAATATAACCATAGTATACAATGTATTGCTTTGCTACGATAAAATAAATACATAACAAAAGTCTTAAGTCTCACAAAAAATCAACCCACGGCCCTTTCAAAGTACCAAATAGAATGAATAGACCAGATTCGTGCTGCAATAACTACATTTTAAAATAAAGCGATGGTAAAAAGCTACTTACTCAACAGGAATTCGATCATTGCTCTCAGATTTCGTAAGGTTAGTATCAAGTCGTGATCGATTTGCCGTAAATGGGAGGTGCTTAGCTCGTGCTCAATATTTCACATCACAATGCATGTCTTATCTACATTCTTATGTCAAATTGGCGTCTATTCGGCGGTACAGTTATTGGAAAGGCGTTCGATTTTGAATTTGAATTTCGTTTAAATATGGAATAAGTCCTGCTACAACTAAACAGATACAAATACAGAAAATAGTTTAAATTTTTTTTGTGCAGTTTAATTAAAAGTATTATCTAAGAACCTAAGCAAAGCCTACAAAGTCTTAATTTTTAATTAATTATGTAATCAGATCTTCTTACCTAATACCTGTAAGAACTTTCTTTTGAAATAAATCACTCATCAGCTTGTTCCCATAAAAATTGAAACACTTTATTTTGAAAACAACGACAGGTCTAGTTTTACGTAATCTCATGAATATGGAAATGAAGATGATATTTAATTTAAAACTAATGATCTAATTTATAGAATAAATTATAGTAAAAAATAATTTAAGCGTCCAATAAATCAAGAAGCGGCAGGAGTGTTGAAGAAATTGTTATATTTATAGTGTGATCCATAATAATAGGAAATAATATCGCTGTAATTATAGGAAATTGCGTGATAGGATATGGGAAGTGCAATATCCGGTGCTTCCGTATCAAAATGAGATTTATAAAGTACTTCAATATTTATCTTATTCATAAAAATAATCTTTTATAATAGTTTTTTAAATATTATTACTAATAGTGAGGCCACTAGAAGCTAAAAACAATAAATCTAACCACAAATAGCATCTTAGCTAAATCTAGCTAAGTAATCACTTATCAGAACTGTCTAGCATTGTCTAGAAATAACTTTGAAATGATTAATAGTTAAGATAACTTATAAATTCATTTATTTCGAACTATAATCATTAATTAACAAGGGTTAGAAAGCGGTTACTATGAATCAAAGAAGCATTAAAGATTAAAATAATGTATTATAATTATTTTCATTACAAAACCACACATACATCTTTAAAATGCTGAAATACATAAAAAGATGTTTACTTGACCGTGAAAATTTACATCACGAATCACCACGAGTTCACGACTGATGACTTGATGAGCTAAGGTTTCAATTCAATGTATTTTTTCACCGCATTCCTAAAATTATGATGTCAGTACATTAGTCACAGTTGCTAGTCTATTAGAGTATTTTTGATAGACGTACCGTACATGTAATTGGGAAATTGGACGGTGATTACCCCGTCCTGGGCTCGTTGTTATGATTAAATTCGTAATATCCAATTGTAACACCTGCTAGTCTAGTTTTTATGCGGTCGCATTAGCACTTTCAATGATTATAGGATCTGCGTTACCTTCTACGAGTTTTTATAGACGTTAAAGACTTGAGTTTTATATTCTGAAACGTTTTTATTGCCAAACTATATAAAATAGATGGATTTGGCTAAAATGTATCTAAGGTTAGCGACAAATTAATTCTACCTATAACTCAAGTAGTTTATTTTTATGCCAAAGCGATGGCGTGGAAATTTTCTCGTTTTGTAGTTTATGATTATCCTTGATAATTGGTAATGAAAAAAACATGTCTGCTTCGGTTAAAAGCCGGTTTTCCTCTGACAATTTCTAATTTTAATGAGACATGTTTGCATTCATATTTCGCGGTTAATAAATGACACACCTCAGCAATTTCGATTTTGATTTGCGCCCTCATTTTTGGAGAAAGTACATCTTTGCAAATCACTCTTTATCACACGACCTGTCGATGTAAATTTACCAGTATTAATATCAATGGAGCATATCGGATTAGATGTTCAAGAGTTTATCTTTAAGCCATCCTTTCGCTCCACGCATCACGGATGGTTAAGATAAAAGCACCAAGCAGTGAAATGTGACTGCGTCACGCTTGGAGAAAGTGTACTACAAAAGCGTTGGTACCTGCAACTGGTCTCGATTGGTTTGCGGCCTCGTCGCGGCTCTTCTTTTCCATCGACTCTTCCCAACAACCGGTTATCAGTTGCATTTCCACATTTGTGATAATAACACTGCGGCTACAATTTACTGGTTCCATCGGTGGTTAGGAATTGAACGAGCCGAGATCTGGTAGTTCATGCCCCATCATGACATTCACTAAACAGGTTATTATTTAGTGGTCCGCGTTGTATTTAAATGTCTTATAGCCAATGCCTTGGAAGAAGTGAAATTTGTTCCATTTATGCAAAGGCACATCGACCTACCTCATTCATGTGGTCTAGAGCTTTCGGAGTTATTTATTACGTTTTCTGTAAGTTGTCATCGTTTCTGCGGGTTATAGAGTTCAAATTGCTGTGCTTTCGCTCTGTTTGGTTTGTCGATGGTCACCAAACAGGATTCCTTTAGGTTGGTCTGAATGTTCATTGTTTAGCGGTGTCTTTATTCGTGGGGATGAAAGCAGCCCTTTTGTGCTGATGTTTTTACTTATTGCCTAGCTGGGTGTCCTTTGCGGACTTTTCAATGGCTTCTGTCTGTTGAAAACGTTGGGTGAAGTCGCTTGAATATTATTGTAATAAATTCTTAGATGGTTGCAATGTAACTAACTACTCAGACTAAATAAAAAAATCTGTGTGCAACTGAAGGTGATTTGTGTTGCGTGTTTTAGAACGCTAACAGTAAAGATTAGGTGCAAGAAAAGATGGAAAATTAAAACGTTATCTGTGACGGCACGCAACTGATGTAAATCTGATGTTGATAAAGTGCCTGCTTAGATAGGCTACTTACATGAAGAAGTAAATGTAGGAACTCATTAAAATAACTTTGAACCTTCTTACATTTCTATTTATTTAGCGTGCAGTTAATTTAACAAGAAAAACATCGGAATATATATATAATGTAGGTACCTACCTTGGCAACGAGGAACCTAGGCAGGTGGAAGTAGGAAAGTTAAGTAAAGTAGGTACCTTTTATTGGCTTATCAATGACGACAATATAGGCCGTCTTGCAAATAAATTATAAACTAGATTAGTGCAACTACTGAAGTTTGTTATTAAAACAATCGACAAGAACTCAACTCACCTTGAAATTTTTGGCAATCCTCGTCAATCAAAGTTATTTGACTTCGATAACAAAGTCCAACAAATACTTGCACTTCAGAATGTTACCATTTACGTGGCTAATCCCATAGTTCACAACACAAGCAATTAATAACCGTGATAATGATAACAATCAAAATGTACACGCCAAAGTGAAAAAAATAAAGGTTCAACAGTCTTAGTGGAATGCATTTTGAGTTGCCTGATCGGTTTTTAACTTTGTTAAATCAGTTTAAACTTGTGTTAATTCGGTTGAAATGTTTGTTAAGTTTTTTTGTGTATCACTTTAACGTATATTGGTTTTGAAAGTTTATATTTATCGTCTGTCAGACACGGACGCGGCGCGCGACCATCCGCAGTGGCGGTGGGATTCAATATGGCGCCGATAAGTCAACCGAAACGACTAGCGTAGCGTGAAGTTTGAACATAAGAGGAAGTCTGGAGGTTTGCTGAGCTAAACCTTAGGCAAATAACAATGATTCTCTATAACTATTATGGTTAAATCACGGCAAATATAGGTACAGGTAGGTATGGAGACAAAAGAGAAACTATTTCTATTGTTCATTATAAAATATCGGAATCAATAAAATTATACGAATATTTTACTTGTCTACTATTGACTACTATGATAAAATACCTATGTGATTGGTATAAAACATGTACCTAATCATTTAAGTATTTGGTTTGAATAAATAATATTATTGTTTGAAACGAAATTACATACCTATTACGTTGCAATTAAATCATCGTCATCATCATTCAACCGTTTGGCGGTCTACGGAAATTAAAATGCCTAGAGAATAAGTGTTTGACCCAAATATCACACTAATTATTTTAAAGGCGAAAGTTTGTAAGTATAAGAGTGTGACTTTTTGTTAATTCTTCACGAATAAACGGCTAGAACGATTCTTTAGAGATGATTTATTATAAAAAATAATTGCTTAGAGACATCCAATTGAATGTGTCTTTAAAACCCCCTACATATTTTAAACTTACCTACTCTGGAATCTGGAGTTAAAAACCTTTTTACCAACCCAAACCGTCATATTAAAATATTGACAATTTCAATCAAAATTCATAACAAAACTCAAAACAAAATAAACAAATGTGTGAACTATCTGATTTTTTAAAGTTTTTGTGTAAAACTTCCCCAAAAGCCTAGCCAAGTCGGGCTTTTAAAAATTATGGTACAGTTCTAACAAAAATAAACTTTATAAAAAAAATAGGAACATAGCGAAAATCTGCAAAATGGCCCTAGACTTGGTCAGCATAGCTCAGCCACATTACATACCAGGGTAAGTAGTAAAGGGATGAACAAGAAGTAACCAGAGTCTCTTCATAGAGACGCTCAAAAATACTATAAATATCAGTTGAATAGTCCCAGTTGGGATCTGGGATTAGATCGTTCCAGTAGGTTTCACTTTTGCATGGCCTAAGTAGACCTAAGCCATCTTTGATGTTATAGGTAACAATAACAATGCCATATTTCCAAAGACATTTCATACCTATTGCTCTTGTGATAGATGGCTATGGCAGCAATTGGAATTGATATTCGAATGGTGTCAGGGCAGCATAAGACTTCAACTAAAAATATCTACGAGTACCTACCTAACTAGATAGATAATAAAAATATCTATCTACTAAGTCATAGATTACCTCGGTGTGATGCGGGAGGCTACCGACTGAATCAACTGAATATTTATGAGGACACCTATTTTCATTGGATGTCGAAGTAATGACGCTAACTAGGATAGAAATTATAAATTCTTTAGCTGCTTGAAATGTTGCATAAGATAACTGCAGAGTTAATGATAACTTATCAATTAGTAAGTTATCAATAAACTCTGAAGTTTAAAACTCCACTTAAAAGGGGAATTGTCCAGTATCATCGATAAATTCGATAAATTGTAAACCAAAAGGTTATAACGATGTTTAAAGTTTAAATAATTGATTACCCATCCACGGATGAGTGAAATAAAACCTACATACAAGCTTGCGTTTGAAATATCACCTCGTCTTCTTGATGAACGACGTGCGATTGCACAACCAATGCAAAACCGTCCCAAAATATATTAACGCAATAAAATCCATATATCAGCATTGGACATGGGCAGAGCCCTAAAGATGTTGTCACAGCTTTGCAAAATAATTACGAAATGTTGCCCAAACTGACTAACTGGACACAGCTATCAATAATATTGGCAACGCTTCTTCAAAAGATATGGGGCAGGTTTGCGTAAACTGCTTGCAAAATTAATACAACAATAAACTATTATTGGCGTGTTAAATTTTGCATTCGATATCTAAAATAATATTCGGTGTGGTTCAACATAACGATGTATTAGGACATCGAAATATAATTGTAAACAAAAAATTGCTAAACCAATTACAACTGGTATTTCAAGAAGACCCGATGATCGAATCTTTGACTCAACAAAAGTAAAATTACAATGCCGTTAAACTAAAATTCGATCACACATTCTTACGAAATTAGTTCTAGAATTTTCAGCTTCGTAGAATAGTTACCTATATCCTTAAAGCACCATTTTAAGAGATATCTTCTTGCAGCTATACTGGACACTGTCCCGAGTACAAGTTCCGTATCGGAGACACCTATGGCTCAACAACACATAAGATCCTGCTGGATCCCAGCGTCCTCCATTCAGAGAGGCTGGTGCTGTCTGATAGAACGGCTGATGATTTCCAGGTGAACTTAGTTTCCATACCACACCATTGGCATCATTATAGATTTTTTTTAATAATATTATGATAAAATGCTTTACCCCAAAATTTTTGTTCCGAGGCGGGAAGGAAGTTACTATGACTTATTTAACGGCGATGCTTTAAATCAATTCTCACACTTTCAATGAACAAGCCATGCAAGCTATTAAAATGGTATACCTATAGGTACTTTAGTCATAAAACTGTGTCCATAAGTTTTGAAGATTTCCTCTTTACGATAAGTCGATATTAACATTTATAGTCTACAGTTTCACCATAATGCGTAAATAAATGAATCATTCTCATTGCAGATTTACCGACCTCCACAAACTGACGTCGACATCGTGAACGCCAGATTCCGAAATGGCGACCCAGTTTACAAGCATCCCATGATACCTGGATATGAAGGTCAGTCTTTAAGATTTACCATAACAACCGCGACGTGTTGGCAAAGTGGTAGTATGTAAGTATGTACACTAGACTTTTATTCTGAAGGGGGTTCATGGGTGCAAACCACGCATCTCTAGATTTATCTTCTAGATTAAATTTATAAGCGTTTTAAAAACACGCGCTCTAATAGTTAAGGCAAACATCGTGAGGAAACCGGCAAGTTTTGAGAACTTTGAAAAGTTTGAAGGACACGTGTCATTCACCAACCCGCATTGGCCAGCGTGGTGAATTAAGGCCTAATCTCTCTCGTCAAGAGAGAAGTCCCTGTGTCCCAGCAGTGGGAACATAAATAGGGGTGACGTTGTTAACAGCCTATAGGTGATTGCAGTAAGTTTATGCAGTGTAGAGAACGGTGCTGCCTGTTTTCTGGTATTCATGTAAATAACATTGTAGTATTGTCAGAATAAAATGCAGTAAAATTATTCCAAGTCTGATACGTGGCTGATTTAACCATATACCTACCCAAAGATGTGTTTGTGTGTTGTAGGTACCACTGGTTCATATTCAACCTATTTCTTTTTATTTTATAATGTTGCGAAAACTAACAGCGACTATGCTTAGGATTAAATAAAATAAGTTTAACATAAAATGTATTTGTTTTATAACTAGCTACCTATACTAGCTTTCTATGTCTCTAAAATTGTTTCCTTTGCTTAAGTTTGTTCAAAATAAGATTAAACCTTGCACAAAGCCAACAAAACTTAGGGAAATTGAGATATATCTCTTGAAGTTAAACCGGTTCTTATGAGTCAACCTCCGCGGTAGCTTCTGAATCATCTAGTAAGTCTAACTTAACTCGTGGAGAATGCAATTGATCTACCAATGATCATTATTACCAATTAATCCAATAATGATTCGTAGTTCATTAACCCTGATTATTTTTTTCTGTAAATTACTGAAGGGAAAGTTATATACTTAATAAAAAAGTAAAAAAATATATTAATTAAGAGCACAAAAATACATAGTAGGTATATCTATATCACTTTAATATAAATATCTTTGTCGCATGAATGTAATTTCGGTCTATCAGCATTAGATATTGGTAATAGCAGATGATGTCGGTGCTACCGAAAAGTAATAAATGAAAATACAATCAATAATACTAAATAGTTTTCAAATTTCACCGGAGTCGAAGTTAGGAACGGGGTTATTGCTCGCGTTGAATATCTCTACAAAAGATGTCAACGCGCTCCTCTAGAAGTAAGACTTTATGACCAAGGTTATGATAGATTTAATGTTATAACTAATTTAATTTACGTTAAATTAGTTTATGTAGGATAAGTAACTTACATAGGACGACATTATAATAGCACTCTCTTGGAATTTACGATATGTTCTAGCTATTCTAATCAAAGGCAACTCGACGCGTGAAGCAAATACCTACACAAAGATAGTGTTGAAATTATCAGTTCCAACATTTCATTTGGTTTATTTAAAAAGTTTGATCATCAATTTTATTTATTATTGAATTTTATGCCGCGGGAGAATGTTATATTATACATACCTAAGTACCTACATAACTCATAACATAAATTGACCAAGGGCCCTGCCATTACTTGCCCTGCTACCAACAATGTGCGAGCAAACCTTTAGTTATAGGTTCGGGACTTGCCCTAAATCCGCGCAATCAGATTTAATTTTAACGGGACCACCTCAATGGACATTGTGCGTTTCTAAATCTATATAGGTATAATTATCTAAGTAGGTAGGTTACTAATATGTCACAAGCTTGATGGTCTAAGTATAGTTTCCCGAACTCTCACTCCTGCTTTTGAAGATGGCCAAAACTCATTTGTTTAAATCTCAGGGTTTTTACCACGGCTGAACGCACAATTCGGACAGCGATACACTGTAGCAGCTACTGAAGCCCTATCAGAATTCCAAAGAGACCAGTTGAACCAACGCGCAGCGGGACACCAGCTTGAAAGAGTCGTTGATCTGCAAGCTGGGAAAGGACAGCCTTGGGATCTCGTGGACAGATTCGTAAGTGGATTTCGGATCAAGATCGTTTTTCAAACTCTCAGTGTGCCAAGAAGGTTTTTGAATTCAGAAGAGATGAGCAAGGTTTTGAAGTTGTGGACTAGCAAGAATGAGATGAATGAACGAGATTAGATGAAAGAAAGAAAGGTTGAAAACGAGAGAACAGAACGAGAGTTCCTGATATTCAAGAGAGTATTTTATGACGTTACGATTATGTTAATGGAAAAATATACTACACTACATTATGAAGTTCAACACAAAGAAATAAATCATACCTACCCAGTTGGAGATCAATAACTAAACAAATTATTTTCCCTCAAAAACTATGGTTTTTCTCTGGTCCCTTATTAACTCCTTTCAATTTCTATTCAGTCGGCAACAGCAGAATTCAAGCTACCTCTGGTAACAGTGAGGCCAGAATGCGCGGGAATATTGAGAGATCTACCTATGGACGAGCCGAAACTGTCTCCTGCCTCTCATTCTGTCAGTCCCTTCTTCATGGAGAATGACGATCCAGAAAAATATATCAAAAAAGGTTAGCTGGCATGCAACCTTTTTGAATAAGTTATGAGCCTGCTTGGTGGCCATAGATATAGGCATCCATATTTTGATGACCATAGCTGAGTTCAGCAAGAAGTTCCGTATCAAATTTCGGGGCGGCTTACGATTTGTCAATGTATTGTCACGTTAAACAATAATTTGTATTTACTTAAATTTTCCTAGAATTATATGGATTTCATAAAACATTTCGATGTCCTACGCTAAACTTCATACGTCTTTCGTGCGTTCACAAATATGGGGTCATAATCCGGCAGAATCTGTGCGTGAGTTCTCATCATTATCATATCATTCCACTACTGGAAATGGGTTTCCTTACCACGCTTACCAATAAGTGGCTTGATGTTCCCAGTAATTTGTCACTAACAAGGAAACCCACGGCAAGAGATGAATGGCCATTCTCTTAGACCGGCACTAGCAACATACTGAAACTATGGAATTAGTAGAAGAAGGATAATTCCAATAAACGCAATAAAACATGCTCATATTCAATGATTTGAGTAGGTATCGAGTTTAAGAAAAATGCTCGCGCGCCACATCTCTATTAAACTTTTGTTTTATTTACAGGTTTTACTGGACATGTTCCTTACGGTTTCCAACGTTTCGGAGATTCTTCAAAGAAACTAACAAACTCTGCTCTCTGTGACTTCTCGTCCAACTACAGAAGGCGGCAGAGTACAGAGTGGGCTCCCGTTAACGTTGTCAAGTAAGTTTACAATTAATACAATACAAAACACTTTATTTCACACCAAAACAAACAAACAAAAATAACAGAAACAACAAAAGAAACAAGTACAATGGGCGGCCTTATCGCTAAAAAGCGATCTCTTCCAGGCAACCTTTGGATGGAAAGAGAGCAAAGAAATAAAAAAATTGACGGGTGTACGAATAGGTTACATAATAATATAATACATAATATGAGTTTACATACATAATGAAGCATAGGCACCAATTTTCTGCCGTTCAACTTTTATTTTGTACTTGAATAATAGTACCTACCAACGTAACGGTGCCACGGTGCGCTACGTTAAACACTGAAGATTTATTCCTTAATTAATTTTTCTGCAGTCCAGCACTTATTTAGTTAGTTAGTTAGTTTATTATAATGGTCCCTGCGCTAAATTAAGCACAATTTGCCAATGTGTTTTATAAATTTACAAACTTATAAAGTAGTTACTTCCAGCACTTGAATTTAAAATACATACATAGTGTTGTTTTTTAATTAAGTGTCATTGTCAAGTTTAAATATACATTTTGACAGTGACTGTTACATGACACATAATAACATTGGATTTGTCAAATTCGATCAAGCACGTATTGCACGGCATTGTTTTTCTGTTTATTTTCGCATAAAAAAATCTAAAATGGGGAAAAAAGACCCCTTACCAAACGTCTCCAAGGAGGAAAAAATGGTGATCGTCATATCCGAGATCATACAGGAGTTACTCATCGCACACCGTCAGGGTAAAGATGTTAACCTCAACAAGATGAAGACACGAATATCCTCAAAGTACGGCATGAGTACGTCTCCAAGACTCGTCGATATCATTGCTGCGGTACCAGCAGATGCTAAAAAGATTCTACTGCCTAAGTTGAAAGCGAAACCCATCCGTACAGCATCTGGTATAGCGGTGGTTGCTGTGATGTGTAAACCTCATAGATGTCCTCATATAAACTTTACGGGTAATATCTGCGTGTATTGTCCTGGTGGGCCGGATTCCGACTTTGAGTACTCGACGCAGAGCTACACGGGATACGAGCCGACGTCTATGAGAGCTATCCGAGCTCGGTACAATCCGTACCTTCAAACAAGACATCGGGTTGAACAGCTGAAACAGTTGGGCCACAGTGTTGATAAAGTGGAGTTTATTGTTATGGGTGGTACTTTTATGAGTCTTCCTGAAGATTATAGGGATTATTTCATCAGGTGAGAAAAAAAATATTTATGTAAGTGCCTACAACTAAAATTAGTGTCAAGTAAATTGAAATGTTTAACTTCATAACATAAATATTGTAGGTTATTCAATAATATAGAATTGTTTTGTATGAGTTTCATGATATAACTGTCTTATTTACATATTTATTGCTTACAGAAACCTGCATGATGCCTTATCTGGCCACACATCAAATAATGTAGCGGAAGCTGTGAAGTACTCTGAGAGAGCCAAAACAAAATGTATTGGCATCACTATAGAAACACGACCTGACTACTGCCTTCAAAGACACATGTCTGATATGCTTAACTATGGATGCACAAGGTAACCATAAAACTAGTAATTCTTATCTATAGACAAGTTTAACTTTGCAATAAACTAAGGAGAAGTATTAACTAGGTACTCATAAAAGTCCTACATTCAATAATAAATACTTTCCTTTTGAATAAAATAAGAACCAAGATATAAGGAATTCTTTATGTTCTATTGTTGTGGACAAAATGTAGTATTCCAAAAAGTTGCACTTAGTTACCTGAATTAATGTAAACCTAATTTTTATATAAACCCTTAAACTAAAATGTATTAATTTCAGATTGGAAATTGGTGTGCAGTCAGTGTATGAGGATATTGCCAGAGATACTAATAGAGGACACACTGTGAAGGCTGTGTGTGAGAACTTTAATCTTGCTAAAGATGCTGGATATAAGGTTGGTTATAACAGAAAAATTTCAAGACATTATAAAATATATGATCTTTGACAAGTTTTATTTTAATTACACTTATAATTTGTTACAGATTGTAGCACACATGATGCCAGACCTCCCAAACATAGACTATGAGCGTGACATCCAGCAATTCAAGGAGTTCTTTGAGAACCCAGCGTTCAGAGCCGATGGGCTCAAGATATACCCGACACTAGTGATCCGAGGCACAGGCCTGTATGAGCTGTGGAAGACTGGTAGATATAGGAGCTATCCACCGTCAACGCTTGTTGATCTGATAGCTAAGATATTAGCGCTTGTGCCACCTTGGACAAGGGTTTATAGGTAAGATTTTTTGTATTTATATTTGACATTATAACATATTTTTGTGCATATTTTAATAATTGGTTATTGTAGATAATTCACGAACTTTAATAACATTATTAGGTTTCTTTTGCAAAGAAGCAATCAACTTCAAATTCTGTGTGTGATATGCACTGTCATGCCGCTGCCACATGTATAACCTGAGGATGTATTTATGGCTGCTGTATCAATAAGTTGCCTCAATCTGTCTCTTAGTTCAACTTGTCAACAGTTAGATTAATAACGATTGTCTCTCACAAGCTCGGTTTCTCTTTCCAGAGTGCAACGCGACATCCCCATGCCCCTGGTGTCCTCTGGCGTAGAGCACGGCAACCTCAGAGAGCTGGCCCTGGCGCGCATGGCCGACATGGGCACGGACTGCAGGGACGTGCGCACAAGGGAGGTCGGCATACAGGAGATACACAACCGAGTGAGGCCGTACGAGGTCAGATAAATAAATAAATAAAATAAATATTGCTGGACAATTAACACAGCGACATCTAGCCCCGTGGTAAGCTCGAAGCTTGTGTTACGGGTGCTACGGTAGCTACAGAAAAAATATATATTGCCGAACAATCACACAGCAACCACAGAAGAACAGATGGCCGATGGGGCCGAAAGGTTCTCGAGTGGAGACACGGATCGGAAAACGCAGCGTTGGGCGTCCACAAACAAGGTGAACTGATGATTTGGTGAAGGCGGTCGGCTATGACTGGAAGTCATATAGAGGAGGCCTATGTCCAGCAGTGGACTTCCAATGGCAGAGATGATGATGATGATGATTTTTTTTTTTCAATCAACTTTATTTTCGAGGACTTTTATCTATATGTATAAGCATGACAGTCCCATCGTAACCTAATCTTAGTTATGATGATGATGACACAGCAACATCTTACCCTTAAGAATCTCAAAGCTAGTGTTGGAGGTATAAATAAATAATGCTGGACAATTAACACAGCAATATCTAGCTTAAATAGATATACTGGCATGTGTAGATGCCAAAAATACATCAAGCGTATAAGTGTGTATCTGGCAGTTACACAAAAAGTAAGGAGTATCGATATAATTTTTTTATAATTACCATAGTTTTACCGCACCACAGAAAACCAGCGCTGTAGTTGCTCATGTGGCTTCTGCAGCATGTGCTGAGTGGTGACCGATTTGTGTCATTTTGTTTTATTGTTTTAGTTTTTAAGCTCCTTGTTTGTACGTTAATTTAGATACAAATAAAAATATTTTATTCCTTATTCTTATTTTCAGGTAGAACTAGTCCGCCGCGACTACGTAGCGAACGGCGGGTGGGAGACGTTCCTCGCTTACGAAGACCCGAAGCAGGACATCCTGGTGGGGCTGCTGCGCCTGCGCAAGTGCGGCGCCGACACGTACCGGCCGGAGCTGAGGGCCGCGCCCGACTCGCACTTCTCGCAGTGCAGCATCGTCAGGGAGCTGCATGTGTATGGGTCCGTTGTACCGGTGAGTCAAGCTATCATAAGTTATCATAATAGTCATATTATGTAAGTGTTATTAGTATCAGATACATATCATCTCATATAAATATGGCAAATAAATATTTTCATTTCATTGCATAACTTTCCAATTCAGTATAAGTAAAGTACCTAATGCAATAAATGTCTCGGAGGTTTTTATGATTTTAAGATTTGTTATTTATTTCCTTAAGATCACTTGGAAAAGTCAAAATACATTATAAAAAAAACTACATTATTATAATTAAATGAAAATATACAGTACATATCTACATCCAGGGGTGCATAGGAAAATGTACAAGTCGCAAAATATGCAAGTCATAAAATGTCCGGTTCGCATCATGTGCAAATTATGACTTAGTTTGTAGCGACGGCCTTAGAAATCCCATTTAACATAATCTTGATGCTGAATTTGTTTTAATTTCAGGTGAATGCAAGAGACCCAACCAAGTTCCAACATCAAGGCTTCGGAATGCTTCTGATGGAGGAAGCGGAAAGGATAGCGCGGGAAGAACATGGCTCCGACAAAATGGCGGTTATTTCCGGTGTCGGAACTAGGAACTATTACGCAAAAATCGGATATCATCTTGAAGGGCCTTATATGGTGAAATTACTTAATGATTCTGAACATTAATGGGT
Source organism: Chloroclystis v-ata (assembly GCA_963691955.1). Lineage (NCBI taxonomy): Eukaryota > Metazoa > Arthropoda > Insecta > Lepidoptera > Geometridae > Chloroclystis > Chloroclystis v-ata. The sequence continues at coordinate 7,613,619 of OY829905.1, forward strand.
TTGTAAGAAAATTAAAATGGCGACCACGAAATAACTATAATGCAGAAATAGGAATAAATGATGTAATAACCAATGGATTGATACTGAATCCATAAATATATTTTATGGAATATCTACGTGATATGAATACGTTATAAGGATACTGTTTTGTTCAATAAAGCTTTATTGAATAAGTGTGTTGTTTTATTTTAAAACTTTCTTTTAGAATGTTAGAACACGAAACGGGTAACACCATGATTCAAATGTTTTCAAGTTTCCCGATATTTCTGCACTGTTACAAGCGCCATCTTCACGGAGAAACTCCTGTTCTTTCAGAACTATTATTTTTTACAAAAGATACTTTTTCGAAAAGAGCTTAAAATCATATTTGTGACAACTGCCAAACTCCAGAGTGGCCACTTGCATTTATAAAAAGTTATTTCAAACTAGTTTTCCGCCCCGCGGCTTCGCCTGCGTTTTAATACATATTATCGCTGTAAAAATCCTGTCTTGTTTCTTAGCTACAACCCCACCAATTTTCATCCAATTCAATTCAGTCGTTCTTATTTATAAATAGTCGAACTAACACAACTTTCTTCAGTATGCTATTTATACTAGTTGACTCGCCCGCGGCTTCGCCCGATTTATTCCTATATAATAAAAAATATCTATCTATATATGTATGTATATTCTATTAAGCAGTTTTATCAGAAATCTTGCACGAGGCTAGATGTTGCTGTGTGACTTCACCAGCAATATTTATTTATTTGTACGTATTCTAGGCCCGACCCGCCGATGTCCATTAGCCCCACGGAGATCTACCACAAGCACGTCGGGATGCTGCCCAACTACGCGGGTCACGTGCCCGGCACAATGTTCAGGTATAAATAAATAAAATAAAAAAATTATTCACAAAATAGTGGTTTACAAGGTACAAGCATTTAAAGTAGCTTCACAATTAGGATGATTTTGATTTTCAACGTGTTAAGAATACAGATTTATTTTTTCTTTAAATTTTAATTGTTAACCAGTTGTTTATAAGTACGTATAGAGATAGATTTAAAGATTTATGTCATTTATTATTAGTAAATGGTATGGGAAAAATTACAAGATCACAACGTAACCTTGCTCCGAGGAGCAAAGTGGAAGAGTGGGAGTCGAACCCACACCACTCAGTTTAGCCCTGGTTGCACTAAACCAACTATGCTATCGAGGGATTACGTGCACGTCGGGATTCGAACACACTTCCTTTAAAATAAAAAATCATGTTTATTTTGAATTATTTTATTTTACAGGTTTGGAAACACGTACGGAAATGATACAAGAGATGCTAAAAGATGGCTACGGGGAGATTTCGCTCCATAAATATTTTTTTTGGTATTTATACATTTTAGATACAACTTACAAAACATACAAACGATTCTGAAATTGCTAGTAGATATATTATTTTGGATTAAAAATATTACCTACTTTTTAATAAATGCAACATTTTCAATAGACTTTATTATTTTAAATATTAGAAGTCATCTCGTGTAGGCGGATCTTTAGATTTTTTTTATATTGATAGACCCTTGCTTGACCACAATCTCACCTGATGGAAAGTGACGTTGTGACCGAAGATGGATCGCAAGGGTCTAGAAAGTAATTCGTAATTTACTTACACTTATTTCTCTGGGTCAGGTAAATAATCGATATTTTTAATTAAAAAAATATATAGCAGAGACTAGGTAGTCAAATCGCGACGAAGGGGGATTATGTTTTTAAAAACTAAATCCAAAATAAAAGACGGACAATTAATTCAAGAGTCGATGTTAGACTCAATTTTAATAAAAGAAATCCTAAGACTAAACATACTTATCGGAATGTAACACCTACGCAGCAGTCTGGGAGGCAGCTGCGTTTATACGAACTAAGCGCTCCCCATACGGGCCGGGAGATGTAACTCCTCCCTCCTTTAGTTCGAAATCATCCGAGGAACAATTTTTCGGAGGATGATTTCGAGCCGGGAAGATTTTACACAAAGAAAAACATTTTTTATAAATGAGAAAAGACACAAAACCTATAACTAAAATTATATATAAGACAATTGTTCCAATGCTAACAGTAGCCGTGTTCACAAAATTTTCACTTTGAATTTCACTTTTTTCTAACGCATACGATAAAAACTTTAGATTTGTTAACTCAATTCCACTTATTTTCACTGGTTTCACAATTTTCGGGGTTTCCAACTTTAGATTTTCGGGTAATGTTATTAATGGCAGCTTCGGGTAAGTGAGGTTTTCTCCAATAATGGTCTGTTTCCGTATGCGGTGATTTGCGACATTATATTCGCAATTATCGTCAACAGTAAGCAGGTAAGTGCCAAGAAGGCTGTAATGTAGAATTTCATTAGCACATATTCTTGTAAGGTCGGTGGCTGATTTAGAGTAAATTATAAAACGGTTTCTCTGGACTGCTTCTATCTTTACATCCTCCAGCTCTACGGGAATCTGTTTACATGGAACATCGTTCGAGTACCTCATCAGGGCAAGGATGCAGGTGTCTTCAGCTGGTACAAAGATCTGCGCTTCATCACAAAGGTAAGTTTTATCATCAATGAGCCGACAAGGAGAGTTCAGCGAGTTAGCCTTCAACCCTTTCACTATGAGGTATGGGTATTTGGGTAATATAATAAGGGTAAGGTTGGTTTCAGGTTGGGTAATGGGCAAAGGAACAATTTTATAATAAAAGTAAGTATCTTTCTTAACTAATGGAATTTCTATAACAAAAGTTATCTCACTATTCTTAAAATAAGATTTTAGTGTCATGGATTGTTCAATTTTTATAACATTATCAGGAGTGGCCTTAAATATAAGCCTGTCTGTTTTTTCTATAACATTAAGAATTTTAACAAGTTCATTAGAATTAATTATAGATTGATGTAAGATTCCTAATTTACTAAAAGCTAAGATGTTTTCAATCTCGTTCAATTTTGCGTAAATAATCTGAAAATTTTGTAAAAACAAATTGAAAATAATTTCGATTTCATGGTTTCGGGAGTTAATAGAAATATCTTTGTTAATTTTATTAATTGAGTCGCTAAATTGCGCGAGATTGTTGGTTACTTTTACAGTAGAGTTTTCTAATAATTTCACCATTTCGGTTACAAGGGTAGTTTTCATTTCTATAGAGTGTTGGCGAGAATTCATGCTTTTTATTAAATTTTCATATTTAATTGCATCATTGTTATCCAAATTACCTGTGAGAGCTTTAATTAAAGAACCTAAGGGGTTGATAAGACCACGTTTCTGACGATTAAATGGGGAAATTTGAGAATACTTATCTAATGTAATACTGAGGACATGATCTACTTGTCGCTTTAAGTCATTGAGGTAAGCCGAAACAGATGTATTTATATTGGATTTTGAATCTATAACTAACTTACTAAATTGCTTATATCTATTCGCGTTTAAATCTAAATCTTCCTTAATGAGCTTAATATCTAATATCTTAATAACCAGCCAATTGTCGTAAGACATAAGGGCGGTTCCTTCTTTGATCGGGATCACGCCGGGGTTCTTCTCAAGCTTCTGGAGCTGAAGGGCCCGGGTCATCGCTACTTGGATCAGTAGCAGGACGAATCTGTGGAGGACGACGCACATCTTTAACAGGTACGTTAGTGATTCTAGCGTTAATTTCAACAGGAACAACGTTTTTATCTATTTTTCCTGTAACCTTAGCTTTCTGAAACCTAGGCTTATCTTTACTTCTACGCTTATTAACACCTGTAATAAAGATGCTTTCATCATCACGTAAATCAAAATAAGTCTCTCCTCCTCTATCTTTTTGAATTTTTTCCTTCCTGTTCCCCATTTTATAAGTTAAGTATTTATACAGTGGCCTTAAATATAAGCCTGTCTGTTTTTTCTATAACATTAAGAATTTTAACAAGTTCATTAGAATTAATTATAGATTGATGTAAGATTCCTAATTTACTAAAAGCTAAGATGTTTTCAATCTCGTTCAATTTTGCGTAAATAATCTGAAAATTATGTAAAAACAAATTGAAAATAATTTCGATTTCATGGTTTCGGGAGTTAATAGAAATATCTTTGTTAATTTTATTAATTGAGTCGCTAAATTGCGCGAGATTGTTGGTTACTTTTACAGTAGAGTTTTCTAATAATTTCACCATTTCGGTTACAAGGGTAGTTTTCATTTCTATAGAGTGTTGGCGAGAATTCATGCTTTTTATTAAATTTTCATATTTAATTGCATCATTGTTATCCAAATTACCTGTGAGAGCTTTAATTAAAGAACCTAAGGGGTTGATAAGACCACGTTTCTGACGATTAAATGGGGAAATTTGAGAATACTTATCTAATGTAATACTGAGGACATGATCTACTTGTCGCTTTAAGTCATTGAGGTAAGCCGAAACAGATGTATTTATATTGGATTTTGAATCTATAACTAACTTACTAAATTGCTTATATCTATTCGCGTTTAAATCTAAATCTTCCTTAATGAGCTTAATATCTAATATCTTAATAACCAGCCAATTGTCGTAAGACATAAGGGCGGTTCCTTCTTTGATCGGGATCACGCCGGGGTTCTTCTCAAGCTTCTGGAGCTGAAGGGCCCGGGTCATCGCTACTTGGATCAGTAGCAGGACGAATCTGTGGAGGACGACGCACATCTTTAACAGGTACGTTAGTGATTCTAGCGTTAATTTCAACAGGAACAACGTTTTTATCTATTTTTCCTGTAACCTTAGCTTTCTGAAACCTAGGCTTATCTTTACTTCTACGCTTATTAACACCTGTAATAAAGATGCTTTCATCATCACGTAAATCAAAATAAGTCTCTCCTCCTCTATCTTTTTGAATTTTTTCCTTCCTGTTCCCCATTTTATAAGTTAAGTATTTATACAGGTACTTAGTTCTTTTTGCATGATCTCTTACCAATAGTTGAGTGAATTCTTTGTCAAAATCTGAATTAAATTGATTTTTAGATTCTGTATGACCGAATACAACTTCAAAGGGCGTAAGACCAGTCACAGAATGTATAGTCTGATTATAAGCCATTACAGCGAAAGTCATAGCCGATGCCGCGTCAGTTATCTTATGTTCATATTTTGCGAGACGGTAAATTTCTAAGATGGTTGAGTGAAACCGCTCTATTAACCCCATAGAATTAGGGTTGTTAGGTGTTCCTATATGAACCTCGACTTTGTAAAATGCTAACAACTCTTTCATGAGCTTATTATTGAACTCAGAACCGGGATCTGAACTTATTTTAGTAGGAGTGCCGTAAAATGAAAAATACCTTACTAGCGCTCTAACTACTTCAGGAGTTGATCTATCGGGAATTTCGAAGGCTTGGCCCAACTTACTAAATGCGTCGATTAAAGTTAGGTAATATTTGCCTTCAATAGAAAATAAATCAATGAATAGTTCCGCAAATGGTTTCGATTGAGTTTGAGTAAGCTGAATCTGAGGTTTAAACGGCCTTCTGTCATATTTCATGCGTTTACATGTTTCACAAGAGTTAATGATGCCTGACACTGTTTCTTCCATGTTTGACCAAAAGTAGGTACGTTTTAGATGTGAGACAGTTTCTTTGATACCACGGTGACATGTCTTTCCTTGGTGGTATTGCAACACTATATCCTCTTGCTCCTTTTCGTCTATCACGTTAATAACCCTATCCGTACATTCATAGAGCTGAACTGTATCCTTTTTAAATAATGCAAGTACTGCTTCAGAAAAATAACGACGGTGTGTTTTATCTTCAAAGAAAAGAAAGTACTTGATTTTCGGCCTAATGTATTCTTTCAGAAATTGCTTTATTAAGTCAACATTATCTAAAGGTAAGTGAGCTTCTAAAATTTTTTGCTTAGGGTGTGAACGAATTTTAACTTGTATTTCATTTTTAAACCATGAGTGTATTAAAATTTGGTTAGGTTTAGTATCTATAGCTTCATGCAGAATAGGGATACCGTTTGTGTCCATATCATCGGCAGAATGCACTGTGTCTGTTCTAGAAGATATAGTCACCGTGCTACTACCAGGTGATTTTGCGCTTAGGGTTCTTTCAGATGCGTGAGACGATGTTTCAGAAATTGACTGCACATTTCTTTCAGGACCTTCTTGTGATAATCTTGCTATCTCGTTTGTAAGATCCTGAATGTGTCGTTCAAGATCGTCACTGACTGAGTCACCTACATTGACCGCCGTTGATTGGTTATCAATGTTGTCACCTTTACCTAAAGCGTTAATTCTTATTCGCGAAAGCGCGTCTGCGTTTGTATTTTGCTTCCCGTTTTTATGTATGACTTTAAAATTGTATTCTCCTAAACGTAGTTTATATCTAGTTAATTTACTGTTCGGCTCTTTAAGAGAGTCGAGCCAGGCAAGCGGACGATGATCTGTATAGATCGTGAATTTATTGCCATATAGGTATGGACGGAAGTGTTTCACTGCCCATACTATAGCAAGGAGTTCTTTCTCTATAGTGCTGTAGCGTTTTTCTGAATCATTAAGGGTCCTACTTGCGTAAGCTATCGGTTTATCGCTACCAATGGAACCTTGCGAAAGCACAGCTCCAATAGCGTAATCTGAAGCGTCGGTTGTTAAAACAAATTCTTTAGTGAAATCGGGATATTGTAATAATGGAGCGTTTACTAAAAGTTCCTTGCATTTCTCGAACGCTGCTAAGTACTTATCATCAATTAAAATTTTAATATTCTTTTTTAGACATGCGGTCATGGGTTGTGTAATTTTTGAAAAGTCTTTTATGAATTTTCTGTAATATCCTATTAGTCCTAGAAAGCTTTTTATTTCAGTTGGCGTCTTTGGAACGGGGTAATTAAGTACGGCTTCGATTTTGTCATTGTTAGGTTTAAGTCCGTTAGGAGTGATGGTATGACCTAAGTAAGTCGTTTCCTTGCATAAAAAATCGGACTTATCAAGTTGTACCTTAAGGTTGGTTTTCCTAAGTCTATCAAATACGGCTTTTAACTTGGTCATATGTTCTTCGAGGCTTGAAGAGAAGATTATTATGTCATCAAGATAAATCAGACAGTGTATTCCTTGTAATCCTCGCAGAACATTGTCCATAGCTCTCTGGAATGTCGCCGGTGCTGTCTTCAAGCCGAACGGCATTCTAAGGAACTGGTAGTGTCCAAATTGAGTCGAAAACGCTGTTTTAGATTGGTCTTCCTTCTCGATCTCGATTTGGTGGTAGCCGCTAGCTAAGTCAAGAACAGAAAAGTAACAGCTCTTGCCTAGTTTGTCAAATAAATCAGTTATGTTGGGGAGTGGGTATTTATCGTCAACAGTAATGTCATTTAGACGTCTATAATCCACTACCATTCTAAACTTTTTTTCACCGCTAGCGTCAAGTTTCTTGGGCACCAAGTGTACGGGAGCACTCCATGGTGAATGTGATTCTTGGATCACATTATCCTGCAATAACTTATCGACTTGTTTCCTAATTTCAGCGGCTTCTACAGGTGCTTGACGGTAAGGTTTAACATATATAGGGTCTTCATTAACTGTTCTTATTTTATGTTTGACTTGGTTCGAAAAAGTCAATGGTATATGTTCAGTATAGAAAATGTCTTTATATTCAGAACATAGATTAAGAATTTTGACACGCTCCTCGTCATTCATATGATCAAGACGTAATTTATCTAGGTTTTGGTTTAAAATCTCGTCTATTCGGGGATCATCTACAACGCGAGTATTGTTTAAGTCAAATTCATTAATTCGTAATTTAGTTATATTAACGGGCTGTTGAAATGAAATTTTAGCACTTTCATCTGAATAATTTTGAATAATTGTCGTAGCGTAACCTGCCTTACATCTAACGATCGCAGCAGGAGCTCTTACACCTTTACCGAAACTAATATACTTGATTATACCTTCACCATTATAAAGATTAACAGGAATTTTGACTCTAGATTCTGTTCGTGGTTCAACACACACTGTGTACGGTGGACTATAGATAATAGGAATTTCTACGTTTCGGGTTTTCAATATTTGATTTTTCATATCAATATTAGCATCAAGTTGTTTCAACAAATCCGAACCGATTAATCCTCCATAGCTACTATCAACATCATACACGTAGAATTTGTGCGTGTCTGTGCTTTTAAAGGTTTTTAAAAGGGGTATATTTATAACTTCTGTGTGGTAACTACGTGCGTGCGTACTTATAATTTCAAATGGTTCATGATATTTAAATTTAGAAAAATATGTATTAGCGATTTTTGGATTTATAAAAGATCGACTACTGCCTGTATCTATCATAAATATCGTGTTTATTTCCGGTATTCTAATGTGAGGTAATTTAACTGCCTCGTGATGGTTCAAATGTACTATTTCGGGTGATATCTGAAAATTTTCATTTTCAGTTCCCTCATTTTCCTGAGCTCCTTTGTGCTCCGTCTCATAATCAGCATATTCGTTTATTTCGTTTTCAGTTGTTGGTGTGTATTCACACTGAAAATCATTTTCTGTGTCATAGTAATAATATTCCTCAACTTCCGGGTATTCCTCCGGCACATTTGTATAGAATAAATTATTTGATGTGCGCGGAGCTACAAACGCGTTTCCCTGCGGTGCAGTACGCTGGTTTTGGTTTGGTGAAATACCAAATCGGAATTGGTTGTTAGTTGGTACTACTGGTCTGATACCGAATTTAAAGCCTGACTGATTTGGCATGGGGGCTCTAAATCCCTGAGTTTGGGGAATCCCAAATTTAAAACCTTGATTTTGTGGTTTAAAACCTTGAGGCTGGTTACCAAATCTGAAGCCTTGATTTTGGAGTCTTAAATTGGGGGCGAATTTATTTGTCAGGATGGCCGTGTTGAATTTAGGGTCAATTTTTTTTGTCAGGAAGGCCGTATTAAAATTTGTTGCCATTGGATTGGATTGCGTTGGCTTTAGTGATGTAGAATACTGTTGAGATGAGAACTGACGGTTCTTGTTACGTGAGTTATATTGGTTTAAGAAGTTAACTTCTTCCATAACTGTAGTTAACGCATCCTCCAATACATTACATCTCTTAAGTCTTACTACGCGGAGTAAATCCACTGGTAAATTATAGAGAAACACATTTAAAGACATATGATTGTATATAGTCATTTTCGCTTCTTTAACAGCCTTATCTTTGATCAAATTTAATTTGGCAAACAATGTGCTTCGAACGTTTTGAATTCTATGACAAAATATTAAATAAGATTCGCCATGTAAAATTTCGAGATTTTCCAATTCTATAGCTATACACTCCTCTGACCTCGGGTCACCGAAATGTTGAATTAACAACAGTTTTAATTCATTCCAGGTTGTAATATTCGGGCGCTCACTAACAAGGTGGGCGGCTTTGCCTATCAGGCGGCTAGTGACAGTATGAAATACATATATGTCTTGAGCCGTGTCTACATATTCTGATCTAAAAGTTTTAATTACATATTCACTCCTTATAATGAATAAATTAAGCAATCTTTCATCCCCATCAAATTTTGGAATTAAATCGATGATATCTCGGGGGATGGTTCGAACTGACTCCATTTTTTCCAAACAAAATATAATTTAAATTTACAAAATTCAAATTACTTTATTTCGCAATTATTTTATTTATAAAAATGTATATATGTATGTATATATTTTATAATTTCTTATTCAAATATTAATAATTTTATTTACTTATGTTCTTAATTCTAAGCCACTCATATAATTTCCCTAGAGTTTGTAAGGAAATTATAATACCTATCGATGCTTGTATAGCAGTGACTAACTAATCTAAATACTTATTCTAAGTCACTCATACAATTTCCATAGAGGTTGTAAGGAAATTGTATTACCTATCGATGCTTGTATAGCAGTGACTATCTTATCTAAAAACTTAATCTAAGCCACTCATATAATTTCCATAGAGGTTGTAAGGAAATTATATTACCTATCGATGCTTGTATAGCAGTGGCTATCTTAACTAATTACACAGCTAATGGAATAGAACAGGGATAGGCAGGATAGTGAAAAGGTTTACTCACAGTTCGCTTCTCCCTATTTCCTCCAATATTGAATATCGCAGTCCTTATTTTTCACAGATTTCCACTTCTATGTCGCGCGACAAATTTATTTAGGTTTTCTTGATATCGGTTAACGTTAAAACGCTCGCGAACACTTGTACTCAGACCGATACGAGGTCTTCACAGGCACAGGATATATCGCGCCGATATCCTACCGGCTGCGCCAGTCAAATCGCGACGAAGGGGGATTATGTTTTTAAAAACTAAATCCAAAATAAAAGACGGACAATTAATTCAAGAGTCGATGTTAGACTCAATTTTAATAAAAGAAATCCTAAGACTAAACATACTTATCGGAATGTAACACCTACGCAGCAGTCTGGGAGGCAGCTGCGTTTATGCGAACTAAGCGCTCCCCATACGGGCCGGGAGATGTAACTAGGTAGGCAACACTTACATACAATAACAGTTTTTATTTATTAAATGTTTATTGCTAACGTATTAGGATGTCAAGCATATATTATTACTCTCTCGGCGTAAGTTCCATTCTCTTAGAAGTTTTTCTGTCAGCTGAAGGTTTTCATCTTTCTGTAAAAATATATCAATAGATAAATAGGAACATTGCGAAGGTTTAAAGGTACAAGTTATTGCGATCACTATTCAGTAAGAATAGTCATAAGGCCTCGGTCCCGAAACCAGCGGGCAGCGGGGCGGCGGCGGCGGCGGCGCGGGAGCGGCAGGATCTTTTGCGTGTTGTCAAATGGACCGAATCTCGAAAACAGCGGCGCGGGAGCGGAGCGGGGGCGGGCTACGAGCGGTGCACTCCAGTCGAGCGGTGACCGTACCGCGTTGCGCGTCTGCATTGTAGTATAGTGTTGTACTTTTTTTTTAAATAAATGACAAACTGTTATGTTACTTATTTCATACGAAACGTTTTTATATTATATTTTTCGTCAAAGATAAATAATTAAGGCTGATTAGTGTGTAGTAGGTATTTAATTAAAATTATTGTATCTGGGAACTTAATACCGATGCCAAACTATTTACTAAATTAGTAGGTACAACACTTCCTTTTTGAAACTATCAATAAATACAATTACAATTTTTGGATTAATTCCAGACTCTAAATCACTCTTGATAGTTTCTAGAATATAGTCAAAAGTTTCTACACTCATTCTGGTGTAGTCGTAGAATTTATCGGGATTTTGTCTCTGTTCTTCATAATTTCGATAAAACTCGCCATTTAGTTTCCTTGCCCTATAGTAGGGGTCCACTTCTTCTTTTCCCCACAATAAATCGAGCGTTAGGAATACATTTGAATTAAAAAGATGTTGTCGCCGATTTTCAGACATTTCGTTTGCGAATGTCGACAACACAACCACGAACACAACACTACGCCGCTACAGCGCCGCGCGATCTGCCCGCTGGTTTCGAGAACAGGTATGCGTTGCCCGCTCCTCGCCCGCGCCGCCGCCGCCGCCGCCCCGCTGCCCGCTGGTTTCGAGACCGAGGCCTTAGTCATCGTCACTCCTACTTACGTTCCCAATTCTGGGACCCGGGGCCTCTCTTGACTAGAGAGATATAAATAATTTTTAATTGGAGGACCTGTAGTAGTAATAGGAGTTGTTGAGAAGGTCAGTAATTAAAGCTTGGGTGTGAAATACGATACTGCCGCGAATATTTCCGAAGCAAATTATGAACGCAGTTAAAATTTCACCATGTTCAGATATACATGGAAACATACAAAAAGCAACTATTATGCCTTCAAATTAATTGAAGATATAAACCATATTAACCTACCAACTTTATCTTAAAAATCGCGTTATGATAGAGTGACCGACTAATAACTGCATTCATATCTTCTTTAAACAAGTGCATGACCCAAGTTTATCATCTAATAGCTTAAGTTTGCACATGTAAGATAAAATCGTTGTAAGCGATGACCCATTTAATTTATTACGCGTAATTAGGTGAGCGATTTTGAAGTTATATCTCTGTGTTTTTCATTCCGAAGTAATGTAACTACTCCCATCCCTATTTATTACGTGTCTGCGTTACGTATTTGTCTGTGAGGTTAACGGGCAAACGGTGAACTAGTTAGTTAGTTAGGATGGCTCAGTTTTCCGCATTTAGACTCAAAGGCGGTCCATTTTGCGTAAACGGTGAACTAAAACCCCTATATATTTATATATCAGTTATCTATAATAAACTACCTTGAAGAAACAGAATCTAGCGTAGTCCTCCCCCAGATGCTTGTGTGGTTCCGAGTAGAAGGCTGTTGGCGGGATGGCCAGCAGCCCGACTTCTTTAACGAACTTCTTCGTAAACTTGTAGTCTTTGTACTTGTCAGGTTCTTGTGATAAATTAATTTTATTTGCTGAAAAAAGACGTTTTTATCAATTACTAGCTTTCCGCCCGCGGCTTCGCCCGCATTATATTAGATTTTAAAAAAGCAGTAAAAAGTATCCTATGTCCTTCCCCCGGTTCTAAGCTGCCTCCCTGCCAATTTTCAGCCAAATCTATTCAGCCGTTCTCGAGTTATAAGTTCAGGCACTAACACGACTTTCTTTTATATATATAGATTATGCAACTCTAGGTCTAGTCAAAGTTGCCAGTTCACTGTAGATACTACATCTGACCGTGGTAACCTGGAAATTATTAAGGGAGGCCTATGTCCAGCAGTGGACGTCCAAAGGCTGAATAATGAAGACTGCACTTCAATTACGAGCTAGACACTGCCAGCATCAGAGCTAATGGTAGTTACCTCAATTGGGACCTATTGCGTTGTTTATTAGAGCCACTTTTATGTTTTTTTTAGAATAAACTGTGTGTGTACTATTCTGTGATTCAATATCTACTCACCTAGTTTCGTCCAATCGGCTGTTATAAAACAACCGGCCTCGGGTAGAATTGGCTTGAAACCGTTCTCTCTCAGAATTTTGTACAGATAGTCTCTCTTCGGCCGTAGCTCTCTCGCAAGAGAGTAGAGGTAGCATTCGGGCGAGTTTAATCTAGCTATTTCTACTTCGAAGGAACGTGCTAAGGCTTCCTGTAAAACAAAGAAATGTTTTGTGAGAACTAGCTTAAGGAATGAATCGTTAGTTCAACATATTTTTTTATTCGGAAAATCATATCTTAGAACTTTTGCGCCGAAAAGTGGATGCTGTTGGCGTTGCGAGAGAGATAAGCGATCAAGACAGAAAGCTGCGATCATCGCTTGGCGTTAGGTATTTTACTTTCACCTGTTTCGCGCCTATAACTAATAGCTACCCATAGACTAACGTTCATTCCTGCCGGAATGTACAATCCTTACGGAATGAACGCTAGTGTATGTGCAATAGCGAGAAGGAATGACGGTATTATAACCCCGCGGTCCTTCCCGTCGCGAAGGACGCGACGCGCTCTGTGATCAAGTTAGTGGCTGTTCATTTTTCCGGCGTGATTGAGCGAAATGATTTAATCCATAAAGATTATTCAAAATGACGCGCATTCCTTTTAGATGTCAACAAACGTCATAAAATGTCAGAATTTTAACCATCCACAGACACGCAATCTCTCGGTATGACTGACAAGATGCAAACTGACAGGAATGTACCTAAAAACGTGTGTATGGTCACTAAAGGATTGTTTTTCCGCATGCGGTGGCGAGTGGTGAAAATGTCAGAGGAAAGACCGTAGGGATTGTTGTTAATTAGTGGCTACAACGGTTTTATTTTATCCAGTCGCTTTTCTGTACAGTTTGACGGACGGGATAAGAATGGACGTTAGTCTATGGGGGGTTATTGTCTCTCGCCCTTGACCCTTGTCGCACGTCCATCTTCGTCTGTGTCACGCCTTTGTTTCGCGTCTATCCTACGAACTTTCGTCTACACATTAGCTACCCATAGACTAACGTTCATTCCTGCCGGAATGTACAATCCTTACGGAATGAACGCCAGTGTATGTGCAATAGCGGAAAGAATGACGGTATTATAACACCGCGACCCTTCAAGTCGTGTTTTATTTCATCCCGTCGCTTATCTGTACACGGGATAAGCCGGAAGGAATAAACGTTAGTCTATGGGGGGTTAATGCCTAACCTAACCTAACGTAAAATGACGGTTGCGGCGTCTCCTCGTAGTCTTTTGTCTCAATCGCGGTACTAATTGCCAAAGTTACCTGTACTGGTGTACAACAAGTGTAAATACAGTTCTGATGTAGCTCATACAGGTTCCTCATGAGGTTGGCGGGTCCGTACGCCCAGCCGATCTTCCAGCCGGTCACTGAGAAGGTTTTGCCGGCTGAGCCGACGGTTATCGTTCGTTCCCACATGCCGGGTAGAGATGCTGGAAAATACAATAGGTTTTTATATCACGGGTGGTTCAAATGATTAACCCTGGAAAGAATCTACTATTTCACTTTGTGGAACATAAGTTAATGAATTTTAAATTAAACTAGCTGACCCGGCAAACGTTGTTTTGCCATATAAATAATTTATAAAAAAAAATTTAGGGGTGGACTACCCCTAACATTTAGGGGGATGAAAAATAGATGTTGGCCGATTCTCATAGATACCGGATAAGCACAAAAAATTTCATTAAAATCGGTCAAGCTGTTTCGGAGGAGTATGGCAACGAAAACTGTGACACGAGAATTTTATATATTAGATAAGGTTGAAGATAACTGTGCACTTAAAACCTAGAAAGAATCTGCAGATTGTAGGTATACGTGTAAATACGTTATTCCCGTTTTATAAAATGAATAGATTGTATACACATTGGTGCGGGAATCGAACATTCTACATTGCAGGTGTTCCTTTGCGCGCTACGCAACATGAGTCGTCATATTTACTGGGCATAATGTCCTATCGTGTAAACTCACGAGAGGATATTATTAAAGGCCAACTTACCAATACGTACATGTTTGACCGGCTCGTACACCATCCATTCATACACCTCGTCCGACACACAAAGGACACCGTGCTTCTTGCACAGATCAGCGATCTGCTCCAACTCTTCCCGTGTGTAAACTTTGCCGAGCGGGTTGTGTGGTGTGTTGAGAATTATCATTTTTGTGCGGGCGTTGAATAGGGTTGACAACTCATTGAAGTCTAATTCCCAGTCAGCTGAAGTTGGTGTGTAGGTGTTTTTTTTCTGAAATTGGGTAGGTCATACAGTCCCTAAGGGCTTTGATAATAAGCTAAGATAAGTACCAATTTGTAAGCTAATAAGTAAAGATTCGTAATTCTTAGTATTGAAAATTGTTTAAATTGTCTCGGGGTTATCAACATTCAGTATGTGTTTTTCAGAAAAGATTAAGTATCTCTGAAGAAATTGTGTTGTATTTAATTTTTGAAATCGGTTTTCTCTATTCTTCTAGGCTCCAACAGTTGCCGATATTATTGATAGTTGGCGCCTTTTTCCTCAAGAAATTATAGACGCTTATCGTAGGCCAAGGTAGGAGGTACCTATGCCAAAATAAGTATCACAATCCTTGGTTAGTACTTCAGGTTAAATTTAGGTAGAACCAGGAAAAGAACATGATATACATTTACAGCGGGAAAATATTATAACGCGAACGAAGTCGGGGGCGGAAAGCTAGCTTTCAACAAAAAAAAGCTTAACTTACAGGTTTCAAGGCGATAAATCGCGGTACTCCGCCAGCGGATCTGACCATGAACTCGTAACAATCGTAAAACGGTTCAATGATGATAACCTCCTCCCCTGTGTCGACATGTCCTGGAAAAATTACGTAAAATGTTATTTTTTGCTATCAGGTATGATAAGATTGCTCTGTATCTGTCTTACAATAACAGTTATAGTCCGTGGTTATAGTGCAGTTATAGTGTAACATCCGCACATAAACATACTGTACGCTTGCAGTATGGTATACTTATGTGAGCAGATTTTTCTCTTGACATGTATTGTATTTGTATACGGGGCCGTTGGCTGCCGAAACGTATCGATGAGGTTCGACCTTCTCACCTTGAATTGATGAAAACAGCGCGCCATACGCTCCACTGGTGATGAGTATCTCTTTATACGGGTCTATTTCACGAGCGATCAGCGGAGAGTACAGTTTAGACAGGTTCTGTACTAGTCTAGGGTGCCCCTGGAAGAAAATTATAATCTTAATTTTTCTGCTTTATATCGATAATGCATAGAATGTTGGTGTTTGTGGGAATCGAACCTACGTCTCCTTAAGCGTTTCGCTACGGAGCCACTAACCGTCTAAATATCACTAGTTTGTTTTGTTGTTTGGTATAAACGTTTGATAATGACCGTTACCTACATTACAAATTATACCCCCCTATTCAAGGTTTAACGATAACTTATGATTTATGATATAACGATACTGTCTGTGTTGTATATTTATTAATTAAAAGTAGGTCAGTGAGTACATGAATTAGATGTGTAGGGACGTTTGTAGATGAGATAAGAGGTCAGTATCATTAATTATAAGTACCTTCCTCTGTATATCTAAATGCCCACGATACACAGTTTGACAGAAACTTATGTATGCAAACACGTTCTTACCTAGGTAAGACGTGTTTGCGTTTGATAACCTAATCATGTTGGTAAAAACAAAAAAAAAACCATAGATAACCTAAGATATTTGTTCCGAGTGTCTGTGTGTTATACTCGTATATGTATAGTAAAAACATATTATGTTTGTACCTATTTTATATTAAGTATATCAGAAATCTAGCACCCGTAACACAAGCTTCGAGCTTACCACGGGACTAGATATTGCTGTGTGAATTGTCCAGTATACGCTAGAACCATAAAAGGTACCTACAAACCCTCTGGTGTATTGGCTGAGCAGGGGGTCCGCACTGAGAGTGACGTCAGACAGGGCGCGAGTCACGTGATCCGGGGCGTGGTAGTCCGGGAATCCCTGGCCCAGGTTCACGGCAGGCTTGTGTTCCGCTACCAGCTGGTTGTACTCCACCCTGGATAATATTATAATTATATTATGTTAAGTATATCAGAAAACAAAGTAAATAAATCGGAAAACGCAGCGTCGGAAATCCACCAACAAGATGGACGGATGATCTTGTCAAGGCTGCTGGTTCACGGTGGATGCAGGCTGCATCCGACCGTAATACATGGAGGACATTAAGGGAGGCCTATGTCCAGCCGTGGACGTCCGATGGCTGAAATGATGATGATGAAGTACTTATACTTATCAGAAATCTAGCACCTGTAACACAAGCTTCGAGCTTACCACGGGGCTAGATGTTGCAGTGTGAATTGTCCGGTATTATTATGTATTTATTTATTTAATTCCGGAAAATTAGGAGGGAATGGTTTTGACGACATCTGTGTCGATTCCCGCCTTGGTGATAGGTTTTGCTTTAGAATTTGTGTAGATTTACAAATCGTCGCTCGGATGGGAAAACCAATGCCAAAAGTAAACAAATTGAAACTTAGTTGGTTTTCCCATTAACACGACGAAATCGTGTTGATTACATTGCGCATCGCTACTTCATAATGTTCATAATTTAAACTTAGCTATTTGAGGGGATACCAATAAACGCTGTCTGTTGTCTGTACATATAGATATAAATAAATATAAAACAAACTAACTTACTCCATGACCGACCCCTAGAAATTTATTATTATCTAGTAAGTATATTATCTAGATTTCGACGTTTCAAGCGTTTTGCAATCGTTTGTGCTCACGGAAGAATGATGCTTTGTTTTAGTAAAGAATAAGTTAGCTTACCATACATTCCTTTTCCCTTGACTGTATCGCGCGGGTATAGGAAATTCGGACATAATTCACGAACTTTTATAAGATTTTCATAAAAATATTGTAGTAAGTATACTATAGATACTCTCTTGCTTACCAAAATCACACTGGACGTCTAAACAATATGGATTATACTGATTCATAATTAACGATACACTAGGGTCAAAGTCATGTGCTATCTACATATCTATACTAATAAATAAATAAATATTACTGGACAATTTTAATAATACTAATATTATAAAGCTGAAGAGTTTGTTTGTTTGAAAAATTATTTCAGTGTTGGATAGTACATTTATTGAGGAAAGCGTGGCTTGCGTAGCAATTATATATTCTGTGGCGTGGCTATATTACAGATATAAATTCTATGATTCTATAGTACTTATCCATCCAAAGGTTGCCTGGAAGAGATCGCTTTTAGCGATAAGGGCGCCAATTGTACAATTTGTTATCCTGTATATTGTTTTGTTTATTTAAGTGTACAATAAAGTTATTATCTATCTATAAACTATATGTAGGTAACGTAAAAAAACGCAAGCAAAGCTGTCGTTCCGAAAGTATTGGATAAATCTTCTTATTTTTAGAAATGTATTGCCGTTCGTCTCTCTAGCTGGTTTTAAATGTTCCCAGTAGTTCAGCGAAGGTTTAAAAGATACGAGCGAGCGAAGCTGCGTGCGATCAACTAGTTGATAATAAAGGATGTACCTACTTATGATACCATATAATTAAGAAACTCAAAAACATTTAAATCATGGTAAACCCGTTTCGTGTTCTAACAAATATACCTAAACAGTTTTCTTTAGGTATATACCTAAGTATAAGCATCCCTATTTTCATTCACACTGCTGTGACACAGGGACTTCTCTCTTGACGAAACAGATTAGATTAGGCCTTATTTCAAAGTTCTCAGAACATGCCGGCTTCCTCACGATGTTTGCCTTTACCATTAAAGCACGCTTTTATGGCACACTTAATTTTTTCCAAATAAATAATCAAAAGACAGGGGTTGAACTCACTACCTTCAGAATGAAAGTCTATGTTAATTTCATGGCGTTTTGATTGTTTGACTAAATAAACCTTAAATCGAAATGAATAAATTAAAAACGTTCTTCGTAACAATACTTATATATTTATTTTATTATATAAATAATTCTTAGAATTATATGTTTACTTGTAATTGTAAAGACCCCAATATTCAAATAGATAAATAAATATTGCTGGACAATTCACACAGCAATATCAAGCCCCTAGGTAGTAGATAAATATGATTCACTTAATATAATATAGATAGATATTTTTAATCCACTTATATAGCACCCAAACACTCTGCAGATCGTAAAAATGTTTGTTTCAAGGCGGGAATCGAACCCGTAAACTTCTTGCGTCGCAGACAACACAGGACGTCAAATAACATAAGATTTTGTAAATAGCAACTAAAATAATAGTGTAACTGACGTTAGTAAGTGAATAATGAATATAGGCTTCTTTTTAAACGCTTCAAATATTGACGAAATTAAACTTGTACAAGGCTAATTGCATAGTCATATAAGCTCTATAAATCTCTATATATTGCATAAATATAAGCTCAATAAGGAAGCTATCAAAAATAAATACAATTCAAATAAAACATAAACATATTTCGAGTATTTTACCTAAGAATTTTTCTCATCCGTTTGTTACACAGGTATAGTGATATATAGGTTTACGTAATTTTTTGATAACTGAGAATATACGAAAATATATTAAATAGTCTATTGATTTTATTCTTAGTTCTTTTTGGCATTCCATTCCTTGAAAAGCTTTTCAGTCAGCTGCAGATTTTCGTCTTTCTGTAAAGGAAAAATAGATGTTTCGGAAATCTTCCTATACAGACCGATATCTGAGGAGTCATTCATATAACTATGTTTATATTAATCACTCCTCATATGTAATGTTATGTGTATACCTGACCATTTAATGTAATATTTTGTTACCAATGAGTCTTTAAGAAAATAGGTCGATTTATGATAATGATGAACATTCCTTCCAAGGTTTTTCCAAAGGGCTATAGCATGGGTTTATTCAAAAAGGGTATTCTGAAGCATTTAAAGGGTTCGGCAGCACGCAGGTAACATCTCTGATGCTACAGGCGTCCATGGAGTGTCTATAGGCGCCTGTAGCATCAGAATATTATGTGTCCGACTGTACTAGTTACCTATTTAATATTATACTTTTTGTAATTTAATTTTAAATTCATAACGATATGGATGTTTTATGTCTGCAATAAAGAAAATGTATTTAATTTATTTGTAGGCTGCGGTAACCGCTTTCCACCAAGGAGGCCGCATGCTTGTCTACTAACTTTTAGTAAAAAAAAAATGAATTATTCATACCTTTATAAAGCAGAATCTAGCGTAGTCCTCCCCCAGATGCTTGTGTGTTTGTGAGTAGAAGGCGGAGGGTGGGATGGCCAGCACGCCCACCTCTTTGGCGAACTTCTTCGTGAACTTGTAGTCTTTGTACTTATCAGGCTCTGAAGAAAGGTCGATCTTGTTCGCTGGAAATTAAAATAAAAAGTTTTTAGCTATTAGTTTATAGTTAAAAAAGAATTAGATAAACATATATCTATAGATTAAATTTGACAACTTAAATTTATATCAACGGCAAGATATCACGTCTTTATAAGGTTTTCTTTCATAAAGTAATACTTGTATTACACTTGACCATAATTCAGTAACAAATTAAATTTTGCTGGACAATTGACACAGAAACATCTAGCCCCGTGGTAAGCTCGAAGTTTGTGTCACTTAACATTAAATGTATTATAAAAATAAATATCAATAAGTAAAGATGTTTATTCAAAAAATGTCAAGACATTCAGTGAGTGTACAAATACTTCTACTCTACATATCTACAACCACATCTAGTAATAGATCTAGAATCACACGCATAACAAACCTAATTTAGTCCAATCAGCGACCACGAAATACCCGGCCTCGGGCACGGTGGGGTTAAACCCGTTCTCCAACAGAACTTTGACGAGATAGTCTCTCTTCGGCAGCAACTCTCTCGCGAGAGAGTACAGGTAGCAGTCGGGAGAGTTGATCCGAGCCAGTTCTACTTCGAGGGAACGAGCGATTGCTTCCTGGAAACAGATATGAGATTTTAAGCTTTTGGTTTTATTCACAGGGAAGTTATAGGGTGTCTTAAATTTCCCGAAATGCTTCGACAAAAGGATGGACGGCCATGCTGCCTGACTTGGCGATGACCTTGCCACGGACGACACCTATAAAACATATCTGGGGGGAAAGTTGTGTTTTGTAATGTGAGATAGTAGTAACACATATTTTAATGGGTGTACTGCAGGGATCCATCATGGGCCCGTTTCTCTTTTTAATGTATACAAATGGTTTAACACGTTTTAAAATGAAACATCCTCTAATCATATTTGCAGATGATACCTCTCATTTGTATAATGTCAATAAAACAAAATACAGGAGAAGTTAAAACGAAGAATAAAACTTCAGAACTCGTCGAAAGATCTTTGTTTGGGATCATAGACAAACCATCGAAAATTTTGAGTTTTGCTTTTAAAAGAAAATTCAAAACACAATACACTATTTTTGAACTTATTTTAACATAGAATAAAATTACCAAACACAATACGATTTAAGAGCTAAAAGTACAAGGGGCGGCCTTCTCACTAAGAGCGATCTCTTCCAGGCAACCGCAAGTGTTGTTATACCTGTATGGGAGTGCAGCAGGTGTAGACACAGTTCTGGTGCACCACTTGCAGGTTCCTCATGAGGTTGGCGGGTCCGTACGCCCAGCCGATCTTCCAGCCGGTCACTGAGAAGGTTTTCCCGGCTGAGCCGATGGTTATCGTTCGTTCCCACATGTCGGGTAGGGTAGCTGGGGAGAACAGAATTACATATTAATAAACCACGGACATTTTTTTATTATTATTATATTTGGGGCTAGATGACATAACCGTTATTGTGTAGATGTCTTATTACTTATTATAGCATTTTCGTAACTTCCCGAACGCTGCCCATCCGAGTTGGATTCGGCGAGTGACCTTCTTCTCAAAGTTGGACCTACCTAACTGTCTATCCTAGGTATACATAAGCGTCTACAGCTTCAACAGCCGAGTTCTCAACCATAACAGGGGAAGGCTCCACATGGACATGACTTTCGTCTTGTCCATGTTCATTTTGAGACCAACCCGTTGGGAGGCTTTCGAGCATTGTGCCCAGTTCTTCCATCGAGTTTGCCATGACTACGATATCGTCTGCGAATCGAAGGTGAGAAAGTGAATATGAACTTACCGATCCGTATATGTTTATTCGGCTTGTAAACCATCCACTCGTACACCTCATCCGACAGACACAACACGTCGTTCTTCTTGCACAGATCAGCGATCTTCTCCAGCTCAGTCTGCGTGAACGCTTTCCCGAGCGGGTTGTGCGGCGTGTTGAGGATCAGCATCTTTGTGCGAGCGTTGAAGAGAGACGCTAACTCTTTGAAGTCTAACACCCAGTCCGCTGAGGTTATTGTGCCGGAGGTTTTATTCTGGAATAGATAAATAAATATTTCTAGACAATTTACACAGGGACAATATCCCCGTGATAAGCTCTATGCTCAAGCATAGAGCTTATCACGGGATATCAGAAATAGAATATACATACATAGGTATAGTAGATCCATTCTAAAAATGAACTCCCCTCCACAAAACCGTGATAATTTCAACGTGTGAGAGGAAATACTTATTGCATGACTAGACTTGTGTGCGTGCTACTAACTTTACTGTAACATTGGCTCATCTGTCTGTCAAAGTGATACCGTTTGCTTATTCGTTAATGAACATCCAATGACAAAGATCAATTTATGCGTGTTGTATCTATACACCTTTATGCATGTACGTGTAACCGCGGTGGAGGGGCGTTCATTTTAGAAATGGTTCATCTATACTTAGTTTTTTTTTATTATACATATATTATATAACACCCAGTCATCCGAAACAAATATTTGCAGATCATACAAATTGTTGTCGCTTTTATGGAAATATATGATTTACCGCGGTTTCGTCCTTGCGTTGGACTTTGTAAACTCTTGAGAAGTTTATCTATTAGTGGATACAGAGGTTGCCAAAGATTAAAAGTACAGAAGAAGCTGATACTCACAGGCTTCAAGGCGATAAACCTGGGCACACCCCCGGCAGACTTGATCATAAAGTCATAACAGTCGAAGAAAGGCTCCATCACGATCACCTCATCTCCGGTATCCACGTGACCTAGACGAAGGGAAACATAATGTAGCTTCAGTTATTATAACTTAATGTTCATATCATTATCACCCCTATTTACGTTCCCATTGCTGGGACACAGGGACTTATCTCTTGACGAGAGAGATTAGGACTTAATTCACCACGCTGGTCAAGTGTGGGTTGGCGAATGACATATGTAGGCGGCCTTATCGCTGTGAGCGATTTCTTCCAGGCAACCTATGTATGGATTATGACTACTTTACCTAAAATGGCTGAGAAGAGTGCTTCATAAGCCCCGGTAGTAACCAGTATCTCATTGTTGGGGTCGATCTCTCGTCCCACAAGTGGGGAATATATCTTAGATAGATTCTGCACTAATCTGGGATGTCCCTGCAACAAACAAAGTTAAGTATTTACTTACTTAATAAAATTATAAGCAAATTTGTAATTTATAACGAAGCTGTTTGCCACATTTTCAAAATCTTCAGTTTCCTTACGATATTTTCCTTCACCGTTAGAGCACGTGTTTTAAGTGCACATACATAAAAAACGTGTTAGTACCTATTAATACATGATAGTCTTAAGGCGTAGATATGCGTGAATTTGGTAAATTTGGGTTCAGCAGAAACCATTTATTTCCTTGTTCTTTAACGGAATTGCTTTGAAAAAATTACACAATAATCTATGCCATATAAGGCATCATCTCTTGAGGCCGAAATTTTTTTTTTTTTATTTTAAGTACCTGAAATAATAGTGTAAAATACCGTCTACTTTTTCAGCAAGAACCGTTTAAATCCTAATCTATTAATCATAAGATTTTTTAATTTTCATCACCATATAGAATAAAAGAATACCAATCATCTCCTGAGCTTACTTTTTCGAAAAAAAATCCCAGCGATTTTTAACGAATTTTTTACGTAAAACGACACACGCAATGCGCGATCTTCCCCTTCGCGGGCCCTTCAATTCAGTGCGGGGCGAGACGTTGTGCTGGACGGACCTATGACAATTTTCTCCGTGCGCCGTACTAACTAATAATATTCTGTGCCGGAACCAATTTTATAAGTAGTTTGTCATTTATAACTAGCTGCCCCCGCGCGACTTCTGCTCGCCGTATACTTTTATTTGCAACTATGTATCTCCATACTAAATTTCATCCAAATCAAATTTTCTTGCGTAAGCATTATTATCTTTTCCTGCGGAAGCATGTATTTTTCCGCGGAAGAAAGTCTATCGCCATATACTTTTATTTGCAACTATCTCAATACTAAATTTCATCTAAATCGAATTTTCCCGCGTAATCATATATTTTCCCGCGGAAGCATGTATTTATCCGCGGTAAATAGTCTCTCGCCATATACTTTTATTTGCAACTATCTCCATACTAAATTTCATCTAAATCAAATTTTCCCGCGGAAACATGTATTTTTCCGCGGTAAAAAGTCTGTTCTTTCTCCCCTGAGAAAGATCTCTAAAGATTGTATGTGCCAAATTTCATCAAAATCGGTTGAGAGGTGCGGGAAAGCGTAACAGACAGACAGACAGAGTTACTTTCGCATTTCAATTTTGTATAGGTATATTATTTGACGTGTAAAAATTTGACGCATTGCTTCAGATTACAATAATAGTGTCTATTGTATCACAGATCACCGAAACTAGATTACCGCATTAGAATACTTTTGTTCCGATTCAAACGCACCTAAATTGGAGGAAGATGCGGGTTGCAGGGACTGGAACAAAGGCGTTGTAGCAAATAGCATCATGTAGGTAGGTAGATATGTATTTATTTTTGGTATTCACAAAACCTGTAGAACTTAAAAATTTAAAAATAATATTAGAAAAATTTATCACAAATAATTCATTTGACTGAGTGAGTAAGTAATAAACATATTTAAACGGTTTATGGATAACTTATTTATTTTTACATACAATAATACCGAGAGACCCGCTTATATACGTCGTCTATCATTTTTAACGATATCGATTAGAATTTACATCACTAACGTTACACGTGCTTTCGCCGAGAAGGACAACGAGTGCAATAAGCGCAATGCGGAAAAGAGACAAGTGAACATCCTTTGTACGAGTAGCCATTATTATGCTGACCTCTTCACTTGCGTTAGACTATAGAAACGTATATGAAGTTCACGGGTCTGACACTTGGTCGCAACTAAAGCCGTGTTTCGAGGCGGGGCTTTTCATAATGGTTGATTTAACCATATGTTTGGCGCGCGGTCGTCGCTTGTCATGCGGTATCTAGTGGGGTTTATCTATGATTGTAGGCTACACAACTAATTCTGGTTAGCGCTGCGCGTAATATTTTCGATATGCCAGCGCCACGCGGGGCACGCGGTCGCTGTTGTCAACTCTCGTAGTCGTTTCTGCCGCGATTTTCACTGCATACTCGCTCTTAAGTGCCTAAATTGGAGTTTCAACATTTCCAAAGCTAAATGTAAATAATTTCCATAAATCATGAAGAATAAAAAACCATAATGGATATTATGATTGGATGACAAAATCATAGAACGTTTCTTCCAGTAGTGATTATATTCTCTTTGGTTTCTTCTTTTTCTTTTATAGTGGCGCTTTTCTTCTTCATCTTTAATTTTTGGCGAACGTGACTGGCTATTGGAATTTTGCCGTCAACCGCCATGACATGACATGATGATATTACAAAATTCGATATAGTTTCGCCGCTATAACAGTGCGTTCCTGACACATGTCAGTTTGACCCGTTAGTGATGGGCACAACATAATGAGTTCGTAACCGTTCTTCCAAAATTAACCGCCGCGTTATTTTTAAGATTATTTTCGTTTTAAATTGGCGGAATCATTTAATATTTATATTTTAGTAATTTAAGTGGAAACCGACTGTTTTAGCGTCACAAAATGGCGGCCCATAACGCCATTTGGGGTTATTATTTTAAACCTAAATATAAAAATGCTTCTTTCTTTCGCGCGTTCGGTTTGGTCGTAGTTTTATTTTTATATTTAATAAAATCTTATAGTCCATTATTTTCAAATTCTTAAACGTATTATTTTTAAAAAAATAATCGTAACAGATAACGATACTGTTGCTGCATGTTATTTTTAGCACAGCACTACCGACAAATATAAAGCACTGACTTAACCTTGTAATAGCGCAATATAGATTTAGAAAAATATTGTTTACCAAGTTATTTTACACTCAGTTTGGCACAAAATTATTAGATTCATTGATTATTGATATAATAATGTAGATTTAATGCTCATCAATTGTTAAAACGTTAAACAAACAGCAAAAATATTTTAATCGTAACTGCAACGCCATTACAAAGTTACATTGTCAGTTCAATCGCGATGTGTCAGGAACGCACTGTTATAGCGGCGGAACTATAATCATAGAACGTTTATAGCTCCAGACTAAAAATTACATTTTAGAGTATGTATGTCATTGGAGATAAGATAACCTATGGTATGACATTCGTATCTCTAATGTACTATCGACTGAAATGGTGACAGTTCAATTTACAGTTCTCAATAACGCAGTGTGATGAGACAAAACAGTTACTATGTATAAATAGTTAGCAAAGATAACATATTAATGTCTTAGAAACATATTAATCTAAAACGCATTAATATCCTTATCCCAATAAATAAATTAAATTAATATTGCTGGACAATTCACACAGCAACAGTGTTACAGTAAACACACAGACACTCAGAACTAATAAGTACACATCAGTTAATCATTCATAACAACATCATACGTTCTTAAACAATGCAAAAATATTAATTTAAGATTAGATAAGTAGGAAGGAACTTAAATCTTAAGAAAATATTCTACTACACATGAATACTTTATTATCTAGCTAATCTTGAATACCTAAGTAGCGTGTACCGTGCCATTTTATAGATGACTAGCCGACCTGCCGACAGCTTCGATTGCGATTTTTACGTTATCTGTTATCACTAATGCTAAGTCGCTATTACTATAAAATTTTAGGTAAGAAGAAGAAGGTTAGGTATCTTACTTGCTGAGACGTTTAGGTAATTTAAATTTGGTGACAAGTCAATCTCGAACATAACGTAGTGTTTTAAAGTGGCCTGCGTTTAATCCATATGAATGAATCCTGCGTATACTCAGGCCCTATTTGGTAATGACTGGTGTTGTAACAGAACCGAGCCTTATAAGAGCCTCGGTCCGGTTTTAATTTAAAATAAATTATTTCAACAAGAAACGGGTAACTACACAGGCACAGAGTTAGTTATTCACAAATGAACCGATCTTAACTACCTTCTTTCTGAGTTTTTTTAATGTCATCAAGTCATCAGTCTCTACGTGTAGATGGCGCTTGTAACAGTGCCGAAATATCGGGAAGGTCAAAAAATATTAATCCATGTTACCCGTTCCGTGAACTTATATTATTAAGCTTCTTCACTGTGAATATGACCATAGACTTAATTATATGTTTAATTTAGTATATGCTATGGCTTATGACCTATTTCAACAGATGTATTCACATTATGATGACTTTAATATTTATATTTACGCTGTTGTTTAAGCTTGCCTTGGGATTGACCTATCATCATTATTCATTCGAATTACTATAATTATATTTACTATTATAATTCATGTCTATTAACAATAAATTAAGTCTTAAGCACCGCCCAAGGTATCCTGTCTGTCGATTTTTTATAGTTGATGATCTATCGGTTGCATTGATAAAACTCTATGGGATGGAATCCGCTCCAATATCTAGGTCAAACTAATTTCCTTTATATATTGTGACGACCTCTATGGCGCAGCAGGAGAAGATCTGCCTGCGACGCAGGAGGTTGCGGGTTCGATTCCCGCCTCGCAAATAATTATTCGCACTCTCTTCAAGTCAAAAGTGGCACTTATCCACTTCCTTATCTTTCAGACCCTTGTGTTTCATATAAGACCACTTCCAAACTTACTATCAGTGTGCTTAAACAAAGATCCTAAATGTGTTTAAACTATTTTGGTCGCTGGTTTGATTCGACGATTCACTAATTACTATTATTATAATGATTTTGTTAAATAGTACCAGCGGTACCTAATATTAGCGCGTTCATACAAACAAACAAACTCCGTAGCTTTTTAATGTTATATTTATTTATTTATTAGATTCTTGAGAATATTCTACTTCACGTTAATACTTTACATTCTAGCTATCATAAAGTATCTAAATAAATAGCGTTTATCATGCCATTTTATGGATGGATTTGTGTTAATTGTGGTAATTTCGTTTTTGTTTATTCTTCAAATTAAGTAAGTATTTAATTTACGTTTTATTCTTCAAGGTTAAGAAAAGGTTGGAAGAAAAAAATCACGATACCTTCATAACATAATCATAACTATCTACGTTCCCACTGCTGGGACACAGGGACTTCTCTCTTGACGAGAGAGATTAGGCCAATTAGGTATATACTATCTTCTTCTTATATATAATAATCAATTACTATTCGTAAGTCTCGCTATGACGGCCAGGTCGATTTAGCTGGTTTTAGTCATGAAATGTTATGTAGCCCAAGGAAGGTTTAAAGATGGAAAAACCTGGAGATAATAAGCTGCGGGTGGGCAGCTAGTAAAGTATATTTTATTATAAATAAATAGATATAGATTCCAGTAAGTTAGTACTTCTAAACAAATAAAATTTCTAAATAGAAGGAGACTTTACTCACAAATCCTCTGGTATACTGTTGCAGCAACGGGTTATCACTGACAGCGATCTCAGACAGAGCTTTGGTGACATGTTCTGGAGCATGGTAGTCCGGGAACCCTTGTCCGAGGTTCACAGCCGGCTTGTGATCTGCTATCAGTTGAGTATACTCTACCCTAGAAGTAAAGAAACACAACTCACTGTAATAAATATATTAATTTCAAAGTTAAGTATATTCCATCCATACAGTGTAGTAGTATGAGTACAATTCCATTATAGGTAAATATATAAACATTGCTGGACAATTCACACAGCAACATCTAGCCTTTTAGGATTTATATACCTCCTAGCTTCCGCCAGCGGCTTCGCCCGCGTGGTAATAAAAAGTAGCCTATGTTCTTTCTCAGGGTCTACAGATTGTCTGTACCAAATTTCATCAAAATCGATTGAGAGGTTTAGCCGTGAAAGCGTAACAGACAGACAGAGTTACTTTCGCATTTATAATATTAGTAAGGATTATAAGACACAATATCAGAAATCTAGCACCTGTAACACAAGCTTCGAGCTTACCATGGGTCAAGAAGTTGCTGTGTGTATTTTCCAGCATTATTATTTTTATTTATTAGCTCATGTAGGGTACTAGAATTATGATGAGGGAATTGAATAAGAACCTACTATGCCAAACGGAATTTGGTTGCCAACTCTATAATTAACTATATATCAGTACAGTAACCATTAACATTAATTGTGTATGATGCAATAGAGTGACCATGACAAGTAAAATTTATTGGGTATCAGGATTACTGAATCATGCTTATTTTTAATCACAGTTTTAATTGTAGGTACCTATTCCAGCAATTTGAAATTAACTCTGAAATGTGGTAGGTATGTAATTTATTGTAATAGTGGATACATAGTAAGCTATTATTAGTTAGTTATTTAACAATTGAAATAGAAAGGAAACATAAATGGGATAATGATTAATCACTTTTTAATAGTTGTGAGTAGATTTTTAATTTTCTTAGATTACTATCAGAACTGTTTAGATTACACATTAATGCAAATGACAATATAAACTAAACAGTTGTGGTTTGATAAATTTGTATTTTTTGTTGAATTTTGACCAACTGTAAGCAAACTGTGGTTCTCATTTTGAAGCGAATTGTTAAATTCATATTGGGATAAATGTTAGATTTGGTCAACAGTTTCATCCAAGAACTCATGAAATCAAGACAGTTTTTAAAGTGGAGTTATTAAATTATTTAAATGAGAATAAGTTTCTTATACCTGAATGTGGCCTATAGACGAAATTTGATTCTGAATTGTGTAAATAAACCTTTTTACTGTACTTTTAATGCTACGTTGCAAGTACATTATACCATTTTTTATTTTGAGGGTCGATCTATAATAAAAAAGAATTAAAATTGTCACACTCCTAGGCATCCAAATCAATCTTGTATCAAAAGTATCTTGTAACCAAATTCTGAATGGGTCAAAATAAATTAAGTACTGAATTAAAAATAAAATAGAACACAGTAACAATAATAAATAATTAATCTGGTTAAGAAACAGATGAGACGTTATTATCTACAATAACTACATGAACTAATTAGTATAAAATAAATACATACCTACCTACTGTGATATATAACGGTCTGCGGAAGTATGACCACATATCAGAATATCGCGATAAGCTAAAATGGTTGCCTATCCGACTCCGACGGGATGCTCATATTCTATTTCTCCTATACAATATCCTTTTCCAATCTAACACTCCCACCTATCTCAAAGAACGTTTTCAATTTTTACACCAGTCCCATTCCCGTACCCTACATTCCAAAGATACCTATCGCCTTAAAGTACCCAAAAATTCCTTTCACTCCTTTAATTCCTCCTTTACAGTCCGTGCCATCAAATTGTGGAATGCTCTACCCTCTCACATAATGCATGCTAAATCACTACCAATTTTCAAAAATCTGGTCTATAAACACTTTTTTTCACCTCAAAATAAATTGTGTTTTTAGTTTTTCTTTATTAGCTAAGTATATATTATTGTATCGTTTGTTTTTTCTTATAATTATATAATTTTTTTCTAATAATATTTAATATACAAATTTGTTTACTTCTAATGTTGGATAACGCCAATGCTCTTACTTGTGCAATATTCTCTTTCCATCCCAAGGTTGCCTGGAAGAGATTGCTGTTAGTGATAAGGCCGCCCATTGTGTCACTGTTATGTATCTGTTTCTCTTATGTATTGTCCTGTATATTGTTGGTGTTACAATAAAGTTATTTGTATTGTATTGTATTGTATATAAGTATAATACCTACCTACTTTTACTAATGTCTGGATAATTCACACAGCAATATCAAGGCTCGTGGTAAGATCGAAGTTGTGTAAGGGAACTATAATATCAGTATGTTATAATAATTATAGGTAATGTAGTTATTTATTGTAGTCAAAATTAGTTGCTTACCAAACGCTCTTCTCTCCTTGGCCGTAGCGAGAGGGCAAACCGAACTTCTGCATTCTTGTTCGTTCTCTCGACAGATCAGAGACACTTCTGAACGTGCAACACGTTTTTAAGACTCCGGCGACTCGACTTCCCCCCTTAAACATCATTCTAGCGATAAAAACAACAAACAATTACGATAGGAAAGTAACCTTATAGTGATACAACGGATTTGTTTACAAATATCACTAGTGGATATAATAGATTCGTATCACAGTGGCTAATTAATTCACACGTTCTTTGAGAATAGCATACCATATTACCTATAGTTTTTATCTATGTTAAATTCAAAAATCGGTAAGCGCAATTTGTATTGTTTACAAACGTCACCTTGCAGTCTCGTCTTTATCCCAATAAAATGAAAATATTATAGACGGTTTTGAATTTGAAAGCAAAAGTGAACTTTTAAATATAGCTGGGTAGTGGGTAATTTATCTGACAGCTTACGTCGACCAGTCAGCTGATTGTCGTGTGTAAGCTGTGTAGAAATGTCAACGTCAACTATCGATAGAAGAGCGCTATTTTTAAAAGTTGTTGAAAAGTTGTAATTCTGTAAATAATTTATCTCTTCAGAATTGCCAAAATGGCGATCACACTATTACGTAACAATATGTGTTAAAACCCTGGGCACATTATCCTTAATGAATTAATAAGTGAGAAAAATATGCGTGTATTATTGAAACTGTTGCTTTTTACCTCACCTATCGGGGCTGCTACTTTTACGAACCCTCGTACTTACCTATCTCCTCATAATCATTTAAGTATATTTATTGTTTGCATATTTCCTGGATAGTTATAATAGATAATGACAGCTGTTTTAAAAAAAACTTTATATACCTACTTAGGTATATTCTTGTTTATTGTTTTATCTCCTTTTAAACCTACCTACATGGTCTACCTCTCGACATTTTAACCGTTTCCGGAGTCCCTCAAAACTCGCCACAGAGTGCTTTCATCCTCACTCAACTGGCCTCAAAGAGCACTCCATACAGGCGAGCGTTGCCTCTTATATCCTAAGCGGTTATAAATGGATGCCACTTCATAGGAAGGAACGAAGGCCGCTGGAAACTAGAGTGTCTATAAAACTTTTACCGTTATGGGATGAAATGATATCCGTAACTTTTCTACTCAACGGCAGAGCGTAACTACTGTGCTAAAGATAAAGATAAAAATCTAATTACCTACACACCTAACTCATTTTTAATCTTCAATGTTGGCGTCTCGAGACGATAAAGACGTTACAAAGTTTAAAGATGCATTATTTTATAAGATGCTTCTTGAGCTGGGTAATCTACCACTGACTGATGTTACAAGGTGTAGGTAATGTAACATGCGGAACAAATGGGACCTACTCACATGTTACACGACGAGCATTCATTCGGTCATAGGTACGGGGAACCTGGTTTGTTGATTGCACCAATGTTTGCTAATCAATAAGGGTCGGTCATGGAGTAAGTTATTTTGTTTTCAGAGATATTGTGTTTATAGGCTCAATATAATAATAGGTATAGAAAGGAATATTTCATAAATTAGATATGGCCCACTTATTCAAATTACGATCATCTTAGATAAAGTAATAGTAACGAATTTTCGTACGAAACAGAGGAAACATCTAACAAAAAAATAATAACATTTACCTACATATGTAGGGTCACTAGGGTCTTAAAAACTTAGGTAGGT
Organism: Chloroclystis v-ata; assembly: GCA_963691955.1. Lineage (NCBI taxonomy): Eukaryota > Metazoa > Arthropoda > Insecta > Lepidoptera > Geometridae > Chloroclystis > Chloroclystis v-ata. The sequence continues at coordinate 7,646,454 of OY829905.1, forward strand.
ACTAAACTATGCCTACATTACGAAACACTTTACAGACTTTCCTAAGCGGGTAGGTATCTATCAAACTTACCGATCTGCATTAAAAAAAACGCTCGCTTAGACCCAAATCTATGTGACACTTTATCAGGCCGTAACCGGTTAGGTACATATTTTTATTGCTATTTGCGTTGCCAAGGATAAAAATATACTCCCGCCTTCAGCATGTCTATCAATGCATGAATAAATCTTTCTCGTGCATGAATAAACGTCGTTTCCAAGAAACGTGACGTAATCCAGAAACAGTTTGATAAGGACACTGTATTGTATTGTTGACAAAGATTTCGTATAAAAGGCAGGTAAGTAGGTAGGTACCTAAGTGCTTCCTGTAGTGACGTACTACTTTACGTCATTAGGAGATACTACGTAGAAAGGGGGTAAGCTTATTATTAGTGGGCAGGCCATGTAGCGTAACTATTACAGAGCAGATGTCCTTTTTTGGTCGAAAAGTTCTCAAATCACGCGGACTACCAACCTTATCAAACGTTAAATTTAAAGTTCGGTATGCCTTGGACTGGTCATCACCGTGATTTGGTACAGTTCTGTTCATAACTTCGAGAATGTGTAGGTACGTAGATAACACGACGCTGTAGCCTGGTACGCGAGATAATTATCTATGTAGATATACCTAACTAATCGCATAATAACATACCTATAAGGACCTCTGTTACGCAGCTGGCGTAGGACAGTCTGCGATGCTGATGATGCAGGTTCGATTCCCGCCTCGAAACAAAAATTTGTACGATCGGGAAATATTTGGTCCGGGTGTTTTCGTGTTTTTTTTGTTCGGTGTCATAAAGAATATCTAACTAAGTATGTATTTCTATTAAGAATATTACAAATCTAGCACCTAGATGTCTAGCACCTGTATGAATTGTACAGCAATATTTATTTATCTATATTTTTTTCCATTTTTTACTTGTCTAGTTGTTTTGATGATTATTCAGTGGCTGAAAATGTCTACGTAATCTGGCAGTTAGGTACACAAATAGTTTATTTCCATCATATCAATATTCAAGGGGTTATTCCAGCGACTCCGATAGTGTAGCTACAGTGTTCCCAGCTAATAAATATTTATGACGTGTCGCGCCACCCAATGCGGCGACATTTTGTTTGTTATTAGAACCGAGATAGAAAGGGTTTATTGAGCCCTGGGGCAGGGAGAGTCGCGCTTATTTCAGGAGAAGTCGCCTCTGAATCGATTCTTTACGATGCTATGGAGACATTGCTTGGAGATTCTCTACGAGATTATAAATGGAATATTAGGTATAGATGATCTAATCTTAAAATGAACTCCCCTCCACAAAACCGTGATAATTTCAACGTGTGAGAGGAAATACGTATTGCATCAGTATACTTGTGTGCGTGCTACAACTTTACTGTAAACATGGACTCATCCGCGCACTGCGTTGTCAATAAGTTGTGCGATCAATCCCGTGTAGGCATTTGTATGGCGGGGAGCGCGCTCTTTGTTTGAGTGACACGTCCGTTCAGTCGCGCGTTCGGCTCATTAATGCCGAAGTTGGCCGACAGATCCAGCCTTTCTCTCATAGTGACACCGTGAAGGCTAGACATTTGGCGTTCGTCGACATCGTTAGTAAAAAAGTACAAAATGTATGGATTTGACATAAACCTATTATCATTATGGTCTAAGCTATTGCCACATGTCTATGGGGCCCGTTTGTTTATACGTCATTGAACATCCAATGACAAAGATCAATTTATGTGTGTTGTATCTATACACCTTTTTGCATGTACGTGTAACCGCGGTGGAGGGGCGTTCAGTTTAAAAATGGTTTTACTATACTTACCTATAAGATTATAAAAATCGAAATGTCTGAGATTACTCTAAGTATGACTAAGGACGAATGGGTGGTACGATTAAAGCAATTAAAGAAAGGTTTTTGCATTTAGTAAAACATAATATTGATAAAATTAATAGATATTAAAATGTCCAATCATGCTATTTGTTATGTTGATTTATGAAGGTTTTAGTAACGCAATTATTCTTATTTTTTGAATTAAAATAAAAATAAATTTAATAAGTTATAGGGTTTTACCTTGAACAGGTACGACTTAGGCGACCCTACTTATGCTAAGTTTTTCTTTTTAGAGGAAAAAATGTAGCTCATTGCAACTTCATTCCTTTAAGGATGAGAAGTAGGTAGAATAATTTACCATTCATTTTACGTTTAATTATATTTAAGTATACTTACTATTATAGTCATTAGGTACCTACCTTCCGAGGATAATAATATATAATCATCATCACCCCTATTTACTTTCCCACTGCTGGAACACAGGGACTTCTATCTTGACGAGAGAGATTAGTCCTTAATTCACCACGCTGGCCAAATGCGGGTTGCTGCCTACCTATGTCACATGTCCGTTGTCAAGTTGTCAGAGCATGCCGATTTCCTCACGATGTTTGCATTCACCTTTCTAGAAAACGAGATTTCAAAGCGCATATAAAATTTTCAAGAAGAAAAGTTACGCGAATTACGCGGCGGTGTTTGAACCTACGACTTTAGAAATGAAAGTGCTTAGCCATAGCGGCTCCCTTAAAACATTACTGAGTTCTCCTGCAATTAAATAACTCCTGAAAATAAATCCTTGCCAATAGCTCGAGGTAGGTACTTCACTTACCTGATTAAAGTGGGTAGGTAGATTTAATCTACCGGGAATACGGCACTTAAGGACACTTTAATAACATTATGGGTTATTTTATGCTCCGTGTTCCTTTTTTTGTATACTTATAATTAGTTCTACAGTTGCGACCGACAAGATTATGGTTATTATTTTAAGCCTGCGTCAGTTCCTGATTATTATGACTACTTATAGCTAAAATACTCATATTAACACGTTGACTGTCCCGACTATTTTTGGGGAATTACCTGGCACGTCCAATGTTTTTTTTATAAACTGCTTGATTTTATGTTCCTAAGAAGAGCTGATATGTTGATTACTGCATAATTATACAGGGGGCCTGAAATTCAGCATGAATTATATGTAATGCATGGACGTCTCAGCTAGATTTTCGTGAATTACATGTAATGCATGGACGTCTCAGCTTGATATTAGTTGGATTACATATGTATGGAAGTTTGAAATAAAATTTAAAAAAAAATATTGTTTTTTTGCGGAAAACCGTAGTATGGTATTGGTATAACAAGATCGCAGCGGACATCCATTGTCTATTGTGTTTCAATGAAGTCCAATAGAGTTTCTTTCCATAGATTATGACGTCTATAAAAAAATAAAAAATTCGATGGGACATTTGCGTTTTATTTTCACCAATTCAATGTTCATACGTCCCTAGAAAATCAAAGCTCTAGCTCACACGTCTAGCCCAGGAAACGCGGTTTAGTTGCCTTAGGCGAATGCATTACATGTAATGCACGGACGTCACAGCCAGACCAAAAATGCATTACATGTAATGCACGGACAGTTAACGTGTTAATATTAAGTACGGTATCTACATACTAACCTCATCATAATTTATCTAGCACGAGTCTCCCCATAGGTTCCAAAGGTGTTGGAGGATTTGGTATAACCACCACACTTATCATTAAGGGAGACCTATGTCCAGCAGTGGACGTCCGATGGCCGAAATGATAATGATGATAATTTGGGCTTTTCATTAGTATCTAATATTTTCGGCTTTGGATATATCACGGTGTTAATGAAAGTGCATAATTCATAGGAGCGTGTGTGCCACCCCTTCAGTCACGCAAACGTAATCTTGTCAAACCGGAGGTAGGTGCCTACTTTAATTAAATTCCAAACTGCTCTCTACCTTCGAGATAAAACTCCCCTTCATTGTGTGTTCCATGAACCCTATTACAAGTAATTAGTAATTCTTCATGCGTGCGAAAATCGCTCTGGTTAAATTTATTAGATAACGGTGTGATAACGGTCAAATAAGAGCCGAATACGTTTTTGAAATATTTAACGGATACTTAAACGATTGAGCAGCTCTTAAGCTCAACCTATACTATACTTACTCGAATCGTCAATTTTAGTTAAGCTGAAACGCTAATCAACAATATTGAGCTGTCAACTCATAGTATCTTGCCTCCTTCCGCATAAAACATAGGTATAAGTGTTAGAATCGAGAGTAAAACGGCTTTGAAAACTTGATTTGGTGTGTGGTAGAGCGCTTGTACAATCCAGAAGGCCACTTTTCTTTGTAATAATTAAGCCTACATAAATATAAAGACTGTTCCAATCACCGTCTTGTTTGATCTAAGTCCTTAAAAGGTCATAAAATTATGTCGCCATGCTGCCAGCAAAATTACTTACCAATATTAACAGGAGGCGGGTCGAAATTGATGAATTAAGTACACGAAATACTTCTGAAATGTCGTTGTCCTCAAAACAATCAATAATTCGGTCTGTTTACATGGATCCAGTAGCTCTTCAAGTAAATAAATTAAGAACGTTAAAATAATGGTTTTTGCTGGATTGCATCTTAGATAGATTTTTCAAGATTATCACATCATATTTATTTATATGCGAATTGTCAAGCAATATTTATTTATTCATTATTTTTTTTAATTGCTGTATATTTTTAATCATTTGTTTTTTAGTTTAGGGTATGTTCAATTCAGTAGCTACATGCCACACTGATTCTATTATAAATATGTAGGTAACTAAATCGGCAAAAGTTTTGTGACAAAGCTTATCTACAACCCAAAGCTTTATCCACAAACCGTAAAGCCAATAATATCCTTTCAAATCCTGAGGTTCTGTCATATATCTATCGAAATAAAGCTGAAAGAGCTTATTCCTTGCGAAACCTTCTGTAAATATTTTAGTAGTTTGCCGATAAAGATTTTTCCTGCCTTTCACATCCAATTCACATCATAATATTCCACACCTATGTAAAGATCTTGCTAAGCGTCTAATTGAGTCCACAAGGGATACGAATGATGGCTTCTATTTTGGTCCAAAATTGCCATTTAATGTGGCCTGCATTCTGGGCACTTCTATTTTTTATAAATATAATGTAAATACTTTTACCTAAAAGTTCTCGAGTGGAGACCCCGGATCGGCAAACGCAATGTCGGACGTTCACCAACAAGACGGACAGATGATCTTGTTAAAGCTGCCAGTTCACGGTGGATGCAAGCTGCATTCGACCGTAATACCTGGAAAACATGAAGGGATGCCTAGGTCCAGCAGTGGACGTCCGAAGGCTGAAATGATGATGATGACTTGTTATTTTATGAATAAATGTAAAAGTATTTCCCTTATCAGTATATCGAATGAAACCTTCCACGATTGATTTAATACAATTCCCAGAGCGCTTCCGACATACCTTCAATTTCTTTCAGTTAAGTGAGCGTACTTTATGCGTAGGTAGGGATCTACATAACGGATCTAGTCGATATTCATCCATTATACGATTACCATTAGGGAATATTTGCTTCCTGATTTTGATAAAAAATGCGGTAAAACTCGAGGCACAAAGTAAGTAAAAAAGAAAGAAAACAGGTTTTCTGTAATACTTACCCTTGGTTGCATTAACTACACCCTCGGGAAGAGTTTACTAGGATAGTACAAGATACCTATCCTTTCGCTAGACCACATTGTGTGAATAAGCTAGCATATTCATGCAAAGTTATCTATACTTAATAATAATAAATCTGTAAGGGTCGGTCATGGGGTAAGTTAGTTTGTTTTCAGAGATATTGTGTTTATAGGCTCAATATGTTAACATACTGAAAGTAATTTAACGATTTTTATTCTGTATGTATGCATGTTCCACCATAACTTTATCCGAATTTGATGAAATTTGGTATACATTAGGAGTAGGACGTCTAGAACATAGTATAGGCTATTTATATTATTGTTCCAGTTAAGATAAAACGTGGCTCCATACAAACATAATTTAACGTGGACGGAGTCGCTGAGACCAGAGACAACTAGCACCTAATAAACTGGTAACTGACCAGTAAAATCTTGTTATGCAACACAGAGCGTAGAGATTGCTAAGCTCCAATAAATTTCAAATTCAAAATCCTAATGCACCCTCGAATAGTTTACTGGCGAACTAAGCGGAAAATTATGCAAATAGAATGTGCAAAGTCATCTAGGTGGATATTAGCCGTGGCGAAACTACGTGCTCATATTATGTGCAATCTTGATGTAGTGTTAGGTTATGGATAATGTGTTGGGTTATGGATAATGGTTTGGGTTTTCTTGAATTATTTGTTTTTGAATTAAGTTTCAGTTAAATCTTAAGCCTTCAGAACAATTTTCGGTTACTTAATTTATTTTTTTCCTAATGTTGTCCTGAGATGCGATTGAATACAAATAAAATAAATGGTTATGGTAATCTTATTTTTATTTATTATATAACAAACTTAATCTAATGTGTTGACTAATTCAAAAAGTACATAGTATCAAAATCCTATTTTATAATGAAATTCAGCCTGGAAGTTAAAATTTTCAGTTGAAAACCTAAATTGAATTTGAATATTAAGTTAAGTATGAGTGGTTAACAACATATTTTACAGTTATATGAGGTTATGAATAAACTAAATTAAAATTTCGTAACTATGACTTAATTAAGTTTAAATTAAATTTCCAAATAACCAAATGTTTGGTTGGGTGGGTGTTTTTGTTAATTCAATGCGATGCCTATGAGTAGATATTTCATTTTAAATTATATAAAGGTAATACTTATGTGAATTTACTCAGGCGCGTCAGATTAAATTATTTATGACTCAAGTTTATACCTAAGTCTATAACATATATACTTATAATATCAAATATAATATTGACAGTTTTCGTGTGTAACCAAATCTGTGTATTGAAAGTGTTGAAATGAATCTGGGACGTATCCATACAGAAATAATTTGATTTGACGCTCTAAATAAATGTATAAAATATTGTGAGTCTAATTTTCGCAAACCTTGCGATATAAAATTCCGAGTGAATCTGCGGGTATTCTGATGATAATTATGTATGAAATAATTATAGTAAATAAGTAGGTAAAACAATAAGTTTGGATTTGAACAGATAAAGTTAAGTAAAGAATACACTCCCATGTGTGTAATTTTTGGGGTAAATGTAATATTAGTTCCTATTTTGGTTGTTAGGCCTCTGGCGGCCTTGCTCCTGGTACTCCGAGCCTTGTCGGTTCTTGAACTGGTTCTGAAAAAAAAACCATGTATTAACTGTTGAATGAACTTAAGAATAATTCTAAAGCGTCAGACACTTTAAATAAATCATAAATTATGTTAAAATCTAAGAAGTAACTTATTAAACTATCATGGTTTTTAAAATAATATTTGAAAACATTTAAATCATTGTCAACCGTTTCATGTTCAAATAAAAGATGGTTCACATAATTATCTACATCTACGTGATAATTACACACGATAGCAAGTGTTTTCAAAGCGCACATAAATTAATGAAAAAGAGGTGCGAGATGGCGCTTGAAACCAAGACCTTTGGAATTAAAGTGGAGTGTGGTCCCACTTAGCCAACACGGCTCACTGTAAGGGTATAAACGAGACAAAATAAACCTTTGCAAGTCTTCATAAACCGGATATTGTCCCTACAAATACAATTTAGTGAACATGAGTAGGTACGTATTGAATTGTGTTCAGAAGTTCCATATTCCCGGAAATCGGCTGGGAAACACAGGAAATTTCAAAGGGTTGACTGAGATTTTGTTATTGATGGCTACCAGGGCATTTGGCTTTTTGTGCTCAGAACCAAAATAGGTTTTGGGAAAACGAATAATTTTCTACCTATTCAATGGAATGCATTGACCCGCGACTCACTCAAATAACAAAGGACATCATATAGGTAAATGTGTACGATCTACAAATATTTGAGTGTCTCGTTGTTATATACTCGTATTTATATCTATGTATATTATATTTAGTATATCAGAAATCTAGCGCCCGTCATACAGATTCGAGCTTACCGCGGGGGCGGGGCTATGTTATGCTGGGCAATTTTTTTTACAAATAAGTACATTTTTATTTATTATATTCGAGTAGGTAGTATTTTACTTTAAAAAATCTAATTATTAACACGAGATGTTTAAAAAAACCTAAATTTTAGCATCCTGTTTATATCCTTACTTTATAATTGTTTGAGTATCTAACGAAACAAATCGAGACAGTAACACAAACAGGCAGATACACAAGCTTTATATTAATTGTAGCTAATAAGGATTAGGTAGGGAGTTGGGATCTCAGATCCCTTACAAGATTTGATTGACAAGACACCTTACCCTACAAATCGGGTTAGTTATTGATACGTTATCATGAAACCCACAGGGTACAAATCGATACTCCGTTGATTTCCAACAATTATCTGTACCTACAGCTAAAGTTAATGTTTTGGTTTATGAAGATGGAATACCATTTTACTGCATTGTATCAGGCTTAATGAGGATCTGGTGCATAACTTTTGATCAACTTCTGTTGTCAACTTAAAACTAAGTATGAAACTTCATTGGGACACATTACTTTGTTCAATATAATAAAACTTAAGATAGTCCATAGTTTGTAACTTTAAGTCTAATTACATTTGTATGTTTATAATGCAAAATAAATACCAATAAGATTACATTTACTCTCGGGTGTCCTTCAACCGACTAAGGAGTCATCATTCATCATCATTATCAGCCATTGGACGTCCACTGCTGGACATAGGCCTCCCTATATATCTTCCAGTCATTACGGTCGCTCGCAGCCTGCATCCACCGCGAGCCGACCGTCTTCACCAAGTCATCAGTCCACCTTGTCGGTGGACGCCCAACGCTGCGTTTCCCGATCCGTGGTCTTCACTCGAGGACTTTTCGGCCCCATCGGCCATCTGTTCTCCTCGCTATATGGCCTGCCCATTGCCACTTCAAAGAGCTAATCCGTTGGGCTATGTCGGTGACCCGCGTTCTCCTACGGATCTCCTCGTTTCTGATTCGATCCCGTAGGGAAATCATACCGAGCATAGCCCTCTCCATAGCCCTTTGAGCGACTCTGAGTCTGTTGATGAGGCCGATAGTGAAGCACCACGTTTCGGATCCGTATGTCATCACTGGCAACACACACTGATTAAAGACTTTTGTCTTGAGGCACTGAGGTATTTTGGACGAAAAGACGCTGCGAAGTTTCCCGAACGCTGCCCATCCGAGCTGGATTCGACGAGTGACCTCCTTCTCAAAGTTGGACCTACCTAATTGGATTGTCTGTCCTAGGTATACATACGCGTCAACAACTTCAAGAGCCGAGTTCTCAACCATAACAGGGGAAGGCTCTACATGAACATTGGACATGACCTTCGTCTTATCCATGTTCATTTTGAGACCAACCCGTTGGGAGACTCGATTGAGGCCTTCGAGCATTGTGCCGAGCTCTTCCATCGAGTTTGCCATGACTACGATATCGTCTGCGAATCGAAGGTGAGTGATGTATTCGCCGTTGATATTGATGCCCAATCCTTTCCAATCCAGAAGTTTGAAGGCGTCTTCCAAAGAGGCAGTAAACAGTTTCGGAGACAAAACGTCTCCCTGTCTTACGCCCCTTTTTAAGGGAATAGCCTCCGAACTCTGTTCTTGTACTCGGACGGACATGGTGGCGTTTCTATACAAACACTTCAACACTTCGATATACCGATAGTCAATACGGCCCCGCTGGAGTGACTCAAGCACTGCCCATGTTTCGATCGAATCAAAGGCTTTCTCGTAGTCCACAAACGCTAAACAGAGCGGCAAGTTATACTCTTCGGTCTTCTGTATAACCTGCCGCAGCGTATGTATGTGGTCTACGGTACTGTAGCCTTTTCGGAAACCGGCTTGTTCGGGAGGCTGGAAGTCATCAAACCTGCGTTCGAGTCGGTTAGAAATGACCCTAGAAAACAGCTTATAAACATGGCTCAAGAGCGAGATAGGTCTGTAGTTCTTCAATAAGACTTTATCACCCTTCTTGAAGAACAAGACCACCACGCTCTTGTTCCATGCTTCAGGCGTGGTGCCTCCAAGCAAGGTGGAATTAAAGAGCTTCTGAAGGACTTTAAGTACCGGTGATCCACCCGCTTTCAGAAGCTCTGACGTAATTCCATCCTCACCTGGCGCCTTGTTGTTCTTAAGCTGCTTCAGGGCCATCCTAATCTCGTACAGGCTGATGTCCGGGATATCTTCGGTGTAGTGCCGGGTCAGTTTGGCTCTTGGGTCTGTAGCCGCACTGGTAACAGGCTGAGTGACCGAATCGTAGAGCTGCCCGTAGAACTTTTCGACTTCCCTCAACACTTCCGCTTTTGTCGACGCTACACTGCCATCATCCCTCTTCAGCTTTGTCATCTGGCTTTGCCCAATAGACATATCTCTTGCGAACACTTTGGTGCCTTTATTCCGCTCTATCGTGTCTTTAATACGAGCAGTATTAAAGACACGGATATCGCGTCGCAAGGATTTATAAATACGTCTATTGAGCTGCCTGTGGGACTCAGCGTCATCGGGAGACTGCAGTCTTAGCGAGCGTCGTTCAGCCATAAGGTCGAGGGTGTCTTCAGAGAGTCTCTGAGTTCTACTAGTACGGCGGGTCTTAAAGAACTTAGACCCCACCGTATAGACAGTCTCTACGAACCTGTTGTTGATCTCGTCCACTGATGCGTGTTCTTCGAGAGCTAGACAGTCAAAGCGGTTTGAGAGCTCGAGTTGAAAGCTCTCGGGGTATTCGATCTGGGCACGAGTAGGTCGGAGCGTGGACTTCATCTAAGGAGTACATTTTGTAAATTACAAAATAGCCTATCTCCATGGAAGAGAAGCGTCGAAGACGAAGATATCCTTAGAACTGTCTTGGAACTGTCAGAAACGGTCCTTATCCTGTCTTTAACTCTTGACGAAGACCAGACGCTGGTATCCTCCTTGGCATTGCCAGTAGCGGTTGCAGGACTTGCCTCGTCTTATCTATCCAGTATATAACTCACCGGTCTTTCCTCAGGTTCCTCAGGGAGCGGAGTGGTGGTGGTCGGCACGTCACACTCCTCAGTGGGCGGCACGACGCACCTCAGCGAGCGCCTGTCGAACACCAGCATGGCGGGGCAGCGCTGCAGACGCGGGTATCCTCCTTGGCACTGCCAGTAGCGGTTGCAGGACTTGCCTCGTCTTATCTATCCAGTATATAACTCACCGGTCTTTCCTCAGGTTCCTCAGGGAGCGGAGTGGTGGTGGTCGGCACGTCACACTCCTCAGTGGGCGGCACGACGCACCTCAGCGAGCGCCTGTCGAACACCAGCATGGCGGGGCAGCGCTGCAGACGCGGGTATCCTCCTTGGCACTGCCAGTAGCGGTTGCAGGACTTGCCTCGTCTTATCTATCCAGTATATAACTCACCGGTCTTTCCTCAGGTTCCTCAGGGAGCGGAGTGGTGGTGGTCGGCACGTCACACTCCTCAGTGGGCGGCACGACGCACCTCAGCGAGCGCCTGTCGAACACCAGCATGGCGGGGCAGCGCTGCAGACGCGGGTATCCTCCTTGGAATTGCCAGTAGCGGTTGCACTTGCCTCGTCTTATCTATCCAGTATATAACTCACCGGTCTTTCCTCAGGCTCCTCAGGGAGCGGAGTGGTGGTGGTCGGCACGTCACACTCCTCAGTGGGCGGCACGACGCACCTCAGCGAGCGCCTGTCGAACACCAGCATGGCGGGGCAGCGCTGCAGACGCGGGTATCCTCCTTGGCACTGCCAGTAGCGGTTGCAGGACTTGCCTCGTCTTATCTATCCAGTATATAACTCACCGGTCTTTCCTCAGGTTCCTCAGGGAGCGGAGTGGTGGTGGTCGGCACGTCACACTCCTCAGTGGGCGGCACGACGCACCTCAGCGAGCGCCTGTCGAACACCAGCATGGCGGGGCAGCGCTGCAGACGCGGGTATCCTCCTTGGCACTGCCAGTAGCGGTTGCAGGACTTGCCTCGTCTTATCTATCCAGTATATAACTCACCGGTCTTTCCTCAGGTTCCTCAGGGAGCGGAGTGGTGGTGGTCGGCACGTCACACTCCTCAGTGGGCGGCACGACGCACCTCAGCGAGCGCCTGTCGAACACCAGCATGGCGGGGCAGCGCTGCAGACGCGGGTATCCTCCTTGGAATTGCCAGTAGCGGTTGCACTTGCCTCGTCTTATCTATCCAGTATATAACTCACCGGTCTTTCCTCAGGCTCCTCAGGGAGCGGAGTGGTGGTGGTCGGCACGTCACACTCCTCAGTGGGCGGCACGACGCACCTCAGCGAGCGCCTGTCGAACACCAGCATGGCGGGGCAGCGCTGCAGACGCGGGTATCCTCCTTGGCACTGCCAGTAGCGGTTGCAGGACTTGCCTCGTCTTATCTATCCAGTATATAACTCACCGGTCTTTCCTCAGGTTCCTCAGGGAGCGGAGTGGTGGTGGTCGGCACGTCACACTCCTCAGTGGGCGGCACGACGCACCTCAGCGAGCGCCTGTCGAACACCAGCATGGCGGGGCAGCGCTGCAGACGCGGGTATCCTCCTTGGCACTGCCAGTAGCGGTTGCAGGACTTGCCTCGTCTTATCTATCCAGTATATAACTCACCGGTCTTTCCTCAGGTTCCTCAGGGAGCGGAGTGGTGGTGGTCGGCACGTCACACTCCTCAGTGGGCGGCACGACGCACCTCAGCGAGCGCCTGTCGAACACCAGCATGGCGGGGCAGCGCTGCAGACTCGGGTATCCTCCTTGGCACTGCCAGTAGCGGTTGCAGGACTTGCCTCGTCTTATCTATCCAGTATATAACTCACCGGTCTTTCCTCAGGTTCCTCAGGGAGCGGAGTGGTGGTGGTCGGCACGTCACACTCCTCAGTGGGCGGCACGACGCACCTCAGCGAGCGCCTGTCGAACACCAGCATGGCGGGGCAGCGCTGCAGACGCGGGTATCCTCCTTGGCATTGCCAGTAGCGGTTGCAGGACTTGCCTAGGGGCACGTTGCCGTTGGGGTCATCGTTGCAGAGGGCTGGAATGAAATAAGGAGGAAATAAATAAATATTGTCGGACAATACACTCAGCAACATCTAGCCCCGTGGTAAGCTCAAAGCTTGTGTTACTTTACAAACAAAAAGTAATCTTTGAATTACGTTTGATATACGGTTAATACAGTTATCCATTACATGATTCCGTGATATGTTCCGTGACAACTTATACTTTCGATTTCTCAATCGTGATAATTGTTAGTGATCTCTATCAATTACGCTTACGTAACGGTCGTAAGCGTAAACAGTCTATTATGCTATTATAAGCCTTATTACACGGACGATTAGCGCGAAAGTGCGATGATTGATTGGTGAAACCGTTTAGCCGTGATTAGGGTCCGCTGGCTCCGGATGATGTTTTTAATTGACGGTTTTTTATCTATTTGATTGATTTGTTTTATTTTTTCTAATAATTAATTAACAGTATTAATCGGATTATGATTACATGCAAACGATTAATTATAGCTGCTAATGATATAAAGGTTAATTGGGTTTGTATAGCCCCATTTATAAAATAATATAAGAAATAACTTTTTTATTTTCCACTTCACCAAAGGCATTCTTATACTATATTTATTACTAGCTTGTAGGTAGTAGAACTTTATTAAACCTGTAAGCTAACCTGAGTTGTTAGCTCCAATCATGTATTAATTTTACCAATGTTAATAAAATCTTTTCGCTGAAAAATATATTTTATAGATGAAACCGCGGCACGGAAAGCAAGTAAATAATAAATACAGATCCGGTGAATCGAGCTGTTTCCAATCAGGTTAGTGAAGTCAGTCTTCATTGGAGGAACATTTATCGGCTTTTCATGTCGATCTCAATATTCCTACACAATATGAAGGCTTAGGCCTCTTTGTTATTGAATGGAAATGTATGGTGATCTCGATATTACCTAGCGCCCTTATTTGATTCTGATATTCGGTGAATTCTTTTTTACGTATAATAATATCTGTAGATGTCAATGAACGTATTTATGCAGCATGCATTAATCGTGGATTTATATTTTGTAAAAATGTATTAAATATTAATTTATAGGGATTATAATGTTTTATTTTACGAGTGTACTATAACAACATGAAGCTTATTTTCAAGACACCCTAATTTTTTTTCTAAACAACATCTAGAGGTAATCTTAGAGTTAATTTCGGGTACTAGTATACAATAATTTAGATTGATTATAATAAAATAGCTATAGGTAAAGATAGACACATACGGAAGCTTATGCTACTCGTGTTTTCATTTTACGGTTCTGTAATCTAGAAACAGACCAGTAAATCTGCTCAACTCAGCAATGATACGACAGAACCCGGAACTATTAAAGCTACGAGTATGATTTAATGTTCTACTGATTGCTCCACTAATGTTAGTGGTAGAGTTTTGATAAACAAAACAAGCCCGGATGCACTATACTGCAGTACCGACTCTTTAAATCAAGTCATACAACTGAATTGCTACCTTTTTTGCAAAGTGAGACTTGATAAAACAACGGTAAGAGCGTTACCTAGTAGCTTTTCAGCTGCCCAGGTAGTCTTGGAATGCGAGGGAGTAACAACGCAGCGTCTACAAATCCTCCAAAGACCCAAGTCACTCCATTATGCCTGCTATGGTACCAGGATGATTCTAAGTCGGAGTTAAGTTGGTTATAATAACATAATCCACCCGTACAAGGAGTTCACAGACTTCAGATAAATGGCGGAACAAGAATCTTTGGAGACTCCTTTATTCGCAATTAGTCTAAACTGTCTAACTGTAAAAACTGAAGTCTGACTGGCGATGCCATTCCAGCAGGTCAAGTACCGGGTGCATGAGGTCTCGTGGCATATTCTAGAACACGACTGAGTGAACTCACGGTGTTTCTGGCAGCCGTCGACATTCTCCGGCCAGTCGCAGGAGTGCGCGTTCTCGTTGTACAGCAGGCCGCCGATGCAGAGCTGCTCCGTGGCGGTGCCGTTCCAGCAGGTCCAGTACCGGGTGCATGAGGTCTCGTGGTATATTCTAGAACACGACTGAGTGAACTCACGGTGTTTCTGGCAGCCGTCGACATTCTCCGGCCAGTCGCAGGAGTGCGCGTTCTCGTTGTACAGCAGGCCGCCGATGCAGAGCTGCTCCGTGGCGGTGCCGTTCCAGCAGGTCCAGTACCGGGTGCATGAGGTCTCGTGGTATATTCTAGAACACGACTGAGTGAACTCACGGTGTTTCTGGCAGCCGTCGACATTCTCCGGCCAGTCGCAGGAGTGCGCGTTCTCGTTGTACAGCAGGCCGCCGATGCAGAGCTGCTCCGTGGCGGTGCCGTTCCAGCAGGTCCAGTACCGGGTGCATGAGGTCTCGTGCCCGAATATGCCGTATAGCCAGTCGCAGTGCTCCGTGCCGATTGGAGGATCTGAGAAGAGATGTATGCTTAGAACCTCGTTACAGAATAGAATAATTTATTAAATTGAAATAGTTATTTAACAGTTTTACACCAATTATAACTACCTTATAGGCTACTTATGTTATAGAAAGATTGCTTGGCGTAAAGGTTCGCGTAAAGTATTATAGTGTAAGACTCTTTGGACCTGTTCTGTACCTACATCATTCAATTATTTAAATATAAAAGAAATATATAACAAATAACGATACCCATCATCTTCAACTCATATATCTTCCACTACTCGGGACCAGTCTACTCGTCAGAAACTCAAGTCACTAAGTTTACTTCCAGATGTAGAAAAAGATGGAGCAAAATAAAATCTCATATTGGACCATTTCTTAAGATACGTAAGAATTTTCTGATGCTTTTATGAGCAGTCTTGCAATCTTAAGTTCATGAAATAAACATTATTCGGTCGGTTATCTGGTATGTCAAAGGTTACACATCCCAACCCACATCATCAGAAGCGCTTTAACGCTGAGAACTGTTTTTTGGACGCGACTTCTCATATGAATTAATTTCCTTACGTTGATTGTATAATTTAAACTTTCGCGTGTTATTGTTCGAAAACCAATTAAAAACACACATAGATACACACGGTAAGATTGTGGTTATGAAAGGTATATCCTTCATAACTTAGTGAGTCTTAGAGTGGGCCATGTTAAAATGTTTGCGTCTTTTAGTCGCGTCTAAGGCTATATAAAAGGCTTCGTCGGAGGATGTAGAGCAAGGACATCTTTAATGATTTTCCGACGGTTGTACCGTGACACACAC
This sequence comes from Chloroclystis v-ata, assembly GCA_963691955.1. NCBI lineage: Eukaryota > Metazoa > Arthropoda > Insecta > Lepidoptera > Geometridae > Chloroclystis > Chloroclystis v-ata. Next base: position 7,662,679 of record OY829905.1, read on the forward strand.
CTTAAGCTTTTCAACTTCAAGGTTACTAACTTTCAAGAAACTCGTATTAGGTACATGACGCTCTTGTTATCAAATATAAGGGACGAGTTCATAGAACAATTGAATTCGTTCTAATATGCAAAAGAAATGTTGAGAATAATAAGGTTTGACTATTTGTTGCACTGATAGCTCTTGAACGATTAGTAACATTAGGTAAGTACTTAACTACTTCAGCAGCATTCTAGAGATAGATCTTTGTTGGACAATTTTATCGCGTTCATTTTTTTTGTGATTATAAAAGTGGGGTTAAAATTTGGGTTTTAAAAGCAACAGAAAAAAGTAAAGTAAGTTGGTGTACGCTATATCAATAGAAATACAACATGTTTTACGGAAGCGATTTATCCTGGTCGCTTCCCAGTAAAAATCTGTCGTTTTATTCGCCAAAGTTTGACTACGGAATCGCAAAAAAGTCATTTTATCGAAGGATTACTTTCCTATCAAACTCGTAAACGGTGAAATCTTTTCATACGAGACGCTTCTTCCTGTATTATTATTTTATCCCTATTCTCGATTCCCTACGTCCCTTTCTCGTATTAGTTTTTATGACCTGTTTGTATTGTGTTACAAGTAGATATTATTGTTGACCTTACCCAAACCTTAACAATGCCTAAGGTTACATTTCTAATTTGGCTTCCTTCCAAGTAATAGATGAATTGAATAGGAGCAATGAGTGACCAGTTTCTTAGGCACCGATTTTGATATTTATATGAGTCTATACTTATAGAATACCCAAAACCCGTAGATGTTCCCCTGCAAACCAGTACATTCGAGCAGTCGTACTGGGTAGACTGCAAACTGTCAACTTACTTATCTGCACTTTAGGGTATTCGCAGTAGTTGGACCGCCACGGGTAGTCACAGCCGTCCGTTACCCCGCGATGCTTCCCCGCGAACACCAATCCGTTGGGGCAGTCGTACTGAGCAGACTGTCCGTTGTCGCACTCCCAGTACTTGTCGCAGTATTTGTCGTCGGGAACTACACGGGATTTGGTTTTGCAGGGGTCTTCGACTTGCGCGCTGGATACTAGCGCCAGCACTCCGATGAACGCTGGAAAAGAAAATAATTTTATGTATTGGATTGCCAAGACCTAAAATGGGTTTGGTTTTATAGTGATTTAATTTTTTTTGTTTATTTAATTTTTTGGTTTAATTTTATGAATGATGTTATAGAAATCAATGTCTTGGATATTTAAAATATTTGTTTTGTTATAAGTGTAAAATTAGTAAAGTAACTATTTTATGCATAAGGATCCTTTTATATCCATACAATCTATGGATTGCGTTATAAAGTAATCAAAAACTAGAAACGCGAGACGTCAAAATATTATGAAATGGCAAAGCAATTTGCACAGTCATTAAGATGCAGCAATTATACAGAACATTAAGATCTACAAAGTATCCAGGAAGCAGCTTTATTCCGTGTTACAGCTTCTCAATCTGGGTTACAAACTATTAACTCATCATTATATCAACCCATATTTTCTTTCTAGCACTTCCAGTCTAGTCTTTCCCAGTCGAACTTAGCGAAGCTCAGCGTCCAAAGGTCCGCTTACGAGGTGGATACAATTACAAACTTCAGTGAAAGCTTCATTATAATATTTTTCTAGCTAGTAATTATTTACCTATGTTATTTTATTATGGTGTACAATAAAGTAATTCTTTCTTTCTTTCTTTTCTTTTCTTCATGGAGGATACAAGTAAGTTAAACTTCCGTCCAAAATAACTGAAAATCTTTAAGGGCTCCTTTTTAAGATTCCCAGTAACCGCTTCGTAGATATATATCTATGGGTATATATTCTATTAAGGATATCAGAAATCTAGGACACGTAACACAAGCTTTAAGCTCACCACGGGGCTAGATGTTGCTGTGTGAATTTTCCAGCAATATTTGATTATTTATTTTCTTACAATCCCAACGACTTTTAATTAAGAGCCCTGTTAAGTTTTTGAAGTTTTGCGAAATTGGATATTTTATGCACCACGTGACCGGCGCGTCACGCGAATTCTATGAAAAATACTAAATGATCTTGATACTTCGTCGATCTAAAACATACAAATATACTAATAATTATTTTAGATCTGTAGAAAATGGCATCGAATAAATTCCATTTTATTGAGTGGATTTTTTTCAGTTTCATTCTGAAATAATTATTATATTAATGTTTTTATTTAATTGATAGGTGTTTAATATATTTTCCTAAATTCAAAATGGCGGATATTTTTATTTCAATATTTGAATCAATTATGTTTTATCTTAATAATATCAATATTTATTTTAAATCTGATTGATTATTTGAAATCAATTAAGAACATAATTTTAAATTAAAACATTCATGATTAATAATTATCTATATAAGAATAAAACTGAAAATAGTCTTATTGAAGTTACCCTAATATTTTTTCTTAAACAAGTTGTAATGTACTTTGGCTAGCAAATAATTTCATAACTACCCTAAAGAATTATTATTTCATATATCTAAAACTATTTTTGTTGAATTAATGAATAGTAAGTTGTTTATTTTAAGTTAAGTCAAATGGAAGAGCGAAATCTTTTAACACAAGTAATCATATTTACTTAAAAAAATATTTCGGCCACTTAAGTTACGTGTAAAAATTCCGTTAACGAAATAAACTTTTTGTATTTGTATTTGTATGAAGTTAAATGTCCTCATTCATCTCATCTTATGGGCTCATTATTAAACCGTATCTTCTGAAATTTGGTGTGTAGGTTTGTAATTAAATGTTTTTTTTTGTCGAATGTTGGGACTTTATGTAAGTTCAAAAGTCTAAATTGAACGGACTAAATACAAATTCTAATTATAACAAAACAAATAAATTATATTACTATATATATTTAAGTTGCTTGTTTTGTTACAAAAAATAATGTTTCATGTTTTTTATTTGATTAAAATAATTAATTTCACGTTGTTCCTTTCTTTTAAAATACTATGTTACTTAAGCAGAGTTATTATTTTTTAGCTTTTCTTTCGATTGGTATCATAAAAATCGAGTATTTTTTTTCTACATGTAAGTCGGTTCGATTCCCAGACAAAGCAAGTAATTTTTAGAAAATCCATGAATGCAGAATTACTAACTTTTAAAAATAAAATGAAGTCTTGTTTGAGCAAAATTCACTATCTACGATATTTAAGGTACTTCCCCTCCATGGCCCATAACTTTGGGACGCCCTGTATTTATTAGAAAGGTACATATTTAATGTTTACAATAAATAATATATCTATTAGAAAGGTACATTATTTTTTGTTTACATATTGGATACTCGGTAAAAATAAGAACAAAAAATTACGGAATATTTTCTTTGTAATAAATATTATGGAAATCTATACTACAATTATCAAGCTGAGGAGATTGCTTGTTTATTTGTTTGAACGTGCTACTCAGGAACCGCGGGTCCGATTTAAAATATGATTTCAGTATTGGATAGTAAAATGATCGAAAAAGGCTATAAAACATAAACTAGTAAATAACGTAAAAACGCAAGCGCAGCTGTCGGCGGGTCGGCAAGTTAGTCATAATCTAAAAAAATCATAGGCATAATTACATTTAGTCGTTGTACGGTTTCACCAAAAAAAGTTGCCTTGTTGTTTTTTAATTAGGATAGATACATTTAGATATGCAATCCACATCCTACAGCATAACCTCCAAATAAATAAGGTTAAACAAGATGACAATGATGTGGTACAATTCTTAGGCCAGCAACAAGTGGTACAATTCTTAGGCCAGCAACAACAATAATTGATCGTTATCAATAAAAATAACAATTGATCGTTATCAACGGATCAACTTATGTCGGTCGTCGTATCGCAATAACACATACACGCACACTAACAGCGTTTTTACAGCAATTGACAGTCCCACACACTGACATTTTACGAAATATTTCTATATTTTATTCAAGAACAACCGACATAGGTCCGACCTCGACAAGCGCTCGCGCGGTACTAAATGGAAAAAGCCGGCGGAATGAAAAAACTACTAAATTATGGTAGTTTTATTTTATTCATAAAAAAATACCAAAACCGTTCTACAAATTAAAATTAATATCATAGTTTAAGCAAATGTTGATAAATATTTTGATATAAATATGACGTCCCATTGATTTAGAACTTCGGAGTTATTGAGGTTTGTTTCGAAGCATTTTCGGTCGATATTAAATTCGGTATATCTTTAGAATAAAAGCATTTAACGAAAATGTACTCTACTCTAAATGAAGAATAGGATATACGTAACATAATAAAAATTAGTTTGATCGCCCATATTCATTAGAATCTACAAATTAGAGCTAAGAAAACAGGTCTTCGAGCGTTTTTTACGAAACATGTATCCGGAGAATGATTATTACTCAATATATAAACAATTTATCTAAAATGTTTCTTACTACTTTTGTAGAGGAGAAAACGAACTATTATAAAGATGTAATTGTAATATCAAACAACTAACGTAAACCATAGAATTAGGACGAGAAAACCGAACAATTTCGCGATTTTCGGTAAAAGGCCTCTTAAGAGGCAAGATGCCTGTACAATAAATAATCCTCACGCCATCTATTGCACAAAACGATACTCCCAGAAGCTTTGTAACGTATTGTTCTGGCAACAATAGATTTGTGGGTGTCATTCAGTATGTAATTGGTACAGGGCCGGAAGTAGGACGTGTTTGTGATAGCAAATGGAATTTAAGTTCGTTGACTATTTTTCTGTTTAAGGCTTTATATGGGTGAAATGGATTTAAAGTATTTTCACTATCTTTCCTAAGAAAAATACTTGTTTTTTATATGAATATAAAAAGATTGTAGTGAGAATTAAACAAGTCAATGCATATTCTAGAAAAATATTGTAAGTAAGTACATGTTTTGTAAAAATTGTGGGCTCGAAGCTTAGGTTAGGTTAAGTATATAGTTAAATATGACATCCTTAGTGAGTCTCTGTTTTCAAAAGTTCCCACAACCTTCAGAGGTGAATGCTTAATGTTTATTTGCTTCGGCTGATCCGATGTTAATTCTAAACTGTTGTTTAAACAAACATAGTTATCCAGAATACTAATCAAAGTAATCCAATCATGAATTTGAAATTTACTTTTGTAATTATGAAACTAGTTCTTTGATGAGTTTATTTGACTCTAGACGTATTGGTGATGGCTTTTCTAGACGTACCTATTGATGATGACTATTAGTCTAGTGAATATAGACTAAAAAAAGCTAGCATTAATTCGCAAACTTGATGCAGGCTCAAGTATACCATTTTAAAAGAAATATCAAAAGTCACTATCGACCCGACTGTTTATACCTACTATTTTTGTTTAGTTTGTTAAAGGCCAAAAAGACACTCAAAGTTTATAATTTCCGAACTTTAACAATTCCTAAAAATTAAAATTAACAACAAAGAAGTTACTCCGTTGCAGTTAAAATTTTAAATGCAGCTCCGTTTTGACTTTTTGTATAACCAGTCCGCTAGGCACAGAAAAAAGATTAAAAAGAGCTTTGCACTTTGTACTCTCTTTCACATTTAGGAGATTTGGGATTTTTTTAACAAAGACCTCGTAGTTTTTCACAAGTTTTCTTTTACGAACGATCTTTATGCTCATGGGGCTTGCAACGGTAGTATTTCTCTTGCAATCTATATTTTTGTCCTTACGACAGACATGTAGTAAAGTAAACGTAAACAACGTAAAAATACACTAATGTTTTTATTTTGTCTATATCAAACGTAGTCATTAGTCATTCAATTGCAAGAATTCCCAATCAAATCGGGTATAAATTTTCTGCCCATGTAGGATCAAAGGATGTTGCTACATACGATCAACTTGGTTGCACATACCTGCTTTTCATAAAATGCTGTCAAACAACCAGTTAATAAGGTAGCTAATTATACATCGAAAAACGTAAGATGTTTAAAGATATAATTACTTTGTTGTGTCCTATAAAATGGTTCTTAAAGTATCAGAATCAGAATTTATTATGGTTTGTTTATCTTTCACACATAAACGAAAATAAGATTACAATAAATATACCCAAGCTAATACTGAAGAATAAACCTGAACTGTTTTAGGAATTATAAGCAATTTGAAAACCCGCGGATGGAAAACTATCAATATATAAATACAAAAAATCTAGAGGTGCGCGGCCCACGACCTTCGGAAGAACTAGAGTGTGCTCCCACTTAGTCAACACGGCTTGAATACCATTGTTAATGTGTATTATTAATCTAGGATCTATAAGACATTTCATAATACATGTTTCTTGCGTGGTTTCTCTCACGTTTTAACGTTAGGTACACCTCTCGTCTGATTCTCACGACGACAACGAAAGTGGAAAGTAGGTGTGCTTTTTGCGCATTAACGTTAGATCTGATTTCATTGTGAGATGTCCTGATATGCTACTTTCTAGTCAAGTTTATTGCTCCATCTCTGTTTTTCGTGGAAATGTAGACGGTAATTTGTGTTGCGTTTGGTTTGATTGCATGCGAACTTCATTCACATTTGATGTCACAAAGATTACTTATATAAGAAGACATAAGAGTTTCCATGCAAAGTTACTCGTAAAAGCTTTGCAAGCGTATATTACATTTTATCGCGGAAATATTAATTATTCTCGTATATTAATTTTCAGCCCAATCGATTCAGCCGAGTTATATATAGTGTAACTAACACCGTTTATTCCCACTTGTCCTGTTGAGTAGTCCTGTTGACAGGACAACTGAGAAAAAAATTCCCAGTAGTTCTGTGACGTTTAGGACTATGCTTTACACCTGACTTTCGACTTAAAAAAACAAAAACTTGTTTTTCGACCCGCGGCTTCGCCCGCGTTTTAATATTGTCCCTGTAAAAAGAGTCCTAAGTTGTATTTCTCCTGCTTCTAAGATCCACCAATTTTCAGTCAAGTCGAACCAGCCGTCCTTGAATAGAATAGGCTAGATATTTTACGCTTTGGGTTTTAAAAAACTCATTAAAATGTAAAAACCTTAAGTGGAAGTTATCTATTTATAATTATAACATAACCTTAAATCTACCAAAATAAACAATATTCTGAAAGTAATGAAACAATATTGTTGTTACCCGTTGTTGCTCGCGTTATTGTAATTTTCTTCGCATGAATGAACAGGATATTAAGGTTCATTAAGTTTATGAACTTGCTGAATATTTAATTATTTTGAGCCTTCATATTGTTGTATTAACCATTTTGTTTTGTTGTTGCTAAGCAGGGAACACACGAAATATCGAAAATAATACAAAATAGGACTTATGGTATGTATTCTGATATGCCCGTTTTTTTTATTAGATTATTTTATTAATTTCTAATAGTAAGTTCTATGTTAAAGTATTAATTGAATGTATTGTTTAAAATAAGTAATTTAGGATTGATTTATTATATTAAAATTGTTAATATGATAATGTGAATTTGTAATTAGGTTGATAACTTATGTAATTTGTAAAAGAAAAAACATATAAACAGCTGTATGTTAATTACTTACTTTACTCAATACACAACACCTACTCAAGCAGGCAAAGGGAGCGGAAAATACCCGTTTTCACAATAATTAAACCGCCCCATGACGGGTGAAACGGGGACTGTAAATGAACTCATTTGTTTCCTTTAGTGACGGAGAATCGACAGAAACTAACAAACGGAAGTATTTCGTGGCTGGTTAGTGTTTGTTTTAAAACACGTGCTCTTACGGCTAAACCGGCATGTTCTGAAAACTTTGAAATTTTTGAAGGACACGTGTCATTCACCTACCCGCACTTGGCCAGCATGGTAGATTAATGCCTAATCTCAAGCTCTCGGGTCAAGAGAGAAGTCAAAGTGTCGCAGCAGTGGAAACGTAAATAGGGGTGGTTATGATGATATTAAATTAAAAACTTCACTAAGCTAATAGCTTGACAGAAACTATGTAAGAAAGTCATTTTATAAGAACGGGAATTACTCACGTATTTACAAAGGAGCTAACTCTCGACATTTCGACCACAACAAATAAAATATTAAAAGTGAAATATGTAAGAAAGAGTGAAGTAAGATCAATAAGAAGCACAATACTCAGCAATGGACATCTAAAATAATGCTGATGGCCCCTAGCAGATCACCTTACATCATTTATTAGGTACTTATTTCAACACAAACGTCAGAATACTGCTAATGTCCGAGCCAGGAATTCAAACAGCTACGAAAGCTATTTGCCTACTAATTATTGCGAATTGCCATTGTTTTATGTTACGTAACTGTCTGACATAGAAAGCGTTTATGTGTTTGCGTAAGATTTTTACTTGAGATTCAGACCCTTTGAAACTATAGTTGGTACTCACACGCCGGCTGTTGCGTTGGGGTAATTAAGAACGTACCTAGGGCGGAAAATCTATACAAACATTCTAGTTATTTAGCACTCATTAATAATTAATAAGGTTGAGCTCCGCCCTTATGACTCAGCGTTGTTTATTACTTGCGCTCAAGATAAAAATTTACTACAACATAAATGATTTGGGATAACTTTTTGAAATGATGTAATCTTTATAAGAATATGGTAAAGAAAAAAATACAAGATTACAACGTTACCTTTGTCCTCGAAGGGGAATCGAACCCACGCCTTTTAGTGAACGCCTGGTTGCGCTGACCACGGCGCTATCGAGGAGCTAAGCTCTTGAACTTATTCTATATGTTTCAATTTAAGCTTTTTAGTATTTTGGCATTACAACGGTTAAATTCCCGCTTAATAGCCTGCTTGGCATAAATATTAATATAAGTACTCACCAATCATTCCCGTCCAACAATGCCCGGCCATTTTGAAAATATACGGAACCTGAAACAAAAATAGTCTAATTTAGAATATATTTATTAAATTATTTGGCCTTAAATAGATATATAAAATATTTTTAAATCCTCTGCAGATCCAAATGACATGCAAATGTTTTATGTTTATACAGGAAAATAAGGTTTTTTAAACCGAAATGAGTTTAAATTTATATCTCGTTTGATGAGAAGCTAACATTCCATAAACCAGATTCGTTGAAAAAAAATATTGATTTTGATACCTAACATTTATTAAAGTGCATTTAATATATTTACTCCGCTTTGGTTTACTACCAAAGTTTCAGTCAGAAAATAATGGTAAAATGCAAAACTTTGACTTAGATAAATGTAGGACTCGAACCTGTCTCTCGCATGAGGGCGTTATACCGCAAAGCCACGAACACTGACAACCAATTTTTTATTTTACTTCTCGGTTCACAGCACCGATGTTGCCATTACAATTACACACTGCGAATATTAAACGATACAATATTTATGAATTGGGAAATATTGACTGTATGTTACTTCACGCTGAATATGGGTCCAAATCTCCCGTTTTTTAATTGCATCAATGTATCTTATTCAATTATTAACTGGAATAGCATACTCGTAAGCTTAACCCGGATCTAGTGCAAAAAACTAGCATTTGATAAGGCTACCAGTTAGCCCGAAACCTATAATGTTTTATTAGATACTAGCTCACCCGTCCGTGGCTTCACCCGCTTGATAACTATGTTTTCTACTTTTAAACCAAAAGCACCTAAATCGGTCCAGCCGTTCTTGAGTTATATTACAAGAGGAGAGACTTGAGGTATATGTATTTGTAGATGGAGATTTTGAGCCACAGTAAAGCGAAATATGGATTGGATGAGTTTTAAAAATGTACCTACATATCTTCAGTTTCAACACGTATTAGGTACCTATGCCTGCTCAATATGCAATAGGCCTATAATGTTAGCGCAAGTAACTATATAACACCTTCTAACAAACTGGTGTTGCCACTTTCGGCAGCGATGTTCCTTACGTAATTTAGGGTAATGGTGTAACAAAAAATGATGATTATGTCCGCCTCTATGACTGGGACAGAGTTGATGATAATGACTCTGTGTTGACGGTATATTTTGCAATGTTTTGTTTTGTTATTTACTCGACAGTGATGTTACCCCGGGGATTAGCTAATTGAAGTGGCAATGGTCAGGCTTGTAGCTAGTAGAACAGATGGCTGATGGGGCCGACAGTTCTCTAGTACTGCGGATCGAAAAACGCAGCGTCGGACGTCCACCAACAAGATGGGTAGACGATTTACGTATACTTACTGTTGGTTTACAGTGGATGCAAGCTGCTTCCGTAAAAAAATAATGGAACTCTTAAAGATCGTTAGTTTAGCAGTGGACGTGCGATAGCTGAAATGATGATGGCATGATTCAGTGCGTAGCGAAACTGGTGCAATTTCACAAACAAAATAAATGAACCAATGCTATGCAAATATTGGATAGAATTTAATAATAAAAATGTGTAGTTTTTTTTAAATTATCAGACTGAAATGAGTGAGGAATAGAAGATGGCGCTTGAAATAGTGAAATATGGGAAACTAAAATATACATTATAACGCGGGCTAAGGGGCACCGCGGTAAGCTTATATAGATGCCACGTTTAAGATACAAACATTTATTTTCATAATCATAGTTCATTCCATTTTTCGGAAATCAATTTAATTGTTTTTTTTTTGTCTAAAATCACTTCTTAGGTAGGTACATATATTTTCCTCTCCGATTTAAAAGAGCTTTGTATTTATGATACCCTCTAAAATAAGAACCGCTCGGGTCCAATCTTTTCGTTTTTATGTTTCTTCACAATGGAAGGTGGGATTTAAAGTTCATTGCCATCCTTTAGGGAAAATGCTTACATAAAAAAATCTCCAACAGGATCATAAATCGTGAGTCGCCTTATTGCTGAAATTGGAACAGGTTCTTAATCCGAAGATGGTGTTTTAACACATTCACTGCCCGAGCTCGGAGCAGCACCAATAGTTGTGACCACACTGATCTAGAAACACATGTGCGTCTCGGGAAATGATAGTGTTAAATTTATTTTTGAATAAATAGCAATAAAAGTTTATTGAAGTGGTTATAAACTAACATACGCCATTACGAAAAGTCGTATTTGCGATTTATTTTTATAACTTTTGAACCGGTAGAGTACCTACTTGTTCGAGAGAGTGCTTTCCAAATGGAGACTCTATTAGCCATAATGATATCTAATTTTGGATTTGTGTATTATTGATTGTGGTGACGTAAGCTTTCATAGGCCATAACCATTATTTATTTTAAACTATCTTACCCGCTCGCGGCTTCACCCGCTTAAATTTTTCATATTTCTCACTTTTATCTAAATTGGTTCAGACGTTTCTTAACAAAACGAATAATAATAATATAGAGCGCACTTGTACACGCATAGTGAGCCAAAATTGAAAAGAATTAAGTCTATCAAAAACAGTGTTTTAGTGGGTACTTACTTAACATACATACTTACTAACAAACAAAACAGACCAAGTAACCTTTGAAATGTTTGACATAATGTTTGCATTGTTTTACAAAGTTTGCTTTTCTTGGAACATATATTGGGACATTCGCTAGTTTGGAACAAAATTGATTTAAGCAACCAATCTCTAATCTTGTAACATTATAACCCTGATAAATGTTTCCATGGGATTCCTACGAAGTAATTAACTCTACTTTTCCACCACATACCTATTAAAGTCAATGTGCCCCACTTAAAGCAGATATATTACTTTCTACAATGTAACTGTGAAGTTAAAACTAGTGGTTAGATAAGTAGGTACCTACTTATCCACCGGTCAATAAGGAAATCAATTTAGTACCGTCTTTCACATCTTTGCGCTAACTGCATCTCTACCACTTTCACTGAATGTATGACATAAGTGAGCTATCTGTAATCATACCATTTTCGATTATGCTGAAACATAACCGACCTATTTTGTGGAACCGGTAATACCAAACTAGAAAGGTTACGCGCCTTTTATAACTGGCCACCTGCAAATAAAATAGAGAAATAAAACTCACGTTTGTAAAAAGAATCCTTGATCCTGGCACAACACGATTCTAAATTCAAAAGAGCACGAGTGTCACCGGTCAGTTGTGAACGAGCGACTGAGCCGGGCGGCTGGGAGAATGTTAGCCTTCCACCTCTCTGATGTCTCTAGAATCGCTAAATTAACCGCATTCGAACTGCACCTTGCATGGCAACCTGTCAAAGGAGTAAATTGTCTTCTAAAATTGGCAGGTGTATATGAGCGTTGAACTTTGCGCCTGTTTGGAAGCGATTGTTATGCGTCCGAGAACCGGGCGATGCGTCCTGCATAACAATTATTAAGCTCCATCTTTTATACGTCAGGATGTGTGTTCTATTTTTAAGTCTAGCGTTACTTTTCCTTATACATTAACTAAAATCTACCCTCAAAATAACCTGGTAAAGTTTTACAACCTGTGAAACTGCACAAATCACCTTTTTCTTTCCTTAAACTAAAGAAAATACACACGTCATGATTTTCTAAGAAGATTTTTGACTCTACTCTTGTTTCTTCTCAGTAAACAATAGAGTGAAGAAATGTTTCTCAATTCTTTAGATGCGATTAGTTGGCCAATCGCAAGGTCAAGATGACTGACTCGTGTGAATCAAAGCAATCTACATAGTTGGAGCTTCGTAAAACAATAACAATGATTGTTGTACATAATACATGTATGTATAGCAAGGTCTTGTGCTTTTATTAAGAAAATAAAATATTTCTTAAATTGATTTTGTAAGATGTTATTCAGCTTTGATTTTAAAATTTTCTTAATTTTAGCGCTCTTTGGCCAGAAACAGGTTTGGTTGTGAAGTCGATTGGAGTAAATTTTGTACAGGGTGTAACGAACTAATGCGTTAAATTCATTTTATACAACGGGAATTACTCACGTATTTACACAGGAGTTAAACAACTCTCGACGTTTCGACCACAACAAGAGCAGTCTTTATCAGGAGGAGTGAATTTCGAAAGTGAAATGCGTTAAATCTCCGATTTTCTAAGTATTTGCGAGTAGGTACATAGCCCTAAATTTGGGTTTTTGGGCTTGGTATGAATAAATCAATAAATATTTAACATGTAGTTAATTAATATACCTAACTATATAATATACTATAGGTACAAAAAATAAAATAAAAAAAATACTTATGCATGTCTAAAATAGTTATAGAAAATTGTAAAACAGGTTTTAATTAATTTCTGTGACGGTTACGACCTTTTCAATTAAACTAATGAAACGAATCACAATCATTATGTGTAGGTATTTGTTATTGTAATTGTGGGTACTTAAAGTTATTAAGAAAGTGTCAAAACATGGATCTGTAAAGACACTACAGATGCAGAATACAATATTTAGGTTTCTATATAGCAAACAAAAAAAAAGAATTAAGTACAGAAAAGAATTTATGGAAATGTTTCTCTCTTTGCGAGTCCAACTTGTACAAATCTTTTTTTATTTTCTTTGCAACCACTATCATAAATCATTGCGTATTAGGATACTATACTGTCTTCTTTGGTATTATACAATAGTAAAAAAGAAACAGTGATATATGTGGTGAGTGAAATAGGCTTGATTAATGCGACTTGGCAACATAAGTCATTGGATAACTCACAATACTCATATAAAAGTCGTTGACCGGATAAATGTCCTCAAAGCTGTTGGAAGAAGACTGGTTATTTTATATGTATGTATATATCGATAATATCTATGTATAATATTCAATTTAGTGTTTATATGAGGAAATCTAGAAGTTGGTGGATACAAAACTTTCTAAGCTTACATAATGTCTGTTAAGTGTTTGTTTAGACAGTTAGAATGCCTATAATTTTATGGCTAACTTTGAAGTGAGTCTAATCTTACCTGCTCAAGAATAAAAGTCAACTAAACAGATATCTGATACATATGTAGAAGAACGCGGGTCACCGAAATAGCCCAGCGGTCTAGCTTTCCGAAGTGGCATTGGGTAGGCCATATAGCAAGGAGAACTGTTGGCAGATGGGGCCGAAAGGTTCTCGAGTGGATACCACGGATTGGCAAACGCAGCGGCAGATGTTTATATCCTTACCATATATCACTATATTAATACAAGGTTTTAAGTAACCACGGCTTAAATTAAATCTATATGTGAAAGACTCATCTTATTGTCTTCCACCTGGAATTAATGGGTGACCTTCTCTCAGCATCCTCATCTCAAGGCTGTCAGGTGAATGCCTCAGCTTATAATTACAATTTCGATGTTAAAAAGTCGATAATTGGGATGTTCAAGTCCAGTTTTATAGCATGAATAAAAATAATTTCGAAAGATCACCAACATAAAAGTTTATGTTAACAAGAACGGTGTTTGACAAAAATATTTCGTGTTATATTATCGGTCTTTGTACCGACTTAGTTTGTTTCTTCAACTCTATGTGATATACCTACGTCCTATCTAAGTCTTGTTTTGATCTTTCAAATTCTCATCTGTGTGTCTTTCTTTGATATTTATATTTATTTCAATAATAATTCTGAGATTTGTCACCAGTTGGAGGTATTTGAGGCAAAATAATGGTATGTTTAGTTGCCACAAATACATTCTAGAACTATCTAATCCCGTAGTAAGATTAAGCTTGTGTTTCGGGTAGGTATTAGATATCTGATGGCTAAGGTTTATTATCTGAAGGTGTATAGAAAGATAGAGTCTTCTCAGAGTAATAATTGAAAGGTTTGAATAAAAAATCGTCTACATTATTCACTACTAAAACAGAAATATATAATCTGTGCTTTTATTAGTGTCTTCTTCATAACTGAAGTTATGCTCTCTTCAAAGATAAGAAGTGTAAATATAAGAAATAATATAAATAGGTAAGTAAGTAAGGTAGACTAGTGTGGTGTGTCCTAAATAAGCACACGTTTAAAGTAATGATGAAACCCATAAGCAAATTTCGTAAAAACATTGCACAGAAGCCCGCGGCTAAGCCATTCAGATTAAAGCGTTGTTTCAAAAGTTGTACTCGTTATAGTCGTTCTGTAATTATCGAATAGTCGTTTGCGATGATGGTAATAGCCGTTCGGAAGTAATAGCAAGGTCCATGGTGATCCATCCTTTCTAAAGCGGTCCTATAGCGAGGCCAATGGTCGTCCTCAGGCTGTACTATGGTGCGAGTTATAAGCGCAGGCGATTTGTGAAGATATATAATTATAAGCATAATATTAATTTTATTTATTAGGAAAATTGTATGGAAACTTTACAAGATCACATCTCAATAATAATAATCAATAAACAAACAAATTGGAAAAAAACATCTTTACGATTCCTCCAGTTTATATAATGTATAGTAGCCCTGGCTGCAAAACCACTATGCTATCGAGGGTTACGATATTTGCTCTTATTTCATACCTGTAACTTGTATTTTTTTTCTATATAGCCTTTTTAAATATTAAGAAATTAAAAAAAAAACAATTTCTTCAAAATAAAGTAAAAGTAATTAAATATAAATGGTAGGTACGAAACTCTTTGCATGTGCATATTTAAATCGTATCGTCTGGAGCCGCAGAATTTCGTTACTTACACTAATCCCAAAAGCAATGTAAACAAATACAGCGATTTGCTCACGCTGGGAGAATCCCACAATTGTGCCCAAGCTATTGTGCCCACGCCTTGGCCAAAATGTGCCCATTATGTTTAGATAATTCGTTTAATTACTAAGGAAATTAATTATATCCGGAAGATACCTACTCGTATTTTATCTGTTACGGACGTAGGTATATTCCTGTATGTTGTCGTGTTGATTGATTTGTAATAATAATGTAAAACTTTTTTTTTGTATAGTTACGAAATTAAGACATAGACAAAATTTTAAATATTTTCTACTAACATTTCTTTCATCATCATCATCATATCAGCCATTGGACGTCCACTGCTGGACATAGGCCTCCCTATATGACTTCCAGTCATTACGGTCGCTCGCAGCCTGCATCCACCGCGAGCCGACCGTCTTCACCAAATCATCAGTCCACCTTGTTGGTGGACGCCCAACGCTGCGTTTCCCGATCCGTGGTCTCCACTCGAGGACTTTTCAACATTTCTTTATTAAAATAATATGTTATAAATTGCATTTTACATTTGTAGATATTGATTATAAATGAACTCTACCATAATTATTTAGAGAAATTGGTCTTCTTTAAAGACAAATGATAAAGAAATAATTGTTGTAAAATTGTGCACATAGTAAACAAATAATTGTTAGTTACATGTGCGTGTTATGGTATCAATAATTTTAATCCGGTTTAGAACTTTTATTACGAAACAATTATTTGATTTGGTAACACCTTTTTAATTATTATGTTAGGGTGACCTAACATTATTATTATAATTAAAAAGAAATGAATAACATGATTTCTGCATGTGGCTTTGTGGATTTTCTTGCGGTAAAAACTAAGGTACGAACTAAGGACTAGACTAGTAGTTATAACCACGAGTTAACTCGTGGTTAACTCGTGGTAACTCGTGGTTAACTCGTGGTAACTACTTAAAAAAATACGCTTCTAAAGAAATACATGAAATTTAATTATACGGGTTTGCATAATGGATATATCGGTAATTAAGATTTCTAATATATGTATATTTCGTTAGGGAACTAATGTAGATTTCTTTATTTACCTAGTTCGATCTTCCTCCGTCCTTTTTTCTTTTGGAATTTTTATGTGGGTATTGTTTTTTTTGCTTATTAGTATTCTAAATGGTTAAAAACTAAAACGTTTTGCAGTTATTTGTATAAAAAATTGTCGTGTTTAAATATTTGCAGATCGTACAACTATGTATTTGTCCCGCGGCGGGAATCGAACCCGCAATCTCTACGTTGCAGACGGTCCTTCGCCCGCTGCGCCACAGAGGTGTTATAAGAATAGATGGGGTGGTTTTATTTCTGACCAGCATCATTGGCACATCTCTATGGTTTCATAATACATCACCATGCCAAGTCCATCTCCAATTTCATTTCGACAAACTCGCATTAATATGGGATATTGGCAAAGGAGCAGTTAGAGGGTTCCGGACCTCGTATCGAGTGATGGGTCTGATGAATAGCACAAGAGCTGACGACTATAAGCTACTATTTATCTACGTTCCCACTGCTGGGACACAGAGACTATTCTCTTGATGAGATTAGGCCTTATTTCACCACGCTGGCTAAGTGCCGTCATCATCATTATTTATTTATTATTTATTAAATTAATTAACACGTTTAAAAACCGAAAAGATTGATAAAAGTAGCATGAAATTAAAATTATTAAAGCATACAAAATATACTTACATCACATAATATATTATATATATTAAATATAATAATTAAATATATTAACTCAATATTAAACTTAAGTACCTATATAAAACTTTTGCGATTTGTTAACATAATTAAAGATATAGGACCTTGGGGTCCTAAGGCACAAGCAATATAATCATGATCTTGCTAAGCTTCTATCTAATCGAGTCCTCAGAAGAATCCTGATTTTTATTAGTTGTGTGGAACAGTTGTCTCTCTCTAATATATAATAAAAAATTGCTTTGCTTAAGAAACACCGATTCAGCTGATTTGGGTTTTAAATGTAGAAGTTCAGAGATGTTTATGGTAAAAAAGCTATTGAAAGCGGTCGAAGCAGTGGGCGATCCAACTAGTGATGAATAAATAATATCGTCTTCGGCTCCTCGACTACAAGTTATTGGCAGATTATTGGCATCTGTACAACGTAGATGACTTACGAGGGATCGGTTACAAATGTTATTAACATCATCATCATTCATCCACTGGACGTCCACTGCTAGAGATATGCATAGCAGTGAACGCGAGCAGTAATTTAAAGATTTCCTTTAATTATCTAGTTGTTTCGGTCGGCACCCTGCTTCCACCTTGGACCAGCAGCGTTCATTAGATCTTCTCTTTCGATCATCCATTAAGTTCCTGTGTTTGTGGACGTTCAACGCAGCGTTCTCTTCATTCGCGATCTATCATAATATGGCAAAATAACGTTTGCGGGGTCAGCGAGTGTTTTATAAAAGTCAGTTTTATAGCTAGTTTTATATTAAATTCCACTATACCCTGAATAGCAAGACACAACGTGCTATTATTATACTTTATGATTCCCTGAGCGCCTGGGTATGAAATGAAGGCAATATTTTATGTCGTGTTTTATTTTGCTATTATAAAAAGCACGGCGCTTTTGTAAGCTTATTTTAAATTAGCCTTCCAGCAGCGGCTTTGCCTTTTAAAGCGATTATAACGAATTTTTCCGCCCCAAAAAGTAGTTTATTTGTTTTACAAATTAGTACACTACAAAAGTAAACTATATTATTGAAAGATTTCAGTTATATCCTTACAAGGTAAATCTACTGTAGGTACACCCGTCAATTTTACCAAATCATCTGTCAATCTTGTTGGTGCATTACAAAGATACCTACGTTTGTCAGACGTATCATTCATAATTATGGCTCTAATCATGCTTATGGCATAGGTACTTATGTATACGGCCAATTTAAAAACATTTAAAATGAACTATAAAACGTCGAAAAAACATTATCTGGTTCTTGTAATTTATAGCATTAGGTATTAATCATAGTTATAATACAACATCAATCGCCCCACCACTGGCCGGTCCGTTAGGACGCCGAGCACGGCGCGCCCCACGCGCCTCGCTCGGGGCAGTCACGGTCAGTACTCGTCAGGGAGTAGTAGTCAGTAGTCAGACTCAGGGAGTCTTAGAGAGTCACACGGTAGAGTCAGTCAGAGAGACACAGACTAGTAAAGTAACGACACGCGTTGTTAGACGGACGTTGCACCGTTCCGCGTTTTGATTATATTTGTGTTACTTAGTGTTATTGTAATTTGTATGTTTCTCTTGGTGAATACACGACTGTATTAGAACGTTGTCTGTCATTTCCCTCCCTATAACTGGCAGCCCAACGTAGGAGCCGAAATATAAAGTTTATTGTGCAGAACACGTGATCGCGTTTGTTTTCAGTGCCTAATATATCGAAATAGTGAAGTTGTGAAGTGAACTCCTACTTTTGTACCTATTTTCGTGTGGGTTACTGTCGCGATTGTGTGTGTTAGTTTAATCTGCGTAATAAAGTAATAATAGTAAATTTGGACAACGTTCTTCGGTAAATACGCGTCGTGAAAACCGCGAAACTCGGAATTCGAACGCATGGTGTCTACATGCGTAGTGCGCGACTGACTGTTTTGTGCATAGTTACATAGGTTTTGTCTCAGGTATTTCGTTATTACCTCAACCTAGTGTAATTTATGAACAGTGGTGACTCTTTAGACTTGAGTGCGTACGTGTAATAAGGAAGGTATTCGCTTCTAGTTTTCGATGCAGGTTACCTATCTATAGCCTGAAACTAGATACCTGTCCTGGTACGAACAGTGTAGTTTGTAAAAGTATAGAAATTTGTGTCAATAGACATTCTGAAAATTGTGTAATTTCTTTGTGCATTAAAACAATAGCGTGGGATCGAGACCCAACGGAATTTTGTGCCGACTTTCTAAATACGGGGAAGGGTCTATACCTGACTTTGCCCAAACATCTGGCAAGCTTGGAACTCTTGGAACATTTTATGACCGTTTGGCACGAAAGTTTTATGACTAAGTTTTTTGTTTTGCACATGTTGATTTCTATTCTTTGAGAAATTCTTACAAAAAAGGGATACGGAAACGTTGAAACAAAGAAAAAGGTTTCTGCTACCTAGTCCCAAAAAGGTTTCTGCTACATCTGTGAACAGTAAAGTGCGTGGTATTATTAGGACTTGAGAACTTGTGAGTGACTTTACAAAACGTAACAATGGTTGTGACAAGATCGTGTGCTTCGAGCCCAGCTGCAGAAAATTATGACGCGTCTGCGGACGCGATGCCGCGTCTGCCCGCTGCTGACGCCTTGCCTAGCGAGAGCGTTGCGTCCATGCTGGACGCGCCGCTGCAGATGCCGCATACAGCCGCCGCTGCGGGCGTGACTGACGCCGCAGTAGCTGCTGTTCCTGTTGCTGCTTCGTCATCGGTCGTGATGACGACCGATCAGCTGCTGCTGCTGATAGAAAGGCTAAGTCGCAGCGATCCTGTAAGTACTCACATACCTACTTACTCAGGAAATTTCGCCAAGTGTACTGCGAGATACGATGGCGACAAATCAAGTAATGTGCAGGCATTTATAGATGCTGTATTGACATATAAAGACTGTGTTGGTGTAGACGACAACATCGCGCTTCGGGGATTGCCTATGTTGTTGTCAGGGTTAGCCGCAACCTGGTGGCAAGGAGTCAAGGATTCAACTCTGACGTGGCGCGATGCTATAAAGGCATTAAAGCAAACGTTTGGACCGAGGTTGCCACCACACAAACTATACAGATCTATTTTCGAACGGGAGCAACGCATTGATGAAGCGACCGACTTATTTATATGTCATCTTCGAGCGCTCTTCGCTCAGTTACCACCTCACTCTCTCAATGAGGCGGTACAGATGGATATGTGTTATGGTCTCCTGCATCGCCGGATCCGGGAAAAGGTTCCTAGATCGACGTTTGACAGCTTTGGAGAGTTGTTAGCGCAGGCTAGACGCGTCGAAGACATCATTGATGAGAGCCGACCATGTGCGTCTGAGGATGTCAAGATTCCCGTTACAGTGAGGAAACAATCACTATCATCCTCACCGCCGAGCGATCGTAAAGCTCGATCTATTTGCAATTATTGCAAACATTATGGTCATTTGAAGGCTGAGTGTCCACGTTTGACTAACAAGACAGCTACGAATGTTCCTGACGAGCCACGTGTATCTACACCTACATTGACGTGCTTCGGGTGCGGAGAGCCCGGATACATACGCGCGAACTGTCCTACGTGCAGAGAAAAGAAGAACGCCGTAGTTAGTAGCAGTGTATCATTTCAAGCAGTTTCCGCGAGTGCCGGTAACATTGACTCGCGTGGTAGGCCAGTGTTAAGTGTTCAAATTAATGGTGCTGTAGGAAAAATTGTAGTGGACACGGGTGCTAAACATTCAGTAGGCAGTGTTAGTTTAAGATCGCATTTAGATAAAAGTGGACAGAGATATAGAAATGTGGTAGCGGAATTTAAATATGCTGATGGACGGATTGTGTCCCAGTCTGTTGACCTTGCGCGCGTTAAGGTTTTAGTTCGTAAGGAAGTAATAAATGTTGACTTTTTAATGTTACCTAATGCAACAGATAGTTTATTAGGTATGAACTTTGTTAAGGACGCTGGCATGGTATTAGATTTCGAACGAGATGTTTGGTTTACGAAATATGATAGGGTGCCTTATTCAATAGAGTTTGAATGTAAGCAACCGAGGTTTGGTTGTTCGTCAATGAGTCTCCGCGAGGACAAAGGAACTTATTTAAATGCGGATGATCGGGTGAAACTGTGCGACCTCCTGAATGTCGATGAAGACATTTTCAGACCAGGGGGAGCGCCAACCGATTACGCCATGAATCGCATTGACGACGCAGCACCTATCGCATGTCCACCATACCGTGTAATGCCAGTGAACAAAGGGAACATTGGAAAAGGAATAGAGAAAGCAGATGTTATTGCAGAAGCAGCGTCTAAGAGGGCTGTACCTGGGGTCTTGAGAAACAAGAAGAATGGTGAGACTCGTTTCTGTGAAGATTACAGGAAATTAAATGGTGTTAAGCGTAATGGCAAGTATCCACTTCCTGTGATTAACGAGTTGTTGCAGAGGACCAAATCAGGGCATATCGAAAACCAACAAGACGTCCGCAAGACTCAGGGCGATGGGTATCGACGGGAAGCCCCGATGTATAAAAAGGGTGACCTTGTCTTAGTAGAGACTCATCTAGTTAGCAATGTTTCAAAAGGATTTAGTAGGAAATTTGCGCCAAGGAAGGAAGGCCCCTATCGTATATCAAAAGTTTTGGGACCAACTTCGTATATGATTGTAGATAGTGCTAGCCAGATGAAAGGCAAATATCATGCCAGCGCTCTCACACCATATTTGGGTGCAGTGGATGTTATACGTCAGTTTCGTCGACGTGGTAGACTGGCCAAGCCACAGACGAGACGTTTCAGTGGCTTGGAGGGGGAGGTTATAGCATTAGGTATTAATCATAGTTATAATACAACATCAATCGCCCCACCACTGGCCGGTCCGTTAGGACGCCGAGCACGGCGCGCCCCACGCGCCTCGCTCGGGGCAGTCACGGTCAGTACTCGTCAGGGAGTAGTAGTCAGTAGTCAGACTCAGGGAGTCTTAGAGAGTCACACGGTAGAGTCAGTCAGAGAGACACAGACTAGTAAAGTAACGACACGCGTTGTTAGACGGACGTTGCACCGTTCCGCGTTTTGATTATATTTGTGTTACTTAGTGTTATTGTAATTTGTATGTTTCTCTTGGTGAATACACGACTGTATTAGAACGTTGTCTGTCATTTCCCTCCCTATAAATTATAATATTGTTACTGTGACTTTGCCTTTCAATTATTCAACCTCAATCAATGGAGTGTCCATTCATGTAATGTACTGTTTCGACTAAACACTGCATTTAAAATAAGAAAGCCCCGCCAATTGCTTTCAGTACAAACTAAGTTACCTACAATAAAATATTCCATTCTTCAGTTTTCACCGCATTTTATAAACGGAAACATCGACTTTTTCTTTATCAGTACAAGCCAGCAACTCGCTTTGCACGTTCAAACCGTCAATTCTAATTTACAGGAGCAATGGGTTACGCTCTCTCTATACTGGTAAAAAAGGTTACATTTCACTCTGTTCCATAGACACTTTTTTAATCTTTATGTCGAGCAATCGATGTAATCTTTTGAGTCTTTTTCAGATAAGCTGCTTTGCAATAATTGTCAATTGAGGAAGGCTTTTGATTTCAGAATTTGTAAAAGGAAATATATTATTATTCCATCTTCAAGTAGGTACGCCGTGTTATTATACCAAATCCTCCAAAACTTCTAATGACTTGTATCTCATCCTAGTTGTATCCGTACTATAAAAATCTCCAATTAATTATTTCGCTCTAAAACTTGAAATTTTTACCAACTGTTGGAGGTTCTGTCCTATAAATGTTTAAACTCAGCTCTTATCTGACCAGTCTACATTAACCCTTACTCGAGCTCTTGGTACAACAGCGCACTGTATATTCTATACATATACTTGTTGAATGCAACCGATCTTTTCAGTTTCAGCGTTCGGAAGGTGAAGCTTGACTTCAGTTGAGCTTTGAGCCGCGCGAGGGTCGCTCGTGGACCTTACTCGGCGGGAAAAAGCCGTGAGTTTGAATTTAGAACAAACGATTGTGAATAAAAAGTGATTGTTGTTCGATAATTTATTGTCTTTGGTTTTAGAACGTTGAATAAAAAGCGCTTTTTTTCAGAAGTAACAATTTAAAATTGTGATTCGATTTTTGAGTCAGTGAGGAAGTGTGATGATAATTTGGTTGTTTGACTTTGGAATATTGGGTGGAAAATAATGCATTATCTTTAAATTGGGTTTATGCGGCGCAGGTAAGAATTATTTAATAAATATTTAATTAAACCTAAACTTATGATAGTATTTCAAGTGTATGCATTTTTAATGCTATAACCGCGCATTGGAAGTAAAAGAATAAAAATATTTTCTATACAGGACCTACCAGAGGTAGAACTTGGACTGTGTTCATCATCATCATTATCAACCCATTTGACGAGCCACTTCTGGACGGTCGGAGCTACCTATTAAAACAATTATTATTACGTACATATTTGTCTTGGAGGATTTGATACAATCATAATAAGCTTGTGGATTATATCAAATCCCCCAAGATACAAGGTATACCTAATTACCAGGCGATATTGAATCATTAAAGTACCTAGGTACTATGCATATTAAAGATGAAATATCAAACTTTATTGTTAAATCTTTTAATTCTTTTTCCGATGAATTTCCTCATTTCAATTACTTATATGTATAATCAAAGACGAATCAAATTAGTCTATGGTATAATGAATAATGTACTAGCTGACACACCCGAGGCTTCAGACGCCTTATTCCCATTTTTTCTTACTTTTTAAATCCCTGGGTTACTACGACAGCTTTAATACCAAAAGCACTAAATCAGCCCAGCCGTTCTTTAGTTATTAAATTTCCACGAAAAGTGGCGTGGATTTTAATATATGTTTATAGTTGTTCGTAGATACACGATAAACCTCGGATTACAGCCCATAATGTTATCTTTTAGATAAGATAAATGGATTTTGTTGTAATGATTGTGCTTTGATTGTGTATGAGACAACCGTACGATTGACGGCATTTGTGACGCAGCAAAAGTCCGCCTGCGACACAAGAGGTTCCGGGTTCTATTCCCGCCTCGGGGAAAAAATTTGAACATTTTGCAAATATTTGTTCAGGATGTTTTGGGTTTTACCTATATATAATAAAAATAACTATATAAGTACCTAGGTACCTTTGCATAATCTTTTAACTTTATCAGAAATCTAGCACCCGTAACACAAGCCACCTTACTCACGGGGGCTAGATTATTCTGTGTTAAATTATCCAGCAATATTTATTATTTTTATTAATAAACGCGTTGAAGACTGTACCATTATGTCAAGCCTATTCGGGTATTAGAAATTGTCACAGAATTAATTGCTGACTCGATAATGACTTTTGACGTCAAAAACACTAAAATATGTATTTAAGCCAAGTGTCAGATGTCCACGAAGTGACGTTAATTCACGCGTCATGTCACAACCCACTTTTCATTATAAATAATTGCTTATGACGGACAGACGTGACTTGAAAGTTTACATATAGACGACGCGCCTAGTCGTAACTAGGCTTTCTAGACAAGTATTAGTAAAAGAGTTTTAGAATTTGGCATAAAAAGGTAAGTTTTTTAATGAGAAACAGCGATTTAGAGTCAATAATAGTCAATCATATTTTTTTTGACATTTCTAGACCACAAACCTCAGTCGGTCCAGATAGTTTTGATCCTTATAAGAGACTAGGTTTTTCCCGCAACTTTGCTCGCTTTAGATTCAGGGTAACACGGTTCCCCTTTCCGGATTTAGAGTACAGAAGAGAAATCGCTACAGAATATTATTTTGATAATATATTATAATTATGTTTAAAAAATCACACCATTCATCACTCCATTTTGCCGTGAAAGACTTACTTTTACTTACTTTTTACCGCGGAATAATCTACTATAACGCGGGGAACTATATTAAAACGCGGGCACAGCTGCGGCGTGTAATAAGTTAATGGCGTTGCAATAAATATATGAATACCTACTGAAAAGGGAGCACTAAGAAAGGAATTTTATAGGGAACCCCAAAACATTCTAAAGATAATTTTCGACATCTTACGGTCCATGTCTCGTGTTCCTGTCATTTGGCTTAAAGACATCGTTTTATCGTTTTTCCGGTGTTTTTCCTTGTCTGTTTAAGATTAAGATAAAAGTACATATGTCGATTTTATGCATTAACAAGATAGGTTGATGGTTTCCTTATTTTTAGTAGATTCTGACAATTACAAGATAACATTATTTCTTCTTTAAATTTTTTTTAAGAAGAAACCTTTATTATTTACTTACTGCTGGGGCAAAGGGACTTTTTTCTTGATAAAATGTGATTTTCCATTTTTTTAAACACAATAAAACCTAACAGCATTTTCTAACAGAAGATGTAAAGAAGCAATTACTTTATGTATTGAAAATCCTCTTTCAACGTTTTCCCTTACAAGGTACTTACATAGTCTCGTGTGATAATAATTTGTTCATCGATGTTTATTGACTTAGATTATCGTACCTGCGCGTTATCTGATTCGATTTAATTCCTGTCTCGTGTCTAGTAATAAGAAAAATATTTTTATTTTTTATGTAGTACAGCTCTTTTGCGAAAACATATCTGATCTATCATCAAATAATAGTTTGTTTAATTCCAAACCTCGAGCGAAGTTCTGGAATAAGAAGTGCCTTCATTTCCATTTTCAAATTAGAAATTCCATTTTCAAATAGATTTTAGTTTCATGGTAGAAGATAGTGCGAATTCATTATGTAATCTCTGTCAAGCAGCGCACCTCACCGAACCAATCACATAAGAGATTCATCAATTTCCATTTTCAAAATTAACGGATAAAAAAATATTGAAAGCCTTTGAAGGAGGTTCAAAGCTAACAGCGGTAATCTCTTTAATCTGCTTTTGGTTTGGTTGATATACATCTAGAGGTCTGGGATACAGGATAGGCTATTTAAATTCTTGCTCCAGTTATGATAAAGACGGTGGCCCCCATACAAACGCAGACGGAGTCGCGGGAACCGCTAGCCTTATATAATTCTTGCGGTTTCATTTTAAAGGCATAAAATTAGCAGGACCTGAAACTCGCCATGTACTTAATTTGCTTCAACCAAACAAAAGGTAAAAAAAATCCTCTTAGTGTGTCAAATAAGTAAGTACCTAGAGAGGGACAAAAGGTCCTTTTTTCCGCAGGTCTAAAGAAAATAATGGGCCTGTTAAACGAAGGGCCAGTTTTTATCAACGTTGTAAAAGAATTATGGTCATGCAACGCGACCTAATATCGATCACCTTTTTTTAGGAGGTTAACTTTATTCCTACCCATATTAGGTACGTCTCACAACTAGGAACGACGCTCCACTAGGACCCATTATAGGTCTTAAAGTATTTACTATATAAAATAAATAACTATCGCTGGACAATTCAGACAGCATAATTAAAACTGGGTAGTTTATTATTGTAGTTATGGTAGAAGGAATCATTCACAGCATCCCTTTGTTTCTGGATTTTATCATCAAATCATCATTCAAAAGAAGGGTTGTGACTTGTGAGTTAATGAAAGCCCATTTTAAGCAATATTCCTCATTATAGGTAAGATCGGCTCCAACTCCTTTGCTAAAGTAAAAAGTTGCTAAATTGCGAGTTTTGGCGGAGGCTCAGAATATCGGTTTCCGAATCGAAAACATGATAATATTTTACTGTAGTAAAGACGGGAAGTCCACGAACCTTAAAAGGTTCATTGGATTTTTACCTATTAAAGTAGAAACTGTTGGCGTTGGCGTTGTCCAATTTATAAAGGTTCGTGGACTTACATTCGTGTTCCTAGATACGAAAATAATAAATAAAAAACCGGAAAACGCAGCGTTGGACGTCCACCAAAAAGGTGGACTGATGATTTGGTGAAGGCCGTAATGATTGGAAGTCATATAGGGAGGCATATGTCCAGCAGTGGACGACCGATGGCTGAGATGATGATGATAAAACCCAGGAACCGATAGGTACCTAACTGCAGAATTCAATGGTTATAGTTCTACGACACGTGGTTTACCAATTCCCCAAAACCTATAATGGGTTGTGCGACATACTGTGTTGTTATGGCGAAATAACACAACACAAAATGTCCAATAAATTCTTAATAACGTTGATTCATTTACACAATCAATACGAGCTTCGTGCAATGAAGCCTGCTTTTATAACGGTCTACATATTTGGATATCACTTTAATCAGAAGCCAAATATCTCGTTATTCAGCTTCACGTATTTGTATTGTACAGCTTTCGGAATTACTGTGAGTATCACGATAGCAATTTTTGATTTTTAATTTTTACATTTAAATTACCAAGTATAAAAAAATCCTTGGGTATTTAAAACTTTTTAAAGCGAAGGAAAAAGGGGAAGTTATTTAAAGTCAGAGAGAAAAGGTGAAAAAATTAAATTTTAAAGCTATGAGTAAAATCTCTTGTTTGCGTTTCCAAAAAGAATCATTATGAGAAGGTTATCTAAAGTTAATTATGTATGTAACTGTTGAAATAAAACATGGATGTTGATTTAATTTTCACGATCTACACAAGATTTCATAAAAGTCAGTCAAGTCGTTTCGGAGACACTTCTCATACACAGATAGAGATTTACCCACTCCTGCCATCTACCAAAGAGTAGGTATTTTTAACTCAATGTGTATTTTTTAATTCCATTGAAAAAGTAACAAACTTTTTTGTCGGTTACTACTGATATTTTTTTGTTGAAATAACACCCACACTAGGTTATGATTTTAAAATGAAATCCGAAAAATGGAATACGCCACAGTATTTTGTTTTTGATCCGTAGATTTTTTATATACGTTTGTATGGGCAATTCGTCGTGTCGCCGGCCTCTTAATATGTTGTGAAAAATTCGTATTCGTGATTTAAAAATTCATTTTATTGAAGTAGTTCTTTGTACCTTCACAATACTCATAAAGTGAAATGTGTTTTAATATCGCGATAATCTTGGTTCTAATGGTGTTAATTTGAAATGTTATTGTTTTGTTGCACGATACCTATTTGGTCTGACCAATTGATGTAAGGTTTTTTTTTTAAGTAACATTCTTACCTATTTATTTAGATAGTACAAATTACCTAAATTAACTTTGAACATAATTAATTATAACTAACTCGATAAATAAAAAAAATATGTATCGAAAAATTAGGTACTGTGCAAATTGTTCTTAATAAATGGTTTTAGATATTTTATCAATACCTAAGAAAAATAACAATCCATAGTTTAAAACCTAAATTACGAGAAGGACTTAAGGAAACTTGAAGTTTGTTGATAAAGTCTTAGAACTGAGAGTTTTTCAACAACTTTAAGCCCGCCTTGAGTTCCTTTGATCTAACTTTTAAAGCCTTCACACCCAGTGCATAGTTATAAAACTTATTATGAAAGAAGGTTAATATCTCCGGTTTGTTTTGTTTTCATTTTTTTGTACCATATCCATATATTATATGTGTGTGTGTGTTTGCTGAAGTACCGAATAAAAAAGTCTTATCTATCTCAAAAATCTACCAAAAAAATGTAAGATACTTATAACAGAACTGCATGCAGGGTACATTATTTATTTTTTTTACCTTGTAGGCCTACCTCATGCTATAGTGGCCGTCGGCTGAGACTACTTGAATCTAAATTAACTATCGCTTCTTAGCAAGCAAACATTTAATAATACCTATAACATAATCACCCTTATGTACGTTCCCACTGCTGGGACACAGGGGGTCTGTCGATGAGACAGATAAGACCGCACGCTGGCGAACTGCGGATTTGTGAATGCCAATGTCCTTCAAATTTTTCAAAGGTCTAAGAACATGCCGGTTTTATCACGATGTTTGCCTTCACCGTTAGAGCACGTGTATTTTATTTTAAATTCCAGCTTCGAAAAGGTTCGTGCTAATTTCAAAAGAGAGAAAATGAAATTGATTTCCACAAAAGATTTTCCTTCTAGCATCACAATAAGGATTTCTTCGTTTGAGTCTGGCAGTTGTAATTTGACAGATCACAGCATGGCAAGATCTTCAATTGGATCTTATTTAATTTGGAAGTGTCGGAATTTATATAAGGCTGTCAAGATGTAGATGGTAAGTAATGTTACTAGGTATGCCAAATCGCTTGAAATGTTGTATCAGTAAAGCCTGCGTGTATACAAATACACTAGTTTTTGTTTAGTTAAAAAGTACCCAGTAGTTTTGATTTTATAGGCATTCAAAGTTTCGAAAAATATCGAGTCTCGCTAACAGTCACATGAGCGCTTGTGACGTCATAATGCAACGTCGCGCGGGCCACGGCCCGCTTAGTATCAAGTCGCCAGCAGATTATAGTAGTAGTGCAATAGCTTGCGCAGTATTTTGTTGTGTTTTCGTCCGCGTATTAAGTTAATAGTTTAATAGTAGTACTTAAATATTATTCGATTTATAAAATGGATGAAGATAACTCAAATAGTAGAAGTACCTACCTACCATTAAACTTTGACGTTAAAGACAATATTACCTATATGTATTAAAGTTTTGTTGCTATTGGTATTTATCTATAGGTAGGTACCGCTGTTCTTAGTAAATTTAAATAAACAATACATTGATTTATTGCAAACTAGCTTCTTAGTAAATTTAAATGAACAATACATTGATTTATTGCAAACGAGTACACTTCTTATCAATAAACATCTAGAACTATACATTTTCTTAGGATTAAAAGTAGCCTATGTGTTATTCTAGACTTCGTCCAGATCCGTTCAGTAGTTTTTTCGTGAAAGATATCAAACACACCCACTCACTTTCGCATTTATACTATTCGTAGGAAGTAGGATAGATACTTAGGATGTAAATGTAGTAGCTTGAACAGATGTACTAAACCTATTTTTTTAGGGTTCCGTAGCCAAATGGCAAAAACGGAACCCTTATAGATTCGTCATGTCCGTCCGTCCGTCCGTCCATCCGTCCGTCCGTCCGTCCGTATGTCACAGCCGTTTTTCTCCTATAAAACTATAAGAGCTATAAAGCTGAAATTTGGTAAGTAGATGTATTCCGTGAACCGTACTAAGATTTCATAAAAAAATTTAAAAAAAATAAATTACATTTATGGGTCCCCATACATAGGACTGAAACTTAAAAACGTTTTTTTAAACGGACCCATACGTGTGGGTTATCGATGAATAGGTCTTTAAAAATCATAACAATATTTCTAAAACCATTTAATTTTAAACTAAATAGTTTGGACGTGAGACTCTTCCAAAGTGCAAAACGGAGTGTCCCCCCCCCCCCCCTCTAGTTTCTTAAATAAGAAGATGATTAATCTAGAAAAAAAATATATTGTACATAAACATAAAAACTAACAACGAAAATTGGTTTGAACGAAATCTATGAAGTAGTTTTTTTATAGTACGTCATAAACTATTTCATATAAACAATTACTGCGGAAGCCTACCATGGGCGAGTCCGACTCGCACTTGGCCACTTTTATTTGTATTTATTTTACTTACAATATGCGTGAGGCCGTTTATTTTGATTTAAAACTTGTTTATGCGCTTCTATACTTATACTTATCTATACCTACTAATAATATTATAAAGCTGACGAGTTTCATTGTTTGTTTTAACGCGCTAATCTAAGAAACCGCTGGTCCGATTTCAAAAATTCTTTCAGTGTTGGATAGTCCATTTATCGAGGAAGGTTATAAGCTATATTACATTTTCAAAAAAAGTAGGGATCCGCACGGAAAACCCAAATATGTCACCCAAGTTGTAAAAAAAAAATCTTATATCGCATGCGCTGCGAAAAGTATTCATTTTAGAAATATACAATATACTACAATTTTGTAGAACACATTAATATCTACAAAAAATGTCGCGACAGCATATTTCTAACTATTATAGTTACGTCACAATAACAAGCGAATGCAAGCGGACTGAGTGAACCAGACTGATCGTGCTGCACTATGACGTCACACCGTTACCGGCGGCTCGCGTCGTACGGTTACAACTTGTTTTACTTCTAAATCGGAAACTAATTGATGTATCGAAGTAATTCTTTCACTAGTATTTTTTATATTTGACATAGAATATGGAGTGCTATTCATCAAAATTAGGTAACATTATCAATTCCGAATCTTTTGAAGGACTAAGGCCTCAGTCTCGAAACCAGCGGGCAGCGGGGCGGCGGCGGCGGCGGCGCGGGAGAGGGGCGGGCAACGCATACCTGTTCTCGAAACCAGCGGGCAGATCGCGCGGCACTGTAGCGGTGTAGTGTTGTGTTCGTGGTTGTGTTGTCGACATTCGCAAACGAAATGTCTGAAAATCGGCGACAACATCTTTTTGATTCAAATGTGAAAAATTCAAAGAATATTTTGTAAATAATCCCATTAGCTACTAATTAATTTGTAAACCATAATAAGCATTGTATATAACATAATAAATAATTTTAATATTCACCTACCTTCAATATTCAGTTCATTTTTTATTTCTTCCCATAATTGATTAATTATTCTTCTATTTTTATGGTTCACATCTTTGCTGTTCCATATGGGTCTCCTCTCAAAGATTGCCGAAATAATTTGCTCTTGCACGTCCGAGGACATTTTGATAAGTCACAAAAAAAAAGTACAACACTATACCACAATGCAGACGCGCAACGCGGGACGGTCACCGCTCGACTGGAGTGCACCGCTCGTTGCCCGCCGCCGCGCCGCTCCCGCGCCGCTGTTTTCGAGACCCGGTCCATTTGACGATACGCATAAGATCCTGCCGCTCCCGCGCCGCCGCCGCCGCCGCCCCGCTGCCCGCTGGTTTCGAGACTGAGGCCTTATTTTGTCATGTTTTGTGAATATTTTATTCAACGTTATCTCAGCTTAGTATTGTAGGTAATTTTAATTAATTAAAACAGAAGTTATGCAGGATAAATCCTTGCCGTTGAATACGTTTAGAATAACATTGATACTTTTTAACAATATTCATTGGCGTAACGAGGATTAAAAAGAGTAGTTCAACTAATTTATTTTAACTCATAGTTCTCTCGAAAGTTTTCTGAAATTCGTAGTAGTAAATAGATAATGGTTATTTACACGTTCTGACTGCTTATATCCGAACAAACCGAACAGATTTCCTCAGAACTGTCCGATTGCCTGTAAACTCATAACATGAGTGATGAAATGTACTGTAGCAGTCTCAGATAGCAGAACGCAGGCACAAAGTACCTAGTACCTAATACGTAACAAAGTATGTTATGTATACCTACTCGTAAATGTAGCTATGTAGCTTTCTTGTATTGGCTGAAATCAATGTTTTATTATTTAAAAAGCAAATTGGAACTTAACATAACCTGAAAAAAGTGTTGGATCTGTATCTGAATGCAAAGTTATTAAATGAAATTTTTGAACTTGAAACATACTATGATTTAAACGTTTTTAAGTTTCCTAATATTTCCACACTGTTTCAAGCGCCATCTTCACGGAGAGAAATGTAGGTTAAATTACGTCTCTGGTAATTTTACCATGTCTTGAAATATTTTAGAGTAAAACATAACGGCATTATAATGTAATCAATCAATTAAGTAGTAAATAATGGATGGTCTGTAAAATAAATTAAAAAATTGTGATGGATAGAAGGTACAAACTGATTATTTCTTATTATACTCCCGTGGTTTTGAGGTCTCTCGCATTTCAAAATAAATCTTTTTGAACCAAGACAAGTTCTGAAAGTTAGGAGTCTTATTTGTTTATTTATGTTATCACTAATATTATGCAGTTTGTTTATTATTCTGTTTCAGAAAATGTAAATTTTATATTTGCAATAAATAAATAGGTACCTAACACTGAAGTTTAATATTGAAGAGTTTGTTTGATTGATTGCAATAGGCTTTATTATTTAAACTATAAGTAGGTACCTACTACTGTAGATATCGTTAAAAAACTTATTTAAATGTCAGGCCGACTCAAAGTACGTGACTGTTGAATGATCATTATTGATTGAATGATTGGCCTTTCGTTTCACAGTTTACAATCAATACGGAGCAAAACAATCAGATGTTATTTATTAGTTAGAAGTTCTGTCGGCTGATAATGAGGCCGAGTGTAAAAATAAACGGTAGGTACACGTCAGACACCATCTTCGTTTTCATTGTGTTATCGCATCATCAATTTGAGTTTTTACTTCTCATAACAACTCACTGGTCGTCATTATGAGTTTGACGGCCTCTGTGGCTCAGCGGGTGAAGGTCCGCCTGCGACGCAAGAGGCTGCGGATTCGATTCCCGCCTCGGAACAAAGATTTGTACGACCTGCAAATATTTGTGCCGGGTGTTGTGGGTATTTTCTATGTACAGCAAAAAAATATATGGATGTATAATCTATTAAGTATGTTAAGCAGAAATCTAGCACCCGTAATTCCGCTTCGGTTACAGATCTGATACACACTTAGTTATATGTTTAATTAATAAAACATACTCTACAGCAAGCTGCTAGTGAATGCGGCCAAAAATCGGAAAGCAAAATTTTCATGAAAAACGTCCCGGATAAATGTGGACTAAATCATCATAAAACTACCATAAAGAATAGAATGAGGGTCTCCCTGTTACCACTATAGTTCTTGGAGAATTTTTATAATCACTACGCTTAGCAGACAGGTTGGTGATTGCAGTTGGTACAGGACTCAGAACGACGATGCTGCCAATGTTATGGAATAATCCCTTATATTAGCCAGAATTATGACATCTGCTGTAAGAGAATCTCGGGAGCTTTACTTGCAGAAACATATAACCATTCTAAACATAATAAACAATTTCTGTTCTAAAGATCTGACAGACATTTAATGTTACCTTTTAAAATTACCTGAATTTGTTTTTGTCATGTGATGTTATTTTTGTAGTCACATTTTTGGAGCGTATTGGAGCGTGGACTGTAGGTATCCAGTCTGTTTTCCTGCTAAGTTTGAAATTGTGAAGGAATTTTGGCACAGTTTTCAAAACATTTTTCACAAACTTTATTGTAGGATTATGTTTGTAGGTACCGATCATTTTAAGCAGGATAGCGTCACTTGTGCAAATACAATAGGTATAGTAAAACCATTTCTAAAATGAACGCCCCTCCACCGAATTCTGTATTTTTTTTTCTGTTTTTCTGTATTTCCTCTCACACGTTGAAATCATCACGGTTTTGTGGAGGGGAGTTCATTTTTAGAATGGTTTTACTATACCTATAACCTAAGAGCCCGTGATGGCCAGACCTTCCTTTAATTCACAAGCGTGAAAATTATGTCATGTGTATGTCTAACATAGGTAAGAATAACCCCCAAACATGAAACCTGGATCGCGGTTCCTTTGGGAGATAACAGGTAAAAGGTGGTTATCTCCCAAAGGAACCACGATCCAGGTTTCATGTTTGGGGGTTATTCTGACCTATGTTAGACATACACATAAAATAATTTTCACGCTTCAGAATTAAAGGAAGGTCTGGCCATCACAGGCTATTAGTCTTTACTAAGAGCCCGGTCTGGCCAGACCTTCCTTTAATTCACAAGCGTGAAAATTATGTCATGTGTATGTCTAACATAGGTAAGATTAACCCCCAAACATGAAACCTGGATCGCGGTTCCTTTGGGAGATAACAGGTAAAAGGTGGTTATCTCCCAAAGGAACCGCGATCCAGGTTTCATGTTTGGGGGTTATTCTTACCTATGTTAGACAAACACATGACATAATTTTCACGCTTGTGAATTAAAGGAAGGTCTGGCCATCACGGGCTCTTAGTCCACTATGTACAATGCAGTTTTTTTATAAAGTAATATCTTGCATTCAAATTGTTTTTCTTTACAAAGTATTGATGAATAATAATTTTGAAACAAACAACACAACCATATCTGACAATTAGTAAACAAATAAAAATAAATTCTGAATTAGTGTAGAGACATTTTAAGATTTATCTTTTAATAGAAGTTTAGTTTTATTTTGTTTGTCTTTTAATGTTTTCTTATCTTATCTGATATTGTAACCGTATTAAACCATCCGCATTTTTTCTTTTCCCGTTTACCCCGAATAGAAGTCGTAAATCAATATCATAATTTTTATGTGGATTATAAAAAATATATTGCTCATAAACGCTAAAGAAACGTTTATGTTGGCTTAATACGTGAACAGAATTATTTTTTTAGTAAAACAAGCGTAAGTAGTAAAATATAATCTGGGTAACCTGTTTTCCAGATTTTTTATTATCAGAAACTTAATAAACTGGCAAAGTCAGGATATGGATTACCCTAAAAGTTGTGTTATGTAAGGCAGTTTTTCTTGTTGTTATTTATTTATTTATTTACTTGTAAAATGAATAGAATAATTCATACAATACAAACAAACAAATATCTAGGTGCACAAGACATATGTAATGTAAATCTATAAACTTTCAGTAAATAATATTCAATCATTAATTGTTCATCAATTGTCCAGCAATATCAACGAGCTTCTCGTAGATATATTGATTTAAACTAGCTGCATCCTTCAATTATGCCCGCGTTATAATTATATTTTAGCGCTGAAAATTAATATAATCAAACTAAAAACGTTTTATCGTAAAAGACCAACAAATATCCAAATAAAACTATCGGCATTTACTCGTAATGTAAGATTATACTTACTACACTGTTAACCCATCTCATACCTACGTTAAATATAATATAAATGTTAAAAAACCAACAATATTTTGAGGAAAACATATAAGTAGTGGTTTA
Organism: Chloroclystis v-ata; assembly: GCA_963691955.1. Lineage (NCBI taxonomy): Eukaryota > Metazoa > Arthropoda > Insecta > Lepidoptera > Geometridae > Chloroclystis > Chloroclystis v-ata. The sequence goes on from OY829905.1 coordinate 7,698,620, forward strand.
CATCTAGAACGATGTTAAATAAGTAGGTACAATGTGCTCCAGAAAACACAATACGGTTACTTATACCATTGTCATTGTACAGGCCTGACAGGTGTCATCCTACTGTCATTTACGAGCCTATGGAAATGGAGTTCTGAAAGTTTGAAATTATTGTGGAAGTTTCGTCGTTTTCTTTATCGCTATTTGGAGGGCGCGTGGATTCTATGTATTCTACATCTATACATTTATCAAAACACGCTTTGTGGGTGTAATACATTTTAGATTGTATTTGTATGTGGTAGTTAAAGTAAGATCATTTTCAGAAAGTTAATACGTGATACTTCTTTCGAGTTTTGAAAGAAAATATTGAGTAGGTACTACAAATTTACTAAATCATAGTTCTAGAATGACTGAGTACCTACACACAAGTTTTAGTAGTAGCTTCGTTATCATCACGATCTTCATTAGGTACGTACTTTTATTATTAATCTTTATTAGTACCGAGCACAGGTCCCATTTCAATACTTCATTTTTTCAGTGTTGGATAGTACATTTATAGAGGAAGGCTATAAGGCTTTATTATACCAACATTTTACTACTTTGGATAAGTCTCTCGTGCATACTTATTAGTTTAGAAAAAAATGATGTAAGAAACCCTTTTATTTTTTCGAAAGGTAAAATGTTTTTATTAACCCCATATAGGATAATATGTGTTTGATAGTCGTAGGTCTACGTAACCCTAAAAATGAAGTTTTCGATAAATGAATTAAATTTTCACCCACAACAGCCGAAACTTTACTCCCCTGTTTTCTTAGAAAAACAATTTAACTTCCTGTTTAGCTAGGGTGCGATATCATTGTTGACCACAAAAATGGCATGGCAAATATTTTCATATTCGCCCAAAGTGTTTTGTATTTACATTCAATGATAATTTTGTGTTGACATCTTTATATAAGCGGAATTTTTACTATTGTTTTATAATACCAAGAACACCTAAATCGTCCCAGCCATTATAAATAAACCATAATAAATTACAACGAAAAGTAGCATTGATTTTTTTATAATGAAAGAAAAAGAAAGAAAATTCTTTTATTTGCAGCAAAAACACACATATTTTAAACACAAACTAATTAATTAAAGATCATGCACATTGTCACATGTTTGTCGCTGCAAAACGGTCCCTAATGCATTATCCAAGCTGCTGGGACAGATATTGATTATTGACAGCATTTGAAATCACATGCATAAAACGTCCTGGGTTCATAGTAGCCGACACGTGCTCAAATTTAGAATCAGGTTTCAGTTGCAACACTCGTATCGTATTTCCCACACGTAACTTTCACACAATCTCTCAACTTTGCCGATAACTTTTATCTTCCCAACTCCAGTAAACCAAATAGGGAAATAGTGTAATTCACTTTGGATCCCAAAGTTTTCATTAGTTTTGTTCGTTCGGTTAAGTGTTTGTTTCTAAAGCTTACTTACGGTAAATGTCTTATACAACAATCAAACGGAAAATATTCTTGGAGCGTTATTTATTTTTGGTATTAGTACAGGTTCGTTAGATTATTTAATAATAGTTAGAAAATCGGTAACATATTCATAATAACATAACACACTACACTATTCATAAAGCTGCTCAGTAGTCTTTCATTAATAAACATCAGTATGTTTGTTACTGTAATAAGCCTCTCCAAAAGAATTTATTACATATCTCAAGAATAAATACATTACTTAAACATTAAGATAACATAAAAATAGAATAATGTAATATTGTATTGTATCAATAAGATAGATTTAAATGTTGTCGCAATTATAGCGATAGATTATTTAGTTTCAGTAGTCATAGCCGACGGTCACGATGTGGCAAAAGGTAGGCCTAATAGGTTTAAAAAAAAAAAACATAAAAATAGACTGTCCAAGGTCCAATGTTACATAGTCTGATCAATCCCTTTCTTTGTTCTCAGGTATCGAGCAAGATGACGTCGGACAACGCTCTCAATTCACAAAGGTAAGGATTATCCTAATGATGTAACTACCATCTACGCTCAGAGGGAGTCGTATTACCAACTATAACACTATTACTGTATTGACTATCGAGGTGATGTAGGTAGGTTAGGACTTACAGACAGAGAGCGGTCTTGGGGTCAATCGTCCTGTCGTGTTCTGCGTTCGTGTTCTACTCATAAACCCCGCTGTTCTGCTTGACCGCCGCGTTCAGAATAGCTCCTGAGTATTTCAAAGAACGCAGCCACTGAATAGGTACTATCGGTTTGATAGTACCTGTACCACCAGACCATCCATGCAGACAGGCAGAATAAAAACACTTATTTTTTTATATTTATACTATGGTGATTGCCTCTCATTTAAGTCCTCGATAGCGTAGTGGTTAGTGCAAACAGGGCTAAACTGGGTTGGCGTGGGTTCGACTCCCACTCGAGGACCAAGATTACGTTGTGATCTTGTAATTTTTTTTTCCTATACAATTTTCTAGTTACTTATCCTTTTATTTATAGGAAAACACATAACGCGATAATTTCGCGTAATGCTTGATAATTTGCGTACAAGACAAATTCTACTTTTTGGAAATTTAAAGATTTTATTGATCTTGGACTTGAAACCATTGAACGTAAAGTTTTTAAAATAACAATTTGTTTCCAGCCCGACCAACTCGTTTACCCTCATCTGTTTCCAAACCACGTATAATAGATTAAACAGCCGTATGGCCCTAATGTACGAGGCCTTAATTAGTCCCTGATTCGTTCGACTTCCAACCACAAAGCAATCAAGACAGTGATGTACATTTTATTGAAAGGATAACAGTAACTGTCAAGTGTATAACGAAACGATGTAGTATGTAATTTAAATGCAAACTTAATAGTTAGCGTTTAAAAGTCTGAAGTTTTAGCCCTAATTTCACCAAACACTGTTTGTTAGTTTAACATCCATTAAGTAGGTAATTAACAGTCCATAAATATGCGTAAACTGACAGTTATTAAACATGACGGGATGTTAAATTAACAAACAATGAGTGGTGCAATTAGGTCTTAATATTTTAGTCTTTTGTTAATTCTTGAATAGGTTCTTCTTAGGGCTGCTTTGATGATACCCACGGGAAAATATGGGGCGAATCTTAGACCAAGAAAATAAAAAAATTTACAAAGTTAAATAATTTCAAAACAGACAATTTTCAGAAAAATCGAGAAGGCACTTAATTCTATCTAAAAAATTCTAATATTTTACAGGGTTTTCAAGAAAACATCTCCCAACAATAAATTAACTTTATATCTGGCGTCGCGGGACCTGGTGGTGGAAAATGGCAGCATCGACAGGATACAGGGTGTTCTGCACGTTGAGTCTGAAATCATGGAGAAGAAGAATCTGTATGGACAAGTCACGCTAACCTTTAGGTAAGTATTTCCTATCTCACACTGCCACGCACCCCGCTGTATATCATCATTATCTTATGCTAGGAATGGATATCACAATTAACCAATTTTTGCAACATATTTCAAAAAATCTAACATCATTTGTCTTGCTATAGAGACTTAGATTTTTTTTATTTATTCCACAAAATAAAACAATTAAAAAGGAAAAATAACAATAACACAAAAGAAACCACCACAGAGGTTTATAAGTTAGTGTTATTATGAGTCACTTATAACGAGAAGGTTGAAATTTAATTTAGAAAGAAAGTTATATTATAAAAAAAAGAAAAAAAACTATTTTAACCTAAGTCTGGATTGGGTAGGTACCTATTTGAGTATTAAACCTATGAAGGTTAGCTAGAAAGTAAATAAATGATAAAAACAATGAAAAACTTTTATCAACGTCCTTTAGAAACAGACACAAAAAGCTACAAAATGTTTCGGATAGAGCTTTCATAACCTTTGAAACTCGTGAAAATAAACCTTTGTTATTCCATCAATGGTTGGTTTGGCAACGCCACAATGCAGTTTTGGCAACGAAATTCCTTTACTATTTTCACATTGTTTTTAAAATTCAATCCGCAAAATGAATTTGTATTACCATGCCAAAAACATAACGGAAACATGATTTTATAGGCGTTGAACAATTTTATTCCGTGCATACATACATTTTACCAATAAATTTCACAATGAGGTCATTTATTTTAAAACAACGGGAATTACTCACGTATTTACAAAATATTTAGAGCACTCTCGTCGTTTTGGAGGGAGAGTTCTCTTTTAACTCATTTGTTAATACTAAGTAATTCCCGATGTTAGAAAATTAAAAGTGTAACTCACTTTTATATTATATCATTATTAGTATTGTGTCAAGCATACCGATCCCTACTTGCTCCATCCTCTTTTCTTTAACCGTGGCACAAACCGTGGTAAGATATCTTTCCACATAAATGATAGTTCTTTATTACTTTGTTTATGGTCGGTCCGTGCCTATTTTACTTTCTTGATTTCTATCACAAGTACTGCGATATCCAATTAATTCGATCACCGTTTCTGAGATTATCAACAACATTACACTGTAGCAGTTATTCACGTTTGTATACATAAAGGGTTCTACGGTCATAAACCAACCACTTCAATCCTATTATTCGCAAGTGTGAATAATCACCGAAAATCGTAAAAATTTAACAAGTTAATTTGCATAAAAACCCTTCATTTTACTGTTGCAAATAAAACTTTAACTGCCTGTGAAAGTAATGTGCTTGTAAGGTGCTTTGTAAGCTGCCCTGGTCTCTTGATGGCTTTTAGGCATCTAATTTTAGCTCAGCCTTAGTTAACCACTAAAGATTAGAGTCATTTACTGCAAGCCCGTACCATCCCAATGTTGGGAAAAGACCTCCCCCCATTTTTGCCAGTCATTTCGAACCCCTAAATATCCTCCCACTTTTGCTAGAAACATTTGGTAGAAACCAGTTCGTCGCGCCATCTTACGGTGATGTACCTAATTTAATTAATAACTTCGATAAGTCACTTTTAGGTAACTATATTTTTAACTTAACTTTGATTGTCGTGTGCGGACGAGTTTTCTTCAATTTTTCAGATTCACTGGATGGGTCCGGTCTTAGATAATTCTAATCCCTCTAATGGTTAATTGTTTTCCATTTTGTATTCTAATATCAGGAAAATTCTAAACTTTGCAGAATGACACGAAAAATCTATTAACTCGCATAAAACTATCTAATATTGAAATATAGAACATAATCAACAAAATTTATGATTCTTATTCATGAAAGCTTGTATCCTCGGCAATGTCCATTTTGCATAAATGAAAACATGCTTCTTATACCAAAGTTGCCATTTTAGTTTGCAAACAAGTGGCATATGACATTTCAATTAACCCGTGGATTCTGTGCTAGACGTCCGCTAGATGTGTCATAAACTGCATCTGACGCCGCAAACAACATTAAACCTAATAGTGGGTACACACGTACGTACTTGCTCGATAAACTTGCTCGATCTCGAGCAAGTACGAACGTGTGTACCATGCAAGTCTCAAGACAAATGCTCGAAGCCAACCAAAATGCATGGTACACACGTTCATACTTGCTCGAGATCGAGCAAGTTTATCGAGCAAGTACGTACGTGTGTACCCAGCATAATTGCGCAGAGGAAAACAAACTTTATTAATTATTTTATGACGTTGGAATGAACCGCAATGTCGATAAACCTTCTGGATTAACCGACTTACTAAACTAACACGGAGGTCGACAAATAATTAATTGCCATTGTTGATTATTGATCGCAGTAAGTTGGTACCTGGTCCTGCTGTCCATTAGTTCTGCTAATCATATAAAATTTCTAAGTTGGCTCGTCGAAACCCACCGGAGATGAGATGGGGTGGTACTATTTATTCTGTAAAAAAGGATTGATTTTGTATAATTTTATTGTTAAATATTTTCGAAAGTCTCCTGTTATTTACGGCTTATCTAAACTTCTTCTGGTAACCAGGTACGGCCGTGAGGATGAAGAGGTGATGGGACTGAAGTTCTGCAACGAAGCCATCATGAGCCTGGCGCAGATCTGGCCGCTGCACTGCAACCACGAGAGAGAACCCAACACTCCATTACAGGTAAATCCTCTGAAAAATCTAGAAAAAAGATGTTATATTAAGCAGTAGCTGTGCCCGCGAATAAATGTTCAACGATTTTAAAGATTTATGTCATTTATATCCTATTTCCTAAAATCCTAAAGATCACTTGGACAGACTCCGTCCGCGTTAAATTATGTTTGTATGGCCACGTCTTATCATAACTGGAACAAGAATTTAAATAGCCTATCTTGTGTCTTAATGTGTATATCCACCAAGTTCCTTCAAATTCGGATCATTGAACATACAAAATATACATATAGAAAAAACTTTATCGTCAAACTAGTTTTACTATTATCACAATATATCTGAAAACAAAGAAACTTCCTCCTTGACCGACCCTTACTGATTTATTATTATCTAGTATTGAATTTCACCATTACAATTAATTAAATGAATTCACCATTACAAATTCAACAACGAATAGTTTCTTAGTCTGTTTGATTGTTTTCTCGATTCATTTGGTTCGTCCTTCGAGCCCCAAATTTAGAGGTACAATCAATAGGGGTCTTAGATTGGCACTTTGATAAGCAAATTGAATCCTAAAAATAGACGTTCTAAGGTTCATTACTTCTGAAGGTCATAGTTAATCAATGTCGCTAAAATAGACGTTCTTGAAAACATTGGATAAGGAAATTAAAATTATGAACTAAAATAGGCAATTGGAAAAGATTAAGTACTATAGGTATTTACAAAAGAAAGTCGTGTTAGTATTTAGTGTACCTACACTCAAGAAAGGCTGAATTGATTAAGCTGAAGATTCTTGGGAAAGCCTAGAATTAGGTGATGGTTAAAGGCTAATATTTACCGAGGGAAAATGTATAAAAAAATAGAAAAACACCTTTATTCATTAACAATCTCATATTACAAGATTTAAATCTACACAGTACTTGCTTATATTCTAGATCGACCAATGGTCCTTTCAGCAATTTGAATACCCTGATGGATGTACTTCCCATTCACTTGCTTCTAAGCGACACCTTTGTTGGTGCTACCTTTGTCGGAGGTATTCAAAACGGGGCCTAAAGCCTACTGTGATTAATGTCCCTTTGATTCCATCATAACTATGGAATAGGTACAGTCTCGGTATGAAAAGGTTCGTCAATTTTCAAATTGATTCGTTCAACGTATCGCGAGCACATATTACCTTTTGAAACTATGTTACAGAATTGACTCGGGTTAGAGAAAATAATGTTTAACATTTCGATAATAAAGTTCAAAATTATTCAGATCAAAGTTGTTTGACAATTTAACTTGTCAATAAGATTAGTATGTTTTATAAACTAAAACCTTCTTGTTGGTTCAACCTGCCATTTCTTACGTAGTATTGTAATCTCTTTGCTGCCATTATTATTGCTGTTATTGTAAACTATTGTCAATCGGTCAATGTCATAATTGGAAATTATATAATACTAGCTGCCCCCGCGAACTTCGTCTCGTCATATAAGTACTTTTATTTCCAACTATCTCCATACTAAATTTCATCAAAATATAATTTTCCCGTGTAAGCTTATATTTTCCCGCGGAAGCATGTATTTTTGCGCGGTAATAAGTCTCTCGCCATATACTTTTATTTGCAACTATCTCCATACTAAATTTAATCGAAATCGAATTTTCTCGCGTAATCATATATTTTCCCACGGAAACATTTAATTTTCCGCGGTAAAAAGTCTCTCACCATATACTTTTATTTGCAACTATCTCCATACTAAATTTCATTTAAATCGAATTTTCCTGCGTAGGTAAGCATATATTTTCCCGCGGAAACATGTATTTTTCCGCGATAAAAAGTAGCCTACGTTCTGTCTCAGGGTCTAAAGATTGTATGTGCCAAATTTCATCAAAATCGGTTGAGAGGTTTAAGCGGGAAAGCGTAACAGACAGACAGACAGAGTTACTTTCGCATTTATAATATTAGTTAGGATTCATATTTATTTAAATGTTTGCAGCACTGTTTCTTGCACTGACGTATGTTGGCATAATTGTTTCTTGCCGTACTAGTGCAAGCGATAACCGCCTCTAAGGTGACGAACCTTTTCATTCCGCGACTGTACATAGCGCCTGAATGCAGAACAAATTGATACGAAGCGTTCTACCTACGTAAATGATATTAAGTGATTTGTTTAACTTAAGTTTATGCAATGCAAAATACATATTATAATGATTTGTTTTAATAATCATTTTATGGGGAGACGAAGTTCGGCGCAACTTTAATTCCTGATAAAGACTTCTCTTGATTTGAATCGAAACTACAAAAATATTATCTACTGCTTACAAATTCGCAATAGAACCTTCAAAGGTTTTAGCGAAAAGAAACTACGTATAGGTACTCCATATTGTCTTATATACCTACAAATTGAACATTAATAAAAAAAAGATTTTTTTCTCCGTATATCTCCGCTATTGGCCAGCGTGGTGAATCAGGACCCATCTATCTATCTCGAGGGAGAAGTCTCCATGTCCAGCAGTGACAACGTAAATAGGGCTTATGCTTTACCTACAGTTGATTTGATTGGATCGATCTCTGCCCTGTGGGCGTCCTATGCAGTAATCCATTATCACTGAAGGATTGGTATTGACGGGCCATTGTGCCCGAAGCTACGAAGTTAAACCACTGTCAATATGCTAATTACTATGTCAATGTTTGGAGATTCCTGTAATTAAGGTTTAAAGAAATTAATTCTTATAAAGAAACAAACATTTCACTTAAATCAGAAGTTTAAATAAGGTCCTAGGGTCTATTAAACAACATATACATACATACTTAACGCAACTAAAATATATATGAAAATGACAAGATGTGTTATTGTGAAAGCATTGCGAACAAATTATTTTATTTTCATTTTTGTTTCTGTGACAATCTCTTTAAATATTATTATTTGGGATAAGACTTATAATTACTTATCTCTCAATTAGCTATTGAATTGAGAGATAAGTAATTACAGTCTCTTAAAGTGGACAAACATCATCCATATAATATTTTCAGCATTATCAAATAAGGTACTTACCTATTAATAGCAGCAATTACTCTCGAAATTCAATAAGCCAGAGACTAATTATTATGAGAAAATAATTGTGCTGGATTGTCTACTGTAATTAATGAACGAAAGGTGATTTATTTCAACAGTCTAATATTTTGTGATATCCTGCAATTAATAGATTGGGTGTCTGAGATTTAACGGAACCTTCGTGAAACCCGACTCTCAAATTAAGCCACGGTAGAGTTTAATTGTCGTGCTAGCTTTTGTCCACAGTTTTACTTAACTTTTGAAAAACATAATATGAATGACCTCTAGATTCGCAGTGTCATTTAAGTTTTTACTTTTAATTTAGATAATCAAATTAATTACTTTAAACTTGTGCAACTTTTTCGATTTGTTATATTTCCGACCAAAAGTAACAAAGCGCTAAAAAACGTTAAAATAGAAAACAAAAACGTTGGATAAATCTGATTTTCAAAATAAATGAACAATAAGGGACTTACGGCAGTTTTTGTATTTTCACATTTACTTACTTTTGTACTTTTTTTGTACTTTAGTATTTTTCAGTCAAACCCCAGCCCCAAATCACAAGCATTTGCATATAAACTAATATGATATTGCGGTGAACATTTAACCGTTATTAAAATGTAATCCTTTCCTATGCGGGTTGCGAGCAATTTGAAGCGAGCGGGGTATTATTGAACCCGCATGAAATTAAATTAAACGCTTTTGTGCGTTTGATTATGTTTTCAAAAATATTATTGACACACTGAAAGTGGTAGTAATTTTCTCGTGGGTTGGCAACCTTATAATGGTTTTCAATATCTGAATCAAATAACATAATGGTATTTTTTACAAAATTAAATGCTTTGTTTAATATGTGAAAACTGATAAATAAACCATGATAGTAGTGTTGGCTAATTTTGAGCACACTCGAGTTTCATTTCGAAGGTCGTTAATTTAAACCCTGCCGCGCACCTCTGGATTTTTCATGAAAAATCTAAGTGTGCTTTGAAAACTCATTATATCTGTGAAAGCAAACATCGTGAGGAAACCGGTATGTTTTGAGAACTTTGAAAAAGTTTGAGGGATATATATCATTCACCAACCCGCACTTGGCGGTGTTTAATTAAGGCTTACTTTTTGAACTCGGAACAAATACTTGCAGCTCGTACATTTTTTTGTCCTGAGACGGGAATCGAACCCGCAAGTTATTTACCAGGTGGACTTTCACCCGCTGCGCCTCAGAAATTGTCAAATCCACATTTTCCGTCTTACATTGTGACAGCTGTCCAAGCGTTGAACCAAGTTTTACGAACTATAATTGACCTACATTTGAATAAACATTTAGTTAAAATTACTTTGTAACTTGACTCAAACTTTAACGTCAAATCGCTTCCTTCCCAGATATAGGTTGAATGGAAAACGAAATTACTTTACCTCTATTGTATACAATAATAGCTTTCCGGAAATTTTATGACCTTGTGACTGTCAACAAAATATATATACTTATATATATTTTGTTGTACTTACATAATATATTGTATAACTTATTAAGAAGGTTCAATCTAACTAACAAACCTGGTAAAATTGTATTAAATAGGCTCTACACCAACGTCGAAATTATCTATGTATGTTCGCTCGCGCCTTGATAGCGCGTTGGAATTTGGTATGAGGTTTATTTATACCCCTATTAAAGTAGAAGGCCTACGCACCGCAAGACCTTTAGTTGAGGTATACACCTATTAGATTCAACCTTTCGGTGTAAATACCACGAATTCACGACCAACACAGATATAATATTTTATTTCTAGTTATCTAGACAAAACAAAAACAATATAGTAGAACTTGTATGAGATTTTGCAATTATTAAAAGTAAAACTCAAGTACCTAAGTCAAAAATGTTAATATATTTTTTTAATTGACGACCTCTCTGGCGTCTGGTGGGTGAAGGTCTGCCTGCGACGCAAGAGGATGCGGCTTCGATTCCCGCTCCGGAACAAAAAATTGTACCATACCATAACACCCCTATTCACGTTCCCACTGCTGGGACACAGGGACTTCTCTCTTGGCAAGAGAGATTAGGCCTTGTTAAAAATATAGCCTATAGCCTTATTAAAAATTGTACGATCTGCAGATATTTGTTCCGAGTGTCAGGCAGGCTGCTATATGTATAATAAAAAAATCTAACTATGTATGTATATTATATTAAGTATATCAGAAATCTAGCACCCGTAACACAAGCTTCGAGCAGCTAGATGTTGCTGTTTGAATTGTCCAGCAATACATATAAAAAAAAGTTTATTCATATGATAATTACATTAATATTTGTGTTCTCAGGAGGCTCTGATCAAGCGGCTTGGAGCCAACGCATACCCTTTCCATCTGGAGCTGACGCCGCTAGCGCCACCTAGCGTGCAGCTGGTACCAGCCAAGCAGTACCATGGGGCGCCCATCGGCACCTCGTATGATGTCCGCGCGTTCATTGGTAAGTATTGTAGTGGACAGAAACCATTACAGTTTTCGGTCGAATATTTCTATTGTATTTTCTTTACAATAGGTATTTGTTTGAGATCAGAGATCCCAAAATCAGAGATTTATCATGTTTCTTGAATTAGAAAATGAATATTTTCTAATTCTAACTGACTAAACTATAGAAAACAGAACCAAGATTACAACGCAATAAAAAATACGAGTAGAAAATGCGACGTCATGTAGTGTGTAATTTATTTCTGCATCTTCAGCTATGATAAATCTAAATCTATGATGCATTATTTATGATTATATTATATTTAATCTACGATCTTCAACCAAGAAGGTACGTAACATAAGAAAAAGCATGCTATTCATTTAAAATGATAATAGTGCACGCGTTAGACAAAATTTTGTTTAATAAATAATCTTCTGACTTTAGAATATTTAAGGCAAGTAATTTAAGCCAAATCAAATTAAAAACCTCCGCATCTTTCAAAGAAAAGCTCACGAAAACAGTTTTCTGCTTTAATTGAAACAAGACTACGTTTCACGGAAAAGAGGAGGCAGGGGTATAAAAGACCAATTAGCAGGGTCGTAATGACCCCTAGAGGTTAGCAGGGTCGAGCAGTCCCGCGATAATTAACACGTCAACATTAAAAATAATTAAGAAATGCACTAATTGACTATTATGACGCTTTTATAGCTTTTCGAGCTCTAGCAAGTTATTAATGTTCACTCGTAGCGGAAAAAAGCGCAAGATTCTAGCAATATTTTTTAATGACTTGATTCTTTTACAATTAGATATTTGCGTGTTTAAGTTCAGAAATCAAAGAAATAAAAAAATATCGATTTAATCGCGGAGTGCCGACATTCGTAATTTGCCAACTTTTCAAAGATGGTAAAAAAACTGTCTCAAACTGGGTTTGAACCCAGAAATCAAGGCAAAATCAAAGGGAGATCTTTGCTCAGCAGTGGGATAATATAGGTTAATAAAAAAACCGAGATTGTGAACTTTAACTCAACTTATCTCTTATACTAAACCTTTAGTGTATAAAATATTGCAAAATATAACCTAGTGTATTATAAACTACCTTTAATAAGAGTAATGGATAGCAAATAGGCACCGATTTGTGCGCTTATTCTAATACAAAATAGAATGATTTAGTAAGCCGATATTTTGCGTTGGAAACAGAATACTCGGTTACATCACCAAGCTGTGTTGTACCACGTCGTTTAGTAGATAAATGTTTTGTTGTGTTACAGTATCGAATTTCTATTATGGCTGTGGGTTTACTGTTTTGTGTTGAATCCTTACGTGAAATCTTGTGAGACGAAGGGTGAGTGTTGCTTTAGGTGAGACGCGAATTTTTTTGATTTATATAACAAAACACATTCGAATGTATTTTAAACGCAAAACTAAGAGCTTAGGGAACAAAATTGTTAATTTGTTGAACTAGTATTTTTAAATAAATTTTTAGACTTTTTCAAGTCCATATTTACTTCATCAAGGTACACCAACAAATTAACTTCGAATTGAATCTAAATCGAATTAATAATTTAAGAATTTGAAGCTGAGTTGGTTTGTTTATCGGCGTGAAAATGTTCGACAAAAGTTAACGTTGTAGCTTTTACCAAAATACATCGACGCTTTGCAAATTGGTTTTACAGAACTTTTGTGTGTCAGCCGTCGGGTTATTGAAATTATTTTTGACTGCGTACAAGGCGCGGAATAATTTAATCAGGTTCTTTTAATTAAATTATATTACATTTTCTGGAAGGTTTTGAGTTTATACTCGTATTATGGAAAATTATTATCTATTTTTACCTACCGTACTTATAAAATTAATATTATGTAATAGGTGAGCGATGTCGCTGTGCGAATTAATGTCATAACAATTTGGGTTATTCGTCATCTCGCGGGAAAACAAAAGATGGATTCCCGCGAGTTGGCACATTGCAATTTTTCATAGAATTGTGTTCGTCATCTCGCGGGAATTTCAAAACAAATGAATTTATGTACAGGCAACTCAATAAAATTGTTGTTATAAAGGAAATGTATATATCTATCTATAAGTAGGTACTAACTCAAGCTATAAAACTGTGAAAACTTAATAGCTATAGATATTTTGCTATAGATATAATACATAGTTTGCACAGTTGTGACAGGACGAAGTTATTTAGCTATGTTTATTAAATTATAATATATGTATGTATTTATAATTTGATAAAAACATACTTATACATTTTATTTAAATTTTTTATAATTTCGAGACGAAAGTCTGCAATCAGTGTGTTGCCAGTGATGACTTATGGATCCGAAACGTGGTGCTTCACTTTCGGCCTCATAAACAGGCTCAGAGTCGCTCAAAGAGATAGGTCGTAGTAGTAGAGGTCTATCTATGCTCGGGGTTTCTCTACGGGATCGAATCAGAAATGAGGAGATACGTAGAAGAACACAGGTCACCGTGATAGCCCAGCGGATTAGCTCTTTGAAGTGGCAATGGGCAGGCCATATAGCTAGTAGAACGGATGGCCGGGGGGACCGAAAAGTTTTGGCTCGCGGTGGATGCAGGCCGCGTCCGACCGCAATAACTGGAAATTATTAAGCCTATATCTAGCAGTGGACGTCTAACGGCTGACATAATGATGATGATAAAGTATGTATTTTGTCCTTAAGTTAACTTATATAATTCAATGATTATCCTTGAAACAGTTTAACTTTTAAACTGATATAGGTGTCTAGATGACATTTGTCAAAATGACAGCTGTCAAGCTTTAAACTGCGTTAACTCCGAAACGGCTGGGCCTAGAGATGCCGTACATAGCTCAATCGACAGGTGTCAGAGAGAGCAACATTTTCGATGACAGCTGTCAAACTTTAAACTGCCATAACACCAAAACAGCTTGGTTCAGAGATGCCGTACTAGGCGCAAATGTTTGGTGATAGAGAGAGCAACATTTTCGATGACAGCTGTCAAACTTTAAACTGCCACAACTCTGAAACAGCTTGGCCTAGAGATGCCGTACTAGGCGCAAAAGATTGGTGATAAAGAGAGCAACATTTTCGATGACAGCTGTCAAACTTTAAACTGCCACAACTCTGAAACGGCTTGGCCTAGAGATGCCGTACTAGGCGCAAATGATTGGTCTTAGAGAGAGCAACTTTTTCGATGACAGCTGTCAAACTTTAAACTGCCACAACTCCGAAACGGCTGGACCTAGAGATGCCGTTCTAAGCTCAATTAACAGATGTTAGAGAAAGCAACATCATAATTAAAACACGGTTCTTCAGTTTTTGTTTTTAATATTAATATATTTATTATTGTACAGTACAGCTACACTATTTGTAACAAAATACAATTTTATCATAATTTTTTATGAATTGCTTTACTTAACCAATATTATAACCAATATTATCTCAAACGGCATCTCTAGGTCTAGCCGTTTCAGAGTTGTGGCAGTTTAAAGTTTGACAGCTGTCATCAAAAATATTGCTCTCTTTAATACCTGTCAATTGAGCTTAGTACGGTATCTCTAGGCTAAGCCGTTTTAGAGTTGTGGCAGTTTAAAGTTTGACAGCTGTCATCGAAAGTGTTGCTCTCTATATCACCAATCATTTGCGCCTAGTACGGCATCTCTGAACCAAGCTGTTTCGGTGTTATGGCAGTTTAAAGTTTGACAGCTGTCATCGAAAATGTTGCTCTCTCTGACACCTGTCGATTGAGCTATGTACGGCATCTCTAGGCCCAGCCGTTTCGGAGTTAACGCAGTTTAAAGCTTGACAGCTGTCATTTTGACAAATGTCATCTAGACACCTATATCAGTTTAAAAGTTAAACTGTTTCAAGGATAATCATTGAATTATATAAGTTAACTTAAGGTCAAAATACATACTTTATCATCATCATTATGTCAGCCGTTAGACGTCCACTGCTAGACATAGGCCTCCCTTAATAATTTCCAGTTATTGCGGTCGGACGCGGCCTGCATGCACCGTGAACCAGCAGCCTTGAAAAGATCATCTGTCTCCATTGTTGGTGGACGTCAACGCTGCGCTTGCCGATCCGTTGTCTCCTCGAGAACTTTTTGGCCCCATTGGCCATTCGTTCTTCGAGCTATATTGCCTGCCCAATGCCACTTCAAAGAGCTAATCTGCTGGGCAATGTGACCTGCGTTTTACTACGTATCTCCTCATTTATGATTCGATCCCGTAGAGAAACTCCTAGCGTAGACCTCTTCATAGCTCCTTGAGCGACTCAATTGAAAAATTAAGTAGGTGTACTAATTAATATTGAGATAAACGGGCAATACACGAAATATCTCAATATGAATTTAAACGATAGTTTTTATAAGTAGGTATACTATTTTATCTAACTGTACTTTTCAATTCCCGCGAGATGACGAACACAATACTATGAAAAATTGCAATGTGCCAACTCGCGGGAATCCATCTTTTGTTTTCCCGCGAGATGACGAACAACCCAACAATTTAGTTAGTTAGTTAGGTTAGTTAGGTAGGTACTTATAAAATTAATATTATGTAATAGGTACGCTTACCTGTTGTTGTGTTGTGTTGTGCATGTTGCTGTGTGAATTAATGTCAAAACAATTTAATCGTCTGGGATCTGGGATACAGGATATGCTATTTAAATTCTTGGTCCAGTGACAAGACGTGGCCCCCCTATAAACATAATTTAACGCAGACAGAGTCGCGGGCACAGCTAACTAAGAAAACAAAAGTTCATGTATATACGTACATGAGCTATTTTAACAAAAGAGCTTCATATGCTATGAGCGTAAAGTTCAAATTTTATATCTTCTATTTTCTCATAATTCTTGCAACAAAACTCAATAAAACAACTTCCACGTGCAGGTTATTGAGTCAGTATATCTGCAGCAAACCTATCAGTTTACCTGCCAGTAGCGGTAGGCAACCAGGCACACAGTATGCGTTACGGCAAACAAACAAAGAGCAGACGTCAATGCAATGCCGCGGGCTTGTTCAATCGATATGAGCATGTCGTCGCACTGAACACGCTTTGAAGTGCACAAACGCTTGAATTGATGTAGCTGTTATGGGTAAATTCAGCGTTTAATGTTTTGATAAAAAGTTTCAGAATTATCTAACCATTAATTGTAAAACATAATGAAAAGATTATTACATTTGATTTGGGGTTTCCTACTATACGGGTTAAATCTTAGTGCTTAGTGTTTTTCCTGTCGGGTTGAAGCACCGAGCTTGGGTATTAAATGTGCTACTAAGAACAGTTAAATCCTATTTCTCTCCGCGATTGTCGTCAAAATGACTTAAGGATTGATTAACCAAACGATGGGCACCAACATCGATCTGTAAACAGTACAAAAGTTATTTAAGATCAGCAACTAGCCTAGTAAATGAAGTTAAATATCACATTCAATTAATATCATATTAAATCCTAAATATTGGTTTTGTTGTAGTGACCTATGCCCAGTAGTGAAACGTAGATTAGTTTTCAAATTCTTGTTGTGGTAAAATAAATAGAGCCTGCGAAAATATTGATAGCGAAACAGTTAGGGCTGTCCTCGGTTATATGTAACAGTATTATTTTTGCAGCCGAGCGTCCTGATGAGAAGGTATCCCGACGCAGCACAGTGAGGATGGGGATCCGAGTGCTACAAGGTTCAGGGAGAATCCCGCCAGCAGTTCTTCCTTCGCCACAGCATTCCGGACATCATAGCCTGCTCAGGTAGGCTAATAGTTAGCATGTAGCAAGGTAGGTTGTTATGTAGCCTTGCAGCAAGTTACAGACCGTGGCCGGCTCAAATAGAATATTTTTGATCATGAAGCAAGGTACGTAGGTATGTAAGTAGAAACCGTAATTGGCCACAAAAACAATTTGAGAAATAATTCTAAGTATATGGTATTGAAAATGTGTACGTTATCTACATTAATTCGTCAGTCTATTACATAAATTAAATACTATTCTCTCATATTCTGTAAAATAACTATTTAATTTAATAAAAAAATATTCTATTCTATTCTATTCTATAACAATATTAAAACGTAGGCAAAGTCTCAGAGCACGGATAGTTAAAATAGAAGTGCTTTGTAATCAAAAATAGTGTTTTAACAAAATAGTATTACGCATAATACCTCATAAATAATTATTTAAGCATGTTTTAGGAGTGCTTACCCGTTCAACCCACGATTTTTCTACCCAATATACCCGAGTTACAACATACCGACAACTAACGGAATAACTGAGTAGGTAATCAAGTTTACGGTAATATTGGAGGCGCTACGGTCTGTTTTTAGGGCAGCCTTTATGGTGACCCTTTCATTAGGCGAAGTAAACTACTGACATCAATATTCGATAATGGATAGTAGGTAGTTATTTTATTGTGATTCATGTGGGAGGGAACATTTAGGACAATTTAGTTTATGAGCTAGAAGTAGCACAAATTAACCAGCGCTACTATAGGTCACAAATAAACAAAAATATTTAGGTAGAGTGAATAAAGCAAAGCAGATTTAACGGGGACGACGACACGTCACTCATTTTCCGGTGCCGTTGTCCCCGACGTGTACGTCGCTCCGGGGACAACGGGAATGAATATTTATTACGTGCTTTTGTCCCCGGCCCGGGGATGCGGTCACCGGGGACAACAGGAAGGAACCATTCGAATTTATTGAAAAAAAGTCAGTCTTACTCTTTTCTATCTGTTCCCTAATGTATCCAGGGCTTTAACCAATCTTATAAATAAACATATCAAAGTAGACATGCATATGCATTGTAAGGCGATAACTGAGAATTTACGCGCGCGCGATAGCTGGCAGAAATGTTTGTGTGTCAAGGTTGATTGCACTGAAATACACGGACACACATACAATGTGTAAGATCATCTTTATGAATCTTTATATACCCATATAGACCAAGAGCCTGTGATGGCCAGACCTTCCTTTAATTCACAAGCGTGAAAATTCTTTCATGTGTATGTCTAACATAGGTTAGAATAACCCCCAAACATGAAACCTGGATCGCGGTTCCTTTGGGAGATAACAACCTTTTACCTGTTATCTCCCAAAGGAACCACGATCCAGGTTTCATGTTTGGGGGTTATTCTTACCTATGTTAGACATACACATGAAAGAATTTTCACGCTTGTGAATTAAAGGAAGGTCTGGCCAGACCGGGCTCTTAGTATAGACTAATAACCTGTGATGGCCAGACCTTCCTTTAATTCTGAAGCGTGAAAATTATTTTATGTGTATGTCTAACATAGGTAAGAATAACCCCCAAACATGAAACCTGGATCGTGGTTCCTTTGGGAGATAACAGGTAAAAGGTTGTTATCTCCCAAAGGAACCACGATCCAGGTTTCATGTTTGGGGGTTATTCTTACCTATGTTAGACATACACATGAAAGAATTTTCACGCTTGTGAATTAAAGGAAGGTCTGGCCATCACGGGCTCTTAGGTTAATAGTGATTGTTATTTGTGACAAATACCGATATACATATATTCAACTATTGGGCTTTATCGATCCGCTTTGAATCCAAGGAGTTAAATCCCAAAATAAGTTTAGCTCGTACATACCTACCTACCGAATAGGATGTTTTTGTTAGTTTAGGACCAAATGGCTGCCCTGTTGATTTCTCAAGGCACGTTGCGTGATTCTAATATATTTATTCTGATAACAAAGCGTAAGCTTTTATTTATCTAACACGTTTGGTGCTGGCTTAAGAATAGTGCTACCTTATCTCTTCCTATGGGTGTCGTCAAAGTAGCATCCACCGCGAGCCAACCCCTAGCAATGATAACAATAATAGAAATATATGGTACGTACTTATTTAAAACTCTCATACTAAAATAAAAGTTAAGTTCCATAGGCGATCGTTCCTCGTAGTTAGACAACCACATTGACGATCGCCAGATATTGGTTACTTTTTCTTTCCGCCACGCGGCTTCGTCCGCGTTTTACACTTTCCCACGAAAATATATCTTTTCCTCAGTAAAAAGCCTACTAAGCCTATGTCACTATCGGAACCCAGCTTCGTTGGTCGTATTCACAAAAAAACTAAACAATTAAATTTGCCAGGTTTAACTCGATGGTTTTCTTTCCTGATCTTGTAAAACATCCAACTACTCTACTGCCGCGTCCTAATTCAGTTACAAACTTACGGGACACACTAAGACTAAGTATTTCTTAAGTCTAAGAACAACATGAGTCAGTGTCCCTCGAAAGTCTAAGACATAACTTAAACAATTGTAGACTTTTAGCTTAAAAGGTATCCTAAGCTTCTTTTATTGGTCTTTTCATAAATAATCGATGGATACGGGAAAGGTTGAAGGCAGGCTGATCCTCCATTACAAGCGGAATAATTTATTTTATAAATTCGTAAATAAAAAAATTCGTTTACTGCTAATATTGATCATTGGCTACAATGATTTTATATTTTATCGTGTTGTGCCTAAGAAAACCACCCTTCGTCTTCCCATGCATCAATTCAATTCAGGGATTTATATGTATATCGGAAGGCGATGAGCATTCGAAGATGTTTTCTATACAATCGTAAACTTACAACCAAACGTTGAACACGCATTCTTCTTTTCCTTCTTTTCCATCCACACTACGCTTCGTAGTAAAATTGCTAGGCATATAAAGAGTGCAAGACTTAATAAACAAGGAAAAATACATTACATATTTGACATTATATGACATCTGACTCGTTCTAAAAGCGATGTACCTCGCTCTTTGATCGCCCACAGTGGAATCCGGCCGAAAGATTCAAGGCATTAATCACGGGCTAGTGAACACCGAACAGGCGTTCCTATGGATTATTGTGCACAACCCTGAAACAGAACCCTGTCTCTTGGGTAATCAAAGGTTCGGATGTACAAAACCTGGCGAGGATTGTTGTTTCCGTACCGAAGGTATGAATGAGCAGAGATTTCGGAGTTTGAAAAAACCTTGTGTTTTATCAATGCTTATCCAATCCAGATGAATATAATCCAGATAACTAGATGGTTAGTTACTTAAGAGGGTACATTTTCGGAATGTTGACAAAGTTTGTCCATTATATGCACCTCTATATATATGACGACCTCTGTGGCGCAGCGGGCGAAGGTCCGCCTGCGACGCAAGAGGTTGCGGGTTCGATTCCCGCCTCGGAACAACTATTTGTATGATCTGCAAATATTTGTTTCGGGTGTCTGGGTGTTACGTATGTATAATAAAAAATATCTATCTATGTATTATATTAAGTATATCAGAAATCTAGCACCCGTAACACAAGCTTTGAGCTTACCACGGGGCTAAATGTCGTTGTGTAAAATTGTCCAGCAATATTTATTTATTTATTTATTTATTTATATGACATGTGATGAGTAGGTATTGCTGTATAAGTTTATCTCCGCCCAAAAGCATAGGAACCTCCTGGAGATTTCACAGGCATCACGGAGTGACCTCGATATCACTCCATGACCTCGAGTAGACACATCCTTAGGAACTCGAGTTCTTTATCCAATCAATCTTTTAATGTCCTAAATCTGGCTCCCAATTGCATTTGTAAATCACTATTAAATAGTAGCCGCCACGGCTTAATTGGATTTTCCTAAATCCTTTTAATTGATTTCCCTGTGATTAAAATGAGCTTATAATGTGTAAACTTTTCTGTAACAGGATTGGTGCTCGTAAATCTTGACATTTATATCACCAATCGTGTTACAGTGAGTCTTAACTTAAAACCTGCTGGGAATCCAATCCAACAAGATAGAATTTCTAGCTCCAAATTTGATGAACTTCAAGGTATAGTTGCTTAGTGGTCAACCAGATGAACAAACTTACTGGCCATAATAAACTTATACTTACCTACTTCTTGGTAATATCAGTTGATTATATCTTTGTTAGTTCAAAATGTACCAAGAGACTATCTCAAAAGTTATTTCATTAACATTTCGGGAACGACTCCCTAGGTGGACGTAACTCTCTAATCTGATCACACTTTCCAAGTAACTCGGAAGTTAACAGAAAAATTAAGTTCCGGTCCAACACATTGAACATCTACGGGAGTAGATTAACTTTGTCACGTCATCATTACCAATCACCCCCTTTTTTTCTTGCCCTGAATTTAACAATGAAAGTTCCTATGCGTTATTATAATTAAATAAAAATAAGTATTTGTTTAAAAAACCAATAATACCATTTACAATGTACTTAAATTTATTTCTTCAATTTTATTAGTTTTATTAGTCAGTAGATAAAATTATTTGGAAGCATTACTATATCAAAGAGGTGCAGTGTGGTGCTTGTGATATTCGCCTAAGCATAAACCTTTTAAAAGCACAAGGTCATTTTCTCTTAGCGTTTGAGTTTTCGAACTGGTTTTGTCTGCCCAAGCTTTTCTTAGCTTCACTTTTTGTTCGCCACCTGTTTTTTGTAATCTGAGTACCATAATTTGTCATGAAAATGTTTATATTTTCATTTTATAACGGAAAAACCTTCAAGATACTTAAACGCATCCAAGCATAACGAAAAGTACTCAAAGCGGATCCGTGACTATTAACAAAATGGAACCTTTTTTCATTTTCTTTAAAAACAGTTCTGAATTGCTGTATACATCATTGAAATTACCTTTGTTATTGCGTCTTAACAGTCCGTTTTCACCTGCTAACCGCGGGCCTTGAACTGAGGCACAACAACTATAAATCAGGAGGGAAGTGGATAGCAATTCACTGCTACACTGCCATTTCCGGCAAGTAATGCCGCTACAGATGTAAAATTATTTCACGAACTTCGTTTGGTGCATGTACAACGTATGTTTCGTCAACATCCACCAAGATGTTAAGTTTAATTTGATGCTAAATCCTTCTTTACTCTACTTAAAAGTAAAATTTAAATTTATTCTTATTATAATTAAATAAATAACATAATTCCTAACATATTTTTATTGACTGAACGTCCGTAAGATTTTATTGAAAAATATTATTCTTATCTGTACTTTGAAAACAAATAAAGTAAAATAATAAATAAGTAATAAAGTTTCCACACGAACTTACTTATGAAATATAATAATTGTAATATTAAAATGCGAAAGTTTGTGTATGAATGGATGTTGCAGCTTTCACGGAATAATTACTAAACGGGTTTAAATGTAACTTTTAACAATTGGGAAATGTAGTATGGATTGTTATGATAATAAGGGGCCGTCCATTAATCACGTGAGGCTCAAAAGGGGGGGGAGGGGGTACGGAAAACATCACGAAACATCACGAGGGGGGAGGGGGGGTCTCGGTAGACATCACGTGTATTAATTTTATTTATTTTTGTCAAAAAGCGCTATTTCTGAATCGAAATTTTGAATGGCGCGAAAATTGGCGCGGTGACTCGCCCGCCGTTGCTAGGCAACGACTTATTGCACATAGGGACATATAAATGTATTCGAATCAAAACGCCATTTTTTTAATGTTTTTTTCCAGTCAAAAATAGTCTTTACATAGAATTCCAAAAAAATACACGTGATCCAGGGGGGGGGGGAGGGGGGGTTGGTCCCAAACCTCACCAAATATCACCAGGGGGGAGGGGGGGGTCAAAAAATGAGAAAAACGACCTCACGTGATTAATGGACGGCCCCTAATGATAAAGGTTAGATCTAACAACGTTTGATTAATTCATATTATCTTATTCAGTTTCCGGACAAAGAGCTCTGCCATCAACTTTTTTTACCGACAGCGGAGGTCAAGTTTTCCAATCCCGCTCGCTCGTAGGCGCAAACACTTTCACAAATATGAAAAACTTGTTTAAAAGAAATTCCATTTTTTTTCTAAAGCTACATTTTTCGGAGATTTCATTTTATGCGTTTCAAAAGAAACTTCGACGATAACTTCAAAGTCTGGGTTCAAACGACTGGTTTTAATAAAGACTTTATTAAAATAAAAATTACTCAATCATTTTATATTAATGTTTTATATAGCGACATTAAACGTATTATTATATCCTTACAGTTTTACTCTTATACTTATATAATAAACGTGAAAGTTTGTAAGTATGGATGTTTGTTACTCTTTGCGCCTTAGATAGTCAAAATTTAATTTAATATTTTAATTAACTTTAAAACGTCTTGCTTCCCTTGATGACGGTTACTTATGCAACTCACCTTTAACTGTTGAATATATTAATATGTTTATATGTATGTGAGAAACTCAGTTTTCAAAATGACAATGTTCGTAAAACACTGCAAACATGGGAATATTCAAGATGCATACAGCCAGTTAGAAAAACAACTACCTACAGAAGAATGTTCCATTTTCCTTTCATAGTTTCATTTTAAAATGCCCGCCTGGACTCGCTTTCAGGGACTTAATAATGAAGAAACAGTAGTACTCTCGTGCCTTGATATAGAGGTCATTTTCGCATGGTGAGCTTTGATCAATAGCTCACTTTATTCGGGTTGTTATGTTGGCGCGCTGTTTCAAAGTAAATTTGGTAGATGAATTTGAATTGGGAACATACTACGGAAATTGCAAACTATTTTAAGATGCATAGGTATGCTTGTTTCTGTGGCAGATTTATCTTTTTATTTCATATAAAATTATTTTTTGTTGTCCTATCAACAAGGTGCATAATCGAAAAGAATAAAGTTGTACACCAAAGTTTCGAGTAAGTACTGTAAAACAAAAATAATAAATAAGTAAAATCTATATTTTTATTTTACATAGACAATTTACATAGCATCATACACGAGCCCCGTGGATAGCTCGAAACTTGTTTGAAAAGGGAACTTACCTAATATACAAATACCAACAACACCCTGTACATTCGGGACAAATATCTACAAAACATTTGAGGCAGACTAGAGGCAAGAATTATACCCAACTACATCCTGCGAAGTTAGTTTATAACATACATAATTTTATATATTCCAAAAGACCATATAGTAAGTATAGTAACTAACCTACTTAACTAGATCTGAAGAAAATAATGACCCGTATATTTTGTTCAACATAAGCCATTTCACACGCGACATCCAGAAACTCACAGACGACCCACATTATACCATAAGTACACAAAATAAATACAGACTGTCCTAAGACATCTTGCAAGGACAGCCGGAGGGCTTCAAGGGTTCTTGACTGAAAGTGCCTCGGGCCCTAAGACCCCTAAGTGCACATCCACACTTGTGCTTCATTGCTCCACTAGTATTGACCTTAAGATTATAATTTTAAAATTATAAAACGCGATAGTTTAAGCTAACATAGGTAATAATAGCTTGACTTTAGAATAGAAGCTATGATCTAGTTTTGCGGGTGTTGTCAAATCGAAAGGATAGTATGATGATGACCTATGTATATATTTGCACCCAATATATCTGCAGATATTTATTCCGGGTGTCTGGGTGTTTGATGTATATTAATACCTACGAATACCTAATTAAACTTTCAATGAAACATTATAGAATTACTGGTTAAATTAGATGGAAAATTGGTTTATCCAATTAATTAGGCATCCGGTAATGACCACTGAAGAGTAAACGCTTCCTAAAAGTACCTATCAAACATTTAGCCGAAGTTAAAAGGTTAACATTTTCGTTATAATTTTGTTCAGTAAACGGTTTGAATTAAACTCGTAAGTGGCAGTTACGAGATTTTTAAACCATTCCACAATTTCAGGTAAGCAATTGTGAATACGCCCTTAGTTGAAAGAGGTGTTTCATACTAAAACTGGGGCAGTTTACTTGTTACAGACATATTGTAGAAACATAACACTATAGTAGCTAAAGCTCGTGGATTTGCCTGCGATGTAATAGATTATCCTGTGAAAATATATTTTACTAGATGAAAAACCGGCTTCGCTCGGGTAAAATATGACGAAATTCTAATACTAATTCCGAATTTTGCGGAAGTATACGCAAAATTCTGTTATTGTATATGTTGTTGACTCAAAATCAATATTTTTAAATGTTTTGTTATTCATATAAGGTTTCGATCGAGTCAAATGTGTAATATAACTAAAATCAGTTCAGTCATTTGCTCAGACAGACTTCTACGTTATTTCTAAAAGCAATACCTTAAATAAGTACTGAGGCAATGACAAAACTGTAATAACACAAAATGATTGTAAATTGAGAAAAATAAATGAAGCGTAGGAGAATCCAATCACATTTTTAATATTGTTTTTCCTCCACAGACTGAAAAACAAACCGAAGCAGGAAGATGAAAATTTACATTCGAAGCGTCAATTAGGTAAGACAATAAACAAACTGAAACTTTTATCACAAATTATTATTGGCTTCGAGCAAAAAGGCTTCTTATACATTCTGAAGCTCTTCTCCTATGAGAGTATCGTCTAAGATTTGATATATATTTCCATTGAATTGATCAATTGACAAAATCCACCACCTCGTAACTCGCTTATTCTCTGCGATACACTCTACAGTTAATTTCAAGATTCAAGTCATTTATTTCCAGAAAATCCTAAAGATTACTTGGACAAATAAATAAAACAATACCATATTATCAGCAAAACAAAATTATTCGATAAGTAAAATCGAGAAGTGCGCTGCGTAGCTCAAACTCACGACTTTTAGAATTAAATTTGCAAAAAAGAACTAGACGGTCTTAGCGTCAATTTATTCAGTACGTCTTTTTCATGAGCAATATTCGTGTAGGAGCACAATAACGATAACTAAGAATTACGAAACAGCTAAAAACTCCTTTGAGATTAGATGTGTCTCCTTTAATTGAATCCGAAATGGAAAAGACATTCTAACAAAATATGCGTCATAATGTCGCGTACATTCTGCGGTTTTTCATTCGCAGACTGTTTGCTCAATCTGCTTACAATATCTCTTACATTTTATTTGAACGTGTTTCAACGATATTTTTTTCCTCAGAAAGTGCCGAATTGCTTCCCCCAAGGGCGACTGCTGAGAAACCGTTCTTATTATCAGATGGCAGGTGAGCTTAATTATCTTTTACTAGGTGACCCGGTGACCGCGGCTTTGCTTGCTTTTTTCACACATATTAAACCTTCCCTGGGCTACTACAACTATTTTAAAACCAATCGCACAAGGTTTTTCATACAAAGGTGACAAATAAAAATAAATTAAACAGGTGGCCACGGGCAGGTCAACTAGTTATGTATAATTTGATATCGTCATTTAATTTAAGGTAAAATGCCTACATAATTCACCTCGTAGTATTAATGCAAAACAATTTAATAACATTTATAAGGTTCATCCTGTATGTGACGCAGAAAGAAACACAGCACGCCACTGCAAATGTCTTTCACAACTATTTTTAGTTTAGGAGTAATAATTACAGAAACAAATTAAGATAATTAAATCTATGTAAATTAAATCGCTGACATTTCTACAGTAGCAAATGTCGTGTCGTGCTGCTGAACCTTCTACCAAGAACAGGTGTTGAACTTTACTCTAAGGTTCAATTTACTCGGATCTAAATAAATTATGCATAAATTTAGTAAGGTAATATTGTTGAATACCTAGACCATTAAGTTTGCTTAATAAATGGCCTTAGAAATAAACGCCTCCACGTTTTAAGATGAATGAAACTACAGCCGTTTATTTTAATAATAATTAAACAACAATATTAAGCATTATTATTAGTCTCTATTATTGATAGTCACTCAAAGAGCTATGGAAAGAGTTTCTCGGTGTTTCTCTACTGGATCGAATAAGGAGATACGAAGAAAAACGCGAAATCAGACAAAAGACGGACAAACATAAACACAGACGAACTTTCCCATATTATAAGTATGGATATCTGGAGGTGGGCGTTAATACTCGCGTCACAGTTATTTATTTTACTACTGCGTGTATTATGTTCTCTATTTAATTTGTACAACATGATTTTTCTGCAATTTTTTAATTATTTATTGTTTCTTTCGTCTTTTCAACTAAAAAGATAGATTTATTATAATAATAGTATCGAATATTGTTCACAAAGTACTGTAAGTACTAACAAAGTACCTTAACTCTCAACGATATCTATAGAGTGTTCACGCTCTGCACTCAACTATCGCGATCAATACTTGAGTATCTCTTCAGTGGATTGTATTGTGCAACACATAAATAACTGCTGTTTGTGTTTCATTTGAACTGCGAGACGAGTTTGATTGGTATCTTCAATATTATGGACAAACGTTAACATTATTTTTTTATTTAATGTAATTGTATATTAATTAACATGAAACAGATAAACTTGAAACTTAGGATAATAAACGTTGCAGAGCATAACTGTCCCTATCAAAAATCCCATATTTATTATTTCAATTCATGTTTTAATTTCATGTGTGTCGGTATATTACACAGTTCAGCTATATTAAGCCACATTATATTATATTAGCCAAGAAAGAGTGAAGTCAACTTGGCTAAATGGGGCTAAGAATATCGAAAGTTGGATTTAAAACCACGCCATGAATGCTCGCCATATCATTTTCTGGCGCAAATGGAAGTTAAATTGATGGGAATCGATAACTATGTTAAATCTCGATTACAAATCCACCGCTTCAAATCTAAAGCGTTTCACAGAAAGTCGTATTTAAATCGGTAAAACCGTTTCGGAAATAAATGAGACAATTCTGTTCCGTACCTTCTATCTCTCACGGTAAACCCTACAAATCTTGTCCGTTTTGTACTTGGTCAAATTGATTTTATTTTCCAGCTTTGTCTGACGTAAGCTACAAGATTTTACCTACAGGTGAACATTTTAAATCTAGCTAATGTAACTGGCTATTAAAAATACTTCTTTTCAATTATTTCACATAAAAATCATTCAAGGGCGCGCTTTCAGCAAGCGTATGGGCAATCAAAACATTTAAAATAAATAAATAATAGGTACATAATAATGTAGTTGGAACAATGGAATCGAACAATGTTAAAACTACCTAGTTATTTCATTATTATTCAATTGGAATACCTGAAAAAGGGGCAGTCACATTTGCTTGCAAATATATTTAGAATGCAGCTGGCGCCCCCGTGTAATGCCATTTTGACAATCATAGGTAATAAATGTACCTACGTAATCATATTTGATTGGACTAATAAATGAACTGAAACTGAATCCCTCAATTTGAATTCGCGGTTCGTGTGTCATACATACCGATGACTGTTTGGATTATTGATAACAAATCTGTGAACATAATTCTGAACGTTGACCTGCAGCATGACACATTCACTGTCTCAGTGGACATTAACACCGATTGACCCGATTTAAACGCAACAGAGTTAATTGAGATAATCAGAGGTCTATTTCAGTGTAAATGTCTGCATGAGCTGTAGAATGATGATTTGAATTTGAATGTGATTTCATTTATTACAAATCGATTGAGATAATTGAATTTTATAGTATTTTTAGTTTCTGCTGTTTAGCTGCATGTTGGAATAACGTAGGTACATTTTATATTTGTAGGTATTAAGTATAATAAATAACTGTAAGTTTCTCTAAAATATTTAAATAAAAACACAAAGAAATATTTGATAAATACCTTTTGTATTATTAATTATAGTGTCCTTTATACTTAGATTTGTGCTGGACTTAAAATGACTATTTAACACAAGACATGAAAACCTAAACATTGGTTTACGGATTATGGAAAAAATAAAAGCCTCTTATTTTACCACAATCTAATCTGAACGTTATGATAATGGAATTCTGAAATGTAATGATAATAAACTAGTGGGGAGAGCGAAGGATAATGCATTTCGATGGGAGATCTAGCAACAGATTCTTCCTCGTGTAACAGTTTTTCATCATCATGACAAACGAAAAACAACATATTACTTTCTCTACTGCATTCAGGTATCAGTTCAGAACCCATAGTAGGTTGATCACCACAACACAGTAACCAGGCGAGTTGGTTGTCGTAAGTTGGCTCAGAAAACTAGACGACGCTGTTGACCTACCGCTATGTTCTCGTATATCAATCTTAGTAAAAAATGTTGTTTATTAGTTTTTTACAATCGTTTTTCATGATGTTCTTTCACCAGGGTGGAGCTAGAGGCATGGCTGGACAAGCCGTCATATTCCCACGGAGAGCCCATCAAAGTCAATGTGCTGGTCGGCAACCACTCTTCCAAGACAGTTCGGAGAATCAAGGTGAGAGGATTTAATCGACAATTTTTTGATGAATGATGTGAAACCATATAATTTTTATAGGTACAATTTTCACGTAAAATGATTTTACGGTGTGAAAATTATATTTTAACGCGAGGAAAGCCGCAGGGCTCACTAGCTGTCCGATTTATAAATCCATAATAGCACAGCACTAAATTGATAAGCGTAATACTGTGTACAAAAACGTATTATCCAAGTACAAATCTAAAAATCTTATTCTTTACCGAGAAATCAGTAAACAGCGGAGGCAGCACTCAAATCTTTTAAAAATAGCCTCATTAGAGGAGCTATTTTGGGTAGATTTGAGAGCAATGGCGACCAATCTTTTTGTTATTTATTCCAACCCAAATTGCCCGGTAAATGAATTGGTATTGTGAATATTTACCAGAGCGAATACAATAATGAATTCACAAAACATTTCCAATATAGATGTAATAAATCAAACGTACATCATACGAGCCCCGTTCACCACCGCGAAGTACCAACTCGGGAATTGAAACAGACTTGTAAAGAAAACAACTAGATATGCTTATGTTAAAAATAAAATCTTAAAGATCACTTGGTCAATTCAAACAATTCAATAAGCTGTTAAAGGAATACATATATTATGTTCATTGTTCTCGATTGTTCTATATATATTTCTCTAGAATAAAAAGGCGATAAAATAAAATAGAATTCTACAGCTACGTTCATAACAACTCACAGCGATATCGTAAACTCTGAGCACTTAACTTCCCTTTCATACAACACTTCCCGTCGCCCGTCAAAGACCTTTCAATATTCCGAGCACATAAAAGAAGTCAGAGTGAAATACAGAACTAACTTCCTTTGAATGAAAAGCCATGATTCTCTGGATTTTACGAAGCTACAAACATTTTTTTATCTATGACGTATCGCCACTACTATTTTAGATTTGCAGGATGCAGTCTAGTGACAAGAGAGATCGTTAGTTTTAGCTAAAAGTGACTTCAAAAGGCTTAAAATTTAAATTCCTGATTTACTGTATTGATAAAATAAATATTAGTGGACAGCACACACAGCAACATGTGGTAAGCTCGAAACTTGTGTTACTTGTTGTTTATACTTGAAACAGTATTATTCCAAGTTTAGTGTTAGTAATGACTAACACTGAAACTGCCACTGGCCCATAACACTTGCCCCGTCCAAACGACTCACGATGCCCGAGACCGAATTACGGTCTAATTGGTGAGCCGGATTACAAACAATAAACTGAGTAAACAAATGAAATGGGCTTCAGTTCAGTTGAACCGTGGTTGAGCCGGGGGAACTGGATCTGTCAGGGTAAATACGATCAACGAAGGAATGATCCTGGTTGTATCTTACATGACGCTTGTGTTTGAAACGGGGTCAGAACGTTAAGATTATTATTAATTTGAACAAAGACGTTGGTGATCCAACTAGATAAATAAATATTGCTGGACAATTCACACAGTAAAAACACAGTATCAAACATCTAGCGCTGTAATAAGCTCGAAGCTTACGGGTGTTAGATTTCTGGTAAACTTAATACAAGATGGATGGGATGATACAGAATAAAAAACAAACAAATTAATTTACTAAATTCGCAATAAAAATACTCAATTATTTAAGTACATTAACATGCTTTGGGAGATTGGGAGACATAAGATCCTGGGGGATTAGGATTGGGGATTCTGGCGGACTGCATGAATATGTTCAGTCGTGAACGTAAAACAGCATTAATTTGAATGAAAACGATGACTCATCGATAATAAACGTACTTACATAAAAAAATCCACACAATTAATTTTAACCACCTAAACATGACAAAAGTAAGTACTAAGCATGTGTGCGAAATGTAACTTGTGATTGGTATTGTAATTCAATGAAGTAGGTTTGAAAGAGGTGAAACATGGGGAGGGTAAAGAAAATTAATGATTGATCCCACACCCCTTTGTATATTACTTAATTGACACCCGTGATTAATTAAGTCGTTTTAATTAATTTGGGTTATGCCGGTGCGAGTTTATTAACTGTAGAATCAACCAACACAAAATATGAAATTCTAAGTCTAGATTGTTTTTTTATGCTCAAACAAAACAACGTTAAATTCTTGGAAGAAAGAAGATTACAATTTCCATCTTAGAAACACAGGGATTGTTATTTTATGAGTCCTCAGATTCTATTAAAAATTTAATAAGAAATATATATATATTTTTATTCTTTTTTCAATGTTAAGTATATAGTATTTTATATTGATAATATTATGACCTACTAAGATAATTAGTTATTGAATAGCAAATAAATGTATAAATCTATTTTTTTTTATTTCCAACATTTTGTGAATTATTATTGTGTTCTTATCCTAAAAAGTTGGTGTAGCAAGTCCCTAACGAAAACATCAATAAATGAAGACAAATTCCTGAGGTTTACCCTTAAGCTTGTTATTATATTGGCCGGGCCTGGGTCAGATGTAATAAGGGTCTTAGGGCAAATATGAAACGGGTTTACTCCTAAAAGTCTACAATTTCCGCTTAATAAATCTAATTTATGTTTATTTTTGGTCTGACCGATGTATGAGACTTGCGAAAAACTAATTAGACTTTATAAAGTCAGGCAAAATTATATTAAAACTTTATTCATCTATGATAAAAAAATTATGTGGAAACAGATCAATCTAATTAAAAATTACTAAATAAACTATGTTTTTCGAAATCGATGTGCTTATCTAATGTTATTTACAAGATACAGATAAATGTTTAGAACTTTCAGTTATCTTTATATAATGTACCTACAATATATTAAAGAAAGTCGTGTTAGTTACACCACTTATAACTCAAGAATAGGCTGAAAATTGATGGGGAGCTTCTCTTATGAGAAGGACATAAGATTTTTGTAGCGGAAAATATTTTAACGCGGGCGAAGCCGCGGGGCGGAAATCTAGTCTTTTACAAACCTTTATTTATTTTCTCATAAAATTATTCATAAATTTGAATTAGTTTGATAGTATTAACAGATTGTTTCGTCAACAGGCTCTAGTAGTCCAACACGTGGACGTGTGTATGTTCTCCAACGGCAAGTTCAAGAACGTGGTGGCGCTGGTGAAGGGCGCCTCCACCGTGAACCCTGGACACACGCACTCTGACTCCTACGTGCTCACTCCTCACAGAGGTAACTGACATAATATAAATATTGCTGGACAATTCACACAGCAACTAGTCCCGTGATAAGCTCTAAGCGTGTGTTAAGCTCAGTACTCACATACGGTATTACTCGATAGCTTTACTCGAAGTCTATAAGCCTAGCGCTGGTGCTCTAGTGCCTCACTTTTGATACTATCTGTATGAGCATATCTATTCTTCTTTCTATTCATGAATTTCAATAACAAATCGAATCTTTGTTCACAGGAGTAACCAAAAACTGGATAGCCCTGGAGGACTCCTACTCCAAAAGCGGCGCCAGTCTCGCATCCACCGTCCTCAGCAAAAACACTCCAGAAGACCGCAACGTATTCGCCATATACGTCTCCTACTACGTCAAAGTGAAACTCGTCTTCAGCGCAATGGGCGGAGATCTCTCCCTCAAACTCCCCTTCACACTCACACACTCGTGCATCAACGAAGCGCCCACAGACAGCGTCATAGAAGAAGCTACCCACAAAATGATACTAGAAGGCAAAGAGAATAGCGATGAAGAAGACAGCAAGGAAATGGAAAGAGACAAACAGAACAACAATAAGGATCAAGAAGAAGAGCCGAAGTCGCCCGAAGATCACCGATGCGTCGCCGATGTGCTAGTGAATATCGAGAACAAAATAGAAAGACCTAAGAAATTCGAGAGCACGGAAGTCCGGCCTGTAAAGCCATGTGAGGAAGAGCTAGATTTGATAGTAAAGTATCAGTCGGATACGTGATCCGATGAGGAGAACACGGGCCACATAGACAAGACTGAAATAAAAGCGCCAGATAAAGAGGTCCAAGCTAAATGTGGTTTCGCTGCGAATTTGAAGAGAGCTGTGTGCTGCTTAGATAGGAGAAGACAGTCTTAACTTTTGATGGTTAGGTGTTTGTGGTTCTTGTATAATTTTAAGATATTTGTTAAATAGGGGACAGAAAGGGATTGCTGACAGTTTTAGAAATATCTAAGGAATATAACAAAGTAAAAATTATAAGTGAACTTGGCTTAAGTGGAGATTCAAAGTCGTTTACACTGTTATAAAAAATAATATAAATATTGATCTGATGCTATTTTCAATTTGATTATAAATCTATAAACCATATATAAGAGGCTTTTCTTCCTAGTTACGCTTTAACTTTTGACTGATACAATTAGCTTGTTTTAAAACGACGTCAATCGAAACATGTCTGAAAACGAATTAAATATCTAGTCATATTTCCAAATATCTCGTACATACTCTTAAGTTTAATAAATCTAATGTTAGACCAGTGCAGTTAGCTTCAAAAATGGTCAAATAAGGAAAAAAATAGTAGTAGAATGAAACCCATTAGAAAAGGAGGGGAATATGATAAAAATGAAAGGAAAAATAAATTACGGTCGATCTGAGTTCGGGAAGTGGGAGGGGGTGGGCTTTTAAGGGGAGAAAATGGTTTATCTCGATTTGCGGTGAAACTACAAGTCCTATGAAAAAAAGTTATATGGCAAAGTTGTAGGTAATATAAAGATCTACAACTTTTAATTCACAAGTTTTTTACATAACCTCAAAACTTATGTGAAAAATTCAAATAACCAAGTTTTTGGTTTTTTTTATTTATCTTTTTCAAAAATTGTTATTTTTCTACGAAATTTGGTGAAAACTTACCTATTTATGTCCCAAATACACTGTGATTTATTTGATTGAAAATATTATTGTTTTCACCTTATTTTGACTTAATTTTCAAAAATATAGACTAATTTTCAATCGAAAATTCACGTGTCAAAATATTAGCTTTTTTATAAAAATCGGTGTGCTTTGTGTTCATTGAAATCTCTATTTTCTGATAATTAAAAAAAATATATACACTACGATAGTAAATATTCTCAGAAAATGCACAAAACCGAAACAAAAATTTGTATCATTAGGTACAATTGCATCATAAAAATATGATTTTGTCTTTTCAGACTATATAATAATAATTATTATATAATAATCTGTTTGTATAATGTGTAATAAGTCGGATTATAAGCAATTATATGAAATAAAAATTGCAAAAATCACATTTTTATGATGCAATTGTACATAATGATACAAATTTTATTTCGGTGTTTTGCATTTTCTGAGAAAATTTACTATGGTAATGTATATATTTTTCTTAACCATCAGAAAATAGAGATTTCAATGAACAAACAGCATACCGATTTTTATAAAAAAGCTAATATTTTGACACGTGAATTTTCGATTGAAAATTGGTCTATTTTTTTAGTAATTAAGTCAAAATAAGGTGAAAAAATTAATATTTTTAATCAAATAAATTATAGTGGATTTGGGACATAAATAGGTAAGTTTTCACCAAATTTCGTAAAAAATAAAATGTTTTTGAAAAAGATAGAAATAAAAAACCAAAAACTTAGTTATTTGAATTTTTCACATACATTTTGACGTTATGTAAAAAAGTTGTGAATTAAAAGTTGTAGATCGTTTTATTACCTACAATTTTGCCATATAACTTTTTTTCATAGGACTTGTAGTTTCACCGCAAATCGAGATAAACCATTTTCTCCCCTTAAAAGCCCACCCCCTCCCACTTCCCGAACTCAGATCGACCGTAATTTATTTTTCCTTTCATTTTTATCATATTCCCCTCCTTTTCTAATGGGTTTCATTCTACTACTATTTTTTTCCTTGTAAAAAATTAAAAACCCTGGTCTATGTATATAAAATGTGTTGCTTCACGCAACTGTGAATTATGGACACCAAATGTGGGCATACAGTTTCATAAGAACTAAATGTATTATTATGTAGTAAGCCTTAAATTAAGACATTATCACATTATGAAGTGTAAATCATCATATACATTTAAAAATATGTAATAAATATATTAGACTCTGAGCCTTGTGGTAATTCGGTCAACCATTCCGATCCGATCTTCTGATGTTTTCTACAATGATATTTTTTTACTCATTCTTTCTGACGACTTCTGTGGGCGAAGGTCCGGCTGTGACGCAAGAGGTTGCGGGTTCAATTCCCGTCTCAGGACATAAATTTGTACTATTTGCAAATATTTGTTCCACACACAAGTTTCGAGCTTACCACGGGGCCTAGATGTTGCTGTGTGAATTGTCCAGCAATATTTATTTTATTTACTCCTTGACCTTTTGCAACTTTTATGGGATTTGTATAGCAGCTAAGGGGAAGTTTACTCAACTGGCTTCAGAGTCTATGATATTTAAAATTTCTTAGTAGATAACAAAATTGTAGTCTAGATAAAGTTATATTAATCGGTCCACCACGTATTGTAGATTGCACGGAATTAAAAAAATGTTAGTAAATCAGTTATCAGAGATATAAGAACATGTAGATGCTTTATAATATCAATTTTTCAAAATATTTTATACAGTTTAGCTTTGTATTCTAATTGATGGTAT
Source organism: Chloroclystis v-ata (assembly GCA_963691955.1). NCBI lineage: Eukaryota > Metazoa > Arthropoda > Insecta > Lepidoptera > Geometridae > Chloroclystis > Chloroclystis v-ata. Next base: position 7,734,806 of record OY829905.1, read on the forward strand.
TCAACTATTTTATTTAGTGTTCAACACATTTAATACAAAATGTTTGTAGTCGAAATGAATAGCTATGCACCTCTGTAGGTAATTATTTATAAAACGTTTTGTAAAAATGCTATTAGGTACTTATTGTTTTTTTTTAATAACAAGAACAAGGCTTTGTCGCTACTACTTATTGTTATTTTTCATTGTAAATAGTGTAAAAAATATTAAAGTTTTACTATTAATATATGGTTGTTTGAATGTGTCTGTATGTAGGTACGAAATGAATACAAGAATCGGATCTACTACTACTTTTTACCTCGTTTAAACTAAATTAATGAAATTTAATTCAAAATTTTATATCTGTACAAAAAACAGCTAAAATAATAAAATTCTAATTATTTTAGATCCGTAGAAAGAAGAACGCAACTGCTAGTGTAAGATATAATAAATGTTATGTGTGTCCTCGATAGCTTAGTGGTGTAGCGCAGCCAGGGCTTAACTGGAAGGCGTAGGTTCAACTCCCACTTCAGGACCAAGGTTACGTTGTGATCTTGTAATTTTTCTTTAAGTACCATTTTGTAATACAATACACGTATTCCAGTTATTCCATAAAAAATCGCAACAGCATTCAACAATCACAAACCATTCATATTTGTTTACAAGTATTTCGCGATTAATACTTCTAGGCCGGGATCCGTAGTACATGGAAATCAAGTGATTACTAACAAGCTAATTTTTGGTGAGTAGCTTCGTTTCGATGAGACGACTACAAATATCCTATACCCAAATCTCGATTGTGGTAGCTAACAGAGATATCAAGGATTAAAAAAATCAAGGATGTAAAACCGGGATAACGGACCACGAAATTTGTCGGACAATATGTCCGTTAGATTTTATAAATATTAATTAAGTATACAACAAAAAATCAGCTGGTTAGTAATCATAGTAATCATTTAAATTGACCTCGTTTTCGATACATTTTCGAAATGGCGGACTCTTTGATCAAACCATAGGTTTTGTAGGACTAACATGTTTTTATATAATTTAGATAATTATCTTTAGATATAACATATTGTCCTACAAATTTCGTGGTCCGTTATCCCAGTTTTACATCCTTGATTTTTTTAATCCTTGATATCTCTGTTAGCTACCACAATCGAGAGTTGGGTATAGGATATCTTTGGACGTCTCATCGAAACGAAGCTACTCACCAAAAATTAGCTTGTTAGTAATCACTTGATTTCCATGTACTACGGATCCCTGACTATTCGCAGAATAAAATATTATTTTCTATATTCAGCTTATACGCAATTTCTATTGTCAATCTGAGATCAAGAATAACCCAACCTTTATATGAATAAGAACAACCCACCCGCATCGTAAGCTGCCTTTTGCAACAAAACAAAGTTTTACTTTGATATTTTTGTTTTTATATTACTCTGTGCATTAAAGTTAGTTATCTTTTTAGCAAAATATTGTTCATAAATCCATCTTGAAAAGACACATCGTAAAATGTCGGTGGTTGAGAACTTACCGTCAAACTTGCGTGCTTTGAATACAAATGGGCGCTTAGCGGTGTGTTCGTGGCGATGAGGTCTCTGGAGAGGTCGTTGTTCTGAACTTCAGCTTAAAGTATTGACGTCATGTTATGTGACGTCATGTATGTTTATGAACATACATATTGTTGTGAATGTTCATACATATTGTATGAACATAAGTATAGTATATCATCCCGCCCGCGGCTTTTAAATCAAAAGCACCTAAATCGGCCCAGCCGTACTTAAGTAATAAAATTACTACTAAAATTGCCTTTTTTATAGATTAGATTACATAATGAAGTATTTAAATGAGGGAAAATATTACAAACACTGTAATTGTGCGCTACTTGTTGTTTATTTTCTCGACACATATTACACAGTGGACCAAAAATACCCGTTACATTTTGTTCCACTTTTTGCACTCGGTTGATTTACGATGATCCCTTCTCACCTTGCTAATATATTATTATGTGTTTGGTATTTGCTTCTCTGTCATATACATCGCTTCGTATATGTTCTGTCTCTTTTGTTATGTAGCTGTTTGTTTACAAAAACCGATGTATCTTCCTGCGCACCTGCGTGGAAAGTCATAGATAAATTATCTACTGAAATGCTACTGAAGGTTTTTCTACCTGATGCTGATGTGATAAAATTTTATAATTTATATATTCATTTTCCGATTGTTCCGGGTTCAAATAATAAATAAACATTGCCGGACCATTCACACAGCAACATCTAGCCGTGATGAGCTCGAAGCTTGTGTTTTCAAATCTCACGCCTGGAAATCTGTGTTTTTCTTCTCGAGAATAAATTAAGTGCTCTCTAAATAGGTACTTAACTATGAAATAAAACATCGTAAGGAAGCTTGCGGTTAATTGGCTCCAAACGTACGTATAGATCACAGTATTCTAATCACGGTCGATATCTTTATCTATCGAATCATAAAATCATCTTTTCAACAAGAAACAAATTGAAAGTAAAAACATTAAGGAAAGAAAATGTGGCACATTTTTCAAGTTCCTCATTAATGAAACACGACCTAAAATAAAGTTTTCGAAAGGCAACACAAGGGTTAGTCCCTTTGAAGTGTGACCCTAATCAGGGACACTTTGACACCGCGCGGCGACGCCCGTTCACATTACTGAGGTAATAACGATGTACGGTTTAAAATTTTTACGTTTATGGCTGTTTTTTTAACTTATTAAATCAGGTGCTAAATTATTGCTGAGCACATGGACTTTTTTTTTGGCAGAAAAATGAATTTACCACGCTGGCTTCGAATAAACTCTTATGTATCTGTATAAATATAAATTAATTGCGGTTTGATAGTCTCGCTAAAACTCGAGTGCTGGTTGATTTTGACGTTGAAATGATCGTAGGCCAGGGTGGGTTTAGAAGGGTCGAAATATTACCTATATACCTACATAAAATAAATTAGTGTTAGATTCGTTTAGGAAAATTGCTAAAGAAGTATCATAGAACATAGGAGAAGGACAGAGGATACTTTTTACAAGGAAAACGGTAAAATAATCGCGGAAAATAGACGCGGGCTAAAAGTCGCTGGGCGGAAAGCTTATAAAAGGTTATAAACTTTCTTTCACCCAACCGCACTAGGCCAGGTGTGGTGAATAATGAATGGCCTAATCTCTCTGTTCACCTTACCACAGACCATTTTTGGGGTTCCGTAGTTCTAAGTGGTCGCGATCCTCAGCAGTGAGGGACCGAGGAAGAAGAAGTTCTAAGAACATTTTTGCCATTTAATCACCGATGTTTCAAAACATTTTAACCAAAAGCTTCATAAAATAAACGCTGAATTTATCATACCGATAAAGTTAATGCCATTTACTCCACTTCCCGAAGTAATTATGTTTGTTTATCTCAACTTATCTCTATGCAAATCTAAATCGCTGGTAATGGAGGCTTGACGTAAACAAATTATCTCGCTTTGATAAAAATGATGATACGTAAAATAGGTATTTATTTTGTCAATCTCTTTATTCGGCGCTTTTGTTAACAAGGTCACTTACTCACTGTGTATTCGTCATCACCCCTATTGAATTTACGTTTCCACTACACACAGGGACTTCTCTCTTGACGAAAGAGATTATGTTGGTGAATGACACATATCCTTCAAACTTTTTTCAACAAAAGTTCTCAGAGCATGCCGGTTACTTACCTCACGGTGTTTGCCTTCACCGTTAGAGCACGTCTTGTCGAAGGGTACATAAACTTTTCAAAAATAAAAATCCAGCAGTGTGCAGCTGGGTTTGAACCCACGACGATTGATGTAGTAGGTAATATCCAACACTGAAATAACTTTTCTAATCGGACCAGCGGTTCCTGAGATAAGAGCGTTAAAAAAAACTCTTCAGCTTTATAACAGACTTAAAACTCTACTTACGATTTTGAGTAACGAAAATAAATATTTAATATGTGTAGTTAAGTGTGAAATAGTATTCGCTCAGACACCCACTCTACAATAACAATGTTTTGACAAAACTTTAGCAATTAAACCTACGAATCCCTTGTATTGAAATAACTCGAGCAAAACTTTCCTCCATGTATCTATGTTGGAGTATACTCCATGTATACTCCAATAGTTAATAAGTTTTATGATCAAAATTTGTTATTATATGTTAATACCTAGGTATAAGTAATTGACCTGTAAAGTGGTTTTATCAATAAAAATGTATTTCTATTTGTGTATTACTCGGAACAGATATCAGATACTTACAGGAATCAAACCAGCACCTTTCGCCCGCCGTGCCACAGAAATCGTCAACTTTATAAATATTTGGTTGAAGTGTGTTTCCTAGCCTCAAATACCCTACTTAAGTAAGTAATAAAAGTAAACCGCGGTGTTTTTGTCCAAAGAAAGCGTTTGTCTGGAGAGTAATGCTAACGCGAGCAATATCCAGTAATGTCCACACTTAGAGCCGTTGTGACCTCAGAGGTCTTATTGCCTGCTTTTGCTACAGTCTGTGTATACTGACTGAACAAAGCAATTTTATGTGCAAATAGTCTAAACAATAAAATGAAATAGGACACTCGGAACAATTAAATAAATAAAAAATTTGATAAATGACTAGTACAAAACGCTGGTTTTGACTAGTGGGATATAAAAAAAGATACAACAAAACAAGTCTAATTATATTTTTTATTAGGAGTGCTATTTCATGATAAGCCTGAGAGAGTCCGTAACGTAGACATTCAAAGTTCAAGGTTCAAGTTCAGCAACAGAAATAGAATGAATTTCAAGGAAATTTGTAGTGAATCAACTGCATTCTCATAAAATTGCTTTTCCATTCTTGGAAAATAACGTTTCCACGTTGCTGGTTATTCCCCACATAACCAGCAACCAGGATAAGTACCTAATACCGATCAGTTTAACCGAGTAAAAATTCGTGTCTTTCTACAGTCGTTTTTATTTCTAGGTAATTATGATTATTTACCATAGAAACTTATGATAGACTCAAAGTCACTCTGCATTTGTCGTCTAAATTAGGTATGATATTATGCAGTAAAGCATATTTGGCGCGGCAGGAGCCACACAAAGCCCCTAGCATGATTGCTTTTGCACAATTATTGCTTTTGATTGTGTCTGTGGCTGCTATGACCACATTACGAATATGTCATTCATCGACATAACAACTCGAATCACGTCCCACGTAGGGCAAGGGTCTCGCCATTTGAACCCATTGAAGGGATTGGGGATTAGAGTTAAGAATATAAAGGTCGAGACGTATTGCGCCCAGTTTGATAATCGTTTTTTTAAGTTGACATTCATAGAAAAAACTAAAAAAAAAGTTTAGTGGAAAAAAAATTAAATAACTTTTATTATAATTTTATAGAGATTGACTCACTTAATGTTTATAAATAAAACTGATAAAATTTAACAAAGAACTTTCTAATACTTTTATTAATAGACATATTAATAGATAGTGTAATCTGGGCCATTGATGGAATAGAGGCAAACAATGTGGAAACTTCTATGGATTAACCTAATGGAACTTACTTTATTGTCCCTACGTGTAGCATAAAATACCGCACTGTAGAGGTACCTACAGAATCTCCCCAACGCAACTCGTATTATAAACTCGACACATTTTGTCACGAGCAGTGAATATCTAACTCGCTTTTATGACAAAAGTTTAGGGTCGGTAAATATTAGGCGCCTGCTTACCCACTTGAACGGGGAAGAGTAGGTACCTACTTAAAAGTTTAGATGACACATCGGACTAAATTGTACATTCATAAATAGATAAGAGTAGATGCCTGTCCGTCATGTTATCATCATCTTAAACCTTTAAAAATATTGTTAGATATTAGAAAAAGGCTTAGGAAAAATATTGCCACATCTTTTTCTACCTAACGTTGACCTATTTCTAATTAGTTTACTTAGCTACTTATTTTTCAGATTCAGATTCAAACATACCTACCTATAGAAAATCCTTAATGTTTCTTGACTCTTCGAAAAAACCTGAGGAGAAGCTGGGATATATTATATATACTCGTAGGTACAGATAGACTGTTTATACCTGATAGGTAATATTCACTTGAGCATGACCCCGCCATTTTGAGAATTTCCAATATTTCGCAGTCGCCATTTGCAATTTGTTGCTACGAACTTTTCACGATTTCACGCCGAATAACTTTTGGCTATTTGTCATGCAAGGATTATTGGGAAATTTAGATATTTTAATGTTGAAAATAAAGTTTTATTAGAACTTAGGTTTCACTTATATTCTATACTAATATTTTAAAGCTGAAAAGTTTGTTTGTTTGTTTGAACGCGCTTGTCTCAGGATCCGCTGGTCCGATTGAAAAATTATTTCAGTGTGGATAGTACATTTATCGAGGAAGTGTATTATATACATTTATCAAGGACGTCTACTTATTAAGGCTATATTATATTATAAACTACAAATAGGTGGGTAGGTATGTAGATAACGAAATGAAACGCAAGCGAAGCAGTCGGCGGGTCGGCTAGTGAAGGTGATTTATAATACAGATGTTAGTTTGCTAGTAAGGGTCTCTAATGTTTTATCGGATGTTGCTAAAGAATTTTAATCTCTCTGGTTACTTCGTTTTAGGCAAAACTGTGGTGGAAATTATTCCTTTTTCAATATAATTATAATAAAAAGCACATTAACTTTGCGTTCACCACAAAACAGATCTCTAATGAGAATAAATGAGCTCTGTGGCAAAGTCCCGGGACAAGTTAAACAAGGTATCTTCTCATTTAATGAGATTAGTATATTTCCGCGAGGTCTCCACAATTTGGTACTCTCCGTTTTATGAGCTATTTAATTTTACTTCCTCATCTTAGAAATCATTTCTCTCATAAAATTAAATTATTTCATCAAATGGTATTATTTCTTATATTGCCAAGTCAAAGATTTCGTGCGAATTCAAATGAGAACGTGAAGAACATATTTTTATGAACCATTTTTATGATTGACAGTGTTTTAATAAAGTGAATGGAATATAAATTAAACAATAAAATAAAACAATACTGTCTAATTTTTTTCCATTCTAAATTATGTTTCCTTGTGTTATGTACTGAAAACAAAAGCTATGTATAAAAATAATTATTGCTGTTCGTTATTCTCGCTCGTCTTTAAATATTATACTCGTATTAGTAGTCCAGGATAATAAATTACTATTAATTACTATTGTGTGTTATGTTAATTATTAAGTGGATTAAACATAAATGATTTTTTAAACAGAAAAGCAAACATTAAAATAATGTTTATCGCATTTGTCTAAAGTTATAAGAGAAAATTATGAACTTGAACGATTTCTTGAGAGGTGAAATTGAAAAACAATTCATTCCAAGTTAATTCTCTATCGTCTTTGTACCCTACTAGCTATTCACAAGTTTGTGCTCCGACTCCTAAGTCTTGACTCAAACTTTGTAACTGCAGGGCACCTCTTCTGTCTATTCTCTAAATTAAGATTCTAGATGTTCGTCTGTCACAATCTTAGAACACCATATTCACGCCTATTTACGTTCCCACTGCTGCGTAAAATTACTTACAACACGAGAAAAAGTAGTCCACAAACTAAAGTCGTTCTTGAATTTATATAAAGTAACGACGTGAGATGGAATTGATATTAATATATATAGATAGATTTATCCTGGGACTTAAACCCGCAACATACATCACGGACCTTCGACCTGAGAGGTCATGATGATGACTACTAACCCGGTCATGCCAAGGCGTCATATCCCACAACCTACAAAGGCATTATTAACATTACGCATGTACCTAGTGTACACGGGTTGGCACTCAACTTGGCGCAAGCATTATGAGTATCTTTATAAACTACTTCACTATTATGTCATGAAAGTGCTCTTGAAATTGTCGCTTGGAGTATTATTCCATGATTCTGGGTCATGGTTAATTTGACTTCAGACTAAACTTATTATTATTGTCTTCACTAATGGTTTAGACAAGACTTAAGTAAGACTATGGTTGATGCATGTTTGTGCTAAATCTTAACATAAGGTTTCATTGACTTATAGTTCGAGTTTATAAATGTATATAAATATAGTAATATAAGTAAATATTAGTTAATAAACGTATGTAAAGGTGCCTTTATTTTGTAAGTAGTGGAAAAACCGATTTCGAAACGCTGCTAAAAATATTGATGAATACAAATTCCCATGTTTTCTCACCATCTAGACCTTTCCTGGGCTACCACTATTTATAAAGCTAATAAAACTAAAACAAAATGCGCCTAACTAATATCAATCTTATAATCTGTATAAAAGTTGATTTTTATTTTGTACGTGGATACCTATAGTTTTATATCCATATTATTTTTATTTTTACATAGAAAACATCTAGGAACATAAAATAGTACTTTTCAAAATATACAAACACCGGGCCCTGCGGGAATCGAACTCACTATCCTTTGTTCTTTGTTGACCACAATACTTTCAAGACTCCGCTCTCTTTCTGAGTTGGAAAATCAAATTCAGTGCATTTTCCAAATAGATAAAGTACAGAGAGCGATAGCTGCATATTCCGAGATCCTTAGAGCACTCGCTTTAGATTCTTAGAAGGGTAAAGGAGTCAACAACCCAGTAAGTACTGTCAACTGAAAATGTTCTCAGCATACTTGGAAAACATGGAACTAGATGTTGAATGTTTGCTCGTATTAAACCGGTAATTTTAATAAATAATACGTTTTCTGGATTCGCAAACTCTTTTCTTGTGTCTTTTTGTGCCTCCAAACCCATAAGTTTTGAAATGTTTAAACACACTTTAATTTTAATCAAAGGTTTACTTACACTGTTTCTAAATAATTGAATGTTTATTTTTCCTATTTATGAAACAATTCAATCGTGACTAAGGTGACGGATAAAGTCATTATCATTATTCGCAACATTTTACTTTGATTTTATTATTAAACTTCACAGTATATAAACATATGAATTAAAAGTTTATGAAACATAGTACTTAATCAAAATCACGTGATTAGTTATGATACCTAACCTTTTACGTAAAACAGCCCTCTTACATAAAATTCCAAAGCTATTTTTACTCGAGCTTGTAAAATAAACGAAGACATTATGAAACCGAGTGTACTCTCTTGAAAATATCCTTTCACGCTCTCAGAGCCAAGTAACTAGTACTCGCGGGGTAAACGTTTATTTTCATTTTCCATTAGAAGATGTGGCCATTGCCAGATCTCGAAGGTCGGCCACCTTTTTGCAAAATGGATTGCTATTTGCTGGCCAGTACTTAGTGATCCACTATCATCACCAGCTACACTTTATAACATTTGAAAATAATTAATCATTTATATTAATGTAATCTGACCGGCGCGTGAACTTGTAGTTCAAAGGTCATTAAAATAAAGAAAACCTTTGAAAATAAAATATTATCTGTCTGTGTTGGGTGTCTGGGTAGGTATAATATATATGTATGATAAAATATATACTTATATATCTTTATGTATTATATTAAGTATATCAGAAATCTAGCACCCGTAACACAAGGTTCGAGCTTAACACGGGGCTAGGCGTTGCTGTGTGAATTATCCGGTAATATTTACTTACTAAATTTTGGAAAGTGATATTATAAAAGCACTCGAAGACTAAATCTTGTAATTTTTTCTATAGGTACTTACTATTTTCTAGTAAGGTTTGTTTGGTTTAAAAATCCGTCACCCATGTTGCGTGTCTAATCGACCCGTTAAGCCTGCGGGTCGCACAACGTCACCATAGTACAATGTAAAGTCGATTCCTCGCTTTGAATAGAGTACAACAATGGCTTTATTCAACTCGCACGTATTGCGTTACTAATGGGCCTACCACACGTGCATGCTTGACCACAGTTTTACTTGCGCATGTCAGCTTGTACACTGAACACTGTGCGTGTAGTTGGTAAAACGGTAGTATGCGCAAACCCCAAAGCTTGGCTTGATGGTTTTTAAACTTACTTGAAATTCTGGCATGCGCAAGCTATACTTGTACAAACTTGTCTGCGCGTGTGGTTGGTAGTTCAGTGTTCAAGCCGCTCTCAGTTCAGTCGAGTGGAGTAACTGTAGGCGCACGGTCGTAAAAATGGCGGATTTACGTACATACAATCGACAGTTCGCTACTGAATTCATTGAGTTATATAAATCTCTGCCTTGTTCTCTCTGAAGTAGATGTATATGTGAATGAATTTTTCTATTCAACAGCCATTGTTTTGTCCACTTTGATCGTTTACACTTTTACTTTTGTATTTTCTTTTTTTTCACTAGCAAACACTTGAAAAATAATAGCAGAAGAAATAGCTCTTCATTGGGAAACATTGTTTCCACGCCGACGATGTCGAGAAGAATATGGCTTGCGTGTACTTACCTGTGCCGTGTGGTAGCCACGTCCGTGTTCAGTCTTTTCATGCGACAAGCATGTGCAAATAAAACTGTGGTCAAGCATGCACGTGTGGTAAGCGCTTAATAAAAACATAACACTGTGGTCTTATTAAAATAAATCTGCAGATATTTAAATATCTGTCTATGTTGCATAATTATTGTATAAAGTGTACCTAGTGTAATTATTGTATAAGTTATTATCAGATTATCTAGTACCCGTAACACCCTTTTGAGCTTACCATGGGTGTTACGGGTGTCGCTGTGTAAATTGTCCAGCAATATTTATTTATTTTATTTAATTCCAAACGACAATGTTTTAGCTACTTACCTTTTATTTGTATGTATATTTTTTCTTGTACCTACTTATTTATTACTTATCCTGAAAAGTAGGTACATTTTATACAGTCGCAAATCAGTTTTTGGATGGTATTAAATGTGTATATATTCTATAAGCGAAATGTAAACTTTGTAGACTTTTTTATGAATAACGTAGCGTAAATCGACCGGTATTCACACTAGTTCACACTGGTACAGTAGGACTACGCCACGACTACGCTGAACAGAAACAGCTAACTCAATTCCTATCAATTATTAATTTTACCAAATTATTTTTACAACATTGCCCCGCGGTTTTGGCTCTAGTTTGGAGTTTTATAAGTACTATTAAAACCTTTTAAAAATGTTATACCTAATGCAACATTTTGGAGAAAAAATTCTAAAGACTGTAGTATGTATTTTAACTTCTTATCACAATTTTATTTCCTGTGCCTGTATTGTAAAAATCCAATCGGTCCTTTGGAAGAAACGAAATCATTAATACACTTCATATCAAAAGTCCGGTTAAAATAAAATGCGGTAAAAATCTTACGAATTAATCACTCTTTATGTTATAGTATGTATAAAGTTAGTTAACAAGATAAATTTCCTCAAACTTATTTGTTAGACAAAAATTGTGAAATTCCTAAACAAGAAAACAACCTCCGTTTTTATATCGTTTTTACCAGTTTTGTTAAAAGGTAAAAGTATTTTGTTTCAGCGAAGATTACTCAAAAATAAAGAACAAAATAAATTAAAAACTCATTTATATTCAAGGCCATTCTTTTCTTAATACTTTTCTCTCGCAAAAATAATGGCTTTTTCATAACAGAGCAGATTTGTCTGAAAGGGAATGTTGTAAAAATCTAAAAAGTTTACAAAAATGCAAATTCTAGTTAATTGAAATCATCTGATAACAAACAATCTTTGCAACAATTTTACGGTTTTTTTTCTCAGAGGTTTTGACTAAGACTAGAGTCTAGAAGTCTAGACAGAAATAACACGCATTGCGCGGCCTCATAGCTCAAATTGCGATTGTCAAGCTAAATCTATATTCAAGTCAAGAGTGAGATATCCGTTCTCCATACGCTGAGTTGGGCCGAAAAGGTTTAACTTTTATGCCTTCCAGACAATGTTGACTCGTTACGGAACCTCTCCACGGGACAAGGTTCTGGGGAAAGTGTTACACGTCCTAACTTTGAGATTCACAATATTGGGGAGAAAACAGCAGTTATAGAAATATTATCGTGTTTTCCATTTCATTAGATAGAAACATGGAATGTATCTGTTAAAAATATTCATACAATATAAAACTGACGCGTAGCAATATTCGTAGACCTAGTGCTACGAATCTTTGTAACACGCTACGCGAAATTTTTATTCAATTCAATTTCGTAGCATAAATATAAAAACATGGATAAATTAAGATAAAACGAAGATAGCTAGCCAGTTAACACTGCAACATCTATACCCGTGGTAAGCTCGAAGCTTGTGTTACGGGGTCCGTTCCTTCAGCACACTAGTTGGCCCCGCTAAGCTAACCTGGCTATTAATACCTACAAAAAGCTATAAACGATAACCCTTCATCAGATACCAGAAGCCAAACTCCAGCATATTGCAACTTTGCCCATAAAATTGTTAGCGAGACTTATGAACCATTTTCCAATTAAGCTGAAAGCCGGTGGTTTATAGTTTATGGCCTGTCGTGCTGTCTAGACTATTGCGGTATTTTATACTCTCTAATATTGTTAGGATCTGGATTAGTTTAAAGTCAGTTATTGAACACTAATTTTCGTTCCGCGGGTTTGTCTGCGACTAAACAGTTTTTTTCCTTAAAATTAAGTTCTTGCAAATGATATTTCATGTTTAGTAAGTACAAAGCTATGTATTTTCCTGTCAGACAAATCCGTTACACTTATAGTCTTATTTTCTTTTATATTCTTCCCCCAAAAGAGAGCTTCTCTTTTAGGGGAATAATACTTGACTATTTTCGTAAGTAGTTTGGGATTTTGTTATTAATACCTGCTGTTAAAATAGCATGTCACTAAATTAAATTACACAATAACTAAATTATTATTATTTTTAGGCATTTGACGTTTTTTGGCGAAAAGAGAGAAGAAATAATAGGGTACTTTTGTATACTCTTGACTTACTTTTGGATGTATATTACATACAAAGATTATAAAGTCATTGGTCTTTGAAGCACCTAGTGGGCATAGTGATAGGGCATAGTGATTGAGACTTTATTAGTTCTTCTCTCGAAACTTGTCATCCCTACCTATAGTACCTGAGCCATTAGCCGAACAAGTGGCGTCGGTACACTGAACTTCAAACTCTCAAACTCGCATGCAGAAATTAGGCCAAATAATGGAAATAACTTTTGGATTTGGTAGAAGCAAATTTTTAGTAGGTACCTACAAAATACTTATTTACTTCTAAACTTGACATAGGTACGTAAGTATTTACATATTAAATTTAGTGTTATTTAAGAACCAGCAGCTTTAATTTATAACTTGACATTAGGCCTTATTTCATTAAACTGACCAAGTGCGGGTTGGTCAATAATACATATCCTTAAAACTTTTCAAAGTTCTCAGAACATACCGGTTTTCTCACGATGTTTGCTTTCAAAAAGAAAATTTCAGAGGTTCGCGTCGGGGCTTGAATGCAGGTCCTTCGGAATGAACGAATCCCTCGGAAGGAATCGAGTGTGCTCTACTAAGCCAACAAGGCTCTTAATACTCTAAATGACAAACAGAATTTTCACTTACCACGTGAACTTCGGATGAGCGCTATTTGAGCAAGTGCATTATCTCCGAGTGTGTAACCCACTTAACTGTCTTCGCACGTAAGTCGTTTATAGTTTCTAGAATTTTGAAGTATCTGATAGTTTCAAGGGTACTAATATCACAGTATATAAGGGCTAGACAAAGATGTGGTTCGCCAATTAACTAGTAATTAGAGTGAAACATGTTTGTGGTTGTGCTAGCTTGCATTTTCGTCGGTGCGCAGGGTAAGTTGATTTTTGCGATTGTAAATCGATTATGGTTAGAAGATGGATCTAGTCTTGGGATCTATGCATATGCACCCCTATTCCCAGCACTGGGACAGAGGAATTTATCTCTTGACGAGAGGGATAAGTCTTTAATTCACATAATAAAAATATATACGTTTTTAGCTTTTAATATAGTAGCAGATTAGCACATCAAATCATGGTGTTTTATATCTCCTTGATTAACAGCAAATACATACTTAAGTATGTACAGACACATACTTTACCAGGTATTTAGTTAACTAAATACCTGCTAAATACAGACACATACTTTACCAGGTATTTAGTTAACTAAATACCTGGTAAAGTATGTGTCTGTCAAACTTTGTTACTGTGTATGCAAAACAAATTACTTTCATTTCAATTCATAAAAAACGTCCCGGACGCATGTGGACTAAATCCAAATAACTACACAATGATGCACTGTCCTCTATAAACCTATACCTACCTACCTATGTACCTACTACCTACTCGTATATAAAAAACTTAAATTTAAATATCAAAATTAAGGAGTTTTCGCGTGTTGACCTGTTTAAAACAGATTTATTTCAGTCGCGCTGTATTTAAAAACCTAAAACGAAACTTAACGAAATTGTTCAAAAATTTGATTTAACAGCAAAAAGGACAAAAGCGTTTTATAAATAACTTAATTTTGCGACCCTTGTTTTCCCTACTCTTCCATTTTGCATCGCACGAAATTAGATTTGTCCTCATTAAGTTCGTTCGCATGAAAGCTATTTTAAAATTCTTTCAGCAAAATTATACATCATTTTTGACCTCTGGTTTCCTATATTTTTATCATAATCATTATTTTCATTTAGAGATTACCATAATAAGAAATGTGAGTTTCCTGCAGTTACCACGATTAGTTCCTCCCTATTTATACCCACAGACAGGCAGGTATCATCAAAATTAGGGTTAAGAGGCCAGAAGCCTAAAATGAATCTACCAATACGCAATTGGCCAGCGTGCCTAATCTCTCTCGTCAAGAGAGGAGTCCTGTGTCCCAGCAGTGGGAACGTAATAAGGGGTTGCTGCTGGGTAGACCCGAGTAATAGGTTAAGTTTAAACCCATAGGTTGTTATGACGAATGGTTTACAGGTTTACCAGCCCTGGAAAACCCGCACCCTGATTGGCGGATAGTGGGTGGCCAGGACGCGGCGGAAGGCCGAGTGCCGTACCAAGCCTCGCTGCGGAGTCTGCTGAACTCACACTTCTGCGGAGGAACCGTTCTCAACAACCGATGGGTACTCACAGCCGCGCATTGTACCGTAGGGTGAGTATATTGAGCACATTGTATACAGGGTGGCCCATTCAAATCGGTCAGTATGGGAAAGTCTGAAACTGTAAGACATACGAAGATTTGTTCTTAGGAACCATGTCACCGATTTTGATAAAAAGAAAAACTGCATTCATACAATTAAAAAAAAAGTGTACCCAACTGGGGAATCGAACCCGGTTGTTTTGAAAAAATAAACTTACACTATTTCTATTCAGATATCGTTTGTGTAGGTCTTAAGCAGTAAATATCTCTAAGAAACATAATGTCTAAAATGAATAAAATGCATTTTTTTCACATACTTTAATTTATCTTTATATTTAACTTTCCGCGAAAGTGGATTGGTACGAACGGCCCGATCAAATGGCTGGCGATGTCGCCCGATTTAACGCCTCTAGATTATTTTTTGTGGGGTTACATTAAAGATGAAGTGTACAAAAATAGCTTTAACACCGTTGAAGAACTAAAAGTAGCCATAGAGTCAACTTTAACGCAGATTCACCACATGAAGATACAAAATGCAATAGTAAGATCGTTACCTAGACGTGTTGAATATTGTATTGAAAAATACGGTGGTCACTTTGAACACCTACTATGATAAATTAAAGTATGTGAAAAAAATGCATTTTATTCATTATGTTTCTTAGAGATATTTACTGCTTAAGACCTACACAAACGATATCTGAATAGAAATAGTGCAAGTTTATTTTTTCAAAACAACCGGGTTCGATTCCACAGTTGGGTACACTTTTTTTTTAATTGTATGAATGCAGTTTTTCATTTTATCAAAATCGGTGACATGGTTCCTAAGAACAAATCTTCGTATGTCTTACAGTTTCAGACTTTCCCATACTGACCGATTTGAATGGGCCACCCTGTATACATACAAAAACAATTTATTGTACACCAAAAACAAAACACAAAAAGAGACACGTACAATGGACGGCCTTATCGATAAAGAGCGATCTCTTCCAGGCAACCTTTGGATGGGAAAAAAGAGATGATATTTAAGTAAGACAGGGTGTACTAATACTTACCTAATGAATACTTTAAAATATAATTTATTAATGTGGCTTTAAATCTTTTAAGTCGTATCTAATCGGTGAGAAAGTTGGTAGGTACAGTATACCGGCTATGTTAAAACACCAAAAATAATAGCTTATATCTAATAAGCAAAATTTTTTGAGGCCCTTTTTAGTTGGTTTTTCTACAATTTCGTACGAAAATCTTTCCAGCCGCCAAAACCTCCTAGTTGTAGTAGGCACCAACAGCCTCCTAGTAGGAGGTGACCGCTACCACTCCGACCGCATCATAGTACACGAGGACTACGACGGCGGCCTTATCGCTAACGACGTCAGTGTGGTGCGCACGGCCACGCAGATCGAGTTCAGTGCGAGCGTACAGCCCATCAGTCTGCCTAAGGTGGATACTGGGGCTGATGCGGCGCTGGTGCTCAGTGGGTGGGGAAGGACTTCGGTAAGAGCTCAATCCAGATCAATCAGAGAATATTTGTTCCGAGCGTCTGGGTGTTATATAAGTATGTTATATGTGTATTGAAAATTATCTATCTATGTATGTATATTATATTAAGTATATCAGAAATCTAGCACCGTAACACAAGCTTCGAGCTTACCACGGGGCTAGATGTCGCATGGATGTCGCTGTGTGAATGGTCCAGCAATATTTTTTTTTAGGACACGAAACACAAGTACTAAAAGACGGAAAATAAAAGTACCTACTTACTTCGAAGAATGGTTCGGATTTATTATAGAGGGTATTTTTTAATTTGCAATGTATATCTAACAGCTTTGGTAATTTTACTATAAAAACTGTCGTGGTTTGATAAGTGCATGCACTGCGGACCGGCGAGCGGGCGTGATCCGTGTCCTTGCAGTGTCCTTGATCCTGAAGAAGTCCCACGTCCTGGGACGAAATCGGTTGATCAATAGTCTACGTAAATAAGGTTCGTGTATTGCCCGTTTATCTCAATATGAGCTTTGGGGGTTAAGCGTTTGTTATATTGTTTTTCTCCATTTCTAATCAATATTTTTTTAAGTATCGTCAAGTAAAAGCTAGATGAATTAATTTAAGTTCTAGATCCCTTAACAGAAAATTAAACCCTTATCAAGATTGAGGTCACCATTATACATTTCGTACTCGGGTAACGTTTTTCCCCGATATGTGTGAAAAAACATATTACAATCAGATAAGATTCTCACTTATTGAGCCATTTGAGACATACTTCAACATCAAAACGGTAGGTATTATTCTTAACAACTATAGAATCCAAATTGAAACCACGAATAAAAACAAAAAGCTTTCATATAGAGAAGTTAAAACAAAAACCAACCCTTCCAATTTACGAAGTTTAAAACTGTCGATCAAAATATTAAAGGCGGTGTTTCGTGTCTGTTGAAAGTTTTCCTCAAATTGCTTTGGAACAACTCTAATCCCGGAGTAAAGGAACAAACTTTTAAGCTTTCCTCGACACAAAAGATTTATTAATCTTTGAAATTAGCGAATAATGAGTTACCAACACAAAATTGAAATTACTATAGGTATGTTGAGGCTGTGGTTTTCGCTGATTTGACTTCGTGATTTCAAAAGTCACTCCAAATTCTTCATAATGGAGTTCTTTTGAACTCCTTAGTTTATGGATCGATTAGGAAGAGTTGTGATTTATGTACCTACGTTTCAGATCATTTTAATAAAAATGGTAAATCCACTATGTTCTATTTAATCTTCCTTTATATTGTTTATTTTATTAATATTTTACCTTTTGTAAGTGCTATTAGATAGAACCTTAAACGACATTACCTCCCGAAATTCGAGAACTCAAACATTTGAGCCCACTCAACGAAAAATAAACCATTTTCCTTCTATTTTCGGCTGCAAACTCCGTAATGAAATCAATTTTGTCATCTCTGCCTCTCAAGTCGTTTTGGCTGATATTATCAACTTCACATCTGTGGTATAGGTACCAACGTCACTCAATGACTCAATACCTAACTATTTAGAGATAAGAAAATAGAATTATATTTTATGGATTAAAATGTAATGTGATACCTAAGTATCAGATTACAAGATAAGCAAATACAATTAGATTTTATTAAGAATAAAATCTAATGAATATCAGGTTTCAAGGTAAGCCGACAGAGATAAGGAATAATAAAACAATCTGTATTTAATTAATTAAGAGATAGAATTTTACTATATATACCGATGTTTTCTATCAATAAATATTCATTACTGATTCAGGATTGATTCAGTATTCAACCAGCTACAGTCGTGTTAATTACCTACTCCTCCCACGAACCAGTCTTCACTTCACATCACTTTCAAAGAGGTGCTCTGACAACAGTGAAAGAGACGATTTTGCTTTTATAGCTATGAAAGTTAGGTACTGTCAGAAAGTTGTGAGTTAAGATCTATTAATGATGTTCAAATATATACCTAGGACGATACCTTTTATTGACAAGTCTATAAGTTTGACGACCTCTGTGGCGCAGCGGGCGAAGGTCCGCCGCAAGAGATTGCGGGTTCATTCCTCGGGACAAAAATTTTACGAACTGCAAATATTTGTTCCGGATGTCTGTGTATTAAGTATATAGGTATTTACATATATTCTAAGAGTATATCAGAAATCTAGCACCCGTAACACACGCTTAGAGCTCATCACGGGGCGAAATGTTGCCGTGTGAATTGTCAAGCAATAATATTATGATCTGCAACGATAACTTTAGCAACTTTTAGGCTAAGACCAAATTTCACCAAGCTATGTTTGTTAGTTTAACATCCATTAAGTAGGTAATTAACAGTCCATAAATATACGTAAAACTGACAGTGATTAAACATGACGGGATGTTAAATTAACAAACAGAGAGTGGTGAAATTAGGTCTAAGCTATTTATAACACGTATTGTAATGATACGCGAAAAGTAGGTTTGTCTGTTAACAAGGCTTTCGCAGTAAGTGGAGCTTTCGCAGACGTAATGAGGCTATTAAATCCACTAACGAAGTCTCTCGGGACGTGATTTCAGGTAGATAACTGCTAACTAGCTATAAACTTCGCATGGAGGATCACACTACACTTTAAAGGCAGAAACACATTATTGACACCCGACGCCACCCGATGAAACGTGATGCGTGTTGAGTCGAATCAAATGTATGGTTTTCTATAGACCAGAAACACACTTTGAACACGCGACCCGACGCCACGCGCGCACACGCCACCTGATCCAGACGTCTAGACCAGATCTGCGTGTTGCCCATGGTGGGGGTAAACACGCCATCCGACGTGGGCGCGCAGTATGTTTCTAGACAACACTCGACGCCACGCGTCATTCGTTCGTAAACTGTCACTTTATGCCAATTTCAAATTAAATTTTTGCATTTATTTAGCGAAATGATGATGAAATGCTAGTACCTATGTCGTGGCGTCGCGTGTTGGTAATATGCACGGTGCACGTCGGGTGTCGACACGTCGCGTCGCGTCGGGTGTTAATAATGTGTTTCCTGCTTAATTTGATTGATAATGTTCGTACATAACACGACGCTAATTTATGTTTGAAGTTCTCGGTATACTCGAAATAACTTTCGGTGATTCAAATATTGAAGACGTTGTTTAGAATCAATATTCCCACTACACTGAACATGGGTCTTCCCAATAAACTCTTATAGGTCTTGGAGTAGGTATGGGATGGTACTGTTCTTAGACAAGCATTACAGGGCACTTATCCTGAACGAACAAAACGAATCTTATCCTTCACTTCCAAAATTAATATTAAAATTGGCTATTTTTATAAACATAATGTAGGTAAATATTTTCGGTCAATACGTTACTTAATGAATAATTTATATCTGCTGAATATAGCATGGCTATTAATAAATATTGTATCTTTAACAGTACCCAGGAGTGCTTCCAGTCCACCTGCAAATTATTAATCTGACGTCGCTGAGCGTAGATCGCTGCCAGGACATCTACAGCAACATCAACCCTGTCTACGAGACGCAGATCTGTTCACTGACACGCTCCGGCGAGGGCGCCTGCCATGTAAGTGATCTAGAACCATCTAGAAGATTCGAGAACATACTAGTTAAGAAACGTTCTAGTCTAGTCTAGAGCATAGAGTAAATAGCTGCCAAGTGTCTACAGTAACATCAACCCCGTCTACGAGACGCAGATCTGCTTACGCCGCACCGGCGATGTAGTGATCTAGAACAATCTTGTTGTTTCGAGAACATTCTAGAGCCGAGCGTAAAATGCTGTCGAGCGTAAAATGCTGTATGCAATATATCACGCGGCGTGAATAAACTTTATTCTAGTTATAGGTACATACATACATATGCAATTATGAATTCGGTGTGCCAACTTATATTGATATTGCATATCGCGTGCCGCACGCACAGTACTGCAGTTTAAATAAAGGATATAAGTCTGGTGGTCTTATTATTTAAAGGCTAGTCAACTTGTCTTGGTAATCGCTCATAATAATGTTGTCTGCAGGGTGACTCCGGTGGCCCATTGGTGGAAGGCGACAGCATCGTCGGCATCGTGTCCTGGGGCATGCCCTGCGCTAGAGGATACCCGGATGTGTACACCCGGGTGTATTCCTTCAAGGACTGGATAGTAGAACATATAAGCGCCTAAATCATAACACCATATTAACCATTTTCTAAAAGCAATACTTACGTATCTAAATTTCTGAAACCTTTACAAAATTAATTCTTGTATGTAGTGTAGAGATATCGTACCTCTCTAAGGAAGGGGACAGATTATGTTAGGTATATGTACTTTCAATTTAGGGTTAATTAAAACTAAGGTTCTGTTAAAAGCTTTTAACATAATATTATGTCAAAAGCAATAGAGCAATAAAAACATTTTTTAATATAGGTAATTATGTACTAAAAGTTCTTTTATTTTACAAATCCACCCTGTTTGTCACATAGGTATAAAAATACTTAGAAAAGAGTACAACAACCTTAAAAAGTCTTAAAATGGCTGAAAAATAATCATGAAAATGCAAAACTTACAAACTCACTCGCCATCGCATTTTGAATAGTTGTGAATAAACAATATCCGCCCAAGGGAAATCTACAAGTCTACAACGGTCATACATGACTGTGAAGTATTAAAATGTTATTTCTTGGAAGCTTTCTGTGTTTAGTTAGTCTAGCTCTAGAACGGACTCTAGATGGACAGTATTATTGCTATAATGCTATAGGTCCGTCGTTGGATTGCCTAAAACTACAAATTTAACCACAAAATTAACCATCACTCCTTCTTCAAACTTTTTTTGTAGGGAATCCATTGATCTAAAATTTCGTCTGACTATTTTTTCAGTAAAACTCACCAGCAATTTTTAAAATACTTTAAAAAAATTTAAAAACGCAAAAAACCTATTTTGGCAAACTTATTTTTTTTTTACCAGCAATTTTTTTTTTGCACAAGGAGGATTGATGGGGACTTTTCACATTTCATTTATAATACCTAGATTACCTAGTACTAAACATTAGGGGCACCCACACAAAACTGCGATGTGATGCAATGCGATGCAATTCCACATCCCTTGGCATTCGCTACATATAGGTACAAATGAGACACATTTGATTTCACATCGCATCGCATCGCATCGCAGTTTTGTGTGGGTGCCCTAAAACAATTTTACCTAACCTTACCTTAGGGCTATTTTGAATGATACGTGATATTTCCACTGTGTAATTCTGACTATTAATGTGGGTTTTCGTAATGGGTAGGTACTGAAAGAACGACGGCAAGTTCATAGGTAATACCGTACTTGCCCTTGACAGAGGCTGTATCGGCTCCCTCGTCATTGACCTACATCGGACCCCGAAGGTACTGGATGAAAGTATTTTGCTGTTGCGCTTTTGTTTTATAAGTACGATACCTACTTAGAAAACGAGTAGATAGTATCTTTCCGCCCAGCGGCTTCGCCCGAGTTGTAGAAAAGTACCTAAGTACATAATAAATTTTCCCGAGCAAAGATTATGTTTTATGTAAAAAGCCTAGGTACCTATTTCATTTTTCAGTATTCCAATCTCTCTAAGAAATTTAGATAAATTGGTTTAAAAATCGCACAGATAGACAAACATTTCGTACCTATTAAATATGTAAGCAGAAAATTATTAGCAAGGTTATTTATCTACCTACACAAAATAGGAACCTCGATACAATAGGTTTATTTATGTACCTACCTACCTACTAAGTTTTTGCTAAGTGATCTTGATAGTGCGTTCCTTACCCTACCTAAATTCTACTATACCTACCTAAATTCTTTGCAGCACCTTTTTAATTAAAATTAAAGCCCTCCTTCAGCTTAATTAATAATTCAAGGTCCCTCGGGTCTGAACGAGGGTCATTCAATGGGTTTCAGTACACTGAACAGTTTCGAGAGCTCTTGGCTCCTTTGCACCTTTTTCTTTTCTTTGTTAACCTTGCTTTCTATTTACAAGCTGAAAAGCTTTCTACCTGGTAGTTATTTTATTTTTGGAGCATAATCAGGTCAATAATATTTTGTTATAACATTACTGTAAGTACCTAAATAAATTGGTAATCCTTCCACCTAATTCTGATTAGGTACTATCAAGAGCTTAAAAATAAAGTGATTTTTTTCGAAACCAGACATACCATAAACAGTAATCAAGGTAATCTGCTTATTTATTCTTTTTCTTATAGACCAAGAGCCTGTGATGGCCAGACCTTCCTTTAATTCACAAGCGTGAAAATTCTTTCATGTGTATGTCTAACATAGGTAAAAATAACCCCCAAACATGAAACCTGGATCGTGGTTCCTTTGGGAGATAACAGGTAAAAGGTTGTTATCTCCCAAAGGAACCGCGATCCAGGTTTCATGTTTGGGGGTTATTCTTACCTATGTTAGACATACACATGAAAGAATTTTCACGCTTGTGAATTAAAGGAAGGTCTGGCCAGACCGGGCTCTTAGTATAGACTAATAACCTGTGATGGCCAGACCTTCCTTTAATTCTGAAGCGTGAAAATTATTTTATGTGTATGTCTAACATAGGTAAGAATAACCCCCAAACATGAAACCTGGATCGTGGTTCCTTTGGGAGATAACAGGTAAAAGGTTGTTATCTCCCAAAGGAACCGCGATCCAGGTTTCATGTTTGGGGGTTATTCTTACCTATGTTAGACATACACATGAAATAATTTTCACGCTTGTGAATTAAAGGAAGGTCTGGCCATCACGGGCTCTTAGGTTATTAGTTAATGGCTTGCTGTTTTTTGTTAAAACGTCCAAGTGTACGTCGGACTTATAAGAAAAGGTAGTTTCAGCTTTTTTATTGTCAATGTCATTTTGTGAATCTGTCACTGAGATCTGTCAGTATAAGTCTGTGTCAGTTTATAAAAACAACAAAATATAAACATGCGTGTGGGACAGTTGTGGGATTTCGAAGAATAATTTGTGGTTATTTAATATTTATCTTTTATAATAAAGGAACTGTCCAAGATGGATTTTATCCTAGATACTGCTGGCGACGATGACTTACAAACAAAAACGGAATTATATGATGGACAGCAAAAACCATACTTTGTAGGTTAGTAAACTCAATGTATTATTTAATAGTAGAAAACAATAAAAGACGGTTAATTTTATACTACGTATATTCTTTAATTTTGTAAGTAGTTTGAGTAGTTTACTAATTGGAATTGCCAGTCAGTGGTAATTTGTCAACCACAGTCAGTGGTAATTGTTTTGTAGTAGAACTACCAATTTTTCCTTGACCACTTAAAATTTAATCATTTCTACTTTACTTCAGATAAAGAAGAAAAAACCAAGGCTATACTCGACTTATTCGACAAGAAAAAGGAAGAACTAGACAACCAGGTGACCATTGAAGAAGAACTTAAAAAAAAGCTCAATACATTGAAGATAGACGAGGAATTCAACAAATTCTTTGATGATATGCGTTGGAATGCTAACATCCTTACAAAAGCTCCAAAGAAAATAAGAAAGTTCCATTTCGATCAGATGGATATGGAAACAGGTAAACTGAAGTCGGATTTAGGGGCTGTGGATGTTGCTAAAGAAATGAAAAAGAGTGTCCTACAGCCTGGCTTTGAACAATACCACTCAATGCCCAGTTACCGTGTCAGTGCTAGGAAAATAAAGGCAGATAAAAAGGTAAATAATATAAATAATTATATGAAATAATAATTAAATCATAATAATTATCTACTTTATTATGTCATATCTATAGGTCTCAAGCAACTATAGCACTTGGCCAGCATGGTTGATTAAAGCCTAATTTCTCTCATCAAGAGAGAAGAATGTTAATAGGGGTGACCAAGTGACAATGATTATAGAATACAAAACACAAGGTTTCTTAATACCTACTGCCACTTATAATATTTATTTCTTATTTGCAGAAAGAAAGAGAGAAGACCAAAGGACCTGAATGGTTCGACCTGCCTGCTCCTGAGGTGACGGAGGAGATGCAGAATGATCTACAAATCCTCAAAATGAGGTCAGCACTTGACCCCAAGCGTTTCTACAAGAAGAATGATATGGAAGCCCTGCCTAAATACTTCCAGGTAATTTTAAAACTATTTTTATTTCATTTATTTGCTTGAAATATTTAGCTAGATCAGTATGAATATCTTTGATGAATTCAAAAAGATTCTAGTTAAAGTGAAATGTTCGAAGCAATAGATTCCAAGCAAAATAATTTAAGTTTTATAGATATTTGATATTAATGATTGACAAAAATAATGTTCACAACTCTTTGCTTATGTCAAAGACAATAGGATAAAATTGACATTATAATATGTCAAAAAAATAACAATACCTACTGTTATTTACAAGAGAATATTAAATTTCCATTTAATATAGCTATATTTCCTTATTTATGTGTTGGGCATTTTGGATTATATTCGTGGTGCTAATTTCTCTAATGACAGGGATGCTATTATTTGGAATATTTTATGATTTTTAATACCTTGTATTGTTTATAAATAAAGCATCTTAACTATAGATACCTAATAGAATGTGAGTTCTTATAAGCTTCAGATAGCACCATGTCTTGTGGCATCTTAAGAGTAAGTCATTAATTGTAAACTAACACACATGATTAACATAACAACTTTCATGCATTTTCACCATTTAGATTTTCATCTAATAAATATGCGAAAACTTGTACCATAGCAGCTAGTGTTAAGTAGAAAATATGCGCAAATCTTTATGAACATAGTTAACTTAACATAGACGCAGAAGCAAAAATGCGCAATGAAACTTACATTAATAACCAAATGGCGACCATTTTTGTTGTCATAAATATAGCTATTAATTATAGCTTTCTGTTTGATATTTTTAATTTATTTATATCTATTATTATCTATTCCAGTTCGGAACAGTCATGGATTCGCCGCTAGATCACGTGAACGAGCGTCTAACGCGCTCTGAGCGTAAACGCACGATGGTAGATGAACTGTTGGCAGATGCAGACTTCCAGAAGTACAACAAGAAGAAATACAAGGAAATCATCGACGACAAGAGAAAGTCGGAATACAAGAACTATATGAGAGGAAAGAGGCAGAAGAATAAAGCAGAGCTTAAGAAGAATAAAGTGAAAAAGGCTGCGGCTAATAAGAATAAAAAGTAGAGTTCATTTGGTTTTTTATTGACTAGTTGTCTGACGTTTTTGTAGTCCATGCATTGCATATAGGTACTATATGCTAGTGAGAGCACTGGCTTCTCCTCTCTCATAGATAGTAAATATCAAAAATGTATTTACATAGAAATTAAAATAATTTATTAGAACACAAAAAAGCTTCTATGTAAATTTTTACTTTAACTACCTATTTAAAAAAATCTTAATTAGGATCTATAGTTAAAATTGGCATGAAAATTATATTGCAATGATTAAGAAAATAAATAGTAAAATGCAATATTTTTTGTGTAGGTATTTACTCCAAAATAAAAGACAATATCTATTGTTATCAGTTTATTTTCAACAAAATGTAAAGTTTAAGGAATAAGCCTCGTAAACAATAACAGATATTTATCAAAACTTGCTTAAATATCACAGGATCTTGATTAAGTAAGTACTTTGCACTTAAGTTTGGATCAATATGGCTAAGTAAATTATTATGGTGTCTTTTAAAATCGAAAATAACTCTGAAAAAACTATTCTTTGGCTTTACAATATAAGGCACATTTCATCACCCTTTAAACACCTTCACACCCAAGCAAACCCAAAAAAATATTCTTAAAACTAGAATAAACCAATGGAGAAAAACGAGTACCTACTCATAATTAGAGTGCTTTTCCACAAGAACTATGTTACGTCGCTAACTTTGCGTTTGACCAATCATCAATAAGCTGCATGTTTTATTTATGTAGGTGTTATAGCTTAGGTGGAAAGGAAGATCCTTAAACGAAAAATGTACAGAAAAGGCTTACGGTGTCTATTATACCATCTTACAAGAATACAAAAGAAAGCACACGGCGCCTATTGTATAATTTTATAGAAACACTTTTTTAAGTTTAAATGCAGTATAACTTACAAAAACTGATTATCAATGAATAATACACAAGAATAAGATAATAATATACACAATAATACCAAACATCCCGCCCGTCATTATCATTTGTGTTACATTTTTCATATTCACTTATCAACTAAAAATTATAAGATAATGTCTTTTCTTCGAGTTGTTAACATGTTATTGTTATTTCTGATCTAAACAGGTAAGATACCTAAGAGTATAACTACTAATATTGCTAATTTGTTAGCATTCATGTAGATTTTGTAGATAGATAGCCACCAAATATTGGTTGAATTATGCATTTTAGGAAGTAAGGTTTTAAATGGCACTTATAAAGCATTAATTTTCTAACCCTCTAAGCTAAGCAAACTAAACATGGCTTAGAACTTAGAACCACAATTCGCATTAGTTAGGTCTCTTTCGTATTGACATATAGGTTAGCTTGAAAGTAAGAGATATCATTTATTATGCACAATATGGAGAAATAAAATGCTCCTGTAAATTTAGAATCCTCCAGTTACATCTATGGCCGCGCCAGTCACGAAAGAGCTCTTGTCAGAGCTTAGGAATGTTATAACTTCCGCTATTTCTGTAAATTTAAAAAACAAGTTAGTCAATATTTTAAATAAATATATCATATGATTTGTATTTTTGGTAAATTTAATTTTATATTTATTCTTACCTGTAGGTTCACCCAGTCTCCCTAAAGGCACCATTTTTAGTAAGTTTTCCTTGACTTTGTCTGGTACTGTTTTAATAATAGGTGTATTTATGAATCCCGGCAAAATAGCATTCACCCTGAAACCAGGAATGTTAAAGCTTTAGTTTTTGATCTTTTTAGCTCTTTTTATATACATACATCAAGTATTTAGTCGATATACATGGGGAGCCGTGTTGGCTAAGTGGGAGCATTTTCGGCTTTTATTCGTGAGTTCGAAACCCGCCACGCAACTCTGGCTTTTATCAACTTACTCTGGAAAATATTATGTTTACTTTAAAAACACGTGCTAAAACGGTGAAGGCAAACATCGTGAGAAAACCGGTGTGTTCTGAGAACTTTGAATAAGTTTAGGAGGACATGTGACATTCAACAAACTCACTGTGACTATGACATTCACTTCATGACGTCAAGAGAGAAGTCCCTGTGTCCCAGCAGTGGGAACGTCAATACACACAAGAAAAGAAAGGTTAGAGCCCTAAGATACCAACTTACCTAATATTGAATTTGCCTAGTTCTTTCGCCGCAGACTGGGTTAAAGCTATGACTCCCGCTTTGCTAGCGGAGTAGTTAGTTTGACCTGTAATGTAAAAAATAAAGTGTACAAAGCTGTTATGGTCACGGTGGATGCAACCTGCATCCGGCCGAAAGGAAGAAAACTCATTTATTTGATACAAGAAATTTACAAAAGAGATTAAAACCAAGCTTCAAACAGATATATTGTTTGGTGTCTGGGTGTTATAATATGTATAGTAAAAAAAAAATCTATCTATGTACATATGTATATTATATTAAGTATATCAGAAATCTAGCACCCGTAACACAAGCTTCGAGCTTACCACGGGGCTAGATGTCGCTGTGTAAAATTGTCCTGTAATATTTATTTATTTATTTATTTTATATACATACCAATATTGCCATATTTGCCGACAATGCTGGATATATTGATGATGGAGCCAGGTAGTTGAGCTTCCGTCATGGCTTTGGAGAATGCCTGCATCACTAGGAATGTACCCTGGAATAGACAAATATGTAATAAGTACATAGTAAAGGTTCACATTCAAAAGATGATTTAGCTATTAGACAGAGACAAATACAGGAAATATTATGGGGTGATGTAGAGTCCCCTCTTATAAAACAGATTGTTACATCATTATCCACAAATTATAATAATATAGCATAAATAAGTACTACATAGTAATAATTAATTATGAAAACATATCCTTAGAAAGCTTAATTGTTAAGATCTACAAACAAATATTTATGTATACAAATACTCATGAATAACTTATGTAAATTCAATGTGTAAATTACTATTCTAAAAGAATAAATAATTATGATATTAAATGTGTCATGTGACATATCACGCCATTCTTGTGAGGGTATTTATGTGTCAGCAAAGAATATTATAAAATCTGATATTAACTGACCTTAAGATTAACATTTAGGACACTTTCATAATCACTCTCGGATAATTTCAGCAAAAAATTGTCTCTGGTGATGCCAGCTGAGTTGACAATGATGGTTGGAGGCTGCTTGTACTGCTTTAGGACTTTCTGCAGCAGATTGTTCACGGCGGATGAGTCAGCCACATCCAGTTCCACTGCACTGTGGTCTTCATCTGCCAATACATTGAAGGTAATTTTAGAACTGTGATGGGGTTGAATAGAAAGTCTTGGTCTTCAGAAAAAACTATTACCTATGTTATAAGTGACGAAAGAAATTAAAGGTAAGTAATTTAGATAATTTACTTAAAATATAAGTTCTTAAAAAAAAACATAACTTAATTAGATAATTGACTACTCCGCTACATCAAGGAGTTAGGCTGGTTAGGGCCGACTTAGGCGAGGGGACAATGCACAATACGCTCCATAGCGAGACGTCAGTGCAGATCCTAGTTCCCCCACAACAAATTAGAATTAGATAATTGACATAATTAGTATGTATTAAATTGATTGACATGAAGAAAATTTTTAGTATGTACCTTACCTACTCGTATATACCTAACTTACATTTTCTTTGTCATTGACAGAAAGAATTAGTTATTTTTAAATTTTGAATTCAGAAGGTCATTGAGTAAATTGAATTAAAAAATATTAATAAAAAGATCATTGATCAATTATAAAATTATTTACCATTTGTTCCAGAGGCCAAAGCTGTGTGAGCTTTCAGAGTTTCCACAGCGGCTTCATAGTTCTTATCTGCAGCTATTACTGTGGCCCCTTCTCGGGATAACACTTGACAGGCAGCCCGGCCAATGCCAGATCCAGCACCTTAAGAAAATGACAAAGCATGTAGGTAAGACTTCGTTTAGAAATATACAATACCTAATTAAATGTGTTTGCATAACAAAATCTTTTTTTTTTGGGTACAATATTATATTTAATATTTAAGTAGGTACCAAATACATTACCTAATAACTGTATTAATAAAACTAACTGCATTTATGATATTAAAATAATAATTAGGTGGGTACTTAATATTTCCCAGATGTGTCTTCCGAGAATGAAATTATAGAAGATCTATATTATTTAAAATCTTAAATAATTTTTATTTACCTATGAGTACTTACCAGTCACCAAAGCAAGACGGCCTCTAACAATCCCAGACACCATTTTATTTTGTAATGTAATTCTTTTAGAATCTAGAGTCACAAAGTTTGACTTTGAACTTTGTTTTACCTACTTTACGCACAAGAGATAATAATCATATCTCACAATAGCAACAATCTCTCCTCTAACTCTACTTTAGTTTTTTTTTTAGTACTAAAGTGAATGAACGAATGAATGGGACTGGGTAATCATGTAATCATCTTTTACTATATTTTTCTTCTTCTTATCTTATTTATCTGAGATCGACCTGTTACAAAATATAACAAGTGTTGCCAATGATTTTATACACCGTGGTCGTGAACAACCCGAAAGATTTAAACCACGTATTTTTGACGACATTACGAGTAAATAATGTTATATCAACATGGGTCAAATTATGTGTCTTAATTAAATTACAATTTCGGTACAAACTAAATCTTATTAATTGCCCGCTTCTTTGTGAACAAGCCGTTAGGTAAGAAACTCAAGTTGAACAGAGAGCGAGCATGACACTTCACGAATCGCTCCGAAATCACACGACGAACAAGAAGTGTCAAGTTATGTCTAGCACGATGTTTGTATTGAAATTATTTTTATTTATTGGCATCACAAAATACCACAAATACCATGTATCTAAACTTTATTAGGTGTTACGACATTAAAGTGCACTTACATTATTATTGAAACTTTGTGTCTTAGGTATCTTTTTTTGACTGACAATGACAACAAACAAAATTTTCAATGTTGTTTATCTTGCGTGAAAATTAGTAGATAATCATTTTTTTTTCGCCCATTAGGCAGGCAATAGTCTTAGACCTTACAGCCTTGTCTTTAGTTTCTTCATATCTTTTATTTAATATTTATTGTACCAATGTACATTGGTACACCTAAAAAACGGAAAAATCTTCTAGCTACGCGCAGCTCCTGCTCATTTTAGGGACAATCGATCTTTTTATCACGTAATGAAAATATTTTCGGTAGTAAAAACTTTTTGTAGATAATACCAAACTTCTTTATGAAACTGGCTAACAACCAGCAATGCAGTTAGTAGTCTACGTGTAAAAGAAGTAATTGACTACGATATGCTCAGGCCCTTAGGGTGTGTTAGACTGGAGATTTTTTAACATTTGATTTGTTGTAAATAATTAATATCTCCTTAATTATGAGTTTTTGGCCTATATGTTACATAACTTTATATACTCTAATTAGGCTCTAGTATCGATAGCTTAAATCTTTCGGGTTGTTCACGACCACGGTGTATAGTATAGATTTGTTACAAGCACGCGCATTGTAAAGACTCAAATAAAACCCAATTGTAACTTTTAGTTGTCAGTCTGCGTCGAGCGCAATCACGAGCTTGACATGCCGTAGGTTATTGTGTCCTTGCTAAAACAAATTAAAAATGCCATCGTGTGTGTTTCGGAGTGTACCAATTACGATGCTAAAGTAAACAAAACACAAGGAATCTCGTATCACATGCGAGTATGCAAAGATACTTAGATTATTTATTTTTCCAAATAATTATAATAATTGAGGCGCGGACATAGATTAGTTAGTGTAGATGCGAATATTGATGGCGATGTAAATTCGATGTAAATGTAAATTCTGATCGAACATTCAACACAGGTACCTACCTATTTTTAATCATCGCGTATATTTGATTAAAACCATAATTCATAAATACACAAATATTCGTCTCCATTCCGCACATAAAAATAACCCCGAATTAAAAAAACTTTTAAAGAGACAGAAAATAAATAAATAAAATCTTTTTGAAGGTATTTAGAAAGTGTGTTTTACTAATTTATCATTAATTATTTCAATTTCAATAAATATGATTTACTTTTGTAAGGTGTTTAATTTCTTACCTATTACTATACATTTTACTCAAGTGTCCCCTCTACGAATATAAATGTTACTCTATGAACTAGTAAACATTTGACATCTTATGTCAGTTTTGGATTCACGGAACAGATTTCAAACTGCAATTACATGAAGGTAACATATCTATACTATATAAAATCATTGAGTGTTGCTAATTGATTTTAACATGGTTATTTTATTTCTACATTACCTAGTTGTAATGTAATGTATAACCTCTATAAACTAATAATAAAAAGCTGAAGAGTTTGATTGTTTGTTTGAACGCACTAATCTCAGGAACCGCTAGTCCGATTTAAAAAAATATTTCAGTGTTGGTTAGTCCATTTATCGAGGAAGGATATAGGCTATATTTTATAAAAAAAAAGCAAGGAAAGCTGTAGGCGGTCAGCTAGTCTCTTATAACATAACAATCATCTGTGTGATTATATTATCTTTGACTATAATTTATAACATAAAATTGAAAATTAAATTATACGAATATAAGTAGGTAATATTTAAATCCATATCATAAAAAATGAAACCACAACTAACAATGGCAGATTATTAGTTGGCATAACGCTTTTGCGTCTAGGAATATCTGATATGCAAAATAGTTTTATTTGTTTGTTGACGATTTTTCCCATAAAAAAATATTTTATTTAAGGCCACCGAAAAAAACATAAATAATTAAGAATATCAAATGACTGTTGCATTTTCAAGGCATTGGTGACATTTACACACTACCTTTACAAGTATTGCCAATTACTATAATTCCTATATTTTGGTACCTATATACTATGACTAAAAAATGTTAAAAGTATGTATTATTATTGGTTTTACTTATTATAATTACTATATACTTATACAAACAGCTAAACCATGAGTAATAATAAAAAAATAATGTAATGTTGATGAAATAAGCACTCTAAAAATAACTTCTACAATTAATCAGTACCTTTTTAGTAACAATTTCCTTTATTGTAATGGTAACACTATGACACGAGAAGCGGGCTGTCAGCTATCACTATACTATAAATTAGAATTGAAGACAAATTTTGTACACAAATGTGTTACCATATCAAAAAAATAGTTTCGAAATGTAACTTTATAAAGATTTACATCATATTTATAAATACTTATGGTAGGGTTTATTTTCTAATCAATATCCATAAAATAGAAAATTGATATGGTTTTGCACTATTTATAATATTTTATTTTATTTTGTGAACCAAGTTATAAATTGATGAAGTAATAGTAGCAGAAAATATTTTACGACACTGGTAACATCGTTGTAAATAATCGTAAATCACAGGAGTTCGGAACCATTTCATGCATTTTGATAGACAATATGGTGTATTGTATGGTAGTTTCGTGTTTTTCATTCGTCTCTCGTCCCTCGAAGTCGAATGTCTTTCCGTTTTGCTACTCGTCTGCAATTGTGCGTTGTTGAGTTTTTGTTTTGTTTTCGTTTTAACATTATTGTTCATTGTTATCAGTTTTTGTTAAGTTTTAAACCTTGTTGTTGTTATTGTGTTTGTATTGACACAAAGATGGAACCTCAACCTGCGCCACCGGCTCCGGCGGAGTTGCCAGGACCATCGACATCGTCAACAAGTGAAGATCTGTCGCCACAAAAAAAACGTCCGAAGAGACCAATGAGTTCCACAGAAAAGCTCATGGTGATTAATGTCTATAAAAGTACATACAAAAACTGGCCAAAGGGCGAAGTTTGGTCACTTGGAGCTTGTGCAAAAACAACAGCTGAGCTCTTAGGACTCTCTGCAACTACTGTCCAAAGAATCTTAAAAGAACGCAAAACAACTGGCACTTTACGTTCTCCCAAAAAAGTTGGACCAAAAACCAACTTCCTGCATAAGTTGGACGAATATACACTCTCAGCAATAAGACGGATTGTTCACCAGTTTTATCGTAGCAATGAGATTCCTACTGTAGCAAAGGTAAGAATTTAGTTGTTTAGTTATTAGATACCCATTGAACCAACAGGACTATGTCCACAGTAAGTAGTAAGTAATAAAAAGAATCCTACCTATCCATCACCACTCATACACAGTGTTTTTTTCAGGTTCTGCGAGCTGTAAATGAAGACTCTAACTTACCAAATCTATCAACGACTAAACTACAAAAAGTTCTAAAGCATTTAAAGTTTAAATACACCAGCCGAAAACGCAACAGCTGTTTGATTGATAGGGAGGATATAACTTTGTGGCGTCAAAATTATTTGCTGTCCATAAAGGACCATCGCATGAATGGAAAGTTTATATACTACCAAGACGAGACCTGGCTAAATGAAGGTAATATTGTAAAAAATATCTATGATTTTGTCATTTTTGTGTTGTAAATCCAAATGATTTTTGTGTATAATAATCTGCCTTGTAATTGTTTTAGGCCATACAGTCAACAAAGTTTGGGTGGACACTGAACTTACTTCTTCAAAAGAGGCTTTCCTGGAGGGGCTCACCACAGGGCTAAAAGCTCCTTCGGGAAAAGGCAAGAGACTAATAATAAGTCATATTGGAAGCAATGAAGGATTTGTCGATGGAGCTCTACTCCTATTTGAATCAAAAAGTAATTCTGAAGATTATCACAAAGAAATGAATGCAGAGTGTTTTGAAGAATGGTTTAAGCAGGTTCTTCCTAAATTAAAACCAAATTCAGTGCTCGTCATGGACAATGCTCCATACCATAGTAGAAAAGTGGAGCGAACGCCTACTACTGCATGGAAAAAAGCAGACATACAGGCATGGCTCCACTCTAAAAACATTGCCTATATAGAAACGATGATAAAGGCTCAATTAATGAAAATTGTAAGAGAAAACAAATCACGGTATAACAAGTATGTGGTTGATGAGCTGGCCGCCCAGTCTGGTGTCACCGTTTTGCGACTGCCCCCTTACCACTGCGAGCTCAACCCTATTGAACTAGTGTGGGCTCAGGTAAAGGGGCATGTCGCAAGACACAATAAAACTTTTAAAATGGCTGAAGTAAAGAAATTGTTAGAGGAAGGTTTGAGTAAGGTGACACCCGAAAAATGGGCTAACTGCATCAACCATATAAAAAAACTTGAAAATGAAATGTGCCAATTAAACCACATCATTGATGATGTTCAGGATAGGTTCATTATAAATTTAAGGGAATCGGATTCAGAATCGATTTCTGAATCCGATTCTAATTCTGTGATGTCATAATATTAATATTATACATGTGCATGCTGTGGCCCCATGTAATTAAAAGAACATAAGGGCTCTTTCAATTTATGCGTTTCGTGTCGGACCGCTTCGGCACTGCACGAAACGCATAAATTGAAAGAGCCCTAAGTTTTGAAGACCTCCTCATTAATGTTTAGAGTATAAGTCAATGTATCTTTTGTTGGGGGTCCTTAAAATAAATAAATAAATATTGTATAACTTTTAAGCAATAAAAATATGTAATTTAAATATATTGTTTTATTTGTATTTCCTAATGAATGTTTAGAGTATAAGTCAATGTATCTTTTGTTGGGGGTCCTTAAAATAAATAAATAAATATTGTATAACTTTTAAGCAATAAAAATATGTACCTAATTTAAATATATTGTATAATAAACCTAACCTTGGTATGATTTTAAATAAACAAAACACGACAGCTCAACACCAAATCACAATTATTTATCTGTTACTTTAAAACGTACAATTCAAAAAAAGAGCAAGAAATCAAGAAGAAACAAAATTAGCGTCCATCACACACGAGAGGCAGCCCAAAGTGTTATTAAAGATGGCGGCGCCTAGAGTTGTCTATGGATCATAGACAATATAACTTTATCATAGTGCCACAGATGATAAAACTGCCTTGGTAGTATATTTATCTATTATACGGCCTCTTCTGACGTTTGGCGGCGTCCTCGACCGCTTGATCTACACTGTTGTCTCGACCAGGGTTATCATCATCAGATAGATAAAGTTCTGAAAGACAAACACTCATTATAAAACCCAAAAATCATAAGTGAGCTTCAACAGTTTTGCAAACGATTACAA
Source organism: Chloroclystis v-ata (assembly GCA_963691955.1). NCBI lineage: Eukaryota > Metazoa > Arthropoda > Insecta > Lepidoptera > Geometridae > Chloroclystis > Chloroclystis v-ata. The sequence goes on from OY829905.1 coordinate 7,770,579, forward strand.
GCATGCACGTGATTACTAGCAATCGTTAGCGAAACTATTTCGTCTCAAGAAACATTCGCCTATTCTCCTACTGCCTAGACACCTAGTGTTAAGGTATTGAGTTCAGTTTCCTAACATAGGTAGGTAGTGTTTGTTTCCTAATCTGAATTTTTCAACGAACCACAAACGACAAACTCCGGATCTTCGTCGTTGTGCCGCATAACAAAAGCATTAGGTTTTTAAATGCAATTGCTGTGCCCCGTGATTAAGCTCCAAGTTCGCTAATCACGACTCCTTCGACTATAAACATAGGCACCAAGTTCGCATAATTATAGCCGTCCCTACTCGCATAATGTCTGCATTAGGTCTGTAAATGCAATCACTATGCCCCGTGGTACAAGCACCAAGTTCGCTTACCACGACCGATGACCGATGGTAAAAACGTAGGCACCCAGTTCGCCACGTTTAGACCATTTACAACATAGTGCACTGCGTGCATGTATGTTTCAGTAGAACGAGCTCGTTATAACAAAACATGACCAGAAATAAGTCATGAGTCGACGTCGACTTCCCAGCAGCATCGAAAATGCCGTACTTAACTCGGACGATCATTCACCAAGCCAGCAACGTGTTATTTAGCTGCCCATAAATGAGTCAGTTACAGGCTGAAGCTTATAGCAGTGATACGGAAACGCTCGCACTACTTTAAATTTACCATACCCGTGTTTAGTTTTTCAGAGGTCTAAGAGCTTTTGCCCACGAACATAATAGGACACCGGCATTATAGGACACTTCACGTTAAGTTTTAACAGGAGTTATTACAGGCAAACCAATTTCAGACGATAATAATACTCAATGGTAGTAATTCAAACTTCGTAATGATTCGCAAAAGCACGTGTTCACGACAACCTTCATTATAATTCGCAAATGCATGTGTTATCGAGCTACACATATAACACGATGGTTATGGTAAACTCAGAAAACTCATTTATTTCACCATAGAGTTACACAATAACATTGGCATGTGTGTAAGTGTTACATATTTCTTAATCTAAGCACTACTAATATTAATCTTAAATTATATGTGATACATGTCAAATAAGATATTAAGTAGTCCACATGGTCCGTTATGATGTACTGTATTCAGTATTCATACTGCATAAAAACCTGCTTACATTCAAGAAATGTAGCGCGCACATCGGAGTCCATTTCCTGTGAATCATCATGTACTCAGCTGTTGCATGAGTAGTATTGCCAAAAAATACCCGCAACCGACTGTAAATCGCATCTTTTGTGTTAAATATTCAATCCAGAAATTACAAAGGAAATTATACCTTAATGGGTACACAATGTGTCGCACATTTAATATAACTCAGAACACGGTCACGAAAGCCCGAAAGTTATTTTCGCTCGGTCTTACCTGACCATCACCTTTAAAGAAATAAATAAGAACATCACATTTAAATATAAGCCACTACGCTTGATGTTCGTTTCGAATCTGCATAGGTACGGTGATTTCCAAAATGAGAGTGAAAATGAACCTGATAGCTATAAAAACACCTAAGTAGGTCTTGTATAACAAACTCTCTTAAAGTTATGCCTGAACAAATAGTGGCAGCAATTCAATTTTTCTTACGTCATGAATCTCTGCATTGTCTTCTGAAGCACCTTTCAGCTGTAGGTATGACCCTGTTATAAAAGTATGAACATGGCTCAAAAGATTCAAAACATTCATTTATTTAGCCTTAAAACAAAACCTGTTAAGAAGTCCCGATTTTCTGTAGAATTATCACTTTCCAAGTTAAGGTGACCTCTTGTTAAAATCACAAAAGGTCAACCAGTCTAAATGCGTCTATGGGGTAAATGCGTTTTTTTGAATTTATTCGAGAACTATTCAACATACGTTGACTTCTGTCATCTAGTTGCATTTGTTTGAACTAAATACAGAACATGCAGTTCGTGCGGATGGCGTGGCAGTTCTCATATTCGAGTAATTGGCCATTTTGAAAATTGCACGTTTTTCAACAAATTTTGACTGCGTGAGGCGACTTACTAAATCCATGTTAGTCATTAGTTTGCTTCAATTAACTGATTTTATTCAATAATCATTGTAAGGAATAAACTATGGGCTACCAACCCAGACAATTATTTTTAGTGAAATAGCTTTATTTAAAGAAATAATAATGTTTACATTTATAAGGTTAGGGTTAATTTCTTGGGGTAAATGCGTCTGGTGTTATGGGGCAATTGCAACTGTGGGACGCATTTACCCCCAAAACACATATTGTCAACCTTTTTATGTGGGCAAATTTTAATATGAAAATTAAATGCAAAACAAATCTTGACTCATGGAGGTTTTTATATCGTTTTTGTCATATTATTATTTGAAAATATACAAAAGTCAGAATATACTTAACTTTAATTTAAAAAATGCGGTGTAGCCTTCAAATTTGTGTTTTATTATAATCTGTATTGTTCTACGGTTCTATCAAAATCTCACGCGTAGAAATTTGTCTACTATAGTCCCATCGTATTACTTACATTTGTTATTTTTAGACTTTTGTTGAGTTTTGATAGTTTGTCCGTACCCAAATAAAATGTTGACAACATCTGGATTTGACAAGGGGCTAATGCGTCTATCAAAATATAGACGCATTTCCCCAATTTTTACTAAATTGTCTCTAAATGCGTCAATTATTATTTTTGAGTAGTTTAACTATTATACTATTGCAAAGAAATTTGAACCAAAAAGTTATATGTAGTTATTATCACGAAAAGCTTACCAATAAAGTTTTTATTCACTAAAGACGCATTTTCCCAAAGCGGGGCAAATGCATCTAAAATTCCAATTTAAAATAAATAGCCAATTTGAAACATCTGTAAAGCTCCAGGGAAGATATCGCTGATTGAACTTTGTGCAGAAATAGCCATAATATTGGACTACAGTTTCAAAAAGTGGATAATGCCATACATTTGATCACAATGAGGCTCTAACTTGAAGTGATCGAGAAATGCCACGCATTTGCCCCGGTTGACCTTAAATCATAAATATTTATTAGCATGAAACATAGGTTACATTAATGATCTTATAAAATACTTTTGCACAGCTATGTCGCGCCCAGGTGGGCACTATAAAAAAAAACTCTTAATAGTCCAACATTCCATATTCGCAGCAATAATCCTCCAACATAACCAGCACACTTATCATAAGAATTATTATTATTATTATTTTTTTTTACCTTAATCAAAAAATATTATTCCAAACCATGGCGCAGAAAATGTAGAAATAACTGAAATAGCCTTCAAATTTGACCAATAACAATAATTAGATACTTAGTTAGCTAGGACCTAGAAATAAGCCTATAGGTGAGTAACTCTACACACCAATTATCAAAATCTTAAAAGAACGCATCAATACATGGCTCGATCTTACCAGTATAGTAGGTACTGAAAACGCTAACTAGCTTTTTAGCTATCTCGTTCATAGCCGCGTCGTTAGAACAAGGCACGGTCACGTCTGTCTCGCGTCTGAAAGAAGTGGATCAGTTTGTCCTGCCAAGGTCTCAGCCACAGTTGAATGATACACCATATCACACTGGGTGAAAAAGTCACCAGGAATCCATGGTCAGATTGCATTGTTAGATCGATCTGAACACTTGAACACTATTTTGTATCCTTGGTCAGACGGAGTAAAGAAAAAGTCAGCAGCTTTGGTGTGTGGCACTCTCGTGATGGACGCATAGATAGAGATTGAGGGGGTATATACCTTTCCTAGGTCTTCCAACTTATTTCTAAAACAAAATACTAGGACTGTTGTGGCGATTTATTCAATGTGTAAGTCAAAGAGAATATACGTTGTGTAAGTTTAAAATAACTCTGCCAATTTTATGTTTGACATCATAAACAAATGAAGAGGAACTTAACAATTTTAATGTTATCCTATTACACGATATCGGCGGTCTACGGCAAAATACTATTCACAGTCGCTACTAAATAAAAGAAGAAGAAGAAAACCGAATTCATCTAAAACTATCCGAACGGTTTCCGAACAAATAAAAATCTGTCAGCTGTCAAATTGACATTTCCTTTATTGCGTAACTCAACCTTAACCACAAAAATAAAAGAAGAAGAAGAACCATAAATAAATCTCATTTTGTTTGTGTTTAAAATTTGTGACATAAACAAAACATCTCCTTATCTCTGATCCAGAGTGAACAGTAATAGAGAATACGAATAAGTGACATAAAATGGATGTACGTAGATCTAAATGTTATTCGATATCTTAGATTATTACCAATAGATTTGTTGCAAAATTGTCTATGGAATTAGTTTATAAGATGACTAAAATAAAAATGATGACATCTCTGTCTAATGTATGCAATTAAAAAGAGCCTAACTATTAGAGATGAGTACGGTATACAATAACTAACTAAGCTAGCGTTAGCATTGTCCAATAATAACTAACGTTAGTATAAATTCCGCGTACCGCTAGGGAAATACCTGGCGAGCTATCTTACAGTACGGCCATCATAACTTTGCAAACTTCTCAAAGTTATTGGGTGGTGGTTTGGTTGGTTGGTAAGTAGTTATTTCTAACTTTCTAACCAAATGACGAGAACAAAATATTTCACTTACTGTCCAATACCGTTGGTATCCCTGTCTAACAGTAGGATTCTCACGCGAGTAAACGAGATAGATCGGCTATTGCTAGCCAAACAAAATTACTAAAGGTGGCGCGCAAATATGAAGTTAGCTTTCAGTCTTATTTATAGCACTATAAGGTTGACTTTCACTCACTGCCCAATAAATACCGTTGGTATCCCTGTCTAACAGTAGGATTCTGACGCGAGTAAACGAGATAGATACGCTATTTCTACGATCCTCAGTTTCCATCACGGAGATAATACAAAGCTTTCTATGCGCTAGTGCGACATCTATGTATACCTCTTTATATTATAATATCATTGGTTGTAGAGTACATTTAATTTAGTTCTAGGGCAGACACACAGATGACGATGTCTTTTGGTGAAAAACCTACGTGTTTTTATAGTGAACTATTAAATGGGAAAGTCTTATCACAACACAACTGAATTCGTTCAAGTTCAAAAGACACCTCTTCAAATCGCTAGATGGCATCTGTCTGACTTTATCTAGTTTAAATAATGCTTTTTGATTTCAAGTTTCAAAGCCAGAATAGCATTTATATGCTTTAGGTAGGTAGGTATTTGTTAATTGAATAGATATCCTACAATATAGGTAGGTGAGTAAGTATATGGTTGACAATAATTCTAAAAATACGATGCGGTAATTATCGTTTTGTTTGTTATTTTATTGTGGTTTGTTTACAATAAAATTATTGTGTTTTGAATTTGGGCTTGAGCGTAGATAAGATAAATATTCTAAATAATCTAATTAAAATATTTACTCAAATATTCTCTGCATAAATTTAATATAGGTGGTACCTACTTACATATCTAGGTACGTACTTCCTATCTAGGCAAAAACTATCAGTCAAAGAACAATGGCAGATTATTAGTTGGCATAACGCTTTTGCGTCTAGAAATATCTGATATGCAAAATAGTTTTATTTGTTTGTTGACGATTTTTCCCATAAAAAAATATTTTATTTAAGGCCACCGAAAAAAACATAAATAATTAAGAATATCAAATGACTAGTGAGTGAGGTAGTGTCCTGTTGAATACAAGCTCGCATGACGTTGACATGACATTACAGTGACTGTGACGTTTGAGGTGAGTAGTTCGCGCTCTGGAACGCGGTGTCAGTGTGACTTTTCTTGTCTTTTTAATGAAATGCCAACTAATTTCTTCTTCTTTAGTAAAGGGTCTTAGAATGTTTTTCGTTTTATAGGTAGAGGTAGGTACCTAAAATAATTATATAAATATGCAATAAAGAAGCATTAATCTAAAAATAACTAATTCAGGGACTTCTTATAAGAAAGAAATTACTAGTAACAAAAACAATCACACTTTCGAACTTTCTCAGAGTGTCGTAAGACATAACCTAAAAAAGTTCAAATGTAAATATATTTTTTCTGAAGCCTTATCACAAAATTCTTAGACAAAGTCATTCTAAGACTCACGCTTAACATTTTAAGATATTTTAGATCTATAGACGCTACCTTTTATTTTCAACTAATTATATGTATGAATATCTGCCATTGTTTTTTTTTGGTGGTTTTGTTTATGGCCGGCAATAATACCAAATCAACAATAACTGAACTAAACTAGTCAACAACCAAGAACTGACTACCTACTCGAATGCTTTGTGTTGCGTAACCGTGCTAGCGTTAAAAACGAATGTCTATCTAGCTGGTGGACTAAGGCATTGGTTAGGTGAGTGTTTCTAACGGTATTGGGTACCAGTTGGTGCTAACGTTATTGGGACAAAATACCCAACCAATAACCGATGGTAAAAATACCCAATAACTCTCACCCCTACTAACTATATACACCACAGTTTCGCTTGGTTGCCAATATTTATCGTGACGTCATGCACGTGCCTTGCTTCGATGCCTTCGATATCATTTACTGTCACTTTGGATATCATTTACTGTCACTTTTTGGTTTTGTTTACATCGATAGTGGTGTTCTTGTATATTGCACGAGTTATCGATATTTTGATTTTAGACTTAGGTAAAAAATTATAGACCATGTTAATTTGAATAAATGTTGATTATATATTGTGTTTTTGCAGAATAGCATGAATCGTAGAAATGACGGATTAGATTTTAGGTTTTTTATACAATATTATATTATTTTGAAATATAAATTATTTTGATATATAATAATATACTAAATATAAGGAAGTATATTGTATTAAGTATATTGTGTTTTATAATTATCTAAAACATTTGGCTTATTCAGGTCTTTCATTCGTTTAGTTATATTCTGTGGGTATATTAATTTAGTTAAAATGAACTTTAAGTAGAACTCAAACTAGTTAAAATAAGGTTAAAAGTTCATTTTCACTAAATTAATATGCCCACAGAATATAACTAAACGAATGTTTGAGTTTGAGTTCTACTTAAGTACCTATTTTTTTTGTTCTAGTTAAAATGTTTTTTGTTTTGCTTGGTTTTATAACTGTATTAATTCTATAATTTAATATTTACGGACTTCAATTTACAATAAATACATTATCATAAAAAAAAGTTCAGTTGAAAACAAACTCTATCGATAAATTATTATAATATACCTACCTCGTACAACACTAATTTATGTTAGCGTAGGTATACACGATGTATTCGTGGTTAGGGCCATTCCATTAAATTCGTTCTTCTGAGTTCGATATAACAAACAATTCTAGACGGCCATGACTATGAAATTTAAAAAACAATTCTAGACGGTCATGACGAAGACTATGTACAATGAAGACTAGAAGGCCATGATTGATGCCTTCTACATCAAATCTACTAGGATGTCAAGATTTAATTTTATCGCAGCTCTTTTCCTTTTTCGGAAACTATGAAATCAAAACTCAGGATACCTAGGTACTTACGATTTATTAAATCACCAAACACTAATCACCAAACCACAAGGAAAACTATCAGAAACAAACAACCATCAGCTTCAGCGATCAAGGCGAAGTAAGTCCATCAGTATCCCACTTCTGATATAATAAACCTAACCTTGGTATGATTTTAAATAAACAAAACACGACAGCTCAACACCAAATCACAATTATTTATCTGTTACTTTAAAACGTACAATTCAAAAAAAGAGCAAGAAATCAAGAAGAAACAAAATTAGCGTCCATCACACACGAGAGGCAGCCCAAAGTGTTATTAAAGATGGCGGCGCCTAGAGTTGTCTATGGATCATAGACAATATAACTTTATCATAGTGCCACAGATGATAAAACTGCCTTGGTAGTATATTTATCTATTATAATTGTTTTATTTGTATTTCCTAATGAATACAGGGAAACAAAGTCCCGACGATGCCACATCCACGCTAGATCTTTTAGCTCATAGCTAGATCATCTTAGAAGAAACCTACTTTTCAGTGTTCTGAAGTAACTATGTTATGTATGTTTGTTAGGAATATTGCACAAGCAAAACCGCGCGCCATTGCTACTGATAATGATCCATGGAAAAAAGGTGGTGTCCACCCCTGACTTGTCATTATGACAGTGACATCTCATGACATTTATTTGTTTACATAATTTGTCTTCGATTCTAATTTACTTACAGTATAGTTCACTACTGTCTGTCTTGTCTAGTGTCTATCGTATCGTCCTCACTGTCTGTCTGTCACTGATCGATTCGATACTCTTGCGATTGCTCTTGCGCTTTTGTCGGTTGTGTTCGTGCTGGTTTTATTATTTTTTTGCGATTTTTTTTAGATTTTTGCGATCTATTTGACTTGGACTGCTTACGGACTGTTATCCGCTTTGTTTTGTGTGACTCGTGAGTGCCTAAAGGATTCTGATCTTGCCCTGTGTGACTGCTACACCACCGTTTTGGACGCTGATATTGTCTCATTGTTTGAATTGTTAAAGTGTGTTTTGAGACAACAACCGGTATGGGAGATCGTACCAGCCTAACGCGAATTCTATGTGTTAACTGCAACATTTGCGTTAACACGTTGCGCCGCTATCCCGCCCTAACACTCGATCCAAGAGTCACTATTTTACTCTGTAGCTGGGTGTACCCGCTCATTGTAAGTACCCACCTTGAAATAACGCTACTTTTATATCAATGCATGACCATTACTTAATTTGTTGTTAGATACACCATTTATAACTTGAGAAGGATGGACCGACTTTCAAGACCTCTGTATTTAATTTATCTAAGTATGTCTATACAAAAATGTCATAAAAATTTTGAATCCATGCACTAGTTTACTTAAAGTAATATAAGCTCAATCAAACAACTAGTTGATAAGCCACTAGTGAATATTAACCTAGCTGTAACTATTTTTCTATTTATGTCAATTGTATTTTATTTATTAATTCTTTATTTTTCAGATTACTGAAAAAGACTATGTATGTGAAGCATGCAGAGATCTTGCGATGAGTGCAGTAAATCAGTCTCTCCAGCAAGAAGTTTCTGGTAGTGCTGATCAACATGCTGGACCGAGTCACAGAGGCCATACTCATGTGTGTCTCTTATGTGGCTGTTCCATACTACGCAGACAGAGCGATAAAATATTGCGAGATTCTCCAACTGATCTACAACACTCTATCATAGCTATTATAGAGAACAGACTAGCACCACGTAAGGTATGTCAGTAACATTTATTTTGTATTCTAAAACAGGCCTGCACCTGATCACAACTTACCTGATATTAATTTTTTTTATAATTTTTTTCTTTCGCATTTCGTCGGTGTCGAGCGAGAAGTCACTAATTGCCAAAATCGTGTTTCGAGATAAACGCGTTTTAAGATTTTTTTTGGCTTTAAGCCGTAATATCTCTGTAACGCAAATAGATAGCAAATATGTTTCTTTGAGGAAAATATGGCAAATTTATCTCAATAATAAGATTTTCAATAATATTTTAAACAACCATATTTAGTGAGTAATTATAACAAATTCTTTGAGAAAAGAGCAGTTAATGACTTTTGCCAAACACTGAAATCAGATATTATGTAAACATTCGCATTCATAGTTCACTAACTCAACAGAATTAGTGAACTATTCATGCAACTTATTTAATAATGTTAACTGTGATTTGAGCGTGATTATGACCTAATGAAAGTGTTTTTCACTAATTATGAAAAATTAATTAAACTCTTTTAAAGGAGATGACAGCGCAACGTCGGACGTCCACCAACAAGGTGGACAGATGATTTTATAAAGACTGCCGGTTAACGGTGTATGCAAGTTGCATCCACGTGAACGTAATACCTGGAAGTCATATAGAGAGGCCTATGCCCAGCAGTGGACGTCCAATGGCTGAAATGATGATGATGATTGGAGATGATGTTTTATCAAAATATACTTACCAATAAAAGCATAATCGTGTTTAAACACTATTATGAAAACTATCGGTGAAGTTTATTATTTAATTATTAATTTGATTAAAAATAATAAGATTTCATCAAATAACAATCATCATCATTTTAATTAAATAAATAATAATAATAAATATTGCTGGACAATGGACAACGACCTCTAGCCCCGTGGTAAGCTCAAAGCTTGTGTTACGGGTGCTAGATTTCTGATATACTTAATATAATATACATTAAATAAAAATTAACTTCCAATACAAGTATGTATAAACACTATTATAAAACTAACAACAAACATTACAAATAATAAGTTTGTTAAAAGCCAGAAAATAATCATCATTATTTAAATCATCAACACACATACGTTAAAATACAATAAATATAACTTAATCTTGAAAAAGCAGCATAAAAAATATATAGTTAGCTAGTAGACTCTTATGTCAATGTTTATTTTAGATAAGATCTAATTATTCCTCTTCTGCACTTCTTCTCAAGTGTTTAGTTCGGAAAGCTTGGCCGGTTCTGCATTGTCTTTTATTACTTTGAACCATTAGTAAAATTCAATAGGAATTATGTCAGTTCAGTATAGGTTCATAAAATATTCCATAACAACCATAATAGCGAATAATGTGTGTAAAATATCGTTATGAGTGTCTTCTAGCAAAATTAATAGTGCTGCCTTCCAAGAAAATTTTATAATATTGATTGTGTTTTAACGTATGTGGGGTAAAAATGATTTAAAATATTTAAATCATCATTTAATGTTATTTTTTCATCATTTAAAGTTTTTATGCTTATTATTTGTAATAATGTTTGTTGTTAGTTATATAATTATAAACCTATGTGGTTTCTGGGTGTTATTATTATAATTATCTTGAATAATTTGTTATTGTTGCTAAATATATATTAATAGTGTTAAAACATTATAGATTTTGTATTGGAAGATAACTTTTATGTTTTTTACCTTGACATACAACAATGGTGGTATATAAATGTTACCTATTTGATTTTTAAGAAACTAATTTTAAGTAATAATGATAACTGTTCGTTTTGTTTAAAAATAATAATGTTTAAACACGTTTGTGTTCATATTAGATGTTATGTTTGATTATTAAAATAAAACAAATAAATAGATTATGATCCCTTTAAAATAATGTTATTGATTTCTCTTAACTAGTGAAAAACATTAACATAAGGTTATACCTACTTTTGCTCAAATCACAGTACACATTACATGGATTAATGTGCCAGGTTTTTTACAAGGTCCTACTATGAAAAATATATAATATTGCTTAAATATTTATAATAATATAAGAGTTATAGGTAGATATTTTAATGATATAAAAAACTTAAAATAAATTTATAATGTACAGTAATGGAAATAATAAATAATCAAATGACAATACATAATTAAAAAATGAATTGTACTGTAAGTTTCGTAATTATTGATTTCAAATAAGTGCGTTAGTTATTTTTTATCATCCAAAAATCGCAGGATGCACGTTTTATTTCAGTATGAAGTCATTAAGATCAATTAGTCATTTAAAATAGTAACAAAATCCGGGGATTTAGTTATGCACATAATAACTAAGTGCACTTAGTGACTTGTACGCAAATGCTTATTCCTCTTCGTGGCATCGTGATGTATTAAAAAGTAACTAAGTGACTTTAGTGAGAAACGTTTGTTCTACATTTCACCAAAATATTTAAGTCTAATAATACTTAAGTGAAGTTAGTTACTTTTAATTTGTATTTGTATTTATTTTATTTATTCTTTAAAGTAGGTACATTTCTTAATTAATTTTCTGCCAAACTGCGCAGCAGTTTGTCGGCAGCCGTTCTCGCGGACATTTACTCGTTTTTGCACCTTTCTTATTATTATCTTAGTCTATCTTGGTACTTAACTTTATTTATAAATCTAATTTAATCTACTTACTAATTAATTAATGGCGTGGCTTAGCAGGCAATCGTCCGCCCGCGACGCAGTAGGTTGCGGGTTCGATTCCCGCGACAGTAATCCTCAGGGTGACACTTTATCTGATCTGCAGGTATTTGTTACGTGTTAAATATTGACATAATGTGTAAAACAAAAAAATCTTTGTATGTGTGTGTATTCCATTAACTTTATCAGATTATCTAGCACCCGTAACACCAGCCTACATTGTATTAAGGACATGAGGACATGTAATGCTTCTTCAAACCGGTTTTCAACGAGCTTCTACTTTTAACATCGTTTAGGAAGCCATGTGGCAGCTCATTAGTGATTGTTGGTGTTAAAAAACACCTCTCACGTCTCCCATAGTAGTTAAGAACCTTAGGAACAATTAACTTTGGCATCTTAGACCCACGGGTTGGGTACGTGTACTCCCTTTCCCTTTTATGTTTACTTATGCTATATTGCTCGATCATAATACAGATTTTTACTTTACATTCTACAGGTAGTATATTACATATCTTAAATAACCGCTCGTAATTTTTTTCTAGTGACATTTTTACTTTATTATCTACTAACAATTTTAATATTCGCATTTGTAAGTTTTTTATTAATCATACAGTTTATTGCTATTACAGGCACTTAATGATTTCTGACATTTTTATATTTTCTAAAATATACGGATATATCATTTTTTTATTTTCTCACATGGTAGATTATAGGTTTAAAAACACTTTGGCATCATTAAGTCATTTTGGCCAAAAAGTCAATTAGTGACTTCTCGCTCGACACCGACGATTTATAATATTAGTATGGATTATGTATATTGTAACTACCTATAAGTTTCTTTGCTCCTTTCATTCTTCTCTTTTTAGTAGATTGTGAAACTAAAGTATTTTTAATTATTCCTTTTAGATAACAGAATCTGATCGTGTGTGCCATGCTTGCTGGTTACGCACAAAGAGAGAAGCACAACGTATGGATATGATTGAGGATGCCAGATCCCACCATAATGTATCAGAAGACAACTTGTTAGTGGAACCAGCTCCTGCTAGCCAACAGCAGTCACCTAACATAGTAATGGAGTTACCAGACTATAGAAGAGCAGCAAACACTAATAGCCATTGTGTTTTTCCTCATTGCTCGAATACCACATTAAGGGGAATATCTGATAAATTCAGATCTATTGTTTTGAGCAATTATCATTATTATCTGCCTGAACTTTGTAGAGTTTGTGATGAACACTTGGAGTGTAATATGTGGGAAACATTATTTGAATCTGAAAATAGTATTTCTACATTTACTACCAGACAAATTCAACATGTCTTCTCATTTGTAAATACATATAATCCAACATTGGATTTTGAAAATATAGAAGATATGGATGAACGTGTTTTCATGTTCTGGGTAGGATACCCAAAAGATAAATTCAATACATTCATTAATAAAGTACCTCGGATCAAGGAAATTCGTAAAGGAAGTCTAGGACTAGCGATGTTACTACTTAAATTGAAAACAGGCGATTCTGATGAACGAATATCTACATTAATTAATATGCCACGTCGGACATTGGAGACCTTGATGGACAAAGTAAGGGAGATACTTGTGCAAGAGGGACTATTTTGACAACGTTAATCAGGGGAAGAATAAAATCACGCCACGTGGCAAGAAGACAATATTATGTCTATATCTTAATAGAAAATGATATACCTGGCCGAACCGGTATAGTATAATATTGTTGTAGTTGTTTGGTTGGTCGGCGCACCTTGGCATGTTGCGCCCATGTCATGACTCTGGTGTGGTATTTAGGGTGGGCCAGACATCAAGAAAGTATCGCAGCGCCAGCAGAGTTTTTAGATACAATAATTATAAGAGAAGATGATGAGGAGGAATAAATATGTAAAACATTTGTAAGTACTTGTTTGTTTCATTTTTTATTCATTGCATTAAAAAGGGTCCCACAATGCTTCGTTCATTCTTCATTTCAAATCAGGTGGCCCGTACCTACGCCTGTTTGCCACCTTATTGGTATAAAAAGACAAGCATGGTAAGTATATGCATATCAAAAAGTCGCGCCTATTCCCTGTAAAAGTTGGCAGATAAAATATTCTTTTGATACATTTTTTGCTGTATCCAAATTCATTAACCTGTATCTGTAGGTATGGCAACCATCGACTGAAACCTTACAGGCGTACTTTTCGTACTCGTATCACAGCGTCAAATATTTTTTTAAATAAAAAACCGTAGGTTGACTGACACAATAATATTAGTACTTACAAAAAGTATATAGGTAGAGGTAGGTAGGTACCTAAAATAATTATATAAATATGCAATAAAGAAGCATTAATCTAAAAAGACCTAATTCAGGGACTTCTTATAAGAAAGAATTTACTAGTAACAAAAACAATCACACTTTCGTTTCGAACTTTCTCAGAGTGTCGTAAGACATAACCTAAAAAAGTTCAAATGTAAATATATTTTTTCTGAAGCCTTCTTATCACAAAATTCTTAGACAAAGTCATTCTAAGACTCACGCTTAACATTTTAAGATATTTTAGATCTATAGACGCTACCTTTTATTTTCAACTAATTATATGTATGAATATCTGCCATTGTTCAAAAAACTTAGGATCTTATATTAGAATTAGAACCAATTTGAAGTAAATAGTGACAAACCTTGTTACAATAATAAAAAAATGTTATTAAATCAATACTTCCTTGGGAAATTTGCAGATTTTTAAAGGTATTTGTAACATGTAGGTAACTAGGTACACAGAGAGGATAATCTTAACTGTATTTTTTCATCCAATTGCTTTTGTAGGTAGCCAGAGTAATGTATAATTTTTAGGATTCAACTTATTAAACTTATATACTAACTAATACACTTATGGAGCTTTCTAGGGCTTAAGACCCTAATAGATTCTAAGCTAATCTTTCATCATCACATTTTTGTCTTACATGGCAAAATACAATGTTAAACATGCATTTTAGACCATATCTAATTATAAATGAAAATGAGATATAAATGCAGAGTAAGGTTAAGTATCCTAAATGCAAAATTACAATGTTTAAATTCAACACCAAATAGGCTTTACAAATGTAAGCAGCTCTTGCAAAGTAACTTTTGTATTATTAGATTCAGAAATTATCAATTTTGAAATGCTGAGCATAGAATACTGTGCAGCTTAAACTAAAATTACTTAGTTTATATACTTTGTATACACCAAGTATCTAAAATCACATTAGGAAGTCTTAAATTATACAATTAAATTAGGTACAATACCTATAGATGTATAACTTTTTAAATTATCATAGTTTTTAAGTATATTTGAACAGGTTTCATGTTCAAATATAAAAGGTATAATTTAAGCAATAGGTTTAAATAGCACCCAAAGCCTTTCAAATTCTTTTTTGTATCCATCAACAAGCTCCTTCTGAGAAGTCACTAATACATTTTCATAGTTTCCATGTGTTGCTTGCTTAGTCCAATTCAGAGATCCGTTCATTAGCAATGGGAATGCACCCTCATTGTCAGATGTTGCATCAACCAGACAGAACTTATGGTGCATTATATTCACAGATTTCATCCATCTAACTTCAATGCACTGCTTTTGCAACCTGTTGAAGTAAGATTTAGATGCAAACGCCATTTCTGCATCAACTATAACCCTTACTTTTACCCGTCTTAGGTTAAGCTTGAGTAGAACGTTACATAAATCCGGACTAGTTAACACGTACATGCAAACGTCGAGAGTGTACCTTGGGCTATTCAAGTAGTGTAGAATTCTTTCCATTCCGGGCGTGATAGAGTTCCGGTAATCTTTAGTGCTGGCAAGACCTTCGTCGAAAAAAAATATTACTTCGTTGATTTCTTTTGGTTTAATTGGTTTCTTTTCTAGAAGAACTTTGAATTGTCTTGAGCCGTAGTAGTAGCCAACCAGAGCGCCACAGCCACAAGCAAAAAGAAACGTAAAGTTGTTGCCGGTAGACATTATCCTGTTTGTTTTTTGGGCAAAATAAAAATACACTTGAACTTTTCTATAGCAGATTAGAGCATAGTACTATAAAAGTTAAACTTTAGATTTTTAGAAGCAATGTAGGTATCTCAGTTAATCTTCTTGTTTTGCTTCTGTCGCAATATGTTTGAATTACTTTGAATTTGAATTTAATATTTGGTTTCGTAAACAAAACAAAATTGTTTGCTATTGCTATTGCATTTGTCACATAGTCACTTCACTTGTCAACTTGTCATTGTCATGCATGCCAAGCTTTTGAGCTGTCACTGTCAATTTTGTTAGTACTGTCATGGGGTGTCATCCCATACTACGAAACTTGAACTTCA
This sequence comes from Chloroclystis v-ata, assembly GCA_963691955.1. Lineage (NCBI taxonomy): Eukaryota > Metazoa > Arthropoda > Insecta > Lepidoptera > Geometridae > Chloroclystis > Chloroclystis v-ata. The sequence goes on from OY829905.1 coordinate 7,786,806, forward strand.
CTAAATCTATAATAGATGGCAATAAGATCAACGTTTTCATAATAGCATATTGAAATCGATAGAATAGGAAAGCCACTGTCTCATGTTTGGTTTGAAATATATCTCATATAATATTTTAAATAAAAATCAGACGGATAAATCCTCGGAAATTATTAAAAACTTTATTTTAAAACATTTGAAATTTTGACCCGACATGTAGTGGTATAATAAGTAACTAGCTAGTCAATAGGCTAGCAAATCGAATATTTGTTTATTAAAAAGTGCTACTCACACCTAGATGGCGTTGTAATAAAAATTTAACACTAATTCCACTTCCAAAGTGTTTCCAACAAATAAAGCTAAATAAAAGCTAGACGTTGTCAATAGTATTAACTTTTTTAAGCAATTTTATTCGCGAAGGTTTCAGATATAATATATTCCTCTACTGATAGTGAATAGAAGGATTAAATATTTATGTCACATAAGTAATATTCTTACACAATGTGTAAATGTTGCTGCGTGAATTGCCCAGCAATTTTTATTTTTTAAGATTTTTATCTTAAAGTTGTTAAAAGTATTTTGCTTATGTTTAATTTACTAGGTACATTTAAAAAAATAAACAGATACCTATGTTGTGATTTTTGATGATTAATAATGAGACAATAACTACGAATATAATCGTAATTTTTGAATTAAAAGTTTGATTTAAAAATCTATCGGAATTTTATATAATGAGCAAGAAAATAAATTATCGTTTGATTTTATAAGTATACTATAATATATAAAATCAAAATCAATGATTGCAGAGAGAAATGATTATAGAGTTGGAAACACAGTCTGCCTTGCATTTCGCATCGTAGTGATTAATGTACTTATTATCTTTATTTCGCATTGCACACAAAGAGTAAGTATGTAATGTACTATCATATTTTATTTAACACTAGCTGACCCGCCCACAGCTTCGCCCGCTTTCAATCTTACATTTTAAACCTTCCCTGGACTACAACGAACATTTCAAGACCAAATCCAGCTAAATCGGCCCGGCCGTTCCCGAGTTTTAGCGAGACTAACGAACGGCGATTCATTTTTATTTATATAGATAATATTATTTGTTATCCAATTATCCAATTAATTAAGTAAGTACCTACCCAAGTAATAGGTAAATAAATAACAACAAATATAAGTATTGTAAAACCATTTCTAAAATGAACGCCCCTCCACCGAATTCTGTATTTTTTTTTCTGTGTATTCTGTTTTTCTGTATTTCCTCTCACACGTTGAAATCCTTACGGTTGGTTTGGTCAGAATGTCAAAATGTACTAATCTCTATAATCTGTACTCATCACGGTTTTGTGGAGGGGAGTTCATTTTTAGAATGGTTTTACTATACCTACTACTTGCCTACTAGGTACCTATTGTAAGCAGCTAGGTGCTAGGGCATGCAATTATCGAAACTATAAAAATATTAAAATAGGTATGACCAAAATATGTACATTTTTAAAGTAAGAAAGTAGGTATATTTATTTAGAGTAGGTAGAATTGGATTGAAAAATGTCTTGCTTCGAATAAAGAATCCAGCTTTTTCATTCACCCAAATATTCTTACTTATAAATAGACTTGGCTTAACAATATCTGGCAACGCTGCTGCCTACTTATATAGAACCTATGTAATTTTTGTGACTAACCCAGCTCATTTAGGTACCTTTGATTGGTGTATTTAAATAGTAAGTAGGTACCTACCACGGGTACCTATTTGAAGTAAAATTCGTAGGTATTTTAGGTAGGTGCCTATACCTATTAGGTTTACCTAATGGTCCAATAAATGGAATTTGTATTAGGTACTGGACATAGTTTGAATGCTGGGAAATAATCTTTTTCGCGTGAAAATAAATTATCCGCGGGAAAATCCATTATAACGCGGGAAATACCAATAAACGCGGGAAAATCCGATTTATCGCGGGCAAAGCCGCGGGGCGGAAAGCTAGTTTCATACAAAGCTGTTCAAACGCGAAATTATTTTGCCAATAGGAATTTCTTTGAAATAGTGATGTTATGAGCGCAACGTGTTACAAGGGCGCGGGGCGGGGTGCGTTATTCACTCTATCCACAGAAATAATTTAAACTTATAATAATGACCTTGAACAAATAAAATACACTATATGAATGCCATCTATCGTCAAGTAGTATTAAACTTACTATTATTACTCGCTTATAGAACTTTTTACAAATTCATTTAATTTGGTTACTATGCGACACACAGCGACTCCCGTCGACGAGTTGACCTAACTAAGCTACTATAATCACTATAGTCATCTAGTGTAAGTTTATGGTAACAATTTAATTCGGTGAAATTAATTCGCAAAGGAGTCGGAAAAATTTTCGTTTACTCCCACTTGTCCTGTTGAGTAGTCCTGTTGACAGGACAACTGAGAAAAAAATTCCCAGTAGTTCGGTCCACAGGACAAATGACAATATAATTCTCACTTGTCCGTTGAGTAATAATTAATATAGAAAAAGTGAGAAAAATTGTATGTTTGTCACAACAAAAATTTTTTATGATTCAAACTATTTCAATCAGTTGTCAAGTGATAATTGCATGCATTATTTGAATCACAAAAGAGTTTTAGTGACAAACACAACAAAACTCTTTTAATTTTTTTAATATTAGGTATTGTTTAATTTTTAAGTTCTACAGATTTGTGTAAGTATTCCAAAAATAAATACATAACTACATGATCCTATTTGCATTTTAATACTTACGAAATTCTCTCCTAATTTTTATTTTAAATCTATTGTAATGGTGTTATTTTTAAGTAACTTTAAGTTTGATTAAATTTAAGTTAGATTGTAGATATAAATAATTTTTTTTTTCATTCTTTCTTTAAAATTTACAAACCAATAAATTAAATTAATTATCGACAAATTCATTTTTTGGTTTTCAACTTTCCTAACCCTATTATTAGTGAAATAGCTTGAAATAGCCAGTCACAACGCCTTTGTTCCAGTCCCCGCAACCCGCGCATTCCGCCAATTTCGGTGCGCTTGCATCCGAACAAAAGTATTTTATAACAGTAATTATGATTGTTTTATGTTAATACGTTTTTTGTTCCTTTTATAATTATTGTAACATGATGGTATATTAAATTCAAGTACCTATATGTAACATAAACTACAAACTTGGAAACTTATAATTAGCCCTAAGCATCATAAATGTTCTTAGACATGTTATGTTAAACTTAATTTGATTATATATAAGCATAGCTGTTAGTTTTCCTAACATTGTAAAATAAAATAAAATAATCTTTGTACCTACCATTGAAAAAGTAGATTGTTTAGAACATAAGCTTATTTATGATCCTCTGTACACGACTTTCCACAAAGAATAAATGGATCAAATCAAAATCAAAACATACTTTACATAGTAAAGTTTTTTAAATTAGACAAAACTAATTCGAAAAAATTACCAACAGAATTACTCAACAAAACACGTGGAAATAAAAGTCAGGTGTAAAGCATAGTCCTAAACGTCACAGAACTACTGGGAATTTTTTTCTCAGTTGTCCTGTCAACAGGACTACTCAACAGGACAAGTGGGAGTAAACGAAAATTTTGTATGAAACGATTCTTCTGTTGCGTAGTAATTATATATTCTGTGGTACTGTGAAGTCCGGGAGAAATAATTATTTTACTTACATTACACATATCTAAGGTACGATACGAACTACGAACATACACAATGATTTCATGCTTTTTTACATTACATGAGACAGCAGGTACATATGCACTGAGTGTACGAAGTTAGTACCTACACCCTCGAAGTTTCGACTACCTACATATCAACTTCATCATCATCATCATCATTTATGAGCTAGGCTCTTACTCCGCCGGATGAAATTTATTGTAACCTATTGTTTACATTATAAGTTTATGAGATACCTTCTGAAATAATATTAGGAATTTGCCTAAGTTATTGTAGGTATCTTGGGAGTCCTTAAAATTATTTATTTAGAAATAAATACATTGGTACAATAGGTACATAATATACATCAAACTAGGTACCTACGTTTCGTCTGCGAAATATATAGATATTATTAGTCTTTGTGTCCTGTAAAAATATGATGTCCAACAAACTGACGAAATAAGACTGATAATGAGTAATAGGAGCACACTTTTCTTTAACTTCGATGATCGTGTCCCCGAGAAGGATAGACAATGAAACAAGTATAAAAAGAACCTTTACGCATTTAATTACTTACCTATTTACAATACAAAAATCTTAGGTATTACTTATTATAGGATATATACCTACCTACATAGAATCATAAGGCAAGATTATTAATACTAAAATCATGAGGTCTCAATCTCAAGTTCAAATTGTAAGAACTAGGATGAGCGGTTGGCAACGGGGCACTGTATCCACCAATCAGCGCGCAGGATCCGTAGCCATTCTCGGAACCGTTATATCCGACTACCCCCTGCCCCATCAATGAGTTCGAATTAGGAACGTATTGTCTATTCCCTTGCATCATGAGATAATCGTTTTGGTAGAGTCCACTGTTTGCTAGAGGTATGCTGAGATTGAGGTTTAGATTGTTTGCTTGAAAATGGTGAAGCCATGGTTCTTTGCGGGAGAAGTCTTGGCGAGGGTCTTGGGATATGCCTATAGGAACGGCAACGGGCTCGGGTGAGCTATGGCTGGCGCTGCTGCGATGGCTCGACATGGCTGATCTTTCGTTTCTTCGGAATTTGGCGCGGCGATTTTGAAACCAAACCTGTAAACAGTTATAACTGTAGGTAAGTCTTTATCGCGTACCTTCCTAATCCTGATATTACCTACCTAGTTATTAGGTAGGTAGGTACCTACCATACGTTGTAGGATTATTGCTTATTAATTACCTTCATAAAAACAAAATGGATATTATTGCTATCAAAATGCGATTATATAGGTAATGGCTGGGTAAATAAGTTGATATGATTTGCTTTTTCATATTATTTGGTGTTTACTTTCGCATGATATTAGGTATTTAATAATTTGTGGCCGAATGATTTAATTACAGTGCGTTTTTTGTTGAGATAGATAACTGGGTGTTCATTCATAGATACCTACTTATTGATAATTTTTTATTATGATCATAGATTTATTTCTGCTGAGTAAACTATAAATTATACATTCCCTCATTTAGTTATTAGGTACCTGGTACCTAAGCACAGATTACTCTTCTTTAAATAGGTATATACCTATTATTCTTATTATTGTCTTACTTTATTTTACTTTACTCTAAAACCTTTTCTCACCTGAACTCTAGCTTCTGTCAAGTTAACCCTCGACGCCAAATCCTCCCTCACAAACGCATCCGGGTAGTGAGTCTTCTCAAACACCTTCTCCAAAGCTGATAATTGCTGACTCGAAAACGTCGTTCGATTTCTTCTCGGCTTTTTTCTCTCCTTGTCTTCCTCGTTGGCTTCCCTATCTTTTTTCTCATCGTATTTCCTTCGTACGTCTTCGTAGTATTCTGATGTTTTGTATTGGCGTTGGATGTCTTTTTGGTACCAAGCCATGTCGTTGGGGTATTCGTACGAGTTCTGGCGGGTTGTGGTGAGGTGGTGGAGGCGCAGGAGGCTGTCTTCGTGGCATTTTATCATTTGGAAGAGATTGCTGTCGGGGTAGTGCGCGCTTGGGTAGTTTGATTTGTCGTAAGGTTTCGCGGTTTGGCGGGTTGAATTGTCATCTGCAAGATAAAAAAAGCTACTTGTTATAAAAAATGGTATAGAAAAAAAAAGATCTCAACGTATCCTTCTAATATTTAATAAGCTTAAGTGCTTATAAAGCTTTATATGGTTTATAAAAGGTTATTAAAGGGTGGGTGAGGTGATATGGTCCCGAAACGTAGGTAGCCCAGCCAAGGTATCTTAATAGATAATTTTTATAAGGTAAAAGTTCCCATAAAACCATAAAAAAAACATAAAACCTAAAACCTGTAAAAAACATAAAACCTGTAGCTACCAAAGTAGAGACACAAAGCCATCATTATACCACAAACTTGCTAACAAGGATTTTACACTTGTTCCGCGAAGCAAAAAACAGTTTTCACGTGTGCAAACTGTAACCGATAGGGCTGCGCCCGCGCCGCCTGTTCAGAACAAAGGAGCCCTGTTCTACTAGCTATAGAAGGCATGTTTACGTTAGACAGCGAGCTTAAAAATAACTATGTAGTAACTAGGTCTTGTGTATTTATTGCAAACCAATATAAAAGCATTAATTAAGTACCTACTTATATCTTGTGTATTTATTGCAAATCAATATACTTACCTACAAGCATTAATTAAGTATATCTTGGTACCTACTATACGGAGAGACTATCCGTGAAGATGGCGCTTGTTACAGTGCCGTAATATCGAGAAAATTAAAAAACATTTGAATCATGGTAGGTATGTTACCACTTACCAGTTTCGTGTTCTAATATTTAAAAAAACCAAGATAGTTTAAAAAGTTATACCTATCTTGGTACTAGGTAATTTATAAAGCTGAAGAGTTTTTTTTATTTTTATTGCGTTCATCAAACAAACTCTTCAGCCTTATAATCCCTATTAGTGATATGAGTATTAAAAGTGGGTTTTCAAAATAACTCGGAAAGGGGTAAAAAATAATAATTGAAAAGAGCCTGCGAATTGGGAACTGTTTTTTCCCATTTTTATCCCCTGAGGGATATACCTACATTATAATAATAATAATATAGCTGGACGATTCACACAGCAACATCTAGCCCCGTGATAAGCTCTATGCTTGTGTTACGGGTATACTTATTAGAATATACCTACATATAATAGATAGATATTTATTATTATAATATATAACACCCAGACACCCGGAATAAATATTTGCAGATCATACAAATTGTTGTTCCGAGGCGGTAATCGAACCCGCAACCTCTTGCGTCGCAGGCGCAAGATAAACTATTATTATACTATAAATAAACTATTTATACCTATCTATTATTTAAAGTAAGACTAAGAACCTACTCACACATTTTGGTCCATTTATGTGTTAATACGTAAAATTTTACGAAGAACTAAATAAGAAAGTTATATCTCTTGAAAACCAAATAAAAGAGGACAAAAAACAAATTTATTTACTGGAGGACAAGCTTGAAGATCTTCAAAAAAACAGTCGAAAGACTAATTTTGAAATAAAAAATGTTCCGAAAAAGATGAATGAAACTAAAGAGGATTTGGTAGACATGGTTCTAACGCTATCTAAATCCATTGATTGTAAGATTAACAAGACAGACATCAGGGATATATACAGAGTAAGAGGAAAGAAGGAGAGCCAAAACACGCCTATTATTGTGGAATCTTCATCAACAGGCCTCAAAGTTGAAGTAATTAAGATGGCGAAACAATTCAACAAGAAACACAAGACCAAACTTTGTGCCAAACATCTAGGTTTCCGTACAAAGGAAGATACTCCTGTTTTCATCTCGGAGCAGCTCACTGCAAAGGGTGCCCGGCTTTACTTCTTGGCGCGAGATTTAGCAAAAGTAAAAAGCTATAGATTTTGTTGGACGGCGTATGGCAAAGTTTACATTAGAAAGGAAGAGAACTCTCCAATTATATTAATAACAAATGAGGCCCAAATACAGCGCCTACTACAAGAAACATGACTAGTACCAACTTGCTGCCTATTAATCATTATTAATGTATGTAAAGTAATGTCAATGTTTTTGTTTGCATGTTTAAAACTAAAAATGTATAATTCTAATTACCCTAAATTATTTCACACATTTACACTTTCACACATTTACTTCACACAAATAAATATAACAAATAATAGATATTTTTCTAAACATATTAACACACAATTATTGTATATAACACCACACATTTATAACTTGTATAGTATATACTTTTTAATAACATTTAATATATTTTATTTAACATCTAACTTATATACAGAGTGTATTAACACCAACTTATATTACTTTAGTTATGTCTTATATAATATTAAATATAATGTTTTCAACCATTATTACAATAAGCAAAACAGAATTATAATGACAACGGCAAATTTTCCTATTCTATTAAAAAATGGATAACACACTAAACGCTATGAAAGAAATAGACCAAATAGAAATTGCTAAATCATTAGAATGTGATTTAAATGAGTTTTCAAATAAAGTAATTATAAAAAATAATGATTTCACCTTAGTTTCTCAAAATATTCGTAGTATATACCGCAACTTTGATGATTTCTTAATAATGCTTGGATCTCTTGATTTTGAACCTGACGTAATAACACTAACTGAATGTCGCCTTAGTCCTGACAAACCAATTCCCCAATTAATAAACTACTCTTTGTTCTCTACCACTCACCACCAAAATCAAAATGATGGTATTGTAGTTTATATCAAAAAGTCAATTAAATCTTCCATTAGTGAAATAAAAGTCGACCATTGTTCATGCTTACAGTTAAAACTCCTAAACTATGTAATTCTATGTGCTTATCGCTCACCTTCAAATCAAAATGCAGACATATTCATTAACTCGCTAAGTGATCATTTGGACACCTTAAAAACTAATAAAAATATTATAATCACTGGCGATATCAATATAAACACTATAGTTAAGGAGAAAGAGAGTACGTATGAACGAAACAATAGGCTTAACTACTTAAATATGTTAGTACACCATGGTTTACTCCCAGGACATAACCTCCCGACCCGTGAAAATAGTTGTTTAGACCATTTTATACTTAAAATAAATAAAAGAGTGAGTGCTATAATTGGAATTCTACACACGTCTGTTACAGACCATTACACAACTATTTTAACAATTAAAAAAACCAAAACTAAATTAACTTGCCTTAAAACTAAATCTATTACAAATTTTGAAATGGCCTTAAATAGTCTTAATTCTAAAAACATATCTGACCTATTACTATCTAATGACCCAGACTTTATCATCATGCAGCTAATAAATAAATTAAAAGAATCAATTGATGAAAATACTACAATAAAACAAATACCTAAAACACAACGTACAATTAAACCTTGGATAACTACAGGAATACTAAGGTGTATACGAAATCGAAATAAAATGCAAAAACAATTACGTAACGATAAAACTAATGAAATACTAAAAATAACCTATAATCGATATCGAAACTATTGTAATAAACTAATTAAAAAACTTAAATATAAATACGAAAGAGAACAGTTAGCTAAAGTCGCAAAAGATACAAAAAAACTATGGAACAACATAAAACAAATAACTTACACAAAAATAAATAAAGATAATAATAATGAACTGTTGTCCATGAAATCTTCTCCTCAAGATTCAGCAAACTATATTAACAGCTTCTTCGCTGGAATAGGTAAAAAACTAGCTGATGATATAATATTGAATTCTCGCTCCCCTATTGACAATCAACTGAATCTTTCTCATCCAGTATCTTTTGTCTTATTTGACACTGACTTGGATGAAGTTAGATCAGTACTAATGAATTTAAAATCTGATAGCGCCCCTGGATGGGATAATATCTCCACAACTTATCTAAAATCAGCGGGAAATGTGATTATTCCAATAATCACTCATTTGGCAAACACATGTTTCAGTAAGGGTATTTTTCCAGCGTCCTTAAAGCAGTCAGTTATAACTCCTGTTCACAAGGGAGGGGATAGAGATGATATCAATAATTATCGACCTATATCAATCTTACCTGTAATTTCAAAAATTTTGGAAAAGTTAATAAATATTAGACTCTTAAACTATTTGGAAAAATTCAATTTACTTTCAAAATCTCAATTTGGCTTTAGAAAAGGAAAATCAACAGAAGATGCAATTCAAGCACTAAGTTCTAAGATTATTGACAACCTAGATCAAGGTAAAAAATGTCTCTCTGTATTTATAGACCTAAAAAAAGCATTTGATACCGTCTCTGTCCCAACCCTTGTGAACAAACTTGAAAAATATGGCATAAGAGGTATACCTTTAGATCTTCTCAAAGACTACTTGTCGAATAGAAAACAGAGGGTCAAGATAGGAGAATATATGAGTAATGAAGAAGACATCGCATACGGAGTCCCTCAGGGCAGTGTACTAGGTCCTACGCTGTTCCTTATTTATATAAATGACCTTTGTAACATGCAACTCAACAATGCTCATATATTCTCCTATGCTGACGACACTGCTGTTGTTTTTGAGGGTTCTTCATGGGAGAATCTCCACATAGAAGCTGAGAATGGAATGCAAAAGATTGCTGTATGGCTTAATAATAATCTACTTACACTAAATACTTCCAAAACGAACTATATATGCTTTAGCTTGTACAACAATACACAACCAAATAAAACTCTTAAAGTTAAAATACATATGTGCAACAATGTCAGTGAAGTATGCAGCTGTCCGTTAATAGATAAAGTTAGTCATATCAAATATCTTGGTGTAGTAGTCGACCAAAGGTTATCCTGGCATAATCAAATCGAAGCAATTTCTAATAGAGTCCGTAAACTAACATGGGTTTTCAAAAGCTTAAGACATATTGTTCCCATACCAGTTAACTTACCTTCCACTAACAATAAAAAAAATAAAAAAAACTTACTAACAATTATATACCTAACATTAGTGCAATCAGTTATAAGTTACTGCATAACGATCTGGGGCGGGGGTGGTAAAACTAAATTTCTAGAATTAGAGAGATCACAAAGATCACTGCTCAAAGTCTCGTATTTTAAAAAGAGACGATTTCCTACAACTGAACTTTATACTTTGAGTGATGTCTTAACTGTCAGAAAACTTTTCATTATGCATACTATACTAAGAAAACACAAAACACTGAAATATGATCCCAACAAATTGAGTAAAAGAATTAAGTACAAAGTAGCAGAATGTAAGTCAACAAAGACCAGATTCGCAAGTCGTCAATATAATCAACTATCTTCTAAATTATATAATAAAGTTAATAAAATACTTGATATATACCCTAAAACGTCACATAACTGTAAAGAAACAATAATAAACTGGCTAAAAACATTAGATTATGATCAGACAGAAGATTTTATAAAATAAATTATGTTAATTACCATATAATTATATTTATATAAAGTAGGTATAGTATTCCTATAATTATGTTTTATATATACATATACACAAATATCTTTATATACAATACATATATATTATGTATACCTATATATTATAAACTATAATATCATCCTCAAAAATATTTATTTATTTACTTTATTTATATCAATAACATTACACACACACTCAAACACACACACACACTACATACACACACACACTACACACACACACACACACACACACACACACCCACACAATTTCTATATAAATATTTGATTTTGCATTTAATATAATCAGGTCATTTCCTCATGTAAAAACAAATTGTTATGCAAGAGCGGGATCTTCTAGCACAGATTTTTAAATAAATCTAAAAGAAGGTCTCTACAATTATCACCCATGTAACACTACTAAGTTACTGAATAAATGCATATTTTATTTATTTATTTATTTTATTTTATTTATTTATATTTATTTTACATTAGGTATCACTTCACGAAATACTCAGACCGTGTCTAATGAATTATCCTTTTGATGCATTAATAACGATAAATATTTATCATTGTACTTACTAATATTGTACTTAAAGTAATCATAACTAGCGCGCACCACGCCTTCTTGCTTACATAAAAAAAAAAAAGTTTATAAAAATATAATAAATAATAATAATTATATTAAAAAAACTGACTTTTAATTGTAATTTTATAACTCAAGAACGGTGGGTCGATTTAGGTGCTTTTGATTGTATAATGCTTGTAGACTTGTAGCTTGTAGTAAGTAGCCCAGGGAAGGTTTAAAAGTTGAGAAAATAAAGCAGGCCATGCCGTGGGTCAGGTAGTCCCAATATAAACGTATCTTAATCATAATATTTTTTTTGAAAATCAGGCATTTAAACAAGAATAGTGTTTGTTCAAACTAAATAAAACTTATTAGTTAAGTATTTTAAATACCTATACCTATGCAGTTTTTCCTGAGAAATAACAAACAGACAAGCACAAACAAACTCTTTAGCACTCTCAATACCAGTGTAGATAAATATAATGGACAGATTACAGATTCTCACCTTTATCCATACCGATAATCACAAAACCGTCGTTCGCTATCGTTACGATCCGTCACTGTCACTTTTACTATCAGACAAAGCTCAAATTATAAAGTCCGATACAATTTGGCTGCTCCAACGATATTAATCCACTCACTTATTGAATTACTTTATTTAATTGAATAATTCGACTAACTCATGCTAATGTGTGAACTAATGGAACTTTTGCAGTGATCTGGCGATATTCTGATGCTGGCCATGTGCGCTGCCTGAAAAAAGATCACGTCCCCCAGAAACTCCCTACTGATCTACCTACCATAGACAATGCAACCACAATTTAACCTTTATGGTAACGTCTTAAGATTTCAAACTTAATGATTTCGAATGATTTCAAAATGTTAAAGGACATAGAACTCTATCATCTACGGATAAGATTTTAAATTGAAACGACTATTGAAAGTAGGATGTCTGTTTATTAGAATTTTATGAAACAGAAGGCGTGGTAGGTTTGGTCCCGCCTTTGTTGAAAAAATCAGGCGGGAAACGATTGAGACAATAATTGACACGTCAACAAGCATTATTTATAGTCGCTGAGTAGAGAAAATTAGAATAAACTTTTTAGGTAATTGGTTTTGATAAGTTTATGTCATAGCGGACGTGTGTTTTATTAACTCAATGTGCTTGTGAGGAACTTCCTTTCTTCTAAAATCAAATGAGAACGTATTTGGAAGGTGAAGGATTTAAATATTTTTGTACCTAGTTTAAAAAATATATAATACCTATATATTTCTTTAGAGGTGGTGAATAAGTCTAGAGCAGTATCTAAGCATGATGAACTAATTTTAAACATAGGTACCGGTACCGGATTGATAATAATTATGTAAGTATCTAATTATTTGTCATTATGAACTGCATAATCGAATTTCTTTTAATGAATACGATTATGCTAATTGATAATGAATTAGGAACTATTTGTTTACATTATTTGTTACCTACATAATTTTTTCAGTTCACGTCCAAAAAAAAAGTGGTTACCACGGGAAGTTAATCAAACGAAAGAGAATTAATCGAGTTAACGTTGATTGTGGTAGAGTTCTGTCTGATTTTGATGAATTCAAATCAGCTAAATACCAACCTTATCCGATAAAACCTAAGTAGATTACCCTCTCAAAAATATCTTACCAATGATTAGTGACTATTAATTTAGTACTTAACTAATCACATCAAGATTTCTTGAAACGAAAATATTGTAAAACTTCAAAACTACAGCTTGATTTAAAATGAATGTCTCGTTGTTTGTTTTAAACGTGTAAAATTTTTGTTTATTTTTGGAAATGGAACTGCTTTGCTAATATCAAAATTTAATTAATTACAGCAAACTGAACAGTCAATATAAATAATATTCATTGAAATAGCACCTATAATTGTATAATTGAACAGCATCCGTGCCAGCGTCTGAGCCGGGAATAGAACTGGCGACCCGTCGCTTCGAATTAGTGTAAATGTTGAAAGTTGAAAAACGCCAGTCGTGCAGTATGGCGCCCGCCAACGATAGACAGTAGGTAAGGTATGCTTTGCTTTAAAACAACAAAATACAATTTCAAGTAAATTTGTATGGTAGGTAGGTACCTAGTTTATAAACATGTTTTCTGTATTTATCTGTCTTTCAAGGGTATTTATCTATCTATAAATAGAAAGTACAGTTTTCTAATCTGTCTTCGTTCCCTAAAGAGACTGTGTGTTGCGTTACCACTGTGTAGTTTATTATTTTTATGTTAACTTTAATTAATTAGCATAATGTAGGTTGCTGAATAGTTTGTGTAAAAAAGTGGCCAAGTGCGAGTCGGACTCGCCCATGTAGGCTTGCGCAGCAATTGTTTATATGAAATAGTTTATGACGTATTATAAAAAAAACTACCTGATAGATTTCGTTCAAACCAATTTTCGTTGGTAGTTTTTGTGGTAATGTACATTAAATATATTTTTTAGATTTATTATTCTCTTATTTTAGAAATTAGAGGGGGGGGGGACACTCTGTTTTCCACTTTGGAAGAGTCTCACATCCAAAATATTAAGTTTAGAATTAAATGGTGTTAAAAACATTGTTATGATTTTTGAAGACCTATTCATAGATAGGTACCCCACACGTATGGGTTCAATGAAATTTTATTTTAAAATTTTCGGTTTTAAGTATCGGGACCCCAAATTTAATTAACTTTTTTTAAAATTTTTTATGAAATCTTAGTGCGGTTAACGGAATACATGTACCTACTAAATTTCAATTTTTATAGCTTTATAGCTCTTATAGTTTCGGAGAAAAACGGCTGTGACATACGGACGGACGGACGGACGGACCGCGGACGGACGGACGGACGGACATGACGAATCTATAAGGGTTCCGTTTTTCCCATTTGGCTACGGAACCCTAAAAAGTGAAAACATCCATCTATCCAAACATCCATAAAACAAATTTACTAAAAGTAAAAAAAATCGTTCTGTTTTTAAAATAGCGGAGAATTTTTTTGAGGTAAGTACCTAAACCTAACTTTACCGATTCAATCTGAATTAAAAATTGTTAAGTTATAAGAATTTGTCTGTTTCCAGATAAAGTCTTCATCTTTCCTTGTTGTTTTGATCCCAAAATACTTGCTTCTCAAAAACCACAATCCTAAAAAAACATCAAACTGAAATTCTAAATTCAAAAGCAAGCGCGCGAAACTGTCATGGCGGCCATAATTGGGGTTGACAGTTAGAGATGGCGGTAGAAGACGGCTCGTTTGCGACTGCGCGTAACGAAAGAGTACACTCTGACTTTGATAATAAAACAGAACGACTTTTAAACATAATTTAATTTAGATTTTAATAGAATTCTGTTTTTTAATCTCCACTATTCGTTAGTAGGATTTTTTTATTTATAGAGAACGTAAGTATCTAATTCTCAGACTGATCAGGTTGATACCTAACATATTTCAAGAACCCTGTATATAGGATTAGCATGCTGCCGACGTGGCAGCAAGCTTTATCGCACTATCTACCAATTATTCTATAATAAATATAGATTGGCTTTATTGACATGTGACATGGAAACTGCGTACCTAGGTACTTAGGTAACTAACCGTAAAAGCAGCGTGAAACGTCCAGATTATTTTACTCTTCATTCGAACTTGGAAAATGCAAAAGTACCAAACTAACAGCGACAAAATATTCGATTTTTAGTTCTATAGATATCAGTTGGCTTCCAGGCAAGCAAATTATTAACTAATTTTATTACTAATTTTTGTAAGTATATTCTGAAACCTAATGTTTAAAAAGGTAGGTCAATCTCGTAGCTCTAGCTAAAGCAGAGAGATCTGAATTCGTTATTAAGATTGGAATCAACTTACTTCCGCTAATAGACCACTAATATAATAATAACTCAATAAGTATTATGAAACAAAGCTGCGCAGACGCATCGTGGCAATAAATCACATTTTGCGTGTCACGGTGTGGCCTGCGACGCGGGATGTCGGCTCAATAATGCGTGAACACACGCATTTGTCAACGATCATCCGGTGTTGGACCCATGTTTTTGTTTATTATTGCCAAAATCAATAATTTTAATAATATTTGTACCTATATGTTGTATTTTACGATAGCTATCGTAACGATTAAAGACGTTAAATAATCATAGTTATGGGTAAAACATGTTTAAGATTAGGTTTTGTTTAAATTTACGAGCTTTTACACTTTTGGACACCACAAAGTTCCAACTTACATTTATTAGTTTAGGTAGATAATTATTGTTACCGAGAATTCGCCGGCTACTACCATAATAATATAAACAACCAATGCATTGAAGGTGTGTGTGTGTATTTTCCAAGTCTGGTGCATTTAAATGTCTATATATTTTCAAAACTATGGTCACCGTAAACTCTCACGCATGACAATTACCTCAACTCAATTCCTCCATCCCTCACATCGCCGAGACGATTAATTACTTTAATTTTAGCGCCAAAATACCCCAAAAATAAGATGTTCACCGCTAACTCGCGTAGAACGGAACGACGACGTATTAATGATTAATGCTTTATTATTATGGAAGTAAATAAAGCAATTGTAGATCAGAAAGTAAAAGTAAAAGTATAAGTGTAAGTTAAAAATAAATGTTATTTATTAAATATTTTAATTGATAAAGTCGTCCAGTAAAAACAGTTAGAGCAAATTTTGAATAGAAAATAAATGTGCATGTTGCATTTTAGGAATTATAATTTAGCTTACGTATCCGAAAAATAATTTTTCACACAATTTTAAACGTAGATTCGATAGTGTAGTGTAGATGACTTAGAACAACGTTAGAGCTGAGAAACTAAGTCATTACATTAATAATTGATAGATACAAATTTATATGGATAAAAGATTGAAAAAATCTTCCTAATTTATTAATTAATATACCTAACATGCAAAATGTTCAAATGGACTGCCTGACGCGCGTGTTGACGTTTGCTAAATTAATAGCTTCTGCGTCAAACTAACCGTGTTGTTGGCATTTCCATTTCCGGAATGCGATGCCACCGTGCTGCGTAGGCGCCGAACATAAAAACACCCAATGCCAATTAGGTGTTCTCTGCCTATATTATTACTAGTAGACCACCTGCACTATGGTTCAAACCATAAAGATCGCCAAAAAGATCTGAATGCAATCCACAGAGGTTCTGGGAATAACCCATATTAACCCCTTTGGTTGCAGTCGGTTAAATACATAGGTATAACTTGAGTTAAATGAATTATAGCTTAAATGTTACTTAAGTTCAACTGAACTTATGGTACCTACCTACCTACGCATAATTGCAAAAACATTAGGTATGCAAATATTTAATTATTAATTCCTTACCCAAATAGAATAATGATAGTCATTGTGAATTGTTGTTTTATATTTAAGTACATTTATCTTAATACCTTATTATAAACGTTTTAAACCTACCTAATAGTAGGTAGGTACCACAGAACAGATATAGAAGGTAGGTACTTACAGTACCTATATTACGATAATTAGATAAATACTAACCGACCCGTCGACAGCTTCGCTTGCGTTTTTGACTTTAACTGCAATTATTATTAGTGTATAGCCTTCCTCGATAAATGTCGAAAAACTACGGTGTAAATCATGGGAATAGAGCCGGAGAAGACGCGGGCGGGTCAGCTAGTCTATAGGTACCTAACTAATAAACAAATAAACAAACAAACAAAATAAATCTAATAAATCTGTAAGGTCGGTCATGGAGTAAGTTGGTTTGTTTTCAGACATATTTTGTGTATATAAGCTCAATATTTGATAAGTACCTACTGAAACTAATTTTATGAAATATATAGTTTTTTTTTCTGTATGGTGGCATGCATGTTAACTCCATAAAAGAGTTATTTATATTTTAGGTAAGTTTTTAAATTTTATCTCAAACTCCATCTGTATCGATCATAAACTTACAAATAGGTGAAGATAAAACTAATCAAGATCAGATATCCTGAGGAAACGTAAAATTTGTAACGAACTTTAATTAAAAACACTCCTCCAAAAATAAATTCGGTAGCTTTTTAAGTTTTTAACTTTTTTCGGGAGTTGAAGTGGATTTTGACACTTTTTTGTGGCGTTTCGACGGTTTGTGTTGTGATGTCCTTATCTTTTTAGCGATACTTCGCTAAGTGCTTGTCAGTATTGGGGCATTAGGAGATTTTTGAAGTGAACACGTGGTGCATTGGTCTCTAGGGGTAAAACGATGGCTTTTTGTGTGTTTAATGATGGGCATTTTTTTGGTACCTGCTCATCAAAATTTTAGATATTAGCCCAGTATCGGCTTGGTCTAATAATCCCCTTAGAGATTCCCCATCGCAGGGGATTATTTGACTTTTTGTCTAAAAATCCCCTTACTATCATCATAGGAATCTACCTAATATTGCTGTAAACGTGGAATTCCGATTTGAAAAATTATTTCAGTGTTGGATAGTTTTCTTACCTAAATTTATCGAGGAATGCTATATAGGCTATTTTATACAAACAAGATATATGTTAGACCACAGATATATCGAAGTAAGTTGAAACGCATTTCTCTCTCTCTCCCTCTCTCATAGCGCAGGTAAATCCCTGAGCTTTTTTACTTCATACACGGGAAGAGACACATGGCATGGGCTAATCTACAGCCGGCACCACACACCACGATAATATGAAATGAAAAGTTTATTTCAGTAACTTAATATCCACTTGGTATACATGAAATTAAGACCCCCTTTTAAGTAATAATAATACTTGTGTTAGGGGAATCTTGCATAATAACATCTGAAAATATTATTTTTCACATGATCCCGTCATGCGCTACTGGCCCGCTTGTTGACAGGAGCCGCGCAGTAACTGATATGCGCAAGCGCAGGGTGGTCGGAACTCTTTCGTCGAATGCAACTCCTCTATCATCTGTGGGCTAGGTATTGAATTACTCCCTACTGATGTTTGGCGACACGGATTCCTCATCATTATTTCAGCCATCGAACGGACAAAGGCCTCTCTTAATGATTTATTATTATTATTTTATTATAGACGAGCAGCTTAGTTGCTGATGTGTCTATGTCACAATGTTGGTAGGTACAGTCATTGTTTAATTCTTGTCATCTGTAGTTTATTTGTGCGTAAACAGTGGTCGAATCTGTTTTTGAAGCAGTTTGTAGAGCTAGCTGTCACATTTCCAGGTATTACGGTCTTCTGAACAATGAACCAAATTAAAAAGCCACATTAATCTTACGTATAAAAAAACATATATTATTAGTACCTATCCCACTGTCCCACAGCAGGGCAAAGATCTCCCCTCCTTCCACTCTTCGCGATTTTACGCCATGACTCACCAAAAAATAATAAAACTTAAAAATACTTATTATCTAAAAAAGTCTAGATATTAATTCTTGCACCATCCGCTGCTGCATCGTTCATCCACAAAGAGATATTATTGATATTCCACAAATATCGTCCATAAACATCCCAATCATTGGTCATCAAAACGAAAACTCTTATTCACAGCATTTGTCACGATAAATAACTGAGATGTTAAACTGGCATGATTGCGAAGATCGTGGATTTGTCGTGACATTATTTACTGCGTACGCGCACAGAGATCAAAGCGTTAGACTTACACGAAAGGTCGCCCTCAAGGGACGAATTAAAAAAACTACGTGTTCGTGTTTTGAGTTTAAAAGTTTATGGTATTGGTTTTTGCTACGGTATAAATAGGTTGGATGTGGATTATTGGAGTGAAGTTTGCGGGGTTTTTAGGGATGCTTTCTAATCCAGAAGTTGCGATCTTCAAAAAAAATCAAGTAGTAGATAATCCTATTAATATCTAACTTATTAATAACTATTCAATAATAATAATAATTTATTTCATTCACATTTTCTGGATTAATAATATCTTTAATTATAATAGTAATTTTATAACTCAAGAACGGCTGGACAAATGTAAGTACTTTTGGTTTTTATTTTAAAACCAAAAGTAGTTGTAGTCGTAGTTGCCCAGGAAATATTTATTTTCAAAATGGAGTAGATGGTCTGATTAAATAAATCCTAAAAAAACTAATTTGAACACCAATAAAATAAAACGTGATTGTTAAATAAGTAAATATAATTATTTACAAATAATACAAATTGCATATCTGAATTAAGAAAAATTATGGCATAATTTTAGAATGTTCAAGCTGTTAAAATGTTGTTCCTGTGCAGTTGGTTCATTTTAATCTCTAGCAACTTAGAGGTCAACTATGGGTCCAAGAAATCAAGTTAACTTTATGATGCGGTTAAACTTGAGTCATTAGGCCCAAGCCCCGGGACAGTTGTAGTGTCTGTTGATGCGGAGCCAGTCCTTGTCGGTGATGTACTCGCGCTGGCCCATTACTCCTTCATGCTCCTGAAATTGATGAAAGATGGCGTTAAATCGAGAGTATATAGAAGCAGAGGTCTTTATCTTGCATTATAACATTGAGGGCTTATAATAATAATAAAAATTCATAATAATTAAAGGATATTGTTCCTCATGACACTACTATACTAAGATCTTCTGTATACACAGTTGTTACAATAAATAAATACTGAACACAGTTACCTACACATACAAGTAATTACACGCGGGAATTTAAATTAAAAAGCGGGACTTGCACTAGCAAGTCTAGCAACTTTAAGTGGAAAACTATAGCGTAATAAACAGAATAACACAATCTTCTTTTTGACGCTTGGAAAATTCACTATAACACGGGAAAGCCGCGGATGGAAACTGGTTAATTATAATGTTACCTGAAGAGCGACGATGGTCATCTGTCCGTTGTTGGAGAAGGCGTAGGGCCCGTAGTGCAGGCAGCTCACGTAGTCGTACTCCACGGACAAGTTGTCCACCAAGTCGCTGGTGTAGATGTCGAAGTTGTGTTCAGTTCCTGGAACATAAAAGTACTGGTGGTAACCTTGAAAATGCAATGGCCAGAGAATAAGATTAAATGAGTTAACTGTAAAGTGCCGGGAAAGCTAGTTCGCGAAAATTATTGGATCTACATTTTTTAAAGTCAACGCTAGTTGCGCGTTTACAACGGGGCTAGATGTTGCTGAGTGAATTTTCCATTAATATTCAATTGGTAAAAGTGGTGTGAGTTGCAGAACGAATGGTATAGCTTACGATTCATCAACTCCATTTGGAAGAATATTTTTGGTGTCAATAGACGACCGACTCATATTTTGGACTGTAATCGTCTTAATGGTGATGATGATGACTAAAACTAGTTTAACAAAAACTGATATGGCGGTTGGAGGAAATTGGGGGAACCCTTTGCCCAGCACAGCACACAAATGGCTCATAAAAAATAAAAATCGTCTTACCAGGCTGTAGGTTCTCCTCAACGATCTGCACGTATTCATCGCGGTTCCAGGTGGACTGCATGTGGAGGAAGCCGAGGATGTGCATCCACTCGTGCACGATGGTGGCGTGGCGGAAGCACCCGACTCCGGGCGTGTTGCGCGCCAGGTTGAGGGTGTGGACTCCGCGGGATGCCCAGTACCCGACGTGGGCATAGCAGCCGTTGGCGAGACCCTGGATAGAGTGGATAATATTAGTAAGGATTGATTTAACTAAAGTTTTAGTACCTAAGTTATGCTGATGAGTGTAAAGCTCAGTACCTCAACTACTCACATATGGTATAACTCGATAGTTTTACTCAAAGTCGAGTAACGTGTGGTGTGGACGTTCGTTACACGTTGATTTTAGCTTAAGACACCTAATTGCGATCCGCGGGCTTGGAACAGTTATAAGACAGAGCGCAACTCTGACTTCTCCCAATGTCTCTTGATGTGGAGACGATAAGTGAGTAGATTTTATCAACGGGAGTACGTGAGTAATTACCCACATTATATTTCTTTAAAAATTTTGTATTTACGGTCGTCTAAAAGAAGTCTTGGGTATGAGTCATGACTGAGACAAAATACAAGTTATTGGTATGTTCTTCAAGCAGCTAGGTACTTTGAGCTAAGTCTTTCCGAATCAAAAACATTTATTTCAAACCATCAATATCCGTCCCTGACATAGTATAAGCAAAGTTAACCTTTAAAAACAAATGAAAGATTCTGCCGGTAACTTTGCGCTTTGCCTCAAACCAATTACTGAGTAAATTAAAGTGTATTTAAGGATAGTGTACTTACAGTGAGCCTCACGTAGGTGGTGTCCTGAGGCTCGCGGTAGCGGAACTTGATGCAGGTGTGGTCTTCGATGTCCTTGATCCCGGCTTCGATAGCCGCTGACTGGAGGGGTCCTGTACATCACAATTCTGATAAATCCAGATTAAATTAAGTTATAGTTTTCTTTAAGTGCCTGTGTGGTTTGATTTGATACAAAAAAACAAGACTAAACTTGTTACCTAGTTATATATAAGCAATAAGTAATAAGAGTACGATCAATTACTAATCTAAAATATTATCAAGTGTGTCTATAGAGAATTATAGAGTTAGGTAAGTATATTATAACAGTCAGATAAACTTATCTAAATTTTATCTTCTAATTACCTCCGCATGTATCGCTATCCATTATCAATTAGACATTATCTATTTAAGTATTTAATGGGACTGAAAATAATCTTTAAAAACTTAACATGAGCTTCAAGGAATGCTTACGGCGACATCCCTTGGTATTGATAAAATGTAATCAAGTGACATTTCACAGTAACTATGTCACCTATACTTGGTTATATCTATACCTGGCCTAACGACAGTGCTTTACAACTTAAATATAAGTAAAAGTAACATTTTGTTTAAAGGTAACTACTTATAAACTTGAATGTTTTGATTTTCGCCATAGTTGTACTTTCGAAAACAAACGAGGATTAAGTCATTACGCTTTCTTGTCCTTTGGCGATGTAGTCCAAAAGCAATGGAACCCCAATCACGATACAGTCGTATCGCGATTTAGTCTTAAAGCGATCTAGTCACATCCGCTGCCTAGTCAAATAGAGATGTAGTCGTAAAGCTCCTAACCCCTTAATACATTTAATCCCCGTTCAGCACAACGGGGCAAAAACACGGACGTTGGTCATCAGTTTAACCATAGTATCGTTGGTCCAGTATGTCATCTCGATCAAACATAAACAGAACATGCTGTCTCTTATATCTGTGCTCTTACCGAACTCTCCCTCTCCGAACTCCCACACCACAGTGTCATTGGGCCACTTGGTGTTGGGCCAGGTGTACGCGTTGCGGCCCTGCGCGAACTCCATCAGCATGCTCTCGATGATGAAGTCATCCAGGACGATGTCTCCCTGGTATTTGCCGCTCAACTCCTCGGCGTTCGCGTTGGGAGAGGCCAGGGTGCGTGCTTGGTAGGTGGCATCGTTGGCTGGAAGAAGAGAAAACTATTTAGTTTTTTATTTTGTATAGGAATAATAAAACACTTAGATATATACATAACATACTCGTTCATTTATTGCTCGTTAATCACAAAATGAATCTGAACATCGTGATTCATATTCGGTGTTCAACCGTCATGTCTTTGTTTTGAACTGGTCTGGTCTGTCATTTGTTTTTTTAAATCTTAGAAATCTAG
This sequence comes from Chloroclystis v-ata, assembly GCA_963691955.1. NCBI lineage: Eukaryota > Metazoa > Arthropoda > Insecta > Lepidoptera > Geometridae > Chloroclystis > Chloroclystis v-ata. The sequence goes on from OY829905.1 coordinate 7,809,987, forward strand.
AATTCTTAAAAAACTAACTAATACAGAACTTTGAAGTAGAGCTACTGCTTAAATTATCTATAGGTATATGATCTAGCTTTCCGTCACAGTTGATCAATCTTTAGCATAGAGCTCCTCGATAGGTCCGAGAGCATCCCTATATTAACATTATGCTTACTAATTGATCTACTTACTGGTCTTGGTGTTTTCCAAGAAGCTCCTAAAAGCCTGGATCTCCTCCAGACTCCTGACGATGGCTGGAGTAGCCACCACCAGCCCCAATCCCAGGCAGAGAACCAAAGCCGCGCGCAACATGATTAAAACCACTAAACTCTTTGTACCTATTTGCTCTCTATATGTACACCATATCAGGGTTTTTTCTATAATCTTTATAATTATCAGTTAAGACTGAATACGTATTTTCCTTTATGAAAGTCATTTTTGGAGTCTAATAATAAAATGGTTTGTTCAGCAAGTTACAAGAACTTGTATTGAATTCTTTCCTAAAGCAGTGTTCTACAACCTATGTACCGTATTACACTGGTGTGCCGAGTGGGTTGTTTGTGTGCCGCAGTAAAATGGGCTGATAAAATTGTAGACTGTATCTACTTGATTAGCCAAAGTTTCAGAATGTTATCAAAAATAATTTAGTCAACATATCGACTTTCGGTAAGAATACACACTGTATTTTTTTTATTAAATTTGCTTTTTATTTTAACATTCCGTTTACAGTTTAGATTTATTATTAATTTCCCATCGTAAGAGGTGCCTAGCTGCCTAGGTGTTATTTTTATGTATGAACTATTTAATTTTATATTACAATAAATATTAAGAGTAGTTTTTGCGTTAGAAACATACCTGCATCCATCCATCCATCTTCACTTCATATATTTATTGCGTTCAAAATATTAGTTAAGATATTTTAAAACCATAGCTCGCTTCGCTCACTAGGTGGATTAATTTACCTATTTTATTCTCCATAAAATGTAAATTTAAAACAGTTTTCGCTGAATATAGCTCCTCTATCTAATATCGCTTGGAGTACCTGTGTAGTTTAATTTTCGATTACCTAAGCTTAAGATTTCGATTTCTTAGCTTATATAAGTAACTGAAAACCTTTCAGATTTTCTATTTACTTCTTCCGCGTGTAAACTACCAAAATATTATTATAAACTTTATAAAAATATTTGAACATCAAACGGCCAATAAGTCTACCACAAGCTTATTTCAGATCTATGATAGATCGATTTTATTCAGGAATTTTATAGTAAAGTAAAATGTCGTTCAATAGGTAAGACATGGTGGCAATTATTAAACAGGCAGTAATAAGTAGTTGACAGAATAAAACTTAAATTAGGTATCTGTATTATCACAATGACATGTAAAACCGCAGGAAAAACTATATCTAATGATGTAAATTAGTTATCTTGTTAATTACTAGTTTTATCTGCTCGATATTTAAAATAGATAAAAGTGATACTTTGTTATTGAGTATGTTTGGGTTTTATTCTTTCACAGGTATTTAATACTTATCCATGCAATTATCTAGGCAGGCGGTTATTATCCAAGGCAATATTATTTTTATCAATGTAAAAGGTGCAAATTACCTTGTAAAAATTGGCAAAAGTACGCGATACGAATAAGAAATATTATAATTATTATGTATATTATAGTATAATGTAACAACTTTAAAGGACTTTTACACAAGTTAGGTATTAGTGTACCTAATAGGCCAATAGCTGCCAGGCCAGCGATCGTCTAGCTCTGTCTTCAGTCGTGTCTGAATTTAGCATAGGTAAAGTTAGAGATTAGTTAAACAAGAGTTCTGTCCTGTTAGCTAGAAACTCTTTAACATAAAAGTTATAGAATTCACTTTAATAAATAAACTTTTAAAATTATTCTCAATCAGAATGCTTAGATCATTTTTAATATACCTTTGCAAATATCGTGTGCAATATTAGGTATATTGCACTATACAAAATAATATTAGATAAAATATCAAAAATTATACATAGCGGATTATACATTTACTTGATAATATTTTGATAAATTATTAAAAACAAATTAATCAATGTAATCCTTATTTATATAATCTATTTTTACGTTGTTCTATCCGTCTGTTAATGAGAAAAACGTAATGTCGAGCTTTTTGTCGAGTATATTTATTTAGTTTGTAACCTAACAGCAGTTTTGTTAAATTATTAGCAACCGTAGTAAAATAACAAATAAAATAATTTATTAAAATATAAATAAGTAGAAAGAACGCGCTTTCAAATATAAAAATTAACTTGAGCCCGTAAAATTGTTTATATAACAAACTAGCTTTCCGCCCTGCGGCTTCGCCTGCGCTTTTTTACACTTTCCCGCAATTTTCCTTGCTATAAACCTCACGGAGCCCGAGACCTTTCCAACGAATGCAAAATTGTGGAAATCGGTTCGTTCGTTCCGGAGTTATAGCGTCAGGAAAAAAAAAATAGGTACATAAATTGGGTAAAGGGCAGGAAGATGATGATGATATGATAACGTATAAAATAACATTTTAAATCTAGTTACCCCGGTATTGGAGCGAGACAATCGAAATGGTTAATAAATAAAAATTACTTAATAAATAAATAAAACAAAAAAAGTTAATTGAAAAGATCTTGTAAATCTCAGTAGTAACTAAATCTTTGGCCCAAGTCATAGGTAAATGTTAGTCTTCTATATCAGTGTTCATAATATTTATAAGGTCGCGCGTCAGGATTTAATACGATTGTCAAAATGCTAAGAACTGTGATAGGTCTTTGTTTGGTCGGCCTGGTGGTCTGTGGGCCACCAGTGTCCCGTTCTAGGGCTGAGATTGAGAAGTTCAGGGAATTTTTGGAAAGCACAAGGAGTGGTAAGTAATAATAATAAATAAATATTACTGGACAATTCACACAGCAACATCTAGCCCCGTGGTAAGCTCGAAATACATAAATCGTAAGTGTTTGTAAAAGAGTCATATGTAATAGATACCTAGTTATTCGTAACGCGCGCAGTCTGGCGAGGCTTTAGTTAGAGCTTCTTTGAAGATGGTTTTCTCTTGACGTAAAGCAGAAACGTCGGATATAGGTACAAATTTTACCATAAAAACTGTCGTGGTTTCATAAATTCATATTTAATCAACTGTTGACCAAATCTAACGTAAAAAGGTTCGTGGATTTCCCGTTTATATAAATATGAATTTATACTTAGTATTGTCGTGGTTTACGTTTGTAATTTTCGAAAGTAAAAGAGTTCTAGGTATAGGTAAATAATTCTTATTCTTAGGTTTATGGTAAAGGCTACAAGGATTACCAAAACCATGTTAGTAGTTCCCTACTCCGCTACATTAAATGTTGAAATATAAAACTGATGATATAAAATTTTTATATAATTAGCCAATCATAACATTTTGTACATCCAGAAAATGGCGTCCGCATGTCCTCCGCCGCGAACAGTCCTTCCGCGAACGTGTGGGAGAACTCCGGGAAGTACCAGGGGGACATCCTCCTGGATGAGCACCAGATTGAGGCCATGGTAGAGCAGTTCTCAGGCGGACGGAACGCATACATCGTGCCTAACACGCGCTGGCCCCAGAACACCGTGGTCTACGAGTTCGCAGCTGGACATTTTGGTAAGTACCAGGGAGATATCCTGGATGAGCACCAGATTGAGGCCATGGTGGAGCAGTTCTCAGGCGGACGCAACGCCTACATCGTGCCTAATACTCGCTGGCCCCAGAACACTGTGGTCTATGAGTTTGCAGCTGGACATTTTGGTAAGACATAGACATTTATTTGCTACTCACAAACAATACACATTTGTCACAAAATTAACAAAAACTAGAATTAAGGAATAGTAAAATAATAACAAACATTCAAGTTAAAAATAAACAAACAAATAAAAATACTGAATATGAACTCATGGTAAGAATGATGGCATCTTGCTGGATGTCTCAAGCAAGATGTCTCCCTTTCTTGCACTTACAAATCATTTATTCAAACATTTGCATTTTTATAAATTGTAAGTAGATATGATCCCATGTAATGCTTTAGTGTAAACTGTTATGTTACATTGTGTGCTAGAAATAAGTAATTTGAATTTGCTTCGAATGAATACTTATGAAAAACATTACATTTCACTTCAGTTAGAATTTTGAGTTATTAACGAACGTGTTTTGTAGCAACTGTAACCAACCCTACGATTAAAATCTAATAATTTTCAGATGCCGCCCAAACTAACCACATTTTATACTCCATGAGCGTCATCGAAAGGTTCACTTGCATCCGTTTCCGGCAGAGAAGGGCGGGTGAATTCAACTATGCTCTTATTACTGTGAGTGTAAACTCTGTAAACACAGGTACCAATGATTTTTAACCATAATAAAGAAACATTAAATGTTTTTAGTTAAAAGTAGAGTAAATACCTAGGTACCCATCTGAATCTCCTTGCAGCTAAGGTCACATTGTTCAGTGAATTATGTTTTTTTAAGATTGTAGAAGCATCTACATAAGAAAGGGACACAATATCAATAGAAATTCCTAAACCATAATTAGTAGGTACTGTTTCTGTTAGTATAACCAGAAGCTTATTTCCTCAGACATCACTAAGAATCACTGGACAACTAACGCCCTAACCATTTTTTAATCAAGTACCATATATTTAAGAATTCAATCATACAAGCTAATATTACCGTCTTTGTAGGGCCACTCGGACGGTTGCTACGCGAGCGTCGGCTACTGGGCCTCACGAGGAGTCCACACCATGAACGTGGCGCGCGACCGCGTCGGCTTCGGCTGCCTCGACACCATCGTGGTCATCCACGAGTGGTTCCACGTCATCGGCTTCTTCCACATGCAGTCCACTTATAACAGGGATACATACGTCAGGATCAACTGGGAGAATATCTGGCCAGGTATCAATTATCTATACTAATAATAATCTGTAAGAGTCGGTCATGGAATAAGTAAGTTTGTTTTTTACTGAGTTTATAGGCTCAATACTGAAGCTTACTTCGCGGGTCATAGGCAGTTAGTGTTCTACAAGTTCTAATACAAAATTGCTGTACCTACCCATGTTCTATTACATTGATGGCGTGCGAAGGCGTCACGTTTCGCAATATAACAATAACAAACCGTCTGAAGTTAGTTTGTTTATTATAATGGTCCCTGCGCTAAATTAAGCACAATTTGCCAGTGTCAAGTGTTTTATAAATTTACAAAATTATAAAGTTGTTACTTGTGTGATCGCATTTTGGCAATCTCAAATATGAAAACTAACGAATATTATGATTTGACTACTGCCATATAGTTTAAAATAGTGCAATCAGCCTATTATTTTACATTATTCCTCATGTAAAATGTACCTAAAACGTTTTGTAGGCATGGGACACAACTTCGACCGCCTCGGTAACAACCTCGTGAGCAACATGGGCCTGCCCTACGAGCACAACAGCTGCATGCACTACGGACCTTACGGCTTCTCTATCAACGGCAGGTCCACTATGGATAACCTCTGGGTATGGACTTAGATTAATCATGTCAAAATAACTTAACTTTAATCTTAATGTTAACAATTTTTCGGGTAAGTTCTAGTCAAATGTAAAGATTCGTCATGTTATTTTTTAATTCATCAATAAATTAATTAAATATTAATTAAAACCTCCTTCCAGGGTCCCAACTCCGCGATGGGCACCATGACCATGGTGAGTGGATGGGACTTCCTCCGAGTGGACCGGCACGCGGGCTGCACCTGGAGACAGGCTGACCAATACAAGGACTTCTTCTTCGACGCAGCCACACTCACGGAGACTGTGAAGGACGCTGACATCGTTCTACCGGTTGTAGATGATGATGGACAGCCTACGGTTTGAGCTTGATTCGCTGGATGAGATTCATTAAATACCATAAATATAATATAATAAAACTTAGATTTTCTGATACATTGCGACTTCGTTAGTTGTGCTAGATTCGCTAGATAAGTTTATTTTTACTGTCTATAAATATTATTAAGTATAATAAAAGTTTATTTTCTAATCGCGGCATCGTTAGTTGTTTTATTTACTGTTAGACTAACTAGAACTGTTTTCCTGCTAAATTAATAGTGCCAACACAAACTAATTTAACTATATTTTTATGACACACCCATCCATAAGCTAATCCATAAGCTTGTGATAAAAACACTGTTAAGCTTCTGCTATATTTTATGATCCGAAAAATCCTATAGGTAAATGATATCAACAAAAATTTGAAAAAATACTTATAAAAGTTCCACATCTTAATATACCCAATTTTCCTAATTGGTGCCATAAGTTAGTCATTCCGTAATAAATAAATTAAAAATAAAAACTTGGCCACTTTTATTTAAGGCTAGAAATGCGAGTAAGTAGCCCAAACATTGTGAATTTTTACAGGGTTTTTTTAACAAATAAGAAAACGTGTAAATGAAAATTGAGTTTATTTTTCTTTATATAAAATCTTTTACATTACAAAATAAAAGAATACAATATCACTATAATACTTACAAATTATAATATAACAATACGTAAAAATACATGGACGTCATACCATTCTTACAATCCTAGTAATTTTTAATATAAAAATTATTCGGACCAAACGCGTGCTCTCATTCTAACTTCACTGAAAAGATGTTGTAGTCAAAGTGATAAGTTATGTAATTTATGGTCTGTCTAATAACCAAATAAATTGACTTAAAACTCTGGTGATATAGTGCAAAATTCCAGGGGAAAGGATCAGCGAAACTTCTAAAAACTTAAGTTGGTAGATACAGCAATGTAGATAAATGTTATTAATTTTCTTTAAAAACTCTCACTTCGATTAAAATGGTTATAAAATTCATTCGATCCAGCTATTATAGAAAGGCCAAGTACTATTTGTAAATTATTTACAATGAAAGGATTTAAATGTTTCAAGGCTAAAACAATTAAATACTTGTCATTGTAAATGAATTAAATATAGAAGTACCTAATCGGCAAGCAGTGTTTCGCTCGGATATGCACAGATACAACACACTGATATGCATATGCACAGATAAAAATTAATCGCATTATTGTACAAGGCCGTTTTCAAGACCAAAACTTTAAAGCAATTTGTTCTTATTATCGTGATTCATACTTGAAAAATTATAAGTTTTATGTTTTGCAGTTTTCTTTTGAGACTGCAACTTAAGACTTTGACTACAACCTCGCACTTACTTAAACTACCTTCTACAGTTCTTAATTTATCAGTTCAACAAAGTTTACGCTAATATTATGTAGATGCCACGAGTAAAGCTATCGTGATCTGAACGTGTACAAGCAATACTAGAGCGAAACACAATGAAAATGTATGTTAATAATGTATAATTGCAAATTATCATCAAATGCTAATATGTTCTCTCATGAGTGAATACGTAAAGTATAATTATCTCGGGTTTTCTTTGATTTTACAAGGATTTTACAGATAAATTGAATTAATTTCGCTTGCAATATTATTTAAAAATGTTAACTGTTGGATGTTTTATTTCAATTAGTCTGGCATATTTTGGCTGTAGAGAAGTTACTTAAGAGATTAATTATCTTAACATTTTGACAGCAACTTAAAAATACTCATGAATGAATGGATAAAAATATACCTACAGCTGAATTCTAAATTACAAAAGAATTGGCAATTTATGTAAAAAATCTCATTTTAAAACTAAAAGTGGCACGTTGTTTTATAAACAATAATATAAACTAAAATTATTCTAATTTTTATCCTAATTATTAAAAGCTCCATCTTATGTCTAACACTGAAGTACTTGTGCCCATTAAATGATAAAAATGAAATAATTAAAACTGATTACAGAATAAAAATAATATTTTAAACAGAAGGATACTTAGGTATCATATATAATATGTATTTCAATTTTATTTAGTCAATGTAAATGGAAAACTATCTATATTATGGTTATGTATTAATTTCTGAATCAGTACCTACTACTTGTGAAATGATTTAACCCTGCATAGAACAGTAGTCTTAATGCATAATCTATAGCTACTTATAATAGACTTAAGACTAATAACTATGAGAATATTTCATAAATTTTAGCATAGACTTGCTTTTAGCAAGCTTTCAGCTATCCATAGGCAGTGGTTTGACTGGTCTCAAAGCTACGTATTTAGTAGCATAAAAAAGAAAAAAACAAATAAAATGATTTAGAACCAAAATATTGCATTCGCAATCCAAGCTAATTATTGCACCGAAACGAACATTATTAAAAGCAAAAAAAAATACATCAATAATTCATTACACTTAACTTATTTACAATATAAGTATAATGAAATTGCTTAATAATTTAATATCATTCTAAGATATGAAATATCGAAAACGATGCATAGTCATTTATAATTAAGTAAATGGGATGGAACTTTGAGAGCACATTTTACGATCGAATTGTATTATAAAGTTCTAATTACAATGTAGACCGTAAAATATAATTTCAAAGAAGTATGACCATTATGAAGTTAATCATCTGAAAAGTCTGACCCTCAGATATTCTATAAATAAGGAATAAAATATGTAAAACCTGTAAATAAATTGTATTATAAGTGGCAATGATTTAAGTTCATATAATATATGTATATAGTTTTGTTATATAATTTCAATATGCCATACTGTAAATATGTACAAAATGATAATAAATTATTTAAATCAACTCGCAAAAATACATAAATATTTGTTTATAAATTTTCATTACCTTTAGGTAAGCAGAAAATTTAAATCCTGATAAGATTGTTACTACAACAATATACAAGGGTATTATTATATTAACTCTGAAAATTACGCTTAATGAATAAAAAGTGTCACTCAATATGCCCTGTATAAAACAAAAACAAACTTATTTTTCGAGACAATTAGGCACTTGAGCAAACGCACAAGCGTAAAAAAAAGAAATAAAAATAAATGTTTTATGTAAAATAAAATCAATCGAGTAGGTATGAATAAATATAAAAAATGCTTTAAAATGAAGACAGTCTAAATTAAATTTAGACCTGAGATAAGCTTATCAATTAATCTAATCATTAATTGTTCCCTTGGCCTTATATTTATTTATTTAATTATACACTAGAATATGCATTATAAAAGCTTGTGGCAGTGTTTGTTTGTCTGAGAATACTACAAACTTATGGTAATAGTTGTGAAAGTACCCACTAAAAGTAAAAAAATGCAGTTAGTCTGAAATGTTTTAGACAACAGAGATATTTAGGAAATTAAGAAGTGGTGCTTAACAAATGCGCGTAAATCTTAACTGTATGTACGTATATTAGAAGATTTACATGTAAATTTTTATATAAAATATATGTATTAATGATTCTAGCGATCTACTGTACTTATAGCGGTACTTTTATGGGTAAACCTATATTTACATAAGTAAATGCATTTCAAAAAATCTTGGCACTGACATTTTAAGGTAAGCAGGCAGTCTCATAGATACATTGTAAAGGCCAGTACAATAATGATAAATATACAGAATATACACTTAAAAATAAAATAGCTTTATGATAATCAGATATACACATGAATATACATACATATCAAAATATTCAGTAGTTTACTAATAGTTATGAGTAGACATAGATAATTATAAAAACGACAAGGCAGTTTCCTACATTATAAATTCAGTGAAATATAAAAATGCTTTTTGAGCAAAGTCATCTGACTTGTTTTGTTGTCATGTCTTTATGAATTACCACTCTCAATTTCTTTTACCCACGTTTCTAGGCAAAGCAATAAATTTGTATCCATCACTAGGCCTGTGATCGCTGGCAATACTTTCCTGTCATTTGTTGCCGTGACGTTTATCTGTCAACGTCAAAGTGACAGGTCAATGGTCTCCTCTAAGGAGTTCCATTAGCAGGTTGAAACTGGGTCCCTCGCCATCTTTGTTTTTGTTGGCCGGGTTCAGCATCTCTTTCCCGACTTGCATAAAGAACTGCAACAAAGATATTAAGTAAATACAAATATAAAGATCAAATTTTATAACACCATTTTAAGTTCTGTATAACAGCAGCAGCGATCCTAAGCAAGAGTTAATTGACGCGAATGTGTTGCAATGTTTGAAAGCGCCATGTTCACGGACACACTGATGACACCGGCGAAATATCGGCAAACTCAGAAACATTTAAATCATGGTACCCGTTTCACGTTCAAATATAGTTAAAAACCATGTTAGTTTAAAAAGTTACATCTATATCAACTGTTATAAGTTTGAGACTCACTTGGCAAGTCCGCTGCAGCTCTGGGATTCTCAGCAACAGTTCTCCGAACTTGGCCGGCGTCTGAGGCGAGTGCGTCGCGATGTACGCTTGTAAAGCGGCCAGCGCTTTCTCTTGGGACGCTCTAACCTTCTCTGATTCGCGTAAATCTGGAGCGTCTGAAATATAATCCGTATGAAATACTTTAAAAAGACCCTATTTTATTTGTTCCTATTTATTATTGGCCTTTCTGTCCACTCGCAGAAGACGCTGGTGGTCCGATAAGCTCCGTCACTTTCAAACTAAGGCAAATCTAATGATACTATCTCCTTCTAGTCGGCTAATGGTTAACATACCAGAGGTAAGTAGAACGATGACCTTCAGCGCGACGTATTCGTATCTGTCCACTCGCAGACGACGCAGGTGGTCCGTGAAGCTCAGCATGCGCTCTATACACGGTGTCAAGCCCAGCCTGGAATAGGATATAATGTTGAGTAAATATAATTAAGTGTAATTTTGATCTACTAGATCCCATGGCAATGGAAAACCCATGGCAGGGCCTTTCGTCCACACATTGAGTATTGAGCTATCGAGTGAGGCGCGCCGTTCAGTATTCACCGAACGAGTCCTCGCCAAAGGATGATCTTCTCGAGAGCCAAAGGATGTCTGATTCTCTTAAAAACACGTATTTCAATCACGATAAATAATAGCAGACTGACGCTAGCCTCGCACCACTCGCAGTCACGTACACACGTTCGAGTCAAGATTGACGGTTCGCTTCAAGTAGGTTCGAAGGAAATTCCTTTCAGCCAACGAACCGGCTCGGTGCGAGCCTTCGAGCTGTACGTTTTGCGGTCCACATGTTGATTTTTATTCGACTTTGAATATACTATCGAGTAATATAATATCGTATGTGAGTACTGAGCTTTAGAGAGGACTCACTTGGCCGCCTGCTGCAGCGTGATGCCGCGGCCGCCGCCGACGCGCACCTCGCCCGGCGTGCTGACGCCGCGGTAGCAGCACGATAGCACCAGCAGCTCGCACCAGCTGTTTATTAACAGGTTGATTTGGTCGTCTATCTGTAAGGAGGAAGAAATTGTGGTAACTATTCTATGAAATTGATTGATTGATTGATTCAGATTTTGTCCGTAAAATCACAAAGATTAACTTGGACATGTCATCACTATCAATCACCCCCCCTTTTTTTTTTTTTCTCTTCCCCTGAATTTAATAATGAAAGTTCCCATGCATTATTGTCATTTAAATAATCTGAAATTTTATAATAACCCTTCTTACAAAGATTACCCTTTACAATTTTCTTGAATTTATTAATTGAAAGTTGGTGAAATTCTTTGGGCACTTTATTATAAAAACGAACACAACACCCCTTAAATGAAACTTTAACCTTACGTAGTCGAATACGGGGCAATGCAAGTTTATCTTTATTTCTAGTATTTACATTGTGATAATCACTTTTCTTAGGAAAGTTACTTAAATTCTTGTGAATGTAAACTAAGCATTCGAAAATGTACTGGGAAGCTACTGTCATTATATTTATTTCCTTAAATTTTTCTCGCAAAGATTCCCTTGGACCCATATTATACATAGCACGTACAGCCCTTTTTTGCAAGACAAATATACTATTGATAAGTGCGTCAGCAGCACATCCCCACAGCAGTATACCGTAAGACATTATACTGTGGAAATAGCTGAAATACACCAATCTAGATGTTTCGTGATGATTCGTGAAAAATTACAGCCTTAATACTTAACATAAAGGAAGCACCACGGCATAGTGAAGCATAAGGCATCACGCACGCAGCGGCGGCGAGTTATGTGGGCCGTTTGACAGATGTCACCGTTTGGGAGGAGTACTTCGCTTTTGTCCCGCTCCGGCGCCTGCTGTTTTCGTGGACTGATCTATTTGATTTTACGCATTACGAGCCGCGCCCACTTCAACTCCGCTACCGCCCCGCTGTCCGCAGAATTCGAGGCGACCTTGAGACGAGACTCATTTGGTCGCATTAGTTTTTGTCGCTGGCGACTATCAGACAGACTCAACCAATACTTGTACAGTCAAATGTGCTCCCATTTAGCCAACACAGATCTACTCATCAAAATTCATCTAGAGCTCCAATAAAATTCAAGTTTTTGATGGCAGACTCTTGCACTACTTTACAATCTTGTAGCCAACAAGGATTTTCTTATCAATACTCATCTAGGACTCCAATAAAAACTTACCGAAATATTCTTGAACAATGGCAGACTCTTGCACCACTTCACAATCTTGTAGAGGCGATGGTCGGCGATATTGCACAGGTCGGCGAGGAAGTCCGGGCTGGAGTTCTGCGCCGTGATGCCGCTGGCGGCTAGGAGCGGGTTGGCGGAGGGACTCCCGCCCGTTGATTTGCCAATGCGGTTTAGCTCTGACTCGTTGTATTGCCATAAGTGTTCCACGTCCATTATTTCCTGGAATAATGTGTTTGTTATAGAATTGCCAATATAGAAACTAACAACCACTTAGATAATATTAGACATATACTCTTAGACTTACTTGCAATAATGTTGGAATTTCGGGCACTAATCGGTTGTTACTTGACTCTCCTCTGCTGTTGTACGAACCTGGACCATTTACCTGTAGAAAAAACAGGTTTAGATATGCCTTAGTGTACAAAAAGGTTTAGTGGAACTTGAAAGGTCCAGGTTAAGTGATTTTTATAAGGACTTGGCTGGACAGTTCAGCCGCATGCCGTCAGATCTTTGGGCAATCATATTGGGCCTCCAACGAAGTGAGACGGCGCCGTGGCAGACCAAGGACTAGACGAAATGACCTTGAGTCCTTTATGGAAGGTTGGTCCACAATAGCACAAGATTGTGAAGCAAGCTTACCACTTGATGTTGCTGTGTGAATTGTCCAGCTTTAATAATTTTTATTTTATCGTGATACATGAAGGGGGGGGGGGGAGGCCTTTGCCCTGCAGTGGCACAACTATGGCTGAAATAATAATAACTAAGGACACTTACACAGTTGAGACTGGAGGCGTGCCGCAGCGTGGGCGGCGCGTGCGCGGAGAGCAGCGAGCCCGTGGAGGCGGCGCCCGACAGCGTGTACGAGCACTGGTACGTGGACCGCCCGCCGCGCGTCCTGTCTCTAACTAAGGACACTTACACAGTTGAGACTGGAGGCGTGCCGCAGCGTGGGCGGCGCGTGCGCGGAGAGCAGCGAGCCCGTGGAGGCGGCGCCCGACAGCGTGTACGAGCACTGGTACGTGGACCGTCCGCCGCGCGTCCTGTCTCTAACTAAGGACACTTACACAGTTGAGACTGGAGGCGTGCCGCAGCGTGGGCGGCGCGTGCGCGGAGAGCAGCGAGCCCGTGGAGGCGGCGCCCGACAGCGTGTACGAGCACTGGTACGTGGACCGCCCGCCGCGCGTCCTGTCTCTAACTAAGGACACTTACACAGTTGAGACTGGAGGCGTGCCGCAGCGTGGGCGGCGCGTGCGCGGAGAGCAGCGAGCCCGTGGAGGCGGCGCCCGACAGCGTGTACGAGCACTGGTACGTGGACCGCCCGCCGCGCGTCCTGTCTCTAACTAAGGACACTTACACAGTTGAGACTGGAGGCGTGCCGCAGCGTGGGCGGCGCGTGCGCGGAGAGCAGCGAGCCCGTGGAGGCGGCGCCCGACAGCGTGTACGAGCACTGGTACGTGGACCGCCCGCCGCGCGTCCTGTCTCTAACTAAGGACACTTACACAGTTGAGACTGGAGGCGTGCCGCAGCGTGGGCGGCGCGTGCGCGGAGAGCAGCGAGCCCGTGGAGGCGGCGCCCGACAGCGTGTACGAGCACTGGTACGTGGACCGCCCGCCGCGCGTCCTGTCTCTAACTAAGGACACTTACACAGTTGAGACTGGAGGCGTGCCGCAGCGTGGGCGGCGCGTGCGCGGAGAGCAGCGAGCCCGTGGAGGCGGCGCCCGACAGCGTGTACGAGCACTGGTACGTGGACCGCCCGCCGCGCGTCCTGTCCTCTCTTATCGCTGGAATAATACGTCACATTTCAAATAAAAAGCCCGTATTCCCTAAGTCCACCATATAACTGAAATATATTTTTTGATGGGGGGAGGCGTGGGCCTGGTGGGACTGCCCCCGGTCGTGCTGCCAAACACACAGTAAGGCTCGCTTCGCTCGCCGTGCTGTGTGTCGTATTGCGTATTGCGGTTCGCTTCGCTCACCGCAATCCGACCCACGCACACCGTCATTAAATTTGTAATCGTCATCCCCATTTTATTTATTTATATATTATAGTCGAAAACGACACCCATTACAGTATACCACGGGCATCAGGCACAGGCTCGCTGCATTGCGGTTCGCTTCGCTCACCGCAATACGACTCCGGTCGTGCTGCTACGCATACACGCACACAGTTACAATCCGAAGATCGTTAATACCGGCGCGTACTTATGTTTTTTTTTTACTTGAAAAAATTATTTACGCTTTAGTGAGCTTCAACGATGAAGGCAAACGTCGTGAGGAAACCGGCATGTTCTAAAAACATTTCATTCAAAAGAGTTTGAACAAAATATGTGACACTCACCAACCTGCACTTAATGGACTCTGTTGGGAATAACGTGAATGAGATAACTGTAAGAAGGTATATTACCTTCGAGCCTCATTCCGCACTGCAGACACTTATCGAAGCGGCACGCGGGACATTTCTTCCTGGTTGCCACGGTAACGGGACAGTTGCTTCCCCGCAGACACATGTAGTTCTTGCGGTTCTGGACGGTGCGCTTGAAGAACCCTTTGCAGGATTCGCAGGAGAATATCCCGTAGTGGAAGCCGCTGATTCTGTCGCCGCAGATGGGGCAAGGACTGGGGAGAAACATAGGTGGTTCATGAATTAGATTGACACAGATAAATGGTAAACGTCAAAAAACCATCTAGGAGATCAGAGTAATGTTATATAGATAAAAACTTTATTGTACGTACACTTACATAAACAAAACAATATAATATTCGGACGGATTCGATGCAATTATTCCCAAAATGTCCGCTTCCCTGATCCGCAGAATACCTGAAGAAACTGAAAACTTTTTCCAACAGATGTACCTTATCATTCTGGGTAAATCTTATCCAGAATGCAATTTAGAGAGGACATTTATTTTAGTCTAATTTACTAACAACTCTACTTGTATTTTATGTGCTACTAACAACATATGGATGTAAGTTATCTGAAATAAAGCTATTTTATTTGATACTAGCTTTCCGCCCTGCGGCTTCGCCCGCGTTTTACACTTTCTCGCAATTTTCTTTGCCTATGTCACTCGGGGCTAATGTAGCTTTCCAAAGGTGAAAGAATTTTTGAAATCGGTTCAGTAGTTTCGGAGCCTATTCATTACAAACAAACAAACAAATCTTTCCTGTTTATAATATTAGTATAGATGTTACCTGTTGATAAGCTGCTGTCGACTGATGCCCTGGTGGTGGTGCAGTCGGTCATCTGTCTCCGTGTCCTCGTCGTGCGCCGGCGACGCGGGGAAGGCCGCGGTGGCCTCCCGGTACACCACGTGCGGGTGGCGACCCTGGTGGATACACAGTTTACAAATTATAGTTTTAGCCATCGGACGTCCACTGCTATGCTTTAAGTTAATACCGTAATAGCCATATCGTGATCCGCAGGAGAACGCGGGTCACCGATAGAGCCCAACGGATTAGCTCTTTGACGTGGCAATGGGCAGGCCATATAGCGAGGAGAACAGATGGCCGATGGGGCCGAAAAGTTCTCGAGTGGAGAACGCGGATCGGAAAACGCAGCTCCGAACGTCCACCAACAAGATGGACAAATCTTGTAAAAGCTGCCATCAGTGGGATCTCAAGAAATGTTCGGCCCCATCGGCCATCCGTTCTCCTCGCTATATAGCCAGCCCATTGCCACTTCAAAAAGCTAACCCGCTGGGCTATGTCGGTGACCCTCGTTCTCTTACGTATCTCCTCGTTTCTGATTCGATCACATTAGAAATTATGCCTATTATCTGTGTCCAAAATAAACGTTTTATTTTTTAATGTAAGTTACCTGTACTGGTGAATGTGTAGGCGAGAACTCAGAGCTGTAGGAGTAACAAGAAGAGTGCGATGCGTCGCTGTTGTTGCGGGAAAGAGACGGCGTATAGTGCCGCGTCGCGCGCGGACTGGCGGACGGACTGCTGTACACACTGGAATTTAATTAAAATAAGCTTTATGGTTATTTAAATAAGGTATAGAATTAATGACAATTGACACTTAATTTAATTGAGTCGGGGCCGTATTCGCCATTAAATTTATACTAATACTAGCTTTCCGCCCCAAGCTTCGCCCGCGTTATAATACTTGTTCACGCTGTAAAAAGTACCATATGGCCTTCTCTATGTTCTGAGCTGTCTCCACCAATTTTAAGACAAATCGATTTAGCCCTTATTTAGTTATAACTTACATAACTTTCTTTTTTATGTATAGTTTATAAAGCTGAAGAGAGTTTGTTAGAACGCGCTAATCTTAGGAACCACCGCTGGTCTGATTTGAAAAATTAATTCATAGTTGGATAGTATATTTATCGAGGAAGGCTATATTATATACACAATAGGTATGTAGATAACGTAAAAAACTGGCATAGCAGTCGGCGGGTTTGGGTGCTGTTTTGCCCTGACCTGTGTGTGTACATGGAATGTACTGCGGAGTCGGTGCTCGCACTGGATTGAACCCGCTGCATCCTGCCTGTGAGCGGCGAACCCAGTGCGGTGCCTAGAAGCTTCTCCATGCCAAGAGACGGTTCGCATTTTAACTCTGTAACAAGCAATACACTATATTAATATTTATAAATGATTGTTAGGTTTCAAACTAAAATAGTTCCGCCTATAGTCTTGAATCGGTATAGAACTACGGTCTGACAGTCAAGTATTTGGCGCTGATATGACCTCTATCTACGAGAGAAATCATTCCAGTATGTCTACCATGAGTTCTAGTAATCTACACTCGCTAGCGTGTAGATTAGCTAGCTCTAAAATGTATGAAAACTTGAACAGCGCCTCTAGCGGATAGTTGGGTACTAAAATGCTCATTCAAAAAGCTGCAGACAGACTGTGTATTTAGACTACGCGCCGCCACTCAAGTCCGTTAGACGTGGCGCTGCTTGCCTATTAACGGTTCTAATACTGTAGTTCCCGCATGTTATGTTATTATGTTCATATGTATTTTTCTTTCTTCTTTCTTTATATGTTATGTTTAATGTAAATAAATAAATAAACCGCCCCCAAACCACTGTTGGATGGTAGTCAGTCGTGAAACTAACCTGACAACATTTCCTTCTTGATAGTGAGGTTCTGTATCTCGCCTATGGTCTGCGGCATCGGCATGGAGCCCTGGTCTGATAGCGCTAAGGACTTGGCACTGTTCGTGGGAGACGACGGCCGATGGGGCAGTGTTAGGGAGTTGTCGGTTAGCAGTGGTATCTGGAACAATAATGTAAAATGTAGGTTCGTTGGAATTTGCTATTCAAGCGGTTATTACTGGTGTTCTGGTGAATGTGTCAACATGCAAAGCATTGGGAAGTTTAAAATAATTTCTGTACTGCAAGTGCTTCCGTAAGTATTTTACATAATCTATCCGGAGAATATTTTGAGCAGAGAATGAAATTCCTGTGTGTTTGTAGTTGTAGCTCAAGAAGATCACATTTTTCAACAGCTCCAAGTTAGGTAATGCTGACTGAATAAAAGATCCAAATCTATAAGTAGCAATCTTACAGCTGTAATGTCAATGATACTATGTTCATGCAGTGGGTACAATAGATTTAAGGCACGCTCGTATATAGATTGGAATTTTTAGTTCTTAATGATAAACAAAATGTCAATAATACTGACCCTGTTCATGCTGAGACTCCTCTGATGCGGCTGCAGTGGGTACTGGAGGTCCAAGGCTCGCTCGTCTAAGGATTGGAAGGACTCGTTCTTCAGCGGCTCCTGCTTGATGCTGACGGCGCGGAGGGTGGCGATGGAGTCGCGGGAGGATTGTAGGTCAGGGGTGTTGCAGCTGTCGTCTGGAACACGTATAGGTTAATGAGTGGTTTACAATTTACATGCCGCGGTTTGATAAATCAAGTTATAAAGACCTTGTGGCGCAGCGGGCGCAGGTCTGCGACGCAAGAGGTTACGGGTTTGATTACCGCCTCGGGATAACACTTTGTACTGCAGATTGCAGTGTTATACATATAATATTTGTAAAACACAAAATATATATCTATGTATGTATATTATATTAAGTACATAAGATATCAAGCTCCCGTAACACTAGCTTCGAGCTGACCACAGGGCTAGACGTTGCCGTGTGAATTGTCCAGCGAAATTTATTGATTAATATTTCCAAGAAAATACATTTCAACCTTGATTATTATACTGACCGTTGTTAGCATTAGTGTCTATGACCATTTCGGAGTCCGACAGCTCTCCCTCCCAGGACATGGGCCGCTCTCGGTCGTTCGCTTCGAACTGACCACTGGAAGATAGAGCCTTCTTATTCCGCATGTTTACCTGAAATACAGAAAAAGAAAAATTCTAAACATTGGGATCGAGATATTGAATCGAAAGCGAAACTGCTTAGGAATGATTTCACTATTAAAACACCGAGGACAGTTTACCAAGCAGGCTGATGAAGCATTAAGGTATATGAATGACATGATTTTGCGAGTGGTGTCAGGTCAGGATATAAGTAACATCAATGGAAAACAGCTCAAAACCATATGGGATGTAGATTCAATTCTAGACAAAATCCGCTTTATACAAGTCGTGTCTAGACTTAGAAACGAATGGGCTCATCACTAACTTTAAAGGAGACGTATGGGTAAAGTGCGCAGATTTAAGGGACCGAACCCATTAATCATTTTAAGCTATTTAACTTGTTTCATTTAAGACAGCCTCATATTTGAGCAGTTTGCTTTTAAAACGTAGACCAACATCAGGCAGGTCATTGAATCGTCAATTTATTCGCATATAGCTATCTCGCTGACTCTCGCTGTGTAAGTTTGTACACTCACCCTTAGCCTCTCAGTATGTGAACTGCACTTGAGTGCGCATTTTACACGTATTCTGCGAATTTGGTCCATTATTTGCAAAAGAAAAATAAAATTATGTAATTCTTGCAACTTTTTCAGCGAGCTCCAGTAGACAAATAACATTCAACAATTACTTATCAGAAAATTCGTAAGAGATAAAAATAGATATAACGACAACGGCGATTTATTATTAACGGCAAAGGCAAGGCTTATTATCTAGTGATGGGCAATTATCGGATTATTTTATCGATAAATTTCCGCTGGGAAAGGTGTAAGTAAATACTATTAGACAAGTAGGTATACTACTCATTAATTATGGAAATCAGGTGATTGTGATTTTTTTTACAAAAAAGTAAGTGGAATTAAGGTTCCTGTGGTGAATAAATAACTTGCTTTGATTGACTTACCTCGTACTGATGTTGATTGAAGTCGATTTTAGAAATTTCAGCATCATTGGAGTCTTCGTCGTGAGGTACCGAAGACACGCTGATGCGAACCCCACTCGAACTATACGAGAATTGTCCTTAAGAAAAACAAAAATATAATAGGTTTGTGTAGCGCAGTAGAGTACTATGTAGCGGGATCAATTTCGGCTTAGGAAAGTGTTAGCATCACACATATTTTTTAGTTATGTGCACCATGCATGTGCACAGCCCACTCATATTTTTTAGTTATGTGCACCATGCTTTACATTAGTTTTAAGGTTTGTGTATAACACCAAAGATCCATCTTATATGAGCACAAAAATATCGGCAATTCATTAAATATCTTCGTAGTACGTGTCCCGTAGGAACAAAGAAGTTTATTTAAGTTTGTCAAAAGCTAATTAAATATTATAATCGACATGGTATAAATAAACAATGTGACACCTTTCTTCCGATTCTTGTGATTTTCCGAAGGATACAGGTATTTTTTAGCGAATTCATCGGTGTTATTCACATATCTACAACTGATAAGATTACGTTATCAGGAGTAATACAAGGGTGAAGGACGTAAGTTGCACTGACTGTTGTAATTTTTTATGTATTTATTAAAGTATCTACGATATCGTGTTGTTTTGTTCTCATCTTGACCAACGTTTTCTGAGATTAGAGCGTTCAAACAAACAAACTCTTCAGCTTTATAATATTAGTATAGATTAGACAATTATGATACAAAATTAGGTGTGGGAAATTTACTTGAAAAAATAAAAAAATACTTATAGAGTATTCAAAAGTAAGAAAATAAATTAAACAACGCTAGCTTGGAAGTTAAAAAAAAAAAAAAAAATTATATGTATGCGGTGTTTATGCACATAAATGTAAGGGAAACTCAGCATTTAATTTTATCATAATTATGTATGTAGGTAGTCTGAAGGACACTGAACTTTTTTCCTAAAGGGTCAATGAACGGGTCAGTGTCGTTTGAAGTCACTGATACTAAGCTTGCGGTTTTATTCATTGGAATATTATTATAAGTCTTTGTTTAAAAGTTAAAAAGAAGGAAATATTATTGTCGATATGAATCATGTTTTTTTCTTCTATTTGTAGTGTTTCCCGGCCACTAAAGGAAAATAGCGGAACTTTTATAGAAACAATTTGTTGTTTGACAGTCTGTCTGACTTACTTACAGCTTTAATTTTAATACAAAATTATGTAATGTGATTATTACCTACCAAATCTTTATTAAATTGGAATAAATGTTAGTACTTATATTTATAGATAATGGATAGAATGGATTTGTGAATGAACACAGTCATTTGGTCTGTAAAATCATTATAATTGTAATTAATTTCAATATCTGAGAGAAAACTTCACGAAATTGAACATTGTTTTGTCAAGGGCCCTAGTAGGTATCGACCTACTAGACAAAATACAATGAATATTCACAAATTCCTATTACACATACAGTATTCCTATGTAAAAGAGTTTGTCTAATTTGAAACATCTGAATGAATATCCGCGTTGGACAGAGGTCAACAGCCTGTCAACTATCTTCCACAAGATAACAACTTTGTTATTATTTTATAGGATGGTTTAATTAAAAAAACCTCGTAAACAAATATTTTCGATACGAATCGTTGCATAATGTTTTTGGTTTATCTATTCAAGGTAAAGGTTAACTTTCGCCAGTGCTGGTGTTAATTATTAATTATTTAATTAATTTTATCAATCATCAGCATATTAACAACCCATTGCGCTACGTTCCACTATTAGGCACGGGTCCCTTTGTATTTAGTTCTTTTGGTATTTTCACCAAGCTGGTAGGTTATTTATCAATGAAAGAAGAAGTAAGTATATTTAATGGACTTACCATTGCTGGTTTCGGGGCCCGACATGCTGATCGTGGTGACAGAGACGTGCCCGCCCTCCACCTTCACCGCGTCGGCGTCGCTTGACATCGCAGCACTCATCACTGACACCTGTCACATCACCTCTATCGATATCAGCTATCGACAGCGTCACCTCACTAGCACCATTCACAATTAAAATAACGTTCGAAATTCAAAGTTGTGTTCGCATTGTAAATGTTTCAAAAATGAATCATCTGGGATCGCTCATTTTTAAGGCCTTGCTGGTCAGTCTTCTGTCAGTTTTCAGCCTTCGTTGGCTGGCGATCACAGTCCGCTTTGTTGAATTAAGTGTGCTGCAATCTGATATCATCTTGAGCAATCTGCAACAAAAATATTAACGTTAGTCAGAGGTTTTTTATCATTCGTAATGTAAGATAAACAAGCAAGTTTGTAACGACCTTGTTGATTCATGACTTATAATTCAGCCACACTTCAGAGAGATAAGAACTTTTATGATACTAAGTTGAAGAACTTTTGAAATTGTTAGGTAAACGATCAAAATGCGAATGTAAAAATTCGAAAAAAGAAAACAAGTCTGGCAGTCGCGCCGACCGATTCGGATCCGCGTGTGTTTGTGTACCTACACGGACATCGAGTCGTGTCGACGGGCGGCCTTGCGCCGGCCAGTGTTGCGATAGCTCGATATTACTTATCGATACTCTCACCGAACGACCCTCGTGTCATTGGCACTGCGTTTACGAGGGCGAAGCTCAGTTACGATAACGAACGCATGCCACCACTACCTAACAATCAATACAAATATTCTGTAATCTAAAAACTTCGAACGATGTTTTGAAGCGCATCAACAATAATCAACATGTTTATTTCGGGAACGGCATTGAGATTATTCAAAGTCATTTCTATCGATAAGACGGACCGGCACAATCTTAAGGAGTGGGGGGGGGGGGGGGGGCGGAGCGGCCTTCACGGAGCCGGTTGGAGTGACCGGCCGCCACTTCGCCTTTCGCGCAGGACTGGTCCGCCGTCCCCAATACCAGTCCATTCCACAAGATGGGTTTATAACACTAATTTCGAACGTAATCTTTGCTAATTCTTGCACTATCCAAACCGACGCGATAATTATCTTAAGGTCACAGCACTATCTATGTGACGCAAGTACATGTCATTGATAATGGACAGGCACAGGTGCGAAAATGGTGCGAAAAGTTATAGGTGTGAGGTTACATGCTGTTGACAAGACAAGCTCATTCTAATATGCAATTCAGTTGTCGGTTAAGAAAGCCAGGTTTTGTGTGATGAATTAAATGCCAGTTACAAAAAAATATAATAAGTTGAGTAGAGAATAGATAATAACCATTCTGCACCTAACAATGTTGAAAAGAAGCCATCTTTGATTATTTTGGGTTATTTTAAATCTTCATCGTTTGAGAACCGAAGAATACCTGAAATAAATAAGTAAATCAACCAGATATTCAATCACAAAATTCAGGATCAATCGTAAATATAAACGAAAATTCTCTAATTATAATACGAGTACCTATCAACACGGAGAAATCTACGGCAAAGATGGATTACACACTTTTTAAAGGCACGATTTTTAGTAGACACTTCCCGTTCAGATTTCACAAAAGGAAACCTTAGATACTGTGAGATAAAGATTAGAGTTCAATGAGGAAAGAAGCGCCATTTCCTACATCCTTGACCCTGCACGAGGTCGTCTATCCCCAGTGCGTTTACCCACGCTGAACATAAATAGACGAGGTGAACAATCCCTACTTACTATCCTATGAACTTAGACAAAGGACTGAGCTGTAATGTTCATTCAGTGTGCTCTTTTGTGGAGTGATAGCGTGCAGACTTGCATTGTACGTGATTTGAGTCTCATATTGCATTATATGACTTGGATTGTCAACTTCTTCCTAAATTTTCATAGTTATTGCAAATTCTTAAGGTTAAAGGTCTGATTCCATACTTTTCTGATTTAAGTTGGTTTGTGGAGCTCGGAGTGGAGACCACGGATCGGAAAACGCAGCGTCGGACGTCCACCAACATCAAGATCATCAAGATGATCTTGTCAAGGCTGCTGGTTTACGGTGGATGCAGGCTGCATCCGTCCGTAATACCTGGAGGCCTATGTCCAGCAGTGGACGTCCGAAGGCTGAAATGATGATGATGATGTGGTAGAATTTGGGGCTTTAAATGCTGTCTCTGTTAAACAGTATGAATTGTCTGATATTTAAAATAAAAATTAGGATTAATTATTTTCAGAGCAGACTGTCAAAATTCCACAACGGCCTTGTGCATGTTAGTCATAGAAGAAAGTAACAGAGGTGAATGGCATCTGCTTGTCTGGTCGTCGGTCTCAGGTTCGTACACCTTTCAGTGAGATCAAATGAGAATTGACCTCATATTCCTTACACCACAATTCTTAAAATTTCGGTGCCGTTAAGGACCAAGATTCTTATTAGATCGTGCCCATGAACGCTGTTAGCAGACTGTTTTTTTTAATAGCTTATACACCCTAGTTTGATCACAAATAATCACAATCTTACCTGATGGAAAGTGTCGATGTAACCGAAGATCTTCAAGAAAAATCTTGCCTAACTTCAGTTACCTATAGTATATTTTACAGTAAAATGCAATTTTCTTGAATGTTCCAGTCTAGAATTGCTATTTTAATACTAGACGCCAGCTGTGCAAACATGTAATGTTGCAACCAGCCGTTTCTGTAAGGTGTAAACGATTTCCTGGACATAATATGAATAATGTTGTGCAATATTTTGTAAACAAGTAATATATCTCGAACAAATAAACATTTGAGGTCGTTGTGAGTGATTGTGATATTTAATCGATATTGATAATTCATTTGGGGCCTATCAAAGCAACACTATCACAGGGAAAAAAAAATATACTCAGCGAGATTAATAACGATGACTTCTGTGGCAAGAGTTTGCGGGTTCGATTCCCGCCTCGGGGCAAAAATTAGTTGCGGGTGTTTTGAGTATTATATATTGTACTTTGAACGCCAGTTATTCCTATAATCCGATACCTAAATCAGGATAATTTACCATTGACAAGTTTCTATTGCGCTACAATTGCCTCTAACGAACCAGAGACAATACATTTCAGTAGTTTATGGTACAACCAGTTCATTATAATACCTGTCTACGATATTCTTGTTGCGACAATAGGTCCTTTGATTTCTGTCATTGTAATGAGATTGTTTGTGGACCGAACTTAATTAAAAATTTCGACTGTAAATAACATAAATATTGCTGGACAATTCACAAAGCAACATCTAGCCCCGTGGCCTTGTGAATTTTCCAGCAAAATATTTTTTTGAATATTATTTTCTAGGATATTTAATATATAGGGAGATCTATGACCAGCAGTGGACGTCCAATGGCTGAGATGATGATGATGATTATTAATTTCTATCTTTAAATCTTTATAAGTGCGTGTTCTAAGTATTCAAAAGGAATTCACATATTTAGGTAGAACACACCTGTTCCGTCCAATAGGCCAAGGCTCGTCTCCGCAGTTCCCGTCTACCGGCCGGCCTCGACATTCTATTTTAGCTTTTAGCTGAATGCATAAATCACAGTTTCAGTAGCTGATATACAATCATACAATCACTGCATTCTAATACTAAATGGAATGACTAATGCTGGGCTAGATGGCGCTGTCAGATTGTTAGGCAATGTTTTGCCTAATTACTTGCCTAAATACCAGAGGGTTCTGAGCGATGTGGTTAATTACAGGCTACGTTTAAACCTATAATCAAAGGTTTAAGGCTTTAAGGTATATAATACTAGATTTGGCCCTGCACCTTCGCCAGCTTTAAAATACATTTTCCCGTAAAGATAAATGTGCTTTTCCTGGTTCTAAGCTCTCCACCAATTTTCAACCAAATCACTTCTGCCGTTTTTGAGTTATAAATAGTGTAACTAACACGACTTTCTTTTATAAATATGGATAAGATAGATATAGA
Organism: Chloroclystis v-ata; assembly: GCA_963691955.1. Taxonomy (NCBI): domain Eukaryota; kingdom Metazoa; phylum Arthropoda; class Insecta; order Lepidoptera; family Geometridae; genus Chloroclystis; species Chloroclystis v-ata. The sequence goes on from OY829905.1 coordinate 7,835,560, forward strand.
TTATAATAAAGAGGTACATTTTGGAAGGTTGTAAGGTCTTACCGATTTTGAAAATTCGTTAACCAATACCAAGCCACATATTTGTAAAGGCATATTCCGTTATTTTACCACAGGAAGACCAAATATTAAAACTTGGAGAAAAAGGTACATAATTAATGTACCTTTGGAAGGAATGCAAGTGTAACCCACGCAGAATGATCGCCAACTATTTTTCAAAAGCTCTACCGTGAGTCAAACATAGACACAATAATTGACTTTTTCAAACTGCATTCCAGAACCATGACTACGAAGCACGTGTTCTGAAATCGTGGCATTCTGAGAATTGAAATGGCAAAAAAATTGATTCTGGAAGATGATTGTATACCACTAACCCAGTTATTTAATGACAGAAGTTTAATGAGTTTCATGATTACCATTATCAAAACAACGCATATTGGTTCCCACAACTGGGCATTAAGCGTTTGCGTTCTTACTTTAAGAATTTCGACCCGAACCATCTAGGTATACATTTTATAAAATAAAAATAAAAATAAAATAAATAAATATTGCTGGACAATTTACACAGCGACATCTAGCCCCGTGGTAAGCTCGAAGCTTGTGTTACGGGAGCTAGAGTTCTGATAAAAGCGGGAATTACTCACGTATTAATTAAGGAGTGTAACAAAACACCCGACGTATAAAATACATAATACATTATGTACATTACATACATAGTTTATAAAATGAATAGTGTAACTCACGAAAATTTTGAAAGTGAAATAGTTCATCTATGTATAGCAAAAACTTCTAATATTTTTAACTAAAATCTAAAAAATTAGTAATAGTAGAACTTTCACTAATAATTATAAAAGCTCAAAGAAAAATAAACTATATCTACATAATATTTGTGCGGTACCTAGAGCTGACCCCAAATCTATCAACACCAAAAAGGTCGGGCCAAAAATGTGGCCGGTCCACAATTTTATGCAAAACCAAAAGGTACAAAATTCCAAAGGTTATTAAAACTGGTAGTCTGTAACGGAACTGAACAAATATCGAGAATTCCCTTTCTCGTGTACCAAGGCTGCTGGCTCTGTCGCCGTGATTCATGCGCGGGCGCAGTAATTAGCGTTGTGTGACCCAATAACGCTCGAATGTGGTTTTTGGTGAGCGGATACAGCTAAGAGAATCTTTATACCTTACCTTTAACATTCGTAAATAGAGAAATACCAAACTTAATTTGTAAACCGTTATACGAAACTAGCAGACCGCCGACAGCTTCGCTTTGCTTACGTTTTTACGTTATGTACGTACAATATAATATCTATAGCTTTTCTCCTTGTACTATCCAACACTGAAATACAATTTCAAATGGGACCAATATTAGTGCTTTCAAACAAACAAACATTCAGCTCTATAATATTAGTATAGATATAAATTGCAGACCGGTTGTAAGGCAATTTGCAGTCGCAACCGGGCAATGAATATAAATTTTACTAGTACATAACTACCATCGTAAATAGTTTTCCAACTTCACGATCTCGAAATTAATAAAATAGGAGTAGATTAGCCCTTTACTACCGGTCTTAATTAGTATGTTGTCCAAATGATCTTTAGGATTTTATGGAAATAAATGACATAAATCTTTATCATAACAAGTAAAACCGTATATCCCAGTAGTGGGAACGTAAATAGGTGTGATAATTATTCCATACCGCGCGGCTTCGCCTGCTTTCTAGTTTAGAAAACGAGACCTTTAAAACCGGGACGAACAAATATTACAACAAATATTTTAAGACCAAAATCAGGTAAATCGGCCCAGCCGTTCTCGGGTTTTAGCGAGATTAACAGCGATTCATTTTTATTTAGATTAAGTTCAATATGCCAAAATAAAATGTGCATGTCAATCCTTTGGCCGGGTGGAATGCGGCTGTGGTGACACATAGCCCACGACCCCCCCCTTTCCCCTCTTCGAGTAGACATTACAATCCCCCCCCCCCCCCCTCTGTTACAGGGTCTCGGCATAAGGTGGGTTGAGTACCGCTGATGGGTGCCCTCAATAATGTTGTGAAACCACATCGGCCTTATTCAGGAACTGTTTATGGTAAATAACTAGGTAAATGGTGAATGCATCTTACATAGTTAAGTTCTGACAACTTTTTTCTTTTCTGATGATATTCTGTGAATTCATACCTATCTTCTGTACCTTTATAGGCGGTATACACTGACCATACACGTATCTTAGTTAACAATACAATACAATCTAAATTAAACAATATTTACACAGACAGTAGGTATAACCACAGGGTATAACGTGTTCTCAATGTACTTGAGCACTAGATTAGCTAATCACCTGTTACAATTCCCTCGTGCAATCCGGAGGCCGAATCTGTTTGCGAACGTAAAAAATATCCTTCAATTGGTCTAACGGTCTTATCACACTGACGTTTTGCGTGCTAAGGCACAGAACTTGCTCAATTTGCCGTTGATAGTCATAAACATTTATTTCCTTAGACACGTCAATTGTTACAAATTAGATAAAAAATTACAAATAAGATAATAAACTAAGATGAACTTTGTCGCTAACCATCGACCCACCAGGTAATGTTAGATACATAGTTTGGGTACATTTTCTATTAAAAAGAGCGTCAAACTATTTCGTCTCACAAATTTTCGTTTCAATTTGTTTGTTGTTATAAAATTAAAAGTGTATAACTTATTCGCCGCGTTGGAACGAGCATATACGACTCAAAGACATACATACATAGACTTTTGAGCTTCTATCGTAGAGATCATACAGAGTGTCGGTATTCTTCCACGACTTTGCTCGATCGCTCGAACGTAGAGCATCAGTGTGATAACTTGTTAAGGCTGTCCGTTGGCTTTTCGGCACACGAATAAAATTATAATTGCTATTGCCATAAAAACTGCACCTACCAGTTGATTTTAAAACTTTTAAGGATACGATTGGTTGTTTTAAGAATATCTGGCGACACTGGATATTAAATAAAATTTATTATCTATATCCACTGTCGTTCGTACTAAACTGGGTTTTCCCTTTTGAACTGATATAATTAGGTACCTACTGCTGAGATTATGCGAGAAGGCTTTTCCAATATTTAAATAAGCTGTTTATTAAATTGTATATTAACATATTTTTACATATTGTGTTTTAAATAAAACTAGAGATTTAACATGTAACTTACCACTAACGAAACTTTTCAAAACGCAAGATTACCACATTTCAATCCGTCATTGCAAAAACGTGTCCGATGAGTCAAAACCACAGACAATCGGAGTTTTCAAACTGCTTTTTAATCTATGGCAGACCTGTTCCCGCCTCGTAGCCATGTAACCCTTAAGTCATGTCCATGAGTCAATTTCTGAGAAGTTTCGAAACTTCAAGGATGAGTTTGGACCGTGAGAATGGGGTGAAAGCGGGTTAAGGGCCCGTAACTCCAAGATTTGTGTTTACGGTCCAGCACCAATATGGTAAAATTAATCTTTATGGAGGCTCTGTGTGTAAAAGATTGATGTGTCAAGTAAGGCTTTCTACAGGTTTTAGGGGCAAAGCAATAACAGAAAAAAAACGCAACCAAAGCTGTCAGCGGTCTTAAAGGTTGACCTATATTGAACACAGTTTTAAATCAATTTATAAAAAAAATATATCAACAGAATCTTTTAAAAATCATGACCGTTGTACTAACATTCAACCTTTCCTGAAATCAATGTGACGCATATTCTGACGCACGTAGACTATTAATAATGTCTGATATACCTAGATATGGTTTTTTTGTGATATTTCGTCGAGCTAATAAACTTGTTTGACAGCGAAAAAACTTGGAGCCAGTTGGGTCTGGTTCGTTCAGGTGGTTATGTAATAAAATAAACGTATTATTCTTGAAAGTTCATCATAAGCATCCTTATTTAAGTTCCCACTACTGGGATACACGAAGTCCCTGTCGTAGTAGCCCAGTGAAGGTTTAAAAGGTGAGAAAACATGGGAATTAAGCGTGCCAAGCCACGGGCGGTTCAGTTAGTAAAGTATAAGTATTAATAAATAATCATTCAAAAAAGCCTTAGTCACTCGCCATACCACACCACACCACAACACACCCTTTTACTTTTTCTGTCGCAACACAGCACCACAGATTATACAACAGTGCCGGGGTCACCGACGATGGAACGTTCTCAATTTTGAAATAATATTTCTAGTTTAAAATTCCTGCATAATTATAATATTAAAACGAACGGTGAACGGTACTTGGTGAACTCGCTTTTGAGTGGGATTAATCGCAAAATATTCAAATATTTCTATAACATGAAAAAATCAGTTTGTGAAGGAATTAACAATATTGATAATACAGTAGCTAACCATGCTCGATTCTAATATTATAATGATAAAGCTGAAGAGTTTGTTTGAACGCGCTTATCTCAGGAAATGCTGGCCCGAGTTGGAAAATTATTTCAGTGCTGGACAGTCCATTTATCGAGGAAGGCTTTATTCTGCAAAGTCATATTTATTTCCATAGAAACAACTATTACGTATATTAGGCACAAAGTCGACTGAAAATCCGATATTACAAACTTTGCTAACAAAAACAAGCACCTACAAAGTCATTTCCCATAACATTAGGAGCAGAAGTCACAACCGTATCAGATATCGATATCGAATAACGGAGCATGCAATGGAATGATCAACGCATTCGCAGGAATCGTGTCACATCTCTACCGCTAGGGTCACAGAATGTATAGGTGTGTATTCTGTGTTTCGTAAACGCTGACTCAGTTCTTTATACTTAGGTTGATTTTTCATGGAGTAGTTTATAAATTAAATTAGGGGTAGGTACTTTGGGCACAAGCCCGAAAAGATATCTTCATAATTTTTTTGTTTGTGAACCCATTAGGTAGGTAGGTGACCTATTAGTTCTTGGGAGAATTGGTGTAATCATCTCGCTTACGAGGCGGGTTGGTTATCGCAATACTACGGTCGGTCAACAGAATCATTGAATAGGTTGAACGTTTTAAACCACAGATTACTAAACGAGAGTTTGAATTTGGAAGCTCGGACATAGGTACTGAACGAAACGGCAGAGTAAGAAGACCACACACACAAATAAAATAACAGGTATTGTATAGGTACAAATGTTTGAATTTGGAAGCACACACTGGCAGAATTTTTACGAAGTCCCTACTCTTTATTAGACGGCAGTTTGTAAGCTCGGTGAGTCACTCTTCCGCCTGATAGCAAGGTCACCGGCCGACACGCACACATGCGCGCTAGAAAGCAGTGAGAGTACAGTCGCGGACTGAAGTGTCTTTGCAGGGGTTCTGTTTTAGCGGTAGAAGATGTTAGGTACTGGTAGAGTACATTAAATAATTTATTACTCATTTAATTAGATAGTACCTATTTATAATGAATATGTATATGTATTTCATATAGGTACTATAAGATCTTAATGTGTGCTTAACTTATATTTTTATAATAAAGTACATAAATCATAGGCAGCATTGATATAATTTTTGATTTTTTAAATAGTATAATTATTTATGACTAAATTTATTAAATAGTTTTTATACGACAATATTATCAGGCTAGACAGTGGGGTCACCTGTATGACATTGCGAACACAAGTTTATATTGTTTAAAACCAAAACATCACAATATTAATAGTTGTTATCTCGAAGATTTTCATAAAATCATAATAACATTTCCGCTAGGACATAAAAGTTGGAGGTCGTCTACGTGATAAACAATTTAATGAGCATAAGCTTGCAAAATTATATTATTTCGAATCAAATGTCATTTGCTAATACTAAAATTTTCCGTGATGAAACATAAACATCTTTGCATTTAATATTTTAGGTTTATAATCATAAGTTTGATAAAAAAGTAATAAATTATAAATGACATCTTATACTCGTAGTTCTAACAGGTATAAGTGAAAAATAAAAAAGTTTGTTCATTTATAACATTAGCAAAAGACTGCAAATGTATAATACAAAACAAGAGATAAAATGCTTAACTAATCAATTTCAAAATATGGACGAGAGCAGTAAGCTAAGCACATTACCAGTAATCAATTACACCTTTGCAAACAATGAGAAATCAGATACTATTTCGTCATTATTTTGCAACTAACTTCGTAAGGAACAGTCCTTATTAAGGCAAATTTAAAATAGTTGCTTAACAAGAACTGTAATTTAGGAACATTACCATAATAGCTTTTAGTAATGAATAACAATACTTTACATAATTTATAGGCGATGATTTATTTTATCGCCTATCTATGAATATTTATTCGGAGATACAAATTTACAGTCATAATATTTTATGTGCCATGAATTTATGTTTAAAAAAAGGTGTTTATTTCATGTTTTCGATCGTAATTGTATAAAATAATTATGATCAAGAAATTTATAAATAATAATATTATTTTATTATTTTACTACTTTTATATAAGGTATAACATAATGTTACATCATACATTAAAAACTTTAAAGTTTTGTATGCCTTTGTGTATTTTGTATTAGTTTTATGAATTTCGTATTTGTTTCATTCAACTATCTACTTAATTAACTCCTATTATTTTACAGGTCGATAGGCAAGCTATAATAGTATTATATCTTAGCAAATTTTAAATAATTTAAATCGTTCAGTTTTCTAATGAAGGATAGGTAAGCGACAAAAACCAAAACCTTTGTCTCAGCATTAGGAATTTCAGAAACGTCGAATTATTTTTTTCTGAAGCGGTGTTGTCAAAGCTTTGAACATCTATAAGAAAATATACCGCGAATCGAGTCCTATAATTAACAAATATTTAACTGTTGGTAGTTTTTGACTTCAAAATAACGATGAAGACGCTATCGTTTTGTATTGTTCTGAATGATTTTATCTTTAGTTTGACATTGAGTAGAAACTTCATAAAATGCCTAAAAAGATTTTGTATCACTTTCTAATCTTTAGATATGTTATAAAATGACTCCGAATCCGAATGTTATTTCAGTTGATATGAGTACAATGATGTGGTATAATTTAGGTATTAGTGATATTACTAGGATCCTAGGTACCTACTACTTACAAGCCAAACCTATTATGTCAGTACCTACCTACCTCCCTACTGACTTCTCTCTGATGTTATAGATTTACATGTTTTACTAGACCTAATAAATAATGTACCTACCTAGATTTAAAATAAGGTTTGTGGTTAGTTAGATTGCTTTCGTAATACCTATACACCTTGTTGGATAATATTCATGCCATTAAACTGCAAATATTAATTAATAATTATAACCAATTGCCTCAAAAAAATCTACCCATCACATAATAATAATTATGTATTACACAATCATAATAACAAACAAATCATCCGTAACACTTGTGCGCGCGATTGTCCAGCTGTTCGGGGCGTCGGGGGTTGGCACCCTCACGTGACGACCTTCAGGCGGCGCACCGACCTTGGCGCCGCGCGCGCGGGTCAGAGGTGAATGGACGGGCCCGCCGCCCCCCGCGCCTCCCTGCCTTGCCGCGGCCCCAACCAAGCTTCACCTAAACATCCTCGTACGAACTTACAACTTGCTTACCTGAATCTACGAACTACGCAGCTCCATCGCACAGGCCCTTGCAATCCCGGCCTCAAGCACCCGCGAACAGGTAACGCGGCACACCTTTCCCATAAAATTCAAGTTTATTGACACCAAGTCTCACAAGATTGCGCAAAACGTGCAATCTAAACACAAACACAGGTCTTTAGAAAAATTAATACGACACTTATTCAAAAAAGCTCAAACTTCAGTCGATTTATAAAGTTTATTACAAGAAAACATTGAACACAATCGGACAGTCGTTTTACCATGTCCTCTCACCTCCGCAAAACAAAGCGGAATAATAAACGCGAGCGAGCGGTATAAAATGCGTGTGTGAGTGAGTGAGCTAGCCTGCATGACAACTACCTACTCTAGTCAAAATACGTCGCCTGGCGCGTTCAACTTCGTTGTTACTGCAATTGTTTTTATAAACGCGACATCTATATACACATTCAAAATTAAATCTGCTAATTAGTATGTGTAAATGACAGTAGATGGGGTTCATTTAGTGCTATCCTAGAACTATAAACGCTACCTAGATGGCGCTATAGAAAATAACTGTGCTGACAAACGTAGTGATGTCTATTGTTCTTGGCCGAATGTTACAAAAATAGCAATCATGCATGGACTTAATCTTTTCCAGATTATGTGATAGCAATTGTAAAAAAAAGTTAAATCAAAACAGAAAACTTTTCAAGAACGCACAATTTTATATTATACTAGCTTTCCGCCCTGCGGCTTCGCCCGCGTTTTACACTTTCCCGCAATTTTCTTTGCTATATTATAGCCTATGTTACTCGGGGATAATGTAGCTTTCCAAAGGTGAAAGAATTTTTTAAATCGGTCGAGTAGTTTCGGAGCCTATTCATTACAAACAAACAAATCTTTTCTCTTTATAATATTATTAAGTATATTAAGTATAGACAAAATTAATGATAAATTCATTGAAACAGTAAGTAATGATTATTTTAATCAAATAATTACATCAATGATCATGTGACAATTAACGTTTTGGATATTTTACACTGCTCAAAAATAAAAAATAAAAATAAAATATGATGATGATCCCTAAACTTACTTTATTTAGTACCGGTACATGTTAAACTACTATAATTAGTTAAAATTATGGTGGTTTACCCAAATAAACTTGTTCAATCAAAATCATCATAGAACTTAGTAATTAGTAACTATTCTTGTCCATCACTTTAACTGTCAATGTCATCCTCAAAATGACAGTTATGAAGTAAATTATCGCACGCAAAATTGTTTGTAGTCATAGTCAGTCAGTCAGTCAGTTATTTTTTGTGAGTTGGCTGTGTTGCGTTGTGGTCAATGCGTGCCATCAGCTGTTGTGTTTTATTACGATAGTTTATAATAATATAATTGATTCTAATGGTTTGCTAAGCACTAACTATCTCAAAAACATATTCTTAAATTTTCCCCTACCTTTCCTTACAAGTTCTTAAATCAACGACGAGATCAAAGTGATTAAATGATTCATTAATTTAGCTGCAGATCAAGGCTGTCTTGGGCAGCATTACAGTGATTTTACGTATGTTTGAGCTGTTATAATGTCGGATGATAATGAGCGGTTTGGGCGGGGGCCGGGGAGGAGTACTTTGCTGAAGATTGTGATCTTAGGCGATGGCGGCGTCGGGAAGTCTTGTCTCATGAGCAGGTTCATATCTAACCACTTTGATGACCACAGCTTCCACACTATAGGCGTGGAATTCATGAACAAGACCATTGAAGTGAGCGGCAAAGAATATACTTTACAGGTATACCAATTTCAAAGATTCATCATAGAAACCTAATCTCTACTGTCAAAAGAAAAGTCTCTATGTCCAAGCAGTATGTTATGTGCATGTTATATTTTTCAATGCTTAATAAAACCACTAAATAAAGTTCATTCAAGAAGCAGTGGACATCCGATGACTGAAATTATGATGATTTGAATTAAAATGGAATTATTTTGTATGTAACTTACCTACTTACCTTTTAAATAGCCATTCAGTGCCCACATGTACCTACAATTTACACATCTAAAAGCGATGCTGAAGTGACATCATGATCACCAACTCAAGGTTGTCTTATCTAAGTAGATACACTTTTATAGGCTTAGTTTTAAGTTTGATAGAAGTTAGTGGAGATCCAATGTAAGGAAAGATATTAAATGTTTCCTCATCATCATCATATATTCCCACTGCTGGGACTACACAGGGAATCTGTAGACGAGAGAGTTGGCATGTTCTGTGAACTTTACAGAGTAAAGAACATGCCGGTTTCCTCACGATGTTTGCCTTTATTTTTAGAAAAAATATCAGACGTGGGAATTGAACCCACGACCTTTAGCATGAGAATCAACTAGCCCACGCAACTGAGGCGGGAATCGAACCCGCAATCTTTTGGGTCGCAGGCGTCTCTGCCCGCTGCACAACAGCAGAGGTCGTCAAATGATGATAATTTATCCATATCTTAACCTTATCTCTTACAACAGGGCCAAACAAATAGGATTTCTTTGGAGGTCCTAAGCAGTTTGGATAAGATAGAAGCCTCCAATAAGGTTAAATATTTTACCATCAGTCCATTATAGTTGAAACTAGGTGTGCCTGGTATTGGCACAGTGACTAAGCTGTTTGCCTCTCCACCTAGATACCTATTTGGGTTTGGACTATTTGATGATCAACGGGTAACCAGAGTACATAAACAAACTCTTTTGTTCGTTTTGCTGCACCTTACCTTTGAAGGGTAACTTGCAACTCATTGTAAATAATTGTTTCGAGACACAGATGAGTTGAACCTTTTTATATAAACCTTTATGTCTTTTTGATCACTTTATTGTGAAAATACAGGTCTCCCAAATAATATTAAAATAAAATTTATATAAAATAAACTAAAATTTAGTACATTAAACAGTGTTTATGTATATTCGGTAGGAGTGGGGGCTCCCAATAAAGAAGTCGTAATAATTAGTATGTACCTTATTCCTAATAAATTATTAGATTTTTTTGAATTCGCACTTCTATAGACAGACACACACACAGATAGCACAGATACACACACATACAGATCTATAGACAAATTGTTCCGATACAAATTATCATCTTCAATTTCTTCAGGTATGGGACACGGCCGGGCAAGAACGCTTCAAGTCCCTAAGAACGCCGTTCTACCGAGGCTCGGATATCTGCATCCTCTCGTACGCGATCGACGACAGATCCTCCTTCAACAACATCAAGATGTGGCTCAATGAGTTCTTGCACTACGCGGGCGTTAAGAACGGCATTGAGAAGTACCCTTTTATGGTTGTCGGGAATAAGGTAAGGACGTTTACAATACAATACAATACAAATAGCTTTATTGTAACACCAACAATATACAGGACGATACATGAAAGAAACAGATAGGTAGGTACATAACAGTGACACAATGGGCGGCCTTATCACTAAAAGCAATCTCTTCCAGGCAACCTTGGGATGGAAAGAGAATATTGCACAAGTAAGAGCATTGGCGTTATCCAACATTATTTACATATTTGTATATTCGATATGATTAGTGCATTTTAGTTATTTGGAGTTACAGTTTAGTTTATTTGGTATATTCCCATTTTGCGCAACAGTATGAAGTAGTGGCTAATGATGGGGTATTGATATACGTTAATATCACTTTGGTTATAAGTTACTAGCTAACCCGCCGACAGTTTCGCTTGCGTTTTTTTACACTATCAACATAATAATAGCTTATAATGAAAAACTAGAGACTCGCCCTCGTTTTATAATAGTAACGATAATAAAGAGATTTTATAATAGGTAATTCCGTCCAACTTGCCCTAAAATTCGGAATTTAAACCTGATTTTGATCGCTAATTGGTTGAAATAATTTGTTGCTTGTTAATGGGATAACAACCTACAAACGTGTGGTTAACTTACGGTAATTAATTAAGGAAATACCGTGTAAGTTTACATAATTGAAATAATCGTATTGTTTACCATTTTTAGGGTTCCGTAGCCAAATGGCAAAAACGGAACCCTTATAGATTCGTCATGTCCGTCCGTCCGTCCGTCCGTCCGTCCGTCCGTCCGTCCGTCTGTCCGTCCGTATGTCACAGCCGTTTTTCTCGGAAACTATAAGAGCTATAACGTTGAAATTTGGTGAGTAGATGTATTCTGTTAACCGCACTAAGATTTCAGAAAATAATTGAAAAAAAAATCATAAAATTTGGGGGTCCCCATACATAGGACTGAAATTTAAAAACTTTTTTTTAATCCAACCCATACGTGTGGGGTATCTATGAATAGGTCTTCTAAAATCATAACAATGTTTCTAAAACCATTTAATTCTAAACTTAATAGTTTGGACGTGAGACTCTTCCAAAGTGGAAAACAGAGTGTCCCCCCCCCTCTAATTTCTAAACTAAGAGGATGATAAATCTAGAAAAAATATATATTGTACATAACCATAAAAACTAACAACGAAAATTGGTTTGAACGAAATCTATCAAGTAGTTTTTTTATAATACGTCATAAACTATTTCATATAAACAATTGCTGCGGAAGCCTACATGGGCGAGTCCGACTCGCACTTGGCCACTTTTTATTAATTGACCACAATCACAAACTTCCTTTAAGTGGGAATGTTATACCTAATATGGTTACTGTATAATTATTTAAAAAGATAACTGCCTTAAGTAGACTATTATCTCCTTTCTGTAAAGGAAATCATTATTACAACATCACTGGTCTCCCCAAAAGAAGAATTAAAGTAGATTAAGATCAGAGTCTATCTATAAAACAGAGGAAAGCAAGCGAAAGCGTTTCATCTTTATTTTTCCTGCAGCTTATTATAAGAAAGAGAGAGAGAAAAGACTGTGCAATATAGTAAACTACAAACTTTGTTGCAGTCAGACGTGTCTTCGAAGGACAGGGAGGTGACTCATGACCAGCTAAAGCAGTGGTGTGACGATAATAAGATACCCACCTACATCGAGACCTCGGCCAAGAATGACAATAACGTGGTCGAAGCATTCTCTTTGGCTGTGCAGAGGTTTGTAGCTCCTATTGTAAGAATCTCCGCCCCAATAACCGCCTAAAGCCACTGATATCTGATACGCTAAGGGACAAATTAACTAAATAAATAAATCAATATTGCTGGATAACATCTTCCCGAACAACCCGTAGAATGTGTTATGGTAAATGTCATTGTGTAGGCCACACTAGTCAGTGTTTATTGAAATGTCGCCCGAGGTTGCCCGAGTAAGCTACTCGGCCACATATCTATGGCGCGACAACGACGCGAGACATGTTGCTTGCTCCGGAAGATGTTTCGCAACATGTTGCTCAATTTGTCCCCTAATGTATACGTGGCTTTAGTTTAACTTTTTTTTTGTGCCCAGTCGTGATCTAGATCTTTCCGAAATCAAGTTCAAATGACATTGTCGTCATCTACGAGGTCTTAGTCCAATGCAAATGTTTGCGGAACAGTTATTGCAACCTTCACGTGAACATTATTACTGAGTTTTGACGTTTCAATGTTATTCAAGATTCGGAACACATATAAATACAGATTTTATTGATAAAACTACTTTACATGTCAAAAACTTATACATACATTCGGAATTTTGTTGAATTACATATTAAATCAAATTAATTATTAATCAATTCACAAATTAAATATACTTATGGTTCAAATACTTAATTCACTAAAGAAAAATTCTGCCAAAAAATAAGCCATCGGCTTATCGAGTAAGCGTTTTATAAGTATTCATATGAACTTGGAAATTGTGTATATTTTGGTGGTAATAGTATTTATTTTATTATGTATCCATGTATACTTCATATTTTTAACCCCAACGCAAAAAGGATACTAATACCCAAAAGGGGTATCTAATTAAGTTGTTGTGTAATTGGCAAAACTGTGAATATGAACAAAATAGATCCATTTTAAATAATTACATAAAAAAAATATATTGTGAAAGTTGGTGTTACACTGAAGCGATAACGAGAGAGTGATGTGGGTTATTGATGCAATTTGATAAAGTCACAAAACTCGTTTATTTGGTTGTTTTATGTTGTTCGAAATGTTGAATTACTTTAAAAAAGACTTGTTCGTTAAATAAAACAAAAGAATATCCATTTATTTCAAGCAATCAAACGGGTTGGTTGTTAAATTAAGAAACTTGAGTAATCCATGGGTAATTCTATTTTGTTGGTATCGTGCGATTTTGTTTTATATGTATAAAGTAAATGATTTTTTTGACATTAAGCTCAGCTATAAGAAAAATGTTATACGAGTATATTTATAAGGGCTGTGTTTTGTTAAATAAATAAATAAAGGGCTAAGGGCCCCAAATCCTTTACTAAGGAAACTTTACCTGAGTAAAGAATATTTCTTGGGGCGATTCATCGTCGCATTGAATAGCTGTGAGCTAGATCTTTGCGGTGTATGTTTTCCTTGTATTCTAGTTTCAAGTGTGGTTCAACTCCGTCCACTTGTCTAAATAGTAGTCTTACTCACTCTACCTTACGAATTAATCTCAACAAGACTGAGTAAGGCATCTTTACTTATTGAAGTCTGTTACTAAGTGGTATCTCATTAACATTAAATTTCCAGCGGTTAGGTAAATTTTGCGTAATGTTTCAATTGTAAATGATGTGCAACGTAAGAAGTTTGTTTGTGTGTGTAGCACGTCTTGCAGCCTAAAGGAGGATGAATTTCGAAATGTGACGTGTAATAATCCTCACGGGAAACACGTTCTGTAATAAATGAATACAATAATGAGGAAATCCTCGGTAGAAACTAGTAGAAAGACACTTAATAACTTTGTCACTGTGACAGCTTCTTAAAAATGTTATCTTTTTCCTCATACCGAGGGTCTTGTCGTGGTCATCTCTTCGACCCAGCCGTTTACGTATCTTAGATACGTGAACACCGTTTACGTTGTAGGAATACATCTACTTAATCACCCCTATGTACGTTCCAACTGATGAGACACAGGGACTTCTCTATTGTCGAGAGAGGTAAGGCCTCAATTCACCACGCTGGCCAAGTGCGGATTGGTGACTGACGGCATGTCCATCAAACTTTTCAAAATTTTCCGAACATGGCGGTTTCTTCACGATGTTTACCTTCACAGTAAGAGCACGTATTTTTATGTCTACGCAAGGTTAATAGTCATCATCATCAAACCTTACTTATCAACAGTTATCCTCATTTCTCATTTAAAGGAATGTTGAAGGGCGCAAGGCTGAAAGCATCAAACTTTCATATTCTTGATTCTGCATTAACCTTGAGCAGCTATTTCTAGATTCCGAACAAATTGAAATCAGTGCTCAGTTAACATTTCAAGTAATTGGTAACTTCATGTTTTTTTTGGAATGTCGAAGCATAGTTGAAATTTTAGTATTATCAGGTATAACCGTATTTCCTACAGGCTAAAATCAGTTTTGTTCTTATGCTAAAATTAGTATATTTTTATGACTACGTTAATGGTTTTGTCATATAAGAATTAACTCAGAAATTTCCCTGAAAAAAGGCACGATCTATCTTGATTATGTCCACTTTCATATTATCTTTTTAAGCTACCTTCAAATACTTTAAAAGTTATCAAGCGAAAAAGTACCCCAAAAGATTAATGGTTAAGATTACAAAAAGTACCCGAGATTAATCTTAGGTACTTTTTTACCGTTCCCTATCTGAGTCATGTATTCAGTGAAGTACTTTGAGGGACTTGAAGTGCCCATTTCCAGTTGAACTTCACTCGAGCGGATCTAAGTTAACTGTTGTAAGTGCTTAGTCACTTTTATTGCAACGTGTTCTTACAAAGTTACTTATAATAAGTATTAGGGTGCTTCCCCACTAGAGATCAAATATTGCGTTTGATATTCACCAGTCGCGCTTTTCTATAACAAATTATTATTACCTTTATTTTATAATGATTGAGTATGCTTCCTAATTATGTAGTAGAGCAGAGCTCTTTTCACACAGATGCGCCGATCGAATCCAAATAAACTGATTTAATTGGTCCATTCCTCACAATAAGCACCAGCTCTCAGAACCGCAGGCTTTATGTTCATTATAGAGCTATTATAACCGCTATTACTCTGTACAATGATGCAATTTACGAGTACGAGCATACTAAGACTATAATTTACCAGACTGTTATCTTATATGCTGAAATAAATCTGCGTGGATCAGAGTTTTAATCCTGACACCTGCGCTGCGGTGACTTTAATCAGCTCAAGGTTGCAGCCTCTTTGGGTGTGGTATACGGTGTACCTGAATAAACGTTTACGTAACATTAGCATGTTTGCGTCTATCTAAAATCTAGGTCTTTGATATTATGATTTAGATTAAGTTACTGCGGTGTTGCACTACCACGAATTCATTAAATATAGCCTTAGATATTAGGTATTGGAAGAACTGATATCCATCACGAATATTGAACAGAACTATAAATTTATATTGTCAAAATTAGCTAACTAATTGTGATAAATTCCTGCTGAAATTTTACAATTTACCTCAACAAAGTTAATTACCCCAATAATCGTATTTCTGCAGTTAAGCTATATCTATGTTGTGTTGCCAATAAATAAACAATATCACAAGGAAACCGTTAAAGTAACTTTAGGGTGGTAAAATACGATACGACCATTAAAGACGTAACGTAAGAACATAGATTTTTCTGTCCATGTAAATCGTTCCAAGTTCTTTACTTTTCCAGCCTGTGATTTTTTATTTTTAAAAAGACAACGAGTAAACAATATTTCTAAATTCAAATGACTTAAATCAGTGTTTGTTTAGCGGTCTAGTGTTAATTTTTTAACAGTATCAGCAAACGAGATGACAATGTGGTTGTTCCAAATATGATTCACAAAACAATAAACATGAGTTAAGTTAAGTTATTTCTTAAGTTGTTTTGTTTAATGTTTTTATTAATTTCCTCATTAAGGTTTCTTACATTAGGGATTTTACTCGCAGAATTCATAATGAATTACCTATAGTCAAAATTATAATTCAGGAGAAATTTTGTAAACAAATAAATGTCATGAGATGTCACTGTCATAATGACAAGTCAGGGGTGGACACCACCTTTTTTCCATGGATCATTATCAGTAGCAATGGCGCGCGGTTTTGCTTGTGCAATCCTAAATATTCATAGCTAACATACCTACTACTTACTTCAGAACACTGAAAAGTAGGTTTCTTCTAAGATGATCTAGCTATGAGCTAAAAGATCTAGCGTGGATGTGGCATCGTCGGGACTTTGTTTCCCTGTATTCATTAGGAAATACAAATAAAACAATATATTTAAATTACATATTAGACATTCGACTTCGAGGGACGAGAGACGAATGAAAAACACGAAACTACCATACAATGCACCATATTGTCTATCAAAATGCATGAAATGGTAATGGTTCCGAACTCCTATGATTTACGATTATTTACAACGATGTTACCAGTGTCGTAAAATATTTTCTGCTACTATTTCTTCATCAATTTATAACTTTGTTCTCAAAATAAAATAAAATATTATAAATAGTGCAAAACCATATCAATTTTCTATTCTATGGATATTGATTAGAAAATAAACCCTACCATAAGTATTTATAAATATGATGTAAATCTTTATAAACTTACATTTCGAAACTATATTTTTGATATGGTAACACATTTGTTTACAAAATTTCTCCTGAATTATAATTTTGACTATACTTACATATTAATTTCCGTTTACCTATCGAATTAATACGCTGTACCTAATCCTTTTATATTATATAAGAAACGCGAAAGTTATTTAGAATAGAATTGAAGGGTGTGTTGTTGAATGAATATTAAGGCGTAGATATATGTGAATTTGGTAAATTTGGGTTCAGCAGAAACCATTTATTTCCTTGTTCTTTAACGGAATTGCTTTGAAAAAATTGCACAATAATCTATGCCATATATGGCATTATCTCCTGAGGCCGAAATTTCATTTTTTTTATTTTAAGTACCTGAAATAATAGTGTAAAATACCGTCTACTTTTTCAGCAAGAACCGTTTAAATCCTAATCTATTAATCATAAGATTTTTTAATTTTCATCACCATATAGAATAAAAAAATACCAATCATCTCCTGAGCTTACTTTTTCGAAAAAAAATCCCAGCGATTTTTAACGAATTTTTTACGTAAAACGACACACGCAATGCGCGATCTTCCCCTTCGCGGGCCCTTCAATTCAGTGCGGGGCGAGACGTTGTGCTGAACGGACCTGTGACAATTTTCTCCGTGCGCCGTACTAACTAATAATATTCTGTGGCGGAACCAATTTTATTATAGTTTGTCATTTATAACTAGCTGCCCCCGCGCGACTTCTGCTCGCCGTATACTTTTATTTGCAACTATGTATCTCCATACTAAATTTCATCAAAATCAAATTTTCCCGCGTAAGCATTATTATCTTTTCCTGAGGAAGCATGTATTTTTCCGCGGTAGAAAGTCTCTCGCCATATACTTTTATTTGCAACTATCTCAATACTAAATTTCATCCAAATCGAATTTTCCCGCGTAAGTATTATTATCTTTTCCCGCGGAAGCATGTATTTTTCCGCGGTAGAAAGTCTCTCGCCATATACTTTTATTTGCAACTATCTCAATACTAAATTTCATCCAAATCGAATTTTCCCGCGGAAACATGTATTTTTCCGAGGTAAAAAGTCTGTTCTTTCTCAGGGTCTAAAGATTGTATGTGCCAAATTTCATCAAAATCGGTTGAGAGGTGCGGGAAAGCGTAACAGACAGACAGACAGACAGAGTTACTTTCGCATTTCAATTTTGTATATATTATTTGACGTGTAAAAATTTGACGCATTGCTTCAGATTACAATAATAGTGTCTATTGTATGCACAGATCTCCCAAACTAGATTACATTAAAAAACAGAATACTTTTGTTCCGATTCAAACGTACCTAAATTGGAGGAAGATGCGGATTGCGGGGACTGGAACAAAGGCGTTGTAGCAAATAGCATCATGTAGGTAGGTAGATATGTATTTATTTTTGGTATACACAAAACCTGTAGAACTTAAAAATTTAAAAATAATATTAGAAAAGTTTATCACAAATAATTCATTTGACTGAGTGAGTAAGTAATAAACATATTTAAACGGTTTATGGATAACTTATTTATTTTTACATACAATAATACCGAGAGACCCGCTTATATACGTCGTCTATCATTTTTAACGATATCGATTAGAATTTACATCACTAACGTTACACGTGCTTTCGCCAAGAAGGACAACGAGTGCAATAAGCGCAATGCGGAAAAGAGACAAGTGAACATCCTTTGTACGAGTAGCCATTATATGCTGACCTCTTCACTTGCGTTAGACTATAGAAACGTATATGAAGTTCACGGGTCTGACACTTGGTCGCAACTAAAGCCGTGTTTCGAGGCGGGGCTTTTCATAATGGTTGATTTAACCATATGTTTGGCGCGCGGTCGTCGCTTGTCATGCGGTATCTAGTGGGGTTTATCTATGATTGTAGGCTACACAACTAATTCTGGTTAGCGCTGCGCGTAATATTTTCGATACGCCAGCGCCACGCGGGGCACGCGGTCGCTGTTGTCAACTCTCGTAGTCGTTTCTGCCGCGATTTTCACTGCCTACTCGCTCTTAAATGCTAACACAACAATGTAGCATCGCTTAGTTTTGAAGTGAAAACACCCTAAAACTTCCAATTATGAGCTTTCCATCAAGGAAATGATAAATGAATTTAAGTTTTTCCGATACTCATGCTTTACAGCCAACCTTGCTCCACCAAGGTTACGTTGTGATCTTGTGATTTTTCCTATAACTACCATTTTCTAATTATTTGAAATTTAAGGGAGAGTCAATCACTATAAAATAAATATAAGTGATTTTACATGTTTTTGTTTGTTTCAGGTGGGCAGAGGTAGAACAGAAAGCTGAAAAGGAACTAGGTATGTTCCAGCACCCAGACTCTATAAGGCTTCATGGGAACACAACTTCTAGTATACGATCGACTTGCTGCTCTAGGTATAACGACGTATGATGCATTTTATCTTGGCAAGCCTTGGCCTTATTAGACTTATTAGAAATAGGTTAAGATGAAACGAAAAATGAACGATGAAATGAGTGAAATAACGTTAAAGTTTTGATTTTACGTTAAAGTTAAAGATTTTTCCTTGGTGTAGTGTATTTTGGTTATATTTATCAGCCATACATAGGTTTAGTATGCTAGATGTTGAATAATAAGAGATGGAACCAAGTATGTTCAAGCTATTGCTTTTACAAGATATCGGCCTGGCTAGATATATAATTTATTTATGCAATTTTGGATAAGGAATCTGCTGTCGTCCTTTAATAGGATTTATAGATCATTCCAATAAGTTGAGCCTAAATTCTAGATTAGCTAAGTTTGACTACTTTAATATTCTATTTATTAGGCATCTATTTATTTACTTTAGTAAGTCTGTCTAGTTATAAGCTTTTTCTCACTTCTGAAGTTAAATCAAACACCTGTTAATCTTTGTCAGTTCTATGCAAGGTGATGGTAATGGTACAGTTTTTTTTTTAAAAGTCTATGAATTTTATGACAATTTAGTTAGTGTCTTAAAATAATTTAAGTTCATGTCCAAATAATTTTAGATTTTAAGAGTTTGGTTGTGATTTTCATTCCTGTTGATAAAGTGGTACCAAAGATCTACAAATATTAAACACTATCAACGCCCATGATAGAATATTGTAACTGCAAGTATCGGCGGCCCAGCTCTGCGAGCTGCCCCGTCGAACGTGGGCATTGAATGTGTTAATATTTTATTTTTTGTGATCTGTAATTCTCTAACGCGAAAAATATATTTGTAAATTAAAATAACATAATATAGGTATAAATGTAGAAGCTATTGAATGAGGCTTAGAAGTAAAATTTAAAATTTAAATCAGCTGGAATCTATAAAAAACAGGAAATTTTAAATTATTTAATTTTGACCTATCGATGTTATTTTAGTGTAAATCGGAGGCTTTTTAGTAACTTAATTAATCAAATGTTTAATATGACTTCCGCACTAACAATCTACGTGAAGAATATTTATCATTATTTTATGTAATATGAGAAAAGGATACCTATAAATTTCATTAGGCAAAAAAGGAAAATCTGTAATTGGCCGTAATACGAGTATAAATAAAGTAGCTAGTGAATATGAAATGTTTAAGGGTTGTTGATTATGTTAAATAAGTAGTTTTTACGTAATAATGACTCCTAAGTGCAGTAGTTAGTCAATAAAAAGAACCTTCTGTTAATAGACTTAATTTATCACTAAGTGCCTGGCTTTAAATATCTATTCGATATTTAAAAACTCCTGCCTGCGAATAATGTAATATAAACATTCTAAACTTGTTAATATTTCTAGATTTTCGATCGCCACAACACATATCAAAGGTTTGTACCGCTTATAAGAAAAAGTCCATCAATTAGTATTTAATTTAAAGATAAAAACATTGTAAAAAATCTAGATTGTGCTACGAAAAGGAAATGATATTTAAAATGTACCTAGCAGGTATCTTCGTGCATGATTTTATCTCCATTTCATATTTTTTCTTATACTTTTATGGATCTGCGCCTTAAATTAGATGCCAATACTAATAGTTGCACAAAAATTGTTACATTTTTTTAGAAGTATCAAAATTAACTTCAAACTGCCGTTTTGTAAAGTGGTCATTTTCAGATTCGATAGTGTACTTCGAAATATTACTGTTGATTAAGTAAACAATCTTTATGAACTTTGTGAATATCTAAATAATGTCAATTTAAGAAATCAAGTTTGCACATGGTTCAGTCAAAACAGTTACCTTCAACGCCATATTAAATGTGGCACAGTGAAGGTAAATTCACAAAGTTTATCTGAACGATCTCTACATAACGTTACATTCTCTGGTTTTACAATATTCATTAAAATACCTAAAGGCTGCTTTGAGCAGTTTTTACATTTTTGAGATGGAATACATTTTTATGACTCTGAAATGTTGTTTTTTATTTATTATAAATTACCAACCTACTATGAAAATGTGAGGTGAGTTGCCGGCCCAAAGCGTTATAATTTTTTTATAAGCATGAAAAGTTAATTAATTGCTCTCTTATTTAATAACATTAACAATGATATTTTAATGGTCGTAGGTTTAACATTTACTACCTAAAACTTCTGTTGCCCTGGTACTTAGGCCCTGCATTCCTCGTGAATCCCCTTTTCCATTATAATAGTAGAAAAAAAGTTACCTCTTATTAACTTCTGTTTGCCTGGTACTTCAGTTCTCCATTTTTGGGTAGGTTTTGATTGAATACTTATACTGTACGGTCTCTCTGCCGTTGGACGTCCACTGCTGGACCTATGTCCAGCAGTGGACGTCCAACGGCACAAATTATATTCTAAGGCACTTATTGAACATTGGGCGTTCTGCAGTCCTACCTACTCTTAATTCACCAACATTATTATTTTGAGGGTTAAATTTCAATAAAACCAGAGTTTCCCATCGAATACAATGTAATAGGTAATAAATAAAAAGATCACAATCTTTGGATAGGTATCTAACATTTACATGCATACAAGTACATAAGTACAGACCTAAGAACCTACAACTATACATAACAGTGGAGTGGATATATTACACCGAAGATTAATAAACGAAGTACTAAATCCAATTAATTGAATTTCTTGAAATTTCGTTTCATATGTACAAAACTTTTTCCTTATTAATTAACTTTTAAATTTACCGATGAACAAACTCAAAAACATTTCTAAGTGCGATATTATCATAACAACACGCATTGAGTTTATTTTTACGGTTTTATACACCCTACCAATCACCAATATTAATCAATAGTTTGTTGTCAACTATAAAATAACAGAAAGTTTAATTACAAGAAGAAGATGATGAGAAAATTTTATCTGTTCATAATTGGAAAAAATATAATTACATAAATGTATATAATGTAGGTATAGATGATCCATTCTAAAAATGAACTCCCCTCCACAAAACCGTGATGATTTCAACGTGTGAGAGGAAATACAGAAAAACAGAATACACAGAAAAAAAAAATAAGAATTCGGTAGAGGGGCGTTCATTTTAGAAATGGTTTTACTATACTCGTATATTGTCGGGCCAAAATTATAAGAAAAAACAAACAAATCACTCAACTCAAATACATATTCTCTGGCTTGCTTGAACAGCTAGAACATATAGTTATCCATTATTTTGTATCTTGAATTTGGCGAAAGTTTAACTATAATATAAATGAGTGTTAACTTTGACTAAGTTAAATTATAAAGTTTTTGAATAAGATAAATTTGGACATTAAACATGGCACAGATTTAAAGGATACTCGATGTGCTTAAATAAAAGAAAATCACTACTCTGAGTATGGCAGTTACAATAACACAAAATTGATTGGATAACAATTAATTACAATAAGTAGAAACATAATAAAACATTATATTTTTTATAAAGTCAGTAATAGCACCTTATTGTTCAAATTGAGATTTTCTTTTTAATCCACAATTTCCTTTTCTGAAACATCTAACCTATCTTGCCATTTTCATATTCCTAGTACAATAAACCATATTTTTCGTATTTTATAAGTAATTTTGAACGCTGAATAACACAACACCCGATATTTTGATCTCAGCATAAATACTACTTTCTCAAATCTTTAGTTTTGGTTATGTCATCTACAGTCAGGGCTCAACAACATTTATATGTAGGTACTAAGTAAAGGGTTATTCAAAATAGTACACAACACAACCAAAGGGCAGGTAGGTATAAAACAACCATCATGACTAAGTTTTACATTTTAGAAAACTACATCAGCGATACAAGCTATGTTTTTATTATAATTTCGTCATACGTGAATAATTCCCAGTTAAAAAATATATTGTAATTTACTCTCGACGTTTCGACTTAATCAAGAGATGTCTTCATCAGTGAGCCCTACAGAGCTCCGTCTCGCAGCTCGCGCGTCGAGAGTTTATTAAAGCCTTTCTAAATCGGTAATTCCCGTTAGTGAAATCAATAGGATTTATCTGATTGTCAGCTGAAATAGTATCCTAAAACGTGAACTCCAAGCCGTAATCTGTTACTAGAGTTACCTCTAATATCATAGTATGTTTTATCTGTTCTTACAGTGGGCCACGGTTCTTCACGAGTTCCTGGCTGACCTCCCAAAGCTTAACCTCGTCGTCTTTATTGAAGGGATACTTGGAGTTGTACTCCTGACAGTCGCGGTACATCCGCCCGGTCTTACCTTCGATGGAGTAGTCTGTAGCGCAGAACACTACTGTTTCTGAACCCTGCAGAACATATAACTATTTATGAAATAAGCAAAAAATATACACAGTAACATCTAATCGATCTATTTATATCTCATTCTAGGGTTGTCTATTAGAAAACTACCGAAAATATTTTTTTCTATGAAAATCTGAAAATACTTTGAAAACTTTGTTCGGCGTTGTATTCTGTTCGCTGCGGTCAACACGCATGCCTCGGCTTCATATACCCATTATTGTACACCTTGTATTGTTAAGTCATTAAATTTCACCCAGTAGATCTTTCTCAAGATAGAAGCTCCTGTAAGATACATAGGTGGGAATGCAAATATAAAAACTGTCGTGGTTTGATAAATTCATATTGAGTGTTTGATCCTGAAGAAGTCCCACTTTTTGGTACGAAACGGTTGATCAAAACTCAACGTAAGAAAGTTCGTGTATTGCCTGTTTATCTCAATCTCAATAGGAAGGGACTATTATTCATTATGTACAACGGGAATTACTCACGTATTTAAATACGTGAGTAATTCCCGTTGTACATAATGAATAGTATAACTCACGAAAATTTTGAAAGGGACTATTATGTTTTCCAACAGTGAAATTTCGCGATAGTGACGCATAAAGTTTATTCAGTTTGGCCGCGCTTGCTGAACTGTGTTCAGTTGTCAGATGAGATGACATCATCGTGATAAAACCTGATCGTATGATCCTTCGGAATATACCTATATGCACTTTAATGACATATCTTCCTTCAGGTGTTCATTTATAATTACATACTTATGCTGATAATTAAATATATCTTACTAAAACTACCTACCTACTTCACTTCAGTACCTACCTACCTACTTTCTTTCTTACTTTATTTTCTTATTTTTTTGATATCGAGCCTACAGAAAGAATAAGTTTTGTGTTTCAAATTAACCTGGATGTGAAGTTGACTTCTTTATTACCAGCAAAATGATTCAAAGCAAAAATGTTATATTTAGATGTTGAATTTTTATTTTACAGTTTACTTTTTTGCATGAATTACGTTTGTTTTGACTACTAACGACTAAAATTTTACATCGCTAGTTTATATAAATCTATCTCTCATTAAAATAAATGTGTACTGTGTTTAATTTGTAAAGCAATAAAGTTATTCTTAGATATAACTACTACTAACTACAATTTCTACCAGATACTGGTTTAATAGTATGCTCCTACGTCATTAAACACGTGTTGGTACAAACGTAAACAAAAATAACTCGCTGTAACCTGTTGAACAATTGATCATAGCAAGAAAAAATTATGTTTTATTATTTTCACGTCTAAACTACTGACAGAATGGATTTTAATGAATCTCCAATCTCCACAAAGTTATTTACCTATTTCACGGGGAAAAAAAACCATGTTGTTTTTAACGCGTGCTGTACACTACTCAATACTAGAAAACTAGGTTTTTATATGCGTTAATTATTAGTTGACTCAAGTGAGATTTGATTCAAAGATTTACTTAGTCTTTGTTTTAATTTAGTTATAGTTTGAGTGTATCAGATTACAGATTTATATAAAGTTTCATTTAAATCCGTTCGGGCATTAGTTTTCTGTAAACATCCATCTATCCACACATACTCACAAAATTTCGCGTTTATAATATAAACAAGTAATATTTATTATAAATAGGTTTAGTCTATACCATATTTCGATATACTGACCTGTTGAGCCGACCTCATGTACAGAAAGAAGATTGGTGCCATCAGAATGTAGTGATACCATTTTATTGAATGCCTGAAAATAAAATACGAGAGTTAACAAATGAATGTTCTACGAGCAAATTTTTGTACGTGCTATGTCCGGTGTTTCCCTACGGGATCGAATAAGAAATATGGAGATACGTTGGAGGGTCAACGACATAGTCAATGAACTCGTTAAAGTGGCAGAGTTCAGGTTTATCTAGCCGACAAAACGGATGGCTGACGAGGCCGGAAAGCTCTTAATTGGAAACAGCGAATCTACCTAATTCTTGTTAAATAATTTATTCTGTATTTTCAGCAAGCCTTTATCTCTCATTATTGGGCAATCACCAAAAAAAGGCAGGAAAATTACAAAAATAAAAATAGATACAAAAAATACTGTCAGGCATATCGGCAGACGTCTAGCAATGGACGTCCGACATTTCTAAATGTAAAATTTCGGGTAATCGGATTTTTTGGCTAAATAAAATTAACAGCTAAATAAAAAAATACTTTCCTAATATCACGAATATCAATCAATATCAGCTGACTTTTGTTTACGGTCTTTTGTTAAGGTATCAATATTTAAAGAATGCCGTTATGATGATATTGTTATCTTTTAAACAGGTGTACCTACTATGCACAATAATATTGTCATAAATTAATTATAATCTAGATAATTCGGATTACTATTGTATCTGAGTGCACATGGGCGCGATAATCATGTTCTTATTATAATGAGATTATTTAAGATAAGTATCAGAGTTTATTCTATTACGTCACATCAAGTCACATGATATTTGTTTTCACTTATGAAAGCGATTGCCAAAGGTCAGACATAGCATAGTATACATAGTAGTAATATAAGTTAGCAAAAATTTGGAATGCTATATGATACCCTATCATTACATTTTCGATCAGAAATGTATAATGTATAAGTACTACTTCTAACTACATAAATAAATAATAAATTTTGTCCCGAGGTGGGTAGAATCTGGAACCAACAAAGTGATCTTTTGGATTTTATGGAATTAAATGACATAAATCTCAAAACCTCTTGCGTCACAGGCGGACCATCGCCCGCTGCGCCACAGAGGTAGTCCAATATTAATCCAATATAAATTAATAAATAATAAATATTGCTTGACAATTTACACTGCAATATTACCAATATGAGCAATATTACCTGAATAATATTAGCAACTAGCTTTCCGCCCCGCGGCTTCGCCCGCGTTATAATATTTTCCCGCTGTAAAAAATATGTCCTGCTCCTGGTTATAAGTTATCTCTCCACCAAATTTCAGCCAAATCAGTGCAGCCGTTTTGAATTATAAATAGTGTAACTAACACAACTTTCTTTTATATATAGATGTTACCTGAATAAGTTGGTATAGCAGAATCCGGGACAACAAGCGTTGACATCAATCCCGCTACCTCTAAAGTTATCAGCCAGAGCTTTCGTGAAGTACATATTCATCAGCTTCGAGTTACAGTAGCCAGGATTGTGTCTCGTACCGCGCTTCTTCTTAGACTCCTCAATTTCAGATCTTAGGTTCAGGTCTTCAAAGTTGATTTTCCCTTTTTCATGCAGGGTGGAGGATACAATTACTATTCTGTAAATGGTATTAATTTGGTTTTATTGTATGGTAATGAAGTGGGTTGATTTTGTGTTAGTTTGTCTGTAAGGAGCTGTTGGGACAAGGTTACTGTATAAGCGTAAGATCAATCTAATAATAAAAATTGAGCCATGTTGGCTAATTGGGAGCATACTAAATATCTTCCTTCATAATTTAGCTTCTATAATAATTATAAATGGCATAGTAACACATTGATGTTACATAAGATGAAGAAGCCACTGGCTCCTGAAATTCAGTTATTACTAGTTAGGTTAATGTAATTAGGTATATATCTTGTATTATTATATTTTATTAGAAACTGGGTTATATTGGTCTCAAAGAAACATAACTTTAAACTGTGGATTTCATACTATAACCACTAAACTTATCTTGAGATCAAAGGTTATGGAGATTGCTGTGAAGATTCAGTTTCTTGCATCTAACAACTTTGTATTATATGTATATAAAAACATACATTATATGTAGCATGCAATAATAATACAAGCTTTCCGCCCGCGGCTTTGCTTGCGTCCAATTGATTTTCTATTGGAAAACAGTATGTTTTGATCTTAGAAGTTTTGATGTATGAATATTGTGTATAAAAGATTCTCAAAATCTGTTTATCTATACTAATATTATAAAGCTGAATGAATTATTCTTAAAGATTACATGGACCAAATCAGTAAAATATATTTTATCAGTCCCAAAAAAATTATGTAGACTCCACTAACAACAAGAAATTGGAGACTTCATTTTAAGAGGCAGTGTCTTCTCTAAAATATAAGTTAAATTTGATGATTAATGTTACCTGCTTGGTGTCGCCCTTTTCAATAAATCAACCAATAACTGAGTTAGGTAAAAGTGCCCCAGGTGATTGACCCCAAAGTGGATTTCAAATCCTTCCTTGGTCTTCAAATCATTGTACAATGGCACTACTACTCCTGCGTTGGCAATCAAAACATCTATTTTATGGAATCCTGCCTTTACTAGGTCTACAAATTTCTCTATTGATTCAAATGAAGCAAGATCTAGTTGCATTGAGATCTGAAAAAAATTGATATAATGGATAAGATAGAATAAAAAATTATAACTAGAAAGAAAGCTACAATACCTACTTTAAATTAATAACTTAATTCTAACACATTTTAATATTAGATTTAAATATCTAAGGTTTTTTATTACAAAATATAATAGGAAAGTGTTAGGAGGCTTTGCCCATGCTAAGATGGTTAAAAATAAGTTCTACATATATTGAAAGTATTCTAATTTGATAATGTGATGGGGTTAGTGAATGAAAATATATTATTTTCAGGTTGGTTTTGGTACAAATTGTCAAGTTTTCTAGCAACCAGATATATTAGTGTTCTCATTAAAATTATTGAATTTAATAGTGATCTACAGTTTTTTTATAGTACTCTGGTGTATAGCCATGTCATCTAGCGACTATTTAATAGTAATATTTTCTATTTATTTTTGTTTTTTTAAGAGCCTTTGGTGTCCCATTGTAGGGCAAAGGCCTCCCCCATGTCCTTCCATTTGTCACGATAATTCGCGGTATCCCACCATCTCCAGCATCATACGCTCATATTCTCATTATATTAGGTTTAATTTATTTAAAAATAAGAAAATAAAATATTATTTCCACTAGCTTACCAGTTCTCCTCCGTTAGGCTGCGTGTTCCTGATCTCTGCTATCGCGGCTTTGGCTTTCTCTACATCCCTGCAGGCAAATATTACACGCGCCTTACGCTTCACAAGAGCCTTGGCCGTCTCCAAGCCTATTCCACTATTTGCACCAGTAATCAAAAAGGTTTTGCCCCTCAGGCAAGTATTGGTTACACATTTTGCCCAACTTCTAGACCGCCACTTCCGGAGTAGGCCTAATGCTACCACCAACGAAATCGGCACCGCTGCGTAGACCACAGGAGAGGACACCATTGCACGATACAGAAAAAATATACGTAATTCACAAAATAGCGGTTTTAATCGCACGCCGACGACGGCCGCTGTACGTACGACGTTCACAGAACAGAAATGAATTGGATTTTGATTGATTGCCACAAAATGATTCGACTTAGCTGTCAATTTGACAGTTTCCATTTAACTCAATGTCAAAAGGTCAAAATTCAAAGGTAAAATTCGTGCAAAAACAAACGTCCACACGGAAGGATTTTAGGTTAATTTGTACGAATGAATGATTATTCATTTATTTTAACTAAATAATACTTATCAACTTTTAACATAATTATATACAGTTATACCTACCTACGTTTTATTATTTCAATATTTTTAATGGAACGTAAACCTATCTACTTACCAATCTGTAGTTAATAAGTATTAAAGGACTGATAAACGAGAAAAAATAAAAAACTATGTTAATTTAGCTGGGTTCTTTATTGGAAATAATAGACATCTTTCAATATAAATATCTGGATGCCAGACTAATAAAACACAGATAGGATAACAAGTTTGAATTACATACACCCATATATTTATAAAAAACAAGTGGGTTTATAGAACTTCCACTTGGATAACGATAACATTAAGTAAAGAAGGGATTTAAGTTTCTAGAAACAAGTAGTTATATTTGTAGGTCTAGAAGGTAGACAAAGGGCAGATCAAAATATAATAGGAAAGGGTTTGCGCAAGTTAGCATTAGAATATAGGTACCTATTTTAATTTTAAATGAAGTAAGTACCAATTGGAAGATACTTAGATCTGTAATAAATAGTAATAGTAATAATGTAGAGAGTACAGGTAGGTGTTTAATGTTGGCACTAATGAGATTGATATTGAGATTCAAAATTTATTGAATTCTGAGATCCATTTTGGAATGTGAAAGTTTTCGGATAGTTAGATAAACATTCGATCGACATTTTAACCAACTTAAGGTTCAGAGTTCAGTCTATCTAAAATTTACAATTTTTGTAATGCCTTTGGAAATGCAGATGTTATCGTTACTTATTTGATCCTATTTTATTAATTGGGAGTTTTTTACCACTTTCCATTAGACAAATTTCACAAATACATTATAAGCACAATTTTGTATAAAAATCTTACTTCGTGATAAAAGCTTTAATAATATTTTAATAATAAAGAAGGATTAGGATAGTCTCCTTAGCGAGAATTTATTTATTTGTGTCAGTATTGACTGACAATATTTTTATAATAAACTATTATCAAATACTAATAAATAAAGAAACAATCTGAGTTAGTAACATTAAATTATCCATTTCATAATAACATCTTGGTATTAAAGAGCAAGTTTATAAAACTAACTGTGTCATTATAATAACATATATAACTAACTAACTAGCTGTGTCATTCACAAGATAATTATTTCAACTAATTCCAGTTACACCACGGAAACTGTTTAAAATATATGTATATAATATAATCTAGCAGAAAACCTTAATAAAAACTGTATAACAGTAACATTAATGACATTTTTACGATACCATTCACAATTTCAGTAACAGCTAGGTATATTCAAAATAGGGAATGATAATATTTATAAAAGCATTTTGCTATTAAAAACTATTCATTACTATCTACCTCACATGGGAGTAGACAGCTGATGTCGTGATCTGTCTATACCTACGTCTATGGTTATGACCTTTCCGTCTACTGGCGTGGTACTCTCCACCTCGCTGTCAGGCATGATGATGCACATGAAAGATCTCCCACTCGTCGCATCTCTTGGATAAATGGTCATTGGGATAAACCTATCGCTCGTTCCGTCCACATATGCTCCAAGACGTGAGTATACCTCAGGGAAATGCTTCTTTAGATTAACTCCACGCTTTTCCAATTCTAACGAAACATTCCTGAAGCAAATCTCTCTGAACTTATGCGCTGTGGCTGCATTCTTTTCACCTGCAACTAGTAACTTCGAAGTTAGGATGAGGGTTTCTCTATCTTCTGGCGTGCTCTTGCTATCTCGTCTCAGCCGTCTTCTATTCTGTTCTTGAATGAGTACTGTGACAGTTTTACTTAGGCGCAGCTTCGCACATCGCGATACCATCTGTCGCTCCCATTTTACGGCACCTTTCGTCGGCACTTCACTGATAATACACACAGCCACGTATAAGATTACCCTTGTCTCAGGGTTGTAAGCTTTACATAATTTTACCACTTCGGTGTACAACTCCACTCCCATTTCATTTGGTTGCAGAGAGGTCCACTTCACGTATTCTGGCTCGGTAAGGTATTGGTAGCCGTTAGTGGTGAACTTCTCTGCGGATTCAGGGCTGGTAAAGAAAATTTTCACGACACCTCTTCCCTGTGCTAGGTAACCTCTGTGAGCAATTGTGCTAATTTGATGCAAGGCATCGGCGTCTTCTTTGGCCGTTGATATGATCTGTCTACAAAGAGTGCTCGCTCGAGAATGTAGGCAAACCTTCCTGTGCTTCTCCCAATGAGCACGACGACATTCTCTGGAGCAATACGTCGTAGTACAATTGTGGCAAGTTTTGTAATGCCTTTTGGCATCAGCTAGAGGCGCTTTGGATGTGCATTTTGGATATTTGCATTTTACAAATGCTTCCTCTGTGCTGTTTTCTGTTTGCAGAGATACCAAGGAAACTTTAGAATCGTGACGTGTTATGTGATGGTCTCCAGGTGGACGTAAAGCTCCAGAGTCTAGACTCGTCCGTCGGTCGAGAGAGGCACTCTGTTGAGCAAATGGTTCGCTCCGGCGTCTTGAGTGTTCACCCTGAGCAGACCTTGGCCGTCGCGTATCTTGCATCATTGCAGGATTATCAACTGAATTGCCTGAAATATAAGTATTTAATGTTTACATTTTTCACAAACAACTATAACGGTCATGAATTCATGATGAAGAAGACTTATTTTAAAGACTCAAAACCATTTCACATTTACATAAAGCTGAAACATCAACATGCTGATACACCGGAGCATGCTCATATAAACATATAAGATGCATTATAGCTGCAAATAAACTTCACAAGGATAATTGGGGGCTTGGGGGTATAAGGGTATAATACAAAAGTGCTGTTGAGGTGAACTGAATATACACTGTTGAATTATTAAACTGTTGTCTTATAAAGTCTTATTGAACAATGAAGTATTTTTTAAGACAGAATGAATGAGTAGAATTGTCTTTTGTATTGTGAATAAACAATACAGAATTCAATGTTTTTGACTGGTAAATTCAACAGTGCTAAGGAGTAGGTATACAAATTGGAACGGCCAACTTACATATCGTTCCTACCTGGTCGGTCGGGACTAGGGTCAGTGACCGAGCTGGGGCCTTCGCTGGGGGTGCTGTGGAAGCGAGGGGAGATGCTGCTGTGGCCACTACTGGCGAGCTGCTCGTATCGAGGACTCTGGGGAAATTGGATGGACTTTTTGAACCATCGTTATCTATCGATAACCCTAGTTGGTAAAGGTAGACCTAACGGTTACGAAAAAAGTAAATATTGGAAGGTTAAAGATTAAAAGAATTCATTATTATCGTTGATTATGAAGATATAACTGTAGGTACTTATGTCGTATAAATAAAATTATGACAACTTATCCGCTTGACCAATTGAGTGCTATACCAACTCTTCAAACGCTAGGTTACCATTTCTTTGATTAAAAACATCCCAATCACTTATTTCAGAGTGTCTACTTCACTACTACATTTTATCAATGATAATTATGTAATACGTTTTAGTACCTTCCCTCCTACCAAATAATAAGGGCTGTTAGACTTCCTAGGGCTTGGCTGAGGAGTAGGTATCCTCGCAGGCTGTGACGGTAGACCTAACAGTGAGTCCAGCACGTCTTCCAAAGTGGTAGAGCCAGGGGACGGCCTCGCGATGCCCAGGGCCAGGGAACGTTGGGATTCTTCCCAGTCTGCAAGTATAGGACCCATTTAGGACAATGGAGTGATAAAGGAAAGTAAACATGAAGTGTCTGCCAAAGCTTGAGACTACCAGTAAATTTATCGGCTACTTGGATTAACGTGCGAAAGCTAATTAGATTTTGAAATTAAGTGAAAGTGGAATCAAATGATAAACTTACCATTATGATTAGTACCGCTGCAATCTGTGGATTGATCATCTATAAATTTTGACTACCTTGTTACTTAAACATAAATGATGATAACTAAATAAATTAACAAGAGATAAGTTCGTTGAACTATAAATATATTCGAGGTGCCAATGTTTAAGCCTGATTAGTTATGTGACAAATTGTGTGATTGTGTTGCATAGTCACAGTACACATTAGTCACAGTAAAAATCTAACAACAAAAAGCTATTGACGACACAAAAATAAAAATAAAACAAAAATATAAAATAAAGATGATTATATTTATTACTATTTAAACGGAACTAAACTAGGTACAGTATTAGAGAAAACATAAATAGGTTACGTTAATTAGCTATACAACGTTTTTAACATCGAGTTGCCGAGATTCTATAGTTTATTATTTATATGAAATATATTACGTACTACATAAACATAACATTTTTAGGTACTGATATATTGGTAAACTGGATTATTTATATTAACTGCTAGAGAGCTACATATTAATATCGATTATGTGTGTAAAATATTTAAAATTAACAGAATAGTCAAAGTATTACTGAAAACATTGTTTTTTTAAATAAATTTATCATGAATTTGATTTGTTTCGTTACCTACTAAAACAAATTCGTGGCTCAAAAATCGAATTCGGCGGATATTTTTTTATAATTTTCTAACCTAATCAGAACCTGTATAATTTACTAAGGGTTTTTAAGACCCAACATAAATTACGAGGTGATTTAAGTAGAAGGAAGGATTCCAGACATTTATCACTTATCACCACCACTTTAAATGGTTCTGATAACTGTTGCCATAGGCGAAAATACATTTGTAACAAATATTTATAGTTTTGTGACTCATTAAAGCATGATTGTACCCAATATAAAATAATATTTTTTATTTAGCACCTAAACAAAATTAGCGATAGGTATAATTTATTTACAGAAAACTAAATTATTGCTAGCTTTAAACCTAAAATATTATTTTTAAATAAAATACACAAACAAAACATAAATCTGTACATTGAATAAAGAATTATATACTACAGAGTCAACTGGTTAAATGTCAGATTGTTGGATATAATGTATGGCAATAATCGCTAAAATAAAATAACAAAATTAACTAATTCATTGATGCATGAATCGATTTGATATGTTGTAATTGTAAAGTACTTTATTTTATGTAAAATAACAAAGATTTCTTGTTTTTAATTTAAATATCTACATTTTATCTACAATAGAAATGCAAAAAATATGACATAATGACAACTAACCAAGTAAATCAGTTCAATCATACAGTGTTGAAAAAATAACTTAAGTAGAAGATTTATAAAGCTTGAACATGATATTTTGAGCCCTGGATGGTAAAAGGTATCGTGAATTTTGTAGACTTCGACATGATAAATTAAAAGTAAAAAAGCTTTGCGTGGTCACATTACTCAAAAGCGACTACTGAAGCTGGTGCTGAATATTGCATTAAAACACGTTAACTGAACACAAACATTGGGGATCCAAAACAGTGCATAACATAAAACTAAAAGTCACAAAATAATGGTCCTGAGTCTTAGATTTCTATAAGCTTTTAAACGTTTCACAAATGTAACTTAAAGACCCCACATAAATAAAGTTTTCAAAATATATTTTTTAAACAGCACAAGATTAACGCGTAAACACTGCAGCTTCGGTGTCGATTTAAATGCATTTTATGCCTCAATTTTGAAAGCAGTCATGTTGCCATTTGTATCTATGGAGTTCAAGATCCGAAGTAAGGTCGTTAGATTAAAAAAACACATTCAAGCAACGTATGTCGAAGCTTAAAGTGACTAAGTGTAACAAAAATAATTAGATAGTGACTCTTCAGGTACGTATCGACGATAACTCTTTTAGGGGTATCAGCGTGGTACATAAGAAATTTACATGAACTTTTCCCTCTATTTTAATAATATTCCATAATATCTACCCACCCTCGCCGATTGAGCGTGTTCTCTGGTAAACCACAGATTATGAAACCGCAGACGAGCAATCCACAGATAAAAAATATCGTCTGTCTTACGAACTAACTTCGGATCCAGCACTATGGGAATGTCAATGTCAGTTCGAGTACGAGTCTGCAGTGTGTAGTGGCGCGGTCACGCTCGCTCACCCGGCGCGGCGCGGTGGTCGAGGCGGAGCGAGGAAGGCGGGCGGGGGTGCGGGGGCGGTAAGGCTTCTGTTACCACCAGCGGCGTTTTCGGGGATTCTAGGGGCTTCGTACCTGGAATTAATGATTTTTTATAAATTTTATTTTGATTGAACACAGTAGGTACCTACTCGTTGAGTGAATGAACATCTCATTCAATAGGTAGATTGTTTCTATTGTGGTCCTGGATAACACAAAGAAATGCTTGATCATGACCATGTACTTTTTACAAACTCAAAGAATCTTTGGAAGAAAATTACCAGCATTAAATGTCCGACGACTAAAAATATGATACATAATAATAATCAATTTGGTTATCTAATTGCTTCTTAATTCCATTCATTTTATTTGAGGAAATAAATCAACCCGTGTGTAATGGGGTTCTTTACTGTATTTGACTTTTTGACATTTGTATGAAATCACGTTAGAATATTCTCTTTGTATGAAATGAAAATACAATATTTACAGAGTGATTCAAACCTAACCTACTATACCTATTTGATTTCCAAGCTAGCACATGATTGATTCTCTCATTTCTCTTTATTTGTCGCATTGGTCGATGGTGTCCACTTTAAACGGAAGATGGTAGCCGCGCAACTCTGATTTTCCAAATATGTATGTGTGCTTTAAAACACGTGATCTAACGATGAAGGCAAACATCGTGAGGAAACCGGCATGTTCTGATATCTTTAAAGAGTTAGAAGGA
Source organism: Chloroclystis v-ata (assembly GCA_963691955.1). Classification (NCBI taxonomy): domain Eukaryota; kingdom Metazoa; phylum Arthropoda; class Insecta; order Lepidoptera; family Geometridae; genus Chloroclystis; species Chloroclystis v-ata. Next base: position 7,871,698 of record OY829905.1, read on the forward strand.
CTTGGCCAGCGTTTTGTACTAAGGCCTAAGTTTTCACGTTAAGAGAGAAGTCCCTGTGTCCCAGCAGTGGGAACGTACCTAAATAGGGGTGATTAAAATAATAAATATAAAATAATAAATAAGTACTTATTGCTGGACAATTCACACATTACCTACCTACCTAACACCCCGTGATAAGCTCTAAGCTTGTGTTAAGGGTGCTAGATTTCCGATATAGGTAGGTACCTACTGTTATGATTATGTTATGTATACGGTACACTTACCGACAAAAGAGCTCTCCAACCAGTACAGCTTCTGACTGGAGCGGGGCGAGGGCTCCAGGTCCCCGTTCGGCGGCTCCAGGCCCGACACGTAGTGCACGATGGCTGACGTCACCTCCTTGATGGACGTCTGGATCTCTTCCGCTGCCTTCGCTGATGCTGTTTGTTGAAGCAGCGATGACGCTAGCCTGGAAGGCGTAATGTTGGTTTTAATATAGGTACAACTTTGTAATCTCTCGAGTTTCATGACGAAGTTCGGAGATTCAAATCCCGCCGCGCACCCCTGGGTAAGGAAACCCGGCGGCATGTTCTGAGAACTTGTAGAGTTTGAAGCATTTGTCATGCAATAACTCACACATGCCCAGTGAAAAGATATCGGTGATTATGCCAATATATTAGAAGTATTAAGGCAATATCTGTGGCGCAATCGGCAAATGTTGTCGAAGAAAGCGGGTCAAAGCGGGTCTGTGTTTGATCTAAAGTTAAAATTTTCAATTGATCAAGTAGGTAAATCTCCGGGGGAATTACGCTACCGTATAGAAGATCGATCTCAAATCTGTAGGGTAAATACTATCTACCACTTAGAAATGTCTCAAGTGTTGGTCTGCATTATGGTTGCTACTGCGGTAAGATCGGTATACCTCTCATGTGGCGTCCGAGGGGTGTTGTTCAGACGCTCCTGACTCCTCCAGCCGAGGTAGGGTTGTCGCGCGCTGAACGAGGAGCGAGCGGACGGCGAGCAGAGCGGACTCGCGCCGCGGATACTGCTGCGAGTGGAAGAACAGGGAGATGTCTGGAACAAACGATAGGCTTCAATTAGTAGGTACAACAATAACTCAATCTCTTGAAAAAATTCTTATTCATAGTTAAGACAAATAACAACTTAGTACCATTACATAATCTAACCTGTCCTTCAAAATTTTCAAAGTTCTCAGAAAATGCCGGTTTCCTCACAATATCTACTTTCTTTTTTTTAATTTAAGTGCACTCCCACGTGTTTGGGAGTATCAAAGTAAGTGATATTAATAGCGAAGATTTATTGGGTCAAGTAAATTACAGATAGCTAGAATCATATTGGTATGATCCTAGTGATCTGTAACTTAAAATACCAACGCACTAACTTTTGTTAGTTACTTCAATCCCAAGGGCTTACAAGTTTCATGTAGGTAATCCGAAGGGTCTTAATTGGATTCAATTCTACTTAACCGCGTGCACTCCATGAAACATGAAAACAAGAATCAATCCACCATCAATATTAAACAGTGTGGTTGTCGGTGAATGAACTGAGTTCTTTAAAGAAGCCATAAGTCAGCTAGGCGTTAATGAAATGATGTCAGTACCAACCTTCGTGTAAATTGTAACAGAGTTGAGCACTAAGCTATGGAATGGCATCTGTGGTAAATAGGTTAGCTAGTTTTTTTGTTTTTTAGAGTTAGGGTTTATGACAAATTAGTCAAGACACTAACAACATGACTTAAAGATAGCCTTGTTTCACAGCATTGATTGAAGTAGAGGTACTGCGTCTATTTATTTGCTGTTACCTACATCAAAGTATAGGTACTATTTCTCTGGAAGGCTTGTTAAAGGCTGTCGGTAGTGTGGTATGTCCTGTACAAGAGTTCCTTTATCGCGAGCGCATTTATTTACCTAATAACATTTTTACATGTTTTTGCAAACTTTTTCGTAGGAGATACTCGTAACAACAGTGGTAGCCCGGTTTGCGTGCTTTAATTTGTCTTATGTTGCTTTCAATGTTTTTATTTTTTTTTACTTTTAGTTAAGTGCTACCAGTAATTAAGTCTTAAAAAAGTTAGAACCTTATCTATGAGGTCTATTAAAATTAATTTTTTTTTTATACTTAAAGCTTCCTGTTTTTCACTTTTCAAGACGAAGAGGTCGAGAGTTGTTTAACTCCGGTGTAAATACGTAAGTAATTCTCGTTTTATAAAATGGATTTCCTGTTTTTGTTTTTAGGCTGTTTGTTTGCTATATTTTAAATAAATAAATATAATCACCTGATTAGAATTAAGGCGGCTAGTGGACCATCTGCCGAAGCTAGTAGTGTGCGGAGACAGCTGCGGGGGCGGGGGCTGCACGTTGGCGCCCCCGAGGCTGCCCAGAGAGGTGGTCTTAGAGTTGAGTCCGCTCCAACGGCCCGCGGAGGCCGACGCGTCAGACAGCCGCTTGCGGAGGAGGAAGCCTTCTCGAGGTGCTGGCGCGTTTTTGTACCTGAGAACGTAAGGTCAGGAATTATTATTACAGTAGGATTACAATGTATTCACGGTAGTCTGTGAGGGCGTGGTCTTTATCGTTTACCACTCCAAATGGCTTTCCACACCAACTCCAAATGGCTATTAATTACCAATAGTTAGTTAAAAAGGCTCCTAAAACTTGGGTTTAAGTAGGTAAGTTGGAATATCTAAGTTTTAGTCTGTTGTTGTTTCAGAATAATTGGGTACATAATTTTTATAATTTAGTTAGCTAATTTCAAAATGCAAGGTACCTTATGGTTATTTAATTAGTCACGTAAAAGTAATTCGACTCAAGGATAAATCGCGAGTATGAGTCTACATACTAGACTGACCTATGTTTCTAAGACATTTTGAATTCTTTACAATGAATAAGAACGCCATGAAATTTGAATTAATAACGAGCTTATTGACCTATACTGAAATTAATCCGGGTCGACTTTCATTAAGCCGTGCTAAACAAACTTTTAAAATGTTGAACAGCAAACTTTTCGAAAGCTTTTTTGTAGAACGCGCCAGGGCAGCTCTAATTTGTTCATTTTGAAACTTATTTTCGTTATTTTAATGTTCAGCAGGAAATTAAAATACAAGGATTAAAACAAAGTTCTTTATTGTATTTTCATCCGTGCTGCAAAAGCTGATGAGTTAGTTTGCTTATTCGGTTAAACATGCTAATTTCAATTATGTCTGAATCTGTATGTCGTCGATTTTGGATTGGACAGTCAATTTATTGAGGAAGATTATATATACCTACCTACTTAAAGCTTTTTTCGATTTTGAATTGAATAGTTGACTTATCAAGGAAGATTATAATATACTTTCCATTTATTATCACAAGATAGTGTTAAAGTCTCGCGCCTTTGCCCATTTTATGAATAAAAAAGGACATAGCCGCCTAGTGGGTTCGTTGCATTACGTGCGTTTGCACTAGTTTGACGTCATTTTTGGAGTAAACAACCAAATACATCGCATTTCGTGCGTTCCCTGTAGGATCATAAAATGTCCCTGAGCATAAAGCGCAAGGCTCGCTCCCGGAAAACGTCAGTAAAGTTGAAACAGCTTGTTAATTGAAGAGCCATTAGTGCCAGTGCACTGGAATGTCCAGGTTCAGCCCGGGGCGTTTGTCGGTGTCGACTGCTCTAGTGATTAGTTGACACTTTTCGTATAATGACTCAAGGTGACGAGGAAACTATTACTGTATCTTATTCTTTTAAATTAAATTGTTTCTGTATCTTTTCGAACTATTATAACATTTGGACAATGAACTGTTAGTTTCAATTTTATCAATAGTGAAAACTCCAGATTATTTTTGATGAGCGGTTAGTGTACGCCAAACTTTTTAGATTTTTTAATAAAAAATAAACAATTGCCTAACCATCACCTAATCTCTCTACAAGGACTATTAAAATTAATTTTGTTATTTTAAATGTAACCAATAAAACATAACCAAATGAAATAATACCTAATAAATCTCCCTAAAACTTGGACTCTCTAGTTACTTTTTTTTTTCTCTAGAGAGTCCACACTTCAATTTATATTTTATGAGGAACTCGGTATAAGCTAAGAATATTATGCATCAGAAATTTATGAAATTGCTCAAATCATATTTTCGATCGAGGTCACAGCGAGAAGCAAATAAAATGGTTCGAAGTTCGAATTATATTATCAGCTGCTAGGTCGTGCTACGAATTTCTGTGCATAGATTTTTTTTGTTGTGGTTAGGTGCTTGATTTTGTAGTTGTAGTTAAGTATACGATTAATACGAGTGTAAACTTTATGAAATTATTTTGTTTAGTCTGTTATCCGAATAAAAGGCTTATTTATTTTATATTATTTTTATTTATCACAGTCACACTCACATTGCTCTTAGGCAGATGGTGTTGCTTCGTTAATTAGACGCCCATTAACATAGGCGTGAAAATGGATGCACACGCAATAGATATTAGCATGGCCCATACGTCTTATAATTATTATATTACTACTAAACATGTGGAAATTAATAGATCTTCACTAAACAATGCTCTCGTATGTTCACAATTAAAGTTTAAATATTCAGGTAAGTATTAATTTTTTAAATAAGCTGTTGGGTATTTTTTTGTGCGATGTGTTCTAGTATTATCTAGTAATATTATTAGGCAGATATTTACCTACTGAATTTTTCGACTTGAGCCAAAAGTGTTTTGTGTGAATAATACAGATAATAAAGTACCTATAACACATTTTGTTTCCTTTAATAGATTTTCCACAAAACATAAATATATTCAGTCAAACTAGAAAAAATACGTCCTATTAAAGACCGTTTCAAACTTTTAAACCACTTGTAAATCCATAACTATAATAAAACCTATAATATAACATTACTAATAACCTTTACTAACATGTAAAGTTATTAATAGAAATAATGGCTAATAAATAAGGTTTAATCTTGAGTGGCACAGAAATAGATCTTGATTAAGCCCGTAGAACCCTTTCAAGAAGTCCTTGACATCGCGGGTAGCCGCGCGTTCAAGATTGGCTCGGAACAGGTTATTTATATGCCATTATGGGAACTTGATACGTTAGGAATCAATAATCCATAAACGTAAGATCGAGATAAGGTTTCGATAAATCAAATGCCGTGAGGTGCCGGCCTTAGAAAGCCCCAATCTCTTCCAGTGAATTAGATCTCTACTCGACAGTTTCTAAAATTGGTCTCTGTCGTCAACTGGTCACTTTTGCAATTCGTCAATTTCCTGAAAATCGCTGATTGGTCAGTATTCTGAATTCGTCACTTGGGTTATGTGGTCAGTATATTTATCTGTAGATGTCGGCGATGGTCAGAAATACAAAAGTAACAAATAAGGTCAAACATTCATTTATAAAGTCATAAGGAAATTTGTTTATAGGAGTTGTATGATATTCAATACTGTAACTTTTTATTATAATTTTTATTACCCATTAGGTTAGATAGAACGCATTGATTCTATAAGAACATTTTTTTTGTTTGATGAATAAAACTTTTTTGAATTATTTTATCTTTTGTCGTCAGACGGACTACTGAAAATGAAGACAAGCAGCAGACTCGTTTCTGTATACATTTTGCGATCACTAATGGTTTGTTAAGATGAAGTAACCCACTACACCATAATAGAAACACATGTCATAATGTACCTATGTCCTTCCGTTTCCGGAGTACTCCTGTGACAACTTGTGAGTCCCACCCTCGTGTTTATATAAAAATAGATGTTTCCGTACCTTCCAGCTAGTATCTATTTCCGTTCACAAATCATCTAAAATTCAAGAGTATTTCACACGAACGAATCAACCGAGAGTGAATTTTATAGCAATTCATCTATTAAAATAAATTGGTTCTTAAAATTTTAACTCTTTTCTAACAGCTAAGCCTACGTATTATAATGGTCGGTAGGTAATTCAAAAGGTTATAATAGTAAATGTGTTATTATAAAATTGTTAGTTGGTTTAAAATTTAAAATATCAAGAAATATAAGCTAAGGCTTCGGTATCCCCAGAAATGTAGAGAGGAAATAATGCCTTGATGTTGATTAGTTGATTTAGTTGATAGAAGGTCGATACGATATTTCTATCAATATCTATAGGTATATGAGGTCAATCTATTAGGTCATACTCGTATCAATTACCAAATTTTTCAGATTGTAAACAGTTTTGTTAAAATGTTAGTGCAAATTTAATTACTGTTAGAGATAATATAATTAGTACACAAATAACTTACCATTCTGGCACATTGAGCTTCTGTAGTGACCTCTGTACCCTCAACTCGTGTTCAGACAGCACTCGATCCGAATTCTTCTGCAGTTCGTTTTCTGGCGGCTGAAACAAACAAAGCAATATGTTAAAATCAAAATTAAACATTAATATACCATAATAAATGATGATAAAAATATCGAACCTGGTAAAGTTAACCGTGAACGAAGGTATAATGCCTTATGTGCTATAAACTAAACACCTACTGAAATATTAAACTAATTCTACGTATACAAAATATTTTACAAGATAGTTTCTGATGGCTCTGTCATTACCAGTTCCTCTACTTCAGCAATGTTCAGCACTAAGCTATACATATTAAAAGTAAAAGAAGCGTCAGTTTGATTCTTGTGTTCGATTTCCTCTGTTAAATCTCTCATGGGCGATGAATCTGCCATTCCTTCAGCTCCAATTGTTTTGTAGATTTTATAAATTGCAAACTTGGCGTAAGATTTTTCTTCATCGGATTCCTGTTCAAATAAATCTTCAATATCGTCAAACCTATGCGATCGGCTGATAATCTCTTCTACAGAGTGCGATTCGTTTCTGGTTAAACTATTGATTCCACATTCATCTATGATTTCTGACCAGGATGGAAAGACATCTGAACCACAAAGTTTGTTACTCCCTTCACTTTCTAATAAATCTTGTAATCCATAAATAGATTCATTCCAACTCTCGCTGTCTTCGATATCAATCATAACATTAAAGCTGACTTTGTGTTTCCGTTTATTTAACGTTGATGTTTTTGGCATTAAGCTTTGTTCGCTGCTTGTTTTGAATAGCTTCATGTTTTCAAATTCAGAGTAATCTGGTAATTGGATTTCATCAAAGTTGTTTACTTGTGAATGTTCGAAAATGTCCACTGTGCTAGTTTCCTTTTCAATTACAAGATCTGAAATTGGTGGTGGTGGTACACTTTCTAGCAAACGTTTAAAGAAATCTCTTACTCTATCATCATTATTTTTACTAAGTTCCGCAGTGTTTTTTATACATGAACTTTTTTGTTCAGTTATAGAATCTATTCTTCTAGTAACACTATTCAAGGATTCATTACTTTTTGCTGTAATACTTGACTGTGAGTAATATGAGTTGCGTCTGCTTTCAACAAATTTCTTTATTCGTATCTTAGTCTTCCATTCATCATGTTTAAGTTTAAAACCATTTAAACTTAGGGAATTTTCATCTTCAGACTCACTGCGAGGCATGTCGGGATATTTAGCGTAATACAAGTCTCGTGTAAGCGGTTTTATGCAGATGTGTTCAGGTTTTACCTCTTCAAATGGCTCCATATCCTCCGTAATCCATAACATATCCAAACAGAACCAGTATCCATTCCTCTGCAGAATCTCTTCCGTGGTTAAAAGCACTATTGACACCATTTCCGACGTGATATTCCAATCGCGGCTGGACTTTTACTAAATAGGATAGTTGTTTTGACCAAAACCGGGCCCTTATCAAGAAGTCCGCATCATTAGGATTGAAAACATATTAGGAAATTACCTTAGCATCCAAATCACATCGATTAAACAAAGAGCGCTGAATAATACTTTACAAAGATAACATAGATACGGGTCGCAAGCAAAAATACAAAGATTAAGTTTGAAAGTTCCACCTTCATGAGTTTGACATGAAAGGCTTACCGTAAAGTTTACAACAGGTAGTTTGAGGTGAAGGGCACACTCACCCTGCGGTCCGCGGCGAGGAACGCGCACGGCCCGAGCAGCCCTACGCTCTCCCAGCAGGTCATCGATGCACCAGTTACGCAACACAATGGAAAGCTGAACAAAGCGCCAATAAGCAAGTATAGAGTAAGGGATTTACGAGGTTGAACCGGAGGGAGCGCGGGGCTGGTTGCTGTGGTTGGGGCATGTGGCCTGATGTGGTGCCTCAGGTGAAGGCAGCCGGCGGCGACCCTGCCTCGCGCCGGACTGCCGCCGCGCCCGCCCGCTGCTCGCGCGTGCGTGCCTGTCACCTCACAATGCCACCGCGATCTTGCTCAGCATTATGACAAGACTACAATCTGATTGCTTGTCGATTACCGTTGGATGAGGAAAGTTTCTTGACTCGGGCGAATTTATAAGCAAAGATGAAGTTTACAGTTTATTTATTGATTGTTACATAATTTTTTCTTAGCGCAAAGCGTTGATGTAACGTTACTGCAATGGGTACAATGGATTCGGATTTATTTTTGCAAACCTGTTCCATCTACCGACCAAAAAATATAAGTACCAAACGATAAAAAAGAAAAATCCTTGATTTTAAAGTTTGGTCACTAAATCTAAAAAAATTATCTATACTCTTCAAACCTACTGCTTTCAGCAAAAATCATAGTAATTCCTTATCGCTATCATCTAACGAAGCCTACTTAAGAGCTTCAAGGGTGAGCTGGGTCACGCGATGACCTTGCCCCCTCCCTAAACATTTCCTAATTACGTACAGCTACCAGTTTCCACCCGCGACCCTGATTTTATGAAAACGTGAAGAATTATTTCGCTGGAACTTACAATGACGAGAAGATTCTAGGGAAAATCTAAATTAAGAATCTCGTAGGGTTCTGAGAAGAATACAGTGAATTAGTTTATCAAGATTTTATTTTTTAAACAATACCTAACAGACACAGCAAATACGAGCATAACGTCCTTCAGCCATGAATGCTACTGACGCTGTTCTCAGTTTTGACGTCAAAATTATTCTATCAAGCAGAAAGGGTGTCATTCATGACGTAATAATATAGGTCATGACCTAAATATCGGTATTGGCGTGGATATAGCAACCCCTCTCATTGAATTGTTCCATTGAAATAGAACCTTATTTTAAGCTAAACAAGATTTATTAAATGATTTTACCTGAATAAGATTATATGCTAATTACGTAGGTTAAGGTGTATCTTCTGTTGGTTGCCCTATGATAAATTAATAGGTAAGTAACCTACTTAGAAATAAAAACATTTATTTTAAACGAATTACACAAATATATAGGCTGAATACTTTATCAAATAACAGAATCTTAACCGTGCCTTGTAGGTTTATTTTAAAAGCCTATTATTTAATCTCTCGTCTGAATCTAATTGTGACGATAGTTATTGTTGCCCCCCACGGTCACCCTTGGAAATATAAGGGGTCAAGGAGATGGCCCTAACCTACCTACACATTTGTTTATTTTTATTTTAGCCCTATGAAAACGAATGGATCGTCGTGGATCGCAGAAAATTTTAATAATTTGTAGCATCCTGCCCTGCTACGAGTTGCGTAGCAAAGTGCTACGAATAAAAATACCTCTCTACAAATACTTGTTTTTATATCTGACCACAGATAAAATACCACCTCTACACTTTAATATAGTAGGTAAGTACTTTCCCAGACAAATGTAGTAAATGGCGTTTGTAACTTTTGGCAGCCTTTGTTTGGCATTACTTTAGCTAGGTCGTTCATCCTAAACCACCCCTATTACTGTATCAATGTCTGTTTGGGATTATGTAATGAAAGTCCCGGCTTATTGTCCAAATTGAGGTTAGATTCAGTTGTGGTTGTAGCTGGAGTTAATAAGATTAGCTAGCGACATCTATGCACCATCTTATACAATACTAGCTTTGGAAAATATGAGACAAGGTATTCTGTTGCAGTATTTAATGCTGAACCTTCACTAGAAGATTATCAAATATTTATAAATTATAAATATCAAATACCTACAAATACATCGATAACTTGAGTAAAAATAAAAACATGAGAGGCATGTTGTAAGTCCCATGTAATGCTTTAGTGTAAACTGTTATGTAACTTTGTGTGATAAAATAAAGAATTTGAATTTGTTGGTAAAGTTAAAGTCAAGGTAGAGCATCTGTTAGTAGAAGTGTAGGTAGACGTATAAGCTTTGGCTACTCGATACTAGATGGCGCTGCGCGAAACTTAAGTTGAGCATTTGTATAAATTAATCCTATTCAAAAATGGTTCGAGAATACAACAGTAAATTAATTGTTATCCAGAGACCATGATTATTTTAGGATTAAATTTAATAAGACTTGTAGATTAAAATTAATAATATTAAAATACGGGAAGTAAAATGCAAAAAATTCTTATAACAATAGTTAGGTACCATAATACTAAGAACTTATAAAATTACTCATACCATAGGTAATGTAAAACTACAAAATTACATTTAATAATAATTTTAAGCCATAATGGCTAATGATCAGTAACTGTCAGCAAAGTTAATTGCAGTTGCGTTTCAACCGTATAATACTAAATCTAGCCATTGTTATCTAAGTACGACGTAATGGTGGACCGAATAATCCTTCAATTCTGGATATTTATTTTATGGTTCAAATTGATTTTAAAGACGTTATAGAATTATTATTTTTATGAACCAAGTTTGATAAAATAAAAATTAAAAGACGCTTTCTTTATAATCAATTTGAACCATGTATAATGTTCTTCGACTACTGGAAAATTATATACCATACATATTTACTGATACTTTAGAAATACTGTAGAATCATCAATTTTATTATTTGTGAAAAAAAAAATAAAATTCCGTGTTCGGGGAAATATTAAAATAGGTACCTACTTTGTATTTGCTCCGTGGTACTTACTTACTTATTATGTCATTTTATTTCCTACATCAAAAATAGTTCTTCAAAAAGTAACTAAACAAAGGTATAGTAGTCCCTATTCATTTACCGAGTCTTAAAGGCAAAGCATAAGCAAAAATAGTTCCTAGTAAGTGCCCACCTTCCGTTTATTTCTTTTCTATTTTTGGCCAACGCGTTTCAGCAATTTCATTTATTGACATCGTGCTGGCGCCCGGCCAAGAACTTCAGCATTCAGTTATGTTTTGACAGATAAGATTACTTGAGGCCGCTATTTTGCCGATTGTGGTTTTCACGTTTGTTTTGATTTCGGAATGAGAATTCGAAGAGAATTTTTATATTATTATGGTTTATAGAACCCAATTATACATACAATCAACATCCAATCAATTCATATTACTTATGTGCAACTACTTCTAGAATTGGGAGGTAAAAGATATTGTTTTAATGATGATCATAATCATAACTCCCCTATTCACGTTCCCACTGCTGGGACACAGGGACTTCTTTTATTAGATTAGGCCTTAATTCACCACGCTGGCCAAGTGCGGGTTGGTGAATGACATATGTCCTTTAAACTTTTTTCAAAGTTCTCAGAACATGCCGGTTTCCACACGATGTTTGCCTTCACCGTTAGAGCACGTGTTTATAAAGCACACATAATTTTCCCATGATGATGATCATAATACGCTATAGTTATGATTTCCTGAACACGTAGGTAATTTTTAATGTTAAATTCTAAATTTAATTATTAAATTACTCTATCTACGTCATGGCATGTGGCGTATACCTATCTACATATTTAACTTTACTTTTTTTGGTATTCCTAGTTTAAATAAAAAAATTAACGCCACTTTCTGCTGTTATTTTAAAACTCAAGAGCGGCTGGGCCGATTCATGCTGCTAGGCCGCCTAGGATGGTTTAAAATGTGAGAAAACATACACAAACACCGGGCGAAGTCACCCACTCAGCTAGATAGATAAATACCTATTTACAAATATAAATATGCGTGATAAAATATTTTAAACTTCATTGTTATGCACGAAAAGCTTATTGGACGTTAATTGTAAGATCAAAAGAAATTTCCATTAAAACAAAGTGAAAACAGAAATACATATATTCGACCCTTGTTTCATGAATTTTCATTGAAGCGTATAATTGGATTCATCGTTGTTTCTAACTCACGGTAAACAGTTTGAAATTAAATTTAGGTACCTAAGTATCAAACGCGAATTACCAATAAATTCATAGAGTTCATATTTAATTTTACTTGTAGGTACTCGTATAATTATTATAACTTGATGGACCTTGTGATTAATATTATGTGGATATATTTTAACTGGTTTTCCTTCCTGTTATTCCTGTATTCCAGTCCAGATATGCGAAAAGGGATTTCCTACACAAAATATAAGATAATATAATATTCGTCTGTACTCGTACTCGTATTATGCCTATTTTATCCATGCCATTTTTAAAAATTAAAAGCTTACCTAATTAGACATACCTACTGACTGACAAACATTTGCATCTTATTATACGCAGGTACGTTTGTTTATAGTGATAAAAAAATCTTACTTTGCATTTCCTCGTTATCTTCACACCATAGCGCATTGCCATCTCAGCAAATGAAATCGGCATAACTTTCACAAAACAAAAAACTATTGATTTTAAAGATCCCACGATAGACCACCTAGGGTAGTTCCAATTGAATGACTGAAATAACAGAACAGTAAAGGAAAATGGCATTTACCCCTGCCCTTCACGACCTAATAGGAACTAGACAATTTTTTAATCTAGTTTCTAATCCGCGGATCTAGAATTCAGCACCTAACCTCCTGTAACCAATTTATTTTAAGTGGACACTTTGCTTCGGTGATTGTGAACTTTGGGGTTATTCAAATAAGATTTCTAATGGCAAAACATGTTTTTACGAAGGGAAGTTATAGTTATGTTTATGGTTAGATCAAAGATGAAAGCTCTCTCTATAACTCTATGGTAGAGAAGCGACGAGTGACTCGATTGAAGCGTTGACAAGATACTTTGTTACTGATACGAAATAAGTGAACTTCTTGTAAAATAATGTGATATAAAATAATAGAACTGTAGGGTCGGGTCGATCATGGAGTACCTAAGACCTAAGTTTGTTTTCAGCGATATTGTGTTTATAGGCTCAATATTATGATACTGAAATTTCTAAAACATTCAATTGGATTTAAATATAAATAATATACTTACATAATGTAATACCCAGACACTTCATCACATCACAACACTTATGACGACTAAAGAAATGCCTTCTTTAATAACTTGATTTATCTCGATCCCAATCTTCTATGACTCCAATTATAGTTAGAACCAACTCGTAAATACCTCTAATTGTAAGAGAAACCGTATTTTCTCCGTCAGCTAAATTGGATTAAATTGACCATTGGAGGAACTATTCAGTAACGATGACTGATGCCCATTGAGCTTACTGCTTGATAAGATAAACACCGGCAATTGGGTATATTGTGATGGATTTGGGGCCTAGGTAGTCTAGATTTAGGGTTTGGGGTGCAGGTGGCAACAGCAATGCCTAAAATTTTAGAATAATATTGTATAGATAGACAAACGATGTGGCTCTGACAATTCACTCAGCAATTTTACACTCAGTAGTAAACTCGAAGCTACTAGATAATCTGTTATTCTGTTTTTAATTTTTAATTAATACAATAAAAGAACAGCTTTCAAAATTGTTTCGTAAAACAATGACCCGCATTGTAAACAACAATAAGAATAAAAGTCATTTAAACCAAATGCATTCTTTGGCACGATTCCCGCATCAGCATGCAGTTTAAACTTTAACGACATCGGTGGAATTTCAGAACAATAATATTTTGGTATAAGGACCTATTTGTAGGTACTCTGAGCAAAAACATCTTTATTTTAGACTAGCGACCCGCTCTCGCTTCGCCCCGGGTACCTTATTATACGTATTAAGCCATTGTTAAACAAAAAAATGTAGTAATCAGAAAAAAATGGTAATATAATATTATATTACTGAACCCAGAGAGGGAAACAATAATAAGAGAAAAGAAACAATAATATATAAAGTATTATTTGGCTAACCACTCGTCTGATTGCTTTTACCTACAGCAGACATCATTAGAATTCAACGATGAGTGACATAGAAAGTTTTCATGGTCTCGGTAAACAGTTTTATGCAAACATTTATTCTGGACCGATAAATCGATGTCTAGTTATTCCATTTCACGCGTCAACGGTTCAGAGATTAGCATCTTGTGAAGATTTACGTAACTGGAAGTTACAAAGACCCGTTATTCTTGTTCGTAATAAATAATATTTAATCTGAATCTAGCCGTGTGGTGTCGGCTTAGTATAGTACCACCACGTCTTTACTTGCGAGTCTTACTATAAATAATAAACTGACTAAGGAATTTATGAAGAAAAGTGGCCAAGTGCGAGTCGGACTCGCCCATGTAGGCTTCCGCAGCAATTGTTTATATGAAATAGTTTATGACGTATTATAAAAAAACTACTTGATAGATTTCATTCAAACCAATTTTCGTTGTTAGTTTTTATGGTTATGTACAATATATATTTTTTCTAGATTTATCATCCTCTTATTTTAGAAATTAGAGGGGGGGGGGACACTCTGTTTTCCACTTTGGAAGAGTCTCACGTCCAAACTATTAAGTTAAGAATTAAATGGTGTTAAAAACATTGTTATGATTTTTGAAGACCTATTCATAGATACCCCACACGTATGGGTTCAATAAAATTTTATTTTTAAATTTTCGGTTCTAAGTATGGGGACCCCCAAATGTAATTGATTTTTTTCTATTTTTTTATGAAATCTTTGTGCGGTTAACAGAATACATCTACCTACTAAATTTCAGCTTTGTAACTCTTATAGTTTCGGAGAAAAACGGCAGTGACATACGGACGGACGGACGGACGGACGGACGGACGGACAGACCGACAGACGGACAGACGGACAGACGGACGGACGGACGGACGGACGGACATGACGAATCTATAAGGGTTCCGTTTTTGCCATTTGGCTACGGAACCCTAAAAATTGTACCAAATTACCGCGTTCACCAACTGGTAAGCGTGATGATTATACGATCAAGATAAAAAAAGGTAATATTAGGTATGTAAAACCTCTTCCTACAATACCACATTCTCTGTCTTTTCAATTTTTAAATCAATCTAGTTTGAGTTTGAAATATGTAGTTTCTCTATTCAAATTTTCAAGTTACGTTAAAACCACAGACAAGCCAATTCAAACTAGGAATATGAAACTTCTTCAGAATTTGCAAGGACCAGATGAATAGCTGTGCATGAAAGGGGTGAATAGCTTATGACTCGTGAAAGGAGGCGGCTTACCTGAGTTATGACCTCGTTTCATTTCTAACTATACAATTTCTAGTCCTTTCGAGATAGGTTCATTTAAAGTTAGACCTTCAGGGATATTGCAGTAACTTTTTAATAAAAGAATGTTTTATAGTTCGTTGTGTAAAATTTGTCGTTTGTTATTATTCCTAAAATAAATATTTTGCGCCACAATTATTATTAACATAACAAACACATCCGTACTCAAATGCGAGAAGTTTTTTTTTTTGACATTTATTAGTACTTCGTTATTGTTCACGACAAGATAATATTAAACAATAAAAATTCCTTTATAAATAAACCCAGGAAATAGGTATCTATTTACGTAACAATGCTACCCCTTAGTAAAGCAATAATAAAGCAAGCTTATTACACTACATTGCGTTAAAAGGCTAGGAAATTGCTACTCCGAGCATATGAGTTTGCAATTTGCATGGATGAAGGATGTCCTTTTTTCCTTATTATAAACGAGTAATTGTGCGACGGAGCTAGTAGAAAGAGTTTTCTGAGGTAAATAGTATTGACTTTTTAAACTAAATAAGATTTGAAATCTTCAATGTTTGCTAGAAAAATTATTCGAAGAGAAAATGCGCGCATTCTGATTTGAAATTTACCATAGCCACGATATTTTTTTATCACCATAGACAAACAATTCATTTCAGGCATCTCATTGACCTCTAAAAAGGTTGTGTTTATCCTACAACCTTTTAAATGCAAAGTGGACACGGGTTAACTCGATTACACTCGCAACGGCTAATTGAATTTGCTGACTCGATGTTAATCCGTCAGGGTTGGGATTGTTGATTAGACCTCTGCACGATTTTCAGGATTTGCTGTGGTTTCGGTTACCAATTCAAGTTTTCGGTAAATATTAGGAATTAATTAAATTAAATTAGGAATATAATTATTCTTTTATAAAATGTTTCTAGTCTTCGTTTCTAGTAGTTGGTTGGTAAATACTTACTTAATTTATTTTTGCTTGTTAAGCAGATTGATGATAATAGGCTATACTCGTAAAAACTTACCTGCGATAGGTACTCAGGAAACAGTAATTTAAATTAATTAATAAATATAGTACCTGAAACAAACAAAAATAATCATTAGATTTAATGCCAATGGTTAGCAATTGGTAATCTATGGCTTAAAAAGAATTGGAGGACCAAAACAGCAAATTACAAAAAAAATGTAATTCCACATACTAATTTCTCATATGTCCGAAGCGCTTATCTTTTGGCAGTTAATTTACTGAATCCCGAGGGCACGTCAAAACGTTTGCTGCTATAATACGATAAGCTTTTACATTTTCAGATTTTCTAGGACATACCTACTGAAACTTTGTGCCAAAACAACTTTAAGCCCTCGTTTAGAAACGTAGAGAGTGTTTTAACTTCTTTGAATAATTCCCGTTGTTATAAAATGAACTTTAAGTCGGTTTAATTAGCTGATTACAAATATGCTCATAAATTTATTTTATTTTATTATTATTTATTTGTTGATCAGCGTTGCCCGGATCCATCGTGATTTCATAAACAATTTGTTAGCAACATAAACCTACTTGCTTCAAGTTAAGAAAGCGTAGGCTTATCGCGAACCCCCGCGGCGATATCCGACAGGATTAGATTCCAGTGACGTCACAACATGGCTTCCATTCAAATTAGTCAAGCACTATTCTACCTACACAAACAAAAGGTAGGTTTAATCCGTTCTGCGGATTCATATAACAAAAGCTTCATTTAGTGGAAATTAGCTATTGTTTTTAATTAGTTCATTTTTACTTTATTTAATTTTGGAACAAGGCAACAATGCTAGCTAGAGATTTTTATCTCTATGATTAAGTAGGTGGCTTGGCTACTTTTCAAAGAAAAAATACTTCTGCAAATTCCATAATTTACAAGGGAGAGTCAATATTTTATACTAAAGTTCTATTTTAGTTTATGACGTTATTTTGTGATGGAAGTCACAGGAGTCCATTTAGTCATAGATTGAGTCATAGAGCGTCACTTAGAATAATGATTTGTTTTTTGAACAAATTACAGTAATTACCATATTTATTGGCGTAAATAAAACATAACATGGTAATAAGCCGCACCCGAGTTATGTTGACTCATCTCTTGGATTTAAAAACAATATCATAAAAACAACTTTTAGCAAATAATTTAATAAGTATCTCCATGAGAATGTGGCGAATCTAATTAATGAAAGGCACCAATATCTTCTGGTGTTAGTACCTAATACTACTCGTAATTTACCGAGGGCGAGCTTAAATTAACCCAAGGCCGACTCGTTGGCTGTTGTAGCCCAAACATTTCAAACTTAGCAATGTTTATACTTGCTCGATTGAGAAAATCAACGGTCAGTAACGTTAACTTATTTTCGTCTTCAGCGATATTTATCGCTATCATTAATAATATCGATTTAAACGTTGCGCATCCCTAATTGCATTGAGTACTTCAAGCGTGTGTTTTGTTATAATTATGGAATAGACAAATATTATCATAAAATTGCCTTTGTGTGTATTTCTAATTCCCCTTCCAAGATCAAAATGATAAACCATAACTGAAAGTATAGGTACGTGCTATACCTAACTTCAAGTCACATTCCGAATTAAAAAAAAAACAAAATACTTAATACTTTATGGGTTCTGATGCACCCATAAATGAAATGAAATGGAAATGGATAATGGACAAATAGCTCTATAAATGGCTCATTTTAATCAATTGTATCAAATACTAAGTAATAGGCACTAAAGTTGTACCTACTGTACGATAAGGTTCAAATTTAATTGAACGAAGGGAATTGGTTGTCAATGAGCTTTCTCTTCAAATACCGAATGATTTCGTAGAACACCAAACTGGGTTATTCAAGTTGTGAGCTGCACATGTTGGCTTTAACTGAACATCTTCTGGGAAGAGCCAAGTAGGTGGACTCATGCATTATAAATAGTTAAAGGTACTAACTAGGTAATTGATACTTAACCGTAAGAAATGATGACGCAGCTACGTTTGTGCTTTATGAATTATCTCGTAAAATGATTTAGAATCTAGAATATTCCTTGGAAACACAGTCATTGGAGTTTATTTCCATAGTTTGCGATTCATAAAACTGAGTTATTAAAAAGTTTTGTATATTATCTATACTAATATTATAAAGGTGAAGAGTTTGTTTGTTTGAACGCGCTAATCTCAGGAACCGCTGGTCCGATTTAAAAAATTCTTTCAGTGTTGGATAGTCCATTTATCGAGGAAGGCTATATTTTATGAAAAAAGCATGCGAAGCTGTTGGCGGTCGGCTAGTAAATTATAAGTAAATAAAATTTGAAAATGGAACCTTAAAGAAAAAGCTTAGAGAATTACGTTGGGCTTATCTTTTGGCGATTATCTATGGCCTTTGTATTTAACATAATTTTCATTGTTTAAAGGAGGCCGCATCCAGTTGCCAACATCCGTGAACGCGACTTCAAAGCGATTCACGCATGTGCAGACAATTTCACCGGACGCAGTGCGCGCGAATGGGCAGTCCGACGATTCACTTTTATAGTTTGTGGAAACACAGGCTCTATTCGATTTTCGAATACCGGCTGGCTTGTGAATTTCGAAAGCGGGAACATAATATTTGTATAGACTAAGTGTGATGCTCAAATGTTTTTTGTCATCGATTTCAAAACACACGCTTTCGATGCGTTTTGTTTAGTACGAAAAACTATTAAAAAGTTATACCTACTTAAGTGACGACTACATGAATGAATGTGTACAAATTGCTATTCATATTAGCAAAAATAACAAATTTCGAAAAAGGTATGCTACTTGTTTTTAATAACAAAAGCTATAAATTTGAAAGTATCCCACATTTCTCAATAGTTCGGAGCCACATCCTCATTCTAGCGGTGGAATGTTCTGGAAACAGCTGGCTATTTCTGGACAAGGAACCGCGCGCCTTGCCACTAACTAATGGGTTAACCGTGTTAAATACTTAGATTATTTAGTTAAAGTATGGGCTTTCGCAATCATGCATAACTTCATAATTTAAGGATTTAATAAAATATAAACAAAAAAGATATGTTGGAAATAGAAGACCGCCCATTACGTATACGTTTTTGTAGTTTTTAAGTTCTTTTGTAAATATTTCTTATTGTGTAATAAAGAATTATCTTATCTTAGAAAGGGATCATTTTACCTTCTTATGTGTCTATATAAGATTCAATTAATGTTTTGAAGACGGTGGTTTTCTAAATAAATGATAATAAAATATTGTTACAATGCGGAAAAAAGAATGAGATAACAATATCTGACGCCATACTTGATGATTGACTTATAGCATAACAAAAAGTTATTTGATAGTTAATAATAGAAAAAAAAACATAATAAAACCGATAAAATAAAAAATCTTAATCTGAATCACTTAATTGCAAAGAAAGTTATGAAGCAAGAACTAGAGCAATATTTACTAAAGCAATTATTCTGTTTTTGTCTAAAATAGATAGTAACTTGAAGAAAGTGAAGTTAATCATACTCTTGTCAATTTTAGTACCTACATAACCTCCATACATCACGCTAAATTACGGAAACGCAACATGACATAATATTAATAGGCTACCCATATGGGGACACCATATGCAAACTAGCCATATTTCACTCAGACTGCCTTTGAAGTCAGCCTTCCGATGCAGGCGATATAAACAGACACTGCAATAAAACATCCATACCTAGTGTTAACATATTTTACAAGCAAATAAGGAAGTTCTCTGTTAAACAGTGAAACCACATTTTCCAAATGATTAGATTAGCTAAATAAATCAAGCAACATCTAGCCCCGTGATAATCTTGAAGCTTTTGTTACTGATACGTAGATACCTAGATATTTTTATTAGATGTGTTAAGTATATATATCTAATAAAAAATATGTACTTATTTAGCTTCAAGACAGGCACATAAAAAAAAAGAAATAGTCTTATCTAATGTGTATTGTTTCACACAGTTATAACCTACGGGGTCAATGTCTGGGTTAATTTAAAGGATCAATGGATCCTGCCACTTAATTGTCTAGCAGGCAGCGTCACGCAACTCAACGAAGACTAGTATGTAAGTATTTACTTTGATAGCATAATGAACTACCTAATAACTGATCAATTAAATAAAACAAACCTGTTTACTTTTTAAATATTAAAAACGCATTTAATTCACACTGCATTTAACAAGGAAACGACTTAACCCATTAGGCGAGACGTTAATACACGTCTCAATTTGTCAGCTATTATCATCAGTAAACAGCTTTGAAGAATTGAAATCTCACAAAAATTGATAGATACATTACCATTACATGTCATTTCCTAAGAAACAAGTCGTTATCGTCCGAAACGGGCCAACATAACGATATTAATTACAGTCTCACAACCGTATGTCTGTTGCAATATTATCCATTTCCGCTGGTGGCTGGCATGCGGCCAGATCCACGTATGGACGGTATTATTTTATCTGTGGAATTTATTGAAGTGCACATTTCTCTTGAATCGAGTCGGAATATTGTAAGCGATATTGGAACTATTTGGAACGTATATAAAGGAATGCGTATAAACAACTATTGAGATAGAGCTTCGCGGTAGTCTGAATGGAGAAAACCGATGATGGGATTCACCGATTTTAGAGTCACTTTTTAAATACGTTAAATAACTTCGAAGAAATTGAGAATAACCATTTTTGACGTCAAAGCGTTGATATGATAGTATTAACTGTAAGAGCTTTTCCAATCCAACACAAGAGAGTTTTATAGCTATGCAGTACAACATTTTTACTTATGTGACAACAAGACGATTGTACAGAAAACAGCTTGCCAGATAGGAAACTCCATCTTCTTTGAGACAAAAAGAAAGATGTAATGTTACCATTCATGTTCACTTTCTATATAAGGAGAATAATGCGTTACGAAGTCTAGCCACAATGAGTAATGTGGCCGTATAAGACGAACTATTGCATAATGTGAACCATATGAAGTGTAACTAGGCAACGTAATTGAGTCCCACGTGGGTTTAGAGTTGCAGATATTATTAAACCAATATTGTATAACAAGTACTTAAACAAACCTAGCTAATACAAACTGAATGAAACAATTGGGCAACACTTGAAGCGCAAATGTACGTTGAACATGTGAATTAACTACATACTTGGTAACTAGTAATATCATTGATTTTATAACTTATATCGATAGAAAAAATGGCTATTTAGGCTACTGGTATACTACTGGTAAAATATAAAAGTAAAAGAAAATACTGCGGGAAAATCCATAAACCCACGTAAATCTGCGTGTGAAATATGAAATCACCTGTCTAATAAAGATCTTTTCATCTGGACTCATTTCCCAGCCTTTTTTGCCATTATGCTCTGAACGCAAGATGTTATGAAATCGTTATGAGAAAAGTTATATACTCGTGTGAGAGAGCTTTCTCAACAAAGGAGTGAATTAATTAAAAAACAAAATTCATATTGTTTGTGTTAGTGTAATGAAAATTAATTATAAATACAAAAACAGAATCCAGAAATTTAAAAAATATTTTATTTAATAAAAGCTTCTCTCAAATATCATATACTTTGTGATTTTAAGTTTACCGTACTTTATCAATAAAACCGCCATAATTCGATCTACAGAAGAAAGAACTTTCTAGTCCCTCTCAAATTAGACATAGTTCGAATTTTGAATATTTCAATGCGTCCAATTTTCCAGTTGCACGCACTTGAGTAGTTTTTACTCTCAATTTAATGCTGAAGAGGCTTAGTTTGAATTTTATTGCTACGTAAATAAAGATCAAGTTTCATTGATATTTCAAAAGTTACGTTTTAAAATGATAACAGTTATTGCATATCCTTAGCTTCATAACAATAGAGTTTAAATTACTTTGTCACAATCGAATGTGCTTGCGCGATAAATTTTCCACTGTGTGCATCCGTTTGTGTTTAGAATGCAAATTGGAGGGGAAATAAATATTAGGGCAGTGTTTCACATAACAGTAAGTAACCATCTCATATTTGGAGAAAATAAATATTTTTGGGGCGTACATATAAGAACAATTTAAATTTTAAATGGAAATTATTTATGTTGGATATACTTAGATATTTTATTTACCTCTTTTAAGTTTCCAGCCAAAACTAAAATCAAAGTAAACAAATCAATCAAAGTAAAAATATTTTTTTTTAATTTTAATGTTATCTGTATAATATAGAATTAAAATAAAACATTTCGGAGTGTACAATCCCTTTCCCTATTAAACAATAAAGTATCTAATTTGAGTATCTTGACAGGAAGTAATCTTCCAATTGTATTAAACGAAGCACATGGAGGTGCATTACGGCCGGCCACATGCTCGCGAGTCGCATTACGCTTGTTATGAAGAACGACATGTCATTGAGATCGTCTTCAGTTGTTTATTGCAATGTTTCTTTACTATGTATGAACTCACGCAATTTACATAGAACAGCGATTAATAATAAAAACTATTTTTCTGCAATAGATGTGTAGAGAAAAATAGGTTTATTTTGTTATGTTACACGTATACCTACTAATTTTATTGGCTTTTCGAAAACCCAATCAATATTTAGCGTTATTAAAAAATAATAATGATGAAAATATAAATATTTCTGTTCGAGAAACTAATATTTCATATTAGTAGTCTGCAAAATTATAGCACCTTTCTTCCAACACAAGGTTTGTGTCAGTCATGGTTTTCGAGTGCGTTCTGAATTCAAATGTAACCGAATCGATGTTTTATTATTCGATTATCGTATTCGGGATGTGCTACTGTAAATAGGTTGCCTGACATACTTCCGGGTTTACATTGAGGCATCTGTACGGTTGAAACTTGTTGAAAGAAATTTGTAAGTTTGTTTGACCACCTCGCTACTTTCCATCAGGTGAGTTAGTGCTCAAAAAGGGTCTATCTAAAATAAAAGAAGTAATCAATAACGGTCAATTTGAATATCCGTAATTAATATATAAATAATAATCAGGTTTTGCTATCCAATTGTTTATACTAGTGTAGAGTCGATTTAAACCAACACTTGTACAACACGTATTACTTGGTCGTGGGAACCTATTAAGTTGACAGCAGAAAAAATAGATTATCCAAAGTTCTAAATCCCTCTTCAGTTAAGTAGGTACTACTTAACTTCTGAGCAATCCTCAGAATTGTGCAGTATCAAATAAACTGTGGTAGGAAGTTAATAAAGTTCCTAGTTAGTGCAGACCGCAGCGTTAACTTCGTAATCTAGTAGCCAGGGGGGCGATTCTCGTCTGAGTGACATAATGTACCTATTCGATAACAATTTAAGGAACGCTTACATATTAGAATAAACGGGAACTCCAAGAACTTTTTTATAACAGTACAGTAAAAAAAGGAACGTTTAGTTTAGACTGCATATATAAAAAGTTATTTAAGGTAAGTATCTAATGGTCCACATAAAATGTTATTTTTCACTATATTTAACACGAATGAAGCCTTAAACATAACAGATATTCTATAGATCTAAATGAATAACCTATTTAAAGTCTCTTGTCATACGATTAAACAAATAAATATATCGATAGTGATAAAGTTGTATAAAGTGATTCAGAATCAGCCCCTCGGCCGGTGAGTTTGTAATTAAACCCGCACCGCGGTGGATGACCGTCGAATTGATTATGTCAACTGGACTCCAGTAGGGGACTTTGAAGTGGGTATCATCATCATCAATTGTTTTTTGTTCAAAGGTTAAATATTTATCTTTGTAACAAAAAATAACAAAGATTTGAAACAAGGCACACTGAAAACAATTTCTTCTTTCCGAGATAAAGTCTATCACAAAACCGTCAGA
The DNA here is from genome assembly GCA_963691955.1 of Chloroclystis v-ata. Lineage (NCBI taxonomy): Eukaryota > Metazoa > Arthropoda > Insecta > Lepidoptera > Geometridae > Chloroclystis > Chloroclystis v-ata. Next base: position 7,895,793 of record OY829905.1, read on the forward strand.
ACGATTGTAAAGTATTCAACAATATCTCATTGTCTATGACATAAGATAATTAATAGCCAGTGTTCAAACTGCGCACTGCATATTACAATCCTACGAGGATAATAACAGGCCAAAAAGGTTGCACGTGTTACCTGCGAAGTATGTATATTGGCATTGTGTTTTTCAGCTAGATATGGAATAATCAAGTAGGTCGAAACGTAATTCGATCTCCTGAATAAATCACATATTCGGCTGAAAAGTATCCAGATGTGAGAAGAAGGATTTTATTTTTGTTTATTTCCGCGGATTTGAAAAGAAATATGATGGATTATGAACTGATTAGTTTTTCTGTTCACTAAGTAAATATTTGCTTTTATTTTGCTTTCTCTGGGTATATGTATTAAAGATTCGGTTTAAAGTCTTAGTAAATAATTCACCAAATAATAAAAACCTAAAAATAATCGTCATTCAGAAAAAGCTTCAACATCTAAAGATGCCACAGCGCTAACTTACGGGTATATCGAGTGTGTGCGAGCTACCGAAGGACTTTGAATCTTATTAACATTATTTTGTAACGATATTATTAGGTAATTGCTTTCAAACAAAGGACCCATTAGCCTAAAAGCCGTTGAAAGGCTCTCTATCCCAGGCTTGTTGTTCCAATTATAAAAAACACGAACGATCGCCCTACTTCCAGTTATAGCGCGTGTAATCCAGCCACTGAGCCGCAATCTCTAGATAAGCAAATATCGGGCTCTCGAGACACGTTTTTAGGTCAAAGCTGGTAGAATGCACATTAAAGCTGTCCTTAATTATGCAAAAAAATTATAAGTACGTAAACTTTTTGTAATGAAACGAATAATGCAGCTAGTTTGCTGCAATTTCTATACAAGGAAATATCGGAATGCACCTAACGCTGAGCTTAATTATGGAAAAAAAGTTTTACGTTTGAATAACAATCGAATAATTTTGTGCTGGAATCTCTGGATATATTCGAGAGAAACGTATTCAAGTCTATGTGGATGGAACTATAATTTTGTAAAAATATTTTTGTTGCTCTTTTCTAAAGTTGAAAACAAACGAATTGGAATTGTTTTCTTTCTGTTGAAATAAAATATATTATGCTGTATTATAAAGGCAAGTCCTACGCGAAATGATTAATAGTCTGTAGGAGTTGTGACGAAAGGAAATAAGGATAAATTAGTAAGCCGAAACGCAAATAACCAATTTCCTGTAGATAATCCGGTTTCCGATTAGGAACGAGCTCGATAGATATACTCGTTTGTCGAATTTACTTTCCTACCGCTATGACCCACGAAATTATATCTGGACCAGAAACATTAAGTCTTAATAGTGAACCTGTATGTCTTTCATATTTAAGTAAGTACTTATAAAATATGAATGTAATTCGAAATATGAAATGAAAATTATTCGAAAATAAACAATGTCAGTGACATGGGCCTTATTTTTATTTTATTTTATTTTATTTTTACATCTTAGGAAAACTAAACAGCATTTTTAAATAGATTAGCATAACAATAGTCTAAATAAGCCTAGTAAGTTTTCACATATAGTAACAATAAAAGAATTTACATCCAAAACTAAAACAAGTAATAGAATAATAAAAACAAAAACAAAGTAGAACTCATAGGTACAATTTAAATTAAGTTTGCTCAATTAGATTAATTTTTAAACAAAATATAACTAAACTACTAATATTTATTTAGGTATCTTAACCAGGATACCCAACCAACACGAATAAGCCTTATAAAATTAGTATTCCGTGGTGCCGAGAAAATAAACCTACTTCGTCAATTTACTCAACTAGGTATCATCATCGCATACAAATTTACCGTAATAACCTTCGTGTACGGTAAAAACAGGAAAAACTAGACGCAACTTTTACCTAGACTTATAGGAGGAACCTCAGAGTGTTGGCATCAATCTGGTCAAGTCTAGGTTGTGAATGACACATGTTCTTCAAACTTCAAAGTTCTCAAAACATGCTAGTTTCCTCACGATATGTGCCTTCACCATCAGAGCACTATTCCATTGTGTATACCATATTTCCATTTGTAATCTCGTCTATGATCTAATCACGGTAAACAAAAAGTGAGTAAATACCTATTTAGTTGCATCTGCAAGGCCACTGCAGCCTCAGACCGGTTGTAAGTGAGCTCGAGTGGGCTTCAGTCTTCAACATTACTTGACAGAGAGGAATCCTGATACAGGTTCACTTTACCTAAGACAATTAGCGACCATGACGCATGTTACTATCTACATTATCTATACATCTCTGGCGACGGCGCAGCTGCACCCTCCGAGGTCAGTAGTGAATTTGATAATCTTTTCACGAAGAAACCAGACTTCATACTGTAGAGTTATTTAGAACTTAGGTTTTTAGCCCTTTAGGTACCTATATGTATAGGTACGAGTATGTACTATATAAAATCATTGCGAGTATGTCGATAATATATTGACATTCTTGACTACGTAGGTACATAAGCTCCATAAAAAGAAGTTGAAATCCGCCGCTATCGGGATCTTGGTCCATAAGGTATTACGTAGCTGTATTCAGAATGCATAATTACTAGGATATATCTCTTGAATGGTAGGTTCGACGGATTTTGATGAACTTTACAATATCGTGCTTATTATCAGAATAACTATTATTATTTACGCGGGAAAATCCACTATAACGCAGGAAAGTTAAAAATGTGGGCAAAGCTGCGGATGGAAACTAGTAATTCATATTTACAACCTTCTAATCAGTGTCAAGATATTGCGCGTCAACACATCAAAGCACCAAATACCTATCTGGTATTTGTCACGAGGTCGAAGGTTTAACGCGAACAAGGCTAAATCAAGAGAGTCTCGAAATACTCAGTGACCCGTCCAAGACCTTTACAGACTTGGGAGCGGTCAGATTAACTATGCACCTTCAAACACTTCGAATGGCACATTTAGACACATTCATCGATTTTATTAGAAATAGCGCGGAGCGTAAATTTATAGTTTTGTTAATGCACAAAATGCGTTGCGGAATTTAGTATTTCTTTCAGGTTTTGCAGTATTGACGGATGGTTACATATAGTATTACATACAGCTTTTCTTTTAGTGTAGCTTTGAAAATCGGCCATTCATCTTCGTAGGAGTGGAAATGTAAGAAAATTAATATTAAAGTTTTGCCTTATGTTTTCATCGCGCCATCATAACTTTAGTAAGATATTTATATTTATCCAGTAGGTAGATGATGGAAGCGGCCTGCGTCCACCATGGATATAGCTATAAATGTCATGGTAGGTACTGACTTGTGTTTATTAAGGAAAATATTGAACGAGGAAGGCACAGTTCTAATTATTCATTCAACGTGTGTAAAATGACATCACAGATCATGCAACGGTAGTTAGTATGTCACGGGTATTGCGTTACAGTATTGTAGAACTAAATCAATTAGAATAATTTTATTTTAATAGCAGATAGACCGTTGTACAACCACACTGCGTTCAAAGAGAAATACTTAATGTTTACTTTTGTGCCGTTTCAAGATATTTTATTTCTTTTTAGACTGCGTTTCATGTTTCTTTGATGTTTAGATGGATATTATTGTCTTGTCTAAGTATCTAACTAAATACCAAGACCAATTTGATCTCTACAATTTTGTATGTTTAATATGTAAGGGTTATTATCAGTTATTATATTTTTTACGTTCTCACGTTTAACATCGCTGTGAGACCTTCCGACCTTGTGGAAGACACATTTACAAAACAATTGTTAAACAATGGTGCATTTTAAAACAATGTATAAAGGTAATATTCGATAATACTGTTAATTATGAATTATGGCTTTGACTATGACTATGAATTGTGTTAAGACCAAAGGGGTTTAAGGTTCTGGGAAGGTACTACCGCGCATTGGTTCTTATTGCGATATCTTCAAGAAATTCCTGTTTTAGGAATGCGCTTTGTTCCTTCGTTATCTTATCGCAAAGCTATGAAGTTACGGTGCTTAAATCTTTCATAATCTCGAAGGGGCCGATTTTGATGAGAAAACAGATTGCAAAATGTTTTTCAAAGCTTTGTAACGGGATAACGGGTAACCAGAACTCAACCGAGAAGAGTTCTCGGTTGAGTTCTGGTTACAGTGAACTGATATCGTGTTGACTGTGTTTGGATAATTGTTAACTATTTTAGATTGATAAAACATCGACGCCCACAGCTGCACGTGTGACGTCACGGTTCGCTCGGAATGTGAACAATGGTGAATGCAGATGTGCGCACTTTCACCTCCTGTCTGTCTGTTCGTGTGAATGAGCCGTGCTTAGGGAGTGTCGCAATGTCGCCCGGGATTCAGACAATTTATTAGTTAACGTTTCGTGAGTCCGACTCATTGTGAGGCGGCTATTGTCGCCGATGAATAGACGGAGGGGATTCGGAGTTTTGTCATTATCAGGAAGAGATAGCGCTTTCGATTGATAAGTATAAGGAAAATGATATTAAGTGCAATAGAGAATATCTACAGTGCGAGCAATGCGGGCCGGGCCGGGTCGTCGGCCGGCATCGAGCGCGCTGTTTGTAAACACGCGCAGCGCGGCGCGGCGGCGGCGGCACTGACCTGTATGGTGTTTGCGTTGTCCTTGTCCAGCAGGAACTCCATGGACTTGTGCGGGCGGTGGTGGCGCGCGTCCGGCGGCGCCAGCGCCAGCAGCGAGCGCGCGTGCAGCACCGTGCGCTGCGTGTCCACGTCCGTCTCCAGCACGCCCGGCGGCGGCGCGGCGGGCGGCGCGGCGGCGCGCGGCCGCGGCGGCCGCCCCGCCGGCACCACGCCCTGCTCCTTCAGCGGGATGCGCACGTACTGCGGCGCCGCGGCCGCCCCGCGCGCCCCACACGGCGCGTCTGCCGCGCCACCGGCCGCGGCCGCCCGGCTCGCCACCGCGCCTGCGCCCCGGGACTTCTTCTCCTTACGTCCAGAAAATCGGAAGTTCGCGAACCGCGATAAAAAACCGGCTATACGGGAGCGCGGCGCACGCGCGGCCGCCTCCGCCATGTCTCGCGCGCTCTCTGCGGGCTCGCAGGGCCGCGGCGCGCGCGCACCCTCCCCCGCCACCTCCTCCACCTCCGCGTCCTGCGCGTCGTCGCTGCCCGATGAGGACGTGGTCGCGCTCGCCTCGCGCCAGCTCACCTCCGCCACCACGGGTGAGAACGTGACGCCGCGCGAGCCCGCCGACACCGAGCGCGCCGGCGGCCCGCCCAGCCCCGCCGCCACCAGCTGCAGCGACGCGCGTAGCTCCTCGGGCGTGTCGCGCTGCGGCGTGCCGCGCGCGCGTAGCTCCGGCGTGGAGCGCACGCGCGCGTCGCCGGCGCGCAGGGGCGTGGACGAGTAGCGCGGCTCGCGGAGGGGGTCGGGGGACGGCGTGCGCGGCGGCGACGGCGACGGCGAGGAAGGCTCCACGCGGCGCCGCAGCTCGTCCAGCACGTCGTCCCAGGCGCCCCACGAGTCGCGCAGGCGCCGCGCCGTCAGCACGGACAGCTCGCGCTCGTAGTTGTCCGCGTCGGCCAGCGCGCGTCTCGCATTCTCGTCCAGACGTCGCGCCGTCGCTTCCATCTCGTGAGCGAACGCGCGCTCCGACTCCGTCGTGGAGTCGCTGCCGGCGCTCGGCTCGCGGGCCGGGGACTCCTTGATGGGGGTCGGTCTTCTGATTTTAACGGCATCGGGTACGCTAGGAGGCGGCGGGGGTGGATTAGCCGGAGTTCGGTGGGCGCGCGGGGGCGGCGGCGGCGGCAGACGCGGACGGCGCGCACCGCCGCGGTAATCGAGCGCGGTGAGGTCGGCCACGCTGACGGTGAGCGCGTCGCAGAGCTCGAAGGACTGGCGGAAGCGCGCGCGAGGCGGCGGAGCGCGGCGCGGTTCGGCGCAGAGATCAAGGTCAGCGGGCAGCGAGGCGGCTCGCAGGGCACGCGGAGCCGGGGCAGGTGAGGGTGGTGCGACCAGGCAGGGCGCGGAGCCAGCGGCGGCGCGCGGCGGGCGGCGCGGCGTGGCGCGGCGGGACCGCTCGCTGTAACCACTGTCCTCGCTGAGGTTCTCGGCGGATAGGTGGGCGCGGGGGGGCAGGCGCGCGGGCGGCGGGGAGGGCGGCGTAGACTCCAGCGAGTCGGGCGACAGCGAGGGCGAGGCGGGCGCGGCGCAGGACCGCTCCAGGGACTCGAACTGCGCGAGGCTGGAGGAGCGCGAGAGCGAGGCGCTGCTGGCGGGCGAGCCGGCGCGCTCGCGGCGCCGCCGCTTGGCCGGGCACGCCCACTCGCGCTCCGACTCGCTGTCGCACTCGGAACCTGCCGGAGAGCTTGCCGTCAGCGCACTGCGATCCACTGCCACTCTACTCTAAGCTCACTTCACAAGCACTAGATGCCCTGAGACGCGGCTCTGGGCTCGCGGCCGGGTGGTACGTTAGACCGACCGGACGTCGACAATGACAATGACATCGCCGGATTCGTTGCATGTGCTCATTTTCTAGACATTTGGACCAGATCCAAGAGTTTGAATGAGTTACCCTACTTATCTCAGCTATTATTTTCATTTGCCAAAATTACGTAGACGTCCGTCTCATTCTGCGTAACACTATAATAAGTTATTTTAAAAACAAGATGGCAAATCCTATCATATACCCTAATTTTTAAAAGTAACGTTTATCTGCTATCATCTTGCTGAACTTCATGAATGCGTTCAACACATTTTTCCTCTTACACAGAACATACAGAATTTTCTCCAGTGAACAAATTGTTAAACAGTGCCATCTGTTGAAATTCTATTGAACCTCATCAATAAATGAAAGATGTTTAGTACAACTACTCGACGCTAGATGGCGCTTTTAAATGCTATCCACAACAGCAACCAGCAAGTACCTTTCTGTTATTTCATTGGAATACCTACTAGATGCTACTAGTTATAACAAGTTACCTGCGTTTCCTCGCACATGTATGACGGAGTCGGCGTCGGAGTCTGAGAGCCAGGTCGCGGCTGAGGAGCGTTCGGAGCGCAGGTCATCGCTGGTCTCCTCGACTATGGTCTCGAGGTACAACGCGTGAGTGCTGCCATTGTCGCCTGCAACAACACCAACGTTAAGTTATTATGTTAGCACTTATAGGTACAGATTATTAATATATAAATATAAATTAAACATCATAGGATTATAGGAAAAAAAAACGTAAACAATGTGATCTGGTTTGTGCTTTACAATTGAGTTTTTTTCAACCGAGTGGTTATATTTTTTTTAAAACTGAATTAAAAACAGAATAACACATTCATAAATATAGATGGGTATGTAACAAATTTCCTGATAAGTACTTAAATAATTAACTAAAAGGAAAGATTTCCATGTGAAATAAACGCTTAAAGAAAGTACCTATACTATACTATTATACTTGTCTGTGTCAAATGTTAAACAAAACTATGTGTCAATACCAAGAGGTCAATACCTACGTATATAATGTTATAGGTATATTTTCTCTTAAGTAATTACTCGTACTATAAGTACCTATGGAGGAAGAATACCTTTACAAATGTAACTAACGAAAGATTAAAAAACAAAATCCAAACACAGAAATTCCTTTAGCCCACAACAATTATACTCGTAATAGCGGTATCAGCACATTTGATTCTAACAAGACGTTCTATGAATAATTCGAGTAAGTACCGCTACCCGACAACAGATGGCGTTCATTACGCTCTAATTATTCCTTGCTCTACATAGCTCTACCAATAATATTATTGTTTATAGTTTTATTTTTAAACTCTTACATATACGTTTAATAGTGAAAATAGGCTCTAGTTTCGTATTACTAGTAAAACACGTTTTATAAGTAGGTTTTGTAATCTTTGTTTGTACAATTTGCACTTTTTTACGCAGAATTGACAAATAGTCGATCGAGCATAAAATTATCGCGGCTACCAGCCAATAAACAGTTCGCCACAATAGAACTTTCTCCCGCTGTGACGCAATCAACATAATTCATTCCCGGTTTCATATAAATAATTATAATTTATACATTCAATAGACAAATATAAAATTATGGCTTGCTTGTAGCGATATGGTCGGACATTTCAGAACACATATTTTTGTGATATTACAATAGAATCAAATAGTAGAGTGATTATGCTGACTATTGTTTTAGTTAATTATTTAAAGCACAAAATTTAAAATAAATATAAATTTACATAATTATATTCGTCGAAATAATATTTATATTCAAAAATTTTTTTAAAAGTATAATGAACTTATCTATTGTGATAAGTCTAATTTGCGAACCATAATAAGCATTTATCTACTTGTAAAAATTAAAACAAAGATTATGTTTTAGGTAGGTACCTAAATAATCAAAATCACCAGAAAGTGTTGTCAACTAATTATTACTTATCTAACATTATGCAACAACAGGCGGTATAATCAACTAAATATTGTTTGTAAATAAGCGTATTAATTAGGCCAAATTCGCAAGTAATTATGATTAAATTATCTACCACCACAGTCATGTTTTCGGCACACAATGGTTTCGGCTTAGGAATAGATCTACTACCTAATCAGAGTATACCAGGCGGGTTGTTGAAAGGTCTACGAACAACTATATACAACTAGTGCTATAATCAACCCGCTATGCTCTCTATACAGAAGGCATTTGTCATTGAAAACATCCACAAGAAGAGATGGTGTACGGTGTAGGTACTATTCATAGTCCAGAACACACAGCAAGTGAAAAAACAAGGTAAGTGTAGGAAGTGAATTACGTCGAACACCATAATTTTAGCATAGCCTAGCTGATTAGGGAAGTATTTATACCTAGGTCTTTTTTCTACATACCTAAGTAGGCACTTAAATCAATCAATTCTAAGTGCTTGTAAAAGTTAAACAGCATACAATTATATCACTTTCATTCATCCCAGGTTTATTAACAGAGGTTAATGTCCGCTGACAGGTGGAACTGCCGGAACCACGGCTCATGCGTAAGGGTTAGTGACGTCACACTTATCTTGATTTACTCAATATGCATGTAGCAGGTTTGTAATTAACAGAATATAATGATTAGCCTTCACAATAGAAAAGGAGATATTCCGTTGGTTAATTAGGTAATGAATACCTTATATATTATTGTAATTATACAGTTATTACATAAATTAAACCTAAAAAGGAGAAATTCAGTTGGTTGAATTAGGTATAATTACTTCCTTTTCTGTTGTCAAGGCTAATAATTATATTTTGCAATATCATGGAACACCCAAATGTATTTTTTATGCTTTTCGCATGCAGCTTAACCTACAACGTTACTTAGAGGAGTTGGTTTTAAGTTTTGTTAAGCTTCATTACCTATGTCACATAAAGTTCACTAACGCGATATATAAATTATTTATATAATTTATATATCGCGTTAGTGTTTAATTTATATAACGCGATTATATAAATAAATTCAGGAGATACTCCTATTGGCCCAAAATGTGTATCACGTAAGTGGTCCACGGTGTATCCATGCTGATAGAAATGCCGGCAGGTGCGAGAGGTCAGACGTGCGGTGCGTCTCCACACCTGCCAACATGACATTAACATGTGTTCTAACGGACCCTACAGCTGGGAACCGATTGATCTATGTTACCCCTTTCTTGTTCTTTACAATGAAGATTTGCATCGATTAGGTTAACTCGTCGACGCCGTTTAAGCATCGAGTAAAAATTTTTTTTGTCATTCAGTTAATTTTATATTGTAGAAGACGATTTTAGAAGATTCGGAAATTTCATGAACCAGTACTTTTGCACCTTCTTTAATCGTTAGGATGTTTATTTAACACCGAAAAAGGTAACTAAAAGCTTAACTTAACTGAATATGATGAAGCAAAGCTCAGTACGGTCATTAAGTATTATGATATGAGTTCAAAGACTCTGAGGCCTTGGTATCTGTGACCTTAGGCGGAGATTGTCTTAGAAAGGTCGAACACGGCCTGACTTACAATTTTACATGGGAATTTAAGTAATTGCACTTGCATTTTGAACATTTTTTATAACCACACAAAAAACGATATAGGTAATTTGTCATTTTATGTGTTTGTTACTCGTTCACTTTGAAACGGCTGGTCGGTTGAAAAAGTACTTACTCATATCACCCTTATTTATGTTCCCACTACTGGGACACAGGGACTTCTCTCTTGAAGAGAGAGAGAGAGATTAGGCCTTAGTTCACCACGCTGGCCAATTTTTATTTATTTAGGCTTTATCTGTTGGTTTCAAAATTAATTTCGCGTTAGAAAGTCCATTTATTATTCAAGATTTATTATTATTGTTTTATTAATAAATGTATCTTTGGGAAACCTTATTAACACAGACAAATTACGTGCGGGCTTATTACTTGTAAACGACGTAAAGTACCTATTTTTAACTTGAAATGTAAATCATAACTGACGCAGTTAGCTGTTTAGTTAATCTTTGCAATAGAATAATTTAACAATTGATTGGTATTATCCATCGATAGTTACGCAAAATTATGTTATCTACTCAAGATTCATACTTAATTCAGATGCTTATCGAACGTTAGCTGTTGAAGCGTGAATTGCGTAAGAAACAGACGAACTTTCGCATAACAAGAATCGGATTGAGCCAGTTATAAGCATAAGGCGAAAGCGTTATAGAGCTTTACCAGTGATGTAGCTTTAGTAATGGATCGTTTGTCACGTTATTTACGTTATATTGATACGATAGACATACGTGTCTACTACGGTCAAACTACGGTTTGTCAGACCCGCAAACAAAAACAAACATTTTTTATAATACATATAAGTAAATGGTCTTATCTTATCTTACTTAAATACATAACTTAGATTTATTATATTCTCTGGAAATAAATTATTATTTCTAGACTTCCTAAATGTTTGTTATTTTATTTTTTTATTTGTTGCTTCGATTGCGCAAGTGAAAGTTTGAATATATTTGTATCTTAGATTTTTTGTAAAAGATAATTAATTTGCAATCTGCTAATCATAAATGTTTAATTACATTATGCGGATTTATGATGTTATGCAGAGGTTTCCGATCCGATAGATTGCGTTTAGTTATAATTCTATTTCCGGTCACATAATCCATAATTTCTTTAATTCTTTACGCTATATTGTACGTAAAGCTATGATCAGCCATCGTAACTATATACCTACATACAGCGTTATTCATAAACACTGTTTAATTTTAAGTAAGCCTTTAAGTAATGCTTAACGTAATTTTGTATTCATAAATGTTGTTTAAACCAAATCAACTGTTTAAACTGGTACTTAAATAGTTGTCAAATTAAACAACCTATATAGGTAGTTTAACTTGACAGCTATTGAAGGTAAGGAGGTCTTACACCTCTCCTAACTCCTTATACAAGAAAATGGATGCTAATAAACAGCTGATTTGCTTGTTTGTTTACAATATTTTATAATGGAACTGGATTATTTTGATTACCTACGGTGACTATTCAAATAATTTTGAGCAAGATATAGCAGATATAAACGAATTTTGGCAATCTGGTACTAAAGTTTATCAAACCAGGTTAGATCCGATGGTGGAAAATGATGAAGTGGAATTTAGAAAAAAGTGCAGGTTTTCTAAGGAGAACATGAACAAAATAATAAATATTGTTAAAGAAGACGACTCGGTTGATACAAAAGGTGGCGGCATACCTGTTCACATTCAAGTAATGGCTGTGATCAGGCACTGGGGTCGACATGAGGTTAGTGTTCATTGTATACAAAGGTTTTCTACTTTACTATATTGCAGGAAGTAAGTCTTGCAATATAGCCCTTTGTGGGTCTTGGTCTCCTTGATGGTTTCTCTCCATTAGGTACCTACGTCAGGAGCTAGATATTAGGAAACTACTTGCCTAGCATTGATATTATGTCTTCAATCTGAAAATCTATGAAATTACCAATTTACCTATCCATATTTATTACCTATCCATAGTTATTTGTTTAATTTCCTTTTGCAGGTTGTGTGTGGCCCTAATATATCTATTTGTGATGTGGTATGTCGTTGGAGGTGAAGCACTCATGATGTTCACATCTTTCGTGAGAGTCAGCTTAAAAGAAGGTTTGAAGAAAGTCAATTTAGAGGAAGAAAACTTTTAGGAGACAGTGGATATCCTTCCACACCATATTTGCGTACTGCAGTGCAGTAACTAGAGACTGACAGTGAAGATGATGATGAAGGGAAAACAAACACAATTCACCAATGAATTAACTCGCAACATATTTATTAGTACCTAACCATTTTCAATAAATTACAATTATTATTATTTTTTCTAGTTTTTCTCCCAATATTCCAACTCTTCTTCCAATATTTGAAGTATTTTTTATGTTCCTCTTTTATCATTTGCATAAGTACGTAACTTATGTTCTTTTTCTGGATATTGTGAAGTAATAAGTAGTTGTAGTCTAAAACTGAACAAAAACACGAGCTAACCAAACTTCGTCATAACACCATGAATATTTTGGTACAATAACAACAAAACACAGCTGACAACAGAACTGTTCTGTCAAATTTCGTTTTTTTTTTGAGCATACGGCCCACAGATTATCCCTAATATCTATGATAAGGCTAGATTCTACTATTTCTACCAAAAAGTTACCAGTTCTAAAAAAAATAAGTATTGTTTAGATAAGTAATTTTTAAGTTAGGTTTATGAATACAAAACTTTTAAACACTTCTTAGGGCTTAATTCGTTGATTAGTTAAGTCGTGCTTAAGACGTGGATTAAGAGCTTTTTATGAATAAGGCTGGAGTTTAGTCGTATTTGCGCGATCTCTTCCTAATATAACATTTCCTAAGCCGTTTTCACAATAGAGTTAGATAGAATAGTCATAGACGAAATATACACAACTATGGAATAGTTATCATTGAACCATTACTCATCCGACTTTCACGATACACGTTATACATACATTCAATAGGTACATTACAGTGTTTATAAATCCCTCGTAGTGGAAGGTAATAATTATATCGCTTATTCATTACGAGATGGTAGTTCGCTTCATTGAGCATAGACAAAAGTAGACTATTTTCCTTTGTTTATGGTTGGCAGGAAATGCCTATTGCATAGAAAGCATAATTGTTATAAATGGTTTTGTTTATGTAAGTATTGTTTTCGAATATTATTTCAATGTCTATTTATAAAACTAAGGGACGATTCAGGTTTTAAAATAATCATAGAAGCCTAGAGAAAGTTTTAAAAGGTGAGAAAACATGGGAATTATAGTGGGCAAATCCGCAGGCGGGTCAGCAATTTAGAGCATAGCTCTAGTTGAGAAGCTATGGTCTATATATCTACCTATTACATTTTTGCACGTGCAAGGAACAAAAAGTTAGTTTTAACTGTACAACCGCTATTTGGTCACGGAGAGAAGCTTTACGGTTTGTGGTTGACGGTTATGGCATCAGATCTAGAAAATTACCTTAGCTCCTCGTCTATTTCTATAATCTATGAGGTACCTAAGGTTTATGTTTATAGGCAGTTGTAGGGTCTATTGATTAACTGAAACGATTTTGAAAACTCTTTCACCATTGGAAAGAAAGTTCAATTGTTTAATTCCGCTGTAATTAATTAATTCTTCAAAAAAGAACTCTACTTGGCTTTATACTCGTAGTTTTTATTTAAGAGCGAGTATGCAGTGAAAATCGCGGCAGAAACGACTACGAGAGTTGACAACAGCGACCGCGTGCCCCGCGTGGCGCTGACATATCGAAAATATTACGCGCAGCGCTAACCAGAATTAGTTGTGTAGCCTACAATCATAGATAAACCCCACTAGATACCGCATGACAAGCGACGACCGCGTGCCAAACATATGGTTAAATCAACCATTATGAAAAGCCCCGCCTCGAAACACGGCTTTAGTTGCGACCAAGTGTCAGACCCGTGAACTTCATATACGTTTCTATAGTCTAACGCAAGTGAAGAGGTCAGCTTATAATGGCTACTCGTACGAAGGACGTTCACTTGTCTCTTTTCCGCATTGCGCTTATTGCACTCGTTGTCTTCTCGGCGAAAGCACGTGTAACGTTAATGATGAATATTCTAATCGATATCGTTAAAAATGATAGACGACGTATATAAGCGGGTCTCTCGGTATTATTGTATGTAAAAATAAATAAGTTATCCATAAACCGTTTAAATATGTTTATTACTTACTCACTCAGTCAAATGAATTATTTGTGATAAATTTTTCTAATATTATTTTTAAATTTTTAAGTTCTACAGGTTTTGTGTATACCAAAAATAAATACATATCTACCTACCTACATGATGCTATTTGCTACAACGCCTTTGTTCCAGTCCCCGCAACCCGCATCTTCCTCCAATTTAGGTGCGTTTGAATCGGAACAAAAGTATTCTAATGCGGTAATCTAGTTTCGGTGATCTGTGATACAATAGACACTATTGTAATCTGAAGCAATGCGTCAAATTTTTACACGTCAAATAATATATACAAAATTGAAATGCGAAAGTAACTCTGTCTGTCTGTCTGTTACGCTTTCCCGCACCTCTCAACCGATTTTGATGAAATTTGGCACATACAATCTTTAGAGATCTTTCTCAGGGGAGAAAGAACAGACTTTTTACCGCGGAAAAATACATGTTTCCGCGGGAAAATTTGATTTAGATGAAATTTAGTATGGAGATAGTTGCAAATAAAAGAATATTGCGAGAGACTATTTACCGCGGATAAATACATGCTTCCGCGGGAAAATATATGCTTACGCGGGAAAATTCGATTTAGATGAAATTTAGTATTGAGATAGTTGCAAATAAAAGTATATGGCGATAGACTTTCTTCCGCGGAAAAATACATGCTTCCGCAGGAAAAGATAATAATGCTTACGCAAGAAAATTTGATTTGGATGAAATTTAGTATGGAGATACATAGTTGCAAATAAAAGTATACGGCGAGCAGAAGTCGCGCGGGGGCAGCTAGTTATAAATGACAAACTACTTATAAAATTGGTTCCGGCACAGAATATTATTAGTTAGTACGGCGCACGGAGAAAATTGTCATAGATCCGTCCAGCACAACGTCTCGCCCCGCACTGAATTGAAGGGCCCGCGAAGGGGAAGATCGCGCATTGCGTGTGTCGTTTTACGTAAAAAATTCGTTAAAAATCGCTGGGATTTTTTTTCGAAAAAGTAAGCTCAGGAGATGATTGGTATTCTTTTATTCTATACGGTGATGAAAATTAAAAAATCTTATGATTAATAGATTAGGATTTAAACGGTTCTTGCTGAAAAAGTAGACGGTATTTTACACTATTATTTCAGGTACTTAAAATAAAGAAAATAAAATTTCGGCCTCAAGAGATGATGCCTTATATGGCATAGATTATTGTGTAATTTTTTCAAAGCAATTCCGTTAAAGAACAAGGAAATAAATGGTTTCTGCTGAACCCAAATTTACCAAATTCACGCATATCTACGCCTTAACAATATTCTTTTATAAATTGAAATCACGTGAATTGATCGTTATTGCACTAGATAGATATCGCCTTGAATCGATCACGGAACATTGAGACACATTCGTTCAAAAAAATATATTTTATTATAATGTATTTAGTACAATTGTATGTAAATTCTAATGGATATTGTATCGAAAGCTTATTACTCGCAGACCATCGCGATGGTCTATGAATCTAGAAGATCATGCATCGTCTAAGATACAATAGACTCTATTATGTGAGAGACAGTATGTATCTTGTCTATAGCGTAAAATGGCGGCAATCTGTAGTGGTTAAGAAATTGAGGATTATGAATAATGTAAATTACGTTTATATATAATTTTATAATAATACTAGCTGACGCGCCTTCGGATCCGCCCGCTTTCTAAAGTTTTCTCACCTTTAAACCTTCCCTGGTATAATATATTACGGACTCGGTTGCAACTAGGTACTTGTAACAGTATTGTCCAGCCAAATATTATTAGCAAAGTTCTTGAAACTGATATTGTGTTACGATTAGTTCAACTTATGATATATCCGCATTGTCTGAGATACTTGACCTAACTAGGAAATGTACATGTTTCTGATTACATATGTATTATATTGTCTATGTAGGTATATTTTTTTATATTGATATAGATTATATCATTTTATGTTTATAGCTTCATAATTTCTGTCATAGGTGTGGACTAAATATAACCAGCACTTAAGTCAAGTCAGCGGAGATAATCTCGAGAGAGAGAGAGAGAGTAGCAATGTCCGACAGTGGGAACGTAATAGGGGTGATTATGTAATGTTAAGTAGGTATAGACTAAGTTAGCAATGAAATAAATAAGGTCCGTAAATAGTAAATAATCAAATAATCATTGGCATTAAATCAAAGTCCACAAGGTCTTTATGTACCTACCTATGCAAATTCAACGACAACCAATATGCTGGTGTAGCTGGTTTACATTCATGAATATTGCAGGTCAATTACCTTAAATACCTAAGCTTGAAACTTGTGCACAAACTTGTGAACATGGGTAAGTATATATTTTTGTGAATACTTATTATACCTACTACCTAGAGTGCTGGGATTGTGATTTGCATTCTGTACCGGACACTAACTCATTTTAAATACAAGTGTATGGAATGAAATAAAAATCGGAAAGATACAAACAATCAAGGGGTCAGAATTACTTTGGTATAAAATTGCATCCACCAGCGGCCTTCTTTACGGACCTTATAATTTAATTTATAATGAAAAACAGTCCATTTGAAAATCGAATGCGCCTCGGTTCGATAACTATTGCATCTGCGTTCAGGAATTCGCCGAGAAATCGTCGTGGATTGAATATTTATCATCTGTGCAAAGCCAAGTAATGCTCGAGTGTAATTATATATTCTGTGGCAATTCCGCCTAACTTGGAGCCATAGCCTCACCCACTGAGTTCATTGAGCACGCATTCGGCCCAGAATAATTATAATTATTGAAATTATAATTGCAAAGATTTTATTAAAGCTTATTATTTATTAAGCTTATGCAACTATAAATACGATTCCAATACTCTCTTGACGATAGATAAGGCCCTAATTCACCACTCTGGCCAAATGTGGGTTGGTGAATGTCACATGTCATTAATAATGTCCACAATGAGACTCAAAATATTAGAGTTGTTCAAAACAGTAAACAATCTCGATAAACAATCAAATGCAAATGAGGGCATTAAAAAAGTAAACTGCGAAAAGTAAATTTGTTTAAGCATCATAACAAAATAAACAAAAGAGTACGACCTCGAAGGATGTGGAACCGGTTGGTAGTAATGTCAGTCTTGATACCGCATTCATGGCATCTAAGGAATGTTGGGCACAGCTTAGCTGCATTATGATTTCAGATAACAGCACTGTTCTTATTTTGAACTTTTAAATCGTTCGTTCTTGTAGGGATGTACTTAATCTAGTCTAGAGTTTCAGTAATATTTATTAACCATGATTAAATCATTAGGTTCGCGCTCAACTTAAGAATTAGTGGTTGAAAAAAATTTGATTAAGGGCATGTAAAAATAAACATAAATGTTATTCTTAACTTTGAAAAAGGGGTTATTTTTAATGTCTGACCTATTTCAAAGCCACTAGGATGTGGGAAAAAAATGGGTCAACTTTTTGTTAGCACTCGTACCTATGTCACTGTCAGAATAATTTAGCTTTGAGTGAGCTCGGTCTGTAATTTTAGTTTACCTTGGCAACGAACGGTGCAAATAATTGCCCATGCAGAAGTATTAGCTGTTACAAAATAACACAAGGCTTTGATTCAGAAACTAGCTTACATAGAAATAAAATGTATAAGTAACAAGTCAAGTCAGCTATTAATACAACGCACCTAAGACCGACCCGGTTATTTATTACCATCGACCATACGCCCAACATCCTGTTAATAAAACTCATTGTACGAACAGTATGCTAAAGTACTTTTATATAACAATTCAAAAATTTATAGCACATTTTCTTTGTGTACTACAGTACTACATATATTACCAGACCTATGTTAACAGCTATGGCAACAAGTCAAGAATGTCGGAACGATTAAAATTAATTACAATTATAATTTCAAAATAACTAAAAGTTACAAGTGAAACTTACATCGATATCTCCGGCTCGGCATTGCCACATCACTAAATCACTCACATCACTAAATTTCGCGGCATTTTCGTTTTTTCGCTTCGAATTTTAAAATTTCGATCATAGTTTGACGGAAGACAAGCGTCCGTTGTCATATCTCGCGTTCGACTCATAAAGTAACTTGTTGAACTATAGTGATGTGAATCACTTGCGTCTATTAATATGCGTGGCGAGTGACCGCGTGTCAAGAGCAAGGCGAGACGTTGTTTGTATACCATTAGATAATGTTATGGTCTCTTCGTTAAAAAGTTTTGCATAATTTTCCATCTGAATTACCTATTGTAGGAGTTGGTACCTCTACATTAAGCCTAGAGAGGTAAAATTAGGTGTCTGATAAAAAAAACCTTAAAGATAGGAAGGAAGGTGTAGTACCTACTTCTAATGATAGTAGGTAACTTATTATCATTCTTGATTTCTGGTAAGGTGATAGCGTCTTCAAAGGGTAAAACATAGAGAGGTTTGAAAATAACCACTTCCCGTTAAATGTTGCATCTGAATTTTAGGATGAATCGTCTGAGTAGAAAAACCATAGACATATCACCAACCAACAACAAAATAGTTAGATACCCTCTAATGGCCTCTTTACGTTAAAAATTCTTCGATTCCGGCACATCATTATCGATATTATAGGTAAAATTGATTTATATAGTCATGCCCCAAAATGAACTCCTACGCATTTAGATAAAATCATTGCGCTGTGTGAACATTTTGAGGACTATTCACTATACCCGAACCGTGAACGAATTTAAAGAAAAGATTTAAAATAAATTGTGTGGTAAAAATGCAAAAATAATTTATAAAAATGTTTGAAGACATTATAATAGTACCCACCGCCGCTGAGCAGCCGCGCGCTCCGGTACATCGCCCGCAGTGAGAACCGCGCGCGCGACCTGAGAGGAGACGGAGCTCGGCGGGACGCTCACTCCTCCTGATAAAGACTACTCTTGATGTGGTCGAAACGTCGAGAGTTGTTTAACTCCTATGTAAATACGTGAGTAATTCCCGTTGTACAAAATGAATAGTACCCAGAAGGTTTAACAACTAAGCAGGATTAATATGAGGGGCACTTTAGTGCTGTTAACGTTACAAAAAGTACTCTGTAAGAGGTTTGTTTGATCAGTTAGTTTGTGAATAACTGTTTACCTAATCGCCATTATCCGTTATTATTTACTATCCAACAACATCCATAACAATATGTAACGATAACGATATTGTTTAAAACAATGCCGAAATTTTGGACAACTTACTAACATTTAAATCATCCGTTCATTTTGTTATGATGACAATATACCTTACCTAATCTTAATTTTTTCCCAAAATAAATATATAAAAAAGTTTTGTTAGTTACACTATTTATACCTTAGAAAGTCTTAAAACTTAGAACCAGGAAAAGGACACAGGCCAGATAGACATCTTTGCGGCGAAATCTTGTTAAGGAAAATAAACTTTTTGTATTTGTAAAAAAAAAAATCTTGTTGTATAAATAAATCTACGGTCCCTGTTACGTCCCTGATATCTGTAAATCCTTCACTCGATACTTTTGTGTGTAGGAGTGGGAGGGAGGAATGCTATTTGACATCATTCGTATTTGATTATAAGTTTATATGAGTAAGTAGGTATCTGTGATTATGACGCTTAGCTAGTAATTAAACCAGAAAGGTATGCATGCAGTTTATTGACTGCTGCCGACCGTGTAGATATTTATACCAAACTAGCTCTCCGTCCCGTGGCTTCGCCCGCCTTATAATATTTTCCCGTTGTAAAAAGTATGTCCTTCTCCTGCTTCTAAGCTGCTTCCCCACGAAGTTTCAGCAAGATAGATTCGACCGTTCTCGAGTTATAAATAGTGTAACTAACCCGACTTTCTTTTATATAATAAGATAGATGAGATTCTTTATTGAGAAAGCGTGTACAGTGCGATCAATAAAATCATTGAAAAAACTGTTTGATGGCCCACACGCAGTATATTATTTAGGTTACACGCAGTTTTTTTTTTCAGCTTACTACTAATACACTGTCCCCACCACCGCATACAATGGGACCAAGAGGATATTAGAATCAATAACAAAAAAAGTACCGTAAAACACTCCAACATTGCCCACATTTTTCGAATAATTACAATTTTTGTTATTTTTTTGTATGGGGACACAAGTATTTTCTATTAGCATCTGCAACTATAGGATATTTTGCATGTATTATTTTATAAGATTTTGTTATTCGTCAATATTAAATCAAGTATTTTATTATTTTTAAAGGCGGGCAATGTTATCTCGACTTATTGCCAACATTGCCCGCGTTGATTTTTGACGCAAATATCTCCTCTCCGGCCTCTAATCAGCTAACAGCAAAACCTGTACAAGAATTCTGACCAAAACTGGCCTTTACTTTAAAACTAAAGCGAATCCATGACAGGTTTCCTACCAAAATCCATGTTTGGCTAGTTGGGCAAAATTACCCTGACCTTGTTAGCATTTTCCATACAATTCGCTTTTCGCCTTTAGTAAAGTGATAGGGTTGGTACATCTCAGTAAACTGTTCTTGACTTTTTATTTCTTTTTATGTTAATAAAAAAACAAGATTATCTTCTATTGAATTATTTAAAAAACTTTTGAGTAACATGTTTGATTCAACAGATTCACATGCAAGTATTAACATTTATTCCGTGTTATTTTTAATACATTCTGGTTCCAATCTTTCGTCTTGACTTTCTTTGACGAATTCGAGATTTTGTTCTTGCTTTTAAGAAATAATAAAAATAAATTATCTAAATAATCAAGATAATAATAATTAGCAAAAAAAAAAAAACTCGGATGTGTCAACCCTAAGCTTATTTTGACTGCGGGCAATGTTGTCAATAGTAGATCGCAAAAATACCAGATAACTTTGCCCACCATTATAACTTTAGTTATACAAGAGCTGCATCAATGACAATAAAGTTATAATAATACCTTAAGTTTTTTGTACAACATAATATAAATTAAACTCATCTGTGTTTTCTCCATCACGCACAATCCACTTTTGAATTTTCACCAAAATTTGCCCGCAAAAATACACTCTGTCTTTGACGAGTTCCAACAAGTTACTGAGTGACTTTAGCGTTACATCCAATAGACAGTGGTGCTAAACACAAAACCTATTTTCTACCAAAGTCAATAAATGTCACCATAGTATTCAGATATTTTTGCTATTAAAAGTTTTGCTTAAAAATTGGTCTTCGGGCAAAATTACCCTCGGTGGCAATGTTGGAGTGTTTTACGGTATATATAAAAATAACTTAAAATTATCTAATAGTGTATAATCTGTCATGCATGAGCAACGTATCGAATTAAAAGTAATAAAGTAATATCTACGACAGTGTATCAGCTAGGGCGTGCAAAACCGGAAACCGGTTTTTCTGAAAACCGGAAAACCGGACGAAAATTTACCATTTTTCAAAACCGGTTTTGGGAGACAAAACCGAAGTTGACTTCGGTTTTCCCGTCAATGAATTAAATTTGGATTTAAATCCAAGTTTTCGAACTTACTCAAGAAATATACGAATTATACATGGAGATAATCACAAAAGTTCGAAATATTTGTTGTCTTAAAATCTTTAAGGAAATCTCCCCTAAAAGCTGATTAATTTTATGTTTTTTCTGTGTTCCTTTAAAGACATACTTCCGCAGAACAAAGACATAAAATTGCAATTAGAATGACGCACACGATGGTCAAATATTATTTTTGATTTGATCGAGTTATTTAAAGTTTATATAATTATTTTTTGGCTTATAATTCTATAAATAATGGCATTATTTTTCGAAAAGCAGATGCTTTTTGATTAATGGTAAATTTTCATCGAATTTCAATCTTTTTCGTTATCATGGATAAGTAAAAAATTCGAGTAATTACGGAATTTGAGTACTGTCGTGGCTGCAACGTGGCACAAGCGGCACCTAACATCAACAACGTTTACGCAGTTAACATTTCAATTTCAATTTCAATTTCAAAAAGCCTTTATTCACTGACCAAATATATACAGTACATAATAAAAGTAACATAATATTAATTTAAGCAACCAGTTGGTCAGGTTGTCCATTGACATAGGCCTCCCCTAGTTTATTCCACTCGTCTCTGTCTCTGCCACTGCCACGCAGTTAACATTACAAACCAACAAACCACCTCCCATTGGTTTGCTTGCTTCCGTTCTGAAAATATCCACCTCAAAAATGTTCTCCTCGCGGTCGTCCGAAGACCTTTTTTTGCGATGATAAATTCAAGACGATTATGGAAGCTGATTACAATCTACGGCTGAATTAGCTGCAACACTTGAAGTTAGCCTCGAAACAATAGTGGTTAATTTGCATCAAATCAGCAAGGTAAGAGAGGTTAACAAATATGTGCACAACAAACTGAATAATCGCCAGCGTGAAATAGGCGTCAACACGTCCCTTGCACTGCTCAACAGACACACAAATGAAGAAATTTTGAATACCAAGTTGGTTGGATCCTGGTTCAACACCTGAACAATGCCCTAAACGTAAACATATATACATACATAAAAATCACTGATTATTACTGTTTGGCCGCTACTAGCTACTACTACTACTACCGTCGGTGTGATTCATCACAGCTTCTTATCAAACGAGTTGAGCATTACTGCAATTATGTGTACTGAGAATTCTTTTTCTTCCTCGGTTCCTCACTGCTGAGGATCGTGACCACGTACAATCAGCCCCCACTGTGTACGGTCATACGCAGAGTGTAGAGCGCGGTGAAAGCTGCCTTCACCGGCCTGTTTGATGGTATCAGATCATCTCGTAGGAGCCCTGCCCTGTGCATGTTTTCCTTCCATCTTTCCCATGATGATCTGCTTCTCCAGACAATGCCCAGAACCGCATAATGTGTCCGAAGAAGCTAAGAGCTCTTTGTCGGCATGTTGTAGAGCCGTGTGGTGATTTTGAGCTCTTCTAGGATCGAATCATTGGTTCTCATGGCCGTCCATGATATACGCAGCAGTTTACACCAGCACCACATTTCAAATGCTGCTATCTTGCTACTGCCACGGGATCTCACTGTCCATGTTTCGGCTAGTATATGTATATATGGATGAACCAGTGCACGCACAAGGCGTACCTTCGTTTTCCGCCGAATGCCTCTACTGTGAATAACTGTACTGTACTGTGAATAACTGAACACAATGACGGGGAAACTGGCACATCACCAACCAGCATTGGCCAATCGCTCGTCTCTGCGGCTTCTAAACGTCAACGCACGACCTCATACTGCACAGCAGACGGTCTCCAAGTTGCAAGAACTGGGGGAACCTTCCGTCTTTCGTCTTACTCACCAGACCATGCGGCTACAGGTTACTACTTTTTCCAGAATTTGGATAACATCTTGGCGTGAAAAAATGTCGATACCCGAGAAGCAGTACAAAATGCCTTTAAAGAGTTTGTTACCTCCTACTCCTATCCAGCTGAATTATTTTAAGAAGGGCATCAATATACTGCCATTACTTTGGCAAAGATGCATTGATTGCATGGGTGATAGCTTCGATTCATACAAATAATAATAAATGAAAAAAAAAATGTTTCATATAAAACGGCAATTTCATAGGTAAAGACCTAATATATCATAAAAAAGTTTATTTGTAGATATAGTGGGTATCTAAGAATATTGTTTTCTTATTTAAAATCTACTTTTTAATTTTTTTTCCAAAACCGGTTTTAAAACCGGTTTCCGGTTTTGGGCCCTCAAAACCGAAATTAAAAACCGGTTTTGAAAACCTTCCGGTTTTGCACGCCCTAGTATCAGCCTATGGTCTTGACTGTGGGAACCTTTTTCAAACATAACCTGTACAAACATTGATCATTACGTTTTCCACTCTAATACCAGAGCAGTAATTACAGTTTGGCTCAAAACTGGTTTGTAACTTGTGGTTAATTTGTAGGACGGTAGAGTCGGTGAATTGGTAAAAATACTAGCTTTTGTAATAGGGTTAGCCTCCGAAGGGTACATAAATTGCTTGCTTGGATTAAAATAATCAACGATTAAAATAAAATACAGGATTATTAAAAATAGGTACACAAACAAATGATATTTGTAGCATCATCATAATTGGAAATTTTAATATAAGTAACTGAGTATAATATTTTCACCTCGGCCATGAAATGTGCAGAATTCAAAATGAGAATGGATGAATGTCCGTAAAGGACGACGAACTCGAGGTGTAGGTGTCAAAAATGAAAGCCTACTCGCTCACAATGAAGATTTTCAACAAAACCTAATAGGCCGGGATCCGTAGTACATGGAAATCAAGTGATTACTAACAAGCTAATTTTTGGTGAGTAGCTTCGTTTCGATGAGACGTCCAAAGATATCCTATACCCAACTCTTGATTGTGGTAGCTAACAGAGATATCAAGGATTAAAAAATTCAAGGATGTAAAACCGGGATAACGGACCACGAAATTTGTCGGACAATATGTCCGTTAGATTTTATAAATATTAATTAAGTATACAACAAAAAATCAGCTGGTTAGTAATCATAGTAATCATTTAAATTGACCTCGTTTTCGACACATTTTGGAAATGGCGGACTCTTTGATCAAACCATAGGTTTTGTAGGACAAACATGTTTTTATATAATTTAGATAATTATCTTGAGATATAACATATTGTCCTACAAATTTCGTGGTCCGTTATCCCGGTTTTACATCCTTGAATTTTTTAATCCTTGATATCTCTGTTAGCTACCACAATCGAAAGTTGGGTATAGGATATCTTTGGACGTCTCATCGAAACGAAGCTACTCACCAAAAAGTGGCCAAGTGCGAGTCGGACTCGCCCATGTAGGCTTCCGCAGCAATTGTTTATACGAAATAGTTTATGACGTATAATAAAAAAACTACTTGATAGATTTCGTTCAAACCAATTTTCGTTGTTAGTTTTTATGGTAATGTACAATATATATTTTTTCTAGATTTATCATCCTCTTAGTTTAGAAATTACAGGGGGGGGGACACTCTGTTTTCCACTTTGGAAGAGTCTCACGTCCAAACTATTAAGTTTAGAATTAAATGGTGTTAGAAACATTGTTATGATTTTTGAAGACCTATTCATAGATACCCCACACGTATGGGTTTGATTAAAAAAAAGTTTTTAAGTTTCAGTCCTATGTATGGGGAACCACAAATGTAATTTTTTTTTTTTTCAATTTTTTTATGAAATCTTAGTGCGGTTCACGGAATACATCTACTGACTAAATTTCAGCTTTATAGCTCTTATAGTTTCGGAGAAAAACGGCTGTGACATACGGACGGACAGACGGACGGACGGACGGACGGACATGACGAATCTATAAGGGTTCCGTTTTTGCCATTTGGCTACGGAACCCTAAAAATTAGCTTGTTAGTAATCACTTGATTTCCATGTACTACGGATCCCTGACTATAATGTTACTAATCATCATACTGACTATAATGCTGTTATGAGTTTTTGCGTAATGTAGTTAATTTTTTGTCTAAACAATCTTTTAGTGCTAAATACATGACCTAAGTAACACGTGCGATCAGGTCTATTTTTTTATTTTGACAGCTTATGTAAATCTCATCGAAACAGTCTTCTGCTTTGGAAAAAAACAAAGACAAAATTTATCGAGGCGGAAATTACCTTATGATTGGCGTACCCACACTTTTACCTGCAGTGATGTTATTTGACTAAACAATGGCAAAACAATGGTGTTTCCCGGAAGACTGGCAAATGCAACAGAGAACGTCAATAAAGAGCATTACGAGCTGCGCCGGCGCCGGTGGCACGGAAGTTTTTATGACATACAATGTACCTATGCTGACAGATAAAAATATGGCGATGATGTATATATAGCGAGCGAGACAGGATTTAGTAGTATTTTTATCCTATAAAATCACCTCAATGTAAGTTTTAAGTGTAGAATGTAAGCTTTTTTCATAAACATTAATTTTAATTCACACACTGCTAAGTGGTATCGACAACCATTTTTAATCTCTCCGAAAACAAAAAGTTTTAATTTCGAATTGAATTAGGAACACCATAATCCAAAATCATTGTTCCATTCAAATTAAACTCGACACAATGCATTCAGATTACAGGCATAAAATGTAATAAGTGGGTATATGTATACATTGCAACATTGCTTATCGAATGAG
The DNA here is from genome assembly GCA_963691955.1 of Chloroclystis v-ata. NCBI lineage: Eukaryota > Metazoa > Arthropoda > Insecta > Lepidoptera > Geometridae > Chloroclystis > Chloroclystis v-ata. Next base: position 7,922,089 of record OY829905.1, read on the forward strand.
CAGATTTCTACTATATACTATTTGTACGTATAGGTACAGACAAGTGCATATTGTGTACTAGGTACGTGACTTGGCAAGGACAGACAGTTACTCCATCATCATAAGAATGCCGCTTTTTGAGTTGAATGCAACAATCCAAACCATAGTACGATTTGAAGTTAGAAACAGTTTTATCGACAGTATCTGTACCGTTCATAGATATAATTATACTTACGAATACTACTACTAGTACTTATTTATTTGTAAGTTATAATTATATCTGTGTGTAAATTACTCCCTCGGATGTACAGTCAGGTACAAATAGTCAGTAATATTATAGCATATAAACCAGCACATGAAACCACAGGAGCTATTGAGATATCATTTTGTTTTTATATTTAATTTAACTAATTTATAAAAATTATAAACCACAAAAATCAACTAGGTATACTTTAATGGCTGATACGATTAAAATAATCCCATGAGACACATTAGATTTACTGTGATAATGTGTAGGTAAGTAACCTAAGAGAATAACATAATGAATATTCTTTCTATAATTTTTCCTGCGACTGTAGGTACTTCACAAGGTGATTGTCTGATATTAGAAGTTATTGTCTTTTTAAGTTCATGCAAAGTCGTTGCCAAGGTCTTGTCGATTAACAAAATAAATATTTACTTAGTTGTTTTTAGGGCCGATGCCTTTAAATTAATATAATAAAATAAAATTGTTGGAAAATTAACAAAGCAGCATGGGTTATGGTTACCTACCTTTTAGATATCAGGTATACTTGAAAATATACATAGTAGATATATTTTATTATACATAATGATGTGATTTTTTATAATATGGCCCTATATATGTATGTATTTAATGGCTTTTTACACTGAACTATTAAGTATACGTTTTGAATACTCATAACACAAGTCTATACATTTTTAAAATGGTCTTTAATTTATTTATCTAAGTAGTATCTAACATAAATATAAAATAAAACAATACGACGAAAGATGTAGGCATTTCAGTCGACATTTTATTCCTAACCTTTGTAATCTTGCTACGGTCCAGAGATCAGCTACTATCTAGAGTCAAGTTGCTGGCCTCTTATACACAATACCGCTTATCTTTTATTTCTAACCTGTTCACCTATTTATTTCCTGTTTTATGAGTGAAATATTACACTTTGAATCTTTTCCTTAGTCAAGCTTCTTAAGCTTGAATATATTCATAAAGATCTATACAAGATGTTTTCATAAAAAAAAATATATATACACAGCCTAGCCAGTCTAAAGAACTCTGCGCAATCATAAATTAAAACGTATTGCAGAGCAACGGTAACGTATCTACAAAAATCAGATAAAACGGCGAAACTGATGATCAATTTATAAAATGCCGCATAAAGATAGAAAATTTCTTCAGTCTTTACGAAACTAAACAATGAAATTTATTTTGCTATTTGTTATCGTGCTGTGTTTCTAATTCAGTATGGGGAGCGCGTTTAAAGGCAGAAACACATTTGTAACACCCGACGCCACCCGATGAAACGTGATGCGTGTTGAGTCGAATCAAATGTACTGGTAAAATGGGGTGTCTTTGAGAACCGGGGTGACTTTGATGATTACTCAAAATTTATGCTATTTTTTAATTTTCTCCGTAATACTAAACGCAATGAATATTGTTTTTTTTTGTGTTGGGAAGACTGATATTCTGGCGACCATTACTCAAAGTGTTCGTGCTAGAAGGTGCGTGTGCATGAAAATAAAAATAATTTACTGATAGTGGTGAAATAAGCAAGAAAATTGGACCTGCAGAACTTCAAATGTACAACCGTATGTATTTAAATTTGATATATAGTAAATGCACAACGTAATTGTTTGTTTCTTTGTGAATGTAAATATTTTGATGTGATCTAGTTGCGGTCGCCATTTTGATTTTAATGAGTACTTTTGTTTACCGGGGCTACATTGATACGCCTACGGGGCTACATTGATAGCTATCATTCTCGCCCCAGTATTTTTAAAATGTTTTATTTATCTAAGTAGTAGTATTCAATCTCGCCCCCATAATTTTATTTGAATGCTTTTTGTTCAATTAATTGTGTGCGTGCATAATTAAACACATTTTTTTAACGAAAATATTATTTGTTTCCAGTTTCATCAATTCATCATGGTTAGAAAATATAGGACTGCAGGGTCCCCAAATTAGAAAAATTATTCGGAAGAAACCTTGGAGGCGGCCATTGAGAAAATAACAAATGACGAATTGACCATAAATGCTGCTTCTATACAATTCGAAATGTTAGTGCAGATCCCCCCCTTTCTCCCACTTAAGAGGAGAAGTGATCTCTTGAAGCTAGTGTTTAATGTTAGTAAGCTTGTTACTCTGTTACTGATTTATGGCTGATGTTGATTGGATTCATAAAAAAGAATTGAAGTGTCGTATATTTCTTTAATAAAAAAATTCATGATACCTATGCCTCTATTTATTTAAATATTATGATGTTTACTTACTATCAATTTCGCCCCTTAGATCAAAGTAGCCCCAAAAATATTTAAAAAATCCTACTTCGAAAACGATAAGTCTAATTTTTTTTTTTTAAATTGGATTTTGTTCCTATTCGGTGTGTTTATCAATATTAGTTAAAAAAACAGGTGGTATCAAAGTAACCCCAAATGCATTATAACTTTGATTACGCGGTTTTTATTTTTTTATGTCTAAAATTGAAAGTTTTTTTTTTTATCGTCTTTATTATAATAAAGTATTTAGTATGTCCATCATACTACTATTTTTTATAAATTTTTACATTTGAAAATAAAGATGTAGCAGACATTTTCATTTCAAAATTAATCAAAGTCACCCCGTTTTACGGTATGGTTTTCTATAGACCAGAAACACACTTTGAACACGCGACCCGACGCCACGCGCGCACACGCCACCTGATCCAGACGTGCCAGATCTGCGTGTTGCCCATGGTGGGGGTAAACACGCCATCCGACGCGGGCGCGTAGTATGTTTCTAGACAACACTCGACGCCACGCGTCATTCGTTCGAGAACTGTCACTTTATGCCAATTTCATATTAATTTTTTGCATTTATTTAGCGAAATGATGATGAAATGCTAGTATGTCGTGGCGTCGCGTGTTGGTAATATGCACGGTGCACGTCGGGTGTCGACACGTCGCGTCGCGTCGGGTGTTACAAATGTGTTCCCTGCTTAAATCTTTTCTAACCAGTTTAGGAACATGCACGTTGTGGCTTGTTCTATATTTCACCCAAGCCGTAGGTACTTATAGCGTGTTATGCACCAATCAGAATGTTTTTAAAAAGATCAGCTATTATATTAGCTAGTGATTAGTAGATTATATCTAATTACTCTATGGAAAAATGTCATAATGAGAACAAGGCCTATATCCAACAGGTTTTAAACGGGTCAATCAGATCATCAAATATTTCATTCATTGTCATTATGTGGGTGATTTTTGATCTCCTAATTTCTAATACAATATCGTAGATAATCCAAACATAGGTAATTATATAATCACAATTTTCTTAATTTAAATAGTTTAACTGAATAGATGGAAGTTACCGTATAAGGTCAGCTATTTTTTCACAACAAATTAGTGGATTTGGTCTTGATATCGTGCTTTTGTGAACAATGATCAGTGATGCAAGCCACGGGAAGTAGGCCATGACATGAGCCGGCCCAAATGAAGGCGGTTTTTCACAAACGAAACTGTTAACGTTTTCATATAAAGAGTTCTATTCTATTTAATTAGACATATAGTTTATTTTACGATTGCCGTTTTTGGTAACTTGAAAAAGTACCTATCTATCTTTCTTTGGTCAATTGCATGAATTAAGAGCTAATAGAAGTGTGATAGTACTTGCTAATGGCCCTAGCATTGAAAACTAGTCATGAAAAATATATAATGCATTTTATCTTCATCTTTATCATAATGTAATGTTCTAAAACTAAGCATGAACACCGGTCTACCGGAACCTGTATAGTTCTGAAGTGATACGTTTTTACAATAAAAATAATATTATAACTTTTGTACAAAAGTAGTTTTGTATATATAGTAAGGAAAGGAACTAAGAATAGAATAGAATATTTTTATTAAATTAAATAGTTATTTTACGGTATAAAACCAAGGAAAGAAGATAAGGAGATTTACCTCTTGAACTGCGGATATGCGAAAAACTTTTCACGATCAGTCGTTTGTTTTGAGTCTTCATCACTTCATTTTTTTTTAAATTACCACAATAACAAATATTTTTAATTCATCGTGGGACAGAAGTCGATCTTTAGATCGCTACGCTGAGAGCGCGGGACAGTTGAGTGGATAAGAATCGTAAGTAAATTGGTAAATCAGATTTTAAATTTGAGGTCGCACGACGTATTATTTTGGTTAAGATAAATAAAAGACTGCCAAAGATAATACAGATGACTGTAAAACAATAAAGACTTAAATAAGATAAGATAGATCAATCACGATGAAGTACGAATAAAATGATAATTTTGGAATATTACCAAGTTTCTGATAACGATAACAGAGGAAATGCATTAAAAAGACAAACTATATGTACAAACATTCGATAATTAAGCAGCAAATATTGGTATATTTTATAATAACTAAGTATATTGATCGTTGACTTAATTATACAATTTGATACTTGTATCAAGTGTTAAACATAATTTACTTCTGTTCTAGCAGTCGAAACTTATTATTTGAATAATATATGTTTAAATAGAAAGATATACAAGTATTAGTGTTAAAAAAAAATTAATTAACAATCTGTTACATTGCTTTGTAAAAACTTAATTGTATCTATGATTCAGTCATCACTTTCAATTAAATATCGTGACAATTCACTTCTATAACTGCAAGATTCATCGGCGTCAATATCGGTAATTGGTTACACTTGATAAATTTTCACGAAATATCGTCAAAACGTTTTACTATTCGTGATTAAACTGACCAAGTGTCCTTATTTCTGTGTCACGAAAGTTTGGCACGCAAAGCTGGTTTACCGAATCGAACAAATTGGTTAATTATAACGTTAAATACAAGATGGAATCGTCTGTTTCAATTTTAGATGGAATTGCTCTAGAAGTGAGGTCTAATCAGTTTTTTAAGATCTTAATAAGTAACATACAAACTTAAAACACTTTTTACATAAATTTCCAATATTAGGTCAGGTCTAAAGTTCATAATCGAACATTTTGAACACAAAACCGATCATTGAAACAATCCAGTAATATGTATATACTTTGTTATTGTTTATTTAATCGAATATTGTAGTTGTCCTTACCGTCTTGATGTCTTTCATCTCATGCCAAGATTAAGTAGACCTTGAGCTGTCTACTTCATCCGAGATAGTCGTGGATTCAGAATTCACTCACGGAGAGGACTCATGTTTGACATTTTGTGCGCAGTTGGCCTTATTAAAGTTTATCAGTTTGAATGCACAGTGAATTACTAACATGCCACAATCATATGATTTAAACTTTAATAATAATTATTTTCTTGAATCATGATATTGAGAGGGGTTTTAAATGGGTTCGTGATAAGTAGAATTTATGAAGATAAGATAGAAAATATTTGAATAAAAACGTATTAAGTAGGTTAATACGTTTTAGGTACCTAAGTATTCAAAGAGCTACTTGCCATTTTACTAGAAATAAAAACAATAACAGCTATAATGCTATGCTGACGTCGCCCCGGTTTTGTATAGGTACCTAGGCCAGACATGGGCCATACGTAGTAGTGTAAACATAGGCAAATATTGTTGTAGAGCTAATATTTACTTGGAAATTTCACACGATATTGACCAAGACCATGATTTTGATGAAAATACGTTATGACGCGGCGTGATAAGAGTTTAGTTGTGAAATTGTAAGATAAAATAACTCGCCTTGCAAAAAAGCAAGCTTTACAGAGCACAGATGTATATAACATCTGTGTAAAGATTGTATTTATTTAGAAATAAAAAAACAGGAGATTTCTATAAATTAAATACCTAGATGTATTTTACTGTAAAAACTGTCGAGGTTTGATTAACTCATATTGAGATAAACGGGCAATACACGAAAAGGGAGCCGTGTTGGCTAAGTGGGAGCACACTTTCATTTCATTCCGAAGGTCGTGGGTTCAAACCCCGCCGCGCACCTCTGATTTTTCTTCTTGGAAAATTATGTGTGCTTTAAAAACACGTGCTCTAACGGTGAAGGCAAACATCGTGAGGAAACCGGCATGTTCTGAGAACTTTGAAAAGTTTGGAGGACATGTGTCATTCACCAACCCGCACTTGGCCAGCGTGGTGAATTAAGGCCTTATCTCTCTCGTCAAGAGAGAAGTCCCTGTGTCCCAGCAGTGGGAACGTGAATAGGGGTGTTATGACACGAAAAGGTAGGTAGGTAGGTACGTTGAATTTTGATCTTTGAAAAATAAATTAAATATATAAAATCTATTCGGATTAATGTGACTACCTAAAATACCATTCATAAGATTATATAATTCCTGAAAATTTTAAACATGTTAACTTAATCTAAATCTGTAAAAAGTGTAACTAGTTTATGCCTAATTGAACGAACACGGAAGCAACAAACCACTAACGCATGCAAAAACGTGAGTAACAAAACAACAAAGCATTCTCATACTTTCAAAACTACACAGATACAACAAAAAACAGAGGTCCAAAACGGAACCTTGCGAGATCCCTGCCCTTTATGCATGGGTACAGCATGAATATGTTTCAGTCAGGTATGCGATTCACCCACGGATTACTGATGACCTTTACTCGGGGACTGGTCGAACCACATGCTTCGACCTGACATCGGAATGCAAACGCTACTCTACCAAACGCATTGTTCAAAAACATAAAGCATACATGAACTTTACATTAAAATTATTTTTCGACGTAATTATGTTATACATTAATTGCTACGAAAGTAGATGTTTTATGGCAAATTATTAAATTTACCTTCGTTGGGTACCCACTCTTAATTGTTAGTTTCGTAACGGTGGTTGACCGTTGTTTTTTTATATTTTACGACGCTACGAACAACATTTATATTTTCTCTTTGCAGGTTTGATAGAATCTTGTAACCTTATTGTATTATTAAAAACTGTACAGAATAGGTAAATATGTAAAATTTGAGTCACATAACTAAGAATGCATGAAGAATGTAAACAGCTTGCAGCTGGACTGTGTTTAGTAAGTAGATACAGGTGACAAAGTTAGACAGCTTAATGATTTCTATGAATATGCAATAGGGTCGTTGAGCGAGACAACTTACTTCCAACAAAAGGCTAAACATTTTCTTAAAATATTTTCAAGACTCCAAGTCTATTTTTTGTCACAGTTCTTTAAACAAGTTTAAAGATCAATAACCTCTTCGATGTTTATTTACAACCATGTTTCTTGATTTCTCTTTAAATTTAATTAGTGTTACGGAATAATGATCAACGTTATTAGTGATTCTGTTGAAATATAGATTACTTTCACTACCTACCTACGTTTTCTCTAAAGAAATCCGAGCAAAAATGAGCGTGTCGCTTTTTATTAAAATGAATGATTATAGCTATTTCCTTTCATGTATCTCTGAGATTCTGTGGTTTTGGTTTACCCGTGTGACGATTTTACTTAACCATTCTAGTTTGTAATCTACGAAATGATTTTTCATCATATTGGTATGGTACTACTGCATTTAATTTCGATAACAGTTATAATTAAAATGAGTATTATTTGTCGTTTCACGTCACGAGTCGCCTAATTAAGGTAAGTTGTTTTGACTGTCTACATTTTACTCCGTTCGGTAACTTTCGCTTTATTTGCATTCTGAATGTCTCGACTTATCTTTTTATTTTGTGTAAGGTCGTAAATTCGCAGGTTATTTTTAGAGCGTGATCTCAGAAGGTATCTCAGTTATCTCTTTTGCAAGTTCCCGCTACTATTGTTATGCTCGAATCTGAGTAATTATTAGTTTCTTTAACAATTGTTACCTGAGGTTGGGCTCGAACAATGAGATTACTTAAAATTATTCGGTGATTGTTCGAACTAGTGTCTTAATTAGTCGTGTAACCGGCTGAGATAAATACAATCATGTTCTGTCTGGTTAACTATTACGGAGGTCATTTAGGTTTTGTAAGATAATAGTACGACAATATTGACTGAGTCACCATTGATCGTGTAAATTCGACAGGTAAAATACTTTTTCAGAAAGTGATATCAGTACGCTGACAGGAATCTGCCAATAAGCCGGAGTAGAAACCAGTTTATAAAACCCGTGTGCACACATCCATGAGATGTGGCAACTGGCAACTGCCCTCATGATGGCATCGCCTGTTCGCAACACATCAAACACACTAACGAGGTAAAAGGCGAATAATTACATAGCCGTCTATGCACAACATTCCGACACAACAGTGCTATAACAACACCACAAACTGCACTATAAACTACACGTAGGCTTTAACGGATCGGCACAAATAGCGGCACTCACCGTTAGTGCCAAAATATTCAGCATCCTTATCCATCACATCATGCTGGAAGCCGTAAGCGGGCAGCCATGCATGGGAGCCAGGCGGCTCAGGCCAGTCTGATATGTGAACCTCCTCCATTTCAACATGAACACAACACTGCACTCCACAAGCGTTACACTAGCATGCACGAGCTACCTCTACGCTCGTCCATTAGTTGATCATTTAGGGCGATAACGGGTCTGTTGCCTTTCACTGACGCGCGCGCGCGGCGGGGTGCGGCGGTGGACTGGCGCGCGGGCAGCGATCGCGCGCGCCGCGATCTCTCCGACAAAAACACCCGGCTGCACTCCTCCGGGCAAAGCCCGACACAACTCAGAGATCATCGCCTTTCGGAGACGATCGAGCCTTCGCAATCGCACCCGACGTCACGTAATCCAGACTGTCGATGTCGTGGGTTGGGTACTAGGTACCCGTCCGACTTGTTTATTACCAGTGTCAACACCTTTTGTTTTGGTCCAGACGCCGCTATAATTAAACATAATCGTGTCTGGCAAAATCTGACGCTTCAAGGCAGCCCCAAGGCGTACTACTACAGACGCTCAACGATGTAATTTATTCTTCGTGAGATTTTATGGCGTTAATCGTCATACGGATCACGATTACCCTTCTTACGTGCTGTTACAAAACTTTCAAACTTGGAGAAAGTCGACCGGCTTGTATAAACAATGACAGACATTTCTAAAGTGTCGCGAACCAGGTTATCTTTGAACAAAATAACTGTAATTATTATAAGCTTATGTGTTCCTCGCGTGTTCCGCCTACACATACACAGTAAAGATTTTAATCTGAAATTATTTATGGAACTAGGAACATGCAAACTATACAAGACAAAAGCTAACTTTTCGTGTTACTAAAATGATGACACATTACAATACCAGCCATTGTGTCTAATGAAAGGAGATAGGTACATTTCATTGTAAGATATTCCATAGCAGAAGCTGCAACTGTAAAATAGAGTTAAGTTTTGAATCCAGATTTTAAAACTGTTTTATTAATAGCAACAAAAGAAGTCCGCAGTAGAATAAGGAAGTAGGGCCATAGACAGGGCATTGAATGGGCGATCCGTTATAGCTCTGCCAAGCCGTTGATTATGCAAGGACTGAGTAGTTTATCCCACTTCTGATCCATTATGAAGACAGGACTCGTTTCCGCATACCGCCGGTATCTACAGGTTGATTCAATTTAGTTCAAAACTGTTTCCTTACTCTAGCACACTGCTTACTTTGCCCGCAGTTATAAAACTAACTTAACTTAATAAGGCAATTTCTGTGTTTTTGCTATAAAATATTTTAATTTGATCTTACTCAGCGGATAAGTAAAGGTGGTTTTTAGTAAATTAAAGTAAGGTGTAACACATCAACATCAGCGACTGATGACAATTCTTTATGCTATTCACGGAGTTACTTACTCTATGCGTCATTATTAAATGGATAACGATTGCTAAAGAGCAGGTCCATGCATCAGCATAATCGACCGTATCCTGTGGAGAGAACTCGTCAATACGCCTGAGGCTAATTAGCTGTGTTTCCTCTCGATGTTTTCTTTTCCATTTAACCATGTGATCACATACCTACAAATTCTTGTACGGACATAAAAACTTTCAAATGTATCATAGTCATTATGAATCATGTCTGATTACGAAGGCATTAAAATGGTTGTAGAGTTATTCGGTGCTTGATTCGTTCATAAGGATAAACTTACACATCTTAAAAGACCTAAGATTATGTCATGCATTGGCTGCCGTATTGCCGATGTCATAAAGACTGCGTATAATTAAAAAAACTTTAGTTACAAAGTTATAAAAGTATTATTATAAATAGATATTTCCACGATTTCCTTTCGATATCATTAAAGAAAAAAATCATTCTCACGGTGCAGTAAAAATTAACACCACCTGTATCTTGTCAGAACGCCATTTTACAGAACATGGCTCCCAACTCGCCCGACTGAGCGTTTATAAAAATACTTCTGTGTAAAAGTTAATGTTAATATAATGGACTTTTATTGCACTTAACCTCCAGTAGTCCCGTTAGATGAGCGATGTAAACAGTAACCGAACGGCAATTGATTTCAGAAATTAAATTGAAATATTTATAAATTTTAATATTTTTCTTACTGACCGGGTTTACTAAGTTGGATCCAGAGGTAATCTCCAGAGGAACCTATGACCTTCGGAATGAAAGTAGAGTGTGCTCCCGCTTCGCGAGCACTAGAGCTACAACTACAATACAATGCATAAGGACAAACAGACAGCGGGAACGTTGTATTATTCTATGTATTGAAATGCATAAATGCTATGTTACGAGCATCAAACTTGTTGTAATCGGTGTTAGGAACTTTGACCTTTCTGAGAAAATAAAAGTAAATGCCTTATTGTTAACTTTATTACACTGAGTTACGAAATAGAGAAATTACCATACGGATGAACTTTGGCTCTGACCGGGGATAATTTTGTAATTACTGTTTTGAATACAATTTTTGTTCGTTTGCGTAACTTCCGTGCATAATGCGGATAACTCAATTTGCAACTGAGATTTTATGTTTTTACTAGCTGTGCCCGCGACTCGGTTCGTGTTAAATTATGTTTGTAAAATTAATTTATATTATGGGGTCACGTCTTATAGGTAATACTGGAGCAAGATTTTAAATAGCCTATCCTGTCCCAGACATCTAAACTATAATGTTGGAGGGATCATTGGTCTACGCTACGAGAAATAGATAAAAAAAATAGATAAAAATTTTAGTATCGTTTATCGAGCCTATAAATAAAATATCTCTGAAAACAAACTAACTTACATGACCGACCCTTATACAGATTTATTATTAGTATAGGTAACTAATTTGTGATGTTTTAGACGTACGACACTTACAACACTACAATACGTTCGACACTACAGTAATAATAATTGATATTTCATAATTAAAAAAATAATTTCAATGTTGCAAACGGTCTCAGAGAGATAATGTAGGTATTTCAATTTCGTATTGTTGTCGACATATAAATTTACCCAGTAGATGAGATTTTCTCCAGTCGGAAATGGTTTCGAAAAGAAACAAACGATTATACCCACACACAGTATCTTCATCATTGTCTTGTTCCCACGCATACGAATTCACACTAGTCGGCCGCGGGACTAATTTGATTTTAACCGACTTCAAAAATGGAGGAGGTACTTAAGTCTACGTTTGTTACGAATAACTAACCGATAAAATAATAATAGTCAGCATGTCCTGCGAACTTTTAAAAAATTACAGAACATGCCGGTTTCCTAATCATGTTTCACCTTCATCGTTAGAGCACGAGTTTTTAAAACTCACATAACTTTTTCTAGAAGGATAAGAGGCGACTGAGTCCTTTGGAATTAAAGTGCATTGTGCCAACGTCGCGTAGCCAACACGGGTGAAACAAAAAACTATAAATTATATTAGACATTAAACTGTTTCATTTACTATTACAGTGTTTCTCTTTCATTAGGTACTCTTAACCGCGTGATTGGCCGCAATCCAGGATCGAACAACTCGACGCTAGATCGGTATTTGTTTCCAAACATTTCAACATGGCTGATACGAGCTTTCGTAGCCATTAAAATACATAGAATGATTAATAACCTCATTAAAATTACGAAGCTTATGCTGTAAGTGGAGACATAATACTATACGAGTCCTTTATTGTTAGTAGGTACCTTCAGTTTTTTACGTAATTCATTTCATACACATACAAAATTCCGTATTTAAAAAAAAAATACAGTTTCAGTTGTAAACATAAGATATAGGGGGAAAGGACACAAGGAACATTATCTATTATAAGTAGATATTGTCCTTCCGCTGTTTTATCCGCTTTAAAGTGGTTTTTTCGCGGCAAAACAGTACCTAGCCGTTGTGTTACATTATTGGGAATTTTCATAAAAACCCATTTAGTAGTTTTGCGTGAAAGAGTTAAATCATCCATCCATACATTTAAGAAATTAGTAGGAATTTACATACACCATAAAAATCCAAATTAGTACCTACAGGGCTAAAAACGAAGTTTTATTTTACGAAAATTCGTCGACGATTGTTTACTTGTAATTAAGGTAAGCTATTAAGCCTACTTAGATAAGATTACGGGCTTAGAAATAAGTACCTACCTAGATACTGTTTACTTGAGTACCTTAAGTAGGTTATCGTCCTTTTACCGTTTTCTCATTTCTGCATTCTTGTAGGATTAAACCAAGATAATGAACTAAAGAAAACCACAGACCACTAACGTAAAAAATATGGTGGTAGTAAGTACCTACTGTTCATTTGTTCAACTGAAAAGCGCCCCTTAACTAAGCTCTATTCTCCTAACTAAAAATGCTTTTAAAATGTTATCATCCCTTATTGTTTTTAATAAAGGCTTATAACTTTTGCCTTCTAACAAGATTCAGAGTTATGTTTTACCTACTCGTAGATAAACTTGCTTTCCGCCGGAGGTTTCTTTCATTATTTATGCAATATGCATTTAAATCAACCAACAAGAGCCCCCGAGACTCTTCTTAGCTCCCATACGATGTAATTAAAAGCCGTTTTGTTAAAGAAATAAATAAATATGCTATTTCAAAATCTTTCGTCATGCACATTGTACTTAAAGCTGCATGTCCCATGATGATTGCCAAAATATTCCCTAGGCTTGCATTGTTGCAGTAGACTTTTGGGCCAAGGCCCGGATTACCTACTTGTAGGAAATCATCAACCTACTTGCCGGCTTCATGTGTTTATAGCTAACTGGATTACTGCCACAGATTACTGCTGGCACAGTTTCCTGAAATGGCACGTTAGTTGCACGTGGACTTCATTGCAAAACAGAAACAAAAAAAAAATGTTTACCTAATATACTTACCTACTGTAAAATGTCGTGGTTTGATGAATTTATATGTATAAAGCAATGTTACTTTTCGTTGTAATTTTATAACTCATAAACGGTTGGGCCGATTTAGGTGATTAAAGAAATATATAGGTAAATAAAGTAAACTTATATTTTATTAATTTAATTTGAAACATTTTCAATAGGAATTTTATGGAATTTATCACTTTTGTCTCATTCCCAAAATCCCCTCTAAGGGGGATTACTCAGGGGGGACAAACCCTTTATTCTAGAGGAGCGCAGTGTCATACCCGTTTATCGGAATATTGGTAAGATCAAAGCGTGTCTGGACTTTGAACCTATCAATTTGCGCACGCGCGGTGCATTGATCCCCGTCATATCGAGTATCGCTTCTCTGTACCGTGTCACCTGATCAGTGACTAGCCAGAATGCATTGAAAGCGGTAAAATGTCTATTACGAAGGAAACTTGCGATACAAAATATCATTTACGTGTTTAGAAAACTGTTAATTAGAAAACGGTCTTCGAGTTTCAGCTAACCTGATTTCAACCAAAGCCATAATAAATTCATGTAATTTAGTACCTATTAGTTTACAGTAAATTTTGGAATGTTCTTTCCTAATTACTTTAGGTTTAATCCGAAAATTACATAACAAAATAAAAGACCGTTTTTTAAGAGCGAGTATGCAGTGAAAATCGCGGCAGAAACGACTACGAGAGTTGACAACAGCGACCGCGTGCCCCGCGTGGCGCTGGCGTATCGAAAATATTACGCCCAGCGCTAACCAGAATTAGTTGTGTAGCCTACAATCATAGATAAACCCCACTAGATACCGCATGACAAGCGACGACCGCGCGCCAAACATATGGTTAAATCAACCATTATGAAAAGCCCCGCCTCGAAACACGGCTTTAGTTGCGACCAAGTGTCAGACCCGTGAACTTTATATACGTTTCTATAGTCTAACGCAAGTGAAGAGGTCAGCATATAATGGCTACTCGTACAAAGGATGTTCACTTGTCTCTTTTCCGCATTGCGCTTATTGCACTCGTTGTCCTTCTCGGCGAAAGCACGTGTAACGTTAGTGATGTAAATTCTAATCGATATCGTTAAAAATGATAGACGACGTATATAAGCGGGTCTCTCGGTATTATTGTATGTAAAAATAAATAAGTTATCCATAAACCGTTTAAATATGTTTATTACTTACTCACTCAGTCAAATGAATTATTTGTGATAAATTTTTCTAATATTATTTTTAAATTTTTAAGTTCTACAGGTTTTGTGTATACCAAAAATAAATACATATCTACCTACCTACATGATGCTATTTGCTACAACGCCTTTGTTCCAGTCCCCGCAATCCGCATCTTCCTCCAATTTAGGTACGTTTGAATCGGAACAAAAGTATTCTGTTGTTTAATGTAATCTAGTTTGGGTGATCTGTGCACTATTATTGTAATCTGAAGCAATGCGTCAAATTTTTACAAGTCAAATAATATATACAAAATTGAAATGCGAAAGTAACTCGGTCTGTCTGTCTGTTACGCTTTCCCGCACCGATTTTGATGAAATTTTGCACATACAATCTTTAGACCCTGAGAAAGAACAGACTTTTTACCGCTGAAAAATACATGTTTCCGCGGGAAAATATATGCTTACGCGGGAAAATTCGATTTGGATGAAATTTAGTATTGAGATAGTTGCAAATAAAAGTATATGGCGAGAGACTTTCTACCGCGGAAAAATACATGCTTCCGCGGGAAAAGATAATAATACTTACGCGGGAAAATTCGATTTGGATGAAATTTAGTATTGAGATAGTTGCAAATAAAAGTATATGGCGAGAGACTTTCTACCGCGGAAAAATATATGCTTCCTCAGGAAAAGATAATAATGCTTACGCGGGAAAATTTGATTTTGATGAAATTTAGTATGGAGATACATAGTTGCAAATAAAAGTATACGGCGAGCAGAAGTCGCGCGGGGGCAGCTAGTTATAAATGACAAACTATAATAAAATTGGTTCCGCCACAGAATATTATTAGTTAGTACGGCGCACGGAGAAAATTGTCATAGGTCCGTTCAGCACAACGTCTCGCCCCGCACTGAATTGAAGGGCCCGCGAAGGGGAAGATCGCGCATTGCGTGTGTCGTTTTACGTAAAAAATTCGTTAAAAATCGCTGGGATTTTTTTTCGAAAATGTAAGCTCAGGAGATGATTGGTATTCTTTTATTCTATATGGTGATGAAAATTAAAAAATCTTATGATTAATAGATTAGGATTAAAACGGTTCTTCCTGAAAAAGTAGACGGTATTTTACACTATTATTTCAGGTACTTAAAATAAAAAAAATGAAATTTCGGCCTCAGGAGATAATGCCTTATATGGCATAGATTATTGTGTAATTTTTTCAAAGCAATTCCGTTAAAGAACAAGGAAATAAATGGTTTCTGCTGAACCCAAATTTACCAAATTCACATACATCTACGCCTTAAGGCTAAGCGTATTAATTTTCATTGTTTTCAAGATGTTGTAATGACGGATCATGCATAATGCCATATCTTTTCTTTACTTATCAAAGAAAATCTCAAACAAAAAGCATAGCAAGCTACAGTTGAATTACCAGGCGCCCATATAATGCAAGTGCTCTTCCGTCGGAGAAGTATGTGAACATACAACAATGCCCATTGTGGCGCTACCATTTCACCTACAATTACCTATACATACATCCATTTACTCTCTACTCTGTGGTGTTTTCACATTAGCTGTTCGTATATAACTTGATTAATTTAGTTTAACCGACACGATTTTTTTAAAATACATACCTATTTGAAATCGGCTAAGTGAAGTATGATGATCAACATCATTGTCTGCCTATAGGTATAACCTTTAAACTTTAATTGTAACCATTATTTTTAAAACTGTAACTTTTTAATATTTTATGTTACTTACCATTTAGGATAGAACGTCTTGGTTGTAAGAACTGTTATGTTTTATGTGAAAAATAAAGTTTGAACTTTAAACTTGATTTATGCCGGCAGAAAACTTAACCTTCGGTTACTGTAATTTAGTTGCTTAGAAAATCATCAAAAGTCATCTTCAGTTATGGAAAAAAAACATCTTTATTGATTGACTAATGTTTTTGAGCTTTTTTCAGTCCTGTCCAATGCATCTTTATTAGCATCTTCAGTATTTGTTGGAAATGTAGCATCGTATCGTACACACTAAATATCATTAACATAAACTTCTCAATACCTACATTTGTAATGTGTGAAAAGTTTTGTCCATTGGAAACAGATGGATGATCTATGGTCGATATGTAGTCTTGCTAGTATTTGTATAAAATGCAAGAAGAAATCTTCCAAGTAAGATTTTAAAAGAGTTTGCTTGGAAATTTCCTAAATATAAAAATTTACATTTTATGTCTTTTGTCCTGAGTAATGCTACTCGCTTGCTCTATCTAACATAATGTGTGAGTGTGAGGTCTTACTTCTTACTAATAATCTTGTTATTCGTTACAATATAGAACATGAAGAAACGTTATAGATAACAATAATACGATTAAAATAATTCAAGTTCTCTCTTAACAATGTGTGTCTTATGAAAATAGGAAAACGAGTAAGAATCTAAAATGTTTTAAAATTCAAACTCCACAAAATAATAGGTATCTAACTTGCGTAGGTACATAACAAATAAAATATGTTATTAAAATGTGTTATTAATAGGTATCGATTGTACAATAACATTCCACATCATAAAAAACAACTAAACGAATCGATTTTAAAATAAATTAACTAGAATAAAACAATTTGTAATTTTATTTCGAACAGGAAATAATTTCACGGTTTTATTTTAGCAAACTTACACCACAAATTAATTCGTATGAACTATTGCCAAGATTTAATGGAGTATTTACGTGCAGAGTGTTGATTGTGCTAAAAACATAGCTTTGTAGTTACATCTCGAGAGCTAATTGGCACAGGTGGGAAAATACTACGGTAAGTAAAAAACGTATGGGAGTGGGAGGAAAGAAATTTGTGATTCTCAGCTAAAGTATTATTTAGCATTAGGTATCGTATTGTTCGGCTCTACTTTGGAAAAAAATATATCCAAATCTCTTTGAGAAAAATTCGATAGACAAGTATCTCTCTCTACCAATGGTTCATTCAAAAGATCAGCAGTCCAATGGTAGCTTTAAGATACCAAAAACATCAGATCAGTATCAGACCAGATTATGCACATGAAAAATAATTTTAAACTGTAAAAAATTTTGCTCTGGTCATATTAATTAATGTATTGTCTGAACTTAGAAACTATAATTTTAACACTACAATTTTAATAAATTGATAAAAACGAATAAGCAAAAAATCAATAATTTCGCTGGATGACTTAAAACACTAATTCCATTCACTTTCTCTCTTCCATTGCATTGTGCTTCGGAGGCGGAAGTTATATTGACACCTAAAGTTACATCAGCAGGATACAGCCGTGTCGGGTCACTGGAGTCCCACAATGGAGCTGTTGGGGCCAGAACTGGGCCAACCCAACTGCTACTTAACTGGCAAATTGAAGCACGTCGAAGTATTAAATGTTACTTAGGTACTATTAAGTATACTTAACTACCGATCGAGTGGAGACCACGGATCGGCAAACGCAGCGTCGGACGTCCACCAACAAGATGGACACAGATGATCTAGTCAAAGATAATAACAAAACTTTTTGCTTGACCTGGGAATGCGCACCCAATCTTTTCCATTTATATAATAGGACACATACATACAGCAGCGTCGTTCTGTGTACCTACTGTACGTACCAACATTATCCAATATCCTATCCGTCTAGGTTGGTGCTTAGGTAGGTTAGGTTGCAGGTTGCCATTTACAGTAAGGCATTTGGTAACTTAGATTATGAAAGTGAATTAATTTCCCCGTGCATCTCAGAATGGGTAGGTACGGCGAACAAATACTTGTTATTGACTCATGGACATATTATACTCGTACTTATCTACAGGAAATCTTAGAATCAGCATGTACCTATATGTCAAACTTTTTGCCTACATTCACACAATCAAAATAAATCAGTAATTGGCAGATCCATTTTTGTATTAAACTTCCACGAAGAAATTCACGAACTTTTATACATAAGGCCAACAGTGGTTCGACAAAGTTTTTCGTAGGATTTCTCGTTTAGGTACCTATACGAAGATAGGTCCCAATTTTTTACAAGTTGATAGATTTTATAAGAAGGTAATTACCTACTACGTAAATAAAATAGTGTGGCTTTACGACCTAGAGCCTACTTGTTACATTGTTTTATCCGTATTGAAGAATTCACTAGCTACAAGATTCATTTTTGTTCCACATTTTGTGCAGTATCTTATCGATTTCTCGTGATGTCGTGATAACAATCGATATTTCTGCAACACGGCTATTTATACCGATGATTAAATCGATAGCGTGGTTTTAGATTAATTTACTTATGCAGATTAATGAAAGGAGGTTATTGAACGTCAAATGAGGTCTGATATCAAATGTCATAATTTAAAATTTTACGGTCGTTGTCTAGACTTTAAATACGATATTCAAATACGTGATTCATAATTACCTGCAAGGGTCCTAATTATTTCAATTTTGTTATTTTGAACATGACCTTTTTATTAATTAAAAAACTTATAAGTACAATATTTTAAACCTACGTTCATATTTCAAATAAAATTAAACAAATAAAATATTATAAATAAATATAACTAAGAAGTTGTATTGTGGATTTTCACCACGCGGCTTTTTTGTGCTATAAAAGATTTTCTGTACATTAACCTTGTTTGAAGAAAGGCAATAAAGAAAGAAATGTTAAATAAATAAAGGCCGCTCCCCATATTTCTCTGAGTAACCCAGTCCTGTGCTGCATCGTACAAAAGTAATTTTTTAACGAAATCGATATTCTATGGTTCTAAACTAAGCTATTGAAATTGTGTATGAGTAATGGTATCAAAGACAATGGCTTTTATCCGTGTTGCAATCATTGGTATGACGAATTGAATGCAGCTTCGACCTCAAAACACGGATTAGGCGTAGAGGCGTGCGAGAGCGGATAATACAGGGAACGTAGGTACGTAGCTACATCTTATACATACACCGTTATGCAGCATAGAGCCAACTATCTGGATATAAAATAACTTTTTAAAAAGCCACGGGTGGAAAGCTAGTGGCATGATAATAAGGACAAGCCCTACACCGTAGGTAGTTAGGTACCTACATAAAGTATAAACGCCAATTCCACTTCATTGCTTTTTATCTTTGACAACAAACAATTTATATAGGTAATTGCCTTTAATGAAGATCTTATGAACGTGATTAGTTACTTTCGTGATGTCTTAGCTTCTGGGAAAGTTTCCTCATCATATTTTAAATTCGCTTTATCGCCGCTTAGCAGTTTCTAAACCCCATTGAAAGAGAAAGGATTTTCAAGATCCCTTCCAAGCAACTTTCATCCTTATCTCGATGACAGCTGCCAGATATTTTTAAACAATGGTAGGTATGACGTCAAATGTCTCGATAACAGATTTAAAGTCACACAGATGAAAACGTGGCACAGAAAGATCGTTTCCCAGCACCAAGGTAAAATACACGATTAGACTCGATAATATTCTACTTCGGTAGAGCATTAAATCTCTTACCTACACAATATTATCATAACATTTTAGCTTACCTAATGTTTTGATAATAGTTGTGTAAATTCCTCTTCAGCATGATTCACATGGATGAATTATGAGTTTTTTAATAACATCTCAAAATAAAGTATAATAATTAAAAAAAAGCTAAATAATTCACACAGCTACATCCCCATCACTAATAATCAATAATCTCGAAGGTTGTTATCGAATTTCAAAATAATAAATCAATATTAAAACATTATTATTCCTAATCTTATTCTTATAAAAACTAGGTCAAAAAAGCAGAGACGGAACGAAACCCATAGTTAGCGAATCGCACTTGCCAATCTATTTGAACTCTTTTAAAACAGGTGACAAAACCTAAAGAAAACTATCTAGAACGGTAAAAAAGCATTGTTTTATCTTTATCTTGCGACACAGTGATCTTTATCTAATCATCTCCAACATGCCTGTGGCGCCGGTTTTCCTCATTACGCCACCAGAGGGCCTACTCTACTTGCGTTGTTACCCAACTAGGACTTTTATGTAGGCACTCTTCTCAAATTATGCAATATACAACAATAATATAAGCCTTAATATCATCATAACAACCACAGTTAAAAAAACGGCGAAGTGCGAGAAGACTCGCTCATGAAGGCTTCCGCAGCAGTTATTTTTATTAAAGTTTTTTGTTTGAAAAGAGAAACAAAGCGTTATTATTGATTGTAAATATTGTAATCCTTTATAGCACACACTTCAAATAAAGAATCAAAACTTGGTCAGATTGTCGGTTCAAAAAGTAGAGCGTCGCCAAGAAGTATCGGTTGCGGACAACCAAGTATGAAATGTCCTAAATAGGTTAAAACAATTACAGCCACTTTTCTCGATTTCCGTCTTACAACGAATAGGTACCTACCTACGTTCCGCTCTCAATACGACTTGATAACATCTTGGGGCAATTAACGGGTAGCCCTTTTGTTTAGAATGGTTGAGTACCTATGGTAGACTAATAGCTAAAACATCTCTACCAGATTTTATATATACGAAAATAAGTCTATTTACCTGATACATTTTGGTATCGGATGATTCCTAAAAACTAATATTTTAGGACTTTGTAATGAAAGATGAAAGAACATGAGTTTACCTACCTAGGGTAGACCGGGGGCAATAGTAACAATTTTTGGTTTTCGGACAATTTTACTATATAAACTTGGGTATTTTACTATAATGATTATGTTTCTAGAAACCTAATTTCAATAGCTACAAACCATTTTGTTGAATTTTACGTAGGGCTTACAGAACATAGAGAAAATTAGGTAAGAATGATGACAGGGCGAGTGCTACAATTGACCCCTTCTCTGGGTCACTTGTACCAAAAATTAAAAAGAAAATAAATAACAAACAAATTATCGAATCATAACTATAGTATCGTATATTTGTTATTTTGGCATTTATTAATCAGTCACTATAAATAAGAACGTAGGTTTCAGGAACAGTCCTACAAAATTCGCAAGATAAAACTAAACAAATTTAAATTGAGTTTTCTCCACTTTAAACACAAATAACTCAAATTCTTATAGTTTGGCATAATCGCTTTGGTCTAAGCTTTGATTGAGAGTTAACAAATAGCTTATATATCTAAAATTGTTGGAAATAATTCACAGATATTATTTTCTATGGAGTTACAATTGACCCTGGTACAATTGCCCCTGTTAAACTTTAAGTTGTCTTTAAGTAAAATCATTATCTATCCAGTAACATTGAATGCAAAGATGGAGAAATCCACTAAATTATTTGTTAAGACGACAGAGTGTTAAAAATAACAGTATGAAACTATTTCTTAATTACTATTTCACCTAATTTGTACTCATTTTTGTAAATTATATCAGGGGTCATTTGTACCACGGGGTTAATTGTACCGTTACAATTGCCCCCAGAGAAGACGGTACAATTGACCCCAAGTATAGATTTTGGAGAAATAACTTAATATCTCGGAACATTGTTGTGCTTTAGACACACAATATTGGGAATTCTAGAACTGGATACCTAGGTAAACGCGTGGTTAATATATAATTACATGAAACACAGTAACCACTGAGTGACAGGGCAATTAAAATAGCAAAAAAAATTACTTTGGGTGCTTGAATACAAAAAAATGCTCCTACAGACGTCCGTTTCGCAGCGAGCGCGCTGCCGACTAGTGAGCAAGTCGGGACACTTAAGGCGCGTACCCCGGCTAACGCACACACAGATAGGTCTCCTAGAAGTTGAGATATTCCCAATGGTACTATTGCCCCGTGTTACTAGTGACCCCGGTCTACCCTACATGTTAAAATAATATTGGGTGGGGCTTTAAGTTCAGATATAGCCCTTGTCTCGCCATAAACGAACAAAAAGCCTCTGTCTGTCTGGACGGTTGAATGTCTATTTTCAGTTCATGCTAATAAGTAGGAACTGGAAACCGACTTAACAAAGTCATGATTCATGCTTTCTCTATAAGTAACCTGCTAAAGTAAAGATTTCCAAGTGTGTTTTACTGGAACTATTTTATGGAATTAATAAATTACCTAGGTACATACCTACATACTTACATTACATTGGTACTTACCAGACTGCATAGGTATTGCGTGCATGCGTGTTCTAACGCTAGGTAACTCCAACACACAGAAAATGCATCCAAGCGCCTATGAAATTGTATGACTGAGCGTGGTGGATGGTGTTAAACATAGTAGGGTTCATTCCAGCAATAGTCATACAAGTCATTGTTCAAATGCAAACAAAGCAAGAATAGCTCTTGTAGAAAAGTGCCCTAAAACTAAGAATTGGCCCTGCTGGCAGTAAGGCTGATTATAAAAACTAGGGCGATGCTAAACAATCGGCTACTTTCACTAAATAAACTAAAATAGATGAACAATACAAACGCCTTCTTCAAATATCAATCCATAATCCATTTCGTTACATAATTACAACATTAACTTTTACAAAATCCATTCTCTCTTAGATAATCTTAATCGGAAATTGGCTTATTACTTACTTACGTACAATACTGAAGCAATAATGTCAGAAGTCAGATCAGAACTATCAATCATCTATGTATTGAAAGTGTTCCTGGACTATAAGTGCTAATTACCTAACTGGTAATATTTCATCATTGACATAATGCCAATAGAACCCACCCATCTTTCTATATAAAAAATACAATGCCATTTTTATAAACATCTAAGTGAAATGTTGTATCCGAATCTAAAAATAGAGTGAAAAAAGGATAGCTACAAAAACTGTATCCCACCGACGAGCCAGGCAAGTTATTGAAGCAAGACGCCTCTACCCCCCGGGTGCAATGGCTGACATCCGTTCACACGAGTGGTTTCGCAGGGGTGGCGCAACCTTCGTGCGAGGTCAACCACACAGCTGACTGGCAGCGACGCCGGCTACACCTGGTCAGGTTAAAATGTGCATTTTAAATGCCTGGCATGTGCAGATATGTAAGAAGCACTTACGTTGCGCGCTCCAGTTATGTTATTTCGTAGTAAACCATATTAGAGCGCGCAATGTACTGCGTGAGTAGAATGAGTGGAATGATAAGGCAGTACCTACTCGGCAGGCAAACATTTTTTATGTCTACGTTTTAGGAATAGAAACTAGTGAACATTATTTACGGCCTTTTTTGAACGTAATTTTTAAGGGTTTTCAAAACAACAAATACCTAGCGGAAGAATGTCGAATAGCGTAAAACTGTATATCACTTATCTATACTCCGTAGGCTATATAGGTCTCCGACGAAAAAAGAAAAAATGTAAAAGCTATTAAAGTATTGTTGAAAAAGATTTATTTATTTATTTCTCATACGACAGACTAAAACAACATTTCAGCGACAACGCTCTCTAATTCGCTATTCAAGTACCTATGCATTATTTATAAAGCATCGGCTACACGACTTGGTTTAACACTACATAACACGAGTACAATATAAAAGCCTGCGTCTATACACATTGATAACATTTTCCTGACTATATAGTATATACAAATATTTTATGATTGGCCAGTGCAGGTAAGACTTCGAAATTAACAACTAATGCATGTACAACGTGAATATAGCCTTACCAAATCTACAGCAAACGATATGTTTCAATAATATCATAATTCAAAATAAGTTATAAATTTTCAATACTTTTTAATTAATACAGAGATCAATCATAAGAAACGAAAAAAATGGGTATGGTTATGTAATACTGAAAATTCGAATGCTTCAGAATTGCACCCCTTAACATTATGCAAAAAGTAATTGGGAAACGTTGCTTTTTCGTCCAAAAAGAAATTTCAAACAAACGTCTACAAATGGGCATGGAATGTTAAAATATATTGTGGACAATAACAGTTACGAAGAACAAAAGATTTTCTAAATAAGTTTTGAATATTGGAACTTATTAATAAGATGACAATAATACACGCTTACTATAAATTCTACTAGAATTAAATTTTGATTATAGCACATTCATCTAGCTAGGTATGTATTTATGTAGCTATCATTACAATACAGTAAGCTCTTGTGCAAAACCTATCACTATTAACTAGCATATAAAAGACTATTATTATTTAAAAAAACAAATAAATATTCCATATAATTAGTATTTTATCGTTAATAAATAATCACAAACAACAATGAAATAAAAAATATTTGTCTGATGCTCCATGCCAGTTTGAAATAACTGTGAAAATTTGGTGTTGACATGAAGTACCAAATAAATTATATAAAAACTCTTGATATATTGATACAATTTCTACATGCATAACATTACAGCGACATAAATATAAATACTTATTCGATGGCAATCCGAGGAACCATAATAATTATAAAACCCACAACATAATATCTACAATAATATCATTTAGTTTCTGTATTATCCAAATCTATATTATACTGTGCTTGAATATATAAAATTATGACTAGTATATCGGTTCTGCGCACGTTGGTTCGTTTTTAATTTAGCTGATGGTTCTATAGCTGTATATCTCGAAACAACGTCATATTGTTGGCCTTGTTTATTAACCCCTAGACTAGCAGTGTAAAGTTAATCTAGAAAAACATCTTCTTTTCTCCTTTGGTTTATATCTACAGGCTCTAGGGGTTAAGATTAACTAGGCGGAATGCGAACCCGTTGCAAGACTCAATTGGAACAAAATAGTAAGTACAGCCAACAGCACAAGATACTATCAGTTACTTCAATATAAACTTGTCGCTTTCAAATAAATTCAACAAATTTCAAATCAACATACCAATGATTTAACCGGGTTAATGGTCGTTACCGTCGTAAATTCGTTGAACTAATTGTCACGAAAGTCCCATGGTGTTCTGTGTTCATTGTGTTCTATCGATTAACAGATTCCACGGCATACATTAGAAAACAAACGTAACCGCCAATACATTCAAATTCAGAATCCAAGGCGTAGTGCGTTCACAACGGTAGTCAACCAAAACAGCACTAAACTTGTCATTCGCTCAGCCCATAGACAAGTTATGACTATTCAAATTCAGAATCCAAGGCATAGTGCGTGAACAACGGTAGTCAACCAAAACAGCACTAAACTTGTCATTCACTCAGCCCATAGACAAATTTTTGACGATAGTGACGTCATGGCTGCGTCTGTTGATCTCGTTGGCTTCCTTGAGGCTGGACTCGAGCATGGAGTGTCGTTTGGAGGTGTTGATGTCTTTCTTCCTACGCAGTACGTCGGGGCTGTGTGGCTCAGATACGCGCCGGTCGAGGCTGCTGCTGGAGAAGGAATGGTGTCTGTAGAGCGGCGACGGCGGCGCCTCGGGGTACGCGTGAGGAAGATACGTCTGGAATGATGGTCTGTTCTGCGCTGCTTCCATTATGGAACCTGGAAATATTGGCTTTTAGTATTGGAAGATCAAATAAATGATTGATATATCGATACACCCTACGTATATTCGTGTAACTGCCAGATACACACTTATACGTTTTATGCATGTTTGGCATGCCAGTCTATCATTATAACTTACAAAAAAAAGTCTACTTTAATAATGTTTGTCTTGGTCGTATAACTGTCCAACTTCATAATCTTTCTAACATTCAAATCTTTTGGAACAGTCTCCTATTAAATTTGTGTTTTGCAGATACAGAATTATACGTAGGCAGTGTCGATATGTATAAACACTGAGTGAGACTAAAATACTATCTACTGGATTTAGAAAATGAAAATAAAAATAAGAATTGTCTAGAATGCCTCATCTGGGGCGTTAGGACATTTTGGCCAATAAAATAACCTCCCAATAACCCTCAAACATCACCTTCACCCGGGGTTATTTTTATAAAACAACAGTTATAGTGTAAAATATCCCCATTGACCTTTTGTGTTATTATTAGTTATGTTATATAAATAACTAGCTTTCCGCCCGCGGCTTCGCCCGCATTATATTAGAGTAAAAAGTACCCTATGTCCTTCTCCTGGCTCCAAACTACCCCCCTGCCAACTTTCAGGCAAATCCGTTCAGCCGTTCTCGAGTTATAAGTGAAGGCACTAACACGACTTTCTTTTATATATATAGATTAAGAGATGAATAAATACGTATCCTAAATATATATCGAAACCGCAGGACTTATTACAAATAAGTATCTAATATTATCGTTAGTATTTCACTAGCTTAGTCTACCTATACACACCTCTAATAAAATATCTACCATGATCACCAACAAGCATTTAAGCTTATTTATTTTCATTAATAATCCACCAAGCAAAAACAGATATAGTAAAGCCACAATAAAAAGCAGGATTATAAATTGTACAACTTTCTAAAAATATCCAATATTACAACTATATTACATAATGAATATTGTCTGTGCATTACATTCAAGATCTCTTAAAATATAAAATAAATGGTTTTGATTAAGTGCATGGATTTAAAACATGTTACAGTAAAGGATTTTTATTTTGGCTTTATTTTTAAATTAAAATGATTTCTGGATATTGGGATAAACGGGAAATCAACGAACATTTTGTAACGTTGGATTTGGTCAACAGTTTTGTCCCAGAAGGAAGGATCTCTTCAGGACCAACATTGCAAGGACACGGATCACGACCGCTTGCCCGTTTATCCGAATATGAATTTATCAAACCACGACAGTTTTTATAGTAAAATATGTAAAATGATGTTATGTTAATAATGTTTTAGAATGGATATGTATAATGTTACAAGCTTTCACAAATATTAGTCTACATAAAACAGTTAGTTACATAAAAGCGTGAAGTAATCTTAAACTTATCACCTCGATTCGCGAAGTCTTGGTTAGTGACCTACAATGAGGTAAAAATCATTTAAGGTGAATGTTTTTCGTTGCTACAACAGAAAATAATCTAATTGGTGGGGTCACAAATGCAAATAAAATCAATTTATTTTTAATATAAATAATGGAAATCATATTGGAAATATAATGTTACATATGTTACTTACCAAGTGTACGGACTAGCCAGGGAGTGTCGGATTGTTTTTGATTCATCGCTGATTGGACTTCGTGTAATGCAGAGTTTAGTTGGTGACTTAATTCCTGAAAATAAATTTAAAGTATTATAGTACAGTCATTAGGTATTTACCTGGAAACTTTTCCGGGAGTTTTGAAAATTGGTAATTTTATAGATTTCGATATACCTTTCCAAATTTCAACTTTCCCACCTCGCATGTTTGCCGCTCGCGCCGCCATATAATAAAATGGCGCCCAAAATTAGTGTTTTGATAATAACTCCTTTCCGACGCATTTTACAGAAAACATATCTACACGAAAATTAAAGTAGAGGACATTTCCTACAATCTACTATATGAAAACAAGTCGGGTTTTCCTTCCTGACGCTATAACACCAGAACGCACGAACCGATTTCCACAATTTTGCATTCGTTGGAAAGGTCTCAGGCTCCGTGAGGTTTATAGCAAAGAAAATTGCAGGAAAGTCTAAAACGCGGGCGAAGCCGCAGGCCGGAAAGCTACTTTACGTTATAATTTTCCCTGAAATTAACAGTTTCGGCGTAGGATGGGCATCAAGGAGTTAGGCTGGTTATAGCCGACTTAGGCAAGGGGACAATGCACAATACGCTCCACAGCGAGACGTCAGTGCAGATCCTAGTTCCCCCACGACAAATGAGATTTTAGGGCTCTTTCAATTTATGCGTTTCGTATCGGACCGCTGCAGTGCCGAAGCGGTGCGTTTGTCGTTCGGCGCACGGCCGGTTGTTTGTTTTCATACAAAATGCACGGTGCGGCAACAGCGCGGTACACACAGCGTTCGCGGTACGGACGCCGCACCGATCCGGTCCGATACTAAACGCATAAATTGAAAAAGCCCTAATAGGATCGGCAATCAATCAACATAAAGAAGGTGAAAGATAATGGTCCTACCTGGTTGCTGCACTGCGCCTGCACGAAGGCCAGTTTGACCTGCGCCAGCTCCAGCTCCAGGTCGCGCACGCGCTGCCGGAGGCGCGCCTCCGCCTCGCTCGACCCCTCCGCTTTGTCCTCCTCTTTCACTTCGGATTCTGAAAACAGTCATCATCATAACAACCAGTATAACGTCACAATAATCGTCACGTGTCTTGTCTACCCATAGGAGCGCATTATACATTTTGGGGGATTAGGTATTTATCACTAAGTACTTGATTATCTGCACCGGCATATTGATGCTGCTCACCGTCTTCTGGTATAACTTCATTCAGTGGTTTGAATGGGCACCCACATGAAGAGATGAAATGGTACTAATATATAGACGGCTTTCTCAACCTGCGTGTCAGTTTGTCCGTAGCCAATCGCGACGATTTAATCCTTTTTAGATGGATCCAAAACCTAAATTCCAAAAATAATACAATACGTTTCGGCTCATTACGAACGAGCTATGAGCAGATGCGGTAGTCGCGCGGCACTTGTGCGTGGTGGATAGAACATAGTATCTTTATAATCACCCTTATTTACGTTCCCACTGCTGGCGCGCGCAGATGTCGCGGTAGTCGCGCGCCACCGCGCCGTGGTGGGCGGCGTCCTTCTTGTTCTCTTCGGATATTGATTGAGCCTATGGAACATGTGATACATACGTTCTTTATTGTCCTTCTGGTTGAGCTTGAGGCTGCAGTTGGCGCAGTCCTTGACGTAGTCCTGCATGTTGTGCAGCTGGCGGTCGAGGCGCGCGCAGATGTCGCGGTAGTCGCGCGCCACCGCGCCGTGGTGGGCGGCGTCCTTCTTGTTCTCTTCGGATATTGATTGAGCCTATGGAACATGTGATACATACGTTCTTTATTGTCCTTCTGGTTGAGCTTGAGGCTGCAGTTGGCGCAGTCCTTGACGTAGTCCTGCATGTTGTGCAGCTGGCGGTCGAGGCGCGCGCAGATGTCGCGGTAGTCGCGCGCCACCGCGCCGTGGTGGGCGGCGTCCTTCTTGTTCTCTTCGGATATTGATTGAGCCTATGGAACATGTGATACATACGTTCTTTATTGTCCTTCTGGTTGAGCTTGAGGCTGCAGTTGGCGCAGTCCTTGACGTAGTCCTGCATGTTGTGCAGCTGGCGGTCGAGGCGCGCGCAGATGTCGCGGTAGTCGCGCGCCACCGCGCCGTGGTGGGCGGCGTCCTTCTTGTTCTCTTCGGATATTGATTGAGCCTATGGAACATGTGATACATACGTTCTTTATTGTCCTTCTGGTTGAGCTTGAGGCTGCAGTTGGCGCAGTCCTTGACGTAGTCCTGCATGTTGTGCAGCTGGCGGTCGAGGCGCGCGCAGATGTCGCGGTAGTCGCGCGCCACCGCGCCGTGGTGGGCGGCGTCCTTCTTGTTCTCTTCGGATATTGATTGAGCCTATGGAACATGTGATACATACGTTCTTTATTGTCCTTCTGGTTGAGCTTGAGGCTGCAGTTGGCGCAGTCCTTGACGTAGTCCTGCATGTTGTGCAGCTGGCGGTCGAGGCGCGCGCAGATGTCGCGGTAGTCGCGCGCCACCGCGCCGTGGTGGGCGGCGTCCTTCTTGTTCTCTTCGGATATTGATTGAGCCTATGGAACATGTGATACATACGTTCTTTATTGTCCTTCTGGTTGAGCTTGAGGCTGCAGTTGGCGCAGTCCTTGACGTAGTCCTGCATGTTGTGCAGCTGGCGGTCGAGGCGCGCGCAGATGTCGCGGTAGTCGCGCGCCACCGCGCCGTGGTGGGCGGCGTCCTTCTTGTTCTCTTCGGATATTGATTGAGCCTATGGAACAATATAAATGCTATAGTTCTTCAAAAATAACTATCTATTTGTGTATCCATACTATAGTGTTTATCATCAGTAGAAAACCATAGATTCATTGTTTTTACTAATCATATTAGATTAATTAGAATTAAATTAAATAATCACATATTATCTGTGTCCAAAGTAGTCCAAACTATCCAAGAACACCAATAAAAGTTGTACATTTCTGTAATCCATGATTTTGTTTACATAGACAAACAATTTATCTATTCCTAAAAAACCTGATTATATGTATAACATAAGACTTACCTCTGCTAGTTGTGCTTCAAGTAAGTCCTTGTCTTGTTGCAGTTGGTTGTTGATTGCTTTCAGTCTTTCCATCTCTACGTTAATCTTCTCCTTTTCCGCTGATTCTGTAAAATAAATATGTACGAGTTATAGTCACAATATTTAGTTTTTCCTCATAATAAATATACCTATTCTTTATAAACATTTATGTCACATAGAATTAAAAGCAGCAACATCGAAGTAAACAACTAGAATTCAAAGTTGTATTCAATCAGTCAGAGTAAAGCAGAATTATTTGTTCAGGTGTTTTTTCAGGTACATAAAATGTACCTGAAAAACACCTGATACCTGTTATAAATCATTATAAACAACTTTGTTGCGATGTGTAAATAATAAATGAACAAGAAAATTTGATTGGGAACCTTAAACTTAAAATATACTAATTATGTTTATTTTCTGTGACATTAAATTGATTTTGGACATTTAGAATTGGAATGTCGAATGGATTCTTTGTACTAACCTTTAACGAATTTCTCGTATTCCAGCTGGTATTTCGGCAGACGTTTCACCTTTATGCTGCACGCGAGCTTCACAATCTGCCGAGACGACTCTTCAGCGCGACACTTCTTTGGTAATGTGACCCTGTCGTACAAAACAAGAACATTTAAATATATAATTTAGTGAACAACATACGCAATAATCAACTCTATGATACTGTCATACAACAAAAGATAAGTTAATTTTCAACCAACGACAAAAATAGATTATTAACATCAACAACATATTATCAAGTCTCTGAATATAAAACTAGGTTGCGAATGTACTATATTTGCTTATCACCACGCAATGAAAGAGTAATATTTGTTTTATGTAAAACGTTATCTATTTTATTAGCATATAAATTAGGATGGTGTATATTGTGTAGGGTATGAATGTGTATAAAGACATCTTTTGTTTATTTAATTTTACATTTCCGACGGTTTTATACACGGAAACCGATGATAATTTGATAACATATATGACCTTGAAAAACAAAATTTATCACGTGCTTTCTAGTTGGTAATGAATAATATACAAACTTTGGCTAGCTCTAGGCTTTGCTAAACAATATTTTTGCGAAACGTCAACAACTGACGATGAAACGGAACGTGCTTCAGACCAAAGATGGCGAGAGCCATTGTTTACATTATAAAACATTTACATTAACTCTATACCCTACCTGAAGTATTTGAGCACCCCCTCAAAGTCGTGCGACAAGAGGTCCTTCCTGGAGCGCGACAGCAGCGCCAGCGCCACCTGGAACAGCGTGTCCATGCCTTGCAGCAGGAACACGTCCAGGATGTGGTATACCTGGGGAAATTTAATAATGTAATGTATGTTTTTTATTTGCTAAGCGTCTAATTGAGTAGCACAGGTGATAAAAATGCTAGTTTCTATTTTGTCTGTCGAAGTAGCATTGCTATTCAACTTGGTTCCTCCAGCAGTATTCTGGGCACTTTACCATCTTATTATGATGGGTTAGGATTTCAATATTTTTATAAATATAAAGTAAACGCTTTCTGTAAATACATGTAATTTCATTAATGTGTTTTAGATATAAAATTATTCTATAAATTATTGTGGTATTGTATTTTTTTCCAAATTTGTATGACTTTTTAGTCGGGACTGTTTTGATAATTTTGCAAAACCTTTTCCGCAATTATTATTTCTTGATTTTTCGCTCAAAATATTGCGGTCAATGGTTAGTTTAAACGAACACAAAAGCATCCTATAGTGTGAAATAGATTAGAATTACCAAAGGCAGAGGAAATCTAGCCGTAAACACTGTGAGGAACCACTGTGATGCAAACATGTGAGGTTCCACGCCCAACTCTTGGAAGTGAACTCGCAGATCTGTTAGTTGTTCCTGAGAAAAAAAACATGGTATGTAAAACAAAAAGTATTCTTAACCAGATTTAAACAGTTTCTTGTAATAAAAGTCGTTGTATGAACGGAAGACAGAATAAAGAATATGAATAATTGTTTACCTCCATGAGTCTATCGAGCTGATGTAGCCTCATGTAGAGAGCTTCGAATCCATCCTTGTAAAGTTCCCGCAATCCGTAGCCATACATTAGACGGACGAGCAGACAGAAAGCTTGCTCTTCCGGCATCTATAATAAAACAGGTTACGTTAGTTCACTGGATACTTACATTTATTAGTTTTAAAGATTTAAAAAATGATAAATTCTTTAGTTGAAGCGTTGGGTCGCAAACCGAAAATTCATGAAAGATAGAAAACATTTCACTTTGGCAGACATTCCAATTTCACCTTCCTCCTCCCATAGTTAGAGATCACCACAGTCAGCGCCAATGACGAACTTTGTATAGTATTGAATGTGCTATGGATTGAGAATGCAGTTGCAGTAACAATTTGATCGGCCGTGTTGCAATGTATTCTGGTTCATTGGTGTGGGGTGGACCTAAAAATTAGGAGGGTATACCAATTATTACAAGTACCCCCCCCCCCTACCTATTATATTAGGGGAAACCCAATAGTAGGACACGAACGGATAGGTTTTTTTATGGGTTACACTTACGTGCAAGAGCAGCGTGGCGGCGAGGAAGCTGAGCCCCTGGCAGTAGCCGACCTCGTGGTCGTAGACGGCGTACGCGCGCGCCATCCGCAGCAGCGAGTCCTGCCCGAGCCCGCCGGCCTCGCGAGACTTACGTGCAGTAGCAGCGTGGCGGCGAGGAAGCTGAGCCCCTGGCAGTAGCCGACCTCGTGGTCGTAGACGGCGTACGCGCGCGCCATCCGCAGCAGCGAGTCCTGCCCGAGCCCGCCGGCCTCGCGGAAGAAGTCGTGCGCCGGGAACGTGCGCGCGATGTCGCGCTGGATCACCGCCTCGAACGGACACTCCTGCCAATACAATAATAATAAATAAATACCGGACAATTCACACAGCAACATCTAGCCCCGTGATAAGCTCTAAGCTTGTGTTACGGGTGCTAGATTTCTGATATACTTAATAAAATATACATACATACATAGATATTTATTTGATTATACATTTAAAACACCCAGACTCCCGGAACAAATATTCGTAGGTCATATAAATAGTTATTCCGATTTCGATTGGTTATTTTGTTTGTTTGAAAACACTCAGGAACCGCTGGTCCTATCTGAAAAATCAGTGTTGTATTGGACATTTATCGGGGAAGACTATAGGCTATATCATGTAGTATAGTCAGCTATAAATCAGAAACATTATTGGTCACGAGACAAACGGAGTAGCTTATTCAGTTCCATATAGCACGTATCAGAAAACTCAGCGTCACTTCAATCGTTCACCAGTATGAGCAGATTGGACTTGTTTAACCGTACAAAAAGTATCGTTTGTTATTACCTTGCTGATGAGTGTCCTGTAGGTCTCCATCAGCTTGTCGTTCTGGTCGACGCCCGCGAGCCGCAGCCACACCTCCCCGCGCAGCGCCTCGGGCACGCCCACTCTCACCAGGTGGTTCAGTGCTCTGGGGCGGGGGCCGGTCCAGCTGGAACAAAACGTTTACATACATATATAATCTATTTATTTAACAAATTCCACAGCCCTTAAAAATATATGAGCTGAGCTTATGGCCAAAAAACGAATTTAATTTTTATATGTATTTTATAGCTATAGTAACCACTTATTAGAGATTCTGTCGCGCAAATAAGTGTACACCGCGTTGATCGTAAGACTCAAAAAGTAGTCCTACGGTATCTGCTGCTTGGCACATCGTCAAATACCCACAACGAAGATGGAAACATCATGGTAGTTGATCAGTAGCCTACTTCGTCTGAGAGAGATAAATTGCAACTCATTAAAACTTACCTTCTCAGTACCTGCGCCCAGTTAACAAGAACATCTTCGCCGCAGTCCTTTGAAACTTCTCCAGTGCCGCTGAGTAAGGGCTCATCTCCGTCTTTAAAATAAAAAAATGATAATATTAACGTACAGATTTATCTACAGACCTAATGGTCTTCGGTCTGAATAAGCTCTAGTTGGTTAAGACTAACAGCTGACACGAACAAATTACGTTGGAATTTATAATAATTTAATTCGAAAATCAAAGTATTATTCACCAACTGTCAACACAATTACCTGAGTCTGGTTCAGAAGGCGAGGGCGGCGCGGGAGCACTGGACAGCGGCGAGGGAAGCAGACTTGACAGTGACAACGGCAGGTTCAGCCGCGACCGGTCCAGCTCGCCCGACGTCTCTATACTGGCCACTTCGTACTGCAACTGTCCCAGTACGTCCACGGATTCCTTGAGGGCGATGAAGAATTGCTGCACTAGAGGTCGCTTCGAGTAGTACCAGAAACGTTCAGATGGTGGGAATATTTTCACTGGGCTTTCGATAACTAGTCTGTGGGAGAGAAATAAAACGTTAACAATTTTTCTTATTGCACTACTATGATGCTATGTAATGATTTGAACTCGGCATGCACCGTTCCGCTTTCCGTGTACTGATGTTAAACATGTTGATGAATTAATAAACTTTATTGCAAACCGAACTTTAAGTAATAATTAACCCACAGCGAAGGAGCCGTGTTGGCTAAGTGGGAGTACACTCGACTTTCATCCCGAAGGTTTTAAAAACATGTGCTGATGTGAAGGCAAACATCGTGAGGAAACCGGTATGTTCAGAGAACTTTGAAAAGTTTGTCATTTTCCAACCTGCACTTGGCCAGCGTGGTGAATTAAGAGGCCGGCGACACGACGAATTTCCCATACAAACGAATACCAAAATTATTTGTTAGCCGAGCATATTTCCACGATATTATTGTACTTATTATTATTATTTAAATAGTATTTATCTAGGTTCCTATGGAGTTTTTTTTACAAAATACTTATTTTAAATAAAATAAATTTTTTTAGTAAGTATTTTGTAAAAAATATCCTAATCTCTCTCGTGAAGAGCAAAGTCCTAGTGTCCGAGCAGTGGATACGTAAATAGGTGATGATGTTTACCTCACGGGGTCCGGCACGCCGCGGATGACGAGGTCTAGCGCGAGCGACATGTGCGCGGGCGCGCCGTCGCCGCTGGCCACGTTGAAGGCGGCCAGCGCCGACTCGCCCGCGTTCCACAGCGCGCACACCGCCGCTGCTGAACCGCCTGAAGAACCGCTCACCTAAACAATTAACATATAACATTCATAAATAACATGAATCACATGAAAGCCACTTTTTACATACCTACAGTAAGGGCTCCCACACAAAACTGCGATGCGTTGTAAACTCAAACGTGTCTCAATTGTATAAATAGCGAATGCTATTGATGCTATGCGAAGGGCTGCGGCATCGCATCGCATCGCAGTTTTGTGTTGGAGACCTAATACCTATATACATACAAACTTTTGTTATTTTGTTTTTTTTTATTGTATTTCTTTTCTTTCATTCGTTTTTTTTGTGTTCGTAGTTATGTTTGTAGTGTGTCTGTTAATTTGTGTATTTATGTGTGTGCATAAAAAATGTATTTTCTTTTTTTCTTTTCCTTTCACTTTTTCTACGTGGTACATAATTATATTACTCATCTCTGATCTGCTAGAAAAACACCTCATTTACCTGATCAGTGGGGCAGACCTCGTGTTAAAGCAATTTGACTTACCATTTCGAGTAATCTCATGTCTGAATGTTTGACACTCCTTCCGGGAGCAAGCAGGATTCCGAAGCATCTTTCTATGTACAGCCCACCTGCCCCCGTCTGGAAATAAATATTAATTATAAATTTTTGTTTTACGTTTGCAAAACTCCACTACACCAAGGTTCAACTATTATTTAAAGATTTTCTATGACCCGTTAAATAATTTACGATTCCTTTGACTTTGTTTTTTTTATATTTAATACATTGAGACTAGCAAATGTTCTTTGTAAGCATAGATCTCTTAATAAAAACACAAGATATTTCAGTTCGGTTATTCTTACTGGGTTAGTTTCGTCCGGTTCTCTCACAGCATTGTTGATGACCTGTGACACGTTGATGGTCACTTGTTTGTCGATGCCGCCGCGCAGCTTGAAGCCCAGTCTCTCTTTGGGAACGTGGCTGAATGTACCCTGTAAAGGAAAGGATCTATTAGGAATATGAATAAGCATATAATTATATCGTATATAACAGCTAAAATAGCTTACTCTAATGTATTTTCATTTTGGTGAAATATTACTATTTTGGACTAGAATAATTAGTAATCAATTTCAGCAAGACTGATATTTTCTAAAGGACAAGCTCATAATGAAAACAGAGATACGACCAAAATAGCTTTCATTCGCAAATATTATTGTTAGCCTAATACAGAGTAATTTACAATTGTAAAGTTAAAGACGCGACATTGTATTATAATCTTTATGAATGGATGGATTCCTTTTTTTTTTATCGAAACAGCTACAATCTTGTCTTTACTTTGGCATTCCTTTTTCAAAAACGAAACCGCCATACTCGTATCATAAGGTTATAAATATACCTTAGCATCAGTTTCCTTGATATCCACCGTGCACTCTAGTACATGCATTAGCTGCATGGGCGGCACCGCCGGGCCCAAGCCCTCGGTCAGTGACCCCGTCATAGAGGGCGCCGCGCTCAGCTCGCCGATGATGGAAGATGCCATAGATCGCGGTAGGATACGCTCGAAGGCTTTAGCGAAGCAACCTGGAATGACATGGTTTTTTTAATTTACGTAAACTGACGACGCACTAGCGTTTGTATTAAAAATATTTATTTAATTTGAATTGTTACACAATGAGATAATTCTAGGCCCTACAAAAACCTGATGTTTTTTTCTTTATTATACGCCTATTTTTATTTTTTTAGAAGATTAGCCCAGTTTGTTTGGTTTGATTGACAATTCAATAGGAAAGAAATTATTAAACTCTACTCTACCCTTAAACCTCATGGATAATTTGGTGTGTCGACGCAACACAGTTGTGACATACAATGCGTTTGCAAATACACGACGGGTCCTCCCTCTTTAGGGGCAAACACAAATACGATGAATTCGCACAGGAGAATGATTGTTTGAGTTTCTTAATGGCAGTTTCTTTGAAGTAATAAAAATTACAACAACGCATTTACAAAAATTCCGGTGACAAATAAACCGATGGACAATGAATTATTTAATTTAAAACAAAGACGCATTTCACGGTTTAACTAGAGGTTACAAAGATGAAACGCTTAGTACGTAATCGGTCAAGGGCGGAATCGCTGAGTCTGTCATTGTAATTATCTGCGCCAGCTGGTTAGAATAAATAGCACTATTGTTTTGATTTATTGATATCCTGTCTTGTCCTTTTATACGGAATATAGATGAATAAGCTAGAATTACTAGTAATTTAAAAGCTGTAAGTATAATAATTGGAGGTCAGTAAGTTTGGATATGTATTTGTTGCTCTTTGACGACAAAACGGGTACCTAATCCGATTTGGCTAATATTTGAGAATAAAGATTCATAAATCATACTGCTTTTCAATATATTATTTGCGAGCGAAAAGTTATGATAACACGGGCAAAGCCACGGGCGTAGCTAGTGGCTCTTAAACTGGAATACAAGACGGAATTTAAGCATAATAATATTCGCACGGGAAAAGCCGTCGATGAAAATCGTGTCATATAGCCACAATTTAAATTCTATACGATTGATTTATTTCAAAACAATGTAAAACAAGATTAATTTTGTCGTAACATTTAGTAGGTCGCCCCTGACACCACTATATTGAGATAAAACATGCTAGTGGGCGGTTACCGGTTATCTTAAAACAATATTGATACCTGACATGTGTTGTCATTTAGATTTTAAGGTGAAAATGTTATCTGTCCTAAATACTAACTAAAATATCAATTATGGAGACCTAACGCTGCAGTGGACGTCCTCATTTCGTAACTTCAAACCTATTGTGGGCAAACAGTTATGATCTATTTATAGTTTAAGTCTTTTTCCTGACAATTAAAATAAAAAAATAAATAAAATATTTATTTATTTTCTCTCACAAAATCAGCACTAGGTACATTGTTTGTAGATTAACTTAATGTATAGATATAATTTTAATACATCAGTACTGAGTCGTTGTGAGAGACTGGTGCCTGATGTAGGTTCTAGAAGAACCTGTATTACAGGTCACCAGGTCGCCCCACTCTGACACCACAGTAAGTGAACATATTTAAAAATATCATAGGATCTATAAGGTTATAACTTATATTATAATTACAAAGAATTGCGTCGGTTTATATTTCTTATCTTTATTTTGAGTGTGAAAGTGTGTAACGTAATGAGTGTGATAGAGAATAACGAAGTGTGTGTGGAAAAGTTAAATATTATGAGTAGGTATGTAATTGTAGTGTGAAAATGTCTAGCGTAATGAGTGTATAAGTGTATAATATGTATGTGTATAACGTGCTGAAAGTAATGAGTGTAAATGGTGTATAACGTAATGAGTGTGTAAATGTGTATCGTAATGAATGTGAAAGATTATAATATAATGAGTGTGTAAGTGTATCATTGTGTCTATATGATTGAAATTAATGTGGAAATATCAAGATATGGTTTGTAATAGCTTTTCTGTCTCATCGTAATTAAGTGTTTTTAGATATTGTGTAATTGAATATTTGCAACTTGTTCGACAGAGGCTGTAAAAGTTTAAACGATTATTGAGTTTGTTATATAGGTAGCTACCTAGAAAGCAGTAGAATAGGTTTGTTCGTTGCGTGCTAAAAGAACTTGAGTGGCACACTTTTCCCTTCCGTCTCCGGTTTTGCATCAAAGTTGGGTTATAATTCATTTCAGCATGCTTTTTTAGAACCGTGTTGACTATAAAAGACTGTCTCACTGTTAAGACGTCCCATTTTTGGTAGAGGTCAACTGTAGGACATCGGAAAGGGAGACCAGCGCCTACTTTTAGTATACATCTTTGTGCTCTTTCAACATCTATCATGTGTGTCTTCGCAGATCCTCCCCACGTTGTTATGCAGTAGTCAGTCAAAGATAGGCAAAGAGTTGTGTAAACTAGTTTTAGGATTTGTTGGTTTGTAACGTTTCTTAATGTCTTAAATATATAGATAAGCTTTCGAATTCTAGGAACAAGTGATTCTATGTGAGGTTTAAAGGTTATTGTTTGGTCGACCATAACGCCTAAGTACTTGTATACGGTAACTCTTTCCAGCGGTGGACAGGGGCAGCCATTGGCACTATCTATGCAGTTATGAGCAGTTATATTAAGTGTAGGAGAGGGCAGAAGATTAGATTTAAAGGCATATGGGAGGAGTTTAGATTTCGGAATATTCAGCGTTAATCCATTTTGCCTTAGCCAGTTACCTATTCTATCCAGTCCTACTTGTGTCCTAATTGACAATACACTGACCTAATCAATGGTCATAGAGACTTTTGTGTTAGTTTTGTAGTACCTTTCCTGTACCCACTTGGGAAGTGAGTAGGTATCTAAGAACTGAGAAAGGAATTTTGGGAAACCAAAAAAATAAATTATTCCCACGGGAAATTTCATACAACACAGCAAAGCAGCGCAAATAAATGACGATGTTATAGTGACAATAAAGACACATTATGATTTCATCTAAAACTTCAAATGACACAAACACACCAAATTACCGTTTGTAACTTCACCAACACAATGGGTTCCCACATAAATTATCACGGAATAACAAAACTCTGTACACAATCACTGAATGTAGAGTTCACAAGCATGTTTCGACTGTACACGATCAGAGCCGGTGGTATAATGGACTGACGAAACGCGATAAGCCTTTACCTCCCACTTTGCGGCCGAATACACAATAAAAACAGAAGAATACTTTTCGAAAAGCTTTAAACTACACAGCTGATTAAAAATCAACTTATAATTAGCTACTTTTTCGGGTCATATGGTTATTGTTTGAAGGAATTATTACACGTTTAAGATGATCATTGTCACTAGTAATATTTTTTTTTCTATTCTACTAACCACAAAAAAATGAAAATATCCTTATTTAAAAAGTCCATCAGACCCGTTGCAATTCAACCATAAACAATTCTGTATAAGCGCATTGTTTCCTTAAAAAGAACAAACTGTTTTCGAACGAGCAACAAAAACCAACTCATTAACTAATGGTTCAATTTATTTATAGGACGCGTTACGAGCTATTTTTATCCTAATCACTTGTTCTAATAGAAGGTTCGGTTCGTACGATAACTACTAGAATGAAGTAAATGTGTATTTCTAATCTTATTACAGCGTCCACAAGCAACTATTTCTCATTCTCTTTGCAATACGTATTTGCGTCAGGCGTATTACAATTGATAACGTTTCCTTAGGCCTTTACGTAATGCGGAAACTATGCGCATAACGAAAGGTTTGACGTTTACTCGTATATTGATTATTTTATCGACAGTTCAAACATGGATAGCTGGAGCAGTTGAGTAAATAAATTTGCATTTTACTATTCTCGATATTAATGTACAAATTATAGTTTTACTAGCCGACAGCTTCGCTTGCGTATTTTTTACGTTATAGACAAAAATAGTGGATAATATAGTATATATATATCCTTCTTCTATAAATGTTCCTACTATCCAACACTGTAAGAATTTCTCAACTCGGACCAACTGTTCCTGAGATTAACGAGTCCAAGCAAACAAACTCTTCATCTTTATAGTTTTAGTATTAGGTATATCTAATTGACTTTACATTTATTATCATATCAGCTAGGTTATTGGAAAG
This sequence comes from Chloroclystis v-ata, assembly GCA_963691955.1. Classification (NCBI taxonomy): domain Eukaryota; kingdom Metazoa; phylum Arthropoda; class Insecta; order Lepidoptera; family Geometridae; genus Chloroclystis; species Chloroclystis v-ata. Next base: position 7,963,345 of record OY829905.1, read on the forward strand.
TATATTTTTAATTAATGCAGCATTTCTAAGTAAATGAGTTACAAACATATTCATAATTACATGCTTATAATCTTAGGTACTTATATAATCGTATGAATATAAATAATAGTGTAGCACAGTCACCTTGCTATTACAGTACCTACGTCTTAAACTTTGTTTACATCAAAACTCCAATATCACAAGACTGGTATGTCCACCAATTATTTTAACCACACATTTCCTACAAAACTCGAGTTTTAATCCTAATCAGAAAAACGCGCAGTAAAATTTACAGTTCAACGTTAATCCACACTTCACAGATTCCATTAAAGCACTGACAGACATAACAAGCCGCCTGCTAAATCACCCGGTCACGTGCGATCATTATAAATGAATAACCAAACATGAGCTGACTTCCAATGATAGCTGATGGTTTGTTTAGGCGGTGAATGAATTTGGAGAGAATCAGGTCATGACCATAGTAATTGAACTTATTGTCTTGGTATCGCCATGTTATTGCATTGTATATCGTATTTACAATCAAGGACTGTGTATGTGATGCTGATCAATATTTTTGCAGTACTCACTCATTCAGCTTCAAGAATTTTTTTTAAATTTTTTTTCGTTGATGAGTGATTTTTGTGGATATTACAATACAATACAAAAACACTTTATTGTACACCAAACCGTGTCTTTTTGTGTAATAATCATGTGTTTTCTACATGATTATAACACAAAAAGAGACACGTAAAATGGGCAATATTAATTACCAAGGAAACAATTAATCCCAGCCAATCCCAATAAATCGTTATGATTAAAATGGTTTTCAATAAAACAGTTTAAATAAGTGATCGCGAGGAAACGATGGGTAGCACTTAAGCCTCGAGCAGACCGGATACGGCAGACGTACACGTAAGCGTAGACGTGCACGTACATACCACTGAGTTGTAATGTATGGGAATGTATGAGACATGACACACTGCACGCGCACGTCACGTTACGCAAGCAGTGTATCCTGTCTCATACATTCCCATACATTACAACTCAGTGGTACGTGAACGTCTACGCTTACGTGTACGTATACGCACCCGGTCTGCTCTAGGTTTTAAACGTGAGTGAAACGCTTTTGCGTTGCAAAAATACACATAATTCGCGATGTTTCATGCATTCGAACAACTTTATACAAGGAGGCTTATTAAGCATTTTGATATTTAATGGGTAAGGTCTCACTCACTGGACACTTGGTTGACCGCCTCGGCGATGTGACAGCGGAACACGTGGCACCTATAGACGGCGGACTCCTTGGTGTCGCCGTGGGACCAGGTGAAGGCGAAGCACGAGGCGACGGGCGAGCCGGCCGTGCCGCGCGCGTAGAACGAGATCCTGTTCACTGTGTACCGGGTCATCACGCTGTTGGAGTCCGCCTGGTATAACGTAAGGTCTCACTCACTGGACACTTGGTTGACCGCCTCGGCGATGTGACAGCGGAACACGTGGCACCTATAGACGGCGGACTCCTTGGTGTCGCCGTGGGACCAGGTGAAGGCGAAGCACGAGGCGACGGGCGAGCCGGCCGTGCCGCGCGCGTAGAACGAGATCCTGTTCTCTGTGTACCGGGTCATCACGCTGTTGGAGTCCGCCTGGTATAACGTAAGGTCTCACTCACTGGACACTTGGTTGACCGCCTCGGCGATGTGACAGCGGAACACGTGGCACCTATAGACGGCGGACTCCTTGGTGTCGCCGTGGGACCAGGTGAAGGCGAAGCACGAGGCGACGGGCGAGCCGGCCGTGCCGCGCGCGTAGAACGAGATCCTGTTCACTGTGTACCGGGTCATCACGCTGTTGGAGTCCGCCTGGTATAACGTAAGGTCTCACTCACTGGACACTTGGTTGACCGCCTCGGCGATGTGACAGCGGAACACGTGGCACCTATAGACGGCGGACTCCTTGGTGTCGCCGTGGGACCAGGTGAAGGCGAAGCACGAGGCGACGGGCGAGCCGGCCGTGCCGCGCGCGTAGAACGAGATCCTGTTCACTGTGTACCGGGTCATCACGCTGTTGGAGTCCGCCTGGTATAACGTAAGGTCTCACTCACTGGACACTTGGTTGACCGCCTCGGCGATGTGACAGCGGAACACGTGGCACCTATAGACGGCGGACTCCTTGGTGTCGCCGTGGGACCAGGTGAAGGCGAAGCACGAGGCGACGGGCGAGCCGGCCGTGCCGCGCGCGTAGAACGAGATCCTGTTCACTGTGTACCGGGTCATCACGCTGTTGGAGTCCGCCTGGTATAACGTAAGGTCTCACTCACTGGACACTTGGTTGACCGCCTCGGCGATGTGACAGCGGAACACGTGGCACCTATAGACGGCGGACTCCTTGGTGTCGCCGTGGGACCAGGTGAAGGCGAAGCACGAGGCGACGGGCGAGCCGGCCGTGCCGCGCGCGTAGAACGAGATCCTGTTCACTGTGTACCGGGTCATCACGCTGTTGGAGTCCGCCTGGTATAACGTAAGGTCTCACTCACTGGACACTTGGTTGACCGCCTCGGCGATGTGACAGCGGAACACGTGGCACCTATAGACGGCGGACTCCTTGGTGTCGCCGTGGGACCAGGTGAAGGCGAAGCACGAGGCGACGGGCGAGCCGGCCGTGCCGCGCGCGTAGAACGAGATCCTGTTCACTGTGTACCGGGTCATCACGCTGTTGGAGTCCGCCTGGTATAACGTAAGGTCTCACTCACTGGACACTTGGTTGACCGCCTCGGCGATGTGACAGCGGAACACGTGGCACCTATAGACGGCGGACTCCTTGGTGTCGCCGTGGGACCAGGTGAAGGCGAAGCACGAGGCGACGGGCGAGCCGGCCGTGCCGCGCGCGTAGAACGAGATCCTGTTCACTGTGTACCGGGTCATCACGCTGTTGGAGTCTGCTTGGTATAACCTGGTTAAATAAAGTTTATATTTTATAATACGATTCAGAGCCGCTACGTTAGTAATAAGTTCATCTTGTTAGGCGTTGTGCTTGTCGACCAGCTTCCAATAGTTTGGTTATGGATATCTTATGACAGGATTCAGAAAAATGTCAATAATGATCAAAGATCTTAAAAAAATACTTAGAGAACTTATTTTTATACTGTCTAGATAATTTTATGTCAGTACTTAGGTATGAAAGACATTTTTTCTCCTTGCATGCAAAATAAACCGCCTGTTCTACTGGAATTTCTAGTAAGAAGAGCTGTTTAGCCATTGCCATTGTAAAGCCATTGTTTCTCGCCGATACTGTATTTGACATGTATCTTTCCATGTATCTGTTTGTATGGAATCGGACCCGCCATATATATACAATGCAGGATCGGTGGCGAAATCAAGGGGAGACCTTTGCCCAGCAGTAAAAAATGTTTTTTACTCACACAACAAGCCCCTGCGAGCACACCGGTATAGAGATGGAGACGGCTATGCCATCGCGGTTCTCCGGCATAGAGCTGAGCTCCTTCATGATCCGCTGTATGTCGCTCTCAGACTTGGGGTCCGCGATGTTCTGCGCGCCGAGGTAACTGACCCCGCTGAACACTGTACACTCTTGGTCCACATCTGAAACTATTCAGTATCATTATTTACATCTATTATTATCATGGAATTCAAATTTTTGAGAAACATATTTTTTTGGCATTGTTTTACGTTAAAAGGGAAATTAATTGACAAATGACTGGGACAGAGTATACTATAAAGGTGTATAATTAATTTGTGCAATGTTGCTCATATGAAAATAAATATAAATTTCATCTCTATGTAGGTAACTTAATTATAAATCTTGAAGAGTTTGTTTGAACGTGCTAATCTCTAATATAGATTACACGAAACTGCGTCGGCAGTTCGGCTAGTAGTTTATATGTTCCAATTAGGATTAAATGCAGTAGATGATTACATAATTGTATATTAATATATTATCGTACTAGTACCTGCGTCACACGCAAGAGAAACGCAACCTCTTGCGTGTGACGCAGGACCAATCGTCGTCCGCTGCGCCAGTTTGTTTTATTGCTAGTATAATGCTAGTATAGTTTAATAATGAGATAGAAAGATAAGATTAGAGTATACCTTCATCTTCGCTATCGATCGGCTTCATGTGGTCATGTTTCTCCGTGGGCGAGGGCGTGGAGTCGGCCGCGGCCGCCACGCCGTCCACCACGTCTATCATCTCGTAGAACTTGGACCCGCCCACCAGACGACACGAATCCTGAAAGGTAATAACAACCTTTATTTAATTTAAAGTGATTGAATCTCACTTAAGATAAGATAAATCTTTATTACACACATCAATAATCAATATTTACATAAGAAATTAGAAACTACAACAATGCGTAATTGGGCGGTTGTTATTTTACAGAAACGGCTAGACCGATTTACGGTACTTTTGGTTTTAAAACAGTTTCAGGGAAAGTTTAAAAGAAAGCCCCGGTCGGGTCAGCTAGTAATTTATACATACATAATATAGTACAATAGCCTTAGCCAATACTTCAAGTATCAGATGGCCCCTGGATGCATTATTGGATGGATTAACACTGATATAATTATAAATTAACTATCTATGACATAATGTCTTTTAATATAATTCTAATTATTAAAAATATCGAATATAATCATAGTAATAACCTCACAGTTATGTATAAATAAACTTAATTTCAATCAGTAGGTATATAACTTACTTTTTGCCATATTTGAGAAAATCTACCATACTTCATTTCACTAACAAACAATTATTTAATTAAACCACCGCCTCTAAAAGACTAGTATCACGAGGCAAATTTAATAATAAACTGATGCTTCGTTCCCTATGAATCACTTATCGACCGCAAACCTTCCTTTAGGTATAAGTAAGTACATACAGAATAAATAAAATATATTTTATAGGGTTCCTTAGTTGTGTCATATGCTGTCATATTGTTTTTTTTTTATTTGATAATCATATTTTTTTTTTATGAAAAGTAATGCGTTGGCGGATTTGGAATTTAGAACAATTGAATCAGTTTATCATAAAATATTAGGTATCTTCTATTTTAATTTAGGTATCTAAGTATTTATTTACAAATATATTAGTTTTTTATAGAAATACTTAAATGTCTTAAAAACATAATATATCTACTATGAGGTCTTATTGCTATCGATGCGCTAAATGTCCTACAAGGAACTCATAATAACTTAAAGCATAGGTATGTGAAACACGACAAACATTTATTTTACAAGTCAAAAGGTATGATAAGTATGCTAACACTAAAAGTTGCTGTAGGTACTTATTGAAATCTACGAATTCACCAAGTGATCGCATATTTATTTTATAGATAAATCTAGTTCTTCCCCGAAGGAGTCATAAAAAGCGGTCTCTTGCAGACTGCAACTTATTTACGTTTTGATAGCAAACAAGGGTTTAGGTATGTGGTTGTGGTGGCTACATCCATACAATTAGCCGTTGTGTAATCTTACAAGAAATAGAGTATTCTTGTTTACGAATATAAGTCCGGCACAGCGGACGAAGGTCCGCCTGCGACTCAAGAGGGTTCGATTCCCGCCTCGGGGCAAAAAATGTACGATTTGTCTGCAAATATTTGTTCCTGGTTGGGTGTTATGTGGATTTTGTTATTATAGATATTTTATATTAATTAACTATTATACATTTTATCATAGGTTAAATGACCTAGGATGACGATGATGACGAATAAAATGATCAGTGAAGATAAAAGGCGTCCCGGCCGTCATACGTAATGTTGTAGACGTCATTACGCAGACCTATCACTGATTCACAGCGGATATCGCTATTAGTAATGGGCACTGCAAACAGGAGTGCATAGCACAAGTTAGACAAATGTTAACGTTAAAATATTAACAGCTACCTAGCTTTTCTTCGACCGCGACGTCGCTATGTCCTTTTCCTGCTTCTAAACTATATATTTTTCAGTCAAATCGATACAGTTTTTAGGTTATAAATAATGTTACTACTTTCCACTGACTTTCTTTTATATATGTACTAGCTTTCCGCCCGCGGCTTCGCCTGCATTATGTTAGAGTAAAAAGTATCCTATGTCCTTCTCCCGGCTGTAAGCTACCTCCCTGCCAAGTTTCAGCCAAATCGATTCGGCCGTTCTCGAGTTATAAGTGAAGTAACTAACACGACTTTCTTTTATATATAAAGATATAGATTTAACACTATCACCAAAGTACCATACCGTATCTATACCTACCGCGGTGTTTCAATCTGCATCGTCGAGGCCGGGGAAAGAATGTCCTATAAGTAGATATTACTAATATACTTTTAAAGAAATAGAATTAAGAATATTTTACACCATTCCACGCCTTGACTGATAACTTAATCAGCATATTTTTCAAAGGCGACTATGTGTGAAATGTATTAGTCATAGTAGTTACATTGTTGGACAAAGATTTATGGTTCAAGATAATTGTTTAAATTCATTTGAATGATGAATGAGCCGTGTTGGCTAAGTGGGAGCACACTCGACTTTCATTCCGAAGGTCGTGGGTTCAAACCCCGCCGCGCACCTCTGATTTTTCTTCTTGGAAAATTATGTGTGCTTTATAAACACGTGCTCTAACGGTGAAGGCAAACATCGTGAGGAAACCGGCATGTTCTGAGAACTTTGAAAAAAGTTTAAAGGACATGTGTCATTCACCAACCCGCACTTGGCCAGCGTGGTGAATTAAGGCCTAATCTCTCTCGTCAAGAGAGAAGTCCCTGTGTCCCAGCAGTGGGAACGTGATGGGGTGTTATGATTTGAATGATGGGCAAAAATGTATGGAACTTGGGACCACCCTCCAATAGCAACAAGATATATGTCGTTGCATAGGTCTTTTCAATAGGAACATTAATTATTATGACAGTTTTGTTGATACTGCTGTCCGTTAGAAGTTACAAAGCCTTTTGTCGCTTAAGAAAAATATTAAACTACTAGTTGACCCCGCGCGGCCATTCGTGAGTTTTAGCCAGACTAAAGAACGGCGATTCATTTTTATTTATATATATAGAAGATAATAAAGAATATAGATTTATAGAATATGGATATTAATAATCTATATTCTTTATTATCTTCTATATTTTATATATATATAAATAAAAATGAATCGCCGTTCTTTAGTCTGGCTACAACTCACGAACGGCTGGGCCGATTGCGCTGGTTTTGGTCTTGAAATGATCGTAGCAGTCCAGGGAAGGTTTAAAAGGTAAAAAACGGGCCAAGCCGCGCGGGGTCAACTAGTAGTTTAATATTTTTCTCAGGTACTTAAAAGCTTAATAACTCCAAACGGACAGCAGTAACAACAAAGCTGTCATAACAAATGTTGTTCCAAATGAAAAGACCTATCTAATGATATATATATATCATGTTGCTATTGGAGGGTGGTCCCAGAATGCCTATTCTCCTTTAACGTAGAATAACTTTGAAATACATTTTATGATATTTCAATTTTATATTTCACAAGTCAAAGCATGATAAGTATGGAGGGATAATATTTAATTTATTATATTATTGACGCATTAAAATCCGCCTGATGTCCTCAATATTAGATAATAAATTAATTACCTACTTATAATATTTTTCTTAAGTACTTTACACTGAAAGTTATTGCGTGAAATAGATGTAGGTACTTTGTCTCAAACACCTGAAATTAACGTTTCCTCTTTCCTTAATAACATAAATATATTTTTGCATATTATGTCATTATTACCTGACTAAGCAAAGCACTGAAATAAAATCCATAAAAGGTTATGCTGTACCTTTCTTGTCACAATCGCTGCCATTGTAAATAAATCCTATTTAATCACAAACACAAAACTCAACTACAAATATGCTCAGTTAAGCTTATCACACAATCTTTGACGGAAGGTAACCACTCTACGGCGATTTGAACAACACTAACGCCACACAATAGCCGAGACGGAGCCAAAACAAGCCAGTGACAGGTGACCAATTGACAATCCACGTCCACGATAGGTCGACACCGCGAATGAATCCTAAAGAAATTTGCACTTTATTAAAATGGCATAGAGACTTCAACTTCGTATTTGTGGTAAAATGGCAAAGTTCAAATTACTTAATGATAAGGTGTCATCTGTAGTATTATACAAGAGTTACACGATAGTTAGTCATTAGATAACAGATAATGGTGTCTTTGGCATTCGCAAAAAAAAAACGATCAAGATCAAACACAGAGCATAAACTCATTGGTTTATAAATGTAGCAGTTTGGGTTCGTATTTATTTCCTTATATGTTTAACTATGAATTTCTATATCCATCCACACTATAGGTATTAATGTTATAAATGAAAGTGTGTCTATGTGTCTTTTTACCACGGGAAAAAATATTTCCGCGGGAAAGTGTAAAACGCGGGCAAAGCCGCGGGGCAGAATACTAGTAAAGTAATAAAATTAACCAGGCAAACGTGATACATCAAATAATAAAAACTTGCAAACAAAAGCTCTGTAACTGAGATCAACGATACGAGACGGTCAATGCTTGCGGAAAAAATAATGAAGTTGAAGTAGGGATTAAGTATTTGTTTACCTTTTAAAAATATTTTATAAGCGATAAAGACAAAAACCAAATCATGACACTCAATATTATTTTCTATCTGCGTCCCAAAGCTTTGTTTTAATTTATTTTCCCGTCGTAAAAAGTAGCATAAATTATAAGTATTACTACTTTGAATTCTGAATGGTTGTAAAAAACTATAGATGTCTACTACCCAAAATTAAGCGTTAAATGTAGGTACAATGATATCATCACAAGCGTTTGGGCGTTGCCATTAATAGATTCTAATCGGGTACAAAATATCACCAAGTTATACAAAAGCTAGAACTGCAAATCGAGAGGTGCACTTCCTGATGAACCCACAACTTTCAGAATGAAAGTCGAGAGCTTCCACTTAACCAACGCGGCTTTTTAAAACAACAACCTTTAAAATATGTAACGATTCCCTGGAGAATTCCTGCATTAATAAATAAGCAGAGAGATCAAAAAATATGGGTCGACGTCGATGATATACTAGCAAGGGGTCGGTTTTATCGGCCCTTGTGCCTTCACTCGTAGCGTGGGAGGTTCACATCATTGAGAATATAAAAATAGCAGACGTTATCATGATTATTTTTTCTGCATTTCAAATTAATGTTTTTACTCGACTTGGTATATTTTGAGTAGGTATACTTTACTTGCACGTAAGTTTGTACTAGTACGAAAGGGATTGGAAACGCCATGCTAGATAGCACTTTCGTCACATTTTCGTAAAGCATATTACTTTTTTCCGCGGTAAATAGTAGTAAACTTATGTGTTATCTTGCCGTCCAGTAGTTTTCGCGTGAAAGTATAACAAACTCAACTAGCTTATAGTTAGAAAATCGTTAATATACTCAATGTTTCGACTACACATCAAGACAACATCCTTCATAATAGATGTAAAGCATTCCGCTGTCTTCGCTGTCTGTACATTAGATATGGCGAACCATGGCGATAAACAAAAAGGGAATTTAGGTCGGGGAATGAAACCTTTACATCCAACCATCAATAAAGCCACTGGAGTACGCCGCCTTTATTCTGGCGCCACGAAAAGGTCAGACTAAAATGTTGAACTCTTGTAAGTAGCTGATATTTGTGGACCGTTCGAAGCATCGCCCATGAGTCACGTTAATTCATAAGCTTATGGAATATGCTAATATATTCGTCGCTTGGATATAAGCTAGCTGAATGTTTTGAATCTAGAGATGAGTAAGGTCTTTTACTTCTAGGTATATAGTTTTTTTTCAATGTCAGAAACTGTAAAACGTTCAGTTATTCGTGATTTCGGGACGAGTACCTGGGAACTTCCTAGTCCTAGGGATATTGTCCAAGACCAAATCCATCGTCTCAGCATAATTGGCGTCCATACGTCTGCTTAACCGATTGATGTTTTCCATGATGTTTTTTATTCCCGTTTGTTTTAAGCACGGATAAATACGAAAAGAAAAGCTGTCTGTGATATGTGATCGAGAGGCCCGTCAGGGTTCGAACACGCGACCTTCTGAATTCACGCCGAGCCTCTCACTAAGTTAATACGACTCAATCATGAGAAGAAATTATAAGGTAATATCTGAAAACAATTCAATTACGTGGCCCTGACACTGACCTCAACGCATTGTCGCTGAACAGAGTAGTAATAATGAATGTATACAACACAGTTGAATAACCTCATATTCTAAGCAACTGAACCATTTGAAACCAAGTAACCTTTTTATATGAAACAGACCGTCTTTGAAATGCAGGGTTTTAAACATACAAGTTTATGGCTCTGTTCAGACTCGTCGTTTGAGGTTGTTTCAACAAACCGGTTGTTTTATTTTATTATACATAAGGCAGTTTTCTGCTTCAGCTGCATTATACACTAGCCGACACGCCGATAGCTTCGCTCGCGTTTTATTTACGTTATCTACATATCTTTAAAAATCAATGCAACGTTTTGTTGTAACTTTATAACTCAAGAATGGCTGTGTAGGTTTAGGTGTACTATTACTATCCAACACTAAAATAATGTCTCGAATTGAACCGGCGGTTCCTAATTAGCGCGTTCAAACAAACATAATCTTTAGCGTTATGTTTTAGTATACATAGATTGTGTGCTAAACGAAATCAAGGCATTGATGGGTTCGTATTAGTACAGGAATCAAAATGACCTCTTAAGTAGTCAATGTTTATTATAATTAATGAGTAAGTACCCCTTACGTATAATGAATATAGTACATATAATAGTTAAAACTCCCAACATTTGAGTTATTTGTTGAGTTCTTACGATGGTCTAGACTTGAAGGTTTAGCAAAAACGTTACGCAATCGTAACAAACGTTACTAAATGGCCAATTAAATTGTTTTATAGCTATTCCCTGCAAGAGCTATTAGGGTAAGTCGGTTTCTAATTTGCTTTTTATAAATGTATGAAAATCATCGGAAGAAATACTGAAGGATATCTACCATTAGTAGCAGTTTAAGTAGTACATTATGTTAGAAACTGAACTGATCCCACGATGAAACTATATTTAAAATAAAATAAATATTGCTGGACAATTTACACAGCGACATCTAGCCCCGTGGCGTGGTAAGCTCGAAGCTTGTGTTACGGGTGCTAGATTTCTGATATACTTAATATAATATTTTTTATTATTATATTTAAATCTGTTTAGGGTGGAATAATCAGGATTATCAATTTATTGGTAATTTCATTTACAAGACACAACTTTTTACAACTTTGGACTCATTATTATTTTAAATAGTTTCTGTTCTAAATATGCACCCCCCAAATTTTTTTTTTTTTTTGTGTGAATATCTTAATGCGGTTCACAAATTACATCTCCTTACCAAGTTCTGATAATTCCATCAATGTGAAAGAAACCCCTTATATGTTTTAAGTTTAGAGGCGGCATAAAGTAGAGATTTATGATAAACATTAATTAATATTTATTTACAGTGACGTTTAAAATTGTTAAATATTAATTAAGTAGTAGTAATAGTCCAAAATGAAAAATATCATTTGGTAGTTAGTTTAATATTCAAGGCTCTTTCTATTTGTTAGCTTTCAACAACCTTTGCTGAAGGCCATTAATAGTATGACTAATGGAATAAAATCTGGGATGCCTGGAAAAGACCTCGCTGGAAATACCAAGGATAATCGATTTGTTCTACAATGGCGTCCGCCCACGAAGCTATTTCCACAGTATCTAATTAACTGGGTGTGAATTTGATTTGAAAACCAGATTATGAAAAGACATGGAAAGATTAGGACACAATACTTAGTGGTTTTGGAATGGAGTGAATGAAAAATCAAATATTTAAAAAACATTGAGCCTATGCCTAACCAACCAAATAGATAGTATGTGATCTGCAAGTACCTATTCGCATGTTATAAACAATAGGTCGTGACTGATTTGACTCAACTTGAAGTTATGCGCAAAACATTGTTTTCAGAAGTTCTGTTGAATCTATTTTTCAAATCACCTACTGCTTTATTACTTTGAATCTTTTGGGACACCACTTTTTGTTTAATTCATGTGTCAGTTTGGAAAACCTTCAAGCCGTCAATTTTTTTAGAAACCGTCCTTAAAATTGGTTAGTGATCTAGTGATCATCGATTTGATTTTCCAATTCTCGTGCGAGCACGCTTAAACTGAAAGAATGATAAATCTAGTAATAACTATCGACCTGTTTCTAATTAAATCCAATTAAAGCAGGAAACGATAATGAAGGAATTTATGTTCTCTTTGAATAGTTCGAATGTGCGTTCTCGGCTGAAACATTACGAGGAAAATGCCTACGTTTGAATAGGTAGGTAATCTATTTATTCGTTAGACAATAATGCTTTTATATTTATACACTTTTAAGAGGCAGATGCTAGCATTCGTTTTAAACTTGTATCTTGGGGATTCTGTTAATCCAAACACAGTCACATATTGCGAAACTACACAGGAATTAGTTCATGTAATGTGAATGTGTGTGCAGAAACAAGAATGCTGAATAGTTCGTCTCAGGATTTGTCGCACAAAGGACTTTTGTAGATAAAAACTGTCTCGGCGGCGAGGCGCTACCTCGTGTAGAGGCGTGGGTTGAACAACAAATAGGTCAGTCCTGTCGACAGAATGAATCATAGACTGCTATGCTGTCGGTTTTAATGCCTTTGTAGTACCTAGGAGCGCAGTTTATATAACTATATTTGTAATTTACGGGAAGCAAGCCAGCGCCAGAGTTGAAGTAGTTTAATAATAATTATCACATAATAATTGTCATAATTGAATTAATAATATATTAATTATAGTTTAAATCGGCATTGTGTTTGCTTTTTGGATGAATCTTCTACTTATCTTTTTCATATGCATTTAAATAATTAATAGTCATTATTGCATTGCTAATTGAAATTAAGTAATTTCGTCATAAGCCTGCTAATAATATATCGATAGTCTTATACCTATTCGTACGCGATCTTCTAAATAAACACTTAAGTCTTTGTTAGTTGGTACCAACCAACATTGTAGATAAATTACAAATATACCTTGACTATACATACATATACCTACTATCTCTCATGTTGTTTAGATCTAAAGATACAATTGAGTAAGGAGTTAAGGACAATAAATTCCGAATAAAATATTATCTAATTTAGCTGTTGGATATTACTTATTAGACGCAAATATTTATAAAACAAAAAGTAAGATTATACCCAAAATCGATATAATTGAACTCTTCAGACTGGCACATCGAAAATACCATTGGCCAACTAGTAAAATTGGATAGGTTTAGTGAACTTTAGTGTATTACCTAGGTAATGAAACGCATCACGTTGTGGACGTGACAATAAAGTTGACGATCTGACGCGGTAAAGCAATTTAGCGCGGGAATTGACGTCCCACTAGCACGGTTTACGGTCAAATAAACACCAAAGGGACTTAATGTCCCAACGAACGTAGCGCTATTATGTTTGCAGCCTGAACATTGATTTGGGAATGCCTATTGATAGGATAAATGTTGTGTAAGTTTCGATGTTATTTGATTACAAAAAAATCCAAATAGACAATGTTAAACTCATTTTTGTAGTTTGTAATTGTTGTCAGCATCATTTCAGTAGTCAAATGTTAACTGCTTGGGTATAATTTAAAATAATATGCATTTACTTAATTATTTCATGTTCGTAATCTACTAATGCAGTCTGGCTCCTAAATTGCTATTTTAAAGCAAAACTCAATTGATAGTCCCTTAACATAAGCCCCTTAACTTAAAATATCTCAGTAGATTTGAAACAAATAGGATAAGATGGCGCTTAAAATAGTGTCGTCTCACTTTCAAATATAATAGAAAAAATAAATAAACAGAACTTACCTCTTTCGCAGGATTATTTTGGGCAGTGGCTCCCTCACTCATTCTCTCTGTGTCACTCTCGTCCTCAAATATAATACTATACAGGTCTAAGCCTTCTGGTACGTTGGACTCTATGTTAGCCTCTGGTCGTATAGTCAGTTCCTGGCTGATAGTTTGGCTGCGGCTGGCTCGTAAAGAAATTTGGAGATTCTCTGATATGGCCTAAAAATAGTAACACTGTTTGTAGTGCTAATTTAAAAGAGGTTCAGGTGTATTCAAAAGGTCGCAAAATTTAGCATGATTATGCTGATGTGAAAACAAAAAACCTATAAGGAATTTAATTGAGTAAATAAAATTGTTATGCTTGTGAAAAGTTAATAATTAATTCCTGTTTTCTAATAAGAATTTCCTGAAATTTATTTTATGTAAATTACTTTTAGTCATACCTACTATAATGTGTGTAGTGGTTGTTTTGGTCCTTCTCTCATAAACCATATAGGAGAGAAATAAGCCCTAATGAATAAATATTACCTATTTAAAGCAGTGCTAAGGCTAATTACGTACAATGTGTACTTGATAATGTTGTTTGTAGAAAGTCACCAGGAATATGAGCTTACTTACTCTGAAACTGCTCTTTGTCCATATACCAATAACAGTATTGATTGCTTGCTGACTGCACTTGAACTAATAATAAGCGCGAAGCTATACAACAAGCCTGCCTCAACAAAAATCACTACTTAGTACTTACGTCGCTCAAGATGTCCTCCAAATCGCAAGACACATTGGTACTGAGAACTGGGCTCGGACTCGGAGTTCGGATGCGTTCCAAGTAATTACCAACATCTACCGGGGCCAATACCTCCTTTGAGTTAATTTCATTGAACTCCATCACTGCTCGCTGTTGAGAAACATCCCAAAAAACTTGTACTCACAAACACCGATGCAATTTACGAAACATGTCAAGCCAATAGCGCAAGTTTGCGGCACTTGTACATAACTTACCCATTGAAATTTAGGTTCTCTTTCGAGAACAAAACATCTTATAAGTCGCTTTTATTTATTCAATTTGAAATAACATGTATATTTGTGGAGCAGGGCGATTTACTCGCCTGATCAGGGATTTGGATTTTCTTTTGCTTTTGTTTCGTTTTTTTTTTTGATTGATTGAGTATTGTCGACAAAAAAAGTAAAAACGTCAAAATTTTGTTTGAAAACCTTCTTCTGAGTGGAAAACACTTTTGGCCGAAACAAACAGGAATTCAAGAACGTCAGATTGGAACGTTAACGTTTGATACCTCTGTGGTTTGAACGAATGACGAACCATAGGCTAAAAAGCGGCATTTATTTCCGTTGTCAATGTCAGTCAACAGTCAATCAAAATCAAATCAAACCTTGGCGTCCGTTTTTGTGACGCAACGCAATCTTGTTTGTTATTTTTTAAAATATTCAAATCTTGGAAGCTATTTTCTTGAAAATTAACTGGGAAAGTCACATAAAACAATGGAAAACTCAAATAGTGAAACGAATCAATCATTTCGTTCACCGCCGAGGCGGAGAAGATCTACCTTTTTTGAAAAACGGGATTCTGTTGGTACGAATGGAAATAGTAATTATTTGTATTTTTTATCCTATTTACGTGTGTGATCTTATTTGAAAGATATTTCAGTTCCACAACCCAATTCACCAGGAAAAGAGAATTCAGGAATATTAAAAAAAGACGTGGAAAGTACAATGCATACTCAAAATATGACAAGGTAAGGTTCATGCCACCCAGATGTATGGAACTATTTTATTCAGCGACTAAAGGTGTATACTAAATGATAATAAATAAATCGTTAACATTTTTAGAAATCCTCTCTCCTTAGCTTAGCCCTATTGTACTAGCCCTATCGCAGAATGCACACACTTCATGAGTTATGTATGATTCTTGATGAAATTTCAGGTATTATGAAAAACTGCTTTCTGAAAAGGAACAATGGAAAAAAGAGGTCAATGAAAGACGAAACAAGTATCATGATTTACGACAGTAAGTAATAAAATTACGGAATCCCAATGCTATTTAGTATTCGCTTATTTGTCCAAGTGATATTATAGATTTTATGGAAGTAAATGACATTTTAAACCTTTCAGACAGTATACAATGGCCGCTTCAGCTCCAAGTAGGGCAAGAATATCATACTCTGCTCTATCCAATGATGATATTGAGTTCCTGAAAGGAAAACCTAACATTACAAATCTTGTTGATTGTCAGCAGAGGTTTCACAAATCTATAAAAGAAACTATAGCCATTGTAAGAAGAGCTAATGAACTTGATCAACAATTACTTGACTTCTGTGAAGACAAGGTAAACCAGATCACAGATCATATATTACAAAACAGTACAATTGGTTGATGATCCCAGGACCATATTGGATTGATGTGGTTTTCATTTGATGGCTATATTTATTAATTCAAAAAGTTTACAATTACTATGTAACAACAACCTCTGATTTATAATAGATAATTTTACATAAATTAACACAGTAAGCATTAATTTTTCATTTTATCTTTTAATAGACATTTTTATTTGCTGTATGGATTGATATCAGAGTTTAAATATTATATACTGAGATATTATAAATATTATATCTTAACAAATCTTATCTTTCCATAAGTTAACAGTTTCATGTAAAAACTATTAACTTTTTAGGCTAATGCTTAGTTTATATTATTTTAAGGTGTGCACAGTTTATTTGGTTATTGTAAGATCATATAATAGCAATTTGACTTAATTATAAAATTGTATTGTGTACTGAAAAATTTAGAGCAAGCTACATCCATAAGTACCAACATTTTTTTATGCATTAGTTCTAAAACATTATTTTGTAAATAAAATAATTATCTAAGTAAAATGTGTAAATATAAATAGTAAGTAAAACATGATTTTTATTACAAAGCAAAAACATTCATCATTGAATAACATTTAATAATAATTCATTTACAATTCATTAAAAAAGCAGTTCATAGAAAATTAATTAAGATACTATTTCAATTTACATTTATAAAATTATAATGACAGGTAATTTTATTGGATCTAAGAAAACTATACGTAGGATAAATCTGGAACAGAATATCTGATGTTAATAATGAAAATTATTCAATAACATTAATTAATACTTATTACAAATTGAATTCAGATAGCTTAGGTTACTATAATTCAAAACTTCTTTTAAACGACTAGATTTAAATAAGGCTAAAAATATCAGTGGGTTGAAACACAAACTTATATCTTTAAAAATATTAAGTCTTTTCCCGTATGAGGTATTTTAAGCAGTCTGTTGAATCAAAAACAAGTTTCATAATCATAAGGGAATGCTATACCTATATCGTGTATCTACTTTTAAGGCAGAATCTAGCTTTAGTAGTAGAATTACCTTCATAAAGGTAATTATTAATATTAATAAAAAAAATAAACAATGCACCGTTACCTTTCGATCTTATGGTATCTGATCATAACTTATATGTAATGTTACAAAATTGGCATATTCTGCCAATTTTGTAACATTACATATAACTTTTTTCATGTCAAAGAATTTTGAGTTAAAAAAGATAATTTCATAACAGCGGCGCGGGCGTAATTAGAATTTATAAAAAGGAATTCATTTAGGCAAGTGTTGAATCATGGCAGTGAAAATCAATCCATAAAAAAGGCGACCTTACGACGAAGACAAGAAGCAAGGTGGTTGTCTGCGCTTGCCTTACCCCTTTGCCTTCATTTGTTTCATGCAAAATGTTAGGCGTCACGCCGAATGCTTTTTCTGTACACTTTGTTTTTTTTTTCAGGAACTGTCAAATTACTGATCTTGCATTAGCTTAATTGCCTTTGAAAGCTTCGTCTTGTTTGTGTCTTTCTGTCTTTAGCTGTCTTGTACTCTCGCCTACAAGGACTATTTCTTAGGTCAAGTATTGTGTTGATTCTGTCGACTATTTCTCTGGCTGTGTCATGTTCGCATTCGAAGTCGTGTAGTTTGTACGACGTTGAGTTCATGAACATACTTGCATTACCTGGAAACAACAATAATAAAAACGTTGTAGATATATAATTTTGTATAGGTACTATGTTTAATTAAAAATTTGAGTACCTGAACTATTTCTGTCTATATTGTGCCCTGGAGAGTAGACAATTCTAAAAGTGCTGCGGTTTCCCCTTGTCTCCAAAATATGGCAGCATGCAATGGAGTCTATGCTGTGCTGGAAATACTTTGCCTTTGACTGAAAGATAAATAATGCTGTAATATTATACATACTGTATATTAACCTTTGGAGGTCTTCTATTGAACATAGGCAGAAGATTTCTAGTTATTCTCAAATATATTTAGTTTAATATGGAAAGAAAAACACCTATAATTATAGTCACCTATCAAACAAGTGCTTGCAGAACATACAAACACAGGCCTCTTAGATGTAATGGAACCTGCTTTGCTTGCGCCTCATGCTCACCTTCGCCCGCTTGCCACTTACATAATTAAATAAATATTTAACCTTTTTTGTCTATTTTGGTTTATTGGAGAAAAGGTCTCCCGCAAATGTAATAAAATAGTAAATCTCACCCAAAAAGCGTGTTTTTGTGCCACCAGCGGTTCCACCTCTATCCTATCCAGAGAGATGACAAGTGACACATTCGTGTTAGTGCGCATTTTCTTCAGCAGTTGCACTCTGTAAGACTTGTACTGTGGCGCGTCTGTCGCCATCTGGTGGATTTTATCGGGATCTGTTGGGCCACTGGCTCGTTTACCTGTAAATTTATGAAAAACAGTAGAAAACACTGTATGTCGTTACTGTATTTAACTGTCGTTACAAATATTTGGTCTTGTAATGAAGTCTGTATAGCAGTATTTATGAAGTTGGTATACAGCAGGAGATTGAGTTCAAAATGTTATCCTGCAAATTGAGTATGGCTAGCACAGTAGTGTTAACATTTTCTTGCTTGTTACTATGGCTCAAGAGATTCTGCACTGTGTTGTGTTTCTACTACTTTGGTGTTAAGAGGCCTATTACGTGAAATCGCGAAATTGTTCGGTTTTCTCGTCCTAATTCTATGGTTTGCGTTAGTTGTTTGATATTACAATTACATCTTTATAATAGTTCGTTTTCTCCTCTACAAAAGTATCAAGAAACATTTTAGATAACTTGTTTATATATTGAGTAATAATCATTCTCCGGATACATGTTTCGTAAAAAACGCTCGAAGACCTGTTTTCTTAGCTCTAATTTGTAGATTCTAATGAATATGGGCGATCAAACTATTTTTTATTATGTTACGTATATCCTATTCTTCATTTAGAGTAGAGTACATTTTCGTTAAATGCTTTTATTCTAAAGATATACCGAATTTAATATCGACCGAAAATGCTTCGAAACAAACCTCAATAACTCCGAAGTTCTAAATCAATGGGACGTCATATTTATATCAAAATATTTATCAACATTTGCTTAAACTATGATATTAATTTTAATTTGTAGAACGGTTTTGGTAATTTTTTATGAATAAAATAAAACTACCATAATTTAGTAGTTTTTTCATTCAGCCGGCTTTTTCCATTTAGTACCGCGCGAGCGCTTGTCGAGGTCGGACCTATGTCGGTTGTTCTTGAATAAAATATAGAAATATTTCGTAAAATGTCAGTGTGTGGGACTGTCAATTGCTGTAAAAACGTTGTTAGTGTGCGTGTATGTATATTGCGATACTACGACCGACATAAGTTGATCCGTTGATAACGATCAATTGTTATTTTTATTGATAACGATCAATTGTTGTTGTTGCTGGCCTAAGAATTGTACCACTTGTTGCTGGCCTAAGAATTGTACCACATCATTGTCATCTTGTTTAACCTTATTTATTTGGAGGTTATGCTGTAGGATGTGGATTGCATATCTAAAGTTATCTATTCTAATTAAAAAACAACAAGGCAACTTTTTTTGGTGAAACCGTCCAACGACTAAATGTAATTATGCCTATGATTTTTTTAGATTATGACTAACTTGCCGACCCACCGACAGCTGCGCTTGCGTTTTTACGTTATTTACTATATATATATAGCCTTTTTCGATCATTTTACTTTCCAATACTGAAATCATATTTTAAATCGGACCCGCGGTTCCTGAGTAGCACGTTCAAACAAATAAACAAGCAACCTCCTCAGCTTGATAATTGTAGTAGGTATAGATTTCCATAATATTTATTACAAAGAAAATATTCCGTAATTTTTTGTTCTTATTTTTACCGAGTATCCAATATGTAAACAAAAAATAATGTACCTTTCTAATAAATATATAATTTATTGTAAACATTAAATATGTACCTTTCTAATAAATACAGTGCGTCCCAAAGTTATGGGCCATGGAGGGGAAGTACCTTAAATATCGTAGATAGTGAATTTTGCTCAAACAAGACTTCATTTTATTTTTAAGTTAGTAATTCTGCATTCATTGATTTTCTAAAAATTACTTGCTTTGTCTGGGAATCGAACCGACTTACATGTAGAAACAAAATACTCGATTTTTATGATACCAATCGAAAGAATAGCTAAAAAATAATAACTCTGCTTAAGCAACATAGTATTTTAAAAGAAAGGAACAACGTGAAATTAATTATTTTAATCAAATAAAAAACATGAAACATTTTTTTTTGTAAATTAATTAATTAAATTACTTACTTTTTAAAATAAAATGAAGTCTTCTTTGAGCAAAATTCACTATCAACGATATATATGGTACTTCCCCTTCATGGCCCATAATTTTGGGACGCCCTGTATATAAAATAACACCCCTATTCACGTTCCCACTGCTGGGATAGGGACTTCTCTCTTGACGAGATAGATTAGGCCTTAATTCACCACGCTGGCCAAGTGCGGATTGGTTTTTTTTTAATATATAAATGAAATATTTTCAATAAGTTCGTAATAAAATAAAAATAAATAGTTTATCAAAATAAAAATATAATGGGAATTATTCAAGATGACATTATGTAGATAAATGGATATTCTACATCTGTCTATGACATATGTAGATAAATGGATACCAATAAATATAAAAATAAATATAAAGTTCGAAACTACAAAAATAATACCTAAACATAATTAAAACCTTCATTAACGAAACTTTTATTTATTCAAACACAAATATACCATCTAACAAAACAAGCAACTTAAATATAGGTAATATAATTTATTTGTTTTGTTATAATTAGAATTTGTATTTAGTCCGTTCAATTTAGACTTTCGAACTTACATAAAGTCCCAACATTCGACAAAAAAAAACATTTAATTACAAACCTACACACCAAATTTTAGAAGAATCGGTTAAAAATGAGCCCATAAGATGAGATGAATGAGGACATTTAACTTCAATAAGACTATTTTCAGTTTTATTCTTATATAGATAATTATTAATCATGAATGTTTTAATTTAAAATTATGTACTTAATTGATTTCAAATAATCAATCAGATTTAAAATAAATATTGATATTATTAAGATAAAACATAATTGATTCAAATATTGAAATAAAAATATCCGCCATTTTGAATTTAGGAAAATATATTAAACACCTATGAATTAAATAAAAACATTAATATAATAATTATTTCAGAATGAAACTGAAAAAAATCCACTCAATAAAATGGAATTTATTCGATGCCATTTTCTACAGATCTAAAATAATTATTAGTATATTTGTATGTTTTAGATCGACGAAGTATCAAGATCATTTAGTATTTTTCATAGAATTCGCGTGACGCGCCGGTCACGTGGTGCATAAAATATCCAATTTCGCAAAACTTCAAAAAAGTAACAAGGCTCTTAAGAAACAGTAACATTATTTAGCTAAAACAATTGAAATGGCCGTATTTTTCTTACCTTCATTCACAGCTTTGATGGCACTAAGCACAGCTTCAGAGGTGGAACTACCATCCGTATAATTCCTTGATGGGTTCTGATGACTGCTTGAGCTTTTATGCAGCATATTATGGAACTCTACACTGCTCAGTATCCCATCTTCAGGCATGGGCATAGAGTCAGAAGCATAGTTCTTGTTCTTTTGTTCATTGAGGATGAGCCCGAGACATGTGAAGCCAAATTTAGAGCATGGCTCATTGTTGTCAAGGCAAGGGAAGCCCCAGTCTACTTCACCGTCATCTTCTGCTATACAGAGACCATAGTCATTGACAGAACCAAGGATAACTTCAGGATGTTCAATGCTGTAACAAAATGCGCTATAGGAATAAACTTCACAAATGAGGAATATCAAATTGCATATGTCTCTCATACAACAAAATTTATTTAATTTACTAAATGTATTGAATGAAACTATATTCTAAATTGATACATATAAAAACCATAAAAGTATTTACCTGTACTTATAGCACGTAAAACCAATGAGATCCTTGATTTTGGCATTAGCAATGACACAAACAACAACTGGATAATTCTGATGCCTCTCTGAGAGCATTGTCATAAATATTTTGAAGGACCTAGTGGGAAGACCCATCTGTGCTGTACCATCAAACTTTGCATACTCCAGGTACTGTCTGTGCGGTAAATCAGGACAGTTTAACATTTGCTCAGCTAGCATGGACTTCTGTTTTTCAGGTACAGTAACTTCTACTTTTGGGAACATTTCAGCAACCTCTTCAGAGGTTAAGGGCGAGGCATCCTCCCATTTTATGACTTTAATTTTAGCTGCTTTTTTCAGTGCTTGCTCCTTCTTGTCCAACCATTGGTCTGGGTTTGGTCTTCCCCTGAAAATACACAAAAAAAATAATTAAAAATCCTCATAATGATGAATAGCAATTGTTTAACAAAACAGAGAGCATAGTTTGAAATAAATATTAAGAAGCTTTGTCTCTCAAGAACAGAAAATACTGTGCCTGTGGACTCCAATATCTTCATACCGCTCATAACTGCCAATTGGATCGTCATCCTCGCTATCGCTCATACAAGGGTATGGATCAAACTGGGTCACTATTTCGTGGTCGTTTTCGTCTTCAGAGATATCTCCCATAGCATCCTTAGTTCTACTAGTTCCAGGCTGATTTAATCTACCTTCACGAATCTTCTGACGCTCTTCTATAGCCCGGTTTTGAAAGATTTTCGAGAAATCATCGCCGGCCATAACATTTTCACATAAGCCGGTATCATCTGTCGCAATAAAGGCATCACGTATGTTTTTCAGTAGCCAGATTTTATTGTCATACGTAGCCATAACTATGAGGCCTTATTATTATATATAAAGATATTTATTTCATCGCGAAAAAACGACAACAACACACAAAAACAGAGCCCCAAGCCCGAATCCCATGCATGATTGCTAAAAAGATGTCACTGTCGTGCTTGTCAGTGCCACTGTAAAGTTTGGCAATCCAGCAATCAATCAAGTCAATTAAAAAACTATAAAATAATAGACTTCCGGTTCATGTACATTATGGGAGACTCAGGACCTATTCTCACTTTTAATTATTATCTGTACAATGGCAATGCCCAAAAACAGTCTGTGGATGAAATAAATTTGTCAATGTCAAAAATATGTTGCTATGACAACCGATGAACGCAAACGCATATGATATTTATTTTGATTTGCTTGCGCTGTGTGCTTAAAATTGTGCCATATTCTTAGCACTCAGGAAGGTAATAGAAAATCCATACCTTAGTTACTTTATATGAGAACTAACTGCTTAGCAAGGTTAGGGTACATATATTGATGATCTAAAAAGATTGCAAACTGAATTGCAAACCTAACCTAAATATTCTTTTTATGTATTTATTATGTACATCTCTAATAAATATCAGGGACTCTGCGCTCAATCTATTTTAGGCGCAACTTGCCAATGTCTAGTGTAATATCGGACTATATATAACTATCATAGATTATTTCACGACCTGGATTTATTTTAATTTTACATAATATATAAATGTATCTATCTTTGTACCGTTTAGTTGCATGTATTTTCTATTAAGATTATCAGAAATCTAGCACCAGTATAACTTAAGCTTTGAGCTTACCAAGGGGCTAGATGTTGCTGTGTGAATTGTCCAGCAATACTATCATTATTTATTCATAATCTAAGGTTGCAATGAAGTGTAAAGGATAATCATTTTTGAAACAAAAAAAAAGTTAAATTAACAATCTCAATCAATAATTTAAAGTTCAATGTCCTTTATTTGAGACCATAACACAATACAAGTTCTTAGAATAATATGAGTAGAAATCTTTTCTAAACAATGCTGTAATTCCCAAGAGAAAGCATACTTCTTCTGAGGTTCTGGACACAGTCGTAGTAGGAGCGGTATGGTGGCACTAAAGTTGTATCATAGAGCTTCAGTACTTCAATAAACTTCTTGATGGCCTCTCCATACTTTCCTTCTTCCATTGATGAAAGGCCAAGTCGAGTCAGCATCTCAGTGTCCTAGATACAAATAAATTTTATTAAAAATGTTGTCTAACAGGTGGATGATGATGATCAATGTAGTTAGTAGCAAGTTTATTCCAAGAACTTGCCTCTTTTTTTGAGCAATATGAAACTTTTTAAATGTCAATATTGATTTCAGAAGCTGATTTACCTACATAATGAATAAAGATGATGATGAAGAAGGTAATTATTATTAATTATTATTTCTAAATGATAAGTCTTTATAAAATCCAACTGTTACAATGCCAGTATTACATTATTTCTCTTATATATAACATAAGTGTTATATTCCCCCAAAAAGGCTTGACGTAGGTACTATTTCTTTTGTAATAAAGATTTTCTCAAAGCTCCAAGTGGGCAGGTTGTTGATACTACCTAAATTTAAGACCTATTTTGTACCTACACAATATTACAACAAATAATTCTTTATCTTTATCCATTTGCGTAGATACAAAAGATACCCAGTGTAGAACTTATAAAACATGTTTCCGGGGTAACTTATTGTTTTAAATTTCAGTGGAAGAAGAACAGCAGGAGGTTACAGACGATAATGCAGACGAGTCTCCCGCGGCGCCCGCGGTGGCGCTGGCGCCGCCCAAGTACGAGGTGCGCCCCGGACTCGGAGAAAAGTAAGAAAATTGTGTTTAAATAAAGAATTTTTTTTTTTAAAACTATCTCAGCCTTATTACTACTTAGACTTACACCCATATTCTTAGTCGTTTCCTCATAATATTCCTCCACTAAAAAATAAACAAGCGTTGATCGTCGTGGTCTTGTAGGAGTTTCAAGGTTGGTTATGAGGTACCTTACATTTGACAGTTCCCACCTTATCTCGAACTTGAGGTGAGCTGAAAAAAAATCTCAAGTGGAGGACGTTTTTGTCGTATTCTCAGATGCGAATTTGCTCAAGTGAGGTTGAGTTGAGTGGAGAAAACGACTAAGAATATGTTAGGCTTGCTTGGCACAAATTAAGTTAAATATGTTGGTACCAACATCAATAGAAACGTTATAACTTTGCAGATTCCAAGCCCAGATGGTGAGCGACATAATACTGACGTCGATGCAGGAGCAGCTGATGGGGCGGCAGTACCGCGCGGACCTCGCGCCGCGCTGGGCCAAGGACATCGCCAACTGCGTGCGACAGCGCGTGCAACAGTTGGACATGAAGAGGTCGGTTGTTACTCTTAGTTGGAGTACTTTGTTGTTATATATTTTTTATGTAACTTATGTACACTAATACCTTTTAAATATTTTATTCTATTTTGTATTCATTATCTTCACTACGGTTGCCTGGAAGAGATCGCTCTCAGCGATAAGGCCGCCCCGTGTACTTTTAAATTTTAGATAGTACTACGTTTTTGTCATTTTGTTTTTATTTTATTAAAAAAAAACCGAACTGAGGAATTTAGAAACCGAGTGTCGACCTTTAAGCCATCACGTCTTAGTTGTGATCGTTTAGTGTTTAGGTATCATAATGTTGTGTAGGTTGAACATGATTACTTCATCGTTTAAGGTACAAAATAATAGTACAATGCATGTTAATGGAGATGCGTGGCGCCGGCGTGAAATGCGGACAACGCCTCATGTGGGATCCCGAGACGGACGACTACATATACAACACGTATAGAAACGACAGCATGTGCTGTCATACCACCTGCTACGGAGTTTATATGTACTGACTGTACTGTTATACTGGATGTAAGTGATATGTACTGTTTTACTGGCGGGATGTAAGTGATATGTACTGTTTTACTGACGGGATGTAAGTGGTATGTACTGTTATACTGGCGGGATGTGAGTGATTTGTACTGTTTTACTGACGGGATGCGAGTGATATGTACTATTTTACTGACGCGATTTACGTGTGTACTTTTTTACTATTAAAACTGTCGAGGTTTAATGAATTCATATTGAGATAAACGGGCAATACTCGAACTTTTTTACGTTAAATTTTGTGATGTGTACTATTACGTGTAGTGAACCATTGCGTATAGAAACTACACTACGTCCTGTCATACAATCTGTAACATATTTTTATGTACTGACTGTACTGCTACCCTGATGTACTGTTATCTTCACGTTCTTTGTATTGTGTACTCTTGTATATTTTATTCTATACATCACATAAAGGAATTGCACTGTGTGACTGATGTTCGTATGAGAATAATTAACTATTAAGATTCACATGAACCAAATCTAATAGGTACCTTAAAAGTATATTTTTTGTGTAATTTAGCTTGATAATAAAGTATAATCCTCCTTATGAGGCTTAAGCCAAATTATGGTTCTATTATGGTTCTATTTTGGCTCTATTTTATGTACTCACTTTGGTTCTATCTAATAATATTTTCGATATTAACGCCTACAAAATGTTCTGAGCAAAAACCATCTTCAAACTTCGTCTTTTGTCACCTTATTATGTTTTAGTTCATAATTATAACACGTTGCCTTATTAGTTTAATTAAGTATTATTTATTTTTTAGAGAATACAATGTTTTAAAACGATGAACATGTTTCATTATAAAAATAATCCAACTTGCTCAAGCCTCTTCCTTACACCCAGTTTTTTAATGCGTTTTTGAAATATCTTACGCGTTCATTTATTACATAAGTGTAATATAGTGCAAAATGTTTATAAAACAACTATCCAACACAACTCTATATTTGTATATGTATATATTTATAGTGAGGCATAGCGCTCTTATTCGTAAATCTAGTTACTCAATAAAAAATAGCATAAGTAATAGGGAGGTACCTAGTCATAAATCTAAATTTGCGAGTCACAAAGAAACTGAAACTATTAAATTAGCGCTTCAGATCGCATTCCGTATGCTGTGCAATTATGACACCGTCGAGAAACGACGAGCAAATATTTCTGATAACTATTACGAGACGTCTGTATCAAATGTAAGATTAGAAGTTGTGGTCTAACTAGAGATAATTGTTAAACTAACTTTGGTGGATATTTTTCCATTACGATTTGGTCAATACTTTATAGTTCCTTTAATGTGTTAGTAACAGTTTACTTATAGTAAATAGTAACACATTAAGTCCCCTCTCTCGTCGACTCTATCACTTCATATGATGCGTTTCTTATCTGTACCATCCTTATCCTTACTAATATTATAAATGCGAAAGTAACTCTGTCTGTCTGTCTGTCTGTTACGCTTTCACGGCTAAACCTCTGAACCGATTTTGATGAAATTTGGTACAGACAATCTTTAGACCCTGAGAAAGAAAATAGGCTACTTTTTATTTCTACGCGGGCGAAGCCGCTGGCGGAAGCTAGTTCTCTATAATTGTTACCTGGAGAGACTTCAACCCCTTCAAGATGTTGGTGTGTTGTTGGCACAGGCCGCACTGCACCATGAACTCCTTGCAGTCGTAGGGCACTGCGACCACGTTCGAGCATGACTGGTCGGAGTCACACCTGGAATACAATTTTTTTTGGAATATGCTTGAGATGTAAATACTGGCTTGTTAAATCTCTTTCTATAAACTTACGTAAAGCTGTGTTGTCTTTATACTGACTATTATATTAGATGCAATCTAACACGGTATATTATACCTCGTACGTTGTAACGTTTACCTAGCCAATATCCAGCTTAATAATACATACTTGTACCTACACTCGAATAGTATTTCAGCATGTATGTACAGTCGCGGAATGAAAAGGTTCGTCACCTTAGAGGTGGTTATCGCTTGCACTAGTACGGCAAGAATCAATTATGCCAGTGCAAGAAACATTGCTGCTAACATTAAAATAAATATGACGTTTGTTATCGAATAAGGTTTTGCTTGTTTTTTCTATACCGTATATTCGTAATAAATGGCAGGTTGAACCAACAAGAAGGTTTTAGTTTATAAAACATACTAATCTTATTGACAAGTTAAATTGTCAATCAACTTTGATCTTAATAATTTTGAACTTTATTAACGAAATGTTAAGCATTATTATCTCTAACCCGAGTCTATTCTGTAACATAGTTTCAAAAGGTAATATGTGCTCGCGATACGTTCAACGAATCAATTTGAAAATTGACGAACCTTTTCATTCCGCGACTGTACCTACTTGTTTAAGAGGCCTATTACGTGAAATCGCGAAATTGTTCGGTTTTCTCGTCCTAATTCTATGGTTTGCGTTAGTTGTTTGATATTACAATTACATCTTTATAATAGTTCGTTTTCTCCTCTACAAAAGTAGTAAGAAACATTTTAGATAACTTGTTTATATATTGAGTAATAATCATTCTCCGGATACATGTTTCGTAAAAAACGCTCGAAGACCTGTTTTCTCAGCTCTTATTTGTAGATTCTAATGAATATGGGCGATCAAACTATTTTTTATTATGTTACGTATATCCTATTCTTCATTTAGAGTAGAGTACATTTTCGTTAAATGCTTTTATTCTAAAGATATACCGAATTTAATATCGACCGAAAATGCTTCGAAACAAACCTCAATAACTCCGAAGTTCTAAATCAATGGGACGTCATATTTATATCAAAATATTTATCAACATTTGCTTAAACTATGATATTAATTTTAATTTGTAGAACGGTTTTGGTAATTTTTTATGAATAAAATAAAACTACCATAATTTAGTAGTTTTTTCATTCCGCCGGCTTTTTCCATTTAGTACCGCGCGAGCGCTTGTCGAGGTCGGACCTATGTCGGTTGTTCTTGAATAAAATATAGAAATATTTCGTAAAATGTCAGTGTGTGGGACTGTCAATTGCTGTAAAAACGCTGTTAGTGTGCGTGTATGTGTTATTGCGATACTACGACCGACATAAGTTGATCCGTTGATAACGATCAATTGTTATTTTTATTGATAACGATCAATTATTGTTGTTGCTGGCCTAAGAATTGTACCACTTGTTGCTGGCCTAAGAATTGTACCACATCATTGTCATCTTGTTTAACCTTATTTATTTGGAGGTTATGCTGTAGGATGTGGATTGCATATCTAAAGTTATCTATCCTAATTAAAAAACAACAAGGCAACTTTTTTTGGTGAAACCGTCCAACGACTAAATGCCTATGATTTTTTTAGATTATGACTAACTTGCCGACCCGCCGACAGCTGCGCTTGCGTTTTTACGTTATTTACTAGTTTATGTTTTATAGCCTTTTTCGATCATTTTACTATCCAATACTGAAATCATATTTTAAATCGGACCCGCGGTTCCTGAGTAGCACGTTCAAACAAATAAACAAGCAATCTCCTCAGCTTGATAATTGTAGTATAGATTTCCATAATATTTATTACAAAGAAAATATTCCGTAATTTTTTATTCTTATTTTTACCGAGTATCCAATATGTAAACAAAAAATAATGTACCTTTCTAATAAATATATTATTTATTGTAAACATTAAATATGTACCTTTCTAATAAATACAGGGCGTCCCAAAGTTATGGGCCATGGAGGGGAAGTACCTTAAATATCGTAGATAGTGAATTTTGCTCAAACAAGACTTCATTTTATTTTTAAAAGTTAGTAATTCTGCATTCATTGATTTTCTAAAAATTACTTGCTTTGTCTGGGAATCGAACCGACTTACATGTAGAAAAAAAATACTCGATTTTTATGATACCAATCGAAAGAAAAGCTAAAAAATAATAACTCTGCTTAAGTAACATAGTATTTTAAAAGAAAGGAACAACGTGAAATTAATTATTTTAATCAAATAAAAAACATGAAACATTTTTTTTTGTAAATTAATTAATTAAATTACTTACTTTTTAAAATAAAATGAAGTCTTCTTTGAGCAAAATTCACTATCAACGATATATATGGTACTTCCCCTTCATGGCCCATAATTTTGGGACGCCCTGTATATAAAATAACACCCCTATTCACGTTCCCACTGCTGGGATAGGGACTTCTCTCTTGACGAGATAGATTAGGCCTTAATTCACCACGCTGGCCAAGTGCGGGTTGGTTTTTTAGGGTTCCGTAGCCAAATGGCAAAAACGGAACCCTTATAGATTCGTCATGTCCGTCCGTCCGTCCGTCCGTCCGTCCGTCCGTCTGTCCGTCCGTATGTCACAGCCGTTTTTCTCGGAAACTATAAGAGCTATAACGTTGAAATTTGGTGAGTAGATGTATTCTGTTAACCGCACTAAGATTTCAGAAAATAATTGAAAAAAAAATCATAAAATTTGGGGGTCCCCATACATAGGACTGAAATTTAAAAACTTTTTTTTAATCCAACCCATACGTGTGGGGTATCTATGAATAGGTCTTCTAAAATCATAACAATGTTTCTAAAACCATTTAATTCTTAACTTAATAGTTTGGACGTGAGACTCTTCCAAAGTGGAAAACAGAGTGTCCCCCCCCCTCGAATTTCTAAACTAAGAGGATGATAAATCTAGAAAAAATATATATTGTACATAACCATAAAAACTAACAACGAAAATTGGTTTGAACGAAATCTATCAAGTAGTTTTTTTATAATACGTCATAAACTATTTCATATAAACAATTGCTGCGGAAGCCTACATGGGCGAGTCCGACTCGCACTTGGCCACTTTTTTTAATATATAAATGAAATATTTTCAATAAGTTCGTAATAAAATAAAAATAAATATAAAGTTCGAAACTACAAAGATAATACCTAAACATAATGATAATAACATGGTATATTTGTGTTTGAATAAATTATTTATTCAAACACAAATATACCATCTAACAAAACAAGCAACTTAAATATATATAGGTAATATAATTTATTTGTTTTGTTATAATTAGAATTTGTATTTAGTCCGTTCAATTTAGACTTTCGAACTTACATAAAGTCCCAACATTCGACAAAAAAAAACATTTAATTACAAACCTACACATCAAATTTCAGAAGAATCGGTTTAATAATGAGCCCATAAGATGAGATGAATGAGGACATTTAACTTCAATAAGACTATTTTCAGTTTTATTCTTATATAGATAATTATTAATCATGAATGTTTTAATTTAAAATTATGTACTTAATTGATTTCAAATAATCAATCAGATTTAAAATGAATATTGATATTATTAAGATAAAACATAATTGATTCAAATATTGAAATAAAAATATCCGCCATTTTGAATTTAGGAAAATATATTAAACACCTATCAATTAAATAGAAACATTAATATAATAATTATTTCAGAATGAAACTGAAAAAAATCCACTCAATAAAATGGAATTTATTCGATGCCATTTTCTACAGATCTAAAATAATTATTAGTATATTTGTATGTTTTAGATCGACGAAGTATCAAGATAATTTAGTATTTTTCATAGAATTCGCGTGACGCGCCGGTCACGTGGTGCATAAAATATCTCATTTCGCAAAACGTCAAAAAAGTAACAAGGCTCTTAAGTGTTCTTGTATGACAATTAATGATCTATCTATAATGCGATATAACTTTTTAAACTATCATGGTTTTTAACTATATTTGAACATGAAACGGGTAACATACCATGATTTAATTAAACCCGTTTCATGTTCAAATATCTTTAATGCTTTATTAATTTGCGTTGTAATTGTAAGTAATTGGGAAAAAGAGTGGTGTGTCTTATGGATGGCGCTATAACTCAGTCATAACCTCGAGTTTTAGTTATTATCATATTTGAATTCTGAAGGTTTATTTTGTGGCATATCTTGTTACCGACTCGCCACATTTTTCTCGTCATAAATTTGATCAAGGTTTGCTATAAACTATGAATGAATTTATAACTATACCATTGAATTGACTTGTACCTACATATAACTTACGCACATTTTGCAAAACTCATCAGCTTCTTCTTAGTTTATGGCTTGCTGTTTTTGGATCTTCAGCGTTATATTAGATACTTTTGAGTTGAGAATGACTATAAACTTACCTGAACCTCATGTAGTTCTCATTCATGTTATCATAAGAAGGCCAGTTGTCGTTGCACGCCAAGCAGGCGCAGTCGAACCAGTACTGGTCCTTCAGCGTGGCTCGCCTCTTCTCTCTCAGGACTGAGGTGAATATCGGCCCGTAGTTCTCTGACACTTCCTCTCCTTGCTTGATGTTCTTCACGGCGCGGACCACGATGTTTGCTCCGATGAAATATCTGAAATGATGTTCATTTGTAACATTCTACACTGACTTCGAAGTATTTTCGATGTTAACACATTTTTCTGTATCTTTCAGTTAACCTTAATAATACTAAGGTCGTTGTCTATTAAGTTAATAATACCACTTGTTTTTATGATAAAATTTCAAATGGAATTATTACAATTTCAAATATCCACTAGGTACTCATATTTTTATAAGACCTACCTACTTCTTTTTCCTAGCTGCCTTCTTTTCGGTAGGTAGGTATTAATTATTCTCAAAAAATGTGAGCTTTCTTACCTAATAACAGACGGGTCACATGAATGATTAAGAAGAGCCACGGTCGGAAACACACCTCCCGCTATGAACACCGACTTTCCATCGTGCTTGATCACGTTCTTGTTAGGTTTCGGCTTAAGACACTGAAGCTCGAAAATCTCATGAGCATTGCACTGCAATACTTGCAAGTTCCTCAGAATCAGACCGCCGATTATAGCAACCTCATCTTTAAACTTGTCATCAACACCCATTGATTTGAGCTCATCCAATTCCACTGGCGTAACCCTTTTCTTACCATCAAAATACCCACTTATCTCCAATAACTTAACTAGGAACGCTGTCATCTCAGTTCTATGAATAAAATCCTGCTTAGTTCTTTTCTCTTCATGCGTCAGTAAGTTGTAAATGGTTTTGTAGTCCTCTGTTTTATAAGGCCCTGTTAACTCATTATCCAAATCAGCGTTTTTAAAGTAGCCTATTGCCTTTTGGGTTATCATCCTCAAAGCTATATGACAAGTGATAGAGCACCCAGACTTCCAGAGAAGAGGTAGAATATGGCACTCGTAAGCGTGGTAGGAGCTTTGAGCTTCTTCAGAACATTTATCACTGCAGAACACTACATTAGGACATCTTGGGCAGGGCAATGGTATAACGCATCTGAAAACAAAACACTGTTGTAGTAGGTTCAATTCAGTGGCTGCTAACTAATGTATCTTTAACCCACTTATTTACTTACAAATTATACTAATTTAATATTATTTAATAAACTTTATCTCTTAGGTACCTACTTACCTCATAAAACAGTTCTGACAATGTGTTTTGGAGAATTCCCCCAGAAGAACACCACTATGTGGTTTCTCTACTATCAGAATCTCTCCTGCTTCAATGTCTCGTGTAGCTACTCCGAATCTACCTCTGACATTGTCTTTTTCAATTTTAATGGCTTCGGAAGCCGATGGATACTTAGAATTTTTCTTCCCTGTTATTTTTGGTTTTGGAGGCGTTTTGCTAAATGGCTCAGGGTCTTTTGGCTTGCCGGCTAACACAAGCCCTTTATTAAGTATTTCAAGCATAAGCTTAGAGTCTGTGCGAATCTTCTGTCGTTTGTCTTTATCAAGCTTATTTGCTTCATCTAACGACGTTATTGTATCCCTGAAAAATATCAAATAAATAAGTTTGATTGTTGACCTTAAAACAAATGCAGTAATTTTTAATATGCATGCTACTTACTGAAAAGCTTTTATTGCTTCTTGATTCTGTTTTAAAAAGAGCAGGATTCTGGCTTTTCTTTCGTAGACTTTGTACCTCAAATGCCGAGGATAAGGCAGAGCTAGGCATCGCTTTATATCAGCCAGTGATTCTTCGTAGCGTTCCAAATGATGCAAAGTTGCTGATCGATTAGCCAAAACAATTGAGAGCTCTTCAGCTAAAATTAACAAGAAACATTATAAACATCAAATTAAATACAGCTTTACAGATTTATCAATACATTGTAGACAGCATAATCACTAATTTACCATTCAAATTCACAATCACATATAAATGGGTTTTAATTGTTAATTGTATTTACAAGGAATTGTAATAAGGAAGTACTTCAAACATTCTTGGACGGAATGCAAAATCGACGTTGATTAAACTGCAAGCCGTCAGAAACACTCTGATTTGCGGTGGGTCTTTTAAAATTTAAGTATCAGTCTAATTTGCGGTTAGCCCGTACAGATTTCCCTCTCAAGAAGCATACAATCTAATTTTGAACGGATCTTCGAAGTTGAAATAAACTAGCTTAAAATTAGTTGTTCATCCCGCTACACTTTAAAGTTAGAGAAGGTAATATAACTTACCGTGAAGGTCACGGATTGTTTATGATATTTGACACCATAACCTACTTACTTTCTTTCTCCGGCATGTTCACCATGCTCTGACTGTAGAGCGCCATCGCCATTCCCCAGTCACCTTTCTGCACCGCCTTATTTCCCTCATCCTTGAAAGTCTTCGCCTTCTCCAAGTTCTTCTTCACCGGGAATTCACCACCCGTCTGATATTGCAGCACGTCGCTCGCTAAATCGTAGTTTCGAACAGCCGGTAAACTACACAAGTACGAAACTCTCTTCGCGTTTGTCTCTAAGTTCACAAAGTTGTTTGTTGATACGTCGTCTAATGCCCCGTCTATGGTGTTGTGGAACTTTTTAAAGAATCCCTCTTTTTCTTGCGACATTTTGAATGCGCTTGCGATTATGTTTCCGGTACGAGTAACATACTGAAGAAAGTCTGCGTAGCGTGATATGTTCCGCTTCTATTTTGGTATTTGGGACGGTCGATCTGTTCATCACTTCAGTCCAGTGTGATTCTATTGCCGAACAATGTTTCGTTAATCATAATTATCGCACGCGATGTATTACGATTAATGTCTTCCATTTAAGTAACAACTTAGTTCCACTCTATGAGCATAACATCTGTGTTTCATTCGTCTTGGAGTCAATGATCGACGGGTCTTCTAATCTTGACCCTGTTTGTTTTTATAACATTTTTGTTTCCAGTTTAAAAATAAACCCAACAAACAATAATGGTATCAAGCACGCAGATTCCAAATTGATAGATATCAATAATTGCAGGTGTCCGTTCGTCTAAGTATATGTTTTGAACTTTATTTATTATGTACATCTTGGCTTTTTCCATTGGCTATTTTTGGAACCGTCACTAATGATAGCAAATGTCGTTGGCACTAACTATTCTTATAGCTCCTATTATTTTAAATATTGTATGTAATATCGTAACTATCATCGTATAATTAACAAACTATTTTTAAAAATAGGTAGGTTTAATATATCGAGGGTTGTGTTTTGAAACTGTACATTGTATTAGTATTGTCATTATTCCTATCTTGACGCCGGTAGTATTAGTAGTAGGCTATGTACGGCTGAAATAATGATGATAATAACGTTATCTTTGTCACAGTTGACATTGAACATATTTCAACACACAAAATGCTTATAAGGGGTTTCAAAATAGCTAGAATTCCAAGATTTTTCAAGGTCCTTTTATTGCAGATCACATCTGTCTGATTTCCCGAAAATTTCATCTATCTTAGTATCCATCTTAGGTACTTCCAAGTAAATTAGGTACTGGCAGCTAGTTGCTAGTATGATGACGCTTTTCTCTGAACTCTGTCGTAAAATGCATCATGTATGACTGTGGTATCAAGGTTAAAATAACTCAACTAATTGTTTTCACAATTTTCCTTCTACTTTGCTATTAAGATCTCTTTGTTGTATCATTTTCGCCTTTGATCGCTTTTTTAGGCGAATCTTTGCAACTTTAATCTTTTTTAAAGCGTATCTTTTCCTGTCGGCTGCGAATTCCCAATGGTCATCACTCACAATAGGATCGACAAAAACTTTAACTTTAAATTAGTTTTTGCGACAGCAATTGAAACTGACTTGTCATTCTAAGCGTCCATTTCAAGTTGATGGGCTTGACTTGAAGTTGTGACCGTAATTAGTACCATATAGGCCTTACCGTATATTATCTATAAATAACTAGTTATCCGCCCCGCGGCTTCACCCGCGTTATAATAGGTTGCCGCTGTAAAAAGCTAGCCAATATTCACAAATTTTTAACCAAATCGATTCAGATGCTTTGAAGTTATAAATAGTGTAACTAACACTACTTTTTTTTATATAGATAGATAAACGCCAGCAACAGTAAAGCCATGGTTGGTAATTAATGGTATACGAGAACGCTACAGACTGTAGAGTCTGGGACATTATTATACGAACATGGATTGCTAGAAGTATGAACCGTAAAATAATTTTAACTTAGTTTTCTATTCGTATTTAACATGGGATAAATATAGAATCTCAGGTATCTATTAAATGTAAGGTAAGACGCTGCGTCGAACTACTACTTACATAATAAGTCACATTAATTTAATTATAAATAATGCATTAGGTACTTACAAATACTTTGTTTACTATATTTCCTATGTAACAAACAGTATTTGTTGTTGTGTATATTTCCTAGGTTCTGAGAAGGCTACCTAATTGCTACCTAATTGCTTAGTATTTATGAGATAAAAATAATTCGTCGTAGATTTCCATGGTTTGACGTCAAATCATGTCTAGGTATATAGCATCGTGTAATCCACCATGTATTTATCCCTTTTTTGCACGGTATAGTACATACATAAATTAGATCAAAAATAGTGGTTTAGTTCCTTCAGATTTAGTATTCACTAAATTTAATGCGAGGAAACGAATAGTATACATGCCATATAAACTATAATATATTTACTATCAAAACCTGATAATTATAATCCCAGCTGTGTGAATTTGTTAAAACCCAGTTAAGAGTTTAATAATTCTTATTAAAAATCTAAATTATTAGATATATAAAATTTGTTAGTTTTATTATTTATGCTTCTTTATGTATGCAAGCCGTTTCCGATCGGATCAACTAGAATTTTTTGAGGAGTTCCCTTCCATTGGGAGAATTGTATATGACGTCTGAAATTATTATAATAGAACACAGATCACCATAGAATTACCGTTTACCAAGCCTGCAAAAACTTCATGTAGGTATAAACTCTATCTAATGTATATTTGCAAATATGCAAACGAATGTAAGCGCACTCAAAATGATAAGCACAATATTTGCGAGCTCGCCTACAAAGCACACAATTAGAGCGATGGCGTCGTGACCGTACTTCGGTAGCGGTAGCTATAGCGTGCCGCTGCCTTCATTATGTAATTACTCCACAGATGGACTTGTAACGATGCCTATCAAGCATCCTGACGGGGATAAACGTCAGATTGTTTTTTAGGAGTCCTTGAAGGATAATCACTCTGAAGGTACGAGTTACATGTTGCACTGTGATCATTCATTTAATACGGAGTTACAGGAAAACCACCAAGGAGCCTCTTTGGTCCTCGCTTGAAATAAATGTTGCTGGACAATTCATACAGCATCATCTAGCCCCGTGGTTAGCTCGAAGCTCTGATATGTAGTAATAACTAATACACATAAGTACAAAGACAGATATTTATTTAGGTAGCGTACCGCAGCACATTATAAGCGCCCACAAATTTGTTATCATTTATTTGCTGATTACTCTTTGTAATAAGGTTTATATCTATAAATAGGTATATACCTACTTTACATAACTAACTGACCATAACAAGCTAAGAATAAATCTTTTTGTTCTAGTAATCCGGTTTCTAATACTGAAACGTGATTTGAATGTAGGTGAGCTTATCAGAAAGCTTGTGGGAATCTAGGCTTTATCATCCGAGATCTGAACGTGTTGAATGGTGGAATTGCGTAGCTAACTTCCTGCAAATTGTAACGAAAAATATTTATTCACAATATAAGAGATATATAACAATTGTTCTAGAATTTTGCTTCGATTTGAGACCAAGGAAAACTGTTATAATAATTACCTACACACGGTGTTGACAAAAATAGACAACATTAAAGACATTCGAAGAAATCTGGAAATTTACATTGAGTGCATCGCTTTACCACGCGCTAGGTATTTCTGGGTAAAATGTCAAGCAATATTTATTTGTTTTATATAGTAAATCGTATTTTTTTATATGGAGTGTAATTTTCTGTAAGTTAAAAACTCAATTGCATAACTCATATAAAGAAGTCCCATTTATGAAAGCGGTTTAATTTTATGAGCAAGTTAAGAGCAAGGAGTTTATTATAACCCGGAAATGAAGTTCCTTTCGAAAGCGGAAAAGGGTAAAAGTGCAATGATGGTACCGGAATGACAACCTTGCACGCATGCTGGTTCATGATCACTGGTAATCATTTATGAATACATACCTAAGTTTATATCTGATTATTCTAAAAGATAAAAATGCATGGGTTGGAATGTAATCCAATATTGTAGTATTTTACCCCTAGTTTTTAGGGGAAAAGATCTACTCCTTATTTAGTTAGTCACCTACACGGCAAACTCAACGCGAGGCAAATTATTTTTACATAATTATGTTCAATTATCTTCGCCTTCTCGATCTTACTAAACTAAAGATAATTTAGAAATGACAATCTAAATTACAGTGTGCTAAAAACATAAATATAAGGCTATTAAAATATTTGAACAATTGGGAATCTTTATAACCTCTAAAAGGTAGGTAATTCATTCTCAAAGCGATCTCGTAATCATCCCGCGCAAGCACAAGCAGCGTGCCACGGTCGGCGGTGCAGAACGCTTCCTCTGCATGACAGGACAACTATCATATCTCCACAAACCATTCATCTTAGCGACATAATGTATGTCATGTTCTTATTTATCCTATTCTAGTAGCATTAGCACCCCTACTCACGTTCCCACTTCTGGGACACAGGAACTTCTCTCTTGACCAGAGAGATATGACCTTAATTCACAACTCTGGCTGGTTACTTGTTCTTAAAACCCTTTAAAATTCTCAGAACATGCAGGTTTCCTCACTATGTTAACCTACAGTACCTACACGGTTAAAGCCGGGTTTTCAAAGAGCACGTTTTTTTTTTCAGTAAGAAAATTCCAGAAAAAGGTAGATTAAATCCTTCAGAGTGATTTTTTTAATTCGCTAAGTATTATTATATTAACCAATTAGCCATCTTGAATCGTTATTAACTAAACCCTTCCGACATCCTTCGAAAGCATCCAAAATGTGAGCGGAAGTCTGAACGAGTCTCGATCAGTATTCGTATCAGTGATATTTAGCTTCCCATTGGCACCAAACATTTCCTCTTATTAATTAGGAAAGAAGTTTTCCTTTTGGTACATCTTATAACCTAAGAGCCCGTGATGGCCAGACCTTCCTTTAATTCACAAGCGTGAAAATTCTTTCATGTGTATGTCTAACATAGGTAAGAATAACCCCCAAACATGAAACCTGGATCGCGGTTCCTTTGGGAGATAACAACCTTTTACCTGTTATCTCCCAAAGGAACCACGATCCAGGTTTCATGTTTGGGGGTTATTCTTACCTATGTTAGACATACACATAAAATAATTTTCACGCTTCAGAATTAAAGGAAGGTCTGGCCATCACAGGTTATTAGTCTATACTAAGAGCCCGGTCTGGCCAGACCTTCCTTTAATTCTGAAGCGTGAAAATTATTTTATGTGTATGTCTAACATAGGTAAGAATAACCCCCAAACATGAAACCTGGATCGTGGTTCCTTTGGGAGATAACAGGTAAAAGGTTGTTATCTCCCAAAGGAACCGCGATCCAGGTTTCATGTTTGGGGGTTATTCTTACCTATGTTAGACATACACATGAAAGAATTTTCACGCTTGTGAATTAAAGGAAGGTCTGGCCATCACAGGCTCTTGGTCTATTATGTTTCCTCAGTAAAAATAGCTTTCCTGCAGACTTTAAGGTAGGAAAGTTCTTGTTATTCGAATAAGATGATTGATTATCTAGTGCTCGTAAAACAAGATACGAGCTTATTACGGGGCTAGATATTGCTGTGTAAATTGTCCAGCAATATTTATTTTAGTTTATTATTACAGATTCTAGCCAGTCATCTTTATAATTTACCACTGTTTCAATTTACAGTGCCTAGGCAACAAAGTCTCCGCATACTCTGTTGCTTCTTCCAATATTTGTGAACCAGCTTTGCGATAGGTCTTACCTTGATCGGAGAAAATGTTTACAATCCTAACATTATGATAAAGATCATAGCGGCGGCGCCGGCCATTTACGTACAGTTCAAGAGATACATAAGGAACATATTTTAAATCAAAAATATTAGACAATAGGAATTTGGAAGGCTGTGTTGATCTTTTTGTTTATGTAGAGCTAATAAATTTTACAAATGCCTAAGGTGCCTAAGGTGCCTTAGAATAGTATAAGCCCATCTCATTTTTGCAAAATACTAGCCCGATTTGAAATACACAATTTTTTACAACGGGAACGTAAATCTTTTCATGGAAAAATATAATATAACGCCAGAAAAATTTACAGAGAAGACGAGATGAAGCATCAAATGTAAGCGAAGCGGTTGCTTCGTTTGCTGACTGTACTAACAACCTGTCTCTCAAACTTATCGCAAAATAAATTAAATTACGTCACGGTCAGATTTCTTTCTTATCGCTGCTATAACTTTCTCATGTATGTATAATAAACTTTGCTTTATGGTCATTTTCAAAGTAGAACATACACTGCTGTTTATTGTTATGCCAGAACAATATTTCATATAGGAAGTTAACTTATATTTTCCCAATCCAGTGGGCAAGGTAAGCCTCCCCTCTAGTTGCCCTAAGTACTAATAGGAATAAACGCAATAAATAGTTTGTATGTGTTGTTATGTAAGTTAATATGAATAAATAAATAAAATTAAATAGTATATTAACACTCCTATTAAACAGGAGAATAAATGAATACGAATCACAATATATTAAAACTTGCCTAGACAAGAAAATTACTCTACCTAGATAATAATCTGTCTTGTGTAACTCATATCTCTCATATTATAAAATAATTATGTTGAGGTCATCTTTTAATGAAAAGATCCATCAAAAGACTTCCTGTTACAATTAAGTACATAATATCATCATACAAAATGTAAAGCTATGAGTGGTTGTATCATAATATTTATAAAACTAATGTCAGTTGGGAATTTGTATAATAAAAATATAAATGAAAGTTACTTTCCATATTAAATAAATGTGTTGTATGGGCAAAACTCGTGACTATTTGGGTTGATACTCGTATTTTGATTGGATAAGGATTTTGTATTTTCTCTACAAAATTTACCCCTTTATAGGCCTTGTAGTACTTTATTACTCCACATTGTTTACTATATCTAGGTACTAAACTCATACATTAAATTTTCATAAGTGTGAAGGCTATTTTTAGTTGGTTCCAGATCAATTTTTCTCTACTCTGTCACTATTAAATGTATGAGGTGTAGGAGTATAATTTAGTAATGTCGGTGGAGTAATGGGTGGCACAGGATATGAACACATCTCCCAACGACGACTTTGTTACTGAATTGGATTTGTCATTTTACACACTTATGTCATCAAAAGATATCTAAAACGAGCTATTTATCGTAGAATATAGGGTGTACAAATAATATTCATTCAATTTTGGATCCAAAAAATAAATTATTAGCTAATTCATGAATGTTATAAATGGCACTGTAACAAGTCTGAAGACTTCTCTAACAAAATAAAATCGTTGAAATACCTAATCTTATTCTAATCTAACCCGGCCTAGGTAGCGGATCGGTAGTCCTAAAGGTGCCTTTCCTTATTTAAGAAGGGCACCTTTATAACCTTAGGTTATTTGACTCACCTCAATCGCAAAGATGTTTTAGATAACTATTAGACTGAATTAAAATAATTTGTTCTGAAAATTCAAGGATTTCCCGCACTTCAACACCAATAGTTTTTGCGTGGAAATATTTTGAGCGATGTTTCGAATTGAGCTGAGTATAAATAATTACTAATCTACCTGCTGTGTATATTAATTACTGTTTCCGCTGGGTGTTTATTTAGCTCTTAGTCACTATCGTTC
Source organism: Chloroclystis v-ata (assembly GCA_963691955.1). Taxonomy (NCBI): domain Eukaryota; kingdom Metazoa; phylum Arthropoda; class Insecta; order Lepidoptera; family Geometridae; genus Chloroclystis; species Chloroclystis v-ata. The sequence goes on from OY829905.1 coordinate 8,005,521, forward strand.
GTTTTTTCGAGAATCTTGCCAGGCAAAAAATGTAATCAATGTTCTAGAATAGGTTTACTTGAAACTTATCCTTGTATATCGGTGATTTTATATCACGTAAATAATTAGATCTGTAACTCTTACTTCGCGTTAAATCTAGTATAAAAAGTTTGGCTTCTAGGATACCATAAGTTCTTATTGTGCTAAAAGTAGTTCGAATTTAATACTAAAACAAATACATTCTCTGTCACTGAAGGGGCGTGTTTCTTTTAGATACAACTGATAATTGCTAAATGGTTGGATTATAATTGTATTTGTAATTTATTTATTCCACAAAGATACATAACATACGCTTGGAAATGGCATGCCCAAATCCATGCCTGTAGGTACATAGGTCTACTTCAAAGTCCCACATAGCATGCATTTTAACGTTACAATAATAACTTATACCTAAAATAACACACTATTATGTTACGTTTAGTACTAGACCCAGTTGTACTAAAAGTACAAAAAACCACAAAAATGCCATGAGGTTAAAAATCTAATTTATTTAAATGTATCTATTTAAATTACGGCAAAAAATGTTATTTCAACTTTGTGTTCACATAGGTATATAATAGACTAAGTATAAGTAAATTAAAAATATGTGTTATAGAATCAATTGCGCCGCAATTCAGCCCCTATTTTCCTCAAGCGCCTTCACACACTGCCCGCCTAACCTATTACGCGTCAACCCATACATCATAGTCTACTTGCCTTGTTTTGGTCCAACTCCGGGATTGTCACTCCTAGTTCGAACAACACACAGGCAGCACGCGTCTAAGTAGCACGATTATTTTTCAGCGAATCTGAAAATATTCGTGATAAATAATCAGTCGAAGTTGCCCGCGCGGTCAGTTGCAGTGCGATTGGAGAATTTGTAGTGCGTTCCGCCGGTGAAAATGACGAAAACTGAACGAAGTGAGTTTTTTTCGCATTTTTATATAAACAAATATTTTTAATTTTTTTCATCATCACAGTAAACAATATTACTGTCGGGTCTCATTACAATCTATGGTACCCACGAAATCCTTTTTTTTATTAGCCAGTGGTGTCCCACTCCTGGGCAAAAGTCTGAAATGAAATCATAATATTTTAGGAATAAATTAACTTTTTAAGAACTGTAGAGAGTTTAATGTAGTCACCATTTAGTACCCAAATGTTCTCATTACTTATTAATTTTTTGTTGCATTTTGCGATAAGTAAGTAAAATTGATTTTACGGAGGAATAATGTTGATTTCCCTAAGCTAACTAACTTTTGCTATTTATAATTAACGTATGCAATACAATAATAAATAACGATTTATAATTAACGTATGCATTACAATACAAAGAAAGGCAATACCTGAGGTGGTGAATTTTCACTATAACTGTAAACCAATAGGTTACCTACCTGTGTTTTATATTGTATTTGACATATTTAAGTATAAAGTAACCGTAAACTTGAAACAACTTGGTTTAACATAACAACAACATTTTTCGTCTTTCCATCGATTAGTCTCGATTTTTTAAAATCATTTCAGCACTACCTATGTCCTATACTGTAACCGGAAAACTCATAAACGGGTTACAAATTCAATTTACCTATCGGCCCAGCCGTTTTAGAGTTTTAGCGAGGCTAACAAACAGCAATAAATTTTAGCTAGAAAGGGTTGGTTGTGTCAATCCTTAAACGTTGCAAAGAAAACGACAATATATTTGGGTGTATTATTATATTGAACACGGCTATAAAATATAATTTAATTGGTAAGTAATTTATTTATATTATATTTACGCTATACGCTTTGTTTCGTGTAATACTATGTACTTATTTAACATGTAGAGTTATACCTAAGTGCAAAACCTCAACCCAAGAATCATGTATTCAAACATTTCAAACACGCAATCTGATTAATAAACATATATTTAAACGATTAAAAATAATTACAATTGTTGTACAAACATAGCTCTTATCGATGTATTTCATTTAGGTACATTAGCTATCAGATGATAAACAATAAAAAGCAAAAAAATAAAATTAAGTAAGTTGATATTAACAATGAATTTTGTAAGTTTGTATTTATTTACCTTATTCTATTTTTTTCCGTTCATCGATCTATTTCAAGTCTCTTACAGCAGTGGTCAATTATATTCTAAACGTTAGATGGAAGACTTTAAGTGTAGCATTATGATTGGACCACTGAGACCGTAAAAGCAAACAATATGGGCTCAGCAAATATAAGTGTGCACTGTTTTAAAAAAACGTTTTTGAGTATGGCAAACGAAATGGTCAGTTACTAATTTACTATATGGTGTTGACTTAAATCTGTACATGTCTTAAATCTCCAGATTTAGGTGGCAAAATCCGTGTGGGATTCCCCCATAAATAAATAATACCTACAGTTAGGTATATGTGAATAAAATAGATCGGATTATAATGGATTAAAGGAGCTACATTGTCAAAGACCCTGATAGCAGATTATGATAACCAATGTACATAATATTGTCTATGTATTTGCTATTATTTAAAAGTACTTTCAACTTAAAATTCCTTAAATACACTTTGTGAAATTGTAGTTTGGTGTAGGTAATTATATAAGTTTCCCATAAGCGTTGTTTGATTAAAAATATAAGAATAGCACAGGTGAACCTTTTATGTTAACTTTTTTTTTAGTAAGAATGTCTTAATTCTTCAAATGTGTAAGTAACAATAATTTCGTTATTATTAGTTAAAATTATTTTATTAGTAATTAAACAAAGAAATGTAAAAAATGTACTTTGGTATCTCATCGCCCAGATAGTAGGTAAATGAATCAATATAAATTAAGTCGGCTACTGTCATGATAACTATGATCCATTATCATAATCACTCACGTTTTACACAGACAGGTACCTATTTATGAACATAATCCACTATCGTACTATGTTTAAAAAAGTATTAAGAAAAACTGTTCTGTCTGTTTCAGTCGAGATGAATGACTCAAGATAACTTGGTATTTTTTTAGATTTCCGGATTTTTTATCTGGTTAATTAAAAAAAATATGTAGCCAACTATTGGCAAGTAGGAATTAAGGAAGTATACCTTCGCCGTCGAGACTTTGCGTTCCTGACACATCGCGATTGAACTGACAACGTAACTTTGTAATGGCGTTGCAGTTACGATAAAAATATTTTTGCTGTTTGTTTACCGTTTTAACAATTGATGAGCATTAAATCTACATTATTATATCAATAATCAATGAATCTAATAATTTTGTGCCAAACTGAGTGTAAAATAACTTGGTAAACAATATTTTTCTAAATCTGCGTAATAATATTGCGATAATATTGCGCTATTACAAGGTTATGTCAGTGCTTTATATTTGTAGGTAGTGCTGTGCTAAAAATAACAGGCAACAACAGTATCGTTATTTGTTACAGTTATATTTAAAAAATAATACGTTTAAGAATTGGAAAATAATGGACTATAAGATTTTATTAAATATAAGAATAAAACTACGACCAAACCGAACGCGCGAAAGAAAGTGGCATTTTTATATTTGTGTTTAAAATAATAACCCCAAATGGCGTTATGGGCCGCCATTTTGTGACGCTAAAACAGTCGGTTTCCACTTAAATTACTAAAATATAAATATTAAATGATTCCGCCAATTTAAAACGAAAATAATCTTAAAAATAACGCGGCGGTTCATTTTGGAGGAACGGTTACGAACTCATTATGTTGTGCCCATCACTAACGTGTCAAACTGACATGTGTCCTAAACGTATTCTTATCGCGTTCAGACTTTAAGTACCAATTATGTACCAATAAATGCATTACTTATCTAGGGTGTTAAACACTCTATGGTTATGTGACAGATTTGTTGATTTTGGCATTTTACAAACTTCAAATAGACATAGACGATCAAAGTTCAATTTACGTTTGTAAAATCAGAAATATTATGTGTTTAAATAAGTATGTGCTAAGTGTGTTTTACACGGATATTGTGAATAAGACCTGTAAGAATGAATAAAAGTAGGTATTCATATCAATTAGCTTCATAACCCTTAGAAAACGGCATTGGATTAGCCACCACGATATTCGAGTTTCCGATGGTGGTGTTTGTGTTATTTATTTTGAAATAATTATTGTTTATTTGGAAATTATATATTATTGTAATAAAATAAATATCAATAAGGACTTGAGGTTTTTTTTTGGATCGCTATTCTGTTTTCCTGAGCATAAGGAGAGAACATGCTAAATCTGAAAACAATACGATAATAAATAATAATATCGGTACTTACTATAAAGTTGTACCAACATTATGTAATACTTGGGTAATTAAATCATAAAAAATATAGGTAATTTACGAGTTAACGACTCACTGGGCACAGGTCACCAGGTCTTTGGGAGGTATAATTATTAGACTAGTTGGTGATCACAGTAAGTTGGCACAGCACGCAGAATACCTAGGTACCTAGACCATTTCGATATCCGACCGTAGGTTTCCAGATTTGTTATCTACTACACATTGAAACATGAATGTTTATCTATAATTAGGTCTTCAGAAACAATCACTCGTTATAATTATGTTATCTACTCATTAAGATCATATCCGTTAAATCGATTATCCTGATGTATTATTTGTTTAGAAGAATGTAAGGAATGTGTTAGTATATTTTGATACGTAGGGAATAGGTACCTATATACATAATTAGTCCCAAACTTCTGAATCAGTTTTATTCATTTATTTATTTGTATGTAGGTAACTTTACTACAACAAACATTTAGGGGACACTTTTAACTCTACACGAGGTCAATGTTTGTGGAACAGCGTTTGTCATCAACAAAAACAATTTGTTTCAGAATATATTTAGACGCACTTTTACCCTCAGAACAGATTCCCTTGCCAAGACCAATTATCATTATATTTAAATGTAGCTTTTGTGTGTACTGCTATCCCCATAAAGCATAGAAATTTTGTTTATATATTTGAAATTCTAATATTGTATTCTAATATTATAAATATTGCTGGACAATTTACACACAATACTTGTATATGATAAATTGGGGTTATTAAACGTAGAGATCATTATAAAACTAGAACTAGAGACGGAACCCTGACAGGAATAGAAGTCTGGGGGAATCACCATCACCACATTGTATAGCAATTCGTATATACTTCTGTTGTAAATATAATAAAGTCTTAACGAACTCGATACATTTCAATTGAGTGAGTGTTTTTAAACAACCCGATATGAGAAGAATGCCTTTGTCAATGAAATACCTACTTATTTATATGCGTACTGATAACAGCTGCACAAAGAGCACAAACTTGAATATTGAAATTGTATAAGTAATTTGATTTAAAAGTTACAGTTAGATTTGATATAAAATATACGAATCTTCGCAGATTAACACTTTCAGTGCCCATGACGTACGCTTGCAGTAGGTACACGCTTGTAGTGGCGGCGGCGCATCTGTGCGTGTTGCAACGCTCAGCATGGGCATTGAATGTGTTCGTTTTGCAAAGTAATGTAAAACTAAACGGGCGAAACTAAGGAGCGCCATATTGTATTTACAATGGTTTATCTTTACTAGGTCTAGGAAACTACAAATATAATTAAGTACCTACATAATGAAATGGGATATTAGAATATACTCCCTATTAAAATAATAAAATAAAGTCTAGATTCTGGCCAAAAGTTTCCACTAGTGGATTTAATCCTAAAATTGCCCACTTTTTGTCGAAACTTCGAGTATTTTCGTCAGACGTAATAAGTGGTAAAACCAACATTTTGATATCATAATAACCTCTTTTGAGAATAATTTTATAATCATTATAAATGTGCATTTAATAACACAGAGTTAACGATTCGAAGCAGAGAAAAACGTGGGAACTGCTAATGGAATCAATTCATACCTACATTCTTTTATTACAAAGGTGATTTTTCACGTAGGATTCAGATGATTTAGATTTAGTTACTGAGAATTTAAACTTAATTAGAGAAGGATGTATTTGAGGATTTTTCCAAGACATTTTTTTATTTTACTTATCTGATTGGTGAATGTTAAAATGTGTAACAGATAATAAGGCTACTATCGCCGCGCTATCTCAGTTTTGAACTGAAAATTTCCAATAAAATAATGAAAAAAAAGAAGAAGAAAGAAAAAGAAAAATATTAAATTAGTATTAATTTACAATGCATTCACTACTATTTAAAAATAGTATAATAATCGCATAATTTTTGGCTACCCAAAAGCGTCATAAATCGAGTTATTCCTGCCCCTGAAAAAAATCCATATTTGATTGTGGAGATTGAGTTTGGTGATGATGAATGCAGCCATTTTATATTATAATGTTTACAGATGTCGAAATCGGAACGACACCCGTCCAGGGCCAATCACAGTCGTCCAAAAAATTGGGAATTGCCGGTAAGCCAAGCATGGCACGACGTCTTAAAGCACTTATTCTTATCCTAAACTATCTTACTTTTATTTAACACATTCATCGCGCAACCTTGGCGGTGCAGCTCACTAGGCTGTGCCGTCGCGCGTCGTCGCCACACTGCATGCGTTATAGGCACTGAAAGTGTTAAATCAGAAATAATACCTGCACGGTAGTTTCATTTTAAACCATGCATGGAACTTTGTAGCACTCACTCATATTCTAGACCTTTACTTTAATTTCACAACGCACACAATTAGTATATACATATGTATATGTATGAACAGACTAGGGTTTATGGTTTCTCGAGGTATTTCATTTCTCGGGTCTCGAGAATTCTCGAACTCCATTTCCCGGGTATTCTCGGGACGTCGAGAAATTTTCATTTATTATTAAAAAGTAAAGAAAAACATCGCTAGTACACATAATATTTATTAAAATTGGTCAATAATCAACAAAACCTCTGAGCAACATAAACAAATTACAATTTTTTTGCTTCTTTTTTAGAGAACTAAATAAAATCAATATTTTTAAACTTTAACAGCTTTCTTCTCTGTGATAAACTCTGATTAAATAAAAAAAGTCAATAATCAAAGCACAAAAGTCTACCTAAAATTTTGATTCAAGACTGATAAAATATGCCTTGAGAAAAATCAAAGCATTTATTGCGTTGTCGGATCTTCTTATTCTGCTGACAACATTTCCCGACATGGAAAATACTCTTTCATTTTCCGTTGATGTTGGCCTTCAGTGCTTTGTATAATTGTTCCAATTTGATTGTACCGAGTCAGTACAAACAAAGCATGCCGCCGAGGTGCGGCTAAAGACAAAGAGTGAAATTGAAGAAAATTCTCGATTTCTCGACTTTTCTCGATCTGAATTTCTCGAGTTCAAGTCCTATGGATTTCCCGGGTATTCCCGGGACGAGAATTCCCGGGCATAAACCCTAGAACAGACGGCAGACAGAGGAAAATGGAAGTAAAAGGCATGTAGTAGACTTTACATAGTGTGGAAAAGGGCTTAAAAATAATGATGATACTGTAATTCATAACATGGTGGTAAACCTAAACCTGGTAGGTACGGAATATATTTTACAAGCCGTTACCATTAGATCTATGTAAATGTATTATCAACTGTTTAACGATCTGCTATGGCTAAAAATATATGTCTTTACCATAGTTGTTCAGTGACACAGTAAACCATATAAGGAGTACATCCTACTACATGGTACCTACAGTTACAGCAAGTTTTGTGAATAAGAGGAACATTTAGGGTCTAATGCTCCTCTAGGATGTGCTAACCCAAATCCGTACGGTTATCTCCGTCTCAATTGGTCTGATTGTCAGCGGGCAGTCGCGTGGGAGCACTCATTTTGTTATTATCTTTACAGTTTCCTTTCTCTATTTATATACACTGATCTAACCTCACTTGGAATAAGGGTTTACTCGGGAATCAGGTCTATGAAACTACGTTTTTATTTATAACAATGCCACGAAGAGTGTACTCGTAGAAGAAAAACGTAAATTATTTTTTCTTATTACATTTACTGTGCACATGAAGTTAAGACTAACTACAAAACTGGAAGAGATTATTATAGATTAGTATTATCATGAAGCGATTTTTCAAAAATTGCTATTGTTATTATCGCTATTGTTCAAACATTAAACGAACGTAGATTACCATGAGATTACATTTCATCTCTTCTAGTTTACTTTATCGTTCTTAGTTCTCGAGGTAGATACCTAAAAAGGTATTCAATACAACACAATACAAAAGCACTTTACATAACACCCCTATTCACGTTCCCACTGCTGGGACACAGGGACTTCTCTCTTGACGAGAGAGATTAGACCTAAATTCACCACGCTGGCCAAGTGCGGGTTGGTGAATGACACACATGTCCTTCAAACTTTTTCAAAGTTCTCAGAACATGTCGGTTTCCTCACGATGTTTGCCTTCACCGTTAGAGCACGTGTTTTTAAAGCACACATAATTTTCCAAGAAGAAAAATCAGAGGTGCGCGGCGGAGTTTGGACCCACGACTTTCGGAATGAAAGTCGAGTGTGCTCCCACTTAGCCAACACGGCTCCAAAAACAAAACACATGATTAAAACACAAAAAGGGACACGTAAAATGGGCGGCCTTATCACTAAAGAGCGATCTCTTCCAGGCAACCTTTGGATGGAAAAGAGATATGATATTTAAATAAGACAGGTGTACTAATACTTATATTCATTCGGAATTTATTAGGTATCTATTAATTGTGGTACATTTATATTAACATAATATATTGACTGTGCGATTAAACAGACCAACTCCTAATATATTTCTCGGCCAGAAATTATCAGTACATTTGAGCAGAGGTCAAACCATAGAGATGTAACAGTTAGTTGAGACAAGTGGAACTCAAGACTTGATTTAAAGCAGAGGCGCAGAAACTGGGCCAATGCCCCACCCTATATACATTTACATAGAAAACAGTTTCTTTAATTCTCGCGTATCTCGCTCTGCAGATTTTATAAATTGTCAGATTACCATTCTTACCCATTTGATACCCATTCTTCTTTTATTCACAGAAAAGAAGAATGGGTAGCAATCAATGGGTGTCTTCTTTTATGGGAAGAATCAAATCCACAAATAAAGTTGAAAAATGTATGAATCTTTTATGTTTACCATTTAAACGATGATATAAATATATAAAATAACCTTTCTTCTATTTATTATGGAGATTATTATTACTTATTCTATTTATTATTTATTATGGAGACCGCGGCTCAGTGGTGGAACTAAACATGACTTAAAAAATATAGGTACATTTGCACCACCGTGTATTATATTGATGATGATAATAATATTAAAACTGTACCTACCCTGCGATTATCCTTTTGACCGGTTTTCTGTATAAATTGCGTCTTGCATCTGCGTAGGTTTGTGCGCAAAAGTTATTTTAGTGGGTCCTTAGCTTAATGCTCTCGAAAATGTAGGGTAGACCGGGGTCACTAGTAACACGGGGCAATAGTACCATTGGGAATATCTCAACTTCTAGGAGACCTATCTGTGTGTGCGTTAGCCGGGGTACGCGCCTTAAGTGTCCCGACTTGCTCACTAGTCGGCAGCGCGCTCGCTGCGAAACGGACGTCTGTAGGAGCATTTTTTTGTATTCAAGCACCCAAAGTAATTTTTTTTGCTATTTTGATTGCCCTGTCACTCAGTGGTTACTGTGTTTCATGTAATTATATATCAACCACGCGTTTACCTAGGTATCCAGTTCTAGAATTCCCAATATTGTGTGTCTAAAGCACAACAATGTTCCGAGATATTTAGTTATTTCTCCAAAATCTATACTTGGGGTCAATTGTACCGTCTTCTCTGGGAGCAATTGTAACGGTACAATTAACCCCGTGGTACAAATGACCCCTGATATAACTTACAAAAATGAGTACAAATTAGGTGAAATAGTAATTAAGAAATAGTTTCATATGTTATTTTTAACATTCTGTCGTCTTAACATATAATTTAGTGGATTTCGCCATCTTTGCATTCAATGTTACTGGATAGATAATGATTTTACTTAAAGTTAACTTAAAGTTTAACAGGGGCAATTGTACCAGGGTCAATTGTAACTCCATAGAAAATAATATCTGTCAATTATTTCCAACAATTTTAGATATATAAGCTATTTGTTAACTCTCAATCAAAGCTTAGACCAAAGCGATTATGCCAAACTATAAGAATTTGAGTTATTTGTGTTTAAAGTGGAGAAAACTCAATTTAAATTTGTTTACTTTTATCTTGTGAATTTTGTAGGACTGTTCCTGAAACCTACGTTCTTATTTAAAGTGACTGATAAATAAATGCCAAAATAACAAATATACGATACTATAGTTATGATTCGATAATTTGTTTGTTTTTTATTTCCTTTTTAATTTTTGGTACAAGTGACCCTGAGAAGGGGTCAATTGTAGCACTCGCCCTGTCATCATTCTTACCTAATTTTCTCTATGTTCTGTAAGCCCTACGTAAAATTCAACAAAATGGTTTGTAGCTATTGAATTTAGGTTTCTAGAAACATAATCATTATAGTAAAATACCCAAGTTTATATACTACAATTGTCCGAAAACCAAAAAGTGTTACAATTGCTCCGGGTCTACCCTACCGTCAATTGAGAGTAGGCAGATATATCGCCGGAGGCTCACTTTTATGGCTCTACAATTGATATCAAACACAACTTTTATTAGATAATTGCGAAATCACAGCTATAGGTATGTAAATTACCTTCGTTGGATACCATTTTAAATAAAACAAAGCGTAGGCTTGATAATAAATCAATACCTACCTATGCAAGTTTGATGTGACCTTTCGTGAAAGCCAGCATTTGGATAGTGGTGCTAAAATTGTATTAACGAGTTGTAACTGAAAATTGTAAATTCCATACAACCATGACAACTCCAATTATTTTCCACTAAATTACTTTATTTTCTTTGCTTAAACTCATAACATGCTAGTTAAGTTAAGACCCAAATTAACCTGCTAGTAAATTCTTGATTGATGAGTGTTAATTATGTCTAAAATAATAAATAAACCATTAATAAGAAATTATAGTATCACAACCCAGATACACTGGATCATTAAACCACTATCAGGCAAATGCTTATAAATATGACCAGAGTGGTGTAAATAAATTAAATGAGTGTAAAAGTTTATGTGTAACAGTGCTTATTGTGTCTTAAAAAAACGAAAAAACACTGAATAAAAAACTTTCAGTTTGAATTCATAAATTTGTATTGTAGCTTGTAGTATAGGTACATACCATGGCGTTGTGTGATGGTAAGATTTATAATACAAATAGAATTAAGGTTTTTGTCTATGTAGTTTGTTCTAAAAAACTATTAAAAGGTCCTACTTTATACTGTCGAGAATGTTGTATGGATTAGGAACTACTTATTTCCCCAAAGTATTTTTTAGTTTTAGTAGGTTTAAATCCCGGTTTTCGTTAGCTTTGTAGCTTTTGAGAAATAACAGCATTTATCAGCAAATTAGATGTACCTAATTCGTATTATTAGTGAATTTGATTATTTTTTTACATTCTGTTTGTGTACAAGCCGGATAAATGAGTATATAAAATAAAGTATTGGGCATTAAAAGATGTAAAAAATATATTTATGTACCTAAAATATAAATAGAAAAGTTCATCGAACTAAACTGGCTCTATACCAAATCACGATGGTGGTGTTTTTTTATGACGGGAAATATTAAATTTTACTAAGAATTAGAGAATGCAAAAAATCACGTTGTTGGCTTGATTTCCCCTCTGGTCTTCTAAATAAGTTCAATATTCGTTCTTAACTTCAAAAAATAAGGCGCATATTTCGTTGCTTTAGTTTTGCGTAATTTTTTATCTATTTCTTGGAAAGGTTCCAAAACTACATCTTATAATGTGGTTTTTGGCTTTAGACGTCTTTATGCATTTTTTATTTCGAACTTTTTGTCATTTTATTAGACATTATAGCGCGTAGAACAGATGGTCAAGCAAACGCAGTAAGACGACCACTACCAAAATTATCATGCAAAGCATAATTTGGTCCAACTCCATGATGGATAAAAGACGTTTTAATCAGAAAGCTCCTATCAATGGCTACAATAAATTTTAATAATGACATACTACCTACTCGTACCAATCTCATCAATTATAATAATAGCTAAGCGTCTCAAATCGACCAAACTATTTCCAGAATGGAAATGCAAAAAATGTTCAAATTATACGGTGGACAGGATACACCCGGCGATTTGTCATTGTTTTAGTTTTTAGACGTTCCTTTGTATCCAACATCCGAACTGCGGAATGGTAATGAGATAAGGGTGAGTTTACACGTACCTAAAAACCTAAAGTCTCTAAAAACTTAATAAACTTTAGTTGGTTTATACATGGAATTGGAGAATGAATGCTGTATGTTATAATCCGGTTCTGTACATCGATGGAAGGATCGAGGTTAATCTATTAACATCGATCCTTATTTTACATTTGGCGTTTTAAAAAGTGCTTGCTAAGTAGGAGCACACTGAACTTTCATTCCGAAGGTCGTGGGCTCGAAGCCCGATGCGCACATCTGCGTTATAATTCCACTGCTGGGACAGAGGTCCCCCGTAAGAACGTAAATAGGATGAAATGTCCTTTTTGCCTTTCAAATTCTCCACCCTATACAAATGCTGCTAATGTGTGTGAAGCCTTAACTTGTATTATACTTACCACCATTGTTGCTTTTTTGTACGCATAATAAATGGATTTATGATCAGGGTTTATGCAAAGTGATATTAGTATTATGAAGACTAGTTTTTTTACACTTTGCGTTTAATTTGGATGAATAAAATGTTTTTTTTTTGTATAACCTTAGTGGTGAACTATTCATAACACTAGCTGTGCCCGTGACTCCGTCCGCGTAAACCTATGTTTGTATGGGGGCTACGGCATATCATAACTGTAGGAAGAATTTAAATAGTAATAGTAATACTACCCTGTGTTTCAGACGACAAAATGTTTATCTACCATATTCCATCAAATTTGGATCATTGTTTTAAGAGTTATCTAAGAACATATTTATGAACATACATACAATACTGAAACAAAAAATCTTCAACATAGATTCAGCATTTGTATTCATATATATTTTTTAAATATACAAAAACCGCATTATTTCGCGACAAAACAATACCTACTAACCAATTGTTATCTATGACATTTGCGACGATGCAGCAATTAAAATTGAAACGTTAATATCCATTTTTCCTTTGAGAAAATCACGATTGTCTCTACAAACCCAGTGAATCTGAATCTATTGTTATTCATAACCATTCATATATCGTCATAAAAAGCGTATTATGAGTGTAATGTCACTCGTGTTTGACGTAACAATGGCGTGGAATTAACTAGATTTTCTTCGCCGATAAATAATCGATAGAGGAAATTGTTGTATTCTCGTTATTTTGTACGCTCGTCTCGCTTTTGTGTCTCATTTGTAACGGACAGATGACGAAAACAAGTCGCCGCAGTTATGAGAATATCGAATATTTTTAAACGAGGCGTATATACAAATGTCATTTAAGTATTTCGTTTGTTCATTTTTGTACAAATCGGACCAGCTGTTTCTTAGATTAGCGCGTTCAAACAAACAAGCAATGAATTAAACAAACCTTTAAATATAGTTAAATATAGTATAGATATATGAATTTTACGGGAGTATATTGTGTCCCTGAAGATGGATTTCTCTTGCTAGAATACAGAAACGTCGGTTATACGTCGGTATATATCGTCATAGTGGAGAAATATTTTAGCCAACCAATTCACGTCTCTAAAATGTGATTATAGTAAGGTACCCGTATCAAATGAACCCAAATCAACTTGATCTTGTTACAGATCTCGTGATAATATTATTCGGGTTTAAGGTTTATTATATTTATGATTTAAACTTTATTTTAAACGCTTCATCCTCTCGGTCGCACCAAACAACAGCCTGGCTCAAGGCTGTACAATGTCACTTTTGATACGCGTTAGTAGCTGTTGTCTGTCGTCTTTGCAATTCGCCGTGAAGGTTTAGGTTACGCTACTGAATCATTGCTATATGTATTGCATATTACATTTCCTAATTAAACTCTTCATATTTACGCAGATGAAGAAGATCAATTTATTTCATGTAGCTACTATGTTTGGATTGGATCTAGAGAATTGATATGCAAAAGTCGAGAGAACTAATATTAATATAAAAAAATCGTCTTAACTAATAATTAATTATACCTAAGTCATCTAATATTTCTTAGTGTAAAATTACTAAGAAATATTAGATGGTTGATCATAGCAACAATGAAGGTGTAAGCTTAAGTGTATTTCCTTCTATAGCAGCCTTAGTGTCATAACAATTGAGGATTATGGCACCAAAAATAGAGCCAATGTCGTACCAAATTTGCTGAAATTAGACCATTTAGTTTCATTAGATCATCGGTCACAACAATTGCTTCCTCAAATAAAATATCGTGCGTCAAATAAATTACTGATGTTATCTCTAAGCTCCCGGTAGTTACATCATTCGCCAAATATATTAAACTAGCCGACCCGCTGGCGGCTTCGCATGCGTTCTTTTACTTTATCTACACACTTAAAGCTTATACAATAAAGTATTATAGCCTTCCTTGATAAATATCCTTTCCAACACTGAAATCATTTTTCAAATCGGACCAGAGGTTTCTGAGGTTAGCGCGTTGAAACAAACTCTTTAGCTTTATATTATTAGTTATAGAGTATAGATATTAATCTTTTCTTGTTATTTTACCTACTTGGTTTTACTGTAGGTATATGCTTATGTCTTAAATTAGACATGTTAATTACATATTACGTTCTAAGTTCTACAAGCAATAAACATCAATATTTATCCTTTAATAGAAAAATAATCGTTTTAATGTAAAAAAAAAGAAAAATTTAAGAAGCGGTTCTATTCCAGGTTTTGTTTTTCAACGCTGATCCTTAAAAAATATTATAAAACATATAGGTACCTACTAAAATATTATATTTCATGAGTAAAAATAAGGAATCGAAAATAAAATAAAATCAAATTCTGCTTTCAACACCTATCTAACCTCTCCGCACGTACCTTCGTTTTTGAGTTTTTTCGACGATTCAAAATTACAGAAAATATTTCGTTCTAAATAAAAATCGGTCAAAGTCAAGTAAAGCCTACTAGTGCCGTATCGACATAGTGATAACAATTTCGACGTGACACCGATAATTTATCAATTTAGCGCCCTCACGCGGTTCAAAGTCACGGTCAAATACACTACTATTGTGTTTATATTGATATATTCAGTAAATTGAAATAGATTTGATCTCAATTGTCTTTATTTTGGAAGGTGTTATGTTTTATAACTTGTTGTTTGTGCCGTACCGTCTGGACAAAGTTAAAAGACACGGGGCTAGACGTTGCTGTGTGAATTGTCCGGCAATATTTATTTATTTATTTATTTAAAAAAAGTCTGTTTATTGAGTAGGTTCCTACTACTGTACTAGATGTTGGCGTAAGAATAGTACTACCCTATCACTTCAAAACGATTACGAGATTTGTTAACCTGAAGAAGGACAGCATAATGTAATGTACCAACTCAGGTGGAACCCATTTTAGATTTCGATAAATTGATTTAAATGGGTTTTTATAATGATGATGACGAACCTTATCAAAGAAAATTGTTAATGCTGTCGACAAACTAATTTCTTACCTTCCGCTTTAAACAGTTTTAGAACTAATGGTCGTTTGTTCAGGCTCTCAAACAATACCCTGGCTGTCATCTTGTACGGCACAAGACAATACTGATATTAGATGACGAGACGATAGATCATCATGTGGCTAATGATATAGGAAAACCGTTTTTTGCTATAACATAGGTAATAGGTACAGAATATTAACTTTATCAAGAGAGATGAAACAATGAGAAGAGTTTTTGCCTTTTATGTAACAAGTCACAGAAATTATTCCCGTAGCAAAGCCTTGAGGTATGACACGATTGTCCCAAAACAAAATGTCCCAAATATCGTTTTGTCGAAGAGACGGGGTGGAAATATTCTTAGGCTGGCACCATACGGCAGCTTTTGAAACAAGCCTATTAGAATACTAAGCTAAGCGGAACAACATAATACAAATATCAGCTCTATAATCACAGTTCATCTCCACCTTCAAACGGCGGATATATTCTCAGGGAAACCAAATGAACAAGCCGTTGTCTTGTTATCCTCTGTAATTAATATAATTTATTTCGGAGAGTTGGCTTCGTTTTCTCACAATTATCATTTGATTATCTAAAACGCAACGTGCTTTATCTAAAAATTATTTTACTTTAGTTCCTCATCCAACCTAAAAAGTTATTTATCGAGTACACAATAAGTACCTATCGGTCCCATCATCCATCCGTCCTCCTCGCTATATAGCCAGCCAACTACCACTGATAGCTTATCGGCTGGGCTATATCGGTGAACCACGTTCTTCTACGTATCTTCTCATTTCTGATTCGATCCCACCTCAATCGACATAGTAGAGAAACCCCGAGCATAGCCCACCATAAAAAGAACCAGAAGAGAAGAAGAAGAAGAGAAGAGTCTATAAAAGATTACTTGGATAAAAACATTAAACAATTTAATTAAGATAACCTCCCTACTAGCTACTATTGACTACTGTAGAGCCAGCTGATGTGTTCTTATCAACGTCCATAAAACGTTGATAACAGCCTACTTACTGTCGAGTGCCCCAATTCCAGCCCATAATCATTAGCCTAGCTTTTATTTTGATGTCTGGAAAAACATCTAAAACTATGCCATAAACCAAGGTTGATTTTAATTAATAAACTTCTTTAAAAAAAAAAACAATTTCACCACACAATCGAGGAATGCCCAGACGGAGCCATACCTCATGCAAGTGTTTTTTACGAACGCCTAATTTGAAAATATATTCTATAATATATTTTTTATGTTTGTTACAATTTGTTTTATAACAAAATCTAATCTCAAAAAGGTTGCTACGGCTTTTTAATACCATAAAGCTTTTTATAAATAGCATATTCTAAAAAGACAAAAACAACAAATCTGTTATGCGAATTGTTAAAAGTGAAAGTTGCTTAAAATATATCAGTCTACAATTCTAGCTATGACTGTCTAGGTTTTTTAAGAAATACTGATTCACTATTGACGTCAGTATTATAAACTGATGCAAATATCCATAGACGAAACAAAGAAAAGTGCCCAAGATATAACTTTTAAGCGCACAAGAATGACTTTTTATACATAAATATTACCAGGAATGTACATTTTGGACTTTCCAATTCCAATGTATTTTCCTTTTATTAGTAGGTACCTACTTAATTGAAATGCGGAAGACGGATTGTGAATAAGATCCGTTAAACTTCCGCATTCGATCCTTTCTTTACCTTATGTGGTGAACTTTTAACTGTAGGTACCTTAAGGCTAAATGTTAAACAATGTCATTTCAATAATTCTAGAAGATCTATCCGGCAAATGCGACCTACACGCATGGAAATCTATAGTTTATTGTTTTTTTTGTATATTTTCAAATTGAAAATATAAATTCCAGTAAAAACGTTCCGGAATAACATAACATTTTACAAAAATAACACTAATGAACAAAAATCTTTATATCCTAACTGCGCCGTGTCCGTTAGTAAATTCTATTTTACGGGATAATAAACAAAACTTTAATTTTGTTATCTTATCTTAAGAGCACATTGGAGTTTAAAGTAGTTATAATGAAAATATAAGTATCACTATCTCAATCGGTGGCTGGTAAACAGTTTTCTCAGTGCAAGGCTAGGTCAACACCACTTATCTGGAGCAAACAAGCCTCTGAGCCTCCCGTGATTATACCTACTAATTCTGATAATAGCTACGTACAGACGTAGATCACATTCCAGTATGTACACAGTCCATTCTATCAGTTTGACTATAGTTTTGTTTTAGAGAAATTATGAATAAACATTCGCTCAAAACTCTAGGAAGGAATTAATGGTTGATCGACGATTCATCATCATCATAATCACCCCTATTTTCGTTCTCACTGCACACTGGGACTTCTCTCTTTACGAGAGAGAGACCTAGACCTTAATTCACCACGCTGGTCAATTGCAGGTTGGTAAATGACAGAAACGTGTCCTTCAAACTTTTTAAAGTTCTCAAAACATGCCTTGTGGCTCTTGAAGTGAACCGACCGAAATATTCTCTAGTATCAAGTTAGATGTCCAGTCGTATTATTGATTTAGCGTGTGAACTACATGTTTATTTTTACTTTTTATTCTTGTTAATCCACTAAGCAGGTCTAAACCACTCCAAAGTATGGAAGGAACTTTTTATTCTTTTGTGTTAGTGCCTGAGCAAGGATCCTAATAGGGAAGACTAGATGTAAGAATATTAATCGATTGGATCGTTACATAGACTGGTTCTTGTGTCGCCAGTGAATCAGACTGTGATGTTTTTTGCGACCATTTCATTAGAATTAGTTCCGATACAATTCATTCAAATGAAAAACTTGCAGCTCTATAAATGTTGCCGGCTTGTTCCACGTCGTTCTTTTGTTATTTCACCTGTGTAATGGAATGATCGAGAATACGTCGCAAGGTTTTTAATTAGTCGGTAATTAAAAACATTTTATTTCAATAACGATTAAATTATGGTAAAAATAAGTTTAGTTGGTATTTTATGACCGAGATATGGAAGATTGTCAATAGTTTGCATTTTGATGTATCAAAAACATTTTGAATTCATGAAACATTATTCAAAATTGTTCTTTTTCTAAAACATTTATCATTAAACCATTTTATGCATACCTTATAGCATGATAATGCACGTGTAGGTATGTAACATAAATGTCTATATAAATGATCAGGTATACGTAGTAACTGTAGATAAACTAAATTACTACTTAAATAGGTTAAATAGGTTTTGGTAGTTGACTTGCACATGAGGGAGATTCGTTATCTAGTAAGGATTTCTAACACTTACACTAAGAGCATGGTAATTAGAGGTTATGTAGACGACAGATCAGGCAAAATGTCGGAAAATCTTAGAATATTACCGCAAACCCGCGCTCAATTAAAACGCAGCGCCTCGCATCGAAACACCATCGGAATAATAAATTAGGAATGAGAGAAATCATTGCATTAATGTTGCTGTTACCATGACGATGTCCTTTACCGGCACAAATAGGCAACAAACTTAACTTCGAAGTGTTTCCGTTTTAGTGTCCTATACTTAATGTTTTCAATGAGAAAAAAATGTATTAAAAAGTAGCCAGCATGAGAGGACATTAAACGCTTATTAATTACTAGCGATGCCCGCGACTCCGTCCGCGTTTGTATGCGGTCTTATCATAACTGGAGCAAGAATATAAATAACGAATCATGTGCCCCAGACTTCTAATTGTTTATCTGCCAAACATCAAAATCGGATCAATGCTTTCAGAGTTATGGGAAACATGCTTATACTAACAGAAAAAAAAATCAAAAACCTCCAATATAGTTTCAGTTTCGTATATCAAGCCTATAAACACAATATCTCTGAAAACAAACTAACTTACTCCTTTCTTCCTTTACTTCCTTTACTTCGACCTTTACAGATTTATTAGTATAGATTTTAAAGTCATATTAAAGTCTGATACATATCAGAGGCCCTTTTATCATCGCGTCCAAAGCCTGCCTTATCAAGTAAACTTTCATCTGAGTGAGTGAGTAACCACTCTCTACAGCCGTCAACACTGGTCTGGTAGCTGGAGCGTACGCCACTTGCGTCCTCACTGCCGACTCGGGTGCTAGCCTCACGGAAACTCACGCGACATTTACACACGTTGATATTATACACGTTGATTTTACTCACGTCAAGCAGCAGTGTCGCGTGCTTTATTTGTTTTGAATTGAACTGGAAAGTGCTAAAATGAAAACGGATTATGCTTTGGATGAGGTGCAGAAAAGTAAGTCGGAATTGTTTAATGTTTTACGTGATTTATTTTAATCGACTAATGGGATTACGGCACAATTGCCGGCTAAGAAAGTTGTGTTTGTTCTTAGGTGTAACAGATATTTTTATAGATTGATTACAAGTTAAAATAATTACGTCAAAAGTCGAATCGAATCGTTCATTCGTGTCATAAATTCGTTCTTAAATTTAATCAATAGACCATCAGTTTTTTTATTACTTTCGTTTAGCTTAAACTTATCTATTATCCAGATTCATATTAATGTTAACATAATAATTAAAATGTATTTATCTATATCATATTTTTAGATTTTTCATCGGCTATTTCTGAGTAGGTTAGGTATTTTATCTTAACACAAGACAATATTCTACAAATAAAATCTTTAATTACCGACAACTTTTAAGCGCTTAAAAATCAATTTCCAAAAATATAGTTTTAGCATCTTTTATTCTTATTTTTATATACATATTTGTGAATACAATTATATAAAACATACCTTCTATCAAAAATGCCAGATAAGAATACGACTTGCGTTTTACGGAGAAAATTTAATACTTTAGTAACGTTTAGACATAACGAATTGGACATACTGTAAATGTAAATAAATAAAGTACTACTTACATAAGATGGGTGAAAACGGTAAATAAACATTCATTCAAATTCATTTTTTCAAAGCATATTATCAGAACCTTGAATTATCTATAATAATTTTATTAAATTGTTATATGTTCGAATAAAAATAAGAATATAACGTCATTTACGTGTTTGAATTGAATACCATGTGTTTGCCATATAAAACCAAGCAGGCGTTTATTCAATCAAGAAAACTGCGCTCAATTGATATTTTAAACGTTTAATTTTGTAATTACCCACCTACACAGTCAATATTCGATTTCACGATTAAGTATACCATCTTCGTTAACTTTTCTCTTTAGGGTATTAATATGGTACAATAGAACTGCGTCAATTTTAAACATGCTTTGTGACGAATCTACAACAATATTTAAATTAGCAGTAAATTATGTTTAGAAGTTTCGATTTCTCATAATAAAAAATGTGTTTTGAATTGCAGTTGGGTGATATGCCATATTATTTAGTAATAAGTAAACTAATAACAGACATTCTATAACTTGTATAAATTAGACACCGTTTTTTTCCTAAACATCTTTATAATAAACTATACGCATTCTCACTAGGTCATCACTGTTGTAACACTTACTACTCGAAACATTACAAGTTACGTTAATTATGATAAATAATTAATTTTATTGTATTCTTACATAATCGTGACTTCTTCGCCAAATTCATATAACACGTGGATATAAAGGTTACTAGGCAAATTGACGAGCGATTATGTTTTTATAACTCGGTTCTTTAAAAAAACTTGACATCCTAAAATTTAAATTGATGATAGGGAAGTAACTACCTAACTAAGTAAGTAGCAACCTGTTTCTAGACATTATTTACACGATTTGAATAATGTTCTTGTACTAACTACTTTTAAAATAGATAAGTGGCTGGTTGTATTTAAATTATCTAATTTTTTAACTTTATTTTGCTAAGCAAAATAATTTTTAGACTGTAATTACAATTAAGTTAATTTAGTTGTATGTAGGTACGTATGTTACCTCGATATGCACTAAATAAAAATACTAACTTGTCAGTTTTCATTTTCATTTGGATTTTTTAATAAACTAGATTTCCGCCCGCATCTTCGCCCGCGTTATATTAGATTTTCCAGCTATGAACTAAATTTATTAATAAATTTTATTAAAAAATGTAATCCAGTTGAAATAAGAAAAATAGAATGAATTTATTGGAACATATTTACCGCCCATTTCAAGAACACTAACATAATCTGAATGCGACGTATTTTCGTTAGCACAGGTGTACTAAACTACCTACATGCTCTACAGTGTCTACCTACATACTGCCGTCCGTTATCTATAAAGCGGCTAAGTCGCAAAAGTAAGTTTCGAGAAAAACGCAAAAAACTAAAAAAAATAATTTAAAATTGCTGCCATTTGATTACTATTTTTCGTAAAACCGATTTTTTGACACTGAAAGATAGAATGACGTGAGTACTATCGAATGGTTTTGCTTTATACTTATCTTTCTTATAAAAATTATTCACAAAATGATTCTTTGCATTTAGTTTTTGTAATGATTTAATTAAAATGCTAAGTTTACACGACTATAAAGCGGCTATGTATACCTTAACGGCGTTTTAGTTAAGGATTTGCACATAACTGCTTTATAGCGTAGGATAGTTAATTTGGAGTGCGACATAACCGCCATTTTAGCGTAGTAATTTGCTACATAACCGCTTTGTAGCTTAGAACTGCAATAAATAATGAAGAAACAAAACAAGACTTAAAAGAAGTTATGATACTTTAACGTCGTTGTAGCTTACCAAAATCGTGTAACCGCGTTTTAGCTGTGCATCTCAGGGCAGGGCTTCCTTTAGCTCAAAATAGTTAAATGACTTTAAATGCTTTTTAGTTAAGTATTTGCAGATAGCCGTGATTTAGCGTTGCAAATTTAATATTGTGTGTTACTTAACCGCTTTCTTAAACCACAAACTATAAGCGATACGAACACGTGTCCTAGACAGATCGATAGAGAATTTTAAACTGTCTATCATGGCATTTAAAAGTCAAAATTGACCAAATGTCACTTAGCCGCCTTTTAGGTAACGGACGGCAGCATACCAAACAGTACACATTATACATTTTAATATGGCACACAAAATGCCAAGCCTAGACGCAATTAAATTGACGCATTGCTGAATAATTGTTATTCGTTGTGTACCTTCTACCTTCTAATTTGATTTAATGGTCCGACTTGGTTTGTGTAGAGTTATTATAGGGTTTTATTTAATATCGTAGGCAATAGAAGACAGTAAATTTATAAAATTTCCTCAAATGATTTCATAGGTAATGTCGTGTAGCTCTTACTATGACGTACCTAAGAATTTTGTTTGTTGGCCTTAGCTACCTAGAACCAATTGTTGTTCTTGGGGGATTTGGTAATCTACACGCTATACAGCCGCTTATCAGTTGAGTAGGTAACCAGCAACCCGTCTGGCTCGCGTAGGTACTTTAATGATCTTACCAATATTCTTTTATAATTATTTATTTATTACTAGCTTCGGCCCGCGGCTTTGCCCGCGTGGAAATAAAAAGTAGCCTATGTTCTGTCTCAGGGTCTAAAGATTGTCTGTACCAAATTTCATCAAAATCGGTTGAGAGGTTTAGGCGGGAAAGCAGAAAAGAAAAGAAAAGAAGTTTAACAGACAGACAGACAAAGTTACTTTCGCATTTATGATATTAGTAAGGATTAGTAAAGATTTAATTATTTATCATTTATCTTCGAGCTTACCATGGAGCTTACCATGTTACTGTGTGAATTGTCCAGCAATATTTATTTATTAAGAGATTTTAGGTCTTTTATGTTCAGCATCGAGGCGTCCAATGTCTGATAATTTTATCTCTTCCGCAGAACTATCGAACTCCTTCATCGGAGTGTCGGACGTGACGAAGAACAAGCTGTTCTGGAGGCAGCTGGTGGCGGAGCTGGTGGGCACGTTCGTGCTGGTGTCTGTGGGCGTGGCCGCGTGCATCACCGTGACCGCCGCCAGCGCGCCGCAGACCACCTCCATCGCGATCTGCTTTGGTCTGCTCGTCGGCTCCATTGTTCTGGTAAGTTCGATTCTGTATCTATGATTCGGCAGTGACTGATACTGCTTAGTGCTGGGTTAAGGACTATCGAGTGGCAAGATATGTGTGGACAAGTCAAATTCAAATTTTTTAATTCAACTTTTAGGAACATTAGGTACACTTAGTTTGGTCAAGTACTTAGAGATATATGAAAAAATTTTTTAGGTATTGTCATAGTAGTAAGTCTAATGATATTATATTAGATTTCAGCTAAGTGTAAAAATAAATTAAAAAATAAAATCTGTTCGATTAACGGAATGAAATAGCAAACAAGACTTAAACTAAAATCTATAAGAAATATATATAGAGTAGGTAAAGTTTTTATAAAATATTATATTTCCTTGAAGAAAACCCTTGCGATAGTTAACGAGGACCGTAAGGAAACCAAAATAAGGAACATCTCATACGATTTATTTATTAGTTATAGCTGTAGGTAATCTTTATATGGATTTTAATATTTTCATACCTACTTCATATGTTTTTAATTACGTACATAACTAACAACTAAACAAGTACCTACCTTCAAGCTTTTAATTATACATTAACACTTCATTGACATCTGATAAACAAGTTCTTTTATTAATAGAAATAATATATCGATAGATGATACCACGACAAATTAAGATACCTACCTATTACGTAGTTAAATTATCTAATAAATCGCATGGATTTCCGCAGAATAATGAGTAGCTAAGCCATTATGAGATTCGTCTCTGTCACAGCATCATTTATCACGTATAATTTGTAGGAAAACAATGGTTTTCCTAGTTGTGTTTCATAAAAACATGACATTACTAGAATAGCTTACACCAACTGGTTTATTGTTTGTTTACAAACTTGTAGCGCTAATGAGCGTGTGCTGTTTTAAAACCAACGTTGAATACCCCAAATACACGCAGCTTCCGGTACTGAATTTGTTTATTTAAAAGACATTTTCGGCACTTAAACAAATACGTAATAAAATTTATACTTTGAATTTATAAAATAGAACATGATTATGAAGACGTTTATTTAGTATTACAATTTGCATTAAAAAACAATTAAAAAATGCAAACTGAAATAACTAAACATTTTTATTTCATGAATAGAATAAATTAATATAAGTAGGTACCTTAATACTACCACTATAAAATCTAAACGAACAAAATCAAAATTATTTAAATTATTGTTAGAAAACATTTTTGTGCAGACCGTACTAATTGCATTTTCATGTACAATGTATACCTATATTGTAAACCTTTTGTACCTATACCTTTGTTCTCGCTGAAAATCGGCTGCATCGAACGCTTTAAACACGCATATCAATTACATGCAAACACAATATATCAAAACAGGTAGATCTATTATACAAACCAAAGTACCTACTCTCATTGTACAATAACAGAAGCGGATTTTCAATAACGCCAAAGATTAGTTTTCAATGTCCGATTTTTCCCACGCGGTCGCAGACCTGCCTCACATAAATACAACACATGTTCTAAATCAAAGGCCAATATGCAAAATAGACAATATTGACCTTGACATACGAGTTACTTTCCTGTATATTTGATAAGCCGTTAGAATAATTATATAGGTAGGTATACGAATTTATAATAGGCTGTTGAAACGTTATTTTTGTGCAGGCTTAAATCTATATTTATAATAACTATAATTGATTGTCCCTGTTATAGCATAATCGTCCTTAGGTATATATAATATTTGTACCTATTTAGATCGCACAGGATGTCACATTCAGTGATGGATAAGATGAGGAGCAATAGTTTATCTTGGTATGTAATGAGAAGGAATGAAAGTTATGTGACAAGAAAAACCTTAAGACTCAGAGTAGATGGGTAGGTATGTGAGGAGAGATAGGGCAAATTAAAGATGGCTGGACTGTGTGAATGATAATTATGTGTAAGGAAGGCTGTAGATACGGAAGATAAATATAAATAAACAAATTAATATTGCTGGACAATTCACACAGCAATATATCTATAATGATTTAAATTTATTGTATTTATTATTGATGAGAATCGCATAAATATGTTACAGTCCCTTTAGTTATTAGTTACTTACGAGTAAGTAATTTATTATTGTTTCATGAGTCGGTGTAGGTATAGGTAATAGGTAGCAAGTTACTACTTTATAATGGTAAAACGTCAATGGATGAGGTAGGTGTAAACATTAAAGTATCAATCAAACCAATAGTTATGTCCTAAAGTGTTAAATGATGACTCATTCTAATCGAATTTTATAGACGATACATTTACAAAGTGCTAATTTTATTTTTCATTCCTTCCTTCCATGGATACAATACACGGTGGATGATAAAGAGTTTTCTTAATTGTTATCGATCCGTCATAGTAGTAATGTAGTAAACTTATTTGACCGTAGAAAAATACTCCGACGAACTGAAAACCTCCTTTTTTGAAGTCGAATAAAAAGTTTCATTTACGTAAATTGTAATCAATATCTAACAATGATTTTATAATCATTGATATCTAATCATCATCGTATCAACCCTTCGTCCCATTTCAAAATGTATGTAATTTATTTATTCCATTAAGATACACATTAAGGTACACTTGGAAATTTCAGAACTTCTGGGCACAGTCTCCCAAAAAAAACTCATTAAATATTAAGGGGATTTAATCACCACGCTTTTCAGGCGGCTTGTAAGTTGTAAGCACAGTATTCGATCCCTTCGCCTCTTTGTCAAATTAGTATCAACCCACGCGTAAAGCGGGGTTGATACTAATCTTAGACGCGCACCACACAGTTAAGCGTTATTTTTATTTCGTAAAAAGGGTAGGTCTAACTCGCCTCTCTGTCAACAGTGTAGGTACCAAGCCCAGTTTTCAAGTATTGTTATCAAGCTAGTTCTAAGAAGGTTGCATCAAGCCAAGGGCGTGTAGGAGGAGATCAAAATGTAATCAAATATTTGCATTTGCATAGGACATAATAGTAACAAAAGTTACCTGTGGGTAGAACATTCAGCCATTAGAACCTTTGAGCGTGTGCGTGTGTTTTTTTAATTATTTATATTTAATGTGTATACTGCAATGTATATTTCGTTTTGCGTAAATTGGCTTACTTAATTTGTTTATCATTTTGTAACTAAATCATTTGAAGTTTGACTCCTGATAAATAATGCTATACAAAGTCGTCAATGGTAGAAATTATCGAAATAATATAATAAAGTAATAAAATTGAATCTGAACTTGTCGCTCAAGTGAACTGTAAAAGAAATGACCCTGGTTTACGAAAATTAACATCAAAAACTTTACCGTGCCGTTTCAAAACGAGTTATTCTGGTATTCTTGACGTCTTTTTCATTCACTTTTTCTTAAGCGAAATTGATTCAAGTCTTGGAGTGCAAGGTCATTGTGATTTGTAAATGAGAATCGAATTATTTCCGATCAATCGAGCAAGATCGATACGAGATCGATACGAGATCGATCCGCCGGCCGGCGCTGATAGTGTCGCAGTCGCTCAATAACGGGCCATTTGCGAGCTTTTCAACATTCATGGTTAGTCGATTGACTTGTTAGATATTATTTTATTATTAAGCTTATTGGGCGTTGCCGATGTCTTATGGATTTATCGACGGAAAAAGTTCGTCGAGCCACAAGTTCGCAAACTTACCCGCACGTCTATCACCGACCTTAGATATTTACTAAACAAATGATCGATACTGTTGTCTAATAAAAGGGCCACTCGTACGCATCATGGTGCGTCGACAATCGAGTGCGTTCGTGACAACGCCCACTGCACAATGAATCTGTCAATCTGACATCCATCGCCGCCGCGACTGAGGATTGTTCCATTGTAATGCTAATTCAAGATTGGCAGATGATGTTGCGTAAGCCGTTTTTGTGGGGTGACTAAATTATTTATTTTATACGTTTTTTTTTTTTTTTTTTTTTTTTTTTTTTTTAATACCTAGTAGGCCTACCTATTGCCACATAGTGACCGTCGGCTATGACTACTTAACTAAATCAACTGTCGCTATACTTGCGACAACATTTAATACAATATAATACATAAACTAAAGGTATATAAAATAAAAAGAGAACACCTAAATTTTATTGTAAGAACGGAAAAAAGAAGAAGGAGTAGAGTAGGGTAACACAACACAACAACAATACATAGAAAATTAAATAAATTCGAAATTATGCTTAAACAAAAATTTTGCTGCAAAATTAATGTAAGCATTAAATTAAATTAAATCATTAAATTGATCAAATAAAATAATAAATTCACTACATGTTCGCACCATTATTAGAGATCTAAAACTTAAAGACACTACAGTTAACCTTTGCTGGGTTAAAGCCCATATAGGTATAGATGGTAATGAGAGGGCTGATTTTCTTGCTAAGCAAGCCTCTTTGTATAACCAGCAGACCTCAACTTACAACAGGTTTCCTTTATCCTATGCTAAGAGAGTGGTAAGGGCTAAAACTATTGAGTTGTGGCAGGAGAGATATTTATCTTCGTCTACTGGCAGTATCACAAAGTTGTTTTTTAATGATGTTGTTGTGGCCTATCGAATGCTTAGCAAATTCAGGATAGATAACTTTCTGACACAAATTTTAACAGGCCATGGAGGTTTCAGGTCTTATCTACACAGGTTTAAACTTACTTCAACATGTTCTTATTAGCTGTCCTAAATTTAGTGTTTTGCGCTATAACACTGAGTGTTTATTGGACTCTTTAATCATAGAACAGAATTTTTGTGTTTTTATGGCTGATGATATACTTAGGGAAACGTTTCTAGTATTTGCAAGGAAGGTTCTTCGAAGAATTGGTCGAGAGAATGGCTCTGTTATTGAGCCTGGTTAGTTAGTTAGTTTGTATTATTTTCTGTTTGTTGTTTACATTAAATTTTTCTTCTTCTTCTTTTGTAACCTAAACTAAACTTTCCTCAAATTTTTGTTTAGTTGTTAGATACTTTAATTTTCTCAAAATTTATGTTTATTATTTTATTGTTCTGTATTTTATATTTGTTTTGTTATTTATATTATAGGGAAATTATAATTAAATATTATGTTAGGTTTATTTGTAATATTTATTGTTGACTGTTATTAATTGTGATTTCATAAATTTATATTATTTTACTTATACGTTATAAGTAAAATGTTTAAAATTTAATTACCTACTAACACCATCAGTACTAACTTCTCTACTGATAATGTACGGCAGGTTATGGTGTCGTTGCAGCCGCCGGATCTACTCAAGCTATTAGGTACAGCTGTGAATGGGTTGAACTACCTTACGGGCTATAAAGCTTACTTATTTTTGTAATTAATTAAAAAAAGCTTATTTTCTAGTAAAATAATAACTAATTTACTTTGTTCTCTGAAAAGTGTAAAAATGAGTAAAAATTAGTTCAGCAGCTTGGTTTTATACCTAACATTGCTACAAGATTATTTTTAAATAAATATTAGCTTTAATTTCTTTAATATAATGTTGAAATCTATAATAATATAAAATATTAGATCAGGAGTGATTTGGACTACCTCGTTCAACGCACGAGTGATGCATTGTTAAATCACAAGTCCATAGAGCTATAGCTTTTCAAGTCCAAAGCTTTCATCTCTTTTATGTTTACCGAAACTGTTGTAGATTAAAATCTTCAAGCCCAGTTCATTCGAACAGGTACCCGACTTGTTATTATTGGGCCGGTGTTCTGCGCCTGCGCCTATCAAAGGTCACGTACGAACTCGCGAACTAAATTACAAACTTACAGATTACTTTTATGACCGGTAACGAATTGTTGGCACTTTAAAAAAGACCTGTAAGGCCAGTTATTTTGAATTCTTAAAAATAAAAATAATTTCCTTGCGACAGGTGTCAATAAAATACAAATGTTTACGTTTTAGGACGTTATGTACGTAATTATAGTTTATATAATAGCCTTTATTCAGTAAGTCTATTGAACGCGGATAAAGCCGCGAGCGGAGAGCTAGTATAACATGGATACTCTTAAACTGTTCTATATGCTTTAAATATATTATTTGCCTTTCGTAATATTTGCTTTGTTAAAACACTCCAATAGCCGTAGTTAACGACGGGACAAATATTGTTCGATTCCAGGGATTGAGCCTACGTTTGACAGTCATTTCTAAAAGTACTGTCGGCTAACGAATCTCGTCAATACTATCTCACTAATACTATACTATCTGTTATTATTTTGAATTATCTCAAACACAAAGATGCTCAATATTAAACTTCGTGGATTTACATCTGGTTCAATTTAATTATTAAAATTTTAATATAATATATGTATATTATATCAAAAACGAAACATTTATCAACCTACTATCATTTAAAAAAACATAAATTATTAACGCAATAATTGTTCTTTATATTTTAGTTGGCAAATTATGACGAAGTTCCGCAGTTTAAATAAATATGTAATTTGTAATAATAAATGCTTAAGTTTAGTTAAAGAATAATATAATTTAGGATGGGCCTGACTGTACCTACACAAGGCTCAGTTTGCAAATCATAAGCGTAAAAGTACATAACATAGGTTAGTTTAGGCAAAGTGTTTCCTTTACGAGCGCAACTTGTCAATAAAATGCAACTTGGGATTGTCTCACACCTACAAAACGCATGCTTTAGGACTTGTCAATATGCACTCAACAACCTATGTTGTGTAGGAGAATCACGGAGGAAAAACAAAGAGGAGAATAATCGATCAAATTGAAATAGTACTTTTTGTGATGTAAATCATTAATATTTTAGAATAATATTGTATACCTCTAATCAAATCAAATAATCAAAAGCGCATTTTTCCCCCAGTAATAGAACGATCGGGGTAAAACGAGAGTTGAAATTAGCTTCCTTCCTACTAGAAATTCTTATGTTATTTTTATTTATTTATAAGGCAATGGATTTTTAATTCATATTTTTTTTAGACAAACCATCAAACAATTCAGCGTGACGAAGTGAACAAGCATTTCGAATATCTTGCTTATTTACACTATTACACAGTAACGTGATAATAGAACAATTTCCTTCAAGATTATTATGTTGGTAACATTGTGCCTAGCACGTAGCGTATTGCCAACGTGCGGGGCGAACAGTTCACAAGCCCTTTCCCGCCCGCTGAATCTTAGCCCTCTGTTTAAATTTCAAATACCAGTATTTTTAATTTCAAATCAATTCATAAACATAATAATATGTTTGCGCACTTTGATGAGAAAATTAATAGCAAAACTTTTGTAATAAACTGAAATCAGAAACAATATGTAATAGATGAGTAAATACGCAAAAAGGCATGTAGGTCTGTAAATAAGCCCAACGTTTACATTTAACTGTAAGATACATATTCTGTATTATGAATTCTAAAAAGTTAAAGGTGAAAAGTTTGCTTGTCATCGTCTTTTATGTAGCGTCGAGATTTTGTAGCGGTATCTTAATGAAAGAGGTTGTGACTTGTATTAACTTTGTCGTTTTTGTATCTCATACGTTGTTTTTGTTCTCATCGACACTGACTACATCTTATACGTGTAACTGTAAAGTTTTTACTTCGGTTTTTATTCATACCTTCATAGTTTTAATTTCAAAATGTAAACAGTCATTAGATTGTAATTTAAAATTACAAGCAAACAGTTTTTTTATAAAATCACACAAGGTGTTTTTATAAAGTCATAGTCCATCTCTATTTATCTTATCTCTATCTATATACCTATTATTATTATGTAATTTTATGTATATAGGGAATAATTGTACATGGTGGATATAATTTTCTTTAATCGCATGGTTTATTGCTTAATATAATAAATAGTAACTGAAACGAAAACAAATATCAATAAAAATATATATCTCTATATGCTTGTTTTAAAGTATACCAGATTATCTAGTACCCGTAACACAAGCTTCAAGATAACCACGGAGCTAGACGTTGCTGTGTAAATTGTCCAGCAATATTTATTTTATTTTATAATGAAAACTCTCGCTTAACATACCAAAGCAAAAATTTCCTACAGACCGCCGCGCCGGCTATAATCTTTTTAGTAAATCTAACCATAATAATAATTATTTGCCTAGAACTTGTTAAATGTGGCAAGCTCTTCTTGGCTAACCAAAGTGAAAGATGTCCTCTCACTTGCGGATAGGCGGTTTTGATAGTTTTGCAAGCTTCTAGCTATTTAGGTCTTTAGGTACAGTTTGGTTTTCTAAGCTATTATATTATAATTCACGTACCTACTATTTGTGTTCTTGCATTTTATGATTGTTGAAATTTTTCAACTTGTGCCCAAGATTTACTTCGTATGTTTATTGAGCTTATTGATATGGAAATGGCTATACTCGAAATACGTGAATATTTCGAGTATAGCCATTTCCATATCTCTTTGAGCGACTATTTCATTACGTAACGCTATTTCACATTATTCTTATTCCGAAAAATGTGTCCTAATTTAAGTACGTTATGATAATTCTACATCCGTTCAAGCGCCTAAATCACTGATAAGGTTGAAGTGACAGTTGTCAAACGGCTGTCAAAAAGCAGCCCTCGCAGGGCTCCGAGCAGCCTTGTACGTTCGATAACCGATCGGATCGTTCATTAATCAGGATCGTTGAATGGACTGCGTGCGCGCAATTAAGAGTGCGTAATAGATCATTGCTCGATACGTCTTGACCTTGACTTACTGTGTAGTGGTTCCTTTTAGTATAGGTAATACTGTTTTCTTTATTGGAAACTAGCAATAATAATGTAAAATTTGCGCTTTAACTAAGCTTCAGCTGTTAAGCTTTTTTTTTGTAGAGTTTTTAAGTTTGTTATTCAACGTTCGTTACAATATCAATTATCAATAAATTATATATAATTATATAGTTAAATTATCAATAAATAAATATTATATTGACAACAATATTAAATATGTTATTGAATTATCAAATCCTCATTAAAAGCTAGTTTATATTTTTTCATATTTAATTTATATTGGGTACTTTTTGACCGATTGATTGCCGTAAGAGTGTAATTTTTAAGGAAAATAATAAATAAACAAGTGATTTACAACTCAAGCCACTTTCTCGAAAATGCAAAAAATCTGAGGTCAACTTCAACTCTTTATCTTCACTTCGATCTGCCGAAAATAGACCACACTGAAAGATAATATTTATATTTTTTCATTTTTTTTATTAATGACAATTTAATTAAATCATAATAATATCACATAGGTAAAGAGTAGGTATGCTGGATTTAGTCCACATTCGTCCCGTGTGTTTGTATTAGCAAAATTAAACCGTATTAAATGAAATATTAAGACAGCTTAGTAAAATTAATTATCATTTTAACATATTAATTTAAGTCGATGTAAGAGAAAATTGCCCTTTGTACATGCCGATTTATTGACCGTGACATTTATGCTAAATTTCGCAACTTTCCGAACTGGCAACACTGGAAAAGATTTAACGCGAATAGTTTGCCGCTCCGATTTCATCACGCAATAATTATTGTGCTCCATTTTACCTTACCAGTGTAAGGAATGTATCGTATGTATAATACGATACACATATTGAAAAAAAATGGTCTTCATTACAAGCATAATGTCGGCATCGGCAGCATTAGGTACTAAAATGGTTATAAGTATATTCGTAAACGTTTTTGTTTGTTTAAAGTATTTGGTGGCCGTTCATTTTTTGTATACGTTTTTACTGAGGTACCTAGAAATTTTTCTAAAAAAGCTCTTAAAGTCTTGCCTATCTCCTATTCCCTATGCTCATAGGTCCTGAATATACTCCAGAAATGTATACGCTAGGCAGGAACAATGGTACGATAAATGATGTAACCTTAAAGTGGGCTTCAAAATTTAACGTATAATACTACCTGAAGAAGTTGTGACAGCTAGCTCAATAAGACTCGACCACTGGTTACGCACAAATAAACTACAGACAGAAACAATGTACCTTCCAATACTGTGACATAGACACAATAGCATCTAAGCTCCTCGTCCATAATACATATAGCTAGCTGACCCGACCGCGGCTTCGCACGTTTTCTAATACCCTTAAATCTTAGATGTATGATAAATAGATAGTCGCAAATTCTCAGACCTACTGAAAACGCAAATAAAATTTGATAAAATTGGTAAAGTTTCAGAGGAGTTCAGTAAATAATATTGTGACATGGAAATTGTATATTAGATAATAATATTAGATGGTAAGTAGATAGTAGTTTGATTACTATGTTGATATCAATTCCAGTCCAGTGGTATAACATCCAGTTAGTGGTGAAGGGTCAGGAAGAGCCGCGGGAACCGGTCCAAAGCGGGTCAAGTGCTCGACGACCACGTAATAGTCACAACTTGAAAATGGAAAAAAGATCCTATAAATAAGGTGTACTGTACGTGTAAGGTGTATTCTTTAGTAATTAAATATTGCTGGACAATTCACACAGCAACATCTAGCCCCGTGGTAAGCTCGAAGCGTGTGCTACGGGTGCTAGATTTCTGATATACTTCATAGAATATAAATTCGCGTCGCAGGCACAGAGTTCGTAGAGGACATGAAAAATGCAAATCGTTTCGGGAAAACTCGTTCCACACAATAGTGTTATTAAATATTTTTTATACCTATGGCTAAGTTAGATCATATAAACATATTATATTTATTATGTATGTAAAAGAAACAAAAAAACGCTATACAATAGAAAAATACACGCTGTCGATAACCAGTATCTAGCTACTTTTTTTTATTAATCTCTGATTATGAATTGTAATGCAAAATCGTTCTCACGATCTTATTACACGTCTCAACTGTTTTAGGAAGCTCTGTTTAAATTAAAACGTATATTCATACGTACAATTCCACGAAAGAAATCAATTTTATTTTGCTTTTGAAGGTCTGGGTTTATTGGTTTAGTGAATTATTATTATTTGCGGCTCATGATGTGGCACAATTTGTTATTTATCGTGATTCATTACTTTATTTTACTACTTGTATCTTCATCTTTCGTACCTACATAACATCTTTTCGTTTATTTATTAAATAAATCTATTTTTTTTCAAAGTTATTTCAAGGCTTGCCGGCTATCAATTTCTGTAGAAATATTGAGTTGTCTCGTTACTGTGCCAGGCCAACAGCCGCACTTTGTTATATTTATTAGTTAGTTGTAACAAATTGGCATCTTTGATATTAGGTGGTATCGCAACATACTCCATTGTCAATTATGCCCTGAGGCGACTTGAAAAGAACCTAAATAAATAATATAAAATTATAATAAACACCACAAGGTCTTCACTTAGCTTCGGTAATGCTAATCTTCTGAGGTGGTTTTGGTACTTTTAATTGTATGGTTATTTATATCACTTGACTGTTTCAAGTAGTTTATAATACTTCTGATTAAGAAGTTAGCAATAATGCGCCCATACTTATGATATTTACTTGAGTTTTTTAATTTAAATACCAAACAAACTGTTTTTAAAATATTAAATAAATATCCATGTTACACTATTGTCTACTTTCAGGTTAGATAATAAAATGTTTATTTATTTTTTCAAAACGTATAATGTACTTATATTGTTATTTATGATAGTTTTTTTATCAGACTACACCGGTAATCAGGAATGTGATAGACCCCTGTACGAAGACCCGTATAAACTTCTTAATTTTGCCTTTGTTCTATAATATCACAAAAAGTCCTCATTCATATGAATATGTGCTGTTGGCTGTGCCTAAATAAATAAATAAAATAGATAACTAAAGGCTTGACTACCACGTGAATCTACCTTGGTAATCACATCAAGTTTGCATCTCAAGTGTTTACAGTGTAATCTTCGTGATATCTTCGTTAAGCCACTGTTTTGATAACCGACTTACTATTAATGAAGTATTGTGTTATTTGTTCTATGGCTTTCTTTTATCAAGAGCGAGCCTTGACCCATTTCTGTTTTTTTTTATTTAAAATATAAATATTGTTTTATGTTATTAAATAAGTCGGGTTAGGCTTTTAAATTTTGAGCATGTACTCATCCATTTTTGTAAACCTTATTCTAAAATGTTTATTATCAATTAAACGGGATTAATAACAAACTGAACTGATGGCCAACTCGGCCGAAAAGTTTTTATGTGTGCTAAGACTGGTAAAAAGAAGTAAAATATAAAAAGAAGTCTACATTCATTTTGATATATATATTTTTTACTTTGACCTATTAAATATTTACTTATGTAGTTCATTTTTTTGTTTGGTATACAGGGTTAAAATACTTCTGTAAGGCTCAAGTACTGATTTATATATTAAGATCTAAAGCATCGTTTTAAATGCATTATCTATAAATTAAATCATTGCACAAATTAGTTGACTTTCAATGCTACCTAATTCCTAACTAGCTCGATAATGGATGAATGAAAGTCAAATATATAACGTCTTTGGAGTAGTGAAAGTATTGAGTTAAACTGAGACACTTTCTCTGATGTAATTGCCAAAAATTTGATGTGATGGCCAAAAATCAATAAGTAGTTCTAATTTTTACAAAAACCTTAATTATTTTATCATTACTATACTACCTAATGTAGAAATAGGGGATGATCTTTTTGTGGAATTGGTATAACATTTAGTATAGATGTTGAGTTAGTAAATCTCTGAATTCCGAAAATTAATTATTTTATTTGAGTAATTTTTGGGGAACTTTTAAACTTTTCTAAAGAAATCGTCCTTCGTTTATTGCTTTATTGTTGCGCTATTGCTACTATTTTTTCACATAGCCTAATTTAAGATAATAACATTAAAATGTATATATGGTCATTATTTTTATCATATAACAATCCAAATACATTGGATCGCTCATAATCAACAAGGTGCTCGTTACTCCTATCAATTAGATCGCCTACATCTCAGTGTCGGTGTGGTCACGAGCATTCTGTTTCAATCGATAAAATCGATCATCCATATCGACTATTGTCTTGTGACAAACGAGTTGCCAATTTCAATTATCTATTCTGAACTTTTCACGCACGCAATCTTAATTTATGGTGTGTTATAATAGTATCATAATGGTCTATTATTTTAAGCGTAGCAAACAATGATTTTATATAGTATAGATTTGTTACAAGCACGCGCATTGTAAAGACTCAAATAAAACCCAATTGTAACTTTTAGTTGTCAGTCTGCGTCGAGCGCAATCACGAGCTTGACATGCCGTAGGTTATTGTGTCCTTGCTAAAACAAATTAAAAATGCCATCGTGTGTGTTTCGGAAGTGTACCAATTACGATGCTAAAGTAAACAAAACACAAGGAATCTCGTATCACATGCGAGTATGCAAAGATACTTAGATTATTTATTTTTCCAAATAATTATAATAATTGAGGCGCGGACATAGATTAGTTAGTGTAGATGCGAATATTGATGGCGATGTAAATTCGATGTAAATGTAAATTCTGATCGAACATTCAACACAGGTACCTACCTATTTTTAATCATCGCGTATATTTGATTAAAACCATAATTCATAAATACACAAATATTCGTCTCCATTCCGCACATAAAAATAACCCCGAATTAAAAAAACTTTTAAAGAGACAGAAAATAAATAAATAAAATCTTTTTGAAGGTATTTAGAAAGTGTGTTTTACTAATTTATCATTAATTATTTCAATTTCAATAAATATGATTTACTTTTGTAAGGTGTTTAATTTCTTACCTATTACTATACATTTTACTCAAGTGTCCACTCTACGAATATAAATGTTACTCTATGAACTAGTAAACATTTGACATCTTATGTCAGTTTTGGATTCACGGAACAGATTTCAAACTGCAATTACATGAAGGTAACATATCTATACTATATAAAATCATTGGTAGCAAAGCTTTGTAGATGTATTGATGTAACTAATGTTAAGTGCTGTCTGTGACTATTTACTGTTTATTGATCAGATTTTGTAAGTAATTACACAAAGATTGCTTTTACTTCCCTTTGTTTAAACAATAAAATTTCCCAAGTCAAGTTTGGGACATTGAGTTCCAATTTATTTTGTCCGAATTGTCGGCAACTCGAAATAACAAGCTTTAATAAAACTACTGTAATGTTATCATACTAAAGTATAACTTCATATCAACATAATAAAGAAGGATGTCTCTAGGTGCTAGGATGAACTGGCAGCTGATTTACGTAGTTAGGAAAGTGTACTACTTATTTTTTATAGAAAAATAATTATAGTTGATTGCGTTTCTTGGGTAACCCAAAGTTATTAATTATGAATTTATTATTATAACAGAAAATCTCGGTCTCGATATTTAAGTTAAGATAGCATCTAACCTTCATAGCCCTCTGTCGAAAGCCCTAAAAGTACCAACCTTTGAACACGATCCATTTTATATGTAAAAACATATACCTATTAACAAGTCATTCATTACACGCTCAAAGGGTCAATCAAACTAACGATTAATATTATAAATAATCGTTTACGACCATGCACCTGATGATTGCAAGTAATTAATTGCTTTAAGGTTTGAGGGCATGATCTGGCAATTAGGTAATAATAAAATTAATTTACGATATATTACAAATTAATCTTCTAAAGTTTTAGCTGTGAACAAAACTTAAAACTTTTATGTTTTGTTGGGTCCAGCATCCACTAAACCATTCGCTCAGTAGACTGTCCAAACGTTGTTATTTTGTACAAAATAGATATATATAGTAACATGACAAATCCCTGCTACCCAGGAATTTGTCAACTAACTACGAGTATATGCTCCACCTGCCTGCGACACAGAAGGGTTCGATTTTCGGATTTTCGCCTCGGGACAATAGTTTGTTTGAATTGCAGACAAATTTATTTGGTGTTTAATAGCAGATTGATTAGATATACCTTAGTCAGGGATCCGTAGTACATGGAAATCAAGTGATTACTAACAAGCTAATTTTTGGTGAGTAGCATCGTTTCGATGGGACGTCCAAAGATATCCTATACCCAACTCTCGATTGTGGTAGCTAACAGAGATATCAAGGATTAAAAAAATCAAGGTTGTAAAACTGGGATAACGGACCACGAAATTTGTAGGACAATATGTTATATCTCAAGATAATCATCTAAATTATATAAA
The DNA here is from genome assembly GCA_963691955.1 of Chloroclystis v-ata. NCBI lineage: Eukaryota > Metazoa > Arthropoda > Insecta > Lepidoptera > Geometridae > Chloroclystis > Chloroclystis v-ata. Next base: position 8,044,220 of record OY829905.1, read on the forward strand.
AACATGTTTGTCCTACAAAACCTATGGTTTGATCAAAGAGTCCGCCATTTCGAAAATGTATCGAAAACGAGGTCAATTTAAATGATTACTATGATTACTAACCAGCTGATTTTTTGTTGTATACTTAATTAATATATATAAAATCTAACGGACATATTGTCCGACAAATTTCGTGGTCCGTTATCCCGGTTTTACATCCTTGATTTTTTTAATCCTTGATATCTCTGTTAGCTACCACAATCGAGATTTGGGTATAGGATATTTTTAGTCGTCTCATCGAAACGAAGCTACTCACCAAAAATTAGCTTGTTAGTAATCACTTGATTTCCATGTACTACGGATTCCGGCCTACCTATGTTGGTGTGTGAATTTCTCAAGCAATTTTTATTATATGACAAACATCTTGGTAACAATTTCTTAGCATTCACATTGGCGTTATCATGTAAAAACTCTATTTTCGTGCACACTGAGAAATCCATATTGGAATTTGGAAGCTTCATTAGAGCGTCGCCCTAAGATTCTCACGCATTGACTTTGAACCGCTGTATCACGATTTTCGCCCGCTAATTACAAGTCAAATACGCGATTAGTGATAGAGCAATCGATCTGAACTAACAGTTACCGACATTATCCATTAGTAAACATTGTTGTTCAATAGATATGGTTATGACAGTGTTATTGACTAGTGGTTCCGTCGGTTTCGTGAACAGACCTCATATTATTATTATATTTTTATGTATTTTAGTTTAAGTTTGCCAAGTTTCTTTAAATGAGAGACAGAAGAATTAAGCTCGAAACAGACAAAAGCACCATTTTCAGCACCTACGCCGTAGTTGTAATATGTGTTCATATGATGAAGATATGTTGACAGCCTCAGCACGTGTAGCTCAGTTGACGGAAATATAAACCTATAAATGGATAAGTACCTACTATAAACTTACAAGATAGATAGGTACTGTAAATAATTGAGGTAGGACATCAAAACAATTGAGTATTTACTAGCATTCCATATTTATTTAAGTATCCGATTCCACTTCATATGAGCAGTATAATAGACTGAAGGTGAAGATAGGCGCCAACCCTCTCTCGATGTCCTGAGTGCACTCCAAACATCTTACATGTTTTAGCCTACTGTTTCGAGCACGCTATGGAAATTACATTATTTAATTTTAAATCTTGATATACTATAACTGACGATGATTACTTGAGTAATAATTAGTCCATAATATAAGATATGGGAGACTTACTACTGGACTCCGTTGAATAGGTACTACAAATTGACATGTTCCAAGACTTCTTTCAAAAGCCAAGACGAACAATACACAATATTTTTTACATAAATTTCCATATTTTATAATCTCTACCTATGTATTTGCCAATTCACAGGAACCTTATAATGGGCAGGTCACGACAGCATTATGTAAACTCTGCAACAGTAGTCCAATAAAATGATATGGAGATTACGAGCAAGTCGCGGAAACGCACGGGTTAGGCAATAAAATAACAATGAAACACGAATCGGTCAATTCAGTTATTAAGTATGTACGACACGCTATGCTCCGTTGGATATGAAACATATTTTCACAATCGCTCGCAACTCTGGGTTGTTCTTATAGGAGAAAAATATATTTGTACAAAAATCGTGAGATACAAAGGAGGTAAAACTCACGGATAATTGGCCGAAAACGAAGCGACGTTCACAGCACAGTGGTGTTAAAAAGCCGAATTAAAAAGGACTAGTAATAGCGGACTTTCTTATAATAATAATCCTAACATTATTATTTCCTTACTTGAATCTGTGCAAAAACTTTAAAAAACGTATAGATATATTTTTTTTTATTAAATTTGCCTGAAATTCATTTTAAATTTGTTAATCACTTTGCCATAAAAAGATTGAACCTTATTTTATTGTGTGTTTTTAATTGTATTTAATAGTAGTTTATTTAAGAGAATATTAGTGTCTAGTTAAACCTAAAGTAAAGTTACTATTGTATGAAAACTAATCTTAATTTGACTATATTGTATCATAAACTTAATGATGTTAATAAAATCATTAAATGTTACTTTCATCGCAAACCACACACACTTTCCATTTAATGTTGAGAAAATGCGTAGAATACAATTAACTACGGATTTTCACTTTCTACATCCTTTCGCTACGTCATCAACAACATCCGCTTTTATAGTGCAGTACCTGCACTATAAAAGCGGATGATGTTTATGACATTACTTTATATCTATACTAATATCACCTACTAGATTATGGGGGCCACGTCTTAACATACCTGGAGCAAGAATATAAATGTTTATCTACCAAAATTTATAAAAAATTAATACCATATCTCTGAAATCAAACTTACTCCATGACAGACCCTTACAGATTTATTAAAAGTAGGTATAGAATAAAATGGGCTGACTTCAGTACCCAAAGTAGCTATCAAAACTTGTTTTATTGGTTCTAAATAATCCGGTGATCCGAAGTTCAATAAAGGTCGGGTTTTATAATGTAAATATGAATAATATAGCATAATTTATACCGTAAACACGTTCCTGTTTATTGACAGCGTAATCTATAAGGTGCTTTGTCGCTAAGAACTTTACGGGATCCAAGTTATTTTAATAGTGAATGTTGGCTATAAATAGTCGAGAAATGCGTAGGAAAGATGCATCTATTAACGGTATTTTAAACATCTGCTTAAAGCTTTAGTTATTGGTTATTCTGATAAATTTATCACATATCTATACTTCTTTATGTATTATTTTTCTGATTTACTTATTTAGTTTTTATTGTTTTTAATAGGTACCCACATTAAACTTATGTACAACTCTTGTAGCGTTTATCTATCTATCTATGTTTTAGGTAACCGAAATTCGCAGCGTTCAAATATAATAATAAATATATTATATTTATTAATGTAATCGGTTTACCTTTTATGCAGATAACAACTACAAGAAACTAACAAACTTTCAAATGTAAAATACCTTCTCTATGATAAGGGTGTTAAAGCAATCATGTTCAATAATCAATAAATATGCTCATTAAACAATAGTTTCCTGTATGTGTTTATGTATTTAAAAACGTTATTGTGCTTTAGATTTTCCTCAATTAATGGTGTTGGTTTTGCAGGTCATCATTTTAAATTGACCTGCATTAGCTATTAACAAGCGGTTTAAACTCAACTTTGCGGTTAACATCAACAAAAACGTCCTAACTATGCATTCTGTTGATTAATCATCATCATTTACTTTTTTATACCTAGGTATAGTAAAACCATTCTAAAAATGAACTCCTCTCCACAAAACCGTGATGTTTTACTTATACCGTTTTTATACCTATATATAAATATATTTTACCTTTTTTTACCTAACTATTTCGTAAGCATTTTTTCACCATTGAGTTTATGTACGTTTTATTTAATTAACTTTTGTTGTGCTCCTAGTCAACACACAATTTGAGAGTTGGCAAGACAAGGCAATCGTCATTAAGAAATATTAACGAAAAGTACATAATAAATAAATAAGTGAAAACACAGTGTTTACAAATATGGTACAAATGGCAATAATTAAACTTAAACTTAACAAAACTCATTGTGTTAAAGACAGACAAACGCACCATTTTTTTCATTTTCATTAACATGAAAAATGTAAACAAGAAGGTTTTATGTTCAATAAGGTTAGATGAACCCCACAATAATGCCAACACAACAAACCATTACCATATCAGAGCAAATCAATCTTAAATACCCATCTTAACATGCTTATTCAATCCCCGAAATGTTTTTCTGATTACCGACCTATTTCAATTCTACCCTTTCTCTCTAAAGTTCTTGAAAGACTTGTCTATCGTCAATTTAACTTCTTTCTTAACAGCCATAACCTCCTCAATCCATTTCAATCGGGTTTCCGTCCAGGCCACAGTACAGTCACAGCACTCGTTAAAATTACCGACGATATCCGATTTGGCATGGACAATGAAAAGGTCACTGTCCTAACACTATTAGATTTTAGCAACGCCTTTAATACCGTTGATTTTGATATAATACTTTGTATACTGCGCTCTCTTAACATCTCTCCTGAGGCAATCCAGTGGTTTCGCAGCTATCTCTTCTCGCGTCGGCAGCGTGTTCGTCTTGATGAATCCTATTCATCTTGGGGTGACATGTCCGCGGGCGTTCCACAAGGTGGAGTTTTATCTCCTCTTCTCTTCGCTATTTTCATCAATTCTATTTCTTCCACACTTACCTCTTCTTGTCATCTTTATGCGGATGACTTACAAATTTATTTTCAAGCCCCACTTTCCAATTTGTCCGCAGCCATATGCACTATCAATTCCGACCTAAATCGAATCTTGGAGTGGTGTACGTTGTACGGGTTAAAAGTAAACCCAAACAAAACTCAAACTATGATTGTCGGTAGCTCTCGTTTGATTGCCAAAATAGACTTTGCTAGTACTCCACCAGTTATTTTTGACGGGGTTCGAATACCTTTTAGCAAATCTGTCAAAAACCTAGGGATCATAATGGACCAGCACCTCTCTTGGGATTTGCAGTTGCAAGCTGTAAGTCGGAAAACTTTTGGCTCAGCGGCGGCTCTTAAAAGGCTTCGAAACTTTTTACCGACCGCTACTAAGGTGATGCTGGCACAGTCCCTATTACACCCGATCCTTGATTATGCCGACACATGTTATTTGGATCTGACGCAGCAACAGCTGGATAAACTTGAGCGCCTCCAAAATTTTTCAATTAGATACGTATTTGGTCTGCGCAAGTATGATCATGTTTCTTCCTTTCGCACTAAGCTCAAGTGGCTGCCTATTCGCCTTCGCCGGGATACTCATATACTTACTCTCCTATATAATATTCTATTTAACCCTCTCGCTCCTTCATATCTTAAAGATCGCTTCACTTTCCTTCACCAGTCTCATCTTCATTCTCTTCGCTCATCGGAAAATCTCGCACTCGACGTCCCTGTACACAGTTCAACGTTCTATACGAAATCGTTCACAGTGCAGGCAATTAGGTTATGGAACCAATTGCCAGCCGAAATTAGACGTGCTCCTTCGCTTAACACTTTCAAAAGTCAGGTGAGAACTTTCTTTCTAAATTCGATAGCTTAATTTGTTTATGATAATAATTATTTGTTTATTTTATTTATGTATAACTTTATTTACCTCCTATTATATTATACACAATTGTTATACATGTATAGTTTGTTATTATTTTTAATTAATATTTTGTAGTATATATTTAGCGTGTTTAAGTTTCTTTATTTTATTCTATTTTGTATTGGTTGTAGGTTTATGTATTTTATATATTAATTCTAATTCTAACACCACCGTCCAGTTATATTCTGCAGTTTTTCTTTCCATCCTAGGTTGTCTGGAAGAAATTGCTTTAAGCAATAAGACCGCCCATTACACATACGTTTTTGTAGTTTTAAGTTTTTTATGTAAATATTTTTTAAGTGGTGTGTAATAAAGAGTTATCTTATCTTATCTTATCTTATCTTATTTCTTAGCTTATTTCTAAAAGGCATAAAAATATTAAAAGCTTTCAAATTCTCAAAGACGACCGGATATAATCCAATAGCTTATTAATCCTCAAACCCGATAAATGTTAATCGATTAAATAGCTTCATTACCGTTATCATTAATGAACGGAAACAGCGAAGGATCATTTGCACGTTATTAAAGTCTCAAGCGCTCTAAGCTGTCTACTTTGATTTATCCTCGCATAAATTATTACTGACACGAATTCAATAAGTTTATTCAAAAATAAACAAATAAGTACCATTACGAACACGTTTATGACTTGTCTTTAATAGAATTATTAAAATGGACATTAATTTCCTTTGTATTTCCTTATTTTTATCGTTTTCTCAGATGATATAATATTCAAATCACCTTACCTGACGGACTAGTAGGCCTTCAATGTTTTCGCTTTTCGTTGACTTTAGATATATTATACTTTTACTTACTATTATTTACATGTTAAGTAGCAACGTCCTTTAAATCCTGCCTGAATTATTTTTCGTAGACGCTTGAGCGCATTGAAATTTTTTATTCCTAACATTAGTAGCAGATCCTGCCTGAATGTTAGGAATAAAAGATTTCAACGCGCTCAAGCTTCTACGAGAAAACCATTGATGCAAATAACATCAACGAACCAGGCTGAACCATGTATACCTACATTATGTATGATTTAGCAACGAAAATTGATAGAATTTATTGATAATATAATCACTTTCCAATTCTGTTATACTGAATTCCTACCAAATTATCACTACGTAGTATTAAATAAAGTCGCTTTCTCTGTCCCTATCTATATTCCTATGTGTGCTTTAATCTTAAACATTACAGAATTTATTTTTATGCCGGTTTTTTAATAGACAGAGTGATTGAAGAGAAATGTTTTTATGTATTATAAGGAGTACCTTATTATACATAAGTCTTATTATACCTCGAGTGCGAGGCGAAGCGAGGGTCGCTAGTTATTTATATAACATATATAGATTTAATAGAGTAATGATGATGATGATAACATGTAGGTATCGTGAAGGAAAAGGTTGATTCAAAATTCGGCGGCTGTACGAGCTAGACACGATGTCGGCCGCCGTGTCGGACAACTGTAGGTACTTACTACCGACGTAAGTGTGTTACCGTTGCGGTGTGGTCCAAAATAAATCACACATTTTGTATTATATTAGCAACCTTTTTTATGCAATTTGTTGGCGGTTATATTTGCGGGACTTACATCGATTTGCTTTTAAGTACGGAATAGTACCTACGGTTTCTGCCAATGCGGACAGAGTTAAAAGTGTAAAAATACCTCTGTAATATTCATATATTTTGTTTTACTTTTTTTTCACGGATTTTTTTTTTTTAGCTTTTATTTGTTTATAATAACAAGCTAAACTGTGATATATGTAAATAGAGGCAGTGCTGCACTGATTTGAACAAGGCTTCAATAAATAAATACTATATGAAATCCATTAGATCGCATAACTTATTTGGAACCATGATGTAGGATAGTTCATGTAAATTGAGTAACAATCGCATGGGTATAGCAAAAGCTTAAACTAATTCATATTTATCACTCTTTTCTAATTAGGTGAACAATTCTTGATGTGATGGAATGAAAAGTAAATTGTTTTTAACGTATACTTTTTAGCCAAAGCTTTTGAAAGCTTAACTTATGATTATGATAGAGCTTTAGCTCATATCTTGTGCCATTCGTATAGGGATTGTAGGCGCCCTTGATCGCACGCAGTTCGATCACAGTGATATATGGCCCATGTGTGTACCGCACCTATCTAAACTATTTCACATGGTACAGTCAGACCATTCTAACCGCAACACGCTGTACGCCAAGCGAGTAAGCTGCGTGGCCTTGCGTAATTTCCAATTGATTAGCCTTATGTTAATCCTATGTTTTAAAACCTATATTTTTTATTTGTAGACAGTATCCTTATTATAATTATATTTAAATTATCATGCATCATGGGTATGGCGTCGGTTGTGCAGAAGATAATTGGCCGTTAACTTTGATTGTAAAAAAAATGACTTCAAGAATTTACCTCAAGAAACTATTCAACAATAATAAGTTACTTGAAGCTGATGATACAAACTATTAAGCTTAGCTTGCAATAGACATGGCTCATTTTTACACGGAAATATGTATTTTCGTAAAATTTGTCGTATTTTTGTAAATTGCCTATGCATTTTTTGATACATATGATACGTGAAAAGTAATAAACATCTATGTATTCTTACAAACTCTTCAGTTTCTAAGGATGTGATAGGTAATTAATTACCTAAACTAATTTGAATGTAAACTAATTTGTAATGTAGTCAATTGGAATGTCAAAAACGTATTAAGGTTATTAATTAATATCATATCTATTTATGCTAAAATTAACTCATACACTGAATAAATACTTAACGTAAAAGCTCAATTCCCAGAGCTTAAATTAGATTTTCATCAGTCACGTCTAAAGTTGCCATAATTGCAGATGTTCACGGGTTAAACTGAGGTAATTAATCTAGCGGCATGCGTCATAGACAGGTCATACATACAGGATCTGCGAGGGCCCTGACATACACTGGCCACTTTGTGCCAAACATTGAACTTTTTGACGCTTGCTCAATATCAAACAAATTGTGAATAGCGCGTCAATCTTGATGGATAGGGACTTGTTCAAAGATCATGAGAAAATGTGGCTTGTCTGTTGTTGTGACTGGTGATGGACACGCATCAATTGTGAAGGTAGCTTTACCAGCGTGTATTCTTCACAAATTGCTCCTATAGACATGTTAATATTGAAAGGAGTTTCATTAAATATGAAGGTTTAGCTGTTGATGTAGGCTCCTGCTGAGCCCTATTATATTTAACTACGGCTTTACTCCACTTAACTAATAAAGGAGTAGCGGCGTTAACCCCTGTTTACTCTTATTTATTATGTCAACACTAAAAGTAGTAATGTGAGGTTGTGAGGTATAAAAGAGTATTTTTGTTCCACACAAACAAAAACAAGACAACTTAGATAAATTAAAATTACAGCCGAACACACCCCTTTTCTCATTATTAAGTCGGTTAAAAACTTACGATAACAAAAATCATATCTATGATACCTACTACACTTTTTTATGTTTAGCCTAATTTGTCTCACAACTGGGTAACGGCCTCCCCCAACTCTTATATAATATGTCATTATAAAATCTAAATCATCAATGAAATAGAGCAAATAATATGTGGCTCAAGGCTCCAATGATTCACGTGTAAATTTGAATATTATATTAGTTAACATTAATTGCAGGACAGTTTCATTGATCCATTCATCAATCTTCTTTTCATCAATCCAGTGACTAAGTGTACCTGTGTTTCCAAAAGTTGAAAATAAATATGAATATGAATGAATATGAATATGAATATGAATATTCAATGCCACGGCCGTTTTGCCAATAAAACGTCTGCTATTTAACTTCCTATTTCTCTAACCATTTAATAAGGTAAATATCTACTTTAGTAATTATTAATTAATTTCCATGTTTAAAATAAAAGCTTATGATATTTTCAAGAAAATTATGACATAGTATTTGTTGTATATATGTTTAAGCAAATATAATATAGTGCCTTTTGTTTTGGTCTAATACAGTTACTTTGATAAACATAAAAATAATACCTAAATAAATAAAAACTTGAATTATACAAAGAAAATATTAAAATAAAACACTTTCGTAACAAATTTCAGAAACGATTAGTTGACACCGAACTTGAAACTATAATTACCTTAATATTACCTAACAGCAATTACACGTAATTCTCCCATCCGCTATATATCATGTTGTTCCTTATTTTCATAAATTAAATCCAATATCCGTTTCCAATTTCACAGATAATAAATAGCCCAATTTTTCAAAGGTAACCTACCTATATTCGATTGCCTACGAGGCAATTAGCCAAAGGTCACCATTTTGATTTTGTTCTCGTTGGCACGAAGTCGTCCTTTATCTAAAGAACCTAAGGTTGTGTAAAACTTGAGCTTTTAATTGTAGATAATGTATGGTTGACTTTTCATGAGCTTTGAATCATGAATCGGGTTATCTCACGGCGCGCGCGCACCCGACTCACGACCGCGCATCTTTTATTTTATAGACCCATTATAACCAGTTTGTAATATAAAACAAAGCTGATGTCATTAAAAACAAGTAATTTATTATTTATTGATCTGTCGTAAAAAACTTTCATGTTTGTAAAAGATATTATAGTTATAGTGGGCCTATGGGTACGATAGATATTGTGAGATTGTGTTGATTTTTGAGTTTTTTAATGGATGAAAGTTACAGCGAGCAATGTTTATTGGTACCTTTTTTGTATCCTTTTGTGTAGAGTCGAAAAAAATTGTGATGCTTTAGATTTTTATCATTTTATTTGTAAAGCTTATCTTGTCAATTCGTGATTTAAAACGGTATTAGCACATGTTATCAAAGCGATTCGTAAAGTTCATAATTGAGATTTATTCAAATGCCGGAGGAAGACAGACACGAACATGGTACTAGCTAATATTATTACAATTCAATTACATTTTGCGATTCAATTAATCTATGCAATTAACATATCAACGTCGTGCGCGTGTAAGGTTCAACGTATTTAAATTTGATGTTAGATATCGTATTTTATTTATTGTTTGTATAGAGAAAGGTTTAAATTACGAAAGTTAAAATATAAATATTCATAATGCAATACAAATTCAACTAATTTGAATATTTAATTCCATTCTTACTATTATTATTCATTGATGGAACATTCGTTAACGTCAGAACACCTGGACCAAGTGCGATATTTTATGTTTGGTAACTATCAAATTATAGTACCTATTTGGTACTATTTGATACCATTATTAAATTATTTAGTACCTCGATGAACAGTGAAAAAACAAGAAAAGAAATTGGTCAGACATTCTGACGTCAGTTGTCTGGACCAAATTTTTTTTACATAGTTAGAGACATTAAAACTTAAAAATTTCTCTGTCAATATTTAATACCTTTTTGATACCTGAACATACCTTTTTTTGAAAATTTTATGGCGTCACAGTAAAAAGTTACGTCTGTTTTATATTTTACAACGTGTAAAAACAGAACAATACTAGGAAGGTACAAAGTGATTACGACGAAATCAATTTACTTATATGTTACCTACATATTATGATTAAGCGATTATGATTGACGTATGATCATCATCATCTTCGTCTGACGCCATAATAATATGTAATGATAAAGTTTTATAAAACTTGTGTTAGAGAGTCCCGCTTTTCTATAACTAATTAGGTACCTACTAGAGAAGTCATTATAATAGGTTTGTATTTTTACTTAAAGTTAACAAATACGAAGTTATTTTTAATTAGGTACTAGTGAAGTAATTAGGCACTAGAGAAGCTATATACTAGTAGTCACGAATAATCACGAAGAAATCCACCATCAAGTAAACAACCATGATATCATCAAAAGTACCTAATGTATTTGTTGTTGTTGTATTTAATGTAAGTTAATATAATTGTTGTTGTTGTTCACAGACAATCGGGCACGTGTCGGGCGGGCACATAAACCCGGCCGTGACGCTGGGTCTACTGGTCTCCGGAGACGTGAAGCTGCTGAAGGCGGTCTGCTACATCGTGGTGCAGTGCGTCGGCGCAGTCGCCGGCGCTGCTTTCATACGAGTGAGTTTACCTATTGTTGGCCACCTGATATTGATGGCAAGATGGCAACCGTGTGGCGGCTAAGATTATAACCGACTATCTCTACCCGCCTGACAGCAAACTGACTAAAGGACTATTATTATAAGAATTATTCAAATTACAAAACATTTTTTTGCATTTGCAACATTTATCTACCTCGTATCTATATCTTGTAGGTTGTGGAACCCTCCGATTCATATTTCATCCAGAGCGTCATGTTTGGTTAAAGCAAAGATGTTTAACTATATGTACCTACCTAACTGTAGAGAGTTGATTTGTAACAAAACCTCCTTCTATCCACGGTTCAAGTGTGAGAAAGCGAGATCAAGATAATAGTCAGTCCATTTCCCCATCACGATTGCGCGTTTGTTGGACGGTAATGGCGCGGTGGGTGCTACCGTTTGTGAATTAAATGCCTAACCACAACCTGTACCTCCATTTCGAATACACATTCATGTGCCTCTGTTTCCTTACCCTATCATTGTCATCACGGCACAGAATCTTCAATAACCACCATTTGTTTTAAGTAGAAAGTATACGACACTATTTATTTCAATAAAATAATTTTGTTAATACATTTTCATAAAGCTATTTTGAAATTATTTTGTTACACCACGTCGATAAAATTTCTGTTGATGATTTTGACCATTTATGATCATTATCATTAATTAATTATCATAATTAATAATAATTAATTATGCACGTTACGCATTAGAATTTTCATAATGTTCTAGACATGCATTTTACAATTTTAGCGGAAGTCTAGTCTAGACTTATACGTTTATTATTTTTATATCTTGATATCGCTTTCGTGTTGTAGAAAGTGGCTATGGCACTCTATAACCAATGTTAACTGCTAGAGATTTTGACCCCGGTCACTTTCTTATGGCATTTTATTATTATGAATAATAACTAACTATGCGATACTATTGATTGACTACAGCTTCAAAATCATTAGTTACAGACTATGTTATGATCTAAGCTAGATGAACTACCTATATCAACTTAGTTACCGGTTCTTTGCTTGTGAAAGGTTTATAGTCAATTTATTACTGGAAGAACCTACCTAATTATGTATATATGAATGTCTTTATTCATCATTTATAAAAAAGAGAAACTATTAATTTAAAAATGTACCTAGCTATACTTGGAATTTATAAATATTATAATTGAGTCCCTTCAAGCCATTTAGAAAATACTTCTTACTCTGTGATCGTTTATCGATGTCGCTCTAATGACCATAGGACTCCATAGGAGTGCTAAGTGCGCAGAGTAAAAATATACCATATGACAAAGAACAATTATCAAATGGATACATTTACGAATAAAGATTACTACTCTTAAATGAGTACCTATGGGATATCTAGATATAGTAGGGACCCGTTACACAAGCTTAGCTAAGCAATCTTACCACGGGACTAGATGTTGCTATGTGAACTATCCAGCAATATTTATTTCTTTCATTATTTTTAGGGTTCCGTAGCCAAATGGCAAAAACGGAACCCTTATAGATTCGTCATGTCCGTCCGTCCGTCCGTATGTCACAGCCGTTTTTCTCCGAAACTATAAGAGCTATAAAGCTGAAATTTGGTAGGTAGATGTATTCCGTAAGCCGCACAATTTCATAAAAAAATTGAAAAAAAATCAATTACATTTGGGGGTCCCCATACTTAGATCCGAAATTTTAAAAATAAAATTTCTTTGAACCCATACGTGTGGGGTATCTATGAATAGGTCTTTCAAAATCATATAAAGGTTTCTAACATCATTTATTTCTAAACTAAATAGTTTGCACGAGACTCTTCCAAAGTGGAAAACAGAGTGTCCCCCCCCTCTTACTTCTAAAATAAGAGAATGAAAAATCTAGAAAAAATATATAATGTACATTAGCACAAAAACTACCAACGAAAATTGGTTTGAACGAAATCTATCAAGTAGTTTATTTATAATACGACATAAACTATTTCATATAAACAATTGCTGCGGAAGCCTACATGGGCGAGTCCGACTCGCACTTGGCCACTTTTTTTATATAGGTACTTCATTCAACTTGATCATACTAACCTTACCATAGCTACGTGAGTTCACGACTCTGCGAGTGCACTTACTACACACGGTGCTCAATAAAAAGTGTCGCTCGCCCTGACACTGATGAGCTGATCTTAGAATAAAGCATCGATTCGACCTCAACGCTGGAGGTTGAAGTGTTATTGAGCTTTTATTATTTAGATAGTAACGTAGTAACGCGGAGCTTTGAAGCTGTGCGTCTGACTGACGTGAAAATTGAGATGGTATGACAACACGTGTATGAATAAGATAGGTGATGTATTCAAAGTTATTTATGTGAAAAAATACCGACTTGTTTTTATAAACCTACGTAATCATTATTTTATAATAGAAATTAGATACATTTACTTATGTAGGTAGATAAACTTTATTTCTACTTGAATACGCATTTTTATTCCGAATCTTAGTAATTACTCAGTCGTTAATATTAGTTTGACAAGCTCAAATCTCATGGGTATTGGCTTTTGTTTTAGTTAAAACCGTATCTGTTTGAAAGATGTTACCCGATACACAAAATCTGCCTGTTATAATGATAATAATAACGATAAGCTCTAATTGGCGACTCTAGCTTCTATATAAAATAAGCTCTTTAAAAATTATGCAAAAGCAAATCGTGATTCGTTTAAATTGATCTGTAAAGCGATCGTATGGGAATGTCGCGAAGATCTAAGGCCGAATCGCGATATGAATTAGGTACTGTCGTGTTAATAATTAGTTAATGCACGATCATGACTTCAATGCCTTGAACATCTTTGTGTCAAGTCTAGCTACATCAAAGAGTTGGTGCGACTTCCTCATGCTCTATTATAAAAAAAATTGTTTTATCATTATTCATAAGTTTTAACGTGACAGTTGTACACATCTGTAAACTGTAAGTGTACACACCTTTTATTGGTTTCTAGGTAAGACTGTAAGATTCAAAATGTAAAAAGTTAGATATATAATGTAAACTGATGGTGTTCGTAATAAATAAATACATTTAAGTTAGTTGCTTTGTTCTCTAAATTTTATTTTTATTTTTTACAGTTGTCTGTTCCTGAAGAAAGCCTGGGATCTTTCGGAATGACATTACCTAGCCACGGAGTCACTGACGCTCAGGTATAACCATATGACCTACATTTAATGCCAGCCAAATAATTATTGTTTTTTTTTTAAGAAAGATGAACCTACCTACACATACATTGCACAGAAACTTTTGTCAAAACTGGTAGACCACTCTCTTGGCCGACTGTACCTATACCTACCTACCATTAGTATCTATATTGATTAACTATCTTTAATGTTGGTGTAGGCCTTCCTGATCGAGGCGCTGATCACGTTCCTGCTGGTGACGGTGGTGCAGGCGGTCTGCGACGGCAACAGGCTCGACATCAAGGGATCCGCCCCCCTCGCCATCGGCCTTAGCATCACCGCCTGCCATGCTGCCTGTGTGAGTATACTATACATACAAAGTAGGTACACAAACTAAATAGATTCCTGGAACATTCATATCGAGGTAAACGGGCAATACACGAACCTTAATTGCCCGTTTTTATGTGAATTAAAAAATTCCTGGAATATTTGTATTACTGAATATGAATAAACATGATCCTAAAAGTGCAAAATCATCTCGCCAAAACGCAAAACCCAACGATACAACAATGTCACGTTAAATCAGTTCACATTTTATTCTTACTAAGTTTATTATTACGTCTATCAAGTTCATATTTTAAATTAATAATCATAGCACAGGACAGCTATCAGCTTAAATAAATACTGTAGATGTATTTAGTAGGTAACACAGAAGATCACACACACAGATCTAAATACTTTGTAATCAGACAAAGCTAACATTGTGTCGCACATTCTAGATCCCCTTCTCCGGGTCCAGCATGAACCCTGCGCGATCCTTCGGACCGGCTGTCGTCATGGGCGACTGGACTTCTCACTGGGTGAGTTTATATTTTTATCCAAATCAATCAATCATTTATTTAGAGCCGTGTTGGCTAAGTTTGAGCACACCCGACTTTCATTCCGAAGGTCGTGGGTTCAAACCCCGCCGCGGACCTCTGATTTTTCTTCTTGGAAAATTATGTGTGCTTTAAAAAACACGTGCTCTAACGGTGAAGGCAAACATCGTGAGGAAACCGGCATGTTCCGAGAACTTTTCAAAGTTTGAAGAACATGTGTCATTCACCAACCCGCACTTGGCCAGCGTGGTGAATTAAGGCCTAATCTCTCTCGCCAAGAGAAGAAGTCCCTGTGTCCCAGCAGTGGGAACGTGAATAGGGGTGTTATGGTTATTATGGTAATCATTTATTTTGACATAAAATAGTGTACAATATACATCGGCTCCTGACTACCCGTAGCTGTGTTACAGGAACATAGGTTTCTATGAACTAACATTTCATTGTTATATTTTATGGAAATGCACTGAAACTTGGCAAACTAACTAAACAGCACCCGTAACACAAGGTTACCACGTAAGTAATGTTACTAGGTATGCCAAATCGCTTGAAATGTTGTATCAGTAAAGCCTGCGTGTATACAAATACACTAGTTTTTGTTTAGTTAAAAAGTACCTAGTAGTTTTGATTTTATAGGCATTCAAAGTTTCGAAAAATATCGAGTCTCGCTAACAGTCACATGAGCGCTTGTGACGTCATAGTTTAACGTCGCGCGGGCCACGGCCCGCTTAGTATCAAGTCGCCAGCAGATTATAGTAGTAGTGCAATAGCTTGCGCAGTATTTTGTTGTGTTTTCGTCCGCGTATTAAGTTAATAGTTTAATAGTAGTACTTAAATATTATTCGATTTATAAAATGGATGAAGATAACTCAAATAGTAGAAGTACCTACCTACCATTAAACTTTGACGTTAAAGACAATATTACCTATATGTATTAAAGTTTTGTTGCTATTGGTATTTATCTATATACTATAGGTAGGTACCGCTGTTCTTAGTAAATTTAAATAAACAATATTGATTTATTGCAAACTAGCTTCTTAGTAAATTTAAATGAACAATACATTGATTTATTGCAAACGAGTACACTTCTTATCAATCAACATCTAGAACTATACATTTTCTTAGGATTAAAAGTAGCCTATGTGTTATTCTAGACTTCGTCCAGATCCGTTCAGTAGTTTTTTCGTGAAAGATATCAAACACACCCACTCACTTTCGCATTTATACTATTCGTAGGAAGTAGGATAGATACTTAGGATGTAAATGTAGTAGCTTGAAGTCTTGAACGTTACAGATGTACTAAACCTATTTTTTTAGGGTTCCGTAGCCA
Organism: Chloroclystis v-ata; assembly: GCA_963691955.1. NCBI lineage: Eukaryota > Metazoa > Arthropoda > Insecta > Lepidoptera > Geometridae > Chloroclystis > Chloroclystis v-ata. The sequence goes on from OY829905.1 coordinate 8,060,795, forward strand.
AATGGCAAAAACGGAACCCTTATAGATTCGTCATGTCCGTCCGTCCGTCCGTATGTCACAGCCGTTTTTCTCCGAAACTATAAGAGCTATAAAGCTGAAATTTGGTAAGTAGATGTATTCCGTGAACCGTACTAAGATTTCATAAAAAAATTGAAAAAAAAATTACATTTGGGGGTCCCCATACATAGGACTGAAACTTAAAAACGTTTTTTAATCGGACCCATACGTGTGGGTTATCGATGAATAGGTCTTTAAACATCATAACAATATTTCTAAAACCATTTAATTTTAAACTCAATAGTTTGGACGTGAGACTCTTCCAAAGTGCAAAACAGAGTGTCCCCCCCCTCCTCTAGTTTCTTAAATAAGAAGATGATAAATCTAGAAAAAATATATATTGTACATAACCATAAAAACTAACAACGAAAATTGGTTTGAACGAAATCTATGAAGTAGTTTTTTTATAGTACGTCATAAACTATTTCATATAAACAATTACTGCGGAAGCCTACATGGGCGAGTCCGACTCGCACTTGGCCACTTTTATTTGTATTTATTTTACTTACAATATGCGTGAGGCCGTTTATTTTGATTTAAAACTTGTTTATGCGCTTCTATACACTTATCTATACGAATCTATACTAATATTATAAAGCGGAAGAGTTTGATTGTTTGTTTGTTTGTTTGAACGCGCTAATCTCAGGAACCGCTGGTCCGATTTCAAAAATTCTTTCAGTGTTGGATAGTCCATTTATCGAGGAAGGTTATAAGCTATATTACATTTTCAAAAAAGTAGGGATCCGCACGGAAAACCCAAATATGTCACCCAAGATGTAAAAAAAAAATCTTATATCGCATGCGCTGCGAAAAGTATTCATTTTAGAAATATACAATGTACTACAATTTTGTAGAACACATTAATATCTACAAAAAATGTCGCGACAGCATATTTCTAACTATTATAGTTACGTCACAATAACAAGCGAATGCAAGCGGACTGAGTGAACCAGACTGATCGTGCTAAACTATGACGTCACACCGTAACCGGCGGCTCGCGTCGTACGGTTACAACTTGTTTTACTTCTAAATCGGAAACTAATTGATGTATCGAAGTAATTCTTTCACTAGTATTTTTTATATTTGACATAGAATATGGAGTGCTATTCATCAAAATTAGGTAACATTATCAATTATCCAGCAATATAATAAACGCGAAAGTTTGATGTAAAACTGTATGTATGTAAAGTATGTTTGTGGCTCTTTCACGTAAAAACTTACTAAATGGATTTTGATACAAGTTCAGAACAAGATAACTTTCACATCTTTACACCTCTACAATTAAGCGTTAAAATTCCCTAGTTAAAAAAATATATAAATTACAATTACTTATATATTTTTTTAACTAGGGAATGTCAATTAAACGCAGGCAAAGCCGCAAGTGGAAAGCTATACATAAATTCTAAACGTGAAGCCCTAGTTACATCTTCGCCTACTTAGTTACCTACCTAAATGATGAATGATAGCACCATTACGTGGCGTTCTTTCTCACAGTTAGCGACGACAAAACAAACGTACCAACGCGAAGTGATGATCACTTATGCAACAGTTAGAACTGGACTGATGTATTAGGCCTATTGTATTGTGCTACCTTCCCATGTTTTTGTGTTGAATGAAGAAAGCGTGGAAGTTTGTTTGTCTGTCCGATGTGATTTATGTAACTCTAATTGCGTGATGTGAATAAATGTTGATTGAAAGACAGTATTGTATAAACAAATTTATGGTAAAGCTTAACATTGTATAATTTATGCAGCGCTTTAGAGATTATTACTGTAATGTTCCGATGTGTTTAAATAAAGTGAATTGATAAAAACAAAAAATTATAGTCTTCGATGGACAAAAATATTATACTGTTTCCTGTTTATAGTTTGTAAACATTTATTAAAACTAAAAACATTTTAATTTAATTTCTTAAGCACTTGCCTATTTTGTTCAATATTTAAGACATACCGAAGCTTCTGCATTTGATTTCTTACGTCAGGTTTATTAGACAATACGCCCCATAAAGTAGGGCACTTTATGATATACCTAGATACGACCTCGCTGGTCCGATCTATTTGATCTCATGTCGCACACGGCGCCGTTAACTTCAAGTCATTGCAACACACTCCCTAAATCATCTCGTAGGCGTATGTAATGTAATCTAATCAAGTAAATCTCGCCACACAGCCCATTAATGTCTCAGTCACTACAATAAATAGGTAGGTAGGTAACTAACCTTTGGTTAAGTAGGTTTCTGAAACCTTTTCAAAGGTTCCTAGATACCTAGCGAATGTCAAATTAACTAAGTAAAAATTGTTGGAATTTTATGAAAAGCAATTGGCCTGAATTGCTTATTTTAAATGTTATTTTAAATTGATAAAATGTTAAAATCTAATACCGCGTAATACCTACTAAGGTGTTAAAAAAAAATTAAGTAGATATTTCGTTTTTTTAAAGATACCTACTTGTGAAATTATATTCGAAATTTAAATGTTTATATGTTTGTTCCACAGGTATACTGGGCAGGTCCCATGCTGGGAGGCGCGGTGGCGGGGCTGGTGTACAAGTACATCTTCAAGATCGGCAAGGCTGGAGAGAGCGGCTCCTACGACTTCTAAACCTATAAAGGACCACACCACGCTGTGCCTTCCAAACGATTTATCTGGTGCATTGGAAATCAACGCTTTAAGTTCACTCCAAAAGTTTGAAAGCCACAAACTTTTAAGCCAACCTAAAGTTCGCTTTGTAGACCAACTCTCCTATGACTTATAAAATAAATGAGATGAAACTCTTTACTAGGAAATTATTGTCACGAACAAAACGTAGGTAATAGTCAATGGCCGTTATATGCTATGTAGGCAGTCGCCAAAACGTTTATCCATGGTTATCGAAAATACTAAAATTATGTACATTGTATATTAAATAAATAAATATACGAACATTGCTGCGATTCGATAGTGGAACATTATTTCCTATCGGAGGTAAGCTTGGAATAATTCTACAGAGATTTACGCACGTGTACCGCCCAGGCAGCGTTATAACTACCTTTCACTGTTATTGCTACCTAAACACAAATCTTATCCAGAGTAGTACAAGAGTTGGTAAATAAGATTTTAAAAGTACATTCAATGCGCTAGGTAAAATCTCACTCATATCTATAGGGTCTTCTTTCCTGTCTCGAAACACCTATCTATATGTTTAAAGATTAGCTTTGACTAATTATTAAATCCCAAAGTCTCGATGAATATTCTGGCTGAAATCTTATTATATTGCTTAAGATACCTAGCCTATTTATTATAATAAGGATTAACATTTAAGTTTATTTATGTTGTGAATATATTGTTAAGTATTGGCCTGTTAAAAAGTGCCTAATGTGCCTGTGCTAGTTTAAAAAGTGAGATATTATGTTACAAATTATCAATTAATTTGTATTTCACATTTACATTTTATCAAATGAATAAAAATTATTTAGTACCTATTTAATTCGGTTGTTTTTTTTATTTGTTTTTAAACTTTTAGGTAAGGTCAACCAGTCTAAATGCGTCTATGGGGTAAATGCGTTTTTTTGAATTTATTCGAGAACTATTCAACATACGTTGACTTCTGTCATCTAGTTGCATTTGTTTGAACTAAATACAGAACATGCAGTTCATGCGGATGGCGTGGCAGTTCTCATATTCGAGTAATTGGCCATTTTGAAAATTGCACGTTTCTCAACAAATTTTGACTGCGTGAGGCGACTTACTAAATCCATGTTAGTCATTAGTTTTCTTCAATTAACTGATTTTATTCAATAATCATTGTAAGGAATAAACTATTAGACCAGTGCAGATAGCTTCAAAAATGGTCAAAAAAGGAAAAAAATAGTAGTAGAATGAAACCCATTAGAAAAGGAGGGGAATATGACAAATATTAAAGGAAAAATAAATTACGGTCGATCGGAGTTCGGGAAGTGGGAGGGGGTGGGCTTTTAAGGGGAGAAAATGGTTTATCTCGATTTGCGGTGAAACTACTAGTCCTATGAAAAAAAGTTATATGGCAAATTTGTAGGTAATAAAACGATCTCCAGCTTTTAATTCACAACTTTTTTACATAACCTCAAAACTTATGTGAAAATTCAAATAACCAAGTTTTTTGTTTTTTTTATTTATCTTTTTCAAAAATTGTTATTTTTCTACGAAATTTGGTGAAAACTTACCTATTTATGTCCCAAATACACTGTGATTTATTTCATTGAAAATATTATTGTTTTCACCTTATTTTGACTTAATTTTCAAAAATATAGACTAATTTTCAATCGAAAATTCACGTGTCAAAATATTAGCTTTTTTATAAAAATCGGTGTGCTTTATGTCCATTGAAATCTCTATTTTCTGATAGTTAAAGAAAATGTATACATTACTATAGTAAATTTTCTCAGAAAATGCAAAACACCGAAACAAAATTTGTATCATTATGTACAATTGCATCATAAAAATGTGATTTTTGCAATTTTTATTTCATATAATTGCTTATAATCCGACTTATTGCACATTATACAAACAGATTATTATATTATTATTATTATTATATAGTCTGAAAAGACAAAATCACATTTTTATGATGCAATTGTACCTAATGATACAAATTTTTGTTTCGGTTTTGTGCATTTTCTGAGAATATTTATTATGGTAATGTATATATTTATTTTAACTCAGAAAATAGAGATTTCAATGGACATAAAGCACACCGATTTTTATAAAAAAGCTAATATTTTGACACGTGAATTTTCTATTGAAAATTAGTCTATATTTTTGAAAATTAAGTCAAAATAAGGTGAAAACAATAATATTTTCAATCAAATAAATCACAGTGTATTTGGGACATAAATAGGTAAGTTTTCACCAAATTTCGTAGAAAAATAACAATTTTTGAAAAAGATAAATAAAAAAAACAAAAAACTTGGTTATTTGAATTTTTCACATTAGTTTTGAGGTTATGTAAAAAAGTTGTGAATTAAAAGCTGTAGATCGTTTTATTACCTACAAATTTGCCATATAACTTTTTTTCATAGGACTAGTAGTTTCACCGCAAATCGAGATAAACCATTTTCTCCCCTTAAAAGCCCACCCCCTCCCACTTCCCGAACTCCGATCGACCGTAATTTATTTTTCCTTTAATATTTGTCATATTCCCCTCCTTTTCTAATGGGTTTCATTCTACTACTATTTTTTTCCTTGTAAAAAATTAAAAACCCTGGTCTATATGGGCTACCAACCCAGACAATTATTTTTAGTGAAATAGCTTTATTTAAAGAAATAATAATGTTTACATTTATAAGGTTAGGGTTAATTTCTTGGGGTAAATGCGTCTGGTGTTATGGGGCAATTGCGACTGTGGGACGCATTTACCCCCAAAACACATATTGTCAACCTTTTTATGTCGGCAAATTTTAATATGAAAATTAAATGCAAAACAAATCTTGACTCATGGAGGTTTTTATATCGATTTTGTCATATTGTTATTTGAAAATACACAAAAGTCAGAATATACTTAACTTTAATTTAAAAAATGCGGTGTAGCCTTCAAATTTGTGTTTTATTATAATCTGTATTGTTCTACGGTTCTATCAAAATCTCACGCGTAGAAATTTGTCTACTATCGTCCCATCGTATTACTTATATTTGTTATTTTTAGACTTTTGTTGAGTTTTGATAGTTTGTCCGTACACAAATAAAATGTTGACAACATCTGGATTTGACAAGGGGCTAATGCGTCTATCAAAATATAGACGCATTTCCCCAATTTTTACTAAATTGTCTCTAAATGCGTCAATTATTATTTTTGAGTAGTTTAACTATTATACTATTGTAAAGAAATTTGAACCAAAAAGTTATATCTAGTTATTATCACGAAAAGCTTACCAATAAAGTTTTTATTCACTAAAGACGCATTTTCCCAAAGCGGGGCAAATGCATCTAAAATTCCAATTTAAAATAAATAGCCAATTTGAAACATCTGTAAAGCTCCAGGGAAGATATCGCTGATTGAACTTTGTGCAGAAATAGCCATAATATTGGACTACAGTTTCAAAAAGTGGATAATGCCATTTGATCACAATGAGGCTCTAACTTGAAGTGATCGAGAAATACCACGCATTTGCCCCGGTTGACCTTATCAATTATTCTATTCATCTATATCATTATTCGTCTTATTAGTAGGGGAGCGACGATGCTAAATGGGGATTTACTCGAGCGTCAAAGATACCTATTTGGTTGTTGATTGATTGATTGATTGATTGTGTTTCATCGGTGGGGGAAGCGACCATAGATAATAAATACTGCTGCATGGACGTACTTAAGCGCGTCAGTTAATGATAGAATCAATGAATCAGATTCAATAAATTGAAAATCAGCTTAACATACTTACATAATTAAAGATAATTAAGGAAATATCATTGATAATATACATATGTAAATCTGATTGTTTACACGAAATCGCGACTCATTTTTTATCAAAAAAAAAGAATATAAAATCGGCATTTCCAAAGGTCTTTGTTCTAATTCTACCATATCTTAATCTGACGATTATCTAAAGTGATTCGCCTAATCTGACAAAAATAAATTTTGTTCCCTTAATTCACGTTCGAACATTTAGATATATTTTTTTTATTTTGGTGGAGGTACTTGTCTGGGTACTAGTTATCTCCAGTATCTTAATCTGACGCGCTCGAATAAATCCCGAAATCCCCTCTTCGGCTCCCCAACTATATTTACAAGTCGGAGAAAATGTCGGTTTCCCTCACGTAGAAATGTAATTTGATTGCTGTTATAAGTTAGAATCTATGTACCCAAATTAAATCAAATGAATTCATATCTATTAACATAAAGTTAAATAGAATAAAATATCACTCTGAAAATAAATTGCCTAGATAGGAAAATTAATGACATTATTAACTATTGATTTTATCCGAAAAAATATGCTAAAACTTTAAGAAAATTATATTATAACCGCGAAAGCTAGTGAAGGACAAAATATCACTCAAATTGAACAATAGGTAAACATTATGCAAAATGAGAAATTAAAGCTCTTTTATCTGCACTAACACACCTACAGTAGATAATTATTTTGTAATAACATTGCGCCAGCAAGAAAGATGATACCGTACTATTTTACTATAATATAACCTATTAAATTATGTCTCCAGCCAGTTCCAGCTCCAGCGGAATCCTGACTACCACGCATAACCAAACAGCCCTACCTAAAACCAACTACTGTCTTTCTAACACAAATATGAACAAGAGTTCATATTTGTAGCAATAAAACTGAGCCACTTACTGAAATAAAGTATACGTCCAATGGCTGACATGATGAATAATAGAAAATCGACTCATAAAAATATATTTTGTTTGGTTATAAGAATGGGCCCCTGCCACCGCCCATTCTCCATGTCTCCAGCCAGGTTTCCATGAGACTGACTACCACGCATAACCAAACAGCCCTACCTAAAACCAACTACTGTCTTTCTAACACAAATATGAACACGAGTTCATATTTGTAGGAATACAACAGCCACTTACTGAAATAAAGCAGAAGCTCACCAGACTTTCCATGAATCCAGCCACAAACGGTAGTCCTCTTCGTCACCTAACCTCCTCAAACAAGATGGCGTCCCCTCCTATCTTCGAATTGCCCGTACCACCGCCTGCAACGAGAGCTGAAGACCAAGTAGCCATCTAGAATCGCTACCCTAAAACCTACTAATTTGGGGCCGTCCATTAATCACGTGAGGTCGTTTTTCACATTTTTTGGGCGCGGGTAATTATCAGGATCTTCTGGAAAGCTATAGAAAGTATTTGTAAAAGAAAACATCTAATTAAACATGGTACAAACACAAGAAAATAAAATATAGATACATATTATTAAAAATATCAGTCAGGTCTAAATAAATTGCAGAAATAAATTTAAAGCACAGGATAATTATTATAACACAAACTACCCAGTTGTTGGGCGCGGGTAATTTTCAGGAACTTCTGGAAACCTATAGAAAGTATTTGAAAAAGAAAACATCTAACTCAACATGGTACAAACACAAGAAAATAAAAATAGATACATATTATTAAAAATATCAGTCAGGTTATATTGAAAATATCACCTCAAATTACACGAAGAACTAAATAAATTGCATAAATAAATTTAAATCAAATAAATCAAATGATAATTATTATAACACAAACTAAGGTCAGATGGGGTAAGAGAAACATTTGCTATATCCAAATAAATATTCGGTTCATTAGCTGTCTATGACTTTGATACATAATCTTCTGGTACCACTATCTTCAAAAATAAATGGCAAAATACTTTCGTAGTGCTAATGTTCCTCTTACCCCATGGTTTGGGGTAAGAGAAACACTTTTAATATCTATGTAAATATAATAGATATAAGCATAATAAAGAGACTCTGAGATTGGCAAAACTGGTGGCAATCGAGTATGAGCCATATTCCATTCAAATAGAGCTTAATTTACTGTTACAGTAGAAAAATTTAAATTTGGGGTAAGAGAAACATATACACCAAAGCAGAGATAAAAACAGTTTTAAATTTTTTAATCAGCACAATTTATTTACGAATACTCGTACAAACTACTTAATAATAATAACTGAAACATTTTACTTCTTTACCTTGAATAAACATTCATACAACGTGTGACGAAATATATGTACTATGAAAAAAGGGTGTGATTTTGGACATCGAGGGAGTCAACTTTTGTTCTAAGATTTTATAAATTTCGTTGAACAAACGTTGTCGATGTCCAGAATCACCCCCTTTCGGCATAGTACACATATTTTTTTACACGTTGTATAGGTACCCGTAATCACGATTACTTTACTTTAAATAATCAGTCATAAAAGCAAAGCAACCTTAAACATTTTGTTAGCGATCTCTTCCAGGCAACCTTGGGATGGACTGGACATGTAAGAATAAAATAGACAGTGGTAATAGCAGCAGCAGCACTAGAAAAAGGTTAACCATTCCTGACATGGGGCAAGAGAAACATATGTTTCTCTTACCTCGTATGTGACTGTTCCTCTTGCCCCAACAAAGATTTTATATGTTATGATTTTGATAGCAACAAAACTCGTATTATCTGTATTAATAGACCGTAAATACTTGGTAAAGAGTATAACTCACCTTTCACTTGTTATTGAGGTGAAAACAATCTCAGGTGATATTGAAAATATCACCTCCAATTACACGAAGAACTAAATAAATTGCAGAAATAAATTTAAAGCAAATGATAATTATTATAACACAAACTACCCAGTTGTTGGGCGCGGGTAATTTTCAGGATCTTCTGGAAACCTTTAGAAAGTATTTGTAAAAGAAAACATCTAATTAAACATTTTCAGGATCTTCTGGAAACCTTTAAAAAGTATTTGTAAAAGAAAACATCTAATTAAACATGGTACAAACACAAGAAAATAAAATATAGATACATATTATTAAAAATATCAGTCAGGTCTAAATAAATTGCAGAAATAAATTTAAAGCAAATGATAATTATTATAACACAAACTACCCAGTTGTTGGGCGCGAGTAATTTTCAGGATCTTCTGGAAACCTATAGAAAGTATTTGTAAAAGAAAACATCTAATTAAACATGGTACAAACAAGAAAATGAAATAGATACATATCAGTCAGGTGATATTGAAAATATCACCTCAAATTCCACGAACACAAACTACCCAGTTGTTGGGCGCGGGTAATTTTCAGGATCTTCTGGAAACCTATAGAAAGTATTTGTAAAAGAAAACATCTAATTAAACATGGTACAAACACAAGAAAATAAAATATAGATACATATCAGTCAGGTGATATTGAAACTATCATCTCAAATTCCACGAAGAACTAATTAAATTGCAGAAATAAATTTAAAGCAAATGATAATTATTATAACACAAACTACCCAGTTGTTGGGCGCGGGTAATTTTCAGGATCTTCTGGAAACCTATAGAAAGTATTTGTAAAAGAAAACATCTAATTCAACATGGTACAAACACAAGAAAATAAAATATAGATACATATTATTAAAAATATCAGTCAGGTTATATTGAAAATATCACCTCAAATTACACGAAGAACTAAATAAATTGCAGAAATAAATTTAAAGCAAAAATGATAATTATTTTAACACAAACTACCCAGTTGTTGGGCGCGGGTAATTTTCAGGATCTTCTGGAAACCTATAGAAAGTATTTGTAAAAGAACAAGAAAATAAAATATAGATACATATTATTAAAAATATCAGTCAGGTCTAAATAAATTGCAGAAATAAATTTAAAGCAAATGATAATTATTATAACACAAACTACCCAGTTGTTGGGCGCGGGTAATTTTCAGGATCTTCTGGAAACCTATAGAAAGTATGATTATTTGTAAAAGAAAACATCTAATTAAACATGGTACAAACACAAGAAAATAAAATATAGATACATATTATTAAAAATATCAGTCAGGTGATATTGAAAATATCACCTCAAATTACACGAAGAACTAAATAAATTGCAGAAATAAATTTAAAGCAAATGATAATTATTATAACACAAACTACCCAGTTGTTGGGCGCGAGTAATTTTCAGGATCTTCTGGAAACCTATAGAAAGTATTTGTAAAAGAAAACATCTAATTAAACATGGTACAAACACAAGAAAATAAAATATAGATACATATCAGTCAGGTGATATTGAAAATATCACCTAAAATTCCACGAAGAACTAAATAAATTGCAGAAATAAATTTAAAGCAAATGATAATTATTATAACACAAACTACCCAGTTGTTGGGAGCGGGTAATTTTCAGGATCTTCTGGAAACCTATAGAAAGTATTTGTAAAAGAAAACATCTCAAGGTTGCCTGGAAAGATTGCTGTTAGTGATAAGGCCGCCCATTGTGTCACTGTTATGTATCTGTTTTTCCTATGTATTGTTTTGTATATTGTTGGTGTTACAATAAAGTTATTTGTATTGTATTGTATCTAATTAAACATGGTAACACAAGAAAATAAAATATAGATACATATTATTAAAAATATCAGTCAGGTCTAAATAAATTGCAGAAATAAATTTAAAGCAAATGATAATTATTATAACACAAACTACCCAGTTGTTGGGCGCGGGTAATTTTCAGGATCTTCTGGAAACCTATAGAAAGTATTTGTAAAAGAAAACGTCTAATTAAACATGGTACAAACACAAGAAAATAAAATATAGATACATATTATTAAAAATATCAGTCAGGTGATATTGAAAATATCACCTCAAATTCCACGAAGAACTAAATAAATTGCAGAAATAAATTTAAAGCAAATGATAATTATTTTAACACAAACAAATATCAGTCAGGTCTAAATAAATTGCAGAAATAAATTTAAAGCAAATGATAATTATTATAAAACAAACTACCCAGTTGTTGGGCGCGGGTAATTTTCAGGAACTTCTGGAAACCTATAGAAAGTATTTGTAAAAGAAAACATCTAATTAAACATGGTACAAACACAAGAAAATAAAATATAGATACATATTATTAAAAATATCAGTCAGGTGATATTGAAAATATCACCTCAAATTCCACGAAGAACTAAATAAATTGCAGAAATAAATTTAAAGCAAATGATAATTATTTTAACACAAACTACCCAGTTGTTGGGCGCGGGTAATTTTCAGGATCTTCTGGAAACCTATAAAAAGTATTTGTAAAAGAAAACATCTAATTCAACATGGTACAAACACAAGAAAATAAAATATAGATATATATTATTAAAAATATCAGTCAGGTGATATTGAAAATATCACCGAAGAACTAAATAAATTGCAGAAATAAATTTAAAGCAAATGATAATTATTATAACACAAACTACCCAGTTGTTGGGCGCGGGCGCAGCTACACTCCTGCCTAACGGTAATATTTCGCGCCACCTCTCCCGCTCAGCTGACCTGACACCGCATAGTTGTATATGTTTAAAAGATGAACCTTCTACCTAGGTAATATGGTATTCTTCCATTCTTATGATAATAAGTGTAAGTGCATCGCGGCATATATCGAGGAAATTAATTTATAACTCGTTTTCACAAAAAAAAATCACCTACGTAAGAACGGCATTGTTTACCTATCCTTAAGACATGACCTCGTCACTCCGTGAAGCCTGTGAAGACCCCAGGAGGATTTTGTGACTCCTGGTTATACTAGCAAATCTCACCACACATAATGGACCGCATTTGAGTCTAAATGCGGGAAAACTGAGCCATCCTAACTAACGGCATTGTTACCATTAGTGTTGTGTAATAGTTAGTTACTTACCTATTCTGATGGGCACGATGTTGACCTCGAAGTGCTCCTTGAGGGCGATGCCGCCGACGGGCGGGCGGTCGCGGCAGAACACGCGCAGCGCGGCGCGGCGGGCCACGGGCGCGCGACCCATCGCCGCGGCGGGCGCCAGCACCTGCACAACAAACCACTATCAGTTGACAAATGCTGAATAAATCTACTTACTTTACCACGGAGATTATGAGAGGTAGTTACTTTTCCATGTAATTAAACTAAAGATAGTGAACCCTGCCAAAAAATATCATGTATTTTTACATCATCATCATCATCGTCTCAGCCATTGAACGTCCACTGCTGGACATAGGCTAAATGACTTCCAGTCGAGAAGATGCTGAGCTGTCCGTCGGCGTCGTCAAGGACACAGCTAGCTTAGAATAGGTAGTTAGTGTTGTAGGCAAGTATAATAGTCACAGGAACTTTGTGAGCTTAGAATAGTTACCTTTGACCTTTAATATATTTTTTTCCTTACAAAGGAACGATAGGGAACTTCTAGACATTGTTTATAATTATATTTTAAACAATTTTACGGAAATTCAGCTTGTTGGGACTTTATGTAACTTCACTCATTTTTTTGTCTAAGTGACCGGGCTACAATTTACAATTTTGTCAAAATACTTTTGAACCAAAAGTATGTACTAATTAAATGTCTAACAAACCATTTTAGATTTATCAGGGGTCTTTGGCACAGTCGGTTCTTTAAATATCGTTCCCAGATCAATATCGAATTGTTAATAGTAGTACGGGAGGCGACGATGCTAAATGGGGATTTACTCGAGCGTCAAAGAGACCTATTGGGTTGCATTTGGTAGATGATAAGAAGAAAAAAATTGTATGAGACCGATGTGTTTCATTAGTGGGGGAAGCGACCATAGATAAATAAAAACTTATTTAAAAAAATACTGTTGTATGGACGTACTTAAGCGCGTCAGTTAGTGATAGATCCTATGAATCAGATTCAATAAATTGAAAATCAGCTTAACATACTTACATACTTAAAAATAATTTAGGAAATATGATTGATAATATACGTTTGTAAATCTGATTGTCTACACGATTGGGGTGGAAGTACGTAAAAGTTAAAAAAATAAAAATCGCGACTCATTTTTTATCAAAAAAAAGAACAAAAAAACTGGCATTTCTAAAGGTGTTAGAGCGTCAGATTTAGATGTATATGGTTCATCTCTATGTTCTGATTCTACCATATCTTAATCTGACAATTATCTAAAGTGATGCGCCTAATATGACAAAAGTAAATTTTGTTCCCTAATGCGCTCTACACACCAAAGCCGGCGGCCCGCCGGCACAGCCCGGCGGCCTAACCCGCCGGCCTTATTTTGTACTAAATAAAGCCGGCGGCCTACAAAATAAGGCCGGCGGGTTGGGCCGCCGGGCTGTGCCGGCGGGCGGTGTGTAGAGCGCTTTATAATTCACGTTCGAACATAGATAGATTTTTTATATTTGGTGGAGGTACTTATCTGGGTACTAGCTATCTCCAATATCTTAATCTGACGCGCTCGAGTAAATCCCGAAATCCCCTCTTCGGCTCCCCTACTATAGAGGGCAAGTTCTTATTTTTATCTGGAAATTTAGAACGGTGACCATGAAGGACATCCTTGTTCTATTTGTACGAGCTCCCGCTTACATTGGGAATAGTATAAATATTGTATTCAGTCAAACAACATTTTTATCATGCTCATCAAGAAAGGTAACTGACCTCAGAGCGCTTTACGCGCTTACTCTGGGATGATGACTGCGCCGGCGCCGTTTCTGCTTCGATGCCCCCGAACTGCTCCAGCTGCTGCTGCCGGAGACTTTCGCGGCCGCACGCACGCTTGGAGGCTTGAGGCCTCGGCACGTCGTCTAGAACCCGCTGATTCCATGCCTTGTTCCAATACTAAAAAATAAAAAGTTCTGTTAGAATCTAGTACTTATAGGTATAAACTAGTGGCTCTGTGAGCTGTAGACCTCGCGAGTAAAATCATCAAAAAGTAACATTATACCTGTACCTGACAATTGAGAATACAAACTTTAGACCTGTAGAAAATGTCATAGAATAAATTCTCTATGTATGTATGGATGTATGTTCTACCACAACTCCTAAACCAATGGTCCAAATTTGATGAAATTTGGTAGGTAGTTAAACATTTAGCGTCCCAACCCAAGATAGGCTAGCTATTTAAATTCTTGCTTCAGTCAAGATTTGATGCGGAATAATTTGACATACTTACAAACATAATTTAACGAGGGTGGAAGAGTCTATTAACTAGATTAGTGTAAGTCGTGCGAAAACATACATTATGTACATCCAACCAATCAAAACGATGCATCGCTAGTCAGAAACGATGCATCGCTAATCTATATGGCCCAACAGTGATGGAATCTGTGCCTATCGTCTCAGTTTCGAGAACTCGCTGATAAGTCGCAAGGATTGACTTAGCCTATGCTGAAGGTTGCATGTTGCACTTTCACGGGCTCAAAAACTATCTGATGTCATAAAACCATTCAACTTTGATCGCCTCCCCAAAATCGAAAAGTGTCCACCAGTGTAAGTCAATGTGTGTAATGAAATATAGCCTAATTCAACGTGAAATAATCTCAGTCTTGATATAAGCTATTGTATTTCTTATGATATGCTCAATTGCTCATGCTCATGCATCTCAAATCGTTTAGCTGCGTTCAAGAAAAAAACACATTTAAATACTGATGGAAGTAAGCGAGGAACATGGTGAGCTCTTTTTAAGATCTCGTTACCGCGGCAATAAGCACAGATCCCATCAAAGTTGGGCTAGCATAATTGTCAAATCTGACCACTGCTAAAAGGCCATAACAAACATTAACTAAACATTTTTAACACGCTTTGTTTTCAAAATAACTCTAAAACCAACGCAAAGATAAGATGATATAGGAACTGCTTCAATAGCAAATAGGCTGCAAGAACTACATCACAATCAAAATTAATGAAGTTCTTATCATACATCGATCTTGGCTGAGAAAAAATGTTGGAAAACTGACCAAATAGGCATCCGTCTTAGAACCCAAAAATTACTTACTTGAACCATGAAACGTATTGATATTGATAGCGCGTTTTAATTTTTCCTCTAGCGACATCTAGTTATCAAATATAAAATAAATATAAAATTGATCCTTTGAACAAAAGATCTGAACGGCAAGAACCGTTACAAGTTACGTAACCGCTAGATACCCGACATCGAGAAGGGAAACGGACACTTTTAACTAACTTGGTACCTTATATTTGCAAGGTCGCAAAATTTTGTCTACAAAAATATAGGTAGGTAGGTACATACATTTTAATTTTATAAGAAATTACAATCCAATCTCCATAATCTAACCTTAAACATGTTTAAGGTTGCTGTTATAAATATTTAATAAACTTTTTCAAGAAAATTATAATTACAAATTTTATGGCGAACAAAGGTAATAAATAATAGGTTCGAAAATACTTACATTTTTCGTTGTATATTACCACTTCACTTTAAAATATTATCACTGTTCACCTATGCACGGTATGACGGTGAACTGTGCAATTGCGCATAAGACAGGGCTTCAGCGCACGTGTTGCTTCGACGGGAAACGAAACGCGAATGATACCCAAATGGCGGGGCGGACAAGTTTTAACTTGAAATAAAACTCGCGCGACCGCCATGTGTCGCCCCAAACCGGATGTACTATGCAAGTCAAGTACTATGCAAGTCAAGTACTATGCAAGTCAAGTAGGTACTTTTTTTTTTTTTTTTTATTCAGATTTAACAACCTTTAAACAACATGGTTCATTTTGTACAACGGGAATTACTCACGTATTTACATAGGAGTTAAACAACTCTCGACGTTTCGACCACAACAAGAGCAGTTTAACTCCTATGTAAATACGTGAGTAATTCCCGTTGTACAAAATGAATACCTAGTATAACTCACGAAAATTTTGAAAGTGAAACATGGTTCATGACGGTTGACTAATTTAACCGAAGTAGGTACTATGCAAGTCAAAGAAACGGATCTGCTCTGTCATTATAATAGCTTCCAGTGACGGTCTAGTAATTTAATAGCGCTGAGAATATTACTTACCTACATAGAGTTGATAAATATCAAACGCCAATGTCCACTTCCGGTCAACATTGACTTTTTTACACCAAAAAAGGTTAGAAATGTATCTATTTCGTGATGTTTTCCATTGCCTAATATGTCCACGATTTTAGTATGAAAATAAGCTTAAAAAAGTCTTATTTGTTTCGTCTTCTTTGTTTAAAATCGAACATGGTAGGACATGTTCGATTTTGAAACAAATTTTTATCAAAGTCAAATACGTCCAAACGAACCAATCAAATTAATGAATCGGCCATTATGTCAGCCATTCTTTTTGTATAATGTCATCAAATATGTCCACTTATGGTTTTTTTTCAAAATGAGGTACCTACGTCCATTAGTTTAATTCAAACTCTAATAATATGTCCAAACTTGTTTTGATAATTTTGGCTTGTTCTTTCATTATCTATATCTATACTTCTATACTAATATTATAAAGAGGAAAGATTTGTTTGTTTGTAATGAATAGGCTCCGAAACTACTGGACCGATTTCAAAAATTCTTTCACCTTTGGAAAGCTACATTATCCCCGAGTAACATAGGCTATAATATAGCAAAGAAAATTGCGGGAAAGTGTAAAGCGAAGCCGCAGGGCGGAAAGCTAGTTCGTTATAATTAAATGTTTCCAACAACATTTTATTACTAGATGTTTCTAAATAAATCATAATCCTATAAGAATACCGTTGGTGGCACTGACAAATACCAAAACTGCAATTACTCCTTTTCACTTATCATGGACATATTGGCGTTTGATATTTATCAACTCTTACCAGTTTCAGTTGCAGTGTTTCAGGTAAAAGGTCCTTTTCGAAGTTAAAAATTATCAAAAACTATTAAGGTCAACAATGCACCAACAAAGATTAAGTACCTACATAATTTAGCCATGATTTCGATTGAACATTAAATTTTGGACAGTTTGGATACGAAAAAGTTGATATCAGATTTTGCAAACACAAAAGCAAGAAGAGTTCAATTTAAAATAATCGTAAAACTATTGGTAAAGAAGATCTGGGAGTCCCCCAAATGTTCTTGCTTTCATGCGCACGGCTATTTTCGTAACAGAACCGATTAATAGATGTCGTTATTATGACACGATAAAAAGTTATTGGACATCATGCAAATTATGAGAATGTTTCGTTTTAGTTTTCATCTGGTTTTGCCCCCCCTTGACGATGCCGCCCTTGTGCGGTGCACGCCCTGCACGCCCGCAACTGGCGGGCCTGTCAGTATCCACACCACAATGAATAAAACTACAATATGTTTTAGTGTTAACATTCGGTTCCTTGCGTCTACTCGTCCTCCTTGCCAGAAAATGGCAGACTGTTTATGTTTAGATAATAAAATAATCCAGGCCTCGCTCTATTTGGTTTGATACTCAAAGCTCGTGTCAATTTGAGTGTTACCAGAGTACATTGCATGAAATACTGCAAGTGTTAGCTCAAGGCCGGGTCGTGACCGTCATGCTTTGACAAAAGCACAAGTGTATCTAATGTACAGATAAGAACCGAAGTGACTTCTAGCATTGTTTTGTTTTTAAAAGATCTTTATTTATCATAATAATTATTTACAAGTTATTATAGCTAAACACAGTTTAGAATAACACACAACATAACATATAAGTAACTGTAGCAGGCTAA
The DNA here is from genome assembly GCA_963691955.1 of Chloroclystis v-ata. Lineage (NCBI taxonomy): Eukaryota > Metazoa > Arthropoda > Insecta > Lepidoptera > Geometridae > Chloroclystis > Chloroclystis v-ata. The sequence continues at coordinate 8,078,937 of OY829905.1, forward strand.
TTTACGCCTTTATAAGTTTTTAAATAAAATTACTATTTATAACAGTGGTACTTTTTAAAACATAAAGTTATATGAGGGTAGTTTTATACACATCATAAAATTAATGCTAGGAGCACTTTGTATAGGGCACCTTTTTAAGAAGTAGGTACCTACTTAGGTACCTGACATTTTTTCGAATGTTGTTATTTTAAAATTAGCACACATAACATGATATTAATTTTATTTAGATTTCTGAGGGTATTAGAAAAAATTGCGGACGACAAACGTACTCGCTGCGCACAACTTGCAATTGTCAGTGAAGCTATCTTTTAACACATCCACTGCTGCGATGCAGTGAATGCATTAGCATTGAGTACGAGCAGGTGGAGTGTATACCAAGTTTTGTTTAAATCTGCGACACATTAATAATTAAATGGTTACGAATAAATAAAAACGCATAGCTCGTGAAAAATAATAATCAAATACTGGTGGGCAATGCACACAAATTAAATGAGGTTTCCTATTTACATAGACTAAATATGCTATTTATAATAAATAAAGTACTCAAATTTTGTGAAATAGTAAATAATTCTAAGTTTGTGATATTCGTATCAACTCATACTAGGTTAGATAGTCATCTTTTAAGAATAGTATGGGAAGCAAAAATGGTAGAGCATTTTGTTGTCGACAGTACCACATCGTGTGTAAATAGTAAACAAAGGTGTAAGTTCAAACACCAGATACTTCAACGGGCATGAGAACTACTGGATCGGATTGCGATAACATTGTGAGCAATACACATGCTACCTCCTGGTATTTGCCGATAAACTTAATAAATGAGATTATTTATTTAGTGACGGTTAGTAATGCAATTTAAGAAATCATACTTTAGCTACGTTAGCGTCACTGTGGTGATATTTGGAAATATAATTTGCACCTTATCCTGTATCCATAAGCCTTAATATTTGACCTTAAACCAAAAATAAAACACGAATTTAAGCGAAAACTAATATATTAATATAGGACAAAAGCGGTTACAGAGCACCGAAAATCATTTACTACATAGAATAATTTACGGATAAATTGATAAATATGCGTCTATTGTGTTAAAGTGACAATTGGATGTTATGTGAACGCGTGGCCTCGCCGCAGAGAAAGATCTATTCACAAAGATTTATTCAATGCAAACCCTGAACACTTCTGCTTATCACGACATCAGACAAATGACTAAAATCATGACAAACAGTTACAGAAACAAAAGATAGCCTTAACTGTAGAATAGGAAATTTAATCGTTAAACTCAGATTACAGAGCTAAATACAAATGTGAAGTAAAGAGCGATGAAAATAATCGACCTAAATCATCTAATCGTTACGCTTTCGGTCGATTTTCCCGATTACCTCACTCGCGTTGACGCATCCCTTTCTAGTTTTGTATTCTGTTTTTAAAATCAAATTATTCTATAAATCAGATGAAACAAATTCCACATTCAAAAATACATTCTATTTCCGTCCAGCCAGCCACGCATTTCGCAGAGTCATTGCAGCGATTAGGGTAACTCGTCCAGCGTCGCCTGTAGGAAGGCGTCGGGGTCCGGGATATCGGGCAGCAGGCCGGCCGCGTCACAGAACTCGGCGAACGACGCACACGGGTACAACTCGTCCGTGAGAGTGGTGACGATCTTCTCCGCGGCTTTGGCGTTGGCCTCGTCGTTGTGACGAATGTATTCGGCTAGCTTTATCGGCCACTGGTCTACGGCGGTTGCTGTCACGTTCTGGAACAAACAAAAGGTTTCATCAGCATCATTACTTCTATTTATGTTCCCACTGTTGAGACACTGGGACTATTCTTTTGACGAGAGAAATTCGACCTTAATTCGCTACGCTGTCCAAGGGCGGGTTGGTGAATTATAACATTATTAGAAATTACTACATTATTAAAAACACTAAACCAACTATGCTATCCAGGTATTACATAGGAGCTTGAATTTATCTCATACCAATCATCTGTTAAGCACTGATTGCGCCATCTATCAATTTTGTTAAGGCCCCATATAACGTCAAATCGTTTGAAATTGCTTTTTGTTAACGAACATATCTTCCACAATAATAAAGCATTTACTTTGAGATTAATATATGTTATAGTTCAGGATCACAGATTACCAACCAGATACCTCATAACAGGCGAGGACCGCGCGGCAAACATATGGTTAAACCAACCATATCTAAAGCCCCGCCTCGAAACACGGCTTTAGTAGCGACCAAATGTCAGACCCGTGAACTTCATATACGTTTCAATAGTCTAACGCAAGTGAAGAGGTCAGCTTATAATGGCTACTCGTACGAAGGACGTTCACTTGTCTCTTTTCCGCATTGCGCTTATTGCATTCGTTGTCCTTCTCGGCGAAAGCACGTGTAACGTTAGTGTTGTACATTCTAATCGATATCGTTAAAAATGATAGACGACGTAGATAAGCGGGTCTCTCGGTATTATTGTATGTAAAAATAAATAAGTTATCCATAAACCGTTTAAATATGTTTATAGAGTACTTACTCAGTAAAATGAATTATTAATGATAAATTTTTCTAATATCATTTTTTAATTTTTAAGTTCTACAGATTTGTGTATTCCAAAAATAAATACATGTCATATCTACCTACCTACATGATGCTATTTTCATTTTAATATGAAATTTTAAAACGAATCATCGAAATTAATTATCGACAAATTCGTTCAATGTTCCCAACCCGCGACCTAAGTGCGACCTTGAAATAGCCAATCACAACGCCTTTGTTCCAGTCCCCGCAACCCGCGCCTTCCTCCAATTTCGGTGCGTTTGAATCGGAACAAAAGTATTATAATGGGGATTCTAGTGGGGGTTTTCTGTGTTCAGGATATATGCTAGGGGATTACAGTTACAAAAACACGATTACATAAAATTTTCTCGATAGAAAAATAATCCAAAGTTCGCTCTAAATTTTACAATAAATCGTCGCTATTCAATAAATACTTTAAAATAAGCCTTGATACTTTGTACAGTAAACGAACAGGTTATAGAGCAGGGGGAGAGCGTGTTAGATTGTTAAAATTTCTATTATTTTAACCGTAAAATAAGAAATCCTAAATTTGCGAAAAAATTCACGCGAAAACTGACCATTCGGGCATCTTCGTGTCACAAATTCAGTCTGGCGGCAGCCTTGACACGGGCAACATGTATCGCGTCGTTTCTTGCATTCAGATCGCTATATAACGCACTAATTACGTAAAAAATGAATTGAAAAATTATTGTACTTGTTTGGTTTTTATTTCAAATATGCGAAATCTGTATAATAAGTGCAAGAAGCGACGGAATCGTAAAAAGATAAAGTACCGAGTACCTATCCTACATTCGTTACAAACGTAAACAAAACGTATAGACAGTAGAGTTCATGACACTTTTGACAACAAAACATTTTTCGCCCTTTGGATTTCAAATTTCTGTTTTGTCTGTGGCTTATTGGACAATCCACACAGCATCATAACAGAGCTTATAAATAAAGTATATGGCGAGACGAAGTTCGCGGGGGCAGCTAGTATACATATAATAATAAAGTGTAGGTACTTATATATTATAATAAAATACAGGAGGAGACTTCAAACAATAAATTCATAAGTAATACATGGATTATGACTTAATAAAACTTTTTTATAGTTTTGAGATCTCAAAGAGTTTTGATTTATTTATGATAACTGTCATAAATTATGTCATGTCAATTCATGAAAAAGTAAATTTACGATATTTCATAGAACAAACAAATCACTACGTTTTTGTGCTTCTTAACCCTACGTTGCTTTCAGTGCTATATCACACACAACCAATATAACTATGATTTTTTTAATATTAACCTGCGCGTATAAAGAATTTATCTATAAATGGCGTCCGCTCGCATGCGTTTTCGCTCACTCTCTATCGCTATCTATACTCACACAGTGAAGTACGCGCTACAAAAAGCTTTTTTTTAACGTCCGTTAAAAAAGCGTTCAAATAGAACATTTGCATACCCAAGTACGTGTTCACACTTTGGCGCTTTTAGAACGCGACGCTTTTTAGGGTTCCGTAGTCAAATGGCAAAAACGGAACCCTTATGGATTCGTCATGTCCGTCCGTCCGTCCGTCTAACCACGCACAAAGGACCAAATTTGAGTCCAATTGCGGAAAAAGGAGTCCCCAAACTAAACCGTCCGTCCGTCCGTCCGTATGTCCATCCGTCCGTCCGTCCGTCCTTATGTCACAGCCGTTTTACTCCGAAACTATAATAGCTATAAAGCTGAAATTTTGTAAGTAGATGTATTTATTCCGTGAACCGCACTAGGATTTCATAAAAAGTTTTAAAAAATCATTTGCATTTGGGGGTCCCCATCCCCATACATAGAACCGAAACTTTAAAAATTAAATTAAAATTATTTTTTGATTTAAAAGCGTTCGTATGAATTATCACATTGAAGACGTTATAAAAGCGCCGACGCCGGGTTTATAACGCAAAGCTGTTTAAACTCTGTAGGTACTTTACTTTTTATTTAAAATAAGTATTTTGTAAAAAATACTCTGTAGGGACCGAGATAAAAATACTATTTAAATAATAATAATACAATAATACCATGGAAATATGCTCGAATTAAAAATAATTTTGGTATTACGTTTGTATGGGAAATTCGTCGTGACGCCTGTTTGAGAAATTGTTTTGCCAACCGTACCATACGTACCCGCCGCCATGGTCAAATATCATTTTTTATTGCGCGGGTTATACCTATCTTATAAAGTCTTTTATTACTTAAAAAAAAATTGACCACTTTCCGCATGCCCTGCGAATGATATTTTAAAATATTGGTAGGTCACTGCATGTTTTGCCATATATTATATGGAACTAAATATAAAAACAGTTTTTCCCTAAAACTCAATTCATATGAAATTTTTAAATCAATTTTAAATATTTATATCTTATTTTACTTTATTTATCTAAAAGACAAAATATGACCATCACAAATTTTTCTTTAAGAAAAATAATCATGCAGTTAAGGGTTAAGGTTTGGGAACTTATTCTTTTATAAATTCACTTTTATCTAATATTGAAGTATATCAAACGGTTTGACTTTTCGTTTATAAAATCAATCAGAAATAAAAGGCAAACTATGAATTTTAACATTTCATGTGAAATTTAGTTCAGAAAACTTTATTTATTTATTAATAAAATCCCCAGCCCTTACATTTTTCTTAATAACTGAGCTTACAACCAAAAAACCTAATAAATAAAATTGAACCAATAAATATTGCTAGTTCCTAGACAATTCACAAAGCAACATCTAGCCCCGTGGTAAGCTAGAATCTTGTGTTACGGGTGCTAGATTTCTGATATATATACTTAATATAATATACATACAAATTTATGAAAGTTATTTAAAACACGGGAAAAGCCGTGTGTGGAATTTATACTTTAAACTTTAAAAATACACATATCCGCTTAAAGATATATTTTAGCACAGGCGAAGCCGCGGGGCGGAACGCTAGTATTACCTTATATATCTTAGGGTCTACAAAATGAATTTCAAATTATAGAAGTAATTTGATGTGTCAGATTTTTTGCGCGAAATATATACTCAGCTCGGGCTGTCATGGCGCTGTCACGCGCCTCTTACTTATTTAGCCGAACTTAGCCGATCGTCGAGTTTGTGCTGACCCCCCGTACATCCTTAAGAACTAACTAACTGACCAATGCCCAAGTTGCATTCAGGATTCAATCAACTTAAGTGAGAGTCAATCACTATAAAATAACAAATAGAATGATACCATGGTCCTTCAAACTTTTATAGTTCTCAGAACATGCCGGTTTCCTCATGCCTTTACCGTTAGAGCACGTGTTTTCACTAGCAGTTACCTTGAACATGACTGTGTATAGCAGGTCTACCACGGCGGCGAGGAGCGCGTACGGCTTGTAGTCGGGCCAGTCGCGCGCGCCGCGCTGCTCGCCCGTCAGCGCGCGGAGGGCGGGCCCGCTGGGGGACCACGCGCGGACGTGCCCGATCACTAGCAGGCGTTTGAGGATGTCCAGCTTTAGGGAGCGCCACCTGTTACAAAGTGAACATGTTAGTAACTTAATTAAAGAGTATATTTAGAGTATAATTTATTTCACACTTGCTTCTATGCACATCTAATACGTCAAGTCAATTTTAAAATCATATAAACAGATAAAATAAAATTGCCGATAAATAATGAAAAACAAAAATAATAATGTCAAATAACCATAAAATGTTGTATATAACTGAAATCTTAAGCTCAGTACTCACATACGGTATTACACGATATCTTACTCAAAGTCGAGTAAAAATCAACGTGTGGACTCACAGAGTTGAGAGTAAGTTTTGCGGTCCACGCGTCGATTTTTACTCGACTTCGAATAAAACTATCGAGTTATAACGTATGCGAGTACTGAGCTTTAGACCTACACATGCATCAATTTCGTAGCGATATTACAGTGGTTGACTTACTTGGCATGCGGGTAGAGGATGAGCAGCAGCGTGGCGAAGTAGAGCGGGTTCTCGGCGTCGTGCGCGGACTCCATCAGGCGCGCCGGCGTCCAGCGCAGGAACGCCTCGAACGCCGTCACCTCGCGCGCCGCCACACGGGACCTGAAAACACATGCAACATATTAATTAATGGTGAAGATAACCTGTGAATTCAAAGGTTCTTCTTAGTTGAGGTGTCAGTATTCGCCATCGAATGCAACCGCCATTGGTGATCATCCTTACTTTCCTTACTTATATTATAAATGCGAAAGTAACTCTGTCTGTCTGTCTGTTATGCATTCCCGCTTAAACCTCTTAACCGATTTTGATGAAATTTGGCACATACAATCTTTAGACCCTGAGCAAGAACATAGCCTACTTTTTATTTCCACGCGGGCGAAGCCGCGAGCGGAAGCTAGTTTATAATAAAACAGCAATTTGAATGGAGTTGAATGTAATTTTTTGGCGTGTAGTTGAACATTCGCACTAAAACAGAGGACAAACAAACCTCACGAATTGTACTTGGAGAGGGGCGCTGACTCCGCTACTCAGTTTTCTAAACTTTTGCGGAGTCATCTCACAAAATTATGTACTCTAACCATTGGACGACCTCTGTGGCGCAGCGGGCGAAGGTCCGCCTGCGACGCAAGAGGTTGCGGGTTCGATTCCCGCCTCGGAACAACAATTTGTAAATATTTATCCGGGTCTGCAAATATTTGTTCCGGGTGTCTGGGTGTTATAGATGTATAATAAAAAATATGTATCTATGTATGTATATTATATTAAGTATATCAGAAATCTAGCACCCGTAACACAAGCTTCGAGCTTACCACGGGGCTAGATGTCGCTGTGTAAAAATTGTCCAGTAATATTTTTATAATATTTTATTTATTGTTTTATATTCACAATAAATATTTTTGAATTTTTTTTTAAACAGATGTATGTATAGGTACTCACGTGTTGATGACGTATAGAGCCATGTGCAGCAGCGCGGGCACCAGCTGCATGTTGGAGAGCGGGCCGCCGCCGCCCGTGTCGTCGTGGAACGTGCGCGCGCGCGCGAACCGACCGAGCAGCAGCTTCAGGTCGTGGATGGTGCACGTGTGCCCGATGTCGCGGTGCCCGGTGCACTCCTGAAACAGATTATACCATTATTTATGACTGCTCGTAGTTCGCTTGTTTTTCAACTGTCAGAAAGGGACAATAAGCCCTAGTCGAGACGACAGCCATGTCAGAAGAAGTTATTATTTTACTAATTTTCAACAAATATATTTTTTGCAAAATTAATAACTATGAGTTGAGAACACAAATTATTTTAGTTCAAGTTATATTACAACGTAAAGAATATTACCTGTAGATATGTAGTGTGTCGAGCTAGACAACTGGCAAACGCAGACTCTGGCACATGAGGGCCCCAGAGCGGCAGCAAGCCGTTGCAGCGCGTCGAAGCGTTTTGCAGCGCGGCACTCTCCCATTCATCCCTAGAATTAATACATAGTGGGCATGTAACAAAACTGAGTTATAAATGTGTGTCAGAGACAGCTAGAAACTAAACGTAAATTTCACATTGGTTGTTTTGAATATTTCTTAAAGAATATTTGAAAAAATTGCGTGGTTGAATCGGTAGGTAATCAAAATTAAAGAAAATAAAATACTGTGTTAGTTTTCTGTAATACAAACCTAGCACGAGCGAGCCTGACGGCGGCCATGTGACAGTCCACGTGCACGATGTTGTAGTGCGACACGGTGGTGTAGCCGAGCGTCTTGCGCGCGCGCGTCTCGAACTCCTCCACCGGGCAGCGCTTCGTGAACGTGTAGATACCGAGCACCTGTGGATAACACTTCGTTACTATATCTGTAGGACTTTTAGAAAAAAGCATCGCTAACTACTACGACTAACGACAACGGTGGCTCTGTCCTAACCATGGAAAGGTATGTTTCGCTGCCACGCATTGCTGGAATAACAATCCTCCTCCTATCAAGATCCCGAAAATTTAATTTAATCTTAAAAATACAAACTACTTTCTTGGCATGGTGCGTCAGCAGGTATGGCGCCGTCACCTGTCCGCGCTCTTCACTGCGCATGCCGAGAGTGTACAGATAGTGACGTACCTTAGTAGGCTGGTACTTGTAGCCCTCGCGGCAGATGCAGCAGACGGCGCCCGCCTCCTCCGCCAGCTCGGCCACCTGGTGCGTCAGCGAGCACTGCGCCGTCACCTGACCGCGCTCGTTACTGCGCATGCCAAGTGCGCCGAGTTGTCTTTCGCGGACGGCCATAGCGAGACGTTTCTTCTCCTAAAATTATAAAATCATTAGACTTGTTGATGTTTGATTTTATTCCCAGAAGATTATCTGTGTCTTAGCAAACATCACTAGAACTCTCTTTATTAACACTTGCCTGTCTAGTGAAGTCCCGAACTTCCTGCACCTTAGCAGCACACTGCTCTTGCGAGCGCAACGCTTCCAGAAGGTTCTCCGCGAGCGAGCCCACGTGCTCGCCCGACGAGACTTGCTCGAGACGGTGCACAATGGGAATCACTTTCTCGCAAACCAACATCTGTAAGAAAAAAAAAACATTTTAAAACTGAAAACATAGTTTTCTTCTTCTTTTATTTTTGGCGAACGTGACTTGCCATTGGGGTTTTGACGAAAAACACGTAGTTTTCTTATCTCTATTTACTAGATGAGACAAATGACTATTCAAAGTTTAAATATCGACATTGACATCACTGTAATAGCTACTTTAAATATGGAATCTGTTAAAAATGTTTGTGTATGTTGTGTAATGTTACCTGAGTAGGCTCGTGGTCCGAGGCGAGGCCGGTGAGGAACCGCAGACAGTACTTGAGCGCCGGGCGACTGATGAACTCCTTCAGCTCGTCCGAGTCCGTGCACACCAGGGTCGGCTTCACGCACGGAGCATGTTTCTGCATCAAACAGTTAACAACTTTTATAGGCAATAGTAGACTAATTTATCAGTAAGTGGGAAGAGTAGTCTGATTCCATATTTGTTTTTGTGTTGATTTGTTGAGACTATATTTTTTTTTCTAAGTCTCCTCTTTGACAACAAGTTATACGTAGTATTAGGGCACATCAAACTATCTATGTACTTCAAAACTTACCACAATATACTCCAAAGCGTCTCGCACAACGCCCAGCGAGATCAGATAATCCTTCAAGGTTCCCCCGATAGAGTTCCTCTCGATATTGGCGCACAGCACACAGAACAGCTCCATTCGGAACTCCTCGTCGGTCCATTGCTCGTTGTCCAGTCGGTCGAAGTCCAGCACGGGTTTGAAGTGGTCCACGAGCATCGCCATTTTGAGATCGTTGCCGTAGACGAGAGCGGCGAGCACGCGCGTCAGGTGGCCTAGAGCGAGCGAGTTGGTGCGGATTCCTGGGGGACAATGGATCTTATTATAACATCAGAAACTAGAGATTAAATTGATTGTGAAAACTGCCGCTTGACAAGACCTTATACAAATAACATACAATAAATACTGCCCAAGCAGTTTCGGTTAAAGATTACCTCATATTTACAACTCTTATTACAGAAATTATAAGACATACCTGGACATTCCGTGCAGTTGAGCAGCGCTTGTACGTGCTCCGGGCCGCCGAAAGTGAGAGAGAACTGTAGGAACGACTCCAGGCTTTCACTGGCCGCGACCGACAGGATTCTTTCCATTATCTGAAATAATGATTAATGAGTTAAACAGCATACTGTACGGTAGTTTCTTATCAATTAGTCATGAGAAATTTAGTAGTTAAAAGAGAGGTTAATACAGGGGCTGAGTATAGAGAGGAGCTTTCGATGCCACTATTTGTTACTCAGTTGTTCTTCAATATGTTGCGCTAAGCGCCAAAGACACATCACTGTTTAAACCCGCATTCTCCTTAAATATATATAATTTCAGCCTCCGGTAGGAATAGTGTCAGTTAACAGCGCCGAGTTGCATCTCGATTGGCATGTTTATTTCGCGTTACCTCTAGCAGCTGGTGCACGAGCGTGACGTCGCGCTCCTCGAGCGTGGCGAGGTGCAGCGCGTGCAGCAGCACGGGCAGCGCGCGCGTGTCCGAGCGCGTGAGCACGCCGACACAGCGCCGCACGCGCGTGCACAGCCCCAGCAGCCGCAGCAGCGTCGAGCACAGGGCGCGCGCCGCGCCCACGCGCTGGATCGCCGCCAGACGCTGCAGCATCGCTTCCAGACCACCTGAGGACACATTTAGTATAAGCCGCTATTTTCTTTGCAGACAAATCAAAGGAGTTGTGCAGAGTGCGTAGTAGTATATTCGACAAACGGATGTGATAAATCACGCTAATTTTATAAATCGCACCTTCTGTAGAACTAAGGCCGAACTACCAAATTTTCGAAAATGACTTTGTAAGTGCTTTAAACGGTTTAAAGTCATTTTTCGAAAATTTGGTAGTTCTACCTTTGTTCTACCGAAGGTGCGATATGTCTAATAAAACCAAATAACTCACTTATATCATACAAAATAAAAAATAATAAAACAAAAAAAAAGGTAGGTATATATACAGATTTGAACAGAGACGTGACCCAAATAGATAGAGGATGCAAACTTGAAGCGTAACCTACGACGCTCACGTCCAAGATAAAGCAGATCCTTACAGGCAACACTATATAACCCTTACCACAGTCAGCCAGCACGTTGGCCATGCGGTAGACCTGCTCGTCGTCGACGGCCTCTGCGTTGGTCTGCGAGAGCGTCTCTATGAACTCCTCCGTGGCGTCTCCGAGCAGGCCGCGCATGCGGTACACCACGCGCATCGCGTCCACGCCCTCACCCGATGTGCACCACACCTGCAATAGATAAAAATTTTGTGTGGCTGTTAGATGCGAACCACTTGTAAGCTAGGGCACGCGATTGAGGAACTAGTTTTTCTCCCCCAATCACGCACATCACCACATACTACATACGATAATGTAAATTAAATATAGAATATATAGTCAGCAAATAAAATAGTTTTATTGTATTTTAAAGCACCCCTCAGACATAGGCTTTGAAAACGTAACCAAAATTTTATCAAATTATTTTTTTCCTCTAACTTCTGGATGGTGTTAGACATTACTTTCCTTTCCTAAAGAAGATATAAGGACCAAAGATCATATTTAAAGAACTTAACATATCATACATACCTTCTTATACACCTCCTTGACAGGCAGATCCAGCGACATGATCTTGTTGCAAACCAGCAACTCCATGCCGTTGTCGTCCTCCAATAAAGCAACTAGTTCGCAATCAGTACAGATCTTGTTCTTCACGTCTCGCATTAGAGGACCCATGCCAGGTTCTACGGAGGAGTAAGGATTGCCTAACATACGCCCCTGTAAGAAGATAATAGAGATTAAATTATGCTACCACATTGTCATGTTTCAGAGCTTATCAGAAGTTTTAAATCGAGATTTGGTCTGAGCAGGAGCAAGATAAATGTTGGGAAAACATCAAAATCAAATTTGAATCAGTATCTTCAAGTTAATCATCTTGTTTCATGATTAGTGATCTAGTAAAATTATTGGGCTTCGCTGAGCTGTCTTTGTTAGCGAACCTCTTGCTCTCGTCCTGTTTTGGCCACTATAATAGCTGCTAATAATAAAATGAATACCGCCATATAATATAATAGAGTTGCTATTTCAACTAGCTAACCCGCTTCGCTATGTCGATGACTCAATAAAATGTTATGTAACCTCAATGCTATCAAATTTACCTGCAAGAAGTCTTCCTGTTGCGGATCCTTCTCCAGAGTCAGGAAGAACTCTCCAACATCGTTCTCTTCGGGGTAGATGATGGAACAGAGCCTCTCGAAGATGAACACGGGCGTGCGGTAGTCCGTCAGTGGATACTTCTGGACAGTCTCTATGCACACTGCCATGAATTCCGCTGTTTCTGCTTCAGTACCTATCAGGAAATAATATTGATTAGAAAAACGTCTTGAATAACCTGGTCATTGTTGGTACTGAAGACAAGAGATCACTGGATCTATCGCCATGAAGGTTGTCTGACCAAGTGGAGCGGAATCGATGGTGGGTAGATTGTCAATTCCACATGTTCATATGATACCCAGTACGGATGAATGAATGAATGAATGAATTCTTTATTGTACTTATCTATACTAATATTATAAAGAGGAAAGATTTGTTTGTTTGTTTGTTTGTAACGAATAGGCTCCGAAACTACTGGACCGATTTCAAAAATTCTTTCACCTTTGGAAAGCTACATTATCCCCGAGTAACTTAGGCTATATTATATTTAAAAAAAATTAGGGATCCTTACTAAAACTCCAATAATGTAACATAAGGTGTAAAAAAATGACCTGAAAAATTCCTTACGTCGCGTGCGCTGCGAAAACTATTGATGATAGAACAAAATCATGTACTACGACGTACGCCCCCCCCAGTGACGTAATGTAATATACCCTCACCTTGTTTTCTTTTGTTTTTTTGTTTTTTAACTCAAAAATGTTTTAAATTGATTATATTATAGGCCCTTAGGTGCAAATACTTGAACATTTTAGTAAGTAAGTTAATTTTTAATCTCATTTTAAGTGAACAATTGTAGTTCTTATGAGAAATAAATGTCTTTAAACCTATATCCTAATCCTAACATAGGCTTCTTTTTACCGCGGAAAAATACATACTTCGGCGGAAAAATATATGCTTACGCGGAAAAAATCGATTTAGATAAAATTTAGTATGCAGAAGATAGTTGCAAATAAAAGTATATGGCGAGAGACTTTTCACCGCGGAAAATACATGCTTCCACGGGAAAATATATGCTTACGTGGGAAAATTCGATTTCGATGAAATTTAGTATGTAGATAGTTGCAAATAAAAGTATATGACGAGAGACTTTTTACCGCGTAAAAATTAAATGCTTCCGCGGGAAAATATATGCTTACGCAGGATAATTCGATTTAGTATGGATATAGTTGCAAATAAAAGTATATGGCCAGACGAAGTTCGCGGGGGCTGCTAGTCATTTATAAGTATACATAGAATAAAATTGTAAAACTTAATACTATTTAAGGCCTAAAAGTACAAGGGGGCGGCCTTATCGCTGAGAGCGATCTCTTCCAGGCAAACGTAAATAATAATGGAGCAACTTCAAAAATAAGAGACACCTAGCTGGCTCGTGTTGTACGTGTAACATACCCGTGGTCATCTCCTCCAGCAGCTCCAGCAGTTGCTCCTGCGAGTCGTCCGTGACGCGCGTGCGCTGCACCAGCAGGCGCCGGAGGGACAGGTAGCCGCCCAGCACGGCGCCCACCAGCCGAGTCTTGTACGTGTAACATACCCGTGGTCATCTCCTCCAGCAGCTCCAGCAGTTGCTCCTGCGTGTCGTCCGTGACGCGCGTGCGCTGCACCAGCAGGCGCCTGAGGGACAGGTAGCCGCCCAGCACGGCGCCCACCAGCCGAGTCTTGTACGTGTAACATACCCGTGGTCATCTCCTCCAGCAGCTCCAGCAGTTGCTCCTGCGTGTCGTCCGTGACGCGCGTGCGCTGCACCAGCAGGCGCCGGAGGGACAGGTAGCCGCCCAGCACGGCGCCCACCAGCCGAGTCTTGTACGTGTAACATACCCGTGGTCATCTCCTCCAGCAGCTCCAGCAGTTGCTCCTGCGTGTCGTCCGTGACGCGCGTGCGCTGCACCAGCAGGCGCCGGAGGGACAGGTAGCCGCCCAGCACGGCGCCCACCAGCCGAGTCTTGTACGTGTAACATACCCGTGGTCATCTCCTCCAGCAGCTCCAGCAGTTGCTCCTGCGTGTCGTCCGTGACGCGCGTGCGCTGCACCAGCAGGCGCCGGAGGGACAGGTAGCCGCCCAGCACGGCGCCCACCAGCCGAGTCTTGTACGTGTAACATACCCGTGGTCATCTCCTCCAGCAGCTCCAGCAGTTGCTCCTGCGTGTCGTCCGTGACGCGCGTGCGCTGCACCAGCAGGCGCCGGAGGGACAGGTAGCCGCCCAGCACGGCGCCCACCAGCCGAGTCTTGTACGTGTAACATACCCGTGGTCATCTCCTCCAGCAGCTCCAGCAGTTGCTCCTGCGTGTCGTCCGTGACGCGCGTGCGCTGCACCAGCAGGCGCCGGAGGGACAGGTAGCCGCCCAGCACGGCGCCCACCAGCCGAGTCTTGTACGTGTAACATACCCGTGGTCATCTCCTCCAGCAGCTCCAGCAGTTGCTCCTGCGTGTCGTCCGTGACGCGCGTGCGCTGCACCAGCAGGCGCCGGAGGGACAGGTAGCCGCCCAGCACGGCGCCCACCAGCCGAGTCTTGTATGTCCTACGAGCGCCGCTCTCTTCCAAGAAATTCGCTAGCAGCTCGGTTAAACGTTTGAGGGCGTATCCTGTTGGCGATATAGATAAAAATATAGTGCAGTTAATGAGGGTGCAGAATTCTCACAAAATAATTTTAGTGAAGTCACAAGACGCGTAGCAAACCCTCATGAAAAAAACTTAAGACTATGGACCGTTAAAATCTTAATACACGAAAAATCCTTTACGTTATTTACAAGTGAATCCAGACTGATAATAATCTAAAATCAAAAATTTGCTAGAATTTTACCTTGAGCCAAGTCTGAAGTGAGCGTGGTTTCCTCAAGACGATGCAATTGTTCAATCTCCTTGGTCATCAAATCCGCAATCTGCTGCAAAACACCTCTCAAGGCCAAGAATTGTTTCCAAGGCGCCTCAGAAGCTAGTCCTATAAAGAAGAAGGTTACATTATGTATTATTCCGTAGCAATTCGTCCGTATCGTTGAAGAATTCTCTAGTACCGACAGTAATAGTAACTCACTTTCATAGAGACGTAGAAACTGCTCGCTCGCTTCACCTGCAGTGCCGACTTCTGGTAGGAAACTTGTCAGGAGAATCAGGACCTGTATGAAACAAAAGAACAAAATTGAAATGCTAATTTAAATTTTCAACAAGATGGATGAACGATCAGGAAAAGGCAGCAGGCTCGCGCTGGGTGCATGACACTTCCGAATAGCTGGAAATCTGGAAGGCGAGGCTATGTCATACGCTGCTCAACATCTTGAGACTGAAATTGATGATGATTATAACTCTTTAGTGGGACATTGTGTTTTATACGATGACTGAATAAAAACATACAGTCTTTGGGACAGTACTTACCGCCTTGGTCCGTTCGTATGAGTTACACAGCGAGCGCAGCATCTGGCAGGCCGTGTCGCGCGCGATGCGAGAGCTCGGGTCGAACAGCACCGGCTTCAGCCAGCCGCCCGCCTCCAGAGACAGCGGACGCATGCCGTGGGACATCATAGTCTATGGACAATATCGTATAACAGCATTTGAGTGACGGTTATAAAATGATTGGATGAGCTGAAAATATCATGTTGTCATAATAAATGATGAGTGCCTTAAAGCCACGTAGTCTAACGGTGAAGACATACATCGTAAGGAAACCGGTAAGTTCTATTTTGAAAAGTTTGAAGGACATGTGTCATTCATTCTCCAACCCGCACGCAAGGCATAATCACTCTCGTCAAAAGAGACGTCTCTGTGTCCCAGCAGTGGGAAGGTAAATAGGGGTGATTCTGTGATATTCTTCTGTTCAGTAATTAGTAAAGACATGATACCTTTTCCCTCCATTTGCCGACGTATTTCTGCGCGAGATGCGCATCCCTCGGCGGCAGCGCGCCCTCTGCCGGCGGCGGCACCTTGTTGGCGGTGAGGCGGCGCCACTGCGCGTGGGGCACGCCGCCCGCCAGCCACGCGCCGAGGTCCACCACCACGTTACCGGTAGCGGACGGCACCGCGTTCGTGCTCGGTGTTAGCGCGTTGAGGTTTGCGGTTTCCTGAGGGTGAAGGGTTACGTTACATAATGGGTATATTGATAAGCTATACAAGCTTGGGTACACCAGACACCAAAGAGCAGACTAGAAGGCGGAAAATATGCACCCTTCCTGATAAACGGAGAGAGTATCGGTATTAAAACGGCTAACATGGCCGAATTCAGATGTGACATTATATAATAATGTTAGCAGTTGAGTAGTGCAGAATTAAACGGTACGTTCCAGTATTTTAGTAGACATCTTTCTGCCTCTAGTATCAAGCTCGTCGCTCTTGTCTACTGAGTGAGTGAGTATGTATGCTTAGTCTAACGTAAAATGATTACCTTAGCCTCCTTGGTGGAGTCGGAGTCGGAGGCGGCGGAGGCGGCGGCGGGGCACGCCATGATCTCCTGCATGTAGCGCAGGCACGGCAGCGCCACCTGCTGCAGCGCGAACTGGTGCGCTGGACACACAATTATTACACTATAGCGACTACTAAACAAAATTATAAAAACTTATCTATATTAATATTTTGGTCAAGGGGTACGGTAGACTTGATAGAAGCCTATAAGAATAACAAAACATGAAAAATATTGATTTTGAGTCGACATCATATATCCGCAAAATTCGGATTACGGAGAAATTCGTCAAATTTCACCCGAGCGAAGCCGGGTTTTCATCTAGTAATGAATAAATTCTCGCAGCAGCCCACCGAGTCCTGTGCACTATTACATATGATAGACTCACAGTTGGGTGAAGAGGTGTTGATGCCCGGGATGCCCTCGAGCGCCTCGGCCTTCAGGATGGAGCTGGAAGCGGGCGCGATGCCAGCCACCTCGGTGAGCTGCGGACAGCACCACACCCACAGCCGCACGACGCAGCGCAGGCGGGACTCCCAGCAGTCCACAGAGTCCTGCACCTTTACTAAGGACCCTATAAGGAGGACCAATGGCCGGACCTGAAAAATCGGAATTGTTCCAGTGTTATTTTAAGGAGTAAGCTTATTTATTAGAGTTAGTGATGAGCATGGGCGGCAGACTTCCTCATCTGTATCAGCTCGTTTCCGAGCTCTTTACGCTTCCTTTTGGAGTAACCACATTAACAACGGAGAAATGAGGTGAGGTCAAAATGGAGCAGTCTTTTTTTATTCAGATTTAACAACCTTTAAACCACACGGTTCATGACGGTTGACTAATTTAACTTATTAACTAAAATTTAACTTATCTTGAAACATTCCAATCATATCTTACCGAGTTGTTATGGTCCTGCGAGGCGGCATGGCCCATCAGCGAGAGAGTGATGCGCTGCGTGAGCAGCGTGCAGAGCTGCTCCGTGGCCGGCAGGTTGTCTCGCGTCACGAGGCAGATCAGCGAGCGGACTTCCTCTTGGCACTGGAATTACAACGTTGATGGTAAAATTCGGAGGTGAAACAAAATGGTGGAACTAGAATGGTATTGCTATTTTTCACTTTTAGAAAATCCTTGACATCATAATATCTGGGATATTGAAGAAAGTTTCAAAGTGCGTCCGCTAGTCACTGTTCAATAAACTAGAATTACCTGTGGAGTGCCGCGGTGCAGGTTGTGTTGCACCAGCTCTTGCACTAGCCCGAAGCGGCACAGCCGGGTCCTGTGCTCCGGCTGCGAGGCGAGCGCGCGCAGCAGCGTGAGGCAGTGCTCGGCGCACGCCAGAGAACAGCCGTAACAACCTCCGCCAGACACTGTTCAATAAACACAAACATTTATACAATCAAACTAGACGCTCACATAAGCTGAACCCCTATTCAGGCTGCAACTTTTTCTTGCACACGGGACTCCTCTTTAGATGAGAGAGATTAGGTTGCCAACTGCTCTGACTAACTCAAAGAGAACACGATAATATTTTATGGTGAATTTATTAAACTGAAGAAAAGTTAACAACACAAAAAATAACTTACGTTTAGAAACTTCGCCATCGTAGTTCTGCACCAAGCCTCCATACACCGGCACCGCCTCCCCTTTCAGTTGATCGCACTGCGTTCTATCGTACGACACCAGTTCTTTTCTGTTTGAAAGTTAAAATAACTTTATTAAATGCGCAATTAGAGGAAAAAACAAAGTTAATGTTGGAAATGCTCTTTGTAGCTCCTTACAAGGGTAAAAGCTAATTACAGCAAACTTTACGCTTTCTACACTATTGATACTTATAGTCAACTTAGTATCCCGTCCCATAAGTTTAAAAACCGGGAATTTTGCTTGTCGTATCCAAAGATATTTTATTTAGAACTAGCTTTCCGCCCAGCGGCTTCGCCCGCGTTTTAAACTTTCCCGCAATATTTTCTGTGCTATAAACCTCACGGAGCCCGAGACCTTTCCAACGAAAGCAAAACCGTGGAAATCGGTTCGTGCATTCCGGAGTTTTAGCGTCAGGAATGAAGGAAAATCTGACTTATTTTTATTAGTAGACTAGCTTTCCGCCCGCGGCTTCGCCCGCATTATATTAGATTTGAAAAAAAAAAAAAAAAAAGTAAAAAGTACCCTATGTCCTTCTCCTGGCTCTAAACTACCCCCCTGCCAACTTTCAGGCAAATCCGTTCAGCCGTTCTCGAGTTATAAGTTCAGGCACTAACACGACTTTCTTTTATATATATAGATTTAGCTTGTCGTATCCAAAGAAAGTCGTACCTGCAAGCCAGCACCTTCTGTATGATCTTGGAGAGGTCTTCGAAGTGCGTCTTGCTGTCCACGCAGTACTTGTGCGCCAGCGACTGTATGACGCGGTTGATCTGCGCGCCGCCGAACGACGTGGTGCTGGCGTTGCTGTTCTCGTCTCCCGTGCGACCTTCCAGCCGGTGCTCGCTTATCTGCTGCAGGAGAGACTGTGGAACGCAGATGAGGTTAGTAGGATAGTAAAATATGCACTCTGTATAGGTGGGGTGAAGGAGAAAATAATAAAGGATGATATGATCGCTTTCAGCGATAAGGCCGCCCCTTGTACGTTTAATTTAGTATTAAGTTTTCTTGAAACTCTGTTTTTATTTTAATTAAGAAGGTACAATAAAGTGTTAATCTATCTATCTATCTATCTATATACGCTAGCTTAATTATCAAAACTGGTAACTACAAAAAAATTATATAATGCCAATTCATAAAAAAATGTTTTTAAGATGGCATTATGGCACAAATCAATTTTTAATGCCTAATTAAAAACAAAATTTTTGGAGTAACTAGTTTTGAAAATTAAGCCAGCGTATATCTTCTTACCGATTGCCACTGTTTTAGGATGGAATTACGACCGCAAGTCGCGAGAACTTTTCTATCGCGTAACTATAGTAAAGTTACGTTTTGATCTTATAATTTTTCTCATACCATTTTCTAATAATTTAGAAAACTTAAGTGAGAGTCAATCACTATAAAATAACAAAAAATATAGCGATGGTCTGCACTTTTTCATGCTTATAAGACATACCTCCAGCACCGGCTTGTTGGTGGTGAGCTGGCGGTAGACGCGGTCGGCCCGCTCCAGCAGGGAGCCGATGGTCTGCACCATCTTCTTGCGCTCCTCGTCGTTCTCGATAGTGTCGACGGCGCAGCAGGGCCGCGCTGTCAGCGTGTAGTCGAACTTCGCGTATTTGCAGAAACCGCACGCGTGGCACAAGAAGGGATCTTTCTCGTCGTAGTTAATTGCACTAAAAAAATTAAATAACATTACGTTACGCAAGGAAATTTAAGAACATTTATTCGTTCTTCACAAGGCTTTTTAAGAGCCTCCTATATATTTTAGAAGGAATATAGTTGAGGTACATACCGACACTTGTGGCATTGGAAAACGTTCTCTCCGCAGTTTGCGCAAACTCCAGGATTGGCCGGCACGGACTGTGAGCAACGGGGGCATTGCAAAGATTCGCCTAGAACAATACATACAAGTTAATAAAAACATATATAGATAACTTCCAGTCCATTCCCACAGACTGATGCTCCAGTTTAGTCTTTAATATCTCCAGCAAAAGAGGTAGAGTTGTCTACACAAGTCTCTAACCTACGATTATTTATCAAATCAATACTAAAGTCCGTCACAGACTTAGCTATAATATATATTAATACAGCAAGCTACCACACACTGAAAAATATACATAATTTGCCTTCATTCATTGATGTGTGATCGCACGTATATAGTAATATGCAATAATGTATATTACGGTATCGCTTGTAGGGATTGCAATCCGGAAAACCGGATCCGGTAATCCGGCGGATCCGGCATCATTTCATGGTTACCGGATCCGGTACCAATATACCGGATCCGGAGACCGGATCCGGTGCTAGCAGTTTGTGGGAAGATGTGATAATTTTTGCCATTCATTTGTTCGACAGATTCATCAAATCATGTTGGTATCTGTCATTATCATAAAAACCAATAAGTCTTGTTTGTTAGCATTCTCAAATACTTTAATTAATGATTTTGATCTCATTTCAGTTAATTACGTAAGAATATTTCACTTTAAAAATTTTCGTGAGTTATACTACAAAAAAAGATTCAAAAGATTCGTTTATTTGGCCCTATTTATAACAGAGGTTGTTATACTGGGCAAGTCTTTATCATACAATTTCAACATATCCATACATTATTAAGATTTTAATATAATAGTGAGTGAGTACTAATCATTAACTATTCATTTTATAAAACGGGAATTACTCACGTATTTACACAGGAGTTAAACAACTCTCGACGTAAGGTACGTATGGTTAATTGTATCTAATTATTAGATATTATTTATAGTTACTTACTTGATAATTGATATTTTTCTTATCAATTGAACTATCTGTGAAAGTGAAATCTATAAAGAGCTGTCTTTAAATCTATCTGAGCTACTAACGAGTAACGACGTAACGACGTCGTAAAATTATTATCTACACTACACTACTAAATTTTTATTGTTGATTTTGTCTTAACATTGGTTAGGAAATAAAGTCGATTTTATATATTTGCGATTTATTTTGTATAAACTACCTACATAATTAAGTGTAGTGACACTTAATTAACTCACTTATTGTGTACTAAAAATCGAAAATCATCTTGATTTAATCAATCCGTCAATCCGGCCGGATCCGGTCGGATCCGGCCGGATTCATGGGAATCCGGTAAAATCCGGCCGGATTGAAAATGACGCCGGATTGCAATCCCTAATCGCTTGGTGACGTCACAGAAATATATATTATAGCTGAGTGTGCAGTCACGCGAAAATTAGTATAAAAATTTATAGTTTATGCCTAGTCTGTGACGGGCTTTAATGTGAGTGTTTGTTACCGGTTGCTTGCTGGTTCTCATAGAAGTCGGCGTACTCCATCATGAGGTTGCAGGCGACGATGGGCAGCGGGAAGTCCACGCGCACCTCCGTCTGGCCGGACTGCAGCTGCACGCGCTTGGCTTTGTGCCACATTCCTGTAAGAGACATTCAAGACAAACGTGAGATTTGAATCTTTTGGATTATTTATTTATTTTTACATTCATTAGTACGATTATCAAAACCAATTACACGAATTAATGAATGGAATTTAAATATAAATTACAAATATAAATTTAAAATTTGGTATAATCATTATTAGTTAGTAAAACATAGTTTATGAATTTTCCATAATTCAATAGATTGCACAAAAATAACAAGTTTTAACTTTTCACTCCAAGCATCACTTATCTATCTGTCTCACTAAATCTCAGGCACACCGACATAATCATCTTCCACTCATCAGGAAAAATATCACAGTGTGGGTTCTGACAAAGAAGTTGATGTTTTAAGTAGACAAGTTGTGTTATTTTGCATGTATCATTGAAACTATTTGAAACATACTTGGGACTAGGATGTAATAATCATTCATGATTTTATGTTCTAAAATGGGCAAACTTTATGAACGTTTTACAGCGAGTTTTCAAGTATCGTTTCTCTCTTCGGTGTATACCCCTTACCAGGTCTGTTCTTGAGCTCCTGCACAGCCTGCACGGTGCGGTTGTTGTAGTAGAAGTTGATGGTGCGCACCATCTTGCTGCGCTTGATGTCGCCGATGCGGAGGCTGATGCGGCTGATCATGTGGCTGTTCACTAGCTTCACTATCTGAGTGGTGGTCGTGAACTTCGAGTCGATCTGTTGGTGAAATCAAGTTTTAAATACAATTATCCCTAAGATAAGATGTTTTGAGATTTTTGGTGCCTTCTATGGGCACTTATACTCTATATCTGACTTGCATTTTCCTTGTCTCAAATTCAAATTCAAATTCAAATTTTTATTCAAACTTTTGGAACATTGAGTACACTTAGTTTCGTCAAGTACTTATATAATGTCAAACAATTTTAGGTATTGATAGAAAATAATAATATAGATTATAAACTGTAGCTGCAATAGCATTGTCAAAAAAGTAAAGTGTATATAATATATTAAAATAATTAAATAAAATGTCAGAGAATACTAAAATATCAAATTAAATTCAAATTAAATATAAATGTAAGATTATTAAAATGTCAATCATTAATTTTAAATAAAGTTTTGTCAGCAAATGCTTCGTCTAAGCGATAAAAGCTTTTAGTTATAAGTCTACTTTTAATGAATGTTTTAAACTTGATATCTGACATTTCCTTCACATTATTAGGTAACATATTATATAATTTAGTTGAGTTACATATAAAACTTTTTGATACCTTAGTTAATCTGGTTTTCGGTATAACCAGGTTGTCTTTATGTCTTGTATTGTAACAGTGTACATCCTTAGCTAATGTGGATTTATGTAAGTTATTTTTAGCATATATTAGGTTTTGATAGATGTATTCTCCTACCATAGTCATGATGTTGAGTTCCCTAAATTCGTTCCTACATGAGTCCAAATACCTTAACCTTAGTATGTAACGTATTGCGCGTTTCTGTATAATAAAAACCCTATTTGCCTCAGCTGCTCTGCCCCATAGTAATATACCATAAGTCATTATTGAGTGAAAGTATGCAAAGTACACCATACGTGCTGCTTTTTCACCCCCAAATTCCCTAATTTTCCTTATGGCGTACGTCTCGCAGTTTATTTTAAGGGGACCGGTCCAGTATTGAAAAATTAGACTTGCTTAGTTTATCCTTTTTCCATAGAGGTCGAGAGCATGAATAATGTTTATGTCATTTCCCGATTCCGACCAGCGGTGAAATGGTGGAGCCATATAACTTATAGTTGCGACTTGTTTATAAAACTAGTAGGTCTTTGACATAGAGTGCGCGCCACCACTCAAGTCCGTTAGACGAGGCGCTGCTTGCCTAGATATGAACGTTTCTAATACTGTAGTTCCCGCATTAACCGTAAGACTTCAGTGGTGGCGCGCACTAATGCGGTAAGAGTCTACATTACCTTGATGGTGGGCAGCTTGATGGTCTGCATGGAGACCTCCGGGTTGTTGCAGACGAGGCAGGGCTCTGACTCCAGGTAGTAGCCGTCCAGCTCCACGAAGGCGCCGAGGGCCGCGTACAGCGCCGCGTTGCCGTGCGATGACAGCAGCTGGTTCTGGTTGCGCAGGAGTTCGACCGCGTTGCCGACATATTTCTATACAAAAGAACATTATTAAAATTTGTAGTGTTCGTTAAAATACCTGCTGGAATTACGTGGTGGTCTGAAGAATCACGTAAATAATTTTATGAACCTTTATATGACATGTGTTTATTATTTATGGATATCATACTACACTAGGAATCTACTTAGACCGAATTTTAGACTCGCCTTGAACATCTGACATTTAAAACAAAAAGAGGCGATCTTAAAACCTGCCAAGTGTAAAAGAAAAAGTAATAGTATTCTTACCTCAGTGTCTATATCAGGTGTCTTGAGTGTGAAGTATCCGAGCAGATCCACAAACTGGGCCGCCTTGCGTCCGTACGCAGGCAACGTCGGCCAAATGCTCCATAGCAGAGACACAAGCGATGCTTGGTTTGCTTGTGGTGAGTTGCTAAAAAAGATGTTTATTATAATGAGGTTGTAGGTTGTCAAAAAAGTTTTCGGAAGTCCCGAGGCATAAAAACCATGTCATATCTATCAAAAGGGGTGTAGCAGATTTGAGGTACAAATGAACTTACTTGTAAATAGCCAGTATCAGAGCGTGGGCTTGCCAACGGACAGCCGTGGTGTTGGTCTCTAGAAGGAACGCTTTCACAAACATCTTGAGTTCATCTTCAGGTACCTAAAGATAAATAATAATTTTAAAATTACATTTATTTTTTGAATAAAATATCTAAATTTAAAAACATAATTAAATAATGACATTTACCTGTTTGAGTATCTGCTGCACCAATGCAGGCACTCTCGCCTCTTGGAATTTGGATCCATCAGAAGAAAACTGATCATTTTCAGCGCTAGGCTCGCGATCCGTCGAGTTCTGTGAACAAGCAACAATGTTAAGAAGATTGGATGCGACAGCCGTATAGCGCTATAGCCGCTGTTCAAGTTTTCATACATTTTTTTAAGTGCTGTCGCTAGCGAGTGTAGTTTGCTAGAACTCACGGTAGACATACAAAAAGGATTTATAGTTTATAAGATTTATGCGGTAAAGTAGTTGTCGGGGAGTGCGTATGTTTGTTACCTTGTCCTGTTTGTGGTGTTTGGTCGCAGGCGGGGCGGCGGGCGTGGCGGGCGCGGCGGAGGCGGAAGGGGCGTGGCTCGGCGGGGCGCATAGCGCGGCCTGCAGCAGCTGCAGTACGGTGGGCGCCACGTGCGGGTGCACGCGCCGCGCCGCACGCAGCAGCCACGCGAGCGCCTCGCGCCGCTCCGTGCTGCACGTATGCTGCCAGTTGCCGGTGCGCGCCACCACTATCTCCGCACACGACTGGTGGACAGACATTAGTTAGGATAAGATAATTCTTTATGACACACACCAATCATAAATATTTAGATAATAACTTACTAACTACAATAAACGTATGCGTAATGGGCGGTCTTATTATTAAAAGCAATTTCTTCCAGACAATCTAAGGATAAGATTACAATTGAACGAAGGAAATAAACAATAGTTAAGGAATTAAGCTTCAAGCACATAGGTTCTCTCGTCTGAAATTAAACCGTTACCGCGCAGTAGCAAGGAATTCGTAAATCTGTTGACTGTCGCTGTAGCTGCTAACAACGTACCTTGAGGTGCTCCATCAGCAGCACCAGCTTGTCGTAGGAGAGGTCGGAGGTGAGCAGACCCTTGGCCTCGTTGAGGTGCGTATCCAGCGCGTGCACGTCGCGCAGCTGGCGGTAGCGCTCGCGAGTGCCGCACAACAGAAGGAGAAGTTTGCGCACTTGTTTCCTATCAAACATAATAAATAAATAAATAATGCTCGACAATTCACACAGCAACATCTAGCCCGTGATAAGGTCTAAGCTAGTGTTATGGGTGCTAGATATCTAATATACTTAATAGAAAAGACATAAATAGATAATTGAGAAATTATTTAAAGAATCCTTAAAATTACAATATTCAATCACATAACTTCAAACATTAATCTTAGAATTGAGCAAGTAATTGAATACCTGAGAGGAGTCTGCGGATTCATCATGTACTCGCAGAGCAGCGTTCTCCAGCGCATGTCGAAGTTGGCCGGATCGCAGTGCTTGTGGATCTGACACGGCAGGCGCAGCGCCATCTCCATCAGCAGTTGAGGGTAGTTGTCGAACACTTCCAGAGCTTGGCCTGAAGACAGATTTTAAATAAATTTACTAGTTCAAAATATCGGCACTATAATTTAAAGTCTTGCTTAATCTAGTTTGATATGGCGCTTTGATAAAGATAGCCTTCGTTCACCAACTGATTAAAGTTACAAACTTACTCTTGACGTATTCCTTGACGAAGAACGGCTGCATATCAGGCAGCGGCTGCGGTGGTTGCGGTTTCAGCAGCTGTTGGACCGCGGGCGTAGTTCCAGAATCTAAAATACAGATCACGTTACTTTAGTTACGGTACTTTAACGTTACGCTAGGGGAAGAGAAAAAAGAAGGGGGGGGGGGGGGTGATTGATAGTCATGACATGTCCAAGTGAGTAGGTCCCATTTGTTCCGTGGAACATGACGTCACGGAACAATTTGAGAAAATATTTTCCCAATTTGTACCACGGAACATTTGATACTTTTTTGTTTCAAATTGTTCCATGGAACAAACTATAAAAACTTCTTAGTCATAATTGCATAAACTTCTTGAAGTTGATAATGTAGTACTGGCCACTCGAGAATGATTTGTCTTATAGTCCGGGATCCGTAGAACATGGTAATCACTTGATTACTATCAAGCTAATTTTTGGTGAGTAGCTTCGTTTCGATGAGACGCCCAAAAATATCCTATACCCAACTCTCGATTGTGGTAGCTAACATAGATATCAAGGATTAAATAAATGAAGGATGTAGGACCGGTTACTCAAAGACGCCGGGCCGGGACTGATTTGAAAAATAATTTTATAGATTGATAGAGTATAGTTTCCAGGTGGTCCCCTAGCAAAACTGCATTTCGTGGTAGTTTTCGAACGCCAAAAGTTTGTTTTCTTTCAAGTTAAATCTAAAGAAACATCTGATAAATATGCAAAAAATTATATCTCTGTGATGATGACCATTTTCTAACTTTGTAATTAATATTAATGAAAAAATTCTTACCCTAACTTGTATTTATATCCTGGAAATATGTATTGTTGTAAGAAAGAACAAAGAATTCTTCCAGGTCTACTCCCGCCCTCAAAATCTTCGCCCCCATATAGTAAACTGGATATCCCATTTTCTAAACTTAAGCTTTTTCACTCAGGAACACACGCCATGTCAACCAAAATTTATAACCATATCCCTCAAAGTATTAAGAACATAACAAACATATTTAAATTTAAAATAAAATAGTGGCCAAGTGCGAGTCGGACTCGCCCATGTAGGCTTCCGCAGCAATTGTTTATATGAAATAGTTTATGACGTATTATAAAAAAACTACTTGATAGATTTCGTTCAAACCAATTTTCGTTGTTAGTTTTTATGGTTATGTACAATATATATTTTTTCTAGATTTATCATCCTCTTATTTTAGAAATTAGAGGGGGGGGGGGGGGGACACTCTGTTTTCCACTTTGGAAGAGTCTCACGTCCAAACTATTAAGTTTAGAATTAAATGGTGTTAGAAACATTGTTATGATTTTTGAAGACCTATTCATAGATACCCATAGATATTCATAGATACACGTATGGGTTCGATTAAAAAAAAGTTTTTAAGTTTCTGTTCTAAGTATGGGGATGTAATTGATGAGTAAATGTAATTGTTTTTTTTTCAATATTTTTGAAATCTTAGTGCGGTTTACGGAATACATCTACTTACCAAATTTCAGCTTTATAGCTTTTATAGTTTCGGAGAAAAATTGCTGTGACATACGGACGGACGGACGGACGGACGGACGGACGGACGGACATGACGAATCTATAAGGGTTCCGCTTTTGCCATTTGGCTACGGAACCCTAAAAATGTTAAAAATATATCTTACCACAAATAGCTTCTATTCCCTTCAAGATTTTTTTGATAACTAAGTTTCTCTTTCTTTTGATGTAAATATTGTAAATTAAACTCTTATTATATTGTTACTTAAATTGTAGGATGGTATATTCTATTTTGCTTAGATATAAGTACCTATTATGTATAAATTTTTTTATAGATGCTATAAAAGAAATATTGTTTTGCATATGACTTTATATTGTAATGCCCTTCCTGGGCTCATGTTGATAAGTACTTTAATAAATTTTTTAAGACCTTTGTAAACACATGAAAACAATAAATTACTTTGACTTTGACTTTTAAATAAATATTTCTTTCTTTCTTTATTTCAAAATATTCACATGAAAAATTTTTCACATTAAGAGATCATCTAACACTAAAAGGGATAAAATAAATAACTGTGTTGTTTAGGAGCACCGATATAAACTGATGTTGTTCCTAGTTTTATGATTTTTAACTTTTTAATTTGGAGTAGGTTCTATTTTTTATATAAATTATTTGATAGTGAAACTGCTCCTGGTATTAACGTCATGATTAGTGTCATTCACGTCATAGCTAGCTTACCATCATGGAAAAATTTGGGAAAAGCTATTCTCATTTAGTTCCATGCAGTCACAGACAAATAAAAACAGGAGCAAAAGCTAGTATGTAGTTCCGTGGTACAAATTGGGAAAATATTTTCTCAAATTGTTCCGTGACGTCATGTTCCACGGAACAAATGGGACCTACTCGTCCAAGTTAATCTTTGTAATTGTACAGACAAAGGAAAAGGAAAGAAAAAAATATTAATCTAAGAATACTATCTTTACTCACTGGCGATCCTGTCCTTCCAATAGGGCAGCAGCGCCGCCAGTACCCTGTAGCAGTGGCTGGGCGCGCCGGCGCGGACCAGCGCCTGCGCGGAGAGCCGCGAGATGTGCGCGGCGCACGCGGTGCCGATCAGCTCCTTGGGCGCGGGGCCGCCGGGCGGGTGCTGCTTCCAGCGGGCCATTAGAACACCTAAGGGGTTCAAGATGGGTTTGCTTTAGTTTTAAATATAAATTAATAATACATACAAATTTTTTTTCTTATTTAAATACAATGAAAAATGTTCTAAAGGTCAGACCACCACGTCTACTGCATCATCTCCCGAGTCCAAATTTTGAACGTGGTTCAATGACTGCATCAAACGAAAAGACGAAATATAACGGAATCAAGCACTAGGCAGTCGTGATCCGTGTCCTTGCAGTGTCCTTGATCCTGAAGAAGTCCCACGTTCTGGGACGAAACGGTTGATCAAAAGTCAACGTAGATAAGGTTCGTGAATTGCCCGTTTATCTCAATATGAATGAGAGTGTGTTCTTTTTATATCTGAAATGGTCCGTAGAACTTCATAAAAGTTAGATACGAGTACTTACTGAGGAACCGCATGATGACAAGCTGCAACTCCCTTCTATTAGTCCGCTCGTGCACGGGCGTGCCTTCATCGTTAGGAACGTCATCGTTCTCCAACTCCGATACCAATAACTCCAGCCGCATTATGGCCAGTTGGAGTTCCTTCCTGTCGCTTTCTTCGCCGGGTTTCTCCTCGGGATGGATGTCTAGTTCGTAGACTAGGAGGGCTAGAAGGCGCTCTAGGACGACGCGGTCAGTTTCGACGGTCGAGTCGAGGTCACCGGCTAGCATTAGAACGACCTGAGAAAAAGACATTTGCTCAAACATCAACACCCAAAATCCACCTGTCTACTTTTTAGGTCTACTTCAGAACTTGGTAAAATTAAAAGCGATATATATTCTTCATATTGGGCATAACAAGATACGTTACATTTCCGAATAAGCTACAAATAGAAGAATTAAAATGCAAAATCTTACTGTAGATCTAGATAATCAAACCACAATTAGCATTTCAACAATTGAAAGCGAAAGATTATCAACAAACCTGCAGGAAAGGAATGGCTCGCACGCCAGGCATCCTCCTGAGCTTGTGCAGCACGTCCAAAGCAGACGACAGAAGTGAGATCCTCAACGCGTGGAGTTTGCGCGTCTCGTTCTCTGCTTCTATTGTCTTGGTGGAAGACGCTATGGGCTGCGTCGATGATGATGTCGATGGACCTGCTGTTATGTTAATTATATTCGTAAACTTCCATTTTGGATAGTGTACATGTTAATAAAGTTAAAAGTTTAAAATTAGAAAACATCTATTATTACTACAATTTAATAGAGTTGAGGAGAGTAAATGTGCTCAGTGGATTAGACTATATAACTACTTGTTTTTATGACGACGTTCATACAAGATTACATGCATTCTATGAATAAAAGTGTAAGGAAGGGGGTTTTTACAGTTGAGCTAAACTGATAGGTTGCCTTTACATAGACTGATGTCAGATCCAAAGAGAATTCAACTTAAACAGTAGCCATAATTGACATTTGTTTTTGCGTTAATACCATGATTGCGATTGATGGCTAAGGTTCGCCGAAAAGTTTAGCTCTCCCAGAAAAAACTCAAAGAAATCGGCCCGAAAAATACAATATAAAAATGATACTCAACTATGATAACTATAACATATGTGACAACTATTAAAACACTTGTTAAACTGAACCTGTTACTAAAAGAGATGAACAGTAAATTAATCAAAGATTGGTTAACAAAGCTACACGGATTAGAGATAGATACAAGGATTATACTTTTAGTTAATCTACATAATAACATTACTAGCCTGTTGTAGCCACAGGCGCCGCGACAACCGAGGTAGGGATGTTGAACGTTCCCACTGAGGGGGCGGTCATTTCCCCTTAAACACCACATAATCAAATTGTATAAAATGTTATTGATCAAATGTTACAAGTAAATCTGTAGATAATGCGCAGATTTTTTTTTTTTATTATTACTGTAGGGATGCAGATATAAAAACAGATATAAAAACAAAAAACTAAATTAATTTACTGCTCATATTGAAGTGCCTAGCAACGTTAAGCCATACTATCGAGGTATTTATCCACTGCTCAACCAGACCATTTAGGTTTTATGGATTGCTTGTTTGATTTGCAAGTCTGTGGCGTAGATGGTCCAAAGAGACCCATATGTCCATCACCGTTCCACTACAAGATTGTCAATGACTTATCTACTTCCTACCTGACATCTCGACCACGGTTTACAGTATTTAGGCTATATAAAATGAGTGTAAAGTTTGGTTTAACGTTGTCTATGTCACCGTCAGTGGTCGTGGTGTGCTGCGTCTATTACAAGTGTAGTTACTAGTTACCGTAAGCACTGCTGCGTCCGGATACCCCTCCGATGCTGTCGGCGCGGGAGCCCCCGCTCTCGGAGCCCGCGGAGCCGGCCGCCTCAGCGGGCGACGTGCGGAGGGTGCTGCCGTCTGTTGCTGCGGTGCTGCCTTCGTCGTCAGAACTGAAATGGAAGTCATTCAAGTTACTGTCGTCATCATCATCATCATTTCAGCCACCGGACGTCCACTGCTGGACATAGGCCTCTCTTAATGACCTCCTAAGGTTAATACCTGGAGGTCGGTAGCAGCCTGCATCCAGCGTGAACCAGCAACCTTAACAAGATCATCTGTCCATCTTGTTGGTGGACGTCCGACGCTGCGGTTTCCGATCCGTGATCTGTACTCGAGAACTTTTCAGCCCCAACGGCCATCCGTTCTCCTCGCTATATGGCCAGCCCATTGCCACTTCAAAGAGCTAATCCGCTGGGCTATGTCGGTGACCCGTGTTCTTCTACGTATCTCCTCATTTCTGATTCGAACACGTCGGAAACCCCAAGCATAGCCCTCTCCATAGCTCTTGTTACTGTACCACTTATAAAATAATGTGCAGTGTTCGAATGATTCCAGTTAAGTGATGTGTTACCCGGGCGGTGAGGCGGTGACGTCGCTGAAGCCGGGCGCGGGCGGCGGCGGCGCGGAGGGCGCGGCGGGCGCGCGGCGCGCCTCGTCCTGCAGCGACAGCGCGATGGCCAGCTCCACCATCGTCTCGTCGTCCGCGTCCGGGGGAATGTCGAGGAGAGCTTCCAAGCCTTAACAGAAATAGAAACAATATGTTTTGAAATGCGAGCGATGTAAATTTGTCATAGTTCTAGTCCGCAAAAAACAACCTGAGAAATACATATTAATAATGGGATTAAAATAAAATTTATAATATCTTGTTTGAATCAGCTTTTGGCAACTACCGGTTTCATACTGAAATTCATGTATGCTCATTGTATTTACATCTCTATATCAGTACAAATACAGTCAGTATTGGTTAGATAGCTAGTGGGTAACTCACTCTCAGGCGGCATCATGACCATGGGCTCGAGCGGGTCGTCGACGTCCATGAACTGGTTGTCCTGTTGGTCGTCGCGGTTCGTGTCCGTCTCGGAGACGGCCGCCTCGGTGATAGAGCTGGTGGGCTGCGCTGTGGTCACTGATGAGGCTGCACCTAAGTGACAAACATGGACAGTTCTATAGACTTATTGCCAACAAAAAGTTAGTTATTTTAGACTTTGAACAGCAATTGAATTATTATGGAACCTTTATGAAAATGAAAATAAACCCAAGCGAGAATTAAAGTATTGCCCCAAGTCTAAATGCAGAGCTTACAGAAAATCCTTATAAGATTATGTGGTATGCCTATATCTATCTATCTAGGTATGTATTTAGGCGGAAACCATACCTGGTGTATTGGGCGGTGACGGTATGTGGACGCGGCGCCGCTTGACGCGCGGTCGTAGCACTCTCATTAGGGCGGACTTGGCTCCAAAGCTGATATTCTGGTCTTCGGCCAACAGAAGTGACAGGTAGATTTGGTTGCCGAAGTCGATCTATCAGAGAAGTAAAATAGGAAGAAATAATAATAACTGTTGCAATTGTTAAAGTAAAATCAAATGAATAAAGAAACATAAGATTATTATTATTATTATTTGTAATTGAACAACTGCCAAATCGTTGATCGTAAAACAAAATGGCGGGCGGTCCATTCGGCGTATTCTGCAGTGAGCGAGACACTATAGCTCTTTGGTAACAACAGTAGCTACTCACACAATCGTTGTCACCGTGCAGTTGGAACGCGTGTATGGTGTCAGCCAGCGCGTGCAGAGTGTGCTCCGTGTGCCTGAGTCCGTAAGACAAGATGGCGGGCGGCCCTCCAGGCGTGGTCTTGCAGTGAGCGAGCCGCCATAGTACGCTCATTAGTAGGGAGCATAGGTGGGGCTCTTTGTCGTTGTCCTTTACGTCGATTTGATCGGGGTGGTCCATCCAGTAGATTGACCAGTCACCTAAAAAAATTCCGAAATTCAGATGATGTCATATATTATCTAAAAATGTAAACAACCGTGGTAAAATATCAATTTCTGGAGGTAAGATCATTTTAAAAGTTCATATAAAATTAAGTACAAGAGTAACTACAAATATAGAAGAATATAAAGTGTTCCAGCGAAAAACGTCCAGGAATTTTGACCCCTTCCGCTTCATTCGACTACCACTACTTTGTATTGAACAGATTATTTCTACTCGTACCTAGTACAGGTTTGGTGGGCGTAGGCGCGGTGTACTTGACGAGGTTGGCGGGGCGCGGCACGGCGACGCCGCGCGCGAGCAGCACGAGCCGGAAGAACGCCTCGGGGTCGATGTTGTGCGCGTCCGCTGTGTCGCGCAGCTCCGTGAGTGACGTGCACACGTATTTGAGGATCGCTTGGTCCTGTGAAACGAGTATTGTTAAATTAAAATCTATATAGATACCTAGTGCTAGTAAACTGTTGCCAGAGTAATACTCATAAATGTCTGTTACAGAGAGGAGACGGACCACGGCGGGACGCTCACTCCTCCGGAAAAGACGGCTCTTGTCGTAGTCGAAACGTCGAGAGTTTAAACTCTTGTAAATACGTGAGCAATTCCCGTTGTTGTAAAATGAAGTCATAAACGTACCTTGTACTGGTGGTAGTGCGAGTGGTGCAGCGCCCGCAGCAGACACTGCGCGCGCGCGTGCAGCACAGCGCTGGCGGGCGCGCACAGCAGCCGGCGCGCCGCCTCCGCGCCGCCCGACCCGCTGCACACCGCGGGGGCTCCGGCACTAAGCTCTAGCGCGGAGAGCGCAGCGCACGCAAGCCATTCCAAGGAGTTCGGTTTCGCTGATCCGGAACTGTCCGTTTCCTATGAGAAAAAAAGATAATAAATAAAATAAAAAAAACTGTTTATATACCCCTACTTCTATCTTTCATCATCATTCCAAACAAGGAAGGAAGGTTTCTAGCTTCCTGAGGAGGAAGGTTGAAATCACACTGAAAATAGAAACCAAATCCCTATCCACATTGCTTTGAGTTCAATATACATACATACTTTGAACAAAAACATTACCTGGACTACCTTACTAGAAGACGGACAGGCCGAAGGATCCTCATTTTCTTCCGGCCATCCAAATTGCTCCTTGTTCTTGCCATAAACCTGGAGAAACATCACATTAATTAAAACTATTATTCCAACCAGGAACCAACTAATAAAAACAATATCGGGCAGAATATAAACAATCATAAATAAAAAAATTATAATATTAGAATACCTTGACTGAGTCAACCATAGTGATGCCGTCAGGGTCTTGCGAAGGTCCGAAGGCGAGGATCAATTTCTTGTCGGATTGCAAGGACTCCTCACGAGTCATCGGTATGTCGAACCAGCGGTTACGCAGCACAATTGTTTGAACTGTGCGCCCGTAAATCTAAAGTAAAAAAAAAGTTACAAAAAATTCAAAATGTAAATATATGATTAATAAATTAAGGGGACGTTATAACAAGAACATTCAAAGCAAGCATATTGTTGATATTACGATAGTGTATCTGTTGATATTACGATTAAAATTACCTCAACAAACGAAGGAGTTCTTGCTACATCTTGAGTTCCGAGCAGCACTCTGATACCGCAGATTACCATGTTAGGATCAGCATTGTTGATTTCCATTTGGAATCCAAGCATCTTTGAGGAAACTACGTATAAACCTAAAAGGAATATAAAATTACATAACTGATACTTTTCCTAACTAAATATGAGTGAATTTTAATACAATTGTCAGAGCAAGATATTAGATTTAGAGATTGGAGTATCGAAATATTGGCATTTAAGTTTAGGCTAAATTTGTAGCAATTTTCAATAATGACTTACACAACATAAGTAAATAAAAAAACTAACAAGAAATCTTTGATTCTGATTAATTACCTGTGGTGTTAAGTCTGTGCTTGATCTGTACAGCATTATAGACTTGCAGGAGGTCATTGCCACCAAACTCAATGTCAGTCATTGCGACGCAGTGCTCGAAGAAATCTATCGGGAACTGCGGCGCCCCGCTCGCATTGGATTTTGTGACAGCCTGTGTTGAAAGGAAGTAACCGTAAGCAAAGATAGCATCAAACCTAAGGACACTCTACCCAGATCAAACCAGGAAAAAGGTTAAATACTAATTCTATACTGGAACATTCATAATAACTATTGAATATTATTTCAGCAACCAACTCACTGTTTCCTAGAAGAGTTTTGGTTGGTGTCTGAAATATATGCTTCAATACTGCTACTAGAACATTTGTTACACCGCCATTAAATCAAACAAAAAGTGTCAATCAAGTTCAAAAAGATCTTGCTATAATTTGGCAATTCACCCTTGCCTCAAAGAGTTCCCAATTCATCGTTAACGTATATGTTGTTGCTGATCACAGAAAGAGTAACTATATCGTATCTAAATGTTTTATCACAAAAAATGGTAAATCTGATTGGTAATCACCTGCTGCGCTTTCCCTTTAGCATGATGAGAGAGCATCCTCGGCTTCCTTCGCGGCGCGTGTATAGGCTGTATGGTGGGCGACAGCCAGTAGCCGGTGTGGTCGGCGCTGGCCGCATAGATCCGCAGACTGCCGTCCTCACAGAGCAGTATGAGCGTGCTCTTCTGTTCGGCGCCGCCGCCGCACCAGTGCCGCACGGCCACCATGTCCGTGATCTTGGCCTTAGCTGGCACGACCTTGGAGAAGAAGTTAATCTGTGTAGGGAGGTACACAGCGTGTGATACTACGGGTGGGATGGATGCCGGGTTTATTAGCACGTGCTCGGTTGCATGCATATTATGGAACTAACGAAATCATGCTAGATTAAATTAATTTAAGGATTCTGTTGTAGTTAATTTTTCTTTGATTGAAAGATTGATTGCCAAGCGCTCTAAATTCTTCATTATTACTAAGGACATTTAAGTTTAAAATACTCATTTTTCTTTTTCTATTCGATATTTGTGGATTCTCATAATAAAGGACTTACATGAAACCTTAGCGGGCGCATTGCAACAAGCTATTATTATATCAAATTAAATTACCTTGATCTCCTGCACGTAAATATTGGACGGCGTCAGCATCAACACCACAGGGTTGTTGGAGGCCTGCATGACCGCCGTCACCAGGCCAGGGTGCCCGGCCACCTCCGCCCACTGGCACAGAGACTGCACCGCCTGCTTCCCGCGACCTCCCTCCTTCTGCGTCACGGCCGACAGCGTGATCATAGCCGTACCTATTCAAACAAATGCACTGTAGGGGAAGGAATCAACAACTGGTTTCGGATGAATGTAACAGAGCAATGATCTGAAAGAGACCGCAGGTTCAACCAAATGGAGGTAATTTTGAGTCGCGAAAACGCCTGTGTCTAGTCGGATTAAAACGTATTGATTGGGATAGATCAGTTTAAATCTGATGAGCATCTAGTGTGAAACACTTGATTATACTGAAAAATGATAATCGTTTGAACGGTGACGATGCGAATGTTTGACAAATCTTAAAATTACATACATTTGGTTGTACCAATAAATAGCGATAAATGACACCAAGCACAATGAACAATTAGCTAAGCATTGTCGCATTGGTCTCTTTGAGATTTGCTCCGTGTTCTTGTACAAACCTCCAACAATTTCGAGTTGCTTATTCGAGGCGCGTCTCCTCTCGCTGTAGGATAGGCCTGAATGCCAAGTTAATATAAGCTTCTATTGCGAGCAATACATGAAATACTGTTAGTAAGATATATAAACCAATACATGTTCATGTTAGTAATAATAATAATGCTACATATTTAGCTATAAAGATATGTACCTTTGAGGCTTTCTTCTACGGTGTTCAATGGAGCTAGGAAGCTCTTTCCTTGGGCATATGAGAAAAATAACATCTTCAGGGTGTGTGAGTAATAGATGGACACTCCACCGCCACCTACTAAGCCGGCAGCATCCTGTTCAAAAGAGCATAAATGAAGATATATTTCTATTGATCTATTCTATTATTGTTGCTATAAATTAAGTACTTCATTAATGGTGAACAATAAAACTTATCCACTATCAACTGGTGGTAAAAATTGTTTGATAAGCACCCTAAAGCCGAAGTGGATTTCACTCAAATTATTTCTTTAAAAAGCTATTGCCGAAAAACTTGAAATTATTACTGGACAATTTTTACACAGCGACATCTAGCCCCCCCTCTTCTATTTCAGGCTTGAGCGCGCAACGCTAGTCATAGATGCTAGTTGTGTGCTGCAGTAGAGTGCGCGCCACCACTGAAGTCTTACGGTTAATGCGGGAACTACAGTATTAGAAACGTTAATATCTAGGCAAGCAGCGCCACGTCGAACGGACTTGAGTGGTGGCGCGCACTCTACACAATACAAGTACCTGTATCTCAGGATGCAGCACTTCGAGCGTGTTGGTGACGTAGAAGTCTCCGAGCGAGGCGCGCGACTCGTCGCTCATGGGCTGCCAGTAGATGTGCCCCGCGCTGCTCATTATCAGCATGTGCATCACGCTGCTCTGGTTCACGAACGTTACGTCGCGGACCTAACAAATAAAACATTCAAAGTGTTAATACAATGTACCGATCACAGATAGAGTAACTATATCGTATCTTATAAATGTCAAAAAATGGTAAATCTGATTACTCATTGAGAAAGGCCAAACTAAAGCGACCTATGAAATCGACCTATCTTCGACACCATTCTAGTCCGGTAAGTTCAAGGTCAATACGACGAATTTGACGACCTCTGTGGCACACAGGTGGTGGTGTGGGGTTCGATTCCCATCTCGGAACAAAAATTTTTACGATCTGCAGATATTTGTTCTGAGTGTCTGTGTGTTATATATGTATAATAAAACATATCTATCTATGTATGTATATTATATGAAGTATATTAGAAATCTAGCACCCGTAACACAAGTTTCGAGCTTACCACGGGGCTAGATGTTGCTGTTATTTATTTATTTAATACAAAAGGTCTTACCTTTCCACTTGGGACTAGGAAATGATGCATAGGACTGGCACAGTCCCGACTGAGATCGAATATCTTGACAAAGTTAGAGGTGACCAGCGCCAGTTGGGTCTGGGAGCCGGGCAGCCATATCGCCTTGATTATGTAGTTGCTAGCTTCCAACCCGGCGGTCAGGACTAGGTGATCTGCTACTGCACCTGAGAACACAATGATTGGAGTCACACACAGTGAATTAAATGAGCCAACGTTGTATAGGTCAATATAAGTAAGCGAGACAACGCGAATGCGATTGCAAAGTGCGAATACGTATTCAATGTGTTTTAGCACTTCGAACCGAACAGTTAGTGTTCGGTTCATAGTAATAGAATAGTTGTCGCCTGTTTATTATTTCTGCACCGTATCGCATCGCTTCGCATTCGCATTCAGACCGCTCACCTAAGATGGCTTGTTAACTGCCTTGAAACTTACCTCCGCTGTTGAAAGTCAACACATGACATTCCTTCAACCCGCAAACAGCCAGCAAGTCTTCGTTCCACGGGTTGCCGCTGAGACTCAACACAGTGAACGGAATGGGCGCGGACGAGAGACGAGTTAGAGTCAGCTTGTGCTTGGAGGAATCGGCCTGTTTCAGAAGCGCTGACAGTTGTAGTACCGTGATCTTTCCTGAGAACAGAAAACATTCAAGACCTAATTTAAGTTCTTGTTCTAAAAACCTTATGATAAAAACCATAGGGGTTCAGGTAATGACACAAATAATGAGATGGATTATTTGGTTAATGGCAAATGAAAGTTGCTTCAACTGTGATCTTTGGAAATCAATACCGTTGACCAGTATCATCAGTGGGCCATCCTGATGCCTGTAAGTTTCATTTTAATCTTGATGCCTGTAGTTTAACAGTTTCAAACTTATCTCAAGTTTGAAACTGTTTGGTATACTGCAAACTCTACCATCATGGTAAGTATTTCTTGATTTAGTTTTAGTTTCCCATAAGTTAGCCTAAGCTTAATAATTGGTGTAATAATACTGTAAAATAACTATCCTAATTCAATAAAATATTCTATTCTATTGATTCTGAAAAGATAGATATAAGACATACCTTTCTCGTGCGAGACAGCGAGGTGCTGTCGGCGGCCCTGCGGCGAGGCGAGGCAGCACATGGCGACGCGCCGCAGCTTGTGCGCCGACATCAGCTGGCGGATGGTCTGTCCGTTCTCGCCCGTGTACGACATGCGCACGTTCTCGAACGCGCCTTCTTGCGAACCTGGAGATGAATGCTTGGATTAGATTGTATAGTTGCAACAAAGAGTTTCCAGCATCGGCATGGCGATGCAATGATGCAAATTAGGTAAATTTCATACGCGGAACACAAAAATCGGATGATAGTAATTATCATAACGGTCTGACCTTCTTTTTTATGAGCCTAATGTGTTATTACATTGTAAAGCAAAGGCCTCCCCCATGGCCTGACCTAAATAGTCTAAAAATCATCCCTCGAAGTTCGTAAACGAAGTACAATCTGACCTAAATAGTCTAAAAAGCAACCTTGAAATCCGTAATCATGACCTTTTACTGCCATCTGCCCAGTAAAATAGGTATAAATAACCTTCAGCGTAGCCTTTACTCACCTAACGTAGCCTGCATGAGGTTGTCAGTATGCGTGAACTTCTTCTCTCCGAGGTGCAGCTGCGCCAGCGCCCGCTGCGCGCGGCCGTGCGCGCCGGTGGGCGAGTGGCGCTCGCACGCCGCCTTCACGGGCGCGCTCAGCGTGTCCAGGAGGCTGCGGACCTTCTCCATGCAGGCCGGCCAGCCAGCGTATGAGGTCAGCAGCTGACGGCAGCCTGGGGATAAACATTTTATTTCATTTTAACAATTTTAAGGAAACTTACAGCTAGACACAACAATAATATAGTATTAATAGTATGACAAACTTTGCCATTTATAAAGTTTCCATGTATGGGTAAACTAACAATATGTAAAAAGAAACTTTAAACAGACGATGAAATATTTTAACAACTTTTTAAATAACATAATAACTTTTTAAATAACAACGTCTATGACCGTAGGAGATTGTAGGGATTGATTCCCGCCACAGGAAAGGTTAATACGACTTGCAAATTATTTATTTATTTGACTGACCCATGACAATAGGTATCATGGGTCACCACGCTGTATGACTATCTACCAATTTTTGTTATTAATGCTAACATATACATAGGATATCTCGGATAGCATGATTCAAATTGTGTGGAATGTGTGTCGATGTTAGTCAGCGATATCTAACACACCTTGTATGTTCTTGGCGAGCACGGGGCGGCGCGGCATCGCCAGTAGCGCGGGCGGCGTAGGACTGGAGGGGCGGCGGCGGAGGGAGGGCGCGGGGGGCGTGTCCTCCGCGCCTGCACCTCGGGCGCCGCCGAGCGTCACGGACCGCTTCACCAGTGCTTGGCAGCTGAGGAAATTAAATACATTAGCTACATAAGCTTCCAATAGAAGTTATTCGCAGGTGGATCCCACAAGAGATCTTGATTTTGATCTTGTTTCGTTAAGACAACAAGTTCCAAACAATTGTCCAAGTGATCTTTAGGAGTTTAAGGGAAAAAAAAATGTTTTCATCTTTAAAATTAGGGCTGTAAGAAACCTACCTAGAGTCCGGCTTGGCTCCGCAGTCGCAGAAGAAGTTCCCGAACTTGGCGTAGGACACGTCGTGCCCGCGGTGGCAGACGCGCGCGCACACGGTGCACACGCCGACGCCGTCCACCATCTTGCACGTGTGGCAGTGGTACCAGTGCTGGTTCATGAACTCGCGCTGCGTCACCGTGAACGTGCACAGCTTGTATTGCAGCATTGTGTCTTCGTCCTGAAATTAACAAAAATAATAAAACGATTTATAAATAAAAAAAATTACCACCGCTGTCTATATATATTTATAACTGTCCAGTCCATACATAGGTTGCCTGGAAGAAATCGCTCACAGCGATAAGGCCGCCCCAATGGGCGGCCTAAGACTTAAGACTAAAACATTTGGAGTACAATTACTCCAAATGTTTTAGTCTTAAGTATGTATTGTCTGTTTCTGTTTTTGTGGTGTACAATAAAGTATATTCTATTCTATTCTAAAATAAATAAATATTGCTGGACAATTCACACTGCAACATCTAGCCCCGTGATACGCTCTAAGCTTGTGTTACGGGTGCTAGATTTCTGATATACTTAATAGAATATACTTATACATACATAGATAGATATTTTTTATTATACATTATAAAACCCAGACACCCAGAACAAATTTTCGCAGACCATACAAAATAATAGGCGATAGACTTTTGTGACTATGGTCGAAATTAGAATTGAGGAGAAATTTTGTAAACAAAGGTGTTACCATATCAAAAAAATAGTTTCGAAATGTAAGTTTATAAAAGGTTACATCATATCTATAAATACTTATGGTAGGGTTTATTTTCTAATCAATATCCATAGAATAGAAAATTGATATGGTTTTGCACTATTTATAATATTTAATTTAATTTTGTGAACAAAGTTATAAATTGGTGAAGAAATAGTAGCAGAAAATATTTTACGACACTGGTATCATCGTAGTAGAATTGCCGTAAATCACAGGAGATGGAAACAGTTTATACATTCGAACATTACGCTATTTTATTTCGTGTTTTTCATTTATCTCTCATAAGTCGAAGTCAAATGTGTTACTTTTTCGCTACTCATGCAATTGTACGTTGTTTTCCTTATGGAAACAGGGAAACAAGGTCCCGACGATGCC
Source organism: Chloroclystis v-ata (assembly GCA_963691955.1). Lineage (NCBI taxonomy): Eukaryota > Metazoa > Arthropoda > Insecta > Lepidoptera > Geometridae > Chloroclystis > Chloroclystis v-ata. Next base: position 8,120,779 of record OY829905.1, read on the forward strand.
ACATCCACGGTAGATCTTATATCTCATAGCTAAATCATCTTAGAATGAACCTATTTTCCACTGTTCTGCAGTAAGTAGTAAGTTTGTTCGGAAATATTTAGGTAACCTAAGTATCGAACGCACAAGCAAAACCGCGCGCCATTACTACTTATAATGATCCATGGAAAAAAGGTGGTGTCCACCCCTGACTTGTCATTATGACAGTGACATCTCATGACATTTATTTGTTTACAAAAAATGTCTTCATTCCTGAATGTGATCATAGGTGATCGATGATAGTTACTTACCGAATCATCAGCGCTAGTATCTTCATCGTCTTGCTGTTCTTCATTGTATTCTAAGTCGAATCCGAGATCGGAAGGAGATTCCCAAGTCGGACTAATAGAACGCCATGCTAAACAAAAAAAAAATGGAAATTAGTACAAATGCTTAGACCAAATTATCATCGGCGTTACTGTTGTACACAGCGCATTCGTGCGCATAATATTTTTCATCCAGATAAGAACCTATTACACAAATAAATTGGTTCTTTAGCCCTGCATTAAACTTACAATGAGTCTGGCTGGTGTTGATGGCGTGCAGCGCGTCGCTGAGGTAGCACAGAAGGACGCAGGCGGACTCGATCTGCGGTGCGATGTTGCCGTCTACGTTGCCTTCCTCCAACTTTTCTAGTACCTCTTGACTACTGAGATTGTCCACACTGGGGATAAAACGGATAATAAATAAATACTGCTACAAGAAAATAGACACTAGTGATTGAATAGGTGCGGCGTGTACAGAAGCTTAAAAAATGTATTATCTTAATATCAATGAAGAATGAATGAACGAATGAATTGTAGTAGTAAAATAAAATAATTTACAAAAATTAATCCTTTCGTCCGCCATGGTAACCGAGGTTTGGTAATCAGTTACCTATGAAGAAATTTTACTCTTTCCTGGTAATCCAGTTACCTATTCCTAGATTATTTTCCTGCAAAATTATTACTTCTTAAAACTTTGTTTACAGCGGAACGCTATACATACCAAGCGGACAGCCAGGCGACAGCGGCCGGGAACAGCTGCTTGTGGTCCGCGCCCGAGTGCGCGTCGGCGAGGCGGCACATCTCGCGCAGGATCAGCGGCGAGCAGGGCGTGTCGCCGCACACGCCGATCAACGTCGATAGCATCCGCTCGCTTACTTCTGGGGTGCTGGAGGGAAAATTATATGTTTTACGGACATAATAGGTACAATGCACTGCCGTAAGAATAACAAAAAAGTGGAGTGAGGTCTTTGTTTAACAATGCTTACAAATTGCTAAATGTTGTACTAAATGTTGGCTAGGCTAAAAATAACAATAACGTCGTGTGATTTATGCATTTCACAACAGGTCGATCTTCTAACACAATGCAATACTCTAAGATTAATTTCATGTTTTTATTAGGTGCATCAAGACCTATTTATAAATGCAGGTCCAAACTGTTTTTGTATGGATCCAAGGCGACAGCAATGCCGCAAACGGCGCCGCTGAATAAATGACTGAATGTCTCTTACCAGTGTATAACAACGTGCTTGCACAGAGCGGACAGCAGCGCCGCATTGCCGTTAGCGGCGTCCGCCAGCGTCGGCGGGTCCGAGGCGGCCGCACTGCCGCTACCAGCTCCGCTACCAGCGACGCTCTCCTTCCCCGGTTCGGACCAGCTTGTGTCTGTTGATTACCGGAGACGAATGAGATTAATAATTCAAGAATGTTAGGGTAAAGATGAGAATTTAGTGCGTAAAGAGCTTGACATACCTGAAAGTGCAGATTGCTGCGCAGTTTCCGATTGAACTCTAGGTGCTGGAGATCTGCAAATTAAAACAAATTCTGTAAACAATTATTTCCAAGACGTTAAACTTTCGCATTTTCCTCGCTCTCTCTGTGATTCCGAGCGGAAGACGCATCTTAGCGCGTTCCTCAGAGCGACGGACGCTGATGCCGTCAGATTTCAAGCTAGTTAAGAGTGGACTTACGGTGCTTCAAACACGGGCAGGTCCGCGTCGTTGCTCCTGGCGGCGGAGGCGGCCTCGCTCTGTCTGTCGGACTCCGAGCGGAAGACGCTACGTAGCGCGTTCCTCAGTGCGACGGACGCTGGGTTGGACGTCGGTTCTGGTGCCGATGATGTCGGTGTAGGTAGTTCTGTTTCAGTTGGGGAGCCGTTCGCTGTGTTGGCTGTTACGGCTAGAATTAAATTATTTTATTATCTATACTAATATTATAAAGCGGAAGAGTTTGATTGTTTGTTTGTTTGTTTGTTTGAACGCGCTAATCTCAGGAACCGCTGGTCCGATTTAAAAAATTCTTTTACTGTTGGATAGTCCATTTATCGAGGAAGGTTATAGGCTATATTACATTTAAAAAAAGTTAGGGATCCGTACGGAAAACCCAAATATGTAACCCAAGATGTAAAAAAAAATCCTTATATCACATGCGCTGCGAAAAGTATTCATTTTAGAAATTTACAATGTACTACAATTTTGTAGAACACATTAATATCTAAAAAAAATGTCGCGACAGCATATATCTAACTATTATAGTTATGTCACAATAAGTGTTTTAATTTTCAATATAATTAATTTTAATGCCGCCGCTAGGAAAAGCTCTATATTTGTATTTTCAAATAAAACATTATCAAAATAAATTACATGTTAATTACGAATATTTCAATATCTCTATAAAACTTTTTAAATTATTCAATTCGGACATTCCATTCGAAAGATATCAGAGTTTAAAAATGTAAGTACCGAAATAAACCAGCCCTTTCGGTAAGGCATCATGCTTTGGTACGGGCACTCAGTTAAAGTCTTTAAACGAAAGTAGGTTCGTTTAAGATTGATTCACTTTTATGATAGTAAAAGTATATAACGAGAGACTTTTTACCGCGGAAAATTAAATGCTTCCGCCGCGGGAAAATTCGATTTTGAGAAATTTAGTATGGAGGTAGTTGCAAATAAAAGTATATGGCGAGAGACTTTTTACGGCGGAAAATTAAATGCTTACGCGGAAACTATATGCTTACGCGGGAAAATTCGATTTGGATGAAATTTAGTATGGAGATAGTTGCAAATAAAAGTATATGGCGAGACGAAGTTCGCGGGGGCAGCTAGTTATAACAATATAATGCAACCAAAGATAGATCCATAGAGGATATAATTAAAAGCACAACTCACTAGGAGGTCCAAAACAGATTTGGTTCATAAAGCTGGCGAGTTTCTGTTGGTCCGCGACGCCAATGAACTTGCAGATGGAGATACAGAGGGCGCTGTTCAAGTGATCCGCGCTCTCGCAAGAGTTGAAAATTTTGACAAACAACCTGCACAATTAAAATAAGTATATCAATTAGATAAATAGTTTATTAATTACTTAACGGAACATCATTGTGTTTCTAATAAAATAGACTAAATTCAAAAAATACGGCACATTATCACCAAGATATTTTACCACAAAATAATCACTTCAAAATGACAAATATTTACTATGGTCGTGTTGTAGATATACTTACTTGATAACCCGTTCAGCGTAAGTAGGCCTGGCGTTGGGCGCAGACAGCAGGATCTTGCCGAGCGAATACGCAGAGTTGTCAGTAAACACACTCTCGTAGGCTAATCTGCCCGGCGGTCTTTCTAGAATCTTCTCCCAGTATTTCACCTGTGACATATTAGACATTTAACATACTTTTTCATGTCACTTTTTCAGGGGTAAATTAGTAAAAACAGTTACAAAGAGTTTAAGAGATTTAAGAAAAGAAGTTACAGATTTAAGAATTCGGCACGATAACTACTGTGGGACAAGATATCACCATCAAGAGACAGAGAGTATATGGACCAGATGACCCGATAAAAAGAGAAATAAAATAGATAAAAAAACCCTTGCCCCAAAAAGGTAAAAATCTCATGTCATAAAAGCTAATAACTAGAAAAAACTTTACCATATGTCTGAGAGTTTTCTCAGTGGAAGGCTGCAGATGGTCCACCATCACGGGGTACGTGGTCCGTATGATGTGCTCGTGGATCAGTTGCTCCGCCTTCGCCACTTGCGGCACCAGCACGTTCAGCGTTCCACAGAGGGGCTCCGACATGAACTCCAGGCGGTTGTCAGTCTGCGAGGTCATACATTTGATTTGATTTATAATTGTTTTTAAAGTCTGAGAGCTGGCACAAATTGGCATTAGACATTTGATACAAGTTTAAAATTTAGTTTAATTTGTGTTAGGATACAAAAGGAGATGTTTGGCACAAATTTTTAGCTTGCCACAAACCCATAAATTGATGCGAGCTCTCGAATTATTCGCAGTTCCACTACTAAATAAATACAAGTCATTTACACGGCTTGCATTAGAATTAGAGGCTTACGCCAAATTATTATTATTATTATAGACGAGCGCTTAGATGCTGATTTGTCGATGTCATAGTGTTGGAAGGTACGGTCATTGTCTATTTAGTGGCCGAGTCTGTTTTTAAAGCAGTTTGTAAAGCTAGCTGTCACAACTTCTTCAGGTAGTCTGTTCCAATTCTGAACAAATCAGTTGGAAAGGAAATGATGTGCAGAGAGTGTTCGTATTCGCCCGTTATCCGTCGATCACCAGAAATTCGACAGAGTAGACAGCACCAAAAGTCAAGGGAGTGCTACAGAACAACACTCACCAGAGCCGGCACGACCAGGTCCACGGTCCTCTGCGCCAAGTCGGGTATCTCAGCCAGTCGAGCGGCGCCCAGCTCCAGCAGCTTGGCGGCGGAGAAGGCCAGCATCATGAGCGAGCTGCCGATGGAGTACTTGGGGTTGGCGCTGATCAGCTCGCAGTGGTACGAGACTAGGTTCAGGACGGCGCTCTCGGTACTGGTAGTGCTTGCTACAGAACGACACTCACCAAAGCCGGCACGACCAGGTCCACGGTCCTCTGCGCCACGTCGGGTAACTCTGCCAGTCGAGCGGCGCCCAGCTCCAGCAGCTTGGCGGCGGAGAAGGCCAGCATCATGAGCGAGCTGCCGATGGAGTACTTAGGGTTGGCGCTGATCAGCTCGCAGTGGTACGAGACCAGGTTCAGGACGGCGCTCTCCGATGGTATAATGTGCGCGGAGTAGCACGACTGTGAAAATGGAACATGATTAATACGATTTTATCCTCATTATTACAGCTATTGGACGTTCACTGTTGGATATAGGCCGCTCCAGTTTTTACGGTTGGAGGAACCTTGCAACTAACGTGTTCCCCTGAATTCTGATTTAATCCCGGCTAAATAATTTATAAAGCATTGAGTATCCTATGTGTAAAATAAAAAGTTCTTGACTGTAAAAGCCCAGAGCATTGCTCTTTCCATAGCGGTTCTCAAAGATTTTTTTTATAAATATTGCTGGACAATTCACACATCAACATCAAGGCCTAGCATTCATAAGGCATACAATGTATTATCATTTAGTTGTGTTTATTATGGCAATTATATAGTATAATGTACAGTCGCGGAATGAAAAGGTTCGTCAATTTTCAAATTGATTCGTTCAAAGTATAGCGAGCACATATTACCTTTTGAAACTATGTTACAGAATAGACTCGGGTTAGAGAAAATAATTTTTAACATTTCTTTAATAAAGTTCAAAATTATTCATATCAAAGTTGTTTGACAATTTAACTTGTCAATAAGATTAGTATATTTTAAAAACTAAAACCTTCTTGTTGGTTCAACCTGCCATTTATTACGAATAGACGGTATAGAAAAAACAAGCAAAAACTTATTCGATAACAAACGTCATATTTATTTTAATGTTAGCAGCACTGTTTCTTGCACTGGCGTATGTTGGCATAATTGATTCTTGCCGTACTAGTGCAAGCGATAACCGCCTCTAAGGTGACGAACCTTTTCATTCCGCGACTGTACTGACCAGGTTGACACAGGCGAGGGGCGGCGGCGCGGCCAGTCGATCCAGCGCGTCCACAACGGCGGGCGGTAGATGGGCGCGCAGCAGGGCGCCGACGGCCGCGGCCCCGAGCGCGCCGCACGTGCTGCACACGCGGAGCCGCGCGGACCACACCGCCTGCTCCGACGGGTTGTTGCCCACCTCCATCAGGGCTTCTAGCTCTTTGCCGGCGCAGATGCTGTGGAGATTCAATTTTATTAAGAAAGGTTTACTTTCCATCCAAAGGTTGCCTGGAAGAGATCGCTATTTAGCGATAAGGCCGCCCATTGTACTTGTTTCTTTTGTTGTATTCGTTATTTTTGTGTACAATAAAGTGTTTTTGTATTGTATTGTTTACCAACAGTAAATACACTAAATTTACAAAAACTTATGGTCTAGTGTTTAAATCAAGGTGTATTGACCTTTTATAGGGATTGCGGTGTTACATTTTTTCCATTTAGAGTCAGTTAAACCAGTTACAGATAAAGCTTTTGATAGTTATCTAACAGATATTTGTACAAATAATTATAGTTTTTGTGGTAGATAAGTTACGGATAGGCTTTATCTATAACCGGTCAACCTGGCCCTTATTATAATATTTGTATAAGTACTGAAAATTCATTGAATATGAAACCTCTATCAAAAACATTTGGAACAATCTCGAAGCACTTACCGACAACATTCCAGTACAGTCTCCATGAGGTCCAGCAGATCCGGCATGAACTGCGCGATATCAGCCGCGGTGAAGTTGTCGGGCAGGCACACACGCAGCCGCGCGAGCGCCGCGTCGCAAGAGATCACATCCAGCAGGGATGGTAGTTTATCCGCTGTTACAAAAAAATTATCTCATTAGCCTGGTCGGGTCTTAATCTAGGGAATGTTTCTCACGCAGTAGCAAATCAACGAGCAGTGAAAATAAATGTTAAATACCTCATAAAGCTCATAAATCATAAAGCCGCAAATAAGAGTATAATTCTATATTTTATGAGAAAATATTCAACTAGAGCTAGTTTACTACTATTACTTACAAGAAACGTTTTCCTTTAACTGCTCAATAGTCTTAGACGCAAGCCAGGCCGTGAACTTGATGTTGTCGCACGATGTACTAACTCCGGCCAGTAAGTTTTCAGCGTACTGCAAATAGAAGCATGGGTCTAAAATTACTCCAAACAAAGTATATAGCTAAACAATATTAGCGATAAATAATTTAGCTTCACACACAAAGGCGCATCAATGCTGCTCTTTACAATTTATTTGAACACTAAGTGTGCCGGGTGCATATTTTAGACAATCTAAGATCTGTGTCTAAACTCATAGCTAACAATACTGCTTCACTGCTTTAAGGTTAAAACTTGTGCTGTAAGCGTGGAGAAAGAAGAATGGCGGGAATGGCCGTGTGTCATTGTGGGAGGGGCCTTTATTTAACAGCCCACTATTGTCAATGGGCTAAAACGTCGATAAAGATATTACTTTCAGGTATAAAATAACGCCTATTACTTGAGTATACATCCCCTGCTTGACCAGCGCGTCCTTCAGCCAGGGGTTGAAGACCTTCTTGTTGTCAGCTCGTGGCGCCCACACCACGGCGTGCAGCGGCAGCGGAGACGGCAGCACCGCGCCCGTGCCCATCGCCAGCTTGTCCATGTGCGGGGTCGCGGGCGGCATGCTGATCACCAACCTAAGAACGGACAAATAAGTGTATGTGTAATGTATTGGTGAACAACTATGGTCACTGACATAGTCAAATTAATTCGTTGAAGTGCCAGAGAATGTTATTGTTATTCCTAATTATGTCTTTTATATCGAGACTAAGTGTTCATAGTAATAGTCATGGAGACCACGGAGAAAATAGGCAGATGATTTCGTAAAAGCTACAGGTTCACAGCTGACCAAATACGGATCAAATGATAAATATGGATAAAATATAGCATTGGTCAGGCCTCTAATTACTCCCTTTCAATCTGCCAGTGTCAAGTAGACGTTGAAGCTTTCTGTTCTAGCTGGCTGGTTTTATATCCCGGCATTTTAGAGTACATTTTATGTTAAATAAAATTAAAATTAAATTAAAGATACATTACCTCCAAGCAGTCTGGAAGCAGTAATGCGCGGCAGACAGCGCCACGGGCGAGCTCTGGTTCGCCTCGTTGTCGCAGACGCAGGCCGTGTTTAGCAAGGACAGTAGAGCGTCCAGCAGTAGCGGGTACTTGAGTTTGTGCGGCGTGCCCAGCACGAAGTTGCACGCTAGCCCGTCGAATTTAGGGTTTTCCTAAGGAATATAAAACAATATTTATAAGAGTACATAATTGAATCGAACATAAAATTTATAGTTAAATTCGGTTTACTAGGAAAACATTGTAGCGCGTTGTTCTATCTTGTCTCTGGCATGTTGTTACAGTACAATCTAACACTCTCTTGTCAGTCTAAATATAAGTAATCACCCACATCTAAAGCTCGTGCAGACGTAGAAGAAAAGCCTCATCTAACACTAGTGACAGAGAGTGATAACCCTATTATATTATACTCTGTATAGTAGTGTAATATGTATTGTTCCTTTGTGTGTGTTGGGTAGTAAATAAATGTATGTCTATTGTGCACTTACCATTATGCGACATTTGATTTTAAGTCGCTACGATGGAAGGTGTACGAATCCCTTGGTTCAAAGTATTAGAATAGGATTATGATATGAATAGGATGATAGTTTTAAGACCTTTATGTAAACATGTGAACAATAAAGATATTTGATTTAATTTGATGAACCCCACCTGATTGTTGATCTCCGAGCTAGTGAGCGCGTAGAACTTGGGCCGCATGGAGGTCTCGTCGTGCGACAGCGTGCGGTAGGCCTGCTCGATGTGCGGCACCTCGCAGTAGATGCGCGACTTGATCTGACTGGCGGACGGCGGCTTGTTGCCGTTCTCGTTGACGTCGGGCGGCGGCGCGGCCAGGCCCGGCGATACTACCAGGTTCCATTCGATCTGGAATTAGTATTTTAAAGGTTTTTATCATTCATTTCATACAATCCTAAAGATTACTTGCACTTAAAGATTACTAGGGATTATGTTTGTTGCATGGTTAGATATTTTATATGTAAGAAAACCTAATTAAAAAATTGTACACAACCTACCTGTAACTTATCACGAGATATTTTCTAACAAAAGTTTAATAAGAGGATATATTCCAAAGAGATGATATGTGGTGCATGCCTTCTTAAATATGTACAAATCCAAAACAAAGGCGTCAAATACTACTAACCTCATGTTAAACAACGCACTAAAACCCGTTGATAAAATGGAATTGAGTTTTTTTTTAATATAGAATACATTTCAATAGTACCTGTTGCAACAAGCTCTGCGGCGCGTCATACAGATGCCTCATGAGATACTCGAGCAGCAGCATCAGTCGCGTAGTTAGCATCAGTTGGTGCGGCGCTAATGTCATAGCTTTCTTCCTGTCGCTGATGGATAATGTTTCCACCACCTACGAACAGAATGATACTTGTGAATTGATAATAAAATACGAAAACCTGAATATTTTACTGCATGACTTCTGTTAACTATTTACAAATTGTTAAGTACACAGTTTTGAGGGAATAAACTAGTTCTTTTTGCATTCATCAATAAGTAGTAGTAATATAAAGTATATATAAAGTATAAAACACAATTTCGGATGTCATTTATAGACAAATCAAAAGGCAAAAGTATTGTGAGTGTAGTCTTAGTTTTATAACAATGCTTTTATCATGAAACATTTTAGGGTACCTTGATAATAGCGTTTGACGTCATCAGAAGCACAGACTTCTTCTGCATCAGAGTGAGCGAGTGGAACATGTAGACGAGCAGCTGGGCGTGTTCCACGTTCAAATCTGGGCAGCCAATAGAAGACAAAAAACATCAGTATGGTTACAAATATTTTTATTTAGAAACTTTATGGACAACTGCTGTGGTCTGAAGCTAACTAAAATAAAAGAAACGGTAGAATGGGAGACTGCACTATATCACAAAACATGAGGAATCATGTTTCACTTCGTATTTGACTGGCAAAAGGCTGCGTGGCGACCTCTATCCCACTTTGTTAGATAGTACCAACATATTTCTAGAGCGCATAAAGTGGCAAATAAACTGGACATAATAAGAATCTTTAGCAAGTCATAACAACCAATAGGCAACGTTATATTCTATCTCAGAGTTTTTCTAGAGCTTAGATAGCGCTAGAGTTCAAAGTACCTTCATAGTCGTGGTCCTGCGACGGCGCGGTCTGCAGCGCGCACTCTTGCAGCGTGTTGACAATCTTGTGCCACATCGCGAGGATACTGTTCTCTCGTTCGGTTGGCGGCTTGCCGAGCACCATGCCTCCAATCAACTTGACCACTCTAGGTCCAACCTAGGGGACAAGAAGAGATTATGTTATCTTGATGTGGGCATGTGAGCCTTATAGGAGGTGAAAAAGGAACGTATCTGTCGAAAAAAAAAATGAGCAGACAAAATATATAATTGGAGACTGGTCGTTAGTTTTTTCAGAGCTTTTAAGTAAGCATCAGGAGAAGCCGGTGAAGATAAAAAATTATTATTTGTTTCTCTCACAAAAACAGTACTACTATTATTTTGTAACAAATGAGCGTATTAAATGAGGATATAAATTATTCAGCGACATTTCGCTTTGGGATGTATTATTATTAACCAGTCCAACCGAAATGTACCAAAGTGAGACATTAGGTAAGATCCAAAGTACATTAATTGAGATGCCAGTCAATGCCAACCCAGTCTTTCTATCTGTAAAACATTAACTAACCTGCAGCGGTGTCATGTTGGTCCTCTCAGAGCCAGTAGAAGTGAGCTGTTGGAACAGTTGCGGGTGCATCGTGGCGAACGCGGGCGACCCGCTCAGGTTATGTAGGTAACGGACCAGCGCGGAGCTGAATGCGGCGTATAATGTGCCCAGACGAGGACCGAAACATCCAGCTATTGTACCTGGTAGAAACACAAGGTTTTTGACACATCTGTGTATTTCATAAACAAGTGAATTAATATGTTGAGTAATAATAGAGAGTATGGTCGAGTAGTGCAGAAATTCATATCCAGATCTATTAGGCGAGGAAGATTATTGAATTCGCTTACATTATATTAACAGAGTGCAACATAGAACATCCATAATGTTGTTAAGCTCTCATAAATGAGCCAGGAGAGCAGTTAATGTGTCAGGTTAAATCCGCGTTTATATTTAGCTGACGTGTTGTGTTATTTTGCATCAAAATGGTATCGGTTTCATACCTTTAATATGGTAGCGTTCATATTTATTTAGCGCGGTGTGTTGTGACGGCGTCTGACGTATGTAAGAACTGTATGAAACCGATACCGTCACAACACAACACGTCAGATACATATAAAAGGGCCTTTATAATATAGCAGTTACCAGTGTCCGTGCGCTGTGTCTCTCTATCAAGGTCCCTCGCTAGAGCGGCGAGCAGCGCGTGGTGCGCCTCATGTAAGGACAGAGCGCCGGTGCCGAGGCGGTCCGATCCCTCACTGATTATCTCTTGGCGTAGTAGCGTGAACACTTCTGTAGCGAGTTGGATATACTGCGGAAAAATAGGTATAATTGATATCATTAATTATCTTCTTTCTTGAAAGTAGAGAAAGTTCTACTTTGTGAGGCAGTACTAGCGAGGTGAACAAAGTGGAATGGGATGAATCTAGAAAAAAAAATCTAAGAGGAACATTCGTTTTAGACAAGATGGCAGTAGGGCCGTGTGCAGAGGTCAGTCAGTACCTTTACCATGAGTTGTCATAGTTAAATCGCCTGACGTTACTACAGCGGTAACGTAGAGCCCGCGCAACCTTTCAAAACTTACAGTGAATGCTGTAACTACAGTATTAGAACCGTTAATATCTAGGCAAGCAGCGCCACGTCTAACGGACTTGAGTGGCGGCGCGTAGTCTAAATACGCAGTCTGTACTATTAGCTTTTTGAATGATCATTACTACCACCAACTATCCGCTAGAGGCGCTGTTAAAGTTTTCATACAATTTTTTAACTGCAGTCGCTTGTAAATTGCTAGAACTTAGATAGAGATACGGTACTCACAGAGTAGGGCTCCGCCTTGTCCGGCACGAGCGCGTTGGCGGGGCGCGTGGTGCTGTCGGTGGCCTCCGTGGCCTCGGAGCCGCCGCCGCGCATCAGGAGGCCACTGTCGGCCGCGTCCGGCGCCACTAGTGTAGACTCGAACCAGTGTCCCAGGAGGGGTTCACTGTCTGCACAGATAAACACATTTTATCGCATACGGGTCTATTATTCGTAATCAAATACAAAAACAAACAACGTGAAATAGCTTATTCAGGTGGAAATTCATCCATAAACATATCATGAGCTATCAAAATAACAGAATTTTGCAGTGGCTACAAGGATTGCCACAAACTAAAACATTATAGAATAGCAAATCCAACTATATTCATATAAAATGTCTGTAACACAACTGCAGAACTCACTCGTCACAGCCACAATACCATACAGGTTCTCAGTCAACTCACCATCGTCAGTCTCGGAGTCTTCGGAGCACAGTATCATATCCTGGAAGTAGACGGTGGAGTCGGAGCGGTCGTGCTCTGCGTCGTTCTTCTGCGCTCGCTTCAAGTTCGTCGCCTTGCGGTAGCAGACCACGCCTAAAGCCACCAGAAGCTGCAAATAAAATTGTTATTAGGGACTCTCTTAGAAATATTAGTACACCGAACTGAGCAAAACTTACGGTTAAATCTATGTGTTAATTAACCAAATCTTAGGTGAGCAATAAGGATTTATGCAGAAGTTGATAATTGGATCTAAGTATTTTATATTGTTATTCTCATAGACATAAAAATCTGTATGCTTTCCGAATTAATAAAACAAATAAATAAAATTATGTTTGTACAGCAGCTGCTGCAACGTTAGTAGCGATACTACTTGATGATCTGTCTTGAAGTGTATTTGGGGTGAACAACCCATAGATAAAATCCATCGACCAATCCATGAGGTCTTAACAGTTCACATAAACCACAGTTAATATTACCTGATGTAAAGGAGCCGGTGCAGCCAGACGCAGTTCCCTCTGATGCGCGCTGTACTGCTGCAGGATGAGGAGCGGAGCTGGCAGCTGGTCCGCCTTCTCCGGCGCGCTCAGCGTCTCCAGCCGCCCGTCGCCTAGCAACGCGCCGACCCACGCGAGGCAGCGCCCGCCGAGAGCCACCCATACTACGCCCAGACCGGCTTGCCTGATCGAACATATACAGTTCTATTAAATAGGCTGAAAACTTAGGAACTGATAAATGGACTGACCCTAATTGGTTGAGTAAGTCTTGATCCATTGAAGTACAGTTGAATTTTTGATTTGGTCTCAAAAAAGAAATGTTCTCACGATCGAAAATATAGAAATTTCGTTTGGCCAAAAAAATATTGGCCACCAGCTTAGTTGCCACTGGAATGAAAAGGAGTAAAACTATTTTATGCCATCTTCCGCCTTCTTAAGAGACTAAACAGAATGTTGTGGCGTCTACCGTGTGAGAGATAATTTCAATATTGTAACAGGACTATTTTAACAGGAAGGCATACACCTAATTCATTTTAAATTAATGTATCCAATACTTCACGTGGATATTGCGGAACACGTCCTAATTAAGAGCTCTGCCTCACTAGGACGCCATGGCGACATAGCCGGCTACGTCTCCAAGCAGTTAATATTGAATTTGGCGACTTGGCGACGATGCCACACACCGTCGTCAATTGAGTTAGGTAACTTACATTTTGGTCAGGTTGTAGGGGCGCGAGGGCACCTTAGCGGGGCTCTTTCCGGGCAGCAGGCAGGGCGCAGGCGCGCCGGCCAGCGCGTGGTGCAGCCCGCACAGCAGCACCCAGCCTCCGATCATCAGGTGGTTCTGGTACACCTATCATAGACAGAAGAGTGAGACATTTTCCTAACAATAAAACATTTTGCAGAATGGTGACAGAATAATAATTTTCTATCACCTTTCCAAAAAAAAAAGTAAAGTAAGGCAAAAGCTATTCTAAAGCCTGGAAATCGAAAGCAAAGAAATAATAGATATACTATGATCGCGATAACAATGCGTTTAGGACACATGTCAGTTTGACACGTTAGTGATGGGCACAACATAATGAGTTCGTAACCGTTCTTCCAAAATGAACCGCCGCGTTATTTTTAAGATTATTTTCGTTTTAAATTGGCGGAATCATTTAATATTTTTATATTTTAGTAATTTATGTGAAAACCGACTGTTTTAGCGTCACAAAATGGCGGCCCATAACGCCATTTGGGGTTATTATTTTAAACCTAAATATAAAAATGCTTCTTTCTTTCGCGTGTTCGGTTTGGTCGTAGTTTTATTTTTAAATTTAATAAAATCTTATGGTCCATTATTTTCAAATTCTTAAACGTATTATTTTTTAAAAATAACTGTAACAGATAACGATACTGCTGCTGCATGTTATTTTTAGCACAGCACTACCTACAAATATAAAGCACTGACATAACCTTGTAATAGCGCAATATAGATTTAGAAAAATATTGTTTACAGAGTTATTTTACACTCAGTTTGGCACAAAATTATTAGATTCATTGATTTATTGATATAATAATGTAGATTTAATCCTCATCAATTGTTAAAACGGTAAACAAACAGTAAAAATATTTTTATCGTAACTGCAACGCCATTACAAAGTTACGTTATCAGTTCAATCGCGATGTGTCAGGAACGCAAAGTCTCGGCGATCAAGGTATAATATCCTAATGCCTTAAATACGCATATGAAAGTCGTAGGGTTCAACGACATCGACGTTTTCTGAAAATGACATCTGGATTACGTCGCTTTTGTACTCTAAAGCTAAGGACAAAAGAAAACTATTTTTTTTACACCGAATCTGCAATGTTAATTCCGCGACACAACTCAAAGATTACGCTCGTTTGGTCTCCACAGTTAAGAGGGTTACGAATTTCACTTACAACATATGAATTGTGTTACGGATATTACTTGAGGACGTTGACTATTTCTATTGCTATAATTAAACTCCCAATAGTTCCATTAAATAAATGATTAACCATATTACTTACATATCCTCCAGCCCGCGTAGAGTTCTTGAAGGTTTCTCCGACGATGTTGTAGAGGCTGAGGGCGCTCTCCACCAGCGCGGCGGTCTGCTGCTCGTACTCATCGTCTTTTGGGTGAAGGGAAGCCTGTTAATACAAATACACATTTATATTTAATGTAATAAATATAATGCAACAAATAGCCTAAAATATTATAAGCCTACTTGTTCTGCCGATTGTAATTGAGTGTCATCCAAGTAATATTTATTGAATCTATCTCACAGAATTAGAATTAGAATAAGAATGTTCAAAAATACTTTCGTATGTGTATTTTTTTTAACTTGAATTTTTTTTATTGTATTTGTAATTGTTTCGTTTTTTTAATTCTAGTTTTTGTTAATTTTGTGCCAAATGTTTTGTATTTACTGAGTTTGTTCTTTGTGTTACCTTGTGTGTAGAAACAAATGCATATTCTATGGATGATACCTGAGCCGTAGCACAAAGCAGCGCCGCAGTGCTGATGTCGCTGAGCTGCGCGATGCGGTCCGGCGTGAAGGGCTCCAGCACCGGCATGGACAGCGCCAGCCGGCACACGTTCACCTCGTTCACCAGGAACAGGAGCCTGCACACACAATTTACACATTATATCATATAGCATAGTCATAGCAACTCATATTGTGTTCTACTGCAGCATGGGGCTAGTCACATTGCCACTGCATTGGGCACGGGTCTTTCCAATAGAACCTTTTATAGGCCTTTATAGGATTTGCGACTTTTTTTTTCTATCTGCAATGTCATCTTATAAAAAAAAATTCTTTTATGCGATTTTGATACATTCAAATTCAGAAAAATTCACCAACAATCACTATTTCCTTGTTCTGTTCAGTCAGTCTTGCCTGATATTGCCAAGTTTGCAGGTTTATAGCTAGCATGTTGGGGAGTCATGCTGGGCGAGTATTATAAGCGAACTTATTACTTCTTGATTTTTATTACTTGATTTCTTTATTGACAGTTTTTAATTTTGAGGTTTTCATGGTTAGAGTTAGTAGAAGGCTAACACGGTTCAGCCTTGGTAATCAAACTTACAGTGAAGCATCAGAGTTGAACTGCGGAGCGGTCCCAGTTTCCTTGGCAGTCTCCCAGCGGCCGAGGTAGCGCTGAAGACACGGCAGCGTGCTGCAAACCTTCAGCAGCACTGAGCCGGCGCGCAGCTGCATCAGCAGCGACGTGGTGCAGCTTGATAGCCATTTCTGAAAAAAAAACATACACTTACTTCACAACACTTCATAACATACATTTTGGTGTTAATCAGAAACTATGAGAAAAGTCGTCCAAAAACCTACTTGTATAGCTCAATTAATACAATCAGTGCCCATGACGCATATCTGTGCTCAGGCACAGTGCACGGGTTAAGGAAATACAGGAATTAGGAAGTTACTATACATTAAGGAAATAACGCTCTCTCATCTGCTGAGAGTTCTGTAAAAAATCGTGTATTTTTACAGTGTACTGTAGGGTCACCTTATTTATTTAAATCGATATTCGTGCCAATCTGGCGGAAAATCTTATCAGAATTATCTACACTTACAGTATAATGTGAAACACACCATGCTCGATGCTACTGTGACATTTAAATGAATATCGATAAAATACAAATCTCATATTCGCGAATCAACACACCTTCATATCAACAGCAGCTTGCTGTTTCTCAGCATCCTTAGCGCCCTCGCTCTCCTTGCTTCCGGGAGACGAGACCGGCGGAGGCTGAGCCGGCAGAGAGAGGCCACAAGTCATGGGGCTCCTCAGTGGAAGTGTCAACTGTTCCAGCAGCGCGTCCGACCGCCTCTGTGCGTTAGATGGCGGCTGCTTGTCAGAGGTCGTTGTTTGGGAAGCCAATGACGTCATCGGACTTGGTAGTACTGAAGATTTCACAGGTGACGGATCTAAAGTAAACCAGTATAATGTTAATGCCCTTGCAAATATAACTTTTAAAATATATGATGATAATACAATCCTTTTTAAATAGTTTCCTATCAATTCAATTACTAAAACATTCCACATCAATAATGATGATGGATGGCATCATCACAATCCTATAAATCACAGCTCAAATCTGTAGCATAACAATTCTTAGTTTTCTTAAACTTCAAAGGATAATTTAATACTCATGACATGAATGTTCTAAACTGTCTATTAGACTAATAATATTGAGTCCTTTAGTTATTGGTTATATTAATTATATTATACCAAAAATATAAATATTGGACTATTTATATTAACTGGAAAATTCACACAGCAACAATTAGCCCCATAATACTTACATTTATATATTTTGGAAACTTCATTATATTAATAACAGTAAGTCTCAGTTGTTAGATTAAAAAACTTACCCTGTCCTGTAGTGCCTGGAGGTAACTTGCTGCTTTTCAGCAGAGATGACAAAATCACCAAGTCTGATGGATCATAGGCTCCACCTTCTTGACCACAGAGGCCCACAATAGGTAGAAGTAACTGTAAGAATTATATGACATATTCTAACATTTGTATAAAAGAAATGAAATAATTTTCAATTAAGGATTTAGTGAGATAGAGAAGGAAGGACATGGACCATATAATGAGACACAGCTTTTGTTTAAAAATGACAAAATATATAATATAAAATAAATAAAAGTGTTGATATATATCAATATACCTGCTTCACTGATACATGAGGAGCTACAGTGGTAGATGCTTCATCACAGCTCTGCCCGGCTTCCGACAGCTTCTTGAGTATCTGTCTAAATATGACACGGAATGCATCTTGTGCAGTACTTAGTTGGTCGATTGGCACTAAAAGAAAAGAACAAGAATTAACTATTTTGATCAAGTGTTATTTCACAATTCTCTCTTTCATTGTGAAATATTTTTTTACAATACTTACAGCTGTTTGCATTTGTGGTGAGGAAATGTGCAGTAAGACATGCAAAGCATGTGTAGAACAAGTCATAGGTGTCTTCATGGGTTTGAAAATCATTTTCTCTGAAAAAAAAATTACATTACACTATGTTGAAGAGAATATTAATCAGGACAGCTATTTTTAGAATAGTAGGTAGTTCTAGAATTTTCTCTACTTTATTTTAATAAGAAACTAGTAGGTTTTATTGCAAATGCATGTAGAAAGTAAATAAAAATATTGCAGTTGCACTTAAAATAAAAATATATAGTAAAAAAATAAACAACACATAAAAACAGCTGACCTACTGAGTCATACATAGAAATGCGCTAGAACTAGATACTAGACAAACAATATTACTTCATATCCAAGATAAAAAGGAATTTTATTCTAGGATTATATAGAAACAATAATTGTTTTGGGTCAAATGTTCGAAATAAATGCGATTAAAAATTGTATACAAACCTCCTGAGAATGGATTGTATGATTTCAACAGCGTCATTTTCGTCATAATGTGAACCGTATAATACCGTAAGAATTGGTTTCAAGGTGTTAGACCACTCAACACTTCTCTGGGCTGAAGCAGACATTGCTAATAACTGTTCAGTTGGAGAAATCAGACTAGCCATAAACTTAAAGATCCATCTTTCTTTCTTTCTTGAACGTATGTATGTATGTTGTGAATAATGGCGAATTGATTTTTTCCTGAGATTTTTTCTGACTTGCCGATATTCAAAACTTATCTGACAGTTGACTGTGACATCGATTTATTTTTTATGGCTCAACCCAGACGGGCAGTATAATATGTCGTATAATACATGTTAATATTCAAAAGCTTTTTAATTAATCACATAAAACATTACAGTTTTTTAACCAATGCTTTCTATGCTAAGTAAATAATTATTTAATAAAAAGAAAATTGCATGTTTGTAATATACTAAAATAATATGTTCTTACAAGTTGGAAAACAATATTACAAACTTACATTATGTATATATGATTATTAACATTTTGTAAGATATTAGGTTATGATATTAGGATATATAAGATATTACCTTCAGGCCCGGAATGTTGAATTTGGCAAAATGTTGTATTCTTATAATGTTGAATATACCAAAACGTTGAGTCCTAAAATGTTGACATGGCAAAAAAGTTGAGTCCCAAAACGTTGAATTCTCATAACGTTAAATATAACCAAACGTTGAATCCTAAAATGTTGACATGGCAAAATGTTTCAATATGTTTCAGTACCTACTCAGAGGAAAGTACCCACGCTAGAGTTTCAGTTTCCTGAAAAAAAAAAAATGTAAGTTGGGTTTAGTATTATTTTGTTTTCCCTTATGTAATGCGATGATAGGTAGCTCATTAGTGTGACAGTGACGTCGACTTCCGATCCGTGAGTCGTGGACCATGCATGCATACAGAAGACATACTGTGGTTGGTAGGCTGTTTTCTATAGACATGATGATGGTAGCTTTCTGCTTCATTAATAGATATCGTCTCACTGAGCTAAACTTTACAACATTATGAAAATTCTACAATTTGGGACTCAACATTTTGGAAATTCAACATTAAAGGAATTGTAACTTCAACATTATGAAAATTCAACGTTTTGGGACTCAACTTTTTTGCCATGTCAACATTTTAGGACTCAACGTTTTGGTATATTCAACATTATAAGAATACAACATTTTGCCAAATTCAACATTCCGGGCCTGAAGGAGATATTAGATATTGAATTATTCACAATTTTCAAGTATCTATTCAATCCAAAAATATTGTCGATCTGACTGTTGAATTGACATGACAATAGACAATAGTTTTTTTTCAGGACCAAAGAGAATATATTTCTGGCCAAAACTGAAATCCAGTTGTAAGTTTCAAAACAAACAAAATAAAATAAAGCTACAGCCTCAAAACAACCAACAAGTCAACAACGATTTCTTTACGTGTAGAGAGGGTTTTGTTAATAAAAAATGAGCCAACAACCACCAATAAAACGTAAACTATCCGCAGAAAATGGCTCGGAAACTAAAGGTAACATCAATCAATCATAACCTATTTTATGTTGATTATTTGTTTTCATAAATTACATAAAACACAATAATTTACAGTCTCGACATGAGCCCAGAAAGGGCATTACCTTATTATATACAATTCATACTTCTTTATTTTATAATAAATTTGTAAAATAAAATGAAAATTTTGTTTATTTCTAGAGCCACCAGTGAAAACCACACATATCCAGTGTCCCTACCTGGATACTATTAACCGGCATGTTCTTGACTTCGATTTTGAAAAACTGTGCTCAGTTTCATTGACAAGAATTAATGTTTATGCCTGCTTGATCTGTGGAAAGTATTTCCAGGTATTATTATAACAAAAATAAATAGTCCTATTACATATAATAAATTACATTCACAAAGTTTATAGAGACTTATTTGAACTAATGTTGGCACCACTATTATTACTAAATTCATATTCATTTATTTACAACTATAGGAACATCACAGAACACTTAGTCACGTCAACAACAACAAATTACAAAAAATATAATAGAAATAATGATGTATTATAATAATTATGCAGCCTGTGCCGGGGTTGCTTCGAGGCAGAGGAGACGGTAGAACATGTACTACTACATTGCACAGCCACTGAAGAGGCTAGAAAAGAGACAGGGCTAAAGCACCTTATTGATGCGGTAGTGCGGTCGTCATCCTCAGATATGCTGAAACATATCTGTAAGAAACCAAAGGTCTTACTCCGCTACATCAAGGAGTTAGGCTGGTTAGGGCCGACATAGGCAAGGGGACAAAGCACAATACGCTCCATAGCGAGACGTCAGTGCAGATCCTAGTTCCCCCACAACAAATTAGAATTATGTATTATAAACAATAATCAAAATTTTAAATGTATATAATTATTAAGTTAACTGTACTTCAGTTCATAGAAGTCAATAACCTTTGTTACCTTACATAATATGTTAGTAAATTGTACAGTTAAATTTAGATTCCTGTTTATGGAGATATTAAGCTTTTCTAGCTCCTACCATGTGCATTTTTCAGATTTTATTTCTGCAAATTTATTTAAATTTAGTAAATATTTCATAAAATGTATTTTTGTTTAATTCATATTATTTTATTAAACACTTGATTCATCTACTCACAGGGAAGGGGCACCAACACCCATGCCTACACTCATTCAGTGGCGGATGGGCACCATGTGTTCCTGAACTTGAATACCTTGAAGTTCTACTGCCTGCCAGACAATTATGAAGTTATTGGTAAGATGCTGAATCTAGCTAATCTAGCCAACTTCAAGCATAGTATAATTTTTTTTATGTGGGGAATTCCGGAATGGTTCTAGTTAGTTTACTAAATATATATATACATATATATATATTTTTTTTATTGTTTGATGTTACTTTTGCTTTTAATTTGTTATGGCTGATTTGCTGTGATAGTTTCAGTCATTGTAACTGGCTAAAAAGTACACAATTTGGTATTCTTGTAGTGTAGAGTATATTGAAGCTTACTAAAATTCACTTTGTGTTGATTTGTATGTAACAAAACAAAATATATTCTTTGTATAACTAATTAAATTTTCAGATTCATCCCTCAATGACATAAAATATGTGTTAAATCCTATCTTTGAGGAGGAGCAGATAGCCCAGATGGACGCCAACACCAAGATGTCCCGTGCTACAGATGGGACCATGTACATGCCGGGCATTGTTGGACTTAACAACATCAAGGCTAATGATTACTGCAATGTTATTTTACAGGTGTGTGTATAGACGAAAATAATTTTATTAATTCTGAGGATTTGATAATCTATTAAGTATTGCGTGATTTAATGAGGTATTTCAGTGATTTAATGAACCAATCGCACTGCTTGTAGAAATTTTGTTCTAAAAGTGCTGAGGCATAAATCGAAAAAAACTCGTGCGTCGCAGGCAGTCTTTCGCCCGCTGCGCCACAGATACCGTCATTAATAAGTAAATATAACAATAAATAATCTGTTTCAGTGTCTCTCCCAAGTAACGCCGCTCCGTAACTACTTCCTTCGTGAAGAGAACTACGCGGACGTGAAGCGTCCCCCGGGCGACTCCATGTTCCTGCTTGCGCAGCGCTTCGGCGAGCTGCTGCGCAAGCTGTGGAACCCGCGCGCGTTCAAGGCGCACGTCTCTCCGCACGAGATGCTGCAGGCCGTGGTGCTCTGGTCCAAGAAACGGTTCCAGTTCATCAAGCAAAGTAAGACTGTAAAAACTCGTGGTTTGATAAATTCATATTGAGATAAAATGATTCGGTTGATCAAAAGTCAACGTAAATGAGGTTCGTGTATTGCCCGTTTATCTCAATATGAAACAGAGTAAGACTGTTTAGTTTACTTAGTGATAAGTACAAATTGTTACATACGGGACCGGCATAGTCAATTAAAGTCCCAATAATAAATGAGACATGTACCTTTACTACCAAACCATTAACGCTGAGTGTAAATTTTTTTATGAAATTATACTAATTTCATTTTTAGAAAAAAAAAGTAGTCATAATAGAAAGCTCTGTGCTTGTCTCTATTTGTCTGTTAATACTACGTAATCAATATCAGGTACTTAGTTATATTTAGTTTAAGTTCATAACAACATTTTCTAGTATCATATCACAAAATGTATCTGAAATATGTAATGACATTTCATTTTATCAATTATTTCATGTGTTTCCAGGTGATCCTATCGACTTCCTGTCATGGTTCCTAAACTCTTTGCATATAGCCCTCAACGGGACAAAGAAGGCTAACAGCTCTATCATATACAAATCCTTTCTGGGGCACATGAGAATTTACACGAGGTATGTTTGATCAACTTTGCTTGTTAGAATTGTTTGCGCGTTATACGTTTGTAGACAATTGGCTTCAGAAGCTTACATACATAGAAAAAGGAATGAAGTCACCATGCTAAATGATTGTTAGCCCCCGAACCACAGGGTTTCATTAGTTTGACGTGTTGTGTTATCTTTGTGGCATCATATCCAATTTTTTTTTTCATGGAAAATTAGTTCGTATTGTTCTCTTTTAGAGCAAATAAGATTTTTTTTTAATTTAATTTATTATTTAATTTCAGAAAGTTACCGCCACCAGAAGGGGAGGAAGGGGCTAAGGTGGACCTAAAAAGCGAGGAGTACAGCGAGATGATCACCGAGTCGCCCTTCCTCTACCTCACGTGCGACCTGCCGCCCACGCCGCTCTTTACGGACGAGTTTAGAGAAAATATCATTCCACAGGTATTTTACAATTACCTCATTTACCTTCTTACAGCTGGGACACAAGGACTTCTCTCTTAGAACTACTAGAGAGATTATGCTGGCTAAGTGTGGGATGGTGAATGTCACATGTCCTGCAAACTTTCGAAGTTCTGATAACATGCCATGCTTATAAAGCATTTATGGGTGTCCATTGTTGAATATATATATGTCTCATTAATTTAATTTATTATCACCATGTTTCTAGGAAGAAAGTTTAGCTAGTCGGCACACATCAGAATATTATGTACCTAATTGGTTGATGTAAATACAGTGCAAAACATTTATTACTAATGTAGTCTTAAACAGTAAAATCATATAAATAATATTTTGTTTCAGGTGAATCTTTACCAACTTTTATCAAAATTCAATGGACAAACGTCGAAAGAATATAAGACTTACAAGGAAAATTTCCTAAAACGCTTTGAAATAACTCAATTACCTCCATATTTAATTCTTTACATCAAAAGGTTTACAAAAAACACATTTTTTGTTGAAAAAAATCCTACTGTCGTCAACTTTCCAGTGAAGTAAGTATATACTTTAATCAGAACTAAATTTATTAATATATTTCATCCTTTTATTCAGCTTTCTATCAGCATACATCTAATATTGATCATATTTACAGGAATGTAGATTTTGGAGATATCCTGACGCCAGAGGTAAAGGCAAAGCATAAAGGAAAGACTATCTATGAGCTTGTGGGAAATATTGTTCATGATGGCACACCAGAGAAAGGGACCTATCGCGCGCATGTGCTGCATAAACCTACCCAGCAATGGTTTGTATTAGATTCTCTATATTTATCTATCTATTTCACACAGAATAGTGCTCTATGTCTATGCCAAATTGCCAAATATTTTTTTCAACTTAAATTACTAGTTAGTAATGTGTGAATTGTCCAGAAATATTTATATATTTTTTATCTTTTTGCAGGTACGAAATGCAGGATCTCCATGTAACTAATGTCCTTTCCCAAATGATCACCCTCACAGAAGCATACATTCAAATTTATGAACTTAAGCAGGACTGAAGTTAAATTAACATAAGAAAAATGATGTAAATTTTAAAATGTATTTTATTGAGTACATTACATTAACATACAAATAGCCATTTAAGAATAAGAAAATTCTGTAGGTCTGTGAAATGACCTATGCTCTTACAATAATCCTTATTTGATAACGGAAATATATTTATAAGTCATATTTTCTATTTGACACAGAGAAATCAAAATAGATTTTTATATTTAAGATATGATCTAAATATGTATCTTGATCTAAAAAGTTAACTACTGTGGAATTAAACGCAGTCTAGAGCCAAAGACCATCTACTGAGTGCAGGTAGTTTATATTTTACTGCACTTGACACTGGGAAATTGCACTTAATTTATTTGAATAGTTGATTCATATTTAGCTGCCTGTGTCAATTTTTATTATGGGTCATACACACTAAATGGCTGTTAATTTTACTAAAGTAAGGCCTCATCAGTAGTTCCCTAGACTCTGAAGTTTGCCCATTAATGGCTCTCTCCTTTCTTGCCAGCTACCCTCTTGAACTCTCCCATATTTGTTGTTGAAATCGGTGAGCCATAGAATGCTAGGTGGTCTATTTGTGTAACTTCACCACCGGATTGGTTGTCTTTTATGAATATTTGTATATTTTGAACATTCTGGAACTTTACATATTTCAGTGGAATAGGGTTGCCTTCTAAATCAGCTGGTGTCAAGCTGTAAAAGAAAAGAAAAAATGATAAAGTTTTTGATTGTTGTAAGTTTTTTGTACAATATAATTAATTAAATATTAACTTACTCCAACTCCTGAACAGCTAGGTTAGAAGATGCCTGATCAAAGTCCAGTGTTCTCGGTTGATTGATGAATAGTTTCAAAACTTTTGGTCCTTTGTCAGAAGGAGCTTTTATTATCAGTGAGTGAACTTTAACCACCTAGAAAAACATTTTCATTAAAAACTTGGAAGATCACACTTCTTTCACTTCAGTTATATTTCTAACTTGTAGTGCACATGACTCCATCTGCGTTAAATTATTTTCAGTATTGTATAGTGTAACACAATATCTCTGAAAGTAAACTAACTTACTCCATGACATTTATTATTAGTATAGATACCCTGAGTTGTTGTTATAATGATTGATTGACAAACCTGATTAAATGAAATGTTGATGATGAGCTGTTCATCACAGTCGCTAGCTAGATAGCCACCTTCACTGGTCAGACTGTGCACCATTGGGTGGTCATCAGCCTCGTTCAGGCATTCACACTCACTCTTAGTTATGAATGTATTCAGAACCATCTGTTGAGAAATACATATATACATGTTTTTAACAACACTATTTGAAACTTCAAGTTTCGTAATAGGGTGATATTTGAATTACTTTTAAATTAAGGGGCCATATTACGTGAAATCGCTTGAAATTGGTTTTTGTTAACAAACATATCTTCCACAATAATAAAGCATTTACTTTGAGATTAATATATGTTATAGTTCAGGATATATGCTAGGGGATTATAGTTACAAAAACACGATTACATAAAATTTTCTCGATAGAAAAATAATCCAAAGTTCGCTCTAAATTTTACAATAAATCGTCGCTATTCAATAAATACTTTAAAATAAGCCTTGATACTTTGTACAGTAAACGAACAGGTTATAGAGCAGGGGGAAAGCGTGTTAGATTGTTAAAATTTATATTATTTTCACCGTAAAATAAGAAATCCTAAATTTGCGAAAAAAATCACGCGAAAACTGACCATTCGGGCATCTTCGTGTCACAAATTCAGTCTGGCGGCAGCCTTGACACGGGCAACATGTATCGCGTCGTTTCTTGCATTCAGATCGCTATATAACGCACTAATTACGTAAAAAATGAATTGAAAAATTATTGTACTTGTTTGGTTTTTATTTCAAATATGCGAAATCTGTATAATAAGTGCAAGAAGCGACGGAATCGTAAAAAGATAAAGTACCGAGTACCTAACCTACATTCGTTACAAACGTAAACAAAACGTAGGTATAGACAGTAAAGAGTCCATGACACTTTTGACACGAAAACATTTTTCGCCCTTTGGATTTCAAATTTCTGTTTTGTCTGTGGCTTATTGGACAATCCACACAGCATCATAATATAAAGTATATGGCGAGACGAAGTTCGCGGTGGCACCTAGTATACATATAATAATAAAGTGTAGGTACTTAAATATTATAATAAAATACAGGAGGAGACTTCAAACAATAAATTCATAAGTAATACATGGATTATGACTTAATAAAACTTTTTTATAGTTTTGAGATCTCAAAGAGTTTTGATTTATTTATGATAACTGTCATAAATTATGTCATGTCAATTCATGAAAAAGTAAATTTAAGATATTTCATAGAACAAACAAATCACTACGTTTTTGTGCTTCTTAACCCTACGTTGCTTTCAGTGCTCTCACACACAACCAATATAACTATGATTTTTTTAATTTAACCTGCGCGTATAAAGAATTTATCTATAAATGGCATCCGCACTCTCTATCGCTATCTATACTCACACAGTGAAGTAGGTACGCGCTACAAAAAGCTTTTTTAACTTCCGTTAAAAAAGCGTTCAAATAGAACATTTGCATACCCAAGTACGTGTTCACACTTTGGCGCTTTTAGAACGCGACGCTTTTTAGGGTTCCGTAGTCAAATGGCAAAAACGGAACCCTTATAGATTCGTCATGTCCGTCCGTCCGTATGTCCATCCGTCCGTCCGTCCGTATGTCACAGCCGTTTTACTCCGAAACTATAATAGCTATAAAGCTAAAATTTTGTAAGTAGATGTATACCGTGAACCGGACTAGGATTTCATAAAAAGTTTGAAAAAAATCATTTACATTTGGGGGTCTAAGAACCGAAACTTTAAAAATTAAATTAAAATTATTTTTTCATTTAAAAGCGTTAGTTCGTATGAATTATCACATTGAAGACGTTATAAAAGCGCCGACGCCGGGTTTATAACGCAAAGCTGTAGTAACGCAAAGAGTTTAACTTTAGGTACTTTACTTTTTATTTAAAATAAGTATTTTTTACAAAATCTGTAGGGACCGAGATAAAAATACTATTTAAATAATAATAATACAATAATACCATGGAAATATGCTCGAATTAAAAATAATTTTGGTATTAATATTTGTATGGGAAATTCGTCGTGACGCCGGCCTGTTTGAGAAATTGTTTTACCAACCATACCATACGTACCCGCCGCCATGGTCAAATATCATTTTTTATTGCGCGGGTTATACCTATCTTATAAAGTCTTTTATTATTTAAAAAAAAAATTGACCACTTTCCGCATGCCCTGCGAATGATATTTTAAAATATTGGTAGGTCACTGCATGTTTTGCCATATATTATATGGAACTAAATTTTTTCCCTAAAACTCAATTCATATGAAATTTTTAAATCAATTTTAAATATTCATATCTTATTTTACTTTATTTATCTAAAAGACATAATATGACCATCACAAATTTTTCTTTAAGAAAAATAATCATGCAGTTAAGGGTTAAGGTTTAGGAACTTATTCTTTTATAAATTCACTTTTATCTAATATTGAAGTATATCAAACGGTTTGACTTTTCGTTTATAAAATCAATCAGAAATAAAAGGCAGACTATGAATTTTAACAATTCATAGTCTAGAAATCTAGTTCAGAAAACTTTATTTATTTATTAATAAAAACCCCAGCCCTTTCATTTTTCTTATACCTGAGCTTACGGCCAAAAAACCTAATAAATTAAATTAAATCAATAAATATTGCTAGTTCCTAGACAATTCACAATGCAACATCTAGCCCCGTGGTAAGCTAGAATCTTGTGTTATGGGTGCTAGATTGCTGATTATGTATACTTAATATAATATACATACACATTTATGAAAGTTATTTAAAACACGGGAAAAGCCGTGTGTGGAATTTATACTTTAAACTTTAAAATACACATATCCGCTTAAGGATATATTTAGCGCAGGCGAAGCCGCGGGGCGGAACGCTAGTATTACCTTATATATCTTAGGGTCTACAAAATGAATTTCAAATTATAGAAGTAATTTGATGTGTCAGATTTTTGCGCGAAATATATACTCAGCTCGGGCTCTTGCGCGCGAAATGTTTACTTAGCGGCCCGTTCGCCCTGTCGTGGCGCTGTTAGCCGAACTTAGCCGATCGTCGAGTTTGCTCTGACCCCCCGTAGACCCTTAAAGTTTGTTTTACAAAAAGTATTGTGACAACTAAATCAATAAGAACTTACATGTCCTGCAACAGCAGACTCTTCGTCACCACCATTGTCAGTGCCATAATACTGTCTCACTTTATTCTCCAGAGATGTAGGATCAGCACCTTGCAGTCTGTCAATCTTTGTCTGTAAGAAAACCAATAAGATTCTACACTGTGGTGAATAATGTTACATATTTCAACATGAAACGGGTACCTAATATAGGTACCATGAGTTTGGAGTTTCCCGATATTTTCGACACTGTCTAAAGTTCCATCCTCATGGAGAGAAGACCCGTTTCATGTTCAAATATTGTTAAAAACCATGATAGTTAAAAATGAATCTTGCATATCTTTTAAACTCAGCATAAAGATTATGCAAAGTTTTGAATAGATATAAGAATTAAATCTTATTACCCGACTCCTGTAAAATATGAATGTAGGCATCGCACTGACGCCTTGCGCTCCTGCTGTTTCCGCGCACCTGTCCACGTCAACCTTGAGGAACACGGCCCCGGGGTACTTTGCCGGTAGCTGCTCGAAGAACGGAGCGATCCTCTGACAAGGCGGGCACCTAAACAACACAGAACAACGCTTTAGAGCCCAACTGTTGCACCATGACTTGAAGTTTTGTACACCAACCGCTTACCAAGTCGCTGTAAAGTCAACCACAACAAGTTTGGCACCAGCAGTTGCCAGTTCCGTCTGGAAATGTGCCTCACTTTCAATAACAGTTGCTAAACCCATGTTTTCTATATTTTACGACCAAAAACGCTAAGCACAACAACCGAAATGGATTTGTGATTAGCAATTAGCACAATGACATTTCAAAATGGATGGATGATGACATGAACATTTGACTTGATCACAGACTTGACGTTTGTTTGCTAGTGTTGCCGTCAAAATATAGAAACAAAAGAGCCAATTAGCGTAATTTATTTATTTATTTATTTATTTATTTTAAGGACTCCCAACAAAAGATACATTGATATATATTCTAAACATTATTCACAAGGTCTTCGAAACTTATGCACTTTTAATTACAGGGGGCCACAGCGTGCACATTATTTTTAGACAATTTTATGGCTGAGACTTATAACTAAACTTATGGTTAAAAAAAAAGAAAAAACTAACTAGATAAAAACTTAAAAATAACTTAATATTGAAATAAAATGAAAATAATTATTTTATATAATAAAGATTCATGAAAGAGTAAGTCTACAAGTTCATAAGAATTTGTGGCAACAACTAGAAACTTTAATCATTACATAAAAAAGAAAAAAAAAAATTAATAAAAAGGTTATTCAGGCTTGGGGTAATTGGTTAGATCTTGGTAGTAATATTTTATATAAAGATCTTTTGAATTTAGGCAACTTATCAGAAATATCGATGTCTTCAAATTTTGAAAGAGTATTGTACTGGCGGAAGAGTCTTGGCAATGAATAATGTTTACCTACATTAGTCCTACAATGTTTTGTAGCAAAAAGATTATAAGATTTTTTCCTAGGTAGTCGGGTTGGAGCATGAATTTCAAGTTTGTTGACAAGTTCGGTTGAATCGATGCTACCATTAAACATTTTGTGCAGAAACACAAGGTCTAAATAAGTTCTGCGAAATGAGAGTTCGTGCATGTTATAGTGTGTGAGCCTGTCTTTGTAACTTGGAAGCTTCCTAGCCATTTTGTTTGCGTATGACAAGTGATAAAGAAAACGCCTCTGAACGCTTTCAATTCTTTTGGAATATACATCGTAGTACGGGTTCCATACTTGACAGCAATATTCAAGGATGGGTCTTACTAGGTTCTTAAATAATTTAATTTTGGTGGATGTATGTTTAAACTCTTTGGTGTTCCTGATTACGAATCCTAAAGTTTTAAATGATTTCGTAACAATAGTCATAATTTGTTTATCAAATTTTAGATGAGAATCGAAAATAACGCCTAGATCACGGGTTTGTTTAACGGTTGTTAGTTCACAGTTATTTAAAAAGTAGCGATGGCTAGGGGTAGTTTTATTGCGACTAAAAGACATGTGGTAACATTTTTGGACATTAAGGGGCATGCGATTACGCTCTGACCAGGCTGATAGTCTGTCTAAATCTTCTTGTAGCTCGGAAACGTGTTGTGAGGTATGGATAGGTTTTAGTATTTTCATATCGTCGGCATATAAATAAATTTGGCTATTAATAAAGTTATCTGCAATGTCATTTATGTAAGCATTAAAAAGGATGGGACCTAGGTGTGAGCCTTGAGGAACTCCAGATGAGGCGATGAAAGCATTAGATTGGTATCCAGATACTGTAACTACTGATGGTCTATTTTTAAGGTAAGAAGTGAGCCAAGAGAGAAAACTCCCAGCTATGCCGAGCCGAGTAAGTTTGGATAAAAGTAAACCATGGTCAATTTTGTCAAAAGCTTTGCTGAAGTCCGTGTAGATAGTATCAACAGGTATTTTATTATCAGTAGAGATTGAGAGTTCGGAAGAGTAGCACAGTAAGTTGGTTGTAGTAGACCGGGCTATCATAAATCCATGTTGAAAATCGTTTATGTATTGTTTAAGGTGCCATGATAAGTGCTTTGTAACAAGTTTTTCTAAAATTTTTCCTATTATTGGAAGAATAGAGATAGGCCTATAATTTGCCACGTAAATAACAATAATAAATAACAACAAAATTACCCATACTTAAGTTTCCACTGCTGGGATACATAATAAAAATAGATTTTCACCACGGGAGTCGGCGACTATCGTCCCGATAGTTGTGTCCGTTAACGGCTCTAAGCGAAGTCTCGACCATCACTCTCGACTCGAGGCGTAGTCCTAATTGGCAGCGATCGTACGATGGTGCGATGCGTTTTTCATCGTTCGATCAAAGTGGTTAAGGTTATTTTATGTGCTCGCTCGATTTGCGAGTTTCAATTAGGACACTCTGATGAAATTTGTATGTTAGAAACTCGTAGCACGACGAGAACGCATCGCACCATCGTACGATACGACCCCTTACACTGGGAAGCCGGATCAAGGGCCAGATCCAGAAGACTGTAGTAGGTACATACTCCTGTGCTCTGCACATTATGTAGTTCATAATATATCAAAGGCGACAAATCAAATCTAATATCGGGCGAGCGAACAAGCCGGTATTATTTTGTTTCCTAGAATACGTAGGTAATTAAATAGTTGTTAAAAGTAGGTACCTACCTAAAACCTAACGTTGGCATAAGTATATTTTTTAGTCAGGCTTGGCCCTGACACCAAAATGTATAAAATAACCAGAAAATAAGGTTGGTTGTAGGTACCTACTTCAGTTTCAATTGTCCGAGCTTATCTTATAGTTCCCCGCGGCGCCGAGCTTATCCCAGCAATAAATTATTCTCAGCTCTCCAAATCGCACCAATCCCTTTTAATAAAAACAAATCTCGCTGCAATTTGTTAGGTGGGAGGGATTTATCACAATAAAGAAATCAACATTGCTTAAAGAAATTTCTTGTTATTAGGTATTTCGTTCGTTAAACGTTAAACCAAACTTCCTAATTTTCTTAAAATAAAGCAAAATTAGTCACTAGGTACAATTGAAAAATAGTTAAAACGAAGATGGGTCTAACTGGGTCTAACGAGCGGAAATCTTCAATTTTGGCTCCTGTAATAGATAATGACCAACCCTTACATAGGTATGTATTATTAGATAGTATAGATGCAAAGGCAATAGGTACCTTTGATCTATGTATGTCATAATCAGAATTAAATCAATAAATCAGTCTCAGATTCGTTGTGGTAGAACCTAGGCACAATAGTACAATAGACGGATCTGGGTGATTTAAATAAACGTCTGTAATTGTGTACATAGCTTAAAGAGATCAAAACTATAGACAATGGTGTTTTGATTGTAGATCCAACATTTATATAAATAAAACATAATAGTAAGAGTCTTTTGGTAGGTACTTACCTACCTACTACAGTTTTCACCATTTCGATGAAAATATTCTTCAAATTTTTATTTAGGTAGGTACCTATTTATTGAGATACATCAACAGATTAATCATTGTAACGTTACCTAATAATTACTTTTTGCTAAATTTACTATTCTATAAGTACTAATATTATAAAGAGGAAAGATTTGTTTGTTTGTTTGTAATGAATAGGCTCCGAAACTACTGGACCGATTTCAAAAATTCTTTCACCTTTGGAAAGCTACATTATCCCCTAGGCTATAATATAGCAAAGAAAATTGCGGGAAAGTGTAAAACGCGGGCGAAGCCGCAGGGCGGAAAGCTATATAGTTACCAATAAATTAGATAATATTTTAGTCAATAACTTTGTAACTTTTTTTAGCGTCAGATAACATGCTCAGAAAGCATTTTTATTTGGTATTTAAAAAATATTAAGTAAGAAGGTACTTATTTTTTAATTTCTACTTGTCTTCTAGAAATTGAATAGAATAATAACACAAGTATTGATTCCATTGGTGATCTATTATGACTGCAGGACATCAGGAATGCAGGAACTTTTCCCAGAACTCCCACATGTCTAATAATAAATAAATGAATTTGTATCCTAAATTAACTTATAATAAGTAGGTAATTAAATAAAAAATAACGGCTATCTTGAACTTCCTAGCTTTAATCTAAAAGAAACTTAAAAGTAGGTTAAACTTAACTTCTTAATAACCCAAAATCTTCTTTCAAATTCAGATCATTTATTTAACTTTTGGAACATATACTCGTAGAACACTTAGTCACGTCAACCTGTTACATACAAGAGTGTCCCAAATACCATAGCATAGGTATATATTCAACACGAGTAAAGGCGCGGACGGCATCTAGTGTACATTAATTTTGCTGTAACAAACACACCTCGTGCGAACACAGTGCAGACCGCCACATAAAAGCCACGGCGAGCGCTAGATAACTTCAGTTTTCAGTCGAATTCGGTCACTTCAAGAATACGCAATCACCATACGTAAATCTCTGAAAACAAAAGTGTTTGTTTTCCTCGCGCAACATAAACTATGCAATAAATTTAAATCAGTGATGCAGCCGAAGCTTATAATAACTTTTTTAGTGTTAATTACTTTGTATTTTATTAATTGTGGATCGAATTTGAAAACCATTCACTGCACGGACGACTACCCATCTCAGAAAGATTTGCACATTTTATTGCATTCGCTTGGCAAGATTATTAATTTTTCATTCGCACATTGCAAGCAAATAACTTTGGATTTAATTCTTGGATTGTTTCTTGTTGATGGTAAGTCAAAAAATGACCCTGTAACTATTAAGTCTTAACTACATTAAATTCACCCCTATTATACCCATGTTATGATTACTTTCCCACTGCTGGGATAAGGTCAACCAGTCTAAATGCG
Source organism: Chloroclystis v-ata (assembly GCA_963691955.1). Classification (NCBI taxonomy): domain Eukaryota; kingdom Metazoa; phylum Arthropoda; class Insecta; order Lepidoptera; family Geometridae; genus Chloroclystis; species Chloroclystis v-ata. Next base: position 8,154,596 of record OY829905.1, read on the forward strand.
TCTATGGAGCAAATGCGTTTTTTTGAATTTATTCGAGAACTATTCAACATACGTTGACTTCTGTCATCTTGTTGCATTTGTTTGAACTAAATACAGAAAATGCAGTTCGTGCGGATGGCGTAGCAGTTCACATATTCGAGTAATTGGCCATTTTGAAAATTGCACGTTTCTGAACAAATTTTGACTGCGTGAGGCGAGTTACTAAATCCATGTTAGTCATTAGTTTTCTTCAATTAACTGATTTTATTCAATAATCATTGTAAGGAATAAACTATGGGCTACCTACACAGACAGTTATTTTTAGTGAAAAAGCTTTATTTAAGGAAATAATAATGTTTCCATTTATAAGGTTTGGATTAATTTCTTGGGGTAAATGCGTCTGCTGTTATGGGGCAATTGCGACTGTGGGACGCATTTACCCCCAAAACATATATCGTCAACCTTTTTATGTCGGCAAATTTTAATATGAAAATTAAATGCAAAAAAAATCTGGTCTCATGGAGGTTTTTATATCGTTTTTGTCAAATTATTATTTGAAAATATACAAAAGTCAGAATATACTTAACTTTAATTTAAAAAAATGCGGTGTAGCCTTCAAATTTGTGTTTTATTATAATCTGTATTGTTCTACGGTTCTATCAAAATCTCACGCGTAGAAATTTGTCTACTATCGTCCCATCGTATTACTTACATTTGTTATTTTTAGACTTTTGTTGAGTTTTGATAGTTTGTCCGTACCCAAATAAAATGTTGACAGCATCTGGATTTGACAAGGGGCTAATGCGTCTATCAAAATATAGACGCATTTCCCCAATTTTTACTAAATTGTCTCTAAATGCATCAATTATTATTTTTGACTAGTTTAACTATCATACTATTGTAAAGAAATTTGAACCAAAAAGTTATATCTAGTTATTATCACGAAAAGCTTATCATTAAAGTTTTTATTCAATAAAGACGCATTTTCCCAAAGCGGGGCAAATGCATCTAAAATTCCCATTTAAAATAAATAGTCAATTTGAAACATCTGTAAAGCTCCAGGGAAGATATCGCTGATTGAACTTTGTGCAGAAATAGCCATAATATTGGACTACAGTTTCAAAAAGTGGATAATGCCATACATTTGATCACAATGAGGCTCTAACTTGAAGTGATCGAGAAATACCACGCATTTGCCCCGATTGACCTTATAGGGATTTTTCTCTTGACGAGAGAGTCGAGGGTCATAATTCACCACGCTGGCCAAGTGCTGGTTGATGAATCTCATATGTCGTTTTTAGACACGTAAGAGTTATCAGATCATGCCCTTTCCTCACGATGTTTGCATTCATAGTTTTATCACGTTTTAGAGTACACATAAATTTTTAGTTATTTTTAGGTTGCACTGCGGGGTTTGAGCACACGAACTTCGGAATGAAAGTCGATCGCGCTCCCACATAGCCAACACGGTTCTCTTCATCTCGTCATCATTATACGAGTATTACCTATATATACATAGTATTATTATATTCTAGCGGTGTTGAATTTTGTTGCGACATTTGGGACAGTTATAACGTTAAAACACATTTATGCAATAGGCTAACTTTTAATATTTGTTTTAATTTATTAATTTGAATGTGCGATTTTCAGTGAATCTTCGTTTTACCAATCATGATTCGATGCCGCAGTCGTACAAAATACACTTGAAGAGTCTACTCAGTACCATCCATAAAACCCTGGCTTGTTATTACTCAAATTCCAGTATGGATGACAACACCGGCAAAAGTAAGTCTTAACTAACTATATAATGATTTCGTACATAAAGCACAAATCAATGCAAAAGCACTTTATTTGTACACCAAACACAAAATAGGCACATACAATGGGCGGCCTTATCGCTAAAGAGCAATTTCTTCCTGGCCACGACGTTTGGATGGAAAAGAGAGGTGTTATTAAAATAAAGGATATGAATAGACAGGGTTGTACTTACTGATACTTATAATAAAATATTTATGTTAGTATTTGTAATAAGTAATAAGTGAATATAAATATAATTTAAGTAATATTGAAATAGATAATAATATACCTACTTATCTAATAAATTTGTAAGAAATTTCTTATTTTATTACATATTTTAATGCCGCACTCTGGATGAAGAGACGGCTTCTTATATCTTGCTCTTCACCTATCATAATCCATTTTAATTATCTCTTTGGCATTTCAATTGTTTAATTTTATTTTTAAGAAACATACTGAATAAACAATATTTTCTAGTTTCAACATTATTTAAAAGTGAAACACTCTGGTACACTCGGCAAAAGTCATTAAAACTGAAAAACAATAACAAAAGAATCCCAGTTGATCATGAACTACAAGGGTTTCCAGACTGGACTATATACCTTAACACTGTATTGGACCCGAAATTATCAAACCCCAACGCTGAAGTATCAGGTATGTAGTAACTGTAGATCTAGTATTTATTTAACTTAATTTTAAATTAATTAAGCTGCAAATATTGATGTTTGTTCCTAGATTCAGAAATACATTTTTAATACATGTCTATAACAATTTTCTAAATGTTATTAAATTACACACTAAATTAATGATAATTCAAATAATTCATTCACCTAAGTTAAAATTCTGATAATCAAGCCACAAAAGTAAAAAAAGTCAAAATTCTTATTTCCATAGAAACACAAAGATTTACATGAACATAATTATCAGAAAAAAACTTATAACTAAATAAATCATTTTTATCTCGTCTATGTACTGATTTTCCGGAGTATTCTAACCGATTATTGAATAATGTAGTGTAGAGCATTCCATCGCAATTTCTGCGATAATTTCGTACGATCGTTTTATCTCCTGCAAAATTAGTACCCGATTATGTTAACGGTTACCAGTTTATCATAGAATCTAAAGTTGGCGTATCACTCTTCAGAGCTTGCTCATACTTTTGGAAAGGCGCGTACGACATGAACGAAAAAATTACATCGTAGACGAAATTGACTCGCCTACTACTAATGCATTCTGTATAAAGTAGATATACCTACCACAAACATAACATTGATAGTATCACGTGGTACAGTGGTGGTCGGCTAGAATTCTCCGAATTTTTGTGTCTACACAGGGTTTTTGTGTCTATTGCTTAGATTTCATTAGGTAAATAGGTAATTATTTTTCAGTCCCAAACCACTAAACAGAATCTTATTGGTGAGCGATGATGTTCGTCTTTACCACGGATATTTTAATTCACATTGTACTGATAATAATATAAATTTTAAGTTTTTTTTAATTATAGAGGAACTCAGCTTAATTTCTTCTGAGTTAAATACATTTTTCTATTGATAACGATGTATTCGTCTTCCATAGGTTTAATAAGTCCTCTAAATTCAAATTATCTTGACGCAATTAAATAAAATACGCGATGCAAAATTTACAGTATTAGAACCTGCGCTGCGGACGCTAATCGTGTCTTTTTCTCCTTATGTTAACCCGTTTTATTTTGTTACACCAGCCAATGAAAAATAAAGGCAATTGGTGGGTAACTTTGTAACTAAACTAGACACCGAACTGATAAGGTCGGTGAGACCCTTATGGGCATCAGGGACCTTGGTCTCAAAACCTGCCAGTTTTTCCACTATCTGACCGGCCAAGAACTCGCCTAATTGCTTATTGACTCGGACCATGAATTAATCCTTATTTAAATAACTCATGTTAAAAGATTTATGCGTCTCACGCATCGAGAAATGAGTTTTTCCTTAAGGTAAAAATTGATAGAACTTCGTTATAATGGTAATCTATCTTGACTTGTAATATTTAATAATACATAAATATTTTAATCTATCATAAGTATATTTGCTGGGTATTTTTTACAAGTACAAAATAGTTTGATTAACACTTTTGTTGTCGTCATTATTGGTTTGCTATGAAATAATTTTATTTATTTTCATATCATTTATTTTTATTTCAGATAGATGTTTAATTAAGTTATCAGAAAATACACATAACCCTTCGGAGGTCCAGCTGCCATGCCGACTTCCTCAAGTTTGTTACGACATGTTGGTCGATGGCTCCTTCCATGGCTATGGACTTACACACAGGTACCTATTTGCTGTAATCCTTCTCAATTTGACAGAAAAACCTATGAAGTCAGTGCTATTTATTAAATAATAGCGGTCGAAGCCGCGGCCCGGTAAGCTAGTAACCGGGCCGCGGCTTCGCCCGCCTTCAAGCTTACATTTTAAACCTTCCCTGGAATACTACGAACATTTCAAGACCTAAACTAGCTAAATCATATTCTACTAGGTATTTTTATTTCCTATAACCTCATTTAATGTATGTGTTCTATGGTTTCAGGCTGTTGCTTCTAATAGCGGCCCACTTCGGGCGCGGCTGCACCGTGTTCTCGGCCGCGCAGGACCGCGCGCTCAGAGACACGTTCTGTCAGACCATCTACATCGAGGCGCACTACATCGCCGCACACGACTTCTACTTGCTCGACTTACTGATGGAACAGAGTGAGTTTGACAATAATTTACACTGAAAATACTTTTTTTACATATACTAGGTACACATAAAAATTTTTATTTTCAAAAGGAACGAAATTAATTATCTAACTTAAAAAGAAAATAAGATCGATATAGGCTCGTTTATACTATGTTGTATACGTGGAACATCATTCAAATTACTAAGTTTTATAAATACAAAATTAATTTCTCTTTCATTTATATTTGTTTATCTGCAAAATATTTCTTCCACTAAGCCACAATAATCTACACACATAATCTTGAAGCTTCTATATAATCATCATTCGTATAGGTACTCTAGAAAACAGGCGTATTTTAGCTGTTGCATGCTCTTTGTTATGACAATATTGACTGTCTGGAGTTGGTTTCAACAAGCGATCTAGACAAAGCTTCAACAAGCGATCTAGACAAACAAAACTTTTGCAATTCCCTAGTTTGCAAAAAACTACGCGCGTAAAACTCTCACTACAAGGCTGCTAGAACTGTATATCTAGTAGATACCATTATCTAGTACTAAATTGATATCTTTAACAGTAGCAAATAAGCTCGTGAATTTTGTAAAACATACAATAAATTCTCCCTTACAGTCGCTCTATGCACCTTGGACGGGCACAGCGAGTTCATCAGTCGTCCCTGGCTACTGGGTATCCTGCAGTTCCAGACCAGTCACGGCTGCTTCAACGAACCAGCCAGTCCACAGTACGTCATTACCAACGACACTAGCAAATCAAGTGGGGGCTTTAAGTCTCGAGGATTTCGAAGCTCCAATGATTCGCCACCACCGCTGTCGAAAGAATTCTTCAACGGTCAATGCAACACGCATGTAACATCCGTCGCTGCCGCCGCTTTGGCGGCTTCTATCAGGTTCATTCTGGAGAATGATGATATTTTGTTCGTTCGATGTCGTACTTAGAAGCCTTATTGTTTTTTGTACTTTCTCTGAATGAAAATGGGGAATGTGGTAAAAGGTTTTGTTAAATTCAGGCCAAAGATGTTATAAAATTCACATTATAAAATGTTTGCTGTATGTGCTGTTGGTGTGCCTAAATGAATAAATAAGTAAAAACGGACGTTTCTTCCTTTTTTTTCTTAGGATTTACACTTACGCTATGATTATGACGAAGACACATTTATTTCAACACAGAATTTTATGAAATGTTCACGAACTCGAAAAATAAGACGCGGAAATTTCAAAATGACGATGATGCAATTTTCGATTCGTTTAAATTAATAAATGTTAAAAAATCTTATTTAAATGTCACTCACTCTATTTATATCTAAATGGTGTCATTCAAAACTAGTAGCTATTGCGTAATGAATGCTATTGGAATAATTAGGATGTATAATATAATCGTAGAATTTGGAGCAGGAATAATGAGTATTTTTTGAGTAAGCAGTGCAATGGTAAAAATAATCATCATCAATTTAAAGACTATTTTGAAATGGAAAATAGTAAAATTCCTAAATTAAAATAAGTTTAAAATTTTTGTATAGGTACAATTAAATATTTATTCAATAAGCTACCGACCATTTGCCACCCAACGCACTGCCGTCAGCGCGTAACATTGTAAATTGAAAAAAAAAGTACAGCAAACCTGTCCCTTCCTCCATTTTAAGGTCTTCAATATCGAAAGTGACACTCGTCGACCTCACTTATTATTAAGACGCCAATGCCGCCCGGATGCACGCAGCTTCCGGTAGCCAGGGAACTGTAGAGATGCAGGTGCCACTTCCGAAGGGCTTTCAATAGGCTATTTGACAGTTCCTATGAAACACTATAACAAAATGGCATCCGCATCGGTAGTTATTGAAAATAGAGTTAGTTATTTGTAGGTAAGTCATATTTCTGCAGTACAAAGCTGGGACCTCAAACGAGAAGTAAATAAATCATTTTAATATTTTTCTTTAAAAGTTATTCGAGTAGCATATACCAGAAAGAGGACTTGAGTGCCATTCTGTGTGTTAGCAGTACCAAGGGACCTGTTTTATGCCGCGAATATAAATCGCAAAGACGAGTTTTAATATCATAAAAGATTTTTACTTTAACTCGTTCTATCAACTACTGAGTCTGACTAATAAGTTTATTGCCACTTAATTTTTTTGTTGTCTAAAAAATAACAATTCAGAATTTACATTTTAATTTAATAAACCTTGAGATTTAGTAACAATACCTTAGTCTATTTTTTAGGCTCGGGCCCTAGGTACTATGTTGGTTAATTGCATCTATTTTAATAATATGAATTATAATGGCTGTATAGCATAATTAAGAGTAAACCAAGCTGGTTTTGGATTGAAACCGCAATGCAGTTAGCCTTGATGACATCACAAGGAAGCTATTTCAGCAGCCGGTCACGAAATAGAGCATTTCTTAGCGCAGAGTCACCTCTAAATCTAGACCAGCGAGGAAACTGGGACCTTTTGTGCTTCATCATCATTATAACTACCACATCTGTATATTACGTTATACTTCTGGGCATGGGTCTTCCCAACAGAACTCATTATAATCCTTGAGAGAATGATCACTCAATACGCATGTAAGTTGTAGTACCTAATCTTACTACTAACTAAACTTTGTTGGTATTACTCTCGTGTTTACAAAGGATTTAAACCACACTCGACGCTTCGACTGCAACAAGAACAGTATTTATCAGGAAGAGTGAGCGTTCCACCGTGCTCCGTTTGTTGGTGTCTTTATTATCGCACTAGTGCAGTATTGGTATTACTGCATGCGTGTAGCATAGACGAAATGTGTAGTTCGGTTAATGGCTCTAAAACAATATGATAAAGCTTACACGCACAAGTGTGTTGAAAAATAAGCTATAGTAACTAACGCCCTTGCAATCTGTCATCCCTTCCACACCGCGGCTGTGGGTGTCCTAACTCATTGTTCGCACAACAATAGTATCTGTAATAGACTAAAATACTTTAAGGCGCTAGCATATGCAAACTGTGCTCTCCTTGAAATAAAGAGAGACAAAGCAGCTATTTTATTGAAATACTCCTAATTATTAAGTAGATTGTTAAGTTAGAATTATGTAGACTGTAGTATAATCGTGTGGTGCCGACCTAAGTAGGAACCTAAAAGTCAAATGTCCTCAATTACTACACTAAAATACTCTATAAAAACTGCGGATAGGCGTCGTGTGCCAGAGCCTGGAGATAGTACTAATGTATGCAGACGTTGCAGCCGCTGAGGATGAGTCATAAAAGTGTGATGAAACGTCTGACGCCCATACTAAGAATGCATTGAAACATTCTAATTATTTGATTGCATTGTTTGATTAGGCTTAACTCTATTTATTAACAAAAATTTATTTGAGTTTTATCTTAACGCGAAAGCAACATTACCTACTAGTAATTTTATTAAAATGTATTCAACATTCTTGGACATAAAAAAACAAGTAAAACATTATAGTTCGTGGAACAATCAATATTTTATCAGTAGGTTACCCATCCTTGTAGAAATTAATTTAGACGAAATTTATATCTGATAAGATTAGTAGGTAAGTAAGTAAAATGAGGATAAAGCTGTAGGACAATTTGAAGCATGTATTTTTTAGCCCATTAACTTATTCGTAGAAAATGAATCAGTAACACTTGACTCAAATAGAATTAAAACCTTTTGAAACGTGTCTTTAAAGTGTAGGTATGTATTTAATGGTGTTACAGTTCCAACTCTCACGTCAAAGTTTGAATAATAAGAATCGCCTCATTCCACTGCCCAAATCGTAGGGTCATTTACAGTAAAAATGTGTAAGAATTAAAATGCACGGCCGTCTGCGTCTACCGTTAGCTCAAACAATGAATAAGTAGGCGCTAGTCCAGGGACAGGCACCGAATTTCAAACATCTAGAATTAGGGCATCACGACGTAAATTATTAGTCGTAAATACTAATTTATCGATCGTTTGCAAAATTCATGGTGTAACGGTAATGAGGTATATTCAATATGATTTTGGTATCGAAGACACATAACCAAATCAATGAGTAGGACATCCGTTTAACGTGTGCTCACGTTATTTTTAGTATAAATAAATAATTCTTTGTTATTTACATAAAATAAAATATAAAACAATGTGAAAAATAAGCCCAGATGTGGGTTAAAATATTCTTAGCCGCCAGGAGCTCTCCTTGTTTTTCGCCTCGATCATGTGCCAGAGACTGAACCAAGCTGTATGTCACGACTTATCCGGCTGGTGGACATCTCATCCTTATATAATGTATCTGTAGGCCAATATTTGCAATCTGTTGTTGTCCACCTGTCATAACTCTATCACTCGGTATCACTACCGTCTAAACACGTGTTCAACCTTTCCTGCTAGATCTCTTTTATGTTAACTAAAACTTTATCCATTTTAGAATTAAAATAGATTCCTACAATATTTTAGATTTCGAGTAGGTAACAAATAAAAATTCACAAATAATAATAATCGGTTGTCTTATGTAGATCATTATGCAAAATTCTCGCTCACCTTTAACCCCAAATCTAGGCCAATAAAGATGTATATAGAGTCCCAGACCAATCTGCACCTAGTGACACAAAAGTGATGTTATATGACGCAACATACATTGTGCAAACACGAGTTATGTTTAGCATGCCGTCTGAAGAGCTTTCTCAAACTAGGAGCACCCGAGACTTTGTTCAATTGGCCGTAGGTAGGCCGTGAAATTGACACACTATCGTCAACAATTGTCATACAGTGACGAATGGAGAGTACGTAACTGAGGTTGACGGTACCGTAACTTTGCAACCGTGATTTTTGAATAATAAATGCACGTCAGTTTACTAACAGACAACCCGACAGAGTGTCATGAGAAGTAGGTATTCACTGATAGTATTCATGATATTTATTTATTTATATACTACCAAATCACTACTAGACTACCAATACCTACTACAAATAAATATTGTGCAGTCATAGTGCGCTTGAGTTGAGAAGTTAACAAGAAGATGATGAAGTAGGTTCCTATAACGCACATTTCGAAGCTTAAAATCTTTGTTAGTCTAGTTTTTTCTATCGCCTTCCGATGACAAAATGCTGATTCTGAGGCCTATTTTGCAAGACATTGCAAGCGCATTTGTAAAACTGGTAATTGATTCTAGGTTTTGAAACATCTCAGTTCCTTGGAAATCACCGAATTGGTCGTAAATTAGTATTTATCTGTTGTTGATCGCGGACACCCTAGCTAGGCAGTTATGTAAAAATGTGTGAGAAAGACATGTTTACACTCACTAATAGCTACTTGACCAGACTTCCATACAAATGTATGAGGTCGATGAGCTCTACAATTTTACGCATAGGTAATTTATTATATTGCACATCGATGAATATTGCATTGAATTGGAACTTCAGGCTTGAATTTCAGAGGGTAAGTTGTGAATTCTGATTATAAAATCATAAACAGTTTTACTAGCAAAATATGTATCTAATATTCAATTGAGGTTTTGAGCTAAATAACATTTAAAATCATTATGCATACAAAAACTAAAAGAGTGAAGACAGCGCGTTTATGTCTTTTGTATGAAAAACAAAAAATCTATTAGCCCTTAATCTCAGGTAAAGTTGACCTATCTACATGTCCATATTGAAAATAAAACAACTTATCAGGTTACTTGAAGTCAACAACATTTTTATGTATAAATATTTTTTGGACTATAAAACATTAGCGAGTAATGAACGACTCAGAAAAATCCAGAAGTGCGCGGCGGGGTTTGAACCCACGACCTTCGGAAGGGAAGTAGAGTGTGCTCCCACTTAATCAACACGGCTCAAAGTATTTTATTAAAATTGAATTCAGAATAAAATAATGTTGCCCTAAACACCCTAAAATTCGCGACATTTCGCACTAAATCTTGTTTCCGGACAGCAATGCTCTTGGAATCCAAACGAGACTTTTATTCAAATCTAAGAATCACGAGAAAGTGAATTACATAGGCTATGTGGCAGTATTACGCAGATATTGTATGTAATAAGAATTGTTGACTTTCGTTACATTCAAACGTTGGTAATCCCAATGGAAATTTCGAGATGTTTACGTGTGACATAAGGTACACGGAATAAAAATGCAAGCTCGGAGTAAGGTGATGTTAAAAACGGGTAAGTATAATGTTTTTTATAAAAGTTAGTTATCAATGTCGCATTTGTAAATGGAAGTTGGTTTTAAACATAGACCAAATGTCTAAAAATTTTGGTTTAACCAAAATGCACGATTTCTGTTCAAACAACCACAGCCTAAGAACGAAGTCAACAATATCATAAACAAAACAAGTACCGTTCGGTCGGCAATAGAGTCATTGCAAGGCGAGTCACAGCGCTCTTCCGTTACACTAGTCTGATATAACTATGACATTTTGACCATAGGGACCAATGCGTCAATGGGGCCAAGCTTTGTCTGACCGTAACACGGATACTCTGTAAGGATTTCATAGACTACTTACGGGTTAATGTACTAGTTTCTTGGTTTTGTTCTAGTTTGTAGACAATATTGGTCTAAGCAATATGGAGTAAAACTGGCTTGAATAGGTATTAGAATAATAATAAATATATAAATGTAACTAAGGTATTTCCCAGGTATCAAAACCTCAATCAATAAGGTAAGTAATTAACCTAAGACATTATGATTTGTATAAGGATTACCCAGACCAGAATGAGCCATGTATAATTAGCCGCATTAAATGCAGAGAACTCTTAAGCGTCTGGGAATAGTTCAGCGCGGGATTTCCTCGTCGTATTCTTTCACCATTCAAGCTTAGCTTTACATTAGATGGTTTTGGTAAAAAAACGATATCTATTTGAAGTCGAGTGTATAAATCGATACAGCTTTTTCTTCTGTTTCTGTAGTTGAGTAGTGTATAATGTCGATAGAAATGTGTCACGAGTGGAAACCTCGGAATCAAGGTCTATCTTCGGTTCGGTATAACATAATGAAATACTTTTTGAATATTTATAGATTGTCCGAGGTCTCAAAACACCTTTGTTCAATATGGAACATCACGTGTCTGTGTTTTTAATTTGGTGCAACAATAAGTATGCGAGAAAGACTTATTTTGCGGCACAGTTAGGTACATAGTATATAGGTACCTAAGTATATGGACGCAGGTCACGGCGCATAAGGTTTGGCTAAATAATATTTAATACTAATTTTCCACTCAAGTGATTATGCAAACTCAACCCGTACGGTACCTATTCAGAGGGCACTAGACCATAATATTTTTTCTGTTTAAACAATAAAGATATTAATTCGAAAAATATTAACGAATATTTTCACGCTAAGTAAATAAATAAATAAAAATAATTATTGCTGGACAATTCACAATTCACACCAATACTGGTATTTGGTAAATATATATTATAAAGGAACTAAGTACTTCATTACGAATTCAAAAATTACGTTCTTTTAAATTCTTAGACTCAAATAAATATTTTTTACAAAATAATTTTAGGATATTGAGTTAAATATCATATTCTCTTATTTAGCAATATTAAGTCAATCAATGTACCTATGTCACCTTCATACAGGTCAACAAACAAGACCCTTATACACAATAAGATACTACAATTTGAGCCAAAACGAACATAAAAAAGTGGTTTTTATGTTTGTTAACTCAAAAATTTTGTGAACTGTGTGAATTGATTTTAATATTTATATATATTTAAACATAATTTACATATTTATGTAAATATAGTATCAGTAGAGAAGTCTCTATAAAATTATCAGTAGTTCACGATCGTGATCTGCATCTGCACTGAATGGCCACGACTTGAGCACATTCCATGTCTAAAATAGGAAACATAGGATAAAGATTAGTGAAGAGTTATCAAATATCGTAAGCATCACACAGCTGTAGATAAATAAATAAATTTTGCTGGACAATTCACACAATTAGTTACACAGCAACAATTAGCCCCGTGGTAAGCTCGAAGCTTGTGTTACGGGTTCTAGATTTCTGATATACTTATTAAAATATATATTCATAGATAAATATATATACATTTATTTATTTAGTATACATATAATATCACCCAGACTCAGATCAAAATCTGCGGATTGTAAAAAAATGGATTAAAATCATTTTATTTTGTTGTTTTCAACTTTGTACCTAAGCTAAGCTTGATATTCGAAAAAAATACAATAAGACCGAATCTTAGAAAGGTTACGTTAATGTAGATAAGGTTCACTTTTGCATTTTCAAACCATTAATCAAAGATTTCAATTATTACTTACTTAATTACAAAAAAACGGCTTGCTTCCGCTGTTTTTATCTGGCATGAGCATTTGAGCATGTATACCTTGCTGGATGTACTTACTGATTTAACCTCCTAGGTCTTCTTATTCTAGTCAATACCCTATTCTAACGTATAACCTACATTTATATTACTATTAATAGGTAATATTAACTTTAATAAATAAAAAAGTAAAACTAGCTTTCTTTTAGCATTACTAGCCTACTACTATTATGAATGGTAATATTAACTTTAATAAATAAAAAAGTAAAACTAGCTTTCTTAAAGCGGAAAAATCCACTATAAGGCGAGTAAGTACAATAAAACGCGGGCTATGCCGTAGGTGGAAAGCATGTATAAAATAAATATACCTACTAGTGTAGACGAATGATTTTATCGCTGCAATCAAAAGATTCAAGAGAAAACAATAATACCAACATTAATCGTCTGAAGTGTGTTTTATTATCTGTTACGTACACATACGAAGAAAAGTGAAAGCACGTAATGATTTATGGCACGTGAAGATGCATCTCATGGAGGGAAGCCAGGTGTATGTACAGCTATTATTGTAGAAAAAATGAGGTTCAACCACCTTACCAACGTTAATTGGCAGTAATTGATTGATTCTGATTCTGTCCGCAAAATCACACAACTGAAAAATTACTTGGACACGTTATCATTATCAATCGTTTTCCCATTTTCTTTATTTTAGTTTTTTTTAGTCTTCCCCTGAATCTGAGTATTTTCTAGGTATCATTTAACACATTCAATGCCCAAACCCTGCTGCGTAGCCCACCAGGCTGCCCGACGCCACACCGTGCTATACGAGCGTGTGTCATGGGCGCTTATTGTTAAATTATCATCTTTTTTATCCCTTTTTACAAACAGTTTACAACAAAGATAATATAAACAGTGTTTGGTTAAATAAAACACACATAAAATACACAAACATTTTTGTTTATTTTCACAAAACTTAAGACACGCTATTTGCTTAGAAGCTAATTATTCTCTAGTATTGCAACGCTTAATGACTCCATACACATAATAGACTAGATAACATTTACATCTATTTTGGTCGAGAGGTAGATAAATGCTTTACATAATTATATAACTCGCATCGGTACTATACATAATAATTTTCAAGAGATTTATTATTTATGCCAAAATGAAATTGTTTTGGGCCTTGCAGACCTTGACCAGTAAAAAGTTCTCCAAAATATGCGGTACCGAGCCATCATATCGGACAATTGTAATGTCAAGGTAAGTCGGCAGATCAGTGCTGATCTTTATACTGAATTTTATTAACAATTTATCTTACCTTAGTTTATTAACTACAAAATATTTTTCATAGTGTTTTTCACACAAACTTATCAAGTATTAATAATTTGAACTAAGAAAGAGCAAATATTTTTTAAATAATTTAACTGAAAAACTGAAAAGTTATTTTGTTACGAATGATGAGGTTTGGCCAAAGCGATATGATTTTTTTACCCTTATTATTATTATACTCGTATTATATTCAATAGAAAGTATCGTAAATCGGTCCTATAAATTCAATAGTCATGATTATGTTAATGTTGAGAAGGAAAGAGAACTGTTTGCCTAACCCTTACGACTTAATAACAAATAAGTCGTGCAGTCTTATAAATGCAAATGAAAAAATATTAATCATAATAATTAAAATAATCAAGTATTTTTGGGAACACGAAGATGGGCGCAGTGTTACCCCAAACATGATTGTTATGACTCCAATATTTTTTAGGAATTACATACTTTTCTACTACATTAGGTAGTTGACGACTCAGCTTATCTACGTCTTTTATTGAAGATACCCAGTCGTTCTGCGCTGCCATCAATACCACAGGCGATGTTATCCTAGACAATTTGTAATTTGGCGGCTTTGAAGTACCATACTTCAACATATTTACTTTTCTTCCTTCATCATAGCGCCTGAATTTTCCAGATAAAATCAACTGTCCGAAATGTGATAGATCCTTCACTGAGATACCGACCAGCAAGTGTCCGAAATATATAGCCAATGATGATGAAGGTATACTTCCAATTTTATAACCTGTAGCGATCGATAAGCCTGAACCGCATATGAGATCGGGAGCCAACTGACACAGCAACTCCACCAGGACATGTGATATGTGGCCTTTGGCGAACAGTTCCCTGTAGCCTGCTCCTTCTAAGAACGATTTGATCGGCTGCAAGCCCCTCACAGCTAATAAAGGCACGGGACTTGTAATGTTCCCCATAAAGGCTACAGGAGCCAGCTGAACCGAAAGTCGTATTTTATCATTGTACTCTGGACGTAAGGAGTTCATGACGAAGAAGTTTGTGGTTCCTTGCGAGTGTCCGACGTAGTACAGGCGCGGGCGGTTGCTGGCGGCTAGCACGTAGTCCACCATGGCTGGGAGGTCGTAGTTCCCATGCTCGTCGAAGGAGTACTCCCAGTACTCCGTATCCGTGTCAGGATCGAGACGCACGTGACGTCGAGAGTAATGGTTACCTCTGTGGTTGGCAGCCCATACGTCGAAGCAGTTATCTGATAGGATGTAAGCCAGCCCTTGCTCAGGCCCGGCGATGATCCACAAGTCCGAGCTGTCGAAGATCCCGTGGAACAACAGCACGGGGTGCCTTCTCACGATACTGCATTTGGAGATGATCCTAAACAAGGTCAGTATGTAGCCATCTTCAGTCACGACGGTATGTTCTTCGGATGAGTAGTGATACTTTGTGGTCAGTTCCGTGAAGTTCAAGTAGGTATCTTCGTGGTACCCCAGGGCTTGTTTCAACTCCCGATTCTCAGGGATTGAGTACGGAATTAATCTAGGTTTTTGACTATTTATTGATATAACACTATTTATATAAATCATTAATATAAGTATTTGCATATTTTTAATTTTAAACATTGTTATTGTTTTATCACGTTTCACAGGGTGTATATGAACTTGTGTTTCCCATTTGTATATGGTTCGTTTTATAAAGTCGGTTTAACCTTCCCATAAGGCCTTTGATACACAAATGAAACTGTGCGAAAATTATCTTGGGTTTATAAAGTTTTGAACAAATACAAAAAGTTAGCGAATACAAGTTTTTTAATAGATACCTTCCTTATACTTAAAGAAACACGTAATATTTCTTTTAAACTCGAAACACCTACAAAATAGCTCTATTTCTTACAAACTTGAAATAATGAGAGAGACGAAAAATCAATTCCGTTGCTAAAATTATAATCCCGAAGCTTGATAAACGATGTAAAAAACATAGCTCATGAATATGCGATTTTAATTAGAATACTAATGCTATCTGAGTTTTTTCTTGACAAACTTGATCCTTACTATACAATGAAACAAGATTTTTTTGTAAATTCGTCTAAAATTACTTGTATGAACTGTTTAAAAAACCAGAAATCAACATAACAGCCCAAACCACATAGATTTGGAAACGTGTTTAACATGTGGATGTGACAAAAATGGCTATCATATAGATAAGTAGGAACATAATTTTTAGTTACACTTTACAAGTTAAAATATATAAATAAATCTATGCTGAGTCTGTCTGTCATAAAATCTAGGTATATTTGCACTTCTCATTTCCACAATAATGTGTCACCAACTAAAAAAATATTTAGTCAAAAGTATGTGTACGTGATTACGTAGTTAGTTTGATTTTATAGAAAAAAATTATAGAGCAATTAACGAAAAAACGAAGGCAATATTTTATTTGTACTGTTTTGTCAAATGAATGCCCCCTTTAATGTATTCTTAAGAGCTGATAATTGGAAACGAATGAAACGAATGGTCGTAATCACGTACACTACTAGATTTAAAGATTTATGTCATTTATTTCCATAAAATCCTAAAGATCACTTGGACTAGTACTCCATAAACATAATTTTCTTTTTCTATCAGCAAGTACTTCAAACTTGTGCCTACGGAACGAGTTCTTATTTAGGATTATAGCTTACCTAATATGAATATGAGCAAAACCGAGCGCAAAATTTTGTTTTAATACCCTTAATTAAAATTAAGTGATTTTGAATGAGTCAGACGATCATGAAATATTTTTTATGTTTATTTTAAGTATGTTTTTGTAGTACCAGTCAACACATGAAGTTAAAATTAGATAAAGTTTATAAATAACAATATCTCTTACTACGATTATTTTAATTTATGGTAAACATTACACTATGTTGACAATAAGTTACATCATATATGTTTTACTCGTACATATGAATGTGTGAAACTACACAATGTGTGTTTACTATTCATCGTATCACATAACTTGACTAAAATTGGGAATACAATACAGACACTACCATAAGCACTATTATTAACATTGCCATTGCTGGGACACAGGGACTTCTATCTTTGCGAGAGAGATTAGGCCTCTATTCACCACGCTCTGGCCAAATGTGGGTCGGTAGCCACTATACGTAGATTAATTCATTCAACCACAAACTGTATGCGTTTTGGGACACCGCCACTACAGTGGCGGTAACAGTCCTCCTCCAAGCATAATTGGCCTTCTTAAAGCGGAGTGGAAAGTTACACTTGCAAAAGTATTAATCCATGGTATTAATTGGCCCGCGTTTTCCCCCGGGAAATTAGCGCTTTGAAAATTGAACTGAAGGCTCTCAAAATAAGCGAGTTCAACCAAAACAAAAGTATATAAATATTATTGTACAAATAAAATATAACATCTAGCCATGTAGTAATAGTATGTATTACGCGCCCGGGTTTTCCCTAAACAACTCTTAATAAATAAATCTTTGATGATTTTGTATATTTGGTCGTTGTGGTACACCACGTTAACCAGATATTTTTGATGTAAAATCATCATCATCATATTTATATTCCCACTGCTGGGGCACAGGACCTTCTCTCTTGACGAGAGAGGTTAGGCTTGCTAGATTTTATTGTAAAATATATAATACAATATAATCTAGAATATAAGTGGATATCCAGCCTAAGTGCCCTACAATAACAGTCGTCAAAGGTGGAGGACGTCACTTAACTGTAGGTACTAGTGCTTAATACCACACTTAATAACTTGACGGTTATTATGCTGGAAGAATAATAAGGAAGATAATTAACTGGAAATGTTACACGCTTTGTTTGGAATAAATATTTATATTGCTGAAAATTACACATTAACATCTATCTCAGTGGTAAGCTTAATGTTTATTGTTATTGGTAAATTAGATCTATGCGACTAGAAAAAGATGTATATTTTTGTATTTGTATTCATTATTGTATAATACATTAAGAAATATAAAAAAATAATTACACACAAATCTTTTTCAGGAATCACTCTATCACATGCCTAGTAGTAATTGCCTTAAGCACCTTAAATAAAAATACATTAGTGAAAACCGTAGGTACAGTAGTATTTCGGTATTTCTTATTTATTTTCCATTCATACATACTGACAGCGCCCAAGAAATTTAATTTTCGAGTATGTCATGTAAGTCCTACGAGATATCCCTAAAAACCTAACCTGACCCGACCGGGCGTCGAACCCGCACTTGTAGGTCACTAACCGCGGCGTGCATGCTTCTGATGACCTTTGGAGGTTCCTAAATGCCAAACGTTGAGCAATTATTTCATAAAAGTGAATTTATGTAATGGATGCTTTTAGTTTCTAACCTCTGATTTCTCTTTCAATATATTTAAAAATAAAGCTTTTAGCTCTTGCCCACCAACCAGCATGTTTATTTTTTCATATTTATTCATAACATTGGAAACTAATCACAATAACCCCCATTTACGTTCCCAATGCTGGGACACAGGGACTTCTTTCACTACAAGAGAGATTAGGCCTTAATTCACCACTCTGGCAAGGTGCAGGTTGGTGAATGTCACATATCCTTCAAACTTTTCAAGTATCTCAGACATGCCAGTTTTTTCACGATGTTTTCCTTTACCATTAGAGCAAGTGTTGTTAAGCGCAATTTTTTTAAGAAGAAAAATTCTGAGATGCGATCGGGATTTGAACTCTATTTACTGTAATAACTATTAGTGGACACTATTAAAATATTCAAATATGTGGCACTTTAAGGCAGGAAGAAACAAGAAAAATCAAAAAGGAAGCTGTTGAAATAACTGGTACAATTTTGATGTTATATTTAAATCTGTGTGGAATATTACGGTGTTTTTAAGAAACTCAATACCATAAAAATATAATTTAGTAATTTAACCAAACACGCATTATATTCTTATACTAATATAATTTGCATTTTAAAACTGATGATATTAGGCGATGGTATTTTTAAACCACATAGAGTTTTTTTTAATAATAATTTAATTTTAGAATTATATTATATAGAACTTATCTATGAAAGTAAAATATGTAGTAAAAGTTAGTAAATATGTAAAGACGTAAAATTAATATAACTTATAGATTAAATTGAACAAATATGTTTAAGCTTGCTTGATGCAATATATTCTATGTATGTAATTTTGAAATACAATAATTTATGAAGTGTATTTATTGGTAAACTAGTGATCTTATTACCTAATTAAGAGAGCTTACAAAGTCACTTTCCTCATTAAACTATTAATAAGTGTAATGAGGACAATTATCGAAACTACATTCGTTGCGTAATTCAGCATTCTACAGCCATGACGAATATTCGAATTTATGAATTTATGTGTCGTTACAAACATCTTAACAGCCATTTTTTATGTATTTTTTATTAACAAATCTTGAGTTATAAATACACACGACTTTATTTGATGTATATATTTATTACAGATAAAAATACATATAATATTTAACACGTAAATATAAAATAAGAAAAAGAAAAATGTTACATCGATATAATATATTAAATTCAATTAAAACTCGATAACACAACTTAAATGAATAAACTCAGTAAACTAAACTCATTTATTGCACCATAACGTTACACAATAACATTGGAAATGAATAAACACAATTACAAAGACATAAAAGAAGATTAAAATTAGGTAGAGCCCAGTACTATCTTATATTATTATTTATAACTATTTGAGTCAGAGCTTCGTCATATCATTATGTTGGATTGACGTTTATTAAATTAATATGCAAAACATGAATGTGCGTCAATAATCTGCTGTTCCTTAGCTATTCAGTTATTTATGTGTCCTATAAATCATTATATTTGGCGATACAGTCACTGTAGAGTGTATTGGCACTTTTGTGTAGCAATTTGTTCTGTAAACAATAAAAAACACACAAATTGTTTAATTTATTGCAAAAATAAATTATGTTACCCTGATAAAATTTTATGTTTATGAAATGTGATACTAACGTCAAGGGTTCTGATTTACTCTATTCTACATTTTGTACACTATTAGTCTAGTTAGAAAAAGTTTCGCATGAAATTCTGGAAGCTGATTATCAAGTAATTAAGGTAGCTACATTGGGCTACATAAAACGTAAAAAAGCCGATAAAGTCACAAGGTTCTCAAGGAATAGATACCGCGGACCGGCCTCCCATGAAGACTGACAGATTACAAGATGATTAAATTAAATCAGCTTACGAGTATTAACTGTGGTTTTAAACCGATGTAACTACCACGAAGGTGCTCTATATTCAGCAAATTATAATGATAGTTGTAGGTAAATCAGCATCATAATTGTAAATTATAAAGTCACAAAATTAGCCACCTTTTAACCTTGCCCTAAAAAACAAATTTAAGGGAAGAAAACGTTAAAAAGTCATTATCCCTGTAGATTTTCTTCCCTACACGGAATGAATGTGAAGATAAATTCATTCACACGTCGATCGAGGAAACGGGATTGTATTTGTAGTACGAAGGAAGTTTGTCGCGCCGACGAGACGGCGATGTGAGCGGTGCAGACGCCGCGGTTCGTGAATAATAAGTAGAGTAGCGCTTCATTCGCTTCGTTATTGACTTATTGAATTCAATGTGACAGTAAACATTAGGGTTCATAACGTTTTTCCCTTGCTCTTCTTGTACGGTCAGCCAAGAAAGTGGTCTACCAGTTTGATAAAAGTTTCTGCGAGTTGAGTTTGTTTTTTTCTGACATAATTTAACTGACGTACAAACAAATCACAACCGTAGGCCGGTAGACCACATTTCGGCTGACTGTACATAGGCTTAAGAATATTGCCCTGCATTTCCAATTTCAAAGTGCATACCATTCCTACAAAGTTTAAGGTCATTACGAGCTGCGTTTTTACGTTAGGGCATAATATGAGCATAGAATTTCTGTGAATTAAGATATTATTTATTTACCGTATGAAGAGTAGTATTTTTTGTCTTGCCTTATGAACTTGACAAGCGTTACTCAATCTTGATAATCTTAAACAATCGTTGCATTGAGAAGTTACGTAAGTGCTTCTCAGGTATTCATATTACCTACTCACCTTCCCGATAGGGGGTAACCTCCATTTAACTTCCTTTTTTAAATTTTGGCGAATAAACTGTTCCATTTACAAAAGGAAAAAGAGGAAATCCTTCATGTCTAAACCAGAATGCTCTGAGTGAGTCAATATATGATTTATGAAGCAGCAACACTGATGCATCCCTCCATATTGAAGGGATCCGTGCAATCTGTACTTTATGATTATTTACCAATTTTGTTCTTTTTAAGTCTTCGGCTGACAAATATTCAAGATGAGTTAAGTAAAGCCAGCAATATCAAGCCGAGACGGGGTAGTGCCAAACTCAATATAAACATGCGTTTTCGTATAAATTTGTCCAAGGCTCTTATGGGTAATAGATAACGCTTGAAAAAAGCACGTTGAGAAAGAGGCTTCCAACTGAAGATCAGCGTTGCATTGTTGAACATCAATACAACAAATGGTGAGTTGGACGCCTTTTTGAGACGCTCCTTAGTTATTTTAGTTATTTTAATATGTTGTAGTCTCAAATAAATTTCTTTTTCTTTCTTTCTTTACGTTGGTAATCATTTTGATCGTTTAAAACTGCAGGTTATATTACAGCAATATATTAGAGATTTGAAGTTATATGCATGTTTTTGCATCTTTGAAAGGTCACAAAATAAACTTTGACGTTTTTGTCAACTGACTCAGTTCTTGTCTAAAACAAAATCATCATCATTCCATTTGTTCAGCAGCATCTCGCAAGAAATAGTTCAATGTTTATTTATGTCTGACTTATTGATCTAAAATTCAAAACCGAATCACAGAATGCGGTTTTGAAAGGTATAGAAAGCATCTTCACCTGTAGTGTAGTCCTGTTTTTATCTGAAATCATGATAATTTATATAGAACTAGCTTCCGCCCGCGGCTTCGCCCGCTTGGAAATAAAAAGTAGCTTATGTTCTGACTCAGGGTCTAAAAATTTTCTGTACCAAATTTCATCAAAATCGGTTGAGAGGTTTAGGCGGGAAAGCGTAACAGACAGACAGACAGACAGAGTTACTTTCGCATTTATAATATAAGTTAGGAAGTTAGGATAAGATAGATAAATATATCTGCTACAGTAAGGGTTGGGTATGTGTTTGTGAGTTCTGATGTAAGTGCGTGTAGGATGTCGTCACGGGCGCGGAGCCGGCCGGGCGCGCGGGTCGCAGGCCGCCGCAGCCGCCGTAGCTTTTCACCGCCAGCGCTGCGCACGCCCACCCGATATATAAGCCTCGGCCGCCCGTTCACCCGCTCGCAGTCTGTGCTTGATCGTTACAGTGTCTACATCTCGTGAACAAGGACTTTATCATGAATTCACGGTGTTTATTAGTGCTAGCAGCCGCCCTTGGCGTGGGTACGTAGCTTTTGTTATATACAGCTCAGTGAGATGTGCCATGAATCAATACGGTATCGGGAAAGTTGAAGTGATCTATAGACACGATCGATGTCACCGTTCCCTTGTGCAGGCGCAGGCTGAATAGATATTGCGGATAATGTGCTGTGATTGTGACAATGCAATGATTTGGATACTCGATGATTGGCACGTTGACAGGAATTGCGATATAATACCTATGGCATTCACACAAACAATTTCAACAACATATTCAAATTCGTGTAAGGGTAATCCATAGAGATGTCTGATACATTATAATGACTCTTCTAATTGCGCATCGTCACCAATTTTAACTGAGATTTGAAAATAATTACATGTTTTGAAAATAATATTATATTTTCTCACAAATTCTGTTTTTAACAGTCATTTTATTATTGTGGGCGAAATAATAAGGGTTTAGAAAAAGCTCATAATTGAAAGCTATATCAATATCCAAAATTACCTCATTTTATTACTGTGTCTATTATGTTTTTGGTATGGAAACCTATTTTTATCACGAGTAATTTTTTTTAAAAGCTAGCAGCTAACTACCCCACCTACTTATGATTCATTTAACATCAGTATTCTAGTATTTAAATATGAGTCTAACCAGGTCACACCCAGTTTTATGTAATAAACGTAATATTATCCATTGCACCATGTTATGTCACTATGATAAAAATAACAGTCAACAAGACAAGAAACTAGTTTTAAACTCCGTAGTTTCTAGTTAGTTCTAGAAATCTAAGTTCAAACAAAACGTTTCAAATAATAGTATTCTGTACCAAGAGAGATTTGCCGATGATAGCTGCAGTACCAAGCCTTAGTGCTTAGAAAGTGGACACATAATTCCCAGTTTCGAACTAGTACTTGTCTCAATAGAAAGGAAGTCAAATATTTAATAGATATTAGGTATATTACAGTACATATTTTGTTGAATGATAAACAAATAACCACAAATTCATAAAATTTAAAGTTTATAAAGCTCAATGGAATCTTTTTACATTTTAACACAAAATCTTTGAAAGCAAAATGAGATGACTAATGATTTTTATATGTATATAACAAACAGATTGAATTTTATTTATTTCTTTCGTCTCTGGTACGTTATAATAAATACCTAGTTGGACGTTCCATTTACACTTGAACACATGGAATCCACATTGTTTAGGATTTCTAACACGTACCTAGTTCTCACGAACGCACAATAAGTTCTCTAGTTTCTTCTAGTAAACTTTGCGTCTCATAATCATTGCTATAACATTGGATTTCACTTCATTCACTATTGTGTGTTATGTAATTTTTTTTACGATATTCATTTGTTATTGTCATTGTTCATGCGTAATATTTATTCACATTATTGTAATGCTGTACCTATATATATGTATTGGGGGCTGTAGTCATTTGAAAACGAGAAAAGGTTCTTCAACTATAAGCTTTTTATTTTATATAGTTTACTAGTAAACAAATCGTAAGAATTTGTTTTACAAGCAATACTAAACAATAATAAATGTAATTAATTGCACATTGCAGTCAACTCAATGAAATTAACAGTGACCGTTTTGCATACATCCAAATAAGAGAGATTACGTATGTTATACGGAGAGGGAATAGATAATCTTGATCATTTATTTAAACTGTTTATAAAAACTACGAATATTAACTGATGCGATCATTGCATAAAAATTTAATAGCAAGCGTGAAGGTATTCAATTATATGTGCGTGTGCGCAAATTTCACGAGCACGATGAAAACGGTGAAAATGTTTCTGCTGCTTCACTGGGCAACGTAAATAATGAGACAATTATCTGGAGCTAATGGATGAAAAGTTTTGATAAATTTTACGATATAAATTCTATTACCATTCTTTTCATAAAGTTGGATGGAAAGATAACCTTTAAATATAAAAAGATGTTGGCCTTTTTTGACCTATTGATCTAATAGACCAGTTTAAATGACGAATAGATTTAATAATCCTATTGATATTCATTTATTCGTATGTAAACAGATATAACATCTTTATTCATAGAATTGTAAATGTCAAATACAGCGTGTGAGGTCCAAAGTTTATTCCAAACTTTGTTAATTTATTTCTTAAATATTAATAACTCTCAATCACGTATCAATGCATGACGATTCCTGAGTTAATGATTCAAATTGAAAGTAAATTATGCCACTCTCTCATAAGCGATAATAATTATTAGCTAATGATACATTGTAAGTAATTTCACTCAAGAAATATATCAATATAATACCTACATATAGTAACCATTTATGTACCTAGTTTTAGAGATTTTTAACGTTCTAAACTCAAACATGCAACTAGTGATAACAATGACTAGGTACATAATCTATAAAACTATTAAATAATTATAAGAATAAGAACTTCTATGAAGCTTTAATACGAAATTAAACAACCTAAAGCCTTATTGAAAGTAAAATAAAAAACAATGAATCTGGACAAGTAAATAAACATGTATCATAAAATTCAATTGTAGACAGATAGTGACAGCACAACAATGGGAGGTCAGGCAACGGAAACAGACTTGTAATTAACCACAATACAGCGGAAGAATCTTCTAAAAGTCCTAACACAAAGATATCACACGGCACAATGAGTTGTGAATTCGATAACTGCACAAGGTTTGGAAGACTTATGATGCGTACAAATAAAACAAGAGTCATCATAATCATCATCATAATCTTGCCCTTTTCCCACATTATGTGCGGTTGGCACAATCTGTCTTTTCTTTCCAAATAATTGCAACCTTCTGAATAAATCTTCACATTTTATAATGCTACAATATGCTAAGGCATTGTATTAATTAATATCTTTCGTATAACTAGGTACGACTGTTACCTTTTTACGAATTAAGAGAGGCTTTTATCCAGATTACTATTATTACTATACTATTATTTATTTATTCTTTACAACATTTTATTGATTATGTATTTTATATCATGTCGTCTCTACCAAAATTTATTTATTTATACCTATACATATAAGTGAATGTTACTAAACTTAATGGAAGCTTTTATTTCATTTTTTTGGTCTTTTATTCATCAAACCCTATTCTATTCTTTTTCATTGCATATAATCTATCAAAGCTTGTATATTCTTTGCTTAGTTCTCATCTCCGACAAAGCTCTTTAATTAAGATTGAATCATGCTCATTACCTTACAATATGTACCTTTGAAATAGACATCAGAACTTTCACCACTTCTCTTATGTTTGTTCAACAATGGATGATATTCTTATTCAACAGTTACATCACACAATGTCAGTGACCCTGATAACATAATAAAATTGGGTCATATCATTATATTTTACACTGGCGATCCGCTAAGCTTGCGGTTTTTTACGTTATCTAAATAATTATAGTTTATATAGCCATCCTCGATAAATGTACTATCTAACTAAAATCATTTATATTTATAGTATGACTAAATAGATATGTAGTTAATGTTAATAAAATGTTTTGTAAAATTGTAAGGTACCTGCTTGCAAATCTATGATGGCCGTACCGTACTAATTAAAGTGGAACGTATTACGCATGCTCCTAAAGCGTGTTATTGCACGTACCTACTTATGCTTCAACCACACTTTATTTATATGGCTGTTGAATGAACTAGTTTACTATTATGTATATATTTTTTATGATATGTATATCTAGTGAGTTCTAGTGTCATGCAAGTAGCCAAATATTTATCTTCTCGAAGTTCACTGACAAAACTAAAAATCTCAACAAATTAGGTTCCTGCATGGTTCCTACTTGGCTAATGGTGTTAAATTACAGCATTTTTAGTATATTGGATATCCTTTCGTTAAATATCAGATATGTAACTACTTACTATTTTCCGTATATTGAACATATACAATTTAATTCAATAGTAACTAAAACGTCCATAACAGTTTTATTACCATTAGAAATCAATCAAGATCCTCAATTAAACAACTATAACTCCTTAATTATTTCAAAAGATCCTTCTAAATTTTATGATCTACCTTGACTGATATTTATCTCATTCTATGCAAATGAACCTAATTTGAATCGTATGTCATATGAGATAAAGGTCAATTGCTCAATGTGAGGTGAACATCTGAGCGAAATCGAAAGTCCACCCACTGTGGGTCAGTGGGCTTTCGAGTATTACTTAATGGTTGACGACCTCTGTGTAACGCTTATGTAATGTCCATCGGTGATGATTACAGGTTTTTTGTTTGTTTGCCCTCGTAGAATGGTTCGGCTTTGTTGAGGAGAAATAGTTGGTTCTAATGAAGTCATATTTGGGCTTACATAAATAATGTGGTAAATAAAACTATTCGGCATTATTAGTATTAGCATGTTAATTACTTTTCCATCTATTATATTGCTGATATAGTAGTATATCATAGTCATATTTCATAATTATCATTGTCTCGTATATCATTGAGTAGTACTGTCATTATATTTGGGTAATTTTACGTGAAATGAAATTATGTGAAAATTATGTAATTATATTAACTACAAACTTATGTTTACATCGGTGTTAAAAAAAAACAGCTAATTTGTAACTACATATTTAAAAAACTAAGTTTTAGACAACTAAATTGCATAATCCTGACCATAATAGTATAATCTGTGCTCATTGTCCAGGCATTATGACATAGTAATGACTGGGTGTTGCCAGTTCGTTATGCCTGCAGTAATTATGTCAGAGCCTAGGGCTCCGGTGTCCCAGCCTTGCGCAAGCGCAGCCTAGAGGCGGCTACGCCTCGCCGCGTCCGGCGCCCTGCTTCACACGTATGACACTAATTTAATGTGTACCTACTGGCTATGTACCTATGTACAATAAATCTGGGTTTATTAAACACTAGAAACACCTTGAAATACATGAAGATTAATCGAATATTAATGAATAAATTTCTACAATGTAGGTCAAAAAATAATGCAGAATAAAATAACCTACAATATATGTTTATCACATACAAAATCGATGGTATAAAATATACTTGATTTTCTCAAAACTTCTGATGCATATTTCGTAGTAGGTAGTTAAAGCTTGTACCTAAATGTAATCTAACCGGTGTATTTAATACGGACATTTAGGTAGTATAATGTAGTCAACCTTTCTTATTAAAATCAAATGGTTTTATCGAGGTGAGCCACAGTCACTTCTGGGGCTGCATTCCTGCCGAGGTCGTTATTGAAGATATCAAGAGAATGTCCCTATTTACGGACTTGCTAAATAAATGGAATGGCTTAAATGTTTTTGTTATTCGATTAATTTGTATAGTTAAATGGCTTAACTTTATTTAATAATAAAATATGGTTATATTTATATTAAATAAGTAAAAATAAAATTCAAATAAACATATCACATAATTTATGGCTTCTCAGAATTACAGAAAATTTGCACTAATCTATATTAATATTTTTGACATACAAAGGGACAGAAAATATTTTAAATACATAAAGTAAATAAAACAAAATAAAACTGCAAATATAAAATAAAAATTCACAAAACACCTGTATAAAGATCATGTCAATCTTATTTATTCAAATTTAAGCAAATGTAATGTTCTCTAATTAATTTAGTGTTTCATAACTCATCCACAATTCCCACGTTACACTAATTAGCAAATTAACTAGAAAACTGGACCATAATGGAGTAATTCTGCTATAGCAATGCGTCCATTGATTGCACAAGTGATTAGATACCTGATTAGAAGTTTTCATCACTCGTGTTTGAGTTTTGTAAGTGATAATAAGTGGTTTGTCTAAAGGCGGTTCGAGGTTGTGGTATGTTGACTTTAAATACCGCAGTTCAATTGGCAAAGCTCGCCCACTTTGAACATATAGGATACGTATTATCGTTGCTGTTGGCTTTATAATATTATATGATTATGTTTAAGGATAATAATTGAACTGTTACTCGAAACTATTGATAAATATCATGATGTTGTTTTTAAATTATTTTATTTTCTTTAATGTTGGATATTTAATTGAAATCAAGTTTTCTCACCTCTCATGTATTTTCCGCTTATAAACGTCACATTGTAGGTATGCTCTATGATGAAAATTAATTTGAAATTAAATTGATAGGTACTCCAAATGTAACCTTCAGAAGTTAATTGTTATTTTTATGTAAAAAAAACCAATTTACTCGGCAAGTAGCAGAATCCATTCTTATTGCAAAATACTCGCAGTATGTAGTCTTGGATGACATCTTCTCTTGCAAATATGTAAATGTCAGTTGCCTGTGTGACGCAACTGTACATAACGGTTAAGAACTACCTACTTACAGAACAACCTGCAGGGAATATTAAAAGCAAGAAAATGTAAAAATGCAATTGTCTCCACAGCTCTTAGTTACGAGTATGTGCCTAATTAACATTCAACAAATTTTGTACGTTACATAACCCAAATGAGAACATTTGATACACTTTCGTGATTTTCATTTGATAATAACATTTGTTATTTCTATAATGACCTAGGAAGGGATATCATAATACCCAAATAAACTTGAAAAACTAGTGGCCAAATGTCTTCCTAGAAATGATATGGAAATTAGTAGGCTTATAACTTAATTCAAAGATGTTTCAAATTCCTCGTTGCAAGTTAATGACCCTACCTCTACATGACAGTCGTGAACTTACATAACCATAAATCACGAAAACAAACTAAGATATTCGAAACCGCATCATTACCGCACTAAGGATTTTGTCAACCATAAAACTAGTTAACAGTACAGAAGAAATTTCAACATGGATTACTACGGATTACAGATGTCAGCGTTTCACATTAACCTCAGAAAAACGATTCTAATAGGCCCAGCACGTGTTCGCAGACAAAGGTATAACCTCAAACAATTAGCCGGTGTTGGCAACAACACTTGTTTGCGCCATTACCCAAGCCACGACACGACACGGTGTCACATTCCTCGGAGAAAGAGCGGCCGTGCCCGAGACAGCTTGCGACACGTCGCGTGCCATAATCGCTGTTTACCAAACCCCCTCGTGGTTCATTTTGTAATTTCAATTAAAATTCAAGACGGATCGTGTTTTGAATAAGTTTCCTCATCTCATATCGCAATATCGAAGGACTGTCAAATATTTGAGGAGCTAAAAGCATATTAAACTCAAACTACTTTTTTTAATTAATAATTTTAGTCAAGATTTTAATAAACAAGTCTGGAATTTGTAACCAAGTATGAAGTTCAGCATATTTTTTTCATAATCCGTATGAATATTGATTCATGTCACAAAACATGCAATTTACTACCAATGAATCTTTTAATAACCATAGTCTAATCTAACCTTCGTATTTCCAGCGGTCGCCCAAGAAACCTTCAAATGCCCAGATGACTTCGGCTTCTACCCCCACCACCTATCTTGCGACAAATACTGGAAGTGCGACAACGGAGCCGCTGAGCTGAAGACCTGTGGCAATGGATTGGCTTTTGATGCCACCGACTCCAAATACCTCACTGAGAACTGCGATTACCTTCACAACGTAGAGTGCGGAGACAGGTCACAGCTGGGTAAGTTTACCTAATATATACTTCATCATATTCTTCCTATAAAGCAAAAGCTCTGAATGAAGATTAATATTATAACTTAATAGTATGATCAAGGAATATCAAAACAGTGCTCTAAAATTAATTGAACGGTTTTATTGACCAATTAAAGGAATAACATCTATAGTAAATAAAAAAGTTATTGCCGACATAACGAGGTATAACTGCGAAGACATTAAATTCCTAGTAACAGTAAAATGGCTGACGGTCAAGGTTATGTTTTTGCATAATTACACAGCGATAAAGGATAATAAATATTCGTACACCAGGATGTAAAAACTTGAAGGTCACTCGGACAAGGTATCTTGTACAATCACCTCATCTAAAAACAGACGATCGCATTGACAAGAAGTACGAAAAATTTCATCACGTATTGGCCATTTTATACATGACATATTGACCATCAACCATCATCTTTAAAACATTGATTAAAATAAGAATTCTAAAATAAGAAGTACATACATCATCATGATTCACTTTCTCAAGTCAAGGTTAGTGACACAGAGTACCTATTTGCTAAGAAAATATGTCCCGTCATTATTTATTCCATTTGTCCAGTTAGTAATGTACTTTTTCTTACAGAACCTCCAATTTCCACTCCCCACTGCGAGCGCCTGTACGGTATCTTCGCCGACGCCGCCAAGTGCGACGTCTTCTGGAACTGCTGGAACGGAGAGGCTTCTCGCTACCAGTGCAGCCCCGGACTCGCCTACGACAGGGAATCCCGCGTCTGCATGTGGGCTGACCAGGTCCCGGAGTGCAAAAACGAGGGTACGTTCCTTTATCCAGACACAAAGATTTATGTATTTTAGTAAATGACAGTTTCTTAAATTCTTAAAAAATTTCTGTGCGATGACACCACACTGAAGCGTTTCTTTGCCTTAAAACATTACTTTTTGGAGAAGTTACCTTGTAGAAGATAAAAAGACAGTTCTACATAGATACATAAAAACGCTTAAAATCTATTCAGTTAATATTATTGGCCTAGTATTTTCTACAATTCTTAGATAGTATTATAGGGTTGACATCCTTGAAATTGGAATGTTCAAGCAATCATAGAGTCAACATTTATGGTCAATTATCATTTCTAAGCGAAACAATAATGAAAACCAATAACATTCTTGCCAACATAGTATTTAAGAACTCAGCACATCTAGAAGCACACGACTACATACACGCTCCCTTTTAGCGATTTTCATCTTACTCAGCAACAACTATTACTGATCTGTGTTTCGGTTTCATCTTCCGCCTTTTCTCACGTGACCCCTTCCGGTATTTCCCAGAAGTAGCGAACGGTTTCGGATGCCCCGCTCCCGGTGAGGTATCGAACGCTGGCTCCTTCAGCCGTCACGCTCACCCCGAGGACTGCCGCAAGTACTACATCTGCCTTGAGGGAGTCGCCCGCGAGTACGGCTGCCCCATCGGAACCGTGTTCAAGATCGGTGATGCCGACGGCACCGGCAACTGCGAAGATCCCGAGGATGTTCCCGGATGGTAAGTCCATAGATACCCGTAAGTGATGCGTCAGTATACCGCTCACGTATCGAGTCCGGATATCCCATTCCGTTCATGCAGTGTGACCGCATTGAACTCTTTAAGTTTCTTCCACTCACTCAATGGATATCACTGGTTTGTGGTAAATCAGTGTCTGGTTAACACCTTTTGTAACTCATTTGTCGAAAGGTGACACCGCGCGCTGACCACATTCAGGTGCGGTGTGACACTTCGATGTAACAAGACCCCTCACACAACCAATGTCATTCCTGTGACTAACCATTCTTCTTGCACTTATTTTAGATTTAGTTTGTTATACTTTGATTTTGTATACGTATTCAGACTCGCCCACTTCTATACAGTCGAGGTAGCGCAAATATGCGGTCCGGAGCCTTGCAGCTTACGACATTTTTAGGCCAGCCTAGAAATTACCATGACTTAAAGCCAATAGTTTATTTTCGAAGCGTGTGTCATGTACAGGCGACCGTGGTCAATGCCAACCGGTACATGGCGGTATATGGTAATGACCGTTTGTTCCCAGCTTCAAGTATGTACTGTAACTGTACAAAACTTGAATAACCAATGTCTCTTATTAAAAAATAAGGAAATGTTTTTAAACCGCTCACTGCCTCCATGGAATAACAAAACGGCCGTGAGTCGAACACAAGACTTTTCCAACTTAGCAACCATTTTATTATTCTGAAAGTGTCCGGGTCAGACATAATGAATTCACTACAAGTCTGTTCCCTATTATAGCATCAAAATGTATTAATATTAATTTACATAAATTGGTATTTAGTAGTTATAATATCTGAATGAAACCAATAATGCATACACCTTAGTGTTATTTATGGCATGCCAATTTAATCTCGAGAAATAGGATCGATTCATTTAAAGGTCAAACAAAACATGTTCTAATAGAATTGCAACGGCTCCGACACTGGTATTTGCTTTAAAAAACAAAAGTTAGATAATGCTTGTCGGAAAAGCGAGCGGTTATCATTCTCGTAGCGTTTCAAGGCAGTTCAGTTTCACCGCTAAGCGAGATTACATTACACAATAATATCTATACGTATAACGCAGATAGCAGCTTCTAGAAATCAAGTTTTATTGAAACAAATGTAAGATAGTAAAGGTAGATAGATGATAGAAGGGGCAAGATGTAAGCTGCGCATCCATTTTCAGCGAGGACTACTATGGAGACTTGGACCTGAAGGCTATCCGCAAGAGCGAGCTGCTCGCTGGCCTGAACCAAGACGGCGGCCAGACCCGTCCCACCCAGCCCAAGCAGCTCAAACCCCGCCCCCAAAAGGAATAACTCGCCTCCGCCAACCCTTACCTTCTAATACTCAAATAACAATCCTCGAACACCACGGCAACGGCAAACCCGCGCCAACACCAATGAATACTCCTTGTTTATGGTGTTCGGGGATCGTGTCCCAGGTTCAAATTTAATTTTCGAATGTTTGACGCTTAAGCTTCGATTGATTTGTATTCTTTTCTAGTTGCCAAATACTTGTCTCGTTGTAACTTTCTTTGAATCTGTTTGCGAAGTAAGTTAGGAGATAGTAACTGATAGAAATCATACAGCGGTAGAAATATTTATTATGTTAATGATCATTAGTTGTTATGGAACAACTTGTACTAAGACCGAATTATGTTTGCCACGTCAGTTGTAAAGTAACTACCATAGAGCGTTTACAAGTAGGTTTGCATTTAAAACATTGTAATTCTGCAACGCGTGATTTCAAAATTTATTACTTACATGATAACATCTTGTAAATATTTTGTACTGAAATAATTCGCTACGACTGAGCGTTGTTGTTTGATATAAACTGTAATACTTAAGTTTTTATTTTTAGTGATAAAATAAACAAAATACATAAAAAATTAAAATGTAGTTATTATTCTATCTAGATGCACTGTTTCCCTAACATCTCACAGTCACTCTGTTCCTTCCTATTGCAAACTTATTTATATTGTAACACACTTACCTAATACTAGATAACTACTATTACTTGTAACATTATAAGTTTCTTCGCAGTAATCTGTACGACTTGTTTCCATAACAGAACCTTACTTACCATATTTGGGATCACAGGTATGTTTTTTCTTCCGTATATATTTTTATTTTCATAAATAATAATACTAAATAAATTAATCCTTTTACTTTATAGAGCTTTACGTAAAGTTGTAATAATCAATAGCAACAGAATCTTTGTTTGACATTTTTTAATAGCTGCAACATAGTTTTTATTAATAGATGTTTTAAGATCTTTTTGATGAAAATCTATGGTACATTTGTGGTTTGAATTTTGAATATATTTCGTTTTCAGCGAGGACTACTACGGCGACGTGGACCTAAAAGCTCTCAAGAAGTTGGGATATTGAATGTCAAGGAGCGGCTCCAAAGACAAACTGAAGCTACATCTCTTTGACTTTCTGTAATCTTGTGAGAATGAAGTGTATTTGCGAATATGAGTGTTGTGTTTGTCTTAAGAGGCGCTCGGGATGAATGGACTTGTGTACTTCCTTGAGTGAGTCACTTCAATAAAAATCTACGCCATTTCTAAGTCAAAACTGATAAGGATTTATTTAAATTCTGGCGCGTACTGAAAATTTTATTTTGTTTATCTCCGGTTTTGGATGTTCTCGTTTTGAAGCATTATTGCCAAAACTTTAAAATTTAACCTTGACACAATACCAACAGCGTTTAGGTGTAGGTACTGTGTCGAAATATATGTTGCATGAGTCGTGTAAGTGTAAAATTAAGTTAAGATAACATTTTTATACATAACAATGTACATAAATAAAATATTTTATACGTATGTATATTTTTTTAACTCTACGTTTTAACAAAAGTTATATACATTTTGTAAGAAAAATATTTTAAGATAAACAAAACCTTTAGCTTAAGAAGTAACCTTTTTTGTAGGAGCTGATAAAGATAATAGTCTGTTGTTATTAGATAATTTTATTCTATTCTATAAATATTTGTGAGCAAACTAGGGCTAAGTGTAAAAATAGATCTAGAGTATAAATATCAATACGTCTGGCCTTGTAGTTGACGGATCGCGTCCTGGCGCGACATGGCGACGTTAGGATGAGCGCAACCTGTGAAACAAATAAACATTAAAGTTCGGAATAAAAACTACAATTTCACATGATCTTCGCAATGTGTTTCAATAAAAATAAAATCCAAGCTACTCGTAGTAAAAATACTTTTTTATTATGAGAGTTCAAGATCTCTAGATCAAACATTACAATTTTTTTTAAAGAAAATATAACGTTGAGTAGGCGCATTTCATTACAAGACACAAAACAAGCAAAATAAGAATCAACCCAAATTTAGCTAGTTTGATTTTTCTAGTTTGTGCATTTTTCTTATATCAGTATTATACATAGGTATAATATGGGCATATAAGTTAATCTTTTGACATGTTTGATCTAGAATATATTTCTAATTCAAATGAAAAAAATTGGCAATGCAATATGAAAACGCTATAAAATTAATATAATAGTGATTATATTATCAGAGTTACAACGTACCTGGGGTAAAAGGCTCACTGCCAGGCTTTACTGTACTTGCTGGTGCAAAATCAAGCTCATTAGCTGGTGGGAGATGGCTTTACAAACGACGGTCGCACGTTTGATGATTCCGGAGGGATCATTGGGGACGATGGAATATCAGCGGATCCAGGAGCGAGATACGAAGAATCTGGCTTCGGTGGGATTTTATCAAACGGAAAATTTGATGGTGACTCAGCTGTAGGTTTATCTGTTAACGCTGGTTTTATTGGTAGGGGTAACACTGGTTTTACTGGTAAGGGTAAGGCTGGTTTTACTGGTAGGGGTAAAGCTGGTTTTACTGGTAGGGGTAAAGCAGGGTTCTCTGTGATTTGAGGGATGAGCAAGGGTCCAGATGGAGAAGGCGCGGGGAGGGGTAGGTTGATGGTGGAAGAGGGAACGTTCGGTTTGAATGGTGGAGACGCTGGTGCAGCATCGGATTTGCAGTCGACGCGATCCGCGTAGTCGCAAATTCCCAGAACCTGGAATAAACAAGCATTTTGTTTTATTTTCGTTAAATAGTGCTACCATTTTAGGTGATATTTAATAAAATAAGATAACAAAAGCACTTTTTTTGAATTACAATAACTTAGTTTTAATGTAGGTACTAATATCTATGGTAATACCTACCTAATCAATATGAATAAAGTAAGGTTATGATTTCCTAGATAAATATGGTGCACTAAACTTTTTTGTCTTTATTTCCGCTTTTGTCTATGAATTTTAAATATTATGCTATGCAAAGTACAAAATCAATACTAAAATGAAGTGGGTCTCTTGAAAATTTTACTGAACAAATACAAAAATGTCACACAAAACTTTCCACAAACTAAGTTGAAAAAAACTGTTGTTATTCTCTGATCTATGTAAGAAGAGCATTATGGAAGCTTTGCAATAAAATTCAACCAGGCGCGTTACTGCGTCAGAAATAATACTTTAGAAGTCTTGTAAGAATAAAGGTTGAAAAACAATATTACTTGCAAAAATGTGAGTGAAAGGTAGGGCGTAATTATTCAGGAATGCGGATATCAGATTAAGTTATTCTTATTTATCAGAATCACGAAGGTCATAGTAATTATCAGTTGACCGCAAGATATATTTTTCTTACATGTTCTGACTAATTTAAATGATTCAAAATCAATATTCAAATCACTTGCACACACACAAACAATCATTCAGTTGCTAAGCCATTTTTTATAATAATGTATTTTCTGTTTAATTATTTGTACCTACCAACATTGGAAGGATATATCTAGACAAAATATATCTAGATGAAGACTATCTCTTCTTTTCTCATAAAAAATAGTAAAGTACCTAGTCTAGTATGTAATTACAATTTTTCTTTTATTAGAATATGCTTAACCTTTAAACAACAGCACAATTTTAACGCTGAAATATTACACAGGGTCATTTACCCGTTAAATATATTTATGCAAATATTGCGATCACCGAGCCTAGTACGCGTGGTGATTATATCTTTAAATCTCCGATGATATTATTATTTATTGGGGAAATCCGTGTTCAGTACAGGTTGATAATATAAATAATATTGATGATAGTTAGTTGACGTAGGTACCTGGTTGTAGGCGAGGTCAGCAGGACAGTTAAATTTCACCGGCTGCCTGTTCACGCAGACGAAGAACTCATTGCAGTTCAGCTTGTTTCGGAAGGTGTCGAAGTCTTTGTTACACCTTGGCTGAAGCTGCGGCTGCAGTTTTTCCTCTGAAATACAAAAAACATCAGGATATAACTATTAATACGATATTATATTATTTAATAAAGATCTATAAATACTACTCGTAGTATGAAGTGGAAGATTTGATACTTTGACGCAAGTGAGCTTCGAACCACAGAACCTATAAAAAATGAAATTTGTAATGAAACAATTTGAACCGCAAACTTTTAATTGAAGTAGCAAACTTGGCTGGTTTTCAATTCCTGAAATAATTCATAAATTTAAATTGCATCTATCACAATAATTAATTACTACAATAGTCAATAGAAAAACAGGTGTTAAGTTTTGACACTATTCGTAACAATGTTGAAAATGACTGGTTTGAAATAGCAACGAGTCTATTAGGTATTTAATTTCATAACTGGCACATTTGATACCAGTTTCTACCAAATTTTGTAAACCAGCAAAGAGCTACTTGACCGATGTTATTTGCAAAGAAAGCGGTTTCATGTCTTAGATTTTGCACTTTTAATATATTTATTTAGGTATTATGTTCCTCGTAGATATGTACTCAATTTATTTAATTATAAACTGTCTGATGTTTTGACAGTTAGTTTAACCGCTTCGAAATATATAAGGGACTAGCCGGCCGCTTCACTTGCTTTTTTTCATAAAATATAGCTTATAACCTTCCTCGATAAATGGACTATCCAACACTGAAAGATTTTTTTAAATTGGACCAGCGGTTCCTGAGATTAGCGCGTTTAAACAAACAAACAATCAAACAAACTTTTCAGCTTTATAATATTATAGTATAGATTTCTAAAGTCTGCTGTCAAAATTAAAAGAAATCGGTTGGAAGCTTGGAAGTCGTCGGCTGAAATTGTAAAGAAAATGGAGAATGAGATGAAGTCTATTCCGCAAGTTAAAAAACTTGCAGGAATTATATAAAGCAATAATCTTACCATCCACCTTCCTATTGAGGCAGTCGACATTGTCCGCGTAGTCGCAGTACCCCGCGCTGGAGAACAGCAGACCAGCCGGGCACTCCTGCTCCACCGCCCAGCCGTCCCAGCAGTTCAGGAAGTTGTTGCACACCAACGGAGATGGGACCTGCTCCAAAACGTTTTATAAATTTCGTGGTCAAATTACATAAGTGTGAATATATTTATATATTTAAGTACTATATATTTTTTTTTTATTTATATACTTATTTTTTTTTATTTATATTAACTTGACATATATAAGAAAATAAAATAAATGTCCAAAAAATCACTAAAAATCCACAGTGATAAGCTTAAAGCTAGATAAGCTTAAAGCTATGTAAGAAAAAAAAATGTTTATAAAATATAAGAACAGGTTGAAGATTACAGTTGCCATGTAAATATATATTTTTGAGTAGGTACACTATGGGGTTTGAGATATACTTTCCGCGCTAGTTTATAACTGTGTTACGGCAAATAACTCTTTAAGTCCCACTTTGTACCAATAAATGTATTTGTACAGTATGAGGACCATCCCTAACATAAAGTAAGTCAATTATTATGCTGTCGACTATAATAGACGCACCTGAGTCCTCTTCCCCTCGCACTGTTGGTTCGGTTCCACCACCGGGTTCTTGGGAACCACGACCAGAGAGTTCTGGAAGGCTGGGTCGTTCCTAATCTGCTGCACAACCGCGTTTGAAACAGGAATGGTGAACGCTGCCAAGGAATGACCCAACGCCTGCATAAAAAACATGTTGATAAGATATCGTCCTGTAAAAAATCTTGTACTTACTTAATTAGGAAGTAGTCATGACTATGAAGCCGTGAGAATTCTACAGCTTGATGTTTGTAGATATAAATAAATAAATAAATAAAAATTACACTGGACAATTAACACAGAAATATCTTTATTATCAATTTAATATTTTCAATCAATTTATATTATCTACATATTTAAAACATACCTGTATAAAGTTGAAGTAGGGGTTATAAATATTTCCATAGTGGGGAAATTGTTCACTCTTCAGCGCCAAGTTTTTCAAATAGGGATTGGAGTAGGTTTTCACAAGCGATCCTTCTTCGTCAAAAACTGTAATATTAGTAAAAATTTATTAAATAAAAAAAAAAAAGATTTTGTTTATGTCGCTATAAAAAATAAATAATAAATATTACTGGACAATTCACACAACAACATCTAGCCCCGTGATAAGCTCTAAGCTTGTGTAACTAGATTTCTGATATACTTAAAAGAATATACATTCATAGATAGAAAGATAATTTAACGTGTAAATGATTCTACATTCTATTTTTAGCCAAGTATTGTGCACATTTCTTAGTCCATTTACCTGCCTAGTAGGTACGTCATACAAAACAAACAAAAAGAACGTTGCAGCGTTGGCGACCCGGATACGAAATGCCAAGAGATTTTTACTATTGTTCCTTATACAGCTTCTTGCTTTGAAATCAGATCTAGCGTTTAGGGGGCGTTGACCGGCCATCGAGATGCAATGTATGAAAAGAGATATATGCACGTATGGATAGCACAAAACGCAGCAGAAACATTTAAGCGCATAATTGCGAAATCTCAAATTGTATTAATAAATGTCATGATTAAAAAATAATAATGAGGTTTTAAATACAGAACAATTGTTCAAAATCCTGAAATTGTATAGAAAATTGTAGGTTTAGCTTGTAGTTAGCACATTGGAAACGTTTAATAATTAGAGCATTAATGAAACGTTATAAAACCAGGAAAAGTGTTAATTTAAATAAATGGAACATTATAATGTATTTTAATTTAAATTTCTGTCTGTACGCAGATGCAGAAGAAATCTTCCTGACGTGAGCAAGCGCATTATGAGAGTAATTACAATGACAAGCAATTACTAGACAGGTATGGTATTTACAATGTCAGATTGTCAGATAATAATATGAATTAAAATATCATTTTTTTATAACGATTAAGAACAGGGACAGAGGTATCAATTAAAAACTTTTATGCAGTTATAATACGAGTATACTCGTATTATTTCATATATGAATTACATCTTGCTCTCCTTTATGTTCTTTATTTATTTTTTTATTTTTGTCAGTGTAAAGTTTATTTAGAATCTGACTAGTTTTTTATTGTGACTTTACCCAGAAAAATGATGACGCTGTATTATAGCGAAAGAATGGTATGGAAATCATTAAATATTAATTTCATAAATATTATCATATGTACAGCCAACATGGCTGTATTTCACCGAAAATACATACCGGTTTTTAAATACTTTAAAAGTATTTGAACATGAAACGGGTAACATACCATGATTTAAATGTTTTTGAGTTTTCCGATATTTCGACACTGTTGCAAGCGCCATGTTCACGGACAAACTGATGACACCGGCGGGTAGGCAGACCGTTATTGACAAACGAAACGATCTACCCTCTTCCTGAGTCTTTTATTGCGAGTTTGATTGTCACTGTCACTGTTACTTGCATTCGTGAATAAAACAGGTGATAACAGTGACAGTCATCAGTTTGTCCGTGAACATGGCGCTTGCAACAGTGTCGAAATATCGGAAAACTCAAAAACATTTAAATCATGGTATGTTACCCGTTTCATGTTCAAATATAGTTAAAAACCATGATAGTTTATAAAGTTATACTATAAAAGTGTTGACGAAATTATCAGTAAACATAGCGAACAACATAGAAACAAAGAAAGAAGAAAGACTGAATTATAATAGTTGATAGCCATGATAGTTTCAATATCTACAATTTTGTTCGTTAAACATAATATTTTTTTCATTCACCATTTTTGAAAAAAAAACATTTTGTACAAAGACATTTAAAAACGCGAAAATAAAACTATACCGGATTAAAACTGATTATTATTACGAAAAATATAAAAATAAAATGTATTTTGTCATTACTGATTGATTCCTTTCAAGGTTGCCAATTAACTTTTAAAAAAATTAAACAGTCACCTACTCATATGATATGGCACT
Organism: Chloroclystis v-ata; assembly: GCA_963691955.1. NCBI lineage: Eukaryota > Metazoa > Arthropoda > Insecta > Lepidoptera > Geometridae > Chloroclystis > Chloroclystis v-ata. Next base: position 8,195,362 of record OY829905.1, read on the forward strand.
ATGTGCAAGTTTATGTTTAAAAGCCACAAAATTTAATAAGATTACATTATGAAATGACAGTTTGAAAATGCGTTGAAAAAAAGATCTAACACAAATTCAAATGATTTTGAAAAAAAATTCGTAGTCTTCTGCTTCTGAAATCCCAGTTGTTTTTATTTCTATCCCAATTTCACCGTTGAACTTGAATTCCTAGTTTAACTGAACCGAATTATTCATTAAAAAAATAATACAACGAAAGTTAATTAGAAAAGGTGTTTAAAGCTAACTGTGACAAAAATTATCTCTTTGGTCCACTTAATTTAGTTTAAAACCCTATAATTTAGCACCTGACTACGTAACATTATAATATTATAATAATATGCTAGCCAATAAAAAATAATAATAATAATACTCGTAATAAAACCTACATAGATTTAAGTAATTACAACATGTCATTATTAAGTGAAATGTTTAAGTATTATGTTCTTTATGACAGAAATCTTCTATGCATTCAAAACTAGGATCACGCGTAACCAAACATTAGAGCGAATTAATGTTCTATTTCAACGTTGAAAATGGCTTCCAGACCGAGATACAACACAGTCTCTATCATATTTGATAAAATTACACGAATTAAGAGTATACTTACACAAAAGTCTCTTCTGTCTCCCGCCCTCATTTTTCTCGTCGCCGAGATGGGCGCGCGCGCACGCAGCAAGGACCAGAATCACTGCAATCTTCATCTCAGGGGTAGTGAACGGGCAGCCAGTAGACAATGTCAGGGCTAAATCCACAGGCTCGCTTATATAGCGTCGGACGTTGAAAACAAGTACTTACTACGTGGGTTCTAGTTTTAGCCTGGATGTGAAAGAATAAAAGGATATGACTCTATTTAATTTGAACTTTAAAGCTTTTATTGTCGCAAGGTCCGTAAAATTAGTAGTTAGTGTAATTTCGTTTTGTTTTGTGCAGTTTAAACTGTTATGTAGAGGACTAAGCTTTTTATTGTTGTGAGTCATGACAGTTGTATTATAAATAAAAGATAAAATAGAGTGTTTTTCTCCTTGATTGCCTGGAAGCTTAAAGTTGAATAGACTTGAAAAAAATAGGTTCTTTGAATATTGTTTAAGCAATAGGTTATAATAGATTAAAATAAATAATAATATTGCCATTTTTTTAATTAGACGACTTTAATGCAGTGTTTAATTTTACTTAATGTTTACTCATTGCGTTAAAAGTTAACGTAAAAAATATAACGTAGTTTAATATTTTTGACAGTCGCACCCAAAATTTTTTCACACACTGATAAACTTTTGCATTTAAAGTTTTCTTGTATATAATAATTACTTTCTAATAGTTTACTCACTAAGCAAGCTTTTATTTAAAAAATATAGCAATCCCTACAGCTGCAATTAACACTCCATTAATCAAGTTTGTAATGATCCTCATTTTTGTTACTGTCTTAAAATAAAAGTTACACGTAAAGGTGAATATAATCAGGGTCTACATTTACCTTTCGCAGAACGAGACGTTTCCTGACAGCGCACCCTTTGCCATCTCATCCTGGTGCATTCATCATGAGTTCCTGTACATGTCATTATCTATTATACCTCTACATTCCCTGACTTTATACATTTGTCTTCTATTCAGCAGTCCTTTATTTATATATTCAGATGTTTTCCCGTTATTGCATTTTGTTATTCTTAAGGAAGGTATGCATAGTTAAGGATGTAATTAAACATGATTTCCATTTTCAAAAATGACTAGTAAGTAGTTGTAAGAAAAACTAATTGATTCTCACGCACTAACATCTACATTTCACTGGTAGGTACCTAACGTATCTTAAAATAAGACATGATGGACTTACTCTCATGTCCAATTTTTCAAAAAAGTAAATGATTATTATGTATTTGTAACTTGTGTTATAAAAATCACAGCTGGTTTCGATTTCCTCATTAACCCTATTATATTTAAAGAGCAACTCATTTTTCTTCGAAACGAAAAAAAATCTACATGATACAATCACTTGATTATGGACACTTGAAATCCAACACCTAGAATTACACAGCTAATTATTTTATCAGATCGAATTTATAAGGTTATCATAACAATCAAAAAGAAATAATTACTCATGTCGTCCTAACTTAAATGTTTAAGATATTTATATAAAAAAGACTGATTTTAATTGTACTTACAATGTATAATATGATAAATATATATAATCTGATATCCGGAATGTAATATAAGCAATATTTTTAAAAGTTAAATAATAAAAGTTATTATTAACTCCTCAAGGATAAAAGCAAAAGTCAGCTCCACACTCTGACTCCCCAGAATTTATTACACCGAGAGATATTTAAATCAATTACAAGTACTAATTAATCTTAATTTTTTATATTAAATCAAACGATTAATATTGTTGATGACACTATGTTTTAAGCGTGTCTGCATTTGTATACTAATACTAGCGTTCCGTCCGTGGATTCACCATCGTCATAATGGATTTTCAGAGATTATTCTGATCTGGTGTAATGTCACACCACAAAATATATTTAACTTAAAGTTTTTTTTCAATTCGTTCAGTCGTTTTTGCCAGAAACAAATATCCATTGAACCCTCACAAACTTTTGCGCTCATCATCAATGACGCATGTCCTTAAAACTTTTTAAAGTTCTCAGAACATGCCGGTTTCCTCACGATGTTTTCCTTTGAAAATCCTTTGAAAATATGTGAATAAGAACTCGAGTACTTACCTGGCAGTTTATTTAATTTGGTCCTCAATTTGTGGTAGTGACTGCTCGATTCTTTTGTGGGGTTATTAATAATGGAACTTGTACAGGAATTTTTCCTTTTCTTTGAACGCTGATTTATTACGTAAGTAAGTTGATGCATTTGTAAACCAGAAAATAATTTTAATTTTATATTCGTAACCAGTAAGTTATGCATAATATAAATTCAAATTAAAAAGTAGTGTCGCTGCAGAGCCTGAACATTATTATAAAGATTAGTTTTGTACTAGACCAGATAATTATCAAGAAACACAGTTTCTACGAGTATTTAACTGAAGTTAAATTTGTGATAATAATGAATTTGGTTTGTGCAGTGTTTATAAGTGTTAATCCTTATTCAGTTTAAACAGTAGGTATAATAGAGTTTGGGACATTTAAACTCTACAAAAACATGATTTTATGTACAGGTTCCATATATAGTCTGTTACAAGAGCCGTTTACTTTTATTACAGACTTAATAATAAACAAAGAATTATATAGAGATTTGTTTAATGAAAGGGCATGCCAAGCAATAAAACTAATTATTTTATGAACATACAGGAGGTGGGTAGAGTTTCGAGGTCTAGCAGGATTGGAAAGTGACGTAATAAATAAAAAGTTATTTCTGAGTTTGGATTTCGATCTTTCATCTTTTGATCTTTTGTAAGATTACTAACAAGATACTAGGAAGAAAGTGAATATATCACTGTAGGTATATACAGTAAATCGTAACTTTTCCGCCGTGTTGACTAAGTGGGAGCACACTTGACTTTCATTCCGAAAGTCGTGGGTTCTCTCCCGCCGCGCACCTCTGGATTTATCTTCTTCAAATATTTATGTGCGCTTTGTAAACACGTGCTCTAACGGTGAACTCAAACATTGTGAGAAAACCGGCATGTCCTGAGAACTTTAAAAAGTTTGAAGGACATGTGTCATTCGCCAACCCACACTTAGCGTGGTGAATTTTGGGCGAATCTCTCGTGAGAAACCCCTGTGTCCTGTGTGTAAGTGTGATGATGATGCGTTTTCCTCCAGGAAGTAATAAATGCAAACAGAAAACAGAGTCCTTAGTCTTTTGCGTGGGTCCCTAGCGCCTCCAGTCTCAGCTTACTTAATTACGATAAGACAGGGCATGTACATGGTCTATTTAAGGAAGTCTATTTGAGTTATTCCAGCCTGCTTTACTGCCTTCATTAGCAATGTATCTCGTTTTTATTATTCATTTTATTTTATTTACTATCTTTCAGCCCGCAGATTTGCCCGCGCGATTATGGATCATTCCGTGATAAACGTACTTAAGTTCATACATCAGCATAACCCATAATGGCGTATATGGTATAACTGTAAATAAAATTTTGTTTTTTATTAATTATGCGTTGACCTCGTATTCCTTTAAACACTAAAAACTTATTGGAAAGTTGAAACATTTTGTTAACTATTTACCAAAGTGCGTAAAAATTTAAATAATTAAAAAAAAAGCAAGTAAATAATGAATAAATAATACAGGCAGAGCGAAAATACCCAATTAATGTTCTGACATGCCAATTCTATGTCGATGTACGTAGAGTGTATCCGGAACGATTATTTTGTTTATTTTGCGCTCCTTCTAGGGGTTACTCAGTGATACAATTTAAATTACAAGTAATGCCTGTCCAATTAAGAGTAGCTACTCATAGCCATATTTGGAAATTTTTAAACAAGTCTAAATACTCATCTAATTAAAAACAATCATCGTAATGAAGAAAATGATTAACTGCATTTTCGAATTTGGTTCAGTAATTCCCTTGCAGAACACGTAAGACAATAACTGGATCCTGTCCAGTATTTGACCGGAGACAAGGATGGGTATATGCAAACGTGGTGTAGAGTAAAGGAGACAGATATGTAAATGTAACCTTTCGCTGAGCTGTGTAGTAGCTAAGAATGGATGACAAAAAGTGCTCAAGTCAGTGTGGTATAGAGAGCGGGACGGTCGTGAGCCATCATAAACTTAGATTAGTCACAATTAAGTGGCTTTTAAGTTATAAGTGACATTTGAGAAGACACAAGATGGCGTTTCGGTCGAGTGTGGGGGTCGTCTTCCTAGGGTGCTTGGTTGGTAAGTCGTGCAAACGTACTACTTGTTTGTTGGTACTTGGAAGTACTTGTCATTCAATCCGCGGCTCTCTAAGTAGGCTTATTTGTCTCGTGTAATTATTAGTACAGCTTCAAGCTAGATTGTTATCCTATTAATATTGTAATGTTAAAATAGTAGTTTCATTTCATTGATTACTCTTACATCTTTAGTATCTTTGTTTTGTCTAAAACCAACAACTTTATAGAATGATATGATTATATTAATATTTTAACTGTATAATAATCTTCTTCTACAATTCTCGACCTCTTACTAACCCGTAACATAATTAAAACCCACAATCTTGAAATGGAGCAATATTTCAGTCACAATAAGCGACATTCTATCTGATAGCAACAAAAATAATCTTAGCTTTCACATTGACCCACATGTGATAAAATAATTGCTATTTGACACGGCAATAGCATTTTAATACTACAACGACCTTGGAATGTTAATAACAATCCAATCTATTTCTTTATGTCGCCAATTACCTAGAAACTTGATTCTAAACTAGCATTTTGGTAAAGAATGTATGACATATTCATATTGAGATAAACGGGCAATACACGAACCTTATTTACATTATTATCATAAGTCAACGTAAATAAGGTTCGTGCATTGCCCGTTTATCTCAATATGAATTTATCAAACCACGACAGTTTTTATAGTAAAATGTATGACATTATAACAATTGGGCGTTAGTGATTGCAGTTAGTTGGTACACAGAACGACGCTGCTGCCCGTAATCTGGTTTATATATCGCTTCGTTATATAGTTGAGAGTCGCGTGAAGAGATAGAGTGGTAGGTACTATTCTTGGGGTGCCACCACACGGCACAGAATAAATTGTAAATATCAATGATATCGTTCACAAGGTATGAATTTGCTCCAAGTGAAGCTATGACGTATAAAAGATTTCAACGCGCACGCGCCGGTTATGTTTTTAGATATTTAGAACCCGTAACATAAGCAATCGACATTCCTAATTATTTCGAGGACAAAATGTAGCTTCGTGATTGGTGAATAAAGAATAAATAAAAATAATAAAGCAATATTTAGTTCAAAATCCATGTATCTGTATCGTTCTCAGTCTCTTGTATCTTAAACTGTTCAATATTGTACAGGAAATTGCATTACCTTTCAGACGAGGAAGTAAATCTCAAAGTGAACTGCTTTTATTTCTTGATCATAGTCGGTATGTGCGTGGGCAACCAGGTCCCAACCCTGCCTATAAATACTACATGAAATGATAGCGGATTAGCTCTTTGAAGTAGCAATGGCCAGTTAATATAGTGAGGAGAACAGATGGCCGATGGCGCCGAAAAGTCTCTATTGGAGACCACGGATCGTTGGAGGTCTTGTACCTCACTCTTGTCTCTTGTGTAGACAGATGATTTGGTAGACACAGTTGGCTCGCAGTGGATGCAAACCGCGTCCGACCCTAGTAACTGGAAATTATATAGGGAGGTCTATGTTCAGAAGTGGACGTCCACAGGCTGAAATGATAATGATAATTATAAAATGCATTTTATTCGTTTCCACTCCGTGATTTGCTGTAGTCCTGCCCACTGCCACTTTTACTAACGAATCTTCTTGTTTATGTTGGAACAAAGGAGTAAAATTAGTGACAGAATAGAATCACAGGCCTTTGAAATGAACTTACAACTTAGCTCAAATGCAAGAAGGTGTTGCAACATTTAGCACTGATTTCACTATTACCTAACCACGCGTAGCTTTGGTCTGCGGAAGTCACTAGGTCAGATCATAATTACTACGACATTACGTTGCATTATGTGTTTGTTGACACCGTCGTCAAAATGAACTGCTTGTTCTAGGTAGAGGAAGAAGAACTTTATTACTAGTCTTAGCTTAAAGGTCAAATTATACAGATTTTTTTAAGTCACTGTCTTGAATTATTATTTACTTATATAAACGCCAACGCAAATTTCACTGGTACTTACACCACAAAGATGTAATTAGTAGTTTTTAGTGCCAATGACTGTATTTTTCTTATATACATATTAGAATTTCTAATGAGGGATTTTTTTCCAGTTCTAGCATCATCCGCTGGTCCAAAAGCAGCTGGTCAAAAGGGCCGAAAGCCAGTAAACATCCCACAGAGGACCTTTGAGGAGCGAAATGCTGAATCAGAAAGAGACGCCGAGATCACCAACTCATGTCCTGATGATGGATTCTTCGCTGATGCGGAGCAGTGCGATAAATACTATGAATGCAGGTAAAAATTCATAACAGTATCTATCAAAGGAAAAGAAGATATACTATAAATATCAGATCCATATAAAATAATATTTTTGATAACAAAATAGTTATTATTCTAATTACTTGATAATAGTATAAACGAATAACACAGGATCATTTTAAAATTGACTGAATCTATTAATACGGGTACTGTACGAATAATAAAAGCTATTCATACAGTACCCGTACGAATAAATAATAATTTATTCATACAGTACCCGTACGAATAAATAATAATTTATTCATCCAGTACCCGTACAAATAGTCACTTCGTTTAAAATTGAGCACAATATTTATACTTTCACAGTAACATACAGAAACAAATTTGAAAATATTCGGTTATGAATCTTGCCCCTAATAAGCCAATGCAAAAAGTGATATTTTGTATCTAAGATAGAGCTTGCTAAGATATATGAAAGCTAGCAAACTCTAACACAAGATTTTAAATAGTTGTATGAATGCAATTCTGGGAAAAGAAAAGAAACATTTTACGTTTATTCTTGAAAGAAAATGAGTTTTGAAGACTTAAGATTTCAATGACCATTTGATGGCAAACATTTAAGTGGTCAAGGTTAATAACTTTGAGCAAATCGATGCAAATTATGCATTCAACTGCATATTGAGTGATGCAATCACGTAATTGGATGTTTATCATACATTCCAATCTGTAATTAAAGCAGTTAACAAAATATAGAACGTCTTTCGCAATTGCTAAAACTAGTCAACCAAACATTCTGTTAATTCCTGTATTTTAAAAGAATAGGATTAACATGATTTAGAATTGCGTTATCAAATTGTTGGGCTTGATTTTATAAGTAAATATATTACTATGATATATAAAATGATGTGTAAATGGTATGTGCAAAAGCTTGGCTCTGTATACATCGTTTGGTTATTCCTTCAATATAAATTACATTGGCTGCGTTTCATAATCAAGGTATTTACATAAATATTATGGAGTAATATACCATATCGTACTTCATTCGATGCAAAATTAAATTCCCACACAAAAATTACGCAACAAAGGAGTGATTCATACATTCAAGGAGATTCGCAAATATAATGTAGTTACATCTCTTATTTACTTTACCTAACGGAATTAACGATAGTTCGACTCCCATTCGAGGACAAAGGACAAAGGAGGACGTTGTGATATTGTAATTTTTGCAATCACTATAAAAATAAAAAGTTCCGATATTATATGACATGTTATGATTTTATTTTTGCTTCATTCACTAACCTGGCTCGGCGATGCAGTCACAAGGTGCTCAATGCCAAATTCGGCATGGTCCTTGACAGTGTTAATATAACATTCTGTGTGATATGTTCCAGAAACGGCGAGATAATTGAGAAGCTGTGCCCCGACGGCATGGTGTTCAACGACTACGCTCAAGACCAAGAGAAATGTGATTTACCCTTCAACCTGGACTGCTCAGCGAGGCCCAAACTTCGTGAGTATTTACTTAGGCTAAAGATATAAATCATTTATTTCCATATAATCCTAAAGATTGCTTGGAAAAGTCTTCAATATTTTGAGACGTAGTCATTACATATGTAGTAGAAAATATGTATCCAGGTCAAAAAATATTATTTTACTAGAAATTCACACACGGTGTCTTTAGTAATACTTATATATATATATAAAAATATAAAAGTAAATATGTACATAGACAGATAAGTTTGTTAAAATTAAATATAATTTTAACAAACTTATCTGTCTATGTTAACTAAATAACTTATAAGTCATCGAATAAGGAGACGATGGATCTGGTTTGACGATCAATATTTAAAGTCCACTTATATGATGTATATTTGATTTATTCTCGAAATATCCTTGGACTAGAATACATATTTAAAGTTCATCGTTAATATTTCTAAATAACACAGGGACTTCCCTCTTGACGAAAGCTATTAATTCACTACGCTGGCCAAGTGCAGGCTTATGATATTTCTTAATGCAAATTTATAATCCCTTTCAGAAACCCCAATCCCAGCTCTCCACTGCCCGCGCCAGAACGGCTACTTCTCTCACGAAGAGGCGAAGGAGTGCGGCAAGTTCTACTACTGCGTGGACGGCAAGTTCAACATGATCACGTGCCCCGACGGGCTCGTGTACAACGACAAGACCGGCATCTGCACCTGGCCCGATGAGGCCAAGAAGAAGGGCTGTGGCGCTTCAGGTACCTTTATTTTATGACGTGGAAAAGATAATAAATACAATACAATAAAAATATAGGTTAAAAAATAATTAAATTAATAAAAAATAATTTTAAATTTATATAAATATTGATTATGGTCAAGCAAGGGTCTATTATTAATAAAAAAATAGGTACGGTCAGCCAAGAAAGTGGTCTACCAGTTTTGACAAAATTTTCTGCGAGATGTAATGATCACTAAGGTTTTTAATGTAAAACAATACTCACTGACAAAAAAAGTGTAACAATGGGCGATCTTATCACAAAAAGCAATTTTCTAAAGCAATCTTTGGATGGACACAAAACACAAGTCCTAAAAGACATATTTTTACTAAAAAGTTTAATACGTCTTAAAAGGAAGTTAAGTTCATAAACAGTTATTAATTTTGTAGTCAATTCATAAAGGAATAATTGCTTATATACAAAAAAATCTTTCTCCTTTACAATTTTTATAAAGAACATCAAGCCACCGACAATTCATTAGCCACATAATCACCCTTTTTCAGAGGTGTTCGCCTTCGACTGCCCCGCGGTGAACGAGACCTTCGGCCAGACACACCCGCGGTACGCCGACCCTGAGGACTGTCAGTTCTTCTACGTGTGCATCAACGGCAACACTCCTCGGCGCTCCGGCTGCAAGCTGGGACAGGCCTTCGACGATGTCAAGAAGCACTGTGAATGGGCCCGCACTGTACCTGAGTGGTGAGTAGACAGCTGTCGTGATAAAAAGTAGGGTTTTGGGGTTGAGTGGCATAAGCCTGATCTCATTTACTAAAAAAAAGACCATTTTCTTGTTGTATTTACAATTCCAATAACTGCCTTTACAATCCCGTCTCTTCTTTTTTTTTCATGAGCCACTGGTGTCCCAATCCCAATGCTGGGCAAAAGTCTCCCTCAATTAAATTCAATTCCTTAAATCATTCCTATACAGCGCGATATCTATAAAAAGATATCACAATATAATATCTACACGATTTATTATTGTTATAAATTTAACTTTTACGGTAAACTTTTTTCTAATCTGCATCATTTGACCTCTGTGGCCCAGCGAGCGAAACAGGAGCGACGCAGGAGATAACGGGTTCGATTCCCCCCTCGGAACAAAATTTGAACGATCTGCAGATACTTTTGTCGGGTGTCTGGGTGTTTTATATGTATAGTAAAAAATATATATCTATGTATGTATATTACATTAAGTTAAGTACCTATGTATATCAGAAATCTATCACCCGTAACACAAGCTTAGAGCTTATCACGGGGCTAGATGTTGCTGTGTGAATTGTCCAGCAATATTTATTTTATTTATTTATTTTTATTCCCCAGCGCCGATTGGTACAAGGGCCAGCTAACAGACGCAGAGCTGGACGCGCTGGAGCACCCTCCCACGCAGAAGCCGAAGCCGGCCTTGTCCGCGCCGTCGCGCCGCAAGCCCAACCGCCCGCCCAAAGGCAAGGCGGCGCCGGTCGTAGACGACGAGGAGTAGAGCATTTATTATATAGGTATTTTTACTAATAAATTATGTTTTGTACAGTAGGTATGTTTTATTTTTGATATCTATACTTATACTTATCTATACTAATATTATAAAGCTGAAGAGTTTGATTGTTTGTCTGTCTGTTTGTTTGTTTGTTTGAACGCGCTAATCTCAGGAACCGCTGGTCCGATTTAAAAATTTCTTTCAGTGTTGGATAGTCCATTTATCGAGGATGTTTATAGGCTATATTTTATGAAAAAAAGCAAGCGAAGCTGTTGGCGGTCGGCTAGTCAATAATAAATACTATCGAACCATAACTGGAAATTATGCCTTTGTCCAGCAATAGTCATAGTATTCCTTAAAATTTGAAGAAAATACATAAATGACACCCACTTTTATATCTAGCTTACACCTGGTGCGACATGGTGATGTAGGGGGGAAATAACTTATATATCGTCTTAAATGATGATAAAAGATGTATCTATTATGAGGGTGTATACCTACATACTTATATAAATGTATGGAGATGGATTTATAACATAAAATTTTTGGTTTTACGTAAAAGACATATTCAATAAATAACAAACAATACTATTAATTTTATTTATTTATTTTATTTACATTGTTTATATTTACATGTAATATTCGTAAAATATATATTTGCAAATGGTTTAACATTGATAAATGTAACAATACATATTCTATGGTAACTAATATCACGTAAACACATAACACATATTTGGTAAATCCTGTTTTGTAAAATGTATATTTTAGTAACTATTTACAAATTATTTCATTAAAAACAGTATTTAATAGCGGTTTAACCGAATTGAAAATAGACGAGATTTCTTAGGGTGAACTAATGTTACTTCACCAAATGTTTATAATTTAAGGAATAATATTTGTTTGTTTTGTCACGAATTATATCAATACTAATAACAGTGGCAGAGTTTTTAGCATGGCAAGACTTTCAATATCTGCTAACTCTAGTGTATACCCACATAGGTTCAAAGAGTATAATAATTTAAAACATAGTTATTTTCGTCTTCATAATGCCAATATTTTTTTTACTCGGTTTTACTCAATCTTGCACTTAAGCGAATACTATTTCTCAAATTGTTAGGCTTATCTATATTTTCAACCTAGGAAAAAATACGGAGAACTAATATCTCGGTATCACTACGTGTACTAATGGAAAACTCAGACAATATGGACTTGCGATACACCTTCGATTATACATACATTGAATAGCCTGAAGAGATCATACAACCCCATGTTTTGTTTTTTTTTTCTAAATACAAATTAAAGCGATGGTTGATCATTTAGGATAATAAATGTTCAACCATCGCGTTGTCCTATCTTCAGGCTATTCAATGTACTTATGTATAATCAAAGGTGTGACATTGATATATCTCCGCATTGTTTCCTAAGTAAAACTACAGAGACTAAGACTACAGTTTAATGACCTCTTCCACCACAGTGCGGCACAACCTCAGGGTCCTCGCAGGTCAGGTTCTCGTCATCGAACACCTTGCCTTCCCCGCAGGCGATGAGGCGCGGGTTGCCTTCCACGCAGGTGATCAGGTGGTGGCAGTCGCCGGGCACTGGGAACCGCGGGTACGGCCAGAACTTGGCGGACTGCGTGTGCGCGGGGACCTTGGTGGGGCATTTGAAGCCGACGACAGCTGGAAGGACATTAGAAATTAGAATGATGAAAGTTGCTCATACTGGTGTTTGACAGCTGGAACGTAGATATTTGAAATTAGAATGATGAAGGAAATATAAACAAGGGCAAACTCGTGTTTTGACATGGATTATAATATCATTGTCGGTTTTAACTTAGATCTTATTCGTCAATACATAAGTCGTACCCACTACAAACGTAATTTACTAAGTTTTTTTATATAAATTTAAATATTATGGAAACATTTCACTTATTAGACGTACCGGTTCAATGATCACTAGCAGGATTCGAATCTCTTTCAAAAAATCGACTATCCGAAAATAATACTACGAGAATACCACTACCAATCAAACTAAACAGCATCTCAATCTCTCATTACTTTAGTATCCCTTGATCCCTGATCATCAAGTTTTCATAAAATTCAAGATCAAAAAATTAAAATACTAAAAGCCCGACTCTAAGCTGTTGAGAATAGCTGTTGATACGATTTAGGCCAAATTTGTCCCGTGATAATCGGCCCGCAAACTCTATAGTCCTTCCTTACCTTCAGGGTTGCAGAAAGGCTGCAGCAGATCAGGCCAGTTGCAGCCGTGTATGCGCTCGTCGTAAACAAGTCCCGGCGTGCACGGCTCCTGGTTCGGGATGCCGTACGCGCACTTCACGTAGCTGGTGGAGCACTCGCGGCTGTCCGGGTAGATGCCGAACTGGTACTCGCAGCCGGGAGTTGAGTATGGGGTCACTGGAATGTAAATACATCCATTATCAGCCTCATTGGAAGAACATTTAAGTTATTAAGAGAACATGAAATCCATACCATTATGGGTTTTATTTAATTAGCGACGCGGCCTAGTTTCGCTTTAGGTACTTATTATAAACCTTTCTCCTAAATAATTCCATCTAGGTATGTAAAAACCGAATCAAAATCCGTTGCGTAGTTTTAAAGATTCAAGCATACATAGGGATTTAGGGACAGAAAAAGCGATGTTTTATATTAGATAGTGAAGAAACAAAAATTATTTTAGAATAAGTATTTATTTTTGTCATTGTTCCTTTATGCATGAGTCCTGAATGAATTTGATCGGATTTTTAAATACCGAACAAAAAGTGCCTACGTTACGAATTTCTCAGTTCTACTATAAACCGTTTACTCCCACTTGTCCTGTTGAGTAGTCCTGTTGACAGGACAACTGAGAAAAAAATTCCCAGTAGTTCGGTCAACAGGACAAATGACAATATAATTCTCACTTGTCCTGTGAGTAATAATTAATATAGAAAAAGTGAGAATTGTATGTTTGTCACAACAACATTTTTTTATGATTCAAACTATTTCAATCAGTTGTCAAGTGATAATTGCATGTATTATTTGAATCACAAAAGAGTTTTAGTGACAAACACAACAAAACTCTTTTTATTTTTTTAATATTAGGTATTGTTTAATTTTTATGTTCTACAGATTTGTGTAAGTATTCCAAAAATAAATACACAACTACATGATCCTATTTGCATTTGAATACTTACGAAATTCTCTCCTAATTTTTATTTTAAATCTATTGTAATGGTATTATTTTTAAGTTACTTTAAGTTTGAATAAATTTAAGTTAGATTGTAGATAATAAATAAATTAATTTTTTTTCTTTCTTTCAAATTTACAAACCAATTAATTAAATTAATTATCGACAAATTAATTTTTTGGTTTTCAACTTTCCTAACACTATTATTAGTGAAATAACTTGAAAAAGCCAATCACAACGCCTTTGTTCCAGTCCCCGCAACCCGCGCATTCCGCCAATTTCGGTGCGCTTGCATCCGAACAAAAGTATTTTATTACAGTAATTATGATTGTTTTATGTTAATACGTTTTTTGTTCCTTTTATAATTATTGTAGCATGATGTTATATTAAATTCAAGTACCTATATGTAACATAAACTACAAACTTGGAAACTTATAATTAGCCCTAAGCATCATAAATGTTATTAGACATGTTATGTTAAAATTAATTTGATTATATATATAAGCATAGCTGTTAGTTTTCCTAACATTGTAAAATAAAATAAAATAATCTTTGTACCTACCATTGAAAAAGTAGATTGTTTATAACAAAAGCTTATTTATGATCCTCTGTACACGACTTTCCACAAAGAATAAATGGATTCAATGGTATTATAATGGAATTTAAAAAACTTTACCTACTTATGTACATTTACATAGGTAGGTAAAGTTTTTTAATTAGACAAAACTAATTCGTAAAAATTACCAACAGAATTACTGAACAAAACACGTGGGAATAAAAGTCAGGTGTAAAGCATAGTCCTAAACGTCACAGAACTACTGGGAATTTTTTTCTCAGTTGTCCTGTCAACAGGACTACTCAACAGGACAAGTGGGAGTAAACGCTATAAATAATGGAAGGTACTAGTAGCTAGTCTTTGTTGCGCTGTTTGGTCAATATTAAGAATATTATGATACTATTCAAACTACTGGTGTACTATTTAAAACAACTCTTGTGAAGACGTCAAGGAATGAAGTTCATGTATCCAAACCACCACGGAGCAAGTATGAATGAAATGAAAGTATGAATAATAATAATAATAAATAAATAATAAATATTACTGGACAATTTTACACAGCGACATCAAGCCCCGTGGTAAGCTCGAAGCTTGTGTTACGGGTGCTAGATTTCTGATATACTTAATATAATATACATACATAGATAGATATTTTTTATTATACATATATAACACCCAGACACCCGGAACAAATATTTGCAGATCATACAAATTGTTGTTCCGAGGCGGGAATCGAACCCGCAACCTCTTGCGTCGCAGGCGGACCTTCGCCCGCTGCGCCACAGAGGTCGTCTAAATAAAATATAAATAAGAATAAAAATTAAATCACTTTATCACCCATCTCCAAATACTTTCTATGGAAAAGACTATTAACTGCGTGTACTCACAGTCAGCCCTCCTGTTCCCGCATTCGACGGCCCAGTTGTAGTTGCAGTGGTTGTGGACGGCACCCTTGCCGTCAAACAGCAGGCCATTCTCGCAGGTCTCCACGGTCAGCGTGCCGTTGGTGCACAGGAAGAACTGGTCACACAGCTCCGGGTGGGCGTACGCCTGGAAATTCAATTAAGAATCTTGATATTTGGATCATGGCGGTTAAGGGCGGGAGCACACGAGCCACCGGCCACAACCACAAAACGCCGCCACTGGCATATTTCCTGTAATTTTCATACATTTTATATGGACTCGGTGGCGGCCACACGCTTCACGCTTCTAGCTTCTCGTGGCGGCGTTTGTGGCTGTGGCGAGTGGCTCGTGTGCGGCGACGGTAAGTCATTCTTCTTCTCACAATACACGATGCTACACATGTAGGCGGTGTATATATAAAAATATCTATTCACTTTTCAACAGCTAGATACTGGGACTTCTCTCTTGACGTGAGTTATTGGGCCTAAGTCGCTAAAATGTCATTCGTAGACAGAATCAATGTAAATTCATATTAGACCAGGGTTTTTAATTTTTTACAAGGAAAAAAATAGTAGTAGAATGAAACCCATTAGAAAAGGAGGGGAATATGATAAAAATGAAAGGAAAAATAAATTACGGTCGATCTGAGTTCGGGAAGTGGGAGGGGGTGGGCTTTTAAGGGGAGAAAATGGTTTATCTCGATTTGCGGTGAAACTACAAGTCCTATGAAAAAAAGTTATATGGCAATGTTGTAGGTAATAAAAAGATCTACAACTTTTAATTCACAACTTTTTTACATAACGTCAAAATGTATGTGAAAAATTCAAATAACTAAGTTTTTGGTTTTTTATTTCTATCTTTTTCAAAAACATTTTATTTTCTACGAAATTTGGTGAAAACTTACCTATTTATGTCCCAAATCCACTATAATTTATTTGATTAAAAATATTAATTTTTTCACCTTATTTTGACTTAATTACTAAAAAAATAGACCAATTTTCAATCGAAAATTCACGTGTCAAAATATTAGCTTTTTTATAAAAATCGGAGAAAAAAAAGACAAAATCATATTTTTATGATGCAATTGTACCTAATGATACAAATTTTTGTTTCGGTTTTGTGCATTTTCTGAGAATATTTACTATCGTAATGTATATATTTTTTTAATTATCAGAAAAAAGAGATTTCAATGAACATAAAGCACACCGATTTTTATAAAAAAGCTAATATTTTGACACGTGAATTTTCGATTGAAAATTAGTCTATATTTTTGAAAATTAAGTAAAAATAAGGTGAAAACAATAATATTTTCAATCAAATAAATAACAGTGTATTTGGGACATAAATAGGTAAGTTTTCACCAAATTTCGTAGAAAAATAACAATTATTGAAAAAGATAAATAAAAAAAACCAAAAACTTAGTTATTTGAATTTTTCACATAAGTTTTGAGGTTATGTAAAAAACTTGTGAATTAAAAGTTGTAGATCTTTTTATTACCTACAACATTGCCATATAACTTTTTTTCATAGGACTTGTAGTTTCACCGCAAATCGAGATAAACCATTTTCTCCCCTTAAAAGCCCACCCCCTCCCACTTCCCGAACTCAGATCGACCGTAATTTATTTTTCCTTTCATTTTTATCATATTCCCCTCCTTTTCTAATGGGTTTCATTCTACTACTATTTTTTTCCTTATTTGACCATTTTTGAAGCTAACTGCACTGGTCTATATTGAGATAAACGGGCAATACACGAACCTTATTTACGTAGATCCTGAAGATGTCCCAAAAGGTTCTCCAGTGAAGACGACGGATCAGAAAACGCAGCGAGACTTACTGTTAATTGGTCAAAGCTGGCAGTTATTAAGGTTGCAAGCTGCATCCGACCGAAACAACTGGATATGTTTAAGGTATGATGAAGTATCGAATAAAATTAAAAGATAAGATGTAATTACCTGTACTCCATACTGCTCAGGGCAAGCGGGTGCATGTTCCAATAGAATACCAGCGCTAGCTGTAACAAAATATGTTGTATAAGAATCAACCAGCCTGAAACATGAATCTGGGCCGTCACGCTCGCAGAAATTATAATATGTAATTATCACTACGCAAAACTATTTCAAAGTTATGACCTTATACGGTTGTTGGGGCATGTCTTTTAGAGGTCAATATTGTACATATTTTTGTTACATTTACTTGACTTTTACTTTTGCTTACAGATATATGACTGGTGGTCAAGTGTTCTGTGTAAATATTTTATTGAATTTTGATTTTGCAGTTATTTAGTAGAATAAGCTCTTAACATAAATGTTTAACACAACTAACCTTGAAAAATATGGTTAATAAAATAATGGAATATTATTCACCTTGATTAGTTTTTATAATGAGTTCTCGATATTTTGTCCAGATTCTGTGTGGTCACTAATATCGAGAATCAACAAAGGCATAAATATCCCAACATTAATTATAAATAATTATTGACATAGGTAACTTTAATAATAATTAGCTGTAAAGAGGAATTTAACAAAATAGAACTATTTAATCGAAGTTCACAATAAATAAATACAATACTTTAGAAAGTAAATGCACTTATATTCTGAACAAAATCGTGTACAATTTAATGGAATGTTACAAAAGGACTTCATTAACGCTTTCGAGGCATTAACGTGTGTAATCGACTAAGTGAAGCGAGACGTTGGCCAACTATGAACTCTGGATCTGTTGGCATGGCGGCTTAGTGGCTGCTATGGTAAAGGCTGTAGGCTAATAAAGGCTAACAAAAGTAGCCATAAATATCAAAAAACGTGATCATCAAAAAATATTTGCGCGTTGCAAAATACGGAAGGCGCGGAGAAAACCAGTTCTTACGTAATCCTGACGGAAACGTTTGACATCTCTAATATATCGTATTTATGTTTTTTGGATATACACGTTTGTTGAATAATGTAGTGCATTTCTATTTCTGAAAATAAACTGGCTGCTTAATATAAGTATGTATGAATAAAGAAAAATACAGACGAATCGAGACCAGTCTTTTGAATTATTAAGTGATTTGTTGGTTAATCTTTGGAACTAAGTAACGTTGTGTGTTTTTTACTGTTTTCTATAAACCATTTCCATGTAGGTCCTATATGTCTGGTCAATAATAATAAAAGAAAAAAATGTAAATAATAGTTTTCTAATTCTTTATGACAACATAAAACAGTAAAAATGGTCTGCCTAGCCAAAAAACGGAACATTATTTTGGATTACGATTAAATTTTTGAAATTATGTAATGTGTAGTTTTTTATCATAATAGAATTGAGTCGAGCATTGGCTGGTGTAATGTAGGTACATAACATTGTGATCTAACCAGCCGGTCATAGGTAGCCAAGGCCACCCACTCGCGACTACTTTCGCTTATTAGCCGAACCATTTATATTATTCGACTATAAGTTAATAAAGTCCGTTTTCTAAATTTATTGATTCGGATTGTTATATATTTTTCTGAGTCACGTTAGTAAAATTAGACCTTATTTCACCACGCTCTAGCCAAATGCAGGAAAGAACTGCAAACATTATTATTACTACCATAACAACCCATTTACCTTATTAATTATTTTAGAAGTTATTTAAAACTAATATTATGCTCGTAGTTGCTATACGTGAATCAGAAATGAGGAGATACATAAGAGAACGCGGGTCACCGACATAGCCTAACGGGTAAGCTCTTTTAAATGGCAATGGGCTGACAGCGTCGGACGTCCACCAACAAGATGGATAGATGATAATTAGAATCAGGGAGGCCTATGTCTATCAATGCACGTCCAATGGCTGAAATATTGATGATGATTTAAAATAAATCACATCAGTTTGTTGAACTCTATTAGTAGTTTGTGAAGATTATCTCAAGAGATTGAGTAAGCACATCATCGTATAACAGAAAGTAAAAGTACGAGGTTGTTGATACGGACATTGTCTTCATTGTGATGTTTTATTCCCGTTTATTGAATCTAAGAACATTCAAAGTAAAAAATATATACTTTGATTATTATTATAGACTAGTTGACCCGCCCGCGGCTTCACCCGTTTTCTATATATTTCTCACCAACATTTCGCGAACAACTACAAACATTTCAACATCAAAATCTAATTCAGCCCAACCGTAGGTACTAAGTTCAAATAGTTACGTTGGTACTTTATAGGTACCTACTATAAGGGATGAATTATATTAGACCGGGCCGTGTCCGGCGCGTGCCGTGTCCGTGGCCAGTTTCTATTACACCGGCCCGGACGGGACACGGATCATACACGGTGTAATATAAACTGGTTCATATAAAATGTATGTAACGTGCCTCGTCCGGGCCACGGACACGGCACGCCCCGGACACGGCCCGGTCTAATATAATTCATCCCTTATTATTAATATTATATCCTTGTTATTGCCGAATGACCGGATTAAAAATAATTCCCCAAAACTATAAAAATTGTGTTGAATTGATTAGTAAAAAATAAATATTTTCCTACCTAATTAACTTTTTATGATGAATCTTATTATTTCTTACACTTATGATTACTAAGAAAAACCTGAATTAAGTCATTTCATAATAAATCAAGCAAACCTGCCCAAATAATTGTAAATGTCGCTCGATTTCGCCTTGAGTACAGATTCCGGCTGCGTTCGCCTCCTTTCGAATCAGTTGAGTAACGCTAACTACCGGAGGAAATGTTTAAAACAATTAATCTAAGGTCGATTGGTTATATTGTTGATTCTTGTTAACTTTCAGTAAAAACGTGTGGATTTTATTTTTAGATATTGTAAATTATTATAGAATAGACGGCCAGCAGCGTCGTTCTAAAGATTTATGTCTTTAATTTCCATAAAATCCTAAAGATCTCTTAGATCTATACCAGCCTACTAATATCGCCAAGCCGCCTTCTAGAGCCAGGCCATTTAATTTTATTCAAATTAATAGGTGATTAAACCTATTTAGGGCGAGAGATGTATCTAATAATGATGATAAACAGACTTCGTTTCTTAAACAAATACGTTACACGTTTTAATAATGAATATGACCATTGATCACGTAAGTAATAGTTCTATAAGTTAATTGTTGGTTGTAATGATGACATCGATGACATAATACAAGTACTATGATTACACAATTCACGCAATCTTTGATGAATGAACGCAACACACACATTTTTATACACCTCTTGTCACAATTGGTAATAGCTTTCATTAGCAAAATTAGCTTGAGACAGCTGTCACATAAATTCCCAGCAAGCAAAATTTGAATAAGGTAGGCCCCAAAATTATGATCACACAAGTAAAAATTGTATAATTTTGTAAATGTAATAATTTTGTAAATGAAACAAATTGCGCTTAATTTAGCGCAGGGTCCATTATAAATACTAAAATTAATAATAAAGGTGCGAAAATATTTCGAAATGAGAAGATTGTAAGCCTTTTTAGCCAGTACGAGCACAATATTGACTCTGCAAAACAATGTTTTCCACACTTGAAATAAAAATAGTTATTCAAACACCTGTCAATCAAGAACACAGTCGAAAGTAGACATGCAACCTAAGCCTTAAGCTTTGAGGTCAACGTGGTACTAACAATATAAGACTAGACTGTACCTACATACAATCAAGATAAACAATGAACTACGTTTAATTACACTACTCGTAGAAAACAAAAGCATTGCTATGAATCTTAGATCTTTCAGACATGTGGTAAATTGTCTGATTAATTCAAGTAATTAAATAGATTACGATCATCCTTATAATTATAGGGCTGACTTATCAGTTACTTATTAATAGATATTATACATGTTTATGAATATTTGATCTTGAATTAGTATTAATTAGTCTGATTATTACGCAAGGTATTTAAGAGTACTACCATTCCGTATCCTTAAGACATTACGGCTTCTCTTGGACAGACCCGTGCCCACTTGTGGGAAGTAATGACAATGTATTATTTGTATTCCATGGCTAAGTGGGGGCACACTCGACCCATCCCGAGATTGTGTGTTCAAACCCCTCCACATCTCTTTATTTTCCTTCCTCACGATATTTGCGTTAACTTTAACAGTTAACGCAAATATCGTGAGGAAATCGACTTCTTCTCAGAACTCTAAAGAGTTTGAAGATTATGTAAAATTCACCCCGCACTTAACCAGCGGATGGAAATAAGGCCAAATATCTGTTAACAAGAGAGAAGTATCTATATCAGTGGAACGTAAATAGGAGTGCTTACGCTTATCCATGACTTTAGATAGATCCTATTAAAATCACCGTAGTCATAAGATAAAGTTGGTAATAGTTTATATTGGACGGTAAATATACCTAATAGACTTAAAGCCAACAAATTTCGTTTTCCAAAACATTATTTTATCAACTAATTTCATTTTATTAAAGAAACTTTTGCACATTATGATATCCTTGGTCGTGCCGTTTGTATAATATTAGTGGAATTTGTGTTACGTTTGTTACATTGTGGCTAGATTTATGCGAAAACCAGTTTTTTCTTTACAAGTTTATCAAGTTTAGCTGAATCTAATCCCAATTCAGTTTGGTGGCTACATAGTAAGCAATATTTTTTCAAACATCTTGTTTTACAGAGCAAACGCGTCACAGTTACTATAATAGCTTATTGTGTATGAGACCATCAGGTCATATTTTACGAGATTTCAAATTTGGCTTACGAAGTTCCTTGATCTATTATGTAACTGTTGTGCTGAACTTTTTTAATCTATATCAAGGGGGTGGAACCAAAAAAGAGGGAATTCGCTATAACGTTTTCATGGACATTATATTATGGAATCATTAGGAAAATATATTGTGTTGGCTATCATTTAGGCAAAAGCTAAAAGTTAAATTAATATGGGATTTGCCGCTGTAATGGCCAAAATGCAACATCCAAATATTGTAGAATACTACAAAATCATAATTACCTATTCCTGTATGGCACGTGTAATCGTGAGAATTTTGACTAATCTATTCACTAATTTCAAAAGAACTTTAATTGATCAATAAAACATAAAAACTTAAATTAATCATTCCAAAACTCTTAATTGTAAAATTAGCTGTATATGTACTTTTAAATAGTTGTTACCTATAGCTGCGCAGGCGGCGAGGATCACGAGTCGCGCACAGGCCATCGTCACGTCTTGCGTCGGAGTCGGCGCGGCAACACTGAAGCGGCGTCGGCGGCGCGCGTCGCCGTCGGAGACCACACGCCCGGATTTATAGAGGGGCCTTACGGGTGTATTTAGTTTTTATTATAAGCTTAATAATCTATATGTTGTTCTTAAAATAAAGCCAAAAATATAACAAAAACGAGGAAAAATAATAAAATAGCACCAAAATTATGAGAGTTTTCTGTAGGTTTACGTTCTATTTTAAAACAGACTCTTTAAAAGAGAAAATAATTAGAAAGGCTTCTTAGATACGTTTGCCTAAAATTGGATTTTATTCATAATAATATATTATAGAACGTGATTAACTTACACACATATAACTTATACAGCTTAGCGTATTCTAATTTTGTTTTAACCCTTGAGTTGCATAATTTAAGACAACATTCAGATTCTGATGTTTCTTTATATTCTCACAATTGATTTACAAACAATCAAATCCAAAAAGTAGAGTATGGGCTATAAATACGGCTGACATCACTATTGAGTTCAAGCCGCATTACGAAAACTGCCGTATACTCGCGGTGTGCTTTGAGTGACAACGTTTAAAGCATAAAACTTATTAGTTCAACAACAGTTGATGTATCATTTAGCTGTTGTTGACATTTTAAAAGTAAATCTTTATATCCATATAAGACCATAACTACTCTTGATGCAATGAACACGGACGATTCTTCCACCTTCTAATATAGACAAATATCTTATTACACCTACAATATTAGATATATTATGTCTAAGAGTAGGTATCTAAGAGTAATTTTATAAGACTATATGTTACTAGCAACCCTGTACTCGGCTTGACGTAGACCGGGCTAAAAATATTTTCTTGACTTATAAAGTAACTAAGCAATAAAATTCTGCAGTCTTGTTTACCTAGTGTTAGAAAGTAGGTAAATGACAAAGTTTAAATATTGTAGAAAACGTTATGTAATTATGTGATCTACGTAAAGATGGACTAATATGCTAAACTTTTTGCCACAGGAGAAGCCTTGTGGTAAAAGAATCGCTACAGATTTGGATAATGAGCGATTACTTTTTTGCCTTCTGATAGGAGTTCAAATTAGTACTTAAAATAAACGCGTCAGATTGCGTGACTCCCGCGAATTACTGAAATTGCCAGTAAGGTGACAAAATGCCTCTCTGTGATCGACTTGCACTCTCGTGACCGAGTCCACGCCGCACTGGACATAGCACTACTAATATTGGACAAGTTTAAATTTATTTATTAAAATTGTGTACCTATGGTTTTTTATTTATTACTTTTTAATTTTATTTATTTAAATTTAATTGGATCTCATAATATTTTAATTTATTTTATAAATATCTATTCAATAGATTTTGAGGATATGAAAATATGGTATGCTTTCATCAGAAAGAAAGGTCTATTCTAAGACGTCATCATCATCTTCATAATAACATATATTATTTCTCACTGGGCATTGGTCTTCATAATAAAACCCATACACAATCGTATCTATGTATAACTACGAGACAATGGTAAATAACTTTGCGCACAGTACGTAACAGCCTGTCTTATATTTTCTTCTGTATCCAAAGCAAGATGACATTGTTGTACTCGTATAAATTCTCCAGCAATATTTATATGTATCTATTTGAGTGACATATAATATGTCCAGTGTCATAATAATTCAAGATCTTTTCAATCACAATAGCCGCTTGATCGACTATTCTACTTTGTACCAGTCGACCGCTTTCTTACATCGATGGTCACGGCGTGTGCGCTTACGCAACAGCTACAATTATTATCTGTAATTGGCCTACAATCGAGTTTGCCCTGTAGGCCTGCTCTTGGATACGGAGTCGGATTTAGAACTAAATGTTTGGGGCGACGAGGTACATTAATTAGCTGCCTCTGGGTCTTTTCTACAGATTTTACATGTCCATATGGTATATGGTTCAATATGAACGGATTATTTAGTAAAATCTTTAAAGTTTTGCTTAAAAGATAGCCAATAAAATGTACGACTCTTTAATGTTTTGCCTTCTCTTGAATGTTATTATGACTTTAAATGCCAGTTTATTAATCACCCCTATTTACGTTTAGCAGTGTAAACGTAAATAGGGGGACACATCTACTTCTCACTTGACGTGAGAGATTAGGCCTTAATTCACCACGCTGGCCAAGTGCGGGTTATTAACAGTTACGTATATTTAATTGCTCCAAATTATGTATCCTTGGAACGGCTCTGGTAGCCTGTGAAATTGCACATTGTAGTCTTTATGAGCTTATCTAAAGTTGTAAGAGCCCAATGACTAAAAGGGAAGCCTTTCCCTTTTAGTCATTGGGCTTACACTTATGTTTAACAAATCATATTCGAACTTTTAAATTTATCAGAATTAATTAATTAAATAATCGCCGACAATTTATGAAATTACTTATTTAAAATTTGTGCATAAAACGAATTAGGCTTGATAAGCTTTACTAGAGACGTTGACTTGCTCCTTAATCTTTCTACTTATTACCATTAGTAATTTGTCATTTACATTACTAAAAAGAGTACATACATTTAATTTTAGAGATAATTACTTTCAAATTACAACATTTGTTATTTTTCAATTTAATTATTTATTTTTTTTTTTTAAATCGTGTTATTTTGAAGTTAAGACAATATAACTTCAAGGGAGCCCTATGTTCAGCAGTGAACGTCTGACGGCTCAAAAGGTAATAGTCATACTTAATTGAATTATTTTTCTAGAATAGAACTCCTGAACAGATTAGACAATACTTCAGCAATAGGCGATTAAAGTTATTGATCAAATTAAACCTAGGCCCTAAACCTTTGGGTGTTTATTATTTATTGAGAAGAAAACGTCTGTAGTATATATATAGTACCTTATTATTTAAAAGATATAAAGAAAAACTACAATTTTCATAAAATTAATTATAATTTATTACATTTAAATTACATTATTAAATAGTGATTAATATTCGCTTACAACCTTCTTGGGGAATTTGTTCTTCTCTGTTGTCTGGCCTTCGTAGTAATTTTCACTGCAAATACAAAAGTGGATTAAGTATTAAAATAATAAAATATATATAGGAATAAATATACAAAGGCATAAATATGTTATCAGCACAATATAAATTCTAATGAACAGCCTCTGAACAATGTACAAATAATAATAATAACTTGATCAAAAAAGCCAATGATTGCTCAATAGATTGATCTACGCAAAAAAATGTAAGTATATTTATTTTGATTCGTTAAGTAAGCGGATATTCAAACTGTTAAACGCTACAAAATATGTTATTTAAAATCTATTTATAAGTAAGCATTGACAAACTCACTTTTGAAAACAAAGTTAATTTCCCTCACAAAAACAATTTCAGTAGCATTGCGAAAATAATCTTAGACATAACAAAAGACGATCAAATCTATAAGAATACTGACCATCCAGCAACATTCTCCGGCTTATCGCACATAAAGGTGTCCTCATTGTAGACCTTGCCGGAAGGACAGCTGCCCTTCTGTGGCTGGACTCCGTTGCGGCAGATGTAGAACTTCTGGCAGTCCTCGGGGTGAGGGAAGGTCGGGTGTGGCAGCGAGCGACCGTTGGGGCCGGCTACCTCGCCGTCCGGGCAGGAGAAACCGTCATCGAGCACGTCTGGGTTAGAGAATGGAAGATTAAATATTATGCATTGAAATTAAAACAAATTGTGTCAGTTCAAATCTATGAGGCAATATCGAAAAGGCGACAGGGCTCATCTGTAGTACACTAGAAAATACTTAGTTATTCCTATTTTGTTATGGCCATTTCAACACCACCTTATTGTATTGTTTTACTAATTATTGGAAATACACTTAGCTTGCGAGATTTGAATTCTGTCTGTATTTTTATTCTACATAGATTTTTAAATGGTTAATTAAAAAATTTATATGGAATAGAAATACAGACTATTGCCCCTAATATTGTTTAAAAGAAACCAACAATAAAATGTATAGTTAGTAAGTTAATATACCTTTGGTGATTTTTTCACATTTCCTGTTGACGGCCTCCTTCCAGTCGCAGTTGGAGGACTCCTCGTCGAAGTAGAGGCCGGGCGGGCACGAGTGCTCGTTGGGCACGCCCTCCGCGCAGTACAGGAACTTGTCACAGGCCTGGAACGGGTTAATTCATTAGATTTCAGATTTATTTATTTAACCATTTCATTATATTACACAATATTGGCAAGTCATGTAGTTACAACAGGTCCTTATAGCTAGATAGGTACAATGCGTTTTTTACATAATTCAATAATTTCATTTTAAGGTTCACCTGATTGATTAGATATATGTATATATAACAGAAAATGAAACATTAATTCGGTTACATGATAAAAAGGAATATCTTCAGCATCATCACCCTTGCGAAACGCGAATGACAGAACACTTCATGTTTTAGTAAAAAAAAACATGCCACAGACCCCTATTTTATTGTTCGTACAAAGACTCTTTTTTATGATATTTTTAGGTACGAATTTGGTACGAATCTAATTTATATAATATTAAAACCGTAGTACATACAAAAGACTTAAACGCGCTCGCTCACTTTTAATTAATGGGTCTCTGATAAGATTAAATCAACCTACGTTTAATTATTTAATATTTCTAATTAATTAACATCTAGTCCCATGCTCAAAGCTTCTTTTAGTCATCTGTTATACAGCCACACATATACTTTAGGTTTATTTGTAATTTGAAAATACACCTGGCACAATTTAATCTGAGCTTGGACGCGTATGCATATGTTTATTTTTCCTCTAAAAAACATAAAGCATGAGATCGAGTATGTACATACAGTACACTAAGGCTTTATAACAGGTTATTTTTTATTTACCTGTGGGTCCGGATGCACGAAGTATCCGTTTTGGCGAGGACAATCTTTCGTTGGCTTCGGCTCCTCTGGAAAATAAATATACTCATTAAATTCACATACTGAAATTACTTTAACTGGTGTTATTTATCTAAACCATTTGGCTTCATATAGAAATTTTTGAAATAATTATTATGCCGCAGAAAAGTAGCTTATTCGCGCGGATATAGTCAGCTGCAAGTAACATAAGTAACATAGCTTGTGTTACGGGTGATAGATAATATAATAACGTATATAAATATAACTTTAAGATATGTTTCTATAAAGTAAGCTCAGTTACACGTAAGATGTAATGTATTTGTTAGGGCTGTGGATTTTGTTAAATAAATAGTGATGAGATACATACGCAGTTCTTTCCTCTCCCCGCAGTCTACGTTGGATGGGATGTCACACAGCTCCTTGTTGGGATGGTCGTCAGCAAACACGAGACCATCGGGACACAGCTTAGATTCAGACTTTCCTGGAAAAAAATATAAAAAAATATTTAATTTTCAATGTCAGACATAATTTACGAAATATAATATCGAAGATCTCTCTCGTCAAGAGAGAAGATTCTGTGCCCTAGTAGTGGGAACGTAAATAGGGGTGATGAATAATGTCGAGAGTGAAATCGTTCTCCGCCAAATCTGACTCTTACATGAATCATTTCAAGGAATCATGACTGTGAGTGTAATTAAAGCTACTGTATTCATTGGCAAAGGTTTTAGAAACTAGCCTTATGTAAGATAATTGTTTTGTTACCCAAGTGCTAATTGCCCGATAAAATGTAAATTTTACGCTAATTAAATACCATGTTTTAGCATTGATAAAGAGTATGGGGTAACGTATAATAGATATAATGCTTACGTACGTATATTGAAAGGTACGTATTGAAATTAATGGTACATATATTGAAATTAACTATATAAAAAACAGTAAACTTTTTAAAGAAGGCAACTTCTATGCATCGTCAAAATTGGTTCATCTAGAATAAAAAAAAACATTTGTAGTGAACCCTTATTGAATAATTAGAACTTCCTAATTATTAGTAGATAAGATCGAATTTGCTGAACCATGTGTAAGTACAAAGTTGCAGAAATGTCTGAGGAAATAGGGCTTTTCACAGTCTATTTACTGAAGTAATGGCATACCACTGTGAAACCTGCTCGGGACATATTGACAAAGGAAACTGTACTTTATGATTGCATGTTATTCGTAATATTTACTAACATTTTAATCAGGTACTTTTACTCAAAGTATGAGATGAGATTTAAAAAATAGTTTTATTTAACTTTGTGCCAAAATGGACATAACTTAAGTACTTAATTAAATATTTAATTTTGTTGTATCTAAATATTAATTATTATTCATGAAATATTAAAATTTATCTTTAATAAAGCAACCATAAAATTTATTAAAATCAAAACAAAATACCAAATAATTTCGACATTACTAAAATACTGCAATAACTCTTGCAATACTTAGAAATTTGAGTGCCAACATTCTAGCGACGACCTTTCATACGATACTAACCTTTATTGCATTTGTAATAAAGGTCACACTGGTACGGGTCTGGGTAGAACCCACTTTTCTCCGGGCAGTTGAATTCTTGTGCTGAAACTAAAAACCATAAATTTAGAACATCCGTTCTCTGACACATCGAAGGTTATTTTTAAATCTAAAATAAATAATAAAAACAACAAACTTGTCGTTATTAATTTTAAAGTTAAACACGTGTCGTTTTTTTTTCGTTTTTAAGGTGACATTGATATTTTTTTAATTAATTAATTATCTGGACTATAAGTGGTAAATCGGTACGAATATCTATCTAATCCAATAACGGTTTTGAGGGAATTGGTATAATACGTTTACCAGAATAATAATAATCAGAATTATGAATTATTGGATAAAATATCTATGCCATGTGGCTGGGTAGCAGGTAGCAGCAAGTAAGTTAGTCTAATGAAGTGGTTAAATAAATAGATCTGATTAAAAAAAAAAAAGTTAGTCTACATTCTTGCAATTATTTACTTAGCGATAACTGGCAACACATTAACCAATCAATATCACATTAGTAACGCCCAAATTATCGAAATTTCTTTACCCAACGTTTAATGTCTTGCGCACACGTAATTGGGGATTGCGTCATTGCTACACATTCTTGCGACGAGCTTAAATGGTTATTTTGCCCTTGCAACACATTTTAAAATAAAAAGTGCCATTTGAAGTCACAAAAAAAGGGAAAACTGATGACTCTACAAATTTTGATTTTATCTAGAGCCACTTCATAGAAGTTGATTTGCATTGAAAAATAAAGGTTCGTTTTTATTAAGCTCTTTAGATGCTTTTTCTTTTTTATTACGAGTAATAACAAAGAATATTTCAAACTGACACAACAGTCCAAATACTATTCAATTGAGCATGTGACAAGTCACGGCACTCATTGAATTGGCCTGTCAAAGACTGACTAGCATAGATAATACTCGATACACTTCGGCTATGAAAGTCAACCCACGATCGAGCCATTTACATATTTCGGAGAACAAAGCTGCAATGCAACATGGTTAATGGTGGGATTACACGAATCTAGTAATTACTTGAAACTTGCTGAATAGCTGCTAATACCGAGTTCTAGCGCACTTTCGTCTGGTTGCCGGCAATAGTTCCATGGCAAGTGTGACTAAAAGGAATTTATTTACTATTTATTTTTATTTATTCTATTTTAAAATCATTTTTTATTGTAGATTTTAACTACATGTTTCAATCTTAGTTGACAATGTAAATATTATTATATAATTATTTAATTTTACTTTGACTTATTAATAATGTTACATACAGCGTTGGCGTTTTTTGTTGTGTGTTTTTGTACGCCTCTAGTTGTAAAACCTATGTCCTGTGAACTTGGTAATATATTTGTTTTAAATGAACGGTTATTTAACGTCCGTTAAAAACTTTGTGTGAATGAGGGCTAAGTAACGTTTTTGAGACGCGTGAGTGAAAGGACGTTCGTGTCTCTTTTAGGCATTTGGAGTATTGTTACAAATTGGAGCCGACAATGGTTAACGTGGCCTTGGGGACACGCTTGCATTAGGTACACGAATTTACATTAGCTGTGTGTTCAAACCCTTATTTTTACTATTAGGATAGTATGTACTAGTACGTGGGTAATCGTTAGTATACTAGGCTTTTCAAACATTTTCTAATAAAGCAAATTAAAAAATGCCCTCCTTTAACCTTTAAAAAATGTTTTTCATAATATCCGCCACTGAATTAGTTAAGTAATTAACATAATTATATATATACAAATACGAATTACCAAGAAAATCCCAAGAATTATAGATTCAGTTTAAGACATCAGTTCAATTTGATTTATGTACGATCAAGATTGATCACTCTCTCTCACTCCACGTAATGAGTTTTTGTGAAGTTCATAATTATGCCTCTTAAATACTACAGAAACAGTTATTTTACAAATAATTATAGATTCATAAGTAGTTGAACGTAATTAGCACTACACTTGTCAATTACGATTAACTAAAGAAGTTACTTAATATTCACAAAGCTTTAACAAAAATCTAAAATTATGTAAATCCTTATTACACAAGTTTTTTATTAAATCTTTGGTATTGATAGTCTTCTAGATGTCTTGTATTTATTTTACATTATGATATTCATACAATTTTATGAGTTATCAACACATACATTTGGAATCTTTTTTGTAAAATCAAGACCTTTATATAACTAGTATTAATTAAATAAAATTTGCCTTACCGATTCCGCAGACAGCAAGACCAACGAATATTAAACTTTTCATTTTGAATTTTATTTGTTAAGCACTAGGTACGTGTGGCGCTCTCCAGAGGTCGCTCGGTATTGCCGCGTCCGCTCCCAGTGCGCCGGCGCAACACCCGTGCCACTAATGTGATTGCAATTGCAATTAGCTTATTACTTATGAAACTGTTGCTATTTCTTTTATCTTTACAAGTTTTGCACAAAGACTTTTCAAACGCACGTTTGCTTCTTCTGGAAGTTGAAAAATGACTGATAATGAAAAAAAATCCAAGTCTTTTAAATACACGGTTCAAATTTACGTAACTTTTATGTCTTCTTCTACCATCTTCATGACATTTTCGGCGTTTTTACAATGATCGTAAACTTTCTAGGGGAAAGTTCAGTTCACCAATGTCAAAATTTTGTGTGTTCAGTAGAAAGGTTAATTACAGGATAAAATTATCGTTGTTTGTCCTCATGTTTTTCGCGATTACTCCATTTAAATATATGTACTTTATAAAAAGTCGGAAAATCGGAATTTTCTGTATCCTTGTAAATTCTTTAATACTAATTTGCGAGTTATCACCTTGATTTAATTTGAAGAAAATAGTTTAAACAAGAGTAAGTATCTACTTAAATGCATTATCTATTTAAATTATATTTATTTAAATTATGTCCCATTTTTTATTGCACCCTGATTTAGTGTGAAGCCCAAAATCTTGTTACATTTTCTGATCAAGAATCACAAAGATAATAGGTAATGTTAAATGTTAGGTAATGATTTTAGCACCTGCATAATGTTTCTCTGTAGGTATATAATTCATAAAGTAGTTATGCCCATTACATATATTATAATAGGTACATACAATGTATATTATGTATGTATTATGTATGTATAGCTGAGGTATGTATGTATGTATAGCTGAGGGCCGGCGGCCTGTGGTCGGCGTCATGGTCAATTTCATGGCTTTCAAAGTCGTTTGGTTTATAAGCACATAATTTAAGACTCGCTAGGTTTTCCTGCGGTTTCACTCTCACAAAAGTGCAACGTTTGCAAATATGAAGATGTAGATTTCTTATTACATATTATAATTAGTTATTGGAATTCTTGACGCATATTTTACTATGTTCTGAATTCATATAAAGTTAAAAATAAAAAAGTTTGTTTTCTTAATTTTCAATTTAATCTATTTAATAACGCAAACTTGTTATTAATTAAATTGGTGGTTTGTACATATTTAATGAAATAAATAAAAAATAACGAAACTTGACTGACAATCACATTAATAAGACCATATTAACTACTATTTATTTCTTTTCTTACTATTTATGAGTATGGCAATGCGGCAATGTCTACTTAATTTGAAGGTCGCAGACTTTCATGCGCTTACGTTCCTTTTTTGTCTACAACAATTGAAAAGTTAACGTAAATTCTTCATGTTAAATAAATCAATAATAATTAATATTGCACTCAGCAATATCTAGCCCCGTGGTAAGTTCAAAACTTGTTTTACGGGTTTTAGATTTCTGATATACTATATTTGCAGATCGTACTATTTTTTTACCGAATGTGAATAGAATTACAGGCGACGTTCATCCGCTGCGCCACTAGTTCGTCAAAATATAATCATACTCATTTATTCTGCATTCAATCCTACCTACAGGTACACATTTTACAAAGTTTAAGCTTAGTTGGTAGTTTGCATAATTGTAAGGGCGCTACGTCTATCCGATAAAATGGATTGTTGTGGTGATTATACCTACTCAAGTAAGCTACAATAGTAATGAGCGTTGAGTAACGAATGCCTAAGAACTGGTCTAAATCTGGTTTAGGACAGGCGCGCCCGATTTCACTTTACTACAATTTACCGACGGGACAAAATGTTTATTATGCATTCAATTATAGAGTCAGATTATAACTTCATCTGCGAGTCTGTTAACTTTTCTTATCAATAGAAAAATTACAAACAAATACAAAAATATAATAACTTCAACAGCGCCTTGGCACTTCCGACATCATTGTCATAATCATCAGATGTTACGTTTCTTCACTGGGCACGCGTACCGTCTTACCAAAAGACTAATACCACGGTCTGTAAAATAAATCAGTATCTGTGTTATCACCGAACTTACAAGTAGGGAAACTCCTCACCGAAGAATCCACCAAATCTTTAACTGGATTCTATTAGCTCATGTCAATGGGATATGGGTTGGTTATACTGATGACTGGGCTTAATTATTAGTCGTGACTAAATATTAATAATTAAAATTCACGTATATACATATAGCATATATATGTTTAAATATACATTTACATAATTATTGATCTATCAAAGATATTAATTCTAGCTTTTAAGCAACCTATTGTAGTGTTTCGAGATATGTATCAGCCTGAAAGCTATTTCTGAACAGTTGATTTAAATTGGCCTTTCACTTGTCATAACGTGATGCATCGATCATGGAAAGGTACTTTCGTTTTATTATCTTCAAAAAGTCAGTGATTAGTTAATAATAGCCTTAGGACATGCTGTTGCTATGTGATAATCGGACAATAATATTTTCTATTATACAAATAATTAGGTGAATGGAATATATTCTGAATATATACTGAGACTATTTTGATTGGCCAAAGTGAGAGAAATGAATTTTGGACTTATCATCATATTAGCTGTCGGACGACTACTGCTGGACATAAACATAGTAAGAATATGAAAAGAAATATATTTAATAATAACGATGGAATTTACGGATATCCTCCGAGCGAAACTCCAAGGATTACTGCATCAAAAATAATCCGAAGGTTTCTCACAACTATCATAATAACATATCCTGACGCAATTTCCTTTTTAAATGTAATAAGTATCATATTATAAATTTACACATGAAGACATTACAAGTTTAAAATTGCAGGCTCTTTTTTATTTATTTACAAAGTGTATCTAATTTATTGTATCTATTGTAAATTTTTTAAAGAGAGTTGTTAAAATTAATGTGATTTAATTTTTTGAAATTTTTACCTACTTAGAGTATGGTCTATTGGGAAAACCTGCTCCAAGTAATCGGACTTATTTGGGTTCCTTGTTAATTATAATGATGATAATTGATTCACTTTAAATATTATGATGAGGTACACACTATTCCACCAACAAGAGAGCGTGTTGGTGGGCGTCTGACGCTGCGTTTGCCGATCCGTGGTCTCCACTATAGAACTTCTCGGCCCTATCGGCCATCCGTTCATATCCGTTCGTGTTATAAATGATGATTATTGTTTGAAGTTGAGTTACATATTAATTTGCAAGGTAAATATACTTACTTACCTTCACTATTTTTTCTTTAACATTGACTGTACTTGTAATGGAAAAGAAAAAATCGTGATTAGAATTGGTTCGAGGTGAACGACCTAAGTGAGTGATAGTTGCTCTATTGAACCATGCTTTGTAAACTAAACACACTTTGGTGCATCGTAGAAACTCAGCAGATACTTTATTCTGGACATTTTGTAACATACGTAATGTGTGATTTAACGGCATTAGAATACCTAAGAGGTTCTTAAGAAATCGATAGACTATGACTCGATGAAACTTATCGGTTTTAACAATGTTGCTGCTTACCTTATTTTAAAAATATAGCATCGTTTGGTGCAGTCCTAAGAATATTTACTATAGATCTAACGGAAAAGTCCGTTTGAAATGGCAACTGTTTTTTTAAACACGTTGGCAATCGCATTTCTTTTTCATTGCTTAAAAGTTTTTATTCAATTATTGTACTGAATAAGAAAGAAGGAAGATATGGCAGTTATTTTATCTCAGATAGTTACTGGAATAAAACCACTATTTAACTATTAATGTATTGTTTAATGTAATTTCTAGTCGTTAAACGAACGTTCTGACATAAAATTAGCATTTTAATGTTGGTCATATATTGTTATGTCCGCAAATAATTGCTTGTTTGCTCAGAAATGTAAATATTATCGTTATTCTTATTTTTAGTTCTTAAAATTCGTGACTTGAGACTTGGCAAAAGGGGTTAAGAGCATTGAAATGAATATACCTACTACCTACACAGGTACCTTGTTAGATACTATAATAATGAAATTAATATAATAATAATATTACTGGACAATTTTACACAGCGACATCTAGCCCCGTGGTAAGCTCGAAGCTTGTGTTACTTTGTTTTAATTTCTTGTTCTATAATATCTATCTAATATAAAAAAATCAATGCCACTTTTCATTGTAATTTTATATTTAACTCAAAAACGTTTATTATTTAGGTGCTTTTGGTTGTAAAATAGTCATAAAAGCCCAGAAAATGTTTAAGAGGTGAGAAAACATGGGTATAAAGCGGGCAAAGTGAGGTGTGTACCCATAATATTTTACAGTTATCAAATGTTATTAGAAAAATTACAGGATGATATTTTAAATTTAAGTAAAATATACATTTATTGAATACATAGTTCAATTATTATACCTACAGCCTCACACTAAAACACGATGCTGAGTTTTAATGACGCATCAAAATACGAAGAGAAAAAATCAAGGATTTTGCTCTCACAATAATCAGGATAGTAAAGTTTGAGGAAAACGATCGAGTATGTCTTACAAAAGGTGGTATGGTCGCTGTTGACATTGGATACTCTTATTTAAACAAATGATAAAGATAAAATCCATTATCCACAATATTAGTTATCTACACTTCATCAATATTTAAAAAGGGTCTTATGATTAAATAACACGAGTATAATCAACAACGGAATCTGTCCCTGAAAGTTAAATATTTGAACAATTTATCATTTGCCTTCTTAAAGCTAAAACAAACTACTACTTTTTGTTAATTGATTAACGATTTTTAAAAGAATTTTATTATTATTATAATGATGTGCCTGTTATTTTCTCCTGTAATTTTATCTTTGAGAGCACACTATATTTGAAAAGCACAACATTTTGCATAAATATTTGCGATAAACTTACTTAATTAATTATAATTAACTTAACCAGGTAGGACTTAAGTATAATTCAGTTTGATAAGTTATTAATGTTTGCCTTGAAATAATTTGATTCTATTATACATAGATTTCCTCAGAGCATATCCATCCTATCAGCATAACCCGCCTTTGCCGGACGAACAAACTCATTGATACTTCTGGAGCCAATTAAATTAGCATCACGCTATTTTATCAATTGTAGTTCGATTAATAATCAATTGTTATTTAGTTTTATGGAGGTGCCAAGTCATAATAGATTTTAAAGGGTTAACACATTCACTGCTCGGTACATGCGTGATATGATGGGTGGAGAGTATAAATACAAATACAAAATGTTTATTTGGTTTACCTACCATAAGTACATAAAATTGTTAGTGGTTGGATGCCTCCTTTTATGTACGAAGTACCTGTATTAGAAATGATAGTGTATATGACACGTCAAAAGGAATGTGGTTTATAATTGTCTATGGATTATTAAATTCATATCGGTATTCAGTTGGTACCTTTATTCAAGTTATTAGCGAACCGATGTCTGTATATTAAATGGATGTTCAATGTGGTTTTATTTTAATTTTGATTACCTAAATGTATTTGTATTATGGCTCTTTTTTATAATAGTAAAATGTTGCTAAATTTCATACGTAGGTACTAGTAGTTCGTTTAGATCTCATCATGTAACTATACATAATAATATCTAAATAATATATAAATCCTGTTAGTTACACTAATTATATCGATTTATGCATTTGGCTGTAAATTGGTGGAGAGATAGCTTAGAACCAGGAGAAGGACATAGGATACTCTTTAAGCGGAAAAATATTACAACGCGGGTGAAGCTGCTGGGCGCATAGCTAGTTTTATAATAATTTATTGATTTAGTTAACTTGAATTTCCTTTGCTATAAAAAATAGCGGAGTAGGTAAATAGAAACGCACACATTTGTATAACTTAAATTGTATTTAACTTATCAAGTCTTAATGCTTAAATATAACTTATTAACTATTTAAGATCTTGCTTTGGGAGCTGGTGCGGCCTTGTTTGGTTCGTCTTCGGAATCCTTGTACCAGTCCTCACTGAAAAAAAGAGTATTTAATTTAATAAATTGCTGAAATCTACATAAATTATAAAGAATTGCTGTTCGTTAATCTCGCTGAAACACGGGAATGGCTGAGCCTTAGCTGAATATGGTCTTGAAATGTTCTTATTACCTAGTCCATCGGCCGGGTCAATTGGTAATACATAACTCTTTAATAATATAAGCAGACATGAAGTTTACTTGAGAATAAATAATTTTATTTAAAACGTGTTTATTTGAATATGGTTATAGCGCTACTAGAAGCATTAGGATGACAATGTAATTTATGGCAAACCGCAAGTTGTATTATAAACGTTAAATTAAAATGTTGGAATGATGTTTATTTATTGTTTCTATAAGCAATAAATTACGTTATCATTTTTATTTATCTGCTATAATTTTAAGAATCACCGCGGGAACATTGCTATACGGTTTTTATACCTCGAGAAAATCAATATAAAGCCGGTCAAACGTCGGAAAGCTATCTAGAATACTTTATCATCTGTACTCACCATCCTCGCACGTTCTCAGGAGCGTCACACCTCTGGGACTCCTCGTTGTAGACCTCTCCGACTTGGCAGCCGAGGTCACGTGGCTCCACACCGTTGAGGCACACGTAGAAGCGCTGGCAGTCACTGGGGTGCGCGAACTTGGGGTGCGCCACGATCTGGCCCTGTGCGTCTACTTGCTGCTCCTTGGGGCACTCGAAGCCGTCCTTGGTTTTCTCTGTGGAGTAAGTGCTTATTTAACGGGAGTTTTTGACCTTTGAGTTCTAATAAGACTCGTTATAAAAGGTTGTCGAGTTATAACTCGACAATATAATTGTATATATACAAAGGTTGTAACAAACTTCATTACATATTATGTAAGGAGGTACCTAATAAAGTTAACAATCGATAATTCTGTCAGACATTATAAGTGAATTGATATATCCATGAACCGATTAATTATATTCAGAATATTTTTATTGTATTTGATAAAACAATTTCTAGATTCTAGACATAGGTAACTTTAAACTTTGGAACATTTACAAAACCTCTGATTGTAAAATATATAGCATGGTTTGTAAAATATACAGCAGTGGTCCATACATATCTTGCCGCTGTAAAATCAGGATATAAAAGCACCCACTGTATTGTTAATCTTGGGCCAATACGAAAGAAGGTACTCACTATCCTGAACGTTGCAGCCCTGTCTGCCCGCGGACTCGGGCCACACGCAGGTGCCGGAGTACTCTTCGAAGTGGAGTCCAGCGGTGCACTTGACTTCGATGGCCTCTCCTTCGATGCAGTTGTAGAAGATGTTGCACACGGCGGGGTCAGGGTGCGCGAAGAAACCGTTGCGGCGGGGACATTGAGTGGTGGGCTTAGGGGGCTCTGGGGAAATTATTGTTATTATTATTATTTATTTAATTATAATTTATGATATCGATTGGAAATGATTTTTGTATATTTTGTATTGTAACTACGCCAGAAGGGTAAGCTTTATTGTAACAGTTGCAAGTCCCATAATATCTATGATAACAATTGTACGTGTAACTTCTTCTATTTTATATTAAAGCTTTAACTAAACGATTGTCTGTAAAATATTCCAAACATTTATTTCACTAAAAATAAGTGTTTATTCAATCTCCAGTATTCTGTCCTCAAAGCTATCACTAACCAAATCACGTACAAATGCTTGTCGTGTTGAGCTTACAACACACGCAATTTAGTTTTGCAAACCGTTAAACACATTTCAACTACGTAAAATTGACACTTTCCAAAAGCTTTCAGACAATTTTAACGCTTGTCTTGCAACAAATGTAATAAAAACCTAAAAATATATCATAGATAATGTTTTCATAACTTGGCAAGCGGCCTAGAAAGCCAGTCATGTGAAATGACCTAGGTTGTCAAAGGTACCTTCACTTATAGTAAGTAGATAGTTTCAAGGGAGCAACGTATGAGGAAAAGAACAATATTAGCATTTTATCGTATATAGGTACTTCAAGGAGGAAATTTTCGGTTTATTTTTTTCACAATTTTCACAAAATATATGATGGCCTCGACATTCTACATATGGTTTAAATTTTATCATCTTAGAGCATAATGAACCTGGCATATTTTTATGAGTTTTCAATGCGAAAACTTAATAAAAGAAGAACTCTATTATATTTTTATTCTTGAGAGAAAAATCCCTTTTATACCTTGAAATTTCGTTCCAACAACACGACAATTACAATTTGACTATAAAAACTGTCGTAGTTAGATAAGTGCACTGCGGACCGGCGAGCGGTTGTGATCCGTGTCCTTGCAGTGTTTTGATCCTGAAGAAGTCCCACGTTTTGGGACGAAACGGTTGATCAAAAGTCAACGTAAATAAGGTTCGTGTATTGCCCGTTTATCTCAATATGAATTACAATTTGGTTACTGCACTATTCTAAAATACATTCATCCGACAACTGATTATGTTACGAATATAAAGTCAATGACTTACGAAGTTCAGTCCTATCTCCACAGTCTACGTTGAAGGGCTGATCGCATTTGTTGATCTTCCTGATGGTGGGGTCGAAGACCAGGCCGTCGGGGCACAGCTTGGTGGTGGGCACTCCATCCTTGCACTCGTAGAACTTGTCACACTGTCTCTCGTCCTCAAACTGCTCCCTGTCTTTTGCGTTCTTTGGGCAACCGAATTGGGCACCTGGAATAAAATAATAATAAAGTTAATTATGGGAAAACGTTTTGATGTTGTGTATATGGGTGATGTTTCTTAATATTTAATTGATACGGTTTTAAATGTCGTACTTCGTTCTTTTTTTGAACATCATCTAGGTTGTGAATATGTCTATAAATTCCTGTTTTTTTGATTATATGTATTAACATAGTTTGGTTTCTTCATTTGAGAGTTATAGTATGAAATTTTAAGAATAACGCAAAAAAATCACTTTCGCTATTTAATAAAGCGTTTTTATTTTAAAAGGTTATAGTCGTATGTATGCACGAGATGTCTTGAACAAATCGGATACCTATACAATGGCCCCGGATCAGGTTTTTACATAACTCCTCGTTACATCAACTATTGCCAGGCAATACAAATAACAATACCGAAGAGTGGGCCACATGTATAGCCAAACAAGGTCAGTGTTTCTGAACGACTAAATGAAAATCTCTGAGAACTGAGATATGTCACCCTTAATTTGAATCTAGAAAATAACAAGGTTTTTAAAAGCAAACCGATGTGATGACTGTTTGACTTTTAAATATTTTATCCTGTAATTTATATAAGAGTAATACCTTACAGTGGGTTTGTGTGGGTAACAATATGGTATTGTGAGATTGTGACCGATAAATAATCAAATTCTTTTGTATAAACTTGATTATGTTAGTTGACGACTTTTTGAATATTACATACTTTACATAGGCACCTACTATTGACGGAGTCTGGTAAGTATTATTGCTTTTGGTGATGAAACGTATTCTTCGATATATTTAAGCATACCTACCCAATTAATTAAGTAAGTTAGTCTGTCAAAGGTGAACGCTAGTATGTAGATAAGGCCAACCGTGACTGTTGAGTCATAGACGAACATCTTCCATCAAATAAGGATGTAGTGTGACATTTCAATCTGGTTTTGCAATTCTAATTCAGTCAAGGACTCTGGTTTGAACTTTTATTTAATTATGTATTTTAAATTTTAATTTTAATAAACATTCGCGATTAAATTACCAATTCATTCTGTATGTTCCACGTGCTTTTTGTCAGTTTTACGAACCCAGAAATTATTTTCTTCATTTTTTGAGCAACCTAAATTGTATTTTTATAGTTATTAGTGACACTTCTTTTTGTCACGCTCTATTTTACCCAATACAAAGACGACAATATAATTATGGCAAGCAGTATATTAGCAGCATAATAGGTAAATAGTTTGTAAATACTACATATCTATTATTCTTATTTTAAGAGTGTCAATACCTTAGATTTATTTATTGAAAGATCTAAGTAGGATTGAGATCGTGGCGTCTCGCAAGCGTCGAGTGATGCAAGATGTGAAGTGAAAGTGAGTCGGTTACGACACGGTGCAGCAGATGCACTAAGGTCCTGACCTGGCTTTAAATGTATGTAGCTATTAAACCGAAAACACTTAGCGATTGATTCCCAGCGACTCATCAGTGTGACTCCATGATACCCACGGGAGAGTGTGGTTAAGACATAGGTTCTTAAGCCAGCATTGCTAGTCTCAGGGCATTACAAACAAACAGGTTATATTGTTACTCGTTGGGAAACCAGCGTTATTTATCGTGCCTAATGTTTGTCCACTTTAGGGCAAATGCCTCTTAACCGTTTTTTTATGAGTCATTTTCATTACTTGTGCTTTAGATTTTAAGGACTCGACAATACAATAGTACAATAGCAGTCATTAAGGCTGGCTATTGTCTAGATACTTAGATAGGGAGTTAATTTATGAATACGATAAACGTTAATAGTTGCCTTTAAAATATTAGATCAGCTTACTTTAAAAAATTGGGTGATGAATCAATCTTTTCATTGACGTGCATAAGACCAAAAGCTTTTTGTTTTTTAAAATTATTGCTAAAATATTGCCTACTGACAATATGAAAGAAGTTTCTAATGGTACCTACATAAATATTGCCATAAAACATCAAAAAAAAAGGAATTGGTCCTTGGGGCGTTAACTTTGGACGTTTACGTTATATAGAAAATCACTGAAAAATAAGTTAGTTCATATCGTCAAATTATTATATTGAAATATTTTTATGCTTAGCGACCGTTGGTGTAAACATTCAGGCATTTACATTGAAATTCCTACGAAGTTGCAAAAGCATTTGCGTAAATTATAATATAAATCGGTGTCAACATTTACGAGGCTTAAGCAAGGTTTTATAGAAATGTTATTATTGTAAGTAGACGGGGAAACTAGACTGAATCATTGAATGTCAATGGCGAGCGCAACCAAGGGTGGAGACAATCTTTCAGTTATATTTCCTTGTTTAAAACCAACTTTCTATTACCTCTCTATTATTTGCGAGACTATAAAATGTGCATTGTTGTTTTTATTACTTTGAATGGATATGTCAATTAAGCAATTAGCTTTTTCGTCGTAAGCACTTTCGGTTTTTATGGAAACATCTGACGTAGGTTTTTCGGTTCTCGATATGTAGAGCTTATCGTTATATATTGCTGATGTGATTACATTTATGTTTCCAACACATCTAATATCGAGGGTATCTATTATTCGTTTATCTGTTGGGTGGTCTTAAGGGTGGGTAAAAAGGTAGTAGGTAGATTCTTTGTTAAAATTTTGTAAAATATCTTACGTTATAAAATCATAGGCATTTTGTAGGTTTATGGTCACCATAAAATTTTATCGATAACCTTGACTTATTAATTATTCTAACGAACGTAGTCGCTAAGAGAATATTTAATTTATTTAATTTTGTTTTTACCTTTGCCGTTTACTCTTGATTTTTTATATAGCAATTATTTCTTTTTATAGTAGTCTTAACTTACAAGTTATATACCTACATATACCTACATAACGAGGCACATAGTAGCAAACAGAGAGTGCAACGCGACTCAAATAAACACCATGATTCTACCAACCTAATCTAATCAATTTAAATTATATCGCAGAGTAGAACCGTCTGACCTCAAATCTAGATACATAATGTGTAAATCTAGTTCACATTATCTTTGCAAGTGCGTAACCTATGCGACATTATTACGTGTACGCACGGGCAACTATGTAGTTGGTCGAGTGTTGTATAACAGTTTTGCAATAAGTCGATTTGCGGTTACGATCATGGACCAAACTGGATCGATTCTTAATTATCTTTATGCAATGGCAAATTAAACTGACTAAGTTTGGGGCAATTGGAATTCTTTACAGACAATACTACGTAATTTTAACTTACTAACCTAATGATTTTCGATTTGACTAATTATTGTCATAGATAAGTAGGTACCTATACAAATACCACTAATCTAATAATGCCACTAATTCTAATAAGGTTTGTAAAGTACTTCTAGTAGATAATTTATATCCCAAATATAAAATCTGTTTCTAAACTACTAACTACGAACATCGCGTTGATGTCTTTTGTATAGCGTAGAGTTCGCCAAGCGCGCAGTGCTACGAATCTACCGCAACATCCACAAAGGTCTTATGCTACAAATAAAATATGCTACGATGATAATGAACAATATTACTGTAATGTATTTTAAAACAATTAAATGTGTTTTTCTTATTATAAAATCTTAGTATTTTTGAGAAAAGTTCAAAGTAGGTCCATGTTATTTTATACAAAATCTTAGTATCAGACGTTAAATAATTACAATTATGTATACCTAACGGCTAGTCCATTCATAAACTTCTTTAACAAAGAGTCAAATTATCATTGTTCTATCAGTAACTTTTATTTGGGAGCAATAATAATAAAACGTGTCTGTGGAGCTGTTTTGTTTGATTTACCACACAGAGTTAACGTGCTGCTAGTCCTACAAGATATTTAAAAAACGTTGGTACTCACTCGCAATAGCGGCGCAAGCCGTCAAAACCACGAACACTTTCATGATGACCTTCGGTTAATTTATTTTTTCAATGACTAGATATCGGTCCTCGCGAACCGTCTACCCCGCTGTGACTGACTGCGAAGTTACCGGCGCTCGCTTTTTCTTCGCCGCCACACCAAACCGGTAAGCACTTAGCCACATAGGCGTGATTTTACGGATTCTTTGAAACAATGAGTAGATAGCTGCCGCGTGTAATTTGCACATTACGTTGCATTGTCTTTGAGTAGGTAGCGGTATTTTAGAATTGAATGTCAAATCCTAGTTGAATTTAATTTATGTAATTCTTAATCTTCTGTTGATCAACATCATCAGTACGCTGAAAATAATTGGTGTCTGAATGGCACTTGGCCATAGACATGTTTTTAAGGTTCTAATAAGAAGCGACCTACCGTTACTATGGGTGCCTAAATTAACAGGATGCGGTAGTTTCGCAATTCATAAAATGCATCATCATCATCATTTCAGCCCTGGGACGTCCACTGCTGGACATAGGCCTCCCTTAATGACCTCCTGGTATTACGGTCGGATGCAGCCTGCATCCACCGTGAACCGACAGACTTGACAAGATCATCTGTCCATCTTGTTGGTGGACGTACGACGCTGCGTTTTCCGATCCGTGGTCTCCACTCGAGAACTTACATAAAATAAAAAATACTTACTCAATAATTTATTCTGTATAGTTCACCATTTTCTAAAATTGAATAAATCAGCACTTTGGCAGACTTAAGAATGCCATTTTCATTTAGTTAAGAGCAGCATTTAT
This sequence comes from Chloroclystis v-ata, assembly GCA_963691955.1. Taxonomy (NCBI): domain Eukaryota; kingdom Metazoa; phylum Arthropoda; class Insecta; order Lepidoptera; family Geometridae; genus Chloroclystis; species Chloroclystis v-ata. The sequence goes on from OY829905.1 coordinate 8,240,011, forward strand.
AAGTTGGGTTTTAAGAATCTTATTTTATTTGTTCTCGTAGAGCAGGTTTTACTTATTTGGATTTGTCCCAAAGAATCTCATTGTAAAATGGAATTTTAATTACTAGGTACTTTAACAATGCTATGTGATCAAGTTTCGTAGTGTACCATTGTGATTGTTATGTATAAACGTGACAGGTATGATAAAAAAAGTAAATAATTATTTTTGACTTTCCGCTATAATATTCCGATATTTTCCGTGATAACAATCCTAACTTTCAATACAATCCGTTTAGTTACCTACTAATCTAGTTTTATCGTTAGGGACTTAACAAAATATAGTAACTATAGTATTAACATAATAATATATAAAAATCCATCCAAACTTTCGTGTATAAAAATGTAAATAAAAATGGTTAGCTAAAGCACCCTCATGAAATTCCACTTGTCTCGGTTGAAAGAGGTTTGCATCAACCCTGCAGTTTTAGCCAAATTTTACGACTGAAATCGTTTAAATCGTAGACTGCACATACGTAAGTATAGTAAAACCATTTCTAAAATGAACGCCCCTCCACCGAATTCTGTATTTTTTTTTTCTGTGTATTCTGTTTTTCTGTATTTCCTCTCACACGTTGAAATCATCACGGTTTTGTGGAGGGGAGTTCATTTTTAGAATGGTTTTACTATACCTACACTGATCGGTGAATGACCCTTCGATGAAATGAAAAAATATCCTAAACTTCATTTTGTTAGCATTTCGTACAAACTTAAAAATAAAAAGCTAAGGAACTTCCAAACCTTTTAGCTCATATATCAATATTTATGGAGGTGCATCATTCATAAACAAAGACGTGTTGTGCAAATTCTAAACATAACGTAAGTTTTGGATAAGAAGCGCGAAAAAATATACCAAAACGTGTTTTATAAAAATAATTTCTGTTACATATTACCTAAATTTGTTTTTTTTTTCAAACTGTCTAATGGTAACGTTTTAAAAATGCAGTGCATTTTTCAGTTCATTGAACGGTACTATTAAAAAATATTCTACTTTAACAGCCAGCAAAGTGACTTGCATCTTAATTTCTCTAATAAGCAGTTCGCTCACGAAGGCGCATGTTTTGACCTATTGTGTTATACAGGACAGAAATATTAGAGTGGTTCTAAACTTCTAGGCTGGGAGTTGAGTCTTAGTACATTTTCATAAACTAATATATCGTCGTTATCATTTTAAACGTTGGATCCCATAAACATTTTCAGATATTTCGGTCCGAAACGGCTTTCATGAACTAGCTTTCAATAAATTATCTTACCAACCTCGTTGCAGACTTATCCCAGTATATGGGACATCATTAGGGCTGCAAGGACACATCCTGAAGGCTCCTCGGTTCGTTTTACAGTAGAATACCTACTTCTAGTTTGCTGAGATAATTACACTCCATTTTACTGTGCAGACTTCAATTTCAATGCATCCATTAACCTATGTTCATTGATCTCGTGATTGGATTCATTCGGAAGGACCAAGTCTTACGAAAGATTTGGATCGTGCCACTTTTAAGACAGTCACTTACTAGTAACGGAATTCCGTTTGTAAATACCCCATAAATTGTAAAACTCAGAGATTAATTTATACCTAATTAATTTTCTGAAAAGTAACAAATATTTAGAGCATTTATCTCAATATTATGTATTAGATATTATTTATTGCAACATTATAACGAGCTTCCGCTCCGCATTGCGCTAAATTAAATGCATTTTCCCGAAGATAAGACAAGTATATTCTAATAACACATACTTTTAACGAAGAAGAACAGAGCTTTTGCAAGTTCATTTGACCTTTGAAAGTCATCCGTAGAAAACCTTTCAATGATCGTTAATCAATCAGGCACAGCCTATTCACAGATTGATGACCTAACCTCTTGTTTCGATCTAAATGTTGACTAGTTTTAAATGAAACTTGGCATGTTGCAGTTAGGTACATTTAAAATCTAAATCTTTTAGGAAGCTCTTAACATTTGTGTCTTAAATATCTATATAATTGATAAGTAAGAGTTTAGTTTAGTAATTTATTGCAAATCACAAAATTACTACAACATAAGTTAATGACTAGGGCAAAAAAACCAGACCTCTTTTTTCCACATCGTAGGTAAGTAATATATTTAACAAGTGCAGAGATTCAAAAATAATACAAACAGCTTAGATAAGGAATGCATACCTACTTAGAAATTAGTAAGAAAGTATCTAGTGGTGCCGTGCTGTTGGTTAATTATTTCGACGCCATCGAACCTGAAAGTTTCATTGCATAGAAACTATTGTAATTTTCGGCTTTAAAAATTGCAATAAAGTCGAAAGCGGAAGTCATAAAAATTATTTGCCTAACATAATATCAAACTTGAAGGTGTTATGTTGTGTAACTTTCAAGTGAGCGTAAGTAACAAAAGTTTCCAATTTGCTGATACGAACGCAGTGTCTATAGGTAGGTAGGTAGTAGGTTTACTTACTAGCACAAGTGTAATTAGTATAATAACTATCTGATTAAGAAGATAGATAGGTATTGAAGAGTTGAATAAGACGAACTAAGGCCGTAATTAAAAACTCTCAAATTGTGCTGCCTCGGGTGTTGTTACCTAATGCAGAGTGATGGGTGATGGTGAACATTTTAGTTTATGGGTAATTTCAATATATTTCTAATAGCTGAAACTTTATACAATGCATAAATAAATATTGCTGGACAATTTACAAAGCACACTTCAGTACTTAACGAATCTTGTGTTACCTACGGTTAGGTATACCTTTACCTACATAGATATTTTTATATTAAGTAGGTAAGTATATAAAACACCCAGAAGACCCGAAAATACAATCTCCTTAGTAACTTTGCAGGACTGACCTCGCCTTTCGACTGTCTTCCTTGGAATCTGATCAGTTACTAAGAACAAACTTTAATTTTAGCAACACCTACCACACACACCGGTTCCGTAAGAATGTCTCTCATTTATTTAAGGTGATAAATGAGCTCGAAACAGGTAAATTATTAAATGTATTTGCACGCTGTGATATAGGTATATCAAAACTGTTATTTATGAGTTAAAGTTGGGATACTCTTAAATACTTTCCTTATACCCTGGTGGTAGATGAATTTAGGAGCTCTCAGAGGGATTTCAGATAATGCCAGTTAGATATGGGACCATAAATTAGATATCCACCTTAGATAGCACCTATGTATATGACATCGAATCATGGCATTTCGGGACTATTGTGAAGAAATTTGAGCTAGAAATTAACTCGTTCATGGATTTTAAAATTAGTTTACCCAGAATTTCAAAGTAGCCTACAAAACTACTTATTTCAATAATTGAAGGCATTGTCATAGAAGGCTTTCCTATCTACCAGTTAACCACCTTCAGTTTATTGTGATTACACGTCCTGTTATAAAACATAAGAACTTTGTTGTAGAACTTGGTAAAAAAGCTTAAATACATCAAGCAAGTTGGTGAAGTTAGCTGGTTCACGGTGGATGCAAGTTGCATCCGACCGAAATGACTGGAATTCATTAAGGGAGGCCTATGTCCAGCAGTGGACGTCCGACGGCTGATATGATGATGATGACATGAAGCTAGTCTCATCAGACCACGAAATTGGTACTTACCTTTAACTATTTCTCGTCTCGATGCTGATAATATCAGCAAAACATATAAATTTTATTTTTTGCAAAACTGATCATTTCAGTCGGACCTGATTATTTCAGTTCAACTAAGCACGTTGTTCACGATAGTCATTAGGTACAAACATTTATGAGTCATGTACTTATTACGATAATAAAAATCCTGCCCCGTCGCTTCTAGCCCGTAATTTCGTCAGATCATTTGCATAGCTAACAAAACCAGTCCAGACTGATAGATCACAATGAGGTTTGAACATGAACAATACTACCTACCAACTTTCACCGCTCGTCTAGTCTAATCAACAATGGATTTGATACGCAATCAAATCAGTTTATTTTATCGAACAGACATTGCCTCGTGTGGGCAGTAACGTGTTAGTCATGAATAGTGAATGTGTTAATTTTGAAACATTTTCAATGATTTATGTAACGAATACTATTTATACATCAATGCAAATTATGGTGTCTGTAGTATGTAACAGTTTTACATATTCTTAAGTTAATTATGAGAGCAATTAACTATAAATTCACTGAAAAGTAAAGTTGTGTCGGTCTGTTCTTCAAAACTGCTGGATCGATTATTTTAATGAGACTGACGGTTCACTGCTATTTCTAAATGCGCCAATTTTATGTTTATCTGTATCTTACCTTCCAAATGAAAAGAGTCATCTAAAATTTTATACAAATATTACTCATAGTAGGTACCTACGTTACAATCTTTGTTGGTGGCAGGTATTCCAATGAAAAAAAAACATCTAAAATTATAAATACAACAGTTTAATAGAACATGACTTAATTAGACATACATATTCTAACTTACTATAAGGCTTTGCTACAAACTAAAACCTTTCGTTAAAATCGAATAGACGCACGCTTTTAATGATAAGAACTAAATATTTTTTATATGTAAATTTCACGATATTATCTACTTTGAAATAAAATTTAAAAATAAAACCTAAAAAGGGGATCAAAATAATTAAGCTTGATTGTGTAATTAAAAAATATCTTAGGTAAACATTATTGTGCGTTATTAATATTTTTTCCTTGATTACTTATTTACTGAACATTTTTATTCTACAGATTTGCATTTTATATTTATGTAGTTGATCCCCAACCGTCGATTTCCCACACAATAAAGTTTTATCATAATCTGCCTAAAATCTATGATATAATTCTATTTCGTTCTAAATTAGAATTAGCCTACTTATTACTAAGGACTTCGTAGCCAAGGCTAGATAAAATACAATTTGTAAGTATACTTTTTCACACAGTGGTGGTAGATTTAATACTTGGATGTTTCCAGCGCTTGGCGAGAAATCTTATGTTTAATTACGCATCTTCGCGAGCCTAAGCGCTACATCCTCTAAGTACTTATTCCGGGTTACCAACTCGCTATTATCATTGGTCAGAGTTTTAACCTTTTCTTTCAAAATCAGAATATCAGTGATGTACTGTCCGATTTTGTCACGCTTCATTTTTTCTTCCTCACTCATTTTGTACTTGCCCTTGCGTCGGACGTCGGTGAGATACCATATTTTGGTGTTGCCCTCGTTGCCTTTTTGCGTGGTGGTCATTTTAAACATTGCCTTTTCGTTGTATACTCTCGTGAGCATACTTAGGACATCATTCCGCGTTTTCTTCGCCAGAGTGTCGATGTACTTGGGGAAGTTGGCGAGCGTCATGTAGTGGTCGATGTTGTATCTGTGAATGTACTCGTGTTTGGTGTACGTGTCGCCGTTGACGATTTCTTGCGTTCCATTGGGCGCCGGCAAATCGGGAATTTCACTTCCTTCATCAACAACTTTTGATTCCCTGGAAAAAATAAACTAATTGGTTACTCACATTGTGATTAGTAAAACATACATTTCGAGAACAGTAGTCGTTATGCCATTTTGAATTCGGATGTTACAATATCTTTTTGTTAGATAACGAATATGCAGTAACACAAATGATCATAAAATATGTGAAGTGCAGTAAAACCACAAAACTATTTGTTTTTTTCTACCTACGTGAGGTCACTAAATACTATCTGCATAAAGATTGTGTACAGTGATAACGTAGAGAAGTCGGCGGATAGTTGGCGAGTTTCTACAATACTAAATGACTTTCTAAATGAAAGAAATGTTTCTAAAATGCGGGTACAGCGGACGAGATGGCTGAAGCCAACTTACTGAACCGCGTCATCCTTGGTCTGCCCCGCCTTCTGGCTCACGGCCGCGCCACCGACCGACTCCGCGACGTTATCGCTGACGACAAACCCCGTCACATTCCCATTCTTCATATAAACATCGAACATCGGTACGTACGAGTGCGCCGGCCGCTGGCTGTTGGTCTGGACGCCGACATCGTGAGCTTTCTCATTCTCGTTGTTAGCATCGTTGGGGTCGACGTAGATGATTTTTTCCCCGTCGAAGTAGCCGATGGTTTGCCCTTCGGGCACGTTCTCGTTGTCCTGTAGGAAGACGATCTGTTCCCCGTTCTCGCAGTTGAGAACGTTGCCGAACTCGTCTTGCAGTACTACGGTTTGGTATTCGATCTGTTCTCCGGGTTGGTCGGGTTGTTGTGTCTCGTCGGCGGGTTGCTGCGTGTCGTCGGCGGCGTCGACGTCGGCGACGGTCTCGCTGACGGTGTAATCGGCGGAGTTGTAGTCGTCGGTGTAAGCGTTTTCAGTTTCGGGGAGAATTTCTTCCGTGTTTTCGGGGGATTCTTCCGTCGCGATCGCCGACTCATCCCAGCCTAAGGTCGTCCTGTAAAATTATGGTCATTTTAATTTTGAAGTAAGTCATGATTGCATGAGCGATTAAAATTAATTCATTAATTTATTAGTTCCAAGAAAATTAGGGAAGGAATAATGCCTCATCTGTTTTAAAGAATTATTCATGTTAACTTGGTTCACTTACATGCCATCCTGGGAGTCTTCTAGATTGTCTTCCAGGTACTCTTCACTATTATTAATTTCATCATCAATATCTTGCTCAATCTTCAGCCTTTTTGACGGCAGATCGCTTTTCATGATTTTAGAGCCTAAAACGATAAACATACTTATGTTAAAATCAAGCTAAAATAACTGTTTAATTTGAATATTATTTGTTTCTATGCTACTATATATTTTAGTTTATCTATCAAGATACAACTTACGTTTTTTCGAGTTCTCTTCGGAGTTATCGTCATCGTCACAGTGAAAGAATTCGTCTAGAACTGAAATTATATTAAAACGAATTATAAAACGTCAGGTTGCATATGAACAGATTATTATGCAAATAAAATAATTAATCTAACCACTCATTTTTTCTGAAAGTTCTTTTAATCTCTTATCTGTTATTTGCCTCTCTTCATTATTTAACTTCATCTTCCTCTCCACGTCATAGAAGAAGGCGCGACTCATTTTAACTCCACTTTCCATCTCTACGTACTTCCTTATTTTACCGATTGCAACTTCCAATGATAAAAGATCCATGATCTGAAATACATTTAAAGAGTTAACTGAAGATAATTTTAAGTTTAATTAATTATTTGTGTACAAGTTCTCATTCTTCATAATATGCTAGCTTTCCGCCCCGTGGTTTTGCCCTTGTTATAATATTTTCAGCTGTAAAATCCTATGTTCTTCTCCTGGTTCTAAGTTACATCTACACAAATTTGTTGTCAAATGGATTCGGCCGTTCTTGAGTTATAAATAGTGAAACTAACACGACATTCTTTAATATTTAGAGAGATATAGATTGTTGGACAACATCTAGCTCTGTGCTAAGCTTGAAGTTTGAGTTATGGATACCAGCTAATGAACATACATAATTACACACAAACTATGAATTACGATACACTAAATAATGTAATTTTTTTATAATAGACAAAGATAGAACACTCGGAAAACAAAATCATGTATAAAAGTGTTTTTCGACTAAATTCCTAACTATGGACAAATGTAATTTAATTAATATGCAAAAATCTGTTCCAGGTGTTCTGTTTTTGTTTTATTTATAATATAAATCTATTCTATCTATGAACACAAATGTCTTAAACCAATATACCTAAGTTTTTAAATAATACTTACTACTTCTTTCAAATATGGTGAAAGTTTTTTGTTGGTTTGTAGCTTATGAAAACTTTCTTCAGACAGGTCGTGGTCGTGGTGGTTGCACACAAACACCACCTTTAGACCCTCATTCGGTTTTCTCTTCAGCTTGATTTTACATGGGCAATCTGTTTTGAAGTTATGCCTGTAAATGAATTAACAGGTTATAATTCGTATTGATACATTTATTTATTTATTATTTCATAAGGGATTTCATCCTCCCAGTAAAATAGTTCTATTTTTCATCTCATAATGTTAAAACACCTTTTACATAGCATGACTATACAATTGCAAATATTGTATAAATTAACTTATACATATAGTAGTTATAAATAAAGCCTCAAATATTTACCTTTTTTTGAGTGTCTTCTTTTTATACTCTCTATTTTTCAGATAAACACAATGATATGTGTATGCCTCATTTTCTGTATTTTTATTCTGGGATTCTGTACATTTGTAGTAGAAGCACCAACGCTTAGCATTACTACTAATGTAATGCACAAAGTCTTGGTGAGTTTTGAATACATCACCAACTTTTGGAAGATTGTCATCCTGATGAACGTGAAGATCAAGATGTTCCATACAGTATTTGCTTTTGTTGTTACCACTTATTATTTGCCAATCTGAAAATAATAATAATTAAACAATTATTAACAGTAATGTAGTGAGAAAGTATTCTGTATTTATTTATTGCGGACACAAAGATTGTAAGATCTAAGTATTTATAAATATAGTTTATTTTTGTATGTAGGTACTTTAGTTTCATCAATTTGTCATAGGTTCCAAAATGATAATAATAATAATAGTTTAATCATTAAAAATAATATTTAACATACCTCCACCAGGATTGACTTTCAATATTATATCACCTTCCATAATCTCATCCATGTCTCTAAAAGATACAAATGATTCGGTTAATTCACACATTTTAGAATTGGTAAATACTTATCCCTCCCGACAGAGATGCAGACTTAGAATAAGTCCAAACCCATATGACTTATTTTAATTAAAATGGTGTTCATTGGCTTTCAGTGATTCCGGTCAAGGCAGTAGATAAACTTATATTTCAAAATTAATTGCTGTTTGTTAGTTTCACTTTTACTTGTGAATAGCTGGGCTGATTTCGGTCTTGAAATAATCGAAATAAAATAAAAAAGGTAAGAAATATTAAAACTGTTACTAAATTTAATTATAATGACACCTCAATATCCTGATTATTATTACACTATCAAGATAAACTTTTTGGTTAGGACCCTTCACTGAATAATAGAATATGTGTCAATAAACACCTACTATGCTATCAAAGTGCTTGAGTATAATCAGAATTGGAAGTTATTTAGTATCAGCGCAGAGGTAGAAGGGAACGAAAATATAGGTGTATCATACTGAAATTCACTAATGATAGCAATAACATCTCGGTGGGTGTGAGTTACGGAACTTCTGCTATACTACAAGAACTCATACCACATAAAAACAAGTGTAATCCGATAGTAAACATAGAATATCGAAATTAACTACCTGAGTTTTTGTTTCACCAGCGAATTAACGCGTGCACCCTGCAAGACAGCGTCGTCAATGACTTCCACACTTTTCTCACTTGAGGACTCTTCAGCAGGTATTGTTATTTCCTGCCGATTTTCTAATCCCATAGCTTTCTAAGAAGTTCAAACTATTTATTTTGATATCTCCCTCGCATTTTAATTTGATGTTGCTTTGGAGAATTTCACAAAATTTTATGTGTAACCGTCAGTTGTCAAAAAATCAAAATGTCGTCAATTCAGCTTCAATCAAAATCATCGAAACAAAATGTCTGCCAGCCAGCCAGAGTGCGTTGCGGAATGGCTGGCTTTCTTTTCTGCTCAATTTTTGTTTCAACTATGACGAGTGATGACGTCATATCCTAGAGATAACGTAAGGTTCGGACTTGGACGTGTTTCCATCTCGAAAATTTAATCTAAATCTAAAATCACATTAGTATAACTTGGATTGGAATTCATGCTTTATTGTATTGTTTAATTAGACTGATGTAATTTTGGATAATATAATAAAAATAAATAAATAAAATAAATATTTCTGGACAATTCACACAGCAACATAAAAATAAAGATAGACATTTAAACAAAAACATATAAATCATGGTGTGTTACCTGTTTCATGTTCAAATATTATTAACTACCCTAATAGTTTAAAACGTTACATGTATATAGGTATACATATATATATAGAAGCACAAATTGATTAATTTTGATGTTAAACATAAAATTGGGTCAATCAATTTAATGTTAAATGTGTAGTGACTGGACACATTTAACATTAAATTGAACAAATAATAATCCACTCCCTGTGGAGGCTGTGGAAAAGCCATACAATTTTGTGAATAACAGAGATACCTAATCGAACAACGTGAAATCGAACTTATATATGACATAAATGGCCTGGCAATGGCAAAGCATATGGAATTCACAGATGGTTATTTAATACCCACAGTTGGGGGTTACCTATCTGTGTTAATACCAAATTTGTCTTACTTATGATACGTAGTTATTACATATAATATTCTGTACCTAGGTAGTATAAGTTAATACTAAGTAGGTAACATCTATGAATAAGCTTGGCTTAGGTACTGAATAAATGACTACGCTTTCCGATAAATATCCCTTTCAATTCACTGGTCAACAAAATTTTGAAACAAAAAGGTGCTTGCTATTTTTTAATTAGGTAGTCGGCTAAGAAAGTGGTCTACCAGTTTTGACAAAAGTTTCTGTGCAATGTACCTACCTATACCTAATATACCTAATGATCGTTGACTTTTCTAACTTTAATATAACTGACATACCTACAAACAAATCACAACCTTAGGGTGGTAGACCACATTTTTGGCTGACTGTTCACACAGGTTTCGATTAATATAAGTGCTGGCTGGTGAGGCATCTCTGTATACCTAGACCTACCGTTAGGTGAGGCTTCTTACTCATACATGAAAGGAATGGAATTTCTGGAATGATATCTATAAGTAGATGACAAGTTTTATAACAAGGAAAAAAATAAACTTTTAAGGAAACAAAATAATGTAAAATATAAATGTTAATTTAATTTATAAACATGATATGAATTTGACACAATAGTTACATATTTATAAATGTAGTAAATATCAAATGATGTATCAGTATTCCCAATTTTGTTTGACACGGGATTTATTTACCAGAAGAAAGACAGCGGTGTTTTTCTGTACAATGCTAGCCAACATACTAAAAACGTAAGTACTGATTGCAAAACCGCTTGGTAAATGTATTGAGTAATGTATAATATTTATTAGTTTTTTTGTTTGCTTCTTGTACCATAAACTCGTTTTTCTGTGGGGGTTTCTTCGTCCATATTTGATTTATTATTCACTTTGTCAGATGAGCGACTCTCCTGTAAATCCTTCAACTGTTTCTCCAGCCTTCTACATTTTAATTCTGCATTCGCCAGCAATTTAAGAGAACTAGCATTTTCTGTAAAGTTATCATTAGATGCAGCTTTGTATTTTTCAATCTGTGTTTCGAGACCGGATATTTTGTCAAGTAATGATTGGCTGTCGGTCAAATACAGTTGTTCAATTTTTCGTATCTTGGTTTTGTAGTTAGCATTATCTGCATTGGCCGCTACTAGTGAACTCTCTAACTGTTTCATTCTTTCAGTTACTATATTATCATTGTTTATCGCCTGTGACAATTCCTCAAGCTCACTGGTAAGTTGATGAATTTTATTTTTTAATGTTCTGTTTTCTTTTGCGACTTTTAGGTTATCATTTTGTTCTTGGGGTTTTAATAATTGCTTTAAAATTTCAGCGTCTTTTATTCTCGATGAAATGTTTAAACTTTCATAATGTTTGACCTTCTTCGTTAGAAGGCCGTTTTGTTTCCTCAATTCAGTTAATTCTGTTTTGGTCTGCTTTAGTGATTCTTTTAACTCTTCATTATTCTTAAGTAGCTTTTCATGATTTTCATTTAGTTGACTATAATCATGATTTTTTGTTTTGAATTCATCCAACTCCGCTTCTTTCGTTTCTAAGTTCTTGGAAATAGATTGGATAGTGTTTTCTAGTTGCATTGCCACATCTGAATATTTGGCACATATAGATTTATATTCTTGAAGGCAATGGATGTACTTGAATTTTTCATATGGAAATGCGATAGTGAGAGGGATATGTGCCAAGTGCACAGTTTTGCGATTTTGTCTCCCGGATCTGCCCAGAGTCATTTTGAAAACGGCTTCACCTTGGTACAACTGCTTCAACAATCCCAGCACTGTTATGCCCATGTTGAAAGCAAGATTCTCCAAACAAGGAGATACACCACACTGGTTTATGTAGAACTCAATATTAAATCTATTGATTATAGCTTCTTCAATTATTACTTTAGGTTGGCTCCTAGAGCTGTGGCTGTACTTGCTTTGACCTATATCTTCCTCTGCCACAGCAGCTTCTAGTTTTCTTATTTTTTCGTATTCTCTGCAATAATAAGCATTAGATTAAAACAATAATACATAATATAACTTTTTCTTAAATCTATGCATTTAAATTAAGTCCTAAATCTAGAACTCTAAATTTAATTTGTAAGCGGGCAAAACCGCGGGCTGGGTCAGCTAGTCTCATGAAATTTGTTTATATATTATTCCTCACCTTTCAAGTTCTATAACAGGCAGATCAGCCTGAACGCCCATATCTCTACATTCATAATAATTCTCTTTATAAGTCTGTTCCTCATTTTCATGCTCTTCATCATTTGTGTATTGATACATCATCTGATACTCGTTCTCGTCATCTGTGAAATCATATTCTACTTGACGATACTCTTGAGTTCCCTCTGTATGCGTTTGTACTTCTTGTTTGATGATGTCCGGAGCATCATAAGTCTCTCCACATACTACTTCGTCAGCGACCTCTCCCTCCTCTTCATACATCACAGTATCATCATACTCTATTGTATTGTGAACCTCAGGCATGTTTGCATCGTTCTCATCTATGTACACAACCTTTTCACCTTCCCCGGTGAATTCAACACCAAGGATATTTCCTTGATTTGGTATGATGTATTGGACATTTTCATCCATGTTGTAAACTTCATGGTCGATTTTGATCTGACACTCCGTTTGCTCGTTATCTTCGGCTTCGTTATATTCCGATTCAACCACCACGCCCTCTTGTCTAAAAAAACGGACAATATTAATTTAAAAAAACAGACAGATATTAAATTATATTCAAACTCACGAAAAAAAATTAATTTAAAATTACTTTTATTGGCCTACCCTTCTATAGCGATAGCGACATTCCCTTTGTGACAAAGTTCTTTAGATAAAGAATTTAAAAAAATAGACTAGCATAAGTAAGTGAAGTTACGGGACATAAATAACTATACAACACTATTGTTGTTGAAAAAAAGTATTACCCTTAAACAGGCTTTACTTGAAAAACTGAAAACGGCCGCAAATAGCTTTCATTGGGAAATTTATTTAAAATAATTTGGGAAAAATATGTAATGAAAATGACTTACAAGTTGACTCCTTCATTGTAAACATTCACGCCGCCCCACGGGTTGAGTTCGATCTCGCAGCCAGTATTCTCCTGTAACTCTTTCACACTCTGGATCAGTTCTTGATCGTACAGTATATTGTTAAGGCGAGTTTCCACTCTGCTTTTGTTTTCTCCAGCATCTTCTTTCTCGCTGTCTGTTGTTTCTGCTGAAATAATTTATATTGGTTTAAATTTAGAATAGAACAGCATCTATTGTTGTGTTGTTGTAGACATTGTATGGTTAATAGTGTTCTAAATCCTAAGTTACGATTAACTAGTAATTAGACACTAGAGTTCTCTAATATAAACTTACAAATTAAAACATTAATGTAGTAAAAATAACAAACACATAAAGTTACGCACAAGAGCAAAATGCATTTAAAAAACAAAAATATTATATTCAAGTAAATAATGATAGATTATCGTCAAACCGAGTAAGGGATTTATGTACCGGATACGTATTGTATGTACTGCGATCATCAATGAGTAAGAGTGGTGATTATACCAAATCCCCAGAGCTCTATAATTCTCTATGATGAAATGAAAAAATTGAAATGGTTTAGTACCTTCTTTTACTCTCTTCCGTCTTTTTTTTGGTATAGCGGGTGCGCGTTTCGGTGTTTGGAATCGTTGTTTTATATCTGAAAAAAAGTAAAATAACATTTTAAAATTTTGATTTATGGCCAGAATATTACTTATAAATTTAGAAAAGGTAATTAAATATAGAAGATATTTGAGTTGCGACCTTTTATTTTATCTAAGATTTCCGTCATTTTCTCAGGTGGGACTTCAACCTTCACATTTTTCCTTTTCATAGCCGCGACAATGTTTTTGATCGTTTTACCCATGTTCAGACCAGTTATGTCTTCAAGATATTGTTTTATAAGCCTTGGGTCCAATTTGTACCATGCTAGAACTTTAATCTGTAAGATAAATTAATAAATTAAAATACATAATATCAATAAATGATATAATATTATATTCAAAGTACTGATCATAAATACATGGAATTATTTTATTGTACACCACTAATATAATGAGAAAACATAATAAGTGGAAAATACAGAATATAATAATGGGACAATATATCATGTTCTTTATTAGACACTGGCAAGTCATAACAATCTGCTAGCGCAAAGCCACTAACCAAAAAGAAGAAGAAGACATTGACATTACCTCGTCCTTCAGCTCCTGCGGCAGCCTGTGCCCGTGCGCCTCCTTGCCGAACAGCTCCGCGGACAGCTCGTGGCTGTGGTGGTGGCACGCGTGCGTCACCGTGAACCTGTCTTCACCCGGCGAGCATCGCAGGTGTAGCCCGGCGGGGCAGTTGATGTTGTTTTGCCTGTTATTTAATAAATCATAATTATTTAAAATATTCGTTTTGGACACAGAAATAGACACAGTTTTCAGCTAAAACTGATGAGTTTGTTTGTTTGAACACGTTAATCTTAGGAATCGCTTGTCCGATAAAAAAAAATCAGTGTAGTTCATTTATTGAAGAAGACATAGAATTATGCATGTGTGATATTCAATATACAAAAAATATACATATATAATATAACAAATTATATATCGAACTTTAAATTTTAGAATTAATGACCATTGAGAAAATAAGTTTTAAGATATTTTTTAAAAATAATCCGCTCAGTAGTTTTTGCATGGAAGAGTAACAAGCATCCATCCTTACAAACTTTCTCGGTACTTACTTCACTTTCCTCAATCCTTTGCTTTTGCTTTTATAGAACCCTTTATTGAATCTGCAGTGTAAGTTGTACAATATCGGCTTGCTCTTGTCCGCGCCCTTCGTGTTGCGACTGTCGAACACGTGGTAGTAGAAGTACCACTGAGACGCGCATGATGCTGCGTAACTTAGCAGCTCGTCTATCGAAGAAAATGTACTTCCAACCTAAACATAAACAATAATGTTAAAAGTCATACAACATAAATCTTTGATTATAAACAAACTAAGTCGCGGATATCAATATCAAACTTTGATTATGTGACAAGTTTCAATTTCTGCGATCCACGTTGTAATAGTAACAATTAATAAACTAACAGGTGGAGTTGGTAAAGTTAGCTGGTTCTCGGTGGATGCAAGTAGCATACGACTGACTGGAATTCATTAAGGGAGGCCTATGTCTTACAGTGGACGTACGACGATATGATGATGATGATGAATAAACTTGTACTAAATTCATATCGAGATAAACGGGCAATACACGAACCTTATTTACTGTAGTAAAATAACAACAATACCTCTATCAGTCCTTCCGCCTCTTGTTCGGGCAGGTCGCCGTGTTTCGCGCGACATTTAGCCCGCGCCTCCTCCACGGGGTCACCCTTCTCTTTCCTCGCAACCTTTTTCTTGCCCTCTGTTTTCGGCGAGAAACTTTTTGGCTCACAAATTGATTTCTCAACCTTTGTCAGTGTTTTCAAAACGCTATTCTCGGTTAGACTGCCTCTTGAATTCGAAATATGGTTTAGGACGACGGTTGCGCCGGTATCGTCTACGCTTTCCGTGCATACTATGGATATGTCTCCGATTTTGTATTGTTTTATGAAGACTTCAGGGTCTTCGCTGGATTCCACATTGGTGTCTAGCAGGCCTGTTTCAGGGTTGATGAGCAAACGTTCGCTGTTGTCCGAGTACTCGTAGTTCCCCGTCGGTTTGTTTATGAGAATTGGGTTATTATCAGCGTCCAGCTCTACCGGCTCTCCGTCGGATGTGTAGTATGTTGTGCCATATCCTTCATTTTCTGTGTCTCTGAAATAGAATAGTCTGGATTCTATTGATGTGGTGGTAGTTTTTGTGAAGATAACTTCCAGTAGTAAACATTATAAACTATATGGTTATAAACTATTCTAATTATAAAGGATCTAAGAAGTTTATGTTCAAGGCGATGGGGCCGAAATTCCTAACAAAAAACGCCTTACGAAAAACGTATAAAAAAGTTGTATAGGAAAAAAAAAGGAAAGAAAGATTTAAGAAACATGAAATAATTTTATCTTATTTTGTCTCATGTAATTTGATTAATCATATTTTATTTAAGATACTAGAAGTTTCTCGCATTTACAAATAATTCAGTTATTTCAGTAACATGTTTAAAAGAATTCTAACTTACACAGTGGTGTTCTGGTCGACGTCGTCATCAGTTTCATTGAGAGAATCAAACTCTAATTTTTCAATAACAACACTGTTCATAGTTTCATCGGAATTTTCATTTTCTGAACCTGAAAAATAAAATCTTTAATTTAATTATTACTTGTTTTAATGGCATTTCATACTAGATACTAGAGCTAGCTATTAACGCCATATTGATTAAATTTTGAACCAATATTTTTATAACATTCTAATCTTTCTCCTAAAGCTTTTACTATCATGATTGTAAACACTAATAAATCAACATTAAAAACATGATTTGTTATGAATAAAAAAAATTATAATGGTAATATAAGGTAAGTTAATTAGCGTTAGGTTCATTATAATAGATCCTATGACTTTATTTATAAGCTCTTCTGATAACATCTTAAACCCACCTTCAAGCTTAAATTTTTTTTCGGGAGTAGTCTTCACTTCGGGAGTCATGGTAGTATCTGCTTTTTTGACCATAATTGCTGAAAAGATAAAACAAAATTAATATAGATAATTCTCTGTTACACACCTAATAATAAACGTTTTACAAAATAACTTGAAACTATTAAGAATGCGAAAATGAATTGGTCAAATTTTAATCATAAAATCTATCGGTTCAAAATACTATTTTAAGTAAGTAGCTGAAACTTACTTTTCCTTTTTACCGGTGTTATCTTTCTATTCGACGACATGAGGGAAATATCAAAATTTGCTTTTATATCTGAAATAAATCATACACATCAAAGTAAATAGCTTAAACATACAAACAAGATCTAGAAATACCCGTAACACTTGAATCTAGAGACTTAATCCAGAAATCAGTAAAACAAAATATGGATTTCAGCAATAATAAATTAACAGGTTTTAGTGGTTATAAATAAACAACTTACATCGTATTTTCTTCAACATATCTGACAGTCTCTGAGGAGACAGGATATCCTTGGTAATCTTTTCATGTCTAAGTTTTATGACTGTGTTTATAACAGTCTTGCCGAGGTTCAAGTCGGGCACTTTTGACTCCACATACTTCCGTATGAGCGCGGGATGCACGTTGAGAAGTGCCAAATCACGTATCTGAAAGTATTATTATTGTATTTGATCCTACTAATAGTAAAAGCGCGAATGTTTGTGGCTTAGACACGCAAAAACTTAATAATGAAACTTAATTTTTAATTTAATTGAAACAGATTCTGTCACTGATCAAATTTTGGCAAATTTTTACTCTCTGTCTCTACCGCGAAGTCCATAAAAATCCTCAATAAGGCCGAACACATAGTAACATGTGTATAATAAGAACTTTATAACATTATTTCATGCAGTAAACGATTGATTGAAACGGTTGTAAAGCCGCAGGTGGAAAGCTAATTGATACTATAAATAAATCTGAAAGGGACAGCCATGGATGTAACTTACTTAGCAGCATATATAGTCTTGAAATGCATAAATATAATAGAGGTATGAATCTTTGGGACCTAGCTTATATTAAACAGAGCAAGGTCTGTCTGTGCAGTATGTCTTACCTCATCCTTAAGATCCTGTGGGAGTCTGTAGCCATGAGGTTGTTGATCAAAGTCCTCCTTTGATAGCTCATGTGTGTGGTGATGGCAAACTAAGGTCACCTTCATTTCTCCCGTTTTTGGCTGACGCTTCAAATGTACACTAGCTGGACAGGCTAAGCTGGTTGGTCTAAAATGTTAATAATTTACAGAATAATATCGGAATTGTATTGTACTTGGTATTACTAGATGTGTAACACCACATCTATAAATTCTTGCAAATCACACACTTAGAGACAAATAGCTAAATGGCTTGTACTCTGATAGGTTGATAAATGATACTCACTTATTTCTATGAGATCTCACACCACTACCTTGGCTCCTAGACTGCTTTCTGAAGAACTTGCAGCGATAAACACATGTCCCATGAGGTTTGTTCAACCGAGTTTCAGATCTAACATAATAAAATAACCAAGTTTTGGCATTTGAGGTGATGTAATCGGTGAAATCATTAATAGAGGAGAATACATCGCCTGGTTGGGGCAAACCTGCAGCCCGATGTTCCAATAAGGGTTCATCATGTTTCAGACATACACCTCCTGATTGCCGTCCCAATATGGTCTTATTCTTCTTTTTTGTAATGACAATCTCCTCAGGCTCACTTTCAATTTCTTCAATATCAGAAATTTCATCATCCACATTCTCCTGTTTTCTGTAATTGTTATAATTTTTTAAACAGTCAGTATCCTATAACCTAGTATTACAAGGAACAGACCAAAAATTTAAATCAAATATGATAGAAAGAAACAGACTCAAATTATACTTACATGGCTGTCTCATTATCATGACAAAGTCTCTTTGCACTAGGGTTATCCTCCACCGACACATTAGGATTTTTCCTATAAAAATGAAAATACATGTAAGCAGGTATTATAGTTATAGTAATGGTTAGTAACTTTGTATTGGTAAATTATGGGATAAAACAATAACAAAAATCTGACCACAGTGAATTAACTTAAATTATAAAATGTTATATTTTAATTAAATTTTCTGGTAGTTTGATTTGTATACTTATATTTAAGTGTTATTTAGAATTATTTACAACTCACCTCTTAATGAGCTTATTCAGTATCACAGGCACAGTTTTTGCTTTGTATAGGGATCCCTTTCTTATAACCACTACTGGTTTTGGAGGTGTTTTTACCTTTTCCATAGTGGTGCTGAATCATATACACTCAATACATAATTCTCGAAACTGTAAGATATAAATAATAAGCGATAGGTATACATAAGCCTTCCTCAATATGGTTATTCTTTAGTGTGGTCAATTGTGTAAGTTGATAGTTCCATGAGAACAACATAATTTTTTTAGTCATGGACATAATGACGACACTACTTCAAAAATTAAAATGTTAAATGCATTTCGACCTGTGACTGTGGAAAGGCATATCATATTGTGAGGATTTCTGTTGTTATCTGGAAGGTGGACGAAATTCTGGCTTTTCTTCTTTGACCCCAATCATAGGGCGTTTGTTGATCAGTAACCACACATTGAAGTGAACTCTTTGCCAAATATTGGTAGTAAAAACAGCGCATTTGGTTAATCATTATTACTTATGTATTACAGAGAAATGAAGAAGCGTAATTTTCTATTATAGAACCTACCGGTAACGTACAAATAGCTGGAACCAGACATCAGGTGCATAAAACGCAATGGCGGCAGAACAAGTCAAGCAGGCAGACAGGATCGTTGGTTCACACTAAGAGAATTTGATTCCTTTCCTTGTTATTTTATGTTAAAATAGCTACAGCCAGCCATTTTGTTTAGAGTTCAATTCAATCGCTTCGCATTTCGTGTCCGTTTTTTTTGGTTGGCTAACTGTGGTGGGGGTTCCATCTCACAATCGATATTTTACCCAAACATTTATGATTTAAGCCATTTTATGCCATCATGTTGTATTAACGATATACCAGAATACCTTATTAAAATTATAAATTAAAAAAAAACCGTTAATAATCATGATGGATAACATTACAATTTATTATATACAAATTTTTTAATACGATATTTTCAAGATTTTTGGACTGATTTTTTTCTATGCAAAAATCAAATGGTGAAATTCGGTCTAAATTTTCTAATTCATTTAATTTCATTAACATAGGTGTTCTCTGCGATTTTGTTAAAATGTTGTATTGATCCCAACACAAGTGGTATTTACAGTTTTGTTGGAAGCTCAATTACTAATTTCACGGGTCGTGTGCCAACATAACGACCAAACTTCGTTTCCTTGGCCCATGTGGGTGGCCGGCTACATCGAATCCACAGTTCCTGTAACTAAAAATTGACAACGCGATGTTGACTGTGGTTTTGATGCAGCCTTGACGCAGACATTCCAAATAAAACTTTTCAAGCTGTCAAGCAGAATGACAGTAAAGAAGATGATAATAGGTACTTTCTACCTCTAGTCGAGGAAAAAATTCGAATCAAAACAAAAACATGTGAGCATCATGGACTGGACGTAGACTGTCTGAATTTGCTATTATCATATCTTTGAAGAAAAATCCAATACTTTTATTAAAATCTCACTGGAAACCATGATAGTTACACTGCAGACTCTTATTTTCTTTCGAGAATCTCTGCTGGACGCCGTGAATCGCTTTCTACGTCCTTATTACCACAAGTTATCTTTGACGTTTGGCAGAAATTCAGACTTCACTGACGAAGAAGAGCCGGAAGAACAAGTATTTTCAGAGTTCGACGATGAGAAAGGCGTCGTATTCTACCCACCAGTGTACCTGCAGCGGTATGCCGCTGTCAGCGACTGTCTTCTGGACGAGCGGTGGCATGGAAAGTTAGATAAAGTATGTTAATTTTCTTACCGGCGTTTTATGCATCGATATATATTCTAAGGTAAATTGGTAAGATTAAGTGTGGTTGCTAACCATCCGGTTGGGATAAGTTACATAACATAAAGGATATCCTGTTATTTGGTTCTTGGAATTAATGGATACCTGTAAAGTTAATTATTGTTAAACTAGTATGTATGTATGTACATTAAATTGTGTGGGGGAAGCATGACTAGCCCAAACATCTTGCTATGGAGCTGTTGAAGTATCTATATATACTTTAAAAAGGCAGACTTTTTTTTGTGCTTGTAATAGAATTGACCTGTGACTCAGTTTATTAATGCTTAAACATACATAATGAATACAATATCAAATCAAATAACAAAATATGTTTCAAGAATAATTGCTGATCTAAGCATAATGTAAGCAGTAAATGGGCTATGGCTTAGCATTATGTTCACTGGGTTACCAGTGAATGCTGATATCCTGCTCCAAACTCTTAGTCATAAGACTTTGTAAGTGCCATAAATAAATAAATAATAAATTGTTCTCTTTGTTTAGGTTGTTGATCTTGGTTACCATGACATGAGCTTTATAAAATACCTGAAGGAAGTGACTGGCATCCGATGCATCTTAGGTGTGGATATTGAGAGCATCCCACTCCGCTGTTCAACAGATCTGGTGTATTGTGATGATTATGGACCAAAGAGAGAGAACCCATTGGAAATAACAGTAAGGCTTTATCTTTGAATGTAACATCATCATCACTATTTACATTCCCACTGCAGGGACATCTTTCTGAAGGTAAATCCAGAGATGAGCAGTAGGGTTGAACTTACAACAGTATGAAATTAGAGGGGGGCATACTCTCAAATCAAAGGTTGTGGCTAGCCAACACTACTCACATCGTAGTGTAACATAAATAATGAAATTCATATTGCAATAGTGTTGGGAGATGTGAATACAATATACTTAGAGACAGTTCTTCTGTAGTAGTGTAAATAAGTAACTAAGGTTCTTTATCACGTGATTTTATATTTACCATTCTGATTTTTATATACTGATACTTGAATCTAAAGCCATCTATATCTTCATTTCTTATTTCAGCTATTCCAAGGCAATGCTGCAGACCCAGACTACAGACTCATTGGGTGCGATGCAGTTATTGCCATAGAGATGATAGAGCACATGTTACCTCACGACCTGGACAGGCTTGTGCACACTGTCTTTGGTTTCATCAAACCGTGGGTGGTCATATTCACTACTCCTAACGCAGACTTCAATGTCCTGTTCAAAGCTTTGGAGAAGAATGGCCTGCGGAGATGGGATCATTTCTTTGAATGGACAAGAGAACAGTTCAATGATTGGTATGTCTGAAGCAATATAATAACTGTAATGATAGATAATGCTGAAGCAATATATAAATATAATAACTTTGGAAGTATCTCTTAACAAGTTTTTGACTATATAAAATTGTATCTTATGTTTTATCTTATTGATTGGACTGTATCCAACACTCTGAAATGTTTCCTTCTTCGTTCTGAAATGTTTCCAGGCACATATTAATAGTAAATAGTATAAGTTGCACACACCAAGTGTGGCAGTATGTCATTGCCTCAAAATATTTTTAAAATCCATATGCTCAAGAGAATCTCTCAAACTTAAAAAAAGGCAGATATATATCTATTTTACTTTCAATATTTTCGTGAGTTATACTATTAATTTTATAAAACGGGAATTACTCACGTATTTACACAGGAGTTAAACAACTCTCGACGTTTCGACCACAACAAGAGCAGTCTTTATCAGGAGGAGTGAGCGTCCCGCCGTGCTCCGTCTCCTCTCAGGTCGCGCGCGCGGTTCTCACCAGATGAATAGAAATATATCTATTTGTACACAAGAAATTTAGCACCCGAAACTCAAGCTTCAAGCTTACCACGCGGCTAGATGCTGCTGTGTGATTTGTCCGGCAATATTTATTTATATGCAGGTGCAGTAACATAGTGTCCCGTTACCCCGAGTACGTGGTGTCGTGCGCGGGCGTGGGCCCCGGCCCGCCCGGCACGCTGCACCTCGGCTGCTGCTCACAGCTCGCCATGTTCACCGCCAACGACTACCGCAAGCAGCGGGACTTGAATCCGGATAGCTTGGCGCTTGTGTCCGGTGAGAATGTGAAAATAAAAACATTTATTTTGACATCATAACACACCAAAGGTACAAACACAAGGACAAAAAATACTTACTAGATATAACATTAAAACTTAAGTTAAAAAAGAAAAGTACAATTCAGAATTATAACTGTTTGTGTTTAAACTGTGATCACGGGAGGCCTATGTCCAGCAGTAGACGTCCGTCGGCTGAATGTGCTGAACTGTCATGGTTTTAAACAATAATAGAACATGAATAGATAAAAAAAATCTCTGTTTTCTTTTATAGTGATTGACTCACTTAAGCTTTAAGAAAGCTTAATATTAGAAAATGGTATAGAAAAAATTATAAGATCATATCATAGAATATTTCCCTATTCATTTCCAGAAGCCCCACGCCCTTACAGCGTGTCCGACATACTAGGCGCATGGGACGAATCGGACGAACCAACCGACCGCAAGATGCTGTGTCAAAACGACAAGTAAGTTAACAATATTGTCTTGTCCCACCATAGCGATCCCTGACCAATCCTATCCCCTTTCCCTTGCAGCGTTGAATCCGATTATTCACTAACGAAACTGATGTCCGAAGCTCAATCTGGGCTAGCTTTAATGGCACCGAATTATACCGACACTGAGGCCTTGTTACGTCAAACTGCGATATCTCTGATGTCTTTCTCGCAGCAAGATAAGGAAGCTCAGTGTAATCTTGATACGGAGATTGGAAAGAACTTTTTGATGTTGGATTACGAGCAGTTGTGCTTTGATATGGTCGCGCCGAGGAAGACGCAAGATACGCGCACCTATGTCATTGAGGATGTCAGCAGCAGGTTTTAATCTTACTACACACACATTACATTACACGTAAGGTTTTATAGGACAATATAATTCGCAGTCTCGCCAAAGACTGAAATTGACTGGAGTTATATGCGTAATCAAATAGGTCGGTAAAAATGATGGTAATGTCTTTTGCTATTTTACAAATATAGTTATTTTTCTTAGTAGAAATTCGTAAATATTTTTGTAATCCTTTCTTAGTTGTACGCACGCAGCAACAACTTATATTATTTAATAGACACCAAAGGCTAGTAATAAATAAATAAAAATATAAGTATAATAATAATTCATGTGGTTCATTTAGTTCCATGAGCACCGTTGGAGCGTTACGACATTGTTGATATATAAAGTATTTAAATATAATTAATTATTATTTACAAACATCCTTTATAAATGCATTTTTAAACTCATTTAGGTTTAGATTATTAGTAGATATCTAGACATAAAATGTTATATTAAAACACACCTTTTATTTTTCCAGACTAAACTGCACAACACTCCAAGTAAAGTCATTCTCCAAAACGACTCAGAACATGATGTCTAAGACCAAAGTAGACACGCTGGTCCACACCAGAGAGGTGGTGAATGAGATCAGACACTTGACCAAAATGCTTAACTTCAATAAGGACAGTCAGAACGGCAATGGAGTCTACACTTGGCATAATATTAACTGGGGCGATGATGCTCCCTACTGGAACAAGTATTATAAAGTTGTGAAACAGTATAATCCTCCGTATGAGGTAGGTGGAATTTATTTTAAACTAGCTTTCTATTGGTGGCTTTGCCCGTGTTATTAACACGCGGTAAAATGTAGCTGTGTCGCCTTAGTTTTGTTCTTAAATCTGTGTAATTACCGCCTTAGACTAAGGATCCACAGATAAGAAAACGTAGTCTCCGACAAGTTAGATGTAACAAATGGAAGTTTTTGGCATTGCTGAAATCGTGTGCAAATTTCTTCAATCTTTCACAGCTAGGCATTGATATCTAAGCGATGAAGAACTCATGATACGGAACCGATTACTTTTTGGCTAGAGAGCCAGGAAGTAATTTTAAGCCAGCCAGTTTTTTATTAATTTTTACATATCATATTATCCCTGGCTTAAATTTCAAAACTCGTAACTCCAACAATTTTTGAAAAATTGATTTTATGACGGCATTAAAATAAATTTTGAAAATTAGTATTTATTTAAGAGTATATTTAATTTACAGACGAAATCGGAAGAATGTCGCATAACAGAGCTGATCTCCGAGGAGATTAATCGTCTGATCGACGGCCAGTTCGACGACAGTTCGCCCGACCTGCACGTGCACCGCCTAGAGATACCGGTGGGACAACTGATGCATGTCGTCTCACACATCACTGACGATGTCGAGAAAGTCAAGTGAGTGGCAAAAATAACCAACATTTTACATAACCTACAGCTGTAGGTGTATAAAAAAGAAAGTATAAGCCGCGCACTTAAAGAATTTATTTATAAATGACGTCCGCTCGCATGCGTTCTCGCTCACTCTCTATCGCTGTCTATACTTTTATCCTTGTTTTGCCAATCGTACCATACTTACCGCCGCCATTTTCAAATCAATTATCTATCTGCGCGGGTTATAGTGCTAGTTACTCTATTTATAACTCAAGGACGACCGAATCGGTTCGGCTGAAACTTGGTGGGGAGACAGCTTTAAACCAGGAAAAGGACATATCATTACAGCGGGAAGATATTATATTAACGCGGGCGAAGCTGCGGACGTAAAGCTAGTATGTTATAATATACACTACTGCTAGGATCTCTTCCCACTATGCCATATAGAAAACCAGCTAAATCGGCCAGAGTTTTAGCGAAACTAACGAACAGCAGTTGATTTTTATTTATAAGAAGATTATAAAAGGGAAAGTGTCTGTTTATCCGTGTTTCACGGCAAAACAGAGCGACGGATTGACGTGATTTTTTATGTGAATCGAATCTTAATCTTCTAATTTTTCTTAATTAAACAATTGTTATAGGGATCTCCTCGAGTGGGACGGGTACGAGATCGTGAACAACGTGGTGATCCACTCGCGCATCGCCGTGGACGCCGCCTCGCGCGACGACGACGACGACTGGCCCGACAACGACACCGGCTCTGAAGTAAACACTAACCACTAACTACTCGATATCACACATTTTAGCAACGTGCTGCGATGTAGACTTTGAGTCATTTATATTGCTGTATCCATAGATGTAAATAGTTAGATAGGCCCTTTCCATAGCGAGTCCGCGCCCGTTTTGTTGCCAAGTTAAGGTGAGCTAGTTAGCGCAGTTGGAATCAAACGAAAAAGATAGTAAGTAGTATTTGCAAATATCGTGGGAGAAAAAGAGATGACACTATTTTCACAGTACGCTTGGTTGTGTATGTTATGTCAAAGACAATGACACAGTTTTTGGTGTAGGGGCGAATCTAACTATTTACATCTATGGCTGTATCGTATGTTAGAAAACAAGTGTTATATCACACGTTGTAGATGTGTGCACTCACATCTACTGTAGTCTACTGTCTGTTTTCTAGCATTCTCTTAAAGTCGACTGATTGAGAGATTGAGATTGATTAAAGTGAGACTGAGATTGATTGGTTTGGTTTTCATTTAATGACCTGTGTATATTATCGAACGCTTGATAACATACACAGGTCTCAGTAATCACTGCAGGGTTTCGCTAAAGCGTTTCGAGCGTGTGGTACTCTAACCAACATTCGCCCACCACACATAGGCAAACATTTCACGCCGAACTAATAATGTTAGATGTTTTTTGCACTTTTTTGGCAGTGCATCTAACACAACGTGCTCTTTTTAATTTGTTTTGTTTATTGTTTGACCGTTCTCCGTCGAGTACCTGTCGTTGTTGGGGGTTATGACCTAGAGAAGTATTCAACCTATTTATGTTACTTGGGTTCCGAGGGAAAACCTTAATTCCAAATCTTTGACAAAGTTGATCTGCCAATATGTAGCGGAATAAGCGGTGTGTCAGTTTCCGTTCATTGGGCCCGATGTTTGCACAGTGAATTATATAGCAATTTCATATAGACGTGTTTAGGAGACGCCTAAATACTTTAATGTACCACTTACGGCCCCTTTTGCGCTCTAACAAATAAGATGATAACCTTTGATCATTTAGACCCACCCTGCCCATACACTTATTGTACTCGTGTATCACAATCGGTTTTGAAACAGGTTGCCCAGCTTGGCGTCCGGGATGCATTTCATTTTTGTGATAAGTCGACACTGTAGTGTCAAGACGTACGTCTTTCCAAGACACAGATACGTCACCACAGTGACGGCTTATCACTCGACCCCTTCGGACCCGTCGTTCATTCAAGCTTTTGATGTCGTGGGGAGTTTGGTTACGACGCCTGTTCAGAGTTCCCACGACATCAGTACGGTTGCGTTTGAAGAAGCGAGTGAGTGGTACCGAGTTGTAATAGTTATCCATAAATAATGAATAACCTTTACCAAGGTATTGCGACATCAACTTCATTGCAATTTTAGCAGATGATGCTGTGAACTCCATCACTGGAGCTGGTGAGATACTTCCTTTGCCTGAGTACAGCGCTATTTTTAAGCAGTAACCGCTCAACGCCTCTCAGAGCTCATACGTCTTCATGCCGAACCTTGCTGCCTTGGTGCGGATACATTGTACTCAACCCAGACGTCCTTTCCACAGCAGCAAGGATTCGTCAATCGATAGTTCCCTGCGAGCCGTATACACGGTTGGAAACTTATTGTTCATATAATCTAGTATTGATGAAATTTTTGCTATTTTTTTGTCATGTCCGCGGGTCATGGGCGTTATTGTGTCGTTGTTTGTGAGGCAGTGGCAATAGTTTGCCATGCGTTTAAATTTGCCTGTTCTGCAATCATAGACATGACTGGCCATGTTACTCGTTTAGGAGGAAATACCATTAGCTCACTTTTCTTTACATTATATTGGAGACCGTGACTTGTAGCATAGTTTTCACAGACAGCAGCTTCTCAAGTGCACTTATACATGGTGCCAGCAAAACCATATCATCTGCATAACTTATATTGTTAACGCTTACACCATCAATAGAGCATCCAACTGGCAGCCTGCTAAGACCATCTATCAGCCCATCGACATAAAGGTTGAACAGGTGGGGGGAAGTCACCCCTCCCGTCTTATTCCACATTCTAGTTCATATGCATCAGACAACACCCCTGCCCATTTTACCTGATTAGTTTGACTTTTGTACCAATATTCAAAAACAGAACAGACCCAGGCAGACTCGTTTCGCTCGTTTAAGCAGTAGCCTCTCAACGCCTCGCGGAGCTCATACGTTTTCACCCTAACCTTGCTGTCTTGGTGCGGATACATTGTACCCAACCCAGACGTCCTTGCCACAGCAGCAAGGATTCGTCAATCGATAGTTCCCTGCGAGCCGTATACACGGTTGGATATTTATTGTTCATATAATCTAAAATTGTTGAAATTTTTGCTATTTTTTTGTCATATCCGCGGGTCATGGGCGTTTTTGTGTCGTTGTCGACGAAGTGCAAAAACTTTATCAGCATCCAGAAAAGGTCCAGCGTCATTATTTTTCTGAAACCTGGCATTCCCAGAATGCCAGTTTGCCAATACTGGTTAACGCAGGCCCGGTAGCAAATACCCATCAATATGAACATCGCCATCGATCTATATATATCGGAAACAGACGCCTCCACCCAGTCATTAAGTCGCGACCGACTTAGTGACAGTGGCAATAGTTTGCCATGCGTATAAATTTGTCTGTTCTGCAATCATAGACATGACTGGCTGGTCCCAAATTTGAAGAAACAAATCAATTAGAGTTGTTCCTTCAATTTTGGGGCCAGCCACTTCATGAAACTCTTCCCTTTGGCCACGGAACTTCTCATAATTCTCCTCCCAGATGAAGTCGTCGAAGTGCGGACTTTGATCTTCTTGGGTCTCTTCTTCGATCCCTTCTTGGAGAAGATCTCATAACTCCTCTTCAGTGAAAGCGTCTTCGATCTCGCTGCCCGAATCGAGGGCGAGATCTGCCTTATTGGAGAAGATCTCATAACTCCTCTTCAGTGAAATCGTCTTCGATCTCGCTGCCCGAATCGAGGGCGAGATCTGCCTTCTTGGAAAAGATCTCATAACTTCTCTTCAGTGAAATCGTCTTCGATCTCGCTGCCCGAATCGAGGGCGAGATCTGCCTTATTGGAGAAGATCTCATAACTCCTCTTCAGTGAAATCGTCTTCGATCTCGCTGCCCGAATCGAGGGCGAGATCTGCCTTCTTGGAAAAGATCTCATAACTCCTCTTCAGTAAAATCGTCTCCGAACTCGCTGCCCGAATCGAGGGCGAGATCTGCCTTCTTGGAGAAGATCTCTTAACTCTTCTTCAGTGAAATCGTCTTCGATCTCGCTGCCCGAATCGAGGGCGAGATTTGCCTTCTTGGAGAAGATCTCATCACTCCTCTTCAGTGAAATCGTCTTCGATCTCGCTGCCCGAATCGAGGGCGAGATCTGAAATGAAATGAATGCTTTTGTTTTTTTTAACTGCATTCAATGTAGCGGTAGGTGACGCCATTTATTTAGTTTGAATCTGTGTATGTGTCAAAATCGACTGAACAATATTTAGACTGAAATTATAAATTGTAACCATAAATACCATACCCATAAATATCTTTAAGCATTTATATAATTGTAAGTTACCTCGATATAATATAATTTAAGTTAATGTAAGTTCAGTTATGTTTGGTTAGATATTTTATATGATTACATACTTTTTATATGAAAATGTGTTTTTACTACAACTACTTATGTCATTCTTGGTTAAAGTATTTTTATTAAAAAATCATTAGTTTCACTATTCATTTTATTATAACAGGAATAACTCACGTATTTATCATGAATTTGATACTCTACGTTTTGACTACACATCAAGAAAAGTCTTTATCGAAAGGAGTGAGTGTTGCGTCGAACATCTCTTGGCTGCTTTTAAAGTGTAGTCAAAACGTAGCATTTCCCAACTTTACTTCAATGTTACGTGAGATTTCCGTTGTGATAAAACGTATAAGTAGTTTTGTTCCTAGTTTTGTTCAATGGTGATTCTATTTTGAACGTTGGTTATCTTGCAGTGGGATTCGGAAGTTCGTTCAACTACCTGGTCTGACGGAAGTACCGTTCCTGACCATCATGGTTAGATACTATTTGCTTCCTTTCATTAGATATCAGGAAACATATATTAATACCAATTGCGATTTGATTATTAGTCGGTGGGTTTGTCGTAGTCAGAAACTACAAGTCATTTAAAAAGCACAGCCAGTTTAAAGGTTAAACTGTTTTATTTTTGAAATGGGATAATTAACGGCGTATTCTTTTATAATGAAACTTTGCTCAGTATTGGTAAAAATACATTCAAAACGAGATAATGCGAATTCATTAGAGATTTAATGTTTCACGTGCAATTCAGAAAAAAAAAATATTTAAAACATTCTGCGAATTTGTCCAAGTTTACAGTGCTTGATTATAAACGCCATTTTGTTGTTCCATCTACTTAACTTATACAAAATTAAGTGCCTTAACTGTAATTTTGGTAAGTACGACACATTTCATTGTACCATAGATCATAGACATCATAATTATATGTTGTACTATTTGTTTACCCAGCGCGTTGCCTCCACCGCGCGCTAGACCGCAAGGTACGGAATCTTCGCGCGATGCTGACTGTCGACGAAGACATCACGGCGGAACTGAACAAAGTTGTCAGCAAACTGATACAGATGGCGCTGTGCACCAGCAAGCGCCGCCGCGCGCCGCCGCCCACCAAGTGGATGCAGTGGAAGATGCTGGACTTGCTGTCGCTTACGGAGAACGCGATACAGCGCAGGAAGACGCACTTTATACAGAACTATCCGCTGACCTCTGATGGCTACGGTTAGTTTAGTTTATGAACTAGTGTTATGCGCTAAGCAACAGAGGACGCTGTACAAAATTCTTATTTTCAGTTCGCAAGAGCTGAATAATCTTTCTTTAATTCGAAAATATGATAGCTAAGTATTTAAAACATTTATCACAATGTTTTTCTGCAGATCCATCAGTGAAATCTCTGAATATAGTGGCATTGGAAAAAATCAAAGAAGATGACACTGGGTTAGTATTTACATATGACTCTTTTGAAGAATAAGATTGCGCGAATAAGTTTCCTCTTAATGTTTTATTTATTTTGTTTTCAGTTCGAAAATAGTAGACAAGTACAGTCATTTGGTGTCAGGTATATATTGGAATTTGGTTCTATATCTATCTTCGATCAATGTAAAATCAAGTACGTAACGTAGCGAAATATATCATATAATAAAAGTAATTATTTATCTTTGTAGAATCGCCTGAAGCCTTAGAGAAATATCGTTCGATTGAAGGAAATTTGGAAGATTTACTTAGCGTTACAAGTGCTGAATTTTTAAAACGTACGCATTCTTTCATTATTCTTTTATTTTCTACTATATCAGATGTAGAAAAAAAGTTATAAACCATCATAATTTCAGGCTACGAATATCCCTTGAGGACTTCTGAGAACTTTGAGCCCACTGTGAACGCTGTAGCCCAAATCAATACGACTGATAAATTGGCAAAGCTCGAACGTACTCAGGCCTGGTTAGAAGATGACCTCCAACAAGATCTCGATAATGATATCAGTTCTGGTGGCGACACAGATCATAGCACATCTCACAACAGATATTACAAACATTCGTACAAACGATACAAAGGGAAGAGTATTGAGTTTAAATGCGTGATATGCCAGAAATCACACCCTAAATTCGATTGTGGGTCTAAAAAGGATAAGAAAACAAGGAATAAACACAGTAAAACGAAAATAATCAAGAAGCTATCTAGAAAAAAGTCTTCTTCCAACGATCTATCCAACGAAAACTGTACGAAGTTTGTTTCTGTTGACTACAGGCAGTATAGGATAAGATCTAGGAAGAGAGATAAAACACATCAACCTACCGCTTCCAAACCAGTAAATAATTTGTCACCCTCGTGAAGCATTATCTTGTAAAAAATATTTAAGTCTCAATTACGTTTTTTCAGATACCAGAAAGTATTATTGAATTATGTAATCCAGTTCTGTCCAAAAATGTTTCTGGTACCGTATCCACGTCAGATAGCTTTAAAGCATATGAACTTCAGCATTTCAAAAATGACGAACAACTCACACATTCCGAACGGAATGATCTTATATCTGAAACTGTTAATAGTAACTTTATAGAAATTATATCGGAAGAGAAGCGCGAGATTATTGCAATGAATAGAACTATTGGAACTGGATCGCAAGGTTCCATGAGTTTTAATGAAACTGTAATCAAAGATGACATGTTTCAAGCACAAGAAGCTGACGATGATACGGACCCTTCACCTTACCAGACAATTT
This sequence comes from Chloroclystis v-ata, assembly GCA_963691955.1. Lineage (NCBI taxonomy): Eukaryota > Metazoa > Arthropoda > Insecta > Lepidoptera > Geometridae > Chloroclystis > Chloroclystis v-ata. The sequence continues at coordinate 8,272,162 of OY829905.1, forward strand.
TCCTGAATGGTTTGTAATATTAATCTTTGTGATCCCATGTCTTTTCTGTTTGTTGTTCTAAATTGTAATGTGAGTGTTTCTATCCTATTAGATATCAATGAGCCTTCCACATCTAAAGGTATACAGCATATTAGCATGGACGTTCAGTGCGGCCCTGACGTCTCAAATGACTATGTTCTAGCTGCAACTACATCGATAAGAATGCCCAGCATTTTCACCGCTGGTATTAAAATGGGCAGCTCTTTGACAGATACTAAATTTGAGAATTCAGAGAGTTATACTAACAAAATTGGGACAGCCTCAACTTACTGTTGCACTTCCACTAGCTTTGATGAAAGTGAGCTTAAAATAATTACGGCTAGATCTCGAGCGGTAGGAATTACTATAAACGATACGCCTTACCCTGATGAACAAGCGGAAGTTCCGGTCATAGTAGAGCAAGATTCGAAAACTGACACACAAACGTTTGACACACGCAAATCTTCACGAGGCTCTGTTTCGCCTATATTAACATCGCATTCTAAAAATGATCATATAGCCACTATGATACCATTGCCTAAGGCCCCCAAAGTAAAACGAAGATCCACGTTAGAAAAGACAGATCGGAAACAGACCGGTTCTTACAAACCAGAACCAGCGTCGTTACGTGTAGGATGGAATAAAAGGAAAGAGTCTCCTAATGGACGAGAGGCCTTATCAACGATAGCAGCTGTTCCTATCCGCAAAGGTTCTAGCCCTCCAAAAGAAATTAACGTGACAAGACCAACGACTCCTTGCTTAAAAGAAAACTATTCTATGAAACAAAAAGCATCGTCAAAGGTACAGGCCGAATCTAATAAACAAAATCGAAATTTACCCAACCGACAACCACAATCTCCAACGTCTAAAATTCCGAAAACAGAATCTCCTAGAAACCAACAAAAATCGTCATCAGAAAATAAAACTTCGCCTACCATCAAGAAATATACCATGGTAGAAACAAAAGTACCCTCGAATAAAATCAAAGCTGAATCTGAGAAGCAGCTACCAATTGATTGCGCATCTGTGAATTGTATTGAAACGAATGCAGTGGCAGAACAAAATTTGCGTATTGTACAACAACTACCAACTATGGCCAAGATAAATGAAATCTTAAACGAAAAAGAGGTAATTTGTACTCCACATTCGACCTCTTCAACAGAAACCAAGTACATAAAACCTGTCGCCAGTACCAATAAAATTGATTCTTTATCAGACTTCTGCTGCAGTAATGCTAGTAGTCCTACACATACTCTAAGCTTAGCTAACTGCGATATGAAAGTCAAATTATCACTTAACAAAGATGTCGGTGTTTCAAGAAAGTTGACTAGATATATTCGACCAAAGCTGTGCTATGGTGGTGTTCAAGTTCACAGTTATAGAAATAGAGAAACATCAGAAGATGTTATGTTTCAAGGAATGTGGCAAAATTTACGACATAAAGTCACCGCTGTTAGGAAACTAAGCAACCCCATAAAGAGAACGAAGTCTAGAGATAAACTATTAAGGAAGTCAAATATGTTTTCTAAAGAGAACATGTCAAATAATAGTTTTAAAAGAGGGAATGTTCAGCTCCCAAATAAGTTACCCGCTTATAGAAAAAAATACTGCTTTGATAAGAACCAACCTATTCAAAAGGACTATAAGCTTTCACCAACCAGGGCTGTGAAGAATGACAAGAAGCCTTTTGCAAATACTGTCAAGGTAAATGTTTAATAATTAACATTATGTAGAAAATACACGGAGTTTAAACTAAGTGGAGGTGCCATAACTGCAACTGGGCCCTGATTTTCAACTGGGCCCTGACGTCATCATAGTAGGCGTGGCCTAGCTCAGTCTACTGTTGGCGTTCGTCCTATGCACATCCGGTGTCAACAGTGGAAATTGTAATGTTAAGACAGGGCCGTAATAAGAATCCAATTTCATAAAAGAAAGTTAGAACTTTAAGAAAGAAAGAAAAATTTTATTTGTGTACAAATAACATCATAAAACAATATGCGTTAAACATTAAGGGACACAAAACGGTTGCCAGCTCAGCTTCAAAGCTGTGGCAAAATTATATCACTAAATAAATAAATAAACAAAATACTTTCTATAACACAATGCAACGGATAATAAACATATAACATTTATTATAGAAAAATAAAATAACTAATCTCTAGGGGGGGCAGCTGCCCCTCCCTGCCCCCCCCTTGGCGACGCCCTTGAGTACGTCCCTGTTACCTACACCTGTGACATCTATTATCAAGTAGTTAAACTACGTAGCAAGCAGTTTTGCTTTTGACCGGTAGATGGAAAAGACAAAAGTGTGTGGGATCCTACACCTGTGACATCTATTGTGAAGTAGTTAAACTGCGTAGCAAGCAGTTTTGCTTTTGACCGGTAGATGGAAAAGACAAAAGTGGGTGGGATCTAACACCCCCTCACCCCGCAAAATTGTCACGCGTTGTTTCCTAAGGAAATCTCAATACAACATCTCCTCTCTAATAATAACTCCATGAGAAAATATAACACGAATACTTCTCACAGTTAATAATAGGTTAGGTTAGGATAGACTGTTTGTGTCTTGTGAAATTATGAGTAAACTGTTTTTTCAGACATCCTCTAAAGTGGCGTTTGGGTAAGTTTTATTGTTAATTTGAAAGAAAATCACGATGGCGATGCAATAAGTTTTATTAATATATTAACCTAAAATGTTTCAGATCTGTTTCATCCAAATGTAATAAATCTGTCTTCATTGTAAAAAAACCTTCGAAAACAGTGATAGTACGTAAAGATGATAAGCAGGCAAATAAACCACAAACTTCAACAAAAACCAAACAATATATACCTGCCTATCTAAAAAGAAGAGCTCAAAAATTGAAATCTCATTCAAGAAACATAACACCAGATTCTTCTAAAACCGTTATATTACCATCTAACATAAAAAAATCGAACTCTGTAAGACCTCAAGCAGAAGAGATCAAGCGTGATTTACTTAAGCTACAAGTTAGAGTACCACAAGTAAACTATTTAGTTTTAAGCAACGAATTACAAAAAACTACCAATGGTGGGTCAACAGCTAAAAAAGTTGAAAATTCGAGAAGACGGAATGCTCAGCCCAAGCGAACCTCGAGTCCTCAATCACAAAATAGCTCCACCTCATCTCCTAACAGCATAGCTACTGTCCGCGCTACATCCATCACAAAGAATGCATCCAATCGTAGACTTTCAAATTCATCATACAAAACTACCACAACTAACAGTAGTTCGGAAAACACCACACATCATAGAAACAAAAAGTACATAAAACGATGCAAAAATTCAGAGTTTACTGACGAAAAGCAGTTTGACAACAAAGAAAACTTTCCACAAAGTTCAAGACAGCACATTGGAAATGACAAAAAAGGAACTTTTTCATCTCAACAAAAAGTATACGTCGCACATGTGAAAAGCCCTCCTCTATATGCTCTAAACAAGAAACCTAAATCTAACGTGAACATAATGAATACAGAAAGCTTGAATGAGAAAATACCTAAAAGTCCCACGATTTCCCCAGTTTCTTCTATTGAGTCTAATGAAATTATTCAAAGTCGTGAGAATACTATTGCTGCTAGCACTGGAACCTCCAACATGGTGCTTGTTTTAGAACCACATAGGGCGCAATACGTGCCGTCCACATCAACAAGGAACGCATATGGAACAGTCAGTAGTCCCCTCGCCGCGGAATGGATAAAAGAAGGCAATTGCGTTATAGAAAAGGAAAATGTACGAACATACATTAAGAGCATAGTGGAAGGCGCTTTGGAGTTCCTGGACACGTCTATTGAATCATGTTCCTCTGCAAGCTCACGAACCGTCATCCTCAAACGAGAGGACAACACTAACGCGCTTTATGAAATTACCTCGTCACCGATTAGTTTTAGGACAATCGTCACGAATGATGAAGATACTTCATTTCGTAGCGGTTTGGAAAGCGCACTCTACAGATCTTTTGATACTACGTTTGAGGATGATTCCACTATTAGTTTGGCGGGCAATGAAAGTGCATTGACAGATTTGGATGTGCTGTCATTCAAGTCTTTTAATTCGTGTTTAAAGAAATCTAGTATCGTATCAACTGCGAGGTCACCAATGAAACTCATTTCTGACACCGTTTCTGTGAAAGGTATTTACGAGAGAAAAGAGCAGCCTTTCGCTCCTGTAAGTATTTACGTTATTCATTTGCGTTCTAAATTTAAGATTAACTAACGAGATAGATAGATGGTGAAAGAAGATATTAACATTAACTTATTGGTTCACGGTGTATTAGATGCTGACTATGCCACTATAACAAGAAAGTCGGGGTTGGGGGCCTATGTCCGGCAGTTGACGTACGATGAAAAAACAGGAATTTTTGCAAATGATTCGGACCTAAACTAAAAAACAATGCAGTTTTTGGTTCAGCCAAAAATTTAATTGCTCCGTTTGTTGCTTTATTTGACTCCGCACCACGCAAAAGTCACGCATTCACAATTGGTCCTATTAATTGTTTTCCTCAAGGCTCCCCAGAGCAATGCAGGAGCTATTGCCGACCAAGCTTTCAGCGGGTTTTCGCTGGACGTGGATCGGATAGCGGGCGACAAACCGGATCCAATCAACCTCATCGACTCCGAGACTGGCAGTATAGCTGAAGTCAATAGACAAGCTGTAAGTCAATATTTTGGATCTCGTGTCTGGAAATAAATAATTACTATTATTTAATTTTCAAATGTGGTCGATATTATAATAACATAGAGATAATTCTATAAGTAAAATATTTAATAATTAATAATGCGTTTCAGAACTCAGAAGAGCTATTTGTATCGGGGAGATCGACCGACAGCTTTGTATCTTGCCTCATAGACGATGATACCGTTGTGCCCAGCTGGCTATTTCAGATAATTCAACAACAACAACAAGAAGCGGTAATATGTACTATGTTAAATGTTATCCTATTAAAAATGGTATATAAAAAAGATGAGGTATGGCAAGCTGACTCCATTGAAATAATTGTCGTCTTGTCTACACCGCCCACCGCACCGTAGCTATTCTCGATGGATCGAACTGCTACGGCGTAGCAAGCTCTACGTCGTAGGCAAGCTCTACGTCGTAGCCAGTTTCGTAGCATTATCAGCTTTTTTGCTCGCTTCGTCAATTATATTTTACTCGTTCATTTTGAATCTACTGTAGCTGCAATAGCATTGTGAAACTTTGTTCTTAACCTTCATTTAGGCAGAAGAAATGGAAGAGGACCCTTCTGAGCCCGACCAAGACGACGATATGTATGACGTGAATGGAAACGAGACCCACCACGGCGGGCTCGGCGCGGGCGCAGGCGACGGCCGCGGGATACACAGCGACCAATCACAGGACAGCTCTGGGAGGGGGACGTCGCTTAGCTCCAGTGTTACTTCGTCTGGAGCTCAAAGCGAGGTAGACTATTTTTTTCCTCTTATTATTATGAAACCGGTGGATTTCTATACGAATCACTCCTATTTACATTCCTATTTTCAACACAAGGACTTCTCCCTTGTCGAGAGAGATTAGGTATTATTCACCACGCTGCACTGGACAGGTGCGGGTTGGTGAATCACTTCAGTTCTCAGACATGCCGGTTCCCTCACGAAATTGCCTTCACCGTTGAAGCGTGTTTTGAAGCTATGATATTGTTTTACCTGAATGTATGTGTTATTCTGATGGAGCTATTTTAATTTTATAAGATCCGTCCAGTATATTACACGTAATGCATTAAAAAAATAATAAAATAATTAAGTCTCATTGTAACAAACAAAAAATCTGCCTTAAATGAGAACAATTAGAGTGTAGATGGAATCGGCATGCTGAAAAAGCCGTCCTGTTTACATTGTAGGGCCTCAAGCAAGGGACAGAAAGACACACGGCCCAAAAGTACGTGTGTTGTTACAGGCGATTCTCCTGGATCCATCGGCGTTCGTGGCTCAGTTTGAAGGAGGCTCGGCCATGCTACAAGATTCGGAAGACAGCTCTCTAGTCATTTTGGGGATCACAGATGATGCCGTCCTATTAGGTAGTCATACAGGTGAATATATTTGAATTTGTTATTCATTTACACATTAGAAAAACCCACAATCACGCTCCTTTATCGAGTCTTCCAATATCACACTTAGATTTTAGTAACTTATTTGCTAAACCTCATTATTAGATACCCTTACCAGAGGGCTGATGATCACAATAAGTTAGTCCGTTGCTCCCGTCTTCTGTTATATAAAACTCTTATGCTCTATATAACACCCGCGGGGAGATTTTGAGGTACGATTCTTAGGCCGGGTTTCAATCTTGTAAATGCTTTATATCTGATGTTTACTGGATCAGTGGTACCTAATTCAAGATCAAGAAGAGAGATAATGATCTTATGTTTTGCTTATAGTGTCTCTTTAATAGGATAATGTCGTATTTTGTAGTTGGCCCGACCCCCGCTACGCCCGCCTACACTCGCAGCGAGCCGCGGCGCGCGCCCGCCGAGGTCACGGCGAGCGACGCCGACGTCAGCTCACTCGACACCGACGCGCCAGACTCCTCATAAACAAGGTTTGTCTAATCTCCAACACTACGCGACATCTCAACCAGCTGTCACTTTGTCTAGTCTTGACACTACGCGCCAGACACTTAACAAGCTTTGTCAGTGTCTAGTTTGGAAACTGCGCGTGTGATTCTACGTTCAAAATCAGCAGTCTTCGCTGTATTATCAGGGTCTGAATAAATTATTTGTTTGTTTTGAATCGTGTTTTGTTCTTGTAGTTTTTTTTTGATGTTCTAGACTAGATCCTCCAGATTATATGATGTTGTTAGTGAGTATTTGGTATATGGAACTTGTTGAAAAATTAACACATAAAATCGAGGAAATATCTTTTTTTTTGCATTTATTCGTATTGTACAATCTTATAATGATTCATTCTGCAAAATTTTACAGGCGAGCAAGAATTTATATATAAAACATCAGCTCTTTCGTATTGTACATAACCATTTTACCAGTATAGGTGAAAACATGCGTATAGTTTTTTTTTAGTTTTAGGATAATAAATTACTTAAATACTAATTTTTCAAGTTTGGTTCTTTATTAATACAATATCAATAGGATTGCACTATCCTGTAAAGTTGGAACATACCAAAACAAACTATGGTGCTCCTCGCCGATGAACTTTCTATGCTAAATACAATAACTTTAGATACAAAATATGAAGCGAATATTACATTGATACAAGGCAGGCATGATTAGATTTAATTCAGACTTTCTCATCTCACTTCAATAGGTAATACTTGACACGTTGTCGTAGCTAGAGCGCAGCGTTGCATCTATAACATATAAATAGTGAAGCTTGTAGTCGCCCGCGCCGCGCCGGGCCGTGGCGCCTCTACATCGTCCTATGTAACGAAGTGAGCTAAGAGAGTGAACTTTATTACCATACAAATTTTATACTCAATTGCTGCTGTATTATAAGTCGTGTCGTTATCAAAATACTAAATTAATTCATACCATACCAGCTCCCTACGGACATAGCGTGGTGACGTGAAAAACTTATATTCAAATTGCCACTTATCGGTAGTAGTTAAGTAACTATTACACCCATTATAGTTATCATTTAAGGCAGTGAAACACCCAACTTAAATTCAAGGACAGTTGGGGACGAGATTACCTAGCTAACATTAATTAACATACCAACTAGACATTTTCACAGGCGGCCTCATGGCCGGTCGCAGTATAATGTACAATATTTACAAATCTTAAAACGATTACGAATGCTCGGTTCGCATCGGTTATGAATACTTGGGGATCACAAACACAGAAGCGGGACGCACTCGTTATTCTAACCACTCAGTCATCGAAAGTCCATCGGCTAATGTATGACACTAACACCTCGAATACAAATCACCAAAAGAAAATACTCATACGTCTATACAATAACAATAATATAAAGGTCTTTCATGAGTCAATCTCGTTAAATTATAAAACTACATAGAAGAATCTAACAATCTGAGATCGAGGGCAACAACTTTTATATCTGTGAAACGCGAACCATTCTGAACGCTTTAAAAAACAATGTTTAAATTACAACTAGATTATCCTTTGCCATTTAACATTAATAATATCAATTATTCAAAACGACCGATCCGCAACGTAGGTGTGACAACGGAATCAGGAAAATAGGCAATTTAACAAATATCTATTCAATAAATGGACAAAACGACGATATTTGCATTTCAGCTTAGATATTTTTGTATCTACTAATATTTAATTCATAACAAAGGTAAAATATATAAAGCTATAACCCTTTCCTGCCCTTCGCAACGAACAACAACGATCAAAATATTGAAGAAGAATAATGTAATATCTGATTCCACTAGTACCTACAGCCTTGCCAAGGATTTGTGAAGGAAACTGTTTCAGTTACCAATAAACTAACACGATATCTGCATCATATGTTTATAAATAAATCAGGTACTCTTTATTGCCAATTTGGAGCAACAGTTTGATAATATTTGACTGAAAACAATGTTATATACGAATAAGCTTCGTCATTATGGAAGGAAAGGTATGAAAACAGCTTATGCCTAAGAGTCCGATCTATATCTGAATCTACGCAAGTCACAGTTCCTTCGCAAACGCGCGGCGAGACGAATGAACAACTTTCGTTTGCAATCACACAATTCTAATTATTCTCATTTTTATACTCCATGTTATCACAGAAAATTATGTATTTACAATTTTGTCGTACTAAATGACGCACGTGGTCGCCTTATCATTGCCTCGCAGCAATGTACTTCATGATATTGAACGATTATAATCCTTGCTTCTGTTGTGCCTCATTGCTACACTTTTAATATACAAACTATCTGCAAGTTCTAAAACATTTTAGTTTCAGTCGTTGTAAGTTATGAGTATGATGATAATTAAATTTAGCAATGTGATATTAAATTAAATTTGATGAAGCACAACAGTTGAAAGACTTGGACATCAAACAGGTGACTTATCAATGAGAATGATGTGAATTATCAAAAGAAGAATCTTATCGGACGTAGCTTCCAAAAGAATCGGTAAATGCCCTTCTCAGACTGAAATATAAGTACTAAAGGTTAGCTATCAAGCATTCATCAAAGCATGAAAACCAAGCTTTGGTAACTATCTATATCTGTATCAAAAATGAACATACCGATTATCTCGAAGCCTGTGACCTGAAATTGTGCCTGGTATGTATTAGTACCAAATATATTCCTTACTTATAGTTTTAACCCTTGCTCACTTACTGTTATTTCTATATACTTTGTTAACAAACGCTACTCAGCAATGTTTAAATTGAGCAGGGATTAGTTAAGTAAGGGGTCTTATTATAATCTTCATCGTGGACAAAATGAATGTTTCGGGAGCCACTTGTTGGGCGCCAGTTTTGCAACACTGGCGCACAACGTGGGGCTAGATTTTCTCTAATTTTATTCACCTATTATATGGTAATACAATCATTTTGTCATCGAATGAATTTTCTTACGAGTTTTTAAAAGAGTACCTTTATCGTGTTTTTGATTTCAATTTGATAGATACGTAATGTAGTTCATTCAGTATCTTGTAAGAAATCTTAATATGCAATAAAGACGCACTCTTCTATAAATGACAAAAGGCATGATAATATTAGGGTACAATTTTATAATGATTTTTATAAAACTACCTACTTTTATTTGTTAGTGAAACCAGGCGACAAAATCTAAACAATAAATGTCAAAGATTAACAACTGGGGTAGATATTCAATTAATGCTGAAATATTCTTTAAATTTTACATATAATTCATTTTATTTAGTTTTATTAATCGTATTTAAATTTAAAATATAACGTAGGTATAAAGCACTTGGGGAAGGACAGCAAATTCAATAAAAAAATGTTTTTTATTTAGTACAATATTAACTAAGTAAAAATTATTCACTAAGTAAATATTTTATACAATACTAGTATTAATTTGTAATTTGAATGTCTCGCTAGTGTCGTCACAACGTCTATGTAAATATGAAACGGTGTCGAGTGCGGCGAGGCGGCGGCCCTCGCCCTTTAAGAGGCAATATTATGTAACTTTATTAGTGCAAATTTAATATAGAAACATTACCATACAGACTAATAATTTCATTTATGTAAAAATCCTAGCGCAAACGATTCGCCTGGCACCGTTTCATACTCCGATCACCTTAACCGTAATATAAATCAAAGAGTAAAATTTTAGCGAATTAAAAATTAAATTTTCCAAAAGTTTGTAAACACTAGAATTTGGACACTGCGCGCGGAGCGTACGGGGCACGGCTCCACCGCGCTTCCAAAATCCTGAGCAACGATTGTCGTCTATTTACATTACACATCGCCGAGTAAAAAACGATATCGTCCGAGGCGCGGGGCCGGGGTGAGGGGGGAGGGGGCTAGAGGGTGGGGTTGTTGGAGGGGGTGCGGGGGGCGAGCGCGCGCACGTCCCGATGGGAGCGCGCGCGGCCGCGCCGCTAGCACCAGTCGTCCTCGTCCGAGTCCTCGTGGCGCACGCGCGGCTTGTACCCGTTGGGCAGGCGGCCGCCGGGCGCCGGCGACGGCAGCGCGCGCGCCAGCCCGCAGCCGCGCCCCATCGCCAGCGCCGCCTCGTAGCTCAGCGGGGCTTCGTAGCCACGCGACGCGCGCTCGCTGCCCTCGTATCCCCCCCGACCGCGTCTGAAATATGATTTCAGATATAAAAAAACAAATAAATAAATCTAAGTGCCTTTATTCCTTACTTGGCGTAAGACTTGTTATTATTTCTATACAAAAGACAAATCCCTCGACCAAAACTATCTATGATAGGGGCATACAAGGCATAGGTTCTAACCACGGTTTAAAGATACTTCAAATGTAATTCGTTTGTCTTGTCAGAATATTTACTAATCAAGTAACAGACACGGAAATATACACGATTGTGGATAATTTGTCTTTCGTTTGATGTAGCTAGTAAAGTAACACTTATCTAGATAACACACTAAATGATTACTAACCTTTCTCTAGATCTATAGTCTCGGTGTATCAGTCTTTCAACTTCTCGGCCGTACTCGTACTCGTCATGCAGAGGCTCCACGGGTTCGCGTAACGCATGGGTATGCCTCAGTGACAACTGAAATACCAATAATGTTGACTCAGCTCTACTCTTGGTCATCATAACCATCAAGCAGTCTGGCCTAGGACAATACGGAAACAAAACACGTATAAAGGCTCAGATCTCGAAAAGATGGTCGTCGAGATCAATGAGTGAGATGGTTGTGTAGACCGATGGGTGCGATGCATATTTATTTAGTTTTGTTATGAAGCTTTGATAGGTATTTGTGCGAACCATCGTTAATATTCCTAAAATTCTAACAAGAAAATATGTTCGGTTTTTAAATTTAAAATGTAGTAAAATTGGAATCTACATGTAAAGTCCGGTCGCGTGGATGTGTGATAAATATATTGTACTTTTTAAAAACTTTGTTAACTTTTTATCCTTATGTATATCCCGTCGGCAAAGCGATGCGTGCGCGGTGTTCTTGATTTGAGTGGTGGCGACGTGGCGACCGGTATTTAAAAAAATGGAATATAAGTAAGACACATACGTGCGAGGGACTATGGCTGATCCTCGCGAAGGGCGGCTGCTGCTTGACGTGCAGCGTGGACGGTTTGGTTGGCGTGGGCGGCAGCTGGCGCCCGCGGCCGCGGCGCGCGTGCTCGCGCTCCCACGACCGGTCGCGCCACTCCCGCCAGTCCCGCTCGCGGTCGCCGCCTGTGTGGATCCAAACTGTATCTTGAATGATTTTGAAATTCCATTCCATTTAAGACGTATTGAAAAAGTAACCGTATAAAGGGTATATCGGTTTTCTTGTCTCCAAGTTTAGAGTCTTTTGTAGATTTTATACAAATGACGTAAGAATCTAATATTTTTTACTCAAACCCGGATTTTTGCCATATTTTTTTTACACATTAACCATTATGTTAATCTATTTTTTTCTCACTTATTTGAACTGTTTATTAAACTTATCCAACATTGACTAAAGTGCACTTGGCCATCGTGGTGAATTAAGGCCTAATCTCTCTCTTAAAAAGAGGTCCCTGTGTCCCAGCAGTGGGAACTATGTTATGATCCAACGTTGAGCATTACCCGACCTGTCGAACCCGAGGAAATAGAAGAAACCTTCGAATTACATAAATAAAAATAAAGTTTTCATAAAGCGATCATGTCATGATAATACAGATGTGCAAACAATTTTCTTGTCCTTTATTATCAGAAGCTATATCATAGCTAAGTACAGAAGCCAATTCGTCATTTTGTCTTACTCTTCCGTTGACCATTTTGTAATGACCGTCCTCGCGCGATACGTCAAATAAATCAAGTATAGAACATAATTGGATACAAGTGTATTGGTGGTTGTGAATCCCATAGTGAATTTATATTATCATAGAAAACAGCATCGCGTGAGAATGGTCTTTTAATACCGTATCTTCAGGGTCGAATCCAGGGTTGCGTGTCTCCAATTGTTGCATTATTCTAGGTGGTTTTAATGGCGTAATACGTTACGTCTAAACAAGGTGATGTTGGCCAGTGTCTGTGGGTCCATAGTGTGTGGGTGAGTCTCACCGTAGGTGTGGTGGTGTGGGCGGTGGGGCGGGGTGGGCGACCTCGAGGGATAGCTCAGGATAGTCGTAGGATAACCCGTCCTCCACGGCTTCTCTCCTGTCAGGAATACCTCAATATGTACCTTCTATTATCCTAACCAAACCTAGCAAAGTCTGCGGCAAAATCTTTATTAGACATGTATACAGGTGTCATTCGCATGAGTTTAAGTTACTGATACTGCCAATAATTTACTAATCAAATGTATGTGAGTCGCCCAACTGCGGGTCATAGGTCTTCCAAAATATCAGCTGTTCAATTTGGTTGAAATAGACTTAAATCCAATAAATCTCTAGCTTAGTGGTAAGGTAGCTTTTTAAATGTGTTAACAATTTACAAATTTTGAAAGTGCTTGTTGAACACGAATACAAAATTAATTGTTAGTTTGAGTAGCACAAAAGTTTTCGAAGCTTTTGCATGCTGCATGAATTATGATGACTTAATTCATGAAAGTGCAAGCAATTGAATTCAGTCGTGATGCGAGGAATTCATGGCTTAAGCAAGTCAGTTTTGTGCGATAGAGGACCGTTTTACATTGATTGGGCACAGAGAAGAGACATGCAGCATGCAAAATGAAATTTCAATTAATATTTTATACAATTTCGATTGGGTTTAAACAATACTATCCGATAAATAGTAGCATTCTTATGCTAGCGTAAGATAAAGTCTAGTTGTTATTACATTGTTTGTCTAGTCTAAATGAATGATTGATGTGTTCGTACATTTTATATGAAAGATGTAGTTATCACATGTACTGAACATGACTACATTTACATATTAGCTATACTATTTTGTAGCTTTCACAATTTTTTATATATTTATATGAGAAGAAAAATGTTTGCAAAACTGTTTCGAATTGGTGATACCAAGGTGACTCAGTTAAATTTATCGCTAGTGTTAGATAATTAAAAATTCACAACTACAAAATAAGAGTAAAAAATTAAAAGCATTATTAAAACTATCTGTACCATGTTACAGACATGGTTTCAAGCCTAAAACAAAAGATCTACTGATAAATGTCACAAAATTTCAAATAAGGAGTTAAGGTTTTGTTTGTTTAAAAGAAAATTTAAATGGGATTGCGGAAAAGGTAGGCATAGCTAGAAATGGGAAGGTTTGCTTACCATGCGGATGGTATTGGTGCGGACCTCTGTGCGGTCTCCCGTGCCTTGAATGTTCGTGCTTGACTATCTCTACGACATTGCTGACGGTGTCTGAGAAACCGATGTCGTGGTGATAGCCTGGGGGGTAGTGTTGGTGACCTCTTCTTCTTGGACTGGGCGTTCGTCTGAAAAGTTATCCCTTTTTACTATATCTGTAGTAAAGAACGCAGCAATAACCCCGTCCGTCCATGCCAATAACACATCATGCGACAAAAGTCAAGAAAAGGGGTTAGAGAGAGCCGATGAATACACATTTTGGTTAGTTCAGGAATATCGCGTGCATGGTAGACATACCAGTTTCGACTACGATAACTTTGAGATCAATGTCTTCATCGATGACGCTATAAAATAAAGAGGAAATAACAAAAATTGGTAAATGGAACTAAATATTGTATCTCTGGTGGGATTAGTACAAATTTCAAGAATCTTTACAAACCTTAGACTCGAAGATCTGCCTTGGTGGCCGTTTTGGTAAGCTACATGTGGCGGTTGTAAATGCCCTCGCTCATCCAAGGACTCCATGGACGCGTGATGCGAACCTTGCAGTTCCAAAACCTAAAATCACAGTGAATTGTAGAAATCCACCATCAGGCTCAAACATAGAGGAAATCGTTAGTCAAAGTGTCGTTTCTGTCCCATATTTACAAAACGTAAACTATACCATGCATTTGTCGTGCTTGTAATTGCAGTTCATGCGGCAAATCGTGCTTCGTGTTAAAACTTGTTACTCACCGATGGTCCCACTATTGCTAAGATCTATCATGCTATCGGTTACATGCTCACGTAACTAAAAAGGGGGCGGAGAGCCGAGATCATGTAAGTTTTCAGGTAGGGTAATGTTTCGGTGTCATGTTCATGTCATGTTTCCATGTAAATGTATTGGTATTGGTTTGGTTTGTGAGAGTGCTGAATGAATAGGACAGACCAGTATACCTAACTGTTACAAAAGCATTCCCTAGTTTATCTCGAGATAAAATAGAAATGTAGAAAATCTACGGTACCTATAAACATCTATTACTTAAAATGTTTACCTAAACATCAACAACCATCTGTAAACTTAAAAACAATTATTGTAAAATTTACGATTTGTTTAAAAATTAGTGAACAACACAGTAAAATTGATAAAAAACTAAATTATGAGCCTAAGGCCCTATACTATACATGTTTACACAACGTCACCTAAAACAGATATCAATCTAAGTTGAAATAACATAATTTAATTCACATTTCCTTGACAGACACTCAACAAAGCTTACAATATCAACTATCTATGTAAGAATTGATGTGATCTGCTAAAGGGTCGCCCAATAGCTTAGTCACAAAACACAAGAGTACCAACATCACATCTGACTTCAAAATAATGCCAATTTGTTTTTGTAATCATTATAACAGTCTCAAAGAATTTTGGTCGCGGAATGATATTGGTGGGTACATCGATACTACACAATAGCTATGACTTGGTTGTTTGGGTTACGACAGTGATTTCATCAACAATTTCAACCTTGGGGTGGTATTCACCTTTTTATTGTTCCTGTAACAATAGAAACAAGTTTCAATTTATGTCGTCCTCGTAAAACGGTAACAAAATTAGTATAACATAATAAAAAATCTTTAGTATTTGTAACGATTTTACCTTATTTGATATTGTAGGTATATAAAAGCAGTTCATTCACTCAATGCTAAATTAACTTTACGTCATATGCGAACTTAATATTAAACTTTTCTTAAATCGCATTTCTTAATTCGTTCTCATTTTTTTTCCTCTAAATATATTTATAAAATACATTTCTATGAAACATCCTACTGAATATTCATTTTATAAAACGGGAATTACTCACGTATTTACACAGGAGTGTATATACTGTGTAAATACGTGAGTAATTCCCGTTTTATAAAATGAATATTATAACTCACGAAAATTTTGAAAGTGAAATATCCTACTGAATGTGAAAAAAAATACTCACTTGAGCGATTTTCTGGTGCCGCGTCGTGCGAGATTGGCTAAAAGATGCGGGTCATCGGGGTGAGCGTCGCCATTGACGGGCCCGCCGGCCTCCTGACTCAGCGATCCCGCGCGCGAGCCCGTCGGGCCCAGCCCGGCCGCCACGTCCATCAAGCAGTTAAAGATGGACGCCTTCTGCACCATCACCACCACCGTCACACCCACCCACACACGCTCAGCGCATGCTCACACAAACTCTAAACTAAAGCCTACATGAGTTTGCGCAACCCCTCTTGTCCATGCTGGAATTCTTCGTGTCTCATGTGTGTGTAAGAAATCCAACGGATGGACTATGTAATTGTGTGAATGACGCTACATTTAAGGTTATAATCTATGGTTATGTTATTAGTGGTTATTATGTTAGTTTATGCCATGTTTGCAGATCAGGATCTCATGATAAAAGACAAAACAGCTGTAAATAAAAGCTTAATTTATCAGAAAATGTGCTATTTAAAAATCTTGTGCTACATATAGGTTGAAGCCAGAGGCATAATGGTTGGTGATATATTTTAAGTTTAAAGTTGCAAAATTTAAAATTCAAATTGCTTTTCAGCATGCGCAGACTTAAGAAACATATCTCTCAACTGTGATATTTACATAATATTTTTCAAGCTCTTAAGTTAGGTTGTAGGCTTCTAAAATGGTAGATTTCTTAAATTGAGCCAGAATGTAATTATTCACAAACAACACTCAAAAGCCAAAGACAAAAATATCATTTTTGAACAAATCATCATGCAGAAGAGGAAGAACTGTAATAATAAATAAAATATATAGATATATAACTGTAAACCTATTAAGAACACACTAATAGCGGAAAGACCAGGAGTATAAATGAGTAAATCTGAGACGACACAACTACTGGAGGATGTCACTAAGCTACCAGACAATCAACTTTTACCCAAACACACTCGACTACGTTTATTTTGCAACTATAGGACAGGTGTCATTTGGCTACTTTTTATTTTGCATCTATTATCTGTGGTTTACAAAGCCCCGACATCACTTGATATGCAAGCAAACGTGTTGAACACAAGTTTGCCTAAACTAATTGTATATCAAGTGCTTTTCTATATTCTAAAACTATATTTGTTTCTCATGTTCACTAATCTACGTTTTATTGGTGATCAATTCAAGAATAATTCTTTAATTGACCATTATTCCACTAAGTTCAAAGTGTTATTTACGCGTTTTTATTATTAAAACACGATGCAAATCCAAGATAAACCAAAAGATGTCTAGTAGTGCGAAAAAAGTATTTAAATTATCGTTCCATATAAATATTAATACTACCGGCTGAATGGCCGTAGGGCTATTCTCGTCGAATGCCTGAAAAGTAAACCACCAATGTAGTCGACTCCTTTGAGTCGAATTCTACTAGTGACTCTGTATTGTTGTAAATGCATCGTTCATCATTTTATCGAGCCAATCGACATTAAATCAAATTTTACTAGAACGTTTACAGGAATACATTTCACATAGGTAAATTGTACACAACAATACATCCACATTTAGACAACACAATCAATCTATTCTAACTAACATTATACTCTAATGTGGGGTCATAAGGGGCCAACATCTACAAAACGTGTGTTACCTAACCACGTAACTGTTACATTTGGCTCAAAGGGTGGTATAGTACAAATTGGCGATATGCCTCGCACTTACTCTGGCTTCATTTAAATCAGATAATAGGCTGATATAAATACAAGTTTTATTGCAATGGAGTGCATAATTGTTTGTGGTAAGACTCACCGGAACTCCGGCCGGAGCGTTCGTACCGAATCTTGTCGATCTCCAACTTTCTAAGAGCAAAAGGCCCGCGTATACCTTCCCCACTGTCAGTTTTCCTGCATTTAATACATCGTTTCGAGGCACCAGCAAATCTAGCATCTTCTTCGCTTGTAGTGGCCATATATGTGTTATCGTTTCTCTTAGTTCTTGGTCTGCTTGGTCCATTTCCTCCGCTGTAAATTAAAAATCATTTAATTCACTTTGTTAACCTTGAAAAATATTCATATACAAGTATTTTGTAATGGTTCTTACGAGATCTCATTTTGATGCTCAAATTTTCCCGAATTAAGGCAAA
This sequence comes from Chloroclystis v-ata, assembly GCA_963691955.1. Classification (NCBI taxonomy): domain Eukaryota; kingdom Metazoa; phylum Arthropoda; class Insecta; order Lepidoptera; family Geometridae; genus Chloroclystis; species Chloroclystis v-ata. The sequence continues at coordinate 8,290,106 of OY829905.1, forward strand.
CAGTGTAGTAGTAAAATTAACTTTCCCATCTTCATCTAGCGGCATATTCATTCTTATTAATTTCTTATACGCTAGTCTATTTGGACATTTGTTTCCAAACCCCAAAGGTGGATCCATATTCTTCAACATATCATACATTTCTGCGTATTGGATCTTTCCTCTGGAACAAACAAGTTTTTAACAACAGCCACCATGAAATTTTTGCAAAGGTTTAGTAATTAATTACTCACGTGGCATTTGGGTCGTACTCTGCCCATATCCTAACAAATTCATCGAGGTGATGTGCGCCTAAAATGGACGAGTCTCTTGTAAGGTAATCAAAATTATCCATAATGACGGCGACGAATAAATTCAACATCTGGAAAAGGCACTTTAGTTAATATCTGCAATTTTACTTCTCCAAAACTTGGAAATAGTTCGAGTAGTCTTACAAGAAATGAACAAAAGAATATGAAGGACACGAAGTAGGCATAAGCGAGGTTGCTGCCGCATTCCTCGCCTGCTGGCTTGCCGGCGTTCTTGTCGCACTTCGCTGGCTTGATACAAGCCAACATGATGTTTGGCCACGACTCGCCGGTTGCACACCTAAAGACAAATCATTTTTAAATTTTATATAATAAATAAATATTGCTGGACAATTCACACAGCAACGTCTAGCCCCGTGGTAAGCCCGAAGCTTGTGTTACGGGTGCTAGATAATTTTTATTATAATTTAAATCTTCAGGTCGTACATGAGATAAACTGTTTATTTAAATGAATAAAATCAATAAGACTTACCGAAATAACAACATTAGCGCTTGAATAAAGCTTTGAAAGTTATTATGCCTGTTCATGTCGGGTGATTCTGATAAATCTATATTACCAAACACCTGGAAATAATGAAAATACAATTACTACCTTTAACTTATCAATGAAATACTATGTTTCAGTTGGTTTATTAGTAACGCAATTTTTTATTTGTATCTTTTCAATACTTAGCAGTTATAATCTATACTAATATTATAAACCTGAAGAGTTTGTTTGATTGATTGTTTGTTTGTTTGTACTCGCTAATTTCAGGAACTGCCGCTCAGAATTGTGAAATATTTCAGAGTAGGATAGTAGATACATTTACTTATATAAGATTTAATATCAACTATAGGTATGTAGATAACGTAAAAAAAACGTAAGCGAAGCTGTCGGTGGGTTGGTAGTAATTCAATATAAATAAATAAATAAACTTATACTGGTGAACGTTTATACCAACCTGCATCCCAATGATGGCGTAGATGAAAAATAGCATCGCAATGAGAAGGCACACGTAGGGTAAGGCTTTGAAACTCTGTACGAACGTCCATAACAATATTCGAATGGTATACCCCTGTCTGAGTAGCTTGATCAGTCGCGCGGCTCGAAACAGGCGAAGGAAACCGACATTGAACGTGTTTTCCTACAAAAAATAAACACCTTAGAAATCATAATACTTTAAATCAGCAAAATTCTAATACAAAACACAACCACACTCAGGTAAGTACCATTGCACACAATTTAAACAAACTAATCTCGGGACATCATCTGCTAAATGAAAATACAAACTAAGATTAAACGTATTTCCAAAACAGAATTGGATTCGGATATACAAAACTAATTTGATACTAACACATTTAAAACTATATACTGAATAAAAATGTAGATAAACAATTACGGGACGTCTGGTTTTTCGAATCCGCTACAATGAGTTATTTTATACAGCGACTTATGTATTTTTCACTATCGGTCACACTCCAATCTAGCAATTTACCGAACACAGTCTATTAATATAAATTTTCGAATATAACAACAATTTTAAAATGTAACATACGTCATATCCATTTCAATTTCTTCTACATCTATCCTAATTTTATCTAAATTTCTAGCAAATACTACTTTTTGAATTTACAGTCATGTACAAATATCCTACTGGTTTGTAGGTATATTAGGTATGGTATTTCAAAAATCTAATTTCCTAGCAATGAATGAATATTTTACCTGCTGACATACAGCTGATATGTCAGTACAGTTATCACCAAGGGCGCCCTGGAAAATTAGTATTTACCCTATGTATATCGTATCTATAAAACAAGTATCAACGCCACAAATATCTATATTAGTGAGTTGATTCGTCATATAACAGCCAAAGTAACCTAGCTTTTTAAGAAGAAATGCTGTTAAATATTATATATATACTTTAGCAAAGTTACTTTGTCTGTAATATTGTTATTACTAAAGTAATCATACTTACACCAAACTCCATAATCAATGCGTCAATAATACTTCCAATGACCGTAATGAAATCAAATGTATTCCATGGATCTTTGAAAAAATTCTGGAAACAGGCAGATTAATTACAACAAATACTTGAGATGAGATCAACTTTCATTACTTTGTATTCATCAATATAATCTATCAAAATTGAAGCAAATATTAAAAAGTTAAATAACTCCAACTTAATTAGTCAAATAAACAACTTTTTTTACTTTTTTTTTTTTAACTATTGATTACGTTTGAAAAATAACAACTACGAGTATTGACAACCGTGAAAATAGAAACCTGTTGAATTAATCTATTCTAATTATATATTTAAACCGATTTAAAACAACTTGTAAGTTTTAAACGTAATCAATTTTTATAAATACATTCGTTCAATACAAATGTACACTTTCTATTTTATATTGACAACAATAACTATAAAGGACAATTTCATTAGGATCAGGGTTGGGAAATCTCTCATAATTTTTAAATCTATAAAATGCTATTAAACTTTATCCTCATGTCAAAAAGCATAATCTTCAAATTCTATTAAAATGATTTCTAAATTTATACATATTCAAGTCCATATTGAATATTAAATGCAAATCTAGTAATTTTCAGTAACAATGAAGTGTGTCAGTGTATTAAAAGCAAATATCAAATATTGAAATTGAATACCAATGATTTTGTAAATAATTTAAATAGTAAAAAGAAAAGTAAAATTGATATTTGTGATTATATACACGACTCATTACTATGCAATATTCAAGATATTACTAAAAAATCATTAGTGATAATAGAAACTTATTAGCTTTAATGTTAATCTAAGAAATTAAAGTGAATTCTTACCGTACACCCGAAGGCGATCATCTTCAATACAGTCTCGAGTAAGAAGAAGATGGTAAAGACGACGTTCATAAATGATAACGTGTCCATGAGTGGTATTGGGGCCTCGTGAAACTACCACAAAATATATACCAATTTTCCATTAATTGAATTTTGTATTAACATAAAAGCCAAATGCTAGATAATTTTAGAAAATGTAACAGTAATTTTACTTTAACTCTGCATTTAACTTTGTTAATTGATAATTAATATCTTAATATATGAAACACATTTGTCAGTAGTCATTATTACAAGTGAGTGTTTGTGTGTGTGTCGGTAATGTTTCATCTTCGTTGCGGTTCTTCCGAATGTTGGGTGCTCGTGCAGGCATGCAGAACACTGCTTACGACCATGCGTTCGCCATCACAGTATCACAGCTATAGACAGCTACATAGTGCATTGTTTTGAAAGTTACTTACCTTGTCTTCACCGCTGCAACATAGTTAGTTGGGAGGGTACTTACGTTTTGGCTCAGTAGGTGGGAAGGGCAGACAGTGAAACGGATAACATTGACACAAACAAGTGAGTTGTTTACAATAAGTTCATGCCGCTGCGCTGGTAACTAAAGCCATGCTGGATTGCTATTGCAAATAAATATTAGATATCAGAGAGAAGACGTTATTGGGTACTTGGGCAGGGTACATATAAATTCGGCTGCAAGAATCCCTTTCAGTCATGTAAAAAACAACCAAGTTGTCAGTATGTAATAGAAAGAGTACAGTTTGCCTTGATTGCTTTAATCAGTATCAATATACCAAAGTGTCAGTGTTGTGTACTTACTTTGACACCATAAGCGATGATTTTCAACACGGTTTCCACGGAAAACATTCCAGTAAACCCCATATTCGAATACTTGAGGATATCCGCGTACAAGTCATTTTGATGATAGTACTGCCGTTTGTAATGAGGTGCCGGGAGTAACGGATAAATCCATGGCAATGAAAATATATATTTGTTATTTCACACAACTTTTATGTAGGTAACAGAATGTCGTAAAAATAATAACTAAATAGTAGGTAAATGTAAGTAGTTCGTTAAAGATCTTATTGATTTTCATTGTGGGATTAGGATTATATTTAGACATGGAGGGATCTATGCTAATAGCAGACGTATAATATATATAAGTGGGTTATTATATATAATAACAATATTAAACAAAAATAAAAGTATATTGTATAAATTACAAAACACAGATAGGAAAAAGGAAATAGTTAGATATTTAACCCTAAGTTCTAATTTTCCGTATAAATCGTGTTAGAGACGTGACTTTATGCGAATTCTGCTTGAATGTTTATGATTTTGAATTTTGAATAAGATTTCCAATATAAATATAAAGCAGCCAATAGGCACATCATGGTAACGCCTGGCAGTAGGCCATTCCACCAAGCATGCAGTCTTCCACATAAAGACAATTGAGGATTAGGACTTAAATTAGAACATGCAACACGAACAACATTTATATGGCTCATGCCACGTCCTAACAGAATTCAGAGATATTGTGCATTCACAAGCACGAACGGCCGAATAAAATGTTGGTGTAATTGTGACATAGATGTGCTGGACAGGTATACCGTGCATAGACACTGATACATATACATATAAAATAAACAGCAAGCGAGGAGACACGGAAGGAGGAATAGATTTTAGGATATTATACGGCGGCGTACACTTGACAGGAAGGCTCAGTTGAATATACGGCACATTCCGATGCAGTGTTATTGACGCCGAACATAGTGTTGCCAGTTGTTTGTGTATGTGAGTATGTGCGTGTATGTTATCTTATATTCTAGGCAGTACTCCAAGTATTAACTTAATTAAAATAAAGCATTTACATAATTAGTTTATAGGTTGAATGACTGATAGGATGCCAAATAAAGCATTATATTTTTGGTTGATTAATCGTTATTCGCGATGGGTATTTTAAATCTAGAGAGCAGTTGAATAACGTTAAGTATTTGGAATTTATATTTGCTCTCTAATGTGGTTTTGTGCAGGCTTTAGTGGAGTTCAAGGACATCTAATCTAATTTCTCAATTTCTTTAGTGCCTTGTGATATTGGCTAATTTTGGTAACAGCTACCTTAAATCTGTGATTTCTTATCTACTTTCACATTTAATAGTGCTTCGTATGTTTCTTTGTTGTGGTTCTTAATGTAAGTATCAATTTTGAATTTATCATAGTTCATAGTAACATTGGTTATTCAAAACTTAGTATCAATATTAAATCTAACATAGATAAGCGTGTGATAGGTACGTACCTTCATCATGAGCAACAATGTATTTAGGACAATAAGGGTCATAATGAAGTACTCGAAGGGCGTGGAGACAACTATTTTCCATACTTTGTACTTAAAACTTGTTCTTTTACTTGGCATATACCTCTCCAGAGGTCGTGCTTCTATCGTGAAGTCTATACATGATTTCTGGGAAACAAATTTTTATGTAAGAAAAGTGTTGTTTACTTATAGCATTTTGATTTAGGTAGACATAGACATATTACCTGATTTTTATCAATTTCTCCATCTTGCAACTCTGCTTCTCCTTGCTCTTGAAATGTGATAATAATCAGAGCCACGAATATGTTAACAAAGAAGAATGGAAACACTACAAAGTAAACTATGTAAAATATGGACATTTCTATTCGAAAATTTTGTATGGGTCCCCTGTCTTCGTAAGTGGCAGCCATCGAGTTTTGTAATACTCTGCAAAGAAAAGTTAATTACATCCGTGGATTCAAACTTTTTTTAATAAAAAAATGGTGACATTAGTTAAAATATGTACATACATATATAATGTACATATTTTATAGGCATAGTTTTCATACTTAGGTACCGACAAGTTTAATAAATGTTTTCACACATTTTTACGATCTATTTATTTTTAAGATATGTGTAATTAAGAAACTAAAAGCTTGCGAACAAAATGTAACTATCATTAAATTTAGTTTCAATAAAATAAAACTGATACGCACTGTGGCCATCCCTCCCCCGTCTGCACAGCAAACAGCGTGAGCATGGCGGATGCGACGTTGTCGTAGTGAAAACTTTGCGTATTCCACAGTCGCTTCTCCACTTTCGGCATCAGGCTGTTCGCCTCGTAGACGAAGTACGACCCTCTGGAATTAAAAAAAATCCATATTTAGTAATTATCTTAAAAAAAACTAACGTTTTAACTAAGAATGAGTGTTTAAACAAGTTAAGAATAAATTAAAAAAAGGTTTGTGGATTTCCCGTTTATCACAATATGAAGGAAACGTCGTAAATCCACATCTCATTGGCTCCAAATGAGACGTATCCACTGGATCAGGTCGTAGGGTAAGATAAAAGGGTAAAAGGGTGTTATCCATCTAATTGTGTCACAAGAACTAGTGGCCGGAAGCATGGTATCGTATACATTTAACATTGTGCTAAATGATCTTTAAGCACAACAATTGTGCTTTTGAAGTCCACCATAAAACTGATAATCATTACTTGAAAAATATTTTTCTATTGGTACATAAAATGCATCGTTGTTTCTTATAACACTATTTATAACTCTAGATTTAATTATTTAGTAAAAAATATACTTACTGGCAGTCTTGCATTGTATTCTTACTGCTATCCGTGCAGTGGAAAAATTTACCATTAAAAAGCTGAACAGCAATTACAGCGAATATGAATTGAAATAATATGTACACTATGAGAATATTTATAACATTTTTCAAAGAGTTCACTACACAGTCAAACACTGCTTTTAACTTTGGAACTCGTTTTATAGTTTTCAAAGGTCTGAGCACTCTCAACACTCTTAACGATTTAATTGTTGATAAGTTGCTCGCCCCAGCACTTTTTTTCGCACCCCTGAAACAAACAAATAAGAATTTCAACCAACCATATTTTAACCTAAATAAAGCCACATAGTAAGTTAGGTAAGTTTTTTTCAGAAAAATTATATAGTTTAATCAATTAACGATAAATTATTAGAATTCTATTTAAAACAATAATAAGTTTCATAAATGATTTCATAAACGACAATTGTTCATGTCGATCAAACTTGTCGTCATAAGCTAACATTAGATACGTATAATATCCTAAGATCCCGCTATACAACGATCTTCACCGAGATGTATAATTAATGAGACATATTTTTTATGTTATTAAATATGCCAATAAATATATCCTATAAGGGTTGCCTAAAAAATTTCAGTCCAGAGTTTTTTTATTAATAATTAAAAAAATAGCTGCAGTCTGTGGCTTGTGGGAAGCGTTTACGTTGGACCTGTCACGCGGCTCACGGATGACCCCCATGGCTCGAATGGTCCGGTATAATAAGGCTCACCGATGAGCCTTGTGGCCTAAATGGAAATACTTGATTTTTCTTAAAGAGTTTAACCTGATAATAGGGCAACCTAACGTTTGCATATTCTATGGGCTTCAAACTTTCGATTGGTATCAAATTTATTTAATAATCACACGGGTGCAATGTTTAAAACAAAAACAAAATTTTTAATTATTAATTAAAAATACTCTGGACTGAAATTTGTTAGGCAACCCATATAGGATATATTTATTGGCATATTTAATAACATAAAAAATATGTCTCATTAAATAAACATTTCGGTGAAGGTCGTTGTATAGCGGGATCTTAGACTATAACGCGTACGCGTTTGGAGTCTGGAAATGACGTTCCGGACACGCGTAAACTGACTACGAGTACAATTGCATGGAATAAGAGTAATCTTCATGGAGCGTAATCTGTATTGGAGACGTTTAAAGTGTACGACGCGTTTGCATGTTTGGAAATCTCATACGTCACGCGTAAACTGACTTCGCTTACAGGTACGGGTTACTAAGAGCGTAAAGTTTACAATACAATACAAAAACGCTTAAAGGCAGAAACACATTATTAAAACGCGACGCGACGCAACGTGTCGACACCCGATATGCACCGTGAATATTACCAACACGCGACGCCACGACATACTAGCATTTCATCATCATTTCGCTAAATAAATGCAAAAATTTAATATGAAATTGGCATAATGTGACAGTTCTCGAAAGAATGACGCGTGGCGTCGAGTGTTGTCTAGAAACATACTGCGCGCGCCGTGTCCAATGGCGTGTTTACCCCCACCATGGGCGACACGCAGATCTGGCACGTCTGGATCAGGTGGCGTGTGCGCGCGTTGCGTCGCGTCGCGTGTTCAAAGTGTGATTCTGGTCTATAGAAAACCATACATTTGATTCGACTCAACACGCATCGCGTTTCATCGGGTCGCGTCGCGTGTTAATAATGTGTTTCTGCCTTTAATGTACACCAAAAAACAAAACACATGATTAAAACACAAAAAGAGACACGTACAATGGGCGGCCTTATCGCTTCAAAGCGATCTCTTCGAAGCGAAAAGCGAAAAGAGAGATGATTATAGTTTAGGACTTACGTGATTTCAAAACCGAAGCTGACGAGCGCGCATATGACGACGGCGGCGTCCATGATGTTCCACAGGTCGCGCAGGTACGCGCCCGGGTGCAGCAGGATGCCGAGGTCCACTATCTTCAGCAGCATCTCCACCGTGAACACGCCGGTGAACGCGTAGTCGAAGTAGTTTAGAATAGTGTTCCTGACAAATAAATGTTAATGTTTCATCGGCAATTTGTAGGGCACTTTTGGATTTAGTCCGTATTCGTCCGGGACGCTTTTCTAACAAGTGGGACGAAAGCGGATTTTTAAATTAAAATATTCGTTAGGGCCGAATGCGGACAACAATTCGGGACTAATGCGGATTTTTTTAAAACGGGTTGATTATCACGGGACGAATGTGGCCTAAATCCACTTTTGATTAGCAATTGTGTATTGGTTGGTACCCATTGTATCTATACACAATGACAAATTCATTTATTTAATATTTTTATTTTTAACAATAATGATGTATTATGTTTAGAACATTTGAAATTTAAAATATGAAATTATTATTAAAAGTTTTTTTTCTTACAAACTTACCAACTACTTGTTTCGACTACGGGGTCTTCAGCTGCCAAAGCTGCAGAACTCAAACAAATAACTAGCATGATAAAAAAATCAAAATATTTTAAATTTACAACCCAATGTGCGCCGCGCCTAATTCTGTAACAAATAAATATATTTAAATTAGTTTGCGTTTGTGATGAAAATGTAGAGTGTGTTTTAGTATTTATTTGATTTACTTACGGATTTGTTGGGGATAAAATAAACATGCACGAATATGGCAGCATTGGTTTTGGTCCATCTGCTTGATCCTCCTCTTCTTTTTTGGCCTCTTCCTTCTTTTTGTTCTGAAAATTATATTTAACATGTCTTAATTTGTACAACGAGGCCATAACTAGCCATTTTACTAAATGAAATACCAAGACCATTTAGATTTTAAAATCCAGTATACACGTGGTAAGATAGGTTGATAGTAATGATTAAACTTTTGTTATGAATTTTATTTTAACAGCAAATTATAATTTAGTTATTAATGAGAATTGAAAGAGACAACAGAGTGTTAGCGTGCAACATACAATTACATGTGAGTGCTACATTCGAGACGTCTGATAGAATGGAACGTAAGCGGAAAAAGATAATGAAGAATAAAAATTCTGAATCATTCATTAGCTTATGTTTATTTTGTGTCTAGTTATTTTAAACATTTATAAATCAGCTAAGTATGGATAAAACGCTGATAATTTTGTTATAGAACACCTACATTTAACCCACAGAAGCGAACATTGATTCGGCTTTAAAATATTGTTGATCTCTTGAAGTAGAAGACGGCGTATGTTAAAGAGATTAGCGTGCAGAAGTTCATGCAGTGAAAACAAGCACTAGAAGGGACTGCGGGAGCCTTGTCGTATCAACAATATTTTGTACCGACACAGATGCACACGACAAAGCGTAGCATTATACCACACTGTCGATAGTGTTACCTTCCTACTCGTAGGCGACGAGGGACTTAGATCTACCCGTGCTGGGGTCCCGTCCACAGCGTGTAATGCACCCATCTCTTTCTCCAATTCCTAATTTGTCGGAAAATTTTATGAAATATAGGACTCCAATTGAAAAATGCTCGTGGAAAGTGGAGCATGCTGTGACACAAAATGTGATTCTAAACAGAAAGCATCAGATGATGGAACCGACCGCTGAAGGACTTACTTGCTGCTGCTTTTCTTTATCCTCCTCAACGGCTTCTTCCTCCGCCGCCGTCAATTCCTGAAATACGATAGCACATTTATACGACAAGCAGCGTTAATTTACAAACAGCCTTAACGCAAACACGACAATATTGTGTACACATTATAACTATGGGTATCTCCGTGAAGATGGCGCTTGAAACAGTGCCGAGATATCGAGATACCTGTTTTATGTTCTAATATTGTGTACACAATTATAACATCGAACAGTTACTTATTTTATATACTACAAAGATTCAGTTGCTTATCGATTCAGATATACTGAAAATTAACTTTAAACACCAATGCTCTCTGCACTGTTTTTACGTTTGACGTCGAGCGTAACATCAAATGGAGGAAATACGATTATTTCACAATAATAGTTATATTACTAACCTGAGCATTAGCCAAGTTGTCGACAGCGATGGCAAGAAACACGTTCAGCAGCGTGTAGTTTCCAAATAACACAAGAACAACAAAATATAGCGAATAGTGCATCCCTTTTTGGATGCCTCCTTGAGATTGGATGCCGTCATACATGACTTCGTTCCAATCCTCGCCTGTTAGGATCTGAAACACGAGAATAGATAAGTAGAGAATAAAATAAAAGGAAATAAAATAACATTCAATATCAAATAACTTACTTGGAAGACAGTTAGCAAAGCTATGGGAAAAGTATTGAAGTTAGTGGGTGGAGTGCCATCCTCAAAATTGAATTGGCCGCCAAATAATTGCATCCCGAGTAGGGCAAAGATGAGAATGAAAAGAAAGAGTAGGAACAGTAGAGAGATGATGGATCTCATTGAACTGAGAAGAGATATCACAAGATTTCGGAGTGATGACCAGTATTTTGTGACCTGTAAAGATAAATGTCATTAAAAAGATATATTTTTAGGTGTTTATAACAAATGTATTGTGTTGTGAAGGGTTATACTGACCTTGAATATCCTAAGTAACCTCAAAGCTCTCAATACTGATAATCCAAAAGAACCTCCTTTTACTTCTGACCAGACTACTTCGAATATCGACCCTGATATCACCACGCAGTCGAAACGGTTAAATGATGATTCAAAGTATATCCGGGGACCTAACGCATACATTTTCACCCACATCTCCAACATGAAGAGACCAAGGAACACATATTCGGCATAGTCTGAAACAAATGAGACGTCAATGGTTAACTTGATCAAAGTATATTTTAGTTCAATTGTTTTTTAAGATAACAAGTATTCAACTGTTTTTTTTTAAACATTCCATTTGTTTTCGTTTAGGTAAACGATTTGGACTTGCTGTACCTAAATGTATTAAATGTAGATGTTTAATGTAATAAATGATTAAATAATCATGGCATCAACTAGATAAGTCAATATTCAAAAAGGCGTACTGAATTTAAGTTTTGAATTATGTGTGATAGTAGAAAAACTTACATAAAAATGAGGTAAGCCAAGGCGGTTGGTTGTAGTGCTCCACAGCGACACATATCGTATTGAAGAGCACCAACACAATAACGAACCAGTAGAACCACTGAGTTTTCACTGTGTGTCGAATCCAGAAGCGCAACCTCTTTTCCGCTCTCCAAAAATTTGCATGCTTCCCTGCTGTTCTTGATTTACTCTTCAGAAAACCTAAAATAAAAAATTTATTAAATATTTAAAAGGTTTCTTACACCACAAGCACAATAAAAGCGAGGAGACATTCATTTCTAGCTCTCGCTAATTGATACTGTATTGTGGTGTTTTACAGTTGTTTGGTAACACATCGAAATCAAACATTTTCAACATCTTAATTAATTATTTCTTCATTATTATTTTTTATAACTCAAATTACAATCCACTATTAAGTATATTACGTGTAACAGCGATCACAAACTCTTACAAGTAGCGTTAACTACCTTCTAGCATTGTATCCTTAATTACTTGTATTATTTGTATTTTTCGCCTGTAGGTACATATTACAATATTTTTTCTTATGATGGTCACGTTATATGGTAACTTTTATATCTAGATTGTTCAGGATCCAAGCGTTTGGGAATATAGACAGGGTCCTAAAGGTCAAAGACTAGCGCTAAATTTTACGAAGGGAACAACTACGTCTGTACGCTTTTATTTATATTAACTCTCTTATTATTTTCTCAGATGTACATAATTTGTTTCCGTTGTACGTAACTTTTTAGGTCATCGTACATTAGCGTACAGACGTTTGTATCTAATCCTAAATCTATAACTAGACTAATCGTCTACTTAGATGAAAAGGAATATTCTACCAGAATCACGCTTGATCCCATACCTTGCTTTTTCTTTGTAACTGTAAACAACCAACACACAAATAGAGTACGAATTCGAAATGGATTAATTAATCCACATGCATCACGACTACGAAGAAAATATTCTACTTTCGAGTACCTACGAATTTTAATTGAAAATATTCATAAAAGAATCAAATTGTGGGTACAGTAATAACATCGAGTTATAGGTAATATATATAAATGGTAAAATTGTACGAAAAATGGTACATGCGTCTATGATAGTTGTATCAACCATGTAATACACATAAAAACAAATGAGACATGTATAGAATTAGTATTTAAGTAGGTTGAACTGACCGTCGTCTCCGCAGTCTTCATCTTGTTCTTCCTCTTCTGTATCTGTGCTTTTACTTTTCCCTAAGTTTTTTAACTTCTTTTTTGCTGCTGCTCTTCTCCGAGCTGAAACATTGAATCGATTATTGTGTGATCCCAAACGAATGAACATATTTTTATAGTCTAGCAAATTAAATGTAATGTTACCTTCTATTATGTGCATTTTTTCTTCTTCTGTCGTTCTTTCTTCTGCTAATATTACTTCCTCTGCAAAATAACATATTTATTATTGTTCTGTTTCATACCTTATTGACAAAAGCATGCACAATAGCCGCAAACTTTTTTTAAAATTTAGACTTCTACAGCTGAATCCTTACTTACCAGCTTTACATATCCACTCAACATAACCATTGAGTTCTTTTTCTAGCTGCTGCTGTCTTCTTATTTTTAGAAATTCTTGTCTATTTTCTACTTTCTCTCTTTCTTTAGCGAACTCACTGCAAATATACAATAGCCATACTATGATGCAAGTACTTATAGTTTTACAACTAATATTATCTAGCAGTATACGGGTTCAACCAAATTGGATATTGGGGTAGCGTTAGTTAACAATCTGTTAATTCACAGGATTTAGTACAATTTTGCTTCAGCTGTTAATCATCGCAAGAATCACTTAAATCGATTGGTGTAATGTTAGTTATACTTGTGCAAAAAATCGATATAGCAAAACATAGCATTGCCTTCTTGAGTTAGACGCAAGATATTTTGTATGATTTACAAACATTTAGCCTATAAAATGTTAGTTACTGTCACAAATCACACTATAACCTGCTTCAGTGATCCAGTTCAAATATCCAGTGAAGTCCTCATTAAAAAGACGTTCAGTTCGTTCTTTAAGAAACTGTGCGCGTTTCTCTACTCGACCTCTTTCATTAGAGAACTCTCTAAGTGGGAAAATTTATGTATAATAAGAATAATTTGTGTGTTTTCGTTTAATTGAATAACATCTTTTGAAAGTTGAGAATATAATATTTTAAAAATTGTATGTCATACATAATTATTATTACATACATTTTTAACGTTTATCTTTGACTGAAAAGCAATGTTAATTTGTTTTGAGGAAATGGAGAAAAATTATCTTTAGAAGACGTCAACTAGGACCAATTTAATCGTTAAAGTTATTGATAAAAATAAAGTTGAAAGAATAATGGAGTGAAAAAATCAATGTACTATATAGACTCACCCGCTAAGGACACCAAGAACTAAGTTGAGCATGAAGAATGAACCCAAAACTATGAGAGGCACAAAATAGATCCAATTGAACGCACTGCCTAGCGCGTCATTTGTCTGAAATAAAAACATATTTAATTAATTTTTGAAGAGACAATTTAGAAATTTATCGAAATGTATACTTTTTAAAAGTGTTTTTAGTCGTTAAGCCCGTTGACACATTGAAAAAATATGCGCGAGATGTTGAAAGTGGTTTTCTCACTTTGAGCGTGACGTGTGGCACAATAATGAATATAGAATTATTTGAATTTCCATGCGATTTTAAACAATAGCGCTATGTCAAAGTTTAAAAACAACTAATAATTATATATAAAAAAACGAATTAAATGAGTTAACACCATATACAAATAGCCTGATACTTAAAGTAAGCATGTAAACCTATGAGGCAAGGGCATGTTTTCTTTCCGCTGTACGCGTGTTTCAGTGGGCGTGATTCCGCCGCCGCAAACTAGCCCGCACCCATTATACGATGCTGTACCGGCATTGAATGTGTTAAACATCTGCATTTCGTTATTGTCATAGACTAATACTAAGAACCTCTTGCTTATCTAAGGTTGTAAACAAAGACCTTACCCAATAGAGGATGGCAGTCCAGCCCTCCATTGTAATGCACTGGAAGACGGTGAGCATGGCAAAGCCGATGTTATCAAACGAGGTGATGCCCCTATTCGGTCCCTCCCATTTCTCCAAACACGTGCTGGTCGTCCGATTGCACACGTTGGCCCCGAATGGCGCTACTGCTTTGTCGTCTGCGTTGCAAGGTGTGGGGGTTTCGCCTTCCATTACTGGTTCACCTGTTGATGAAAATATTTTACAATACATTCTTATTTGAAATGTAGTAGATATTTTTATTTATTATTTATTTATTGTAGATTATGTTATATTTTTAGTATAACATAAATATGGGTTATGTTTATCTCTAAGATTAAGTATTATGTATTAAGATTTACTTTTTTCTTTTTATCATCAATATGTAATAAATATACCCTTTACTAATACACCCAATGAATTACTTTGGTTAAATTGGTAAAAACTCTAATGATACCAAGACACAAGCTTAAAGCTTAGTTTGGGTCTCAGTGTTAATTCTTCATAAAACACAAATGTAAAATTTGTTGCCGAAACCCCAAATTGTTTTAATATTTACAATCCTTGCATGCAAAAGCATTGGTCTATTGGAGTAACGTATTATTTAGTACAAGATCCATCACAGTTATTTTCTGAATGGTCTATATGGAGAAAATTAAGTCATTGGAGGAATACTAGCTTCGACATATGCAGGCTTTATTTCAATGTCTACCTAAAAACCAACTGTTAAAGTTACTTATTCAAACGGCATCGGAACAAAAGTTGAAGCACTTATAGTTAGATCACGCTAGTTTCGATATAGCCGTGGCCGCAGTTGCATATAATTGTTTTCGACAAACTTTCCAATTTCCAAGTAGGTCAGTTCAGTTACATTTAGCCTTATAAACTAAGAACAAGCTTGTTTAATATTTCATTAATAGCTGCAATATTCAACAACTTGAAAATGCAACCATTTACAGGCACTGTACTTTTTTAATTAATTTTATTACACCCAAGATTATAAAAGTGCACCCTGTGGAAAGTAGTTAGAAATGATGTGCCTCTCGTAATGGATAATTTTTCATATAGAAATAGAATAATTAAACATACACTTTTATTGCACATGATGATAAAATGGAATGGTAGAAAATTATCGTTTATGAGTTAAATATATAAAAAGAAAATGTACTTACTAATATCTTCTAAACTATAACAAGTCTTATGTAACGCCCCCGAATAGAACTCGAGGCCAATTATGGCAAAGATGACTATAGCGAAAAGCACCAAAAGGCCGATCTGAAGCAACGGGGCCATTGCCTTGATGATCGACTTCAACACAACTTGTAGACCTACACGAAAAACACATTTATTAATACACCGTAACAGTTCAAAATGCAGTATATATAATGATTTTAAAGATTGCCAATCAAAAAATGATAATTTGTTTAGATGATCCAATATGTTGGTAAAGTACAAATTTGAAAGACGAATAATAGTTTATGTTTTAAGTATTTTAAAGACTTTTTGTCTATTAAGTATTTTTAGTATCTAAACACGGGAATTTTGAAATAGATAAAAAAAAATCAAGATATATAAGTTGAAGATGCAAAAAGCGCAATAAATACGAACTAAGTAAGTTTCTCTTACGTTAGATTTATCACCGAAACGTTGATACTGAACAAATTAAAAAAACTAAATCGTGCAGAAAAGTACATAAAAAATCTATTCCGTTGCATATTTTACTAGGTGGGTTGCGAAGGTAAGATCGTACACAATTAGTAATTAAATTTAAAGACGGAATTCAAAGTTTAAAATAATTTACAATAGAAGGAGTTCCAGGAAATAGTTTACAGCTGTTGCTGATAAATAATCTAACTCCCATAATTTTGTTATTACTATTTGAAAGATCAAGAAGAGAATAAAGGGCATCCATAAAACATCTAACAGAATTAAGGATAGTATTGTTTTTTTTTTAAATAGGCTTAGTAAAAGGACATGATTATTGAAATTCATCTAAATATGCAACGGCACAGGCTAGTGATACTACAATTACTAGCTAATAATGTTCTAGAACTCACTAGGAACGCCCGAAACTAATTTAAGGGGCCTCAGCACCCTAATGGCACGCAAGGTCTTGAAGTCGACTTCGGGCACGACCGGAAACTGCGTGACGATACTGCCAAACACATATCACTCGATACTATAGCTTGAACTAGCAACTAGCTTAAAACAACTATGAAGGATTGTGCTGTGCCAACCTCCCTACACAAAACCTCTACAGCAACCACAGACAAACAAGACGCAACCTTCTTTTCAATTATGTTGCTTAGTTCTAAGTTTAAAATTTTAAATGGGTTGCTAAGGTTTCGAGCATGGTCAACAAAGCACAACCTGTTAATGTTATTCAAAAGTTAATTAGCTACAATCTAAAACACATCATTATTAAATTATACACATTTTAATCTAGTATACCAGTTATTCACACCTAATCTTCTTTAGCTAAGTTCTTACTTATTAGCTTTCGTATTTGAAGTACCTACTTGTTACATAAAAACAAATGTTAACTATATGCAAAACGTAGCCTTCAAAAATACATTAACACTCTCCATAAAATCACATTAAACACATTTGTCAAAAAAACTATACAAAAAATCGACACGACTCTACATTGTCTTTACTAAAATGAAAGATTTAAAAATTCTATTGTTCGATTCTAGCTTTTTTAGCTACTGAGTTGTAATATTTTAAAACATCTAGAGAGAACGTCTATACGAATAAGGTTAGGTATAATGTGACTTGTCGCCTATTACTGTGAATTACTTGGTATCCGCGAGACGAGCTTGAGAGGGCGCAGCACTCTGAAGGAGCGCAGCATCCGCAGGTCAAAGTCCACGTTGGATTCGGCGAATATCGTCATCGACCTAGTTTTTGTCGCATCATCAATAACTCTCCATCACCACAACTAATGTACCTCTACCATGAAACAACAGCGGATGAAAGGGCTCTAACCTAACTAAGCTAACCCATCTTTTTTTAACTGACCATTGTGAAGCAAAATTTCATGCTGAAATAACATTTTTATAAAACTTGTAGTTAGCGAATTAAAGGTTAATTAGGCACTCTTAGCAACATTAAATAAATCATCTATGTAAAGTTTTGTTACATTTAAATATATTGTTATATATTATATATTAAAAAGTAAGTAATAAATAGATATGCCTATATAACTATATTAACAAATTATGATGAATGTATAAACCTGGTAGAGGTACAGAATCCTACTTTCTACGATTAGTACTAGCCTGAATTTGATACCATTTTGAAAAAGCGGTGTTTGTCCAATTGAAAGTTAGATACACAGCCAATCATTTAGATACTCATAAATCTTGAGTTACAATAACGCCAATTGAACTTCAAAATATACGGATTAATTGCCTCGATGTTTAACATTGAATGTTATGGAAAGCATCAGCTGTGTCTTTTTGACTTTGAAAACATATGTAATTATATTATAATTAAATCCATTTATTTTGAATGAGTATTTTTAACTACAGTGTATAATAGTAATGAAGGTTTACTCACCCAGTCAATACTACGAAAAAATCCATGATGTTCCAAACGTTTCTAAGATACGATCCCTTGTGTAAAACCAAACCTAATGCTAAAATTTTTAACGATGCTTCTACACAAAATATTCCTAAAAAGTATGTCTCTGTCTTTTCCTGAAACAAAAAGAAAAAAATCATAAGGTTATGTACAATAAACTATATAAAATTCACACCATGTATGAAAACTAGAGTAAGTTTGTATGATATGTTTAATCATATAAGCTTACTCTAAGGTTTTCACTATCGTGAAAAACTATTTATTTTCATTGTTAAACGATAAGGTAAATGTATACCTTAATTCATGTAGCAATATATCTCGAAACAATTTTGGTAATTAAAGTTTGAAAGAGCTTCTTGCAAGGTAAACCTTTGAATTTTGTATAACATTATTCTAGTCACTAACTTTTTACATTTCCATACTAACACTAATACCTATTAGCAATACCTATTTCCCCAGATGTATTGCACGTATTATATACGGCTAACAAAGCTGAACGGATGAACGATTATACATGTACTAATTGGGAGCTTATTATATGGATTGGGTTGCACAATACCTCGTCATGTACTATAACGCATCTTTAGCGCTATAATTAACCACGAAAGTTTGTATTAACGTGAGATACATAGAACGGATTGAATGACACAATAAGCTTCAGCAGAATACGGTACCTATACGCTTTTTTACGCGAAAAATAAAAAAAAATGTGGGTTTACAAAACACGTGCTGTAACGGTGAAGGCAAACATCTTGAAAAAACCGGTATGTTCTGAGTTTTTTTTACAGTTTAGACATGTGACATTCACCAGAGTAACTTTTAACAGTTTGAAGGACATGTGACATTCACCAGCACTTGACCAGCGTGGTGAATTAAAGCTTCTCTTAAGAGAAAAGTATTTTTGTCCTAACAGTGGCAGCGTATATGGGGTTTGTATACGACCTTTTTGGTGATGGTGTAAAGCGGAATCATTTAATATTTTAGTCATTTAAGTGGAAACCGACTGTTTTAGCGTCACAAAATAGCGGCCCATAACGCCATTTGGGGTTATTATTTTAAATAAATAAATATAAATAATTTTTTTTTAAATATAACTGTAACAGATAACGATACTGTTGTTGCCTGTTATTTTTAGAACAGCACCTACCTACAAATATAAAGCACTGACATAACCTTGTAATAGCGCAATATAGATTTAGAAAAATATTGTTTACCAAGTTATTTTACACTCAGTTTGGCACAAAATTATTAGATTAATTGATTATTGACATAATAATGTAGATTTAATGCTCATCAGTTGTTAAAACGGTAAACAAACAGCAAAAATATTTTTATCGTAATTGCAACGCCATTACAAAGATACGTTGTCAGTTCAATCGCGATGTGTCAGGAACGCAATCTCTCAGCGGCCGAAGTACTATGTATGCTTACCAAACTCTGTGCTAAGATGGTCTTGTCGCCGTTCGGCAAGTGCTCCTCCAGCGCCAGCACCACGCAGTTGGCGATGATGGTAAGTATGCTTACCAAACTCTGTGCTAAGATGGTCTTGTCGCCGTTCGGCAAGTGCTCCTCCAGCGCCAGCACCACGCAGTTGGCGATGATGGTAAGTATGCTTACCAAACTCTGTGCTAAGATGGTCTTGTCGCCGTTCGGCAAGTGCTCCTCCAGCGCCAGCACCACGCAGTTGGCGATGATGGTAAGCAGCACCGCGTACTCGAAGGGTGGCCACTCGATAATGAACTTTGTATATCTGGAAATAGAGATGGCATTTCTTAGTTCTTGTAGCTTTTTATTCACTACTGTATAAAACAAAGCTACTGTTGCTGTCTATCTTTAAAACTATGGAATGGTTTTTGATGTGATTTTTTGAAATATGGTAGTGATTAAAAAAATAAAATACATGTATATTATATTAAGTATATCAGAAATCTAGCACCCGTAACACAAGCTTCGAGCTTACACGGGGCTAAATGTAGCTGTGTGAATTGTCCAGCAATATTTATTTATTTTAATAAGACTTTTTATACTAAGAGCGATGCATATTATTTTACTTATAATATAAATAAAACTGAATCACGATTCACAATAGACCACGAATGTTGACTAGACTCTTACAACTAAATGTTGTTGTCACAGCTTATGTATAATTCAGCTTGTTCACTATTAACTCCTTGGCCCTTAGACAAGTTGCCATCGCTAACTGACAACTTACTTACTTACTTTGCTATCGCTTAAACCATGACGAATTTCGGTTGGTAATCAAACCTCAAGCTTTTTCGATACGCATGTAGGCTAAACTCCGCGGCGTTTTGTCTATGTTTGATGTCATAGGTCAAATGACAACGCTCAGACATTACGTTCCGGTCTACGAAAAACTAATACATATTCAATTAAATTTAAGAAAAAGTTATCATGTTTTCATTGCGTGTGGAGGCTTATTATATTTTGTTTTTGATAATTGAAGCAAAGTTCTTATATTTTACCGCATGGTTATTACGTTGAAAGGGAAATAAAAATTGTTTCATTTTTATAACTACAGTAAAACCTATTTGTAAATTGAAATGAAACGCATGTGTCATGGAAAGTCTGGGAAGTAAAATAAAAGAAGAAGATAACGTAAATAAACAAATTAAACCACTTGAAATTTTTAGGACCAACCTATCTAACGAAAATTACTTAAAATAGCTGATTTTCTATAAAAATAGTTGCTGCAATCTACTCCACCACCAAGAACTCAACCAGTTGGAGGAGAGACAGACACATACTGAAGCCCGTAAAGGTGAAGGTGAAAGCTGACCGCAATAATGTCCTCGGCCGTTTCCAAATATTACTTAAACAATATTAGGGCTAGAGACGGCATTATACAGCTATGTACAGCTTGGTAGCGAGTGACTTTGTGTGATACCAACGTAACAACCATCCACAACGTGCAAAGTGTCTTTGTACAAATAAAAAGCGCCTTGTGAGTTTGATACTGCTAAGACTATTTATTCTTAAGACTAAAGGTAAATTGTACTTTGTTTAAAAATAAAATATGTTTCTTACTTTAACCGTGTACTTTTATTTATAATTAAATAGATTAGACAAATCATTTTAATAACATCCTTTTTATGGGGTTGATTACTGTTGTTTTACTCACGGCAAAGATTCAAATATTTGAGTCATTTATTTCCATAAAATCAATGGTTTTATGAATGAGGACTTATACTATGAAATGTGTGCCTATTATAGACTAGCACTAGCAAAACACTTATTAAAGAAAGGACACAAACAACACAAATAAATAAGAAATTATGAATATCACTTGGAAGCTTATTAAATAATGCTTTGCTGAGTCTAAAATGCTCCATAAATAATGTTTCTTGCATTTCACCAATACTTTCCTTATTCTGCCTATTAAGGTAAGTATCTTGTTTGGCGTCTAAGCCAAACATTTTTATTTTAGGCTGACTACAATAAACGCATCGTATACATTTTTAACAAATTTAAATTATTTTTAGATTCTCAAAGCAAACCACTTTATTTACATCTATGTCCTACAGCTGTTGTTTATGAAATCGCCATTTTGATTCGATACGATAGATATCTACAGCTATTTAGCGAACGCTAGAAAATCTCGAGATAACAACTAGATAGCGAAGTTAATTGTCAAAAGTAATAGAAATGTATGTAAATTTTTGAAAAAGATCACGTGACTAATCGAAGGTTTATGTCAAATCCATACATTTTGTAACGATGGCGATGATCGCCTTACTTTACACTTGGCTAGCCCCCCTTATTATTGAACGTTGTTGCTTGAGTTATTCATAGTTTCAATCCTGGATTTCGAGAGCAACATTTTACCGGTATCATGATAAAATAGTTTTTATTTATTAACAGTACTGTTTATTATGCAGGTATTTTTGATTATGATCATATCATTATTAATAAATCAATGGCAATTTTTGTTGTAATTTTACAACTCAAGAACAGAAGATTAAGGCGCTTTTGGTAAAAATAGTTGTAGTAGGAAGGTTTTAGGTGTGAAAACATGGGAATAAAGCTGACGAAGCCGCGGGTGGGTCAGCTAGTCATTTTAGTAATGTGTTTTAATTATAAAACTTTCAATAAATAAACTGTATCAGCCACTTGTCACCTCGGCTGTGCGTGTGTCAGGAAGCCAATAAATTACCATCCACTTTGTAACCGTACGAACGCGTAATACGTAGCACAATGACTTATTAATTTTTTCGCTATCCAGTAGCATTGTCACTGTGTGAATAGTCCAGCAATATTTATTTATTTATTATTATTATGCATTATATATATATCTATATATATGTCGGATAGAGATGTCGAGGATGTCGAGGAGTGTGTGTTTATCAGGAGGGCTTCTAATTGGTTATGACGTCACCAGGTCTAACGTCGCAGTCGTCTTCATGTTGATAATAAAACCACAACGAAACGTCCATTATTTATTCCAATTTACAATGTTTCGGTCCATCGATTCTAAATTTATCACTGAATTATTATAAACTGATTATTATTATTAATTTATTACGAACAGAGGGCTGTTCCAACCGACACTTCAAACAACAAATGAATTTACTGCAAACAGAGGACCGTTCCAACCGACTACTCAAACAAGAATACATTTATTACTAACAAAGCACTGTTCCGTCCAACGGCTCAAACAAGAATGTCATTTTAGCTCGGACGACGGTCGTATTTATACGAAGCACAAAGCAGCCTGTCGACCGAACCAGTTTTTCAACTAATAGCAGTTTTCAAGCGCGGCGAAGCGCCTCAACCCGTAGCGCGATGCGGCCGGCACAAACCGGTTCTGAGTCATATTTCAACCGATGTTCTTGCCTGCCCCGACATATATGATACAGATATTGCTGAACAAAACACACTTCGTATAACCACATCTTACGGGTGCTAGATTTCTTATTAGGCTTTCAGCACGTATTTATTCAGCCGTAGTTTATGTCCCCTGAAAGTGAGAACCAACACGTTAAAGCTACAGTTGATATCTATAGCGAATTCTTAATAAAAATATGCATACCTAATAAAGAAATAGCCCACAGTAAAACGTGTTTACATACAATAAGGTTTGCATTGCAACATAACATCTCATAGTAATTCCGGGTTGGTTCCATCTAATGCCAAATTTCTTTCCAAATTTCTTCCTAGCTAACGCCACAAAATATTTACATAAAGATACCATACTTTAATTCTAAACAAGCAATATAATTTTATTATCTTCATTTACCATTATCAATAACGGATTAATATTTTATTCTACGTCTTGGTGAATTCGATACATACTGTATAATAATATTGGTAACAGACGCTATTGACTTGTTAATTATCGCATATTGAAAAATGTAGTAACAGGAATTAGGTACACACAATGTTCTTCGTAAATTCATTAAATTCATCACGTCACTCGATGAACATGCTACTCGATTATCTTTCGATTATATTGCTCATTAAGTTCTCCTGTATCTATGTTTATCGGAAATCGATAGAAGATAATCACTATCAAAAGCTCCTTGTACTTTAATTTAATGGAACTATTTATAAAATCGTTTTGTAACAGATAACTGTTACATATTGTTTTTAATCTTGACGGATTATAGTAATAGAAATCTCCCAAGTCGAATTTAAGCCAATAAAAATCTGGTTAGTTACATATACTTGTAAATCGAAATTAGTTGTACCAACTTCAATCGTGTTTCAATCATTGTGTTTATTATAAATTAAAAAGATCCTGCTCAAATAAATATAAAACAAACCCCGTACTTATATCTATTTCAACGCGGCCAAAGCCACGGGCGTAAACTACCTAATATATTATAATGACATAATTATAAAAATATAAGTATAATGACATAATTATCTCTGAAATAAAAGGATTAGAAGTAAAAGAGTTTAAAATACAGGTTTTTAAACTAGCAGCCAAAATAGTACTGCATTCAGTTTCCAGCATGTGAAGTATTTGCAGTTGTTGCAAAATTCTCGAAATATTTTCAGGAACTCAGTGACACTTTTACGTATTGAAACATGGCATTCTGCAAGTGCTAAGAGCATCCCAAACAGATACTAAGTCAGTACTTTATTTTAGAAATTTTACCTTACAATTTTGTCACCTCTCACATTAATACTTCTCATTGTTTATGGACATTATGTATTCTTTAATAACAAACAATTTATTTCTAAGTACAAAATATCGGCAAGTTTTGCTGCATTCGGCTAATAATATTCCTCTGACCCGTCCTACATACATAATTTAAACCTTCCATTACAAAGTACCTACTTCGTGACGACACGAAAATATTTCAATTGCGGATTCCCGAAATGGAACCCTCGCTTCAAAGCTCTATCTCGTATTTAGAGAAATCAATCAGTTTTAAGACTTTATGCGTATTTATAGGTAATGTAATATACTTATTTAATTTTCTTTTCGTTGTTATTTGAGGTGGTTCGTTCTTCTATGATTTTTATTATTAATGATAACTAATAACTATGCTTATTGGCCAATTTGAATATCTTAGGTGACATTTTGCAATATACCTAGGTTAGCTTATGACATACATAGATGGAAGGTTTGATTAAGGCTGCTGTAAAAAGTTACAAATAATACAAGTCATTTCCAACTGAGATAATAATATCTATTTATTTTTCGAATCTACTTATTTTGTGTTTTCAGTCGATTCAATTCATTGAAAACTAAGGTGCTTATAACAGGCAAGTAAAATTTAATTTGATGACCTTCATTTGCACCAATCTTTTATAACCAAACGCTCAAGTCCATCTAGAAAAACAACCTGAACACAACTCAGATTTTCATATAGTATATCCAAGAAGAAACCTTATCCAGAGGCAATAAAGTTCGTTTTATGTACAGCGGATGTGAGACAGACATCCAGGGTGCTTGTTTTCAAAATGCATAAGGGCACAAACAAGGTGCGTTCAATATTTATAAGAACGTAATAGTTGGCTTCTACGAGAATGGTAAGAGATGTACCAGAAGTAACGAACCAAGGACATGGTACATTATATTTAAAAATAGTACAGAAAAAATATTACGAGATCACAACGTAACCTTGGTCCTCGAGTGGGAGTAGAACCTACGCCTTCTAGTTTAGCCCTGGCTGCGTTTATTTTTCTATACCATTTTCTAATATTTATAAAGCTTAGGTTAATCAATCACTATAAAAATAAAATTTCATATAAGTAGAAGTACTTGAGAATTATGATGTTGGTTTACTCCTTTAATCTCTTTTGTATTCATAATTTATTAATGACATTATGATACTAAAATTCAACTACAAAATTAATAGTTTCATCGTAATAATTGTAATTTACTATGAATAAGTACCTAAAGTTAAAAAACTTCGAAGATGTAATGACCGACAATAAGACCGTAATTTTATTCACCAAAATAATAATAGATAAGTACTGAGTAGATATTAACTGTAGCAAAATTAATTATGTAATAGTTACCATTAGAGCTTATCGAGCTATGTGGGGATCCAGAAGTCAGTATTTCCAACAATAGTTGTCTGGCTTTTTTTGGTCGTTATGTGTCGGTCGCCTAAGTTCGACTGATCTTGCCAAATTATTTGTTTTTTTTCTGATGTTTGCCTAACTGATATGTGGGTTTCAATCCAAGTAGGATCTTGTGTTTTCAAACTACATTGGCGTAATATTACGCTCGTGGGTTGAAAAGGTTAGATAAATGAGAACCGAACAACGTTTGAAAATTGCGAGTAAATGTGACCATTTAGAGTAGGTTGATGAAACGAAAATATGCACATGTTGATTGTTCCAATAACATATTTTTTGTGTCTAAAGGGATTTTTAATATCGGCATGTATTTATTTTATTTCATTTTTTAGGAAAGGTATTACCTACCATTAGGTATCAAAATGTAAACGTAATTCGAACTGTGAAGTCTTTTGCTGTTCTATATGCTTCGCAACATTAGCGCTTCAAAAATTAATGCATATTTTTAAGGTAGTGAATAGTGATTATACTAGCGTTTTTTCCTTCAGAAATAAGTCCTGAAATAATAATTATATACAACATGTAGTATGCATTATTGTGCACCGTTATAATCACTATCGTTTAGAATATTAATAATCAAAATCTTTAGTCGCTGTCAGTGTCACTGCCTGCCGCCTCTCTCCCTGGTACGTCATTCGCATTTTAGTGCTCAACCGTTCGTCACGTAAAATTGCGAAAGTTTCGCACTAGTAAAATAAACAATTGTGAACCAATATAATTACGTTTTATCATGGCCAAAACAAGTTTAATTTGCCATTCTTACGTAAGTGATCAACTACAAATCATAAAATTTGTTATAAAAATCCAAGTTGAGTCCAAGTGACTCGGAACCAAATCATACCATTGAAAAAGGTAAGTCAAGTTATTATTACAAATATGCTTAGCTATTTTGTGTGCATAGACAACAAAAATACATTCGGGCTGATCGTCGGACAGTCTCATAATTATGATGTCATGCCGCACTACCCTCATCTTCAATGTAGGTTATTGAAAGCTTATGTAGCTCATATTGTACGCAAAGACAACAAAAATGCATTCGAGCTGATCATCGGACAGTCTCATCGCAACAATGATGTCATAACGCGCTACCCGCATTTGCAATGTGGTTTATTGAAAAGTCAATTTATTATTACAAGCGTACCTACTTATGTAGCTCATATCGTGCGCAAAAACAACAAAAATGCATTCGGGCATCGGACAGCCTCATCGCAACAATGATGTCATAAAGCGCTACCCGCATTTACAATGTGGATTATTGAAAACAGAAACTGTGCTAGTTCTGTGTACAACAATACGTATTTATACTAATAATGTACTATGACAGTCATACAATGCATTCGAGCAGTATTCAGGACTGTCTCATCGCATATTGACTATCAAATTAACAAGTTAATGCACTCGAGCTGATCTTTGGGCTGACTCATCGCATTTGTACAACATATTTAGAAGAGAATTATATCGAGCTGTTCTATGGGCTGTCTCACTTATTCTACTTCCCTCATTGCAACTGGACATGGAGTTGATGAATATAAACCCCATAGATTGGGGAGTTTGTGTATCCACCACACTAAAAGGTTTGTTAGCGGCAAATTTAATTTACCACAGTGAGTTGATAGGTTAAGTACCTACCTACACAAATGACGCTGCAGCCTATCTTCTGATAAACATATCCCTACGTCGGTTTGATGAAATCTATGGGAAAATATTGGGTGGCACTATTCTTAGGCCATCGCCATACGGCACTTTTGGCAAAACAAAACACAAATACAGATTTGACATTATTACAGTGTAGTGTTACACAAGTAAAATTTATTTGACACATTCAGATATACTTTTGGGTTTATCCTACGTGTAATTATTAAATTGTTTTAAATATTATACTTAACGTCCATTTATTTGAAAAATAAATATGGAATAGAGTAGTTCCTACTTGGTGATTTATGCATAGTAATTATGCATAATACCTACCTACTTTTGCATTATAAATAATACAAACAATCACCATTAGATATTTATCAAGATATCATAATTATCTATAATGTATACCATGTATACCTACAATACCTATGTTTTATTTTTATTATTACTACATCCTGCAAGTTGTAGATTTTCCTGCATAAAATGTTTCCTTCCATACGTATCCGATTATTTTGGGATTGAAGCGAAATATATAAGCAAACTATAAAGTGGTTTACTTGTGACCAACATACGCAACTTTATAAATATTAGACTTGTAAAACAATAAGAACGAGCTATGAAGAAGTTTACAAGGATGAATTATGAAATATTCAGCATTCTGAATCTGTTATTAGGTTTTTTCAGTACCTCTGATGCAAACTGGCTAATCTTACAAGGAAACAGCCGATCGCATCGAATAATACCGCACATCCAGAAGTCTACATCCGTAGTCCAGTTCATCCAGGACGCCAGTGCAGCAGTGGACACACCGCCGACACAGCCGCCGAGCATAGAGGAGACGAGGTACCCAAAAACCAGTGGCCGTATTTCCGACATCAATAACCCATAGTAACTACCATCTTGGTACAGATATCTGCTTATAAACAGATGTTTTGTTTAACATTCGGTCCGCCTCTTGGTGAGACCTAAGTACAAAACTAAAGGTTTGTGTACAATAATAATATAATCCAGCATTGAAGGATCGCAGCAATCAAGACATCGCAGCGTGCTCAACTATCTTATATTACTATAAGTTCATTCCTGGAATCTTTTTAAAATCCATACCGAATTGAAATGTGCATTTTAAAGATAATCTGCTATGGTGTGCGAAAGAAGATTCCGCCTCGCGGCACCAGCCGCATTATGACCGATGTACATATCGGGTCAAGCAAGACCAAGCGTGTTTTACCAACATGAAATATACAAACCTACTGGACTGTATGCTGTAGGGTGCGCCATCACTGGCGACTAAGAAATTATTGTCAGTTTTCATGTGTGCATGTCGGAGAGTTTTTTCTACGCTACCTACGTCCATTGAGTTACGGATAATACGTACAACTATTTCCAAATTCTCTCTCAATGTGATACACTAACGTGTTTACAATGTTTACATGATACAAAATATAATTATGAACATTCTGCTGTTAAGTGTATAGTAACTTCCTAAAGTTATGAACCATGAATCGCTTCAGATAATCCACTATTAGCGTTGCTACTTTTTTAATATCATTTCATATTATAATAACTATCAATGTAACCGTTTCAAACTTACATAGTTACCTACTATGTAAACTAAATATTATTATAAATAGTTTTATAACTGATTTCTATAATAGCGTCTTGTCTATGATTGGGTTAGCTGGAGACCTATTATGAATTCAACTTCGTTTGAATATAAATCCAGGGTTTCACAAATACATGTTATTGAGTTAAACCCCATGATTTCTGTTTTGCATCCAGGGGATGAACCAGCTGTCATGCAATGGAACACATCGCATTTTTAAAGAAATTAACATCTGGATAAAGTTATCAAAATATATAATATGAAATAAGTTGGTATTTTCAACTACTGCATAGTCGGTTTTCTAGTGTGCGCTTGCCCAGAAATTTATTGGCTTTGTTATAAGCCTTAAAATTGTATATTTTTATTTTCTCCATTCGACGAAAATAATGGTAGCTCCACGCTACCCTATAATCATTTTAAAGAATTTAAAATGACAATACTGTAGATAAGAGTTGTATTGTTAATTCTGGCGCCTCAACAACGGGGTATGGTTCGTGTGGTTGTAGAAAAGGTACCGGCTGTAGACCTTGGTCGAAATATAATATCAATTTCCATACAGATAAAGCTGCAAGTTATCTACTATCATTATAGGTTATAAATATATTTCCTTTTTTGCATCCATACATCAATAGAATGAGAGAAAACCAGTCTCCCTTCTAAGTGAATTAAACTACTGTCACGACTGAGTCCTCGAAAAACGTTACTAAATAAGTACAATTAACCCAGATCTTTTTGTCTTTTGCAAATACAAAAAAAAAAAAAAAAAAAGTGACTTGTAAGGTTATCTACAGTACAAGTGTCTAGACACGCCTGACATCTTCCCTTTACGTTGTCATGGGCTAAAATATTTTTTTTTATACTACGTTTCTACGGTTTTTTTTTTTTTGACTCTCAGTTAAACAATTATTTACAAAACCGAAGAAGAGGCTTTATATAGGTTATATTTAGCCGTTGTATCTGTTATTTAGAAACTTTTTACATAATAATTAATCTTTGACCAGCAACAATAACGTGTTAAATTAATTTTTGTCGCTAAGACAATTATATAATATTATCTCCACCATACGGGGACATCCACAATAATCATTTAGTATAATCTCTACCAAGTATGTAGCACAATAGTTGTCTGGGAAGGTCGTGTATATTTAAATATATACCATACATACACATTTGTGAATTTAATATTTCTTACAGTTTTGAGTGTCGTTTACAACAATTTTTTATATCTTATATTATTCTTTTCACCACAGTTATTTAACTTTACATACAGAATTGTATGTATACTCAATAGCAACAAGATAGTGTTCCTATTGGTACTCCTTTGAATAGTTCTAACATAATATATTCAGACGATCGGATACATGAATATTCGATCACAAGTTTAAATCCTCTATGGATGTTTTGGAGTTTGCTCCCCTGTAAATAAAACTATCGATTTCAGTAAAAAATAGTACTAAAAATGTCCTACTGACTTTAGAAATGTTTTTGGTACTAGTAAACCGAATAGAATCTAAATAAATTTTGATATGAGTATGATCGTTTTATCACCAGTGTATCTTATTGGCGTTTGGGAAAGCCCTAATGAATAAAATCATTGTAAACCCACGCATTAACCATAGAGATTAACAGCTACAGTTAAACATTATGTAATTACTAATGTTTAAACATTATGTTTTTACTAATTATAACAAAAACGGTTCTTCCTTTGCAATGGAAAGGTTCTGCAAAAGAACAATCATACAAACCTGGAGAACATCTTCATTTATGATATTTGTTTTAACACACAAATAATAAGCCACAACATTTTATGTTGATAGTGTAATAAAAATACTGTTCAAAATAATATAATTATAACAGGGTACATAAAGAATCTTGGAATTTATTTAATAAACGAAACAGTGGTTTCCCACATCATGACATATAAAACATATAGGATTTTGAGTAAAGTTACTCATAATAATTCTAAGTTCAACTTAATTTAGTATAATTTCTCTATTGAGTAATTCTAATATGATTTTATTTCCTCAATCAGCTCTAAAAGTCTACATGTTGTATATAATTATTATTTCAGGACTTATTTCTGAAGGAAAAAACGCTAGTATAATTGATGATTAAACGAACTTACCAAGTGAAGTTCTATCATAATTATACGTTGCGTTTTTTCCGAAGAAATAAGTACCAATTCCCTCCCAACCCAAGGACCCTGATGCTGATTTGATTTCATCAACAAAATCAAGAAAAACTATTCAAGAATATCTGATGTAATATATCTCTAAACGAAATGACGTACCAGCGAGAGAGGCGGCAGGCAGTGACACTGACAGCGACTAAAGATTTTGATTATTAATATTCTAAACGATAGTGATTATAACGGTGCACAATAATGCATACTACATGTTGTATATAATTATTATTTCAGGACTTATTTCTTCGGAAAAAACGCAACGTATAATTATGATAGAACTTCACTTGGTAAGTTCGTTTAATCATCAATTATAATTATAAGTACAGTTTTAACTCGTTTAACTTACGAATAAAGTCTTGTTCAAGTTAGTAACTTCAAGATTGTATAAACCTAAACCTGTACCGGAACCGATTTTAAAGCAATATAATATGTACCTAGCTAATGCAGACAACAATTTTGGAAATACGTGAAATACCGATTCGCGCCGCAAATATATTTAGTACTTAAAATGCCGCAGATACAGTTATGATCTTAATTGAAATGCAACTCACCTCCGAACAATGTTTTCGTCGGAAAATAAAAAGAGTGAGGTGGGCCCCGGAGCAGCGGGCTGTTGCGCGCCGCCCATGGTATCAGCTGGCGCCGAGCGGGCCTGCGCGCCCGCCGCCTCCTGCGCTGCCGCCAACCTGGAATACACGGGGATGCATTGTTACTATCTGGTTCAATTCTACACATACAGATGGCGTTACAAATTTTGATTGTCAGTCTAGCTTGTCTAAATTGATCTGAGGTCGGATTTCCAAAATGGCGATCACACAATTATAACTTTGTAAATTTAAAAGACACTTGACACTGCCAAATTGCGCTTAATTTAGGGGTATTTCCCATCTGATCATATGATCAGATTGTAGTTGCATCTGATCACACAAAAAGTTCCCATCTGATCACGGATCTGTTGCAACTACTTTTTTGAATTAAATTTTGTGCCAACGGATCGGTTTGTGTTTGTACTGTTAGTGTGTTTTATGTCAACACACTAACAGTACAAACACAAGGACAATAAAATAAAACAACACAAAAATACTTATAAATAAAAAAACAAACGAAAAGGTACAAAAATGAAAGAAAACAAAAAAATAGCTTAACCTTTAAATATTTTTTTATAATTGATAGCACTCCACTACTCTCCACTACTTCACTACTTATGTTTCTTATTTAATATACTGTTATAGTGATGATTATGATATGCTACTCTTTAACTCAACATAACAAACATGATTATATGCGACATCAATTATATAAATTGAATCGGATACCTTCGCATAGCGTGTCATAAACACATTCAGCATTTCGGAAGGCTTAGCAGTTAATATCATTAACGAACGGCCTTGCTTTAAATCGCTATCATTCTAAATAGGACTGGATCAGAACTCAGCGGAACAGAATATTTTATAATCGCTCTTAGATCATCATCACTTTAGTAACAAATAAAAATAAAAAAGTATAAAAACAAGTGATTTAACGGTGAATTAGGACTTCCTTGTGTCTTAGCAGTGGGAACGTATATAGGAGCATCTCTTCGGGACTTCACAACAACACTAGTTTACTTAAGCTTGCCTCCAACATCAGAAGTGAATACCAATACCACGACCTGTTTACCTACTGTTAATAAAATAAATAATAGACAATTCACACAGCGGCACCTAGCCCGGTGGTAAGCTCGAAGCTTACCGTACAGGAATTGTTGTGAAATTGTTCATGTAAAAAAGAGAATCTGTTTTACTAGTCACTGACTATTCAATATCGGAAAGTTACGCGAACGCATACGTCGTATGGTTGTATATTTACTATGATTGCGTATGTGTATCCTGGAATGTAGGTCAATGCCTCGCCACGTGACTAGAGAGTGAAGCTAAATGGCGTATCTGCAAAACGGTGCAATGCATCAATTAATTCTGTCTTCGATCCTCTGTATATTATAGATTAGGTAAGCTTAGGCAAAGATAAATGTGAGTGGTGCTATAGACAGTCTATGGATGTCTTAGATGGATAAATTAGGTTTTATTATAAAGAAAGCTGTTCACGGAAATCTAGAATGTGAGTCAATGCAGCGTCATCAAACTCGTGAAGCTTTAGACCCAAGAAAATTCTGAGCTTCTGAGTTACATCTTAATTTTAAACATATACTTATGTATAACTTTACAGATACTTAATCTACAACGTTACATAATGGCAAATAAGATATAATATATAACTTAATACTAATCAAACGTAAAAATTAAACAACAAGCTTGTGAAGACCCAAGAAGATTATGAGTAACATCTGTTTTCGAGCTTAATATGCTATATGTTGATGTGTGAATTATTCAGCATTTATTATTTAATTTTATTACAATTTGAATCACCCTGGTACATGTCTACTGTACGTTAGCACTCGTTCACGGCCAACCTTCAATAACTCCGAGCTGCAAAAGGTTAAACAAAGCCGTATGCAAACAATCCCCAAACACACAGCAATCGTCAATAAACCGGAGGAGTTCGCGATGTAACTGACCCGGACATCTGGGTCACCGGACCTCATACCAGGAATAACAATCCGGTTGAAATTACAACTGAATCGAGTGAGAAATTAAGGGATTTATTGAAAATTGAGATTTTCATATTGGTTTCCGATAGTGTCGAATTTAAATGAGAGGATTTAAATATAATTGAGTTCGTTACAAACTTTAAAGATTTAGTGAATTTGTGCTGTAGTGCACTTATTCTTACTACGCCTTATGTGATATTTACTTGATACAAACTTTGCTAGAATGTTTTGGTTTTTTCGAAGAAACATATTTTGCAGTTAAAAGCCTGAAACTGAAGTACTCATTAACATTGTTGGATAATATCGTTGTAAAAATTAAAAAAAGAAATTGTCAGTTAGATTTTTAGAACTTCTATTCGAGTTCCATATGTTTGATAGTTAAATTCAAAATGATTGTTGTCTTTCCTAAAGGTCCAGTTAGAAAATTAATGGCTATCAAAATAAAATTAATTAATATCATAAAATAATTTACGTAAAGAAGACAAGACAACAAAAATTACTTATTCGATAATTCAAAATTAGCTTGTAGACCTCTAACAGATGTTTAGACGAGTCTGATGTCTATATGATGAGTTATGAATGTACTGAATTTTTGGAATTATTATTCTCTAAAAGACTACTTATCTATTATTGTTAAGTCTTACGAATATTATAAACAAAAGTTAAGTATGTTTATGACTCTTTTACGCGAACCTCGAAAACAGATATGGAAATATGGACAGGACAGCCTATGAAAAATATGTAGATGTTGGTTGATGAAAATCGGACGCGTTTTGGAGGAGAATGGTTACCTACTAACACGAGAATTGTTTATACTTATAAGATAATGCAGGCAAATCCGCGGATGGAGTTAGTAAAGCATGATGGCCACAAAACTCATGATCAAATCGCCAACTTATGATTTTAAGTTTCAACATTTCTTAAAGAAACGGATTTCGTTTCCTAATAAACGGGTGCTCAATAGCAAGCGGATTATGACTGGGTAAAATAGTTCCGATGAAAGAGTAGGCTGGAGACCCGAAATCAGCACACAAAGACGGGGGCGGATGTCATAGATTGAATGCATTATTTACAGAACGAACAATTCTAGATTTAGTTTAATAACTTAAACTAGTTAAATATGCACTTACGTAATTTAGGTA
Organism: Chloroclystis v-ata; assembly: GCA_963691955.1. Classification (NCBI taxonomy): domain Eukaryota; kingdom Metazoa; phylum Arthropoda; class Insecta; order Lepidoptera; family Geometridae; genus Chloroclystis; species Chloroclystis v-ata. The sequence goes on from OY829905.1 coordinate 8,325,174, forward strand.
GGAACACTGACTATTTAAAAAATGAAATTACTGATTTCCTAATTGCTTTGCTAATTTTCGCAGCTTTTATAGGCTCAATACATGACACGATTGTACTGTATGCGGACACGTCTTATCATAACTTTAGGAAGAATTTAAAAAGCTTATCCTGTGACATAAATACCTCTAAATGTTGATCTACCAAATTTCATCAAATTCGGTTAGTTTAATTTACGTGCTCAGTACCCACCAACCAAACAACAAACCCCCATACAAACATTTACACACCTTTTTTACCGCCTTTTTTGTTTAAAATCCTAAAATATGTGTTTGTTTATTTGCATGACCAATATACTTTAAATTCAACTCTTCCGCTTTATCCGTTAAAAGTCAATCGTATTACCTGCTAAAAAGTTACCATACTAATTTGTGTCTAATTTGTGAATACTATTTTAAGGAGTTTGTCATTAAGGATGTTTTAAGTTTATTCACAACTACTTACTGTACTGTACACACCGTCCTATACATTAGGTAAATATAGGAAGCCTTTATCAGCTGTCAGCATAAATAAATAATTGAATACATAAATGTAACAAGCCACGGCATTAACCCACTTATTACAGGTAAAATAAAACACAAAAGCCTTACCAAAAAAATATAGAAATATAAACAAGACCGACTACCGCATACCCACAAAATTGAAACAAAGCCCTTACTACTTGTCATTTCGCTGTGTTGTAAAAAGACGCGAAATTCGTTTGAAGTGGTCGGAGCGTGGTGGGGCGAGCGCGCGGGTAGGTCGAGTGATCGGCCGAGGACATCGCATCTTGCCCTTGCCAGCCTCATTAGCTAAACCACTCGACTTTATACCGTTTAGATACGACAATGTGGATATAGCTTCTGAAACTTGGTTCCGTGTTGGTCGTGCTCGATTGGCTTCGCTACGTCAAAATTTGCAAACGTCATGGTTTTGGCTATAACTCGTGGATTCCCTCTTATTAACCGACTTTAAAAAAAGAAAAGTTTCTCAAGTCGATTGTATTTTTATGTTTGTTACCTAAGAACTTATTTAAGATGTAGTACTCTTATGATTTGTGGTATTATCAGAAAACCTAATTATTTTGTTTTGGTTACATGTTGATAAATTGATAAGTTGCATTAAGATAAATTCATCTCAGTTAGGCAAAGGCTACCCTTTTATCAGGCATTCCGATCACTATCTGTATTTGTTTAACTGCCGCGGTGCCTGTATTGTAAGTTCACAAGTATATAAAATGAAACTTTTAACCCTAACTTTATTTAGTTTGCCACGCTAAGTAACAGTCGTAACAGCTAAGAAAACAACTAACTAGTTACCCTTTTAAAATCAATATCTGTTATTATTAACTTAACATTTTAAAATTATCTTCCTAATAATAAGTACCTACACATACGTTAAATTAGTCCAGCTGTATTTTATCTACTTATACTTATTGACTTAACATTATCCAACTTTGCACCCAGTTTACTTTACTAAATTACGAAAGAAATCGACCTTTAAGACACAGCTAACGGTATTTTAGAAGGTCGTTGAATATTTTTGTGAATTATTTTGTTAATAAAATATTCACTTTACAAAAACATTGTAATATTGTATGTTTTCAACCAAAAGCTAAAAGTACATGGATTTAAATGGTTCATAAAATAATCTTATACTTTTACATTATTTATTTAAATTATCGCAATGTGACAGTTTTTACATTTGTGGGCCAGCGTTTGGCTTCAAGGTTTAAAGAGACGTCAACAAAGGATACATAGATTGTTATCCAGTTTGTAATAGATGGTTGCATTTACAATCGATTGTGATCTTGCAATTATGATGTTTTATCCTAGTAAGAATACAAATATAAAATATCAGAGAGAACCACTAGGCTATTGTCCAGATAGGTAAATTGCTTTGTCTGCAAAATGTTATTGATAAAATGTTTTATTTAGAGTTAGTTACCTAGCCTAAATTATTCTGTTCTAAGTCACAAAAGGAAAAGTCCTTTGAAATCAATAATAATAAAAACTCACTCGATATCCATCCCCTGTTCATTTGCACTCAGAACTAGTCGACACAGCAGTTATAGTCCAATTAATAAATAGTCTACTTATTTATGGACAGAGCTCAGTTTTATCGCGTTGGTTTATTGACACTATTCTCGGCGGTATTTGTATACTATATCTACCCACATTTAAATTAATAGAGCTAAATTGGCTGTCCTATAACATGATTATGTCACTGTCATATGAATTTTTAAAGATGTTTTGAAAGATAATGAATAAAGTGGTGCATTCCTAGTGCTTTTTTCTTGTGAAATAAATAATAGCTAAGGCATGTCGAACCAGGCATAACGTTGTCGTTGACGTCCGTAGTACTAGACGAATTTGACTACCTTTTGTTGAAATATGACTACCAACTTCCATCAAATCGAAGCATTTATGAGCCAATTTCCAGTCATGAAAGTTAACGTCTAATCAAATAATGAAGGGTAAAAATGGAATACAAAACAACTGTTATTTTTTCTCTAATGGAATAATTTAAGTACTTAACTTACATATTTTGACCATTCCATATTTAAATAATTCTGTGAGTAGGTAGTAACCAAATGATGTAATTAATTTTATGATATTTCTTTTGCAGGCGATAAACAAAATAGTCACGGCACGGAGATATTGATATTGGATCAGCGATTTGTCAGCTCACAAAAAACAACCACAGAAATTCTGAGGTTACAAACCACACGCAATTTTTGCCGCCGACTCAGCGACAAAATCACAGATATTAGAAAAGTTCTAGAAGGTAAGAGGAAACGCAAAGGAATCCAAACATTATCTTTTAAGCGTTATCTTCAAAGGTTATTGGCGCATTGAGCAGGGAACAATCAATCTTAGATCGAATTTAACGCCAAGTTCATTGAACCGAGACTCCGCGATACGGAGTAGTGGTACAATGTGCCACAATTTGTTCTTGATTTTATATCAACGGAGTACAGACGCGAGCGTGTTTGACAATCCTTTCCCAGCAGTGGGAACGTAAAGTAGGGGTCGTCGTTATCAATCGTCAATTTACACCTGCTGAATCACCTTATTAAGCATAATATTTCAGAGTCACACAAAACTGTCCACACAAAAATACCCAGAAAGTATGAAACGGTTAATACATTATGTTTCTAAATAAAATATTCATAAACAAGGCCTCTTCATAAATCTAAGTATCAATATTTTTTCATATACCCAAATGTTCTAATCTACTTAAACGTACCTCGCTTGTGATTTCTTGTAAAAATATTCCAAAACAATGTTTACATCGACAAAAAGCCGAAGGTTACATAAACATCTTCCCTAATCTTTACTCACAGCCAAAAGGGCGCAAAAAATGACCGACACTGGCGCGACATTGACAAACTAGACTTCCCCCAGTTATGCCCTATTAACATAACGGCCTATTTGACCTCGCTGTATCAATAGGCACTGGGTGGCTTCCAAGAGCTTCTAAGGGGTTTTTTGAGATGCTGGGCGAGACAAGACGGCGCCGCCGCCGGCAGCCTGGCGCCGACGAATGGGCTCGCTGGCCCAATTCTCCCAGTGGTTCCGTTCGCATTCGGTTAATTGGATCGAGAGGTAGTCGGGACGCTGCGCTGTTAGGGGTTAAGTCGGTTACTCAAACGTAAAATATATCTACCTACTTGTAAGAATATTATTACATATTATTTGAAATAAACCTAACAAGTGTTGCTGCATCGAATTATAGCTGTGAACAGAATAATAATAATTAACCTAAAATAAAATATTGAATCTGTTCTAAACGTAATGTAATATTGCAGATTACAGTTGTTTAGAGAATAAATTAATTGGTGTTAATAAGTAGGTAGTAAGGTTTAATTTATGTTAACTTAATCTTGTTAATATAAAAAAAATCTTATCTGAGTTATTTGAGTTTCGAGTACAAATAGCAAATCAATCTAGTCAATGCAAGTAAATAAAGCTTATTGGCAACAAGACTGATGTAGTCGTTACGTCATTTCCCGCCCTGTTTATGCCGACGCGCCCTCAGTGAGTCTTATGACAAAGCCGGTTCTCGGAACTGTGACGCATCAGCGTGGGAAGCTAGTGTTTATTACGACCTCTGTGGCGCAGCGGGCAAAAGTCTGTACGCTGGAGGTTACGGGTTCGCTTCCCACCTCGGGAAAAACATTTGTACGGTTTATAAAAAAATCTAAATAAAGGTTTTGACGACTATAAGTACGTAGTGTGTAAATCGTTTATGTGCATAATATCTAAAAGAAAAATTAATTCAAAGTAATTCTAGGTATTCTAAGTAATAAAGTATCTTCGGTTGAGTGTGAGAGTTTGAATATTTTATTGTATGATTGTATATATGTTAGTGTTACGCGACGTCAGATATTTTATTATATCAGATATTCCTTTCATCATACTGATCTATACTTCCCGCTACTAGGTTCGTCTCCCCAATAAAACCTATCGTAGCTCTTGAGGTATTTTATATAATCACTGCGTAGGTAGAACTAATATGAAGGTATTATTACGAAAATAAAATGTATGTAAAATATTAAAGTTCATAGAATTATAATAATGAACATTAACGAGGTGCACTGCACAGCCCTCAAAGCCAATAATTATATCACAAATCAATTCAATGACTCGGCGTTTTTCTCGTATTCAATTTTAGTACTTGCTATGTTCAAAGGTTTTATAACTGACTTTGTTCAGCACTTTTTGTCCATCGTTGGCTGTTAGCGTTGGGGCGTGTGAGCCGACCCCGTATTTATAGACGGGACGGGGTCATTTATACCCTGATTGTAGGTACATTAGCGGTGAAAATTACTTACTTGCCCGAGAGGGATGAATATTGAATAGCGGTTGGGTTGGAAAGATTGTTTTTATTTATTATTTGAGATTAGACGCGTGAGGCTACACCTACTCGTTTTTGCATATCCTAATTATAAAGTACATAATTATTGTGTAATGGTAGCACTACCTACCTGTCTGTTATTTGTTCACTATTAACGATCCAATCCAGAATTCAGTCAAGTTTTATTGAGCAATATTGTATAAAAGAAGAGCAGTGTTGGCTATGTGGAAGCACATTCGACTTTCATTCCGAACCCACAGTTCAAAAGCCACCGCACTCCTGTAGATTTCTCTTCTTAAAAATAATTGTACGCTTTAAAATACTCCTACTGGTGATGTCAAACATCGTAAGGAAACCTACATATTCGGAGAATTTCGAAGAGTTCTTCTCTAAAACCCACTTGGCCAGTATGAATTAGAAAGTAGAAATCTATTCGATCTAATTCGTCTAGAGAGAAGTCACTGTGTCTCAGTTGTGGGAATGTAAGTATTCAGTAGAGGTGCTTATGCTGCCAGTTATACGATCTAATTTGTTTTTTCAAAAGTCTAAGAACGTTGTTTGAAACTTTTCTCTATCTCTTTCTATAATATAAGAAAGGAGGTTTGATAGGTTTCGGTAGCAAGTTCATTAGTGAATGGACGTAAGTACAAGCTTATGGCGTCTCGGCACGCACTGCTTGTAAACACGTCGATACCGGTGCAGATACAATGTTTGCCTTTTCCAATTGATTAGCAATTCTATATACATGTTTATTAGGATAAATAATTAATAGAAATAAACAATATGTTTAGAAATTATTATTAAAGTACAGAATGAGTAATCAGAATAATGCATTCGCTTCTTAAAATAAAGCAATATTTAGACGAATCTAAATAATTTCTACTAATACAAATCATTTCTATGGTGGCTGGGTGTTATATTATGTATTATATAAAAAAAATATCTATGTATGTATAGTAAAACCATTCTAAAAATGAACTCCCCTCCACAAAACCGTGATGATTTCAACGTGTGAGAGGAAATACAGAAAAACAGAATACACAGAAAAAAAAACAGAATTCGGTGGAGGGGCGTTCATTTTAGAAATGGTTTTACTATACTTATTTATATTAAGTATATCAGAAATCTAGCACCCGTAACACAAGGCTACGAGCTTACCACGGGACTAGATGTTGATGTGTGAATTATCCGGCAATATTTATTTATTTATTCCACCAATAATTTCTACAAAGGTAAATAAGTGACCAAATAGGTAAATAATAAACTACGTAATAAAAAATAAGAATAAATGTTACTGACGTACAATTCGTGATATTCAAGTCATCAGGAGAAAAGCAAAACTTCATTCAACCGTGAAAGTTACAATTACACAGTACACACAGCTCCATAATTAGATCCAAATGATTTGCGCCGACACGTATCGTTGCCAGCTCTGTGTCGGTCATTTTTGGCGGGAAATTGCCCTATATCCGATGTTTCGCTCGCGTCCATCATACCGCGATTCTATGGTTTCTTTACATTTACACTTTATTGCGTGTTTGAATATGGAATCAAAGAGAATATAAATTTACTTTATATTAGTTTTATTTTGATTGCGATTAAGGTTCATTAGCTCGTAGGTTCAGAATATAAAACATGGTTCTATAGAAAAAACAATGTGATTTCAACTTTCTATACAATTTATATACATAGGTATTTAGTTTAGAAAATAGCCTTAGAAGTATGTTATGTTCGGTATAGGTCCTTCTAATAAACATTATTTACTAAAAGTATTGCCATTAATTTATAAAATATCTTATAAATCTAATCCACCACTTTTCACCGCATGTGAAAATAATTAAGTTTTTACGAACAATGTTCAGAATTAATAAAAAACGTATTCAATAGATAGTTCTTAATATAGGGAACAGACTGAAGTGAAAACGTAGTGAGCTGTGTAAAAGTGCAGTAGGTTACCGTGCGGCGGCAAAGTGGATTAAAGTGACACTGGCGCCCCCAACAACAAACATATAGCTTTATGTTGTAGTGTAGACAATGACATAATGCAAAGAAAAATAACGTGTTCTGAGTTGTAGCACTTCCGTTGCGTTAGTTAACATTCCGTATTTGAAAAGCAAAGATGGCTTCGCGTCTTTACGCTTGTTCTATGGAGTATCTGTAAGAATCAGGGTTAGGCAACGCATATTCATCAGGTCATGATCTGATTATGGTGTCTTAAAAAAATTGGTAGAATTATCAAAAAGTTCTTAAAGTTTATATTATTATAATCTTCAGTCGGAATTTATTCGGTATATAGAATTTGCCACGGCGCCTTACAGTCTATGAACAGAATAGAGCGAGACATCTAATTTGAGAGGTTCTGTTCTGACGTCATCAGTAATTTATGTCACGAAAGTCTTTTGAACTTTTTGCTGAACACAGAATAGCCGCATACTCAAAATAGGCATACAGAAAAAAATAGAAATATAGGCTTATTTTTTTGCAAATCAGCTCCAATGAAACCGTGTTAAAATAACGATTTGTTGAAAATAATGTCTTGCTTTGTTAAAATACTAATTATAATGCTCCACATGATTCTTCGTAGCACCGTAGCTTGCTACGGCGTAGCAGCGCATAGCATTTATAGACTCAATTCTGTTTTATTTATTTTCCTAGTATTTTTCCACTTTGGTCTTTTCCATCAGCAGTGTTATAATGGATTTTCTTGTAATAAATGAAACTTTACGTTATTATGATGTATGGCTGTAAAGTTTATTTAAAATCCTTTGAAGTTTTGTTGTGAATTTGTTTTCTTTAAAAGATTAAGAAGAAAACCAGGATGAATATTAAATTATTTATTATTATTATATCAAATCCCTAAACTTAATGGGCTCTATTGGGGAAATCTGTGCTTAATGTTCTTATAATAATGTTAGAAGCACTAGTTTTTAAATAAGATTGTAGCCTGAGACATAGGTCAATCCTAGTTCAGGCTCGGACTATGTAAAACCACGTACTTTTTAATAACATACAATTAATTTACCCACAACTATGATTTGTTTACATTGAACAGTCAAACAATATGTTCATTATGACCGTTTTAAAGGTTACTCTATAAACTATGACAGCGAAGGTAAATTAACATACAATTTGAATGAGCTAAAGTTTAAGTAAATGTTTTTTTAGTAAGTTTGAAGATAAAAAAATATTACATAGTTTAATACTCCATAATCTTAGGATAAAATATATAAAATAATATATGACAAAACCCTATTTATGTTATCTATACTAATATTATAAAGCTGAAGAGTTTGATTGTTTGTTTGTTTGAACGCGCTAATCTCAGGAACCGCTGGTCCGATTTAAAATATTCTTTCAGTGTTGGATAGTCCATTTATCGAGGAAGGTTATAGGCTATATTTTATGAAAAAAAAACAAGCGAAGCTGTTGGCGGTCGGCTAGTATAAAATATAACATAAATAGGGGTCTTATTTATCATGGATCTGTCACAGGAATTACTCTTTTGTGGACAGATATTTGACCTTTATTCCCCACGTTGGCCAAGTGCGAGTTGGTGAATGTCACATAGCCTTCGAACTGTTAACAGTTCTAAGAATATGCAGGTTTCCTCACGAATTTTCCTTCACTCACAGCATGAGTTTTAAAGCGCACATAGAATCTTTATTAACGCAAATTTTCGTGTGAGTCCAAATCGAAAATTTATACCAAATAAGAGAAGAGTAATAAATTGTAAGTGTATATTTTTAAATATAATATATGGTAAATAGGGTTTTTATTACTTATGTTATAATTTTATAACATAACAACATTGAAAACTATCTGATCAGTCTAACAATAAATATTTATCAATTAGTTATATAATTGATTTCTAATTGCTAGAAATACAATTTAAATAGTAATGAAGTCTATTTAGTTCAATAGGTAATCAAGAATTACTAAAACAGACAACCAATCATATTAACTTTAAAAATGTTCGTTAACTTTTCAGTAGTTTCACAAGGAATTATTATCAATTATTATTATTATTATCCGTAACAAACGCTATCATTACATTTTATAAAAGGAACAGCATAATTAATAGATGGGTAAAACATTGCTGCCTATTTTAATTTATAACAGTAACCGATCGTTTTAAATTACCTAAAACATAATTATAGTTTTTTTCGTCGACGCTTCCGTGTACCCATACCTATCTACATGTATACTTCGGCAAGAACTTATTCCTTTAATATAATTCAAAGATAGAGTGAGGCAGAACCATCTCAGGTCGGAGGCATAGGGCCGCTTGGCGCCCCACGTGCGCGGCCCGGGCGGCTGCGTTAAAATAAATATTAGTAGCGTATTTCGGAACGCAGCTCCGAACGGACCCGTGCGTGCGAGCGAGACACCCCTACCGATTCCCCCACGCCAGAGCGGGATGTCACGAGCTTATCCGATCGATACCCGCAGCCGCAGAGTCGCTGGAGTGACGTCACGCGCCCGTCTCGTCATCTTTGACTCTGTTCAAGGGATTGTCACTGTATTTTTGTATAGGACTAGTACGCGGCCTTCAGCGATACCGCAACGCAACGGTAATTACTTTTTTACGCGTATACGAGTAAATAAACGCAGCATTTAAATGTTGAATTGTAAAAAATAATCGTGATTGTGACTGATCTATAAACGCACTGATTAATCCACTGAATGGATCGGTTTTGGCATACCTACATATAGTTATTATGAAGTTGGCACTCTCAACGGAGGCATAAATTAGGAATTTTGGAACATTCCTTTCCTATACCTACCTATTCAATGATCGTTGGGTAGTTGATTCCACTGTTAGGGTTTACCAAAACTGAGCAATTGAATTTGGAATTAATAATATTGTTTATTTAAACTATGTAAGAATTGCAAAACAAAATGTTATAGTAGATACGTATTTGCAAAATTTTCTGCTTGACTTTGTTTTTCAGCCATTAAAACTTGAATAATATTTATAATGTATTTGATGATTAATCTACTTGTAACATCAGCAACTGTAAGCTGACGAGCTTGGTTTAAAGACAACAACCATCTTCCGACTTTGAAACAAGTGATTTAACGGTGAAGACATACGTAAAGAAACCGGCATGTTCTAAGAAATTTAGAGTTTGGAAGAAACTGATTTTTATTAACCCACACCAGCTTGACCATCAGCGTGGTGAATTAGGGCCTAATCTCTAGCGTCAAGAAATCCATTTGGCCAAACAGAGGGAACGTAAATAGAAATAAAATAATAATGCTTTAAATAAATAATTTTCCGCCCTGGATGCAAAAACTACAAGTTATAATAAAACCGCTAAGATGTAAAAATACATCGATTTGGTGTATTCTTTCGGAAGCGAACAAGAAAATGTGAAATATTTCTCTGCTGTACATTGCACTCAACGTTAGCTCGTGTCACTGAGCACAGAGCGGCGGAAAATAACTATCTTTACGAAATGCTGTGAACGAAATTCTTTACCTACTACGTACTTACACATATATTAAACCTTTATAGGTATAAGTGAACGGACCTTATTTGACTTAGTAAACGTCTGAGTAGTTCGGTGAAAAGGTAATAGTACCTAGGTTTTTATTTTGAGGGGAATAAAATACCAACCTAAATTTTGAGTGCAACTAGTTGCATTCAAAATTATTAAATTGGCAAAAAAAGAAGATCCAGCAGTAAGACTACATACCTACATAAAAAAAATGTCTTGTTATATTTTGATGACTCAATTCATCTCCGATCGGCATGATTTCGCATGCTTAACCATTTACATTATCGCCGACCAAATTTCTACCATAAATATCCATAATGATTCTGCGGACTTCATCATCATCATTCTCACCCCATTATTACGTTCCCACTTCTGGGACACGGGGACTTCTCTCTTGACGAGAGAGATTTGGCCTTAATTCACCACTTCACAGGGTTGCTGAATGACACATTTACAAACTTTTCACAGTTTTCAGAACATGTCTCTTGCGCACAAGGTGCACGGCGGGGTTGAACTCACAACCTTCGGAATGAATGTTGTGTGTGCTCCCACTGAGCCAATACGGCTATTCTTTAAACGGGATCGCTTTACTACCGGGCTGGCGCCCGCTTGTTTTAATTGGAGCATGTAAATATTAGACTGGCTTTAATTCCTGTTTGTGAGTTGTTTATTGCGTTGATTGTACGTTTAAACAGCGCTTGCTGATGAACGGTGGAAATAAGAACTACAAACTGTTTTCCTCACGTTCCACGTGATGATGCAAGGTAGTACTATTCTTAGTCTGGTAATTATGTAAATTGTACATGGCTCATGGCAATCCAGGTTTTATAAATATACGGATTTTTATTGTCTGAAATAAATTTATCTTATTTATATTGATTTGGAAAACCAACAACATATTTCATTATTAAAAGCCAAACCGTACCTTGCAGCTATTCAATGAACGCTAGGATCCCCGTGTGGGGTCTTGAAACATAATTGACCTGATTAAGTTAATTTAATACAAAATCTAGGTCAAAACGTTTACATCGTTTTTATAATAGTACGGTCCAAATTAACAATTATACGTAAAACAGTTCAATTCCTTGTAAACCATATTGTGGTTAAGTTGCAATTAAGTTTTGGTGAAGTGTTTACATAAAATACTAACGGTGTGTTCACATTGGTGGAATTTAGTTTGCTACTTGCGAATTATATTAAATAAAAACTCATGGGCGATGGAAATCATAGTGAAAAACCCCGCGGCTTTGTTTGCATGTATGGACGAATTCTGTCTGTTTTAATTTGGTTTATTAATAATATTTAATCTGTGATTTCGCTAAAATGATAAAATATGATATGGTAGAAAGGCATTTAATAGAATAAATAAATAAATATTGCTGGACAATTCACACAGCAACACCCCGTGTTAAGCTAGAAGCTTGTGTTACGGATGTTAGATTTCTGATATACTTATTTTAATTTACATATTGATAGATATTTTATTATGCATACATAACACCCAGGCCTAGAATGATAAAACATTTTCTTCCCATATAATTACTTTCAAAGTTGTCACAACAACCTATTAACCATACGGATGCAGCCAAACCAAACGGTCAACCCAAAGGAAATTATAAACTTGCATCAAACACTAACAATGTAACCAAGCCCTTTGAGCTGTGCGTAAACGAGGAAATAAGAAAAACGCTTTCAAAGCAGAGCTGTTTATAAAACTATTTCCTTATACGAAAGTAAAATCAGAGTGGCCACGCAATCGCATGACGGCCAACACTTTCGTGCACTGGGTACGAGATAAGGGCTAACCGAAAGCTCTGTGTCAGGTGTAAACCAAACATATTTATTTCGTGATAAATCAAAATTTATATTTTATTAATATGTTGTTAAACTACGCTGGTAGAAGTCTTGTGGAACTTTATTAGCTTTGTGAAGCAGGAAGTTTTGGTCATGTTAGATAGTGGTAAGCAAATACACACATTAGTCTTGATAACTTTTGTTGCGTAGCGAGCGGAGGGCCGCCTGCGACCCAGGAGGTTTAAAGTTCGATTCGAGTCCTGTCACAAATGTTTGTACAATCTGTTGATATTTTCTGGATGTTTTCTATTTATGAAAAGATCTACCTATGTATTAAATATGATATATTTGCACTTCATACCCGTAACACAAGGTTCGAGCTTACAATATTAATTAATTATATAATTTAATTTTGATTCTAGCGTGAGTTGTGAGTATAATGTGAGAGTAGAACATCCGGAACAAATATCTGCAGATCGTACAATAGACTAAGAGCCTGTGATTAGCGTGAAAATTCTTTCATGTGTATGTCTAACAAAGGTAAGAATAACCCCCAAACATGAAACCTGGATCTCGGTTCCTTTGGGAGATAACTACTTCTTTACCTGTTATCTCCCAAAGGAACCGCGATCCAGGTTTCATGTTTGGGGGTTATTCTTACCTGTGTTAGACATACACATGAAATAATTTTCACGCTTCAGAATTAAAGGAAGGTCTGGCCATCACGGGCTCTTAGTATACAAATTTTTGTTCCGAGTACGGGAATCGAACACCTGCGTCGCAAGCAGACCTACACCCACTGCGCTACAGAGGTCGTCTATGTATATGTATGTAGTGATACCTACTGGAGGGTAGAAGCCTTCAGAGAGCGGTCATGACATTTAATGCCCGGAGGCGGATCGTCCTACTTTTTACTCCTAATTGTGCCCGTTGGGAATCATTTATAAGCTGTACCGCGAGAGTATGGAAATACAACCAGTCTCCACTCCACGCTAAATATTAAAAACTGTCCCGTATTAGGAGAAAAACTGAGAATTCACATACATATGTAATATGTGAACTTACTTTTCTTGTAAAAAAAACCTGAAATTAAAATAAAAGTAGTTTTAAAGAACTCATTTTGTATTTAATGAATACAAATGGTTTATACAACACGAAGTTAGTTTACTTTTGCTCCGGAAAATATTAAAATATATCTAATATTTTTCTTAGAAAAAATAAATAACATTGATGCAGTTGCATATGAATGGTAAACGTGGTATTTTTTTTGTTTTCTAAACTCGTTTTCATGCATAAGTGAATGCAATTTGTACAATATTGTGCAAAGTATCTGAAATTGATCATCTGTGTATATCACATATTATTTATTTATTGGTACATTTCTATATTCATTTTTTTAGCTTAATCCGAGTATAAATACTAGAAAATGAACATTATCGAAATCTGTTTATGAATATAAAAAGTTCACAATGTGACACAAATATCCAGACCTAAAAGTGTCGGCGAATTGAAATTCAAAAGTTGTAAATGCATTTAACTTTATTCTGCTGACCTATTAACACGGAACTTATCTACAAATAAATTAAACTCTATTCCCTGCAGCAAAGGTCGTGTTTACATTGCAGATTCTATTAGTTACAAGCGCCTGCATTGACGGTCACGTGACACCAAGACCTCTAGACTCGAGAGAGAATTCCTAGAACTGATTTTCTATAAAGTCATGTCTAAGCTGTCGAGGTTCAGGCTAAATTAAACTTTGTTGTGTTGGAAATAAGGTGTAAGGTTGCAGAATTGAAAGCAGCAGGGCTTGTTATAGAGTAATACCCTAGCATTAATGTACTTCTAGTTTCCGATAGACACAACGAGGAGGATCGCAAGGTCAGGGGCACGCATGTTTATGATAAATTTGTAATCTTTATTTATTGAAGATCTTAATTTTGATTTAAAAAGTGCTAGTTCTTTGATCACGTCTGGACACCAGCTCTTTGATTCAAAACAAATAAACAAATCATTTATTTTTCCAACAGACTAAAACATAAAAGTAAAGGGTGTCCAGCGGGAAATTTTCTACTTTAAATTGCAATTACCGAAATAGTAGCGGGGTGAGATAAACGGGAGAGGTATCATTCGAAGCGCAGAATCTGCGGATTAAATTACTATTAATCACTATGAGTCACTGGTAGGGGGCACACCGCGTGTTTGCGGTTGAGCAATTTTTGAAGTGCTAAGAATCATTGGTACGCGCGCGTCGCGCTTTTTGTACGCATTTAATATTCGACGACTAAGTAATGGGCCGAGCACGCAATTTATCTGGTCCTGGGTACAAAAATTCAGGCAAGAAGGGACAATGGTCAATAGAACTACTCCTGGACCATCGACGTCAGCAACAACGCCAGAACATGAACATGAAATTATTCGGAATCCTTGTAAATCGATATGAAAGATTTACAGCTTCCCTGTGGAAGCTGCCTGCCATAAAAAATCAACTGTCCATGTTATTTTCAAAGAAAAATTAAAGCTCTACCCGTACAAATTGCAAATTGTAACAGGTTCTCAATAAAAGTGACTATCCTTTGCGAGAATCCTTCGCAAGAAAACTGTTGGAACGTTTTCGGACAACACTTACGCTTGGAAACGTTTTATTCAGTGACGAAGCACATTTTCACATCGTTGGATATGTTAACAAACAGAACATGCGATACTGGTGCCCTACCAACCCTAGAAGACGCCACCAAAACCGACCCTGCAGAAGAATATTCACCGTGAAGTTGAAAGCATAACTCCAGTGCTTTGCCGTCGGGCAATCGGAAAAAAAGGGTCCGACTCCAAGAGTGCATTGAAAAAAACGGCCTTCATTTGGATGATATCGTTTTAAAAAATTAAAATCCGCATTGTTAAACTCCATTTTGGTGAAATAAAAAGGAATAAAAACAATGTAGTTTTTTATATATTTAATTTTAAAGTTGAAAATTTCCCGCTGGACACCCTTTACAAACCAAATAGATAAGAACATAGGGGGCATGTTGATGTTGCATTCGAAACATAGCTGACCCGTCCGCTGTTCTATCTGTTTTCTGTTATTTTTTTACCTTGTAAATCTTTACTGAACAAACATTTTATGTCAAACTCAAGTTAATTTACCCAGCCGTTCTCGAGTTTTAGCGAGACTATAACAGACTAAGAGTGTACTCAAGGATGCCAAATCAGTTCAGCCATTATTGAATTATAAATAGTGTAACTAACACGACCTTTTACCTATATTTATATAATTAGATATAGATATTATACAAGGTATTACTTTTTATCCCAGACAGCAAAATAAGGTTTTACTTCATCTGAAGAACGTTCCTAAGGCTGTTTGGATTGACGCCAAATAGTCACAAGTAAGAAGTATAAGTCAAGAATAGAGATGCGAGATATACAAAACGACTATGTATGTAGTAAATAGGAATAACATACTTGCATATAATTCTCTTTTATAAGATACTAGCTTTCCGCCCTGCGGCTTCGCCCGCGTTTTACACTTTCCCGCAATTTTCTTTGCTATATTATAGCCTATGTTACTCGGGGATAATGTAGCTTTCCAAAGGTGAAAGAATTTTTGAAATCGGTCCAGTAGTTTCGGAGCCTATTCATTACAAACAAACAAACAAACAAATCTTTCCTCTTTATAATATTAGTATAGATTTGTTGTTCATCATGTATTTCAACAATATCGCTCAAAAAGTAAAATAGTTCTTGTCACCAAACGAGCATAATAAAAATGGTTTACGAAGTAGGTACTTTTTAATAGTTTTTTAATTTTTTTTACTTTTTATTTTTATAATTCATAATTGTACACAATTATGAATCTATTATGTTTATATAATTAAATACATTATTACCTCTAGCAATTGTGTGTTAGAGCACGTGTTTTCAAAGCGCACATACTTTTCAAGCAGTATAATTAGAGGTGCGCGGCGGGGTTTGAACCCACCACCTTGGAAATGAAACTCGAGTGTGTTCCAAATAAGGCAACACGGCTCTCTTCTTCATCATTGGTATATTTCATTATCATATGGTTCTAATCATATTATTCATATGTTTAAAGGGTGTAGGTATGGGAAAACTATAATTTATCATAGCCATCCGTGCCCTTGAGGATGTGCGGTTGCATACTCAAATGATATTGATATTACAGTGACGTACATTGTGAATAAATGACGTAGATTAGACGTAAAAACGTCAATCATTTTGTGACAGCGTCGGCTTTAGTATGTATAATGAATTAAAATTAATCTGTGTGCAATAGATGCATTTATATTTAAAGTATAGGAAAGTTTTTGAAAATTAGCTGATAATTTAGTAAGTACTTTTATAATTCACCGCCCTGCGGCATCGCCCACTTAAATATATTTTCTCGCAGTCCAACTACCTCACCAATCATTTTCAGCCCAATCGATTCAGCTGTTCTTGAGTAATAAACTGTGTAACTAACACGCCTTTATTTTATATTTATATAAGCAGTTACGAGTATTATATAAGATAAGTTGTGATGTGAACGAATGCGATTTATTAACATGTTTTGATAAAGCATCCAAGGAACTGTATAATTAAAACTCCCGCACTGGAACCAATCATTAGTCAAGTTCTAACTCCAGCCAATTAACTGCGACTTAGTTTAGTGCTTGTTATTCCAGATCCACTAAAACGCTGTACTATCGGCTCCATAAGGGTATTTTAAAAGGTAACATTTGACGTCTGTCAGTTCTTAAGATGTTTTTATTTTTAGAATGGTTTACTAGTACTCGTATAAGCAAATCGTATAATTACTCGTACCGATGTATCGGTGTATGTGCATCGATGTAAATAGTGTACATAATAAATATGTAATCGTAATTAAAAAAAGTTTAATTTTGTTCAACGTTGTAGTATTGTGATGAATTGTCAAATGATAAACATGGACTGACTTAAGTGTTTGTTTTTCGAAAGCCACTAAAATGGAATTCCATCGTCTCCATGACGCTAGTTATTTGTGTACAGAATTCCACTAGCATCGATCGGCTCCGAGCGTTTATTCGCGGTCCGTTCATTATTCTTTGAACTTGTTTTCATGGCTGAAACGCTGACTTAGCTGGGACTTTGTTCTTTCCAGTTGTAAATTTAACGAGCTATGTGTTTACTTGATAGAATGAAACATATTTTCGATTCTTTGTCAGCGTTATATTTTTAATGAGCGATATGATTGTAAAAAACATTTTATGTTACTATAGGCAAACTCAAGTTAAATTTTAATAGCGTTTTTCAGAAATTCTTTTTTCGTGCTTTCTTATAAAACTATCAAATTGTATGGCTTTGCAAAAGATCTGCACAGAGAGCTTGCTAGTATGTACCTATTAGGTCACAATTAGGCTTTAGGACTATCGGTAACTTTTGGATAATGACATTTAATTATTTTTTTTTATAAATAAACAAACATGAGACTCGCGACATTTAATTCAACGCATTAGCTACTACTACTACTGTACCATATAACATTTATAATTGCCACTACATCGAACAAGTCTCAATACCTATTTCTACGAACAATGCTCAGGGGTCAATCGATTTGCAATCGCCGTGCCTAAGCAAAATTGGGGGTTTATGCGATAATTAACTGAGCAATCAGTGCTCAGTCAGGCACCTGTGTGTGAGCACTATATTGTTCAACGTGATGGAAACTCTGCGTGTAATCTGTGGCATGAGCCACTGCATGGATCGCAGGGGCAACTCAATTATATTGGTGTTAGGAGGCACTTTATGGTGAAGATTTGATCAACGCCTCGGCTCCCGCTTTCAGACGTATTCGAGACGGTGCGCGGTGCAGTCTCTTTGATATATCTTCTAACCAATAAACCATTGATAATCGTTCCTTCTAGTAATTTTTTAAACAATGAAAGCCAAATCTTCCTTAAAATAGATTTTCTAGAGCCCAAATGTGGACAAAATGGTTTTCAGTGATATTTGTTTCATAGTTAAAAAAGTTAACTGAAACGTAAGGAAGGTTTAACAACGCAACTTCTTCATGTTTCAAGAATGTTCTCTTGTATTTAAGCCGTTTGGCTGGAGCTATTTAGTTATCAAAAAAAAAAAAATACTTTATTGTAAGTACACAAATTTACATTTAAAACATTTAACAAATAAAATAACATACACAATGGGTGTGCTTAACCCTTAAAGAGTTTTCTTACAGCAAACCTGGAGATAAAGAAAGAAACCATTTACAAGGTGGGGAGATAGTGTACATAACAACTACATTAGAAAACTTAATACAGAAGAGATAACTAATAATAAATACTAATCATAGTAATAAATACCTACACACATATATACATATTATATATACATAAATATAATATATTTAAATATACTACTACTAATAATACATAACTAATAGATAACATAAACAGAACAAACAGAGTTATTTAAGCAGAACAAACTAGTCATCTAGAGAAGTTTGTTATTGCTGTGTAACATTACTTAAATGCAAAAATATAAGAACGAATTTTATTATAAGTTGGGAAATAAATAATTATAGAAAATCAATGATGAAATTGGAACATTTGTTTCTTCAGATACAATTACAAAAAGGTCTGAACTTTCAGCTGGGAATAAACCATCAACTGTATAGTCTGTATAGACACGGTTTCGGCCGTCCAACAAGAATAATTAGTTCCTTCATCAAGAGTCAATTGTTCACGGATCTGCATACGCTTGAACATTTCGGAAACTGAATGCAAGATCGTCAAAACCGCATCATGTTTGAATCTAAGCTAAATCATTTACAATCGACATTTTGCTCTTACATTTACAATCATCATAATCACCCCTATTTCCGTTCCCACTACTGGGACACAGAGACTTCTTTCTTGACGAGAGAGATCAGGCCTTGATCGATCACGCTGGTTAAGTACGGGTTGGTGAATAACACAAATCCTGCATTTTTTTATTAAAAGTTATCATAATCACCCCTATTATCAGAACATACCAGTTGCCTCACGATGTTTGCCTTTGCCGTTAGAACACACATGTTCTTAAAGCACACATAATTTTTATAGAAGAATCATTAGAGGTGCGCGGCGGTGTTTGAACCGACCTTCGGAATGAAAGTCGAGTGTGCTCCCACTTAGCCAATACTAGACTCAAACGATTTACAATGTATGTAGATCCGGAATCTAATAAGAAAAATATCGGAATGTGTACAGTAAGCTGCACATATACTACTTATACTTTACGTGTATTTTAATTCGCTTTTTTAACTTATTTTTTGGTTTGCACTATTTTGACTCGCGGGTCGTAGTTACTTATGTTACCGTTATCGGTCTCGGGTAGACCTCATGCAAGGTAGAGTGGTCTTACATCAAAAAACATGACTCATGTTTCTAAAGCCCCTAGTAATGTTAACTACATAGTTTAATCGTTTAACCTATTACAAAGACTATAATGATTTTTAAATTTTACTTCAATTGATCTACTTTCGAATACACTACAATTATTGGAAAAGTTTGATAGGCTACGGATGGATTAAATGGAAAGCTGTTGAAATAATATTACTATGAAAACAATGTAAAAATAACATGTGCCCCTTAGAGTTCCCCTTGCCTCGTTTCCATCAAGAAATGCATCATTATCTGTAACGAGCTGGCGACAAGACTGCAGAATAAATGTTTATCAATTGAATTGACATACAGTCACAACCAGGGTCGTTACTTTTCACAATTTCCACAATCAGAAAATTATGTATTTATGTTATCTATTAGATATGTACTATTAGTATGTAGTAGTATGTTTAAATATATATTTATATATATTATATATAATATGTAAGTATATATGTGAGTAGGTATTTATTACTATTATTAGTATTTATTTATTTTTAGTTATCTTTTCTGTATTAAGTTTTCTAATGTAGGTTGTTATGTACACTATCTCCCCACCTTGTAAATGTTTTTTTCTTTATGTCCAGGTTTGCTGTAAGAAAACTCTTTAAGGGTTAAGCACACCCATTGTGTATGTTCTTTTATTTGTTAAATGTTTTAAATGTAAATGTGTGTACAATAAAGTATTTTTGATTTGATTTTTTTTGATTTATGTTGTCAATCTGTACTTCAATACATAATATAAAAAAGTCGTTACCGCTGTCTGCTATGAATGCTTAAATCATTAAAACTATTCCAGGGACTTTAATGAGTATATAAAAGGTGAAGTGTATATTTAGAATGTATAAGAAGTGCCCGAGACGAAGGTAGAGCGGGTCGCTAGGATATTTAAAAGACTTGATTTTACCAATGTCTTTGATAACACTCAAGAGTTACTGAGAGGACATAACACAGCAAAATAATGTTTTAATTACCAATAAGATGTAGTACTAACAAAGTGAGAGTACTGTACTACACACAATCGAAGCGACAGTTTATTTTACGGCGGAATGAACCCAAATCCGATATGGTTTGATCTAGTTCCCTCCAATCATACAATAGTATCAAGCGGCAAAGTGCAAATTGCTTTTGTTACCCTATAGAACCCTGTTCATCCAGTGCAGCCGTCTGCCGACCTACTTCGACGCTGGTCCGGATTGGGTAAACATCGCTATTGTTCATTGATTTACGAAGCTACCATATATATGACGACCTCTGTGGCACAGCGGGCGAAGGATGCGAGTTCGATTCCCGCCTCGGGAAACATTTGTACAATCTGGAAATATGTGTTTGTCTTTTCAAAATTCAAAATTCAAAATTTTTATTCAAACTTTTGGAACATTGAGTACACTTAGTTTCGTCAAGTACTTATATAATGTCAAACAATTTTAGGTAGATATATTGATAGAAAATAATAATATAGATTATAAACTGTAGCTGCAATAGCATTGTCAAAAAAGTAAAGTGTATATAATCTTGGTGTTATATATCTAATTTTGTAAAAGATATTCGTGTTAGTATTAAGAACGAATGAATCAGTTCGGTTGAAAATTGGTGGAGAGATAGCATAGAACAAGGAAAAAGACATAGGCTACTTTTTACAGCGGGAAAATATTATAACGCGGGTGAAGCCGCGGGGCGGAAGCGAATAATAAAAAATATATTATATGAAGTATATCAGAAATCTAGTACTCGTAACACATGTTTCCAGCCTACCACGGGGTTAGATGTTGCTGTGTTAATTGTGTAGCAAAATTTATTTGTGTATTAATTTTATCTACAAATCTTTTTGAGTTTTTTTAGAGTTTTTTTTACTGTAGTAAAATAATACTATCTTTTACCATCATCATGTCTTATACCGCTAAAGATTCATTCTGTCTAATAGATATTTACTTAATGGTCCAAAATAATATGTTTCCAATTCTTAAAACTGATTGTTTTATTACTTCGATATTAGCAAACCATAATCAAATCGCAATTTAAGCCCACTCGCTGCTCACCTTGGCTACAAATCTATCAGACGATTTATCTATTACCGTTACAGTAGGGTTGTTACCTATCATTGAATTACTAGTTGTTTAAACTTCAAACAAGCCGCTCTTTGTGAACTGAACATTGCCACGTATCTTTATAGTTCACATCCGTTATACCAATTGCTTGATATGAGTACCAACATCGAAATTGCGTGTAAATGATAATGACCTGGTCTCGTCCCTAGAGTGGTCCAATTGTGCTCTTGTGGCCAATTGTTCGAAGATACTGGTGTCGGTAACTGACCTTCAGTATCTAAAGATATAATCAATTATCTGACTGCACCGCGATGCCATCATAGAAATGCATGCGTGAATTAATTTATGCATGCGTGAAATAAATTATTATTGTGTATTCTATCATGATCATCACCACCCCACGTTATTACGTTCCCATGTTCTGAGAACTAGAGATTAAAAGATTGAAGGAAATTATTAGACTAAGGTCTCTTGACGAGAGAGATTAGGCCTTAATTCACCACTGGCCAAGTGCGGGTTAGTGAATGACAAATGTCCTTAAATCTTTTTAAAGTTCTCAGAACATGCCGGTTTCCTTAAGATGTTTGGCTTCTCCGTTAGAGCACGTGTTTTTAATAACCACATAATTTTTTCAAAAATAATTTCCATAGATCCAGTGGCGCGACAGGGATTGAATCCACGACCTTCGGAATTAAAATCGTGTGTTCTCCCATTTAGCTAGTAACATGGCTCTCGGCTCGGTGTATTTTCTATACTTTGATATTGTAATGTACAGTATATTAGTATTGTAGTACTGTATTGTATAGTATTATTTAATCAGCGATGTTACGGGTGTTAAGGTTCCCAATTTCAATATTAGTTAAACATTTAAATGAATTTTCTACATTACAAACGAAACAAATTAGAGTTTACGGAAAACAAACATAAACATGCTAACAATTTCTTAACGAAAAAATTCCAAAAGCCGCTGAGTAAATGTCTAAATAACTAACGCATTCCATGACTATCCCGAACGAAACAGCACTTTGACCTAATTCTGAAAGGTTACATTTTGTCCTGATTTCAGCCGTGAGTTCTGGCCTAAGAAAAGTACAACCCCTTGCTACCCGCTGGTATCGTGAATATCGACTAAGGGATTATATAACGTGAAATTGACTTAGGGATACACCAGAAGACGAACAGCAGCATCGTTTTGTGAATCATTTACTGCGATCACCAACCTGCCTGGTATGGGTGGTGATATATCAAATACCCTCTAGGATGTGGTATTAAGTCAAAGTCAAGAACTACATATATTATCATAGAATCAAAATGATTTACATGGACAACTTATAACTAAATAGGTTAGGTATTCATAGCTCTATGAAAATTACTACTTCTTAACTTATTTCAAATTTAAACTAGGAAATAATTTTGTCTTGGCAGTTTGTTCCAATGTTTTCATGCTAATGTTGAGAAGCGATTTGAACTTGATTTGTGTATTGTACTCTTCTTGGTTGGTATACCTCACGGCAACTACTTGTTTTGTTAGTTAGTTATTTAGTTAGTAAGTAAATATTAAACAGATTACTGTTTTACAAAGTAAAGCTTCCTTTAGGTAGGTACTATGTATTTGCCCGGAGATAATTATTCAACCCATATTCACTCGTTTGAAGTTTATTTGTTAAGAATTACTAGTCCACTTACCACAGCTTCGTTTACGTTGTTTCACATTATTTGACTCAACATCGATCATTATGTTTTTTTTACTGTTTTTTTTACCAAAGCTGCGTACCAAATAACTTACAGATAGCAAACCTAACTATAGGATATTATATCTCCAGTTTACTCTACTCATAATTATAATCATAATTATTGGGCATAGACAAGCATAGTAAACTTGTCAACACCCACAGGAAGAGTGGTAGTGGCCAAGTCTTCTATAGGATTTATATACCTATTTGAACATTATTATTATTTGATTTATATATTATTTTTTCCATGATACCAATTTTCTGCAATCGCAAGGCGCCTGTTAAGCATATAATTATACCATTTACTCCAATGCTATATTTTTAATTTCTACCGAAGACAATTGAAATAATCGTTGAACTGAAATTCATGAAGCTTGGAGCTTTCGACCTACTTACATCAATATTAATGATTAAATTAACTCTATAAAATACCAGGGCAATCACCTATTTTATCTTAAATTGACCTTTAAATATTTCGAGATTGAATACCTATTTTCAGTATAAAAGAAAGTGTAATGATCCCAAGTTCGCTAGACCAGCTAGTTTGACGTTAGGCTCGCGCAGTCTCAGAAGAATCTTTGTAAAATGTTGGCCCACAAAAGCTTAGCGTTATACGATTGATGTTAATTGTACCTACAGGTTCATTCGATAATTATTTTAATGACAAAAATTAGGTCTTTGTTTAACATGAACTTACTCATATCGATAGATACCTACCCATTGAAAAATGCGAGTAGAGTATGAATAAAATTGTTTCAAAACAGTCATCTTGAAGACAAAATAAAAGGAACCAAAATTTCTAGGTACTAGTAACAAATATTATGAATTAATTACCTACTTATATTGTTAAATTCAAACAAGACTCTGACAAAGACAAAAAATAAATAAATAAACGAATGTTATCCAACAATGTAACGGTCGATCTGTGTCATCCTTATTTACATTTCCATGTACTGGAACTTCAAAGTTATCGGCTTAAAGTAATAGAAAACACCTACGCGGAGGTTCTCGTGAAAATGGCACGTAAGGAAGCCTTACAAGCTACACTCACCCGAGCTCGGGGCATGGGCGCGGCGCTCTCGACGCACTCCTACTAAATTAATCCTCGCCTTACAGACGTAGGCTCGAACCTTCCTCGCGATCCACAGAACGTTTCAACTATTACTACAGACAAACGAATACTGCCTCCGTCGCCATCGTTGTTGCTAGGTGCAGATCAATCGTCAACCCTTGTAGGTTACATGAATGAAACCTACACATTTCAGTGCGTCATAGCTGTCACTTTGATACGGAGCGCTTATGGACACCGCTTTGACACAACAGCTTCAACTCATACAAAAAAATAGATTGCTAATAGATGTTTGACATTTAGTTGTAAAGGGTGGCTGGTTAGAGTTGAAGTGACGTGTCGGTGGAGCGCCGAGAGAGGCAGACGGCGGCGAGAAGGTCGGGGAAGCCGGCTGGCGCGAGCCCGGGCTCCGCTGACGTCAGCGACGGCTCGGCGCCGGCAGCCTCTCCACCGGCCTGACGATTATTATTTTATATACGAGAACGGCGCGAAACAAAAGGCGGCGACGACGACGGCGACGGCGGCGGGGCGCGGGCGGAGACCTCACCGCAGGAACGACACCGAGCGCCATCTAGCGCGGCGCGCGGCACCACTCGCGCCTACTCTCTTTCTGCAGACGATCGAACGGAACTTCTGCGCCGAGCGATCCTCAGAAATAGACGCTGGATACACTGTCACTGAACAGGAGGTCCTGGAGGTGGCGCTCCCGGAGGCGCGGGGAGTGGGCAGTAAGGCCGCGGGGGGTGTTGTCGACGTACCGTCGTCAGAGCGTGGCTGCGTGTGATGGTGGCGGTCGGGAGGGCCATGCTGTCAGGCTGCGCGGGAGAGGCGCGGGCCGGGCATGGCGGGTCGTGCTCGACACTGAGTGCGGGCGTCCGTCCGCGGCGCTCGCTGCACGCCACTGAGCCGCGCAGCCCGCGCCCCGCACCTGCGCGCGCCGCCGCACATCGCCAGCGCCCGCCGCACTCCCGCCGCGCGCCACGCCGCCACCACACCGCGCTGCCCGACTCTCCGACACTCCTACACTCCACCGCTCACCACCCACTCACTACCCCATCACTAGTAGACTAAGAGCCTGTGATGGCCAGACCTTCCTTTAATTCACAAGCGTGAAAATTATTTCATGTGTATGTCTAACATAGGTAAGAATAACCCCCAAACATGAAACCTGGATCGCGGTTCCTTTGGGAGATAACAACCTTTTACCTGTTATCTCCCAAAGGAACCACGATCCAGGTTTCATGTTTGGGGGTTATTCTTACCTGTGTTAGACATACACATGAAATAATTTTCACGCTTGTGAATTAAAGGAAGGTCTAGCCAGACAGGGCTCTTAGTATAGACTAATAGCCTGTGATGGCCAGACCTTCCTTTAATTCTGAAGCGTGAAAATTATTTCATGTGTATGTCTAACATAGGTAAGAATAACCCCCAAACATGAAACCTGGATCGTGGTTCCTTTGGGGGATAACAGGTAAAAGGTTGTTATCTCCCAAAGGAACCGCGATCCAGGTTTCATGTTTGGGGGTTATTCTTACCTATGTTAGACATACACATGAAAGAATTTTCACGCTTGTGAATTAAAGGAAGGTCTGGCCATCACGGGCTCTTAGTATATAGCCTCCACATCATAACACTAACAGATCATGACACTTGCACTAAGCCACAACATTGAAAGCGAAAACATAAATCAGCTGCAGCTGATAGCGCATAACCTTATCTTATAAATAAACTTTAGATTTCAGGAGGCAGAACTTTGTATTTACATCGATCAACTCTATGAAACTAGACGTAGTTGAGTTGACTTTGAGCTCGTTAAGTAAAAGTTGCGGTTACGTGTAGAGTTTTATTCTTCATCTTTCATTTAATATTCTTTACCAAAGCCTTACCTTTTATGTATTCAAAGTGTAGTTTTTAAAATTAATAAAAAGTAGTATATTGCACGTAGCAATTAGAACATAATTTCCTATCTAGTTTTTCAGTGCAAAAACCTGTGTTACGGAATAATTGATTTTGACATGATCACCAACAATCACCAACATCGACAACAAGGCACCAAGGCAAATGTGGAGAAATATTTTGTTGTTATAATAGCAACTGTCCGACGACGGCTGAATTGTTGTTGAGAAATTCTGAACTAAGTCTTAACTAAGTCTCTTTAGACTTACTTGGACATACCCAATAATATAAAATAATAATAAATAAGGTAGATTGGTTAGAATAATTGTATCTTTTAAAGCTCGATAGAAAGTGAGACAGGTAGCTAGATGGAACCCATAACCATAGATAATAGTAGTGTAAGAAGTGCACTAATGAAGCTGGCGGGCTTCACAAGAAGTGGAGCGATCGCGGACAGCGCGATCAAAAGGCCAGCGTCTCAGAGTATACAGAGCTGCACTCAGCTCTGTATATTCTCACTTGCATACTTACGAATCAAGGGTTTATTAAAAACACCAAATTATCTGTGTTTGATAGATCTTTAACTGAATAGTAAGCCGATCTATTTTTCTTCAAGTTATTAATGCACATAAACAAAAACATAAAACGAACTCGCCCGCAGTTTTAATTGCATTTTCGGATATTTTCATTAATTATTCTGCTATTTGAAGAGCAATAAATGGGCAGAACTAAACGTTTATTGAACTTTATGATGTAAAGAGGAATTACGGCAGTTTCCGTAAACTTTTGGTTGGGTGCTACGGCGTAGCAAGTAAGCAGTGCTACGAAATTTAAAGATTGAAGGTTGAAAGTTTTTAAGAGGCCTTTTACCGGAAATCGCGAAATTGTTCGGTTTTCTCGTCCTAATTCTATGGTTTACGTTAGTTGTTTGATATTACAATTACATCTTTATAATAGTTCGTTTTCTCCTCTACAAAAGTAGTAAGAAACATTTTAGATAACTTGTTTATATATTGAGTAATAATCATTCTCCGGATACATGTTTCGTAAAAAACGCTCGAAGACCTGTTTTCTTAGCTCTAATTTGTAGATTCTAACGAATATGGGCGATCAAACTAATTTTTATTATGTTACGTATATCCTATTCTTCATTTAGAGTAGAGTACATTTTCGTTAAATGCTTTTATTCTAAAGATATACCGAATTTAATATCGACCGAAAATGCTTCGAAACAAACCTCAATAACTCCGAAGTTCTAAATCAATGGGACGTCATATTTATATCAAAATATTTATCAACATTTGCTTAAACTATGATATTAATTTTAATTTGTAGAACGGTTTTGGTAATTTTTTATGAATAAAATAAAACTACCATAATTTAGTAGTTTTTTCATTCCGCCGGCTTTTTCCATTTAGTACCGCGCGAGCGCTTGTCGAGGTCGGACCTATGTCGGTTGTTCTTGAATAAAATATAGAAATATTTCGTAAAATGTCAGTGTGTGGGACTGTCAATTGCTGTAAAAACGCTGTTAGTGTGCGTGTATGTGTTATTGCGATACTACGACCGACATAAGTTGATCCGTTGATAACGATCAATTGTTATTTTTATTGATAACGATCAATTATTGTTGTTGCTGGCCTAAGAATTGTACCACTTGTTGCTGGCCTAAGAATTGTACCACATCATTGTCATCTTGTTTAACCTTATTTATTTGGAGGTTATGCTGTAGGATGTGGATTGCATATCTAAAGTTATCTATCCTAATTAAAAAACAACAAGGCAACTTTTTTTGGTGAAACCGTACAACGACTAAATGTAATTATGCCTATGATTTTTTTAGATTATGACTAACTTGCCGACCCGCCGACAGCTGCGCTTGCGTTTTTACGTTATTTACTAGTTTATGTTTTATAGCCTTTTTCGATCATTTTACTATCCAATACTGAAATCATATTTTAAATCGGACCCGCGGTTCCTGAGTAGCACGTTCAAACAAATAAACAAGCAATCTCCTCAGCTTGATAATTGTATTTGAACATGAAACGGGTAACATACCATGATTTAATTGTTTTTGAGTTTTCCGATATTTCGACACTGTTGCAAGCGCCATGTTCACGGACAAACTGATGACACCGGCGGACTTATGTGACAGTGGGTATTTAGCCGATGAACTGGCTCACATTAAAGAGGTCCTTGAACGAAATGGCTATGAGCGACGTACACTACCTCCACGGTCATCCCCCGGAGTGCGCAGGTGTATGGTGGAACGTAGACCAGCCTTTCTACCATATATCAAAGGTGTGACGGACAGAATAGCAAATATTTTGCAGAAATCATCCGTAAAGACAGTTTTCACACCACTGAAAAAGATCTCAAATTTCCTGCGAACACCTAAGGATAGATTCCCACTGGATAAACCGGGTGTATATAAAGTTGACTGCAGTTGTGGAAGTTCGTATATAGGTCAAACAAAACGCACTATTGCCTGTCGGATAGGGGAACATATAAGAGCGGTAAAAAACGCAGATGTCAACAAGTCAGCTATCGCTCAACACCTATTAGAGTCTGGCTCAAATCACTGGATCGAATTGCATAACCCCCAAGTAATCTCAACGGAGAGATTCTATATACCAAGATTGGTTCAGGAGGCCATTGAGATTACCAAACACAGAAATTTTAATCGAGAAGATGGCTTCCAGTTGTCTGGAACGTGGAAACCTGTGGTGGAGTTATGCAAAAATCATAAAAGTGTATTGCCGGCCGCCCGGCCAGACACGGTGAGTGTAGTATGTCGCGATCGACTTGCATTCGTGAATGAAACAGGTGGTAGTGACAGTGACAATCAAACTCGCAATAAAAGACTCAGGAAGAGGGTAGATCGTTTCGTTTGTCAATAACGGTCTGCCTACCCGCCGCCCCGCCGGTGTCATCAGTTTGTCCGTGAACATGGCGCTTGCAACAGTGTCGAAATATCGGAAAACTCAAAAACAATTAAATCATGGTATGTTACCCGTTTCATGTTCAAATATAGTTAAAAACCATGATAGTTTAAAAAGTTATATTGATAATTGTAGTATAGATTTCCATAATATTTATTACAAAGAAAATATTCCGTAATTTTTTGTTCTTATTTTTACCGAGTATCCAATATGTAAACAAAAAATAATGTACCTTTCTAATAAATATATTATTTATTGTAAACATTAAATATGTACCTTTCTAATAAATACAGGGCGTCCCAAAGTTATGGGCCATGGAGGGGAAGTACCTTAAATATCGTAGATAGTGAATTTTGCTCAAACAAGACTTCATTTTATTTTTAAAAGTTAGTAATTCTGCATTCATTGATTTTCTAAAAATTACTTGCTTTGTCTGGGAATCGAACCGACTTACATGTAGAAAAAAAATACTCGATTTTTATGATACCAATCGAAAGAAAAGCTAAAAAATAATAACTCTGCTTAAGTAACATAGTATTTTAAAAGAAAGGAACAACGTGAAATTAATTATTTTAATCAAATAAAAAACATGAAACATTTTTTTTTGTAAATTAATTAATTAAATTACTTACTTTTTAAAATAAAATGAAGTCTTCTTTGAGCAAAATTCACTATCAACGATATATATGGTACTTCCCCTTCATGGCCCATAATTTTGGGACGCCCTGTATATAAAATAACACCCCTATTCACGTTCCCACTGCTGGGATAGGGACTTCTCTCTTGACGAGATAGATTAGGCCTTAATTCACCACGCTGGCCAAGTGCGGGTTGGTTTTTTAGGGTTCCGTAGCCAAATGGCAAAAACGGAACCCTTATAGATTCGTGATGTCCGTCCGTCCGTCCGTCCGTCCGTCCGTCCGTCCGTCCGTCCGTCCGTCCGTCCGTCTGTCCGTCCGTATGTCACAGCCGTTTTTCTCGGAAACTATAAGAGCTATAACGTTGAAATTTGGTGAGTAGATGTATTCTGTTAACCGCACTAAGATTTCAGAAAATAATTGAAAAAAAAATCATAAAATTTGGGGGTCCCCATACATAGGACTGAAATTTAAAAACTTTTTTTTAATCCAACCCATACGTGTGGGGTATCTATGAATAGGTCTTCTAAAATCATAACAATGTTTTTAAAACCATTTAATTCTAAACTTAATAGTTTGGACGTGAGACTCTTCCAAAGTGGAAAACAGAGTGTCCCCCCCCCTCTAATTTCTAAACTAAGAGGATGATAAATCTAGAAAAAATATATA
Source organism: Chloroclystis v-ata (assembly GCA_963691955.1). Lineage (NCBI taxonomy): Eukaryota > Metazoa > Arthropoda > Insecta > Lepidoptera > Geometridae > Chloroclystis > Chloroclystis v-ata. The sequence goes on from OY829905.1 coordinate 8,355,740, forward strand.
TTATACCATAACACCCCTATTCACGTTCCCACTGCTGGGACACAGGGACTTCTCTCTTGGCGAGAGAGATTAGGCCTTAATTCACCACGCTGGCCAAGTGCGGGTTGGTGAATGACACATGTTCTTCAAACTTTGAGAAGTTCTCAGAACATGCCGGTTTCCTCACGATGTTTGCCTTCACCGTTAGAGCACGTGTTTTTATAGCACACATAATTTTCTAAGAAGAAAAATCAGAGGTGCGCGGCGGGGTTTGAACCCACGACCTTCGGAATGAAAGTCGGGTGTGCTCCCACTTAGCCAACACGGCTCTATATTATACATAACCATAAAAACTAACAACGAAAATTAGTTTGAACGAAATCTATCAAGTAGTTTTTTTATAATACGTCATAAACTATTTCATATAAACAATTGCTGCGGAAGCCTACATGGGCGAGTCCGACTCGCACTTGGCCACTTTTTTTAATATATAAATGAAATATTTTCAATAAGTTCGTAATAAAATAAAAATAAATATAAAGTTCGAAACTACAAAGATAATACCTAAACATAATGATAATAACATGGTATATTTGTGTTTGAATAAATAAAAGTTTCGTTAACGAAACTTTTATACCATCTAACAAAACAAACAACTTAAATATATATATAGGTAATATAATTTATTTGTTTTGTTATAATTAGAATTTGTATTTAGTCCGTTCAATTTAGACTTTCGAACTTACATAAAGTCCCAACATTCGACAAAAAAAACATTTAATTACAAACCTACACATCAAATTTCAGAAGAATCGGTTTAATAATGAGCCCATAAGATGAGATGAATGAGGACATTTAACTTCAATAAGACTATTTTCAGTTTTATTCTTATATAGATAATTATTAATCATGAATGTTTTAATTTAAAATTATGTACTTAATTGATTTCAAATAATCAATCAGATTTAAAATGAATATTGATATTATTAAGATAAAACATAATTGATTCAAATATTGAAATAAAAATATCCGCCATTTTGAATTTAGGAAAATATATTAAACACCTATCAATTAAATAAAAACATTAATATAATAATTATTTCAGAATGAAACTGAAAAAAATCCACTCAATAAAATGGAATTTATTCGATGCCATTTTCTACAGATCTAAAATAATTATTAGTATATTTGTATGTTTTAGATCGACGAAGTATCAAGATCATTTAGTATTTTTCATAGAATTCGCGTGACGCGCCGGTCACGTGGTGCATAAAATATCCAATTTCGCAAAACTTCAAAAATTTAAAAGGGCTCTTAAAGTCGCGCGTAGTTTCTAGTGATAATCATCATCATCCATCTCATATTACGTGCCTATATTAATAGCCGGGGTTTGAACCCACAACCTTCTGAATGAAAATCGAGTTTCCCATTTAGCCAACAAGGCTTCACGGCAATTTCATTAGGTACTAGTAAATAAATAGAAAGCTTATTATTTCTCATATTGCCTCGGCTAACAAAGGTGTTGCAAACACTACAATGCAATGAAGCCAATGTAGCGCCTAACCCATACTGTAATGTTGGTTTACTGCAAAATGTGGGCGCAGCGTTTGCTTTCAGAAACAAACAGTAGCGATTACGTATTTTGTTGCGGAGTAGCTTTCCGCGTTGTAGATCCGCCCACGATTTCCCGCGGGAAAAGGCTGTTTTTTTTTCATGTGGCCTTCCTCGGTACATAATTGTTTGTACTACACAAACTGCATTTTATAGAAATCAATATGTTTTTATTTTTATTATTATCTTTTTAACAGGCTATTGTGTGTTCATGTTTTTTCAATATTTTATTGCTTGAAGTGTTTTGTTCCTTATATATTTATATTACTTATTTGTTTTACTCAAAATAAATAAATGATTTATGATTTATGAATTCTATTAACATATTTGTTCTTTAAGTAAGTTGTATTGTATTGTATTGTAAATATTAAATTAAATTAAATAAATATAAAAATGGAAATCATACCTGTGATAATAATATCACATATACATTTTTTGTCATATTTTTATTAGAATATATAAAACATTTTACTCACTGATTTTACTAATGACCGTCAATTCAGCCACTGCTGGGCACAGGTCTCACTTTAACTTATGTTATATTTATTGACAATAACTATCTTATATTGCTGGACAATTTACACATCGACATCATATATTTACATTATACATATATCGTAATATAAATGTTGTGTTGTGTTCAAGAGTGGATGAAACGAAATACTTAATCAGTCCGTCATTCCCTGGCATCGGCTGCTTATTGTGTACATTTGTAATTGATCGACTCTGGAATGTAGTCATGAATTTTAGGAGTTTACCCACGGGATATTTTTGTAGCGGTTAAAAATATAACTTTTGAGTACCTAAAGCACATAAGGACGACTGTGCCCAATTAGATAATAATGGAACCTATTCTAAATTATGTCTTATGTCCAGCAATGGACGTTTAACGGCTGAAATGATGATGAGTTATAATTAATAAATTATGACGTTTAACTGTTGAAGATTTTTGCCAGCCTGCAATCAGTCTCAAATGCGAGCCTGAGGACATTACATTAGACAGGTTGTAATTTCAGAACATCGATCAAGTCAATTTGGAAATTCTGAGAGGGCACTTAGCACGCCAATTACTTGAAAACCACGGTAAAGAACACGATGTTAAGAGCAAAACTTCATTACGAGAGCCTTATTTGATTAATTTGTTTATATTCCATTTTATAATTATAACGTAGTTATGAATATAAATACTGCTGGATACTAATGAACCCTAAGACACGCATAGATATTAGAAAATGTTATAGAAAAAATGTCAAGACCACAAAGTAACGTTGGTCCTCGCGTGGGAGTCGAACCCACGCTTTCCAGTTTAGCCCTGGCTGCGATAGACCACTACGCTAACGAGAATTACGTTATAAGCTTCAATTTATTCTATAGCTGATATCTCAGTTAAGAATTACACACACATATACTATTATACTTAATTAATATTATAATTGTGTTATCTACTGGCTGGTAAGAGCTGTGTTGGCCTAGTGGTAGCTCACTCGGGTTTCATTCTGAAGGTCGTGAACTCAAACCCCGCCACGCACCTCTGGGTATTTCTTCTAGAACAAATTCGCTATACACGAGCTCTAACCGGCACGTTCTGAGAACTTGAAAAATATGAAATAAAAGTGTTATTCAACCCGCACTTGGCCAGCGTGGTGAATTAAGGCCTAATCTCTCTCGTAAAGAGAGAAGTCCCTGTGTCCCAGCAGTGGGAACGTTAATAGGAGTGATGATGATGAATCTACTGGCTAATATATTAATTTACGTAGACGTCATCTAGCAATAGTAATCCATTAGCAACAAAGCATAGTTACATGTAGTTTTACCCAAGGGACTAAGCTCGGGCAGTTGTCACGCAATTGTGCAGAAGTTAGGGCTTGAACTTGGCGTTATCAATATTAAATAAATATTGCTGGACAATTCATACAGCAACTAGCCCCATGGTAAGCTCAAAGCTTGTAGTTATTACGGGTATCTGATATAAATATTTTTTATTTCTATACCATATGAATTAACGCGATGAAAAAAAAGATAAGATGTGATAGAATGTGTTATTTCATACGCCAAAAATGTGATTAATATAATTTTTTTTGGCAATCTATTAAAATGCAAATATCTACTAGAAAACAAATTGATATCATATTGTTTAGTCTATTATATTATTTTTTAAATATTTTATAGAATTAGATACCGAATATTATACAAAAAGTACGATAATATTATGCTCCAAGTCTGGTAGTTTATGAAGATGCAAATTTACTGTCACGGGAATTCTCGGCAATGAAAGTTAATTCAAAAAGTATATTTACTTAACATTTAGAATATATCACGTGTCTCCAGCTAGGTTATATTTATTAGCGCCGGCCTGAGAATAGTACCACCTTAAGGTTAGCTCGCAGCTTGATATGCTATGAATCTACTAAAATTTAGTCTGTTTTAGTTTCTGAAATGTCTCTTGAAAATAATGTCTGAAATTATTTAATCATGAATTATACTTTATTGTACACAAAACAGACATAATAAAATAAATAAAACCAAACATAATAAATAACATTTGACAAATTAAAATACATGCACAATAGGTGTGCATTTAATGCATTTTATAAATATATCTACATCTATAATCGAAATAAGAACAAGCAAACGAAACATTTTAGACTTGAGTTCAAAACTATCAATTATTATCTCCATTTTATCAATATCTCAAAATTTAAAACACATTTAAATGTTACACACGGAACTCTTACAAAGGAAATATGTAGATAAACCCCGTATTTATTTACTCCAGATGCAAAAGCCCGAATACGTTCCGTTTTACGTCTTATCGCCGCGTAGAACAATAAGGGAGCATTGAGCAGTTGCACACACCTAGTATACGTTCCATACCCGTTTGTTTGCACAAAGCGTTGATTCTGCCTCCGATAACCAAGTTTGTCTTGCATCTTGGCATACATCCAGCACTTTTGACTTACAGAACTCTAGTGAGAAAAGTTTTAATGGAATAACATTAAATTATACGATATATTCTAATTGCTCTGATAAAAGGAAACGTATTTGGTTTATGTAAGTTTATTTTCAATTAACGTGGAACATATTCAATGAAGTTTCTGAATGCGTCTTATATTTTTACATCATAAATTGGCGAAGTGTCAATTGTACCATTGATTTGTACCATCAATGGTACTACTGACACTAGCACGTGTCGCTAGTACCATTGCATCGAATTATAAAATAAATATAATTAATCTATCTTCAAAAAAGCTATTTCAATTAGCCTCTATAAAATTTTAAGAACTCAAGGATACCATCATCAGATCATGACCTGATGAATATGCAACCTGGAAAGCTATAATTACTCTATCAAACAAAAGAACAATTTGGCAAATTGGTGCAGGCGACTTTGGTTAATCTGTGAGTATACAGAAATGAAAGATCCCGAGGAATTGAGATCCCTCCTTTTTTTGAAGTGTGTAACGAAAGCATGGCACATGTAAATGTGGCAGGGTGCGTAATGCAGAGTTCAAGTGTAGTTAGCGCATCGTGCTGCGACAACCTACTGACCGCGCGGCGAGGTCGACGCCCCATGCACCCCGGCGCATTTCAGGGACCTACCAATACAGGACTACACTTTTGAGTTTCCCGCGTCTGTGAGTCATGAGTGTGACGCGGGGCGGAAGGCTTGGCGGGACACGCATCTAAGTTTTATCCAACAGGGATTGTCTGGGCCTAGTTCTAGCCGGAATGATATCGTATAGACCTAGTTTTATCCAACAGGGAATGGCTGGACCTAGTTGTAGCCGGCATGATGAAGGCTAGACCTAGTTTTACCCGAAAACAATCGGCTCGTACTAGGTTTAACCAAGAGTAAGTAAGTGGCTACACCTAGTTCTAACCGGCTAAAACTAGGTGTAGACGCACTTCTGGTATTAGCCGTAACATATATATTAGCAGAAGACGGTTAGTAGTGTCTTCCTACTGTACAGTCGGCCAAAAAATTGGTCTACCTGTTTTGACAAAGTTTCTGTGCGATGTAATGATCGATATGGTTGACTTTTCTAACATAATTTAACTGACGTACATACGAATCTCAACCGTAGGGTGGTAGATCACATTTTTTGCTGACTGTACCAACTCACTTACTCTCGGAAAGCGTGGTGATTATACCGAATCCCACAAAGACGAAAAATATGTTCTATAAACCCTTAGTCACATGTCTAATTTTGACACGTAAAATGCTATGATAATATAGAGATGCTGATGACAAGAGAAAGACGTCTTCACTTCACTCTGACTTCTATCCACAGGATATTATTTAGATAAGCCAAAAAGATATGATCACTTTATTAAATATCTCAACGTCCAGTGCGTATTAGCCTCTAGAAATTTCCCGAGCACTACTGGTTTGTGGACAGTTGCTTTAACACGATCATTACTCGTAATTTATAGTTCAATTTATTCATAATGAGATGGCTTTGTAACGACTAATGTGTCTGTTTAATTTAATTACAAACATGCATTGTATCTGTTCGTAATTGGGACTATAAACTGAATACGAATCTTTTTATTAATAATTATTGTTAACGCCAAATGTGTGGTGCCGACTTAAGAATGGTATCACCCCATCGACCTAAGAATGGTATCACCGCATTTCTACCGGCGGGTGTCGTCTACCGACCAAGAGTTCTTGCCGGGAGATTAGTCCCTAATTCCTCACGCTGGCCAAGTGCGGGTTGGTGAATGACACATGTCCTTCAAACTTCAGTCAGAAGAACAAGTCAGAAAATAGCGGTGTCCTCACGATGTTCGCCTTCACCAATAAAGCACAGCTTACAAAGCGCACATAAAAATTTCAAGAAGAAAAATCCTGAGTTTCACGACCTTCGGAATGAAAGTCGAGTGTGCTTCCACTTAACCTGCATGGCAGCTAGAAAAGATTACTATTGTAAAAGTCCAGCGAATCCACAGTAACCTTGAAACATAGCCTCTACAAAGATCTAGTATAATGGATAGAGCCCTGTGTCTTTACCTTTTACTACATAAATAAAAACAAAATACCGAAACTAAAGTGTCCCAGATTCTAGCACAAGTTCCACCATGGAGAAAAAGTAGTGTTCAAGTATAGGCTTTGTGCGGCCACGATACCCTAGTGACCTAGCGCGGGGTCACTGACCGATGCTACATGGGATGTAACTCTAAATATTTGTATTCGAAGGTACCCTTTGTAACTTAGTAAACCTTGCATTACAAATTAATGACCTAGTGAACAATTAATGGAGTTATTTATCTATAACTTTATTTTGAAATCGGATTAAAAAGATACAATTTAAGTGGCGATTTTGTACGAAAATTGAGTTAAAAATACAAAGTAAAATTTCGAAGCACGAGATCTGGGACTCTACTACTAATCTAATCCTTTAGATACCAATAAAATTATTTTAGTTTTAAAAAATTAAGTTTTTTTGGTATTTCTGGAGTACAAAAATGTTCGAACCATTTTAACCCAGTGTTACATGTACCTAATACTCGTGTGCTTAGAACGATGTTAAATAAAATATTTAATAGTAAATGCCTTGCTAGGGGTCGTTTACGCTTGTGAAAGGTATTCCAGTGCAGCAATTACATCTTACTACAGGTGTAATTGCAGTCTAGATACACTCAGCTGTTTATTGATTATTATTATTTACTATTTTTGCTTGAAAATAATAAAGACAGTCAAGGCAAAATAATTTCCATGTTTAAATTCAAATGTACCTAAGTAAGACCTATTTTATTGGAATTGACTTATTATTATTAGTTTATGTTTACGTAAATAATAAAAATTGCTGGACAATTTACACAACGTTTTTTTATATTAACAAATTATGTCAATATATAGATATACCTATATACCTTTGCTAAGTGGCTTTTCTCTATTGTGCTCTATTGCCTAGTGGTAGCAGAAGTTTAAATGTTTATAAACATCAATTAGCTTGGGCTTAGTTCTGCTTTTAGTTGCCTAGTAACTTTATATTGCATTTGCTTCCATTACCCAAATATTAGCTAAGTTCTTGATTTTATATAGGATTATTGTTATAGACATAGTCACAGTACATAGTTGACTTGTCTATACTAACACTATGAGCGCCCATGACACATACCTACTCGTATCTACAGCACGGTGTCGCGACGGTGAAGGTCCTAGGCCTGAACCGCTGAGTTTGGGCACTGAATGTGTTAAGAATATATCCGTTAACGAACTCTTTTTTAGAGGTACTTTTTTATGCCAGCATCACACGGCATTACCAATAAGAACTTAGGTGTATTATTTAGAAGGCAGTACAACTTACATTATTAAGATTTATTCTGTAAGTTACCTACCTATGTAAGTCCTATTACAATTTCCACCCAGGTTAACATTAAAACACAAATCGACTGTCCCTAAGTACAGTATCGAATCTGAAAATGGCTACTTTTCAGGACGGCCATTTGAAGTTGGAATTGGTTGCTTTTTGGAATATCTTTTTATTTGAAAGAGGCAGATCAACAATTTTTTCAGGATAGCGGCTTCAATTTATACTTAAACTTTGGATATTAACGGTAATAAGAAATTCTCAACAGATTCTAGGATTTTTCAGTTTCAATAGCTTACATCGTACAAGCTAGCCCTCAAAACATCGAAACTACCCAATTCGACAGTATACTTGGAAATTTTACCCTATATTTTTATCGAAAGTGGTAATTTCATTAGTTTACGTGGTAGAAATCTGTATATTCGATTGTACTCCTATCATTTTGGTCAAAGATAATATTCTAGAAAGTTAATAAAAGTTCATTATTTTGATATGTAATATGTATTACAAAGACAGGAATGACTAAATAATAGATTATAAGGTCTGATTATTACTAAAATCGACAAACAATCAAAATAAAATAATATATTTTAACAAAAGTACACTTCTAATCAATATAAGCAAAATTAGAACAAATTCAGACTTTAGTTTGAGTCATCATATTTATCGGGTAAATTTTCTTCATGTTTAAGGTTCTATGATAATTGGTGATGTTTTTTGTGGTATTACCTAAAGGTAATACAAAATTACACATAGACATCAGGTGCTTGTATTTAGCTTCGGGCAAAGGTACATACATCTCTGTACAAATTATAAATTATTTTAATACATCTTGCTCCTCTCTGACCCTTTTTGTATCTTGTAACGTATTTAACAAGTGACTGTAATTATAAAAATTATATTTTAAATACAAACAGTTTGGGTCTTCTTTTCTTAACCTTAAATATCGCCTTGTGTTATTTCAATAACGTTGTAGGACTTACCCTCAATTTTGGCCTACCTGACCAATGCATACCACAGATCCAGGGTGTAAATGAGGATTCCTTTAGCCTTTATTATTTTTATTTTCTCGTTCAATACGGGCGAACCGTATCACCTTCATTTTGGGCATGACCTTATTCAAGAAATCTGTGAGTTATGTCCATCCATAACTTCCACAATTGTTGCACCCTAACACGGTACATGTACTAACTTAAAGCAATCTACCACTTAAGCTTAACATTGTAGAATGTTTATGTATGCAATAAATAAATAAACTCTGTATATGTTATAGCCTAAGCAGTTATCTAAGCAACATCAAAATTTCTTACCACCCTTTTTGACTATACATTTTATTAAGTGCATCAGGCAGCTTGACTCTTTATTGCCTCTATTTTAGCCGTGCATTTTGTCCTCAAAACAAAATGCCTCTTTTGTGCCAAAAAATAAAATAAAGAATTAACTTTCTCTTGTAGTAAAATAAACCTATAACTCCATGAGGAGAATTAAGGATTATCTGAATATCAAATGTTGAGCAAACCACTTCCGGGTACTTTTATTGAGCCAGCTGCTTATAACTCTCCTAAGGTTGGCTTAGATTCTCTAGGTAAAGATTGATCTTCGTTTTACTGTCACTGTTTAGACTTTTGTTTGGTTTAGACACAATAATGCTTGGCGAGACTGTCGTATTTCGTGATGGGTTATCGTCGATCATTCTTTCCAATAAAGTGAAATCATCTAAAGCATCTCTAAAGTTACAGTTTAGTGGTAGGAAATGAAGATTCAAATAAAATAAGTCGTAAGTAGTCCTAAGTAAAATTGGTAACGTGTATACGTTCCTATTAATCACTAGCCACACTGATAAACGCAACAGGTAATGTCACTAAATATTTTAACGTTGATATTGTCTTGAATTTAGCTATCAAAAGTAGACGAAATTAAATAAATAATGTTGTAAAAACCACATAGCATCATCTAACCCAATGTAAACAAGTTTGTGTTATGATGACTTATTTACATTATTATATTTATAGATTTTCTTTTAAAGGAAGGTACATAGATTATAATCTATAGATCGTATAAACATTTGTCCTAAAGGCGGGAATTTTACCCGCAATTTTCGCCAGCCGAACTAGATCGCTCGGCTTTAAATTATTTATCTTTTAGGTAGTACTTTCGGTTGTATTTGAATGTATATAAGATAAATAAATTAACATTCGATAGCATTTATTTTATGTTAATACGTGGTATACTATTGAATGTGGCAATTTCGATAAGAAAACATTTTGAAATTGCAACGTAAACTGATGAAACTGCTACATTCGATGCAAAAGTCTCTTACTGTCTCGACGTAAAATATTGAAACGGTCACTATCAATACTTTACGCAGACATCACACAGTAGGTTTTTATGAATCTTATAAAAAATATTGTTAAACTAGGATTATAATTACTAAAAATTACCGTTAATTATTTCAGTAATATATTTTTATAGCGAGTGATGCGACGTATACTCGCGAAAGCGGTAGTTTCGTCTCGTTCGCATAGTGATCAGCACAGCGTATACGCTCGAAACTTAATTTTCGATATCCTACGTCTGAACAAAATGTTACATTCGATTGTATACGTTTAGCTAGAGGAGAAACTAATGAAAAATATTAATTTTTCTTTTCATCCAATTAAAGAACACATAAAAATAAGTCATTTAAGCAAATAAAAAAAAAATGCCTATTTTCATTTTCGATACTGTACTTAGGGACAGTCGAAATTACCTATTACAGTCATAACGAATCTCGCGACAGAACTTTTCACCTAATTACTTAGGCTGTATTAATATAGGGAAAGCGGCATAAAAATGGGTCATATATTGGCTGAAGAGTGAGACGAAAAATAGTGCAACAAATTGTGGTATAGCGCTGTCCCGTTTACCCGCCGGAAATCAATAGAATAGCCACGTGGATGAAAAGGAACGTTCCATTTTACACCGAAAGAATGTCGCGAGCAGACGTTGCTCGGCCCAATATTAGATATTGAATTTGGTCGAGTTTGAAGCTCAAATTACTATTACGTGCCAGAAAAGTTCCGGTTCAACTCTTTGGAGTATGAAAGAAAATATTGAAACGAAAAGCATTGTAACTTGTTATGAATATACCTTAGTTACAGCACTATTTAGAAAGGTTTGCATAAAAATATAAATTGTGTTTCGAAGTAATTTTTAAGGTCTTCATTATGTCAAAAAATATATAAAAATGCAAAGTAAAACATTTTATATGTATGATCTGTAAGGTTAAATTTACAAAAGTTAACACAGCCTGGAAAATTAAAATCGTGAACAATTTTAGTTAATTTTCTTTGCACAATGCAATTAACTTAAATGTAACCAACCTAATTTCCCCTCATACCTACCTATATCTTCAGTGACCTACTAGATAACGCCCGAAAATAGACCACCCAACTTCTTAAAAAGTAACAAGTAGTGACATCTAGGCACAAGGTTTTGAGATTGCTACCGTTTTCGTAAACTTTTTAAAAGATGGCGCTTATTTCTGCTCTAAGCGAGCAATGAAAACTTTCAGATCTGTTGCGGGTGTTTTCAGGCTCATTTTCAGTGAACCCTTAAGCATATCAAACGGTACCGAAAGATGGCGCTTACTGCAGAAACCTTGCTTGGAAAGTAAGGATTGTATTCGTCCATAGATGTCGCTATACAGCAGGGCTGTTTTCAGACCTTTTTCAGCATAGTTCAACGATGAAAAACTAGGTGGCGCTGAATATTAGCTTTAATACATTTCATGATTGAACCTTGCAAGTTTCTTTTATAAAACGTTTTGAATAGATGGCGTTGTTGATGATTAACTTTGACTAGAAGGTTTATGTTTAAGGTAGAAACCTTATCAGGTCTAAAAATTCACAGAATATCACTCAGCTTGAGTAAAGATGGCAACTACTTGACCTACACCATCAACTTATTATTATTATTATTATTATTTTATTATAGACGAGCAGCTTAGATGCTGATGTGTCTATGTCACAGTGTTGGAAGGTACAGTCATTGTTTATTTCTTGTCATCTGTAGTGTATTTGTGCGTAACCAGTGGTCGAGTCTGTTTTTAAAGCAGTTTGTAGAGCTAGCTGTCACAACTTCTTCAGGTAGTCCGTTCCAATTCTGAACGACTCTGTTGGAAAGGAAGTGATGTGCAGAGAGAGTGTTCGTATTCACCCGGATTATTCTGAGACTGTGTCCACGGGCCGATTTTGTTGGGTGATGCAGAACGAATATGTCTTTAATGTTTGGTAAATTGTAAAAATTTTTCAATATTTTATAAGTCTCAATGAGATCACCACGAAGGCGTCTTTCCTCTAGAGTAGTGAGGTGCAGTATTTTCAGTCTATCTTCATAGGACATTCGACGGAGGCTCATGGGCATTTTTGTAGCTCTTCTCTGTACGCTCTCCAAAAGATCTATGATACTTGATACTTGATAGTTTTTCTTTTTATGTTTTCTAATATTTTAAGTGCGTTTCTTCAGGATATTGACCTTGGACAACGGGAACCAATGTAATTTGTTTTATATAATTCCCATTGTCCCCGGTGACCGGGGACTTGGTCACCGGGGACAACGGGAAGGACCCTTTTATATGTATAGCGCTCATGATACAAGTCAGTAGAGAAGTTGAACCTGGCACAGCTCTGTCATTTAATCCTTCTAGTGCAGGTAAATATGACACCATAGTATTCAAGGTAAGGTTTTATAATTTTCAAGATTTTTCGTGCGGGATTTTGGGAGCAACCCTATATAACGACTTACATGATATCACCAAGCTTAAGCCTGGTGTGTATAAGCGCGCAGGTCTTATGATCGGCGGAGGAGACGGCGGCTCGGCGCCGGCGCATGGGGCGCGGGGAGGGGGGCGAGTCGTCGGCGCCGGCGGCGGGCGCTGTGAGCCGCCGCACGCCGGGCGAGCTGCCGCGCCGCCGCATCGAGGCAGCTCGCCCTCCCACGCCGCCCAGCATCCTGGAAACATGAAAAGGCTTTTATTAGTTAAGTAGTTAGAGTCATTACAGAGTTAATAAATAAATATATAAGTATATTTATTTCATAATTTATATTAAAGGATATAAGAAAGTTTCTCAAGAGTGCATGTACTTTTTAAATTAAAGCAATAAGTAATTATATTTTGTGTAAGTGGCGACTCTAAAATTCGGCAGTTGTCAATTATAATTATTACGATTATTGGTAATTTTGAATTGATAATTGTGAAAACAAATTACTAAAGACATTATGAGGCCTAACCACGGGGCCTAACCTTATAATGTCAGTAATGAATATTTGCGATATCTCAAGTTAATTATTTAAATAGGTAACAACAATAACACCAGTCATCTGACTCACAAATTAATAATTTTAACCTAAAACCGTTTCTTCTTTACAGAGCTATAAATTAAATTTATTTTACGAACAATAGAAATGTTGAGCGTATCAAAAACTTATAATGAGATTTCGTTTATGAATGTTTCTGGGAATGGTTATGCCCTCTGTAATGTCAGAGCATAAAACAAAATATAGAGCCATCTTCGTCTTTAATAAAACTCTTTAATTTGATATTAGTGTCACTTTGCATTAATGGTTTTACTTCTACGGTATATTCAACAGTCTTCCTCTTATATACTTACATCCTCTAAGGATACCTAAAGGAACCGATAAGATAACGATTTTAAACTCAAGATATTCTTCGACGACCTCTGTGGCGCAGCGAGCGGAGGTCCGCCTACGACGCAAGAGGTTGCGGGTTCTATTCCCGCCTTGGCAAAAATAACGGGTGCTTGATTTCTGATATACTCTATACAGTATATCAGCAGTCAAGCACCCGTAAAACCAGCTTGTAAACTTCACGGTGCTAGTTGTGGCTGTGTGAATCGTCCAGTAATATTTATTGATTCTGAATATTTCGAAACAGTTCTTTTCGAAATCTAAACTTATCAAACCTACAAGCTAAACCACGATGGAGCTATATGAAAGAAGAGTAGGTACGAAGATAGTAGGTACATACTATAGTTTTCCTAGGTATTCGTGCTGAATTGAACTCTATTGCGGCATGGTATGAGTTGCAATTTACACAAACTCACTTACGAGTGAAGAACGCACTTACTGTGCCACAGTAACCTCTGAGTAAAATTGTTTCTGATTTTCTCTCGAATTTGCGCAGTTTGTAAATAATACGGCTTACAGAACATCCAACGTCTGTTTATATTTAAACGAATATATTTATTTAAATAACACAAACGAACTCATTTGGAATTAGATGCAGATTAAACTGGTTTTCCGTAAAATCCTATCTTATTACTCTTGAAGATTTCTGTTGATGGGTAAGTACCTACTTAATAAGACAAATAGGTAGGTATCCACAATAAGGGTTTAATGAGTCAGTAAACTCACGTCGTATAATTTTTTGTTGTAGTTTGCACTACGAAACTACAATAAAACATTCGCAGCTAATTTTTAAGGTGTCATCGGTGAATAGGTATGTACCTACGGAATTCATATATCAAAAAGATATACACCCTGAACCGCCCGTGACTCCCCTCGTTTTATTCCCATGTTATCTCGCTTTTTAACCTTGTCTTGGTTAGGTACGAATATTTTAAAACCAAAAGCAGCCCAACAACCTAGTCGTTCTGGAGTTATAAAAGTGCAATGTAATTTGCATAAAATTTAATAAAAGGATTAGAAGAATCTATGGAAAACCTTGAAAGCTTTAAATGTAAAAATAACCTGGGCAGTGTAAAGGCAGAAACACATTTGTAACACCCGACGCCCCCGATGAAACGTGATGCGTGTTGAGTCGAATCAAATGTATGGTTTTCTATAGACCAGAAACACACTTTGAACACGCGACCCGACGCCACGCGCGCACACGCCACCTGATCCAGACGTGCCAGATCTGCGTGTGCGTGTTTACCCCCACCATGCGTTCCCATGGTGGGGGTAAACACGCCATCCGACGCGGGAGCGCAGTATGTTTCTAGACAACACTCGACGCCACGCGTCATTCGTTCGAGAACTGTCACTTTATGACAATTTCATATTAAATTTTTGCATTTATTTAGTGAAATGATGATGAAATGCTAGTATGTCGTGGCGTCGCGTGTTGGTAATATGCACGGTGCACGTCGGGTGTCGACACGTCGCGTCGCGTCGGGTGTTACAAATGTGTTCCCTGCTTTAAAGTTCCCAAAGCATTCGCTAGATTATGTTATTTATATTAGCAGTTTTGCTAAAATGATAAAATTAAAATTCGTCTCCATTCATATTTCACTAAAAGTATCAGGGTTCTGAAACTCAACTTTTTCTAAGTCCTTGATCCACGCGTATACTTTGGAAGGCTCTATAATTAGAGGCGGGCGGTGATCCGATTCGGGAGTAATCAGCCGTGGCTCCACAGCCACTTTATAAGGCTTATAATTTTATCTTACTCAGACCCACCTCGAGTGCCAATTATATTTTAGAAGATTATTTGATTTTATACTTTCTAATGTTTATACTAGATATAATTAGAGAATAACTCTGTAGCGCATGTTGTCCGTTTGTTAAGCAGATAATCATAAAATAATACAATTAATTGAGAACCTCATTTTTTGAAGTTGGTTAAAAACTAAAAAAACCACAAGCACTTTAACGTTTGATTTTTTAAGTTCGTGTTTACTTTCTTACACACAGTGTGTTTTTATTGAATTTGTTATGTAGTATTGAGTTGTTAATTGTTATTTTGTACCTATATTTATTAATTAAAGATAAATAACAACCCAATTCAACACGCTGTCAAAACATATTTTTATTTAGATATACATAAAATAATTAATAAGTTAATAATTTAGCTTTAACGGTATACATAAGTAACAAGTTATAGTGTCAAAGATAAAACAAAACAATACGTAATATAATTTTAAAATGATATACACTTTGCATGTATTACAAATAGCCACTAGGTATAAGTACTCATAATATTAAGTACTTATCACTAAACGACCTATTACTAAACAAAGGTCACGATCATACACCTAATCTTTGTTTTGGTGGTTCACAGTATCACTATCGCTTCCGTATTCAGTGCCAGTATCTTCCATAAAGCACAACAGTAAAGTTAAATCCATTTCCCCGTTGACTTTTCAGCTTCAATTTTGCGAACCTTTGACCAATCCCACCAGCTTTGAGAACAGGGTAGCCTCCTGAGCCATCTTTATCATTATCCTTGATGCTTATAGCTGAGATGTATGCGGTATTTTGTTGTCCTGCTGCTGGGAACTCTATTTCTGATGTTCGAACCATTAGTGGGAATCCGTACTTCCATTCGTTGGTGTTGTAAAGGACCATGTCTCCGTATGATGGACGGCCGACGATGAGGTCGTGGCTCTGAGCACACGCGCCCGCCACTACGCAGAGAATCGTGAGCAAAGTTAGTTTCATTTTGACTGTGTTCGTTCGTTACTGATGTGATAATAGGATGCTGTTGTTTTATATTGTGGTGGATAGGGTTATGCGTGAGTGAGGCAAGCGGGCAAGAGTGATAAAAGTTTAGGCTTCTACGAAGATTATTTTTATTTTATTACTAAACAAATAAAATGATAATTTCAATTACGTTCATTTATTATTAGCAGAGATGTTTTAGGTTATTATTTAACTAAACTGAGTTTAAGCATTTGCCTATTCAAAAGCTATTATATTATACTTATCTTTCAGACATTTTACTGCAATTTTTGTTTTGTGATACTGTTTAAATCCTACGACATTTCTGTTGTAATTATTAGAAATATTTAAGTCAAGAGTTGTTCTTTTTCCGTTCCGGTTACATCTTGCATACTCCAATCCAAACATCTATCACAATAAGATCACAAATCTTATGACGCACTTGTGTACTCTACCTGTTTGTTTAATGTCAAATGTGTCACGATTTGCAAACAATTATCCACTACGTTTTCAGTTTTGCCAAGGAAAGTACTTGAAGAGGTATTTTCTGTTGATTTATGATAAGGTTTTCTAGGAAGAAAACAAGAGAAGGTGAAAAAACGTGACTGTAAAACTGACATGTGTTCCGTTCGGTGTCAGACTGGCGTCGTAGTAGAAGATAACAAAATGTTCTATTCAATGTCACGATGATGTCAGGTAGTTATAGAATGTCAACTAATATATATAGATTTATATTACTTCCGGTCTATTAGTTCTCGGTACAGAAATAGTGTTAAACACAGCAAATTCTAGCTACAAATATATTACAATATTTGTTAACGTGTTACCTTAAAGCCTGCCTTATTAATATTATAAATGGGTTTACTCACGTTTTATAAGTTGTCTATTTCTATGCGCGAATGTATTCATCATAGCCGATCGATCACCTATTGAGTATCAGTCTCCGGTAAAGTCAATACTTTTTTTTCCCCAGGCTCAAGCTGAGGGTGCATTGAAGTGAAGGAAAATATCGATCTGGTAAAACTACGCGGTTTATTTGGCTTCAGAAGCATTGATTTCTATTCTATGGATTTAGATTATTCCCGAAAACCCCCATAGTTTCAAGGGGAATATTTGAAGCGAATTCCCGGAAACAATTAGCAGCGAATTCAATTGTTTATTTTTCAATCGTGAGTGCAATCTTCTAGTAAGTATATTTGTTTTGGCGGGTAAAAAAATAATAACAAAATATATTTTTGTAATTAAGTAAAGTTTAAGTTTAATGCGCTAAATGTTCATTTAACAGTTAACGGATGAAGTCTTGAGTATTGAATCGTCTATTTAATAATGTTAATAATGCATAATAAAGTCCATCTAATTACAATATCATACTAAAATTCTCGAGAGCTTTGGAAGCAACAAGTTGGGAGAGAATCCCGTCATCAAATTGCCGTTGCGAAAACCCTTCTCAATGTAAATAGATTTTATCTAAAGCTTTTTGTCAATTTATTTAGGTTTTATTCGTTTACTTCCCTAACTGTATTGGTATTTTCCCGCAGGTGATTTTTAAAACCCTATGAGATGCTCTGCTTCTAGGGTATGAGATAAAATGTTTAAAAATTAGGTCATTCTTAACCTTTTGCCGATAAGAATGAGAATATCTTTATTGTTTTAATGTGTAAATATAAATCCATGTTGGTCTTAAGTAAATTAAAGTACCAACATTTTTATCCTTTTTGAGCAGTTTAAATAATGCGGCAATCTATTTATTCATTTATGAGCATAGCTATCACCATTTGAATTTTTTAGGTCTCACAGGCCTTTTCTACAAAAAGGATAACTATGTTGAAATTAGAAACTAGAAGATTGCTCTTAGCATCATAATGTGATAATTTCCTCTAATTAATGAGGCAGAACCTTTTGGCTAATACCTTCTGAACAACCACTTCAGACTCAAGTTGCGAATGCAAAGGTACACTTTGTATAGAGATTAGTTTGGGACAAAATGTAGAAACGAAATTCTGGTACAATGCTAGTGAATTTACTTTGTGAATAGCTTTCCATCTCCAGCACAAACAATTTCAAAGCAGGGCACGATTCACACAATACAGTGAAATTTATATAGTTTTACGAAATAATTTATAGTTTTTATTTCTAGCTGCGGAATCTAAACACTGACTTATGTACTTATGTATTTATAATATTAAAGTAATTAATTTTAAAATTGTTAAGTGAATTTTTAAGCTACCAAAATCAACAGGATACACGTAGAACGAATGATCAATGGAGCCTAAAAAATTACGAATGGAGATTACATAAATTAGAAGTAGCTCGATCTATAAAAAACGGAGAAAAACATTTAAATAGATTAATCTATAGGTAGGTTTACGTTATTCCATTATTCGTTCAATGTAGATGAACTTTGTCTTGATAATTCTTTTAAATCACGCTGGTAACATTTCATCATCATCATCATCATATCAGCCGTCGGACGTCCACTGCTGGACATAGGCCTCCCTTAATGAATTCCAGTCGTTTCGGTCGGATGCGACTTGCATCCACCGTGAACCAGCTAACTTCACCAACTCATCCGTCCATCTGGTAGGTGGGCGTCCGACGCTGCGTTTTCCGATCCGTGGTCTCCACTCGAGAACTTTTCGGCCCCATCGGCCATCCGTTCTCCGAGCTATATGGCCTGCCCATTGCCACTACAGACCCATCTCGCTTTTGAGCCATGTTTATAAGCTGTTTTCTCGGGTTATTTCTAACCGACTCGAACGCAGGTTTGATGACTTCCAGCCTCCCGAACAAGCCGGTTTTCGAAAAGGCTACAGTACCGTAGACCACATACATACGCTGCGGCAGGTTATACAGAAGACCGAAGAGTATAACTTGCCGCTCTGTTTAGCGTTTGTGGACTACGAGAAAGCCTTTGATTCGGTCGAAACATGGGCGGTGCTTGAGTTACTCCAGCGGGGCCGTATTGACTATCGGTATATCGAAGTGTTGAAGTGTTTGTATAGAAACGCCACCATGTCCGTCCGAGTACAGGAACAGAGTTCGGAGGCTATTCCTTTAAAAAGGGGCGTTAGACAGGGAGACGTTTTGTCTCCGAAACTGTTTACTGCCTCTTTGGAAGACGCCTTTAAACTTCTGGATTGGAAAGGATTGGGCATAAATATCAACGGCGAATACATCACTCACCTTCGTTTCGCTGACGATATCGTAGTCATGGCAAACTCAATGGATGAACTCGGCACAATGCTCGAAGGCCTCAATCGAGTCTCCCAACGGGTTGGTCTCAAAATGAACATGGACAAGACGAAAGTCATGTAGAGCCTTCCCCTGTTATGGTTGAGAACTCGGCTCTCGAAGTTGTTGACGCATATGTATACCTAGGACAGACAGTCCAATTAGGTAGGTCCAACTTCGAGAAGGAGGTCACTCGCCGAATCCAACTCGGATGGGCAGCGTTCGGGAAGCTACGTAACATCTTTTCGTCAAAAATACCTCAGTGCCTTAAGACGAAAGTCTTCAATCAGTGTGTGTTGCCAGTGGTAACATTTAATTTATAAAAATACTAGCTTTCCGCCCGCGGCTTCGCCCGCATTATGTTAGATTTTCCCACGGTAAAAAGTACCGCGGGAAAATCTAACATAATATATGTCCTTCTCCCGGTTCTAAGCTGCCTCCCCACCAAGTTTCAGTCAAATCGGTTCGGCCGTTCTCGAGTTATAAGTGAAGTAACCAACACGACTTTCTTTTATATAAATATATAGACTAGTTTATATATACATATAGATTTCAAATAATAAAGTAGCGAACCAAAGATAAATTAGCGAAGTGTGAACCATTAAAACCACTATCATAATGCAAACACAAGTTTCGCTGAGCAAACAATTTGTTATTTCTACAAGATTGTGTTTTTAATTAAAATAAGAAATTAAGAGTCTATGCCAGCGCCATACCGTTTTCAAGCTTTTTCTTCGATATTGACTTCATTGATTGATTTTGTGATTGATATACTTAATTATTTTTACAATTATTTATATTTCAATTTTTTTATCAGAAAACTACATAGTCAGGTTTGCGAATTTACAAATATTATATAAGTAGTTTCAATCAATCAATCAATCATTTTTAACATAATACAATACAATACACAGTTTAATTGAATCCAAGGGTTCCTGACTAGCCGAAGCAGGAACACTTACAGGAACCTAGGTTTCTCCAAACAATGGAATTTGTAATGTTATAGCTAGCCTTTTCATTTTTCGTACGTTGAAAACATCGTTTGTTCTTGAAAATTGGTTTTGCACAAAATGGAGTCGCCCGCGCCCACTGAACGCCTGATGGCCGACGATAACCACACTCGTGTTGAACAATAACGTGGGATACACCGGGATTACCTGACTGCCCTCGGAATATTGTTCTAATGGATAAGTAAATAACAGTGTGGACTTTCAACGGTAACATAATACCTATCTATTTTATCACAACCATTTCAGCCGTAGCATGTCGGCGACGCTTGCTTCCACTGGGAAATATAATCTTTGCCCGAATCATTTGTCTATCTTGTTGGTGGACGTCAGAGCCTGCGTTTGCCGATCCGTGGTGTCCATTCGAGAACTTTTCGGCCCCACCCATTGCCACTGTAATGAGCGTTTCCAGTGTGTTTTGTTAGTGACGCTCGTTTTTCTACATATTTCCCTTTTAAACCAGTGGAAAAGCATATCCTCTCCATAACTCTTTGAGCGACTCTGAGTTTATTCAAGTCCACAGGGAAGCTGTTGAACATAGGCCTCCCTTAATGACTTCCAGTTATTTCGATCGAAGGCAGCTTGCATATTTCCACTCCGAACCTGCGAATTTCACCAAATCGTTTGTCCACCGAAGAAGTCGTAATTCAAGTAGAAAAATGTAGAGGTGTGCGCGGCTTTAAACGAAATAAAAGTCTAGTGTGATGCCACTTAAACAAACTTCTATGTCTTCTATGATTGTCTAGTTTAAACTGCTGGTTCCTGTAGATGTTAGCCACTGAAAATAACTGGAAATATTTATAGAAGCACAACAGTTAACGTCCGACGGACGGTAGGAATGATGATAATAAAACTAATTTAACTTAATCTAATTTGCCGTCCTTCCCGCCGCAATTCCTTATCCTTTCCAGCTAATAATTCTCATCACACAGGCTCAATTTATAGTGGGCAGGTGAAAATAAAGATATTTCTTCTTACTCGCCGTTCGAAGAAATATGTCTGAAGGTTGGTATATGTATACGGGTAATATGGCCGTTGTGAAGGATGGATACGTTGCAGAAATCAATTATTTAAAAAGAGAAATAGGGGAAGCTACATGCATTATGTTATGACTTGCGTTTTCTAGCGTAAAAACATAGGTAACGCTAGAACATAGGCTAATACTGTGTTTTATAATACAAAGACAACAAAAGTACTTATGTACTTTTTTGTTATTGATGATATATTGGCTAGTTAGGTATAAAAAAAAATTTGTGTTTTGTTCCACACTGAGGAATCGAGCCCAACCATCTTCAATCTTACAACACACATGTAGCACTATTTAACCTACTTTTTATTATAAAACCTTGTATCTAAACTGACTTTTCCTCGCGTCTATTTTTAGCGCAAGACATCTATATTTACCGTGGGAATACCGAAGCGTACTTGAAATTCCAACCCCTTGTCGTTTGGTGTCCATACTGATGAGAAGGGATCCCTTTATTTATTGCTGGTAGACTCCTGAGAGTCCTGAGATTAAATGAAAAAAATACGTTCTCTCCATAGCTTGAGGTTTTTTAAATATAGCTCACATATCAGAATATCATACAATTTATAACACGCGAGTGTAACCGTGGGGCACAGTTAATATAATATCTAGGTTATATAAATTCCACCTCAAAAATCTTTCTTGTAAGTCGTTATTACTTATTGGATTGAATGCTGGGCGTCCATTGTGTCTTTTGATGTCCGTTAGGAGTGGATTATCTTGTACCTACTGCTTAGCTTTGTCATCGAAATACGGGCTTTTAAAGCCTGAAAAAGGTAAGCACAGTGTATCCAAAGCTCTCGTGAAATCATCTTTTCATTAAGTTTTGGGTTACCATTAACCAGGCCTCAGATAAATATTCAGGTTTATGCCAGATACGAATATATGCCAATATTGGACTGATATGTATTTTGAATAAACCAAGTAAAATGAAAATTACCAAAATAATAAGTCGTGCGTGAGCCGTGTTGGCTAAGTGCACACTCGAATTTAATTCCGTAGGTCGAGGGTTCAAAAACTGCCGCTCACCTCTGATTTTTCTTCTTG
Organism: Chloroclystis v-ata; assembly: GCA_963691955.1. Taxonomy (NCBI): domain Eukaryota; kingdom Metazoa; phylum Arthropoda; class Insecta; order Lepidoptera; family Geometridae; genus Chloroclystis; species Chloroclystis v-ata. The sequence continues at coordinate 8,378,401 of OY829905.1, forward strand.
AAAAATTAATGCATTTAAGCAAAATTTTTCAAGAAGAAAAATCAGAGGCCAATATCGTGAGTAAAATGGCATGTTCTGCGAACTTTCGGCCTAATCTCTCTCATCACGAAAGAGGTACATGTACGTGTATGTGCTGTCCCAGCAGTGGGATCTAAAATATGGGTGTTCATGATGATGAACAAAATAATCTTGTTATATTATAACAAAACAAAAGATAACACAAATCTTCTTTGAAGCTTCTAATTACTTAAATTAAACTCAAACACCAATTCAACAGGTACGAATAGAGTACGAGAGTTCTTACGAGTTCCTTCTACATAGAAACAAAACTTTGAACTTAATCTGTTCATCTCCGGAACGTGGAACATCCGGCTCCTAATTAATGAGATATGTTTAAAGGCCATGTTCTAAGTAATATAAAATGAAAAATGTTCTACTTACTTTCTAAAATCGGTTTAAAATTAAAAAGCAAAATGGTGATTTGTTTATCTTAAAGTATTTAAATGTGTTAATATTATGTTAACGTTTAGTAAGGTAAAATATTAGTATGGTATAAATAGTACCTACCATAGACATTTATTATGTTTGTTAAGATTTTTTCTGAATAGATCGTCTACTGCGTTTTATCTATTGTTTTATATCTATGACATCAGTTTTAAATCTCACAAATCATTAACCACACTGAACCAAAAAAGCAAATTTTATATTTCAATCCTACTATTATTATAAACTACCTACTGAAACTGATTTGGCTGAAATTTGGTGGAGCTTAGAACCAGGTTAAGTACAATGGATACTTTATACAGCGGAAAAATATTAAACGCGGGCAAAGCTGCGAAGCGGAATGCTAGCAATTCATAAAGTAGGATGTATCTAGCAAAATCGAGCTCGGAATATTGGGCTAGTATCAGTAGTCCGATGATGTAGTCCGATTATCGGACTACTGATACTTTTTTGTATCAGTAGTTCGATGATTTCAATTTTTCAGAATCCTCGGACTACTGATACTTAAAAAGTCTCAACAGTTCGATTATCGGATTAAATTATCGTAAAACATAACAACTACTACTGAACATTTTAGTTTATAAATTTTATTGTTAATTTCGACTTTACCCAAGAAAATGAAATATTTCTAACTTAATTATATCATTTTATTTTTTTTAACATGCAAAATATAAAGCTATTTTATACAAAAATATAGGTATTATATACAAAAAAATAGAAACACAATTAGAGTTGACTGGTGGAAAAATAGGAATACCTATATTTTTGTATAAAACAGCTTTATATTTTGCATGTTCGAAAAAATAAAATGATTTAATTAAGTTAGTAATATTTCATTTTCTTTGGTAAAGTCGAAATAAATAATAAAATATATAAACTAAAAGGCTCAGTAGTAGTTGTTATGTTTTACGATAATTTAATCCGATAATCGAACTGTTGAGACTTTTTAAGTATCAGTAGTCCGAGGATTCTGAAAAATTGAAATCATCGAACTACTGATACAAAAAAGTATCAGTAGTCCGATAATCAGACTACATCATCGGACTACTGATACTAGCCCGGAATATTTCAGGGCTTCTTGGAAACAAAAACACTAGTCGAATCGTCTTTCCAACATAAAAAAGGTATAAATTTCTGAATTGCGTTGTTTATATTTCAACAGACGCTAATGAAATAAAACGATAAGCTGAGAGTACCTCATTTTATTATTCGTTAAAACCTCGCCTCGGAGTTAGCCGCAGCAACAGATTTACATAATCCATTCAGACAACTTGACATCGCTTGTCCTCTTTCGCCTGTCAAACTATGTTTCAAGTGTTAAGTTGGGTTTAGACTACGCTATAATATATTATTAGTAGATTGACAAAATGACGATCACCCAAGTAACAACTTTATAATTTTGTAAACTGTATAACATTTGACACTGGTATATTGCGCTTAATTTTTTTTGTAATAAATACCGCTGGACAATTTACGCAGCAACTGAAGCAAATCTAGCCCTGTGGTAGAACAATAAACATATGTATAAACTTTGTCAAATAACACGAAGTTTCTGATACGCGATTTCTGAAATATTTCTTGTCTATGGCTCACATTAATCTAGTATATACAATGACTCCCACAGCTACTTAGATCTTAAACAATTTAGTTCCCCTTTGATTGAAAGCAGTTGGATATTGGTTCACTGAGCTGTCTGGGTGTAATTAGTCATTAGCAGTATGAATGCAATTAGCGTGAGATTCATCTTCAATTCCCTTTGCATCCTTTGATTAAATAGAATCGATAGATAGTTTAAAAGAGGTTCATAAAGGAGCTGCTAGTCGTCATTTTGTGTATAATATGTATTTTGTAGCGCTTGTCTATTTTACGACATCCACGGGAACAGATGGCGTAGTACAACTCACAGCACACGGACTTCTCAATACGTATTGTAAACATTTAATTTATAAACCTTGGATTTCCGTGTACTCGTATGAACAAATAGCTTGTAGCAATAGGCAAGATGCACACAATCCTCAACAAGCAGCGACGTCGAAACTAGGCCACTCCATTCACGATATTTTGCAAAGAGCTGGAACCGTCCGTTTGCAAGTTTGATGAGTTTCAACTACGCCTTGAGGTGCCCACAATGTGGCAACATCACGCACTAACACTTTTTCTCGCACACCCACACTAGTGACGAATGGCAAGGGTGTACGGTTATTTCTTCTTTACCTTCCGAAGTAGTGCACATAATTTTTATACAATAGTGAATGGCTTTTACTTTCTTCTACTTAATATTTCTTGATCTAAAGTAATGCTTTCTTTTTTCTTAAGTCTTTTTTATTTTTTGCTTTCAAACCCCAGTTTTTTTTTTTTTTAATAGAATAGCATTTATTGTTACACAGATGACATTGTTTGGTTAGTAGTGTCTTAAATCCTAAGTTAAGTTAAGTTAGTTATTTATAATAATAAATATTGTTTCTTGTGTTTTAAATCAAATATATCAGACGATTAGGTATAATCATCACCATTTTAGCTGTTGGACGTTTAATGTTGGACCTCAGAGATCCTTTTGAAGCATCAAGACTCATTTCTGAATCTGTATTTAAGCATGATTTTCAGGTGTTCGGGATATTTCTATGTGAACTTTATTACCTAAACCTTTAACATTATAACAAAATGTACCTATCCATTTATATAGTGTTACTTGTATTAGTTGTTAAGTAACAGATATTTTTTTTTCTTACTAGGTTATTGAATGTAATATCAAAATATATTATCTATGTATTTCATAAGTAATCTATCAAATGCAATCAAATGTTACTTTAGTTCTTTGGAAATAAAAGGTTTATTATAATTTATTTATTTTATCAAGAACCGTTTGCACCGAGTTATGATGTTGTATTTGGCTTGTGCCCAGGTATCTTACCTACCATCAAAGAACATTTCGAATGCTCTAATATTTCGTATTGCATTTAATATCTGAAGAGCAATGTTTGCCTTTACCCTCCGTTCTGTGATTTTGAACGCCGTCGTATATTTGGCGTATGCTTTGATTCCAGCGAACTTACAAATAACTACGAAATTGAGGTGTCTTGATACGGCTTAAATTACAGTGAATACTGGAAGATATTAATTTTGTAATGATATCATTTTCTTATGCATATACATATTTCCTATTTTATCATTTAATTATTGCCACTTAATTAAGTCTTTGAATGTAACAACGAAAAATATGTTATTAATAATAATAACACAGTCATGTGTTATTATGTAATTTAGGTAAATTAAGGTATTTTTTATGGTATTTTTATTTAATTTTTTAATAAATGTACTTTTAACACAACAAATATCATTGAAAAGAAAAACACATAAAGAACACTGTGAAAAGTGATTTCACAAAATAATTACGTGAATATAAATTCACGTGAAATACATATCTGCCTATATCTACCAAAAAAAATTTACGCAGTTTTTCATTTCAATCCCAAAGACTCCTTTGAAATTCAGTGAATAAAAATATACGTAAAAGTTTGTTTTGCAAGAAACCTTAAACACGCATTTCTTTTCAGTACAGCTTTGAATATGATATTACTTCCCCCGATGTATGCCAGGACAGCCGTTTACATTGCCAGCAATAGGGAAATACTAAATTACTTTTTCTTTGAAACTTGAATTGAAAGAACGAATAAAGAGTTGACGTGACTGGAATTGCTTTGAATACTAAATTGGCAGTCAATTGAAATACTAATTTAATTGCATTCAAAATTTAAGTTATCGTATCCTAAATAGGTAAACTTCGTCAATTAAAGGTTTTCAATGTCCAAGTAATTTTCTGAATGGCGATGCTCGTATTGAATCCGCTGACAAGTGGAAAATATTTACATTTACACACTAGGTTTTTTACATAGGGTAAAAGCCGGATAGTTGCCGCACTTTTTAATAAACTCCTTTAAAAAATTTGTATCAATACATTTTTTATTAAAAATGTATTCCCAAACAAGGTTCATTATTTTTCTAACATACCGTATCAATAAAAAAAATATAAATATTATAAATTTTAAGTAAATCAAGTTTAAAATGACCTCTAAAAAGGGGGATAGTTGCCTACTATGGCGGATAGTAGCCTAACGTTAAAAATGGTTGGGTGGGATAGTTGCCCAAGGTGCGGATAGATGCCCATCTGTTATTTTTCAAATAAAAATGCACATAAATTAATTTGAAAATCAGTTTTTATTATTAAATACAATCTTTTATTAAGTATTAGTTAAGGTTAAGAATAATTAGGTAAAAAAAATATAACAATAATAAGTCTATTATTTAGGACACTTATTTACTACTTTGGAGTCCCAAAGTACGGATAGTTGCCGCAGGGCAACTATCCGCATAAAACAGTGAGGCAACTATCCGTTTTGATACGGATACTTGCCCTTTTTATTTACAAGATAAATAAAACATATTCAACAATGAAACCTAATAAACAGTGTAATTTAAACTCTAATGCACCCAAAAAAATATAATTTTGACTGAAATCGCAATCAGTTATAAAATTATTTGACAGAGAAAACTTACCAATATAATTCTGGAGCTCGTCAAAGTATCGCCGCGGAAGATATTCTCTCACTAGGACAAAACACGTGCACCTACTTTAACGGTTTATGCGACACTAAGGTCTACGCGGGGGACGCTTCTAATTACTATCAAAAAGAAACACTGTCAAAACGTCTAGCATAGAGAATTTGAAACTGCGGCAACTATCCCCCCGCGGCAACTATCCGGGTTTTACCCTATATATTTACCGAAGTGGAACTATGAGTACCTATCTATTTATTGGCAACAGTTTTGTAATAACCGACTTCAATTACATTTCTTGGTGACTTATTTTGTTCCTCGTGGTGATAAATTACTCAACGGTGCGTTAAAAGGTACTCAAATAGTGTCAACTGATGGTTCAGGCTCCAAATATTAATATTTTCCCGTCCGTAAATTGCTACAGACGTTACATAAATCGACTATCTTATCCTTATTGTCTAAGACACGCTAAGCCGACATGTCTTGTGGCACATAAGGTATCAAACCGGGACCATCGACATATGTCGATAGCTCTCAGCTTTGTTTCTCAGGTATTTGCTACCTTTGTGTAGTATTGAAACTGAAACTATACGAATACCTTTTCAAATGCACTACGGCTTTTCGTGAAATTTCTGTACCTGGTAAATTTGATTTACTGGGAAACTTTCTGTTTTTTGTTAATTTGACAGAGAAGTTTTAGCTCGTGTATAGCTCGTTTATTTTGGGCTCAAAATGTATTCATATTACCGTAGAAACTATCATTGATTAAAAAAATTACTATTCAATTATTTTAAAAAAGGTTCGGCCTTTTAACATTTGACTGATCCAGGACGAAAAATGTCGAAACTATTATTTTATTTATTTATTTGATTTATTCCATCCAAAATGGATTTTGATAAAACTTCACACTTTGTAGCTTGTACATCGTGATAACAAATAAGCTTCTGTTTACCTCGGCAAATCAATTACAACGCGGGAAAGTTAATTAAAACACAGGCATAGCCGCGTGTTGAAAGCTTGTCGATATAATTGGCATACCTACTAATACTCGTGTTTCAAACTATGCCACTATCAAAGTTGAGAGTGCCGAATGTTCATGACTCCGACGTACAAAATAGTAACACACAAATGTTCAAGCTCTCTAGTTAACAAATTGTAACTATGTTATGTATGTATCTATGTTATGCCAGGAAAAGTTATATTCTGCTGGATTTTAGGTATAAACCTTTTCATCTAACGAATGTTATATTGTTTTTATTATTAACCTAGCATTTTTTGCTATTCATGTAGTTATTACCTTCCGATTTCTGATAGCATCCGATTTTCCTTCAAGCTGAATTATAAAGCTGTTTTTCATGATTTACAGAAAAGCCTAAATGTCCTTCCGTACTCACTGCACACGAAATTATAAATTTATAGAGCTAAGACTGAAAATTGACTGAGCCGAGTATCGAGGCTTTGTTTCTAGACTCCGTTGAATATTTTACTTAATACTGTCTTGCACAGGTGTGCAATCTACAGGTTGACTGTCAATATATCGATTTCCAGACCGACATTAGAATGTCAGTTTTGTTTCTCATCTTTGTAAATTATCGTTTGTGGTTCAGAAGGCAACAGGAAGAGATTTAAGTATGTTTACTCAGGAGTGGGATACCTGATTTAAAATACGTGAATGGGATCAGGTAGTGTGGTGCCGACCAGATCATTGAATCATCTCTCTCATCTCCATTTCATAGGTTTGTCGAAATTACTAAGAGATCTAACTTATTGCGATCACCAATCCACCTGGAAAGTGAACTATACAAAATTCCGCAAGAAATAGTAGGCTCTACTGGGGAGATTTGTGACCAGAAGTAGTACATTGTAACTGGTAGGACAACCTACGATGGACTAATGGATTAACCAAATTCCATTCATCATAACAATATGATGAATGGAATTTGGTTAATGCATTGCTGTGTTTAGGGCGGCCTTATAAAGTACCGAACTCAACGGTTCATTCATTAAACGATACTGATGAATCCTTACTTGGTTACCTGTAGGTTCATCAAGTTCAAATTGTAAGTAAACTCCAACATTACATAGAATTTATCTCTTCAGCATCATTAAACATTGGACCGCCAATAGACAAAGACAATGCACAATCACAATGCTGCGAGTGGATCGCATTACATCCTAATGGGTTCAATCAGGCGCCTGTAACGGATATGACTTTCATAAACTATCAAACTAGGCAGCCGGATTCAGCAATTTCGATACGACGAAATTGGTCACCGGTAGGTACTTAGTAGATCTGTGGCAAGGAACTGATTACTCAGATACGGCGAGTTGTCGAGTTGGAAATGCCGAAGTGTCTCCTTTAAAATATAATGCAATGTTTCTACTGTCAAATATAATAAATGTTAAACTGTGTCGATACATTCCAAGCTTGTCATGTCCCTCCCGAGTAAAGTTCTGCATTTAGCTTGCATTTCTTTGGGGAATAAAGATGCATCGCCTTTTCTCGTTACCTTTGCAACTAAGGACTCCATTATGATAAGAATTTAAAATTTCAAATCAAATTCAAATCAAATTTTTTTTCTAACCTAGTTTTAATCTAACCTATTTATTTAATTTGTAAATTCGATGATTATATCTGATATTTTGACCAATCCTAAGAATATTGGAAAGATTTTTTTAGATTTTATTTTAAGATTTATGTCATTTATTTCCATAAAATCCTAAAGATCACTTGAAGGAAAGACTATAGAACTATGTTTACTTAATCTAGAATCTGTAGTACATATAACATAATCGTAAAAAAAAACATTAAAGTCATAGATGTTTATGGATGCAGAAAGTAACTTACACAGTCTTATGGCCATTTTATACGAGTCTACAGATTGTTATGATAATAATATCGACTATTTACAAAAATAAAACAGACCAACAACGGCAGGCACTTCTTGTTCTCACCTTCCTATAAAAATGAAATAAAATACCAATAATATTTTTTATGTAACCTATTTCACGTAATGATATCTCTGCGAATCCTCGAATGCTCAAGATGAACCAAATTTGCCCAACCTCGGTAACTTTCCATTAGATACGGGTACTAATAACTCTTCACCAAAAGCGGCACTAAATGGTACCCACATAAAACGGTACCCCAACCTTCTCATGCCATAATTAATCCCTTTTAACTCGAGCTTATTAACAAAATAATGGACCAAGAGCCTGTGATGGCCAGACCTTCCTTTAATTCACAAGCGTGAAAATTATTTTATGTGTATGTCTAACATAGGTAAGAATAACCCCCAAACATGAAACCTGGATCGCGGTTGCTTTGGGAGATAACAACCTTTTACCTGTTATCTCCCAAAGGAACCACGATCCAGGTTTCATGTTTGGGGGTTATTCTTACCTATGTTAGACATACACATAAAATAATTTTCACGCTTCAGAATTACAGGAAGGTCTGGCCAGACCGGGCTCTTAGTATAGACTAATAACCTGTGATTTTCATTATGTAATTATGAAATTTTAATAGGGTGATGTTGGGAGATTTATAATGCATTGCGGATAGTGTGAGTAGGTGTATGTTTGCAGGAAGGGATTGATGCACTAGCCAAGGTAATGTAAAGTTTGAGGTTGATTTATTGGGTGGCTTCAAAGCACCTGTTGCTTGCATTCCGTCTGTAGTTGCACCCCCTTCATGTTGCTAGTAGTTCTGAAAGCGGGTACTAATATGGGAGCTTACGCTAAGTTCCACTGAACTCTAGTCTGCAGGTAAGGCTTTGTCCCCTTTTATAGGAAGCTGTATATTTGTAACGACGACGCAACGTCTTTGCATTAATAATAATGCTTCCAGTAAAATGAGAAAACAAAGTCAAAGAGGTAAATAAAACGGGAACGAGTTGATTGAGTAAAATTAGAATTTTATATACAATTTCTCCATCACAGTTATCACTTCTAATACGTAGGTAAATTTGAGAAGTGGTCATAGGCTATTATTTCGTAAGAGTGACCTTTTCTAGAATTATTATTTTGTTGGTAAAGTCGCAGCTATGCTAATATTACGTTTTTTCCCTTCAAATTTTAGGTAACCTATACCAGCGGAGACAAAGAGGTAACCCACAAAACAATTGTCTTTTATTCAATAAAACGCTCAAGGAAAATACCTGTTCCAATTCAAGGTACTTTTAAATCAAACGTGGGAGGTATTCAGGGGAGACGAAATGAGTGGTACCGGATACAAGAGACGTGCCTTCCTCAAAGGCCTTACGGCACATAATGCCGAGATTTACGCTCAATTACACTGTACATGCTGTTTTGTAGGTAAGAGTGTTATTTGTGTATTTACTAAATGTTCTATAAAATGCTTTGAAAAAGGTGGATGATAAAGATGATGACATCATGAAAAAGAACATAAACTCGTTAAACTATTTGACCTTAAATAATCAATTAAATCTCAAATAATCAATTAAATAACGACAAATTCAAACAAAATATATGGATTATACATTTTAATATAAGTGTGTGTTATAATTTAAAACGAAAATAATATGACATGGAGCAAAAACTAAATAAAAAAAATACCAACGCATAGCAGGAAACACGTTACAATATTTCCTCAATTTTACGCATATCAATTTACAAAGAAGTGATGGACAGATTTCCGGTCCAATTTTTCTTTTAATAAAAAAATGGATATTTGACATAAACCAAAAAAATAGTTTCACTTTATCGAAATTTAAACTTTACGGTACTCAGTGTAATAACTGGTTAGAGCAAAATCATGTATAGTAAAAACATTCTAACTATAGAAAGTTTTTAATATTGTTTGTCAAAAGGATTTATTTCAGGCCTGTATAGCAACTGACTCCAACGCTAACTAAAGGACAATTTGCATAGGTTCTTATTGCATTGTATTCTGAGACATAAACCAACAGGATGCTAGAATAGACGACCAGTCCTGACAGTTGCACAGGCTGAGTATAAAAATATTACAATACAATCATCTTACAGAGGTTTCGGGATTTATTTGTTCGGATTTGAACCAGTTCGTACAAACCAGTTATACGCGCCGTGCTTGTGCCGAACAGTCCCAGTGAGTGACAGCCTTTACAATTACATGACTACTCAAATTACAGGTACCCACAAAATGTATCGTCAAATGAAACGTGACTTTCCCACATTGAGAGACAATTGAATCGAAATATTCTATCGAGGAGTGTCTTTGAGTCAAAGTACTCAATAGAATGAGGAACCCGAAGGTACCTATGCATAACATTGTCGTTTTACTAATATTTATTTTTTACACATGGAAAACCTTAGCTATACAATATGCTAATAATTTATTAAACACATAAAGCCAATTAAAAGTTCTCACTTATAACATAGACGATGCTTATAACTACAAAAGAAAAAATTGGATTTTTTTATCGAACAAGATATGAACTTAGTCTCCTGCAGAACAAAGTATTTACTTTAATGACCCATGAATTAAAATAAAATTCTAAAAACTCGATTTAAGAGCTTCGCGCTACACAACTCATATCCCAGTATAAATCCATGATACTTTCCCGACGTAGATATCTTTATTGCATTCGACAAAATCGTTTCCTTTTCACCTTTCGACAATATTAATATTCATCAACGTAAATCCACTTTGCTAAAATAACGTTATTCTTCAACCTTACATTATGGTAATAGGTTTCAAAATCGAATCTCTTCGGATGAAAAAATATGAAGTTATATACTGTCAGTGAACGTTAGCAGCGGAGGTGTGAAAAATGTTTGCGTAAAATTAAGATCACACGATCAAATACATAAAAAAAAACAGAGTTTCAAAATACTAGGAACAAAAATCTATTAGTACCTTACCGTATTATAAAAATGCTACGGAACCTTTCAAAACGCACTTGGCGCTTTATTTAAAACCTAACCGCACTCTGCTGAGCTATAAGCAGAAAAAAACCTAACAAGTTATTAATTTGCTAAAAATATGAAATCCTTCTCCTTGACTAATACCCAGGCTGTTGCTTTGTAAATAAATAAGAAGTACAATTGCTAGCAACAAGCTCGTCGTCACGGAATTGCGCAATTTGTTCTCATTTACGAAGAGAAATGATACTTATATCTAGTGATGATGTCTGTAGACGGTTATCTACGAAAGGGAGTTCTCTGTACTTATTTCCTTGCAATTATGTACATAGATATTTCACGTATTTTCTTGGTTTAAATCATCATCGTCGGACTTCTACTGGATATAGAAGTTGGCTTATTAAATATTTCTTATGGACTCGACTAATAGCGACTTGCATCCACCGGGAACTTCACCCAATTATTTGTTAATCTCGTCGATAGAAGTCCGTCACAACACATTAAATAACTTTTTGCACAACCTAAATAGTTTAAATACTTAGCAGATTTTAAGCTAGCATAACCCCTTAATCATATGATTATAAATATCGAAATATTCTTGCACTAAAAGCCTTGTAGCCATAAGCTACAAACCTTTTGATCGTGCGTCATCAACACTGACGAACAGCGCCACAGAATAATTATAGTATATCGACATAAACCTCGGACGTAAACCAATCTCAGCCTTGTCAACTGATATAATAACAGTATAGGACACTGCACACACTTCAATACAGTATACATGCTTGTGCAGAGGGTTGGTTGGATGTATGTATACGAGTATATTGTGTCAAATTAACGATCTAGAAAAGGGTAAAGAAATCAAATTATTAACATAGTAGGTAAAGGTAAGTACATAACCTACTTAAATTACAATTTCGTCTCAAATTAGCGGATAAACAAAAACAGTCATGAATAAATAAGGGATTTACTTGTTCGGTTATAAATCTAAAACACTAGTAGGTAATAAATAAATGAAAATACGAGTATACTCAATAACTCGAGAAACATACATAGTTATTCCTACATTATTTATGAATCAGCGAGTTTTCTCGTAAGTTCCGCTCCTTGTTAGCGTAGCTCATGCCTTGCACCTTCAGTGAACCTAGAAAAGTGTTCTTGATAAATGTATCTAGTAGGCCGGGATCCGTAGTACATGGAAATCAAGTGATTACTAACAAGCTAATTTTTGGTGAGTAGCTTCGTTTCGATGAGACGTCCAAAGATATCCTATACCCAACTCTCGATTGTGGTAGCTAACAGAGATATCAAGGATTAAAAAATTCAAGGATGTAAAAACGGGATAACAGACCACGAAATTTGTAGGACAATATGTTATATCTCAAGATAATTATCTAAATTATATAAAAACATGTTTGTCCTACAAAACCTATGGTTTGATCAAAGAGTCCGCCATTTCCAAAATGTGTCGAAAACGAGGTCAATTTAAATGATTACTATGATTACTAACCAGCTGATTTTTGGTTGTATACTTAATTAATATTTATCAAATCTAACGGACATATTGTCCGACAAATTTTGTGGTCCGTTATCCCGGTTTTACATCCTTGAATTTTTTAATCCTTGATATCTCTGTTAGCTACCACAATCGAGAGTTGGGTATAGGATATCTTTGGACGTCTCATCGAAACGAAGATACTCACCAAAAATTAGCTTGTTAGTAATCACTTGATTTCCATGTACTACGGATCCCTGACTATAGCCTCTTGGGGCTGTCACTTACAGAGTGGACAGACAATATAAAATTCTAAACTTTTATGTTGTTAGTAGGCGGGAAAATGCACATAAATATGTGACGACGTAGTGTTATGAGAAAACTAGCAAGCAAAGAGACTCTAGATATGCGCTTTGAGCCAAAAGTTACGAGGTAAAACTAACAATATTAACGCCCATGACGCATGGACGTATCTACAGAGAGGTCTGGCGATGACTTTGACATAGTTTACCTAGTGAATACTATATTCAAGTCTATATTAACGCGGGCAAAGCTTATCGGTCCTAAAAACAACACATAATAAACTTTGCAACTTTGCAATTTAGCGTAGCAAGTACTACGCCGTAGCAAGTGCTACGCTGTAGCCACATTTCATGCAGGTAGCTTATGAGTAGCAATTAAATTATATCGTTAAAATCCATTTGGTTGCTGTGATAATTCAATTTAACAAATTGATTTATTCTCTATTCGCAGACACTTTAATGATTTTTATGATTTTAAAAGCAAAATAGAATAGCAGAATATAAAACGTTTAATTATCTATATATAACAATATTTTTACCAAGTTCTTTTTTGTAGGTTTTTGCTCCGTAAACTTTTTAGTAATACCGTAATAATTCACAACAGAACGAATTAAAACCTTTTTGGGAGTAAAAGTCAAGAAATCGACACGTTTCCACAAATACAGTAAATAAAATAGTATCTACGAGTAGGTACACTACCTTCCGTCTCAATGCAAATACACCTTCGATAAAGTTGTCGTCTCTTAGTTATTAGTCCCGATACTCGATATATGGAGTTGTAAACTGGGCTTAATAGAAACTTTGACGTGATTGAAAACGTATTTGTGTCGTAAGAGTGTGTTTGCACTGCCTTTAGTATATAATTTACCGACATCGAAGGTAAAATAGAAAATGCTCCGATAAATGTTCACAGGAGCATATTATTCGAGTAAGTGGGATGTTTAAGCCGAGCTTAAGCCCAATATATCTACCAACAACTTAGGTGAATTCTATAATCATAAAAAATATAAATATAAAAAATATATTAAAGTTAAAAAGTATTAAGCGCAAGCTAGCTTTAAATTGGACTATAATTTTGTTTAAATTTCTATAGTCTCCAATAACAAGGTATGAGCAAGTCGAGATCTATTTACTGTTCTAGAGGCAAATAAAGACGCGAACTCGATTCCGAGGAATGGATGGGGAAGTCCTTGAATGGGATCGGAGCTTGCAAGCTCGGTTGCTAAGCGACCTGTTGATGCTCAGAGTACATTGTGCGGAATAGTCTATCCTTGAACATAATTACGTTTCTGGGTACGTTTTGAAGAGTGGTACATTATGAGGTAATGAGGATAACTTGATTTTTTTACTAGATTTCCGGCTTCCTTTGTTTGTAATTTCATGCGGGATATATTTTGTTATTATGTACACAGGTACATTTTATCAAAATATATGTATTAATAAAAAGCGATGATTTATTATAGCAGAAGGACACTGCTGTGTGGTGCTGGCCTGTGAATAGAACCAGTCCATTTGTTATAGAACAGAAAATAGTGAGCAGCGTCGTTATGTATTGTAACCTTACTAATTCGCTTGGTAAATGATGATTACACCAAATCATCAAGTCTTACAAGATCTACCTATAATATGTAGGTTCTATTGGGGACAGATACTACCGTGTCCAGTTAGTGAATATAGTAGAAAATAGTATGGGTTGTTTTGATAAAGATGATTTAATATTTACTGAAACCCATTAAAAACCGTAACTTTATAAGAAACATTAAAAATTAATAAACTCCATTCCCTTGGTAACTCGGGCTGCAACCTCTCAGATCGGATTTAATAGAAACTTTCATAATAATACTGTCTGTGAGCGGATCCTTATTGTTTTGAAATATCTCAAGTGTTCTAACGATTGCAAAGTCCAAGAAATAGGAGAAATTTATATAAGAATTGTTTCTCAATAAAAACATCTCTCTCAGCAAGCAAGTTGTGGTATATACAAAGGGATGGTGAACAGAATCTTTGTAAATTGTATTATGTACTTATGCACCCCTATAACGTTTCCACTGCTGGATCATAACCACGCTGGCGAAGTGCGTGTTGGTGAATGTCATATGTCCTTTTCAAAGTCAGTGTTTTCAGATCATGCCGGTTTCCTCACGATGTTTGCCTTCACCGTTAAAGAACGTGTTTTTAGAGCGCACAAATTTTAATCCCAAGGTGATCAATTAAAGTCGAGGCTTCAATTACGACAACAACAGCCAAATTTATGTATTGCATTTTAATTCAGATGTTTTTGAAGGTTCCCAGAATTTTTTTATTTCTTTAATATACTAAATGAGTTTTATTTTATTTATTATATCAACAGAAAATTTACTACAAGAAAGAAAGTATTTTTTCATTTCAAAACTTTGTATATTGCTCCGATAGTGAAAAGAATATCATACTTAGTTTACTGTTGCAGCATAATGAGAGTTGCGAGAAAATTGTAATTAAGCAGAATTAATTAGGTAACATGATATTATAAGTAATTTTCACTTTAATTTAGGTTAAAGCCGAGGTAGGGTAAAAGCTTAAAACAGTATATTAAGGTTTAAGCCAGAGTATAATGCCATAGCTTCCTTGTGCGGCTTTGAGAATATTTCCTATACGTTACAAAAATAGGAACCTATGTAACCAATTTTGATTATAAAGCACCTATGTTACCAATGAATGAATAACACTTGTCAACATACATTTAACTCGCACAAGGTCGTGAATATTTCAGATGAGAAGTAGGTATTTTTTTGGCGTGGGCGCACAATTACTTAGGGAATAGGTTTTCAGAATCCATACAAGCTAAGTTAGGTGGACGTTCGACTTTTATTTCGTGGGTTTGCCATCACCACGTACCTTTACGTACGCACGTACGTTAAATATAATTATGTGCGTCCTAAACAAAACATCGTGATACAGTCCACGGTTAATTTAAACGTATTTCTTCGTTTATCTCATCTTCTCTTACCTATCTAATAATGTAACAAAGCATTTTCATGCAGTTTTAGCAAAAGCTCATAACCGTTAACATTGTAAAAATTGTTTTTTATTTTTCAGAGATCTTCCTGTATATCTCTAAGTAGGTATATTTTTAAGTGTCATTGTCCCATCCACGGTCATTTCGGATAATAAAGATGGCGCTCGTAAACCCGGATTGGTCCTTCGCCGTCATTTTATGACGCGCTGTAATCTGTGGTGTTTGTAATATATTCCTTAGCTTTTTCTTTATGAGTTTGTTGTTAATGAATCTCAGATGTTAAGAAAGGATTCTTGTTGATTAAAATTAACTTTTGATTTCAATTACGTTAAACAAGCCTTTCCGAAAGAATCTCGAGTGGAAACCGCGGATCGGCAAACGCAGCGTCGTCGGACGTCCACCAACAAGATTGGACAGATGATTTCGGTTATTGGTTCGGTTAAGTACCTGTAAAATATTAAGGGAGCCTGTGTCTAGTAGTGAACGTCCAATCTCTGAAATAATGAAACGAGGCTTTAGAAAAATGAAGCTTATCAAAATGTTATCCCATAGCTAATTAATTATTTATGATATCCATGACCCGAAAATAAATTTAAGTTTTAGCATTCCCGCGCAAAATTGCCAGGAAATTTTGATGAATTGCTCAGCCTAATGATCCTTGCAACGGCGAGGGCCGCGGGTCAGCCGGTATGAGCCCAGGATTGACATTTCACTCAGTACGTGACTCGTGGACGGGATCGATTCTACCCATTCTGTACATATAATAAAGTTATTACTTACTCCATCACTTATACCTGTACTGATTCATTGTAAAAAAAGGGTGAAATATTTTTTTTTTTGTTTGTTTGTTTGTATATTTTCATTCAAGTTACGAAACGCATTCACGCAAAACTCGTTCAACAGTACGATTGACAGATTCACACAGCAACATTTATCTCCGTCGTAAGCTCGAAGCCTGTGCGGTGCTAGTTTTCTGAAAAATATATATGAACATAGATAGTTTTTATTATCATTTAACTTGGCGGCTAATTGTAGCGATCATATGAATAAAACAACTGAAACCCCTTGAAGATTGTTTAGAAAATACATATCCTGAAATACAAACAAACAAACTTTTCGAAAAGGTACTTAGAACCCATAATGATTTTTCATCTCCAACGCATTAGATAATCGAGTCCTAATTAATTGAATGCAACATGTCTGAGATGCAATCCTATCTCAGATTTGATTTCTCCTCCTGATAAGCGAGGCCGCAATATGAATCCACTTAGGCGAGGCTCTCATAGGGGATTAAATTCTGGGTAAACTCAATAGATTACTACCTGGCAACAGTATCTTCTCAGAACTCGGGGTATTACTTAGGTTAGACTTTAGACGCTTTGGATATCGGCTACATTAAGTCGGATCTTGGCCGTTTTCACTTGATAAATTGGATATGATTTATATTACCTTAATATACTATAATTTTGAATACATATTTTTTAAATATACTAGTGTACAGCTAGGCTTTGCTTGTTTTTAATAAGCTACCTATTAAACAAAGCATTTTTTTTATAAAAGATCCATCTCGTATCGGTCGTAAGTCTAACGATGTATTTGTATTTACATTAATACTACTAATCATTAATATATAAGGGTCGGTTTCTGTATGTATGTATGTCACGCCACAACTCTTAAACCAATGATCCGAATTTGATGAAATTTGGCAGATAAATATTTCGAGGTATGGGACATAGGATAGGCAGTTTAAATTCGTCCTATAGTTATGATAAGATGTGGCCCACAAACGAACATAATTTCAAGCGGACGTAGTTGCAGGCGGTCACAGCTAGTTTTGAAAAATTGAATATGCCAATATAATGTTCATATCAAGCTTCAAACTGTAGGTGAATGTTTTACAGTTTGAAACAAGCTCGCTGCAAACTAGGATCAGTCAGTAATCCTGTGATCGCGGCGGACAGGAAATTCGAGATAGAGTAAACGCTACGAGGTAACAGATTGAGACAACACTGTCCAGTCTGTGCTGGGCTAAAGTGATCTTTACTGTGATGACATACAGCCTAACTTCGTAGTTATAGAACGGTGTTGTAATACGATTAGTTACAATTTTGAACACGGTCCAATTCAATTATGACTTGAAGCTTTTAAAGCGTAGACGTTAAACTTTATCGGCTAGCATTTTTGCATAAAAGCCGAAGTAAGCTGCAAATGATGAAAATAAAATCAATGTTATTGTCGCTGGTGACACCTAGGACCAGATTTACTTGCCGTAATTTATACAGCATTCATTACGATATCACATTTATTTTATAAATTCGTTTCCAATATTTGGTTGGTTTTAATAAAGTTCCTGGTATATCCTAACATATATTTTGATAAATGAAAAGCCATTGCTCACATTTTGATTTGCAAATGTAGAGGCACTTAACGATAGAATCCAATTACCTCGCAATCGATCCCACTCGATGCTCCATTCAAAGCATTCACGAAAAGGATTGAGATTTCTCTTAGATATTTATAAAAATAAATATACAGACGAAATAATCCGAAGTTTTGTTGAATTCAATTAGATATTTGTGTACAGGTAGGTAATTTGATTTGGTACCCCGTAGTGAGTGTACGTGTACAGGTTGTTGTGATCTAGAACTAGTATTTTAGTTTTCACTGCTGTCTCAATATCTAGGACTTATCTCTTGACGAGAGAGATTAGCCCTTAATTTACCACGCTGGGAAAGTGTGGCGGGGTTTGAACCCACGACCTTCGATATAAAAGTTAAATCACGGCATTTTTTCTTTTTTCGACAAAACGCTATATTTTAGAAAAATCGCTTTTGCCTGTCACAATCACCATTCCTTTTGACACTTGGAACAATAAACTGTAAATCCGTTTCCGGTCGGCAGGTCGTCATAGTGATGAACGCCAACACAAAAGCGATGTCCAGCCGCGCCCAGCGCCGCACTGATACAACCCGAATAATACAACAATACAGCTGGTAGGGCATTTTATTTGGATAGAAACATTTTGTGTCAATCACACCGAATCGTTTGTTAGCTTACTGAAGTTAAACCTCAAATGGATAGGGGCTTTGCAATGTTGCCTTAGAAAGCTAGGATAAGATACGAGACGCCGAAGTGGAGGTTTCGTATCTGGTAAATAAAATTGCGAATTATCTTAATTTTTGTTTTCTGAATTGACATTACAAATATATAAATCATTCATTTTATCATTTCAATTAGGTAGACAAATATGGTGTGAAAACAAGAGGGAAACACTTAGAGAAGACTTCTCAATCACAAATAAATTAAAAAACCTTACCTTTTGAAACTCGGTTTCGTTTTACGAATAGCGTTTTGTTCAGACTTATTTTAAACAACTGCCAGGTTTAACTGCTTTAATTTCGACAAACAATCTAAATAATAATAACATTTGGTACGTTTTTAGCTTATTTTAAGGCACATAAAGTTGAGCTCGAATGTCTGACTTGTGATGTGGCAAAGTAATATTGTTTCGTAGATAAAATTGAGTTTACCTTTACGGTCCACGCAAATGATTCGCTTGGTATTTGGGGATATAAAGACAATATCCAAAACAAGAAAAAATTGAATCTTAAATGTAGTGAAATAAGAAAGGTTTTAAGTCGGCGGATCTAAAGATAAGATGGCAACAGGTAACAGTTCGTGAAGCGTTCTGAGGAAGGATAAAATTCAGTGTTTATTATTTAGTGGGTGTGTGACATTGTATTTCGATAACCAACTTTGCTGAAATCACTCTGATGAAGTAGTTATTGTGCCGTCACGTGCCGGAATAAGAATGAAAGATTTAGAAATTTATACTAGAAGACGTGTCCATCTTCTATAAATCACTAAATCTTGTATTCCTAATTGTAATTTATAATAACAACTTATCTTTGTGAGAGTTTATCCACTCCAGTATAAGCGTAAGGCATAATAATACCCGTTGCAATAAAACAATAATAGTACCTAAGTATCTCGAAATCTTAATTATGTTTCAACATCTTTACTGACGCGTATGTTCTGTTTTAACTATGATTTTGAATGATTAACTGAGTCTGAATGAGCATGTATTTAAATGTCAATAGCAGGCTTGGTCGCTTAATGAGTGGCGCGACAGCCCCTTAACTTGGCATTCATACGGGATGTTCAATTAGACGTGACTTACGTTCATAATTGTACACGTGGGTATTAGCTGAGCCGTGTTGTCTAAGAAGGAGCATGCGCGACTTTAATTCCGACGAACGTGGGTTCAAACCCCGTCGCGCACTACTGGATGTTTTATCTTGAAAAATGTATGAGCGCTTTGTCAACGCATGCTTTAACGGTACCGTGCAAGTTTACTATAGTATTCTTTATATATAAAAGAAAGTCGTGTTAGTTACTTCACTTATAACTCGAGAACGGCTGAATAGATTTGGCTGAAAATTGGTGGCGAGGTAGCTTAGAGCCAGGAGAAGGACATAGGATTTTTACTGCTTTTTTTTAAATTTAATATAATGCGGGCGAAGCCACGGGCGGAAAGCTAGTTATTAATATAAAATAACGCTACTAGAAACATCATTAATATTGAAATTTATTTCCTGTGTTTCAGTAGGAGAGTATCAAATAAGCCGAAAATAGGCAATACCTAAATACTGTTTCATTTATTCTGTTTACTGTGTACACGGACAATGGATATATCCAAATCCTCAGTCATTAGGCCGTCGGGTTGTGAGTGTGTCTATTTATTCAGGATCGTTTGAGTATTACAAGCAATCACTTCGGAGGCAATTTATGAAGCTTTGACTACACGCATAAAGGATCTTTGGAAATTTAAAGTCAATGAGTTAAAATCAAAGCCAGTTGTTTTAGCTTTGGAATTTTCAGTCCTTGATTAGTAGTTTATTTTCTAAATTTGTATGTCTGGTTATTAATTTTGACGAATAAGTTCCCAGTACACACCCAGTAGGTTCTTATAACAGTGTATGTAATGCAAGTTTCGAGCTTACCGCAGGATCAGATTAATTTAATTTATTATTTACACAGAGTTAAAAAATCACGTTTAATTTACAATGTTGCATTGGTTGCTATTGTACCAATCACCAATTAGCTGCATCTCATGAGTAAAATCCTGATAGTATCTGAACCACCGCATCGAAGCAATATTCTGGTAGAAAAGCATCATTGTTAACGTTAGCTTGTTAGTATGGTATCTCTAGTTTTTCGGTCGAATGCGACGCGTCCCAGAGGATCTGAATGCGGTTCAAACTTTCCGGTATAATCTTCTCGAACTCACTCGACTGTAAAACTAAAACTTATGTACTTCATAACCACGGAAATTAAACGTATTTAAAACGATAGAGTTCGAGGTCTCTGTGAAATGTAACTGAGATATTATGTATTTTTTAAATAAACGTAAAACGTTTTGTTTAAGTTTTGCCCAGGTAAACTATGAATATTAAAAAATGATTTTAAATATGTGAAGGAAAATGTTTTCCGAACTTCATAAAGTTTTAATGCCTTGCGTACTGCCACAATTTTAAAGTAATTGTTTTATAATAGTAGCTATTATTCTACAGGCAAATATTTTAAAAGGCACGAGCACGAGTTTAATTTTTTAAAGTAGCGATCTTGTCACCTTATTAATGTTATAAAGTTTTATATATTTTACAATAAAGTAGAAAGTTTTTGGATAAACAATGTTATTTTCAGCATTTTCGCACCTTAATTGGCGATGAAAGCTCGGGTTTTGCTGAACAAACTCAAATTCGTGTCCACCAGGGAATGGAACTACCGTTGGTTAGCCTGAATATTTATTGCATTTGCATATCTAAACCTTATTCAATAGCATATAATTTAAAATAACGTATATGGTACATATTGATCACACGTCTATAAAGTTAGTGTCTCTGAATTTGCAACTTAATAAAAAGGAATAACATAAACAAATGGTAATTCAGGTTTTGCAATTTGTTTCCAGCTATAGTTTGTGAGACATTATTAGGTTTATAAATTTTACCCAATGCTTAAAAGATTTAATAACACTACTTTCAATTAATTAAAGTAAAACATTGCTTATCGAAATAATTTTATACTTATTAACAATGCTTTGATTTGATATAAAAATTCATTTTCGTTACTTTTTCGAGCCAATCAAGAACCATCCAATTACGCGAGTGTCTCGAACAGGTTATTGCATAGAGAGCGCCCTGGAGAGAACACTAGCTATTCCACTAGTTCAATACAACAGTACCCCACAGTACAACTACGTATCAGTTAGCACAACAGGCCCCAGAGCGCTGCTCGCTGGCGAATGCATTCCGTTGCTTCTAGTATTAATTAGTGACAACAGGACCGCAGTCAAATTACAGTGAATTCATAGGAGTTGTCTACCAACTTGTGTCTATAGAGTGTACTTGCAACAATTCTATATTTATTTTCGCTTAGGTACCTATATAACCTTTAATTATTTATTTCTTATGTAAGTGGTCCACAATCACTGTCCATTTGATAATTAAATACGAATTTATCTGCGGAAGGTAACCAACAATATGTCAGATTCTTATCTAGATTTAGTAAAGATGTGTCTCGTTAAGCAGTTTAGGCTTACCTTAGGCCGGGATCCGTAGTACATGGAAATCAAGTGATTACTAACAAGCTAATTTTTGGTGAGTAGCTTCGTTTCGATGAGACGACTAAAAATATCCTATACCCAAATCTCGATTGTGGTAGCTAACAGAGATATCAAGGATTAAAAAAATCAAGGATGTAAAACCGGGATAACGGATCACGAAATTTGTCGGACAATATGTCCGTTAGATTTTATATATATTAATTAAGTATACAACAAAAAATCAGCTGGTTAGTAATCATAGTAATCATTTAAATTGACCTCGTTTTCGATACATTTTCGAAATGGCGGACTCTTTGATCAAACCATAGGTTTTGTAGGACAAACATGTTTTTATATAATTTAGATGATTATCTTGAGATATAACATATTGTCCTACAAATTTCGTGGTCCGTTATCCCAGTTTTACATCCTTGATTTTTTTAATCCTTGATATCTCTGTTAGCTACCACAATCGAGAGTTGGGTATAGGATATCTTTGGACGTCTCATCGAAACGATGCTACTCACCAAAAATTAGCTTGTTAGTAATCACTTGATTTCCATGTACTACGGATCCCTGACTATACTTTTGAGCTGATAATAATAATTAACATTGAAAATGTATTAATCTCACTTTTTCTTAATCAATGTAATTAAGTTTATCTAAGCGAACTTCATTATGTTCCAATTCATTATACGATATTGACCGAGTAAGCCAAATATTTTCGAGCCTTCCAAACATCAAGTAAACACCGCGTTTATTGCAGAATGTTTTACATGATCAACCGGAAAACGGGAATGAAAACCCAGTGAAAATTCTGCAATTTAAATGTAAATCCTGATTTCATTGCAACAGGTATTTAGGTAGGTATGTAAACGATGCCTGAATATCGTATACAATTCACTTTGTGAATGAAACAATAGCAGTTAACATTGGAATTTGAATGATAACCTAAATGAATAATTACAGATATTCTGATAGATTTTATAAATTTGCCTATTGTAATTATTACTCTTTTTTTCTGACATAGCCCAGGGGATTAGCTCTTTGCAGTGGCAATGTGCAGACCATAAAGAGAAGAGAGCGGATGGCCGATGGGACCGAGAGTTCTCGTGTGGAGTCCACGGATTGGCAAACGCAGTGTCGAACGTCCATCAACAAGATGGACGGATGATCATGCCAAAGCTGTGAGTTCACAGTAGATGCAAGCTGCATCCGACCGTATTGACCGACGTACCTGGGAATGTCTAGCAGGGAACGTCCGATGGTTGAAATGATAACGATGATGATGAATTTATAGCCGAGCGCTTATTTTCGGCAGTTTTATGACTTCAATATGTACAATTCAAGCAAACTTGCTCTTGGCAATCTAGTCCTGTCAGATTGCGCGCCGAGACCGACCTTCACTGCCTGGTTCATGATGGAGAGGAAATGCAATTACAAAGCCGTCAGGAACATTTTTAAATCAACTTTCCATAGTGGAATTAGCTTTATTTTTATTTAGTTTATAGGATAACTAACCTCTGCCTAAACGTCATTTTGAAATGTTGAGAAATAAATAACTAAAGTATGAGTTAGAGATTAAAAACTTCATATTTTTCTAATATTAGGGGAGGTGTTGGGATAGAAATGAGTGCAGGATGTTTTACAATAAAAAATAATATTAACTATACTATATTTTACTAATACTAATCTAATAAATGAAAGAAAGACGTATAAATTTTTGAAAACATGATTTAACAAAAACAATCCAATTTTTATAACGGACTCTTATAACTATTATAACGGCGCTCAATTCAGCCTAATTTGCCAGTGACAAGTATTTAAATAAAATTATGTACATATAAAAAATTTACAATATTTAATTAATGACTCCCCATTTGATATAGTCGTCAATCAAATCCCGCATTCTGTCTGCGTAGAGCGGTCCGAGTTTTTTGACTTCAAAGTTGTCAAGCGACATTTCCGGCACCAGTTCTGGCGCGCTGTCCGTCTCTACAGTGATGATATGAAGTGCGAAGATGCCAATTATCAAGCCCAGCTGTAGTTTCTAGAAATACAAAACGATTTTATTATTATCATGTTTTATATATTTATTATGCTCTCTGAATGTTTGGAAAAAGGACGTTTTCCTGCCTAATTGTAATAAAATATCTTTCATACCATTTCACGGTTCGATAGTGATGCAATTTCAGACTCAAACGTATTTAAAATAGACCGTCATTTAACTTATTAGTAAGTTATTTTCTTTGGATTGCACAACTACATTACGAAGCAAATATTTTCGTTTGGATAAGGTCTTGATACCAGTAGGTTATCTTTGTAGACCAAGATAAGATTTATGTTATTATATTCAAGAAGGCTCTAAGTGTCTCTTACATACAGTATGGTATGAGATCAGTGGCCTTATTCTACTATCACACTCAACTCAACGACCCCCACCCTTAGGAGACTTGGTTAGTGCACGATCATTTAGTACAGAACGATGCTTGTTGTATGCAAAACTAACTTCTAAATATTATAATAATTACCTGTTTAAGTTCAGCATAATAATCTTCTTTGGAGTATATATTTTCGGGATCTATATCCAGCCTTTTTAAAGCATCGCTAAGCTGCATATAGTAGAAGTCTATAAGCTTATCGTAGTACTGATCACGAAACGCCTTGTCCGACGCCAGAACAATCAGGCAGAGCAAATCATAGATCGGGCTTCCCAGGCACATTGTCTGATGGTCTAGTACCATCAGTTCGAGGCTACCATCCTAGAAACATAGTTGATTAAAGAATAGCAGACTTTTAGTAAACAAATAGGTAACTATCGGTGGACAATTCACACAGTAACATCTAGCCCCGCGGTAAGCTCAAAGCTTGTTACTAATGATCAAACATTCTCAAAATTCATCAATCATCGTCATCACCCCTATTAAATTCACAGACCTCTTTCCTTGATGAGAGAGATTAAGCCTTTATTCATCACGCTGACCAAGTCTCAGAATCGCATAGTCATAATTACCATTCATAATAGAAAAGAAAACTCAACTGTAACTAGCTCAGCTGCTGTCTGGACCACGACCTCAATAGAACAACAATAATTATAATAAAAGTATATTCTTACCTCGGAATGCCTGTGCATGAAATTACTTGGTCTAAAATCACCATGAGCAATTACTGTCAATTTAGCATTATTTCTGCCTTCCATAAATGCAGAATACATGTCGTTTTTATCAATGTATTTTTGTAATTTGATCTTCTTATCCCCCTCTAGTACACTCAGGGTATGTTGTATTCCCGGACGGGATACCGAGTCGAATATTTGTTTATTAAATATATCGACAAGATATGTTTTACTTAAGCTTTTGAATTCTTCTGGATGGTTGATTGGCAGGGCGACTGAGAGAGCGTGCAGTTTTGCCAACTCCGTAACAGCTTTGCTTGCGTAGGCCCAGTCCATGCTTTTGAACCTATCGAATGATTCAAAACCTCTAACTGCAATATTTTCTAACACCAATATTTCATTAGAGGCGCTGACTTCTTTACCAAAGTATTTTGGAAGATTTAAACGATGTTCTTCAGGAACTTGGTACTTTTCTTCGATATTTTTATATAAGTTCTGGATATCTGTATAAAAGCTTTTCTCCTTGTCAACTATACTGAATTTGGTGTCTAGAAGATCCTTGCTAACAGTCAACTTCTTGAGGAAGAGATGTAGATCTTCTTTGTTTTTGCTGGTGATGGTGGCGGTGTACAGAAATGACGAGTAGTTGGCGCCTCCACTTGACAGCGGAGCCAATTTTATATCCGAACTTTCATAATTTTGCTCTTCTGCGATTCTACGAAGTAATTTGTAAATATCAGTTTCAGAGTCGGACGACATTTTACGTGATTACAATATCTAGGACACTGTCACAATAGGAGTAATTTTATCAGTTCACTGTTTATATGGGTTTTGGTTCTCTTATCGAGCGACTGAAGATATCTCTTGGAGCCGAGTTTATTTATTTTTTAATTAATGCAAAAGATTGATGAAACTTTGAAAATAAAAACGTCATAAATTTTATATAAGTAAATAATAATGGAGTTAGTTTTAATAATTTATTTATTTATTACAAAATCCACAGCATGCAGCACATATAAGATAATAATCATATATGAACATCATGGTTTTCAGTTGCGTTTTCAATTTGACAATTTATTGCGCCATTCCATTTTATTTTTTTAATACCTAGTCAGTTTAGATATAAAAGGCTTCAAATGTAGTACTTATAGAGCTGAAATTTTAATACGAATGATCGGGACATCATTATTAATTAATGCAAATTCCCCATCGATCTCATTTGAGTTGTTTTTAATAAAAGTAGGTTATCCGCGTTTTTTTGCATAACGGTATAACAAAACTGTAGTTTTCATTTCATTCAAAAAAAGTATTTTAAAAAACGTTGTGATATTTTTGCATTGTGCCATTTGTACAAATTGGCATCTATGCGAATATGATTAATGTTATTTTACTACACTTGTTAGGACTTATTTGACTGGGGACAAATTTATAATATCAGCTTATTAATTATATTGGCAGAAATTTATAACAAGATCCAAATTCAAAACGATTACCTTGATACAAAATATTGTCTTATCTAATGATATAATATGGCGAGATATTATTAATAGACAATGTAAGCATGACCTTACTAAAAGTAAGTCAAAAGGGTCTAAAGTCTTCTTCTTTGCTTCACTAAAAGTATTTGTGTATAAAACCAAAAGCAACATGTTTATCTACCAATAATTATGTTTAATTTTATTTTATAAAGTAGTAGTCCTGGCGAATAAACAACACACAAGCCAAATTCACCCACGCACGACACAGATTGTAGATACTCTGGGTTATAAATAAATAGCTCTCGGGTTCATACGAGAGTTGCCAGATAGCAAAACGATTTTTGGATCCGCATTCGATTCGGTTTTGAATAATCGATTTACTGTTTTGAGATAATTGAAAACTATGTATTATTAGAGATTGATTTATTTTTTTATTATGAGCGTTATTGGTGAAGAAATAATGTACCTAAACTAAAATATATACGTAGATAAATATAATGAGATTTATGATTTCGATATTATTATAATCGAAAGTGTATATAGGTAATTTCCATGCATTCGAGAAAGCACTTTGTGTTACCCGGATTAACGGCTACGGCTTTTTAATAGCAGCTGATGGATTCATTATAAGCTAATGGTAAAATTACATGCGGTTTTAGTGTTTTGGGCATGATTATGTGCAAGGTAATGGGATTGTGCTGTATTTTAGGTAGTTTTTAATTCCAAGTTTTGTTCTAGAAAACGGTATAGAAAAAATACAAGATCACATCGTATCCTTCCATGTTTTGTGTATACCTATCTTGTTTGTGGTGTCGAGATAATGCATTTTCATTTACTATCTAGATATATACAGGTGCCAGCAACAAAGCTATGTATATAATATATATATATGCTATACTTTCAGTCTTGCAAAATAAAGAATGCAATACAGTAACTCTGTATTGCATTCTTTTGTTAACAAAACAGTAGGTAACTCTGTTATTTAGTTAACGTAATGTAACATTTCTGGTATATATCCAAGACGTGTCCGACAAAGTAAAACGTTACAATAAATCATTAATTGTCTCACAGACGCAAGTAAATTTAAGTATGTTGGTTAAAATGAATATATGCCATCAAAATCAAAATAAACTTTCATCGAAATCGAATAGAACCAACTTTGTTTTTAATGGATTAGATTAAGACAAAACAGCGACTTCATAGACCAGGGTTTTTAATTTTTTACAAGGAAAAAAATAGTAGTAGAATGAAACCCATTAGAAAAGGAGGGGAATATGATAAAAATGAAAGGAAAAATAAATTACGGTCGATCTGAGTTCGGGAAGTGGGAGGGGGTGGGCTTTTAAGGGGAGAAAACTCAAATCTCTTTTTAATAATCAGAAAATAGAGA
Source organism: Chloroclystis v-ata (assembly GCA_963691955.1). Lineage (NCBI taxonomy): Eukaryota > Metazoa > Arthropoda > Insecta > Lepidoptera > Geometridae > Chloroclystis > Chloroclystis v-ata. The sequence goes on from OY829905.1 coordinate 8,406,706, forward strand.
TTTCAATGCATATATGGCACACCGATTTTTATAAAAAAGCTAATATTTTGACACGTGAATTTTCGATTGAAAATTAGTCTATATTTTTGAAAATTAAGTCAAAATAAGGTGAAAACAATAATATTTTCAATCAAATAAATCACAGTGTATTTGGGACATAAATAGGTAAGTTTTCACCAAATTTCGTAGAAAATAAAATGTTTTTGAAAAAGATAGAAATAAAAAACCAAAAACTTAGTTATTTGAATTTTTCACATACATTTTGACGTTATGTAAAAAAGTTGTGAATTAAAAGTTGTAGTTCGTTTTATTACCTACAACTTTGCTTTTTCACTTTTTTTCATAGGACTTGTAGTTTTACCGGAAATCGAGATAAACCATTTTCTCCCCTTAAAAGCCCACCCCCTCCCACTTCCCGAACTCAGATCGACCGTAATTTATTTTTCCTTTCATTTTTATCATATTCCCCTCCTTTTCTAATGAGTTTCATTCTACTACTATTTTTTTCCTTATTTGACCATTTTTGAAGCTAACTGCACTGGTCTATCAATCTAAAATCTGTTTAAATGAAGACAAAGATCAAATCACAAAGCGCTTATAGGGTCATGCAAGGAATAAATTGTGTCTGCATAAATTTGAATTTATGCAGGCATAATTTATTCCTAACATGGCTTTAGTCAGATTACCATGCACTCGGATCGGATAGAATCAGAGCACATCAGATGGATGTAAGACTCGAGAGACAAGACTCACGGATAATGCAATGAGGTATCTATACTAGGGTTGCCAACTCTAATAGTCATTTAAAATCTAGCGGTATTCTGCGGTATTAAAGATTCAATTAATAAACATATTTAATGTAATAAACACAAAAGTAGCTTGTTAGTAACTTACTAAAACTTACGATAGTCACAAAGGTACATTACTCTATTGTTTAAAATTTTGATCATAAGACATGAACAGTCTGTATAAAACAATATCGTGGTTCTTGTATGGAATTAATTAAGTTCTTCTATGATCCTTCTAATCTGAGTTCACGTATAGAAATATAATTTAATAATCAACCAATAAAATTCATCAATTCAAATAAATAAATAATATGAATAATTAATGATTAGGTACATTAGACATCAGATTCTTTTTTGCAAATCTATTAGATCTTAGCTTTATTTTATATTGCACCTTATATTCAATATTATTTATCTTTTCCCATCTTTTCCCATACATTTACTTACAGATTTGGCAACAGAATGTCTCTTTACATCATCATGGAATTGTTGTTAGCATCGGCTCAGAAGAAAATATTAGCAAAATAGTACCTAAATGCCTCATAGTTCACAAGAAGAGAAACTGAATACGAAAACAAGGAGGTTCTAAGTCTTATAATCTCCTTGTTTTCATCGTTAATGTTTATTTAAATCAAATTTGTGTTCTAAATTTGAATTCAATACACCAATCAAACCTACGAATTTAATTATGCTGCCGCAATGGCGTTGATGCGATGGCGGCTGTTAATAATATTTTAAACGAGAATAAATAGCGTACAATAATAAATAAACAGACTATATAAATGATGTTTATTTATCTCCTTTTTAAAATACCTAAATAGAAAGATAGTTGGTAGACATAAATTAGTTTACTTTGCAACGTAAAGGTTCTTTACTTGCTTTGAACGCAGGGAAAACTTCAAGTTAAGATTAAACATTGATTTAGGAACTAGCCCGACTGTAATTACCTAGTTAAAGGCAAAATGTTTAGGAATACTATTTCTTGACTAGGTATTTCAAATATTTTATTGTAAAAATGTTATTCTTAACCTTTAGTATGAAAAATATAGTTAAATATTCTTGTGTTACGGGTGCTAGATTTCTGTTATCGTTAATTGAATATACATACATTGATATAGATATTTTTATTATGACATAGTATATAACACCCAGCTACCGGTAACAAATATTTGCAGATCATACAAATAGTTGTCCCGAGGCGGGAATCGAACCGGCGACATCTTGCGTCGCAGGCGGACCTTCGCCCGCTGCGCCACAGAGGTCGTCAAGTCGTCAAAAGATATTACAGTTTCCAGGCGTTGAAACATTTTCTTAAAATCCAACACAAAATACCCAACAGCGATATTGTCACAATATCGATAGTTTCAAAAACAATATTCGTGAAACACAAACTCAGCCACCCAATCTTTCCATTACAGTGCCATGGGGTATAATATTTCCCGTACTAAGCATTACACGTATTACTATAAATCATATCGGATAGTTTGACAAAGAGGTTTTTCGGTCTCTTAGTACTCAGTAGACCCAAGCGCAAACCTCTAGGGCCCTTTACGATTTCGTATTCCTTGGTTGTTCATAAGAGTTGTTGGAAACCCTTCGGTTTATGCGAAGAAACTTTGGAAAAGGGGAAAATTTAAGATTAGGAGTTTATCTTTACGTACGTGTTCAGGTATTTTTTAATGTGAGTAATATCGACTTCTGGCTGAAAGTAATGTTGAGAGCAATTGAGTTGAGAGATTAAAAGATATAGGAAGTTTCTGTTTAAAGCATTGTACATTCTTACTAGGTAAGCCAGCTACGTTTTTGTACTTAACTTTTACTGTGCAATATAAAGTTCATCTTTTGATATAAGTTTTAAATAATTACCAACTTAATTAACCATAAAGACTCTTCTCTTAGATAAATAAAATAAATGAAGCCACTAAATTATTATTAATAATAAATAATAGGCTCACTTTATAGAGTAACAGTCTCAACTTCTACTTTCAGGCTTATCTAAGGAATAAGTTTACAGAGTGACATGGCCTAAAATTCAAATCAGTTTATTGCTCTCTTTACAAACAAACTAAAAATTAAATTCGAAACTTTTCGTTCTAACTTTTGCTATCGACCATTACTAAGCACACAATTCATCAATCAACTCTGTTCTGTAAAATCACCAATTAACGCACGTTTTCACGCCAAACCAGAACGACCGAAGTCATTCAATCAATTCTTTTGTTGAAAAACTAAAATAATTGGACTCGCGGGAACGGCAAGCAGTCAGTCTATTGCTTTATGGTTAGTTCCGTTTGTCTATGGTCTCTCGCGGTATTTTCTATCAAACAATTTTATTCTATAAATTCATTCCTGGAATATTTTTCTCTTTTCTTTCAAAAAATGATTAAATATGTAATCATGTTCAGCAAAATTCAATACTTATACAATTTCTGTGAGTTTTTTTAAACGTTCATAAATTACAAAATTATCGATAACTTTGATCATCTGGTTTCATTTGGAGAATATTTTCTTGTAAATTTCTTGAGTAAACTTATTCGTTTTCGCCCAGGAAATCCCACGTTCCAGTGTCAGATTCCAAGTTTCAAATCATCTGTGTACTTTGAATTTCATTTGGAAGTTCTGAGAAACTTTTTGAGGATGTTTTATGAAAATAAGTCGAGAAAAATTTAATTGGTAATAAGGGTTTGTGTTTTACTATTTGAAAGAAGAAAAAAATCAGTCAAAAAAGGTCATGGTAAATATACCTAGCCTATTTATACCCTATTTACTAAAATAAGGCTTCTAGCTTTTTCAACGACGAAGTTATATGGGGGATCGAAAATGGCCTGAGCTGCTTCCAGGAATGTGGAAATTTTAAAGATTTATGTCATTTATTTCCATAAAATCCTAAAGATCACATGGACAAGCCAATATAAGCATGAACCAATGAAGACTTTTCTCTTAGATAGTAGGTACGATGTATCTTTACGAGCTTTCTACGTTTCTTAATAAAGCGAACTTTATAACGATACAGTCCTATAATAAATCAAAATTGTAATATTATTGCAACGTCTGAGCCACGTTGAAGCTTATCAAATAGGGTTCTGGATAAAGTTATAGCGATTTCCAGTAATTCATAAGACATTAACAGCAAAAAAAAATTCATGTAATATTATTTATTTTAAAAACATTCGCTATAACTCTTCGAATCTATTTGTTTTTCAAAGTAAACAACTATTTCCGTTCCCTTATGAAAGAACCTGAATTAAATATCATTTAACCGTTATCTTATCATGAGTGAAGGTGAACACATAGGAGGTAACCAGATAATATTTACAGCTTATAAAAAAAAAAAAAAAAAGCACAGAATCAAAAACTCAGAAATACGGTCGAAGACAAAAGCAAAAGATGCAGTTCGCAGAGTCCTGAGCTTGAAGTGGAAATGGGCAGGTCATCTACAACGCTTAAATCAGAATAGATGGAGCCAAGTGGTCACAAATTGGTTTCCTAGAGATAGCAAACGTTCTAGAGGAAGACCAATAAAACGACGGTGTGATGACATAACAAGAGTGGCTGGGAAGCTATGGGCCAGAAAAGCAAGGGACAGAGAAGAATGGAAAAGCTTGGAGGAGGCTTTTATCGCCACAGGCGAACCCTACTCATATTCAACTAAAAATTTAACATAAATATGTATTGTATATAGTTAGGAAATTTAGATTTAGTTTTAGTTAATGTGTTTTGTAAACTTTTCAAAGAAGTAGTGGTAAATAAAAAGCTTTTTTTTTTATGAAAGAACCTGAATTAAATATCATTTAACCGTTATCTTATCATGAGTGAAGGTGAACACATAGGAGGTAACCAGATAATATTTACAGCTTAATCGCTGTTAATAGGACCACACCGATAAGTTGTAAGAGCTTTGATGTACACGAGGCGCGTAGTTTTAATCAGATTACAGATAATTAGTAAATTATGGAGAATAATTAGTTTTGATTTATGCTCCGTTAATCCTTAAGCTGTGCTTGTGCGGCTGTTAAATGAAGTTTCATAATCATAACCATTATCAAGATCAGTAAGTTTGAAACATAAACTTAAGGTTGTCTCACTAAAGCCTCTATTGTGCAAAATTTGTTATAAATAGTAATTCATATCTATAAAATATATAATCAATTACAAAAATTTTTAATTTGGTTAAACCGTTCGTCGTTAAAGCACAAATAACATGAAAATTAAAAAGCATTGGCTTTAAAGTAGAAATATCTTTAACCTGCGACTTGCTGGCGTAATTATACCACATTGGGTTGTTTTTCCCGCGGTAAAAAATGGGATTAATGTAATGAAGTTTGGAAATGTAAGAGTAACATAGTCTCATTTCCAACGGGAAGTCCACAAACCTTTATATATTGGATAACGCCGACAGTATATTAACTTTCTTGTTTATCATTACAACTAGTATTTAATGACGTAAAATTTATCACGCGTATCATTGTGTTTAATTTTTTTTTAAGAACACATTAAGCTTGCTGTAATGCACAGTACTGCAACAAAGTAGTAGCGGATCTCGACTTTCAGCCGCTTCGATTAAGGCTTCCAAGTTCCGATCGCAGTTTAACACAGGTCATTGCATTGCAGCTATTAACCTCCTATCGGGTTGTTACTCTTATCACACTGCCTTGCACCACTAATACCAAGAAAATTATGCAAATCTGTTCTCTGGCTGGATTCAAACTGAAGCTATTGTTCAGCAAAAAAGGCATTATTTAACCAGTTTTGTCGTTAATTCTAATTGTGTATATTATATTCATACAAACTATCATTATAAATCACAAATATCGCTACATTTCCATTTTTTATAAAGAACTTAAGATAATATTCTTGGACTTGTGCAGTACGATACTTATATTAAGCTGAAACAAATACATAAAGTCTTGTGTAAAATGTTTCTTATGAATAAAAAGATTAATAAAACTATAGATTTCGAACTTCTGCACAAATGCTTCGAAACCATCAAAGTCCTTACAGCTTCGTTTCCAGAGCATCTGGAATCCTAATTAATTACCATTACGATCCATTTTCACATAACGACTCTTAATAATGCCTTAAAACATTAATACTAGTGGTTTATATTTACGATAGGAAGTATTTTACTGTTCCTAGGTTTTACGGCTTAATGGAATGATACCCATAACGTTGCATTGAATCAAAACCATTAGTCCTAGTACTTTAGTGTTGTTTTTATAGCAATGGATGCAATTAATTGGAACTAGATCAACAAATGAAGGCATAAAAACAAACATCATAAATAGTCATTAATAATTACAGTAGTTTATGAGTAGTCGGCCTTTCGCAACCTTCTATATACTCCGAATTATGCATTTCCTTGTATTAAAATGTAATAACACAATATAATATTATGATATAAAACTACCGTATAGTAAATTCGAGTCAAAACTTCTTAGTAAAATGTTTGTATGACATTAACGAATATTTTAGTATGAATTATTGAATAGATAACTAATTTACAACTATATTGTACCATTAAACCCTCTACAGGTTTGTATTGGTACTCACACTTAATTAACAAAACCATTAGTACATCATATTCATACATCATAAATGTAATAATTTGTAGTTTTAAGATAAATATTGTATGACGGTAATTAGTTAATGGACAAACTATTTTTTCATTTGATAACTTAATATTAAGATCTTTTGTACATCATTTTAACAATAAACACATTTATTTCATTTTTAGTAGTTATAAGAAGTGTTAAATTTAGATATAGATACTGTAAGTTTTCCCCAAAAAGAAACTTGAAGGACTTAAACACATACCTGATGCAGTGATTCTCCTAGCGGCGTGAGAAGCGGCCGTCATCCGCTGTCAACTCAGCGGCATAGCGCCCCGAGCGGCCGCCATCAAGCGCTCCCACCGCACCACTCACTGCACATCACTCACTCTACACTTCACTCATCTAGCACTGCACTTAACTGAAACAAGGGAAATTGTTATTAGTTCATTCATTTACCTACAGGTAATGAGGTCACGGCATCATCAGTGTAAAATATATTTTGCTCTAGATTTTTTTAACTTAAGCCGCGCGCTAGGTCTTAAATTATGTCTTACATAATAATCAAGGTATTGGTAGTATGGTTCTGGCTGTGTAGCTTATTTAAAATAATAAATAAAATAATAAATTATGAACTGACACAATTATGCAAACCTGAGACTGAAACTAATTAGCATCAAATTACTTCACCTCGCCCTAATCTAGACGATATTTAAGCTTATGAGAATGGCTGGGGTTTTTGAACGCAACACAATCTGTAAGTTGAGATTAAAAAGTGTTTAAATATATTTTGTACGGTTTTTTCAATAATATAAATTAAATGTCAGATTAAAGTTTCACAAAGAATAATGCTTCGACTTAATAATGAAAAGATGAGAGAAGAAAGAAGATTACGGCTTATGTTATTTCGTTGAATATAGTTTTATGATATACTAGCGCTTTTCTACAGGGCTTCGATTTTTTCAATTAGAAACTAATTATCCGCAGCACAAGCTTCGAGCTTACCACGGGGCTATTTGTTGCTGTGTGAATTGTCTAGAAATATTTCTATCTTTGCAATTGCACAGTATTTAAAACCCGTCACTTTCATATCTGTATACAGGTAGACAAGTATTTTGAGAATGTAGAATTATATTCTGTAAATCACCATCCCTAATATTAATTATAATTAGGATTTTCTTTAGGTTTCACCTCACAATGTACAAAGAGATTAGCGGAGTGTACGGCGGAAATTGTATTACTTTCTACGGCACGGAGCTTGTAAGAACTCATCCCTGTTCAACGGGAACTTTTCATCTCAATTTCTGAAGTTTTTCTTCTTTTCTAGAGACAGACAGTATTACAATAATTGGATATCATCTTTTGGTCAAAAAGGTTCAAACATAAGAAAGCTTACTATTTTTGTAGTGATTGACTCACTTTCTTAATACTAGAAAACGGTATAGAAAGCCTTTCATGTACATGGTTCAAACCTTACCCGAACGGTTAAAATAGATTTCATCAAGCAATAAAAGCTTTATGTCCAGCAGTGTAGGTACCTACGTATGTACGTCCGTCTGCTGAAATGATGATGAGATTTTCCATACAGTATAAAACCTATAACACGATTAAGGTACACATTTCAGAGCGTGAAAGCGTAGGAGTAGGGATACCTATTATCACAAAATACAGACAAAACAACAAAGGTACTCAACCGATTGCTTATTTTCTGTATGGAATGTCCCTTCGCTACCATAGTTCGCTACAACTTCCTTAACAAAGGGTAGTTCTCGATTCGCTACCCCTGAACTGTGCAAATGTGAACCATTCTGAGAAATATGTGTTCTGAAGCGTGCATTAGGTATGGGTACATGTACGTGTTGGTAATGTTCATGTGTATGTTGGTTATGCACACGTGTATGTTGGTACGTGTGGTGCGTTATACCAATCGATACCTTGTGACATTATAAAATATGGATGTACTATAATATTATGTCATCATAAACTAAAATTAGGTCAAATATTATTCTGAACCTTATTAGGTTCAGGTTAATATTTGACCTAAATTTAATATAATTAATAAGCTTAAACTAATACAATATGCAAATCATAGAGCAGTTTGAAGTAAGAAATATTAAGATACATGCAAACTTATTATTATAATTTAAAAATGTATATTTTGTCGGTTTGCTTTTAGCATTTTTACAAATCGTCACCTCGGGCCGAAATCATAAAAATACAAAAGCAATCTTATTCACGATGATAATGGAGCAACCCCCTAACACCTAAGTGGAAAAGCCCTAAAAGTATCAAATAAATTCAAGCTGGTAAAGTTTTATCTGAAATCGGGACACCGCACGCACTCGAGATAGCACCTTATCGCACTAACATTAACTCTAGCTGTTTTACATTTGTGCGTCACTGGAACAGATTTGTGTACTGTAGGTAAACCTACTTGCACTTAGATGGCTTAGATAGGGTGTCAATTGACTTTTTATCGGATAAAAGCTTTTGATTATGATGGAAAAGCTATAGGTTTATATTAATTCGACGGTGGAAAGGAAAAACCCTTGAAGCGACAATTTTCAAACTTTACAGGAGAGCCGATCAAAGTTTTTATTTTCCGAAAATAAATCATAAAAAATTTGTGTTTGAAGTTAGAGCGACAGGAAAAAAAATAGTTTCTTTATTTTTTATTTACTACCTTACTATTAAACTTCGAAAAATATACAACCACGATAAATTGATTTAGGCGTCGCTTAATTATTTAACGGTGAATACAGCGGACGGAAAAACGCATTAAATGCAACTTGAGTATTCTGACAAACGCAAGGAAAAACACATTAAGCGACAAGCTATGTATGATTTAACTAGGAGGTAAAATAACTGAAGCGTATCGAGCATAACATACAGGGTTCCGGAAAAACCAGTTAAGTAAGAAAATCATAGTATGCTAAGTACAAGAAAAACACGTTATGGGCTAGCTATGTAATAATATAAAGCTATGTTTTTAACTGAAGTCCAGACTTTGTTTCCCAAAGATACCAAAAAAACAAGACTATTGAGAGACAACAGTCTTTTATTTATTAAAAACTTCTGGTATTTTAACATTTTGCCTTTAAAAAACCATTTCAAGCGAAGCATAGATACCTAAATCACTATTTTGAGTGATCTGATCAAATCATACAAAAGCGTCATTAACTCATAAGAATAGGAAATGATTCGTAATAATTGTGATACAGAATTTATAGTTCTTAGTCTTCATAAAATTTAATAGGTTTAAACATTGCAAACGCAATACAAAACCGCTACGTTGTGTTGTAAACGACCAACTTAATCAACATTGTTAACAACATCACTATCTTTATGAGTCATCATCATCATCATCATCTCAGCCATTGGACGTCCACTGCTGGACATAGGCCTCCCTATATGACTTCCAGCTATTGCGGTCGCTCGCAGCCTGCATCCACCGCGAGCCGACCGCCTTCACCAAATCATCAGTCCACCTTGTTGGTGGATGCCCAACGCTGCGTTTTCCGATCCGTGGTCTTCACTCGAGAACCTTTCGGCCCCATCGGACATCTGTTCTCCTCGCTATATGGCCTGCCCATTGCCACTTCAAAGAGCTAATCCGTTGGGCTATGTCGGTGACCCGCGTTCTCCTACGGATCTCCTCATTTCTGATTCGATCTCGTAGGGAAATAGCATAGCCCTCTCCATAGCCCTTTGAGCGACTCTGAGTCTGTTGATGAGGCCGATAGTGAAGCACCACGTTTCGGATCCGTATGTCATCACTGGCAACACACAAAATCTTTATGAGTGATCTGATCAGATCATATTACAAAAGTGCTACGTTGTGTTGGTCGTTTATAACACAACATAGCTCTTTTGTACCTATGGAGCCATTGTATGGTGGCCCAGAACAAATCTAGTAACCACTATAAACAAATTACAGCAAGTTCAAAGACTAGCATGCACACTCATAAGCGGATGCAGGAAATCAACTCCATCAGCAGCGCTAGATATCATACTAGGCCTAACGCCTCTGCACGTACACATTCAGCAAGAGGCTATGGCAGCGGCACTTAGGATCAAGTCAACCCAACAGTGGAAAGGGGACTTGGGCCCCACAAACCACTGCAAAATACTGAACAAGGCTATTGCTGCATTTCCAGAAGCAGCTAACGGTACAGACAGAATTGCAACAACTTACTTAACATGTAAAACCTTAGAGATAACGAACGAGGAGATCGAATCAAAGATCAACTTGAATCCTAAACACACATACCACATCTATACTGATGGATCAAAGAGCAAGACGGGAGCCGGCTGTGGCTTCCACTGTCCGGAGTTAAAACTATCTAAGGCTCAACCCCTCAATCCAGCCACGACGGCCTTTCAGGCGGAAACACTGGGAATATCGCTGGCAGCTGACAAATTATTCCTAGAGATAAGTAATAAAGAACCACCTACTCCAATAAATCTGGTCTTCAAAACAGACAGTGCAGCTCTAGTTAATGCACTCAAGAGATCAGAGACAAGATCCAAATCGACGGCAGAGTGCTACAGTTCTCTACAAAAGCTGTCAGAACATCCTAAAGTCAGCAAATCGTAAATTGGACGGAAAGATTATCCTGCATGGGTAACACCATTGCGGACAAACTTGCTAAGGAGGGATCTAGACAGATCCCTACGGTTCACGATATTAGTCTCTCTAACCCACCAACCGCCGAGGTTAAAATCAGGCTTAAACTAAATTCAGAATTGGAACAGGAGAAGCTATGGGAGCGACGAACTGATTGCAAGCATACCAAATCAATTTTTGAGATCAAAGATAGAAAAAAAACGACAAACACGTTGCTGAAGATGAATCGCAAGGATCTTAGAACTATGGTAGAACTCATAACAGGTCATTGCGAACTTAACTACCATCTACTTAAAACCGGAGCCATAGACAGCAGCTTGTGCCGGGGTTGCTTCGAGGCAGAGGAGACGGTAGAACATGTACTACTACATTGTACAGCCACTGAAGAGGCTAGAAAAGAGACCGGGCTAAGGCACCTCATTAATGCGGTAGCGCGGTCGTCATCCTCAGATATGCTGAAACATATCTGCAAGAAACCAAAGGTCTTACTCCGCTACATCAAGGAGTTAGGCTGGTTAGGGCCGACTTAGGCGAGGGGACAATGCACAATACGCTCCATAGCGAGACGTCAGTGCAGATCCTAGTTCCCCCACAACAAATTAGAATTAGAATTAGCTCTTTTGCTAATTCTAATTCTAATATATTCTATAGCAAACCTACATAAAACTTATAAAACTACTAACTTTTACTAAGACTTTTCAAAAACTTTAAATTCTGTATTACACGTATTATTAGTATTCTGTATTGACGTGCCTCAACGGCGGTTCAGCGATGACTGAAGCGCCACGTCACGTGCAATATCCTCATAAAGGTGACGCCATTTACACAAAAGAGACCGAATTTCATTGCATGTAGCGACAAGACTTGTTTTGAATGGTTAATTTAAATACACAGTATCGTAAATAATACTTACTTTAACCGACTATCGTTTTGATTTATGAAGTCAGCGTAATTAAACTAACCGACGATTCGGGAATAAAAGACGATGTCGGTTAATTTAAATATTTATGTGGTATTTTTGTCTATGTTTACTTTAACCGACACCACTGCTTTTTACAGCGATTGTCGAAATAACTGAAATCCATAATATTTTATAACAATCATGCTGGAAAAACGCATGAACTCCATGATACAGATATAAGGTAAGCAAGGAAAAACAAATGTAGCGACCGGGCACCAACGCAATAGCAGTAAGCAAAAACAACTTAAATGTTTAGAATAGGATTTCATATGGCGAAGAAAAACGATTTAAGTAACCTATAAGATTCGAAACAGAAAAGGAAAAATACATCAAATAACAATCTAACTATATAGTCGGTACTTCAAGCGGTAAATGAACCAAAGATGCCAAAATTCTTTGTCACTTCATTTAGCGTCTGAAAAAATTGAGCCTAAAAATGCCATTACTTGAAGCGACACCAAAGTGGTCAGATCGCCACAAAACCAAGACCAATCGACGCAGAAAAAATCACTGATTTCAAATATGTAAAAAAGTCATTTTCGACCAAAGTGTCGCTTCAAGTGTTTTTCCTTTCCACCGTCGTTATGATTATGCTTATAACAGAGTTTTCTTTATGTAGACGCAGTTACTAATAAGATTATTTTTTGTGAGAATGTTTTATGTTCAGTAACTGAATCATATTATTATTATTTTTTACATAAAATAGCTGCACTTTTCGACAACGACATTTTGGTAACAAAATAATCGTTGCTTTTCGCATTCGAAATGTAATTTGGTTTACATAATATTCCCGCGAGATGACGAACACAATACTATGAAAAATTGCAATGTGCCATCTCGCGGGAATCCATCTTTTGTTTTCCCGCGAGATGACGAATAACCCCAATGTTTTTGTGGTTGATCGGCTCTATTGTTTTCCCATAGGCTTACGTACCTTCTCTACTCTCTACAGTTAGATAAACCTCAAACACCCAATTGTATTTGTCACTCCGTAGTGAAAAATATCACCAATTTTAAAAACCTATAGAATCTATAGATGTTACAAAAGTTTATTAAGATGTTTGAATGGGTTTTTATTACTCTTTCTTTCAAAATCTACTAAATGTGTAACACATGCTACTTTACAAAGACATTGTAAAGTAGCATGTGTTAGAAAATATTTGTTTCTACATAGTATAAAACAAAGGCTTTCTCTGTCCCTATATCATGTATGCTTAAATCTTTAAAACTAAGTAACGGATGTGGTTCAAAAGGAAGTTTTTAAGTTAAATAAGTACCCGAAGCGAAGTGAGGGCGGGTCGCTAGTAGCAAATAAATTAACAAAAATAGTCAGCAACTTAAACAAGCAGCAAGTAAAATAATTGCTAAGTAACACTAGAACACAAAACATCCAAAAAATGGAATTGTTAAAAAGTAAGTCAACTAATTGGAACGGGGGTGGCAAAAACTTGGTGAATAAAATAAAAGTGCCATACCTACCTCCCATTTTATTCCTTTTGGAAAAGTTGCAAAATGAAATGAAACTAGATAACGTCAGGTGGTGGCAAACATTGTTACTGAAAGTACTGCACATTGAATTTAACACAATCCAGGTTTGTAGTAGTTTTAATTTACTGTGGAGATATTAAATAGGCGGCTGATTTGGTAGAAGCTCTTGGTTCACGGTGCATAAAAGATTATTACAAAATTAAGCCTTCTACAATACACCCCTTATTGTTATACTTATTTATTACGAACCAGTAAGACTTAATGAAGGAATCTTGATGATAAACTTGCATTGCCCCGTATTCGACTACGTAAATTTAAGGGATGTTGTGTTCGTTTTTATAATAAAGTGCCCAAAGAATTTCACCAACTGTCAATTAATAAATTCAAGAAAATTGTAAAGGGTTATCTTTTTATTATAAAATTTCAGATTATTTAAATGATACTATTGCATGGGAACTTTCATTATTAAATTCAGGGGAAGAGAAAAAAAAAGGGGGGGGTGATTGATAGTGATGACATGTCCAAGTTAATCTTTGTGATTTTACGGACAAAATCTGAATCAATCAACAAAAATCGAAATTTTATTACAAAAAAAAAATATGAATAGTGAATTTAACGAGTAGAGGACAAAACCAACTTGTCTTTGACTTATCAAACTTGACTTGTCAAAATTGACAAAATGTCAAAATTGTAAAAGAGACAGTGTTTATACACTGTCTCTTTATTACAATTTCGTTTTCTAAAGTAGGCATAATTAACAAAGAAGAAGACTAGACATCTTATTATTAGTACTTGACGTCCAACATGGTCAGAAACAAGGTACAACGTTACTAAAATTTTCGTGTTAGGGCTGATTTTTCAATCATCAGATAAATGCTAACTGTTGAATAAATTTGACATATTGTATGGAAAATGTCAAATTTATTCAACAGTTAGCCTTTATCTGATGATTGAAAAATCAGCCCTTAGTCTAGTGACTAGAATCTAGTCTAAGGTCATCTTTGCGTGACTTAGAACTGCAAGACAAGATTCATATCCGTGACATGAGATAAAATCGCGCGCTGAACCTAAGAAGAAGTGCGTTCAACCGTAACTGAAGTGCATCGATTTTTAGGTGCAAAAGGGTTTTACGGTAACTAATGGAAACATCAATATGGAAGTTTACAGCCCCAATTTAAGTACATACATTATACATACCGAACCGACATTTCAGAGAGTAAAATAATAAAAAGCTATTTGCAGCCTGGGATGATGGATGGGTACCTATAAGAGTACTTTTTATATGGTGCAACATTTGGCCAAAACATAAACATTTGGTACCTGAGTCTTATGATGTCATTTTATGTGCGTATAAAACAGTGATTCAGTTTATGAATGCCGTGAAAAGGCTATTGTTCCAAACGAAGTGATCCATAAATACGAGAGCCATCCATTTTATTTAAAATCGATAGAATATAAAGAGTTTTTGTATTTTATGTTTTACGATTCGCATTTTTTAAAAGGTCGTAGTTTGGTAATAAATAACGAATAAAGAATACTAATGTGAACCATTATAAAAAATAATTATACTGTTAAATTCTTAATTACTTTCAACAAATTATTTTTACATCATCATAATATATATACATAATATAAACTTACCGAAATACAAACGTATTCCAAATTTAAAAACACTGGCCACTACACAGCTTCACACAAAGCCTTTCCAATTTTGAAAGTCCCGCTGAAACGCGCAAGGAGATTGCAAAACAAGGCTCGCAAGGAGGTTCTAACGCGGTTGCCAGCCTCACGTCAACAGGTCGCATCCCACACTGGCTGTATGGCGCGTGCCGTGTGCCCGGCCGATCGCGCTCGCGCCAAAAATAATACCTACTCAGAAGGACATCGTAGGTTTTCATGACCCTGTTGCTATTGGAAAATGGCTTTCTCTGGTACTCTATTGTTGGTTGGCAGCTCAGTGGGTAGGCAATGATTTATTACCATGTACAAGTCGTGATATTAAGTTTGGAATCTGAACTGATATTCTTGCTCCATTTTTCTCTTCTTGTTGGATAAAATTTTAGTAATTTTAATTATTAAAATTACTTAAATGATAAGCTGGTGAAGTTTATAAGGAACTAAAAAGATGACAGACAAAGCAATAACAAAATTAATAAAGCTCCTGCTTCCTCCCATCTTATTATTTAAATAACCTATTTCATTAGGATTCCATTTTAACGGTCACCATTATGACAATGAATTTATAATGGAAATAGGATGAAGTAAATAATCTACTTTGGAAAATTCATTATCAATTATGGAAACATAACATAAGCGCTTGAAATCTTGGTTCAGTCTCCTCAAAATATACCAACTTTATACATCGGAATAGAACATGGTTAAGTTTTAATTTGACGGCCTCTGTGGCGCAGCGAGTTAAGGTCTGTCTGCAGGTTCTGTTACGGATAATCAACCTAATTATTTAATTTAAGTATTTAATCATTAACTCATATATTATTTGATAAAAAAAGACAATTTTGGAATATATTACAACTACTGGCAAAATTAGAAAAAATACAGAAACATAACACACAACCAGGGCCGGATCTACCTATGGGCTGATTGGGCTGCAGCCCAGGGCCCCGGAGTTACAAGGGGCCCCCAGATCCCGCTAAAAAGTAGGCCATAATTAGAAAAAATAAATAGTTGTCTGTAAAGTCGGTTTACGGAGGATATTTTTACGTGACAACGTCATAAGAAAATATTGATTAAAAATTGCCTGTTGAATTGTGAAATAAAATTATAATTCACGTTAAAAAGTTTTAAGCCAGACCAGAGATGGTCTTGCCACTGTCATGCTGCCAAAGCGTTAAATAATAGTTATGATAATATCATGAAATTTTCAAAAAGTTTCAGTGAAAGTGAGGTGGAAAAAGTTGATTTTCGGAAAAAGGCACGAAATTTATACATGAAAATGGCCAAACTCGAGACAAAAAATTAGATAAATTTATATCGCCTGCGTTTTACACCTTCCCGCAATTTTGCTATACCTAAACCTCACGGAGCCCGAGAGCTTTCCAACAAAATTAAATGCAAAACCGTGGAAATCGGTTCGTGCGTTCTGGAGTTATAGCGTCAGGAAAACCCGACTTATTTTTATGCGTAGATTTTTTTAACTCAAATTGAGTACTAAGATATGCCCCCCCCCCCCCAAGTTTCAGCCCAGGGCCCCATTAATTCAAGATCCGGCCCTGCACACAACAACTAATAAAAAGATTTAGACGAAATAGTAATTAAATTACCGAATGCTCAAAACCGAGAACCATTTTTCTCTTGCCAAGGAACTTGATTGATTGCCCCTTCACACGATTTGTTTCAATAAGAATGAAAATTGTTTTACCAAAAAAACTACTTAAAATGCTACTTGCATGTGATTTAATGATAATAACCAAAAAATAAAAATTTTAAATCAGTTATTGATATAATAAATTATTTTAACCTTGCAAAACCGATCTGTGCACACCAAAAAATAATCGTGGTGATTATTCCGTAAATGTATGTAGGTACATAACATAATATCAATCCAAGACCTATAATAGGGTCCATGTGGGAAACCCGTGTTCATTATTGGAACGTAGTAGCTACTGGTGTATTTATGATGATGATAATACATTCTAGCTGAAATTACGATAAGCTAAATTACTCTATACATATAATAACATTACATTGGCTCATATCATCCCTGTAAATGGTTTTTTTATTGGCCCCTACTGCTAAACGAGCTCATAATAACAAACAAGGTTCATTAAATTGATACCTTCAATGTTCTCAACAAAAAAAAAAAAAAAAAAAAAAAAGAAAAAAAAAAAAAAAGGCTTAGATAAAATTAACTTAAGCTAGGTAACATACTTAACCTAGTTAAAAATACATGGAAGGACGCATGACTCAATTCTAAGCTCGTGGGTTCGAACCCTGCAAATCAAGATATTTATTTTCGTAAAATGTTTAAACAAAAACATTTATCTAAGATATTCATTTAACATTCCTTAAATGAAAAAGTTTACTGCGATTTTAGATAAGATTAGGTCTTTTTTAAATACATATTATATATAATTTAGGTACGCTATAAGCATTCAAACTTTTTTCCCCTGTTATAATATTAGTAACAAAAAGATGTAACTAAGACAAGTAAAAAAGATATCTTCGTCCGTAACAAAAGCTTGTGAATTCGTGTATAATCTTTACTAACTTATACGTATCAAACCAATAAAAGACTTTTCCATAAGACTTTGAAAATAAAAAACATGCTTTATAATAAATTCATTCATGAAAGCTCTCACTTCGAGTTTTATTTGGAGTAATTCATTTTATTTTTAGGATATTCGGAAAAGGAAAATGCTACCTACCATTTAAAATTAATTTCAAGAGGTACTTATCTGAAGAGGTTTGCACAAAAACCTCTTCGAATAGCGGTTTAAAATGTCCTCGTCGTATAATAAATGAGGGTAGGTAACTAATTTTTGGGGAGCACCTGATGAAAATAGATGTTTGTGCAATTCACCCTAATGTAACATTTTCGTCGATGGTTTGTTTGTAAACATAAGCAAATCCTTTAAAGTTGAGCCTCCAAGATATTGAATATGTAATTAAGTTACATCATCATTTCAGCCATCCGACGGTTAGTATCTGCCTACTGCTGGGCATAAGCCTCATAAATAGATTTCCACTTATTTCAGTTTTCAGCTGCTATTAACTGAAAACCAGTAGGTAGCTTTCACTAAATTATCTGTCCACCTCATTTGATCCTGAAGAGCTTTCTGTAATGAAACCTGATCTAATCTAACAAAAACGCATTGATATATTGCTTATAATTGTATTATAATGCCTACATAAATTTGCTCTCAATTTATAACAAAGCTATTTAATGAAGCACCACTCTTCTAGCATAGCAATCCATGTAGGTAATTCAATTTTCGTGTTATTGCATGGCATCCAGTCATTGTGTTGACGGTCATATTCTAAATAAACCATTCAGGATTATTAAATTTCATATTGAATTGGATTCTACATATTTAAAGTAGTTTGCTAGTGAATTTTTATTTATAAAACGATAATAGTGAACCGATATAGGTATTATAACGAGGTTATGGTCTATGTAGGTACATAGATTACAATTCCCACTACCATTTTTTGGGTTAAACTATACATTGTTGGAATTTTTTAAAACATCAAAGACACTTGTTGTGAATACCCATGCTCTGTAGGAGAGTGACGTAATAATATGGGTTGTTATTATGATGAATATGATACTCGAAAAGTCACACACGAAAATGTGGAGTTATCGTAGAAAAATATTTTCATAGGATTACCCATCAACAAACCTTTTTAATATTTAATACGTATTTGAATAACAAAAGCAAATGGCAAGTTGATAAAACCATTTTTTTAGAGTTCTCCAATAAGTTACTTTACGTGTGAGAAAAACTCACTACTCTCCACTTACATATTATTAAAAGTTAACAAAATTATTTTCCAAAATATTCATCATCATTATAAAAATATGTCAGTATTATTATATTACTAGATGAAAACCCGGCTACGCTCGGGTGAAATTTGACGAAATTCTCCATAATCCGAATTTTGCGGATATTATGTTGTCGACTCAAAATCAATATTTTTTTATGTTAGATTAAAACCCGGTTCGCTCAGGTGAAATTTAAGCTATGTTTATGTTAACATAAGACAACATATGGAATTCAATGATTATCAATAATAGTGTAGCTTTACTGTACAATAATAAATAGGTTTATCTTTATCTATACTTAATATTATAAAGCGGAAGAGTTTGATTGTTTGTTTGTTTGTTTGTTTGTTTGAACGCGCTAATCTCAGGAACCGCTGGTCCGATTTAAAAAATTCTTTCAGTGTTGGGTAGTCCATTTATCGAGGAAGGTTATATATAGGCTATATTACATTTTCAAAAAAAGTAGGGATCCGTACGGAAAACCCAAATATGTAACCCAAGATGTAAAAAAAAATCCTTATATCGCATGCGCTGCGAAAAGTATTCATTTTAGAAATATACAATGTACTACAATTTTGTAGAACACATTAATACCTACAAAAAATGTCGCGACAGCATATATCTAACTATTATAGTTATGTCACAATAGTGTTTTAATTTTCAATATAATTAATTTATATGCCGCCGCTAGGAAAAGCTCTATATTTGTATTTTCAAAATACTAATATTATAAAGCGGAAGAGTTTGATTGTTTGTTTGCTTGTTTGTTTGTTTGAACGCGCTAATCTCAGGAACCGCTGGTCCGATTTAAAAAATTCTTTCAGTGTTGGGTAGTCCATTTATCGAGGAAGGTTATAGGCTATATTACATTTTCAAAAAAAGTAGGGATCCGTACGGAAAACCCAAATATGTAACCCAAGATGTAAAAAAAAATCCTTATATCGCATGCGCTGCGAAAAGTATTCATTTTAGAAATATACAATGTACTACAATTTTGTAGAACACATTAATACCTACAAAAAATGTCGCGACAGCATATATCTAACTATTATAGTTATGTCACAATAGTGTTTTAATTTTCAATATAATTAATTTATATGCCGCCGCTAGGAAAAGCTCTATATTTGTATTTTCAAATAAAAAATTATCAAAATAAATTACATTGTAATTACGAATAATTCAATATCTCTATAAAACTTTTTAAATTATTTAATTCGGACATTCCATTCGAAAGATATCAGAGTTTAAAAATGTAAGTACCGAAATAAACCAGCCCGTTCGGTAAGGCATCATGCTTTGGTACGGGGACTCAGTCAGTACCTACTAAAATAAAGTCTTTAACCGAAAGTAGGTATATGGCTATCGTTTAAATTGATTCGCTTTTATGATAATAAATAAAAAGTGGCCAAGTGCGAGTCGGACTCGCCCATGTAGGCTTCCGCAGCAATTGTTTATATGAAATAGTTTATGACGTATTATAAAAAAACTATTAGATAGATTTCGTTCAAACCAATTTTTGTTGGTAGTTTTTGTGCTAATGTACATTATGTATTTTTATTAGCCTTATCATACTCTTATTTTAGAAATTAGAGGGGGGGGGGGGACACTCTGTAAAAGTTATGGCGAGACGAAGTTCGCGGGAGCAGCTAGTTATATATAAAAGTAAGACGTGGTAGTTACTTCACTTATAACTCGAGAACGGCCAAACCGATTTAGCTGAAACTTGGTGGGGAGGCAGCTTAGAACCGGGAGAAGGACATAAGGTACTTTTTACTCTAATAAAATGCGGGCGAAGCCGCGGGCGGAAAGCTAGTTGATAATAAAAAGAAATACTGAAGAACCGTGTTATAATTATGATGTTGCTCTCTCTAACACCTGTCGATTGAGCTTTGTACGGGATCTCTAGCCGTTTCAGAGTTATGGCAGTTTAAAGTTTGACAGCTGTCATTGAAAACGTTGCTCTCTCTAACACCTGTCGATTGAGCTTTGTACGGGATCTCTAGGCCAGGCCGTTTCAGAGTTATGGCAGTTTAAAGTTTGACAGCTGTCATTGAAAATGTTGCTCTCTCTAACACCTGTCGATTGAGCTTTGTACGGGATCTCTAGGCCAAGCCGTTTCAGAGTTATGGCAGTTTAAAGTTTGACAGCTGTCATTGAAAATGTTGCTCTCTCTAACACCTGTCGATTGAGCTTTGTACGGGATCTCTAGGCCAAGCCGTTTCAGAGTTATGGCAGTTTAAAGTTTGACAGCTGTCATTGAAAACGTTGCTCTCTCTAACACCTGTCGATTGAGCTTAGTAGGGCATCTCTAGTTCCAGCCTTTTCAGAGTTGTGGCAGTTTAAAGTTTGACAGCTGTCATTTTGACAAATGTCATCTAGACACCTATCAGTTTATAAGTTAAACTGTTTCAAGGATAATTATTTAATACCTTAGGACAAAATACATACTTCGTCATCATCATGTCAGCCGTTGGACGTCCACCGCTGGACATAGGCCTCCCATCCCTTAACGACCTCCAGGTATTACGGTCGTGAACCAGCAGCCTTAACAATATCATCGAGCCATAAAAAGGAAACTAATATTATTTTTCTGTGGTTGAATTGGCCAGAGAAAAATAATATCAAGACGTTTCGTTTCAGTTCTTTGTGATGGATTAATTTTGGGGCGACGAACGCAATGTGTTCATTGGCGAGGCGTATCTAAGGAACGGAACGTGCTTGTTGACACCAAAAATGGCGACAGCGCTTTGTTTATCATTTGATTTTTTACAGTCGGAATTTAACGAAATTCTCCATAATACGAATTTTCCGGACATATGTTGTCGACTCAGAATCAATATTTTTTTATGTTTCGTTATTTAAATAGGGTTTCTATCGGGTCTACCGTACCCCTGCACGAAATTATTAATATAGATAGAAGATGTCGTTCGGCAATGCATTTTATTTTCACTTGTTTCGCTTATAATTTTACTATTTCTTGTTTAAAATGTGGATTTGTATATTGGGCGTTGTCCGACACGCACTTCCCCGGTTTTATTGATAGATTATCCTTACCCTTTTGGAGTAAAGGGAGGAATGTTTAGGTAGGTACTTATCATTCAGTAGGTTGCTTCGAGAAAAAGAGTTTTTGTATCTGCGGGTTCTTTTTGATAGTAAAGAGGTTTGTTACAAGTTCATGCTAACTAGTTTTATTAACAACTTTTATTAATTTATGAGTGTATCACCTCACCAGAAAAAAGACAAAAATGCGATTACCAACCAAATCACGCTAGACCAAAAATGGCCTATTGGGGAGACCCGTGCTGTCAGTGGGACATGATGGTTTTCATGATGATGAATCGTTATAAATACTTAATTGTTATTTGGAACCCACACGCAAATTGAAATTTAATAGATACTATTATAAAATGTGATACTTATGTCTCACTCTCCTACCAAAATATAAGCCGAATTATTAACAGAACTCAATAACTTACAACTAGAACAGTCTTTACCAATAAACGTAATACAGAATCGAAGCCCAGAATACCGCCTCAAGCAAGTCACCGCCTATCGCCACTATCGCACGGAAATTGCGGCCAAAGAAAGGGGCGAGAGGCGAGGGCGGCGATCTAATCTAAGCGTCGCGTGTACCGCGCCATCATTAACGCCATCTACTGATAGTTCCTTGCAACCTCTTTCTGGATCGCTCTTGTTACCTATTGCTGGGAGTGTAACATTTATGTACGTACTCCCTTGAATTTGATTTTCTCAAATAAATAAAAAATACTCGAAACCCGAATCACGTGTAGTATTTTTGTGTATTTCTTTCAATTAAAATTATCACTTTCCATGATGCACGCATTTATGTAGGTGAGCGCGTGGACACTGAATGTGCTATACTAATTAACTTTTTCACTGCTTATATAGATATACTAACAAGATGGTTAGCTGGGTCTTTTTGTGTACTGACTCGCTGCAATCGTTAAAACCGTCTAGTTAACAACAAGAAAATGTTCCTAGAACGTTTATTGGTTTTTAATAGAGACCCGTGTACTAAAGGCAAAATTACCTGTATAACTTAAATCACACTTCAGTAAGTGTTATTCTAATTTAAAAATTACAAACAAATCATAAAAGTTTGGTATCAAGAATTAATCAAGGCGCCTGGTCACGCCAAATTTCAGTTGTAGCCCAACAACAAACCGACGTGAAAGTTTAGTTAACTTATGAACCGTAGAAAAGTGCCTTCATTCAGTTCCCTTCACGCGAACACAATTTCGGTTGGAATGGAAAATTGCGATTAGGGCCAATGATTAGGAGTTAGGAGTGCCTTTCCCCTTGTTTTTGCTTGGCTAACTTAATCTTAAAGACTTTGTTTTTAAGGTATTTATGATGTTGTATTTAAAATTAGAAATATAAGGATTTCTTATTTTAAATACAACCTCTCAATTACTAATCGTCTTTTAGAGTCAATAAACATTGGTGTTTCTTTTTTTTAAATTCCAATTGAAACCCCACCCCGATGTGCTATGTATCGCAAATGTGTTTTGAATCTCAAATATATCATTATAGGGTTCTAGGCCCTAAAATATAAACGATAGATTTCTACAGGTTTTCACTGTATATATTGAAAATCAACATCTTTAATTGAAAAAGACTCATTTTCTATGTTTTTTTTCTTACTGTTAGTCTAACGATTATATTCATTATATTTCTTTTATGTATGTAACCTATTTCAAATAGCACCTATCTTTAAAGAAACAATGGTACCGTCAAATTATTCGGCACCTCACGACCCTTACCAATCTTCGATCCCGCGGGTGCCAACCCTTTCCGCTGACGTCATCAATAAATGTGCCAGTCACACGTATCAACCCTTAAGGTACACATTATAATACCCACAAAACATAGGCCTTCTGTTACAACTGTCGATAAAGCATTACACAGTTCGGCGCATCGTTGGTTACTAAAAAGATCTGGCATATAGCCCCGTTTAGGTCTCTTGAAGTCTAGATTCAACAAATATTATTGAAAGATTATCTTATAGAGTCAGTGTTAGGACTTGAAACGATATTGGGCCTGTAAAATTTTTGTGGATTAAATGATTACAAAGATATTTTTATTTTTACTACTATCATGATTGTGTATCAGAATTACATAAAAAATAGATAAAGGTATATAGAATCAAACTTATCTTTTTAACTTCTATTTTTCCTTATGTCTTTTAATCTTCTAGTGTTTTTCACAATACACTAAAAAACTTATATATTACATACATTATAACATATTTTCCGTTCTATATTATGAATAGTTCATAGAAAAATGGATACAATCTTGTTTAACGAAGAGGTTTTAAAATTCTGAACTGTTGCTCTCGCACGGGCAACAAACGACGTATGAATTTATGAAACACGACGCTCTCATGGACCTTTCGAGTTTATTACGTGGCAAATGGATGTTCCACACATGAGGTATTCTGACCACAGACAGTGTGGTTGTACACTGTATGTGCAACTGAGTACGTTTGTCAGTTTTTAAATTTGGAACTATTATTATACTTGGAACGGGAACGTATAAATGAAGTAGGTAAATAAATAAGTTGGTATTTCTTCATAATTGTGTTGTTTTCTATACTTGTCAACATAAGCGTTAAGAGCCCTGTTAATTTTTTGAAGTTTTGCGAAATTGGATATTTTATGCACCACGTGACCGGCGCGTCACGCGAATTCTATGAAAAATACTAAATGATCTTGATACTTCGTCGATCTAAAACATACAAATATACTAATAATTATTTTAGATCTGTAGAAAATGGCATCGAATAAATTCCATTTTATTGAGTGGATTTTTTTCAGTTTCATTCTGAAATAATTATTATATTAATGTTTTTATTTAATTGATAGGTGTTTAATATATTTTCCTAAATTCAAAATGGCGGATATTTTTATTTCAATATTTGAATCAATTATGTTTTATCTTAATAATATCAATATTTATTTTAAATCTGATTGATTATTTGAAATCAATTAAGTACATAATTTTAAATTAAAACATTCATGATTAATAATTATCTATATAAGAATAAAACTGAAAATAGTCTTATTGAAGTTAAATGTCCTCATTCATCTCATCTTATGGGCTCATTATTAAACCGATTCTTCTGAAATTTGGTGTGTAGGTTTGTAATAAAATGTTTTTTTTTGTCGAATGTTGGGACTTTATGTAAGTTCGAAAGTCTAAATTGAACGGACTAAATACAAATTCTAATTATAACAAAACAAATAAATTATATTACCTATATTTAAGTTGCTTGTTTTGTTAGATGGTATATTTGTGTTTGAATAAATAAAAGTTTCGTTAACGAAACTTTTATTTATTCAAACACAAATATACCATGTTATTATCATTATGTTTAGGTATTATCTTTGTAGTTTCGAACTTTATATTTATTTTTATTTTATTACGAACTTATTGAAAATATTTCATTTATATATTAAAAAAAACCAACCCGCACTTGGCCAGCGTGGTGAATTAAGGCCTAATCTATCTCGTCAAGAGAGAAGTCCCTATCCCAGCAGTGGGAACGTGAATAGGGGTGTTATTTTATATACAGGGCGTCCCAAAATTATGGGCCATGAAGGGGAAGTACCATATATATCGTTGATAGTGAATTTTGCTCAAAGAAGACTTCATTTTATTTTAAAAAGTAAGTAATTTAATTAATTAATTTACAAAAAATAATGTTTCATGTTTTTTATTTGATTAAAATAATTAATTTCACGTTGTTCCTTTCTTTTAAAATACTATGTTACTTAAGCAGAGTTATTATTTTTTACCTTTTCTTTCGATTGGTATCATAAAAATCGAGTATTTTTTTTTTACATGTAAGTCGGTTCGATTCCCAGACAAAGCAAGTAATTTTTAGAAAATCAATGAATGCAGAATTACTAACTTTTAAAAATAAAATGAAGTCTTGTTTGAGCAAAATTCACTATCTACGATATTTAAGGTACTTCCCCTCCATGGCCCATAACTTTGGGACGCCCTGTATTTATTAGAAAGGTACATATTTAATGTTTACAATAAATAATATATTTATTAGAAAGGTACATTATTTTTTGTTTACATATTGGATACTCGGTAATAAATATTATGGAAATCTATACTACAATTATCAAGCTGAGGAGATTGCTTGTTTATTTGTTTGAACGTGCTACTCAGGAACCTCGGGTCCGATTTAAAATATGATTTAAGATAAGATAAGATAAGATAAGATAATTCTTTATTACACACACCATTATGAAATATTTACAAAATAACTTAAAACTACACAAATGTATGCGTAATGGGCGGTCTTATTGCTTAAAGCAATTTCTTCCAGACAACCTGAGGATGGAAAGAAAAACTGCAAAATATAACTGGACGGTGGTGTTAAAATTAGAATTAATATATTAAATACATAAACCTACAACTAATACAAAAGAGAATAAAATAAAGAGACTTAGACACGCAAAAAAATAAATATAACATAGTATAATAATTAAAAAATAATAATAATATATACATGTATAACACAACATAGGTATAGGAGGTAAATAAATATATAAATAAAATAATACATAAATAAAATAAACAAATAATTGTCACCATAAACTAATTAAGCTATAGAATTTAAAAACAAAGTTCTAACTTGACTTTTGACTTCAGTATTGGATAGTAAAATGATCGAAAAAGGCTATAAAACATAAACTAGTAAATAACGTAAAAACGCAAGCGCAGCTGTCGGCGGGTCGGCAAGTTAGTCATAATCTAAAAAAATCATAGGCATAATTACATTTAGTCGTTGTACGGTTTCACCAAAAAAAGTTGCCTTGTTGTTTTTTAATTAGGATAGATAACTTTAGATATGCAATCCACATCCTACAGCATAACCTCCAAATAAATAAGGTTAAACAAGATGACAATGATGTGGTACAATTCTTAGGCCAGCAACAAGTGGTACAATTCTTAGGCCAGCAACAACAATAATTGATCGTTATCAATAAAAATAACAATTGATCGTTATCAACGGATCAACTTATGTCGGTCGTAGTATCGCAATAACACATACACGCACACTAACAGCGTTTTTACAGCAATTGACAGTCCCACACACTGACATTTTACGAAATATTTCTATATTTTATTCAAGAACAACCGACATAGGTCCGACCTCGACAAGCGCTCGCGCGGTACTAAATGGAAAAAGCCGGCGGAATGAAAAAACTACTAAATTATGGTAGTTTTATTTTATTCATAAAAAATTACCAAAACCGTTCTACAAATTAAAATTAATATCATAGTTTAAGCAAATGTTGATAAATATTTTGATATAAATATGACGTCCCATTGATTTAGAACTTCGGAGTTATTGAGGTTTGTTTCGAAGCATTTTCGGTCGATATTAAATTCGGTATATCTTTAGAATAAAAGCATTTAACGAAAATGTACTCTACTCTGAATGAAGAATAGGATATACGTAACATAATAAAAATTAGTTTGATCGCCCATATTCATTAGAATCTACAAATTAGAGCTAAGAAAACAGGTCTTCGAGCGTTTTTTACGAAACATGTATCCGGAGAATGATTATTACTCAATATATAAAAAAGTTATCTAAAATGTTTCTTACTACTTTTGTAGAGGAGAAAACGAACTATTATAAAGATGTAATTGTAATATCAAACAACTAACGTAAACCATAGAATTAGGACGAGAAAACCGAACAATTTCGCGATTTCCGGTAAAAGGCCTCTTAAAAAAAATTAAGCATACTTTCAAGACAATTTCTTCATTAGTTAATTGGTTAGATTATTTTATTTACTGGCAAAGTAATATTTTTAAGATTTAATAAAAATAAATGTCTTATATTTTGAATCTTAGACAGTTTTATAAAAAATTCTAGCATAGATTAATTTGATTTTTTCGGTCTTCGACACGGCTACATGAAGGCTGCTTTTAGCTTTAAAATATTGCAGATTATAAGCCCAACTCTAGACAACCAAAGACTAAATTGACTGTCCTATTTTATAATTACCATAATGAACCAATAACCATACTTAAATATAGCTATGGCTATTAAGAACCATACTGTGATATAAATTTTACAGTAGGAATTGTGAACAGCGTAGTCAGTCGATAGGTCATCGCTCTTATCAGTATAATCTTGTTACAACAAATGAGGAAACTCGTACAAAGCAAAGTAATCGTATTGCAAACGTCATTATTATTGATGGATATGAAAACAGAAAGAAAACTTAATGTCTTATTCTAATACAGAGATTAAACTAGGTGACCCGTGTAGCGCCATGTAACGCCGTCCTAAGAGTAGTTCAACCCACTTCACTCCATAAGTGACGTAAGATCTACAATGGGTTTTAAAGCGAATGTTTAATTGCAAAGGCATAATTTCGAGGGATAAATAGTGGAATTCAAATTGGACTAACCTAGTTATGCTCTATTTAGCACACAAAAAGCCCTCTTTTGAAACTGATCCAAGTTGTAATCATTTTATTAGCTTTTATCTAGGAATGTCTAAAGCATTTTTTAATAAAAATTATAAAGTAGTTTGCTTGGATTTTCTATCAAGAATCTTTCCGCAGCAGTTGAAAAAGAAAACCGATAGGTAAGAAATGCTTTAAAATTGTGTCGCAATATTCTTTAAACCTTAAAAAAGCACGTTGCTTTTACCTTTAAGCTTGAAGCAAGACCACTTTTATAACAGCACAAAGGAACAAAACACTAATTGATAGATGGTGTATAAATATTAAAAATTAATTTGATAAATGGCAAAGATCCATTATGATTTATTTTTTACGGGAGATTCGACTGTTTCTGTTACGGAAGCTCCCTAATGCCCGACGAATGTAGCATCGTTTTGGTGGAAAATAACCCTATTAATGAATAAATATAAGTAACCAGAATTTCGAATATAAACGCGGCCAGCGGATCGTGACCAGTAGGTAATATTGGAACTTCATACTAAATTATTCCCTCAACCGGTGTTTGATAAATTATTAAAAAATGGCATTTTTCAATGAGCACCCTACTCTACCTTTCTGCCCTAATGATTGATTATATTTTCATTCAAAATTATTAAATTTTAAAGAATGTAGGAGATAGTTAAGGTTAACCTTTGCCCAGCAGTGGAAAAAATAAAAGAATGTTCACTATAATACGTTATTCATTTGACATTTCAAACCGTTCTTAAATTATTTTAAACTAAGTTATATTTTTTATGAATGTTGTGTTATGTTTATGTTGGTTAATTTTGTAAGAACATAGAAGACAACATGCGTGGTAAGCTTGTGTTACGGGTGCTAGATTTATCTTATGCTCAATAAGACATTGTACATACTGGGATCATTTTCTTATTAGAATGCACCAAGAACACCAGGAACAAATATTTGCAGATCGTAAACAGTTTTGTCCCGAGGCGGAATCGAACCCGCATCCTCTTGCGTCGCAGGCAGACCATCCCCTGCTGCGCCACAGGGGTCGTCAAACGTACAATAATTAAAAGAGAAACATGGATAAGTTTCTACATATGAGTAGACTGCATTATGATAATGTAACGAAGAACTGTAATATAAAAAATTACAGAAACTAAATAGTCAGTATCACTCAGTACAACATATTATCTTGAAAACCATGAAATAAAATGACAAGAAATGTACCATACCATTTATAAAGAGCGGGTTACAATGTCAGCGGACTATATAGCAGCGATTTAACTCACAAAAAATTCATCTCACAAAATTTTGTAAAGTTTGGCAATAAAAGGTTTTTTTTTTATTTAACACACACACACATAGACTTTGTCGCTGAGCGACCAATAAAAGGTTAGAGCACGTGTTTACAAAGCGCACATACATTTTTCACGAAGAAAACTACAAAGGCAGGGTTTCAACCCACGACCTTCAGAATGAAAGTCGAACGATAACTTCATTAATCATCTCTTATTCTTTATTAATTATCCCTGCAGATTTTTATTTCAAAATTATTGGACTTTTGCTTATTAGACCGCTCACAGTATAACCAGTCTCATAGCCCAGCCCAAACCTCCAAACATTCGCCATACAATGATCGCTCGAATAGGGATACGTGGGTAGAATCTTCGCTTCGTCAATCATCATTAGATGTTATTAGCAGGAAAAAAGGGTTCATTCTCACACATCAAACAGTCGAGTAATGTTCTCGTACAATATATAGTATATCTATATGTTTATAAGCTTGTATTGGTGAGTATTACATACATATTGCTAAATATTGCTCAGAAAAAAGTGTTTCTGTGGCACTGTATAAAATGGTTCTCTTTTTAAATACGGTATCTAATTATTATCGATTTATGAGCATCTAAAACTCAATATTAGAAACGATATTTTAGTTCTGTGCCTCTATATCCTATCTTTAAACATTTTTTTTGTATCATTTTGTTAGCAGACGGACATATTTGAATTAATTCATTAAAATATAAATTATTTCACTTTCGTGAGTTGTGAGAATCGCTCGCGCCAGCAGCGAGCGAACACGGGGCACGCCTAAGACCCCTCGCAAACTGCAGACTTTCTATCGGCCGATAGTTTGGTCGGGCTTATAATCAGTATGAAGATGTATGCAAGTCCGCATACTACAACGATTTGGTATCGGCCGATAAATAAGTTTGATAGGCTACTCAACTGCGTTCAAACTGAAAGACGATCAAACTATCGGCCGACTGCTATATTAGTATGGAGCTCCTTGCAAGCGCGCACACTGACCGATTGTTTAGTCGGCCGATGGTTCACTTCGCTCCGAGTTTTGGAGCCGGAAGGTCGTGCATTCTTTCATTATGCCCAATTCTACTCAATCGCTCGTTGTAGAAACGTAATCTAATTTTAATTTTCGGGTAATCTTGTAATTTTGAATGCATCGTGTAAAATTTTCCATTTAATAATCTAGTACTGTAGATGGGATGCACCCAATACTCTCGGACTCTCTTCTTGATTTTTCTCCTCCGTTGTATAAGAGCAATTACAATATTTCTGGACAATATTTTCCTACGAGAAACTTCCATTATGCGACCGCTCTCTTCAACGGTAGCTTAATCCCTCAAGCCTTTCACGTATTAGCGCGCAACGCCACGCTCCCGTTTTTTGTATTTAAATTAGGATATCTCTAAAACTACTGCATTAATTTGAATTCTGTAAAAAGCTCTATAATTTAGAATAACTAGTCTTTGTAATTATCTAGTTTTATTTGATAATGATATGCATGAAGATGTTGAAATTTAACGAAAACTTCAAAGCGAGGTACCGCAGAATTGGAGGCGTATTACTATCTAAAAACTAGTTGTACCCACTAAGGCCACTAAGAAGAATATTATAAAAACTATTTCCAACAAACAAATGTCTCTTTCATAGATGTTTTGCACCCCAAACACATAAAAATACCACAAAAACACACGACAAATCTTCACAAGACAAATCTTCACAACTTTGTTTACGTTCAACTTCTTTTGGCCATAGACAAGAAATGCTAGGACAAGTCTACGTTCACTCAAATTTCAGGTAGAATTTAATGTAATATTAAAATAAACCTTACGCTTTAGAAAATAAGGTTTAAAAAGGTATTTTGTAAAAAGGTATTTCGTGGCCCATAAGGTAACGCTGCTGCTTGAAGGTAGTAAATTTTTGTGGCCCATATGGTAACAAAAAGGATCAAGGGGTTAAAAACTGAATATCGTCGGCCGACTGTTGGCTAGTTTGCGCACTCACCACCAACCCAACTGTTTAGTTGGCGTAGTGTGCGCGCTAACAGCCCTACCCGACCAAAATATCGGCCGATAGAAAGTCTGCAGTTTGCGAGGGGTCTAAACGCTCACTCCTGAGAAAGACAGCTCTTGTTGTTGGTCGAAATGTCGAGCAGGAAACACATTATTAACACCGGACGCGACGCGACGTTTCGACACCCGACGTGCACCGTGCATATTACCAACACGCGACGCCACGACATACTAGCATTTCATCATCATTTCGCTAAATAAATGCAAAAATTTAATATGAAATTGGCATAAAGTGACAGTTCTCGAACGAATGACGCGTGGCGTCGAGTGTTGTCTAGAAACATACTGCGCGCCCGCGTCGGATGGCGTGTTTACCCCCACCATGGGCTACACGCAGATCTGGCACGTCTGGATCAGGTGGCGTGTGCGCGCGTGGCGTCGGGTCGCGTGTTCAAAGTGTGTTTCTGGTCTATAGAAAACCATACATTTGATTCGACTCAACACGCATCACGTCTCATCGGGTGGCGTCGGGTGTTAATAATGTGTTTCTGCCTTAATTCCCGTTGTTTTAAAAAAATAATATATAGGTTCTTATCTATACGTTAAAATATACCTTATTTAATCTGTCTTTATAATTGAGGTACCATTAAAATGTCCGTTGTAATAAGTTAATCCAATCATAACAATTCTTGTTGAAATTATTGAATTTACAAATTACTTAAGTACTTTTAATATCGGAGTTTCGATATTCATTCTGAGCGATAAATTCATTACTTACTTCGATAAGATATTAAATAACGTGCAAAAGATGCAAATATGCTTTCTTCCCGAGAATGTTTTTGATTGTTGTCTAAATATTAATGTTTTACTGATGTAATAAATCTTAATATTTCCATAGATAAGAAAATAAATGAAATCATGGCGAGTAAAATATTTATATATTCATATTTTTTCTCTTATTTTATCCCGATAATCATTTCAATGGAAATCTACAGATTAAGTGTCTGCTCATATAAACCTTAGCATAACATCCCAATTTACACTCCCACAGCTGGGACAGGGATTCTTACTGGACGAGAGAGATTAGACCTTAAAAACCACGCTGGCCAAATGCGAGTTGGGGCTGTATATTGGGTTTATCGGTCCTCGTAAAATGTCTCCGTAAGGACAAAAAATATTCAATGTATTTAAATAAAAACACGCGCACCTCTGGATCATTCTACTATACCCGGGTTGGCTAAGTAAGAGCATACTCGTTTTTCATTTCGAAGGTCGTAGTTCCAACCCCGTCGCGAAACTCTTTTTACTACTTGAAAATTGTTTATGTGATTATTGCTGCTCTGACGGTGAAAGCAAAACATCGTGAGAAAGCCGGCATGTTCTGAAAACTTGTGAAAAGTGTGAAGGGCATGAATCATTCACCAACCTGCACTTTGGCAGCGAGGTAAAGTAAATAGGGGTGATTATGAACTTATAACATTAAAACCAATTTCTATATAACTTCCAAATTAAATATTAAGACAAAATCACTTGAACCACAGTGAGCCAAAATCTCTCCGAACAATATATTTTAAGGATGCCATTATCGGAGACAAAACAAATTATGTTCTCGAACATGGTGAAGATAAGCGTGTATTTCAATCTTATAGCAAAATAAAATTACAATAGGGGG
Organism: Chloroclystis v-ata; assembly: GCA_963691955.1. NCBI lineage: Eukaryota > Metazoa > Arthropoda > Insecta > Lepidoptera > Geometridae > Chloroclystis > Chloroclystis v-ata. The sequence continues at coordinate 8,440,078 of OY829905.1, forward strand.
AATCTCAAAATAGGGGGTGTTATAATTATCACGTCAGCGTTAGGTTTAATTTATCGTAATAGAAGCTGTCATGATGAAACACGCGTCAAGACAAGCTTTTACGGATACGGGAGATAATGTATTATTAATTAACTAGCAGTCTGTTTCGGTTATGCCTGGATTTTATTATTTTTATTTCTTTTGTATCACAATCAACAGTAACAGATAATATTTATGAATATTTGCCGTAAAACAATTGTTTTTTTTCTGGTTTTGCGTGTTTTTAATATTAAAGGCAAACTTATTCTCACACGAGCATTCCACCCATCTTTTAATCCGCTAAATATATTATATGGATGTGCTATTGCTAATGATCAAGTTATTATTATTTTATTTTTAAAAAGTTTCATTAAAATCTGTTCAGTAGTTTTCGTGTGAAAAAGTACCTAAAAAACATTCACGTTAGATAATATAACTGTGGATAAGGTTTTACCAGAGAACATATAGTTACTACGTTACTTTTACTCAAAGCGTTGTCGATGACCATTTAATAGATAAAAGTTAATGCTGCATAGTCTAGTTTAAACTATTCAAACCAAATCTTTATCATTCACAAAATTAACGTATTTTGTAAAACATCTTAAAAAGAATAAAGTTTGTGTTCCATTCCAATCCAAAATTGAAACCGGATCTTTAAAACAATCTTCTAAGTAATTACAGGGCAAACAAGTGCCTGTCATTATGACAGTTGACGACACAAAATACACGTTATAAAATTGGTAACACAGGAAAAACACCCTTTATAGCCGAGTGACGTGTTGACAGCAGCGGCCATGGCTCTTGGGGTTTTTCTTATACCTAGGCGTTTATTTATTTAAGCGATACTTGTAAGTTCGAAAACATCATCATCATTATTTCAGCCATCGGACGTCCACTGCTGGACATAGGCTTCCCTTAATGATTTCCCGGTGTTACGCTCCGATCGGCCATCCATTACACTCGCTTTATGGCCAGCCCATTGTTTCTTCTAACAAAGATTAGTATCTTTAATAGGGGTGTGAACCCACGTCCTACGGGATGAATGTCGACTGTGTTCCCTCTTAGCCAAGACGAGCCGTCTCATCATTGTGTTAATCATAAGATAACCATGCTACTTGAAAGTTATTAAACTTACAAAATCCAATACTTTTAGCGTTCAAAAACTTGAGATTTTTAGAGCAACAGGTACCTACTAAGTTCGCAGTTCTATGGATGAAAGTTCTATGTTAGAATAATATAATAAAACAAAGTTCAACCAAAGAGTTCTAATAACCGATTTAAAAGTCCAGTTTTCCCTTATATTTCAGTCGCCTAAAATAGGTATACCAGCCTACAAGTAACCCAATACTTTCCACATAAAAACTAGCAGGCATATGTACACATATTGCAATTACAAAGGCTTTCGAGGCTTATCCTCCTTACAGGGGTGGCGGGAGAATCCATTAGTGTCGCATTATCGGCCTCTTTGTTCTGTCACTGTCTCACTCGTAGGTAGACAATGGATATAACTAGGTTTTCTATCGTGCTTCATAATCACCCCTATTTACGTTCCCACTGCTGGGACATAGGGACTTCTCTCTTGACGAGAGCGATTAGACCTTAATTCACTACGCTGGCCAAGTGCAGGTTGGTAAAGACACATATCCCTCAAAGTGCTCAGAACGTGCCGGTTTCCTCACGATGTTTGCCTTCACTGTTAGAGCACGAGTTTTCAAAGCGTACATAAATTTATCAATATGAAAAATCTAGAGGTGCGCTTTATGCTTTGAAACCACGATCTTCAGATTAAAAGTCAGGTGTCCTCCCACTCTTTCCTCCCATATTTAGTTACAATTATAGTCAAGTTGATAGTAAAAGAGGTAATCAGATGGTTGTAACCTGTTAGAATAATTTTACGTTGATTTGTTAAGCTTCAACCTCATAAACAGGGTTCAAAAAGCTGAGTTAAGAGTTCCCCTACCTCTCTCACTCCTAATGAAATTTATTCAGAGAAATCAAAATATTGTTTTACCAAAAGCTTTCAATGAATGGATTCTTTGTTGTTTGAATTCCAATTATTCTGTTTAATTATTGAGATTCTATTTGAAAAGATTTGTTATTTTCCAAAGGTATATAATTACGCCAGCTTACATTATTAATATTACCTATAGAACCACTTTTTTTTACAGTTTAGTTTTGATTTCATGTTTCGATATGTAGAATTGACATGTCTATTCAAAACCTAAGATCTATGTATATAATACCTGATTTGACATATAGCCCAGTCAATTTAAACACAAAAATGAGGGTGAAGTTACATAAAGTCCCAACAAGCTGAATTTCTGTGAAATTGTTCAAAACATAATTATAAACAATGCATGGAAGTTCCCCATCATTCCCCACTAAGGAAAAAAAGTTATTCAAGGTCAAAGGTAAAAAATATGAGATTTTCGCGATTTTCAGCAAAACGGTAAGTTTTATCATAAAAGTACCTGAGAACAAATTGTAGATCATAAAATTATCTATAAAAATGTATCAATACTATTTTCTTACAAGCCACCGTTTCTGAGATATAACGATTCAAAAAGTTACTAAAGTTGTTTTCAAAATGAAATGAAATGTTCAATTTTCATTTTTCACCATTCATGCGCCCTTGTTAGAATACTCATACGAGACGAGTAAAAATTTTTAACCTAAATAAAATTAAAAACCTTTTAATCAAGTTACATAATGTGAATGCAGCCTAAGTAAGGGTTCAAAATAAGGCAGCAGGTGGACACTTTATAGTCTTCTAAAAGCTATTTTTCAAATCACTCATCCACGAAAATTCAAAAGCGTGGGAAGATATTTACGCTGTTTATAATTTGTTCTCAAAACTTTCACTCCGAAAGAAAAACAGTGAAAAGTTTTGAAAATCAATTTTACTTTCTCAACCTAATCATTTCTGAGTGGGTAAGAGATTGTTGTCAACTTTTGTTTATTCGAATAAAAGTATGATGACGGTATGCCTAAATTATAATTTCATTCTATAATATTATGCTGAAATAAAAAAAATAAACCTCAGTAAAAAACAAATACGGTGTAGTTTAGTTGCGAGTTGCGTAAATTGAATTGTGGGAGAAGGGTCATAATTATCACATCACCCACGCCTTATCATTCGTATATTTGTTCTGCAGATATTTGTTCTGAGTATCTGGGTGTTTATATTTATTAAAAATCTTTGTATATAGAGTATTATTAAGTACCTTCTTATAACAGGTGTAACTGAGTTACACAATTCACATATTAACTTATTACCTACTGAATAATTCCCGTAATATTTTTTTTTTTTTTAAAGAATAAACTTTTTCCTGTTTATTTTTATTTTTGTGGATCGCCACTAATTAAATTGGTTCGATTTATTCAAAAAAATATCCGATTGTTGTATGACAAAAAAAAATTTTGAAACTTACCAAAATTTCCACAATCACTAGTATATCCAAAAATCCACAAATTAACGGTCAAACCTCACGATTTCTAAAATCACCAATTACATAAAACCAATCACTATTCAAACTTCGAATTCAAATTTGAAAAATGGCCAACCAAATCAAATTAAAAAAAATGGTGGCTTCCAATTTTGAATTTTAGCGGGGGTTCACCGCTCGCGCGGCTACGACTAGACGTTGATGGGACCCGACGAACACTGCCGCTGGTGTCTGCAAGGCGAGGAGAGGCGACCAAGGCACATCTGTTGCTTTGACGCCTAGATTAAAACAGGGCTTTGAGACATCGCCTTGGGGAGTGGAGCATAGACAAAAAGAAAGCTGCTACGGTAATTTTCTGATATTTACCTGCTGCAGCTTTTTACGGAATAAATTGTTAAGGTTTTAAGTCTGTTAAGTGTTAAGCTGTTTTGTATTATTAATTGTATGTATTAAATTAATAAATACCAATGGTACATATATTAAGGTATTACTTCAATTGTTATGTTTAAAATAACTTACAACGAAGACTTAACTTTACTTTCTTTCTTTCTTAGAAACCAAACTCAAATTATTAAATCTACTTGTATAATAAAAATAATATCCACATTATGAGCAATAATTCTTGTCATGCGTTACGAGCCCCAGTGTGGTATACCTTAATATAATGAGGCAAGGCGGTTAATTAACACAACCTTCGGTAATTTCAATTTGTAATCAACATAATTTCATACATCGCCAATTTCATGTTTCTAATGAGGAAAACGTTCTAACGGGCGTCTTACGGCCTACCACCCAATCTTATGCCATCATTATCATCATCACCGCTATTTACGTTACTACCGCTGGGACAAAGGGACTTCTCTCTTGACGAGAGAGATTAGGCCTTAATTCACCACGCTGGCCGAATGGGGGTTGGTGAATGTCACGTGTCCATCAAACCCTTCAAAGTTCTCAAAACATGCTAGTTTCCTCACGATGTTTTGCCTTCACCGTTAGAGCACGTGTTTACAAAGCGCACATAAATTTTTCAAGAAGAAAAATCCAGAGGTAAAAAAAAAAAAAAAAAAAAAAAAAAAAGGCAGGGTTTGAACCACAGATCGGGGGGTTATCTGTGGTTTGAACCCACGACCTTCGGAATAAAAGTCGAGTGTGCTCCCGCTTAGCCAACACGGCTGCCATAATTGATTCCCTGTAAATAAGACACAGGTGCGGGGTATCGAGTGCGAACCACTCTCTAGGCTCAGCAATGATTAACGATCGCCGAAAGAATTACTGCCCGTGGCTCGATGAATCACCCCCTCTGATTTACATACTGCCTGCTTATTCATAAACCTTCTTTTTTCAAAAAGAGGCTGAAATGTTATCTTGAATACTCAAGAAGGTTTTAAACGCGGCCGCACTTCATTATTTATCTAATGCCGCGTTTATATTTATCTGACGTGTCGTGTTGTGACGGTATGGGTTTCATACATTTCTTACGTCAGAAGCCGTCACAACACATCACGCTGAATAAATATGAACGCTACCATATAAAATGTATGAAACCGATACCGTTCTGATGCATCACAACACGACACGTAAGATAAATATTAACGCGGCTTAAGTCTCCTGAGTTTATTGTCAACATCATCTAATGTACCTATCTATTTTTTGTAAATTATTAATTTTATGTTTTATGTTAAGTATTTCTTTTTTTTGTATTTAATAATTGCGCTGTTGGTTTTTCAAGGATAAAATAAGAAAATAAATAAATCATAACAACCCATGTTGCAGCCACCACTGAGAGCTATGGTCCCGTAAAACCGATTATAGTCCTTTGGAATTACTGATCAACACCCAGGTGGGTTGGTGATGAACGACGCAACTGGCTGTATGTTTGTAAATCCCTTTGTCGATTTGATGACATTTACAGCAAAAGATGGAAAGATAATATGTTCTTAGTTAGATCAATAAATAAATATTACTCTTCAAATATTGCGCTTGTTTTTATCACGTTTGCTATCATTATTAGTCATTATTTGTCTAAATTATTAGTCAAATATTGCGCTTGTGTTACGTTTGCTATCATCATTAGTCGCATTCTATTCACAGGGACCCAAACTCGCAAAGTCAAGCTGCTATGAATAAACCATTTTTATTAATAACATTGCCCTTGTTTTCATGTTCCGATTACGGAAATGATAAAACAATGAAATGGCCCTTTCCGAGCCCTGTTGTTGCATCCGTGAGGTAACTTACGAGCAGGTTATATTTCGGTGATTGACCTTGATAACAGGGCTAGACTGAAATAGATTAACAACCCCCCTTATTCCTTGTGGAAGAAAATATCATAGAAAATACTTTATTGCACAGCACAAAATAGATACAAATAATACAAACTCACAACTAAAACATTTTAGAAGAATTTATTTTTATAAGCCATAATTTTTAACACTAAATAAAATGGATAAATGTTGTATCAAATTAGGTATAGCCAAATAGCTGTCACCATACCAACTTTCATACCGAGACCAACAAGGTTTGCTTTTGATTAAGAAGAATTCATTTATTTGTGGTATATTTTAAATATTATTATTCTAGCAAACATTTAATTAAATTTTTGGTTTCACACACAATCCGGTTTGTCACAACCTGACGACGCAAAATTACTTTTCAGCAAAATCATGCTTACCTACATTATAAATTTAATCTTATCTTGTCTAAAAATAACAATACAATCAGATAAAAGTCATAGTTACTATTTACTAATAGTAACTATGTCTTTTATGATGTGATAAAATATTGACTTATTACTATAAGTCAATATTTTGATAAGAAATTGGATCTCGTTTTCGATTTCTAACAATAAAAATCAACTTAAATATTTAATTTAATTTGTGTTACTAATTTAAATCTAGTGATATTTTTCTTTCTTTATAATGATGTAATTTATTGTAAAATAATATATGGATTTATTATAAGAATTAAGTTATTAAGTATTAATAATTAATATAGTGACCTTCTCAAATTAATGATAAATAAATATTCCGTAGTAGTTATTCAAGTGCCATCAAACTTTATTATAAATGTAAAAAAAAAAACAAATCTTGCCTCATTGAGATATCCTGGGTCGCTCGATAAAAATATGAAAACCCTTAAAAGAACAGCAAAATGAATAAATTTCTAACGTGACAGTACCCTCGACATAGAATCACGCGTTATGTCGTTCGACGCGGAAACTGATATTCACAGATTACTGCGAAGAATAGCAAGAGAACATCATTATGAAAGTTCCGATATTAAACTTTCATCGCTGTCTTCTGGAGGCGCCAACTACTCGTCGATTCTGTACACTGCCACCATCACCAGCAAAAACAAAGACGATCTACATATCTTCCTCAAAAAATTGGCCGTAAGCAAGGAGGCTCTAAGTGGATTCAGCACCAGTATAACCGATAAGGAAAATAACTTTTACACTGATTTCATGAGCTTATATAAAAATATTGAAGATAAGTACGACGTTCCTGAAGAACATTGCTTGAAACTCCCAAAATACTTTGGTATAGAAATCTGTCCTTCTGCAGAAATATTGGCGTTAGAAAATATGGCAGTTAGAGGATTTGAATCATTCGATAGGTTCAAAAGCATGGACTGGGCCTACGCAAGCAAAGCTGTTACGGAGTTGGCAAAACTGCACGCTCTCTCAGTCGCCCTGCCAATCAACCATCCAGAAGAATTCAAACGTTTAAATGAAAAATATCTTGATGATGTATTAACCAAAGAAATATTTGAGCAGTTGTCCCGCCAAGGAGCCAAACATGCTCTGAGTGTACTGGAAGGCGAAAAGAAGATCAAGCTTAAAAAATTTATTGAAACGCACGACATGTTTTCTGTTTTTACGGAATGCCGGATAAATGCAAAAATGACAGTGATTGCGCATGGTGATTTTAGACCAAGTAATTTCATGCACAAGCACTCAGAGGTAATATCTTAGATCTAATTTACTTTTCATTATATTAGTTATATCGTGATCGTAGTTGACTCCAGTCGTAGGTTTGACGAGTTTTCTCTTATAAATGTGCCGGTCTTTAATCTACTGACATTTCATAAATCATCAGAATGCTTAAGACCTGCTATGACCACTAAGTAACAAATCCGCTATTCAGTCGTAAATAAAATCATATAATTCTTTTTTTTTTAATAGTTACCTTCCCTACTAGTAGTTATTAGTATTTTTTGTACCAAAACCTATTATAATATTTTTTTCCTAGGATGGTAGCGTGCAAGTGATGGTACTAGACTACCAGACAATGTCCCTGGGAAGCCCGATGCATGACTTGCTCAGTCTGATTTTTCTCGCGTCAGACAAGTCGTTTCGTGATCAGTACTACGACAAGCTTCTAGAACTCTACTATGTTCAGCTTAGCGAGGCTTTAAAAAGGCTGGATATTGATCTAGAAAAAAAATATTCCAGGGCGGACTATTATGCTGAACTTAAACAGGTAAGTTTTAAATTAAGGAGTTTTTTTTAAATATCAATAAAGTGTTGCAGCGTAATTTAGTGTAGGTACCTACTTACCTTCCTGGTAAGAGTGGTTATATCAAAATCAACTAAGACATATGATGGGTTGGTTATATTGGGCAGGTAATGGTATATTTTCGTGATAAAGGTATCTAAGGTATAATTTAGAACAAATCTAGGTGAGATACCTTTTTAGAGTTCCGTAGCCAAATGGCAAAAACGGATAGATTCGTCATGTCTGTCCGTCCCTCCGTCCGTCTGTCCGTCCGTCCGTCCGTCCGTCCATATGTCACAGCCATTTTTCTTCGAAACTATAAGAGCTAAACTGTCGAAATTTGGTAAGTAGATGTATTCTGTGAACCGCAAAAAGATTTCAAAAAAATATGAAACTTTAAAAAAAATTCATCTAACCCCATACGTGTATCTATTTTATTTTATTTATTATTATAGGAAAACCAACAACTTCTTAAAAATACTTAATAGCTAATACAAAAATATATAACATAAAAGTTAATTACTTATAGGTTTTCACGGATAGATATCAAAATGATATAAAAGAAGCGATAAGCTAGTCAGAACTGCTAAAACGGTAACAAAAACACATTATGTTACATAACTAAGCTTAAGTAACTACATACAGTAATATAACACATTAAGCGCACATTTTATTTAATGTATCAATCACAAAACAACATAATGGTACCTACTGATTAAGTTAATTGGTATTAGGTAACTATCTAACTATTTAAATAATATTAATAGCTTGGTAAATATCTAACTTCATTTAAAGACTATGAATTAATAAAGAAGATAAATAAAGTCTTCAAAAATAATTTTAAGTTTTCTAACAGCGTTTATTTCTAAACTAAATAGTTTGCACGAGAGACTTCCAAAGTGGAAAAATGAGTGTCCCCCCCCCTAACTTCTAAAATAAGAGGATGATAAATCTAAAAAAAATATATAATGTACATTACAACAAAAACTACCAACGAAAATTGTTTTGAACGAAATCTAGCAAGTATTTTTTTATAATACCTCATAAACCATTTCATATAAATTGTTAAGAAAAAAATGTTGTAATAGTTCTATAGAGATGGCGCTATAATAAATGTTGTGATTAGTTCTAATTGCTGCGGAAGCCTACAAGAGCGAGTGAATACGAAGTGTAGTACTTCGTATTCACATGCTCATAGGTTGATTTTGTAGCGTTCTTTAGTTTTTTACTAGAAATATGATTAAGTACCTATGTACTAATAATTATTATTATCTTGCTATCTAGATATCTTATTTGTATCTGTCCCTTATCTAATTATTGTAATTGGTTGCTTCATAAACAAGTTGTGCAATAAATAAAACAATTATGAAAGGAAAAGATTAACAACTGTACAAAAAAATATAATAATAAATAGACCTATCTATTATAATATTTTCAGTAATAACATAATCATCATGCTAAGTAAGCGTGGCAGTTTAAACAAAACTAGCCGACCCGCCTACAGCTTCGCTTGTCAACATTTTTGCTAATTTAAAGATTTTTCCATACAAACTGGCAACCCCTATTTATCCCCTTAGTGGGTGAATTTCGCAAAACCCCTTCTTGGACCTATACGTCACAAAAAAAAGCCACGGTCCAAATCTTACGTTTCTACCGTTAGCGGTTACAGCCGTGCGTGCGTCTATATGTCAGTCAGTCAGTCAGTCGGAACTTGTCCTTTTATATATTATATTATATATATATTATATAGATATAAAAGATTTCGTATAAACTGACAGCAGTGATTTTTTTAATTTTTACGATTATCGGAGTGATATAACATTATTTTGCTAAGGTCAGTTCTTTGAAAACATTGTGAATACATACATATTTTTGTGTCTGGTTAAATAAATAATGTTGTTTTATAATTTTAGAAAACACATCTGGGCTTGATAATCGCCATTTTTGGGCTTCCTTTCATCACTGTAGAGACGGAAAACGCGCCAGAGCTGAAGCCTGAAATGTCGTTTGACAGTTTCGAAGTCAAGAAGCTAGGACCGCTCTATGCCGAGAGAATGGCAGACATAGTCGACGACTATATCAAATGGGGAGTTCTTGATTAAGGATTGTTACAGCGCTTTTCTTTAGTAGTTTCTTTTTCAGTGGTTGAGCGCTGTGTGCTCATCACATCACTGAAGCACAACGCAGCGCGCTGCTGCGCTACGCCTGACTTGAAGGACCTTATTTATGGCTTTATTCTACAATTTGTTAGTATGCAATTTTTTATTTTTTTATTAAATCAATTAAATTAATATAACTACTTCGTTTTTGAATTTTGATTATCTTTCGGTCGAAAGTTACATTATTTAATCCTACTTTGTACAATGAACGAACAAACGAACATGTTACATTATTTAATCCTACTTTGTACAATCTTTGTCTGGCATTTTTTAGCACACACTATTGCATTCACATTCACATATTACCAACAAACATACATCTCACATACTTACGCTAGTAGGTACCTTTCGCCCAGACTCTTAAGAGACTGGTGTCTTATGGTAACCTTATATTTCACTGTCTACACATTTACATCTTACATATTATAATTAGTTATTAAGCTATTACTTACGTGCTACGTATATGCACGTTGTGGCGCCACTTCGCGCTCTGTTTCACGGCACCACAGAATACCAGCGCTGTAGTTGCTCATGTGGCTTCTGCAGCATTATGCTGAGTGGTGACCGATTTGTGTCTATTTGTTTTATTCTTTTAGTTTTTAAGCTCAATGTTTGTAATTTAATTAAGATACAAATAAAATATTTTATTCTTATTCTTTATTCTAAAGTTATGTTGGATCGATAAAGACATGTTAGTAACTAATTATTGTGATTTTATATGTAGCGTTGTAATTTTGTTGTGTCTTCTATACTAATATTATAAAGAGGAAAGATTTGTTTGTTTGTTTGTTTGTAAGGAATAGGCTCGTCACCGGGGACATCGGGAAGGAACCCGAAACGGTTCCTTCCCGTTGTCCCCGGTGACCACGTCCCCAGTCACCGGGGACAACGGGAATTATATTAAACAAATTAAAATAGTTCCCGCTGTCCCCGGTCTCTGTCCCCGGTGTTTTAATGAAATAAAATAATTTAAAATAGTTCCCGCTGTCCCCGGTGTTCTAATTAAATAAAATAATTTAAAATATTTCCCGATGTCACCGTTATTATTATAAATAAAGCAGTTTTCAAAGGTCTAAAGACAACATTACTTTATTTGTAGTGCTTTTGCTATGTGTTTATCTTATATTCAAAAACTGATAAAGATGCGCTTGCGACGCGATACAGTACAATGGCACGTACTTGCAGTAAGAAACAAAAGCACTGATAACATTGGTTTGTTTGCGAAGCTGTTATTGGCTATTCCAAACCTCACTCAAGAATTACCGATTTGAAAAGAAGGGCTAGTTACTGGAGCTTTCCATTACAATAAAGCTGTGTGGAAGAAGGGCCTTACAAGACCGAATAAGATCATTTGCCGTCAAGCTGCGTACTTCCCTTATTGCCAGAGAATTTAATTATGGAAGGATGGTTCTATTCTATATGCACTAAAATTATTTTTTTAAATGATATTTCTATAATTTTTAATTTAAATTATAATCGATATTTAAATCCGGTATAATGGAAAATAATACTCCTATATTGTAAGTTTGATTCTGTGATAACAATCGTGATATTTTTGTTAGTTTACATTATAATAGATATTTTTTAATAGTATTTAAATTCGGTTTAAGGTTTAATACTCTAATAATAAGGTTGATTCTGTGATAATAGTTGTAATATTTTTGTTAACTTTAACTGGTTGGTAGTAATAGAAATCTGATTTACATTTATTAAAAATAATACTAATCCTCCTGTGATATTTGGAGCTGATATTTGAAGGAGGTAATAGTAATGCTGAAAAATTCTAATTTTGTAATGTTTGTGTAACGTTAATAATGCATACTCGTACTTTTTTTGTGTACTCTCATTTTGTGTAATTTATTTATTGTTTATTAAAATTTATTAATGTTTATGTTTAAGTTGATTCTGAGATATTAATTAATGAATACTTACCGGGCACCGCAAACTGATACTTTTTGTTGATTTATTATAATATTATAATTTAAATGATTTTTAAATAATGATGGTTTTATTTTCTTTCCAAACGTCATTTAATTCCAATTCCAGCTTCACCGGGGACAACGGGAATGAATATTTTTTTCAGGTGCCGTTGTCCCCGGCGTGTACGCCGCACCGGGGACAATGGGAATGAAATTTTTTTGCGTGCCGTTGTCCCCGGCCCGGGGATACGGTCACCGGGGACAACGGGAAGGAACCTCCGAAACTACTGGACCGATTTCAAAAATTCTTTCACCTTTGGAAAGCTACATTATCCCCGAGTAACATAGGCTATTATATAGCAAAGAAAATTGCGGGAAAGTGTAAAACGCGGGCGAAGCCGCAGGGCGGAAAGCTAGTTATAAATAAATTGTATGTGTGTTTAGTGAAGTACCATTTAAATGTCTTCTATCTCACTATAAGTGATATTCATGAACACACACATGGCCAGCGTGGTAAATTAGGGCTCAATATCTCTCGTCCAGAGAGAAGCCGGACGGAACGTAAAATAGATAGGGGTGTTTATATTTAGGCACCTACCTACTTTCCTAGATTTATCGTTCTTAGGGCAACATATGGAAATTGTCATTTCGCAGCGAAAGCCACGTTTTTCATATCATAGAAGGATCTAATGCCGCAGTTCTCTATTAAACTAAAGCCAATTTGAATTCCATAATAACTTTGCATTGAGTACCTGTCACAAACTTTCAGGATCCCTTATAATAACTATAGCCGTAGGGATCAAACTTACTAGAGATCTTTGTCTTAGAAACTTATATTATTTGGAAGGGGTTAAATAATTGCAAACTAAGTTTCCCGTAAACTGATGGTAAAATATTAAAATAATACAAAAAATTGGGTACCCGGGCGGGTCGCTTGTTGAAAATAAATAAATATTAATGTTATGTGGAAGTTGAATATAATATTTGTATTTATAAAACCTAGTATTTAAAAGATTTTTCGCATACTTATACCTACTAACACACCCGACTTTCATTCCGAAGGTCGTGGGTTCAAACCCCGCCGCGCACCTCTGATTTTTCTTCTTGAAAAATTATGTGTGCTTTAAAAACACGTGCTCTAACGGTGAAGGCAAACATCGTGAGGAAACCGGCATGTTCTGAGAACTTTTCAAAGTTTGAAGAACATGTGTCATTCACCAACCCGCACTTGGCCAGCGTGGTGAATTAAGGCCTAATCTCTCTCGCCAAGAGAGAAGTCCCTGTGTCCCAGCAGTGGGAACGTGAATAGGGGTGTTATGGTATGGTTATGGTATACCTACTAATGTAAAACTTTATGTTGCAATCTTATATTAATTATTAAACTAAAAAGCCTAAGGTGGAGATTGTAAACTAACATTAAATTTGTTAATAAAATATAAATTCTTATAATTAAATAAAATAATATAACATATAAGTAAGTCAAATTGAATTAATATCTTATAGTTACCTTGTTTTAATGTTAAGTCTGTTCACCACAACTTCTAGACGGGGTGCATATTGTTTATGTTTGGAAAATGTTAAACTTTTTGTTGCAATCTTATATTAATTATATGTCATACCAATAATACTCAATACCACGCCTCTGTTGCCCGGGCTCTTAAGAGCCCGGTTTCTCCAGTAGCAGGTTTCTCATGCTAGTTTAAGTTATATTATTTTGTATTATACATAAGAACACTGATCTCATGTTTACCTTCCGTTAAAGTAGGTACAAAAAAGTTGTATTATGTTAATTACCTAGTTTAAGTTTTTAAGTTTATATTGCCATACCTTTTAAACAAGGTACATGAATATTGTATATTTGTAAAATATAAATGTTTGTGTATGCAATAAATAAATAAATAAATTATTGGGTTGTATTAGATTTTAACGGCGTTATCTATTCCATTACAACTCAGGCACAGAACATTATAATTACTGTAAGCCGTGGTGTACAGGTAGAAAATAATAATACAAATGCAGACAAGCCTACCCCGTATATAGTTCTATTCACGTAGCATTTCGTAGCACATTCTTTTCTCGTAGCAAGCTCGTAGCACTTTCTAATAATGTAATATCTTTTTGCTCTTTTGAGTTGAGTACCTGCTTATAGTTCTAGATAGGTAAATGTTTTTTTTCAATTGGCTATATACAAGGTGTATGTCATGAATACATATTTATGCGTTTGAAGGTGTCTCCTAAGTATGCGAAAGAAGTCGGAAGCAAAATGGAGGTCAGGCCTGTAAAAATTTTTTTGTTTTACATAATTTTATTTCTGATACAATTTACCTAGGTACTTTTTATTCTAAATTTAATGTGACAGTAAAATGTAAGGAAAGCTATTTATTTGCGCTTTATAATGCGATTGGAAACAACTTAGATATATCAGATAAATTTAGATATTTAGAATAATAAACCCAAAGCTATGCAGTTTTAGATAAATATGTAGAGGTGGGCCTACGTGTAGTACCTACCGGTATCGCAAATCGGATAAGCGAACTAGGCTGACCAACCACTAGGAAAATTCGAAAGGTCCCTAAGCAGTCTCCCTCCGCGGCAACTAGATAACTAGAGATAACCTATTACTTTATCTGGTGCAGAACTGGGTCACCCGCCCCTCGGCAGCCGCGTCCAATGATAAGGTTTATTGACGCAAATTGCGTTTTTCCTAAACTATTTTATCGAACAGCTTTGTTTAGATTAGCATTCCATTCTCTAAATTCTTCAAACATAAATGCAAAAATTAATAAATCATTATCGGCGAAGGAAAACATGCAGTGCCGCGACGGCCGAGGCATTACAGAGTTAGCATCGCTGTTAATAATTAAATAAAAAAATTTTGATTAACAATTCACACCTAGTAATAAGCTAGAAGCTTGTGCTTTTAGACCACAAGCTGACCTACGTCCGCTGTTCTTTGGATGTAGTTTAGACACAGATAACCCATCTGTGAGTTTAGATGACTGCTGATTATGCCAAGTATAATGATAATGTATAATGATCTTAGGCAGCCCTTGTTCCGGTTGGTTTGGTTTGGTCGGATTTTCATAATGTACTAATCTACATAAAGTACTTATTTCAAAAAGAACTTTTCCCGAAATGACGGATTTTCTATAGGTCTTCATTGTTTAATGTCGGAAATTCATAAAGCCTGACATAAAAGGTACATTCAGCTACATTATCTTATTATTTAGCTATTTAGTCCGTATTCGTCATATAAGTTATTTATTATTTATATATATGTCGTGTGGAGATGTATGTAGGATGTCGAGGAGTGTGTGTTTATCAGGAGGGCTTCTAGTTGGTTATGACGTCACCAGGTCTAACGTCACAGTCGTCTTTATGTTGATAATAAAACCACGAAGAAACGTCCATTATTTATTCCAATTTACAATGTTTCGGTCCAACAACTCGAGCAATACTGAATTACAAAGAGAGGTCCGTTCCGTCCAACGGCTCGAACAAGAATGTAATTTTAGCTCGGCCGACGGTCGTATTTATACGAACGAAAGCGGTCTGAACCAGTTTTACAAGTGGCAAAGTTTTATGGCGCGGCGAAGCGCTTCAACCCGTAGTGCGATGCGGCCGGCACAAACCGGTTCTGAGTCATATTTCAACCGATGTTCTTGCCTGCCCCGACATATATTTTCTTTCCTGAATTTTTAAAATTAAAAACAATACGAATATTTTGTTCTTATTTACAGATAAAAGAAATTGTTAATTTTTAATGTTATCCTTTGTTATAGTAAACTAATTATTTTTAATTTATTCTATTTTCAAATAAGAGAAATAACTTAATTTTTAATTTTAAGTCATTTATTATACTGTATTGAAAAAATGTCATTGATTTTTTTTAACCCACACACATCCTTAGATTATTGTCGGTAGTCTTTCGGAGAATTAGGCTGAATTTCGAGTGTGTAGAATACGGACTAAATCAAAAGAGCATGACTGTACATATATTTGACAGTTTCTTTTCCGACATTAAACAATGAAGACCTATAGAAAATCCGTCATTTCGGGAAAAGTTTTTTTGAAATAAGTACTTTATGTAGATTAGTACATTATGAAAATCCGACCAAACCAAACCAACCGGTATGAATAATGCATATATGCAAATAAGATGTCTGTTAACCAACGCAGAGCAAAACCGTCAAACTAAATTTTCATGATTGTAATTTTCGATAAATTAAGTGTTCTTTATTCATTCTGATACTACGATTTATAGATAACCGAGACCAACAAGGTTTGTTTTTATTAGGAAGAATACATTTATTTGTGGTATATTTTAAATATTATTATTCTGCCAAACATTTAATTAAATTTTTGGTTTCGCACACACATCCGGTTTGTCACAACCTGACGACGCAAAATTACTTTTCAGCAAAATCATGCTTACCTACATTATAAATTTAATCTTATCTTGTCTAAAAATAACAATACAATCAGATAAAAGTCATAGTTACTATTAGTAATAAGTCAATATTTTATCACATTTGATAAGAAATTGGATCTCGTTTTCGATTTCTAACAATAAAAAACAACTTAAATATTTAATTTAATTTGTGTTACTAATTTAAATCTAGTGATATTTTTCTTACTTTATAATGATGTAATTTATTGTAAAATAATATATGGATTTAATATAAGAATTAAGTTATTAAGTATTAATAAATAATATAGTGACCTTCTCAAATTAATGATAAATAAATATTCCGTAGTAGTTATTCAAGTGCCATCAAACTTTATTATAAATGTAAAAAAAAAAAAACTTGCCTCATTGAGATATCCTGGGTCGCTCGATGAAAATATAAAAACCCTTAAATGAACAGCAAAATGATATAAATTTCTAACGTGACAGTACCCTCGATATAGAAAAACGCAATATGTCGCTCGACGCGGAAACTGATATTCACAGACTACTGCGAAGAATAGCAAAAGAACATCATTATGAAAGTTCCGATATTAAGCTTTCATCGCTGTCTTCTGGAGGCGCTAACTACTCGTCGATTCTGTACACCGCCACCATCACCAGCAAAAACAAAGACGATCTACATCTCTTCCTCAAAAAATTGGCTGTAAGCAAGGAGGCTCTAAGTGGATTCAGCACCAGTATAACCGATAAGGAAAACAACTTTTACACTGATTTCCTGAGCTTATATAAAAATATTCAAGATAAGTACCACGTTCCTGAAGAACATCGCTTGAAACTCCCAAAATACTTTGGTATTGAAATTTGTCCTTCTACAGAAATATTGGCTTTAGAAAATTTGGCAGCTAGAGGATTTGAATCATTCGATAGGTTCAAAAGCATGGACTGGGCCTACGCGAGCAAAGCTGTTACGGAGTTGGCGAAACTGCACGCTCTCTCAGTCGCTCTGCCAATCAACCATCCAGAAGAATTCAAACGCTTAAATGAAAACTATCTTGAGGATATGTTAAAAAGAGAAATATTCGAGCCATTTTCTCGTCAAGGATCCCAACATGCTCTGGGTGTACTTGAAGGCGAAAGGAAGATAAAACTTCAGAAATTTATTGATTCCCACGACATGTTTTCTGTTTTTTCGGATTGCCGGAAAAATGCAAAAATGACAGTAATTGCGCATGGTGATTTTAGGCCAAGTAATTTCATGCACAAGCATTCAGAGGTAAGAAGTAAGAATATCTTAGATCTAATTAACTTTTCATTATTTTAGTTCTATCGTGATCGTGATTCGTGAACATGTTCGTGAACCATCAACTAATCAGAATTTAGACCTTAGTACCTATGATAACTAAACCGCTATTCAGTTGTAAATAAAATCATATGCTTACCAGAATATACCTTATTCTTTTTTGTACCAAAATCTATTTTTTTTTCTAGGATGGTAGCGTGCAAGTGATGGTACTAGACTACCAGACAATGTCCCTGGGTAGCCCGATGCATGACTTGCTCGGTCTGATTTTTCTAGCGTCAGACAAGGCGTTTCGTGATCAGTACTACGACAAGCTTCTAGAATTCTACTATGTTCAGCTCAGCGAGGCTTTAAAAAGGCTGGATATTGATCCAGAAAATATCTATTCCAGGGAGGACTATTATGCTGAACTTAAACAGGTAAGTTTTCAATTAAGGAGTTTTTTTATTTAATACCTACCTATCATAAAAGTGTTGCCTGCCTGGTAAGCGTGGTTATATTAAAATGAGCTAAGACTTGTGATGGGTTGGCTCTATTGGGTAGTTAATGGTATTTATTCGTGATAAAGGTACGGTATAAGTTAAAACAAATCTAGGTGATAGCTATACCATTCTTAGGTTCTACTGTCATGTCTGACATATCTCACTGGCACGATGCTGAAACGATTGCCTTTTCTACATACTTGACTGACACCTTATGTACTCGTAGCTAAGAACTACACTTCGTATTCGTATGCTCATAGCTTGATATCGTAGCGTTCTATAGTTATGTACTAGAAATTCGATTATGTACGATTATTACCGATTATTATCTATGTACCAACCTAAGTGCCTGCTCGTTAATCATAATAAGAATTATTATCTTGCTGTAGATATCTTATTGGTATCTGTGTCTTATCTAAATGTAATTGGTCTTCATAAACATGTTGTGCAATAAATAAAACAATTATGTAAAGAATAGATTAAAAACTTTATAAAAAATATAATAATACATAGACCCCTACAATAGGTACATAAATCTCTATTACTATATTTTAAGCAATAACATAATCATCTTGTAAGCATCCCGTGAAGCATCATCTTGTATCTTTGTCAAAATATTGGATTTGTATTAATTTCGTAAGATAATTTTTCGTCGTTATCGATTTTTCGATTCCAATATAGGTACCTTTAATTAGTGCGTGCCCTTTAGTGGGGGGTAAAATTGGTTGCTATATACAAAACAGTTATTTTAATACTCAATCGAATGATTTTTCGTAACGTAAAATTTGGAAATCATTTATGTCGCAATAAGTTTGGAACTCTGTTATTGATGGTTATATTATTGCATAACCAGGGCATAAGGGAAAATCAGATTATTAAAATACAATTTTGTCAAAAGTCATATTTAACTGCGTTTGATAATCTCTAGAATGTTGCCAAAAACTTAAAGAATATGGATAAGTACTGATTATATTATTAATGTTGTTTTATAATTCCAGAAAAAGCAACTGGGCTTGATAATCGCCGTTTTTGGGCTTCCTATCATCACTGTAGAGACGGACAACGCGCCAGAGCTGAAGCCTGAAATGTCGTTTGACAGTTTCGAAGTCAAGAAGCTAGGACCGCTCTATGCCGAGAGAATGAGAGATATAGTCGACGACTATATCAAATGGGGAGTTCTTGAATAAGGATTGTTACAGCGCTTTTCTTAGCGCCATTAGTGCAAATTGCGCAGTGGTTGAGTGTTGAGTTCACATTAAGTACTGAAGCACAAAAAATAATGAAATCAATTAAATAAATATACCTACTTACTCCAGGAAAACATTTCTATTTTTATTATTACTGAGGATGAGAGATTAAATGAGGATCATTCAATATTAGCTTAATTTTATTACTAACTTGTACGTCGACCGTGTTTATTTCTCGTCATTTTGTATATTTATTTAGAAAATGAGTATATCATTTTCTAACAAAGTTCCATGGGTATGTATTTCTAATTAATTCTATAGTAGATAATCAGCCGTGTTGGTTAACTGGTAGCTCACTCGTCTTTCATTCTGAAGGTCGTGGGTTAGAACCCCGTCGCGCACCTTTGGATTTTTCTTTTTAAAAATACGTGCTCTAACGGGAAAGGAAAGTATTGTGACTTTCTGAGGTAAAGATGCGTTTTGTTTAAAAAAATATTGTATAATTCCAAATACATAGTTCTCAAAAGTCTCTCGGCTTGTATTTTATTTATTTATCAGGACATAAGTATATTATTATAAGTATTTGTATTGAATAGAATTATAGATGGATATTGATAAGATCCGTTTCCCACACACATCCTGTTTATGTAACGAAAAAGAACGAAATGATATAATTTGAAGCAAAATCGTTCTTACAATATAATTTAATCTTATCTTATTTTATCGTACCAAACTACGATACCATCTGCCTTTCAATCGGTTTGCTGACTGGAGTTACCTACATTGAAATTACATAACTTCAATTAAAATATTTAATTCTGGGATCGAATGATATCTCTCGATCGTTGATAAGAGTAGGAAAACACTTATAAACAAGAAACTGATAAAATTACTACTATTCTGACAGTGCCGCTGATATAGAACTCACGCAATATGTCGACCGAGGCCGAAACTGATATCTACAAATTACTTCGTAGAATAGCGGAAGAGAATAATTATAGGAACTGTGATATTCAATTGTCCCCGCTATCGACTGGAGGCGCGAACTATTCGTCGATTCTGTACAGCGCCACCATCACAAGCAAAGATAAAGCCGATCTTCATCTCTTCCTCAAGAAGTTGGCCATAAGCAATGATGTTATGGGAGGACCTGACACCAGTGTAGTCGATAAGGAAAAAATCTTTTACACAGATTTTCAGAATTTATATAAAAATATCGAAGACAAATACCAGGTTCCTGAAGAACATCGTCTAAAACTTCCAAAATACTATGGTATAGAAATCAGCCCCTCTTCAGAAATATTAGTGTTTGAAAACATTGTTAAAACTAAAGGATTTGAATCATTCGATAGGTTCAAAAGCATGGACTGGGCCTACGCGACCAAAGCTGTTACGGAGTTGGCGAAACTGCACGCTCTCTCAGTCGCTCTGCCAATCAACCATCCAGAAGAATTCAAACGCTTAAGCAAAAAATATCTTGTTGATATGTTTACTAAAGACATATTTGAGATGTTAAACCTTACGGGAATTAAACATGCCTTAAGTGTACTTGAAGGAGAAAAGAAAATCAAATTTCAAAAATATATTGATACACACGACATGTCTTCTACTTATCCACAAAGCAAGAATGATGCTAAAATGACAGTTATTGTGCATGAAGATTTTAGACCAAGCAATTTTATGCACAAATATTCAGAGGTAAAAATATCTTAGGAGTTCTAATCAACTTCAAATACTTTTATCGTAGTCGTGAATCCGCCGCTAACTAATCCGTCTAGATTTAAACGAGTTTTATTTTCGTATTGTAATATATTATAATTATGAACTGTTTTTTAGGATGGTAGTCTGCAGCTGATGGTACTAGACCACCAGACAATGTCCCTGGGAACCCCGATCAATGACTTACTCACCGTAATAATTCTCGCGACTGACAAGGCGTTTCGTGATGAGTACCTACTACGACAAGCTTATAGAATTCTACTATATTCAACTTAGCGATGCTTTAAAACGGCTGAATATAAATCCAGAAAATATTTATTCCAAAGAAGATTATTATGCTGAACTTAAGGAGGTAAGTTTAACAATATTCAGAGCAAAGGTGTATTCTGGGTATTTAAATTAGGTTACTTAGTAGATAAGTATACTAAAACCATTTCTAAAATGAACGCACCTCTACCAAATTCTGTATTTTTTTTTCTGTGTATTCTGTTTTTCTGTATTTCCTCTCACACGTTGAAATCATCACGGTTTTGTGGAGGGAAGTTCATTTTTAGAATGGTTTTACTATACATACCTATAGGTACTAGACGAAAACATGACGACTAGATCGTCATGTCTTCGTCTAATAGCAAGCTTGGGAGTTTACCGCGGGCTGCATAGTAAATAATTACTACATATAAATGTTCTGTGCCTGTGGATAGGTTGTTATAAGGTTGACTGTGTAATAATTATATTATTTTGATGCTCTAGTTGAAATTGAAAAGAATGTAGACCGTTTTAAAACTAACTATCGTTTTATAATTCTAGAAACTACATATGGGACTGATTTTCGGTGTCTGGATACTTTTTATCATCACTGTTGAAGCGGAGAACGCGCCTGACGTGAATTCTGAGATGTCGGTTGACAACTTCGGAGTCAAGAAGCTAGGGACCGCTCTACGCCGAGAGAAGGCGGGACTTAATCGACGACTTTATCAAATGGGGAGTTATTGATTAGGTAGATACCTAATTATTTAAATAAAACAGTTACGGTAGAAAATATAATTCTTATGTACTTAATCAAAGTACCTACTTAGGCCTCGACAGTCTGCTTAACTGTAGTAGATAATAGATACTTTTATCAATTATCTTTTAATTCATTATTATTATTTATTTATTAATACCTATATGTATTTATTATTGGGTACATATTTTATATACATTTTATATAGGTATTTATATCAAGTGAGTGAGTACCTACTAATTTTAATCTAGAATTAATCTTAAATGAACTTTTTAGTTGTTATAAGAAAATAATGTTATTTAAACAACATAGGTAACAGGTAACATTGATTTCATTGTTTGTTGTGAACGAATTATAACGACATGTTTTATTTTAAATAGGAATGTAATATGCTGATCAAGACTCCTCCAGTTTCTCTAGAGCTAATGAAAATGAGAAGTCCATAATAACATTATATTCTTTATGCCTTTTATTTAAAAATGTCGTTATAAAACTTTCATCTCCAGAGCCATCCGGCAGATTGAATAATGAAACTCGAGTAAAATGGTAAAACAAAGTCCATTTAGGTTTCATGACGTTAATCCTATCTTCATAAAAGAGAAATTCTGTTTGTACTCTGTTGTATTAATAAAAGCTTTTAGAGGTATATCGTGTATGCCGATATTTTCATGAATCCAATGATAAAGAATCAATGTTTGTTAAACAACATAATTTTGTTGTGTTTATCTATATCACATTAAGTGATATTCACGAACCAACATAATGGCCGGTGTAGTAAATCTCTCTCGCCCAGAGAGAAGTTAATGTGTCGGACTAAACGTAAAATAGAGATATTTAGGCACCTAACCACTTTCCTAGATCTCTCGAATGCCACTGGCCTTCGTTCGTGAGGAAACATTTGGAAAATGACATCTCGCTGCGAAAACCACGTTTTTTATATCATGGAAGGATCTAGCAGGCTTATTCTCTATTAAACTAGCCAATTTGAATTCCATAATAACTTAGCATTGAGTACCTGTCACAAACTTTCAGGATCCCTTATAATAACTATAGCCGTAGGGATCAAACTTACCAGAGATCTTAGAAACTTATATTATTTGGAACGGGTTAAATAATTGCAAACTAAGTTTCCCGTAAACTGATGGTTAAATGTTAAAAAAATACAAAAATTGAGTACCCAGGGCGAAACGAGAACGGGTCGCTTAATAAAAATAAATTAATTTTAAAGTTGTATATAATGGTGACCAAATTATTAGGCTGTGGATTTTGTGGAATAAATAAATTACTCGCGTACCTATCAATTTCGTAGCACGGCTTTTCTCGTAGCAAGCTCGTAGCACTTTCAGTGTAATATCTTTTTGCTCTTTTCAGTTGCACAGTTAGGTACTACCTCTTACAGGTGTAGATAACTGTGTTTTAATTGGCTATAGATTTAACGATTTATGTCATTTATTTCCACAAAATCCTAAAGATCACTTGGACAAGTCAATAAATACAATCTTATAATAACCGTATGATGCGAAAGAAGTCGGAAGCGAAGGTAAAATGGACTCCTGTAAACAAATTTTAGTTTTACAATAGCAAGGTAAAAGGTGAGGAAAGCTATTTATTTGCGCTTTATAATGCGATTGGAAACAACTTAGGAACGCGACGGAACTGTGAACTCGTGCGATTGACACAATTTATTTTTTGATTGCGGCTGGGAGCTCGCCATGAATATTTTAAAGAAAAGGAGTCGCACGATAAAATGAGATGTTGTCTTTTTATTCTATGTAGACGATAGAATAAAAAGAGAATGAAAATAGGTCTTGTCTAGTCTAGTGGGTTATGGGTATACCTAACCTGCTTCATGTGCCGGATAAGGATTTTTATAAATACATAGTTACATATCAAAATAGTACACTGGGAATGTCAAGTATGTAGAATAAGCCCAAAGCTATGTAGTTTTAGATAACTAGGTAGAGGTACCTCTACCTACGTGTAGTAACTACCGGTATCGCCAATCGGATAAGCGAACTAGGCTGACCAACCACTAGGAAAATTCAAAAGGTCCCAAAGCTAGTTAACCAGTCTCCCTCCGCGCCAACTAGATAACTAGAGATAACCTATTACTTTATCTGGTGCAGAACTGGGTCACCCGCCCCTCGGGAGCCGCGTCCAATGATAAGGTTTATTGATGCAAATTGCGTTTTTCTTTAAGAACTATTTCATCGTACAGCTTTGTTTAGATTAGCATTCCGGATTAGACGGCCGAGGCATTAGAGTGTTTGCATCGCTGGTAATAAAATAATCAAATAAATAAATTTTTATAAACAATTCACACATAGTAGTAGTAAGTTAGAAGCTTGTGAGTAATATCTATTCGTGGCTTCACGATATTTATAGATAACTAGCTGACCTGCCGACAGCTTCGCTTGCGTTTCTTTAAGTTATCTCGTATAGTTTTTATAGAAAATAGCCTATAACCTTCCTCGATAAATGGACTATCCCACACTGAAATAATTTTTGAAATCGGACCAGCGGTTCCTGAGATTAGCGCGTTCAAACAAACAATCAAACTCTTCAGCTTTATAATATTATATAGTATAGCTATAGATTACCATAAAAACTACCAACGAAAATTGGTTTGAACGAAGTCATAAACAATTTCATATAAATAATTGCTGCGGAAGCCTACATGGGCGAGTTCGACTCGCACTTGGCCACTTTTTTTACTATCATAAAAGTGAATCAATCTTAAACGATAGCCATATACCTACTTTCGTTTAAAAACTTTATTTTAGTAGGAACTGACTGAGTCCCCGTACAAAGCATGATGCCTTACCGAACGGGCTGGTTTATTTCGGTACTTACATTTTTAAACTCTGATATCTTTCGAATGGAATGTCCGAATTGAATAATTCAAAAAGTTTTATAGAGATATTGAAATATTCGTAATTACAATGTAATTTATTTTGATAATGTTTTATTTGAAAATACAAATATAGAGCTTTTCCTAGCGGCGGCATTTAAATTAATTATATTAAAAATTAAAACACTTATTGTGACATAACTATAATAGTTAGATATATGCTGTCGCGACATTTTTTATAGGTATTAATGTGTTCTACAAAATTGTAGTACATTGTATATTTCTAAAATGAATACTTTTCGCAGCGCATGCGATATAAGGATTTTTTTTTACATCTTGGGTTACATATTGGGGTTTTCCGTACGGATCCCTAATTTTTTTGAAAATGTAATATAGCCTATAACCTTCCTCGATAAATGGACTATCCAACACTGAAAGAATTTTTAAAATCGGACCAGCGGTTCCTGAGATTAGCGCGTTCAAACAAACAAACAATCAAACTCTTCAGCTTTATAATATTAGTATAGATAAAAATTGTATGAACTTTGCAGTAGCCTAATAAGGTATTAAAAGAAACAAACAAATTGTAAACTACATTTTTAATTTCTTCCAACAAGTTATTCTTAAGCGGAATTCCTTAATTCAATCTTAACTAAAAATAAAAGCTAAAACATTTCGTATCTCCTTTCATGTCATAATAGAAAAATATTTATAATCTTATAACAACCGAAAATGCACACAAACATCTGTGATATACAAAATTAAACGTAAAGTAATGCACTCATTATACTCTGCTCAAGTCCAAGAACCAGAAACCGGTATCTTTTTAAAAAAATATTCACAAGCCAGTGGCATTTCGACTCTCAATTGAAGCCGCAGGTTACAGATTGCAGTCTGCTTGAAAATCTGAAACAAACACAATATTTTATTTTAATTATTATAAAAAAAAATACATTACTACAATACGTTTTTATCAAAACTGTATGACAGTTTGTCAGCCGCAGACCTCGTGGACTTATTTAAACTTACAATTCTCAATTCTTCCACTGTAAAGTTTCAACTGAGATGTGAAAACTCACAGTTTCTTGGATCGTCAAAGTTAGCGGAACATACTATTCTATTCCGACACTTATCCCATCTGCACAAAGTTTTCAAAACATATTTTATTGTTTATAAACTTACTGAGAACTAACTGTGCCTTGCCTTGTTATTAATATTAGACACTTTTGATACGGTTTTTTTATGTACTTAATAACAAAATCTAGGTAATTTCAGACAATTTAAGACAAAACAAGAATATGAAATAGGTAACAACGTACCATGATTTAAATGTTTTTGAGATTTCCCGATATTCGGTACTTTCGATCTTTCTTGGAGACTGATGACAATGTAAGCAAACAGTTAATAAAATATGAATTCATAATCATGGTATGTTACCTGAATATGTTCTTATGTTAAAACCCATGATAGTTTATAATGTTATAATTTTAGAGATGCCTTACCATTTAGTTTTAAGTGTCACTCTTCCAAAGCTTGATGGTTTTGTCGTTCTCCAAGGCGGCCGACGCTATGATGTTCTCAGTGGGATGGCAGGCGGTGCACAGGACCGTGTCCGTGTGCCCCGATAGCCGCTGCACGATCTCCTTTGATTGCAGATTCCAGATGTACACCAGGTTATCTTCTGAGCCGGATACTATCCACTGTGAACAACAAACTATTTGGTTTTACAATGTAAATATTTATTTGGTACAGTCAGCCAAGAAAGTGGTCTACCAGTTTTGACAAAAGTTTCTTTGAGATGTAATGATCGCTAAGGTTGACTTTTCTAACATAATTTAACTGACGTACAAACGAATCATAACCACACATCCATAACAAGGGTGGTAGACCACATTTTTGGCTGACTGTACACAGATGACAGCACATAAAAGTAAACCAAAGAAAAATTTTGTTCCTAAAACAAAGAAATCCAGGAAGTGTTTGGGTTTTAGTCAACTATGTCCCAGACCAAGTGTATACTAGTAACCATGGTATCAATCCATCAACATCAGTAGTATCTAGCAAAATAATCTTAAGTAAACAAACATAAAAAAGATTTTGTTGGTTTTAGATAATGTTTTATCCCATGACATTTAATATGTAGGTTGAAGTTACTACACTGGACAGCAAATAAACCGGGCCACCTGCTACCTCAAACTCTGAGTCGATTTTCTCAAAAAGTTTAAAACCTACAACTATCAAAAATATACCGTTTAAAAGTGCGTTTAATGATGCTTACAATGATAGGAAATTCACCGATATTAATTAACTAATTTAATGTTTTTTAAGGATTTTACAAATAAGAGTCGATTTTCAGTCGTGTCAATCGTTAGTAACCATAAAATAAAAAATTAATAAAACCAAAAACAAAAGAAAATATGAACAAAAAGTTTTTGATCAGTATTAATTAATCTGTCCCCTTGCTCGGATAACTGCCAGCATCCTCGGATTCATGGACTTCACGAGCCTGACGATGAAATCTTGAGGTTCTGCATTCCATACCTTTTCTATAGCGTTTCGCAGCTCTGGAGCTTTGATGGAGTAGGTACCCGGGCTCGAACCCAACGTTTTAGCTCATGCCAAAGGAGGGCTATCGGATTCAAGTCCGGGCTTCGAGCTGGCCAGTCCATTGTATGAATAGCGGCGTCATGTACATACGTGGTCACCACATGAGCAACGTGAAATCGTGCATTATCATCCATCAACTGCATATTCTGCCCGATATATACTGCGTAAGGTACCACATGGACCACATGGTCTTCTTGGCTTTCAGAAAAGTAGTGATGAGAAGTTAATCCACGTGTATGGCCCCATGGTTCGATGAAAACTAACGCTGAATATGCGGTTAACGACATGCGACCCAAGCCATTACAGATCCTACCCCATAAGCATAAATTTCCTCTATGCAACACTGAAAATAACATTCACCAGAGCAATGTTATACTCTTTGACGTCTATCACTTCCATGTAGACTCACTCTGGTCTCACCAGTGAAGAGTACATTACCCCTCAGCTCGACCGTCCAATCGCCATGCTTTCGAGCAAATTCAAGTCGTGTTCGACGGTGGGCTACCGTTAATGCTGGGCCTGTAGCAGTTCTTTTTGGAAACAGGTTCCGATCAGAAAGTATCCTTCTGACGGTATACAAACTTATGACCACTTGGCGCTCGTCATGTAGACTTTGTTGGACTTGAACTGTGTTGAGGCGGAGATTTTGCATAACAGTAAAATGGGTATAATGATCAAATGCTGTTGATGTAGCCTTAGGCCTGCCCATTCTTGGTCGGCGATTAATGCTGCAGTCCTTAGGTATCGTCTGTAAACTCGTTGCACCGAAAATCTGCTAATTCCGAGTCTATGAGCGACTTCACGTTGCGCAAAGCCTGCTTTAAGTAGAGTTTTAGCTTGAACTGACTTTTTCAGGTGTCGTATCCATTATTGGCCGAAAACTTTCAAAAAACTATACGCGTCTGACAAAGCGATTGATAAACATTAAAGTAATTATAAAAAAATACCGAAACCCTCATTGTAGAAAAAAGTTACGCTATTCGCGAAGTCTAGTCAAAACAGAGCAAATCGTTAGCATTGTCTTTGTTGCTTGATTACAATGCGAGTTGATGGTACTTTAAAATTATTGAATAATCATTTTGATCAGCATGAAATACACTTTCTGTAGGTATAATTATCATAATTGTGAGATTTATACTTTTTGAGAAAATCGAATCCGAATTCGAAGTAGCAGGTGGCCCGGTTTATTTGCTGTCCAGTGTAGTTAAATCAGACCGTTGGATATCATTTTATTTAGCGCCCACACTCTATGATAATATATCAGAATGTTAATAACAAGTATTTGTTGTGACGCAAAAATTCAGATTAGAATAACAAAAAGTCAATGTATTTATTAAGTGGAAGAGCCTACTTTTAGAAATAAATCAAGTAAGTAAAAATTTTACGATGAAAATGAATAGTTTACGTCATTATCAATCATTATGTCTACCCTGTACGATTAGGCGAGGCGCAATACCAAAAGGTTCATGCGTGTGTTAAGGCATGTGAGCAATTTAGCTATTTAGTTCCACAATAAGTGCTAGAACTAGATGGCTCTGTCAGATACCCATGTCTGGGGTGCATTTATAAATTCTGACTATTTGCTGTATCAAATCAAAAAGAATATCTATTGCACTCCAATAAAAACTAGAGAGTAAAAATCTAGAAACACAAACCTTTCCACCCGTAACACTGAAGTTGGCGAAGATGCAGTACTTCTCGTTTTTATGTCCCGTGTAAGTCTTCAAGCATTTCCCTCTGCTGTAGTCCCACAGTTTGAGCGTGTTGTCGAGTGTCGCCGCGAGGATGTATTTGCCGTTTGGAGAGAACTTCACGAAGGATACGGGTGGGTTGTCATCGTCTATTAGCGTTTTTAAGCATTGCCCTGAGGCTGTGTCCCAGATTCGACTGTAAATAACAATTTGGTTAAATATTTGATTTAAAACATAGTGTTTGTTTTCTTTTCCAAAGACATCATAAGCATATAATCTCATTTAATAACTTAATGTTCAATAATTGAAATAAATGTATACTTTGGTCTAATGTTAGGTATTAAATGGTTTAACATTAGACTTAATAGCGTCTCTAGCTTTGCTTGCAAATCTCTTACTATTTTTTTACTTTATATACATATTTGAGACATACACCAAAGATAAATCTGAGTTAGATATCCTAAACAAATAAAATATATTATAAAACTTACCATAATCCATCATAACTCGATGACACAATAAGACTGCCGTCTCTGTTGAAATGTACAGCTGAAACTGGATCCGAGTGTGCTGGTAATGTCTTCAAACATTTCCCTGCAAATTATCAATGACAAATAAGCAAGAGAGATAGGTTTGTCAATTTAATTAATACGAGCCAAAGCGCCGACAGCTCACGCTGACATTTTTTTATGTTTTCTATGTTACGTTTTTTTACGTTTTCTTTTATATAAAAGTAAGAGCTATGTGCTGAGCCATCCTTGATAAAAATGTTCTATCCAAGACTGAAATATTTGTTCAAATTGGATCAGCAAACTGAAACTGTTGATCTTGTTCATATTAACTACTATTTTGTATGGCATGGTAATACAAGCTCTGGACTGCCACTCATACTTTCTGTGCTACTTTCTTCAATTATCAAGAAGGTGGAAGTATTTAGAAAGTCACATTATAAGTAAGGCAACCATTACATATTGAAACAACAAATGAGAACTGTATTCAATACTATGGTATGTAACTTCTGAACTATTTAGCTTTTGTAATGGAAATCTAAAATACTTTTTAGCCATTGGTTTCCCACTCCTGGGCAAAGGCAATTTACTCTCAGTGGTCAAGTGGTCTCCTGAGCCATTTCCTGCCAGTTGTTACAGTAGCAGAAAAAACTTATTAGACTAAAATTAAAAATTAAAAACATTAAAATACATACCTGTTCTTACATCCCATATTCGAACACTCTCATCAAAGCTGCCAGAAACTATAAGATTGCTTTGTGGGTTGAAATTACAGCAGAATACATAATTGCTGTGTCCTTTAAGAGTTTTCAAACATTTGCCTGAACTTAGTTCCCAGACCTGAAATAAAAGTAAAATTATAAGGAAAATGGTATTTAATTAAAATACATAATTTAGAAAATTGTAGGTAACTTATTTTATTTTTATTTATTTTATTTTACAGTCTTGGTAAAACCTTTATTTTGTACCCATCTACAATACTTAACCCTCCTCAACAAGCCACATACAAGAATTAAATTAAATAAATGTTGGTATAAAAATCAGACAACAATATCTAACCTCATAATAAGCTAGAAGCTTGTGTTACAGGAGCTAGATTTTTGATATAATTAAGATGTTGTGCTTCAATTTTATCTTAGGATTCTTAATGTAATAATTTTTTTAATAGTTTTATCTTCATTATTATCATAGTAAAACCACATCACACAATACATTCTACTTTCAGGACAGATTTCACCTATTATAGGTGTTGGAGAATTTTGTAAAATCTATTCTTTCTGCATAAATTACATTAATGTAGCTTAAATAAAGTAAGAAAGCTTATAAGTTTTATTGCTGTCAAGATCAGTGCACCTCAACTCTGAATGTACCTTATCTAATCAATGATAAGGACAGAGCGTGAGAAATGTTGACAGTAAGTACCAAAAAGAAGTAAAAAGTTTTGTGAGATAAGATGATTAGGCCATTAAACTCCAAGACAGAATGAACCTAAAAGCATACATTTTATCTATGGGTGGAAAGGATCTTTTACATATTAGTTGATACTAATAAATATTGCTGGACTGCCCCTTGCTAAGAAACCAGCATGAGTATCAGTTACTAGATGTCTGGTATTATACACTACCACTAATAAAATTATTTTATTATTATAAGAACAGAGGAAACACCCAAAATAAACTACTACAGATCATTGTAACACAAGCTTTAAGTTTAGCACTGCAAAAAAAGTTGCCATGTAAATTGTCCAGCAATATTTAATATTGTTCGAAGGTGGACATTTGATGTTGTCGCACTATTGATGTTGTCAAACACAGGATATCAGACTCACACAAAATGTAATTTAACTGACCTTGAGAGTTTTGTCGTCACTGGCACTGACTATCAGCCTGCTATCTGAGGACCAGGCCACATCACTGATTCCCATCTTGTGTCCAGATATTGTCTTCTCAAACTTGCCATCATAAGCACCCCACACCTTAATAAGTTTATCCGCAGCTGAAAACGTACCAGAAAATAAATTGGTTAACCAGCTTATTATTGGGGATCATATTACAGATCTTTGATGTTTGACCATTTATGGAATTTCATATAATGGAATATAAATAACAAATAATTAATCTAAGAAATTTTATAAATATAAATTAAATTATTCAAAATAACAACCAATTTATAATAATGACTCTAAAACAATTTTATGAAATCCACATAAATAGTTTCATTCACTTATCATCAAAATTGGTTAATTTAAAAATAATTGACAAACACCTTTTAAGTTGGTTAATTAGAAACAATTTTGAATACAAACAAGTACCTACTATATCTATTATATAATCTAATTATAAATTATATATAAATTATTAAACCTTTTAAATACATACATGAATGCAAACTAAAAATAGGACATTATTCCTAAAGTGTGTTCAAACATACACCTGTTGTGTAACTCAGTCAGTGAACTCTTGCATTCTTATTATAGACTCTATTCACTTATACTATTAGGCTTAGCAACAACATGTCTTTGACCTCAATTTTGACATGGTTGGTACTTTAGAAACTATGTTGCCATGTAAACTGTATGGATACTAAAATTATGTATATTTATTATAATCTTATTTATCTAGGTCAATATTCAAGAATTACTGAGGTATCAATGTAGCTAGGGTTGAATGATAAGACTATACCCTAATTAACATAGAAATGGTTCTTTTTATTTGATAAACCAGCTTAGGGCATGAAAGGTTGCCAAATAACTATTGGCTTTGTCATATGATGTTTAATCAAGTTAGAATGATGATGATGATGACATTATACATTAATTTATAGAAACTGTGCTTTTGGTAAGAAACAGGTGCCCCTCAAGGTGTCAAGGAAGTTGAAGTTCAGTACCTGTAAGTTAATAGTGAGCCAAAACCTACTCTTTGTGCTTGGGGTAAGGTTCATTATTGTGTAGACACATTTAGCCTTCACTGTATGAGTAGGTAAGCCATGGGCTTTTCTGTTCTATTTCTTTATAATTAAAATAGACTTATTTTACAAGCAAGTTTTCGATGATTGTATAATGAGAATAAAAGTGCATTTTCAAGAGTGAATGAGAAAGAGTGAGATAAGTATATGGAATCTTTCGCAAAATTAGCAAATTGGTATTCGAAAAAGTATACTCACAGGAACTAGCAAGCCATTCTCCATTTGGACTGAATTTCACTGAGGATACTGCTTTCGTGTGACCAGCGAGTGTAAATTTGAGTGTGTAGTTCGGCTTCTGAAAACCGTCGGCAAAATTAGCGCCAAATCGCACGTGCTCGTTGGAAGTTGAAGTTACATAAACATGTGCCGCCCGCGACATAGACGCAAAGTGATGAAATACAATGAAAGCTCTTTACTCACCGCTGCAGACGACTTGTTAGATTGTGGAGCTGATTGTGAGAGCGAGTTTGGGCCAGACAAAGTAGTTGAAGCACCACTGTGAGCTTGGTGGGCAGCTGGGTGGCCTGGCCCGGGACCTAGCGGCACCATGTTTCAACTTTACAACGCACTTCTTTTTGATTTATTATTCACAGTCACAAATAACACAGAACGACAATGGAAAATTTAGATAACTTCTGATATACAAAAGTTTTACCGCTCGCGGTTTTTTACAAAAAATCAACGCAGATTTTAAAAGAATTCCAATTCCAGGCAGGCGTCCTACGTCTGTCGTCAGTCATAGACAATTTTTTTTTCATGATCTCATACACGCAACGAACGACATATTGATTGGTGTTGCCACTTTTAAATATCATACTTGAGACATAAACCACTATTGCTGAAACTCATTCGTTCAATCGATTTTTCATTTGTCAGGTTGGCTATCCGACTTCAGCTGCTATTCTAAATTGTACTATATTGGCCCGAATTTAGAACTTACGTTGGATAACTTGACCTCTTTGACATTACAAGGTCATTCTGATAATGTCAAAGAAGTTTATTCAGTCAGACCGGTGTTGTGTGACAATCATCTCGGAATAATTTTATAAATTCCAAAAAATGGCTTTAAATAAATTGGCAATTGATGCCCTTAACCTGTCTGGAAAACGTGTGTTAATAAGGCGAGTATAAACTAGGTCTAGTACCTAGATAGCATAGCCGCAAAGTTAAGTCACCTCTTAATTTCACCTCTTTTTGTACTTTAGAGTGGATTTCAATGTCCCATTGAAAGAAGGAGTAATCACTAACAACCAGCGTATCGTAGCGGCTTTGGATACTGTCAAATATGCTCTCGAAAAGGGTGCAAAATCGGTTGTTCTTATGTCACACTTGGGCAGGCCCGATGGTCAAGCCAATTTGAAGTACACACTGAAACCAGTCGCTGAAGAACTCAAGAAACTCCTCAGCAGGTAATAATAAACTTTAGTTTCCTTGAGTTAGAAGGATTTGGATAAGTTTTTTACTTTTTTATTTTATATTACACAAGCTGACCCACCAACAGCTTCACTTGCATTTTTTACGTTAAATAAATTGAATTGAAATCCAACAGCCATGTCTAAATCTAAATTCAAATCTAAATCGCCTATAACTTCAACTATAATATAGCATTCAAATTTTGACAGAATTTTCCATACAGCCTATTAGTGTGCTTATATTTTTTTTTCTATTTGTAGAGAAATTACATTCCTTTCGGATTGTGTGGGTCCTGAAGTAGAAGCTGCCTGTGCTGACCCAGCAGTGGGCTCCGTGATCCTGTTGGAGAACCTGCGATTCCATGTCGAGGAAGAGGGCAAGGGTCTTGATGCAAGTGGAGCTAAAGTCAAGGCTGATCCCGAGAAAGTAAAGGCATTCAGAGCTAGCCTGAGGAAGCTGGGAGACCTATACATCAATGATGCTTTTGGTAAGACATTACTTATAGGACGATTATATTTTGAAAAAATAATATATAAGGAGAAAACTAACTCAAAAGTGTTATAAAGTGTTTAGGGATAAAGGCTTTTTTATCATCCAAACAAATTAAGGCATTAAGAGGCCTTTTACCGGAAATCGCGAAATTGTTCGGTTTTCTCGTCCTAATTCTATGGTTTACGTTAGTTGTTTGATATTACAATTACATCTTTATAATAGTTCGTTTTCTCCTCTACAAAAGTAGTAAGAAACATTTTAGATAAATTGTTTATATATTGAGTAATAATCATTCTCCGGATACATGTTTCGTAAAAAACGCTCGAAGACCTGTTTTCTTAGCTCTAATTTGTAGATTCTAATGAATATGGGCGATCAAACTAATTTTTATTATGTTACGTATATCCTATTCTTCATTTAGAGTAGAGTACATTTTCGTTAAATGCTTTTATTCTAAAGATATACCGAATTTAATATCGACCGAAAATGCTTCGAAACAAACCTCAATAACTCCGAAGTTCTAAATCAATGGGACGTCATATTTATATCAAAATATTTATCAACATTTGCTTAAACTATGATATTAATTTTAATTTGTAGAACGGTTTTGGTATTTTTTTATGAATAAAATAAAACTACCATAATTTAGTAGTTTTTTCATTCCGCCGGCTTTTTCCATTTAGTACCGCGCGAGCGCTTGTCGAGGTCGGACCTATGTCGGTTGTTCTTGAATAAAATATAGAAATATTTCGTAAAATGTCAGTGTGTGGGACTGTCAATTGCTGTAAAAACGCTGTTAGTGTGCGTGTATGTGTTATTGCGATACTACGACCGACATAAGTTGATCCGTTGATAACGATCAATTGTTATTTTTATTGATAACGATCAATTATTGTTGTTGCTGGCCTAAGAATTGTACCACTTGTTGCTGGCCTAAGAATTGTACCACATCATTGTCATCTTGTTTAACCTTATTTATTTGGAGGTTATGCTGTAGGATGTGGATTGCATATCTAAATGTATCTATCCTAATTAAAAAACAACAAGGCAACTTTTTTTGGTGAAACCGTACAACGACTAAATGTAATTATGCCTATGATTTTTTTAGATTATGACTAACTTGCCGACCCGCCGACAGCTGCGCTTGCGTTTTTACGTTATTTACTAGTTTATGTTTTATAGCCTTTTTCGATCATTTTACTATCCAATACTGAAATCATATTTTAAATCGGACCCGCGGTTCCTGAGTAGCACGTTCAAACAAATAAACAAGCAATCTCCTCAGCTTGATAATTGTAGTATAGATTTCCATAATATTTATTACAAAGAAAATATTCCGTAATTTTTTGTTCTTATTTTTACCGAGTATCCAATATGTAAACAAAAAATAATGTACCTTTCTAATAAATATATTATTTATTGTAAACATTAAATATGTACCTTTCTAATAAATACAGGGCGTCCCAAAGTTATGGGCCATGGAGGGGAAGTACCTTAAATATCGTAGATAGTGAATTTTGCTCAAACAAGACTTCATTTTATTTTTAAAAGTTAGTAATTCTGCATTCATGGATTTTCTAAAAATTACTTGCTTTGTCTGGGAATCGAACCGACTTACATGTAGAAAAAAAATACTCGATTTTTATGATACCAATCGAAAGAAAAGCTAAAAAATAATAACTCTGCTTAAGTAACATAGTATTTTAAAAGAAAGGAACAACGTGAAATTAATTATTTTAATCAAATAAAAAACATGAAACATTATTTTTTGTAACAAAACAAGCAACTTAAATATATATAGTAATATAATTTATTTGTTTTGTTATAATTAGAATTTGTATTTAGTCCATATTGCAATAAACGGGCAATACACGAACCTTATTTACGTAGACTATTGATCAACCGATTTCATCCCATAACGTGGGACATCTTCAGGATCAAGTACACTGCAAGGACACGGATCACGCCCGCTCGCCGGTCCGCAATGCACTGCGGCGCGCGGCGCGTTGCGCGCGCGCTGACAGCTCCTGGCGGGGCGGGGGGTGAGCGGGAGGGGGTGATACAGCGCGTTGGGTGGTGGTGGCTTGCGATGTCTCTTCCTCTGTTACTTCAGAAACATGTAAACACACCGAGCTGACACTATCCGTCATAGGCTCCGCGTCGTTCCCGAAGACTTCACGTAAACACGGTTTCCAGGCTGACGGCAAATTCCCGTGTATTGCCCGTTTATTGCCCGTTTATTGCAATATGAATTTATCAAACCACGACAGTTTTTATTGTATTTAGTCCGTTCAATTTAGACTTTTGAACTTACATAAAGTCCCAACATTCGACAAAAAAAAACATTTAATTACAAACCTACACACCAAATTTCAGAAGAATCGGTTTAATAATGAGCCCATAAGATGAGATGAATGAGGACATTTAACTTCATACAAATACAAATACAAATACAAAAAGTTTATTTCGTTAACGGAATTTTTACACGTAACTTAAGTGGCCGAAATATTTTTTTAAGTAAATATGATTACTTGTGTTAAAAGATTTCGCTCTTCCATTTGACTTAACTTAAAATAAACAACTTACTATTCATTAATTCAACAAAAATAGTTTTAGATATACCTATGAAATAATAATTCTTTAGGGTAGTTATGAAATTATTTGCTAGCCAAAGTACAGTCGCGGAATGAAAAGGTTCGTCACCTTAGAGGCGGTTATCGCTTGCACTAGTACGGCAAGAATCAATTATGCCAACATACGTCTGTGCAAGAAACAGTGCTGCTAACATTTAAATAAATATGACGTTTGTTATCGAATAAGGTTTTGCTTGTTTTTTCTATACCGTATATTCGAAATAAATGGCAGGTTGAACCAACAAGAAGGTTTTAGTTTATAAAACACTAGCTGCCCCCGCGAACTTCGTCTTGCCATATACTTTTATTTGCAACTATCTTTCATACTAAATTTCACCCAAATCGAATTTTTCTAGAAAAATTCTTTAAAAAGTCTCTCACCATAATATACTTTTATTTGCAACTATCTCCATACTAAATTTCATCGAAGTCGAATTTTCTCGCTTAAGCATATATTTTCCCGCGGAAGCATTTAATTTTCCGCGGTAAAAAGTACCCTATGTTCTGTCTCAGGGTTTAAAGATTGTATGTGCCAAATTTCATCAAAATCGGTTGAGAGGTTTAAGCGGGAAAGCGTAACAGACAGACAGACAGAGTTACTTTCGCATTTATAATATTAAGTTAGGATACTAATCTTATTGACAAGTTAAATTGTCAAAAAAATTTGATCTGAATAATTTTGAACTTTATTAACGAAATGTTAAGCATTATTTTCTCTAACCCGAGTCTATTCTGCAACATAGTTTCAAAAGGTAATATGTGCTCGCGATACGTTGAACGAATCAATTTGAAAATTGACGAACCTTTTCATTCCGCGACTGTACATTACAACTTGTTTAAGAAAAAATATTAGGGTAACTTCAATAAGACTATTTTCAGTTTTATTCTTATATAGATAATTATTAATCATGAATGTTTTAATTTAAAATTATGTACTTAATTGATTTCAAATAATCAATCAGATTTAAAATAAATATTGATATTATTAAGATAAAACATAATTGATTCAAATATTGAAATAAAAATATCCGCCATTTTGAATTTAGGAAAATATATTAAACACCTATCAATTAAATAAAAACATTAATATAATAATTATTTCAGAATGAAACTGAAAAAAATCCACTCAATAAAATGGAATTTATTCGATGCCATTTTCTACAGATCTAAAATAATTATTAGTATATTTGTATGTTTTAGATCGACGAAGTATCAAGATCATTTAGTATTTTTCATAGAATTCGCGTGACGCGCCGGTCACGTGGTGCATAAAATATCCAATTTCGCAAAACTTCAAAAACTTAACAGGGCTCTTAACAATGAGTTAACAATGAAACTGGCTAGAATATAATTAGTTGTATTTTTCTAATATGGAGAAGTTTTAAATCTCTTTTGTAAATAGGTACTGCTCACAGAGCACACAGCTCTATGATGGGTGAAGGATTTGACCAGAGAGCCAGTGGCTTCCTCTTGAAGAAGGAACTCCAATACTTTGCCAAGGCTTTACATGAGCCAGAAAGGTAGGTTATTCCAAGCATTAATATACCTTGGTATTTGATGTAAGGTTCAAAAAAGGAACATGTATTTAATATGCTTTATATAACACACATAATTTGGGATTTGCAAAGAATCTGAAAATAAAGTAAATAAAAACAAGAGTAGACTTTGAATTGCTTGTTTCCTAGTAGAATTTAAGCAGTTGACCGGTTTTTTAATAGTTTTTGATGTCACAGGCCTTTCCTTGCTATT
This sequence comes from Chloroclystis v-ata, assembly GCA_963691955.1. Taxonomy (NCBI): domain Eukaryota; kingdom Metazoa; phylum Arthropoda; class Insecta; order Lepidoptera; family Geometridae; genus Chloroclystis; species Chloroclystis v-ata. Next base: position 8,479,127 of record OY829905.1, read on the forward strand.
CTTGGTGGGGCGAAGGTGGCAGACAAGATCCTGCTGATTGAGAATCTGTTGGACAAAGTTAATGAGATGATCATTGGAGGTGGCATGGCTTACACATTCCTCAAGGAAACCCAAGGAATGGCTGTAAGTACTACTTGATTTCTGTCATTTTATACTAGCTGACACGGCTGCGGCTTCACCTGCTTTATTTATTTAAAAAAAATATCTATCTATGTATGTATATTATATTAAGTATATCAGAAATCCGTAACACAAGCTTCGAGCTTACCACGGGGCTAGATGTCGCTGTGTTAAATTGTCCAGTATTTTTATTTTTTCTTGGCTATAAAACTTCCCTGGGCATACTACGACTATTTGAAAACCAATAGCACCTTAATCTTAACTGGTGTTTCTTTCAGATTGGTACATCCCTTTATGACTCTGAAGGTGCTAAAATTGTTGGCAAACTCTTGGAGAAGGCAGCCAAGAACAATGTCAAGGTACATCTCCCAGTTGACTTCATCACAGCGGACAAGTTTGATGAGAATGCACAGGTGAATATTATATTTTATTTATTAACTTGAGATTATCAAACTTATACTCGTATTTCCAAAAGACTTTTTTTTCTTTATGATCAAATCATAGATAATAATTACAGCAAATATTTGTCTTTGGATACCGACAAATCTATAGACATTTTCGTCAGACCGGCGCGGTTTGCGTTTCTACATATTAGTGTTCTTGATTTTCTTAATAGACCGGCTACAACGGCCCGACTGTTCTAGAGTTTAAGCGAGACTAACGAACACCAATTGATATTTACATACAAGATTAAGATTATTAAGATTTTAATTAAAATTTTTAAATTATTAATTCACCTTTTCCACATTGTGTACCATAAATGAATGTTTTCATTAGGTTGGTGAAGCCACTGTGGAGTCTGGTATTCCAGAAGGTTGGATGGGATTGGATGTAGGACCTAAATCAAGAGAGCTGTTTGCTGATCCCATTGCCCGCGCCAAGGTCATCGTGTGGAACGGGTGAGTAATACATTATGTAAATAATATTCTTGTACAAACTTGCACTTTGAGTCTAATTTACTAACTACATAATGACAACACAGCAAATAAAACAAAAAAAAATCTTGTGAATCGCAGTAAATTATCAACATATACAGAGCTTTTAACTCTTTGTATATGGAAGATATGCTGTGCAATAAATTTATACTTTTTAAGCCAACACCACACGGTACACCAAACTCATAATCATACCAATACCTATTTACGTTCCCACTGCTGAAACACGGAATCTTCTCTGTTTACAATCACCTTAATTCAACATGCTGGTGAAGTGTGGGTGTGTGAATGAGATATGTACCTACTTCAAACTTATTAAAATTCTTAGAACATGTCTGTTTGCTCGCAAAGACTCTCAGAAAGAACAGGAAGGACAAAAACATGACATTAGTGTTATTTAACGTATATTTTATATTTTTAATTCAAATTAGTACCTAGTAATTTAACTCTACCAATACTTACATATTATTATTTATTTGTTTGCTAAATTCAGTCCAGTTAATTTCAGTTTGGATGTATTTAAATAAGTTCAGTAGTAATCAGTAGTTTCAGTTTGGATGTATATAAATAAATTAATATAATATTGTTGCAAACAAACAGTCTTTATAGTAATAGTATATATATATATATAATATAATTAGTTTTATTTGTAACGATTTTGCATATAAGTTTATTATTATTGTAGTTGTAATTTTCAGTTGTATGTTCAAGTCAAGGTGGTGTTCCGTAACGTCAAAGAAATTGGCACTGACGGAAGATCAGCGTTGGTTGCTGGATTTCTGGTAACCAACTCAATGCTGAGTCAGTGACCAATTCATAATGTTTAGATTACATGCACTGATTGTGTTATTATATTTAATTTATTTTGTATGTACCTATATGTAAGCTAAACATTTTTGAATAAACTAATTTTCTTTCTTTCTTTCTTTCTTTCTTTCTTTCTTTCTTTTCTTTCTTTCTTTCTTTCAAAGAAGAAAAAGCGGAGGTGCGCGTCGGGATTTGAACCCACTGTGTTGGCTAAGGCTAAGTATAGTATAACTAATAGTATGTTATGTTCGTAGACCCGCCGGTGTGTTCGAGTTCGAGAAGTTCGCGGGCGGCACGCGCGCGCTGATGGAGGGCGTGGTGCGCGCCACCGCTAATGGAACTGTCTCTATTATTGGTAAACTACTTTATTTTTTTATGATTTGACGACCTTTGTGGCGCAGCGGGCGAAGGTCTGCCTGACGCAGACCTAGGGTTCGATTCCCACCAGAACAAATGTGTATCAGATTGACTAGTACCTACCCGTAACACAAAAGAAAAAAAGGAAAAGTAGCTGGGCTGAAAGCTACTTTGAAATGTAGGTAGAAAAGAAAACCAAACTCATCGCATACTTTCTATATTCCGTGTAGGTACCCCTATATCAGAAAAGAAAGAAAGAAAAGGTGAAGTTTTTGTCACACATCGGTTTATATAGGTCGGATATAATAAACATGTTAAAGGTAAATATCTGGTTCCCTGCAGGCGGCGGCGACACGGCCACGTGCTGCGCCAAGTGGGGCACCGAGGCGCAGGTGTCGCACGTGTCCACGGGCGGCGGCGCCTCCTTGGAGCTGCTTGAGGGTATGTCCAACAAACATGACACTATTACCTCTTATATATAAATCCTTAAGATCGCTTAGACATCTACCGTTATCTTATCTGCCGTCCCAGTCATAAATAAAACCTTATAATATTTGATCTCTAATATATAATGCACAACATAAAATTGGTGAAAAGGCAATAAATAAATCATTATAAATAAAATCATCATAAAACAAATAAATTATTGTGACCTAAAGTAATGTGACAGTTCCTTGGTAGTATCCCAAGCTTCGAGCTTACCACGGGGCTAGATGTTGCTGTGTGAATTGTCAAAATACATTTATTTATTATTATTTTATATTATAATCTTTCAGTTTTCTAATTCTCCAGTCTATCGACCTGTGCAGTCAAGATTTTGAAAAGTGTAAAATATTTGTTTTATTCATAGATTGATACAACATAAGTACCAGTTTCATTCTTTATTTTTCTATAAAAATTAATACCCTTTTCAATATTATCATTAGACGGCGTGATCGATTTTTCTAAAGAAGCAAGTTAATAAATAAAACAAAACCGCTCACTTAAATGTTTGTAGAAAAACATGTGTTACTCGATAGAATAATACCTAGTTATTTTTTTATTTACAGGAAAAGTCCTTCCAGGAGTCGCTGCTCTCACCGACGCATAAATAAATATAAATAATTAATAATAAATCCATGTAATGAATCTAAATTACTTATTAGTAAGTGTAACGTTTGGAAATCAAGAGAATATGTGAGATTGTATAGTATAGTAGCATGTTGTGTCATAGAGATCAAATATATGTTATTTATTAACGCGAGTAATACAATGTTGTTGGATAAAATATTTGTTTTTTTTTAGATATATAAGATTAAGGTGACACAAAGTAATGTAACAGTTCCTGGGTAGTATATTCTGTAAAACTATTAAATCCAACTTAGCTTGTATTCATAACCTACTGGTCTATAAAATAACCACTTTTCGTTATAAAATTTTATGCCAATCAGACATAAATTCTAAAGTAACTAGTTTTTACTTTTACCTAGGTAGAATTCCTGGTGGTTGTCTTCAATTGACAACTCAACCTTATACTAAAAGCGAATTTAATAGACTCCCCTATAAATCGTGCCAGTTGACCCGTTGCCAATACAAGAGGGTGCAATTCCCTAACCATTACCTACGTCACCCTTTATTACCTAAATGGCTATACCAATCTGAACTCTAGTGACATTTATTTACGAACACGTCAACAGTTTGTTTTGTTGTCAAGAACCCTGTTATTTTAATTAATTTCACCAGCATTTTCAGCCTAAATCTATTTGTTTAGGGTACATTTTGGAATACACCTGTAAGGTGTATCGATCCAACTTACGCGCAAGCGTGAACTGATTTTATTTATATGGGCTTTGAAATAAAATCTGAAAACTTCAGCTTAGAAGATGATTTTATTGTGTTTGATAGCTCATTTACTAAGGGTCTGGAGTCAATACGCTCATCAATTTTGAAGTATGGTTCACCGACTTTCCTTTGGTCCAATTGGCGACAGTTTGCGCATGCTCTATGGTTCTCAATGGAGGTAATACTGCCAGTCCTATAGCAGTCATGTAAAGGATACCACAACCGGTGAACCGGCTGACGAAAATGTTTATAAAAGTAATTTATATCAAGAAACAGATTGTTAGAATTTCCATATCAACTTCAATTGTTTATCAAGTAGAGTAGTGTGTTTTTTTAAGGTAAGCCCTAATTCTATTTGTTTTTATTGTGTCACGGAGATGAATGGAGTGAATCTTTGAGTCTGAATTGTTTATGATCTCAGTACGGTTTGGGTATCATTGTTTTTGCATACCTATGTGAAATGTTGAGGCTTGGGAATTGTGGCAGTTGTTCCAACCACTTAGGTTCCTACCTGTGCTTATCGGCTATCGAATCAATACCGGGATCTTCATGGAGGTGGTATTTTGTTTTAGTTTAAAAGTTTGTACAATCTGTCTGATTGCGTTTAACCAAAAACTTAACTGTAATAGTTCAGTACCTATGCGTTTTTTTATTTGCATGATATCATAGTGTGTATGTAAAAAATAAATCTATTTTAAGGATATCTCTTAAAAAGAAATGAAAATTAAAGATGTTCTTTAAATATCGAATTAAAGAACTCGGAGGGAATTTCCAGTTTAAAATTTCCTACGAGATAAGCCCATTTATTTATTGATATTGACTCTTAACAGTTCAAACCCTACAAGAAAGTTTTAAAATAAAGGTAGGTACTTATCCATGCTCATAAGAATTCATATGCTAAATTTTGAACAAGGGAATCAGTAACTTAGTACCAAACTATTTATGTAAGTTAACTTTCCGCGCAAACATTAAAACTAACGAACCGAATCGCAAACAAGCGTAAATTTTAGCGTATCACTAAAGATATTAAACTACCTATGTAATATTCAACACCAGAATATTCGCTTAAACAAGCTTAAAATCAGTTTCTCTAACAAAGAGAAAGTTTACAAACTTGGCTCAAAGATTAATACGGTTCGTATTAACGTGCCATCAACAGTTGCTACTGAAATCTTGTGTCAAAGAACTTTCCAGACGTAATTAATAATGTATGCTTTTGGTTCAAAGTTAAGTTAGACTTGGTTTGACCAAGTAGGTAAAAGTGATTCATATGAAAACATACATCATATCCTTTATAAAGTTGTAACAAATCTGATGAAAATAGTTGCTAGACTATAGCGATCTATACCTGTGGTAGCCATTGTATTTTTTCATGTTTGTTAAAAATATTTCACCCATATAATGCATTCTTAATACTAGGTTAACTAGATTATCTATACGTAGGTATATCTACCTATTATCTAAAATTGGAAATTTAATGATTGATTGATTGATATGCTATAATCTTGTTATACCAGAGATGTGGTATCTGATGGAAACAATTATATTTAGTGAATTGTAATATTTGCCTCAAAAAGCCGGAAACATAGGCCTAACCTAGGGCTTTTAAAACTCTACAATATGCATTTTGTAACGAAAAATGGGAGTTACGAGCGAAGGCGCCTCCCCTGAGTTATGACGATCGGACCCAGAATATAAGTTATAGCCTTCAATTCCATTTTGTGTCTATAATTTGCTCAAGAGCACTTGAAAATTCTCTCAGTAAAATGGAAAATATCTAATATTACTTACATGGCAAATATAACATATTTGCCTATTGCATTAAATGTGTTATATAAGCCGTATAATATACGCCCGCCACAACCTGTCCGTAAATAACATTTAGAGAATCTACCTCAGACTATCGCAAGCCCTTTCCACAGATCGAACTGTGATCACGTCCACTTACGTGATCTGATGTGAATGTTAATTAATAGGGCGAACCTCTCCGCCCCTCGAATGTTTGTGCTAAATGCCCACCTTTGCTCCACTGAACTTCCAATAACGATTTTCACCGTGGCATTGCAACTAGCGACCGTTTCTGCAACCAAATTAGCCTGAATGCATTTCATGGAAAGAGATTTGCTATTTTATTTTGGGCTATCAATGCTCTATTTCTTTTCAATTATTTTGGAGTCATTTATTACGTGGATTAGTCAAAAGTATCTTTATAGGCTTCATCAAACTGACTAACGACAAAGCGCATATAATTTTTTCGGAATGAAAAATTGAGAGGTCCGCAGGGGTTTGATTGAACCTACGACTTTCGAAATGAATGACGAGTGTGCTCCCACATAGCCAACTAAGATAACAACGTAGCTTCTACTGAACAGTAAGGACCTAATATGGGTTGTCATGATGTGCTTGCAATTTGCAATTCTATATTTATTCCAAGTGCTATTCTTCCAGATTCCTAGCAAACATGCCTGACTGGCCATGGCTGCTCCTAGCGGCCATGCTAGGGGCACTATCAGCGCTAGCGGTACCAGTGGCGCTGTTCCTTTACTACATACGAGTATACGAGATGAAGCCCAAGCATGAGAACGACTTCAGTGCACCGGTCACTTTACCACCGGTAAGTTCAGTTCTCGTTTTTTTTTTCTATAAAAGTGTCATCTTCTGTTACAATGTAAAAAAACTTATGTAAATCAATGTTTACTTAGTTGTAGGTTCTTATCTAAATACAAGATAATTCTGTTCCATTTTATGAGTAGTCCTCATCCCACTAGCGATATCTTTTGCTCATTTGCACTTTAAGCTTTGATCTGTTTAACGTCTTCTTAAGCTTTTTTCCGCTATCTTGTGGACATTAAAACAAGCTTAAATTCTCAATTTAGTACAGGTCAACTGCCCCGGTAGTTTTCAACTGCAGAAGTTTCTGGAGCGACTGAGACGCGAAAGCCATTTGGCTGGGTATTCTACATTTTAAGCTCCTGTCTGGCAAAGTGGCTTCGTGTAGGCGGAATTCTAGGGAATTAAATTAACAGTTACGTACAAAACTAACTCAATTTACCACCAGCGTGGTTCTGTGCTTTTATGTATTTATAAAATAGTTGCTCTCATTTCATTAGAGTGCCTATGCTACGCACAAGTAGGTTATGCTATATGGGCAGTATGACCAATCATATACAATCATAATTATGCACTCTGTAAAGATGAATACATATTTTTTTAAATCATCGAATTTCGTTTGCCAGTGCTTCAGTCAATTCGTTTTATCAATTAAAATGGATATATTGAATGGATTCATAATGTTCAAAAAAGTCTGCATGAACCTAATGCTAACTATGCCGACAATTTCACGAGATGCAACAAAATATGACGTTTGTAGGGAATAGTTTCCGAGAAAAAATACCTACATCAATGCTTCTTGGATCCCTCCATCGACTCGCAAAATCCTAACAAATTTCATTTTTGCAAAATGCATCCACGAGTGCCCATTAAATCTCTCGTATACATTCTGCGGTGTAGGTACCAAAAAGTAGTAAATTCTGGAGAGTTTAATAGCCATGCGATCAACGTCGCTATTAATGGTAACTTCGTGCACGGAGTTTAATTAATGTAGGAACTTTGAATATTGCTTTATAAGTATCAGCATGCAATAGATAGGGCGACACTGACTTATCTTTACTGAGAGTTTAACTATGGACAACCGATTTTGTTGGTATTCATTACCGAAGCATGAAAATTCTGTTATTATGCATAAATTTAGAATTTACCATTTTTAGGGTTCCTTAGCCAAATGGAAAAAACGGAACCCTTTAGATTCGTCATGTCCGTCCGTCCGTCCGTATGTCACAGCCGTTTTTCTCCGAAACTATAAGAGCTATAAAGCTGAAATTTAGTAAGAAGATGTATTCCGTTAACCGCACTAAGATTTCATATCACAGAAAAAAATGAAAAAAAGTTAATTAAATTTGGGGGTCCCCATAAATAGAACCGAAAATTTAAAAATAAAATTTTATTGAACCCATACGTGTGGGGTAGATACCCCTTTATATGATTTTAGAAGATCTATTCATAGATATGAACGAAATCTATCAAGTAGTTTTTTTATAATACCTACGTCATAAACCATTTCATATAAACTATTGCTACATGGGCGAGTCCGACTCGCACTTGGCCACTTTTATTCTGAGATAAGCTCATACCTAGCAAGAAATATTCTCGTCGTAAAATAAATGATCTTTCACCATCCCTACCCTCAATATTAACCTGCCATATCTTTTGCTTACTTTATCCCTTACCTTTTCGTAAGCTGCTAGACATAAACGCAAATATTGCTTCAATATTGTAAAAATACACGCACCTATTACAATTTACGAAGGTATGAAAAATTCGTATACATACCGTATGTTTTCATAAATTATTTTCTTAAGCAAGCTAAAACTGCGTTTTATATAAGAACTGGAAGTAAGAAATATACAAAAAAATAAAATTATTATAGGTACTTACCTACTTAATTGCTTTTTTTGGGGTCAATAAACAAGTTATTGTTGCTATACAAAGTTCCAACAACCATTTTGTTGTCATATCCACTGGATATTGGATTTTCCTTCAAACACCCCGTTTCAATCAGGGAAGCCAAATATTTGTTGTCGAAACAACCGTTACGCCCCGGGGAATGGTTACAACGGCCATTCGTCCATCATTAGTCTGTCCTAGATAGACCCTTTAATCACCTCGTTGGCCCCAATTCTGTCAAAGGTGCGAGTAATTATATAAAACGGCGTCAAATCTGTTTACACTCGCACGACGGACCACTTGCGACGTAGGGGGATGCAGGTTCGATTCCCGCCCTGGGACAACTCTTTGTAGCATTTACCGTTATATGTTCCGGATGCTCTTTAAAAACCTATAGGTATGTATATATTAAATTTTTTACGAGTTAGTTCAATATAAATATAGTAGGTAGCAAATATACCATGCTAGATTCTGTCGTCTGAATTGTCCACCAACTTTTTTACAAAATGTTCTTTAATTTCGTGAACTACATGTGGATTTTGAACGAGTTTATTTCATTGCGGAATAATACGGCAAACGTTTTGGGGTGAGGATAACATCACGTTTCTGGGTTGATAACTTCATTCCGTTTATCTGTCTGTTTTGTGCGATAAAATTCTATACCGCTAGTCTGAGCTATCTTACTTCTAGTCATGAGAAATATTAATATCTGAATAACCATTTAGCTCATAATAAAAACCCATAATAACTCTTATAACATTTATTTAGGTAAAACTTTGTAATAATGTTTATCTTTACAACAAATTAATCTGGAATAGCTAAGAATTAGGGACTCTACGTACCTTATTGATAGGTAGTCTTTATCGATTTCACTCTATTTCCCACGAGGCTCAGAACAGAATTCCGATTCTTGTTAGCGAAAAAATCCACAGTTACGAGTAGGTATTTAGGTGAAATCTATGCCACGTACTGGTGACAAAGATTTCTCTATGGGTCCAAATTGAAAACAAAAGAAGCCGTTGGAAAATGCTGGAAAGGTCCAGCGTCATATAAACAAGCTTTCCGTCCCTTTGCCCTCGTTATTGTAGATTTTATTAGGGTATTATGTATCTTCCCGCGCTAAAAAGTTGTAAGAAGATAGTCTGAGGACTAAGAAATGCCGTAGGCTTTCCGGGCACTCAAACTATCGCTATACCAAACATCAAAATCGGTTCTCTAAGATTTTGGCTTGAAAGCGAGATAGACCCAGAGTTATTATCGTATTGATTATATTATTAAGAATTAGCAATAAAGGCTTCATATAAAAATATGTGACAGGACATTCTGAACGAGCTAACAAGAGGAGCAGGGAGTACGCCCGAAGGTGCTCTGAACACAATGCTGCAGTTTATATTCCAACAAAGTACAGCCGACACGAGATGGCTGAGGCGAAGGATGGCCACAGAACTGGCAGAGCTGCTAGCGAAGACATCCTCTGGGAAGATCTTTGAATCTTTAACGGTAAGATTAATTAATAATAATAAATATTGCCGGACAATTCACACAGCAACATCTAGCCCCGTGGTAAGCTCAAAGCTTGTGTTACGGGTGCTAGATTTCTGATATACTTAATATAATATACATACATAGATAACACCCAGACACCCGGAACAAATATTTGCAGATCATACAAATTGTTGTTCCGAGGCGGGAATCGAACCCGCAACCTCTTGCGTCGTAGGCAGACCTTCGCCCGCTGCGCCACAGAGGTCGTCAATTGAATGAGACCAAGAGGTGAATTGCTTGTTACTTGAAAGTTATTTGGCGCCCAACGTGGTCAAGCCTGTCTAAGATTATATTTTATACTCGTACTATAATATATTAAATTATATACCTACCTACTATCACCCCGTCGCCTTAAACACCTTTTATCGGTTTATATCATAAAAACATGTGTTGAAGTGGGCTTATAATTATGAAGTTACCGCAAAACTTACTCATAATGTTTAATTGCGATTACAAGTGGTAGATCCTACACGTGGTGTAGAAACCGCAATCAATAACCAACATATTTCATGGTAACAAAGTAGAACTGTTCAGAGCGATCCATCATTAGGTCGCTGGTGCGGAAACTTACTTGTAATTTTGATACTTGTATTCGCCAATTTAGAAATACTGACTCGCGCTGTCGAATAACCTAAATCATTACTTATTTCGTAAAGCTTTTAGCAGTGTGATGCAGCCTTAGAATAGTCTCACCCCAACTCTTCCCTCGTATGTCATCAAACGTTAAGGGATTGATATAAGTAGGTACCAGAAAATGGGCAGAAACGTCGCTTTGAGTCAGTAGTGAAACGTTAAATGGGTTGTTATAATGATAAAAGCTTTAGCACCCCTGATCGATTAAAGTTATAAAATATTAAATATAGGTAAATTACGACGTGTTTTTCGAACTTTATAAAAGTAATACCATAGACGAAATGGTAATACGTATCGTGAAACATCCGCCCCATTTGTTTGTTACTGCGGTAATAAACTTTGCTTGTTAAAAGTTTTATAATAAGGTTTTACTTTGTAGATTTTATCGATACCCGGTTTCTTTTTGATCTTAAAATCTTGTGATTTTGTGCGCCTAAGCGCCCTGTGCTTGCATAATATCAATACAATACCGATACCTAGAGTAACACAGTGTAGGTATTTGCAGTAACAACACGTCTATGATACGAATATGTACTTATAAGCTGAAGAATTTGTTTTTGTCTAAAAACCCGTCAGTAGGTTTATTGACACCTACAGAAAGAGTTGCTTTTATTAACTATTAAATATTGGCGGACTGAATTATTTCGATATGCAATTAAATAAACCTTAAAAATTTAAAATACTCTTACCACATTAAATTCCTCTATACTTGATTACACTACAAAGTTTGTTGCTAAAATATTGTACCTACATAAGTGATTGAAATGCTTCAATTAGCGTGGGCGTAAATCAGCGTGAGTGGTGGTTAATTACCGCATTGCTCACGGTCTGATACCAGTAGAAAGTGTTTAAACCTTTATTTTTAGTGTCATTTATTTTTGTGCTTTGTTGAGGTTCGGAATCATTTTTAGGGTTCCGTAGCCAAATGGCAAAAACGGAACCCTTATAGATTCGTCATGTCCGTCCGTCCGTCCGTCCGTCCGTACGTCACAGCCTTTTTTCTCTGAAACTATAAGTGCTATAAAGCTTAAATTTGGTGAGTAGATGTATTCCGTGAACCGCACTAAGATTTCATAAAAAAATTGAAAAAAAAAATTACATTTGGGGGTCCCCATACATAGGACTGAAACTTAAAAACTTTTTTTTAATAGAACCCATACGTGTGGGGTATCTATGAATAGGTCTTCAAAAAACATAACAATGTTTCTAACACCATTTAATTCTAAACTTAATAGTTTGGACGTGAGACTCTTCCAAAGTGGAAAACAGAGTGTCCCCCCCCCCTCTAATTTCTAAAATACGAGGATGATAAATCTAGAAAAATATATATTGTACATAACCATAAAAACTAACAACGAAAATTGGTTTGAACAAAATCTATCCAGTAGTTTTTTTATAATACGTCATAAACTATTTCATATAAACAATTGCTGCGGAAGCCTACATGGGCGAGTCCGACTCGCAACTTTTTTTTTCGTTTATTGCGTATGTGCGGAAATACCAATTTTTGATACCCGGACAAATTGCGGTACTTAATAAATATTATAAATGAAACACACTAGTAATCAATATTATCATATGAAATATTTATTCACTAGTAATCAGTAAGCTTTGATTGAATTGTTTTACTTAATTTGAATACCTATATAACTTACTGTAACCCAAACATTTTGAATAAAGTTATTTTCTTAATTATTCTTCTTCAATTAAACATATTCGCAATATGCTACCTAATCCTATGATAATATAATCCACATTCAAAACGTAGGGCTACCCGAGGGATTTTAACGTTGGTTACTCATAAACCATGTTCTGTTTTGAGGACATCATATTTCATCTTGCGTTTTGGTCAGAAAATCGTAATAATATTTAGCATAGTATATCAATAATTAGTAAGCAAATAGTGGAAAATTTGTCCTTTATTTTTGAGCAAAACTTACACCAAAGTCATTTCTAAAAGATATATGCAAAATGCTCCAACTCTCTAAAACACGCTGCGGCTATGCTCAAGGTAATATTTATCACGGGATTTTTTTTCTTAGTTTTTTTCCGCTTCGAGTATGAAATAAACCAAACTTAAACTCGTGAAAATTGTTCCAGCCATTCTCAAGTTATTTCGATTCGGAACAAACCTGACTCCGACTTCACGTGACCTTGCGTTTTATATTTCCATATATAAATTCTCTTAAATTCTCTTGAATTCTCTTAAAGATTCTGAGCTTATCTCAAGATTGCTTGAAGTTGATGGCTCAGAACGTCTGACTGAATACCACTCCAATGGCATCTACCTTCGACTCAACACGACTCAATCAGCTTTCTCATACTTGACTTGTTGCTCGCGCCTCCCCGATCTCGCCTAATCAAACAAGGCAGCGAGTTGCAAAGAAAAATTCAGTTATTTCGGCAAGAAAATTCGTGTGAAATATGTATGAGTCTAAAGGCAGTAAAATTATTTTCTTTTTTATCGTGATTGCCTTTGTTTTCGGGTTGATGTTTCGTATTACTGGTACTGCATAATTACAGTGTTTGCCTTCGTTTTAACATGGAATTTATTTTACAGTTATATGTATAATAATAGGTGTCGTTTTGTTAATTATTTTGCTTGGTTTACTCGTAAACTTTGCTTGTTAGCGTAGAATTTATAGCTCAACATTTTTTCTTTTTGTTACGGTCCTAAATCAAAACTTTTACGCTAGGGACATATTGAGGTCTAAGTTGAAACAAAGTACGATACTAACATTGTTTGTCCTGAAAAATGTAAAAAGTTTCTTTGCCATTTAATAATAATAAAGAATTTATATAGGTATACTGGGAATGTACCTTACCTACGATACCCTTAAGGTGTAATCTATTGAAAATAAAAGAGCAATAATATTAGTTTCCGAGTAAAACTATCACGTTCGTTACCAAGAACAATTGGAACTATTTCTAAGCATTTTCATCACACTTGACACTTCCTTCTTTCCATTATTATACCGGGAATAGATAATTCAAAACATAACTTTTTAAACTTTTTACAATATTTGAACATGAAACATGCCTACTATTTGTTTTTTTATAAGTGATTGACTCTCACTTTTCAAGTTTTCTAAATTATTAGAAAATGTTATGGGAAAAAATTACAAGACAATCAGCGCTAAACTGGGTGGCGTGGGTTCGACTTCCACTCGAGGACCAAGGTTACGTTGTGATCTTGTAATTTTTTTCCCATACCATTTTCTAATAATGAAACATGGCGCTTGAAACAGAGTCGAAATATCGGGAAACTCGAAAACATTAAAATCATGGTATGATACCCGTTTCATGTTCAAACATTCAAATCATTTCTTAGCATTACATAGCATTATCTCAGACACATGTCTTCAACCTGCGGCCCATGGGCCGCATGCGGCCCGCCGAGACTTTTCTTGCGGCCCTCGGAGGCCATAGCAAATTATAATATTTTATTTACAGTAATAACTTCTTAATCACAGTTCCCTTTTTTGCGTTACCGGTATAATAATCTCTAATAGAGAAAGAGTTTTTATCTATTCGCGGATATCCAGTCGGTACCTTTAATAGAAATCGGCGTTCTTTGTGTACTCTATTTAATGTTACCATCTACCCTAGGAGTTGCGGCCCGAAGAGCCGCAACCTGCAGCAGGTTGCGGCCCTTCGGGCGATGAAAAATGGATTTTTGGCCCTTGGACACAAAAAGGTTGAAGATGCATGATCTAAGATATCCCCTTTTTGCAGCTTCGCTCGCTAGAAGTAGGCTCAGAGTTCCCCAGCATTACGAACATGCGGCTGCTGAGCGGTGAGTTAGAGGAGGACGGCGCGCGGCTGCGCTCCCTTGACCTCACCTTCGACCTGGCTTACGACGGCAACTTCAGGATAGACGTGGACGCTGTCATGCTGCTGGGGAAGATCGCTAATATATCTATTACAGGTATTTAATCACTGTATAAGCCGAACACATTTTCGTGCCTGCCAGTACTTTTCGTAAAAAAATGCTTCGGATTAAATTTATCGTACTACCTAAACCAAATCGGGGGAGAACGACTGGGTGAATACTGAATACGGGACTGGGTGAGAACGAAAGTAACCCTGTCTTTAGTATATCAACTGTGTAAATCAAACATCTAATAGGTAGGTATATCCCGATAAGTAGCTTGCTCAATGGAGTGAGCACTTCACTTAACCTATCTAACCCGACAACTATAAATCCGATGTTGCTGTTGTCGTTGTCCAGCATTATTTATTTACTGTCACTGACATCACACCACAGTCAATATCCGCTAAATTCGGATTATGGAGAATTTCACCCGAGCGAAGCCGGGTTTTCATATAGTTTGTTATAATTTCCAGTGGAAAGCCTCAGCGGCAACGTGCGACTGATGTTCAGACGTAACCCTTACACGCACTGGGCCATCGCCTTCGAGTCAATACCGCGGCTCGAGCTGCGGGTTCGCGGTCGGTTTCAAGGCCGGCAGCTGAAACCGCGCCTCGCGTCTCTAGTGGCCGCGCACATACGCCGAGCTGTGGCGCAGAGGCATACGCTGCCCAATTATAAAATACGGTAAGGATTGTGGTAAGGATACACTGGGAATTTGAAAAATCGATTTTGCGTCACACTAATAGTCCAGTCAATTTAGACATTTGAAATAAGGAAAATTCAGACAGAGCCAAATTTTGGTAGACACCTTAGGATTACCTCAAGGAATAAAGTGTCAAAAGTCCCCATCTGTCCCATTTCTTTCTTTGTAACAGGGAGACAGCAATCTCATAAGGTTTTACTTCTATTTTAAAAACCCCATGATAATCACCATCACGTCCCTAAAAGTTTGTTTGTATCGGTCTAAATATAGAGCTATTGAAAAATAAAAAGCAATATCAATAGATTTAAAAGTAGGCTTTAAAGGCTGACCCTGAAAGTACAAAAAGTGGAAATAAAATGCGTTCTTTCGTAAGAGTTTATATAAATTCAGCTTTTGTCACATGACTTCCGCTTAACTACCTACTTTCTTTCTAATTTCATAGGTAACAATAACAATTTTAACGTGCATAATCTAATATGCTTTTTATTTTGATCTAGTTACAAGCCATTCTTCCCTAAATCAGAGCCGGGTAGTACTGACGGCGAAGATGGTCCGACTCCTCAAGGCAAACTAACCGTGCGATTGGTGGAAATATCTCGACTGCAGTGCTCCGGGAGCCACGTGTCTGTCAGGGCTGCTATGGCGGTGGACTCGCATGGATGGGTATGGAAATAATACTTAAGAATAATGTAGATAAAAGTCAATATAACAATAATATCAGTAATATCGGGTTAAATCAGAACACAACAATGTCAGAATAGATTATGCCTATCACTGCGCTGCGCCGTCATTGCTTTCAAATATTTAAAGTTTGCCGTGTGGTTCCGGCCTAAGAATAGTACCATCCCATTTATACCAGTAGATGTGTCAAACCGACTAAAGAGACACTATTTTAAAGGTAAGCGAGGTGATGATTCCAAATACTCTTGCGCACTATATCCCTTCCTAACTAGGCCCTAACCAGCCAAACTCCTTGATGTTACTGTTTATATTATAAAGGGTTGTATGGTGATGAAAGTTTATTTCCTTTCCAGGTATCATTGCGCCGAGGAGTGCTAGTCCTTGACGTAGTGTTGCCAGCAGTGTGCGGGCCGCTCGGGCTCGTGTGTTGCCAGGGCGTGGGCGCCGTGTTGGTAGACACCGTGGTGCCGATGTCCCCGGCGTATAGAGCCGACCTACGGAGGGATGACGTGGTGCTGGCTGTTGATAACAAGCCTATCAATAGCGTCGCTCAGGTACATATCTCTATTGGTAAGAACGGAGAGTCTTGTCCTGTTTCAAATAATATCATGTATAAGCCGCGCACTTAAAGAATTGATTAAAAATGGCGTCCGCTCGCATGCGTTCTCGCTCACTCTCTATCGCTGTCTATACTTTTATCCTTGTTTTTCCAATCGTACCATACGTACCCGCCGCCATTTTCAAATCAATTTTCTATCTGCGCGGGTTATAACTGACTTTTAACTTACGCGATACTTAAGTCTCAACTCCACTCAGAATAAGGTAACTAGCTGATCCGCCGATAGTTTTTACCTGCGCTATAATATGTGATCTACGCATAGTTCACAATAATATAAACCTAGCACAGCCTGCGTTAAATGTACTATCCAGCATTTAGTTCCTATCTATCCAAGCCGCTTTTAGCGATAATTGTCCCATTATTACCTATAGTTTATATTTTCTTATTATCTTATTTTTGGTGTACAATATTATAGAGAAAACCTATTTATCTATGTTACATTGACAGAATTGATCAAATCGGTTCCTGAGATATAAACTCGTTCAAACAAACAATCTCTTCAACATTATAATATTAGTATAGGTACTCTGTTCGTATTAATCTTTTTATTATGAAAATAATCTCGAATATTTGAATGCAAATGTTCCATGTATGTTCAAGGTGGGCAAGCTCCTGCGTCTAGTGGAGCGTCGCGGCGTGACGGTGCGCGTGCGGCGCGGCGGCTGCGGCGCGGCGCGGCGCGACGAACTCTCCGCCGAACCCAAGAAGATGAAGTCCAACTTCTCATTCAGAAGGGTCTCTGAGGTCATGGAGGGGGTGCGGCTGCAGGGCATGCGGGCTACGGGCTCTAAGGGGAATCTGGTGAGTTGATGGTTCAGGAATACATGATTTAAACCTTTTTTCTAACCATTTTATAAAAGAGGTTCTAAATTCAAATGTAGTATATGTTTATTCTAGCAGAACTTCGAATTATTCTGTCTCCATGCACATCGATACAATTCCGATTCTGTAGCGCTTTGCAAATGGGACTTATATGTGTTACTAGAAATGATGTAAAAGTGCGCCTGTATCGTTACAAAAAGAAGCCGAAAAAGAAATCTTCCCGGCCTCTTTTAGACATGCAAACTATCTCTACAAATGTTAGGCTCATCATCAGTTTAGTCTATTTACCATGAAATCGCAATCATATTGTTAAGTAGGTATATCAGAAATCTAGCACCCGTAACACAAGCTTCGAGCTTACCACGGGGCTAGATGTCGTTGTGTAAATTGTCCAGCAATATATTTATTTATTATTCATAAATATCCTCTTTTACAGTCATCAGACACAGACTCTCCATCAAAATCGATAGAACCCCCTGAACCCGCCGACCAAAAGAAACCCGAAGCAAAGCCGAAAACGACCGAATCACCGTCCAACTTCGGTCTCCGGAAGCGACGCTGTTCCGTAGAGAACAAATCCTCCGACAGTTCAGCTGGCAGCACACCGCCCGCCTCAGGCGAGAGCACCCCACTACGACAAGCGAAGACCAAACAAGAAATACCTATCATAAGAACAGATTCCTCAGAATGCAATCAAGAAGAGGAGGAAATCGAAACCGGCGGACCACGACAGTCGGAACACGTCGAAATATGCCAAATGTACTGGACAAAAAGCATCTCGCACAAACCGATCGTACAATTCGACGAGAAAACGGAATTCAAGTTGAATGAGAATCATAAGTATTTGAATATTAATGTGTGGGCGACGGGTTCTGGAGAGAAGGAAGAGGTGTTGTTGGGGTATTTGAATATACCGTTGGCTGCGTTGTTGGTTGAGTGCCAAGACTCTACGGTGCCGCATCATATGAAGCGGTACCAGTTCTTGCCGCCAGATGTCGATATTAAGTTCAGGTAAGGAGTTCAAAAGAGATTTTACTCTCGATTTTTATACGCTCCGCGACATCCTTCCACATACACAGACTAAGAATTAATATTCTAACACAGATAATTATAATTAATGAATATACGTTTAAAAATACCTAAAGAATAAGAAGCCTGTTGGTGCTATTTAGTTTAGCTTAATTATTTATACTAATACTGCATGCTGTTGGAAATAGTCTACGAAGCACGATCCGATTTCTTTGGCGATAATTGGCCTTACCCCTACATTACCTACCTACATTTAAGCGAAAAGCCACACAACAACACACATACATCTTTAGTTGCTAATCGTTTCCTCCCAATGTTCTAGTAAAAGCCACAAGCTATCCTCCCACACGGGTTTCGAGCCGTGCCTGTGTTTCGGCGACGCGCTCGTGTGGTGGGAGTGGGAGGGCGCGGGAGGCCCGCGGGGGGCCCCGGCGCCGCGCCCCGACAAGGCCCCGCCGCGGCCCCCCAAGCCCACCCGCGCGACACACGACTTCGTACGGACACACTTCCATAGGTCTACACAGTGTGACTTCTGTAACAAAAAGGTTCGTATTGTGATTCCTTTTTATAAGTGCAGATGATTATGTCTCGATATTCTCAACTATTCAAGGTATGGCCTTCATTATCTTTGGGTCTCTTTTAGACAAGAGTGAATAGGTACCGTCTAGCTAGACCCTTGCGATCCAGCTTCGGCCACATCGACACTTACCATCAGGTGAGATTGTGGGCAAAGCTATTACCAATAAAATAATTAAAATAAGGTATCAAAATTTACTATCATTATGAACATAAGAATATCATAAATGTCTAAATCGATCTCAATTTATTTTATAAGATCTTGATAAGATCGCTCCTACCCTACACAATGGTTGCAAATAAATACTTTAAATACAGTTGTATAAACGTTTCCTTAACTGTAACATTGACAATATCCACAAATGTATTATTTCCTTATTGTCAAAAATGTCAGTTCCTTAAGTTAAAGCCGATTTAAAAACTTTGCTCTTTCACTTTTCTTTTCGTTAAACATTTGATTAATAAATGTTGGGTGAATGGTGAAATCATTTGGTGAGACTGAAGGAAAAAGAAGCACATTAAATGCAAAGTGATCCGGCTCGAAGGACTACAATTAAAAGTTTTTTTTTTCTAGATATGGTTAAAAGATGCGATGCAATGCCGAAACTGTGGTCTCTGCTGTCACAAGAAATGCGTCACCAAGTGCCAAGAATCATCTCCTTGCATTCCCAAGGAAAAAGGTACGATTATAGTTGTTGTTTATTTACTCAGAGCTTACTACAGAGCTAAAAATTGCTTACCTATTTATAAGATAATTTCAATATTTTTGTTCTAAAATCTGAATGATTAAAATTCAATACTAACAACCTATATTTATTGAACCCAAACATTCCTTTATGTAAATCTAACTCCATAAATCGTAACTGTTTAAGTAAAACCGGGAGTAAAATAAGAACTGCGAATCTTATAAAAATCTTAATAATAAATTCTTTTACTTTACAATTTCTTAGCATCCACATAGTGGATACTGTGGGTATTCCAGGTGTATTTCTGCCTTTCGATCGTGTAGAAAAAGTAATGATTGATACATACTTCGCACCTCAGGAAGAACAAGGGCCGAATTGCCATGTTTGTGATTTTACAGGAGAGGCATTTTAAGATTTTTTTGTGATAAGAATCAACGTATCTTCGTCTTAAATTGACCTTGAGGTAATTTCCTTAGTGTGAAATATACCTTACAGTTTTGTGAATAAAGGCGTGCTCTCTACAATGCTTAAATATTTATAGTTTTAATTATTTTCATATAAATATAAAAAAATACCCACACTTAGGACTCTGTTACACCAACATTCTTAAAAAAAAGGCACAACTAATCGAACGACTTTGTACCTCCAAATTATTTTCTAAGAAATATATGCATAAGTAAAGAAATTAAAAGGGCATATTTACTTAAACGACTTTGTACGCTCCAGCTGACAACCACTCTGCGCCGCAACTAACAATAAGATTTTGTCGCGCCAATAAGTATGAAAAAAACGCTTCAATGTGACAAAGGCACTGTCGCCCTCTGGCGAAATTAGATGGAATTATAAATAAATAAATAAATTGTTTATTTCTGTTTAGGTTTAACAACAAAACAATATTTAACTTAAACTATCTTAACTATATTATGGTATGTAACATCTTAATTGTATGTAATGAACAATAATTAATTACTGCTATGTACACACTATAGTACTTTAGAGACTGCAATACAATTAAAATATATATTATTAAACCTAGTATTAGATTGACAGTAGTATCTCGTTCTAACTAAGTCGAAACTTGTATATAGACACGAGTGACCCTGCTTCGGCTATGTTTCATGGTTTTTGTGTGTATAATATTTAATATCGCACGTAAAGATTTCACAAATATGTATTTAGTTTTAGAGTGTAAATAAACATAAACAACAATATAATAGCAAAAGGTGCTATAAAGGTTATTTAACACTAACGATGTTCTAAGCTATATAATTATGTATTAATAAGAAGCTAATCTTAATCTAGTATTAATCCTAATCTATATCCATAAGCAATAGTATGTCAGCATATTTTTACTATAATACGGAACCCTAAAAACAATACATACGGAACATTATAACTAGGTACAGATATACTACGTATCTCAGTTCAGACCCAACGTTAAAGCCTAATGACCTACAACATTAACGTAAGACCTAACGTCAACGCAAGACCCAACGTTAAACGTAAGACCTAACCTCAAGTGTAAGACCTAACGTCAAACGCGAGACCCAACGTCAGACATAAGAGAATTGAACGAGTGTCTTTGTTTCTCCGGGTGAAAATACGTTTTAAAAGCACTTTGGCATACTTAAGTCATTTTTCGAAAATTCGTTAGTTCGGCCCTTGTTCTTCCAAAGGTGCGACTTGATAATTTATATTACGCCCGATTGACCAAGACCCAATCCATTATTACTAACGTAATAATTGTAAAGACATTTTTTTATTTGTTTTATTAAAATTGTGTGTTATAAAAAGTTGGACCAAATCAACATCCGTATTTAAACGCAGGTTTAACATTAAGCTTTAGGAAGTGCATATTCACGGTAATCTTTAATCTAAAGTGTTCTTGAAACGCCTGCCAAGAAATGGAAATTTACAGCTGTGAATGTTTCCTTACTGGTGAAATCTTGACCTTATAAATTTATTATAATGAAGAAAGAGCAATATTTGGATAAAGTCTTGTTTATTTACAAAGGAAAATACAGTTTAAATACCACCTTAGATTTCTATCTAAGGTACAAAGCAAATGGTCTGCCGTTTGTATGCGAGTGATCCTAACATTAAAAACCTACATAAATAAGATCCAATTTGCTTTGTTTGTATTTTTTGCTCAGACATTAACTAACATTAAAAACATATTTCCTATCTTAGATATCATGTTTGCACGTAATTTGCGCTGAAAACTATTTAATTATTTCTTAAGTCTTCGTCAGAGTTTCAGAATCCATTTTTTAAGCAAAGAATTATGAAGATATTTTGAGTTGATTTTATAAAATAACAACTTTGCAAATTCCCTAACATCCTGACAAACAAAGTAATTAACCTGAGAAACACAGACGTCTTGCACTTTTAAATGCTCCAAATACTTTGATGTCGTTCTATATCGGTTTTACACTGCAAAAGGACTTAAATATCATGAACGTCTTTGGCTTTTGAGGCAGTGCCAAAAGTGACGCGTGATAGATATGTCAACGACCAAATCGGTCGGCGACCTTCACTGTAAAATTATAATCACTTAAAAAAACCTGTCAAAAATCCAAGCCTCGAAACTTATCTGTTTTACCGCAAAAGTTGTGAGATCCACGAATCTTATACATAGTCTTTAAGGGTCCTGTCTTAAAAGGTTAAGTAATTCCATATCAATATAAAAATCTTAAACATTTAAAAAAACATAATATATCTCACAAATTATAATGTTTATTATTACATTATAAAAAAACATTTTTTTTTGTAAATAGCACATTTTAATGAAAAATACATGGGGTTGAAACATGGACAGATATAATGTATACCCATGTCTAATATGTCATCTAATAAACATCCATCTTTGTCTAGTGCACTTGTGTCATAGATTTATGTGAGTCCTAATATAGCTCACCTGTGGTTACGTCATAAGAACGCAATATCTTAGTCATTGTATCTGTAGTATTTAGTTGCATTAATTGCAAAGTTATATCAGGAGTAAAAACAGAAATATTTTGGAATAAAATACTTACTTAATAATTTGTGTATGAATACGGAATTATGGCCATTTTAAAACCAGTTAAAATATGTAAATTATGTTTGAACATTATATAACTTTCGGTAGAGTCAAATATTATTGCTACGTTTTAAGGTCATGACTCCGAGATTATTGACACACTTGAAATGAGAGCCTACTGAGACACGAATATAGTTGCGAACGAAAAGCCTTTGTTACGTAAATTTAACGTTCACGTAACAAAGACAATTATCATATCTAGTAGTTTTAATATCATCACACATAAAATGTTAAACTAAAAAGTATTTTTTAAGATGAAAAATCAGAGGTGGCAGTGTTTGAAGTTTGAACCCACGACCTTTGGAAGGAAAAGTCGAGTGCGCTGCCACTTACTTACGGCTCATAACCTCATTATAAAATAATGTTTATACTGTAAACTGTATTATTTATTAAAATGTGGTTTTATTAGAATTCTCCGAGATTCAACATACGATTTCATTGCGGGCCAAGTTGCTAACCATATAGAATATTTGATTACAAAAAGTTCTTACATTGTATTGCATGAAGTTGCAAACGATCTACTTTTTCACAACCGTCTACACTACACAATCATACGGTAATAAACTATTGTATTATATTAAGATACGTCGTCACGGTTGCAATTTTACTTAATTTGAAGCACACATTACTAATTGGAATGTAAGGAAACGTAATAGAAGCGTACATTGTGAATTTGAATTGTTGTTTATCGTTTCATTTCGGTTATTTTAATAGTTTCATGGTTTCATTACAACTTCTGAACAGTAAATGTTATCGCTTGTTAGAAATAAGGTACTTCTGTGAAAACCTCCAGAAAGTATAATAAGTACATATAAATACCAACGTTTAATAATTGACGAAAAAATACTTAAATAAACAAGTTTATAGTGTTTAAAATAAAAGTTTTCTTTTATAGATTCGTCAAATTTAAGCTGCCCCCCTCCCGAGCTGATCATGACAGAAGCTGATTCCATAGTGGACCCTGATTCTGATGATGAAATCCACGAGAGAAAAGACTCCCTTGACGTGCAAGAAGAAGGTAAGCAACTACAGTAATTTCGATAAACATTTTATTGGCACAAATTGTGTTTAAATGTGAATATTTTTAGGGCTCATATGAAGCTCCTACTCAAGGACCAAGGTTACATTGTGATCTTGTAATTGTTTCCATACCATGTTCTAGTATTTAGAAAGCTTAAGTGAGATAATCACTATGAAATAAAAATAAAAGTTCTCATGTAAAGAAATTAATTCAAAATTAGTCTCTCTGTTCAAACAAATAACTTTTCTGTGTTGTGTACATCATTTGATAACATTCGAAAAACAGGCCATTTAGTTTTTAAAATATTCTTTGGTTTATTTATGAGTCTTCTCATAAAAACTTTTTAACGGATCTAAAATCTGACTTGACTCGAAATTTGTTGTCCGTCACAGTTTATTTTTGAAGACAAATCACTCACGCTTACGAATTTTCTTTGTACAGACTTATACGAATGCTGACGAAAGCGGTGTATAACTCGTCCGGAATTCCCGACACAAAGGTTTTTCAGTTTTATAACACTTTTTGCGAATTCACCATCACCAGCTCAGGGTGGAAGTAGATCTTATGTGTGACTGGACATTGTGGAGTATAAACCTTCCATAGTACCTTCATTCCTCTACCTGAGTGCATGACTGTCTATGATCCTTTTGAGAGTAGAA
Source organism: Chloroclystis v-ata (assembly GCA_963691955.1). NCBI lineage: Eukaryota > Metazoa > Arthropoda > Insecta > Lepidoptera > Geometridae > Chloroclystis > Chloroclystis v-ata. Next base: position 8,503,597 of record OY829905.1, read on the forward strand.
TCAAGGAACATTCTTTGTACGTTTTTCGGTGTCGTGAAGTGCGATAGAGAAACGCTTGTTCAAAAATACTTCTCTTTATTCTATCCTATAAATTATTCATGGCATTGTGTTACATGCACGGTTATCTCTCCTGTAAACAAACTAAATTGACTAAAATTGATATACTGATTTCAAACAGATGTTCTTATTGGCGTTTTCTAGTTTCTATACGAATTAGTGATAGCCAAATTGGCTATTCAGTACTAAAAGAATGTTTTTTAAAACTTGTCTAAATGGCAATTGATCTCTTTCCGAGTAAAGTATTTTATAAAGTAGTTGGTAAATCTGCATTCCCCTTTCTTATGTCTGTAAAGTTTATTCCAGTCGAACCTTGTTATTGTATGTTCTGTACCTCTGTGCCCTCCTTGAATGATATCCTTGTTTGATTTTGAGATCTCCCTTTTATAAATTTACATAGGTATGCATTTAGGTCACTCGAGGTTCCGAGGCTTGGGTTTAGTTTTTTATTATGCTAGAAAATCTGACATTAGAGACATATTTGGAATCACAGAGTTATGCTAACTGCCACACTGAAAAAATTGCTTTGACACATCACTTGTTCGTTTAAAAGAGAGCATAATTATGGATCGTTGTTGTACAAATCTCTCTTATGGAATGAGACTTAAGCTGTAAATCTAGTCAAAGTGTTCTTATAAATCTTGTCGCTGACTAAACTCTGGATTTTGTACTGCGCTTGCTAAATAACACCCGCAATTAGACGTAACGCTATATGGCTATTATTCACAAATGGCAGCTTTAGCATAAAACAACATCAACTCTTATCTACAAAGCACAAAATTCAAATTCTAATAACCATTCGTAAAACTGAAAATTTAAGCAGTGCAAGTGTGCAAGAATTAAGGAAGAACCAAAATATACATTCATGATTGCGTGTTTGTAATCTGACTGTACAACGGCAATCAGCTTGTTAATGATACCTGCAACAGATAATTGGCATTTCTTATACAATATACATTTCTGATATAATTTTAAATACCTACTTAGATCAACATTTATCAAAAAAATGCATAGCTTAAAATGAAACGGTATTACTCCAGAGCGGCTGAACTGATTTCTCGCATAGTAAAATGGTAGATTTTGTTGATACAATGAGAAAAAATATAACCGCAAAATTAATGAATCCGAACACTCTCGGTTCTTCCCTCAGTGAATTTAATTTGATAATATCCTGTTTTGAAATAACATGGTACGCGCGAAGGCGCGAGCAAGGCTTAGGTACTCTATAGACAAGCCGACTGATAGATGAAAAGATTAAAAGAAAATTTGCTTTTTACTATGACAAATTGACATATTCATATTCATTTCATGGTCATATTTTCTTGTTTCTATACGCTCTCAGTTAACCTCAGCTACAACAAAGTTCATCATACATAAAGTAAACTCGGAATGACAGTCAGAATCGTTAACTATTATCATCTTTAAAAATTAAATACTTGAACATAATTTATATACATGATCATAGCCAACCAATTAGAAAAATCTTCTTTTACTAACAACTTGAGATCGGCCTTCTATAAACTTTCATGAGTCCGTCTCCATTTCATCCACGATTACCAACTCGTCCTTTAACGCTCTGGTTACCCCAAGGATTATCTAGATGGCTCTTTCGAAAACACTGTCTCTATTAATTAACTACTTGCCTTAATGCAGTCTTTTAATTAGTCATAACTGTCTGATAAGACGTTTAAGCTGATGTAAGAATGGCATTGGGTCTTGTAGACCAGGGTTTTTAATATTTTACAAGGAAAAAAATAGTAGTAGAATGAAACCCGTTTGAAAAAGAGGAGAATATGATAAAAATGAAAGGAAAAATAAATTACGGTCGATCTGAGTTCGGGAAGTGGGAGGGGGTGGGCTTTTAAGGGGAGAAAATGGTTTATCTCGATTTGCGGTGAAACTACAAGTCCTATGAAAAAAAGTTATATGGCAAAGTTATAGGTAATATAAAGATCTACAACTTTTAATTCACAACTTTTTTACATAACGTCAAAATGTATGTGAAAAATTCAAATAACTAAGTTTTTGGTTTTTTATTTCTATCTTTTTCAAAAACATTTTATTTTCTACGAAATTTGGTGAAAACTTACCTATTTATGTCCCAAATCCAATATAATTTATTTGATTAAAAATATTAATTTTTTCACCTTATTTTGACTTAATTACTAAAAAAATAGACCAATTTTCAATCGAAAATTCACGTGTCAAAATATTAGCTTTTTTATAAAAATCGGTATGCTGTTTGTTCATTGAAATCTCTATTTTCTGATGGTTAAGAAAAATATATACATTACTGTAATAAATTATCTCAGAAAATGCAAAACACCGAAACAAAATTTGTATCATTATGTACAATTGCATCATAAAAATGTGATTTTTGCAATTTTTATTTCATATAATTGCTTATAATCCGACTTATTGCACATTATACAAACAGATTATTATATAATAATAATTATTATATAGTCTGAAAAGACAAAATCATATTTTTATGTTGCAATTGTACCTAATGATACAAATTTTTGTTTCGGTTTTGTGCATTTTCTGAGAATATTTACTATCGTAAGGTATATATTTTTTTTAATTATCAAAAAATAGAGATTTCAATGAACATAAAACACACCGATTTTTATAAAAAAGCTAATATTTTGACACGTGAATTTTCGATTGAAAATTAGTCTATATTTTTGAAAATTAAGTCAAAATAAGGTAAAAACAATAATATTTTCAATCAAATAAATCACAGTGTATTTGGGACATAAATAGGTAAGTTTTCACCAAATTTCGTAGAAAAATAACAATTTTTGAAAAAGATAAATAAAAAAAACCAAAAACTTGGTTATTTGAATTTTTCACATACATTTTGACGTTATGTAAAAAAGTTGTGAATTAAAAGTTGTAGATCTTTATATTACCTACAACTTTGCCATATAACTTTTTTTCATAGGACTTGTAGTTTCACCGCAAATCGAGATAAACCATTTTCTCCCCTTAAAAGCCCACCCCCTCCCACTTCCCGAACTCAGATCGACCGTAATTTATTTTTCCTTTCATTTTTATCATATTCCCCTCCTTTTCTAATGGGTTTCATTCTACTACTATTTTTTTCCTTATTTGACCATTTTTGAAGCTAACTGCACTGGTCTATTGTGTCGACTTTGATTGCAACCTAACTACATAATATTATAAATGCGCTAGTTCTTTAGTTCTTTTTATATCGCGGGAAAAACCGCGGGTTTCAGCTAGCTTATCAATATAATATACCTACGATTACCTACATAATTATAATTTATAGCATTAAAAATACATATTAAAGTTGATTCAATGCTTAGGCCCAGTGCCATCGCCATCCATACCTACTTGTACATATTTGAACGTGCATCATGGGCACTCATAGTGTTAAGCATTAAATTACGGAAGTCATAAGAACGTCAGCAAATATGTAATTTTATAAACTTTTACAGCCTCAATTTTAGTATTATACAAGTGATGGTCAATATAATAGAATAATAGTACGAAATGACGTCAAAAGTGGGCAAAATTAGGTCATTGACATCTTACGCCGCCGCTCACATCAAAGCTACGTACGAGTATAATGCTACATTCTCTTCAAATTCAATTATAGCTTTACGGAATCAATTAGGTACAGTATTATTTCATTTCAAGAATGCACTCTATTTCCTAAATTGAATTATGTTTATTGACTTTTACATAGCGTAACCACAACATTGTAGCTGTGGACCTTATCTTATCTAGTGATATCAACAGAACTTACAAATATCCTGCAAAAGAATCAAAATAATTTCGCTAGAGTCCGTTTCTCAAGTCTTTGTCTAGAAAAGTATCGCCGCGCCTATATTATTGCGCTTGAATGCTTGGTGGCCCGTAGAAACAGACACGGTATAGGTAACAAATTCACTATCGGAAAAATCTTTAAACGGAAAATCGCCTTTTGCTGTTATCGTACATAAATTTAAAAGGTTCGTGAATCGTGAATATCGTTATGGGATAACAAACAAACAAAGATTATTTTATAAGGGTAGATGGGAGGTGGATGTATGGTGTAAAGTGAAGGCTCGTCTACTGTCTTTCAAAGCTCATGTTCTTCTCAGGTGGTGGAGCTATGAGCGCGTTAGTAGCGGGGTTGCGACGCGCCGGCTCCGCTCATTCCTTGTCCGCTCCCAAGAGCTGTGCCTCGTCAAGATCCTTACCGCCTTCGCCAAGTCACACGCCCAGGTATGAAACCTCTACCTAAGAAGAATGTTCTTACTTGTGCAATATTCTCTTTCCATCCCAAGGTTGCCTGAAAGATATTTTTTTTGCTTTTAGTGATAAGGCCGCCCATTGTCTCACTGTAATGTATCTGTTCCTTTTTTGTATTGTCCTGTATATTTTTGGTGTTACAATAAAGCAATTTGTATTGTATTGTAAGATGAACAATTTCATGTTCACTCATACAGAATACATAATGCAAATTCAAATGATATTAAAATATTAACCGAATGCTTACAAAATGTCAGCATTTTTTAACTTCGTTCGCGTGTTATAAAAATCAGCTAATTTTAAACAAAGTTTGATTTAAATAGTAAAATAACACTACTAGTAAGCAGGTAGTTAAGTGCTTGCTTAAATAAATCGTCCTCTAATTGCTCCGGTTTGAGAGTCTTCCTCAATGTCTAAATTAACTGACGTTCCATTTATTATCACAACAATACTTGTAGAACATGATCGATAGTCCAAGAAACATATATATTTTGCGTCTAAATAAAGACTTATCAACAAGTGTGTGACCTAGAAGTGTTAGTTACGGTACATAAAGGGTTAGAGAGCTGTTTTTCTATAAACGCACAGTCTCGGGGTCGCTGTATAGGAAGCTAGGCAAGCGACCTTCAATTTCTTCTATGTATGGATACGTAATTCTATGGTTTGCATCGAGTATATGATCGTAAGTGTAGCTGACAATAAAGTATTGTGATAAATTTATAAATTTACTAACCTTGTGATGGCTTGTCCAAGTCCAGAACTCTTTAATAGGGTGTATTCTGGAGTACCTATAGTGCTCACCTCCACCCATTAGAGAATAAACACATGGTCGAAGGAGCCTAATAAATATTCTTGAATGACCACGGATCTGCAAGCGCAGCGTCATCCGCCTAAAAGGTAGACTGATGATTTGTTGAAATCGGCATGTTCACGTTGGATGCAACCTGCGTCCGTCCACGATTAGTAGATATGCCCAGCAGTGGTCGTCCGACGGCTGATGTGATGATGATGATTAGTAAAGAAACCCTCTGTAGTGGTGAGTAGAGAGACCCGTTTCATGTTCAAATTACAATACGCTGTTAAGACTACCAAAAGTGATATCTTTTTAGCAGAAATATTAATATCCCATCTCTATTCACCACTACAGAAAGCTCTTTACTAATCATCATCATCTAACATCCGTCGGACATACACTGCTGGGCAAAGTTAAAAACCATGATAGTTTAATAAGTTATATAAATAGCGAATTGTAATAATAGGAAGCAATCCCTGGAGCCGGTCGGCAACCCGTTCGTCGGGTGCGGCGCGGCGTGGGCGGCGCGCGGCGGCGTGTCCGCGGCGCTGCAGCCGGCGCTGCGGTCCGCGCTGCCGCCCGACGCGCTGCTCGCCGCCGCGCGGGACTCCGCGCCCGAACTCGCCACCAACCTCACACTGCCGCAGATACACGAGATGGTAACACCTCCTCACACTATCAACTGTAGAAACAGTAGATTACTACTCGTAGCAATTTGGCAAATAAGCTTCGATTTATTTTTGAACCTGGAATCTTCCGATGAGCGGGTTAGTTTCGTTCTCACTCAGTCCCGTATTCACCCGGTCCGTTGTCACCCGATTTGGTTTAGGTACGATAAATTTAATCCGAAGCATTTTTTTACGAAAAGTACTGGCATGCACGTAAAATGTGTTCGGCTTTTTGGCGTAGGTATACATGCCTATCACAATGTTTCACCTCACGCCTCTCCAACCCCGATTTGGTTAGTTGATAAAACTAAATACAAAATGTGACAATAATACTATAATATTAATACAACGTCCTCGTGCTTTATTTACCTACTTGCGTTTCTAATTCGGCAAACGCACGTCCGTAACAAATAAATAAATGATTGGCAACACTCCAGGTTATCCTTAGACGCATGTTGATGTAACAACGCAATGTTTCACGTGCCCCTAGTTAAATTTCTATCTAGGTACATTCAGCATATAGATCAGGTAGAAGCCGCTTTGTATCATTTAATGTACTAAATCTTATAAACGACTTGATTTGATGACGATTTGAAAATAAAATTCAATGTATGAGCGTAAATTGCCAAGAGTTTTGATTTAACACCACAAAACTTTTATACAAAGTTTGCCATCATATTACTATAATTAATAATATTTTAGATATTAATGATTTGTTTTACTTTATCGTCATCGATCAATCCACATTACGTTCCACTTCCACGTAATTTTCTAGGGAAAATCTGTTATAGAGCTAAATCGCAGGCCGGAAAATAGTGTGCTATAAACCGTAAAACGATGAGTTTTCTGTGACTTCGGTATAGTAAAGAAAGTTAAAGAGAGCGACGTATAAGCGTATAACTGTGGATATATATGGTTCAAGAAAGCGAAGCGAGCTAAGTAATTTGTTGAACAATTTTCTTTTGCAATTTATCTTGAGCAGGCCGTTTTGTGGATGTGGATGCGAATCTGAAAATACACGTGAAGTGAAACACTTAGGTAGTAGATCTAGAAAAGAAAATGATACTTAATGATCATAATATTGCTGGACAATTTACACAATAATATGTAGCACCATCTTTACCAAAAACTTAAGAAATCTCAAATAACTGCTTGTCTTTTGTTCATGGCTTCGCCTATGTTCAAATATTCAAAATAAATAAGAGGAACTAAGTGCTCATTTTCCTATACATAAAGTTATTTTTAAGTCATCAACATCCGTCCAACGTTAGAAGCTGGACTTGGAAGTTAACTTGTTAGGAAGTAAACAAGCAGCTTCCTCTAAATCTTCTGTTCATCTTATTAGTAAATGTCCTGATGCTTCATTCGAGAACTTACGGCCCTATCGTCGATTCTACGCTAGATAGATATAATAGTTTCCTCATTCCAGCTGCAAGCAGTCCGCGAGGAGCTGTCAGCAGAGGACGCGACGAGCGGCGCGAGCGAGAACCGCGCCTGCGCACTGACGGCGCTGATGCTGCACTGCTGCGCGGCCGCACAGATCGCGCAGCAGCGGGACGAGGTGCCGACGACGACCACCACTTGATTATATTATACCCATGTTGAACATTGATATATTGTTTTACTTTACCTAGTAAGTACTTGAACAACCCGCAGCTAATATCCGGACCGGTTTCGAGGTCTTTAGATAGGTCAAAATTAAGTCCAACCACTTTGAAGGATCTTAATAGAGCTTCGTATGTCCACATAAGGGGTATACCTATGTATAAATGGCAAAATCCAGCTATGACTTCAGTCCTAAGGCTGATGTTGTTAGGCAAGACTGTGATTGGGCATGTTGTGATCCAATATTTTCTTAGATAAGTATACCTACCTACTAAGGATTGATTATCCTTATCAAACTCACAAAACGTCTAACGTAGGAAAATCGAATCGGAAATGCATTTCTGTCCTTCCGTAAACGTTTCCTTTTTGGCTTCAAACCCGAAAACAACGAACTTATAATAAACACGCAGAAATAATTTGAATACGGTGTTTGTTATTCGCCGCATTACTCCCATCTAGATATTTTGTCTATAAACAAAGAAATGCGTCTTCAGGATATGAAACAGCAATAACATGGTTTAACCGGATTTTAAAATCAACCTTGCAATGAAAATTCGTAGACTCATTTTCCTGGAGCAAGTGTTTAGATCAAAGAACCTTACTCGTGCTGTACTGCGGAGTTTGGTTGGCTCGAGTCCAGGTTTTCCTGAAATAACACAAAGGATCGACCTCAGCTTACGGTGAAAAAACTTCTGCGAAGTGTCAGTGGACGTTAGGAAAATTTGGTGCGTCATGTTTAGGCCACTTTCGCTTTCAGTATCACTGAAAACAAACAGGCAAACGATATAGTCATCATAACAACCAATCTTACGACAAACAACTGGGCAGGACTTTCTTTTTATATACCTATACGTATTCATATACCTACCGACACGGCCATGCTATCAAGTTCACTAGCCTGCTTTTTCAAATGGAACCAAAACAATAACCGTTTTTGTAACCGATGTAAAACCGATGGCGTTGATTAATTTAACTTGTAATAAAAACAAGGAAGGAACAGAACTGCGTTCAATTCTGAAATAGGTCAGTGCAATGACCGGATTGCGCAACATTTCCGGGCGTTTAAGAGCAGCTTGTGTTTATCTCATCTCGTTCCATTTATTCATCGAAATGCAGAATATCAGAGCTTTCAAAACAAATATCGCACTGATAGAAGCCACTCAGGTTTGCCAGAATTGTTCCACTTATGTATAAAGAGCTCGTATAGTATCAGATTTTATATACCTACATATTTTATTCTGTGAATTGATAGTATTTTCTCATGTCTCTATACCTTGATACTTATCAAGATTATATAAGGAGGTAGGTAAGTTAAGATGTAAAAAAAATCTGTAAATAAATTAAATGAGTATTTTAGATAGAATTAATTACCTCATAGGAGGACTCCTAGTAGTAGGCATTTCAAATTGGTATAATTCGCCTTAAATATAGCTAAGTTTGTTCGTCAAATCGTCACATTACCCCACAAATACATCACCAATTGCCCCACTCTGATTAAACCAAAATGTATTTACCAAAACCCTGTTAAAAATGTACTTTTAAAAGTAGGTGACGATGAAATTTTCCGCCAGCCAAGCGGTAATGCTATAAATCTCTCAATAAAATATACGCAGATGCTACAAAAGCGGGTCAGAAGGAAATGTGTATCTAGACAAGGTCATTGAGACGTGTTAAGAAATGTTTTTAGTAGTTGTGCCCGCATTATAATTGATTTTCTCGATTGAAAAAGCATTTTATTCTATGGAATATAGAATATTCTATATCCCATTCTATATCCCAATTCGCTATTTAACTGCAACTTCTACAAATGTCTCTTCAGAAACAGTCCGGTCGTTGATTAAGTTTATATTATTAGCCGCATCAGATAATTTATCTTTTATGTGTAAGAAAACTTTGAACCGAATTGGAAAAGCATGAAAACTCAAATCTCAATAATGAAAACAAGTGAAAACTCTTCAGCAAGATTGAATGTAGGTACCTAAAGGTGTGTATTTTAGAAGAGAAATTTTCCTCTGCGCAGTTAAAAGTCTAATTTAAAAACGAAAACAAAATCAGAATTAAAAACATGTAAAACTTGTGTCCCGTTTTATTTCTTGGAATAAGCTTGTAAATATTACCAAAGTGCGAAACTGGGGGATACGCTTTGGCACCCGTTCAAGGTTCTTGGCTGATGGAAATCTGCGCCTCAGTTTGGCCAAAAATCAGGGCTTTTGGACGTCAAGACTTTAGTCGTTGATTATTCCACGATACCAATTGTGTTTATCTATATGACGCTTATATTCGGTACCTTTAACGGGAAAACTGTTATACCCAGTTCCCACAACGCTTGACAAATCTAGCTAGGTAGAGCTTTATCTTAGACTCCACCGCCTATCAAAATCTTGTTAGATTATTCCTTGTCCTTAAGTTAAAATTGGTTTCAGTCACGATTTGTAAAGCGGTTCTAATTACAAGTCGAGGTCGTTCATTGCCACGATTTCTTGATCACTTTTGTTCTATTGAACTGAGAAAACTCTTCTAACAAGTTAACTCTACGTTATAGTCGATTTTGTTTGTGTTTTTACGTAACTGATGATGATGATGATTGATGACTATGAATCTATCAATGTGGATTTTCACACTTTTAAATAGGTATAGTAAAACCATTTCTAAAATGAACGCCCCTCTACCGAATTCTGAATTTTTTTTTCTGTGTATTCTGTTTTTCTGTATCCCTCTCACACGTTGAAATCATCACGGTTTTGTGGAGGGGAGTTCATTTTTAGAATGGTTTTACTATACCTACCTAAGTAGGAATATGACTTTAAAATTACGATGAATAACTACAGTAACATCTAATCGCGATAATCATTACGATCACGATACAATGATCCGATAACGGAATAAGCAAACACAATGCACATTGAAAACTCGCAAATCACAATGCATCCTGAAAACGAAATTGCACGCTTACAATCAAGCGGAAAGAGGCCGCTCGTGATAATCTGAGGCATTCATTTGAGTTCGATAGCTTTTGTGCTGACCCTGAACTAAAACTTACTTCACAAGGGCTGCTGGTTATTAAAGAAATTTTGTTTTGACCTATGACTAGGAAGATTATTTCATTAATTTCCATCAGCTTGAACCAGGGTTGAAGGTGGTGACTCTATATAAGATAGAAGAGAGTTAGGAGGGGTCTTAATAATTCTCAACTTTCAGAACAAATTCGTATTTCGAAAGACATAAGTACCTAGATAGATCAGGAGCATCTGTTTGAAGACAAAGCTCAGAGTTTACCTGCACCTAAGAGAGCCTCCAGCACGCGTCTCACAGCTGACTATAAGTACATTTTCCGCGTCCGCGTGTTTCCTCAACTGCGCAGCAGACAGAGCGAGAGGTTTGTTATTGTTGTTCTCTCTCTCACGCACCACGCTTCTTTGTTTTGGCAACGATATAAAGGCAAGCTGCAAACGCGGTGCTCGAATTTTGCAGAGTGCTGCCGAGCACCTAGGCGCGTTGCGTTTCGGAACGGCTGTAGATGAAATTAACCCAATACGGAATAATTGAAAAATTCGGTGAACCTTGAACTCAAAACTTGAGTTTTTTTGGATTGGTCAGTGAAGTGTCAAGTGCAGTGATGAGGCCCCCAGCGGATTGCGAAGGTACGAGGCTGCCGGAAGCCGAGGAGGGAGACCCCAGGGCTGCCCCCATGATGATCTGCGCGCGGCTCGCAGGGAGAGCCATCATCAGGGTGGTCGGACGGTGCGAAGATGCTCAGGAGAATAGTCAACTGGGTATGTCTTGTTTATAAGTAGGTACTTACCTTAGTATGTCTTGGATATTTTCCAATAAGTTAGCTTTAATTAGAAATTAAACGGAGCACACCTAGGGGGAATTAAACGACATTAAAACTCGACAGGACTTCCACAAAAAAATAATAGGAGTTGAGTAAAATAATAATCTATAAAATAAAATGAAAATTAACTGAAAAGTGCTGCTGTGTTACCTACAAAAACAATTAAGATGGTTAAGCGAATTCGTTTTCTTTATTAGACGTTATAATCAACAATCGGAGTTTCTGAGTTACCTATTATAATAGGTACTTACCTACCCTTAAGTATAGATACCTAGGAGAGGAAAAAACTAATCCGAATTCGTGAACCTAAATTAGATTGGTTTTTTCTCTCCTTGGTCTAAGGCTAAGGCTTCGAGAGTTGATTGCACTTGACTTGACTAGGTAAAAGAACTTATTGTTTGTATAATTACCTTATCTGATAAGACAGTCGTATTGCGCTGTTATTAGAAACGGAACTAATGAAAGTAGATCATTTTATCATCGATAACAACTGTCTATTGAAATGAGGTTGACTCACTGATTACTTGTTGAAAGCAAATGAAGCAAACGAATAGTAGAGCCATTGAAAAAAGCGGAAATAATAGTCGTACGTTTTACAGTGAAGTTAAGGACTAAATCTTCCTTAGATATACTTTGCCTTAAACTTAAGTGAGATATACCCAGGTACTTCATACTTATATAAAAAATCAATACCACCTTTCGTTGTTATTTTATAAATCAAGAATGACTGGGCCGATTTAGGTGATTTGATTTTAAAATAGTCTTAATAAAGGAAAGGTTTAGAAGGTGTGAAAACAAGGGAATAAGCGGGCATAGCAGCGGGCGGTTCAGCTAGAATTTCATAGAATGTAGGTAGGTACCAGTTGCAATTAAGTACCTAGTTACCTAATGCTTGATTTATAAAAAATAAGTTTAACTAGAGGTAGCTAATAGGAATTTACTCCAAAAAATAAAATTATGCAGACAAAAATATCTCACAAAAATATAAAAACGAGAACAACAGATGCTAGAATAAAATAAAAATTAGGTAAGTACTTACCTAAGTAACATGTATTAAGTATAATGGCGGTTTATGTTTTCGTCGTGAAGTTTTAAATTTAACGACCTTAATTTATTTATATGGGAACCAACTGTTTAGGATTAATATATAAATAAATAAAGGGTCATACGTAACAGATATTGCCACACTCAGCCAATCAAACAACATAAAATTAAGCAGTGACAGACATATTATTGTCAATAAGCCGATTTTCCGGTTTCCGCGTTAAGTTTTCCACGTAATCGGCTCTACATAGTTACGTTTTTACCGGATTTGTAACGGTTGCTCAATACAACCGTCGCTTTCCGTTGTAACCTACCTAGAGAATTTATCTTATTTTTTGCTACTTATTTCTTTATTTTTAAATTTTTGTTATGATGATCGCTTTCCCTGGGCTTTCGTATCTGGTACCTAAGTAGGCATGAGTATTGTAACGGTAAAATGTTATAAAATTTTAGTAAGTAGTAGATAGTAGTCTCAGATAGTAGTCTCTAACTGCATTTTAAATGAATTATGCATTAAAGTCAAATAAACTGTAGACAACATAAGATAAACCTTTATGCAAGAGGATAACACGGGCCAATAAGTTCTTATCTAGTGAGTAAACTAGGTAACCATTTACCAAGCATAGGCATATTTTCGCAACAATAACTAGATAATGTTGAATCAGCGTTTGTTACACTCTACTTTCGTAAACGAAGATATCGTGTAAAAATTGAGCAAGCGCCTCGAGGCCATTTGGTGATGGGCATTCACATGAAAATCGGGTTAATGAGTTGACGAGAGACAACATAGGTTCCTACTGTACATCATTATCATAATAGCCGATGTTATGATCCACTAGTGGCTACGTGTCTCCCATAGAACTCTTCATGGGGGAGTTTAATGTCTCGGTTACCAGGCCCCTTTGTGATCACAGTAAATTGATACAGAACACTAAACGTCGACTTGTATATAATCCATTTGTCAGTTTGACGACCGCGGGAAGTGTTTTATTGGGATCAGGATTAACCATTTCTTTGCAAAATATACCTACCTATAAGTAAAAATATTAGCAGGAAATCATAATAATAATTGTTGCTTTGTAAGAAATGCATGATTTTTATTGCGAACTCAGCCTTTAACTCAAATGATTTCCATGATAAAGCAATCTTTGTAAACAATAGCTAACGTAATGTGCTAGTAAATTTATGATGCATGTTAAAATTATCAGGTAGGTTAGGTACCTTAAAATTAAGTAAATACATGAGTACCTAGGTACTTTAATTAAATTAGTCTAAATTTACTTAGAACTAAAACTAAACAAGGTAACCTAGGTACAAATGTTTGGTTACTTATAGCACAGAACATAATTATCATTACTACGCTTATAGACTTTCAACAACATGACACATCGTAGGTACTTTTTGTCACAAAACAATTAGAACACTAACTATGTATCACACAAGAAAATGTACTAGGACATTCACAAGACAATTTTTTTACCTACATAGTACCTAGGTACCTATATAATATTCTTTTACGGGAAAATGGACCCTCATTGACTTGACAACTAATCCACCCGGAAGACATAACTGTGCTAAGGTGCTAACACGCGGAAGCGGCGGAAGAGTCGTCGCGTCGTAGTCAGCTCCATTCCACCACGCAACGACTAACTTAGATACAACAAAACATTACCTACCTACTTCGTTTTAACTGTGCGAGAATGTGAATGTGGTTAGATAATGCATTTTGCTTTTTTAGCCAAGGCATAAAGCCACAAATAAGTAGATACCTATAACGAAGTTACAAAATAGCCTAAAAAGACCTGCATACTTTTCAAAACTATTAAAAGCCTAGCCTTCAAAATTTCCATCAGTCTACCAACCATCCAAATCAAAACAGAAGACACGAACTGTCTTTGATTTTAGGGTAAATGATAATGATGATGTGTGTAAGCTTCTTCTTTCTCATTTGGAAATTAAGATTGTTTTTTTTTTTAATGTCATTGTCAAATTGAATGCAAATATTCGTTTTGACATTTACATCTTTTCAAATGTTGTAAAAACAAACAAGAAGAAGAAGAAAAACAAACAATCAAACGAGGAAGGAAAATAAAGTAAAAAAATAATTTGTGAATTTTGTGATATTATGCTAAAATGGAATGTACTGATTAGATTTATGTATATATGGATCTACACTGTAATAATAATAAATATTGCTACACACAATAAATGAATAAGTACATACTGAAAAGAAAAAGTACTTCCTGAACGAAAAATATCTTGATTAAAAGCGTACAAGTTCCTCGGTTCGGTCTATTTGTAGCTCAATTTAACTCTGTTTTATAAATAGACAGTATTCGCATGCTTCTATTTACCGACGGTATTGCTCACAGTTTATTATTTTGTATAAAATGGCTTTAGCTGTTACAAGAGTGGTCTTGCGCTGTGAAGAAGCTCAGGAGTCGCAAGCATTAGGTATGACGAAAATATTTTTTAAACCTGGACCGCAATTTCTTAGTCATATATTTTAGGTAGGCTGGGAATTGCGTCATGTTTTTCACCTGAGCTGTAATCACATAACTTCCTACTTACTAACTTTACAATTAAAAGGATAACTATAATATAGGTGTGTAATAATTTCAATATTTTAAACTCATATATTTAAACTAATCCTACAGTCAGAGGGTTAAGCATGTCCACAATTAATCTAGTCAAATACTCATTATAAATAGGTACCTAACTAGATGCTCCCTGTGCACACAAACATTTTCCTGTGCCAAGATTTTCTGCAATAAGTAGCACCCTATGTATATTAACTACCAAATTTTATCAGGCATAATAAAATATCATAGCACAAGGAAACTATATTAAGCAAATGTTTGTCTATTCCAGATCTGTCAGAATGCCAGCTCATGCAAGTACCAGATGCAGTGTATCATCTGATGCGGCACACGGAGCTCAAGAGCTGTGATCTCAGTGGAAATGTCATTACAAAAATACCACCTAAGTTTGCAGTCAAGTTTAGTTTAATTACAGGTAAGGCCACATTATATGTAACCTACTTGATTAATAAATTATATTTTGATTATACTTAATTATTTTTAACCAGTTTATAAGTGGAATTTTGTAAGTAACAAAAAACTAATAATCTCCATCTTAACAACCTATATTATGTCCTACTATTGGCCATGAATCTTCCAATAGAACAGATTAGGCTATTAGGATTTAGTATCATCAGATAATACTAAAAGAAAGGCAGCATGATTGTTCTGTGTACTAACACAGATCCATACAATATCTATAAATCCCTTAGTTAGTTGGTTTGCCGACACAGTCAATATCAATAAAAATTCTTGTCTTCTTTTCAGATTTAAATTTATCAAATAATCAAATGGCGAAGTTGCCAGACGAGCTGTGCACCCTTGCCTGCCTCGAGCGCCTCGACATCTCACACAACACTTTTGTGGCCCTCCCTCAGATCGCATTCCAGTGTCCTGTACTGCACACACTCCTCGCACACCATAATCAAATTATTGGTAAGTTTTTGCTTTAATTGGGAAATTGATCAATCATTGAAAATTTTGACTCAGACTCAAACACAAACTCGCGAACCTTTACTCAATACAATACAATACAATATCTTATGGCATTGCACTTGGCCTCCAAACCTCTAAATACAAAAAACAACTATCTATTAAGCCACAAAATCTAGTTATACTCAAAGAAATATTTTGTTTTACAGAAATTGATGTTGATCGAATGGCGCGATCTCGAGCACTAGAGTATGTGGACCTCAGCGACAACCCCATCCCGCCGCGCATGCACGAGGAGCTCAAACAGATCACCCGCCCCGCAGTCTCAGTCTCAGAAAGAGAGAAAGAAGACTGGGAGGAGGATATTTTAAATATGTAATAAGTTAAGGCTGGTTAGAGGACTAAAAGTATGCCTGACTAGCTCTGACCAAAGATATTACCTGAGCGGTATTAATAGAAAGAGTAACAGGCTCTATGACAGTTCCAGTGTATACTGGTTCTAGCTAAGCTGTGATCAATTTTTAAAGAGTTTTATTAAGATAAAATTAAAAGTATGTTATGCTTTGACAAGTACTTAATAAGAATGTTTTGATATGTTCATCAATATTGCAATAATAAGGTTGAAGTTTACTGTATTTTAGGACAACTAACAAAATTTTATACTTTTATATACAAACATAATGAAGTACATTTTGTCTACGTTGAGGATGAAATTAAGGATTATATGCATAAAGTATGTATAAGTTTTACCTTCAAAACAACAGATTATACAATCAAATCATGTTAGAAATACATTAATGAAAATAGAAAGAGCCTAATCAATTCCCTCACTCACTCTTAGATTAGATAAAATGTTTTGTACTTACTCATTATTTTATAGCTATAAGTTTAAAACTAGTCCAGACTACATAAAAATGATATGAAGTACATTAATAAAATTAATTGTTTGTACAATACAAAAGAACTCAATAGCAGTATTGTATCAAGATAATTAATTGTTATATCTGTAAGTAATTAGGTATATCTTAAACTTAGAAACATACCTTACCATGTTTACTCCCTCAGATGAGTCTTTTTTTTCCATATTCAATACATACATGATAGAAAGAGAAAGAAGGCTCATTGCCTATGAGGCAAATGACTTGCTGAGGCAGTAAAATGTTTAACATTAAAGACGGAAACACATTATGAAAACGCGACAATTTATGTAATTTTCTGTGTTGCAGTTTATATGTGCTGCTGATTACATTTAACACATTTAAAACTTTTTCACATTCAAAACTCTCAAAGGGTTGCGCCCAAATTGGTGTTTAATCAATTAATACCTACTTGCGTTCTATTTTTGTGATCAAGTCATCCTGCTATGCTACTAAAATTTAACGGATATCAGTCGTACTGTGCTTGTGCTTTTAGCAAGGACACGTTCAAAGCGATCAAATACCTAACTGTAAATAAATAGGTACCTAACTACCTAGATTGTAAGTGATGTGATGTTTTTCTATGGAAATTTATTATGTAGGTACCTAAGTTGATAATAATATATAACCATATCTCGCTTTTTGGTTTCATTCCATTGCTAGTCCCACAGACTGTAGAAATAATAATGAGATTATTCAATTAGGTACTGTGCCATTTAAGCGCAATTTTTCAAGTGTTTTACAAAGTTTTATAGATGTCCGGTACCTACATGTGCGGACGCTATTTTAGCAATCCGCTTTATTATGGCTTATACCTAGTTCAAGTAATAGAATATTGTATTACATTAACAATAGCTACCCATAGACTAACGTTCATTCCTGCCGGAATGTACAATCCTTACGGAATGAACGCCAGTGTATGTGCAATAGAGGAAAGAATGACGGTATTATAACACCGCGACCCTTCAAGTCGTGTTTTATTTCATCCCGTCGCTTATCTGTACACGGGATAAGCCGGAAGGAATGAACGTTAGTCTATGGGGGGTTATTGTTATACCTCTATCAGTACCTATTATTAAGGAGGTGGCAGGTGTAATTATTAGATTGTTTTGATTATCTGTCATACATCAAAGACAAATTTTGACAAAGTAGGTAGGAAAAACCATTTAGCTATGTAAAAATTGACAGTACTACTCATATTAGTCATTGGGTCATCATTAATTTTATTTTTACTTATACACACATTTTCTAAACGTACCTACTGCAATGGCTGGCCATGGTATCGATGATGACCCTAATCTCAAAGGACTTAGTCGGTATTTCAATAGTCAAACTAACAGAGGTCGTGCAAACGTAAGTTACACTTGAATCTATGCATACCTACTTAAAATAAAATCTGAATGCTTTTGTAACGCAATTTCACTCATAGTCATTATTTTTATGAGCTACTATAATGATTTAAAACTACATAACCCAATTTAATAAACCATAAAATTTTAAACAATTTATTAGATATCTTGTTTTTCTTCTATGTACCTACCAGTAGAGCCTTATAAAGTAGGTAATTCCATATTAAGTCATTGTATGCCGATTTATTTCCTGGAGGTAGGTCGACAGCCGAGATAGGTAAGTAGGTACCTAGATAAATAAATATTATTTTTAACATTGATTTCAGACCACAAAAGTGACATTTGCACTACTGGGCACATACTATATTTATTGCAAGTTGTTCAAGAAAAAGAAACAATAATTAAATAATGCAAAAAGGATCACTGATGATGATGATGGTAACGTTGCCGATTAATATATTTTTATTCATTATGTACCCATTATTAAAGGTTTTGCCGATACATAACATACATAACACCCCTATTCACGTTTCCACTGCTGGGACACAGGGACTTCTCTCTTGACTAGAGAGATTAGGCCTTAATTCACCACGCTGGTCAAGTGCGGGTTGGTGAATGACACCATGTCCTTCAAACTTTTCAAAGTTCTCAGAACATGCCGGTTTCCTCACGATGTTTTGCCTTCACCGTTAGAGCACGTGTTTTTCAAAGCACACATAATTTTCCAAGAAGAAAAATCAGAGGTGTGCGGCGGGGTTTGAACCCACGACCTTCGGAATGAAAGTCGAGTGTGCTCCCACCCACAGATTAACTGTGGCTCCCACCACAGATATCTGTGGCTCCCACTTAGCCAACACGGCTCCTTAACGGCTTTTGCCGATAATTTATTTATAATCAGTTCCACTTTTCACTTTGTAATTTTGGTTATTAAGTATAATTTTCGTAAAATTTGCTGGGCCTTTGTAGGTGCTGTATGGTGCTTTTGGTTATGTAAAAGTCGTAGTAGCCCATGGAAGGCTTTAGGGTATAAAGAAAACATGGGACTGAAGACATGGGGCGAAGCCCTGAGTGGATCAGCTAGTTTAGATATAATAACGGCCATGTATTGGTAAATATAGTGTAATGTGATTGATTAGTATCAGTAGTCACTCACTACCTACTCCTATCCTGCTGAGAAGAAAATGTAAATTTAACTGCTAGAATTTAAAAGGGCATATAATTTGTTATGTCAATATCAATGTCACATTGACATATGTCAAAGTCATTTTGGCAATTAAATTGTCATAAATCTACTTACTTGCTGTTCTGCTCATTTTCGGTCGGATTTACGTAACTGCTTCCAAATACAGGTAATTTTATTTCTATACAATTTGATTCTCACAAAGAACATAGTGTTCTTTCTTTGAAAAGGTAAACTTACCATCTTACATAGCAAACTTAGATACCTAGAGTAAGTCTGAGTGTGATTTATTTTCAGAATGGCCGGAGACTCAGTAGACGAATCCCAATTGAAGGGTCTATCCAAATACTTCAACAGCCAGACTAACAGAGGCAGAGCTAACGTGAGTACCAGCTACTATTCTATTTCAACTATCATGACCAAGAACTTAAAATATATTCCTTCTTTTTTTAACATCTAAATAACTCTGCTTGACATTAGGTTATGTTCACATAACTAGGGTTTGATCTGTTGTTGGTCCATAGTGGTTGTTTTAACTTTCCTTCTAAGTATTCAAAATGTGTATTATTGTTCCAGACGGCAAAAGCAACATATGCAGTCATGGGAGCAGTCATCTTATATTTAACTCTGAAACCCAAGAAGAAGTAAACTTTGTGATTTAATTTTATTTTACCTACAATAGTTTCACGCAAACTGTTTCCATAAATGCAATGATTAAGTTATATTAGTGAATACAAAATCATGTGAAAATCTTTGTTTTTTTTTGCCAAGTGAAGTTTAAATAGAATGCTTGGAGCATTCTATTTAAACTTTACTTACCTAAAAACTAGAGCAGGTAAGTAATATGACTTACCTTGATGACTTGGACTGTTAGCAAGCAATGCCAATGTTGCATTTGTTATATTCACCACATAAATTTTAAAAAGATTGAATAGTATTCTAAAACAAATGAGCTTTGGGGTATTTAAGTGTCTGCTGTCATTGGCAGATAAAATAATGATTTTTGCCTACATAAAATAAATCAATCCACATTAGCATAACATTTTTTTTTATACTATAGATTTGAAAACCTTTTCTAACAGGGATATCCAAATATTAGGAAGAGATCTCCCTGTTTTAAACCAATATTTTAAATAATTTCAAGGCTTAAGGTCCAAAGGTGTAAGCTTCAAAGTAATAAACAATTTTGAAATAAATACTTTATTGATGTTTACCTATATGCACATAAAAAATAAATAATGCTGCCCAGTACAGATCATAATAAAATAGCATTTTGACATCAGATCTCATTACCAAAGACTTATCTTACAAATACATCTTTGGTGATTAAAATATTGTACAGATAGAAATGTGTGTAATAACTTTAAAATGGAAACACTAATGAATTATTTAAGCCTTAGACATAGAAGTTGGTACATTCTTAATCTACAAATATCTTGTAGGCACATACTGAAATGACTGGAATATTAATGACTGTATTGTGCCTTGTGTTTCGTGTATGTGTCTTAGATGTAAATATTATAACATACATATTATATTTGTGCACACTAGTTTTCGGTACAAAAATTAACCTACATTGTGAAGCACTAGCACCAAATGGCATTTACCTAATAATACTAGCAAAGCGAACAATTAAACAATATACATTTCCATAACACTATAATAAAAATACCTAGTGATATACAATACCGTAATAACTTTAAATTATAATAAAATTAAACATGATTGAAAACATTGAGTATGTATTTTACAGAATGTTCAGAAACACTGTACAACCTTCATAACTATAACTTATGACTAGCCTTGTTGTTCTGTAATTAGACTTATCCCCTGGACTTAAGATCACCTGCTTTAGAGGATTAGACTTGGGTAATATCACTCGATTTCCTTCCTAAATACACCAATAATACTAGCATGGCAGTGATCCCTCGTTGTATAATTCCCTATCATCTATACCTAATAAAGTCTGAAGAAACAACATCTAAATTGGATTAAATAAACATGTATGGAATGGAATAAAAATAATATCAATAAGGTTTAAAATATCGATAATTGGGAGAGGTTGACGCCATCATTATGTAAACAAATAGAAATTGAGTAATTAACAAAATTAATAATTT
The DNA here is from genome assembly GCA_963691955.1 of Chloroclystis v-ata. Lineage (NCBI taxonomy): Eukaryota > Metazoa > Arthropoda > Insecta > Lepidoptera > Geometridae > Chloroclystis > Chloroclystis v-ata. The sequence goes on from OY829905.1 coordinate 8,524,940, forward strand.
AATATACATATATTTAATAGTATCTTCGCAGTTGAAGTTTTAATCAAGTATATGAAGCCTAGTATTTCCATTTCAGTAATAATTGGTTTAATTTAAACATTAGGGCATTCTATATACAACTATTAAAGCTATTAATATAACGGAGAAAAATTTAAGCCCACTTAAATATTTATAGAATCGTAGGTAATTAAAATGTGAGCATTTGGAGTTGCATAGTATCTAGGTAATTATTTATTTTATAAGTAGGTATGCGCTAATTTCTACGAGTCTCTAAAATCGACGAAACTTGAGTTAAAAAATAGTACCGAGTGTCAATTATCATTTATCTTATTGGTTTATGATTCAACATTGTAAGGTTCCTACGAAAACCTTACTAAAACTATTTTAGAATGTTAATTTTAGACTATGGAAAGAGCCATGTGATTTTGTCTATGAAGGATATAATGTACATAATTTTTCAGTTGTTTTTTATTCTGTGTAATTTTACTGCAAAGCTACAAGCTACAAGCATTACAGTAAAGTTCATTTGCCTTGTAAAAAATATCAAAAATTGTCAAAACATTGACACATTAAATATTAAATTTCATTTACACACTGCGTCGTTGGCTCTGACGACCGTATAGTTTAAAATTTTAAATCCTCCGAATTTTTACGTTCCATTATTGAGTTTTATCGTCTCTAAGATTTCTAAAAATATTGGACTCATTTACAACGAAAGTCCTTTTTTTATACTCTCCGGGTCCGTTATAATCCAAGTATATATTACTCTTAACCACAGACAAAATGAGATTGGCTTTACTGTAGAAATTGATCGTATAAAATGGGAAAAGCATAAAAATTGTTCAGTCGTACCCCTGTACGTAACCAAACTGTTGACGTTTTCTGTCAAAAAGGTGTGAACAATTAATATCATAATTATGATAATTAATGAGGTCACTTATATATTATATAAGTACTAAGTGAAACTGTTCTCCTATATCTTAGTAAGAATTCTGGGATCTGCAGCATATCTCTAAACTATCAAAGCATCAGAAGGTTTTGGGGATTTCAAAGCAGAGCCAATCTCTTAAATAGTAACAGAGTAGCTCAGCTAATAATTCAATAGTAAACTTAAATAGCAACAGAGTTTAGCTGCTCAGCTAATAATTAAATAGTAAATTTCTCGACTGACGCGATGCCACCACTGGGTTGTCCACATTTCCGTCCCGTGAAGGGTTAAAATATATATGTATCTATATAACATGTCCCGTATAATAATGCATGTATATACGTTCACAGCCAAGTAGGTGCTCTAGTCAAAGAGTAGAGCGCAGAAGGTCCGTTGGCGGGCGGCGTGGCCACGTCGTCAGAGTCGGACTCCTCGGAGGAGACCCGCTCGGCCGCGCTGAGCGCCACCCGCGCGTACTCGTCCGTGTCTATGCTCTTGCAGAAGTGGATTGCGTATCTGAAATATAACATACGAGGTAAAGTAAATTATCATAATTGTCTTTGAGTCGAAATTTTCATTATAGAAAGTTTTTTTGGTTAATTGACAAGTTTTAATTTAGCTGGCTCTAATCAAATGGAGCAATTACCAATAGAAAACCTAATCGGTCGATTGGCACGAGAAGAGTAAGTCAAAAGTATGTTATCTTTTGATCAATGTCATTGTCACCGAGTATCAAGAAACATTAATCAAGAACTACTACTAAATAAACAAAGTTATATACCTCAGTTTCTCTCGTAAAACAGATTTGCAGGAGTATCTTGGCATTTTGAGCAGGAAGAAGCATGTGTAGCTCTCCGGCAGGAAGTGATCCGGGGGCTGGTACTTATCCAAAACCTGCGAAATCATTCACATAATGTACTTACCAAATAATTCAAAGAAACGCACTTTAAATGTTTAAAAAAAATTAAAATGTCTAAGCAAAGCTTTTTCACCAAAACAGCGTGGTCTACCATATAAGTAGGTAGTTATTTCTTACTTCATAGACGCAATTATACTCGTAAGTCTAAAAGATATCAGATCATTTATTGACTTATCATTGTTTCATGTTTGCCAGCTGCAGGATGTTACAAAGAGATTTTGTCTTAACGTTCCTACTGCGTACAATTCACATGCATATCATAAATAACAAGTTAAATAAAAGACGGTAGGATAGAAGATGTTACCTGTAAAACAAAGTCCCTTTGTCTAGGATCTTGCGGTGCGCGCGGTAACCGGGTCCGGCCCCACACGAAGCGTAGAAATAGTGCTCGCTCACTTCCCGACAATTCTTCCATCACTTCCCAGAACCACTGGACAAGAGGAGCATTCGGTTCCACGCCTGAAAATAAAACATTATTAAGAAACTAGCTAAAGTCCCGCGGCTTTGCCTGCGTTGCAATGGATTTTCCCGTGGATAGAGTTTTCCTCAGTGTGTCCCAGGCCGAGCGGCGACAGCTATAAGGGGAACTCAAAATTATAATGCAGTAAGTATATGTTTTAGTGCATTCCACGAAATTTTGACATATCCAACCAAATAGCAAAGAAGCTATACTCCTAGAAATGTGTTAATATATTTACAATACTTTCTGGTCCAAAATAAGGTATGCAAATTAATCGGAGTTATGTAAACAAATCTCTTAATTTTAATCAAACTCATGAAATACGAGTTTTACCCTTATTACTTGAGAGATTCAGTAGCCTTTTCTTTACACGTTTTATCAATCTTGATAAAAGGAAAAAAATGCCGAATTTATCTTTAATCACTAATTTCTGATCAACAAACTAGAAAGATCAATCATTTATTAAGATAATCATCAGATTAATCTTGATCATATCTTGATCATGCAACTTAGTAACTGTAACTATAGAAGAATAGCAGATTTATGAAGAATGGTATGTGACATTTTATAAAATGTTACATTTATCCTCATCACCAATTTATATCCGGAAAAAAAAAATATATCTAAAAACCATCAGATTCACCATTACGGCTTAGCGGTTAAAAGAAAACAGGGATACGTACAATGACGTGAACCAACCGTTCAATGTCGACGAAGATCCTATTTTGGTAGTTTCAGGCCCCGTACGCCAGGAATCCTCGTATGAAGGCTTGGTTATGGGCAGCAGTAAGGCTAAATTCTACGTTTTGGCACCTGAATCAACAATGAGTCTTGTTGGGATAACTATAGAGTGGACAGATACCGCCCGTTGTCGGCCAACTACATAATGTATTCGGAGTGTCAGATGAGGATCAACACAAGATATCTGTTGGTGAGGGAGCCAAATCCACCGGAGGATGAGGTCGATGACCTTCACAAAAAATCTCCGGAACTAGCTCGTTGTAACGCAGTACAAGAATGGAAGCATTGCGCCCCTTGTACAGAATGTTAACCCAGTCGACTAATTAGTTTCACTTCCAACCAAGCATTTTGCCAACATCCTTTAAACCGTGAACTAATAAGGTCAAAATACGTAATACCTATTTATCTTTAGATTAAAGATTATTATCGCAGATTATCATAAACATGAACACTTGGATGGAACAAGCTCATAGACTCATACCTATATAAAAGCGGGACGTTGATTTTTTGTGACATTCAATAAAGAAGGTATTCAGCAGTTCACCGGTGCAACATGTATCGGGTGCTACTTGTGATTTTTCTGGCAGCGTGCGCCTCGGCCGCGGTCCTCAGCGACGTAAACCAAAACTGTATCCGCGACAACCCCGAACTCTGGTCCAATGATAATCTACTCGGTATGTGGTACAAGGTTCGAAAATTCGTTTTATTCGGTGGACTCGTTCCCAGTATCTCCTGCGTTACAATGAACTTCACCAGACCGTCATCTGAGCGCCTACAAGAATACAGAGATAAGTATAACGACCCAAATCAACCTTTCAATGTGGACGAAGATCCCATTTTGATATTTAATGGCGGCGTCTGGCAGGATTTTACTGACGAAGGCATGGTTATGGGAGGCAGTATCGCCAAATTTTACGTTTTGGCACCGGACTCAACAATGAGCCTTGGTTGGGACAACTATAGAGTGGACGCGTACCGTTTGTTGTCGGCTAATTACATAATGTATTCAGAGTGTGCTATGAGAGGCAATACTAGATGGCTGTTGGCGAAGGAGCCCAACCCACCAGAAGACGAGGTCGATGAACTCATTAAGATCACTCCAGAACTGGCCCGTCTAGAGGAACTGAAGTTTTGCACCCCTTGTCCACTTTGCTCTAAGTAACCAGCTGATTTGTAATATATTCCAATAAATTATGCAATATTTATCTAATCACATTTTAATTGACGTAATGAGGGACATTATCAACTATGTATGTACCTAAGGATACTTATTGGAGAAATCTACAGAAGTCAATAAACAAAGGACAACTTGTAAAAAAGCAATGATTGTAATTGAGGATAAGCGAACATTATTTTGCTATTATTATTTTAAACTTGTGTGAAATAAAATTTACGCTTCTACAGACTTCTTTGTATTTTGGTTTTCTTCCTTTCATTATTTTCATACTTTTTACTTTTTGGAATGGTTTGAAGATAAAATTAAAGACCTATTTCTAATAATTCTCTTAAAAGATAAACTTTCAACAAGTTCTTTAATCAATGACCGAGTCATTGATTAAAGAACTTAGTAAACCATACTATACCATACTTGTTTGCAAATAAACATTTTTAATTTCGATTTATTTATAATATAAGTAGAATGGATAAGTAACCTTTATAAGTGGCGGAGGCCCTGAGCGCCTGTATGGGGATGTCGGGCGAGCCGCAGACCAGCGCCTCCAGCTCCGCGGCCGCGAACAGCGCCAGCAGCGGCGCCGGCACCACGCGGGACATGCCGTCGTCTGCTCGTTACCTTTATAAGTGGCGGAGGCCCTGAGCGCCTGTATGGGGATGTCGGGCGAGCCGCAGACCAGCGCCTCCAGCTCCGCGGCCGCGAACAGCGCCAGCAGCGGCGCCGGCACCACGCGGGACATGCCGTCGCGCACCGCCAGGATCTGCTCGTCGAACTCGTGTAGTCTGCGGAAGTATGTAATAGTCTATATCTTAAATACTAGCGGCCACATTTTGATAGGCAACCTGGTAGTAAGACATCATCATCACCCCTTTACGTTCGCACATCTGGGACACAGGGACTTCTTTATAGACAAGAGAGATTAGGCCGTTCATGATTATCATCTTCCTGCCCTTTTCCTTATAATGTGGGGTCGGCACAACATGTCATTTCCTTCCACTTTCCTTTCCACAACGTCATGAGACTGGCAACTAGTCTTACCTATAATGCAGAGCTAGCTGCACGTATTCGTCTTTGTTCTCCGGCGTGACGCGCTTGTGCCGCGTGGAGAGGGGCACCTCGTGGCCGGCGCCAGACGGGATCGAGAATGGAAGCTCCAGGTTTTGTAGTTCCTGTACAAAGAGTTCTTATGTGAATTCGGCAGGAGTAGTGACCATTAGAAATTTATTTTACCTATAGCTCTGACAGGTCATCATCATCACCATTTCAACCGCCTTTCTTAAAGATTTCCAGTTATTTCGAGAACCAGTAACATTCACCAGATCATCTGTCCATCTTGTTAGAGGACATATACATATATATACATATATATAACATACACATATATATAATAGACATATACATATATATAATAGACTTGAGTGTATACAGAAAAATTTCATGAGGTATGTGCAATATAAAAGTAGAGTATATGATATTGACTATGAATCCAGGTGTAGGAGGCACCACATTCTTCCTCTGGAAGAGCGTAGATCAATATCGGACATTTATTTTTTGGTGAGATTAGCACAGTCCTTGGTAGACGCTCCGTCACTCTTATCCAAAATACAACTGAATGTGCCGACTAGATCAGTTAGATATCCCTTTATGACACTTTATATCTCTGAATGTAAGTGCAGTTACAGGCAAAATTCATTTTTTGTTCGTTGTGTAAATTGTTATAACAAAAAATTAGTTAGTTTTTCTGATTTAGATTTGTTCATGTCTAAACCGCATTGTTTTAAGCGCGTTTTGTCTAAACAATGGTTTGATAACAATGGTTCAGTTACTGTCTAGGTATTAATTTAAGTTATATTATATTTATATAATATAGAAAATAATTTAAGTTTTATGTTTAATAATATTTAACACCTTATACTTTATTATCTTAGTAAGATTCCTAAGTTTTCTCTTATTTTGTTGTATGTATGTATCATTTTAAGTTTTTCTAAATTAGGTACTCATAGGTTAGACAGGCATATAGAAATTTATATGCGAAAGCTAATAATTGGATCGAAGTTTTTTATATTGTTTTTCACATAGTCATTGTAATCTGTATGCTTTCCGAATGAATAAAATAAAATAAAAAACATCTGACGCTGCATTTGAATCGGCTGTTTCTCTAATTTGTTCTATGAGCTATACGGCCATGTTGGTGACCCATGATTGAGGTTACTATTACCTTATTATGCGGCGTCATATCCCGTATACAGAGCAGCGCGGGGAGGAAGTCCTTGTCGACCTCCGCCAAGTCTTGTGGTCTGAGCGGTTGGCCCGCGAGTTGTCTCCATACACCTTCAGCCAGTGATAGTGATAGAGGAGAGCCTGTTCGTATCGCTATACCCATTAGGACACCTGGAAGAAGAATAAGAAGATATAAGCATTAACATACACAATCACATGAAATGAGTTCATCAGGCTTGTTCCGATTCAAAAATAGAGCATAGAGACGGGTTATTCCCAAAATACCCCCTGAATTTGACAGAAAAGACCATGCCAAGCCTACACGCCACCAAGAATTATTTCCGTTTCGTCTGTGCGTCTGTGTGACGAGCGACGACGACACGCTTTGCAAGTTGCTTCTCTCTGGTTAACAAATTTAGAAATAATCAATTATCGCATTTGATGAATGATTGAATGAATAACACTTTATTGTACCTTGATCAAATGCGATATTGGCTAAGTACGCACAACCTTTTAATTTAATTCACTGACCTAGGAATCTAAAACAGTTGAGATGGAGCGGTGTGGCAGCGGTGGGATTCAGCAGGAAGGCATCGCGCGAGGCGCCGGCGTCGCCGCGTCCGTTCGGTGTCGCCATGAGGAGGGGCAGAGAACCATTCTGCAGTTCTTCGCACATCTCCGCTATGCTCTCGCTGTAGCCGCCGCCGCAGTCGTCCACGCTTTCACCTGTAGTTTGTTAGGCGTTACATGTCAGTTTTTTGAGAATATCGTAAAATAAATAATGTTCCCCGGGATTGGCATTTAGAATGCGCCAATTATTTATCAAGCAGCTGGTTTGTTTAACAACGAACCCTCATTTCTCTTCAAGTGGTAGTCTCCTGCAAGTAGCTACAGTATCTGTCCAATTCAACGCACCACAATTTATTGGGCCTGCCACAACGACATATTTCTTCAGGAGTCCACGATTACAGCCCATGATACGAATCCATCCGCTTATCCGTTACAAGACCTGCTAAGTTTTATTTAAGCTGGGCTTAGGGTTAAATAAATAGGGTTAATTAAAGGACGATGTTGCAACTTGTAAAGCAAGAGTCTAATTATAAATAAAGAATCTGAATCTTACCAACAAACTTAACCTTCCACACTCTATGCGGCAGCGCGAGTGCGTCTTGCGTGAGTACGGGCAGCCGCGCCACCATCTGTCCGAACACGGAGCGCATGCCGGCCGGCCCCGCCAACCCCGACCCGCCCTTCCGTGCCCGTCTCGCTCCCACTCGCGACAGCTCCACCACGGGCCCGTGCTGTCTCTCTCGCACCATTGTAGCCATTATTGCCTAGAATTTTATGTCCATGAGCGTTGTTGTTTTACATTTAAAAAGCAAAATAAATCAATATAAAAGTCTTGAGCCATTTATAAATAATTAGTTCACAAGTTAAATAAAATAATGAAATAACAATAATTTGAACATTGTCCCTATGGTGTTTCACTTACCATTAGGTTAGGCTCATAAGGCTGAATTTTCTTTTATTTTATTTAGTATGTAAGCATGACATTTTATATTTTATTTAGTATGTAAGCATGACATTTTGTATTTCATATTTGACCTGTCTAAGATTTGTGTAATACAAACAATGGAAATAAATGATTATGACTATGACTATGACTAACAAATTTATAACTTGTTTATAAAGATTTAGAAAAATAATGCAAATTGTTACCTTTCTGAAAGCAGCCTCTTTCACGCTGTAGAATAAAAGTGTCCTGAGTTGATCTAGGGGTCCATCCAGGACGAGTAAAGGCAGGTTCGGGCAAACCAGCTCCGAAAACTGATGTAGTAGCACCTAGAAATAACAAATACTGTTAATTTATTATGATCATTGCTATTATTTTGGCAGTAGGTCATTAACTGTTGGTCATGGGCCCCTCTTTGAGATCCAGTTATTTTAGGAGGACTGAAGGCACTATTTCGGGCAATTCAATATAATTCTATTATTCTTCATTAGCTTAAGTTATTCAGTTAGTCTATTATTGTATCAATAAAAAATAAATCAAGAGATTAACAATGTAGGGCTATTAGGCAACATCCCAACAACCACAGTACGCATTAAGGTCAACTCGTAAGCGCTTTCGTAGCCTACGACGCCGTGTACGTTATGGCAACAAAACGGTGCCGCCGTATGTAATAAATAAATATAGCTGGACAATTCACACAGCAACATCTAGCCCCGTGGTAAGCTCTAAGCTTGTGTTACGGGTGCTAGATTTCTGATATATTTAATAGAATATACATACATACATAGATAATTAACTTAAAATATAATTGACTGACCAGTCTGTTACATATGAGCTGCGTAGTCATGTCCCTCAGAAGATGGCACTCGAGCGGCGGCGGCGGCGGCGCGCGCGGCGCTCGCGGCGCCTCCACGCACAGCGCGACCGTGTGGGCGCTACCGCACGCCACTTTCGTCACGCGTTTACCCTGCGAAGCGAATACCATACAGTGTGTCAAGTATTAATTTTGTACGAACTAGATCTTAAGAAAGTTTGTATCTTACCAACAGCACCTCTAGTGTCAAAAGTGGGGAAACATAATATTCCTGTACAAATTGACGTTAAAAACGGTTCATAAATAATGTGAATCTTTACATATGATCTTAACAGATTTCATTTAGAAATCGAGATTAGCTTGTTTCCATATACTTCTTAACAATGTATCTCTGAGACTTATGATGACATTTTTAAATAAATTATTTTTATAAAGTAAATGCTATTTTTCTAATAATAAAATGATCAAACACAAATCGATTTATAGATCACCTGCAAAGCCATTAAAAGCCTCGGCCGCTGCGCCGCTAGAGTGGTGCCGTCGCCGAGCTGCCCTTCGTCATTATCTCCCCACGTGTACACCTCGCCCGAGTCCGTGCACGCTACGCAGTGCAAACTACCTGTATAGGGATATTCACATGAAAAACATTGGTAAAGACATAAAATATACAGACTAAGGTTTATGACATAAATTTACGTAAAATCTTTAAAAACACTTTGGACAAGCTTGTAATTTTTTTTTGATGACTAACAAACTATATCGTTAGACCTTACACAAAAGTTTTAGGAAACAATCAACTTAATGATAGTTACCTGTAGCAATAGAAACGATGAGTTTCCCCTGCATTCCCGTGACGCGCATCGGCCTTCGTACGTGCTCGTAGCTGCCGTGGCCCAGTCTGTGGTAGTCGCCTTTACCCCTACAACACAATTATTAGATGGCGTGACGGCCAGTCATAAAACAAAAAATATATATATTTAAATAGTACAACATCGATGTTCTTCGTATAGATCCGCATCGATAGCAGTCTTCTGGAGTGTCTCATCTGAGATAGTATTTGTGAGAAGATGAAATATGCTTCTAAACGTAAAAAACGATGTCGCGCAGCATTAGCACTCTAGTAATAGGTATTGGAGATAGGGGTTGACACAAATGTCTATTCTTACCAAGTATAAACGCTTCCACACTGGCACAATGCCACAGAGAACTGCGACCCGCACTCTACTTTGACAACGCGGAGTCCTTTCAAGCAGTCGATTCGCATCGGCAGCTTGCAGCCTTCTGAACCGCCCCGACCTGATAAAAATTACAATTTTATGTAGAATTCTTTTGAGTCAAGTCAATATATTTAGATATATATATAGATTTTTTTTTATTAACACCCAGACACCCGGAAAAATTATATTCGCAGGTCATACAAATAGTTATTCCGAGGCGTTATTCCAATCATGATGTATGGGTATACAACCAGTGGACAATATTTGTAAGAAAACAAAGCTGGACGTAAACGACAATCATTAATTTGTTCCTTCATAGCGAACTGAATGACCGACAACAAATAATACAATGTTGCTTACAATATAATACGATCATATAAGCTACCACTAGGCTACTAGAATACGACAAATACCTAGTTTCCCGTAGTCGCCGTCGCCCCAAGACCATACGTTATCATCATCAGTGATGCAGAGCGTCTGCGCGTCGCCGGAGCCGCACGCCACGTCTATCACCCGGTACATCTGCAGAGCTTCCACCTGAAATACATTAGCATTTTTAATTATAAAATGATCAAGTAGTGCGTCAAAGCTAGAGATTTATTTTTCTAAAATTAATATTTAGCATCAAAATAACTTTATATACGAATGTTTGCATTTATCTGTTTTAACAACCTTACTGACTATGACCTGACTATCAATATCAATCACCTATTTTTTATTCTCTTCCCCTGAATCTAACAATGAAAGTCCATTATTATCATTTAAGTAATCTGAAATTTCATAATAACCCTTCTTACAAAGAATACTTTTCTGAATGACTTTTCTCACCATTTTAGGCACCAGCTGGTCTTCAGAGTCGCCATGTCCCAATCGGCCGTATCTGCCCTTCCCCCACGTGTAAATGCGGCCGCGTGCTGTGAGACAGGCAGAATGCGCGCCGCCGCAAGCGATAGCGGCCACTTCTAGACCAGATAGCGATGAGATCAACTTCGGACGGTCTAAACTCCTGAAAATTTATATCCAGTTTTAAAAAAAATGTTAGTACAGTACACAGGACGATGATTCTTCCTGTTTTGTGGTATATAAATCAATAAGTTGGTTCGACAACAATTTAAGGGCATATCGGCAAATATTTTGTGCGCTGTGCGGTTCAAAGTGCAAACGAGCACGTTACATTCATTCATTACATTCATTCATTTCATTCATATGTTCATTATAACCCGTCACTTGGATAATTAGCCAGTCAAACGTTCATGTAATGTTTAATGCGTGGAATACTTACACTCTATTCCCATGCCCAAGTTTCCCATCCTCCCCTTCACCCCAACTGTACACATCGCCTTCGGCCGACAACGCAAGACAATGCTTGCCACCAGAGTTGCACGCCACCTGAAAAAACCAGGTAATAGAGCCATTAGAGCTATGTATACATTTACATAGCAAACATAAAAGTTTGTCTAATCACAAATTAATACAAAGTTTTCTTCAACATAAAGGTGTCCTTATTAGATATAAAACTTCAGCTTAGCTCTGGTGCGCTATTTTATTTTTACAGAATTATAAAAGGCTTACAAAATATTTGTAAAGAAAGCATGTTTTCTAATATAATCTATTTTTTTTACCTTAGTGATGAATATGTGTTGCAATGACGCTAGCAATGTCGGCTGTGACACGGAATCAATTCCTCCAATACCGAGCCTGCCTCCAGCACCGTATCCTAAAATATAAAGTAAAACGTGATTTAGTTTCGAGAGAGAGAGAGAGAGAGAGAGGCATACTAAGTTGTTTAATTGACTTACCAGTCGCATAGACCTTTCCGTCAGGAGTGACAGCGAACAGCGTCTGCTCGCCACCGACTAGCTGCACGGGGTTGAGCGCCGCGAGAGCGAGACAGGGCGTGGGCGCGCGCACTTTGGCTCCCTCTACCCCGCCGAGCTGGCCGCGGTGGTTGTGTCCCCAGCCGTATACGACGCAGCCTCGCGACCCGCCGCCCCACCAACCGTTCCAGTCTTCAGGACGCCTGTGTTTAAGATAGGATATTGGCAGTGTTAACAAGATAAATAAATGATGCATTGAGAACTTGTGCCCTTATAAATCAGAAAATCAAATCTTCAATCGACCAATCGACCCACGGAGCCTAATATTCATGTGAGTAGGCATAAAATGAGCCGATCTTTGATTTCTTTCAAAAAACATCCTATAAATACGGGTGGGTTACGTTTTTTAATGAAAATATAAAAATGTATGCAAGGATTTTATAGAAACTTTGCAACACTAAAGATTGAAGAAAATTATAACGTTTTGTACAAAAAACCACTACGCGAGCAACGTCACTAAGCTAGCTTCAGTAATATAGTTTAAACAAACATACTTCTGAACCCAATGCAGTAGCTGCTCGTCATGCTGCTTGCTGAACTTGGTGTTGTCCTCCCATTGGTACAGGTTGTCGCTGCCGCTCGCCTCTTCTGTGTTGTAGACGCCTAAATCGGCCAATCGCTTCCTGACCTCTGATAGGAACGGTGTTGGTAATACCTGATGATTTATATTAAGAGTTAAGAATTACCCTTATTTATAGAGCAATCAATTTGTAGATATCTTGTGCTTCCAGACCTTAAACAGCAAGTTCATCTTAAAACCTTGAGCACATTCATTTCAAAAACATAGGACATTCGGAGAAATTCTCCGGGTAGGCCATAGATATAATCTTAAGACAAACACTTCAAGTGTCCATAAGCAATAAATCCATCAGCATAAACCCGCTTATGCTTCATATGTAATAACATACCTGACGACGTATCATCGCGTCCGCAGTTCGTATGGTGAGGCAGTAGCGTTTGAACCAATACCAGCGCGCGGAGTCGGGGCCCGTGCACACCTTGGAATCCACTCGCAGACCGCACGCCAACCAAGCTAGCTCCTATGGAATGCACGCTGTTGTAGGATCGGAAGCAAAATAAAAATGCCGAGAAAAATAATGATTGTTTTGTGACAGTGTTCGTTTTTACAGTTCGGTTCTATGGAATGCAAAAGCTGCATATAATCACAAATTGCGCCCATATTTTGAGCATCCGTTGGTTCCAAGACATTCGTAAAGTAAACCCGAACTTGAAGCACAGTCAAACGGAAAAGGCGTTGTCTAATTGACGCTGGGGATCTGAGCTTGATTCGACGATCGACGGAACGAGTAATAAAACTATCAGACAAGGTATACATACGCGTCAACATCATCAATATGCTACTTTAAGCCTACCTTCATATAATGAGTATGTAAGAGATGCGTGCCGGTCCGTAGTGCGGGCTCCTCGTGTTCGTACTGAGCCTGCAGAAGCTTCGGGAGGTGCTGCAAGGCGGGCGGCGTGCCGACGCGCTCGCCGTAGCGCACAACGCCACGAAGACGACGCACGCACCAAACACGGGCTCTCCAGGCTGTGACCAAAACAAAAGCTTGAATGATTATTTTCATCATGAGTGGAGGAAACTTCTTGAGGCCATTCTCCCATGGGGCCATACAAAAGTAACGACAAGGGACAAAATGTGTTCAGATATGGCTAACCTATATTTTGTCTTTTGCTTAAATATTTTCTATATCTTGTATTGAATCAGAAATAGATTATAGCAAACAGTTCTGACGTTAGTTGATTTTTAAAATTATTTATCCTTTTTTTCATTGTCATTTTCTTAGTACCTTGACCAAACCACACTCGACATGTTGGTAATAAAAAACAAATGAAGAATTAAAAGTGAGCAAATTGCTATGTAAGTTTTGTTTTGCTTTACATGATACAAGTATTCATTTGACTCACTGCGGTAATCAAATTGGTGGATAATTTATATTTAACTTACACAAGGTAGGCATTTGAGCACAGATTGCTAACGCCTGTGCCAGCCGCGGCGCTAACTGGTGGTCATTGGATATCGAGGCCAGAAGCGGACCGTCCAATAACCGCCAGGCCAGCTCCACCGATGGGCAAGCTAACACGTAGCGGTCTGAACCGCTGTCCTGTTAATATATAAATGATCAGACAAAATAAAATAAAACATTGATTTAATTAGAGTTAGTACACAAAGACACAGAGTATCGCAGTAGTATAATAGTATCAGATAACAGCAGAAGTTACATATAGCGTAAAGGGTTTATACATAAGCCCCCCTACTAACCACGGGGCTAGATGTCGTTGTGTAAAATTGTCCAGCAATATTTATTTATTTATTTTATTTTACTAACGTTCCTACTGTTAAGAGGCAGATAATTCTCTCTTCACGAGTGTGATTAAATCATTCAAGTGTGGGTTGGTGAATGTCACATGTCCCTCAAATTATTCAAAGTTCTCAGATCATGCCGGTTTCCTCACGCACGATTTTCGACTTCACCGTTAGAGCACTTGTAATGGAATTACTGTGGGTACTTACGACAATAGACTCGGACGGTAGAATAGGATGGACCGTGAACCTCCATCCCCAGCCGTTGACTGATCCATCACTGGTAAACCGCCATCGAATCTCATCACCTACACAATAAAAAGTTTGTTCAAATCTATCTAGAAAGAGATATTATGTTAACCGAATTGTAGAGAAAGGTGCATTTTCAATGTTTAGGACTGTGCATATTTTTTAGTATATTTTTTATTCTATGTCTTTATAAGTACATACAATAAAGAGAAATACAAAAATCCATTCATTCATTCATTCCGCTGGTGTGTGGCAGTATAAAGATAACGTTTAAAGGTATAATAGTTACAGTTAGCGACGATCTCCTGCGCCCAGTCGGCCGGCTCGCGTCCGGAGCGGGTGGCGAGGACGCGGCCGCCGCCGTCCTGTATCGTCAGCGGGTCGTTGCGACGCTCCGTGGAGCAGCCTTGCTCGAACGTCACTCGCAAGGATGTCGCGCCTGGGATCTTTACTACGCCTGAGAAATGGACGGAAAGTTATATATCTTCGAATGAAGTAACTCATATCGTATTAGAAAATGGTTTAGGAAAAAAAAAATATTATTTTAGAACGTAAGAACTTTAAATTTTTCTTTATTTAAGATTTTTATAAGTTAACCTAGTACCTAATAGTTTATTTCAGTTAACCGTCATGAACCCTTGTTTAAAGGTTGTAAAATCTGAATAAAATAAAAAAAAGATCACAACATATCCTTGATCCTAGAGTGGGATTCGAACCCACACCTTCCTGTTTAGCCCTGGCTGCGCTAGACCACAGCGCTACAGAGGATTATTCTGATTTTGATTCCTTGTATCAGATACGGTCTCACCTGAGATGTCAGTGTCGTCTGCGTAGGGATGCGGACTGTCGACTGTGACCGGCTGAGGCGGGAGGCGGCCGCCGCCCGCCGCCGCCTCCTCCAACTCACACACGCACACTTCCACTATCATGTCAGCTACGCCGGGCTTGCTTGCGCATAGAGCTGGAAATGTTAAATGGCTTATTAAAAATGAGATTGTTGAAAATTTCCTTATCGACAGAGACACGACCACGACTGCTACTTAGCGGTAAACAAGGCTTTGCATTTAGTAACTGCTGATGGAAAAATAAAATTGCTCTCATTAGGGTTAAATATGCTTTTATTCGTAAACTTGTAATGAAAAAAAATATTGTCTGCCACCGCTTTAAGATTCAACTGCGCAGTATGTTTGGTAAAATTTGTGCAAAAAATTACGTATGGTATGAATACTATTACACATATTCCTAATTTGTCTTCTCTAGGAAAAGAAACTCACTACTTATAAACCACATACCCATTAGAACATCAGTGATGATCTTGACTGCGTTGTTCGAGTCCGGTATTCGGCCAGCCGCCGCCAACTTGAGCAAATCGACTAGCGCTCTAGCATCAGACTCGCCGAGTTGCGATGTAAAATCGTCTAGAACCATCTATGAAAGAAATACATTTAGGATCCTGTCTCCAACTCCTTAGTATTTTATGGGTATGGGTCAAGTTAACATAATATATGAACACGTCGAATTTAAATCGGATACTGTACATAAAGCATAATATAAAGTACCTTAGGTGCCTCAGCTTGTTGAACAGTCATTGTGGCAGCTGCGACTGAAACCGCGCTAGAAGACATCACAGCGGAGTGGCGGGACGATATAGACCCACTTAGGGGACTGCTTGTTCCACTCTGGGAATAATAAAGGTCTGCTTAAAACATGTCATTGATGGGAACACGTAATGGAAGAAATGTAAGATAAAAAAAATTAAATTTTGTGCTCCATTGTTACGTTTGGTATTTGTATTTTTTCGTTTTATATCCATTAATCAGAGGGCATTTCCGCAAAACAAGTACACAACAAGTCATTGTTCAAATGAAACAATCTACGATCTATCAAAATTTAACCCATTTCCTTACCGGTAAGGTAGCTCTGTCCGCCGGAGCCTCGCCCCCGCCGGTCCTAGCGTCGCCTTCCGCGTCAGAATCTTCGGTGTCAATGTTTACAGGTGCTACTACGGCTGCTGAACATGCTTCATGGGCTTTGAGTGCTTCGACGAGGAGTGTTCTAGCCTGCAGATTAATGAATAGGTTTATTTTATATTATCCAGTATTCAGTAAAAAGCTTTGGTTTTGAAGTTTTAGGAATAATTTTGTTGTAGATTGCGACTGACGTTTCTATAGAAATGTAGTACTTGACTTTCGACTCCTATTCAATAGCGGCCATATCTATCGTCTTCCAGTACAGACTGTCCACAACAACACATACCTGTGTGATGTGCAAAGCTAGCAGTACTAGAGACAGCGCATGTTGCACCGCCGCGGGCGGCTCCAGCGACAACGCAGCGGCGGCGATGGACGCGCGCGGCCCTTGAGGCCCCTCTATCGTTGTCTCCTCAAAGTATAGTCCTGTACACGAAACATTATGTTATAAGGAATATAATAATAATAAAGCCATTATTTACAATCTTACAAAACAGTAAATCTAAAAACTAGTGTATTTTATATTCCTATAATGACACCGGTTGAAGATTGTCTTGCTATTTAGCATAGGCCTCCCCTTAAGCCTTCCATAATATACGGTCTTGTCTTTTTCTAGTCCATGTTGAGCCAGATATTCTTCGTATGTCGTCTTCCCATCTTCGACGCTGTCTGTCTTTCGCCTTCGCGACTCTGTGGACGAACTAACACGAGGTATACTCACCTAGACTGTTGGCTCCGAGCGGGTCCTTTACGCTGGGGAAGGGCAGAGGGGAGAGGTGCGGCTCGGGGGGCGCGGGGCAGGCGGACGGCAGCGCCCACGCGGCCGAGTGGGAGGAGCCACACGCGACTCTGTGGACGCCCTCGACGCCGGCGACGATCGCGGGGCGGCGGTTCACGCAGACTGTGCCGTTGCCTTGCTGGCCGTGGTCGTTGTCGCCCCATGCCCAAACCTAGGATGGTAGTTGTAAATGTTAATCCCATTATAAAATAATTAATCAGCCAACAAAACCTCCTTAATGTTGCACTGATGAAAAAGAAACTTTCAGGTCATCATTTAAAAAATCTAGTCACAATGCCAGCAGTGATTAATTACTAAAGGATTTATTCGATGTATGCCTGTATTTATGAGTAAAATCACAATGAATTATGTGACAATCTGTACACCACATACCTGATTGTCAGCCGTAACCGCTATGCAGTGCAAGGCGCCGACCGCGACGTGTATGACCCGGGTCCCGCGCAGCGCCTCCACCAGCGTCGGGCGCCGCACGTGCGAGTCGCAGCCGTGCCCGAGACGGAAATAGTCGCCTTTACCCCACGTCCATACCTAACATATTAAAAAAAAAGCTTATAGTTAAGAAGAGATGCGCCATTATCGGCACCACTTTTATTTCACAAACTGAATATAAAGAGGCCTTTGTACGGAGTTAGATCCATATCTATGTCCAAAATCGAAATTATGTACAGAGAAACCGAGTATTATTGCCGAGAGTACGTTCACAATTGTATTTAAATCGATACGAGATTGGACCGAGTAGATATTTTGAACATCACCTGTCAAATGGCTATTGGTAAATAAACAGGTAAACTCACCTCGCCATCTCTTGAAAGTGCTAGACTGAACTGAGCACCGCATTCCACTTGAATGACTCCCAAAGTATTCAATCGTTCAATGTTCATGGGGGTAGCACATCCGTCTGACCCACCGCGCCCTACAAGTAAACCCATTAAACATTATTTTGCCAAATTAAAAACAAAATACTGAACCTAGCAACATTCTTTTACACACACACAATGGTTGTTGGATTATTTAGTTTAAGTTCGTTTCACACAAATAAGTGATTTGTGGGCACAATCTCACAGTGAATAACTGGTCATGGTCAATAAAGTGAAAGCCTTCTTACCTAGTTTTCCAAAGTCGCCGTCACCCCAAGAGAAAACCTTCCCACACGCGGTCAGTGCCAGAGTTTGAGCGTCCCGTGATCCACAAGCCACTTGGATCACTCTGTAGCTTGATAGTGATTCAACCTGAAAATAAATAATAATAATAAAATAATCACATGGTTAAATATGTTTACAAGTCAACCCTGTACCCTGTGGCGTGTTTGACAAATGACAACTTTAATTTTTTATCTGTAAAGTATCTCTATTCCTCAGGTATCTACATAAGGATCACTCACCATCTTTGGCTGCAGCTGCATAGTAGTATCTCCATGCCCCAATCTCCCATACTCCCCCGCGCCCCAAGTATATAGATGTCCTTTAGCAGTTATACAAGCACTATGCGCCGAACCACAGGCTATAAACACCACTCGTTCGCCCGATAGTGATTCTATGAGGCGCGGTGATTCTATGGTTGTTTTGTTTCCGTGGCCGAGTTTTCCGTCTTCACCTTCGCCCCAGGAGTAAACCTGGATGAAATTAAATAATATGTTAATACCAAGATATTATATTTAAGGGACTGGATATAATTTGATCAAATCATTTGCCTAATATAAACAGCCTACGAGCAGTAAAACACACTCCAACCTACCTTTCCATCAGCAGTAAGAGCCATAGCATGTTTTCCCCCGGAATGCACGGCGACTCTTCTTACAAGCACGTGAGATAAGTATGGATTAGCGCGCGGCGTGCTGATATTGTTGCTGTGACCAAGTCCTAAACGACCGTTTGTGCCTTCGCCGCAGACGTATAACTGTAATCAAAACAAGGAAGGTGATCTAAACCC
Organism: Chloroclystis v-ata; assembly: GCA_963691955.1. Classification (NCBI taxonomy): domain Eukaryota; kingdom Metazoa; phylum Arthropoda; class Insecta; order Lepidoptera; family Geometridae; genus Chloroclystis; species Chloroclystis v-ata. The sequence continues at coordinate 8,544,073 of OY829905.1, forward strand.
CGTATCACAAGCTTCGAGCTAAGTATAGATAACCAATATGTTTGATATTCGAAACAAAATTGTTCTTTATTGAAACGTAACAACTAGATGGCATTATGCCAAGAAGATAAATTTAACTACATCTTAAAACTAACAATTTGAACGTTTTTTTTGCTTGTTGCATAAAACAAATTAAACCGCAGGAAATACTATTAAACCATTTCTAAAATAGAAAAGAATCTAACTTATTAAATGACTAAGAAATTACGAACCTTTCCATCGTGAGACACAATAAACAGCGTTTTAGAGCCGCCCACGATATGAAGAGGCCTCAATGCGCTTAGCACGGGCGAGAACACTGGAACTTTCACTTTAGACCCTTTCACGCCGCACAGTTGGTCTTTATCGTTCAAACCCCATACATAAACCTGTAAAGGCAATCAGACTTTAGCATCTTACAGTCAAAGTTCCAATCTTATGGAGATTATACAAGCTTCTTACCCTGGGATAATCGTTGGGTAACGTGGGAGGGTTGTTATCAACAGAAATGGAATGATTCGGCGTGTCTTTTTCCATCCAATCCTCGGCAATGAAATTCATACTCTGGAAATGAAGAACTAGTTAAAATGAACCAAATAACAATTAATATAAATTCGAAATTATCTCGCTTACCATCAAAACGTCCGAATAAAGCGGATTGGGCCTGAAACCCGTGATGTAGAGTCCGTGTACGCGACAGTCGGCGTTCACGTTACGATTTTGTTTGATTCCGATTTCTATGCAGGGATAATACTGAAAACAGATTTATATTGTTTCACAAATTTATAAGAAAAGTAACTAAATATTTTATTATATGGAAGTAAGCGAAGATGATGACATGGTGGAGAAATATATGAGAGCGTTCTATGAATTTAAACATGCTCATTGGGATTTCAAAAACACTTATTATATATTTAGAGAGAGAAAATCTCTCTCTCTCTCTCCCTCCCTCTGCTTCGAACCTCATGACAGTAATAATGCCTAATGTGACCTGAACTAACCTGTTTGCAATCCGCCAGCAGCTGTATCTGCTGCAGATGCGACAGAGGGCGCTCCTTGGCGGGCGGCGCGGGCGCGCACGGCACGGCGGCGACGGACGCGAGCGCCGCCTCCTCGAAGCTGGTGCCGCCGCGCACCGTCAGCGTCGCGGGCCCGTGCACGCTGTTGGGCACGCCGAGCCCGAGCCGCCGGATGCGGACGCCGCAGCGCATCTCTACGCGAATCCAGTGCTGTAAGAAAGAGATAGATAGATTATAATTTATAAACGGTAGGTATATACCTGTTTATCCTCCTGAAAAAGACTGTTGTTGTGGTCGAAATGTCGAGAGTGTTTTAACTCCTACGTGAGTAATTCCCGTTGTTATAAAATGAATAGTCTTAACTAACAAAAACTTTGAAAGTTTAGTTTCAAACCCTTAACAATTACTAGTGAGACCACTTTTGTTCCTAAATTCGGAAGCAAAAACCATATAAACACCCTCACGGCTTAGATAGACCTTCTCTTACTAACCTGTCCAGTCCCACTCGCACTCTGCCAGTAGGTATGCGGCTGGCAGTCGATGAGCCGCCTCGCGCCCGCGCCGGGGCGACAGGAAGACACCCTTACGGCTCGGATGGAACCTCTCCAGCCGACAGTAGCACCGCCCGCGCCTTCGCCCCATTCGGCTGTTAAACATTCACATTGCTCAAAAACTTGATGTCTAATACTCACTATAAATGGATGAGAAAGCATTGGCAAAAAAAAATCTTACAAGACGAGCACATCATTAATCAGTAAAATGTCCTGAAACACTTACATGAATCGGTGACAAGTTCCATTTCGCTAACTTGTCCGGTCCAGCCAGGCTGCGTCGGATAATCCACCGTCAAATCTCGTCCATTGCTCGATATAGCTGGAATAAAAATATAGTTCAGTCAGAAAAAAAGCTATGATCTGCTTTAGTTGTCATAAATCATAGTACTCGTAATATTAATGGATATTTTTCAGTCACATTCATATCTTAGAAAATATGATGGACAGGATTTTATACCTTTTACAGTACCAACGCTGCTATGATCGATACAGCCCCATTTGTACCGCGGCTGCGTGACCGCGGCGCGCACCCGCACCTTGTCGCCGACACAAAATGGCGGCGCGCCCGACACCACCTCCGCGTGCACCGCTCTAACTCCCGACACGCGGCCTAGACCACGCCATTCCACCTAGACAAATAACATTGTTATAGCCAAATTGGATAATTGGAAAACACATGCTAGGAGTAAAATGTTAGTATAACCCGCGCAGATAGAAAATTGACGGCTTATAACCGCATTATTGAGATTATAAATAGTTAAGTTCAAAGGATGCAGGGGGTTTACAAAAAAAACACAGATATCTAGGATGTACGAAAAGTAAAGCCAACATAACTTACATGTAAAAACACATTTTGCTTGATATCACGCTCGACTTTTTGAACCTGGCCCACATCACCCAAGGTAACCTGAAATTTTACAAATAACTTTGCTTTATTTAATATTTGCTATTTAGAATTTAATTTAGACAAATAAGCAGCTTTCATATTTGTACCCTAGGTCTGTTACAAAATTTCTAAATCAAGACTAACCTAATAGTCTATTCAATTCTATTGCTCACTAAGGATTGCTACCCTCTTACCCTCTTTTCATTTTTTTTATTTAATGTTGAATAAAAACAAAATCCATTAAAAATTATACCTATGCTTTTTATATTCCTAAACAAAGAAAAATCCCAACAAATACTCACATTCTCAAAAGCCTTACAGCACCGCACAGTCATGCCCGGAGTGATAACATCGGACAGGTACTGAGCGTATTCGTCCTCAGACGCGAAGCAGCTGCGCCAGCGGTACGGCGTCTGTTTCTTCTCTTTGGGCGGTTTCACTTCTATGACAGAGTCGTCCATGCCTTGTTGCGGAAGTTCCAGTAAATGTGCCACTAGGGATTCTACTGAAGGCATGCTGTTACCACCTGGCCAAGGAATTAATATTATTATATGTAGTGCCGTGTTGGCTAAGTGGGAGCACACTCGACTTTCATTCCGAAGGTCGTGGGTTCAAACCCCGCTGCGCACCTCTGATTTTTCTTCTTGGAAAAATTATGTGTGCTTTAAAAACACGTGCTCTAACGGTGAAGGCAAACATCGTGAGGAAACCGGCATGTTCTGAGAACTTTGAAAAGTTTGAAGGACAATGTGTCATTCACCAATCCGCACTTGGCCAGCGTGGTGAATTAAGGCCTAATATCTCTCGTCAAGAGAGAAGTCCCTGTGTCCCAGCAGTGGGAACGTGAATAGGGGTGTTATGATATGTAGTTCAAAAAAATATTGCTGGACAATTGACACAGCAACATTTCGCCCAGGGGTGGTAGGCTCGAAGCTCGTGTTAAGGGTGCTAGATTTCTGATATACTGAAGGTAGATATTGCTTGTTATACATATTTATAACACCCCAACACCCGGAACAAATATATGCATAGGTATGTTCATCCCGAGGCGGGAATCGAACCCGCAACCCCTTGCGTCACAGGCAGAATTTTGCTTGCTGCGCCATAGAGGCTGATTGGCTGAAAATACACATAGCTGCAGATAAATAAGACTGATCTTGTCATACCTATGGTTTGTATAGCGCCGTAAACAGCAGTTCGCGAGAAGCCCATTTCAATAACCTGTTGCACTTGCGAGGAATTCGTCCACGTGTTTAGATCCTTGCGTGCTAAATATTTAAAGAAAGAAGAAAAGGTTATAGAACTTTCTTGTAGTTTTAAGACTCACTAAGACACAAATAAAGAGAAAACAGTTATCGCTTCTATACAAATTTACTTTATAAAATATAGAATTAATAAATACTCACACAATGAGGAACTATTGTTGGTTATAGTTTCTGAAGAAACCATTAGCACGTTACTTTTATCAATCAAAGGCATCTCAGGCGGTATCTCGTGCTCTTTCTCGTCACCTACAAATTAATAAAAACATATTAAAATGTTTTGAAATCTCAGACGGACAAAGAAATTGTCTCAGATTTGACACAGACAATTTCTTTATAATCATTATTTTTTATCCGCAGTACATCCACCGATAAACGCCAAAATCATTCTAATAGTGTGACGGGCCTAGCCTATAGCAGCAGACAAACCAGACGCCTGCATCGACATTCATAACAAGTTTAGAAGCTATGAGGGAACCAGATGAACGCTTTATGATAAGCTTAGAAAGTATAACAATCTCATAATATAGTTACTATGGAGATGAGCTGCCAATCTATGCAGCAAGGCTACGGAGGCGGTGGCCAGTTCCCTCGCGGAGTGCGACGCCGCCAGCGGACTGGGCCGCGTCGCGACGCACAACAGGCGACGTAGCAGCGTACCTTCTGTGCCTAGCTTTGTCGTAGTCCTGTCTATTGAACCTGAAACTGTTAGAACTTAGTGTAATCAATATAAAATAAAACTGTAAAAACGGCCGTGGTTAATTGAATTCATAATGGAGTAAACCGGAAATCCACGAACCGTTTTTACGTTGGATTTGGTAAGCACCAATACTGCAAGGTCCCACGTTCTGGGTTTTCGAACCAGTTGACCAAATCCAATGTAAAAAAGATTTGAGGATTTTCAGTTTCTTCCAATATAAACTAAAAATATACAATACAATACAAAACACTTTATTGCACACCAAAACAAACAAACAAAAATATGTTATTATTTTAATTATTCTTACCTGAATTGTCAGGCGGTTGCATGAGTACTTTCCTAAGTCGTGTACGTGTCGTCAGCAGGCCTCTTACGGCGCAAAGCGTCAATAACTCCATTTGTTGCTTTCTCAATCCGTATACGTCTAGGTCAGCTAAAATAATTGAAATTTAAATTTATCCAATATAAACTCAATCAATAATAATAACAACTTATTAAACAAGTGAATACTTAAAATACCTAACAAAGGTTTTTAAAACACTTTCGTTGACGAACACAACGCCTCTTTCACGTCTCGCTCGGGGCGTCAATTTCTCCTCCTAACAAGTTTGAAATGTACGTATGAACAAATAATTAGAAGACGACGTAATGGAAGTCCACCTGTTGTGCAGAATATTTTTTTTAAATATAAAAATTATTGGCATTAAAAATATATTTACCAGGTAAATGGTGCGGGTGCATGGGCGAGGCTTGCGGCCCCGCGCCGAGTAGTGCGGCACACACGCGCAGAGCGCTCTCGCCGCCGCCGAGCGGGTGGATCAGGCGCTCGCTCTCCGCACTTTGAATGCCGTTCAGTTCGCTCTAAAACAGTTCATGTTTATTTAACACTAGCTTTCCACCCTGCAGCTTCGCCCGCGTTTAACACTTTCCTGCAATTTTCTTTGCTATATTACAGTATATGTTACTCGGGGATAATGTAGCTTTCCAAAGGTGAAAGAATTTTTGAAATCGGTCCAGTAGTTTCGGAGCCTATTCATTACAAACAAACAAACAAATCTTTCCTCTTTATAATATTAGTATAGACAAAGCCGGGTTTTTTATCGTACGATAGTTGACTGATGAGTTGGCCTAGATTACTACCTCGCATTAACATTATTTGTCTAGTAATCTAGTAGTCATAACAAGTTTCCCGAGTCGTCGTACCACGTGACTAATATAACCCGTGACTAAAAACAATAAAGAAATAATACTAAACTACTTACTTTAGTCTGTGTATTGTCCTCGTAAACCAAAGATATTTTGGCTCTAGGGGTCAATTGAGTGACGATGCCATTTCTAGGAGGCGACCCGACGCTTATCCTGTGCCCTATCCTAATGCGCCATTCTACTCCGCCCACAACGCCTAAGGCACCAGCTTCAGGGAAAAATGAAATAATTAATAGAGCTTATTTTACCATAAGCAGAAGTTTATCAACGATACAAGTAAAGAAAGAAAGAAAGAAAGAAAGAACTACTTTATTGTACACCATTATAAGATAACATAGGTAAATAATAACTAGCTAGAAAAATATTATAATGGGACAATTGGCGGCCTTATCGCTAAAAGCGATCTCTTCCAGGCAACCTTTGGATGGATAGGAACCATTAAATGCTGGAGTGGCGGTGCACCTACATAGTTACATTAAATTTATATATTAATCTATTAAATTACTTAATCAATGCTTAGGCATGTGTCTAACAATGAGAAATTAACCATATAGAATATGAATAATGCTCTTCAAATTGTATGGTAACAAAGATTCGACTTTTCCAAGATTTGTTTTACATAAGATAAACGTACCAATGAGACAATTCTCAAGAGTTGGTGGAGCAGGTTTCATAGTTTGTGTCATTTCTTGGCTGGCTTGAGGCCACCAATGCCAGTCGTTTGTAACCTGAAATACAATTACATTATTACACAATTTCAATTAATGCAGAAACACATTATATCTATCCGTTAAAAGTCTCCTAATCGCAATAAAAGGAGAGTTCTAATCCTTTGAAAAGCACTTTGTAACATAAGAACGGGCATATTTGTGTCTATTTTACTGTTTAACTCCAGACACCCGTACCTTGTTAAATATTTATTGACTTGTATCTTTAGCATTTTATGGAAATAAATGACATAAATCTTTAAATCTTTAATAAAAACCTATATCAATTCTGAATTTAGGATCTCTATAAATAAACAGATTATTCAGCATTTCAAATAACAATGTATGCGGTACCATTTGCGCTGCCAACTGCAGTTTCTCTAACAGCAATGTAGATATCGGCCCTTGCCATTGCGCAGCCGTGTGCAGATGGCGGACCAGCTGCACGAGCGCGGCGCAGCTCGCGCCCGTGTACCCCGCGGTGGCGGGCGCGCGCCATCTGTTATCTGAAATATTAAACACTTTATAACATTCCGTTAACGATACATTTAGCTACCGAAATAATACAATTTTAATTGAATACATATAAGAAAATGACTCTATGTTCAGAGTAAAATTCATTATTTATGTATTACATACAACACAGTACAGCGAGTAATATAAATAACGATAATACTAGCAATAGATAAAAAACACTGTGTCGCGAGTATGTATGTCAATAAATATAGTTCCAGAAGTTAATTAAAGTAATGACATTGACTGTACGCATAATACATTCCTTACCTATCTCTTCCTCCTCTGCATTAATCGCAATCGTGTTATGATTAAGTTTCAACGCCGGATCTTGGGGATGAGTTTCGAGCCACAGTCTTCCAATAAGTGCCAACAACTGGGCGCAAACTGTATGGCGCCAATCGATGGACCCTCGGTGTTCGACTAGCACTCGTTGGAGTAACCATAGAGATTGGATCTAGGAAATAAATTAAACATCAAAAAGTAGTTCATATTTCCGGTTTACAGTTAGTTGGCCTGTTTAGTCCCTCAAAAGGATAAAAGTGTCATCTGGTCACGTTTATACTTTGAGCTAGTTCAAGTTCATGTTCTAAGCTATTTTGAACCATGCTTTTCAAAATAGTTACTGACAGGCCCTGATCTACTCAGGACACCGTCGGAGTAACCTAGTGACTCAACTTTTCCTCATCCTAGATACTAGTATAATAATTACTTACTTGCAAATAAACGTGATCTTGAGTGACCGGCTTGTCGGTGCAGGAAATAATACTGTAACAGAGTTCGAACCACGGATCCGTGCATAAAGCCGCCCGCATCTCTGGGGTCTGCGCACTGGCTGTAAAAATATAACGATATAAAAAAATTGTGATAATGTATTTTCTTTATTACAATTTTTATTGATACAATTTTTCACGTCAATTCCTGTGCGAGCTGCATACAGTTTCTCCCAGCGACCAGGAACAACATAGTTAAAGATAATTGACAGTGAACTAACCTCTTAACAGCGCAAGTGCCGTATGGTAATTCCCCGTGAACGCTGTAGGCGGGGGCGTGGCATGCGCATGGGCCAACGCTAACAATCTCCTTTGTAACGCGGCGACGTTTCTTCTAGCCACACAACCGCGATCGCCCTTTATCACCCCAATACCAGCGCATAACGCCCGAATAGCGTTCGTACAAGACGCCCGCACTTCGCTGACTGGCCACCATTCTGTATTATGCTCTACCGCTAAAAAATAAGGTCGGTAATCATTATGACAATTATATCGTATCTTTAAGGCTTATAGAAAATAAACTTTAACAATAAGAAAATAATGCTAAATAAATAATAATAATGTTCTTACCTCCAGTTACACCATGAACAGTTTCATCAACAGATGGCGGTGGTGATGGCGATCGAGCTAATTTGAGATCATATTTCCCCTCTTTCCCCATTCTGTAGGAGTTAGTTCCTCCCGCGTCCCACGCGACTCTGACCCAGCCGTCTTCCCCAAGCTCTCCGATCACACGACCTTCGCCACCCGGCAAGCCATCCTAAAAGAAGAAAATATTCAATTTCACGTAATAAAAAAGGCTATTATTAGAGATTGCAATTTCACATACCTGATCCCCCCACTTCCAATCCCGGCCGCGAACAACTCTCGTGCCGATTTTCATTAGAGATGCCAGTTCGGGACCAGATAAGGATGTTCCACGAGCACGAGCGCCCAGTCTTTCATCCTCATAGATGACCAGACATTCAGCTAAAAAAACAATTATAATTAGCAAGTTGATTAATCAAAAGCTTATTATACAACGTTTTGGATACTCACATTTCGCTTTCAAATTATTGCAGATAAGCGAAGAATGTTGAGATGATTCTCCTCCTATTTGTTTCAGAAGGCTTAAACAAGAACTGAGTGCTCCGCCGTTTATAAGCTGCTCTAATTCGGGCCCTCTACTTCCTTCCATTAGTAGTGATAGTAATGCTATTAGAAACCTAAAATGGAATTCATGTTAAAGTGCATTAAGCAGATTAAACAACAATTAAGTAAATTATTAATTTAACTTTAGATCAAACAACATTTTTTTATATTTCAGCTTGTTACATATTTTTTTTCTAAAGTTACTAGAATAAGCAATCATTCATATTATTGTGTTAGTTTTGACTAAAGATTAAAATATATCTACGTAATTTTATGTAGTAGCAAGTTACCTCGCACGGGAAGGTCGATTCAATAAAGAATGCGCACCATAATTAGCACTCATCTTCAACGGCATACTCTGAGTCGGTTCACCTTCAAGTACTCTCGTCTTTAACTCAATCAGTACAAAGTCTATCAATTTTGATCTTTCTAATAGTACCATATATTTAGTGTGCGGTATCACAGATTCAATATCATTTAGAGGCGGAGTTAGTGGAATGGTGGGTTTCACAGGTACAAATGGTACTGAGTCGGCTATTGAAGCTCCCAGTAAGCCAGTCAATGCAGCGTACTTCACACTATCAGACATAGTTTGGGACGAATGTAAAATACTGTTTATCATGCTATATCCAGTCTTTCTTATCTCAGCTCTTTGAACCTGAAACCAAACAATTGAATAGGCAATCTAATAAAAACGTAAGGGATTACTAAGTTAGGAGTATTGCTTACCTGGCAGTACAAAGCGCGCCGTAAAATATCAATATCACAGGGTTGTTCAGATATCACAAAGTCGATTATTGCAGCTGACAGGCTTCGTTGTTCCGGCGATACTTCTTCTAGCAACCAATATAAGTCTGAAACATATACAAAAATATAAGTAATATATATATATAACTAGCGGCACGTAAGTTTAGCGCTGAACGATACGCGGCGGGGATAGCTGCGCATGGGTACTGTCGCGCGCGCAATACAATTATACCTTTAATTAATTATTAGCTTAATAACGTTATTGACATTGTTTTAATGTAATGTCAAATAGAGATTCATATAAGTATTTAATTTATATTTTCCATCCAGCTTGTATTTCTCGTCACTTTTATTATTTATGACGGTTTTTTTTGTGTAGTTCAAATTTATTCACTGTCTTTTCACCTGTCGTGGTTACGGTTATCAACACTAATAAACTATGTCAAAAAAACTTAAAAAACAAAATATAACAAACAAATTCAAATTGAACAAAAAATTAAGAACGCGACTGTACACTGGATGTGCGCGGGGTGTCGTATCAGTGCGGGGGAACGTAATGCAACTGGAGAGCCAATCGGCGCTTCGCGCGCCCGTCCTTCATCCCGCTAGCTCCCCTCAGGTACCTTATTTTTCACTTCTGCGCAATAACGGTCAGCGCTAAAGTTACATGCCGCTACTAATACAGAATAGAGTTTTTAAGTAGTGTCCTCTATTAAAAACTTACCTTTTTCATCACAAGCGAGCTTCGAAACCCAAGCATTAACAAACTTATTCCTCTCTGAAGTATCGTCATCCTTTTCCTCATCAGCCGTAATGAGATCAGTCTTGAAGTCGTCCGCGAGCATACGTACTTGTTTCTCGCTTTCTAGAGATTCTCTTAGGACTAGTGGCTCAGTCATATCAGTCGGTTCGTTCGTAGGTGTTTTATCACTGTCGAAATCAACAATTTGCGCTCTAGGCTTTTGTACCCTAAGAGGAATGATCTCAGGGCGTTCTCTTCTCGTGGAGTTTGTAGCGTCAACTTGATTAGAAGCGTTTTTCATCTCTTTTTCTGTGGGCATAGGCTTGATTTTTAGTTGTTTGATTCTTATTCGAGTTTGAGGGATCAGTATCCCGTTGTCATCGTCATCTTCTTCGCTGTAACGGTCTTGATCTAGAGTGGGCGGCGGTCTTGCTTGAGAGATTCTTAACGCTTGTTGCATCGGTGATTGAAGCATAGCATTCAGGGCCGTCGTTTGTGAATGCGGCATAGATTGCGTGAACTTTACAACTTGTTGAGACATTTTCTGCACACCGTGTGGAATTCTAAGGTGGTTGGAATGTTGGGGAACTTTTGGATGTGTAGTATTATTATGGAGTAATCGAGGGGGCTGAGGAAAATTAGGTACCCGTGGTGTCTGAGGTTGCGCATATTGGATTGTTTTAGGAGTGTGTGGATGAGACACCCTATGTTGTTGAGTAACTGAAGGCTGAGACACTTTTTGTTGAGATATCTGTGGTCTTGAATGCATCGGGATTCTCAAGGGCTGAGGATTTACTGTAACCTGCGTGCTGGATACTTGTGGCATTTGTAACTTCACAGCTGATTGAGAAACTTTTTGAGACTGTTGCTGGTGTTTAGTGGTTTGTATGAGTCCTGAAGTCTTAATCGAATGCAAAACTTTTTGACCCTGAACAGGTACACCAACTGTAGGTTTAGCTGATAGGGATTTTATTGGTTGATTTCCTGTTAATGCCATTGCTTGTGGAACTTTATGTTGTGAAAGGACAGTTGATTGGGTCACTTTGGAAGGTTGTGACGTTGACACTGATTGGAATATTTTTTGAGGCTGGTTTATGGAACTTATTACCACTGAATGGGTACTTTTCTGAGATTGAGTTGGAAGTTGGCAGGATCTTGCCGAAGTTGCAGGCTGTTGATACTGGGAAGGATGTGGAAGAATTGTAATTTGAGGAATTTGGTGCGTATTCGCTGACAGTACTCTGTGCGACTGAGGTAGTTTCAAAGATTGCGTCATTTTAGCTGCTTTTAACGCTTGGGAAGCCTTTGCTGCTCTCAAGGATTGTGCAACTTTTGGCGAGTGAATCATAACATTTTTCGTCTGTGGTGTAGCTGTTTTAGGATGCTGCAATTGCGCTCTTCTTTGTTGCTTTGATATTTTTAACGGTCCAATATGAGTACCTTTCATAGAACTTCTAGCTGAACTTTTAGGTGGTAGTGATATATTTTTCCAGGATGCTTTTGATTGTGACCCTGGTAAAGGTACAATAACAATATTTGGAAGATCATCTGAGGTTTTGTGGGTACTGGCTATTGTAGACTTCAGAATAAGCGCATCACCTTGTAACATACTACCAGATACTTTGAACATGCTTTTACTAAGACTATTCTGTCTGTTTCTGAGTTCTTTAGTAGTTTCAGTGGTGAACCGTCGTTTGAAGCTGGGAGATTTAAGGGCTCGTGTGACTTTTTGGAATATTTTCTTAGCTGTAGGAGGGCGTACATATGGTGGACGTTTGTTCAGTGCGCTCACGGCAGAGGATATTGCTGGACGTATCTCGTGAAGCAGAAATCTTGCCCGTTCCAAAGGTGCAGCACAAACCTACGGTAAAACATTTGTAATTTATATTCGAAATTAAGAAGGACAAATATTTTTCAAGAAGAATATTCTAAGGTTATTTACCTCTTTGTACCCGCGTGATAGTTGCTGCCTTGTTCTCATAAGTGTCCATTTGCACTGCTGTACCATTTTGACGATTTCTGACATGGCTGGAGATAATTTTACTTCACCTTTTTCTTTTTCTAAAAGAAAATAAAGAGCAAATTATATTTTCACTCAGATAATAAATGCTGAATAACTAAAACCAATGCTAATACCGTCCTAAAGTTCACTTACCAGCGGTAGCCGTGGCCAATGCATGTTCTTTCAACCCAGTGTGGTAGAGTAAAGCGGCCAAAAGCGCCCGTCGCAACTCTTCTAATGGGTGTTCGGGGGGAAAGTGCGGGGCGCAGCCTTCACGACGCTCGCAGGCCCACCATAAATGTAGAGCTAGAGGATCCTAGGATAACATCTTATTTTTAGACTCGTAGAGAAATGTATAAATAAATAGGTACTAAGTTCACGCGGTTGATTATAATGATGAAGTCAACATAACACAATAGGATATGACTTTTTCACCTTGTTAGAACTTACATGTAGCTTGGGTTCAGCAAGAGCGTGCAGCAAGGAATCAGCTTTAGCAGTGGATTTGACAAAGTTCTTCAAGACACGCGCGGACGACGGTTTAGAATCCGGCATCGGAGCTTCAGTGGCCGGACTGTTGCCTCCCGTTGAGGAACCGCTTCGAGCCTCGGCTTTCTCTTCTTCAAAAGGGTTCGGTAGTTGGGTTAACTGTGAAAACAATCCTGTTTTATTCCTTATCGTTTTTTTACAGAGAAAAGGCGAGTTTGGAGCAAGCAATTCTGATAAAAGGCAGCTTTGGAATAGAGACGCTGATCAGTTATGCAACTTTTTTTAACCATTTAACATTAAAATTTATAAATTCAGTTTGAAAAATGTGAACACAGCTTTCTAAATGGGAAATCTAAGGCTCCTTTAACAGACTCACAACGAATCTTAATATCTATGCATTACTAGTACAAAAATACAAATACATACCAATAATCCGCCTCTGAGAAAAACTGCCGACGCGTGTGGCGATGCTTCCTTCTCGGCTTGTTGAATGGGGAGTGAACGCGCCAATCTAACTCCACTTTGAGATACTCCCAAAGCACATTGGAACGCGCTTGATGATAGTATGTGGTACGCGCGAAGGGTTGAGGAACCTTCCTGTAAACCCACAATAATTGTTTAAAAATCGCATTACCGCATCATTATAATTTAACCTATGAGATGACGTGATGCTGAAGTAAAACGCTTCGGGAAACAGAGTTAGTAATAGGAGCGCCAACTTCCGCATATTTACCCCGAAGATCGAAAGATATCTGCACGGGGTAAATATAGTCAATCCATTCTACCAGGGACTCGTGCAACGCTTAAATTTTTAACTGATAAGTTTTTAATTCTTCTTACATTAATTAGTCACATTATTAGAAAGGTACTCACATTACAACTATGACTATAAATCTGATCAGCAAACATGCCAACACATTTGTCCATTATCCTCGACAAAAAGGCGGCATGCGGCGGTACACTCAGCGCAGAAGTTCCATCGCTTCCCTTCAACTTGCGGACCAGTTCGACTGTACTCGCGTTCTCGCATTCGAAGTTTTTCACGTCGTATACGTAACCAGAGATGACTATCCAAACGCCGCCTTCACGGATTTTGTTCAATATGTCGCACCTAAAAACAGACAAGATAATTTCATACAAAGTGTAAAATTGTCCAGTAATATTTATTTATTTTTATTTAAGACAGGGTTTTGAGTGGACGTTGGAAAGGCCTTTGACATTACGTTACGTATAAATCTTTAGGAATTAGAAGAACTTAGTTGCAACTCTTTAAAATTACAAGAACGCACTCGACATTTTATCGACAGAATAATATTGCTTGTATTGTAGTGGAGAGTGTTTTAACCACTTTGTTATTACGTGAGTATATTCTGTTGCTATGAAATAAATACATAGTTCAAGAAAATTTGTCGTGAAGTATTATTAATTTACACGTACAATCCGCGATTGCGCTTTGAGAATGGATCACACCACACTTAAACTTACTTTCTAATAATAGCATTGCTATGCTGGGTCCGTTTCGTTACCAAGCCCGGCCAGCCGAGTAAGTCAGAGTCCAACTTGTTCGCAGAGGGCAGCACCTTCGCCGCATCGTCACAGGCGCGAGATATCTTGACTATAGAGTGCGTGCATTCTGCAAGCACGCTGGGAGTTCGGGCCGCGCACGCACATATCCATGCGCTTAGTTCCGTTACTACGCGACCTGGGAAGGAATAAAAAAAAACTATTTTAAAGAGCCGGCGCAGCGTGAACTATCGATACCACCGCGATCTTCTAAAACTTATGCTTGATAACAAAAAAAAGGGTTTATCGTGTTTAAAAAGGATATTACTTATGAAAACTATAACTAATATCCGGACGTTTCTGCAATGATGACGATGCAATTATTAGCCGCATTGGGTTTTCACTAAAATTCGGAGACACGACACGGAAAATGGACTTATTATAAATACTCTATATTAGCTACTCGTTGTTAAAGTAAAGTAAGTAATAGTGAAGTCGTGAAAAATAAGGGTTGTAGTGCTCACTCCTCCTGAAAAAGACTGCTTATTGTGGTCGAAATGTCCACAACAAAAAACTTGTTAAACTCCTGTGTAAATACGTGAGTAATTCCCGTTGTTATAAAATGAAGGGCTGCAGTATGTGCATTACATACCAACGATATCAACGGCGAGTAGATCGCACAAAGCCGCCAGCTGCGCGCTGTCTGCACGTCGCACGGCGCGCTTGAACGACACGAGCGTGGAGTGCACGTGCTCAGCCAGCAGCGACGTGTACTGCTGTAGCAGGACTTTGACGCCGCCGCGAGAGGACCGACCGCCACGCGTCCACATTGCCTCACAGAATAGTAATCTGAAATTACAATACGATACAAAACACTTTATTGTACACCAAAAACGAAAAACATTAATAAAAACGCAAAAAGAGACACAATGGGCTGCCTTATCGCTAAAGAGCGATCTCTTCCGGGCAACCTTTGGATGGAAATTAGAAATTGTTCAGAGTAAGGGTTTTTGTCAAAATAGAAGTTGCTTGTAAATATAAATATAATAATCTTTCTGCGAGGTAAGTTTTCTTTGAACTTTTAATATAAAATCTCTTTCAAAACACAGTTCTTATTGATGGTGATTTTAATATGGATTTTTTTATTTGCTTTAGTCTATTCTTAGTAAATTATTTGCGGCTTAGAATTCATCTACTATTTATTTACCAGAGATTCGAATTATACGACTTACCTTTGAAACCGTACAAGTAGATCACAGCTAGGACTAACAGTATCATGCATCTTTGGATCGTCCGTTTTACTTTTATCGCCGTGAATAACCGCATTCAATTGCAATCGCGTCTGACAGCTAGTATTTTTGATCAGATGTTTTACCTGCAAAGGAACATTTTCGTAAGTTAATACAAATTGGCGTTCAAAACTTACCCAATAGAAAATTTAGACATAGCTTACCAAATGCATAAGAGGCACTGAAGCTCCCTTTTCAGCGTTAACATTGCTCAGTTGATACTCTTCCGTGCATCCTTGAAATAAATACCGAATTTATTATAAATCTATATTTATAACAACGTACTGGATAACAATAATGTTTTATTTTTAATACAGACCACTATCTTCTTCGCCGGGCGTGCTACTTCGCGTACTGCGCTGGCCAGTTATGATATCAATTTGATCATAACTCCTGAAATAAACGCATATGTAATTATTACACATAATAAAACACACAGTATAATTTGTTTTTCGACACTATATTCAAAAAAGTTATATCTTGCAATATCCAAGTGTTTAAACGTATCATTATAGAACGCTTTCTACTCGTAGAATGATAAGTTGGTCTACTTCTAAAATCCTATTTAAAAGGTAATGGGATATTCATCTAATGGGAACAGTAACTTACTTAAACATACAAAGTTAATTATCTAGATGGCTTTAATTAATTTTATCCGATCTAACCTATTCGCTTATAATCTCTACGACTGTCAAGATACAAAAACGTACTTGTCCATGTACAAATGATTGTATTTATCGGCAGAGTGCGCTTGCAGGGCAGTTCTCAGCGCGTCCCTCAGCCCGCCGCCGCCCAGCAGCGACCACACCAGCAGCTCCGTCATGAACCGCGCGCCCGTGCTGGCTGGCGCTGATCCTGCGAATAATAGATACAATTACTTTATTGTACACTATTAATAGCATAACATAAAAAGTGGAAAATACAATAGGTAATAATGGGACAATTGGCGGCCTTATCGCTAAAAGCGATCTCTTCCAGGCAATACCACTTGTACAAATTATAAAAAACTAAAGTTAGTAAGTACCTACAATAAATAAATATTGCTGGACAATTCACACAGGAACATCTAGAATCTAGTCCCATCTAACAATACTTGAGTTCGGTGGTGCAGCCTTTCTTACATTTTTCAATTACAGTTGTGTGAACATACGTTTTTTTATATTCTAAGCATTTATAATAACATGAAAAAAATATTTTTTTGGACCCGATCCTACCGATTGCTTTCTCTTGAGCCCGTAATGCTATGATATAGCCGAGTACCCACCTAGCGAACAGGCTCGCGCGGCAGCCTCGCGAGCCAAATGCCTCGGCTGGTGTGGACGTGCCTCGGACTGCCTCGGGCTTGCGTTTTCACTCGCAGCACGGCTCGGCCCGAGCCATTAGTTGTGGCTCAGCCTGCCTCGCGAGGCGGCCTCGCTAGGTGGGTACGCGGCTTATGATACACTCTGACTATTGATTATTACAATTATATTAGCGGACACAGCGTTCCTTACACATGGAATTTATTAGCATTAATAACTTCATCTTATATTTAGCATAAAATTGATCTACCTTGAGGCAGTAACCCGATAAGATGGTGCGCTCTGACTTGCGGCGTTGGAAGCAGCAGAGGCCACGCGGCGGCCAAGGCCTTCTTAGCGGCCACGGCGGCGGCCACGCCCGCGCGGCCCTCCACCAAGGCCACCAGCGCGCTGTGGACGCCAGCACTCCAAGAGCGGCCTTCGCTCTCACTCTCGTCTACGTCTATGCCTCTTGCGCATTGCCAGGCGTGCACCTGGGAAGAGGAGGAGTTATTCATTTTTATATAAATTAGATAGTAGATTAAAACTTGTTATCTTGTATTCCTTGTTTCTCGAAAATATAGCGTTGATGAATAATAAAATCAAATTAAGATGAAGATGATAAAGTTTAATACTTAGTTTGATACTTTTATGAAGTTGACTATAGGTACGAGTAAACTGTTCATAACTTAAAGTGTAAAATTACCTGTAATCGAAGCAGGTTCAAGCATGCGATAGCAATACACTCAATCTCTTTCATTGGCGCTGTTGCACATTGCTCAACAACCAATTTCAGCAATCTTTCAAGAAACCTGTAACATTTAAATAAAAATAAATAAATAAATATTGTTGGACAATTTACACAACGACATCTAGCTAAATAATATAATTAAATCATATATAATGTTTATTTATTCTGAACTCAATGCGTATTGTTTTAAAGTGCTTACTTGAAAGTGCTGTCAGACAGGTCAATAACAAAGGGCATACAGGACGGAAGATCTCTTGGGTTCTCCTCACTCCACACAAAAATATGTAAAGAACCACTGGTTACTCCTGAAATATAAAACAATTGTAGAAATCTACAGTAGTTATGTAACTATACTCGTTGTATGAATTCAATTTTGCTTCTAACTTGCCCTAATGTATTTATGTTAATGTAGTTCCTAAAACTATCAACAGATGGCACCACCAAGCATTTTAGATCGCGCTGGTGGAGTGTTTACAGTTTACAGCCGTAGTAAGGGCAGGAGATTATTTTTGTTTAGTTCAGACTTCAGACCGTACGCGGCTCTCGGAGAATGATTACATCTTTTTTGTGGTTATCTCTGGTGTCATTTACAAACTCCGAAGACGTGGAAGTTTGGACCAGGGCTGGAGTCCCTACACTCGTACTGTCTCGTACCTGGTTTCCTCAAAACTTCGTAATCATTGTACAGAATGATGTCTGATAACATCATTTTGTACAACGAATTAACGAAGTTTTTGATGCGTTTCATTTGGCTATTGTCAAATGTAGGTAGGTAAAACCCTTAGGGGCCGTCCATTAATCACGTGAGGCTCATAAGGGGGGGAGGGGGTACGGAAAACATCACGAGGGGGAGGGGGGGTCTCGTTAGACATCACGTGTATTAATTTTATTTATTTTTTTGTCAAAAAGCGCATTTTCTGAACAGAAATTTTGAAATTTGTTTTTCGAATCAAAGACATTTTTTAAATATTTTTTTCCAGTCACAAATAGGCTTTACATAGACTTCCAAAAAAATACACGTGATCCAGGGGGGGGGGGAGGGGGGGTGGTCCCAAACCTCACCAAATATCACCATGGGGGAGGGAGGGGTCAAAAAATGAGAAAAACGACCACACGTGATTAATGGACGGCCCCTTACGTAATGTACCTTTTGTGCTAGGCTTTACGGACTTCCGACATTTAACAATGAAGACCTATAGAAAATCAGTCATTTCGTGAAAAGTTCTTTTTGAAATACGTACTTTATGTAGATCAGTAAGTACATTTTGATATTCAGACAAAACCAACCGTAAGGGGTAAAACTAATTGGATAATAAAAGTAGCAGTGATATGTCAAATGACAGCCGGAAATATATCTCACCATTAGCCTTAAAGGAGGGGCTGAGCACTTGCAGCAGCTGCGGCGCCGGGCGCGTCATCTGCGCGCGCTCGTGCGTGCCCCACGCGTACAGCGCGCCGTCCGCCGCGCGCGCCAGCCCGTGCGACGCGCCGCAGGACACCTCCGTTATCTTTATACCTGCAAAACATATAAAACATAGTTTTTTTACCATTATTTCATGGATAGGCCTAAGTTTTTTTAGAAAAGAGATGGATTTTTAAATGTGTAAATAGTTCAAAAATGCTAATCATTGGTCTATGTCATGGCATGAAAAGAATCATCAATATCAGTCCAATATTGGGCATAGGCGTTCTAAAACTTGCGCCAGTCTTCGCGGTTTTAGGCGGCTAGTCTTATTGGCGACTAATGTCGTCGACCCATGGTAAAGGTAGTCTGTCTGTTGTGTGATTTTGGTCAAATAGTAAATGTTTACCTTGAAACGCTTCAATTGCTTTCGGAATTTTAACACTCTCTGTGCTACCGTGTCCCAGGCGATAACCATCACCTTTCCCCCACGTATACACTTGACCACTGCAAACAAAGACAAGTTTAAAGCAACCTACATCTTAGACACCAAATCCCATTACTCCATAAATCTATAATGTAAGTTTATTATTTTATTTAATACTAGCTTTCCGCCCTGCGGCTTCGCCCGCGTTTTACACTTTCCCGCAATTTTCTTTGCTATATTATAGCCTATGTTACTCGGGGATAATGTAGCTTTCCAAAGGTCAAAGAATTTTTGAAATCGGTCCAATAGCTTCGGAGCCTATTCATTACAAACAAACAAACAAATCTTTTCTCATTATAATATTAGTATAGAAGTATATAAATTTTTTATAACCATACCTTATTCTAGATAGAAAAAAATCACGCGGTGTAAACTAGCTAGATCCATTATTAGGTACCGACCTACCAAAGAAGAAAACAAACCACTGACCACTCACATCTCATTCAAATAAGATTCTTATAGCACAACAATATAGACGTAACTTACGTATCAGTCAACGCCGCATGCCAGTCCAGTCCGGTATAAACCTTAGTGATCCTCAGAACCGACAAGGAGGTTATAGTCCGCGGGACCCCCGCTTCACTGTCGCCGAACACTTGCACCGCGCCCTCCCATGTACAGCACAGAGTTTGGCTTTCTCCCCAACCTACGAAACAGAATTTAAATGCTCTTAAATCTTTTTAAGGGACAGATGTACACATAATGTTTAAAGAGCTGTTGAGAGTTGACATCCATTAAAACAAAAAACAGAGTAGTGCAGTGAGCGCCCTCTTTCTTAAAACTTGAGGTTAGTGTGAATTATTATTAACTATTAAACACATAGATTTTTATCGCTACTTATTAGTATTGGCTCCGGCATTCGGGTAGGTATGCGCACCACTTATATTATGTGTTTTGGCTTTAACTCTAATTTTTTATCGATAAAATAGGTTTCTTTTGAAAACTGCCCTGAATCAAACGGGTTCATCTTTACAGAACCTCAGTAAAATTAAGAGTTTTAGACATTAGTAATGTAGTGAGATTTGCCTTAGTGCAAATACACTTACTTACAATTACCTTACTCACATCACTTACTGTAAACGCTACTTACCTAAGGCGACATCGATGATCCGTTCAATATTATGCGCGTTGAATGACACGGGCTGAGGCGTCAAACAGTTCTCAATGGTCCCGTGTCCGAGGCGGCCGTGCAGACTGCGCCCCCACGTGTACAGCGCTCCTCGGGCCGTTATCACCGCACTGCCGAGGTAAAAAACGAACTGTAGATCTATTATGACAAGCTAATTCCGCTTATAAAAATTTCACACAACCAATAAATCCAACCTTCCCGTTGTCCCCGGTGACCGTATCCCCGTGGCGGGGATAACGGCACGTGAAAATTATTCATTCCCGTTGTCCCCGGAGCAGCGAAGACGTGGCGGGGACAAATAATGACGTGCCGTTGTCCCCGTTAAAGCTGTTTTGCTTTTAAAGATTAATTGACGTTTGGAAACGAATAGAAAACTTGTGATAATTTCTCATGGGTTAAGTGACAACGTATTAATAGCACGATCTTGAAATCACACACTTTTAACAGCGCCATCTATGAATGTGCTACCGTAACACCTGATTTTTTAACCCTGGGTGCCGTGCCGTGTATTCGTGTGCGCCTCAAGATCACACGCCATAATACTATATGCCATAATACCTGCAAGCAACTCCTGCAGACACCTTGACGACCTCATGGTGGTGTAGGTGGTGTATGGAGGCGGGCGAGTCCCGAGGCGCCGTGTCCCCGTGTCCCAGACGCCCGTCGTCGCCCGCGCCCCACGACCACACGCCGCCGCACGACGAGGCGCAGAGAAAGTGCCGTCCGGCGGGATGGCATGCCACTTGTGTTATTATACGGTTTTCTAGACCTGTTTAGAAAATTATTAGGGTGAAATTTGGAAGGAAAAGGTAAGTGGGTAAAAATACTTTTTGTCGTATTGTCATAATGTACATTTCGCTTGTATAATACTGATCATGGCGAATTAAATTATGACTATCTTGGAATAACGAAAAACTGCTAAAACAAAACAAATCATAAATCCCGAGTTAAATCAAAATATTGTTCTCAACAAAATACACGTTCCCATTTCGACTTAATGAGTTTAAAGTGAGTAAGTAGTTTGTGAAAAGCACTTTTATTAACTATTTTATAACTCCGTTACCTGGTACAAGATGTGGCGTCATGGTATCGTAAGGCAGCGTGTATATAGCACCGTCGTGGGTCAACAGAAGCGCCACTTTCTCGGCGCAGGCAACTTGCTGTATCCTTAGCATCCCCAGTGACACCGAACCAACTCCAACTGATACAACCTCTTGGGCGGATTCCGTACACTGTAAATTAATATTTGAATGATATAAACAATTTGATTTCACCAATTTTTTTGTTATGTAATGTCATGTAAATATACGACATAAAAAGGAAATACATACATACTTTTTAATGTTGGTATCTTGACAGAATAGCCTTAAGAACAAAATTTAACTTACCGTAACAAATCCTTTCAATGGCGGCAGCAGAGGTGTCCCAAGCCGATCTAAATGGCAAAGTAAAGCAATCCCCGCTTGTCGTACGCTCATCAGTCCATCGCCACTTGGGATACTTAGTTCTCTGAAATACAATACAATAGAAATAAATCTTGCCATTTTTATTATAGTTAGCTTTTTGTAAGCTCATAATGTCTATTATATGTTTACTATATGTGAAACTTACAAGGCTTATTGAGAGTAATCTTTTTGTGCTTTAGTCGCTTATATAAAGAGTACTCACTTCAGGTATGCAGTAGTAGGATTTGGTTCTGAGGCAGGTTCGTTATTTATTATAGGATTAGGCGTCGGAACTTTAGCCATACGTCTCAAGAATGGGCCTAAAGGTGCAGTGCAATCTTCCAAAGTTATTCTGAAAAATAAATATTAATTAGATTCTTATTCATACGATCATTGTGTACAATTCAATTAATTGTCATTAAAACTTTTTGGAATTTTTTTTCGTTATCACTACAAAGAAAGAGCATATTGTCTTACCGGTTATCTGGCTGTCGTTTTTGTCTCGGAGGTAAGGTGACTAGAACATCAGCAGCTTTCAAAAGCGCGGGCAACTCGGCTCTTCGCGCGCAAAGTTCCACCCAAACGCATATTGAAGTCCGCCAATCACCGAGTGGGACGTTGCAGCCTAGTTCACTGTTAAAAAACGTGATCCTTTAAGGTACAGATTCAATTCCTATCAGTTCCATTGATCTTGGTAGTAGGGAGAAATCAATTTTAAATATTTTATTTGTTTAATTGTGAGTTTTTTCTGTATGCATAGTTCGTGAATTTGAACCTAACTAGAATTTGGGGGTTATTAAATCTTGCTTTGGCTCTGCTTAAATAGCGATTCTCATGAAAAAAAGGTGACCGCTGAAAACAGTAGGAAAAGCTTAACAAGCCCCATAATATGCTTTGTATATTTATGTATTTAACTTACCCAGCAACAACCTGATTTAAAAACTTGGCCGCACTATCAACCACCTCGGCCCATATCCGCTGTGATTTGGGCGTGTTGGCCGCGCCGGCGCCCGCGTACAACGCCGCGTCCGGCAGCGCGCGGACGGCGTCCAACGCGTCTTGTAACAACGCGGAGCAGACGTCCGCGTCTTCACCGCAACGCCACGCGCGACGCACGAGGGAGAGAGCGAGACGCAGCGCTGCTCGGGCTCCTACTCGCGCTAGGCCGAGAGAACTGGAAATAAGGTGAATTAAATTATAGCATTTTGCCGTGTCATGTATGAAACAAAAATTATAAATTACTAGCTGACCCGGCAAACGTTGTTTTGCTATAATTTATAAAAAAAAATTTAGGGGTGGACTACCCCTAACATTTAGGGGGATGAAAAATAGATGTTGGCCGATTCTCATAGATACCGGATAAGCACAAAAAATTTCATCAAAATCGGTCAAGCCGTTTCGGAGGAGTATGGCAACGAAAACTGTGACACGAGAATTTTATATATTAGATTACTTTCCGCAAGTGTCGTTCACTGACTAAGAGTTATCCCAAAATAACCGTAGCAGCATTGTTCTATTTACCTTCTGTACAAACTTACTGTGATCAAAAACCTACCTGGTAATCTTGGTTATTGTACCAAACCAAATAAGGTTTAAATAAGAGTTAATGTATTACATTTATTACAGTCAAGTTCTACATTTGGGATAATTAAATTCTTCAATGATTTTCTTACGAAGAAATATACTTTAAAATGAATAACAATACTTTCAAATGGTTTTGAGAATAATTTTCTCCTTGAATTATAAATATACAAACCTTACAAAACTGCCAAGTATAACCCTGTGATTGAGCAAACATCATTTGCAATCTATTGTGGAATCCATACAATTTCACACTAGAGTGCCTTTGTTATTGAAATTATAATTAAGTGTGGGAATGTCATAGAATCACAGTCTAATATTGCATAATAAAAATTACTAGGTTAATGAAGCATTTTATGATTAAGCTAGCCTTAGCTCTAAGAATCTGCATGCATTAAAAGTAAATTCCCCTGGAAATTTCCAAGGAAATAACAGCTAAATAGCTGAGTAACTATTAAACTATATTTATATTTTAGCCACCCTAAATAGGGTGGTGTTAAATCTAAAATCCCACAACATTATATGTTTAAAAATGTACCCAATTATTTTATATAGGTATTAGGATTTCAAGAACATTCACCTTTCCATATCATCAGTGCTGGGTTCTTCTCCATCTTCAGTACTGTCAGTGCTCCTGTCCACTGACTTATTCAAAGAACTAACTACATTGCTCAGGGTTCGGTTGCTGACCGGGTGTGCTGGCTTTTTATCAACTTTGCCTCTTTTGGCATCTCTATTAGGCTCTCTAAAGCTATTCTGCTCCCTGAAAAGTGCAAATAAGATTAGTATCAAACAAATTAAGCTATTTCAATTTAAATATCAACTGATATTGATTCAACTGCTAAAATATCTATGAAATTATATATTAAAAAACTATACCTAATAACAGCAACTAGATGTCTATTGCACAGTACTATCAAGCGGCGAATTTGTGATATGATAGGACATGTGACGGCAGTATTGATAGCTCGCACCCTCTGCTCCCAGATCAAGGAATCCATGAGATTTTGAAGACATTCCGGACCTATTAAAAAACACTACTATAAAATTTTTAATTACAAATAATTATGCATACCATGCATAGAAGCACTACATATAATAATCATAAAAAATCAATTATATTATATACAAATCATATTTGGAATTTAATAAAATTGATCATAAATAGAAAATTAAACATTAATTGCTCAGATAATTAAATCAGGTTATACCAGGATCGATTTTCCATTTGAGATCATCAATAACTTGGAAGGCAGGTGGTGGTGCTACAATTTGGTTTTGCAAGGAGATGCGCTGGTCCTCTTCAGCAGATAAAGCTGAACAAGGGGGACAGGCACAGCCGGAATGAGGACCACAGAGACCATCACAGCAAGTGCAGGTTAAGATCTAAAAACAGATAAAGTTAGGATAAGTTTTATACTTCATAAATCAAATTTACTCAGAGATGGAGTTCATTCAGTTATTTAGACAATAACTTACAACAATTACTCTATTTACAGGCTTAAAAGGTAGAAGAAGTATTATTTATTAAAATATTATTTACGCTATTATTTACTCCTGATGAACATGTAGAAAAGTATTCTAAGAATGCATGTGGTGCATTCAATCATAAATAAAAAGGTACATACTCTAAGTCCACAATAATATTTCCCACTGTCTCCAAGTTTTGCAGTAATTCCAGCAGCATTAACGAGACCATTTCCGGCCTCGAAATAGATTTCCCTGTCCTGCAAGAGGCTATTGTACAAGGTACAAAGGGCTTCCGGACTTTGCAGTACATCATGTAAGTCAGGATTTAGCCACTTTGCATCCAAATGGTGTTGCGGACGAAATATGAAATCGTCCTGTTCGTCAGGGCCAGACATTTTCGCAACCGGCGGCGCGCCTTCTTAGCTTTCATTAGTTCATAATTCAGCACGATAGGTAAATTCATCTGTTTATGATATTAAAAATTAACATTTTACCACTAGTAGCAAATAAAAAAGATTTTCAGCAACACAGTAATAAATAAAATTACAAGGAACCGATAGAATCAATCGAACAAACGAAAGCTCGACTCCAATACAATACGGGCTGACTGACAGACAGACTGACTGAAGGAAAGCGACAGACAGACAAAGCGAGCAAGATATAAATGATTCCCACTTAAAAATGGATAAAATTGATTACACATGCCTACATATTTATTAGATTAAGGTTATATGTAATGGATAAACTAATATGTAAAACAGTTTAAAAAAATTGATAATATTTTGTTAAGAAATAACTAAATAAGACATTATAAAATAAATAAATACATACCTATTGCTGGAAAATTCACACAGCAACATCTAGCCTCCTATAGGTATATAAGGTTTGCCGTTATTTGTATAAATAAATAAATAAATATTACTGGACAATTTTTACACAGCGACATCTAGCCCCGTGGTATAATATAATATAATAGAAAATAAGATAAGATAATTATTAAGATAATATTGCTGGACAATTCACACATCAACATATTAAGTTCTGTTATAAGTAACTATATTGTACATCTTTAAGGGCTGTGGATTTTGTGTAATAAATAAATAAACATCTAGCCCCGTAATATATCTACATGGTTAACTTGACACACAAACGCACTGCGCACGGTGTATCCTAAGCACCACATCATTCTCATGACAATTATCCTTTTATTTTTGGTGTATTTCGTAGTATTTACGATAAAATATATTAAAGATTAATTATAATATCAGAGATAGATTACGATAGGTTAAATTGCAATTTCTAACGAAAATATATCAAAGATGGCTACACTTTTTCATCTACCTACCTACATTATGTCAAACTTTACGTTCCGTTATATGTAGTCCTACAGTAAACACACCTGATAGTACCATAATAATATTGCATATATAAAACCTTAATATTTTGACGAATAGAAATATAATAATATACTGATTCCTTAGCAGTAGCATAACATATGACATATATATAATAATTTCGTATTAAGATAAATTATAAATTCCAGGCTTTAAAATATAGCAATGACAGCAAGATTTACTGCCAGTGCCAGTGTCAGTGTGACTCAATATTTTGCTTGCAGTTCACTTTATTGTTGTACTGGTACTGCACTTTTTCGTAATTTCGTTTGTGATGTGATCGTAATTCATTCATTTTCGTCCTTCGCGTTTACTTAAAAGTTTTGTTCATGTTATGTATTTTACGCTCTAATAACTTAATTATAAACTGTTCAGATGGATGTGGATCAGGATATAATAATAAATAAACATTGCTACGGTAAATATAACCTTTTCAGTTCCGGGGCATGCATGCACAATAACATTGTTTTCATTGAAACGTAGTGTTATTGACCCGCTGAGTTAATTGCACGTGTCCTTGTGTATATTTTCTAATTTTAATAAGTAATTGCCTGATATAAATGTACTATTTGCGAACAAAAGAATAAAATACACTTCAGAATTTAATTGTTGATAGGTGTATTAAGCGGAACCCTGTATTACCGATAATTTGTTTTGATAACAACGAAATTATTTATTTATTTATTTCTGCTAATATTTTTATCATTATATTATTGTTGTATTGAGCTTAACACATAGGACTAATTAAACACACCCATTTATTTTTTAACTTTTTTATTTAACTCATATAATTATATTAATCAACTTCCTACCGCTAGGAATGGTTGATTTAATATAACATAATAGCAAGTCTTTTTACATAGAATAATGCTGCTGCTCTTTTTTTTGGTTAATAAATATTAAGATAGTACTACAACCCCACAGTAGAGGGAATCTAAGGCTAGCAACACATAGCCTATACATATTGATTGTTTTTGAATGTTATTGTAATTCCTTGTACTATTTTAGGTGATTATATCTTAGATCAACTGGTCAAGGATTGTCAATGGTCATCGCTATTGGATGGGGCCGATGCATCTCCCAGTGAAATCTTAGCTGATGCTGCACCACTGTTAATACCTCCAATATCTCCACTGCTAAGTGTTAAGTCATCACCAAGTAGCAGTCTATCAGATTCAGGCAGTGATGATGATTCCAAAAAGTAAATAAAACCATTACCTACAAAATTTTACTCTACAAAATATTTTCAATTAAAATATACCAAAAACATGAAAAATGAACTTAAATATTTTTATTCTTTTAGCAGCATTAGTAGTGCATCAGCTAGACAATTGTCGCAGTCTCCTTATGATTGGTTATGTGGGTTTGATGAGCCTTCCTTTGACTTGAAACCTGAAGATGTGGACTTATTTTTGCTGAAAAAAGGTATTGTTAAATGTATATTATTATTATTCATTTATAGACAGGGAGCCATAGGCTGCTGTATCTACGTCAAACAGTTATGAGTAGTTTTGTGTGTCTTTTGTGAGTTTCTTGCTATTGTTTCGTAACCAGGTATATAAATAAATATTGCTGGACAATTCACACAGCAACATCTAGCATAGTGATAATTATTTATTTGTGTTTTAAATTCCATTTAAATTTCTGCTCAAAAACCTATTTCTAGTTGGATTTGAATTTTGTTTATTTTCTTATTACAGAACCTAGTTTAGAAAATTCTCAGGAACCAATACTACATCAAGCTAAAAGAGGACCTGTTGTTTCAATTGAGAACGGAATAATTGAAGTAAGTTTTATAATTCATGTTTGTATGTATGTTGTAAGAGATCAGTTTTATGTTTTTTAGTTAATTGTAAATTTAATACCAAAACAATTTATGACTTGTACCTTATTATGATTTAATCATTTATCACAGAATAATGATGTATGAAATAAATAATGAGAAACTAAAAAACAAACAAATTGTGGCAAATATCCTGTGATAAGCACAATATTATAAAGAATAAGTCATAATTAGTTTTGTAATTAAATCAAAAATAATCTAAAAAACATAATTTCAAATGTTATAAAACTAATTTTGTTATAGGGTATTCAATTCAAAAGAAAGTCAAATGACACAAATTCACCTCACAACACACAAGTTGAATCAACCAAAGGTACATAAAATTGTTAATATTCTTATATTTTACCAAATACAATAATAATTGTGATTGGATTCAGTACTTTAAAAAAAACTTTGTTTTCAGCTAATGGCTACATACAAAATTCTCTTTATAAAATTGAAAATGAGCATCCTACAGTAAACATAATAAAAGATGAAAAACATAGTCCTAGCCAGAACTTAAAGCTCATTGTGGATTCCAAAACAATACCAAGTATACTGAAACAAGCACATGTAAACCAGTCAGTTGTTATACCAGAAAGTACAAATGTAAGGAAAATTATACTAAGTGAACTGCCTCATTTGAATGCTGTGACAGATACCAATAATACAAATAGAGTAAGTTTTATACTAAGAATCACTTATAACCTATAGACCTGGTACTTCTACTTTATTAATCATGCAACATAATGAATTCTTATTATTTTACTAATAAGGTAACACCGCCAAGAAATATAGTCATAAACGCCGCCAACATACCTCAGAACATTCCTACAAGCCCCGTACCAAACAGCGTCATACCTAAGGCGGAAATTATTGATGGCGTCGATATATCCAACTGCAGTGAAGCTGAAATAAGAGCTATCAAGAAACAACAGCGAATGATAAAGAACCGGTAAGTTTAATTGTTTATCATTGTTCTATTTTATATATGTTACCCTATTTGGATGATTATTTTTTATTTTAGAGTTAGTGCTTCATGCATTTCAATTAGTTCTGGTGGTATAACATAAATTATCTCCATATCTTTTATGTTAATATCAAACTAATTTTAGTGAATCAGCATCTCAATCACGGCAAAAGAAGAAAGAATATGTAACAGCTTTAGAACATGAACTGTTAGAGGCGAAGCAAGAGATTGCGCGGCTGCGGCGAGAAAACCATCTACTGCGAGATCAGCTGAGCAATGGAGGGAGAGGAAGAAAGGTGAGAAGGAAATATCTGATAGTAAATACTATTACATATTTATTTTCCTTCTATTTTATTACTATTTTGTATTTTTCAGTTCGATCTTGTAAAAGCACACAATTAATAAGGACAAAAGTATATAATTTATTTTAGTTTCTCCTAATTCGGCTTCGGTGAAGCTAATGAAATCTAGCCTTAAATTCATTTATAAACATTTTACAATTATTTCCCTAAAAAAACCATATTAGAACCAGCATAGATACAAATGATAACAATAAATAAAATTGTCCTAAATCTTTAAATGTCTTATCTTATTTAGGTATGCGTCTTATACATATGTGTACACTTGTTTTATCTAAATAGCTTTAAATTAATAACCCATTAAACACAACACGCCTATAATTTCGTTGACACTGTATGACGAAATGTAAATATTACTGGAAATATTATTTGCACAGGTTTTTCTTAACAAACATGGAACTTCGCAGGTGTTCTGTATATGTTATTGATGTGACCTTGTCTGGTATTGTGTACTAACTTATCTACCTTTGGTGTTGCATTTCTCCGGGAGAGACAAGGACGCTTTAATTTGTATTATTGTTTTAATGTTGTCTGAAATAAAATGAAATTGATAATTAAATGTGATAGTCATTATGAGTGGCAATAGCCTCAATTCATTTGCTAGCAGTAAGCTAGTAATGGTACTTAATATAAACAGTTAAATAACTAAACACAGTTAATTTTATGGGTTGTATTAATGATTATATTTTATGTTGCAGATTCCTAGACTAGACACATCACTGTTTATACCTAAGAAGAATATCGCCGTCTTATTTGCTATGGTTTTTATGGTGTCCTTGAACTTCAATGTTTTAGGGTGAGTAGACTATGTACCTACCTTAAAAACTGTTTCAGATATGAAAACAATACGTTAACTCTATGTAAACTTATAACTTATACTGTATTTTATACTGTATTTTAAACCTCTTTTAAATTATTGCTCACAGTCTCACAGAACTACATGTACTTATATTAAATTACGCACTTTGGGGAATAAAAACTCTAGCGTAAGTTTTTATTTACGAAAATTCTTATCGTACAAAAACCGGCTCTTATCAACGACAACATTTCATGTAACGTATTCTTTTCCATAGATACCACGTATCGTTTTGTTTTCTAGATAAGATGCTTCAGACAGTTTAGCTCAAGTTAATCACTTGGATGGGAGAGTAGGATTAAATTCAAATCGTATCTTTGTACTTTTATGGAAATATGTGCGTTTCTCTTACTAATTTTAGTAAAATGAACTTTGATTTAAATAACTTTTTATTTTAATAAGTACATACTAGGTATGTGTATTGATACCACCCTATTTCTATCGTCGTCATATCGGTATGGTATGCCCTTAGTCGGCTAAGGGTTTATTTCTATATAATGTAAACCCTTAGTCGAATACGTTAAGTACCTACATGAAATGTTGTCGTTGATAAGAGCCGGTTTTGTACGATAAGAATTTTAAATTTTTTTAAGTTTAGGCTATATTATATTTCCACATAGTTATGAATCTCAAATCAGTTATCAAGCGCTACAAATGCTACAATGTTTCTGAGTTAGCAATTGGCCATTACAGGTGGAATTCAAAACCTTTTGTTGGGCCTTCAATGCCACATAGTAACACGAGACACCTACTATGGGCAGACGAGAATTCCATGAATATCGTGTCAGGCAAGTTCTCCATGTATTTTATAGCGATAATAATCGTGACGATGTTTACTTCAGCCATTAAACTACAGTTGTAAACCTACATTTTCTAAAGCAAATTTTAGCTTTATAATTATTTTGTCTAATCATATTATAAATGGTTTGGTTTGATATGGATTTAAAGATTGCGATTGCATTTGAGTGATATAAGTTACATACAATCATAATAAAAGCGTAATATAAAGTGTGGAACTTTTTAACATAGTTTAAGAACATTACCTCATAAACCATGATATAAATGTATTTGGGGGCTTATCAAAAACTAAATGTCTTTTAATTTCCCGTTATTTTAGTCTCTGTGTAGATTGCACTTAAAACAGTGCCCAAAACCAAATCATATTAAACATGCGAGTATACATTGAAGGCAAGATGCAGTTGACTGCTGCCTTTCTGGCATATTTGTCGCCGTATATCGTACCCTTATGTATACT
Source organism: Chloroclystis v-ata (assembly GCA_963691955.1). Lineage (NCBI taxonomy): Eukaryota > Metazoa > Arthropoda > Insecta > Lepidoptera > Geometridae > Chloroclystis > Chloroclystis v-ata. Next base: position 8,575,815 of record OY829905.1, read on the forward strand.
TCGAGCTTAACTGTTACCTACTTATGTTCGTGGATACCCCATTTTTATATAAAAACGTGTTTGAAACCGCGTAAGTTTTGTTACTAATATGTTTATCCATATCCAGGTAGCGACGAAATCACAAACTCAACATACAGCAGTGATTGCAAGAACGCTACTATGAAAGCAACCGATGGTATAAACCAGACGGAAAGCATTCGAATCGCTGGAGAGCTGAAACGGTGGATCGGAGCGGGGAAGAACCTGAACTGGACGTACGACGCGCCGAGACGAAAACGAGGGTATAGCCATGAGGAGAGAATTAATAGTAAGTATTAATTATATATTTTTTTATACTATCAAGTTGCAGACAAGCATGCGGCCTACTTGGTGGAGAGCGGTTACCGCAGCCTGTGGACGCCTGTAGCATCAGATGTTAACCCTTTAAATGCTTCAGTCAGAGTACTCTTTTTGAATAAACCCATGCTATAGTTCTTTGGGAAAACCTTGCCCTGAGAATTAAATGAGTTTGAGGAACTTGTGGCATTCACCAATCAGGGCCAGTGTGGTGAATTACGGCCTAACTAATATTACTACCTACTACTAAGAATGTTTTAAAAAATATAAAGGACACAATTATTTCCGTCTGTTTCGATAGATACTAATATATATAATACATGCCGCTGTCGAAGAAAATCTATGACATCCGTTATAAAAGTAACCTTTAAGAACATTATTTAAATAAACTTTAATTGTTCCAGATGGCCTGCTAGAATCCTACCGACTGTTCAGCAAGCTACACCTAGACAACCTCATAGAGATCCCCAGCACTAAAGGCCGCAACATCCGAGACAAAGCACGACTTCGCCGCCTTCGCCGAAAAGACCTAGACTTTGAAAACGCAGTTATCAACTACGACACTCTGTATCGAAAGCCTTTGCGTAAACCAGACGATTTTATTGACGATTTCGGCGAATGGAATGCGCTGCTTCAAGCGTTGCATAGGAGAGACGATACGTTCTATGTGGTTGGGGTTGGAAAGGGCGAGCATTTGTTGTTGCCTGCGGTGTCGCATAATATCACTAGACCACCGAAGATGGCGCTTATTTTGCCGGCTAGGAGTGGAAATGGTATGTAAATTTCAGTTTACAACCTAACTTAATCAACCATCATGGTTTTTAATTATTGTTAGTGATATTATTCATTTTGAGTTTCTTAGGACGCTACATGGAAAGACTGTAATTCAGGTGACTCCAAAACACAGTAGTATATTACTTGTTTCATGTTCTGATGTTTTACAACACGAGTTACATTATATGATTTATATTATATGGTTCATGAATAAGTAAACATGCATGAAATAAGTACCTAATGGGTTCCGGTCACGTATTATTAATGGTGCAATTGCGAATCTACATTTACAGTTGTTTTGAAAGAGGTATTTTAGCAACAAAAATAAACTATGGTTTTTTTTCTTCTATATTCTATGGTTAAGCTGTTTTGACGTGACGGAGTAACAATATTACACGCACATTAAATAACTTACCATGTGAAGCATGTTTGATAATACATATTTAGGAATCCTTTTATCTAAAGCCATGAACCCGTCCGTCCTGCTTCTATTTCTAGTGTTTGTTTATTGTTTATTAAAATAAGATCACAACATTACAGTAGTATTACCTCGTTAACCCGCCGTTTGTGACGTCACTTTGACTTACGTGGTTTGTGACGCCGGTCATACGGACCGGGTTTTTCAAATTGAATTTTCTTAAAAAGTTTTACTGCAGGGAATGTTTACTTATTTAAATATTGAAACGCTATGTTTTTTTTATAGTAATACAAGGTTATATCTTAAATTTGTTATCTTTTATTCATTATTAGGCTTACATAGTTAAAACATTAAAAATAACCAAGTTATTTCTAATGTTGACTTTAAATACCAGAATTTTCAACAAAAAAAATTTTTTTTAACCTTAACAGGCTTTTTCATGTTTATTATAATAGGAACTAAACACAAAAAGGTATTCTTTTTTGTTTGATTATTTTTGTACCATATTTAACTATGACTATTTTACTTACGTAATCTGTGACCCCGGTCTCACGCACCGGGTTGGCACCAAAACTCACACACGTCCGCCTGCCTCGCCCACGCGGGGTGTACCGACGGTAGAGTACGCAAAATCAGAAGACTACACGAAATTGCAACTCAATTGGTTAACTGGTAAAAAAGTTATTCGACTTTTTCGATCCACCCGGTCTCACAGACATACAGGTCACAAACGGCGGGTTAATTATGTCGTTATGTCTATTTAAATCTAACTTATTCACTAACTAATCTAAACACTTAAATCTATTTATTGCACAAAGTTAAATGGTATTTATAATATTGCTATTTCTAGTGTTGTATAGATAAATATAATAGAAAATGAGTAGGTAACTATTATATTCTAAGTATTTAAAATTCTTCCACAGACTCGACACTAGGTGACCATGTGACTTTAATGCAAATCGACTGCTCCGTCGTCAACACGACGATCGTTCAACTCAAGTCCGACGACCTTCCTGAAAGCTTGCGCAAAAAGAACGAACAAACAAAGTCTTCTATAATAGACAACCCTAAACCTCTCAAGAAAATCAACAAAACAGTTAATATACCAGTATTAAATGATGAAAACTTAAAATATTCCAATAACAGTGAAGCAAAAACTGCTGATATTGGACAAGATGCTTTTACTAGCTACTTGATATCTAAGTATGAACATACAAAAAATGGTGTCAAAGATAAGCGAAGAAGAAATGAGACTGCCAGTCGAAAGTACGATAATGTTACAAATAACCCATAGAATTTATTATACACTTAGATATATGTAGTTATATTATAAGGTCACATGTTTTTTATATATTTGCTATTGATCTCTGACATAGCATGGAAATTTATTGTATTTATTTAAGTCATTCCATTTAAGCAAAATGTGCTTTAATTTTATTTAAATCTTTATATTTTTTTAATATATCAAATTATCTAAATTGACAATTATCACAAATTATACTTTCAAGTTATTAGTAAATGATTATCTAGTGTAAGATCTCATACATGTAAGTTTATAGTTATGAATTCCTATACCTATTTGTTGATTTGTAAACCAAAATGTAGGTAATGAATTGTTTCTTAGGTTATGGTAGTTTGAGCTATCCATCAATTTTATAAGCAATGTATATTTAGGTACTTGTTATTATTTTTGTAGACAACTAAATATTCTACTTCTCTTCAATTATATTCTATTTAAGTTACATAAATATTGACGGAATTTATTTTTTCTATTATAATCAAAATTTATTGATTTTCTGTTAACAAGTGTAGTACTTTTAGCTTTTAACATGAGTTTTTAATATTCTGAATAATATAAGTACTTATCTTTATTAGAATATTAGTGTTGTTTTGTGTTATATTAAAAATAATATTGGCATAAATCTTATAATGGTGTGCAATTTTACATAACTTAATAAAAATTTAATTAAAGGTTTCAAACAGTTTTCTTTGATACCTATCGCATTTTATACTATCGTGTGCGTAAAATGACGCTGCTGCTCGATTTCTGAGAAATTAACAAATGCCAAAGCCAGTAAACACATGGCGAAAGATGGGGTTATTTTGTTCTTAGGCCGGCACCACACTGCGAAAAACAGATACCTTCTCGTCTTCTTTTTTTTTGTTTATTGACGTTGACATTTAGGCAGGTCAAGCCATTGCTGTCAGTTTCATTCATTTACGAAAATAACAACATAACCTTAAATCCAAGTAAACGGGCAGAAATTATTACATTTCCAAGTAAATTACAATGAAAAATTAAAAATCTATCTTGTAGAGGGCTTATCTTTAAAATTCTATCATGAACTGCTTGAGACTTTGTCGCGCTGAAAGACAATTGGGTACGATTAACAGAATCACTTCAGTCAAGGCAATTTCTGGACATCACATCAGATATAACGAAACCCAAGACCGATGGAAAGAGAAAGATGGGATGTCTAAACATTGGCAATTAATATATAAAGCACCCATGGACAATATACTCAAATATGTTACTAGTTATCTAACGTTTACCACATCAGCGGTAGGTCTTGGGGGTCTTTACTATGGATTATTTGTGTATGACCCGACCAAATGGAACGAACCTGTATTTCTAAATGAAGACCTTATTATAGCCAGCAATACCACCGAATGCCTTGTATATATTGGGACATTCATTGCATTTCATATTGCAGTCAAAGTAGTGCTCTCCAAATATGTTCTCCGGCTATATCAAAGTGGTGATAGGTTCACAGCTATCTACCGTGGTAGTTTGTGGAATATAATAAATAAGCATGAATTTAATTTGAAAGATGTAAAAAAATTAAACCCAACACTAGTTGTTACATGGGGAGATGCAAGATTTGGCCTGGGTGGTAAACATGGCATTCTATTAGAACAGTACTTCAAGACTCCTGAATATTATAATCATCTGCTGAACGGTGGAAAATCTCAAGTCCAGGAGGAAACAGAATGATGTAAAACTTAGAACTGTACATAGTTATTTGTTAATTTAAATATAGTGTTAAAATAATATTTCATCAGTTTGATTTATTCACAATTTATTTTTAAGTTAATATTTTATTGGAACTAATTATAACTACCTTACTAAAAATAATCAAAGGCATTTAATTTAGAAAATGCCAGTATTATTCCATTTTAACCTAGAATCTCTCTTCAGAGTTGTAGAATCCATCTTATTTACATTAGTTACAAATTTGTCATGGGCCTCAATTTGAGCTGGAGAAGGTTCCAGTTTCTTTGCCACAACACACTGTCCATTCTCTTTCAAGATTGTGTAATTTATATCATCTTGTGTAGGTTCTCCATAGGGAAACACAATGGGAGTTACTTTGATTAAATGTTTTATCTTCCATAATTTCATATTAAGCTCCGGAATATTCTTTACTATAGCCACTCTATTCTGTAAAAGATAATTGTTTAAGATTGCTTTTGTCTAAAACAGATGAAATACAATAGCTGCATATCAACATAATATATTGTATAGCAAGATAACTATGAAAATTATCCACATATACAATTTAAATGGTAAACATAGAATAGTATTAGATAAATGCATGAGAATAAATAAATTACCTCTTCAAGGATGTTAAATTCCTTTAGAATATCCTTTAGATACCATGGATTATGTTTTGGACTTTTAATTCTCTCGATTCTGAAGAGTTTGGAAGGTGTTATCTCGGGATCCTTTTCACCAGGAAATCTATAAAGAAAAACTTATTATTTTAATAAATACTGTAAAAAGTACTTTAGTAATCAGACTAAAACTGAGGAACCACGTCCTATAATACACTGGTATACCATTATAAAATAAAACCATGTAATACCTAGGATGATAGATTATTCCTCCAGGGTAGCGAATACCACCAGGATGTTTGTACCCTTTAGACCTTACAGTTGACAGTAAGGGTGTGAATAGCTTTAGAAGCTGTTTATTCATTTCGTCTTATTTTTACTGCAATGAATGCCTAAATATTTATAATATAAATTTAGAGGAACAATTAAATTATTGTAACCTCAAAATTTTCGTAAAATTTTCAAAACAAACTTGACACTGACAAATGAAAATTTGAAAAAAACACAGACTATAAAAAAAATTGTATTGCTTTTTAATTCATTCATTCAAAATGGGTTACAAAATCATTCCGTGTAGAACTTATTTATTTGTTTTGTTTCGTTGGTACCATGTGCTAAATGTGAATTTGATTCGTTCATTCATTCAATTACAGTTTTGTTTTGATTTCTTGGTTTGTTGTCCGCGCTTTCTTCAATTTATTTATTTAGTTTAGAAAATAATTAACATTGAACCCTGAAATATACTATTTTGAATTGTCTTCTTGCGCTTGGCTGTTCTATAGTACTTTATGTACATTTATAAATAATTGTTTCCGATTTACCTGGAAGGTTTAAAAGTAACGTTGGCTTCATGAAGAAAGTGCGGTTCGAAACTCCAAATACGTCTATTATTTTTGGTATGAATGAATCAGAGTGTCACTCACCTCGCCCATATATCGAGGGCCTTCGATCTAACGCCCCAGAGCCGAGCTATGACGTACCCAGAGTGCTACCTTACAGCAATGATCCCATTCAAAGGTTTGAGACGAGCAACAGCAGTCCATATCCTGCTATTGATAAAACACGTACTCCATTTCAAGAACTGGAAGCCACCTGGAAGCCTTCCAATGACCTGGATCTAAGTTTGCTTGATGCTTCAAATCATGAGCCCCGACAACCAACTTTCAACAAAACAGCTCTGAAGTCGTTTGAAAACAGAATAAGTGATCACAAAGGTATTGAACACAGAATGACTGAATCTTCACCAACTCATAACTCAAATTTACCTCCAAATGTATTAGTAAAAGACAATAGCTTTTTCATAAGGCGAGATAATTTGGATAAATATCACATGACCTCCAGTATACAGAAAGAATTTGGTGCCCCAAACTTGGGGAAAGAGAACAATCCTTTTCAAAAAGTTGAGATTATGAAGAAAGGCTTATATCATAAGTTATCAAACCCTCCAAGTGAACCCATCAAACCCATAATTAAAATGTCCATACCTGAACCAAAGCTAGTTAATTCTATTCAAGATCATTGTCCATGCCATCACTGTGTCAAACCTGTGGAAAATATACCCACATATCAGCCTATGAAGGAAGTACACCAAGAGGCTGGTCATAGGTTTCCCTGCGCTACAAAACCATTACAGAATCACCCACATATTAATCTACAGCAAGGATGCAACTCCTGCCATTGTACTCCTATACCACCAACTTGCACCCATTGCTATGAATCACAACAAAACATCAAGCAACAACATGGCTGTGGAATTCTACCCCAAAATGCTGTCGACAAAAAAACATGGGCAATAGAAAAGTTTCAAAAATCTAATTTAAACTCTATGGAAATAGAAACTCAAACCAATATTACTAAAGAAAAGCGGGAACCGACTGTCGCTGACTTGTTCAAAATCATCAAACTACAAAATGAGCAATTGCAACTTCTACAAAACAAAGTTGACAAGTTCATTACTGCCAGTCAACAAAACACACCCACTATGTCCTGCAGTTCCGAACAAGTGTCAAACGAACAAGTCAAAATGTCCATTGGAGTAATGACTAGCTTCGAAATGGTCAGGACATCCACTGTAATAAACAAAGAAGTCATAAAACAGACAAATGACAATCAGATACAATGCAACAGGTCACAAGTTAGTATAAAAGAGGTGGTTTCAAAACCAAACAGTCTTAATTTCCTTGAGGGTATTATCCCAGTTAATAATCCACCTGATCAGAAGCAAGAATGTGTCACAGATAAAACAATGAATGAATTAAGCCTTTATAATGTGCAGGTGGATAATGCTACCTCACCGAACATATCTCCAGAGCAAACCCTGTATCTGGATGTGAGAGATTATAGCGAGTATGTATAAATATATTTACATAAAAGTTATTCAATGTTACCTATTATTAAACTGTTGTCTAATAAAATTTACTTCATTACAGTTCAGATGAAAGCAACATTGACCAGTCCAATGTTGGATGGACATACTACAACAAAGTAATGGTAAGTCTATGTGGATCATACATTACCTATTAAATTTGTTTCAAGTACCTACTTATATTAATTTTATAGTGATTAACTCTCCTTAAGTTTTCTTAATAATTAGAAAATGAAGATTAATTAATTAACTGAAGATCAGGTATGGGATACATTCGAGCTTTTACGTAACTCCTCGATAACGTTGTGGTTAGCGCAACCAGGGCTGAACTGGGTGGCGTGGAATCCCACTCGAGGAAGAAGGTTACGTTAATTGTAATTTTTCCTATACCATTTTCTAGATGCAATGTTGTAAATATTGTACGACTTTGTTTTATACCAAGTAGTGATTTCTCCATGAAAAGGAAAATTTCCCTTGGAAATACCAGACAAGCTCTCAAGCACATTGTTCATTGATGTATTTCAGACGCACGTGAACGGCATGCTGCAAGACTCGGAGATGCCGTCGTCGGCCAGCGCCATGTTCCGCAACATGCGCCAGCAGTGCGTTCAGATGCAGATTGACAAATCCAACATAAGCGTCACTAAACGGTATGCCATCGAACACGCGTTCTTAGGGATTCTGGTTACATAAATATGGTATGCTCAAAGCTTTTGTTACCGGTAAGATAGATATTTTTTATCATAGATTTTAAAGATTTAGATTCCAAAAAATCCTAAAGATCACTTGGACAAGTCAATAAATAAATAAACATACATATGAACATCCATACAATTGGAACAAATATTTGCAGATCGTATTAACTTATGACTTATTATAACTCGCTTCGGCCGCGTACGAAACCGGAGTCTCGTAACCAGTTACGATAGAAGAAAAAATCCTCTTTTTACGAAACCAGTTACTAGCCAATAGGTTTTTTTACTCTTACGAAACCGCGGTTAAATTTTCGTAACTGGTGACGAGTAAAGAATGTGAATACCTTGTACGATACTAGTATTAAACTATTGTAGTTACAAAGCGATAGCAATATTCCATATATATTTTACGTTAGAAATTTAAGACATAAGTAAATAATAATAAGTAATACAATAAAAGTCCTCGAAATATCCATAACTGCTATAATGTATTTGTTTTTCTTAATACGAATAGATATGTAAAATAGAAAGAGGGTTTATCATTTTATAGTTTATTTAAACAATTAGGTAACTAGATAATAAAATTAAGATAACACTAAAACATATTAAAATTCTTACCGGTAGAGTTCGAAAATTAATAGCCATTTTCAAAAATATCAAACATGCAGCATCCGTAAAACAGTTAAAAACCACCTAATACGCATTATGTCAATCAAAAACCCATATTCTACCACTAGAAAGAGCACAAAGAGCCGTGCTCAAGGTTGCTTTCTCTCAACCTTACAGATACCCGACGACACAGCTATACAATGAATGTCACGTACTAACTGTTAGGCAACTATTTATTCAACAAATTGTACTCAAACAAGCCCTCAGCAATTAACTTAAACCCTAAACATGACATTACAAAAAGACGTAGAGATAAAATCTATATTCAAGAACAATTTAGCACAACCTTTGCTCATAAACATGTTTGTTGCTTAGCTCCATATCTTTTTAACAAAATTAATAAAACTCTATCTATACACAAAAACACAAAATTTGAATGTAAGAAAAAACTTGAATGTAAAAAAATAAATAAAACGGAATACATATTTGTGACACCGGAAGTGCACAGGACGAACGCCAACAGTAGACTGAGCTAGGCCGAACTGTGTGCATGAAGGAATTTGCTTAACAGTCTAAATCTAATTCTAGGATTAAATCTAAGACAGAGGGGGCATGGTCAAACATAACTAGGTACGCAAGAACAAAATAAACTACCGCCTTGTAATTCTTTACTTAATTTCGATTTCTTATGTCGAAACCAGTATCGGTTAAGGAAAAAAACCTATTGGCTAGTAACTGGTTTCGTAAAAAGAGGATTTTTTCTTCTACCGTAACTGGTTACGAGACTCCGGTTTCGTACGCGGCCGAAGCGTTATAACTAACACACATAATATAGTAATAACTTGATGCAAAATTATAGGCCGGTCATAGAAGTATTGAACCAAACGATAAATGATTCGACAATAGGGGTTTGATAAGCTGTTCTTTTAATTAATTGGTCGTTTTATCCATTAGTTACGCTTTGGCGCACTCTATCGTTTACATACATTGCGTCAGAAATGTCTCAATTATGCGGGCCCTTCCTACTTTGGAAATGCTACAATCTGATTGAGGAGTGATATATGAATTTTGTCAATATCACACGGAATTTTTAACCATAATAACATTTTATGGTAAATTAACCGTAGCTGAATTACATTAGTTAGGACGCTCGGACTTTAATTCCCAAGTCATAGTAGTAAAACAATGAATAATATGAAATAAAACATCGTGAAAAATCCCTAACTGTGTTGACGAATTACCCTTCTCTATATTATGATAAGAGGAGCAAAAAGATAATTCTATACATGTGTTACAGTGTGAAGTTCGGTGACGACCCACTGGGAGTCCACCAACCGCACATCCACGCGACGGACACGAGCCTGAAGATGAACCAGCTCGCAGCCAAGTACCTGCCCGCCGCGCCGCACAGGACGCCGCACACAGCGCCGAGAGCGCACAAACCAGCCAACATCGACATGTCCTTCGCGACTAGAAACTATATGGAGAGGCATAAGTTGCTGCAAGGTACGCAATAAATAGCATAGAATAGAAAACTCCACAAAAACAGAAACACACAATACACACTTAAAACTAAAACATTTGGAGTACAATGGGCGGCCTTATCGCTGTTTGTGATTTCTTCCAGGCAACCTATGTATGGACTGGACAGTTATAAATATATAGACAGTGGTGTAAAATAATGGATTACATAATAGTACCTATATAGAAAGAAAATATAAAAAAAAATTGCTGGACAATTCACACAGAGACATCCAAGCCCCGTGATAAACTCTAAGCTTGTGTTACGGGTGCCAGATTTTTAATAATATAATAAGATAATATAATATACATACATAGATAGATATTTTTTTATTATAAAGATATAATATTTGTTAGATGTTTTGTTTTGATTAGCCGTGATGGCAAGTCGGAGTACAATACACTTTCATTCTGAAGTTTGTGGGTTCAATCTAACCCAGCGGAGCATCTCTGGATGCTGCTTGTTGAAAATATGTGCGATTTGAAAACACATGCTCTAACTCTAAAGGCACCGCGAGAAAACCGGGGTTACATTAAGCAGGGAACACATTATTAACACCCGACGCGACGCGACGTGTCGACAACCGACGTGCACCGTGCATATTACCGACACGCGACGCCACGACATACTAGCATTTCATCATCATTTCGCTAAATAAATGCAAAAATTTAATTTGAAATTGGCATAAAGTGACAGTTCACGAACGAATGACGCGTGGCGTCGAGTGTTGTCTAGAAACATACTGCGCGCCCACGTCGGATGGCGTGTTTACCCCCACCACGCAGACGCAACATGCAACACGCAGATCTGGCACGTCTGGATCAGGTGGCGTGTGCACGCGTGGCGTCGGGTCGCGTGTTCAAAGTGTGTTTCTGGTCTATAGAAAACGATACATTTGATTCGACTCAACACGCATCACGTTTCATCGGGTGGCGTCGGGTGTTAATAATGTGTTCCCGGCTTTATACCTGTAATTTTGAAGAGTTTGAAGGATATGTGACATTTACCAACTCGCTCTTTTTTCAGCTCATGTTTTGTTTATTTCTAGTATTTACATTTATTATCTCACACTATGTCTAATATATCATTTGTTTATTATTATTAATTCATATTTAGCTAAAATGTTTTCTGCCCTAGGACCTTCAAAATCATCTCAAGACGGCGACATTCCAAGATTTCTAGACATAACTGCTTTGAAACAGCAACCTAAGCTATTATGACCTATATACGTTTTACTGTGTTTCTTAATTATAAGTTTATAAGCTATACTTAATTATTTTGTATAATATGTTATGCATTTGACGTATTTTGTAGGTATTTTTATTATAATTAATATAGATTTCGTTGACAATGTATATTGTTATTTGTATTTTAACAGGCGTAACCGCGTAACAAATGGCGTATTTTATTGATCATAGTTGGTTCTTTTTTAAATTCGGTTTTATAACGTTCAATTCAAGCAGAAGTTCACGACACGGTTGAAAAAAACTACATAATGTATTACTAGGTTAATACGATGTTCTATTGTTAAAAATTAATGGCCTAATTACATAGAGATAGGTAGATTTTATTGTTTAATTTATTTATTTAAGTTAATAAAATAAAATGGGTGTGAATAAAACACAAATTTGGAACAGACATTTATTTAAACTTCAAGTAAAATAACATTACTATACTTTATATAGACAATGTTCTTGGAACACTGAATTTTAAATTACAAACATCTACATTTTATATTATTTTCATTTCATAAAATATCTGTTTTTTAATGTCGTTCATTTGGTAGGCTTACATCAAACATATCACATTTCAAACTTAAGGAATGCCAGGCCTATTCGCAAAAAATATTTATATCTTTGTCTTTATAAGTTTTTATTTTAATAAATTTATTTCCTTGACAACGAGGTATTTTGAACTATCATACATACTATTACTGCTACTTTGCCTACGGTATAAATTGTCAGTATACCATATCTTTTAATTATGAAGACGAAAAATAACACCCTCCTAATAAAAAATAGAAGGTACATTTTCCTTCTTAAAGGTTTTTACAAATCTGCTCTACATGTGTCCTTAAGACATTCTGGTAACAAACACAATTGTTCTATATTTACAAATAAAACGTTTTTCAGAAAAAAAATAGAAATTCCCTTTATAATTTAAAAAGGAATTTAAGTGCTAATCTTTGTTTTTCGTAATTAACTAGGCAGATACAGATAACATTGATTTGGATTACCAATTTCATTTTAAAACGTTTTTTTCACTATAAAACACTTACGAGTAATTGATCTACTATAAGTATGTATATTTTTAAATAAGAAGTACTAACGTTAACTTACACGTAGAAAGAACTTAAATTACGGAATATTTCGCATAGTTTACTGTATGGTATCGACTTCCGATTGCCGCTTAAACATGAGTAAATTTAATTTCTCTAATAAATTTCCGTTAATTTACCTTAATCTATTTGTTTGGTTCTTTTTCTTTGGATTAAGAATATAACCACGACTTTAAAACAACTTATGAACTATCTCAGTTGGTTATGTAAACAGGTACATGTCACACATAAGCCTAAAATTATAGCGTTTATGTACAGTGTAGTTTAACTTGTTTAACACTTAAATAAGGTTTCAATTCTCTTGCATCGCAAAGTATTACAGTAGTACATTATATTTCTAGAAAGGTATGTCTTGGATGGCACTCCGGTGTTCTACAGACAGAAGAATATCGTCCAAACCAAACTCCAAAAAATCTAAGCATTACTTTTAAGTCTCAATTATAGTTCCATTGCCTAACGCGTTTTAATATTTTAAAGTTAAAATAAAAAACATATACACTTAGAAACTTGAAAAACGCTAAGACTTTTTTTTTTATTCATAGATACAAATACCAGTGGGCTATTACTATCACAGATTAGCTTTATTCCGTATAAAACGCAACCAAAGCTAAGCTATGATAGGAATTGAATAGCATTACACACATCTCATTGGCGGGAATCGAAATCCTGCCACTGTAATTTTCTAAAATCTAGAATTTTGGATCAACAAAGGCTTATAAATAATGCTTAAATCAACCATGTTGTTAAATTTTAATAAAATACCTACAATTTTTTTTATTTTTATAACTATTTTACATCACTTTCTTGTCTTACACATCGCACCTTACAAGTAGTATAATATAATATTTTAATAAGAGATTCATCATTATTAATTTTATCCGACACGACTTATAATTAATAAAATTATAATGCTTCCAAACTTGCTTGACTAGAATAGTCGCTTTGATTAAAATAGGGAAGCATCTAACATTTCACTTAACTAGGTAACTTATAAGTATCGGACTTCAGTTTGGCAATTTGTGACCAATATATTATGTTAATACTTAATAGTGCTGGACAATACACATAGCTTTTGCTCTCGTAATATAACATGTTCTAATTTTACTTTAAAATCACAATATTTTGACAATTTTTAGAACATTTTTACAATCCCTCAACATTTTACAACAATCTACGTCGACAATGAGTGAAACTATGCTATAATAAATAATCTAATCAAAATTTTATAACAATTTTGAGCATAATTTTGTGCACTTCTAATATTTAATCTTACTAACATACAAAACTCATTTTCATAAGGAATACATACAGCTTAATTCAACCATATTCTTTGGAATACATAATGGTATGTGTTAATTTTTATTTTATCTTGGCTGAATTAATCTTATAAATAATATTCTCTTTTATCCGACCGACTAAGAAAAACCATTCTTCGCGGAAGACTTCGCTTGCTGTTTTCGTATTTTTTATACAAAAACTTAATTTGTATTTTAAAATGTGTATTGTAATAATGTGTTATCGTTATACAATCATCTGAAGAATATTGAAGTATCTCGTGCAATTAAGTATTCTGTAGAATGCTACAAAAGAAGTTTTTTCCACAGTTGTGACAGTAGATCCTAATTCTTGATAAACGGTGTTTACAAGGTTTCGTCCTCACCGCCTCCTCTAGACTTGCTATCCAGCCGCAGCTCTGCTAAGCGTTGCCTCATGCTGTTTGGCCTAGAAAACCTATGATATGACAGTGTATTAGTATATGACAGTGTAAAAATAATATAAAATAAAATATTTAATATTTAAATTATAAATTTTAATATTTTATTTACCTATCGGGGAAGTAAGAGGACACGACTTGGTCCGCAGAGACAGATTGCCGCTGGTACGTGCCGGCGCTGAGGTTGCTCTGCGGGATCCTGTAGATGCGCACACAGCGACCGCTGTTCTCAGGAAGAACTATAAACAAACAACATACTTAAAGATAATAAAAAAAAAAGAATTTTATTTCACTTTAAAGTTTACATACACATTCGATACCTACATAGCTAATTTGTTAGATTGGTATCGAAGCAGAGCTCTGTCCCTTGCACTAGGTCTCTGTAGAGCCTGTGTGACGAGGTTACAGTGGATTCGCTTTCCAATAAAAGATAGGTATTAAAAGACAAAGTAAACCACCACTCAAGTCATTAGTATGGAATGATAACTGTTTCTGTACCTAGGGCAGCTTTGTTTTTCGTATTCAAATTACTATATAATTCTATACTAATATAATAAAGACGAAGAATTTGTCTGTTTGAACGCGCTAATCTTAGGAACCGCTGGACCGATTTGAAAAAATACTTCAGTGTTGGATAGTAGGTACATTTATCGAACAGACTTATGTGAAGATAACGTAAAAACGCAAGCGATCCTTTCGGTGGGTCGTTGTACCTATACGATAAAATAGACAACAAAATATAAATAAACTTTCGAATGGCTACAATCAAAGCAGACGACAGCAACCAACTGCCAAATAAAAGCTTGTTATAAGGATAAATCCGTAATTTTTAAACGGGTTCACTACTCACCCTTATCTGTTATGGAACAGGGTTTTTCCTGGTTTTAATTAAAATCCCTCATAATATTAAATATCCGATAACCTTTGTTTGTGAAAGTTATCTTTTGTGTACCTATTCAGATATATGATTTATATTCTAATTCATTAGCGAATATGGATATTCTGTTTTTTTATCTGGTTTAAATAATTAAATATAGAATGGGTTTTCAATATAATTATAACATTACTTTTGCACTACTGCAAACAGATTGATGCATCTCAGTAAAAATATGTTCGTACATATATAATCTAATTTCGAAGTTTGCATTATCACCTTAATTTACGTTCCCACTGGTGGGGCACAGGACTTATTGTACCTACCACAGCACTACGCTGAATGGCAACCTTTTTTGTCCCTTTTAGCCTTTATATTTTTGTTTTTGTAAAAAATGTTTTACAACTTCTTCCAAACTAGTTGGTAAGGCAGGTATTTCCAAGGCTTTCCTGAATGATGTTACCTTGTGGAGAGGTAGGTGGCGACACCGGCGCCATCCGCTGCAGCGGCGGGCGGATGTTCTCCTGTTCTGAAGAAATGGAGCTGCTGCGGCTGGAAGCTGAGTTGTTCTCCGACGTCGTGCGGTTCAGCTGGCAGTTCTCTCCTCTGGAACAGAAATAAAATAAATGAGTTGGCAAAACATGCCAGAAATGAGGGCTCGAGACATGTCAGAGCCCGAAATTTTGAATGGCATTGTATTCAAAATCAAGTTACTCCCACTCAAAAACATTTTAAATTTGATTTCCGTGAATGTGTAATCTTAAATCTCTGCTAAATATAAATTGCAGTCAGATATCTATTACATTTAAACTATAAAATACAATGCACTACACTAAGTAGGTACCTAATTTTGTATTTACATTTTATATGCGTTTCATGTGTGACAATAATGATATGAATATGAATGAATATGAGTCATGTTCATAAATATCTTACTTATTTTCATTATTCTCATCTTCGTCGACGGAATAAGGCCCTTGTTTGTTCATCTGCCTCATAAGTTCGTAGTCGTGCAGGCCGAGACACGGGTCTATCTCTCGCCCCAGCGGGATATATTCTGGGGCACACGCTACGTAGAATATGTCCTGAAAGTGAAAATACCGACTGTTACACTAGGTACTACAATACACTGACAATAAAATTCACATGATGATGGTAATGTGACTTTTTTGAGAACGGTGCATCGCGAGAGTATCGCGTTTAAATCGCGACTGTATCGCGTTTGCATTGCGACTTATCCCTCTATGCTATAAAGCTATAAAGACAAGCAGCCAGCCGCTTCAGCATGAAAGTAACCATAACGAAAGTACTCGCGTCGCGATATAATATCGTAGGTACCTTATACTTAAACAAAGTAAATAATAAATACTACTACCTACTCGTAACTCCGAAAAACAAATACAAATAACAATGAACTTAACCCAAAAAGCAAAACGTCTTTTGTATTAGCGATATCTATGTAGGCTATTTACAATTCTAGTTTTATCTCACTGCCAATATCGTTGAACTTTGATAGAAATACTTTTAATTGCTCTTTGTGAAAGTCTTTGACAAAGCCCAGTTTGTAAGTAATTTCTTTGGGAATTTAATATTTCATTGTTCAGGTTATTTATTGAGAGTTTCTAACTTGGATAAATTATGTTAAACTTGAATCCCTTTGTAAGAATTCACGCTTATTCCACCAGTAGGTAGGTACCTGTACCTACCTACTCAAACAAACATTTACATAGCTAATTTTGAATTTAGGTAGTAACTAAGCTAATTTCAAGTTATTTGTTTGTACTGATGACCTCTGTAGCGGGCGAAAGTCGGCCTGCCTGTTGGGCTGCGGGTTTGGTTCCCGCCTCGGGAAAAATATTATTTTTATTAGATATTTGTACGATCTGCAGTCGAAGGGTTTTTTATGTATACTAATAATACCTACAAATGTATCGAATAAAAAAGTAACAAGAGAGGAAACCTTTTGAAAAATGGATAGATCTAAAACATTTCCACGTTTTAAATACCAACATGAATCAATCGAGTAAACTATTTTTGTATTATTGTTGTTGTAACTTGTTATTAAAAGTCTTAGAATTCTCGGTTACAATCATAGATGAACATCTGTGGTTACAATTAACCGAACTTTTGAGAGTTCATGATTTTTTACTAAAGCTCTAAAGCTCTATTGATTACACCACGAGTTAGGTACGTTATGTTACGTTGAATTCAATAGAAGCACATTCTAAAAATCGTAGGCATTCATACAGAAATCGACATTGAAAAGCTGTCGGGCTTCGCCCCAATTTTTAGACGTAGCAGACCTTGTAAAAAATAAATGGAATAATACGATTGACTTACTTTTCGGCCACAGAGCAGCTTCAGGCCGGGTATGCAAGCAGCGTGTACCAGTGACCCATTTGCCACCAAACGTATTTCTAATAGGTCCTCTGCGAAAGCCATTATGTATGGGAACGCGCACACTGAAACGGAAATATTTAACGACATTGTGATTGCTGCTGAGATATAAAAGTGGAGAAAGCCGTTGGTTTCTGTAATAGGACAATTGTGGCGGAATTTGTGAAATCAGAAATGCTCAACCTTCATTTCATTCGCCTCGGAATAAAAATTTGTACGATCTGCAGATAGGTATTTGTTCCGGGTGTCTTGGTGTTATATATGTTACGGCTAATACCCGAAGTGCGGCTACACCTAGTTCTAGCCGGTTAGAACTAGGTGTAGCCACTGACTGTTGGTTAAACCTAGTATTAGCCGATTGTTTTCGGGTAAAACTAGGTCTAGCCTTCATCATGCCGGCTACAACTAGGTCCAGCCATTCCCTGTTGGATAAAACTAGGTCTAACCGATATCACTCCGGCTAGAACTAGGTCCAAACAATTCCTGGTGAATAAAACTTGTTATTCTGATAAATATGTTTATGTTACTTTATAAAAGTGTGATTTATAATTAAAATTACATTCATTTTGTACAACGGGAATTACTCACGTATTTACATAGGAGTTAAACAACTCTCGACGTTTCGACCAGATTTATTAGTAGGTATTACCAGCCGATAAAGGTAATGCAACTGTAGTGATCGACACCGTGGCATACGAGACTAAGATTACCGATTTTTTACGAAACATGTATCCGGAGAATGATTATTACTCAATATATAAACAAGTTATCTAAAATGTTTCTTACTACTTTTGTAGAGGAGAAAACGAACTATTATAAAGATGTAATTGTAATATCAAACAACTAACGCAAACCATAGAATTAGGACGAGAAAACCGAACAATTTCGCGATTTCACGTAATAGGCCTCTTAAGTCGCGTATAACCCGACTGCTAGGGTTGTTACAAAGTTGCAAGACCTACTCAGAACATTATCGGATGAGCTGTACGGTAGTTTGCGTCCGACAAACCCAACTACACCCAAGATATATGGACTACCCAAAATACATAAAGAGAACTGGCCTCTCCGTCCTATTGTAAGCCAAATAGATTCCCCTACGTACAAAGTAGCAAAATACATGGCCGGAGTGCTACAGGAATTTGTAGGCCAATCAACCAGTTTTGTAAAGAATTCCACTCACTTTACACAACTGCTGGAGGACGTGGTTTTAGATGCCGGAGAGTTAATGGTTAGTTTTGATGTCACATCTCTATTTACTAAAGTGCCGATTACTGAGACAATCTCCATCATCCGTAACCTATGTTTTTCTTCGACGGTACCTAGTGAATATATGCCAGTGATAGAGTTTGTTCTCACAAGTGGTTACTTTTCCTGGCATGGAGAGTACTACCTACAGCTGGATGGAGTAGCTATGGGATCACCATTGGCTCCGGTAATAGCCAATCTCTTTATGGAATGGTTCGAAAATGACGCGTTGACGACGGCACCTGGAAGGCCGCGATACTGGTGGCGTTATGTAGACGATGTGTTCGCAATTATACAGGAGGAACAAATTGAAGGGTTATTAGAACACCTGAACTCGAGGCACCCGAATATTGCGTTCACCGTGGAAAGAGAACTTGACGGAGAGTTACCTTTTCTGGACGTGTTGGTGAAACGAGATGGTTTCGGTCACTTATCACACACTGTATACCGTAAACCAACACACACAGATAGGTATTTACGCGCTGACTCTCATCACCATCCCTCCCATCTTGCCAGTATACCCAGGACACTTATAAACAGAGCTTTGAAGCTATGCGACCACCAATACCTGGATACGGAGCTCTCGCATGTAAGAAATGTTTTAAGTGCAAATGGCTATGGATGGAAACAAAGTTTTCG
The DNA here is from genome assembly GCA_963691955.1 of Chloroclystis v-ata. Classification (NCBI taxonomy): domain Eukaryota; kingdom Metazoa; phylum Arthropoda; class Insecta; order Lepidoptera; family Geometridae; genus Chloroclystis; species Chloroclystis v-ata. The sequence goes on from OY829905.1 coordinate 8,595,356, forward strand.
CATAGCGCAGCCGTCTTCAAGGAAACGCCCGGTTACAGCAGAGAGAGCTGTAGCGTATCTACCATTTGTCAAGGGAGTGACGGATAAAATTGGTCATTTGTTGCGCAGACGCCTGGAAATAAACACCATTTTCCGTCCTCTCACAAAGATAAGAGATCTACTACGCTCCCCGAAGGATAGAGATCCTTTGTCTACACCGGGTGTGTACGAAATTCCATGTGATTGTGGTAGTTCATATGTGGGTGAAACGAAGCGTAACATCTCCACCAGACTGACTGAGCATATACGTGCTATGAAGAATGCGGATGTAGATAAGTCAGCCATAGCAGAGCATGCGCTGACAGCGGGTACATCACATTACATTCGCTTCGACAAGGCTCGTGTGTTGGCCAGGGAGAGGTTTTTCGTGCCCCGAAAAATCCGCGAAGCTATTGAAATCAACCGGACTCCGAATTTTAATAGGGACAAGGGCTGGGCTGTACCACCTGCCTGGCTTCCGTGTCTTCATGGTCTTCGCGTCAACAAAGGGCCGTTGCCTTCGTTTGGTGACACGATCAGTGCAGTGTGTTACGCTACACAAGATGTAGAAGATGACAGTAGTGACGATGAGGCGAACGTTCATTCAGTGCCAGCAACTACATCTGTTGGTATAGCGTACCAACAAGCACCGCCCTTACCCCCACCACCGCCCCTGAGCAGCCGCGCGCTCCGGTACCTTGCCCGCAGTGAGAACCGTGCGCGCGACCTGAGAGGAGACGGAGCACGGCGGGACGCTCACTCCTCCTGTTGAAGACTACTCTTGATGTGGTCGAAACGTCGAGAGTTGTTTAACTCCTATGTAAATACGTGAGTAATTCCCGTTGTACAAAATGAATAGTATAACTCACGAAAATTTTGAAAGTGAAATAAAATTACATTCCTTAAATTATAATATGCAAATAGTTACTTATTGTCTGTTGTTAAAAAATGTTCCTGATGTTCCTATTATATTAAAAATTGCACTCCTAATAATTTATGTTAATTATTACAATGTGATTTATAAGAATAAAAAAACTCTCTACGTTTCTTTTTATTGGATGTTTTTTAATATCTAAAAAAAGCTCTGCCGATAGCATGCCGGCTACAACTATGTACAGCCAATCCCTGCTAGATAAAACTAAGACACGCGCTGCTGCTCCTGATCTACTGCAGGTCTACTAGCGATTGTGACTCACTATCTGCAGCAGCGGCGCGTGTCTTAGTTTATCTAGCAGGGATTGGCTGTACATAGTGTGCAATTTTTAATATAATAGAAACAATCAGGAACATTTTTTTAACAACAGACAATAAGTAGTTGCATATTATAATTTATAGAATGTTATTTTAATTATAAATCACACTTTTATAAAGTAACATAAACTATTTATTAGAATAACAAGTTTTATCCAACAGGGATAGTCTGGACCTAGTTCTAGCCGGAGTGATATCGGTTAGACCTAGTTTTATCCAACAGGGAATGGCTGGACCTAGTTGTAGCCGGCATGATGAAGGCTAGACCTAGTTTTACCCGAAAATAATCGGCTAATACTAGGTTTAACCAAGAGCAAGTGGCTACACCTAGTTCTAACCGGCTAGAACTAGGTGTAGCCGCACTTCGGGTATTAGCCGTAACATATATATGTATATGTCTAATAAAAATGTATATCTATGTATGTATATTATATTAAGTAAGTAAGTATATCAGAAATCTAGCACCCGTAACACAAGCTTCGAGCTTACCACGGGGCTTGATGTTGCTGTGTGAATTGTCCGGCAATATTTATTTATTTATTTCATTCTCATTTACGAGTAAAAATAATAAGTTGTTAGACATCCTGTTTCACAACTTTCTTAGTAAAATGAAACCACATGAAACTAACCAACAGCTGCCGGTACCGTTGTCCAATGAAAATCGTACTCGCCGTCACTTTCCAATCCTTTGCTCGTTAGTCTTTCGAAGTGGCATGTGTCTGGAAAACAGCAGAACTAAAGTTAACATTTTTAACAGCGGTGAAGTTAACATTGTCTTGGTCAACAGTTTGAACACTATCTAATAGCTATAACGATGTGAACATTTGAAACTATTTATATAGAAATAATGGTTTTTCGCTCGCGACTTTGCCCGAGATATATACATAGTTATGAACAATTTAAGAGATTAACGCATTTATTGTTTAGTAAAATTATAGCCCATTCGAATTTTATTGATAATTGGATTTTTTACTTCCAAATAAAACCTTTATATCACGATTCAATCCCATTTTAAGCCTTTACGTTCACATCGTCATTAAAAGTTCAATAAAAATATGGACTTGTAATGAAAAACGGTCTATAGATCCTTCACACGCCATTCATTCTATGCTCACTCGCTCCCATACATCAATCCTTTGAAGTTATACATTAAAGCAGGAAACGTTAAACAGTAATTTCCGTTATAGACCAAGAGCCTGTGATGGCCAGACCTTCCTTTAATTCACAACATTCACACAAGAATAACCCCCAAACATGAAACCTGGATCGTGGTTCCTTTGGGAGATAACAGGTAAAAGGTTGTTATCTCCCAAAGGAACCGCGATCCAGGTTTCATGTTTGGGGGTTTTTCTTACCTATGTTAGACATACACATGAAATAATTTTCACGCTTGTGAATTAAAGGAAGGTCTGGCCATCACGGGCTCTTAGGTTATTAGCTTGAGTGAAATGGACACGACATGACCTTTAAAAGGTCAGTAAAGTTAGGTGTAAATGAAGTTAGTTGACGAATCGTCCCGAATGTCAGTTTCAAACTAATCGGTTGAGATGAGACCCGGCTTCATGCTTTTAGATTTATGTAGAGAGCGTCCCCATCAGAGCTACATCACTGATTCACATCACATGACAGATTGTATTATTATTCTCTTTATTTGAACATTAAACTGGGTTCAACATTTATTGGTGCGACCATAATTTTAAACGCATTCGATTCTCTTAAACGCTACAACTTTATACCTACGTTTTATTTTTGGTCTCCGTCCTAAAATAATACATAGGTCTATATTCTAGTTAATCAGGCGAATCGACTGCTTTTTAAAGTAATGCAGATACAAAGTACACAAACATACAGATAATCATACAAACCTTTTCATGTTTCTAAATATTTTCATCGAATGTTGGTCTTAATTTGTTAACTGTCTCAGAGATTATCCCTATTTTCATAAATCTTCGATTATACATTATTATAACTGACTTACGATTGTAGCATAAAACTATTTGTCCGTCGCGTTCATCCCCAATTCGTAGTGCGTTCACTAAAGTCCCTCGACGGACCCCACTGTCTTCATTTTCAGCCCTTTTCACCACCTTAACAGAAATATTATAATTATAAGTAAAAAAATCTAAAAGTTTATGAAGATTGCGTCCTTAATTAGGTACCCAACTGCTGGTCAAATAAAATTTCCTTAAAGGCCATCAAAAGTATTTTTTATCCCTAAAATCAGATTTCTTAGAAAGCTATAAAAGAAAATGGAGGTACCTTCCATTTTCTTTTATAGTTTATTTACATAAAAAAATTACCATTACAAGTCTTAAAATAAATAAAAATTACCTGTCCATTACTAGATTCTAGAACCTCCCAATGCTGCTTGTACCCAACCACCATAATCCCAACTTCACCATCCATCAATTTTATTAGGACCGGCGTTTCACTGAGTTGAATATCCTAAAACAAGATTACATTTCATACATTATCATAGCTGACGTAAACATGGTTAAGATGAAGGTATCAAAAACATGCGGTGCATGTATGGGAAATCCCTACTATGGCGATATCTACATTGTACTATAATTTACGGCTTTAGCCGGTTTTATAGTAAAAAATATAATTCTAATTTTGCTCTTAACTATTTATCTTGGTAGCAACTAGAACTGGTAAGGTCCCGCAAAAGCACACACAGAACTAATTTTTCTTATGCGTATGAAGATCGGAAAAAGATAACACCCATGGAATAAAATAGTGTAAAGTTCCATACCTTGATATGTGTGTACTCGAATCCCATCTCATTATCAGTCTTTGATTCTTCGAGCATCAGCATAACGCGTCTACCAATAGCTACCGCTAGTAGTGTCTTTCCACCTTCACCTAGAAAAGTGTAATTTATTCCCTGTCTCTTGTATCTTGATATAGACTATAAAAATAATTGGCAGCTTTTATTCCACGCAACACCGGTAAAAGTTTATAGGCCAAAAGTTTAGGACAAGGTCAGCTAGACAAAAGATCCCTGAATTTGGCTTGTCACGATTTTTGTGACCTTTCTTTTATCGTGCAGAAAATACGAGTGTTATTATTGTGAGAATAGCACTCGCACGTGACTTTGCCCACGTGTCATCATCTCGTGAAGTTATGAGCTCATAAGGCCACATAGCGCCGTCTTGCAATACCGTGAAGTTATCGCCGGGAAGTTACATAAGAACAAGGCTATGTGGTTTATGCACAAACAATATTAAAAAGTGCCAAACAAAAACACATTAAAAGTCGAATAATATAACAAAGTTGTTATATAAATAGATGTATGCTGTTTCGCTCACGTTTTTTTAAGGGAAACTTTGGCGTCAATTTAAGTTTGAAAAGATTTAGCTGGAGGCAGATATTAAGGCATAAAAAATATGGAGACTCATCTCATTGAGCACGGGAATCCTCAAGAGAACCAATTACTATGTAAAAGGTCTTTTAGCTTTGGTCATTTAGGGAATTTTATATAATTACCAAACTTATCAGGCAGGTTGGTGATCACAGTGAAAATAGGATAATTTGCGAAAATGAAATGCAAAATTACGGCCGGCAGTTCTCGACCCATCTCAAAACACAGAACAACTCACCATTCTCCAACAAGTCGAAGTAATGCGCAGTCTTAGTTCTCGGCAGCCTCGCGTGCTTGCAGTCCTGCAACGGCCTCATGGCCCAGGCGCCGGCGCAGAGTTCTTGCATGGGGAGAGCGTAGAGCCCCGCGCCACCCGCGCCTCCGGTCGTTGACCCCCCGCCGATGGTGACGCGCGGGCCTACCCGGAACAGGCCGGCTCGCTCGCCCACCCGCGCCGCTCTCACACAGCCTTCCCATCGTAGGACTACACGGGTTGTACCACTCTCTGTGAAGAATTTAGAAGGTGTTGAGACTTTACGGTGGTGTTTCTTCACGATGTCTGCCTTCACAGTAAGAGCTTTTTTTAAAGCGCATTATTAAGTTTTCGGTGGTGTTTGAAACCACGTATTCATCTTACCTTCTAAAATATAAGTGTTGGAAGTAGTGGAGAGGAGAAGCCTGCCCTCCGTCATCTGCTCTGCGCAGATAGGCGTGGCCGGCAGCGGAGCGGAGCGCCACACGCGGCCTTCCCAGGGCGCTCGGCGGGCGCCACCACAACCTTCACACATTTATAATGTACCAAACAATGTATTTTGTTGATTTAGGCCACAGTCGTCCCGTGATAATCGGTCCCCATATAAAATCCGCATTCGTCCCGAATTGTTGTCCGCATTCGGCCCTAACGAATATTTTAATTTTAAAAACCGCGTTCGTCCCACTTTTTATTTCCTCATTCGGCCCATATTTTTAAAATTCGTAATACAAATGTTTAGTGCACACAAAAACAAAAGAAGAAAAGAAGACTCCATTTATGGATCACAAGGTCCAAAGTTCATACTGACCCATAGACACAAGGCTCGTGGGCGCGTCTCCCCGCAGCACAGCGTCCAGCTTCAGCGCCTGTCCCATGTGAAGGAAGCGCTCGGTGCGCGCCGCCCCGGCGCCGCCCGCGCCCGCGCCGCCCGACCACACGTCCGACAGCGCGCGACGTGACAGCATCGGCTGCAACATTTCAACTGTCTTAAGACAACGCACACCAAACTTTTATTTTATTTATATGTACAGTCGCGGAATGAAAAGGTTACGTACTTATAATCGTATTTTTTTTTGACTCTCAAACTTCTTTTATTTTTATGAGCCTATTGTGTTCCACTGCTAAGCAAAGGCTTCCCCCAATTTCCTCCAATCATGTTTATTTACATCACATTTAATTAATGTTGAATATAGAAACTTTGATAAATTAAGATGAAACCAATACAAACATAATACAAACAAACACAAACCAAGGAATAGAATTGTCGAAGGAAATCCTACTAAGAGTAATAGGTATTATTAATGCGAAAGTTTTTAAGAATGTTCGGATGTTCGTTACTCTTTTACGCAAAAATGACTAAATTAATTTGCATGATAGTCTAATATTTACCACGGGAAATCTACTATAAGTCGGAATAGTTAATTAAAACGCAGACAAAGACACGCGTGGAAACTATTTCATAACACGGTAAGTTTCAAACTGTGCGCATAGCTTAGCGACTTGTCGACTTATCCTCCGATACACGGCAACATGTTGTACTAGTTAGAAATTATTAGTCCTCAAAGTTAGGCGTTCTATCCCTATGCTACAATTTCATAAGTAGTTAGTTTGTTAATGAACTAATTAATGTGTGTACCGGAACGTTTGCAAAGTTGAAATATAGTTACTTACCAGTTATAGTGTTTGATTTTATTTCATTAATTCCTTCACTAATAGTGAAGTTATATGTATATAGGTAGGTATGCATTGCAGGAGCTTAATATCAAAAGTTAAAAATAAGTGCACTAACGATAATATTAGCCTTTTTTAGTCCATTGGTAGGTACGTATATAAATCTCTTAATTACTTTTATGTTTTCATCGATATATAATAATTAACTTGAAACGGGTAAGGGTTCCTCAAGATTCCAATATCTATAACTTACCACTTTGTGATCCGAGCAGTGTTCCGCGTAAATGTCTCGTATTAATGTGTCGAGTGTCCTTTGCCTCTTGAGAGCGAAGGTCGGTGTTTGGAACGCTGCTTTCTCCCCATTCATCAGTTTCACCTGAATAAAGCATATTTGGCACTTTCATTCCCGCTTCAAATTGGATTTTCGCTGACAGAAACAATTTGCGGAAGCCTTTGTTGGCTTGATTAAAATATTTTAATAACAGCCTAACTGAACGTTATTTAGAGACTATAAAATCCCTCTTTCCATAGAAATAAAAGTTGAAAGAGTAAACTCATGCCATCGTAAAATTCTGTACTCTACACGATCCTAAAAAAATGTAGCAAATTATAATTGAGCGTCTTTAAAATAAAGTCACAGGAAATTGCTTCAAATATTTTCCTTTTATAAAAAAACTAGCAACCAAGCTAGCTATCATTAAAGTGTAGAAATATATTACCAGTAGGAATTCCCTGAAGAGCTGTGGATCGTTGAAGATGGGCGGGCAGGGAAGCGAGGGCCCGAAGGGAGGCACCGTGTCATCGCTGTACACGCTCAGGCGGTACCCCTCGCCATCTACCTCAGAAACTACAGCGAATATATCTGTTCCAATACATTAAGGAAACCAAAAATATACAGTACCAGCTGTTGTGCGCGACATTGATCTGCGTTTATGTTTATGGACTTTCAAAATTCTTTTCAAAGTGTTTACTTTACTTAACAAAACGTTCAAACCCTGAAAGTTTCAAGTCTTTGCGAACAGTGATGTGCGCTGTTACAACGCACGGCCATAATATTGAGACAAAAAATAACAATAAACAACTCGCAAATCTTTATTTAATTCATCGTATTGCTTCAAGAAGACCACCGCATTAAATGCATGCAGATCTGTCCCGGATTTCGGAATTCCTAGAGATAAAAAGCATTTCCTCTGACAAAACAGCTCACAGTCCGGAACTAACGTTTGACCCAGTTTTAAATGGAAATGTACACGACGCACTGGAGATATCGTGTACATAAAAGGATACGCGTGAAGTGACTCTTGACACATTGCGGATTGAATGTGTTGTGCACGGAGTCGTCGGTGAACACGATGTTAACGATGTCATTACCGATGTGCCTTTTTCTCTCCAACTGTTCAACAATATAACTTCTTGTTTAAATTGCAATGAGAATCAAGGAAACAAATGTTTATCTAAGGGGTTAAGTTAGCATTCATTTCACAAACATACATAAATTTTATTAAAAGTTACCTGAGGATGTAATACGATACGATAAAACAACCCAGCAAGAGCATATAGATAAAATGTATTAGTGATGCCTAATGTAATTGAATTAAAAACTAGTAAAATATTTACCTGTTGTTTATTATCTTTGGAAAACGGTAACATGGTTGAAACGTGAAACATAATTTCGTGTCCTTGGTGCATCGTGTAAATGGAATGGCTGCCCGTCATATCGCCTGGAAAGACGAAGTTAGAAATAAGTTCTAGAAACCGTATAATATTTGATATTGCAATTTGCAATGTGTATAAAATGTGGCAGTTGGGCATTTTTATTGCCTACCTTTGACGTCGAGTCCGCCTCTAAAGCGGTTCCATCCTCGTAATCGAATTTTGTCTCCCAGAAGTGAAATAAATCGGTCCCATTTCTCGTCGCCCTTTTCTGAAAGATTTCGGGACATTTAAAAGCCTATATAAAAAGTCGTTCCCTAATGTTCTAGATAAAGTTTTTACCGTTTGAAAGCATTTCGTCGTCAGTCTTCTCGCATGGTTTCATTAGCATAACTCCAATCTTGAAGTTCACGGAACCTTCCTGCTCCTCCAATAATAGAACGTCCTTTTGCAATTCTGCGCACGTGATCTAAACGACAGAATTATCGGTGAGGTTGGTATGGAATGGATCCGTATTACCTATTACATTAGCCTTTGTCTTCTCTCTAATGCCAAGTGACTATTACGCATTCGGCAACCCTTTTATTGCCAGTTTTATGGTGTATAGTTATAAGTAATGGAGTGATTGTCATTGCGGAAAGGTCTATCAGGATATAAAAAATAATGTTTAGTTGTTTCTAGATGCTATACAAACATGAAATAGGATTAATTTAATTTTCATTGAATCTATAATGGTGCCGGTAGGTACTTAAATAATATACCATCTCTACTCCCTTCTATCATAAGGTTTTCAACATTTTAATACATGCATGTTAGGATAATAGTAGAATTATAAAAACCTTACCTCTCTAGGCATTTTATCTACACGTTCCATAGCCGAAAACTGTGCTAAAATCTGTTTGACTGTTGGCCTTGTAGGGGTTTGACCGCCGCCGCCCGCCCAAGCGCTGGGCGGCAAATATATTTTGTGGGCTCCCTGAAATATTCCAAACTGCTAAATTTACATGTTCTGAACATTGTATCACTTCGCTGCACTAATATTCGCGAAACCTTGTTTACGCTACAATACACACAAGGCTTTAGAATGTAATAAAGCTTCTGAACCTGAATGAGAAATACCAATAATTTTCTCAGAATAAACATTTCAATTCCCGAGTACTTTGTAACAAACAACAAAGAAAAAGTATCATCCAGCTTGAGTGGAACTAATTTACGAAGAAACTCACTGACAAAGGAAAAATCTGTTATTTTCAAGTTGTCTGGCCGATCTCAACCGCTTAAACATCGAAATACAATAGGATGCACAGATTTTTGTATTTTGTTTTAGTGTTAGAAAAACATAATGAGGTACGGTTTTGTTGGCACCAGCTATCATCATCATCATTCAAAAATTCTATAAATATATTACGAATCTCTTATTTATTTTGACGAAACCCATAGAAAAAGATGATTCTATTCTTAGGTTGGTATCAAAGGGAACTTCTATAGTAATTGTATTACCTATTTAATTCCTTACCATTTTATTGAAAAGTATAGCGCGTAACAGTCCAGCTCCACCTTCTTGTACGACACTTAGGAGATAAGGTTCTCTGGACCCATCCACTCCGATATAGTTCTGGTGCACTGTAAAAATAAGAACTGTAAGAATACCACCGAAAGAAGTCGTTTCTAGATTTTACACCTCAGATTTGAAACATACGGAAATCACCAGGAAAACATCTATTGATTTATTTGTAGCTGTGTTTGTAGCCCTCAAACCCATCAATTTGGATTTGGTCTTAATTCTTCATGTTCTATTCCGGGCATATATCTACTCATAATATTAGAAGAACTACAACTATGTAATAATAATATGTACCTAATTATAATAATGTATACACCTCTATATCTGCTCTGTGGTATACTTACACTTTCTTTGGTTATTGAAATGAAAATAATATAAAAATATTTTAATTGCCACGACACATGTTATACATAATTAAAATTAAAAATAGAAGAGACATAATCTTAAAACTAGACTTCTAAATAACATGATCGACGTAAGTCCTTGCCTATATAACAGTCTTTGTCCTGACAGATAGACCACCCACTAGTTATAAGATTGAAACTGAATAACCCGATAATTTATTTGAAGCTCGGGAAAAGCCACAGAGTTGGTTAAAAGTATAATACACGTGTTACATATTACCTAACTGTTATTATTGTGATTCACTCTTTACTTCTTACGGTTTCTCCGTAAATAAATATTGAACGATAATTTTAATTTAGTCTTGAAAATAACTTTGAATGTCGATCGAGTTATGATTGCGAATAAAGTGATTCTATATACCGCAACCCAAACAAAGTCGTTGCGTGTTTTTTTGGAGAGTCTATCAACAAGTCAAACTTTGCCCAGGATTGGGTAAACAATTTAGAAGAGTGCTATTAGGTAGCTACTGTTTGCGTGCTTTCATAGCCCCTTTGGTAAGCTATAGGTAAGGGCAAATATGTTGCATAAAAGCGACGACCTCACGGTAATTACTTACTTACATTGTTGGACTGTATCTTTTTATTGTTTTTTGGCTGTTCACAATGACCAGGTATAGTACAATTAATTACCAGATAAATTTTTTATTCAGGAATAAGGTAGGTAGGTACAAGCTAATAAAAAAATTACCATATAAGTAACATTCTTATATAAATTGTTGGCGACCTTGCCTGCAATAGAAACCTATTTTACTGCAGTCGCAACGCAAATCTAATGTAGGTAAACAGTAAATGGCAAGAAAGTTTCATTGTCAGTAAAATAAATAAATATAAGTAAAAAAATCATGAGTGAACATCGTGGCTTCATAGGTTCTAGCTCTAGCGCGCGCGACGTAAAATTACACCACCAATTTCGTAACAATAAGCTTTCTACGCTTTCATCGCCAATTTAGATTATAACCATTGATATTAACGTTCTCCGAAAATTCTCTATATAAACTTTTATTACTTGAGTCTGAGCCTTGTGAGTAAAAAACGGATCATGTTTAATTTATAGTAGGTATTCGATAAACTCGCTCACAACAATCCAACGAGACCACAAACATTTTGTTTTGGTGAACAATATTATTGCTTAGAGTTACGTTTGTATGACTTGAAAACAAGATTATCCCTTCTTAGAAGACAGATTTACTGGAATGGCGGTGTCCTTAATGGATATTGTTCTTATATTTAAATTTTATGAGAGCTGAGACAAACTTCTAAATTAAATGGAACTGTCCACTTCTTGAAGACATTGAACAAATAAACAAACGGGTAAAGTTTCATAAGCACCAGATAATAATTAGTTACCATTTTCAGAAACTGTTTCATTTTTATTATTATCATTTAGTAACACTTGCCTATTTAAGAACAAGGTAATACTAATGGAACGCTATTTCATGTGTCTGCACAAAAATCCGCATAAATAACTCACTAGTCGCTCGTACACTTTTTTAAAGATCCCATTGATTTATCTAGTCTGCGATCATCAAACCCTTATTTTCTTATCACCACGTTTGAAATCTTTCCTACAAAAAGAATTATCAAAATCGAACAAACATGAAAAATCATATTATAGTCGAATTGAGAAGCCTCCTTTTTGAAGTCGTTTAAAAAAAGTCAAAACGGCGAGAGTTTAATAATTTCTAACTCACGTTAACTCGTTCTAATTCAAGTTATTATGAAACCTATAGTATTTCATATATTATGATAAAATAATGAAAACGGGTTGGGTTATGTAGGTATACTGCCAACACGTGTATCAAATTCCAATTAACTATTGAGGACACTGTAATAAATTACGTGAATAGTAATAAGTAATGTTACTAGGTATGCCAAATCGCTTGAAATGTTGTATCAGTAAAGCCTGCGTGTATACAAATACACTAGTTTTTGTTTAGTTAAAAAGTACCTAGTAGTTTTGATTTTATAGGCATTCAAAGTTTCGAAAAATATCGAGTCTCGCTAACAGTCACATGAGCGCTTGTGACGTCATAGTTTAACGTCGCGCGGGCCACGGCCCGCTTAGTATCAAGTCGCCAGCAGATTATAGTAGTAGTGCAATAGCTTGCGCAGTATTTTGTTGTGTTTTCGTCCGCGTATTAAGTTAATAGTTTAATAGTAGTAACCCTTATAGATTCGTCATGTCCGTCCGTCCGTCCGTCCATCCGTCCGTCCGTCCGTCCGTCCGTATTTCACAGCCGTTTTTCTCCGAAACTATAAGAGCTATAAAGCTGTAATTTGGTAAGTAGATGTATTCCGTGAACCGTACTAAGATTTCATAAAAAAATTGAAAAAAAAAATTACATTTGGGGGTCCCCATACATAGGACTGAAACTTAAAAACGTTTTTTAATCGGACCCATACGTGTGGGTTATCGATGAATAGGTCTTTAAAAATCATAACAATATTTCTAAAACCATTTAATTTTAAACTCAATAGTTTGGACGTGAGACTCTTCCAAAGTGCAAAACAGAGTGTCCCCCCCCTCCTCTAGTTTCTTAAATAAGAAGATGATAAATCTAGAAAAAATATATATTGTACATAACCATAAAAACTAACAACGAAAATTGGTTTGAACGAAATCTATGAAGTGGTTTTTTTATAGTACGTCATAAACTATTTCATAAATATTAATATAGTAATATTAATATTTGTTCTTTAACATGACATGTTTAGTCTATGAAATGTACGAATCAACACTTGAATTAAGAGATTCAAAGCTAAACGGACAAACCAATAATTGGTTTTTAGTTTAAGCATTAGTTTATACATAAGTTTATTTTTGTAATAATAATAAATAAAAAAAAAAATATATATAAACAATTACTGCGGAAGCCTACATGGGCGAGTCCGACTCGCACTTGGCCACTTTTATTTGTATTTATTTTACTTACAATATGCGTGAGGCCGTTTATTTTGATTTAAAACTTGTTTATGCGCTTCTATACACTTATCTATACGAATCTATACTATATAATATTATAAAGCGGAAGAGTTTGATTGTTTGTTTGTTTGTTTGAACGCGCTAATCTCAGGAACCGCTGGTCCGATTTCAAAAATTCTTTCAGTGTTGGATAGTCCATTTATCGAGGAAGGTTATAAGCTATATTACATTTTCAAAAAAAGTAGGGATCCGCACGGAAAACCCAAATATGTCACCCAAGATGTAAAAAAAAAATCTTATATCGCATGCGCTGCGAAAAGTATTCATTTTAGAAATATACAATGTACTACAATTTTGTAGAACACATTAATATCTACAAAAAATGTCGGGACAGCATATTTCTAACTATTATAGTTACGTCACAATAACAAGCGAATGCAAGCGGACTGAGTAAACCAGACTGATCGTGCTAAACTATGACGTCACACCGTAACCGGCGGCTCGCGTCGTACGGTTACAACTTGTTTTACTTCTAAATCGGAAACTAATTGATGTATCGAAGTAATTCTTTCACTAGTATTTTTTATATTTGACATAGATTATGGAGTGCTATTCATCAAAATTTGGTAACATTATCAATTCTAAGGAAATCATAAAACATGCAGGCCGCCGGTAAGTTTGTTTTGAGGCAAGCACGCTGTCACCAGGGAGACATGTGAGTTTATTATTCACAAGTTTTACAAGATAACCTCAAACCAGTAACTTTGGTGATACTGAAAGTTTCTTGTCTTGCGACAGTTACTTAGATTGATTTAATTCAGCAACCTAGTTGCTGGTTAGTGATTACTAAAGCCGAGTACCTACCTAGCTGGAATTTAAACCGATAGGTTTAAGCCCCAGGTGAGTTGAACACAGCTGTTTTCAGTTCAGTCTCGTTCTATTAAAGTGCTGATACGGCAATTCGAAAATAGTGAAGCTATTCAATTACATTATTTAATACAATGTGGTTGTGAAAGTGTTTTAGAACCAGTACCTACATATAAAGTTCAACACGGTATTTGGAATTCTTATTATAGGTATAGATTGATTGCTAGGGAATAATTTCACGCTTTGTACAAATTATCTTCACAATTTCGTACATTTTTTTAAGGTTTACGTACCTACATTGTTTTATTTCAAATTTTAAAATTAATATTAAAAGCAGACTTTCGAGTTTTATTTAAACATCGGACAAGTGATCGACATTCGTGATGTTCGGCCCGCATAAAAATAATCTGCATTCGTTCACAAGTGTATCTAACTAAACCAACTTTTACAATTCACTTCGCGAATTAAATCTAAGAGGCAAGGGGATCTTGTTGTTATCTGTCACGTGGTCGCCGATCGACCCAGCGGGGGACACTGTTTTGTCTCTGACATCTGTCCGGACGTTACTGGGTCAATAACACAATTGTTGTGAAGCCTTATGTTGACGTTAAATATATACTTTATAGAACTATGTAAATCTCAGTGGTAGTAGAGGGAATTAGACTATATGTAACTTTAACTTTAACACATTGTGTAAGATACGGAGACCGACAAAATATACTTTTATATATTCTTTTGTGTGGAATATTCTACGACTCTACACCGCACCGCGCCGACTATAATATTCACTTCTAGAATCCGTTCCAAGGATTTATCTCTAGCTCGAGGGCTGGAAGCCGCGGAAAAAGTCTTCGAAAATAACAAAGGAAATCGCGGCCTATGTGGCAGGAATTTTATTTTTAGTAGCTCAGTACTGAATATTGATGTTTTCAGGAATCGAAGAAGAATTGTGTTCAATTTATTCTTATTTCCATCGAGAATGAAAAGGTTACACAATCAAACCACAAGAAAATTTGGTTACTTTTTCCTGGCGAGTTTTTTTCAACTTTAGTTCTTTCTATGTTGTGCGTTGGTCTGTATCAACACGGTATTTGAAATAAACTAGAAATATAGATAGACTATAAAGATGAATTACGACAAAGTTGAAGTAGGTGATAAAAGATTTTTCCTAATTTTCCGTTTGACTATCCTCGTATGTTCACAGGAACCTCATACTATAGGATTATACAGAAAAATAAGCTTTTATCGCGATGAAAGAAACCCATGTTAGTAAGGGCTAGGAAACTCCATAAATGCCATGGCTAAGTTCAAGATGATTGCGTCACGCACACTCGATAAAGGTACCAAACATACCTACTGGGATTCCCGGCGAATTCAAAACGTCTTTAGGATAGTTCCATTAAAGGCGAACGGTAACTTTCCGATCCCGTATCTAGAGCTGATCTTAATTGTGAACCAGATTGTATCTAGTGCGTTAACTAAGTGCTTCGGTAACTAAGTGGATTCTTTTTAAAAATAATAACTAGTGTAGGCATGAGATACTCTTTTCAAGCTCCACTCCTTTTGTCCATTTTTAGAATCGAATAGGTATAACTCTTATGTTCTACGATAAAAAGTGGTAGACTTTCTGGGACTGAAACTATCCTTCCGATATCAAATTGCTACAGTCCAGTTTTATGCTGATAACTCGACAAAAGAAGTTGGAAGTTGGTAAGCTGTCTCTGTAGAAAATATGTCAACATTAAAATAATTTCTATGTTTCTATGTAAATTTTGCAAAAAAAAACGGAACAGGCGACCGAATCCAACGCATAAAAAAGATTCGTGGATCGGCCAGGTCAATACCTTAAACTTTCAGTTCTTATACAATAAAAACCTTTATTTCAAATGATTCAAGTTAATAAGAAAATGTTTTACGCCTAGTTTGTTCCAAAACTAGTTAACTTATGCAAATAGACGTTCAGGTAAATTCTAATGGCCTCTACACACCAAAGCCGGCGGCCCGCCGGCACAGCCCGCCGGCTTAATGCCGGCGGGTTAGCCCGCCGGCTTCAGAATGTCCAAGCCGCACGACTTTGCCGGCGGCAATGCCGGCGGCACGACAGCCCCGGCATGTGGTGTTCTAGTAATGAAGAATGTTACTAGGTATGCCAAATCGCTTGAAATGTTGTATCAGTAAAGCCTGTATGTATACAAATATACTAGTTTTTGTTTAGTTAAAAAGTACCTAGTAGTTTTGATTTTATAGGCATTCAAAGTTTCGAAAAATATCGAGTCTCGCTAACAGTCACGTGAGCGCTTGTGACGTAATACCACAACTTCGCGCGGCCTACGGCCCGCTTAGTATCGCCAGCAGATTATAGTAGTAGTGCAACAGCTTGCGCAGTATTTTGATGTGTTTTCGTCCGCGTATTAAATTAATAGTTTAATAGTAGTACTTAAATATTATTCGATTGATAAAATGGATGAAGATAACTCAAATAGTAGAAGTACCTACCATTAAACTTTGACGTTAAAGACATTAAATATGTATTAAAGTTTTGTTGCTATTGGTAGGTACGTAAGTATTTATTTATATATAGGTAGGTACCGCTCTTCTTAGTAAATTTAAATGAACAATACATTGATTTATGGCAAACTAGCTTCTTAGTAAATTTAAATGAACAATATATTGATTTATTGCAAACTAGCTTCCTCCAGTCTTCGGCCCCGTTTTCCTCAAGAACTGTACATTTTCATAGGATTAAAAGTAGCCTATGTGTTATCGTCGTCGTACGGTTACAACTTGTTTTACTTCTAAATCGGAAACTAATTGATGTATCGAAGTAATTCTTTCACGCGTATTTTTTATATTAGACATAGAATATGGAGTGCTAATAATCAAAATTAGGTAACATTCTTTATTGCCAAATACGTCACTACTCTATGAAAGCCGGCGGGCAACTGACTGAGTGAGTGGAGAGGGATGCCGGCGGCCTGACCCGCCGGCACAGCCCGGCGGCCCAACCCGCCGGCATGATTGTAAAAAATAAGGCCGGCGGGTTGGGCCGCCGGGCTGTGCCGGCGGGTGGTGTGTAGAGCGCTTTATAATATTGTCAAAGTTTGGAGCACTGTTGTCGGGATAAATCAGCCCTTGAAGGGCTAATATACTGAGTAGTTCAATAGTGGATCATAATCACCACTATTTACGTTCCCATTTCTGGGACACAGGGACTTCTCTCGCGACGGGAAGATAAGGCCTTAATTCACCACGCTAGCCAAGTGCGGGTTGGTGAATGACTAAATTTAATATACTTACTTACTAAAAGAAGAAACCAGAATCCTATCATCATCATTTCAGCATCTTAATGATTTCCAGGTTTTACGGGGTTTCACTTCGTGATCGAACCAGAATTCTATAAATCCAATCAAGTCCTGTTACCAAGCGAACCCACCTTGAATCAATTATCGGAAATTACTTTACGCTAACGAAATCAAGTTCCATTTTCAGTGTTATTTGATTTTAATTAGCTTTTATTTTTCTTGAATCTTAACTAGCCAGAACCAATTTCCTGCGAAGTGAAACGGAAATTAGTTTGCTGTTCTTATTCCATACAGTTCCTTTCAAACGCAGGTTTAGTTACAAGAAATCCATAAAAATATTTATACATAACTTTGATTTGATTATTATATAAATGTTTTTTTATATCTATTTAAGAACCCACATTTCATTGTCCGATTTGCGTGGTTTTAAAATAGTCGTAGTAGCCTAGGAGAGGTTTAAAAGCTGATAAACTTTGGAAAAAAGCGGGCGAAGCCGCGGGCGGGTCAACTAGTATTTCATAATATTTTCTAAATTATCGCAAATAATTAAAATATGCCGATAAGTCTTAAATAGTTATGTCTGATAACTGCATTTTTAATGCAGTAAAACGTTTAATATTACCAATCAGTTGGGACTTCCCAACTGGTTTAAATAATTAATTGAATACTTAATGAACATTGGTATATAAGTCGTGGTTTTTTATTATCGATGTTGATTTACGGTGATGGTTACGCTGTTACTTGTAATATTTAAGCGTTAAAAATGTTGAAGTTAGTGATATTAGCATCTGTTATTACTGTAGCGTACACCGCTGCAGCTATAGTGAGTCCACATCCTCTCTCCGATGACTTCATCGACCACATCAACTCCAAGCAAACAACATGGAAGGCCGGCAGGAACTTTCCACCGCACACTTCTCTTCGAAATCTGGTAGGCGCTCATCCGAAGCCTGAAGGGATCTCACTACGGACTATTAAACACGACGCCAAGCTGATATACAGGCTACCAAGGAATTTTGATCCTAGAATGAAGTGGCCCCATTGCCCCTCACTGAATGAAATCCGAGATCAAGCCGCCTGTGGCAGCTGCTGGGCGTTCGGAGCCGTCACGGCGATGACCGACAGGATCTGCATAAACTCCACGGGTCAAAAACATTTCCATGTCTCCGCTGAGGACCTTCTCACTTGCTGTAACATTTGCGGGGATTGTCAAGGAGGAGTAATTGAATACGCTTGGCTGTTCTGGCACGAAAATGGTATAGTTTCAGGTGGTAACTACAATTCCAGGCAGGGTTGTAAACCTTACCCATTTCCTTCCCGTAAAACCGTTTTACACCCATCACATGCGTCAGGCATGATAGATGACAATGAAATAACGATGATAAAAAAGCCGAAGTGTGTTAGGAAATGTGACAATAAATACATGTCCTATAATAAAGATAAGTTCAGTGGCCAAAAGCCATATAATCTGAGGAGCGAAGACGATATAAAAGCTGAGTTGTTTATAAACGGACCGGTGGAGGCATCTTTTCAAGTATATGAAGACTTTGTCCACTATAATACAGGAGTTTACATTCATACTGCTGGTAAAGAAATATATGGGCATGCTGTCAGAATCCTCGGGTGGGGAGTGGAAGGAGGTGTCAAGTATTGGCTGGCAGCTAATTCTTGGAGCAGAGGCTGGGGAGATAATGGATTTTTCAAAATAATTCGCGGTGTAGATCATTTGGGGATTGAAAGTCGTGTCATGGCAGGAATGCCTGATATATATTAATTTCATTTAAAGTCATTGAGCACATTTAACTATATCCCTGTCTATGTTCTACGATGCAGTGGCTGCTTGCTTCAAATTAAAGGTAAAAGTCGTAACCAAAACAAGTTGAAAATATTTGTCTTATACTTACTTTTACCGAGAAAGTATTTGAAGTACCATCGCGTTTGGAATTCGGGATTCTCGAGCACAGGCGCGCTGGGTGGGCCGAACAACTGCAAAAATATATTAAATTACACGAGTTTTTGGATATTATATAATTTTAATAAATTAACGACTAACGCAATTTTTTACATCACATATCGTCGGTGTCGAGCGAGAAGTCACTAATTGCAAAAACCGTGTTCCGAGATAAACGCGTTTTAAGATTTTTTTTGTCTTTAAGCCGTAATATCTCTGTAACGCAAATAGATAGCAAATATGTTTCTTTGAGGAAATTATGGCAAATTTATCCCAATAATAAGATTTTCAATAATATTTGAAATAACCATATTAAGTGAGAAATTATAACAAAATCTTTGAAAAAAGAGCAGTTAATGACTTTTGCCAAACACTGCAAACAGATATTATGTAAACATTCTGTTGAGTTAGTGATTTATTCATGCAACTAATTTAATAATGTTAACTGTGATTTGAGCGTGATTATGACCAAATATAAGTGTTTTTCACTAATTATGAAAAATTAATTAACTCTTTTATAGGAGATGATAACGCAGCGTCGGACGTCCACTAACAAGGTGTACAGATGATCTTATAAAGGCTACCGGTTCACGGTGGATGCAAGTTGCATCCGACCGTAATACCTGGAAGTCATATAGGGAGGCCTATGTCCAGCAGTGGACGTCCAATGGCTGAAATGATGATGATGATAGTAGATGACGATAAAAGCATAAGCGTGTTTTAACACTATTATGAAAACTAGCAGTGAAGATTATTATTTAATTATATTAATTTGATTAAAAAGAATAAGATTTCATCAAATAACAATTATCATCATTTAAATAAAATTAACTTTCAGTACAAGTATGTTTAAACACTATTATAAAACTAACAACGAACATTACAAATAATAAATTTGTTAAAAACAATCATCATTATTTAAACCATCAACACACACATACTTACGTGAAAATACAATAAATATAACTTAATCTTGCAAAGACAGCATAAAAAAATTATATAGTTAGCTATAGACTCGTATGTCAATGTTTATTTTAGATAAGATCTATTCCTCTTCTGCATTTCTTCTCAAGTGTCTAGTTCGGAAAGCGGTTCTGCATTGTCTTTTATTACTTCGAACCATGAGTAAAATTCAATAGGAATTATGTCAGTTCAGTATTCCTGTTGAATTTCACTAATTGATCAATTTTTTTTCCTCTCAGATAAAAATGTATGGGACAATGCTATTTAGCTGATAATCTACCTACTTAATTGTACTTAATTTTATGTTTTTTTAACCCAATGTCGAATTTATTTCTGATAATGATAATTGTACATTATTTTATATTTTTTATATAAATGTATTTCTATGACTGTTCTAAGTGCACAATATGTATGCCTCTGGAATAAATAAACTGAATTGAATTGAAATTGAATTAATTATAATTTACTAAAAAAAATATCGTTAAGAGTGTCTACTAGCTAAATTAATAATGCTGCCTTTCCAAGGTATTTTTATAATATTGATTGTGTTTTAATTTAACGTATGTAGGGTAAAGATGATTTAATGTTATTTTTTATGAAAGCTTATTATTTGTAATAATGTTCGTTGTTAGTTTTATATTTATAAACCTTTGTGGTTTCTGGGTGTTATTAGATATTATAATTATCTTGAATAATTTGTTATTGATGCTAAATAAATAATAATAGTGTTAAAACATTGTTGTTACCTATTCCGTATTGGAAGATAAATTTAATGTATTTTTACCTTGACACACATAATGGTGGTATTAAGTAGTGAAAAACATTAACATAAGGTTATACTTTTGCTCAAATCACAGTAGGTACACATTACATGGATAAATGTGCCAGGTGTTTTACAAAGTCCTACTATCAAAAAAATAAAAATAATATAATATTGCTTAAATATTTAATTTTGCGTGAGTTATTGGTATTTTATTGATATAAAAAAACTTTACCTTAATGAATTTATAATGTACAGTGATGGAAATAATAAATAATCAAATAACAATACATAATTACTGTAAATTTTGTAATTCTTGATTTCACATAAAGTGCGTTAGTTATTTTTGATCCTCCAAAAATCGCAAGATGCACGTGTTATTTCAGTATGAAGTCATTAAGATCAATTAGTCATATAAAATAGTAACAAAATTCAAGAATTTAGTTATGCACATAATAACTAAGTGCAGTTAGTGACTTGTACGCAAATGCTTATTCCTCTTCGTGGCATCGTGATGTATTAAAAAGTAACTAAGTGACCTTAGTGAGAAACGTTTGTTCTACATTTCGCCAAAATATTCAAGTCTAATAATACTTAAGTGAAGTTAGTTACTTTTAATCATACAGTTTATTGCTATTACAGGCACTTAATGATTTCTGACATTTTTATATTTTCTATAATATATAGAAATATCATTTTTTTATTTTCTCACATGGTAGATTATAGGTTTAAAAACACTTTGGCATCATTAAGTCATTTTGGCCAAAATGGCAATTAGTGACTTCTCGCTCGACACCGACGATATTTTTTCTTAATATTTATATTATAGCAAAAAATAAACTATCAAACCTTTAAAATATTAATAAATTTGATTTAATATTAATCTTTTATTTCTGTTTAAATCTTCATTACGTTGTATATGAACGCATGATAATATTAATACTGTTCACTTTGGTTGACTTACGTAATCAGTCGAGCGAAAATCCCAAAGGAACCACCTTATAAGGCTGCGTGCCTTTGTGTGTGAAAAATTGTGCAATTATTATTATAAACATTTATTTGTCTTATTTGGGTCCATCCAAATGTCAATTTAATAGGATTGCAACGACGACAACACACGACTCTGAAATAAGCCTTAGGACTTGACATCTCAGTTTTTCTATTAACTCGTCTTATTCTTTACGGACAAGAATACGAATAAAGTAACATGAACCCTATTTTCAAGCTTACAAGTTTCCATAGTGATGTTTTGGTAAATGTTTGTTTTCTTTAAGAGTCTTATGTGTACGCCGACATACATTTTAGGAGAATAATAAAGTATGAGTGTGTGAGTTTGTATAGGGCTATAAAGAAGAGTTTAGTGAGGTAGACTTAGTTGGTATTTCGTGGAGAAATATATTTTATTTAACGTTAAGCTAAACATTTAAAAAGTCTACTACTAAGAATTAGTATTATATGACTACCAAGAACTGACGGCAAAAAAAAGCTTAGTGCTTATCACGGGGCTAGATGCTGCTGTGTGATTTGCCTAGCAATATTTATTTATATTTATTTTAACTCCAATTTCCCCAGAATTGCTGGCGTCTCTTTTATCCCTTTTTTCCATCGGATCCTGAAATACCTCTATCAAACATTCATCGATCCACACACCAATTACGTATATACTCGTATAACTTTAAAAAGATGCTATATTAAAAAAAAATGTTAATCTAATATTATGGACAAGGTAAGACCAAAGTAATATTTGTGGCATTCATCTTTCGTAGTTATTATAAGGACAGTCACAGATTACAGGGAAGCGTCGCGATGGAAACTTGTGAATGACTCTTTACGTAGAAGTTCGAACGTAAATCTCTTTAACTACCGGGTCATCCGTAATCATCTGTAATGGCGAGCGTTCTGCGAACTGAATTGAGCACATTTGCGTCATGGGTCATCGTAATCAGTTACGTAAGTATTATAATGCCTATATTTTACTTGGAAAAGGATTTGGTAGGTTAGCGACTAAACAGCTATATTATATCCTTAGATACCTACTAATGTTTTAACTTTTTAAAGTATTATGGTTTTTATCAATTTTAGAACACGAAACCGTTATTTTTTTAAGTTTGTATCTTAAAATAATATACATATTATTTTTTGATTTGATGTCATAAAGAAGAAGTTATGACGGGCATCTGCTGAATTCTGGACCAAAGCACTGGATAATACAAAAGTTCCTAGCAGTGAGCTACATGAGCACGGGTGTTTTATAATTATCAGATATTTAATACCCGTTACGCAAGCTTTGAGCTTACCACGATGCAAACTGTTGCTGTGTAAATTATCCATCAATATTTATTTTACCGCTGCATTATTATAGGAGTTGTACAAAGTTTCCTAGAACAAATTTAAAAAGCATATCGCTCTGGTGAACTACACATACAAGTGAACAAAGTACACGTTTGATCAGTACCTCATCTTTCTCCCCAAGTGAGTTGCCGTTCTCGAGGCGGTACCGCCGCGCCACCGCGTCCACCGCTCCTCCGGGCTCGCTAGCAGACAGCTGTAACAAAACAATCAATTAAAAAACTCCGCCATTTTGTGTTAATTTTAATTTACTTTAGTACTGCAAACTCAACTCACGTACAGCTTTATACGATCGAGTATGCATAAGTTATTTAACATGTGCCATAGTGTGTTGGTAATAACACACTATGTAAATCTACTACTTATATAAAAAGTTTTCCTTCCTGACGCTATAACGTCAGACCAACCGATTTCCACCATTTTGGATTCGTTGAAAAATAAAAATTGCGGGAAAGTGTAAAACGCGGGCGAAGCCGCAGGGCGGAAAGCTAGTACTTACTAAAATAATAACTGGTCGAGCACTCCTCATTTTGTCTGACAGAGAATCCGCGGGTGCGGTCCGACGCCCATGTTATTAATTAATTTTAGTGAAGTTTATATGTTATAACTAGCGGTGCTCGCGACTCCGCCCGCGTTAAACTATGTTTGTATGGGAGCCACGTCTTACTTGTGTGTACTATGCCTATCCAGACCTCCAATGGGATCATTGGTTTAAGAAGTTAAGCGTCACACACAGATAAAAAATCGTTTCAGTATCATAATTTGAGCCTATAAACACAATATGTCTTAAAACAAACGAAATTACTCCAAGCCCGATCCCTACAGATTTATTATTAGTATACCTAGAGAGTCAACGTCTACGATGAAATTTCATTATAGAACAGTACCTACCTACCTAACTTAAAATTGAGACTTTATTAAAAAATAAAACTTTAATCTTAGAAACATGCAAAATTTAAGACTTATGACTATATATATTAGGTACTATATTTCGACTATACTATATTACTATATTTTATAGATAAGTTATATCAATATTGAATTATCTCTCCTCAGGCCCTGCAAGCAAGTGCCTAAAATTCTTATCGTGTTTTGTACTAAACATGTTTTAACGCTTACAAGGAATATTCGAAATATAATATTAAAAAGACGATCAATCATAATGTAAGAGCTGGATACTATTTTCTAGGTACGGCACAATATCAGAATCATTTATCACTTGTGTCAAATAAATTAATTAACTTTTAAAGATGGAGAAGTCTGTTTATAAATTAAGTTGTTTTGACTTCGGACCCAAAAGAGTTTTCCTAATAAGATTATGGTTTATTTATATAATTATGGTTCTATAAATGTGCTAAAATATGAACCTGAACTAAAGTTTCATGGTAATTTAAGTAATTGTCAATTAGGTACCTTTAACCGTTGCAACCCTTTTTATCAAGATATATTTATGTATATATTATGTAGGTAAAAAGGTGCGAGAAAATAAGGTAATACTTTTTCAATTTCTAATCCAAAGTCGCGAAGAATCTCCTCGGACACCGTTTCTATTGTTATTTTATTTCTAAAGCTACTTTCTATAATGTGATTCGTCTAGACAAAATGTACTTGGCTAAGTTAAGAGCCTTGTAACCGGGCGATGTTTTGCTAAATTGGATATTTTATGCACCACGTGACCGGCGCGTCACGCGAATTCTATGAAAAATACTAAATGATCTTGATACTTCGTCGATCTAAAACATACAAATATACTAACTAATAATTATTTTAGATCTGTAGAAAATGGCATCAAATAAATTCCATTTTATTGAGTGGATTTTTTTCAGTTTCATTCTGAAATAATTATTATATTTATGTTTTTATTTAATTGATAGGTGTTTAATATATTTTCCTAAATTCAAAATGGCGGATATTTTTATTTCAATATTTGAATCAATTATGTTTTATCTTAATAATATCAATATTTATTTTAAATCTGATTGATTATTTGAAATCAATTAAGCACATCATTTTAAATTAAAACAATCATGATTAATAATTATCTATATAAGAATAAAACTGAAAATAGTCTTATTGAAGTTAAATGTCCTCATTCATCTCATCTTATGGGCTCATTTTTAAATTCTAATTATAACAAAACAAATAAATAAATTATATTATATATAAGTTGCTTGTTTTGTTAGATGGTATATTTGTGTTTGAATAAATAAAAGTTTCGTTAATGAAGGTTTTAATTATGTTTCGGTATTATTTTTGTAGTTTCGAACTTTATATTTATTTTTATATTTATTGGTATCCATTTATCTACATATATCATAGACAGATGTAGAATATCCATTTATCTACATATGTCATCTTGAATAATTCCCATTATATTTTTATTTTGATAAACTATTTATTTTTATTTTATTACGAACTTATTGAAAATATTTCATTTATATATTTAAAAAAAAACCAACCCGCACTTGGCCAGCGTGGTGAATTAAGGCCTAATCTATCTCGTCAAGAGAGAAGTCCCTATCCCAGCAGTGGGAACGTGAATAGGGGTGTTATTTTATATACAGGGCGTCCCAAAATTATGGGCCATGAAGGGGAAGTACCATATATATCGTTGATAGTGAATTTTGCTCAAAGAAGACTTCATTTTATTTTAAAAAGTAAGTAATTTAATTAATTAATTTACAAAAAAAAATGTTTCATGTTTTTTATTTGATTAAAATAATTAATTTCACGTTGTTCCTTTCTTTTAAAATACTATGTTACTTAAGCAGAGTTATTATTTTTTAGCTATTCTTTCCATTGGTATCTTAAAAATCGAGTATTTTTTTTCTACATGTAAGCCGGTTCGATTCCCAGACAAAGCAAGTAATTTTTAGAAAATCAATGAATGCAGAATTACTAACTTAAAAATAAAATGAAGTCTTGTTTGAGCAAAATTCACTATCTACGATATTTAAGGTACTTCCCCTCCATGGCCCATAACTTTGGGACGCCCTGTATTTATTAGAAAGGTATAGTAAAACCATTTCTAAAATGAACGCCCCTCTACCGAATTCTGTATTTTTTTTCTGTGTATTCTGTTTTTCTGTATTTCCTCTCACACGTTGAAATCATCACGGTTTTGTGGAGGGAAGTTCATTTTTAGAATAGTTTTACTATTCATATTTAATGTTTACAATAAATAATATATTTATTAGAAAGGTACATTATTTATTGTTTACATATTGGATACTCGGTAAAAATAAGAACAAAAATTACGGAATATTTTCTTTGTAATAAATATTATGGAAATCTATACTACAATTATCAAGCTGAGGAGATTGCTTGTTTATTTGTTTGACGTGCTACTCAGAAACCGCGGGTCCGATTAAAAATATGATTTCAGTGTTGGATAGTAAAATGATCGAAAAAGGCTATAAAACATAAACTAGTAAATAACGTAAAAACGCAAGCGCAGCTGTCGGCGGGTCGGCAAGTTAGTCATAATCTAAAAAAATCATAGGCATAATTACATTTAGTCGTTGGACGGTTTCACCAAAAAAAGTTGCCTTGTTGTTTTTTAATTAGGATAGATAACTTTAGATATGCAATCCACATCCTACAGCATAACCTCCAAATAAATAAGGTTAAACAAGATGACAATTATGTGGTACAATTCTTAGGCCAGCAACAAGTGGTACAATTCTTAGGCCAGCAACAACAACAATTGACCGTTATCAATAAAAATAACAATTGATCGTTATCAACGGATCAACTTATGTCGGTCGTAGTATCGCAATAACACATACACGCACACTAACAGCGTTTTTACAGCAATTGACAGTCCCACACACTGACATTTTACGAAATATTTCTATATTTTATTCAAGAACAACCGACATAGGTCCGACCTCGACAAGCGCTCGCGCGGTACTAAATCGAAATCGCCGCCGGCATGAAAAAACTACTAAATTATGGTAGTTTTATTCTATTCATAAAAAATTACCAAAACCGTTCTACAAATTAAAATTAATATCATAGTTTAAGCAAATGTTGATAAATATTTTGATATAAATATGACGTCCCATTGATTTAGAACTTCGGAGTTATTGAGGTTTGTTTCGAAGCATTTTCGGTCGATATTAAATTCGGTATATCTTTAGAATAAAAGCATTTTACGAAAATGTACTCTACTCTAAATGAAGAATAGGATATACGTAACATAATAAAAAATAGTTTGATCGCCCATATTCATTAGAATCTACAAATTAGAGCTGAGAAAACAGGTCTTCGAGCGTTTTTTACGAAACATGTATCCGGAGAATGATTATTACTCAATATATAAACAAGTTATCTAAAATATTTCTTACTACTTTTGTAGAAGAGAAAACGAACTATTATAAAGATGTAATTGTAATATCAAACAACTAACGCAAACCATAGAATTAGGACGAGAAAACCGAACAATTTCGCGATTTCACGTAATAGGCCTCTTAAAAGCAACATTTTAGAATTATCTATTGATCAGGTGAAGTGTTTCTGTTGCAGATAGGTGGAGTATCTAATTTAATTTAATCATATCAATTACGTGGAATAAAAATTATCCATGAAACTGAAATGTAACATAATCACTCCTATTTACGTTCCCATTGCTGGGATATAGAGACTTCTCTCTTGACGACCTTAGACCTTAATTCACTTTCAAACTTTTCAAAGTTCTCAAAACTCAGAACGGTTTCCTCACAATGTTTTGCTTTCACCGTGCGTGCACGTGTTTTCATAGCGCACATTAATTTTTCATGAAGAAAATTTGGAGGTGCGCGGCGTGGTTTGAACCCCACGAGCTTCGGAATTAAAATCGAGTGTGCTCCCACTTAGTACCTACTCGAGAGAATACGACAAAAACGTCCTCCACTTGAGATTTTTTTTCAGCTCACCGAGAGATTTTCGAGATAAGGTGGGAACTGTCAAACGTAAGGTAGGTACCTCATAACCAACCTTGAAACTCCTACAAGACCACGACGATCAAAGCTTGTTTATTTTTGAGTGGAGGAATATTATGAGGAAACGACTAAGAATATGGGTAAGACTCACGACTGCAAACTTAATATGTAGTTATATTTGATGAAATTAAACGTTCTTCGAACACTAAACGGAAAGTGAAGAACTTTGTGAGGTCCTTTGAATGGCTGTATGAATTAAGTCTTTTGATTACCAGATGTCACTAAGTACCGTTATCCCACACAATAATAATAATATCAGCCATTTTCCTTCAGCGGTGAATTTATTCAGTTAATAGGCAATTTCGGCAATACACGCTCGTTACATATACTAATAAAATTTTCTCAATCATCCACGCCATAAACTTCCATAATGACATTCTGTGAGCCGAATACAAGCTCTTGATTCGAGGAATGGATATCGATGGAACTCGATCGTTTCAGAGAGTAGAGTACCTATGTTTATAATATAACATAATATTGTTTATATATTTTGTTAAAAATATTGTTTGCATGTATATTATATTAAGTATATCAGAAGCTTGTGTTACGGGTGCTAGATGGCACACGTAAGTAGGTACTCATATATACGGTATTACTCGATAGTTTTACTTATATGTATATGATATACCGATTCTCCTAAGACCTACATATATGTGGTTTTATTGGAGGAGACCCGTGCCCTGGGATATAATAATGATGAATTTGATTATTCATGTAGACTTCGTAAGTGAAGATTGTTGACAGAGCCCCACAAGTCAACAACGCCCGACGACGACGGTTTTGTACCTAAGCTATGTAAAGGTTAAAGAGCATAAACCTTGCCACGGTGTTGATAGAATTTTAGAAACGCAAATAACTGAAATCAAAACTAAGTTTATTTCCAGAACTCAGTATGGCTTTAAAATGAATCCACATGAATAACGGTAATAGTTCCACTGTAATATTTATATTATTTTTTTCTTTATTCCCATGTTTTCTCATCTTTTAAACCTTCCCTGGGGTACTACGACCATTTAAAACAAGGAGCATCTAAATCGGCCCTGCCGTTCGTAAGTCATAAAATTACAACGAAAAGTGGCATTGATTTTTATGAGATACTAGCTTTCCGCCCGCGGCTTCGCCCGCATTTTATTAGATTTTAAAAAAGCAGTAAAAAGTATCCTATGTCCTTCCCCCGGTTCTAAGCTGCCTCCCTGCCAATTTTCAGCCAAATCTATTCAGCCGTTCTCGAGTTATAAGTTCAGGGACTAACACGACTTTCTTTTATATAATAAGATGTAGCTTACCTCATGGAGATTTACACAGTACTTTGAACACATTTTATGAAGACTTGTACGTGTTGCTGAGAATTAGATAAGTACCAATAATTTTATTGAAAACTCTTCTTTCATAAAAAATATAACATAAGACGGTAGGTATCTTGCCCGGTCGGCGCCGGCGTATTAAGATTTATTCCACGGACTGTGTCTATTATAATGTTGGCATACTAAAAGAGTGATTTAATCTAGTCAATTAAAAGTTTCGTAATCAGTTTTCTTTCAGGAGAAACCGAATGAAGGGATTTTTTCACGTTTTACGGGAAAAGGCCGACCAACGACGACTAAGCCGACCCTCTTTATGGCTTAGAAAGTATAAGCGAGGACACAAGAGTTTTGGAAAAATAGTTTTTACCGAGTTTTGGTCAAACATGTTTAAGAAGATTATATCTTTTTGTGTGATTTATTATGCCGAATGCTTTTTAAGCCCTGTCATAATACTATTACGTTCGCATAATGTGTTTATAATACGAAATAATTACAAGAGAAATAAGGAAGGAACTGACGATGTAAAATAATCTCAAGCCTTAAGTGAACCCAGTGAGCCTTTGTTTGAAATTATAAGTCGTGGGGCACACCTTTATATTGTTTAAGAACTTCGTTTGTTTGATGTAAAGTCCGCGTGAGTAGACAGACACTTGTTTTAAGCCGCTCGTTAATGCGACAGTTATGATGCGTGTTGTGTCCTAATTAAGAGAACGTGACTGGCGTGATACTCACCTTTCAGAGACCTTTATGTTTGCAACGCAAATAATTGTGCTACTTTATAGGTTCTATGGTGTACCATTAAATAAATATTTATTCAGTGGACATGCCTATAAACTTTATTATAATGTGAAAGGATTGTGAATCACTGTAGTTACTACTCGTACTTCTATGCTGTAACATTTTGACTGTTAAAAAGTTTTTATTTGAATTAGAAATAAATTCTAAATCTAATTTGGTGACTCTCCGCCAAGATGGCGCTTGAATCAGTGCCGCAATATCGGAAAACTCAAAAACATTCCAATCGTAGTATGTTAATGGTTTACTACAATTGCCTAATTAATTTATGGTATATCGTATCATCTAGACTGCTTTAACTAAGAGAAAGAAAACGTAAAATTGAGCATCGACCTCAACCCGTATAACACAAAGCACCTTTATTAGCGTGTTGCGGGATCATCCCGAGTTATTGCCGCCATCATCCCGGGATATTGCACAGACACAAGATCGGGATCACACAAGGCCATTGAGATCATACTACTTCTGTGTATTAGTGTACCTACAAATAGTTATTAGGAAATCAGACCGAGATTATAAGTAACTATTTTGTAATTTGAAAGTATAATGGTGTTTTTGTAATATCAATAGATCGTTTTGTGAAAAGAGAATATTAAATTTTGACAACGAAATTTGTATACTCGCATAAATATAGAAAGTTCAAGTACCGCTTTAATTAAGACCGCTTTGAACCGTAAGAACCGCAGAGAGCTATAAATCAAAAAAATAAGTAAATTAAGTATTATTACGATACATAATTAGGTAAGCTACCATATAGCTTTAAACCTATCAGTTCTGACCTAGTCTATATAATTTAAGTACGTATAGGTACTTAATATTTTGTGGATTCAACAAAAGAAGTAAAATTACTTTCAGAACGGCTTCTTTATATTATAATCTCGTATTAAAATTACGACCCAAATCCTTCATACGGAGTTAAGATGACAAGGAAAAGCGTAGAAGTAAATTTAACTCAAAGTTCGCATCTTCAAGGTTCCACGAGTTATAAACTCCAAGTTTCCATACAAACTACAGCCGAGCTCGCATCAATAACAGTCAGGAGACCCAAATAAATAACCCCAAAGCTTTTGACGCAGGAACATTTTCGGTTCCATAGGCAATTAATCAGTAACATGGAAGGGGAAGCGCAAAGTAATGAAATAGTTAGCGACTATAAACTATTTTACAAATTTGATACCAATCAAAATTTAATCAATTTTGTTTGTTTGGTTGGTACTGGAATTAATTGAATTAAATAAATTAATTACAGTAGATTTCCATATAGAAAATCATATCCAATTATAAATAAATAAATATATTGCTGGAAAATTCGCATAGCAACATCTATCTCCGTGGTAAGAGAGTGGTCTTCTGCTACGTTACAAATAATTGCAGATGGTATTTTTTTTTTGTCCAAGGCGAGAATCGAATCTCACGCGTCGCCTCGTGTAACC
Organism: Chloroclystis v-ata; assembly: GCA_963691955.1. Classification (NCBI taxonomy): domain Eukaryota; kingdom Metazoa; phylum Arthropoda; class Insecta; order Lepidoptera; family Geometridae; genus Chloroclystis; species Chloroclystis v-ata. The sequence goes on from OY829905.1 coordinate 8,627,163, forward strand.
TTCGCCCGCTGCGCCACAGAGGTCGCCACAGAGGCTTTATCCATAAACCATTTATCAAGGTCGGTGAACATTTTGAAAACCGAACATTACAGTAACCAGCCCATTGAACTAAATAGCAGTTTATTATTCAAGCCCGTTCATGTGCACATGCATATGCAAACTAAACAATGCAAGTATTGTTTAATAAGCATCGATTGTTCCTACAAAGGTACACTAACGGCTAATAATGCTCTCCTTATCACACTAATGATATAAATAATGTAGCATGTCTGTATGTTTGTTATTTAAACACACTTCTGTTGGCAAAGGTCCATTGTACTTTTAGCTTTTAAATAGTATTAAGTTTTGAATTATTTAATTTTTATAAGTACAGTAAAGAGTTCATTTATTCAAAGGTCCGCGTGCGCTGCATGAGGTGTGTGTTCGATTCCAGCCTTGGGTTATCTATGTATATTAAAGAAAACTCTATGTACCTTTATTCTATTATTTATATCCGAAATCTAGCAACAGTTACACAAGCTTCGATATTTTCGGCTACAGTAACTGGCTTAATGCTTTTAAATGACGACTTTTTAGGGATGTTTAGCTCTAATATTTTCCTAAAACACGAAATCATAAAATTTGTTTAGTTTTTATTTTAGGTTAACAGAAGGTTAGATACTAGATAACGAGTATCTAGGAAAAAATTAAAATGGCAAAGACTGTTAGGTAACAGTATGAAGATAGATGGTAGATGTCCTAGAAACAACTGATATCTTCATGTATTCGCATGAGCGATGCCACTGGTACTTGTATCATTCCAAGGTTGGCTGTGAAACCTTGATTGTAAGTTTGCAGGTAACAAAAGTCTTAATTTTGAGATTCATCATAACATAAACCGTAGGTATTACCTACCTACGCACCACATTTCGGGTGCATTTACCTCAAAATATATTAGGTAATCCATACTAATATTATATCATTTATTAAGTATATAAAGGAAAGCGTATGTATATTTGTCCTTCTTTCGTGACAAAATTACTGGAGTGAATTTTATGAAAGACAGAGATATTTTTAATGCCGGGAAAGCACATAGGCGAACCGCTAGTTTATAAACTCAATCATCATCATAACAGCATTTATTACTTCCCGCTTTTTGGCACTGGACGACTGGAGTTGGTATGGTACACTTCATAAAACGACACGCGATACTATGGTACTATTCTCTAGCACCGCAATAAATTATCAAGTTTAAACCCAGATAGGTTCTGTAGCAGGAACAATATGACTACCTGGATCAGGATCGGGTGCCGATCGATCTAAACGATACCTATAATTTATCAGGAACAAAAGCTCGAGAGAATAAAAAGGGAACGTCGTTACTTGCCATGGAAAAATACCCGGTATTTCTGGTTCTATACCGATTACGTGAGAATGGTTCCTATTACAATATTGTTATGATAAAATGCTAACTTTAGAAACTTTTCAGTAACCGAGAAAATGTCTTATCGCAAAAAACGATAATAAAAATAAATTTTCGTTCAAATCTCTAATGTTTTCAACCACGATAGAGTGATAAATAAAGAATTTGAAAGCCTCTACTAACCATTATATCTACACTTCAATATAACTGAACGTTATAATACGTTAATCTCACATTGGCGGTTCGGAAACCGCCAATGTGAGATCCGCCAAGGTTTTGTGTGCTGCGTTTATCAGCATAGCTTAATTAATCCTTTAATTTAATTGTGTATTGCATATGAATCGTTTAACCCCGTGGGTGTCAAATTGTCTAACAATATAAAATCGATTAGAATATATTTGTCATGTTCAGCACATGACAAATATTACCAAAGGTGGAATTCAGGAACCAAAACTTATCAGTGGAATAATTCGGTTCGATCATTTATCATTTATTATATATGTATATTATTACGTATTTATATTATTATTGCGTCATTATATTATAATGACGCAATAATAATAATAACGTTCTTAAAAAAAATGTGCTAAAAATATCATAGATTTGTATGTTCCATGCAGACTGTACCTTCTAGCTTTTTCAGTAACGGCCAAATTGATTATTTTTATCTACATAAATATATCAAACCAGATTCAATTGGGTCGATTCTGAGTTTTAATCTACTTCGAAAAAGTTTTAAACGAAACGAAATCGGGAATTTGTATTTTGGTAAGGTAGGCAAAGAAAAAGTTTCTGATTTTCGCAAAATTCACGTGGAATATTGAAATTCAGGAACTAGCAACGCGTAAAAAGCTTTCCTGGAATATTAAACTTGAACAAAATAAGTTCCTCTACAAAAAATCTTCAGTAAAACAACACAATATTGTCTTCTTTGACTTTATAGATGTCGGGGCTAGATGTCGCTGTGTAAAATTGTCCAGTAATATATTTATTTATTTATAACTTACTAGCAGCCCCCGCGAACTTCGTCTCGCCATATACTTACTTTTATTTGCAACTATCTACATACTAAATTTCATCGATATCGAATTTTCCCACGTAAGCATATATTTTCCCGTGGAAGTATGTATTTTTCCGCGGTAAAAAGTAGGCTATGTTAGGATTAGGATATTACATTACATTGACTCCCCCCCCCCCCCCCCCCCCCCGTACCCCAGTTTACGTGTCGCTTACATGGAGTCTACATCGCATGCTGGCTAGCTGAGCGCGGTGAGCGACAACCTCTAGACTTTTTTCTAATACTTGCATTTTTAAACTCGTGATATCTTCCGAATGAAATGTCCGAATTAAATAATTCAAAAAGTTATAAAAAGGTATTAAAGCCGTCTTGAATATAAAGTAATTTATTTTGATAAGGATTAATACCAAGGTACAAATGAAGACCCTTTCAAAAGGCGGCATATATAAATTAATATTTTAGAATAAAAAACTGCTTACTGTGACATAACTATAATATTTAGACATATGCTGTCGCGACATTTTTTGTAGATAATGATGAGCTCTGCAAAGTTGTAGTACATGATTTTGTTCTATCATCAATAGTTTTCGCAGCGCACGCGACGTAAGGAAATTTTCAGGTCATTTTTTTACACCTTATGTTACATTATTGGAGTTTTAGTAAGGATCCCTAATTTTTTTTAAATATAATATAGCCTATGTTACTCGGGGATAATGTAGCTTTCCAAAGGTGAAAGAATTTTTGAAATCGGTCCAGTAGTTTCGGAGCCTATTCGTTACAAACAAACAAACAAACAAACAAACATACAAACAAATCTTTCCTCTTTATAATATTAGTATAGACAAGCGATCAATAACGCCAAAGGAAACAAAAATGTAATGGTAATGCAATATAAACAATATAGGCATCATACGTTTTCTCGTATAGGTATTAAAATTGTATATTTTACTTATTAAACTTAGTACGTTGGAACAAATAATTACGTGTGTTTAGCGAAACAATAGCCTATATTTTGAATGATTACAAATGTTATTTTTTAATTTAAAATATTATAGAACTGAAGTGTACATTATATAAATAGTTCATGTACAGATTTAAATAAGTTCAGGAAACAATGCTGGCAAGTTGGCAACATCGATCACAATGTTTGACAGCTGATTTATGAGCGCATCGGTTTATTACACTGTACACAGATTATGATCATGTTGCATTAATATATACGAAACTGCATAGTTATGCACTTTTCACTATAATTGTTAACGATTGAGATAAAAAATATAATGATATATCTACATACCTATGTTAATGCGAGAATATAAATAAATAAAATATAATATATTTTATATCAACCTGCTATTCAATATTAAATTAATAATATATAATATAATAATAATATTAAGGCATAATATTCAATATTATGCCTTGTATGGCATAGATTATTGTGTATTTTTTTCAAAGCAATTCCGTTAAAGAACAAGGAAATAAATGGTTTCTGCTGAACCCAAATTTAAAAAATTCACTCATGGCATCGCCTTAAGCCTTTTATTAATAAAATGTTAAACTAAAACCGCATGAAAATCCGTTTAGTAGTTTTGACACTACTTAATAGCCTTGCTAATTATACGAGTATAACTCGAGTACCTACTTTTCGCGCGAAAATCCTTTATAACGCAGGTGCAGCTGCGTGGCCGTGAGATTCCTTACGAGTACCTACTACCAACTAACAGCTGTCAACGGCAGATCACACGTTATCTTGGCTTATGCCACTTAACCCCAAAAACTTCAGATACAATAAACATAGTTTACTAACCTGTTCCACTGAACCATACTGTCGCCGCGAGAACACTCCTCTTCTAGATATGAGCTCACTGGCGGACGAGCTGAAACAAAGAGAACATTTTTGCATTATAGTGAATATAACTAACTCATAAACGTGGCGTGGCTTATAACGTATAGGACAATGCTATTGCAGCTACAGTTTATAATCTATATTATTATTTTCTATCAATATATCTACCTAAAATTGTTTGACATTATATAAGTAGGTACTTGACGAAACTAAGTGTACTCAATGTTCCAAAAGTTTGAATAAAAATTTGAATTGAATTGAATAGGATGAATAGGTACATTACATGGATACCCCATCGAACCTCGTGGTAAGCTCGACGCATGTGTTACGGATGCTAGATTTCTGATATACATATAATGTACATACATAGATAGATATTTTTATTATACATAATCAGAACCAATATTTGCAGATCGTAATTTTTTTTGTTCCGAAGCAGGAATCGTACGCGCAACCACTGCAGGCGGACCTTCGCCCGCAGCGCCACAGAAGGTGTCAATTCTTATTAGTCAATACTGGTTAGTTGGGAATATTTGCCGAGCTGAGAGGCCAGATCCATTTCATTTGGTTCTGAAGTACTGTTTGCAGTAACTTGACCGACTTAACTACTGTTGGCTTATCTTCTAAACCAGTGTCAACTCGCTCGTAAGCTTTGGACTTTCCAACTTTGTGGATGTTGAGCAGATTCACGAACTTAGTAGACGGTAAACAATCACAACTTTGCTTCATTACTATCAAACACCAACACATGCGTTGAAAATAACAAGGTATTAAGAGCTTTCGAAATCGACCTTCGTTATAACATCATTAGCTATAAATTTAAATGTTTTATTATGTAAGAATGTTTTTGACGCTCTCAGACACCTATAGAATAAACAGTTTACAGTTGGATAAATATTTTATTTCATTTGAAACATGCGAAATTTACATACAAAAATAACACTAGTTTTTCATTTCAACACTTCCCAATTAGGTACTAAATATAAATCGATGAAAGTGCTTTACATTTAAATTCTAGCTGAGTTGGTTCGTTCGTGAAATTTCCGATAATTTGAAGTGTTAGGTTCTTACTGACCTCCAAAGGCGCCAAGGAGGGGGTGCCATTGAAATATCGCTTACTCCGCGGGCCCGAGGCCTCTTGACGCCTCAACACCCACTTAACGTCAAACTTGTTATTAAGGCTTCACATCAAAAATCATTGAAATCAGCGCAACTTACCTACTGCAGAAAACGAATACGACTTCATTATAAACAGATTCATCAGATTTGTTAAGGTTCACAGCTCAGTGAAGACGTGAAATACTTTACTTCAACAGAAAAGAAATTGTACGTGCTTATTTTATTCTATGGGAATTATTTCTTTGGCTCCTATACTCAGTTCATTGCTACCTTAAAAGGGTTCACGGTTATGAAAACACGTAAATTAATTTTGTATTACTTCATAAATTGTTAGAAAAGGTTAACTTAACTTACCCACGTATAAGAAATGGAGGCGATAGGTTTTACTCACCAGTAATTTTTCATGTTATGTGTGTTACAGAACTATCGTTCGAAAGAATGAAAAGTGAAAACTTATATGAATACCTAGTTTTTAGATGTTGCTGTGGCTAGCTAGCCTTTCATAGTAATCGAACGATTTGAAGTAGCTTTAAGTGAAAGCTCAGTGTCTCTGGAGTGAGTCTAGTGGAGGATGCGAGTCAAGTTTCCTTCATTCGCCTCTGTTTAATTTTCCTCATGTTGTTGTCATCGTAAACATAGCACAAGATCATGGAGTATGTATGTATTTCCGAAGAATGTATTCAGTCGATTCGGAGAAGGTTTTTCAATTTACCTGTTTATTTGTTTGCTTGTTTATGTGGTTTTTGTACTTTCCTTTTTATCAAGATTTTACTCAAGTATATTTTTTTAAAGGAAAAGTCTACCTGCTACATCGATCTATAAAAAAACTTATGTAAAGGTAAGAAGATTATAGAAAGTTCGTTAAAACAAATCAAATCAGCTATAAAGAATTTGATAGGTACTCGTATCTAAGGCCTAAAATTACCAAAAAATTCAATTTCCTTTACGGACGTAGACGCGAGTAAAACCTAACAAATTACTTTTATTTTTACAACAGCTGTGTTGGCGGAGTCGTGGATTCAAAAAAAATATTCAAAAAAATTATGTGCGCTTTGTAAACCCTTTCTTTAACGGTGAAGGCAAACATTGGGAGGAAATCGGCATGTACTGAGAACTTTGAATAGTTTGCGAGACATGACATGTGATATTGTATTACCACCAATAAGAAAGTAAATAGAAATAAATAAACGCTGTATATTATCGGCATGTAATAGTACTCAACCCCCTCTGGTGTGGAAACAACGCCATGTTCAGTTGAAGCGCATAAACATGTTTAGCGAATTATATTTAATACTATCTGACCCTCCCGTGGCTTCTCCCGCTATTCACATGTTTTCTTAAGATTCGACTATACGATTGGCCGTGAAATAATCGTAGAAATAAAGGTTTAAACATAAACGGGCGAAGCCGCGGCGGCTCAGCTCGTATATTATAGAATACTTTTAACTTAACGCGTAATTGAAAAGTTCGAGTTGAAAACATTTTAGAAACGTTGGATCCATTAAATTTAGGAATATAATTCTAAATAGCTTTTAAAATAAATATTATGATTTGTAACATCATAATAAAGACTATTTTTGTCTTCATTAAACAAACTCGATAGGTACTTTAAGATTTTAAAAATGTTACAGAGAGTCTCCTTCGTCGTTTCGTTTTGTAACTTTATTGCTAATATTACAACTTTTCACTTCTTTGTTGTGTTTTTTGTAAACTACCTACTTAAATCTTTTAAACGTACGCCTCAAAACATACATACTACATATACTTACCAATGACTTAATAAATCTATGTTATCGTCGAGGGTATATAACAATTGCTCACCTTGGATGGAATACATGACTTCAATTTATTATGAACAATGACAAAAGAAGCATTTCTTTCTCATGCCTGTGTGATCACAAAAGCTTTGTGAATGGTATTTGGAGTTGAACTAAATGCTATGATTGCTCTCGAGGTTCCTTTGAAGATTAGAGGCTTTGTTATGAATTTTTTGAAGTGATCCTTTATTAAATGTAAAGTAAAATCTAGGTATGAATACTTTGGTTTTGTATTTCGAAAGATTTAACTGGATACAATCTAATTCAAAATTCTGGGGATGTAGCTATTGGGTCCTTAGCAACCCAGTTTCTCAGGACTAATCTAGCTTACCTTATCAGAAGTTTAAACGCGTGTTTCCAGGCTTAAAGGTCTTATTGGTTATAAACTTTAGAAGTAAATTAGATTGTAAAAAATTGTTCAAGTTAATAAAGAAAATTTTTATTAACTATTTTCTTGTAATATTTTAAACTAGCGAGAAAGATAAACGTATAAAAATATTTTAGAGCAAATGCAAACGGAAAAAAGTGTAACCTTGATAAAATATTTGGCACACCATTATGGTGGTACAATACATAGATGTAAATACTTCTATGGTACAACATATGTATGGAATGTGAGGAGAGGAAGGCCAAAGATGGATGAACTGTGTGAAGGATGATAATTATGTGTAGTACGAAAGGAAAGTACATGTTGTGCTGAGCTGACCCCACATGTGGGAAGAGGGCATGAAGATGATGATGATATAGTATTATGTAACCCCATTATTATATAACATCTTCTAATACAAAAGAAAATCACTTATTTTAACCAAATAATAGTTAATTTATTCAAAAATGTAATGTATATTTAATATATTTTTGCAGTTATTCGGTTCGCCCGTGCTCTTGAATCCCGCATTCCAAACGCGATGGTACTTCAAATACTTTCTCGGAAAAATGAGTATCTACCCAAATATTTGCAACTCGTATAGTCCACGAATTTTCACCTTTATTTCGTCCACCGCGGCGTGGAACACAAAATACAGTACAGTATATTGTGTTCAACTACCATTGTTTAGCGAAAAGTATACAATTCTATAGTTTTCGTTTACTCTTACTCTTTTCGTTTACAGGAATAAATGGAACCTTTAAAATAACACTTTGTTGTCTGTCTATCTCTAGAAAGACCTTTAATCTAGAGTTTTGGAATTGTAATTTTAACCATATACTCCAATTTTCAGCCTTTCTAAACTGTGAAAATTATTATTATTTATTAGAGATAATAAACATCGAATAAGGACTATAGCAACATTATAGTTATAATAAATATTAATTTATTGACAAAAAGTAAGTATAGTGAAACTTATCAATCAAATCAAATCAAATCAAATCAAAACATTTATTTGCAACAAGTATGGTTTACAAGGTCATGTTAGAATAATGGTAGGTATCACATACTTGACCGAGACATTCGGCATACAAATATTGGCAATAAATTACAACTAAAAACTAAACATCATTGTCATCAATAAAGACAATTATTTGATAAATCATGTTTCTCTGAAAAAAAAATTATATATCAGGCATTGCAGCCATAACACGACTTTCAATGCCTAGATGATCTTCACCGCGAAGTATTTTGAAGAAGCCATTATCACCAAAGCCCCTATTCCAAGAATTAGCCACAAGCCAATACTTGACACCATCTTCCACTCCCCAACCGAGGATTCTGACAGCATGCCCATATATTTCTTTACCAGCAGTATGGATGTAGACTCCACTCTTATAGTTGAAAAAGTCTTCATAGACTTGAAAAGCAGCCTCAACAGGTCCGTTATTAAACAACTCCGCCCTAATATTATCTTCGCCCCTCACATAATATGGCTTTTGGCCTTTCAACTTATCTGTATCGTACAACATGTTATTATTATCACATTCCGTAACACATTTGGGTGTTTTTACATTGTCATAGTTATAACAAGGCTTAAGTTTTCTAGTCATACTGTAGCCAGACACATTGGGTGGGTGTGGAACAGTTACACAAGGAGGAAATGGGTAAGGTTTACAACCCTGCTGGGAATTGTAGTTACCGCCAGAGACAATACCATGATTATACCAGGATAGCCAAGCGTATTCGATTATTCCTCCTTGACAATCCCCGCAAATGTCACAGCAAGTTATGAGGTCCTCAGCGGAGACATGGAAATGTTTTTGACCCGTGGAGTTTATGCAGATCCTGTCGGTCATCGCCGTGACGGCTCCGAACGCCCAGCAGCTGCCACAAGAGGCTTGATCTCGGATCTCATTCAGTGAGGGGCAAAGGGGCCACTTCTCCCTAGGATCAAAGTTTTCTGGTAGACTATCTATCAACTCTGCATCGTGTTCAATGGTCTGTAGTGCGATACCTTCAGGCTTCGTATGAGCGCCTACCAGATTTCGAAGAGAAGTGTGCGGTGGAAAGTTCCTGCCGGCTTTCCATGTTGTTTGCTTGGAGTTGATGTGGTCGATGAAGTCATCGGAGAGAGGATGTGGACTCACAATAGCTGCAGCGGTGTACGCTACAGCAAATGCTAATATCACGACTCTCAACATGATTAAAGCAGAAAAATAACAAGCAATATACCATAAAAATCACGACTTATATACTAACGTTCATTATCTTAATGATTAAAGTAATTTGGGACAAATTAACGTATGTAATTCAACCTTTATCCTAATTTACATAAAAGTCAAATTTGCTAAATTCAGTTCCAAATAAAGCTTATCAGAATATTTTAATAACGTGTGATAATTTTAATTTTTCATACAATTATAATAAATTATAATCATAGAGATTAAAAGTACAGGCTGATTAGGGTGCCATTAGTTGTCTAATAGTAATTAGTTGTATATTATGTTACGTGTAAACACAGTCATATCCGTTATAAATAACTGAAATGGAATAGGGTGATTCAAGAAATAAGCTTATTAAATAAAATAAAACTGCATATTGAACTAGTTCTCATTAGCGCAAAGAAATTAAATTCTAGACCTAATACACAAATTATGCAAAAGTTGCATGCAACAGATTATTTTAAACCTATAAATTCGTCAAATTTTGGGGTTTCAGCACTTTCAGCTGATGATCATAAGCTTTACAACCAAGAAGAACTTCGGTTGTAATTGTAAGTCATCGTTATGAAAATTTGCAGATACATGTTCTCTTAAAATTGATTTTAATATTTGTACCTTGGTCCAGTTTTAATGAATGCTATCCGTATCGAGTTTATGTCGCTGAATAAAACATTTATTCTGCATTCTGGTTTGCAGGCTCGATGTTTACTTGGCATGCATGAAACAGAGTAGCAAACGCAAACTCATACATAGCCTAAATTTACATCACAAGGCGCTTAGACACGACGGGCACTTTAATTTCCTACTCCTATTTAAGTGGACCATATCCTAACGTTCCCTGGCGAGTATTTACAGAACAATGGCCGTCTTGCTAGCTAGTAGCTTTAAATAGAATTTCACTAAACGTTGAGGCGTGAATTTGGTTGGAGCTTTTTTAGAGAAGTATCTGATGTTTGCAGAGCTTATCTCTACTAAACCTAACTAATATTATAAATGAGGAAGGTTGTGAATATAGATGGATGGATGTTTGTTCCTAATTTCCTATTTCATGCAAAACAGCTTATCGGATTTTAGCTTCGCAATAATACACATACTCATGATGAAGAACACTTAGGGGAGTAGTAGAACACTACGTAATACTTTATTTTTAGCTATTTTAGATAGCAGGTCACTAATGAATAATGAACCAATGAACCAACCCCTGAAGAATTATGTAGTTCTCGCTGAATTATACAAAATATTAGGTATGTGTTTAAATATTTATTTATCTATAATAATCAATTATAACACAGGGAAATTTATTATAACACGGAAAGCGGAAAGATAGAAATAAAACCCAAAAGCTACTAGGTCTGTCTGTTACATCATTGTGCTACTAATAACCAGACGATCACATTTTTTTATTTAGGTAATTCCGCATTTTACATATTTAAATTACTATTTTTTAAAATGTTGTGTTACGTTTGGCAACGTTGGTTCGCACAATAGAACCGTTTATTTGTGTAGGCCTGTAAATTGCCAGTAAGCAAGAAAACGGGTAGAACGAGAATAAATCACGGCTCATCGGGCAACCTCACTTAAAACCTTTAAATGAGCAACCCCAACTCCGGGAGCCATGAACGGCTCTCTCAGGCTTTAAGGTCCTATTGACCTCCTTTCGCAAACTTCTTAGCCTTAAAAAGTGTAAATTGGATTTATTATGAAGATTTGTGCGGTTCACGACGTGAACTTCACGTTCAGCAAAATGAACCAACGCGCTAACGTTCAGTTGGTTTAAATTTAATTCAAACAATTGTGGTAAATTTGTACATCGGTTAACCACAATACATGTGTTTCAAATTATATCATGATTAAACTACATACAATATTATTCACCAGTAATGAAATAAATAGGTTATCTAAATGAATAAGTTTTATGTACTTGATTTAGGTTTTGGAAAATAAAATATTGACAATATCAACGCCCTTTTGATCTAGTTTTTGTGAGATTATTATTTACCAAGACAACTTCTTGGCCAACCACATATTTTATGAATATAATTTATGTACTTCCTAATTGAGGGTAATGTTCCCATTTTCCACAGTAAATCATATCGAACAAAAGGCCCATAAAAGCGTAGAGCCGTAGGCTATTTCAGAACGACCTTTCATGAACCGTTCCTACGTGGTCTATGTAAGGAGCCTACGCAATTATACTTATGGGTGAGGACAAGATGGCGAGCTGACGGGTCTTGTCATTTTGTCACGACATTGTTTGGGTGGGCGGCGACACACGGTCCAACTAGACTAGTGGTCGACGATGCGAAACTGGGTCAGTAACTTGGTGATACAGACTCAAGACAACGCATTGGTATTAACGCATGGTTTACCGATGTTGCTATATTGAAATTTCAGGAATTTACATAATGGTAATTCAGAGCCGTGAAGCTACTATTAGTTCCAACACACTTTTCGTCGTTTTCCCTATATACGTCGTTTTCCCTATATACACAGGATGTTCTCTCTTGACGACATAGATTAGGCCTTAACTCACCACGCTGGACAAATGCGGGTTGGTTAATGACACACATGTTCTTCAAACTTTTTCAAAGTTTTCAGAACGTGCCGGTTTTACTTACGATGTTTAACTACACCGTTAGAGCATGTGTTTTCAAAAGCTCGTGTGAAGCAAAATTCAGATTTGCCGGAAGGTTTAAAACCCACGAACCTTGAAATGAAAGTCGAGTGTGCTCCCACTTAGCCAACACGGCTCTTCACACATTATTAGTACGTATCTAATGAGTGCAAGACCAAAGGTGTGTTCTACTCGTAAAGACGGTCGCGTGCATGGAGTTGGTTGCAGTGCCGACATTTGCCTTCGTCAGCGTATTTACTCTGAAACATTGGTTTGGAATTGCATTAATGCATTATACCGTGTTCCATACTAAATAACTGCTATCACAAACTTGCTTGGTAAGCGCGGTGATAAAAATCCAAATATATAAGTTCCGTTAGGGAGCCATGTCTAGGATGTAATATGGGTTTGTAATGATGATGATAAATAATGATTATTTCGTTGTATTCCAACTCCAACTTGTACCTCAAATTTATACTTCCAGAGCAAATATCTTATGTAATAAGTTTTGAATAACGAGGTTTGGCTTGTTTGGTACAACTTGGTCACCCTTCATCAGACACAACACAAAACGTCACCACAGGCTTTCAAATTCAGTTCACGTTTAGAAAGTTTAATTACAAGTTCGATTAAACAAGATCAAAGATCACGTATGATTGGAGGTGTGCGTACGACAAATAAAATGATTATGGTTCGAATTTCGAAAAGAAAACTTATTTCCATTATTTCTTTTCACCGAAATTATTATTGGCAAGAATGATATGATAATCAACAACACCCAGACACTCAGAACAAATACCAGTATTTGCAGATCGTACAAATTCGAATCGGGAATCGAACCCGCAATCTCTTGCATCACTGGCGAACCTTCACCTGCTGCGCCCCACACGTTGCCAATTAAAATATACTGTAAATACCTTTAAAAGATAATATCCCTGATTTTTTTATAAGTATAAGTAAAGAGAAAAACCTAGTTCACAAAAACTACTTAATGTGACTTAAGCTAATGGCGAACACATCCTGGTCCAAATGTGCTAGTTCACGATCTCAGCACCCAGTTAGTTAAGTCACATGGAATTGCTATAACGGCTTTAATCTCTTTATCAGCCTCGTGCATAGATGTACTACTATTAAGCTGTTAGAATTTTTCAGCGGTCCTGTTATTTCAATCACATTAAGATTATAAACTAAAGATGCTTTTTAGAATTTAGAAAATAGAGTCTATTTCCTGAGATTAATAAATAAATATTGCTGGATAACATCAATATCTAGCCGTATTAAAAAATAGTAATAAGAATAATTATTTCAGTGTAAATATAAAAATTAGTCAGTACCTATGTGTGCCTAAAAGATAATAACGACGTTTAATGTCATTGAAGCTGTGGTATCCCCCTTACGAATTACGAAACAATGGGTGGTCAAAGGTTAATAGATATAATTTCCTGTTTTATAACCGCAAGTTCCGTTTCATCGTGGGTGCATTTAGATTTAGATGCATAATTTAAAAAATAGATACCTAGAATAAGTTTTCACGGGAATATGAAAGAACCAGCATAGTTTCGAATTTAAAGTGACAGCACTTATTTCGCTTATGGAGTGGAAAGACGGATGAATGTTTAGAGCACACCAATAGAATAATGCTACGATTATGTAATTTACCTTTCCAGTGCGGAGCGCAATTATCCCTTTAATGACAATTAAATTAAAAAAAAAACAAATCAATAATAACTAAATTTATCACATTATATATGCAATAGAATAATAAAAAAAAAAAGAAATGAAATCCCCTTTTAAAAGAGTTACTATGATTAAATAAACGTCTGCAACTTATCAAATCCAAATGCGAGTAATTTGACGAAGTTTGTCGTTGTTTTTCAGGAAATGCGACCTTATTTACCTCCTACTTTCTCATCTCGTACATACCATTTACTTCATTGGATTACTTATATTTTGTAGATTGACGTGAAAGGAAATCAGGTTGATTCGAACTTTCGGCTTCGGAATTCCCCAGGGAAGTATTTCCATTTCTATGCAAAGCTGAAGACAAAGTATAAAAAGAGGAATGAATCAATATCTTCACAATATTATGACAGATTTTGTAGTAATTAGAATATATTCTAAACACCTAACACGAAAATGAACATCCAGTACCTACTAACTCCGTACGAATTCTTATTTGAAGAAATTTTTAATAATATTCATCACATAAATGAATATGAAAAGAAGGGTAACAGAAGCGGGCAAAGTTACAAGCTAGTTTGAGAAAAAAAATTAAAGACATTATATTAATTTCTTAACATGTTATTCATACGAAATTTGTAGCATCAAACCTAGGTAGAGATGAACCATTTCTAAAATGAACGCCCCTCCACCGCGGTTACACGTACATGCAAAAAGGTGTATAGATACAACACACATAAATTGATCTTTGTCATTGGATGTTCATTAACGTATAAGCAAACGGTATCACTTTGACAGACAGATGAGCCAATGTTACAGTAAAGTTGTAGCACGCACACAAGTATAGTGATGCAATAAGTATTTCCTCTCACACGTTGAAATTATCACGGTTTTGTGGAGGGGAGTTCATTTTTAAAATGGATTATCTCTACATGTAATATTCAAGAGATAAAGTATCATGTGTTTACACGTGACTACACGATATTTTATTCACTCAGATTATGACATTTGGGAGTTCGATTTTTGTACATCTATGGTAAAGCTAAATACCCCAAGGGAAACATTTTAGGAGAAAAATGTTCTTCAGGCATGGGCTTTGTTTTTTTACACGCATTCGGGGTTTTGGTTACACCATAAGTATGAACCGCCTGTTTTTACTTCGGCGAACTCATTTCGCATTCTGAATAAACGTGGGTGAGCTGATTTATAAACGTTTTCACAGCTGACTGCATATAATTGTAAGTTTTGTTATGTTATAGATCGGTAGGTATTTAAATTATTTTAACCTTGGATGTATGTATTTGAAACTAACTTGCCAATATCATTAACTTATGATTTAGGAATATTTTAAAACATACCTACTTCATCATTATCATAATAGCTGATAATAAGGTATACGCCACGGCTCTTCCTAGTAGAACATATTATTTTTTTTTTATTTGATCTCCCAGAATATTTCATTTGATGAAACTTCAACTATGATTACTCACAAATAATTACATGTTTTCAGCTGTAACAAGTTCCAGCAAATATCTGTGTCAACGCTCGTTTGTTACGGCTTTAAATGAATATTCCATGGTGCTCGGAAAAATAACGAGGGTTTCAAAAAGGCTTTATTAAAATACATGCGACAAAGGGACAATGGTGATTATACACATATGAAGGTATAGGTGCCTACATTTTGAAGTAGGGTCCATTTTCAGGCTTGTTATAGATAATTATTAAGAAAATTTTGCCGGTTTATCAACACCCTAACTTAAAGTAGAGTGTAGCCCGCTTAAGCCATTGTGGTAAGAAGATTTTAAAATATTTCTGATAAACCAATGATGGAAAATATAATAACAAACATGGCAATACAGTGTGCCACTTCTATACGTATAAAATATTGGTAGCTAACTTACATTAAATTGTAGCCAAAATTCTGTGAATTCTGGGTTGCGTGATGTAACAATTAAGCCTCAAACCTGAAAACACAAAGACTTCATATCATGTAGTATGAGTATACTCGTATCTACATGCTTGAATGTTGTCCTCGTAATTTTAAATAATTATATTGTGCGGTAACTAGGTACATGAGATATTTTAATGAGATTTACTAATAACAACTAAGTATGATCAAATACTCTTAGTCAGGAACTTCAGACAGATGTAAAGTATGGCATTGTTAAAAATATATATTGTAAGTATGCATGAATAACACAACGTAATACAAGCTTCGAACTTACCACGGAGCTGCAAATTGCTGTCTCATTTGTCCTTTATCCGCGTTATAAAATATTTATCCGCGGTATAGTAGCATCATGTAAACCTTCATCAGAATTACTTTGTACTTTTCTTGTGAAAGAGTAACAAACATCCTTTCAAACTTTCATGTTTCACGTTTCTAATTTAAGTGAGGGTAGAGGTCTTTTGTTCAAGGAAAATTAACGTGATACACAAAACACAAGACCCGGTGTCCTAATTTATCGGACAGATCTCTAATAAGTAAAGGGTGGAAAATGGAAGTGTCTGGTACAAAATTGAAACAGGCTCTGAATGTCGTGTCTCCTTAATTAGGACTCGAAGCGGTTCCTTGTCAGTGATCATTCATCGCCTTTACGAGGCAGCTTAGCGGCGTAATGAAAAAACTTTGCATTTCTATTTATAAATGAGACAATTGTAATGAGTTAACCCTTTTAGCTTCAGCTTCTTGATGAGTTTCAGAGCGTACACCTCTGCTTCAGTTTTGACCTAGTTAGCAGCGACTGACGGCTTTTTGTCGCTTTAGGCAAACTTTCGAATATAATGTAACTCCTCTTGTGAAGAAAAATGCGCTGGAATATTTAATCAAATCAACCATTTCATTTCGAACTCCAGCTATTAAATAAAAAAAATGTATTCTGGCGTTTTGAGATGTATTTCTAGATCTATTTTATTATTGATTCTCTGTAAAATTATATTTTCTCCGCATTGGTATAATGTTCTCGTATTTTTGTGAGATCCGAACCGAGTAATCTTATTTTCCATTATTTCTGTTAAATACTTCACGCTATCTCTTTTACGACCAGCCGTGGTATATTTTTAATAAAATAATTTGGTGAAATATATGGACCGGCGAAAACCAACTTGTACCATTTACTACTACTATTACCAAATGTCATTCAATTGTTATATATAAGTAATAGGTAGATAGTAATAACCTAAATTAATATTTAACCTTATATTTCTTCGCAAAAATATAGAGCAAAATAAAACCGTTCCCCCTAACGATAGGGGTTAAATGTTCACTTTCCGACACTTGTATGAAAACAAATCTGGAAGAAAAAAAGCGAAGGTACAAGGTAGGTCTAAAAACCAATTATAACTTTGTATCTGAAAAAAACATTTTGCCCGAAATAGGTTTCGAGTCGGAGAAAACTGAAAATAGCGTGACTAGAACTGCTTTGTATTCTGATTCGGTTAGTGGGACAGGAATACACGGCCATTGTGTCGCTTGTTACTGTCTTGTTGATGATAACATAATGCTTTTACTTCCTTTAATTGACCAGTACTAGGTATTTACGGAATTCACAATTCCACATGTTTTCATATCAAGTTATGTTATGTTATAGAAGTCATTATTAAATAATTACTCCATTGTAATGATTTAAGAGTTTGAAATGGAAGGTTCCCCGCTTTTGCTAAATATTTTATAATAATTGTAAAACCCTTACAACAACAACAATGGCCTAATAACATATCAGCTAGCCAGTATCCAGAAGTGAGACGTAATATACTTAGGTACACTGTTTTTTATTGTTTCTTATTTTCAGTAACGTAATCTATTAATTACATTATGTTCGTAGGAAAAAAAGTATAGAAATGTGTGTTACGAGGTTCTGCTCTTACTGTATATAGATATTTTTATAGGAATGTGAGCGTTAAGAAGAGTCTTGTTTATTTTAAAAATCCATAAATGCATTTTGTTTTAAAAGATTATTTCCTGCAGACGCCAAGAAAACTTTTAATAGAAAATACCGATATCGCTCACAACAGCCAAGAAGCTGTCTTATTTTTATTTCATGAATGACCGACTGACGGTGCGCCGTTGTTGGATTCTTTATCGATAGTTGTTTCTAGAGTTTATTAAATTCATCTTTGTGACTTTTTATCATATGTATTCCTACTGCTTATGCCTTGTCAATTTATTTATCATAATATCGTCGAGTACTTTTAGGCGCCGTTGGCCATATGGCATTTATAACAACTGTTTTACATATATATTTAAGGATCTGTATAGAGGTACAGGCGTGTTGAATAATAATATAGACGACCGGATCGAGTTCCATGCTACAATACCTATTAACTTATAGAGTGTCATCGACAATTGCCTACAAACGAGTTAAAACTGCCCCTATGAACGTGCTCAGCATGTGAACGATGAAATCAAATTAGGACTTTAGAAAGGTCGAGAATATCCATACTAATATTCCAAATGGGAAAGTGTGTCTGTGTTTGTCCGTCTATCACGGCAAAACGGAGCGAAGAATTGACGTGATTTTTTTAAGTGGAGATATTGGCCATAATATTCATTTTATAACAACGGGAATTACTCACTGTGTAAATACGTGAGTAATTCCCGTTAAAATGAATAGTATAACTCACGAAAATTTTGAAAGTGGCCATATTGTTGTATTCTATGTCAGTGACTCGTTATTCTATGCATCTCATCTTTTCTGTCTCCTCTTTATAGACTGTTTGAACGACTCTGAGCCTATTTATATGGCCTTGTTGATATCTGTTCAAGTGATCATTTAAGACTTTATAAATAAAAATGTACCTACTCTAATACAATAAAATAATAAACCTACAATCCTAATTCATGACTAAAATTTAGTTATCTTTATTCCACGAAGAAATTAATACTAATTAGTATTTTAATCATGGAGACTATTGATAAATAAATACAGCGAAGCGACTCATATTTTCCTTCTGTTTTTCCCCAAACAAATCATAAGTAATTATTAATTAAGAATACGATACTTGAATACCGAGATGGTACAAAAAATAATGGTAGGTATATCATGTTACACACAAAGATTATATTATTTTGCCTTTGAATAATAATTGCTTTTTCTAAGAAATATTTTTCTGTGTTGGTAGTTAGGCAATCACAAATAGCTAAATAAGAAAAATATTTTTTGAATTTCAGTATCTTGTTACTAAGCGTACTAGTACTGCGTAAAGCGGGCCTAAGAAAAGTACCAACCATCTACCCGCTGGTGTCGTTGAACCGACTAAGGAATTTATGATACTAGAAGACGGGTTACAATTACAACGTCAATTTGTGGTACCAACTTACTACGATCACCAACCTGCCTGGGGAGGTTTTACAAAATCCACTAAGATAATGGGTTCTATTGGGGAGATGGTTTCCCAGTAGTGGGAAGAAAAATGGGTTTTTATGATAACATTGATATGATATGTTTGTGTGATAAGAAGCAAAGACGCTATCCAATTGGGGTGTCTCATATCCCGGAAAGACATCGTTAGGTACCTCAATTTTGCCCGTAAAGATATAATGCTAGCAATTTACTTGTGTAACAGTCTAGACACCGGTCACCATAACAAAATTTGTACTGGTGACAATAATATGAGTGAATTTACAACTTATATTAGTGTGCCATAAATTTAAAATTTACAAAAAAATATCGTGCCCGCCGCGAAATTTATTTCTCGAATTATAACATTATAGCTTTCTGCTCGCGGCATTATTTGCATTATAATGAAATTTTCGGGATAATAAATAAATAAATATTGCTGGACAATTCACACAGCAACAATAAGTAGGATTATAAATTATTAGCTCACCCTCCCGTATCTTCGCCAACATGTTGACTCACCTTTCTCTCACCAAGACTCTTTTCTAAGACTATTTAACACTCAAAAGCACCTAAATCGGCCCTGCCGTTCTTGAGTTATAAAATTACAACTAAAAAAAATTACATGTAGATAAAATCACTTCCCATCTTTAGTAAAGATATAGCAAACATACAGCCCATAGTCGAGTTGACTGCACCGTTCTGCGTCATTGCCCGGCTGAAGTAGGTCAACTGTATTTGTCATTTTGGCAGCAAATGGCGTCAAGTCGCCGACCCGGCTCATGCCATGATAACACCCTTTATTTACGAATATTTGTCGCTCTATTTGTGCTTACAATGTTCATTACCACAGTTTGACCACACTATTAAAAAGGCATGCGATTAGCGATTGTGAGTCGCTATTCTTTGTTATTATTTAGCGCATCGACGAATGTTTATTATTTTCATGAAATTTAGCAAAATCCATTATGTTAAGTTAACATTTCCTGTTTCAGATGATTAATCGAGTTAAAGTTCTGTTGGAAGTTCCGCAGAATAGTTTCAGAGTCTCGAAAAGATGGTAACTGACAGCAACCAGGGATTTAGATGACGTTTACGTAATAAGAAGTTTTATAAGTCTTACAAGAGCAGACAGACAAGCTCAACAGATCCGTGTTGGCTAAGTGGTAGCACACTCCTTGATTACAAAGGATGTGGGTTTAAACCCCACCGCGCACCACTGGATTTTTCTTCTTAAAATTATGTTCGCTATAAACGCGTGCTCTAATGGTGAGGGCAAATATTGTGAGGAAACCGGCATGTCCTGAACTTTGAAACGTTTGCAGGGCTTGTGATATTCACCAACATGCCCTTGGCCAGCGTGGTGACTTAAGAACTAATCTCTCTCGTCTAGAGAGACGTCCCAGTGTCCCAGCAGTGGGAACGTAAATAGGTGTGATTAAGTTACAGTTCAAGTAGGTTCTTGCGTATTTTTTTTTATTCCACGTAATTGATATGTATACTAGAAAATGGTATGAATAAAATACAAGATCACAATGTAACGTTTTAGTGAGGCAATCACTATAAAATTAAAATTAAAGTAGATATAGGTACTTACTATAGTTTAAACTAAAGCCCTAATATAGTTATCTGCCTAAAGTCTAACTGAATCCACCTTACATAAGTGATCGTTAAATTCCGTCCATGAACTTTGGCCTAACTGAAACTAATGGTTTCGGCCAGGCAGGTGGCGAATGCCGTTTTATCAGTAAATGAGCATCAATTGTCAATCTACGCTTTTAGATCTTTCTTGTACGTGTCTTGTTTATTGAGTGGATAGGGAAATCTGTTGTCAAGGGTAAAACATTTAACAAGTTATTTTGTGTCTGCGGCTTTTCCTAAGTGAATTCTGCGTTATAATGGATTTTCCCATGATAATATGTATTCATATTATTATAGCACAGTTTTATAACAATATACTTTCAGTAGTTTTTGCGTAAAAGAGTAAGAAACGATCGCATTTACAATATTACAAAGGACTAGCTCGTCACGCGGTTTAGTCGTGTTTTGCGTTAGATAACTAATTTATTATTGAAGGTTCAAACCTACTAATGCATATACTCGTTTACCCCGGGGAACAACACGTGTGTTGCCCCGGGAATATCCAGTAAATTAAGTAAGTAAATTAGAAATGCTAACTACCATTGTAGGGTAAAGTGCCCTGGAATATGTTAGGTTAGGTATATCATATATTAGATATATTATTTATGTGTTAGAAACTACGTGTGGACATCAGGAAACACAGACAGCTCGACCGTGAAATGTAAATCCTAGGCCATCATGCTACTGAAGCCATACGTCTGCTAGTTACTTATCCAGAGGCCAATTCACCGTTTGAGCTGTCTGATTATAAGATATTGTTTACATGGGATTCAAAAGGTAGATATAGGTTCATTTAGTGTAGGAGAACAAGTGGAGGAGTAAAGAGACATTTGGCTTCGATTAGATCTCTCTTCTTTTATCGTAGAAGCAATAAATATACACACCGGCAAATTTAGCGGAACACAAAAAAAGTCAATAGTTAAAAACGTATGGTTTTAATTTTAAATATACTTAATACACTTCTTTTGTTATTTAAAGTTTCATTTGTTTTAATTAAAATGAGATCAGACTAAGAACAGATTTGCCAGTAAAGGCTAATTGTGAAAAATGGAACATTTTTGAACTTTTCATGTAACCGGGAAAAGTAAAAATTAAGATTTAAATAATAATTAATTAAATTAGATAAATGATGAATGATATTGCGTATTTCCTCCACGTGCTCTTATTAAAGTTTCTACTCGTCTAGGCATACTGAGAATGACGGTCAAAATGTACCATTCTTTACAAATAGCCTTTACTCGCAAAATGTGGTCTTAATGTGATCTAATTTAAATTAAAACGAATGAAACATGAAATAATAAATGAAATGTAGTAAGTAGATTTTAAACTAAAAGCATATTTTTCAAATTATGGACATTTTTTTGTGTTCCTCTTAATATGCCGGTGAGTGTATATCACAATATTGAACTAGGCTTACATTACACAAACAGCTAATAACACACATACACAACACAAGCAGTTAATACATTTATGTTTTCCATAGGATAATTTTACACTATAAAAATGCGCTTAATTCAAATTAATTTTGACAGATTTACCAAAAAGTTAACATTAGGCTCCTTATATATATGTAATGTAATGACATTCAATTTAAAAAGCAAGGCTTTTTCATCAGATTCTGAAAAAATGAAAAAATTCAAAACGCCAAAAATATATATTACAATAAAGCTTTTTTAAAACATAAAAGAGACCCAAAGAAGATGTGGAATCTGATAAACACCCTAGCTAAAAACAAAATAAAATCTAATAGTACTCCCCCAAAACTTATAATCAACAACGTTGCTATTACCAACGGTGACGAAATTTGCGAAGCTTTTAACACGTTCTTCTCTACGATTGGTTCCACGCTTGCTGAAAACATTCCAAAAGTACAACTCACTACAGTAACGAATGCACCTTCCAACAACTCTGTATTTACTAACTTCAAATCATGTACGACCAATGAAATTTCCAAAATAATTCAAGATCTCGACCTTAATTGCAGTGTAGGTGTAGATGGTATATCTACAAAATCTCTAAAATGCATTACTAGCCTTATCCTAAAAAACCTCACTAAATGTATTAATTTTCACTTAGATAATGGTAGTTTTCCCGATTCCCTAAAGATTGCTAAAGTAACCCCTATATATAAGAACGGATCTCATTCAAACCCAAGCAATTACAGACCAATTTCAGTCCTTCCCGTTGTTTCAAAAATAGTAGAAAAGGTTATACACAAACAATTAAATGAATATCTTAGTTCTATAAATTTCCTCTCTGACAGACAATACGGTTTCCGATCACAATCAAATACACTCTCAGCAACAACTGACTTAATAAGCAAGATTCAAACCAACATAGACCAAAAACACATAGCTCTAGGAATTTTTATAGACCTCAAAAAGGCATTCGATACCGTCAGCCACACTATTTTACTACAAACTCTTAAAAATATTGGAATATCTGGCGTTGCAATAGCCATGTTTGAATCTTACCTGAAAAATCGACTACAAATTGTCAAAATTGGAGACTATTCAAGTAAACCACATAGCATATCATTTGGAGTCCCACAAGGTTCAATACTTGGTCCTTTATTGTTCCTGATCTATATAAATTCAATAAATGAGCTCACACTTAAAGGTCACATAACACTGTATGCTGATGACACATGTCTCTTTTATTTTGGAAATTGCATTCATCAGATTATAGATCAGGCACAAGAGGACTTGAACGTTCTTTTTGTATGGTTCCAAAGCAAACTTCTCACAATCAACACGGATAAAACATGTTATGTTATTTTTAAATCTAGAAATAAAATAATTCCAGACCACAGGCCACCAACAATTGACGGACAAGTATTGCAACAAAAACAACACGAAAAATACTTAGGTCTTAGACTGGATACCCACCTAAACTGGCACACACAAATTAATCATATAAGATCTAAAATTACGTCATTACAGGGATCGCTCCGTCACGTGGTCCGCTGTCTTCCCCTTAACGTACGTCACACAATTTACAATTCTTTGGTGAAACCGCATCTCTTGTACTTAATCGAAATTTGGGGCAGTGCCCTTAAAACAATTCTAAAAACCTTACAAATATCTCAGAATAAAATTATTAAAATGTTATTTCATTTAAACTATTTAACACCCACAGTCAATGTTTACCAACAAACTAAACTTATGAATATAAAACAACTCTATACTTACAATATATGTATACTCATTAGGAAAATCTTAAATAAATCAATACACACTAATATAACATTTATAAAAGTTCACCAGACGCATACTAAAAACACCCGAAAGAAAGACCACCTACTTCTTCCAAGCGTGCGAACCGAATTCGGGAAAAGAACGCTAAATTTTGAGGGAGTAAAAATTTATAATAGTCTTCCCAGAGAGGTGAAGAATGCGGAATCGTTCATCACATTTAAACTTAAACTTAAAAAACACATTCTTAATGATATATCCTTTCTGAAATAACGAGTGGTCTAACTGTTCTACTTTCACTGTGACATGGACGAACGACTTCGCATTCAACATTTTTATGGATGCCTAAAAATATGCAGAATTTTGCGGGTAGTGTTAAAATAAGTGTAAATATTTTCAATTTAAGTACTATAATGTTTTCTTCTTTTTTCTTTAAGTGTGATTGTAGGTACTACTATTATTAGCGTTTTAATAAGTAGTATTTTACAAAGTCATAAGACTATTACAGTGGTAATAGTTACGTATTTTTCTACATGCTAACAACAAAACTGTTTTGAAGGTAGGTAGGTAACAAAATTGTTTAGCTGTCGAAGTTTTTATTAATTTATCTTTAAGTTTAAAATGTTACTCAGATAAGTGAAATGTATTTCTTTTGAGTAAATAAATATTCTTTAAACCTAGATTCTACTTTTGCAACTCTTTTAATTATGGAGTCAAACTGCTGTAGGCGTGTATCCCAATTTGGATTTGCGTAAATCCTGAAATAAAAATTCCCATTTTATCTGAAGTCAATATTAGCAAAGAGGCGAAGGTAAATTTGGTACTTTTAAAGGTGAATAATAAAAACTCGTGATGTAATACAAAGTTACTGTTTTAGAACATTGAACTCAATAAAGTTATGAAGAGTGTACTATTGTATTGACCTTTTCAATACTTCTTCGAACTAAAGTTATTAAGTTATTAACTTTCTCTTAACTATTAGTGTATCAAACCCTCAACGGATTATACCAATTCCTCTAATGTACCTACATATTATACCTAATGTGCGTAGGGCGTAATGAGTAATTATAATTCAACGATTTATACAAATATGCCTCGACGGCGTAAATTTTTCATGTGTCTTTTAAACCTTTCCTGAACTTCTACAAATATTTCAAGACTGAAATGAGGCAAATTAGTTCAGCCGTTCTCGAGTTATAGGGAGACTAGCGAACAGCAATTCATTTTTATAATAAGAAGATTACTCAATGATTATGATTAAGTTTACGAGTAACCGTTTGTTAGAACGAGTTTTAGATTACGTTTATCGATGGAAACGTTGCCGAAAGGTTGAGGCTTAATTTTCCGATTGAAATATAAACCAAATGGGTTTGGCAGATCTGACTTTATGGCAAACTGTTTTTCAATATATCGAATTTGCATTTATTCCATGTTATCTACAGTTTCAGTCCAACGCACTAACAGATCAGCAGCCTATACATCATATTAATCTATTCACCATTTATTTGGACTTGGGAAACTAAACATAACGAATAATCTATAGAATTGACGGAATCGTTGATGATTTGTCTATCAAACCATTCAAAGAGTACAAAAATACAACAACTGCTTTAAAGGACCATTATTAAAAATTTTTATTCAATGAAATGAAATATTTTATTTGCCTCGACATGTTAAACATGAACATGTTAAGTTAAAATAACAAATAAGATGTTCAGACACATCTTACAAGGACACCAATCTTACAATATGGCCTGAAATTATTAGATTCAGTTTCAGAGGTATTTTTGAAGCTAGGCACGTTCGTCTTACCAGTCGCCTCGGGGCTCAGCCAGCTGTGATTGATACCAACAGTTATGACGTTAAGTAACTGCCCAGGGAACGCTCCAATAAATAGCTAAATCCACCCACATCTCTAAAAAGGTTTTATGATTTTTATTATTGTACTTGACAGAATCTAACATACGGATAAGCACAGAAAGATGGTAGGTAGGGATTTGCCGAACATGATGGAGACTATAGTCATTAAAGTTATCTCTTTGAATAATAGGTTCTAATCAGGGAACGGATAAATAATTTATCTAACCACTACATTAATTATATACATACATATCTATGAATATTATATTATATATAAAAATGTTTTTGTAGGGTATCTCAATACACTTTTTAAATTTGGAATAAGTTTGTTTTCGTGCAAGTGACCATTCTGAAATTAGGTAAGGCCGTTGTCACCTATGATTATTCCGATTATTTAAAATAGAGCTCTTTTCCAAAAGAGTATACCTACCAAATTTAAAAAGTGCACTCTTATTGAGACACCCTATAGTAGAAACCGAAACATTTAATTAAATTATTGAGCACATCATGAAAATACATATGTAGTATCTGACATGTTTTATTTATTAGTTAATGTTCTATAAAATATTTAGCTGTATTTTTACTAAAAGTTCTCGTAAATGCATTATAAATGAACACTTTTATGAACACTGCAGTGTTGTCAGTAACGTTATAAAACGCTTAATGGAACACAAACTAAGTTGCAAAGTATGAAAACACATTAATGGCCATTTGTTTTTAACTGCCTGGCAAGCTCTGCTGGAACATCCATTATTAATTAAGATTACTTTATAGTTATAGCACAGAGTATTCTAAAATAATAAAAAGCTTGTACATTCTACGCTGATCATTTATTAAAATAGCTAGTGACTCAACCAAGTTTTGTTAGTCATACATAACCTAACCTGCTAAATGATTATTCACATAATCTTTCCTTATGAATAATTCATACTATAAATTCGTTCAGATCGCATTATCGCTTGAAATGGACATCTCTAACTTTTACTCTAACACAATCGCCTAACAGGTGACTTATGGGACACCAGCACCGAAAAAATCTGTCATAAGGCGCTACGGATAGAACTAACTTTTCATTTGGTGTTCAGCAGCAAATATAATAGAGGGAGGCAACTCTGCCACCGCATGGGAGTAATTGGTGTGTGCAATATTAAAAGCAATCCAATTTTTTATTTTTTATTCAAATTATATTAAACTTCCATTATACGTTGAAAACACCTGGAATACCCGAAATACATATCTGCAGACCTTATTATTTATTAGACTATTATATTTGCCCGAACTTAATATACGGTGGGAAACGAACTCGCAACCTGCTGCGTCGCAGGCGGACATTCGCCCCCTGCGGCACAGAGGTCGCCTTAAAATATTTTTTACTCAGTATACAGAATCAAATGCAAAACACAATTTCAGATATCCACTTTGAAATATCTCTACCTTTCTTGCAGGTTACAAAGTCGACACCTGATAGATGTAAGTAAACCTTATTCCCCGGTAATAAGGGTCAGATTCACGTATGCTGATGTCTGATTTATCGCAGAATGGATACGTTTCCGTTACGTTTAACAAGAGACAGCCCT
This sequence comes from Chloroclystis v-ata, assembly GCA_963691955.1. Classification (NCBI taxonomy): domain Eukaryota; kingdom Metazoa; phylum Arthropoda; class Insecta; order Lepidoptera; family Geometridae; genus Chloroclystis; species Chloroclystis v-ata. The sequence continues at coordinate 8,654,865 of OY829905.1, forward strand.
GCGTCGTTTGTTACGTGCCCGGTTTTAGTAAGAACCTCGAAACCTTGACACGAGAAATGTTACAAAAAAGATATTTTGGCAATATTTATTTATTTTCTGCTATGGACACACTACGAATAGTAAGGTTTTGTCTTTGATTAAAATAACAATCATTTATTTTGATAAATGCTAGTTCAAATATGATTACAAAGATATATGTAATTGGTAATAATAGGTTGAAAGTTTAGAAAATATATTTTAGCTACTGGGAGAATTTTGGTTGTTGGCAAACTTTTGAAACCAAATTAATTTGAAATTCGAATATAAATTTATCGTCTGACAGAGCGAAGAATTTGCATGCAAAAATAATTCAAGATTTAGAATTTAAAGCGCTCTACACACCGCCCGCCGGCACAGCCCGGCGGCCCAACCCGCCGGCCTTATTTTGTAGGCCGCCGGCTTTATTTAGTACAAAATAAGGCCGGCGGGTTAGGCCGCCGGGCTGTGCCGGCGGGCCGCCGGCTTTGGTGTGTAGAGCGCTTAACACTGACTGTTTGTTCTACAGTTTCTATGAGTGAGCTACATATTTTTTTATTATTTATATTATTTATTATTTGCTCAGTGGGAGCACACTACACTTTCATTCCGAAGGTCGTGGGCACAAGAAATTAATTAAAAGTCCAAGTAACACTCTAAAAAGTTCCCTAAGTAAGATACCTACAAACTCTTTGTTGATAAATTACTATCGACCTATAAACCCTTTACGCAAGCTGTAAAAACAACTTCTAACTGCCCATATAAAAGTTTCAAGGAAAGCAAACTCGCTGATCTACGCAATCTATGTAATATGGGTCTATTCCACTCTGTTCCATTGCAGGCTTTGCCTGGTTTTAGCCGTGGTACGATGGATTTTACCATTTATAATCTACATCTGTATGATCTGCAAATATTTGTCCCGGGTGTTCTGGGTGTTATATTATGTATAATAAAAAATATCTATCTATGTAAATTCTTATTTTATAGAGCTTAGTTTAGCACTTACAGAGCTAGATGTTGCTCTGTGAATTGTCCAGCAATATTTTATATTTAATTATTTGTTGGTTTAGTTTCGTCTAATTTACTCTCAAATGTGCGAAACGAAATACCAATGTATTATTTATGTTCCTGTAGTATGGCATCGGCTAGTCAGAAGATACTCGTATATCAATAAATAAATGAGGTGTCAAATAAATAAATGATTGAAACGTTTGATTTATTATCAGAATCACGGAAAAATCCAATAAATCTTGCAAGCGACTTAGAGGCAGCAAAACAGCATCCAACAGCAATAACAGTTTCAAAGTAACATTCTAGTCCAAGTTGTAAGTATTCACCTATATGAACAAATCGGAATAGAATCGGCAAACTATTGAGGGCAACATTTTGGTAAATAGGTGCGTCGAGGATTCGGCATCAGCTGCATCTCAATGCCCCCGGTGACCCAATTCGACTAACTAGGACACCATTGTGAAAGTCATGCGCATTTTTTGCGGCTCGATATTATAATCGCTCTTTTTTGCTGTGTCCTAATTGCTTTGGACTTGTCAGTAATTTATTAATGATATTTGGGTGCCTTTGTAAAAAACGAGTTTGTTGGACTCTACCGATTATTTTAAATTTGTTTTGTAGTATAAATTAAGATTATGAAGTAGTATAAATTAAGAGTATTAAGTACCTCAAACAGTTTGAGGTACTTAAGGTTGGGATTGTCATAGTTGTCTAGTCATTATAAGTGTAAAACCATTTCTAAACTGAACGCCCCTCCACCGCGGTTACACGTACATGCAAAAAGGTGTATAGATACAACACACATAAATTGATCTTTGTCATTGGATGTTCATTAACGTATAAGCAAACGGTATCACTTTGACAGACAGATGAGCCAATGTTACAGTAAAGTTGTAGCACGCACACAAGTATATTGATGCAATACGTATTTCCTCTCACACGTTGAAATTATCACGGTTTTGTGGAGGGGAGTTCATTTTAAGATTGGATCATCTATACTTATGTATTTAAAAGTCAGACCTCACAAAAAGAAGAATGCTCTAATAGTAAAATATCATAAAAATAATATTTTGTCGATAAACTCGTATAAAATAATAAATAAATAAATATTGTTGGACAATTTACACAGCGACATCTAGCCCCGTGGTAAGCTCGAAGCTTGTGTTACGGGTGCTAGATTTCTGATATACTTAATATAATATACATACATAGATAGATATTTTTTTTATTATACATTATATAACACCCAGACACCCAGAACAAATATTTGCAGATCATACAAATAGTTGTTCCGAGGCGGGAATCGAACCCGCAACCTCTTGCGTCACTAAATAAGACAAAGTTATTTTTTTATGTATTAAAAAAAACTAATTATCAGTAAAATAAACTGAGAACCAAATAAAGCGATTCATAAAGAAATTTTCAACAGGCATTGAAATTATTCTACTAACACGTACATTTTTATCCCGCGAGAGCGATTCCTTTCAAAATATGTTGAATAATAATTATAAAAGTCGCAGAATTATATTTTTTTATGGAGATATATCGTTAGATAAATGTTATCTGAGTCTAGGTACAAATTCTCTCAAACGGCTCGAGCACAAATGCTTTTAAGAAAATATATAAGATCAGGCCTTCAATCCGACACAAAACAACTTACAATACAACTTTTCTATGTATCTATTATATTAACACGTTCAAGCTTGGGTCGATTAGGTACAAAAAGCGCGGACGAAAGTCATCCTCATTTTTTAGCGCTCGGTTATAATTGGATCGCTAATTACAAGGATAAGCGGCTCAGGATTAGCGTCGAATGAACGTTCTAATTGCTTTTGGGCAGCGCTAACGAGCCACTTGTCAAGCGTGTACACTACGGAACTCTCATTCAGGACCATACAGTAGGGTAATTTTGTGTACACATACAGCATACTTACTTATTGTATATGTCCACGTGTATAATGAACAGGGTCGCGGACCGCCAAGATGATTTATTTTGTTCGTCGAAGTGGCAGAAGGCAGGGTATGCCATACAGCAACGTCTCGTAAAAGAGAGAACTTATTGAAGTTAGACCACAGATCGTCATTGCTATCATCTTACATCGTCGATGTCAAGTCGGTGTTTCAGACGGTCTTTTTCACTGTAATTTGTGTTATTAATCTATTTGTGAATATGACTAACGCACTTTTAATACTGGCTTGTTTTCACGCCACGTCTTTGCCGTTACAAATAGAAATAAGAACTTAACCGATTTCTCATGAAAAGGTCTATAGCCGATAGTCGAAATATATAGTCATGTGGTTGAACGAATTAGCCTGAAAATTAGAATTAAAATTTAGCTGGCATAACACTAAACTTCCATTACAACACACAATGCCAAGAATTGGAAGCCGGTAATACAATAAATGTTATTACTATTCAAGTAAAGTTGTTTGGGAGCAATATTTGAGAGAAGAACAAAAGGTAAACAGAATAAGACAAAACAGATTAGAATTTAAGGGCACGGAAGCATAAAACAAGGAGCTTATTAGAAATATTTTCTTGTAATGTTAGGCGAACTGAAAACAACATTTGTTCGGTATCTCTTAGAATAGAAATATCCGCGATCCACGTTCGAAAAAATACTTCATAAACATCAACAAGTATATCTGGGGTAACACCGTGTATATGATGACTAGAAGTTCGTAGGGCATTCGAGCAAAGATCAGCTTGCGCGTTCGATTCCCCCCCCCCCCCCCCCCCCAAATCGCATTATTATTAATCCCGTATGCAACGCACCGACAAAAGGCATTTACAGCAGTTACGTAATAACTAATTAGGTACATATCTACCTAACTGCTTGGCGGTTCCGTCTGAATAATTAGAGTAACGACATGTTTGAGTGTTGCTGTCTAAAATTATGTTATTACGCGTTCCTAATACGATAAAATTGCTAATAGGTGCTTAATGTGTTGGGTAATTGGATTGAGAATCCTGTTTCTTGGAGGTGAGAAATATTATCGTTTGAACCTAATGGAGAATGTACAACTCAATGATGGTAAGACACGCTATGATAAGCACGGATTTCATGAAAGTAAGCCCATTAATGTAACAATGAGTATAAGTAATATTACTGGACGGTATTTAATGATACTTTAGATTAATATTGCTCATAGATAAGAACAATGTATATATGATATATAATATCAAATTTTATGCTAAGCCGGGGTGCAGACATTTAATGACATCATTACATTAGTCACATACAAGTATTTGTTAATAAATCCATACAGTTTCAATCTACGTCTACGTATTTCTACGTTGACTTTATTTTTTGCGGTAATAATAATAAAACCGTTTTCATGTCCGAGATATTTTATTAGGTGCTCTGTGCTTCCAGAAAATACTCTATATATTTGAAACCTCATTCCTTGATAGAACCGCAAACCTTAATCAAGTCGAAATTAAATGTTTAATTGCGAGAAATTAGAGACGACAAGCCCATCATTTAAATTAGGAATTAAGCAAAACCTCTTTCAGAGAGATTATGTAAGGCACGTTTCGCACCATCTTGTCTGTTACTTACTGCTGTTGCACAGCACTGCCGATGTGCTGCTTTAATCGAAAACTTCTCCCCCTCTTTTCAAACAAAATGTTTTTGACGTTTCTGTTCTACTACTGCAAGTTATATGTATTGCTCGACTGGCGCAGCGGTACAGCAACAGAACACACCTTTCATTCAAATCGCTCTTTCAATAATAATAAGCAATGCACTATCACCGGGTAAATCAGCATTGCCCATTAAAATATGAAATACCTAAACCTATGGAACTCGAAGGTTAGATAACTTCTCAAACCTCCTTTCTTTATCTTAATACAGTTAACTTACATAGTAACTGGACATGGGAACGGAAGGTGTTTCCGTTCCAATCGGTTTTACTATAATAATAGGCAATGCACTACCACCGCGGTGAATCAGGAGGGACTATTTAAATTTGGAATTCCTAAACCTCTGGAACTCATCTATTTCAAACCTCACGTTGCTGGCGCGCCGATGTAGACGTATCTAACCTTCGCAAACCTTATTTACTTAGTTGTAGCAACTTACATGGCACTGCTGGCGCGTCGATGCAGCAGCTGCAGCAGGCTCCCCTCCCCCGCCGAGGAGCAGAGGCTCCTCGACCGGGCCCGCTGCTCCCTCTCCCTCCGCTCCCCGCGCTCCCCCCGCTCCCCCCGCCAGCGCGCCATCAACGACTCCAGGCACAGCATCGCCCCACCATCGCACACCATCCGCCCGTTCAGGAGAACCGCGCGCAATCACACTACCAAGCATTTGTTTGTATACTGTTCGACCAAGTTTTCTTTGATGCGACACAATATGCACTAAATATTATTTTTAATTAAAATCAAATAATATTTTTATATTGATAGAATTTAATAGAAATAATTGTTTAAATGTAAATATATCACCAAGGAAGGAAAATAAACATGTAAATTCGATACACCGTTTACACGTACTCGCTTAATTTATGGAAGCCGGCGAATGCGATATCGTGTAGTTTCTTACAGCACTGATTTATTCACAAGTCTCAACCCAATGCAGCAGAAAACAAAACGTGACTTGAGCTACATTCAGAACCGAAGCACTTTTGCAGCGTGAATTTTTTAGTTCCCGTAAATCCAAGTTTATATTAACTTACGACCGTGTCAGAACTGACACAAACTTTACAGCACGATTTATGAATGTTTTGATCACGCACGCTACGGCCGAAGCCACTTACAAATTAAATCACCCTTATCAGCGAGCGTCGGTGTCGAGTCGGCTTTACAAGAAACAATCACATTTAGGGCAAGCGTTACATCACGCTAAGTCAGGTTCTGGCTTTCAAATCTGCGTTAAAATTTCAAAACCTGGTGGAACATTCTAGAAAGATCTAGAAGCATTGGAAGTTTTGAATTGTTTATTAAGAAGTTTCGCGTGAATCGCGAGCGCGCGTCTTTCTTTGAAGTGGACGTGTTTGTACGGGCGCTACGAGTCGACTGAACGTGGGCTACGGCGCTACGGCGTAGCAGTGCCGTAGCAGGTCGTAGCATCATCTACGAACGTGACCTCATGCATGACACTACCTCAACAAAATGTTACATGCAAGTTTGTACTACATTTGCACTATATTCCTAGAATTCTAACATTGTGGTTGTAGTATAGGGGTAGGTCAGCAACTGTAAAACCCATGGTATTCGGGACGCATTATGTCAATACGTCTGAAGATGTGATTGTGTATGTTTCTAAAATTTTAATCATCGAGTCATAAGTATTTTTAATTTTTATGAGCCGCAGTAAATGTTGGATTTAAATTATTATAGCTGTAATTTTATTGGGTTTACTTATTTGGTAACAATCCAAAGAATAGAAAAGAAAAATTAGCTATTGTACTTATTAAGTTGTAAATAGTAAATTTTATATCTTCTTTACTCAACTGCTTATATAAACTTTCTTGGCTTTGATTCAAGCAAAATCTAATGATATAAGAAAATAAAAAAAAATAAAAAGTAGTTATAGTATAAACGGTTGCTGCAAGCTGTTGCAAATGAAATACGTGACCCCCCGCTGATCGAGAGACTCACGGCTTCTTCTTTAGAGAAAAAGCTGGCCTTTGTTTATTTTATAGAATTCACGTACTTACACTGCGCTTGGCACGCTATTCGCCTGCATTATTATTTATTTACTGAAATTACTAGGTATTGCCTATTGGTAATTAAAGAAAAATGTTGTATATGTATAACTGAAATTCATTTTATAACAACGGGAATTACTCAGGTATTTACAAAGGAGTCAAAACATTATCTGCCGTTGTTAAAAAATGTAAGATATATTTTAAGCACATTAATATTTTTGCACGAGTATGCTATTGCATTACCTATGCATAAGATGGTCGGTGTCTCGTAAAAGATAAATCGTTTATACCAAAAATGGGATGCATTCAGGACATACTTCCACGCTACGCATCCGTAGTTTTACGTTAGTGACATTCGTTGCCAAAACTGAGAAAGGCAACGGTCGTTTCATTAGTTTCGTTTGTGGGTCTCGAGGTCTCTGCTCCGGTCAGTAGGTGACTACTAAGACCTACCTACCATTTTATTCAACTACTTTTAGTAGAAAAAGTATCTATATTAAAAATACCTATAATATGTGAATGTGTGCTTACTCGCAAAAGTCATCGGTCTCTCTGTAAAGATGGCGGTTGTAACAGTGCCGAAATATCGGGAAACTCAAAAACATTTGATAGTTTATAGTTATAAACTTTACCATGGATCCATGATTCAATTCATGATTCAATCATTTGAATCATTTCAATTCATGATTCAATCATTCAATCATCATCATGGATCCATGGTAAAGTTTATAGTTATAAACTTTACCATGGATCCATGATTCAAATGTTTTTGAGTTTCCCGATATTTCGGCACTGTTACAACCGCCATCTTTACAGAGAGACCGATGACTTTTGCGAGTAAGCACACATATATATATATAGTTATATGTATAGTTATATATACAACATCTAGCCCCGTGGTAAGCTCTTATAATAAATATAAGTTTTGACATAAATTGTAATTCTTTAAGTCCTTTACACTGGAGAATCATATATAACATTACATAACATATATTTTTATGTAAACTACTTTTGTTATGTCAAATACTTTTTTTTTACTTTTTATTTATATTAGATGGGTACCCTCCATCAGGAAGGTACCCATACTTTATAGATGCTTCTTATCTATGATACTTTATAGATGCTTCTTATCTATAGAATGTACGTTACGTAATATTAAGAATGTTGGTTCCATAAGCCGAGTCAATCTCGCTTTGCTTTGATCATTTCTTGCTCCACAAAATAGGGGATTTCGATAACATGGGTTGGATGGGATGGCAATAAATTGAAATCGGAAAAGAAAAATATAGTCAACATTTTTTCTCACTTACACAGAATAAGGTTTGGTTGGGAGAATTAAAATAAACATAGAATTCTATATTACTTTATTGAGCTTTTCATAGAAGAAAAAAAATATTCATAATAATGTCATGAGTAGGTTTCAAGCCGGAGACCAACGCAGCGAGGTGCATCATACATACAAGTACCTTCTTCACGAGTAATCTTATTACCTATATCTACTTTCATAAACATGATCCAACCCGTACTTTGTCAGTTTTATTTTAAGTAAGTAGGTAACAATGTGAAACTAAATTTACGATTGTGTAATTTATGAACTTTATTGTACTTTATAACTATTGTATTTTCATTATAATGTTTTAGTTATCATTTTGTTTGTTTTCTGTGTGTATCATTATTTATTTTATTTAAATAATATAAAAATACTTACGTTCATCATCATCATCATCATGTCAGCCGTTGGACGCCCACTGCTGGGCATAGGCCTCCCTTAATGACTTCCATTTATTGCGGTCGGACGCGGCCTGCATCCACCGCGAGCCAACCGCCTTCGTCAGATCATCTGTCCGTCTTGTTGGTGGACGTCCGACGCTGCGCTTGCCGATCCGTGGTCTCCACTCGAGAACCTTTCGGCCCCATCGGCCATCTGTTCTCCGTGCTATATGGCCCGCCCATTGCCACTTCAAACAGCTAATCCGCTGGGCTATGTCGGTGACCCGTGTTCTTCTACCAACGTTCATTTGTACCAAAATATTATACAAATATTATATATAAAAATAATCATTACATAAAGTGTCGTTTTAGTAATGTTGTATTTAAAAAAATCGCCAGGCTAAAAAGACTTTTGTAGTTCAATAAAAAATTATTACAGCGACATCTATATTGTTAAAAGGAAGCATGCAACTTTGTTTAAGCGTCCTCTATGTAAACATTTGAGAACAACAAGATTCACCTGCTTTTGCGAGCATATTTAGTTCTACGTAATTTCAACAGATGTCGCTTTGCACAAAATTCACGAACATGTTCATTCGTTCTGTCGAGTTGACATTGACGTTTGTTTGACGTTGATCTAGGTTAACTTTGTTTGTTTTGTATTCATTTTGCATTTTATATTGAAAAGAAGCTTTGACTACGTTTTTCCTTCAGAATAAAAACATTTTGCTGCCTATTATTAGAAAAACTAAAATAATGAACTTTGGATATTTGAAAGTCACATAGAGCGTAATGGAATAAACGTATGTACTCACCGCCCAGACCATCCTTCTAAGGAAGAGCTTCTGTTCTCAGGTTTGCATTTCTTATGTTGAACAGTGTTTAACTTGTTTCGCAGCTTCACACTTAGCTTCTTTGGACTACTCGTTAGTTTTATCCCGGTTGTGATATTCATTTCTCTTTTTCAGCTATGATGGAAGACGAGCAAGTTGATATGTCTGACGTAGGAGAATTGAATTTAGAATCCAGTGATTTGTTCGCTTTCGAGTCAGACCACTTAGCTTTGAGAGGTAACAAAGATTATTGTAATTTACTCAAGTACATTGTCAAATTGGAGGCACAGAGGATTGCAGCTCTAAAAGACATTGAGGATCTGGCGGATGCTAAAAAAAAGGCATTAGATGATCCCATAACATTTATTGAGGACCTCAAATCTGGTACAATAACTTTCCCACCAAGACAAACCATTGATGAGCCACCAGATATTGATTGGCTTAGTTATGGTATTGATGCTTCAACAAAAGATGATGAAATTAATGATGTTAAGCCCAAGGATATCAGCTCGGACATAGTTGTGAGAGGTCGGAAGTTTACTGATAGCAAGCCAGAGACATTCAATCAGCTCTGGTCATGTGAGGAACAGAAGCGCCTTGAAGAACTGCTTCTAATATATCCAGAGCAAGCTGTCGGTAGACAACGGTTTAAGAAGATAGCAGAGGCCTTAGGCACGAGGACTGAAATTCAAGTAGCGTGCAGAGTACAAAAGTACTTTGCTAAATTAGTCAAAGCTGGACTTCCTATACCAGGACGAACCCCAAAAGGTGCTGCCAAATCTTCAAACTACAGATCAAACATGTACAAAAAATCTACATTTTTCCCACAGCTTCATGTACCAGTTACTATGGAAGATCCTTATGACATTGATGACATTATGGAAACGAAAAGTAGTAACAAACTTATTATGGAGTTATTGAAATCTGCTAAAGAGCAGCGGTTGTTGGATGAAAAATGTCCTGTGTACCAGATGCATACAATGTGTGTTGGCTGTAATAAGACAGGTTTTCTAGGAGCAAGGTGGACAGATAATTCTGGGACTGATTACTGTACAGATTGTGTAGTTAAACTATTACCAGCTGAAAAGCTGATGCCTGTGCGACAATCAATGTGAAAGACACTAAATATTTAAGTTTACAGTGATTTGAGAACATTTTAACTGAGCATTAGTGACTTAAAAGTTAACAGCTAATAAATTTACATCAATTAGCATAGTTATGTCCAAATATAATATTTATGCCTGTATAAATTCATTATTACCATTAAAGTATTCACTTGTGGATATTATTTTATGTTTTATTTTATATCAAAAAAATCTGTCTCGAAACTAACTCTATCACTTCACTAATTCATATATTCAATATATTATTCTATGCTAGTATTTACACAGTCACAATCACAGGTTCGAATTGAAGAAAATCATAATTATCTTTGTTTATTAAAATATATATGATTTGAAGATTGATTATTGAATTGAACTAAAGATGGTTTTCAAAATAAATTTTGGAATTTAAAATATGTAGTTTTTCACATAACACTTGAGATAACCAAAATGAAGTAGGTTCAGATTTGAAGCACCATTATCTAGGCTTAGTTACAGCCGATCGGTATCGCGGGCAGGCCGCGACTGATGGATGTGCATTGGATTGGAACAATGAACACGGCTTACCCCATCGCCCTAGGAGCTATTATCAGAGGACTCTATTCAACTTAGATTCTAGCTAATTAATTGTGGCCTCATTGGAATGGTACGACACCTAGGTTTAGGAGGAGACACATAGGTAAGTCATCGCAAGAGGTTGCGGGTTCGATTCCCGCCTCGGAACAACTATTTGTATGATCTGCAATGTATATATATGTATAATAAAAAAAATATCTATCTATGTATGTATATTATATTAAGTATATCAGAAATCTAGCACCCGTAACACTAGCTTTGAGCTTACCACGGGGCTAGATGTCGTTGTGTAAAATTGTCCAGCAATATTTATTTATTTTATCTATATAATATACTTAAGCACCCTCCTTATTTACTCTCTGAATTTACCATGCTCGCCAAGTAAGAATTGTCTAATCTATCTAGATAATATTAAAAATAAATAAAATTTGTGTCTACTAAAACTTATAGAAAATTATTTGATCAATAGAAGGACTGACATGACCTCGGACATGGCCTGTCGCAGCTTTTGCCCTGCAGTGGGACAGTGCAGGCTAATAATTATAATAATAATAGAAGGACACGTTTGATTTGGTATATTCTCCGCAGAAAACAGTCGCTAAAGTGGTAATAAGCTAGTACCTAAAATCAAATATTAGAAGAAACATAACATTTGGTGACGGATTCAAGATTTTTATAAATGTAATTTAAGTACGGTACCTGAATACACAACCTATATTTAATAGCTTCGTCCAGTGGTACCTACCTATCTAACTGTTGCAATATTCGCAACCCCGCAGACTATATACGACTCACCCCTTACTTTTAAATCAGCCCTGATATCTCGGTCAGTGCGATAGTACGAAGTGCAACTAGTTTTCTGATTTCTGTGCTTTACTCGCCTCTCAGACTGTAGCCGTAGCTTCATTTTATGTTACGTAATTCTTTGGTTGTTACGGAAATCATGAAAGTAGTTGTTGTGATAAAACTAAAATCTCAATCTATTTTAGGGTTCCGTAGTCAAACGAGGAATGCGTATAATTTCGCCAAGTATGTTTGTTTGTCTGTTTGTGGAGAATTTTAATCGAAATCAATCATGGAAGTTTTTTACGAAAATACCAATTTTCGTGCATTTTCAATGATAATTTTCCTATAAGAAAAAACAAAATATATTTCTGTCCACAATTGAATGTAGGTAAAATATTTACCTGACGTTACCTCCGTGCAGATTGAAGATAAATAAAATGGTTTGAATCGGTTGTTCGTTGTTACTAGGGAAGTAATAGTCGATCGACATTCTATCGTATCAACACGTCGTATGTCTTCCACAAGATCTAGTCTATCACATTATCGAGGCCACGCCATTTGAACGATGCTATTCACGCCTCTTTGTAAAACTTTTTTAATAACCGCCTTTAGAAAAGTTTTGAATTTGCGAAGCACAGCATCGCCTTTTTTAAACTGTAAGACCAATTATTATTTCATACCGAGGAAGAGATAAGCATAAAGAGAAGGCAATTTTGTTGAAAAAATTCGTACCAAGTTCTGATTATTCTACGAGCCCATTAAAATTATTTTATCTACTTAGCCTGGACTTGGGATGTTTTAAAATGTTCAGGTAGAGCAGGAATATCATTACATCGGTCCAAAAGAACGGATAGAGCCTTCGGGTTAGAATGGTCAGAATAAACGATCATTTCGAAGGTACATTTCCGCTACGTAAGTGAACAAGAACCTCATAATTGTATGCGTAGTGAGTTTGCCTTACCTAAGTACTAGTTGGACAATAACTCGCTATATTGACTGGGATTTTCTCGCTTAGACATTGTATTATTTAATCTGAGCGGGAGAACAAGTCTTAATCCCAATTTTCTAAATCGTTTTAATTGATATAACTACATACACTTTGTGAATCAAGTCTCTCCAGCAATCCGGATTGATGACATATTCATTGTTGTCGCCTCGTGATGCCCGCTATATGTTTTGTTTGACACACAACACTAAAATTTGCACGGCACACATAAACCAACACAGGGTTTTTCATATAAAGCTCACACAATACAAAACTTCAATATTCACATAGTAAATTAAGCTTTAAACTAATTAGGATTTAGTTGCGTTTTATTTAAGTTTCAGTCTTGTCTAGTTTTCTAAACTAGCATTGGTTTGTTAAAAGCGTGCTAAAAGCGTGCACACTACCCATTCCTTCACTCACCTAGTTCCGCTTTTGATTTGATTCACTGAAAAATACAATTTTGTTATTAATTTCTTAGTTAAATTGAATAATTATTTTGCCTGGATGGGTACATACATATTATTACAGATTCTTGTATAGGTTTTCAATACAAACCATGACTAAAATTGTACCAAAACTTTACAATTACGTAGGTAATTTTTTTCTACAACCAATGTGTGTGTATATTAAATCACAACAACTGCTTTAGTTTAAATAATAAAATCACTCAAATCCATGCATCGATTGAGACGGGTTGGCGAGGGCGTGAGAATGAGCCATCTGTACAAACTGTACTGTAGCGTATTTATAACGCCGCTATCAAAGCACGTGATCGCAACGACGCCCGACGCGGCAAATTGTCTTTAAACTAAGGTGTGTAATATTTTTCTAGCATCATGTCATGAACGTTGTTCTACGCCGCTACGGCGTAGCCCTAGAATGTTACCTCTACGCAGCGCTGCCGTAGAACTTGCCGTAGAGCTCAATGTTACGAAGAAAATAAATAATTGTACATGAAATAATGATATTAAGCATAAGCTTTTGCTGTGCTCTAACTATCCTACATCATGGTTGTAAATAAGTAGGTATACCTACTTTAAAATTGTTAGTTTTTAGTTACCTAGTTTTTGTTTCAGTCAGTTTTCATGTCATAGTATGCATGCCCACTGCCCAAGCCCATTTGGCGTATTTGGGATTACCTACTGAAGCAAAAGCTGCGTTGATTTTTTTTAAACTAGGTTAAAATTACAATCGAAAAAAATAACATTGTATAAATGTTTATATTGTATAATTGTTGTATTGTATTGTATATCCTATAGTAGTTATTATTTATATGTGCCTTCGTCTTACATTTTTAACACAAGAACATAAATTCCTCGAATGTGAAAGGTAATTCTAGAGATAATAGACAGAAAATATTAAAGCTATTCCTTTGTGGAACAAATATGACAATGTGGAGTGGAATTACAATGTGAGGTATAAATTTCCGAGATGTAGGGCTTGGATATTACCTAAATGAAATATCGTCTTTATACTTGTATAAATGGCAGGACTATAAAGTAATGAAGAATCTAGATTTGTTAGACGTTCTTTGTTTTTCGTTGTATTATTTGTTAATAATATTAAAATGAGTTTTCCTATCCGATGTTATAAAGTTAAATGGCAATGGCCGAGCGAGCAAAGAGTTGGTATCTGTTATAAATCTGTTCAAAAATGCCTACCTATATAGCACCTATATATGTATCTAAGTTATAAAGCACTCGTTTGGCCTAAACAAGATTCTTAGTTAAATTAACTAGAACTTCATACCAACAATGGTATGATGCTTTCCTCTGTTGTTATCGTAAGACAGTGGTCCGAGCAGCTTCTATAGTTCATTAACCTTATTCAAGTTCCATCAGTCATGTTAGCGCCAAAATAAGAACTATCCATCAGGGCACTTCAGATGGGCGCGATTGGATGCGGCGACCCGCGTCCTACAGCCCGACTGTTTTAATTAGAACGAAGCTTCAACTCTGTAACATCCAACGCAACATTTTATAAACATATTTATCAATATAAGCGCATCCCTATTTATATATCTACTGTTTATCATAATAGGAAGAGAGTTCTCTCTTTGACGAGAAAGATTAAGCCTTTATCTGGTCGCTGGTCAAGGTAAAGTACTTCAAACTCTCTGAAGATCTCACAAAATCACAAAACTCATGATGTTTTTTGCGTGTTTAAAGCCCACATAACACCATGTATGATTACGCAGCGGGATTTGAACCTACGAGCACCAATGATACCGAAATCCACTTGTACTAACTCTTTACTATGTGATATTTTATCATACTAGATTAATTTATAAAAACAGTGAAATGAATATCTACGGTTTTTTAATATGTTAGTAAGTTTTTAAGAGGAAAAACCTTTATTTTTACAATGCGAGGCGAGGGCGGGTCTCTAGGACCACAGTTAACTATAAATAATGCTTTGATTACATAGTTGGGGCTCCTGTAGCTATCTGTGAATGTACAAATGATAGTGATCGGGGTGTGAATTGACTGTTATCGGGTGTTTATCTTACACATCGGTTGGCAGATCGTTTAGGTAGATTGTCTATAACTCATACTTGCGACTCTTATTTGGTACAGGCGTAGTTTAACTACTCGTAAATTTTTCATATTTTTTCTATGGCTTTTTCTGTCTACAAATATGTGATGTAAAAAATGATTAGTAAATTATTTTTATGATTATTAACCAACAGGTACCTACATACCTTCAGCTATCTATTTCAAATAATAAGAGTATTTTCATATTCCGCTATTGTAGATTCTCGGTCCCTCGACATTACCGTGATTTCCTCCCAGCTTTTGTTCTTCGTTTGTTATTTCCCTCTGTATTTATTTACAGACCGTTCATAACGCAGGCTTGGGAGTTGGGACGCAGGAAATTGAACATTTAATATAACGGGCTATATCATAGGTATTGAAATCTATTGTCAATACACTAAAGGGTAGAATATTAAATTAGGTACAGACCAATTTTGTTGTCCCAAATAATAATCTGAATTTTCCTTAGAATTCTTTTGTCATTGAAAATAGCATGTTAAAACAAATAAAATAAAATAATATTATATGTCTGTCTGACTATCCGTTACACAAAGAATCAGATTTTTACGTCCGTCCATATAAAAGTGAATGGGTTAATCGCATCTCGCGGGAAAACAAAAGATGGATTCACGCGAGTTGGCACATTACAAAAAAGATTGCTGGGCTGTAGTAGTCAATTAGAACTTAGATCGTATGACAAACAGGGTTTTGCGGTGTTGCGATGTGTGTGACAAACGAACACTAATTATAGCCGGAAATGCAAAGGACACGGAACACTGCCTTAATTTGCAGTGTTTGAAGACAAGCAAAATACCTTATCTTATTTATGCAATTTTACGATATTTAATATGTGCTATTTGTTCAGTTATTCTACATCATGGTTGCTTATAAATACTTTGTTTGATTAAATGTACCTAATGATAATAAACCTAATAGTAAATTAAATTTAGATATTCCCAAAAGAACGTTCTTGCGTTTTTGCTGTAGCATAAATACAAGTATGGCCAGTGAAAAATTACTAAGATCATCATCAGATTATATTCCAATGAACTTGTAATAATTCACAGTGTAGGTATAATAAGTTCATTGAATAAGCCTCAACTGTTTAGGTATTTTTGTAGTAGGTATATTTCATGTATCTATCTGTAGCTATCTGTGAATGTACAAATGATAGTGATCGGGGTGTGAATTGACTGTTATCGGGTGTTTGTCTTACATGTTGGTTGGCAGATCTGTTTAGGTACCTTACCTACATTGTCTATAACTTATACGTGCGACTCTTATTTGGTACAAGCGTGTAAAGGTACGTTCGGTATCAGTATTCATTTACACATACACTAACATTAAAATAAAAAAAAACATAATATTAATGCACCTTGTTGAAAAGGTATATAAATATTATAATTATAAACTGTTTTCTGTGGTTCGGTCTTTTAACTGTACGGTTTTAACCTTATCAAACTTAGGTTGTACTTAGTACTTACTTACATATAAGTTTTGTTATATTGCTATGGCTTTTTCTGTATATTCTGTTCACAATTTATAAGTTACGGATATCTTGGTTTATTAACCAACAAGTACCTTCAGCTATCTATTTCAAATAATAACAGTATTTTCATATTCCGCTATTGTAGATTCTCGGTCCCTCGACATTACCGTGATTTCCTCCCAGCTTTTGTTCTTCGTTTGTTATTTCCCTCTGTATTTATTTACAGACCGTTCATAACGCAAGCTTGGGAGTTGGGACGCAGGAAATTGAACATTTAATATAACGGGCTATATCATAGGTATTGAAATCTATTGTCAATACACTAAAGGGTAGAATATTAAATTAGGTACAGACCAATTTTGTTGTCCCAAATAATAATCTGAATTTTCCTTAGAATTCTTTTGTCATTGAAAATAGCATGTTAAAACAAATAAAATAAAATAATATTATATGTCTGTCTGACTATCCGTTACACAAAGAATCAGATTTTTACGTCCGTCCATATAAAAGTGAATGGGTTAATCGCATCTCGCGGGAAAACAAAAGATGGATTCACGCGAGTTGGCACATTACAAAAAAGATTGCTGGGCTGTAGTAGTCAATTAGAACTTAGATCGTATGACAAACAGGGTTTTGCGGTGTTGCGATGTGTGTGACAAACGAACACTAATTATAGCCGGAAATGCAAAGGACACGGAACACTGCCTTAATTTGCAGTGTTTGAAGACAAGCAAAATACCTTATCTTATTTATGCAATTTTACGATATTTAATATGTGCTATTTGTTCAGTTATTCTACATCATGGTTGCTTATAAATACTTTGTTTGATTAAATGTACCTAATGATAATAAACCTAATAGTAAATTAAATTTAGATATTCCCAAAAGAACGTTCTTGCGTTTTTGCTGTAGCATAAATACAAGTATGGCCAGTGAAAAATTACTAAGATCATCATCAGATTATATTCCAATGAACTTGTAATAATTCACAGTGTAGGTATAATAAGTTCATTGAATAAGCCTCAACTGTTTAGGTATTTTTGTAGTAGGTATATTTCATGTATCTATCTTTAATGGGTAAACTAAGCATTAATTTATGCAACTTCAGCATCTATAAAACCATTCTATAGGAGACGCTTGGGACATTAAGTTTTAGATGGATAAGGGTTGACAAGACCATTCGGTAATGTAGTCGGCCATATCCTGAAGAAAAATCGTGTTTTAACGGTAAAATACACCTCGATCGTGCGGAAACCCGACTTTGTTTACTACAGACACATTTTAAAATATAACTAGCCGACCCGACGCTTGAGTTCTTTACGTCCTCAACGATTATATAATAAAGCCTAATATAACTCTATATAATATAATATAACTACGATTATAATAATAAGACTCTTCGATAAATGTACTGTCCGACACTAAAATAATGTTTTCCATCGAACCAGGCGCTGCACCGGTCTCTGAGATTAGCGCATTCAAACAAAGCATATTTTAGTAAACATTATACTTATCAATAATCTTAATATATAGGTCGGATTTTTGTGGTTTTTAATTTGTTGGATATGTCCCCTTAGCTAATTGAAGAATAACTCTATTAAAACATATCTCGGTGGTAATAATATAATATAAATATAATAACGAGGGCACAAACCCATATGTAATGATTTCTTTTCTTTCATTTTTCTTAATAAATATCGCATTATTTATCTTACAGCGAAGTGTTATTAGCATAACCAAAAGGTCAGTCAACATTAGAATTTCAACAAAACTAATGGATGACTTTTAAATATTCAAGGTCCTTGAAAACTGAACAAAGAAGTTAAAATACCCTTTAGTCATTCTTATAGGTTAAAGAGTAATTAATCATTGTGACGTGAATGCCGAACCCACACCAAAACTTGGGAATTAAGCGGTTCATGCATAGATTACTAAATTCCTTTAAGGTTGCCACAAATTAAAAATGAAAAATGAAAATATATGAAAACAGCTCCGCTAGATATATTTTAACGCGGAAAGTTATATGTTATGCGGTAAAAAGGAACCTATGTTCCTATTTTGTAAGTACTTCGGTGCTTACCACGGGGCTGTGTGAATTGACAACAAAATTCTCTACATGTTCATAATCTTACCACGGGGCTAGATGTCGTTGTGTAAAATTGTCCAGCAATATTTATTTATTTATTTATTTATTTATTTAATCTTTAAAGAGCACGAATATGCAATAGTTTGATTTCTTGAATTTCTTGAATAGTTTGAATTCTCTTGACGATCACCTCTCAGCTATATGACGGCTCCGTTTAACAGAGCAGCCAAAGCTAAGCTGAGCTTAGCTTGAGACTGCACAAAGGTGAGACACGTGAGGTCTTTGTGGAGATGGTTTATATTCGTAATACCTATTTGATGAGTTCATTGAACTTAAAACTGTTGCCGAGTTAAGTGTCTCATAATTGCATTTCACTTTTGCTTTTTTTGATATAACATAACTAAAAGCTTATTTTAATCTGACAGACTATTACTTTGCTATTTAATTTTAAAATATATGCTACTGTACCTACGAAATTTTAGGTAGATAACGCACTCACGTAGGTCCACATGCAAATGAAAATGAAAAAGATTTTAATAGTAGATTTTGTTTTGTAAATAGGTTTTTACGCGTGAGCACGATCTGTCTCTTATGCTGTCATCTGAGGGTGTAGTTAAATTAGTGCCTCTACACTACAAAACTTTTAAGTGCCTAAACATTAACTCAGAATATTGTATCAATGAACGTGTGGCGAAAATAGAACCGCTATAAAAGTAACAGAGAACTTTACCCCTTAGTTTATCGTTTCGCAATTTGGGCTGCCTTCGGTACAGTCAGCAATAGAAACAACTAAGTACCATTATGCCACACGTAAACTTCACGTGGGAAGTTAAGAGGATTAGAGTAATTGGTGGTGGAAATGACTATCTATGTGACTGTATTCAGTCGCGAAGAGAAAAGAGCGTTGAACATTTATTTGATAAGCCACCCGCATGCCAATACGAATTAATAATATTCCGTGTCAAACGACGCAATTTTACCAATTCAAATTGTTTCCATTCTGTTCATAATAAAAAGGACGTTATGAGATTTTGTGCAGTTACGTAAAAACTATAAGTGAAATTAAAAAAAGTACATTTTACAAAAAACTAGTAAGGTAAAGTAAAAACTTAGTAGCATAGATAATAACCCTGAATATATCAGGTTTATGTGAAAATATACATATAAATTAATTGCAATTTGCAAAGGCTTATCGGGGATTTGCAATGGCAAATCCTAAAGCTAAATAAAATAAAGTACTTACTAATAATATAAAGTTAAATTTGAGTTTTAGCAAAAATAAAGTCAATTTATTAAATACGTCGCAAGCAAATCATAGGCTGCTAGGCTGCTACGTCAC
Source organism: Chloroclystis v-ata (assembly GCA_963691955.1). Classification (NCBI taxonomy): domain Eukaryota; kingdom Metazoa; phylum Arthropoda; class Insecta; order Lepidoptera; family Geometridae; genus Chloroclystis; species Chloroclystis v-ata. Next base: position 8,674,987 of record OY829905.1, read on the forward strand.
AGAGACTGATATATTATTATCTTTAAATAGTTTTTCTTATTATTCGCTCTATAAAACAATATCTCAAAAATCCAAGTAATTCCTTAATTTACCTACTTCCTATTAATCATTTCAGTACGGAGCTTCTCTCAATTTAATTTGCATATTTTAAAGGAGAAAGGATCACTGGTGCCTAACCTATTACGAAGATCACTGAACATTGGAAACGAGCCAATCGCTCAAGATGGAGCTTGTCATAAAAAAACAATTATACTGATTGGCAGTAAGAATTATCATAAAGTAACCCGACAGTAAAAATCCTATTTTATGATCGTGTAAGTCTGGCTTGGGTAGGTTGGATTGAATGACTTAAATTAATTGCAGAGTCTTTTTCTAAATTTTAAATATATTTAAAGTCTTGGATTTATTATATACGTTGAAGGTCTTAAGTTCATCGTTATGAAAGTAAAATTTAGATTTAAGTAAGTTACGTTCAACAAAAGTGGAAAAAGAAAAGATTGTAATGAACATCATCGGCAGACGACTCACTTTATTTATTTGTTTGGACTATTCTTAGTATCAGCATGCCCTTTGGGTGATTTTTCGATTAATTTGTTTCGCTTTCTTAAAATGAATAATAACACCGGGCTTATGTTCAAGGACAAATTCAGTCATAGTGCAACAGAGCGATAGTTTTAAAAATGTATACACGTAAACATTTGTCGAGGATTACTGAGATCATAAAATTCTGTAATATATACATATACATACAATTTTCCGAGCTATTAAACTTAGGGAAGTTCCGGAATTTCTCCTTTAAATGTACCATATTTATAGCGCTACATTTTATTGCAACGCTGTAAATCTGCGGTGTCATGAATGACAAGCAATTTTGTTCTGTTTATATTTTATGACTAAATTACAGAGCTGAATAAAAGGTAGATGAAGAGTCTGGGCTATGTTATTATACTGGGAAATGTAACAACGTATTATAGTGTCAATAAATAAAATGGGCATAAAATAAAACATTAATTGTGTAAGTACACTAAGTATATTCGCGTTACCATTATTAATTTTGAAATTACAACTTCTTCATCGTCATCATTTCAGTCTTGGCTTTCTTCTAAACGGTTCTCGTTACCACAGCGAGTCGTGTTATTTACCAAGTCATTTGTTTAGGTTTATGATGACATTACCAAACTTTTCCTGAACTAATATAGTGAACATCCGTAGTGAAACCCAGCACATTGCTCTCATTATTATTTTATGGTAACGCAATAATGACCACAGCAAACTTTATGGAATTGCTTAAATTGTTTTAATCTGAACATTAGTAAAAGGTTGGGAAAGCATAATCACTACTTTATAAAGGGATTATCATCTAAGGGTTGGTTATGGCTAAATAATGCCGAACAGAATTATACAATAACAATTTGTTTTAATTGTCCTGTTGAAAGTTAGACCAATGAATATACTTTGTTGGAGAGCTATAGTATATTGCCACGATTCACATTCTTCATTTTCATAATACATAAATATCAAAAATGTACATCTACAAAAACATCTACAGTCTGAAAGATTTCACTCGCTCGTTTATAATTTTTCAACTAGTCAGAATCAGAATGTTAGAATGAGTAAGTAATGTAAGCACAAAATACTTACAAAAATCTAGGAACATTTCTGGGAATTTTATGTTTGCTGCAAGCACGTTTTTCCAAGGCACGTGACATATATCCATATATCGGTCCATATAAACGTTTAAAGCCCAGAAAGCACCTCACATATTCTGCTTGATATTAAATAAACGTGATACAATATTTTTACCACACTAAATATTTGGACGCCGTACATTCTATGACAGAATTGTGCAGGTAAATTATCTGACGTGATATTTGTTTGTATCTGTTTGAAACTAAACTTTAAGGTTAAGGATTAAACAGGCACACAAAATTATTACGTTTAATAGGTAAAAGGGCTTTGAAACTCAACAAGAGACACCGTTATAGGTGCGTGATGTATAACGCATATAGGTGAGTACCATCATAAAAAATATAACTGTTTATTCTATACTTAGGGCTGATTTTTCAATCATCAGATAAAGGCTAACTGTTGAATAAATTTGACATTTTCCATACAATATGTCAAATTTATTCAACAGTTTAGTATGTTAGTTTATTCGTTTGAGGCAGCGTGTCAATCAAATAATGCTATGCAAATATCGGTTAAAATATTTTAGCAATATAGCTTAACTCTGGTAGAATAGCACTGCTAATGTCTTGCTTTACTCACGGTTCAGCTCTAAAAACTCTCCTTAAGCTTACGAGTGAATTTATTTTCGACAGTTTATATTGCTCGATAAGCTTTAAACTTAAATTCAAGAGGAATCGACAGATTTATTTTTAAACTATTTATCAAGTAGAATAAAAAATAAAGCTGAAAGTAAAGTAATTGCGTCCGTAACTATCCATTATGTAGGCGTCTCGCGTAGGGCCGTCACACGAGGCCGAGGTGGTCCGGCGCCGTAATTGCGTTACCCGGGGACATACGAGAGGAACCTCTTTAAACGTTTCTCTGTTTGTAGTTGGAATTTGAGGAATGTAGGCTTAGACAAAATTGGACTTGTTCTTTAAATCTAAGGCACCATATGTCAAATGATGAATTTGTTCGCATAGATTGTGGTGAAATTCATCAATCAAACATTTAAAATTATTATTTAATAAAATCTTATTAAAAATACAACAAGAAAGAAAAAGATTGCAGAAATCTTTGTGTCCTAGCAGTGGGAACGTATGCTTAGTGCGAATAAAATTATTTTAACGAGACACGTTTAAAAGACGCTGAAATACAACGACTGAAGCTCGTTTCTCCAATACAGTAGAAACCTATCTGCTTGAAGAAAATAATTTCACTTTAGGTAACATACAATTCATAAAGTATCTACAAATTAACACAAAACAATAAGAGGACCTACCTACATGCTTAAACAAACCTTCATCGTTAAAAGTTCTCAAAGAAAACGCATCATGCAAACTAGGTACCTATCAAAAATGTGTGCTCAGAATGTAAATAAAGTTTTACGCTCTTAAATCATAATGAAATTAGGAAATCCTTCCATTTTCCAGGCAGCTTGACGGTGGGATTATCCCAAATACGGGCAAAAAACTACCCTCGTAAAGCAGGTACTGTAGAACCAATTAAATTTCAGCTTACTGAAATATTCTTATCTAGATACGAAACTCATATCCTGCTGTCACATTTATGTTTATACAAAATTTGTCACGTTATGGTTGAATGATCCAACAATTTTTAATGAAATACAAGGTATCATTTATGCAGACCCAATAAAACATGATTACTATCATTTTGATTTGACATGCCGACATATAGACAAATTGACATTTAATTTTCTCTTTATGTCAAACAATAATAATTAATTTTGACGACCGCTGCCTGTACTGCAGCGGTCGAAGACTACCTGCGACTACCTGCGATTGTGGTTGTGGGTTCGATTCCCGCCTCTGGAAAAACATTTTTACGATCTGTAAATATTTGTTCCGAGTGTCTTGGTGTTATATAAGTACGAGTATAATAAAAAATTTCTATCTATCTGTGTATTATTTAGATTAAGTAGGTATAAAGGTACCTATATCAGAAATCTAGCACCCGTAACACAAGCTTCGAGCTTACCAAGGGGCTAGATCTTGCTCTGTGAATTGTCCAACAATATTATTTATTTATTTAAATTTTATGGCGATTTATCTTTACATACCTTAGAGAAGAGATAACCTTCTATGCGCGTTTAATAAAATCCGGCTTTTCTTTAAGCTCATCGCACCATTTTAACACAAAGGATACTTACAGGCTAGTCGTTAGCAAAATCTTTTATCGGGTTTCGTCTAGTTCAGATTTTCTTAAAATTAGCTTCATTAAAAACTTTAACTATTGTTTATTGGAAAGAGTTTAACTTACATTTTCAGAGATACACGTCGTTGTCTTCAGTATTATTGTGAACTGTGTATTATGAAATTAATCTTATATTATAAATCATTCAAAAGTAAAACTCGCAAAGATTATAAAAAAGAAACAAAATATACCTACATTCCTATTAGACTAAGAGCCTGTGATGGCTGGCCATCATGGATCGTGGTTCCTTTGGGAGATAACAGGTAAAAGGTTGTTATCTCCCAAAGGAACCGCGATCCAGGTGTCATGTTTGGGGGTTATTCTTACCTATGTTAGACATACACATGAAATAATTTTCACGCTTCAGAATTAAAGGAAGGTCTGGCCATCACGGGCTCTTAGTATATATTGATAGGCACGTAATTTGAGGGCTGACATATGAAATCTGCCTATTTGTTTTCGGGTACGCATTGTGTGAAAATGTGAATATAATTTAGGCTCAGCAGTACGTTTGTTGACATGGAAACACTGTCTGGCTGTATTGAGATATGAGAGTGAGAGGAAATATTACCTGGTTCGGCCTACATATCATAATGAAACCCTATAACAATACATCTACATGAAGTCAGAATTAGACGCACAGAGTTTTGTCGTAACTGTAATACTCAGAATAAGTATATTCTACAATCCATTGTTACCATGCAAAATATAAATATATATATATATATATAATATTAAAGAAAATCGTTTAGTTACATTATTTATACCTCAATACCGGCTGAATCAAATTGGCTGAAAATTGGTGGAGAGATGGATTAGAACCAGGAGGACTTTTTACAGTGGGAAAATATTATAATGGATACCTTATTTGGTTGTTCAATTAAATAATATCAATTTATTTTACCAGTAGTTTAATTCCGGACTAATAAGTTGATAAACGACTTGTTCGAACAAAGCATTATGATCTTCAAAGAACATCTCGAAATATCTATACCATCGTAACACCTCATCTTTTAATATCTCTTATTTTTTGCGCACAAACAAGAGAAATCAAGTCGACAAATGAAATAAGGAACCCAAAGAGATCGGGCCTAATATATCACGGGGAAATATGAAATACTGTTACACGTATCCTGGTAACGGGACAATCCGTGAAACATGGACCTTTTATCAGCACAATCCCGCGCTAAACAATTCAATATGATTGATAGCATCCGTGAAAGTTTCATTGAAACAAGATGGGATGGAATTTTGGGACGCTGACGAGGTGGAGATTTTATAAGGACTATTTTCAATTATTTAGTGGTTTAAATATTGTTTGTTAAAGACCAGTACCTTACCAACATAATATTACATATTTAGTTACATTGATTTAAATAAAGAATAAGAAATATTGCTGAACAATTCACAAAGCAACTTATAGGCCTTGTTGTAAGCTCGTAGCTTGTGTTTACGGGTGCTAGATTTCTGATATACTTAATATTATTCACATACATATTGATTTTATTTTATTATACATATATAACACCCGTAACAAGTATTTGCTGATCATACAAATATTTGTCCCGAGGCGGAAATCGAACCCGCAACCTATTGCGTCGCACGCAGATCTTCGCCCGCTGCGCCACTGAGGTCGTCAAATTTCGGTGCTGTGACTCGTTGCAAGCGTATTTGAACTCTGAAACCCTTTGAAAGGAGCAGTAATTGTTTATCAGACTCTAACACAAAGGAGCTTTGATAGTTAGAGCAGTTAAACTCTCTAAGAATAAACGACAAATAAGTTTGAACTCTGAAACTCCGTGATAAAACTTTAACAGTAGTATCATTTTCCATAAACATAATCCTTTAAGCGTATGCATAGTCTTAAGTTTGTCAAAGATGTTGTTATAAAGTTCATAATACAGTAGCAGTATGTGCGGTTTTTGTTTCAGAAACTGTAAAATACTTTTCCCTACCTTCAAACTTATAATAACAAAGGATACTTTTAGAATATTTTTACATAAAATGTACAATGTAAATACATAAATAGATGTAATAAACATAACATTCCAATAAAACACGTAGTTTTACATTTCAAGAGTTTTCTGCTACAGTAAACTAAAAAAGCACATGCAATAAAAATATGACCATTGTAAAACAACGCGTGTCCATACCTCGTTCACTTATTTGTTCTGTTCCTACGTGTTTTGTCCGTTTTGAAATATTTACTCGGAATTTTTTGTTGCATTGTGTTTGGATTGTTCGACAAGTAAACAGTTATTATTCGACATGTAGCAAATATAATTTATTAGAGTCGTACCAACTTTTTTTGCGTAATATGTTTAATATGAACTAGACTGAATCTATTTCCATGGAACTTAGAGTTTTGAGTTCACTTAATTACCTATTGATTATTTTTATTTTTTAAACTACTTAGCTGATTTTGTTTTACATAATTTATATCTTGGTAAAGATGTAACTAAGCTGGTAACATTTTCGCCGCAAGTAGATTTCGCCTACTGCACTACTGAGGCAGTCAATCATAGAAACCTGTTAAACTGCCATTATGTTAACGATAGACCGTTAAATGTTCAGTTTCACGACTAAGACGACGGCTTTAAATAAAGGATGTATCTGAGTAATATTTTCGGATAATATATTTGTCCTAATCGTCCAAAAATGTAACACTTTTTAGCGTATTCACGGAATAATACACGGATTATTTGGGTAGAAATATATCGAAATATGGAATATATATTTTTTAGTTTAACCCCTTGATCCTTTTTGTTACCATATGGGCCACAAAAATTTACTACCTTCAAGCAGCAGCGTTACCTTATGGGCCACTTATGTGCCACAGAACAAAATACCTTTTTAGACCCTATTTTTTAAAGCGTAAGGTTTATTTTACTATTACATTTTATTCTACCTGAAGTTTGAGTGAAAATAGACGTATCCTAGCATTTCTTGTCTATGGCCAAAAGAAGTTGAACGTAAACTATATCAATGAAAACTTTTTGTTTGTAATAATTTACTTTGACGATTTACATGCGTTTCATCACAGTCCGCGGTATCGCGTTATTTTCAAGATGGCGGATTGGTAACCCACTGATGTTCGATGATCTTTATTTTGCAACGACAGTTCTAGCCACAACTATCGTTTCGTAGTATCGAATTCCGGAGTATCACCCCTGTCCATCTAACTAAAGGATGTTTACGAGGGGCCGAGCACTAATGTTGACTGGTATTGCTATCAGCACGTATAATAAACTCCCTATTTGATGACGGGTTTGTCTGAATATGCAAATAGTGTTGTTCTGGATCATTCAGTTGGTACCTCTTTTTTTCTTATTGTGAAAGAGTAAAGTTTATAAACAGATTATTAAATCTTCAGATATTCTAAGCAATAGGTACGCGACACTAGCTATGATGCACAAACCAATAAATTATAAAGTATAGGGGGAGGGGGGGCACATTGATACACAAAAATTCAATCTCTTTTCTGAGGACCATAAAGCATTAAATTTAAATATTTTTTTTGATGTGTGCATTGGCTGATATTTTAGCTTATACTTTGGCTACGCAAAAACCTCAAAAACTGGCGAAGTATAGAGCTAAACTGATTTTTATAAAAAATCATTTTTGTATCATTCTGCCCCACCAGTGGGGCACTTTGATACATGGGGTGGGGCAGTTTGATACGTATTTTAAATCTATATGAAATGCAAATTTAAAGTGACTGAAAACCCAATATAAACTATAATTATTACTTAAAATTAAGAAACAAAACAATTTTATTGATTGAGTTCGCAAAATACTTTTAATCAAGAGTGCACATTAGCCATAATCAATCTCTTAACTTACTTAAGGAATATAATCACAAAAAACAATATTATCATCATAGAACAAGACTAATTCTCTGTTATTTTCTTAATTATATAATTAGTTATATACTTACTAAGTAATCAGACACAATTCATTGAATATTGCCAATAAAAATATAATATTGGAACCTCCTATTATATTATCTCTCCTATTATACGTATCAATGTACCCCGCACATTACCGTATCAATGTGCCCCAAAGGACTTTTTCCACAAACAATTAATTTTATCAAATATAATAATAATCTTGCACTCTAAAACATTTTAAAATACAATAATAACTATATTTCCTTAACTATAGTAACAAATAATAACAAAAAAAACAAAGAGTATCCTCCTGAGACACAATTACATTTCACGTATATTTTTAGTAGGCAGCGGTGCACGCCACTTTTAACACATTAGTGACCGTTGAAGCCCAACGGCAAACTGGCGGCGAGTGGTGTCACAACTGTATTTCTTGTGAATGTCATTGAGCATTCTAGTGATGTGCCGGACTCTGAAGAGTTTATAGGTTTTGGGATATAGAAACTGTACCAATGTGCCCCGTGAATCAATGTGCCCCCCCTCCCCCTACCAGCATGACAACATTTCTGGATACCAAAATTAGAGACGTACAACTTTCAAATGGAGTTTTAGCAATGTGATAAATATGCCATTTTTCTCAGGACAGTATAATACACATCGGTGTAATTCATAATAACATAAGTGCCATGAACAGGAGCGGTTTGAAAGACCACAGAAACTCTTTCTGGGCTACTCTACTAACATGTCACTATTATAAAACTATAATTCATTTAGGTACATATGATTCCATTATACAATTCACCTCCTCCATTACCCTTGTTTGTTTCCAATAATGAACGTGCAAGGTTTCATAGAGCCACCTATTCAAATAGCACCTAGCCTGTGGTGACAGTATACATTCACACAATATCCGAGTGCTGACAGCATTGCTTTGTTGATCTACATATACGGACACTAGAACCATGCCTCTGCAATGCGAATCATCATGATATTAATCATCTATGTAGGTAACTATGTTTCACGTTGTAACAAATTAATTATAACTATTTTTATGTTAAATGTATTTATTTTGTCTGTGACGTTATGTTGGGTCGAAAAGCTATTTTTATGCAAGGACTTTTTAAACTAAAACAATTATTGCGGTTATTATTATTGTTTAATTGTGTGTTTTGTAACAACATATTATTAAAATTCATAATTTAATTTAACTTTTGGAACTTAAAGAACACTTGGGATAATAAATGCTGGCCAAGTGCGAATTGGTTTGTTGGAATGACCTTCAAACTCTTCAAAGCTTTCGGAAACATTGCGGTTTCCTCACGATGTTAGCCGTCACCGTTAGAGCACTTGTTTACAAAGCGAACATATATTTTTTAGAAGAATAAAGACAATAATGGTGTTGAAATAAAAACTCCAGAGTCAAGGCCGAGATGTGGGAATAATTGTCATGTTGTCGGAGAGTTAATTCAGGCCGTGGAATGTCCGTTAATACGCTCTATTCCGGTATCACATCGACGTGCCTACATAACGCAGCCAGTGAGTGGCCTGATTATGCAACATCAACAATATGAATGAGTCTAAAACTGTTTTTTTTTTGTATTCAGAAAAGGTTTATCGTTGCTTAATTACTGGCGTATGAAAATGAATATATAATTTCCTTGTGCTATTCGTTCTGTTCGGGGACTCCTTTTTCCGCAATTAGACTCGATGTCGGTTATCGGAGGTAACAGACACTCCATATAAAATGAGGAGAAAAGGCGTCCTACCAATTTAGCACAATAAATAGCCACATGACTACTATGCTTTGATACAATCGATATATTATTAAGCATATAAAAATTCCAGCACAATACAGCAAGCTTTATAATGTCTGAAGTAAATAAAATAGATTTATCTCTCTTGCGTCTGACGTTACATTTTACGTAAAAGTATTGCTACACGACAGTATTATGTTTACCTTAGATATTATGTACATTCACTACACAATATTCAAGGGAGATTTAGAAGCTTCGGCGACACCGCTTTCTCATTTACTAAATTGAACTTTATTTTTCCAGTCCACAAGCATGTTTTATTTATCAGCAGAATAATCGACAAAGGTTTTGTAAACAAAGTCGGGGTGAAAACAATTTCGTTCGCGATTGTAGTTAACGCCCATTATAAAGATTTATGATATCCATTCCTTAGCTTTTATCTGATAAACTTTTGTTCCTTTTCTTTGAGAAAATCAATTTTTATCGTGTTTTTCTCTGGGCTATTCGTTAACCTTTCAATAAAAGATCAGAAGGTTGTGAGGAATCGTTCTGGAATATGATTGGAGTCTGAAGTCAATTGGCCGGAAATCCTTGAGAAAATTTTCGTTTTGTTTTTTATAACACCTCGACCTCTGACGACCTCTGTGGCGCAGCGGGCGAAGGTCCGCCTGCGACGCAAGAGGTTGCGGGTTCGATTCCCGCCTCGGAACAACAATTTGTATGATCTGCAAATATTTGTTCCGGGTGTCTGGGTGTTGTATGTATAATAAAAAATATCTATCTATGTATGTATATTATATTAAGTATATCAGAAATCTAGCACCCGTAACACAAGCTTCGAGCTTACCACGGGGCTAGATGTCGCTGTGTAAAATTGTCCAGTAATATTTATTTATTTTTATTTTATTTATAACAATAAGAAACTTCCATTGGTACTACCCGCTTGGTTTTCGTAATTTATTGGTTTTTAAGAGACAAATTTTATTGAACTTTGAATCCCTGTGTGCTTAATTCTCTAGCCTAGCGTATTCGTTCAAGTATTACTTCAAACGAGGTTAAAAACGATAAGCTAAGTGCTTTGGTAAATTGAATACAACAAAACGACCTGAAATTTACATTTCCGATTCCATTCCTGGAATGGTTGCTGAATATTTTTATTGAAAATTTCGAGGTTTCAAAGTATTAGGTACTCGTATATTTCTCTAACTTAAATATATTTTAGGTTGCTAGCTTCTAAATCGATGTAGCCACTGTAACATATATGTAGTTGCACAAGTGTATGTTTGAAATAGTGGTTCTGACCCGCTGATTCCACCAGAAACCACAGTGTAAATAGGAGAAATTGGAGTAGGTACTATGTACCCAAAAAGTTAGTACCTACGAGTAGCGGATGGAAAGTGGTGGGTGGGTGTTATTTTGGTTTTTATGCATATTTCTACGAAAAAGTCATAAATTAGTCCTACAGAAACGGCCTGCAAAATGCCTTTTTTCAGTGGCTTTTAATATTAATTATATAAAACAAATTATATTTTAGTTAAGTTAGAGCATACCCAACCACTAACACTGAATATAATCAGATTTCCTGGATATCCCACCGCAATCTAGTACCTACACAGCAGATAGGCACATTGCGGAAACCACACGATAATTATCACTATGACACTATCGAACTTAATAAATTGTCCATAATAATATCACGGATGGATTTAACAAGCCCGCATAGGCTTTTAAGGCTCGTGTTAGAGTTGAGAATACATAGATTCACGTGGAGTAGACTAATAAGGTCTAAGATTAAATATTTCTATCAATTTTCCACCACATGACATTACTTGCGTAATTAATGTATGTTTTACCATGTACCTACGTGGGTCCTTTACTAACTAGGGTCTAGTTGTAATTTTTTTTTACTATCTCCATTGATACATTTAAACGCATCTGCACGTTGGCATCTGTGGCTGTACATCTGTATGGATAATGTGGTGTGGTGTTCTATGTTTGAATACAACTTACTGGTGATCCACAGTGAGGGCTCTCCTCGGCGGCGCCACGAGCGCTACAGGCCACGCGGCCTGCACTAGAGACTCTCGCACGAACTGCTCCCAAGAGGGCGAACTCCCTGGAATCAACAAAAAAAGTTTTTAAATACTTTATATACCGTACAATAAGTATTTCTTTTAATCACTTAACTTCCTGAAAAATTATATTCTTTGAAAAACACGTGATCTAACGGTGAAGGCGAACATCGCCAAGAAAGACGTCCCTGTGTCCCAGCAGTGGGTTCGTAAATAGGAGTGATGATGATGATACCTTAATATACCTATGTATATAATATATTTAAAGTCTTATTGTATAAGCTCCATAATTATAATTAATTTGAATTCAGTAATTGTCCACATTTAAATTTATATTTCACGCCAGGGTTAAGTCAAAATTATAGTTCATCATCTTCAATTACAATTTAAGTTGGTATTCTTAAATCCTTCTAATCTAAATAATAAGAAAGATAATGTAAAAAATTTCCCACTATTAAATAGGAATAAAATTAATTTGTATAAAGAAGAGCTAACAAGCCACCGGCCGGTTAACAAGCGTCTGCTATTCTTCTTCATTAGCAATAACCTCGGAATAATGTGCTAAGCTAGTTAAAAGCAGTGTCAATTAAATGTTGGCCTTTGACGGAGAATCACCTATATCTGCATTAAAATAGAGCCGGTTTTAGCTTACCGTTCCCTATCAGGTTCTTGGCATTGTACTCATTTCACCTTGTAACTATTTGAAAGAGGTGAAAGGTAGCTAATAATAATTGAAATATCAGTTTTTTTACCTCGATAATAATTTATAATAGTTTCAAATATAACCATGCATTTAAAGTAAGATACAAATCTTTTCACTTATTTTAGGGTTAAATTTTGCAAAATCTTGCGTTAGATTTAGGTTGGATAAATAACTCAATCATTCAGATTGAGCTGTTTTGTAGATATAAAATAATACAAGGCTCTTACTAGGGCGATTCTACATTAACGGGTATATTTTCAAATGCAACAATTTTATATATTTTTTAAACTTTGTAGCATAACAAGTTTTCTTTCAGTGCTAACATAAACCCGAAACTATAAAAATATAGAAAAGTGCCATCAAGAAGATTAAAGGTGTAACCTTATCCCATCTCACTACAGCGTTATAATTTTAAATTAAAAGAGTTTTATGGCGCGAATAACTCTTTTTATGACCTGTTTGGAGATAAATTTTACTTTATGGTCCTACCGGGTACAGCATCGAGTATCACTACTGAACACACGACAGTAAAAGTAAATCTTGTGAACATTGTGATACAGCATTGATTCTGTACAAATTGTGTACAACAATAACTAACCTCCTGAGCTAAAATAACTACAAATATCAACATTGCGTTTCATTATCATTTGAGACTGTTAATTGATCTAAGTATATAATAATTTTTACCAACTGGTGACGGATGAGAATTTTAGGCTTTTTATAAACGTAATGCCTAAAAAAATATAATAATATTTTATAATCTCACTATAAAACGGGAAAGTTAATAAAAACGCGGGAAAATAAGCTATATGTATAAACCAAAAGAAAGTATAACCAGGCACCAACTCGCCTGGTTAGCGTAGTGTTTATACTTTAACCCCAAGATATATAATTGACCTATACCTATATATAAACCTTGTATTAAATTTAACAAGTTTGAGCCTCGCCTAGGTCAAAACCTTAGATTGCATTTTCTATACATTTTTCTGACCAAAAACCTTGATGTTCATACTGAAACTTTAATTTCTACGTTGTTTTTCTTCCGCCCTCGCAAGATGTGAAATGCATTTTTAATTTAGGATAAACTTTGTCAAGACGTGCCTTGCCTTGAAATTTGAGAAAACATCGTGAGTGCCAACTTAAACAGAAATATGTATATCTGAAGGATAATTAAATTCATTCTGCCAAAATCATACATTAAAATAATATACATTTACATATTACAAAGACTTCCCATTACGAGTCCAGTAAATTTATTCTGTTTTTATTTCCTTAAGATGTTTTGAAAGCATTTCTGAAGATAGCATAAAATTATTCATTATTTTGGTATCATTATCATAAATATTATCATGGGCCATATATCGAGGAGAATCGATGGCCGATGGGGCCGAAAGGTTCTCGAGTTGTGAACACGGATCGGAAAACATATCAAACGTCCATCAACAAGATGGACAGATGATTTGGTTAAAGCTGCCAGTTCACGGTGGATGCAAGCTGGATCCGACCGAAACAACTGGAAATTGATAAAGGAGGCCTATGTCCAGCAGGCTAGGTATGTGTAGCAGCGTGGGCTGAAATGATGATGATGATATTTTTTATCACAAAATTAAATCAAAAGTATACCAACAGTTTCTGGTTCGGTTCCCCATAACTTCTATTTTAACTTTAATCTCAGTGCTGTTTGCTATAACAAGTTATACATACATAAGCGTACCAGAACTTTATTTTGGTGCTTTTCATAAAGTTTTGAGTTTGTTTTTGAGCTGAGTGGTTTTACTTTTATAGAGTGTAATTTAGTGAGACCCTGGAAAGCTTTTGCTATTCATTTAAGTCAAAGTAAAACCGTCATTATAAACATCTTACACTTTCAAACTTTATGTTGTATCTAGATTAGAAGCACATGAAAATGCCACAAACACGACCTACAGACCTAACTTGTACTATCATAAACTCATCATAAGATAGTGAATTATCATATAAATTGAAATATAATAGCAGCACCCGAAAAGCTCTTGTAGGGCGGTGAAGGGCCAGAAATGTTTCACAGTAATAACTCTGGAATATTATGTTACACCACCGAAGCCATTAGTTTTCATAGGTAATGTTACTAGCTATAGCTTCGTATTTGTATTACAATTGAATGCTAAATTATACTAAATTTAATTTAGCTTACATAGCTTCACATTTGTATTAACAGTGGATGGATCTGGCTTTCGGCAAGCCATACGGTTATTTTATTATATTTATTTATTTATTGCATACATAAATATATAATATATCTAGTTTCATGATAAACAATCTCACTATTTGACCATTGCGTAATTATTCCGTAATACTTTTTGATATTTTAATAGTAATTGACTCACTAAGGCTTTCTAAATATCCAAAAATGGTATAGAAAAAATTCTTCAAACTATTCGCAACCGTAACATATTTAGTGTACCGTTTCGTCTTTATAATTGTTTATAAAAAACACGTGCGGTTTTAATACATATTACCAAAAACATTTTAGTCGCTTATTACAAACATCACAATATCATTAATTTGCAATAACGGAATCATTGAACCGGCTGTTTCTCTGTGGCTTGCTAACCCCAGAGAGACGTGACCCTCACTGTAAGTCCCTTGTTGTGGCAAACTTTGTGAAATATCTCATCCTAAACCGAATACTGAAATTAGGATAAACACGCGCCGAAGCCTTGGAGCAAACTCATTTGCCTGGTCGAGTATTTAGTCATATTTATGATAAGATAAGATAAGATAAGATAACTCTTTATTACACACCAATAAAAAATATTTACATAAAAAACTTAAAACTACAAAAATGTATGTGTAATGGGCGGTCTTATTGCTTAAAGCAATTTCTTCCAGACAACCTGAGGATAGAAAGAAAAACTATGAATACTTTTATGAATACTTTTATGAGTCCCTGAAGATAATATTTTAGTAGATGGACTTTTATAAAATGGTGTTGTAATAGAAATATTCTAACTTATCACACTTACCACAGTTAAAAAGTTTAACTTTAATTTTTAAACTTAAACAATATTAGTCCCGTACAATAATAATTACTGGTATTGTAATTATAGGGAGATGCAGAACTGACTGATGCTTAGTCGTCGCGTGAATAATATACCAAAAACAACTAAATTTTAAAACACTCGCGCATCCAACTTTTGATGTGAAAATGGTACGCGCAGTGTATATCCCGTTTTTTAATTAGGTACATCAAAGTATATCACACATAATTTAATCAACATTTTTGGTTACCAAATAATTATCCTTAGGGAAAGAACAAGCTAGCTGGATAATTGGACATTGTATCATGTAATTTAGATTACACAAGACTGGATATCTCGTAAAAATATAAAAATCTTTATAATTCATGTTTTTGTTTGTAACATATTTAGCAATGAAAGCCACGAGTATGCCTTTCACCAAAAAGTTTCTCTTTATTCTTTTATTAGCTTCTGTCCGGGATTTTGTTCTGTGGACTTTAGAATTGCGTTACCGTTTTATAATCCTATAAAAAATGATTTTTTGGAATATCTTTTAGGCTTGGTGAAGCTTTTTTGCATTTATTAATTTTTACTTCTTTGTGTAAATGTAATTAAAAATCAGTGTACCTAAGTAATTGTAATAATTGTTTTAGTAAAAAAATCACATTATTGTCAGTTTACAACATTAACATAAGCTAACACCTTTGTTAGCTTATGTTAATGTTTAGCAGTAGCTTTACTCTTAAGCACTGCCAGTTCACGGTGGATGCTAGCTGGAGGCCCATATCCAGCAGTGGACGTCCGAAAGCTGATGATGATAATGATGAACAAATATTTGCTTCGTATATAAAATAGATATGGAAGTTAAAACAAGATACGTAATTTATTGGTCCCACACAGCGAACAGCCAGCGGCAAACACTGCATTCCAATTTATGATCAACCGTTCTATCCATTTTTCGTTGAAGTTTATTCTTATACAATGCTATTTTTTTAAATGAATGTGACTGAATATTTTGTGACTTTTTGAACTTTTATTGCTATACTATATCACAACGTGAATTAATTTCAACCATAATCATTATACAAATAACATTTTTAAAGATAAATGAAGACAACGGAAAAGCAAATGTAATTTTGGACATCCACCGAAAATATGCATGGATGCTCTTGTCTTCTTTTCTAAATATCAGAAAGGGAATTGTGGTAGACCACTGACTAGATTTGGATGACCAATGTCACGCCGCAATAGTAGATAACTTCAAATGCAATTAAGCTATGGTTATTTCTGGATCCAATTTTATCCACACAATTTAACTTTGAAGGACTGTGTTAAAAGTTTTAATTTTATTCTCCCAAATATTTTAGTACCCACTGTTCATGAAATGAAACTATTTGGAGGTCAGAGATAACACACCTGAAGTGTTTAGTGGAAATCTACCCCTTATATATCTACCCCTTATATATACCGTAGTTTAATATTTTATCGGAAAGTCAGTTGCTTTGACTATCCGCCATTTCAAAAATCTAGGAAATGGAGTAGACAAAATTACAAGATCTCAGTGAGAAAATAAAAATTATTATTATAGGTATTTTATGTGGCGGTGCGAGTGTTTTTTTTCAGTTTTTAACAAATATTTGGAGAAAAGAACAGAGGATAAATAAAATCAAATGTTTTGAATACTGAGTACAAGAGAGAGAAATATTAGAAAATCTACAATGAACTCAGGAAAATTGGAATGGAATATTTTTCTTCGAAGTTAAAGTTATGATAAGTTTAAGCAAATAAAATGTTCCCCAAAACAACTTTAATAAATATCAGACTTTAACACAAGAATAACACCAGTTTTGGAGAATATTCGATTTATAAAATAAACATTAATTGCATATTTTAACTTCAAATAGGTTTTCCTTTTGAAATATATAAATATATAGTAAAAATAAGATCCTCTCTTGAATAAGATCTCCGTCTAACAGTAAAGTTGAATCTGCGACAGGCTTATCCCCACTATATTCGCTCCAAATACCCACTAACACTTTTAATCCTAAAGTTTGTTTGCTGAGCGTTAGCCGACGAAGTAAAGGTGCAGTTATGTAGTTTGTGATCAACCTCAAGGAATAGTTTATATGTGTTTCTTCAATCCTCATCTTCATTTACAAATTTTATTCCGTCACTACGTACGTGACGGACGGTTTTTGATACGGGACTATCATGTTGTCCAAATATAAGTTATAGCTTTATTATTAGATATTTTATATTAAACTAGCCGGCTGCCAACAGCTTCGTTTGCTTTTTTTTCATAAAATATAGCCTATAACCTTCCTCGATAAATGGACTAACCAACACTGAAAGAATTTTTTAAATCGGACCAGCGGTTCCTGAGATTAGCGCGTTCAAACAAACAAACAATCAAACTCTTCAGCTTTATAATAATTATTAGTATAGATTTTGCAGACATTATTTAATGGAAGTGACTATTTGTACGGGTACCGGATGAATAAATTTTTATTTATTCGTACGGGTACTGGATGATTAGCTTTTCTTTTAAGAACGTCACTATTTGCACGGATACTGTATGAATAAATTATTATTTATTCGTACATCAATTGGGATGATTAGCTTTTCTTTTAATAAGTTTCGATAACCTCCTTGTGTTCACCAATGTGAACCCAAGGAGGTTATCATAATTTTGTTTATATTTCTAGTGATTATATTCTCTTTGATTTTCTGTCATTCTGTCACTAAGTATTTTTATAATAAAATAATTCAATTTGAATTTATTTAGCTTGTTTAAAATATCTTACAAAATGGGTAAGTAATTATTAAATTAATAAAAAATATATATTAACTAGCTTTATATTAGATTTCCCGCGGTAAAAAACTACCCTAAGGGCTCTATCAATTTATGCGTTTCGTATCGGACCGCTGCAGTGCCGAAGCGGTGCGTTTGTTGTACGGCGCACGGCCGGTCACTTGTTTTCATACAAAATGCACGGTGCGGCAACGGCGCGGCGTCCGTACCTGCTGTCGGGCGTTCGCGGAACGGACGCCGCACCGCTGCGGCACTGCAGCGGTCTGATACGAAACGCAAAAATTGAAGAAGCCCTATGTCCTTCTCCCGGTTCTAAGCTACCTCCCTGCTAATTTTCAGCTAAATCGGTTCAGCCGTTCTTGAGTTATAATTGGAGTGATGGGTTGTTGATGATAAATTCCAATTGATATATTAGAAAAACAGATTTATTTATCTTCACATATATTCCATGCAAGAACACACTTGACACAATCAAACGACATCGGTGTTGCCACACCGTGTGGAATATTCTACATAGTTTAATTTTGATACCATATCTAACATGGAGTAACTAACCCGACTTTCTTTTATATATATATATATATATATATAGATTTCTTAACATAGAATTGTTTTTTTAATTTTAATATTGATGATATATTCTTCAGATTCAGAAGAAGAATATGAAAACGATGAGGGCAAAGAGGAAGACCAAAACAGAGAAGAGGAGAATGATAATTTATTGAAGGAAGGTGAAAAATTTGATTCTTTTGAATCGTTAGAAAAGAAAGTTAAAGATGTGGAAGATAAAGAGTACGCATGTTTTTATCATCGAGATGCTATGACAATTGATCCTTAGGCCTTTTGTGCGATGTCGCACAAAAGTAATCAAGAGGCATGTTGAAGCGTCCCTGATATATTACAGCATCCGATACTATTGTATTCATGGAGGGAAAAATTTTTCATCTACGTCGAAAGGAGCAAGAAAAGCATTCTCGTTTCAGAAAAAAATTCCAGCAACTTTCAGCGTCGGAGTGGACGATACTGGCCACTATCTTATCATCAAATCAATTAACATGAATCACAATCACGATAGAAGTGAAATTATTTTTCAACTTTATCCACGGAGCAGAAGATTAACTGAGGATCAAAAGGAAAAAATTGCGGAGTTATTAGATCTCGAAGCTAAACGAGTGAAGGTTAAAAAAAAAAAAAAAATTTGTTAATTCCAATTAATTAATTGTTTGTAAATAATTACCATTAAAAGTTTTTGATTTTTTATATTTGTTTAAGTTATGCCTAAAAAACAAAATGGTATTCCTTATTTAGGTATAGATGATCCAATCTTAAAATGAACTCCCCTCCACAAAACCGTGATAATTTCAACGTGTGAGAGGAAATACGTAGACTACGGAACCGTGGTCCCACTGTGATGTCCCACCGGTGGGTCAAAACTTTTTCGTGGTCCCACCAAGCTCACACTTGACCGTCATGTTGCAATGTGGTATGTAATAGGCGATACCTACTTTCTTGAAAAAAATGAAACAATAAGTAAACGAGACAATAAATGTAGTTAGTTATAATTAAAAGGCGATAAAAATAATTCCACTAAAATTAATTCATTTTAGGGTTCCATAGCCAAATGGCAAAAATGGAACCCTTATAGATTCAAGTTAAGTTAAGGTTCTTAAGTCAACATAAGGTATTATAATGATTATCCTTGAAACAGTTTAAACTTATAAACTGATAGGTGTCTAGATGACATTTGTCAAAATGACAGCTGTCAAACTTTAAACTGCCACAACTCTGAAACGGCTTGGCCTAGAGATGCCGTACTATTTCAACATTTACGTTGACAGCTGTCATACTTTAAACTGCCATAACTCTGAAACGGCTGGAACTAGAGATGCCCTACTAAGCTCAATCGACAGGTGTTAGAGAGAGCAACATTTTCAATGACAGCTGTCAAACTTTAAACAGCCATAACTCTGAAACGGCTTGGCCTAGAGATCCCGTACAAAGCTCAATCGACAGGTGTTAGAGAGAGCAACATCATAATTAAAACACTCTTCTTCTATTTCTTTTTATTATCAATAAACCTATATATTTTTTATCAAAAATGTTCTCTCTAACACCTGTCGATTGAGCTTAGTAGGGTATCTCTAGGCCAAGCCGTTTCAGAGTTATGGCAGTTTAAAGTTTGACAGCTGTCATCAAAAATGTTGCTCTCTCTAACACCTGTCGATTGAGCTTAGTAGGGTATCTCTAGGCCAAGCCGTTTCAGAGTTATGGCAGTTTAAAGTTTGACAGCTGTCATCGAAAATGTTGCTCTCTCTAACACCTGTCGATTGAGCTTAGTAGGGCATCTCTAGTTCCAGCCGTTTCAGAGTTATGGCAGTTTAAAGTATGACAGCTGTCAACGTAAATGTTGAAATAGTACGGCATCTCTAGGCCAAGCCGTTTCAGAGTTGTGGCAGTTTAAAGTTTGACAGCTGTCATTTTGACAAATGTCATCTAGACACCTATCAGTTTATAAGTTTAAACTGTTTCAAGGATAATCATTATAATACCTTATGTTGACTTAAGAACCTTAACTTAACTTGAATCTATAAGGGTTCCATTTTTGCCATTTGGCTATGGAACCCTAAAATGAATTAATTTTAGTGGAATTATTTTTATCGCCTTTTAATTATAACTAACTACATGTATTGTCTCGTTTACTTATTGTTTCATTTTTTTCAAGAAAGTAGGTATCGCCTATTACATACCACATTGCAACATGACGGTCAAGTGTGAGCTTGGTGGGACCACGAAAAAGTTTTGACCCACCGGTGGGACATCACAGTGGGACCACGGTTCCGTAGTCAATACGTATTGCATCACTATATTTGTGTGCGTGCTACATCTTTACTGTAACATTGGCTCATCTGTCTGTCAAAGTGATACCGTTTGCTTATACGTTAATGAACATCCAATGACAAAGATCAATTTATGTGTGTTGTATCTATACACCTTTTTGCATGTACGTGTAACCGCGGTGGAGGGGCGTTCAGTTTAAAAATGGTTTTACTATACTTTCCTCTATGTTTTAGTATAATTTAATTAATTTTGATGTTATGAAAATGTATGAACAATTAAAGTTTTATAGAATTTAACTTGACTAAAAATAAGTAAATTAAATTTGTTCAATTAATTTAATCATTTTATTTCATCTTCTTCTTCTTATTATTATATAAAAGAAAGTCGTGTTAGCTACTTCACTTATAACTCGAGAACGGCTGAATAGATTTGGCTGAAAATTGGTGGAGAGGCAGCTTAGGAGCCAGGAGAAGGACATAGGATACTTTTAACTGCTTTTTTTCAAATCTAATAAAACGCAGGCAAAGCCGCGGGCAAAAAGCTAGTTTTATATAATCAAGAGCAATAACTATTGAATGAATGAACCGATTTCCACGCGGTTGGCAGCATTCGACGTAGTTTTATTTAACCTCATTAAAATTCTTTAAGTTTAAAATGATCGATCGAGGAAATTCGTCCGACTTATGTACGAATAATAAGAAATTGTTTGTCACAGTACCCGTACGAATAAAAAATAATTTATTCATACAGTACCCGTACGAATAAAAAATAATTTATTCATACAGTACCCGTACGAATAAAAAAAAAATTATTCGTACAGTACCCGTACGAATAGATTCAGTCTTATTTAATTTTTCAGAACGATAGTGAAGCTATCTATGAGTTAGCTTTTTACAAATTCGATCGTAAGTTAAAAAATTGAGTCATCGTTATTTTTTTGAAAGAAGTTGGAGTATTCGCGTTCGGGCATTAATTTATTGTTATAGCATGATGCTGCTTCACGCTCTCAATAACGAACGTCGCGCGTATAGAAACAGTTCCTTTAGTTGTACATTTTAAACTAGAGATTTCATTAACGAGTAACGCAGGCTTGTGGTGAATATTAAACAACGGGTGTTTTACCGGAAGTTGCTTATTTATAAATCATAAAATCTGCTTTTGGGGAAGGATAATGCGAAAGGAAGGTGAAATGATGAGATTATGCAAAACTCTAAAAATATTTTTCTTATAAATTGTTTATCAGTGTTTTCATGAAGGTGTGTATGTAAGAGTATTTTGTTTAGAATCAACTTCAATGCAAATTGGCAATTAAACCGATTATTCTACAAATTATTCCTACTGTGGTAATGTTCGTTATCTCGCAGAAATATCGTGGCGATCTATTCGAAACATGTTAAAATTACAATGATTTCATTAAAACTGTTTTCTCCAGTATAATTTATCTAAAATTATTATTATTATTTTATTTTCCTTTTTAAAATGTATAGTTTTTATTAAACAAAAGGCTAGTGTTATTGGAGTAATCTGTACTAGTTCTCAATAAATAAATAATAATAAATCTATGAGCGTAATGTATCTAGCTCACCATAAATAAAAACTACAAAACTGTACTACTTAACCGAAATCAAAATCAACCCGACCTATATCCCAGATAACAGAGTTCTTTCTCTGTAAACTACAAGTATTTAACTATTAACAGTAATAAAATGACGATTAAATTTTCATCACTATTAACAATATGGTAGGAGAACGAATATTCGTTCATTTCCACGTTTTATTCTCAGAGATGCTGACCGAACACATCTAGGTCAAGTTCACGCTAACATCAACCAAAATTACGGTGTATTTTCTACTGATAAATTTTAGAGTAGGCTTGAATGGCAAGCAAATATAAATATTATGGAAGCCGTAATAACGTCACATTTCCGATGGAGCGTTTGTCACGTAAAATAAACTTTGTAGCGCTACGGCGTAGCAATGTAGCGGTTTGCGTAGCTGTTGCTACGAACTTCTATAATAATGTAGTACAACTTTCTCCAATTACGCTTCCAAGTGGCTTAGGTTAGGAATCCTGCTCGTAACTTCTGGAACAAATATCCTGAGGTCTGCTACGACCAATGGATATTTTTTGTAAACTTTAAACTAACAAAAGTTAATCCACTACTACTTTAGATACAGTTACTAAAAATACTGTACCGTCATAAAACAAGAATGTTTGATTGTCTGTATAATTGAAAATATATTAAATTGTTGTAGAGATTTTAAAATTTCAAGGTTCATCATGCCATTTGTTTAATTGCAAGTTGTCAATACACCAAAATTTTAAAATTCCAAAACAAAAAGCGAATTTAAAAAAAGGTTTTTTTTTACTATGCCTTGCTATAAAGAAGGTTCTCTTTATTAAGATATACAATATTCGCGTTCAAAGCCCAGACCCGGAATAGCGCGGTATTCCCTATTGTATGCTCGCGGTAATATTCGACATTCTTCGTCTGTATTCTGTACCGTGCCTGTATAGATCACTCGTGCGTCATTTCATATCCTTGTTTATTTAAACCGTTAACTTGAATCCTTTGACTTACCTACCAAAAATATCGAATGGATTGAAATGCTTGATCAAATTAAATTCTGGAAGACACACATAACCACTATTTACGTTCCCACTGCCGATGCCGGGGCACAACCGAAGTTAGTATTTTACAAAACCTATATCTATGTTTATGTAAATATATAAAAGAAAGTTGTGTTAGTATCGCTATTTTTAACTCGAGAATGGCTGAGCTGATTTGGTTGAACATTGGTGGAGAGGTAGCTAATAACCAGGAGAAGGACATAGGTTATTTATTATTAACAGCGGAAAATGTATTATAACGCGGGTGAATCCGCGGGGCGGATAACCAGTTGTGAATAATTTTCAAAATGGCGACCTAGTAGCACGCTCGATATAACTCTTTGCTCACTTGCAAATAGCTTGTGTAATAGGGTACTAACTGTGTAAAGTTATCAACGATGTTTATGTAGGAACGAAAGTATTTCGTACATTTAAACTTTATTACGTACTAGGTTTACGCCTTCACGAACTTCCACTTTAACAACTCGTAAAAACTACAGAGCTTACTAGCAACATGAATTGTAAATTAAATACGTAGGTACTTACACTCTCTAATAAATGAGGTGCAACAGTTTAGACAAGACGGTGTAAGCGGATACACAAAAAAGGTTGCATAAACACCTCTATGTACGTTCATACTGAGACAAATGAGGCGCCCGCGTTGAAGTATGTCCTATGTTCTTCAGATTCCTCAAAGTTCTCAGAACATTTTATTTATTTATTTATTTTATTTTATTTGGAGAACAAACAGTTATAAAATCTTATAAACTAATCTTCTTAAAAAACTATTAACCAATTAAATGCTCTCACATATTGCAACTAATTAACACACGAATATTAGACAAAAATAATTAAGAGTTTATACTAAATTAACACCAGATAAGTAAGCAAAAAAAAGACATGAACATAAAACTTTACAAATGAACTACATAGAAATGAACTACATA
Source organism: Chloroclystis v-ata (assembly GCA_963691955.1). Taxonomy (NCBI): domain Eukaryota; kingdom Metazoa; phylum Arthropoda; class Insecta; order Lepidoptera; family Geometridae; genus Chloroclystis; species Chloroclystis v-ata. The sequence goes on from OY829905.1 coordinate 8,699,495, forward strand.
GAACATGCCGATATCCTCATGATGTTTGCTCATTTTTCACGTGTTTTTACTTACAATCTACTCGCGAGATTGGAATCTCGTGTATAAGTCATACGACATAATTTGATAATTGGCGTAATGCGTAATCCTGAGATAAAGTTTTTTTTTATTATTTTGCTTCCAAAAGTTACGGTAAATCCTTGCCTCGTGGAATTTTTTTCTTGAATACACATATTTTCTCATTTCCAAAAGTATTTTGTATAGTTAAAGGGCGTAGCTAGTTTCAATATAATTTAATATAAGGTAAGTATACAAGGCTATCCACAGGCACAAACTTATGGTGAAGAGCAATCTGAATATCAGATAGTCCTTGGAAATTAATTGTATACTGTATTATTCTATGACGCAAGGTGATTTGAAGCAGCGGCACTATCTCAAACGGAATTCTAATCTACCTAGAACTATGTGCAAACTAATATATAATGTAGGTATATATGAACTATAATTTACGCGGTATGGCAGACAAAGCAATAGCTATGATACTCAATTTGAAATATTATCAAGCTTTATAAAATATAGTCGATAAGTTCATTGAAATTATATTATTAGGTCCTTATCATTATGTATTATGTTGTAGGTTGTATTATGTATATGGTTTATATAAGTATTTACATGTTTATTAAAGTTTAGTATTTTATGTTTGATAAAGTAATAAATATATGCTGGTAGTAGCCCACTTTTTTAGTAGGGAATCTACAAGTATCCTGTAATCAATTATTTATACTGCTTTTAAATTATTAAGGCAATGCATGAAAATTAATCAATTAGGTCATGTTTAAATGTAATGAAAAGAATAATGTAGCCCAATTCCCCAAAGTCTCCGGACACTCGACAATATTAAAATGTCTGAATATTCTTTTATTCTTAAAAATAAAAAGGTCTTAAATAAACATTAAGCACATTCTTCTACACTTAAAGAAATATTATGATGATTAAAAATATATAATAAATTTCTTTGCGATCTTCAACAAATCAAATAGTAAGCAAAATGTATTATTATTTGGTATATTTTCAACTTTCGTAGGTAAAAAAGACCTAAAGTTTTACAATGATAAAGACAACAGAATTGGCTTACCGCCAAAAATCTGGAAATAGGAAGAAGTTTAATTAGGTGGAGATCACGTAGGGATGCTCTTCCAAAACAAAATATTAGATTATGTGATTTGCTCACGTACGACTACGCCTGAATGAAACAGAATTTTATTAAAGAAACAGAATTGTATTCCAGATTACTTCAATTTAAATTGGTAATACAGTTTTTATTTTGTGCGTGGCGTGGTTCGGTGTTGAAAGGAAATATCTTAGCCAGCGTGCTGAAGTAATGTATTGTATTATGTATTGTATTTTATGTGCTGTTGCTGTGCTTAAATAAATTAAAAAAAATCAACCCTATCGTAAATCAATAAATACACTAGCAGTTTGTAGTAGCAGAATTGTTTCCACTAAAACTGTTTCGCAAGGTTAAAAATTAGGAAGCTCTATTTCCTGATATCGCACCCTCATTCATAATGGAGTGGCAGCCCCTCATTCATTATCCTGAAAGGTGAACGTGAACTCAAGGATACTCCACGCTGATACTTGCTTCTTTTGTTATACTTGATCCAAATTGTTTTATTGTTACGGAACAATTTAATTTCGCTCGTTGTGATGTTGATTGTATGATTCTATATTGTTTTTACGTTCTTTATGTTTTTGCTAGCTGTTATGCGTCGCTTTGCTGGTGTTTGCACGTTACATGTCTTTTATCCACATACACATTCTCATCTCGTATATGTCATATCGCGTCATCATCATAACTTCTTTCAATACTGTATAATGACATTGTAGATCCAAAACTCGGAATTTTTGAACCCATTGTTACATTATATTATGTTAATCTTAGTTACTTACTTTGTATGTAAAATTGTTTCAAAAGTTTTAATATCTCAAATCTGCTGGATGGATTTTTAAACGTACTATATGTATATACGTAGTATATACCCACCAAAATTTCCCTTATTTTATATGTACAGTGTAAAAGAAAATCTTGCAAAAGCACATGAGAATGTTCGAAAGCATTCTTCCCATATACAAAAAGAACCTTGTTACATTGTATCTCTTTTTGAAATAAGTGTTATAAATTCCTCGCTCGGCACAAAAGCTCTAAAGGAAAATGAAACAATTATCTAAATGTTGGCGAAAGATAAATCTTTATTTCAAAGTTCAAAGACAGTTGAAGCTTACGCGCGAATCCCGGGACGGAAGGTACATGAAGCAGAAACGAGCGAACTTTTAATTTCTGGAAATGTAATGATAATTGATGAGCATCTTTATGAAGATAGCCTTCGGGCCCGCGGATTTGCTTGCTTTATAACAAATTTTCTCACAGGAAAAGTTGTTTCCCATGGAATAATTTACCATTTTGTTATTTTGATAAATCTAATACTTATTAAAATTAATTCAAATTTTGTTTTGTATAATAATTCTACACATACCAATGTATGGGTAGAATATATAGTCAATTAGTCATTTATTTCAACACAAGGACAATTATTATTAGAAATAGAAGTAGTAATAACAGTTATATCTGATTTAAGTAGTAGTTAAATGTACAGAGAACTATATTTTAAACAAAGGACCCAATAAAACAATTTTCTTGTAAGCTATCAGGAGAAAAACAAATAACTACATAAACCGTGGCTCAACTCCGACAGGTATCAAGTTCCACAAAGTTCCAATATGTGTCGTGATAGACATGAGTCACATTCGTATTACACATCTGCCCAAATGAAATGTCATCCAATAAATTTGTTTAGAAACAATAAATAAAAATCGTTTAAATGCCTTCCTCGATAAATTTTCTATCCAACATGGAAATAATTTCTCTAAATCAGACCAGCGGTTCCTGAGATTAGCGCGTAAACTAAACAACCAATCAAACTCTTCAGCTTTATAATCTTAGTTTATATACTTATTTATTTTAAACAAAATTAGAAGATTCTTCTATTTATTTAATATTTTATATTTAAGGATACTTCCTTTTCTATTTCTTACTAGAAATAGGTACTTATTTAAAAGAAGAAAAATTTATGCAGCTCTTAGTAAGTCCTACGCCTTATTACAACAACTACTTTCGCTAGCTTCGTTCGAATTTTCGGCCTTGAATAATTATCTTTGTTGGCATTCACGCGTACCTTACCACCCACAACAATTGTTGTTTAATATTCAAAAGGATTACTGAGATAGAGCCCAGAGATTACAACCAGCAATTCTTGTGCTCCAACGCTGAGACATTTAATGGGAAACATGAGACTCATTCTGTATCTGAATCTAATATTTAGAGCATGCAAATTGAATATGCTTCATGTTTCAAATCATATAAATATGGCATGTGTAAAAAAATATCTATCTATGTATTTATATTATATTAGGTATATCATAAACTTATCACCCGTAACACAAGCTTTGAGCTTACCACGGGGCTAAATGCTGCTGTTGCATTGTCCAGCAATATTTTTTTTATTTTTTACCATATCTTCTATTTCATGGTTGGTATACGTTGAAAGAACATTTTTAAATAAATAAATATTGGAGGACAATCCTCACATCAACATCTAGCCCCGCGGTAAGCACCAACCCGCCTGGTTATACCAAATCCCACAAGACCTATAGTGGGTTTTGGGCCCACTATTGGGATCTAATATGATTAGTTATACATACTCGTACACTCGAAAGACATCCTCCTTTTATGGAGTTTCCAATCGGACAACAGGATATTATTCTGAAAAAATTATAATATTTTAAGACGATATAGTTGGGTAAAGACTTTGCTCCGGTTAAACTCATCGGAACATGCAGTGTAGGTCCGGCCTTCCTGATTAAGGTTTAAGTAGGTCAAGGAGACCTCATCTCACAGTCCTTCAGCTGCACTTTCTCGGTTTCAAGTGATAATACTAGAACACGGAAGCTTTTAAAAATCTTTTTGTAGACCGCTATAAAGGCACTGTCACATTCAAGCTTACCTGCACATAACGAATTATCTATGGCGGTATTATATAAGAGCGGAAAAAACTTCATATCGAGGGAAAACTTATTTACCAATTTCTTGAGAAATCAGTTTTGTTGATATGATCTACATAAGCAAAGCAAAAATACGAAAAATCATTCGTCGCACTGCAAGACTAGGGGTTTCGGTAGGCAAATTTAATTCCTATACTGAAGCTACTATAGTTGTTGTATTTAATTTAACATTTAAATTTTAGTTACAGCAAAAAACAGAGCTGTTAACTAATAAGCTTACGAGGGACTATTTCTGGATTCAATGGACCGAACCGCATTTAACCCAATGAGAAAGCTTCTTAAACTACAGAGACCTAAGTCTTTGTAGAAAATAGCTGGACGTTAGTTAGTGGTGCAATTAACTCGCTCCTAGAAAAATTGTGAAAGGCCATTTTATTTTTATTGAAGAAGAATGTATTCATTGTTAGTTTCAACAGCAAAATTTTTATTAAAAAAATCAAAGAGAGTATTAGTTACACTTTTTATACTCTTATACTAAATCAAGAACGGCTGAATCAATTGAGCTGAAAATTATTAGCGATGTATCTTAGAACCAGGAGGCAACCAACATAGGCTTCTTTTTACCACGAGAAATCTAATATAACGCGAGCAAAGCTGAAGGGCAGAAAGCTTAAATTATAAAGACAAATATTGAGTTGAAGGCAAGTCAAGTAGACTCAGTAATTAAACCTTTACCATGTTTGTTCAAACCTATATAGCCCTGTACAATTTCAGCAGGGGTTAATTACTCAGTCTGTATTTCATAAATTTTCTGACCTCTGAAGAGTTAATCAAGTCCAAGTTCGGCAGAAATTGAGTTTTTGGAACAAACGGGAAATAACGACGCTGACTAATCAACCTGATAATTCAGCCTCAATAATTTTATGAGCTCATTATACAAAAGTGTGGTTTTTAAAACAGGTTTAATGTTTCAAAGGCCTCATTAATTTGGAATTTGTTAGTTAGGATGCATTTTTTTTGTGCATGTAAATGTGTATCATATTACCGAAACTGCTAACGTGTCTTTTAGAATAAAAATTATTTGATTGGATGAGAGTGATCGAGATGGCGTAATACAATTATTAATCACCACACTGCACTTAGCTTAGTGGCTAATGTGTAAGTAAGTATCAGAACAATTGCATCGTTTTATCTTTTCTCTATAACAAACATCATACTTCCGCTGGCCGCGCGGATATTTAACCGGACAGGAAGTTCCTAGCGCGCCGGAAGTATGCTGCTTCGATCTTCAGTTAGTTCCAACTGAAGATTCAATTTAGAGAATCGAACTGATTTCTCTAAGCAATTAGTGAGCAATTGGCTTAAAATGTATACCTACACAATGTGTACGTATTTAAGCTCTAAGCGACCTATATTTAAAAGGTAAAACAATATAAATAAATTGTAAAATTTATTGAAAATAATGTAATATTTTTTCCAATTGCTTATCTCTGAACCCACTTCAAACCTTCGGACTAAATTTGACAAAACATTCACGAAGCCACGGATTAAAGTATTACTGTAATCCAATATTGCATTTAAACGCATTCGATTAAGGTACACGAGTGATTAAGGTGCTTAAAAGAGCATTAGTTGAATCCTAAACCTTGAATCCTAACTAAAACCTTAAATAAATCCTGCATAACTCTAGTCTAGTACAAACTCTTTTTGCTAAACTATAGACTTTAAGAATTTCTTTCTATCGTCCGGTTATCGATCTTTTATAACGTTGACCCTACTGAATGCATATTTAATTTGGCCGCCTATACTGCGAGCACTATCATATCGATTAATTTAAGAATTCATAGTCTTTTAACAATTATTTCTGCCCTAACACCTGTTATATTACTTATAAGTAAGTACCCGTAACAGTTCGAGCTTACCACGGGGCTAAATATTGCTGAGTAAACTGTCCAGCAATATTTTTTTATTTTATATTTACAAACAGTAAAGTTTATTAGTAGATATAGCTCTTCGCTCATTTTCCCGTGTTATAATGACATCTCTCGCATATTTTCTCATAAAAATCAAAAACACACTCCTTATAGTAAGAAAAATTGTAGGTAGTATTGTTCAACATTGTCATTCTTTCATTGACATTCGTTTCTAGGTCAGACCCTGTTGCCTGCAGAAGCGAGAATGATTACCGCAGCAAATAATAGTTTTTTCCATACCGTGTTGGACTTGACTCGTGTTTCAGAGATGGGTTTTAAATATTAAGGGTTGTTGTTTCTTGGGGCGAGGGGATATTTTAATTAAATATTCATTGATATGTGCATCTTAAAAGAATAAGGAGAATACTTTCAGTTTATTAGTTAGGCATTAGATAATAGTTTTCCCGTGTAAAGAATATTTAAATAAATAAATAAATACTAACGGACAATTTACACAGCATCTCATCATCAGCCTCGTGGTAAGCTCGAAGTTTTTGTTATACGGGTTCTAGATTTCTGATAAACTTAATAAATAGAGATTTTTTTTTAGAAATATATAACACCCTTACACAATACAATACATTATATATAATCGGACAGTTGTGTGCAATAATAAGTTTTATTAACGTCTTTTATGCCACATAATTTCTTACAAAAGTCTACAGATTTTATAGAGCCCCTATAAGCTCACTGAGTCCAGAACATTGTGTATTTCTAACTATACAGCAAAACGGTCTTTCAGAAATTCATTGTGTTCTTTCCTTTGTTCTTACGCCCACCTACAGAGCGTTTGAAATATGAAGCTTACTTTTAAAACAAAGTTTACAATGTTTGAAAAACACTTTTGTGACTATACTTGGAGACTGACCTCCGCTTGGCAAAGTAAGTAAAGGGGGTCAGGCAAACCTGTAGGGAATTCTCTCTACAATCAAAAACAGAAGATACACTGAAGCAGGGCTGTAATATTCCAATAGTATTGAATATTCATTGGACATTCCAATGTTTATTTTATAATGTAATAATTCACGGATATTTAAAATCTATCGTATTAAGTATTGCTGAAAGATTTATCTATTTATTTTATTAATTTACACATTTCAAAGGCGAAAGTTTGTATGTTGGATGTCCAATATTTGGATGGATGGTATGAAGATTATGTTAAGAAAAGAACACGGTCTACTTTTTCTCTCGGTATCTCATGAAGGAAATATGAAAAATAGAACTATATGTTATATTATTTTTATTTCATACGTGTAACCTTATTTAATTTTTAATTTATATATTTCTAGCTAGCTAAATAGTATCAAAATAGTTAACTCAAATGCTGCGGATGCAGCCGTAGCAAATTTACCTTCACCTTGAAAACGAAAATCCTTCACGTCAAATCAAATCCCAAATCGTCCGAAATTAAATTTTATATACCCGACACGACCGCTTTGTTTGTGCCGTAAATTTAATAAATCATTTCACTTCGTGCTGCTTATTTATTCATAAAAGCGAGCCACGCGAAAGCTCTTTTAAAATATGTTTAGCATATAGAAATAACTGGATGATGAAAAGTATTATGTAATTTAGTGCGTAATGTGTTTTACATCACAGTAAAATAAATTCCATATAACGTAGTGATTATTATTCTCTTTGATATTCCATTGTTTACTGTTGTATGCTACGAGTATCTGTAGTTTACTACAGATCTAAACAATTACACTGTAAGTTATCTATATTATATTCACAAATATAGAAGTAAAGTATTCATTCTGTGAGATGTTGATTACAACAGATTACAACTTTTTGACTACTACTTGTTGGTCAAAAATAAACACCGATACACGTTATCTTCAGAACGGTCCCAATGGACTTCTACGCATGAAATACATAATAAAACGGCACAAATTACAGCTCCGCGCTCTCATTTGGACTTCCCTTAAGCTTATGAGCGATGAGTTAGTGACATGAAAGCACAAAAGGATATAATGTATCTTGTTACTATATGTATTATAGAGATAGGTAAACACCAATAAATCTCTTGATATCGACGCTCTTATTAATAAATAGTAGATCGTTCGTATTGACATAATATAGTAGCATTTTCTTTTACCAAAGATATTTTCTCTGTGCGGATATTATACGCTGAGTTATTTTATTCATAAGAGCTTAGAAGTTTGGTACCTACCAAAAGCGACGGTCAATAAAAAACTTGTTAGTTTCTGTAGTTCGTGTTTTGAAAGTTTTCATGTAATAGTTACGTGTACAAACAAACCTATTTACGTGCCCGAATGGGACACAGGGACTTCAAACCTTAATTCACCAAGTGCGGGTTGAAGAATATCACATTTTAATTTAAGTAACTATTCAAAGTTCTCAGAATATGCCGGTTTTCTCTCAATGTTTTCTTTACCGTTACAGCACTTGTTTTCAAGCGCTCTTAATTAATTTCAGAAGCAAAATCTAGAGGGGCACGGCGGAACCCACGACCTTCGGAATGAAAGTCGAGTGTGCTCCCACATCGCCATCATTGATAGTTACGTGCATCAATAGCTTTATTGTCAAAACTGAACATCCCTAAGACAAGTTTCATTGTAGCAGCAAACTATTGTTTCTATAACAGGACGAGTTTCTATTATTGTAAATTGTCAACAACATATGCCGTAGGTTACTGGTACTAAATATAACAAAGTAACATGGTGTAAGTTAGTACGTCTGTGTGTTTTATCGTCTGTAACGTAACCTCTACGCAACTACTAGTAATAACTCTTTATTAAACTTCTCGTCAATAAATAGATAAAATACTAATACATTATATTACAGTAATACAATGTGCCACCTAATGACTAAAATCTATATCTTCATATTATTTCAAGTAAGCTATCGATTTTAATTGATTTATGTTTGGATGATGACGGATGTAAGTTTGAATTAATTATAATAATTAAGTTTTTTAGGAAATTAAATTTAAATTACTTATTATAAATACTGCAATGAAAATTATATTTATTATAATAATTTAGGTAAAAACACAGAAAAGAACACATAGACCACAGAATAGGCAAATTATTAAATTAAAAGTAAGCAGTATGTAGATGAAGCCGCCGACAGAAACTAGTTTCCATATAAGTGACAACGTCTTCCGACGATCTTGCTAGAATGTACATCCATACGAAGTTGTTGAAAACTCCACTTGACTGGCTCTACCATACGGTTAATATTATAAAATATGGCTCAGGGACGTTTTCAGAATAAAAAGTATATATTGATTACGGAATCTAACGTAACAGTACAAAGTACCAACAAAGCTAGAGAAATATTCAAACGAAATAAAATAGAAAAAAAAAAAAAAAGGGTAAAAAAGGGTTTGTCTGATTATAATAGATTTTCCTGCAGAAATGTTGTTTTTTTGGCAACTACTTTCTTACCTATCTCTTACCACTTTACTTTTAACACATGCTATCTTAATCTTCTTCTATATAAAAATAAGTCGGGTTTTCCTTCCTGACGCTATAACTCCAGAACGCACGAACCGATTTCCACGGTTTTGCATTCGTTGGAAAGGTCTCGGGCTCCGTGAGGTTTATAGCAAAGAAAGGGTAAAAGGCGGGCCTAGCCGCAGGGCGGAAAGCTAGTCAATTTATGAATTACATAAAAATTGCGAATCAATTTACTTAAACTGAAAAGCAGAGTAAACAGTTTCACTTTCAAAATGTTCGTGAGTTAAAATATTCATTTTATAAAACGGGAATTACTCACGTATTTACACTGGAGTTAAACAACTCTCGACGTTTCGACCACAACAAGAGCAGTCTTTATCAGGAGGAGTGAGCGTCCCGCCGTGCTCCGTCTCCTCTCAGGTCGCGCGCGCGGTTCTCACTCAAAAATATAAAAATAAAACTCTAATAAAGACTGCTCTTGTTGTGGTGGAAACGTCGAGAGTTGTTTAACTCCTGTGTAAATACGTGAGTAATTCCCGTTTTATAAAAGCAGAGTAAACAGATTTAAGAGATTATAGAAAAAATATCAATATAAAAGAGATTTAACAAAACGTCCTCTGGCAAGTGTTTCACTCCGTTTAGACGGCAACCGACGTCAGGCTTAGCGGCCGGAAGGCTACATCCGGTTGTTCGGCTTAAACACCGGCCTTTTGCATTCACCAAGGGAACCATTTCGGTCTTTATCTCTGTCTGAAAAATGTATGAAATCCTCTGTGTTTTAGGTCACAGCTCATATAGAAAAGGCCTTATAGATTGCTTTTAACATTTACAGAGCGAATTTTCTATTGTCAATGTAAAACATTAAAGGTCTCGCTTTTTTTTATAAAAAATGCCTTTGTCCCTTATATTGGTTGTTTCGACGAAATAGTGTTTTTTTAAAGAGTTAACTGAATATATGAGGTATGGGATAAATTCAAGTTCTTACTTCTCCTCGATAGCGTAGTGGTTAGCGCAACCAGGGCTAAACTGAGTGGCGACTCCCACTCGAGGACCAAGGTTACGTTGTGTTGTGATCTTGTAATTCTTTTCCCATACCATTTTTTATAATTTCTCAGTGCTTATTTCTTTATAAAAAGGTTGATTTATTTTTACCAGTGAAGATTTTCTACCAGTCCCTATGCATTTTTGAGGCAGAATTTTCGTGACACTTCTTTTCGATACGTACGAGTATTAAGTACATTTTTAATTCAAATTCAATTTGCTAAAAAAATTCTCTTCTCGGAGTAAAATGATATGTGCCGTAGCGTAGTCTTTTTACAGCCCTATAATTCTCAAGTGACTGGGTAAGTCGTAAATAAGCAGAATGTTCGCCCTTTAGGGTCAAAACAGTCAGCCCACTAACGGTAGTGACATTCATTTTGTTTTCGGTCATTTACCCCTACAGTTTACTTACATTGCTGGACTGATTCTAGCTAAGAAGTAGGGATTACAACGTTTTTGGAATAGACGTGTTTTTTACCAGGTTAACGCAATCATCAAAACTCTTTGGTGATTTTGGGATAATCATTACATACACTGCTTCCGAATAAAAAACAGGACATCTTTAAGGGATGCCTATTTCCTGACAGTTCGACAGTTTCTTTTAACTTATACAAGACTTGAAATAATAAGTATATGTACCTACTTCGTAGTATTTTGCCAAAGACATATTTATTACAAAAATAGTAATAATTATACACTTAAAATTCTACATTTATGTAGATACTGTCTTCTGGTCAAAGCTTTCGATAAGCTTTGGACCTAAATAAACACACTTCAGCGGAATTTAATTCTCATCTTTTGAGCTGTGCTAGCAGTTTTGAGGGCTTATCGATAATCCCACGTCTGTTATGACTTTGGAAAGTTGTGTCGTTATTTGATGTTATCATAGTTTAGTAATAGAGTTATTAGCCTTTTTGGCTTAGTTGGGACGTCTAGACTTTAATTCCGAAGGTGCTGAGTTAGAGCCCCCGCTACGCACATTAGGATTTTTCTCCTCGATGAATTTTCATTGTACGCTTTAATGATGAAGGTAAATATAAGGAATCCCGGATCCTGTTGATTGACGAGTTCCCTACTCTGAAAATCGACTATACTGGAAATATAATCAAGGTTTTGCGCAATCCCTAATCGCAGTGACATGTATCTAACAATAATATTGCTATGATCATAATATGTTATATTATAAACTCAATAGTACACCCCGGTTGTAAAAAGAAAGTTTAATTCATTAAATTCATAAATAACGAAAATATAAATAAAAAAAAGATATCGCTACTGCTAATGAATACAACACTAAACATTATGTACTCCTTAGAGCGAAATTCCACGTCATACTTTTGTCTCTACTCTTTGATCCTCAAACAATAAAGTGACCCTTTAGGGCTCGGTTGTCCTCTAAACATTCACGTTTGGTCACAGTCCCATCACTCCACCGGATCAGTCCTATTCCGTCCTATTCTCAAATTCATCACTTGATAAGGCGTTGAATAGTCATGAACCCATGAATGTACCACCGATCTTTGTAACGCTACGATTTGCGTTGTAGATAAGACTCGACAATATGTTCAGTTTACCGTGAAATTTACCCTACGCTTGTTTGTCTCTATATGGGTTTCACATAATAATGTACTGCCATGTGCATAGAATTCCATGATAAAAGATTTACAATTATTATGCGTTTGTAATAATAATAGTAAATACTATAAATCGGCTGGTAGTATGAGTATTTTCTGTAGCTCAAAATGTTTCAACTTTGTGTTTGTATTTTAATCGAAAGTGTTACTCTTTGCTTCTAGTCTAGTCTTTTTAAAATGGACCCGGCGCTTATTTAAGCGCAATTTGCCAGTGTCAAGTGTGTTTTAAATTTAGAAAATGATAAAGTGTCTGATAGCCATTTTGGCAGTTCTACTATTTGCTTCTGGAACAATAAAATAAATGATTGTTGACATTTATTGAATACTTTTACTTGACAATATTTGTTCAGTAAAGTTGATTCAATATTTTGACCTGGGCCTTCTGTTTGCTATAAACAATATTACGCTCACTTAAGTGCCCAACAATCTGTTATCAGAATTTTAAGTGGATTATTAAGTGCTGCAAAATAAAGAATATTATTATGCCCTTAGAGATATTATTTCAATAAAACTTCATATTTTATTCCATCTGAATGTTAAGGCGTGGATGTTAACGCGTAATTTTGTTCCATCATATAAAATATTCTGTTATCTTTAAATAGAATTTGTGAGTGGATAAATGCTACTTATGGATATAGAAGTCTTTGAAATACAAAAACAAGTAAATATTTAATATGTACTTAATAAACATTTACTCTGCTGTATTTTTTTAATTAGACCTGTTTCGAGTCTTAAAACATTTAAAATCAAAGTATTCGATTTGCATAGATACTCGTAATGGAAAGGGAAATTTTAATGTAGAAAAACCAGTTCCAATCTCAATTAAGCCTTGTGATTGGTTTTTCGCCGAACGAAATTAAATTTTGGGACATTCTGGGCAGTGAGCATATTTTTGTACAACATCCTTATTTTGGACTGTTTAAACTTGATTCTTTATCGTCATTTCAAACTATTTAATATTGTGAATAATGGGAAGATAATATAACGTCGCCTCAATATGTCATTAAATTATTAAGTAAAAAAAAAAATTATGTAAATTATTTTCATTATATTATTTTTATAGGTACCTACTCGTATGAACGTGCTTAAATAATTGTACCAGTATTATCGCAATCACGTTAATATTAGTAACACACATCCACCCACATTTCAAAAAGGTATTATTCAAAGAAACATGATTAAAACCGTAGATGTTTTTGCAAACACTGATTGCTTTTACCATTACTCTTTATCTGAGCGATCAAAAAACCATTTATCACTCGCGTTGAGTCACCTCGAGTTTTTATTGTCATTCAGATATAATTTAGGAATTCTTCATAAACTCAGTTAAGTTGTTACATGGGACCTCTTGAATTTTCCTTCTTGAAAAAATTTATACGCTTTAAAAACGCGTGTTTTAACGGTGTAAGCAAACATTGCGTGCATCTGCATCGTGAGGAAATCGGTAACTTCTGAGAACTTTAAAGACCTTAACTCAGGCCTAAAGTCTTTCGTCGTAATAGGGGGAGGTAAATAAGGATGCATATGCTGTCCCAGCTTGCCCAGAAGTAGTCGGACTTAAATATTATATATTTTTACACAAGTGTCTGTAAGCACAAACCCTGTAGTATATGCCTGTAGTATACATAATGGGACATATTGCTACGGCTTACGTCATAAAAAAACTTTGTATCAGAATAAAATTCCGTTGAAATTGGTGCCTTAAAAACGGATTTCATTTTAGATGTATGCAATCACAAAGGCCGGCTTTCCTCGGCTATATCGCGTAAATACAGAGATAAGGCAGTATAATGGAGTTTTCTTTGCGCAGATTACAAGCTGATCATTTACATCAGCTTTTATATATTTCAGTGAAGACTGTAAAAAATCACATAACCATCATATCAACTCATAATAATTGGCAAACTGGGATCAATTTTGTGTAGGTATTTAAGTCAAGCTACAAAATATTAACTTTATGACAACGGGAATTATTGACGCTGAAAACTGTCCCTCTCCTATAATACCCCAACACGAACTGATGACCTGGCTGATGAGTAGCGGGATATGATTTATAAGGACACGTTATAGCGTACGCTAAATAAATAATAACATTTATAGAGTAAGCTTTAGAAAAATAATAACATAAGTATTTATGTATTTATCTGTGCTCATGTTAACGAACAAATTACATTTTGTATTTTTGGAAATTAAACGAACCATCATGACAGATCAATTGGACGGTTTCAATTTGTATGTAAATCGTACTCAACATCGATTCGTTCGCGATTAACCTAATAAAATTGAACGGCATTGGTCCCTCGATTTCTATATTTTTTTACGAGTTTGTTTAAGCAGAATTGAGTCCAACGCTGTTAATATCGTGCATAAGAATTACAATATGTATAACGTGCATGTTTCATCATTGATAAATTGAGAAAAATATGTATTTTCAAGGTAAGTGCAGTACTATCTGTATGAATGTCGCGTAAAAATGTAACATGTGATGTTTGTTATATTGTAACGTCGCGATCAGTACCTTTGCTTTTCATGAAAATATTGTTGGTTGGATATATTTCTAACGAAAGCAATATTTTGCCCTTGTTTTGTATTGTGACTATTATATAGAATAGAGTCATAACAAAATGTTTTCGCATCATTGAACCTTTTGGTGTGGTAGTAAAAGCACAAACGTGCTAGGTTGGGCCATAATTTATTGTATCTATACTTTTTTTTACATTTACACATTTACTACGATCCTGTTTTTGGTGTGGTGTGTAAGTAAACCCGCATTGGTACATTATATTCAGCCATCGTTAATATATACAAAATAATTTGCCGCGTGCTTTTGTTATAAACTACATATTATGTAAAGATTATTTAAAATTGTATTTGGTCAGCGTGGTGAATTAAGGTCTAATCTCTCTCGTCAATAGAAAAGTCCCTGTGTCCCAGCAGTGGGTCCGTAAATTGGGATGATGATGATTAGTATTTTTTCCTATCCAATGCGATTAAATAGCAGCCATCTAGTCAATTCCTTGACCTTCTAGTAACTATTATTATTCTATGCCTTGACCCGTCACAGGCAGATCTGTTTTGAGACAATCGTGATCATAGATAGTGCGGGATTACCATTCAAATAGATACTGTGAAAGGGACTTTCAAGTTACGCTCAGGGTATTTGCTGCTGTCTATCGATGACTAATAAGTTTATAAATCTATCCTATCTATCCTTTGATATACATGCTAAAACTTCAGTACTTTTTTTTCCAGATGGATGAACTAGCAAATTAAAATCCTACATAAATTATGCGCAACAATAGCATAGAAGGGAAAAAAAAGGGAAAGAACGTAAAAGATTCCACGAACATTTTCACGCATATGAAAGTTTGAATATTTTACTGAAATAATGGTCTGCATACTGGATTTAAAAGATTTCTAAAAGGGACAGATATGTGGTTTTTGGAATCTATAACTTCAAAGCATCTAAAAAGTAATATTTATGGGAGGCCTATGTCCAGCAGTAGACGTCTGACAGCTGAGATGAAGATGATTTAAAAAGTAATGTATACAAAACACCTATCTATTTATAATTATTTGTGTATGTCATTTAAGCGCCCATACTAAAAGGTCTAGTTTAGTAACATAATGAGAGAGATGAATTGTTGAAAAAGTGGGGCTCTAAAAATCGGTGCTGAAAATGGGTATACTTCACATTCAACCGCTACATAATCCCTAAATGGCCCCATAATACTTTTGAAATAAACGGTGTTTTGAAGTGTTTAGAAGTAAACCTATAATGATAAGACCTCAAGCAAGGTTCTCTGCTGAAGTTGGAATGGCTAAACCGCGGCCAGGACGGGTCGAACAAACACTGTCTTTGTGCTTGCTGACCCGAATTACCCCACTTTAAATGCAAATCAACGGCACTTTACTAAGGGCATTTAATTTCAGCTCATGTATATCTTTACAAGCTTCCGCACTATGAGTTTTCTCGCGTAACAATTATATTAACGAAGGTTTTCAGGTTTTCACCATTTTAAAGTAGTTAGTTATTTCTTCTCTCCTAACAAATATCTTAAGACTAAAAACAGAGTCTAAAATTCTTTGTCTTATTAAAACTTACCATGCAAAAATTCCAATTCCACGACTGTGGTGTGGATTGATAACCGCAAATAGGCCCCAAAGGTACCTAATCGTTCACCGGAATCCTACGTAGGTATCACAAATTCTCTTGTCACATAAAACCACAAAACGTGTACAAACATGTCCCACGCACATTCATAGCAATCGAGTTATTTACGGGAGTGATAGGTAGTTAAAATGTTAAGAAAATTTAGATCACATAATACCTTAATTATGACTCGCTTGTTCGATACTTCCTTCTGCTACACATAAAAGACCTGAGATAGTAAGTACAAAGTTCTGAATGTTGTTTTTTTGTGAAATGCATTAGTGACCAACAGTTTATTATAAAAACATTTTAGTTTACAATATTATACGAGACTTAGTGGTGCCTTCGCAGTGGGTAATAGCAACAACTGGCTAATGGAAAAGCTAGTGAAGTGATTTAGGGACTGGGTCGTCAACATGTTAAATTGTTCAAAGGCTAGAATGTGCAAGTGTCAAAATGTACATACAAACATGGTCACAATGTCTAAGTGACAAAATGTACACATCTCAAATTATACACATCTCAAAATGTAAGTACAACAAAATGTCTAAATGCCAAAATAGTTAATTGATATAACGTGCAAAAGTATAATAGTATTAATGGGATGTTAAACTAACAAACTAAGTCTAAGTCTAAGTCTTAGGCCTAATTTCACCACTCTCTCTGTGACAAAAAGTTAAATATTCTCGTGTATGTGGTCTATTGGATATTACTAGATGAAAACCTAGCTTCGCCCGGGTGAAATGTGATTCATAATATCCACAGATCTATGAACAAAGCGTAGGTTGGTATATTTTTCTAGCTTTAGTAGATTCTTTATAGCTTAGAAACTTTGTAAAAGTTTTTGGAGTTTAATCGAATTGAGTTTTATAGATCATGTGTGTCGAAAACTAATACGTAATCTTAACCAAAAGTACCTAGGTAGGTAGAATAACGATATTTAACATATTGTACCTAGTAGTGACGACCTCTGTGAGTTTTGTACGTTTTTACATTTAAAAGCCTGTGCACATTGGCATCTGTACTATTTGACACTTGTTCGATTTAACCATAACACGTTTCAACTCCCTGTCCTTTTAAACCATGTACATTTTGACGTTCATACTTTTTGGCAAATAGACTGGCGGTCCATATGTACATTTTGACCCTTGCACATTCTAGCCTTTGAACAATTTGTCATGTTGACGGCCCAGTCCCTAAATCAGTGAAGTGTAACAGAGTACGGATGTTGATGAAATTAAGTTGCAAGTTACTAACAGTGCTTTATTTTTCTCTGTAAATATTTTAAAAATAATTTCCTGAAAGAAAGCTACTTTATGGAATAATTATTTCAGTGCGATTGAAATCAGAGCATAAGTCACGATAATTTGGTTTTGTGATTTATGTAAATTCGACCACTGTTCGTTTTAGGCTTTATGGTACCTAATGCCTATAGTTTGACTACAAGCAATATCAATCACGTTTTAAGTAGGTATAAGTACGTTTATTTCAATACATAAGTATAGTCTTAGACAAATAATTATTTAAAAGGTAAGGCGAAAATATTTTAAAAAATAAATCTTTTTCGGTGGTAGTCTTGAACTTATAAGTAAAAATCCTGCGCCCTAGACAGCTAGAAATCTCCAGTCATCTTCAGGTGACAAAAATATTTTAATCTAGAAACAGACACCCAACAGCTATAATTATGATGTTACTAAAAAAACATATTAAGTATAGAAATAAAAAAAAACAAGTTGGTGAAAATTTCCAGAAAAACAACATCATTACAACTTAGCAAAAATAGGTACATTACCTAGAGACTTTAGTTAATAATGCAATTTTTATGGTGTGCGAGAACGTAATCAAATGAGTTTAACCTCAACTCTAATTAGGTACACGACCTTTCTAACACGGTGTAATTTCTAATGTTTATTTCAGTTCATTTTCCCGAGGCTCTGTGCACAAAACGAGTGTAAAGGCAGAAACACATTTGTAACACCCGACGCCACCCGATGAAACGCGATGCGTGTTGAGTCGAATCAAATGTATGGTTTTCTATAGACCAGAAACACACTTTGAACACGCGACCCGACGCCACGCGCGCACACGCCACCTGATCCAGACGTGCCAGATCTGCGTGTCGCCCATGGTGGGGGTAAACACGCCATCAGACGCGGGCGCGCAGTGTGTTTCTAGACAACACTCGACGCCACGCGTCATTCGTTCGAGAACTGTCACTTTATGCCAATTTCATATTAAATTTTTGCATTTATTTAGCGAAATGATGATGAAATGCTAGTATGTCGTGGCGTCGCGTGTTGGTAATATGCACGGTGCACGTCGGGTGTCGACACGTCGCGTCGCGTCGGGTGTTAATAATGTGTTTCCTGCTTAAAAGGTCCACAGCGTGTTTACGCGAGTCTGTTTTTCTCAGATTGTTAATCGCCGACATCTGTTCCACTTTTTCGGTTTGACCCTATTTCTGTAATAGAAATGATAATGTAATAATATTGATAAAAGAATAAATTGCTGAATTTGCAGTTAATGGCAAATCTTTATTAATTATGCAATTATGTGTATTCGATTAGATAAACTGATTTAATGTTTTACGTATAACGACATTGTACTAGCTAGTTACGTTGGAAAGGCAAATATTAAAACATGTTCTCTGTTCAAGGTTAATTCAAATGAACATGACTTCCCCCTATTCTTATCTAAAATTTAAAATTAAAGAAAGAGACACAGATATTTTAAATATTTTTTAATAACGTTAAAGAGTACGGAAGGTGTTATTTTATTAGTTCAAAAAGTTACACGCCTAGGCAGAAAATTCCGAACGGTCATTGTATACCCGCTAAGAGTTTTTCACTCAAGTGTAACCTCGGTGACGTCTGCCCCACATCCGCCTTATCTCCGGGTCCGTATACCTATACTGTTATCTGTGGCTTTGTTTCAGATTGAAGAATGAGAAAAAGAAGACACTACTGTCGCTTTTAACCTTGTCGTACGACAAGGGTTAAGGTGCCAGAAAGCGGTATGACGTAAAAAGTATTCATTTTTAAAACAACGCGAAAGCAGGAAACACATTATTAACACCCGACGCGACCCGATGAAAAGCGATGCGTGTTGAGTCGAATCAAATGTATGGTTTTCTATAATGTGTTTCTGCCTTTACTCACGTAAATCTCACTTATCTCACCTACAGATGCGATATCGGTCTTAGTTGCGAAAAAAATCACTAACACGGATGCATTACTAAAAAAATAAACATCAAATTTAAAATTGATGAAGCTTTGAAATCAAACTCCGTTGAGTGCACTCCACTAGTAGTTATTTCATCCGGGTGCTGTTGCGATTTTAATTAAAATTCCTTGCTACAAAGCTTTCATTTTGTTAACGCAAAATACCAGCAATCTGTATAATTCGGCATTCTAATAAATGCCTCGGAACTCTATAGAATAAAACTTTATTGAAATTTCTCTGGTTATTCCCTAATATTGAAAAATATTTCGCCCTTGAAGTTATATGAGTGCTATAGAATATTTTCTAATTTATTAAGATAGATTTTTAATATGCGTAGAAATAATGGGTTCCAGAAATTTAACATCTTATAGAGAACGCTAAAATATAAATAAAATAAACATTGTAAGTAGGTACTTAAACTAAAAATATACTTTAGAACTATAGAACTAACTACAATAATAATATTATATTATTCTTATTTTATATAAAAATAATAAAATATACACACAAGGATTTTGACAACTAAGTGAGTCTGGTACCTACTGGTATTCTCCGTTTCGTTAGATATATTACTGATATTAAAAGAACAGTGACAAACTTTTTCTAAAGCAACGTTTCAGCGACATATCCCTAAAAGTTATATCCAAGCAAACTTTTCTGCTACCTGGCTCCCGATTGCGATCCAAGTTTAAGGAATAACAAAACTTTTAAGCAAATTACGTGAAATTTTAGGCACACCATCCTTCAGGCCCTCGGCGAAACATGTGCCAAGTTCAACACCTCTAGAAGTTTTAGGCTTCTGCAGAGTTGAAATTGATTTTATATAATCGGCTTAGCAAACTTTTTTAAAGTTTTAATCCTAATCATTCTTACGGTTTACCTACATTCAAGATTTAGGCCCCTGCTTCAATTAATATTTTTTCGTAGACTAGATAAAAGATAGGATAATATAGAATAAGAAAAACTATATTTTTTGCGGTAAAAAGTATGTCTATTATTGAAAATTACACGTTCATTCCGAATTTTAATCACAACACTTCACCAGATACTATTTTAAGCCGGCACCACACTAATGAATTGACTTAACTAAAACAATTTGTTCAGTTTAAGTATAGTTAATTAAAGCGGTCTTATTCCCATTACTATCCGTTTGATTTATTGTAGTGTATTAAGATTGTCCCGAGCCAT
The DNA here is from genome assembly GCA_963691955.1 of Chloroclystis v-ata. Taxonomy (NCBI): domain Eukaryota; kingdom Metazoa; phylum Arthropoda; class Insecta; order Lepidoptera; family Geometridae; genus Chloroclystis; species Chloroclystis v-ata. Next base: position 8,720,169 of record OY829905.1, read on the forward strand.
CAAAAGGGATCCTAACCCTCATAGATTTAATATTTATGGGTCACGTTTTGGTTAAAACGTCCATTATAATAGTGATTCCATCATCATTATTCTTAACTTATATATTAACTGATTTTCTTGAAGAATTATAGAAGATATAATCAAAATATCTTATGTGGTATTATAAATTGTAGGTATTTTCACTAGCCTGCAAGATTACAAGCGATGCGGAATTAGCCAAGAGCTAGATTACGGTCCGACACGGGTCTACGGTATTAGTAATGTATATCAGGAAAAGAAAAATTCCTTAAAGATCCGCCATAGCAAATTCAACCAAAAAGTTTATATTAAAAGTGCAATCAGCCTTCTTTTAATTTTGCAAACAGCATCATTATCGGAACATCATTTTTTCAGCATTACTCCAGAGCCCGAGATAAATGAGGCAAAGGCATGCGTGCGCAATAAAGGCGCACAGCATTAATTTGTTTGAATTAGAGCACCATTATGCATATGAGTTCCGAATTCGTGCCGAAATACCGTTGGGTGAAGTCAACTTGATTACATTCCATTATAAGTTCAGTTTGACTTTTATTCCCTATAAAACAGTGACAAAAAATAAGTAAAGTTTTCATAAAACTTGACGTGTACAGTAATGGAGAACACACTCAAGAAGACAAACAATACAAAAGTAAACATTACTTTTCGAAAATTTTCGTTACAGCTAACGATTCAGACAAATTTATTCTGACATATTTTATATGAATCAAATATAAATCAGATTTATATATTGCATATATTTATCACTGGTATCAAATACTAAAACTGTGTGCTTTAATTACGAGCGAGCTTAATTTCAATCACGCTTTTATTTCAACCAAAAATGGGATGTCACTTTACCTGTCTATGTAGTTACCTACTGGCTATAATATCTCTAAAGCCTGAGTGCAAAGGAAATGGAACTGACACAAACTGACACTCAAGTGAATGCATTTTCAACAATGGCACTTGTGTGTATTTCAAATTCCAACACAATATAGCCAAACCAACCATATTTCATACTACTCATGACACGGAACATTTGTCATGGTAACTTACAGGAGCGCGAGCGAAGTAATCAAAATAGACAAGTAATCATGTACCTAATATAATAAAATGAGAAAGTGTTTCTCATTTAATCATCTAAAAATTATTTGAGAGAAATCTTAAATCTTGAAAAAAAAATTAACAAAACGCGCTCTTTCGCGATCATTTAATGTTATCTCAGTCTGTATTTTAGATTTAAAAGTCTCATTTAAACTAACTGAATAAATTATTTTATTTATAAATTTGTATTTAAATTCTATTATTCATATATTTTTTTCATTCGCAAGTTTGCAACATCTAACTTGTAGTTTGAAGCGTTTTTATCACTGACGACTCATGCACAAAAATAACATATTTTAATTAAATAAATAAATATTTAAAAAAAAACCATGGCAATATCCCGGCCAGATATTTTATCATAGTGATACTAATACTATTTTAATAACCTGAGTTATCAGGCAACTCATAAAAAGTTGAAAAAAACATACCTTGTTCTTGTGACGAGGCAGGGCGCAGTCTTCCTTCATCCCTTCGTTCCATTTCACAAGTAACACCACATTACATTTCGAGGAAAGAAACAGCTGGAACTATTCGATCATTCAGACAGATACTTTATTAGGGAAATTGTTTTTGTATGTACTCATATGTTTCGTTACACGCGGCGCTACACTTTAGTATACTGTAATAATTGAACACCTTATGTATCTAACCTACATAACACTATTGCAATCTATATTTTTTTCTGCTTTGTTAGGATGTTCTTCCCCGGTCTAAACAAAAAAATAATTACGTGTACGATTCTTAGGTTATGCTAGTTTTAATTAATATTGCCGGGGCGCATAATTTTACATATCGTTACATAACATTATACGTTTCTCAAGGAAAGTAATAAATAAATAAATACTCTAATGCGATACAATTCCCCAGTCTAAATTAATAACGTAATCGAATGAACAGGTAAAAAGGGCAAAAATCTGTTTTTTTTTAAATTAAGTGACTTAACCCTTACACTCCCAATGTGTCGATTGGGACAGTGTTGTACAGAAGAGATGTTTAATTTTCACTTTACAAACTTATTGATGACCTTATTGAGACTCCTGCCGTTCTCGACGTAGTGACTTTCAAAGATTTCAACTCTTTCAAATGTTTTTGTACAAAAAGTAGCAAATGGCCGCTTTAGCCCACGCTTTTGTGTTTCAAAGCGATTGTAGCGACCGGATATTGTAGATGTAAATTACTTTGAAACGAAAAAGCTGCAGAGTTGTGTAGGTTAGCTAATTTATGATTGATGAAGGTTAGGCTATTTCAGCTCTATTTTAGGTCTAATGGATTTTTTCGACAACCACGGGTCACGGGTTGACGGTTAACTATTTTAATATTTTTGGCAGATGCTTCATTAAAAAGGTTTAAAGACTACAATTTATTTAAATCACGTACTTAAGTATATTCACGTAGACCTCAAGTATCCTTGCTCTACCATTCTAAAGTTAGGGTTTTGGACGATTTTCTTTTAACTAGCTTTCAATTCCATTAATATAAATTAATTATGTACGTTACGATCTCCTTAACCAAAATCATTACGATTCACTGTATTCCATTAAGTAATTATATTTCACCGAGGGAGTTTTATTTCTTAGTATTATTTTACAGATTTATTAAAATGAGTTATATCGCAATAAACAAATTCGTTATTAGAATTCCTTTTCATTATTACGTTATGATTTGAAATATGTATATAAATGTTTAATACAGAGCTTCGAAGTATTTAACCCACCTTCGAGCCATAAACAATTAGGACGAGACTTACATTTAATGAATTAATGACCATAAACAATCAAAGCACCCATTAGAGTTTTGCTTTCATGGCATAAAACTCAATAATAATTTATAACAACATTCAATTGCGATGATATATTTTATATTGTCAACTCTCGAAAGAATAGTGACCCATATGTTCAGGTTGGAGTTACGAAATTAAATTAATTCAATGCTACACGCTGTTATTACTAGAAATTTGAGCTTCATTATAGCAGGCTGTTTTGTAGTTCTATTAATTAATAGTTAACGAAAGTGGTTGAGGCTTTAACTGAAATAGTTATGTTTATATTTATATATTACAAACATGTGTTTGAGCAGTAAATAATAATTCTGCTACGTCCGCTACGGCGTAGACCCACCGTAGCGTCGTAGACCTAATACGTCGTAGCTGTTATCACAGTTCGTTATTTAACATTATTTTTATATTAGGTGGGCGAGCGTATTTGGAATGTAACCAAAATACCAACAAGATTTTTTTATATAAATAACGATAGACTTCGTGACCCACTTACAAACAATTGAGCACCCTTCATAAATCGAAAACTAATTTAAATATTACTGAATTACATTTTGTATGCCGTACACTTAGCGCTGGAAACACTGGCGTGTGGGAACATCACTTATTGACATCAGACGGAATGTAACATGGATATACTGCTACTGTTTTAAAAAAAAAAAAGAAATCATCTAGGAATTTCCTTCTCAGGTATAAAAATATTAATAAACCCTCCGTTACATAACAAAGGAGCAAATATTTTCTCAGGCCATCAGCACAAGCCGCATTTTACGACCTTATCCTACATCTGTTTTTCCATGCGCCTTAAAGATAGTATTTTAAGTCTGCAATAAAGTTTTTATGTGATCCCTACCCACCTGAGACACTGAATTGCTCTGCCGACCAAGTTTAGGTCAGTATCCTAATGGCAAGCGAGCACTAAGGCTTAATCGTGCCTTTCATAAAAAATAAGATTCTCATAGAAGAGAAGAATAATTTTTAACACGGGACACGTCATTCAGATGTGTTGTGTATAATGGGTTAGTAGACCATAAGTACATTATGAGTATAAGTGTTGGTTGAAGAAAATATCGATAAAAATAAAACAAACGAAGAAAGTAGCCCAATCCCAGAAGAAAAATGAACGATCTAACTTCCACGCCTGTCATGTCGATAAAGACCGAGTTAATAATAATTGTGTCAGCGTAATAAAACAAAATAATTAGACGGTTTGTTCCATTATGCTCGATTCCCATTATGCACTGATCTTAATATACCTAACAAAAAGTGCCACTATGCTACGAATTTCTCAGAGCTACCCTAAACAATGGAAGGTACTGCTCGATAGAAAAGTGTTTCAAAAGTATTATACTTAAAGCTAGCCCGGGCCTTCATAATTTTAAGGAAAAAAGTTGTGTTAAATAAAAATCTAATTTCAATTTAAGAATTGCGTGTACTTGGATTAAAAATGTAAAAACGATATGAAACATAAATCAACCCAATACAATGAGATAAAAACTAGACAAGAAAATATTTTTTTAACTATGAGATCAAATGACAACATTCAAAATAAAATTTACATGTAACAGTTTTTAACATTAAAATCACTTATATTATCTATCAATTATTATGTAATTTTTAGCCGGACCACGGGAAGAACTTGCTTCCGACATGATTGCAGACGGACTAACGAACTAAGCTAATTATGCTTATCAGTAAAATCAATATGCACCAAAACTGCAACCCTACTGTCTCTTTCTATTCAAGGACAAAAGTTAATACTCAATTAATATAAATTCCCGGAAGAGTTAACCCAAAAACCTGGTTATTTTGGTGTTGACGGTATAGACTGTGTGTTGATTAAAACTAATACTGTTTATCAGTTTAATTACGGAAACTAGTAAGAGATTATTTATTTAAATTATTATTATGGAATTCATCAAGAAGCAGCAACACAATGTGTATATTCAATTTTGAATGTGATATTTTAACATAAGCATTTTCCTTTCGACAGTCCAAGAATCTGATTCCGAGCAAAGTGGCACTTTTTGTTAGGTATTTTAAAATCAGTGCATAATGGGAATCGAGCATAATGGAACTAACCGTAATTAGAAAATGGTATAGAAAAATTTGAAGATCACAACGTAACCTTGGTCCTCAAATGGGAGTTGCAAAGTCATGTAATTTTTCCTATACCATTTTCTAATTATTAAGAAAACTTAAATGAGAGTCAACCACTATAAAATACCTACAGTACTGTCGAAATGTGAAATCAAATCATATGGCATCCACCATGATATCTGGGACACGACTGAAATCGAGACATGTTTCAACGCTCATTCTAAAAGGGTCTATATACTATTCCGTACAATTACCTCCTACCAATTTGTACCACGGTCAGGTCTTGGGCAATGTAGTTAAAGTAATACATTTTATATTGATTTAGGATGGAATCGAGATAAGGTGAAATGTAAAAATGAATGCTAGATGATTATAATGTTTTGGGTTATTGGGTTTTATGCTAATTTTTTTATTTTAATTATTTTTTTAATTCTACTTTTGAAAATATGCGCACCATGTGAATTTTCTGGATGGAATACTATATTTGCGTATTCGTTATTCATAGTAAATTAGAATAAAAAACTTGCTTAAGTTGTTTATTCGCTTAGATTTTTCCAACTAATAAACGGATTTTATTAATTTTTACGGATTTTAATTTTAAACAATAGATAGAGTGACTCAAGATGAGGTTTTATATAGTACAAAGTAGGTAGATCAGCTAGTAACTACCAAATTGTGTCAAATAATCCTGAATAATTGTAACATCACGCTTTATCAACTAAAAAGAGATAAAATTTAGTTAGATAGAGATAGTTTGAGTTCCGGGGAAGAACACTTAGAAATACTTTTTTCCCTTGATAAATAAACTACATAGATGACCAGAAGACAACTTCGCTTGCGTTTTTTACGTTATTTTTAAATAAGTTATTTATTAAATATATAATATATTATATTAATAGGTAGAGCGAGCAAAGTAAAAACCATCTTAAATAATTCTGATACAATTATTCTACCTGACGAAAAACCATCGAATACTAAGTTTATCTATATGGATGAGAACTCCTAGAAACCAAAAACTTTCAAAAATAAATCAATTTAACTTTTTAAACCTTTTACACAAAGTTATAAAGTGATAAAGTAAATTACTTGTTGAATACTTTGTCCTAACTTTAAATTAGACCATAAGCTAATATTTTACTTTTTGTCTTGCCTATTAAACAAATGCTTTTAATACTTTATAATCTAAGCTAAATACTTGTTAAATACATCATCTTAACATTTAATTAATTTATCTCATCAATAAAATGAGAATTTTTCTAAAGAAAAGGTCTAAATAATTTTATTATCAACAAAGACAAACAATTGTCACTTATGCGATAATGTAGGTAATTAATTAAAAATAATAATTAAATAAATACCATACAAGAAAACATTGAATAGCGTTACTTAAACCATAGACAAATTACTTAAACACCCGCATATTAAAATACTAATACTTAAAAGATACGTACCTAAATTAACAACTTTAAAAGACTTTCATATCTAAACTTTTTTAAAGGCCCGTTCGTGTTTAGTGTTGTAAATGCTAAACTATGTTCTATTTCCAAGTGAATAAGGTTGTTAGTACGTGTTGGAAAATACAGCGCGGTAGTTGGCACGCTCGAACCGTGAGCGTGTCTAACAGATACTGGCCTAGCCGCCTTGCCACGGGTCCACGCTTTACGGTCGGCGTAGCCTTAGCTTATGTAACTTGTAAGCTTTCAGTATCGATGCTCATCAAACTTCATTATGAAACTTGTGACAATGTTCAATCACTAATGTCTGCTGGAATGGCTAGCTGTGTTGTGTACATCCAGTATTCAGTATCTATTTATTTTTATTGACAATGTTCTGAAGTCTAGGTAAAGAACATAATAATGCATAGAACAAATAATATCTAGATTTGTTTTTTGGAATAAACCAACTTTATGTATCTATAGCTTCTTGAAATTATAATTATTATTTTTCGTTAAGCTACAATTCATATCTTCCCCATAAGTAGCGTTATTTAGTGTCGATAACAGGATAATTTCTTCAATAAAACCAGCAACTTCACTGGTCTGTAACTAAAAGTAGCTAGTCTACTGAAGGTTTAAAAGCTTAGCAATATTATAGCCACAGCCAAAACGCTTACGCTCGCACGTGACGTGTGTTTAGATAAACCGACTAGGTAGGTACTTCAAATGCAATGCAAATAAAACGTGTTACGAAACCGCGGAGTGTTACGTTACGCCTCAGAGAAAGCGAAGTACATATAGCCCGAAAGCCAACACTAATTTTGGGTCGGTATTTAGGAGGCATAAGGCAAGCTGCAAATTTGTCTCGCACCTCTTTTACCACTTGCACCTGTAACCCAACAAGAACGTATTAATGAGATAGGTACATATTTACATATAAGTATCATATCAGCCGTCGAACTTAAAATTATCAACGGGGATTAGAGGAATAAGCCAAACTGCTGGACATTGGCTTCCCTTAGCAAAGAAAAAACCTTTTTTTTTTATTTAATTACAAGAACAAGGCTTTGTCGCTGAGCGACCACATCGCCTTATCGGGAAAAAAAACCTTAAAGTTATTTACTTACAGAATCTTATGTTAATCATACGACATACATAGCCCAGCGGATTAGCTCTTTGAAAAGGCCATATAGCAAGAAGAAAAGATGGCCGATGGGGTCGAAAGTAATCGAGTGTCGGTGTCGGATGTCTAGGTACTAACAAGACGGACAGATAATCTGTTCAAAGCTGCCAGTTCTAAGTTGCAAGCTGACTGAAGCAACTGGAGATGTTTAAGGGATGTCTTTGATTACTAGCACTGGACGTCTGATTGCTGAAATGATGTTGATGTTAAAAATATTATTCGATTATTAATCGTAGACTACTTATATCATTAAAACATACCTACGCAAAATTGGTGCTAGCTCCCGGGTTACTACCAGCACCCACCTACGTAATGTAATGACATTTGGTGAATCAGGGAAGCGCAATCACGAAATCACGACCCCTGAAGCCTTTGGAGATAAGATGTTTTGACAAAAATGGATGTAAGTACCTAGTGTAGATGTTTGGAAAAAGTGTTGACGTTTTCAAACAATTTAATTTAGGGTTTTTATTGCCTGAAATCAATTGATTTTATTATTATTGTTTAAAGTAAAGGTACAGACCTACAATATAGATCTAGGTATCTATATTGTAGGTCTATTTGAAATTAGTTAATATACTGAAGGTCTTATGGTGGGTACACACGTACGTTCTTGCTCGATAAGCATGTTTCATTCGAGCATGACTATCTACAAACATGCTCGACCCTGCGTCTTCACGTAAAAGCTTGCTCGAAGAACATGTTTAGTGCGCGTTGAAACTCTTCGAGCAATGGACGATTCGTTGTTGTGTTTGGTGGGCATCGCCTGCTACATTTACTGTCAGGGAAAAACTACGCGAAGAAAGCGTAGTCGTTTGCCAATAAGTTTTTCTGTAATTAACTGCATAGATGGTGATAATTTTCGCATTTTATTAGCAAAATGTTTTCCCATTATATCATATTCATCGTCTATTTGCTTAGGTTCAGCTAATTTATCTCCAATCAATTCAAGAATTTTTTCAGCTTTCTGCGGGATATTAGCTGTTTGATGATATCGTTTGATTGATCGAGAAAATGAACGAAAGTCCGACATTTTAACAGCGCACTCGCACCCTCTTCACAAAAATATCAATCACGACTAACATGCTCGACTTCGCGGCTACATGTACAAACATGCTTGCATCGAACATCGAGCAAGAATTATGGACGTTTGAATCTTGTTCGAATCGAACATTTTGGTTGGCTTCGAGCATTTGTCTTGAGACTTGCATGGTACACACGTTCGTACTTGCTCGAGATCGAGCAAGTTTATCGAGCAAGAACGTACGTGTGTACCCACTATTAACGTTCTTGCTCGATAAACTTGCTCGATCTCGAGCAAGTACGAACGTGTGTACCATGCAAGTCTCAAGACAAATGCTCGAAGCCAACCAAAATGTTCGATTCGAACAAGATTCAAACGTCCATAATTCTTGCTCGATGTTCGATGCAAGCATGTTTGTACATGTAGCCGCGAAGTCGAACATGTTAGTCGTGATTGATATTTTTGTGAAGAGGGTGCGAGTGCGCTGTTAAAATGTCGGACTTTCGTTCATTTTCTCGATCAAACAAACGATCTCATCAAACAGCTAATATCCCGCAGAACGCAGACGATGAATATGATATAATGGGAAAACATTTTGCTAATAAAATGCGAAAATTATCACCATCTATGCAGTTAATTACAGAAAAACTTATTGGCCTAACCCAGCGACGACGACGCTTTCTTCGCGTAGTTTTTCCCTGACAGTAAATGTAGCAGGCGATGCCCACCAAACACAACAACGAATCGTCCATTGCTCGAAGAGTTTCAACGCGTACTAAACATGTTCTTCGAGCAAGCTTGTACGTGAAGACGCAGGGTCGAGCATGTTTGTAGATAGTCATGCTCGAATGAAACATGCTTATCGAGCAAGAACGTACGTGTGTACCCACCATTAGGTTCAAACCCTGCCGTGCACTTCTGGGTTTTTCGTCTAAAAAACATTAGGTAGGTATGTGCGCTTTAAAAACACTTTCTCTAAGGGTGAAGGCAAACAGCGTGAGAAAACCGGTAGGTACCTATGTTCTGAGAACTTTGAAAGACATGTCATTCCCCAACCTGCATTTGGCTAGTGTGAATTAAGGCCTAATCTCTCTCGTCAAGGGAAAATCCCTGTGTCCCAGCTGCGAGAACGTAAATAGAGGTGATGATGATGAAATACTACCTACCTATCAGCCGACCGATATGCCATAATCTATGCCGAGTCGAGGAGGACATTGTGTTATTGATAGTCTTGCCCACTAACTGTAATTTCATTCAAAAACCTTGAAGTAAAAGTATAAAGACATCTCTCTTCTGTAGACCGACAAAGAGCATGTGTTCAAATATTTGGACTTTGGCAAGCACTACGGAAAGTTCAAAATGTTTGTTGGTCCCATCCTGACCCTGACCGTTTGTTTGCGATAGGGATTACCAATAAGTAGATATTTAGGTATTAGGTACAAGGAAAAACCAGTAGGTATTACGTATACAAACAGAAATCTCTTATCTTCTTCTATATTATAATATGTATATAGAAAAATATGGATACGTATATATACATACATTTCTATATAGATATTTAAACGGGCATAGCCCGCGTTCGTGGCGTGAAAAAAACTTCAAAAAAGGAGAAGAATCTCATGTCAACTGAACTTTTTCCTGTGGACTTTTATTCCGATGGTCGTAGGTTCAAACCCCACAACGCACCTCTGGATTTTTTCTTAATATATGAATATATAAACAAGAGTGCCAGTCTTTGTTTAATTTTCTTCAGGTAACCCTACTTGTATCTTTTAAAATGTTTAACTTTTGGAAGCTACCAAAAAATTTACTGCTAATAAGAAAAAAAGTGAAATAGTTTATGACGTATTATAAAAAAACTACTTAATAGATTTCGTTCAAACCAATTTTCGCTGTTAGTTTTTATGGTTATGTACAATATATATTTTTTCTAGATTTATCATCCTCTTATTTTAGAAATTAGACGTGGGGGGGACTCTGTTTTCCACTTTGGAAGAGTCTCACATCCAAACTATTAAGTTTAGAATTAAATGACGTTAGAAACATTGTTATGATTTTTGAAGACCTATTCATAGATACCCCACACGTATGGGTTCGATTAAAAAAAAGTTTTTAAGTTTCAGTCCTATGTATCGGGACCCCCAAATGTAATTATTTTATTTTCAATTTTTTTATGAAATCTTAGTGCGGTTCACGGAATACATCTACTTACCAAATTTTAGCTTTATAGCTCTTATAGTTTCGGAGAAAAACGGCTGTGACATACGGACGGACGGACGGACGGACGGACATGACGAATCTATAAGGGTTCCGTTTTTGCCATTTGGCTACGGAACCCTAAAAAGTACATAACTAAGTAAAGTTCGTAACTAAGTCTAATTGATAAAAGTAAGTACTGGTCCATTATACATCATCATCATCATCAATTCAACCATTGGACTGTCCACTGCTGAACATGGGCCTCCCTCAATGATTTCCAGGTAACGGTTGAGTGCAGCCTGGATCCACAGTGAACTGGCAGCTTTGACAAGATCATCTGTTCATCTTGTTGGTGAATGTCTGATGCTCCATTTTAAAGACACTTTTAAAGTTTAAAGGTTTAAAGAGCTAATCTGTGACCCTAATTCTCTAACAACATATCATAAATATATCCGTATACCTATGAAATCACCATTACGAAGAATAACAAGGAATATTTTTGTGTATAAAAAAACTTGTGATAATCTTAAGGCTGTAATTTGCTAAACATAAACATAATAACATGAATATTATACATGACTATAAATATTATATTTACTAAACTTCTAGCTCCTATTTACATCAAGCAGGCTTCTCAGTACTACCACTCTCTCCATCTCCAGTATTATTGGTGCAATCTTCAGAGTGTAATTTCTCTATAGATGTAGATAATTGTTCAAGGCTTTGCACCAACTTAGCTATTTTTTCTCTCGAAGGTGCATTATCAAAACTATCATCCGTTGGCTTAGCCACATCTGCACATAGACGGAAATGAAGTCTTGCAAGATGTTCCTGCTGGTCTCTGATATTTATCATCTGTTCCATGCTACACCCTGAACCAAACGCACTGAGCTTCCCAGTATGGAAATCATCAAGGAGCTCTAAAAGTGCCTTTTCCATATGCCTTACATTCTCTTTAGGTTTGAGCTTAGGCTTATTGCTGTAGTTTGATCGCATTAAATCTCTGTGAAGTTTCTTCTCGCTGACGTAAGATACTTTGGTGGATTCATTAACGGAGTTGTTACCAGTGCTTGTAAGTGTGGGTCCAGGGTTCCTCGACGTGAGACTGGCCGCTCCACTGGACATTTTGTTGCTGGTGACTGGTGATGTTGCTGGTAAGGCAGGCTTCGGTTCTTCTTCGTCGCCCTCATTCTGCATAAGTTGTTGTGTTTCGTTAACTTCCTCCAAATGTAAACTCATGAAGAAATGAAATTGATTGTGGTTTTTTATCACTTAGATCATTAAGTACAGTATTTTTAAATTATTTTATAAAAGTTGCTGTGGACTTCGGTAATGTGATTTTCTTTTTGTTTGTTTATTACTCGTGGATTTTTTTTTGTTCATTCCAATTTCGCACCCATTCATGTCATACCTTGTCTTGTATTTTGTGACAGAATCAAACGTAGTGATTATATTCTCTTTGACAGAATCTGTCATCTCATCTGACATAGACATTCGCTTTGAGGACATTCGCAACCAATGAAGTAGGATATTCCTTCTTCTGATTTCGCAACACCATATAACACCACATACCATTCGCAAGTCCGATATACGCGGCGCGGCCTTCTTAAAAAAAACGTTTAATGGTAATAATAACAAAGTTTTACTTTTTTCCGTGAGACTTTAGAGCGATTTCATATGATTTTACTATATTTTGTATTTATTGCATACAGTAGGTATGTCAATGCCAAACATTCTAATTAGTGATGCCAGTAACTCGTAGGTTTATTAATCGATGGCATAAAAAATTACAACTATGAAATAATCATGCATCTAAAACAAAAAAGTCAGTAAAAAATATGAGTCGGAATGCCAGTTTCGATAAACTATTAGTGTTTTTTCTTTGAGGTTTTTCCAAAAGCGTAGTCGGTTTAGAGGTAACACGGTCTAGTGAAATAATAAAAAGAAATCATGTAAATCTTCTTGAAATCGATATTTTACAACAGTATCTTGGCCCATCCCTAGAAACGTGGTGAAAGAAAAAAAAACAGAAAGAAATAGAAAAGAAAACGACAATCAGGGTACGTATTATGTTTTACTGTAAAATGTTTTTATTTGGTTTTTCACAAGTGTTTCTTATATCTATATGTTATTTAACGGTGGTTATTCATATATATTAAATATAACAAAAAAAAAAACGCCGGCATTATCTCAGATGTTAGCTTAGACTGATGGAATCTACCTCCATTGTACCTAGATTTTTTCTGGCCACATCCTCAAATAATGGCACATGTTTCGCTCGAATACCGATAAAAAATGCACTCTGAGAGAGTACATTCACCTCAAGATTGTGTGTTATTTGTTGGTTTCAGGTAAGAAGTTTTTGTGCGTACATGAATGGTTCGCATACTCGCAATTTTCTCAACTACTGTGAGATAATTACACAGAAATAGGACAGAGTTAGCTGTCCAAAATGTCGAATAATACGGGCGATAGCCCTGGGCTGGATCCAAAAGTTGCAAAGCTAATTACTAGATTCCTTCATGTGGGTCTTGAAAACCCAAAGTACTATCCAGGATGTTGGACAACCCACAAATATTTCGAGCCAGAAAAATTCATGGCGCTCAACACAGCATTTGATGTTAACACTCGGACCAGCATAGAAGTTATTGAACTTATTGTGAAGGTAAGAAATCCATTATTTTTCGCCTTAATCAAATTTTATTGTTATAATATCTTAGGATAAGATTCTTGATAACTGATTTTTTTTTCAAATAAAGAACTGTTATATTAGAATAGTACATTTTATTTACTTCTACAGGTTGGTAAATCTAACTGGTACACTAGATTTGAGACTATTGCATTTGCACTTGCTAAATGCTTAATGCTAACTAAAGAAGATATGGTGAGAGAAGCCGTTTACAAAGCTGCTATTGAGCTATGTACTTCATCAGAAAAGTTAATGATGTTCAACAAATACACACGGATTTTTAAAACAGGTAAGTAAATATAAACTCACATCTTATGTATAATTAACTAAATAACTATTCAAACTTAAATATTCCTAATATTGTTCTCCTTCTTTTACATACATGACTTTTACATTTTATTTGAAAAAGTGCTTTCAGTTTCCAGCTCCATAAAGGAGTTCACCTGCAATATTCCCATGTTTCTCACCTTTTAAAGTTTTTAAACCTTCCCTGGGCTATTACAACTATTTTCATCCCAATAGCACCTAAATTGGCCCATTTGTTTACACAAAAAATCTTTACTTTTCTACTTGTTCAGGAAATGGACAGGGTTGGTGTCGAAGCATCAGAATATGGTACCTCCTCAAAGAGCCAAATGATTTGGCTAAAGAGGTGACAAGGTGGCGTGCTCGTTACGGTCGCTCTCACAAGACACTCCTGCGGAAATCACATATCAAAGTTCCAGATGGTGACAATGGTAAGATGCAAGTTCTTTTCAATCAATCAATCAAAAACACTTTATTGTACACACTACAAAAAGTAGGTATAATTGATTCACGATAAATTAAATTTGTTGTGCTACATTCCTTAAATTCTTTTAAATTACATAATAAATTCAGGTTGTCTGGAAGAAATTGCTTTGAGCAATAAGACCGCCCATTACACATACGTTTTTGTAGTTTTAAGTTTTTTATGTAAATATTTTTATTGGTGTGTAATAAAGAGTTATCTTATCTTATAATAGCATTAAGAAATTTTTTGTACTGAATTGCATATTGCATTTGTACTTAATGTGATATAATTTTGTCTGCATGTTTACTTTAGCTATATTTGTTATTACGCTACACAGAAATTATTGAGCATTTACAAATAATTACATTATTTTTGTTAGCTAGGCCCAGAAGAAAACCCAAAACAATTATCGATAAAAACATTTAAGTACAATATTATTTCCAGCTCGCAATGCAATTGTCAAATACATAATCAATGGATTAAAGAACGCCAAGGCTCTTTGCGGCTCTTTGGAAGGTACCAAGGAGGTTCTAGACTACATACAGTCAGTTGAAGACATGAGGCATTGCGAAGACCCAGTCGCAGCCGCCGCCCTCGCCACCCAGCATCAGTTCCATCTCGACCATGTGCCTTGTCATCTTCTGACTTCTCAAGATGTAAGTAATGCCTAATGCAAAAGTTATTATCAAAGGAACTTACTGATTATTATTACTCTTTTATGTTAAGTTGTCTATGCTCCCCTTCCACAAATCTCCCTAACCGGCTAAACCAGTTTGGCTTTATTGAAATATATTTCTAAGGTTAACCAACAGTAGTTACATAATTCCATGGTTAATATACATGAGATAACAAGTACAATTTGTACAACTTATGCTAAATGCACAACCAATTATATTAGGGGTTAATACAGCTTGCAAAATTTTTACTTACTAAATTTCAATAATTTTGTAAGAAAACAGTGGTTATACAAAGCGAAATCTTGAAATGTACTAATACATACAGGATATATGTTAAAAACTTAAATTACAAAAAGACACAATCATATCCTTGCAATATTAAATTATGTAATGTGTTTATAAAAATATCCATACATATTTGGATTCATTTAAATGGCCTTGTGTCAGGTGTGGAGATAAAGTACTAAATAGGCTGGCTGCCACCACTGGCACAACTAAAAATATACAAAAAAATATATAGATAAAAATTGCAAATTATTAAAATTACACATTGTTTTATTGTCCCTAGGTCTGGGATGCAATTCTACCTCAAATGAGCTTGCGTGAGATACTGCAGAACCTGCTACGAATCCACAACATGGGTTTCCTCACAGTTGACTCTTCAACCACAGCTGTAATCGTGTCCATGATGTCCAACCCTGATTTAATCAAGAAATCTGAAGTAACTCCAGTGGAAGTTTACATAACATTGAACAACTACAAGAACAAGACTAGGTAGGCTGGTTTTACCTATCTTACCATCGTTTTCTGCTCTTGTACTATTATTTGTATATAGTTTTATGCATTACCTATCAAATTTGGCCCTTACCAACTTCTTGATGTCGCACAGTATATGTATTTGCATATTTATTGACTAATTGAAAAACATTGCTGCTATAGATTTTTTACAAACTTACTTGTTGATTTATATATTAATGTTGAATTATGTTTGCTTCAGGCCAGTCTCGCACGCGAAAGCCAAGGTCCTAGCGGACAAGGAGACGCGCCGCCGCACCCGGCAGATATTCGACCCTAAGACTGGCCTGTGGGAATGGTCATCTACTAAGAGACATCCTACTGAAATCAAGAATTGGGGTGAGTAATTATCTATAATGTTTCTTAGTTGTATGAACAATAAACAAATTGCAACCTCTAGGTTACAGTCTATCAAGAAATATAAATATATATCTTTATTTCTCTCTGAACGGCCGAATCGATTGGGTTAAAAATTGGTGGGGAGGTGGCTTAGAAGGACGTAAGATACTTTTTACAGCGACAAAATATTATAAAGCCCTGGCATCTGGCTTGTTATTAAGATTGTACTTTGTTACAGGTATTGAAAAGCCACCAAACCAAATGATAATCGCGTCACTGAATAAGCTCTTTGACAAGGCATGGCTCACGACCAAGCCGACGAAAGTGCGCTATCTGATCACGCTTGATATGAGACACCACATGTTCAAAGGTAAGAATGTATTGCTTCTGTTATCATCTGTCTATATCTAAAAAAGTTGTCACCAAACTACTCTAGGTCTTGGTTAAAAATGAATAATAAGAAAACGATTTTGGAAATTGTAATTATTTTATTTGAATAAACAGAATGGCATCATTTGGATCTTTGTTGCTCTTTCACGGCGAATCTAGTATCATAATTTCTTTGACGCATAAAACCATACTAACCCAATAAATTCTATAATATGAACAAAGTAATACTCAGCCACTTCTATATTAATATGGGATATCTTTGCAGGTCGTCATTTCTGCAAGCAATACAAAGTGCCGAAGAAGGAGAAGCCAGTGAAGGTTAACAAGAAGACCGTGGAGGTGCAGCCGCCGCCCGCGCCGCCCGCGCCGCCCGCCGCCGCCGCCGCCGCCGCCGCCGCCGGGGACGCCGACCCGGAGAAGAAGAGCAAGAAGAAACTACTGGCTCAGTGCTTCTATCACAACACCGTCACTCCCGGACATGTCGGTGAGATCACATGCGCAACATTCAGATGTTGCGATATTATTATTATCCTACCAAATTATTAGAAAATAGTATAGAAAAAAAATATATAAAAAAAATTTCACTATGTAACCTTGGTCCTTGAGTTGGAGTCGAAACCACGCCACTCAGTTTAGCCCTGGTTGCGCTAACCACTACGCTATCCCTACGTAGTAATCTTGTAATTTTTCTCATACCATTTTCTAATAATTTAGAAAACTTAAGTGAGACATCACTATAAAATAAATATAAAAGTTATCCTACCAAGTCAAAATGTTACTAAGATTATGTGGATTTGTTTTAGCGATAATCATGGCCCTGCAAATTCTGAAACGCGAGAAGAATGCAAAACTAGCCGTGTTCACTGAAGAAGGAATCCAACTTGTCTCACTTGAGAAGAACTTTGTCACTTTAGAAGAGGCCGAATTCAAACTCAGAGTAAGTATCTATTTTGATATGCCATATTGTCATATTTGTCATAATGTTAACAAAAAGATCGATGCAAGACCGAAACATACGAAATTGTTTGAGTCAAATTCGAAAGTGGTGGTATTTGTAGGCATAGCTCCGGACTTATATTAGACCCTTGATGAGTATTTGGATAGTGAGTATCCTGAGAAATTTTTTGTTAGTAAGTAACTTATGTAAAAAACATTTTTATGTTTTGATGATTTTTAAAATTTTCTATATTGAAATTGTCAACAAACCAAAACAAAATTACTAATATATCCAATAACCTGTTTCAGAATTTGAACCTCGGCCGCGTGCAACTGGATGCTCCAATAAAATGGGCAGAGAGCAACAACGGCAAGTTCGACGTGTTCATCAACATCATCGACCGCACGACGCGCTACCTCGAGCTGGACTACGACGTGCGCGGCGGCCGCGGCAACGGCGCCCGCTTCGGCCCGCCGCCCCTAGAGAGGAAGGGCGTTACGCTGCCCGACCGCTGCCCGGTCCGAGCGCTCGAACACTACCGGGAGACTTCTAAGATCAAGGATGCAAAGTGAGAAAGTTATAAATAAATAATAATAAATAAATATTGCTGGACAATTCACACAGCAATACCTAGCCCCGTGATAAGCTCTAAGCTTGTGTTACGGGTGCAAGATTTCTGATATACTTAATAGAATATACATATAAACGACAGATTTACAGACAGTTTAATTATGCATATAAAACACCCAGACATCCGTAACAAATATTTGCAGATCATACAATATATATGTTGGGCGTATAAGTAGCCTTTAGGATAGCTTTATTAAGCTAACTGGCGTAGTAAGGGTCGCGTTTTGGAACGCCGCCTGTGGCTAAAAAGGATGATATGCAACCTGACCGGCAAAAAAACCTGCCAAAGAGCCATAAACCAAAGTTAACATTTTTGTATATAAATAGTTATGCAAATTTATAATAATCTGCCCTTGAATTATTTTATTTCATGTATTTTTTGTAGAATATCACATATGAAAAGTCTTCTCCATACATAAATAAATAAATTAATATTATAATTATTGCTGGACAATTCACACAGCAACATCTAGCCCTGTGATAAGCTCTAAGCTTGTGTTACGGGTGCTAGATTTCTGATATTTTTAATAGAATATACATACATAGATAGATATTTTTACCTGTTCTAATGTATCTAATTGTTACAGATTGGTTGTTATGAACCTGGCATCGCAGCGCGTTGAAACGACCGACGGCACGCACTCCGGGGTCCTCGACGTGATCGGCATCGATGAGTACGTGCCGAAGCTCCTCGACGCTTTTGCCCTCGGACAGTTCAAGTGAAACTACCCTCAATCTTAAAACAACGGGTTGCGGCTTTTTGGCTTCAGTATTACGTCAGTATCGGAGGGTTATTGTAACGATCCACGAGGTATAGCTATTTGATAGTTCTGTCCTTACTAAGCTGAAATATGCATACCCAGTTTTGGAATTTTTCACCCACTTATGTCGCTTTTACATACCTTCCACGTTAATTAAAGTAGGATGACTTTAATTGGCCTAATGATCATTAGTTTTAACAACCAGATAAGACTAGTATTGACTAAAGGCTGACCGTTATTGAAACTTCATCAAACATATTTAAGCATATTAATTAAAAGTGCTGCAGTTCATTTAGATAAAAAATAATGTTAACTTTTTTGAACAAGGCAGCTCTAGTCGTACCGCGGGACACTGGTGGGTGAAACTAAAAACTTTACAATGTATGTTGAAAACAAAACGAACTCTATTTTATACCTCAGTATTTACAATTAATTCTTTTTAGATCTAATCTAAAGTTTAGTTGTTCCAATTCTGTATGTGAAAACGAAATGGTTTTTAACTTCGGACATAGTCTGCTACATTTTTATTCACATTCAGTGATTTAATTACATATTAGTTTATGCTATTAGGGCTTTTGGTGAAATTGCATATAAATAACATTTTGTTGGATCTTTGCTTATGAACTTATTTTAGAACCATTACTTTTTAAGTTTGAAAATGTTATTTTTCAAACATAATAAAGTACATTTTTTGTGATGCAATTTTCCATCAGTTTGGAAATAGATAAATGAAAACAGCTTAAATTATTATGCTCTGCACTAGCTTTTTTTTTGGGTGATTCACCAATCACTGTAGACCCAAAGAAATTCGTAATTATTTGCATATTTTTTCTACAATAAGTACCATTGACTAACTTAAATGAAACCTGACAATTTCTCATTAGATCAAATAAACGTTGGCAGGTTTCACAGATGGGCTACCACTATACAGTAGTTAAAACTCAAGATGTTAGATGTGCTTTATAATGCGGTTATGTATGAGCGTTATATAAACATGTAAACCTGGTTATTTTTATTAAATTTATTCGTATTTTTTCTCTTTCACGAGGTTTGTATCTCTAGTTATTATAATTTGTAAGCTTAGTGCCGTTGTCTGAACGTAACAACAGGGTCTTTTTGATAATGATAATCAAAAAATTGGCACCTGACTCTCATTCAGCTAATCTTGTGTTATCTCTGCTATATTTTATGCTATTAGAAACGTTTAGGAATAGGGGGTATATTGTGACGTTTTTAAGGATATCTCTTTTATTACTTTATAAAAGAAAATATTTCACACAACAACTGTCCAAAACCTCCAACTGAATGTCAGCACTTCTTTATTTTAATATTTTTATGTTATAAATTTTATTTGTTACTGGTTATTGCAATTCATAAGGTTGTGTCTGATTAATATAATTTTTTGTTCATGTTACCAAAGTAATTGCATTTCCTGTGCTGGCATTCAAGAGATATTTTAGTGTAGAAAATCTTTTGTATTATAAGCTGGATGAAAACAGACACATGCTCATAATTTCTATTGGCCTAGTTTTACGGTACACAAGCTGACATGACATTGCAACTTGTCCATACTTACCGATCAGGGTGTGTCTACTATAGAAAAATATTTATTTATTATTGTTGATTGATAACCATTGCTTTACGAATTATTTTTTCAATTTACTGTTTGCATTCATAAATACTATTACCAAACACATTTCATTGGCGTTTATTACATAATGAAACGCCCTGACCCTGATATCCAAGTTAGGTTCAGAAAGTCTGATAGATGCCTGCCTACACCTTCTTTCTTCTTTTGACGCGTGTAAGCAGGACGTAAAGAAAAATGGGCATGGATCGGCTTTCACAAAGTAAATAGTTTAGGTGAGAAACCTGTTTCAAAAGATAGTAACTTGATATTACTGATTAGATGAGCGGGTTCCTCAGAATCTGTGATCACTTGGTACTCTCTCGGGTTTAAGTATTTTTTATAAATCGAAAATGAGAAATTTTAAGTCTACTGTCTATTAAAAAATGCTTATGTTTTTCATGATGTTAATTTTGTTGGAATCCATTTTTAAGTTGTTTAGCTTATTATGTAATTTGTACCTACTTGAAAAATTTGTAGGAGTTTATATTGGAATAGCCACATTATATTGAAAAAGCAACATTAATGTGTAAAATCAAGGCTATGTTTATTTAGTCAGATATAAAACAATACTAAGTACACAGCTTTCTATAAGTATAATTTACATATTTATCCATGTATAACTAATAACATTTGTTATACTAACATTTTGAATTAGGGATTATAAAGTTTTCTTTTCTCCGATTTTTTTACAGCTTTTGCTTGTAAGTTTATAATTTAGTGATTAATACCAATGTTTTTGAAAACCGTGAATACAGGACAGTTCCCAATACATATTATGTTTTAACCCTACAAATTGTACTATTGCTTGTTTGTTTTTGCTAAATAAACACTTACCTACCTACTTAAAATGTATTTGTTTCATTCATTAGGCCAGTTTTATACTCAACATTTTCTAACCTAGGTAGGTAACAGTTCTAACAGTTTCTAATCTATAATTTCTAACACATGGCTCGAGAATGTTGGATTTATAACTTGGTGGTTGGAGATCGCGAATTAGAGACCTTTGCCAAGCAGTGAGAAAATATAGGTTACCTACCAAGAAAAGTCAGAATTTTAGAAAATGTAATTTAACTAAAAGGAATTTCAAAGGACTAACGGTTTATTAATTTTTTGTTACATACCGTCGGTAACAAAGAGATTATAATCACTAGGTACGATAGAGTCGGACCGGTACATCTAAGTCTTACCATAGACAAATTGAGGTAACACAAATAGCTTATTAAGAGGCCGGCGTCAGACGAATTGCCCATACAAACGTAATTCGAGTTTTGGTATTACGTTTGTATTGGGCAATTCGTCTGACGCCGGCCTCTTAAGTAGGTACATATTATTCTAGGTCCCTATCTTGTCCATTACTGTCCATAGCTCAGAAGAAGGAATAATCTAAGGTCTATAGTAGTTACCTATCTACTTCTTCTTTTATTTGTGGCGAACGTGCCTGGCAATGTAACCATCTACTTGATCTAGGAAAAGTTAACTTCAATTTATGCTTATGTAAATGTCACGTCATTGTCACAACAATAAAAATGAATTTGAAATAGTGATGTTCTATAGTACTATGCTTTATCGAGATCGGTTTTATAAATGTCGATTAAATTATTTTCTATATTTAAAGTAGTTTATAAGTAAAACTAAACAAACTAGACAAGAGCTTAAAATAACTTAATGTATGGTTAAGTAAAAAAAAAAAAAAAGTTGTGTAGGTATTTAGGTATGATATTGTGACAATGGCAATGCAACGGTTGAATTTAATTTTAATGGAGTTTAAATAAAATTTACAATAATTAATTGCCAAAATAAACCATATCATTAATATCACCAGCGGCTTTCCCGGGGAAAAAAGTAGCCCTTGTTATTCTGATGCGTGGCGTGAGCTATATTATTAGGTGTAGGTTTAATGTTTTAGTGAAGTTTTACTAAAGGTAAGGAAAATAAAAAAAAATATTGTTATTCGTCACGCACAGCAACGAAACGATGAAAACTATTTGTCCAAAACTACACATGAACAACATCGATACATTATCAAGTACATAGTCGATGCTTGTTTCGTTGACGTTGACCGCCCACCCTTTATTCCATTTAGCAAATCATAAAAAAATCTTCCGGTTTTGGTCTTATATATATTGGGAGGATCTTTTGTTAGCTCTCAAATAGCATTACATCAAAATACGTAGCTTTGAGATAGGATTCAAATTACTCATCATACAATATGAGTGACGTGGATAAATGGATAGAAATAGCGAAGAGATGTAAATATTTACCTGAAGACGACTTGAGGGAACTGTGCAATATCGTTTGCGATTTATTGTTGGAGGAGCCTAATGTGCAGCCAGTTCAAACACCTGTGACCGTTTGTGGGGATATACACGGCCAGGTAAATACCGCTTTATCTCCAAAAGCTCAGCGTTGTACCTCTAATACCTTCCTTTGTCCTTTGAAATATTTGATTAAAGAATCTTTAATTTTTGAACTTGTTGTTTATTTCAGTTTTATGACTTAGAAGAGTTATTCCAAAGAGGAGGACAGATTCCACACACAAAATATATTTTCATGGGTGATTATGTAGATCGAGGATACTACAGTTTAGAAACCCTAACATTGCTCATGGCTTACAAAGCCCGATATCCAGACAGGTAAATAGTTTTTTAATTGGCTGTAAAACATTCTAAGAAACAAAAGTAATCAATTAAATTGTTTGCTTTTTCAGAATTATTTTGCTCAGAGGAAATCATGAGACAAGCCAAATTACAAAAGTTTATGGCTTCTATGATGAATGCCTAAATAAATATGGCAATTCAAATGCATGGAGAGACTGTTGTAAGGTTTTTGATCTCCTAACAGTTGCTGCGGTAAGACAAAACCAATTTAAATAGCTATTCTTATTTTTGTTTTATATCAGATGTAGATTTTCTAGTTTGGCTCATTGTATGAAAAATAAGTCCCCTCTTTCCTCACTATATCTTTACTTATACCATCATGATTTCAGCCATAAGAAGTCCACTGCTGGACATAGGCCTCCCTTAAACATTTCCAGTTTTTTTTTATTGGATGCATCCTCTGTGTTTGTCGATCTTTGGTCTCTACTTTTAAGAACTTTTCGGCCCCACCAACCTCACAATTATTTAAAAAGTTGTTTTTTAATTTTCAGTTAATAGATGAAACAATATTGTGTGTACATGGTGGGCTATCACCGGATATATCAATGCTGGACCAAATCCGATGTATTGATAGGAACCAGCAGATACCTCACAAAGGAGCTTTCTGTGATCTCTTGTGGAGTGATCCTGCTGATGTGAAGATGTGGTAAGTACTAGATGTGGTAGTATATGTAATGTTAGGATATTTATAACAAGCTGACACCCACTTTATTCCCATGTTTTCTCACCTACTATGACTATTCTAAAACCAAAGGTACCTAAATCAGCACAGAAAATACAATGAAAAGTGTTTTTTTTTAAATAATATATAGGAAAAAGCATAAATTTGGTAATCACATTATTTAATGAATGTGTAAGATCGTTTCATTTGTTACTCCTCAATTCTGATCTTAATAATGAAACATCTGAATATAATTTGGCTGCACAGTATTTTCTATAAGAATGCCTCTTCATAACAAAAACCACTATAATATTGGTTTTATAATTATTTACTTTTAGATAATTTCAAAAACAATTTTTGTATGATGTAGTTACAATAAATGTTTTAGCATTATGTTGTTATAACTAAATATGTTATAATTCCAGGTCAGTGAGCCCTAGGGGAGCAGGGTGGTTATTTGGCAGCTATGTTACAGAGTTGTTTATGGATTATAACAACTTGAAATTAATATGTCGGGCACATCAGTTGGTGAATGAAGGTTTGTAATTTCACATAATTACCCCTATTTACATTCCCACTGCTGGGGCACAACTTCTGTCTTGAGAGAGATTTGGCAATTTAACCATGCTGGCCAAGTGTAAGTAAATGTTACATGTCCTTCAAAGTACAAGCTCATTCTTCACCATGTTTGCCTACACTGCTATTGCAAGTGTATAAAGATATAATTGATAATGATAAATAATCTTTAACTATTATGAAGTAAGTTATTCGTTTATTAAACTATTGGTTCCTAATAATTTACAGACAAAAGTTATTGAAATAGGTAACTACTATTTTTTCATAACTTTTTTAAAATCTTGTTTCAGGGTACAAATACATGTTTGATAAACGTTTGGTAACGGTGTGGTCTGCACCCAACTACTGTTACCGGTGTGGCAACGTCGCATCTATTCTAGAATTCAACACAGTGAACGACAGAACGGCTAAGATATTCCACGCCGTGCCCGACAGCGAGCGGGAGGTACCGCCGCAACATACCACGCCGTATTTCTTATAAGTATTCCTGTAAAGTATTCCAATGTATAGAATGTTTTGTATAAATAAATTGTTGCATATTGTAAATGTTTGTTTGATTCTTATACTTCATCATCTTGTCTTTACGTACCTAATCTACGTCTAAAAGTCTAGGTAAGGAACCTAGACTCGGGCAAGAATTGTTAATTTATAGGTACCTACGCTAATACTAATAGGCTCAAGGGGTCTACATTTTACTGTTTCATAGCATATTTTTAAGTGGGATTTTTGGAATAGGACTGAGAACAAAATATCCGAGAATAAAAACGGCGATTTATTGACTTACAACAATTTACAAATAATACTAGATATTGTAATCAAATCACTCCCTGTTGTAGTCGAATGTATAGTCAAAGTAAGATTGATCGAAACTCTGGACACGCACATAGCCGTCCTCACCACCAGAAGCATAGCTTTTACCATCAGGGTGGAATGCTAAACTGTTGATTGGACCAAAATG
Source organism: Chloroclystis v-ata (assembly GCA_963691955.1). NCBI lineage: Eukaryota > Metazoa > Arthropoda > Insecta > Lepidoptera > Geometridae > Chloroclystis > Chloroclystis v-ata. Next base: position 8,745,479 of record OY829905.1, read on the forward strand.
TCCCTTAACTCTTCCGAATTCTTCTTCAAATACCAGGTGGTAGAATCTAGCGTCGAATTTACCGTGCCTGGTGGATGTGGTTGTTACTTCCATAGCATCCTGACCACCTCCAATGACGACATGGTCTAGAATGGGAGACAAGGCGGCGGAGTTGACCGGTCGCTCTGTTTTGTATTCTTTGAGGAGTTCTAAGGAGTTAGTGTCAAAGAGTTTTGCTGTCTGGTCCTTAGATGCTGTGATGAACATGGTGCCATCTCGGGATAGCTGCATGTCATTGATTTGGTGGGTGTGCTCCTTTATTGAGTGGATCTTCTTGCCAGTCTGAGGACATAAACATAAATAGGGTATACTTTATTTCACTTATATCATATTATTTTTCAATATTGTTTAAAACATTTTTGTGCCTAGTACACAATATTCTTATGCAATAAATTTTGCATTTCATAGGAACTATAAACATTGTGCAATCTGTCAAAATCAAGTCGGCTAGCTCATAATAAATCCCTCTTAATCTCTATTTGTAGTAAATTAAACAGATAATTACCCTCAAATCCCACTGAATGATGTCTCCTGCCTCATGACCAGTAATGATGGTCTCATCGAGGCTTCCCCACACCATGGAGGTGACCTTCGTGTCAGTGATATCCCACTTTAGGATGGGAGTTTGAGATGACAGGGAGTCATCAACAGTTCTTGTGTCGATAATGAACACCTGAAATTAAGGAAATAAAGATTTGTTCAATTATGCAACTCTAAATGATTTGCTGCTAAGAGTTATTCAATGATTATTAAAGATTTAAAAACAACCATTTTAGATATAGTCTCTTAAGAGCATAAAGCTTGGTTGACTATCTTTAAGTTCATGGCGACATTATGGGCTTGTCCAAGTAATCTAAAGGATTTTATGGAAATGATTACAGTTACATAGTGTACTTTAGTACAGGTGTTTAGATTATCCATAATTATAAATTGGTATAAGTCACATTATCATGCCAGGAGACTAAGACTAAAACCTTTAATTTTGGTGATTTATTTATTTATTTTAAGGACTCCCAACAAAAGATACATTGATTTATATTCTAAACATTATTAACAAGGTCTAAAATAAGGTAATTAAAAATGGATAATTGTTAAATAACTCACAGCACAAGGGTGTCCCATAGCTTTATCAGTAGTATAAGCAGCTTGGTAAGCACTGTAACTAAAGTTGCAAGTCCTCACTGACGAGTTGGTTTTGATAGTAGCTATGTTTGAGCCTGTCTTCAAGTCCCACAGTCTAAAATAAACAGAACAACATGCAAATGATAGATAATATAACTTAGTATAAACATCAACTACATATTACTATATTGTACATCTGTAAGGGCTGTGGATTTTGTGTAATTAATAAATAAATAAATAAATAATCAAGAGAAGTTACAGTTTAAGACTATGACCTTTTCAATAACGAAAATCATTCCGTAACTATTATTGACTATGTATCTTGTATGTATTTGTTCATATTAAAGTCAAAACAGCTTTAATAACTAACCTGCATGAACTGTCACCTCCTCCAGTGATGAGGTTAATGCTCTGCCAGTCCACATCGAGGCACCAGACCACTCCTCCGTGCCCATTGAAGGTGCCAAGGCGCTCGCCGTTCAAAGACCACCAAACATTTGGCTTTGAGTCCTTAGCGGCGGAAAACAATAAGTCTCCTTCCCTATTGTATTTGATCTGAGTTATGGCACGTTCGTGCCCTTGCAGCATCAAAGGTTTCTAAAACATGATAAATTAAAATTCATGAGATCATGACAACACAACCTAGACGCACCTTGTTTTATGGGTTTTCTAGAAGTTTATGATGAATAGAAATACGAGGAATGTGAATAATTATAAGAAACACCATTCTTACCATCTTTTATTATTATTTTTATAGTAAATTTCAACAAATTTTAAATTATTTGTGGTCTGACATGTGGCAAGCGGCGAAAGACAATTATGACAGAAAGAAAGAGAGAGAAATAAAAGGCAAGCAAACTAGCAAACAACGGACTGCGGGGGAAGGAATGAGATGAAAATTATTCATTCAGTCACAAATCCATATTTTTATTTGGACCAAATCAGTTCATTCTATTGTAGTTCTTCTACTCGACACTTGATGACGCTGCCAAAAAGTTTAATTTACTGATCACTAGATGTCACTGTCGAGTAAGTCAAAAGTCATACTATTTGGCACATACCATCTTTAGTCCCTGAGACAGAACATAGGCTACTTTTTACCGCGGAAAAATACATGCTTCCGCGGGAAAATATATGCATACGCGGGAAAATTCGATTTGGGTGAAATTTAGTATGGAAATAGTTGCAAATAAAAGTATATGGCCAGACGAAGTTCGCGGGGGCAGCTAGTTTATTATAAATAAGTTATATTATATCATCCCTTTTGTTAAAAAACCTTGGCTTTCACGACTTTAAATAATATTTACTAGCTCTTCGGCCCGCGGCTTTGTCCGCATTCTACAATTTCCCGCGGTAAAAATTAGCCTAAGTTACTCTCCAACCCTAAAATACCTACGATTTATTACGAGTAGTATGGATTTGTATTTATACTAAGCTCAAGCTAAGTAAGGATTTGTATTATGAGGGTTCTTCTCAGAAAAACAGCAGATTAATTCACATACATTTTATTTTCTTAAATTATTAACCAATGATTTCCAAGAGTATAACTAAAAAACAAAAATTAAAGTACAAACACGTTATGCATCGCTAACTAAACACAACTGTAGGTAACTTCTCTTGGCAATCCAGTACAAGATCTGACTACTCAGGCGCACCGCACCACCCACGAGACAGGCTGTAGGCAAAATGCCTACTCAGTAGCAGTCGCATAACCTTAGTTGGTCGAAATAACAGCCTTTACCATCCTGAACAGTCCAGCAATCAACTACAAGTGATCTGTTACAATCAAACATAGAACCCTATGTAATACTTAAATATGCTACGTCTGAGGCTTCGGTAACTAAACGACTAAGCAACTTCGTTACATCTCTCTATCTTCCTCACAAGAAGAGAGATACCTTCACGGCTGCTTAGCAACGCCTTTTTACACCCGCCTATAAGCGGTAAGTCTTGAAATTGAGCGAGCCCAACTAAATACGTGGAACAGCACACTCAACCATTTCCAACTCTTAAATAAGATTCAAAACTACTTCTGAGGCACTTTTAGTGAATCCTACTGCGAGTGATCTGAGGCTATATTTAGATTAGAATGTGAAGACAAAATGTTTCTAACGACAAGAGTAAAGCGAAACGTGTTTGTTCATGTCTCTGTAACGAAACTTCGAATAAAATACGAATTAACAGATATCTATGTACTTAGTTCATTAGCAATCTGTGACATTTAATTTACATACAACAAACACTCGAACGTTTCCAAATATATATTATTCTCTTACTGCTTTACAATCGACTCCGTAACTATTTATTACAATGTACACAAACAGTCAACCGTTACTCAAAATACTTGAAACGCTATATTTTATACACAACAAACCTTACGCTACGAATGTGAAAATATTTCGTCACAATATCTTAGACGTAATTAACTATTCTCTTATGGACTGTAAAGAAATTGTGAAATGCATTAAGTTTTTGTTACACCCTTATAAATATATTAACATTATTTATGTATATATTACTATTATCAGTCAAAATATTTCGCAATAATAACTACGAACCGATCTCAGGGTTTTTGCATTGCATTTTGCATTTTACGTTAACCTCTAATCTCATAATAAAATATGATGTATGTTTGTTTGCATTAGTAACAACCGCTGTATTGAAGTTAACAACATTAACATTCGTCATTACAGCGTATCGAAATGATTTTCAGATATTATTTATATTTTTTATTATTGTAAGAATAGAGGCAATGCTGGATTAATAATTCTACTTGTCAGAGATCGGTACTTGCGCCGGAATCTCATATGAATGAGATTGCGGGCTAATTTTCAATTAAAACAAAACAGCAAGCAAAGCAAACTGTACAAAAACACTGTTTACGTCAGTCAATTTTGATACTTATCGATTTTTAGATTAAATTCAAATGATGTAGATGAAAGAAGCGGAAACAAAGTTTTGCAAAATAATGGAAGAGCAACGAAAGGAGCGGCGGATCAGCGAAGCCTTCACTTATTTACATTTATTGTGTAGCCTCTGGGCCTCCGTCACTATTCTATTGTGTAGCCTCTGGGGCTCCGACACTATTCTAATTAGGTACTCGCCAGTAATGCGCCAATTTCATTGTTTATTTACTAACAATACTATCCTTTGTACAACGCCAATAAAATTACAAATCTAGTCCCCATTTCGATACAATGCCGTTAGTACCGACTTAACAATAACTACGCTACTAACAAAATAAGTGTCAGTTTGCTAAGATACATTACATTAGATACATTAGTAGAGCGATGCACGCGTCGCGATTTAGTTTACAATTATCCGTCAGTTTAAAAATCTATAAAGGCATCTTTACCTCAGACTTTAGATTACACCGTCGTCGTTCTGATGGTGTTTTATTCTACTTATTTTTAATTAAGTTAGTGAAATGAATAAATAAATAGTTACCGATTGGCGTTCGCACGCAGTGAGACCGATTGGCTGGCGGAGCCCTGCCGAGGCCGGGGCGCCGCGCGGCGCCTCCGGGACGTCTATCCTATCACTGTACTATCACAATTAACTAATAATTTCACCGATAAAAACTTAACTATAACAAAAACTAATTAGGCATTTGATGGCAGTATCGTAAATGGTTGTATTCAATCTAAATTATAATGTACAAACATGTTAACTAATACTTAACTAATGGTAACACGACGAGGAACCGACGTCTGTCGCTCATTCAGGTAACAGAATATCTAAAGTAAATGGATAAATCAACGTTTTTATTATATTCAAGTATGAAACACTGGCAGTGAAGACTTCGTACGGTCTTTGAGAAATATTAATTATAATTTACACGTTCAACAAAGTTTTGCGGTTATTCAAACTAAATAGAGTTTTCATTTTATATATGAAAATATACAATAAGGGTTTTTTAGTCTTCACTACCTAAATTATTCATTAAATAACTATACAGATTTTATTGAAAATGTTCATTATCCTATTTATTTATATGCTTGAAATGTGCGAGACTACGTTTTCTCCTAGCCAAAGTATCGTGACGATTGCATTATAAGTAAAAACCTAATTACCTAGAACCTAAGTCCTTAAAACGAACTTTTTGGTTGTTCTCTTAATTCAAGATGGCGTACTGCGCCCCCTATCGCTAACTGGTAACATTACACCGTTGATGGAACGTTTATATTAACAATAACGAATATTACGAGATATCTAACGGTTAACGAAGAATAATTATAACGGTTATTACTTAAATTTATAGAAGGCAGTTGTTACTGACAGTATTACGTAACAGGGTCTTTTAATTTAATGATTAGTGATAATAATGTATGTTAATATCGAATAATAAATTTTGATTATAAGTTTACTTAAAGTTAATGAAACAAAAATATGCCACCGGAAATGATAGTTTTTGATTTGATGTTTGTGATACTAGGGAATGCTTAGAGGGCTAGTGCTATGAGTTTATTGCAGACATGATATTTATAAGTAGGTATGTGTTCTTGTACGAATGAAAAATTTGAACAACAAGACTCCAAGCTGTATTTGCTTGTGCAACAAAATGAAATGAATGATACTAATAAAATTGACGTTGAAAAATATTGAGCATAATTTACAATTGAACACATTAAAGGAAACAAAGAAGAAACGGTCAAAGCACCTAAAAACGACCAATCAAGGCAAAAGGACTAATCCTTTAAGAACAGTGAAATATAGAACAAGAAATATCCTTAGACTGGAGAACATTGAAGTATTCAATAAAAATGCATAAGTTGTGACTATACGAGACGCACGCGCCGACTCGCGGCACCTAGTTAGTGTAAAAACAGTACAGTTGTTTAAAAGCAGTCTTGGTAAACACTGAGAGTAATACTTAGTGCTAATTTACGATAAGAACAAGTCATACAAAATTAATTTAATTCATTATACACCCAATAAAGTTAGCCTAACATATCCTAAATACAAAATGCAAACTAAAACAGCAATATTTCATTTACAAGAAACAATTTAGTCTAAAAACAACATCTTATTTCTAATTACGCTATATTTACAGAAATAATATATTATGCGATTCTCCGACTGACAAAAATTTAAATAGTAACATATTCATATATTTTATTCTATAACACTATGTAGTATACAACTACCACGTATAAAACACGCAAGTCCCTGGTAGCCTATGTAACTATGTTATAATAAATCAGTCTGTCATTTGGGACGTTTTAATTCCTCTACTAAAATAAACCAATCGAAACACGACACGATTATGCACTTTAATGTTTCTCGCTGCACTAGTGAGACCTCGAGGAGGTTCGTTCGACCGGGCTCGACCGGGCCGGGTGAGTTCGACCGGCTCGGTCCGGCCGGCGGACCCTCGAGTCTTCGGGGCAAGTGTGCTGGGTCTGAACACAGGTCGGCGGTCACAAGTCAAGGGCGCAGGCGACTGCTCGGAGCTAGACGCCTTGCTGAGCCATATACTATCTTATCTCAGCCGAGTTCAGTACGAAAGGTACGTAGAACATCTTGCTCTCGAGCAGCAAGTTGGCCGCCGCTTGGATCTGGAAGGGAATGGTGAAAGTTGCTATTATTAGGTACTTTCTAACAATCACATCTATATCTATAGCCCACACTATCCTAGATTGGGTTTGTTGCGATAAGTCTACAAAGTTTCTCCATTAGCCACTTGGCGGCTGAATTTACAACTTCTTAACTTTCTCAGTAGCTAAACATGTCATATTCTTTAAGCCTTTCACACTTCACTTAGACTGTTTTGAGTGCTGCTGGGAAAATGATGAACGTGTCATTTTGTAACAAACTATTCAAGGTTTCATAAAGAGAGTTACGTTCTCTGAACTTTGAAGCCTGTTATCGAGATGAATGTATGTGTGAAGAGATAGCCTTAGAAATTTTCACATTCATGTCTTTACATACATATTCGTGGCAGTAAAGAGATAAAATCTTTAAAAGGCTTATATATTAGATGGTGTAGTGCAGTATAAAATTAAGTGTAAATATAATAGTAGTGTAGTATATAGTTTTAGTTTTTCTTTTCCACCCTGTACTGCAACTTACTGCGATCAGCTCGCCTGAGCGGGTTCGTATACCAAATTTCAGAAACCTATGATATATTTGTTGTCAAACATCGTGAGGAAACCGGCATGTTCTGAGAAATTTGAAAAGTTTGAAGGACATGTCATTCAAAATATTCATTTACCAATCCGCACCTAATCCGCACTTAGACAGCGTGATTAATTAAGGTTAGGCCTTAATTCATCACGCTGCCCATATTTTGATATTCTCCGTGATATGATATATCTCGTAAAGAGAGAAGTCCCTGCGCCCAGCAGTGGGAATGTAAATGGATGAATATGATGATAGTTACCTCGGGGATCCTGGCGAACAGCTCCTGCAGGCGGCCGGGGTGGTGCGGCGCCGCGTGCTCCAGGAAACTGCGCAGCACTTGTACGTATCTGTCCTGGATGCCTTCCAACTCCACTTCTGTCAACAAATTATTTGGTTATTTATCTCCATTGCAAATAATATAATATAAAAAAACTAACGCAGTTTACAAAATGACGCTGCTGAACGTCTTCTAATATCTCTCGTTTTTTTTTAAAGATTTTTTCTTTAATCTGTTTTGAAGATTTAGACTTTAAGGCTTTTCTTATGGTCATAATCAGAACTAGGCCAAATTAAAAAAGTATACTACAAATACAAAACGGTCAAAGCCAACGTTTGGGGTCTTGAGTCCTCGGTCTTTATTCAGATTCAACTCAAGCGACACTGTTCTCAGCCGGTATTACTGCATAATTATCATTACAGTCGCTAAATATAATTATTTATGAATAACTACTGCATTGGCATTGGAATATTTTATTCACTCGTCAGTCGTCATGCAATCAGCGACGCCGCTACTTGTCAAGAGATGGCGTTGGGAGCCAGCGAAGTACCAATGCCAGCGAGCGCGGTGCGGCGATGACGTCACGCGCTCAGTAGGTCACTCCGATAGCAGGGCAACGACCGCGGCTAGCCGTTGACCTCCGGCTCAGCGCGCTCGCGTCCTCGCTACCCGTCTCGCTCGCACGCTCACTGTTACGTATAATCTGTACGTAATGACTATTGTTTTATCTGTGAGTTTGTGTTTCCACGGTATTGTACGTGGCGCTCTTGCGCGTATTATGTAGGTACCTACTACTCTGCATTTAAATGATGCTAGTTATTTTGGTTTCGCTGAATGTTGACATATGCCCTTTTTGTTAATTTAAAACAATTATGTTATTTGAATTCACCAATGATGATACTTTTTAAATTGCTATATTCCTATTCCATTCAAGCATAATTTTTTTTTTAAGCTAAATTCCTACTAACCTAGCCTACTAAAGTTATAAAAGCTGTTTATAATTCAATAAAATACTATTAGTAAGTACCTGCTAAACTTATTACTTATAAAAACATAATCTAATTAAAGTTATAATATGCCTTGCATATCTTTAAGCCAAGGATTACATGAGCGGTGCGCTCGCGCAGCGTGGCTCGGAGCGCAAAAGAGAAAGTTTGCCTTCCGCGTCGCGCTTTCCGTCAGAGAGTGAAATGCTATCCCGTTTTGGATGACGTAACGTTTCTATGCACTGCACTGAGTTCCATGCTCGAAAATGGCCCGCGTTCTGATTTTGAAGGAGGCAAGTTTATTGTAATTTAACTCTATGGTCTATAGAGCGCTTGTACGTTTGAAAGAGTTTCAGTTTTTTTGATTAAATATTCATTAAATATTTATAAAATTTATTGCTTATTCAATTCTTCTTATTTCAATTATTATTTGTTAAGTAGGTAAGATTCTATGACAGTTAGTAAAAACACATAGAACAATGTAATAAAGTACCTACTTTTATTTTGATATTGAGTGTAAGTAGGTATATTGCATATTTTTTTCCCGAAAATATTAATGAAGATTTTCAAGAAATTGCTACAAAAGCAAGTGACAATTTATTTTCACTACACTACACCAATTATGTTACAGTATAGAGACACACAATTACTCAGTATGTCAAATCCTATCAGATTCCGATTACTCAACCCGACGCACACATACATAGCGCCCCCACACATGTAAGGCAGTTGCGCAAACGCTTTCCATTTACCAGCACTTGCCTTTCTGAAGCCGATGTCGGATTTGTTTTTATCACTTCCTCTTCAAAAGATAAATTAGGGAAGTAAAGTACATACATTTCTTTTTAAATAACAATTATGTAATTACTACCTACTTAAATCATTTTTTATTGAATTCAAAATATTTCAACTTCGAATATTTAAAAGTTTTAATTAGTAAATCACAATAATATTTAAAATTCTTGTCTACTTTTTTTTAAATAAAACGTAGAGCACGTATTTATTTGATTTTTTTAGTATTTAAATGATTAAATCACTTATCAAAACCAAATAATATAAAGGTTAGAGGCCTCTAGGTTAATGACAAACAAAGTAATATGCGCCGTTTTGCAAGCCCCCTAGGTACTTTCGACTTTGATAAACAGAGTATTAAGCGGTGAAAATAATTTTCAAATATGGCGGTGCGTACTGACCTAGTTGCTGGCGATAACACAGGATGTCATAGTTTTCCTACCAGCAAATAGTTATACTATAGTCATGGAATGGTCTAGGTTTGTCGACAAATTTGTTTAAATTAATTGTTTTAATTAAAGTTACCTCCTTTACAAATTGACTATTGAATTTGTTGTTGCTTTTTACCATTGACTTACATTTTAAATTTATAAAATTTAAATAATCATTTAAACGAGTAAGTACATATTTTAATTATTGCTAAAGTTTTTTTTTATTTAATTAATTAATAAATAGTATTTTATCAGTCTAGTGTCCAAAGTAGTTAAAGTTAATTAGTATGTCACAATAATTTTATAATAAACCATTTTTGTAGAAAAATATGCGTATATGTAGTACATTTTGTTAACAAACAGACCATTTCGTTCTCGATGATATTGGCAAGTTATCGGCATGTAAAAGTAATTTGACGTAGGTATCATCTAAACTGGGTTAGACATAAATCACAATAAGTAACGATGACACTTTGTTGTGCGGTGGTCGCCATCTTGGTCTTAAACAATATGGCTGAACGTTAGATTGACCGTTGAGTTTGAATTGATAGGCATGATACTACTTAGTTTATTATTCTATATAAGAATAGATATCATTTAAAAAAATATCATTTACGTTTTGGTTACCATGTTTTTGGTTTGTTGTTATATATATTTATTGTCTTTCTTTCTTGATAGATAGCAAAAAATAAGTTTGTTTTAGATCTTTTCAGGCCAAATCTTTTGTCCTAAGATATTATAGATAAGTTTGCGGTTGAACACTTCTGTATATCCGTAGGTTATAATTATCTTAGCTCTATAAAATCTAATAGTAACGTACGGTTCTCGTTTCAAATTCTCAGAAAGCAGTAGCAATACCGTGAGTCAAGCTGTTGTGTAACGTTACTGACCTACATGAATGCCCGATGCACCCCAGTACCTCTAACCCGGACCTCTAAATAGTATAATTTTGTTTATATTTACAATATTGGATATCAGTTGGTCTTATCTTAACATATAAATTATTCAAGCTCCTCTCATATCACTATATTAAATTTATTACATAATCATTTCATGAGTACTACCACAAATGTGGACAATGGCCTGTCCAACTTTTTTTCAACTTTCTGTCGAAGCCTTAAGTTTTAATACATAATACTAGTTTTGTGCTCATTTATTATGAATTAAAAATACCTACTTAATCAGACAAATAAGAACCCAATCAAATACAAAAAATAATTTATAGTTTTTAAAATTATATTGAATAAAAAAACTTTTATTATAGTGACGTAACTTTATAACCTACATCCTATACCTACCTACATCGATGGCACCGTCCATCGATGTATAACCTACATAAAGTTCTTTAAGCCGTTGTCCCCTGCGGCCCTAAGTGGATTAAATATAGTGCTGCAGTTGAGAAATTGGTGGAGCCTCTGGTGGTAGGCAAAACGCTTTTAATATAATTCCAAATAAAATGTATTTAGTAGCCTGAGTGTTGATATATTGCGAAGTTTCATCACAATCGATTTTTGCTTGAAAAGGTAACTAACATCCATACATTCCTACATACTTTTTATAATATTAGTATTATTTAAATATAGAAAGGATCCAATTGATAAAAGTTTATTAATTTCTAGTAATATACCTAGTTAATGAACGACGTGTTAATTTATAAATTAGCATGGTATTATTTTATATTTCACTATGATAATCACCACGATTGCATAGCATGTTGGTGATCGCAGTAGGCAACCGATATGTCATATTATATTAATTTAGATGATTTTATGATTTAGTCCATTTTAAATCATGTGATATAATTTTATTCTTCAAATAAATTGCGTTGCGAATTCGGTGAAAGGTCACCCAATTAACATAATTTCTTATACGGAAGACATCATTATGAAGTTTATCAGCTTTTTTAATTTAATTATTAATGTTCTATTTATGTTATCTCCTATAAGATACTTTTGTCAAAGTTATTTTTAAACAAATAGGAAGCAAGAAGATAATAAGCAGACCGTTAGGATAACTTTTTTTAATTAATCATTTTAAAAAACCATTTAGACTCGCCTTAAGTATAGAGTACCTATGCCTTGTTTGTTTGAACGCGCTTATCTTAAGAACCACTGGTCCGATTTAAAAAGTTCTTTCACAGTTGGATAGTAAAATTATCGAGAAAGGCCTTATTATAAGGTATATAAACTATATGTAGATAACGTTGAAATCGCAAGCGAATTTGTCAGCGGGTCGTCTATATTGGTAGAGCAACATGCTGAATTCTAAGAGCCTCATTGTAGCAGACACGACCGCAGAGAAGATAGCATGCTACCAAAAACAATAAAAAAAACAGCTATATTTGTCTATGGAAGATCCTTCGAAGTTTACTTACCTTGATTGAGCAGTATGTAGACCTTCAAGCACACATACTCCTCCATTCTCAGCTGGATCCGGCGAAAGACGCAGGTGATCTGTGTCATCTTCTCTACCACCAGACCCACGTCCAATCTCAGCTGTTCCAGCGTGATTGGTCTGCCCATCAGCGACGTGAGACAGTTCTGTAGAGTCCGAAGGTTTGCGTTTACCTGGAACATTTATTTTCTTATAGACTCTTAAGAATATAAGAACTAAAGACTAGGGATGCACAAAAAATATAAACTACTACCTATATTTAAAAATTCTAAAAATTCTAATCTAAAATATTTATTCTACAAATACTGATTTGTAGAATAAATATTTTAAAGACGTTTTAAAAATCGATTTTTAACGATACCTAACTATGCTATGCTGCTGTCTAAAAATATACAACAATCTGCCTGTGCAAACTGCATCTAGTGCACCAATATTTTACCGAGTTTCAATACATGCTCGGTACATAGGTTCAACAGTTCAATCATAGGACATCGTCCTTTTAAATATGACCAGTTTTCCAATTTGAATTCGATCGGAATAAATTAATAAATAATTTTTCGCGGAAATACTAGACTTTCTAGAAGGAATTTAATGAACTTTGTAACTTAGTTAAGTATTTATCCTGTTAAATTGATTATTTTAATAAAAAATAAAATAAGAAATAAAATAACGATATAAGAACTTCAATTTTTATCGTTTTAGTTACAAATGCAATAAGCTATGTGAATTTATGGATGCCAATTCCAAGTGGAATTGGAAATATAAGGAAAGTGAAGAGAGAAAGAAAATACAAGTATTAGATTCATTGAGGAAATGCTCTAGACAATGAAACATGATTACTGAGCGTTACCACACCACTTTCTTACGTAAGATTGCCATTCTATGATAGCTTTAACTGGATATAATAGATTGAACATAAATTACGAAGTTATAGGCTATTGGACTTAATTATGAGTGTATAACACATTTTCTTGAACATGTTACTAAATATTTAATTAAAGCTGAACTACACTGGAAATGAAACTTTGAAAGTTTTATAGCCATTGAGTAATCTTTACTATTTTTTTACTATTTTAAAAGTAATTTTAGATCTTTTAGGTTTTAAACATTAGAAAATAATTTAATAACCTTATTTCTGTGTGAAATGCAAGCAATATTACTTATTTATTTATTATTATTTATTTCTGTGAAAAAATCCGTAAAAGCAAGTACAAGAACAAGAATAAATGTCTTCAAGTACCAAAGGTTTAGTTACTGTACCTATATTTCACGATTGTAATAGTGCGGTGAATGTGCAAACGTCCAAATGCAACCGGTCGCGACTTTCTACCGCGCTTGCGCAACAGATCACGTAACGTGCGCGGAAGTCTCTGGAGCTAATGTGACCTGGAGTGCTTATAGCATCTAGGGCTCAGCCACCTTGTCTACATCTAGGCATAAATAAACTCTAAACCATCCTAACAACACTTGTTGCTGGCAATCCCTAAGCAAGACCTTATTTACCTTTATACTTATTTTAGGAGATTTATAAAACTTTAGCAACTGGAAACTAATGCTACACGGGACGCAGTTGTGTTTCGGACGTTAAAAAATGCATAAGAGTTGCTCAAGACTAGATACATCCACCCTAACAGCATAATTGGTAATTTCTATGGTCATGATATTTACTGGTAATTTAAGTATCTAATTTTTTCAAAAAAATTACAAAAGATGGTTATCGTAGGTGGCAAACGACTGTTCTACTGATCTGTGGTAGAAACACCAACTGAAGTATAATATATCATATTGCTTATTTAAGTAGGTATATGGTTATATAAAGGTCACTCACCTCCTGCATAAAGTCTTGTTCGTGGTCTGAAGAAGGCGGCGCCTGCGAGTGTTTCCCATGTATCGCCTGGTACGCCGCAGTCGTCAGCACTGAGATCTCGTGCCACTTCTCCATCAGCAGCTTCGAGTGGATTTCCATTGGTATTTCCATTATGAACGGGAGTTTCTTCGTCCACGCAACCATTTTGTGGACTATAGAATCTCCTATTCTGCAGAGTTTGTCCCCAATTTCCGACGTGTCGTGGAGCAGGTCTGGTAGATGCCGCACGGTGGCGATATCTTCCATCGCGTCGCAGTCCATCAGTGCTCGGATCATGTGCATTGCCCTCTCTAAAGGTACTGCTCGGTCTCTTGACGATGAAACTGCGCTCTCCAGTCGCGCTCTTAAATGGACTACCTGCAACAACTCAACGTGCATTACTAAAATATGAAGGTTTTGTTTAAAATCTAGCAGAGTTTGGTTGTCGAAGAGTGTCTTACCTCGCTAGGATTTGTTAATGCAGTCTTTAGTATGGTGCCATTCACCAGGTGGGAGGGGAGAGGGGGCAGAGGCTCTTTAGGCTTCTCAGGCGGTGATGCTCGACATGTAGTCGTCGCCGCCTTGGTCGCCTTCTTGTGCTTCTTATATTTAACTTTGTAGAGGTTGTACACTGCCCCGCTGTTCCTTCCACCAGGCATTCGGTCTTCTCGAACAGCTAAGACAAAAAGGACATCGGTTATAATCTGTCATTAAAAAAATATATTAGGTATAAAATCAGGCTAATAGTGCGTACCTTGTAAAACCATTCCTTGCTCAATACATTTCTTGAATCTACAGTATTGACACCTATTTCTTTGCGCTTTTGTTATTTCACAACCACCGTCAGCGACGCAAGTATACACTCGTCGATTCTGTACAGTCCGTTTGAAGAAACCTTTACAGCCTTCACATGTGATGATTCCGTAATGGAGACCCGTCGCTTTGTCTTCACAGATCATACAGATCATAGGCTGCTCGTCCTCTTCACGCTCGGCCTCCGGAGCGTAGGCGCGCAGCTCGGGCCGCGCGAGGCTCAGCGAGCTGGCTCCGGGCACCGGCGATCCGCCCGCGATGCTCCCCGGCACGCTCAGGTTCAACGCATGCAGCTGTTGGTGCGCTGGCAGCTGTGACACGTCACCGGCCCATAACAGCTCCATGTTCAACGGTGGCCCTCTCGGCCGTCTCAACTCTCCCAGATTCAGCAGAAGTCTTGCCGCCGACTCTTCAGTGCACGTCGCGGGGTCAGGGGTGGGCGGAGTCGGTGTGTGTGAAGCGCTGGGTGAGGGCTCGTTGTTTGCGTTAGGTGCCGGTAGGGTCCAAAACATTGTTCGTACCCCACCAGATTCTCCCATGATGACAGCTGGTGCACCACGCCATTGATTTTGACCTCGGGCACCAGGTTTAGGTTCAATCGGCTGAGGTGGGAAGTGTCCTCCAATGAGTTCTGGTTTCACTCCATTAAGGCAGCTCTGAGGCTGCCATGGTCCCGGCGAGAGCGAGGCGTGTGAATGTGAACTGGGTTGAGGGGGTGCTATATTGCGAGGTCGGTACTGCTGGAGAGGTTCCTGAAGGCTCGCTTCTAGCTTCACTGAGGAGTGTTGCACTGAGTCATGTTTGTTGATGTTGGAGTTCTCCGCCTTGATAGAGGGTGGGACGCCTTCGAACTTGATGACGGGGTAGGGCTGCGCAGAGCGGATGACGGTGGGGTGGCAGGCGGAGGGCGAGGGTGAGGGTGAGCCGCCGCCGTCGAACACGGGCGGCGGGTGTGGCGGCGTGCTGCAGCCCGCCTCGGCCATGCGCGGCGACGGCGGGCCGGGGTCCGGCGACGACGTGCTGGTATCTGCGGCCGACTCGCCTGTAAACACAAAGCGCTATTAGACGACCGTCCTCTGCGTGACTCCTAAAGAAAAAGAACACCCAAGGGCCTTTCAGATGCGCGCCGACTAGAAACTAGGTGAAATGTCAATGACCGCGCGACGCGAAGCTAGAACCGCGGGGCGCGACGCAGGGACGCGACACTGCACTTCCCGACGCCGACTAGATTAGCCGGTTGCGTCACTATGAGCGCGCCCCGCACACTACCCAACTAAATTATCCTAATGGGCGAAGTTTCGGAGCTTCATTATCCCGATCGTAGCCAGCTGTACTAATTTGTAAAATTGCTTTTTTACCGAATTTATGCAACGTGGAAGCTACGTAACTATGCGGAATAGATATGGAAAATGTAGGAAGCATGTCTGCGGGTGTCTGTGGGCGAGATGCGAGGAGAAAGTGAAAGTGGCGCGCGTGCAGATGCGATGCGGCCCGGAAGCGCCCGCCGCTAGCGCACAACAAAGGGCTTTACGTCACTAATAGAACTGCAGCTATTTTACCAACCACATTCACCATCCAGGTGGATAGACTATTACAGAATATTTATAGATGTAAATGTATTACAGATAATAAAATAGATTATATTTATATATATATATATATAATATAAAGAAAAACAGGAGTAGATTCAACATACCTTGCATCCTAGGTTTTTATGGATTTTTTACAGACTTTTATTATTGATTTATAAATTGCAAATATTACATAAATTTTTCAATTAATCAACAGGTACAAAAACCAAAATACCTTTTGAGATTGGGATACGGAATCCAAAGTCAAGTTAAATCACTAACTTAAATCAATAAATCAGAAACTTTACCGACTTTTTATAAATAAATCCATAGGCGCAGTTTACCCACGTGACCTGTACATCGCAAACACAACAGTACAATGACTCCAGATTACCGCTTTATCACAATCGGTGTCGGGGTAACAGGTAAGTCCGAGGGTTGCGCGCGCGGGCGCAGTGGCGCGGTTGTTTACGAGGAAAAGTCGCGAAGAAAGTTTTCCAGTGCCGGCGCTTGGCTGGCGGGTGCGCGCGCAGTGAGCCGACCTACCGCACTCACGCCGCTCCCCGCTTCCCGGTCCCTCCCTCCAGCCACTATTAGGTCACTTAGGCGGCCGTGCGTGCGAAATGCAACCGCACAATGACTAGCAATGACTAGCAACGAGTGCAACGCGTGCACCGCTCTCGCTTCGAGGACGATCTCTATTTCACTCCGCGTCCTTTACCACATCACTGGAGGGGACCGATCTTTCTAGCCGCGTGATGCAACTAGATAAAAGGCCTTACATATACTTATATAGATGTAGTAAACTTCAGCAATAGTAAACACGTATTCTTAAGGCGCTGTCTATTGATTGCCTGATAATATTTTAAGGAGAATTTCCCAAGACCAGATCTAGATCCTCTCAGCATAATTAGCTGAATTAATGACCGCGATACAAAATTACCAGGAAAAGGTACGGCGCGCACTAACTTTTTCCTTCACAGACAACAATAAAGATTACGCAATGCAATTCATAATTCGGGCGGATGATCGTTTCGATCGTTGCAGCGAAGGTCGCGCGCGGTCAGCGACCAGGGAAAGTGGGTCAACCCCTCCCTACACCCGACAGCGTCGTGATCGGCCCGTTTGCACCCAGTCCCACTTACCCCCAGCCCTATTCACCCCCTGTGGGTGGCGGCCAAGTTTGCGTCAATCACTTGGCACACGAGCCCCCGGATCATTTGTGGGATTGTCTTACGTTAATTTTATGCTTATGCATTTATGGAATCACAAGCGGCTTAATTTATTTAGTTTTCATTATGGATTATAATATTATTTTAAAAATTATTTTCATAAGATTTATGGATTATATTTGATCTCGGAGCTACGTTTCGTTAGTAGTCTCGTTGGTGGACGTCCACAAGGGTTGGACTAAAAGTAACAAGTTCCTGATTATTTATTGGTACAATCTTTAAACTTGAAGCCAGTTTGTTTAATGCATTCATAATCATGTAATTGACTGTAATTCGCAAGGAACGTCCTTTCAAAGTCACGAATAAATTAATGAGATCTCATCAAGGCTCTTTCATATTAATTCGTCATTGAGTTTCAGTACTTATCTACTTTTCAAGTAAAATATTCAGTATGCAATAGTAATAGCAGCAACTGATAGCAAAAATATGTTTCTGTACTATGATTACAATTACATTTTGTTTGTTTGATTTGGTAATTGGAATAATAGATAGCCTTACTTAGCCCTTAAACACGAAAAAAATATATTATTAAAAAATGTATACTTAATATTTAACTTAAAAAAATATGTGCTTAAACCCATAAGGTATAATAAACAAGACCATTGACCACTTAAAGCTAAAATGAGAAATCGTGTGTATTTGTTTATCTGTGGCGTCATATGACGGACGATTGGTCTCACGCGTCACGCCTCCCGAACGCGTGTAAACAGTTATCTAGATCCACAAACGTGAGTTTATTTACTTACCTACGTACTTTATACAATTGACGAAGATGTATTGTAGGATATAAAAGGTAAAGAGTTATATATAAGTAGCCAAGTAAAACTAAAAAGTATGCGAAACTATTCATACAGACATATAAACTAAAGTTCTGCCTGAAATAACTTACTTAGATATAGAGGAAAAGTAATGATAAGGATAAACAAATTATACATGATAATTATCATGACTGCGGTAGAAATTCAATAATTGGCAGACTCTAAGATTTGGACTTTTACTATTTATATTAGTGTGACGACGGCGCAGAGCATTTAATTTATTAAAGACAAAAGTCTTTTTTTTTGTAGAGTTAGTGAAACTCGGAATTATAGCGCAAGCTTGAAAGTTAAAGCATTAAAGATCTTCATAAAGACTCATTATTACTCTTAAGTAAATGATGGGCATGTACTGTATTTGTATGAAAGCCTTTTGAAAAGTCACGAAAGCCTCCGGCCAGGTGTCGCGTATAAGTACAATGATATAATTACACCTCACTTTCACCTTATGTTCGCTTTCTTTGTAAATCACGAATTTTAATAAATAATATATAAGGAGTAACTGTATTTTTTCAGGTTATTGGTTAAGAAGTGTTGATTTTTAATTTTTTGGCTGTTCATTAAAATAGGACATGAGTTAAATGTTATTCAAAATTTATGATTGCTCTACAGTTCCAGGAAATAAAATGATTAGAGGGTCAATTAATTAGTTGGTTAATTTATTATAAGATGCCTAAAATTTACCTTTTTATTTTTATTATAAGATAATAGCTATTAAGGAATTAATTAATCAATTAAGACTTTCTCGTGAATTTATAAGTAAAATAAAGATAGAAGAAAGTGAACTAATAAAATATTCGCAACGAATAATTTTATGTATATATCATGAATGACAAAACTCGCCACACCAGATCTGGTTTTGGAAGATTTAGTTGTAAGATCTGAGTGAAAGTGCTATTTAACCGGTCTCTCACTGTTATGCTAAATTATTTAACTTTCTTTACGACGATTATAAAACGTTTTGAATGTATTATTAAGTAATTTTTAAGTAACAATGCACACTATTCGTGTTAGGTAATTTATATAATCAGCCAGTGATGCTCCGGGACATTTTATGAAAACCATATTTAGTAATTGTCTGCACACTTTGCATTGTATTTATTTATTTTTCGTGAGAGACTTTAAACCACGGTTTTAGTTATTATTGAACATAAGTTCAGTCCCAAGTAACGGCGCATAGGTACCGTCACAGGCGATTGTTAATCACGTTTATACCTTTGACGTCATAAAAACGTAATCTTTCTCGCACGTATATTTGCCTCACGTATATGATGCTTCAAGCTTAATTTCAAGTTCGGTGCGTGTGGGTACACGGGTAACTTGTACATATAAATTGACATATAATGTCATTTGATACATTGTAAATAAACAAACATTTGTCATAGTATTTTTTTACAGAGATGTCAGACATTTAGCTTTTTAGTCATCGTTTATTACCAATACTCACAAAAACGACATAAAGCACAGTTACTATAAATGTACTTATGAATTATTCATCATAATCCTCGTGTCAGCCGTCAGATGTCCACTGCTGTAAACCTCACTTTATGATTTCCAGGACTTATGCATAGTAATTCAGTTAAAATACGTCACTAGCTAGCGTCACTTTCCTTCATCTCTGAGCACATATGACGTAAATACACCATCATAAATCACATTTGGTTTCCCCAGGTTAGCATGCCATACTACACAATGGAATGGACAGAAGTGAAACACGTCTGAATGAAAACGAAATTACAAGTACAAAGCCACTTCGTGCTCGAAAGTGACTGCTATGTCCGTGAGCAGAGTTGCAATAAGAAGCCCTGTTCGAATAACAATAACGTTTTAACCTTACTTTGGTATCTAGTTAGCTTGATGTCGTTACGGGATGTTCTTTTTCTTTGTGTACGTGGATTTAATTAAATTAAAAAAATATTTTTATAGAAATTAACTAAAAAAATAACTCATCGCAAATGTTCCCGATATTGTCAATAAACCTTCATTTATAGGATAATATAAATACCTAATAATAGATTTTATAGAACTATGGAGATTTATGATTAGCCTGTTTTTGGTAAGAGAAGCTTAGGAAGAAAAGAAGTTATATAAAATAAACCCATGTTCTCATTGATGTATTTTAAGAATTACAAAGTGCAAGGAAATAATGAATAACTATTTTCAATGTCAATGTTAGCATTCAACTGGCTTTTTTATGCCCTCAACGGCTATAAAAGCGGCTGTCACGTTCCCGCAATATCAGAAACCAAGAAGGTTGTAACAGAACGATACATAAATGCTGCACATGAAAAATCATTACAAAACGTAAGAAAATTAATGAAAATATTTTTTTAATTTTCATAACTTCTCTGTGAAACTTCTGGAGAAAATATTATATAAATGAGGAGACAATATCGGGAAAATAGCCATTGATAGATAAATAACTTACCATCGCTACTACATCGGGAGTCAACTTTCCGCCTCTTGAGTTTGAGGTCTTGGAATAGACTCATATTGTCCAGGTCACACGGGCCGCGGCTGAGTGTCATTATTCCTGTGAACAAGAAAAAAAATACATTAAAGCCTACTTAGTAAACAATAAATACTTTTATCAAAGCTATAAAAAAGAGCCATGGTGTTGTCTATGGTATTTTTTTATACATATCAGGCATCAATAATTTTCTAGGTCAGAATCACCCTTAAATTTACCAGGATGCGTGTATGGCCTCATGTATGATCACTGACCTAAATATGAAGTCAACTAAATGTTCAGAAATAACTTACGAGAGTCAGGTGAAATTGGAGCCCGTTTTATAAAAAACGGTCCAACGATGGCAGGGTAACTCGAATACATTCATCAAGTTTATAATTCCTATTTTAAATTATCAATTTGATTTTCGAATTTAATTTTCAATGTCACTAAAGTTGATGGTGACGAATGCAGTACGGTACTATCGAGGTCGCATGTATTCCCTTGTTTATATTTAGATTCTTTTTTGCCGCGCGCCGCCCATTCATACGTAGCACTCTTTTACGATCCGATAGCGCTATAATGGAATTTCATGTACTTTACTCGCATACGTACGTACGATTTGCGTATATAGTTATGCAATCTTCGAGAATAATGCTCTAATAATATTAAAAGGTTTTGTTTAACGAATTGTCGAAAATACTTTTCATTATTGTTATCCAGTAATTTTCTTGAGTATTGCTACACTAGTTGCGCCCTGCGGTGATATTGGTACTGTTCTAGAACCGGCACACGGCACGATGGTGCCTAATCGTTTCGTCAATTACATATATTGATTTTTAATTGCATTTATAACTTTTTGACTGAAAGGAGAAACGAGAGAGAGAGTGACCAGATAATTTCTTAAAATTATGCTAACAAAATTGATTTTTTCTCAGATTTTCGTTTAGCAAAAACTTTGTACACATTCATTTAAACGAAGAGCAAATTGAACTTGCATGCAATTTAAGTATGCATAAGATAAGCAATTCTCGTAGTAAAAAATTGCATCACTTTCATCTGACGTAGATACTCGTAGCTAGTTTCTCGTAGTTCTGATAAGGAATTGACTCATTTCCTTCGGACGACATTAAACACGTTACTTTGCGTAATAAAAATAATTTTATTATTGAGTTTTTGTGACCGCTGTTGAATACCTTCTATACTTTCTTATTGGCTGAAATAAATGTTTTTTTATTTTATTATATTGTGGTTTCCGAAAGCCGTCATCTAAGCCGGTACCTACATAATCTTGGTTGATAAGACCGGGATGCAAAAATGCAGTTACATACATGACCGTATTCAGATCTTACTCGTATAATAAAAATCTTCCATATTATTTTAAATAAAGAACACAATGCTTTTGGCTGTTCATTCAAATATTCATTTGAAAATTGAACGCACATAATTTGGAAACAGAACGAGTGCATTGCACTTGGAAACTATTTTGTCAACAAAGATAAATGAACTCTATTTTATAAGAGTGAGTCAAAGACCTTGATAATGACGCGTGAAACGAGTCAATAAAATTTTTCGCGAGTTCTTGAGGCGTCTGAGTGTATTTATAATAGACCGTGAGCGTTGGCAGACTTCCGCGATTATAATAATTTAAATAGGAAACTAATTAGTGATCGAATCATATCGGAATCGATTTTTAATATTTTTGTTCATGTATACCTTATCAAGAGCCGTGTTGGCTAAGTGGGAGCACACTCGACTTTCATTCCGAAGGTCGTGGGTTCAAACCCCGCCGCGCACCTCTGATTTTTCTTGTAAAATTATGTGTGCTTTATAAACACGTGCTCTAACGGTGAAGGCAAACATCGTGAGGAAACCGGCATGTTCTGAGAACTTTGAAAAAGTTTGAGGGACATGTGTCATTCACCAACCCGCACTTGGCCAGCGTGGTGAATTAAGGCCTAATCTCTCTCATCAAGAGAGAAGTCCCTGTGTCCCAGCAGTGGGAACGGAATAGGGGTGTTATGATACCTTATAGAATCTCAATTCTGTATTTAAATTTTTATTCAATTTTTCAAATTTAGTCATCAAAAAGCTATATTGCCACTACACGGCACGGGTCTCGGTTCAGAAATAAGAGAGCATTAAATATTATTATGACTTCATGGATCAAATGTATATTAACGGTAGGAAATATAATTTCTTAAATAAAAGTCTATAAATAAATTAAATGAATGAAAAGACAGTTTAAATTCAGTTTTTCAAAACACGAAATTTTTAAAAATAGTAAAAATTTGTTCATTAGTATAGACTTTATTTTTAAAGGAGTATTTAGCTTGCTTTTCCAAAATCGCAAACGAGTTGACCTAGATGGGGGTTAGCAGTCAACTATCTCGGTTTACTTTAATTTACACGGTCAGGGAGGTGGAAGTTATATCTGGGACGGGTTTGTGCGTCATTTGCAATTTTCTGATGCCTATAGTGTTTCAACTTTTTGGACAAAGGAAATTAGTCATACTTGGTAAACGACTTCGTTTTTAGTAACAATAGTCGTAGCGTTCACGATAGAAATAAACGTCTTTTGTAGATCGCGATCGTAGGGTTTCTTGGATTTTGATTATTTGTAATATTTGTATAGTTATTTCTAAAGTTATTCTTATGGTAAAACGCTGTCTTTCGAGATAATCAGGTTTTGGTTGAACTTTGACGACCTACCTACACCTGTAACACAAGCTTCGAGCTTACCACGGGGGGACAATTCACACGTTACTGTGTGAATTGTCCAGCAATATTTATATAATAAAAATATGAATTTAGGCTTCTAGTTTTACCTACATCAAAGTTATAGGGGTAAAATGAGCTGAACTGCTTCAAGGAAAGAAAAAGTACAGTTGCGCTTTTTTGCTCGACTCAGCAGAGGTACTACCGGGGGCACTACCGATCTAAAATATCCGGTTAATTAACATAATTTGATTAGTATAATCCTAAGGGCACGTCGGACACTTGTATGAACGCGGCATACACGGAAGTACGTGACTGAATAGGACCTTAGCCAGGGTCATTTTTGGTTTTAATTGCATTCCTTATGGACGTCACTATAAAATTATAGGTACACTTACAAGATCGTAACAAAGGCATATTAAAGAAACAGATATACGAAAACTAATAATGGCTAACGTCAAAAAATCTGGAATATTGCAAATTTGTTTTTCGATATCTTGAAATTTATGTTAGGAATACGTTCTGGCCACCGCAATATTGTTTGTCCTATACGATCCGATGGACCAAAGCAGTTACCGAATGGTTGCCTAGAAATATACAGAACCCTAATACGGCTCCTTTGAGGCAGACCACCAGCCCGATGGTTTAATGATATTGTGAAAGCTGCAGGAAATCACTGGATCCGGGTGACTGAAAATCACAAATCGCTCGTAGATGATACGACTTATATTCAAAGCCTGAATAATTAATTGATACCTATCATTATAATCTCCTATTGCATCCTATTGACGCGTCTTAAGACTTAAAATATAAAAAATATAAATTAAAATATAAGTATTTTAAGTCACTTTCATCCTCATAAGGTTTATTAGAGTAACAAAAGTACCTTGGTGATGATATCTCAGATCAAGATCAAACCAAGATGCACTGGAACGTATTTAGTTCAAGATCCGATACAAAACAAACTCATTGGATTGACGTCACATTTAATTTTGATACGAAAGTAAACAGCCTAAATACTAATAATAAACACCTATATATTAAAGTGTTTTATTCGGTTTCAAATTCATGATTTTCCGATTGTTAACCTTTTAGATTTGAATCTTTTTCGATCTTGTTTTGCTTTGTGAATAATTATATAAATAAAAAAATAAAAAATTAATACATTCCAGGGAAATTTCCAGGAAGATTGTTAAATACTTTTATGCGCATAGTATGGTGGAGTGGAATATAAAGAAAACATAAACATAAAATGTAGTTCGTTTGATGACACCGACAGAAAATAGATGAGGTGCTGCTATTATATAATAGCTATACATTATATGGTCTTAGAACACGAAACTGGTAACATACCAATGATTTATAGTCTTTGAGTTTCCCGATATTTCGGCACCGTTTCAAGCGCCATCTTCACAGATACTATATTGCGAGTGGGTTCTTATATTTAAAAAAATCCATGGCAGTTACAAAAGTTTATAGAGAGAAGGTTGATGTGGGATTTTGACCAGATGTAAGTCGGCAGTCGGAAGTACCGATGACCTCAACCATGGTCAACGTCTTATCGCTTACAAAGCAGATATCTTTTTTCCGGGCACGAGAATAAAAATGGTTCCTCTTAATATAAATTGTTATTATTAATAAATTTTGTCTTTATTATTGTAAGTTTATTGTAATTGGTTTAAACGATTTTATTTTATGATCTTGTATAATTTATTTTAAATAAGTATTTACACTAGTTTTGATTGAGAACTGATATTTATTGCGTGCCATTGTACTGTAAAGCAAATTATTTCTGTAAATGCGTCTTAATTTGTAAAAATGTAGAAATAAACTTCATTTAAAATGACATTATAACGGTATTCATGTGAGTTATAATTATTTTGTGCGATGACAAATATCGAATTAATTCATTATTTGTACAATTAAATTCTGCGATGGTCGCGAAAGCCTTATATTAATTATAATAAGAATCTGACTTGAACCTGACTTGAACCTGACTTGAACCTGACTTGAAAATAGGAAATAAAATTTTTATAACATCAATAACAAAGAATTAGAGTTCTGTCATTGAAAGTGACATAACGTATTGTTTCTAACGCGTGCGCATGATCGGAATAGAATTACATCCATTAAATCCTTCCGTAAGTCACAACAAAGTTCTTAAACGTAAATGTATGACACAAGGTTATTTTGTATTGCGTTGCATCATATCATTACAGTGTTTATCCATGTTTCCAGTATTTTAATTAACTTATAATTAAAAAAATAATAATCTATCTATATATAAATTAATTGCTGGTGTAATTAAAGATATACAATATCTACATTACATATTTAAAATCATCAGATTTTAGCTATTAAATAAAATATTTGCTATAAAACTTCAAAGATAAAAGGACTCGCTTCCTTATGCAAAGAGGTTCGGATCTTCTTTGTATAACCTGTGTACATAAGGAAGCGATGGTTCCGGTCGCAATGTCAATGTCAATTACGAGGTTGATCGTATAATGAATATATCAACATATTTGTTTTTTGATAAAAATAAAGGGATTGCCAAAATGGTGTCCGCATGAGTAACCATGCTATAACTTTGTTATTTTATTTAAACACTTAATACTGCCATTTTGCCCTTTTAAACGCAGGGTAAATATTAAAAGGTGGACGAAGCCGAGGGGTGGAAAAATAGTATAGATATAAAAAAAAACATACAAGTAGATATAATAAATAAACCAAACAAGAAAACGTATATAGGCACAGTAAATGGCATGTCTGCAGTAGTTGGTGTTGGATTACATAGTATAAACTGTACAGTACACAATATTAAAAATATACAACCATAAAAACAATAACCCTCGCAAAGATACTCAAGTTCACAAAACGCATTCTGACTCGTTGGGGCCTCTAGCCTCCGAGATCCGCGCCTTGACATTCAGGTGCGCGTGAGCAACGAGCTAAACCGTTCCATTTTTAAACTTCCATACTTCCGAATTCAATATTTCCTGTATCGAACAGTGGACATGATACTTAAGATTGTAGTAAGACAAGTGATTGATAGATTTTTTATTTTATGCTTTTAGAGTTTGAAGTTTTTATTTTGATTTTAATGATTTCTTATTCTCTGAAAACCATAGTCCACCCATTTAAATGTAAGTCTTAAATTTTCCCACCTAAATCTCAGGAACAAGTTATTAAGAGGAACTAATAAAATAATCAAGTATTGGTTTAAAGTTTTTATAAGTTCCTTCTTCAATAAATTTAAATGACATTTTATTCGTTTTATGTTTAAAACTAATTTGAATTTATCGGTTTTGCTAAAAAATTTGGCAGTAGTGGCAATTTAAGATGATTTATTTATTAAAATTAATTCATGATAAACACAGTATTTTGACTTGATTTGTTAAAATAAAATAAAATAATAATTACATAGGGCACGGATTAACGTTTTGAGTTGTATTTATGATCTTAAATATTTACACGTGACTTTGTTACTTATTAACTAGGTATACAAAAAGAATTGACTTACTTCTACTGCCTGTAACAGGTCTTTCAGACGTTTACCAAGCTATTATCTGATAATTGTATTAACTGTTACAGAATCAATTTCAATGATATTACATTTCAATTGATATACAATGTTAAGGTTGGTTAAGAACAAAACCTAACCTAGTTCACAAATGACCAAAAAATTGCATGCCTTAAACAATAGATCCGAAACTGCTATTCAAAGTAACCCCACTCAAAGGAAGTGAACTTTCACTGTATTGGAAAGTTGGTGTAAAAACTTATTTCGGCAAAGGTTGTTGACCCAAACATGGAGGTTCGAATCTAGACAAAGAAGGTTTCGTAACGAAAGTAAAAGTGCTCAGGCAGTCACGAGAGATGATTTGCGAATGTCATGGTTATCTGACGAAATGTCGGTTGGAGGGGATGCAGTTTATTAAAAATCAATATAAATGTTTCTTGATGAATTCAATAATCCTTTATTCTGAACTTTTGTTTTTATTTGTGAGCAAAAGTTTAAAATGGCAAATTATAACCTTTTATAACATACCATTTTAAAGTTTTTTTTAATAGCATTATTATGTTGTTTATTTTTTGGAATTAAATATAAAAACAAAAAATGACATTAAGGATGCACCCCCCATCAGCGCAAACTCGACGATCGGCTAAGTTCGGCTAATTAAGTAAGCGAGGTGCATGACGGACGCGACAGATTTCTCGCGCAAAATTATGTTGGGTTCACGGGATGTCAAAAGAATTTCACTGAAGTTAGTTCCTTCTATAATTTGAAATTCATTTTGTAGACCCTAAGATATATAAGGTAATACTAGCGTTCCGCCCCGCGGCTTCGCCTGCGCTAAAATATATCTTTAAGCGGATATGTGTATTTTTAAAGTTTAAAGTATAAATTCCACACACGGCTTTTCCCGTGTTTTAAATAACTATCATAAATGTGTATGTATATTATATTAAGTATATCAGAAATCTATAGCACCCGTAACACAAGATTCTAGCTTACCACGGGGCTAGATGTTGCTTTGTGAATTGTCTAGAAACTAGCAATATTTATTGATTTAATTTTATTTATTAGGTTTTTTGGCCGTAAGCTCAGGTATAAGAAAAATGAAAGGGCTGGGGATTTCATTAATAAATAAATAAAGTTTTCTGAACTAAATTTCACATGAAATGTTAAAATTCATAGTCTGCCTTTTATTTCTGATTGATTTTATAAACGAAAAGTCAAACCGTTTGATATACTTCAATATTAGATAAAAGTGAATTTACAGAAGAATAAGTTCCTAAAGCTTAACCCTAAACTGCATGATTATTTTTCTTAAAGAAAAATTTGTGATGGTCATATTATAAGTCTTTTAGATAAATAAAGTAAAATAAGATATAAATATTTAAAATTGATTTAAAAATTTAATATGAATTGAGTTTAAGGGAAAAACTATTTTTATATTTAGTTCCATATAATATAATGGCAAAACATGCAGTGACCTACCTATATTTTAAAATATCATTCGCAGGGCATGCGGAAAGTGGTCAATTTTTTTTTTAAATATAGGTATAACCCGCGCAATTAAAAATGATATTTGACAATGGCGGCGGGTACGTATGGTACGATTGGCAAAACAATTTCTCAAACAGGCCGGCGTCACGACGAATTTCCCATACAAACGTAATACCAAAATTATTTTTAATTCGAGCATATTTCCATGGTATTATTGTATTATTATTATTTAAATAGTATTTTTATCTCGGTCCCTACAGAGTTTTTTTTACAAAATACTTATTTTAAATGAAATTATTTTTTTAGTAAAGTAAAGTACCTACCTAAAGAGTTTAAACAGCTTTGCGTTATAAACCCGGCGTCGGCGCTTTTATAACGTCTTCAATGTGATAATTCATACATATATATATACAATATTCATATATTTAAATTAAATATAAATAATAATATAGTAAAGGAAGATGTTGACGTAGCGGAGGCTTTTAATGCCTTCTTTACTGATATTCCAACTACTACAACAAAAGCTTTGAATTCGTCCCAGTTATACGCCGAATCATTACTTAAAGAATGCGTACCAATATGTGAAAAAGAATTTAAATTTCGATATGTAGATGCCTCAGACATCAAAAAAGCTTTTAAATTAATTAATGTAAAAAAAACAAAGGACTTATGGGGTGTATCAGTAAACATTCTCAAGTCACTTATAGATACATTAGCATCAGATTTAGCTTTGATTTTTAACAACTGCATTGATTGTGGTATGTTTCCAGATTTGATGAAGCATAGTAAAGTAATACCATTATTCAAAACTGGTTCTACTTTAGATCCGACAAACTTTAGACCAATATCAATATTGCCTACTTTCAGCAAAATTTATGAAAAGCTTATTTTAATTCAATTACTGCAACATTTCAACAATAATAAGCTTTTACACGATAAACAATTTGGTTTCACTAGAGGCAAATCTACTACCGACGCTGGCATCGAATTACTTACGCATATTTACGATGCATGGGAAGATTCGCAGGATGCTCTTGGAATTTTCTGTGATTTGTCCAAGGCATTTGACTGCGTACATCACGGAACATTAGTAAGCAAATTATGTCATTATGGGATAAGAGGTGTATCTTTGGACCTTATCACCTCATACTTAAGTAACAGAATTCAGAGAGTTGAGGTAAATGGTAAAAGGTCTCAGGGGTCTTTGATAACAATGGGTGTACCGCAGGGATCCATACTTGGTCCTTTTCTATTCTTGATCTACATTAACGATTTGCCCCATCTGGTTAAGAAAAATCACGACATAGTATTATTTGCTGACGATACTTCTTTAGTGTTTAAGTTAAATAGACGTAATAATGATTTTGACAATGTAAATAATGCTATAAATAAAGTCGTGGATTGGTTCAGCGCAAACAACCTATTGCTGAACGAAAAGAAAACAAAATGCATTAGATTTACCTTACCTAATGTAAAGAACGGGGTACCAGTAAATGTTAATATCAAGGGAGAGTCATTGAAGCCTATTGAAAGTACAGTATTTTTGGGCCTAACCTTAGACAGCAAGCTTCAATGGGGTCCACACATAGACGCATTATCTAAAAGACTAAGCTCTGCGGCATATGCTGTCAAAAAAATTCGTTTTTTGACTAATCACGAAACATCTAGATTGGTGTATTTCAGCTATTTTCACAGTATAATGTCTTACGGTATACTGCTGTGGGGATGTGCTGCTGACGCGCTTATCAATAGTATATTTGTCTTGCAAAAAAGGGCTGTACGTGCTATGTATAATATGGGTCCAAGGGAATCTTTGCGAGAAAAATTTAAAGAAATAAATATAATGACAGTAGCTTCCCAGTACATTTTCGAATGCTTAGTTTACATTCACAAGAATTTAAGTAACTTTCCTAAGAAAAGTGATTATCACAATGTAAATACTAGAAATAAAGATAAACTTGCATTGCCCCGTATTCGACTACGTAAAGTTAAAGTTTCTTTTAAGGGATGTTGTGTTCGCTTTTATAATAAAGTGCCCAAAGAATTTCACCAACTGTCAATGAATAAATTCAAGAAAATTGTAAAGGGTAATCTTTGTAAGAAGGGTTATTATAAAATTTCAGATTATTTAAATGATAATAATGCATGGGAACTTTCATTATTAAATTCAGGGGAAGAAAAAAAAAAAAAAAAAAGGGGGGGTGATTGATAGTGATGACATGTCCAAGTTAATCTTTGTGATTTTACGGACAAAATCTGAATCAATCAATCAATACAAACGCTTTTAAATCAAAAAATAATTCTAATTTAATTTTTAAAGTTTCGGTTCTAAGTATGGGGACCTTTTCAAACTTTTTATGAAATCCTAGTGCGATTCACGGAATACATCTACTTACAAAATTTCAGCTTTATAGCTATTATAGTTTCGGAGTAAAACGGCTGTGACATACGGACGGACGGAGACGGACGGACGGACGGACGGACGGACGAACGGACATGACGAATCTATAAGGGTTCCGTTTTTGCCATTTGACTACGGAACCCTAAAAAGCGTCACGTTCTAAAAGCGCCAAAGTGTGAACACGTACTTGGGTATGCCAATGTTCTATTTGAACGCTTTTTTAACGGACGTTAAAAAAGCTTTTTGTAGCGCGTACTTCACTGTGTGAGTACCTATAGAGATAGCGATAGAGAGTGAACGAGAACGCATGCGAGCGGACGCCATTTATTATTAAAAAACTTTATATATTAAAAAAATCATAGTTATATTGGTTGTGTGTGATATAGCACTGAAAGCAACGTAGGGTTAAGAAGCACAAAAACGTAGTGATTTGTTTGTTCTATGAAATATCTTAAATTTACTTTTTCATGAATTGACATGACATAATTTATGACAGTTCTCATAAATAAATCAAAACTCTTTGAGATCTCAAAACTATAAAAAAGTTTTATTAAGTCATAATCCATGTATTACTTATGAATTTATTGTTTGAAGTCTCCTCCTGTATTTTATTATAATATATAAGTACCTACACTTTATTATTATATGTATACCAGCTGCCCCCGCGAACTTCGTCTCGCCATATACTTTATAATATTATGATGCTGTGTGGATTGTCCAATAAGCCACAGACAAAACAGAAATTTGAAATCCAAAGGGCGAAAAATGCTTTGGTGTCAAAAATGTCATGAAAGCTTTACTGTCTATACGTTTTGTTTACGTTTGTAACGAATGTAGGTTACTTTATATTTTTACGATTCCGTCGCTTCTTGCACTTATTATACAGATTTCGCATATTTGAAATAAAAACCAAACAAGTACAATAATTTTTCAATTCATTTTTTACGTAATTAGTGCGTTATATAGCGATTTGAATGCAAGAAACGACGCGATACGTGTTCCCAGTCCCAAAGCCAGCGGCTGAATGAATTTGTGACACGAAGATGCCCGAATGGTCAGTTTTCGCGTAAATTTTTTCGCAAATTTAGGATTTCTTATTTTACGGTTAAAATAATAGAAATTTTAACAATCTAACACGCTTTCCCCCTGCTCTATAACCTGTTCGTTTACTGTACAAAGTATCAAGGCTTATTTTAAAGTATTTATTGAATAGCGACGATTTATTGTAAAATTTAGAGCGAACTTTGGATTATTTTTCTATCGAGAAAATTTTATGTAATCGTGTTTTCGTAACTGTAATCCCCTAGCATATATCCTGAACTATAACATATATTAATCTCAAAGTAAATGCTTTATTATTGTGGAAGATATGTTTGTTAACAAAAAGCAATTTCAAGCGATTTGACGCCCTAAGGGGCCTTAAGATGCAAATGGTTATTATATAAAACTTTGTAGGAGTATTCTACTAGTTCTCATTTCATATGCTTTAAAAAAGTCATTTATTAATGGATCAAGTTGAAAATCTGGCAAATACTTGTTTTTAATAAAACTTAACAACTTGGAAAACCCGTAGTGAATAATAATAATGTAGTCTAAAATTTACAAAGTTTGGTAATTAACAACTGGAAGTATTTGAGATAATTAGCTAATAATTATTAACAATATATAATAAACTACCTGACCCGCCCGCGACTTTGCCCGCTTCTGTTATTACGACTATAATATCAAAACCACCTTAATTAACCCAGCCATTCTTAAGCATTGATTTTTAATCTAGATTTTGCTCGAAATCCTTTTTGTTTTAACTATTTTATCATGTGTCTCTAAAAATCCGTAATTTTAACATTATTAAAGCTGAAATACAGTAACATTGAGACGTTATGTGCTACGAGAGACCGTAGCTTCGTAGCACCTCTACGGCGTAGTTCTTTACGTTACTGAAGCTTGAATTGAGCTATTTCAGATTAGTTATTTTTTAACGAGTTATTTATCTGTTTTATGTAGTACCTACTTATTATTTTAGCAAAAATAATTCAATTTTTTTAATAATAAAAAATATTTTAAATACCAGCTTGAATGAGAAGTAAGATTCTTCAATAGTTGTGATTTCTTAAGAGGTTGTTTCAAAGTTAGCTACGCTGTTTTCATATTATTTGAATACTTAAACTTAATAATCACTATTTTGATGATAGATTTTTCAAAAAAAATTTTTTGGTGTCATTAAGTTTTCATAATAACAATTTAATGTAATCTCTCTTTGTGGATTAGTAAATAATATTTACCCATCGTGGAAGTCATATTCTGCAGTTGTGTCGCTTGAAGTGAGGCGTCCAGCGCCTCCTCTGGCCCCAGCGTGGTACGATCCGTCAGCTTGCTCAGAACACCATCACAAAACACGTCCAAAACACCTTCTCACTATCATAGTTAATTAAACCATCCAATTCAGCAATCCAGAGTTTAGATTTCTTCTGTCCGGAATAAAAAGGATATCACTGGTGCGCTCGCTAACCTCTCGATTCGGCAAAATCACGATAACGACTGCGCGCAAATGTCGTCATGTCGAAATTCGAAACACTTTCACCTAAATATTCCGCCTCCGTTTCGGCGACGCGGGCGTCGATCTCCGCGCGCACGCACACACCGCCGTTCAGTGCTCAATTACGTACTGTAAAAATTGCGTCAGTGTTTTTCGACCTTACCGAAACGCGCCGCCGATGTATAGTTATCTCTGTCTGTTGTACACCGTTAGTTTTTTGTTTCGTTTTTTTTATCTGTGTGTGCGGATTTCGATAGCGGGGTCGTTGAACTGCCGAAAAGGGTTTGGGATTCGGTTGGCGCGGTTAGGTATGGTATGGTGCGAGGCGCGGTAACTACTGGACGTGTGTGGTAGGAGCGTCGCGAGCGCATAACTGGGTCAGCCGATCGCGCACGCGCTTCTTCATGACCGCACTAACCTGACTAATTCGACTATTCAATGCACACGTTTAAATTAAACGAAGTCAATTTTTATTCCTAATTCAACAATGTCACTTGATTGTTAGTTTGTTTATAGATCTTTATGGCTAAGTATTTTATGGCTATGAAAGTAAAAATAATATTTAACCAAAAAATATTTATGGTTTTATGCCTATGAACGTTTCCATATTTACTCACTCTTCTTCTCTAATGGTTTTTTACATCAGAATACGGTTAGCTCCGTCGTTCCGTGTGCTTCATTCACCAACTAAATATGATCAACAAACCGCCTGGATTATACCAAATCACCCGAAAGCCTGTAATAAGTTCTACAGGGGAGACTTATGCCTAGTAGTGGGACTTAATATGGGCTGTTATGATGATGGCATAAAGAGGATCGCGATAGCGAAGCTACGATTTAGTTTTATAAATAATATCCATTTTATCATCACCATATTATATGAATACAATAACAATATTCAATTGACCAATTTATACTAAATCTGCTTTTAAAGACATAGAGATTTTTTCTAGAACAGTGACCTTGTATTCT
Source organism: Chloroclystis v-ata (assembly GCA_963691955.1). Classification (NCBI taxonomy): domain Eukaryota; kingdom Metazoa; phylum Arthropoda; class Insecta; order Lepidoptera; family Geometridae; genus Chloroclystis; species Chloroclystis v-ata. The sequence goes on from OY829905.1 coordinate 8,780,010, forward strand.
TTTTTTAAACCTGATGCTGACAATGCTGCAACAATTTAAAGTTAATTATCAACACGCTCAAATTCATTGAATATTCTGCCAGCATTATTATCTTTTCTTTTGTTTTTGGGTAATAAATTCCGTACAATGCGACAACCGTTTAAAACTAATGGAATCGTGAAACGTGCTATCAAATGCGCTTGATTCAATACAATGACAAGTGCTGTACCTACATTATACATAATTATGATATATTCTGTGCTCTAGTTGGAATGTGAACAACTTTTTTGTAAAAGGTTAGCCGGGCCGATGGCACACTTCAGTGTTGAGTTACACTAGGAGAGTTCATTCGCATTCGGCCCCTATTCATAAGTATTTGGATTATAACTGAATCACTGATTCAACAATGAGCCTATTACAATTACAATCGGACATTGTAATTCCTAATGATTGTTATTTACGATTATGAACTATCAATACCGCACTAAATGCACCGCTAATACAGAAAATACATTTATAATTATAAACAAGTACATTTTTCAACCACAGACAATATTTATATCTGTGGCATTACAGGCCACAATAAAAAAGAAAGCTCTGTTGCCATTCAAAATTCGAACGAGATTGACAGCTTGTCATATTGTGATGGCGGAGTCAGGTATCGCGTTGTATTTTTAGCGGGAATGGTTGAAACTGGGTTAACTATTTTCCCAAGAAAACACGGCCACTCGAACATTGACGCAACGGGCTGTGTATGGCTGCTGAAGAATAGAATAGAGAAGGCGTTGTAATATGGTTATTCTGTGACCCGTTTTATCTAGTTTTAACAGTAATTTAGAGATTAACAGATTTGTTTGAAAACCATCTTAAGTTTTGAATTTACGGAATTTCGAACAAACTTACTTACAATTAGCTACGAACGTTTCTGCAACTTATTAGTGTTCATGAAATCACTTCGTAAATTTAACATAAATCATAGGTCATTCAATTACCGAAGGTCTTTGAAAATTGCTGGGGACGATAAATCAGGTCAGCTTGCACTTGCATAACGTACATCCTTCAGAAAGATGGGAACTTTGACTCCGATCCAACGTCAAGAGTTGAGCGGTAATTTACAGTACAAAAGTATGAACTACGTTATTGGTACTAAAATTTCTGTAATAACAAGCTTTGGTTTACAGGGACACGTACTTAAGACTCTTTATAAATTATCAGAGGTGTATAAGATGTTAGTGTTTTGCTCAACTACGTGAGTATTCGAGTAGAAACACTTAGAATGTAGATCCTTGGATGGAAACCTTATCCTAACATTTTACAAAAATAAATCAATCAATTGGATATAATTAAGTATTTTAAGTACTACCTAAATACTTGATGGTCATTTAAGATTCGTTTTTTTTTTAATTTGTTCGTATGCGCGCTATCCATGAACCTTGCTTGTGAAGTATCAATGTCTCGATTCGCGTGCAATAATTCTGACGTAAATCTTTTGTCTAACCCGACTGGTAACAATCGATTACTTTTATCAGCAGTGACCTTATCATACAATGACATTTGATTGGCTGAGTCGGATGTTTTTGACGAATTATGCAAGATAGAGGTAGGTCGTTCAACTTGATTTGGGCCATCTGGTCTCTGTGGAACACAAAGAGCGATATGGCTGGATGGCTGCGTGATACGGGGACTTTACGACATGTGGCGAAATATCCGTGGTGTCCAATGTTTCTGTTCTAGTGTGGGAAGTTATGAATTTCCACACAGGAACGTTCAGACTAATTGTTTATTCTAAATTGATATTTTTATTATAATAATTTTTACAGAAGGCTAGTGTTCTTGGAGAAATCTGTACTAGTTTTCAATAAATAAATAAATTATATCAAGATCGTTATCTATTCGATTAAATGTTCAATAAAACCCAAATAAATACCAAGCCTTTATCGCGAACACCGATAATGTATTTCAATAAGAACATATTTTCCAAATAACTATGATTTAATACATAATACATTAAATGATATCCAACAAATCCCATATATGAACTTCATGGTTGCTACAGAATGGCAAACAAAAAATGGTCGTAAATACAGTTGTGCTGTATCTATTGATATCAAATGGGAATAGAAGAGGTGGTTTTCAAAACTGATATTGTGTAAATATTTGTTCAATTGATGTGACACTTGCAGTGTTTGCATGACACGGTTCTTATTTAGGTTTTCAAACAATATATATATCTCTGAATTTCACGTTTGATATTTTGGAGGAAAGATAAATTGATACAGGTATCGATAAAGATACATGTACGCGATTTGATGAAAGGAAATTCAATACTAATCTATAATTTCATGTTTTATTTTTCAAATTTGTTTGTTAACGCTTAGGGTCTCGGTGACGCGTGTTGGTTATATACCACAAAATACCAAAATTTTTAGATAGAAAAAAATCTTACCTTTTATTGGAATTATAAAAGTGTTTAACATGTTGTGTCAGAATATTTTTTTAAATATTATTAGTTTCACATTAAATATGTAATTTATTAAATTACTTTCAAACACAGTATTTTAAACTATGTTATCGTTAAATAAGCATGAATTCAAGTTCAGTAATAATTTGACCGATTATATGAGCCGTTTTGTTGTTTTCCGAATGTTGAAATGCTAAATTTTGCAGACTCAAGCGATAAAAGTGTTAACGACCTTAAAACAGCTGAACAATACAATGTACTTGCAATCTTGATCATTTGGTCTGATACCTACTTTAACGCCTATTAATTAAATTGGAATATTATAATAAATTTTATAACGTTTTTTTTAATTAGTAAAACTGTATTTAGGCCGATGCCAGGAATAATAATAGGATTCTTCAATGTGAACATAGTTACTTTACTTAATTTAATAAATTATTCTATTCCAGTCTAAAAATAAAATGTAAAATACAGATATTCTATGAATAATGGCATAATCATGCCTAGTCTGTTATCGAACTACACTGAAATGATTATGAATCATAGAACACATATGCGATGTGTGGACAGAACCACCACGTCATTAAAAACAATAAACAATGGGCATATCACTAACATAAATTAACAGTAACTGTACTTTTTGGCATTCTTGCAACAATATTACAATACCGTGCCATGGAATACCAGATTATGTATGTGCCAATAACAGTACAACAAAGTTAATTATGCATTTACCACGAACTAATAAAACCCTCTATAACACTTTACGTAACCTAAAGGGCCGTTATCTCGTATAAATAACCAATTGATGTCATAATCGAATATTGTATGGTAAAACAAACTGGTCTAAATCTGGGACGTTTCTCAAACTTAATGGTATTGGATACGATTGCCCTTCAACAAAGCGGAAGCTGGCCTACAAATAGTGGCGCTTTATATGGCTTGTGGTACACGCAGCACGTTTCCTATTACATAAGGCGCGCGCGCAGCGAGGCCCGCGCTGCCGCCGGTTTCACAATCAGCCTCAGCCACCGAACCAACGTTTTCACTTTTTCGCTGTCAAGAACGAGCTAACGATAAACAAACTAACATTTTGGCCGCCACTGCCAACACAGCGTAAACAACAAGCGACGTAACACCACAACACCGCCACACCAACCTCACAACTAACACAACGCAACTAGGCTCAATTTCCCACACAAAGCTGCACAACCTACGACAGATCTCACCACGTGGATGGTGCCACGATGTACCAAATAGAAGGTCTTCTATTCAAATTATGATCAAGAAATCTGAACTTTATACCAACGAATTAACATTGCATTTTAGATGACTATGAATTTGATTCTTGGCGTTACGATGTACAATGTAAGGTTGTAGAAATACCGAGGCTGTTCATTGACCTTTTGCTACAACATAATACTAGCGAAACAAAAGATGAATTTTGTTAGACGCATAGAGCCTTGATCTACCACTAAACACACATTGGTACGGTATTTAAAGTAGTAACTTAGTTTTACATCAGATTTAAGTTTTTTCAATCTGACTGTATTGGAAAACTCTAGCTGGATATTTTAATTTCGTAGCAAACATAGTTCGTAGCAATTTCGTAGCGCTTTCGTAGACAGTTCTCTACTTCAATAGTGTTTTGAAATGTGATTGTTTCAATTCAGATTAAACATCTCAACATTTGCCTGACGGTTATGAAATGGCAACAAATTGAATGTTCTGATTACGATCGACCTCGACAAATTCACGATGCAGCTGCTAGTGTAATATCTGAAGACAATACAACACAAACGTGTAGTGTGAATTAATTACATCGGCAAAAAAAAGAACTGCTGAATAAGTTTTAGGATCGTTAAATCTTCTTAAATCAACGGAAACTAATACTCATTTAAACATTTACACGTTAACTTGAAATACAGTTTACAATAAAATTATCGTCTTAGCATTGCATCCAATTTAACTCGGACACTGATCTTCATCATCCATCACCCAATATTAAGTAATTATTGATTTCTTGGGTGATGTTAAGGCATATACATATACTCGTAATGTATCATTGGATGTAAACTTTTACAAACTATCATAGTGAATTTTTTTACAATAATAATGGTATATATTATACGGACGTTAAATCAGCATTTAGTTTGAATAAAACTATTTTGAATACCAGTAGGAGGAAAGCGTCTCTACAATTTTGTTTCAAGTGTGAAGTGTTAAGTGTTTTTTTTGCATAAATACCAGTTTTAATGGCTGTCACACATTAGCATGGAGCTAGCAAACGCTGACATTGCCTCTCACTAACCACGTAACTCTTACGTAAAAGGTCTTTGCCCTTGTTTATTTGGGACGAATGTAATAAAAAGATGTTTTAATTTACTAGCATTAGCACTTGAGGTTACGGTTGGGCAATGACAATGCCTGATCATCGAATGCCTTTTCAATTTATTTGGCAATGTTGATTTAACTGAGCGTTTACGAAAGTTTTTAAGTTAAAGCTTTTACGAGTGCAGGCTTTCTTTTTTGAAGGCATTTTTAGCACTTTCTTTTGTTCGACTTATCACACAGCAAGGCACGAAATGTTGATTATTTAGTTAGGCCAAATTAAAAAAAGTTATTTTATAACTTTTTAAATGTTTTATCATGGTATGTAACCCTTTTTTGTTTAAATACAGTTATTTTATATGTGTTTTCTTTTTTCACCTATTGCAGTTAAGGAACCTTATTTACGTTCCTAATTCCGAAACAGCGTGTAAGGCTATATATATATATCTCTCCCTTGTCAAAAGAGATAATAAATAGATGTTCATCAATTTTAGAAATAATTTTTCAAACATGTAAGGATGTTAGTGGGATGCAGGTGGCTGACGTTTCGCAAGTGGTCGGTGCATCTTTGCGTAAGCGGGCCACCAATGTCACGTTATATAATACTTTGACAGTTTTAGACGTCACTTGTTGAATTTGGAATTATTAAAACATGACCTAATTATTAATATGAAATATTGATTATATTTTGTGCATACGAGTATATTACATTATTATACTTATAAATTTTTGTCTGTTTTCTAAAGTAATTTTCTATAATCATAATTCTCTAAACTATGTATTAAAACATTTAATTGCTTTCCATTCAATGTTTTAATACGTAATACTCAAACTAGATGTATGGAATTTACTTTAGGTATATAACAATCTAGTGGATCATATACGACAACAGCTGGGAATTTAATTTCGTAATTATAAAGTACCAACGCATTTTATTGTAATAGACCCACTACGCAACAAGTTTCAAAATATAGAGTCCAAAACATAGCGAGTTTCCTCATTCATTACACATATCAAACATTTTCACTAAGACAACACTAAACTCCAAAGCTGTTCTAGATCCTATGGTTAGCTTCTAGCGAGATTAACACTTATCCGTTGGCGCAAACAGTTCAATTTTCCACATCAGGTTTCTTGTTACTATACTGATACTATGAAGTGATTTTAAACCTTATGACTCTGTAATAAGGTTTATTTATTGGGTAGAACTTGCTTCAACTGTCCGTGTGCCGACTTCTATAGAAAATTGGCATGTTACAGTTTCTGTAATAGCAAGTATTTTATTTGAATGTCGAAAGCCCTTTAATTGGTGTTACGTATGTGCCTTAGAAACATGTAGGTAAATATGAATGTTAAATTTTTTGGTAGTGCCACGGAAACCATTAGGTTGTCTACGTGCCAGTATTCTAGGTCAGATATCCGCAGGAAAGTAAAGCTGATACCAAAGCTTTAGACAATAGTAGCTGGTTTGAAGTATGATGTACTTAGCGCTATTGAGATTGCGTGGTTTATCATGAAAATAACAAGATTCAATTAAAATATGCTTGATACAGGTTTACGTGTGATCACATTAAATCGGATATAGAAGTTATGTTCTACAGGTGGTATACCTGTAATATGTTAGTAACCTTATATTCAAAAGTGCAAGTGCATTTATGCCACATTAGATCCTAGAGGGCGCTACAGGACACGCAAGCGAGAAGTCACGCGATCTCGCCACAGTAACACACTGAAAGAAACGCGTGGAAAAGGCCTTCCGGGGTGAACGGCCTCGTTGCGTAAAGAGTTCGCGCGGTGGCGCAAGAGCATACGCGTCGCCCCACTACCAGCAGGGTTGCCATGACTGTGGGTTACGTTTAAAAGTAACACCCAGTTGCACAAATATTGTAGACTTTCAGTAAGTGAAGCATTTTCTTAAAGATTGAATGAGATATTCGTGCCTAATGTCACGAAAATGAGAGACGAAATGTGTAAGAAAGTCTTATAATATGTTTGTACAAATTTTTATGAATATAAGTAGGTAAGAATATAATAGTATGGAAAATACTTAACTGGTTAGGTACCACAAAATAATTAAAAAGTAGCTAAGGAAAGCTTATACATTAATTAAAGTAAACTAGCAACTTGGACAGTATGAAAATCTTGCGTAAGCGCCATCTTGCTGCAAACACTCATAAATGTATAAAATCCTAAAAATTTAGAGCAACTCATGGTTTTTAGAATCACCAGTAATATAACGTCAAATATGGAATACTAAAGTATTGTTCAGGTTTTAAGATGAATACAAATAGCACCTGAGTAATCTTGTTATTCGATCTATATCAACCTGTACAGTCTCGTTGGCAGTATTCCGGCCGCAAGTTTGCAATACGAGTAAGAAGTGATGACGAAACACAACTTAATTCCTAGGTCAAGGTGTTGCTTCTCTTCGAAATGGGAAAATTGCCACACATCGGTGACCTTAACTCGAGTCCGCGTTTCGCAACACTGCGAATAAGCGCTGTACGACAAAAACTGACTCAGCATTTGAGCCCTTCTATTGCGTTGTGAAAATTTAGACAGCAAACTTTTTATTAACCCCAATTAATTTTAAAAATCAATCGTTATATGAAATTTGTCACTCATTTTATGACAATATTATATGTTGTTAAACCGTTTTGATTAACCTAAAATACTTAGGCGGTACAGGAAAAATTCTGATATAACCCAATTACTTTGTGTAGGTACATAATTCGAGGAACATTGAACTTGAAACAACATCCTCATTCTGTAACACAATAAAAGTATTTACATACTAGCTATAAATCCAACAAAGAAAACTAACATCCCTTATAACATTACTTTTTAATAATGACGTCATCAACTCGAGCGCCGCTAAAAAGTATGAAAGTAAGGAGCTCTTTTGCCAAAGAAATGGAAAGTCAGTTATACAACGCACCTGAGGGGCCGTGAAAGGCTTAATGTCATCGTCGTGGTCAAGGCTTTACTGATTTTTTTTAATTTAAAGCAGCTTGCTTCACGCGATATGTCTGCCAGTTGAGCCACCAAAAAGAAACTGGTCTGACCAAAACGTGATTAATAATAATTAAATAATAACCAAATTATTTCCTCTTTAAAAAAATACTAAGTATTATAAATAATTAGTTATCCATACTAATATTATAAGTGTGTCTGTTTGTCCGTCTTTCACGACAAAACGGAGCGACTAATTGACGTGATTCTGAAGTGGAGATCGTCGAAGGGATGGAGAGTGACTACTTCTTACCGCGGGAAAAAAAATATTTCCGCGGGAAAGTGTAGAACGCGGGCGAAGCCGCGGGGCGAAAAGCTAGTATATTATAAATACTTATACTTGCTTAACACTGTAAAATATATATGAATGAAGTAAGTAAATAAATAAATCTACTTGGATATTTCAGTTAGTCGGTGGCTATTTCGTAAAGGTTAAAAAACTATGCAAATCCCAGAATACATTGAGATCTGTATCAACTAGACGAGAAAGTTTGAATACTTCCGAGTAAGAAACAAAAATGACGCCCACTATAAATCACGAAGTAGACATAAATAAGCGATGAAAGTATTGTATTGAGAGATTCAAGTCGAAAGTGAGAGTAATTGGCTGTCTAGCTGCGCAGGCGCCGGCGCGGTAACGGCATCTAGTGTAACTAGCGGTACAACTGCCTATTGTGAGGAAGTTTCAGTTGTTGATCATAATTTATTTATTATTAGTGTTAGAATTATTGTAAATGACGTCATAAAATGTTACTATATTGGCAGGTTTGTAGGTATAAGTTTTATATACTGAAATAAACATTTATTTTATTTTTTTATTTATTTTATATGGTGTGTATCTTGCTTTAGTAGTAAATTGTATCAAATGTCAAAATTTTTATATTTATGGTATTTTAATGACAAGTTTCAGATAGTAAGCAACTTATGGTATCAATAATTGTTTTTTTACTTTCTACATACGCAATTTGTTTGTGCATCATTAGCGATAAACAAAATACATAAAAAACACCATATTTATACAATTAAAACAATGCCGTACTGAATGAGTACATTCTAAACGAAATCGAAATTCAAATTTATGAGTCACCGCAGAAGGCAAGTTACCGACAACAAAAAATAAAAGAGCATAAAAGAAAGTTCATTGTCAGAATGCTTTAAGTCGAAAGCGAGAGTAATGTCTAGGCTGCGCCGGCGCATTGTAACGGTACCGGGTGTAAGTAACCACGGCAACGGGGCACGAGCTATACTAGTACTACAAGTCCCGTAGGACGGGTTGTTACCCGCTAGGGATGGGAAATATTGAGTTTTTTTATCAAGATAAATATGATCATATATTCCATTTTTTTATTGCTTCTAAAATAGTTAGTCATGAGAATGCGATAAGGATTTTTGAAAAACATGGAAGATAACTTACTTCATTTTGCACTGGTTAATTTTTTTAAATCTTTACATAAAAATAGTTATTTGGGGATAATTATTAAAATGCTTCAAGACAGATAATTAGAACAATACATAAACCATAGTCATGGATGCCATAACTACCTCGAGTTTTCAATCATTTTGCAATTGGTAAATATGTGTTATAGTGACCATAAAAATCAAGGCTGTGAAACCAGAAATATTTTCTAGAGGTCAATAAACTATTACATCGATACGACATTTTGTCGATGGTTTTGAATTCCAATCGGGTCCCAACACTGGCAAAGCTTCGGTCAGCTACAGAGACCTTACTTTCTCTTTCGATACCCCTCACTCACACAAACAAGTTCTCTAGTCTATGTTTGTGTGAATAGAATAGTTACGTCATGATTGCTGACGCATCAAAGGTCACTGTTCCATATTTGATGGTGCACTTTCCATAGCAATCTTTACATTACAAATTTACGGCCGTGTGTTAATTTTTATAATGAAAAGCGCTGATGGTAATGGTTTTATGGTTTCCGTTTACTGTATTGGCTTGTTAGTTGCTTAATAAGTTTAGTCTTATTTCTAACTGCCGGGAAAGGGCTTTGCCCAGCAGTGATCAACAGTTTGATCTAGGCAGATACAAATCTCTAAATGAAAATTTCCGTTAAAACACTCGAAGTTTATTCATAGTTTTCCTCAATATTTCTAGTTTATTCATCGTTCAGCGTGCTGCACCGTGATTAGCCACACTAGTCCATGACTCGCGCGGGTTCATCAGCGAGGCCGCCACGCTGCGTGGGAAACCCTACTATTACCTGGTATAACACTTACATCCATCCGCTAGTTAAATTAAACTTTAATACGATGGGATAAGATTCATTTTAGTAATTGTATGACATCTCATATCTACTCCTAGGTTGTTTGGGAGAGCTTCAGTCATATGCAGTTTGAAAATGGAATATTCCATTCTAGCACTATAATAATGCTCTTTATTTTATCGTACATTATGTACTTCATAGCACAGAGAAGTTGTCTTTACTAGATCTGAAGAAATATAATATTAGATAATTTAAAATTGGAAAGCATATTTATAATGTATATTTATCGAGACAAATATCAATAGTATGCACGTTAATGTTGTACCTATAACTCTTTAAGATACTAGTTACTTTTTTCGATTACGATTTCATTCCATTTATTCAGCAATCCCTTCCGAAATGATTTTCATAGTACCCTTACAGTTTGTAAAAATAATATAAAAAGCTGTTCAAATGCCCAAAAACTCGTTTTCTGAAACTCAATGATAAATCGAGATTGAGTGAACTATGATGATAACTAATACTAGGTATTCTGTGGTTCAACTAGCATTCATTATAGTTGAATAATACCTCAGAAATAAATACCTGTGAGCCTAAATCAATGTCATCTGTGCAACAATCGTGTTCTATGTGATCATTCACATAATTTTTAGGGTGGTGGGTGCAATTTATTTGATTGTAGACATCTTAATTTTCGTAACTTTACGTAAATGTAGGGCAAGAAAACAAAATAAGCAAAACCTACTTTGTGCGAAACTTTTTAAAGTGCATGAGTTTAATGAGGTGTTTAGTTTCGTAATTTTATGTACTTACCTACTCGGACGACGTTAAATTTGGAATACCGTCTTAGAGCAAATTGTTTTCATCATTCAAGGAAACTTAAAATATGAATGTGCTATTTTGATTACTTACCTACTTTAATTTAATTTATGGGTTTAAAACGGACTAAATAACCAGTGACCAAAAGCTTTTGTAAGCGCTTGACCTGAATGTTAAGTTCAACAGAGTTCGTTGGTAATTGTTGGGTGCCTAGCTTAGCTTAGGTTGTGGAGCAACTTGGGTCGTAGGATGGTCGCCTACTAACACCTGACAAGTTTGATTGATTATCTTGGCAACACTGGCGAGCTTGTTTACTTGTCTGTGTAAAAGGGTTACGGAAAGGTGAAGGAACTAAGGTTTTTGTTTTAGTTTATGCCAATCCGAATACGAAAATGAAGGTTGTTCCCAATTCTGCTATATTTGCTTTTTTTTAATTGTTTTTCTAGATAAGTTAAATTAATTTGAAAATAACAACAAAAAATCAAATAAATAATAATCAATTTATTGGTAAGATATTTCATCTTCAGAAACAAACGATTAGGTCGCCCTTTACCTATACTAATAAAAGCCTGTATAAATGAATGATGATATTCTGATTTATACGATAATATGACTGTAGGCAAATTACGAAGCAAATTATATTGGAATCTTGGATCAATTACATTTTAAATAATTCCAGGTACAGTCAGCGATATTCAAATAATATCTTCTGGCAAGAATTAGCCAAAATTGGGAACAGTGCAAGACTGGAGTCCTTTAACCAGCAGTGGGACATTTATTACTCCATATATCACTCATAATATCAACAATAATAAAGGCTTGCAACTTTTCATGAGATGAATTAAATAGAGTAGATAATTAAATACATACATAATCACCCCTATTTACATTCCCACTGCACATATACATTATTCCAAGAAGAAAAATCCAAAGCTGGACAGCAGAGTTTGAACAGAGAAAGAAAAAAAAACCTTTAGAATGAAAGTCGAGTGTGCTCTCACTTAGCCAACACGGCTCCTAATAATTTGACACTAACGGCAAAAGGTCACATAGAGTCGCAACCAGTTGTATTATTAGTAAAAAGTTTTGGTACGGTTTGGTACCTACCTACAGCTAGTTTTGTCATACTTGGCCAGTATTGTGGCGTGGCGCCAAAATTTGTGACTAGAGTTCAATGAAAATCTCTTGCGGTCAATACATGCATATAAAGCCGTGTCTATTCTTGAACGGTATACGGTATGTAAAACTAAAATAACTTTGTTTTGCATTGGAAAATTTTGTATAAGCGTAGCCCATAAATACATTAGTACTTACTTAAAATATGTTTACATAAGTCGGTACATACTCAAAATCAAGATACGAACAATATAAATAAAGTTAAAAAGGAAGTTAATTTAAAATATTTAAGAATATTTTTACAAAAAAAAGATGTTTCCATAGCTCAGAAGTTTCGAATCACACATCTTGTTCTATGTAAGTCGATGATCATGTCATTGTTTGATGACTGTTACGGTCTTATCATCATTGACCCTAATTTTAGCCAGTCTCCCGCCTCGCTGACTAATCAGCGGACATGGAGGTATGCTAAACACATGGCTATGATCATTTTAGACATTATTCTAACAAACCTCAGCCATTTTAAGCCCATATTTGATCACTGCAATTCACTGAATTTATGATTCATACTTGATTCATAATATAAATTTTAAATAATGAACATTTTAAAATTTAAAAAAGAATGAACGGAGATTTCGAAATTTAAATCTTATGTAGATCAAGTGAGGGAGATGGGACAACGTCAATCAATCTCAGATACATAATTCCCTCTACCCATACATTTTTTTATTCTGCGCTGTCATCTTATTTCTCAACAATGCATTTGCGTTGAATGATTGAAACTATGCAAATTGGTGGAGATATGAGACGGGTTAGTCAATTTTGAGTTTTAACTCTATGGTTTAAGGGTGCTTTTTGTTTTAGCGCGGCTTGTTCCAAATGTGCGTATTACCGCTGCTCGCCAAGGACAGTGAAAGTGGAGAAAGGATGCTATTCTGACGTCAGTCAGTCACGACCATTGTTTAGTTAGGTACACGCCTATAGTTTTTTGTATGAAAACTTTTCATTTTTTATAGTTTATCTTTTTATGAAGTTTTATCATTTATGAGATATCTATTAAGTATTTATGACGACTATTATAAATGTATTATAATTTAAATAATAATATAACGATTTGGGCACATTGCTAACTTTTCTATTTCGGCTGTGAATTATTAAAACATAACACGAAAAAAAATCTCAATGCAGTCAAGTCATGTTACCTACTATCCTTCTTTTGAATCAGGAAAGAGATAATCTTATGTTATAAAGGTTAGCTGTTTAGATATGGTCAATGTGGTGACTATAAGACCTTCGGGCCTTCGCCCTTCATTTTTGTTAGCACTTTGCTCTGAGGCTGCACTATCAGCTCTCTCGCTCTCATTTATCTATGAAGGCATTGGAGAGAACGGGATGTATCAAATTGGCTGTTGTTATTAGTTTGAACAAAGCTTCTCAAACTTTTTTCAATCATCGAATTCTTTTGCGCTACTTGACGTCTTTAAAATGTACCTAGTTGGTCAATACCAATACCAACTTCAGTGTTAATAAATATTACAGTCCGTATCCTTTACAGTCCGTGCCATCAAATTGTGGAATGCTCTACCCTCTCACATAATGAATGCTAAATCACTACCTATTTTCAAAAATCTGGTCTATAAACATTTTTCTTCACCTCAGAATAAATTGTGTTTTTAGTTTTTCTATATTAGCTAAGTATATATCATTGTTTCGTTTCTTTTTTTCTTATATTTAAGTATATAATTTTTTTTCTAATAATATTGAATATACAAATTTGTTTACTTCTAATGTTGGATAACGCCAATGCTCTTACTTGTGCAATATTCTCTTTCCATCCCAAGGTTGCCTGGAAGAGATTGCTGTTAGTGATAAGGCCGCCCATTGTGTCACTGTTATGTATCTGTTTCTCTTATGTATTGTCCTGTATATTGTTGGTGTTACAATAAAGTTATTTGTATTGTATTGTATAGTATTAAAATAACAATTTTACTTAAATTATCATACGTAATCGTAATACCATTAATGGCTACTTAACCAATGTGATAAAATAAAAATGTGTGTTTGTAAAGTAGTGAATCGTATAATGTGTTCATGGTTATATTATCAAATATTGGTGTAGGTACCTACAGCTTATCTATTTCTATAAAATGTAGAAATTACTTATGTACTTTTGGATCTTAAATATATTTTTGTAAGTCAGACAGAAAAAAATTAGTGAATAAAGCAAAAATCAATATTAGATAAAATGTATAATATAATTGTGAAGATAATTAAATCTGATTATAGTTGGTTAAACCTTTTTCTATAAGTAATAAGATTGAGAACCACAAACCTAACGCATAAGGTCGCTCGGACAAAACATAACATAACGTCAACGATCGCTCGCAAGGCGACGTATTGTCACTGGGAATGTATTATTGTAATATTGTTTATTATGCGCAATACTAAGATGAGCTGAAAAATTCATTACATAATCATAATAATCATGAGGCTGATGATACATTAATGTAACGGGTCCCTTTCGTTGACTTATTCAGATGTAGGTATCTACATTATTTTAATATGTGTATTCGTAGCGACAAGTGCAATTTTGCTCAGCACTCACATAACTGAATTCTAGTCAGCTAAATATCTACCCTTTATCGAGGATAACTTAAACCAACATCATAAAATTTTAGATGTTCCCATTTTAATTCATGAAAGTGTTCCGTTTGTAAGCTTATTTATATTTGGACGATGGTGTTTCCGATGAATTCCCATCTAAATTTGATCACACTGACTCTTAGTTTAATTTTGAGTTAAATAATGCATACACATTATACATTTGGTTAAACCAAAATTTTGTTTTTTATCTTTAAAGTTTCATTCCTAAGTGTAATTTTTTTTAATCTTAGTTGAATTGAACCGCACTAGAATACATCTATTTACCTTAATTTCAACAGTTTAGCTCTTATAGTTTCGGAAAAAAGCGGCTATGACTTACGGATGGACGAACGGACAGACATGACGAATCTATAAGGGTTCCATTTTTTTTGCCATTTGGCTACGGAACCCTACAAACTATTGATATTTCAATCATTATGTTTTTGTTAAACTTTAACTACGTAAACCTTTAAATAATTGTATTGGGAAAATAATATTGTTGTTGCTTACATTTCTGCTAAATTCATTTAATAGTTAGTTTTAGTGAATTTTTATAAAGTTAACGTCAATCGGAAGAGAAGACTAGGGCAAATGGGTCGTCCTAAATTTGACTATCTAAATTTGTTATATTCAGCATCAGCACTATCCATAGACTGATTTCATCCACTATTAGGCATTGGTTTCAACTGCCTCGTTGCATCCTCTACGATCTTGTTCACCATCATGCGCCATACAATATTGGTGATATCGTCTGTCGCACGTGAGATGGCCAAAAATAGCAATTAATTTGGAATATTAACAAAGAAACCAACTCGCACTGCCCAATTTTCTTCAAACCGCGATTATCAATCAGTACAGTGCATGAGACAGGTTGCGTGATAACCCGACGAATGCGATAACGCCTTTCGCGCCACGTCCTTAGATAAACATATGGGTCACTGAACCGACCTAGTTTCGATCTAGAGCTGAGCTATGTGTGTGTTCAGTCAAAAAATCCACACACAAATGCAAACTAATCTACGCACACATGCGTATTGTGTTTATGTGTTCGCGGGGCAACTATAACCGTGGATATTCGATCGCTTCTCGATTCATGCGTCTGTTTTTGATTAAATAAAGCTTAATGTACTTATGTAATTTTTTAAACATTTTTTTAAGAATCAATTTTTGTGTTTACAAAACGGCGCTCTTAAATACATAATAAAATATACGCGTATTTTGTTGCGTGATCAGAATGAGATGTTGCTGTGTGAATTGTCGGGCAATTTTTTTTGTGCAGCATCTGATTAAAATATACCAGAAAGTCATCATTTGATACTAGTAGGTAGTTTCAATCAAAATTTGTATATTTATAGAAATTGGAAAAGAATTACCAATTAACCGTTCAAACCAATTTTCGTTGGTAGTTTTTATGGTAATTTACATTATATAATTTTGATAGCTTTATCATCCTCTTATTTTAAAAGTTAAAGGAGGGGGGACACTCATTTTTAGGGTTCCGTAGCCAAATGGCAAAAACGGAACCCTTATAGATTCGTCATGTCCGTCCGTCTGAACGTCCGTTTGAACGAAATCTATCAAGTAGTTTTTTGATGATACGTCATAAACTATTTCATATAAACAATTGATGTGGAAGCCTACATGGACGAGTCCGACTCGCACTTGGCCACTTTTTTCATCAAAACGTTTTATTTAATTTAATTTACTACATGAATAGATATTGTACATAGGCTATTGTACATAACTGAATAATGGGTTAAATATAAAATTGATTTTGTTTAATTTGTTTAAATTGAATGTTATTTAAAACAATTGATTTTAAATAACATATTTGTTTTGGGTTATTCGTCATCTCGCGGGAAAACAAAAGATGGATTCCCGCGAGTTTGCACATTGCAATTTTTCATATAACCTAAGAGCCCGTGATGGCCAGACCTTCCTTTAATTCACAAGCGTGAAAATTATTTCATGTGTATGTCTAACATAGGTAAGAATAACCCCCAAACATGAAACCTGGATCGCGGTTCCTTTGGGAGATAACAACCTTTTACCTGTTATCTCCCAAAGGAACCACGTTTCATGTTTGGGGGTTATTCTTACCTGTGTTAGACATACACATGAAAGAATTTTCACGCTTCAGAATTAAAGGAAGGTCTGGCCATCACAGGCTCTTAGTCTAATTATTTTTGATTATAATGGTAAGAAGGGCGAAAGTTTGTAAGAATGGATGTTTGTTGGTCTGTCACGGCAAAACGCGAAACAGAATTAGGATGTCATCATCATCATCATCATATCAGCCGTCGGACGTCCACTGCTGGACATAGGCCTCCCTTAATGAATTCCAGTCGTTTCGGTCGGATGCGACTTGCATCCACCGTGAACCAGCTAACTTCACCAACTCATCAGTCCACCTGGTAGGTGGGCGTCCGACGCTGCGTTTTCCGATCCGTGGTCTCCACTCGAGAACTTTTCGGCCCCATCGGCCATCCGTTCTCCGAGCTATATGGCCTGCCCATTGCCACTTCAAAGAGCTAATCCGCTGGGCTATGTCGGTGACCCGCGTTCTTCTACGTATCTCCTCATTTCTGATTCGATCCCGTAGAGAAACCCCGAGCATAGCCCTTTCCATAGCTCTTTGAGCGACTCTGAGCCTATTCATGAGGCCGATGGTGAAGCACCACGTTTCGGATCCATATGTCATCACTGGCAACACACACTGATTGAAGACTTTCGTCTTAATAGGCCGGGATCCGTAGTACATGGAAATCAAGTGATTACTAACAAGCTAATTTTTGGTGAGTAGCTTCGTTTCGATGAGACGACCAAAATATCCTATACCCAACTCTCGATTGTGGTAGCTAACAGAGATATCAAGGATTAAAAAAATCAAGGATGTAGGACCGGGATAACGGACCACGAAATTTGTCAAAAGTTTAAGTGAACATGAAACGGGTAACATACCATACATAGTTAAAAACCATGATAGTTTAAAAAGTTATAAGTTCAAATGGTTCACTTATCAAGAAAAAAAGTGCCTATTACGTTAAATTTAAATAGCTTTTTCAACTAAATCTTATTTAAATACATAAAAATGTTTCAGGTTTAACAGTGAACTTACTTTAACAGAGTTCGGTGACAATCGGTGTAATGTTTGGCTTCGTCCGTTTAAATTTAAACAGTTTAAACAAGCCACATTTAAAAAAATGTTTAAATCAACCGTATAAGGTATATTTTATTTGTGACGTCACCTAGTTAATAATAGCCGAAAATTACGCTGAGACTCTCTTAAATATTGCAATAAAATATAAATATAAAGTTCATAAATTAGGTAACGAAACAAAGTTTCTTATCCATATATAGTTTTTCATTATTTAATCTATTTCAATTGTTGTTCGATAATAATGAATTAATGTTTTTATGATATACCGCTAGAGCGCGCTGCTGATTGATAGTGCAAATTCAATATGGCGACTGAAATTTCAACAAGCTTTATTAGCCAAAAAGTATCGTAGATCATAGAAACGATCTCCAATTATTTGGTCAAAAATGTAGCTAACTTCTTTAGATAATATATAAAATTTTAACTTAAATTAATTAATAGATATACACACACAAAGAACAACGTCCAACACATAAAAATAAACATAAAGCAATATTAAAGCCTGTGTACAAAAGAAAATATATTACAACGGTAAATTTCAATTTCGCAGATCTAAGAAATGTGAATAAAATTTTTGTATTTTAAGTAACGGATAATTAGTTGTTCTCTTATAAATATGCATATAATTGAATCAATTTACACTATTTAAAATGTATGCTACCCGTAAAATTTGAAGGAAAACCTCAACTTAATTCTGTTCTAAACTCAGTTTTTATTGCTCTACCAAAACACGTGTCCGTGCAGTGTGTGCGTAGCCGACTAATTATAAACAACGGATGAATGAATTCAAAGTGCATGCCAAAGTGACAAAAAAATACAAAAAGCTGAACGTAGACCATCTTCTCACCGTAAAACATTTTGTTCAACTGTGCTTGGCGTGTAGCGCTCGAGTCCATTCATGAACTTTCGGGAAAATTTCGAATCTACTCGAATTCTAGTATTTCATAGTCCATCACTGTAACAGGTCATAGAGTAAGGAGCGTAGAGCGCTCGCGCCCGCACGGAAGTAGGTTAGAAACTAAAGTTTTGTTTGCGTGAGGCTGCGGCGCGCTGCACTCGCTCGCTAGCCGGCGCGCGCGGGTTCGCCCGTCGAACACCTTCCACCCTCTTCGCCCCGCGGGGTCCCGCATTTTCCGCCCCCTATAGCTGAATTTCAGGACCCATTCACGCACCATTTGACCATTCAAAATTTTACAGCCATTAGATTTTTACAAAATAATATTCAGTGATTTTTACGGTCGTAATATGAATATAGAAGTTATTTTCAACAGAAAACTGTTGAGATACCAAAATAGTTATTTAATGCTCAAAAGAACTTTTTGCTATCAATACTTTTTCAAAACTTTACTTTGACCTTGTAGTATTCGTATTAAAATTACTTCTGTAGTTCTTCAGTCTTATCGTATGCAAATCTCAGGGGAATTTTCCTACCCATGAAATTGAAAGTTTCAGTGCACTTGGTCCTGTGACCTTGAAGAAGTTAGAAAAATAATGCTTAGTTACTTGAGTCACTTCAGGTTTTTACAGATTTATAGCCAAACAAAGTGTTACTTCCAATTTTAAAACCATCGTTTCTATGTACAATCTCTTTGCCTTGTTGTCTTGGGATAGAGGATATACAGCGACGAGTAAACGGTACTCATCTTTGATAGACTCCTAGCAGAGCATGAGTGCCCTTACTCTAGGTACCTAGTATCACGACTTGCTGGTGTGACAGCCGTGGCCGGTAGTGGCCCATTACGGCAGCAGGTGATAACAGTGCAGCACATCGCACGCATAGATCGCTTTGTCGATGGTTATGTAAGGGAGGCCGTCGCTGCTTCGAGTCAACGAACGGCATTGACACGCGCCGCCCGCCCCGCTCTCCCCGCACTCCCCCCGGCTCCCTGCCGCTGCTGAAACCAACAGCTGCGAAATTGGGTCACGAGCCACAAACCATACTAACTATCGCACAATCTACGACATCAGCCACCTCACGTACTCCGACCAGCCCGCTAAGACACCCACATTGCGAAGTGCAGTTAATGACGCGACTTGTAACGGGGGCTCAATTGAAATTGGTGGGCGTTAAAGACGGTAAATGAAATAAACCTTCTGCCGTTTACAATAAAATCTGTTACGAAATGATTCGGACGCGGAATCTGGCGGGACAATCGTTGGACCTTGAGCTCCAATCAGAACCGTCATTCGATTTGATACAACGATTTTGTTCTAATATTGAGTTTTATTGCTTTATCTTTGTTTGTATTAAGTACCATAATTATTATAAAATAGCATTCATTATTTTAAGATAAGATAGTTATTAATATCCATAGCCTAAAGTTAAGCCTAATAGATTAGACTGAAAGGGACATAAGTAGGTAGTACCTTATGCGTTAAAAATAGTTTTACCCTTTCTATAATCCTAATATATAGTCGTTTTGTCATAGATTTTCCAACAAAGCCAATATAATATACCGTAAATAGTTTCTAATAGCAATGCATGAAAACGGAGAAGGAAAACAGCACTGCGACCGGCATCGAACGAACGGCGAAGTCAACGAACGTCATTGACCGCATCCACCATCCTCTTCTGTGCCCTCTTCTCTAGGCAATAAGGTGGGATTTCTCTTGCCGATGTGTTGCAACCTAGCCTTGGCTTCTACTGGGCTGGCTGACTTAGACATTCTATCTACTTTTACGAGTACTTCGACGAAGGCTTAGTACTAGCATTCTGTATTGCTATGCCTTTATCGCGATGGATTAGCTTTATGTAATGTTCTAATTCTTAATATGCTATAGGTATACATGATATATCTATACGGTTTGTATGTATACTATTTGTGAGGAAAGTTCTGGAATTTTCCAGCGTTTTCTTGGCGGGAAAAGGGTTTGGTGGAGAACATTTTAAGTTATCGTAATATTTATTATAATTTAATGATTGTCAATTTGTTATTCGTGAAGATTTTTATATATAAAATAAAAATATTGATTTTAATAGATATGTTCAATTACTGCTTTGCAAAACCAAATCTCGCGCTCTTTAGTTAGAAATTGTATATGATTACTTTAACTACATGTATTTATTTAAAATAAATACTCGTAGTAAATATTTTAAGTACACACACACATTAACACTATTATATTAACACATTTATAACCTGAGCAAATTTCAATTTACTAAGCAGTTATTATAAAAACATACTAAAAAAAACATTAAATTGTACTGCAAAGTTTATTTAGAATTAAATCGTATAATTTCTAGCATAGATAAGTAAAATATAAGTGTCATACATATTAATTTAAGTACCTATTTATGTTTAACTTGTGTCTTATTCATGACTAGTAAACCACGCGGCTCGGGTTGTTTTTATGGATTTTGTTGGATAAATATTTATTTAATAACTGTAAATAGTAGCCTAAATATGTAAAATATTAACGCGAAAGTTTGTTTGTTTGATTCTCTTTTACGGCAAAAAAACTGTAGGTATGAAATTTGGTTTAATATAGTTTGAGTAGGTACATAAAACATAGGCCACTTTTATCCGCTGCAAAAGATTAAAAAAAATAGAAGCTGTAGCTGGGATTAGCGTGTTCAACGATTCAAACAAACTCTTCAACTAATAATATTAGTAAAGATTTAATCTGCGTATTTACATTCAAAGCCAATCGATCAAGGTCAAGTAAGTATATTGAATAAGTCCATAGACTTAATAATCTTTTGTATATACAATCTGTAGATATATATTGAAAACTTTATCTAAAGGATTAATTAACCTAAATGTCTATACGTTTTGCCATCTTTAAAATACGCTACCCGTACTGACAGTGCAATATTTTGTAGATATTTAATAAGATTGAAAAATCAGAAAATCGACGAAATCGGCTACATAGAAAAAGATATTGGTAGCCACTTAGTTTAATAGGATATATGTATTCTGCTCTCTTCGCGGTTATTTATAGATATTTTATTTATATAATAACTAAACAAAGACATGAAATATTCCAATCAAATTACCTTATGCATCTTTAATATAATATTTCAAAGTTACTCGAAAATTTAATTTATAGACTTTGATGTCAATCCAACGCCAATAAATTCGATTTTCAAGATTTTCAAATCCGTGGAATATTAGTGTTGTATTAAAGTTTGGGCCTAACAAGTACCTACGTACTAAAGTACCTATAACATGTAGGTATAGAGGGTGACGCCGCGCCCCAGTTTCTGGGCGCTGCATCGGGTGAACAACCGTCATTGACCCAACTAGTACCTTACCCCGCGCGCCCGACACCCATAGCTAGTACGTCCTGGAATATGGCATTGAAACGCTAGCTATCAACGCAGGGTTGCTACGGAGAATGAATTAGAAATAAATATAGCGAGTGTAACTTAGAAAAATTATCAAAAATGGAGTAAATATTTTAAAATTCGTTTTTTGAGGGATTCGAGCCATCATTATTGTCTTAGTTATAAGAATCAGTAATTAGGTTGATGCTGGCTAAATATATGTCGAATTGAAATCTCGCACAAATAAAAAATGGAGGATTAATATTTCCAAGAATCGTTAAAAGTCATGATAAAATAAAAATCTCTCCTAAGAAAGTCATCAAA
Source organism: Chloroclystis v-ata (assembly GCA_963691955.1). NCBI lineage: Eukaryota > Metazoa > Arthropoda > Insecta > Lepidoptera > Geometridae > Chloroclystis > Chloroclystis v-ata. Next base: position 8,802,347 of record OY829905.1, read on the forward strand.
ATTATCAATTTTTAAATAAATATGGCAACAAAATAAACGTGCAAAAGCGAAGTGCTGGCTATTAACAATAATTTATATCAAACTGTTAATTGTTGCTGAAACAAACTCTTATAAATTTTAATTTAACTAAAATTGGTTAAAAATAACGACAATTGTTTCTGATTTGTTGAAAATCCAAAAACCGAATTACAATGCTCATAGCCACAAAAGAAGAAATCTCATTTTATCATACTTCTCTGTTTGATGGCTTATGGCTCACCATGCAGTCGCTACGATTTTTATGTTAGTTACTTGAGAGTATTGCGAACAAAAATGTATCGATAGATATTCACAGAAGATCAATATCACATGTCACGTTGCAAGCGCGATCTGTGCTCATTGGCAACCCTAAGTAATGAAATAAACATTTCAGCTATGAGTTCTGTTGGAAACATTGGATAAAAGCCATTAGTTGCCTTGACGCGGTGGTCGAACCCAGAACCTTCGAACAGCCTTGCAAATCGCTTTCATTATGTTTTTGTTATTTCTTAGAAAATAAATCCTTACTGGAAACCAGGACATTAACATATGCAATTAAGTTCACCTCAATTATTTCACTATAAAGAATAGTCAGCCATTTATTTGTATAGTCACAAATCATCTGTGTCTATCTTTGTAATTTAATTTTGTTGTATGTCATTATGTACATGTGTCTATAATTAAGTAAGCATTTATATATAGAGTCTAGAATAAGTAATTATTTATGTACTTAACTTGTTGATGCATCTTAGTAAACAAATATCTTGAAGTAAAACGCAAAAGCACCTCTATTTATATTCACACTCACACTGCTGAGACACATGGACTCTTAGCTCTCTAAGCTAAGATCTCTATCTAGAGAAGCTCTCTAGGGCGTAATCTCTCTCTAGAGTTTACGCCCTAATTTACCACGCTACTGCCAAATGATGGTTGTTAATTGTCATATTTACTTCAAATTCTTCGAAGTTCTCAGAACGTTCCGGTTTTCTCACGATGTTTGTTTTCTTTTAAAGCACGTGTTCATTTATAAATACAATAAAGACACTTTCCACTTAACAGAATACTTTCGTAAATATAGCGTACCAACCCGCATTACAAAATCATAGTTATTTATTCACGTCACGAAGGTTATATTTTGAAGTGACAAAGGAAGGTTTATATGTGGAAGAGCTGCGTCCAGATAAAGGTCAACTGTTGGTATATGAGGCCTAAATTACTGAAGTTTACTGAAGCCGTGGTGCATTAGACAAGTCCCGCTGATGTTATAAAAGCGAAATTATGACTAAATAGATATATGTTTTACACGTTTTCATGAAAAAAGTACATAATCAATTAAACAAATCTTAAAATAATATAGCCCCTACATTAGAATAACACATAGGTATGCTATTTCATTATATACCAATATAACCTATTATAATTCTTGAGGGATTTAGATCTAGACCACGCTTACCAAGCAGTTGGCGATCGCAGTACATTTGTAAATTATACTAGCGTTTTTTCCTTCAGAAATAAGTCCTGAAATAATAATTATATACAACATGTAGTATGCATTATTGTGCACCGTTATAATCACTATCGTTTAGAATATTAATAATCAAAATCTTTAGTCGCTGTCAGTGTCACTGCCTGCCGCCTCTCTCGCTGGTACGTCATTCGCATTTTAGTGCTCAACCGTTCGTCACGTAAAATTGCGAAAGTTTCGCACTAGTAAAATAAACAATTGTGAACCAATATAATTACGTTTTATCATGGCCAAAACAAGTTTAATTTGCCATTCTTACGTAAGTGATCAACTACAAATCATAAAATTTGTTATAAAAATCCAAGTTGAGTCCAAGTGACTCGGAACCAAATCATACCATTGAAAAAGGTAAGTCAAGTTATTATTACAAATATGCTTAGCTATTTTGTGGGCATAGACAACAAAAATACATTCGGGCTGATCGTCGGACAGTCTCATAATTATGATGTCATGCCGCACTACCCTCATCTTCAATGTAGGTTATTGAAAGCTTATGTAGCTCATATTGTACGCAAAGACAACAAAAATGCATTCGAGCTGATCATCGGACAGTCTCATCGCAACAATTATGTCATAACGCGCTACCCGCATTTGCAATGTGGTTTATTGAAAAGTCAATTTATTATTACAAGCGTACCTACTTATGTAGCTCATATCGTGCGCAAAAACAACAAAAATGCATTCGGGCATCGGACAGCCTCATCGCAACAATGATGTCATAAAGCGCTACCCGCATTTACAATGTGGATTATTGAAAACAGATACTGTGCTAGTTCTGTGTACAACAATACGTATTTATACTAATAATGTACTATGACAGTCATACAATGCATTCGAGCAGTATTCAGGACTGTCTCATCGCATATTGACTATAAAATTAACAAGTTAATGCACTCGAGCTGATCTTTGGGCTGACTCATCGCATTTGTACAACATATTTAGAAGAGAATTATATCGAGCTGTTCTATGGGCTGTCTCACTTATTCTACTTCCCTCATTGCAACTGGACATGGAGTTGATGAATATAAACCCCATAGATTGGGGAGTTTGTGTATCCACCACACTAAAAGGTTTGTTAGCGGCAAATTTAATTTACCACAGTGAGTTGATAGGTTAAGTACCTACCTACACAAATGACGCTGCAGCCTATCTTCTGATAAACATATCCCTACGTCGGTTTGATGAAATCTATGGGAAAATATTGGGTGGCACTATTCTTAGGCCATCGCCATACGGCACTTTTGGCAAAACAAAACACAAATATAGATTTGACATTATTACAGTGTAGTGTTACACAAGTAAAATTTATTTGACACATTCGGATATACTTTTGGGTTTATCCTACGTGTAATTATTAAATTGTTTTAAATATTATACTTAACGTCCATTTATTTGAAAAATAAATATGGAATAGAGTAGTTCCTACTTGGTGATTTATGCATAGTAATTATGCATAATACCTACCTACTTTTGCATTATAAATAATACAAACAATCACCATTAGATATTTATCAAGATATCATAATTATCTATAATGTATACCATGTATACCTACAATACCTATGTTTTATTTTTATTATTACTACATCCTGCAAGTTGTAGATTTTCCTGCATAAAATGTTTCCTTCCATACGTATCCGATTATTTTGGGATTGAAGCGAAATATATAAGCAAACTATAAAGTGGTTTACTTGTGACCAACATACGCAACTTTATAAATATTAGACTTGTAAAACAATAAGAACGAGCTATGAAGAAGTTTACAAGGATGAATTATGAAATATTCAGCATTCTGAATCTGTTATTAGGTTTTTTCAGTACCTCTGATGCAAACTGGCTAATCTTACAAGGAAACAGCCGATCGCATCGAATAATACCGCACATCCAGAAGTCTACATCCGTAGTCCAGTTCATCCAAGACGCCAGTGCAGCAGTGGACACACCGCCGACACAGCCGCCGAGCATAGAGGAGACGAGGTACCCAAAAACCAGTGGCCGTATTTCCGACATCAATAACCCATAGTAACTACCATCTTGGTACAGATATCTGCTTATAAACAGATGTTTTGTTTTACATTCGGTCCGCCTCTTGGTGAGACCTAAGTACAAAACTAAAGGTTTGTGTACAATAATAATATAATCCAGCATTGAAGGATCGCAGCAATTAAGACATCGCAGCGTGCTCAACTATCTTATATTACTATAAGTTCATTCCTGGAATCTTTTTAAAATCCATACCGAATTGAAATGTGCATTTTAAAGATAATCTGCTATGGTGTGCGAAAGAAGATTCCGCCTCGCGGCACCAGCCGCATTATGACCGATGTACATATCGGGTCAAGCAAGACCAAGCGTGTTTTACCAACATGAAATATACAAACCTACTTGACTGTATGCTGTAGGGTGCGCCATCACTGGCGACTAAGAAATTATTGTCAGTTTTCATGTGTGCATGTCGGAGAGTTTTTTCTACGCTACCTACGTCCATTGAGTTACGGATAATACGTACAACTATTTCCAAATTCTCTCTCAATGTGATACACTAACGTGTTTACAATGTTTACATGATACAAAATATAATTATGAACATTCTGCTGTTAAGTGTATAGTAACTTCCTAAAGTTATGAACCATGAATCGCTTCAGATAATCCACTATTAGCGTTGCTACATTTTTAATATCATTTCATATTATAATAACTATCAATGTAACCGTTTCAAACTTACATAGTTACCTACTATGTAAACTAAATATTATTATAAATAGTTTTATAACTGATTTCTATAATAGTGTCTTGTCTATGATTGGGTTAGCTGGAGACCTATTATGAATTCAACTTCGTTTGAATATAAATCCAGGGGTTCACAAATACATGTTATTGAGTTAAACCCCATGATTTCTGTTTTGCATCCACGGGATGAACCAGCTGTCATGCAATGGAACACATCGCATTTTTAAAGAAATTAACATCTGGATAAAGTTATAAAAACATATAATATGAAATAAGTTGGTATTTTCAACCACTGCATAGTCGGTTTTCTAGTGTGCGCTTGCCCAGAAATTTATTGGCTTTGTTATAAGCCTTAAAATTGTATATTTTTATTTTCTCCATTCGACGAAAATAATGGTAGCTCCACGCTACCCTATAATCATTTTAAAGAATTTAAAATGACAATACTGTAGATAAGAGTTGTATTGTTAATTCTGGCGCCTCAACAACGGGGTATGGTTCGTGTGGTTGTAGAAAAGGTACCGGCTGTAGACCTTGGTCGAAATATAATATCAATTTCCATACAGATAAAGCTGCAAGTTATCTACTATCATTATAGGTTATAAATATATTTCCTTTTTTGCATCCATACATCAATAGAATGAGAGAAAACCAGTCTCCCTTCTAAGTGAATTAAACTACTGTCACGACTGAGCCCTCGAAAAACGTTACTAAATAAGTACAATTAACCCAGATTTTTTTGTCTTTTGCAAATACAAAAAAAAAAAAAAAAAAAGTGACTTGTAAGGTTATCTACAGTACAAGTGTCTAGACACGCCTGACATCTTCCCTTTACGTTGTCATGGGCTAAAATATTTTTTTTATACTACGTTTCTACGGTTTTTTTTTGACTCTCAGTTAAACAATTATTTACAAAACCGAAGAAGAGGCTTTATATAGGTTATATTTAGCCGTTGTATCTGTTATTTAGAAACTTTTTACATAATAATTAATCTTTGACCAGCAACAATAACGTGTTAAATTAATTTTTTGTCGCTAAGACAATTATATATTATCTCCACCTTACGGGGACATCCACAATAATCATTTAGTATAATCTCTACCAAGTATGTATGTAGCACAATAGTTGTCTGGGAAGGTCGTGTATATTTAAATATATACCATACATGTCATACACATTTGTGAATTTAATATTTCTTACAGTTTTGAGTGTCGTTTACAACAATTTTTATATCTTATATTATTCTTTTCACCACAGTTATTTAACTTTACATACAGAATTGTATGTATACTCAATAGCAACAAGATAGTGTTCCTATTGGTACTCCTTTGAATAGTTCTAACATAATATATTCAGACGATCGGATACATGAATATTCGATCACAAGTTTAAATCCTCTATGGATGTTTTGGAGTTTGCTCCCCTGTAAATAAAACTATCGATTTCAGTAAAAAATAGTACAAAAAATGTCCTACTGACTTTAGAAATGTTTTTGGTACTAGTAAACCGAATAGAATCTAAATAAATTTTGATATGAGTATGATCGTTTTATCACCAGTGTATCTTATTGGCGTTTGGGAAAGCCCTTTATCTATGAATAAAATCATTGTAAACCCACGCATTAACCATAGAGATTAACAGCTACAGTTAAACATTATGTAATTACTAATGTTTAAACATTATGCTTTTACTAATTAAAACAAAAACGGTTCTTCCTTTGCAATGGAAAGGTTCTGCAAAAGAACAATCATACAAACCTGGAGAATTTCTTCATTTATGATATTTGTTTTAACACACAAATAATAAGCCACAACATTTTATGTTGATAGTAATAAAAATACTGTTCAAAATAATATAATTATAACAGGGTACATAAAGAATCTTGGAATTTATTTAATAAACGAAACAGTGGTTTCCCACATCATGACATATAAAACATATATGATTTTGAGTAAAGTTACTCATAATTCTAAGTTCAACTTAATTTAGTATAATTTCTCTATTGAGTAATTCTAATATGATTTTATTTCCTCAATCAGCTCTAAAAGTCTACATGTTGTATATAATTATTATTTCAGGACTTATTTCTGAAGGAAAAAACGCTAGTATAATTGATGATTAAACGAACTTACCAAGTGAAGTTCTATCATAATTATACGTTGCGTTTTTTCCGAAGAAATAAGTACCAATTCCCTCCCAACCCAAGGACCCTGATGCTGATTTGATTTCGTCAACAAAATCAAGAAAAACTATTCAAGAATATCTGATGTAATATATCTCTAAACGAAATGACGTACCAGCGAGAGAGGCGGCAGGCAGTGACACTGACAGCGACTAAAGATTTTGATTATTAATATTCTAAACGATAGTGATTATAACGGTGCACAATAATGCATACTACATGTTGTATATAATTATTATTTCAGGACTTATTTCTTCGGAAAAAACGCAACGTATAATTATGATAGAACTTCACTTGGTAAGTTCGTTTAATCATCAAGTATACTGAATTACTTTACTGCCGGCACTATTCCTAATCTTCAAACGACATACGTAATTTTATTTGTAACGTGTGAGCATAAAATAGTACGTAAAGTACGCATAACCGAAACAAATCCGTACTCCTTATCACAACCCTATGGTCCGGTGCGTCATCAGAATCATACGTCAACAAGTTAATCAATAGTTGGACTACGCAGATGGGATCAGCCCGCATCACCTGATGACCTTGGGCAGACACGTGCCAAATCAGAATATAGATAGATATATACAGGGTGTCCCACGGCCATAACACCTTCCGTATATTCTGATGTTATTTAGCAAAAAATAATCCTTATCATGAAACCTTTCGATCGGTATGATAAAGCTACAGGATTATTTTTTTTCGTGTAACGGGTTCGATTCCCGGTTACATCTTCAATATTTAAGATACTTTTCCTCCATGCGGCATTGCCGTGGGACGCACTAAATATCACTAGATTTTTCATCGATGATAGATAGATAGGTAGGCTTTTGCCCGCGCATAAGCCGCGGCAAAAGCATTGGTTCCATTTTCCATAACTTCAACAATCTTTACTTAAAAAATTCGTAAAAGAAAGGAAAATAAATTCGATGTATCGAGAAACAAAACCATTGATTAATTGAATGAATTGTTGTTGTGCCGTTTGTTAACGAGTTTTGTATGCGTGTGTGCATTTAAAGGTTGTGATAATAAGTATTATTTATATTGCGGTAATGTATTTGTCCAAGTAATCTTCAAGATCTTATGGAAATAAATAACATGAATCATTGTTTTTTTCTACTATCGATATAGAATAAATCTCATACAATACAGTATGCGCTAGGTTCGACGTAGGCTACCTAACCTAGGGCAACAGGCAATACAGAGACCTAACTGCGCGTCGTCGCTTCGGATCCTTACGCAAACATACCTCTTTGATGACGGCAATGTCTATGCTTTGTGGTCGCTCGTAATAATCTCTGTGGTGGTTTTATGATATAAGGTAAAGTGTATTTTTATCGCGGAATAAAATGTATATTCCGTGTAGGCTATTTATGTAATGTCGTCTCAAGTACCTACCTAGTGCATTAATATAATATAATATATTTTTGATTTATAAAGTAAAAAAATGTTCTTTATAATTTATTGGACATGATACATGATATGGGTTGTTATGCTGATGCTTTTAATACTAATACATAACTTATTTGTTTATCGTATGTTCTATAAAAGTTTTTTATCTTACCTGTTACCAATAAAAAGATAAGAGAAATAGTTATTTATTGTTATATTTTTCAGTCTACTACACAAAAATAAATATTGAGAAATTAACAAAATACATATCTTATCTACATAATAATGGACTAAGAAAGCATCCTACGCTTCATTTTACAAATGGATATTATCTTAGTATCCCTAAACAATCGATAAAACTCAGCATACCCAATGCCTTGAATATGGAAATCACTCTTCCATAATAAAAATTATCTGGCATGAAACTATCCCAATTTATGAAATGACTAGCCGACCGCCAACAGCTTCGCTTGCTTTTTTCATAAAATATAGCCTATAACCTTCCTCGATAAATGGACTATCCAACACTGAAAGAATTTTTTAAATCGGACCAGATTAGCGCGTTCAAACAAACAAACAAACAATCAAACTCTTCAGCTTTATAATATTAAGTATAGATTATAAACGTAATTCGAATTTCAAACGGTCCGGTCCGGATTCGCCCGGGTGAATGGGCGGAGCCAGGGGAGGCTATCGGCACGTGTCGCCTGCAGCGGGTGAACGAACGTCATTGACCCAACTCTGAGACCTACATAGAGCTGATAACACCCCCGCGATAGCGATTGTTATGCTAATACTTGACTACTTTGAAGAAGCGACATTAATGAGTGCATTGATAGCGCACGATTGGTATCGCGGCAATTTTGTATTGCCAATGCTTTTTGTAGTGGTGGAAATTTTATGTTTCGGATTGATAATTTCATATTTTAAATTAAATAATAAGTAATTTACATTTAAAAATGTCATATTGTAGGCAAAAATCATCACTTTTATACCTATTCATATTTTTATGTTGATAATTAATTTTTTTTGTGCTGAAAGAAGTAATTATAATAATAACAAAGGTTAAAAAATAATATTAGATCGTAAAACATAAACATGTTCTCATTCAAAATGAGAATTCATCAACATCTCCGAGTTCATTAGAACACATCAAAACAATGGAAAATATATCTGTAGTTGTCATTATTAGCCAAACCAATCAGTAAATTGATACAACTACTATACCTACTTGATAGCACAACACAACCGGTGCGCCAGCGCATACGAATGACCTCGCCTTGTTGATAGTGTATTTTACTTATTAGCGTCTAATGAAGGTCGTCCCTTTGACGGTGAAGTACCGAAATGTTGTACATAATTGGATACTGAGGGTCAAACAGCACCTAATAATTACTACAAGGGTCTTACTGAAAATAGGTATATGGAACTCTAGTCTTTACCAGAAAAATACTAAAATGAATACTGGCATGCAACTATCCGATTATAAAACGAAATTCGAATTTCAAAACGGGTAATTTCAGGCCGGGTATAGCTATAGAATTTGTATGTGGTCCTTCGTAGTAAGTTTATGTTTAGTAAAACCAAAGTCGATTAGCTTGTAGAACTGGCAAATGGTTCGTCGTGTGGCAAGCAGGATTAATAAACATACATGGTTTACATGTTATACATATTATACATCTAACATATCCACAACACCCGGAATAAACATTATGAAGATTGTTCTATCATGCGTAGGTACGGGGCAAAAATCAAACCTGCGACTTTTTCTATGACCCAGAGGTTGTCAGCGAGTCGACGTTATCTACAAGGCGATGATGATGATATTTAAAGTCAAGACCATTTTCAACACCAGGTACCAACAAGCACTAGATTAGTCAGATTAGTCTGATCTGGTATTTTCCTCCTGGCTAAGCTGTTTTATGTCAATGTCAAATATGCTAGATTACATTCACTATGCTCATAATGCATATAGCGTGCAAATATTTAAGAAGGTATGCGAGTTGAAGCTAGGAAATACTCAAAATGCATCTACAGGTCAAGAAAGTCTAATTATACGAGCCATGCACGCACATGTTTTTTTTCAAGAAGCATGTTGGTTGTAATATGTGCTTATTAAAATGTTATTGGGACAATAATTTGGTTATTCTCATCTAAAACCCATATTATATGCTGCTACTGGGCACGGGTCTCCCCAACAGAAGCCAAAAAAAAAGAAGAAAGATCCTTTTTATTTAGATGTAGAAAACAGATATATCAAAATTAAAAAATTATAGAAAGGAACCTTAAACGGAAAAAAATCCGGCAGTATTCTCCTGTTCAACACTAGATTTCAATTCCATTACTTTTTTTATTTCAGTGGATATGGAAAGCGGCTACCGCAGCCTAAGGACAGACTTAGGACGCCTAGCATCAAAGATGTAACCTGCGCACCGACCATGCTTCAGAACATCTTTTTGAATAAACTCATGCTACAGTCTTTTCATAGAGGCATTAGAGGAGGTCTTTACCCAAAATGGGGTCCTTACGAAGCAAAATACATAATGTGTCAAAACTTTGTAAGAAAAAAAATGAATAGACTTTTGGGAAAACATCTGTATCGATCATTCCACATCCTGAGTGTAAGTTTTACAAATTTCCTTTTAAACCTTAGATCCGCGTACCATCGACATTACCACTATACGGTACCAGTTAGTATAACGGAAATAATTGAAACATTTTCATGAAAAAGTGGTTTTATCCCCACCATCTACATCCGCTGCACCTAGGCACCTCTTCCGGCCTCGAAAGGCGATCAATACGGGTCGAGGAACGAACCTGCGACCTCGGATATAAGTGGGACGCCGCGCAGGCGCGAAGCGCGATGCATCCCTTACCGATACTGAATTGCTAATTTTAGTAAGTGCCTACTTTATTTTATCATATCGGTTAGGACCTAGGGCAAGATTTTTCCTTTTTGTTGGGAGTTGTAGGGATGAATCTACTTTGGGCAAGATATGGCACCTACTGGTTTCTTGAAAATCTAAAAATATAATATCAAAAACATGCCGTGAATGGAAAAGACTTTGAGGCATTAGACATAATTTACCTGTCTTGAACGTGCTAAACATAAAATAATAAATGTAGGTATGCTAAATTAAAAAACTACCAGTGACCTACTATGATAGCGCTATTAAAAATATCAATAAATTTCAAACTCCATGACATTCTATCAACATTATCAACCATTATTAATTATTATGTATAAAACCTTCTTCGACTTATTTATTCTAGAACATTCGAGAAGTTTCCGGGCTGCATTCGAACTCTCATGAACTCTGACCTGGCATTTGCAGTGATCAATAAAGAGACATGGCAGTTCTATTGTGCGGTTCGGTGCTCTAGTTTTATTTCGAAGCTTTCAACCTTCGCCTGAAAACAGCTACGTGACGACGATCATGGTTCACGTGTTTACCGGCCCTTCCTTCGAGTTGTTTACTCCGCGGGGAAATCAGATTTTAAAGATAGAAGATAAACTGCTTGTTTTGCATTAAAACTCCTGATTTTATAACAGAATAATACTTCAAAATCTAGAAAGAAAATTGTTGATATTTTTGAACTGCAGTTGTCAATGTTCGTTGCTCATTAGAAATAGGAATATAATAGTAGGAATAAGTATATAAGTATATAATATAATATAATAGTAGGAATAAGCTCAAATAATTTAAAAAAATATTTGTATGTTATCCTCGTATGTACATAATAAAATGAACGTGGTGAATTGAGACCAAATATCTCTTGTCAAGTGAGAGGTTCCTGTGTCCCAGTAGTGGGAACGTAAATAGGGTTGATTATAAAATGAAATCTTGAATATTGTTAAGATCCCTAGAATTATGAAATGAAGTCTAAATGAGTAAAAGTAAGTTTTGCAATACTTTATTATTTATTGATACTTACACTCTTATTTAGACAAGTTTACAAAAAGTGAACGATGCATGGCCACTTCACCTTTTTGTTTTCTCTCATTGAACTTGTTAATTTAATTAAACGCATAACGAGACAAAGAGCGCATCCAAATCGAGCCAACTCTATATTTAGTATACTAACTTTAAGATCTTAATTTAGAATTTGAATGTCAAGTAATTGGTTACATTCTGAACGCTGCAATGCCAAGGCAACTGCCAAAAGGCGTGAGGTCGCCGCCCAATGTCAGGGGCCCTTCGGTTGTCTCTGGTGCATTTATATTCTACCTTGTCGTTGGTTCGACTAATAAGATACCTCATTGAGCATAATCATTGAACAACGCTACATGTAACTAGTAGCGCCATCTATTTCTTAACCATCGCCATTGCTTAGGTGTATGCGTGTAATCAAAATTCATAATATAATAAAAATTAATTCTAAACCTAGATAGCGATGTGCGACCGATGAAATTCACTTGTATGGAATAAAATGATTTTTTTTCTTTAGTAGATAATTTCTCACGATTACGCCCTCTCATTACTATTGGGTATATTTTTTATGCAATAAGAATCATTATATATCGAGGATAAAAGGAAAAATAATAGAAAAATCTGTATTACCTGTTTTGATGATACATACTTCAATATGATAATATTTGTATACATACTTCAATCTAAGGTCTTCTATAACAGAACTATTTGTAAATCAAACAAAAATACAATGGCCCTGATGAATTTCTAATGAATGCTTTTAAAATGTGTAAGTATAACAAAAAGCATGTGGTCTCTCCATGTGGGATGGTAGGAAAACGTAATTAAGGCCAACAAAACACTCGAAATAGAACCAGACAATATACTAGGACAACTGACATATGCATCTTGTATTAAGAAATTAAGTCTTTTGCTCTAAATTTTTTTTAAAAACAAATAATTAACCAAGGTGATTTAGTAGTAAAACAAATATATCTACCGAAAAACTGGTGTATAGAGATCTTGAGTCGATACGCCATTGTAATATGCTATGTTGGTACAATGTGGGTTGTGTTAAATGCAGTTAACCCTTATAGTTAGCGTTTGAAAAGCATAATGCAATTCCAACAAGTATTTTTGATATCTAAATTTGCGCTATAAGCCTGCCAATAATGCCTTAAAATAAAATCATATTTTTCTAACTTCAATACTGAATCATAGCCATAAATCACAATAGAACCTCCATCACAGTTGACACAACAATCCAACCTATCAAAACAGCCCAAATTACATCCACTTACAGCCAAATCCATAACAAACGTAAAAATAAACAAGTATTATAGGCTCCTATGTTTATAGAAGCCATAGGATGACCTCTTGAATTTCGAAGGTCGGCCCAAAGATACACGTGGCGGTGTTACTATAGGTATTTGTACATTGGGTACTGAATAGCACGCTATACATTCGGTGTATAGCATGGCAGTGACAGTGGATCGGCCCCTCCTGACCTATTTTCAAGTCCCTAGCAGTGACGCAAGAGCGCAGCGGCTTTGGAGTTGGGAACTTGGCCGGTATTATAAAAGAGTTCGCAGTTAAAAGTTTTTTTAATTAACTTTTGTGCTTTCAATGTAAAGGTTCAAGATCAATTATTGGTGCTTGGGTTATTTTGAGCAGGAAAGTTATTAAAATTAAATACACAACATACCGTATCGAACCCGCATCTCTCAATCATCTCACTTCTATTTTTTGTGAAAGTTTTTACCGCGATAAAACAATACATACTGTAGGGGTAAAAAAAAACATAATACATTATTGTGCTTTGAGCCGTTAATATAAAAAAATATTTATTAGGAACTTAAATAAACTAGATAAATAATTTTAACCCATACATTCGAGTTTATATTTCAAGTAAACCTATATACTTAGATAACTGACTCGCATTTTGTTGACTTATTTTTTTTGTTATCAAAACGTTTTTTTATTATATTTTGAAGTCCAAAGTCTTCGTAGCCTCTCACGCAGCCGGTCCCTCGTTGCACCGCTTGTTGCGGACCTTTGAAGAATGAAACTAGGACCCTTTGAGAAAACCCTTTCAAACGCACTCACTGTGACAACCTACCCTATTTTTACCCCATTTCCCCACTTAAACTGTAGCTTAACAGTAAACATCCACATTAAAAAAGCTTTATTCAAATTAAGTTTAATGATTGAGTCTATTCAAAAACAGAAACAATAAATTTCACATCAAAGCCGAGTAGTTCCTCCGGCTTCTAATGCTATAAAAAGCTTTTGATCATTCCTACCCGGAAATAGATAAAGTATTCCGATCTGTATTACATGGAAACAGGGGTTATTTTCGTGTAAAGATCGGTGTTCTAAACAAAGCCCCTGGCTAACATCGTTCGCGTCTGGTAGCTATAGTAACGCTGCAATCCGACGCACAGCCGACCTAGTTTCGCGGCCCGCCCGCCCAAATGTTAATGACCTCCAAAACCCAGGCCGAAGTTCACGCTTACACGAGTAAGAATCCCATCCAACCATTCGCGGGTCAAACGTGTATTGATCCGTTCTAAGATGGAATCTGGGTTACTTAGAATATAATAAATATTGTGTAAATTGGTGTGTATTTGGTGAAATTCCCCCTGAAACCCACATTTTCAGAACTAAGTTCAGGTTAGGGTTAATGTTACATAAATAAGTCACTCGTAAGTTCCCACGGAAACAAATTGAGTTCGTTGACTGTATTAGCTTCCAATACAATACAAAAATACTTTATTGTACACCAAAACAAACAAAAATAACATATATTTACAACAAAAGAAACTAGTACCATGGGCGGCCTTATAGCTAAAGAACGATATTTTCCAGGCAACCTTTGGATGGAAAGAGATTAAAGAAATAAAAAATTATACTTGCATTAAATGATTGCAAGTATATGCAGAGTCATTGATTGCCGTTCTGAAATCAAACTTCTTATTTGAACGAAGAACAGTTCTCATCATCGACTCATAAAAGCAAAACATCATGTTTATTTAAAAGTTTTAAAATATCCATGAGTTTTGTTGATATCTTGAATGCTGTTTTATTAGACAGCAGTTTAACCCGGTGATAAATTATTCTCACAAATTGAATGTCCTGTCTGCATCGTATTTAAAAATTGGCAAAGCCGCGCCATTAATCGTCCTGATGTTTGAATCCTAAAAATAATTACGGATTTAAGTAAATCTCTTTATGATTCTTTGGGTTCGAGTTCATGAGCATTTCGATGACTCTTTTATTCTTAATCATTATCGAAATAAAACCTGACACATATATTTTTACTCTTTCAATCCTCTATTTACCTTAGGGTTATAAACTTCTTAATGGGTCTTTCTTTTTCTGAATCAAACTATTTATTGCTAAATATAAGATTATAATTCATTCCGTGAATTCCGTTATTACAATCACTTATCCAGTTGGGTTTATTTTTAATAAAAATAAAGGTTAAGAGCAGCTCATATTCCTGAATTGTTTTTTTTTGTTACCACAAAGGTGACTAAGATTATTTTAATTGAGGTTTTACCTAAGTAAGCTTAGAACTAACTAAGTAATATGTTTTATTGCACAATCAGTTGGTTTGAAGAATTGCAAAATTAATTATTTTACAGTTATGACACGCTAGTCAGAAATGTCACATGTCAATTGCGAATACTCACATTTTATGAGACACGAAACTACCAAAGTGGCTATCATCATAATCACCAATTTAAAGAAGTTACTGTCCACAGTTAGACAAAGATATAGTATGTTATGTTATACGGTGAGTGGCGCATTATTAGATTTATAAATCCCGGAGATAACTTCTCTCCATATCAAACCAATGAATGAATGAATTGAAAATAAATTTATGAACTCTCAACTACTCAACGTTGAGAGTTCATAAATTCCATATGACTCCACTATAAAAACCGAATAAAAGGTATTGGTTATTATAATGATGAACCTTACAATATAGTGCCTCTACAAAAGTTAACATTGAATAGAACTAGCTCAGCACGAACTAAATTGCTGGCCATAAAAACCCAATCAGAAGCAATTTGCGCTCTTTTGAAGCGGTCCACATTCAGGGCTCAAAGGGCGTATGCATACATAATGTGAGAGACATGTCCTTAGCTCCACACTATCCTACTGAAGTGCATGGCTTACCACATAGTTACTATGATACTAGTAAAACTACTACCACAGCATACCGTATAGATCTTACAGTACCGAAGAGCTGATAGAACTGTCGTAGTTTACCAAAAAGTTACTTTAGTTTACTACTAGTACATGGTATTGGACTTTTGATATGAATTGTTGACATACTTCACCGCATAGTTACTATGGTACTCGCTATAGATGTTACAGTATACCACACAGTAACTTTAAAAAGCCTAAAGATTAGGTGACTGCTATATCGGCATCGCCACAGCTTATGTGATAGATTCAAATTGGTTCGGTCACTATCGCACAAAGCGCAGATTAGATCAGTCTGGCATAGTTAGTATTGGTATCGCCACAGGTTACGTGGTAGTTTGTATAGAGTTGGTTCGGTTGGTACTTGGTGTTGCAGGCGGGAGGGGGGCGGTGACTATTCCTAGCGAAACTAGGCCGGCCGCCGACCGCTTCAGTGGGGTGTAAGGTATAAGCGGAGCGGGTAGCGATTAATGTTGTTGTTAGTCTCTTTGTAATCTAGTTTAGGTACAATTGTTAGTTTCATCCGACCATTAAAATAACTATTTTACTACCTAACTGAAGTATTCATCCTACTAATAAATGCGAAACTTTATAAGGATGGATATAATGTATTTGTTTTGTGTAATGTGTTTGTTCGTTAAAAAAGAAGACTTAAAGAAGATTTAACGCAGTAAGGTCAATTAAAACGCGGGAAAAGCCGCAGGTTTTCGGAGAGTTTATACAAGCGCCGGCTTAAAGTAGCAATAAATAAGATCATATTTTAACTTTCTGCAATTTAATCGTTTCCATGAAAAATTGCAATTTGTGCGATAGCCTCAGATATTCTATTTAAATTACCCATCCATACAATTAAAAAATTATTGAAACAGGTAATTTAGCATGAGAGTAATAGAACCAGACAAGCTGGAACGTGACTTGGACAATTATAATTTTAAATACGACTTACTTATTCAGCCTTGTTGGCTTGCACGTTGGTACTTTTATTTAAATCGTGAGGATTTGAATAGGAACATTTATCCGAGAACATTCACGAACAAATCAAAACAAATAGCAGTATAAATATAATGGTGAGACGTCAGACCGTTATAACTGGAAATTATAAAGGGAGGAGATTAATTACTAAAGGAGGTACAGCAGTGGATGTCCAACGGATGAAATAACGATGATGGTTAAGGTTTCTTTAAAGATATTGTAGGTATTACTACGCTCACGCTTAAACTTAAAACATTGGGAAAGATAACTCAAAGTTAATTATAACTTTTACTACATTATATATAGAAAACAGATTGTTTTGTTTAAAAATCTTTGGAAAAAAGTTTTTGAGGTTAACCATAACTTAACTTAATATTTTTAATCAACTTTTATAACTATGAGACTCTTACAACTTGTACCAAACATCCTTTAGAACTCCGGACGCGTGCATTGCCAACACAAAAATTACTTCTAAGAACTGAGGTTCAAGATACAAGATCTCCCTCCTTCCTGAAAAATAATTGACAAATAATTTCACTGGAAATTGTGTTTAGAGTACAAATAAGTAAAGCACAAAATTGATTGAACATCCGCATTCATAAATAGTGTACAGAAGATGATCTATGAGCCGCGAACCTCGTCTTCTTGCACTTTAGAAAGTGACTTTCGTTTTCACTTTTGTAACGAGATATCTTTATATTTTTGTAAATTGCTTGAAATTTGCCATTTGTAATCAATCCCATGTTTGGCAAAACCCCAATTGAAATCTTAAGTTATTCCGATGTTTGTTCTCATGATCGAAAGTGATGAAAGTAAACATCGCACTTTCACTTTGAATATTCGCTACGAACGTATACTTAATAGTTATAGTTACATGCATCCGCCCATAACTTGTTTCTTTGTATGAATTTTGTGTCAGCTTATCGCAAAATCCTTCAGCATTTAGACTAGAAGATAGTGCGTAAACAGAGTCACGGCCGGTTGTCGATCTCCTAATTTGATGGTCACTTTGTTATCTTCGCCTTGAGAATTAAATCGAATGTTTGTATGAATTTAAACGTATGTTTTGAACATCCTTTGGACTCTACCGCGTAGTTGTTCAAGGTTATTCAAGTCTCAAAGCAAGTATCATTGCGTCGAGTAGGACGCCGACTCAGCTCGCGCAAAGCCGAAAATGTGAGAGCCGAAACGTCATCCAAATGTAGGTCGTGAAAAACGGCGAATCTTCAAAATTATAGCATGTTTACACAGGCCACGGTCTCGAACGCGAACTTGCCCGATTTTTATTGCGAGCTTCAAGAAGCGAGCGAACTTGCCCCAGTGACCATAGAGCACTTGATATAAATATAATTCATAGGCCCACCGTCCAATAATAGAATAAACGGTGGCACATTGCCGCCGATCTGAGAGCCTGTGGCCAAATACCGAACCGTATCCTACCACTTGTTAGGTTTATGCACTTTGACATTTACCTACTGGATCGATACTGTTCAAATTAAAATGAGAAGGAATAATATAACATTGTCTTAAATAGTCCATCATTCCCTGTACCTATGAAAATATTGCATTGATGTTTGTAGTTTTGCAGTGCGATGATAGAAGTAGTTGCGTGGTAGGGGGGCGAGGGGTGCGCGGGGCGAGCGCCGGTTCGCGCGGTGTAACCTACATACCGGTCAACACTCCGCCTCAGTCAACACTCGCTACAGGGACATTTGGAGCGTTTGCTTAGGCCAGTGGACTAGACCAAACACCTAGTCTAGGAACTAAAAAAATACTATGCAAGAAGAGATTTCAAACTATAGCCACAAACAGTTTTCCAGATAAACCAATGTGGTACAACACTAGGTGCGTAAAAAGTGCCTGTACTGAACAGTTATTTATACTTTTATTTTTAATACGTATACGGGTTAGAAGCATCTTAACTTACGTGAAAACTCAAACTCGAACTTACCTGAAATGAAAAACAATTATAATTAATGCAAACCTCAATACCTTATTATCTGATAAAACATAACATAAGTTGGGCATATAGGATTGACCGTATTATGAAAACAACTGTATCTACAGACGGTTTAGGTAATTTTATTTTGCAGACAGTTGATCTTGCGATAGCCTCAATTGATTTTGTTACTACGTTATCGTAATCAGTCAGAGAATTTGTTTCCTAAATAAACAAAGCTTGTAACGAAGCCAGTGGACAGAGATAGTAGTCTCGCAGTCTGAACGGACTAACGCCAGCATTAGATGCGACTAGACAAGGCCATAGCTATCACTGAAATGTCGAGAAGGAAAGAGATGGATGTACAAAGTATTTATTGCACACATAACAACACCACAAATGCAATTCACGCACACATAAGAATATTTTCTATTTCTATTACGTGTTCTAGGGCTGATTATAGTTTCTAGTTAATACATAGTTCACTGTCTACTGTTTTATGTAGTAACAGGTCGGAGTTATGGTCTAACGATCTAGAATTTTCACTATCGCTTCTAGTTGGTGTACTAGGAAGGGTTAAAATTAGCGTAACCAAATTAAGTATACGAGGCAAGCAGAGTCGTGGATTAAGTCTGCTCCATTAAATCTAATATGATTTCGAATAGTACCTAAAAACATCCCAATGAAATTATATATTACAGATCAGATTATAGATTACAGAATTCAGAGGAAAAGGCAAATGGGGCACATGCCTACAACTAAGTGAAGCAAAAAGCAAATATTTGGCGAAACGATTGGCATATAAGGTCGATTTTATCCTGTTTTACGGAGTTTCAAATTGCTTTTTTGGCTTGCTTATTCTTGTTTTTGGGCATGCTCCATCTGGCTTGAGTTTTGTTATCTGATGCTATATTATTATAGAGCCGAAAATATAATAATACTCTATCCTATGGTCACCGTTTTAGTACCCATAAGTCAATTAATAAAATATTAAAATATGGAGCACTAGCTAACCCGCCCGCGGCATCGCTCGATATATTCCCATGCATTAATTCTCACCATTAAAACCTTCCTTGGGCTACTATGACTTTTTAACGAAAGCACCTAAATCGACCCAGTCGTTCTTGAGTTAAAACGTTATAACAAAAGTGAAACTGATTTTTATATATGTTTTTATAGATAAATAGTAGAGCAATCGTCACGAAAAACTGAAACAAAAACAGGAAAAGGCTGTCTAGGTCGACAAACACTAAGGAGGTTACCTATCTTTGAGCATAAAATGCGCACTTGATACAATATCTGATAGCAACCGAACTTGTTGCGACAAACTGGCCTAGAACCTGCTGTGAACTCGAATAGCCTCAATTTCTGCGCCCAAATTGTTACATTGTATCAGTGGGTACAATATGCCTATCTTACATTTAGCTATCTGTATAACGAACGAATATAACAATAATATCGCTGCTTCTTCAAATTTTTTCTTATAATATTTTGGATTCCGTGTTTTGCAAGTAGTGTTTTTTTGATAACACTAAATTAGATGATAAATGAAACATTAATTTTAGTTCCACAATCGAACCATTATTATTACTAAAGATTAAAATTATTAATTAATTAAGGTCTCAAGTTTATTGCTTGTTTAGTATACAATGTATTTATCTATGTCATGGAGTATTACGTCATCATCATTATCATCATGTTATGTCAATTTATGTTTAATATTTATTATTGTATAATTGTAATTATGTGTAAATATTACTATTTAATGTTACATGTAATTGGTTTTAATAATCGTGTGTTACTCTACATAATAAATAATAATAATAATGTCAGCCCGTTGACACCGACTGTTGGGTAAAAGCCTCCTCTTTATTGAGCCAATTGCTCGGTCTATAACTTTACGTATGTATAAAAATTAGTTGAATAAAATAATACCTACGATTAAGTTATGTATTAATTATATCACATTTTAATATGATTTATTATTCATTTATCGTGTAATTAATACTTTAATGCTTTGACGTTATATTGTACACTAAGTGATTGTATTTTCTTAGTTATGTGGCAATTTAATGCAACATCTATCTGGATCCGAATTGTTTGTTCCTCACACACGTTCCCATAGAAATTGGGTTATCTTGATAGTCGCCTCATTCGATCCTGATAGTATTCGTTAGAGAAGGGAAAATCTTAATCAAGAAAAGTGGGAAATTTTCCACAAATAAAGTGAAGAAAAGTTTGTTTTCATTAACTTTTCTTCACTTTATTTGTGGAAAATTTCCCATTATCTACCTACCATACATTATCTGCTTTAAGAGAAAAAAACAGCAAGGTGTCTGATTAATATTGGATTTGGATTTTTACTTGATTTCTTAAGCATTTTCATCCTGTCGTAGCTTAGGTATATTACGCGTGACTGGTATTTTGTGAGTTTTTAATTATAATCCGTAAAAATAAAACCATCCACATTTCCGCTTACAGCAAAGTATCAATAATTTCAGCCGAATAACATTCACTGCCGAAAGAGAAATTAAGGATTGTTGAAGAATCGTGTCAAATCCGTATTTTTTGAAACTCGGAGTCATCAGACAGAAATGCAAGCTAACCTTTTGGTGTGTTTGGGTCGACTGTCCTATATCCCGCGCTGGCATCCTGCCCAAAAATAATTAGTCATCGTCCAGCGCCTTACCAGAAACATAGACGCTTCTTGGAATATGTTTCAGTCACAGAAGATTGAACTAAAGAGTTTACAATAGATTTTGTTCTGAATTCACACGTTCGCATTAGCATTGCTAGTAATCAATTATAATGTCGCTGTGTAAAATTGTTCAGTAATATTTAATATTTTTATAATAGATTTTTAAAGAAGACTAGCTTGGGGACCAATATAGTAAATATTTCTTTTTTAATACCTATTTTTTTTTATTTCTATACAGATTAAATAGATCAAAAGGCATTTCCTAAACTATGGTCGGTGCAGAAACGTTTAATGTTATTGTATTATTATTTTTTACTTCAGATAATATTGTTAATATATCAGAATAGCGATAGATTATAATAAATGTACTAAGTAAAACATTGTTAACCAGTATGTTGGCCATCTGTGTTCAAATCAACGAACTACATAGCTTGGCTACTCGCTACTAGATGGCGCTCTCAACGCGAAGTGGTTCAATGAAAACATAAAAGTGGGTTCTTCTATTTCCCCGAAATCTAGTTTTATTGAAATAAAATATTATTTATTAAAGCTTTAGTGGAGCTGCATATATTTGTTTAATGATTAAAAATCTATAGTCTTTGCAAATGAAGTTATCCTTTTTTCGGAGTTTTCTATAAAAATATGCAAGTAGGTATGCACTTTTTTAATGTGTTACTAACGCAATTTATCTTTATTTATAAGTACTCTTAATAAAAAAACAACTCGGGAGCGGTCGTGATTCGTGTCCTTGAAGTGTTTGGTCCTGAAGAATCCTACGTTTTGGGACGAAACAGTTAACCAAAATTTCATCGTCAAAAGGTTCGTGTATTGCGCGTTTATCTCAATATGAAAACAACTCGTGTTTATTTTTTAATAGATTATTGTTATTGATCAAAATACCATACCGTTTCGTAGAGGGTCTACGCGGCGTAGCAATGTTACTAGGACTGAAGGCTTTTATGTAATTTTACGAAATAAGTTATAATAAGATATAATAGTGTTAAAGTAAAGAAATACTTCAAATCGTAGCACAAAGACTAATAATAGTTTCAATTCAAAATAGTACTTGTAGATAATAAACGTCACAAAATGTAATTTACATAGTTATGATACAAAAATTAACAAAGAACTGTATTACTAATACTAATAAAGAAAACAAAACTTTGGGTGTTTATTGCACACTCACGGCAAAACTAATAAGGATGCTATTTGGATAGTTTGATGATTTTTTCTCGATTAAATATCCACGGGAAAATCTATTATAACAAGGTTAAAACCGAGAGTGTAATCATCCCTGAATCCTACCTCAACACTCAATCTGAGTCCACTCCACCCACATTTCGTACTTATAGGTTGGCATTTGTATGCACACCCACACTAATACTTTGCGAACTTTAATTTTATGGATCTTCTATTAGTATTTTGCTTGTGTGCAATCCTGTCGGTTGCTATGGTAACGGTTTGAGCAGTATTGTTTGATTTTTATGACGTCAGTGGAGTCTATAATTTTATAGACACACTTAAAAATATACTAAAGAATTCAAAGACTCATCTATTGATAAGAAATATTACAGGACAGTTATTAAATAGTTGCTACAAATTGTAACTTGCAAGAAGCATACTTTAAAAAGCTGAATAGGTGTTATGGAGTAATTATAAATTACTTGATAAGTTGAGATATTATTTGATAATATTTTTATTAGAACAATTACCTAGCAAACTAAAAACACACACATTAACGATGAAGGCAAACATCGTGAGGAAACCGGCATGTTCTGAGAGCTTTGAAAAGTTTAAAGGACATTGTGTCATTCGCCAACCCGCACTTGGACAGCGTGGTGAATTAAGGTCTAATCGTCAAGAGTTCTCTCTTGGGTCCCTGTGTCCCAGCAGTGGGAACGTAAATAGGGGTGATGATGATGATACATTTTCATTTAAGTATTAATACTACTTTATTTAAAGCATTCACCAAGGTCGCATTAAATTAGGATAGGTAAGTTCCCTTAAATCGAAGCCATAACAGAAGCGCACACAAACGTGCGTCTGTGTGAGTGAGGGTGGGAGTCTATATCTCGTCTAGATATCTAGATATCGTCTGGGTGCATCGATGCAGCGTTGGGCTAGGTTAGGGTAGTTAGATAGGTCGGAACCACCCTCGTAATCAGACTCAGCCTGTTTGTTTTTGTTGGTTATTAGCAAGCGACGCTTTGAGGTATTTTCGTCATTTCTTTGGCGTTGGTGTATAAAATTGTTTGTCTATCAGGTACTTATTGCCTCCCAAAAGTCTTAAATAAATGATAAAGTTTATCATATCTAGTTCATGAAGTGTATATGAGAACGCTAAACAGCGAATGAAAATATCGCAGGAAAAATCATGAATAAAAGCGCTTGACAATTTACACAGCAACATCTAAGCTCGCAATTAAATTGGTTTAGATTCTAATTTAAATATTCTAAACTGTAGAATATTTAAACGTAGAAGATGATTGTGTTGGCTAAATACACAATCAACTTGAAATCCGAAGGTCGTGGGCTCAAACCCCGCCGCGATCCTCTGGATTTTCTTGAAAAGATTATGTGCGCTATAAAAACGTTTGAACACCGTGAGAAAACCGTAGTTCTCTGAAATGGTCATTCACCAACCCGCACATAGCCAGAGTGGCGAATTAAGGCGTCTCTCTCGTCACGATAACAGTTTCTTTTTCCCAGCATCTATATATATATCTGCTGGAAAAAATACCTCTTTTAATACCCATATGGATATTAAAAGAGGTATTTTTTATAGGTAAAATAATTCTAATCGCTATCAGCAACATTATTTATTTTAATCTAGTAATTAACGTTTTCGTTAGTTAGCGAACGACTCGGGTTAAAGTTAGTAGATTAAACTCTGAAATGTGTAGTTAGAGATTAAAGTTTGGTTGCCTAATGAGGTTACTGGCTAATTGGGAGCTTCCAATTTGGTGATGTTTTGGTCGTCTGAACCAACTAACATAATATATAGATAAATAAATAAATATAAATTTTGCTGGACAATACTAGAATTTGACTTGATACAACTAGCTTATTAGCTCAGATAAACGGAAATAAGATAATTGGATTATCATAATTGGTTAAATCTATACCTACTTTGATGGAAAGTATAATGTTTGTCATTTTTGTTTATTGTTAGATTTGTTTCTTTAATATAACCTTCCCATGATTTCCCGGAAGAATTTTAAAAACAAATTGTAGTTTAGAATTTGATCTCAATAATATTTCGGATTCTGAGATATAAGATAAAAAAAACCACCAAAACCAAACTACCACCACACCACTTGAATACCAGCTAATAAAAAATAGAAAGCTTTGTGTAATTTATTTAAAGTTTAAATTCCGAGTTATTTCCAAGAGTTTAAGTCTATTATTTTATAATATTGCCAATATTTTCCATCGCAGCAATTATTTGCTAAAATCGATAGCAGTTTATCGGTAGCGTTATGTAAGAACAATGTTTATTTACCAATAGCGAGTTCATCGACCCAAGGTCCTACTCGGGAATTTTCGGCAACGTCCGCATTTGGGAGAGGGATGGAGTTATACGGAATTGCTGGGGTGCGAGCGAGTGAGCGTGGAGGGTAGAGACCTTGAGCTCGCAAAATCAAGGGTAAGGATTGTGAGTGTGTGGTTTCGGATCGTAGTGGTGCATCGAAATATGCACATATTTTTATATGCAGTTTGTGAGTGTAAGGTGTATTTTGTTACTGCGTCGCAGTTCTGTCCAATGAACATAAAATAGGATGAGTAATGAACAAATTTTGGACATCATGAAGCTTGAGTCAAGTTTTAGCAAAGATTTTTTTTTTAAGTAGCAATTAGATGTTGATAATAAGGTTAGTATTTAATTGAAAGATTTATGAACATACCAAGCCACGACCGTATTCTGATTATATTTTAATCCCTTCCCTAAGTGACGACGAGATTTCCCATTTTCCTTCCACGAAAAGGAAAATGGGAGTACCTATAATCTTATGCCTGCACAACGCGGCATAAATGTATAAGTATTCTTCAGTAAAAAATATTAGAATTATGAAATTCCTCTTAGGCTACCGAGGTACACTGAAATACCTAGTACCAAGTTTTAATACCTGCCAACCTACATAATACAAGCATACGTGTAGGTAAATGTTAAATCACAGTAAATGATCCTATTTATTGACTTCCAAAAAGGTCTATAAATCACAACATAATAAACAATGTTGTAATGCAATCACCCATCGAGACGTAACCGCCATAAAAATAAAAACGCATGTCAACAAGCAACAACTACCACGTGCTTACCCAAAATAGACACGCACACTCGCTCACGCACGCACACAGACACGCGACGCCCGCGGAAAAATCAATATTTTCAGCAAAACTACTTCCCTTAAAACGCCTGTGTGAGTCCGACCTTAGCAATCCAACCCGAACAGCCTCAACTGCTTTTTCTACCACGCGAAATCAAGCTCTATTTCATAAACTATAAAGTTAAATATCAGTTGTAGGTGTAAGGGTTGTTGTTGGAGTTGTAAGGGTGATAAGTATTGCCGTCTCGCTCCGATCAATCGGATAGGTCGGCGGGCGCGTGGCGACGGGCGTCGACCCCGCGCGGTCGTTGCCCGCTTGCACCCTGCTCCTGCTACCCCGAGCCACGCACCCTGTACCGAATCTTGGACCCGCCGCACTGACATTGACTCGGTGCACGGTTCGTTGAACTCTAGCTTCCGTTTTCCGGTGTTCAAATATCGAATAAATCCTTATCAGAATTGTTTGTCCTCGTAACGTAACGGTTGATAAGTTTGATTGCTCTGTTTTTTTTTTATTTTATTCATTAATTTAGGCTCAGTTTTCATGTAGGTACTAAGAACAAAAACACTATCACCCATGTCAGTAACGGTAGAGCTTTGATAGAGCTAAGACCGAAGGATTACGGGGGGATTACGATACTCATACTTGATGGAATAACTTAAAACGTATTTTATTTATGAGTAGGAGGATTAATCAATTTCATCTTTAGCATAAAACAATGAAACTACTCAATAAAATAACCATCAAATTGTTAAGAAGTCAAATGAACCTCTAGATAAATTACAATAAGAATGAATGAACCATAAAATCAGAGACAAGAGCAATCCTAAGTATGAATCATACCATAATGTAAAACAAATTGGGCATGAACGCGTTATAAATAAAAAAGTTTTGTTCCAAAAAGAATTTGAATTTCGAAGTAAAAGAAGTGACTAAAGAGTTTAGCCAGAATCGTTTTATAAGATACATCCGTTACAAAGTTAAGTGAGGTGTTATATTTAAAGCGGAAAGTGATCACTCACAGCAATAAATGTTGTTTTTAAAACGTTAAAAGTAATTTATTATTTCATGATATTAAATCGTTTTGGTGGAATGATTTTTAGTGTGTGAGGAGTTAGGAAAATGTCTTCTAAAACTTAATAACTTTAACTAATAGATTGACAAGCCTACTATGCAGGTTGGCGCATTGTTTAGATTTTCCTTAGTCAGTAAGTATTTTCAAAAGATTTGGAAATTATTTTTACGGTTGCCTGAAACAATATCTTTAAATTATAAGTATACTCTTCTTGTTTACAACTAATACAGTTTAAATAACATGTTAATGCATTTATTTAATACATTCCTTCATTGCAGGCTTTCTTTTTTTATCTAATTTTGACTAGGAACATCATTGTTCCTGTATTTTAATTAATAATTATTTTTTCGAAATCATAACAAAACGGTATCCGTCTCTGTTCAGAATGGAGAATGAGTTTGAATATAACAAAAAACCCAATTTCCCAAAAAATAATAAACGTGTTGTAGACTCTACAAGTTAATAAATTTTCGCATAACATTTGAATCCAAACATGCTTTCTTTTCTTGTACAAACTAAATTCAATCGAAAAGTTTTCTTTATACTTAATCTTAGACCTGAGTTAAAAGCTTTACTTTAAACTTCTGATTTAACTAATACCTACTAGTTACGACAGTTAGAATCTTCGAATAGATTGTTGGCACTTAGATATAAGACTATAACTTACGCTTTATGTATTTTTTCTAGAAACTGTTCTGTATTAGGTACTAGATCCTATAGCTGGGTTTAGTCCGGGGTCAATGCCCACTAGTATTTTCAACATGTGCCGACGATTTCCGCGTCCCGAAGAAATGCTTGTCATTCCTTCGGGAGCCCTCGGCTGTCTTCGAGAACTGTCGCCTTTCGATTTTGGGAATTTGAGACGGGGTAGCTTGGATTATACAAGGGTTACGGATCTATGTCTGTTTGTTCTTTGTAGAAGCTGAAAGCTGTTGAAAATTGCAAGAGCCTTCATGAAATTCGTGATTTAAACCTCAGGTAATAAATAGTGGTGGATCGCACAACAAGAGCGAATGAAAACTAAAAACCAATTGTCGTTATATTACAGTTGTACATTCTAAACCATTTTATTTTGAGTTTTTTTAACGCCTGCGCGTAATTTAAATGCATTTTTTGCATCGATGCTCGTAAAAACTACTGTTTAAAGCAAACTAAACAAGTCTACATTACTCATTGCACCATCACAGTCATCAAGTATCAACCCATTTACGTCACACATTTCATAAACCAACAAATAACTTGATACCTCAGCTGGTACTTAAACCTCATTAGACTTATTTATAAACATCGGCACAAGTAAACTATGTGAACAAAATACTGTTTAACTTTGACAACAGACAGGGGACACCGGACGCAACACACAAATATTATTGCTTTCGCACAAGTGTTTGTGAAACGCGCTTGAGACCCGCTACGTTCACACAACACACTTGAAACTTTAACACTGGCAACTGGCACTGACATTGGTATGAGGCATTGTCATTATTTATATCTACTTAGTTTCCACTCAGTAGCATTGCTGACGAGGGGAAGAGTTTTTTAACATATTTTTATTTTCAACGGTAAAAACTTTTATGGATTTTCCGACGGAAAGTATTAGGCATGTTCTTCCTGACGGCCATCAAAATATCGGTATCTGTAGGTACATCATCCATACTAATAATCATAATAAAAGACTTTGATTCAACACACCGTATCTGTTCATATACATAATGAGTACTTTAGAGATATATGTATACATTCTATTCTATATGCTATAAAAAGCCAGGGGAAGTATTTGGGATCCCAGGCCAGCCCATTCCATCAGGATTCCGATCGATAAAGGCGCTTTATGTTGATGAAGCTTCAGTTGTAAATCATTCTATTCCAGTTTATCTAGAATAATTTCTGCTACGAGTAGGATAATTATGCTCTATAAAGTAAATAATTATAATAACTGATCGGTTTCCAAATGTTTACCCAATTCTCTATCTATAAAATATCTACCTACTAGATATTATATGATTTTCATGGTTGTACGTTTTATTTAATATTTTTTTAATAAAACAGTATGTAACACGTAGCACACGACAATTTGTGTGTCTGTGATTTTTTAAATGATTATGATTATAACAGCTACTCTAACCGTGTACTCGTATACTAAGCTTCAAAAGGTAATTTTAAATATAAATTGCAAAAAAAATAATAGGCATTTTTCGGAGGCGTTTAAAAGGCTTTCTGATCACATTAGCTTAATACTTATATTTAGACCTTTACACCTATATAATGTTAACCTTATACATTTTAATAAGGTAATAATATATCTAATAATGATGCTTGAAAAATGCTGCCACAACAAAAGATTTACCGACTAGAACTATTTCAACATCTCGTCTTACTGAGACAGACACAAAAAGAGGAAGTTTCCCCAGACAGCCGTTAGCTAGAACACGGCATCATCGACCTGCGAACTATCCACAAGGTCACGCGCAGAAATACCGCGCCCTTGAATCTTACGTAACCGCTATGACACTAAAACAGTATTTTGAATAACTACATGTTCGTTTTACCGATACCTTGATCTACGCGTGGATAATATTAGCTATTGACGTTAACTTGTTTGGATTTATTCGTCCTTCCGAATTATAAATTAAATTTAGGTTAATGCAAATGCCCTTGAATCGGCCCTTGAATTACCGCTCTGACTGAATTGACACTAATCACTAAATCAGTATTATTACTAATTGTTTTACCGATACCATGTTCTACGCGTAGATAAAATAAACAACAAACCCGGTTTGGGCACTTCTCAACTTATTATAGGCTATTTCCGATATTTAGTAACTCACCATTTTATAAGTTAATACGGTGTCATTACACCTTTAATAGAGTGTCATATACCTTTTAGTTAGTGGCATAAATTCACATCAAGACTGTCAGCCCACGCGCTTGCTCAAGGGCAAACGGACAATGATCGTTTCAGCTCAAATATAGGGTTGCGAAACAGATTATCCAAATCGAAGCGAGAAAACACATGCTTTAACAGTGAAACAAATATAGTGAGGAAACCGGCAAGTTCTAAGAACTTTTTAGAGTTTGATATGCGACATTCACAAACCCACACTTGGCCAGCGATGAGTCCTCATGAGAGAAGTTCTTGTAAATAGTAACGTTAGGGTGCTTATTAGTTTTACATTTTGTAGTACCACTGTCGACACATGTACTACATTGATTGTACTGAATAAAAATAAGTAGTATAAGTAGTATAATACTTATTTTTATTTTTATATAAATAAAGTTATCTTTTTCCTTACCTACTAATAGTTCAAATGCGAAGATCCGTAGTTGGTAGTAAATTGTAAATATGGTTTATGATGATGATGATTTTTTTCCTTACCATTATTTAAACGCCAATGTTAGTTAGTGGATGCTGTAAAATGAGTTCTAAATGATAAATGTAATATTATTTTGAAGAAAAATTCCACACTTCCTCTACGAATATAAAATAGATTTGCTTGTTTCGCTAGAAGGTTTTCACACATAGATGCATAGTGAAATATTCTAGATAATTGTAGTTTTGTAAGGTAGCAGCCCTTAAGAGTTACATTTGCACAGATGCACCGCTTATGGTTTCGTAACAGCGATGGCTGATGAGTCATGGCCGGCCAAGTTCATTGTCGCTACGAACTTGAACCCAGTGTATTAATAGCGTTTTCGACCAGCGGTAGATATGCGGTGTTATTGCTAACGGAACGTCCTGTTTATTTAAGTGTAAATTATTTCTTATTTTGATTCTTATGAAATATTTACGAAACTAGGAGTACTACATGTCCATACTATTTTTGCGCATAACTGCAATGTTAATTTAACATGTTCATCACCCTTATTAACGATCCCACTGCTGGTACACGGGGACTTGTCTCCTTATGAGAGAGATTAGATTAGGATTTCACCACGCTGGGTCATGTGAGGATTGGTGATATCACATGTCCTTCAATCTTTTCAAACTTTTAAGAAGATGCCGGTTTCCTCACGATTACATTCACTGTCAGAGCACGTGTTTTTTAAAGCGCACATAAACTTTGCCGGTTTTGAACCCACGACCCTTGGGAGGAAAGTGTGCGCCCACTTAGCCAACATAGCTTTCTGTGGATGATGATGAACGATAAATCTATAGTAGCGAATATCTATCGCTACACCACATCCCTTCCCTGTTATTGATAAGCGCGGTAAACATAGCCGTGGTACGTGACAATGACTAGTCTCACTCATGCGCCGATAGGAGTCCAATCACACCGATGTTTACCCTATTATGTATTGTCATTACTTTCTTATGAAATATGATACAGACTGACTTGCTGTCCAGACAAGTCAGACATGCAGGACAGGGTGCTCTAAGTTTGATTCAAAATCATCATCATCATCATCATAATCACCCCTATTTACGTTCCCACTGCTAAGGACTTCTCTCCTGACAATATAAATTAGGCCTTAATTCACAACGCTGACCAAGTACGGGTTGGTGAATGTCACATGTCCTTCAAACTTTTCAAAGTTCTCAGAACAAGCCGGTTTCCTCGCGATGTTTGCCTTCACCGTAGGAGCACGTGTTTTTTTAATTAAGTCTAGTCAAAGATTTGTTTATTGCACAGAAAAATATAAGTATTGTTAACGTAAATAATAATAAAAGTTATGGCGTAAAGATTAAATAAAATTAAGCAACTGTAAATAATTGAGGAAAACAACGATATAACAATGCATGTTACAACAGAGTTGGTAAGTGTGAGTAGGTACTTATCAATTTATACCGATGATTGTACATGAGTACTGAGTAGGTGCTAAGTACACGGGAGCAATGACCCGACTGTTTGGAATGGAATTCAGCTACGTCAGAGTGACGTCATTTTCAATGTCAGCACCTTGAACGTTTTCAACAATGCTTGAAGTTTTGTTGGGTTTAATTTATGATGTTTTGTCCGTGTATGAAGTATGAAGAACTATGCTTTTGAATATGAACCGCCCTGATAAAATGAGATACCGGTTACCGGTTAACTAAAATTTTCATAACAGATCTAAGTTAATATAATAGGCACATGTTTCATAGAATAAGCCCTCAATATAATAACTTTTGTAATATTTTTTATTATGTGCTGTTAGCTGTGCCTTAATAAATAAATAATATGATCACACCTACATAAATTATTAAGAGCTCAATAATTCGATATAATAGCTCTATCAGTAGGCGTGTTTTAAGGTCAGTGTGTTTAAGGTAGACCACCGTTCTTGGAATTTTCTGATTGTTAATAATAGCAAAATTTCTGATGATTATAACAAGTTGGGTAAAACTTAAGAAACAACGGTTACTTATACTAGTTATTATTTAGTTATTTACTATGATTTTATTTTTCGTTATGATTAAAAAAAGAATGGTAAGTAAAAATTAAGAAACTAAACTTTTTGTGTAAAATCCGTTGAATTGGCTTTTGATTTTTCTTACTTTATCAAATAAATAAGTAAGTACCTACTTCAACAAAAGCAATTTAATCAGAATGCACATACCTTTGAAATGCAGCACAGAAAAAAAAATACAATTCGAAATTCAAATTAATCGCCAAAGCATCACATCAGGACGAGGAACAATAAAAATATACGCGCGTTTCGGAGTTCATCGGCGGACACCGCGGGGTCACCGACCGTCCTTAGCACAGCTGTGCGGAGCTCACAGACGTAGCGCTGTCTCTTTCTAGCGGACATGGCGCTACCGTATTCCATTATTCAAATCTGTTGTTCACACTTTAATTCTATGATTCAATGTTTGAGGAAATGGGATAATGGCGGTTATTTTTGTCTTCATTCAGATAAAATAGGACTGTTTCGTACAAAAATACTCGGTAATCATTGATATAAATGGCACAAACTATTCTGTTTTACATGAGCGACTACTTGTCATAGACTCATAGTATATCGCTCTTCATAGAACTCTACCTACACCCTTTTGTCCCAAATTTATGCCAGGTGGTCTTATTTAGGGGGACAGTAATACCGTTATTGTTCTCAATATTAATTGAGCAGTTATAGAGGGTTATACATGGTAAGAATTAATATAAGTATTGTAGATACTTATAACTCGTGTTTCAGAATATTTCGAGTACATAATTTATGTAGTAATAAGATCTTAACTTGCCAACATACAGGCTATAAGACTGAATTTTAGAGGCGGATGGTTAATTTCCCCTTACTAAATTGATTACTACTATTTTTGGTGAGTTCCAAGAACCCTGTACAGGCTATTCCTAACCAGCCTAACCTGAGCAGGAAATGACAAAAGGAAACAGTACAGATGTAATTTCGCTCTGAACCACAAAATCCGCAACGATTAGTTAGTGAAACACAATGCGGAAAACGGGAAACAACCGAAGCTCAATGTGAACGCACCTGGTTCAAGAGTGGCGATGAACCCTGGGTACTGACTATGTCGGCAGCTGTGGCGCGGCCGGCGATCCCGTGACGTCACAGAACAAACATCAGTACAGGTCCAAGGGCAGATTGAACCACAAAAAGGAAGCTTTAGAGAATGCATATCCAATACACATAATCATTGTATTTATATATATTGTACCTACTATTTGTATGATCTGCAAATATTTGTTCCGGGTGTCTGGGTGTTATGTATGTATAATAAAAAATATCTATCTATGTATGTATATTATATTAAGTATATCAGAAATCTAGCACCCGTAACACAAGCTTCGAGCTTACCACGGGGCTAGATGTCGCTGTGTAAAAATTGTCCAGTAATATTTATTTATTTATTTATTTATTTATTGTTGTTAATTATCTCTGGTCGGATGATTCAAAAGAACAAAAAAAACCATTGACTTTTCATAGGACGTAATCTATCGCTAAATTAAACAGATATTATCCCATTAGTCATTAGACCATAGACTACAGAAATGCGTTTCTGTTTGAATTATCTTATCCTCAAAACCTTAAACTTTTTCACATCCTCATTATAATATGATCCTTCATTTGCTTCTTAAACGGGAGAAAAGACTTAGATATCAGACTCCTATCGCCTTAACGAAACTCCTTAACATTATTTAGCTTGCTAGCTAACCTAGGGTCAAGATTTAACAGACATATTTAGGAGATCACCTGTGCTTTTCCCGTCGGTATGAAAACATTGAAGAATGTCTATAAAGAACAATCACGTCTTCAATCTTCTTAATTTTTTGAACTTTTCCAGCTATAAAAAATCAAAACTGATGCACCTACCTTCCAGCTCAGTTTTTATCTTTGATCTGTGTATAAATCTATGTTTTCCGTTAGCTTTTATCATTGTCACAGGATATGACGTATATGAAAAAGAAATCTATGGACATAGACACTTTTGTCTATTCCACAAGCTTAGTCTCATTAGCGTTGACAAGTACTACCTACGCACTGAAGATCGAAGACCCATCCACAGATCGTTCGCGGTCAATAGCTTTTAGAGTAAATGCGCATTAGGAACAAGTGCGTATGGTTTTTGAGGAAAAAGTTCCGAGTTTATTTATAGAAAGTTCTGGATTATTTTTTGGCGTTATTTCTAAAGACGTTGAGTACGTCTGCAGGACTACCGGTTCTCAAGTGACATGATGGCAAATTTGGAAAATATTTGCGGATTATAAAAAAAAAAGACATGTGTTCATTATCAAATCCCCCTTTATACGTTCCCACTGCTGGGACAGAGGGTTTAGTTATCTTATATGTTATTTTATATTATGATTATTGGGTATTTTATGTTGAACAGAAGTTATGTTATGGTCTGAAAATAATGGCTTTACAAATTCGGATTGAAAGTTTGTTAAAACGAAGTTACCTGATCAATCAACATAATCGATGAATGTGTTTAATAAATATTATTTTGCGTACGTCAAATTATTATAAGATAATGAAAGTAACAAGAACATTTGTTTTACTTTCTACAGCCATGACAGTTGATTTTAAATTACAACATCGGTCACGTGCGCAAGAGGTGCTATTTTTCGCATCGCGTTTATTATTGGCTAGTTTATTTTGAGTAGTAATCATGTGAATGTTAGTGGCATTGGCTTCCTTAGCGTGGGATCTGTTGGGCATTTTTTTGCAAAACAGTATTTTACGTAGCATCAAAAAGGCATTTTCACACGTCAAATACTCCGTAAGTTTGACCAGTTACGTAAAGTAATAGAAACTGAAGTAATATGCATTAGGAGCTCCAAGAAAAGCTTATCAGAAATCACTTTAGTGGCCATTGTCGTTTACATAAATATTTATTTCGTTTGGAATTTCTTACCGTATTATTCTTATTCTAGACACATGAACTGGTAATTTGGTATTAACATGTTGATAGTATTTTCCTTACCACGTTTAAAATTAATTAAATTCTAAGTTTAAAGAAAACGTTGAACAAATTCAACCTTTAGTGGATTGCCCGTTTATTATTAGGATTGCCCGAATTAAAGAAAATATATTATGATCATATCGTAAAACTAATATGCTTACAAATCATAATTCTCTAGGTGTTTTGTAAGTTTGTAATTTATTCGCAACTCTCGCGAAGTGCCGGAAACATCGGTTATTTATTGCGTATAGATGGAAGCTTTTCCTAGGCTTTTCCATCTTTATTAGACTTTCACTGCCATCTCACAGTAATGTGTAGATTACTTTAACATTATACTAGTGTTGTGGATTGTTATTCTTGTGAAAAACAAACTATTTTAATGAAATTGTTCATACCATGATGTTCATCATAACACGTAGAACTAAATAAACGAATACATTTAATTTGGAGTGGCTTCAAAAATAGATAATTTATATTATAGTAATTGCATGCTTCAACAAAACGGGAAAATCAAGGGGAAAAATTACGGGACAATATAATGAGAAATTCTATGTATAGGTATGTGTTCTAGTTTTATCACAGTTTTTGCATTCTGAAAATGATAAAAGAGCAGAAATAAATTTGCAAATACATAAACAGTATGAATAATTATCATAAGCAAAGACGGGTACGAACCAAGTGACTAGTGTTTCTCATTTTTAATAAAAATTCAATGAAGCTTAGTTATGCTACAATATATTCTGATATTATAGAAACTAAGATTATATTCTGAAATCGCTAAGTCCCTCTGTCGTGGGGAGATAAAGATATTAAAGCTGTACCCGTTAAGCTTAGAGACGAAGCTTATTCTACACAGGTATAGGTACACTGCCAGTGTATTTTTTAAAACTATTATTAGTACCATTCTGACTGAAGAAAGCAAAATTACTAAATTACATAATAATTCAGTTAATCATTCTACTCCTCAGCCTTACAATGTAAGAGCTATAAATAAAGTGAAAAGCTATTACATTGCACATCACTTTTACGTATTCAAACCTAGTGCATGTTATTTAGTCTGTGGCAGTG
The DNA here is from genome assembly GCA_963691955.1 of Chloroclystis v-ata. Lineage (NCBI taxonomy): Eukaryota > Metazoa > Arthropoda > Insecta > Lepidoptera > Geometridae > Chloroclystis > Chloroclystis v-ata. The sequence goes on from OY829905.1 coordinate 8,838,746, forward strand.
CAATCTGTTTAATAGTCTGTGGTGAGTGCAGCGGACGGAGAAAGTACGCGGAAGGTTAGGCACACTTCACACGAGACAATTGACGTTATCTTTGATGGGAAACATTTTTTATGTTTATACATGTTTTTTAATATAGTATTATTACTCCTGTACATGTTATGTTATGGTACGGGTTTGTCTTGGTAAGAAAGTTTAGCTTTTATTTCTTTTAAATCCACTTGGTTCTCGTTCTCGTTTAACTACAGACGAAATATAGTCATAAATAAATATGTATGTGTAAATGTTTAACTCTAGTTTTATTTTATACACCTACCTAAATTCTACAGATTAACTTAACTAGCCGATAAATAAAGTAGGTAAGTACTTACTTAATATATATTAAAATCTAATTAGATACACATAGCGCCTTTAAAATCATTCTTAACAATTATATCGGTCAAATACTGTGTACATACCTTAAGTAGTGTATTGTTTGATGATAGCAATGAGTTTTCACTATGATGCCTTGTTTCCGCTTCGACGAGAGTCGTGAATGAACCTTACTTGCATTCGAAAGTAAAACGCAATATGCTTGAGAACTTGATTGATGACCCGACCCTTACTGACACCACTGACGGCGTAAAATTGGCCTAAGGGCCAGCGAATTTATTACTAGACTAACTAAATAAAAAAACTGGATTATCACAAGTTTGCTTGTGTAATCAGGGTGCTACTCTACTATAGTCAAAATTAGAATTGAGGAGAAATTTTGTAAACAAATAAATGTCATGAGATGTCACTGTCATAATGACAAGTCAGGGGTGGACACCACCTTTTTTCCATGGATCATTATCAGTAACAATGGCGCGCGGTTTTGCTTGTGCAATCCTAAATATTCCTAACTAACATACCTACTACTTACTTCAGAACACTGAAAAGTAGGTTTCTTATATGATGATCTAGCTATGAGCTAAAAGATCTAGCGTGGATGTGGCATCGTCGGGACTTTGTTTCCCTGTATTCATTAGGAAATACAAATAAAACAATATATTTAAATTACATATTAGACATTCGACTTCGAGGGACAAGAGACGAATGAAAAACACGAAACTACCATACAATGCACCATATTGTCTATCAAAATGCATGAAATGGTAATGGTTCCGAACTCCTGTGATTTACGATTATTTACAACGATGTTACCAGTGTCGTAAAATATTTTCTGCTACTATTTCTTCATCAATTTATAACTTTGTTCTCAAAATAAAATAAAATATTATAAATAGTGCAAAACCATATCAATTTTCTATTCTATGGATATTGATTAGAAAATAAACCCTACCATAAGTATTTATAAATATGATGTAAATCTTTATAAACTTACATTTCGAAACTATTTTTTTGATATGGTAACACATTTGTTTACAAAATTTCTCCTCGATTATAATTTTGAGTTTAGACGTTTGTTATCAAGCCAGCCAGAGCGATTTTCCACAAGAAATTGGCCATGAAATTTATTATGATTAGCCTGGCGGAAAAGCGCCTTTAGACTACATTGTCATGTCACATGTAATTCAATAAATTGAAAATGGAATGTCATTATGTGCGATGCATAGTTTGAAATTGGAATTAGCGCAATGAGGATGAAAATTCCCGATGTCGTCGTCGGTTAACAAGGTAACATTAACCGTGTTAATGATACCATTATTAAGTCATTAATAAATCTTTAGTAGTATATTTACGTTCCTACTAAACCAATTTAATTGAACATACTTGATAAAAGTATTATAGCTTTTGGCTAAGATACTTTTATCTAAACCTTAATATGCGATCGATACCATATAAACTACCATGCTGTTGTACTTACCTTATTCAATGTCAGGAAAATGCATGAATTAGCGATGCGAATCTTTTCAGAATACAGATTCATTGCTGCGTTACGTGTAGATACTGAACTAAGCGCTTCCGCGTGCAAGCAGGAAGCTCCAACCACTTTCCCTTTTGCCTGTGCGCAGCAGCCAATGCATCACTATAACCCGACTAAACACGAGATACATATCATGAAAGCCTACCGCAAACGTGAGATCACCTTCGCATTCTAGCAGGGTTATAATGCAGTTAACCAAACGAGGTTAAGTGTTCACTGCTCTACGATGCGTGGCATCTGCTAAGTTCGAATTAACAGAATAGGTTATGTCTCGAAATACTCAATTACAATCCTGATTGAACTTCCTGGGTAAGTTCAATAGCCATTGTGGCGTGGCTATTGTTACACGGTATCAAATGCGCGAACAAGAGCAACGGCCTAGCTTTCTAACTCGATCGGTTATTTTGCATATTGTTATTCGATCCTGTTTAAATTTTAACCCTTCATAGAACCCGTTCTATTTAAAGGGCTTATTGGCATTCGTATGTATATTAATATAAACTGGTTTGGAGTTTTGTATAGATTTGCGGGTACGAAAAAGACGCGGCTGACATAATAGAGACGCGAAGGCGCCTGTTGACCTATATAGCGCGCGGTCATTGACCCGCCTCGTGGCGCGCGGATGAGGGTTGCCGAATATTCCTGACATGGGACGAAGGCACCTTTCATATAATAAATAACACTGATAAAATACGGGTACCTACGGGTATACCTTTAAAATTTTGGGTTTGTGTAAATTGCTAATAAGTACCTACTTTATGGGCGGCGCCGGTGGCGGTGGTTAATGGAATTATGCTACCTAAGTATTTCTTTCAAAAGATTCTATATCTGAGAAAAATCATTATCTTTGTATACTTACATATAAGTTGAAATTACAAAATTAGTTTAAAAAATATTAACTTAATTGTATCTAACTTATAACAAATATTTTAGTCCGAAACTCAGAAACAATGCCATCAAGACAGAAACCCTCAAATACCATTATAAATCTTTCAGTAGGAATTCCATTTATACAACCATTCGTCAGCAAATTCATTGAATGACTTGCTTTATCGATGGAACTGAGCCTTAAATTCAATTTAACCGTTCAGGCGCTCAGAAATTTTATACAAAAATGGAATGAAAATCATGCAGCATCATTGCGCCGCAAAATTTAAAAGCTTTTCTTTAATGTGTGCAAATTGATATTACAACATTCATTTATTTATTACAACAATTTGAGATATTACAACATCCTCATTGATAATAAAATCATTAGATTTATCTTATTTGAGTTTTAGTCAAATCAATACCTTTAAATAAATTTTTTCTATTCTAAATGATCACAAACTTAGTCCTACTTTACAAATACTATAAGTACAATGTACAATGCCTATATTGGTTTTCTATTAATATATAGGAATACCTCAAAGTTATCTCAAGGAGAATTCGGGAACTACAGTAGGTACTATATATACTAAGATATTTTATAGCAACGTTTTATTCTAGGAAAGCAGCGCCTCTGTCGGACTAAAGTGGTGACGCGGAGTCTGAATAAAAAACTGTAAGACAATTGAACAAAAGCGCCCAAAACGGGAATCGAGCGAGTAGAGTTCACGATCGGGCGGCGACCCCTGCGGATGTAGGGCGGCCTAGTCTGGAGTCTAGCGGTATTCCAAATTATTACGTTTTACCCCAACAGTCTTGACTTCGTTATTTGAATCACCCCGCAAACAATATTCTAAATTTAAATAAAATAATAGCAATTTTTTTAGAACACTCGTCTACCTGGTTTCCGTAATCCAATAGCTATGTATTTACTTATCTATAGAAGTATTTCTACTACTAACTTTAATAGTTACGTAAACCTCAAGAAATAATTAATCGTTTTTCATAGCAAACCAATCTGAGCCTACTAATGAGCAATAAAACCAATCGTAGGTAATATAAAGGCTAAAAGTGGGACATGTATGGTTCCAATAACACTCAGATAAGGTGTACGATACCGACTTGGAATGAAAAGGTAAGAAATGTATAAATAAAAAAATATAAATAAAGTACAAACAAAAGGTGTCATGATTTATTTACGTCATATTTGCATAAAGAGTTTAGCAATTTTTATGTAAAAGCTATTTTACCATATTTTTTATGTGTAACTTTCTATTTTTTATCAAAATTAACTATCATGATGTAACATGAGAATGTAAAATTTTTGTTAAATCATTATTATCCACATTTTTCGTTAATATTCAGTAAAGTAGGCTAATGCCTGTAAAGGCTCTATGATGCAATATCCTTGCCTATTTTCATAGAGAATTATTTGTATGGAAATTTTACTGTTAGTAAATGTTAGTTCATGAGCATTCTAAGGAAATTGTGCATGGACTTAGATTAGAGTTTTCATATGGATATTTCATATAAAGTCTTTATTTCAGTTTTTAAAGGCTTTCGTCGAAGATGAAGTTTGCTTGAAAAGTCCATAGTACAATTAATAGAAGCAGTAGTTCACTGCAATAAAATGTTGAATAAGCTCAGTACCTTAGATATTTTGTATTAATAATTTCCAACAAACATAGGCCAAGCAGTAATTGCTAGTGTTGCATAAACAGCGTAAAATAGTAAAACGCGAGTACCTAGGAGTGTTGCTAATCTCACTGACCTATATACTATGGTCGGTGAAAGACCTCGTAAACTAACCAATGCATATTCCTGCACTACAACACACAATATTGTTTCTTATTACTAACATTATACTAGGTATAATTGATCAGAATCGTCTGCACATGCGTGAACGGCTTCACGGAATAATTCAAAGAGGACTGACATAGTTCATCTAATTTCAGCTCGTGCCTGAAGAAATTAGATGAATATGGAAATATTATTGTCTATTTTCGTAATATTTTAAAGAATAATTATTAGAAATATGTTTAACATTTACTAAATTATTCACAATAATAATATTAAACAATTAAGTTTTAAAATTATCATCTGCAGATGTTATCATTGTGACAGTTTAGTTTAGTGTATATAAATCAATGATTTTATATAGTATAGATTTGTTACAAGCACGCGCATTGTAAAGACTCAAATAAAACCCAATTGTAACGTTTAGTTGTCAGTCTGCGTCGAGCGCAATCACGAGCTTGACATGCCGTAGGTTATTGTGTCCTTGCTAAAACAAATTAAAAATGCCATCGTGTGTGTTTCGGAAGTGTACCAATTACGATGCTAAAGTAAACAAAACACAAGGAATCTCGTATCACATGCGAGTATGCAAAGATACTTAGATTATTTATTTTTCCAAATAATTATAATAATTGAGGCGCGGACATAGATTAGTTAGTGTAGATGCGAATATGATGGCGATGTAAATTCGATGTAAATGTAAATTCTGATCGAACATTCAACACATCAGGTAGGTACCTATTTTTAATCATCGCGTATATTTGATTAAAACCATAATTCATAAATACACAAATATTCGTCTCCATTCCGCACATAAAAATAACCCCGAATTAAAAAAACTTTTAAAGAGACAGAAAATAAATAAATTAAATCTTTTTGAAGGTATTTAGAAAGTGTATTTTACTAATTTATCATTAATTATTTCAATTTCAATAAATATGATTTACTTTTGTAAGGTGTTTTATTTCTTACCTATTACTATACATTTCACTCAAGTGTCCACTCAACGAATATAAATGTTACTCTATGAACTAGTAAACATTTGACATCTTATGTCAGTTTTGGATTCGCGGAACAGATTTCAAACTGCAATTACATGAAGGTAACATATCTATACTATATAAAATCATTGATATAAATTATATGAATTTCGTGCTAAAGTCTTAACTAATTTTATAAAGCTGAAGAGCTGTTGTTTGTTTGAACTCACTAATCTCCAGAACCGCTGCGATGTGCTGGTCCAATTTGAAAACATATTTCTGTGTTGGATTGTACATTTATGAAGAAAGTCTAACATAGGCTATATTAGATAAACTATAAATACTTATCTAGATAACGTAAAAAACGCAAGCGATGCTGTCGGCGGGTACGCTAGTGTTCCTTGGAGAATAATATTATGTCATGTACCAGAACTCGATTTATCTAAATAAAAACGAACTAAAGACCTTTTCAAAACTAGAAGCATAGAGCACAAAACTCTACCTCAATGACGCTTACAGTCTGAGTAACCGAGACTCTGTTCGATGAGTTCCGGATAATCGAGTCAGCAATGTTTATTATAAATCGCAATGACGAATGCATCGCCCTACGTGACGGATGCGTTACGGACGATTATGTTTTGTTTATGGTTTTATGCCTGATTCCGTTGGCATTTTTTTAAGGAAGGAAAGTGATTTACTTTTTGAGATATCAGTTTGGAAACAAATAAACACGGAGAAATAGTTATTGAGCGTCTATGTATTAATATTTTATTAATATTTTCATAGATATTATGAAAACTATGTATCACTAATAGAAATATCATTTATTTTTTTTTAATCTTGTTTATATACCTATCTATACCTATTATATGTGTAAAGATGTTATTAATTTCATTTTAATTATAAAGTAATAATAGTATATTATAGAGTAATATCCATTTGATTGTTTTAATTTTTATAATGATTACCTCAATAAATAAGCATAAATTAGATATTTATTAAACTTACTTTCGACCTATGTCATTTTAATAGATTTTCCAGTACTAAAAATTGTGGTATTCTACTGTAGGTTTTATAAATAACTGTAAGATTTAGCTATATAATAGTTTTAATCGACTAGTTAATGAGTTAAAATCCATCTTTTTAAAATTAAATGTTTGCGTTTACAATACCTATACTCATATAGGTTAGTCAAAAAATATCGGTTTTAGGCAAATTCTAGGACTGTGAAGTAATTCATTTTGAATTAAATTTAGAAAACTCTGCGTGGAAACATTAATTACATTCTTTTGTTTGTATTAGAAATATTCAAGTCAACACCAGGCTTGAAATTAAATTTCGTTAAAGTTACCGGTTTTTGACCTATCAACATCGCTTATACTACTATTTAATGCTGTAGGTAAACCTTAAATAAAGTCTATCATATTGTCAATCAGACAAAGACCCAGCCCCCTTTTATATGTACCTAGTTGTCTGCTAGATAATCTTTACAAAAGCAATGAATGAAGTCCTGAAAAGGAATTCAAAACGCTTTTTTTTGACATAACGAGGCCAAAATGGGTTGAAAACGTTAAAATACCTATTATTTTAATTTTATTACTACTCGTATGTATATGTTTCTACTTCTATGTATATTGTCCTCACCACCTAACAAAAGCGAAAATTTCGGGTGTCCAGTAATATTTATATTTATTTTGATTTCGGCAGATCATGATAATAAGATCTAGTTAAGTACATAATGTATTATTTGTTACTGTTTAGTGGTGTGCAGTAAGTATTTTCTATTCTATTCCAGTTTCAAACATTTTATAGCCTGGAGTACAAAATGGATATTTTTTAAATCTTGTTCGGTAAAACTTCATAACTATCAAATATCTTATACCTGTTCAACAAGAGATATTACGGAGTTATCTTTGTTATTGTGTGAATTTGTTCAGCGATATTTAACAGACGAAGTTCTGTTGTTGTATATCTGGAGAGGTTCTTAGTTAAGGAATACACAATAGGTACCTACTCATCTATTTATTAATTAAAATATTGTGTAACCAGTGTTTTTTATGGTAATGAGAGCGAATTAAAGTTTTATACATATGTATATACAATAAATTTGTGAATGTATAAATCATATAGAAAAATTATATAGAAAAAAAGGTTTTTTTTTATCAGTGGTAGGTATAAAAATAGTAAATCTATTCTTACACCTACACTACGCAAGTCTCACGTAAACATTTTTTTCTGTATCCAGCTAATTATAGACAGAGTTTTCCCGACATGATAATAAAAATAAATAGCCTATTTTCTTTTTCGACAGTGAAATGAGCAATTCATGGAAAACATCGTAACCAACGTCACACTATGTCATTATGTAAAGTTTTTCACACAAATTACAATTCTAGTTACCATTACTATGGTTTCTAATGACACCGAAATGAAGTATTGAGAAACTTGAAAACCAACAAAACATTATACCTAAATACTCTGTGTCAAATCATATTAACAACCATGATAGTTTAAAAATTGTAGACACCTAGGTTATATTAAGAAATATTAAGAAGCACATCAATAAACTTTTTACTCACATTTTAATTTTTAGGCCTCTCTTAGTTTTTCAACCTTTCTCCTTCATCACTATGGGGGGGTGGAGAAGAAGCGATTTCTGTCTGAAACAAAAAAAACATATTAGAAAGAGTCAGAGCCACAGTCAGAGAAGACAGCCAGTACTTAGTATCGTTCTACATTATGTACCAACTTACTGGGACCAAACCGCCTAATAAAACTGGTGGTATTGGGAAACCATGGGTTGTTATGAGATAATAAGCATATTGTACAGATAATATGTACTTTAGTCATTAAGAGTCAAGAGTTCAAAGTTGGACTACGAATTTACTGTTAAAAAGTACTACAAAAACTTCTATCAAAATTATTCTGTTTAATTAGAATTATTTTTGAAAAATGTTGACCCGTTTCTTCTACATTGTCTGGTGTTGGACCAATGTAATAATTAGAGGCACAAGGAGGTTTCAAAGTTTTAGGAAATAATGTGGCAATTTACAAATGGTTTTGCTTCGTTAAAATATCAAAATAGCGATACATACAAATATGAAGAACTAAATGAGTTCAAACTGTACATTTTTCTTAAAAGTAGTAAAAAGGTATGTTCACTTTCCGAGTCCCTGCATCCAATAAAGGCAATGCACTCATTCGAATGATTGAAGGGTGAAAACAGTACCTACTACCAATGCAATTTTTCATCTCGCTTTCATATTAAAATTTGACAAAATTCTTTTTGAATTTCATGAAAATGTAACAAGTTTACATGATAGCTAAGTAGGTATCAGGGTTAAATTGAATAAGAAAATCGTTGTATATCACCGAACGAATATAAACTTATCCAAATAATGGGAAAAAGTTGTGATGTGACCCTTAGCAATCCACAATGGGACTAATAAAATGTGTTGTCCTCATAATAAGTACCTACGTAGTAATTTCCTTATTATTTCCAAAAATAAATACATTATTAGATATCCTACAAAATATATCCTATGGTTAAAAAATAATACACTCGAGAGCAATGAATCCGGGTCACTCAAAGAATCCAAAAAATCTCGGAAAGTAAGAATGCTAGGTTAATGCAATAAATTGTATTTAATAGACAATTTAATACTCCTTAAATGAAAGTTAAAAAAATATGAGTCACCATACATTTTATTTACACAAAATTACATAAAGAAAAAAAACTGCTGATCTCTCCTTAAAACAAAAATAGGAAACATGAAATTTTTGAACTTTATGACGATTTTCTTGAATTTCAATACTTCGTATTACCTCCTCGTGCTTCCATTACTGCGTTTACGCGGTTTGGCATGCTGTACACCAAGTTCCTTATACGATTTTGGGGATTATTCTCCCATTCCTCTGTGAGAGCAATTTTGAGCTCAGGAAGCGTGATTGGGGGAGGGTTTCGTTGTTTTACGCATCTCCCTAGCTCGCCAGACCAGGAACGGGCAAAACTAGGTGTACCACAGCACGAGAAGACCGATACTTGGTGAACACCATGCTTCGAAATCGCTTTCTCACAGGAACTGAACTCACAAATCAGTTTCGACGCCTCGGAGGAAGTAACCCAAGTGCATGGACAGTAAGACGTCGGCTTGCTGAATCTAACTTAAATCCCTTAGACCTGCAAACGGCCCTAAACTGGAGCGTGGCCATCGTATTTCAAGATTAAGATATGCCCAGAACCACGTAAATTGGAGTATTGAAGATTGGTCGAAAGTTATGTTCTCCGACGAATCAAAATTTATGCTCTACAAGCACGATGGAAGACACAGAGTGTATAGAAGACCAGGGGAAAGATTCAAGCAAGCATGCATCGAAGAAAAAGTAGCCTACGGTGGTGGGTCTGTACTTGTGTGGGCCGGAATTTCCTCTGAAAGTCGCACAGAGCTGGTGATCATAGAAAACGGCTCTTTAACTAGCGTAAGATATGTGGAAGAAATCCTCAACGAACACGTTGGTCCATTTATGGTCAATTTGGGTGAGGATGCTATATTTATGCATGACAATGCCCGACCTCATACAGGTAGGATTGTGAATGACTACCTTCAAGAGATGAACATTACTTGTATGGAGTGGCCAGCGCGCAGCCCGGATATCAACCCGATCGAGCATGCTTGGGACGAGCTAGGGAGATGCGTAAAACAACGAAACCCTCCCCCAATCACGCTTCCTGAGCTCAAAATTGCTCTCACAGAGGAATGGGAGAATATTCCCCAAAATCGTATAAGGAACTTGGTGTACAGCATGCCAAACCGCGTAAACGCAGTAATGGAAGCACGAGGAGGTAATACGAAGTATTGAAATTCAAGAAAATCGTCATAAAGTTCAAAAATTTCATGTTTCCTATTTTTGTTTTAAGGAGAGATCAGCAGTTTTTTTTCTTTATGTAATTTTGTGTTAATAAAATGTATGGTGACTCATATTTTTTTAACTTTCATTTAAGGAGTATTAAATTGTCTATTAAATACAATTTATTGCATTAACCTAGCATTCTTACTTTCCGAGATTTTTTGGATTCTTTGAGTGACCCGGATTCATTGCTCTCGAGTGTATATATTGAACATTAAAATAGTCTATTGCCTAGGAGTGTCTACATAATAGAAAGTCATTAATCTGTGTTTATAATTAACCTAGCTGTCTTAAAGCATGGTAGTGATATATTTTGTATACAAACAGATATCAAAATCGATGCATTTTTAACGATTAAAATACTAAAGCAATATCAATATGCACCTGAAAAATTCAATTCCCCAGGAGCATCCAAAACAAAATCCTCTGTATAAAAATCCAAGTCACTTCACTACACTGTCAGATCAAGATCACTGTCACAAAAATCAACTGTCAAAATGCGTAAAACACGTCATGGGTACCAGGGTGGCAGAGAGTCGAGGAGATTAGCGGACGAGCGCGCGGCGCGCCGGCGGAGCGGTGACTGACCGGCCCACTGCCGCACACCCCGCCGGCTCCTACGGGACCCTTCCGCACACGGGAACGGACCCGCAAATATATATAACTATAGCTATTGTCTCAACAGGTACATAGGCTGTACAATACACGAAACCCCGAAACGATCTATAATTCTGTTCATTCACGGTCTATACAAATCAATTATTGCAAAAAAATAATAATCGTAAGTTTTTTGGAAGTTTGAATGATAGTACCTACAGACTGCCTATTTACTACATATTGCTTATTATATTTTTTATATGGTTTGCTAAAAAGGAACTAATCAAATATTTCCATTTCCTTAAACAAAATAAATCGCATTTAAAGTATTGTGGAGTCTCATATATTTTCAATTTAAACAGAAGAATAATTTATTAGGTTTATTTTCCTTAATTAACTATTTTAAACTCTAATCTAGGAAGGATTACCTATTATGGGCGGAAAACCCAAGAGAGTTCATTCACCTTCCTTGCATAACATGAACTCTAGCGAACTTTTCCGGAGTCAAAGTTGCTTCAAAGCTTATTGACTCTATTCGAGCCTTTCAAAAACTTAATGAAGACATTCGCAAGGTTAGTTTACTAACTACCGTTTGACGATGACTCAAATAAGAGTGGAGAATTCTAATACAATTTTAAAGAAAGTGTTGTAATGGAACACTTTATTCATCAGAGATCTAAATTAATTATTTAAAATTATGAAAGATGGCTATTATCAAATTACCACGAGGAATTTTTTTTAATATAATATTTGAAGAAGTCGGAAGTACAACATAAATGCTTGGAATTTACCTATCACCTATCAAGAAAAAAGCTGTCGTGGTTTGATTTTCATATTAGAATAAACGGGAGATACACAAACCTTAATACCTTGGATTTGTTCTACTGTTTCATCCCAGTACGTGGGGAATCTAATGGAGCACACTGCAAGGACACGGATCGCGACCGCTGAAATTAAGAAAAAAACAAAGTGAAATAATTGAGTAAAAGTACCAAGGCATCATAATGCAATAGGTGATTTCATCCGTCAGCGACGTGAATGCAAGTGTACCTACCAGTCGTAGACAGTGAAAGTGGTCGCGGTCTAGGCTCGTTTAGGGACCTTGGGGAAATGTTGAGAAGGTCTGAGACTTGATAAGCTATACATAAGTACAGATGTATAATTGTCTTGGTATGGATAGACAGGAAATAGAGCATTTCCTATCCCTACAAAAAAAGTTATACGAGCAGATAAAAGCCTACTTCAGCAATATAGATTTTGTAGAAGTTATTTCTCATGTGTGATCAAACTAGATCTGTTTTAGAATTTAGATTAATCTACACCAATTCCTGATTTTAAGGTGATCCAAGAAAAATCAAGACCAAAATCCAATTTCTTATTATCACAAGACAATGGAACTGCATAACAGAATGTCCAGTATAGATAGAGCCCTCCCCCGCCCTCTCGTACAAAGAGCTGTAAGTACTCGTATCGATCACGTAGGTCTTATCGACTGGTCGTACAGGAGCGATTACGCAAAGCTTCCCTGAGGTCGTTGGCAATGGACGCGGTTCAATGTCACCAAATATATCACTGAGCTGTGTTTGTCAATGAGATGTCTTGGTACTTGGCAACGCAGTGTGCGTAAGATTTATATAACGTTTTTATGTTGTTTATTGAATAAAAAAGGTGAAGCAGCTAGAGCGATCAACGGATTTTCTGCGTTTAGTAACTTTTAAACTTATACACAATAATAAAAGAAGTCTGGTTAAATTTTACTTCACTGTCTATAATAACCAACAAACAAATATTAACTAAAAAAATCCAGTCGCGAAGGAATAACTAAAAGAAAACTACAAATTTCTGCATTATACCGACCTATCCGTGCGTGTTATTACACGCATTTCCATAGACGAAGCATCAAGCTAGTTTAGTCGCGCTATACAACCGCGCTCCTGACCGAGTCATCGACCTCTGTTTTCGGCGCGACCCGACTTCAGCTGTAACGTGATCCTGCGCATTCACGCACACACGTGCAATGCACACATCCACAGGCTATCCCGAAAAACCATTGTTGGAAGACTTGTTTTGTGGTTGGTATTTTTCATTTCGAAATTAAGTCGGTAAGTGACATAATATGCTGCTAATCTATATATATAAAAGAAAGTCGTGTTAGTGCCTGAACTTATAACTCGAGAACGGCTGAACGGATTTGCCTGAAAGTTGGCAGGGGGGTAGTTTAGAGCCAGGAGAAGGACATAGGGTACTTTTTACTTTTTTTTTTTTTTTTTTTTTTCAAATCTAATATAATGCGGGCGAAGCCGCGGGCGGAAAGCTAGTATAATATATAAAAAACATTTCGTATCATAGTGTTTGTTTTCCAAATCTTACGAACCGGCCTAACCGATTTTATATTATTAATACTCTTTGATGAAATATGGCAGAGCAACATTGGTTATGTTTATTACTTCACCCACGTAGACACCTACTTTTCACCGCGGAAGTTAGGAATTTCCGCATTATGAAATTATTTTCTTATTAGTACTTTTAAATATATAAAAATATTGTTTTAATATAAAAACTAAATACAACAAACAAAAAGCTCGTGTGGTGCCAGCCTAAAGTAGAACCATCCCATCTCTTCCCGGGATCGTCAAAGCGAATAAGGCATTTAATACCTACCATGATACAGCTTTGTTCTGCGTACTGGAAAGAAAGAAAGCGCACAGAAATACACAGATTCACAGACACACACATAACTACGAGCACAAAAAAAGTACTGTGCTGTACTAACGTACTGAGATCACCAACCCCCCTGGTAAGGGTAAATAAGACAAATGCCCCAAGACTTAAAAAATTGGATCTATTTGAGAGCTGCACCATCAGATGTGCCGAGACGTGGTGTTGTTATGATGATTATGATTATACATTAAAAAAAAAAAACTTTGCAGAATTTTAATACTCATTATTTATACTTTCGAAGCTAGGTATATTAAAGTCGATGGGCTAGAGCACTGAGGAAATACAAAAACAGGTGATTCACTAAGAAAAGAACCTTGAAAAGTTTAATGATTCCAAACAGTGAAATGTACTCGGTATAAATAAAAAGCTTTTATATTAATGAATTTGACGTTACCTCATTCAGAAGTTAGTTCTTTGAACTCCCGAAATTTATCAGAAATCAAATATTTCCATGTCTGAGAATGCTAACCAAGAAAATCGGCCAACTAAGAATTCCAAAAAGAACATTAGGTAGGTATTGTCTAGGTATAGACAAGGTATATACTTTTGCCCGCCAGCTTGTTTGCGTAGATTCTGGCTAAAAGATAACTTTCCGAATTCTCATGACAATGCCCTTTCAATAATACAATAACTGTGACAATTAAGTATTTAATTAAATGTTTTTACATTATAAAAAATATAAATATTTTGGTTACTTAACTTTAAACTTTTATGGAGTTAGTTTCAAACCTTTTAGAAGTTTGTTTATTTCTATTTGGGTAATTTACTTTATGTGTACCAATAAATAGTCAAGATAGAAGTCCATGTGTGGGAACGTAAATAGAAATGATATGAAAAATGAAGCAAAAATTATGGATTAAAAAACTTAAAAGTTAAACACTAGAGTTCTTCCAGAACCTTTGTGCTAGAATCGAGTTAGATACACTTTTTGTAAGGATATTAATTATCCACGTGTTTAACTATAGTACCTATAGCTACAAAAAAATATGAGTACATTCCAATCCTGCCACTTTTACGTGTATCCGTCGATTTCGGCAAATGCCAACCGTGACCTCCGTGACCTTTGAACTTGGGATGAACGCACCCTTGACTGGTACAACGGTCCTTCTAATTATACCGCGGCTGATAACAGAGGTATTTTCAATTCTGACGCGTCTTGTATGTGTGGGTGTTATGTGTCACTCGTTGACGTGTGAATGACGGTGTGCGAATGATCGAGTCATAGGTGCTTGTGATACGATACTTGGATTCTTTTGATCACAATGTTAGTCCGAAAATCTAATGTGCACTTGCAACACGCGAAAATCGACCAATGTGAGGAATTGCCCTGGAATTCGGTCCACAGGTTGACTTACATTTTTGGATACAACTAAACATTTTTATTTCTAAAATTTATTATTACCTTTAACAAAATATACACAGTAATTGCTTAGTTTTTATATTAACAGATAATAAATACTTTTTTCAGTAATATGCTGAAATGTAAATCAGGATATTCCCTGGACCTATTGGTCTGACGACTTTGCACAAATAAAAAAAAATGCTGATATTGGGAATCATTTTGACGTGGAAGGCGCTTTTCCGAGACTCAGGATATTCAGTAACATAGAAGCTATAATGAAAATTCCTGAACCAAGGCAGCTAGAAAGAACTAGCTAGAAGTTGTCGTCAGTTTCGTGTTAAAGAAAGGCGAGCTTTCTTTTAATATAGTCGGACCCCCTTTAAACCTTTGTGTAACAGAAGGGCTAGCATTCCGCGGGTGGCAATTGTTCTATTTTCTTTAATCTACGAGAACTTAAGCGTTACGTTAAAAATAAACTGTCTCTTGGTAGCATTAAGAGGTTGTTCACCCAATATTTGGGCATCGCCCTCCCTTTAGGGACTATTTGTCAAAGGATACGATCTCGTCGACGTTTCGACTTACGAGTTGGCCGGTGTTGCCGACTGATGCTTGAGGATTCGTTGAAAAAGGTGTAAAATTACAGTGCAAAAGTTTAAAGCAATAAAATGTATTAACTGAAAACAATTTATAGTAAGTTTGTCACCTCACAAAGTTTTCAATCGTTTCAAAGTTACGACGTCTGTGTTTGTGTCTATGCTGTGAGTTGCTGCTGTGAGGTTTGATTCCCGCCCAGGACAAAAGTTTCTACTATTATTGGTTTGTTGACAAATGGGTTTCATCCTATTGGGTCTAACAGATTTTGTTATATTTTGCTAAATGCTATTGCTATGATATGAGATAAATGGTTCTAGAAGGTGCGACATACCTAAATTGGTGGATCAAGTAAGAGGAATATATTCTTGACAGTAAAAAAATAAACAAACGTAGAGTTGGCAACCTCTGTGGCTGAATTTTTGGGGGTTACCACCTGTCACCCATCCGTTGAGTTCTGTATGGACGCGTTAAGAGTTTTGGACATGCTCTGCAGCGGCGTGTTCATTAAATGGTCGTAAATACAAATGTCACTGAAGCACTTTAGGATTTCAAGAATTCTTTACAACTTGCCTCAATTCTTACCCAAATTCAATTCTTTGTAAGTTTGTGAGGGTGGATGGATGAATGTGTGGTTAAGTGTACCAGCAAGTGTGTTCCAACGTTGAAAAAGAAATACAATAAAATAATAAATAGGCTGCTTTTTAACGCGTTAAAATCCGTAACAACGCGAGCAAAGCCACGGCTAAAGCATTATAGCTCATTGGGGAATTTTATACAACTACATACTAATGAACTTTTCCAATAGTTTAATAATTTTTATTATCAATCATGTGCTGGTTAACCGCTATAAAAATAAAGGAAATTTAACTGAAAAACTCAACAGTAACTGGAAAGCTTTTCCTGTAATTAAGCACTAGCACGAAAAGCTCACATGCGTAGGCGCAGCACGCACACACTCTCACGAGATAAGGGGGCAATGACCTGAGGAACTCTGCCTGAAATAAGAAACCATAGATATGTGCCATAACAAGAGATAGTCTAAGATAACTAGCGTTCCATATTAGGAGTGGATTGGTGGAGAGATGAGTAAAGTATCTTGACTGTATTCGACTTGATTTATTCAAATATAATTAATGTACAGAATAGAACATTTTTTTTCAATTCCATTTTAATTAATCGTAAAAATAATCCTCACTATATTTAGAGTATAATGTTTGTTTTATGTATGTAGTAAATGTGGATAGATGGATACTTGTAACTATTTTATGCTCCAAAACGTAGCAATTTGAAAGTCGTATAGTCAAAACAACGTGGTCACTCATAAACTCTATGAAAACACAAAAGCTCAATAGAATTTAAATTGCAATTATATCATCGCATAAGATGAACAGCGTATTGTTAATGGCAGGCGAAGGCGGAACGGCTTGAATAGAGTGAAAGTGCTGGCACTTCCTGAGAAAGTAAACTTAGATAGTCTATACTGCACTGTCAGATGCCGTGTACAATTATAGGAAGAACTAACTAGTATTATTAGCTATTTATATCTAACCTTTACCTTGGAGCTAAGACGGAAACAATAATTTTATTACTCCCAGATAAAACTCAATAAATCAAATTTTCAAGTACCTTCCGTGAATAAGTTCAGATGATCACCAAAATTTTATTGGTTTTATTTGCTTCATTCATTTTTATTTATTTTTTTAGCGAGCTTTAAACTTTATTTATTTTGCTAAGAACAACCAATATTATTTCAATTAATTATCTTTTATGAATTTCTTGGTTTTTTTTTCAATTATAGTTTCTGCATTTATTTTTAATTTTATTTCATAGTTTGACCTAAGTGAGCTGCAGATATTATTGAACCAACCGCACACCACTTAAGGCATGGCAGGAAGAACAACGAAGAATTCTCGTCACGGACGTCTCAGTTATATCAGAGAGTACACGACATTTGTATATACAAGATCTTGTAATAACGATGGTATGGTATATAATAACTTGTAATAACTAGAAACTTTCACTGCAAAAGACACGTTTTGTTCCATCACTCGTCTCTTGACCTCTCATTCATCAACAAAGCTGAAAGGGCGCACAGCCAAAGCTCCCAGGTGTCACAGGTCACTGTAATATTTCTCCGTTCGTTTCCACCAGTCTCTGATTGATGGTTTCCGGGATAGCCGTACGATATTCAGATTAATTCGCTTCAGTATGAATGAGGTGTGTAAAGCTGTGATACCATGGATTATTCAGGTGATGGACGCCGGGCATTGACCCCGGTGAACGACCGGCCAAGTTTCGCCAGCTGATCGAACGCATGCATAAATAACAATATTCTAATGCATGATGATAACGCTGGTCAATTCACACGTCAGTCGACTGCTCTACATTAATTCAGTGTGTATCGTCGGTATAGGATTTCGACATCATTTTTGTACTCGGATGAAAGGTTTTGATTCTTTTAGTTATTTTCGGCTAGGTCTTCGGTAAATGTATTTTTCTATAATACAAAATAAGGAAATCAGGATTTGATGATTGATGGCAGACCAGAGAAATCGAGGGGAACTTTCAAAAAGCGTACGGGAGACTTGCGCGTTTGTAAGCTTTTTCTTATACTTATTTCGTAAACTTATTTAGTTATCTGTACCTGAATTTAAAGTCAGTTAGTAGTCGGTTATTTTCGTTATTTATTTAAAAATCAATTATTATAACATATTATGCACTAGTACTTACCTATTATAACTTACTAGCCGAAGCGCCGACAGTTGCGATTGCGTTTTTTAAGATAACTTCATATAGTTTATGTATGACAAATGTAGGTAAATCCAAAACTGAATGAATGAAACAAACTCTTCAGCTGGATATTAGTACAGATACGATAAAAATAAAAATGTAATATAAAAATAAAATAGTCGTAAAGTAGATAATATTAAAATGTTTAAAACTATTATCTATTTAAAAATCAATGCCAATTTTCGTTGTAATTTTAAAACTCAAGAACGACTGGGCTGATTTAGTTTATTATAATCGTATCTCGTTGCCATTAGGACGACCAACGATTGCTTACCAGTCCGTATATAAAATATTTCACACTGTATATGTGCAACAGCGCCTCTGTTGCTTTTAAGTGGAACTATACTTGTTGAGGAGAGAATAAGAATATTTTGAGACAAAGTATATTTTTTCGTAAAAAACCTACTTTGCGTATTTTATTATATTCAAAGTTAATAAATTAAAAACTCCTAGATTATAAAATTACTTCTGAAAAATACAATAATTCTAAAAGTTAGTGTAATCAGCTGAACAGCTACTCGACGCTAGATGGCAGCACTTTCCTGTTTAATTATTGCACCCCATAAAATAATGTTTTGGCGAGTAATAATAATAAAAGCGTGCGCTGTTTTAGTTAAATTAACCGAACTTCGAAAAAAATCTATGAATTTAATTAAACTTTAATTTTCGTTATTTTAGATGGTTGTAAACTTACCTTTTTGGATATACTTAAATACTCACACTACTTTCACATTTCTATGTCATCACATAAATAATCAAACACGTCAATTTCAAGTCAATTTACCAAAAACCTGTTTAGAGTTAGGTAGATTTATTATGTTTACGCGTTTTTAATTTTTTTTCCAAATCGCAGTCGCATTTTATGTCAGCAAAATCTTAATCTTGTAATATTTAAGAGTGTTTGAGTATAAAGATGCCTGCCGTGTCTGCGGAGCCCGAGTGCAGCTGGGAGGAGCGCCGGCACCACAGGATGCAGGTGGTGTACGCGCGGAAGATGCGCGAGCGGCGGATCTTCCTCGACGAGCTCACGACCATGCGCCGGAAACGAGACCAAGAAAGGCTTCGCTACGTCAAACGACTCGTCGGACCCAAGTGGTACCAAGCCCTCAGCGTGCAACAGCGGGCGGCCCTAGACAACCTCAAACCTACCATCCCCAAAGACCTCCTAGAAGGCGTTCCAAGAAATAGCATGAGCATCGTCAAATGCCTGGGCATATACCCTCTTCCGAAAAAAAACGAACTAATGAATTGCGTATACCTCGGCCGTAAAGATCCTAAAGAGGTACTAGCACAATTATTTTTTGTAACATATGGCCATTTTTTCGATATAAGAGAGTCTTCTTATAGCTTGAACGCAAGGCTCATGCTTTCTGCCATATATTATTTGGGCTTAAGCGACCTTATAAAAATGCTGAGGGAACGGTTCAAGCCTGACAAGGAAGAAAAGGAAGTTGTTGTCAAAAAGGAAGTTAAGGTTAAATGTCCGTTAGCATCTCCATATTTGGAAAAAATGCATGCTACTATGTATGAAAAACCAAAAAAAAAACCGTTTAAGCCACTTCCTATGCCGAATTTAGAGAGTATAAATGAGCCATGGGAAGAAAAGATTCGTGTATACAAAGTCCCGCCAATACCACCACCACCTCCGCCACCAAAGAATAGACTTCCAATTTCGTATTGTGACCAAATGGCGGGAGTCGCGAACATTTCGCCCTATTATTCGCCTATTTCAATGAAAATGATACCAACACGTAAAACCCCTGGTCGAACGAGTCTAACCCGAAAACGGCAATCGAAGATGAACTTGCAAGACTTCAAAAAAGCATCGCCAACACGTCCTAAAAAAAAGAAAAGAAGGCCAGTAGCACCAAACACTGGTTTGTGGAATTTACAATACATGATAAATGGTGTCTATACCATTAATGGAAAGACAGTGTATGTTCTCGGAAATGTAACAGGGTTGACTTCCACGGGAAATATCATTCACGGTGGGCATAAGTCAATGGGAGATGAGAATATAAACATACATTGTGGTTATAAGGAACAAGATAATTCATTGGAATACTTCCCTTGTAATTGCTTAAGCAATTGGAGTGATGCAGTTTTTAATTACGTTCGTACGACGAAATGTTACTGCGGCCACAACTACGATTATAGACATAAAGAAAAATTTCCAGACGATGAATTACGTTTTTTCGAAAAACCTACGCGTCATGGTCCCCTCCAATTTAACTATGACAGAATATACAACCTGGACCCCAAGAGTATACATGTTGAAAAAGAGTTCACTAAGCTTTGGGCTAAAGACAGTGTTTTACAAGCTAATTCTGGACTAGAGCAGAAGGTACAAAAAAAGAGAAGACGAACATCTAGCACTTGTTTGGGTCAAAATCCGGAGCCAGAGGACTATTTGAGATGTGCTTTGCGGTATATGGAGAACTTAAATATTGCTGCCAAGCTCCCGGATGTGTATATGGCGCCGGAGTTAAAGGAATGGATGCGTAATCGTATTTATGGTCCACTAAGTAGGATGGAAAAGAAAAGATTGATTGGTAAGAGTCATTCTCTATGGCAGCTTCTAAATACACCCACGGCACGCAATCTCGAGAGAGTACATACACCAAAAGATCCGTCTTTTTCACGCGTCACAGACTGGTTCAAAAAATCTGGTCTAAATACCAAATTCAAAAAACAAGTAGACCTTTACAAGATTAAATTTTTTCAGTCACATGCTTTTGTGTCAAATTTGCTCTGGACGACAATGTTTCAGCCCGAATGTCCCGATAAGAGTTTCCGTGAGATTTATTTCTCATATGTGTATTCCAAGATTGGGGACATACATTTGATAAATCCGTACAATGTATATGAGGCCATGGAGAGGTATAATATCATGCTGTTGAAAACGTACCATTGCTTACCAAAGGGTGCCCAAGATATAATGATGAAGGGAGATTGAAGTCGTTGGATTATACCGGTTGATTGGTGGATCGGATCAGAAGTGGAAATTTGATTTTCTTTACACGGCTCTTCAAAATGTTCTTTGTAAACGTATGCCTTGCTACTTAATAATTTTACATTAAACTGTATTCAAAAATTTGTTGGTTGTCGATTATTGTTTAAGATATTTTATGTGTACTGTGCTTCTTCCTCGTCAAACTGACTAAGGGATTTATAGTACAAAAAGAAGCGCAACGGCGTCGTTCTGGTGGGTTGATTGATTGATTGTAAATTATAGGCCCGAACCATTTTTTTCTCTGTCTAGAACAGTTCTCCCTGCGTCTCGCCAGCGCTTTCGTGGCCGACCTCATATCATAACACATAATGACATTAAATTATGCTATTCATCATCATCATCATTATCAGCCATTGGACGTCCACTGCTGGACATAGGCCTCCCTATATGACCACAATACCCCTACCACAATGTATGTTTATATTCTCATCTCCCATTGACTTCCAGTCATTACGGTCGCTCGCATCCACCGCGAGCCGACCGTCTTGACCAAATCATCAGTCCACCTTGTTGGTGGACGCCCAACGCTGCGTTTCCCGATCCGTGGTCTCCACTCGAGGACTTATGGAGGAATTATGCTATACCGGGGATTAAATACTACACGCTCTTGAGTCAAGGGCGCTAACAGTAGTTTAGCCGAGAACCTAGTCTTACTTGCTTAACATTAAAATACTTTGTTGTAGATCATTTATAATTTATTGTGATAAGTTTATTGTTATCAACTTATACTACTATTTACAGAGTTACATTAACATTCACTTCAATCACAACTTTGTTATCGAATAATAAGTTGTAACGAAACTTTACAAACTAGGACCTACGCAGCTAAAACTTTACTTTATAATGTCATAATACTCCAAAGGTAAGTATTAAAATATTTATAATCGTACATTTTAACTTACTTACAAGCCACTATTAATTAAGGACTGTAATACAATTATAATAAAATTAGCGTTATTCAGAAAATACTCGACTTTACGAAACAACGATCTTCAAATCGGAATAACAAACAACCTAGAAATATAATACGTTCATCCTCTAAAACTATAGTCTCTAAGGGATTTTCAATCGTCTTTGGTATCATTGTAAGAAGACAAAACATTTACACTGATGGATAAAATGTTAAGGGTCCGTTTCACCGGTTTAAGATAAAGTGCCAGATAGATAAACTACCAATTTTGGTTGCAATATCAATGAGATAACTAACTATCTGAAGCTTTATCTGTAACCGGTGAAACCGGCCCTTAATAATGAGAATTTGAATATTCCACCTCACACTCACCACTATCTCATGAATACAAGTTTTATGAAAATACTGACTAAAATCCGAAATGTTAGTTATTAAAGCATCTGTTATTTACAATTAACAAAAACAACAAAGATAAAAATAGGCAAACGAGTTGTGAATTAAAAACCAACAATGCCATATCATTGTACTTACTAAATTATTCTTGGTGCTCAGATATTTTTTATGTCGATTTTGTGCAAAAGATTAATGAGGATATACGAGTAATTATAAAAGGATTTGTGCGAAATCTATAGAATTAAAGGGGTTTATATCTACGAGATAAATAAACATTTGCACTGTCCATGATTGTTTTGGTCCACACTCTGTTCCCGCTGAACACATGGGACTTACAAACTAGAAACAGACCATTACCTTGCACTGCGCAACTTGACCGGAATGAATGTGTGTAATCGAAATCTTTAAATATATAGAGGGATCATGAAGGCAAAATTTCGTACGTTGACATTTTGCTACCTGTCTCTGTTACTCCCGCGGAATCATATTGCCATCTCGCTCGCACAAAGAACCGAGCAAAATTTGAACTAGATATTTGAATTCGAATTCGAACGTATTTATTTAAAAATATTGAACCATCGTCAACCATCCATAACTACCATGGAGTATAACGTAGTGATTATATTCTCTTTGCCATAGAGTCACATAAAGATTTTTCAGGTTTATAACTACACGAATTCTTCCAGTCAAATTACGTAGCACGTTAGATTCAAATCTGCAACTCCTTATGTGAGTGAGGTGAATGCGAGTTGTTATTATGAGGCGGTGTCGGGTGCGTCGGCGCGCGTTGCTGCAGGTGAACGAGCGCGGAGAGCAGGCGCGTGTTGGCCTCGTCCAGCGCCGCGATGCGATGTTCCTGCGCCTCGATGACGCGCTGTTTGTGCGAGAGGGCGGCGGCCATCTTGCGTTGCTCGCGTCGCAGTTCTTCTTCTACGCAGATCAACCTGTAATGTGGGCTAATATACTTTAATTTAAGCTAATATAAGGTCAACCAGTCTAAATGCGTCTATGGGGAAAATGCGTTTTTTTAAATTTATTCGAGAACTGTTCAACATACGTTGACTTCTGTCATCTAGTTGCATTTGTTTGAACTAAATACAGAACATATTGTTCATGCGGATGGCGTAGCAGTTCACATATTCGAGTAATTGACCATTTTAAAAATTGCACGTTTTTGAACAACTTTTGACTGCGTGAGGCGAATTACTAAATCCATGTTAGTCATTAGTTTTCTTCAATTAACTGATTTTATTCAATAATCATTGTAAGGAATAAACTATGGGCTACCTACCCAGACAGTTATTTTTAGTGAAATAGCTTTATTTAAAGAAATAATAATGTTTCCATTCATAAGGTTAGGGTTAATTTCTTGGGGTAAATGCGTCTGCTATTATGGGGCAATTGCGACTGTGGGACGCATTTACCCCCAAAACATATATCGTCAACCTTTTTATGTCGGCAAATTTTAATATGAAAATTAAATGCAAAAAAATCTGGTCTATTGGAAGTTTTTATATCGTTTTTGTCAAATTATTATTTGAAAATATATAAAAACCAGAATATACTTAACTTTAATTTAAAAACAATGCGGTGTAGCCTTCAAATTTGTGTTTTGTTATAATCTGTATTGTTCTACGGTTCTATCAAAATCTCACGCGTAGAAATTTGTCTACTATCGTCCCATCGTATTACTTACATTTGTTATTTTTAGACTTTTGTTGAGTTTTGATAGTTTGTCCGTACCCAAATAAAATGTTGACAGCATCTGGATTCAACAGGGGGCTAATGCGTCTATCAAAATATAGACGCATTTCCCCATTTTTTACTAAATTGTCTCTAAATGCGTCAATTATTATTTTTGACTAGTTTAACTATCATACTATTGCAATGAAATTTGAACCAAAAAGTTATATCTAGTTATTATCACGAAAAGCTTACCAATTAAGTTTTTATTCAATAAAGACGCATTTTCCCAAAGCGGGGCAAATGCATCTAAAATTCCCATTTTAAATAAATAGTCAATTTGAAACATCTGTAGAGCTCCAGGGAAGATATCGCTGATTGAACTTTGTGCAGAAATAGCCATAATATTGGACTACAGTTTCAAAAAGTGGATAATGCCATACATTTGATCACAATGTGGCTCTAACTTGAAGTGATCGAGAAATACCACGCATTTGCCCCGGTTGACCTTACTTTTAATTTAAGCTACTTTTAGTTTTTAACCTACCACCTTAACTTAACATTATAAACTGTTTGTGTATGTAATAAATTAATTAGTGTGTGTTTTGATGTTAAATGTTTAGAAAGTATTTCGGAAACAACAAATATGTATTACTTAATTAGTGGGTGTTTTGAAATATAAATAAATTTCGTTGTATAGGTAGTACTGATATGGGTGTCGTTTTCGACTTATATAAAGGTGAGGATTACGAAAAAAACAAAAGAATATTATAATGTAGCATAATAATGTTTAGAATGTATTTAATTTTCTGGTCTGTAAGTATGTTAATTCCCCTAACGTCTACTTATATTATCTAGTTCGTTTAGTTAAGTCAGTGCCTCTTGTTCTTGTCTTATCAAATCAATCTTCTAACCTATAATATATTCTTCGTACTGACTCCGTTTACCAATGAGTACTAAATGAGCGATGCAATGTTAATATGTACCTGGATATGATGACCTGCATTTTGGCATCAGTGTGGTCAGACCCGGGCTCTGCCGGCCCCAAGCGGCTTCGGAGCAGCTCTACTGAACGCTTCAGCTTTTCTATCTCCCGCTCATACTGTAATACAAAAATACAAGTTAGACAAGCAAAATTTATAAGTCTAAGCGTTGAACACTACTCTTGTCTGAAATGTTAAGGCCTAAAAGGCGCAGAATTGTGAGGCAAGATACAAAATGCAAAATAGAATCAGAGTGCAGTTTTATGATCAGAGTGTAGTAAAATGCTATGATTTGGAATTTAAAGGCAAAAAAGGATTGAAGTTCTTTAAATAGTAATGGTAGTGTTACCTGTTCAATAGTCCGATGGTGCTTCGCCGCGCGTCCAGCCCTCCTCCCAGTAGTGCTGTACAGCGGTTCATCGATTTCATCAGAACTATCGGTCAGATCTCGAGCAGACTCCAAGCTCAGCCTCCTTATGAGTTTATCCCTCACTTCTCTCCCACTGACTTCACTCCTCGCTGGCCTCTCGCTAGCCTCACTAGACTGTGACTGAGACTCTCTACCGAATCCCCTTGAAGGAGATCTATCCCGTCCTGACCCGTAGTAGTCTTGCCTATCCAAATCCTCGTTCAATCTACAACTGGATACTTTAGCTGCTGAGTATGCTCGATCTAAAGGATAGTTTGTCTCGGGTATAGCGTTCTCTGTGATAGCAAACTTGTCAGTGTTCTTGTTTTCCATGTTGAAGAGCGCTTTCTGACTGCGTGATTTTTGCAGCAGACACATTTCCTTATTCACCTCTTCGACGTTAGAATCAGATCTGCTCATCGGGTATCCGGAATCGGTAGAGATGTGGTGCGGTTTGCTTTCGTAAAGAGATTCTCCTCGCTGGCCGAAATGTTTCAAGTTCAGTTGGTTCTGGTTCGTAGAGTAAGAGAGCATTGGGTTGGTTCTCGGCATTCGCGTTTTGCTGCTCTTTCTGAGACTCGGCGAGTTGCTGGAGGACTCGTCGTCTCTGGTCCTTGGCGAGTGGCTGTTGCTGCTCCGCTGATACTGATCGTCGTAGTTACAATTATCTCTGGTTACTTTTCGGTGGGAATTGTTGCGGTTTTGTTGGCTATAGTTTCTACTAGCCTCGTTGAAGTTAGTAGAACCTTCTTCCGAGTTCGTTTCCGCGTTCTCTGTGCTCAAACCCTCCTCATCGATTGATGAACTGGATGAGCCGCAGGAACAACGCTTTGAATTTCTATTATCGTTGTTGTTTTTCTTCTCAGACTGCTGAGATTGGCGGTTGTCGTCCATATTGTAGACAGGGTTTGTGAAAACGAGTGGTGCCACTTTAGAATTCAAATTGGCGTTTGTCTGGGTGTTACCAGGTGTTGTGAAATTCTGTATGCCAAATTTCTGTAGATCGTGCTCGATCTTTTGTTGCACTGGGCTCTTTGGATAGTACTTTTCTTTTCCTTCGTAATACTGTTTTTCTCTTTGTTTTTGGTAGTTTTGTTGTGAGTATCTGGTCATTGGCTGGCCCCCGTTTTCGTAAGGTTGGTAGTTGTGCGCTGTGTTTTCGATGGGGCTTGAGCTTTGGCTGTACGTAGCAATGCTCTGATAGCCCGAGCTCGCCACATTAGAGAGTCCGCTAATGGAAACGTTTGAGTCGTTGCTAGTATACTTTGTTTTATTGCCGTTGACGATGTTGTTATTATTTGACTTGGTTTGACACAGGTTTTTCTTATTCATCAGTTTATCGTCAACAACATCTGGATCATCGGCGTAATTCAACAAATCTGAGAGCTCTTCTAAAGTAGCCGTCTCTTTTATAATGTTTTGCATTTCATTTGCGCAATAGTTGTGGTTGATACTATCACTGCTCGGGGACCTTTCAGTACTGTTGTAGTTTGAATTATGGTAATGCGTTTGTTGGTTATTGAAATTATTCGGTTTGTATCGGTCTTGCATTCTGCGCTCGAGGCTTTCGTTCATGCTATTATTAACGGCTTTGTTTTGATACATGTCTGAGCCGAATCCGATATGAACGACTTTCAGATTAACGCAATGTTCTTGATTATTGTACTGCGAGCTGTACCGATCCGGGTTAACATTCTGGTTCGGGCTGGAGTAGCCGTTTCTGGGTAGTGTTTGTGAGCGAAGATTGAAGCTTGGAGACTTCGCGACGCCGGCAAAAGATCCTTTGTATTTCGAGTCTTCAGCGTTTGATTTTGACGGGCTGATGTTGAATTGAACGCCATTTTTGTTTAGGAGAGGGGAGCTGTGTGCGAAGTTGTTGAGTTGTCCGTTTGTGGGTTCGATGTTGGTTGGTTTCGTCGGCGTGTTGCACGTGGGGTCGTTGAACCTGAAGATATTGTCGACTGGAGGCGTGGGGCCGACGTCGTTGCTTAGTAGCCTCTTGCTGAGCTCATCCAAGATGTCAGACAGGGGATCGAGTTCCTGTAAATAAAAAATATCGATAAATAAACAGCACTTTTACTTTACTAGAGGAGAAGAAAGATATAATGTTAGGTGTCCTTACAGGCGAGCATTTGTCTAATACAGTTTCTACAATCAGAGGTAAGCTAACATACTGCTTACGTCTGTATCTTTACCATGAGTTCTAGCAATCTTCACTCGCTAGCGACTGCAGTTAAAAAATGTATGAAATCTTGAAGAGCGCCTCTAGCGGATAGTTGGGTACTAAATTGCTCATTCAAAAGCGAATTGCACAGACTGCTTATTTAGACTACGCGCCGCCACTCAAGTCTGTTAGACGTGGCGCAGCTTGCCTAGATATTAACGGTTCTAATATTGTATCCCGCATTATCCGTAAGACTTGAAAAGTGGCGCGGGCTCTACGTAACCGCTAACGTCAGGCCATTTAACTAGGAAAACTTATGGTAAAAGTACAGAACTTTGGGTAAGTCGACAGATTTTTCTTTTTATTATGTCACCGTCATAATTCTTCTAATGTTATGATTTTTTAGTTGTTACCTGCATCTTAGCAGCCGGTAGTTTAGGCAAGCTATCAACCAGCAGCGAGTGCAAGGTGGCCAGTTGTTTCCCGAGGTCCACGTGCGGCGCCCACTCCGGGTCGGCGTCCACGTTGTGTGCGTCGGGGCGCGCGTCCGCCCCGGGGTTGGAGCCCTGAGACGCGCCCGAGTTACGCTTGCTGCCGTCTTGAACTGACGAGGGTGGATGTTCTTGGGGACGAGTCTGAGGGAGACAATTAAAAGAAATGTTATTTTATAGTAGGGAGACAATTAATTATGGTATAATACAAGAAATGTTATTTTATAATATCGCACCTTCGGTAGAACAAATGCCGAACTACCAAATTTACTAAAAATTACTTTAAGCCGTATTAAAAGCACTTTGGCATACAAAGTCATGTATCGAAAATTTGGGAGGATTTCGGCCTTTGTTCTACCGAAGGTGCGATGCGATATATTGATTTTAGCGACAATGGGAAATCTTTAAGTTATAGTCCGACGGCTCAATTGATAATGTTACCTAATTTTTATGAATAGCACTCCATATTCTCTGTCAAATATAAAAAATACTAGTGAAAGAATTACTTCGATACATCAATTAGTTTCCGATTTAGAAGTAAAACAAGTTGTTACCGTACGACGCGAGCCGCCGGTTACGGTGTGACGTCATAGTGCAGCACGATCAGTCTGGTTCACTCAGTCCGCTTGCATTCGCTTGTTATTGTGACGTAACTATAATAGTTAGAAATATGCTGTCGCGACATTTTTTGTAGATATTAATGTGTTCTACAAAATTGTAGTACATTGTTTATTTCTAAAATGAATACTTTTCGCAGCGCATGCGATATAAGATTTTTTTTTTACATCTTGGGTGACATATTTGGGTTTTCCGTGCGGATCCCTACTTTTTTGAAAGTGTAATATAGCTTATAACCTTCCTCGATAAATGGACTATCCAACACTGAAAGAATTTTTGAAATCGGACCAGCGGTTTCTGAGATTACGGCGCGTTCAAACAAACAATGAAACTCGTCAGCTTTATAATATTATTAGTATAGATAAGTATAAGTATAGAAGCGCATAAACAAGTTTTAAATCAAAATAAACGGCCTCACGCATATTGTAAGTAAAATAAATACAAATAAAAGTGGCAAAGTGCGAGTCGGACTCGCCCATGTAGGCTTCCGCAGTAATTGTTTATATGAAATAGTTTATGTCGTACTATAAAAAAACTACTTCATAGATTTCGTTCAAACCAATTTTCGTTGTTAGTTTTTATGGTTATGTACAATATATATTTTTTCTAGATTTATCATCTTCTTATTTAAGAAACTAGAGGGGGGGGGGTCCCCACACTCTGTTTTGCACTTTGGAAGAGTCTCACGTCCAAACTATTGAGTTTAAAATTAAATGGTTTTAGAAATATAGTTATGATTTTTAAAGACCTATTCATCGATAACCCACACGTATGGGTCCGATTAAAAAAACGTTTTTAAGTTTCAGTCCTATGTATGGGGACCCCCAAATGTAATTTTTTTTTTTTTTTCATTTTTTTTATAAAATCTTAGTACGGTTCACGGAAGGTTTAGTACATCTGTAACGTTCAAGCTACTACATTTACATCCTAAGTATCTATCCTACTTACTTCGAATAGTATAAATGCGAAAGTGAGTGGGTGTGTTTGATATCTTTCACGAAAAAACTACTGAACGGATCTGGACGAAGTCTAGAATAACACATAGGCTACTTTTAATCCTAAGAAAATGTATAGATGTTGATTGATAAGAAGTGTACTCGTTTGCAATAAATCAATGTATTGTTCATTTAAATTTACTAAGAAGCTAGTTTGCAATAAATCAATGTATTGTTTATTTAAATTAATATTATTATTTATTTAATTTAATAATACGCGGACGAAAACACAACAAAATACTGCGCAAGCTATTGCACTACTACTATAATCTGCTGGCGACTTGATACTAAGCGGGCCATGGTCCGCGCGACGTTGTTCTATGACGTCACAAGCGCTCATGTGACTGTTAGCGAGACTCGATATTTTTCGAAACTTTGAATTCCTATAAAATCAAAACTACTAGTTACTTTTTAACTAAACAAAAACTAGTGTATTTGTATACACGCAGGCTTTACTGATACAACATTTCAAGCGATTTGGCATACCTAGTAACATTACTTATTATGATGAATGATGGTTGTTTGGTACAAAATTTTAATTGATTTACGGTTAATAAATGCACCCATATTAATGAAACGTTAGTTTAATCTATATCCATTCCGTTAACAGTTAACAAATGTATGCATAGTAATGGAAAATAATTTCATAAACATCGTTTAAGAGTCTTTGGTTGGTGAAAAACCCGGTATTTAGAACAGATGATGGGTACCCCGGGTTAGGGAGAAATTCCTTTACCTTCGGAGGACATTCTATTAACCCGTTAAAAAGAACAACTCACCGAAATATTTCTCAGGAAAGCCTTCATGTTGGGCGCCTCTTGCTCCAGGAAGTCGTTGAGGAACTCCATGAAGGCCTCCTTGCCCTGGAACCGCGTGAAGTTGGCCAACGTCTGCAGCGTCTTCGCGACCAACGTCAGGTTGCGTGCGGCGCGCTCGTTCGGGTACTCTGACACATTACAATATTTATAAAACAAAATACATAAAGCAAATGCCCAGTACTAGGATGTGTGGATGTGGGATTAAATAAATAATAAATCATATCGTTTGAAAAAAAAACATAGTTTTCATGATATTTATGCGCTCAATCCATTGTCAGATGATAATTTAAAATGAACATGCTTTTTATGCCGACGAGAAACCATCAGATTATTGTGCACCTTTGGTTTCATCACATGTTTGTTCCATATTTTTGCGAAGTAGTCATTCTATATGCGGTTGACTTTACATACCGTGTGTAATTCCAAAGAGACTCGGAGAGAGTATAGCGGGGCACAGGAAGCGAAGGAAGATCGACGCACTGATCAAATTGTCGGAAATGTCCTCTCGGCCCATTGAGGTCAACCTGCGAACAAATAAATAAATATTACTTCAATTATTTTAGGGATTGGATATAAAGAGATACGATGCGTTGTGCTGATGATGAAATAGAACGCCACGTCAAAGTCACGGCGTCGGACAGAACCGTCTGTTGTCTTCGTAATGCGGACTGCTGCCGTCATTTGTTACCTTTAAAACAGCGGTAAGAGACACCAACCTTTCACGGAAAGTAGCGAAACAGTCTCTCAAAGGCGGCGGGAACCGCGGAGCTGACGATGAAATAGAACGCCACGCCAAGGTCACCGCGTCGCGCAGAGCCGTCTGTTGTCTCCGTAATGCGGCGCTGCTGCCGGCGCGGAGAGGGTCCACCTCGCATTCAGCTGCGCCCGGACCCGCCGCGGTCGCTACTGCTTCTCCTAACGTGTCCTGGAATAACGGTATTGGATATAATTAAATATAAAATGCCAATAATAGAAACTAGGGTCAAAAATTTAAACATCGCATATCGCACCTTCGGTATTACAAGGGCCAAACTACCAAATTTTCGAAAAATGACTTTCATACCAAAGTGAAAGCATTTTGGCTTACACGGCTTTAAGTCATTTTGCGAAAATTTGATAGATATATGCAAAGGTCGCGTTGCTGTTGGATCTCCACCAAAAATGGGTGATGCTTATATATAACAATGTTTATACCTAATACTGCGAACGTTATGTAATTCAGTTTGCCTTTCCTTTGAATAATTGAGATTTTTCATTAGCGCACTATAACATTATTGAGATTAAAAACCATTCTCACCTGCAAATACTGATCCCCAACCAGCTTCAAGTACGCCTCCATACTCTTGGTGGCCAGCGAGTTGCCTCTGAAGGTGAGGGAGTGGTCCCCGGTGCGTCGGACGTCCAACGCCACGACGTCGGCCAGGTAGCGCGGCGCCAGGCCCGCACCCGCCATACATAGCACTAGCGCGCAGCCGATGTCTTCTTTCGCTTTCACACCTAATAGACCAGACAATTTTACTTTCAAATGTTCGTATGTTATAATTTATTACAAGCTACGGGACGATGATGATTTTACGTGTGAAATCGAAACTACTCTACTACAAATAAGTAATTCACAAAATATTAATTAATCATTCCGAAGACTAAAGACTTACAGGAGATGCTGGAAAAGAGTCACGATCCATTAATACTGACTCCTAACATAAGATAATTCTTTATAATACACACCAATAATAAATATTTACACTATAACTTAAAAACTACAAAAACGTATGGGTAATAGGCGGTCTTATTGCTTAAAGCAATTTCTTCCAGACAACCTGAGTATGGAAAGAAAAACTGCAGAATGTATCTCTTATGCAGCTTTTCCCGTATGTATATCTATCATCTAAGTATGAGCGACGTCTTCCTAATGATTCCACAATCAGATCGGCCAATCAGAATAATAGAAACCAGTATGTTAAAAAATCCAACTCACCAATAACCGGCTCCAGCAGCTCACAGAGCTTCCGATAATTCCTCTTGAGATAGTCGAGGAAGCGCGCGTAGTGGTCGATGGGCAGCACGTCGACGCACTGGTAGCGGCACTTGATGCGCAGCGCGGGCGGCGGCGCGGGCGTGCGGCCGCCCGGCGACTGCGGCTTGTCGCCCTCCGACAGCGGGTACCACCGCTCGTTGAGGTATCGGGACGATACGTCGTCGACCGGGATACGCACTGTGCCTGGAATGGGATTCATGCATATGTATGTGTTTGGGCATTTTTACCCGCATTTATAACAGCATTCATTTCATGAGGATTTCATGAGCATGCAGTGGCTCTGATGCTGATGAAACTCTGTTAACATGGTTTTTATATGGGCTGCAGGATGGCAATGAAATGGTGTATGGCGCGTAAACGCGTAAATGTACGTAAACGACGTCATTTTGTTAACTGTTACAAAAACGTATACTTGTCACTCGACAGTCTTTATATACGAAGGTTCTACTCTTGATGAATGAATGAATAACACTTTATTGTACCTTCTTAATTAAAATAAAAACAGAGTTACAAGAAAACTTAATACTAATTTAAAAGTACAAGGGGCGGCCTTATCGCTGAAAGCGATCTCTTCCAGGCAACCTTGATTTGAGTCTTCCTTCAACCAGCTGCGGGATAACTTTACGCTTGACATGCCAGTAACACAAAAAATTACTAACTAGCAATAGCATGTTATTCTCTTGCGCAAGCGTCTCTCCATACGGTTAACTCACTCCAGAGATTAGAGAACATTCTAGATAGGAAGTGAGACTTACCAACAAGAGCATGTTTGTCTCTCTTCCGCGAGCGTCTCTCTTTACGGTTAAATACACTTCAGAGCATTACTTGCAGAGAACATTCTAGATAATAAGTGAGACGTACCGACAAGAGCATGCTTGTCTCTCTTCCGCGATCGTCTCTCCGGCTCGCGGTACACGTTCACGTGGATGGCGCGCACCGCCGGCAGCGCGCTGAACTCATACACCTCGCCCCAGAAACATAGCTCCGATTTCAACTTCGATGATGAACTGGAAACAAAATGTTAATTTAAAAGGTTAATTTTTATTTCAACTTATAGGAGTAAATAATAAACGTTAGTTGTAATAGGGATGTGTTTTCATCTCAAATTACACAACGCCCGCCGAATTCTAGAACTGTTTTTATCTTGCCCAGAGCAACTTTTAATGTTGAATTGTTATGTTGTTTTGATTTTTATTCCTAATCAATATTACCGATCAATAAAATTACCATATTATCAGTAACAATTAAAAACAAATAGGACGTATAGCTAATTTATCTAAAATAAATGATATCAAAATTATTATTTGAAAATATTTATATTAATATATCTTAATAATATATATCTTTTTGAGTTATTTAAAATTGTTAGATCAACAAGGCGCAAGTGAACATGAAGCATCTGTCAGTTTAAGTACCTACTCAATTGGTACTAAGTAAAATTCCCGGTAATAGGGAATAGTCAACCCACACAAACGTCTACATTAGAGAATATCGGGACAACATTATGTTTTATGACTAATTTATATAGAAATAAATATGTGCGAATCAGTCTAAATACTCATGAACTTCCAGCAACAAAATGCATGTTTTTAAATACCGTGACTCACGACAAAATCATGCCATTGAATTCGTGTGAACGATTGTCCTGGATCCTATTACGTAATAAATTTAATTCAATTGCCTCGCACGTAAAATTTAGCGATATCAGATGTTGATATCGTATATTATCCAATAATATAAATATAGATTATTTTGTATGGACCCGGCTGAGAATTTGACCTACTATAAATATAAATATTGCTGGACAATTCACACAGCAACATCTAGCCCCGTGGTAACCGGTAAGCTCGAAGCTTGTGTCAGATGTTGATTTATAATAATACGATGATATTGAACATACGCATAGGTCAGTAGTAAGTAGATTTGCGATATGTAGATGTAAGTGTATCTTAGCATAATCTGTTTCCGCATTACGTGCCGATGATGTTATTAGATATTTTGTTTAACATATTCTAAATTTCTTAGACACTACACAAACTTATAATAAATACTTCAAATTTAATTTAATATTGTTTTTCTAGAAACGAATTATAATGTACAGAAGATAGATAGCAGCGTCGTTTTGTTTTTCCAATAAACATACTGCGACCACCAACCCTTCTATTGGGGAAAGACGTGCTCAGTATTGGGACACAGTATGGGTGAAGTTCCTATAACTAACCGATACTTAAGGCTATCAAACTGGTACTAAATGACTACTTAGGTTTCTCAGTATTGCGCGAGTACCAGTGTACCTGATTGGCACGGGCTAGATTAGTTAAGGATATTAGAAATATAAATGTTATTGTAACTTACCGCGCATACAAGGTGTCGTCGAGGAGAATCTCGCAGTAATATCTCTTCTTCTGTGGAATGGCCTTCGCCTCCAGCAGCCACAGCTTGACAGTTCTCTCGCACCGGCGCGTGCGCACTTCATCGGGCCTCGCTGCTTGTCTTAAACTATGGAAGAAACCACTTTTATAAAAAAAAATCACGAAATACAATGATCTTATACAGTATTTCTAGTATTTTCAACATTTTCATATATGTAGGTAAACACAATTTAACATTTGTAGGCTGTTGAGGACGTTGTGGTATTGAGAAATATTTTTTATAACACGTTTAATAATTATATCGCACTGTTATATAAACGATTCCGCAAAACACATACTATATTATTATTTAAATCCGAAATATATCGAAAACCACTAATAAACAAAACTCCCGCAACACTATTTATAACTATTTCTACAATTTTCCGCACAATTTCAACACCTGAAGCACACCGAAGGACGATTTATGAAGGAGTATTTAATATACTCTTTCCTTACTTTGGTTTGACGTAAGGTTTTATTGTGGAGAACTCGTATTCAACCGTGGACTTCATGAATATTGTTTTTAACTTGTTCCACTTGTTCATGGCGTCGATGCATTGTGCTTGCTTAACAAACACATACTGACTCACTAACTTACTGTGTAATATACAAGCATAAGGACACGTCCATACTGGTGAGCAGAACGATTCCGGTTACTTTATCGATTGAAAGTATTTTTACAAAAGAATCTCTAAAATTACCTACCGGTCAATTAATGTATATTGCATTTGATAAGTGTAGTTAGGTAGATATATCTGTTATAATAACAAATGATTCTATTTCCGCTTCAATTTTTTAAATTTAATCTTGATGATCATACTTCAGCAACGACAGATAAAAATAGTTAAATACATTGTTTTTTCATAGCCGCTACTCCTGGTATCATGTTCTATTTGAAAGTTTTCAAATAAAACAAACACAATTAAGTTTGTCAAAATAATTGCTATTTGCGATATAATTTTGCAGACAATATCATAAAGCTGAGTTCATAATTAAACGGTTGTTCTTGAATGAAACGCGTCTTTACTTTGAATGAGTCCTATGAACTAATTCAGTTTTCCTTATTTACGTATTGTTTTCCTCTGATCACTGTCCTTCAACGTGTATAATTACTATTTTACCGTGGACAATATAGTTATTATGAGATATGATCATCATAATTATTATTGTCTAAGATAATTAACTAACCCCTATTTAAGTTCCCAATGCTAGGCAAATATCATGAGATATGATATGATGAGTATGAATATTCACCATTAGAAACAAGTATGCAATCTCAGCCTTATTCGTGACGAAATCTTTCTATGTTTTTGTACGATTACCGCTGACTAAGCGTCGTTCTGCTATAAATAATAGGTACATTTAGAGTGACCATTTTGTTTTCATACCTAGTTGTTAATTTATGAATGACTTATTATATTACTACTATTATTTATTATATTACTTATTATTACTTATATCTTTGAGTGAAAGATATACTTGATGCATATGCATATTTTTGAACAAATAGTTTGCGTCTAATTAGTACTCTTTTGTGGTTATTGTGTTTTACTCACAATAAGGATAGATAGTATTTTCCATCAAAATTATTTTTATCAATAATAGGAAAACACACATCATCTATTTATACCTCACAAGCTTTTCGCGCCGCGGGGAGAGTTATTCCCGTTGTTATAAAATGAAATATAATATTGTGTGTCAGATTAAGTGTCTAGTTATCTTTATAAGATGATTCACCTGTATATCCAGCGATCCCTCTCTTTCCGCGAGGCACAGGCGAAGTAGCGCGGGGCGCGGTTCTCTGCGCTCAGCGCGAAGCAGTGCGCGCGGCCCAGCACAGACGAATGTAGAGATCGGATATCAACCTGACAAAATAAAGGCGTTATTAGTTTCAGTTTCAGTTTATTTATTAGTCCAATCAAATACTATTAGGTACATTTGGATAGGATATTATACTCTCTATTGACTCACTCTTAGGCTTCGATGCTTATTCGGAGGTGGTTAAAAAGAGTATCGACGTTATCTTTCGATTGTGTACTGGTTTAGCGCATCCGAAGTATATTGGAAGGCGTGAGAAAGTTGGTATCTTGGAATACACTTGAATTTCCATTACTTTGTAGAAAACTTGCTTAGATGAAAATGTAGTTTCTCAGGGAATTTAAACTATTAGATATGTGTCCTGAGATTTTTTGAGCCTTTTGGCTGAACTTTAATGTAAATAGTTTTACGGTATAAATAAAAACAGGGGCACTATAATATTCCTGCAGCGTCATTTCCCCGAAATTACCACTCAGCAGAAAGTCCGAACAAAGCCTCTATAGCCTCTATTAAAGTCAAATTGGCAGCCCTCTTTTCCAAGCAAAAACTCATTTATTGGAAGGAAGTTTTTGTTGGGAAGCCAATTTTCTTGAACTTTTAGTGTGAACAAAAATTGAGTGAAAACAATTTTCAAAAGCCTGTGCAGTTTGATATGTTTACATAAAAATGGTTGCGGTAAATAAAATACTACTTATTCATAATTATTTATGTATGCAATACGAAATGGATAGGTATTAAGAACTGTATCGACACTAAACTAAACCTTGCAAATTCAATGCCGCGGGTATCTTTTATCTTTCTGATAACCGTATTGACTAAACGTCAAATGGAGCGTATCTGATGATAAATCTATCAGCCTTCTAGTAAGGTTTTATTCGTGTTGACCAGCGGCGTTAACGGGTCAATATGCGCTGACCATCTTATGTCTTCATCTCACTTCCACTTGCTCGATTTGTATTTAACTATCTACGCTCTGACCTCGGAGCCGATAATAATCAGCTAATGGCTACTCGTAGAAGTAGAAGTACAAATAATAATGAGGGCCGAATGTAGACAACAATTCGGGAAAATGTAGAGTTTTTAATGCGGGACGAATGTAAAATAAATCATAGTTGTACCTGATTAGGTGGTCCGAGGTCCATAGTGGAGACGGCAGGCGAGTGTGCGGAAAGAAGGCTTTCATGAGATCTGTAACAAAATAAACGAATGTTAGCAAAAATACATATGATTTGCTTATCAACTAACTTATGCTGATATACTAGAAAAATATTATATAAACAAGGGTCACAGATAAAGAAAACTATATTATATGTCTAAAAATATATTCATATTTCTCATATCTATATACAACTGGTATATTTAGGAGAAGATTTTAAAGGTAAAAAAAAACAAGAGAATAGAGCAGGTTAAGCCGCCGGTATCAGAAGAGGATAATATCACAAACAAAATCTATCCATTCCGAAACCTTCAGTTTTAAACTTCTGAAGGATTACAACTGTTTGTGTGCTAACCAATTAGATAGTTGTTTGCAGATTCAACTTTCTGTGAATTGTAACTTCAGCCTCTCAAAGCAATCAACGCTGTCTATAAAGTTTCTCGCATCAAACGCGAATCCACGAAAAATGGATTCGATTATTTTTTAACCAAATCTTTGCTCAGACTCCACAGATTTTAAAACTTAAATTTTGAACTGACCATTTCCCGAGAAATCAATATAGTGAAGATGACTCGAAATTTACTTACCTCGTTATGTTATCGCTAACTTTCATAAATTTGATGCAAATGTTACAATAAAAAAAAGTTATAAACTTTTTTAACATCGGCAATTCTACACACATTATTTCAGACACTTCGAGGATTGCAACATACAACTAAAATCAGCATAGATAGCATAGATGAATTATCAATCCGTGCTTGCTATTTGTCTAAGAAAGTTGAAGTTTTAGAATACATTCAATATAGATCCATTTATCCTATAATCTACCTACAATTCTTATTACTTTATAAAAATAGAGCATGGAGAGTGTTGAAGTGGTATATGTATATTGCCAAGGTCGTAGTGCCTAGTAAGGTTAAGACATATTTACTTGTAATAATTAAATTGTAACCCCTATTGCGCCACTTAACCCCTACAATGTACTAAGTAAACGAGTGGATCCAATGAAGTTTCGTGTTTGCACTGGCAGGCAAGTAATTAAGCAGGTAAGGACGGGCGGCGCTCCTAGTCATTAAATTAGTTGATACAAACGTGGTACAGTCACGGCATCGTAAGTGTGCTTGACACATTTTATAGCTTTTCCAGCATTCGATGTATTCATGAAAATTTTATTTGCTGTTAGAATTTGATTCAATCTGATTGAAGATAAACAAAAGGTTTTTAGTTAAACTCAAACTTTTATAATTTTAGAATTTTTATTTAACAAAGCCTTTATTCTGACTTTTGTCACGGATCGCATCATTTTTGTATGGGATTTCAAAAGTTCCCCTAGCGGTGAATAGCGGAACTATGTATGAGTAATACAAAATGTGTGTAGGTGTGAGTACTGTTTCTATACATTTTTCATGTATTTACCTATACATAAATATTTTTAAATCATAAAACCAAGGTTGAACTTCTTAAATCTGGCTAGAAACGGCATTGTCTAAATGGTACAAATCTTCAGCCACTCACGTTTGATTGCCCAATTAAAGAAACGACAAAAGAGGGATTATTGAATAAAGACGTCTTTCGCGATCACGTAAATGACTAAGAACGGGGATTAAGACTTAAGAGCCTCATTAAAAGGAATGGCAATTGATTTGGAGAACTGTATAGGAAGCTGTAAATGTTAAGAACCTCTTAAAGCAGCCATTAGTGTAAAAGCAGCATGTTTCTATTACTGGTAGTTAGGCTTTATACATTTGTATTAAGTGTTATTAACAACCTCGGCAAACTTTAAATCCATGTAATGCAAGGTTATTACATTAGTAATTTCCTTTAGGTCCAGATCAATTCTCTAATATATGACTATTCCATAGGCGAAACACAAATAGAAATATCCATAATTCTATTATATTTTTTTACATACCCTTGTTAACTTTAGCTAACAGAAATAGCCGTCGCCCCAAATGATGTCTACGTTAAGTGTTATCGTGTTATTCTAGTGAACACCCACGTTGAGACCTGTTCGCTGATAGCTCTTCAATGGAATCGTCCTTGTACCAATGTTTTCTACATAGTATCGGTACAAATCTATTTAAATAGGGTATTAATAATTCCTTTCAAAAATCGTCATTGAAGAAGAGGAGGAAGGCGTGCTAGGCGTCGAGCCGCGGCAGCGAGTCTATTTCACTATGATAATATTGTGTATGTGTTTTATATTATGTTTAATAGAAAATATCTATGTATGTATATATATTATATTAAGTATATCAGAAAACTAGCACCCGTAACACCAGCTTCGAGCTTACCACGAGACTAGATGTCGCTGTGTGAATTGTCCAGCAATATTTATATATTATTATTATTTATTTGTAAAGGATAACAAAACTAGAAAGCTTACCTGGACGTCCTTAACGCATGTGTCGGTGGGTGCGTCGGTACAGCGGCCAGCGCTCTCTCCCTCTCCAGCTTGGTAGCGGATTTCGTCCGCTTGAGAGGGTTGCTCCTGAAGGACCGCTTGGAGAAGAAGAAGGAGGCGAGGCGGGAGGGGCTGTGCTGCGCCTGCGCCCCCGGCACTGGCGTGCTCGGCGCCGAGCCGCGCCGGCATGCCTTCTCGTATGACGTGTCTGTGGACAAACAGGGGAGCTTACATTTATGGTAAAGTGACAGATATAATCAAAGGGTGAAGTGAAGAACATTTAATCTAGACTGGCGGCCATTTTGCTAAAACCAGCACGCTTCTGGAGTAATGCAGGTAGGGTATTTGTTTACGGATTTTTTATATTTCATAAATCAAACATAAATAAATCTAAGGACCTATCTACAAAACTACAATACAACTACAAAAATAAAATACATGTTAATTAAAGGCTGTAACAGGTGATAGTATATTTATTGCTACATTCGCTGTTTTAAATACATTATAATAACAGAGGACTCAATACTTTACTCAGAAATAGTGGTTTTATTCACTTCGGGCTAAATGCTAACTAACATCATTAATCAAATTAAGCAGATAAGCCAACGTTCGTTGACATAGTTCCAACAATAACACATAACCATTTCGTAACAAACGAACACAATGCGATAAGTCCAAACTTATTTACCGAAGCACGCGATGCACGTTTGAACAAAATACAGCCGCATATCCACTTCATAGAGCACTACAATTGACACTGATTGTAGCTGGCAACCTTGTGAGAAAATAGCGATTGACGCAATTGATACGCTCGATCGTATTACTGCATTGTCATATTATCGGTAGTGATATATGATATGAGTGTATGCAGGTTTATGC
This sequence comes from Chloroclystis v-ata, assembly GCA_963691955.1. NCBI lineage: Eukaryota > Metazoa > Arthropoda > Insecta > Lepidoptera > Geometridae > Chloroclystis > Chloroclystis v-ata. The sequence goes on from OY829905.1 coordinate 8,880,434, forward strand.
AGGGCGATGGCGAGGTTTCCGCCGGAAGTTGCGCGTACGCCGCCCGTGACCACTGCGTGTGCGAATGGGACAAACTTTAAACATTCAACTAATTCTCTTAAATATGAAACTGTGACTCAAAAGCCACAGTTATGAATCAAACACAATGCTCTAAAAGCTCTTGGAACAAGCCGTAATTGTGCCAAGTTTTATCTGTTACCATGACTAATTAACGTTTGTGAATATTTTCTCTGAAAACAACATGTTTTAGAAAACCCCAACGAGTATTTTCTTTAAGATATTTTCATAAAGATTTTATAATTTTCCGCATGACCTATGGGGTAAAACAACAGCGCCGTGTCAACGACATACTGTCTCCAGCGCGAAGGCGACCGAGCGTCGCGACGTGCGAACACAGCAGATGTTCAATACCATTACCGTTATTAGGTACTCCATTCTATATACTTTACACAGACATGATATACTGTTGATGCCTTAGGGCAGTGTCGTTTACAATGTGCTTCAGTCATAGTCATAACTACCTAAAGACTTGTAGTAAAAAAGACGTAGCAAACTAGTCAATAAAACGCAACCAGCGGGGTGAACGACCTGAATCTATATCTACAAACTGCACAAATATGCTTACTGCACGACGCGCAATTATTGTAATTTCGTGCAGTATAATCCGAGAATGAAAGTCCATTGTTTCGAAGGGGGTCAGTCCGCCGCAATCTGTGGACGGAGCGATAAGAGCGCGATAAACGCCCACAAGGAAGTGCGACACTACGATACAAACAGTGGCATTTTTATGTTTACAATTACACTGCTCTATATGTATCACTATGAACCAAACTGTTCAAATTAGAATAATATACTTAACTACGCGTTTAAATTAGACTGCATTACTTATTCGTTTAATTGGTAAAATAATATCTTGTGGTTTCAATTTCTGCATAACATGTTGCAAGGAAAAACCAACTAAGTTTTCCTTTATTTATTTTTATCCTACAAACTTATTACAAGTAAAAACGTGGAACCCTCAAGGAATGTCTATGATAATACAAAAACCGCGAAGTAAAGGTATACACGGAGCTTGAAGTCTGATATCTCAGATACTTTCCTAGTAGCTATTTATGAAACTTTATAAAGCCGCAGTGAACAAAGCTGCACGTAGTCGTGATTTACGTGCCGACAGGCATTGTTGTGGCGTCGGCCTGTCACTGCTATTATGCTATTTTTAAGCACGTGTCATAGACAATAGTTTGGTCTAACATTTACACAATAGCCTGATATTATTTCCAGTTATATTGTTGCATCCTCATTGTTGACCACAGGATGACTTTTGAGTTTCGTAATAGAAGACGTGGCGCGTTCGAGGGTCTCGTTAGCCTCAGTTCCGGGCTCGGGTGTAGCAATTAGAGAGCTTTGTCTATTACAAATTACTTGAGACTTGAAACTGTAGAGTCATTGCCTTCGATGTTGATGTTTTTCACAAATGAGCGGTTGTGAGTTGTGAGTACTCGTCATTTGATGTTCCGGCACATTATGTAATGAACGACCCGTCTTTTATTACTACCATTAGCTCGCTGCTCATTAACCTATTGCAAGGACCACAGGCAAATATGCAAAGTCTCATTTTACGCGTTTAACATACATACTCCATAAACCTTAATGAACTCTTACTCTACAAATGGATTTCTAAACGAAGAAACTCGGCCATTCACGATATGAATAATAATTTCCGTAAAGAGAGACCAAGGCCAAAAACATTTACTGAACCAACATTATATGAAACAAATGAAGTGTAATAAAAATATATTATAATTTGTATCGTTAATTGTTGATATCTTACCGGAATGGACAGCCACATCGTCATCTACATCAAGGTATCCTCGACGAATACTCAAAGGACTGTTAGCCACTTCAGCTTCGTGTTTTTTGATAAGCGCACCAATTACTTCAGTCTCCCCTCCATTACTGTGCACGAATTGGTCGTAATTCTGGGTCAGATCCGTCACTACCGTGTGGTCCTCCAAGCCCTCTTCGATATGCCTCGAGGTGATGCTCCGTAATAACGAGTTACTCCTAGACAATTTCGTGCTCCGCGATCGTCGTATGAAATTCAACCCTGACATTTTCCCAGGACTCTTATTTGGACTGTCTGGCGTAACAGTTATTCTCGGCGTCCTGAATATAGACGTAGAGCTGCTGCTACCTCTAATTGGAGAGGATGCGTTTATATTCTGAGGCAGGGTTTTCGATTTTTCTCTCGCAGGCGAAATCATATTCGGCGAGTCTGGTATTAATGATAAGTTGGAGTTCATTATAGAGTTTTTAGATACAGTCTTATTCACAATGTTCGTTGTAGATGTGGAGCTATTAAGTTTGCTTGATGAGATCGATGCTCCTAACGGAGTGTATATTCTATCGTATCGTGGTTCACATGAGGTTGTGCTGCGTAACCTCGGCTTTGGTCTCATGATATTGCTTTCTGCGACTAGTCTAGGGCTCATGAGGTCACGCTGGCCGACTCTCGTCAGTGCTTCGTTTGAACTAATTGTTGAAGACACGGGTCGTCGATATCGTCTTTCTGGACTGAACATACTAATATCACATTCGCTCTCCGTGAAGGAGGAATCACCTCGGGTGGGTGTTCTCAATCTTGTAATACTGGCATTTCTTCTTTTCGGTGTGTCGTTCGTTTCTCCAGTTAGAAGGGCTTGTTTTTCTTCGGGTGTGAGAGGGAGATAGTTGTCGAAGCTCTCGAATAATGGCACGTAGAAGACGGAGCGGCGGCGCGTGGGCTCGTCGGCCGCACTCTCGGGCGACAGGACGCCCGACATGGTGGTCGCTGGCAGTTCGGCGGATGCACGCTCTACCGACCGTCACTGCTCTCTCTCCCGTCGCGCTGGATCGCCTCCATTCGATCCACTGCTTCCAAATCAATCACTGATACCACTGATTCTCATCTGACACTAAATTAATCACATATTTTTATAAGTTAACAGGAATGTTGGAGTCTGTAGTATTATCGGAAAGTTAGCGCATAAACAGTTTTTATTAACAAATATTACCTAACTAAACCATCTATCGTTTATGACTAATAGACCCATGCTATTGATTGAACATATCCACAGCTTTGTTTTATCAGCCGGCGATAAGATTAACGCGACCAATCAAGGCACCCATTGCATGACCAATCGATAGAAACGCATAAATGAATGGCATGTACTATTACTTGTAAGTACTTTATGTATAATATAAAGGTTGTGTTACACGAAACTTGATATCAGGTTTATCATGAATGAACGCTTAAACAGTCGATAATCTTGATATCCGAAACTTCTTTAGATAGGCAAAATATCCTGTTTGTTGGCAAATATTTGTGTAATAAAAATGCAGTACAAAAATGGTGTCTGTGTGCACTATAAAATGAAAATGGTGTGTGTTAATGTTTATGAAACGTAGGGCGAGGAGGAGTGGTTCGCGTGCAAATATACACTCGAGAGCAATGAATCCGGGTCACTCAAAGAATCCAAAAAATCTCGGAAAGTAAGAATGCTAGGTTAATGCAATAAATTGTATTTAATAGACAATTTAATACTCCTTAAATGAAAGTTAAAAAAATATGAGTCACCATACATTTTATTTACACAAAATTACATAAAGAAAAAAAACTGCTGATCTCTCCTTAAAACAAAAATAGGAAACATGAAATTTTTGAACTTTATGACGATTTTCTTGAATTTCAATACTTCGTATTACCTCCTCGTGCTTCCATTACTGCGTTTACGCGGTTTGGCATGCTGTACACCAAGTTCCTTATACGATTTTGGGAAATATTATCCCATTCCTCTGTGAGAGCAATTTTGAGCTCAGGAAGCGTGATTGGGGGAGGGTTTCGTTGTTTTACGCATCTCCCTAGCTCGTCCCAAGCATGCTCGATCGGGTTGATATCCGGGCTGCGCGCTGGCCACTCCATACAAGTAATGTTCATCTCTTGAAGGTAGTCATTCACAATCCTACCTGTATAAGGTCGGGCATTGTCATGAATAAATATAGCATCCTCACCCAAATTGACCATAAATGGACCAACGTGTTCGTTGAGGATTTCTTCCACATATCTTACGCTAGTTAAAGAGCCGTTTTCTATGATCACCAGCTCTGTGCGACTTTCAGAGGAAATTCCGGCCCACACAAGTACAGACCCACCACCGTAGGCTACTTTTTATATGAAAGTTATGTTCTCCGACGAATCAAAATTTATGCTCTACAAGCACGATGGAAGACACAGAGTGTATAGAAGACCAGGGGAAAGATTCAAGCAAGCATGCATCGAAGAAAAAGTAGCCTACGGTGGTGGGTCTGTACTTGTGTGGGCCGGAATTTCCTCTGAAAGTCGCACAGAGCTGGTGATCATAGAAAACGGCTCTTTAACTAGCGTAAGATATGTGGAAGAAATCCTCAACGAACACGTTGGTCCATTTATGGTCAATTTGGGTGAGGATGCTATATTTATGCATGACAATGCCCGACCTCATACAGGTAGGATTGTGAATGACTACCTTCAAGAGATGAACATTACTTGTATGGAGTGGCCAGCGCGCAGCCCGGATATCAACCCGATCGAGCATGCTTGGGACGAGCTAGGGAGATGCGTAAAACAACGAAACCCTCCCCCAATCACGCTTCCTGAGCTCAAAATTGCTCTCACAGAGGAATGGGAGAATATTCCCCAAAATCGTATAAGGAACTTGGTGTACAGCATGCCAAACCGCGTAAACGCAGTAATGGAAGCACGAGGAGGTAATACGAAGTATTGAAATTCAAGAAAATCGTCATAAAGTTCAAAAATTTCATGTTTCCTATTTTTGTTTTAAGGAGAGATCAGCAGTTTTTTTTCTTTATGTAATTTTGTGTAAATAAAATGTATGGTGACTCATATTTTTTTAACTTTCATTTAAGGAGTATTAAATTGTCTATTAAATACAATTTATTGCATTAACCTAGCATTCTTACTTTCCGAGATTTTTTGGATTCTTTGAGTGACCCGGATTCATTGCTCTCGAGTGTATTTAGAGCCTCAGACATCGCGACCATGTATGGAATAATTATTAGTACCGAACTACAGGAATGTGAGACTCGTAATGTGATCATAAAGAATGTCTCATTGTTAGTGGAGCTGACCGGGGAATGTGGGCATTATGATTATTTCTGTCCAAGGTCTAAGACTTAATTTACGGAAAATAAAACATAATTAACTTTATAGAAAGATTATTTTACTTATTACTGTTGTGACCAAATAATCTTCTGCAAGCAGATCAGAAAAGACACTAAGGCTAACATGAACAACCTACCAACTTTAAACCAAGCAATATTTTTTTACAAAGCTACTATCCATGACCTTAAAAACTAGTAATATTTCCTTTGTCTCATTTCTACGCTAAATTTAAGACTATATTGTCTTGTCTCTTTATGCGAAAAAAAGAAAAGAAAAATAATATTGTACCATTATTTGTACCAGGCAAGCAGAAAGCGGAGCAGAGATCAAAAGAGCAAAATAACGTACCGGATGTCGTACAAGAGCAAGTGAACCTGATTACGGAAAATATGAGTTGGTTTTGTCTTTCAATATAATGGTTTTTATTTTTGTAAAATCAGTTAAGGTATATTTAGGTATGTATAGCTAAGAAGCTATACATAGGTAGTAAGAACCTAATACTAGGATATTACTGTGAAAATTATATGTTAAGGTAAACTTAGGTGTGTAGATGTAGAACCTATTTTTTATTTTGCATACATGTCGTGGTATGATATATGCTAGGCGACTCGCAAGATTTAAGCTCGTAATCGAGTTTGCCAGAACTGAAGCTTGCGGAACAAATTGGATTCTCTAGAAACAAGTCTGCAACTATTTTATTGTCTTTCACGGTTCTGGATATGTGAATTGAGCAAACTTAATGATACACACAATAAGAATGTTGATCTATCGTAGAGACCATTTATTTGACTTAAATTTTGTCAGTTGTTGTAGCAGCCGTGGTTACAGCAAAATTTGGCGTGCATGTTTAAACTAAACCAGATATAGGTTAGGTAAAATATTACACGCCCCTGCCTTCCTAAACTAAGAACTAATTTTCATATCGTAAGACTGCTTGCAATAAATGCACTTTTGCAATAAATTTACTTTACTTCAATCTTTAATATTTCAGTACAACTGTAGATTTGTTTTTGTGAAAAGTAAAACTACTGAAAAGGAATCTTCTTTAAAACTTCAAACAAAGAAAGTCCCTGAATCAAAAATACTACGAGCATAAAACGATCAAAGATTAAAATCTTCAAGATGAAGTTCAGATATTTGCGAAACGAAACGTTTTGCAAGAAACCAGAGGAAGGTGGCGTGACTAACTGGCGGGTGCAATCATGATTCAAGGCAACGCATACGGTCCCAGCGGCTGTCACTACCAACAATCATAGGGTCTTTAAACTCCAATACAAGGCAATAAGTTTGAAAAATTATTCTACATTCCCGGGAAGTTTAAAGCTGGTATTTTAAATGCATATTGCATGACTATTCACACTGTTTCTAACCTCTAAACGAATAACTAGTGGTGCCATTTGAATGAAACTATTATAAAAACTAACGCTAACCTTTAACTACTTTTTGTAAACCTTTCTACATTATTTGTGAATAAATACGTTTATTATCATTATATAATTTAGCTTATAATATATTCTGTATGTTATGTTTTATAAAGAACTAGAATTGGATGCCACTAAGAAAGTTATTAATAACGACAATTTATAATCTACAACGGAATAATAAGACTCATCAGAGGAGTACACTACACGTATGTGAGTAATAATAAGCTTTTGCTCAGCTCCCTCAATCATCACGTCGAGCCGCGCGCTTGCAAAATGAACACAAAAACAAAGTCTAGAAAGGTTCAAAATAAAAACAGCTAATATGGCAGCGAGATATTTTTCTCACGAATCCTGCCGCGAACAAGGAATTAGCTATTTTTGTTTTATTTCTGGGGGAATTCTCAGCGTTCAACGGGAACCAAAGGAATGCTAAATTTAATGAGAGCTTATTTACAGAACTTAGCTCTAATATGTTTACCATTAACACAAAAATATGTTAAGTAGTTAACGATATACCTAATATATTTTTGTTTGCTTTGGCCACTTTAAGATAATGAGAAAGCATTTTATTTTAAGGGGGTTAAGTAAATATCATAAACAAAATATTGGAAACTTCTTAAAACATCTAGAGGTCATTATAGTTTAGTACAAATAACATTCCTATTCAATATATTACAGTATATACATATCTATATTTTCATACGAAACAGTTAAAGCAAGTCTAAACTGATGACTAATCTTAATTTGATTCAAATCAGAAATCGTGCCGCAGTTCTCAGAATTAAAGTTTAAACCAGTCTGTTATCTCACCAAAACTACTCACGAATGTTCTGTGAATCACCTTCTCACTACACTTTTACAGGAGTCCCTCAGGATAATACTTAAATATTTGCGGGAAGGTTAGGTACAGTTGGCAGATTACGTACGTGGCTTTTTGCTTGTAAGTTTTAATTTACTAATGTCGTAGTTGAGCTATCTTGAAGTAAAGAAAAATCGTTAATATTTTGTATAAAATGATGCCTTCAGTCATTAAACTTAAAACAAAATGCTACTATGATTAGGTAGAATCATGGAAAAAACAGTTGTAAAAGTAAAAAAACAGTAATTCCAACTGCGCTAGAGAAACACCAACTATTTCACAACGTAATACAGAGCGCAATTTGAACAATAATTTCATTAGCCTTGGGCAATTTCTCTAAAGTTGTATCACTCTTGATTTGCTTCTTGCGGCTTGAGCTTTTGTGGTGGCGATAATAAGGAGGCAAAATTACAGGCCGACTTCTCTGTAATTTGATGAGGTACTTAGCATACATTCAAGATGCAAGGTTAATATTTTTATTGATGTTTATGTTCATCTTCTCATAATTATAATTATTATTTATGCGATAAAACAATGTTTGTCACTCAGACCATTCAACCATTTTTTGGCCATCAATGACAAATTTTTATATAAGCACATGGCACATTTGAAATATAAACCAAGTTTCAGGAGTCATTAAAATAATGACAAAAAATTATTAATCTTTCATTTCATACATGTAGGAAGTTAATGTTAAGTATAAGTGGGTTAATGGTGCCTGAGAAAATTACACGTCAGAAAATTATGGTGCAACATGGCAAGCCATTACATCAAGTTATGGTGTCTTTGAAAGCAAATGTTTAGCCTATACATACACCTTGTAAAATCTCTGTATAATAAAAAGTATACACGTTTTGACGAAACCATGCATCTTTGTTTATGATGTGTTAAAAATCTTAAGAGTATAAATAGCTATATTTAAAGTTATTGTTTAAAGTTAAGGTTATAATTTTTTTCTTAGAGTTAAATAATCTCTCCATAGATACTAGACATCCGAGACTACATAGGTGTAAGAAGGCATAAAAAGTAATGATTCCTGTCCGGCTTCTATAAAAAGTTGTTTATTCCTTATAGGAATCTAGTGGTTCACATCTTGTTAAGAGAAAATAAGACACAAAATATAGGATGGCAGAATGGTACAATGTCACAAACTACATTTGATTGTGGTGGTAACAGTACTGGGAAAGTTTAAAATATCTATAAAATGGAGTCAATAGAATAAATGAACTGTTCTAAGTACCTACGAGTATATCGTTATACCTACCGGATTTCCATATTCTTGAAGCTTTGTCAAATCTTGCGGCTATAAATAATGTATTTCTATCCTCTGATAGTTCCGTTTGATTTCGTTCTAGAGAATTGTCATATCTACTTCTAAACACTTGACAAATGATCACCCATCGTCACTTTGTCAATTTGAAATTATTAGAACCTAACATTTGCATTAGCGACAGCAAAATCACAAGTAATATCAAGATATTGCAACAAGCAGGACTAAAATAAACTGACCAACGAATCAACCCTCATCACACACATTAATTACTTGATCTCGAAATAACCCCGCGCCGCGGTCGAGTCTCAGCGATTAATCAACTAAGGATCAAAGATGTCAATAGGAATAAGTTTCTGGTCTATAACTTGCTAATTTAGTTATCGGTTCTATGATCTATGGACCTCTACGATCTGTTTGACTATGATGGACTTGTTCGAAATGAATTCGAAAAACAAAACAATGTTTTTCTTTCGCATTTGTCTATAATAATTTTCACGTATTTGATTTACTTTATAATTTTCATAAAATATGATTTCAGCATTAACAAGGCTAATGAAAGGCTCTACCCTTTGACCGTATTCCATAAATTGGGACTCCGAGAATTATTTACCTAAAATGGAAGGGTTAAGCCCAGGTATGATTTATTCGCATTCACGTCTTAAGTCAATACACCAGTAGATCCCTGCTATGATTTACGGTTGCCAGTAACGAGGTATAAGGAACACGAGGCAAAAACCTCAGGCACCGTTAGTCGGCTGGACCGAGGGCGGTCGGAGGGAATAATATTGCACGTGCTGCAACAACCACATAAACACACTAGTGAAGTTAGAATAACCTAGCCACGTACAACTTTCCGCTATTCATCAATTATTAATTTCTAGTGGTGCAATTATCGTTTGTCAACCGTATCCGTTAAGTTAACCTTTTATTTTATTATAAGCAATTAGGTACAGCCATTTAGTATTTCTAAAACAATAAAAAATCTTATGGTAAACACTTACACAGTTGTTTATATAAACATATTTACCTACTTGTAATTAATTCATAGCTACAAGATAATTTAGGTACGTTCTTTTTTACATTTTTAATTTCAGCTTTTTCTTATTGTTCTTTATTAAAACTGTTAGGATTTTCTTTTGATAAAATAGAATAACAATGTCAACCACTCAACCAAAATAACCACGTAATTTAAAAAGAAATGCATCAATTACTTTAATTGGTTGACTTCCTTGCTTCCGTCAAAGAAACGGAGTAAAAACTAACCGGAACGGACCTCGTCTAATCTCAGACGGCTTCTACAGAAACCCATTTCCAACCTTCTACAGGAGTCGTTAACTCGCTGAATCACAAAGAACATATCGATTATTGCTTCTTAACCGGCGTAAAGCGTTCGGAGTCGCACAATAAAAAGACAATGGTCTTTGAAAAGCTTAGAGTAAACGTTGAAAACCACCATATACGTACCAACAACGTTTCTATTAAATCTTTGAATTGATTGTAAACCATATTTGTTATTAAGAACGCAACAGTCTCATCGTGAAGATGGTGCTTAAAAACACTGTCAAAAAACCATTAAAATCATGGTATGTTACCTGTTTCCATAATTACTGAGTAAGGGATATCGAATGTCTCTGCGCCGTATCTAATATCCATGTCTAATAGTAATAAAAATGGTTTAGTCTTACGAAATCTGAAGCGAAAACATTATGGACATGCTAATAAGCCCTTTACAAATATTAAAGCATATGAACATGCAGTGTCACGCCGAGATGTGGGGCACACGGGTCAAGATGAAAGCCCTTAGTTACGGCAAAAGCAGCTAAGACAAGAAAATGGGGGCAAGAGCGTGACTTTTAGTGCAGTTTTCGAAACACAAGCCCCTTAGGGAGTCGCATGTCTTACTTTACTGTAAGATATAACTTCTAATTTATATATTTCGTCATAATGAAATATGCTATGTAAGTTAAATACGATTCATTTGACGTGTAATCACTAGTAATAAATTTTGGGAAATTATAGCGTAACATAATACGAGCCACACAAACAGCTCTGAATAATTGTATCTTGATCTCATCTCCACAGTCTTACACTCCTACGCATAGTCTTATTCGTGATCAGAAAATTTCTAAATAAAAGTAATGTCAGTAATGTTGGAATAATAAAATAAACTTGAATAAACCCAAATGCACATGACATTGCAATTCAATAAAATAAATATTACTAGATTTAAATAGATCTAATATTTAAATAGTCGCCCAAATAACTCGTTGATTGTTTACCTTGAATTTGTCATTATAGAGTCGTTTGCTAACCTTAGCTACAAAGATACTAGCCCGTCACGCTATGCATTTTCAACGTGGGTGATTTTGAGCAATAAGCATTTGGAATGCCTGTTACCTTGAGGGAATTCAAATGTTTGAACTAAGAAATGTATAACAGCAACAATCAACAATATAAACTAAGAAATATGCCAATTTAAATGAATGCTTGTGAACAGCTTATATCAACAATATTGATCAATCCCCTCATATTTGATAGTAGAGTATATAATTAAATTGTAGTATTCGATTAAAGAATACGCCTTGATAAATTGATTGCCAAATAAAGTATTCTGAACATTGAATAGTAAAGCCATTGTACTTCTAATAGGCCAAGGATTGTAGACTCCCGGAGCGATCCTATTAGCAATCGCACCGCAAACTGTATGAAACTGTGAACGATAAACCATATCGTGATACACGTAAATAAACGGATTGCTGTTAGAAAAGGCTATCGCTTTGTATTATCAAGTCACCGGTCACGTTGATCTAGACAAGGGTTAGATTGCTTTAATTCAATTGAGTCTTTGTCTTACTGCCCAGTATTTGCACGTAAACAAAGAACATAGGTATTAAATTTTGGTTTAGTAACTGTTTAATATTATCTTTTACATAAATAATTTATGTTTAGCTGACTTTATTTTTATTAACCTTTAAAAAGCCAGTGTATGTGGCTAAAATCTTCATCGTCATAACTATGATATAACGGCCAACTACTTGGTACAACTCTTTATTTATTTTTATAGAACGAACCTATTATAGAACTTAAAAGTATAACATTGTATTGCTATATACACCAAATGTTCTCCCGACTATTATATATATTGTTATTTGTAGTTCAATGAGTGGTTATTAGTAAAATTACCTATCTAAATGAACGTTCACTTAAAACAAGGTCATGAGCACGCGGTGTAATGCCGTTTCGACTCAATCGCAGCTCAACGCCTATAAAGGTCAATTTAAGTTCTCTAAAAACGTTGTTATTCTTAACCAAATTTGTAAACATACCGTAACGTAAGCACAGTATAATAAATGCTAAATCCGTAGCGAAATGCGGAATCCTGTTCCTCTACTATGTTAAATACGTGCTAATCGTTCTATAAAAACTGTAGGTATTGACTAACATTTATGTAAATATTGTCGATACATAAAAGCGAATGCAACACGCAATATTTTGATCGTTAATGGGTTATTCTTTCACGCTTTTTAGTTCGAATACTTTGTTAACTTCATCTAGTTCCTTCCGAAAATAATCATGCATTACTTTCACGTGTACGTAAAGGCTTTAAAAATTAGACCCTAGTAATATTTTTTATAGTTAGAAATATATCTAAATAATACCTATACCATAACCGATCAATCATATCACGGATACTATCAACAACAATTACGGTTCTGTTAATAAAATGGTAGAGGGCAAAAAATATTCCGGTTAGATGTACGAGTAGATAAGTAAAATACTTACCAAACGATACTTGACTTGTATGAGAATTTAGTATTAGTTTTATGCGTAGTAATAGCCCCACAGACCCGTAGCTAAGCAAGAATGGCATATCCCAGATCAAGAGAGTTTAAGGTTGTGGTGGTAACATGAGATGTGATGTGATGAGCTTTAGATATAACATATTTAATTAAATATCACATTTTAACTAAAAAAGTAAATAAACTACATAGTAATATAAAAATTTGACTACATGCAATTATTATTGATGTTTTTTGTTACACAGTTTCTAATTTCATAACGCGTTTAAAATCTGGGCATAATTGGAAATTATAGGAAAGTGATGATAGTGATCATTTGATAACAAATCACTTGAACCTCAATTTAGTTTGAATAACTGACTAAGGGATGGATGAATGGACAGTAAGGACATCTGATAGGGCAACGAACCACTCGCTCGGAACGAATAACTATTTATCAAAGTAATTAATTCTACATAACCCGTAAACATTGATAGGAAGTATTCAATAATGTTATTAATTCTCCTGATTTCCTGTCAAATGCTGTGTCATTGCCATCTTCGCCTAGCAGTCAGGGTCTCAAAATCCTGTCATTCAATTTAAATCTCTATTCATTTGTATTAAAATTCACAATAAGCGCTGCTAAGTACCTGTACACCTGTCTTCGCCTGGAAACGCGCACGAACGGAAAGGTTTGAGCCTCCAATCGAAAATAAGTATAAGAGGACAGGTGTTTTCACCGATTGTTGGCACCTTTATCAGATTTTGTTTTTCGGTATCAAATACTACTTAAATATAATTATTCGAGTGGTTGTTTCACTTATGAACTTATGGATGGTTCGCGACATATTTCTAAGGATATAAATCACAAGATTCTTTCCATCAATTTGATTTTGCACTAATATTTCCAAAATAAACTCCTTTGTGGTAAAGCTGCCTCTTATCTCGAAGACAATTTGAAACTCTCAGGGGAATGAATGTGAGACAATAATCATATTTTGCAGTGAGGAAGTGGCACTGCTCGCCCCAATCACCATCACTCGAGCCTAGCGGAACAATTTACATACAAATTGAATTCCCTTCATCGTGTGACGACAGTGACATTTTCAAACCATTGATTTACTGTCTTGTAACCGTCACGGAAATGGAAACAATGGATCATCTTAATACTTTTTATCTTCCCTAGGATTTATAACACGTTTCAACATCAAATAAAATAAAATAATTTTATTACAGAAATAAGAATCTCAAATTCGGTAAAATTCGAGTACCTATGTCCAATTATCTTCAAGTATGACCGCGATGACAAAATATTAAGTCGTAAACTTAAAAGTTAGAAACGAAGATAATTTTGCCGTTATCAAGCTTTACAAAGTATCTAAATGTCCGAAATATGATGCCGTTATGGGAACGGAAACGAGAACTTTATCAGTAAAACTTCACATAGCCCGTACAGTGGTAAGTACTTTAAAACTTCGAAAGTGAGACGAGCGAATTCAAATCACCTGCTTAGTATGTAAAACGACACCTGCCATGCCTTCATGCCGACAGATGGTAGACAAAAACCTTCCCTTACGAACCACCACGCACTGGCACCAAACAAAGCTTAACTTCACGATCGGTAAGAATTCGAACTTTAAAATATATAAATTGGACAGAAGAGAACGTTGCATAATAAGGTCTGGGGTGTCCGAAGAAAATATTGCATAATCGGAGAGTCGAATAAGATGAACAAGATTGTGAGTCCGGTTTGGCGCCCGCTGCCACAGATTAAATAATGCGCTGCGGTAGGAATGTGACCCAGACCTCGGACCTGTACCGACTTGTGACTCATTCGAACGCATATTTTTTTATGTCTACTACAGCGTGCATCGGTTTAGAAAGTCAAACGTGGGTGCTTGTGCTTAGGTAAACAGGATTACATTACGCCTACACGCATTTAAGTCACATCCTACATCGTTTTTATCGTGAGAGTTCACGCTCAATTTCATTTGATAAACATAGTCGTATAAACTCTTATCTTAGGGCTCGTCGAAACTGCTAGATTTGCGTAAGCTGGGTTCGAATTCAAAATTAAATTCAACGAATTGAAAACATCTCCGTCTAAGCTACTGGGACTAGCGTCGAGCGGACTCGAAGCTTGGAACTTTAAGATTTAACGAAGGACCCAGCCACTTGTATGGCGGATTTATAAACTGTCTACGGAATTTATGTTCAGTTCGTTTGTAGAATGGATTTGCAGACTATGAATATCTTGAAAACGAATTTAAATGGAAACTTTAGATTGGATTTCAAGTGAAACTTGCTGACTAATGATGAAATTATTATACAATGCCTACATAATATTGAGCATAACGATATTAACAGTCGTTATAGTTACATATTTCACTGTATTATCAGTTCTAGGTAAAATAACATAAAACAATGAAGAAGAAGTAAATCAAATATGTTGTATAACATACAAAATAATTATCCTTATATGCAATCTAGATATATTTCAAAAACGGCTTAAAATAATTGCTTCTCATTTCGTTACAATATATGTAAATAATAATAGTACCCAGGTAAATAATGTCCGCTTTTACATGTCCAATTCCTGCAGGAATGGGGCACCCACGCATTCCTGTTGGATACCAACTTAGATAGAGACACAGGCGGGAATTCGAAAGGCATCCCGCCGGACATAAACACTAGGGACATTTACCGCTAGCTCACCAATTCTCAACACGAGAACATTCACATACTTGTAGCAATGCCGCAACTTATTGAAATTCAAATACGAAAATGGTATATTTTGAGAAACGGTCATAAGTAAGTTGTATGCTGAGAATGGAAATTGAAAATTGTACAACGAACAATCGGTATATTGAATCTATAGGAGTTGAAAAGTATAAGTAGGCGACGAATTTATATTTTACATAATGTATAAAACCCTCTTTATTGAAGGATCTAACTAACTAAAGGTAATATATAAGAATATGAATTTCAGGCAAGAACTAAACCAACTCGACATGTAAAAAAAACTGTGATAGAACTCTAGGAGGTCCAACAGTGTAAAATAAAAGCAAGTTAAAAAGTGGCAAGAAAAACAAAGGCAAGAGAGAACAAACATGGACCGCTTTTTGTATACGCCCTTACGCCGTATATTTATTGAGCTATCGTGAGATATGTAAAACGAATGTTTCCGCTATTTGGAGTCTCGCCTACATTATTTATTGGCTACATTTATTTCCTTTTATACCTTGTATTTTACGTGAATAGACTTTTTGGTTCATTGTGGCGATGTTTGCCATTCGATCATAAACACGCGCCTCTTTTTACAATGAATATGTGGGAATTTTTCTTTCATGCTGCTATAATTCATTAATGTTATATAAATAGTACTGTTATATTACTTATTCGATTTGGCAGCTTTGGTTTTTTCCATTAATACTGTATTTGTATCTTTAAGTAGGTATAAGTAAAGGGAGTGCTAAAATCTCATGACGAGATTAAATCTGCTTGAAATAGTTGAAAGGAAATGTTACTGGCAAAGTACCAACTACAGATTACATTCAGCCGACTGTAGATAAGTATTTCGAGAAAGGCAGAGAAAGTTAATGTTAGAGATATGAAAATTATTAGGTACTTTCAGTTTAAAGCAGTTATTTTGATGGAAAATGTATGCAAAATAATAGTACCTACCTATATTTAATTGACTCAATTAATACACAACGTAATTTTATACTTTCATCTCAATAGGTTTTAACATTTATACGAATTCAATGAACATTATGTTCAACATTCTCATGTAGCAAGTAAGGTATATAATATTACTAGGTAATAAATATCGCTTTGAAGCACATGCAACAACTTTTTGTTTTAAGTCGTTGGCTACTTGCGCAGTTGGTGCCTGGTGGTCGTTTGAAGAAATATAGAGCATTGTGTTTCCAGGCGACTGAACAATGCATGGGGCACCGTTTTTATGCAAGCACGTGCTACGTTGGACAGTGTGCTCAATGCTCCGGGTCTGCACCCCACTAATAAACGATGAACCTTATCGCCGGAAATATAAATGAGCAAACCCGTTAGTTATCATTTATTGTCACATATTTTTCTGTTTTTTTTACAGTATCAGGTACCTACTAAGCGCTGTTTTATAAATGTTAACTTGGTTTTACAACTATAGATTCATATTAACATCATTTTGTCTCATAATTCTATTTCAGCAAGAGGTAGATGCTGGATGGAGACCTCTTTTTATGCTCCTGGTTTGCTTAAACTATATCAATACAATACCTAGGCAATAATTTTTATTGGCCTCTTGTAACTAGTTAGTTTATATATTATATGGATTGTGCTGTTAGTTTTCCTAATATTAAATAAATAAATAATTTATTACTTAATCGTTAACGAACTGTTGTTCTTTATGTTTCTATCTTAGTTTAGCATCAAGGCTTGCTAGCAGTCAAAATATTGTAACTTAGCACGTGTTTACTTAAGTAATCAATTAAATAGATGTTTGTGGATAAAACACTTAATTATTAAGAATAATAAAAATAAGACATATCGTATCCATAAGTCTAAAACAATGCTGGTTATTTTACGACTCTGGAAAATTTCACTAAGGCTACACATTCGCTATAAGAGAGAGCAGAACGATGATAGTGTTAACCCTGCTGTGATAATAAAACCAAGATATACCAAATGCAAAAGAAACTACACACGAATTCTCTGACTCAGCTAAAAAAAGAAAAGCATATGTGGTAAACGTTAAAAGCCTAATGGTTAACCCTGGACAGGGGTGGTTAAACGAGTATGCAAATGAATTGACACCTACAAATAGGACCGGTGCAACCACTTATGTTTAGGAGAAAGTTTCTGTACATCTAGGAACACCATAAACTCCGTAGAAAACTTATACAATAGGGATAGAGTTTTATGGTGTTCAGAACATTGTAATTTCTAGGCAAAAAATATTATTTTTTATGGCAATATATTTAACTAATGATCGATTGGACTTAGTTAAGTAGTTAGGTAGCAGCGTTCTCAGAAAATGAAATTCAAATCTTCATAATGCTATAAGTTAATTATTATTAGTCCTTTTCTGACTTTAAAGTTTATTTCCTATCATGCGTTTAATAACGTTATATTTGCCAATTAGGTCTGTCAAAATTCGTAGGTACCTACAACGATATAAATTTACGTATGTAATCAACGTATTATTATAATCACGCAGTTGATACAAAACAAACTACGCATAAAACTCAGAACATAACAGCGCTCCAACATTCCAATAAACAATTTACAAACCAAAACACTTCCGAACTAAAAACAATTCACTCGCACACTTCGCACAGAAAATCCCCCCTAATTTAAGGGAGTTTTTAATTCACAAAACAACAATTTCACTCACAAAAACCACTTAAAAATTCGCAGAATCGAGCGTAACTTTGAGAGACGTGAAACGCGCACCCGGCATAGCAGTCGTGCGAGACTTGAAACGTAAGTTTGTTGACAAGCCGAGCGCGCGCCGCCATATTGAATACCTTCGGCTGTTTCCGCCTAGCTTCGTGTATCTTCGTTTTGGTAAGATAGAGCAAGTTAAATATTTTGAGGGCCAACTATGTTTAATAACTATACAAAGGCAATAATAGAGACCAATCAATTCATTTTCAAAAAATAATTTGATTTTATTTTATTATGTTGCCTAAACTGGATTCATTATAAGCGTAGAGATAAGCTACACCAAAGTTCTTTGTTTTCCCACAAACAAAAACAATACATTTTTAAATTAGGAATGCATAAGGGGAACTCCTTATGTATGGTCATTAGGAATAGGTAAGTAACCTACGATACCTTAATCCTTCTAGTTATCTTTGTGCTAGTTAAAACACACGCGATGTGAACGGTACTAGTAGACTACTTACAGTAAAAGTAGTATAAGAACGTGACCGATAGAAGGTTGAACTGATTATAATAATTAATATCGTGGTGCCGTTTGACCTCATTTGAAACCTTTCATAACATTAGGTACCAAGGAAATGTGCTTTGCACTACATTATGCGAATTGGGGGCTCTGAAAAAGTCAATGCGAACAGCCATGTTTCTCATTTCATGAAATTACTAAAACTAAACCTTAAAAATACTTTGTACTAGAAATATTTCTAGATATTTTGTATTCAAATAGTTTTCCCAATAAACGTCTTCTAAAGAAAAGATTTCAACGCGCTTTTGTTTCAAAGCGTGTATTGTATAAGCATTTTATAAAATCGAATTATAAATAAATAAGAAACAAAACACAGTGAAGTATAACGAATGCTATTGTTTAATTTTTATTTAAACTATGCCTATAATGTTAATTGCGTAGTTAGGTGAATACATTTATTTTGACAAAAATGTAAGTAAAATAGTTTAGTTCCTTAACAGTAATTCAGACTCATTGGTCCCAGAAATCCCAGTGTCGATAAACATTCTGATCGGGTTAAATTTTAACTTTTCAAATAACGAACACGCGTTCCATGTACAATTTATCATAATCCGCATAATTAAGTACCAAACATTCAGACCAGTTCCTGGCCATGAATCATCATCGACCATTAACTGTTGGCACCAGGACATGCCTCTTTCTGGTATCTTATCAAAGAAATCAGAGGTCTGTCGAGATTGGGAGCTCGCTTCCTCTTTATCCAGTTTTTGCTTGGCACTTTGACTGTTAGATTATCTGTGGTGTAACTAAGGAACGTACCTATAGAAGCCGGAATTCGTTTTGTGTTCGAAAATGGCTGAGTCGAATTCAATCCATTAAACAAACAATAATTACTTTTATTTATTTCTTTTTTACTTTAGGTATTCTACCTTTGGTACTGTCTATCCTATAGTACCGAATCGAAATAAAAAGTTTACGTAAATCAAATTTACTTCGTTGTTATTACCTTATTCGAAAGTAAAAAGTTGATCTTACTGGATTTTTTATTGACTTGAAATAAAAAGAATGACGTCGTTAGTCGTTAACATAAAGTGCATCACAATTATTTACAAAAAGTTAGTAGCCTTACCTTGTTTTTAGTACTTATGAGAAAGTATTATATAACAGATAAATGTGAATTGTGATAAATGTTGCAATGCAATTTCACTATTTTCATACTTATCCGGCTATACATTCCTATTTAAAATATTTTATTTAGGTAAGGCGAACGTGTATTACGTTTATGAAACCCGGAAATTCGCCTAACAAAAACTGTAAGCCGTAAGGGTTCATTTTTAGTAGATAGTTCATTACTTATTCAGGCCTCAACATAATGCTCAGTTAAAGATTCAGCTGATTGAGAACAATAAAGTTAGACTGACCTGATTTTTTGTGGCTTTAACATTGACCGGATAAGTTAAGTAATATCCGGAAAGTCGGACGCCCTTCAGCCCTACTTCAAGTACATGAATAAATCAAGAGACAGCAAAGGCTGGGCCGGTATTATGCGAGAGGCGATCGCTGCGGTCATGGACCCAGTAAACTGGTTATCTGTGGTATTGTTCACTCCCATACAACTTCATACACTCCCCTTATCCGTAGTTGTAAGCATGGCGAAATATTGAATGAAGGTTAACTAGTTTTAAAAATATGAACTTCATCAAAAATCAAATCAAAATAAATGATAATACTAGAAAATTAAAGCGCAAGGCTTGTGTTACAGGTTACCTACTAATTAATCTGATAAACTTGGTGTGTGGTTAATTAATGGTCTATTCTATTGTATCCACATAAATACCTACATAGAAAACACTCGGAACACCCCAAATGTATATCGTAGAATTTTGTCCCGGGAAGGAATCGAACCCGCAAACAAAAAATTTTGCGTTACCGATGGTAAACAAACAAAATTGGAGTATACAGCATGCTTAACAAAACGAAAATACTCTAAAAGTTATTGCTAATTGCAAAGATCATTAATGGGAGGGAGGTTGTCAGTTACTAAAGTTCTAAAGTACTCACTGGGCCTACAGTTAAGCTTTTACTAGTGCCATCTATCGGTGAGTAGCGACAATAACTAGCTCACACAAGAACTGCACAGATGGCGCTCGCTTGCTGGAGATACCACTTACCTGAAACAAAATACAATTTTATTAGTTAAAGACCACATAATTTACAAAAAAAAACTATATTTACTCTGATATTGATCTATGTTTATTAGAATACATCATTTTCTATATATCCAAAATCTAGTACTCGTAAAACATGCTTCAAACACTGTTTTTTTTGTTGTGTTTTCAATTTCATTGTTGTGTGAATTGTCCCGCAATATTTATTTATTTTATATAACTTTTGTATACCTACCTAATATAATAAGAATGACACAATAAAATAAATTTAATGATGTAATAATCACTGTGCAACACATATTTCATAAATTACTAACGCTCGCTAACCTACAAGTAATTTTCTACGCGGTCTGATTTTATCTATCAATATCTGTTGACCGCAATCTGTATGATTATATATTTTTTTCTTACTGGCCATTTATAGTTATGCCCACTGTTGGTCTAAAAGTTTCCCTTATGTCACAGATATAGATGAGCTCATACGTGATATCATAAGATTAGCTTCATTTGATGACAATAAATGCACTTATTGAGACCAGAGGTATTGCAAAAAGTGATATATACATATATTTATTTATAGTTAGGTAGCTTTATTATTTTACTTTCCTACGTAACCTGAGTCACAAGACAATGGATTTTCTTCAAATACATTATAACCAATAAATAATCTAAGAATATTGTCAATAAGTCCAATCAATTTGGATTCGACAATAATAGACCTTAATTAATTTCTTCGTTACTAATGAGAAAACTAAAGTACGAAGAAGACATTCCACTGTACAAAAAACCAACGGATATTCCCCGAATCAAACAAACGGATATCCGTTGCACAGCGCTAATCATAAAAATACAGTCCCCGACAATTACGCGACACGATAACAAGATAAGGAATGCGTTAACCAGTGAGAAAGTAAACTCAATGATGCGTCTCCATTTCATATTTGGAGTACTCTTTAGCGTGTGGACTACCTATGTAAGCCTCATTATCATCATAACAACTCATACGGTCCCACTGAGCACGCGTCTCCAATAGACACAATTATAGGTCTTGATAATTTGGAACATTCAACATGCTTACCAGACTGGTTGGTGATTGCATTAGTTTGGTACAGTACGTAGAGCAACGCTATTGCTCGTCTTCTATATAAATCCTTTAGTTTGTTAAGCGCGTCTTCGGAAGAGATGCGTTGGTACCATTCTTAGGTCAGCACCACAGATCTAACTCTAGTAACTCGTAGTAAAAGGTAGCCTTTTAAATAGCCAATTTCGGAGTAAATTATACTAAAGTGTAGCCTGTTATATTTCTTAGGCGATTACTTGCAGACATAATTGTGAAGTTAGTTTATTTAGTCGTCAACACATAAAACAAACATGCGTATAATTCAAGAATTTTCTTTGTCCACGGTGTTTTCAATAACGCAATTTTAGACCAAGGTGAGAAAATACTTTGCCTAAATAAGTACTAAAAGATTGCATTGCATCTGGAAATAGTGCTGATAATATTAACTTTATATTTCACTTCAAGAATTTAGGTTTCTACCCGAAACGGTTACAATAAAACCAAAATGCTTATTACAAAGTGTGCCAGCTGACTATCTAGGCTAGCATGTCACGTTGCAAGTAGTCAATCTTCTAGACATCCGTTCGTAGTTATAGAAAAACAGGCTAGTTAGAATGCCAGAAGATGATTAGTCTGGGATGGACGTCTAGCAATGATGGCGGATGCCAGTAAATAGCTACCTATTGGTTTTACTATTCGTAATTTTATCGTTAACTGACTGTTGATCAATTATGAACAAGATCAAGATATCTAAATTATTGACGGAACTATGTAGTAGAAGCTGTAATATCTTATGGATTTGAAACGGCGCTCTATAAGATTTAATAGGTCTAAACTAAATAAGAGATTCCCGATTTTTATTTTGTTAATTATTCTTTCTCAAAGTCTTCTTCAGTGCTAATACTCGTATTATCTCTGAATCTATCAAGTCTAAGCGGCTTGAAATACGGAGATTTCTTTGTTTGTAATTACCATTTCAAGTAATTGTTTACTTTAGAATAGTCACGATCACGAACCACCCACAACTAATTACTCAATTTTATCTTTTCCAACACAAATAATATAAGAGAAATCACCAGAACATCAAACACGTGTGAATGAGACAGAAGTAGGTAAGCATGTAAGAAATAAAAAGGACGGATGTATTCATGGAAGTAATGTAAGCTTAGAGGTGTAACAGGAACACAGGAAACGGATGTGCGCGTGCGCGGCTGCAGGTGTGTCAAACAAACTTCAAACGTGATTGGAATACGCAACCCTACAAGAAATAACCATTTAATATCCAGGTAGAAAACTACCTAAAGGGTTATTTTTAAATGGATTAAATTCACAAACACTTACTTTAAAAAGCATAATTCATTGTGGTTGTAATGTGTTTTGTACAATAAATTAATAAAAATTCCTTTATTTAGAACATTTTTATAATGCTATCTCATTTGAAGCTATGAAATCGCAATATACTTGTATAATAGATATTAACGTCCAATGACTCATGATTACACACAAGAGCGTATTCATAAAATCAATGTCAAGAACGAACGCAAGGATATTCATAATTTCAAGGATATTGCCATAAATATAAGATACATTTTTATATTTAAATTTCATTGTAAAGTACTACGATATAAAAATTTACGGTAACTACTGAACTATTGTTATATTTTGTGACTTTTTGATGTAATTTATTTGATTTTAACCTTTACAACCGTATCATGAAATAAATAACTCCCATCATTAAAACAGATTAAAATTGTGAATATTTAAATCGTAATTGTATCGCTCAAAAACCTACTTAGCGCAAGATAAATCGGATGCTAAAAGCTAGTTATAAAATAAGGTTCATTATTGGCAAGCAAATTGTCAATGTAGCAAGAAAGGTATGCGGTAATGACTGAAAGGCATCCTATAATCTCATAACGTAACAGCGGCAGCGCCGAAGCGGTGCGCGGTTGCCGACAGTTAGGTGCTGATGTATATGTATAACTACATGAGATCTATTGTAGGTACCTACATGTACGCAATGAGTGTTCCTAATACCTTCCTCATCGCCTGCACATGCATACGGGTATTATTTATGCGGATGGGTATAATTTCAATGCGTAATTTTATGTGCCAAGATTTTCACTTTGACAGACCTGGGAATAAATATTATGCGTGCGGGTAGAATTTATAAATATATAATTTTCAGTGTATCAGACTTAGATACTGAGATCGAATTCAAATTTAGATTCTGAAGTTGGTACCAACTAGTACCAAGTATAAGTCATAGTGAAAATCAAGAAAAGGCAAACCTACTACGTGTGATAGAATTTTATCAAATACTAGTTGACCCGCCCGCGGCTTCGCCCGCTTTCTATAGTTTTCTCTAAAACCTTCCCTGGACTACTACGAACATTTTAAGACCAAAATCAGCTCAATCGGCCCGGCCGTTCTCGAGTTTTAGCGAGACTAACGAACGGCGATTCATTTTTATTATATAGATTACTAAATAAGTCATGTAATAAACATGTATTTTGGTTGTGTAACATACAAAATACCTTAAAATTATGTTTATGCTCAGATTTTTAAACAAATATTACCATTTGCTGTATTTTACAATTAAGTGAGGTTATGTTTTTGTTTTGGTTTGTAAATCAATGTTTTTAGTGTTTAAACTTAGCAAGAAGTAACTAATTATCAGTTTAAACTAAAATAATAATATCTGTTATGTTATATTATAGAATAACGTCAATAACTAAATATTAACGTAATAGACGGTATATCGAAATATTGTACAATGTTAGTTGTTCGTCGGGCAGCCTAATAAAAGGCGGAACTCTTTGCCATACGATTCATTCTATTTGCGACAGTCCTCCGGTACGGAGCTCCAAAGGTCTACGGAACTAGATAAGTATTATTGTGTATAATTATTATGTATAAAGACTTGTAAACATTATAATTGTAATAATTATAATGACGAATATTGACTACTGTAAAATAAATAATATAGTCCATTGTAACTAATAATTTAAATTGATGATGCTTCCTCCTGTTCTTTTTACTTCTCAGGATAGCGATATAAAAAATCGAAGTAAACTGTCTAGACATTGTATTTCTATTAAATTTGATGGTATTTATTAATAGAACAATTTATTGAAGAAATATAGAAATACAGGTCTTGACTTTGAAATATATGGTTTTATTCCTTCCTATCTGTCAGGTCCTATAAATATAAGTAGCTAACACTTATCTTCTTAAATTCAATCAGTTAATAGAATTAAATATAACCCTAAAGCTTTTATCAGAAGTGGGATTCAAGCCGTTTCTATTATTAACGCTATTTATCTTTTCAGATCCAGGATGACTAGCCAGGCTTAAGTTGATGTGATCGCACCCTGTGATTTGAAGCTGTTCTATATGGCATTAAGACGACGTGGTATATCAACTTCATTCGTTTGACCGCCAAAGTTCTGAAGACTATACTACACTATGTACTTTACTAAATATTCTGCAGTCTAATATGAAAATGTAAGTAGTGTGAAATATGACGTGTGTGTGTGTAGGAAGTGACAATTATTGAAATACTAAATGAAAAAAACCGGCTTCGCTCGAAGATTGACGAAATTCTCCATAATCCGAATTTTGCGGATATTGTTGTTGACTCAAAATCAATAAAAAATTTTATGCTTTGTTATTCATATAAGGTTTCGATCGAATCTACCGCACCTACCCCTTGTCGAAATTTTTAATTTAGCAAAAGAATTAGTAATAACCTACCCTAAGTTAAATTATTTTACTTTGGGAATAGGCCGAGTGACAATACATTATTACCTTCCTGAGAAGTAAAAACCAAATAAAGGCTTGATATTTAAAGTATACTAAGAAAATAGTTTTCTTATGATTAAAAAAAAAAATAGAAGGCTGTAGGGAGAAATAAATAATAATAATAATAATTAATAATAATAATTAATAATAATTAATAATAATAATAATAATAATTAATAATAATAATAATAATAATTAATAATAATAATAATAATAATAAATAATAATAATAATAATAATAAATAAATACCATGACTTAGCCCAGGAGATTGTCACCATGTGGAATGTGGAATCAGCGACTATCGTCCCGATAGTTGTGTCTGTTAACGGCCTAATGGCGAAGAGTCTCGACCAACATTTCCAGAGGCTCTCACTGGGAAGCTGGATCAAGGGCCAGATCCAGAAGGCAGTACTCCTAGACTCTGCGCGGATTGTCAGAAAGTTCCTCTCTCTGCACTCCTAGTCACCGGCCGCTTGAGTTTAGCTTTGTGGCCGGTGATTATCCGTTTTTATATATTTTTTACAGTAGATAGATTTTTATAATTTTTCATCTATTGTAAGAAATGTATTTTGATGTGTTTACAATTAAATAAAGAGAATAATAATAATAATAATTAATAATAATAATAATTAATAATAATAATAAATCTATTGTGAGAAATGAAAATTTTGATGTGTTTACAGTTCAAGGTTCAATAAAGAGAATAATAATAATTATTTAAAATTTAGTGAAATTTTCCTTAAGGAAACTTTGATGCTAAACTGTGGCCTTACATCACGACTTTGGTGTTATTCGTTATTTATAAAGAAATCGTTGTTCGAGTTAAAAGGCTGATTAGTATAAAACCAGAAAGTTAATACTCAAGAAAATTTATTCGGTAATTTATTGCAATGTAACACAAAAATAATAATAAAACAAAAATAAAAAAATAACTTTATTTTTCTTACACACATTTTCACTAGTTTTATTTACATTAAATTTAGATATCATGTGCAAGTAACAGGTATACCAAAAAGTGAGTAAATAACAAAGGGAAAATACAACGACAGAAAAAGAGACCTTGATTCCAAGATAAGGTTTTAACAACCATTAATACGTATATTTTCATATAATAACATATTTTGCAATCAAAAATTTTACATAAAATAATGATACATGAAAATTTGTGACCTACTAGGCTTTTATACTCTGGATAAACATAACAATCAAATAGTATCAAATAGTTAAATAACGAGGTAAAAATAAAAATCAAAGTAGTTGTAGATTCCAGTGGCTAATTAATTAACTGACGTTACTCAAATGATTTAAAATATTTTGAAAATATTGCGGGTTTGGTCAATTATTTTACGTTCTCCTTTTTCGGATGTTCTGGGTGTCCTATAAGGGTAATGACAACACTAAATAGATCATAAATACCTTATTGTACACAATAGACATTTTGAACATACTTCCGAATATTGGAAAGAAAGAAAAAAAAAATCTTTAACCGTGGTTAAAATAAACATGATACAAATATTACAAATGTAATGGATAAAATAAATACATATAATACAGCTGCAAGAAAGACAGTGCTTTTTAAGATGGAGTGATAGATTAGCCTGAATTGGGTACGAAAGAGCCTTCCATAGCTGTTTGTATGTACATAACGAAAGGAAGAAATACTTAGCCACATGAAGTATGAGTATCAAATTACTAGTATGAATAACTTAAGCCTCAATTATTGATTACAATTGTTTCTGAATCTTCTTCAAAATCCTTCAGTCTATTTTTTACAATAAATTTCATGTTGATATTTAAAGTAGGTACTTATCCAAATATTTACATTTTAAATTCCTAAAAGGGTCATTTGTTTAAAATAAATCTAACAAGAAAAGTTTCTGCTATTACGTTTTCACTCCATTCGGATCGTATGTAGGATCCTGAAATAACACATTATATAAAAAAATGGAGGCGTGGTTTGTTAAGTATTTTTTTTATTGCCGTATTAATTCAGAATGATAAGAATAGTTTATTACGAGATAATTGCTCTGCTAGAAACTATAATATCACTAACCGTTTAGTTCAAGCCAATTTCAAAAAGTATATTTTGCGTAACGACAAACAATTACAATGACTTTCTTAAATCTGTTCGTGGGTTATCCGTTACAGAATTTATTATTTATGGCAATACTCAAAATTTAGACACAGCAAATTTTTCGAATGACGAGATATCGATAATACATTATGTACAAACATGAAATAAATACATTATGAAATAACATGTTCTAGTGGCAAAATCAATTGAAATGGAACGAAACTTATAAATTCATACGTTGTAAATTTTTGGTGTTCGTACATTTGTACTCTTTACTAATGCCTATTTTATTTTGACAAGACATTATAACTGTTTTGAAACTGTCTATTAAATCTCTTGACATGGAATAATAACTTTACTTTAAAACAAAATCAAGGACAAGGTCAAACTCAAAGTAAATAATCAATTTATTGGTAAAAATATTTTACTCGTCAATTAATACAAATCATAATATCATAATAAATGCCAAATAGTTACTGAATAATAAATAAGGTCAAACTCAAGTTTAAAGTTGGTCAAAAGTCAAATAAAACGTTATAAGAACATCGTTGACAAGGTTTAACATAACAAGGAATGTTATAATAAAGGTTTTTTTATAGCTTATTTTAAAGGTTTTTTTATAGCTT
Source organism: Chloroclystis v-ata (assembly GCA_963691955.1). NCBI lineage: Eukaryota > Metazoa > Arthropoda > Insecta > Lepidoptera > Geometridae > Chloroclystis > Chloroclystis v-ata. The sequence continues at coordinate 8,908,610 of OY829905.1, forward strand.
ATTGGTTCCTGGTGAACAACATTTAGTTGATATACTATAGTCAATCTCATATAAATAAAATATGATGCTCTTAATGTAGGTTCAAATATTTGAATACACTCCATATAAAAAACAAATTAGCTGAACGTTAGGTTGGCCGAACGTTTTTTTTAAAGTCATAATAATCTTTGTGAGGAATAAAGGACTGGTTTCACCCAGGTTATATTATACAATGGAGAAAATAATATTTGAAAGGAACAAAGTACTGGGCTCACCCAGGTTATATTACGAGATGGAGAAAGAAAGATGAAAAGTATTACTTATTGTTAAAATTTTAAGCAATGTTTACAGAGATATTGTGACAATTTTATCACTTTTTTATAATTCATTTATTCACTTAAAGACACTGTTAATACAGTGGGTACATGATTGAAGTATTAAGAATAGTTAAAGTGGTTTTAAAGATTTTATGGAAATAAATGATAATAAAATGTCAAACTTTAAAATTTACTAGTTATTAAATTAATATTTGCCTAATAGATTAAATAAAGTCAAAATTAAAATCATATAATTCTAATAATAAATTCGTACTGTCAAAAACAAAAAAGTCATTAAAATTCATGATTTAAATAGCCAATTGTCGTTTAAAAACAATTTGTTGTCAGACATTTCTTCCAAAGACTTAGTAAAGAGATGATGTCGTGTCCTGTACGTTTTCCTTCACAGCTCTTAATAAATCAAATCTCTTGTTATGATGGGGCATAATACACAAACATAATTTGACACGGATAATTAGAAAATCTATGTAACAAACAATGCCATTATGATAAGCCAATTGAAAGTTTCTGTATATAAAAACAGAAGAACTTAACTGGAGTAATAATTATATAGTATTTTTAGCATTATTATTATGTTACAACCAAAGGAAATTAAAAAATAGGAAGATTTAAATGAATAAGGATACCGTGATAGATCTCATTAAAATATACTAAATATGTAATACATCATTATGATAACTGTTTCTTCTAGAATATTTTTAAGGCTAACAAATATTATAATATGTAACAAAAAAAATCTTGAGCCTACACATAAGGTTTCCACTGTTCGATTCTTTATCTGGTGTTATCTGAATGTCATTTGTAGTGGGTGGCAGGGTAACATGTCAAAGATACTGGATCCTTTTAAAAACTGCTGGGTCTCTGGCTTGATACAACAATGAAACTTATGGTCAGCAAGATAAGAAAGTGTTGTATGACATAAGTCAGAGATATACTGCTGGTATTTCGTATTTTACGAGGCTCACGGGCAGCAGGTGAGGTTATATTATACCAAGGCTAAAGATAAAATAATACTGTTGTAATCAATTTCTATTTTCTTTCAGTTTCATTTGAAGTTTATTCATTAAAACCATGGGTACAAAAATACTCTTGGTTTTAGTGTAAGTAAAAATTACTCTTAATAATATTAATTTTTATTAATAGTTAGTATTACAATGGAATTAATTACAACAGGATGTTGGATGGACAATAATAATTACAACATAATGTTGGATGGAATATAATAATTATAACAGGATGTGTCAAAATAAGTAAAATTTTATTGGTACTTCGAGAGCGAAGTACTGGTCAGATTGGCCGTGATAGAATTTTATCAAATATTACTAAATAAGTCATGTAATAAACATGTATTTTGGTTGTGTAACATACAAAATACCTTAAAATTATGTTTATGCTCAGATTTTTAAACAAATATTACCATTTGCTGTATTTTACAATTAAGTGAGGTTATGTTTTTGTTTTGGTTTGTAAATCAATGTTTTTAGTGTTTAAACTTAGCAAGAAGTAACTAATTATCAGTTTAAACTAAAATAATAATATCTGTTATGTTATATTATAGAATAACGTCAATAACTAAATATTAACGTAATAGACGGTATATCGAAATATTGTACAATGTTAGTTGTTCGTCGGGCAGCCTAATAAAAGGCGGAACTCTTTGCCATACGATTCATTCTATTTGCGACAGTCCTCCGGTACGGAGCTCCAAAGGTCTACGGAACTAGATAAGTATTATTGTGTATAATTATTATGTATAAAGACTTGTAAACATTATAATTGTAATAATTATAATGACGAATATTGACTACTGTAAAATAAATAATATAGTCCATTGTAACTAATAATTTAAATTGATGATGCTTCCTCCTGTTCTTTTTACTTCTCAGGATAGCGATATAAAAAATCGAAGTAAACTGTCTAGACATTGTATTTCTATTAAATTTGATGGTATTTATTAATAGAACAATTTATTGAAGAAATATAGAAATACAGGTCTTGACTTTGAAATATATGGTTTTATTCCTTCCTATCTGTCAGGTCCTATAAATATAAGTAGCTAACACTTATCTTCTTAAATTCAATCAGTTAATAGAATTAAATATAACCCTAAAGCTTTTACGTGTGTATACCTTTTCTTGAATGTGACAATTATTCTTATTTCCTTATAATTTTCGACAGTTCTAATCTAATAAACTGTTTATTTATAATTAAGGGTCTAAAATTCTTAATCATTAATAGGAACGAATTAATTAACAGGAATAACGGTAAAATATGAACATTGAACACGCTTTTGTTTTATATTTTCAATTAATATTTGATCCTATTTATGTATTTCACTTGCACAAGAAATTATTTCACTTTGAAGATATACAAAATGTTTACGGAAACAGACAATGCGTCAGACTGACGGCCATTTGTAATTAATTACCAACATTACAATTATGCGCATGCATGTTTGTCTGAGTTGTGTTATCGGGCACAGTTACGACTAATTAATAATTTATCGTTTAATATCTGACGAACATATTATATGTTAGAGCTTCTGTATAGAAGCCACAAGTTACTATAAATTGATAGGAATAAGTTTTATCATGAAAGCAACTCTTTGTTAATTTTCAGACTAAGACAATTCTCTTTTATTTTAAAGATTGAAAAATGAGATAAAATTATGCTAGCACATTTACTATAAATTCAAGTCTGAATTTCTGTCAACTAAATAACTACGGATAATTAAAAACTGAAATCAATTGAAATTATATTATATAAATAAATTTAATTTTAAATTACTCGGGAACTATGTTTATTAAACAAATCTGCTGATTTTTGTTATAGAATAGGTTATATTCTTTGTGTTTTGGTTTTTTTATTTACTTACCAATATATATTATTATATTTTATGAAATAACCATCTATACCGTAATTCTGTGCGTCCAGTTAAACGCTTTAACTTTGTACATAAATTAACTCCGATATATGGTTTAGATAACTGACGTTTATGCAGGTCTCTAAGGCAATGAATCTTAAATTGTCGATATACGAGCATGTGGGCGGGGGTGTATATCACAGCACATTATTGCTTTATACAAGAGACAATAGGAAAGTAATAATAAAGTAATTTGAAGCTGATTCGGGCCAAGCTACATAGTTAAATAGTCATTTGTGTAGTTTGTTACTTAGAATCTAACTATTTTTGAAAACTTTTCTAGTATTTATTGGAATTGCACTAGGCATACATTTTATCACGGCTTAGAAGGATCTCTAATATTTGTAGAAGCAAATAGTTATTAAAGTGTTAAAATGTATATTTATATATATAAATATATAGATATCTTATGAACTAGACACAAAATGTCAATTAACCTATAATATAATAATATTATCTACACAAATAAAGTACATAATCTATAAATTGTACTTTTAAAGAATGAGACTCTCGATCTTAATCTTGACTTCTTGATCACAGTCACTATCTGTTGAATAAATACAACAGTAGAAATAGTTTTATTAAGCAATACAAACCATTATTCTCATCCTGCGTAGTTTCAAAATCGGCCAGTGATATGTTGGTCAGGTCTTCCACATAGACCTGTGGCTGTCTGCTCAAGGATCCCCTCCCTCCGAGGGAGTGGTAGCTAGTATCCTCATCATCAGCGCCCTCTTCCGTCGAAGACCCCTTCAGACACGAGTGGAAACTCCGGGAAAGACGGCGTTCTGTGCTCATCCTCACACATGTCACGACAACACGGGAATATGAACTCTATCGCCTCACTAAACACTTATGTGCATCACTTTTTCATCACTGAGTCACAATGACGTCACTTATCACATTGGTTATTCTCGGAGATGTGCGATCGACACACCTTTTCAGATATCACTGCATTTATTTATTAGAATTTTTATCGTCGTATCTTTATCAGGAAGGACACTGTAATCAACGGCACGTTGAGCTAGTGATCTATTTGTAAATAAACAGCGGTCAAAAACATAATTTTGTATCGGATATGTTAGCTACTTATTGAATCTTGTCGCCAGCTTTTAATAAACTTATTCAACAGTTAAGTGGAAGAATTAAAAAAAAACGCAACATTAATTAACATGTACCTACTTATATGTGTGTAATTAGGTATTTCTTCGTTCTGAATATTAATCAGCTTATATTTTAATGAATAGGGGCTGAACACGCACTTGTCAATCATTGTCAGGAAAATGATGCTATAGCGAATAGCGAATGTGTGTTTCTAATATCTGCCCCGGTTTCAATCTGAGAACCCGGATAAAAGTATTTTTTTCCTACAATAATATTCGTATGTCAAACTTTGCATAACAAACACAGCAATGATATATCTTAAATATTGCATGCTAGAATGCCTACACTTCTAAATCAATATTATATCTATAATAATATATGATAAATAAGTTCAGATTATGGTGTAAGGTGCAAAGGCTTCGTTAGCTCCCGAAACAAATATATAATAACTTTGTCGTAACTTCAAAGATATACAGCGGAAATGGACCCCGAATAACGTATACATTTGTTACGTAAACGTGTCTACGCAATTATTGTAATGTTTACATCTGATACATCTGGTTTCACAACACAATTCAGGAATACAACGACGTCTGTGATACGAAACGTGCTCAAGTACAGATTTAAAAGATTATCATCAATTTCATACCTTCAGTTTCGCCACTTAATTTTAAGGAAAATGTATCAAAGTAAGAAGTTAAAGTATAGAGCTTCCATCTCATAGATGAAATGAATTTGATGTTCACAAAATATTGGTTATGCATCATACATCGATCAATAGATGCAGTGAATTTAATCATAATACTATCCCCAATGGTATATCACCGTACTTACTACATCAACAATCAATAATAACTTTGTGAGCTATAGCAAATTTTACTGGTGGTCACCTCTTATTCTTCATCACAATGTTTTAAAAATATTTTTTGGTTTAAAAAAAAAGCGCCGAGACCAAACGTGATACCAACAGCTTAGTACCTGAACACTTGTACATTTCGAAGCCCATTGCATCATCATGGTGCGGTATGAAAAAGTAGAACAACCCGTAAAACATGTTACTTGAAAGAAGGAAACATGACAATTGTCAGGTCGTTGAACCCAGAGAATGGGGCTCCAGCCACATTCGGCTAATGAATGGCAGACAAACAAAGAGACATGCTGTGGCTTGCACCTATTCATGTATGCAACTGGTACACAACGCATCCTTTTTCTTAAGCAAATACGGCTTGGCTATTGTATAGACACTATTTGTGTCTAAAGTATAGACGTTTTTCTTACTTCTTTCTGAAAATCGCGATTTAATTAGTATCATAATATTTTATAGGTATTTTTTGTGTCAGTAGGTAGTTTATGGGAAATGCAAAGCAACAAGAAAACAATGTTTCTTATCCGATTGTGTAAACTGGTTACCAAAACTAACCCTGACCACAAACCGAAACAAATCACAATTTGACCGTTAAACGCCAGTTAATGAAAGAACTAGTAATTTGTAAACAATCTCAATTAGAAACGGGCATTGGCCTTCGAAACTGATTTACAAGAATCCATCATTTTCAAGAAACATCCGAGTGTTTACTTAGAACATGAAACTATAAAAGCTAAACAGAAAACTATTTTATAATATTGAACATTAAAAGTAAAGAAGTAAAATAAAATTACGCATCCTATCAATATGTAAAAGTAAATCGCAACATGAGTAATCGTATCTCGTTTAATCTTATCAAGAGGCATACGATCGTAATAACATCAATCATAATGTTACGTGAATCCATAAAAATCCGGATGAGAAAAAGAAAAAGTAATAAAATTATTTAAGCTACCTTATTGTTCGAAGACGTGGGATAGCTTTACGCAACAATTAGACGTCTCGATCTAGGAAGAGACAACGACATAACATCTGAATATAATTAGCGCCAAATGCAGCGTTGACAAAAAGAGTGAAACTCAACATGCTATTGTTTCATTGGAAAGTTTGTGGGAGCTAGAACAAGCGAATTAACTTACTTAGAGAATCGCGGAATAGGATACCGAGCTTTTATACATTATGACAGCACTCTCCTTAAGTGGATAACCATTGTTCTTTACTCTGACAAAAGTGTAGATTAGAAAAGACACCATGGTTAGATAAGTTTCACACAATACAATTTCAGTCAACTTTAACTAATGTCGATTTATAAAAACATCATCACGACCAAATTGTCGAGCTTTGTACGAGTCCCCAAACCTAGCACGAAGGAATAGCGAACGTTCAATAAACCATGTAAGGGGCTTGTTGATATGACCAACAATCATAACATCCTGAGCTTGATAGGGACCGCTGATAAGCGATAAAGCACGTGAAGTTTCTTTGAACAAGAATTCTTGGTATTATTAAATGGAACAGTTTATCCTTTCTACGACAACTAACAGAGGCATATACATATTACATATATATTTTTACAAATTATTTTATTCTAATTCAGACTCTAGTATGATCTTGAATGATTGAATTCAATTCTTTGTTTCTTTCATAGCTTCTGATAGTCATTTCTTCATGCCTAACCACGCGGAACGTGTAGACATAATAACTCCGATTCACGAATTAGACTAGAAAATCTTTCAGACGATACAGTACGGAAATGGCAACGATCTGCGATAACGTGATTGGGGACGTATATTTTGGTGTAATTACTTCCTGCGTCGTTCCATTTGAGTTTTCAGGTAATGTAGTTTACAAAGGGTGATCAGCACCGTGAATAAAGTACAGCAGTGGAACGTGCGAGGGCTAGCGTTGGCTGGGTGCCAACGCTTTCCGGCACGAGACCGATATTTTCTCGAGATAAAGAAGGCCAACAGACCGCGGGCCTCAGAAATGGCGTGTCGCACCTAAATCATCTACAGGCTCTACAGCATAACACGCTAAGGCCACTTAAACAATAGTAAACAATAACTTTAAATTATCACATGGTATACAAAAGCATTGTTATTTTTACCGCCTAGCAAAGTGAACATGATTAAATTCCGTGATTATATATGACTTGTTTAGGTAGATTCGTACCAGCATGGTTGGTTGATATCTAAATATAATTCACCAGCTAGACAATGAATGGTCGGATTCGGTCAAGGAGAGAACGAAGCAATGGGTGGTCCAGGGTTGGCATAATTTATAACGCGTGAAGACAGTGAAAACGTAGCATATGGCTGAGATCATCCATAACGCGGGCGTGAAAAGTTTATTTCCGCACTGAAAGCTATTTGCTAACGGAAACCTGACACAAACAGAGTAATCTAACCGTAAACATATAATAACAACATTTGTGAACTGAAATACATTGCATCAAGGCCAACAACTAGATTTCAAAGAATCAAATGGAAAGTCTGCGAAAGGGTTGATAGAGCAAATAATGCTCATCCGCCTGCGACAATCGTTGACATGTAAACTAATGACCTGGACAGGTATAAATCATCAGTTATAGCAAGACTCGAAGACAGGGGAAGTGGTCCATTTGCAACGGATACGACGATTGAGGCAAGTGGGTCTGAAGTCGTGAACTGAGTTATTAATCTCACTCATTAGGTATGTGCCGTGGGCTTCAATACAGACATTGTACGGTCTGTGTACCTAATGCTCGCACTCACAGTATGCTATGTTCCATGTTAATTATCTATTATGAGAATAAGCGTTGACAAGTAATTACAGCGAGAGATCCATCATTCCATTGAACTTGTATAAAAATACTGTAATAAAACCGTTGATATATTTTGTATCATAGTAATCAAAGTATTTATGGAATACGAAGTCGTCTTTAATAACTTTTGAATACAAGGTCAGTCGGTAAATAATGAACGTCAATATTGATGTGTGTTTAAAACCTACGTTGTAAACCTGCTACAGACCGCAGTTGCACATCTCGGTGAGCAATTACATGATACGTTTTAAGCGTGTTGAGATGCTGTTTATTCACACAGAGAATCACCATCACCAAAATAGAACAACACCGAAATAAACCGGTACGTCACAACACTTCCAAACAGGGCTTACTGACACAAAGATATCACTGGGACCGTGATGAATTTGAAACAAAACCCACGTTCTCGTAAGATATGCCTCAGATTCGTCAGCACGAGCGGAGTGAAGACAGAAGTCGCGTGACTGTCTCCATTCACAGATAGCAACACACTGATCGCTGCGCGCGAGACGCGGCGTACGCGCCTGCGCATGGCAGACCGTTTATTTACTATTCACAGTTTTAAAATTCGAACGTGCTCCAATAATCAACATGGCGCATATACCGGCGTTTCTTCACGCCTTTGTACGCAATCATGTAAAAAGAGGAAGCAAACCATGATCACTTAGTAAAAGATAACGATTGATTAAAACAGTAATGTTCAGGTTGCTATCTTAATAATTGTTCGTACAACAATGCACTGGATAATTGAGGTAGTAGTAAGTACACTTAAGACTGCAAAACATAATAAATAATAATAACAGAAAAATCAACAATAAATGTGATTCGTAAACGAAAAAGGAAATAGTAATGTAATAACGGAAAGTGAAAGCAATCAAACATCAGGAGATGCAAAAACCAGTTGAAATAGAGTAAATAACACTTACTCACAAAAGTTAGGCAGTAGTAAAAGGCAACGAGCTTTGCCTAGAGGAAAGTACTCATACAGTTATTTTAAGCTCGCTAGACGAGACGGACAAACAGAGACCTGTGTAGGAATGTCGATCGCTTGTTATGGGAGCTACTGGAGAACATACGACTAAATTAAACGTGTTAAAGACCTAGTTTTTAATTAATAGATAGATAGATAGATAGATTAACACTTTATTGTACCTTCTTAATTAAAATAAAAACAGAGTTTCAAGAAAACTTAATACTAAATTAAACGTACAAGGGGCGGCCTTATCGCTGAAAGCGATCTCTTCCAGAATTAATCAAATGATTAGTCGAGTTGCTTTTTCAGTTCTATCCTATAATATGTCATACTCTCCTACCCGCCGACAGCTTCGCTTGAGATTATACTTTTACGTTATCTACCTACATAAATATAGTTTATATAATATAGTCTATAGACTCAATAAATGTACCAGCCAACACTGAAAGATTCTTCATTCGAATCGTCCGATTCTCAAATCGGACCAGCGGTTCCTGAGATTTGCGAGTTCAAACATACAACAAATCAATCAAACAAACTCTTCAGCTTTATAATATTAGTATAGATAACGAATCATAGAGCTTTATTATACTACGGTTGAAATAATCTATGAACAATTACAAAGCGAAGGAAACCAGGATATCCTTTTCCTCATGAAAGTTATAGGTACTGATTTTATCGAACGGCTAATTTGGAACTGTTATACAAGAGTATGGTATTACGAAAGAGCCTTGGCAAACAGAACTGTTTACCGCAAGCTAGGAACTAAAGATCGGAATTCAGGTAAGTAAATGTTGACCCAGAAATGAAGCAGGTGCCTTTGTTTCACCAGGTGTAATATTGACCTTTTGACTGCAACTAGAATTAACATTTTATAAGTAAAGTTACAAACTCCCGTTTATGTGTAAGATAGCGATAAGAATGTGAATATAGCATACAAAGAGGTTGACCTTGAAGCACTAACGTCTTTATTGTATAGAGATGGACACGCTAAACGAGTATGTAGTTTTGTTCAATGAGAAACTGGATCACGAGGTGCAAAACGAATCTAAATGTTTCAATGAAGATTAATCTTTCAAGCATACTGTAAATAACCGAGTAGATAAAATTACAGTTCTATTCGATATAAATGAAGTTATAAATGTGTAGTTTACATTTACGATGTTGCGTAAGCAAACAGCAAAACGGATAAATAATATGATATCACAAAATATTGTACAGATTTAGCTCTTTAAATCAGTTTATCCCATTTAATATAACGGTGAACACTCTGTTTCTTTCATAAGCCTTAAGTTTTATTTCATTATTGGAAAGCTACTTTTTTATGGTGGAATTTGTGAAAATATTACTCACAATCACATACAAAACATGCGTAGGAGACACGGGTGTCTATGGTAGGCGTATGAACTTGGCAAGAAGGCAACTATTGCGCAACAAGCCCTTCTATATTCAATGACTAACTCTTAAAAATTTATTAGATATTTGAGTTTGTTGTTTATTAGTTATTTCCATTGTTATTGATGATATCATAGCGAACATTAGAATATAAGGAAAATAAAAATTACAAGATTACAAACTACCTGTTTTTAGAATGCCTTAGTGCATGCATTGAAGATGCATGCACTAAGGTTTTTTGTGCAACCTTGGTACCTTTTTGGTGCAAGGGCCAAAAATCTCTTTTTCATCGCCTGAAGGGCCGCAACCTCCTGGAGGTAGCGGCTAAGAAAATATAAAAAAGCAATAATTGCAAATATTTTAACAATAAGCAATTGCTTTCTTCTATACACTACCATATATTATATTTTATTTAGTATGATTGTTATAAATGAGTGATATAGAAAGCCACAGAAGACGTGAGCCCCAGTAGGAAAGCGCAAAAAGTGGAATATGCAAGGAACTTTCGATGGAGAGAAGTGTGCCAGTAGAATGCGCCCGCTGCGTGCTAGCAGAGCACGTTTCAAACGTTGAGAATAAATACATGCATTAACCAAATGCTAGTGAAACTGATTTGCACTTTATTCACTAATTAATATGCATATTATCATCTGATCAACCCATTACGTCCCACTATCAGGCACGTGTAATAAAATGAATTACAAATCTAAGATTTGTAATCGATTTGGTGAAATCTCTATGCTTAGCAGGCAGTGTTATCTCGTGGTTATCTCGAAGTTGGTGCAGTTTACAGTACGACTATACTGTCGCGGGCTTGAAAAGAAATAGACCAGGGTTTTTAATTTTTTACAAGGAAAAAAATAGTAGTAGAATGAAACCCATTAGAAAAGGAGGGGAATATGATAAAAATGAAAGGAAAAATAAATTACGGTCGATCTGAGTTCGGGAAGTGGGAGGGGGTGGGCTTTTAAGGGGAGAAAATGGTTTATCTCGATTTGCGGTGAAACTACAAGTCCTATGAAAAAAAGTTATATCGCAAAGTTGTAAGTAATAAAACGATCTACAACTTTTAATTCACAACTTTTTTACATAACGTCAAAATGTATGTGAAAAATTCAAATAACTAAGTTTTTGGTTTTTTATTTCTATCTTTTTTAAAAACATTTTATTTTCTACGAAATTTGGTGAAAACTTACCTATTTATGTCCCAAATCCACTATAATTTATTTGATTTAAAATATTAATTTTTTCACCTTATTTTGACTTAATTACTAAAAAAATAGTCCAATTTTCAATCGAAAATTCACGTGTCAAAATATTAGCTTTTTTATAAAAATCGGTGTGCTTTATGTTCATTGAAATCTCTATTTTCTGATGGTTAAGAAAAATATATACATTACTATAGTAAATTATCTCAGAAAATGCAAAACACCGAAACAAAATTTGTATCATTATGTACAATTGCATCATAAAAATGTGATTTTTGCAATTTTTATTTCATATAATTGCTTATAATCCGACTTATTGCACATTATACAAACAGATTATTATATAATAATTATTATTATATAGTCTGAAAAGACAAAATCATATTTTTATGATGCAATTGTACCTAATTTTACAAATTTTTGTTTCGGTTTTGTGCATTTTCTGAGAATATTTACTATGGTAATGTATATATTTTTTTTAATTATCAGAAAATAGAGATTTCAATGAACATAAAGCACACCGATTTTTATATAAAAGCTAATATTTTGACACGTGAATTTTCGATTGAAAATTAGTCTATATTTTTGAAAGTTAAGTCAAAATAAGGTGAAAACAATAATATTTTCAATCAAATAAATCACAGTGTATTTGGGACATAAATAGGTAAGTTTTCACCAAATTTCGTAGAATAATAACAATTTTTGAAAAAGATAAATAAAAAAAACCAAAAACTTGGTTATTTGAATTTTTCACATAAGTTTTGAGGTTATGTAAAAAACTTGTGAATTAAAAGTTGTAGATCGTTTTATTACCTACAACTTTGCCATATAACTTTTTTTCATAGGACTTGTAGTTTCACCGCAAATCGAGATAAACCATTTTCTCCCCTTAAAAGCCCATCCCCTCCCACTTCCCGAACTCAGATCGACCGTAATTTATTTTTCCTTTCATTTTTATCATATTCCCCTCCTTTTCTAATGGGTTTCATTCTACTACTATTTTTTTCCTTATTTGACCATTTTTGAAGCTAACTGCACTGGTCTAAAATGATGACTCATTTAAACGTAAATAACTAATGTCATCTACGTTTCATTTAAAATAATATTTTAAAATAGAATTACTCAACCATGAAATATTTTCTCATAACTATATTAATAAACTTAACAGCCGTTCCCATAATAACGGGTAACTCGATGGAAAGATAAATTATGATGCTTTAAGTCGTTTTCACTGAGTTTAATTACAAGTGGCTTCCAGTCTAGCTGTGGCATAAGGTCAAGTGATGTTTCTAGAAAAGCATAATAGCTTTAGGTTCAGAGAACAGGCGTGACTCATAGCTACACGTCTATGTAGGGTAATCTGAAGTCAGGAAAGAGTTCTATAAGCTTATGTGGGCTGTGAGTGCATGGAAGAGATTGAGCACGCACGCAGCCTTGTGTGAGTTGATTGTTGTAATTCACACAGATAATATACAGCTGTGGAAGTTTGCACAAATGTTATGTTTATTATCTTTTTATTAGATAAAAAATTTGCTTGCTTTGCTTGGATATATATGTTTCGTGGCACAGTTATTTTAATATATATTGGCCTTATTACATAGTCAAAGGTTAAAGATACTATACAAAACTGAAATAATTTTTCAGTTCGGACCAGCAGTTCCTAAGATTCGTGCATTGAAACAAACAAACATTATATTAGTATAGATTCTACAAAGGCAGCAAATCTAAAACATTTATCCTATTAACAAAATGAGAACATATGAAACAAAGCCAGTTTTATAGTCCAGCTGCAAGGAAATCACATAGTAAGTAAACAAGAAGTTTTTGGAACGAAGCCAAAAGTGCCCGAATCCCTCCGGTCCGGAAGCCGGCCTGCGTTAAACTGTCGATGTGAATGAATGGACATGATATCCAATAAAACGAATGCACTTGCAAAAGGCAATACAAAAATATACAGGGACAATAATGTCATAATATCATTATTGCGATAAGAAACAAAATTTGAAAGTTAGAAACAAACAAATGTTATTCCATATGTTCAAAATCGTAAAACTTGCACTAAACTTAGAGTTTACGAACTAAGTTAACGATTCACAGAATAGAATTATGTAGTACAATCGACCATAAAATGTGACCAACTTTCAAATTATGCAATTGAAACGATACATTTTACTACAACGGGTGTGAATTCAGTTAGGTATTTTTTCACTTTGTGCATGCAGTGAATAAATCTCACTATTTCATCCTAAATACATTTTTTGTAAAAAGCATTGTCTATTTTCCATTACTTGGTAAAGTTGGTAACCATTTGGTCCTCGTATTATAATTTTAGTCAAATTGATTCGATAATTATTGCCAAATAAAATAAAACTATTTGATTTGACACAGAGATGCTATTGCTAACACTTTAATACTGTATGATGCTCAAGACAGGTTTGCTCGAACATGTGAATGCAACTTTTCACAAATTTCAAACACTCCAAGGTTTCTCTCATAGAAGTAAACACAGAACCAGTTCCTAAGTGAGACTCGTCTTTCGCATAAGAGAATATTTTAATTAGTTTGCAATTTATGAAGGCTCAACTTGAGGTCTTATTTGACAAACATTTCAATTTTCAAATCATACCAATTAAAGAGTCAATAGGGGAGGTATTTGACAAACTATTTATCTATTTACACGATAAAGTTTATATTTTAAGTATTTACTTATTTTTAATATTTTGATGATCTTCAGAGTATATATCCACAACTTTCTGAGATAAAGTCATTAACCAAGCTACGAAGTAGTATTTCGTAAGACCCCTTGCAGCTCATCATGAGGCTTCTCATAATTATAACCTAAACGGAGTTTCACCTTATACCCATGTATATACGCGCCACGATAATAATCTGCGACGTATGAGCACGAAATAAGCCCAACAATGAACTGTGACGAGATAAATATTAAGATAAAGATCACAGACAACGGCTTACGCCATAAACTACGGTGAAAGTAACCCACAGTTGCAAAGAAACCATTGCATGCATTCTTGATTGAATTTTGACTTCGCTTTGGTCCATTCAATCCAACTTTGATGTCCCTGGGAAATTGACTTTACTGATTCGAATCGTGATCAGGGCATCGGGCTATTGCGAACCGATTAGAAAATTAGAGTAAGTCACTGCACGACAAACACGATTCTCTGCTTTGTTCTCGATTTATGCAATATTGTTAACGGTTCATCTCTGACAAGATGTATTTGGAACCCGTTGTTTCTGACATTACTAAACATTTCTTGGATACTGACTGATGTAGTACTTCATAGTTTACGTTTTACGAGAATATCTAGATTTAAACTAAAATTCAGGCATCCCGCAGTGGCCAATTCTAAATAATTGTAACTTTCTTTCTTTATCTTTACAGAAACAAAATTATATGTTGGAGGAAATTAAATTAATTGCAGGTTTTTTTTATGCAAATGAGAATGTGTTACGAGTATTAGCAGGAATATTTTGAGTGTCCTATTAGAGTAGTTAAACGACTGGTTGGCATAATATCCGGTTTTCATTGCAGGGCCGGAAGCCGGGGTAATGACCGCACGTCGCGTCGCTGTCAACTGACCATTTAGGTGATGACAAGCATGGCTTCGCAAAAATGTCACACATAGGTAGCAATATCAGATAGCAAAATATTAAATTTTAATGACAAATTAATAAAAATCTGCCTAATTATTATTAATCCACGTATTCTGGATAAAAAGTATTTGAGTTGATTATTCATATCGCGAAAATTATTTGAAGTTATTGTGGCTTATTCATATGCAATGTGACAAGCAAACAGTGTAATGATAAAACTGGGTCGTCAGTCATTATCGCCACGGAAAGAAAACCTCAATCAACTTTTCCACATCGAAGGTGGCACTTATGCGTAATAATACACTCGACAGCAACGATTTACACGCTAATGGACTATTTCTGCCGCCTACTTTCATTCTTTCGAATCACCTATTGAATACTTTAGGCCCATAATTGATGATTAAACGAACTTACCAAGTGAAGTTCTATCATAATTATACGTGGCGTTTTTTCCGAAGAAATAAGTCCTGAAATAATAATTATATGCAACTAAGTAGTATGCATAATTGTGCACCGTTACATTCACTACCGTTTAGAGTATTAAAATCAAAATCTCTAGGAGCTGTCAGTGTCACAGCCTGCCGTCTCGTTCGCTGGTACGTCATTTCGTTAAGAGATATATTACATCAGATATTCTTGAATACTTTTTCTTGATTTTGTTGACGAAATCAAATCAGCATCAGGGTCCTTGGGTTGGGAGGGAATTGGTACTTATTTCTTCGGAAAAAACGCCACGTATAATTATGATAGAACTTCACTTGGTAAGTTCGTTTAATCATCAATTATACTAGCGTTTTTTCCTTCAGAAATAAGTCCTGAAATAATAATTATATGCAACTAAGTAGACTTTTAGAGCTGATTGAGGAAATAAAATCACACTAAAATTACTCAATAGAGAAATTATACTAAATTAAGTTGAACTTAGAATTATGAGTGACTTCACTCGAAATCTATCGAAAATATATGTTTTATATGTCATGATGTGGGTAACCACTATTTCGTTTATTAAATAAATTCCTAGGTTATTTACCCTGTTATAATTATATTATTTTGAACAGTATTTTTATTACACTATCAACATAAAAATGTTGTGGCTTATAATTTGTGTGTTAAAACAAATCTCATAATTGAAAATGTTCTCCAGGTTTGTATGATTGTTCTTTTGCAGAACCTTTCCATTGCAAAGGAAGAACCGTTTTTGTTGTAATTAGTAATAATTAGTAATAACATAATGTTTAAACATTAGTAATTACATAATGTTTAAATATAGCTGTTAATGCGTGGCTTTACTATGATTTTATTCATAGATAAAGGGCTTTCTCAAACGCCAATAAGATACACTGGTGATAAACGATCATACTCATATCAAAATTTATTTAGATTCTATTCGGTTTACTAGTACCAAAAACCTTTCTAAAGTCAGTAAGACATTTTTTGTACTATTTTTTACTGAAATCGATAGTTTTATTTACAAGGGAGCAAACTCCAAAACATCCATAGAGGATTTAAACTTGTGATCGAATATTCATGTATCCGATCGTCTGAAAATATGTTTGATTGAACTATTCAAAGGAGTACCAATAGGAACGCTTTCTTGTTGCTATTGAGTATAGATACAATTTTGTATGTAAAGTTAAATAACTGTGGTGAAAAGAATTATATAATATAGATTGTTGTAAACAACTCTCAAAACTGTAAGAAATATTAACTTCACAAATGTGTTTGTATGTATATATATTTAAATATACACGACCTTCCCAGACAACTATTGTGCTACATACTTGGTAGAGATTATTTTTGATGTCCCCGTATGGTGGAGATAATATATGTATAATTGTCTTAGCGACAACAAATTAAATTAACACGTTATTGTTGCTGGTCCATTAAGATTAATTATTATGTAAAAAGTTTCTAAATAACAGATATAACGGCTGAATATACCAATGGGGAATAAAGCCTCTTCTTCGGTTTTGTAAATCATTGTTTAACTGAGAGTCAAAAAGAAACCGTAGAAACGTAGTATAAAACTATTTTAGCCCATGACAACGTAAAAGGAAGATGTCAGGCGTGTCCTAGACACTTATTCTAGACCTTACAAGTCACATTTTTTTTTTTTTTTTTTTTTTTTGTATTTGCAAAAGGCAAAAAGATCTGGGGTAATTGATGGTTTAGGTACTTATTTAGTAACGTTTTTCGAGGACTCAGTCGTGACTGTTTCCTTTTCTGTCGACGAACTGTCGATAGTTCAATTCACTTAGATGGGAGACTGGTTTTCTCTCATTCTATTGATGTATGGATGCAAAAAAGGAATTATATATATATGTATATATATTTAACCTATAATGGTAGTAGATAACTTGCAGCTTTATCTGTATGGAAATTTATATCATATTTCGACCAAGGTCTACCTTCTCTACAATTACACGACCCATACCCCGTTGTTGAGGCGCCAGAATTAACTATACAACTCTTATCTATAGTATTGTCATTTTAAATTCCTTAAAATGATTATAGGGTAGCGTGGAGCTACCATTATTTTTGTCGAATGAAGAAAATAAAAATATGCAATTTTAAGGCTTATAAAAGGCAATAAAATTCTGGGCAAGTGCACAATAGAAAACCGACTATGCAGTGGTTGAAAATACCAACTTATTTCATATTCTACATTTTGAAAACTTTATCCAGATGTTAATTTCTTTAAAAATGCGATGTGTTCCATTGCATGACAGCTGATGCATCCCGTGGGTGTAAAACAGAAATCATGGGATTTAACTCAATAACATGTATTTGTGAAACCCTGGATTTATATTCAAACGAAGTTGAATTCATAATAGGTCTCTAGCTAACCCAGTCTTAGACATTATTATAGAAATCAGTTATAAAACTATATATAATAATATATAGTTTACATAATAACTATGTAAGTTTGAAACGGTTACATTGATACATAGTTATTATTATATAAAATGATATTAAAAATATAGCAACGCTAATAGTAGATTATCTGAAGCGATTCATGGTTCATAACTTTAGGAAGTTACTATACACTTAACAGCAGAATATTCATAATTATATTTTGTGTCATGTAAACACGTTAGTGTATCACATTGAGAGAGAATTTGGAAATAGTTGTACGTATTATCCGTAACTCAATGGACGTAGGTAGCGTAGAAAAAACTCTCCGACATGCACACATGAAAACTGACAATAATTTCTTAGTTGCCAGTGATGGCGCACCCTACAGCATACAGCCAAGTAGGTTTGTATATTTCATGTTGGTAAAACACGCTTGGTCTTGACCCGATATGTACATCGGTCATAATGCGGCTGGTGCCGCGGGGCGGAATCTTCTTTCGCACACCATAGCAGCTTATATTTAAGATGCACATTTCAATTCGGTATGGATTTTAAAAGGATTCCAGGAATGAACTTATAGTAATATAAGATAGTTGAGCACGCTGCGATGTCTTGATTGCTGCGATCCTTCAATGCTGGATTATATTATTATTGTACACAAACCTTTAGTTTTGTACTTAGGTCTCACCAAGAGGCGGACCGAATGTTAAAACGACTGTTTAAAAAATAAAAACATCTGTTTATAAGCAGATATCTGTACCAAGATGGTAGTTACTATGGGTTATTATTGATGTCGGAAATACGGTCGATGGTTTTTGGGTACCTCGTCTCCTTTATGCTCGGCGGCTGAGTCGGCGGTGTGTCCACTGCTGCACTGGCGTCCTGGATGTACTGGACTACGGATGTAGACTTCTCGACGTGCGGTATTATTCGATGCGATTGGCTGTTTCTTTGTAAGATTAGCCAGTTTGCATCAGAGGTACTGAAAAAACCTAATAACAGATTCAGAATGCTGAATATTTCATAATTCACCCTTGTAAACTTCTTCATAGCTCGTTCTTATTGTTTTACAAGACTAATATTTATAAAGTTGCGTATGTTGGTCACAAGTAAACCACTTTATAGTTTGCTTATAAAGTTCGCTTCAATCCCAAAATAATCGGATACGTATGGAAGGAAACATTTTTTGCAGGAAAATCTACAACTTGCAGGATGTAGTAATAATAATAATAAAACATAGGTATTATAGGTATACATGGTATACATAATAGATAATTATGATATCTTGATAAATATCTAATGGTGATTGTTTGTATTATTTATAATGCAAAATTAGGTAGGTATTATGCATAGTTACCTACTATGCATAAATCACCAAGTAGAACTACTCTATTCCATATTATTTTTCAAATAAGTGGACGTTAAGTATAAAATTTAAAACAATTTAATAATTACACAGAGGATAAACCCAAAAGTATATCCGAATGTATCAAATAAATTTTACTTGTGTAACACTACACTGTAATAATGTCAAATCTATCTTTGTGTTTTGTTTTGCCCAAAGTGCCGTATGGCGATGGCCTAATAATAGTGCCACCCAATATTTTCCCATAGATTTCGTCAAACCGACGTAGGGATATGTTTATCAGAAGATAGGTTGCAGCGTCATTTGTGTAGGTACTTAACCTTTCAACTCACTGTGGTAAATTAAATTTGCCGCTAACAAACCTTTTAGTGTGGTGGATACACAAACTCCCCAATCTATGGGGTTTATATTCATCAACTCCATGTCCAGATGCAATGAGGGAAGTAGAATAAGTGAGACAGCCCATAGAACAGCTCGATATAATTATCTTCTAAATTATGTTGTACAAATGCGATGAGTCAGCCCAAAGATCAGCTCGAGTGCATTAACTTGTTAATTTGATAGTCAATATGCGATGAGACAGTCCTGAATACTGCTCGAATGCAATGTATGACTATCATAGTACATTATTAGTATAAATACGTATTGTTGTACACAGAAACTAACACAGTATCTGTTTTCAATAACCCACATTTTAAATGCGGGTAGCGCTTTATGACATCATTGTTGCGATGAGACTGTCCGATGATCAGCTCGAATGCATTTTTGTTGTTTTTGCGCACGATATGAACTACATAAGTAGGTACGCATGTAATAATAAATTGACGTTTCAATAAACCACATTGCAAATGCGGGTAGCGCGTTACGACATCATTGTTGCGATGAGACTGTCCGATGATCAGCTCGAATGCATTTTTATTGTCTTTGCGCACAATATGAGCTAGGTAGGTACCTACATAAGCTTTCAATAACCTACATTGTAGATGAGGGTAGTGCGGCATGACATCATAATTATGAGACTGTCCGACGATCAGCCCGAATGTATTTTTGTTGTCTATGCCCACAAAATAGCTAAGCATATTTGTAATAATAAATTGACTTACCTTTTTCAATGGTATGATTTGGTTCCGAGTCACTTGGACTCAACTTGGATTTTTATAACAAATTTTATGATTTGTAGTTGATCACTTACGTAAGAATGGCAAATTAAACTTGTTTTGGCCATGATAAAACGTAATTATATTGGTTCACAATTGTTTATTTTACTAGTGCGAAACTTTCGCAATTTTACGTGACGAACGGTTGAGCACTAAAATGCGAATGACGTACCAGCGAACGAGACGGCAGGCTGTGACACTGACAGCTCCTAGAGATTTTGATTTTAATACTCTAAACGGTAGTGAATGTAACGGTGCACAATTATGCATACTACTTAGTTGCATATAATTATTATTTCAGGACTTATTTCTGAAGGAAAAAACGCTAGTATAATTGTGATTGAAGGCGGATTAATATGACGACATCGACAGCTATCCACAAATCGTCAAAGATCAAAGGTGAAATATGACATTTAAAAGTAAAGATATTTTAAAAGGTTATATAAACACGATGAACGAACGACTCATGGTAAATAACACAGTGACGTGGTAAATAACATGATGCGTTATTTTGATATTGAACACTGTGGTAGACTAAGAAAAAACTAACCGAAAAACTTCTAAACTTGCTAGTCTTGCTACGCGCTTGCGAATGAAATATTTTTGCATTAAAACTTAAATTTTATTGGTCGTCATTATCTTGCTATGGTATGCTTTACAAGCCAACAAATTACAAGCCGCAGGGCTGTCCGTAGCTTTTGAAAAATGGCAAGTTCAATGCTACGCCACTGAAAGGATAGAGGGGTCACATATTACATGCCTGACATGGCCCTTGTCGGTGGGAGGTCACTTGTGAAGCGAACAGTATCTGCCCTGATTAGCCTGTATCGGGTTGCTATCTCACTCCACTGAACATTTCAACCACCTGACATTTTCCATTTTACGCATTATTTTTGGTTAAGTTACATATCCAAGCAACGTGCAAAAGTAACTTTTTCAAGAGCTTTTTGAATTCCGTTGAAGTGTGAGAAGCACTTGAAAGTATACCCCAAATCTTTAAGTTTCTCTCGTGTCTGTTATTCACGATCCCTACGAAATCCCGGATTATCCTGGAGCGTGTTTTAACGGCACGTTATCGAAGGGATTGCCGATGATAACCATATAACATATCAAATAAGCCAAGGCAGATAAAATTTATAGTATGCAGGCAATAAGATTTAGTTAATACTCTGGTAAATTTATGGAATCATTACACCTTTTTACATTTCTCACTGAAAATCTGTCATTTAGATGCAAATAAGACTGTTCAATGCGAGTTCAAATTGGAATTAATCAACAGAGTTCAAAATAATTTATTTACATTCTTGATGTCTACGGTAGATGAGTTCATTGGTAATATATATTAAGCAACAACAAGCTGTAAGAAGAGCGATTTATACCAATGTTGACATTCTACAGAGGCATATTCTAATTCTCAGACTATAAACACATCATTATTACGGATGAGTGAATTATGTAGCTATACATGTTCCTCTAGTTTACAAACAAAATTAGTCAACTGCAAAATCTTTAATTGAATGATTCAGGAACCGAACAAAGGCATTTATTATTATATTAATATTTTATAAAAAGTATGGAATAATAAGAAGATTCACAATCTTTATATTTCTGCACGGTGAAAACCAAAAACAAAGAACAAGGAACTTATTTGTTTAGCTCTCCAACCATTCTATGAATTAATAAATATTCTTTGAATAAAAACGAATGAAGTCCCTCAATCAACAGAAGTATGAAATTCTCTTCACATTCTGCTCATAGTACGTGGAGAAATTTTCAAATTACAAAGCTTTTCTATGTTTATCTACCGGCATTTAATATTCAGATGCTGTGGCGGGGCGCACAACACTGCATTGTAATGCGCAAATAATTAATTCATAATGAAGGCTTTCTTGAAACATAATTATGACATTTGATGGTTTGATAAAATGGATTGTTTTCTTATATCAAATAATAACAATTTAGATTTTTAGATAAGTTAAAATTGTATGGTAAATTTGATGTTGAGAAACTTTTAATACTACGTTACATTTTACATTTGTGTTGTTGTATACAAATTTTCTCAGAACTTAAACCAAACTCAAGTTAGGTGCTTAGTCTTCTTATCGACTAAACCAGTTGTTTTAAAATTCCTAGCACTTAAGTGCAACGGTGCCTTGGTGGCGTAGTGAAGACAATGCGTTATTGTTATTCATTGGAACAGGTCCATATTGTCCTCGGAACAATAAGGGCAGGTAGCGGGATGCGGGCTCAAGATCCCAGATTCGACATGTGCAAGCCCGTGCCGATGTTGTCCCAGGAATGCCGGCTGTTTTAGGGGTAATTTGAATGTAAATGCGTCTCTATGGATGATATGTGTCTGTCTATGGTGATTTATCTTTGGGTATGCAATAATATGCATGTGAAATGAAAAATGAAATGAAAATGAAATGAAATGAAATGAAATGAAATGAAATGAAATGAAAATATTTATTTGCCACGACACATTTTACATACTTAGATACTTAATTTAATTTTAAAGATACAATAAGTCTTAAAACTAGATACAAATAGAAATTTAAGTAGAATAAACAAAAACTAAATTAAAACTAATATTTGTGAAAACATCTAAATAATAATAAATCTAATATCTAATCAACATAACATAGTACTCGTTTATAGACAAAATTAAATATAGTGATTAACTGCTACGAGTAGTTAGACTTAAAAGGTATATCTAGCTTACAACCTGTACCCATGATACTGCCATGTGTCGCGTCAAAAAAGAGTCAACTCAGCATTGTGCTGACTAGATAAATTAGATTTACCTACTCAGCGCTGGTATTATGTTGACCCTCCTGTTACCTCGCCAACGACAAACTGCTACGCACATCGTTATTAAGTATATTATATAAAAATTCAGTACATAGATAATTTATGTATATATTAGCTCTTTATTATAGGTATGTATATTACGATTTTGTTGCTATCATAGATCATTTTTATGTATTGTGGTTTTATAATTTGTGTATTAAGTATTTTATTATATAAATAAGAAATAGATATAGATAAAATGAATATGCAATTTATTTAGCGTGCTGTTTAAATTTTTAATAATTTAATAATAGTTGTAATAAAATTTATAAGTAATACTAGAAAATGAATGAAAGAAGAATGGCTTTCATATGATTGATGCATCATTGTTGATGCCGTCCCACTTTCGTTGTTCTTCAATCATGAACTGTTTCAGTTTACTCTTAAAACCATGAATGTTGGTGGCGTCTCTTATTGGAGGAGGAATATTGTTCCAACACTTTGTGGCGGCGTATCGAAAACTTCCACGAAATGCAGCGGTTGCGTGTCTCGCAGTTGCTAGTGGAGCCACACATCGCCTGTTCCGAGACGCGCGCCAGTCTGATCGCCAATCAAGCTTTTCAAATAAATATGCAGGTGATCTTGAATGAATCACGCCAAAGAGAAGGCAAGCTAAATGCAACTTTTGGCGTGACTTCATTTTCATTAAGAAATGTTTGTTTAGGTAAGGTGTTACATGTTCTCTGTGTTGTATATCATAACAAAAACGAGCACACGAGTTCTGTACTCTTTGTATAAGCTTATGCGTACGTGCCAGCAAGCGAGGGCCGAAAACGGTGTCGGCGTAATTCAACCTTGACAAAACCAGGGACTCTACTAGCTGTAGTCTAAGAGTCTCGCTCAAATAAGGTCTGATTTTATATAGCACTTTAAGCCTATAAAAGCAATTACGCACACACTCTGCTATATGCTTCTCAAACCTTAGATTGGGTTCAAAGCACAGACCCAAGTTACGAGCTTCGAATACCCTTTCTATAGGCTCGCCTGCTACTGATATCCTAATATCATTACCTAGCCTATCTAGTTGTGCGTTGCTACCACATATAAGAAATTTGGTCTTCAGAGGATTAAGTATTAAACTATTATCTTTTGACCATGCAGCTATCCTATTCAAATCTTCTGTTATAAGTAATGAAGCCTTGTCTATTTCAGATACTTTGAAAGAGTAGTAAACTTGCAGATCATCAGCATAAATGTGATACCTACAGTTCTTTATGCAATTGACTAGATCGGCACAGTAGATACTAAATAGTGTTGGACCCAAAATTGACCCTTGCGGCACACCTCTCGTAACTGGCGTTGTAGCTGACAAAATCTTACTTCCACTAGAGTCAGAGAGTTGGACATACTGATAGCGATTAGCCAAATAGCTATGGAACCACTTGACTGTTGCATTATCAAAACCGTAGTAGGTAAGCTTTGACAGTAGTAAATCCAAATTAATTGAGTCAAATGCACGTGAATAGTCGAGTAATACTAATACTGTACACATCCCGTTGTCTTGAGCAGATAAGATATTGCCTGTCACATCAAGTAGTGCAGTAGCTGTACTTCTACCTACTCTAAAACCAGACTGTACATCCGGTAGAATTCTGTTACCTTCTAGATATGACGAAACTTGTTTATTTACAACCTTTTCCAAAATTTTTGACATACAAGGTAGAATACAATTTATGTGCGTTACGTATCGATCCTTAGGCTTTAAAACCAAAGAGAACAGACCGTCAAAACAGGGTTAAATATTATTATGAACAGTAACGATAATTTTTAAAGGTAAGTAGAAACTTGTTTAAACATCGCAAACGCTAGTGCCTAATAATTGCAGCCACTAGAATTGCAAATTTCTCTTTTGCAAGTTACTTGCGCCTAGATAAGCAATTGTTGTGACATTCGTTTCTAAAAGTTTCGCTCAAACGAATGTTAATCTCAAGAAAGATATTCAAGTTCAATTAATATAATTACTCTGCCTGCTACTCCCAGCATCCGCGCCACCTGGACTGACAGATGGCAACAGATTTAACCGACACCAGAACTCGATATTGCGTTTCACGCACGAATATTTCCATGATGCTTGCTTACGTAATAAACGTCATAGATATTATAAAATTGCAAGAAATACGAAGACTATTGTACGGAATTGAATGGACTCGGTCGTGTGTATCTAAATAGTTGTTGAGTCGACCGTAAAGTTTGGCTTCAACACTGCCGCGGTGTTAAATCTTCAGCCAGTTTCAAGGGTACTGAACATTTTACAACTTCAAACGAATTTGAATTATGGAGATGGAATTTTAAGAGGATATGTCTTTGATGTTTTATGCTCTTCGGTCTTGACAAAATTTTGCACTTGACCTGTTTTCCTGTAGGCGAGACTTTGAACTTGATAAGGGCAGATTCAAACTTCAATTTATGTTCGCGGGCCTTGAATCTATAATCAGGAATATAATACTTTAGATGTTTATCGTGTAAACAATGTAGTCTATACCCATGTTGAGTACAACGGATCTATATAACCCATCTATATAAAATCTGGGGATATGTGAACAAATGAATAGTTCTATTTTCCATTATTTTCTCTACAAATTTTAAAAATATATTTTCGTTAGTACAAGACTATTCTCTTTAAAATATTTTTACTTTCTAAAGTAAATAATCAAAGAACAAAATACCATATCGTATTCAAAGCTCACATTAAGCACGTAAAACGTCGCTTAGGGAGAGTAATTCTATATTTAGGACTCCGGTGGGTTCGCGAGCATCGAGTGACGGCAGAAGCCATCAATATACTGATTAATTGATTTATCAGCGGTTCGTTATGCGAATAAAAAACATCTAACATCCATATACAAATGTAAAAGTGTGTGTGTATGATTGTCCGTCTTTCATGGCAAAATTAAGAGATAAATTGAATTGATTTTGAAAGGTATGTAGTGACATAGACTCGTGAGATATCGCGGGGTAAACATATATTTTAGCGGGCAAAATCTATTATACGCGGGCGAAGCCGCGGGGCGGAACTAGTATTGAACATACTGTACAGTTACACACGGCCACTGACATCTGCTTAACCTATAGATGTTAAACAAAACTTCGTCTTTATTTATGCTCCCTATACCTAAGAAACTAATAGTTAACAAACAAACTAAAACAGATTTTCGCCCAGATTATAACGTTTTGTCGAACTTACGAGATTGATTAGTAAAAATAAGTAGTGATAAGTAGATTTGTATTGAATGTGTGCCAAAGTTTAGTTTTGGTAAATTACATCCAAACTACAATTTGATTACATCATAAGATGCTTTAAAGAAAAGTGACAATTAGCGTCATTCACATATAATTCAATTTAGATCTTCGCAGAATGCTCGTACGCCAGCTTTCGAAAGTTCGACGAAGCAACTTACATAAGTTGCGTGAGGATTCGTAACTTTTGGGCACTACCAACTTTATAACATCAACCTATTTTATATTCACTGTTTACCAAGCAATATTTTATGGATAACGTTATCGTGCATTTTCCTTTTGAATGTAGCCTAGTTAAACTTTAAGAGTGCAGCTTTTCAAACACTTCTTTCTATTTTTGCCTGACAAAAAGCAAACCAAAAAACACGGATTTTTTTTAATTACCATGCCGTCAAAACAGATCACTTGCTCAAACACAACACTAGAAAATCACGGATTTTCACATCCACAAAACAGTCCAATGACAACAGACCGCAGTTCCTGGATATTGTCACAGATACAATAGAACTATATTAGAGTATAGTGTGTCACAGTAAAAACTTTTTTTATAAAACTTTTTAGTGCGCGAGGCCACAAGCGTGTCGCGCGCGTTTCTCTTACCGACTGTTCTGTTTGCTAACAACGCGCTTGCTGCGTCAGTAAGCACAAGCACCCTACATTAGGGCTGCTACCGGCAAAAGGGCAGGAACTTTTAATTACTTTCCCTTGGGGGTTTTTCTATAGGAATGTCAGAGAACAATTTTAATACCTGTCGTTTGGAGACAATAATTTATCGGTTAATAAATATTTAAAGTCTATTATGATCTATGTACACTTTACTAATTTTAATTTACTAATTATTAAACTTATGGGAATTCTGAGACTAATAAATTCCGATAACCTTATAACTTCAAATCACATTTTCGTTCTCATTACTGACGAATTATTGATCAGCTTAAATGCTCTCAAGGAATGCGGCGATAAAATTTGATCCAACAAAAAACGAGTCAACAACACTCGACAGTAAAATAACTTTGATTCGAGCCAGCCAGCCCTGTGCAGTAGACCGTAGAACCTATTCGGGAAAAAAAGTTGGCCATGTGCGATAACAAATTTATCTTTGGACGCATAACTACTGTTATCGCTTATACTAACATTGCATGATATTCAAATTATTCAATAGGATCTCGCAGAGGTCTCTACAAAAACCTTGGAGTTAATTCTGCCATAACATTACGGTGACCATGGTAACAAAACACACAACAAAAGGCGATCAATTACCAGAGAATTTTATATATTTTTTCTGAAAATCTTTTTATTTAGTTACTTTAATTAATTTTACTCTTTTGCTGTAAAGTATGACAAACATTTTAAATGTTTCATATCCAACTAATATTATAAGTGGGTGTGTGACTCTTACTTTTTCCGTCTTTCACGGCAAAACGGAGCGACGAATTGACGTGATTATTTTTGTGGATAAAGTCGAAGGAGAGTGCATAGGCTTACTTTTGGTCTCTTAAGGAAGCCGCAGGCAAAATATTACTGGACAATACTACATGCAAAAGCTAGTATAATATCATATTAACATCCAAGCCCAAAACTCACTAGTTGTTTACTGTAATATAATGTTTTATTTGAATCACGTAAAACAGAAAGTTTGAAATTCATTTTGACATTCAAATCAATAACCTGCAGGCATCATTATACGGACACTTAGCTTAAATGTGTATGATATTCTAGCCATTGCATAAAAAGTAAATAATATAAAGTAATTCATGAGAATGTGTTATTCGACAGTAAATAACGAACCTTTCTAACGACCTTTCTGAACAGTCAGTGCTTTGGGGGAAATATGGTCGATAAAATTAATGAGCATTGTAGGAAATGTCAAAACAGTAATTGAAAGAACTGTGTTAAGGATCGCGCTTACAGCTTCCCTGCGTTTTTTACATTATTTACATAAAGTTTGTATAATATGGCTTATAGGCTTCCACGATAAATATACTATCCAAATATAAAATATTTTTTCAAATCGTGCCAGCGGTTTTTGAGATAAGCGCGTTCAAACAAACAAACAAACAGACAAACTCTTCAGCTTTTCATTATATTATTTATAGCGGGGTTACTCATTTATTTTCCTAGGAATTAAAACACTCTCGACATTTCGACTACCACAAGAGCATTCTTTATTTTTTGTGAAACTCTTTTAACTTTATAATATTTGTTTGTATAGATCATTGAATAAAGGTCGACTCACGCTACACCGTGTCGGGTCCGAGCCGAGTGTCGGCCGTAGCACGGTCAACTAATATTTCATACATTTTGTATGAACCCACTCACGCTATACCGAGCGGCAACCGAGTGACGCCCGAGCAACAGACATCGCTCGGAAACAACTCGGTCCCGCTTCGGCTCGGCCACGGCCCGTTGCATGAATACAGCGCCGCCGAGCTGCGCCCGAGCAGTCGGTAGTGATGCTATACAGTGCTCATGCAGTTTAGACACGGAACCGGCTCGGTGACCGTGCTACGGCCGATACTCGGCTCGGACCCGAAACGTCGCGGGCCGTCTTTGTAATTTTAGACACGAAACCGGCTCGGTGACCGTGCTACGGCCGACACTCGGCTCGGACCCGACACGGTGTAGCGTGAGTCGACCTTAAATGGGCTGGTCTTAGGCCGACACCACACAGTCTCTGTTTATAACCGGAGATTTATCTCGCTTAGCACCGGAAGGAATCAGTAAACATAACTTACACGGTTAAAATTAACACGTTACCGAATAAGCTTTAATCTGTTTTGGGAATCGGACAAAAGGAGATGCGAGGAAGAGTTGTGTCAAATATATGAGTCATGGTTTTAAAAGAATTCAATTCTGTTTTAGCTTTAGCATCTTACTAATATTATGAAGGCGAAAGTTTGGATGTTTATGTCCAAAACGCTAAACTTATTTGGTATGAAGATACGAGTAGTTAATGACTCAGAAAAATATATGGCTCATTTTAGCTGAAATCGAAACTCATTGAGTGGTATAATTATAAAAACAAAACCGCGGGACGCAGTTAAGTTTTTTGTAAATTCCACAGTGCACAATCAATATATGTCAAGCCCTGTGGATTTATTCCTTATTTTCCAAGAACTGATAACGCATTGTAATTAAAATAACAATAATTTTTAATAATAAACTAGTGCATACTGATATGCAGGTAAAAACCAACTACATAAACATTATAGACAATTATGTATGTCACACGTATTTTCCATAATTTGTAAGAGTTAACTTAACTAAAATAAGAATAATAAAGCATAAGGATTAAGGACTTTTCCAGGACAATTTCATGCCGGCTATTTATATAATTTGAAACTGATATACAAAACAGAGTAGGTAAACTAAGCATAATGCGTTGCTATTGTGTCAAAAACTGCAATTTTCGTGTCTTGCACATCAGAAACTGTAATTGAAGCAACTTAAAATGTTATTAGAGGAAAATTTATACCTAAAATAAGATAATATAAACTGATATTTATGTTGGTGGGGCTAGCTAACCACGGTTTATGTTGGTGGGGCTAGCTAACCACACGATCTTATATCATTAAAATTATGTTCTGTTACTCATCAGCCACGTCATCAATTTCGTGTAGGGTTATAAAAAAAAACAGAAATTCAGGATAAAAAAAATTATTTTTAGAATCAGTCTTGTTCAGATAAATATTTGTCTACTAGTCTAACAATAAAAATAATCAATCTATAAAGAAACAAACATATTCATATATAAAGCCCTATCGATGGAAACTCTGATAAACAAAGGTAAAAATATTTTTTTGCCTGCACTCGTTTGAAGATATAATAAACTCAACCTTAAATTTCTCTAGGAATTGCACGTGCACTCGTTTGAAGATATCATGAACTATTATTACCTCCATATCTAAGTAACAAAATTTGAAGCTACTGTAATAATATCGTCAAGTTCGATTTTTTTATAAATATTACGGTGTCTGTACTATTTAGAATACACTGTGACTCAAATTTTTGCTCTGGGTAGAACGGGCCATATTTTTTGGGTTGAACGGGTAAAAATATTATTGGGTAGAAAAATCGTGGGTTGAACGGGTAAGCACCCAAAAGGAGAGGTGCGGGACAAGTATTTAGGTTGCTTCAAATAGCTACCCAAATTAGTGCCAGCTCTGCGATTACAACTGCAGCTAGCGGGTTGCTCTGGACACGGCCGGTGCTTACATTTGTATGCGTAGAAGGCACATCTGCATTGCTGTCGAATGCGCCAGTTATATTTTTGGCACAGAACTTTAAAAATGAGGCCAAAGTTACGGCTTTAATACCAAACACCTGTTCTGGTCACCTCTGGTCAATGACCTTGGGGAACTGCTAATCAGAGAATAATTCGATCATCTAGGGAAATACTTTAAAATTTTAGTAGTTTGTGGCATCTTGAATATTTTGTTTTTCATGTTTTTTTTTCCAAATAGCAGAATAACTATTGAAACACTTAACTCGGGTTATTTTAACCCTAGTTTATTATAGATTTATAAAAGCTTGTTACTATAAGGTGAGAGCATGCGGTATGATAGAGTTGACTGAACAACTCGCACTGCTAAAGTCTGGAATGCGTTGCCTGCTGCTGTTTTTCCTGAAACTTACAATCTGGGTCTCTTCAAGACAAGAGTAAATAGGTACCTTCTAGACCCATGCGATCCATCTCCGGCCACATCGACACTTTCCATCAGGTGAGATTGAGGTCAACCAAGGGTCTATCATCAATATATACATATAGGTATATAAAAAAAAAACAAATGTAACATAGGTTAGGTTAGTTCCATCTAGCGTGCTAAAACAATTCTACCCGCTCATCGGTTCCCAACAGCGATGACCAATACTACGCTTTCCCACAGTCACTACGCGTTTAGAATTGATAATAACTAAACATGGCTATGGTGAAAATTGAAAGCTGTTTAAAGTTATGCTACGGAGATATGTGACGAATGTGTATTGCATTTTACATGGCAGTTGTAATAACTTACTGTGATCACAACCCGCCTGATAAGCGTGTAAATTATATAAATCCTCTAAGATTCTAAGATCTATAGGTTTATATTGAGGTCGAGCCCAGTTGTGGGACGTAAAATGGGTTGCTAGGATGATGCTGACGACGAAACCAATTTCGTTTGATATTGTGTTCTGTATTGAAATAGATAAGTATATTAAGTTCTATATATCTGTACAACAAGCTTCGAGCTTACCGCGAATGTTGCTTTGTTAATTCACTCGCAATATTCATTAATTATTATGTTTATAATACATATTTAGCTTAAAATAAAGCAAATTAATATAAATACCATTCAACGGAATATAAAGACGGACTAAAGTTGCTAATATTAAAATTTCCATAAACAAAAAATTAATTAAATTTATATATACTACAATATAGAGTGATAAAATTTATGAATTTGGGCTCAAGTCAGCATATCCATTACAAAAAGGTTAAGTTCGCTAAGCTACCGTGAAATTGGCTTTTGATGGTGATAACACATTGCTCTACATGCTAATCTACTGTTCGTAAAAGTGCGTGAAACAATGTGAAAGTCGGAACCTACTTTTTAATTAGGAGTTCAAAACCGTTGGGAGATAAACACTGATAAAACGTTATTCAAATGAAGTGCGGATGTAAGTAGGTAAAAGATCGCCTAATAACTCTTTTTTTTTTCTTTTTTAACGTAACTGGAGATTTTTATAATGGCATCAACAAGGTAAAGAAATATATTTTAATAATTATTTCCTTCCAGCCCTTCCAGTTATTGCGGAACCTACTATTTTTAGCTAATTGTGCACCGTTGTCAAGAAAAAAGGTACTTTTTCCCGTGAAAAAGATCTACATTCAATAAAAAATAAAAAAATTTATACGCGCGTGCGTCATGGGCACTGATTGCGTTAGTTTAAATCATTCTACCATTTCTCTTATGTTTTTGGTCAATTAAAATTTAGAGCGTCAAGCGGTCTACAAACCAAAGATATGTCTTATCACGGCATCCACACATTATCCACTCAGATGCATTCACGTTGCTTATGCAAGTCTGTAAGCTAACCACCGGCGCGTCCTAAAATAGCCGCGCAAACAAACTAGCTCGCCGGATGTAAAGATGCACTTGTTACAAGTCGGTTGACGCATCCGCCCTGAACAAAGAACGCCAACCTGATATGCAACCTTGAGGTAACGATGCATGATCTATTAATGACCATTCTAGCTGTATTAAAAATAAAAATCATTTTTCATAACTTTCAGCTATTACATTGAGGAAATAAATCGCTTGAAAGTCGACGATGTTCCCTACGATTTGATAATTTAATGAATGACGTTTTTTTACGAGTTGTGTAAGTAAATAGTTTTAGTACACTTTAAGAACAAACTTATATAAAAGATATTGAGCGATAATAACACAATCGGGTTATTGAAGCTTTCAAAGGCTTTCAAATCTTGTTAAGACTGCATACAAAGAAAGTAAATTGCAACTATTTGAAACGTAATTCAATTAATCACTTAATTATATTAAAATCAAAATTACGTTTGCGATGATAAACGATTTAAGTACTTATTTAGAGAGCGTGAAATATAATCCCACCTTTCGTTTTTATTGTAGGTACTTACCAGTTTTCATATGAAACTCTCCACAGCAACCTCGCAATAATTAAGGGTTTATGGTGTTCACTTACCTGCAACAAAGATAATTAATTTATAATAAAGATAACGATATATTACGTATACGATCATAGAGTAAATTATAACAATTAATTAATTAGCGACGGGGTTTGAACTGACGACCTTCGGAATGAAAGTCGAGTGTGCTTCCGCTTAGCCAACACGGCTACAGAGGCATTAAAGCTATTCCTTTGAGGAATACACCCATAGCAAGAATCGGTTTATTCGCGGAGTGCCGACATTCGTAGTTTGCCAACTTTTGTGATATTCAATGTAGGTATTAGCGGAGTGCCGACTTTTTAAAAATTCGGTGCAACTAATCGCATATCGACGACTTTCGCATTGTGCCGACCTTTAATAATGTTCAAGCAATTAGTAGCGTTCTGTAGACTATTACATTTTGCCGTCTATATTTTCGCACTCTGCCAAATTTATGTACAGCCAAGAAGATATAAAAAAAACAGAAAATCAAAATATTTTATTTCTTTAACTTAAATAAATATACAATTTTGTGGTTTAAGACTCTCTTTTGAGTATGAATATACTTGTGATAAAGACTCACTCTGCAACTCTTTACAAGTTTAGTAGAGAATTTAGTAGAGTTAAAAGTAAAAAATAACAAAAATAGATTTTCTACTGTACAAACAAAAAAAATAAAAATTAAGGCAATAAAAATATGATAAAGAAAATGATATTCTATCTATGTAGTTAAGTTGTTCATTATGCAGTTCAACGTTATTTTACAAATCGCACTTTGCTGAGTCTTATTAGACAAGTTTTTACTTCTATCTTTTTTGATAAATAATCATCAGTGATCTTTTTTATACGGTCGTCTCTTAATTTAAACTTGTTTAATTGCTTTTTGGAAATTGGTAAATGCATGTTATTCATTCTTACATTGTAATCACAATGAAAACTTTCATCTTTCAGGACTTTAATAATTGAGAAAAGATTAGGTTTTCTAGTGCCAACGATCTTATTATCTCTTATTTTGATAATTTTCAATAATCTCAGAATTTTTATGTACCTATATTAATACAATTAAAAAATATATAATTTACCTATTGTAAAGGTTGGTACTTAATCTCTGTAAAATAATAGTTATATTGTAACTTCACACATCTGATTTCAAATTCGTGGTCCTGCGTCCCTGACGCTAACATGATCGCCCTTAACATTTTTTAACTTAATTGTACTTTAGTCGGCATTGTGCTTTCCTAAGTATCTAAGTTTATAATAGTAGGCAAATTACTCATAAAATAAGTAAATTTATAAAAAGTCGTCGATAAGCGATTAGTTGCACCGAATTTTTTAAAAGTCGGCACTCCGCTAATATTTACATTGAATATCACAAAAGTTGGCAAACTACGAATGTCGGCACTCCGCGAATAAACCCAAGAATCACGCGAATCAGTCACAATGAAGTGACTCAACGCTAACGAGCGTTGAGTCATTGTTTTCATCAACACAATAAAAATTGCACAGGGCCAAATTACCAATGGCATTGATCCCACACTTTTTTAAACCGCATTATATGCTTATGGCATTTGTAGAGATTGATTAGTATGTAATTTAAATATTTATTTACAATTCTTATGGAATATACGCGTAGTTAACACTACATGATACGTACTTCAGCTAAAAAGTTATAATGTTACTGACCCCGATGACTATAGAGTTTTTGTACCTAACAATACTTATATCCTTTATATTGTAGATTTGGTTTCTTCGGGAAATTAGTAGATATTTTTACTAGAGCTAGGAAGATGTCAATTTTTTATGATGATAATTATTACTTTGATTTATAACTCACAGATACAATTCAAACATTATAGATCATCTGGGCCAACGACATTTTCACTTCTGCATCAAGCATTTCTCCGAAGAGGTGATAAAAAGCTAGAATTTTGTAATGGCGGCCTTCAGAGCAAGACTGGCTTTTTGCAGTTCGCTCTTCCAAGACCATATGCGGTAGTTTCATTAGGGTAACTCGCCAATCTTGCCATTTATGGCAGTAGAAACTACATCTTAAGTGTTTGAAGCCACAAGTGTTCAAGGAGAAAGATACAACATAATAATTAAAGACGCTTTTAATGAATAAAGCTGTTAATAACTATAGATTTTACCTTACAAATCAATAATAAGGATAATCAAATCTATTTTCGCTAGTCATTAAATCAGAAGAACCTTATATTATCTGACGATTTGCACAGATCATAGAACGATGTATGAGTAATTGTGTTGTGTACCATACCATACGTGGTTTAGCTTCTTGCCGCTAGGGGCGCTTTTGAAATCCCATGCAATGTATGTTGAACATCCGCAATGGGGCTGTAAAATTATTCATACACTTAATTTAATTTATAAGTTTTAATGAAAATAAATTAAATATTATATAAGCAAGTTTATACGAAATTATTTATTAAAAATGTCACCTCCCACGGTTACACATTTTAAATATATTTCGTTTTTCACAACATTACAGCAAGAACCACTAAATTCAAAATGTATTCCACGTAACTTCCCTCGTACATTTCTCTCGAACTTTAGCTGAAATGAACATAAAAACTACATTAAACTGTTGAAATTGTAAGCGTAATATAAAGTAACGTGTTCGTAGTTAATGCGTAGTAGGCACGTAGATAATGCTCAAACTCAAAGGAAACCTAGTTAATATGATGAAAAGCTCTCATCGCCATCATCATCATCATCATCATCATCGTATGAAGAAAATTTACGTCCTACAACAAATATCGGTCTCCTCATATAATAGATTTTGGATATTGGGCAATTGGTAAATACATCAGGCCTACGAGACGACTTGGTTGTCGCAGTAAGTTGGTACCTACTGCAATACGATAACCAAGTCGAATCTACTCAAAATTAACAATAAGTTATGAAATTGCAGCTCAATATAATTACACAAGCACAATACTTATACCTAATACTTATAAAACCCTAATACTCGTTTGTTTAAAAAACTATAATTTTAACGAATATTTTATTGCGTATGTACTTTTTTCTTCGTTTCGTAGCGTTTACATAATACAAAGAATACAAACACTATAACTCCTGAGCTTCAACATCAATAGCAAAACAACTATGGCATTCTATATACCGTACAATAATTAAGGTAAATAAATAAAGGATTTGCAACGTAATTTTCCTTTGATTATGAACAACCTTCATAATAAATGAAGAAATATCATTGTTATGTTAAACCTCAGTAATAATTAGCGTGTTTACGCAAAGTCGTGGTAACTGTGCCGTGGGAGGGAGTATTGTTACTGCAGTATATACCTGTTCTTATCTATACTTATATAGTTCTTTTTTACTACTTATTCTGAAAATTACTTGCATTGTTTGAATTGGTGTTTACTAAAGATTTAAAGATTTAAAGATTTATGTCATTTATTTCCATAAAATCCTAAAGATCACTTGGACAAGTCAATAAATACAACACATTATTAAATTAAATAAACAATGGAAACAAGGTTGACATAAAAATATGTTTCGTTTTTTTAAGCACTGAATTGAGAAACATAAAGAACAATCAGCTCATATCTGAATTTAGTACAATTATTTGTTAGTTTGTTCTTTTCTTTAAGATATTGAATTTTTCTTTATATCTGAATTTAGTACAATTATTTGTTAGTTTGTTCTTTTCTTTAAGATATTGGAGCGGATTCCATCCCATGCAGTTTTATCTTCTAAATACTCTGATATTTTATAATATGATTTTGAAATAAGATGTTTTTTTACCAAGTTTTTAAATTTAGTGATAGATAATTCTTGCAATTCTTTGGGAATCTTGTTATAGAAGCGTATACATTGCCCCTTAAAAGATATATTTACCTTATGTAGCCTAGTAATATGTAAAGCTAGTTTTTCCTTATTTCTAGTATTAAAATTATGTCTATTACTTTTCTTAGGAAAACTATTGATGTTTTTGTGGGTATACATTAAGACTGTATAAATATATTGACAGGGAATTGTCAATATATTTATGTCCTTGAATGTTTCACGCAAGGATTCTCTTGGGCTCATTTTATAGATAGATCGAACAGCTCTTTTCTGAAGCACAAATATATTATTCAGTCGTACATCTCCAGCACTTCCCCAGAGTAATATGCCATACGACATAACACTGTGAAAATAACTGAAGTAGACCAGTCTAGATGTAGTTACATTAGTTAAATAACGGATTTTTTTAACAGCAAAAGCCGCAGAACTGAGCCTTTTCGATAACTTATCTATGTGAGCGTCCCATTGAAGCTTACTATCTAGTGTTATGCCTAAAAATACAGTACTTTTTACTAACTCTAAGTTTTTATCCTTTATTTTAATATCTGCCTTAACTTGTTTTACATTTGGTAATGTAAATCTTATACATTTGGTTTTATTTTCATTAAGTAACAAGTTATTAGAGTTAAACCAATGAACTACTTTCGAAATAGCGTTATTCACCTTGTCATAGTTATTGGTACGTCGATTCATTTTAAACAAAAGAGAGGTGTCATCAGCAAATAACACTATTTCGTGATCATTCTTTACAAGATGGGGTAAATCATTTATGTATATTAAAAAGAGATACGGACCCAAAATTGATCCCTGCGGTACACCCATTGAAACCAAAGACCCTGGGGACCGCTTACCATTAACATCAACTCTTTGAATCCTTTCACTTAGGTAAGAAGCAAAAAGATCCAAAGAGCTGTCTCTAATTCCATAATGATGTAATTTTCTGATTAATGTTTCATGGTCTACACAATCGAATGCCTTCGATAAATCACAAAAAATTCCTAAAGCATCTTGCGACTTTTCCCACGCATCGTAGATATGCGTTAGCAACTCTGCGCCAGCATCAGTAGTGGACCTGCATTTGGTGAAGCCATATTGCCTATTGTGTAATAAATTATTATTATCAAAATGCTGTGAGATTTGTAATAAAATAAGTTTCTCAAATATTTTACTAAACGTAGGCAGTACCGATATTGGCCTAAAGTTAGTCGGATCCGTCGTAGTACCAGATTTGAAGAGAGGTACAATTTTGCTGTGTTTCATTAAATCAGGAAATACACCACAGTCAACGCATTTATTAAAAATGTAAGCTAATTCAGATGCAAATGTATGTATAAGTGATTTAAGTATTTGTACCGAGATACCCCAGAGATCTTTGGTTTTCTTTACATTTATAGTTTTGAAAGCTTTTAAAATGTCTTCTGTGTTTACATATTTAAAGTGAAAGTCTACTTTACAAATGGGTACATTTTCTTTTAATAATGACTCTGCAATGCTATATGATGAGTTTAATGTTCTAGTAGTAGACACAGGGATGTCAGTAAAAAAGCCTTCAAACGCTTTTGCTACATCAAGATCATTTTGAATAACAATATCATTTATTTTAAGTTTAAATTCTGTATTAGAGTTTAGAGTTCTACCGGTTTCATCATTAATTATTTTCCAGGTAGTTTTGACAATGTTACTACTATTTTTAATTTTTGAACTAATATAATTTGATTTAGCTATTTGACAAACAGTTTTGAAAATTTTAGAATATGACTTAACTTTATCTCTGAACTCTTTACAGAAGTTAAACTGTTTTTCATTATACAATTCATATAATTTTTGACGACTTTTATGTATACCCACAGTTGCCCATTCGCTAAAGCCAGGCTTGTCGGACACTACCATTGACTTGGTGGTGAATATTGAACTAAAAATATTATTGAAATTATTAAAAAATGTACTGTAGAGTTGACTGGGATTACTGTTACTGTAATCAAAAGGAAGCTTTAAATCCCAGGTTGATTTAAACCTCTCAAATCGGTTGGTAGTGACCGGTACATAATTTATTATCTTTTTGACATATTTTGGTCTATCTTTTATTTCAAATTTTACAAATTGCCCTAGGTGGTCTGATTTTAAGTTACTGATTATTTTTTTCTCAATTATATTTTCATTTGGGCCGGTGAATATATTGTCTATACATTTTGCTGATGTTTCAGTTATTCTTGTTGGTTGGGAAAACAATGGAAACAAGTTGTAAGAGCTGAATAAACTACATAACCTAGTACTTAATGCATTTACTTCTAATAGGTTAATGTTGAAATCACCGCATATAGTAATACTTTTACTTGTATTGCATATCTTCAGTAAAATGTGGTCCATGACCTTCTCAAATATCTCATATGAGGCCGAAGGGGGTGTATATACGCTTACTATAAGACTCCGCTCCAACTCTACACATGCTACCTCAATTTGGCTTTCAACTGACAAGGATGTAATATCTTGTCTATTTTTAAATTTTAATGTCTTATTGACTAATATCAAAGAGCCTCCTCGGATAACATGTGTTCTACAAAATGAGCTACCAACCTGGTGATTGGGGAAGTTAAACATGAGCTCATGGTCTCTAAGCCAGTGCTCTGTAACACATATTATATCAATATTAAAAGAGTTTAAATACAATTCTAATTCAAATAATTTACTATTTAATCCTTGAATATTTTGATGCACCAAGTTGGTATAACATTTTGCATTTTGTTTACAATTATTTATTTTATTGTGTTTTTTGTGATTCATACTATTAGATATTTTCTCAGAATTATTATTACTTCTATTTAATTGAATTAATTGGCAAGAGATTTCCTCTTTTGTCTTATAATCTAATTTAAAGAACTTGGATAAAATTCCAAGGACTTTACTATATTGCTATGCTCAAAAGAAGCATTTTTTATAGCCAAATTATTGGCTGTTATACTTAAATAATAACTTAGCGAATCAGCTAATTGTCTGGTGTAAAAGTGTGGTAGGTAATAATTACCATTGGTCAAATAAAATATATTACTAACTATACTGTTAGTATCAATCACATGTATTACAGGGTTATTGCATGAAATAGTATGCAATGTCATGTTAAGCTTATATCTAATATTATTTTCTATTTGTGGCAACTTCTGACTAAAAGGAAATGTATAGAATACAATTTCGCCTATTTGTAGAGAAAATAATTCATCCACATAATTAATTAGGTCGGACTTCTTTACATTTCCCCTATTTCCAATCATAATTATTAAACATGTATTTTTTGTCAAAGATTTATCATTTTTTATATTTTTCATGATTTGATGCAAATCAGAGTGAGGGAAACAATTATTTATCATAGAATGCTTCATACCAATGTTCAAAAACTTACCAATACTACCTCATAAAGTCATAAAAATATCGAATTTATAAGTTAGTGAACATGCTCAGTCTGAGAACTTAATTTATTTATTTATTAGATAATTTAATAAATAAAATACTTAACTTAATAATTACGATTATGACCGTAATGTCACTTTGCAAAACTAATATAATTACTTTGTTTACATTAAGTAATTTTCTAAAAGTGCGGATTTCTTCAAATATTTTTAGCGTACTTAAGCTTATCTACTAATACCACAGATTAGATAATACTATACAGCATAATACCACGGACAAAATAAAACTCATTTATGATGAAAATCTTGTTCCTCGTCTGATTATTATTAAGTTAGTCTATTCTGAAGTAAGTAAATGGGTTGTTATGAAGATGAATGCTTTACCAAATTTCACCGCAGTGTTTAATTTCCACGCGTGTCCACTATGTTCCAGAACAATGAATTGCGATGCGGAGTGCAGTAC
This sequence comes from Chloroclystis v-ata, assembly GCA_963691955.1. Lineage (NCBI taxonomy): Eukaryota > Metazoa > Arthropoda > Insecta > Lepidoptera > Geometridae > Chloroclystis > Chloroclystis v-ata. Next base: position 8,949,635 of record OY829905.1, read on the forward strand.
TAATTGTAGTATTGCGCATTCAGCTTCTCTTCTATAAGTACTCATCCTAACTAATATTATAAATGCGAAAGTAACTCTGTCTGTCTGTCTGTTACGCTTTCCCGCTTAAACCTCTCAACCGATTTTTATGAAATTTGGCACATACAATCTTTAGACCCTGAGACAGAACATAGACTACTTTTTACCGCGCAAAATACATGCTTCGGCGGGAAAATATATGCTTACGCGGGAAAATTCGATTTAGATAAAATTTAGTATGCAGAAGATAGTTGCAAATAAAAGTATTTGGCGAGATACTTTTTACCGCGGAAAATACATGCATACGCGGGAAGATATATGCTTACGCGGGAAAATTTTATTTGGATGAAATTTAGTATGGAGATAGTTGCAAATAAAATTATATGGCGAGACGAAGTTCGCGGGGGCTGCTAGTATTATAATAAGTTTAAGTTTGACAAATTAATAATATTCGGTATATAGTTTGACAAGAATTTTAAGGCTCATATAAATAATACGCAATATAATTAAATATATTTAAATTCGTGAAGATAAAACGAGGATATCTTAATAGTGGTCTTATGACACTTATTAAAATTGTTCGGAAACTTAATATTGTAAATATCAGGTTTCCACAGAAAAACCACAAAACATAAATAGGCCACCGGAACCAACACAAAGCTTGGCCTTATTCAGGAGTCGCGCTGACTGCGCTCATGCGGTTTGAACAATTTAAACCCAACAACGTACAACCTCTGTGAATCACCTTAACCAATAATTAATTGTCCACACATTCTAGTTACCTACTTTATTATATTTAATGAGAATGTATTCATTACCATCCATATTTATTCAAAAAAACTACCTACTTATTTCATCCTGTTATGTATTTATTCTAAATTCAATAAAAAAGATCTCATTTGTTCTTAAATGTCTTTGGTTCTTTCTTTATCATACGAAATATACGACAGTTTTTTATATGTTACAATAATTTTTACTAACTATTACGTTAAACTCCACTATAAAATTAAACTAAACTGCCTAAAATTACCCTGAGTGTGTCAAACCGTGGTGTCAAAGAACTACGGACTGGGGTTAAAATATATAGACAGGTCACTTTTATGAGTTACTGCCTAGCGCCATCTAGTGTTGAGTAGATAAAATACTTACATGCTCGCAGTGCATCGAGAGATGGCGGTAGCGTCGCTGCGCTACCTCCCTGCATAGCCGCCAGAGCGGCGTAGCTTTCACGATCACACGGTAAATTTTCACTGTATTTTCTCTTCCTGTGTATCAACGATTTCCACATCTTGAACTTTGGTCGCTTATCTCTTTGGAGACTCATTTTACACCGTCTATTTTCACTTTTGACGACACTTTTGTTCCACTTGAGAAATCAGTTTTGTATAGATTTACACAAAGAAAAGATATTTACACATTGAGCGCTGGCTGAAGAAAGAATTATGATAAGTGTTGGGGATAACGTTGAGGTTTATTTAGCAGCTGCAGATAAAGCCATGGATAAATTGGCAAACAAATCACCGGGAGTGCAATGCAACGGGCTTTAACGATTCTCAATGGATAGGGGGCGCCGGCCGCGATATTACTTTCAATTGTAGGATAACAACCCACACCCACCCAGTGGAAAGTCATGCATGGGTGTCTCCGAAGACTAGACGCTTCGTCACATAAGGTACAAACTGTATGAATCAGTTTACACAAATTTATTTCAAGCATTTCATTTCCCTTCTGTTTTAGCGTACCTAGATCAGAAAATTGTGCCATCTCGTAGTTTTAGGTAAGTATCTATACATACATACATACATGTCATATTATGTTATATCCATTATGCCTATCAAATAATAATAGAAACTTTATCATTCCATTATGGAGGTTGATAGAAGACAAATTAAAATAGCTTCTTGTTTTGCTAAACATATAAATTTGAATATAAATAAAACCTTGATGTTATAATCAAAATAGCACTCGACCGCTTTTCCTTTGTTGTCTGTTGTTTATTACGCCTGGGCCCTTTGATGAGTGCCATATGTTTGTCCTAGATTACCAAATAAGTAAATCAATGTCAAAACCCTTTTTAATATTAGAGTCACATCGCTGTCCTTACAAGGAAGACTCAAAATAATGTTAAAACAATTTCAAATCATGTGTCCGTGCCGCTTCTATGAATAATATTGCTGTCTTTGTGTTTAACAGATAGGTATATTATACACTGAGAAAAATCTGGTTTGCTAACTGAAAAAAAATTTGAATGTTACAAAAATTCACAGCATTGACGATAGATAGCCTAACAATTCTGGGAACCACAACAAAAGCGAATGTCCTAGCATGTGAACCTTGTGAGTGCCATATTGTTTAATTACAACTGATACTTATTAATTTCAAAATAAATATGAATAAACAATGCTTTCGAAAGTAACGGTCACAACAGTGAAATTATGATGATTATATTTTTTAATAATAGCCTTCCTGGATTAATGTATGGTAAGTATGGAACAATGAAATATTACTTTTTAAACTATCTTGGTTTTTAACTATATTTGAAAATGAAACGGGTAACATACCATGATAAAAGGGTAACGCCCGGCCAGACACGGTGAGTGTAGTATGTCGCGATCGACTAGCATTCGTGAATGAAACAGGTGATAAAAGTGACAGTGACAATCAAACTCGCAATAAAAGACTCAGGAAGAGGGTAGATCGTTTCGTTTGTCAATAACGGTCTGCCTACCCGCCGCCCCGCCGGTGTCATCAGTTTGTCCGTGAACATGGCGCTTGCAACAGTGTCGAAATATCGGAAAACTCAAAAACAATTAAATCATGGTATGTTACCCGTTTCATGTTCAAATACTGAAATATTATTTCAAATTGGACCAGCGGTTTCTGAGATTAGCGCGTTCAAACAAACAAACAATCCCTGTTATACATTTTCTCAATCATATCAATGGAAACTGTATCTTAGCATGCAAATCAGTAAACCAAGTATCTTTCTCAACCGCATCGCTTCACTACGCCGCAATGCAAGAGCCTCTCTACCAATACCATATCAAATTACCTAGACACAACCTTTTGTCTTAATTCACCATTGTTCGAGCCAAATTAAGCAGGAACTTGACCGTTTGCATAAAATGGAAGGAATATGACGGAACGGTATTCCTTACTACTCGTATGTGCTAAGGGTAATGATTGGGCGATACTTGATGAGTAACAGATTAATAACGACACGTTTTGACTTGAACTTTTTGAATGGAAACTGTATTCTGATTAACCTGAAACTTTTGGGTGACCCACACCAATTTTATTAAAATGAAATAAGTACCTAAATTATTATTTTATTTGTACCTAACATTACAACAACATTAATTTTTTAATAAAACGTCATTGTGCAAATATTATTATTTTCATTTATAAAATCAAAAATATAATTTATATAATGTGTTTAACGTGAATCTATGCTAACATTAAGCATCAAATAACCTAACTATTTATAACCATTCGTAATATAAACAATAACACAACGCCAATTCCTCGAAAATGTATTCGTCCATTTACCTTATATTTGTAACTAGCTGTCCCCGCGAACTTCGTCTCGCCATATACTTTTAGTTGCAAGTATTTCCATACTAAATTTTATCCAAATCGAATTTTCCCTCGGAAGCATGTATTTTTCCGCGGTAAAAAGTAGCCTATGTTCTGTCCCAGGGACTAAAGATTGTATGTGCCAAATTTCACTAAAGATTGTACCTATGTGCCAAATTTCATCAAAATCGGTTGAGAGGTTTAAGCGGGAAAACATACATGGATACCTTACATGGAGTCTACATCGCATGCTGGCTAGCTGAGCGCGGTGAGCGACAACCTCTAGACTTTTTTCTAATACTTGCATTTTTAAACTCGTGATATCTTCCGAATGAAATGTCCGAATTGAATAATTTAAAAAGTATTATAGAGATATTGAAATATTCGTAATTAAAATGTAATTTATTTTGATAAAGTTTTATTTGAAAATACAAATATAGAGCTTTTCCTAGCGGCGGCATTTAAATTAATTATATTGAAAATTAAAACACTTATTGTGACATAACTATAATAGTTAGATATATGCTGTCGCGACATTTTTTGTAGATATTAATGTGTTCTACAAAATTGTAGTACATTGTAAATTTCTAAAATGAATACTTTTCGCAGCGCATGCGATATAAGGATTTTTTTTACATCTTGGGTTACATATTTGGGTTTTCCGTACGGATCCCTAATTTTTTTGAAAATGTAATATAGCCTATAACCTTCCTCGATAAATGGACTATCCAACACTGAAAGAATTTTTTAAAACGGACCAGCGGTTCCTGAGATTAGCGCGTTCAAACAAACAAACAAACAATCAAACAAACAATCAAACTCTTCCGCTTTATAATATTAGTATAGATTATTTATTATCGTATGCATTAATTAAATCACTCAGTTATATGTACATACACACGATTAATTATAGGGTACATTATTACTCATCAAGTCTCGTCTGCGAAGGCGGATCCTGCAGCCTACGCGTTTTCCCTAAGTATTTTGTGAAGAGCATCCTATTGATCGTACCAAACATTTATAGAGGTACAAGTACAATCACGAACTGAATGTTCACATTACGCCCAAATTTATGCCGAATTGGTTTTAAATGGGATTCGAACATTTAAATTGCCTGCGGTTTTTGGTGAAGTGCCATCTTTACAGTCTGAAAGTCTTAGTAAACAACGAACTTATTAAGTTCTGGCATCTTAAAAAAAATATTACTTACCTAATGTTTTGGGTAGGTTCTCCACTCCTATTAATAAGTAAGTAGCCGATATGTATTTTAAAAACAAAGGATGTAGCATTGTTTAGTATGTGTTATATAAAACTAATAATAATGAAGTAAACAAATCCTAGTCTTGCTCAAAACATTCGCACGTTGAAATATATGGAGACTTAATACGTTGGAGTTTGGAGCATGGAAGTAATGATGAGTACCTAGGTATGTTGTTATTGTAAGATAGTTTTATTTCACAACAACACAATTATGTTTTTTTAATGAGTTATATTTTCAATATTTTTACGTTTTGCGTTTTCTATTTTAAAGTTACATGCTGGTGAACATTTACATGCTACTATTTTACTATGCAACCTTATATAAACACTTTCTTCGTGAAATAACAATTGATTCTCGTTTAACATCACTCATATCATAACGTGTAAATTATAATAATTGTTCGGAAAAGCATGCAGATCTAAAAGGTATAAGATAAGCCAATTATGTCTGTAATAACGATATACTTAGCAGTAAAATGAACACCTTGAGATGTTGGACTTGTTAGCGCACTATGAAGTCGTGTTCGTGTTGGCACAGTCAACGTTATGATTACTTGCTCAATGTATGAAGTGTCACATAATTTTACTTTTGTGGCATGTCCGATATTTACGCGCCTAATGCATTGTCAGATAATAAATAAAGAATAAAGAATAAAATAAGTTTATTTGTGTCATGAAATGAAGAGAAAACAATAAGTACTTAAGAACTAAGTAAACTTAAGAGCTAAAATTAAAACTACCGATTTGTGTCTTACAAATCGGTCACCACTCAGCATTTGCTGCAGAAGCTACGAGAGCAACTACAGCGCTGGTTTTCTGTGGTGCCGCGGAGCGCGAATGTCAAATTTATATGTTGTGTTATATAGGTATATAAACCATCGGATTATTATGCATCTTTGGTTTAATTACATATTTGTAATGCCCATCACATATTTTTCATTCATAGTCATCTTTATGCGGTGGACTGTACTTAGTTGTAGATTATGGTACAGTTTCTTGCGTGGGTTTAATACTTCTAAATGGTGTTCATAGTCTCGCTACCACTCGTTTGTTGTATCTTATCTACAGAATTACCGTCTATAATGATGGTATTAATCTAATTGCTAACAGGATAAAGTTTTACACAAAATTTAGTAGCAATAAATCATTGTGTAAAATGTTTAGGTTTTTGAAATTTTTACAAACGCTTTTTATTGAAATACAAATTGCTTTACTAATGCTTACCATTTTTACTAGCTTAAGGCGAAACCGAGTTATGAAAAATTTGTCACTTAACACACAGATAACTAGAAAGTGAAACCTCGATAAAACGCACGAAGACGGGTTTAGTTAATCTTATATCACCTCGATATCTTCTTCTTCTTCTTTGTCGGTATCACTCTTGACCACGGACCTCTCTATCCTAGTCATCATTTATTTGTTGCCAGTATGACAACACGCCGCTACTCTTTTCTGATGGCCGCCTTCCTCGTGCATTCGTGTAGTGATGATGAGTCACCTTGATATCTAATAACTCCCATATGCTAGTTAGTAGTGAAGTCATGTCTTGATCGTTAACCTTGGGTGTTCGATCACCGCCAGGTGGCAGCACGCCAGCAAATGTTTACAATAGCCACCCCATAAAACAGACTTTAAGGTGCACTGTTCAGAATGGTGCCTGGATGTCTTTACACATGACGCAGATATATTTTGTGTTTTAATTATTGTTTCGAAAACAAAATACGTTTATAAGTTCCTATACTATAGGCAAATACGTGGTTACTCAAAACTTAATTGTTAATGTTTTGATCGTAGTAGTATTTTTTGCCTACTACTTTTTTAAGTCTGTTTACTAATTAGTAAGTGAGTATTTCTTACCATATACTTATTATATACAGTTAAATATACACACTCGACGCTGACTTGCTAACTCTACAAGAACCCATTAATAAAATAACTGTTACTCTACATAAAATAAACTAGCGTTATGTGTAATTGTGTCCATAGATTCCGTCAATGAACAAATTTAGCTACGAGCTGACAGGATGTATGCATTACAGTGAAACTGGTAAAACTGAAAACTATAATGTTTCTTTAGTCATCGCTGTTAATAAACACGAATAATGGACCAGAAGCAACAGAACATTCACTACTCGCTAATTCTTCGTTTGAAGTCGAGCGAGTATTGAGTTATTGAATCTACTATAAATACCTAAGTGATGTCTACTAGATTGCAATAAAAACAAACAAAGTAATAGGTATACCTACACAGTACCTAGTATTGAATAGTGACGTCAAATGGGAAATCCCTAAGAGATATTCTACAGATGAATGACTCATTTTACGCAGTCAAACTAAAATTTTAAATATTTCAGTAGATCAGTGAAAAATCATTAATAAAATCATTAGCGACATTTATTGAGACCCTCCTTTAAGTTAATAAAGCCTGTGTTAGTGGTATCTTGTTCTGCTAAAAACAATAACTTGTAAAGTTATTTAAGTTTACAATTTGTTTGTATATAAAAGTTACATAACGTAATGTAGGTATCATAGGATGTATAACAAGGTGACTCAAAAGGTCGCCGTGTCATCGTGTAAGTTGTAAGACTTCAATGTGATTGGATTAATCCTTGAGTGTTGCTCGCAACTTTAAATATTATACTCGTACACCTAATCTCTATAATATCGCGAAAATAAATAAAATTAGAGAAGAATAGCCGCAGGTCAAACATAAAAGTCAAGTTAAATCGATTATGACGTGATAAGTTACGTAATTAGCCACACCCAACAATAGATTCCGTATAGTATGTATAGTTTAAAATACTACCAACAAGTTTTATGACCTCGGTTTCTCATTTAACGAATGAAAAATATACAGAATAAAATGGTTTACTATTTTTATACGGAGGAATGGTTTGATTGTTTGCTTGAATAAGCTCCTTTATCACTGGGCCGGTTTAATAAAATTTGTTATGGAGATAGTTTGAGTGATGAAGGACCTGCGGATGTTTCTAGCATCTGAAAAGCAAGCGTGCAGTCGCGCCGTAATAATTTGCATACTTCATCAGAGTAAACCCATATATACTATAGTCTTAAGGAAAAATCTCAAAGGTTTTTGCTATAGCACCATTACTTTATTATAGAATTCCGCTACAGAATTCTTATAAGAGAACTGTCCTACCAGGATGTTTCAAAAAGAGCTCAAAACTCTGTTATACAATAAAATGCCAATTTTGTCATTCATTCATTCATTTTTGTTTGTGTGTGCCTTACTGGTATATGTCGTAAAAAGAAATACTTTTCTGGGTACAAAGTTGCCATTCCGTAATCACTACTTTACTTTGTCTCTCTCGCCGGTTAAAACGGTACGGGAACTAAACCCCATAGAATGCGAATAACCCTTTCCCGTTTTATTTTTTCTTTACATCCAAACAACAAAAGCTGCTTGAAAACAGCATCAAATTAATATTCAATATATCATTTCCACAGTGTGTGCGACCCGGAAAAGAACGTTATCATTCAAATGCACGCGACTGCTAATAGAGATTGGAGATGAGATGTATAGCAAAGTACCTATCTATAGTACTTCTATAGTTACTGACACGCCATCCATTCATGTATGTCCATTCCATAGTCGATTCATGTAACCGTATTAGGTAACTTTTATATCAGTAGTAAAAGCAACTATTGCTATCATTGAACTGAATTGTTAGAGATAAAACTAATTTTATACATATATGAAATTTCGATAGATTGAAAATTTTGGTTGCAACTTTTCGGTAACGGTATTTCAAGCGCAGATTTAATGTAGGTATGTAACTTTATATAACTTTAAACGTCGCACGACTACGTGAATAATTTATCTTTTCATCTGAAATCTAAGAACCTACTCTTTGAATGAGTATGATCGTAAAATTTTCACTGTTAGGTATTGAAACTTTCGTTAAAACAGGAAATTAAAATGTTTAAAGCTAATTACAACTGCATATTTCCTATATTCACCGCCAACAACCTTTTCCTACTTCCTAGTTCTTCAACTTTATAGAAACGGTAAGTAAAAGTTTACATACACATAGATACTCGTAGTTAGAAATTGACAACAAACTAAATAACTTTATTTTATATATATACTACTGATGGCCTTAGTAACATTTTTAAAGTATGTACTTATATCAAGATTGAGCCATTGATTGTTTCAACACTAGAAATCGGTTTCGAAATTTCTCAAAAAGTGGCATTCTTTATTATTTTATTAGTCGTCATAGACAAATGGATGAACTTTGCACTGCAAATCTATCTACGATATTGATAAATCGCTAAGTATAGCTCTTGGTTTCCACTTTACAATTTATACACATGCAAACAAATGCCCACAATATATTACTAAAACACCGTTCATTATAGAGCGTGCAAGGGTTAAAAATCGGAAGCCGATGCGTTAATTACTTTTAATGAAAGGGGTAAAGTTATCTACTCTCTTAACATGAGCAAATGTGCTCCCCCTGAAGGGATTCCATTCACGGCAATTGACTTTGCGAGGGCCTAGGTCACCCCTCGGGGTAATGCCTAATACATTACAGGGGTGGCTGTAAAAGGATACGGTACAGAATTGTTATATTGCTAGCAGAATGGATACTTAATATAAAAACTGTTTTTATCCAAAAATGTATTCCTCACTCATAAAGAATGAAAATTAAAACTATGTTTTGAAAGATTTCGAATTGATCGAAAAGAAATTATTATATTTTATTTCAAGATCCGAGTTTAGCAACATTACAGCTTAATACGTTGTTATGTGCCCCGGTTAACACATTTCTAGTGTAATATTAAGAATAAAAAAAAGTCTTAAAGCACGTAATTGGAACTTTAAACTGTGTTCTTAGTGCAGTAGTTAAGTAAACTGTATTGTACATTGATCAATATAGATCCTTAAACGGTTACTCAACTGAGAGTTTACCAACCTTATCAACTGCTTACTTTTCCGTCACAAGATTATACTAAACAAAGCGTATACTGTATGTATAAAATGCTGTCAATGAGATAATGGTTTTGTATCAAAATTTTGTCAATACCATTTTCAAATATAAAATTGGTTTCATAGTAAATCTGAATCCTCTAACATTAGACTGTGCAATTGCATATCCATTAATAAGTATCGCGGCACCCTTCGCAGACTGCTTAATTGATTGTTTTGTTTGAGCGAAGTTATCTCCAGACATCTAAATGGGGGATTTATAGTCTAATCTCCATTGCAGCTTGCAATTGGAAATAATAGATTAAAGTAGCTTTGCAGGAAAAGCTTTCTTTAAATGAAACTCCTTGGAATGAAAAGGCTTCGTTTGAAAAGGTTGTGTCTTTGAAATCGAGCATTGTTAAGATCGACTTAGGAGATACCCCTTCCAGTGCCAAGCATTTCAATTGACATAGTAATCGATTGAAAAGATTTATGACAGAAAATTGATACATCTGCTAATTTGTAACTTTACTTTCATTTGTTACTCAACAACTTAAATATAAAATATGAAGAACAGACTTAAAACAACAGTTAAAATTCCAAACTTAATTTGTTACGTAAATCTGTAAATTGGGTAACAATTTAAAGTTTTATAAGTTTATGTAATAAAACGGAATCGAGGTCTGATTTCCATAACCGCACTTCGTTTTAATAGTGCGATGTAACTTTCGCCTGCAAGATATTAACGAAAAGGGCACGCGGGCTGGAAACTGTAAACATGTAATTTTCCACACGAAATCAATCAATTTTAAAGACCCATTTATTCATCATCATCAGCCTTATTTACGTTCTCACTACTGCTTTTATGTTTGCGTAAAACTTTAACCTTTTAATCAAAGAAAGCTATGAACTATAAAAGTGCTACATTTTCCAAGATCTGATAGTCAGAAAAGTGGCGAGAAACATATTTACAGAAATTAATTATAAAACTATAACATGATAATGATGCTAACAAGTTATCTAATACGGTTAACTTATACATTCAGACAAAGTCATGTGCGTATATTTTAATCTTTATATTGCGGTAACAAATATTTAGCCGTTGTATAAACAAGTGCATTTGTTAACATAAGCAAATAGATATACAATCTATCGAATATTTGATATAAATACTGTCATTAGTCAGTTTTATATTGATGTAAGTATTAATTATAAATAAACACTATTGTTTACCTCATATTATCAACCAATATTATATGGTTCATGATTTAGCCACCAGCTATAACTTAGATATAAGAAATTTATGTATATTGGCTGTTTCCTTATAACAAACTAGGCCACTCACCGACAGGTTCGCTTGCTGTTTTTTTTCTACGTTATCTACTTAGGTATTTTTTGCAAAGTATAGCTATAGCCTTCCCCGAGAAATGTACTATCCTAGACTGAAAGAATTTTTAAAATTGGACCAGTGGTTCCTGAGATTAGCGTGTTCAAACAAAAACAAACTCTTCAGCTTTATAATATTAGTACATAATAGTATATAAACGTATTAACAACAAACAAACTATGATATGTGTATTAAAATATGTTCTGTGGCATACAAGTCACTTTATTAGAAAGGTGACAGTTTTACGTAAGACGACATAATTAAACCTGTTTCTAAAACTGAGATACATTTTGTAATAGGCCGTAAACTTACTCGGTCGTTGGTTATTATTTGTCGGCGAATATATGTCACAGCAAAAAATTTACAACACCTGTGTGTTCTACTCAAGGATTTCTTGTATATTATGTATGTAGTAATCATACGATTTTATTTAAACTAATTGTACATGTTAAATAAACAAATAGTATATTTACTAGTTTTGAAACTTTCAACTATGAACGTCAAATAACTTATACTAGCGTACCATCTCAATCATTTTTACGCAAATTAGGTACACACACAAAAAGGTATTTATTTATCTACAATTAATACGACAATAAACAACGTAGACGACCGATTGATTTCCTGGATAAGCCAATAGATGGATTTAATAAAGAATGCAGTTTCTATGCAGTAATTCATTCATTTTATTATACTCGATGAATGCTACTAAGCAACGAAATTGCTTTTTATGTGAAATTATTGGAAAATCTCATTATTATAGATGACTGGTGAATGGATGTGATGAGATTATAAGAATAGATAAATCATAGATATTTCTTATTGGCCTTTCACTTTCTAGTGATGATAACTCTAGAATTATGTTATAAATAAACAGACAATTTTACGACATCTTTAGTTTTATGCACATTCTACTAATATTATAAATGCGTCTGAAGTTCGGATGTTGTATTATTATTATGAGAATATTTTTATATGAAAATTGAGTTTGAGTGGAAGAAAAAAATTGTACCTTCTTTTTAATAGTTAACAGATTTTACCGTGGATAGATATATTTTCAGTTCAGAGTTATATTACGTTCTTCAGGAAATACATAACATAAAGATAACTTCAAAAGTGGCGTTCTAATCGCGTGACCACTGACCACCAACCCACATGCTTTCTTCAATACCGAAACATCGCAGAATCCATCGCGTTATACGTCAATAGGAAGTTATCTTTATAATAACAGCACATCGTTATTAAACAGCATAATCGATATTTTCGTGCACGAAAGTCACATAGGATAGGACGGTTTTATGCAATCACGGGAGGTAATTATCGTTTGGTTTAAAAATAGGCGATGCATATGTGTGACGATATGCATCGCCTATTTTCAAGAGTATGTCACGCTTTTACATAAATGCATCCACGTGTGTGAGTTTGCGACAACTTTGAATAAAATGTTTAAATCGTATAAATTTAGCCGAGCCAAAGAAGTGTGAATGAGATGACATAATAAGCAAATTACCATCAATAGATAGAGATAGTGGACAAGCTAAAACACGAAGAACAATTGGTGGTTGAACTCGAAACACCTCGAATAGAGACCGCGAATTGGCAATCGTATCATTGGATCTAATAAGATATAATGGTCTATGATCTATTTAGTTCTTAGCAATTGAACACCGAAAAAAACTTTACTAAAACAGGTGAAAACATTGAACTTATAAAAAGGAAATTTAATTATTTGTCTATGACTGTAGATGTAGTTCTAAAAATTGTAAATACATACATTGAACTTTTTTTAGCAGCCGCTTGCATAGAAACTGCTACAAAAATTTAATCTATTTCTATTTTCTCTGAGAATCTTCTTAAATTAAATTTTATATTACATAACATAACAGCATAGACAAAAAGAGAAATAGAGTTTTAAAGAGAGTTCTGGTGGGAGATAAAATGATTATGGTGATAACTCTTTGCTCTGTTTATCTGTGTCACAGAACGACATGGTAGTAATGAATGTTAAGTAGCACCATTAACACGGTAACGCATCACATCCTATAATCATTACTAGCAACACTGTGTTCTTTGTTACTATGTAACTCGCACTGTTACTGCGTGTCATAAATTATTATGAGAGGTATTTTAAGTAAGGCTATATATCTGTGTACGATTATTTATATGTCGGAAACTGTAAGCTCGAGTTTAGTTTTAGTTAGCCTTTATCCCACTGCAGGGCAAAGACCTCTCCCAAAACCCATGCTTAACATACCTACATAGATATCTTTTACAAGTATTTACAAAAAGTTAGATCGCCAAACAAAGTAGTAATTCGTGAAAATAAAAGTTAGAAAATAAAATATCACAATCCACAAATTGCGTCTTTAATAGTCGATATGTGTCCAACTACATTGTTGTTAGGAGTTGTAAAATATTAAGATGTTTTAACAGTCATGTTATCATAGATAAATTGATCAATAAACATACCTTCACGCATTTTTGCTTTTAGTCGAGCAAAATTCAAGTATTTACTCGGACTTTTTATGAATTGTAATTAGACAATCTTCAAATCAACACGTGGATCTAAATACCTCTGCCTATTACACTGCTAATAACAGCAATCAAGGTACGAGAGGCTACTGGAAAAATGAACTACTAGATTAGACAACCAGAGGCAATATTTTTATCTGTGGTTTTATTCAGCTCTACTGGACTACACTTTTAAATCTTTGATTTTTAAATTGTTATTTCGTTATTTTTCTTTTTGGTACAAATATTTTCCTATTTTTGTCAGATTTTTTCATAAAATTACAGTATCAATTTAAAACATAATAATATTTTTCCAAAGTAGAAAAAATGAATTAATACTTATATGATTTTATGACGAACATTTTAACTGTTTTTTCGTAAATAACATGATACAAATAGACATGATTCAAAGTAATTCAAACAGGATTTTAGTATATTAAACACAACTCTGACCATATCTAATTAGTGCAAACAGTGCGTCCACAAGCGTCATATTTCTAAAGGTTATTATTTATGAGTTCTTCCTTCTACAACTCACTCGTACATTTCCATGAGCACGGCTGTACGAACTTGTGCGTCGTTTTGTTACCAACTACAGACGGGATTAATATTAATGTAATCTATTAATATAATTCTGATGTGTACTTGAGGAACCCGCCTACACGACATGTGTGCTTGAGAACTCGAGACGGTGCCCGGCTGATGGTTGTTTTTAGGGTTCCGTAGTCCTACTTATAAAAACTAAATATAAAATATTGCTGGACAATACTACTTACTATACCTACTTAGAAAAACTAACTATATGTAAGTATATGAGAAAGTTTCTTTGCTTGTATGTTTATGGATGATTGTTACTCATTCATGCAAAACTTGTTGTATTGTATACATACGTCATTCAAGAATTGAATAAATAAATAAATATAAGAAGGAAATAAATGAATCTTTTATTTATTTATTATTTATTTAATATTTTTAGTACAGGCCGGATTTTAAATTAAAGTTAACATTATAATTTCGGTATCTTTTACAGTCTAGAGTCTAGATTCAAATATTATAAGAGTAATGTTTTCATACAACATTTTTCAGATGATTTCATGGTCATTTTAGTTTTAAGTTGCTTGAGGCTCAATTAAACTTTTGAGAAATAATTTAATTTTCCTGTTGACATAATTTTGTGTCACATTTACATAAGATTTTTATGTACGTGTCCAATTGTTTTTTAGTAAGTATCAATACATATACAAACACAATATTCATAGGTTTCACATTTGCCTCTACAACAAGATTAATTGCAAGGACCGATGTTGTTTCGAAATTCTAAACATTTTATCCTAGCTTACACAAAGTTATGTGCAAACTCAAAAACAAGCAATTAAACAAATTAAAGAAGGTGGTCAATTATCGTGGGCAAATGCCAATTTGTTTCATAATCGTAATACCATACGTAACTAACAACCATTGCATTGCACTCATTTATCTTCAAACATAACAAACTCATTGATGCGTAAGGTTATAGCAACTTACTTTTAACTAAGTATGAAACAGCTGATAAATCCGAACACTATCCCAATACTGCTAATCAGTAATCACACAACACAAACTTTTTCACAAAAGCCACGTGTGCGTTTAAAAACAAAAATAAATCGCGTTCGTTTTTCAGATTTTGAAAAAGGAAAACCGTTCGCCGCCTCAGTGCGGCGGGTCGCAAGCGGCACAACACACTGAGCGGTAGCTTCGCGCGCTTCACAACTGTCACTGACTCAGAGAAAAGTAGGGGCGTCACACAATCCGCCACGGTGACAATTAAAAATTTAATCACGCTTGAAATTATGAGCACGATTTTTCGCAGAAACGGGTGCAATTTCGCTGAAAGTGTATTCGATTGGATTTGAAGACGTCAAATCCGTAATTTGCTAATTTCCCCTTTTTACCTGGGCGTTGTTTACATGGCTAGCTTTATTATGTAATTATCTTAAATTATCAACACGCGGTACACATATTTTTACATGATGAGCGACAATAAGTGATTTATTATTCTTTATTTATAAAGATCAAAACGTGGATTTTATAGATTAAGGTGTTTATGTTAAACTTATAACAATACATCGTTTTGATTAATAATATCTACTTATTAGCATCACTTGGCATTAGAAAAATACCATTGTTTGCTTCGGTATTTACGATTGTTTACAATGAGAAGCGTCAACCCTGCATTATATAGGAATATAATGCGATGCAATAACGTAGACAATAGGAGATATCGGACGGTAGCAAACATTATCGGGCAACACTGGAAACGTCATACAAACGTTATGAATCACTTCATTAACATTGGCGAGATGGATAGGATTCATCGTCATACTACGTTTGTATGTCGACGGTGGAAAGCGGAAATGTCGTAACTTCATTTTGACCTTTTTGAATTTTGCCATTATCTGACGTAGAAAAAAAAGCCGCGTCGAATGGTCTATGTCACGTTTTCCTACGATGATTTTTCAATCAGATACGACCATAGATTTTTCCTTGTTTTGGTACAGATCGTAAGAAATATTGTCGTAACTTGAGCAAAATCGGCTGTTTTTTTAAATAAAACAGATACGCCCTCACGTCAAGAACACAAAATAGTTACTACTTTGTTTATGAATCACTAAAACTGCTTCGAATAAGATACGACATTTCTGCCGCTCAACAATTTGACGGTGACCGAGATACGACAATTCTGCCCCTACTAATGCAGGCATATGAAACAGTTAACACATTTTAAACAATCAATATTATGTCAATATCATACTTATACACCAAAAAAATAGAGCTATGTTTTGTCTGAAGAGATAAGTAACGAGCCTTATACAACGTTTTGACCGCGATTCAGTACATGCGTGAGTGCGAATGTAAGAAAGCAAATTTGTCGCTGCTTGTGAAAAAGTTTTCAAATGCAAGAATTAATATAAGAGGATAATTAATATATCTCCAAGAGTTCTGGTAAGTATTGGAATAATAAATTAAATTATTTTTTGCATGTTTCGAGTCAATATGATTTTATTATAAAATTGTCAGGACAGTAAGCCGTTGTTAGTTAGTTATTTGAATATTGTAGAAAAGTACCTTTTGTATGCGCTGTGGTTGGAAAATAGTAACATTTAAAAACGTTTAATTTAATAAAATTATTTGTTCAGGGAGATATTGGTAAACAAATAACACCTGCAAAACACAATTTGTTTGCCTCTTCGTGCGTAATCGCGCGGTTTTGTAACTTTTTTACTTAAAATGAACAATAAGAATAATAAGATTATTTATTTATTATTTATTTATTTATTTACATAAGACATAACTTAACAGTTAACAGGAACCAAATTGTTATGACTTTACAATATTTATGAATTAAAAATAATAATAAAATACATAGCACAAAGATTGTAAAGATAGGTACTTACATTATTAAATAAATAAATAAATAAATAAAAAGCTTACGATTGTCCTTTATAAGTTTTTAATAGGTAGTTTTTTTGTATAGTCAATTAAAAAGTACATATTGGTACTTCTTAGCTAGTTAGTAACATACTTTTTATTTTCAGGTGGTGTTAGGGAGCAGCCCCAGCATCTAGAAGACCATAAGCGAACGCTCCCAGAACTAGACATCTAGCTTTGAACGGTGAGTAGGTACTTACCAACATCTAGGTTTATGTAAATCATACATAACGTAAGGTAAATACATAGGTTTATTAACCTCCTTGGTAGACAACGTTGCCATCGTGCTGATGGTCCCGGTTTCGATTCCCGGCTGGAGCCCATATTATAAGAATGATGAGTTAGGATTTTGTTTCGTCTGGATTTTGCATAAAGTAATTGTTGGTCTCTGGCACATTGTGTGGTGCCTGCCATCTTAATATAGTATCACCCCATCTCCTGCCATGGCCGTGGGTGTCGTAAAAGGTGCCTAAAGGAACATCAAAAGATGGGCAGCAGCGACCTTGTGGGAGAGAGTATGAGTAGGATATCATCACACTGCAGTCGCCTATATCGTGGTACACTTAGTGGAACTATTTTCATTCAATGAGTTATTTATTATTCAACGTTTCTTTACTGTATTTTGTTTTGTCTGCATATCGATTTTAATTCTAATATAAATACAACTTGAAATTTTACCAAGATATCTGTTCAGTAATAATAATTACGCTAGAAATCTTTTCAGTAATAATAATAACGTTAGTAACCTGTTCAGTAATAATAATAGCGCTAGTGTTGAGAATTTTGAACATCTACGCCACATTATCTACCAATAAGTTTTATTTTCTATTTTCGCTGTATTCGCTACTGAACAAATAATGTGGTCACACTTTACACCCACTTGTGTTGTAAAAGGCAACTCAAGGAAAGCCAGATTGATGGGCGGGGGCGTCCTTCTGTATATACCTAATTATCTGTACAAGTAGGTGTTGTAAATGTAAATACACCTAAATAACAGTTTGACACATATATTGCTAATAGTTATGTATTTATTCACAAACTATAAATGGAGATCTGTTTTGTATTTAACCACTCGTGTTACTTGATTTCAGATGGCAAAACGTCAACGATGGAAGGAAGAGTTGAAGACAACATTTTTTTAATTTTGCTGTCAAAACATTCTTTAAAACACAATAAATTTTTTAGATTCAACATAAAGCTTTTTATTTTGATACATTCATCGCCTTTTCATAAGTTAAAACAAAATATAGATATAGTTTAATATAATGAACAAAGATACAACAAATTTGACACTCAAGAATATAATGTAATTTCAGTTGGCCATACATTCATCTCAGAGATACGACATTTCTGCTGCTTGAAATTGAAACATGAATTGTCGTAACTTGTCACAAATCAATGTTGCACTAACTTTACGGTAATTTGAGCAAAATTATTAAGTAGCTTTTAAAAAAGTTTAGATACATTCCAAGTTTCACCTTTCTATCTCTTATAATAAAAAAGTTATGAATTTTCAAAAAGGTTTTTTGGCTCTACTGAAAACCTGGGTTTATAAGATACGACATTTCCGCTTTCTTCCGTCGATGTATAGTCTGAGCTGAAACTTATCCATCTACGAGTATGTATGCCGATTACGTAGAAATGGGTAATGAACAACGATTGTCGATTGATATTAGATAACTTTAAATTTTTTCAATAAAATATTATACTTATTTAACCTTACATAATATTCCATTGTACCTATTGAGGCCCAAAATAGCATGCATACGTTTGTATTAATCTTTCAAACTACATTAAAATTTGTGTTGGATTGAAGTGAGGGTCATGTATTTTCATAAATTTGTCTATCAATATATGAAATAATTAAAGCTAGATTTTAATTTGAAATGAAGAAACCCAGACTCAGACAGTACAGAGATGAATAGTTCTTACCAATATGGTAGAGGAACATCTTCCATTTATAGAAGTATGGATGATTAACGATCTCCTTATACATTAACTTCTTTAATGTGTTAGGTTAGATCATACAGAAGATTCGCCTTGGTAAAGTTTCGATTATTGAAATTATTATTTTTGTGTTAATGATATTCAATACATAATCGCATATCAATTCGTTATCTAATAGTATGTAATATATTTAAATTAAAACGGAAATTAATAGTAGAGGTAAAAAACGTACCTACTGATATTACCTTATGTAGGTATATAATACTACTATTATCAATACGAAAGTTTGTAAGAATGTATGGATGTTTGTAGATCTTTTGTTTCTCCTGAAGGAAGCTCAATAAAAAAATAATTCGTTTTATTTGCCATAGCACAAAGCGCAACACAATATCTTGACTCTACCAATATTAGGTCATACGTATAAACGATGAACGATGTAAGTACTTATATTTCACAGAACAAACCATTATCCTGTTCAAATTACTTTCTTCTTGTCATGACTACAGATTTTATATCCCACTCTGCGCGGGTACCTATTCCAATAGAAAGCATTATAGCTCTTTGGGAATTCATTATAATTTTTTTTTTAGGTTGAACTAATACCTAACGTTGTCCTATGTGACTCACTGTACAGACAGACAATGTCTGCTTTAGTAGGTTTGATATACCTACGGATTATGAATGTTAATATTCAAAGCGTGTCCTGGTGATGTAGCGGGGCCTTCATGGGTAGGAAGGAACGTAACAGTTTTATGCATTATAAAACCCGAACACTCGGAATAAATATTTGCAGATAGTACAAAATTTGTCCAGAGGTGGGAATCGCTGCGCCACAGAGGTTGACTAAATCAAAGATTATGTCCAGGAATTCTATAATACGCCATCATCATCGCATGTACGTAGAGACAATTTAAACGAGATGTTGATGTTCTCAAACTGACTTGCAGATTTTGTTATTCGTGGTTTGCGAGCTGATTCACCATAATAATATACGTCGTAAATATATTGTCCAGTGAGTCAATCGAGCAACAATAAAATTGCGCAGTGTAAAGAAATCTAAGCGAACTGACCAACTCATTCACGTAGCCTTTTCACCAATTATTAGGTTTCTGTGTTAATTCATGCGTAATGTAATGTAACTCGTCAAAACATTTCGCATGAAGTAACTTAACTTTTGTGGTTAAAAAGTAAACGTTCCTATTTATTTGTTTTGATTCAGTCGCGTGTTTGTGTCAATTACTATGCTCAAAGTTAGAATCAGTAATTTGTGTGTGTTTTTGACTTGATCGTGAAACAGTGAACATCAATTTGAACTTGTAAATTATGTATAAATTTATTTTCCTCGGCTTCAAGTCTGATCCCGCAGCAGGGGCCTCAATGTATGTAGGTATACTACATAGTTGCGCTTTTCACCGCTATGAGCGCTATTATATTCTTTTATACAAGATTTTACAAAGTTTGTGAATTCGTACTGGAAAAATTGATTTACCCTTTTTCGACAATAGAGGCGCTGCTTTAGGATCGTATAAATAAATCTACAATGATTGTTGGTTTTTGGTAAGAAGTTGTAACATAATCCGTAATAAACCAATCATTTAGATTTATACGTGCATTTTAAATTGTATACTTTAGTTCAAGATCATTGAACTATCCTTAAGGTAAAGATATTCCATATAATTATGAAAATAAACAGGAAACCGAACATAAAACAGTACTTATAAGTAGGTGGGTAATAACGTTATGTGTGTAATGTTTAAATAAAATAAATTTTACACAATACCTAAGTAGGTATATAAAATTATTTAGACACAATTACTAACAATTTATTAGCATTTTGGCACACAAACAACTTATTAGTAATGTTAAATAATTATGGACATAAACCGAATTCCTCAAGACCTATTTGAACACTGTAGATACCTAGTAGCAGGACGTAATATAAATGCTAAATGTATGTAGATGTTCTGTGAACAACTCATACGAAAACAACATCAGGTAGCCGTTAAATCCTTTTATTTGGAATCTTGTGGAAACCAAAAAACCACTTGAACTAATTTAGACGTCCGTTAGTTTTGCTATTTCTGTGGCGTCAATCCTCCGCGTGTTTGTTTTAGAGTGAAAGACGACACTTTGGTAAAAACTTTTCGTTCGTCAACTTTTCATTAGCAGAGACGCATTAAATGTTAGCCAACTCCGGAATCCTTTTTGTTTGCTTTACAAACCCATGTCAAAATTATCTACCTATTTAATAATGTACAAAATTTTCGGGTTCAGGAGATCTCTTAGCTTACAGACATAAAACTTTGAGGTTTGTAGACTAAGTGAATAATTGTAAGTGACAATTAGGTCTAAACATGGCCGAATAAATCGTCCGAATTGTCGGTGAGCCATACAAACTACTAACTGTTTTAGTAAGTTACATGTATCACGTTATTAAAACTGTATTGCTTTGACGCAAACGCATATTTTAAGTTCTTATCTGAATATTTCATTTTAAATTATGAGCCTTTCAAATAAGTCCAAGAGTATAGTCTGAATTCGCCGCAGGTTCCGATGACACTGATGGTATTGAAAACAGCAGCAGATTACGAGTCCCGGGGCGAGACGCGGTCTAAAATGGGCACAATTAGTCCCGACCCTCTTAATTGACAGCATCGCTCGCGGCGGCCCGTCAATCTTGCTAGATTATAGAAGCATGGCATGCGGAATCCATTTAAATAAAGAATTTGGCATTTGACGACCGATCTTCAGCTCGGATCAATAGAAAACCCTTGAAAGTGGTCTTCTACTTATACTTTTCGAAACTTTAAGAACTCAATATTATTTAATTTATTTTATATCCTAAAACTTAGGGACGCAGAACATATTATTACACGCCCTAAAATATTTAATTTTCTAATTTTCCGTAAACTTAACCGACCTAACGCAGGAAATGCAGGCAGTTAAAGAAGCTTGCGGATTTGCCGACAAGAAAGTAGGCACATATCTTAGTAGTGGAGAAAATGTCGAGTGCGAAAAATGTGACATACATTGCTATGACCATGAGAAAATGCCTATAGAATTACCTACTCGTATGTATACGTATAAGTTGGGTACATATTGTAGCATGTGTGTGGACACAGAAATTTGAACTATTCTGTTTCCAACCCAAAACCAATGCTTACCAGCAACCATTGATGTAAAATATGTTTAAAGGACATGTGACATTCACCAACCTGCTCATGGCCAGGCCTAATCTCTCTCGTCAAGAGAAAAGTCCCTGTGTTTCAGCAGTGGGAACGTACAAGTTGGTAATTTGGTTTTGCCATGTCTATTGTGGAATTTATAAAATAATATTAAAAAAATTAAATTCTCGTCATCATTTTACCTATATAAAATTCCCATGACGTATTTGGCGCTCGGTAGCCCAATATATTTCGTTACGGGATCCTAAGAGACGTAACGAAACACTTATTGAATCGACTGTTGCAACACAGGAAGTGCTTCATAGATCTCTCGTTATCCAAATTGGAGAATGCAGTTGAGTAGTAGGTAGTTAGTCCCTACCTATCTAAGATATGCGGGTATGGATTGCGCGATATGTAATAATTAATTCATATTTATTTTACAAAATTCTTTTAAGATTGAGGCAATCTAATCTTGAACGTGGAGAATATGGTAGGTAACAAATCCTGAAGATAAGCATAAAGGAAAAAAACTTTCATATTGCATAAAGATGTGGACTTTTAACACATCAACATTATAATTTTATTTCGGTTTAAAAAGGACTACGAATTTCCACCCTAATGTCGTATATCTTCAAATATTGTTTTTTCCTTCGCGTAATAATTAGTAGTTATGGCGTTACGAATGTTAGAATATCAAATTCAGAAGCTCTGAATCAAAACAATAGCAAAGTTCTGTTCAGAAGCATTCCAAAAATGCATAATGAAGTCCAATTTAACAGGCCGTTTAAAAGTCCGGTGCAGCAGCGTGAAACACGAATAATCGATTTGTACCGGGTGGGTGCGTTTACGTCACGCTTCGAATGCGCTGTCTTGTCACCAGTCGACTCCCGAGGAAATGTCGTGGAGAATAATTTAAATAGGTTTGAATTTATGAGTTGGGATGTTGTTCGATACTTGCCGGAAGATTTGTAAAAGAAAATACACTACACATTGAGAGGAAAACAAAGGAAGGTGGTTACTGGTTACTATAGCCACAGAGCAAGGTCGTCGCAGAAAAAGTATCCCAAAGGATTATGTGTGATTAAATTGACTATGGATGTATAATGATGAGTAGTGGTAGCAAGTGCGTAGTACCGTTGCAATAACATTGCATGAATATAAAATATACCAAAGATAAAATTCCAATAAATTATTTTGTTCTACATACAATGCCTGAAGGAGAGAACTCACGAAGTTCCACCACTATTCAGTTTTATATTTACATGTAGCGCCATCTTTTATAAACAGTAGAAACTAGATTGCTTCCAGCAACACAGCAACAACTTTCTACACGGCGCGGTAAGTTAAATATGATTATGCTACTCGACGCTAGATGGCGTTAGCAGTAGAAAACTATGGTCGTCGAGCCAAAACTCACATTTAATTCGTCGCTTTAGTTCAAAAACGAGGCAAGAGTAGGTAGCTAATTTAATAATTGTGTTCTTGAGTACAAATAAACTTAAAATAAATTTAATGGAATGCACCTTGAATACTTTGGCACGTTAAAAGATATTCCCTGTTATTTGAAGTTCCCTACCTTGTTGTGGTATCGCCCGCAAGGAGACGGCGTCCTCCTCCTGCTCCTCCTCCGCCTCCTCCTCCGTGATGGAGGGCGGCGCGGCCCAGCAGCGCAGCCGCACGCCCGCGCTGTTCACGGGAGACGCGCTGTCGAGCCTCACACGCGGCAGGCTGCGAGTTGTGTACTCGCCGTTGTTGTTCGTGTTCTGAAATTATTTATGTATAAGTTAGCATTTATACACATACTCGTATAACCCAAAATATATGGCTATTTAAACCCCGACGTAAAACGAACGAACGATTTGAGTACAAAATGTAATAAATATTGAGAACATTACGGATTAAATAGGTATTTTTATAATATTTACATAACAATACCTGTATTTTTAAATGGAACACATATAATTGAATTTGAAATATGCACTTTAAATCTCAGTTAATAAATATAAGTACCAAAAATACGTATGTATGTAAATACCTATAACTATATTTTAGATAGAATATAGGTAGTGTTCTTTGATTTCTATGATCCTTAATCGGATTCCATTGAATTCCTGGCTCAGATTTATAGCGAACGATCACGACTGAATTCCTGCGCTTACGGAAGACTCGTATCACATTACAAGTAAACAGAAACATCTGTCTGCTTTTAATTTTAAATCTATTTATCTTTCCTAGAGCTTCAAGCCTTCAACGACCGAATAACAATCAATCTCATTTAAAAAATTACATGTTACGGCCGACCAGCCGGTTTTCGTGGGAACATTAAGCCTAAGAGCAGAATACTCGGCTTCAATGTTGCCGTTCTATGTTTTATAATGGTGCAAGTCGTGATCTATCTAGCTGGAATACGCCTATTGTGGTTATTGGTATCCATTATATTTCTTTAATAAGAAGCTTCTACCTATTTTACTCACTTTTCTAGGAGTAATTTGAATCGCTGATATATTTTGCTTTTTGTTCTAAAGCTCGTTTTACCGAAATATTGAAATTGGAGAAATTTGAGACAAAATTCTTCGATAGCGTTATATTAGTTACTGCTTAGTATAGATAGATTAGTACAATATAATTTTTAACGTGCTTTGTTAAATCAAAAATGTATTTAAGGTACTTTAACAGATGTAAAAGTTTTATTATAGACAGATACGATAAGCGGATAGTTTATTCTTGAATTCAGTCTTTAAATATTAATAACATTTTATTATCTGACATGATCTTACTGTTACAAATCTTACTTATTCACGGCCAATCCGTATTTATAAGCGCTTTATAATCATAAACTTATGTGTCATGTAATATCTTTGGTTTCAACATCGGTCCTTATTATATGAACTATCTGTGCTGGGAGTTTTTAATGAGCTTTTTTGGAAAAAAGGTTCAAAGGTTAAGTTCATTCATATTCATATTCACTGGGAATCAGAGGTATACGTAAAAATTTTATGAGACGGATTTCTTTAGTATCCAGTAAAATTTTCTAGGATCTTGGTCAAATCACGAGCTGAATCAAGACGTCGTTTATGTAAATCAGTGGTAATAGAATGTGAGCGGTGAAGATTGGAGCGTAACGAAGCAACTCTGTCATTCGATACAACCCAACTGTCCTTGTGCCACTCTCTTATCCACTTATTAACATTCAATTTAGTTTGGATTTGTTGTTTGTTAAATTAATTAAGTAGATGCGACATTCGACGCACGAAATGCAACGAACCCGGAGGTTGCAAGTTTTTCCCGCTCCGGGATATGTTTGTAGGTAGGTACTAGGTACTTTTAAACTATAAAAAAAAAAAAAAACAATTCAAATAATAGTAGGGGCAGTAAGAAATTATCTAAAAATATGAAACGCATTACCCATATAATGCTTTCACTCAGTAAATTGAAAACAAGCTCAAAGCATGCAAGCACTCATCACAGGCTGAATTAACGTGACCTAATTATGAAGCTTCCTTATTACCACGAAGCCCTTAGTTAAAGAACGCCTCATAAACATTCTGTTTTACAATAATATTGGTGTACTATTCATGTACCTACACATGAATATTACATATACAAACGATACGCCACTTACGCCAGTAAATAAGGGCTATAAACATGTATTTTTATAACTTTTTAAAATAAAACATGGTTTTAACAATATTTGAAGTTTTGAACATGAAATGGGTAACATACTATGATTTAAATGGTACGTTACCCGCTTCAATTCATAAAGGTACTAGTCCCTCGGCGGTGGATAACTAAAAACTTGTAATTATCGCAACCAGCTTACCAGCCTAGTGTCAAAGCTCGGTGTCTAGCCAGTAATTAACCAGGATCGACTTGTGGCCGCTAGTGTTTCTGTAGTGATTAGCGCAAAACCTGCGGCATAGCCTGAGGGGAAGAGCGGCTTATGACACTAAAGGTGAGCTAGCTTTTACCTAAGTATACTGGGTTCGTATGTTTAAATATTAGATCCACTTTTACACCTTTACTGGAGTTAAACTTCTTAATTTATTTAACATAATTTCGCCCCACCATAGGCCATTTAATGTGTAGCACATTAGATCATTATCTCTCTTAAAGAAACATAATAAAATAAATAAATAATTTTGCGGGTCAATTTACAGAGCAACATCTAGCCTCGTGGTACGAAACACAAGCTTCGAACGTACAATGTTTCTGTGAAAATCGTAAAGCAAAGTTAATTATTTATTAATAGGTTCCAACGTTTGTTCCAAATAATCTACTAGCAGGAACAAACATTGCCATGGCGCTGGCGAGGCGAGTACATCTGCTGTAATGGATACCTAAAAATAGGTCGGAGAAAGCATGAAATCAGAAACGCCACGCCGAAGCGGCGGCCCTTTGATAAACCTACATCATACTTAGATGAAGAATCATACAGTAACGAAACGAACGAACTCTCCACCCGCGGCTTTGCCATTTTATTGGACTCTCTCACATTATAATGTATTTTCCCGCGGTAAAAAATACCTTTGTGTTTTCCTCATAGCTATATTATTGTACTTAATTTTCATTTCAGAAGTATACGCGTGAGATAGTAACAACATCGTAGCAAAATTTCGCGTCATATTAGTTAGATTAGTACGACTAATAGAATGCGTTTTATTGGCTTTACCTATTGTGAGCATGATTCATATTTCTACGATGATAAAATGTCTGCGTTACTCGCCGATTACGTAGCTTTAACGCTATCTAATAGATAGACAGGGTTTTTATAAGTTATGGCAGTTAAGAACAAAGTAAACTTGCGGTGGTCGACATAGCATTTGCTCGTAATACAATTTTATTTGTCTCCAGATAATTATTGAATACTGGAAACTTGAATAATTTGTTTTGCACTCATTAAAGGCACGTAGTCGACATTTAACAGTTTAAAATGCCATTCGAAGCTATTTTCCGACTCATATTCGTAAATATCAATAGTTTGTAATGACATTATTACGCACTCGCATTATTAACCTTTTCGTTGAACATTCAGGTTGTTTTGTACAAGTTATACTCGTATTAACTTTAAAGAAATTGTAACGTAAGGTATTATCTCATTTGCAATGAAAAATGTATGTATTATGCATACATAATTATATAAAGTCTGAGCGACAAAGTAACACAGTTCAGCAACAGAAAAAATGAGTGCTTACCCGTTCAACCCAAGATTTTTCTACCCAATAGGTATTTTGCTCCGTTCATCCCAAAACATTAGATTCAAGTTACCCGTTCTACCCACACCTAATTTCTCCTTATTTCTAATCTAATAATTCCTAATTTCTATTGTTTGAATTCAAATAAATGACATAGTGAAACACTAGAAAAGCAGGGTCATTAGACAAAAAATGCAGAAATTCATTATAAAAATATTTTTATTATTAAAATCAGTCTTGTTCAGATAATAGTCTAATAAGAAAAACAATGGTAATCCTTACCGTTGTTAATTGGATTATCTATTGTACATAAAATAAGTTCTCCTTCTTAAATTTATCTAGGAATTGCACGTGCACTCGTTTGAAGAGATCATGAACTATTTTTACCTCCTATTGTAGTTACAAAATTTTAAGTTACTGTGGGTAATAATATCGTCAAGTTCGATTTTTTATAAATATTACATTGTCTGTACTATTTAAAACACACTGTGACTCAAATTTTTGCTTTGGGTAGAAAGGGGCATATGTTTTGGGTTGAACGGGTAAAAATAATATTGGGTAGAAAAATCGTGGGTCGAACGGGTAAGCACTCGAAAAAATCTTTCAAATACAGACGTAACTCCTTAATACGATAAAACTGATTAAAATCAGTAATAATTATTAGTATTGAACTGTCTATATATTAGGTAGTTTATTTAGTATTTGAATTTGAATCCAATTTTATGCAAGCAGGTCATAGACTGGGTTGTCCGCCTGTCACAAAGAATCGTGTTGCAAATCGACTCATCAAACGCATAAAGTTGATACCGTAGTTATTTGTAAGGAATTTATTTACTGGTCACACAAAGACATTTGTAATTGTCAAGGATCACTCGCAAGCTCGCAACATTTAAATGTAATCGCCCGATTAGCCCTTTCACAAACCAACCTTAATTAAAACAGCTGATTGCTACCAAGGTTGATAGTTAGCCAAGAAAGCAGAACGAACAGGTGCTTTTGTTACCATTTTGCATAGGAAAAACATAATGAATTGTCCATTCTTGTTTTATGGCATAACTAGACATAATTGTTAGGTGTAACGGGATTATTATGATACAATAGTAATATACTTAAGCCAACGGTCTATGAAATAATACAATATGTATGTAAGTTTTCATGGAACACAATCTTTCATTTATAATTTTGATTTACCAGCTAGAAAACATAACATTTTTATACAACTTCCAATTGTTAGTATTGCGTTATAAACACACAAACCTTACCTGCCGGTACGTATACAATCAAAATAAATTATCGCGAGAAAATCGCGTTGATGTAAAACATTATTGTTTTCTATTTTTAAACCTGTTGTTCGTGGTCGGGTCTCTAACTTCTGTCCGGCACAAATCAGACTTCCTTGTAATTATAGAGCCATGGTATAAGTACAATACATTTATAAAACATTAAACCTGGCTCAACCTATTTTGACTGGCAGGAGTTGGGGCGAGCGCAAACGAGATGGACTCATCGCATAATTCAGTAATGTCTGTGCATGATTTGAAATCCAAGTTCCAAGTTTGATATCTGTAAATAAATTAACGTAATTCGTGTTTAAACCGTTTAAAAAAAATGAGAATTCAGTTATTTGTGTGAGAATTACGATTTGTCAGTATAGAAATAAAAAAAAAATACGCTACTTTTTCCATCAGAGCTATGCTTCGTTGATGCGTATCCCTCAATCGTAGAACGTTCTTAAACTAATACGAGTATATCATGTCAAGCAAATATGGTGATTGGTCAAATGCAAACACTAAATAAGTGTTTGCACTTTACTTTATTATTTACCCTATTATCATAATAACGCTATTTACGTTCCCACTGCTGGGACACATGGACATCCCTCTTGACGAGAGATATTATGACTTAATTCACCACACTGGCCAAGTGCCGGTTGGTGAATGTCACATCCTTCAAACATTTTTAATAACTTAAAACATGTCGGTTTCCTCACGATGTTTGCCCACAGTCACGATTTACCCTATTATTTATTGATAAAGTCCAAGCTACATCTCTCGTTTGGAGCACATAAATAGCTCAAGATGTCTGCGTCTGAGCACCACTTAGTGCCGAGATACGGAGTTTAAGGGAGCTCGTGGTCTCGCATAATTACACGGTATACGAGCCTTCGATCTTACACTTGATTATCTAAGCCTAGACATTTCATATAATTATCTTAATTTATCAAAGTTTCTATATTAAACATTTCATCATATACATAACAATCTACAATCAATTTGTTGAGGTTCACGATGGATGTAAGCTGCTACCGATCGAAATCTGGAAAATTTTGGTTAGGCCTATGTCGAGCAGTTAGCGTCTCATTCATTGCATCTGCAATAGACTAGATATTGCGCGGTTTTGCGTTAAATGGATTTACGCTACATTTTTGTTATGTACCAGATTTTTATAACAATACAATAAACTCTACTACTGCACACCAGTAAAACAAAACACACATGACAAAAAAAACATACATAAAAAAGTGTTACAGTGTTCCTAAAAGCTATTTCTGCAAGGAAACTTTAATTTTCGTTTATAAACTTCACATTTGTAGTTATCAAGGAGAAAAGTGGTCAGTACGAAATTTAGAAGGATAGTTACACCGTGCCGATATATCTAATCATAGATGGCACTAAGATATTATTTCTCTAGATAACAAAGCCCCGTGATAACCTCTAAGCTTGTGTTACGGGAAAAAAAATAAAAAAGTAAAGAAGCAGTTATAATTAAAGAATTAATTATAAGTACTTTACTTTTCTCAGTAACCCCTTTCTCTGAAAATTCTAATTGTTAGTTTCCTTGAGAAACGATTGCGTTTTCTCTGAAGGTTTGTTCCGTACGTGTTCTTTTGTCCCGTTTCCGAGAATCTGCGAGCATTTGGTGTAAACTGCTGATGATGTCACGGCCATATGCACTGGACCGAGTCGGTATCCAAATTTTTATTACGAGTATATTCACGAGAGCACCGAAGCACCAAATATTCGAACACGTGCATTTTAATAAATATTTGAACTTATTACGTCTAGACTTGAGATAAAGAATACGCAACCTTTTATGGGCAGATATAGCTTGAGATTTTTGAAAACTTCATTTTATTTACTTTGCTGGATTATTTCATTTACTTATCTTTGTAAATAGAGATCTTTTATTATAATTAAAATCGTTTTTTATTTTCAATAAAATTTTTGTAGGGATTTGGTTCAGCATTACCTACGCAATATGTGCTCTCCAACTCAATAAATCAGTTAATTTAGTTTCAAACAAATCAAAACAATAAATATCATAGATATGAATCGTTAAATGTTGGTTTAGAGGGCGATGACATTCTGTGCATGATGAACACTAAAGGACACTGATAAGCACAACACACTTACCTTATTTTCCACATAGAATCCCGGGAAGGACTGTCCAGCCGCGTGAAAATATATAAAAACATATTACTAATCGTAAAGAGAAATCATGCATTGGTATTTGGATGAACATTTAGTGTCTACCATTGAGAGAACTTACAAACTAAACGACTCTACAAAGCTTAATTAACACTTTTGTAGTGTGGCTAAGACGAAAACGCCTCCTAGCCCTAACCCTAGATAATGTTATAAATTCCTCACGATTTTTAACGAATTAATTATAATAAAAACAAATTCAAAAATCCACAGATGGCCAGTAGCATCCATAGGTGGCCACCTAATGAACCCAATTTGTTTGCGATAACTAATTCGAAATTCAATTCAAGAATTGAATATAGGACATCAAATGAATGACCATACAAAACAGGACCAATAGAGCAAACATAAGGAGCTTTTCCTAAAGTAACCTACACTAGATATTTTTGTATCAATGAATTAAATTCTGTACATTATGGAAAAAATTGTGAACAAAGTAGCAGTGCTCAAATGTTTTACGCATTATACAACATTTTAATTTATTTTACGCGAGAAAACAATTCTTGCCCCGATCATTTCTATACAGTCATTCATCTTCATAAGTTCCTCCTCACTCCATCCGTTCTCATTGTTTAAACGCATCCCGTCTATTACTAAGATGGTTATTAAATAACAAGGTACTAAAGGATGTAACATAATGAAAACTTACTTATGTATAAGCCTAATTATAACGTGCGCAATTAGAAATGAGTTCTGTAAATGGCGTCCGCTCGCATGCGTTCTCGCTCACTCTCTATCGCTGTCTATACTTTTATCCTTGTTTTGCCAATCGTACCATACCTACCCGCCGCCATTTACAGAATTCATTTTCAATTGCGCACGTTATACCTAGCCTATTATAATGACTCTATGAGTATGATCAAGTTGTGCTCCTCTTTATGGATTTATTGTTAAAATCCAAAAATCAATGGTTATTTAAGTGGAGAATGGATTCCAAGGTATTTTAAGCTCCTATTTTTATTTATGTTCAAAGGAGGCCTATCATTTGGACCCCGTGCGCTTCATTTACTAGAAATTCAGAATAACTGTTTCACGCATTAATACGAAAATCTACAATGAATATGTAATTAGGTTCACGGTGGATGCAAGCAGCTACCGACCGTAATAACTGCAAAATTTAGGTTAGGCTTATGTCAAGCAGTTATATTATGAACCTCGTCTGAGGCGAAATGATGAACTGCTCAACATAACAAAACCGGACACATGAGTGAATTCCAAATGTAAATAAAAGTCTTTCTAAAAGGGATCTTCACTTGAACCACTGAGTGCCTGGAATACTTAATTTTGATTTATGCGAAGTGCCGTGCGCGCCTACGCAGCGCATTTGTCGCCGGATGGGTATGCATACTGTCTACGTAGGTGCAATTTAGAGCAAGATCTTCGATGAAAAGTAAAAAAAAACGATTTAGAGGAATTAATGCATGGAATACTGCAGTCATCTTTGGGCAGGAGCGCCAGCGTACCAGCTTGAGCCTCTCGACGTAATTCAAAGACGCGCTGTGAGAATTGTCGACGATACTTTGCTCTCAAACGGTATAGATTCACTAAGTTTCAGAAGGGATTTTTCCTCTCTGTGTGTGTTCTACCGTCTGTATAACGGGCACTGTTCTGATGAACTGTTTGACTTGGTGCCAATGGCTACATTTCTTCATCGCACCACTCGCCGTCGGGAAGGATTTCATCCACATACTTTAGAGCCATTCAGTTTGCGGACTGTCAGGTTCACAAGAAATTTCCTACCGCGAACACTCAGGTTGTGGAATGATCTTCCTTCCAAGGTTTTCCCAAAGGACTATAGCATGGGTTTATTCAAAAAGGGTATTCTGAAGCATTTAAAGGGTTCTGCAGCACGCAGGTAACATCTCTGATGCTACAGGCGTCCATAGGCTGCGGTAACCGCTCTCCACCAAGTGGGCCGCATGCTTGTCTGCCAACGTGGTAGTATAAAAAAAAAAAAATCCTATCTAATATTAATTTCTAGTGACTGAAATACAAAACTCTTTAACTTGTATTTATGTTATATTGCATTAGAAGTTAATTATATACTAGTTTTTAACAAATATATGTCTCGCAAAGGTCCCGGTACCGGTCTAAATATTTTACATTAACTCTTTACTTTAATTCTGTAAACTTACGTTTTACTACAAACATACCAAGTCATAAAGCTCATTCAACATAAGTACCTACTTTTACTGCCGGAGTGACTAGTAAATACGGTAGCAAAGCATTTGACGCTGTGTAGTGCCATAGACGAATTTTTAATTCGTCTATGGTAGTGCTGAGTCAATCTATCTACACAAACGTTTATGAATTGAATAACATAATGACGGCCTCGAAGTCTTCAAACTAGATAACCGTACATGGAAAAGGTTGGTTCGAAGCTTATAAACATTTCAATCGATGTTTATGTCGAGCCAGTCATATTCAAGACTAAAGCTTTACTTACCACTGAGCTTAACAGTAAATATTTTATAAAATGGTGTTCTTGTTCTAGTAAGTTAAATCAGGAACCAATTATACGGCGATTAGATAAGAGAAATGTTACATTATCAGTAAAAATAAAAACATTTAAGCAGGCCTAGGAAAGCGGAACAAATGAGCCGAAGTAACCATTCGCCAATTTGTGAAATAACAGCTCGTAAAAGACACTCACCAAAACCGTGAAAGTTGTGGCAAATAATAGCTAACTGAACAAATAGCGCAGCGACTGCGGAAAATGAACGAAATGGCTGATTACAGCATAAAAGTAGAAATCTTTAGTTTAAATAACACTCTTATGTTAAACGAACTAGAAGTTTCAGATCATTACCTACATGATTTATATAAATTAATGCATAATTTTATACCAAATCCCTTTGTAGTTGGACGTTATACGTTTTTATGATGATGATGATTTAGTTGCTTTTATATCTATAGAATTTTAACAAATAAGTACTACATTGATCGTTTACGGATTGTAATTATGTCGCAAATTTGGGCATATGGTAGAAATAAATCAACTAAAAATGTTAGCAGCCCAACAAAACATTACAAAACAATTTTATACGAAAATATTCACTGCTCTACTTATGTAGGTATTTCCAGTTACAGTGCCGACAGCAACAAATCAACATAGTACAAAAAGTCATGCTCAATTGCAATCTAATTTAGTAATAACATCCGGTTTCGGCCGTCCAGTACAAAACCTACATGAAGGCATCATTATCTACTGACCCGAGCTGACCGAAATGTTCCGCAAATAACGGCGAGTGCGTGTGCGTGCTAAACCTTGTTTTATGAAGACAGTTGTGAAAACTATAAACATTTATAATCATGTAAATAACCAACTTAACTTAAGTTAACGCTAAGCAACAACTTTGTAGAATTATTGCTCTCGCACTTCACACTTTTTTTGACGAAAAAATATTAGAAAAACATAAAATTATGCTATATGCGGGAAATGTGGTATTTAAAATACCTATGAAATAAATTGTTGTTCTCATGTTACATAATTATGGGCCAAAAGCTTACCAATTAAATTGCAGATAAAGGTATTATTATAGCACCTATCCTTTGATAAATCAGTGGCCATAAATAGTAGAATCGGATGCAGTTCATCTATACTAATATTATAAAGAGGAAAGATTTGTTTGTTTGTTACGAATAGGCTCCGAAACTACTGGACCGATTTCAAAAATTCTTTCACCTTTGGAAAGCTACATTATCCCCGAGTAACATAGGCTATATTATATTTAAAAAAAAAATAGGGATCCTTACTAAAACTCCAATAAGTCCAATAGTAACATAAGGTGTAAAAAAAGACCTGAATAATTCCTTACGTCGCGTGCGCTGCGAAAACTATTGATGATAGAACAAAATCATGTACTACAACTTTGCAGAACTCATCATTATCTACAAAAAGTGTCGCGACAGCATATGTCTAAATATTATAGTTATGTCACAGTAAGCAGTTTTTTATTCTAAAATATTAATTTATACAGGGTTTCCCAGAAATGGTGGATAATCCTGCACGTGCGTGTGCGGGGGAGGGGGTGGGGCCCCACACCCCAAAAAAAAAAAATCTTTTCCCAACGGTCCGCGGTCTACGACATTTTTTGAAAAAATTTGAAATATCCCGGTTTTCTTCACATTTGTGGCCATCACGTCCGGTATATGAGGCCCAGTCCGGATTTTTTCTTTTAACGTGTTCCCTAAATGTTGGTATTCCTAAATTACCTTTAAAAAACTCAACTACTTAGGGTAGTAGTTAACTAGTAGTCCCTAAACATAAATTTTATTTCTGAAATTTATTTTACTGCTAAGTTTGAGCACCTGTGGTGTAAAAAAAATGTATTGGAGTTGTTTTAGCCAACCACATAAAAAAATTGCCTACATCATAAGGATTCCAAAACAGTAGCATACTATCTACTTTAATAGTAAAATTACTGAGCTATAGCTTCTAATATGTAACAGTAGGCGTTTCATTACAAAATTGCAAAAGAAAAAAATAAAACAAATAATGATCAAAAAAGGATTTTTTACAAAAATAATCATAATAAATGTTCGAATTGGGCTCCTCTTGCTCTTATGCAAGTTCTACACCTTTTTATAAAAGATCTTTGTAATGTGTAATTATAATTTTTTGAAGATATAATTCTAGCTGCTTCGGCGACGCGAAGTCGAAGTTCTTCTAACGAGTTTATGGGTTTCTTGTAAACCTGCTCCTTCAAACAGCCCCAATAAAAAAAATCCAGAGGATTTAGGTCTGGAGACCGTGGTGGCCACAATATCGGCCCCAATCGGCCGATCCATCTGTTCGGATAGGCATCGTTTAGGTAATTCCTTACTTGCACGGCGTAATGTGCCGGACAAATATTATTACAAGATGAGCCACTAGCCATCCGGCAAAGAATGTGGCTCCAGAACGACGGTTGTCCGGCACATTACGCCGTGCAAGCAGCTAGAATTATATCTTCAAAAAATTATAATTACACATTACAAAGATCTTTTATAAAAAGGTGTAGAGCTTGCATAAGAGCAAGAGGAGCCCAATTCGAACATTTATTATGATTATTTTTGTAAAAAATCCTTTTTTGATCATTATTTGTTTTATTTTTTTCTTTTGCAATTTTGTAATGAAACGCCTACTGTTACACATTAGAAGCTATAGCTCAGTAATTTTACTATTAAAGTAGATAGTATGCTACTATTTTGGAATCCTTATGATGTAGGCAATTTTTTTATGTGGTTGGCTAAAACAACTCCAATACATTTTTTTTACACCACAGGTGCTCAAACTAAGCAGTAAAATAAATTTCAGAAATAAAATTTATGTTTAGGGACTACTAGTTAACTACTACCCTAAGTAGTTGAGTTTTTTAAAGGTAATTTAGGAATACCAACATTTAGGGAACACGTTAAAAGAAAAAAATCCGGACTGGGCCTCATATACCGGACGTGATGGCCACAAATGTGAAGAAAACCGGGATATTTCAAATTTTTTCAAAAAATGTAGACCGCGGACCGTTGGGAAAAGATTTTTTTTTTTGGGGTGTGGGGCCCCACCCCCTCCCCCGCACACGCACGTGCAGGATTATCCACCATTTCTGGGAAACCCTGTATATGCCGCCTCTTGAAAGGGTCTTCATTTGTACCTTGGTATTAATCCTTATCAAAATAAGTTACTTTATACTCAAGACGGCTTTAATACCTTTTCATAACTTTTTGAATTATTCAATTCGGACATTTCATTCGGAAGATATCACGAGTTTAAAAATGCAAGTATTAGAAAATGTCGCGAGGTTGTCGCTCACCGCGCTCAGCTAGCCAGCATGCGATCTATGCTCCACGTAAGCGTCACTGGGGTACGGGGGGGGGGGAGTCAATGTAATAAAATAAAGTGTAAATAAAATACAAAAAAAAAACATTAATAAAAAATATGAATAAAAAAATTCAAACTTCCTATATAATTTAACTTTTTTTTTAAACCCGATGCAAAAAAAAGGGTGTATGTATGTATGTATGTACCCGTGCGGAGCCGGGGCGGGCCGCTAGTTATAAATTAATTGCCAACTTGTAAAGGGTATTTGTAGGCTATTATAGGTTTATAGTAGGTTGTTACAGGTAACTAGCTACTAACTTACTTTACTACTTATTAGATTATATTGTAATGAAGTTATTAAATAATCTATTTACTTACAGCAAATGCAGTTACTTTATGTATCGATTAAATACGAATTAACAGCTTCTCAATTCAACTGTTCAGTCAGATTTTTATTATTCTACCGTTTATGCCACTACACAGCATAATATGATAGATTTTGAACAGTTCATTTTGTCCTCTAGAACTTAACACAAGACTGTAAGTTCTTTAATCAACGATGCCTTTAGAATCACAGATAGAGAAAAAATAAACTATATAGGCTTATATCAAATAAAATGTAGAAATAAATGGGGGACGTAAGAATAGAAGCAAGAACGAAACAATGTGGACTAAATCAAGAAAACTATTACAATCACACATAAATTCCAATAAACAATAAACCAAGTTCTTTTTTCAAAAACATTAAAAGGTTGTGCGACTTCTAAACAAAAATAGATGAGATACTCACAGCGAGCTCTTCGCTGGTGTATGCCGTGAGGATCCGCCTGTCCTGCTGCAGCACGCAGTAGAACGGCTCCCAGGACAGCGGAACGCCGGTAACCGCGCCGCCCACTGCGCTCGTGGCGACATCTGTAATCAAATATAAACTGTTACACCATATGTATAGAGATATAAGAAATAATAAATATATGTATAAAGTAGGCGGCATTTGTTTTGCTGGAAATTTAACAACAATATCTAGGCCCCGTGGTAAGTTACTAAATCCATACTAATAATATTACTGAAGAGTTTGTTTGTTTGAACGCGCTAATCTCAGGAACCGCTCGCGCTGAACCAATTTGTTTAACTAAAAGTTAATTCTGCGGTGGTTTATATTATGTAGACAACGTAAAAAATGCGAGAGAATCGGCGGATCGGCTAGTTATATACATATATATCTATCTGGTTTACACGTAATTGAATTTACAGCTGCATTGTAGGCTAAGGTCTGGGTGATTAAATCGTGACCTCTTCCGAACTTCGCAATAAAATACATTATTACACCAATAACTAGAATCTGTGATAAAGCCATGTCAAAAGATGATAGTAATAAAATAGTTCAATCACAATAAAATACGTTGTATAGAATAAACTGGAAGGAAGAACTCTAGTCAATAAAGTGGAGGATGTGGCCATTAGCGAACAGGATCTGGCTATGCTCCAGGTGGCCACAGAATAAATAACACAAGACATGACAAGAAAAGTAAATCAATGATGATAGTGACTGAGCGCCGCTCGGAAAATGTAAATATAGAAATAGACAGGTCTCTAGACTTACGTTCACTTCGGTATTTATTTTTACGGCTAGTCTGATTTATGTGTTTGTTAATTAATGTTCTTTTAAGGACTGATCAATTGAGATCATAATTTTGATGAGACTATGAGGAATAAAGAACTAGCTGCATTTTTTTACTATACATCTATAGCTATACTATGCATTATAAAACATAATATCGTTACAATCACGGTAACTAAAACTAAGAGGCCACCCTTTACGATTTTAGTTACTATTGCCATTTTATTTTCTCTTTTGTCTTAGTATTATGTAAATGGAGTAGCAAAGTGCATTGCTATACAATGTAATTAAGCTTGTTACGTTTTCTTATAAATTTGTTGAATGTTAATTATGTTTTTTGATGTTGGTAATAAATGAACATTCCAATTTTCAAAAAAAGTTGATATCCTCTATTAGTTCATTTAATTACATGACAATTAGATACATAGCTTCCACCGGTTATACAAAAACTAGCTGACCTTAAGATTGACGTTAGAACTAGACTGAATACCGTCTATTACACCAATACTTAAGTAAATTATAGAGGAAGATTCAAAACAAATATATAGATATATGTATATGTATATTTGAAGCGATATCAAGTGAAAGTACTTTAT
Source organism: Chloroclystis v-ata (assembly GCA_963691955.1). NCBI lineage: Eukaryota > Metazoa > Arthropoda > Insecta > Lepidoptera > Geometridae > Chloroclystis > Chloroclystis v-ata. Next base: position 8,988,593 of record OY829905.1, read on the forward strand.
CTTTTTGTTTTCTAGTAACACAACATTATAAGTCAACTAGCTTACCGCCCTGCGACTTCGCCCTCGTTATACTCTTTCCCACAATTTTCTTTGCTATAAACCATAAACCTCATGGAGCCCGACACCTTTCCAACGAATACATAAATTGTGGAAATCGGTTCGTGCGTTCTGGAGTTATAGCGTCAGGAAGGAAAACCCGACTTATTTTTATATAGTAGATAAAAATTATGGCCCGTGACAATATTTTACAAATCTATGTCCTCATCATAAGCCATAATTGGAGCACTTACGGAATAATGTAATGGACTGGGACAAGCGCTACTCGGATTAATGCGTTCCATTTACACTAATCGGTGACTCATGCCTTTATGGTGCATGTTATATTACTGTTACTAGGAATACTAAACTTGCTCGTAATATCATTATATTAAACTTAGCTTGATACTTGTTAAAATTATAATAATGCTACTAAGAGCCGTGTTTCCTATGGCCAACCAGAGGATAAGTAAATAGGGGTGATTAAGAATGCTGCAGACTGCAGTATTATATTAAATGTTGGATGGCTTGAGTGCTTGAGACCTAGATATAGTACTTGTCTTAGAACCTGGTCTTCTTTAACCCCGGATGTATTTAAACCAACTAAGGGATTTGTATACCAGAGGACGGGTAAAATAATCATTCTGTCCCAACATACTGTTATCATACCAGGGTTTAGGGGTTTACATTAGGGAAACTTCTGTCTAATATGACGCAATATGGGTTGTTATAATGAAAAAGTGACTCGGCTATGATCACTACTCCTAAGAATGGCAATTATTCTACCGGTTGAAGTGGAGTCCGTTGTAAACCCTCACCCATTGTTCAACACCCGAACAAAAGATGCAAATGATTTCAACTATGCGACAGTTAAACCTATAAACTTTATTAGCAGTTACAGTAACTGTACTTACACGCAGCTCTATACTACTGTATATGAAACATTACATCGTATAACCTTTATTATGATTTTGAAGAGTTAGCTGTGTGGTGCCGAATAGTGCCGATCTAAGTAAAGTTTAACAAAATATCCACAGATAGACTAATCTCACATAATATAATGCTATAGAAAGAAGAACTAGCACCAAGCCGTAATATCTAATAACCACATTGTTTTAATGCGAACCCACCCACGATGCGCAGACTCTGATAATCTCCCACAGATTGTAGCAACAAATGCTTGAGGCAGGCTTTATTCAAGTAATATTTCAATGCTATAAGAATCACATCTATCTACACCCACATATTTTTTCGTAGGTTTTTTGTTTGTGAACATGTTGTATCGAAAACTTAAGCACACAGCAGCAGGGCGTGGTATTTTAAATCTGTCAGTAATGTCTCAGGACTACAAGGAGATTTCACTAACAGGACGCCTATATGTCACACCATTTATCTTGTCACATAACATCAATGATATTTTGTGACCGACTCTCGCTTGTATGACATTATGTCAATCAATTGACAAATTTTCGAGATTGACTCCTCACTCGAAAGTCTCGAAACATTATGATTATGAGCGACCATAACACACAGTATCTATAGCATGGAGTGCTATACTATCGTATCTACGATAGTTTCCAAATTAGAAAGACCATTTTACATACAATATATGTAGATAGAAATTGGATCGTTACCACGATACCTATTCTTGAAAGAAAAACAATCTCAAATTTCATTCTTCAAGAAAGTAATCCAAAAGCAAAGATATCAATACTTTTATTCTTGACCTTTCATGGAATGGTTATTTAAAAAGATCAAAGAAAAGCAACAAACAGCATCTGCAGTAGCCTTGTTTGTATTAATTAGCGTTAATTTCACCACTTATCATCGCATGCAAGGCGTTTGCGCAACCCATTCACACATACAAAGACTTTTTGATTTTGATGTGTGAACTGTACAATAATATTTATTTATTTACTAACAAACACCGATCAAAAACAATTTTCTATACCTAGATTTCTAGATAGTCTCCGTAGCGCGCTCCTGATGGGACATATTGGGTATACCTTCGGCTTATTTTGTGTCTTAGTACTCTTTGAATTATTTCATTTTCTAACCAAGCATTTCGTAAATCATCTTCACTCGTCAACAATAGCTGATGACATTACACAATAGATAATGATGTTCCCTGACATAACGCGCACGCAATCAACGCAAGCGCAAATCACCTAGAACACGCATACTTTTACTGTCCTGTATCAAATTCCTACTTACATTACTAAACGCAATCAGCCTATATATTTATTATGGAAATCGTTGAAATTATCGCGTAAATATTTCGATATACCTGTTGGTCTGTAAAAAATATTCAATTGTGTTAGTTCACTGGCCATATTCGAAGGAACTATTGAAAATATTTTAAAAGACGAACCAGTAGTTCTTGGGTTAACTACCATAAAACTCTTCAGCTTTATGATATTAGTTTAGAATGTAAAAAGTAAAACCTATCGACGAACATGTAGGCTGAACAAAATGAGAGGCTCTGTCGCTCGTTTTTCTCTTGCTATAATTATTGTTCCAAACTCTGGGCTATGCGTCGCAACTCTTGCGTCGTAACAAACAAATACTTAGACATAGTTCTACCAACAAATAGGTATTTCTCTTCTCGCCTTGCGCCTTGCGCTCGTGCGCCGTGCCCCGCGGCTATCGAACCCACTATCAGAGAGTTGGTCACGCACGCTCTTACACTATGAAGTCTATGAATATGGCCTAAGGTTAGAACACAAAATTCACGTAGAATGCGATTTATACTGAAACTAACTGCGCCCCATGTCCTTATTCTCGCATTATACAAGGACCATATTTCCCTTCGTAAAAATATCTATGTTCTCTTTCAGCACTCAAACTATATCAGATTTAATTCATATCGGTTTCGCCGTTTTGACGTAAAAGAGCCACAAACATCCAAACTTATTCGTCATCATAATATTAGTAAGGATAAGAATCAAAGCCATCGGTGTAAAGGGCAACACCTCTCACGATCGCAGTCACGCAAAGGGAAACTTAGGCGCAAAAAGGCAAAGATAACTGTCTTATCCAGCTAATATCATCTCCAAATTGCGGAGACTGCAGGTTCGTAAGATTTGCTTTTACAGCTACACTCAGAGTCACTTAGTGAATGTTATTCATAACTCTCGCCCACAGGCTTTTTAGCGATTCAAACTATATTTTATGAATCTGAGTTAACTCACGTTTTTAACATAACAATTAAAATTAAGTTATTCAGTAGACATGTTTATTTTTAATGTTAAAAATTTTTCTCTTTAAAACAACTCAAAATACAAGAATTCAACATGGTGCAAGCCAACGACAACTTTTTCTCACAGCACAGGTTAATTTACAAAAGAACCTGCCAATCAACTCAACTTCCTGCTTCACGGAATTTCCTCCAAGATTATAACATTTTCTTTAACGCGTAACGAACTGTGAATATTTTCAACATGCAAATCCAGACTAAATTAAAAAGCAGACATGTCATAAAACCAGCTATTCTCCAGTATTTGATAAAGATCTAAAATGGCAAGTGAGTGCATAATGTATTTCGCCTGTGCGCAATGAGGGTGGCATCTTGTTAGCGCGCCCGAGGCTATACTGCAAAGGAACAAGAAATTCTCCTGCTTTTATAATATTCCACCGCTCGTCTATTAGTTTTTATATGGTTGAAATATACTTAACCACTTTAAAAGGAATAATAAAGAGACATTTTATCTGATGTCAAAGTAACAATCTCTATACTGTTATTTAGATCTCGATATCTTATGTATAATGACAATGACTAATGAGTCAGCTAGATAGACTATACTGTACCTAGTGAAGCCTAAAGATGGAGAAAACCACGGACATCCCTCGTGGATGGTTGGTGACTTGTGGGTGTCAAGAAACGGAAGGGTTTAAATAAATAAATATTACTGGACAATTTACACAGCGACATCTAGCCCCGTGGTAAGCTCGAAGCTTGTGTTACGGGTGCTAGATTTCTGATATACTTAATATAATTTACATACATAGATAGATATACTGTATTATACTTAAACCAGCACCACACGGCATAAAAATACATCTATTCGATAATACACCGTGTGTTCGTGACCCAATAGCTGACAAAAGCCAAATCACTTCCAAAGCTCCGGTAAGTCGACAAACTTGGTCATGACATGATCGTACCAACATTGTAAATGTACTATCACCTTGCTAACGAGCGATGTTTATTTGGTTTTAGTAACGGTACATAAATAACATGCCATAAAAAGGATCTATTTGAACGGTTCGCTTAAGTAATGGTAAGACCATATACTATACCGTTTCGACGTCTCATTAAAATCTTATTGCCTCAATTCTAGTTCCCGAACGTATTAATGATTTGGAATTTCGCAAGCTGGTGTTTAGTAATATTTCCACGCAGAATTCATACGAGAGATCGATAAGGTGGTCTAATCGGTCGCTCTTTAAATGAGTGAGTGTTCCGGAGTAGAAGAGTAGTACGAAATAATAGACTATTTCGTGTCAAAGTGAAATAATCAATGTACTGTTATTTTGAACTCGAACTCTTATAATAATGATCCGGCCAGACGTTATTGTAGACTAAGTAGCAACGGACACCCACTGGCTGAGACAGGGTGGCACTATTCTGAGGCACCAGACAGCAAAAAAATAATCACGTGTCTGGTTAGAGGATAATTCAGAGATATTGATGTACAATTGCGTAGGTGTTCCTAGGCGCCAACTCTCCGCCTATCTTTGCTAGTTTGCTCTCGTACTAGTTTACGAACTAGTTATACAATATACATCAAGTTATACAACAAGTTTTCTTCGAATACATAACAGAAGACGTACAACTGTTAGTCTTTCATATCTACCAGACTTGAGAGTTGGAGGGCTTGCGAGTATCACTGAATTATTTAAATGAGTAATAATTTCTGTGTTTGTTACTTACACAAGCTGATACGACTATGCCAATTTAAAAAAATATATATGTTAATATTAAAACAGGAAAATAATACAAAATTTCAAAGTGATCTTAATCAAATTAAGTTAATCAAAAACTAAGCAAAAATATTACATTTCATACATACGTACCCGATGGCATGGCTCACAACAAAATGGATTTAGACGTGTAAAAACATTTATTGAAAATGTGTTATTAAACATAAAGAATTGGTTTTGAATTAACTTCGAAGGCTAAAAACGCTATCGAAACTATTAAAGCGCACTTAAAACGTTATGTCAAAATTACATCCGAATTATCGGTATAATTGGCACAGTTTCGCAACATAATGAGACAACATTGATTCCCACGAAGCTTTCGAAGCACCGTGGACCAGTTCGTACAGTCAACTAATGGATTTTATCACAACGTAATGCCCTTGGATTGCTGGTTCAAAAATGACAAATAAAAATAAAATAATAGCGTTATCATAGAGCATATTTTTAGTTTTGTAATAATAAATAATGAAATTGAAAAGCATCCACTTTCAGCACATAATGTAATTCTAATAAAAGTTTGAAATTACCGCATAGCAGCGCTTTTATCGAAATTAGTGAAATATAAGTTATTGATAGTAGGTATAATTGACGCTATATAACGAGATAAGGATATATCTTATAGATATAATCAGTTCCCACGGAGCTTTCAACGTTAGATCAACAAGTACAGTCAACGAATATATTTGTATCACAGGTGTATGGTATGCCCTTGAACAACAATCCTTTCAATATATTTAACGTAACCGGATCATAAGATACAAATATTGATATTATATTATAATTAGGCACGTAAACTTGTATTGCAATAAAAATATATTTGATTACGACCGAAGGAAAAGTTCGTTATGGTATGTTAAGTTGATTATGTTATGTTATATACAACATGCAAATCCAGAAAATTCAACAAATCACTAGGTATAACTTTTTAAACTAATACTAATAATTTAAACTATCATGGTTTTTAACAATATGATTTAAATGGTATGTTCCTCGTTTCATGTTCATGTTTAGAAAAAAATAGTGTAGTCGTAAAATCTGCAATGTTGATAGTTGTATAGAAGAACTTATCATAAAACCCATAAAACCTATGTGTCAATAACATAAACACGTACATAAAAACGGATTGAACTTCACTCCCCGTAGGTTCCCCGATAGAAGCAAGCCCTCAAGCCTTATACCTGTATGCTAAAGGTCGTCTGGTCGGCTAAGGGCGTCGCCCTACTCATTTAACGCACTAGTAGATAGCCTAGCCACTACCATTTTATAGCCATAAAGATATCAGCAGGTATAACTTTAGAATACCGAACAAATACATTTTCTAAATTAACCTGGAATCAAAATAAAAGTTTAACACATATCTAAGATATGGGTAACACACTTTAAAACATTTTTTCTTAATTTTTGTATTACGTAGAAATCAGACTTATATTGTCTCTGCCTCAATGATTTTTTATACAACAATCTGCAGAACTCTTTTACAATCTGAACGGTTCTCGTCTTATTCAAAATGGAAAACTTATATTTTATATGTATTTGAAAAGAAAGGCAAAACATAGCTGAGAGCTAGTTTTTACTATAATACTTGTAAATAGAATACTACAGTCACCGTGGGAACATAATCCTACGCCATTCTTGACAGCAAAGCTTTAAAGCGACTCCGCCGAGCCTTATTAAATTAATAGAAGGAAATAGCTAAAACATTAAACTATGTTTTAGCTCACACGAAAAAATAATAATTAAGAATTGATATCAATAGATGGACTTGGTACCTACCCCTAGTGTAATTTTAAAAGACCATTGGTATTTTACAAGTAATAAGCGATCATAATACCTATAAATAGTCATAACAACCCAGCAACAACACTAGTACCAGGATACTTCACAGTGGTGCATTGTCGTACACCACAATGAGTTAAGCAAGTCTCATTCCGTAAGCGTATAATAAACATTAATAGGGTCTCCGAGCTCAGGAGACATTTTTCAATTACTCTCATCTCATTGTAATATCCGCACCGCGGCTGGGCTTGGACAATGAGCCTGTCATTGGTGCGTAGGAGGCTGCGAGCTGTGTTGAGCAAGTACCATGTAGTTTTGATCGTTTTGACAGCTCACATAACAATGTAGACGGTATGCTGCTCATATCATTTGGGTTAGTTTTTGCAGACTATGACTTTATTCGATGTTCGCCCCTATACCTGTTCGCCTTGTTGCGTCCAGCTAACGCGCGAACTCTAGAGCGAGTGCACGTATCGAGGGAAATGGAGCGCCAACATTTTGACACGGAAACGCGCGTTGATACGCTCCTTGTGGACGCAACGTTCGCGCGTAATACGCGCGAGAAACGCGGCGTATTCGCCCTTCCTGGACAAGCACTAAGTGTCATTTTGATAAGTTAAAATGATTTGTTGAAGCTAGTAATTTCGATCAGGCTAGAAATGGGATAAAGCAATAACACATTTTAAATAATAACCACCACAAAATAAAGCTTAGATTATTCATTAATTTTAGAACAATGTAAAAGTCTAAAGCTTGCAACAAGCTCGAAAAACAGAGGACGCATCATAACTGTGTGTGTGTGTGTGTAAATGGAAAACATTAACACGTCGCTACAAAAACAAACGAAAAATGATGGCAACTTTTTACATAAAGTTAACTCTGGTTGGCTATGGGAAGACACACAAGACACCTAGAATACAAGTTTGAATTTGAATAGAACGTAAAATTCCCAATTTCCATAAGGAGGCAGCTGAACTCCGTACAATAATGAAGACGAGTCTTGGCGCGCAAGCTCACTCGCGCTCCGAATACAAATTAGTCACAACTGAGATTTATTCCTTGAAATGCTAATACAGGAACATCATGTCCATGACATGTTAACTTGAGATTGAATTAAAGATATTATTTTTTAAATTTAAAAGAGGATTTTAATTCCACTCACGTGTTTAGGTGCGCAAGTTCTGCTTTTTAGCTCCGAAATTTAAATTTCACAAAGAATGTTATTTAGTTTTTAATATTTACCACGAGAAATAATTTATCCAAAGACATCTAGAAAATTTAAACAATCTGGCACAAACTAAACTAAATTAACAAAGGTAGGGTAAACCGTAAGCGGCAAGTACAAACAGTCAATTAGTAACTAAATAGTAGTTAGAGATAATAAACTAAACACCTGGCAGGTCTAAAAGTCCTTTTGTCGCAAATTCTAATTAAAGGCGCAGGTGCCCAGCCCAGAAACAATGATTTCACCCACACAATTGTGTTAGATAACAAACCATTATTGTAATAGATGTATGAACTTTTGTCTGACTAAAATATAAATTTGAATTAGTTGTACTGGTAATTAAACAAATTTAACAAAGCAAAGTAACCCAGTAATTTTTTTAAGCAAGAAATTCAATGATTTTTGCATTAGATCAAATATGTGAGTAATTGCCGTTGTTACGAGTATAAAGCAATTATTTATACACATTCATGTAAACTAATATTATAAAATTAAGAGTTTGTTTGTTTCCGACTTTTGAATAACGCTATTGTGGAATCTGACTACCGCTGGTGCGTTTACACATAAACGGAAGAACTTTGATATCACACCTACTCATACATTAGTACATCGTATTTTAGCAACAATGTTAAATGCTGTAAATATTTCTAGAGAAATCAGGTGTTTCAATGATGACCTCTGTCGCGCAGCGGCCGAAGATCCGCTTGTGACGCAAAAGGTTGCGGGTTCGATTTCCGGCTCGGGGCAAAAACTAACATCAGGCATCTAGCACTAGATGTTATTTTTTTTTTGTAATGAATTTATTACTATCGGGTTACATATTAGTTGACTGAACAGCTTTCTGTAAGAGCAATGCATATTTACTGTTAGTAAAGAAAAATTTAAAGTTGCCAAGTCGTGGGCTCACGCCATTTACAATATAAACACGCGAGTTGCGAATAATTGTGGATTGTAAACAACACAATCAAAATTCTTCACATTCAAACTTCTTTATTGACGATATGATTGCATTAAATGTATTATGCACTCAAATAACGATAGTATGGCTAAAGCGCTCTACACACCAAAGCCGGCGGCCCGCCGGCACAGCCCGGCGGCCTAACCCGCCGGCCTTATTTTGTACTAAATAAAGCCGGCGGCCTACAAAATAAGGCCGGCGGGTTGGGCCGCCGGGCTGTGCCGGCGGGCGGTGTGTAGAGCGCTTAATACGCATAAAATAAACAATTACTGTTGGTACCTTCCAACACTGTGACATAGACACATCAGCGTCTAATAGTCCGGGTACATGGGAATCAAGTGATCAAATCAAATCGGGCTATAAGCTGCTTGTCGAGAAAACGAATGATTATTTTAACTAATAAATTTTCTACTCAGAAAATTGTATAAGTATACATAATATTGTTGGCCCTGTTTAATGTATCAATGGAGTAATGCTGCTTTCTCCATTGATCGGTTGCAGCCAGCGGAAGCAATAGGCATGTCTTGTAGTTCTGAGAAGTATGAACCACTTCCTTTAAGCAGCTATCAGTACTAGAACTCTGCATTCTTAAAGCTATGTTGTATTACAATGATTCCCATTAGAGAAAATCTGACCTAATATTGTTGTACCTATCTATTATTTATAAATTATTACCAGCTAATAATTATTTACTATTTAAGTTGTCTACATAATATAGTTTTAGATTTCTTCCTCGATAAATGTACTATCCAACATTGAAATATTTATTCAAATCCGACCAGCGCTTTCTGAGATTAGCACGTTCAAACAAACAACCTAGTGAATAAGATGTTTTTCCATGTGTAATATTTTATAAGGCTATATATCTAGCCAGTTAGGGACGTAACATAACTATAAACCCGCTTCTCATGTGAGACAAAACCAAAACAGCCATGAATGAATCTTTAGAACCGTTTTCAATTAAGTCCCTATTAAAGACGAGAAATATTCCAAGTGACTTACTCCATTCATTAGAGAAGTCAAACGATTGTTTGAATGCAGTTGAGATCGGAGCGTGATGTACATGCAAAATGGAGGCTTTATAAGCATTAATTCGTGACTGAGAATGAGAATACAGGGTGAATTATTACATCGCTATGAAATATCAACAAAGCGGAAGAATAAGGAATCATAATGACTACCTGTAACCATTACAAGTATGATGAGTTTAGTATAATATACTTGTTTTCCACGTGGATGCTTTGTCTGTGGTGTACGGGATTTTTCTCATGGAATTTACCTTTTTTAGGGTTCCGTAGCCAAATGGCAAAAACGGAACCCTTATAGATTCGTCATGTCCGTCCGTCCGTCCGTCCGTCCGTATGTCACAGCCGTTTTCCTCCGAAACTATAAGAGCTATAAAGCTGAAATTTAGTAAGTAGATGTATTCCGTGAACCGCACTAAGATTTCATAAAAACATTGAAAAAAAGTTAATTAAATTTGGGGGTCCCCATAAATAAAATTATATTGAACCCATACGTGTGGGGTATCTATGAATAGGTCTTCTAAAATCATATAGGTACTTAAAGGTTTCTAACATCATTTATTTCTAAACTAAATAGTTTGCACGAGAGACTCTACTAAAGTGGAAAACAGAGTGTCCCCTCCCCCCCCCCCTCTAACTTATAAAATAAGAGAATGATAAATCTTGAAAAAATATATAATGTACATTAGCACAAAAACTACCAACGAAAATTGATTTGAACGAAATCTATCAAGTAGTTTTTTTATAATACGTCATAAACTATGTCATATAAACAATTGCTGCGGAAGCCCACATAGGCGAGTCCGACTCGCACTTGGCCACTTTTTTAGATAATCAACTTTTCGCTTTAAACTATTAATGGGTGTCTGGGTGTTAGGTATATAAGTATATTTAAAAAAAAATATCTATGTTATGTATATTTTATTAGGTAGACCTCTAGTAACTGAACACTCTGTATAAATAACATTAACTACGTAATCCAAGCCATGTGAACTACAGCACGAAACTATGTCATTCATTATTTCATTGCTTTATGGGGCCACAAAGCGATATAAATATTCCCTGGACAATTCGCATCTCAAATTGTTTTAAGGGTACTACATATTTGATAATACTTACCTAATGGAAATATTTACAAAAGTATACATCTAAAAATTTTATAATTCTAATCCGTCACAAGCAAGCATATTGATTTAATTTTTTTTAAAGAATTCATTCAGCACTTTTATGCCAGTCTCATGCAAAATGAATATGCTTACGAATTATTTATTGTTATGTGAGTAGGGCTCAAATATTATTTTGTCTGATAACTATTGAACTTACCAAGTTTTTTTTTGTTTAATTATATTTGAGCTATAAAGGGGACGTAAAGGTCAGTCACGACTTCACAAGTCAAGAACATTGAAGTCCTTTTTTTATGATTCACAAGGGGTTAATTTAGGGTTTATAAAATTCAAAGGACTCCCTTAAAAAATTAAATTATTAATTAAAATAAATATACCTATTGTTGAGTCCTTCATTGAGCGGGTTTTTGAGTAATAATTCGTATATTTTAAGCTTTTAACACAATTTGTTTGCCCTCTTTTTACTGTGCAAAATATTATAATTTTATTACTTCATTATAAATATATTTACAAAGAGAGATTTGTCCTGAAGATGTTCCAGGTGTTCTGAGTGTTGTCTTTGTAAAATAAAAATTAAATAAATGTTGTGTGTCTGATCTATTGTAATATAACTTGACTAAAGTTCAAAGTAAAACATTGTAAGTACTCTTCGCATAGTTGATCACTTTCTCGATCAATTGTTTCAACATTCGCCACAGATCTAACACTATTCTTCTATTGGACCAAGAGCCTGTGATGGCCAGACCTTCCTTTAATTCACAAGCGTGAAAATTCTTTCATGTGTATGTCTAACATAGGTAAGAATAACCCCCAAACATGAAACCTGGATCGCGGTTCCTTTGGGAGATAACAACCTTTTACCTGTTATCTCCCAAAGGAACCACGATCCAGGTTTCATGTTTGGGGGTTATTCTTACCTATGTTAGACATACACATGAAAGAATTTTCACGCTTGTGAATTAAAGGAAGGTCTGGCCAGACCGGGCTCTTAGTATAGACTAATAACCTGTGATGGCCAGACCTTCCTTTAATTCTGAAGCGTGAAAATTATTTTATGTGTATGTCTAACATAGGTAAGAATAACCCCCAAACATGAAACCTGGATCGTGGTTCCTTTGGGAGATAACAGGTAAAAGGTTGTTATCTCCCAAAGGAACCGCGATCCAGGTTTCATGTTTGGGGGTTATTCTTACCTATGTTAGACATACACATGAAAGAATTTTCACGCTTGTGAATTAAAGGAAGGTCTGGCCATCACGGGCTCTTAGGTTATATACCGTAGCAACACGACCACGACAAACAAAAAGCTGTCAGTTATTTTTGAAAACGCCGAGAGCTTTGAATCCGACATGACGTCATCGATAGCCTGGTCAAACCAGCCACACAGGCTTTAATTATGGCACAATGAACATTGGAACAGGTGTGGTGGCACGTGGCAAGGCAATATACTCAGGCGAATATGTACCGGTGCATACCCACATAAAGCCCACTTCACTACAGTGACATACTAAGTTTGAATAGAGCCTCCCAAAGATAGACCCCAAACCCGTTTTGAGCGTATGAATTTAATTATGCTGTGCGGATGTCGGTAATATGTGCCTACAGCTTTTTGTTAATATAATGTCGCGTTCTTTTACTTTTTAGGGTTCCGTAGCCAAATGGCAAAAACGGAACCCTTATAGATTCGTCATGTCCGTCCGTCCGTCCGTCCGTCTGTCCGTCCGTATGTCACAGCCGTTTTTCTCCGAAACTATAAGAGCTATAAAACTGAAATTTAGTAGGAAGATGTATTCTGTTAACCGCACTAAGAATTCATAAAAAAATTTAAAAAAAGTTAAATAAATTTGGGGGTCCCCATACATAGAACCAAAAATTTAAAAATAAAATTTTACTGAACCCATACGTGTGGGGTATCTATGAATAGGTCTTCCAAAATCATCTAAAGGTTTCTAACATCATTTAATTCTAAACCTGATAGTTTGGACGTGAGACTCTTCCAAAGTGGAAAACAGAGTGTCCCCCCCCCTCTAATTTCTAAACTAAGAGGATGATAAATCTAGAAAATATATATATTGTACATAACCATAAAAACTAACAACGAAAATTGGTTTGAACGAAATCTATCAAGTAGTTTTTTTATAATACGTCATAAACTATTTCATATAAACAATTGCTGCGGAAGCCTACATGGGCGAGTCCGACTCGCACTTGGAAAACTATTGTTGTATGTATATGTCACCATTTTGTTCAGTTTACTTTAAATTTTCAACTACCTTCTTTTTATTTATTCACTTGTCGTTTCGATTTGTTTAAATTATTTATTCACTTGTCGTTTCGATTTGTTTAAATTTTTATCTACCTTATATTTATTTGATTGTGTTGTTTTGTGAAAAGATAAGATTGTAAACTAATAACTAACGCCGTGAGGTATAACATAATTTAGACTAAGTTAAATTTAAAATTTCTTATTTTAAGTGACTTTGTAAAAAGTTTTATAAGAAATAAAGTTCTTTAACCTTATATCAACTTCAATCAATATCAACAAAAAAATTCAATATTCATTATTAGCATTCTATTTTTATCAAATAACACAGAATATTGTGAGGTGAGGATGTATGTTTGTTACTCTTTCATGAGAAAACTATGTGCTGAACGAAATTTATAAACTGTAAAATTTTATAATTCATATACTATATCAGGATAGGATAACAGGATACTTTTTACCGCGGGTTAAAAACTGAAGGTTGCTTAAAAGATCTAACCATTCTGATGCTGTCGGGTATTTGGTATGGTCGATGATTTATCTGAACGAGTTTCATATTTCAAAATGATCTTAAAGTAGATCAAATAAAGTTTTGTGCCAGTTGGATTATTATCAAGAAATACGCGGGAATAAGCTGACATTTGATTCTTGTTTACCAATTTAATTTATTAGGCAAACCGTTCACTGCACACTCAATTTACCATTAGTAATGGTCAGGGTTAGGAAACCTTAGAATGCGTTTGTAATGCTACTTCGTGTTATCCTAACTAAATGAGCGTGAGAGTTAGTTTGTTACGCTTTCACGTAGCTATAAAATTAGGATTAAATAAAAATAAATAAATAAATATTTCTGGAAAATTCACACAGCAATCAATCAACCATCAAGTATCTTGCAGAGTTTCAGTGATTTACGAATCTGACATGGAACTCAGATTTACAGACCAACGAAAGCAAACAAATACAAAAAAGCTGTGTAATAATTTCTTACGGTAAACCTTAGATTTATCAAGACCCAACGGACACCTTATCATTAGTCAACACAAGACTAGATAAAGCCATACAACACTCAACAGTACTTCACCTTGAACGCAATCATATCGAAATGCAATGTTGTGATACGGTTGAACCGGCCGATTCATACAACTCATTACTAACCTACGAACAATGCAACCATTCATAAACTCTATGTAACCAGCTTGTAAATTCTGTTCTAATATGACTAATGTAGCAAATGGAATGAGAAAAATATTGCAAAAGTAAAAAAAAAGCAATAATGTTGCATGAGATGATCAAATCAATCTTTGAACGGGTTTATTTTTCGTAAGCAATAAATCAAATTAAGAAACAATTCCATTTTCATTTATGTAAATTCAAACGATTGCTGCAAATTTATGCGAAATTTCATGCTTTTAGATTAATATGATTACATAATTATGAAGAGCTTTAACTAATTATGCACATTATGTATTAGAAATACATATTGCAAAGCCCAATTGGGGTTCATGTTGAAAATAGACAACATAATAACAAACACATTGTACTAGAACACACCTATAAAATCAAAATTTGAAATCTATTGTCTTCTCAAACTAAATGTTACATGTACGTACCTACTTTAACGGTGAAGGAAAACATTGTGAGGAAACCCGCAGTTAATTGCTCTCTAAAAACATGAAAGTTCTCTCCTCAAGTTTACTGTCGACTAAGCATAGACTGTATTTTTATTTCATATTTTACATTATTTATTCTATTTACGATAAGATGTGGCATCCAACATAATTTGGACGGGCGGAGCCCCATGCACTGTTAGTAGATAAATAAAATAAATAACTAAATAACACAAACATCCATTCCTATTTCTAGAGCAAGTAGAACAACAAACCCCAGACGACATTACTGTACCGTAACATAGTAATCTTGATTCCATATTGTCTGTTCTCACACAGCTATTAGAGGTTAAAGTAGCGACTGCTTACCAATCTGCGTTCCGTTAAATTACTGCGGTAATAGAAATAACCGTCCAGTTAGTTTTTACAACGAAACTGGTACCCTTACATGCATAGCTGTTTTAATACCATTAACTGTATATACAAGGTGCCACAAAACATGGATCAGTATCAACTGATATACAAGATGCACAAAACATGAGTATGAAACGTCTGGAATCGAAATATAGCCTTAAGCAAAATTTATTGTCCGATAGTAACATTATGTAAAGAAATATAGATATAATTATAATACATTCCGAGTTGTTTGCGTAAAGCAAATCCTAATAAAAAAGTTACAGCAAAGAATACATCTAAAAAAGGTAAGTTTATTTACTTCACCGTCATATCTCATCACATGGTTTTAGCTGGAGGAAATTATATCTGCCAGGTTAGTATAATATTTTATAGATATAAGGATATTAGATATTAATAGATTAAACACAAAAGTACTAAATGTGTTGCTGGTAAACTAGTTGAATGTATTCCTTTCAATTAACATGTAAACTTATAAGCATGTTGACTAATACTATGGACACTTAACCTTCAGACTCTCATTGAATTCAACATTTATCGATAAAATTATGTTCTGATTTTATTATAAATTGTGTAAAAAGCATAAAATTATAAAGATGCTCTTAATAACCTTAAGAATTTTAAAATGATACGATACCTAATTATGTATAGTTTACGACGTTTTAGAACTGAATATTGTGTTTACATAAATAAATTTTGGTAGACAATTCTACACAGCAACATCTTGAAGCTCCCTAGGTAAGCTCGAAGCTACGGGTGCTAAATTTCTAATATATTTAATATAATATCTATACATACACTGATATAGATATACATCAACGCCCAGACACTTGGAAGGAATATTTGCCGATTGTACAAATTGTTGTGTAATCGAACCCGCAACCTTTCGAGTCGAAATGCTTCGCCCTTTGCACCATAGAGGCCATCAAGGACAAAAGATTTATGACATTTATGATATAATTCCATAAAAATCATTGGGACAAATGTTGAAAGCTAAAGAGTTTTCTACTTTTTATCGCAGATACTAGTTGCTAGGGCGCTGTCCATTGCCTTCCAGACAGGAAGAGCAGGTTAATTAGAATGTATAAGTAGTTGTTGCATCACCTAAGATATCAGCTGGAATGCTGCAGTGACATTGACATCGAATTTAAACCTGTAATACTCTTATGGTATTAACGAAGACTTAATATGTCTGCTCTTAAATTCTCTAAACCGTATTCTGTGAAAGTTTTCCTAATCGCCTTAGTTTATAATTCTTTGTTTACCTAAAAAATATAATTTATAAAGCATTTCCTATGTTGGTTTATGGACTTTATGGGACAAACCTATAGTTTTATCTTTAAAAATATAATAAGAAAATAAATCAAAACAATGTTTTAATTTTTTTAAAACTATCATGGTTTTTAACTACACTCGAGAGCAATGAATCCGGGTCACTCAAAGAATCCAAAAAATCTCGGAAAGTAAGAATGCTAGGTTAATGCAATAAATTGTATTTAATAGACAATTTAATACTCCTTAAATGAAAGTTAAAAAAATATGAGTCACCATACATTTTATTTACACAAAATTACATAAAGAAAAAAAACTGCTGATCTCTCCTTAAAACAAAAATAGGAAACATGAAATTTTTGAACTTTATGACGATTTTCTTGAATTTCAATACTTCGTATTACCTCCTCGTGCTTCCATTACTGCGTTTACGCGGTTTGGCATGCTGTACACCAAGTTCCTTATACGATTTTGGGGAATATTCTCCCATTCCTCTGTGAGAGCAATTTTGAGCTCAGGAAGCGTGATTGGGGGAGGGTTTCGTTGTTTTACGCATCTCCCTAGCTCGCCAGACCAGGAACGGGCAGAACTAGGTGTACCACAGCACGAGAAGACCGATACTTGGTGAACACCATGCTTCGAAATCGCTTTCTCACAGGAACTGAACTCACAAATCAGTTTCGACGCCTCGGAGGAAGTAACCCAAGTGCATGGACAGTAAGACGTCGGCTTGCTGAATCTAACTTAAAACCCCTTAGACCTGCAAACGGCCCTAAACTGGAGCGTGGCCATCGTATTTCAAGACTAAGATATGCCCAGAACCACGTAAATTGGAGTATTGAAGATTGGTCGAAAGTTATGTTCTCCGACGAATCAAAATTTATGCTCTACAAGCACGATGGAAGACACAGAGTGTATAGAAGACCAGGGGAAAGATTCAAGCAAGCATGCATCGAAGAAAAAGTAGCCTACGGTGGTGGGTCTGTACTTGTGTGGGCCGGAATTTCCTCTGAAAGTCGCACAGAGCTGGTGATCATAGAAAACGGCTCTTTAACTAGCGTAAGATATGTGGAAGAAATCCTCAACGAACACGTTGGTCCATTTATGGTCAATTTGGGTGAGGATGCTATATTTATGCATGACAATGCCCGACCTCATACAGGTAGGATTGTGAATGACTACCTTCAAGAGATGAACATTACTTGTATGGAGTGGCCAGCGCGCAGCCCGGATATCAACCCGATCGAGCATGCTTGGGACGAGCTAGGGAGATGCGTAAAACAACGAAACCCTCCCCCAATCACGCTTCCTGAGCTCAAAATTGCTCTCACAGAGGAATGGGAGAATATTCCCCAAAATCGTATAAGGAACTTGGTGTACAGCATGCCAAACCGCGTAAACGCAGTAATGGAAGCACGAGGAGGTAATACGAAGTATTGAAATTCAAGAAAATCGTCATAAAGTTCAAAAATTTCATGTTTCCTATTTTTGTTTTAAGGAGAGATCAGCAGTTTTTTTTCTTTATGTAATTTTGTGTAAATAAAATGTATGGTGATGGTGACTCATATTTTTTTAACTTTCATTTAAGGAGTATTAAATTGTCTATTAAATACAATTTATTGCATTAACCTAGCATTCTTACTTTCCGAGATTTTTTGGATTCTTTGAGTGACCCGGATTCATTGCTCTCGAGTGTATATTTGAACATGAAACGGGTATCATACTAACGGGTGTCTGTACGTGAACATGGCGCTTGCAACAGTGTCGAAATATCGGAAAACTCAAAAACATTTAAATCATGGTATGATACCCGTTTCATGTTCAAATAATATTTTAAAATACCATAAAGGTCAGTAAAATTCATTTATAAACATGCACAGCCGTGTACATCAATCAATATGCAAGTTTCTAAATCAAACAAGCTTGGAAATTTTTTTCTATGACCTCCATACTTCTTTTAACCGTATTCCGTATGGAGTATATCGTAAAAAGTTGAAAAACCACAGTATTCTAATACTACTGGATGTGTAACAAGTCGAACAAGTGGCAGCATTCTTGGCAATCAGCACTACCTATGGTTATGATAGAGATGAGTATAACTTGAGGTTTAATCGTTTAACTGTTTGTAAATAGATTAGTGATTAGACTGTTTGTGATGCCGACTGATATGACACTTTATAAAAATAGCATTCCAGACGCGGATAAAAATTAATTGTAGCCTATTGAGTTATTTTAATGCAAAGTTGGTGTGAGAGAGTAATATGCATTCACTCTTAGGGTATTTAGAAGTAAATAAGTAAGATTTCGGTAGGTATCAGTAAATTTCAAAATCATTGCGATAATAAATTTCCATGCCTGCAGAGTTCAAAAACCTCAGGGAACCCGATGGAACAACATATTTTTCTCACAAAGCATTGTAACTTTAAAATAAGGAACCTTATTTTGAAAACTTGTTTATGTAGCATTGTATGCGAGTATGCGAATGTTTTCAATGCCGACTGTAAAACACATCACATTCGTATACACAGTGTTGTAAATCATGTTCAAATAAGCAGATTAAAAATGTTCTCTAGCCGCCTCGACCGCTGGTTAATTAATACTACAAGTGCAATAATTTGACTATCTCACAAATATTATAAACTAAAACATTTAACAAACACCTAATATTTAGTGCTAAATCTGCGATAAACCGTTTTATAGTCATATTCAGCACCATATCTTTAAGCCTGGTCACGTCCCCTAAATGACCAGCACTCACGACACGGCAAAACATTCACAAAACCAATCTTAACAGACCTTAAATATTAATATTACCAAACACAACTGTAATATGGTCTCCTTAAAATAGGCATCATCTCGCAACAAAATTAATTAAATTTAAAAGATATAATCGAAGGGTCGAAGAGTCCCACTCTTCGACCCGATTGGCCCAAATGAATTGTCCCAATTGTCGCCTAACCCATAGACCTGGGGCATTTGGTATAATGACCGCACTAAGCAAGCGGGTTAGTGACCGCAGTTAGTTGCATGGCTCCGACAATTTTCAATAAAATACCAATGGACATAAGACAATTACCAAGCTGGAATGAATTCCAAAGTAAGGTTAAGAATATATTGACGAATAAATGTGACTATACAATAAATGACAAAAATGTAAAGTAAAAATCTTCATAATGAATTGAGCTTTCTAAATTATAAATATGATGCATGTACCTAACAATTTATTCGGCAACATCTAGCGCCATGTAAGTAATTCAAACGTATGTTCAACTAGATATCTGATAATCAGAGATAAAACTATTTCAAAATTCAAAATATTTCCTATATCAATATTTGGAAGAGATTAATCCCAGTTGAATTGTTGACAAGACTATTTAGGTTTACTAAACTGAAGCTGTTGTTTTAGATATAATTGAGACAATAGTTTACTGACAATGCCCTATTACCTCATGCTCAGAGCACGTTAGAAGAATGTGAATTGTTATATTCGCGACAAGCGAGATACGTTCAGCACTCACATTTAGATATGCAAATCACAACTTGCTCCTAATACGAGATCAAGTTCTGATTCAAACTTTAAATTGAATAGCAGCTTAATTTAGAATATTATTTAGAAAGATGTGAGTATAGAAATACGGCTATGTAAAAGGGAAAGATATGGGTTTAACAGTTTAAAAAATAAAATTAGTTACACAGTAAAAAGTTCGCGAGAACCCAAATTATCAAAACCAGAACTTTTTTATGAGTGACTTATTCGTGATGAGTGATGTGATGACTCAATAGCAGGTCCTAAAAACTTGAAATATTTAGCAATTACATGTTTTATGTCACCTCCGTATCTTACTAACAAATTATAGACAAAATTTTGCAACTTTAGGTATATGTTTGCTGAACCGATCTATGTCATCGCGCCAGCGTTTTTTCTGTCTACCTCCACGTCGAATCTGATAAAACGCGAGCAAAATAGCGAAGGACTGTTAGCACAAATACAGAAAATATACAGCAATTCATCAAAGATATGCGTAGTACAGCCATAATCATAAAAATTATCCCCCAAATACTTGCGACACGAGCGTAACCTCACATTAAGCCGCATCAGGAATCCGGACATTAAAAACAGATCCAAGTTGTTTTAATAACACGCCATCGTAGTATAAAAACCGGCACAGGTAGGGCGAGGAATCCCTTCACACAAAATAATTATAACGAGGTAATTAGAATCAGTTCCCATGACACATACAGAGATACTTGCAGAGATGCGCCGTACCGTACTTGTACATACGAACAAGTATTATAGTACGGTGCTAAATTACCTACTTTTCATGGGGCATGTTGAAAAGTTGAAACAGAAACGTTAGATGTTCAAAATAATTCGTAGATGCGTAAATGGTTGATTAGATTTATTCTGTAAATCTTTGTTCACAGTATGTAAAAATACTTTGCTATGTGTATTATTAAATTCTTTCATCATTGTTATTGAACTAGTAGTTCTTTTGGTATGACAATAACGTGTGATTGATGCGATAGTAATATCCCGCGACCGTTGCTCGTATCCGATACGAGTCCAATTGAAGCGGCCACACCGCATTGCTCCTAATCGCAGTAATAGAGCTTATCGCAAACTTGTTCCGCAATGCCATAGGAGAAATTAAACATGACTTACCGGTACTATTCTCCGGCACGGCGTGGAGAATCCCGCATAGGGCCGATGGTGCCGCTCGGCTCACTGTTTCCTCTTCCTCGCAATCATTGGTTTGCGCCGGCTCGAACAGCGTCAGATCTAAGCCGTCCATATCACTCCGCGCCGACGCGCAATCTTCTTCGACAACTCGCTCACAAAAGTTTTCCGGTGACTCCACATCCTTAGGGCTCCGACAGCAGAGTCCGTCGCTCAGTGGGTCACAGCAGCATGTATCCGAGAACGGTTCAAAGTCCCGACAATCAAACTCGCATCGCTCAAAGCTGTCACATGTGCACGACGACAGCGCATCCGAGTCGGATCCTTCTACCAGGAACAGATTGTTCTGTACGTCTTTTTGCGATGCGTCTGATAAGAAAAACGGAGTGACTGTGTATGGCACTTTCTGCAGTTGTAATAAGGAGTCTGGTTCCTCATTGTCTATGATTTGTGGGAGTTCGTCAGTGTCTAATTGAGGACGGCAGTCTTCATAGCGCGCAAAGCTGGATGTATCAGTGAGGTTGGAGGAGCGGTCCACAGAGTAAACATCTGCGTAAGGATCGATGGTGTCACTGTGTTGCGTCTGTTGTCTGAAGGGCGAGTTGTTCGCTCGTGCTCCGAGGAATATGGTGGTGTAGGGGCAGGTGTGTTGTGGACGGCTGCGGTCGGCGCGGCGCGGGTAGCTGGCCGCCAGCGGGTCCAGGGCCACTCCGTCCGTGTTGATGTACGCCTCGCTCGTCGAGAGCACGTTGTACCGCCAGTCCGGCATCGCAGATCATCACTTCACTTACACAATAAACAGTTCACTTCATTTCGTACTGTAAACATTATATCATGGGTGCTCTCACAATAGAATCGTATTTCTATTTTACCACGGTCAGTGTCCGCATCAGTCTAAATAAAGACTACTTTATTAGTGCTGTTATGGCTGCCGTATTAATTTAACTCTTCTATAAATAAGCTCCAGCTTGAGTTCGTTAGTTAAGAAGTGGCTTTTATAAATGTAAAAAATATAATATACTGGTAAAATATAAACTCGTCTGGTCCTTAAACTCTTTAGAAAATATGAGTACATTTGTCCGTTATACGCAAACATGAATAGCACAACGGCCATATGCGTCAAGCGAAGTGGGTCAACAGAAAGCAATAAAACTTCATCTCTACGTACATATGTTATATACCAAATATTGCAACAAGTACTGAGAAATGGAACTGCGGAAGCTCTCTACATTTGCTCTACATTTGATGTTGACTTCATTTCCCGATAAGCTACTCTAGTTTATAAGGTCCAATGAATATGATTAATACTTATCTGTATAGTTCTGCAAATTTCTACTATCTATATTATAAGAAAAAATAGTTTTTTTTAAGTAACCTAAAGTAATCTTGAGACTGCAGACAGTGCTTACGATTACGATGTAAAAATTACCTTCAAAATGCGCGCGGTTTCGGTCCTTATTTAATTATTCCCAGATGTACATGGTTATTGTCTTGGTTCAACAGAGTAGGAACTGAAATAGCAGTTGCGCTATCGACTAAAATCAGCTTAGGTATTTGACAAATTCTACATAATAGCACTTTCGGAAGGATTACAAAACCGAACCAACACCATAATAGCAGGCAAACAGGCATTGAATTGTCAATATTGTACAAAATACCATTGTTTACTGTCTGTCCGTGTTTGTCATGGCTACTGACTGGCTCGTAAAGTTTAATCGGGGATGCAGTAAAGTTTGGTTTGATACCGCGGTACGGTAAAACAGACCGCCTACCTACCGTTATAAAGAGAATTTGGTACATTACAGCGCTTAATCGGTATATTTTGTGGCTATACATGTTAATTAGTGGATTAAATTAGTAAGACTATATGGGTTTTAGTTGTACTTGTTTCAATGTTTCTGTAATGAGCTTTTTGTAAGTTTGTTCTGGGGAAAATTTTGAAGAGATTCTTATTAGAAATAAAAATTAATTGCTGTTCGTTAGTCTAGATAGGCTAGACCGATTTTGCTGAATTTCTTTCATATAAAAGGTGAGAAAGATGATGCTATGTGCAGAAAACATGCATTCATGCATGAACCTAAAATGTCTTAAAAATGCTAGTGCCAACCAGATTCAAAGATTATTTTACTTTGAGAAATAAATGTATCGCTGTGTATCATTATCAACTACTTGCTAAGAGCCATTATAAGTAAGCCTAAGAACCCTTTACAATTTACACCGCGAATGCATTGGAAATCTCTTGCAAAACAAAAGCTCGAAATGTTTACAAAGTTGCAGCGCACTATTGTTTGTAACATTTCTAAAAAGATTCGTCCATATTATTACAATACGTGCTTGCTCAATGAAATACATGTTTACAAAAATTTATTACCTTTTTTGCCTATAGCACTACTATATGCAGTCCATAACAAATATTTAAGCTTAAGCTTACCTTTTTATGAAAAATCTAGGAATACCGAGTACGAACTCACGAACTATAATCATAAAGTTGATCTCTATTCAACTTCCTTACAAAGATGTTTCTCTAGCTAGACTACTCGAATTCCGAACTATTCCTTTTCCGGAATGTTTTTATTCCAAAATTGAAAATGTTAGGAAACTGGACATGACCATACAAAAACTGGCTAAGGCACGTGCGCGGGTCTTCTGGGCCAAATGCGTTGGCGACAAAAACATCGCGCCGCGGTCAATGCACGAAAATTACTATTCTCTCAAACAACTTAGCATAACAGACTTAATAATATACTGTGATACAAGATACAATATGTTGGATGATCTTTAAGTTTCTCATATTCTGTGCGTGTGGTGTTGGCCAAGGAATAGCAGCAGCACCAACCCCTTATCTAATCGAGATGACGTCAAACTAACTTATCTTACCTATTAGAAGACTGGACACAGTGTCACAGTGTCGTTTTGTGTATAATATCAACTTATTGCGATTGCTAATACGCCAGGTACGCGTGTGATTTTACCAAATCCCTAAGACCTATTAACTCCTTTATAAATACGTGAGTAATTCTCGTTGCTATAAAATTACCTATCCAGTAGTAGTAGATTTGTATGAGGTTTTGTTGTTTTGACCTCGTGAACGTTTATCTCGATGGACATCAAAGTTTTCACTACAAAAACTGAGGTTTACTTCACCTAAGCTATAAGTATATAAGTAGGAAGACCATGTAAATCGCCTAACGGGTATCTATGCACGGTCGGCTTACACCGTGATTTAAAGGATTGCAGTTTGTACCTGATACATAAAACATGGGGAAGAACCAAAAAGCGGAAATGATCTAAGGCATGATCTTTACGGTGAAAACATCTCCATAAGATAAAACTACAGATTGTTTAAAGATAAAATTTTGGATAATAGTTAAACACATCAACATTTTTCCGGTAATACGAGAATCATCACCAATCCGTACTCTCTATCGTCAAGAGATAAGTCCCAGATCCCAGTCCAGTCCCAGTGTCTTAGCAGTAGGTACGTAAAAAATGGGGGTGATTATAAATCATTGTTGATATGACATGCTATTTCAACATTTTAAACTATAGAAGAGGTAAAGGTCTTTACATAACGGTATGTATATCTATCTACTTAGGTAAGTAGGTATATTCAAAACAAACAATTAGGTTTCGTTTCGACTATTTTGACTTCACTACAAGAACGAAACTGCGACAGACCTCTGATAAGACCAGAGAGAGGCTATTGGAATTACAAAAGGTATAATTTGACCAGTTATCTAGAAAAAGTATAAACGCGATTGCAGGTGCGAAGACAAGTACATGTAAGATTATGCTCCGCAATATTACCTATCAATAATAATGGGTTGTTACGCAAGTGGCTTACCAAGAATATAAGAGTGGATAAGAACCGCACTTTTACTAGCGGAACGATGTAATGCTGAGAAAATGTGTTACATACATATTTCCGCTACCTAATTAACACAGTTTTTGCTAGATCAACAACAAACATACATTGTTGATAATGTGACACTATCACACATTTTCTTATTATATAAATAAAAGTCGTGTTAGTTACACATATAGGATATTATAAACAATAACACAAAAACAGCTAAATCGATTGGGCTGAACTTTGATGTGAAGTAGCCGAGAACCAGTAAAGGACAAAGGCTACTTTTTACAGATAAAAAAAATTATTTAGGCGGATAGCTATTCAATAAATGTATATCTAAATAACATCTACTGGAGTATCATCTATTAATGCTATTTAACTTACATATTTTCGGAGTTTTACTTATACTATGAAAAAAACACAAACACGTGTGTTAAATGCATAATGCATAGAATATGATACGAAAATATTGACTGTATGGCGAAAGTTGTCCCCAATACGACGGAAAGCTCCCTAGAGACGAGGTCGCATACTTCACAATGTAGGCAACAATATTATGACATATTTAATATGCCAGAATATCCCGAATTTTTTTTTTAAGTATATATGATAAACATAAAAGATAACATAAACAATTATAATCAATGTCGTCGTGAAAGTCGTGTTAGTTACACTCAAGAACGGCTGAATCGACTGGGCTGACCATTGGTGGCAAGGTAGCTTAGAACCAGGAAAAGGACATAGGATACATTTTACCGCGGGAATTCTAACATAACGCGGGCGAAGCTGCAGGCGGAAAGCTAGATTATAAATAATAAATAACATAAATAATATATTTTTGTCGTGATTAACATAAAAAGGATATAAATTAAACTAAAAAACATGCTGTTTGACAGTAGACGAACATCACTAACCCGTCAGCTAAGCGCGGTGGTCTATTACCAATTCCCCTAAAACATTTAATGGGTTCTGTTGGGGAGACCCAAACCCAGAAGTGGAACTTAATATGATAATGATGATGATAAAACTTTTATTGCATTTGCAAAAAAAACAGGTGTAACAAACACCGATCATTACTTTTGCTAAGCATTAAGCCAATTAAGTAGTTCAGAAAGCGCAAATTGTTTTAACCAGAAAGGGAAACTTTGTAATACGTTAATATCTACAAATAGGCATTACATAACTGAAGTGAAGGGTTTGTTTGGTTTACCACCCATACTACACTAAATCACATAACAAAATAAATAAATAAAAAAAAACTTAATTTGGATGTTAACGTATTGTAACTTTCTTCGTAGTAATAAACGATTTTTATCCTTTACTAGCTGTCCCGCCCGCGGCTTCTCCCGGTTTATTCCCATGATTTCTCACCTTTTAAACCTTCCCTGGACTGCTACGATTATTTCAATACCAAAACCGTTTTAGCGAGACTAACGATTGATTTTTATATATAAGAAGAATAATATAAAATAAGTGTCCTGATTTATAATAATAAACTAGGTTTATCGTGCGTCTCAGCTAGCAAAATGATAGACATTTTACGACGTCACATTATCGCTTATATCCCCACGGTAACATCGTCGTAACTTATATGGCATCTAATGGGTAACATGTTGGGTAAAACAGTATTATGAAGGGTAATGTCGATTTTGTGTCATGTTACTATTGTGATGCCAAGCGACATGCCATACATTAACAAAAGTAAACCTACATCGAGAAAGGGTTTTGTAGGTAAATATTGTTTATTTTAATATAATATGTTTAGCCAATTATTATTTAATATTGCGTTAAATTATTTTAAAACATTTTCATTAAAATGTTCGGGGGAGATTATGGGAATGGCCATTTTTGTCTCATTCCCACAATCCCCCCTAAGGGGTATTCTTTTCAGGGGTTATTTTGGGAATAATCCTATTATTAGTACCTATGTTTGTTGATTTGTACAAGTAATTTGTCGTTCATTTATCCACATAAATAAGTAAGACCCATGTAAAATGTCAAATAAAAAATAATATAGGTATTTATGGACCAAGAGCCTGTGATGGCCAGACCTTCCTTTAATTCACAAGCGTGAAAATTCTTTCATGTGTATGTCTAACATAGGTAAGAATAACCCCCAAACATGAAACCTGGATCGCGGTTCCTTTGGGAGATAACAACCTTTTACCTGTTATCTCCCAAAGGAACCACGATCCAGGTTTCATGTTTGGGGGTTATTCTTACCTCTGTTAGACATACACATGAAAGAATTTTCACGCTTGTGAATTAAAGGAAGGTCTGGCCAGACCGGGCTCTTAGTATAGACTAATAACCTGTGATGGCCAGACCTTCCTTTAATTCTGAAGCGTGAAATTTATTTTATGTGTATGTCTAACATAGGTAAGAATAACCCCCAAACATGAAACCTGGATCGTGGTTCCTTTGGGAGATAACAGGTAAAAGGTTGTTATCTCCCAAAGGAACCGCGATCCAGGTTTCATGTTTGGGGGTTAATCTTACCTATGTTAGACATACACATGAAAGAATTTTCACGCTTGTGAATTAAAGGAAGGTCTGGCCATCACGGGCTCTTAGGTTATTAGGTATGACTCATTTACCAAACTCAAAACTTAATACAAGTTTAGCTTAGAATATCCTCTTTAAACATCTACATTGTTAGACTAGGTATGTTCACCTAGTGTAGGAAAGTGTATATACAATTCAATAAAACTTATATATTAATTCAAATAAAGCTTAACTAAAGCTCTAATGTTAAAAAGGCACCTAAGTAATTAAATCTTTCTAACGGAGCTTTTTCAAAACACCCACGAAACTTTTCTCAAATATAAACCAAATACAAATGGCCGGTGTTGATAAACAAAACGGCATTTATTACCCAACTACGGTAAATATTGTTGTCACACTGGCTGTCTGTTCGTAATAAAAACCCAAACGATTAATGTTCTAATGTTGATGAAAGATTAACAGCCACTATTTCTGATTGTAAGGAAGCTATTAATGCCAAATTGTATCTTTAGTAACTTAAGATGTTTTAGAGCCATAACAAAGTTAATATAGCACTTGCAAAAATAATATCGATAGACACTCGAGATCGTAAAAGATGTACACAAATATCGGACATCGACCGTAGTAAATAAACAGAACTGAAATTTCACACTACACAAATCCTCAGCATCCTTAGAACTTGTTTATTCACCTTATCGATTTATAACATCGATAAATCGGTTGACCGTTTCGAATGATTCGATTTAAATTTGAATTCGTTTCGTCTCGCACCGTGTGCGCGTGTTAGATCGCGCGGGTTCATACTGACTGCGTGCGAGTGCGCCCCTCGCCTCCGATACTAACTCTCCACTAATCCATGACCCCGTACAAACTATACCACAATCTGCAGCCCAACTATCGAACAATCTGCGGTCTCTTTGCAGCTGGCAAACCGTTACTAGGGGATAAGGATAGGTTTCTCAAACATCTGAATTCAAATAATTCATATCTATCCTGCCTGTCGTCACATCAGAACCAGTTTACGTTGCTTTTTGACTATTACTAGGGGATAGTTGCATTGCTAAGATAATATCTGAGGGGTTTCATTGTTACATTAGGGTTGGCACAATGCATAACTAGTTGCGTTTTAACCCCTTGATTCAAATATGTTTTAACGATTAAGTTCATCACCATCATTACAATTACAAGCCATAATACGTCTACCAGGGCCTTGTGCCCTGTAATTAGACTCCCCAGTATAATTTATTTATAGTTTTTGGGGAATTTGGTTAAAACAACACGCTTACCAAGCGGTTTGGTGATCGCAGTAAGTACAATACACAGAAACAAACAGACGTCCTGTTCTGTTTTCTGGTAAATAAATCTCTTGAGGTTTGACGACACCCATGACTATAAATAATATAGGTGGTAGGTATTTTAAGGCTACCACTTCACGGTACGGGTATTAGATCAATCATCAATAATAAGCTATGAAACAACTAATTCGCATGGCCCTCGATAGAGACCGGTTATAAGATACGATTTGAACTAACCTTTCCACTGCGATTCAAGCGAGACGGCCGAGATAAAAATAGTATCGAGTAAATAATACGATGTGAAATTTAATATTTGTCATTTTATATCCATTTGTGGAGAGGACACTGGGCCTTGCTTAATTGGACTTAATTGAAAAGTCAAAGGTTGTTTTCGTGCTCGCTTATGGCCCTTAATGATTACTGACATTTTATTGTTGTCCTGTTTATGGGACATTTGTAAACTAACAATAGAATAAAGGAATATCGAAATTATTCTAAAAATAATTTTCCTTGGGAGCTTTTTGATGAAAGCTCTATACGGGCCGTCTAAATTAACTTATAATATGACTTTTTAGACTTGTTAAAACATCTATAACGGTCAGCAGTGTCTTCCCTGTGAACCAACTTACGGAATCATCCGCCTTGTAAGGGTGGTGATTATACCAAATCCCCCAAATGTTCTATTGGGGAGATCCGTTCCTAGTAAAAGGACGTAGTATTCGAGGTATTACGGTTATGAGGATGATTATTATTGTACCATGCAAATGTAATAAATACCAATTATACACCCCAAAGATCTCTTTAATTAATTCAATCTCAAAGCTCTAAACACAATTATTTTTAAATTCTATTTAAATACGGATTAACAATAATCAATACATTTCGGTAAACGAGGCCACAACTAAGGAAACTATATTTTTTATAGAATTTACGAGATCATTAAAACCAAGAAGCTTGTAGTAAATAGCCGTTAGAACTTATACCGGATTTCCATACACTCAAATTTAATTAATGAAACCCACTTTGTTAAAGTTATGGTATATTATTCCATTTTAAGCGGTTGATAATTAATAACTGATGACTGAATTCTTATTATATAAAAAGCATGTAATGTTTAAAAATATTATGTTTTAATGATTTTGTAAAATGTTATCTCAGGATCTACTGTTTTTTTTTTTAATATAAGCCATATTTTATCGCACAAAAATCCTATTCAACCGCAAGCAAAGCCTTAGCACCCTTAACCCATAACCTTATTCTCCAAATTTAGTTTCGCTAAAACTCAAGAATGGCTGGGCCAACATAGCTGATTTTGATCTTGAAAGATTTTTAGTTCAGGGAAGATTTAAAAGGTGAGAAAACTACCAACTGGAACTAACCAACTAAAAACTGCTACCAAATTAAATTTTGCACTTTAAGGTTAGTCCTTTTTTAAACTTTTTCTTTTATTTATTTTTACTTTTCTCACGGGACAGGAGTAGGCTAAACAACCGAGTTAGTAAACAAACAGGATCACTAACGCGGTCGGCCATCGTTTAGTCAACATTGGAATGGAGAATGTGCATGTCAACATTTAGATTTTTATCCTAAATTATTATAAACGCGAAAGTTTGTTTGTAACAGTATGTTGCTCTTTACAAAAACTACTGAATTGATTTAGCCACCTATAAAACTTCACAATATTAGCTAACAGTATTAGAATTTGCTTCATACCATAGAATGAAAAAATTGGGTTAAGAACGACACTAGATGCACTTGAAATTTTAACAGAAGCCTTATCAATAAATACTCCTATAAACAAACGTAATTTCTAAGTCAGACATAACAATAATAAGATGAACCAATTTATGGCCATGATACTCATATTCAACAATAATGAATAACTTTACTCTTTATGCTTATGAAAGATCTCATTTTAGGTACTGAATATAATTTAAGAAATGTATATAGACTATGGATACATAGCAATTGTTTTGTAAACGTAATTACTAGCTGTTAGTTCTGCACTAGACAATTATCAACACAATGACACCCACATAGATTGGAAGCAAGTGCTAAGTAATCTACGGCAGTGCTTTGTGAATCAAATTGTGTGTCGTTGACCTCAGGGTATGCTGGCTGAGATGATCTGTGACTGTGAAACTTTTTGTTGATTTAGACGTTGCGAAACACCATGTGTTTTGTGTTATAATTATAGGCCGTGGTCTCATTCTGGGAAAGATTAAGTGGTCTAAGCCGGAAAGCTTAGAAACTTTTTTTGTTGAAATTAATCTGAGATCAAAAAGATAATACAAATATATTATTTAAATATAACTTTGATATAAATATATTCATTTAAGGTTCCGTATATTTAACATAAACCAACCTCAGTCAATGCTCAGTTTTTAACATTCTGGTTTTCTAGGTTATTACTACATCCCATAGGTACCTATATCACAAGTTCAAAGTAATTATCTGTAATAGTAATAAGGTAACATTCGCTATTATGCTGGAGTTTAAAGAAGTTTTATATCATCAATTATAAGTTACTATCAACCAGTTTAACAAATTTCTTTAGATACTAATACTTAAATATTCTACGAACCTAAAACTTACTTTAAATTACTGTACTTTTTATATACAGCACTTTTGTCTTGGCCTTTACCGGAATTTTTATCAGGTGGCGCCATCTAGTAAGGAGTAGCTAAACTAAAGTTAGTGGTTGTGCTGCCATCTAGTTTCGATAAAAGTAGCTGTGTTAAATAATCAACTAGGTGGCAGCACAGCACTATCTCTGGTATATAAATATCTCTAAGGATGCAGTAGAGCAGAGTAGGTATACTGTTTTCTGTCTATGAAATGCAATTCGTTATAAGTGGCGCAGTGGATGAAAGTATGCCTGCGAAGCAAGAGGCAATGTCTACTTCGCAGGTTCTATTACCGCCTTAGAACAAAAAAAATTATTTGGGGTATTCTGGGTGTTGTATAATATTGTACACACAGCAATTTGTGTGAACTGTCCTGCGATATTTATTTTCATTTATTTATATTTATAGGTATAAGAAATATGTACACTAACAGGACTATTGACGATTGACTGTTCCAGGTGTGAATAATGTCCTCGATCGTAACATGCCATTTTAAAACCGTTATGATACAGAACTAAGAAGCTTTTGATAACATTAACTGACAGACACTCGGATAGATTCAGTTAGCGCATGACTCATTCAACTATGTAGCGCAATGTTACGATTACAATCATCGCACACGCACCGCATCGTAATGGCCCGAAACGTACAGTTAATGGTATTATGCGACACATTTTTGTGATTTAATTCTGAGAAAATACACATTATCTTGTCTCATACGTAAGTACTTATGAGATAAGTATCTTACATAGAAAAATATGGCAATTACCGAAACCAAGTCTAAAAAGCGAATGTTATAGTTTAATGAGGCGTTGGAAAAGTTTAAGATATTTAACTACAGTCAGTATTTAGCTACAGAATTTTCCAGGTAAATCTGCCCCAATTTAGAATAATAAACGCATGCGAATACAGCGCCGGTCTTCCGTGGAAGCCAGTCGAATACCTTAAAGCATTATTTTTACGATTCTTATGTTGTAGGCAGGCACATAAATGTAATTAACGTGTGTGATTAAACTCCTAAAGGGTAATGTTACTCGTAACTCATTGTCCATAGCCAACACCAACCCATGCTTAGACCCCAAATCGTGACGAGCTTGAATAAATGACGGTTCCACCAAGGTCCAAATTGCTTAATGGCACCGTTACGATGAGGTCACTTGGAACCTAGTGATTTATTTAAATTCTGTTTACGCATAAATTCTACAGGATGTTTTCAATCTAAGACATAAACAAACAACTAACTTAATTATAAACTGTGACAATTGACAGGATACCGACTATGAATACTTCCATCCATAACTTAGGATACCTAGTTATTTAAAGTTTTATTAATTATGGAAATGCTTGAAAAATTATCTCGAAAATTGAAATACTATCTAAAATACTATCTATAATGGCATCAAATATTGGATTATTTCTAAGAAAATTTAGTCACAAATGCACTCTGTTCCAGCTGAAGAACGAAATTTGTTTTCAAAGTAAAGGTAGGTCCTTAGACCTCAGATCAGGTGTGAAAATGATGTAGGTAATTTAGGAAGTGATAATGGCTACGTGGAAAAAATTGCTTGATTATCATTATCCCCTTTACTTTACATACAGCTCAAAGTTAACGCTCGGCTTAACAAAAGGTTAACGTTCGTATTACACTTTGATTGATTACTTGATAGCTAACATCGATTCGATTCACCTACAAAATGCATAGCCTAAATAGCCAGTCATTATCGAAACATACCGTATATTAGATCTGACATTGTACAAACTATTGCTTAATCTGCGCTATGAATGACAATGCGCTCGGTACTTGGGCAGTGGTGGGTATGGAAAGTACGTCCTTCCTCACCCATCCGGTATGACTATAAACAGAAATGCCGCTGATAAGTTAGTACCTAAGAACCGTTAGCATAATTTTACTATTTAAACACAATCTTTTTATATATGTATATAAAAATCAATGCCACTTTCGTTGTAATTGACGAATAAAGGAAGCTAGAATGGTGGTGCCGCGCCATAGCTGAAGTCT
Source organism: Chloroclystis v-ata (assembly GCA_963691955.1). Classification (NCBI taxonomy): domain Eukaryota; kingdom Metazoa; phylum Arthropoda; class Insecta; order Lepidoptera; family Geometridae; genus Chloroclystis; species Chloroclystis v-ata. The sequence goes on from OY829905.1 coordinate 9,022,254, forward strand.
TTTGGAAAACGCTGGGTTTTCTACATGACTTCAGCGGTGGTGCTGGCAGAAATGAAAATAATAACCGGTCTAAAACTATAAAAACGAATAGCACAATACCAGACCAATGCGATAAACTACTGTTACGAAATTAGGTACTAAGCTAGGCAAGGTTTTCCTCAAATATTGGCTACATTTATAACTATTCACTCTTTGAAGAAGTACTCTTAGAAGGTACCCAGGTACTGACTAATAAAATTTAGATCAATCTGATACTTCAGAATACAACAAAAATAACTAATAGGCATCTAGAGCGAAGACCGTTCTTTATTTAATTTTAAATAACGGTAGAATATAGTCTGCATCCTTTGCGCGGTCACGCAACAAACTGTTTTGAATAAGGAACGAACGGTGCCTCCATTCAAATCGGTGTGAAACAACCTTCGTTGACCCCGTGGCAGTTTAGGTGTTTGTGATTTCTAAATTTGAGATGATAATTTGTTGCAAGAAAAGAAAAAAAATTAAAAGTTAATTTACAGCGTTGCTCGTTATGCTTTTGTGTCTGTAAATTCCCTTCGGTAAAAGTAGGTCTCATTATCTTGGCCGCCAATGCAAGAAAAATAAGTGTAACTCCCAGTGCTCACATGTGCAAAATTGCAGCATTGATTCTTCGACGCACCAACTTCCGTCTTCCGTGCTCTGCTCTACCCGCGTCTATGGTCTGTTCTTTTTTCAAATCTAAATTGGTTTAGCCATTTTGGATTTGGGAAAGTTAAGCGATGGTTGTATTTACCGTTTAAATATATCACCGTAGATTTGAATCAACTAAATTTATCAAAATCGAGGCTAGTTTACATCATGCGCTAAGTTAAAAGCATAATTCATAAGAGAAGCTCACGTAGTATTGAATTGTAAACAGAATGTTATGATTCAAAATGACATCATCATAATCATGCATCAAGTTATTGACGTACCAACCTCTGGTTCGTTGAATCATACTGAAGACAGGTTAAGCTTTATCATTGAAATCAAAAGTCATGTTCGTTCTTGGGTGTATTTTGTTAAGGCTAATAAAAAAACTTTAAATAAAATTACTAAGGTACCTTTGTCGTACTCATAAATGTTTCCGTTGAGTCAGATTTAGACTTTTTCTCAGGTTAAAATTTCCAACGATATTTTCAAAGGCTATAAGGATAAACTTAGATTACACTTACATTTAACTTACATTTACAACTATGGCTACAAGGCTTAAATTATTAGGCTTAGCGCATACGACATATACCTAATAGACAAAATTTAAAATCTTAAAGAACTTAATATCTGACTTATCAGCATAAAAAGTATACAACAGCAAACTATTCTTCCTTTTACCTCAGGGAGAGTTTACATTTGCCTACGTTTCCTTACATTTACATTGCCTTTCCAACAGAAAAATCCATAAAGCCAATCCACTGTATAAAAAGCTTTTTATAAATAGAAATTCAAACAAAATCTAGGTCAGAAAAGGAAAAAAATCCACGCTAATTAATTTTGCAGAGTTTTGCTAAGCGAGCTGTGCAAAGCGACCCGACCCGGAGGCAAATTGTGAATATGCGTGGCTTGATGGATACCCATAATACCCCATACACCTACCCAACCCTACATACATGTCGTTGTCGATACATCTACATGTAAATAATAAGTAAGCTGACAAAAACCCTTCATAACTTCCACTATCCATATTGCTAAACTCTGAATTTTGCCGTGGCGTGGAAATTATTTAATGAGACTTAAAAGGGAATTATAATGTAAGCATAGCCATTTAAAGATTAAAAACATTGATTTGATTTACATACAATCCCTAAAAGATCACTTGGACAAGTCAAATTAATAAATAGTAAGTATAAAATTGTAAAAGGTACTGTAGAATTAAATATTAAAAAATTCACGTGCCTTTGCAAAAAAAGTCACGAAATAATACTCGATTGCGAAGTTCAGATAGGTACTTACTTATTCCAGTTTTCAAAATTGCAGACTCAAGTTGTCAATATCTATCCATGAAGCCCTACAACTACAAGCAAATCAATTATTTTTGGTTCACGGATTTCGCTATTGATTAGCAATCACAACGCATTGGGGAAACCGTAGTAAGTCTTTTCCTTTGTTGACTCTGCAAATGGGGAGGCGGCTCCGGTAATCTGCCGAATGGAGGGGGGTTCAAATAACGGGTTAGTTTCGTTTTCACCCAGTCCCGTACACCCCCGGTCCGTTTTCACCCGATTACAATTAAGTTTATATCAATATTTTTTCCGCTTTTACGGCAAGTACCTGCGAAAACAAAAGTGCTTCAGAATTGTGTTCTAGTAAAAATTATTTGGTTTTCACTTTTGTTATGAAATTTGAGTATTTATAATGTTCGTATTTTTATGTTAGGTACATACAATTTACATGAGTTATTATTCTTCCTTCTTTCTTTTAAGTGATGTAATGCTTAGTCCCTTGAGTTTTGTTATAAAGAGTACTTGAGTTTAGTTAACACTGTATTTTAAAATTTAATTGTGTAATAAGACAAGATCTGACATTGTTTAAAATTACTTAGTTAGACTGTTTATTGTTTAAAATTACTTAGTTAGACTCATATTTTACAATCAGTACTTACCTATCTACACTGTTGCAATATAGCACTACTACCTATTATAACAAAAATCGAATAAATAAATATCCTTTTAAATATGATTTAGTTACTTATTTCGAGTCCTCTATTAATATAATATTGTCCTTACATAATCTTAATTAACTTACATCCATTATTTTAATATAACAAAAGCCGAACACATTTACGTGCCTGCCAGTACTTTTCGTCAAAAAATGCTTTTGATTGAATTTATTATACCTAAACCAAATCGGGTGAAAACGGACCGGGTGTGTACGGGACTGGGTGAAAACGAAACTAACCCCAAATAACTGGCCTTCTTTCTTGTATATGTGTATAAGTAATAAGCGGCTCTTCAACACGGTACCTCATTACTATCGATGAATTATACTAGCGTTTTTTCCTTCAGAAATAAGTCCTGAAATAATAATTATTTGCAACTATGTAGTATGCATAATTGTGCACCGTTACATTCACTACCGTTTAGAGTATTAAAATCAAAATCTCTAGGCGCTGTCAGTGTCACAGCCTGCCGTCTCGTTCGCTGGTACGTCATTTCGCATTTTAGTGCTCAACCGTTCGTCACGTAAAATTGCGAAAGTTTCGCACTAGTAAAATAAACAATTGTGAACCAATATAATTACGTTTTATCATGGCCAAAACAAGTTTAATTTGCCATTCTTACGTAAGTGATCAACTACAAATCATAAAATTTGTTATAAAAATCCAAGTTGAGTCCAAGTGACTCGGAACCAAATCATACCATTGAAAAAGGTAAGTCAATTTATTATTACAAATATGCTTAGCTATTTTGTGGGCATAGACAACAAAAATACATTCGGGCTGATCGTCGGACAGTCTCATAATTATGATGTCATGCCGCACTACCCTCATCTACAATGTAGGTTATTGAAAGCTTATGTAGGTACCTACCTAGCTCATATTGTGCGCAAAGACAATAAAAATGCATTCGAGCTGATCATCGGACAGTCTCATCGCAACAATGATGTCGTAACGCGCTACCCGCATTTGCAATGTGGTTTATTGAAACGTCAATTTATTATTACATGCGTACCTACTTATGTAGTTCATATCGTGCGCAAAAACAACAAAAATGCATTCGAGCTGATCATCGGACAGTCTCATCGCAACAATGATGTCATAAAGCGCTACCCGCATTTAAAATGTGGGTTATTGAAAACAGATACTGTGTTAGTTTCTGTGTACAACAATACGTATTTATACTAATAATGTACTATGATAGTCATACAATGCATTCGAGCAGTATTCAGGACTGTCTCATCGCATATTGACTATCAAATTAACAAGTTAATGCACTCGAGCTGATCTTTGGGCTGACTCATCGCATTTGTACAACATAATTTAGAAGATAATTATATCGAGCTGTTCTATGGGCTGTCTCACTTATTCTACTTCCCTCATTGCATCTGGACATGGAGTTGATGAATATAAACCCCATAGATTGGGGAGTTTGTGTATCCACCACACTAAAAGGTTTGTTAGCGGCAAATTTAATTTACCACAGTGAGTTGAAAGGTTAAGTAGTAAGTACCTACACAAATGACGCTGCAGCCTATCTTCTGATAAACATATCCCTACGTCGGTTTGACGAAATCTATGGGAAAATATTGGGTGGCACTATTATTAGGCCATCGCCATACGGCACTTTGGGCAAAACAAAACACAAGGATAGATTTGACATTATTACAGTGTAGTGTTACACAAGTAAAATTTATTTGATACATTCGGATATACTTTTGGGTTTATCCTCTGTGTAATTATTAAATTGTTTTAAATTTTATACTTAACGTCCACTTATTTGAAAAATAATATGGAATAGAGTAGTTCTACTTGGTGATTTATGCATAGTAGGTAACTATGCATAATACCTACCTAATTTTGCATTATAAATAATACAAACAATCACCATTAGATATTTATCAAGATATCATAATTATCTATTATGTATACCATGTATACCTATAATACCTATGTTTTATTATTATTATTACTACATCCTGCAAGTTGTAGATTTTCCTGCAAAAAATGTTTCCTTCCATACGTATCCGATTATTTTGGGATTGAAGCGAACTTTATAAGCAAACTATAAAGTGGTTTACTTGTGACCAACATACGCAACTTTATAAATATTAGTCTTGTAAAACAATAAGAACGAGCTATGAAGAAGTTTACAAGGGTGAATTATGAAATATTCAGCATTCTGAATCTGTTATTAGGTTTTTTCAGTACCTTTGATGCAAACTGGCTAATCTTACAAAGAAACAGCCAATCGCATCGAATAATACCGCACGTCGAGAAGTCTACATCCGTAGTCCAGTACATCCAGGACGCCAGTGCAGCAGTGGACACACCGCCGACTCAGCCGCCGAGCATAAAGGAGACGAGGTACCCAAAAACCATCGACCGTATTTCCGACATCAATAATAACCCATAGTAACTACCATCTTGGTACAGATATCTGCTTATAAACAGATGTTTTTATTTTTTAAACAGTCGTTTTAACATTCGGTCCGCCTCTTGGTGAGACCTAAGTACAAAACTAAAGGTTTGTGTACAATAATAATATAATCCAGCATTGAAGGATCGCAGCAATCAAGACATCGCAGCGTGCTCAACTATCTTATATTAATTACTATAAGTTCATTCCTGGAATCCTTTTAAAATCCATACCGAATTGAAATGTGCATCTTAAATATAAGCTGCTATGGTGTGCGAAAGAAGATTCCGCCCCGCGGCACCAGCCGCATTATGACCGATGTACATATCGGGTCAAGACCAAGCGTGTTTTACCAACATGAAATATACAAACCTACTTGGCTGTATGCTGTAGGGTGCGCCATCACTGGCAACTAAGAAATTATTGTCAGTTTTCATGTGTGCATGTCGGAGAGTTTTTTCTACGCTACCTACGTCCATTGAGTTACGGATAATACGTACAACTATTTCCAAATTCTCTCTCAATGTGATACACTAACGTGTTTACATGACACAAAATATAATTATGAATATTCTGCTGTTAAGTGTATAGTAACTTCCTAAAGTTATGAACCATGAATCGCTTCAGATAATCTACTATTAGCGTTGCTATATTTTTAATATCATTTTATATAATAATAACTATGTATCAATGTAACCGTTTCAAACTTACATAGTTATTATGTAAACTATATATTATTATATATAGTTTTATAACTGATTTCTATAATAATGTCTAAGACTGGGTTAGCTAGAGACCTATTATGAATTCAACTTCGTTTGAATATAAATCCAGGGTTTCACAAATACATGTTATTGAGTTAAATCCCATGATTTCTGTTTTACACCCACGGGATGCATCAGCTGTCATGCAATGGAACACATCGCATTTTTAAAGAAATTAACATCTGGATAAAGTTTTCAAAATGTAGAATATGAAATAAGTTGGTATTTTCAACCACTGCATAGTCGGTTTTCTATTGTGCACTTGCCCAGAATTTTATTGCCTTTTATAAGCCTTAAAATTGCATATTTTTATTTTCTTCATTCGACAAAAATAATGGTAGCTCCACGCTACCCTATAATCATTTTAAGGAATTTAAAATGACAATACTAAAGATTAGAGTTGTATAGTTAATTCTGGCGCCTCAACAACGGGGTATGGGTCGTGTAATTGTAGAGAAGGTAGACCTTGGTCGAAATATGATATAAATTTCCATACAGATAAAGCTGCAAGTTATCTACTACCATTATAGGTTAAATATATATATATATATATATATATATATATATATAATTCCTTTTTTGCATCCATACATCAATAGAATGAGAGAAAACCAGTCTCCCATCTAAGTGAATTGCACTATCGACAGTTCGTCGACAGAAAAGGAAACAGTCACGACTGAGTCCTCGAAAAACGTTACTAAATAAGTACCTAAACAATCAATTACCCCAGATCTTTTTGCCTTTTGCAAATACAAAAAAAAAAAAAAAAAAAAAATGTGACTTGTAAGGTCTAGAATAAGTGTCTAGGACACGCCTGACATCTTCCTTTTACGTTGTCATGGGCTAAAATAGTTTTATACTACGTTTCTACGGTTTCTTTTTGACTCTCAGTTAAACAATTATTTACAAAACCGAAGAAGAGGCTTTATTCCCCATTGGTATATTCAGCCGTTATATCTGTTATTTAGAAACTTTTTACACAATAATTAATCTTAATGGACCAGCAACAATAACGTGTTAATTTAATTTGTTGTCGCTAAGACAATTATACATTATATTATCTCCACCATACGGGGACATCAAAAATAATCTCTACCAAGTATGTAGCACAATAGTTGTCTGGGAAGGTCGTGTATATTTAAATATATATACATACAAACACATTTGTGAAGTTAATATTTCTTACAGTTTTGAGAGTTGTTTACAACAATCTATATTATATAATTCTTTTCACCACAGTTATTTAACTTTACATACAAAATTGTATCTATACTCAATAGCAACAAGAAAGCGTTCCTATTGGTACTCCTTTGAATAGTTCAATCAAACATATTTTCAGACGATCGGATACATGAATATTCGATCACAAGTTTAAATCCTCTATGGATGTTTTGGAGTTTGCTCCCTTGTAAATAAAACTATCGATTTCAGTAAAAAATAGTACAAAAAATGTCTTACTGACTTTAGAAAGGTTTTTGGTACTAGTAAACCGAATAGAATCTAAATAAATTTTGATATGAGTATGATCGTTTATCACCAGTGTATCTTATTGGCGTTTGAGAAAGCCCTTTATCTATGAATAAAATCATAGTAAAGCCACGCATTAACAGCTATATTTAAACATTATGTAATTACTAATGTTTAAACATTATGTTATTACTAATTATTACTAATTACAACAAAAACGGTTCTTCCTTTGCAATGGAAAGGTTCTGCAAAAGAACAATCATACAAACCTGGAGAACATTTTCAATTATGAGATTTGTTTTAACACACAAATTATAAGCCACAACATTTTTATGTTGATAGTGTAATAAAAATACTGTTCAAAATAATATAATTATAATAGGGTAAATAACCTAGGAATTTATTTAATAAACGAAATAGTGGTTACCCACATCATGACATATAAAACATATATTTTCGATAGATTTCGAGTGAAGTCACTCATAATTCTAAGTTCAACTTAATTTAGTATAATTTCTCTATTGAGTAATTTTAGTGTGATTTTATTTCCTCAATCAGCTCTAAAAGTCTACATAGTTGCAAATAATTATTATTTCAGGACTTATTTCTGAAGGAAAAAACGCTAGTATAATTGATGATTAAACGAACTTACCAAGTGAAGTTCTATCATAATTATACGTGGCGTTTTTTCCGAAGAAATAAGTACCAATTCCCTCCCAACCCAAGGACCCTGATGCTGATTTGATTTCGTCAACAAAATCAAGAAAAAGTATTCAAGAATATCTGATGTAATATATCTCTTAACGAAATGACGTACCAGCGAACGAGACGGCAGGCTGTGACACTGACAGCGCCTAGAGATTTTGATTTTAATACTCTAAACGGTAGTGAATGTAACGGTGCACAATTATGCATACTACATAGTTGCAAATAATTATTATTTCAGGACTTATTTCTTCGGAAAAAACGCCACGTATAATTATGATAGAACTTCACTTGGTAAGTTCGTTTAATCATCAAATATGTTAGTCCGATAATAGAGATAAAATCGATAAGCCAAAGAATCAATCTCATCCCATAACATAAACTATGATAATTTTGCCGCACAAAAACTTTTTTTTACCCCTAAAAGCCTATAATTAGCCTTTCTCATCAACAACATAGTTATATTTAAAAAAGCTTTTGTTCGTAGGGTATTTAAGCTTACCCACCCTTGCTTCGCCCCTGGTAAATGCCTATTTTTATTTCCTCTAGAACCACTACCTAATAAAGAAAACCGCATCAAAATCCGTTGCGTTGTTTTAATGATTTAACATAGGAACAGACAGACCGCAGGAACGACTTTGTTTTATTACTAACTACTAGAAATCTGTGTAGAGGCAACACTGCACAGTTCTATTTTTGAAATTGATTTCTTGGTTCTCGTAACGACAACAACCAACAAGGTTCAATATCAATCCGACCTATAAATTACAGTGCCTAATTGTATTTGGGATGCTGAATTGCTTGTCGGCGCAGTTCATAGTTGAAGGCTGTTTTTATTTGATTACCAATGATAAATGTCTCACTCCGTAATAGGCGTCTGCGCTGACGCAGCTTATTGACCGAGCAGTCGGCTTTGAGCTCAACTGTGCCAAGGCCTGCAAACTTGTGTCATCAATTAAATAAATATGCATATTCCGCATTCAATTCTTGTGTTTTGTTTGTTGTAAGTAATACGAGGGTCGGTTTTAAGAAATGTAGTAAAGGTAGGTAAGTATCTGCTTACCTAAATAATAACTTTATCACTATGGCGATCTAATTCAAATTTTCAATATGACCTACAAGACATTGTAAGATTTGTAAGAGCTTTACAAGCTAAGAAATATTACCTACTTAGTACCTATCTAGCCAAGTTTAAATCTAATTTAGTAAAACTTCCATAAAGTTTCCATGAAGTCAATCTTTTTTTTTTCACACTATGTTAATTAATTACTTCATTAATTTTATAACAACAAACTGACGAACAATTTTTTTATCTTTAAAGTTCAAGTAGGTAATTGTGGTTTTGTGTTAAAATACATACCGGAAGTAAATTTAACTGCCTGCGTATTGGTTTAGCAATAAAATTTTAAACGATCGCATCCGTTCGTGTTTTCTTTCTTAAGATCATTGCTCTACCCGGGTCTCTACCCAATCATCAATATATAAGTACTTATAAAAAAAAGCAATGCCACTTTCCAAAATAAACATTATATACCAACAGGGAGGTATGGTTGTAGAGATGACAGAGGAAAATGGAAGGAGAAGTGAATATGTTGTGGCCACGTAGGTACCTAATGTGGTAAAGGGCAAGAGGATGATGATTGATGATGATGATGAGGGTGGAAAAACTCAAAGTAGGTAACCTAGTTCTGTCTCCAATTTAAATATTTCTTTATAGCTGAAGAATTTGTTAAGTAATGCTAATCACAGTCTCTCAACGAAATATACCTAGATGGCCGAGAAAAAATACAATACAGGCAAAGAAAGTCACGTGGCAGAAAGCTAGTTCATCTTCCAGTGATTAAGTTTACGTTTAACGAGTCGTTCTTTTATGCGGAAGCACGTTTTGTGACCGTTTGTGCTCAACATTAAAACGCAATGGGCTTGCTTTAGGGCGTTTTAATTTATGGGGTGCTACCGTCCCGACGCGGCCCCTTGCAAATCCCAGAGCGCCAGACACTACAAATGTAGTGATGTAAGTGTAGTCTGCGTCAGCACTCTCTTCTCCCTTTGCACACTTTATGCTCCATGTTTTGCCCTCTCTAGTGTTACAGCTTTCAGTGTTCCTAGCCACAGTGTGTGTCCGTAACTAGAAGCGACTTTTTAAATGTTAACCTAAATGACATGGAAATAGCTAGGTACCTTACCTACCTACACACCTAGGTAATACTTAATTCAAGGAAATACCAATAAATTCGATTGTATTTGAATATGAATAGTATCAACATCAAGCAAGTTGCAGATTTCTATTCATGAAGGTTCATAGTAAACATGTTTATGAACGTCTTGCCGCACCTTACTGGCGCCTATAGCCATATCATATTGTTAGCCGATGATAAAACAACTTTCACTTCTATACTGACATACACTATGATAATATTTCGACCCCAGTGCAATTTCGCACAGGCGCCGAGGCATAGGGCAGCGCGCGTATACCTCCTCCCGTTACCATAGCAACCCCTCTTCTCGCGAATATTATTGACAAATGCAACCCCATGTTGTGTCTGTGCACCTTACAAAGCGAAAATCCAGTCGCGTGCTTTCACAATGATACGTTTTTACAATAATTAATTCCCCCACAATTACGACATGTTCATTGCTGATAAGGAGTCGTTGCCTTCGAGATTTGCAGCGGGGAGTTGAATTGTTGTATTGCGTGCGTCAAAGTGCTTATAGAACTGGGGTCAATTAAAACTGTATTGTTGTAATGATACCGATTTAACCACGAAATTTATAGAGTTTTTCTCGTATCACATACTTCAAAAACATACTTACATAAAAAATATATATACAACATTACTTAAAATTAAAAATGTTTTAACATTATTATGTACATACATTTGATTTTCTCAGAACTGATCAAATGATGACTTGGATGAAACATCTACTTTGGTATATACCTACATTGAAATGAGATATTATTTTCAAAGTGATTCTCATAGTAACAAGAGATGGCCACATAATCCACCACAATAATGGTCGCGTCTGACCGCACCAATAGAACAGAATATTTCTATCTTACACCTTGATATTACGTATGTACCTACCTGTAATACTAATCCTAAATTCTATCAAAGTAATCTAAGCCAGAAAGACTGCCATAGCGGCACTAATATTATAAAGCTGGAGAATTTGTTTGCTTGTTAGAACGCGCTAATCTTGGGAACCGCTGCGCTGGCTAGTCCGATTTGAATAATTATTTCAGTGTTAGATAGTACATTTACCTATCGAAGAAGACTATTAGGCTATCTTTATCTAGATATATATAAGTATATGTTTAGTGTGTAAAAATAAATAAATAAATTACGTAAAAAATACAAGCGATGCTGTCGGCGGATCGGCTAGTTTTAAAATAATAACAATCATGGAGCTACGGAAATCGTCATAATTTACATCGTAAGAACTGCTGCCATCTGCTATGGCTGACTGAGTAAAAGTGAAAAGTAAACAAGTTGTCCAAGACATAACTTGAAGCAGGCAAGGTGGTTATTATATAATATTTAAAAGCGGAACTGATTTGAAAGACCACTTATTTTGGTTGAATGTTTAAGAGGTTTCATAATAAAGAATAACTGCCGTCATTTTTATTGATTTAAAGAGAGTATTTTAAATATTTTTGAGATGGTTTTCAATCTATACCTACTAATATCTTAAAGCTTTTAATTTTTTGTTTGCTTGGAAGGGCTAATCTCAGGAAACGCTAATCCGTTTAAAAAATATTTCATTGATGGATAGTACCTACATTTATCTAAAAAGGCTAATAGGTTATACATATTATAACTATAATGTAGACTTTGTAGACAACGTAAAAAACGCAAGCGATTCTGTCGGCGGGTCGGCTAGTTTGAAATACTATCGTATAGCTCAAAGGGCTGCTGACGGCCCCGATCTAGTTTTGCTGATATAGTGGGCGGTCGTGGGAGGAACTATTCCCTGACCTCTCCATTCTTCTAATAGATTATTATAGCAATATTTACACTGATACTGATTCATAAGCTCGTCTAGGAAACATTGAAACTCTGAAAATGCTACAACGCAGGCAATTGGCTGCTTTCCAGATGTACGTGCATTTTTTTGCAGCTATGAAACATACCAACTACCAACTATCTATTTCCAGGCACACGCACAAATACCATTCTATTCTCAAACAGATTCACAGGATTACTTTTGATTCTGAGATAGAATGATTAGTAAAACCTACATCGTGTAATAAGGTTTATTTGAGCTTGAAAGTACGTAGAGTAGCGTTGAGTTTATTTTAAATGTCATATTATTGGTAAATATCCAATCATTTGAAATTGGATTCTCTGGAAAGAACCTACTTAAATATTTGAACAGCTTGACTTGCCAGGAATTGTCGGTTTACGCAATGCTATTTGTGATGCAATATTGGGTGTGTACACAGATGATAAATTTAAGTCTAGCTGTATGTTTGTAATATCAGTTTAATCACTAGTCATTTACAATGTCAAATAAAGCCCCGATAGGTCAAACCTTTGAAATAGGAGAATATTATACAGTTACCTACTTAACTTTATCACACTGATAGTGCAAACGACTTATTAGGGCAGTTAAGCAACCCTGATTTATAGCAGTGTCAAAGTCCCCTTCAAATCGTGCCCTGGGGAAGATAATTACCCCATGACGTATTCGTGAGCCCAAAGAGACCCTGTTCAGCAGTCTTCATTAGATAGCAGCAATGTGCTCACTCTGATTCATATTCGGGGGATTTCTGATGGCTGATTACAATTCCTGAGAAATTGCTTATCAAGGCCTAATCTCTCTCATCAAGAGAGAAGTCCCTGTGTCCCAGCAGTGGGAACGTTAATAGGCGTGATGATGATGAAATTCACAGACAGAATAATTAACAGACACGCTGAAATACAAATAAAAGCAGTTCCGAATTTGTCACACAGTCAAGCTTGAAAAGAGAAAGTTCTACGTATTCAAATGTGAGATAATTTTTAAAAATTACAATGGTGACGGATGTCTGTCAGTGACACAAGTAAGGACGGGGGTACATGAAGAGCGCGTGGTAGTGCGAGAGTTTACTTTCTACTGAATGTCATTCTCAGGCGCGGCACGTGTCGATTCCATCCAGGCCTTACCTACCTACTTTATTGAAATAACGGACCTTTACTTGCCACTTCTGTCATATTCAATGATGGAAGTCAGTCGCTGATAAATATATTTGAAATACTAGATAGGTAGGTAAATACTAAGTAATAGCGGGTCTAATCTCTCGTCGAGAGAGTCCCTGTGCAGTAAATAGGTATTCTTGTGATGGTGAAGAAATTAGTTAGGTAGGTATATACATAACAATAAATTTATAAAAAGTAATATAAACAGACAGATTACTTTGAATAAAAATAGAAAGTTGAAGTCAAGCCCAGCTAATGGACCGAAAGAAACTCGATAGAAAACCACAACAGCCGGCGTTTAGTTTTCACTGCAAGTAGGGCGTGCGCGAATGACCTGCTACTGCTCTCTAGGCGATAAAGTCCGCCATTGTAATTAATCTAGTCACTGATTAATTTACACACTAGGTAGGTAGTTTAACTGGAGCCGTGTTGGCAAGGTTGGAGCACACACGACTTTCATTCCGAAGGTCGTGGGTGCAAACCCCACCGAGCACCTCGGCACCATAGCGATATTTCTTCATGAAAAATTATGTGTGCTTTAAAAACACGTGCTCTAACGTTGAAGGCAAACATCGTGAGGAAACCGGCATGTTCTGCGAACTTTGAAAAATTTGAAGGACATGGCGACAACAACCCGCACTTGGCCAGCGTAGTGAAGTGACTACGTAACCCATGGATATTTACTATCCTGCTAAATGAATTACCTTTTGACTCCATCCAAGATAGAGACGGAGGATTATGATAGGTACCTAGTACCTACCTAAGTATATCTAGGCACAATATATTTGACGACCTTTATGACGCGTACCTACCTTAAACTTGTAGGTGTAGGTGTAATGTTGTATAGCTTATACCTACCACCATCACCATATTATGTATAATATGGTGACTTTATATTGTATGAATATTCATATATTTAGTACCTACCAATCTTGGACCTGCTGTTAAATAAAAAAATATAGTCCACAACAGTGACCCCATGTCACTCATTGAGCACTTACGAAATCGCCCTGAATAACTCTCCAATCGTGTAATGTACGTTTAAAAATAACTAGCTCTTTGTATTCAGGTAAACGTCACAAATCTGCAGGTTTATATCTTTCAGGTACCTACTACTTATATATAAACTTGTTATTGTAAGAATAAGAATAAGGAACTCACCACATCTATCAAGCCATCCTTCAGCCCGGCAAGGATATGGGATCACCAGCAAATCGTCGATCCTCATTGTACCAACAATAATCACAGCACTAACACATCAACACTCTTTCTATTTTGTTTTCATAACGTTTCACTGTTTATTTTATTCACGAAATTTGTCAAATTAATGATGCGAATGCCCGCAGGCTCACCGTACGTCGTAACAGCACAACTCACTTTCACAAACTGCGGACAAAACAATGTGGTGTAGTTAATCAATCACATAACTCACAAATTATAATGATTAAAAAGTAAGAAAATGTAGAAAACAAAAGTGTGTAACAATACATTATATCTTTTAAAATGTGCGACATAATAACAAAACCACAGCAAAACTAAAATACCTAACTCCTGTCCATAATAGGCAAATATTATAGTTATCTATATCAATTAAGCTAATGTAGCTGTTCTGTTTGTAGTAGGTATGTAGGTTTTGTTTGACCTATAGGTACCTACAATGCAGAGTCTTTACTCTATGAATGCTAGTAATTAATTAGGTACCGTTTTTACCCGCTCATCAATATTTTGAAATGCTAATAATATCTATTCTAGATTGCATAATGGACACATGATTACAGAAAGCTGTTATTGAATATATTTTTTG
Source organism: Chloroclystis v-ata (assembly GCA_963691955.1). NCBI lineage: Eukaryota > Metazoa > Arthropoda > Insecta > Lepidoptera > Geometridae > Chloroclystis > Chloroclystis v-ata. Next base: position 9,037,264 of record OY829905.1, read on the forward strand.
ATATTAAGACTTAATTTTCAAAAATACCTAACTAACAAACTAGCTACCTACTTTTTAGTATTAAATTATAATTACTTAAGTTTAATGAGAGGAGAACTTACGTACCTATCATTTTAAATAGCCAACCTACCAATTTTAATATCGTTAATCCAAATTTAATTCATTCTATATTTTGTAGCACCCGCACGTGATGTCACTCCGAAAAAAACAAATACATACGTCTCTACCCAGCACAAGCTTAGTTTAAACTGAATCTGATGGCTTTTTTATTTAGCTTTGCGCTGTCAATGCCAATTTTCTGAGGCAAGTAGACGAGAGAGATGGAAAAAATGTTCCATTTCTTTCTGTTATCGATTTAGTTAAATAGGTTCAGTTACTTGTCGTGTGTGCGCACTGTAACCTGTAGGTACTCGTTGCTAAAATTTATTTTATTTACAAAAATCCACATAATGCCTGTAGGACACTTATTTTCATTTTGATGCGATTTTAAGAACCGCGGGCCTTAAAAATCATTGTCATTTTCAGCCTGAACTGTCAGTGTCACAGTAACAATTTGTCAGTTTGTGAGTGAATCAAGATGGCTCTCAAAGCTCTTGTTGGACAAAGTAAGTAAAATAATAATTTTCAATGGTAAACTGTTGTTTCTGTTAGTTAAACGTCTTCAAATTAATACTAGAACCTTTTCTTTATTCATTGATATATAAATTTGGAACTAAGATGGCACTTATCTTTATTTTTCGCACTATTTGGTATGTCAGGCTGATGACTAATGATTACGTTTTTATCATAACATATTTACCAAATAATGTTTAAAACACAATATATAGGTCCTGGAATTGTTATTCCTGTACATAAACATCTTCGCGTAAATCCATGACACAAAAATGTGTTCAATTCTGTAAACCTACTAAATCGACCGATATCATTGTCGATATTGTTTTGAATGGAATACAACATATTTGGTATTTAGCTTTATTTACTCAGTATTAGCATTCTCGCAGTCTTATTATGTAATAAAAAATATATTCCGAATTTTGTAAAAGAGCTGAAATGAATAGGAGATGAAAAAGTGAGTTATTGATTTTCTTAGGTCATAGAGGGGTGGGTGGGGGCGAGACCTGCGTCATACTGTCTGTACACAGAATCACGCAGGAAACTATATCTAACCGGCATTTTAATTATGGAATCCCGTTATGAACTACATATTTGAATGACATTATGAGGTTTATATAAAACATATTTGTAGGTACTGTAGTTATATAGCTGCAACAATTTACAATGATACCAAAACAACAACTATGAATCACTTAAGTTTTATATCAAACAGTAAAAGGGTTTACTGTCAGCTGTTTATTCTGATTATTTCTGATGTGGCCATAATTAGGACAAGCCTCTTTTTGTGATCAAAATACACCATTAAACATTTTTGATTGTTTTTGACAGAGATTATGAATGAGGTGATCCGCTATCGCGGTCCCAAAGGCAAGGAGTCACAGCGGATAGAATGGCGCATTCTAATTGTGGACCAGCTGTCCATGCGAATGGTGTCTGCTTGCTGCAAGATGCACAACATATCAGCAGAAGGCATCACTTGTAAGTTATTGCTTTAATTCCTAGTCTATCATGACAACTGCACCACAACAAAATAGGTCCGTTTGTTGCTCATTAGGGGAGTCCTATGTCCAGCAGTGGACAAGTATTGAATTTTATTTAAGAAAGGTGTACCTACAGTTAATACACTAAATATACAAAAACTTAAGGTCTAGGGTTTTAATCTAGGTGTATTCACCTTTTATAGGTAAACTCAACATGCAAGTTAGTTATTTACACACTCTTAAAAACTAATGCTAGTGATGATGATGATAACTGAAGTATAAAAATATAATATTATAGCTATCATAACCCCATTGTCTATCTATACTACTAATTGCATTCAAGATTAAACTCATATTTTTTGCATATAAAATGCTTTATTATGAAATTATAATACCAATTCTTCCTAACAGTGGTAGAAGACATCCACAAGAAGCGAGAACCACTCTGCACCATGGATGGGATCTACCTTATTACTCCGTGTGAGAAATCCGTGCATGCTCTCATTAATGATTTCTCTGTTGGAAACCGCATCATGTACAAGGCAGCCCACGTTTTCTTCACTGAAGGTAAAGTCTCACATACAAAAATATATTTACCTTTATAGTTATAGACATCTATGAGGTTGTAGTAGTTTAATTTTATTATGTTATCTTTGTTCCATTGCCTTCTTAGTGGTTTGCTTTTATATTATGTTGCATTTTTATTTTGTTTTTCAGCTTGCCCAGATACACTGTTTGATGAGTTGTCACATAGTCCAGTAGCTAAACACATCAGAACATTAAAGGAAATCAACATTGCTTTCATTCCATATGAACAGCAGGTTTGTCATGACATTATATATCATTGTTATAGAAACTGAAACAGGACAGAGGTCACTTCACTCATTTTACTTTATGAAAATGAAAAAAAGAAACAATAATTAAATTTAGTTGTTTGATTGAATTGACCTGAATATTATACAAGGTGTCTCATAATATGTATAAGTACTAAGCAGAAGTTTGAAACTTAATTTCCATGCGAATTATTATGTAGTACATATCAAAATTTAGTAAAACAAAAATTTACCGCCGGAAACTTAGCACACGACTTCATCCATCTTATACCCATATTTTGATCCTCCTTGTATAGTTAAATATGAGTAGAGGTCTACTAGAAAATAGTAAATATAAGCTGATTTTCTTTCCTTTCCACGCTGCTAACGGTTAGTATGCCCTGAGGAACTGTTCAATGAGATTTGCAAGTCAACAGCAGCGAGAAAGATCAAAACATTAAAAGAAATCAATATTGCTTTTTTGCCCTATGAAAGCCAGGTAACTTATTGAATAATTCGTAATTCTTCTGCTCGTTCTGTTCTGTTTATGATTGTACAATCGTCAAGGATTGACACAGCTAATTGGGCAAGCAGTTGTGGGATACATGATGACATGGCGGTGTTGGCTCCTATCAGGAGGGTAGGTAATAAAACTGTTCAAACCTTTTAGCCCGGTCAATTTAGACATAAAAATGAGACTGAAGTTACATAAAGTCCCAACAAGCTGAATTTCAGTGAAATTGTTCAAAATATAATTATAAACAATGCCTAGAAGTTACCCATCATTCCCCATTAAGGAAAAAAAAATATTCAAGGTCAATGGTAAAAAAAAAAAAGAGATTTTCGCGATTTTCAGCAAAATGGTAAGTTTTATTTATCTATAAAAATGTATTAATACTTTTTTTCTTACAAGCCACCGTTTCTGAGAATTATAACGATTCAAAAAGTTATAAAAGTTGGCATGCACAAATTGTCAAGGCTGGTCGTGCTCTAATATTGAACCACAAACAATGGAGGATTCGTTTCGTTCCATCAAAGTATCATGCGATACATCGCTATTGACGCAATTTAATAACTTTTTGAACATTTCATTTTGAAAATTAACAACTTTTATAACTTTTCGAATCGTTATATCTCAGATATAGATAATTTTATGATCTACAAGTTGTCTTCAGGTACTTTTATGATAAATCTTACCGTTTTGCTGAAAATCGCGAAAATCTCATTTTTTTTACCTTTGACCTTGAATATTTTTTTCCTTACTGGGGAATCATGGGGAACTTCTATCTAGACATTGTTTATAATTATGTTTTGATCAATTTCACAGAAATTGGGCTTGTTGGAACTTATGTAACTTCGAATGTCTAAATTGACCGGAATATTTATTTCTATTTGCCTTCAACGAATAAGGATAATTCTACTGCCTAAATGAAGTTACCAAATATTATAAACTATCTCATAGAAATAAATTGTCTCGATAGTGTGCTTCGGGTTTTTTTAAAGCTTAGAGAGAAGCACTTAGAACTCTAGCTATGTTTTTCAAAGTATTATTTACAACAGATTACATTTAAATAACAGTATTTAAATTAAAACTAGTTAAGAACTTACATCGGGTTTGTCTCAAATATTCCTCACATAAATCTCATTTCAGCAAGTAGGTACAACATCATTCTATTTCTAGCCTTTAACATCTCTCGTCACATAAATTCACAGTAAATCACAAATAGACACGATTAAAAGACGGTGAACTTAGCCTGATGCACTAACCGTCTTACTTTCTCGGGGTTCGACAACCGAATGCAGCGCGCACAGCCTTTCTGACAAGTCTATTCCAAAACGGCCCCTCTCCGCGTGGTATTGCGTGATATCCGTTGACGAACTCATAAATAAGAATTCATATAATTTTCAAGAAAATTAAATCTCATATTATATTCAAAATTCGTTAAATAATTATATATTAATAATCTATGTTTCAGCGCATTTTAAATGTGACTTTTAGAAAAATAACGAACTAGAATCGAATGCATTTTAAACTGAACCTTAAAGCGGTATTTTGAGAGTTGGCGCCAACATTGACTGAAAATTGAAAAATTGAATTGAACCTCTTCTTAGAAAGGAACCAATACGTAAACAGCACCCTAGCATGCTGGACCAAGCTTTGGCGCAAACCTTGCGCCAATTTATACAACCAGTTATCAAATTGTCCAACAATTTTTTATTTATTTAACATTTGTTCTGAATTCAGGTATTCTCGCTGGATTCGCCCAATACGTTCCAGTACATGTACAACCCGGCTCGTACCAACACCAGTAACGCGAATATGGAGCGTATTGCCGAGCAGATTGCGACTTTATGTGCTACGCTTGGCGAATACCCTTCGGTGCGCTATCGCAAGTATGTTATCTATACTTCTATATCTACTAATATTATACAGAGAAATTTTTAATTGTTTGTATGTATGTTTTAACGTTCACCAAACCGCACATGGCAAGCATGGTGAATTAAGGCCTAACCTCCCTCGTTAACAGAGAAGTATCTGTGTTTCAGCATTAGGATCATAAATAGCTTATGCTTATATTTGTTGCGAATTATCAATTATATAGAATCCTATAGCCTATTTCACACAGTCACAGTGCAGACTTCCGTACGTTACATTACATTTACTTATATATTTTTATATAGTATTTAGGTATTTATTTATTTACATGTAATTACACAAACTTTGTATTTTTTATTGTTAATCTAGATGTAGTTTAATCTTAACAAATTTTGCATGGTTTTTACTTTAGGTTTAATTGCTATAAAAAACTCAGTAATTAATTTTTCTTCTTCTAATTTAGTAATGTTATAAGTTTGACAAAATTGTAATTATTTAAGTCTCACGCTGGAGAAGCCACTGGCTCCTGAAACACAGTGTAGGTATACTAGCTCAGGAGACTATGGATCATATTTGTTTTGTAACTAAATTTATGTCAAAAAAAATATTATTATTATCTAATGGACAGTATTTTTACCCGCATATAGCATTAGCAAAAAGCACTTAAAATAGTAAATGCTTCTCTTTATTCGCATAGATCGACGCAAAGAACCTGTATTTTATCTAAGTAAATGTTTTGTTATATTTTACAGTGACTGGGAACGCAATGTCGAACTTGCCCAGCTTATCCAGCAGAAATTGGATGCTTACAAGGTACCTTATTAACTTTTTTTCTTTTTCCCATATACATATATAAATTTTTATATGAATAATAAAAAAAGCGGGCACTAACTTACGGAGGGAGTAATCAGAACATAGGTACATTTGTTTTTAATTGTTTTTTAAGAGAGACGAGTTTCTCAAATCGACTGTTTTTTTTTAAGTTCCTTTGTCTATTGTCCAGCAATATTTATTATTCATTGCTTTAATATTTAAATAAAATAATAATAATATTTAAATAAAATAATAATAATATTTAAATAAAATAATAATAATATTTAAATAAAATAATAATTATATTTAAATTATTTTTTATTTTAATACTAGCTTTCCGCCCGCGGCTTCGCCCGCATTATATTAGATTTGAAAAAAAAAAAAAAAAAAAAAAGTAAAAAGTAAAAAGTACCCTATGTCCTTCTCCTGGCTCTAAACTACCCCCCTGCCAACTTTCAGGCAAATCCGTTCAGCCGTTCTCGAGTTATAAGTTCAGGCACTAACACGACTTTCTTTTATATATATAGATGTATTAATTTAATTCCAGGCTGACGAGCCGACTATGGGAGAGGGTCCGGAGAAGGCGCGCTCCCAGCTACTAGTGATCGACCGCGGCTTCGACTGCGTGTCTCCGCTGCTCCACGAGCTCACGCTGCAGGCCATGGCCTATGACCTGCTGCCTATCGACAATGATGTCTACAAGTAAGGAATTATTATTTATAAAGCTCAGTACTGACATACGGTATTACTCGATAATTTTAGTCGAAGTCGAGTAAAAAACAACGTGTGGAACGCAAAACTCAGAGAGTGACTTTTGCGGTCCACATGTCAATTTTTACTCGACTTCGAGTAAAACTATCGAGTAATACCGGATGCCAGTACTGAGCTTTATAATAAAAAAGTTTTAAAATAGTAGGTTTCCCACTTTAGGACATAGGTTACGTTGTTTTTTTTTAAATGAGCAAATATTTAAGCAATTTGTGGATTATAATCCTGCCTCCTGCCAGAATGTTTAAACCTTTTTTGACGTTATCAATTAACGATCGCGTTCTTAAAACTGTCACTAAACAATAAATATCAATCAACAATGCTGATAAAATTGGCAGAAAACTAAATAAATATTTATCTCATAGATATGAAGCCGGACAGGGTCAGCAGCAGAAGGAGGTGCTTCTGGACGAGAACGACGAGCTGTGGGTGGAGCTGCGTCACCAGCACATCGCCGTGGTCTCCACCTCCGTCACCAAGAACCTCAAGAAGTTCACAGAGTCCAAACGCATGGGCGGAGGTAACTATCATACCATGAATTACGACGAGCTGTGATTCATGGTCACCTCTGTCACCAAGAATCACACACATTCACCTCCGTCATCAAGAATTACACTCATGTTATTAGAACCAAAAGTAGTATACCATAATTGAGGTAGATTTTCGATTTCAAAATTTTCATGAGCTATTTATTCATTTTATAAAACGGGTATTACTCACGTTTCGACCACAATAAGAGCAGTCTTTATCAGGAGGAAACGTCGAGAGTTGTTTAACTCCTATGTAAATACGTGAGTAATTCCCGTTTTATAAAATGAATAGATTTTCGATTAATTCTTTAAATAATTGTTTTTAGGTGACAAGCAGTCTATGCGCGATCTATCCCAGATGATCAAGAAGATGCCGCAGTACCAGAAGGAGCTGTCCAAGTACGCCACGCACCTGCGCCTCGCCGAGGACTGTATGAAGGCCTACCAGGGCTATGTCGACAAACTCTGCAAGGTGGAACAGGTAACGTCATACTTCACACTTAGACGTCATACTTCTCTGACTTTCTAGACGTCATACTGACTTCTTAGACGTCATACGTTTGACTTCTGAGACGTCATACGTCTGACTTCTTAGACGTCATACGTCTGACTTCTTAGACGTCACACGTCTGACTTCTCTCTTGACGATGTCATACGCCAGACGAAATAAATAAATATAACGTAAGAGATACTTCTTAAAGTCAACTACCATTTAGTTTCTAATTGTATAAATTAAAACAAAACTTGTGGAAGAATATGAAGTAGGTAATGACGATGACTAAGGTAAACTTACGATTTATTTACAGGACCTGGCTATGGGAACTGATGCAGAAGGAGAGAAGATCAAGGATCACATGAGGAGCATTGTACCGGTACTCCTCGACCAGGTAATGTTTCAAATGTAACTTTTTTGGAAGATAGTAGAAAGAGTAGAGTATTAAAGAAGTTTTTAATATTTATTCACGTATTTTCAGAATGTCGTGAACTTCAACAAGATGCGCATTATCGCGCTGTACATAATGTCCAAGAACGGCATCTCCGAGGAGAACCTCAACAAGCTGGTGACGCACGCGCAGCTAGAGCCGGCCGACAAGCAGACGCTGCTTAACATCGCCAACCTCGGACTGAACGTCTGCATCGATGTAAGTAACAACTCGACGACCTCGGTGTCGCAGCGGGCGAAGGTCCGCCTGCGATGTAAGAGGTTGCGGGTTCGATTCCCGCCTCGGAACAACTATTTGTATGATCTGCAAATATTTGTTCCGGGTGTCTGGGTGTTATATATGTATAATAAAAAATATCTATCTATGTATGTATATTATATTAAGTATATCAGAAATCTAGCACCCGTAACACAACACAAGCTTCGAGCTTACCACGGGGCTAGATGTCGTTGTGTAAAATTGTTCAACAATATTTTATTTATTTTTATTTTTTTATTTATAACTCATACAGCCTCGAGCAGACCGGATGCGTATACGTACACGTAAGCGTAGACGTGCACGTACCACTGAGTTGTAATGTATGGGAATGTATGATACAGGACACACTGCTTGCGTAACGTGACGTGCGCGTGCAGTGTGTCCTGTCTCATACATTCCCATATACGTACACGTCCACGCTTACGTGTACGTATACGCATTCGGTCTGCTCGAGGCTTTAATCTCGGAGGAGAACACAATTTTTCCTAAATTAAACATGCGTTTTTGTAACAGGGCAACAGGAAGAAAGTGTACCAAGTGTCAAGGAAGGAGAGGATCACCGAACAAACATACCAGATGTCGCGGTGGACGCCTATTATCAAGGTAAGCGACTTAACCCGCAATATCTTTCTAGCTTTTAATTTAAACCAAACATAATCTACAAACTATAATTTTGTCTTATAATATTGCGCTCGAGACCAGAAGAGGTTTTAACTAAAGTGTTACAATACACAATACGATACAAAAGATACACAAAAAATACACATAACAATACTGTGAAACAATAGGCGGCCTTATCGCTAAGAGCGATTTCTTCCAGGCAACCGTGGGATGGAACAAATATTAGAAGATCGTGTTAATCTTAATCGTTATGTTTCTATGGAAATAAAAATGATGACCATGTTCCAGGATCTCATGGAAGACGCCATAGAAGACAAGTTGGACCAGCGCCACTTCCCGTTCCTGGCCGGCCGCGCGCAGACCTCCGGCTACCAGGCGCCCACCAGGTAACTCATACATAATACATTTATACTCATATTATAAAGCTGAAGAGTTTGTTTGATTGTTTGAACTGAACGCGCTAATCTCAGGAAACGATGGTCGAACTGCTACTTGCCCACCATCCGACAGCTTTGCTTGCGTTTTTCTATTATAACTACATACATATATAAAGTTATATTATATGTATTATAGCCTATATAGTCTTTCTCAATAAATGCACTATCCAACACTAAAAGATTTTTTCAAATCGGTGCAGCGGTTCCTGAAATTAGCGCATTCAAACAATCAATAAAACTTTTCAACTTTATAATATTAGTATAGATTTGTACCCTTTTAAAATAACTATACCCATTTTCCACAAAGAGATAATTTTTGTTACAAGTGTTGCCATACAAAAACAATTAAATAAATATAAATTAAATAGGCTCACGATCTAAGTATCTGGGAAAGAGTGGGGGCGGGCTTGCCCAGCCGTGGGATGATACAGCCTGATAATAAATAAAGTTAATATTGCTACATAATTCACACAGCAACCTCTAGCCCCGTCGAAGATGGTATGGTAGAAGGGTGCTAGATTTCTGATATTCTTAATAGAATATACATATTTATGTGTGATAGGTATTTTTTATTAGACAAAAAACACCCAGATCAAATGCTTGGAGATCGTACAATAAACAATTAATTCAAGACTTTTGCGTCGAGCGATCGTGAAAAAATTTATTGAGCATATAGGTTTTAATTTTTTACAAATGATTTAGTAACTTTAGGAGAACTAAGGAATTAAAAATTATCTCTCTTGGAAAAGGACACATAGTACTATCTAGGCTTTCAAACTGACCAACCTTTTTCTTCCACTTCTTCCTCAATGAAGTAAATCTAAGTAAGTATCTAGTGAATTTCCGTAGTGATTCTCTATGTAGCGTTTTTCTGCATCCTCTTTTTTCCAATCTTAGATGTCTTTTATGTATTTTAATATAAGAATAATTGCATAGTTAATAATAAAATGTTATTATATTTTCAGTGTACGCTACGGACACTGGCATAAGGACAAAGCTCAGCAAACTGTCAAGAATGTCCCTCGTTTGATTGTTTTCATTGTAGGAGGTGAGTAAAATATTTTTTAATAAATTTTTCCTTTGTATGTAAATCATATTTTATTATACTTTGAAAAGCCAATCCATAGTTTTGACTCTTAACAAGTTTGCACGAATCGTCTACGTTCAACATAAGTGTTTGTTTAATTATATGTATTATTTCGTTCCAGGTCTGTGTTTCTCTGAGATCCGCTGCGCCTACGAGGTGACGAACGCCGTCAAGAACTGGGAGGTGATCATCGGCTCCTCGCACATCACCACGCCCGAGGTGTTCCTCTCCGACCTCAGCTCTCTCACCAACAACTAAACAAATACTTCCAACAACACAACAATTACCTGCAACAACTCAACAATTACGTGCAACAAAGCTTTAGTATCCTGGGATACCTTGTCGATGTATCTCCGTGGCGCCTGCTAATAACGTCAATAACATAACAATTACATACAACAACATAACTATTTTATGCAACAATTACATGCAAAAAGTGACCATATACTAGACCGCTTCAGTGAGTCAAAGTATTATTATTATTAGTCTACAAGTCTCTTCTAGTACAAGTTTCGAAGTTTTGGTATTTGAGCCACTTTTTGCTGTTTCTAAATTAGTACATACTGCTATTTATTCTAGAAGACGATGTTTCTTGACTTGAGCATTTAATTCGTAGATGCCTTTTTTAGGGTGATAAATATTACGGTCTATTGAATCGTTAGCCAGGTTATTTGCGTATAATCAAAATCTAATTTTACTATGGATTGTTACCAAAGTAAATATGTATTTTGACCTGTTGATAATTGTACTGTTTCTCTTAATATATTGCATTTTTATGTAATGTCTCATCTAAAGAAAACTTTGAAATCTATGTTGTCACAGAACCTTTCCCTATTATCTTAATGTAGTTTTAAGTGAAAAAAATAGCCTTTGCTAAAAAAATGGAAGGTAAATCTTAGGGTGTTGCTTTTTAAAGATTTATTTCCGTTATTGTTTGTTTCTTCAAATTTTAATGAATTAACCTAACATGCATTCTTAGCTGTATAGATTTTAAATCGTAATATTATTTTTTATTTATTTTGTAAGTTAAGTTTAATTTGTTATAATTTTGATTAATTTAGTTAGACTGAGTGATAAATATTAAATGAAAGTATAAGCCTAGTGGTGGGAATATATTCTCGTTTTGTCATTCATACGAGTTGCTATTAGATGCATTATTTAAACTTTAACGCTAGATTTTGCCATTTGAATCAAGTAGTGAAAGCATATCTCATGATATTACCCTAAGGGAATGTTAACTAAGTTCTGAATATTCTTTGAATATTCACTGTTTCTAATTGCGCAATAATATCTGGCCTTATCACAAATACTGTACCTAAATATTTGTAGTTTAAAACTCTTTAAATATAAATATATGTAGATGATAATACAATTTATAAAATTCTTTAAGCCTTTACAATGTTGGATTTTGGATAGTTACTAATAACATATTGCTTAGTTCTGTGGCCAAGTTGTTCGCTTACTACAGTTTATGATATTCTTATAGATTTTTCGAAACAATTATGTTTACATTCCAGTCTTGTTAATCTGTGTGTATGTGTGTAGTTTGTAAACTCATTACTACTATTTTAAATTTACACACTCTTTTGAAGCCTTATTCAAAATCAAATCAAATCAAAACATTTATTTGCAACAAGTATGGTTTACAAGGTCATGTTAGAATAATGGTAGGTATCACATTTATTTATTAGGCTAGGCGCGCACTAGGCAGCCTGGCTGCTCAGCCAGGCTGCGGCAGCCAGAATATTTGCGCAGCCAGTTATAACAGCCAATTTGAATTTCCCGAATAAATTTCTCTGTATCGAACGTCATCTTATCAAAGTTCGAACGCGAAATACATCTGGCTGCTACAACTAGTGCGCGGAGACTGACAGCAGCCACATACATTTGCCTACACACGTTCTGGCTGCGCGCAGCCAGCTGGCTGCCGTGCAAACAGGCGCGTTTTGTTGGCTGCCGCAGCCGAGATTTCGTGGCTGCCAAGTGCGCGGTCTCCTATACAACGTCATATGTTTTACTGGCTGCCGCAGCCTGGCTGCCGCAGCCTGGCTGCCTAGTGCGCGCCTAGCCTTAGAATTAGTGCTTCACTGACCGAGCTCTCACCAGTGAAGCACTAAGGCTAGGCGCGCACTAGGCAGCCAGGCTGCGGCAGCCAGGCTGCGGCAACCAGTAAAACATATGACGTTGTATAGGAGACCGCGCACTTGGCAGCCACGAAATCTCGGCTGCGGCAGCCAACAAAACGCGCCTGTTTGCACGGCAGCCAGCTGGCTGCGCGCAGCCAGAACGTGTGTAGGCAAATGTATGTGGCTGCTGTCAGTCTCCGCGCACTAGTTGTAGCAGCCAGATGTATTTCGCGTTCGAACTTTGACAAGATGACGTTCGATACAGAGAAATTTATTCGGGAAATTGAAATTAGCTGTTTTAACTGGCTGCGCAAATATTCTGGCTGCCGCAGCCTGGCTGAGCAGCCAGGCTGCCTAGTGCGCGCCTAGCCTAATACTTTAAGGCTAGGCGCGCACTAGGCAGCCTGGCTGCTCAGCCAGGCTGCGGCAGCCAGAATATTTGCGCAGCCAGGCTGCGGCAGCCAGAATATTTGCGCAGCCAGTTAAAACAGCCAATTTCAATTTCCCGAATAAATTTCTCTGCCTTAAAGTATTAGGCTAGGCGCGCACTAGGCAGCCTGGCTGCTCAGCCAGGCTGCGGCAGCCAGAATATTTGCGCAGCCAGTTAAAACAGCCAATTTCAATTTCCCGAATAAATTTCTCTGTATCGAACGTCATCTTGTCAAAGTTCGAACGCGAAATACATCTGGCTGCTACAACTAGTGCGCGGAGACTGACAGCAGCCACATACATTTGCCTACACACGTTCTGGCTGCGCGCAGCCAGCTGGCTGCCGTGCAAACAGGCGCGTTTTGTTGGCTGCCGCAGCCGAGATTTCGTGGCTGCCAAGTGCGCGGTCTCCTATACAACGTCATATGTTTTACTGGCTGCCGCAGCCTGGCTGCCGCAGCCTGGCTGCCTAGTGCGCGCCTAGCCTAAGGCCAGGCGCGCACTAGGCAGCCTGGCTGCGGCAGCCAGAATATTTGCGCAGCCAGTTATAACAGCCAATCAACGACTAGTCTAGATTTCCCGAATAAATTTCTCTGTATCGAAAGTCATCTTGTCAAAGTTCGGAACGCAAAATACGTCTGGCTGCTACAACTAGTGCGCGGAGACTGACTGCAGCCACATACATTCGCCTACACACGTTCTGGCTGCGCGCAGCCAGCTGGCTGCCGTGCAAACAGGCGCGTTTTATTGGCTGCTGCAGCCGAGATTTCGTGGCTGCCTAGTGCGCGGGCTCCTATACAACGTCATATGTTTTACTGGCTGCCGCAGCCTGGCTGCCTAGTGCGCGCCTGGCCTAAGGCTAGGCGCGCACTAGGCAGCCTGGCTGCGCAGCCAGGCTGCGGCAGCCAGAATATTTGCGCAGCCAGTTATAACAGCCAATTTCAATTTCCCGAACAAATTTCTCTTTATCGAACGTCATCTTATCAAAGTTCGAACGCGAAATACATCTGGCTGCTACAACTAGTGCGCGGAGACTGACAGCAGCCACATACATTTGCCTACACACGTTCTGGCTGCGCGCAGCCAGCTGGCTGCCGTGCAAACAGGCGCGTTTTGTTGGCTGCCGCAGCCGAGATTTCGTGGCTGCCAAGTGCGCGGTCTCCTATACAACGTCATATGTTTTACTGGCTGCCGCAGCCTGGCTGCCGCAGCCAGGCTGCCTAGTGCGCGCCTAGCCTAAGTGCACTCGAAGCACTTGTGTGACTCAGGCAATTATAGTATTAGCCTAAGGTAAAATTAATTGCATGATCTTATCTCAATATTATTATACAATGTGTATAACTTGTATAAGTATATCACGTAATGTATAATATAATTTTATGGTATAACAATTATAACAAAAATTTTGTAGGATCGAATTTTATTACAATAGGCAAGTCCCAAATTCGACAGATGAATAAAATAATCAAACAAACATATTCATCACAATAAGCATACAAACTTCAAAGGGATTAAATTAATTAATTAACTACAACAGAGTGTGTCAATTTGAATTTCATCTTATTACTCACCATTTACAAACTTTGACTTCTAATTACATTTGTAATGTTCTATTTATACAATACTAGACATAATTTATTCTAGATAATGATTATAGCATTTAGGAGTTCTGTACATAGAAACTGCTTTCTTATAAACGATATAAGTCTACCGAAAATTTGTTTTATTGTCACTGAGTAACTTGATCCATAATATGGGAGAACAAAATATAAAATAACGTTTATAAGTAAGCATACAAAACTAAACGCTATCTTACGAACATAGTGTGATTGAACTGAAAGCAATAGTACAGACTCAAGCTTCGAGCTTACCACGGGGCTAGATGTTGCTGTGTGAATTGTCCAGCAATTTTTATTTAATTATTAGGTATTTATCAGACGTTGCGATTCAGATTGTGTGCAATTAATATTACAAAAGTAGTGAAAATACAAAATTTAATGTTATGTTATCAGTATTCGAATGTTGAAAATGTCATTAAATATTTAATCATCTATATTGTTTTTTCCATTAATAGCATTTACCTCCCTTCTTCAGTTAGTTTCAAGAATGTACCTAATATTTAAAGTAAACAATATGTGACATGGTTCTAGAATATCTATTCGTTGATAAAATTATCTGTACAGCAGTGTACATAGCAATTAATTTACTATGTAATTACACATGATTGTTGTCTTGACACCTACAGGCATAGATAAATTTATTTGTAATGCATTACATCATGATAAACCAAATAGACACTTAATCATATGACCTGTCATAAAGTTTTATTTTACGGCCATTGATTACGATTTCATCTAAAATACCTAGATATGAAAATATAAGTCTTGAAAGATCGTGTATCATGAATGCTGTTGTTTCTATTATTTTAAGACAGCTTTCGCTTCTATTAGTTAATTTTAGAGTACGACTATAAGCATCGATGGTTCAGTGGTAGAATGCTCGCCTGCCACGCGGGCGGCCCGGGTTCGATTCCCGGTCGATGCATCTCTTTTTGTATTTTTTAATATTTATTTTGCTTTGTCATATTGGACTGGCAAAAGCCGGTTTCAGACTACTCCATAATATTATGGCACATAGCACTAAAATATCGCGCACCATACATGTTATGGACGCGTTTACACTGTACTTTCTTTAACACAGAACATAATAATTACAACATAAACTTAAACTATACTGTGTAAGTGTAATATTGGCTTGGCTTGCATTACATTGGTGCAATGTGCTTGCTGTTTTTTAGTAATAGTTACACTGTTCAAAGATCGCGGTCAACCGATTTCTATTATAGGTACTTTAAATTTAATTGCTATGATTGCGTTATATGTACCTACGCCATGCTACACATATATTAGGTATTAGCATTAGGTCCTTCTTTATGTGGGTACCTACTGTAGGTACTATGTACCTATATAGCAAAATATTAAAGCGTGATCTAAAACCGGCATAAGAGATTTTTCATCTTATTTAAGTAAACAACGACCTATCTAATAATTTCCATATCTCTGTTATGTTGACCTCCTTCTTATCATAATTATTTACAATGCATTTAATAAGTTTTGCTTTTAGTCTTACTGTTTCTCTTGTCTTGATATCTTCTATTCGTAAATTGTATTGTTTATATCAAGAGGTAAAGAGTTTTAAGCAAAATGGGAAAAGACCTGGTAATTCTGGCATACTCTGGAGGTTTGGACACCAGCTGTATTTTGAAATGGTAGATACAATTTTACTTATTTAAGATAATATGCAATTGACATTTTTAACTCGTTAGTTAAATAATCTTATTATTCATAGCATCGAAAAACGGACTCTATTATTACCCCATCGATCGATAACGATTTTTGATTGATTTAACTTTTAATTAAGTTCTGTACTTACATAATTTAAATGCGAGACCACTTTATTCATCTATTTCTGAAAAAAACATTAATGGCTGTCTTAATGAAACTTAGGTTATTACTGAGAAAAAAAGCTACACCTACCTACCTAGGTACGTAACAGGCTTTATTTTAAGACGTAGGTACCCAACAGGTTGATTCAGAAAAACTACGAAGTCGTGTGTCTTATGGCCGATGTGGGCCAAAACGAAGATTTCGTGAAAGCAACACAAAAAGCCAAAGCGATCGGTGCTAAAGATGTGAGTACTCTTGTAAATAATATGTCCTCATTTCTGATTTGATCCCGTAGAGAAACCCCGAGCATAGCCCTCTCCATAGCTCTGAGCAAATCTGAGCCTAGGTACTCATGACATGAGGCTGATGTTTAGGATCCAATTATCATCACATCAAAATTACTAAGCCTATGTCCAGCAGTGAACGTTCGATGGCTGAAATAAAACAACAAACTTATAGGTACAACTCAGGTGATAGTTGAAGATTTGCGCAAGGAGTTCGTATAGAACTCATGAATAAAACAACCATTCTTACACAGGTGATAGTTGAAGATTTACGCAAGGAGTTCGTATCGAACTACATGTTGCCAGCTATCCAAATGGGGCTGGTGTACGAGGGCCGGTACTACCTCGGCACCTCGCTGGCTCGGCCCTGCATCTCCGTGGCGCTTGTCATGGCGGCCAAGAAACTGGGAGCCAAGTAAGGAATTTTCTACTCCGCCTATGATACGAACCACTAAAATGTATTTATTACCTATGTTTCGATCAGGTAGGTAGGCCTATTCCCACATTACGTAGGGTCAGCACAACAGCGTTAACCGTAATTTCTACACCGTCCATTCTAATAATATTCATAATTTCTTAAACATTGTACCTTGTTGGTACTTATAGTGGGTTATTTTTTTTTGTATTCCAGATACATTTCACATGGTGCTACGGGTAAAGGAAACGACCAAGTTAGGTTTGAGCTCAGCGTCTACTCTCTATGGCCCTCAGGACAGGTAGGTACCTACCAACAAAACGGTTGCATAATTATGTATTTGTTTAAATTAAATTATGACTGTGTTATGTTGATATCAGAGTAAATTTATCTAGGTAAATCTAAGCATACCCTGACGAATTACAGATTATTTCATAGGTAGGTAAAATAAACAGAACGAGATAACTAACTAGGTTATTTATGTAGTAAGGCATATAAGTCAACTAATTTATTTTAAAGATACGTTTAATACAATACTATGTGAACGGGAATCATGTTCGGAATTCGGAACCCTTATAGAATCGACTAGAACTTAGTTTATTCCAGATCATTGCACCCTGGCGTATCCCGGAGTTCTTCGAGCGGTTCCAAGGCCGCAGCGATCTGATAGAGTTCGCTAAGAGGGAGAACATCCCAGTTTCGGCCACGCCTAAGGAGCCTTGGTCTACTGATGAGAACATTATGCACATCAGGTAAAGTTCAGAGTCATTTATTTACGACCATGATTCAAGTCAAAATTCTTAAGAAAATGCTACCAACCTAATTTAAATATGTTAGTTACAAACAACTTAATTTTTCATTTTATAACAACGGGAATAACTCACGTATTTACATAGGAGTTAAACAACTCGACGCTTCGACCACAACAAGAGCAGTCTTGCTCCTGTGTAATATGTGTACCTATACGTGAGTAATTCCCGTTGTTATAAAATGGATAGTATTCATAATTAAATTTTGAAAGTGAAAAAACTTAATATTTTGATGTATACAATATTTTTACTCTAGGAATATAATGTTCTAATTCTAGGTAAGGCTTTTATTGATAGGTACGATAATACGTACTCGGCGAGACCCGGGTTCGAGTTCGGCTGTTACGAAGCTGTCGACGGGTCGGACGGATAGTATACCTAATACAGAATATCCTCTTGCCCACAGCTACGAGTCTGGGGTCCTAGAAGACCCCGCGGCTATTCCTCCGGGGGGCATCTTCAAGATGACTCGTGATCTCAATCTAACTGAGGACTATCCGTGCGTTATAGACATTCATTTTGAGAAAGGTTCGTATGCAAAACTATATATTCAGACAAATATAGTAGTTACTAACTTATGGACTTCATATTTGTCTGATAAATTTTTTTTAATTAGGTATTATATTATCGCTCGCGGCTTTGCCAATGAATTTGCTTTTTTTTGTATAATTAAAGTACATATTGTGTTCTCCTATATATTTGTATTTCTAGTGTTTTTCTCTGTTCCTAGGTCTACCAGTCTCGATTCAAATTCCAAGTGGGCAGGAAAAGGCGCTTCTAGTGACGGACCCGCTCGCTCTAGTGGAGACGCTTAACAAGCTGGGCGGTCAACACGGCGTCGGCAGGATTGATATCGTGGAGAACAGGTTCTTGGGACTGAAGGTTTGTGCGTCTAATCAAATTATTTTTAATTATAAGCATTTACGGGGACGGCAGCGCGCAGGTTACCTACATCTCTGATGCATTAGGCGGCGATAGCCGCTTTCCATCAGGTGGAGGTGGGCCGCATGCTTGTCTGCCACCTCAGTGGTAAAAAAAAGCCGACAACAAATACATATAATTACGGTAAATTCCTTTTATTAGTATTACAGTACATTACTTCTTTTGTATTACAGTCGCGGGGTCTCTATGAAACACCAGCCGGGACTATACTGCACGAAGCACACCTCGATTTAGAAGCCTTTGCTTTAGACAGAGAAGTCCTTCGGTAAGCATCTACCTAACTACTGGCAAGCTTTAGGTACTAAATGCTTTAGTTTACATAGGTATATATTTTTGGAATTTTGATTGTTTTATATTTAACAAAAATATATATCTATGTAGAGATGTTGTGTATCCATATCCACCTATAACAAAAGCTTTGAGCTTAGACTTTGCTATTAAAGATCATCTTATAATTCCAGTGTCAAAAAATACCTTCAAGATAAAATGGCAGATTTCGTCTACAATGGATTCTGGTTCTCTCCTGAAGCAAACTTTACAAGGAAATGTCTGGAACAATCACAGGCAACTGTCACTGGCTCTGTGACTGTCCAAATCTTTAAAGGAAATGGTAAATTAAAAAGTCATCTTTATAAGTGAATAGTTTTAAACCTTCAAACTAAATCGGCCCGGCCGTTCCCGAGATTTAGCGAGACTAACGAACGGCGATTCATTTTTATTTATAAAGATATACATTAAAATGTTATACATACCTACCTAAAAGTATATAAGATAATTGTTATTGTCATAAATTAGTCGGATACGGAATACGCATCTCGATGGTTGTTGGTGTATTTCCAATAACCCGGTATAAAAAGAAATGATCCTATTCAACATTATTATACTTGTCTTGTGCCACCTTGTGCTTATGTTGTATTCAACGCATATGTCAACTCAATTTTATTTTTTGTTACAGTTAGTGTACTAGCAAGGAAGAGCCCAGAAAGTCTGTACAACAAAGATTTAGTGTCGATGGACATTGCAGGAGGATTTTCGCCGCAAGACAGTACAGGCTTCATCAACATAAATGCGCTACGACTTA
The DNA here is from genome assembly GCA_963691955.1 of Chloroclystis v-ata. Lineage (NCBI taxonomy): Eukaryota > Metazoa > Arthropoda > Insecta > Lepidoptera > Geometridae > Chloroclystis > Chloroclystis v-ata. The sequence goes on from OY829905.1 coordinate 9,057,038, forward strand.
AGGAGTACGCCAGATTTGAGTTTATGAAAAAATAACTACTTTTGGAGATACCTACGCACAGTAAACTTATAATTTACTCACATTAGCGCTATTAAAAATTAATAGAATCCACTGACATTAATGGTTTTAATTTTAATATCTGTTACATTGTATTGGTAATAATTTGGAATAGGAATTTAGGTAAATTAAACATCGTTTTAATTGCATTAAACATCGTTTTAATTGAAATTTGAAATTTTAATTGCCGTAATTTCTAGTGCGTTTATCTGCTAGTGCGTATAGTACTGCTTCTTGCCACTAGATGGCAATAAACCAACGCGTATAAAAATATTTCACTCACCCAACCTCACCAAGCATAGACCAGAATCCCGGCAACGTTCACTTTTGTATAAAATTTTTTGTCTGTGGAAAGGACACGGACTATAATATCTTCTTCTTATTTTATACTGTGGTGAACGTAACTGGCTATTGGTATTTTAACTCTTCTATCTTTTACCATAATCGCTCTATTTATATTTTAGGTAAATATGTACCTAATAATGGTATTACTGTAGAAGTAACTTTGAATTATTTTTTTTTTTTTGTGTTGGCGTTCAGCAATACCTTTGAATTATAGCTATTAACCAAGAAGAAGAAGACACCAAATAAGTTGCCAACAAAGCTTTTTTCTTGATAAATCTTGCGATTTATATGACAAATAGAAGCTCACAATAGGGCATCCTTAATAAATATTTCCAGTTATTTCGATCGCTTACTATAAACCACAGATATACCCCACCAGATACCTCATAACAGGCGACGACCGCGCACCAAACATATGGTTAAATCAACCATATGTAATGTCCCGCCTCGAAACACGGCTTTAGTTGCGACCAAGTGTCAGACCCGTGAACTTCATATACGTTTCTATAGTCTAACGCAAGTGAAGAGGTCAGCTTATAATGGCTACTCGTACGAAGGACGTTCACTTGTCTCTTTTCCGCATTGCGCTTATTGCATTCGTTGTCCTTCTCGGCGAAAGCACGTGTAACGTTAGTGTTGTAAATTCTAATCGATATCGTTAAAAATAATAGACGACGTATATTAGCGGGTCTCTCGGTATTATTGTATGTAAAAATAAATAAGTTATCCATAAACCGTTTAAATATGTTTATAGAGTGCTTACTCAGTAATATGAATTATTAGTGATACATTTTTCTAATATTATTTTTTAATTTTTAAGTTCTACAGATTTGTGTATTCCAAAAATAAATACATATCTACCTACCTACAGGATGCTATTTTCATTTTAATATGAAATTTTAAAACGAATCATCGAAATTTATTATCGACAAATTCGTTCAATGTTCCCAACCCGCGACCTAAGTGCGACCTTGAAATAGCCAATCACAACGCCTATTTCCAGTCCCCGCAACCCGCGCCTTCCTCCAATTTCGGTGCGTTTGAATCAGAACAAAAGTATTATAAAGGGGCATCTAGTGGGGGTTATCTGTGCTATAAACCAAACGATTTCTCCGAACTAACCACAATTTTGAGTAAGAAATTTTTATTTTGTTGTACGATTCATATTCATTTATTTCAACTTTTAGAAACACATGTACACTATGTACTGACTATGCACTATGTGTGTGTGACTGTGTAGTCACATCACATAAAAAATTAAAACAATGTCTTTAAATAAAATATGTTACAATAAGAAACAACGGACAAGATGGTATTAGCGTTTACTTTAACAAGAGCTGGGATCCCTGTGACAGGATATTTATTGAATGAAAGTTGTTTGCATTGTTTGTGTGTTTTGGTTATTTTTATTCATCACAAATTGCTTAACTAATCAGCATCTTTAATACATCAGTGATATTTATACAATGCAACGAAATCTTCCTCAAAATAAAGAGGCTCTATTGAAATCTTATACAACCCGGTTGAAAGAAGATGTGAAAAGTATGCTGGAAAACTTTGAAGGTACTTAATATCTTTAATATCATGGTTTTTAACTATATTTGAACATAAAACGGGTAATATCGCAGACAACAAATTGCAACAGTGTCGAAATAATCGGAAAACTCGACAACGTTTAAATCATGGTACCTATTACCTGTTTCATGTTCAAATATCTTTGAATTGGTACTATAAGGATACTTTTAGTGACTTTAATATTGATATGTTGCGCTTTCTTTTCTTCACACTCCAGTTAATAACTAGGTACCACTTACATGGTAATTATTAACTTATTACTCAAACCTCTTAGCCAGCCTACAAGTTTTTAATTCCAGCTAGCTCATATTTCATTATTTAAAAAATTTCAGAGATTATTAAACTAGCAAAATTGGAAAATGAATCACAACTCAACAGAATGACTCAAATAGAGCAAGACACTTTCGAAATGCAAGTTAGGGCTGCTAATATTGGTAAGTTACTAAATTATAATACCAAAATTTTCTTTCTTTTTCGATTACAAATACAAAAACACTTTATTGTATAATGGGTGGCCTTATCGCTAGAGTGATCAGAGCAAAGTTCAATAGTTCTACTAACATGAAAATTCAACAGCTATATTTTTGACAATGTTTATCAATAATTCTGTATTTTATCAGTAAAGATTAAAATTAATTATGTATTCCATTTCAGTTAGAGCAGGAGAATCTCTTATGAAGTTAGTATCAGACATCAAACAGTACCTGATACTCAATGACTTTCCATCTGTAAATGAAGCCATAGCGCAGAACTCAAAGGTCTTCCGGACAAAGCAACAAGAATGTGATCAAAAACTCATGTCTTTGAGAGATGATATTGCTGCTGATCTCTATGACTTGGAAGATGAATATTTTACTAGCATATACAAGTAATGCCATGCTAGAATATATTTTTTGTAAGATACTCTTCTAAAGTAGCTACAGTAACATAAAGCATTTTGAAAATTCAGTTGTTTGCTGCTCTCATGTATAATATTGGTTTGGATAATATTTATAAGACCCAAAATATAAACTTATATTATCAGTATCCCACAGACATGGATTTTTGTTTAAACTATGTATTGATTTTGTCAATATAAGGATCTAATTATAGACTGTAATAGATTTTAAAGATCATTTGTTTATTTCACTTTAAAAACTATTTGTTTAGTTGAATAGTTTTTGTTTAGTTCATAAACATAAGTTAATAAATAAAAACATCTTAAATGATATTTATTTGTACTATTTTTTATTTTTTAAGTATAGAAGACAGATTAGTAAAAGTCAATCAAATATGTAACTAAAACTTTTAATGTAACCGTGATTCTGCAAAGCTAACTATTACCATACACATTGTGGTTATTTACCACAATTACTTGGGACAGAAATGGTAGTGTCTTCCTTCACCAGGCATTTGTTTGGCTAGAACTGGCCTTCCAATTTTGTAATCCTCCAAATAAAGATACAATGCAGTGAAACCACCAAGAACAGAGAATAAGAAAACAGTCTGGTATAGCACTGAGAATCTTGGCCTCATAGCAGGATCATAACGATCACCTCCAAATATTTCAGCTCTAGCGTGAATCTGGAATAAAAATAATATTATAATTAATTTCTACACCATAAAATAAACAATATATTAAATATGAATGCAATAAAACTCACAGGTTCTCCAAAATTCCTCTTCAGTTCAGGGAAATCCCAGGGATAATTTTCATCTCTGGAATCAGCACCAATTTCTGCTAGTTTAGGATAATCACCATAGCCCATCGACTCTGGATATGGTCTGTATTCTTCAGGGGTCAAACCATATTTCTTTGCAGCCGCTTCGGCTTCTTCCTTGGTTTTTGGATATGGGCCAGGTTTGTATTGATAATTCCAATCTGCAACAATGTGACGTAACAATCGTAACAGTAATATTACGCCAAGCACTCATAATATAAATGAAAAGAAGGATGTAACTATTATAGAAGTTCTTACGGTTTCTTGCAGCATTGCAAAATATTCCAAGTGTCTTTTTCACAGACTCTGGATTCGAAAATACAGCTTTTTTCAGCAGCGCCGATGCCATTTTGGTTTTAATTTAATCAAAATCAATTGAACGAATGAATTAATGTCAGCTGTTTGATTTGACTTAATGGAATGTAGGTAAATGTCAGTGTCTCTTCGACATAGTTCGATAGCAAATTGCCAGTCACGTTCGCCATAATAAAAGAAGAAGAAGAAGCAAACATGTCTGACTGAACGTAAACAGCTGTTTCTCTCTGTTGCGTTGTGCGACTGCCAGTAAAAACTTTGGGAGTTTGGGTTTTGGGAACCTGCTTCTGGTTTAAAATTATGTACTAAAGATTGAAAATAAAACTTCTTCATCAAAATTAGAAGAATGTATTAAAATACTGCACATAATGGGAAATGAAAATTCACAACTAAGTGGACTAGAAGTTGAGGAAAAAGCAGTAGAGATAACCGATTTTTGGAATCAATATCAAGCTAATATAAGTGATAGCTGTCGATATTTTAGCCTCAAAAGTGATGGTTCTGTGTCTGTATTTAAGGGTGAAGCAGCCATTGGACCACTTTGGTCGGTGTCCACTCCTCTTGAGAAGTTTGCCAATGTAAGTCAAATTACACATTAATATTAGGTAATTTACTTCACAACAGACATTGAATAATTAACATTACAACACAAAACAATCTCGCAATCTTTGAAAGATAAGAACGAGGTTCTTATCATAAATAATAATTAATGTATCTATTGTTTTCACTGATTTATGGAATTTATTTTATTATAAGTTAAAAGATAACCTAATTCCATAGGTACTGGTTATTTTCAGAACCTTTTAAAATACCGGCACCCATGCATAGTCCGTTATATATCAACATGGCAACAAAGGTCGACACTACATTTAGTGACAGAATATATACAGCCTCTGTCACAGCAATTGCAATCGCTTACACCTCAGCAAATATGTATAGGACTCAACAATATCTTAAGAGCTTTGGTGTTTTTACAAGAGCAGGTGAGTATGGGTTAAACCTTGTGGTTTAAATTAAAGTTATGAAAGATTGTAGAATGTTTTTATTTAAACAGGCTGGCATGTCACACAACAATGTTTGTGTATCTGCTATTTACGTTACGGGAGATGGGCAGTGGAAGCTTGGTGGCCTGCAGTATCTCTGTGCCTTCAGTGAATTGACTCCAGCATATTTAAAACATTCCAGAATTCACAGGTATGCTACAAATCAATATGTATTCTAAATAATTTCATTTTAATTTCAATGTGTGACTAAACAATTTATTTTGTCTATTAGATATGATAAAGCTGTTGATCCAAATGAAGATTCATATGAAATCACAACAAAAGTTGACCAGTACAGTTTTGCAGTATTTGTTGAAGATGTATTTAAAGGAAGAAAAGATGGTTAGTGAATCTGAAATTGTATTAAGTACTTACTAATTATTTTTTTTAACCAAAATATAACCCTATAACATTTATTGTTTCAGAAGATGTGCCACATTTGACAGAGTTCAAAAGATATTGCAGGGAACATCTTCAGAATCATGATCCAAGAAAAAGACCCAACCTATCAGAATGTCTAAAGCATAGCTTTTTCAACCATGAGTTTATAACAATATATAAGTTTTTAAACTTTCTTCCTTTGAAAAATGAAGATGAGAAGTGTGAATTTTTCTCAAATATTTTAGAAAGCCTAAAACAGTTTGATGAAGATACAGTTGCAAAACAATTGGGTGGACTTTTGCTCTCGAGGTTAACAATGTTAGATCAGACAGCTAGAAAAGACGTCATACCATACATCCTTAAGCCCAAAAATGGTAAGTAAAATAAATAAATAAATATAGCTGGACAATTTACACATCGACATTTAGCCCCGCGGTAAGCTCGAAGCTTGTGATACGGGTGCTAGATTTCTGATATACTTAATATAATATACATACATAGATAGATATTTATTATACATATACATAATATAATAACAATAAATGTATAACACCCAGACACAATAAATAAATAAATATATTAAAAAAAAACCAGAATTACGCATCACTGGTTAAAAGATAATGAATTAATTCAAATTTTACCTGTTATTGTATAATTTATTTATGATAAAACTTTATATTTTACAGATAGATTACAAAATGGAGAAAACATTGGATTTTTTACTTTAGGTGTTTTCAAAGAACATGTGAAACCAAGACTTATGCAACTATTTAGTGTGAGAGACAGTCAAATTAGAATGTTGCTTTTAAATCACTTCTCTAAGTTTGTACATGTTTTCACCCATGATGAACTGTCTCAACAAATTCTTCCAGAGGTAAGTCTAGCAAGAAAAATCATAAATTATATCTTCAATAAACTGTCCAGAATTTTTATCCTAATATTTGTTTTTAATTACAGCTTTTACTGGGCATCAAAGACACAGATGATAGTCTTGTTGCGTCCACTCTGATATGTTTAAGTGAATTGGTACCAATTCTTGGCGCTGATACTGTCATAGGAGGAAATAGATCAAAGTATTTTACTGATGGTAGACCAAACTCCAAGCTAAATACAATCCCATCAATACCAGAAAAACAAGCATATTTACCAGAAAAATCATTACATGACCTACCATGCTCTGAAGATATTTATGCTAATAGCAATGGTGATATCGAAATATTTGACAATGCACTTATTTTAAATGAAAGACCATCACCCGTAGGTGGTGAATCATTGGATGAAGACTATAATATTGCATTAGAATCTAAAAAGATAAAAAGCTATGAAAGTGAAGAAGATTGGAGTGACTGGGATAACACAAAGGGACAGTTAACATTTGAGCCTTCACCCAGTGATGAAATAATATCAGGAAAACCTTTTCCGGAAAATTTAATTGATACAAATAATTCTAAAACTATGCCAAAAAATATGGAAAAGACCATGTTACTACAGAAAGCTGCTATTCAAGCCAAGAAGAATATTGTTGACATTTCAGAACTAGACATAAAAAACCAAAAGGTAGATATCAAATCTAAAGATTCAGACAATTTTGACTTCTTTGCGGATATGACTCCTGTAATAGAAAAAGCCAGTATTGGTGAATTCAATCCCATAAATGAAGATCATTCTGTAAGTAGTAAATTAAATTTTGTACCAGATGAAGGACTCGATGAAAATGAAGGTTGGGGCGAAAACTGGAATGACTGAACTTCATCACAGCAGTAAATCATATTTTGTGTTGAAGCAACATAAAACGAAAACACAAACTGTTTTCTTACAAATCAGTAAGTAACGGTACCTATGCAATACATCACATCTTTATTATGTTTTAAAATTAAAATATTGGTATGGTAATATATTCAAAATAAAATAATTAAGATTATTGAAATTTGTTTTGATAGTCTATCAAACTACTTAGTAGTTTCATGTTAAGGCTAAGTAATAAAAATCAGGATATTTATAATGTGTGATTTAATAAACATATTCAAAACACGTTGAAACAAAATATTTACAGCATTATAACTCGTTTTGTTCAGTTTCGTCATAAAAATATATTATTTTAAACTAAATGGAAGCTTCATGTTAAACGTGTTGTGACTAGGCTGTTGGTATGATAAATAATTTAAATTTTTATCTTGAACTAAATATTATTTCTATTGATAAATTTATATTACATACTATGTTAAGACGTGTTCTTGCTTTTTAAGAGTGCTCACTGGCGACTTAGAAATACGTGGGACTTAATAGTATCGTGAAAGTAGATTTAATGTTAGATTCCTTAGTTAAATAAAAATATTTAGGTACATAATAAAATACTCTTTGGTAAACAAGAAAAAAATAATTTAAAATTTACATACATTCTGCTTAATTTAAATCGGAGTGAGACAGTCTAAGAGCGATTTTCAGACAATCTGAGCAATGCATGTGGCAAAGTTAAGTTTAGTTATACTAATATTAAGCTTTAAATCTAACATTATCTAAATAGCTCTTAGAAAGATACAAATTGAGTCACTACTTCATGGAAAATTGGATTGTTTGGTGGGAGACTAGTAACTGTACCATAGCTAGGACTACAGTGTGTTTTTTTATTTATTTAGAACTAAATGGCTATTTTCTTTTGCATAACTAAGTCCTTAGAACTCTCTGTAAATACTTCAATCATCTGTTGGCGAGTTGTCTCGGACAGTTTCTCTAAATCATCTCTCGTCATTCCTTTGGTTGGGATCGGCGGTAAAGTAGTTATAACTACTTTTCCTGTAATATAAAATATTTAAATCAATACACTTTCATGTTTATTTACAAATAAATAATAATAAATAGCCAGCTGTGGACGTCCGATGGATGAAATGATGATGATGAAGTAGGTACTTATAATTAATCGACCGTTGAAATAAATGATTGCCTACTTGATGTGATGTTTACCTGGTTCAAAGGTTTTAGTGTCACTGTCCAGAAAATAGTACTGGCTAAAAACAACCGGCATTATCGGAATCTGTGCATCGATGGCCGAGAAAAACGCTCCTTTCTTAAATTCTTGTATGCCGCCTTTGTTATATCTGGCTCCTTCAGGGAAAACCCAAAGTTTAGTCTGGAATAAAAAAGATTAATTTCACATATGATATAGGTATACGTATAGCCGCCGCGCACCTCTGATTTTTCGTCTTGGAAAATTGTGTGCTTTAAAAACACGTGCTCTAACGGTGAAGGCAAACATCGTGAGGAAACCGGCATGTTCTGAGAACTTTGAAAAGTTTGAAGGATATGTGTCATTCACCAATCCGCACTTGGCCAGCGTGGTGAATTAAGGCCTAATCTCTCTCGTCAAGAGAGAAGTCCCTGTGTCCTAGCAGTGGGAACGTGAATAGGGGTGTTATGTTATACGTATGGCTTCAGCTTAATATTCCTTGTTGGGCAAAGCCGCCCCCAAAAATGATATGTACCTTTTATGTACTTATAGGTATTTAAATGTAAAAGCAAATACACTTGTTTAAATAATACATGCTGATTTTTATATTATCCTGATTAAATTCAATGTAATATTTTACGGGCAATGCATAAAAGTTATAGGCACTTCGGTACGAGACGTGCAGGGTACCGACCGATATCGAACCGTAGCTTTGCAAGGTTAACAGTAGGCTTAGTTTGGAATCGTCGTTTCTATAATTGTATCAAGTAATTTGATAAAAAAAAAACGCAAGCGAAGCTGTCGGCGTATCAGCTTGTACAGATAAAGCTTCTACCATAAACACTAGCACCGTGGTAAGCTCGAAGCTTGTGTTACGGGTGCTAGATTTCGGGAGTGGGAATTATCGAACCCGCAACCTCCAGCCGGACCTTCGGCCGCTGCGCCACAGAGGTCGCCGATCGATGAATGAATGAATTAACACTTTATTGTATGTACCTATAAAATAAAATAACAAAACTTAATACTATTATAGTTAAAAGTACAAGGGGCGGCCTTATCGCTGAGAACGATCTCTTCCAGGCAATTGATCTACCTTTTCTCTTATGATATGATCTACCTTTTCTCTTATGATATGATCTACCTTTTCTTCTATGATATGATCTACCTTTTCTCTTATGACTCGTTCGGTGGCCTCCCTCATGAGTCTCCGCGCTCTCTCCGTCTTCAGCCTGTCGATGAACACGAGGCCGGACAGCCAGGCGCCGAAGCCGAACGCGCCCGTGAACATCAGGGGCCTCTTCGCCACCACCGTACATCGCTTCATGCGGGGCCACATTTCAAACATGCCTGTTAATAACATTTCATTTGAACTGACTCGATTTGTACCACCAGGAAGCAGGTGGTTTCCTAGTTAATCTATACCTAATTATGAAGCTAAAGAGTTCATTTGTTTGAACTAGCCTCAGAAACGGCTGATCATATTTGAAAAAAAAAAATTTCGTGATGGATAGTTTAAAACCTTCAAATTAAAAAAATACTAGACAGTATGTCATAATTATATATTAGGAATGATGGGTTTAATTTGACTAATTTTATTCAATTTTGAATTTCGGTTTATACTTATACTTACATTTTATTTTAACACAAACATGATCTAAGTTTTTTAACATTCGTAGATCGTTAGATCATATTATTTACTTACCTAAAATATCTAAGGAGCTCTGGTGGTTTGATATCACAATGAAGCATTGGTCATTATCCCAATTTTCAAGCCCACGTAATTCCCATTCTATGCCCACTATATGCGAAGCATATCTACAAAATCTGGAAGCAACTCTGACAAGAAACAAAAATTAGATTAGCCGCATTTTGTCATAATACGGTAAAACTGAATAAATCAATAAACTTACATTAGATTTGTTACATCTCGAGGATAAATTAGTACAACAGGTATTAACACAGTACAAGTTATTAAAACGTAAGAATAGTAAAGAAAAAACTTAAAATAATATCTAAAAACATTGCTCTTTTCGTATAGAAAAGGCAAGGTAAATATAAAACCCGCCAAAAATAATTCAGGATATGAATAGGAGGAAGCCATAACTACGAGTGAAGTACGATCGATACGAAAAAGTGAACTTCCTGTACATGCGCATTCACTTTACCAATGAATGAAAATTGTTTTCGTTCTTTTCATTCAAACGGCACGACCGACAAAAAGGGCGATTAGTGGTGTTTTTTTCGTTCTCTTTTTCTACTATTACTAGAATTTTCACAAATAAAGTGGAGTCATTCAACGTTATGTTTTTCTATTTATAGAATATTTTTCTTATTTTTGTGCTCCATAGAAATAAACGAATTAAAGTCTTTCTTTGTGGCTAAATGGGATTTGCGGTTGAAGTCAGAACCATATAGGTATAATTTGACGTCTGTCAGTTAGCTTCCGGATAAATAGCAATGACCAGTGAGTGAGTGCCTGAGATCAAATTGTTTGCTCGGTGGTTCTCGATTTATTTTATTTGAACCTTGTTTTCCCTGTAGGTAGCCACATCCACCGCACTGACCCTCAAAAGAAGGATTATAATATATATTCCTACTTCATTGCACTGACCTCACTTCTAAACTCTCCTGCACCTACAGCTACAATGGCTGGCGCGAAATTCAAAATAGAATCAGGTGCACAACTACTTGCACGTCTTGTAAAGAAACCAGATTTAGGAAACTTTTATCCCATATTATTCCAAAGTGGACTCAAGAACGGTGAAGTAATAGAAGTGACTTACAATGAGAACAATAGTACCTCTCATTTCATTTATGAATTAGTAGCAGAAGTACTTCTTCAGAGCAGGTTAGAAGGAGTGCCTGCTGGTGTTCTGTTCTGTAAAACCGACGGGATTAGTAATTATCAAGATCTATTTGATGTTATTATTAAAAAACTTTCAATTCTAAGAAACTATGACAACCCTACAGAATTTGACAATGATTTCAAGAAGTTAATCTCTAATTTCCATGCAATAGATATCTATGATGTTACTCAATACTATGCTACTATTCATAGCTTGGAAAATGTTCTGGTAGAACATCCAAATATAATTCTAATTGTTATTGATACTTTATCAGCATTCTACTGGTCAGAACAAGGAAACAAAATAACAAGAATAGATTCGTATATAAAAAATTTATTAAACCTGATACAAAAAGTCACTAGAGAGTACAAAACAATATGTTTGTATACAAGACCTGAATATTTTTGTACAAATAAAGATGGTACTAACATACTTGATGAAATAAACTACCAAATCAATTTAGTTAACTACAATAAAGATAATTACCAAGTGAATGTGAGATCTACAAGTTTTAAGGCTACTAAGTATTACACAATTGTGAATAAAGAGTTAAAGTGGATACAAGATGAAAAGTGTTAAAATATTTTTATAACTTTATTCTCAGATTGTTAAAAACCAATCTTAGATATCTATAAGCTAATGTTAAACAAGTACATACCTACAGCTAATTGATATAAGTATACTTTTAATAAAAATTGTTTGATTAAAAAAAATAAAAAGTTTTTGGTTACAAGTAAAATTATGTTATTAATTATTGTTAATAACCCTAAGCTAATTTTAAAACTGAGATCACTTATGAGTTTTATCTAGAGCTACGTAAAAAAATCACATCATCAAATAAATTAGGTACATAAAAGCTGCGAAACAGTGACTAAAGTAGTCGAGATTCTCCCATTTACTAATAGTATGAAAATATGAGTAACCTGATTCTTGAATCGCAAATGAGGCTTCAAACATCACACCTAAATAAGCAAGGTGTGTTATTGTAATCAAAGAAAATATTGTATTAACAAAAACCGCCAGGAAGCTATTTTTCTTAAACTTATGTTCACATTGTTTATTACATGGGTTAGCTAAACAGCACACTTCCAATGCAGATGCCACTTTGTTTCTTAAATTATATTCTACATAAGAAAATGTACCAACACTAAGGAGAACAGCAGAAAATTGAAAGTTTAGTCCATGCAATAATGATGAAATAAGGTATGTTACAAAAATTGCTACAAACTGCCCATATGGCTGACAAGCTTTGAAGACATAATTTTTTAACCATTGATGCATAGGTATATTCCAATAGATTACTACTTGCACTAATGATCTTGGCATCTCAATAAATAAGGGTTTAGTAATATTGAGTTCAGAATGGCAATCATTTGTCAAACCAAACCCAGCAGAAACCATAGACACAATGGACATGTAGGATATAAAATAATGAGACATTCTAAAAGATTGGGCATCTCTGTATGCTAACAACCACTTAGTCATGTCTTCGTCAATATACCAAGGAACAATACAATTGGATAACTCTAAAAAGAACATAGCTAAAAACAAATTTACAATAATTATTTTAAACCACCTTCTAGACAAAAATTTGGTTTCCATGTACTGATTATAAGAATGGAATGATATCCATGGTCCCAGTAAACAATTGGCAGGACACAATATATATCCACCAAACTCAACAGGATTCAGCATTCGCTTGAATAAGTTTCTATCAAGTTCAATTGCAACTGATATTATTTTCATTGCAGCTATCATCTGAACTCCTCTGATTTGCTGCCACATTTTTGGGTTTATCACAAAAATTTCACACAATAATAAAAATAATATCACTGAAACAGATACCAATAAGCCTCTCCAAGATTTCGTTATAAATGACAGGAGTATGATCATCATGTATGCAGCAGTACTGAGACCTATGGTCCACAAAAATGAAGGTCCAACATTGTAGTATAGTAAGAAACTACCTATAACTAGACATAAACTGTGCCGAACATTGTGAGGCAGAGGTATGAGCTGAATAGAACCACGCAGTAACACATTAGCAATGATCAGGTCTCGTGCAAATTTCAGGCCTTCGTATAGAGTCGGTTCAGCACACAATAAAACGTATGACCACGAGGAATCCACATATTCATCATCTTCATCCATTTCGCCAAATTCTAAGTTATTTTAACTTTGGTTTTATTTTACATGTAAGTAGGCAATCATTACGTTGGAGTTCTCTACTACAGTTTGTTGTCGAATGTTGAAATTGCTTGTAATTTGGAGCCCTTTTGTAATGAACTTATTTCTTGCAGGATAAACGTTTTAATCGTTTACCGGACCGGAACCCACACACACACACAAAACTTTACAAACAAATCCGCATTCCACCCGCACCGCAAGTCCGCAACGGGCTAGTGTTATTACAACGTCAAATATCAGCACCAAGGCATATTTATCTCACTATAAAATAGCAATAAAATGTGTTTATTTGTCTGTGGTCAATGGTAATTTTTTTTGTATTGACGCATTTGACCTCAGCATTTGACGCTCACGCTCACTGATCCACAGAGTAAGTAGATATTTTTAGATAGTAGCCAAGCAAGTAGATCGCTCGCTTTGCTTTCTCAGCAGGCGTTCTGAAGCTGATTGCGGCTAACATAATTTTGGACGAGTAGTGGAAGTGGAAAATAGGCAAGAGTACATAGGCCTTGTGAAATAATTTATAGGAGTAATAGTGTTCTGTGGTCCGGATTCCTTAGTAATTATTGGAAGAATATACTATTAAAGTATATATATACAGTAATGAAAATATGTTGAGATTGTAAACAGTACATAAAATTTACATGTATAGGTATGTGTGAATAAGTGCACAAGTTAAAACAATGGCTAGTCCATCGCCTCAGAATAGCCCCATGCCACCGCCGCAGGCTCCGAGTCCTATGGGCCCTCCGACTCAAAGCCCGGCGCCGCCGCAATCGCCGCATAGCCCGTACAATCAGCAACACGTAAATGGTCCGCCGCCGTCGCATCCTCCCGGAGGCCCCCAGCCCCCGATGCCTAACCACGGTCCTCCAGGGCCGTCGCACCCGATGCCGCCTAATAACAACGGGCCACCGATGCCGCCACAGCAGCATCCGATGCCTCAAGGCGGACACCAAATGCCGCCTCACATGGTAGGGCCTCATATGCCCGGACCGCCTGGACATCCTATTGGACCTGGGGGCCCACATCCTCCGGGCCCTAATGGTCATCCGGCAATGCCCGGGGGACCTCCTCATCCCAATGCTCCCGGCCAAGGACCTCCTCATGGCTACATGCAGCATCAAATAGGACACATGCCCCCTGGACAGGTAATTATACTAATTATTAACTGTGAACTTATTATGGATATCTAAGTAACTAATTGATGACAATTGATGAACACAACATGTTTTAGATTGGTTTGATTATTTGATTGAATACAATATTACTGACAATAAATATAACATTGCTATCTATTAGACTTTGTTTGTTAAAGAGTGGCCCATAGAAACTGCTGCCTAGCATCAGTATCTCATGGGTAATGAATGCAAACTGCTGTGTCAATTGTCCGATGTGATTGGCCTGTGGTAGATGATATGGTTCTTGTTTCATATAAATTGTATATACTATTGGCACATTTAGCCTAGCTTTAACCCAGTCTGCTGAATTACCAGTAAAATTAACTGAAAAAAAAAGAAAAATTATTGATTGTAATAAGAAATGGTATCCTATAACTATAAATAATCACTATGTAATGTACTTACAAAAGCAACTTGCTGTGTTACTGAATTTGAATGTAATATTAAATTCCTGTTTTACTCTTTTACAAGCAAAGAGTAGCATTTCTAACTGAAATTGATATAAGGATAAGTAAACTTAGTATTATCAAATGTAATAAAATAGAAATTTCTGTTACAATCACTTACCAGTATTGCCTGATTGTTTGCAAACTTTTCAGAATCAGCGTACGGAATGGTCACTATGTTTCCAAAACCCCTTAAATTTATAAAAGAAATAAGGTTCACAGCAATGTTGTTAAGGAAATTAGCCAAAGCTTTTGTCTCTTCTTCTGATAAATATCTATGTCCCAAGAATACTGAATCACATTCTGCATCAGGTACTGGAAAAATAAAACCATTTAACTGATAATACCTACCTTATTATTATGTTCTTATGGCACAAATTAAATATTTTCAAATAAAAATTCCTAAACTTCCTAAATCTAATAGTCTAAAAACTTTTATAAAATAAGGTCTTTTGTAAATTTATATTCTGTTTACCTGTTGAAGATCTAGCCAAGAACCAATTTCTTTCAACTGTGACTCCAAAAGCTTCCACACCTAAACCACAATCTCTTGTTGGGTAGATTTTTTTTCTGTTCTTAATCCAAAATAAATCCTGTGTAAAAAGATTATGTAAGTTTGATTTTTTCTAGTGTGCTGTGTATATGCATTGCATATTATGTACTTACTCTGCTCATACTGTATGCATATCCATCAGGATTGAAAACAGGCACAAAATAATAGTCAAATGTTTTTAACATGATGCTATTACTTGAGTTTTCTAACAAGCTGATGATATAATTCAAAATTATTGCTGTAGGCATCCAATCTCTTCCTTGTTCTCCGCCCATAATAACCACAGCTGGTTTCTGTCCACCAGTGGATACCTTAAGTACAAAAATCTCACGATCCTCAAATGTAGTTCCTATTGGAATTTTTTCAAGAATAGCATATTTTCTACAATTTTTTTCAACCAAGTTCAAGATACTGTTCCAGTCAAGAAACTTTGATACAGTTGATGTTTCTGGTAAATTCTGAAAAAGATTTAAATTTGTTGTGCTGTTTTCTCTGTTTCTGAAAAGAATAGTAAGGAATTATTCTTAATTGTACTGTGTGTTGTATTATACAATGCCATATGAATTAGCTTCTACAATGTTTTCTTACAATTGATCATCATCAACCTTTAAATATTCTATGTATCTCTCCTGGAGATTCATTTCGAAATGTAAGGTACAGCTGTCATCAACAACTATTATCATTGGTAATGCAGCATCATTGGTAACTCCATTCAAAAAGAAAATAGTATCATCTTCTACATGCATGTTATACAGATATTGTCTATCATGGTAATTAAATGCTGTAACCTGGTACACTGAATGGTTTCTTAATACTTCCACCCAGGAGGTAACAGTATTAATTGTAAGAAATATAAAATACAAAAGTTTCATTATTAATTTTTTAGCTTTTTATGATTTCAGTATGGCTAAGCATATTTTTCATAGAATAAAAAAGTTTAATGTCAATTTTAATAAAAGGTGTTTCCAGCCGTTGAAAATTAAAAAGTAGTTTTATTTACTGGCCATAGATTTAATAAATTACAAAATTAAATTAACAATGTAAATTTTTTATTTGCAGGGACCTATGCAAATGGGCGGAGGGCCGCCTCCCGGGAACGGTCCCCAGGGTCCGGGCGGGCACGGGCACGCGCCGGGCGCGGGCGGTCACATGCCGCCGCACCACGCTATGATGCCCGCCGGCCCGCACCCCTCCTCGCAGTACGGCCACCCGCCCGGCGCCGCGCCCCCGCAGCCCTCGGCGCAGTCCGCGCCGTCCCCGCAGTCCACCCCGCCCCAGCACCCCCCCTCGGCACAGACCCCCCCGCACGGTCAAGGCCCCCCGCCGACCTCTTCCGTGAACGGTGCCCCGCCCTCCAACTCACCCATGCAAGGCTCCATCCCCGCGCCCGGACCGGACAATCTCATCGCACTACAGCGAGCCATCGACTGCATGGAGGAGAAAGGTCTACAAGAAGACCCGAGATACTCACAACTGCTCGCTCTCCGAGCCCGGTCCAACCCTCAGGACCCTTCGAAAGGATTGTTCTCGAACAATCAGCTGTCTCAACTGAGAGCTCAGATAACCGCGTATCGGACGCTCGCACGGAATCAGCCTATCACGCAGCAGATAGCGATGATGGCCGCGGGCAAACGCGAAGGGCCGTCGGACTCGCCCACGCCGCCGGCGCAGCCTCCGTTCGAGGGGCAGAGCCAGCAGCCGATGCCGGCGGGGCCGGGGGGGAAGGTCGGAACTAGCCAGGGCGACCCCGCCCGGGGAGGGGGAGGAGCGCCCCCCACTCCGCTGCCTATGACGGGACAGATGGCGCCACCGACGCAGCTAACTCCACCTCTCGTTAACCCTGTAAGTTTACACACACTCACACCCAGACAGCTCTTAATGTATTGATGATTGCAAAGTTAATGTTTTTTACAGCCAAATGGTGGTGCTCCGATTAGAGGCCCGGCGCCAGCTCGGCCACCTGGGCCCGGTACTCCGGGGACTCAAAATAACCCTAACCAGGTAATATTAATTATATTATAATAATTGTATGTCATGTCAAGATTTATGTGATTTTCTTTCCAATTATCTAACTAATGAGTATTTATTCCAGCCGGGTGTTCCTGTCCCAGGTGCAAAACAGAACCGCATTACCAGCTTACCGAAACCAGTTGGCATCGATCCTATACAAATTCTTAACGAAAGAGAGAATAGGTACAGTTTATTGTCTTTGTTATCCACTGGTTGCACTTGGCTTTATGATGAAAGCTTATAAAATGGTTATTTTTGTAGAATTGCTGCCAGAATCGCCTTGAGAATGGAAGTGCTGTCCAACTTGCCGGCGAACATCCCCGATGATCTGCGAATGCAGGCGCAGTTGGAGCTGAGGGGACTGCGTGTACTAAACTTCCAAAAACAATTGCGTGCAGAGGTGCGTTCAATTATTTTTCAATGATATTTAGAAAAACGATACAGTTTATACACTCAGAATATTTATAAATCAGTATAACATAATTTTTCCAGTCACGAAATTTGATCGAGAGTTTGTCTTAATAGATGTTCTACATTTTAATAAAGCCGCTCTAACGATCTTCTTCCATAAAGGCCTACTTCAGACAGATGACAGAACATATAAGGTGGACTGGGTTAAAATAGGCTACAGGCATAGATAGAGCATATCTTACTTTTAGTATGTTAGTAAGCTTAAGAATAGTGTAATAAATGGTTGTCTGGTGGGGTCAAACAACCAAATACAAGTTGAGACAATTCATATACACCAATACAATACGTCTGAGCATAGCAGGCTGGCGGACATGCCAGAGACGTAGGTTTGAGACTCCCTCAGTCAAATTTACACATTACAATTTTCTTTTAATTTTCTAAAATATTTTGTTCTCTCTTTTCCATCCAAAGGTTGCCTGGAAGAGATCGCTCTGCAACGATAAGGCCCATTTTAGTGTCCCTTTTTGTGTTATTATTTTGTGTTTTGATGTACAATAAACTTATCTAAATGATAATGTTTTCGTCTCGTTTCAGATCCTCGGGCAGGTCCGCCGCGACACGACGCTAGAAACAGCGGTGAACATAAAGGCGTACAAGCGCACGAAGCGGCAGGGCCTGCGCGAGGCGCGCGCCACAGAGAAACTGGAGAAACAACAGAAACTGGAGGCCGAGAGGAAACGCAGGCAGAAGCACCAGGAGTTCTTGCAGACGGTGCTGCAGCATGGTGAGAATATTTTTAATATAAAATTCTACAGACATTTATGCGTACTATCGTCTGCTTATAATAATTATTAAGTTATACTATTAAATTTAAATGCACACACGTCAGACCAATAAATATTGATAAAAAATGGTGTTTTAGAATGAGAATATTCAAACTGATGACCATTAATGTTTTCCAAATAAGGATTGGAAAAAAAATTGTATATGGGTGATAGATATTTTATCAAAAAGGTAAAAATGGGAGTGTGTGTGTGATTGTTTGTTCGTCTTTCACGGAAAATTGGAGTGACAAAGGCTACATTTTACCGCGGAAAAATCATTTCCATGGGAAAATCTATTATAACACGGACGAAGCCGCAAGGCGGAAAGCTAATGCATAGTAAAAATATGAAAAAAATCTTTATCTATTAAGAATTAACAAAATATAAACTTTTACCACTTATTTTATTTATTATTTATTTACTCTCTTTCAGCCAAGGACTTCAAAGAATATCATCGCAACAACGTGGCCAAGCTTTCTAGAATCAACAAGGCCATTATGAACTACCACGCGAACGCAGAGCGGGAACAGAAGAAGGAACAGGAGCGCATAGAAAAGGAACGTATGCGCCGGTTCGTAAATAATCTTATAGTTAACTTATTGTAACTACACTCACACACAGAGTTTCACATTTTGTAGAATTATTGTTATGATTAGAGAAGATCATTCTTTATTACACACACCAATAATCAATATTTACATAAGAACTTAAAAACTACAAAAATGTATGCGTAATGGGCGGTCTTATTGCTTAAAGCAATTTCTTATAGACAACCTGGGGATGAAAAGAAAAACTGCAGAATGTAACTGGACCACTTATTTCTTACATACATAGTCGCAATTTTCTGTCGTGTTGTCTGTCATTTTATGCAGTTTTCTTCTTCTTTTCTACAAATTTGCTTGTTCTTTCTTGAAACATAAATTATATATTTCCAAACTATTCTATTAAGTATATCAGAAATCTAGCACCTGTAACACAAGCTTAGAGCTTATCGCGGGGCTAGATGTCGCTGTGAATTGTCCAGCAATATTTATTATTTATTTATTTATTAAGTATGCAATGCACTGATTGATTGAAAATAAATGAAACATTACAGTTTGATGGCGGAAGACGAGGAAGGGTACCGGAAGCTCATCGACCAGAAGAAGGACAAGCGACTGGCGTTCCTGCTCGCGCAGACGGACGAGTACATCGCCAGCCTCACGGACATGGTCAAGATGCACAAGCAGGAGCAGAGGAAGAAACAGGTGGAGGAGGAGAAGAGGAAGAGGGTATGTTGGATCTTCTTTTTTTTTTCTTTTTGGTTGGCACATGCCTCGTATAACCCGCGCAGATAGAAAATTTGAAAATGGCGGCGGGTACGTATGGTACGATTGGCAAAACAAGGATAAAAGTATGGACAGCGATAGAGAGTGAGCGAGAACGCATGCGAGCGGACGCCATTTATAGATCAATTCTTTAAGTGCGCGGCTTATATGTATGTGAAGTCATTTCATTCTATTTCACTTTCAAAATTTTTGTGAATACACTATTAATTTTGTAACAACGGGAATTACTCACGTATTTACAAAGGAGTTTGATCACTCTCGACGTTTCGACCAAGGCAAGAGCAGTCTTTTTCAGTAGGAGTGAGCGTCCCGCCGTGCTCCGTCTCCTCTCAGCTCGCGCGCGCGTTTTTCTCTTCATAATTATATAATTTCCACATTCGTACAAACGATATTTCTGCCGGTATATGACTCCCTTAGTCAATTTGACAAGACCTATGGGTAGAGACGGGATGGTACTATTCTTAGGCCGGCATTACTCGCCAAATATTTTTATTAATATGTATACTTAACAGAAATCGAGGAAGAAGAAGCTTCTGGAAGGCGGCGAGATCGACGCCATGGACGACAGCTCGCAGACGTCCGACCAGCGCGTCAGCGTCATGGACCCCAAGTCGGGAGAGGTAAGTCATAATATCTTTACTAGCTTTACAAATACATATCGTATTTCTGCCAGATTTGTTCGTCGATAGAGAGTAAAGCCTTTATTCACCACACTGGCCAAGTTCCGGCGGTGAATGCGCTTGGGAATTTAACTGTATACTAATATTTATTTATCAATAATTATATTGGACGACCTCTGTGACGCAGCGGGGGAAGGTCCGCCTGCGACGTAAGTGGTTACTGGTTCGATTTCCGCTCTGGGACTAGATTCAGCAAATATATGATGCCGGTGCTCTATAGTATCTGTCTATGTGTGTCTATTCTATCAAGTATATAAGAAATCTAGTAGCACCCGTAACACAAGCTTCTAACTTACCACGGGGCAAGACTTTGCTGTATGAACTATCCAGCAATTTTTATTCATTATTACTTTATTGTTTCTATCAGACGCTGAAGGGAGAAGAAGCCCCATTGTTGTCTCAGCTGAAGGATTGGATGGAGACGCACCCCGGGTGGGAGGTGCTCTCAGACTCAGAGGACTCCGGCGACGACAGTCAGGATGATGATGGTATGTTTGTTATTATATTTAATTTTATATTATTGACTATGAACATTGACCTGTAAGCATTGACTAAGTGACATAAGGCTAGTGTTATTGGAGAAATCTGTACTAGTTTGCAATAAATAAATGTTTGAAGCTGATTTAAGTCTCACACTCACCGTTAGCGCTCATATGTAGCTCAGCGCGTAGTTTGTCTGAAAAGTAACTACTAGTAATGTAGATTATCTTGGATTTTTAATGAATTGAGTTTTTATAAAATTATATCAAATTTTAAATCATTAATTTTAGAAACCAGAAAGAAACCCGAGAAAGAGAAGACCGCAGAAGAAAAGGAACGCGACGCGATCAAGAAGGCTAAAGTAGAAGATGACGAATACAAAACAGAAGAACAGACTTACTACAGGTGAAACTATACCTTAGAAACTATACATATATTGTTAAGCTGAACGATATGTTTGTTTTCTTGAACGTGCTGATATTTTAATGTTATTTAATTGGTAGATACCGAATTCAACGAGAAAACATTGATATCATTTTTTGACCAATTGAGGCGATTTTATTGACATTTCAAGCAAAAAATATTCAACGTTGTCAGAGTTTAGTTATGTTTATATTAATTTAATTTTCATTTTTAACTTAATTTGTGAATTATTTCAGCATTGCGCACACGGTCCACGAGTCTGTCACGGAACAAGCCAGCATTCTGGTCAACGGCAAGCTCAAAGAATATCAAATCAAGGTAATGTTTATAAGTACATTTTTTTATAAAATTCCAAGTACATATTTACAGAAAGTAAATTACATTAAAAAAATCTTAAAATTCGAATCTAATATTATTCACCATTTTCGGTCAAATCGACGCCTAAACCGTTCTTGAGTTTTAAATATTGTAACTAATTCTACTCTCTCTAATATAAATAAATAATTTGTTTATTTCCTCTTCACAATAAGATTTATTTAAATATTGATGATATGTAGATAACGTAAAAAAACGTAAGCAAAGCTGTCGGCGGGTCGGCTTGTAAAAAAAGCAATGTATAAGACAATTGGTCAGCTTATACTGCTTTTGGAACATAAAATGCTGATTTTTAAATAATTTCCAGGGCTTGGAATGGCTCGTGTCGCTGTTCAACAACAACCTGAACGGCATCCTCGCCGACGAGATGGGGCTCGGCAAGACCATCCAGACGATAGCGCTCGTCACATACCTCATGGAGAAGAAGAAGGTCAACGGCCCTTTCCTTATTATTGTACCGCTCAGGTTAGTCTACTCTACATCATAACCATATACAACTATATTTCTCCTCACAGATAGATAGATAAATTACAACTAAGTACACTTTAATAAACAAAACAGTATACAGTATAATCTACCACGAGTTCTAGAAATCTACACTCGCTAGCGACTGCAGTTAATAAAATGTATGAAAACTTGAACAGCGCTTCTAGCGGATAGTTGGGTACTAAAATGTTTATTCAAAAAGCTAATTGTACAGACTGCGTATTTGGACTACTCAAGTCCGTTAGACGTGGCGCTGCTTGCCTAGATATTAACGGTTCTGATACTGTATTCACGCATTAACTGTAAGGGGTCGTCCTCATTGGCAGCGATCGTACGATGTTGCGATGCGTTCTCGTCGTGCGACGAGTTCAAACATACAGATTTCATCAGAGTGTCCTAATTGAACTTCGCAAGTAATAGTGCGTACGATCGCGGCCAATTAGGACGACCCCTAATTCAAATGTTTGTGAGTCTCTCCGTGAAGATGGCGCTGGTAACAGTGCTGAGATATCGGGAAACTCAAGAACATTTGAATCATTGTATGTTACCCGTTTCGTGTTCTAAATTTGATTTTGTAATACTCTGTTCCAGTACACTTTCCAACTGGATATTGGAGTTCGAGAAGTGGGCCCCCGTGGTGAACGTGGTCTCGTACAAGGGGTCCCCGCAGGCGCGCCGCCTCGTGCAGACGCAGCTGCGCTCCACCAAGTTCAACGTGCTGCTCACTACATACGAATACGTAATCAAGGATAAGGGCGTGCTGGCTAAAGTAAGTTGTATGTTATTGCAATCTGTTGGTCCAGTGGTGAACGTGGTGTCGTACAAGGGGTCCCCGCAGTACGAATATGTAATCAAGGACAAAGGCGCGTTGGCAAAAAGGTTCATTTTATAACAACGGGAATTACTCACGTAGTATTTAAGCAGTTTTAACACTTTCGACGTTTCGACCACGACAAGAGCAGTATTTTTCACGAGGAGTGAGCGTCCAGCTGTGCTCCGTCTCCTCTCTACTCGCGCGCGCGGTTCTCTCGTTGTTACAGAATGAATATTGTAACGAAAGTAAAAAGTTTTATGTTATTGCAATCTGTTGCTCTGATGGTGACCATCATCTTATATGTATAAGGGGTCACCAAAACCTCGTCGCAGGTAAAGAAGATTCAAACTCTCGTCTTGTATTGATCGTCTAGTTACAAATTTATGCTGGCGTAAGGACGGACTACAATTCAGCTAATTTGTATACAATATTAGCAATTTGACACAGAGGGACTTTGAAAAAACTAAAGAACACACGAAACTAATTAAATTTAAAAATCGAAGAATCGTAAAATCGATGCGCAAAATGTTGTCTGAATCGTGTGCTATGTACACTAACATAATCGTAAAACGTTGCAGGTGTCATGGAAGTACATGATAATCGACGAAGGTCACCGCATGAAGAACCACCACTGCAAGCTGACGCAGGTGCTGAACACGCACTACATCGCGCCGCACCGCCTGCTGCTGACGGGCACGCCGCTGCAGAACAAGCTGCCCGAGTTATGGGCCCTGCTGAACTTCCTGCTGCCCTCCATCTTCAAGAGCTGCTCCACCTTCGAGCAGTGGTTCAATGCTCCCTTCGCTACTACCGGTGAAAAGGTCGGTTCAATTATTGACTATTTTATTTTTTTTGGAAAACATACAGTATCTATATCTAAATATAAATATAACACTATTTATAAATACTATAAACATATAGACATACATATATTTGCTACTTAAGTAGAAAATGTAATGTTTTCACATAACTACCGGTATTACGTCCCACTACTATTCTTAGGTGGCACAACAAGGCTTCGAGGATCATTTCAGAAATTAAACAATTCTGTTTTGCTAACTAAAGAGTATAATGTATTATGCTCTCTTAAAGCTAAAATAGTTCTCGGCTAAAAAGCAGTAGCTTTTAGATATTAAATTAAAATAAAGAAGAGCTCAAGCTTTTCGTACGTGCAAATTTGAGCTATTTACTCTGTCCATAGACATGCGGATCATCACTGCCATTACTAATTCCGAATATTTCATCACAAAATGGTGCACTAATACTATGCCGTCTATACAGATATGTTCAGACTTTTCACAATATGAATGTGATTTCCCAGGTGGAGTTGAACGAAGAAGAAACGATCCTTATCATCCGTCGTCTGCACAAAGTGCTGCGACCTTTCTTGTTGCGGCGTCTCAAGAAGGAGGTGGAGAGCCAGCTGCCAGACAAGGTGGAGTACATCATCAAGTGCGACATGAGCGGACTGCAGCGGGTGCTTTACAAGTGAGTGTTCATTCATTCAATCATTCATTCATTCAATAGAGTGGAACAAAAATTTGTATGTGCTTTGTGAATTGTCCAGCAATATTTTTTTATTTAGAGTGTAATGATCTAGTACCTTTCCTCTGCACTTACCTGGTCTACTACTTAGTTGTCCTGCCTGCAATCTCTAAAAGGTGTTAGATATAGGTAGGTATACTTCTTTGTCTCTAACAAGAGTGTCAATATAATTTGACTTGTGTTCTAAAGATGACCTATCTATCCAATGCGCAGTAAGGCAATTAATAATAATAGATCGATGATATTACACACGGATTTAAGTTCACATCAACATCTATCTTATCTAGTGCTTAATAGTGTTTATAGAAATTCTAAACTAAACAATTCGTCCCCAGACATATGCAGTCGAAGGGCGTGCTGCTGACGGACGGGTCGGAGAAGGGCAACAAGGGCAAGGGCGGCGCGAAGGCGCTCATGAACACCATCGTGCAGCTGCGCAAGCTGTGCAACCATCCCTTCATGTTCCAGCACATCGAGGAGAAGTTCTGCGACCACGTCGGCTCCGGCAGCGGCGTTGTTTCAGGGTGAGACACACAATTATTGCTATATTATTATTATTTGCCTCGGAACAACTGGTGTCTGGGTGTTATAATTATATGTATAATAAAAAAAATATCTATCTAAGTATGTATATTATATTAAGTATATCAGAAATCTAGCACCCGTAACACAAGCTTCGAGCTTACCACGGGGCTAGATGTCGCTGTGTAAATTGTCGAGTTATAGTTATTTATTTATTTATTGGTCCATACAAAATAAAAACGATAGCACAGTAAAATAAAACAAGTAACACTTAAAACATTGTACTCTAATACAGTCATACCCCGGACTTACGTACGGACTTACGGATAGCGCTCAGTCCCACCTATCGGGACTAAGCGCTATCAGCGTAAGTCGAATTCGCGTAAGTCGGGGTACAATTTTGCATCGTTATTTGGTCGTCGCAAAACATACAAAACGTGCCAATTCCGCACTACACGTCTGTGCCTGTTGTAAACTGAACGAATAATAATGCAGCTATGACTATGACTGCGCGGCGTTCAAATAAAAAACGAATAGACTAGAAAATTAAATCGCGTAACTCCGAATTTGCATAAGTTGAGATAGCGTAAGTCGGATTAATACTGTATATGTACATACATACAGGTTTAGCTAGAGACTGCTAACATGCACCAATAGTTAGCAGTCTCAGCATAGACAAATCAACTTGTTTTTAAGCCCTTTATTTTCCTAATAAAATAAAATAATTTAATAAAAATTATTGTGATGTCTTTCCCCAGGCCCGATCTATACCGCTCTTCGGGTAAATTCGAGCTGCTGGACCGCATCCTGCCGAAGCTGAAACGCACCAACCACAGGGTGCTGATGTTCTGTCAGATGACACAGTGCATGACAATCATCGAGGACTACCTCACATACAGGGCGTTCTTGTACTTGAGGTATGTATACTCTTTTACGCAACAAATGAAGTCCTTTGTATATTGATCTACATAGGTTCGATTCCAGCCTCGGAACAAAAATTTATACGATCTGAAGATATTTCTCCCGGGTATTCTATATGTAATATAAAAAATATCTACATAGGTATGTTGCCGTTCTTGCGATAAACAGCGTAGGTGAAATTTTTTGTAAAAATGAGTTATTAGCATACTTGTAATCAGCTCGTTTAGCTAATTACAAATATGCTTCTTACGATGCTTTCTTACTATAATAGCGTAGGTGACATTTTTTGTCATCAGCTCACTTAGCAGACAAAAACACAAAAAATGTCACCTACGCTGTTTGTCGTAAGAACGCATGCTTATCGTCAAAAGAGCAGTATGTATATTCTATTAAGTATATCAGATATTATAGTACTTTTTAGGACACCTTAGTATTTAAATAACATCAAAGCGTTTTTCAGATTGGACGGTATGACGAAGGCCGAGGACCGCGGCGACCTGCTGCGTAAGTTCAACGACGCTAACTCTGAGTTCTTCATCTTCTTGTTGTCGACGCGCGCCGGCGGCCTGGGCCTCAACCTGCAGAGCGCCGACACCGTCATCATATTCGACTCCGACTGGAACCCGCATCAGGTACAATAACCACGTTCCCACTACTGGGACACTGACTTCTATATTGACGAGAGAGATTCTGTTGTCAAGTGTAAGGTTAATGTCACATAAAACCGCACATAGTTCAGAACATGCATGATCACGATGTTTGCATTCACCGTTACAGTATGAAATTGTTCTACTTTTTGCATTCCAAAATAGTTTTATCAGGAACACATCTATAAGTGCAAAAACAAGTGCGGGTTGGTAAATTTCACAATCAACCGCATAAGTTCTCAGACTTGGAGCCTTTTCCCTACAATCGGACACCATAGGCTAATTAAAAATATTTCTCTAAATAAATTAAATGTATATGTTTATTTTTATTAGACTACCTATATATTATATAGTTTTATTATTCTATAAACATAATATATATTGAATTATGTATTATATTATATTCGCTAATAAACATGTACTGTTCAGGATCTGCAAGCGCAAGACCGCGCGCACCGCATCGGGCAGCGCAACGAGGTGCGCGTGCTGCGTCTCATGACCGTCAACTCCGTCGAGGAGAGGATCTTGGCTGCCGCGAGGTATGTGATACTAGAATAGAATAGAATCATTTATTTATCAAAAACATGTTACAAATGAAAAATTATAGTAATATATACAAAAATTTCACCGTACAAGTTGATACTAGACTGTAGACCGCTCGCAGCTTTGCCTGCGTTTAAATTAAGTTTCGAAAATAGTCAATAAATAATAAGATTTTCCCGCAGTAACTCGTAGCCTATGTGTTAATCTAGGATTTCGACTGTCACCAAAGCAAGTTGTAAAAAAAAAAAAATTCACAAACTTCAAATTTTTCGTCTTAGAGCCTTTAAATTAGTGTGATCAATAATGATATTTTAAAGCAGAAGAGTTTGTTTGATTGGTTGTATGTTTGAACAAGCTAATCTCAGGAACCACTGGTCAGGTTTTTTTTTTTCTATTGTGGTAAGTAAATTTATCGAGGTACTTTATAACATCTAATCTGTCGGTGGGTTGGTTAGTTACTTATAACGTGTGTGGTTATAGGTACAAGCTGAACATGGACGAGAAGGTGATCCAGGCCGGCATGTTCGACCAGAAGTCCACCGGCTCCGAGCGACAACAGTTCCTGCAGAGCATCCTGCATCAGGACGGAGACGACGAGGAGGTATACTGATCACGTTCATTCTATGCCAATGCCAATATGGCGTCAAAAAGCATATATAAAAAACTACCTTCCGCCCGCGGCTTCGCCCGCATATTAGAGTAAAAAGTATTCTATGTCCTTCTCCCGGCTCTAAACTACCTCCCTGCCAAGTTTCAGCCAAATCGGTTCAGCCGTTCTTGAGTTTATAACTAACTTTACTTATAGTAACCCGTAACACAAGCTCGAGCTTACCACGGGGCTAGATGTCGCTGTGTAAAATTGTCCAGTAATATTTATTTATTTATTTATAGTGAAGTAACTAACACGACTTTCTTTTATTTATAAGATTATTCAGTTCTCCGTTGAACATAGAGCTTCCTTTAGGGATTTCAAATTTTTTCAGTAAATATTTTTGTCCTTCTACTAGATCTATGTACGATCAGCCAAAAATGTGGTCTACCACCCTTACGGTTGTGATTCGTTTGTACGTCATGAAACCACAAGGTCGATTTAATCTCGCAACCTTAGCGAACATTACAACTCACAGAAACGTTTATCAAAACTGGTAGACCACTTTCTTGGCTGACCGTACGTAACGTACAGTACTTGTTAGTATATACTTTGCTTTAAAGTGGCTATATTATATTGTTTCTATGTGATTTTAAGGAGGAGAACGAACTCCCAGACGACGACCTGATAAACGAGATGATAGCGCGCTCCGAGGAAGAGATGGAGATCTTCAAGCAGATGGACGTGGAGCGCAAGAAGACGGAGACTCGCCCGCGCCTCATCGACGAGTCAGAGCTGCCCGACTGGCTCGTCAAGAACGAAGACGAGGTCGTCTGCAACAAGGTAACTCTCTCTCTCTCTCTCTCTGTCTCACTCACTACTATATACTAGAATATGAGATGTTGTGATAGATTGGTAACTCCTGCGCAAGTCAAAAAGATCTGTGTTCATTATCGGTCCATCTGTAAACAATAAATAGGCTGCCGATACATATAAAAAATTCCGCTTTCACTATTTAAACAAACTAAAAACATGGCGTAAAATGTATTAAAATAAGTACGTACAGTGTTGTAATTGTCTTTTTTGGTAATAAAATTTTACTAATAAAATGATGTAATGTAAACATAACAGGGTCAAGGTTGGCACATGGACGAGGACGAGATCCTGGGGCGCGGCTCGCGGCAGCGCAAGGAGGTGGACTACACCGACTCGCTCACGGAGAAGGAGTGGCTGAAGGCCATCGACGACGAGTTCGACGAGGGCGAGGAGGAGGACGACGACGACGACGAGGTGCTCGACAAGAAGAGGAAGAAGGGGAAGAAGAGACGGTAAGCGCTTACTATCCTACCTATGCTGACTATGAACTTCGCAAGGAGGTGGACTACACCGACTCGCTCACGGAGAAGGAGTGGCTGAAGGCCATCGACGACGAGTTCGACGAGGGCGAGGAGGAGGACGACGACGACGACGAGGTGCTCGACAAGAAGAGGAAGAAGGGGAAGAAGAGACGGTAAGCGCTTACTATCCTACCTATGCTGACTATGAACTGCGCAAGGAGGTGGACTACACCGACTCGCTCACGGAGAAGGAGTGGCTGAAGGCCATCGACGACGAGTTCGACGAGGGCGAGGAGGAGGACGACGAACGACGACGAGGTGCTCGACAAGAAGCGGAAGAAGGGGAAGAAGAGACGGTAAGCGCTTACTATCCTACCTATGCTGACTATGAACTTTCAATACAGCCAAGATATTTAAATCCATGAGATTGCAAATTGTAAGTTTCAATTAGAATTGCAATAACTTTAGTAAATATAATTATAATTGTATAAGAGCCATTAAGGTTGTAAAAAAGGTAACAGTTAACAGACTATAAATGCGAAAAAATCGGTAAAATCACCCTCCTCAAAGCAGGTTTTTATAAGTTTGGCGATTAATCACTGATTTTTCAAATTTTTATATCGATAAAATTGTTTCCAGACAAGAGGATTCAGATGAAGAGGAAACGACGTCCTCCTCTAAAAAGAAGAGCAAAACCGAACTCAACATACTGAAGAAGCGCCTCAAGAGCATCATGAAGAAGGTTATCGAACATACTGATGAGTAAGTAAATTGACTATCCTAAAAATTTAGCTTATATACAAAATTACTGGGACACAGGGACGAGAGAGATTAGGCCTCAATTCACTACACCACGCTGCGCTGGCCAGCAAGTGTGCGATGGTGAATGACACATATTGTCTTTCAAACTTTTCATAGTTAGGAAATGCCGGCTTCGGACAGGGTTTGTTTTGTACCCACTTCCTTCGGTATAAAAGTGCCAACACGGCTGATAAAAAATCGAATCAAACAAAATATGTAATTAAAAGTATGTAGGTTTTGAATGTAAAAGTAGTTTAAGGTGAAAAAAAAACTTTATTTATTGAATATTTTCGTGGTATTACATACGGTTAGTGTCTCCAGGGGCGGGCGCGTGCTGTCGGAGCCCTTCATGAAGCTGCCGTCGCGCCGCGAGCTGCCAGACTACTATGACGTCATCAAGAAGCCGCTCGACATCAAGAAGATCATGAACCGCATCGAGGACGGCAAGGTAACAACTATTTATATATGTATGTATATATATATACACAATATATAAATACATTATATGCGATGAATGCAGGCCGCGTCCGAACGCTATAAAAATCTTTAAGGGAGGCCTATGTCTAGCAGTTGGCGTCCAAGGGCTGACATGATGATGATGATATATATGTATATATAACAACAACAAAAACATTTCAATCATGGTATGTTACCCGATGCATGTTCAAATGTTAAAAACCATAATAGTTTATAAAGTTATGATAATATATCAGTAAAGCCCTGTACCTTTACTTTACCATGAGTTGTCAATGTCATAGTTAAATCGCCTGACGTTACTACAGCGGTTACCTAGAGCCCGCGCCACCTTTCAAGTCTCTCTCTTTAGTTTTAGTTCGTATTATGCGGGAACTACAGTATTAGAACCATTAATATCTAGGCAAGCAGCGGACTTTACTTGATACCCAACTATCCGCTAGAGGCGCTGTTCAAGTTTTCATACATTTTTTTAGCGAGTGTAGATTGCTAGAACTCATGGTAGAGATACTGGTATCTCAGTTAATCAGTGATTTGTGACGTCCACAGTACACCGACATAACGGACTTGGAGCGCGACTTCTTCACGCTGTGCGCCAACGCGCAGACGTACAACGAGGAGGCCTCGCTCATATACGAGGACTCCGTGCGCCTGCGCAACGTGTTCATAGAACTGCGCCGCAAGCACGACGACGGACACAACTCGGATGACTCCGAGGACGACAAGGAGAAAGGTACTTATAAGCCGCGCACTTAAAGAATTGATCTATAAATGGCGTCCGCTCGCATGCGTTCTCGCTCACTCTCTATCGCTGTCTATACTTTTATCCTTGTTTTGCCAATCGTACCATACGTACCCGCCGCCATTTTCAAATCAATTTTCATCTGCGCGGGTTATACCATCATACATTCGATAAAAGTATAGCTCGATAGTTCACACAGCAACATGGTAGCACTACCACAATTAATTAAATATGTATATATCTGGACAATTCACACAGCAACAACTAGGACCTATGGGAAACTCGAAGCTTGTGTTACGGGTGCTAGATTACTGATGGGAATAGAATATACAAACTATATTTTTTTATTATATACTATGTGTTAATCAAAAACTAAAGCCACTTTTCGTTGTCATTTTATAACTCAAGAAGGGCCAAGCTGATTTTGGTTTTAAAATAGTCGTAGTAGAGCAGAGACAGTGAGGTTTAAAAGAGAAAACATGGGAATAAAGCGAGCGAACCGCGGGTCAGCTAGTTAATAATTTGACCGGGTAAGTGGGAGCATACTCGACCTTCATTACAAAGGTCCCCAGTGTCCCATTATGATTTGTTATTTTCTCCTATAGCGAGCT
The DNA here is from genome assembly GCA_963691955.1 of Chloroclystis v-ata. Lineage (NCBI taxonomy): Eukaryota > Metazoa > Arthropoda > Insecta > Lepidoptera > Geometridae > Chloroclystis > Chloroclystis v-ata. Next base: position 9,089,174 of record OY829905.1, read on the forward strand.
TCGCGACATGTATTGTGTACCGACTCATATTTAGATAACTGCTGGTGTACTATGTTATGAAATAATTGCTCGCATGGTGTATGCTAACATGGTCATTATAGTAAATCCCTCAAAACCTGTAACTTGTGCCTCTTGTAGTCAGATGTAATAATTGTAACATTATTTGTAAAGAAATGATAATTTTACAGATGAAGAAGACTCTGACGGTGAATCCAACAGATCAATGAAGATGAAGATCAAACTGAAAGGAAAAGGCAAAGGCACGCCGGCGAGGAAACGCAACAAACGCAAGTATATATCCGAAGATGAGGATTACGAGGAAGATTGAAATATACCCTAGCTCTTAACATTTTAATATTTTGACTTCAATTCATTATTAATTTACTGTTAGTATGTAGGCATAAGAAAATTTAGGATTACCAGTAACAATACAATGATCTATACAAATCTCAGTTAGACCGATTATTTATCCACAACTTATTATTTTTATTAGTATAAATGATGAAATGTTAGGCTTAATATGTTTCTAAGTCCCTTCATGCAACGAATTCACGGTATGTGAAAACAATAAATCAACACTCTATTTTCTGGAAATTTTTATTTCAGATATTTCTGTTGCAGGGAAATGTATAGTTGTATCAAGGGGCTTTAAACATGTCTATCTGAAGTAAAATATTGAATTAATAATTATGCATTACTCTCGCATCAGTATAATATAATAAATAATATGAATTAATATTTTGAGGTAAATAAATATGCAATTTTATATAACAATTATTATTATTTCAATACTTTATTCAAATATAATTGATATAATAGGATTATGAAATATTCATTTTTAGTTTTAGGGTTATGTAGTTTTATGAGAGTAAGTTCAATGAGTATATTCATAAAATTTGAATTTTTTTTATTGTAGGACTACCATGAAATGTAATTAATATTTAATAATTTGATGTGCTTGTAGCATTAAAAGACTCTCCCATTTGTCTGAAAATTGTGTTTTATTCTTACGGATCACTCATTAGTAATTTTTATGTGTTTCTTTTTCAATTCTTTTAATTTGTCATCTCCCCATTTGTATTTAATTCCATGAAGAGTCAACATGTGGTTGTTTAGACTTGAGCTATGTGCAAATTTCTGTGAGCATATTGTGCACATGAATGGTTTTTCGCGAGTGTGAACACGCAAATGCCGCTTCAAGTTCCCTTCTGTAAGAAATGCCTTTTCACAGTATATGCACTTGAATGACTTATCACCTTCATGCCTAAAACAAAATAAATGTTATACACATACAATAGTTTGTTGGTTTTTGATTTCCTATACTAAATCAGAATAATATTGTTACCAACCATGATAGTTTTTAAAAGTAATTTAGTCTTACTAATAGCTCACAATGGCAAAAATTTGTATGTCTAGAGCTCATTCACAGCAAAATGACCAAAGAATGTGGGCAATGTTTAGATAGTTGAACAATTGACTCTTTCTGTTAGCAAAGTCACAGGGTGCAGTTCGTCTAAAAAATTAATAAGGTACCTTTTAAGATGTGCAATGAGATTCTTTTTAGAATGTGTTGCATAGTCACAAACATGACAAACTATGTTTTTTATTGAACTATGTTTGCTTTTATGGTTGTGTAACTCTGCTGATGTAACAAAAGTGTCTCCGCAATCCTCACAATTAAAGTTGTAGATTTTATAATGTCTGTGCAAGTGGCTAGTCAAAGTTCTCTTAGATTTCAGAACTTTACTACAAATATGACATGAGAAGGAACCAACACTGTGAACTTTCATATGGGTCTTCAATGAGAATGCATGTTTAAATTGTTTACCACATTCTGTACAAGTGAAATATGTTACTGAACTGTGAATCTTGCGATGAGCTGAAAGGCTAGATGATTGAGTAAAGGATTTTCCACATTCACATTTAAAAGGTCTCTCTCCGTTATGTATTCTCATATGATTTGTCAGAGTTTGACTGTGACGGGTAGAATATGAACAGGCCCTGCAGTGGTACTGACGTGAACTACCAAAGCCTGTTACTTTTACTGAGTGGTCTCGTTTCTCATGCATAGAAACTATATGTTTTAACAGAGATTTTTTAGTTTTCAGCATTTTATTGCAGACATCACAAATAAATAATAATTCTTTATCAGATTTTGGACAATTTTCATTATGTTCAGATACAGTGTCATTATCAAAATCTATATCGTTATTTATTTCGAAACTAATTTGAGCTTGTAGCTTACTGGAGTAATCTTGAAACCATTCATGGTTTTTCATACACTTAATTCTAAATAAGTATGTTGTATCTAGATCTTTCAAACATTGCCTACAGAAAGAATAAGGTAGGTTCTTTTCAATATTAAATGTGTATTGAAAACACCAAGTAATCTTCTCCCAGATTTGTTTAGGGTCTATTTCGGGCTCTCGACGCACTTCACCCTGCTCAACATTCTTCAGACATACACAGCAGACATTTTTAACATCAAGAAAGTTCATTATTGCTGTAGGAGTTAAACAAAATATGTTGATCAATTCGTATGAGGCCAGGAGGAAAATCTCTCGGTAGAGAGTAATACATATAATATTCCTCGATTTGATAGAAATTTATTATTGTGTGCATTGTGTGCCTATTTTTGTTTACAAACAACTTTTGAATGAGTGAACTTGAAGTTGAATGAAGCCACAGATTACCTACTTTGGAACCACAGATAACTGTGTTCCAAACACAGATAGTTTGGAACACACCTACTGAATGAAGCTAAATAGAGGAAATAGGTCTTTTCTTGCTGCCAGAATATAAATCAGCTCAAAATATAAATAGAATAAAAATATATAAAACTAAGTCGGCTTTTCCTTCCTAACTATAACTCCAGAACGCACGAACCGATTTCCACAATTTTGCATTCGTTGGAAAGGTCTCGGGCTGTGTGAGGTTTATAGCAAGAAAATTGCGGGAAAGTGTAAAGCGCGGGCAAAGCCGCAGGGCGGAATGTTAGTTTACAATAAAATTATGTAAATATCCTCAAAAACCTACCACTTAATGCGTTCTTTTATAAAAATTAAGGTCATCCATTATTCATCAACAACCATAAATGCGAATAAGCATTAGGTAGGTAGTTGTTAAAAACTAGGTACATACCTACATAATAATTTATATTGCAATTTATAAAATTTATATTGTTAAGGGATTTCTAGAATTTGGCAGAGGTACATAAATCAAAGATTCGTTATATTTCAGAAGTATATTGCAGTCAAAAGCTTTTATGCTTCCGCCTGAGCAGACACCCTCTTGATGAATGACGCCTTCTTCTGCTTGATTCTGTTCTTCCTTTCGGCCAGAGTGAGCTTGCGCTTGTTCCAGCGTTTCTGTTTGGCAGGGTCCTTCTTGCTATCCTTCTTCTTGAGTGCTGGGTCTGAGCGGATAGAAGCATGTGCCTTTTGATATAGACTTTCCACCTAAAACAGAAGGATAATTATGTCACATGTTCTGCAATAGTATTACTTATTCTCTCCACTATTTCAAAAGATCTGTGTGAGGTTAGCCCAAAACAAACAAATTTTTCATTTGTATAGTATCAAAATAGGCCATTCCTTTTTATGTGGTCCAACTTCGACACTGCACAATTGTATTTCATTGGGCTGTAATTTGGTTGGACGTCCTTAGTTTTTGTATGTTGGATTTGAATTAATAATGGTTTTCCAAAAACAAGCTATAAGTTAAGAATAGTATCTATACCTCATTGGCATCAACACCTAATTTGATGTATTTGCTGAATTGCCTCTTGAAGGATTCATCATCATCCTCTTGAAGACTCTTCATATAATCTGCTACATGCTTTCCGAAAATGTGTGATCTGTATAAAAAAGTTACATATAAATAATTGGGTTAACAAAATATGATAACCATGAAACACAGGGTAAATTCTTGGCACAGGCCTAGCCAGGTTGAACCTATGCAGAAGTAAATATTTTATACAAAACTTAGCACAACAATATGAAATAAGTCATATTTGTCTTCACAACCGGTTTCAGAAAATGTGAATGTTTTCTGTGACAACCAAAAAGTTATGAATTTCTTTGTAGCTCCAGTAATGGCTGTCCAATCAATAGAAAATCTATCATTTGGAGGATGAATGGAGCATATTTAAGAGTTTAGAACAATAAGTATTATACCTGTGGACTTCAGCATTGAACTTTTTGGACTCTGCATCATATCCAGGGAATCTCTTAAGGGAGTGAGGTACATTAAGGCCGCCATCAACAGCACCCTTCATTGCTCCGAACACGCGAGCACCAGTGGTGGTACGTGCCAGACCAACATCAAGGTAACATCTGAAAATAGTAACAGTTGATTATCAAATTCTTTAATATTTCATACACAACCAAGATTATATACTATCAGAAAATTACGAATCTACATTAAATGATAGCATTGTACTTGCTTTCTGTCCGCCCGTAAACATATCATCATTTAAAACAAATAACCCTTCAAATAATGTAATCTACTAGCATAGCTATTCTTACCTGAAAGCGCCGGGTCCATTGTCTGCGGGTTCAACATTGTATTCATCACCAGTTACTTCACTAACTCCAGTGTATAGGGTATCCAGACCAAGTTTCTGTAGCAGTCTTCTAGCCAGCAGGAGACCAGTGGCGTATGCAGCAGCATAATTTGTCAGACCAACCTGCAACCACACTCTGTGTAATTATGCTTATTGGCCATCATTGACAGAAAACACAAGAAAGTATTTTGTGAAATCAGTAATGAACATAAGACAACATGGTTTTGTGCCTTTGTACAGTGGCTTCAGACCGCCCGTTCAAATCATCATAATAATCTTACATTAATTTAGCATACATAATAATATTGATTTAAATTTGATAATAAATAGAAAAGATTGAGGATAAATGGATGAACCATGTTAAACTTACTTTGATTCCATAGCGAGGGAGTTCGCTGGAGTAGGCAGCACACACAATGTGGTCTCCCTCAATGCGAGAGTAAGCAACCTGGCAGGTCACATTTTTGTTGGACAGACGCACGATGAGGCGGTACTTGGGAGTGTTGTACTTGTTCTTGTCCTGAACGATAAGACGTTTGCGGGCATAGTAATCAGTTTTTCCTTCACGACGCCTCTTGAACTTAACTTGGTACCTCTTGAAGTACTGCTTGTTCTTCACAACCTTCACGAATCCCTAGAAAAGTAATTCATCAGGTAATATTGTTCCTAATACTAGGAGGTTGAAGTGTTGTTGTTAAGTATATCAGAGACACTGTATAATCAGGTATACTGCTTCTGAATGCAAGTCAACGTTGTAGTGCTCATAGAACATGGTCACAACACATCGAATTTGCAACTTCCACAGCCTCAGATGACGCGCATGTGTCGGTGTTTCATCATTTGAAGGTTATGTTTGTAAATGTTGGTTTTTTGAATGAAAACGAGGGTTTTAAGTTTTATTTTTCGATAATACACCATCAGAAATAACTTAGAGGAACTAGTCAATAACCCGAAACAAGCAACATCGCTTTTTAGTACCACAAAGATACCTCTCGTCAGACACGAAATTTACCGAAACGTAATCTATTTCAAGCGACACAATCACTGGTTGACGAACAAATTTCTTGATAGGAATTATTTAACCAAACATCAGAGAAGATACATTTTATAGTATTTTTGTTTTAAATGCTCACCATTTTGTTTTTAAATTAAAATTACTTGGGCGTCCGCAAAAGGACACCACCAGAAAAGAAAGATTTTTTTATGCAATAGAACGAATGAACTTCATAATGAGTGAACGGATTGCGACTATTATATTTTGACAGTGACATTTTTTTATAATAATAAAAGAAGAAAAATAATGTTAATAATATATATTTAAATAAAAATAATATAATATATAAAAATAATGACAAAATAGTTACTGTACTAGAAATTAATGTAAGTTAAGAGAAGAAAGGTTATGACAAGGATGTAAGATTGAATAAGCAATACTTCAGTTGCCCGCACTCTATTGAGATCGCTACCTATTTTATTCTACTGTCACAGATCTTACACGTAAAACGTAACAAATTAATAGAAAAACTATGAAATAAAGAAACGCTGTAAAATTAGTCTGTAAGGTCGATGATTATTGCCTGCCCAGTGGGTAAAACAACAAAAAAAATCAATTTAATAATTTGCAGAAGGTTTAAAGACTTGCGTGCCCAAAGGGCTAACCGAGACAAAAACATTCATTCAATTTATGTCATTGCATCACTTGAACAGTCACGTTCGCCAAAAATAAAAGAAGAAGAAAATAATTGCAGCTGTTGATTTGTTTTAAAAATTACAAAACTAAAACCTACTTACTGATTTTCCAGTTTACTGTAAATGTAGAGAAATATTTGTACAATTTTGGAAACTGCAGAATTCATTTGTGAATGATATTATGAGTATATAGATAAAATCGTAAAATAAAATAGACAATGCGCACTCACTGCTTATTTCTTGTTTTCACTTTTCTTTTGTATCATGTTACCGCAGAATTTATTACGGCTTCCATCATAGGCTCAGCTTTCTTAGCTGGAGGCTGGTACAAGTGGGATACCATAAAAGACAACACAGTTTGCAAATTTACAGAATGTTGCAACAATGTTTATGTGCCTTATGATATGAATAGTGAGTACCTATTGAAATTGTTCTTACATTAAAATACAAGTTATATTTTATTTCAGCTAAAATTTTAATAACAAATTTGAATGTTTTCAGAATTAAAAGTATCTCTTGCACAAAAAATGTTTGGTCAACCTTTGGTGAGTGAATTAGTCAACATTCTCACAGCACACAAAGAAGCACTAAGAGATGAAAATAAACAAAACAAGAAGGCTCTAGTCATTAGTCTCCATGGTTGGTCTGGGGTCGGTAAAAACTATGCAACTTCAATGATTGCAGAGGCTTTGTATCTGAAAGGCATGAATAGTAAATATGTAAAAATATACATGGGCAAGAAAGACTTTGATTGTAATGATTTAGTGCAAAAAAAGGTAAATATAGAAACATAATTCATATTATATTTAATTGATGAGGAAATTAGCACTTAATGTTAGTAAAAGTTTACTTTTTTATATAAATGACCTAGGTATTGAGATACCTACTATATTATTCGGTAGAAAATAAATATTCACAAAAATATTATTATTATGATATGAAAGTGTGTGAATGCTGTACAAATTACCATTTTTAGCAAGAACTAGTAACCACTGTGAATAGGATGGTGAAACAGTGTGGAACATCACTGATCATATTTGATGAGATACATGAAATGTGCCCCTCCGTTCTGGATGCTATCAAACCAATGCTGGACCATCACCACACTGTGGACGGAGTAGATTATAGGTAAGTACTGCTTCAGTTTGTCTTTGTTCACATGTCTGCAGTACACATCCAAAAATTCACTACAGTAAATCAACTTACATGTTTCAGGAACAGTGTTTTCATTTTTATTTCTAACATTGGAGGACTAGAAATATCAAGTACTTTGCTTAACATTTATGAAGATGGTGTAAAGAGAGCTGATGTGGAGTTTCAAAACTTTGAATCAATTATTCGAAGAACTGCATTCTTTCAAGGTACACTAATTTGAAATTATACAACAGGGAAAAAATTGAATTTATGTTTCTGAGGTACATAATATTAAGGCTAAGGAAAAATCTCAAGCATTATTTAGCCAACCATTTTAATTGCAGGTGGTTTCGAAAATGCGTCAGTGATTGCCCACCACTTAATAGATCATTATATCCCATTCCTGCCATTAGAACAGAACCATGTGGAAATGTGTGCCTTAGCTGAGTTCAGATCTCATGGTGTCATTCCTACTGAACAAATGATGCTGTAAGTAGAACATAGCTTCATAAATAGCATGAAATATAGTATAGCATTATAACAAGTATGGCCAGTCTAGTTAAAATAATAATGTACATATTGCAAACTGCAATTTAGCAGTTTTGTTGCCTCTGTTTATATTAATATTGAATAATTAAAACATAGCTATACATATAAATAAATTCTGTTCCAGGGATGCTTTGTCTGTAATCACTTATGGACCATCTGAAGACCAACCAATATTTGCTAACAATGGCTGCAAAAGGTTTACAAAACACATTCCTTATGTTATTCAGAAGCATAAACATTCTGAACTGTAAAAATTAATTTTAGTGTGAACCAAAATGTGATATTTGTAAATAGTTTATGTGTATCAGTGTGTGTTAGCTTAAAGCTTACATTTTATGTTGTTCTATTTCTGAGGTGTTCCGGAGCAGTTTTACAATATTCTATTTATTACCTACCAATAATAAATGATGTCCATGACAAAATGTATATTAATTGTATAGCTGTGTTGCAATTTGTAGTAAAATCATTTGTAATCTATGTTCTAATAATTGGTACTGCTCATTTTAAATATTTGTAACATACTCATTTAAACATTATTTATAAGTTGCCACAATGAAAAGTTTTTTAAAAGATTGAGATTGAGTGGCAGCTGGAATCTATAGAATTATTTAAAACATTTTAACACTTGAGGCCTTATTAAAAATCATGAATTTATGTTCATTTTTGTATTTTATTTTGATTTAAAATGATGTGTGTTGATTAAAATTAGATATATGTCAAAAATAACATTTGAATATGTAATTTGAGACACATCTTCTTGCACATATATTTATATATTATTGAAAAACCATTATCATTTCATAATTTGTATTAGCAGACTAGCTCACTGAAGCAATTACTGATACCTGGCATTCACAGTCATCAAGGCATATAATAACCATAATTTAAAAACAATAACGAAAACATAAATGCACATAACCCTCATCCCCATGGCATCTCCTTGGAATTACACAAGCATAAGGGATTAAGTTCCTAAATTATTCGTCCTGCAGGATTTCAACACAAACACAGATGCAGAAAATTATCTGGGTAACTCATATGTTCAGAAAGCCATTGTAGTGGTGACTCAGGTAGGATAGTTACACCATGTGTCCTCAATTTAACTGAAACAAAGTTAACAAAAAAGTCAGTTTTTTAATTATTGTCCATGGATATCCAGAAGAGAAACTATTTAGTTACCTGTTTTTTCAGGATATAATTCTGTGATCATTTGTTGTACTGTTTTTCTACTACCATCACTGGTGTTCTTTGGGTTGACTAGAGTTTGAAGGCAGGCACCATCTTCTGAATAAATTCGAATTGGTATGTGTTTGAAACCTTCAGTTTCTCCGTGAGATTCCATCAACCTTCTGTTTATTGCCCAAAATTGATCAAATTTGTCTGTGAACATAGAAGTTACACTATACATATAGATATTTTCAATTTCTAAGAGATGCAGAACATAATTGATAAAATGATTACCATTTTGTAAACCAAGCCACAACTGATTGTGATCTTTCTTTTGCATAGTAGACATAACTTGGCCCCTGTGCTTAAGGACATCAGCTTCCTTTACAGTAGAAATGAAGTGAGCTTCAACAACATCCCTGTAGACAGAAACACAAGAGTTCATTAGCATTTGAAATTATCTGTTAATTATTTATGCAACCATCAGTCTGACTTAGAAAGAAATGCTTACTTGTTTGGACAGCGAAGAAGAATATCCTCTGGAAATTTTGTAAAGTGTACTGTTAGTATCCAAGGAAGTTGAGTATCATTGCTACAATATAAGTCATACAGAAAACCAATCGGGTAATGCCATTTCAGAGGTTGGCCATTATAATCTAGCCACATTTCACTGTCCGATTTTTCCTGAGATATGTAGCGCAGGAAATGCCTTTTCATCTGAAATAAAAAACCATCAATTAGTTAACTTCATTTGATGTGTAATTCCAAGTGATCTTATGGATTAAATGGAAATAAATGATATACCTAAATCTTTAATGATCACATAGTGGAGAAATATATTATAAAAAACTTACTTTATCAGTAACGAGAGGAAAATAGCTCAACCGAGGGACCATAACATAGAATGGATCGGGCTGCTGAATTTCCATAATTTCTTCTTGAGCAAGTTGAAAACATATTGGAAGTTTACCATCCCATATTTCACGTAAAACTTCCCTATCGTTAGCCATATTAATTTTGTGAAATGAAACGAAATTAGCAACTTATTTCACAATAATCGTAAATCATGAAAATCGAAAAGTTCTTAACGCTGAAAGAATGAAATGAAAACAAACAGAACAGGACTGATTTTTTTTTTGTTTTCACACAAGAAATGTCAATGCCAGTCAATGTCAATTTGCTAAGAAAAGTCAAAGTCAAAAACACGTGTTTGCGTTTGTTTTGTTTCACTCGTGTATTTGTGAATGTAATGAAAATAGGCATTTTTAATCATTATTATTTGATTATTTTTTACATGTACTCGTGTAGTTTAGTTACTACAAGCTTGTAACAATTATTTATTTATTTAGAAAACGAGACCGTTTCCATTACAACTTATTGCAATAACCTCTAAAGATGGGTAAGAAAAGAAAACTACAGACAAAAGATGATGAATTTGAATTTGATCCTATTCCAAAACATCTTGTTACTTCTCACATAAAAAAGCAAGAAAAACGTTTAATTGTTATCTTAGAAAAAGCGCAACTGGAAACTGTGAAGGTAAGTAGTGTTATTGCTACCCACTATTCAAATTTTGTCCCATGTTATTATGATTTTATTATGTTCTTTTACTTCGACTAAATTCTATTACAGACTGGGAACAGTTTTGAGTTATTAAATTGTGATGACCATGCACATATTTTGAGGAAAAATGATAGAGATCCTGGTTCCTGCCGTCCAGACATCACCCATCAATCACTACTGATGCTTATGGACTCTCCACTCAATAGGGCTGGCCTGCTCCAAGTATATATTCATACAGAGAACAATGTACTCATAGAAATAAACCCACAAACAAGGATACCTAGAACTTTCAAGAGATTTGCTGGACTTATGGGTAAGTGTTGTGTGATATAAGGCTTATAAGTAACTTAATAATGTATGTGTAGTTCCTACTACTAGAGAATCGAATGTAATGAAGTTTTTTAGAAACTGTATGAAATAGGCATCAACATCGAAGTAATAAATTAAAATCAGAAACTGGTAAAGTGGACTTTTTATTAAATAATAATTAAAAAAAACTTTTAAAGTGTATTATTTATTAAGACAAAGTAATTATTACAAAACATTATAGTGAATTCTTACTAAACTTATAGGTAGCTACATCAATGGTTTAGGAACTTTTGGAAAAAAGTATTTAAAAGTGTACAACAACACTTATAAAATAACAAAAGGTATTTTTTTTCCTAAAATTTCAAACCATATTTTAGGAAATAGTGTGTTAATTATTTATATTAGTACTTAGTCCAGGTAACATTCAGGATTATTCATTATTTAGGAGCACTATTCTAATTACATATAATTAATTCCAGTTCAATTGCTGCACAAGTTTGCGATCCGAGCTTCAGATGGCCCCATGAAATTACTCAAAGTCATCAAGAACCCTGTAACAGGACATTTACCTGTGGGAGTGAAGAAAATAACAATGTCCTTTAGTTCCAAAGTGGTGACCAACACAAGAGAATTGGTTCCTAAGGATGAGCCGATTGTAATGATTATTGGTGCAATGGCACACGGTAAAGTCGAGGTGGATTATTCAGAAGATGTAATATCAATCAGTAATTATCCATTGTCTGCAGCTCTGACCTGCGCTAAGCTGTGTTCTGCATTTGAAGAAGTTTGGAGTGTTGAATAATAAAATCTTAAATATCATAAACAGTTTTATTAAGAGCTAGCTGACTCATTGACAGTTTTATCACCTTTAAACCTTCCCTGGACTACAACAAACATTTTGGTCTTGAAGACCAAAAGCCGCCAAACCGGCCCTGCCTTTTCCAAGTTTTAGTGAGACTAACAAACAGTATTCACCAACAGATGGCGCTAGTTGTAGTGTAGGTCTAAAAGAAGTATTGTGAATTCATAAAACCTCGACACTTTTTACACAGATAGTATACCTAATTTTGTAGAGCCCAATTTTTCTAGTAAAGCTGAAACTATGCTTTACAAGTATTTTCCCATAAAAAAGGTAAGTATATGTAGATAAACCTTAATATCAACCTACATAAAGTGTAAAGTATTAAAGCGTTGTTTGGTCAGGAAATACCACTTCAAACGCACATAAGTGTGAACCGCGCTGTTTAGTCGGTCGGCGGGATGTTTGAGCAAAAACTTAAACGTTTAAAAAAAATATTCCTTAATTTGCTTCAGGGATAGGACGACATCCGTTCAATTAGTAGACTATTCTGAACTAACAAATGTTTAATTAGTAAGTGGGCCCGATGCCGACCGACGAGACATGCCGCCACTAATTAAAAGCAAAGGCACAATTCGGTTACGGAATAGGTACTTTAGACTACCATACTAGGCTGAAATCTGCAGAGCGACTCTACTTAGCAAAAAATGTTCTTGAGTTTGACGCCTAAACTTTGTAAATATGTCAGGTACCTACCAGGTAATCCTACGAGTCTACGAGGAGCTTATCTATTGCACCTAGCCGTTTATTGCCTTGAATTTTACATATTTGTTGCCTGAACAAAATGCTACAATATTCCGTTCAATTTCGTCCAGGTTAGCATTTAAGATGCTGCTCTGATTTCAACGCATCAATATTTTTTCACGTGAAGAATGTTGGTTCGTTTGAAGACCTCGAAACGAGCCTATCTTGATGGAATGTAGGGGCGGGCCGGGAACCAGGAATGCGTCCATGTAAGATTTTTTGTTTTAGACAAGATAGAAACAAAAAGTTTGATGCTTGCTATCCATTATTGAGGATCTCTGTAGCGCAGCGGGCGAAGGACTGACTGCGACGCAAGAGGTTGCGGGTTCGATTCTGCGATCTGCAAATAATTGTTCCGGGTGTTCTGGGTACTAAGCTATTTTCTATGTACAATAAAAAATCTATCTTTGTATATAGTGAATACCTAATAGATATAATACCTAGGTATACATAATCACCTCTGTATTTATGTTCCCACTTGTTTTTTAGGGACACTCCTATTTTGGTAACTCTTGAGATTATTTTTAATTACACAAAATTAAGAATAATTCGGCCATCCTGTAACATCCTGTAATCAACATGACCCAAAATGAAAACGACAAACATTTTAGGGACATTATATTAAAGATAGTAGATATAGGTACCTACCTACATAATATAATTAAGTGTCTGAATCTGAATACTCTTTGATTGGTTTTCTACGACCATTACTAATAATGTTTGACGTAAGTAATCTTGGCGGCGCAATGTAATGAAAGCACACAGCTGCCTCTCGAGGGACTAGATTCCCGGCAACTCACCATAAATGGCGTATGGCCTGACTGCGAGCCAATTAACTTCACAATAATGTAAACTAAGTACCTACTGCCTAGCTAGGTACTTTGTTGTAGGTACCGCTGCATTGCTTCGTGCCGTGCGTAACAGCGCAGCTAGCGCTAAGAACGCATCTAATAAATTAGCTAAACTTGGATGAAGAATAATATAGGTATGTATGTACGATTCATTCCCTTTATGTCGATTCCACTTACTTACTTAAGTAAAGTATAAGTACCTATGTATCGTAATTTGTAGTATAAATTAGTTAAGGTTTTTAATGTTTTTTTTTCTGTAAAACCACCTCGTCATTAGAAATAATGTTCAACGAACCTACATATTCAAGCGTATTTACCAGAGTACCTAAATAATAGACTACGCTTGAATAAGTAGGTACCTGTTGCTTGGAAGAGATCGCTGTTAGCGATAAGGCCGTATTGTACATTTAGTTTAGTTTGTGTTCTTATATAGGTATGTATTGTTTTGTCTTTTAAATTTAAAGTGTGCAATAAAGTTTATCTATCTATCTTAGTACGAGATCAGCCGGATCTTAGACTAAATGTGAAAGAATTTGATGATAATGAAGCCTAAAGCTTGCAAGCTGTCGACTTGTATAGATTTATGTACATACCTAAGTATATCTGAGGTAACTACCTACATTTAATTTAAAAAAATATAAGTTCTTACCTAAGTAGGTACCAAAAGTTGGTTATCCATTAACCATTTCACGCGATACAAATACTTATAAAAGTCAATTCAAGATTTATTTAGGTATTATTATTTATTCCTATCTGTGCATCAAGGACAACTCAGCATCTCGCTAAAAGCCATGGAATGCAAATAAAATGTGTTTATTTACGTCATAGTCAAGCCCTCCAGTTGACTCCAGGCATTCTAGCCTGTTGTGGCGTGATGTTGTGTGTCATCCCGAGTTATTATTATTAACCTACTCTTGTGTAAGTAATACGGTAGGTACCTAATACCTACCTGTTGTATTTGTAGGTAGGTATGTATGTACTGCGTTCCTAAACATTATAGACTGGAGGAAGTCAAAATTATTTAATCCATATTTCATTGACATGGGTAAACCAGAACTGGTTACCACGACAGCATATCTTGGACACTGAACAAGATAAACGTGGTTATTGTATGTAGATGCAGCGCTAGCACGGCTGATGTTCAGTATAATCCTTAGGACGTGCTTGATAAAGGGTAACTACGCTAACAGTATGCAACCTATCTACTGGAGATAGGTAGCATGCGCGAGCCGAGTGCCGCAGCCATGTGGGCGCGCTAGCACGAGCACGCAGAGTCGCGGCCGCGCCGTTGTTTGCCGAGCGCGCCCAGACGAGCCGGCGCGGCGGCGGAGGCCCCGCCAGACCGTTCGGCGCCTGCGCACACAAAGGACCCATTGTATTCCTCGACCGACCCTATACAAGAGACCCTTACCTTTTACGGCATTTTTTTTACAGAATTCCTGATACAGAATGACACTCAAACAATGGGTTTCCGTCCCTTTATTGGCACCTTATTTTTTGTAAGACTTCAAATGGACTTACCTACACTTTGAATAAAAATTCAATTCAACCTGTTTTAATTCTGGCGGATAGATAGATAATGCCGCTTACGTCATTCACAACTTTTGCGATTTGTTTAGGCTACTTTCTTATCTTTATACCATTTCTGATAATAATTTTACTGGCTAGTTTTTATAAGCAAGTAGATGTGACCGGACTTAATTAAACATGTTGATGTTACTAGAAAAGTCATACCTAACTAAGTAGGTAGGTATATAGGTTTTATTAGGCAATACTAGGGTTTTTAAATTATACTTATCTAACGCTCTAGTCAAATTATAGATGATAAGGTGCGGCTAAAACTTGCCAGAGACGCCTACGATCCCAAAGCGGGTGAACCAACGTAACTGGTTTCCTCTCACCGCGACCATACCACTAGTCGTCGGACGACGTGTATCTTGATTCTTAAAATCTGAATGATGAAAATGTTGGCTTTGGCCCGTTTTCACTGTGTACTACAGCTAGGTTTACTCTCTCGTTTCACAAAGTTATTTAAGGTTCTACAGGTGCCTCGTTAACGAACTAAAATCTTCACGTGTGTTTTGCAATTCCCACGATCACGACACCAACAGAAAATAGATACCTACTGTATGGATGCAAGTAACTGTTGTTTTTAATTCCAGACAGTTTGTGAGTCGACTCAATGATGTCAACGCGGCGAAATTTTATCTACATCCGTGTGTGGTCCGGTGGTACATATCCAAGACAACGAAGTTTACTTTACTCAAGATACTTTGGGTTAAGATTTTCCATATCCTGTGTAGACTACGTCGAATAATAACCTTAATGAACTAGTTATTCGTCTAGCTAGCTAGATATAATAACAATGTAGTATAAAACATAATGCGATTAACTCTAAATTGCATTATGAACACGTGTAGCCAGATAACACAAACTTCGTAGATAGATGCAGCTGGTATATTGTACATTTCGTGACATACATGTCCTGATTAGCAGAATGGCATTGGACCACAATAACGTATTGCATTATTTGACCATGGTCTGGTAACCGGCTGGCTTAGCGCCACCAGGCACACGTGCTGAGATTGCGCAAGATGTGACAATATAGAACATATTGCTATCATATGATATGATGCATGCAATTTATCAAACAAAGGAGTGTTATCATAACGTCACATCACTGCAGCTTAGTAGATTTATAAATAAAGGACTGTCGTAAGTACTAACCTGCTGTACTCGTAGGTAAGGTACCTTGGAAATGCCTGGGATGGGATGGGATGGGACATATAATTGTAAACACTAGATCAAAAAAGTAATGTAGGTAAATTTAGAGCTAAAAAAATGTTGTTTAGGTTAATTAGTTACCGTACGTTTAGAAGATGGTATACGTGACCATATCCATCTATATCAAAAATTCAAATCAATATAATATAAAATCGAACAGTGTGATGGTATTCGAGTCAGAGTCCAGTTAATGGATGCAAAGGCTTCCTTATGTTCAAGTTAGTGTGACGGGTGTTGCAATGCATTAGCAATTGTAAGGCGGCGCCAAGGCTTGCGTGCGGGCCCCGGCGGTCGATGACGTGAGCCCACCA
Organism: Chloroclystis v-ata; assembly: GCA_963691955.1. Classification (NCBI taxonomy): domain Eukaryota; kingdom Metazoa; phylum Arthropoda; class Insecta; order Lepidoptera; family Geometridae; genus Chloroclystis; species Chloroclystis v-ata. The sequence goes on from OY829905.1 coordinate 9,105,698, forward strand.
CGCTAACAGTCTGCATCGCTCATTTCACACAGTGCCCACTTGTGCAGAACGAAATACGATCTACATACGATAGAATCAATGAAACCGTGTGTAATTGTCATGGGTTCATTTCATATGTAACTGTCATGGTACCTATGGCTTTTGTTGATGTGGAGTAATTTAGAGTGAGTTTTTTTTCATTATCAATCATCTTTACATGCCCTTTCCTGAACAATAGCGTAGGTTCTCTTAATCATTCATCACCCCTATTTATATTCCCACTGCTGAAATACGTGGTCTATTCTCTATCGACGAGAGAGATTAGGCCGTAATATGTGGCCGTAATTCACAACGCTGGCCAAGTGAGGGTTGGTGAATTAGGTTGGTGGTTAGGTTTCAGAACATGTCGGTTTCTTCACGATGTTTGCCTTCATCGGTAGAACACGTGTTTTCAAAGCGCAATCCAGCGAAAAATCCAGAGGTGCGCGTCGTGGTTTGGACCCACGACTTTCTTTATGAAAGTCAAGTGTGCTCCCACTTAGCCAACACGGCTCTCTTACGCATTTATTGAAAATATTACACTTATGCCAAACTCATGCTGTTATTGACAGTGAATGTACCTACAACAAGTATTGGGGACGCGTATTTCCGCACGTAGGCGCCTCTACTCTATCGATAATGCAATCGTTCGACACCCAGTAGGAAACATACCTACCTACCTACATTCACCTATCTTATCATTTTCAACGTAAAATCATTTAGTCCTATGATGTAAAATTCTGCGAAAATGTGTTTTGTTATTTGTTACGAACATTATGTCTTATTTATTGCGGAGCTGGTTAATTCGTAGGAAATCTTTATCAAACCACATAAAGCCGGGCAGAATTTCCGGAAATTCTCTCGACATTACGAAGATTAGGTAGGTATATACTTACCTATATTGATCACAATTTTAGCTTCGAGAAAAGGTTTTATTGCAGCGGAAACTAATGGCAGCCTAGATTATCTTGAGCTAGAGTCTCCAAGTGTCTAAGAATGTTTGGTTCTTAGATATTTCATAAAAGGAATGCAATAAAACAATATTATTAATCTCGTGCATTGTAACATTATCTTGTTAACTAATGCTCTGTTAATGTAGTACTTACCTATAAGTATAAACTATTATTCTCTAGCAGCAGAGCTTGACCAATGGCCATGTCGTGTCGCTGACCACAATACCGCAGTGTAATTGAGGAGCATTCATAAGTTGATGGCCAAACCTTGAAGCACTGAATATTATGCACTAAAGCATTTTAATTCGTCGAAGTGTTGACCAACCAAGGGAAAATATATCAGGTCAGTCAGCAATTACATACCGATTAACTTTTTTATATAACTTTAATAAGTTTAGGTTTAAATACAGTTTAAGTGGCGTACGTAACTTGAGAAAAATCTTACTATAATTCAAGCCAAGTCTATCTTGCATATAAATTTCCTTAGACCGACTGTTGTCTACAGAAATTTCCCAGAATTCTTTGTTCAAATCATACTTTTTGGCTTTGAATTTTCTATTTTCTGCTGTTTTCCTCCATTGAGTTTTGAAGAAGGTGCGTAGTATAACGTTAATAGCCGCTTGTGTGTAGAAAGCTATAAGGTCCGAGTAGGTACCTGCGATCGAAAGCCGAGAGACGACGGCGGCGCGGGCGCAGGTGAGTTGACCACGAAACCGGTTCGGCGTCCATCTCCTCGTTCCGTGAATCAGACTCCATGTTGTTCCAAACTTATTTGATAACGAGTTACATTTTTACATTCTCTATCCGGTTGGATAATAAAGACACTACAAAATTTTAATCCGTAGGTACCTACCTACCTATCTTAGTTGCTTAGTAACCAAGTTGTGAAATTAACACAAGTTTAACAAAAAGTTATGTAGGTACATAAGCAACATCATGTTTATTTAAATTTAAATACTTCTAGGTACCTACGGTACTTTAATAGGTGAAATGCTGCATACTAACTTACCTACATTATATGGTACACAACCACAACACACAGTCAGTATATGAGCAGAAAATAATAAACGCACCCTTTGAGAGTTATTGTAGTTTACAACAATGTATCTAGTAAAGTATTGAAAAAACAAGTACGATGACTATATCCATTTCAGTATGGTAATATAAAGTCGTTAGCACTTTACTAACAGGCCGTAGGTATACGCACGAATGGTGATTATTAGCTCTAATACAAAGAACAAACAGTTAGGCGCATGCTTGTCTACTAGGTACAATAAGCCCGTGAGATCGCCGTATTAGCGTGTGCCATGTGTGCTCATGAATATGCACATAACTTGTAGTACATTACATACCTATCTACAATATATTGTAGGTGGATGTACAATATGCACCTAAGTACATAATATGTACTCGTATAATTATGACTTTTATGACCAATTGACTGACCAACAGACTAATTCCTTAACTTTTACTGACCTTTAATTTTGAGTTGGGTATAATTATTGTAATGTACAAAGAATTACCAACTTACACTTTACAACAACAAGCCTTTGAATTCACAATTTAAATCGTTTAACACGGTAATCATAACCATCATTTAATTGATTAAATGCCATAAATAATTAAATATTTACTTACGAACAACCGGTTGGTAGATCGTTTCATATTACCTAGGTATAGGTAGGTACATAATTTCATAGAATTGCTAGTAACATTAACTCTTTCCTTAGGTATTTTTAGTGATTCAAGGATTTCTAATGAAGTAAAATGACCCATAAAACCCAATAGAGGGCTATATTGATACAGTTATCAATTATACGATCACAAGAAGAGTTCCAACTGGTCCCCATTTGGGTGACGGTTTGAACACGTGTGCCCAACACTTGCCTCATGTAAAAAACGCATTTAAAAATCAACTGTATAACAATGAAATAGATATAGAATTGCTGTAGCAAAATGTAGTGATGCGTCATTATTGATATGAAGAAGCGATAACTACTGAAATATTCTATAGCTTCACTTGTTTTAGAAATAAGTCTTTATGACGATTGTTTAAGGTGTAAATTAAATGAGTGAATGTTTTTCTTAGGCTGTTTTGCACCTGAGCTGTCGATGCATTGGTATGGCGAACAGGCCTCGGCGACGATGTGTCTGTAGACTTGATTCTTGATTAGTTCAGTTTATGAGATACACGCACACAGAGACAAATTGTATATCTACTAACATCTGGCTTGTATATAGAGGCAGGAAATGGAAAATCTCTGCATTTAAATGCACTAACACTGATTATTTACTGCATTTATAGTGATTCTCATTATTTCATGACATGAGCTAACTTACGATGTTGGCTAAAAGAGCTACAATTTTAAGTTTTATAAAGAATTTTTGTAGCTCCTTTAGTCAACGTCTTGATCTTTGAAATTTAAACCAGGAGAAGGACTCAGGGTAATTTTCACAGCGGGAAAATATTTTAACGCGGGTGAAGCCGCGGGGCGGAAAGCTAGTATAAGTATACTATGATAAATGTAAGTCGTTTTGGCAGCAGGCGAGCCGAGCGTGAGATGTGAACCGAACAAAAACCGTTTCATGGAATATTTTCTGATCGCCATGATGTCATGGTGGATTAAATTACCGAGTATTCTGACTGACCTTGGGATAAGGATGGACGCCATGAGATATTTTCCTCATCACTGTTTCATTATAAAGGCTACACTCACACTTTCTCGCAATGCTCAACATTTTTGTACAAATAATTGACAGGCAAATAATTGGCAGGCAGTGTTTGGGTCTGATTACGGATACAACAACAATACCTACCCAACACTTTAACTAACTGGTCCGATTTAGGAGTTTTTAGTTTCAAAATACTCATAGTAGCCCAGGGATGGTTCAAAAGGTTAGAAAACATGGGGATAAAGCAGGCGAAGCCGCGGGTTGGTCAGCTAGTATTAAGTAAGTATATAAATATTTAATTTTATCAGAATAATAAATTGTCCTGTCTCTGGTGTAGGTAGAATTTTTATTATTTAAATGCATGCTACATTGCCTACATTCGTGCCATTAATTTAATGAGCTGGACCAGACATTTCGATAATACCTAAGCATCTAGTCGTTTCTAAACTAGTTTGTCATAATTCGCCTGTAGGGGCCCCATATTAGCATGGATTAATTCCAATCAAGTGTATTTGGACCGCGCAGCTGAGTCGCTGCTAATAACAATGTTGGGTGAACTTTTATATTATTAAAATTTGAAAGAATAACTCCAGCTTAGATAAGATGTTTCCATAAGTCGCATGTTTCTTTATTTGGGATAATGGACATTAAATGTACCTATTCATTCTACCTATACCTAAGTTTTAGATGGTCTCTGCACTCAGCATTAGATCTCTCAGCTGATTTTTACAAAAATTGTGAAAATAACACCAATATTCTTAGTCGTTTCCTCATAATATTCCTCCACTCAAAAATCAACAAGCGTTGATCGTCTTGAGTGGTCTTGGGGGATTTTCAAGGTTGGTTATGAGCTACCTACCTTACGTTTGACAGTTCCTGCCTTGCCTCGAACTTGACGTGAGCCGAAATAATCAAGTGGAGGACGTTTTTAGGGTTCCGTAGCCAAATGGCAAAAACGGAACCCTTATAGATTCGTCATGTCCGTCCGTCCGTCCGTAAAAAAAAAAAAAAATTACATTTGGGGGTCCCCATACAATAATAGGACTGAAACTTAAAAACTTTTTTTTAATTGAACCCATACGTGTGGGGTATCTATGAATAGGTCTTCAAAAATCATAACAATGTTTCTAACATCATTTAATTCTGAACTTATAGTTTGGACGTGAGACTCTTCCAAAGTGGAAAACAGAGTGTCCCCCCCTCTAATTTCTAAAATAAGAGGATGATAAATCTAGAAAAAATATATATTGTACATAACCATCAAAACTAACAACGAAAATTGGTTTGTTTGTACGAAATCTAACAAGTAGTTTTTTTATAATACGTCATAAACTATTTCATATAAACAATTGCTGCGGAAGCCTACATGGGCGAGTCCGACTCGCACTTGGCCACTTTTTATAGGTTTCATGGGTAGATATTGTTTCAAGACAGATCTGCCTTTAAATTTAATCATTGACTCATCTACACTTAGTTCGCGAGTACTTTTTTTTATCAACTGAGAATACGAAGTGAGGTCGAGTCGAGTCTGGAGGAAACGACTAAGAATATGGGTGGTGTAAGATTCTTCGTCGAGAATTCCTCATGTGCCTAAGGTCTATCTAACTTTTTTTCACATTTTGACCATTTTATTGTATCTGTTGGGCTGCCCAACAACAGCCATCCAGCACCCACACGCACCCAACACCGGTTTTGTAGATTAGGTAGACTCGATGGCCATAGAACGAAATGCAACAGTGTAGTTCAATCACAATTTTCTTAGAATCTTTTAGAACGGGTGAACCAAATTGGAAATTCTTTTTTTCTTGTGGTCTCATTTTGTTTTTGTCGAGTTCTGACAATATAGGACAAAGGCGAAAACCATTAGTTGAAGATTTTTTCATAAAACGATTAGGTAATTTAAAAAACAAAATACCTATCATTTTTAGACAAAAATGTAAATTTAATTAGAATTACCTACCTACTTAAGAGGTAGGTAAGGTAGGTAGGTACTCAAGGTCTTGGTAATTTTAATGAAATAAGTTAGCTACATTGACGATCAATGTAAGTAAGTATATTTTCAAAAAATACTTTTTTAATCATCTTCATTTAACTTCCAAAGAAATAAAGCACCAACGGCGGCGTCCACAGCAGGCACCGGCCGTTTGCAAAAAAAACAACTTTCCTCGAATCGGTTATGGCGCTAACGCTGTAATTCAAATCCATAATGTCTTAAGTGTTCGTTCTCATCAGACAACATGAGTTCTTTTTACCACAGTTAGGGCTGGGCCGAAATAACTTGTTGATGTTCGTTGCGGGTGGAGCAAAGTGAGCGGGTGCAAGGGGGGACAAGCGCCGTCGAGCGACGGCATGTCTACGCCGCCAAGTCGGCGACACCCTGTCTGCCACGGTCAGCGCTGTTGCCGCTTCGTGCACATTCCTATCCGCCCGCACCCCACAGCGCTTATGAGCCGCCCGCGCGCGCACTGAGCGGCAACGTCGCATGCAAACTTGTTTCGTAAACGGATGTGGAGGAGACCGAGGCAGGGCATTATTTTTTATCCTGCTCTTTCTTGCGCTATAGCAAAAGAGTAAATGAAACAGAAATGGTGGCGCTACGTGCTATCGGCTCCCACTTGCGGCATTTTTTCACGCCGTCGAGAATGAGGCGAGATTACTAACTTAGAACGTGTTCACACTGAAGCAAAACTGATTTTTTAAATTTTTTGTTTTCATACATTGACCTACCTAATTTGGGGTTATCTGTAATTGAATGCTATGGCGAACTTAACACTCTTAGTGTCCATGACGCACATCCGTACCTATCTACGCTTAGCTTTACGAGTGGCATCGCCGCGTTTCTTGCATGTTTGTAAGTTCCTACGTCTTATTTAATTTACCTCCTTTTTCCTAAGCCTATTTAGGTACCTACTTAAAATATTTGAACAGACAGTAACAATCTAAGCTTTACCTATTATTGAATTTTATACATTTACAAACCTCCTTTTAGGTAGGAAGTGTAGGAACTGGTGGGTAAGTGGTAGGTAGGTATTCTAATCTAATCTAACCACTAAGCACTTGTCCAAGTTTATATTATTTTTACTGTGAAGTTAAAGTTAACTGTATTTTTATTATAATAAAATAAATGTAACTTTGATAATAGTACCTAAACCTACTTATATTTTTCTCTCAAATGTGAATGCTGCCTAATGTAGGTACATGAAGCTCGTGTCGCACACTCACGCACGTAGGACAGGCAGCGCGCCACCAACATCCGCGGCGCGCCGAGCCGACCGAGCGAGCAGTCAGTCCGGCGCCGTCACTCGCCACGCGCACACGTTCACACTCAGCAATGGCTGCCGCCCACACGCTCTCGGCCCCCGCGCCCTCAGACCGCCGCTCGGAGGGCCGCGCTGGCTCTCGGCGAATCTTTCCGCCGCAATTTAAACTACAAGTTCTAGAAGCCTACCGAAGAGACGCCCAGTGTCGAGGCAACCAACGTGCCACCGCCAGGAAGTTTGGCATACATCGCCGTCAGATCCAAAAGTGGTTACAAGCTGAACCCGCTCTGCGAGCGGCGCTACTGCGGCGTGCTCCACAACCGGCCCCTTCGCCTCCGCCTTACGCCGCCGGCTCGCCGGAGAGTGCGCGCCTGCCCTCACCGCCACCTGCACCGATGCCCTCGCTGACGCAGGTTGCACAGCTGTCCGTGCCGGTCCAGATGCCGGTGCCGCTGCAAGCCTCCGAACCCATTGACCTCTCGGTCCGTCGGCCTTCACCACCGCCAGTACTTCAGCCTGTCACTGCCCCACTCGCCACACCGGAGCCTCGGAAACCCTTCAAACTGTTCCGGCCTTACCTTTTAGAAGACGATGCGGAGAAGAGACCATCGATAGCAGCCCTGCCGGTGTCCGCGGGCGTGCACGTGTCTGCGTTCGTGCCCGTGCAGAGCGCGGCGGGCTGCGCGCCGACCGCCTACTCGGCCCCGCACTGGTGTGCACCGGTACCCTCATTTGCGGCTCCACTGAGATGAGACGTTGCCGCTGGGGTTCTGCCCCGTACCTCCTGTGATCTAGTCGCCGACGCCTGTGCGGCGCCGCCCGGGGCGTAGCCCTCCATCACCGTGCCTTAACGTACACGCCGCCATAGTGCATTACACCTTCGTCTAGAGATGATAGGTTATTTTGTGTATAAATTATAATAAAGTATTTTTATATGTGGGATTTATGGATGTAGTACCTACATTTACTTATGGAGATTTAAAATATATTATAGCTATTATCTCTTTATAATAAAGCATGTTGTTTACTAAAATGTGTTTTAATTCAGGGCAACTCTTTGGTTATTTTACCCGCTTGGCAGGTAGCGCCGGCGCCAACCCAGCCACAACCTATTTTTACCTGTAGTAATCTTCATTCTTGATTCCTTTTCAATAAGTCTTTTTATACCCATGTCAAAGCCATTTTAAGCAGAAATTAAGGGGCAAGACTCAGGTAGGCTTTACTGAACCAAACAATTTGAAAAGGGATGCAAGATGGCGCTTATTAGTCTACCTACCGTCGTTTTTCAAAATTGTACAACGGTACCGGAACGAGACTTCAGTTAAAGTTAACTTACTAAAAAAATAGGTACTTATAACTTATGAAAAAAAGTCAAGAATTATTTTTGTTATTAAAATAGGTAAAGAAATAAGTTGGTAGGTACTAGGTACCTATCTATTCCTACCCGAATAATATATGCCTATGAAAATAATATAAGGGTAGGTACCTACTGGGTTTTCCTATTCAAAAGGTAGGTTACTACGTTAATTTCCTACCCTACATAATACTGCTTTGGACAATTATTAAATCATAAGACTGTCCAGTGCCACCTGACTAATAAAATAAACAAGTATGTATGTAGGTTAGGTACCTACCTTATAAACTCTAGTCATAAGAGTAGGTACCTAAGCATTAAGTTTGTGAAATGTTGGAAAACCCAAAAAAGTACTAAGGTTAATCTCTATTCCTATCTTTACCAGGTATGATAAAAGTAGGTATTTTTCTTACAGAAATACAGATACAACGCAAAATGGCATTTAGGGTTTGTAGGTACTTACTTACTAAAATAGCAACTGAGATAATTATTATATTTACATGGTGAGAAAATACCAGTAGCACTATGTACCTAATAAGTTATAGTTAATTCAATAGAACTAAAATAAACATATTTTATATGAAGCAAGTATGACGCTAAAATACCTCATCATAATCAGTCCTATTTACGTTCCCACTGTTGGGACACAGAGACTTCTCTCTTGACGAGAGAGATAAGCCCATACTCACCACGCTGGCCAAGTGCGGCCTCGTGAACACATTCATGTTCTTCAAACTTTTAAAATGTCTCAGAACAGGCCAGTTTCCTCAAGATGTTTGCCTTCACCGTTAGAGTACGTGTTTTACAAAGCGCACATATTTTTTTCAGAAGAAAAATGCAGAGGTGCGTGGCGGTGTTTGAACTCACGACGTTCGGAATGAAAGTCGAGTGTGCTCTCACACAAACCAAACTCAATTTTTTTTATAGGTACCTACTTATAGTGATTGATAAATGATAATAATAATTGTAGATTTCAAAAATGACTGATATTTTGACTATTAACGCGGTTTAGCTGTTTGTAGGTAATGTAGGTACCTATGTTATTCAAGTTCTTTGGTACCTACTTAATAGTTTTTAATTTGGTACTTTTTTCTGTTCTTTTTTCTTTTTTATCTGTTCCTCAATTCAATAAGACACCTAAGTACCTACTCGGACACTTTATTAAAATTCGATGATCATTTTGTTTATATGACAACATGGATATTAAATAACATATTTAAAGGAGGTTTAAAAATATTTGTTTTAAGACAAGAGGACGCAGATGGTTAAAGCATAAACCTACATAATGTAGCAAAACAACGGAAAGTAGGAAATAGACACCCGTTTCAGCATAAAGTTGGCAACCATAGAGCAACCAGATGCCTTCTGCTTACAATATTTACGACGCTGTCGGCCGAGGATCATAAAGCCCGTTCTAAGCTCTATCAAACAAACTACACATTATTCTGCTGCAATATGATGTCATGAGTCGTCTATGAAGTACTTACTAAAGCCAGCTCTACACTCACGCCGTGAATAAACACCGTGATCCGCGCGTGAACTGTGTGGCTCCACACTCGCAATAAAATTCACAGTCTTGTTCGCGACTACGGTGATTTATTTTACGCAACCCCTTTGTAGCGGGACAAAAAACTGACTCTGATCGGGAATCGACTCGAAGCTTCTTTTCGAGAAGGCGTAAATAACATCACGTAAATAAACTCGTAAGTCGCAGTTGTCGCGGACTTGTGGCCCTTCGCGCCGCGAGTGTGGAGCCGGCTTAACTAGTCGGTACCTCGTAGACATACTGTCTCGCAGTCAGTTTATTAAGCACAGAGTTGAAATTATGTGCGGTGAAAACAGTCCTGCAGCACCAGCAACTGTTTATTTCGATGTCGGTGTCTATTTCAGTGTATATTGAATCTAGCTTCAATGTAATACAGTTTCTTTTCAGTTGACGTCAGGGGGTTTCGATGCAAGCGGCAGGCTTGAAGGATATTTTTGGCTAAGCTCCGACAGGGCACTCTCTGGCACTGTTATGGTTCACGGATAATTTGTCAAGCTCTGCGCATTGCATTGCACACTGCACTTTTGTATGTGGTAGGACACTTCAGACGCGGATCTATGCATGGTTTGCATAATTTAAGCACCTATGGTGGGCTTGCTCTTCACCCTTCAATATATCCTGCCTATACCCAAGCATCCAGAAGTAGTATAAACACTGTTTTTAACTGCGTTATTCATTATTCCACTAACACGATCAGGTAATACGTCATCATTTGGTAGGTTTGTGCAGATAAAATTTGACGTCAAATCAGTTAGTCCTAAGTAGGTAATCCTCAGGTTGGTAATGATAATTGTTTTAGGATGGGTTATATAACCACAGAATTACTACTACAACAGGTCGCTGTTATAGTTTCCAATAACAATAGCCTTAAGGAGTTTTGAAAACAAACTATTATGAACATTAAAAATAAACAATAATCACTAAAAATAACAATAACAGTGACCTTCGAACAAAGAGGCCATAATAAAAACTTGTCACTCAATATTGTTTACAGGCAGAGCTAAGCGAAAGGGTATGGTGCGTTTTCAATGCGTTTGTTTCCAGCAAACAGAAAGTAATTAACCGCGGTGCCTTTGTGTTCAACTTCCAGAAACTACCATCATTAAAGGTACCTAATGTCTAATGCAGCGGCATTAAACATAGGAAGGTGCCTTTAAGTTTTTCAGTTCACCTATATTATAATGCGAAAGTGTGTAAGAATGTATAAGATGTTTATTATTGATTGTTTATTACTCTTTTACGCAATTACTTCTGAATGGATTTTGATGGAACTCTACAAAAATGTAGCTCATATAATGAGAATAACACATAGGCTACTTTTTACGGGAAAATCCACTATATTCCGGAAAAGTTAATTAAAAACGGGAAAGCCGCGGGTGGAAAAACATGGCTTATATTTATATCAGAATAACAATAAGACTACTATTTACCGCGGGAAAATGCACTATAAAAATATTAGTGAAGGAGAATTATAAGGAAAAGTCAATTATAACGCGAACCAAGCCGCAGGAAACCTACTTCAATATAAACCCCTGTACTTCTAACATTGTATACGTACGTATACTTACCTACCTACTTAGTTAATATCTTTCTCAATGCCAGCACTAACTTTTTCTGTTTCTCCTTGGTGAAAATATTTAACATCTCTGACAGTGTGACGAATATGGAAACGATAACTCATTGAAAAGGAATGCAACCCTACCAGCTTTATTCAGATTCAAGCAGGATGATGATGATAAATAACTGATCTATCCCTTTGTCATTTTTGAAGCCAACAAATAATGAATGCTTAGTAGTAATATGTGGAAAAACTTTACAACTAAACGCAACCAATTTCGCTTTAATTTACGTAAACCTGATTTGCGCGACTTTTTCCTTATTGGATTTAAGATAGCCTTCTCAGTTTTGTCACTTGATATTTCGAATTGATGTAATGTGTTTGGCAGCATGGTCCGGTTGCAGGGTTGCAGTCATCTCATACTAAACATAAATAGCCCAAGTCACAAGACAGACCGGTCGGCGCTGCGCTGGCGACCGCGCGGCGTGAAGTGCGACGCGAACCCGCGGCCGCGCTTGGCGCCAACGCTGCTCGCGCGTTATTTCCGACGCCATTACTCACGCGGGCTTAAACTAATTATAATATTCTGAGTATTTCTGAGAGCTAGCATCGCTCAAATCGTCCATCCGCTCGCGATCTCGCTGCGCCACTCAAATATCATCTAGGTTTATGGTTCCTTTGATAAATAGGCTCGTTTGAGCAACAAGGAAGAGACTGTATAAAGTACTTGTGATTCTCGTAATTGGATTACTGTTCCTGTTAATTTATTATTACTAGCTGGCACAGAGCGCGTATAAATGTAGCGGTGAGATCAGAGGTGTCGGCACGTTAAACAGCGTTTCTCAGTAAACATGGCGGAGTGGAGCCGGCAGTCAGCCGGGCGCGGGCGGCGCGCAATCGAAGCGCCCCTTGACACCACATTCAGTGCCTCTGATAATGAGGACTGGGCTCTTAATAGCATTTGGCACACTATCTTTCTTATCGCAAATTGTTGTTTGTCTTATTAAACATAAACAGGTACCTACTAACTATAGTATCAATACAACTATTATTACGCAAATTTCAATTCTCTATTTCCGTCATGATCATGAAGGAAACCATGTCATTTAAAACTCAGATTTTCGATTTTTTGTTAAAAGGGCTTATAGACGTAGAAACCTAAAATAGAAAAGAGACAACCTTCACAAAGGAGGGTCAATGTAGTGACAATCTCACACATTTTCAGGAACGACGACCGGCCATGACGCAAATCGTAGACGCTGCCAAAGAAAGTGCAAAAAATGTGGCGGACAAATTTCTTAATAGCCACGGCAGAAATACCAAGTCTACAAAACAATCCTAAAACTTGTCACTTGACAACAATCTTAAAACAAAAAATGTAGGTAACGTAATAATGTAAAATATTAAAACTAACTCCATGCTAAATTTTTGCGTGCAGCCGTTTTGTCGTACAGAAGTATCAAACACATTCACAAACTTTCGTTTTTTTAATATTAGTTTGATAAAGTTTAATCGACCTAAGTGGCGCTCTCTTTTCAAGTTGATACATTGTATTCATATCAGTCATATGACTTAACGGTTCTGGCCTATTGATAAACTTTCGGTGATATACCCGAGATCCTACCTTATGTAGACCACCCGAGTGATGCCTGTTAATCGATGTCATAAACATTCGTGGCGCAATAGGGATCATCCTTTATGTGCCGCCTTAAGCCCTGATAAGCCACCAGAGGCTTACGAGAATCACCGACAAATCTGTTTAATATTGTAAATCCTTTTTGTCAGGATATTTTATAACATGACCGAGTTGAGGAAGACAGCGATTACGACAGGCAAACACATCCAATAAATAACGTGCAACATACTGTGCAATGTGCATGTTGCATTAAATATTTATTTTTTCATTTAGGTATGTGCACAATACAAATACAAAACATACAAAATTACTTTAATAACCTATAAGTGTTGTGATCCTATAAGTGTTGTGCTGGCCTATAATAGGCACATGTTTCATGTAATATGTCTGATAATAATATTTTGTAAACAATTTTTGCTATGTGTGCTGTTGGTCTTGCCTTAATAAATAAATAAAAAAATAAATAACCACAATTTTAAAACAACAAACAATGTTTGTTTTTTATTTAATTTTCTGCGTTAGTGATAAATTTTACCTAGGTAATTTTACGTTTGAAAACATTAGAAAATCGCAAAATCGCGTTCTGTTATCAGAATCCTGCAAATCGTAAGCAAATCCATATGAAGTAGATAGATGACCCAGTTTTCGAAACAAAGAATGAGTCAAACTGCGTGTCATTGTAGAAATATGCATGACTGTTGGCACCAACAGGATTGTCAGGTTAGATGCGAGAGAAATGAAACCTATCCTGCAAATTCATTCTTTTCTCACTGAATCATTTGAATGGCGTCTCAATAATATTGATATGTCAAGATAATTAAGAAGTCGGCAAGCAGCGTTGGCTAAGTGAGAGCATAAGCACACTTTACTTCAATTTCCAAGGTTGTTGGTTCAAACACCGCCGTACACCCCAAGATTTTTCTTGAAAAATGAATGTGTGTGTGTGTGTGCCTGCACAAATATCGTAAGGAAACGACTGGTCTGAGATCTGAGGATATGTGACATTCAACGACCTGCACTCGGCCAGCGAATATAAAAGCCTAATATCGTTGTTTAAATTGTCCAGCAATATTAATTTATTTATTTTATTTATCTCTCGTCAATAGAGAATTCCCTAAGCTATTCCCTAGCTTATGCTAAGATTGTGCCGGCTTTATGAAAAGAGATTTGCTGGACTGTGGTCTCTGAGTCACCTAATCCATATTATAAATAGGAAGGCCTTCTCAGGTTTACAGGACATAGATAAAACAGATTACACTATCTATCTATATTAACCTAGTATAAAGTAGGTAGGTACCTACCCATTGCATTATCTAGATAGGTACTTTAAACCAGCAATACTGGAAATCATATTCTAGATTCAACACGCTCACGACTGCATTAAGTAATATCAGTCATGATAATTTTACGAAGCTAGAGCACATAAAGACAAGCTACAATATGCGTTCGAATCTCCACTTTAGGCACCTACACGAGCTATTAAGTTAAACTGGTTAGTTAAGTTGGGTGCGCCAAGTAATTTGCCGAGGGGTGCGGCGGGGGGAGGGAAAGCGGCTCAGGGGCACAGCGACAAGTTGTCTGGCAGGGACGGCGCCCGGGCAGGCTCCCCTCCCGCCCCCGCCGCACTCCCCGCCAGATTATTATGGGCCCGTCGACCGACGCCGCCCGCAAGTGTTGCCATCTGGAGATTATCCCAACGGACAATTCATGTTCATGTTTAAATAGGTATTTAAATGTGAAAAGACAATAGGTTTAAGAGAAGGCTATTTGTAAATTATATAGGTACCTACCTACTGATAATTTTAACGCCTAAGGTTACGCAAACTGTTTTGATTAAACAAATTGTTAATAAACTGGTTTAACCCCGAACGTCAATTAATTGATTTATGCACCATACACATTCAGAGGGATATAGAGCTTTTCAGTAGAGGAAAAATAAGACCATAAAGCTTGTCCAGAAAGGGGGAATCAAGCGCGAGTCGAGAGTCCTCCAGTTCGGATGCAGCCTGCATCCACCGTGAACCAGCAGCCTTGACAAGATCATCTGTCATCTTGTTGGTGGACGTCCGAAGCTGCGTTTTCCGATCCGTGGTCTCCACTCGAGAACTTTTCGGCCCCATCGGTCATCCGTTCTCCTCGCTATATGGCCAGCCCATTGCCACTTCAAAGAGCTAATCCGCTGGGATATGTCGGTGACCCGCGTTCTTCTACGTAATAATAAAATGGCTACATTTAGGCAATACTGTGAAGTTGGCAACCCAGTGGTCGTGTGGGTTGAAGCCCGCCCCGCCTCGCCCCGCTGCGCTCGCGCCATCGCTTCTCAGAAAACGATACCGCCAACATAAGTATTATATTATGTGCCAGCGATACCGACACGCACACATTCACATTAGCCGGTTACCAGTCCATCTTCACAAGGAAAATTTATAATGTGCCAACGTGATAAATAAAGTTTTAATATTATTATTGGGCCCCACGTAACTTGTTTCCCTGTACGAACCTTCATAGATATGGTTCATAAATTGTCAGCACGCGAGTTAGGTACGTGGAATCATTGAATGATTCATTAATAAAATTCCCTTTGTCCAGTTTAGCGGACAATAAAATGCGTAGGTAAGTTGTTTAGTATAGAATGTAGTAAGGTAAATCGTTAATGAAGACATTTTCTTAGAAAAAGGTAATTACGTGTTGAACATACCTACCTAATTATTATGGAATAAAGTTTCATAAAATAAAATCAAAACAAAGGTCAATCAAAATTAAAGAGTAGGTATAAGAGTAGATGAGATAGAGCCATGAAGGCCACAAAACAGAACTATCGAAGAACATAATAGTCTGCAAAGCGGTTTCCAAGAAAAACCGTAAAACGACTCGCATAGGATAACTAACAATACATTAAGCTATAAATGCAAGCTAACTTCCTAGGTATGTGACACCGATCTCTGCAAGTAGCGCTTAACTGCTTTGTTGTTGTTGATTGTCATGTCATAACTATTCAGTGTAACGCAACGATATAATTACATAAACCCGTATACAGAAACATGAATGCATTTAAAGTGTTATGTATATCGTATGGGCGATTAGTATGCGTGAATAATAATTCACTCTGTCAAGTGGCAAGTCGGTTGCCCCACCGCTCACTGCGCCACGGACCACAGATAATGTAGACTCCACACTCCACAGTGAGCAGGCAGGTCGCACTTTATATGGAGAGTTGTCTAATCCGCTGAATAAATTACTAACGTGCCTAGGTTTCTCCTGAATGACTAATGGGCATTTAAAGAATTAGCTCAACGCGAATGCGGTACGCTTTCCAATCTGTATGCATTACTTACACAATACGCCTTCGAGATTGGTAATGCAATGCTATAACATTGTAGGTACTTCTACAAAACGTAACTGAAACATACTTTACAATGTTATAAAAATAACATAACCTTAAAATTTCTTTCAGTAAAATTGATAGTGTAATCTGATGAGGGTCTTAGCTACACAGATATCAGATATACAAATATAGGCCGGCGTATAACTAGGTAAATAAGCCTTTAATCTAGATTTTTAATAGCATGTTTGTAAATACCTAATTAGAAGTAAGCTATGGCTCTCACAATTTCCTTACATAAACATATGTACACAGTTTAATGACTTTGTATTTTATTAGCAAAAGTAAAGCTATAAATTGCATCTTCTATAATATAGATAGATAGATAGATATGTTTAAGTTTAATAAAAGCAATAGCAGCGCAATCGTAGTGTTAAGCAAGATTAATATAATCTCAAACTGAGATCAGGATGTTGACACCTGGCGTATGATACATTTGGCGCAGAGAGAGCACAATGAAAGTGGCGCCAGCATTCCAAAGAACAAGTTTGCTTGAATTACAAAATAAACACAAAAATATCTACCAGAGCACGAAGAGAAAAAGAAAAACATAACCTCAGGTAAGATGGAAATAAGTAGGATAGGGAGTAACACTTTTGTAGAAGTAAAACAAAATTAATTCAAAGTAAGTTAGGTACCTAGGTATAATATATGATACATAGTGTGTGAAGTGTGAACTACAAAATATCAAATGTTTTGGTCGAACAATCACTTAATTTCTGTCAGGTTCACGGTCGTTGCTGTAACCTTTCAGTCATTCAAAATAATTATCCTCCAAATAGATTCATTGTCATGGTAAAACGAACGACAATGTGAAACGTATATATGACGGAGTGCTCAGAATTAGTCATGACATCAGCGGAGAAGACTTAATTACCTATGTATTTCGTGTATAATAGACAAAAAAACCAATGAATTTAAGAAAAAGTATCGGTCGGTATGGGTTGGGCTGAATTAAACTGGTAGCTATTAATATTAATGAGATATAATCAACGAAGCTATCCTTGAAACGTCGAATCTGTGCAAATTTAAAACATTTTTTTAAAGAAATTTTCTATTGTGACACTTTTTCTGATTAAATTAGTAATCATTTGAAAACAATACTTACTTACTTTAGAAGGATTTACATACTTAATAAAACAATGTTATACGTTAGCTAGGGCCTTTTGCTTGTCTGTATAATTAAGGACAAACGATTATTATGGGCATTCTCGAGGGCCTATTAAGTTCAGACATATGCAGCGAACCGTTGAAGGTTAAATTCTCATGTTACACACCTAACTGATACCTATCTCGCATATACATCATGCTAACATTTTTAAATGACATATTACAGTAACTTATATCGGCTTAAACCAAATCAGCATGAAATGTGATTTTTTTAATTGAAATTAAAGATTTGGGAATTTGGAATCAAATGCTTAGTGTAAAAAATGTAACTAAGCTAATGTACCTACCTACATAATTATAATGTCCGTCACTTTGCAGAACTCTGTTCTCCCCAGTTACCATTACAAATCACCAGGATCGAGAAGGCACGGTATGTAGGCCTAGACTTAAATATTCAACGACGCACTTTGTAAAACCTAATGAGGAATGCTTGCAATGTGGCCTATTCGTACTGAATTGGCAAAACAAGGATATGCAACGCATCATTACGGCCAATCGAATGATTAATATTTCTTTAATAATTGTATTTATCCAGAGCTTCAGAATCATGGACGGAGCCACTATGAAATAAACTTTTTTCTTACTCTAGAGTCTGTGCTCTAGAGTCTAGAGCAATACTTTACATGGATATTCTGATTTAATTTGAGATCCTAATGCCTGTTGTTTTGGGCTACAATAATAATGTAAAAATCATTTATCATGATCGTTTCTTAGAAAAGCCACCGCTTCCCTAATACCAATTTAATGATAGGTTGCGGGAACGTGTTTGGCGCCATTTTATCGAAGACTAGTTTTTATTTGTGTTATATTTTTATCAACTTTTGGGTGCAATCGATTTTGGGTGCAATCGATTTAATTATGACTAGAAACTGTTTGTTACAGACTTTGATGACATGCCTACATCCGCTAATGATAAATAGTACCTACCTAATGATGATAATGATAAATTAGTGGTTTTTGGCACAGCTATTGACCTTTTGAGTTTTAGTTTCGTAAATAAAAAAACCTTTGACCATAGTAGATAAGAAAACGCAATTTGAAACAATCCTTCAATATTTTCGTAGAGGAAATACATTGTAGGTACCTACCCATAAACATCACCTTAGCTTACAGTGATACAGCCTAGCGAGTTACTTAACAAAGAGAAAATTCCATTGAGTGATGTCATGCACAAATGCAATGCCCTTATCGAGCGATAACTATAACCGATATGATATAGTCGATAAAGCTAACAATACGATTCCCTTAGATTGGAGAGCGTCAAGGTGAACCGGCTAGCAGCGCCGACAAGTCTACTACGCTTATGTTGCCAGTGCGGCGCTACAAGAACACCCGGTTTATTTTAAAAACTATCTGTTAATGTTAATGACCCACCCATAGCTTCGCTTACGTTTTTTCACGTTATCTTCATAGATTATATAATATAGCCTTCCTTAATAAATGTACTATCCAACACTGATAGATTTTTTAAATCGTATCAGCGGATTTTGTCATTAGCGCGTTTAAACAAACTCTTCAGTTTGATAATATTATACTTATCTAAAAGTATAGATATATATTTTGATTATAAAATTATCTATTTTTTTCTGTAAAGGAGATAAAACACGAATTTATTCTATTTGACTGAAATAAGTATACCTAAACGTTTTGCTAAGCATCACACTCGAAAACATTATAAGTTTTCAACCTCTTATAACACCTATGTGTATGAAATTTTTTTAAGACTACTTCGATTTATTCTATTTCAGTCTCTAAAGAATTTGTCAAGCAAAGTTTCGGATAAATTTTACCTTTAGCTAGAATCATTCCTTACTTTGCGGCAAAGCAGGTTATCTGGCAACACCAAGTACGGTATCTACCTGGGTCCCTTAGAGCAAGCCTGCCGCGGGCTGCGCCCACGCATAGCCTACGCGTTCCGTTCACAAGATACGAATACGATACACTCCACGCATAGTAATGAATTCGTGAACGTTGATCGTGAGCCGAGCTGTGAGATCGTTACCGGATCAACGCACTATGCGTGAAGTCACATTATAATCGCTTATCTAGCACCCAGTTGTCTTTAGGCTTAATAAAACACAATAGGATTTTGGATTAGGAATACTTGTTTGAGGTTACGCATTCTGTCTTACCTAGGTACCTACGTTACTAGTATAATGAGCATCTCAGCTTCAGACACTGATGTAAAGTCCTTCCCTGTAGTAGGTACTCCAACATATCAGTTACATCCAAGTTATACATAACTACTCTACTTATAACACATGAAAAAAATTAGGATTGATGTATCGTTATTACGTACTGTACCTACCTACCTTTATTTACCTAGGATACATAAAAAATTCGAAAATGTAAGTATAAAGACGACCTCTGTGGCGCAGCGGGCGAAGGTCCGCCTGCGACGCAAGAGGTTGCGGGTTCGATTCCCGCCTCGGAACAACAATTTGTATGATCTGCAAATATTTGTTCCGGGTGTCTGGGTGTTGTATATGTATAATAAAAAATATCTATCTATGTATGTATATTATATTAAGTATATCAGAAATCTAGCACCCGTAACACAAGCTTAGAGCTTACCACAGGGCTAGATGTCGCTGTGTAAAAATTGTCCAGTAATATTTATTTATTTATTTATTTATTTATAAAGTAGGCTTGAAAGTTACCATTGAATGTTTCAAAATCCTTTGTCTTCTAACTAGTACGGAATAACGAAACGATTAGAGTGCGCAGTGGCGTGTTATCGCAACCTGAGGTCAGAGAGGTGGCGAGGTACTCCAACTACTTACTCATAATGACTAACTACCCACCCTGTTGTTACAATCGGTTAGCGTATCCACGCTATGCAACAAGCTTACAAGTACGGAAAGGCATATGTCCTGGTGTGGACATCCGACGGCACTTATGTTGAAATATAGTGTTGGATATAGGATATCTTTAGAAGCTCTGTGAACACAGGCATGGAAGCAAAAGCGAACAGTATATGAATAACAGCCCAATAAAAGGTGCAGTGCACTAGGTATGCAATGCAACCATTGAAGGTAATTTATAAAAAAATTTGCGTGATCTCTACTTAGGTGTAGAATAGAATCGAAAATTACAATTAAAACAGCGATTTCTTCCAGGCAACCTACGTATGGACTACTATGGACTGGATAATGATAAAGAATAGACTTCATGTCGTATAAATATTGCACAAAAAACACAAATTTTACACTCAATATGTGACTGCTAAGAGAATGAGTCACACAATTGATGTCGTGACGTGCTGTTGGGCACGTATCTACATCGCTTCATCAATCATACAGACTTTGTAAGTACCTATTATGTAATTTGCAGTTTGGTGATCAATCGCTTTTGATGCATCTTTATTATTAGATATTTATTGGGTTGGCGCATTAGCTCGTTGAGGAGACGGGAACAGGAATACCAGAAAAAGGTTTTTAGGACCGAAATTATATGAAATCGTGGTCAGCTCAGTGTCAGACGTTCAACAAAGTTTATGTATGGATGATGGTGCACTGCCTTGATCTGCACTCAGAACTCCTTTTGGACGGGTTTTATTCACAAAATAATTTTCAGTTCAAAACTCTCGCTTTTACTGTTAGCATGCTATTACATATTACATAAATATATTTTCTGAAAATAATTTTCGATTCAAAACACTCGCTTTTACTGTTAGCATACCTACATAATAATATTTTCTGAAATACCTTAACTTTACTACATAACAATCGTAAGCTACGCCTCGATGATTCTCAATAACTACGTCGTCTAATCTATTATTTGATAAGAAAGTAGAAATAAGTTTGCTTAATTAAAAGCCGCCTATAATTTAGTGACATCATGTCAGCGATCACATTGACCACGTTATTTCTTATTTTTATACAATTTAGTGAGTAAATCGATCCACAATTTAAATATCTTACTAATATTATGAAGAGAGAGGTGCTAACTGAGTGTTAAACGACATTCGTACTGCCGAAACTTCTAAAGCTAGAAAAATCTTACTTACTTACTTACTGCTGCGGCGCAACGACCCGAAGTGGATCTTGGCCTCCGACACCAAAGACCGCCAGGTTGCTCTATCCCCTGTCATTGCAGACCAGTCATCGGCTTGCAACTCCACGAGATCCTTCAGCACTTCGTCCTTCCAGCGGTACCGCGGCCGACCAATCGGTCTCCGTCCAGTGGGACGGCCTGCGTACGCTCTTTTGACGGCACGATCTTCTCCCATGCGGACTACATGCCCGAACCACCGGAGTCTGGACGCTTTCGTTTCTCCAATGATATTCGGCTCGGACACAAGTTCTTCAAGTTCTGCATTTTTTTCGGATTCTGATCGTACCATCATCTCTGCGCGTGGGTCCCAGGATCTTACGGTATATCTTGCGCTCCGCTACCAACAATGCATGCTCCTCTTTCTGCGTTAAGGTCCAGGCCTCGCAGCCATACATCAATATTGGCCTGACTACTGTCTTATAGATCCGGAGTTTGGTACTTCTGGTCATCAGCTTAGATACTAGGACCTTATGTAAGGCAGCCGCACACCGAAGAGTACTCTGAATACGGATTTGAATATCATCCTCTCTTCGATTGGTGTCGGTGACATTGTGACCTAGATATTTAAACTGGCTTACAGCCTTATACGAGGTATCTCCCACCTTTAGATCGGTTCTACGAATACGTGTGTTCCTGTATCTCTTCATATGAAGGTACTCTGTCTTCTCCGTGTTTATTCGTAGACCAACCTTTCTAGAAAAATCTTGACACAAGAAAATATTTTAAAACTTTTTAAGCAATATTTGAAGGTTTTTAATAAAAATGACCTTGAGAGGGATGAAAAAGGGTGCCAATGTTTAAAAGCATGATTCACATAAATCAATTTGTACACATATTTCGGGGTTCAATAAAAAACAACAAGTGTCACGCAAGATCCAGAAATGTCTGTAGGAATATTTAAAACAATCCAAGTGAATCAGTGGGCGGATCAGTTTATAGGTTCTAGTCAAGCAAGAAGTTTTATGGAGATTTAAATGTTTGACATTTTGATTTCAGAAAGCAGTTACAGCGGAGTCAGCCATGGTTATGACTACCGTGACTACCCTTCTTTGAAATACAAGCACCAGTCAGCACCGACAGACGGACACAGGTCATTCACAGACTCTTTAACATAATAAACCATTTTTACGTAAACGCAATAGTTAATTGTATTTTAACGAGCTTTCTGGCTGAGGCAAAGCGCGGCTTTGCCCACGTTTTATTAGACTTTCCCGATGTAAAAGTACCTTGGGTATGTGTTAGTCGTATAACAAAGCTATATTTTGTATAATTTAATCAAAAACCATTTAAGTAGAAGTTTTTAGTGAACGATCGAAATACAAACATCACCACACCACCAACTTTCACAATTATAATATCAAGTAGTAGGGTTCTGTTCAATAACGTCCTACTAATATTTCAGATGCGGTGTATGTCCTACATATCATGATAAGATCTGTGGCTTTGACAGGACAAAAAACTCCACTTTTATCTTTGACAATCATTGCATCATGGATATCTATAACTGTATTAAAGGAACGCGTAAGTAATATTAATGCCTGCAATCAATAAAGCTTTGTATGTTTTGAATAGGTACATTAGTATATTAATTTGTTAACAACGGAAATTACTCGCGTAATTACAAAGGAGTTAACACTCTCGACGTTTCGACCACAACAAGAGTCTTTCTCAGAGCGTGAGCGTTCCGCTGTGCTCCTTTTCCGCGCACGAGAGCAGCGATAATTCCCGTTGTTATAAAATGAATTGAATGAATGAAAATGAATGAACGAAAATTTTGAAATGTCTTAAAAACATAAGTAAAACTGAGATGGTATTTATTTATTACACATAAGTTTGAAAGCGATATTTCTAAGTTTAGTTTTTGTTACTTCTTCAAGCTGGAAAATATTAATATGCATGCAAAAATAGTACATACATATTTAATAATGAATTAATCTACATTTTATTATGTGCTTTAGAATACTTTCACTGGTTGCATTGCTAATGATATTGCATGGAATAATTTTCTAATGTTATATTTTATCATCCAGTTTTATTTTTCAGTATTTATACCAATCCAATATGAGCATTGTGTTTATTTTGGAAACTTTGCTTACGTTCACGGGTTCAAGTACGCAGATATGGATTACGGAGAAAATCACGTTATAATAAAAGGCTCGAATAAGAATCCAGATTACATCAGAAGATTATTGAATGAAAACAACATTTATAGTTCATAGTTATTGTAATAAAGACAATATTGTTAATGCTTACTGTATGTATGTAAAAGTATGTGTGTTAACCTAAGGCGCGTAAAAAAGCACGAGTTTTACGCGTAAAAAGTTTACAAAAACACTAAAATACTTTGATTTTTTCAAATTATTAGCAAGGGAGGGATCAGGGAACCTTAAAAATTTGTGTTTCATTAAAATCCTATGTTAATAAGTAGTAGATGAATAAATAAATTGAAAATAATTGAAAATTGAAAATAATTTTTCTTTGCTATTTTCTCATGACAATAATGTAGTGTATTATGTAGTTATCAAATCGCTATCGCTACTATTTTACAGAGTTTAAATTGTAGTATATTCTTAAAAAATAAAATTTTGGTATCAACAGATTTAAAAAAATTGGTTGTAATTTTGATGCTTACAGTACATATGTATGAGTTTTATAAAATACCAATTTATTTATTAAACAAAATCAAAAATTAAAATTTATACTACTATTTTACAGTACTTGAATTGGAAAAGTACATTCTTAATAATTTAAACCTTTTTAGAACACACATACCATGACTTCAATGTTTTTGAGTTTCCCGATATTCCGGCACTGTTACTAGCGCCATCTTCACGGAGAAACTCTTAATCAAACATTTAAATCATGGTATGTTACCCGTATTGTGTTCTAATATTGTTTAAAACCATGATAGTTTAAAAAATTAAAACCTTGTCATTAACATGTTAAAGATTCCCTTATTTATTGATACTTACAGTATGTATGAGTTCTTTAATACCATTTGAACAGATTACATCTGCCTTAGACGCTTCAATCCTCCCGTTTGAACGGTTGAAGACAGCCCAAGGCAGGGTACATTTGCTAAGTGACCGGCATGTGGCCGAGCCGCTTGTAGTCTATCTTGTCCAGCTGCACTAAGGGCCGCAGTTGATCCGCGAACGCTCGCATGTCTTCAGCTATAGCATCCTGCCCTTGCGGCGCTAACACCTGTGACAAGGAATACAGAACTACTCAGATGATTACAGATGATTGCATTTACGTAATAAACAAAAAACATGATTCATAATATATTGTAAACGGAAATACATCAAACATTTATTAATTCTAATTAAAGAGTAATTCTTCATATGCAAACAAGCAAAACTAGGCAATCATGCAACTCTTTGATTTAGTGTTAGGCATCATGCAAACCAAAATATTAAAATTGCTTTGCTGAATAAAGGCCACGCAAAATAGTTAGTTAAATACAACAATAGTTAAATAAACCATTAAGGATTGAATATTTGTAAAAACTTACAAAGCTATTTCATGAACCATCTATTTTATCAGGTAAAAAACTCACAGCAGACCACAAAAAATAATGAAAATAGTCAAGGAGTCAACTGTTAAACATGTAATGTGTTTGTCGAGTAAACGGATTGCAAAAATGTATAATCTGTTTTTAACGCAAAGATTTATTATTATTATCATACATAATATGGTATGTATGTAATTTTAATGTCAAATGTAACATTTTTTCACATACCATTTTCTAATAACTTATTCCATTACCAACCCTTACAGATTTATTATTAGCATAGATTAATTGGTCCCATGAGTATAATGAATGCACTCGCTGCTTCATTTTAGGCAGTTAGAACAAATCTCATAAACTTGTTAAAATAAAATGACTTACAGATAGCTCAACCAGGTAGCTTTGTGATATGGGTTCTGGAGGCATGGAGCTCTGGGGAATCTTGAAGACCTTGGCTACTGTAATCTTCATCCGCCCCTTCCTGAACATGTAGCCTGTAAATTGTAAAAATAATGCTTGTTTAGGTGATTGATAGTGATGTGTCCAAGTTAATCTTTGTGATTTTATGGACAAAATTTGAATCAATCAATTTAGAAAATAGGTACTCTTTTCATAAATATAATTCTAGAATAAAAGTTCCATACAAAATATGAGAAATACCAAATAATTTTACTAAACCATATTTATAAACTAAATGGTGTGTGTTCTTTCATAAATAAAATATATGAGTTGCCATGCCAATTAATAATAGGTTTTATGTAAATTAAGTATTTCAATACTTAAGATTTAGTCTACACCATTATACTAAACATAGCCAAATCATGTAAATGTATGGTACCTATTCATTTAAAAAAAATTGAAAGTGAAATATGTAATGTACCTTTCACACTGTATTCAAACTCAATCCTGCATCCGAGTTCAGTGAGAAACTCAATGAGCATGCCACTGCATGCAATATCCAAACTGGATCTCACAACTGTTGGGCGATTCTTGTCTCCGAGGTCTGGCTGGCCGATGTAGCGGAGCTGATACGGCATGTCTCTGTCTAACGCCTTACGCACTCTCAGCATCAAGGGTGGAGACTGAAATAAAAGAACAGTATAATGAAGAAGACATTATTTTATGGAGTAAATTTTATACTTGAATTATAAATTCTCTCTCTAAATAAAAGCGACTGTCTGTAAGTCATGCCTTCACACCCAAAAAAATCTACAATACTTCAGGACAAAGAAAGAAAAGCTAATCTCAATATGAATAATACATTTGTCTGTGTACCTGTTGATTAGGATCCCGTAAGCTAAAGCACACTTCTTGGTCATCAAATGTTTCTGGGCCTGCATCAACATTGTCGCACAAACCTCTCAGACGATGTAATAGCACCTCAACAGCAGAGTCGAGCACAGAACCCTAAAACAATAACATTGAATACATCATAAAAGTAATATCATAATAATCGGTATGATTCAGATATACATTTTATAAGCAGTAGTAGGTTAGAAATAAACCTTTTAGGTAGCTTGCAAAAAATCAGAGTAAGATTTGTTTTAAATTGAAGGAATAAGCTATCTTACCTGTAGCAGATACTCTTGGTTTGGGATGATGTTTGCCTTCAATGCTTGAGATAAACTGTCCGTTGCCGTTATAGGCGCTGCGTTTATAGCCGACATGATTACCTTCTCGGTTTATTCTACATCAAAACTTTTAAGCCATTTCAAAAGTTGTTTCTTGTTTGTTGTGTTTTTTATCACTTTTTTACATTCGAGAGATTTCTCAATGTCTTCCTTCTTCTTCTTTTTTGGCTTGGCTGGCTATTGATATTTTGTCGTCAAACTATCGTAACTATAGTCTATCAAAAAATATCAATGGGAGTTGGAGTAGATACTTGAAAAAATATATATTTATTTATTTGCTTATACAAACATAAAACATTCATGAAAATATTATTATTATTATTATTATTTTTTATTATTATTATTTTATTATAGACGAGCAGCTTAGATGCTGATGTGTCTATGTCACAGTGTTGGAAGGTACAGTCATTGTTTATTTCTTGTCATCTGTAGTTTATTTGTAAATATACTTAAATCTAGGACTTATCATTTCCAGTTCCTTCATTAAACCATAGACAAGCATGAGAAACCTGCACTTGGAGACACCGGACTCCTAAGAGCCCGGGCAATTGTAATTTGTATTTTTTTATTTAGAAACCATAACCATCATGAAGTCTTGACTTACATCAGTTATTCTAAGAGCTAAATATTCATACAAATTTTCAAATTAATTCAGTCTTGATTACACTAACAAGCACAAAACTAAAATGATTATTATCTATGGGGCTGATGACAGGACAGAGCATAGACAATAAAATAATAAAATGTCTGTGGTTAAACTTGTGTTTGTTTTGATTTGAACTTTTGAGGCAAAACTTTGAGGAATTGCATATTTTATTTAATTCTTGCATGAATAATTTAGGTGTATTAAATTAATGAAAGCAAAATGTCAGGACATGTTTCGATAAGATTAGCTTCGGAAAGAGTGAACCATTGCGTTGCTTCACTAAATGAGCTCCCTCGCTTCTACACCCCTGGTGAGGTTATAACTGGGGTTCAGGATTTTATGCGGTAAGTTTAATGTTTTCTTCAAATAGTCAGTATTATTCACATTTATTTGCTTTAACGTTATTGTTGGTGTAATTATTTCTTGTAACATTAGGGATTTACCCATATATTATAAATTTCAACTTTTACAGTGGCCACGGAACTTACATAGAAGATGACTACATCAAATCATCAGTGGCCGGCGTTATGCAGAAAGTGAATAAGCTGATCTGTGTCAAGCCATTGAAAAGTCGATACGTGGGTGAAATTGGAGATGTGGTTGTTGGTAGAATATTAGAAGTTCAGCAAAGACGATGGAAAGTTGAAACAAACTCAAGGCTGGACTCAATGCTTCAACTATCTTCAGTCAACTTGCCTGGAGGAGAATTGGTAAGATTAAAAACTATATTTATTAAATTTTCATTGTGATTATTTTTGTTTTAATTTTGTATTTTTTCCTTTCTGTTCTATAGCAGTTTTTTCATTCCTATTATCAAACATGTTTCTGATAGATAATAGTTGTACAAATAATAATGTAGTAATAGTTTGCACATGACATTATATTGATGTGGTAAATAACCATGTTGTAGTAGCACTTCATGGATCTCTAGCTATGAATGGGTTATACTTAATAAAAAAATATATTCCAGAGACGGAGGTCAGCTGAAGATGAGCAAACTATGAGAAAACACTTACAGGAAGGTGATTTGATCAGTGCAGAAGTGCAAAACATTATGTCTGATGGAACTCTTTCTCTGCACACAAGGAGTTTGAAATATGGAAAGGTAATAAACAATTTTTACATAAGTTATCAACAATATTATGCACTCTTCATACAGTTTAATTTCTAAGACCACTAGTAAAGTGCATGCTTTGTCAGTATTTTATAGTCTAATTGTTCCCTATAAAATATGTTATATTCTGGTGGTTTGAAGAGTTTAAGTAGGTATTTTCAAATTAATCATAATATACATAAATAAATTGTTGTAGCTTGGTCAAGGCATTCTAATAAAAGTGTTCCCTTCATTAATAAATCGGAGAAAGAACCACTTCCACAATCTACCTTGTGGGATATCTGTGATTATTGGGAATAATGGCTATGTTTGGATTTCACCCCAACCTCAAGAAATGCCATCAACTTCTGGAGAAAAAGATGCAATTGAAACCTGTGATTCTGTTGTAAGTATAAGAGTTTCTTAAATGGAAAATTGAAGTTAATTTAGGGTTATTTTAAGTCTCAAATACTGAGACATATCTATCTAAAAGTCTAATAATTTCATTGTTATAGGAGCATGGATATATCAGCTGATAATTGAAAAACCAGTCCCTACTCTCATAACATCACAGTTGTATAAAAAGTAAAATAAGTTTTGGTGCAAATATTCTGTAAATGGCTATAAATTAAATATAAAAATTTTATTCTTTCAGGCAGTAAGTTTATCAGACAGAGACACAATGGCGCGACTGAAGAACTGCATCACAGCTCTAGTCAGCTCCAAAGTAATGCTTGATGACACAAGCATCATGTTTGCATATGAAGAAAGCCTGAAGTATGAAACTGTTAAAGAACTTCTTGAACCTGAAGCTATGTTTGACGTAGCTTTTCTAACTCAACACAGAATAAATGATGTTACTGATGTTTAAATTATGATTGTTTTTAATTATTTCTGGATACCTTCTTATGCATAAGAGCGAGATTTGTGCTGGATAAAATGTTGTTGCTTTTATAACTAAAACTAATTTCTAAGAAAAGGACAAACTACTTTTACTGAATACTTTTTTTTTTTTTTTTATTAGCTATTGGTGTCCCACTCATGGGCAAAGGCCTCCCCCAATTTCCTCCAAATGGACCACAAAAAAACAAAGTATATTACTGTATTGTTTATTTCATAATCTCTCATCATAATCAGTAAATCACAATTTTTCTGGGTACCAGCACTATAGAACAGAACACAATTGGTATATACAAATATCTTGAGTAGCAAAACTGTGTTGATACAAAAAGTTACATTCTAATTCTAAAGTTATACACATAAGTCTTCATACATTTGGCATGGTGTTTTTAATTATTATATTATTCTTTATTCTCATTGAAATGCTTCGATCGTGAAGTGTTTGCATGATAACAGCACCTACAACTTGCGTATATGTTTTGTGCAACAACCATCACTAGAACATATGTTTTAATATGACTAGATATTTAGCCAAACATCTGTCAATAATTGTTATGAAACAAATCAACAGTATATTACGAAACATATTCTAAAAATATTTAAAGATAATTTAAGAATATAACGACAGAATAAAGTATCTATAAAATATAAAGTTATAAAAAGAATTAAGGTACATTATATTTAGATTCCTTGTGACAGTCACAAATAGATTCACAATCACAACTCTTAAATGGCACTTGTTACGCTTGCTTGTTTCTCTTTCCTAGAATTTTCATAAGGTTCTTTGACATGAAGTAAGGCTTTTCAGGTGAACCGTCGTTTCTTTCGCAGTCTTCCACTGAAAAGAGAAAATATCAGTTGAAATAATGCCATGCATTATTGAAAATAATCTAGGTAATTTTATCGCGATATCAATTCGTCATGGGCTATATATGTTACCTATTAATTTCATGGTGTGGTGACTCATACATAGGTACAAAACATAGTACCTGATCAAACATTTTACATCATATACTGGTAAAATATATCTATAACTAAAGTAGCTAAAAAATAAAAGAGTTGCAATATTGTTCGTTGAATAGTTCGGCGACATTGAACATTCGATAACAAAACTTTAACGTAGGTACAGGAAGGAGCAAATGAGGTCGACCATGAAATGGTGGAGACCTTCACAACTTCCAACCAACAACCTTCCAAATCCCTGTTATTGAATAAAGTAGACATTTTTAGCTTATCGTCCTTTGGAGACATCGGCTGACTCAGTGACCGCAGGGGGAAACGCATAGAGGTAGCGAGGTCGACTTACGTTCACGGTTAGGAAAAACCAAAGACAAGATATTAGGCCTTAGACTAAGTTTATGGCTAAGTGTTTAGGTACTTCCCGGAACAGGAAACGTAAACAGTTTCCTGTTTAAACATGTGTTATAGCCCACAAACATTTTCAAGAAATAGCCACGAGATGCGCGGCGGTATCATCTTACCTACCCAACACGGCTTTTTATCTCTTTTTATCTGATTCCATACCGAAGAGAAACCTCAATTTATTACCTTATAGCTTAAAATCAAAGACTTTCCCACAGAAGTTTTAAGTTAGGTACCAAATAGATGACTAAAATAACTTACAAAAGCATAAGAACAAGGTGTCCACAGCCATCGCGTAGACGTTGAAGAATATCGTGCAGACCAGGTAGGTGGCTATGGTGAGGATGATGGCTGGAATGTAGTTGTAATGCAGCCGCTCCCCTTGCGTAATGTCGTACACTACGTTCCACTGCAGCAGGTAGAACACGGCGAATCCTACCCCGATGGATATCAGCAGCTTTGAGAGGAAGAATATGAACACTGTCACCTGGAAAAAGTTAGGAAAAGGTTATTTAAGACTATACCGCTGCCAGTTTAGTACTAACCGATGTCTTTCCACGGGTGTCGTCGAACGGACTAAAGGATTAATATACCAGAAGACTGGGAGCAGCGTCGTTCTGTGTAGTTACATATTGTACCAACCAACTTACCGCGATCACTGGTGGTGATTCAACCCCAATATCCCCAATGTAATGGGTTCTTGCGGAAACCATTGGGCAGTTGTGGAAAGATATATGTATTTATGTACTTTATTGCCCTTTAAAAACATTGGGCACTAGCTTTCCGCCCCGCGTCTTCGCCATCAATTCTATGTTCTCTCCTGGTTCAAAGCTCCACCAATTTTCAACCAAATCGATTCAGCCGTTCTTATGTTATAAATGGTTTAACTAAAACAACTTTCTTTTATATATATAAGGAAGAGAATCTATAAATCTCTATTAGGTGTAGTAAATATATGTATAGGTGGTATAATTAGGTGACCTAAAACCTACTGATTATAATAATCTGGGTCATAGATATAAATAACTGAATTAGTAATGTGTACCTACATTTAATATCCACTTTCGCGCAATGTCAATTACTTTATCACTTACTGAGAGCTTCGCTATCAGCACTCAGAGCATTCCATTATTAGTCACACACTGGTAATTTTGATCGAACACTTTGAATTTAGTTTTGAGTGTATGTGACGTTAGGTATTTGAAATCATTAAGAAATAATAGAAATTGTGATACTATCCCTAAATGGGTAAAATATGGATCATGTTATCCGAAATAAAATGATTTGATTTTTTAAAGATGCAGGGATGAATAATGAATGGCTTGTGACCTATCATCTTTTATAGAGAAACATACACAAGTAGGTACATTAAATAAGTATAGCAGTGAGCATTTTTAAGGAATGAATATAAGTAGGTACCTAACCATGTTATGTTAAAAGGAAATTTAATGTTATTGTAATAATATAATTCATGAACTTAAATATCGGTATTAATAAATGTTGTCTGGGGTGATACCTACGGAGTTTCCTTTGCGTCATCGCTGCATCGCATCGTCTGGTTTTACGTTAGAACCAGGCAATTGTATATTTGTATAAATTTGTCTTAAATATGTTATATGTTATAATATAACTTTATTACGTCGTCGAAAGTTTAACTTTGTTTTTACATATTGTACCTACAGCATTTTTTAAACAATAATAAATGATTTTTTTACCTTATCCAACACGACGACCCTCACAATATTCCTCATTAGCAAGGAGAATGCGTCGCGCGCGCTCGCGCAGAAACTCTTCCCGTGTACCGCGCACATTATATACGCATTCTTGTTTATGAACTTGAGGAAGTTCTCCAAGCACCAACAGAAGCATTTGCAGAAGCACATGATGCAGCGCGTGAGAGGGTTGTCGAACTTCTTGATCTTTTGGTCGATGTATTCCAGGATCACTCGGATCACCCGCACTATTGCGATTATTAGCGCGCCGAATGCCACGGTTCCCAAGTGGTACCTTGGAAAGAAAAGAAAGATTTTTATAATAATAATTAGCTTTCCGCCCTGCGGCTTCGCCCGCGTTTTACGTTCCCGCAATTTTCTTTGCTATAAACCTCACACAGCCCGAGACCTTTCCAACTAATGCAAAATTGTGGAAATGTTTCGTGCGTCAGGAAGGAAAACCAGACTTAGGTATTTTTTTATAGTAGATAAATAAAATAAGGTACCTAATAATATACATGCCTACAGTGGCTGGGTTATAACCACTGCTTAGATATGGACTCAGACTGAGCTAGACGCCCTGGACTGTAAAGTTCGTCAACCGATGAACTTATAACTAACTTAATAAGTTATACTTATTAACTTATCTTTAAGTCCGACGGCTAAAATGATGCTCTCTAACTATACTTACCGAAGAGTTCTAAAGATGCCTGAAGTGAGAGTGAAGAAGGGTAGATCTCTCTTCTTAAAAGTCCAGTACCAAGTGGAGAATGTGCTGGCCAGCATCATGTCCGCTACCCCGCTGATGAAGAACATGGTCCAGAAGAATCCCAGCAGATTAGCAACTGTGATCGGATAATTTAATTAATAGCGAGAATTCTTTATACCATTTATGATTTTTTATCCATATTACCTACTGGACACGGTCTCTCCTATTGAACTTATTACGGGTATCGGGGTTTTGGTTTCATCGCAGTTAGTTGGTAGGTACCGTTCACAGAACGAGGCTCCTACATACTTCTAGCTAGTGTATATCATCATTATTTACGTTCCCACTGCTCAGACACGGGGACTTCTCTTTTAAATAAATAAATTATAATAATATGGAAGAGATGGCTCTTTAGCGATAAGGCCGCCCATTGTACTTGCTTCTTTTGTTGTATTTGTTATTTTAGTTTGTATGTTTTGGTGTATGTACAATAAAGTGTTTTTGTATTTGTATAATAATAATAAATACCTCAGTCGCTTTGACGCACCAACGGGTAGTCACGTAGTTACGTTTAACAATAATAATATACATTTATAACATCAATATCTAAGGATAATATTGATATAACTTTATTTTGGATTACTTTTTAATATTATATAGTGATTAACTCACTTGGGCTTAAAAATATTAGAAAAAGGTATAAAAAATAATTAAAACGTATGCTATGTCTTCATACCACTAGAGGACAAAAGTTCCACGATGTATTATTATCTGATACCTACTTATTATAGGTACATAAATGATTAATATTTGTGTAAATTAATTCTCGTAGGTAGGTAATTGCGATTTATCCTCATAATATTACAAGCGGAAAACCAAAATTATGTTTTAGCGATAAACTTCTTATCAAATAAAGTGGAAATTTACATTTGTCAGACGAAATGTTTCCAATAAGTACCTATACCTACCTATGTCCCAGTCGTTATACAAACACATTAAAAAGTAATACAGGCATTATCATCATCATCGTCATCATTTTAGCCACAGGCGTCCACTGCTGTCACACATGGCGGGGTTAACACCCACGACCTTCGAAAAGAAAGTCGAATGTGCTCCCACTAAGCTAACACGGCCCCTGTACTATTTAATTTTCCCTAAATACGTAACTACTTTTATATGAGTTTTTGAGTAGGTATAGGTACTTTACTTACGTTGCAACCACACCACACTTTGCGGGCTGTCGAGTCCGTTGAAGTGGCAGAAAGCTTTCTCGCACATTTTGCCTGCTGCGGTTCTGCATTCCTTCGCGAATTGCACCGGATGACACGCGACATAATCCTGGAACAAACATTTAATTAACAGAAATTCACACTTTACAATCACTTAACACATTCAATGCCCAAACTCCGCCTGCACCGCCACACCGTGCTTATACAAGCGTGTGTCATAAGCAAAGCACCCATAGTGCGCCAATTTTTTTTTCTTTACAACAAACGCAATGGATACGTCTATACAAAATTACTTGGTATATTCACAGGAGAAGTCGATAATGTAGAATTTTGGGTCACCCTGCTCTAACGTGGGCAATTCTACATCATCGTGTAGTTACAGCACCACCCACGTTGATAAGCAATTATTTTAAAAGCCAAACGTTTCTATCGTGGAATTCTCATTAGTAAATGTTCATCCTTCCATTACTAAACTGTTAGGTACAAGCATGTTCCATAATAATTTATGTCAAGAATTTACATGTTGGCTTTCATCATCATCATTATCGAAACAACTCATATTACGTCCCACAACTGGGAATGGGTATCCCC
The DNA here is from genome assembly GCA_963691955.1 of Chloroclystis v-ata. Classification (NCBI taxonomy): domain Eukaryota; kingdom Metazoa; phylum Arthropoda; class Insecta; order Lepidoptera; family Geometridae; genus Chloroclystis; species Chloroclystis v-ata. Next base: position 9,140,688 of record OY829905.1, read on the forward strand.
AACAGAATCCTTCATCGGTTTTGGGGTATTTGGTATAATCACAACGCCTACCAGGTGGTTTGATAATTGCAGTGAGTTGTTTCTGTAGGTAGGTTGGTCTTATGGTATCCCTTAATCGGGTCATAGTCATAACTTCATAAGCCGGCACCACACCGCATATTAGCTTTACCTCTTTGTAATTGTCGCAAGTACAGTCAGTGCCGTTCAAGTTGATGACAGAGAAGGCAGACTCGCCGATGGAAAGTAGCAGCATTAGCACCAAGACTCCGTACGCGATAACCACGCATTGCAGTAGCCACGGGAATATCGGGAAGAATACCGTTGATTTCACGTCGAATACAGCCCTGAAAAATACAACAGTTAACACAAAAAGTACGATAGAATAGTGATTGTAATAGTGATGGGCTGTTATGTAGCGTATCATACAGCGTATCATACAGCCCTGAAAAATACATTAGTTAACACAAAAAGTAGGGTAGACCGGGGTCACTAGTAACACGGGGCAATAGTACCATTGGGAATATCTCAACTTCTAGGAGACCTATCTTTGTGTGCGTTAGCCAGGGTACGCGCCTTAAGTGTCCCGACTTGCTCACTAGTCGGCAGCGCGCTCGCTGCGAAACGGACGTCTGTAGGAGCATTTTTTTGTATTGAAGCACCCAAAGTAATTTTTTTTGCTATTTTGATTGCCCTGTCACTCAGTGGTTACTGTGTTTCATGTAATTATATATTAACCACGCGTTTACCTAGGTATCCAGTTCTAGAATTCCCAATATTGTGTGTCTAAAGCACAACAATGTTCCGAGATATTTAGTTATTTCTCCAAAATCTATACTTGGGGTCAATTGTACCGTCTTCTCTGGGAGCAATTGTAACGGTACAATTAACCCCGTGGCACAAATGACCCCTGATATAATTTACAAAAATGAGTACAAATTAGGTGAAATTGTAATTAAGAAATAGTTTCATACTGTTATTTTTAACACTCTGTCGTCTTAACAAATAATTTAGTGGATTTCGCCATCTTTGCATTCAATGTTACTGGATAGATAATGATTTCACTTAAAGTTAACTTACAGTTTAACAGGGGCAATTGTACCAGGGTCAATTGTAACTCCATAGAAAATAATATATGTCAATTATTTCAAACAATTTTAGATATATAAGCTATTTTTTAACTCTCAATCAAAGCTTAGACCAAAGCGATTATGCCAAACTATAAGAATTTGAGTTATTTGTGTTTAAAGTGGAGAAAACTCAATTTAAATTTGTTTAGTTTTATCTTGTGAATTTTGTAGGACTGTTCCTGAAACCTACGTTCTTATTTATAGTGACTGATTAATAAATGCCAAAATAACAAATATACGATACTATAGTTGTGATTCGATAATTTGTTTGTTTTTTATTTAATTTTTAATTTTTGGTACAAATGACCCTGGGAAGGGGTCAATCGTAGCACTCGCCCTGTCATCATTCTTACCTAATTTTCTCTATGTTCTGTAAGCCCTACGTAAAATTCAACAAAATGGTTTGTAGCTATTGAATTTAGGTTTCTAGAAACATAATCATTATAGTAAAATACCCAAGTTTATATAGTACAATTGTCCGAAAACCAAAAAGTGTTACAATTGCTCCGGGTCTACCCTACGATAGAATAGTGATTGTATGTATGTAGTGACATACAGTCCTGAAAAATACATCGTTTAACACAAAAGTTCTTGTATAATTCACTCACAAAGAATCACTACATAGTGCCGGAAAATACATCAATTATCACAAAAGTTCTTCTATTATTCAGAAATATGTATGTCTCAGAATTGAATTGTCCAAGTCCATACGCCTTAAGTGCTAGTGCACTTATATTTCAGCTTATCGAATGATATAAAATTTTACGATTTGCCTGATGTTATTAAACCGAAGCAGCAGTGCAAGTGTAAATTTAGTTGATCGATTTATTCACAGTTCACACAGAAAGGAAATATCGACACTTACTTGCTTGCTTCTCTAATAAGTGCGATAGCGATAGTTATCCGCGATCGCAGGAATATTACAACGAGCAGCAGAATGGCCAGAACCACCGCTACTACGATCAGAAGCGTCAGCCACGTCTGTTGCTTCTGGAAGATGGAAGTCCAAACACCCTTTAGGTTCGTAGTCACAGCCAGACTCACGGGATTCGCTTTGTAATACGCGTAGTTTGTGTAGCAGATATACACGGCTGAAACATGAATGAATGAACTCTTTATTGTACTTATAAATAACAGTAAATACAAACTTAATACAATAATAATATTATTGCAACATTATTTTCAGTGTACTTTATTATAACTTCCGTCGGAAACTGTAGGTTACCTAGAAAGTTTATCTTTCAATGTTAAACAAAGCATTCCTACATTCCGAACAATTCCGGTTTCAATAAAGTCTGTTTTGAAAATATTTATCATAATCTACTCGTAAATAAAGTAGGTACACAGCGTAGTAAAATATTAATTTTTGAAATACGATTGGATTTGGGTAACTGGTCAATTTACTAAGTGTAGGATTGTGTATCTAAATTAGGCGTTTAGAAACCGTGGTACGCCCAGTAGTACCACTAGTGGTAACAGTAGTACCACTAGTGGTACTACTGTAATAAAAAAGTATCCGTAGTACCACTGGTGTACTACTGGTGTACTACGGTTTCTAAACGAAATTAGGTACCTATATAGTGCAAACATTATATTTACTGAATATGTTGCTAATGTTAGCAGCAAGTTCTAAGAAAATAAGAATTGAAGGAGAACCCAAAGCCACAGAACATATAATTACTACTCAACAGAAGTATCATCTCATACATTGTTTTTCGACGACCTTTTAAATCGCACCGAATAGAAATAATGCAACTTCAAACCAGTAGATGGCCAAAGCCAAATGAACAAGAATACTTACTGAATCCTAGTAGCGCCATGAGGCCGACAATGGAGGTCCAGACGACGGGCGCCACCACCCAGCGCAGAAGGAGGATGTAGATGAAGCACAGGACCACCACCGCCACCAACGCTCCCAGAAGGTACCAACGCGACTGCACCAGGTCTTGGACTATTTGCGCTGATAACTGCTCGAAAAACAACACTTAGAATACTCGCCAAGGCACTGTGCCTTCCACAAACAAAACAAACTCACTGCAATCGGGATTAAAAACATCTTGAGTTAACAAAAGGGCTGACTTAGTTGCAAGTTAGGTATTGCTGCATTGCCAGTTCATTCACTTGCGCAAAATTGCGTTTTGTTTATTCTCCTCGAGCGTTTATTGCCAATTCACAAAAGGCAAAATTTTTGAAGGAAGCCAACATGCAATGTTTGTATTGTATGTAGCACATCAAGGCACATCAAGGCTGGATCTACATATTTATCAAAGTTCGTAGATCGTATTAGTTTTGAACAATTAATATGTACCTAGATTGCTGCTACTCACAAATGTATTTGAAGCGTTTAGGTACACAAATATGTACATATATTTTCCTGATAAACATATTTGTATTAGGTATTTAAAAAGGTAACGTAGGTATTTCCTCTCTGATAATAACACTACCTCTATGTACAATTTGGGCAACAGTAACAAAATAAGTTATATATTACAAAATTAAACGATAATTTACCTTAAAGCTAGGTTGCGAAGCAAGCATAATTAGTAAGTAACTAGGTAATTAGTTGGTAGTTTGCTACGGCAAGGACTAAATACGTGATTCAAGCAAAGCAAAACATGACAAAACTTGGGCATTAGCGTAACCGGTGACTAATTTATCAGATTTTTTTGCGTGATACTCTCCGTCATTTCAGCCGATAGACGTCCACTGCTGGGCATAAGCCTCCATTAATGACCTCCAATTATTATAGTAGGACGCGCCCTGCATCCACCGCGAGCCGACCGCTTTCACCAGATCATCTGTCCATCATCCATCGTCCATCAGATCATGATATTCTTACTGTTTAATATTATTTTTTCCTTTATATTGTTATTATTAGATAAACAAGTACCACCAATGACGCCATGCCCCAATTACAATATGTAATCAAAATACAATGTGCATGCTATCTACCTGCCCAAATTTCACCAAGTCTGCAACTTGCCCGAGGACCTCTGTTGGATTTAGGTGTTCCAGCGACTGTATGGTATTGATTGCCTCAGTCACGTTCACAAAACACCGCTGGAACACTGTCCGCGACATCATGACCATCATTAGTAAATAATTTAGGTGTATAGATAACATGCATAAATAGTGATAGCGTGAATGTTATAAGAGTGTTATAGGCAGCTATAGGGAAGCTATGGTGAGTTCGACCGCTCCGTTACATACAATGTGGGTTTCTCGCTCGTTCTTCGTGAAGAACGTGACCCAACTGGCGGCGATCCAGCCGATGTAAGAGTCGAGAGCGGTGGCGCTGGCCATTAGAGACTTCTGCTTCTCTTCAGGATTCCTTATGCACGTTCCACCGTTCTTTGGCCACGAGGATTCGACCTTAGGCGGTCCTTTACATTGGATGGTGGACAGGTCGCCAATGCACCGCGATAACACTGAATTAATTTACGCATTTAATTTCAAATTATTTGGATATCATTTGTAGCCTATTGGATCATCACATACTCCCTTAACATATCCATCTCTCTCACACACTTACATATTACAAATCCTGAGGATTGGTTACCAGGTAAATTTTTTATGGTGTGTTTGAATTCGATATTTCTGTTGATTATTATGTGCCTTGTCTATAAGAGCTATGTTAGGTAGCTGCGTTTTATGTCTACTTATGAGTAACACAAAAACACACACACTAAATTTGGAACTTACCTAAATTCATTAACGTTTAAAAACAATGTAATACCTACTTCCTTAGAAGGAGTGCTCCTACAACCCTTTGTAAACTACAGCTTTCGGTAACTAAAATTAATATTCTTTCATTTTCATCATTGTCTCTACGGCTATAACAGTTTAGTTTTGGTTCCGTAAGGTCAGAAAAATATAAATAGTTAATTTATAAACGTACCTGGCTGACTCTGCACAACGTAAGTCGCACATTTATTATTTTCGATGTGTGATCTCGCCTTCTCATATGTCAGGCTTTGGACATCGACGTCGTAAGTGCACACCATGCTAGATTTCATTTGTGGAAATGATGCGGCATCCATTAGGTCGAAATGTAATGTTCTGTCTGGGCATCTTGTTACGCAAACCTGGGAGTTTAAATTTCTACTTATAAAAATGTATATAGGATTACCCTACGACAAAGAAGATTTTCGCTATAATTATAACCTTTAAACCACAGACAAAGTTTCAAATTTATGTTGGGTGTCTCTGAACAAAAACAAAGCCCTTTTAAACTGGAATAGGACTTAAGTCCGGAAGGTGTTTTTGTACCTACTTAAAGTATGGACCAGCTGATTCATCTTGCTCTCTCTCTACTACCTCCCTACTACCTCCCTACTACCTCTCCCATAATAGTAGGTAATAGGGCGTTAAGCCTCATGACCTTTTTGGAGTCTGAAAACGCGTTCCCAATAGGCTGCCTGTCCCCAAAACTCCACCCCGTACTGAATAACCCAGTGGACGGTCGCGAAATAAATACTCCTGCTGATCATATTCGTATCCAGGGCTGCAGAGAGACACCACAAAACGTAGCAGGATGGATCGACTTTAGAGAACACTCCACCGTTGTGAGCTTCCCACGGAAACTAAAGTCGAGTGTGCTCCCAATTAGCCAAGTATCCTGTTTAATATATATCTAAAATTTACCTGTGGCGTATTACACCCAACAATCGGAGTATCTGGAGATAAGCACTTGGCGATATCGAAGAAGACCAGATACTTTTTATCCTCCAGACCAGAGTCGAGTCCGCAACGCTTGCCTTCCGAGTCCATGGGCGCTAGTAGCCTGTTTACGTCGCCATTTTTGTAACCTAAACACGGATATAAATTTAGTTAGTTACCTACAAATTTAGATGATGCTACGTGACGATTATTTTTTAGATACATTATTTCTTTATTAAAGGTCTAATCTACAATAATTAAGTCGATACCTATACCTATCTGATTGTTCTTATTTTTATTTACTTTATTCATTTTAATCCGTCACCTGATTATAAAGTGCCAAGAATTCTGGTGGCATGGCCACGTTGAATGGCAATGCTAATGCGTTGGCCTATCTAATTAATAAAATTAAGTAGGCACTTACCTAGGTACAAATTGTTGTAGTAGGTAGGTATAATATATGAATAAAGTCAATAATATACTATCAAAGTATTTACACAACATAGATAAAATTAAATTGTTGTATCATTACCTCACCGCTAGATAAACTATTTAATTTAAGATTAGTTTTGATCATATTTCTTGATAATTTCGTATCCTGTTAGTATACCTTCAGTTAGTAGTACCTATAAAGGTATAACTTACAATGATTTAGGCTATAACTAATGAAGACGACTTCACCATTTGAATCATCGTTATAACAACCCCTATAACATCCCACTACGGGGCACAGGTCTCCCTAATATAACCCATTATAGGTCTTGGGTCACTGGTATAATCACCATGCTTATTAGGCGGCATCGCAGTAAGTTGGCACAGTCTAAAGACGCTGTTTCCCGGCTTCTGATGAATTCACAGGAGGGGTGACCATTTATGGAATGGCGTTTTATTTAATTTATTTATTTATTATTAGTAATTATTACAAAAATAACATGTTTCTAAACTAAGGCTCTACAGGGCAAGAATAGACTAGTTTTTTTTGGACACATTAAAAGCTAGCCTGAGGTCCTAGCCAAAAGCCTCGGGTCTAGATATTGCTGTGTAAATTCTAAATTCTAGCCCCGAGGCTTACCTCAGGGCAAGCTTTTGCTGTGATATATCTTGTGCTAGATATTGAGCATACTTTATAACTACTACTTACCATAAAATCCCACCCATCCCCATAAAACCAGAAAAAGTATGAATGCGATGAGGAACAGTATATCCGTACAGGAGCGGTTGTGGATTGGTCCGTTGAACGTAGGGTCGTAGCGAATCGCCTCCCCTAAAATAATTCAAATATTTATATACGAACTAGGCATTCAGTGCTCTTTATGTTAGACCTAACATTTCGGCTCATCTTGGCTTGATTTTGCAAGATATCATAGAGTCCACACCACACCGCCGGCAGTCTTACGACCTCTGTAGCGCAGCGGGCGAAGGTCTGCCTGCGACGCAGGAGGTTGCGCGTTCGATTTCCGCCTATGAACAAAAAGTTCCGGGTGTCTGGGTGTTCTATATATGTATTAATATATATCTATGTATACATATTCTAAGTGTATCAGATTATCTATTAACCGTAGCTTCGAGCTTACCACGTGGCTAGATATTGTTGTGTGAATTGTTGTCCAACAATATATATTTCTTCAAATATAGAGTAAGTGACATGTCAACAAAATTCTTGCGTAGATATTAATTTGTTACCTACCTACTATAAAATAAATTGGTCTTATCTATTTCGCATTCGAGAGTTAAGGTTAAAGTTATGCCTAACAACGATAACTAAGAAATTGCGTCATTTGTTGTATTAGGATCGGGCTTCAACTTTATTATTATATTGGTTTACCCAGATGAACTTAGTCTACACTGTAGGTGTATTTTAAGCGGTCTACACACCAAAGCCGGCGGCCCGGCGGCACAGCCCGGCGGGTTAACCCGGTGTAGACCGCTGTAGGTATTTAAGTATATCAATAACCTAAGAGCCCGTGATGGCCAGACCTTCCTTTAATTCACAAGCGTGAAAATTCTTTCATGTGTATGTCTAACATAGGTAAGAATAACCCCCAAACATGAAACCTGGATCGTGGTTCCTTTGGGAGATAACAGGTAAAAGCAGTGGCGGATTTACAAATTTGCCGCTAGTAGGCCATTAAATTTTTGCCGCCCCTAATGACTTTTAAAATTCAATAAGTACGTAGTAGTACCTATAGTTTAATCCCGTTAGTATGATTATGAACTTAATGATAAATAGTCCGGTCAAAATAGACATATAAAGTTATATTAATTCGCACCTTGCTGAAAATTGGCATAAATGTTAGGAGCCCTATCACACAATTTGTCAAAAGTCCACATGGTCCACTCCACGTCTCGTCAAGGTCTAATGTTGTTAATATAAGTTTTTTGTAAATATCTAATTTCCTATTAGACCAGGGTTTTTAATTTTTGAAAGGGAAAAAAAATAGTAGTAGGATGAAACCATTAGAAAAGGAGGGGAATATGATAAAAATAAATTACGGTCGATCTGAGTTCGGGAAGTGGTAGGGAGGGTGAGTTTTAAGGGTGAAAATGGTTTATTTCGATTTCCGGTAAAACTACAAGTCCTAAGAAAAAATGTGAAATAGCAAAGTTGTAGGTAATAAAACGATCTACAACTTTTAATTCCCAACTTTTTTTATAATGTCAAAATGTATGTGAAAAATTCAAATAACTAAGTTTTTGGTTTTTAGGGTTCCGTGGCTAAAACGGAACCCTTATAGATTCGTCATGTCCGTCCGTCCGTCCGTCCGTCCGTCCGTCCGTATGTCACAGCCGTTTTTCTCCGAAACTAAAAGAGCTATAAAGCTAAAATTTGGTAAGTAGATGTATTCCGTGAACCGCACTAAGATTTCATAAAAAAATTGAAAAAAAATAAATTACATACATAGGACTGAAACTTAAAAACTTTTTTTTAATCGAACCCATACGTCTGGGTTTCTATGAATAGGTCTTTAAAAATCATAACAATGTTTTAACACCATTTAATTCTAAACTCAATAGTTTGGACGTGAGACTCTTCCAAAGTGGAAAACAGAGTGTCCCCCCCCCCTCTAATTTCTAAAATAAGAGGATGATAAATCTAGAAAAAATATATATTGTACATAACCATAAAAACTAACAACGAAAATTGGTTTGAACGAAATCTATCAAGTAGTTTTTTTATAATACGTCATAAACTATTTCATATAAACAATTGCTGCGGAAGCCTACATGGGCGAGTCCGACTCGCACTTGGCCACTTTTTTTATTTCTATCTTTTTCAAAAACATTTATTTTCTATGAAATTTGGTGAAACTTACCTTTTTATGTCCCAAATACACTATAATTTATTTGATTAAAAATATTAATTTTTTCACCTTATATTGACCTAATTTAAACAAAAACACCCTAATTTTCAATCGAAAATTCACGTGTCAAAATTTAAGCTTTTTTTAAAAAGTCGGTATGCTTTTTGTTCGTTGAAATCTCTACTTTCTGATGGTTAAAAAATATATACATTTTCTCAGAAAATGCACATACATTTTGACATTATGTAAAAAAGTTATTGCGAATTAAAAGTTGTAGATCGTTTTATTACCTACAACTTTGCTATTTCACATTTTTTCATAGGACTTGTAGTTTTACCGGAAATCGAAATAAAACATTTTCACCCTTAAAACTCACCCTCCCTACCACTTCCCGAACTCAGATCGACCGTAATTTATTTTTCCTTTCATTTTTATCATATTCCCCTCCTTTTCTAATGGGTTTCATCCTACTACTATTTTTGTCCCTTTCAAAAATTAAAAACCCTGGTCTAATAGGAAATTATATATTTACAAAAAACTGATATTAACAACATTAGACCTTGAATAACTTTTTTTCCACGCCTGTGGACCATGCGAACTTTTGACAAATTGTTTATTATAGGATTCCTAACATTTATGCCAATTTTCAGCAAGGTGCGAATTAATGTAACCTTGCCCCTGTTTTTGTGTCTAATTATACTGGACTAAAACAATTTCTATTACCTATAATAAAACATTTTAACAATCAGTTAATGAGATCAAATAAGTTTTACATTATTTTCTTGCGAGATTTTAAATTTGCAAAATCATCACTTATATAGTCGTATGAAAGCTTTTCTTGACTTAAAATAGATCGTAGATAGTTAATTTATATTATATGAATTCTGTACACGTATAATTATAAAAAAAAATCTGAAAAAAATTAGCGAAATTTGCCGCCCCCCTAAATCTGCCGCCCTAGGCAATGGCCTACTTGGCCTATTGGTAAATCCGCCACTGGGTAAAAGGTTGTTATCTCCCAAAGGAACCGCGATCCAGGTTTCATGTTTGGGGGTTATTCTTACCTATGTTAGACATACACATGAAAGAATTTTCACGCTTGTGAATTAAAGGAAGGTCTGGCCATCACGGGCTCTTGGTCCACAACGACACCGGTGCAAAAAAAATCGCTTGTGTCATTTCCGCTTTTTTATCATCAATCCCTTCTAGCCAATCGTTCGTTATCTGTTATCAATATTCAATTATTCGAAGACAAATAAGAACCTTGTTATAATAAAATATTTTGATATAACAAGGTTCGTCTTATTTTGTTGTTTCATCATTCGTCGTCCCACACACGTTCACACGTCACGGGCACGGGACGAATGTGGAATAAATCGTAGAACGACGCTTCGTGGGCTTTACGTCTGGTATATCGGGAAATTACAATCGTATAAAATAAAAATTTAATCATTTGATTTCATATATACATGGTATCCGAAATAAAATCCATACATATTTTTCGATAGTAATAAGATATCTTTACTATCGAAAAATAAATAAGATACTTATTAGATACTATCGAATTAAAACACAAATATCATAATTTTCTGCCAAATCTGTTTAAAATAAAATCATTAGATAAATTATATTTTAAAATGGTTGTGAGTGATATTTTGTGAAGTTTGTAACTGACCACAATAAAGGATGACATCAGAGTACTTGTCGGATAAAAACAATAGCAATCATATAAGGTACCTCATATCTAATGTTTATACCAGCCATCATTGAAAAAAGATTAGATATCAATTAACACCAGCACTTCGCGGGAAATCCCATCGGCCCATTGTTTAGTCACTGTTAGCAGAACTACATTTCATCAAAGTTTATCATCTATCTATATTAAGTAGGTAGGTATCTGATCTTGATCAGACTTTGTCTTTTGTTTGTTTGATTGTGTCTTGACACACAAAAACGTTGCATAAGAGCTATGTTTAATTTAGTTACTCTTGATAGTTGTAAGCCATATTTTGTTAAGCTTACAATTCTGACTTAAACTTATCACTAGCTTCTCCGCAAGGCAGTGCGCAACAGACGAAAGCAACGATAATTCGCGAACACTGTTTGCATCTGTCACGAACAGCCCAAAAGTGTTTTAGGTATGGCGCCTAAAATTTATAACCAAGCAATGAAATGTGTGCAGGGATGAGTGTTATAAGTAGGTACCTAGTGATTTTGTGACGCACAATAAACTTTATTAAATATTAAATTATAAACTTACTGTTTTCTTTTGGAGACGTACAGCAATCACCAAAACAAGCCATATTATCACAGAACTTAATTATATTTTTCACAACATTCTTTGAAATTGATCGCATACACTTTTAGGTTATGTGAGGCTAAACATTGTATCTGAATCACCTGCCTGTTCTGTTATCAGGTTCTTAGTTTATTGATAACGCAGCGATGTCTGGATACAAGGTTTTTTTTATTAAACGTTAAGTATTGTTATTGGTAGGTATTAGGTAGTACCTATTTTAAAGAAAACAATATTTTTTACTGTAAATGACTAGACTTCGAAGCCATCGAGTTAATATAAACAATAGATAATTAGGTACCTAAATGATCTTATACCTAAACTTAACTTTGGAGCGCAGTGGAACTACCCCCTAAATGACCTCATACCTAAACTTTACTTAAATGAACAACTTTAAATAAGGTTTTGCTCTAATAATTGATGATTAAACGAACTTACCAAGTGAAGTTCTATCATAATTATACGTGGCGTTTTTTCCGAAGAAATAAGTCCTGAAATAATAATTATATGCAACTATGTAGTAACACATCAGCCTTCACCGTTCATTACACTACTGTTTAGAAAAGATTTATAATCTGTGGCCCGAACGCCGCTGTCTGTCGTCCGCCGCTCTGATACGTCATTTCGTTAAGAGATATATTACATCAGAGATTCTTGAATACTCTTTCTTGATTTTGTTGACGAAATCAAATCAGCATCAGGGTCCTTGGGTTGGGAGGGAATTGGTACTTATTTCTTCGGAAAAAACGCCACGTATAATTATGATAGAACTTCACTTGGTAAGTTCGTTTAATCATCAATTATACTAGCGTTTTTTCCTTCAGAAATAAGTCCTGAAATAATAATTATATGCAACTATGTAGACTTTTAGAGCTGATTGAGGAAATAAAATCACATTAAAATTACTCAATAGAGAAATTATACTAAATTAAGTTGAACTTAGAATTATGAGTGACTTCACTCAAAATCATATATGTTTTATATGTCATGATGTGGGTAACCACTATTTCGTTTATTAAATAAACTCCAAGGTTATTTACCTTGTTATAATTATATTATTTTGAACAGTATTTTTATTACACTATCAACATAAAAATGTTGTGGTTTATAATTTGTGTGTTAAAACAAATCTCATAATTGAAAATGTTCTCCAAGTTTGTATGATTGTTCTTTTGCAGAACCTTTCCATCGCAAAGGAAGAACCGTTTTTTTTTGTAATTAGTAATAATTAGTAATAACATAATGTTTAAACATTAGTAATTACATCATAATGTTTAAATATAGCTGTTAGTCTCTATGGTTAATGCGTGGATTTACTATGATTTTATTCATAGATAAAGGGCTTTCTTAAACGCCAATAAAATACAATGGTGATAAACGATCATACTCATATCAAAATTTATTTAAATTCTATTCGGTTTACTAGTACCAAAAACATTTCTAAGGTCAGTAAGACATTTTTTGTACTATTTTTTACTGAAATCGATAGTTTTATTTACAAGGGAGCAAACTCCAAAACATCCATAGAGGATAACTTGTGATCGAATATTCATGTATCCGATCGTCTGAAAATATGTTTGAACTATTCAAAGGGGTACCAATAGGAACGCTTTCTTGTTGCTATTGAGTATACATACAATTTTGTATGTAAAGTTAAATAACTGTGGTGAAAAGAATAATATAATATAAAATAAAAATTGTTGTAAACAATTCTCAAAAACTGTAAGAAATATTAACTTCACAATAAATGTGTTTGTATGTATATATATTTAAATATACACGACCTTCCCAGACAACTATTGTGCTACATACTTGGTAGAGATTATTTTTGATGTCCCCGTATGGTGGAGATAATATATGTATAATTGTCTCAGCGAAAACAAATTAAATTAACACGTTATTGTTGCTGGTCCATTAAGATTAATTATTATGTAAAAAGTTTCTAAATAATAGATATAACGGCTGAATATACCAATGGGGAATAAAGCCTCTTCTTCGGTTTTGTAAATAATTGTTTAACTGAGAGTAAAAAAAAAAGAAACCGTAGAAGCGTAGTATAAAACGACCCATGACAACGTAAAAAGAAGATGTCAGGCGTGTCCTAGACACTTATTCTAGACCTTACAAGTCACATTTTTTTTTTTTTTTTTTTGTATTTGCGAAAGGCAAACAGATCTGGGGTAATTGATTGTTTAATTATTTATTAACGTTTTTCGAGGACTCAGTCGTGACTGTTCCCTTTCTGTCGACGAACTGTCGATAGTTCAATTCCTTTAGATGGGAGACTGGTTTTCTCTCATTCTATTGATGTATGGATGCAAAAAAGGAATTATATATATACATATAACCTATAATGATAGTAGATAACTTGCAGCTTTATCTGTATGGAAATTTATATCATATTTCGACCAAGGTCTACCTTCTCTACAGCTACACGACCCATACCCCGTTGTTGAGGCGCCAGAATTAACTATACAACTCTTATCTATAGTATTGTCATTTTAAATTCTTTAAAACGATTATAGGGTAGCGTGGAGCTACCATTATTTTTGTCGAATGGAGAAAATAAAAATATAAAATTTTAAGGCTTATAACCAAGGCAATAAATTTCTGGGCAAGTGCACACTAGAAAACCGACTATGCAGTGGTTGAAAATACCAACTTATTTCATATTCTACGTTTTGATAACTTTATCCAGATGTTAATTTCTTTAAATAAAAATGCGATGTGTTCCATTGCATGACAGCTGGTGCATCCCGTGGGTGCAAAACAGAAATCATGGGATTTAACTCAATAACATGTATTTGTGAAACCCTGGATATATTCAAACAAAGTTGAATTCATAATAGGTCTCCAGCTAACCCAGTCTTAGACATTATTATAGAAATCAGTCATAAAACTATATATAATAATTATATAGTTTACATAGTAACTATGTAAGTTTGAAACGGTTACATTGGTACATAGTTATTATTATATCAAATGATATTAAAATGTAGCAACGCTAATAGTAGATTATCTGAAGCGATTCATGGTTCATAACTTTAGGAAGTTACTATACACTTAACAGCAGAATATTCATAATTTTATTTTGTATCATGTAAACACGTTAGTGTATCACATTGAGAGAGAATTTGGAAATAGTTGTACGTATTATCCGTAACTCAATGGACGTAGGTAGCGTAGAAAAAACTCTCCGACTGACAATAATTTCTTAGTTGCCAGTGATGGCGTACCCTACAGCATACAGCCAAGTAGGTTTGTATATTTTCATGTTGGTAAAACACGCTTGGTACCCGATATGTACATCGGTCATAATGCGGCTGGTGCCGCGGGGCGGAATCTTCTTTCACACACCATAGCAGCTTATATTTAAGATGCACATTTCAATTCGGTATGAATTTTAAAAAAGACTCCAAGAATGAACTTATAGTAATATAAGATAGTTGAACACGCTGCGATGTCTTGATTGCTGCGATCCTTCAATGCTGGATTATATTATTATTGTACACAAACCTTTAGTTTTGTACTTAGGTAGGCTCACCAAGAGGCGTACCGAATGTTAAACGACTGTTTAAAAAATAAAAACATCTGATTTTAAGCAGATATTTGTACCAAGATGGTAGTTACTATGGGTTATTAATGATGTCGGAAATACGGTCGATGGTTTTTGGGTACCTCGTCTCCTTTATGCTCGGCGGCTGTGTCGGCGGTGTGTCCACTGCTGCACTGGCGTCCTGGATGAACGTCGACTATGTAGACTTCTGGATGTGCGGTATTATTCGATGTGATCGGCTGTTTCTTTGTAAGATTAGCCAGTTTGCATCAGAGGTACTGAAAAAACCTCATAACAGATTCAAAAAGCTGAATATTTCATAATTCAACCTTGTAAACTTCTTCATAGCTCGTTGTCGGCGGTGTGTCCACTGCTGCACTGGCGTCCTGGATGAACGTCGACTATCTTATTGTTTTACAAGACTAATATTTATAAAGTTGCGTATGTTGGTCACAAGTAAACCACTTTATAGTTTGCTTATAAAGTTCGCTTCAATCCCAAAATAATCGGATACGTATGGAAGGAAACATTTTTTGCAGGAAAATCTACAACTTGCAGGATGTAGTAATAATAATAATAAAACATAGGTATTGTAGGTATACATGGTATACATAGGTAATAGATAATTATGATATCTTGATAAATATCTAATGGTGATTGTTTGTATTATTTTTAATGCAAAAGTAGGTAGGTATTATGCATGATTACTATGCATAAATCACCAAGTAGAACTACTCTATTCCATATTTATTTTTCAAATAAGTGGACGTTAAGTATAAAATTTAAAACAATTTAATAATTACACAGAGGATAAACCCAAAAGTATATCCGAATGTATCAAATAAATTTTACTTGTGTAACACTACACTGTAATAATGTCAAATCTATCTTTGTGTTTTGTTTTGCCCAAAGTGCCGTATGGCGATGGCCTAAGAATAGTGCCACCCAATATTTTCCCATAGATTTCGTCAAACCGACGTAAGGATATGTTTATCAGAAGATAGGCTGCAGCGTCATTTGTGTAGGTACTTAACCTATCAACTCACTGTGGTAAATTAAATTTGCCGCTAACAAACCTTTTAGTGTGGTGGATACACAAACTCCGCAATCTATGGGGTTTATATACATCAACCCCATGTCCAGTTGCAATGAGGGAAGTAGAATAAGTGAGACAGCCCATAGAACAGCTCGATATATTTCTCTTCTAAATATGTTGTACAAATGCGATGAGTCAGCCCAAAGATCAGCTCGAGTGCATTAACTTGTTAATTTGATAGTCAATATGCGATGAGACAGTCCTGAATACTGCTCGAATGCATTGTATGACTATCATAGTACATTATTAGTATAAATACGTATTGTTGTACACAGAAACTAACACAGCAACGTTTTCAATAACCCACATTGTAAATGCGGGTAGCGCTTTATGACATCATTGTTGCGATGAGACTGTCCGATGATCAGCTCGAATGCATTTTTGTTGATTTTGAGCACGATATGAGCTACATAAGTTGGTACGCATGTAATAATAAATTGACTTTTCAATAAACCACATTGCAAATGCGGGTAGCGCGTTATGACATCATTGTTGCGATGAGACTGTCCGATGATCAGCTCGAATGCATTTTTGTTGTCTTTGCGCACAATATAAGCTACATAAGCTTTCAATAACCTACATTGAAGATGAGGGTAGTGCGGCATGACATCATAATTATGAGACTGTCCGACGATCAGCCAGAATGTATTTTTGTTGTCTATGCCCACAAAATAGCTAAGCATATTTGTAATAATAAATTGACTTACCTTTTCCAATCGTATGATTTGGTTCCGAGTCACTTGGACTCAACATGGATTTTTATAACAAATTTTATGATTTGTTGTTGATCACTTACGTAAGAATGGCAAATTGAACTTGTTTTGGCCATGATAAAACGTAATTATATTGGTTCACAATTGTTTATTTTACTAGTGCGAAACTTTCGCAATTTTACGTGACGAACGGTTGAGCACTAAAATGCGAATGACGTATCAGAGCGGCGGACGACAGACAGCGGCGTTCGGGCCACAGATTATAAATCTTTTCTAAACAGTAGTGTAATGAACGGTGAAGGCTGATGTGTTACTACATAGTTGCATATAATTATTATTTCAGGACTTATTTCTGAAGGAAAAAACGCTAGTATAATGTATTTTAGTTGTAGGTATTATCCATGTTTATTCAGATTAAAAGCTTATCTCTTAACGTAGGTATACCTATTATACCAAATGTTGTTTTTCTAATAAATAGGCATCTGACTATATAACCACAGAGGAATTGTTTAATTCGTCTTTTTACCGGGGGAAAATCCACTAGATATAACGCAGTAAAGTTTATTAAAACGTGGGGAAGGCGTACCTAGGTCTAAATAAAAAAAAAAAGTATTTATTTCGACTGATTACAAATTACTCATGCTTTTGTACCTACCTACATTTTCTTTCATTCAACACAGATGCATTGTGTTTTGTGTTTTTAATCTCATCCCTGAGTAAACAAACATGAATGTGGATAAGAAACTGTCGTAGTATTTGATAAACACTGTCACACCGTTATAAAGAACCGATTCAATTCTCATTCAGGTTCAGACAAGGTCAAAACTTTGTAATTATACCTACTAGCTAGACCATATTCCAAATACCTACCTTACCTACACATGTTTGACCTTGACAGTACTAGACTTAACCATCGAAAAAATTTATTCAAATAATAATGGACAAATGTAATTCAGCAAGGCAATTTGCCGTTATGTAATACAATAAATAATAAGTAATACAAAAAAGAAAAAATTATAAAAACGACTTGCAATCACTATGATATTATGTCATAAAAACACTAAACATTATGTCTAAACCGGTTTAATCGGCTTCTATACTCAATAATGATAACGAATTAATCTTCAATAAATAAGCACTGGTTTTCCCTTAGAGCAGATATGAATAACGTTATAACCACTATTAAATGAGCACTTCCTATCTATTAAAACAGGTCTTGTTACCGAGATGTTACACATTACACGCGTTTCGAAATCCCATAAGCCTTGTGTACACCGTAGCGACACAGCATATACTATCTTTTTCTGAGCTATGAGCACATCAGTGTAAAGAATAATTCACAGTGACATAAGGTTGATGTTCCAATTCTAACAGTTTGTAGTTTGTTAAGCTGTTATAAATTTTAAGATCAGTTTTGAACGCTCAATTATTATGATCTGCACTGTAAGCGCGTTTATGTCTTTTGTTAGAGAAAACTAGGTCAACTCGCTTACTTATGTTGGTATATTTCTTGTATTTATTATACTTACTTATTATTTTTACAACTGGATGTGTATACATATATATATTATTTTCTGTATAATATATTGTTGTATACAATATATACTATACAATATATATGAAGAGTTATGTAGCTTAATCAATTACATAAGACAAAAATAGAGCAATTTAACAAATCTTAGAGACTTTATTTATAGGATATTAGTAGTCAGGTATCTATTTTATAAAGAAAACTCGAGGAAACGTCGAGAAGATTTCCTATTAGTTACACTCCAAATCTGTGAACATAATTTAAATGAACGAGGCCTTATGTCAGCAATGAATGGTGACGGTAGCTTTATTTACGTCTCGCTTTGTGAAGATCGTAGAGCGCCCGCATTGCCACAAATATCACCGAAATATTACACACATTTTACGATACGATGCGCACTGGTTTCGTCGTTATTTTGGAAAGAACGATTCAGATTCTCATCTATGAAAATAGATAACTACCAACCTAATTCTAAATTATAGAACTACTGTGATTTTTCAGGTTAAAGAAAACTTTATTAGTCATAAAGAACATTGTTCACTTAGAATGAGCTTAGTAACTACATATTACAAAAATCTAATTAGTTAATATTATTGTGTATTACATTGCAACAGAAGTTGTACTGAATGTTAAAATACGATTTTTGAAATATATAGGTATTTTTAGTTTATTTTTGAACATGGTCTCTGATTCACAAGTTTTGATATCGTTTGGTAAATTTTTAAATAAAAATATTAACTTGTTGGGTACCTACCCAAACGAACATACCTAATAATGTTTAATGTTTGTAATTAGGTTAACTTTATTTTCCGGGGCCTGCAGCTTGACATAGCATATAATATTTGTAAACATTATATTTAAAACGTTATACTTACTATTTAGAAGAAGGTATGTACATAGTTGGTATCTGATAAAGTTCTTAATTCTAGTGAGGGTAAAGAAACCTATGTATAATGAAATGATATCGTCTGCAGTATGTGACTTAGAATCTAATCATTATAAGCAGTGGGACGGAATTTACTTAATCTGTGATAGTCAGTATTGTCAAGGTCAAGTGAGACCGGAAAATGCGATTGAATACTCTATTATACAAACACTTAGTTAATCTAGGGTTTGAGTTCGCGTTAGAAAATCTGTAATGCGGGCAAGGTCTAGGTACTACATTACATTGCATCGATACAACAATGCCTATGGTTTTGATTTGTTCACTCATGATTATGGTGGGTAATTTAAGTGTTTCTTTTGTTCTATGGGTAAACATGAGTTAGTTATTATTTCAACTTAATTGTAGCGCAACCGTATTAGTTAGCCGTGTTGGCCGTAGACTCTCGACTTGGAAATACATTGTTCGAATCATACAAACCTTAAGACATTTCATAAAAAAACCTTTTGTATTTCTAATTTAAACACGCGGTGAAGGAAACCTGCGGGTTATTGACTCCAAACGTATTTATTTTTATTTTATTTATTTTAAACATAATAATATATAATAACTTTATAGATAATTAAATCTACGTATCTCATTTATTTATTTAGGAACATCAACAGAATCAATATCTAGGCTTGGGGAATCCTTAGGTAGGTATAATAATGTCCCAGGCACTAGAGCCAATACAGCAATAATATAGCATTTTTAAAATTACAATTTTTAATAATTAGCTTTAAATAATAAATAATTGACATCATTTCGTAGTGGCCAATGAATCAACTCATCCAATTTAACAGATTGGTTGTGTTGTTGTTGATGGTGATTTAGACTATTTTAGACCCGCTTTAACCGGCTGACTCAGTAGCTTAACAAAGAAATTCGTCCTCATTTAGGTTCGTTTAATTAGTTGACTGGAAGTTAGCATTAATCATTATTATAAGACTTCTAGAATAATTAAGATCTGAAAAACTGAGATGAGACATACCTTTGCCCAGCAGTGGGATGATTGAGGTTCATAATAAAAAACTAGTGACTATGAGAAGTAATTTAAGTTTTCAGAAATGTCCCTTACTTTGAAAAAATTTAATTGATTTAACTTTATCTTGCTACTATAATATGAAAACCAACCTACACCAATATGTTAAAATTATTATTAAAATGTTGATTCAGGGTAGGTTTTTACTTAAGTTAAAAAAAAAGAGGTAGGTACTCACCATATTCTTTTCCCATTTTCAACGTAGAAAGTTTCCAGACGAAAAACTTGCTCTTAAAAATATACCTATCATAGGCCCACCGAACACATCGTATTGCACAAAAGGGCTTAATGCAGTGGAATTCCTTAAACCCACAATAGCCTTAACGTTATTATCACAGCGTTTGTTCAAAAATAAATGCAATTAAAACCTATAACACGACTGTTGTAACAAGTTTGTTTTTAACAGTGAAAGTTTGTAGGCCTTTGTGAAGTTACGTGCCACAGGACTGGCAGCGCCCGTGATTCAGAGTGTACTGAAAATAAAAACAAGCGAGCCAGCGAGCGGCCGACGCGACGACTCACACAAGCTTGCCACTTGGCTAGACGCGGTCGCTGACTGCGGACAACAACTCCATTCTACTCTACTCCCACAATTGGATAATTCCGAAGGTAACAATGTACTTTAATAGAATGCCAAGGAACATACTAAGATTAAATCATCATCACAGACCGACAAGTTTGAAAACATCTTAATAACACGTTTAAAACGAACTAGGTTCAACATGCATGGTTAAGTATTAATAAAAATTAGCAAATGAATGCACGTTTATTTCATAAAGAACATACCTAATAAACAGTATACCTACCTTTTTAAAAATACATTACAATACAAAAACACTTTATTGTACACCAAAAACAAAACACATGAATATAACACAAAAGAGACACGTACAATGGGCGGCCTTATAGCTAAATAATAATTATCTATACTTATGTAAGTTTTATTATATAAGCTAGTAGGTATATTATTCTAATAATGTAACATAGTGAGTTGCTAAATGGTAGGTACTGAAAAAATCCCAGATTAGTTGGTACGTAGACAGTTAATTTTAATTTTGTTTCAATCAACAAGGATCATACATAATATTAGGTTAGTAACACAGCACAGTATTTACAATCTATGGTTAATACAGGATAAACCAGAAATAGGTAATAATAAAGTTTTTTTTATTATTGCCATTCTTTCCAACACAAAATGTGACATTGAAAGTTAACATTGAAAGTTGACATTAAAAGAATGCTAACCGCTTAACAAAAATAGGCTTAGCCCTAATTTCACCAAGCACTGTTTGTTAGAGTTTGTTAGTTTAACATCCATTATGTAATTAACAGTCCATAAATATACGTAAACTGACAGTGATTAAACATGAAGGGATGTTAAACTAACAAACAGAGAGTGGTGAAATTAGGCCTTAAAATAGTTATCCTAGGTACCTAACTAATATGCAAATGAGTTCGTTGTAAAAAGTTTCCTTCCCCTATCTGAATGTCTGTATTTCAGTTATCCATATATTCAGGCGGCGAGGTAAACGACCACAGTAGTTGAACAAAGAACTGACATCCCCGTCTGGTTGTTGACCTTTCATGAAACTTAAATCCTAATACCTTCTACATATTTAGTTAACGCAATCACTGCCCATAGATAAAGTGCAGTGTTTTCAGTTAAATTTAAACGGTACCTATGTAGTTTATAATATTTTTAACGCGGATGTTTTATGATTTTTTACTTAGACAACTTTTTACTGCTTGTTTTCTACCAATATACAGGGTGGACCAAAAGTCCGGTAACATTTCAAATAATTATAAAATATACAAAAAGAGATATAAAGGAAAATATGTTTATTGATTATAAAAGTACACAAATTAGGGTTTTATTTTTTGTAAATAACGTCGTTCAAATGTGTCCCTTGTTAGTTTGGCACTCCTGTAAACCTAGAGCGGAAATTCTGCATCACCGCCCGACAAGTGTTTGGAGAAATGGTTGTGAATTTCCTCGCGTATATTTTCTTTTAATTCTTCACTAGACTGAGGATTGTTATTAAAAACTTTACTTTGAGGTATCCCCAAAGGGAAAAGTCCATTGGTGACAAATTCGGGCTGCGGAGTGGCCAGTTAATCTCACCTCTTTTGGATATGGACTTTTTGCCCAAAAATTTCACAAACCGCTGCTATTGAGTCGTTGGAGGTGTGACATGTGGCCCATATCTTGTTAAAACCATTTTCGTTGATTAAAACCATTACAGTCCTGTAATGCTGCAGCAAAAAAGTTCTATGGCATGTCAAGGTATCGCTGTGAGATGACGGTAACGGGACGGCTTCTCTGATCCTCATAAAAATACGGACCGATAATTCCACTGGCTGCCCATACAGTAACTTCAGGCGAGTGTAAGGGCTTTTCGTGCTTCAATTGCGGGTTAGCATCACTTCAGTATCTACGAATTTGCCTGTTTACATGCCCAGTTAGGTGTAACTGTGCCTCGTCTGAGAAAACGATGATGTAGGTTACAGGAGTACCAAACTAAACAAGGGACACATTTGGACGATGTTAATATTCCAAAAAAAACCCTAATTTGTGTACTTTTATAATCAATAAACATATTTTCTCTCATATTTTTTATAACGATTTGAAATGTTACCGGACTTTTGGTCCACCCTGTATAAAGGTAAGATTAAACATAGTGTGGCTCGTTTACGTCTGAATAGGTGCAATCAAAATTGTAATCTACGGCTTCTTTTTACCGTCCAATGGATTCCTTACCGATTTTTTAGGTTTTCAGCTGTACCTATCACTAAGCCACCTGGGTAAATACTGTAGTGTCTTAACAGGGTCCATGTTGATTTCACAGAGTTGTGACAACCTGTGTTGAAAACATTAGTATTTTGATTTATTTGATATCACTAAAGCATCTTGAAAAACATGGTCTTATAGTTAACTGACGTCTTAACGACAGTGCTGATAAATAAACATATAGGTAGATATCAAAAGCTTGAATAGATAGTTCACTGAGAGTTAAGAAAGGCACATAATGTCCTAACTGATGCCACAATCCACACTCGCTAGCGACTGCAGTTAATTTTTTTTATGAAAACTTGAACAGCGCCTCGAGCGGATAGTTGGGTACTAAAATGCTAATTGTACATCGCCGCCACTCAAGTCCGTTAGATAGACGTGGTGCTGCTTGCCTGTTATTAGGTTCTAATACTGTAGTTCCCGCATTAACTGTAATGGCTGGTTTACACAGTGCGAGCTAGCGTACGAGTAAGCCTTCCGAGTAGCTGCACTGCAGTTACTCGCACTGTTTGGACGTCACTTACGAGTAACTCGTACGTGCGAGTTGGTCAGTAGCTCGCATCCGAGTTACTTCAACATTTTTTGTTTTCACTCGCCTGCTCGCCCGGCAGCAACTCGCACATGACAGCGGCTCGTGCGTCGCTCGCATCGTTTGGACGCGTTCGGCAGTAGCTCGCCAGTGCCAGCCGGACAGTTGTGAGTGGAAGCCGTGATTTTTGTGTGCTACGCCTATGTACTAAATCGAGTCGGACTGAGCAGTAGCTAGGTGTGGTGTAGACAGCAAAGGCGAGCCGAGCTACTGGCGTACGAGTAGACAAACCGAGTAGCTGTCTACTGGCCAGGCAGCAGCACGCACTGTGTAAACGAGCCATAAGTCTTCAAAGGTGGCGCGGGTTCTACGTAACCGCTGTAGTAACGTCAGATTTAACTATAACAACTCATGGTAAAGGTACAGTTTCCAAGTTTTCAAACTTGGGAATGAAAGCAAGTAAAAGTGGCTTCAAACAGGAAAGTAGTAGATGTCTTTAAAACCTACGTTGCGAAAATTTTGTGAGAGGCGGTAAATGCTGCAGCAGGTGGGAAGCTAGTATCAATAAAACTTCGTTTTTACGGTCATTATTTTAATTTATTCGCATATAATAATTGATTATGATACATGAAAAACATTCCAGCGAGTGGCTCGTCGCTGGGGTATCACAGCGACCGCCACTCGACAGGTATTGCTTCAAATTACATTTATTATTTTATTAATATTGCATCGACATCGTTCTTTAAAACTGCCGCTACATAATATTCACTAATGAGAGTTTCGAGGCAGCATCGGTGACGGACGCGCGTCTTAGCGACATGCGCTGCGGGGCCGTCGACCGTTCGCATAATATTCTTAAACATAACAGTCAGGAGCCGGACGTCGCGTCGCCTGTCCGAGCGATCTATTTATATACAAACGAGACGCCTCTCGCGGTCCGCGGCGACGGACCGGGCCGAGGCGCAGCTGCCGGTCTGCGCCGCCACGGGCCGGCGGCGGCGCCCCGATCTAACTAGCTTAAATCACTTTCATAATTTACGTCTTACTTAAATACCGAAAACCTAAGGTGAGAGCGCCCTTAGCGAGGGACCGATGTGAGTTTCTCTTGTGCGGTCGGGCGCGGCGCTCAGTCCGCCTTCACCTCCTGCACGACGGGCGCGTCCGACGCGACGGGCGGCGCCGCCGGCTCGCCGCCGTCCTCGACGCCGGGCGCCGGCTCGCAGCCGTCGGCCGGTCGATCCGCGCCGCCGCCGCCGCCGTCTGTGTACAATAATACGTCAATCGCGCCTCCGGTTCCGGCTCCTCTTCGGTCCGTCTGCGCATTCATTCTAATCTACTTGCAATAAATGAGCGAGCGTGCGTGCGTTCGAGCGTGCCGCGGCGAGGCGGGCGGTACTAACTGCGCTGGTGATGCTGGTAGTAGAGGTTGTGTCGCTGCGGCGGCGGCGCGTGGTGCGCGCGCTGCGGCGGCTGCTGCGGCGGCGCGTGCCGGTACAGCGGCAGCGCGGGCGCGTGCGGCCGCTGGATGGGCGCCGGGTAGCGCTGCTGCATGGGCGGCGGCCGCGCGCCTCCGCCGCCGCACCGCCCGTTGGAGCCGCCGCTCGCCATCTGCGGAGACACACACGGTCAGACACACGCGGGCAGCGGGCCGGACGCGAGCTAGAAGCGCGGGCGGGGCGCGCCGCGTACCTGCTGCTGGTGGTGCTGGTGCGGCGTGAGCGGCGGCGGCGGGTGCGGCGGCGGCGCGTGGTACTTGTGCTGCGGCGGCGAGTGCGGCGGCTTGTTCTTGTTCTGCTGCTGCTTGGGCGTGGGCGAGGCGGAGTCGCAGAGCGGCGCGAACCCGTTGGCGTGCTCGTGCAGGGGACTCTTCAGCTGCTGCGGCGCGCGCGGCGCCGGCGCGTACTGCTGCTGCATGGGGTTGCGGTACTGTTGCTGTGGGTAAACAGATTATTGTTAAACATGTATCGGCACTGGAAATTGACCCTGTTGAATGTGTGCTATGCTTTGCGACACTAACCTGCATCTGCTGCACGGCCGCCGCGACCTGCAGCTGCGAGGACAGGAACTGCGAGCCGAAGGCGCCCGACTGCGGCTGCTGCGTGAACTGCAGCGGGTAGGAGGGCGCGGGCGCGGACGGCGGCGGCTGGTACGGCGAGTAGTACGAGTTCTGCGGCGGCGCGGGGCGCGGGAGGAGGCCGGGCAGCGAGTAGGGCGCCTCGCCCACGGGGGCCGAGTAGCCGAGGTACTGTTGTTGGTATGCGCTGACGCCGCCTACGCCGCCGACTCCGCCAACGCCTCCGCCTTTGCTGCCTGGAGGAAATCATATTTAAAATAAATAAATATTGCTGGACAATTCACACAGCAACAATTAACCCCATGGTAACCTTGAAGCTAGTGTCACAGGTACTAGATTTCTAATATACATACGTAATAGAATGTACATACACAGATAAATATTTTTTTTATACATAGAAAACATCCAATCAATTTAGTCTGTGTGCTTTTTAACACAAGTGCCTATGATGCAGGCACGTAACAGGAACACAGGCAGGAAACTTTTAGTAATGATGTTGAGACAGTACAGCACAAGACTTATTTTATTTAACAATGGATTGTCAAGCACCATGTTAAGCAATTCCAGTATATAAATATCCTATTAAAACCTTATTCTTTTGTACAACTTATGAGGTTTAACTTACCTATAGCACCAATTTGTTGAGTAGAAGGCTTCACTGTAGCTGACATAAGAGAATTAGATGTACTGGATATTAACACAGTACTAGGATTGTTGCCAAGTTGTCCGGATTGTCCGAAGCCTCCACCACCGGCTGCGGCAGCCTTTAAAAAGACAAAAAAAAAATAAGATACTGTTTGACTAATGAAAGAAGTATCTCAAGTAGTATGTAATTTTATTCTCACCATCCGATATTGGTTTGGAAGACTCTGGAACATGTCAGGCGGGGGTTGGTAGTTGTAGGGCGCCGCAGAGCCCGCACCGTAAGGCGTCCCAGGAAATCCACCGAATTGCCCTCGACTCTGATCTAAGAATGCTCCATACAAGCCACCTTGCTGCTGTAACTGTTGTGATGATCCCAATAGCTGCTGAGATGAATTGAAAAGCATTGCAGGTGGCGAAGGTACCGAAAGGCCTCCATACCCTCCTTGATAACCCACGTGATTGTAATGTTGAGGTGGCGGCGATTGAAGCTGCTGCGTTGGCTTCACTTTGCACACATTAGGTTGAGCTCCAGCCTCTGTATTAGGTTCCTCGAACCCAGAGAACTGTAAATCTTCTGTGCCTTCGGCTACAGCAGGCATTTCCCACACTTTCTTCACGCTGGCGATTTTTAAATTGAGATCTGCCGCCAACGGGGAAATAGTGTTGGAAGTGCTCATGTGTACATTGCGCGGCAAACCAAGCGACTTTGCCGATTTATCTTCTGTGAGTTGACCAAGATCAGTGGGGTCAAAAGCAAAATCGAGTTTCATATCAGATGAGTCTTCCGCTTTTTGTGTTGTATCGAAAGACATCTGCAGTCCGAGTGACGCATCCCCGTCACTAGCCGGTCTTACATTGTCTCCTATAAGTTCCTGAATAGATCGAGGACGTCTCACATCGGCACCATTGAATGCTAATGAATGAGCATCCATTTCAGACGGAATTTCTTCAGATTGAGTCTTAGCTATGTTAGAAGTTATTTGATATTTTTGTTGTAAAGCTTCCTCAGAAGGAGCTGTTTTGTAGTTAGTGTTTTCAAAAATAATGGTCTCTACAGGTGGTGTAGTTCCATCTAGAACTTCAGACTTATCTGAAGGAATTGCACTAGACGCCGAAATCGGCTTTATTTCAACTGGCGCTTCAAGTGGTGTGCTACGTTGACTGGACTGTGCCGATTTAGCGGCAACTTCTGTAGTTTCTTCCACATTGCCTCTAAGAGTCTGTGCAATGGGTTTGTCCCACGCGTTAACAGCCGGCGGAGGTGGAGCCGCGCCCGTGTCCGGCCCATAGCCGCTAACAATACCCAGCTGTTGTTTTTGCCGCTGTTTCACGAAACGAGGCGCTAAGTTCGGTTGACGAGGTCGTGGGTCATACTGTCCATTTTTACTATTTGCTGGCGCCACACCGCGAGGGTTGGACTTGTCATTAGCATTTCTTCCCGACGATCCGTTCCTTCCGTTACCTTGGTTAGAATGAGACCTTGGTTGCTTTGTAGCATGATTTTCTTCTTTTGCAGGTGGACCTCTAATATCTTTCGAATTTTTCTTATTTCTCACTTCTTGGAATCCATCATCTGTAATTTCGTCTTCTTTTTTGCCAGATATCTTAAGATCAGTCATAGCCTCTGTTACATCAGCAGTCTTGTTATCACCTACATTATCTTTTTTGGAACCTTGGTTATTATTACGTTGGTTGTTATGGTTCCTATTATTTTGATTACGGCCTCCAGGACCTTTTTGGGAATGTCGACCTGGAACTGATCTACGGCGACCACCACCTCCTTCCGAGTGCTCAGACGTTGTTTCCCAATTTTCATCTTCCCCACTTACAGGGCCACCTGGACCTTTAGGCCTCCTATCGCGTCCTCTACCTGTAGCTTGTGAACCAGGTCTAACTCTGCCTTTGCCCTTTTCTTCAAGTTGAGAATTATCTTTGCCATCTTCATTTTCTTTGGCTGCCCTATTTGTTTGATTGAAAGGACTTTTAGTATTGGGCGGTCCATAGCCTGTGACTCTCTTAGCGGGCGCAGGAGGTCGTGATGTTCCCTGAAACCCACCCCTGCCGCGTCTAGATGGTTGTCCACGGGGTGCAAATGGTTCTCGGTTTTCCATTCCATCTATTGCAGTTGATCCTAGCTGTTCTGTTTGTGA
The DNA here is from genome assembly GCA_963691955.1 of Chloroclystis v-ata. Taxonomy (NCBI): domain Eukaryota; kingdom Metazoa; phylum Arthropoda; class Insecta; order Lepidoptera; family Geometridae; genus Chloroclystis; species Chloroclystis v-ata. The sequence continues at coordinate 9,169,121 of OY829905.1, forward strand.
CGGGCGAGAGGAGTCTTCAGGCCTATCCGTTTTCTTGGGGCCTCGCGGACTACGAGGCGCTCTTCGTCGTTCCTTTATACGCTCTACATTAGGTGCACCATCAGTGGAACCGTCGGATTCACTAGCCCTATTATTAGAACGCGAGTTGCGATGAGATCGTCGCCCTCGAGATTCTCTTGATCCCAAACCTCGGTTGTTATAAACTGCGAAGCCAGTTCCGCCACCAAAACCTCTTCCTTTTTTTTCTGACCCTGAACCACTAGACTTCCTTTCGATAGGCTCCTTTGGTGAAAGTTTATGTTGGTTGGGTTCAACAACACTTGGTGGTTCCTGTTTTTTGTCATCGCGTTTTTGAGGTTCTAGATTGATTTTGCCTGTTTCAATAGGCACTTCAGCTGTCTTAGCAGGAATATTCTGTAGATCATTAGCTGATTTTGCAGCTGCTTCAGCTGCTTCTTTTTCTTGTGAATGTTTTAATTTTGTGAGTTGTTCTGATATTAATAGTTGTTGTTTTTGCATCTGAGAAGCTGCAAACGAATCAGCTATGTTAGATGTAGGTTGAGGAACTGGCTTGGAACCAGCTTGACGGTCGAAGCCTGTCTGAATGTGAGTCACAGGTTGATTAATAGGAAGACAAGTGCTTTGACTTAATTGTTGATTATTTCCAGCAATTGCTTGAGAACTTTGATTTTGATTATATTTATTTTGAAATGCATTAGCATAAGTAATGTTTGAAGTAACATTTTGCATTGTAGCTGTAGTTGCAATAGGTTGTACATTTCTTTTTGTGTCAAAACTGGATTGCGGTGGTTCTTTGCTTTTGCTGTCGATTTCTCTGGGAGGTGTAGTTTTTTCAATGGATTTTAAAGCTACATTAGGTTCTTCTTGTGCCACTTCAGCCCATGAAGCTTTACCTAGTTCTTTCTCAGACGATTCTCGCTGAGAAACATTTTCTGGAGGAGAGTAATGCTTCTCTGTTGGTAAGCTCGAGGTCGAAGACTCTGACGTAACAAACGGTTCTACTATGCCTATACTCTTTCTTTCAAAAACTTCGCTTAACTTGTCAGCAGCAGACCGGTTGCTTTGTTCAATGGCATGTTCTAGAGAAGATTTTCGGTCAGGATCATTCTTTGATTTGTATTCATTGAAGTCTTTATATGATTCTTTAGAGTTAGATCTGTCTAGTTCTCTTCCGGACTTTTCATAGTCTTGCATTTCGGAACGCCATTGGGGTCCACTACCTTCTTTGTCTCTTCGGAAATCATCCTCGCGATCAGAAAATTCTCTGTCAAAAACAAAAGGTAGTTTTATTATAAAATCATTTAATAATATAAAGCATAGATATAATATAACCTAACTAGAAGACAATTAATAATTACTTACCGGGAATAAGAGCGTCGACCATTGTTATGAGGTGCATGACGCGGCGCGTTGTACCCCTGTTGAGGCGGTGGCGGCTCTTGTCGCCGAGGGGCAGGTTTGCCCGAGAAAGCCCAGCCTTTATGCTGCTGATCGTCTTGTTGTCTGCTCTGTTGCTGTTTCAAAAAGCGAGGAGGTAGATTCTGGTTGAAGCTTTTGGAGAAGGCAGGGTTGTTTTGATCGCGTTCATGGCCGCGATCCCTGTCTCGAAAGTCACGCTCGCGATCGTTTCGTTCTCTGTCCGCCCGATCGCGGTCGGTCCGGTCCCTTTCTCTATCGCGCTCCCTGTCGAACCGCTCCGTTCGGTCCCTGTTGTCACCACGGTCTCGATCGCGAATATCTTGTCTAGTGTCCTTGTCAGAGTCAGGACGATCTCTGGGTTCGTTCCGACCTCTTTCACGGGGATCCTTGTCGCGGTCGCGATCCCGGTCCCTTGCATCTCTGTTGTCACGATCCCTGTTATCAAAGCGATCTCTCTCGTTACGATCGCGATCTCTGTTATCAACGCGTTCTTTTTCTCTGAAGTCTCTATCGCGAACATCATTCCTTTCTTTATCCCTGTCTGTAGGCCTATCGCGATCCCTATCGCGAATATCCATACGGTCACGCGAGTCTCTAGATTCGAGCCGTTCCCTATCTCGAGGTTCCATTTCTCTATCCCGGTTATCATTACGATCTCTGTCTCTATCATTTCTATCACGGTAGTCTTGTTTTTGGGGCTGCGAGCTAGGCGGTGGGTTCTCCCGACGTCTCTGTTCTTCCTCTTTTCTCTGTCTCGCTCGCGCCACAGCTTGTGCTACCTCATTACTCTGCTTCTGCCGCCGTTCCGCCCACAGTTGATCTTCATCGCCAGGTTCGGGCGCATCTCGTGTAACTTTCTGTTCAGTTCGATCATTTTCAATACTGGCGCGGTTATTGTTTTTCCTACTAGAGGTTTCTCCGTCAGAAAAGTCAAGTTTTTGGCTGGAAAGTGATAAATTTTATTAGCTTGAGCTTCAAGAAATGAAGAAGAATACTAACAAATGCAAAGTTAACTTACTCATAGTCAATATCGTCGTGTTGAGCCCAGCCAGCGTCTCTAGAAATGTCATCTAGAGAAGAGATCTGCTCGTCTCGCAAGATGGGACGCGCAGTTAGCACCTCGACGGCTCGGGGCGTGGTGAGCGCTCGCGGCGGCGGGCGCGCGCCGGGCGGCGGGCCGGGGGGGCCTCGGCTGTCGCGCAACGCGCCTAGGCCGCCCAGCCCGAGCCCGGCACCACTGCTACCTTTCACAAGCTACAGAACATTACATCATTACATCATTTACCGAGTACAACATTATTTAACATTGTTATTGATGAAAAAAATCTTACAAATGAAGGCAGGATGGCACGATAAGTCTGCTGAGACGCCGTTGTAGGCGCCGGAGCGGTGGCGGGCGATGCATTTGAGTCTTGTCGGGCGACGCCGGTGGTGCCACCGGATGTCCAGCTGCCTTCGGCTGAATATGCAAAGTATTTTTATTTTAGTCATGAAGGAATTTATCACTATCTTCTGATGTTAAAATTGTTGATCACACCCTCAGATCTCATAATCTTGGTATCATAGGGCCACTGGTTTAGCTGAAAACGATGCATTTTTTATAAAATACATTGCAACGGATCTGTCGCAAACAACCTCACCCATCCCTCCAGCGCTGTTTTTCGTCATTGAGCTTTGATCAAATTTTTAATAGTGTTATACATACATTATGTATAATATGTTAACATTATAAAATAAACATACTCTGCGGTCTTAGTTGCGGCTGTGTTTGTGGCTGGTCTGTGCGATGTGTAGGCTGAGCAGCTGCCTCCAAAGATGGGAATTCTGTGCGGAAGTGTGGTGAAGATGGTGGTGGCAGTGACACCCAGCCACCCGGCCCAGCGCCCGCAGCAACACTGCTCACTGATGCTGCTTGAGTAGGCTGGAAGATTATATTAAAATACTTTAATCAATTAGAACTTATATTTGCTATGCATGCACTCTTAAAATGATTAATAATTGTAATCATGATAGAGTTGGTTTATGATACTATTCATAATCTGTATGAAGTGGTTGTGTGCAGTGTTTGAATGTTGATTGGAAAAGATCACTCTTTAGACCAGTATCTTTACGAAAGATTGTGTTTTATGTGTGCTTGTAGATGTGATATAATGTACTTCCGAGGTAACAATAAAGTACAGACAATTAGAAATAAATAATGACTGTAACTTCCAACACTGGCATAGACACATCAGGATTAGGTCCTGATGTGCTGCTTGTCTTTAATATTAAATTATATCCAAAAGTGAACCACCCAATTACTTACTTGAGTAGGAGGATTGATGCATGTTGGCTGTGAAGAGACAGGCGGGGTAACAGCAGCTATAGGGCTGGAAATACATATTAATATTTATTAAATAATTTATTGAATTGCCATTAGAAAGTCCAAAATAAGTTTTATATAATCAGTAAAATCACTAATCACAAAAATAATAAATACTATAAAATTGATGGGTACTGAGTTTGTTACTTTTTTATGCTGTAAAAGTATTACTTAAAAATTTGGTGGAATAATTATTTAAACCTAGAATAATGCATAGGTCCTTTTTAGCAGTGAAAATAATAATGCTGGAATAGTCCTAGACATAAAACTAGTATCAATAAATTATATACCTATGAAATCACATTCAGTTAACAGGTAAAAACTTACTTAGCGTTAGGGTCTTGACCAGTTTCAGTTTTTAAAGAAGGTAGATTGGCTGGTGGACGCCTAGTTGAAGGAACTTTTCCAAGACTTTGCATTCCATGTTTGCGGCTAAGTTGAGACTTGACAGAAGATGGTTCAGAGTTCTCGTTCTAAAAAATATTATCTTGGGTTATCCTCCACACTACATCAAGCCAATTTTAAATTGTCTGAACAAACCACTGTAGCTTATGCTTTAAATTCAAGGACAAGGCAGAATCTACATAAACATAACTTAAAGAAACTTTTACTGCATTTAAATATTTATATTAAATTTTTTGCTTAAATAACTCATAAATTACATTAACGTTTTGTGTTAATAATATATACCTAATACTGTACAAATTCATTTTCTGTAACAAAATAGGTTAACACAGATAAAACCATAACCCATAATATGTACCCACTCTTATGTATGTTTTTTTGATAAAAAATTTTTTATCAAAAAATAATTTTTTTTTTGATAAAAATGTCATACAAATAAATTAAATTCAGGTTAAACCAAGAAGAGCACAATTGTTCACTTTTAACGTTAGTATAGTATTCTGAAGATCTTGGTCAAGGTTTAATCATGGCCTCAATTAATATATGAAAGTTGACCTAAATTTGTTCAAAACAAATGCTAACCACTTAGGAGCATTTTAGATAGACAATTTACTTAAACATAAATGAATTTGTTGTTTTGTATGATAAACATACATACAAAACAACATAATATGACCAAAAAGTTTGGAATGTTTAAAATTATGCAGTGGCAGTTGGTATTTATGTAGTTTTTATTTACAAGTTAACATTATAATTATTAAAAATAATTAGAGTAGATTTGAAATCAAGTGAAGGGTCAAAAGAGTTTCTATCCAGCAAGTTCATTGACCTCCCAAGTATAGGATTCAAATACTATATTGTTTTGTATTTGACTTGCATATTAGTTCATTTTGGTAGGGTTGGACTGTCTTTCAATTATTCATGCAATTAAAGCCCTTCCCTACATCTTAGGGATGCGTGTAACATTTAGTTTTGAACAAGTTTTCTGATCTGAAGTCCCAAAAATCAATAATTGACTTGAATGGCAATGCTACTCACTCTGTTGGCGCAGTACAAGCTATTGATGTCCAACTTCTGATATTTTTGCTTGCCGGACGTCGGCTTGCTTTGCGCCGTAGTGCCACCGCCGCCCGGCGTAGAGAGTGCAGACATGCTGCGATGTACACACCATCAGGAGATTACCCGTTCACCGACCACCAACTGCAATCAAGACGATTGCCACTTTACAAACACTCAAATCACTACACAATGACAAGATGACTGCGATATATCGCCCTTCACAACTCATACCACTTCACTGTGATGACACCAAATTATTGCACGTATTCTAAGGCTTTCAGGACATTCATAAAACTGAAAACACTTTCACATCACTGATGAATTTTATTTGTGCCCTGCCCTCAGAAGTTTATTGACGTGTTACATCCGTTGAAGAATAATGGATCGATGAGTTAGATATTTCATTTATACTTAGATCGGTGCACTTTAACTCCATGGAACGTTCATAGAGATCTAAATTGTTGTAACGGTACTTTCATTACGATACAAGTAGAAGAACCGTAAATAAACGAATTTATTCTTTTACAGTAATAGCAATCTAGTTCAAAATAAACATATACCTTGGTCCGATATAACAAGTATCACGGGAAAAAAAATACACAAGCACAATTACTAAGTCCAAAATTAAGATTATTTACGATTTTATTCTATTCTACGCTACCAAAACTTGTATCACTTTATTTTAAGATGGCGTCCGTACAAAAGACGATCTCTTTCCTTCACAATCAATATGACGTCACAAAGCAAAGAGGACAAAGACGCGAAACAGCGCTCTCTAGTGGGAAATTTGTAAACGATCTAAGTTATGTAAGCTGGATTATTCTACACTATCAAACGAATCAAGCAAGTACAAAATAAGTATAGGTATTAGGTACCATAGAAACCGTACAGCTTATTCTAGTCTTCCTACCACAACTCAAGTCCGCCCTACATCATACCTTTTAAATAAAACTATGCTAGGTTCATCACTGGTGCTAATCTGGTGAAAGCGGTTCGCTCGCGGTGGATCACAGAACAATATACTCTAACGACCGGTGGATGCAGGTCGCGTCCGACCGCAATAAATGTAAATCATTAAGGGAGGCCTATGTCCAGCAGTGGGCGTCCAACGGCTGACATTATGAATTAATTAAGTATAGATAGATAGACATAATTTATGTTTTAATCTTCTTCTCTTCTTTTATTTTTGGCAATTTATTATTTTATCTATGTGATTGATATTTAGCCGTCAACCTGACAAGTCCAAAATTTCAACGTGTTTTTGTCAGTGTCACTGGGCAGATCAAGAAAATTGACTTATGTCAGATTTGGCAGTAGTTAGTTCTGAAGTTTTGAGCTGGATGTTATTCTGAAACTTCTCAAGAACATCGATTAAATAATATCTCTCGATACAGAGATCAGAGTTCTCGAAATAATATATATTGAATTCTAACTTCACTAGATTTTGTCTTCCATAACTGTCGATTGATATGTTAATACTTAATTAAAAATAACATAACTTCTTAAATCCTTTAAAAACAATTTCAATTAGGTACTTAAATTATCTAACCAAATATAACTATAGCAGCCTAACCTTTTCATTACCTAATTGAAATTCTTTATTATTTATTCATACTCCCATTGTTGGGACCTTTGTTTTTTTTTATTGTATTCGGAAAGCTATCAACAGATATTATGTACCTATTATTAAAATGGTCCATAATTTTTTTACCTTCGGTAACAAAAGTCGTTGCTATACGATTTAAAATATTTTTGTTATTTAATTTACATAATGAAATTATTGCTAGACCTACTTTAAAGTAAATAGGTACCGAACCATCTAACATAATCACCTAGAGGTATCGGTATGTTATCATACGCATGCGCGGTCTAAGAGAAACGTACCTATTGAACGAACAAAAATCAGTAAGCTGCCGTCTGCGGAGAAGTTCATATTATAAGACAAGAAGTGCGACAAAAATCCGGCAGCCATGTCGGGGAATATAGGGATGGAGCAACTGATCCCTATCGTTAATAAATTACAAGATGCGTTTACCCAGCTGGGTGTGCATATGACACTGGACTTACCGCAAATTGCTGTAGTTGGAGGTCAATCAGCGGGAAAAAGCTCCGTTTTAGAAAATTTTGTTGGAAAGTGAGTAATAATCTATAGTGGTAAGGGTAAAGAGTAATAATTCAAAAAATACCTATTGTGGTGTTTCTTCAGTATTCAGTAAATGACACCACTATTTTTTTCATTGTTATGGCAGGTTTTTTAAGCGTATAATTTGTTTGTTCTAAATTTTATACATAAGTATTCATATTAGTAATAAAATCACTATAATCTAGATAATGTAAAGCAAGGTTAGCAATAAAAATAAAAACATATCATATCATTCCAACGTATATTTTTGTCCATTGGCCTAGATTTAGTGCGCATGTCTTGCTGTATTGATTCAAAATTGCCCTTATGTCATTGGCTGGGTATAACGCACTCAACTTATATAATGTTAAAAGGCGGAAAGAGCCTACATTATATAAAATTAAAATATAATTAATTTAATTAAGATATATCATAAAAAATAACATTAATAATATATTATAGTCAGATTTCCATTTTGAAGTCTTATTTTTTTACATATTTTACTACTATGAATATGCTTCTTTATTTATTTATATAATTTACTACTGAAATAGACTTACTACGTTTAAGATAATTACATACCTAAAGTAGATAGTAATAAACAAATTTAAAGTTAAGAACAAAATTATGACTTTCTTTTTATTTGTTTTATTTATTTATTTCAAACAAATATAATTTAACAGACTTAATCTACGACGTTATACAAACATGTAAATATATAATTATGTTATACGTTATTAATTATATTATTTTATATTATACATAAACGTTGGCAAAACATAGATAGATCGACTTGTATTTTAATTCAAATATTTTTTAATAAGTAAATTAGACAAAAAATGTTTCTAGATGATATTATATTAATGATATTTATTGTTTTTTCTGTGTTGTCTTTTATAAATAAATTAATAAATAATGATAATTTCGGTAATTGTTTTGTAATAGAGAATCATTAAGGACTCGATTATTTTAAAACTCGATTAGCGAGTATCGTTTTGAATAGCCCTCTCCTCTCCTCCATATTGAAAATATTCAGTTTATCGATGATGAGTTTTGTGATGAGCGAGTGTATTTAGTGTTTTTATTGTAACTCTAATAAAATGGCTGGGAATGTAGGAATGCAACATTTGATCCCAATTGTGAACAAGCTGCAAGATGCTTTCACGCATATGGGAGTGCATATGTCCTTAGATCTTCCTCAGATCGCAGTTGTGGGTGGTCAATCAGCAGGGAAAAGTTCAGTTTTAGAAAATTTTGTCGGCAGGTAATGCACAAATGTACCAGAGTTATTTTTCTAATGTTTATTAAATAAGGTATTAATCTATCATAGTTTCTAGACGATAAACCTGTAACATTCACAGGAACTCTCTAAGAATCTCTTGTTTACAGGGTAGTTGACAGGATTTACCAATATAATCCTTGTTATATCAATAATCTCATAACAAAAATTAGAACTTAGATTATTAGCTTTTTCCCAGGATAGCTCCAATTTGTCAAACAAGTTTAATGATCTATGTATTGATGAGTCATTTTGTACTGTTACTGCCTACTGCACACACAAAAGAATTGTAAACAATATAGAGATATTCATTAATAATACAATTTTCATTGATTTATTGATAATTTTCTTTTGGAAACAGCACTCATGTGACCATTATTACACAGATCTAAAAACCTCTATAGTCTGAATCCTAACTAGGGTTTTAGACCCATTTACTCATATCCTTTTATAATAAATATTATAAAGGCTTTTAGACCTGTGTTCTATTGATGATACCACACAGGTCTCAATTTTGTATTCAAGCAGTTGCATTATTTATTTAAACAGTTTGGCCCATTAGTAATTGCTAAAGCCAAGTGATTATGTGACATTGTGTTATCAATGCCTTAAATTTCAATCAAGTATCTAAAGCAAAAATAAATAATAAAGATACCTATATAATTTTGAACTACCCTGTTGTACATTAGTTAGGCTGCTATGATGAAAAACAAAAATAAACAATTAAAATATCAAGTTCACTAACAATTTTTATTAATATATTTGAATTGTAGTTATTTTCACACATGTCTTTTTAAGTAGTAAAACCAATCTCATAAAATTGTATTGTTACAGAGATTTCTTGCCGAGAGGCTCAGGTATTGTCACTCGACGGCCTCTGATCCTTCAGCTCATACAAGCTAATGGAGGTATAGTAACATATAATTATTATAAACAGGGGTAAATGTATCTCAGTTTATTATTTTTAGTTTGGGGACCGCAATTAGACTCAAAGTTGGTCCTTTGTGCATGGAGTCTTAATTACAACATTAAGTTTTAACATTGGAGTTTTAACATAACATTTATATGAACATAAGAACATGAAAAGATAGTGTTGGTAAAAAGTCCTCTCAATGTCCTACTGTGTTACACCAAGAAGTAAGGTTGGTTTAGAGCTTTAGTTAGAGTGTAGTCTCCTTAGCAAATGTCAGTTTAAAATGTGTTTAGTGGTTCATATTTAACACTGACATTATTATCTTATGTTTAAATCAACTAATTGAATATTTGTTTTTAGAATATGCCGAGTTTCTTCACTGCAAAGGAAAGAAGTTTGTGGACTTCAATGAGGTCCGTGGTGAGATTGAAGCTGAGACGGATCGTATGACTGGATCCAACAAGGGCATTTCTCCTGTGCCCATCAATCTAAGAGTCTACTCTCCAAATGGTAAGCTTAGAATACTTATTATGATTATCACTAGCAGAGCCGCCGACAACTACACTTGCGTATTTATTTAATCTATAATCTACTAGCTGATCCGCCCGCGGCTTAACCTTATTTATTCCCATATTTTCTCACTGTTTAAAACTTCCTTGGGCTACTCTAACTATTTTAAAATCAGGTGTAGCGGAATAATAAAACGCGGTTATTTATATGTATATTTTAGCCTATAGCTTTCCTCAATAAATCCAATCTATAATTTTTCAAATCAGACCAGCAGCGGAACCTGAGATTAGCGAGTTCATACAAACTGTTCAGCTTACAAACTAAGTATAGAATCTTTTTAAATTTTCATTAAAACAGAGGAGACCAGTAAAATTCATTCATTAAGTTTCATAGAGATGGAAATGTACAAATTGGATTGGTTTCTCTTGTATCATCTCTCTGTTTGATGGGTCTTATCCACTCATTAGTGAAATAGAGAGAGATTATTTTTAATATGTATGTGTGAAGGTTATCTTAGTGAAGGATTATTGGGACTTTGGCTTACTTACATATTGAAATGATATTTTTTGTTTAGTTATTTACGAGTGTGTGTGCTTGACTTCTTGGCTTAAAATGTATCTAAAGTGAAAAATTAATCCATGGCATTATCTACTAAAACTATTTGAATGATGACTCACTTATGTTATCTACTGCAGTACAAGTGGCTACAAGATTTTAAGGATTAGAATCTCTAACAGTATTATTATTCAGTTAAAAATGTATTTAGAAACACTAGCACATATTTTTAAATAAATCTAAAAGGGTTAAAACGTAGGTCTCTTAAATTATCACTTATGTAAAACCACCAAGTTACTGAATAATGCATATTTTATTTAAAAAAATAACAAAAATTTAAAGTGCCGAGAATATTTCTATAGCAAGTTTGCTACTTTTACTAGTTGCAAATGATTAGATTCGAAAAAGATCTGTAGAATGTATGTCAACGCCCTCTGATTGCCGAAATTATACAATCTTATCTTGTTAATAATAGCGAGTTGACATATTTTGATCTTCCGCTGCGACATAACATTGATAAAATGAATTAAATAAGTACATACTCATATGTTGGAAATATTAATTAATACATCAAATGTTTTCACATATCATAAGAAACTTTAGTTTTTTTAGTTGTAGCGCGTTTTCGCGTAATAGTTTTTCTTAGTAGTAAATTACTTCTTATATTTTTTGTGATCGATTATGAAATAGGTTGGTTCTCTTATATATTACCCCTGTGTGCCAAAACAAAAAATTCAAGAATATTAAGTGTCTATAAATTTTATCTTTCAGCCTATTTAAACCCAAAGCGTCAAATCGATTTAGTTAACCCTTAAAAGAACACTAAGACTTTTTTTTATCAAAAAATCAGCACCAGTTGATTTCCATGCTAGTCCGCTATGCTGTTATCATTATCACCGACTGATATCGACAGAGCCACATGGCATCAGCTGTTCCGCGCAAGCCTGAACTCATCGATCGACCTCGTACAGTTCTGAGGCGACCTACACTTGAAGTAAAGTTCAGAGTTCACTCATATCAAAAGCTGTGGACCTGCCTCTTATGTACCACGTATTTCTGTTATTCTTTGAAGCGTTTTGTATGTACGTTCAGATGCGTAGGCTTTGGTTTTATCCGCGTGGGTCACTAATACCTAAATAATTGGTCGTCTTTCTGGATATAAATATTAAAAGGTGTATTCTCATATCCGATTTTTGGTATAAATAGCTTATTTTGAAGGTTTTCTCGATGTAGGTATTATAATAACAAACACTCCTGTACATTAGATGGTTTCAGAATTAGGAATCGCAAGTAGTACAAAGTTAAAATTTGAAAATTTTACTACTATTCACATCTAAAGAAGACTATCTAGATCAGTGGTTCTCAAACTTTTTTAATGACGGAACCCTTTTGGGAAGCAAAATACTTGATGGAACCCTACAATAAAACAATTGTTTTTGTAAGTGTATTCTTTATTAATCAGCATAATAAAAGTACAATGTAACAATTACTAATTATTATTTACTTCACCACTTGGCAAGGACAATAATAGAAAACAAAAAAAAGAAAAAATCTCACTAGTGGGAGTTATTTATTTTTCGTCAATTGGTTGATATCAGGTTCGATGGAAGAAAGTTGCATATTGCATATTCATCTTGGATTCTGCACCAAAAATTATTGAGAGGTGTCGTTTTGAACAGTGACAAGAAGAAGAAGTGAAAAGAGATTCATATATCTTAAATTTAACAATAAAAATTGTGTACGTACGTATTTGGGTAAAACTATGACACATAAGTTTTGTTGTCACGTAGGGGAGGGTACGCTGATTCCACAGACCGGCAAACTTAGAGCGAACGGGTTGTACAAGTATAAAATTGTTTAAATCAATCTTATGAAATATTACCAGCTATTGTAACACATGTTTATACAAATACAAATAAATAACGTTCATAGCGTTTTGTCTCCGCGCGGCCGCAGAGTCCGCGGAGCGACCAGAGAGAGGTGTTTTCATTCTTTTTTCTAAATTCTGGCGGAACCCCGACAGAGGTATCACGGAACCCTAGGGTTCCGCGGAACACACTTTGAGAATAGCTGATCTAGATATTATATTATATTAATTTAAGGTAGTGTAGTAAACTCAATCGTTGCGAGCAAACACCATTTGTGTCATAACATCTACAAATTCCATAAAAACAACGTATTGTTCACGTTTATTCATAAGGCATATTGTGCGTCATTATAATCGCGTTCGCGGCAATCTTAGCCCGTAATGAGTCAGGCTAATCAGATGTTATACGGAAACTCGCGATTAAGGTTTCTATCCTGATAGACGCATAGTACATTAAATCTTTAGAACAAAACAATCATATTGTTGGTACTTATGAAACAAGGTCGGGGTGGCGTATGTAAATGTTGGTCGAGGAAAAATGCTTACTGCGATCACAATTCCATTACCACAAGACCTAATACGATCTATTAGGATTTGATGCCCAATAGTTCCTTTTATGAGTAACTAGCTTTCCGCCCGCGGCTTCGCTCGCATTATGTTGCGGTAAAAAGTACCCTATGTCCTTCTCCCGGTTCTAAGCAGCCTCCCCACCAAGTTTCAGCCAAATCGGTTCGGCCGTTCTCGAGTTATAAGTTCAGGCACTAACACGACTTTCTTTTATATATATAGATATGAGTTGGTTTGAAAATGAAATGTTCTCTGTTTTCAAACTCATTATTAAACCTTAGTTCCTGTTGCAAGACCTATAAATGATTATAATGTTTGCCATTGCCGGTAGGTATAGGACAAATATTTTGAACTGAATTATAATAATTTAAGTTCCTGTTTAAACTATCTACTATTCACCTGTAAATACAAGATCGCAGTGCGACGTACGTTTACTCATTCTGTTTTGGTTTAACGCGTCTGTATAAAATCCAAACATAGCAACGCAATTATTGTCATTATGCAAGAATAAAAGGTACTAGGTAGCATAGTATGTTGGTTGCCATTTCGTATTATACTTGAGTCGCTGTCCGTATATTAGTGACCTACATGCTCAATCAATGCTTGCTCGATACGTGTTTACAAGGTTACATACAGCTCACTTTGATGGTATCAAGATGCTACAGGAATATCTAATCTTACGCCTTTAATATACATATATCATTAGAAATTCCTGTTATAATGTAAAATCATGACTTTTAATACAGCGATTTTGTATTTTATATTAATAATCATGTGATAAGTTTATTTACACCTTTTCGTGTGGTCCAAAGAGTTTGAAGATAGTGACACACCTTATACACATTACATGTTTTATTTTATCGGCTTTTTATCAGATTATATTGTTGACAGTAAAACACCTTTCTCGCACAGAAATAAGAGTTATAAATCTCAACCGTATCGTATATAATACCAGCACTTACGGCGAAAGAAACACATTTAAAATATAATATCAATTATAATATGTGAATTAAATAGATAGCCCAGCGGATAAGCTCTTTATGTGGCATATAGCTCGGTGAACAAATGGTCGATGGGGTCGAAAAGTTTTCAAGTGGGGACCACAGATCGGATAACGCAGCGTCAGACATCCACCTACCAGGAGGACGGATGAGTTGGTAAAATCAGCCGGTTCATGGCAGATTAAGTTGCATCTCACCGAAACAAATGGATATCAATGGGAGGCTGATATAATGAATTCAATGGATACTATTTTACGGATTATAATATAACTTTTATATCCCAGTAAGCAATTAGTAATAATAATTACTCATCTTTATTACGCTAATTCGGTAAACAATACAAATAATGCGGTTAATAAAATTGTTTGTGGTAAACTTTAACCTGTAGACAATTTTAATATCCTTATATGTAATTGGTATTGATAATGATAAACATGTATTTAGTTTAGTCATCTTCCCTAACATAACTTATAAGGAAACTTATGAATGGGAGGATCGACTTTAATTTTTTTTTAATGTTTTTATATGATAATATTTTCCAGAAATATGTTTTGATAAAATACAGTGGCCAGGCGTTCAATTCTAGTCTTCTGTAACTAGGTTTGTTATAAATTTTCCTTCGATGTTTATTTTAGTTACTGACTATTAGTAAAGGACAAGTGTATTGTTATGACAAGAAACTATAATAGTACGAACCCACGGTTCTACTTAAGATAGCCATAGTTATTAAAAACATCACCAAGTACGATGAGTGGTTTGTTTTACGGAATTATTAGTTTTCCGAAAAATACTAACAGTAGGTACTTAATGAGAAATGTTTATTACTCACACATCATTGTGACCATGAAAGTCAAGATTAATTGGACAATCCGGTGGGTTGGCCCAAAATAGCATTTTCATCTAGTGCCCAATAATGTAATGTTTCCCTTTTTCTTGCACACTCGACTTTCATTCCGAAGGTTGTGTGCAGACCTGCGTGTGCTCTAGATTTTTCTTTTTAAAATTTATGTGCAATCTTAAACACGTAATTTAACGGTGATGACAAAAATACCTGTACCAATGCTCCAATTGTTGTATAATATTTTTCAATATAATTTTTTTCAAGCAAGAAGAAAATAGAAAATAAATTCATGTGAAATGCAAAGATTAAGAAAAAAACTGTCACCTTTGTTATATTAACCCCCAAGCGACAAGTCATGATTTAATATCTATATTTTATATTAACGTATTATAGTAATTGCATTCAATTGTAACACAGATAAAGAAACGCCCTATATTTCCCGACGACAGCATATCAATCAATTGTTGTAATATTTTACATAATTTGACTCTTAAAATCCTGAAAGTGTTTTCTATTATAATTTTTTATAAGTTTTAATATATATTATATAATTTTTATACCTACATATATTATATTTTTATACATATATATTTTTTAATATTACATATAAGTATGTTATTTACGTAGATAATGAATCTCAATATGAATTTATCAAACCATGTCAGTTTTTAAAGTAAAGTATATGTTTGTTACAGTTCTGAACTTAACCCTGATCGACTTGCCGGGTCTGACGAAGGTGCCCATCGGAGACCAGCCCGTGGACATCGAGCAGCAGATCAAGGGCATGATCTTCCAGTTCATCCGGCGCGAGTCCTGCCTCATCCTGGCCGTGACGCCGGCCAACACGGATCTGGCGAACAGCGATGCTCTCAAACTGGCTAAGGAGGTTGACCCACAAGGTGAGTCAACGAAACTGTTATTCTGTCTATGTCCTGATGTCTATGAATTTTTTAATGGTTAACTGATTTAGGAGAAGGAAAAAACTACAGTTAGGTTTATAAACACCAAGATTACATTTCATATTGAGCTAATCGGATAATACACGAACCTATGACATTTGATCAACCGTTTCGTCCCAAACGTCGTTTTTGGCCCGTTTATCCCAAGATAAATTTATGAAATCACGACAGATTTATAGGATTACACTTGCTCCCTGTCTTAAAATATGTATATACATTCTAATTATTATAATTAAAAAGTTTAAAATTATAGAAAACTAGCTGATCCGCACCCGGATATGCCCACTTTATTCCCATGTTTACTCACATTTGAAACCTTACCTGGGCTACTACGATTTTAAAACCAAGAAGACATTGGTTTAGCTGTTTTTGAGTTATACAATTAAAACGAAAATTGGTATTCATTTTAATGTACTGATTACTGATTGTGTATTGATTGATAATACATAATGAATGTAGTGAATAGATATTGTAAACTACAATTATTGTTTGTTAAAAGTGTACCTACGTCGCGACTATTGTCTCGCCGCATCACAATGGTAGTAAAAATTTTAATAAATGGACGCTTCTTCAATTAACCAATTCAACCAATTATGATTCGTGTATAAATAGTATAGGTGAATTCTTCTCAATATGACTGGATGGACGTTAGTAATTTGGCTGTTTTGTCGTTCTTGTATATTGAACTTACGAAATATCGTAATTAGGAGATGTAGTAAACATGGCATTATCTTATTCCTTATCTACAAAAACTTGGCTAATTTCGGTAAAACGGTATAGATAAACTGTCGTCTTGAATCCTCATGTGCGTCATCAAATACCATCAAATACCTATAGGTGTCGATATAACCATTACGGCTTTAGGCTTAATACATTATCTTCATCCCATTGTCGAAGGCCAATATTATTACGAACGAAAATGGAAACTGATAGATAAGATGTTTCAAATGCGAAATATTACCAATATAATAATATGCCATAATTACCAATTTTTTTTAAAGAATCGCGTATGTTATATCACACAAAGAAGAATTCCCATTTTGCGCACCAATTTTTTGAGCACCAAAATTTGCGCACCAATTCTATTCCCACTTTCCGCACCAACAATGTAGTAGTTGCTAGTGATGGGGTATTGATATACTAGGTGTATTATACGTTTGTAGGTGTTCGCACGATCGGTGTGATCACAAAACTGGATCTGATGGACGAAGGCACGGACGCGCGAGATGTGCTCGAGAACAAACTGCTGCCGCTGCGCCGCGGGTACATCGGCGTCGTCAACCGCTCGCAGAAGGACATCGATGGACGCAAGGACATCACTGCTGCTATGGCCGCTGAGAGGAAGTTCTTCCTTAGGTATGACCCTTTGTTTCAAGTTGAAACTTTTAATCTAATCTATTTGTTCTTACCCTTTTTGTTTCAAGTTGAATCTAATCTATTTGTTCTAACCCTCTCACACAGCCCTAGAATTAAGTCTTTAAGCTGTAGGTTAAATTTAGACGTGTTCGGTCTTTCGTTGTGAGTATATTGGTGTCGTGTCGTAAACCGCTCGCAGAAAGACATTGATGGATGCAAGAATATTACTGCTATGGCCGCTGAGATAAACTTTCCTTATATTTTTCCGGTTTAAACCATTGTTTTATTCAAATGTTTAGCGAGATAGAATTTGATGAGTTATATCGTGCTTTGTGGGTATATTGGTGGCGCAGAGTTCACCACTGGCTATGACCGCTGATATCAGGATATTCCTCAGATACAGCTTATTTTAAACTTTACTATCTGAATTTAGCAATCTCCATTACATCACCAGGGGAAAACAGTTTCACAATACATTAACAATTTTGCTGAAGTGTGTTTGTGACAATACTCTTACATATTAGAACTAAAACGTATGTATTTTGTAGTCACCCATCGTACCGGCACCTCGCGGACCGCCTCGGCACCCCGTACCTGCAGCGCGTGCTGAACCAGCAGCTGACCAATCACATCCGCGACACGCTGCCGGGGCTCAGAGACAAACTGCAGAAGCAGCTGCTCACGCTGGAGAAAGATGTGGACCAATACAAGCACTTCAGGCCCGATGACCCTTCTATCAAGACTAAGGCTATGTTGCAGTGAGTATGAATTATAGAAAGGTCGTGGTGATAAAATATATAGAATTATTAGAAAATGGTATAGGAAAAATTACAAAATCAACGTCAAGGTTACGTTCTCGAGTGGGAGTCGAACCCACGCCACCCAGTTTAGCCCTGGTTGCGCTAGCTACTACGCTATCGAGGAGTTATGTAAGAGCTTGAATTTATCCCATACCCTCTAATAATAGTTATGATGACGATAATAAAGATAAATATACAAATACTGCTGGACAAAAGTGCACACAGAAACATCCCGAGATAATCCGTGATAAGTTCTAAACTTACCGTTTGCAAAATTTCTGATACACTTAATAAAATATACATACATAGATAGATATTTATGGTGCTTCTTTCTTAATAAGTCGCTTGATTTCTTACTTTTATTGATTTATTAGCCACACTAAACACATAATAACTATGTTATAGAATGATACAACAACTGCAAACGGACTTCGAGCGCACGATCGAAGGCTCCGGCTCGGCGCAGATCAACACCAACGAGCTGTCCGGCGGCGCCAAGATCAACCGGCTGTTCCACGAGCGGTTCCCCTTCGAGATCGTCAAGATGGAGTTCGACGAGAAGGAGCTGCGGCGGGAGATCGCCTTCGCCATAAGAAACATCCACGGTATTAGGGTCAGTACAATTAATTATTTATTACAACACCAACGAGCTGTCCGGCGGCGCCAAGATCAACCGGCTGTTCCACGAGCGGTTCCCCTTCGAGATCGTCAAGATGGAGTTCGACGAGAAGGAGCTGCGGCGGGAGATCGCCTTCGCCATAAGAAACATCCACGGTATTAGGGTCAGTACAATTAATTATTTATTACAACACCAACGAGCTGTCCGGCGGCGCCAAGATCAACCGGCTGTTCCACGAGCGGTTCCCCTTCGAGATCGTCAAGATGGAGTTCGACGAGAAGGAGCTGCGGCGGGAGATCGCCTTCGCCATAAGAAACATCCACGGTATTAGGGTCAGTACAATTAATTATTTATTACAACACCAACGAGCTGTCCGGCGGCGCCAAGATCAACCGGCTGTTCCACGAGCGGTTCCCCTTCGAGATCGTCAAGATGGAGTTCGACGAGAAGGAGCTGCGGCGGGAGATCGCCTTCGCCATAAGAAACATCCACGGTATTAGGGTCAGTACAATTAATTATTTATTACAACACCAACGAGCTGTCCGGCGGCGCCAAGATCAACCGGCTGTTCCACGAGCGGTTCCCCTTCGAGATCGTCAAGATGGAGTTCGACGAGAAGGAGCTGCGGCGGGAGATCGCCTTCGCCATAAGAAACATCCACGGTATTAGGGTCAGTACAATTAATTATTTATTACAACACCAACGAGCTGTCCGGCGGCGCCAAGATCAACCGGCTGTTCCACGAGCGGTTCCCCTTCGAGATCGTCAAGATGGAGTTCGACGAGAAGGAGCTGCGGCGGGAGATCGCCTTCGCCATAAGAAACATCCACGGTATTAGGGTCAGTACAATTAATTATTTATTACAACACCAACGAGCTGTCCGGCGGCGCCAAGATCAACCGGCTGTTCCACGAGCGGTTCCCCTTCGAGATCGTCAAGATGGAGTTCGACGAGAAGGAGCTGCGGCGGGAGATCGCCTTCGCCATCAGAAACATCCACGGTATTAGGGTCAGTACAATACATTTATTTATTTCAGTATCTCTACGAGTAGTAGAGACGGACGAGCACTAAAACCTGTATTTTATCCCCACGCAATGTGTAGTGCGACGAATTAACAGGTTTGTGCTTGTTTACCTGATTTGTATTAAAATGCGCGTTAAGCCCCGCCCACTTTGGACAAGTTGCGACTCGAACATCAGCATCGATCGATGCGGATGCGGATGTTGATGCTGATGCTGATGTCTAATTTAATGCTGATCATCAGCGGATGCTGATGCTGATGCTGATATCCGCAACAACCCTGATCTCTACCATGAGTTCTAGCAATATACACTCGCTAGCGACTGCAGTAAAAAAATGTGTGAAAACTTGAACAGCGCCTCTAGTTTGGTACTAAATGCTCAATCAAAAAGCTAATTGTACAGACTGCGTATTTATCCGTATCCGCTGTAGTAACGTCAGGCGATTTAACTATGACAACTCATGGAAAAGGTACAGGATCAACGGGTTGTTCTATGAGTGCTTCCCCTTCGAGATATTCAAGATAGACTATTTTATTTAGCCTTCCAAAATTTTTCCTGCTTGAATATTTAAGGAAACACAATTAGTACCAGTACCAGTACCAATGACGCGATAAAAAATGTTTTATGTTAAGTTACATAAGTTTCATTCACCGGCCCGCATTGACCAGCGTGGTGAATTATGGGCTAATCTCTCCCGCTAGAGAGATGTCCCTGTATCCCAGCAGTGGGAACGTAAAAAAGTGTGATGATGATGATGATACATAAATTTTACGATATAAACAATGAGCGGTGAGTTGTTGATGGAGTGTATATTTAACTAACTCATTGTATTTGACAGCGAGACAGATTGATGTGCTTTTAATATGTGTCTATGTAGAACTACGAACAATTTTCAAGACAAATTGTTGGTAAATTTCACACGATTATCTCCGAGCGATTGTTTCTGTGCGAGACGTTTTAAATATTATTATTTCTATGATCAATTTGTCAACATACCAATGCAATATTATTTGTTGTGTTATTGTTTGTTTGAAATTCCGTGTTGGATACACGACTTTCGTTCCAAAGATCGTGGGTTCAAACTGCACCGGATTTATCTTCTTGAAATATGTATGTGCGCTTTAAAAATGCGTGTTCTCGTGAAGGCAAATATAGTGAGAACGAGCAGGTTCTAAAAACTAATAACTTAAAAAAAAAGTTTGAATGACATGAGACATTATTTAAGGACAGTGATTTAATAAATTATAATAGAGATTATTATGATTGTTTGTTTTATCTTTATGTTTATTTCTGTTTAGGTGGGTTTGTTCACACCAGACATGGCGTTTGAAGCTATAGTCAAAAAGCAGATTGGACGTCTAAAGGAGCCGTGCCTCAAATGTGTGGATCTCGTGGTTTCGGAGTTATCTAATGTTGTGCGCATCTGCACCGATAAGGTAAGACAATACATAGTATACAAAACACTCAAAAATACTCAAAAATAAGGAAACGACGGAAAATTTGGATTCAATCAGAATTTGTACAATGAGTCAAAGCTTCCAGAAGTAGACAAACATTATAAATATTGGAAACAAAATTTACAACTCAGATTTATCCTAGGTGACATCGACACTAGAAACTAAAACTAAACTAGTCTATCTATACAAAATTCCATTGACTTTTTCCAGCAGGTGAGAGTGGTTCAATGTTCTTAAAAAAATAATCTAGCCCTAAGCCTAGGCACAATATTGAAGTAACCGAAAATAACTCACTACACACTACTATCTCATAAATAGTCATCTTCCACTCCACTATGCCGTAATCCTCATTTAATTATTTCACTTCCTTCATTACTATTTTTTAACAGCGCGACAAAATAAAACAATTGCGGAGCGCTGACCTCAATTTACCACGCTACGTTATACAAAACGAGCGAGTGACTTGTCAATAAAAATGACATTGCTTATCTCAATTTCAGACAGTTCAATGACTCATAATATTAGGATGCCTTCAAATTTATCTTTATCTTTTAAATTTGTCTTTATCAGCTTTGATAACATTAGAATAATTTGTTAATCATTAACCTCACCAAACCTAACGAAAACAAATGAAATAAACAAATTAGTGTTATCTATATAGTCTTCAAGACTAAGTAAATGTGACCAATCAACTTTTGATTATATTTTAGTGGTCGTTATCAAACACTACTCTTGAGTATTCTGACTAATGTTCCGATTGATAAAGTTACTAATCAGATATGTAATCTTGACTTATAACGTGAATGAAGGTGTTGTCTCGACATTTTATTCCAAATATTTTTTCAAATCTTCTTCAAAAGTCTTTATGATGCCCAATGGTTGCGATCGTAAGGCACTTAATATTTCCGGTTTTTGCGGCTTGAATCACTGTAAACTAGCTCTAACTAAATCATCTCTCCATCTTGTTAATTTAACCAGCTCTATTGACAGTATCGGTTCAGCAGCATGAAAATAAATAAAAAACAGTAAAGACTATGTATATTTAATATTTAACATAAAAATTAAAATAACTAATGTGTTGTAAGTACAAGTGAAAGCCTCATCCATTTTCATCTAAGCCCTAGCGGCATGAGTAACAAACAAATAATTCAATCAATGCTGTGGTACTCTACACAAGTCCAGATTGTTTTGTATACATTTAAGTGAAGGAGTACTTATCACATTAATATTACAAGCTAGATATGAGTATCTTTCGGTTTAACCTTCGTAAGTAGTTCCTAATAAATAATTTTAAATGAATGATATATAGCCCAGTTATATATTTTATTATTTATTTATTTTATTTAACATTGTTTGGAAAACCAACGGCTAAAACATCAATGATATAAACTTAAATGAAAATCATTGCAGATGTCTCGCTACCCCCGCCTGCGCGAAGAGACGGAGCGCATCATAATGTCGCACGTGCGGTCGCGCGAGCAGCAGTGCAAGGACCAGCTGGTGTTGCTGGTCGACTGCGAACTGGCATACATGAACACCAATCACGAGGATTTCATAGGATTCGCCAAGTATGTATAATGACTTTAATCGCGTTAGGTCATTGCATGGTAGACTATTGCATAACAGCTTGGGGTAGACTTGTTACGGAGTTTCTGATTTCGGGGGTGAATAAAGATTTATGTTATTGGAATTGCCAGAATTGCCCAGATTATGTTGTAAGTAAATTATAACAAAATTAAGTTTGAAACCTTTTCGGATGTTTTACCTACTTCCATATAATAGTCAGGGATCCGTAGTACATGGAAATCAAGTGATTACTAACAAGCTAATTTTTGGTGAGTATCTTCGTTTCGATGAGACGTCCAAAGATATCCTATACCCAACTCTCGATTGTGGTAGCTAACAGAGATATCAAGGATTAAAAAATTCAAGGATGTAAAAACGGGATAACAGACCACGAAATTTGTAGGACAATATGTTATATCTCAAGATAATTATCTAAATTATATAAAAACATGTTTGTCCTACAAAACCTATGGTTTGATCAAAGAGTCCGCCATTTCCAAAATGTGTCGAAAACGAGGTCAATTTAAATGATTACTATGATTACTAACCAGCTGATTTTTTGTTGTATACTTAATTAATATTTATAAAATCTAATGGACATATTGTCCGACAAATTTTGTGGTCCGTTATCCCGGTTTTACATCCTTGAATTTTTTAATCCTTGATATCTCTGTTAGCTACCACAATCGAGAGTTGGGTATAGGATATCTTTGGACGTCTCATCGAAACGAAGCTACTCACCAAAAATTAGCTTGTTAGTAATCACTTGATTTCCATGTACTACGGATCCCGGCCTATAATACTAAAGATCACTTGGACAAGAAATCATATATGACTTATATATAAATTTGGTGAAGGAAGTTATCACGACGTTATCTATGACTGGCATTTTATCTGAGTGTTTGAATATCGCATCGTGAGTCATTATGACGTAATCAGACGAGTTTTGGGATAATTGTATTAAAAAAGTCTATTATGGTAAACTTTGGCATTTTTGTTAATAGTGGTATTTCTGAAGCACTCATACGACTTACTATGCGATAAATTTAAATAAACTTAAATCTAAAATTTGATGTTGTGTGGTAGAGGTTATACATAATTACTCTTTCAAAATATGGACCAAATTAGACTGTTTCTAATAAAATGGGTAATGAAATGTAACGTACATTGTTAACTTCCAAATTATATAAGTTTTTGTTTTATAGTGATTGACCCACTCCTAATTTATATAAAAAGATTTATGTCAATTATTTCCATAAATTTTAAAGATAAGAAGATAACTTGGAAAAGTCAATAAATACAATCAAATATAATTTAAAAATATGTTACTAATAGATCTGCATAACTTATTTACATAGTATCTTGCCATCTCGCTTGTCGCATGCTAGTCTCATATATTTCTGTGTTCGGCAAGGTATATTATTATATATATTGTACACATTGCAGCAGTGTACGATCTGTGCACAAGGAAGCGTCCCCGTGAGTGGCAATCACACAAATAACTATTATTACCCTATATTTGGATTACTGTAAATATTTGTTTAATATTTCAGCGCACAGAACCAATCTGAGAACGCTAATAAGTCGGGCGGGCGTTCGGCGCTCGGGAACCAAGTCATTAGGAAAGGATACATGTGCATTCACAACTTGGGAATTATGAAAGGTAAACGAAAATGTTGCAGTAAATGTAAAAAAGAGCCTTGTTAGCAAAGCGGCACATTCAATTCAAGCACATTAGATTTTCATTCCGAAAGTTGCCGCGAACCTTTTTGATATCTTTTTAATCAGTCTACAACCTGACT
Source organism: Chloroclystis v-ata (assembly GCA_963691955.1). Classification (NCBI taxonomy): domain Eukaryota; kingdom Metazoa; phylum Arthropoda; class Insecta; order Lepidoptera; family Geometridae; genus Chloroclystis; species Chloroclystis v-ata. The sequence goes on from OY829905.1 coordinate 9,193,623, forward strand.
TGAGGGCGATCTACTAAACATCCAAGAAATTCAGCAAGAATGTTATAACAATTTATTATTATATCCATGGATATATCCAATATTTAATTGTTATACATATATCTTCTATTGCATAAAAGAAAGTCGTATTAGTTACACTATTTATAACTCAAGAACGGTTGTACTGATTTGGCTGAAAATTAGCGGAGAGATTGCTTAGAATAAGGAAGAGGGCATAGGATACTTTTTACCTCGAGAAATCGAATATAACGGGGGCGAAGCCGCGAGGCGGAAAGCTAGTTTATAATACAATAGAATATAATAAAATCTGTTGCAGGTGGTTCCCGCGACTACTGGTTCGTCCTGACATCGGAGAGTATCTCGTGGTTCAAGGACGAGGAGGAGCGCGAGAAGAAGTACATGCTGCCTCTGGACGGGCTCAAGCTGCGCGACCTGGAGCAGGGGTTCATGTCGCGCCGGCACATGTTCGCGCTCTTCAACCCGGAGGGCAGGAACGTATACAAGGTATACAATACACTATTTTTTAAATGTTTTATTTGATAAGCCCTGATAAGCTTTAAGCTTGTGTTACGGGTGCTAGATACCGCGACTAGACGCAAGAGGTTGCGGGTTCGATTCCCGCCTCGGAATAACTATTTGTATGACCTGCAAATATTTGTTCCGGGTGTCTGGATGTTATTACGTATAGTAAAAAAATCTATCTATCTATGTATATATTATTAAGTAAAACAGAAATCTAGCACCCGTAACACAAGCTTCGAGCTTACCACTGATTGTGCTATGTGAATTGTCCGGCAATATTTATTTTATTTATTATTTATTTCGCCATACCTAGCATTTGATGACCCAAAATAGATCAATTTTTAATACCACAGTATTATCTAATGAACGACTTATTTACATACATACTCACTTTTTCGTTTCAGGATTACAAGCAGCTAGAGTTATCGTGTGAAACGCAAGACGACGTAGACTCCTGGAAGGCGTCTTTCCTCCGCGCCGGGGTTTACCCGGAAAAGACCTCAGAAGCCGCTAACGGGGACGAGGTATAGCCTTGCCTAAACCCTTGCCTGATATTCCAATATACCCCTAATATCTCCTTTAACTTTACCCTGTTATGTGAGCTTATATTATTAATATTGCTTAACCAATTTTTCTGTAAAAACTGTCGTGGTTTGATGAATTCATATCACAATTAAACGAGAAATCCACCTCTTATATACTTCTAAACCAAATCCAACGTTTAAAAAAGGTTTGTGGATTTAGTTTATTCTAATATGAATTGAATTGTTTCTCAATTACGGGTGTGTATGGTTATTATACGATCTGTTGTTTTGTCATGCTATACAGAGTGAAGGATCAGAGGTTTGTTCGGCAGGCTTTTGAAACAGTCACACACACACGAAAACACGTAGACACATCGTGTTGAAGTGAATTTCAAGAATTTGTGTAAAAACCCTTCTCTATCTCTATTAGTTTGGGAATATTTTTGTAGAATATTACGAAAATATTACGAAAGCTTAGTTTTCTTGAAATGCATTGTAGTATGCGAGTATCTGGTTATAGCACGCGATCATTTTAGAACACCGACAATTAAACAGTCATGTTTGACCTTTGCTAGTGTGTGAACTGTTTGTTGGATGTTTATTATCTACGTACAATTTCGCATGTTTTATGTTTAATTTTCTTTTATAGTTATTTCTGCCGGGGTTGAGTGGCAATAAGAGAGTAAGTCCAACGCATTCAATGCTTGGTTTGCCGCGGTGATTGAGGGGTGTTATGAAATTCTGTTAGGTCCAGTTCTTGTGAAGCATGCGCAAGAGAAAATGTTTTACTTAGAATAGAATACGAAGGAATACTCCGCATTGTAATTTACCATTGTCTTAGTTTGGTTTTGGGTGATCCAGGTATTTTGTTTGTTCTAATCACTTTGTCTAGATTATTGGTAAGTATAACAGATAGATAACATTGTTATTGTTAAAGATGTGCCGTCTATACCTATTTGTATCATATATTATCTTATCTATACTAATATTATAAAGCGGAAGAGTTTGATTGTTTGTTTGTTTGTTTGTTTGTTTGTTTGAACGCGCTAATCTCAGGAACCGCTGGTCTGATTTAAAAAATTCTTTCAGTGTTGGATAGTCCATTTATCGAGGAAGGTTATAGGCTATATTACATTTTCAAAAAAATTAGGGATCCGTACGGACAACCCAAATATGTAACCCAAGATGTAAAAAAAAATCCTTATATCGCATGCGCTGCGAAAAGTATTCATTTTAGAGATATACAATGTACTACAATTTTGTAGAAAACATTAATACCTACAAAAAATGTCGCGACAGCATATATCTAACTATTATAGTTATGTCACAATAAGTGTTTTAATTTTTAATATAATTAATTTAAATGCCGGCGCTAGGAAAAGCTCTATATTTGTATTTTCAAATAAAACATTATCAAAATAAGTTACATTGTAATTACGAATATTTCAATATCTCTTTAAAACTTTTTAAATGATTCAATTCGGACATTCCATTCGAAAGATATCAGAGTTTAAAAATGTAAGTACCGAAATAAACCAGCCCTTTCGGTAAGGTATCATGCTTTGTACGGGGACTCCGTCAGTACCTACTAAAATAAAGTCTTTAAACGAAAGTAGGTATATGGCTATCGTCTAAGATTGATTCACTTTTATGATAGTAAAAAAAGTGGCCAAGTGCGAGTCGAACTCGCCCATGTAGGCTTCCGCAGCAATTATTTATGTATATGTATGAGTTTATGACTTCGTTCAAACCAATTTTCGTTGGTAGTAATCTATACTAATATTATAAAGCTGAAGAGTTTGATTGTTTCTTTGTTTGAACGCGCTAATCTCAGGAACCGCTGGTCCGATTTTAAAAATTCTTTCAGTGTTGGATAGTCCATTTATCGAGGAAGGTTATAGGCTATTTTTTATAAAAACCATACGAGATAACTTAAAGAAACGCAAGCGAAGCTGTCGGCAGGTCAGCTAGTTATTTATATTTATGCTCCATTTCACGATATTCTTAGCTTGTTGCGTCTAACTTACTCGCTGATGATGAAACATCAAAGTATCTATTATAAAAAGTGCATCCAACTAACTCGAAAATCATCATCATCATTGACATGTTATCGACTTGTTTGTGTTTCCACGTGATGGTTTTTGAGTTAAATATTGTAATATTTTCTTCATATTTACGTAATATATGCCAGGCACTACAGGGTTCCGCATAGCATGGGTTTAATAGACGCTAAAGCTGTTTTGAATCATTGTACCTAGATGTCATAAAGCCTAGCTTACATAAAAATTCCCAAAAATGTTTTACATCAAGCACAATAAAATATATTCTGCAAGGTATATAGATATTTTATACTGCTATAATCCGCTGCTTTAAAAAAATATAATAATCATATAAATCATGGCACTCACACCGCACACACTCCGATACGTCAAAATACAAATACTTTCCTCATATATTACAATAACTATCACCGAAAAATGGAAAGAGACAAAAACTAGCCTATGTCATTCTCCAACCCTTTAACCATCTCCATACAATCACATCAATTCGTCGCTCTCTTTCACCGTGAAAGACGGACAAAGTAACAGACACTCACATACACTTTCCCATTTATAATATTTGTTTATGGAGGTTCCCACAGGAATTATACAGAATATAATATAGAAAAAAAAGTTTTTTTTACTGTATATACTGTGGGAAGCTTGACAAAAAAAAAACAACATAAATCATTTTTTTATTCAAATTTTACAACACTTAAACAGAAGTTCATGACGGTTGAATAACAACTTATTTAACAAAAAAAAATACAAATTCTAAATATGTTCTAAAACAAAAACCAAACTGAAAATAACACAAATAATGTGATTACCTACTTACGGGTACCTACAAATAACAGTGATTACATATTAGTATAGATGTATTTTTAGAAGAGTTTTAAAAACCGTTTCAGAGTTCCGACAACTCCGGCTCCAGCAGTATGGACCCGCAGCTGGAGCGTCAGGTGGAGACGATCCGCAACCTGGTGGACTCCTACATGCGCATCGTGACGAAGACGACGCGCGACCTGGTGCCCAAGACCATCATGATGCTCATCATCAACAATGCCAAGGACTTTATTAACGGCGAGCTGTTGGCGCATCTCTATGCTTCTGGTGACCAGGTTTGTAGTTCCGACAACACACCGGCTCCAGCAGTATGGACCCGCAGCTGGAGCGTCAGGTGGAGACGATCCGCAACCTGGTGGACTCTTACATGCGCATCGTGACTAAGACGACGCGCGACCTGGTGCCCAAGACCATCATGATGCTCATCATCAACAACGCCAAGGACTTTATTAACGGCGAGCTGTTGGCGCATCTCTATGCTTCTGGTGACCAGGTGTGTGGTTCCCGCTATGTTTTATTAGGAACTGCGAATCGTCGCTATACGTGTTATATGGATTTACTCGCGTGAATGTATTTTCCCGTGGTTAAAAGTAACCTATGTTTTTTAGGGCACAGATTCGGCAATTGATTCAGCTGTTTTGATGTGAAAGATTAACAAAGTTTCGTCTTTTAATTGTAGGAATAGACTTAAACAGCTATTATAACTATTAAATGATAGTAATCAAATTATTAACTATAGAAAAAATCTATTCACTTGTTTACGTTATGAAACCTACATCTAGCACCTTTCGTTCTTCTGCATTGAATCCCTGTAAAAACTACCCTCCAATCTGTTAATTATTTTCCAGTCACAAATGATGGAAGAATCGCCCGAAGAAGCTCTAAAACGCGAGGAAATGCTCCGCATGTACCACGCCTGTAAAGAGGCGTTGCACATAATCGGGGACGTCTCCATGGCAACCGTCAGCACGCCCGTGCCTCCTCCCGTCAAGAACGACTGGCTGGAGAGCCGCCTGGACTCGAACCCGCGCCTGTCGCCGCCCTCGCCCGGCGGCCCGCGCCGCGCCACCCCGCAGCAACAAGGTATCATTATAACAAGAGCAAGATCAATTATACATAATGTTCCTTGAAAGGCTCATAGATGTCTCTACCGGTGTTGGCCTTTATTCATTTATTGATTCAGATTTTGTCCGTAAAATCACAAAGAATAACTTGGACCTGTCATCACTATCAATCACCTGATGCTACGGTTATAAAAAGACCCCCCCCCCCTTTTTTTTTAACCGTAGCATCAGGTGTAGAATTTCGAGGTTTTCACGTTATTTTTCGATTGCGTAGCGGTTAAGCACATCTAGGGAGATACTGGCGTTTGCGATTCCCGAAAAAAATGTCCAGCAATACCTATTTATATTGTGTGTATTCTCCAGGCTCCATGGGTCAGCGAGGCGCCCCGCCTCCACCCGCGACGGGCCGGCCGGCGCCGCCGCTGCCGTCGCGACCCGGCGGCGCCGCGCCGCCGCCGCCCGCCGGCCGCCCCGTGCCCGGACAGGGCCTGCCTGCCCCGCTCATACCCACGTGAGTACACATACCGCACCCCCACTACATAGTGTAAAACACATTTGGTGTAAAACTGTTAAATAACTATTTTAATTTAATAAATTATTCTTTTCTATAGGCCGGCGAGGCGCCTCTTTAGTATTTGTTTAACAATGTGGGAATATGAAACGGGCAACATACTATTAATGTTTTCGAGTACCTGATTTTCGTTGGCTTAATAGTACGATACGGCTTTAATTCTGAAGGTCCGTGTACAAGCCCCGCGGCGCACTTCTGCAATAAAAAATATATGCGCGGTTTAAACTCGTGTTTTTGCTAATAGACAATAACATTGATAAAGAGTACAAAGAATATAATTTTTTTTTTCAATATTACATTTTATTATGTTTCATGTTTTAACATCAAAATATTTATATACTCTTTGCAAACATGACAACCCGTGAATACAAGTTGAACTTAGCGATTTCAAATATACCAAAGCTATTAACAAGGTAGCTTGGCTTTTTCTATGGACATGTAAGGCATTTGTGTGGGTGATGTAACAGCCATAATCTCAGCTTTATAAATTAACGTATCTATTTAATAGTAGGTAATGCTTTTTATGTGTAACTAACAGTAGGTTTAGATTGAGCGTTTGCTTGTTTTCGCAGGCGACGCTAAGGCGAGCGGACCGTGAACTCTAACTAAAATATATACAAAAAGGTACTAACCGCAATTGGGCTTGTTAACTTATTGCAGTTGCAAGCTCCAAGCAAACTAAAACGCCTAAACGGCTTTAACTTACTGACTAAAATACCAATTGTAGTAAGTTAACAAACTGACATAGTTATTATATATATACGATATTAGTTATATAAAATCATTATGATACGCCTGACAAATGTTGCTTCCATGAAAGTTAAAGTTCTAGAATGTAGATTAAATTATATTCTGCTTTTATATCTTCTGCGGGCAGCCTGTTTGTAAATCGAATTATTTTCGTTATATATTTCCTACTTATATTTTTTTAATAATTTATCGCGTCTGCAATAGTATATTTTGAGACTAATCAGTTGTGGACGATAATGAAATAAATAACACACTGCTGCCCACAGTGAGATGAACGTTTATCGATTTATATTATTAGAATTCAATGAATATGTAAACTTAATATTAATTATAGTAATTTAAAGACTTCTGTGTCGGTCAAAGTATTTAGTGGAAGTAAGTGTAGGATATTGTTATGATGCACTTTAAAGGGTTAAAACTAAAATAGAACTAAGCACTGCATGAAATGTGTGTGTGGTCTTCGATGTTTCTAACATAACTTTTTTATTTCATGTAAACAATTATATTCAATTATGCATAATATTTCACAGTTACCCTGTAAGAATAGTTTTAAATATATTTATCTATATGTATTAATTATGGCGGTTACATTACCACAGAGTGTCTTACAGAGAAACTGTGGGATTGATGAAAACTATGCTATTTCATCAATGGCGCCATCTGTATCTTTTTGAAATGTCGTGAATGCAATACACCTACTGTCAAATGTGTGATTTTGATGAATATTTCACATAGTAGGGAAACTGTGTCACCTGGCACGTTTTGTAGATTTCAATACCAGTCTTTATGAAAATTTTAATTTCTTTGTACCACAGGGTTTAAAAGTTGTTGTCACAATTCTTGCAAAAGTTTTGTAAAGTTATTACGCACGAACCTGTCAACAATTTTGAAACAAAAATACCGGATATATAATATATTATAGTATTTGCCCATATAATTAAAAATTACCTTTTAATACGGCTTAAAAAAGGATGTTTATTACGTCTAAGGGTCAATTTCAAATGTCCCATCTTATCACGTAATTAGACCTGTTTTGAGTCTAAATGCGGTCATAACATACCGTTAGATACATCTTATAATCTAAAGAATTAACACCCAATTTATCAAATGAATGCAAGGCTCATATTTAATTATCTAATTAATTATTTAATTATCTACAAACCTAAAAATTGTCTTACCCAAAAACCATACTATTTAATTTGAAGATGGTAGGTACCTATACAGGGCGTCCCAAAGTTATGGGCCATGAAGGCTAAAAAATACTATGTTACTTAAGCAGAGTTATTTTTTTTTAGCTATTCTTTCGATTGATATCATAAAAGTAGAGTAATTTTTTTTTCCACATGTAAGTCGGTTCGATTCCCAGACAAAGCAAGTAATTTTTAGAAAATCTATGAATGCAGAAGTACTTACTTTTAAAAATAAAATGAAGTCTTCTTTGAGCAAAATTCACTATCTACGATATTTAAGGTACTTCATGGCCCATTACTTTGGGACGCCCTGTATATAGGCAAAAGATCACAACGTTAACTTGGTCCTCGAGTGGGAGTCGAACCCATACCACCCAGTTTAGCCCTGGTTGCGCTAACCACTACGCTATCGCTGTTTAAATTGTTTAATCCAAAATAAAATCTACACAAGTCCAGTTGATCTGCAAGTAAATAAGTCTAACTTGTGTATACGATGGCTAGGAGGCCTGGCGGGGGGAGCGGGGCGAGCGCGGCGGCGGGCGCACTGAACCAGCTGCCGCCGCACATGCGCACTCAGATCAACCAGGCGGTGGGGCAGGCCGTCACCAACGCGGCCATCAACGAACTCAGCTCGGCCTTCGCCAGATTCAAGTAATACCTTTGTGAGGAAACTGGATAGTGTTGGGGTATGAATAATGCAGGGGTCAAGGGGCTGATATCGCAGCGTTTGGCTTGGAATGGTTAAGGTTTTAGGGGGCGATATTGCAGCGTCTGATTAGGAATTTGATTCCCGGAAACTAGACTCAAATGCATTGTTGAAAAATATTATTGCACTAAGAAGGGCTTTTAGACCCTTACGGGTGGTTTGGTCTGAATGTCAAAATGTACTACGTGCATTGTTTTAATTTCGTTTTGAATGAATATTTTTTCTTGAATTTTAAATGAACTATTTTTGTTGTTACCTTACATTACAATGGTAGGTATGAGATTCCTTCAGTAAGTCTTCATAATAGCTATACATGCTGGAAATCTCGATCAATTAGAGATATAATAGTGGCCAGTTATAAAATATAATAGAGTCCTTTCAGCGTTATAAAGAAACGTTAAGTATATTGATGGTTCGGAAAGCGTGACAGAAATCACACCGCTGTTTTTAAGTGGAGTCAAAATTGTTCATCGCTGCGATATCAGTCACCCTTCAAATCAGTCGGGCGTTATTCTTATTCCAGCATTACAAAAAAGTTTATTGGAAACCGTTCTAGCGTTGGCTAGACAAGTAATCTCAATAAATCTAGGAAATCAATTATAATTCCTTTATAAAACTTTGGCTGATAAAGCCTCAATTTGAAAGGCATGTTTATAACGAGTTTACAAACAGCGCTGGATATCTGGTATATTCGCGGAAAAGTGGGAAAAGCTTATTTAAGTTAATCCTAGCACTGTTTGTATCTCTGCCCCAAGTGTGTAAGCTCATAACATTGTTTGTCGCAACGCACATGTCTTTTTAAGTCCTCGACTCTATTATATTTTACAAACAAAATGTTACCAAATTTATTGCATACTAAATTTAATGAAATATTGTGCTAAATTTACACATAGAGGACCTTTCAAGACGAAAACAAGGGAGTTCTGTTTCTTATTAAACTTATAGTGAAATTTAATCTTATGAAGTAGTTATACGGATTTGTATACCAGTCGCATTTTGTACTACAATTGGTTCTGAGAAACAAAATTCTGTCTAACTGCTGATGTCTTTGTGTTTTTGACTGTTTAAAATATCGAGAACATTGCTTTCTGTTTTGATAAAATAACACTTTTATATGTTAGCGTTTATTACACAATTCTAATTCGATGATATAATATTTTTTTCTGATGACTCATTATCGTTTCTGGCTTTATGTAATGAACGCTAACGATTGAATAACTTTAATATTATAATTAATGTAAACTCTTTTACTGACCACATTTAAATTTCCTCCTAGTACTGATAAACTTCTGAGAAATTTGTTTTTGTGTTGTGCCGCACTATTATTTTTAATCGTTCCACGCTTATCAACTAAATTCTGTGATACGTCCGATTCAGACCGCAACTTGCTCAACCTGCTATGTCGAAGATCACACACTATACTGTAGTATTGTCGAGGTCCACTACATCACATTCCAAATGTCGACTAGACACCCTACTATACTAAGTATACAATTATAAGCATCACAATTTAAAATGTTGAATGAAAATGTGTAAATGTAAAGTGTCCAAAAATTTAAACTTATGAATATCGTTCAGTATTATTGCGATCGTAATAATAAATTGTTATTACACACAGCGCTTGTTGGCTAGCAATGAAGTGCTTATTTTTACAATGATTTAGCCCTACTGCATAGTTACTGTGTAAGTACTATGGGGATTATTTGTAAATGTTTCATTCAGTGGCTTAATATAGGTGTATATTGGATTATGTAGCTATAGCTAAGTTTGATTCGCGGAGGGCGTTGCCCGGGAGAGCATATCATTTGTTTTGTATAAAGGAGGGTATCGGGTTATTCGTTGTTACCGCACACGTAGCGTAGACCGTCACGTCAGTGTCTAGATGTTTCAGTAGCGTAGGACTTACGTCTATAACGTTTCCTCTCTTATATAGCGACGGTGTATTCTATACCTACATGTTATATGCATTTACTCGAACTTATTCAGCTTATTTGTTATTGTATGTTTACAGTTACGAAACACTGACGTATTAAAAAAATCGTATGAAATAATCACATTATACTCAATTTGTATTTAATGTACTTATGAAGGCTAAGACCAAAGCAGTTGTATCTTATATTGTTGCTGTTAGCAATAACTTTGGTCAATTATTAGAATGTTTTATTGATGGTGATACAATATGAATTCGTTATTAAATATTACAATTTAGATCATTGGCATTTTAATATTTCTAAATCATCTCTGGGTATCGTTCAGATTTAATCGTGCTACTTCGGAAGGATGTTTAACTCATTCATCGAATTAGGTGTATTATAAAACATAAGTTTTGAATATTGTCGCTGCTCGAAGGACCATAAACGTGACGTCCGCATCAGGAGCAGAGTTCCTACATCATAGTCGTTTTATACTGTCATCCTTTTACTAATATCCTCCAATAACGGCTAAAAACCATGCGTATAAAAACATAAAGATCTATTTTATTTTCTTAAAAAAAAAACAAAGAGATTATCTTGAGAGAATGGTATGAAAATGTTCCTGAAATAAAATGTTTACTCAAACTATATAAATTTTATGAAATACCATGTCCGATAATAAGCATGATAAAGCTTAACCTCAATAGGTAACATAACTAAAGCACATTTCTAGGAACAACCCAGTTGTACTTTAGTTAACAGAGATATCATTTTATTATTGACATTATGAGATTCAATAAGAAAGTATTCTCTTATCCTGTGATGTTAATGAGTTTAGCTTGTTTTAGTGGCGGGATGACAGTTGCTCAGTATTTAGCTGAACTTACAATCGAATCGTTCATCTAAACTTTGCTCTCTTGTTAATAGCGTTAGTACCATCGAAAAAGTATAGACAGTGATTGTTGGATTTGATATAGTTTATGAATATTGTTAATCTTATGCTGTATAAATAGAGTAATTAAAAGCTATATGTGTACTAAAGATAAATTTTATTTCAGTAGTATAATGAATATAGTAACCTTCGTATCCTACTAACAGTTTAATTGGATTACACTTACTGGAAGTTTAGGTAAGATATTTGTTTTATAATACATTAGGTAATACCTAGAATTTGTAGTTGGTAAAACTGCGGTCACAAAGCGCTATTTTTACTAAAAAAAGTAAAAATAGCGTAAAGGCAGGTTTAACTTATGGACCAAGAGCCTGTGATGGCCAGACCTTCCTTTAATTCACAAGCGTGAAAATTCTTTCATGTGTATGTCTAACATAGATAAGAATAACCCCCAAACATGAAACCTGGATCGCGGTTCCTTTGGGAGATAACAACCTTTTACCTGTTATCTCCCAAAGGAACCACGATCCAGGTTTCATGTTTGGGGGTTATTCTTACCTATGTTAGACATACACATGAAAGAATTTTCACGCTTGTGAATTAAAGGAAGGTCTGGCCATCACGGGCTCTTAGGTTATTAGTGCTTGTGCTAAATTAGTTAACTTAAATTAGTTGTAGAGTAAATATTAGTTAAGATTGTAAAGGCATGTTGTACACTATGCGTAGACAAAACATGTAATTGTGAACCCATTAATTCATATTTTTTTTTGCATTTTGCATGAAATAGGATGCTTAAAGGTGATGGTAGCTTGGCTTTTATTAAGTGTTAATTGGAGATAAATAAAATAGGACTTATTATAAAGCGTTTAGGAAACATGTAATAATAACGATACACGTTTGAAAGTAATATTAGTTACACAAATGCTTTGACCGGTACACTGTATCGGATATAAGGGTCCTTCTCTACTAGAGCTTGCTTCCTAGCTGCGTTTCGTTCCTTGAATCTAAAACTGGACTCCACAAAACATGAGCCATTCAGCTAATTGGTAATAAGTCAAACGCAAATTTAACAAGATAGCAAAGCTCTCGTAGAAAAGCATCCTGGTGATGTTTCGCACTTTGTAAAGTCATGTCATGACATATATTAAATGACCAAAGTCACCAATAGCAGAAATAATATTAGTAGTAGGTAATATTGGGCGTGTTTCACAATGGTAAAGTTATGAACAAGCTGTGCATTTTGCAACTTTTGTGAAAGATAGATAATGTTATAGTTGCCATTTTATCAACAACTTTCCTTCTGACGCAGTCGGGTAAATAGAAATAGACGTTTGTAATATTCAAACTAATTAACATCCTTGTGGTAGATAATATTTATCTGCGATTTGATACATACATCATTAAATACCTATTTTAAATATTGTGAAACAATTCCAAAGTAGTATCTACACTGTACAATAAATATGTTGTATCTATTTATATAAAAACTTCAGTGATTTTGGTCTATGTAAAACTTAGTCTGTCTTTAAAAAAGCAAATATAAATACTAAATGACATCTTTCACAAAAGTAGAAGTTTATAATTTTTGTAAATTTAAAAGTTGAACTTTATTACTTTTGTAAAGGCACGAAACTCGAGGTAAAAAGCTTTAGTTTCACCTTTATTTTATTTACGAAGAATTAATCAATTGAGATTCGACATAGTTAGATGCTTCCTAAACATTGTATTATACACATTTAGTTAAGTAGACCTCTAGATAGATTTTACTTAGCTGCTGTAGGTTCACTATTATAAGCCTTGTTTATTCAGCTAACTAAATTAGAGTCAATTCTGGTGCAAATCTTTAAATATAATAATATGTTTTATGTTTAGCCGGCCGCAGCAGAACAACCCGCCGAAATTGCCGGAGCGACCACAAAACGGACGGCCTTATTAGCCTCTCCTCGCCATTTGTGATAAGAATAGATGTATATAGCTCCTGTGTACATTGTTTTTAAGCATTTATTAATCAAAATATAGGAATCCGCTGCCAGTCTTATAGTAAAAACGGTTTGTGTATTCGAAATTCGAATCCTATAGAATCGAATAGACGAACGCGTGACTCGCGAATTTGAATATAATTCGAATTTTTATCGACGAGTTGCTTCCGATCAAGAAATTAATGATTTCGGGGAAATATTTTTCAATAGCACCGCTGTTTAAAAAGTAGTTATCAGGGGCTTTTATCGTTATGACCTATGGCCCCAAGTTACTTATAAATTGGTTAATAGCGTTTGCATTTTTGAATGTTGAATTCTATATACAAAATTTACAGTTATTTTTGCACAGAGTCATAGACTAATATAGACTTCAGTTCGTGTAAAATGTATATCAAATTGTTAAAGATTCACGGTCGGATATAAATCAAGGTTGCAATGCCAACTAGCTGCGAGTTTTAGGGATCCTAGTATAAAAATAGGTAGATAATAGTTAGGCTGAATTCATCGACACGATTTCTTCACTAGGGACGTTAAGTTACTTATAAGCGTTAAATTGTACCCCATTAGTATTATGTATGACACCTGTCACTCTATGACAATATTTATGAAATTAAAATCACATTAGTGTTATTGTTGTAAATTTTTATGTAACTGATTATGTAATGGAGTTATTTATTAGAAAATAGTGATATTTTTTCTACATAACGCAATAAAGTGGCTTTTGTGTTATTGTTAAATTTATGGCCACTCATGTGTTAGGAAATTTTATGTAATCTAAAAGTGCTGTTATAAACCATTATGTTCCAAGTCGAATTCGCAACATTTGCTAAGATAAAAACGATTAACATGGAACATACAAGCTTTTACCTATTTAAGCATGTATTTATTCAGAGCGGACATTATGTATTACGAAATAGTTATTTTACTAGAGATTTTTAATGATAATACGTTTACAAAGCACTTAAATTTCAATAATTAATAGAAAATATATTATTTGGAATGTTTGTGATAGGTAGGTTCTATTAGGGTTTGCTTGGCCTTGGGCGAGTTAGTTAGCCTATTGATGTTCTAAGTAGTAATTATTTCTTCGCATTTAGTGCTTACCCTGACGCGGGAACAAAGGCTCCGTAAACTTTGAAAAAATACTGACTAGTATTTCATAATTTTATAGAGACTTTCAATATATAAAGAGGGTGATCTTCCAGTGTAATGCTCTAAACCAGTATTCTATAACTCCTATTGTGATCTCTATCGTTGAACTAGTCATACCATAGAAAGTTTTCTATTTTCATTTTGACTTTTAATAAACATTCCCTTTTTGCCCCTTCGTTCGCGCGTCACTGGTTATTTATTGTTATAATGTATATAAATGTGTAAAAATACCTCTAATTGTTTATACTGTGTAATGTACTGTTGTATGTGCAATAATAAAATATGTATAAAAATATTAATATTTTATTTCCTACATCCTACCTACATCACGCCAGATGGTTATTCTTATTGACTATTTTTGAATAAAGTTTCAGCAATAAATTGGTCATGCTAGGTTTTCATCAGAGACATTTTTACCATGAAACATGCTCAGCTAGGAATTTTTACCACTGTCTAATTACATAAAAAAAGCCTAGGTAAGTGGAAAGTCTAAAAATTTACTTTCTGAACCTTCGAACCTTTTTGCTTCCTCGTAGATCGGTATTAAAATATTCTGAAACACTAGTTGTACCTACAAGACGCTAATAGCAGCAATAAGTTTACAAAATCTTGATACGCCCGATCAAACCTCGATAAATTCGTGCTATAAGTGGGTTTATTTTTATAGGCCCCCGCGTTAGTTAATTGTCAAATTGCATGACTTTCGGTGCGTTTAACTACGTGAAAACGTTTCCGAAAACAAGCTAGTTCTTTATAAATTAGGCGACTTGAAGACTGCGATTGTGATTTACGTGCTAATGCGATTCTGATTAGCATCTCTTGAGGACATCGGTACATCGGTTGACCTTGAAGCCATCGTTAGATATAGATTGAACTTGTGACTTGTGGGAATGCAATCAGCCCTTTCGATCACATTAGGCAGAAACCGCACTTATTCACGAGGAAAAAACAATAGCTTATTACAATTTAATGAAGAGAGAGATTAGAGTGTTGATTAAATCGTCGAGTGATAGAGATTGTCTGAACGGCGCCCTTACCGCGA
Organism: Chloroclystis v-ata; assembly: GCA_963691955.1. Lineage (NCBI taxonomy): Eukaryota > Metazoa > Arthropoda > Insecta > Lepidoptera > Geometridae > Chloroclystis > Chloroclystis v-ata. The sequence continues at coordinate 9,208,813 of OY829905.1, forward strand.
CAGCGGCGGCTTAATCGCACCGACACGATTCTGATTACGTGTGATTGTTGTATCAATCATTTCCCCTATCAAATTATTCAGTGGCCGGTAATTCTATCGGCGTCACCCTTTGTATGCTCACTGAGCGGACGCGTGTTAAACTTACTATTTGTCTAGGGATATATATATACTTATGTATGTCTTTTTATTAAGTATAAAATAATTAAAAGCGTAAGTAAGTGGGATAACATATTGTAAATTAACAAAAAAAAAATTTGTAAAAATGAAAAACCATAGTGTCTACAATAGACACTTGTGTACAATTTGCTCTAAAAATTTAGAGCGCCTTGTAGTATTCACACATTACCTGATGATGGTTTCCTCATGAAACAGAAACATCGGATATTCGTTACATTGTCATAGTTTATATAACCTGGATTAATGCCCGTTTTGAAAATCAATAATTTTTATTTTTAATTTTCAAACTTTTAAAAGACGCTAACTGTTCAGCGGAGGCCGCTTAGCGTCATAATAAGCTTAGCGTAATATGCTTTGGACCGCTACGTGTGCTCAGCTTTAATGACACAGACGGAACGGAAACATTCGGCCGCACTTAGTTTCGGTTTGTTACTGTGTAATTCATATGATATTACACACTAACGAATATTACAGAGAAAATTGTCTTCGTAAGTCTTTTATGGATATAACTGTGTCTTAAGTACAGCCTGTGATTTTCGGTGTTTCGAGCACTCTTGTATAGTGATGTTGGCTTTTAATGGATCTGAAGAGGAGTTCATTATTATGAGTTAACATCACCATAACCCGTGCCCAGTAGTGGGACGTAGGTAATGGGGAATGATAATATTTTTATTAGGTAATATTCTTTGCTTACCCTGGTTGTTGTATGGATATTATGAGTTATACCTACCTATAAGAGTTATACGATATAACTAACCGCCGTATTAGTGCGTGTTACCGTATCCGTACATATGCTAATCCGGGGAATAAGGCATGCAGCACTAAACGTCCGACACTCCACCTAATTGGGACTATTAATTTCAGACTGGTTTCAATAGGGACTGACTCTAGCAAGGCCTTATAGGGCGATGCATCTATACTAATATAACGCTGAACAGTCTGTTTGTTTCTTAACACGCGCTTATCTCATCATGGTGTTTGAAATTACGAGGAAGGGTTAGGCTATTTTATATAAACTATAAATAGAGATAACGTAAAAAAGCGCAAGCGAAGCTCTCGGCGGGTCTAAGGTACCTACCTATGTACTAAACTAAACCCAAAACCTAAAAATATCTTAAATCCCTGAACATTTATTGGGTCATCATCATCTTTAGCGAATGTTTGTCCACTGTTGGACATGGGCCTCCAAGTGAGCGCCAAAGCGCCCTATTTTTAGTTTGACGCATCCAGCATCTGCCTGCAGTCTTGCGCAAGTCGTCATCCCACCTAGCAGGAGGGCGTCCTAAACTACGCTTACTTAAATATCTGCTATAAAATAAATAGTTGATAATAAATAAATCACTTTACAATGTAGAATCTACATTTAGTCACTTAATCGCAAGTAGTTAGCTAGTTAATTATTTGAACTTTAATATGCGTCTTTAAAACAGTTCCCCTAATGATAGAAAATGTTCTCATTCAATATAGCAATTTGACTTATTAAATCTGTCCCCAGATTGTCCCCTATTTAAAAGCGTCATAAGTCGTAGTTACTCATATGACTGTGGCTTATAATATCCCTAATTAGGAAGTACGTAGAAAAAGAACAGCAGCTGGTTCACTTTTCAAATCAATTAAATAGTATAACGTATCATAATCCGAACAAAATTGATGATAAAACATAGATAGAAGTACTAAAATGTAATCCTTAAATAAATAATTAGATTAAACGGTGGTAATGGCAATAAGTTAAAATGGATTATGTGTAATATTATGGGAATATAGTCGCTTGTAAACTTGTAAACGCTTTAATTAATCTGATACTGTTTAGCTAAGGTTTACGAAAATTACTACTGTGTATACTGGATCGTTCTATGTTATATTTTTTTTAAGCGTTGGAACAACTATATGTATATTATACAATAATATAATACAAGCTCTTCGTCCCCAGCTTAAGCCGCGTATAGGTTATTACCTACCGCAGGAAAATCTTATGTCTATTTCGATAAAGCTATAAACTAGCTAATATTTTTAATTCTTTATTTTAATGGGTCGTTTTTCAATATTCCTATCGATACAGCTGCCTTGCCAGCGCCTACAAAGCGTCAATTTAGCAGTACCACAAATCGGTATCGTAATTAAACAGTTGTCTAATTTAATTGGCAATAGGTGGGTTCCCACAAGTCAAAGTCACCCTCGTTATGTTCGCTCCAAATTTTCCCAACAATTAACATGTGAGCGGGCAACACCGGCGTATTCTGAGCTACGTAATAATTGTAGGTGTACCGTAGCACGGTAAACGTTAGGTTACAACATAGGGCTGCAATCACGCAATGCTTCTATCTAACAGCTGTGATGATAGAGTCTAAAATATTTGACATTATAATTGATTTTTAATAAGAGTACGTACCTTAGTAAGGGTAAATGTTTTTTTGGCTTTCAATTTTTTCAAAGGTTTAGTAAAAACTATCACCTTAGAAAAAATATACCTATTAGGTAGGTAAATAGGTAATAGGAAAATGAAGCTATAGCTATACAAATATTGCTGGACCATTCACACAGCATGGCGCACCTTAAGTAGCTCTTTTAACCTTAATTAGCATGTGTTACGGGTGCTAAATATATAATAAGTACTTAATGATATACATGAATAGATAGAATATTTTTTTATGCATATAAAATGACCAGAACATCCTTTACATAATATTTACTCATTCTAGGTAATCTAGTCTAGTACCTACATTTTATATTTCAGTATCACGCACAGGCTACATAAGCAAATTAAATTCCATTTCATAAAACTAGTAAATTGGAACGCGTAAACCCATAATTACATTTATACTCGGTATCACGGTAATTAGGCACATTTGTGGCGGTAATTGAAAAACTTTGGCGCCGATATGGGGCTCAAATAGTGAAGAAATAGAAATACTAGAAAATTACACTTTCCTTCATAATTCCCGATGTTATCAGCTTTTTTCGGTTATTACCACAGAGTGATATAAACCTACAAATACATTAAGTGTAAAATTTTGGCGTAGAAAAAAGAACTTTTAAATACACACAGATAGGCAACAAATCTTATAGGGTCATATTTTTCCTTTTGAGGTACGGAACCATAAATTATTGTTGTGAAGTTTTACATTTCTAAGTAAAATCGATATTCTTAGCAGACAACTTTAACGATTAAAGATTATATCATTATTCGCCCGTCGGCTCATATGAACTGAATATCTGCTCGGGCGATATGGGCTTATTCTCTATTTGTTCATACCTTTTATGACTACAGTTCGTCTGCTTGCGATTGCTAGTGGTTTTTACTCTTCTGATGTTATCATTATGAACTTTTAATAATGAGAGCAGTGGCAGTGGTTTAACTATTGCTCTGAGATAAGAAACTTACTGAAACTAGTAAAAATGTTATGTTATTTATTTTTAGTGTCGGTGCGTTTCAAGAATGTTTATTTTACATTAAATTTGTATAAACTTAAAAAAATAATGATTTAGTTTATAGTTAGGATACTTATTCATAATTCTGATAAACTTAACTAAGTAGGTAAATACTCTATTTAAGTAAATTAATGTTTAGTTCATTTAAAAATATTTGTATTCGAGCACGGGTCCCACGGGATTTTCTGATATTTAAAATAATAATATTTTTGTTGTTTAAACTAAATAAATACATATTAGGAATACTATATAGGTAATAGCTTTCATATTTTAATTTTAGCCGCATAATGGAATAATCTTGATATTAAATCGAAATTAAAATCGAATATTAGATAGGTAACAATTACAATATCTTTAAAAAACCGAGAGTCAATAGAATTATAATTCCTAGAGCAATTAAGTGCTCAAACAAAAAGAGCGATTGTAGAAACCTCGGCCCTTGAATAGTCAACGAGCATTTTAACTTTTTGTAAAGTGCAACACTTTCCCAGCCCTTCTAGTGCCCTTCTCCTGCGTTTAGACAAATGAACTGCACCCCTGGCACACGCCATCATGGATATAATACTCTCTAGAAGTGCCATACTTTGATAAATAAAAAAAACCGCTGGATTATACGAATTATAAAACGACAAATTTACAATTTCAACTAAGTTTAAGAACTTAAATATGTACCTACAAGTTACTTGTAGTTTAAATATTGTATTGTTATACGAGTAGTATTAGGATTCTTTATGTAATATCTACCTAATACCTACCTACTTGAGATAATGTTTGAGACGATTCTATCGATATCTTAATCATTATTGTCGATAACAATCAGCCATTTGAAAGATAGGCGAGATTGGAAACCTATTAGAACGAACTTGTGATATATATTTTAAGCATAGTAAACATTTTGTTCTGTACACTGAGTAGGTGTGGTAATTAAGTTCATTTAAAACAAATTATTATTATAAAATAAATATTGCTGGACAATTCACACAGCAACATCTAGCCCTATAGTAAGTATGTTTGTTATCTTTTTGGTAAAATGCCACATCTAGTATCTGTACACGACACTTTAATTCCACACATTACATTCTCGGCACAAAATGGCGGATCTACGGCACACAATAAATCAATTGGAGTGGGTGGTTGACTTTTCACTCAAATGTTCGGTTAATTGTAACCGAAAATGACTGTTGATCGAGCCACACTTAATTTGAGTGGTGCTTAATGCTTAGGGGTAGGGGAAGTATAACTAATGGCCCCGTTGCCTTTGTGATTATTTCGATATTTGTTCTAATTTTGTTGCTACCGGAAGTGGAGTGTGGTTGAACTTTAGTCAATGCATTATAAAAGTATTGTCATAGTTTTACGCAATGTAATTCAGACGATAAAATAATTGGTAGAGTTCACCAAAAAGTTGTTATTTCCAAGTTGAATATGAACAAAATCATAAATACCTACCTAAATGGTTTTGTTAACATTATTATGTAGGTATTTAAATTATTATTTTTAAGCAAAATAATTGCCGAAACCCGGGATCGAACCAGGGACCTTTAGATCTTCAGTCTAACGCTCTCCCAACTGAGCTATTTCGGCGATAAAGTAGTTCCTGAAATGTTCACGTTGCTTTGGGGCCGTCCATTAATCACGTGAGGTCGTTTTTCTCATTTTTTGACCCCCCCCTCCCCCATGGTGATGTTTGGTGAGGTTTGGGACCAACACCCCCCCTCCCCCCCTGGATCACGTGTATTTTTTTGGAAGTCTAAATAAAGGCTATTTTTGACTGGAAAAAAATATTTAAAGAATTGAGTTTTGATTCGAAAAACATTTAACATAAAACATTTTTTAAATAATGTATTTGCAATAAAATTAATGATTAATTAATTAATGTTGTCTTCGTCCCACGGAGTTTGCAAGACTTTCATTTAAGGTTACAACTGGTAAAGCTTCTTCTTCACTAGCAGTTGTTATTGGCAAAGAGGTTTGTGACATATTAACTTCGGTTTCGTCAAGCCACTCGGTACCATCATCCTCGCGCACTACGCAGAGAACCTCCCTCGTAGCGTGAGGATACGCGTGGGCCGAACAGTTTCAGTTTCGTGGGCAGTATGGTGCCCATGGCACTCTTTTGCTCTTTTTTTTAGTGCAGAAGTACTGCCCAAACAGCTGACATATTTTTTCCATAAGAAACTTACGATCCTTCTGCAGGCTAGGGCAATACAGGTCATAAGGCATTCTCAGCAGAAATAGCGCTTTTTGGCAAAAAATAAATAAAATTAATACACGTGATGTCTAACGAGACCCCCCCTCCCCCCTCGTGATGTTTCATGATGTTTTCCGTACCCCCTACCCCCCCTTTTGAGCCTCACGTGATTAATGGACGGCCCCTTTGCAAAACTGATAATACCAAATTATCGGTTAAGTATTTTGAAGTCTTCTACCTAATTTTTGCAAGTTATCTATAGTATCTTAATGTAGTGTAGAGCAAGTGTATATAGATATATTAGGAATTATTGTAGAGTCGTTGCATGATCTACTTTAATGATAACCAACATGCTTAAAGCACATAATTTAGTCAAAAATAAAAAATTATAACAAAACAATTAGCAGAAATGTTTATAATATTTTAACTTATAAAAAACGCTTGTTTACGATTAATTTTCAGGGTGTCTCAAACCTACCTATCGAAATAAGAACTAGATTTGGTCCGTTCGTGACACTGCACGTCCATAAGTAAGATGTGAATACAAGGAACCAGCAAGAGCAGCTATCGACGCCATCGTCCATTACTGCTGAATCTCCTGATCATGTTCCCGTCTCTACTATCAGCACCAGCGCTTCTCAAACTTCACGCGTCGGTAAATAAATGTTGCGGGTCATTACACACAGCAATCTACCAATATCACAGTCTTAGGATGGCTTTCTGGTGACAAAGGACGACGAACTGCTACGACACATCATTATCATCATCTAGACTCAAGATTTGTTCTAAGTTTGTAATACCTACAAGTGTCTGCAAGTCTCTATAAAAGTATGTTCGTTATATTGTACTTTTGAACATTTTATTGGAGCCAGTTAATTCATTGCTATCAACTAACTTAATACAGATATACATAGTAAACATTTAATTAAATCGAATGATTAAAACCTGATGTAAGAAAAGAAGTAAATATAAAGTTTGAGAACCTCAGCCTCACACAGATGCTGTGGCAGTGACCAGAATTCGCAAGCGTTTGCAGATCGAGGTGGGCCGGTGGGCGTAAACCTTTATCTAATCTACTGATAGTTCCTACGCATAAACAATAAAAGAATACGTAGGTACCTACAACATTCCACGTGGGAGCCGTGAAATGTGGCTCCTTCCTAACATGGAAACTATTTTATTTACTTGCGCAAATAAACGCGAATAGGTTTATGTTCCAGTTAAAATGGTTAATTTATTGTATTTGGAACGAATATGATAACTATTTAGGTACTTGGCAACATGATTATTTTCATCTGTCCACATTACACTATTATAGAACACTAATATACTATTTATTATAGGAATACTTGTCTCCACAAATATCGAATACATACACTAATGTCCTAGGTACATTAGTGTATGTACTTATTTATTTTATTTATTTATTTATTATTTAAGGAAAACCAACAACTTCTTACAGATACTTAATATCTAACACAGAAATATAAAACATAAAAGTCAATTACAGGTTTTCACGGATAAACATCAATATAACAAAAAGAAGCGCTTAGCAAGTTAAAACTACTTACACGGTAACAAAAACACATTATGTTACATAACTCATTATGTAGGTACTAACATACAGTAATATACTCGTAACAGTAAAGGACACAAAACACCTCCTGATTAGTTTTAAAAAGCCAACCTACCTACCTCAACAATCTCTGATTGTAACAAATTCGATGTACCTAAATCCTAATAAATAAATAATAATTAAAATGATGATATTGACAGACATACGAGAATAGCGTCCACAACTCTGCTACAAACGGCAGAAAAGCTGTACGAGACGCTGTAGTATTTGTAACAGGAAATTGATAAAACCTCAAATGCAGAGTGTATTATGCTAAGATATTATATATTTAAAAAAACCAATCCGTCTATATACAAATAGACGACATACACAAAGATTACAAGCATATACAAAGATTTTAATGTGAATGCAAGGTGTCAGTATAGCATTAAACATTCAATCGTAAAACGCAAGCGCAACCATAATTATCATCATAATCAATACAATAAAAACAATTACGACTTATAGAACGAAACGTGTAAAATAACCTCAAATAACACATGCTTACTCATTTAAATAAAAATGTGAATTTTATAAGTTAAAAATAAAAGGCTGAAGGAAACCATTTGCGCACTGAATAGCGGACGAACAAAAGAGTACTTTTGTTTTTAACCACACAGGACGTCTTGGTGGTTCAACGGTAACATTACACCAATGGTGGTAAATGCTAAATAAACATAATATACCTAGAATGAGAAACTTGGTAGGTAACCTGCCTATTTCCCGTTGACGGTGTATCATCTTTACAATTTATTCATTTAACTTTTGGACAATACAACTTACGTAGACAACACAATGATCAAGATTAAATAACAAATTATCATCCGAGTTAATACCGAGACGAGAACATTCCAAAAACTATACATTATCTTCAAATATTCCGTTTTTTATTTATTAGTATTAGTGGTAATAAATGTTTTATTAAAATATTCAAAACGAAATCTAGGGTCCCTTTGATTAGGTACAAAAGCCTGACATAATCATTATTACTCACAATCTACCCTCTGATTAATTGTAAATTGTAAGCTCAGTCAATCATTTTCTTTTGTGTAAGTTAGCGCCTAGAATAATTTTATCAGCAGGTGGCTCATCACCTGTTTCGTTCCAAAAGGAATTAGCGAACGATTTTCCAATTCATGAGAATAGATGTTAAAGTTTCTATTGTTCTACAGACATCGTGGCGAGGTATTAATTACTGAGGGTATGGGCGCGTTAATGTAATCAAAGCTCAATGCATCTTCGTCTATCGCCCGCCTCGATTTGATTAATAATTAAGCTTGAATTTGACGTTTAATCTTCAAAAATAATATTTAAGCCGCGACTTTTTGACGCCTTAAGTCGTGTCATTGACGAGTTTCGTAGAGGTGCTACGGCGTAGTGCTGATTTATTTACCATTTTTTAAGGTGATCATTTTTATTATTTTTATTCGCAAAAAGCAATTTAATTGTATTTAATGTACATATTTAACTGGATAAGAATTTTAAATTCGTCATTATTAACAAAATATGTATGTTGTCCATGATTTAAATTTAGTTGTAACTTAGAAACCTAGCAAACTAACAGTACTGTATAAATCAAGATCGATATAGTTCACATTCGTCCAGATTTTTCTTGAATAATTAAAAAATCGCGTCTTATACATCTCCGTACCCCGTAATGAGCGGCGGTGCCAAACGAGTTAATTAAGCGTTCGTTTTTTACCTGCGAGTGCCACTGAGGCACAGGTCGGTAAACGCGCGCATCAATCATGGCTTTGTGGCCGCCGCTGGAGCCCTAATGATTGAAAGACGCGCCCGGTGCACTCTGACCGCGACTACCCCTTTACTGGGATATTAAGGCGGATGCTACTTTGCTGCAAATTGCCTAATACCTTTTTTGGCATATTCATTAACGTTATTAATCGTTTTCATTTTTACCTCTACATTTGAGATGTTACTTTTTGCTAGAGTGCCTTATTGCTATCAAAAGTGCGACTGAATTATTGTAAACTGTTAAAACTCGATAAACTAAACATCGTTTTACCATAACATACTTAGTTTTCCTATTGGTTTAGCCGTCCAGAGCAGTTTATGAGATGAATAGCGTATAATTTTGGCTCGTAACAGTAGCAAATGCTTTTCGTCATTGTTGATTGCAGAGACCTCGGGGCGATAAGGAATTTGTCTGCCGCCAAAGCACAACAAAAACAAAAACGACTTATAACAAATAATAATGCTGATCTATTTAACTTGATGTGTTGTTGTAACTGTAAATGTAATTTTAATAATTATGCAATATTAGGTAGATATACTTATTGCATAATATTAAAATGACAGTTTACTTTTCTATGTTTTGTTACTTTTATTCGTCATAAAACGTAATAAAACCTACTATTATACCTTATAAAAATATTTCGATACAAGTGAGTACACTTAATACAAACTTCGATATAAAATTCTAAGTTTTTATAAATATTAACAAAACAGGTAAAGATGGATCCTTAATCTTCCGAGTAAAATTACCGAAACCTTATGACAAATGGCAAATATCAATTCAAATCAAAACAGTTTATTCTACAAAACTAGTGGGAATGGAGCTCTCTCAAACATTATCAATCATTTTCAGCGCTCGCCGCGGGCAGCTCGGATTTAATTTGATAAAACGCAATTAGCTACCATAAAGAAATCTAATCTGTAGAGGCGGCTTCGTTTTTTTGGGATCATTTTCGGCGTTCCACTTTGAGTTAAAGTATGAGATATTATGGGAACAGACTCGTCAGTTCAATGACAATAATTCCGAATGCTATCAACTTAGGAACTGAAACCGATAGCGCCTAAAAGCAATGAAAAATCTTCATTAGAAGATCTGTTCTCCTGAGAGAAGAATATCTAATTTAAAACGGCTATCAATTTTTATCAATCGAATGCCAGTAGGCAATCAATTGAGTTCGATAGAGCCATGATTGGAGATCTCTACGACTGCTCGAAGGTGTTTGTGTCTGTTATATAATTATTTCCGAATTCATTGGTCTTTTATGTTATAGTCAAGTCATTCGGTGGCAGTATCAAGTAGACCCGCGCCGCGGGGTTACCGTCTAATTCGCCGCGCTACCAACAGGTGGCAGTAGAGAGCCTTTTCAAATCTGACAGACGCCATTGCCTTTACGTCAGAAAGCCGCGAATAAAATTAATGATGTTCGCGCCTTAATGACGCTCCACCACGCCGATCCATTGTGTCCGTAATACAACAATTATTGAGATCATTTATTAAGTTTATTGATCTTTTAACTTTAATCTTTTATTTCGTAATTTAGCTTCGTACGAGCGCTAACTTTGTAAAAAATCTCATATGCGGCGGTGTTTTTTGGATTATTTTTGTCATTATACGGCATGATGTGAGCGGCTTTGAATATAGAGGCAATTACTGCCCTGCATGTGGTTTGATTATGAACCACGGATTCATTCCGTCTAGCGTTCTATAAAATGCCGGTAAAAACATCAAAACTTTGACGACTCAAGTTTTGAGCTTCCGTTGCTAATTTAGACGTGGAAGCTGTTGAAACTTTTACCTACTAAACTATTATTATGAACATCGTGTTGGTCGTTATAACTTCAGTATTTTATGTGTATATTTTCAGCAAGGTATTTTAGTAGACGCGTTTATGTAGATTCCAAAGTTTCCTAATATTCCAAACTACTCTAGACTGCGACTAAACATTAATATTCTCTGAAAGTGGTAGGATGTAATTCCGCAGTCCCGTTGGCAGTTTGCAGACTAATTTCCAGTTAGGTGACAGTTAGGCGCCTTTGACGTCGCGTTAATGCGAGCTTTAAGCAAGGAACTATCATTAAAGTTCGGCGGTTTTGCAATATTATAAGATTGCTTTTTCGAATCGAGATATATACTTTACCTAAACATGTTGTTTTTCGTTTTTTTTTAATAAGAGTTACTAGGTACATAAGTCCAATAGTCAGGGTTCTATATCACCATCATAATTTGTTATTATTACAAAAAAAAACGATAACAATTATCTAAAGAACCTCAAAGGTTTATAAATTCGCGGATTAACTCTGTAACTGCAGTTCAAAGACATTGTACCCGCAAAAGTTCTCAAGCCTACATTAAGTAACATTATATTAAGTTCTGATAACAATAAAAACAGTAAAAATAAATAAAAATAACAGATGAGTACTCACCTAATAGGTACATATTGTATCTGATTCATACTACTAGATACTAAGTAGAAAACATAGGGGAAACGGAAAATCCAAGGCCTAGGTCGCTATTAGATCACCTGCAGAACGATTTATAGAAATCACGTCCTGCGAAACAAGGTAACGATATGAAATTATTTACCAGATGGATCTATCATCGTATAGGTACAGAGAGCAATAATATTATACATAGAATATTCATATTTTCGTAAGCTTTCCTTATGTATTTAGAATAATAATTATTACTCAGGTACCTAATCTTTGCTCCTTACTGTTCTGAGAAAACGAAATTGCTTATTTCCTTTGCTCTAATGTACATAGGTCTCCTCACCGTTTCAGTATATACCGCTTCAATAGATATAGGTACTTATCAGGCATGTTCTATCTATGGTGTGTACGATGTTCAAAAATAAAAATTATAAATTTTTTATGATGCTGACTTCTTACAGAAATACATTTTTAATGATAAAGACATGTACTGAACCTACATGTCAATTGCTTATTTTTAAATTATAGGTACCTAATGTTGGGAATTTAGTTAAATGAATATATTACATTCAATATTAAAATTACATTCAATTAAATCTTAAAAATTAAAATTACGCTTACCTACATTTAAATACTTAAATTAATAATAATCAAATCATAAAAAATTCAATGACAAATAGTTTGTTCAATTATAATTCAAATAATTCGTTCATTGTACAGAAATTCTGCTCGTTAAGCCATCGTTAAAAAATACTATTATTATTGTCTTAGTTCTATTACTAAATATTATTCTTATTCTACTCCAATTTCAGCTATCAAAGATCGCGCAATTTAGTAATTTTCTAAGAAACTATCAATGTCCCTGGTATTATAGGGCTTTTGTTATACTATGTTGGGTTTATCGGTAATACCTCGTGCAGTTGATCGGAACAAGCGCAATTAGCTGCAATCGTGTCAAATTATTGTAATAACGAAAAGAATCGTCCAAGGGGAGTTTACACTTGCTGTATGTATTAAAGTATAAAAAACATTTATTAAATTAATGGAAAATGTTAAATTCAAGGAAATGTACCATATCATAAACAGCTCGATGTAAGATTAACATTAACCTAAGCTTAACATTATAAACTGTAGGTACCTATATGTATGCAATAAATGAATAAATAAATGTTTTGGTAACATTGAGATCCTAAAGTGGCTAGCCGATTTTCCACATCTAAACCCCTTACGACCGACCCGTACGATATACATACACTGAACGACGCTAAGTGCTGTTAGTAGATAAATATATATAAATATACTTAGATAAAAATATTTTGATATAAAACATGTTTGTGTAAACTCTGCTTAACCATCGAGAGATCATCGAGTATCGGCGTTGTGCGATTGGCGCAGATCTGTCCAATACGCCTGCGCACGCCGCTCGATCTCCTGAAGATAAGCTAATTATAGGACTTCAGCGGACGTTCATACTTATTCACATAACATTTCCTATAAATAATCGCTCAACTTTTCGACCAATGAAGCTTTACCAGCATTTATACATCACGAAAACAACTTAAACGAAAGCGTAATCTATAACTAATTTTATTAGTGTTACGGTACGCTTTTGAATAAAGAAAGCAGTTACTTATAGTGTTTTCTAAAGGCCGCGTATGGTTATTGGTTAGTTATTATTAAAAAGTCGATTTGAAGCCGAAACACATTATTATCGATGGACTCGTCTAATGATCAGCTGTTTGGACCACCGCGACTATAGCAATAATGGAAATTAAAATTGAACTTAGATATCAAATTAAATAGTACATGTTGAAAGGTGCGTGAATAATGCTATGGCTCTATGTAATCTTTTTAATTCAATGGATCTTTGAATTGTGTTATTTTTTGTAGTGAAATGAAATTAGTGTTGAGTTGATAGAGTTCGGTGAGGCATAATCAAATCGACAAATGATGCGAATTGTTTGAACTGGGCCACTTTTGACAGATTTTGAACACAAAATGTTTAATTTATTAGAAAATGGTATGAGAAAAATTACAAGATCACAACGTAACTTAAGTGAGAGTCAATCACTATAAAATAACAAAATGTTTACCAAAAAAAAAAAACTTTTTTATGTGAGTGAGTGAAATGATTACATCTTTATGTAGATATTTGGAACATATCAAATTATCATTTATGTGTGTTATACTATGTAAATTATTGCTATGTATTTCTGTGCTATGTAAATATTTTTAATTTTATAAACATTGTTTAGACATAACGATTTGGTTCTACAGTAATGTTAATGTAAATAAATAAATTTATTCCATCATATGTATGTAGCTCAAATCTTATCATTAGCGAAATTCAGCGATAACGAGTTGATTTCCATATTTCCTCGAGGCTTGTTTATTAGAAAACTAAAGAGATTTATATATTCAATTAGTTCTGCTCGGATTAATTAGGTACTAACTCTATATCTAAGCATTTTTTGTCATGAAACAACCAAATGAACCAGAATAAATAGCCATAAAAAATAACTATAATGCGACGCATCTGTCAACCTCGTCAATTTAAAAGCACAAGGCTCTGTTTTAATGCATGTCATTTCGCAATCAACTTTTGTGACCCACCCCAGGCCACAGTTGAGCAACAGTTACACCGCACGCCACAAATTGCTAAGCATTTGACTATAGTCAACTGAGCAACAGACGTTACCTGTGTTTTGACAGCTATGGTCAAAGTATGCTCTTTTGAACCGTAGTGGTAGATGGTGGTGCCCACCTTGTTTGGGAATTCAGCTGAAAGTTAATAATGATATATCATTAATTGCATTGTTTCTCTAACAAAAAAATATATAAAAATTGCATAAATTATATAGGTTTTAGTTATTCTAACTCTTGAGATGGGTATTAAAAACTTGACCAAATTTTTTAACAAAAATCGATAAAGACAAGTGAGAGTTTTTCTTAACTTACCTACATGACAAAACGCTGTCTTTAAAACTCTATGAAAATCATGCTTAGTCATCAATTTATCGCTAAAGCTATTATTAAACATATAGTTATATAAGTTAGTTTGTTTCAGATATCTTGTATTTATAAACCGACAAACTGCTGCGCAGTTTGGCAGAAAATTAATTAAGAAATGTACCTACTTTAAAGAATAAATAAAATAAATAAATAAAAAATAAATAAATAACCTCAATATGTGGTACTGAGTACTAAGACGTGACCATGTGATCCACGTCTTAAAAACAAACGACAAACGTACCTAATTAAACACGAACGGAGTCGCGGGCACAGCTAGTGTTGAAATATAATTTTATTTTGAGTGGGCGCTACACGAACCCACGTAGGATAAATAATATCCGTTTCCTGACAACAATGTCCCTTTAAATAATTGTTTGCGGTCAAACCCTCATTGGATGCTTAGCGAAAAGCACTCGCAAATAACTCCAAACGAGCTTTGAGGTGAATGATAATTCTCGTAATTATTTGCCTTGTTGCCTACTTGAATCGTAATGTCATCTTCCGTAGCCCTAGGCATGTGGGAATGAACCAATATTTTTTGCCATTCAAATATTATTTTTATTTAAATAATTATTTTTTTTAATTGTTCGCATTCTGTGTTTTTGATACAGTGTGGGAATAAAAGCTTTTTATCCTCCTTTTGTTACACATACTGGCGATTGTGAAAACGTTTAAAACTAATAATAACCTACCAGTGGGTGTCGTCGAACCGAATAAGGATTTTCTACTCGTTCTTTTACTAAAAGAACGATAACTGCATCATTTTGTACATTGTACCAACTTGCTGCGATCACATACCAACCTATTAAAAGTGGTGATTATATAAAATCCCCAAAAGTTACAATAAATAATAAATATTGCTGGACAATTCATGTGTCTATGTTACGAATGCTAGATTTCTGATAGGTATACCATATAATATACAAAGAAATATGTGTTATTAATAAATTTATATCACCCAGACACTCTGAAAAAATTACAGAGGTCGTCAAAATAATGGATTCTATTGGAGGTTCTCTCCATAGTGAGACGTACCTTATATAGGTTTTTATAATGATGATGATGAAACCTCAACAATTCTCTTCCTATCAGAACAAACATAAACACAATGAAACACCAAACTGCCTCTCCTTATGCTTAATAAGTACATTCAAACAAGACTTCCATGATAGTCTCAATCTTATAAGTAAGAATGACTATTTGTCCACAAAACGACACTTTACATACATATCGTGAAATTTTAGTACATCTTTAGATATAATAATAATAAAATTAGTTAATATAAGTGTAGAAAAAGCGCTTCGGCGCCGGCGCAGCGTAGGCGGGACATGTACCAGCGCTGGTACCGACCGCCGCGATTTTATTATAATTCATTTACTGTGTTCTCGGATAAGACCTCAATTGTTAGATACGAATCTATTGTTTTGTAGAGGAAATGTTTCTTATTGGAAATATTATTTGAGGAATATAAAATAATAAATGGTTGTTCCTGTTGCCTGCGACTTCGGCCACGGTTACTCTAAGTTGTATCATTTTTCAAGATAGCAGCTGTTTACTTTGCCAGCTACGCTACATTCTGATTTATTGAATCGATTTAGTTCAATTACATAAAAATTTTATAGTGTTTTTATAGAAGATACTTACTAGCTCACTCGACTGTGGCTTCAAAAGGATGCAAAATTATATCATCAGTGACGCACACAGGTTTTTTTTTATATACCTAAATACAATTTTTAAATTTATTATATTTATTTAATATTCGTTTAATAATTTTCTTTATTCGTAGACCTCAACTCCGTTAACAAAGCATGCTAACATGATTACAGGTAAATTAAATTGGACGACTTAAAACTAAAAAGTCCAAAATTGTCTTTGGGTGCCGCCAGGAAATAATTGGCGATGAAAAACACGGGAAGTCATTAGTGGTGAGCCAGCGTCTATTTCACGAACAGTGAAACATTGGCTACATTTACACCGAAGTGTCGAAGTGTATCTATGTAAAAAGGGAAAATTTATTAGTTATAAGTACTTGAAGTTTCTTTTATGATGTTTGTTTTTTATCTGAGTTATAGGTACAATATAGGAATGATACGTTGAGTTACAAAAATACAAAAGACGACGTAAGACAAATATTAGTAAGTAAATGAATAAGGACTATTCATAATAAAAAAAGTGTTTGAACGCTGAAGGAAAACATCGTGAGGAAACCGGCCGTGAACGTGCCTGCATGTTCTGCATGCATTATCTTGAAGAGATCAAACTCATTACAAGTTAGGTAGGTACCTAACTTGTAATGAGTTTGATGGACATTGTAGAATTCACTAAACCGCATTTGGCCAAGGTGTCGAATTAAGGCCTAAATCCACACTAAGGGTATTTATAATTATTACGTTAGTACCTATTGGTTTATTACGTAACTATCAATTCGGTGTAACTGTCAGTTTGGTAGCATTTTGTCCACTAATAAGCCATGAGTCCTAGCAATTTGACATTTCAGACATTTAATTCACTTTTAATTCGCTTTATGAATAGGTCTTTTACGCGGTTTGTATCATTTTGTGTTCATTAATATAATATTAACGTGTCGTTCACGTGGGCGGCGAGTGGGAAGCAATCTGTGTCACCCATTGTATGAACGTTTTGACTCTTTTTGTTCATTATATAACGTTAGAAAACAGTTGAACAGTAATTTGTAGCAATAAACTCTATGTAGAGCGTAACTTCACTCATCAAATTACTTTGCACAAAATATTACACCAATCACATTCAATTATTCCATTTGGATAGTAAAACGTATTATAAAATTGGACATTCGCTGTCAAAAGCAATAATAAAAGAATATTTAAATACGTGTCAAATAAAATTAGACAAACACTTTAAATATTATCGGAATTTTATTGGATGAGAGCATATTTATGTATTGATGACAGTTTTAGTGTGTGTTTATGCAACAGATTTGATATTGGAGGCCTAGCGCGGAGCATCTTAAGGCCAAAGACGAAAGCTGCGACACCGTAAAACTTTTATGATTAGTCAAACCGCTGGGGACGATCCATCGCAGGCCATTATCCGGCGTGTTTATCGCCTTACTCCATACAAGCCAATAAAATAACGAACGACCAAGATAACAGTGGACAGTCCTCTAATCTCCGGAACAAGGGACACTAATTCGATTGTGGTTTTGGTCGAGCCTTTTTTTGGGGCACAAATTGATGCGTAAAAAAAACTACAAATTGTATTTTCAAGGGCCATTCATTAGATCGACGCTGAATGGTGTCGCATGTGTCGTTTTCGCTCATTTAGTTAAACGGAAATTTGAGACTCGACTCACAAGGCGGTCTTCTCATCTCTTCAAATCTTTACCGTAATTGGCATTTGAGTTCAGCGAAATATCAAAAACAGGGTAGTTATTATTTGAAAGATTTCATATTTATCATTTATTATTGTTACAATTAACTAACAACATACATAAAATAAAATTCAGATAAATTGCATCACTACATAGTATTTAGAAATCGTTCATAGAACATATTAACATTTCAAATTAAATTAGTAGAGCTTAAATTGAGTTCATAATAGTTAATTCTGTGTCCACTGGTTCGATTACCAAACTGGCTTTCTAGCAAGTAATCAATTAGTTCGGTCAGATAAGACAAATGATCAATAACACCTACTGTACTTTCACAATAATTATACCGTAATTAGTTTCAAAGTCGCCTGTCAACAAGATTTTTTGTGAAGGTGCCAGTCATCTTTATACAGGCCTAAATGTTGACTAATACCTAATTGCAAATTTAATTTCTGTTCTGTCTGTTTGAAATCTAGAAAGTACAAGAAACGAACCCACAACCTCCTGCGTCGCAAGCAGACCTTCGCCCGCTGCGCCACAGAGGTCGGGCAATCTTATCAAAAGGAAACCAAAACACCTATTTCACCACAAACAGGCAAATCTCCGGCATATTTAGCGTATCCTTATAGTTAAAAGCTGTATAATAGCGTTATCTCTTAGCCGGCACTAAATTGGGATGTCTCGGGCCTTATCAGTTTTGTCGTGTTCATCTTGAGTTGTGTTAGGCTTTACCCGGGATGTTTACGGCTGCCCGGGCTGGCACGAGTTATTGACTTGCCCATATACAATAGAAAATATCGCCCGCAGTTTATGCCTTATTTATGAATTTTGGAATCGACGATGAATAATTTTACCGTGGAAATAGTATAAATACTGTGCATTATTTTAATTACATTAAAGTTATAATATGGTTTTATTCCTTATTGTAAAAATAATGATATAGAGAGATTAGAGAGTTTAAAAATATTTTTAATAAGCAGAAAAGTCTAGTAAGTTCCAAAACAGTTTCTATTCGATTTAATTCTAGATAAGAATAAAATAAAAGAAGAAGGTTGATAAAAGAATAATAGAAATCATGAGTTTTTAATAAAAGCTGATAGAGTTGAATCCCTTTACCTGATCAGGGCTAGATCATTGGTCTACGCGACAACCCTTACTCACGCATCGGTTTGATAAAGCGCTTTTTTGATACTCTCTCAATTCCTTTTTTTCTCATTGTCCATGGTCCATTGATAAACGAACAGGTATACGTACTCAGACGGGCGCCAACATTCCTCGCACCGACCTCACACTTACTCGATGCCTTATAAAAACGGGCACACTTTTTTATATTAGCTCTTTTTGGACTTATTTGCCTACCTTTGTGTTAGTCGTGACTGTTTGTTTTGGTTATTAGAGCGGCTAGCTGTAGGAAGTGCCCTGTTGTTGGTCTAAGCGTTTTATTGTACCAATCTTGGATATCCGTTACGATTACGTCTTTGAGTGCCGTGTAGCTGAGGATTGTAATTTGAATTGCTTTAAGGCGCCCATTAGCACCTACCCGCTCTCTTGTAATGTTCCGTAAAACACTCCAACATTGCCCACATTTTTCGAATAATTACAATTTTTGTTATTTTTTTGTATGGGGACACAAGTATTTTCTATTCGCATCTGCAACTATAGGATATTTTGCATGTATTATTTTATTAGATTTTGTTATTCGTCAATATTAAATCAAGTATTTTATTATTTTTAAAGGCGGGCAATGTTATCTCGACTTATTGCCAACATTGCCCACGTTGATTTTTGACGCAAATATCTCCTCTCCGGCCTCTAATCAGCTGACAGCAAAGCCTGTAGAAGAATTATGACCAAAACTGGCCATTACTTTAAAACTAAAGCGAATCCATGACAGGTTTCCTACCAAAATCCATGTTAGGCTAGTTGGGCAAAATTACCCTGACCTTGTTAGCATTTTCCATACAATTCGCTTTTCGCCTTTAGTAAAGTGATAGGGTTGGTACATCTCAGTAAACTGTTCTTGACTTTTTATTTCTTTTTATGTTAATAAAAAAACAAGATTATCTTCTATTGAATTATTTAAAAAACTTTCAAGTAACATGTTTGATTCAACAGATTCACATGCAAGTATTAACATTTATTCCGTGTTATTTTTAATACATTCTGGTTCCAATCTTTCGTCTTGACTTTCTTTGACGAATTCGAGATTTGTTCTTGCTTTTAAGAAATAATAAAAATAAATTATCTAAATAATCAAGATAATAATAATTAGCAAAAAAAAAAAAAAAACTCGGATGTGTCAACCCTAAGCTTATTTTGACTGCGGGCAATGTTGTCAATAGTAGATCGCAAAAATACTAGATAACTTTGCCCACCTTTATAACTTTAGTTATACAAGAGCTGCATCAGTGACAATAACGGTATAATAATACCTTAAGTTTTTTGTACAACATAATATAAATTAAACTCATCTGTGTTTTCTTCATCACGCACAATCCACTTTTGAATTTTCACCAAAATTTGCCCGCAAAAATACACTCTGTCTTTGACGAGTTCCAACAAGTTACTCAGTGACGTTAGCGTTACATCCAATAGACAGTGGTGCTAAACACAAAACCTATTTTCTACCAAAGTCAATAAATGTTACCATAGTATTCAGATATTTTTGCTATTAAAAGTTTTGCTTAAAAATTGGTCTTCGGGCAAAATTACCCTCGGTGGCAATGTTGGAGTGTTTTACGGTTATTAAGATTTCAGCTCCGTTCCGTTCACTCTAAAGGCTCTGGCACATTGATATTTTTGTAATGGAAAGTCTATCATCATTTTTGGTTCAATCCCCTGGTAATCGTAGTGATTGAGTTTGGTTATTAGTACAATTATTACATAAAGCTGCTATCCGTATTTTGGTATTTAAATCCTTTAGTCGATTTAAATAACAGAAAGTAGGGTAGAGAAACGAAAAGTACCTACCATCCCGGGTTGAGACGAAATGGATTATGTCTTCACTGCACAGATTTTACTACGCCAGTGTAAATCTATACGGATATTATTATATTTACTGATATTCCTCATAAAATGTTGTCTTGTGATAAAACCCTAGTCCTCTTACCTCGACGAGGTGTTAATTATAAAATTTAATGATACAAGTTGAACAGGTCGGCCATAGAATTAGCAGAAACAATGCGGAACTAATCGCATTAGCATTTTATGAATGGGTTTATAAGCATGACAGGCTATTCGAAAGTTGATGTCACTGTCCAAAATGGACACAGAATAGCGGAACTATGGGGAATTTCAAAATGATCTACACAGATAAAAGAAGATGATTTGACTGGTTCTTATTCCGCATCGGTTCTCATTAAATGATATTTTATTCTCGATCATTACGGCCGAACAAATCTGTGACCGTAATAAAAACCGTATCGGACGGAAATACCTTGTTCCGTAATAAAATATCCTCATTCATGTCGCTAAATGTTCCGATTTTATGAATGGACCTGCCCGGGGCGTATAATGCCCTGGGGAAGAAAAGTGGCAAATTAGGCACAATTAGTTTTGTTTATGGGCGCCGCTAATTCGTCATTTCATTGGGTTGGACTAATTCGTGGCAAATGAATAGGCGATGCCGCCAAGAGGCAGCTTCTTTACGGCGGCCGGCGCCTAATCGCCGACGTCCTAGAGACGTGCAATTTTGATTTATTCAACTCAAAGATCATTTCCGGTAATAATTGACAGTTTAAAATGAAATGACTGAGTTTTAATGATGTTTTTATAGGTTTGTTATGGTAATTTTTATTCCTAAAACTGCGCTTAATTTGAGTATTTGTAGAAGACCTAATTACAAAAACTATTCTCAAATTGTAAGAATCAGATTAATTCCATTTTATATCGTCTTTAAAGTGCTTTCTGTTAAAAATAACATTCACCGGGGTAGAATATTATCTATCCACACTTTAATCTTGAGAGAGTTGTTTGCCATTCCATTAAATATATCGAAAAATACAGTTTGGCTCGAAATACTGCGATCGAGCGCCAAAGATGCGGGACCAGCCCAAGTAAATAAGCGATCCCTGCCGATTTATCGTCAGCTCCAACAAAACTAATCCAACATTTACCCACACGGGTACACAAACACGGTCCTATATCAATAACCTTCAATTATGATACGTGGTCACGACACACAGATTTCGATATGGAAAATTACCTCGTATTTACTTGTTCACTTCATTCCTATTATTTATAATGGAAGTAAGCGCAATCAAGGAATCATTACGATTGTAGTTATTCAGAATATTGCGTGCAATTATAAATGTGTGATGGAATGTAAAGACCAATTTTGCCAATAACTGAGAATTATTGACGATAAAATCGAAAACTACCGTATCTACTAAGGAGTAATTTTAAAACCCGTGTAAAATATACTTCTCAAAATATGCTATGGAACCTGATTCATACCGGGTTTTTTTTTTTTTTTTTTTTTTTTTTTTTTTTATTTACCTAGTAGGCCTACCTTATGCCACATAGTGACCGTCGGCTATGACTACTAAGACTAAATCAACTGTCGCTATATTTGCGACAACATTTTATTCTATATTATCTTATACAATACAATACAATACATAAACTAAAGGTACATAAAATGAATAAAGAACACCTAAATTTTATTGCAAGAAGGGGAAAAGAAGAAGAAGTAGAGTAGGGTAAGGGGCCGTCCATTAATCACGTGAGGCTCAAAAGGGGGGGGGGAGGGGGTACGGAAAACATCACGAAACATCACGAGGGGGGAGGGGGGGTCTCACATCACGTGTATTAATTTTATTTATTTTTTGTCAAAAAGCGCTATTTCTGAATCGAAATTTTGAACGGCACGAAAATTGGCGCGATTGACTCGCCCGCCCGACTTATTGCAAATACACAAAACGCCATTTTTTAAATCTTTTTTTCCAGTCAAAAATTGCCTTTACATAGACTTCCAAAAAATACACGTGATCCAGGGGGGGAGGGGGGGTTGGTCCCAAACCTCACCAAATATCACCAGGGGGGAGGGGGGGTCAAAAAATGAGAAAAACGACCTCACGTGATTAATGGACGACCCCTAACACAACAATACATAGCAATTAGAAAATTAAATAAATTCGACATTATGCTTTAGCAAAAATTTTTCTGCAAAATTAATGTAAGCATTAAATTAAATTAAATCATTAAATTAATTAAATAAATTAATATAAATTTATGAAATCACAATTAATAACAGTCAACAATAAATATTACAAATAAACCTAACATAACGTAACATAATATTTAATTATAATTTCCCTATGATATAAATAACAAAACAAATATAAAATACAGAACAATAACATAATAAACATAAATTTTGAGAAAATTTAAGTATTTAGCAACTAAACAAAAATTTGAGGAAAGTTTAGTTTAGGTTACAAAAGAAGAAGAAGAAAAATTTAATGTAAACAACAAACAGAAAATAATACAAACTAATAGCTAAAGCTAACTAACCAGGCTCAATAACAGAGCCATTCTCTCGACCAATTCTTCGAAGAACCTTCCTTGCAAATACTAAAAACGTTTCCCTAAGTATATCATCAGCCATAAACACACAAAAATTCTGTTCTATGATTAAAGAGTCCAATAAACACTCAGTGTTATAGCGCAAAACACTAAATTTAGGACAGCTAATAAGAACATGTTGAACTGTTTGGGGCTCGTCACAATCACAAGTACATAAAGGACTCCTTGTATGTTGTTAAACCTGTGTAGATAAGACCTGAAACCTCCATGGCCTGTTAAAATTTGTGTCAGAAAGTTATCTATCCTGAATTTGCTAAGGATTCGATAGGCCACAACAACATCATTAAAAAACAACTTTGTGATACTGCCAGTAGACGAAGATAAATATCTCTCCTGCCACAACTCAATAGTTTTAGCCCTTACCACTCTCTTAGCATAGGATAAAGGAAACCTGTTGTAAGTTGAGGTCTGCTGGTTATACAAAGAGGCTTGCTTAGCAAGAAAATCAGCCCTCTCATTACCATCTATACCTATATGGGCCTTAACCCAGCAAAGGTTAACTGTAGTGTCTTTAAGTTTTAGATCTCTTATAATGGTGCGAACATGTAGTGAAATTGGGTGCAGTGTGTTCGGATCACAAATAGACTCCAATCCAGATCTACAGTCACTTGCTATGTAATAGAAACCTGGGGAAGGCTGAATTTGTATCCACTGCACTGCCTTCAACATGGCAGAAAGTTCAGCTTGAAAGACACTACAGAAACTCTCCAACCGAAAACCCATGTATGTGACTTCCGAAGTGCCAACCCAACATGAGACTGATCCTCCAACCCTACCTTCAAGCTTGCTGCCATCAGTGAATAAAACTGAAGAATCAGCCCTAAGTGAGTCAACATCATCCTGCGAGGAGAGTACACCAAACTGGAGTCTGAACCTTTCAGCTGGATGAGGTAAATTGTACCAACTCTCTCTCAATTCAATTCCAGCTTCAGGTAGAGATAAAACAGATTTACCGCTTTTAACTGAGTAAATGTATCCCAACTCCTTTAGCCGCAATGAAAGTGGGAATATTCTGGCTAAAAGAAGAGCAGACTCAAAAGAAACTGTATGATGTGCCTTACAAACTTTTACAGCAAAAGACCTACAAAGACTATCTAGGACTTTACGCGCATACGCCTTATCAGCCACATTAACCCAACAGCTACCAGCATAAAGCACAGTGGGCTCAACCACAGCTTCATATATAATCCTTAAAATTTCCGCATTTAAACCCCACTGTGCACCAGCTGCTCTTGAAACGATTTTATAGAAATCAATTGCCTTTTTTTTAACTAATTCTAGATGTATGCGGAAATTCAGTAGCCTATCAATCGTTAATCCTAAAACCTTCAAACTTTGCCCAAACTCCAACCTAACATTATCAACTTTAAGCTCAGGTAAATAGTGCCTAGTGCTCCTGGAAACCAGCAAGGCCTGTGTCTTCTGAGCCGATAGTTCGAAACGCAATTTATTACCCCACTGAACAATGATTTCCAACGCCTTATTCATCATCCTTTCCAGATCCCTGCCATCTGATGCCATTTTTTACCGGGTTATTTGCTACTTTAGTAGGTGATCTTTTTTTTTTAATTTTTATAGTTTTTAGGTGTACTAAATTACGTCTCTTTAGTAAACTAGCTAAAAGTTAAAATGAAAAGCTCACCTTGTAGACTCTTTAGTTTCATCTTTATCATAAGCACTTATTTACGTTCCCACTGCTGGGACACAGGGACCTCTCTTTACGAGCAAGATTAGGCCAAAAAATAAATGGCCAATTAAACAAACTAAAACTCTGTATTTTACGTTTTATGTTAACTGCAATTAGATAAGCATTATCCATAGGTGCCACATGGAATACACTTCTACACTATATAATAAATAAAAAAATATAATAAACTCATCCAAGATGTTATTTTAAGTCGATTAACCCTGCATGGAACCGGACTCAAAATCTGTAGGTGTTCCATTATAAGATTCACCTTTCCGAAAACGTTTTATCCCATTCATGTTTCGTCCTCAACACTATTTTTCAATCACGAAGGTCGTGTCGTCAAAATATCTCCGATACCTATTGAATTATGCTTATCTCTCCTTTTACAATGTGTGTGATGTCATCCTGCAACGGGCAGGTATCATTAAGTGCCTTTAGTTCGGGCAAAGGGTTATACCATTCTGATGAAAGTATTCCTGAACCGTATACACATTATTTGAAGAGCTATAATGGTTTGTAAGGTTTTTGTATGAGCGTAGTGCACTTTGGTAAAGCTTATCGGAACCCCGGCTTGTGACACCTTGACTGGTCAGTGGATCTCGGTTCTCTTCCACACTAAGGGTATGTCTAGTTCAGATTTTCGAGCGAAAAAATACTAAAAGTTGCGAAACACATGGCATTTTGCAAAGAGCGTACGTTTTTTTATCGTGGCCAGTAGTGGAACGAATGTGATTTAATATGAAAATTAAGGGAAAATGCAGTGCAAAATTTCAATTTCGGTGGGACTTGAACCCGGTACCTGCCATGCAGAGCCAGAACTCTAACTGCTGCAGTATAGGTCTTACATAATTCTTCTTTCTAGTAATTTGTAATAAATACACTTATTGCTTAACCTCTTCAAAATCCTGCAAAAATATAAGTGAGCGTGCTCACAGATTATAGTATAGTTATATCTATTACGTTTTTAAATACCTATCAAAGAGTTTGTAAATTAGGCATTCAGAAAAAGCTATTTTTCTATTATGGAGATGGCCAAGTGTGTACATTCACTGACAGGCGCCGACCCGATTACGGACTTGGATTAATTTGTTTAAGCCTAATAAAGACCCTAATTAACCAATTAGCATACGAGACGGTATGAGGCATGATAACACGAATGAGTAAACAAATCGGGCTTAAAGCTTAAAATAATGTCAAGACCTTAAGCGTTTACTTTATTGGTATTTTTACTCGGAGATACGATTAAAAGTTATAAAGCTTAAAGTCGTGATCGGTGTTATTTAATGGGATATTTCTGTATCTTAATAGTCAGTACTTTAACGGATAAAGGATGTACCTAGTCATTCTGTTTTAAAAAAAAACAATTTATTTTAAGAACACCTGTCTGCAGTTACCTAGTTAATAGATTTATATAAAGGTACCTATCACCTAATTTCCGCGGGAGAATCCATTTTAATTTTTGAATTAATTCAAAACTGAAAAACATTTTACCTAAAGTAGGTATATTATCATGATACCTACTAAAATTGGTAATCAATGAATAACAAGAAAGAATTAAGTACCTGCTTTGTTTTAATATGGAAGCCATAGAAAATTACTATTCTTCGATCCGAAGATCGATGTTCAGCGAAAATAACATCACGTCTATCGAATCAAAAATTCTCACAGAATCGAGCATTTAATAATACGAATGGGCATAATTCGATTCAAACGATTTATTCTCCGAGTAAGCACGTCACGTACGAATTAAATGATCGGTCGGAGTCGAAAATATATCAAAATCGCTCCCATTAGACTACGACTCGTAACAGAATCGATATGAAATGATAAACACTGCAATCACTCGCAGCTGTTAGTCGATCCGCGTCATCCACTAAAATAATATGACAAAGCCATTTTCTGAATCCTTTGCCCAACTAAATAAAATACCTACTATTGATACGGCTTTAATTAAACGTAGAGGTAGAGATCGCAGAAAAAGTTTGTTTAAAAGACTTTAATGATCTGTAGATATCAAAAAGCATTTTCCTTATGGTGGTGGTTAATTGGTATTTGAAAAATATACATAATAGGTATAGGTTTTTTTTAAAGTTAAGCGATACTTCTTCATTGATAATAAAGTCATTGTGTGATTTTATATTTGTTTAGCCGGTTCAGAAAAAGTACGTATTTTTTTAAAGAAACCTAATGAATTCCAAATTTATACCTACTTAAGAGGCCTTTTACCGGAAATCGCGAAATTGTTCGGTTTTCTCGTCCTAATTCTATGGTTTACGTTAGTTGTTTGATATTACAATTACATCTTTATAATAGTTCGTTTTCTCCTCTACAAAAGTAGTAAGAAACATTTTAGATAACTTGTTTATATATTGAGTAATAATCATTCTCCGGATACATGTTTCGTAAAAAACGCTCGAAGACCTGTTTTCTTAGCTCTAATTTGTAGATTCTAACGAATATGGGCGATCAAACTAATTTTTATTATGTTACGTATATCCTATTCTTTATTTAGAGTAGAGTACATTTTCGTTAAATGCTTTTATTCTAAAGATATACCGAATTTAATATCGACCGAAAATGCTTCGAAACAAACCTCAATAACTCCGAAGTTCTAAATCAATGGGACGTCATATTTATATCAAAATATTTATCAACATTTGCTTAAACTATGATATTAATTTTAATTTGTAGAACGGTTTTGGTAATTTTTTATGAATAAAATAAAACTACCATAATTTGGTAGTTTTTTCATGCCGGCGGCGATTTCGATTTAGTACCGCGCGAGCGCTTGTCGAGGTCGGACCTATGTCGGTTGTTCTTGAATAAAATATAGAAATATTTCGTAAAATGTCAGTGTGTGGGACTGTCAATTGCTGTAAAAACGCTGTTAGTGTGCGTTTATGTGTTATTGCGATACTACGACCGACATAAGTTGATCCGTTGATAACGATCAATTGTTATTTTTATTGATAACGGTCAATTGTTGTTGTTGCTGGCCTAAGAATTGTACCACTTGTTGCTGGCCTAAGAATTGTACCACATCATTGTCATCTTGTTTAACCTTATTTATTTGGAGGTTATGCTGTAGGATGTGGATTGCATATCTAAAGTTATCTATCCTAATTAAAAAACAACAAGGCAACTTTTTTTGGTGAAACCGTACAACGACTAAATGTAATTATGCCTATGATTTTTTTAGATTATGACTAACTTGCCGACCCGCCGACAGCTGCGCTTGCGTTTTTACGTTATTTACTAGTTTATGTTTTATAGCCTTTTTCGATCATTTTACTATCCAATACTGAAATCATATTTTAAATCGGACCCGCGGTTCCTGAGTAGCACGTTCAAACAAATAAACAAGCAATCTCCTCAGCTTGATAATTGTAGTATAGATTTCCATAATATTTATTACAAAGAAAATATTCCGTAATTTTTTGTTCTTATTTTTACCGAGTATCCAATATGTAAACAAAAAATAATGTACCTTTCTAATAAATATATTATTTATTGTAAACATTAAATATGTACCTTTCTAATAAATACAGGGCGTCCCAAAGTTATGGGCCATGGAGGGGAAGTACCTTAAATATCGTAGATAGTGAATTTTGCTCAAACAAGACTTCATTTTATTTTTAAAAGTTAGTAATTCTGCATTCATTGATTTTCTAAAAATTACTTGCTTTGTCTGGGAATCGAACCGACTTACATGTAGAAAAAAATACTCGATTTTTATGATACCAATCGAAAGAAAAGCTAAAAAATAATAACTCTGCTTAAGTAACATAGTATTTTAAAAGAAAGGAACAACGTGAAATTAATTATTTTAATCAAATAAAAAACATGAAACATTTTTTTTTGTAAATTAATTAATTAAATTACTTACTTTTTAAAATAAAATGAAGTCTTCTTTGAGCAAAATTCACTATCAACGATATATATGGTACTTCCCCTTCATGGCCCATAATTTTGGGACGCCCTGTATATAAAATAACACCCCTATTCACGTTCCCACTGCTGGGATAGGGACTTCTCTCTTGACGAGATAGATTAGGCCTTAATTCACCACGCTGGCCAAGTGCGGGTTGGTTTTTTAGGGTTCCGTAGCCAAATGGCAAAAACGGAACCCTTATAGATTCGTCATGTCCGTCCGTCCGTCCGTCCGTCCGTCCGTCCGTCCGTCCGTCTGTCCGTCCGTATGTCACAGCCGTTTTTCTCGGAAACTATAAGAGCTATAACGTTGAAATTTGGTGAGTAGATGTATTCTGTTAACCGCACTAAGATTTCAGAAAATAATTGAAAAAAAAAATCATAAAATTTGGGGGTCCCCATACATAGGACTGAAATTCAAAAACTTTTTTTTAATCCAACCCATACGTGTGGGGTATCTATGAATAGGTCTTCTAAAATCATAACAATGTTTCTAAAACCATTTAATTCTAAACTTAATAGTTTGGACGTGAGACTCTTCCAAAGTGGAAAACAGAGTGTCCCCCCCCCCTCTAATTTCTAAACTAAGAGGATGATAAATCTAGAAAAAATATATATTATACATAACCATAAAAACTAACAACGAAAATTGGTTTGAACGAAATCTATCAAGTAGTTTTTTTATAATACGTCATAAACTATTTCATATAAACAATTGCTGCGGTAGCCTACATGGGCGAGTCCGACTCGCACTTGGCCACTTTTTTTAATATATAAATGAAATATTTTCAATAAGTTCGTAATAAAATAAAAATAAATATAAAGTTCGAAACTACAAAGATAATACCTAAACATAATAATAATAACATGGTATATTTGTGTTTGAATAAATAAAAGTTTCGTTAACGAAACTTTACCATCTAACAAAACAAGCAACTTAAATATATATATAGGTAATATAATTTATTTGTTTTGTTATAATTAGAATTTGTATTTAGTCCGTTCAATTTAGACTTTCGAACTTACATAAAGTCTCAACATTCGACAAAAAAAACATTTAATTACAAACCTACACATCAAATTTCAGAAGAATCGGTTTAATAATGAGCCCATAAGATGAGATGAATGAGGACATTTAACTTCAATAAGACTATTTTCAGTTTTATTCTTATATAGATAATTATTAATCATGAATGTTTTAATTTAAAATTATGTACTTAATTGATTTCAAATAATCAATCAGATTTAAAATGAATATTGATATTATTAAGATAAAACATAATTGATTCAAATATTGAAATAAAAATATCCGCCATTTTGAATTTAGGAAAATATATTAAACACCTATCAATTAAATAAAAACATTAATATAATAATTATTTCAGAATGAAACTGAAAAAAATCTACTCAATAAAATGGAATTTATTCGATGCCATTTTCTACAGATCTAAAATAATTATTAGTATATTTGTATGTTTTAGATCGACGAAGTATCAAGATCATTTAGTATTTTTCATAGAATTCGCGTGACGCGCCGGTCACGTGGTGCATAAAATATCCAATTTCGCAAAACTTCAAAAATTTAACAGGGCTCTTAATAGGCAATGTAGTACCAGTACTAATATTGTTCTTTATTCAGACAAAATAAAACTTTTGTGTGTATTTAATATTGTATGTGATACCATAACGACTATTCTCCTGACGCTACAAAAAGGATCAACATCAACATCAGACATTGTAAGTGGTTACTCATGCTTTCAGAGCCTATAATTTGACAATATTTTGTGTCATTTGGGCATTATTATTACTTACGCCATTACCAGTCGAGGATATAAGGTTAATACACGAACTCAGCCGATTAAGGGCGGAATAACCACAGGTTTCCCTAATTCAATATTAAAAGCATCCTATGACGTGATCGGCAACTAATAATAGTCTAATTTGTAGAAATGTCCCTGAGAAAATGTCGGATTGTCAACCTTTTTTTTTCTTTCAAATGAAATGGGCTATTTTGGTAACTTTGGATTGGAATTACAGTGTTTACGGGCACGATTTTTGAGTATTATGTTCTCGATTGCTATTAAATTGGACTATGAACGGTTTTATTGTCATTATGTATCACGAGGAAGTAAATGGCTATTATAATTTTATTGCGGTTATTACATCTCTAAGTTTATAATGTTTTTTTTACGATTCTGTCGGGAAAAAACATTAGAGTCTCAAAGTAGGTACCGTAAAACACTCCAACATTGCCACCGAGGGTAATTTTGCCCGAAGACCAATTTTTAAGCAAAACTTTTAATAGCAAAAATATCTGAATACTATGATAACATTTATTGACTTTGGTAGAAAATAGGTTTTGTGTTTAGCACCACTGTCTATTGGATGTAACGCTAACGTCACTCAGTAACTTGTTGGAACTCGTCAAAGACAGAGTGTATTTTTGCGGGCAAATTTTGGTGAAAATTCAAAAGTGGTTTGTGCGTGATGAAGAAAACACAGATGAGTTTAATTTATATTATGTTGTACAAAAAACTTAAGGTATTATTATACCGTTATTGTCACTGATGCAGCTCTTGTAAAACTAAAGTTATAAAGGTGGGCAAAGTTATCTAGTATTTTTGCGATCTACTATTGACAACATTGCCCGCAGTCAAAATAAGCTTAGGGTTGACACATCCGAGTTTTTTTTTTTTTTGCTAATTATTATTATCTTGATTATTTAGATAATTTATGTTTATTATTTCCTTAAAGCAAGAACAAATCTCGAATTCGTCAAAGAAAGTCAAGACGAAAGATTGGAACCAGAATGTATTAAAAATAACACGGAATAAATGTTAATACTTGCATGTGAATCTGTTGAATCAAACATGTTACTTTAAAGTTTTTTAAATAATTCAATAGAAGATAATCTTGTTTTTTTATTAACATAAAAAGAAATAAAAAGTCAAGAACAGTTTACTGAGATGTACCAACCCTATCACTTTACTAAAGGCGAAAAGCGAATTGTATGGAAAATGCTAACAAGGTCAGGGTAATTTTGCCCAACTAGCCTAACATGGATTTTGGTAGGAAACCTGTCATGGATTCGCTTTAGTTTTAAAGTAATGGCCAGTTTTGGTCATAATTCTTCTACAGGTTTTGCTGTCAGCTGATTAGAGGCCGGAGAGGAGATATTTGCGTCAAAAATCAACGTGGGCAATGTTGGCAATAAGTCGAGATAACATTGCCCGCCTTTAAAAATAATAAAATACTTGATTTAATATTGACGAATAACAAAATCTAATAAAATAATACATGCAAAATATCCTATAGTTGCAGATGCGAATAGAAAATACTTGTGTCCCCATACAAAAAAATAACAAAAATTGTAATTATTCGAAAAATGTGGGCAATGTTGGAGTGTTTTACGGTACTTATTGTTTTTTTATGAACTCCGTAGTTTGTCTACCTTTGAATTCCTGAGCAGGTTTTTTCTTAATTATAGTGCCACCAAGTGTTACTTATAAATTTTACTCACCTATTCTAAATAATCACAAAAATACTAAGTATTTTAAATGTGTAATTAGTATATTTGTTTAATCCAAAACATCTGAACGAATTTATGAAAAAAACATTTACATACATTAATTATACCGCAGAATATACGCATTTTTCGCAAGAATAACATTAAAACGAGCAAAGCTGCGGGGCAAGTTACCACAATAAAAAGCCATTCCCTTGGTTCAGCGGAGGCACGTAATACAAATTCGTATTTGAATTGAGTCCGTCTGCAGCCAAGGGTTGCTAGTTACTTAGGTGTAAATCGGAGGTTATGTACAAAGTGGAAATAGTACAAGCTCTACTGTCTTATTATGCTGCGATAGACTTTTGCTGCAGCTACCATGCTAATGAATTGAATGTGAATTAATAACTGTTGAAATCATACAAAATTATACCATTAAATGTACTTAATGTACGCCTTCGAAGACCCAGAAAGCCTCGGGGCGATGATTTGAAGTGGTCGGAGATCTCAAAAATAGGTTAATTAAAAAAAACTTCTGAAATGTGTTTAGGTACAAAGCACACAGACAGACATACGCCACGGTATTTCGCCAAAGAATTTAAGGCAGACAGCCGACAGTAAGCGTAGTTATCATACCAAATCTAAGATTTATAATTGGTTCTATTGTGGCGATTCCGAAGCGAGCCTACAAGTCAAATGTTTTGATAATAATATTAAATGGATATGTATTCACAAAATTTATATAATAAGTTATACAGCTTATAAACTCTTTTACAGAACAAATATGGCGTATCTCATAATAAAGTTTTAGTAAACTTGCTCTATGAGGGGCAATGTCGGAGAGCAGAGCTCCTCTAGCGGTATAATAGCGAGGGCTTGCTGGGCGGCGGTCCCAGCCCATGCATACTAAGCTGGCTCGTAATAAGTAGCCTGCACCGGGGCCTTACAACCAGGCGGGCTCCGAGCTATTTCTGAATCCAACCATGGATAATATCATGTTCTATGCGGAAAGTGGATGTTTGTTTGTATTTGGAAGTGAATGGTAACTGACCAGATAATATTTGAATCGGGCCTAAAAAATAATTGGGAAATCTTATAAATAGATAGACAATTTAAAATAAAAACAATAATAATAATTGGTAGGTAAGGTACCTATACAAAATACAAAGCCACTTCCAAAACGCTGGTGCGACCGCTACTGTAACGACTGGGAGAGAAAGCATATAAGTTTATAAATAAATACCTATGTACTTCCCTAAATGTTACCCCACATATATTATACATATATATTATATACAATCGCACTAAATCTTTGTTAAGGAAGGAGACCTATTCTTATATTTGATGTCTATCTTAAGGAATAAAATTTTCCTTATTTAGAAAACCTTTACTTAACATATCTTATAACAAGAAATACTTTATAACCACACGTGTACTTTTGCATTCGTAAATACTTTCTATTTTTGCCCTTGTTTCTGTATACAAACAAGGTCGAAAATTACATACACTTGCACCTGGTAAATCCAAAACCAGCGTACCGTAAAAAGCTCTAACAGTACACCTAATACTTAATGAGACCATCGTTTACTGAACTAAGTTTAATTAACGTAAAAACCGCGTTTATTTAAACCGCCGGCTTATCGGAGCATCTCGATTATAAAGACTTTTGTTCATTATTTTGTTGTTTGTTCTCTGTTTCTCGGTATGTGCCATTTCCGGTTCGTGGATTACAACGAATTTGGTTTAAATTCGGGACTTCTGTAGGTATCTAATAGTCTGGTAATATCTAGTAGGTTCTGCTGTGCCTGTCTAAATCTTTATGTTATCTAGGAAGAACCACTTTATTTTATACTTTCTTCAATTCAAAAAATGAACAAGAGGCAATGTATTATTTATTTCATGTGAAGATATCACTAATTTTAACTAAGTATTTGGTAAACAAGTCTACAATTTTTGATTATTTATTATAATGTAAAGATAAATAAGTAAAGTCAAAATTTTCATTGATTTTGCATATCCATAACTTATTTTATCTAGAAACCGCCCGCAAAACTCATCACAAAAGCAGTAATAAAAAAAACAAACGATTCTTTACTTCCACTTTTACCATAATTGTTCAGTGATTTCAAAACACCTATTAAAATAATTCTGTGACTCTTTGATTTGAAACGTCTAATGTCAGACTTAGGTAATTAATTTTCAGTAATAAAACTGCCATTACAAGATAAAATCGGCAGCGGAAGACAGGGCTCCGATCTGTATAATAACATGTCATTTCATAACTGTAGCGGTGTGTGGCCCCTGTATTTTCATTGAAAATTGTAGATGGTGTTTGTCATTAAAAAAGCGGTCAACGTTATTTAACGTCCGTATTCTTAACAATAAGGCTCGCGTTACACATTCACTGACTGAGATCGTCAGTGCCGAAGATATTTAGTTATTTTTGTAAGCTACGAAAGATTAAAATATTATACGTATTTGTATATGTATATTTTTATAAAGGAATGCATATTTTATAACTAATATCGCTATAGCCAAATTGCAAAACTGTTTGTCGGCAGCCAATGGTCAAATGTTTGACACATTCATCTCAAATATATTATAAAAGATCCCTTTGATAAATCAATTTATTTTCAGTGCCTATATCGTGCACATATGAATCATATTAAAAGCGCAGTCAACTTCAATAAAACATAGGTACTCGTAATATGGTTGGAATATGTGTGTATTTGACGGTTGCAGTACGTTAAGAAACTTAGTTGAAGCTGTAAAATTCTGTTTTATTGTTTTTGGACGGCAATTCTGTGTAATATCTCTTAAACTACCCATTAATTGTAGCCATGAGATGACTATCTCTATTTGTAGAGCAGGAGTCTTGCTAATTAAAATACACGTTAAATAACTGATAGGGAAGCATAAGGTAAACATCTTTATAATATGGTATATAATTTACGTTTGTGGGTACCTACATTAAATAACTATGACATTTAACTATTTATGCAGTTATTTTTATAGTTGATGTTATAGAATTTTACTTAGAATTTTAAATGAAAGGGAATGAGAGTTACCAAAACATTAAAATTAATATACTTATTTTATATTAAATTACCTATATGAAAACATATCTAAAGCTTCGAATAACCAATAGACCCATAGTTATTGGAAAATATTTGCCAGATTAATTCGATCATACTTTCATTATGTTTGATGTTTTTCGTAAATTATATAACTTACAACAATTTGACACGGCTCTTTGACTAGTTATACTTTCGTGATTTGCTGGTCTTACTATTATATTGCGTAATTTTAATTGAATTACTTGAAATGCTCAATAGATTTTTATTATACACTTTTATTTGCTATTGTTCTTCAATCTTTGTTTAAAATGTATAAAATGTTAGCAAAACTGTGTTGTATAGTTGCCTATATAGGAAAGATGCCGTAGGTAAGTTTTTTCAGGCCTCTTCCATGGTTGTGGAATAAAATACAATGGAATAAAGTACATGTTCTACCGTCACATCCGCCTCGAAGCAACACGGCACAGAAAGCTGCATGTGGCCCCGATTTTGAGGAGGTAGTTTTGTAAGCAGTGCTCTGTACTGTATAGGGGACAATGCACAATACGCTCCAAAGCGAGACGTCAGTGCAGATCCTAGTTCCCCCACAACAAATTAGAATTAGAATTAGTGCTCTGTAATGATAAGGAAGAGCGTGAACTTCTAGTAAGTATAAAAATGTAAATACTTAAAAGAAGGTCTCAAAATACTGTTGTGTAAAATGTACCTAATAAACTCGTATTTTGTATTTTAATTTCATGTATCATCTTGTATATAAATATACGAAAATCCTGACTTCATAAAGTAAACGATGCTATTAGAGCATCATTGTGCTCAAGCCAAGTCAACTACAAAGTGTATCTTATCACTGATCTTGCAGGAAGTGGCCAGTAATGGTTGATGAATAAGATTTTAATTGCAATTTCATAATGTTGCGTTGTTGGTTTTACTAGCAGCAATTAGGTATGTGTATGCATTAATTTTAGTAGGTAATATTGCTAGGTTGTTTTATTATGTGTAATTTATTAGCGCCATGATCGTTGCCTTTACCGTAATGTTTTGTAAAAAAAAATCAGAATGTATGTACCTACGCCCTAGGTTTAACGGTTTTTATGGTACCTTCTTAATTGTCATTATCACAAGTTTTACCTTAATTAGTGCCTTAAACTAACGTAATCCTTTAAAAAAGATAAGGCTTATCTATGATTTTATTTATGATCATCTCATGCATAGAAAATGCAAAAAACTTTAATGTTTATATCATGCGACTCACTTGCTTATTGTAGCTCGTAAAGATGTCTAATGGTCTTCGGAAAAAACTGGCCTTAGAAAAGTTTTACACTAGCAAATTCACATTAGGTATCTGTAGGATTACATCATAGCAATGAGTCGACAGTAGAACAAGTTATTTGAGGTATCCATGTAAATTGTTGTGTTTCTATGGAAATAATTGGTTTGATTTTTAATAATTACTGCTTAATTTTAAATAATTTATTTTGAGTTTAATCTTACACATACTGTTTATTCTGATCGCATTCTGAAAATAAGCCGTTAAGGTCTTTTGCTTCATAGACGAATAAATAAATAATAACTTGTTACTTATTCTTGAAGTTAGGTATCTGATTGCTCCACAAGTTGCGACGACTCAATCGCCTCGTGTATAGATCCCTGAATGTATGGCAAATGCAGTAGCTCACTAGCCGAGCGGAAAAAACGCATAACCAGGCAATTACTGTTATGTTACAGAAGAACGGTTTAAGTGTTTGTTTGCGCGCTCGGTTTGTGCAAGACTGCGATTTTAAACTCAGATTAGCTCATTTATTGCTAACGGTCCATCCGTGTATAAAATTATTATCACCATAACAACAAGTATATTATGTTTGTACCTACTTCAATATTTTATTTAAAAAATAACAATTACAAGTGTTTATTTATTTATTTAACAAAATCCACAGCCCTTCAAAATATACAGGGTGGCCCATTCAAATCGGTCAGTATGGGAAAGTCTGAAACTGTAAGACATACGAAGATTTGTTCTTAGGAACCATGTCACCGATTTTGATAAAAAGAAAAACTGCATTCATACAATTAAAAAAAAAGTGTACCCAACTGGGGAATCGAACCCGGTTGTTTTGAAAAAATAAACTTACACTATTTCTCTTCAGATATCGTTTGTTTAGGTCTTAAGCAGTAAATATTTCTAAGAAACATAATGTCTAAAATGAATAAAATGCATTTTTTTCACATACTTTAATTTATCATAGTAGGTGTTCAAAGTGACCACCGTCTTTTTCAATACAATATTCAACATGTCTAGGTAACGATCTTACTATTGCATTTTGTATAACACGGTGTATGTAACAAGTAGAAAGGTACAAACAACCATAGAGACAATTTTACATGCCTGAACTTGCTGAATATTGTAACGGTGGTCACATGAAAGAATTTTCACGCTTCAGAATTAATGGAAGGTCTGGCCAGACCGGGCTCTTAGTATAGACTAATAACCTGTGATGGCCAGACCTTCCTTTAATTCTGAAGCGTGAAAATTATTTTGTGTATGTCTAACATAGGTAAGAATAACCCCCAAACATGAAACCTGGATCGTGATTCCTTTGGGAGATAACAGGTAAAAGGTTGTTATCTCCCAAAGGAACCGCGATCCAGGTTTCATGTTTGGGGGTTATTCTTACCTATGTTAGACATACACATGAAAGAATTTTCACGCTTTTGAATTAAAGGAAGGTCTGGCCATCACGGGCTCTTAGGTTATAAGATAATTAATCTACACGTGCATCTACTTGAAATTCATTAATACCTTCATATCGTACATAATTATAAAATGACAAGGGTAAAATGAGTAGGTACTATTCCACTTAAAATAAGGAAACTAAAACCTTTCTACTATCTCATACTAAATGTATGGGAGTGATTAATGTACTTTTTTTGGATATTTCTCGTTTTATTTTTAAAAAGTTATTAATGTCATTTTACTCATTAGGTAAAGTACTTTCGATATCAGTTTAAAGTTTTTTGATATCTGCAATAGTTACTGAATAATCGCCTGTGCACACTTAACGATTACACCCTGTATAACATTTTTCATATGCCTGAGCTTAACATATTAGATTCTCGATTTAAGTGACTCCTCCGAAATGGTTAGACCGTTGAAAATTTGGGAGTAGTACCTACCTAGGTTGAAAATTGTCGGGAAGGTCTTAGAAAAAAAAAAGGCAATACAACACTTAGGGGTCACGTAGGTTACTAATTATTAAATATCTACGAGGTTTAAAGGTAACTACTAACTACTTCTACTAATAATATAGATAGGTAGGTACGTTATTGAAATTAAATCAATTTGGAACCCAAAATTGTTATGATAAAAGCTGTAGGTACACAAGTTTTTATTTGTATTTATCTGTTTTGTGGGACGTTATCTACTACGAGTAATTAACCGATACCATTAATTTCAAAATTTAATGTTGGTACCTATTTTTCAAATTAATATACACAATTTTGATATGAGTCCCTGCGTTTTCTTATCTTTTACCACGAAACAGTTATTTTGAAGTTATTAATAAATACCTAATTCATTAGGTTTAGGCCATTCTGTTCCGGCGGAAACCTTTGTAGTTTTAAAAGTGTAACAGAAAAGTTCTTCTAATTAAACTACAATAATAATTACAGGCAGGACAATTCTAGTGAAATAACCAGGATATCTACTCCAGATACGGAATTCGATAATACTCGTATTGTATAAAGATTATGTATAAGAATTATGTCACCATCATCTAGGTAACCCTATTTACGTTCTCCTGCTGGGACATAAGGACTCTTTTGACGAGAGACATTAGACCTTTATTCACCGCGCTGGCCAAGTGCGGGATGGTGAATGTCACATATCCTTCCAACTCCTCATAGTTCTTAGAACGTGCCGGTTTCCTGATGATGTTTGCCTTCACCGTTAGAGCACGTGTTTTTAGAGCACACATAATTTTTCAAGAAGAAAAATTAGAGGTGTGTGGCGTTGTTTGAACCCACGGCCTTTGGAATTAATGTCGAGTGGGCTACTTAGAGTACACGGCTCGCCTTATTCCTTCTTATTTCCCAGTATTGGGTCGTAAAATGGGTTATTGTGATGGTGATGATAATGATGAATGCTTACACATGTGTTATTATTATACTGTTACCGCTCAGTTATGCAAGTAATCTGAGAATTACCTAAACGAATGATTTCTATCTGCATTACTCTACTTTAATTATCCGATAGTTCTCACATTTACCGCTCATAATTGGATTCATATAAATGATCATAAGGTGAGTAGAAAAACTCAATTATTCCCACGTAATGTGTTGTCTTGAGTGACACAGTTCGCTAGTGTGGTGCTATGTACCGACAGCACGAGTGTAAGTGCTTTGCTGTCTAGCTTATGATAATCTCTGTCTTATTATAAGGTTGGCTGGAAGAGATCGCTCTTTAGCGATAAGGCCGCCCATTGTATATGTCTCTTTTTGATTAATAATCATGTGTTTTGTTTTTGGTGTAGGTACCTTTGATAAAGTAAATAATAAAATAAAAAATAAATATTACTGGATTAAGTGTTTTTCTCATCGTGGTAAGCTCGAAACTTATGTTACGGGTGCTAGATTTCTGATACCTATACCTACTTAAAATAATACAGGTAGGTACATACATAGTTAGATATTTTTTATTATAGGTACCTACCTACAAGGTACCTATATAACACCCAGACACCCGGAACAAATATCTGCAGATCTTTCAAATTCTGTTCCGTGGCGGGAATCCAACCCCTCAACCTCCTGCGTCGCAATTTTTTTTCTGTTTTATTTATAAAAAGTAAATAATTAAGCTTAATAACCATAAACAATTAAACAACTAACATGTTGATCGTACATTAATTGCAATAATTACAGATTATCAGGAAGACTGTCTGTGTTTTTTGCCGAAGCTCTACCATACTAGTTTAATTGCCCGTCTTTGTTCGATGCTATCGGATTGATGTGATGTAACCGTGACACTCATTCCGATCTATCGTTGTGTAAGTATTGCTTATGTGGTGTTGAGAGTGTATTTTTATGTTAATCGTTGTTTGTTGACAGCAAAACTTTATATTTGATGCGGTGCATCATTGTGGGGAAATGGTAACATCGAGTAGGTAGGTAGGTATGTTATTTAATTTTTAATAAGGAAAATTTATAACATAATGTTTATCGATAGTCTAGCTGCTTTTCCCTTGTGAGCCAATTCAGATAATTGCAGTTTTCATTTTATTATTATATTTAGGTATACAACGGTAGATACCAATAGGTATCCGTAGATACCAATAGGCAATAAACTTTATTGAATAAAAGGCCAAAAATGAACTCCGTTTGAAAGGTCTGTTCTTATAGCTTAGTAGACTATTGAAATAGAAGGAGAGCGCATGGAATCACACGAATGAGTCAAAAATGTAAATACAATCTCTGAAAAACAGGAAAATCGTCCGTGTTTTCCTTGTGTCTTTATTTATTTAGGCCAATTTTTTGCACTCTTAACTGTTTAAGAGAACAAAAACATCTAGCATATACCTAGTTTTAAATACGAGGGATTATTAAATAAATAAATAAATATTACAGGACAATTTTTACACAGCGACTTTATTATTTTATTTTTATTTACTTTTTTTTTATTTCTAATATGTGCCTATTATAAAATACATTTATGTACAAATCAAAGGCAATTACACAAAAAAAAGTTTTATTGATTAAGAATGTGGTGTGATTACGACGACGTTATAAAGTAGATACCATAGATATTTGAGTTTATGATTTTGGTCTGTCCACACATTAATTAAATTATGTCTGAGATATTAGCTACCCATAGACTAACGTTCATTCCTGCCGGAATGTACAATCCTTACGGAATGAACGCCAGTGTATGTGCAATAGCGGAAAGAATGACGTTATTATAACACCGCGACCCTTCAAGTCGTGTTTTATTTCATCCCGTCGCTTATCTGTACACGGGATAAGCCGGAAGGAACGAACGTTAGTCTATGGGGGGTTAATTTAAATAGGATGAAAAAAAAAAATTATACAATAGGTAAAAGACCACACTCACCTACCAGGCGATCGCAGTAAGTTAATACAAAGGCAGACGCTGGTGATCGTCTTATGATCCCTATATAAGTCCATAAGTAATAACAGCATGGAAGAAACATTCCTACGCAAATCTTAATTCATTTTAAATATTTTCTATTATGATAAATGAACGCGGCAGCTTGAGATTGACTTTGTCAACTTCGAGTAAATAAGTAACCTATTTATTAACTAGAAGTGGAATTCAAAAAACTTAACAAAATATTATATGCACCTATTTATTGTACCTACATATAATATTTTACCTATTGTTACTGGAGTTATTCACCGCACTCACCAGCGTGCTGAATTCGTATTCAGCACGAATTCGTATTCAGCCTAATCTCTCTCGTCAAGAGAGAAGTTCCTGTGTCCTATTAGTGGGAACGTAAATAGGAAGGGTAGGTATAGGAAATTTTAAAGTTTTTAAACGCGCATCGTCCTTTAATCTTTTAACATAGGAAATGTAATATCAGAAGTAGTTTCTACGATGTGGCTTAATTGCTGCTTTGATGTGGACGAAAAATAATACGACTCCTATAAAAAATAATTCGAGATTTTTAAAAAATATTGCGGATAATAATAATATATTTTTTTAATATTATCTTATACCAATTTAAAATATTAACACCATACATACATACCTTTATCTACCAATCGTAAGTTCTATAAGGTACCTAATAACTAGAATTGACTTTCTACTAAAAAATATGTAGGTAGGCAGATAATCTACTTGTTTAGATATTAATAAAATTACAAGTAGGTGTTGTATATAAATTATACTTGTTATTCATTTATTTATTTTAAGATTTCAGCATTGTGCTTTTGAGAAAAAGAACTATTTTTAAAATTGAAATTTGTAAGCTTGGCAATGGCTCACCGCAGAGCTACGACCGAGGGCCGCTGTCGGGCGCGCCAATTACCAGCGCGTAGCATCGCCAACTTTCAGTAAAACGTCATAAAGTGCGATATCCCGCTGCGGGAACGCTTTATTTTCCTATAAAAGCGTTTTATCCACGTATAAAAGCTTAAATCCGCGCGGAGCTTTCTCCCGCGGCGGCGAGTCGGCAAAAAGAGCATTAGAACTGTCGGGCAACATGGCCGAGGCACGCCCCGGCGGCGCGCCCTCTGATTGGCTGGCGGCGGGCCGAGGCGCGCCATTGGCCGGCGCCGCCCCCGCCCCGCTAGGCCCTCGCCGCCGGCCCCGGCCGCAGACCTCGCCGCGCTACCCGGCCGCACACACGGCTCTACACTCACACGAGCCACGCGATACACGAAACATTGCGATACTTTCCGTAAAGCTTTATCTCTAACTTTTTGAACTATAAACATAAGTGCGCATCGGTAGAGCAGTGATTTAAAGTCTGAAATCGATCGCGTCGGTTGCTCTGAGTGTTGTGATCAAGAACAGCTACCAAAAATACGTCAAATCACCAGGATTGAACAGTGATCGACATAATTGTGATGCATTCGCGGTGACATATCAGAGAGACTGGGATTTGTAGTGAAGTGTTGATGCGGTTGTGAAGCAAGGTTGTGAAGCTGGGGTGGTGCGTGGGTGCGGGGCGGTGGCGCACGGTGGATGGAGTAGGGGCCTCGGGCGCGCGCGCGGCCGCCGTGGCGATGACGGTGCAGCGGGACGAGGCGCGCGCGCCCCGCACGCGGTTCATGATCACGGATATCCTGGACGCGCCGCCGAGGGACCTCAGCGCGCACAGGGACTCAGACTCCGACCGATCGGCGACAGACTCACCAGGTAACCCTCTACTTCTTTCGATCTTCGCTAAATTAAGCCCGATTTGCCGGGTTCGTTTCGTTCTCACACAGTCCTTACTCAGCCGGTCTGTTGTCACCCGATTACAATTAAGTTAAGTAGGTACCGGCGAAAACAAAAGTGCTTTAGAATTGTGTTCTAATAAACATTATTTGGTTTTCACTTTTGTTATAAAATTTGTGTATTTATCAAATTCGCTATCACTGTCAATTGATTTATAAAATAACAAAATATAAAAGTGTTCCTGTGTGTGTGTACCTAACCTTCTTATGTGAACACTATTTTAGCAATCTTCTTTCTGGCCTCATAATCTCATATTTTATAGTAATATATGTCATAGAGACTTTTCAAATGCAGAAATCTAAGTTCTATGTAATGCGCGATTGTCGCAAGAATTTGACTCGCATGAACGTGCGATCATACATATTGAACTTGATTATGTGTCCTAACTAACAATCGGACGACGTGCACGCTTTTGATTTTTTTTGTATCAGTATTCGCAAGATCAATTAGGATATATATATCTATTATTATCCTAAGGGACAAACATTGACATAAATGCCATTGGGTTCTTATTTTTTAATCAGAGAAGTTGCCAAAATACATAAGATATTGCTAGACAGGTAGGTAGGTACATTCATGTAATACAAAGGCTAAAATTTGCAGTGCTTCATATAGGTAATAAAATCTATGAGGCTAAAAATAAAAGCTTTTTGCAAACATATCCTGTTTATTTGAAAATATATTTCAAACATACCTACCTAGGTATGTAGGTATGCCAAGTATAAAGTACCTACCTAACGTTTACAAAAATAATAAGCAAGTGATACATTTTAATGAGTAGGTACCTAGGTAAAAATTAGCGCAAACAACAATTTTTGATTGAACAATTTGTCAGAATTTTAATAGAACTGGGTTTTATTATAATTCCGGAAATTAAATTAGGTATTGTTGAGATAAATTACCTTTTAAGAAT
The DNA here is from genome assembly GCA_963691955.1 of Chloroclystis v-ata. NCBI lineage: Eukaryota > Metazoa > Arthropoda > Insecta > Lepidoptera > Geometridae > Chloroclystis > Chloroclystis v-ata. The sequence continues at coordinate 9,253,423 of OY829905.1, forward strand.
TTGCTATTGCAAACATTAAATAAACTTATGAAGAACTGATAATACTGATTAATACTATACTAATGTTGTGTCTAGCTTTAAGTTACATAAAATTAATGAATTTATGAAAAGTGCTATACCTAAGCTTTAAGTAATGTAAAAATAGGAACGGCGAAAGCACCAAGCACAGATATTTCTCAATTACACTACGAATAAAATGTAAAGCTTTTTGATAAATAATTAAAAATTTCCTTAAATTATGAAAATAACATATGACATTTCTTAGTCGCAAGTTCACTAATAAGAATGAAAAGGTAACTATAAAAATTTACTTTGAATAAAAACACTTAGGGTATTTTAGGATTAACTAAACCCTAGCTGAATTTAAAATAAGAATTATTCAATTTAAAGGTAGCTACGTCACGGGCTACGCCGTAGGCTTAAGAATGCTTAGGAAAGAGTTCAACGAGCTTCACATCAATTTGTTGCAGTGTTCCACATTAACATATTTTTGTTTTGACTGATAATTGGATTTAAATTAAATTATAGGAGTATAACAATTCAATATAACTTAGTATACTTATTTTAAATAAATTAATTATGTTTGTATTATATAAGTAGGTAGGTACTTAATACTTTTTATGTAAAACAAATTTAGAGGAAAATAAATAAATTGTATAATACCTACCTACTAGATTTTAGTAACATACATAACTCTGATATTACATTTTTATCAGTTATTTAAGTTATAAATGAAATTAGTGTTTTTAAATTGTAGATATAATAAGTATTTACTTATTGCAAAACAACTCAGGACATTAGATTTTTCGCATCTCTCTTACAAAGTTTATTTTGAATTAAGAGCACTTTTAAAAATTGCAACAAATAGACAGTGATAATTTTCCTAAACCCATTAATAGTGTTGTTAGTTGGAATTAAACATGTTTCTATATTACAATAAATAAAAAATCAGTTCACTTAAGCAAATAAGCTATATTCAAAGTAATTTATTGATCTCACGATGCTGCTATACAAATTGATTATTGACTAAGAGCACAGGTTTTAAATAAGGTTGAAATTTGGTGTGATTTTGACCTTGCGAGGGTCAGGAGTGACATGTGATACGATGTGTTTGTCACAAGTCACAACTCAAGCGGCCGAGCGGCACAAACAGAGAGTGACTTGCATTATAAAACATATTTGATATCGATATCATAAACCATGTTCATCTTAAAGGTTTCAATTAAAATATTAACTAGGTACCTACTGACAATGTAGGTATATAAAAGTTTAAATAGTATATTTTAACAGTCCTAACTCGTTTTATATATTTCATAAATCAATGGAACAACTTCAAATGTGATGACTTATATTTATATGTGGATAATTCATATTAAATAAATACATACTTTTAGACCCCTCGCTAACTACAGACTTTCTATCGGCCGATAGTTTGGTCGGGCCTATAATCAGTATGAAGATGTATGCAAGTCCGCATACTACAACGATTTGGTATCGGCCGATAAATAAGTTTGATAGGCTTTTCAACTGCGTTCAAACTGAAAGATGATCAAACTATCGGCCGACTGCTATATTAGTATGGAGCTCCTTGCAAGCGCGCACACTGACCGATTGTTTAGTCGGCCGATGGTTCACTTCGCTCCGAGTTTTGGAGCCGGAAGGTCGTGCATTCTTTCATTATGTCCAATTCTACTCAATCGCTCGTTGTAGAAACGTAATCTTATTTTAATTTTCGGGTAATCTAGTAATTTTGAATGCATCGTGTAAAATTTTCCATTTAATAATCTAGTACTGTAGATGGGATGCACACAATACTCTCAGACTCTCTTCTTGATTTTTCTCCTCCGTTGTATGAGAGCAGTTATAATATTTCTGGACAATATTTTACTACGAGAAACTTCCATTATGAGACAGCTCTCTTCAACAGGTAGCTTAAAAACTGAATATCGTCGGCCGACTGTTGCCTAGTTTGCGCACTCACCACCAACCCAACTGTTTAGTTGGCGTAGTGTGCGCGCTAACAGCCCAACCCGACCAAAATATCGGCCGATAGAAAGTCTGTAGTTAGCGAGGGGTCTTATATGCACTTTGTGGTCATCAATTACTTATATTGTAAAAGAATTAAATAGGTACGTTTTGTGTGATGTATCAAAGAGTTTACACCAATTTCATAACCTTTTTCACAAATGTAATTGTAGTAGGTAACAAAAGAAAGTTATTTTATTATAAAACACCTATGTATCATTAAATAATTATCTAAGTACCAATTTTATATTACACTTTTACCAAGATAATCTCGGTTAAGGTGGCTAAGTAATTATAATATTCCATTAATTCGACCATCTTATCTAAAGCACCTATCGCTATATTAGTGCTATTTAAATTAAATGCTCGCTGCTAAATTCATAAATTACTTACAAGTAATTAGCATCTTAGACACAGGCTAATTACCATTGAATGCGTAGGTAAAGTAGGTAGGTAGGTATGTGATATTTAAAATTGTATTTTAATAAAATGATTATGATCCGAACCCAAATAAAAAGCACTTAAGCTCCATTTCAGTTCTAAAACAAACATTCAACACTCAAATTCAATAAAACAGCCGTAAACCAATTAATCTGAGTTCGTAAAGCCAAATAAATGTTTGGGCTCGGATCGCATTATCCCTTCGACGATTTAATAGACAAGCCGATAAACCCGAGGCGTTAAATAAATTAAATAATAAAACGCTGCGATACCATAACCCGTTCAACAAGGCTCCAACTGGGATAAAGTGGGGATAAGTAAGCTCATTTGAATCAACCCGAATTAATCCTCCTTGAAAAGACTTTGACACTATGGGCAAAAAGGAAAAAATGACGTCATAATCAGCTTTTGTGAAATGTCAAACTACGTTCGCTTTTTAAAATTTTAAATAGCTCCTCGAATTCCTGTAGGGTAACTCGCCGTGCTTTAGTGGTACAGGGAAGCACAAATGTGTTTTCCTATTATTTGAGCGGAAGGCGGCAAACACAGATACTTTAAGGAAAACGACGAGTGTTCCTAAAGTGCGTTACCATGTAAATTAAACAAAAGAAATCGCCGAAAATGAAAGCGTTATGATAGTTATTTTATTCTATCGTCGGTACGTTATCTCATGAACCTGCCTTCCAATTACTGTACTTACATCCGCTGCCAGCAATTAAACGTTTCATGCAACTGTAAATATAAAACCTCTTTGCTAAGTAATTTTAAAAAATCCCATTTACCGAGAATGTGAAAAAATGCAGCGTTTATACCAATTAGTAACCAAACACGTCAAGACAATAAGTATAGGTAAGTAATTATTATGTAGGTATGGGTTATCGCTTTGTTACGAATATTTGAGTAGAAAGATTGTATTATTTGAGGGAAAAAATAAGTACGTATCAATGACAAATAATAATGACTGATATTTTTATCTAAAAACTATTATTTATAGTTATGCAGTAAAAGAGTTAGATTTTCCTTGAAATGTCTAATAACAGTATTATCTCAAAGTCGTGATTAGTGGATAGCTATGTTAAAGTTATTGTAAATTATCACGATACCTCCATAAAATTAATTGGATGAGATTTCTATTCATTGATTGATAGTTAAACCCACAGTAATAAGATTTTATACGATTATAGGATATACATTTAATTTATTTATCTTATAGTAATTCTATTCTTTATATAAATTGAAATATGGAATAAATTATTTGTATTTTCTGCCTAAATAAATAGAAAAGTTTAATTTACTCAAGTTTAATTAACTAGCGATTGACGGACGTTCTTTAAATAAATCACGGTGTCATGTCGAAATATAATTGAATATTTCGTTTCATTGCTAAATACCTATTTTATCTTGTGTGTTCGAGTGTACATCTAGTGTTGTAGCTCAACCAATCCAATATCATCGGCTGTCTCGTTACCGTAAACGTAAGACCACGAACTCGTCACTAAGCTCCTTAGCATACTTTCCAAAGGCACACTAAATACAGCCTTATTCTAATCCGCTAAGAGTTTACATTGAAAAGTCACTGCTCCGTGACTTTTAGCATCACGATAAAAGGTACGAAGGTGACGATTCTTTCATCGACTTGATAACATCAAATCTTTTTATTGTGACAATAAATAGATTACCATTGATATAAATAGGGGCAGTTTGGGTCCTCTTATAACAGTGAGTTTCGCGGCTTTGTGTCAAGTTTGACAGGCGATGTGAGCTGTGAAATTGAGCCCGATTTAAAATATAAAGGTCTTGAGATTTGGTGATTAAACCGTACTTTTTTGAATGGGGATTAAATTTATTTTCATTTTGTCGTGTTGAGCGCGTTTGTACCTACATCCAGTTTGGTAGCTCAATCAAAATAAACAAAGTTTTAAATTAATGCGGATTCTCATATTTCCAAATTATTAAAATGTATTTGAATATATGTATTGTATTTTGTAAGTCCTTATCGGTTATGATATGACAATTAAAAGATGTAAAATGTTGATAAGTTTCGTAACCATCCACTTTTACGCAAGCTACACTCAAAGATTAAAAGTAAATAGATACCGTAGAGCTATTGATCGCATAATGGCCGGCTCACCGCACTTCTTGACGTGAACCGTAGTGAAGCCTACCGACGTTCACTGAGTCCGGACATTTCGGTGCTTTAAAACATTTATGGATTCACAAAAAATGGGAAAAGCTATAAACAAATAAATAAAAAATGAAAATCGATATGTTTTAATCAATTAATATTGTTCCAATGCTGGGCAAAGGCCTCGCTTGATTTCGCTAGTTTTCGCGATTTTTTAGATCTCCGACCACTCTGGCTCAAATGCGAATTCTTATTCGCAATCTGTATTCTTATACATCTTTATGAACTTAATCCCTATTTTGTAAAGTACATTATTCAAAATCCGATAGGTATAACTTATTTTTCGTTTTCGAATTTTTAAATTTAATCCGTCTACATCGCTTCGCATTATTTTCACTGTGGCAACACTATCAGAAGCTATGTGGGAACACACCGTGTAATGGCCTCTCGGTCTACTCAAACGATATAAAAGTATCGGAAAATGCATAATTTTTCATTCGATTTCACATCGAAATCGAAAACTAACATGTCAATATGTATTTTAGTTTCATTTTCATTTGACACCAATGATTCTAAGCGAAAAGGGGTCTTGTGACTATCGTATTTTAAAAAGAAAGTTAAAAGCTAAAACCCACCGGAGTCCTATTCAAGGAAATACATGAAAGCGACAAGAATATACCCGTTGTCTTATTTCCAATGCATTTGGCGGTAATCGCGTCACGAACGCCAATTGCGAAATGATTTGCGCCCATTACCGGCTCGCAAAGCGGCGTTCGTAAGCGCGTTCTAAGGCGGCAATCGTTACGCCTGTTACGTCACGATGACATAACCCTTAGGCTAATGCATTGTGCCGTCACTGCGATTGTCAGATTTATCCTGTTTATAAACTGTAATAAAACAATAAAAATATTTTTTAAATGGAATTGTACCGTTATTTCCATGTAGTTTTATTTATTTATTGAAAACTAGTACCGATTTATCGAATTAACTTTAATAAAATTATCCATTAAAAATGTCACTCAATCAATGCTAACAGAGTTAATACATAAGTCAATAATAATATTAGAATGATAATAATCAGAGATAACAGTTATAAATTATATGCAAAATGTTTGCTACCTTAGACTTTTAGTCAGTTAAACAGACACACATAAGTACCTACATGGCGAAACTATAAGGTTTCATCTTCAAAACTCTCGAACATCTCTTATTCGGCGGTAAATCACATTCCATATTATTAAAATTGGCTTCAAATACACTAAAATAATAGAAAATCCGACTTATCACTCTCAAAATTGTGCATACGTTTTCCTAGCATGACGTGATATGTACAGAAGCCATTAACATCTGTTTAGTTAACACACAAAAAACATTTGGTTTACACAGAGCACGAATTCTGCGTAATTAAAAAAAACTCTAACCATTGCAGCTTACTTCGCTGGAAAGCAAGCGTTACAGCAATTAGGCAAATTGTACGGCATATAAAGCATTATTTAGCTACCGGTTTAGATTTTAATTACCTTTACTTAGATTAACTACGAAACAGTAATGTTCGATTATACAACAATAAATTGATGACTTATGTATATTTATATGCTATTATATAAATTATAATTGATCCGACATACATTTATTACTGCTTTAACTGGTAGGTATCATAAAAATAACCAGTAGGTTCAAGAAAAAAGTATTATTGGAAACCAATGCAATATGCCAATTAAGAGCTTAATAACTAGGTATTTTACTTTATGTAGGTACCTACTATGTTACTTTTTTCTATGACATTTTAACTGCAAAAAATGAGTTTAAAATAATATTTGTTCCTTTAGTTTAGGCTTGATTTGGTTGTTTTTGTGGATTATCACAGCGACAGGGTTCCTAGGGTAGTTGTTGGGTTAAATTTGGATGGGAATTTCTGGTGGTGAATGGCTTCGTAGCCTAGCGGTTCGAGTACTATCTCGGCATAGATACGCGGGATTGAATCCCGCTAAACTCAAAATTGCATTGAATTATTCTCTTCATTTTAATACATAATAAATAGACATAATTTAGAAATAAAATTATTGTACATCATCTTTTTAGCTCAGTCCATTATGTTCTTCTTGGGAATTGTATAATAAAACATACCTAAATGGCAATGGTTTGCCGTATTCATTGTTTATAAACGGTTATTAGGAATTATTGTTTGTGTAGGAGGGATATGACAAAAAGTGTACTCGTACAACCGTATCTGTAATAACGTTCGATTATAATTCCCATTAAAAAGCAATGAATACACAACAGTGTCTATTAATTGAACAATCATCATAATTGAGTACTTCTGTTGAGTCTTATTTGCAACAAAAAACCTATTACGATTCGTAATTTGTTTATGTTAATGGCAGAATAAAACATTGTGTTATGTAGGTACTATTTATTGTCTCTGTAAATTCTTAATAGGCCATACTAAATGATAACACGGAAGTTGTTGGAAGAACAAAAGATGTTTATTACTTTTTCACGCAAAAACCGCGAAAATCTAGTAACTACTGAAGAAACATAATCAATACATTGTTTAAAATAAAGTCGTTCCCGCAGCTTTTATTCCTATGCAAAATGTGAATAGGTACTTCATTATTTCAACCTAATGCGAGGTGATTATACCACTTCCTTTAATGGGATTTAGGGTCCCATGTCTAGTAGTAGTAAGAATAGCGGTTGTGATTATTAAAGGAGAACAAACAGCTCAAAATTAATTACAAATAAACTTATGTTGATAATGATAATTAACTCTTTGCTTCGTTGATTGAGCTAGGTGATAATGGTGCGGTTAATGGTCATTATGATAAATATGAATGCATAATAATTACAATTTAGGTAGGTAATAAATAATATTGCACTAATGCTTTATTACTTTTATCGTTATCCGCTTATAATTTTAAACATTTGCAATCCTCAATAAAACAAAATTCGTAAACGGACTATACATACAAAAAAGTTATATAGTTACTCGTAATTCACCAACCCGCACTTGGCCAGGTTTAAGACCACTTCACTTCACGAGAAGTCAGTATGAAGAAAGATGATTTTAGGTACAATTTATGGTAAATAATACCTTTCCAAAACACTGATGCTATGTAAATGGTGATATTTTATTTGATGGATTAAGCCGTAAAAAATGAAAATGTTCAGAAAAATGGGACAGTAATTTTTTTTATTTTCACTAGGAAATAAAAAACGAAAAGCTAAAAATAATCGTGAAACTGTTTAGTTAAACTCTACCTTTGAATTTTCCATTAAAATATCATGAGCGATAGCGACTCCTACGCTTTGTTTCATATTCGCATTTAGCAGAGGTCAACTGTGATTGCATCTACAAAAAATACAATTACGTTGTTATTAAATGGATAAATCCGTTTTGTATTGTTGTTAGCATGTTTACGATACAAATTGAAGGTGATTATAACAAATTTTGGCAACTTGGATTAAAGTTTTGGCTCTATTTATATGAAGATATGCTACGATTAAGAACTTTTTCAATTATTTTACATATTAACCCCTTGATCCTTTGTTTGGATGTTTTTAACGTTTTTCCATTTTATGGATGTTTTTTGCGTAAATATTAGCAACAAAAATTATGAACTCTTTCTTCTTATTACCTAATACAAAAATATGACCAAATAATCATCATGACGACATCTATATTCAGATTATCTAGTTGGTACACAAGCTTATCACAGGCATATTTCAACATCCAGCAACAACCTGTGTGAATTGTCCAACAATATTTTTTAATTTTATTTATAACCACCCATGTTACGTTCTACAAAAGTCAAAACAAGACTTCTGAGTTTTGGTGCATTATTGCGGTAGGTAATGATAATTATTTCACGGGCGAGTAAGCGCGGTCGGTTGGACCTTATTATAATAAATTAACGGCAGCACCTTAATGGTTTCCCGTTCGTAATTATACATCGCATTACACAGAACGCGACACTATATTGCTATTTGATTGTCAACTAACGTATTTTGGTAAACTTATGTTTTATCTCGTTTGAAGTATGGACGCTTTATCTTAGTATTCATATAGCCTTAATGCTATTAGATCGTCAAGTAGGTAACGTATTTTATATCAGTATAATAAATGTTTTATATACAACAGACAATTAGGTACATAATAATCATAATCACCCACTGCTAGGACACAGGGTTTTTCTCTTGACGAGAGAGATAAGGCCTTTATTTACCACGCTGAACAAAACATAATTTAACAGTTCAATAAATGTTATTTCTAAATTATTTCCATCCATTTAGAGCCTGTTAGAATTGTTACATGTTTACGTAATTGCCTTCCAATTTAACTATAGTCTTGCCATAGGTCAACAAGGAAAAAAAATAAAAACAAAGTAAAAAAACGTACTATTGTGTTCTGTAATTTATTACAATGTAATAAAACCGGCTAAGGGTCAACGAAAAATCATCAGCCGCGCACACGCAATTTACAAACAAGGTTAGCTTAGTCATGTTTAATGTTAGCATTATTCAAGTTTGCAAATAGGTACTGAGTGTAATTTGGTTTATTATATTTAAAACGTTGATAATAATGTGGTTGTAAAAACTTTTGCACAAGTATTAACAGCTTATAATCGAGTATTTTGTATTAACAGTTACGTTTCTCAAATATAACTTCCAATTACGATACATAATATGATATTAGACTTCAAGACTAAGGTGTAGTACCAAGATTACTTAGCCGTATAGGTATTATGCTTGCTTAATTTACGGCTACTACTAATACTACTACTACTAATTTATATACTTATGTAGGTGTATACAAATCAATATCTTTAAAAAAATCTTAATATATTTCAGTTTGCCTATTAACATAAAAACTATTGTGGACCCCGTAGCCAAGTAGTACCTAATAGTGAGTAATAGTTGATACGATGATGATGTGCTGATATTCGTAAATCAAACCGTAAGCAGCATTACTGAAGCCGTGGTGTAAGGCTTCTTGCGGTCAGACTGCCTCTTCACGTTTCCTCGCATCTTGACTCTGCGGTCAAACTCCTAGGGTTTGTTTTGTGCAATCGATACCTCGTTCACTTACTTCGATTAAAGCAGTAATACTTTTAAGAGGATACAATATAAGATTAAAATGGTATTATGTACAGTTGCGATTTTACAGAATTAATATTATAAATTATAATGCATAGAATCTCGACACTTTTCGTATTTTGTTGTATAATATTGTACGATCAGTGTTGGTGTGGTCTAGAGAGATTGAGTCTTATTCTTCTATATTTGTGCAAAAAAATATAATAATAATTATATAAGCTTATAGTTTGGTTGTATTTGAAGATATAATTATAGAGTCATATTGCTCAGAATTTCTATCCAAGCATTTTTTATTTTGCAACTACTTATGCCATCAAGCCCACCTGTTTTATAAAGAATTAAATGTTTACACACGTACTTATGAGATTAATTTCTAATAAAATAAACTGCAACAAAAAGTTCAATCGACAAAAAATATAAAAAACCAAGATATTCAACAGAGATCTGGTCATTTATTTGTATTATACCGAAATTATATTTATACCGAAAGCAACACACAAAATAAATCAAAACAAAAATCACCTAACAAATAGTAATCACCTAAACAGTCAAAAGGTTAAACTAAAATAAATCCTAAAGAACACCTTAAGTGACTTTTACATTCATCTACACTTAAAATGTATGTTACCTAATTTATTTAGATTGTATCGAGTTGAATGAACATGGAAGAAGACATTGAGTTTAATGTATTCCGGTTTAACTCATGGCTAAATAATCTCTGGCATCCATTAGATATAAATGTAAAAGTTCGGTATAAAATGTATCGTGGCGATACCAACGCCTTCGAATCCGATCTTGCTATCGGTTTGATAAGATAACAACTTAACTTGCTTCAGAATTGTTTATTGGATATTAAAAAAGCCTTTTACTTTTAATCTTGGTAATTTATACTTTATTTGTCGACGTTTTTTAGTCTTGACAAAAACTTTTGGTTGGAAAATCCCTAATTGCTATTTTCCGGTACCTATAAGAAAAAGGCTTAACATGTCGATATGGTAAAAAAAAAATTCTTCGAATAAATCTGAAAACTGCTGTTATAATCTCCTACTAATCTGAGAATGACTTTATCACAGTACCTATGTAAATATCACATGAATGTACTTGCTTTACAAAATATTCTCAAATGTAACTTGGTAACGTAGTATAAAAATGTTTTTATAATTTTGCGTAAAATTTAAGTGACTAAAAAAGTTTTTATATTTTATGTGTACGTAGACCATAGATAAGTTGCAAAATGCGCATCGCAAAGTTGTGCCTTGTTCTGCGCTTGCGCACTTAGCGAGTGGCAGCGCGCTGCGCTCGAGTGCGCCGCGCGGGTGGCAAACCGCAACTACTCCCACAGATGGATGAGCTGATTTAACACGGGTTTACTCCATATTCTGAAGTTTTTATACATTATAAAAAATACTTTTTATTTTCAATATCTAAATGTCACCTCTGTTTGCTTCCTTGAGTTGACGAAATAACATCTCTGATACAAAATCTATCAAATCATAATAATCAATGAACCTACTGTGACCCGAAGAAAACAAATTTGTTTTAATCTAGAGTAGATGGTATAAAAACTTCGCAATAAACATTAAACCTCATTTCAGGTGTGAAAGACGATTCAGATGACGTATCAAACAAGAGCTGCGGTGACCAATCAGCGCTCTCTAAAAAGCAAAGAAAGGCGCGAACAGCATTCACGGACCACCAACTACAAACGCTGGAGAAGTCGTTCGAAAGACAAAAATACCTCAGCGTGCAAGACAGGATGGAATTGGCGGCAAAACTAGGTCTCACTGATACACAAGTCAAGACATGGTACCAGAATAGAAGGTGAGTGTTTGAATTTCCAAATAGTTTTTAAGAAAGATAGACCATATAGAGTAGAAAGGAATTTTCTTTCTTTCTTTCTAAGAAAGATAGACCATGAGTAGAGTTAAATATAATATTGCAGAGTTAGTAACTAATTATTTTTTGTTCAATATTTAGTTTTATAATACGTTACGTAGGTACTAATTACATCGTAACTATTAATAGTTAAGTAACAACTTGATATAAATTACGAAATACGCGTATTTAGCAAAGATAATAACAATTACAGTATACATAATGTGCCTACCTAATTACAGTAGTATAGCCTTATATACAGTAGCCAAAAAAATCGTAGCCACACTCGGCATTTTCTAATCCAGTGGCAACACCGTGAGAGTCGGCTTTTCAAAGCAAAATGCTGAGTCAGTGTCGAATGGACCTGCACCAATATAGAGGATAAAATTAGGATATAATAGAACCTAAAGTGTCTATAAAACTTATAAGATAATTATAGTTGCGCGATTCTTTCAAGTGTAGGTACTCATTAGACGTTTGTAGATAAGCTTTGTCCATAGTTTTGCTTGCATTTGAGTCGATTTTTCCGACCCTACAAGTCAAATATAAGGATCAATATAGACAACATAAAGCTTCAAGATAGATATAATTTCATTCGTAAAACGATTCGATTATGGAAATACACAGTAATTTTGTTTGATAATTGAAACGGTTAATAATCTTATCTAAAGCCATTACAATACAGCCAATTGTAATACTATTATATAGTATTTGTGATAATAACATAACGATTGTAGTTATAAACCTAATTTTCGAAGATATGTGTAAAATAAAGTATTCTATTATGACTTCCAATACGGGCTCGTAAGATATTTATAAGAAATTAGAATTTGTTCGCGCTTCAACAAGCTCAAGGTGTAGGTACATAATGTTAACATTGGTAAAAGTTGTTGATGACTTAAAATTTTGATTTAACATTACAAGGCATTACATAATTTTTTTTAAAGTATTACACAAAAAATTCAATTTTCTCTTCACTTTGTTGTTTTGTGTCATAGGTTTTTCTGTCAGACAAATTATCACACAAATTCCAACGATAAAAACAATGAAAATATTTTATGTTATATCTTTCAGCTTAAGATAATGTATCTACCTTTATATACTTGTCATGTTGTCATGCAACCTACTTCTCATAAGTACCTACTGGTGGAACGGCGGCAGTACTTAATCAGCTCATAGGCCAGCATGTAACGAGATAAAAAAATTCATCCACATAGAAAAATATTTTTAAGATTATGTAGTACATGTAAAAATCAAAAAGTTTCGTACAAAGGTTAAAAAAATCAATAAATCGATAACTGATACAAAAAGCCCCAGTTTAAACTGGCTACTGGCTAGAGGTCGAAAGATGATTGGTTGTTTTTTCCACAAGTTTTTTTGACGATGACTCTCCCAAGCGGCTATTTCAAAAACAAATGGCTGTAATTAGGACTCTGCCCATTATTTAAACTGTGAATCACAGAATATATATCAGTAGGACTAGGTAAGTATAGGTACCTACTTCCTGTATGGAGAAATATGGGCTTCTGTAGACTAGATAAAGCAAACTTACGGAGGCTAATTTAGTTCGTGCTTTGAGATTCTTTTTTTTAAGATTCTTTAAATGATTTAATATCTTTTTTATTGTATTCAAATAATATGCCAGACATTTTAGTGAGTTTAGTGGACTCTGTTTCTGGAAAGAGTCGGGCGCCACTGCCCTTTTCACGCATAATTAAAAATAAATATTAAAAAAATGGCCTAAAACACGGATGATCATTATCATTAAACATAATTTTTTCTAACATTTTTTTTTGTTTGTCGTGACGTCATCCAGATGTCGCTGCGCAGGCGCCGTCCCGCCCTGGTCTATCACTTTTTGCCGGACTTTTTGTTGATTTTCTATAATTTCGGTTAAACTAATGTTTGGGCTTCGATTTTTCGGTTCGTGAAAGGGTGTGAAATCGAAGTTAATTGAAGTATGTAATGGCTTTTGTGCGGCTACTTTCTTATGTTTTTATGATGCCGCCATCACAGGCTCAAATAGAGTACCTATCCCGAACCCACCTACTGTGTATTTAAATAATGGCCTAATTTCAGAGCGGGCTGATCTCTACAAAGCGTTGAAGTTTGTTCCTTCAAAAATATTTCTTCGTCGAGACAAAAATCTGTTGTTTTAATACGATAGAGAAGCATATATTTCTCATAACGCTCAAACAAAATGGGACATTAAATTAATGAATCTACACATCATCATAATCGTAATAAGCTTACGTCTAAGTACTAAATAAGAAATTTTTTGGATATAGATATTAGTAGAATTTGAAATACATAGAAGCGAGTATCAGAAATTATAATCAAAAACACATTAAATCTTTTATTAGTCTAAACAATTATTTATTCCAAAATGTTTAATTGTCGGACACGCTGTCCGAGCACAGATTTAATAAAATAAAAACTAATTACGTACATAATTTTATTGCTTATCTTGTTAATTAGTGAATATTTTTAACAAACAATTTAAATACTTACTAACATTAACATTCTAGATGGAGTTGAGTTATGTTTGATAATAATCGCTGAAAATAATAATAAATGTAAAAAGGGTAAAATAACAATACGTTCTGTAAATTAAAGTATAAACTATGTCCGTGTGTGAATAATTCTACTTAAAAAAACCCGATAAATGTTTTATTCGCTACTATTTGTTGTTTTTGGCCTTGTCTACGGTCTATGGATTATTCTGCAAGATAGAGTTTTTTTCCGCTGAAACATCGTGTATTTGTATAGAGTTAAGTAAGTAGTTAAATAAAATTTGTTGTAAAGTTTATAACGCTACACACTAATAGCTTGTCGAATTGCGTAAATTACTTGAAACATAGAAATTAAAATTGTCTGAAGTGTTTTTTGTAAATCTTTTGAAAATAACGTAAAGTAATAATAACCATACCTAACGTAGAGTCCGTAACAAAGTCGTCTCTACAATATTTGATTAGTTTAACCTAGACAATTGACAATTCAAAAAAATAATCACTCAAAATTCGCTGTCTTATTGGGAAAATAAACGAAAAATTATAATCGACATTTTTCCTTGAGGGGTATCAAACCTACGCCTTTCAGTATACGCCTAGCAGCGCTAACTACTACACTCTGGAGGCTTTACGTCGTCAGCTAGAATTTATGAAAAACTTGATAGTTGATCTTGATCGCCAATAGTCGCCTCGGTGCTCATCAGATAGAGCATAAACCTACATTCAAAGGTCTCTTCTACTCCCAACCATTCAGCTAAGTCATCATCATCATCACGTGTGAACGCCGCTGCAAGGGCAGGTTCATATGCAAGTCATCGAGCGGCGCCAGCCCGGCCACTCATTACCTCGCCGCTGATATAGTTGCTGACACTGTAATTTTGCCCGATTGTTTTATTATATGCCGTCTCATAGGGATTAGGCTACTGCCTTTTGCCGATGTCATGGTTCCGACCTTTAAGTTAAGTTGGAGATAAATCCGACCTTGCTTTAATCATAGACTAAATATTTGTTTAAACCGAAATTGGATTGGATCTAGAGAATGATTATTTTTAAACAGAATTGCAATTGCATCTCCAAAGTTGATAATTTGTGAAATAACACCAATATTTGCTTTAGCAGAGGATCACATGTTAACATTTTACGTTATCAAAGTTTAAATTGTGTCAGTATTTTTGCATACCAAAATGTGACCTTCGTGATTATCTGACTAAAGTACCTATATAAAGCACACTCAATAAGATCTTACCTCACAATATTTCTAATTTAGCGAATATCTTTCAAAGACATCAAAAGCCACAAACACTAGTCAAACAAGCATCGATCCGACGACAAAGCCGGACAATTTCAACAATTTCCCCGTCAATTTCCACAGCTATAATTAAAACCCGCCGACGAGTGATTCAGCGGTCGTAAAGCTCTGTCTGTCTGACTGTCCGTCGTAAAGTCATAATAGGCGGTTAGTGACTGCAATATGTCGTTTAGCGGCATTTAGCCGGCGACGGGTAATAGCCAAGATTGCCTAATGACATGTCATGATACTAATGCTCTTAGGTAATGCACCTCAGGCTAGGTCTAGTCTAGCTACGACTTGGGAACGACGACCTTGTGGCGCGGTGGGCGAAGGTTTGCCTGTCATGGTTCGATTCCTATCTCGGGACAAATATTTGTCCCGGGTGTTCTGAATGATAAAAAAGTTCTATGTACTTATTAAGTACTTATACTTAAGAAGTTGTTTATCAATGAATTTTTAAGCAAAATTATTCATATATTTTGTTCATACCTACTTTACTTTGGTAAAGAAGCGAAACTGTCTTATCTCATGATTCTAGGACTTCTAATATTTACTATAGGTACCTATATTGCACAATAAAGCTTGCACAACGAATTTTTTTTCTAGCAAATTAGTCTTGCTAAGTTGAATCAGATCTTGACCTACAAACAGGACATAGGAAGCTGGTTATTTAGCTTAGCAATAATGAGCTACAATTTGGAGCATTTATGTTCCAGACTACTTCTTGGTTACCTCTACTTACGCAGACAAAAACTAAGCTATAATTTAAATGATAAAGTTCCTATATTAATACCTTGGTATGCGTACCTACCTAATTGCGTAGGTCCTATCCTATCTCTGTCTACATTCATACTTTTTTACGTGTTTTTATAAAACAAAACATTGTATAAAATTTTGTTTCTTTCAAATTTTAACTAGGAAAGTATAAAAATATCTATTATTTATAGCTTTTCTATTAGGTATAGGTATCAAATATTTATTGAGGCAAAAAATTCACACAGCATCATCTAACCCAGTGGTTATCTCGAAGATTTATTTACAAAGCAGTTTTAAAACACCCTAAATATTAAACACATTAATTTAAAAATTTCTGCAGATTGTCTATGGAACCTACCAAGACCACCACAATCGTAGAACTCGACCGAGCAAAATATTAAATGTGTGTTTAACATTGTTTGTGTAAATGCAAATTTTCTTGTTGCAAATACAACATGAGGCTACAATTTGTTTTATGTTCCCTTAAAATAAACGGTGAAATTAGTGTCTAACTAAGTACCTACACTTTA
This sequence comes from Chloroclystis v-ata, assembly GCA_963691955.1. Classification (NCBI taxonomy): domain Eukaryota; kingdom Metazoa; phylum Arthropoda; class Insecta; order Lepidoptera; family Geometridae; genus Chloroclystis; species Chloroclystis v-ata. The sequence continues at coordinate 9,270,073 of OY829905.1, forward strand.
TTATACAGAATATTTATTGTAAAAAGTATTTGACCTGTACCAGCTGCAACATACAATAGTTTCGAAAAAGCTATGCATTCTGTTGTCTTGATAATGCGATGAAATAGTTCAAAGTAGTTGAGAATTTCAATAATTCCTCAATACGTGCTAAAGCGGTAAAGGAAACATCACGAGGGAACCGGGACGTTCTGAATACTTTGAAGTAGACAGTAGACCATCGTGGTCAGTGAAGGCGTGAACTCTCTCGGGCAATTTTTGGACGAGAAAGATCCGAAATAAACGACCCGGACGAATGTAGACTAAATCGACTTTACTGGTTGACGGGAACTTCAAGTGTGACCCCGCAGGATTGAAAATTACTAATCTTAAATTCCATTTCTTCTGAAACCTATCAATAATATCTAATATCTAACGTAAAACGGACGTAGTTAAACAGACGTAATTTTGATAGAACAGAATAGAAAAATCTTTACTTGCGCGCTTTTTGTTTACGATATGTAAATGAAATACATACTTAAAAACTTAACACAAAGTGGTTACCACTCAGCGTGTATGGTCTTGTAGTGCAGGTAATATCAAGGCAGAGCGCACAACGCGGCATTAGCAATGACAATAAATGCCTAAACAAATGAATTTAAGTATTTCTCTTTCACTGTCTATGAATCACTGTATCTGAACTCGTATGTGCACAATCCTAATGACATAATACGCGGTTCTTAGCTACCGAGAAACGGCTAATCGGTTATGCAGAACTGCGAAATTACACCTCCAGAGACACGGGATTCGAACCAAGGACGCTCAGGTCGCTCGACTTATCATTTAGCCACTAATCATAATGCTGCAAATGCCATTTCTGTTTCGGGTTTTAATAAGAGGATAAGATTAGTTGGGGCACTGCGAAAATTGATTCTGATATTTTATTTTGTTGGGTCTGGGCTCAATTTTGCTTGGCTTCACTGGGCATAATTTGTTAATTTTCCTTTTGTTATTTGTGTTTCAGTGTGATGTAGCTAGCCAGTTCAAAGTTTTACCTAAAATACATCTACCTACAGTAAAGTTGTGAGAGCTTTGTTATCTGCTTAAAATTATCGCTTTTCCTTGAAATTTTTTAATCAAACACCTAAATGTATACAATGTAGGTATATGGTAGTACATTCATCGTAAAAAATCCACAGTTAAACCAACCACTGCTGTCACCTTTTACCATCATGTTTTTATAAGTATTTTCTAGATGTAGACTTATACCTAGGTAGGTATTTATTTATGAATTTAGTGAAACCGCTGTGAGTTATAATGTATGATTTGTTCTGCGATTATTAGCTCCCTCGCTCGCTGTAATTTGGCTCCTAACTTGAGATCGTGATGCGATACGCCGGTAATTTGGTATGAGTAAACATTTGATGGCTTTTAGCTATTGTTTTAAAATATTGTGCATGTTAATTGAAAAGCTTACAATTCATGTTTGATTATTTCTGTTGTTATTATTAAGAGGTTTATAAGTTTTTTAAGTTGTAGTAAACCTTCTTTTATAAGCTTTAATTATAATAAAAAAGTACTACATATGTTTCATATATAACAAAACTGTAAAATCAGCATTATAGAGTAGTTATTATAAAATTATTCGACTTCATATAAGTATTGGTTCATTTCAAACTAGGCGCCTAAGTAGGTAGGTACCTATCTAACTCCCAGTTCATGTTAGTACTTACAAAGTAAAGACACGCGAAGGGTGCTCACAGCAATAAAAGCGCACAAACTCGTACAATTCCCATAAGAACACTCGTGCAAACATGTTTCTCAAACTTTCTAAGCAGCGTATAAATAACGTTCGATAAAGCTCAAATAGGGCCCGACGTGCGCGGCGCGAAACGTCTCAAGCGCCGACTCGACCGGGCCGATCGATGAAAGCGCTCTTTGTTTGCCGGATATACAATCCAAATTCACATCACGTCGCCGAAAAACGCAAACCGAGATAAAACAACCTCCCCCCCAGAACGGTCGTAAGCGGCACCGTTTTAGCGGACCATTTTCGTCTTTAAACGTAAACTGGTAAGGTGCGTTTTCGGGCGACTCTCCTCGGACAACAATTGAATCAGTTCACGCAGCATCAAATCACTAAACCACTGGGCGGAGCGTACTCAGACTCCGCCGGGAGAGGGAGACGGGGTGCTCACTCGAGGTAAAATCCTTTTGTAAGACAGAGATAAAAGTATTGTCCGTTGAACGACTCGAGATGGCAGGTCGAAATTAAGTGCGTCTCGAGAGCTTTTTGCCTGTCGCCCGCGGCGGCAATAAACGAACAGTGTCGCTGAGCAGATTGCCCTTCATTCAGCGCTTGACAATTAAATGAGCGCTTGAGCGACGTATCTTAAAAAAAAAACGTCACAATAATATGATTAATGGGAGCGCGGACACTTTCTATCGATCAATTGTCAGCTACCGATAATTAGAGAGTGGTATTCAAATTAGGCAAGCATTATCCGGATTAAAGAGTGGAGCCTAAACGTGTCTCTGCTAAGTAATGTATAATTATCCGATTTTAATTCTGATCTACAGTTGTTGAATAGGGTTAATAAATTATAGAAATGTGTAGTTCAGCATGGTTCAGCTAGTGCAGTCCCCTCATTTGCATTTAATGAAATTAAATGATCCATTTAGAGATATTAATTAATGAGGGAGGCAGTGAACCGTCTGCTAAACCGCAGGCGGCAGACAATAGCGCTTCGCTTCGCTAGAACCACTAACTAATGGCTGGGTTACTTTACAATGACGAAAGTGTTTTGAATTCTGATTATTAATAGGTAAGTTAATCATTAAATATAATAAATGTATATAATAATAATTTGAAAGGTACATTATAGGTAAAGGTTATTAGTTGGTTTAGTCTCTCTCTCTGCATTATTAATACCATCATAAAGACAAAAGATAAATTGTGAATATAGCTATATACCTAGTGTTTTATTTATTTAACATTTATTTATTTGACTTTATGAAAAGAAGGAGATAATAACAGAGTTCCTTGTATAAAATAAAAATAATCAAATCATATTATATCGTTAGCTCTACGTAAATGCAGCCGATTCAAAACGCACCAGCTGTTCACAAAGTGTTGTAGTAATAACAGCGATGACAATGCTTGCAATAACTCCCCACGAATTAATAAAAAGCTCACTCAACGACAATAACGAGCCACTTCGAAACTAATCGAATACTCCAAATTAAATTTAAAATTTAGGGGAGAATAGAATTGTTTGTTGGTATTATTTACGACTTGCGAATCCCCAATGAACATTGAAGTGGTTGTTTATTATTTTATTATCTATTCCATGTTTATGATGAGCGCTTTTATTGTTATTTTTTATTATAATTCAAGACAAGACTGAAATTTATAAATTTTCAGCGTAAAAAGTATCATGCGAGCGGTTCTAAGTGTATGAATATTATAGTCCTTGAAATTTCCAACGGGTGAAATGATGATGATGATACAAAGTAAGCAATAAGTTAATATAATTAAACATACAGAAATGATGTCTTCATAAATGTTTATCAGCTAGACATGTAAAGCGGAATAGTTTAGATATGTAGATAGATATGAATAATACAAAAGGTACAACTCCATCATTTACGTTATAAATAAAGTTTTTCTAAGGCCGTGGCAAATTACCGCTTTCAAGTGAATAAGTTAAACAAGCAAAGCTGGAGGATTCCTGCTGCGATTCAAAGTAATTTATACGAGTTCACCCTTTCAAAGTGAATCAAATAAATCAAATTAAAGTACTAGACCGCGCGTCGCTGAGCACGGGAGTGGCCAAGACGTTTTGTCAAAAATTTATTATTTTATTTATTTATTTTTTATTGCCTTCATTGCGGTATCTTCATTGTACTTGGAGTGGTCTGTGACAAATTTGATGACTGTTGGAGCATGGGTGCATGGGTCACATAGGGTTGTCGAGTGATCTATGGGTTGGGGTTCGTAAACGACAGTTTAGAAAATTTTTGAGTCGATTTGCGTTAATAATGTCACATAAATCGTTTTTGGGTAATTTCTTGTGGGATCAGCGCGGTGCGTATCGATTTATTGGAGTACTAATGGACCGTGAACGCATTGTCATCTCTATCAACTTTGTAGTTTTTAAAGTCTTTGTACCTACTTTCCTTTTCAACGTTTTTGAAGACGTTTCAATTAAATATAACGTTATTAATCAATAACGGCATAAGTATGTTTGATAAAATTTAATTGTGAAACTTTAAAGCTTTTAATTGTGAGAATTGGACAAAATTTTACTGAAATTATTTTTTACATGGAGACCATGTAAATCGTATTAGCTTTTTAAAGCGGCAATAAGCAGACCATGTTACGAGGAGAATAGATGGCCGATAAGGCTGGAAATTTCTCAAATGGAGACCACGGATCGGAAATCGCAACATCGGTCTTGTGAAGGGAAGTCATTAAGTGATACCTACCTATGTCCTATAATGGACGCCCGATGGCTGAAATGATGCTGATTATGTAAATCGTTATGTTTCTATAGAGATAAAATACTAGATAATTAATTACATTTTCTAAGCCACTGTATTGTCAACAGAACGAAATGGAAGCGTCAAACAGCGGTCGGTCTCGAGTTACTAGCGGAAGCGGGTAACTACGCGGCCTTCCAGCGTCTGTACGGCGGGTACTGGGCCGGCGTGCCCGCGTACCCCGCGCAGCCCGCGCCCGCCGCCGCCGACCTCTACTACCGGCAGGCCGCCGCCAACGCCGCCGCCGCCGCCTCCGCTACCGCTAACACGCTGCAGAAACCACTACCTTACCGGTTAGTTCAACTATTTTTATACACATTCAGTGGTGCAGCTCGCAGAACTGCGTCCTCGCATCACCATGATTCATCATGAGCCTGCTGTGTTATGGGCGCTGATGAGTAGTGCTAGTGTCAATGGTAAAGGCAAAGGTCGTGAGGAAATGTGAATGTTCTTATGAACTTCTAAGAACTGAAGAGTTTGAAGGACAAGTAACATTCACCAATCGGCATTTGGGCAACTTTCATGTTAAATTAATACAATTGCTAATAAAGATTCAGCTTGTTTTAAGCTTTGTATAAAACCTAACCGTAGGTATAATGTATTTATACTATGACTATTTAAAAACCTACAATAACGCGGTTATATAATATAGCCTAATAGCCTTGTTGATATTAATAAATATAACCCTCCACGACATCTGTGTCGCGGTAAGCTTATCAGATCTCCAGCATCCGTAGCGAGGCTTCTAGCCTGCCACGGGGCTAGATGTTGCTGTGTTAAATGTCCGATATTTATTTATTTATTAATCCACAGGTTATATCCAGGCGCTCCACTCGGCGGCGTGCCCCCCCTCGGGTTGGGTCTGGCGGGGCCCTCAGCGCACCTGGGGTCCCTAGGGGCCCCCGCGCTCGGCGCCCTGGGGTACTACGCGCAAGCGCGGCGCACGCCCTCCCCCGACGTCGACCCTGGCAGCCCTCCCCCCCCACACTCACCCAGAGACCCCTCCCTAGAGAGGCGCTCTGATGATGACGATGATGATGAGACTATACATGTCTAAAACGAATCTGTGTACATAAAGAATTCACGCTTCAATGAGGACTTATGATCATGTACAATGAAAATGTAAATAAAATGAAGAATTGGCGCTCATTCTATGGATTAATTTAGATGCGCTTTGATGATAGAAATGAATCTCAATATCAAACAAATGAAGATCAGTGAATGTAAATCACAAAGGAATGCCGTGCATTCTACAGAATGAAGTGGAAGGTGACGATATAACAAATGGCGACCGGATTGAAATCATAGAACAAGAAGGAAGATAAAAAGAGGTGACGATCGCCGCTAGAATTTCGAAGCTCTACCAATTTCTCTAGTGGTACGATGATCTATCGGTTAAGCTGAATATTATAGCAACGGAAAGAGAGACTTTATAATATCGTTGTTTATGTCCAAAAATCAAGCGTTTCGGGATAAAGTGAGGACAATATTGAAGACTTTTATATTTTTAGTGGTGTTTCTTTGCCCAGTTTCTTTCAAGTGAATACTTTAGTGAAAAGACACTACATACAAGTTTCGGACAGCGATATCTATGTGATGTGATAATGTAAGCACAGATTTCATGATTCATTCTGTATTATATTTTGGTTACTATTTAAGTATGATAGTGATAGGTTCCTAAAAGCTTTGTAAGTTCTAGTTTCTTGTAATAAGATTGGTTACATTCCAATTAAGATTATGGTAATAATAAGGAATAAAAATCTTTAGTGTTTACATTTCACATCTTGTTTTATTATATTGTGTTATTTAATGGGAGTGATTCAACAATTCAAGAAAGTAATATATAGGTCCTGTAGTTCTATTTTCATAAATAATACTGTACAATTTAAACAAGGACACATTTTAGATAAAATACTATTCCAAAACGTGTCTGTGATAAATTTGATGTTTCTTTGAGAACATTTGCATTCAATCAATATCTACCAAATTAATTTAAAAATATATTTATTTACATTTTGTTCTGATGTGAAATGAAACATTAAAGTAAAATACGATTGAATATCTATACTATATTGTGCAAAATTGTATTATAAATAGAATATAAAATAATAACAAGGCATAATGTGTAAATGTATGTATGTTATGATATTACCCAACTTAAAGTATAAAGTATCTAAGTAATGCTATGATAGAAGATTCAAAAATATGTCATTTTGTCTACAAAAATACGTTTTGTGGTGTTTTATAAAAACGTTGTCAATTAAATAGCTATTGTTTCTCTCAGTTTTTGGCACAAAGCTTGATTTTATGTAAAAAAAATATTATTGTTTTTATTTGGATGCTATAAATTATTCCTACTGATCATATTAAAGGAAATGCACATATTGACTGGTTTTTCTTTAATTCTATTAGGTTTAGATATTAATTTTATTCTATACCTAGCCCAGAAAGTAGCATTTATATTTTCCTTTGTGGATTATAAAAAGTCACAAAATACGACGATACTACAGTATACAGAACGACGCTGATGATGCAATAACTAACCACCTAACTAAAATCGTGGTGATTATAGGAATTCCCCAAGACCTAAACGAGTTCTATTAAGAAGGCCCATGCCTAGTGGGGCATTAATATATTATACGATGATGTTTATGACTATTTTTTCTAAGAACATAGACATGTAAGAAATATCTTCCAAAATGTCACCGTAAACGCTGGCTGTATAAACAACGTGAAACAATTAACTATTCAGTTTCTTTTGTAACAATCAACATATCTATAGGTCATTCTAAGGTGCTAAGTACTTACATAGAACATGCGACAATAGAATACATACATAGAACCACGGAGGTAATACCTCCGTGCATAGAACGGCGAAGGAAAGATGCAGTCATAGTTTAGTTAGAGCAAGTCTTGTCGTCCCACCTTCTTTTGTTTGTTGTTTGATTCACACCACCGTAAGCGGCTGTACCTAAGCTTTTTTCTGAAATAGACGAATTCAACTATAAATTCTGAAAAACTAAACCTATTAGATTTGTTAATCCCTTAAAGATTAACTACGCATAGAATACAGCTCTCCATTTGAAAGTCAGCAATTAAACTTAACTTATCAAAAACTTGCAACGGTCATACACCGATAATTAATTAATCAAAACCGCACTTAAACATACTGCAGTAAATTATGGCAGTAAAATGCAAAGCCAGTTTAAAGATAAAGTTTTCAAGATAACTTGTGGACGAATAAAGGCGAAAGGCTTGAAATACGAATGTACTAATGCACTTAATCGTTCGTAGGCAGGAACAGCTGTAACGAACACCTCGGTGGCGGTGCACTGCTTCTAACTCCAGTTTGTCACGCTATCGACTCCACTTACACCGTACGACACGATCGAAATAGTGTCGTGACATTGGAACGATAATCTTTTACTTTTTCGCCATTTAAAATTCGCTCTGCAAGCCTTCAAAAGGTGTAAATTACCTATATCAGGAGGTGTAAACATTTTACGATCATATAGTGTGAGAATATTGTTTTACCGTTTAAACTTTTAAAAAATGCTGAAATTATTAATGACATGTTTTCTATGCGAGTATAAAAATTGTGATGAATTTGTTAGATACAAAGATTATAACTCGGAGGGAAAGTATCTACCAATTGATCTCTATTCGCGAAAAGATCTAAATATTGAAGAATAGAAGGTACAGAAAATGTTGAAAATTTCTAGAACGTATCATAAAGAAACGGAGTTAGAAGATAATGTGTGTACCTGAACTCAACAAGCGAAATACACAAAATTTTCACAATGAATTTGGCTGAAGTTGTGCTCGGTATGCTTACACCTGGTAAACTCCAAACCACACGATGTCGTATCGTAAACTATAACAGACAAAGTCTCAGTCGGCTCACAGCACAGTTAATAGCCGCGTGCTAAATTGTCTGTGCTATCTCCATTTGCATTCATGCTGTAATGTACCTAAGGGAAAGCAATTACACTGTATTGTTCACTTGTAACTAGCTAGCGAGTAACTAGCGGGATCGTCTGGTTACTGAGACTTTTAACTGTTATTTACGTCTTTTAATGAGCCGCTAAACACTTTTTGATATGTCTTTTATATTGGTTGTTTTTGTAATGTTTTAATTAGGTAATTACGAGTAAGTAAATAGTCTTGTCTTATACATTGTACAGATTTTTTCCAGTACCAACATAATGCAATTGGACCTCTAGCGAAATTACTAATCCGTATTTCCGAAACATATCCAGATATGTTTTAAAACCGGAGTTTCACCAGTGTTAAACCTCTAGCGAAATTACTAATCCGTGTTTCAGAATTTCAAAAATCCGGTTTTAAACGAATCATTTCTACTAGCTAGATTAATTTCCTTTAATAAGTCTTCAGTAGTAGTTAGTAATACGTTTTATTACAAAGTTTTTATAGCATTATGAAGTAACCAAGACGTAGGTACTATGAAATACCATGTCTCCTTTGAGCAATTTGCCGGCGACCAATCAACAGACTGCAACAGTTCTTAGGCCAAATCTACAAAACAAACAGTCACGGCCACGCTACTACATCGCGTTTACACAATCGCGTCTTACCGATTTCCTCCGAAACATTTTTAGTGGGCATAAAACCTATTTAAAAAGCGATCAGTCAGAGCACGCTGATTGCTCGCGGGGCACGCCACCGTGTTCACAAAACGGAGCAATTAACAGCCGAGGGTGGTCAGAACCCCTCACTTCCTCCCACCTTCTGCTTCCCTGGTCAGATCTAATCGCAAAACGACCGTTTTCTAGAATCGCCTACAAACTAGCGCGAACGTAGCAATGGATATTTGATTCGACGTTGCCATGTCGATGTCGGTTCGCATTCTTATTACCGAATGGAGATCGTGATTTGGGTAAAATTTAAAAGTTGTTTGATGATAATTGTTTTGAATGTTTTCTTGGACGTTGAAACAAGGTCGAAGAAAAATAATGAACCGTGTAATTAATACTGTGCAGCGTCCGAAATAGGAAGAAAGATCTTTCGGAAGATTTTTTTACGTGTATCAAAATTAGGTAGATACAACTCAGATATTTGACCGAGCGAGCGAAGCGAGCGAAGCGTCTACGTTTCAGCGTCGAAGAAAATGCTTTCGTATGTATGTATGTTTGTATGTTCTCCTCTAGAGGGCTCATTTCTCAACCAATTCTTCTGAAATTTGGTGTGTAGGTTCGTAATTAGTGTAGAATTTTTTTGTCGAGCCATTTTTTTTAATTTTTTTTAAATAGCGGAGAAAAATACCAAAAACTCATGTGGGGTGTCGTTGAATAGGTCTTTAAAAAACAATTATAGTCTGCGAAAATGATTTTTCGATAGAATCTTCAGTTAGGGAAATATTTGACTATAAAATGTTTTTAAAATAACCTTTTGTACGCATTTAGGGTTATTCCCATCAGAACATAAGATCAGATTGAAGTTGCATCGATCACACAAAAAGTTCCCAACGGATAACGGAACCGTTGTAAGTACTTTATTGAATTAAATTTTGTGCCAACGGACCATAAAAGATATTTTTTCGTGTAATATAACTTTTTGTGTGATCAGATGCAACTACAATCTGATCATATCATCTGATGGGAATAACTCCTACTCATTTCTATCAAACTGAAAGAAACGCGTTTTGTATTTTCATAACTAGATGTCGCTAGAGGAAAAATTAAAACGCGCTATCAATTCTAATACGGATGACGAATGAAGATTTGGTGTTCCTTTGGTTGGTTGAGTAGTTCGTTGTCTCCTTAGTAAATTCGCAGTAAAATATTAATTTCTATTAATTGCATTTAAATTGAACATAGATGAAGACGATTACTCTTCTTCACCATAAAATGAGTGCAAGAAGAGGTCTACTGAGTCAGTTTACCAACATTTTTTCTCAGCCAACAACAATGTTTCGGCTGTGGTCTATGATAAGAACTTCATAAATTTTGATCGTGATACAGTAACTTATTGCAGCCTATTTGATATTGAGGCAGTTCTTACTCAAGGTAATTTTTACACCTTTACCACTCAGGGCATGACTGTGGGGGACGGAAATTCGACAAAGAGTATTTTCTTTTCGATTCTCATTTGTAAACAAGGATTAGAGGAATTATTACCAATTATTAGCTTACGCATATAAATGTCTATATGCCAGTCTAATCTATGAGTAATTTAGAGAACTTAAATATTGCATACATACATACAACAAAAGAAAATAAAACTTAGGAAGCTTACATACTAAGATAATAAAGAATAAGTATATTATAACACTTAAATTATTTTCTATATTAGATATCTGCAGATAGTAGGTACAAACTTTTGTTCCCAGGCGGGCATCGAACTCGCAGCCTCATGCGTCGCAGGCAGACCTTCGCCCGATGCGCCATTAAGGTTGTCGAATTGGACTATGTTTCATTACTACTATTGGTGGACATTTGTGGTTGATTGCAATGTAAATGATAACTTGCGAGTCTATTCAATCGTTATTCTTATTCGATCCGCAGAATAAGGATTTACTTAGATTTTGGGGAAGCGATCAAAGTTGGTCTATGACAATATAAAAAAAGTGGCCAAGGTGCGAGTCAGACTCGCCCATGTAGGCTTCCGCAGCAATTGTTTATATTAAATAGTTTATGACGTATTATAAAAAAACTACTTGATAAATTTTGTTCAAACCAATTTTCGTTGTTAGTTTTTATGGTTATGTGCAATATATATATTTTCTAGATTTATCATCCTCTTATTTTAGAAATTAGAGGGGGGGGGGGGGACATTCTGTTTTCCACTTTGGAAGAGTCTCACGTCCAAACTATTAAGTTTAGAATTAAATGATATTAGAAACATTGTTATGATTTTACGGAATACACGTACCTACCAAATTTCAGCTTTATAGATCTTATAGTTTCGGAGAAAAACGGCTGTGACATACGGACGGACGGACGGACGGACGGAGTCCGTTTTTGCCATTTGGCTTCGGAACCCTAAAAATGGTTCTATGACATCCGATAGTTTTTGAGCCCGCATGCATGATTACATGCTGTAGGTTACTCATACTTTTAAGCAAAGCTAAAAGTAGTATTCGATTTTAGGACTAGGCAATCCCTGCGACTTATGAGTTCTCAAAACTGTATCAATATGCACAGATTCCATCACTGTTGGACCAGAATACATATAGCTAAGCAATGCATCTTCGTTTCTGCTGGGAAGCCTTTGTTTGGTTGGATGTACATAATGTTTTATTTATTCTGGAAGATTCAAATGAATCACTTAATTTTGTCTATAACTTTTTGATGATGTTAGTCCTCGCGAGGTCTACAGCTCACAGAGCCACTAGTAATATTTTATATATGAACTGTAACATTGCTAAAGTTTTAATGTTTATGATTTTGTAATCATGAACATTTGACTAAAAACTTTACACACAGCATCAGTGGTGTCCATTATAATAATTAACGTACGTGAATTTTAAATTAGAGTTTTCTTTACAAAAACGCATAATTTTTCCAAACAACGACTACAGTGTAATAAAATTACCAATCGCCGACGACACCATAATAGATTGCACGATGATAGATCCCATTATTCAAGCACAATTAATAAAGCTACCTACTTTTCAATACTGTAGACAAGATCCATTAGAAAACGTCTGTCATATTTTTTTGCAACGTCTTCTAGTTTATCGATATACGGAACATAAAAAATAAACACCGCGTTATCACGCTAAGTATCCACGAGTGCAAAATTAATATTTATGCTGTTTAAACGTTGTTTAATTACAAGCAACACGAATGCTTTTTGTTTGCCTCAGCGAAATGGCCGTAATATTGAAATCAATACCGAACCGTAACACTGGAAATATATTCGAAACGTTGTTAATTTTCTAGTGGTTAGTTTCCTAGCATATTTTTTTCCATGCGTAGACGCATTTTATCTAGCTAAATGCTCCCGGACGTATAGCAATGTGTGTGTTGTGTAGCGTAGGTTAGTATGCATGTGTGCACAGGTGTAACAGACACGATCCTATTAGCTATTATTATAAATTCATTATACACATTACATTACCTTCTTGTAATTTTTTATCCGTTTTAAAAGTATAAATTAAGGCAAATATCTGTAAAAACATGAATATCAACGGATTACATTAGACATAACATGGGTGAGTCTAGAATGGATTATCTTTATCATATTATTCTTCAAAAAGGTGATTATTTAATTATTTACATAATGTATTTTCAACGCACGATTTGTGAAATATATAAAAGTATTTAATTAAGTAATTTAAGTATCTATATAAAAGTAATTTGATAATATTGTATTAAACACGGTTAATTAGAAAAAAAAACATTTCTAATATTTTATAATGTCATCTAATTAGACGATATTGGTGGTCAACTTCAAAATCAATACCAGTCACAAACTAAAAGAAGAAGGTGGTCGTCTGACAAGGGGAAAGAAAGAATTAAATATGAAATGCGCGGTTAGTCACAAACTATTTATTCGCTATGTGTAAAAAGTTAAAGTGGACATGGTCAGTTTACTTAAACGACTTCCTTCAGTATGTTAGGGTCTATTTAGATAGCAATGGGTCGGCACGGCGATTAATTTCAACAAATTAGGTGCCTTAGTTTTCATAAACGATAGTTAAAATTCCGAAAGCTCAACGCGGAATTATTTACGATTATTATTATGTGTGAGCGGTTTTTGTGGTGGTGAATACTCGTTATTTTCTTATTTAAATACATATTTAATTATGAAATAGACGTGATGTTCCAGGTAACATGATCTTACAAATATTTTGTATAATGTGTACATAATATGTACAAACTTTGTACTCAATCGTAACTACGTATACCTAGGTATGATTGTTTTGTCGAACCTTCCTTTACCACTTTTTTTGCTGAGCGTGCCACTCAACTGTGAATCTGTCAATATCAGGAAAGCAAAATCCCTTTGATAACAGTAGCAACTCTGCATCTAACATTGTTTGTAGCCAGTTACCAACTAATTATGTTTAAAACACTGCGTTCGTTTGTGCGTTAAATCAGAGGCCAGCGGCGTCCCTGTGTAGATGCCTATCTGTTTCCTGCATACTATAATTACTGGACTCATTACAGCTGCGACTCTGAATATTGTTTACTGTGCCAACTCACATGCTCTGTGTGTATTGATCAACACTTATGACAACAAACAAACGCTAAAATATACATATATGTATATAAAAATCAATGTCCTTCTTGTGCAAATTTTATAACTCACTGGGACGATTAATGTGGACATTGACATTTGGTTTTAATTAAAAAAAATTGTCGTAGCAGGCTAGGAAAGACTTAAAACTGAAATAAAACATCCCAATGAAGCGGGCGATGCCGCGGGAGAGACAGCATAAAACAAAGTCTGTCTATATGTCCCTATAGGTATGCCTATAGTTAAAACTACGCAACGGACTTTGTTGCGTTTTTTTTTAATAAATAAAAAGAAAATCTAAAACGAAATAATCGAATTACCTAAATAACTTATTTGTTATAGTTTAGTTGGATTATCTTCGTATTTCTTAACAAAAGATGTGAACGCGCTACCAACGTGCGCGTACGCACGTCCGGTGGATATTAGTATATTAGTCCGGTAGTTAAAGTGACAATCGCTTATCAACCGTCAAGTATTTCCTAGAGTTTCAGAGAAAAGTTAAATTTAATTTCATCAAAAATCTGGTGGAACTACAATTGTCGTTTTTGCCCCACGACCAATATCCAGATTCCTGAGGGGTGATTTCGGGAATATTTGTGCGTGTGAGTTTTTGCACATGGCCAGCCAGCGAAATGAATTAGGGCCTAATCTCTCTCGTCAAGAGAAAAGTCCCTGTCCCAGCAATGGAAACGTTAGGACTTGAGAGACTACACTTATAATAAATCTATAGGAATCGATCATGGAGAGATCATTTCACAAATATTGTGTTTAAAGGTGAGCTTTTATATTGATAATTTCAAATTAGTTTAAGTATATTATACTAATTTGACGAATTTTAGATTTTATTTCTGTTAATATACCTACATATATAACATACATATGTTCCGCCATAACTCTTAAACCCATGATCTGAATTTGATAAAATTTGGTAGGTAAACTTTTAGACGTCTAGGACACAAGGGGAGTCGCGGGCACCGCCTAGTTGTCTATATAATCTCCATTTTCCGATATTTCAAACAACATAATCGTTTGTATGAATGATTGCGTGGAAGTAAAGAACAAAATGGCAGCATAATGAGTCGGAATCAGCTAAGGCATATTAAACCATTACCATTTCCATTTTAATTAGGCCGTACCTACTCACGTAATGGACGCAATTAAAATTCTTCAACTGTTCATACCTATTGTATGCGTTGTGATGCACGATGCATAAATACGAGTGAATTCACTTGCTCTGTTTCTGATAGAAGAGACATATTTACATTCCCACTCATCATCATCATCATCATCTCAGCCATTGGACGTCCACTGCTGGACATAGGCCTCCCTATATGAATTCCAGTTATTGCGGTCGCTCGCAGCCTGCATCCACCGCGAGCCGACCGCCTTCACCAAATCATCAGTCCACCTTGTTGGTGGACGCCCAACGCTGCGTTTTCCGATCCGTGGTCTCCACTCGAGAACCTTTCGGCCCCATCGGCCATCCGTTCTCCTCGCTATATGGCCAGCCCATTGCCACTTCAAAGAGCTAATCCGTTTGGCTATGTCGGTGACCCGCGTTCTCCTACGGATCTCCTCATTTCTGATTCGATCTCGTAGGGAAACCCCGAGCATAGCCCTCTCCATAGCCCTTTGAGCGACTCTGAGTCTGTTGATGAGGCCGATGGTGAAGCACCACGTTTCGGATCCATATGTCATCACTGGCAACACACACTGGTTGAAGACTTTCGTCTTAAGGCACTGAGGTATTTTGGACGAAAAGACGTTGCGTAACTTCCCGAACGCTGCCCATCCGAGCTGGATTCGGCGAGTGACCTCCTTCTCAAAGTTGGACCTACCTAGTTGGACTGTCTGTCCTAGGTAAACATATGCGTCAACAACTTCAAGAGCCGAGTTCTCAACCATAACAGGGGAAGGCTCTACATGAACATTGGACATGACTTTCGTCTTATCCATGTTCATTTTGAGACCAACCCGTTGGGAGACTCGATTGAGGCCTTCGAGCATTGTGCCGAGTTCTTCCATTGAGTTTGCCATGACTACGATATCGTCTGCGAATCGAAGGTGAGTGATGTATTCGCCGTTGATATTGATGCCCAATCCTTTCCAATCCAGAAGTTTGAAGGCGTCTTCCAAAGAGGCCGTAAACAGTTTCGGAGATAAAACGTCTCCCTGTCTTACGCCCCTTTTTAAAGGAATCGCCTCCGAATTCTGTTCTTGTACTCGGACGGACATTGTGGCGTTTCTATACAAACACTTCAACACTTCGATATATCGATAGTCAATGTGGCCTCGCTGGAGTGACTCAAGCACCGCCCATGTTTCGACCGAATCAAAGGCTTTCTCGTAGTCCACAAACGCTAGACAGAGCGGCAAGTTATACTCTTCGGTCTTCTGTATAACCTGCCGCAGCGTATGTATGTGGTCTACGGTACTATAGCCTTTTCGGAACCCGGCTTGTTCGGGAGGCTGGAAGTCATCAAACCTGCGTTCGAGTCGGTTAGAAATGACACGAGAAAACAGCTTATAAACATGGCTCAAAAGCGAGATGGGTCTGTAGTTCTTCAATAAGGCTTTATCACCTTTCTTGAAGAACAAGACCACCACGCTTTTGTTCCACGCTTCAGGCGTAGTACCCCCGAGCAAGGTGGAATTAAAGAGCTTCTGAAGGACTTTAAGTACTGGTGATCCACCCGCTTTCAGAAGCTCTGACGTAATTCCATCCTCACCCGGCGCCTTGTTGTTCTTAAGCTGTTTCAGGGCCATCCTAATCTCGTACAGGCTGATGTCCGGGATATCTTCGGTGTAGTGCCGGGTCAGTTTGGCTCTTGGGTCTGTAGCCGAACTGTCAACAGGCTGGGTGACCGAATCGTAGAGCTGTCCGTAGAACTTTTCGACTTCCCTCAACACTTCCGCTTTCGTCGACGCTACACTGCCGTCATCCCTTTTCAGCTTCGTCATCTGGCTTTGCCCAATAGACATATCTCTTGCGAACACTTTGGAGCCTTTGTTCCGCTCTATTGTATCTTTAATACGAGCAGTATTAAAGATACGGATATCGCGCCGCAAGGATTTGGAGATTAGTCTATTGAGCTGCCTGTGGGACTCAGCGTCATCGGGTGATTGCAGTCTAAGCGAGCGTCGTTCAGCCATAAGGTCGAGGGTGTCTTCAGAGAATCTCTGAGTTCTACTAGTACGGCGGGTCTTAAAGAACTTAGACCCCACCGTATAGACAGTCTCTACGAACCTGTTATTGATCTCGTCCACTGATGCGTGTTCTTCGAGAGCTAGGCAGTCGAAGCGATTTGAAAGCTCGAGTTGAAAGCTCTCGGGGTCTTCGATCTGGGCACGAGTAGGCCGGAGCGTGGACTTCATCAAACGGGACCGTTCAAGTTTAACGTTCATATTCAATGTGCCTCTTACAATAAGGTGATCACTCCCGGTTTTCACCCTATGGATCACAGAGACATCATTGAATATCCGTTTCTTGTCGGTCAAGATGAAGTCGATCTCATTTCTCGTGGAACCATCGGGGCTCATCCAGGTCCACTTCCTGTGAGGCGGCTTCTGGAAGAAAGAGTTCATCATAAAGAGTCCCTCTCTCTCCAGGAAATCGGCCAGCCTCTGGCCCCTGGGGTTCCGTTGCCCATAACCGAAATTCCCCACCTTCAACTCATCATCGCTTCTCTTGCCCAGCTTTGCATTGAAGTCCCCCATAACAACATTGAAGTGAGTTCTATTGGTATGTATGGCTCTACTAATGTCCTCATACATACACTCAACTTCCTCATCTGGGCGTGCCGAGGTCGGTGCATATACCTGAACGACCTTAAGCGAGTACCTTTCAGATACCCTGAGTGTTAGGTAAGCGACCCTGCTCGACACACTTTCGATGGTTATAATGTTGTTAACAAGGGACTTGTGGACGAGAAACCCGACACCTCCTTGGGACTGTTGGTCGCCCTCCCGGTAGAAGAGCAGGTTACCCGACTTCAGGGTTATCGTGTCCTCTCCCTCTCTACGGACTTCAGATAACCCCAAAATATCCCAACGTAACCTGCTCAACTCTTCTTCCAGCTCAACGATCTTTTCGTCTGTCCTCAACGTGCGGATGTTGTGTGTTGCCAGGGCCAGTGGTCGTCGTGAGGGCAATCTTCCATTTTCCGTGTTTAGCGCGTTGGTCGTTTGGCAGTCTTGGACCCTCGCCCGGAGATTATTGCCCCTGACCCTGGGAGGTCTTGGCCTGCTGCCATTTGCCTCACCCCCAGTGTCGCCGGGCACTTGGGGACAGATATTTGGTGTGTTGTTCATTAGGGGTTTTGGACCATAACCCGCCACGCTGGTCCAGTGCGTGTTGGCGGGTGGCCATTTCCTCGTTTGTTATTCGGCAGGGAGCACCGCGGGCAGGTGAGGTTGGCTTGGGCGCCGTAAGATGTTATGTGGCGCCCCTTACTCCCCACTACTGTTTTTATATTATTTTAATTTATAAAAAATGAGATAAAAGAGAAATAATAAAGAAAAATAAGAAGGTAGGTACAACGTTGCCATTAGATAATGACTAGGTAGTCTAAGGTTCTTTTCCGAATTGTAGAGTCAAAATACTGCAATGTGATATTGATGAGGTTTGAGCTATCGATGTGAATGGTGTTAACTATTCACGTGAAAACAATCGCTTGGCTGCTGCAAATAAAAATCTAGTTTACATAAACCTAACGAGATACTGTGATGCGTGCTCAAAATGACTTCATTGTCAATTTAATAGTCCGTTTATTATGAAACATGCATGCTGCAGATCGTTAAGCATATAATGGCCGTGGTTGTGGCATTAGACGATATTATTCTGGTAAATAGCATATTGTTCTAGAGGCTGTATAAACGAAATAGCTAAAGAACGACTGTTTTCACACATCATTTACATTACACAAGAATCTAGAATCATATTTTCTAGCTGTTCTGTAACACTTAATCATCGTTTTATATTTCTTTTTATAAATAGTATATCAGCTCCAGAGAGAAGTAGTAAAATAAACTAAAATGATGGAAGGTTCAAGTTTATTACCACAGAATTACCACAGAATGTATATATTACTACTTTTTTTTCAGTAAAACACACATGGCAGAACATTTAGCCCCGTGGTAAGCTTGAAGCTTGTGATACGGATGCTAGATTTATAGGTACTAGTAATAGAATTAGATTGCAGATCGAATATGTACATTTTTGTGCCAAGACGGGGAATCAACCTCAAGAGGTTGAGGGTTCGAGTCCCGAAGCGGTAGAAGACTTCGCCCGCTGCGCCACAGAGGTCGTCTTTTGCTATAAAGAAAAATATAAAGTTGAGTTGATATCGTTTTTATTTTTAAATAATATAAACATTTTACTGGTCTTTGCTGTAAAGTGGTCACAAACGTTTGAAATAGAACGTTTTAAAAACACGAACATGGCGTCCGATAGTATCTGTTGTAATTAACCTTACCGTTTAGTCGCCGCCGTAAACGATTCCACCAGTCGCTTGTGACCGTAATGTTGCCAACTAGCTTTACAGTTTAGTGTGAGATACTAAACTTATTCTTAACCATATGGTAGGTATATGACGGAAGAATATACTATATGGATGATCCATATCCATACTAATCCATACTAGTTCGTCCATAGGTACTACTATACTAATATTATAAATGGGGAAAAACAAAATCCGCGGTAAACTGTGGAAGGCGGGCGGAAAGCTTAAGTTAAAATATATAATAGGTCCATAAAATAATATTATACTAAAATCAATTATTTCTGATGACACTTCATACAGCATTTTATCTTACCTATGAATAGATAATAGATTACCCTATAATAGATACATCAAGATATGCTAAGATATTTAGTATAGGTACCTACAATCAGAAAAATATCTGCATGCGTAATCATTGATTCATAGTGACACTTTGCCAAGGCGAGAATCGAACCCTCATCCCACTAGCGACGTAGGCGAACCTTTAACCCACCCCGCCACACAGGTCGTCATTATATTGTATTTGTCTATTATTTCAGAATAACTAAACAAAACGCAGTTGGTAACATTACAACTAACTTTCATAAAATCACAATGAATATAAAAACCGATCATTATGAGTACACAACAATAACTGTCTAATAATTCATTTATAAATTACTTTTTCAAAAGAAATAGCAAATTAACGACTATAAAATAACGCAATGTAAAAAAGAAATTTTCATTTGTAGGAAGGCAATTAGTGAAACGTTTTATGGTAATTTCAAATTAAAATGTCGGCAAATTTAAAATAACGGACAAGGCATTTAGCAAGTTATAAAATGAATTAACTGTTTAACTAATTAATTTATTTGTGTGCTTAATGTAATGAGTCTCTTCAACTTTATAAAGAGTTGATTTAATATGCGCGTGTAAGATCTCGACGACCTCTGTGGCGCAGCGGGCGAGGACCTGCCTGCGACCCAAGAGGTTGCGGGTTCGATTCCCGCCTCGGGACAAAAGACGAAGAAAAATTAATAGTTCTAAGGTGCAAATTAATAGTTCTACCACTGATCTCCACAATAGAAACCAATATAGTAACAGGGTTTTATTGTGGACTTTGTATTAATAAAATTAATCGAATCGTAATAGTAATAATATAATAAATATTGGTAGATAATTTACACAGCAATATTAAATAACTTATAATATAAATAAGGGGCCGTCCATTAATCACGTGAGGTCGTTTTTCTCATTTTTTGACCCTCCCCTCCCCCTGGTGATATTTGGTGAGGTTTGGGACCACACCCCCCCTCCCCCCATGGATCACGTGTATTTTTTTTTGGAAGTCTGTAAATACTATTTTGGACTGGAAAAAAATATTTAAAAAATGAAATTTTGATTCGAAAAACATTTATATGTATTTGCAATAAAATTAATGAATAATTATTAATTAATGTTGTCTTCGTCCCACGGAGTTGCAAGACTTTCATTTAAGATTACAACTAGTAAAGCTTCTTCATCACTGGCAGTTGTTTTTGGCAAAGATTGTGACATACGTTTGAACTTCGGTTTCGTCAAGCCACTCGGCACCATCATCCTCGCGCACTACGCAGGGAACCAACCTCCCTCTCTCGTAGCTTGAGGATACGCGTGGGCCGAACAGTTTTAGCTTCGTGGGCAGTTTGGTGCCCATGGCACTCTTTTGCTCTTTTTTTAGTGCAAAAGTACTGCCCACACTGCTGACATAATCTTTTCATAAGAAGCTTACGATCCTTCTGCAGGCTAGGGCAATACAGGTTATAGGCATTCTCAGAAATAGCGCATTTTGACAAAAAAAAAATTAATACACGTGATGTCTAATGAGACCCCCCCTCCCCCCTCGTGATGTTTCGTGATGTTTTCCGTACCCCCTCCCCCCCCTTTTGAGCCTCACGTGATTAATGGACGGCCCCTAACTTATTATAATAATTGTTGTCAACATAACACACAGTGTTTAATTTAAATGGTTGCATTTGATTTAATTGTTATTAATTGTGTATGAAACTTAATATATTATAAATCAATTGCAATGGCCTAAAATGTACCTAATTTTTCAAAATTTCATTTTTTTTTATTTTATATATTTTTTATTCCCACTAATTGTACTTATTGTCCAATTGGCATCTCAAATATAATAGACCCAGTTAACTTTAATGATCACATTAGAAAAATAGTCAAACTAAACCAACGGAGGGGAAAATTTTGAAAATATTCTCACATTATTTTAAAAAGCCTACACAATCGTTGACCCAATAAAGTAAACTATTTCTAAGTCTTATCTACGCATATCCCGTTTAATTACTGCATACACATAATATTATTTTAATTGTCAAGCTGCTTCCTTTCATTTCAATCAAAATGATTAACAAAGTGTAGTTTTAAACCCACCAAATAAGGCCACTCCCCTGTCCACGAGCGTAGCGATTTATTTTACTACTGCTACAAATTCATCAAAAATTCAATCTCATTAGAGCTCTATTAATTTGTTTGGTATTCTTTAAAAAAATCCTACCATTACTGGGATAGGGTAATCATGATGCTCTTTTGTAATTATCTTTTTAGTAGCCAAAGGCGGTTTAGGCTACCTAGCGGCTGAAAGCCTTACCCGTAAATATTGTAAAGGTCGGCTTTTATCTAATACAATAAGGATTATTATTGATATTTGCTTTGCCAAGTCGCTCCAATCTACCACCATAGCCACTGCCTCGCGCATTACACAGGGCGCGGGGTGTGTGTAGATGCTATCGCTCACCGGCCGGTAATTAGTCGTTTCGTTTTAGACCCGCGTTGTCGTGATAAGCCACTGCACGCTTTGTATGCACTTTTTTGTAATTAATTTCTTTGTATCGATTGATTCAGTAATTGTAGTCCGTAGTTCTGTTTGTAATGGAATGGCGATGGCGGTTCGAATGCGCAATCGCAACGTTCCATCTTTGAAATGGTTCATTAGTCGTATGTTGGATTTGAATTGCCTATTATTGAAATGTGGACACAGTAATATCTAGGACTGAATGTATCATTGGATACTTGAAACAATTACAAAAGAGCATCATCATTATTATTTCAGTCAAAATGATCCTATCGATGTATCTATGAGAATTACATGATAAAATTGTAAGATATTTGAACATGAAACGGGTAACATACCATGATTTAATTGTTTTTGAGTTTTCCGATATTTCGACACTGTTGCAAGCGCCATGTGCACGGACAAACATGATAGTTTAAAAAGTTAAAATTGTAAGAGGTATCAACTTCACGAAAATCATATTTAATAACACAATATGACCTTTTCCATCACATTACGAGAAAAGCAATTATTTGCGTCACATTTGTGTACAATGGGCGGTCATTACAACGTTTATAATTTTATTGCCCATAGGTATCATGCACGCAGGGTTGCCAATCTAAAACTCTTCTGAAATAGTTTTTCATAAATATTACAAAAGTTGGTGCCGGCCTAAGAATAGTACCTACAGTATCTTTCCATGGGTAACGACGAAGGTATTAATATACCAAAATACGTATACGGCTCATATTTTTTGATCCATTGATTTTTTACAGACATTTTATAGTTAAGTTTTCACCTGTGTGTTTGCGTTCTTCGGTCGATAAAATATTGACGACGATGCGCAGTATCTTGAGTAGGTACAGCACATCCCTAAATGCTATCATTGCGTATCACACACATCTGAGTTTTTATGTTTTGACAGACAAATTGTATAATGCGCGGAAAAAGTATGACATTGTGCTACTGCTAGGCCATTGTTCTGCCACCGCGGCCGACGATTGTCAGCGATTTCGGATTTTAATCTGGTATTTTGTGAAATTATGGAAATGAAATGGACGTTTCGCGGTTAGCTGCTCCCGCGTGCCTAGACATAATGGCGGATCCATTTTGTAATTTTACTGCTATGACACAGAAATTAGATTTATGTAGCGATATGTAAATGCTAAATGTGTATTGTAGATTTTATTATGGTTTTGATTTATACAGCAGATTACCTTAAAACAATGCGCAAAAGTCCTACAGACAAATACGTAGAATCTGTGAATAAAAAATAAAGCTTTATAGTCAACAAAATAAATAGAATCAATTTATTCTGTTAATGAAAATTCTACTTACGATTACCTCGAGTCTTGGTGTTGCTGTGTGAATTGCCCAGCAATATTATTTTTACAATTAATGCGTCAAAGATAACATTTAAGGTCAACCGGGGCAAATGCGTGGCATTTCTCGATCACTTCAAGTTAGAGCCTCATTGTGATCAAATGTGTGGCATTATCCACTTTTTGAAACTGTAGTCCAATATTATAGCTATTTCTGCACAAAGTTCAATCAGCGATATCTTCCCTGGAGCTTTACAGATGTTTTAAATTGACTATTTATTTTAAATGGGAATTTTAGATGCATTTGCCCCGCTTTGGGAAAATGCGTCTTTATTGAATAAAAACTTTATTGATAAGCTTTTCGTGATAATAACTAGATATAACTTTTTGGTTCAAATTTATTTGCAATAGTATGATAGTTAAATTAGTCAAAAATAATAATTGATGCATTTAGAGACAATTTAGTAAAAATTGGGGAAATGCGTCTATATTTTGATAGACGCATTAGCCCCTTGTCAAATCCAGATGCTGTCAACATTTTATTTGGGTACAGACAAACTATCAAAACTCAACAAAAGTCTAAAAATAAAAAATGTAAGTAATACGATGGGACGATAGTAGACAAATTTCTACGCGTGAGATTTTGATAGAACCGTAGAACAATACAGATTATAATAAAACACAAATTTGAAGGCTACACAGCATTTTTTAAAATTAAAGTTAAGTATATTCTGACTTATGTATATTTTCAAAAAATAATTTGACATAAACGATATAAAAACCTCCATGAGACCAGATTGTTTTTGCATTTAATTTTCATATTAAAATTTGCCGACATAAAAAGGTTGACGATATATGTTTTGGGGGTAAATGCGTCCCACAGTCGCAATTGCCCCATAACACCAGACGCATTTACCCCAAGAAATTGACCCTTACCTTATAAATGGAAACATTATTATTTCTTTAAATAAAGCAATTTCACTAAAAATAACTGTCTAGGTTGGTAGCCCATAGTTTATTCCTTACAATGATTATTGAATAAAATCAGTTAAATGAAGAAAACTAATGACTAACATGGATTTAGTAACTCGCCTCACGCAGTCAAAAATTGTTCAGAAACGTGCAATTTTTAAAATGGCCAATTACTCGAATATCTGAACTGCCACGCCATCCGCACGAACTACATGTTCTGTATTTAGTTCAAACAAATGCAACTAGATGACAGAAGTCAACGTATGTTGAATAGTTCTCGAATAAATTCAAAAAAACGCATTTTCCCCATAGACGCATTTAGACTGGTTGACCTTATAACAATACTAACAAAACCAAAAACGTGAACACCATAGGTGAAGTCCGATGGCACAAATCAGAATCATTCAAACCTAATAAGATAAGCCAATTCACACTCCAATCCACAATTGACAGGCGCGTTGCAATTGCAAGTCCCAGGGGTTCTGGGGAGGGGCGGAGGGGCAAAGTGGCAGAGGGGAAAGAGGGGAGATAGCATCGCGATTACGTGCTACAAAACGGACGATATCGTGGACTCATTAGCGAGCCAACTTAACCGCATAATGGATACCGCTGACGTATGGTCCTGAAAAACGCAATTAAGAACTCAATTCCGCGACTGACTGAAGTCCAGTTAATTTGTGGTTTGTTTAGAATGTTATTGGATGAGTAAAAGGTTTTGTAATTGTTATGTTGAACGTTACGGAAACTTAATATTTGGAAAAAGATTTTTGATTTGTCTTTAACAAAGCTCGTACGTAAGATGACGTATATTCGGATAAAATTAATATTACGTTACAAAGAAAAGTTTTCAAGCAGTAATAAATAGTACCTAATAATAATACCTATATCATTATTGGTAAATTTTAAGATACGTTTTAACGTTTGAAAGAACTGTAATTAATTGTAATGATAATTAATTGTAATATTTGGTTAGTAAAAATTATCTTCAACGAATAAAAAATATAAAAGCTGATAAATTTTCGCATCTTTATTAAAAGCGTGATAGATGTTTATTTTTTATCTCTATGCGCAGAAATATTATTAAAATGCTATAACACAATTTATTTCGACAAATAATTTGCAATAGTCTACAATAAAAAGACACATTCTAAAACTGGCTAAAAGGATTTACTAAAAATTGAATAAATTAAATTATAAATCACTTTATTATATCACTTTGATCTGTCTAAGAACACAAAAAGCAACTCGCCATTTACATAACCCATTGATAATTATAATGACTTTCCAACACAATAAATTAACATACAGACTGGTTTTATTTCCAAGTTCTGTTTAACGCATCAAAAACTCAAAAATATGAATAATTAAGTCGGTTGTAAGCTTCGTTAGGTTCTGCGCTTGTTCGATAAAATTACGATAATTTAATGATAAAGCTTTGTGGTCTAGTTACTTGGATAAGGTTATTTTCTAAACAAGGTCCGAAAATATTACTGTGAGAATTATTATCTAACAATATTAACAGATTTTAACACCCCGTTAGAATTTTTCAATATTGAGGCTGATCTAATATGCTTAAAGCCGCTTGCTAAATCAACGTTGTTTAACTTATATGTTATTATTATTCATAGGCGCTTATAGCATATTCTTCATATTAATAAGTGACAAGTTAATTACACAAATAGAGGGGTATTGAGCTGTTCTCGTGTTCTCTGAATAGGGATGTCCCTCCGTTACGACTTGTTGGTTTTCTTGCAATTGAACTTCCAAGGGGTTTGCATACGTGCTGACAACATACCTAAGGTTGGGTACTATATAAGTTTCATTGCAGTTTATGTTTTTTTTTCAAGTTTTTTTTATATAATATTCAAGAAACATCTATACAGGTGTCAAGCACACTGAATGTGGACTTAATCAGGAAAATATCTTAAGGAACCCGGGGCAGATTGACTCATTTGGCCGCGAAGACTGAAAAGTAAAATTAAATACAACACTGCATTAAATTTTTAAACTATCATGGTTTTTAACAATATTAGAACACGAAACGGGAAACATACCATTGTGTAAGTGTTTTTGAGTTTCCCGATATTGAGTTAGCCGAAATATCGGAAACTTCGTGTTTTTATAACACAGCATTATTTTGACTCAGGTGCTAGTAAGATGCTCGCTTTTTAGCGGTATGGCGCTCTTCCCACATCCCTCAAGTTCTCCTCCCTACATTGCCAATTTGCAATCTTTCCCGTAGTTTTCTGATTAATGTTGTTAGACAAGGCTAGGACACTGGCAAGTCTAGATCAAAACCCGCAAGTTACAAGGAAAGCTGTAATTAACCACTGACAAATTGGAGTAGCTCATAAACTAGTTATTGTTCCTTTGATTATTGAGTGGACTTTGAATTTTATGGAACTTAATAACCATCTGACCAACGGCTTCGATGAAGATAGCATGTAGGATAACAAATAAATGAAGACATGATTACGTAATACCATTTTAGTGTCAGTAAAATTTACCGGTTTATATTATATCGACGTTAAATTCCCTTAGTTCGTAAGTATATACCGTTATAGTATAAATTAAGATAAATATAAATATTGTTGGACAATTCACACAGAAAATTCTATTCCCGTGATAAAGCTTGTATAATTTCGATTTATCGTTATCGTTTAAATACTGACGTTAACGATATTATCGAATTCTTAGAGTAGGCATCCAGATTTAGCTGTATCGTGTCAGTATTCTCTTCAAGGGTCCAAAATCCTGGCAGGGTCAAAGTGTCAGTCGCGGCTAATTGCCACGTCCGGCGGAAGTGGCCGGCGGTGTCAGGTGACGCGGCCACCTGTGTGCTTGACCACGGGTGTGTGTGTGTGTGTGTGTGAGGTAGTGGCAAGGAGAAAACTGTTGTTTTTGGGAGGTTGGTCTTAGATCCCTTAAATGTTTGCGCTCTGCGGAATTGCGGAATTGCTGAAATAAATCTTTAGTGAGTCCATAAACATTTGAGTGACTTTAAGTGTAGGTAGGTAGGTACTGATACAGTTTTTCTAGAGTGATGTTTATCTCTTCGCTAGAAATATCTCCTGAGGCATCAAAAATATTTATTTTTCCGTATCTACATAAATAATTGAGTGATGAAATATCAACCACGGTATTGAGAATCACAATAGAATACTGTATTTTTAAGGACAATACAAAATAGCGCTGTTGCAATTATTATAAGGAGCGATAATGTCTTTAATTAATTTAATCATAAAAATAATATTTCAGTGGATCAAACTTTTTGTGAGCTCCAATCTAATTTTCTGCTAGACTGTACTTTTACATTCACACAGATACGCGTGACGTAAGCTCCACAAATACTGCGCCTGTAAATGTGTGTGTGAACACCAATTAGTGTTTTATTCAATCATCATTAACTTTTCTATTGTAAATTAACAAAAAAGCTAATTAACCAAACATGGTTTTCGGTTTGGAATCACATTATGTTTCAAAAAGGCATTTTAAGGGTATTTCCGGTCACGGTTTGTTCTGTTCTCCAATCTTGATAAGGACTACAGATTTTTTTATCGTTTGTGATTTTAAATTTGATTGAGTTTATATTAAAACCACCTGAGTACGTAAACATTTTAATTATCAGGTACTATATTTTTGTTAAACATTTGCATTATCTTTACCTACTATTTTTACATTAAGTAAGGATAGGCCGTACTCGTCAGTTTTATCCTAAAAGAAGTATAAATGGTAAGTAATTGTTGTTGCTGATGATGACTACGTGTCCCTACACCCCCATGCATGACTTTCAATTTGCACAAAAAACGTTACGAATGTTGCGATCGAGAAATGTCGTGCTCGCGAGTTAATGTGTCGACTTCGGTCGGGAATGCCTGCCATTTGTATTTAGGGTTCCGTAATAGCAAATAAAAAATATAGGTATTCATAATCGTCACACGTGTTTAACCGTCAAGGCATCGTAATAAAAACCGGCATATAATGTGCTATTTTCTTCTTGAATGCACTTTAGAATATGAATAGTGAGGTACCTATAGGTTCCGCAGTGGACGTCCGACTAAAGTGACGCCGCACTAGCTGTTGTGCTCGGCTCTACTCGGGTTGGATTTACAAGAAATAAATAATTTTTCTAGCATGTCTATCACTTTTGTAAGTAGGTAATCTAATTTTTAACCGAAATCATATCTCTCAGTTTATACAACTCAACCCTGAGAAAAGAGAAAAAAAAATTATGAACACCTCGCTCGCACATGTCGTAAACAAATTCATCCTGACCTACGGAACCCTACTCAGCAGAAGTCCACCCCACTTGACCATGTTTTCTTTCTCCCCCATAATTACGTAATTAGTGCCGATGAATTGGTAGAGCGTTTATGTTGTGGTGCCTTTTGTCTGTGGTCGGCACCCACCGACCTTTGCACAACAGCTGTGCAGCAGCAACTATCCTTGTTTTGCTGTTTTCTACTTATAATATCTAGTCGGTAAAGAATTTGCGTTTTTCTAACTACACTACTAAGTAATATTAACTCATGTTTTTATCGTGTAATATTTGTAGTGTAGGTAGATTTCTAATAAGGTCTTCCCTACTATCATGTCTTTTTTCAATCCACTAGTTATTTTTATTTCTGGCCAATAAGTTTATGTATAAAAAAGTCTGGTATAAGGAGAGCTGACCTGTATGACCATTTAAGGTCGAGTATTATACACTTATACAAGTTTGCTTGAGCAAACTTGAGAATGCGACGAAATAATACAAACTTTAAAAGAGATCTATTTCCAGTGTTGAGCATCCAACTGCTAAAATGATGATGTTAATGTTATAAATTGTGACCCAATTGAATACGTCAAACATTTTTTAATTAAACTTGTAACGGCTTATTGAATCGACTAACAATTAACGTTCAAGCGTTTCAATGTAGAAATATGATTTACAACGTTGTACTTCAATATATAAAAAATCATCGATCCAATTTCAATACAAAATAGCAGGACATATTTCCTTTCGATTAGGAATCAATGAGCATCGAACACAGGAGTGCGTCGCGGTGGTTGCGCGATTGGCCACGCAATATCGACGTGAACAGCCGAGCACCATTCATCATTATTATAAATGTGCCACACTCGCTTATTTACGGAAATCGATATTTTTTTTCGGTGTCGATTTTGAATGCTCATTTCGACACATCGGTAAACGCGAACCTTTGTGCGGATGACCCCCGCTTTGTTACCAAGCATCATTGACTCCCTGCCATGCTACCAATGAACTATTAGCTACGGTTTCATATTTAATTATTGATTAACATCATCCGGGTCACGGTTATCGGTGATCGGTAAAACAGTTAACTAATGATCCTGTCTGTGCTATGATAAGCAATTTTCGACAACAAAGCATCTGAAATGATACTGCGACAGCTTAATTAGTCATCTGTCTCTATCTTGTGGATTACTCTACCAATCATAATGGTGAAATACCGCAGCGCAAGCGTGGTGCCTGCAGCTGATAAAACCACAATTAGTCTCTGCTCACAATACAAATATCCTTACTAATATTATAAACGCGCGCGTTTGAATAGTTGTATCAAGGGATGGATGTAGGTTTGTTATTGTTACCCTTTCATAAGATAACTTTACTTATACTTACAAAAAAAAATTGTTACTACGGAAAAATGCAATAAAACACGGTTGAATCCAAAATAACACAAACAAAGCCGCGAGCGGTAATTTAGTAATTTATATAGTAGAAGCAAACATGGAAATATCTTAAGGAATAGCCCTGGATGTCCAAGGGCTCAAATACTGATGATAATAACATAAAGTGGGTGTCTACATATTACTGCTGTATGGAACACGGTGTACAGTCGACCGCAATATTGATAAGCGTCCGTAGGCAATCAGTGGCGGCAATTTGAGCGCGATTGTCCGTGGCGAGATGCGAACACGCAAATTGACCGGCACCTGCAAAACGGACTGTTTAGAGCCCGTAACGCTATTAGCTACTAGAATACTCGCAGGAATGTGTGAAGTTTATAAGAACCGGTAACATTAACCCCTGAAACCACAAAACTAAAGTGATTTTGCACAGAGACGTTTAACATCGGGAGATTTTGTAGATTTCTGCAGAGAGTGCTTACCCGTTCGACCCAAGATTTTTCTACCCAATATTCAAACATTTGTCCCGAGGCGGGAAATGAACCCGCGACCTTTGCGTCGTAAGCGGACCAGCGCTCGCTATGAGACCGTCAAAAATCAAGTGTGGACTCCATAATAATAAATTAGCTACAGCAACAAAAAAATAACATAGAAAATTTGTAAAAAAAGCAAGGCTTTTGCAAATGGTTTGCAAAATGTATCTAGCTATCAAAGTATACAATAGTTTAGTCGTATTCAATTTTACAAGCATTGCACCCAATTCGATAGAATCGTGAAGGCAAGGGCTCACACGGGTCACACATAAATACCTAATGAGAAATCCGATTGCACAAGGAAATGATATCGATATCAATTCGATATTCCGAACCTCGCAATCATGAAAACAAATTTACGTTCATTTCCTCTCTCGGAACTTTACCCAGGGTAGTACTTAGGGTAGCCCCCTTAACCACTCTAGGGTGGTTATCGCTTCCGCAACAACAATTGTATATATCTGTAAACCACCCTGTATAAAATGTAATTTCTTCCTATTGCAATTGACATTCGAATCACTAAAGTTTACAATTTATCTTTATGTTTAGCATGGAAGTTCTATTATAACTGAACTATTATATTATTACTCTTCTATTATAAGGTTATCAAACAAGATGTCTTCCACTACACGGATTATATGCTACCAGCCTAAAAATTGTAACAGTGGTAGGTACAATTTAGGCCGCATCCTATACCTATGTAGGTATCTACTGATTAGTGCTGATGTCATCTTATTGGCTAAGTTTTTTAATTCCAGGTAAACGAGAAGACGGATAGCAGCGTCGAAATTGGGGGAAGCCTTTTACCAAGACTGGGATTTTTACTGATGAACAATTAAAAAAAAATACTTTAGATAAAACTGCCCCCGTGGAAACCTGAGTCCGAACCTGTCCAGGCTTAGAGGATATACAATATCTTTTACAAGGCGGTAGATCGTAATGGAAACCATTTCTCATCAATTTTCTAAATAAAGGCGCACAGAAGCCAGCGGTGGAACAAAGCGCGGGCGCTCACGACATAGATTGGCCTGTATTATCGCTTTACCGCAGAATACAATCTGCCTTCTTGTTTACTATACACGATCTATATAATATTATATTATAAATGAAGATATTAAGTAGATAAAATAAGCCTGTGTTCTCCGGATAAGAAAAGTGCCAACCTATTTTATCAATAAATTATTATGTGATTTTTACAGAATTTTTAGGTACAAGTTCCTTCTTCTATTTTAATTAAACTATGATTAGAATTACAATTAATTAAGTTCATCATCATCGTCATAATTATGTCAGCCGTTGGACTTCCACTGCTGGACATGAGGCTCCTTTTATGATTACCAGGTATTACGGTCGGGTGCAGCTTGCATCCACCGTACTAGCAGACTTGACCAGATCATCTATGCATCTTGTTGGTGGACGTCCACTGCGTTTGCCAATCCGTGGCCTCCACTCGTTAACTTTTCGGCCCCAATCTTATATAGTGTAATTTAAATCTTATGTAGATACCTAACTCCACCTGAATAAAGTCAATTTTTGTTTATCATCGAAGGTTTATCGGCTCCGTTGAGTTGAACCTCCATATGCACTCAACCCGAGATAACCCGAGTGAATTATTATAAACTCGCAACTGTTTTTCTCGCCTTTATCAATTTACTACCTCGCTAAGTACCTGCAACGTTTGAGCCTGATTAAACTTTACGCATTGTTTTTTACTATTGATTTACAAAAGCTTTAACACGGTTAATAAAAAAGTATAAATACATAGTTGGAGGGTTGTAGGCACGGTTGTAGGCTAAAATTGATATCAGCTCAGATTATTCTGATTTATAGAAGATAGATTCTGATAGATCTGAAGACAAAAATTTAGTTTTGTATTTGACTAGATACGTTCATAGGCTGCTATAGTAGCTTGACATCAGATGGGACCATTTCCTATTTCCAACCTTTTTAAAATATTTTTTGTATTATTATAAGAAAAAATACGTGGAATTTGCATTCCATTTTTGAGTGATGATTGGGTGATTGGCGTTTACAAGCAGCGACTACTACATATTATAATGTGCGTCGAAGAGTGTCACAGTAGCGTGCCTTAAGCGCTCTACACACCGCCCGCCGGCACAGCCCGGCGGCCCAACCCGCCGGCCTTATTTTGTAGGCCGCCGGCTTTATTTAGTACAAAATAAGGCCGGCGGGTTAGGCCGCCGGGCTGTGCCGGCGGGCCGCCGGCTTTGGTGTGTAGAGGCCATAACGCGCCACCTGCGCCGGAGTGGCGGTAATGGCGTCTCCGAGCACCGTGGACGATGCTTCACGGCTGCCGGCGGTCGCGGTAACGTCATTATGTTATGGGTTATATTTTGTAGTAACTAGCTTTGACAATGTGACATGGACATATTTTGGACGATTTTAGAACACCCCACATAACTGTAATTTTTTTTTTATGACAATTGTCTTGTCTTGCGCATTATCAGGCGCATAGTAGAATGCTTACCTATACTCGAAAAAACTAATAAATAAAAATAATCCTAAAAGCAACTTTAGTTGAAATAATTAGCACGACCCATAAAATTGGTATCTATTAATCAAAAAAGTTATAAGTAGCTTATTCTTTATAGTATGCTAATATTTTACTGTAAAAACGGTTGGCATAATCCAACCTATAAAGTTTCGTGAAGTTCCAGTATATACGAACACTGGTAAAGGTTTGTACTACGGAAAAATATATTTTAAGGTCCATTTGCGGGAAAACCCAACGCCGACAAAGCCAAGTATGACCCATACTAGTCATATAAAAAGCAAGTTAATGACACAACAAAACATGAGCCACGGAATCATCGCTCCAATCGGAGCTCATTCACTTCCTGCGCTTTCCAATTTCCAAACAGAAACTATGACCACTCAAATCGAATTAAAAGGCCATTACACATACGGCTTCCATATACGGTGAGGAAAAAATAATACGCTAACTTCCTTTAAAATAATCTCTCGCCGCGACCGCGGTAATCATCGAATATACCATATCGAATATATCTAAGTACAGCTTTATATTATCAGAGGCGTATAATGAGTTAAAGGTCGGCGCACTCGAGAGAAATAAAAATCATATTAAATCTCTGGGGTTTGTTGTTTTGTTGGCTGGTCAAATATTTAATTGAGACAATTCTCAGCCAGTTTTTATATTTTATAGGTAAGTACTTCTTACGCTATTATCTCTTTTTACCTACCTATACACACTTTTCGTATGACAAAATAGCATAAACACATCTTATTACGTGCCCTTAATCAAAATAAGTGAGTGTCATATACGATTTTTTTACATGCAAATCATGGTTTACTTTCTTTAACATTTGTTGCCATGTCCAGTTAATTCGATAATGTTAATAAAATGTTATAATTCATTTTTCAATATCACAAAAAGCCATTATTTTCCATCCTTGCCTTAACTTACTGCGACTCCGATTAAAAAAAGATGAGCGATCGTTTCAGATAGCGTTTCAGAACGCTATCTCACCTACAGCTCGTTCTGATTGCTCGTTTTGTGGCCATCAGTATCTGCGAGGGGCGTCATCCATCATACCAGAGGACTAATTACCTGCTACCTCGCTTCGGCTCTCTTATCCTTTTAATTCGTCCTCTGAACACCTATACTAGCTAACTTATCTCTACAGACGAACGAAATTCTAACTAAAGTCAACCCTATATCTCTCTCAAAGAACCATCAAAGCTGGCGCTCAATTACAAGATACCAAGTGAATAGTTAAGTTTGTAGCATCCATGCTGGTCACCTATGCACATTGGACATGTTCGGTAATTGCCAGGCAGATACGAGCGTCGATTGCGAAATTAAAATTGGAACAAAAAGTAAGTGCATTAGTCGATGTTAAGAGGATGTTAATGTATATTGTATGATGGATGTTTTGTTCGTAAATTATGCTTCGATTAGGCGGTTCTGGGTGCTTGATGTAGTTTGTAAGAAAATAGTGTAAGGGCGACTTTACACACGAGCAAAGTCGAGAATGCCTAATTATTATTACTTCATTAGAATTTCATAAAAAAACTTTGTACAAAAGCATACTATGTTAAGACTTTTATAGTCCTATATTACCAGGTACGTGTTTGATTCTACTGTTTATTTTATATCAATGATAGTTACTCACGTATTTATTTAATAAAATCCTTACATTAGACTTTGTTTTACTGTTTAATTATTATTTACTGCAAAAATTAATAAATATAATTTAAACTAGAAAAAAACATGGTTAAAAGTTAATAACAGCACAGCAAAGATATACATCACGACAAAATCAAACAAAAGTAACAAATCATCAAAAATAGGCTATAATTCAGCGAATAATGACCACTCAGTGCAATACAAGAATCGTGCGCCTACAATCGTAAGTAGCCCACTCGATCATAGACTAGCCTAGAGAGCGTTCGCAAATAGGACTCTTGCAAACCACTCTGCTAGCGTCGTGGGAAGCTGTAAACATAATAATAATTAATATTACTTATTTATTTATTTAAACTGAATTAACATGAATACTTGCTTGCAATTTCAAGTTTAGAATTCTACAATTGCATGTTATTCTTATTAAATATATTTCCCCTTCTATTGCAAAATAATAATTTAGCTCAGTTTTCTAGAATTATTAATAAATATATAAATATAAGTACATATTTCATTGTAGAAAGCCCGTCTCTAATACCAGAGACTTTAACAATAGCTGCACAGCACTCTTTCTTCGTGTACAAGAGCCTAGAGGACAGAGCTCTCCATCAAAAGGGGTAGTCGATTAAGTGTCGGAGTGAGTTTTATTTGCGAGGGTTAAGGGGAGGGTAGGCGCCGCATTAATCATTAACGGCCTGCCTAATGACACTGCCAAAATGGGATGCAAAGGGATGGGAAATTATGATGACGATGATTCTAATTGGATCTGCAATATTCTTGTTGTAATCGAGTTTGAAACAAGCAGAAAATAACTACAGGAACCGTTTTTTCTTGTCAACCAAATTATGAATGAGAATATCTCCATAAACATAAAATATAGGCAAAAATACATAAACATATATATATATATATATATTTTGTTTCTATAATTTCTATATATATAGAAATTATAGAAACAAAACACATTTAAAATAAAACATTGAAAATTTTATAGTAACCTTAATTTATAGACCTATTTATGTGTTTTTAAAATGTTTGAGTAAGCTGTTAATTTTTATTAAACAAATCTTCAAATAGCCTGACTATAGTGGTTAACCGTGGTTGCAACCTAAACATAAATAATTATGGGTAATTTATCGATATTTCTCTGGAAACACCCCAACCCTACGCTCAATATTAGATGTCGCTATTAACTCCGCAAAACGTAATTAATCGAATAAGTTTATGATTGATATAACCAGTTTGTGGAGCGCTTTAATTCACTTTCCGAATTCCTACATTTATAAAGTTACGTTATATTACATCCTGCGGAAATTGATTGGATCTATGGATTATGTAATATTCAATTATTGGATAAAATTTTGTATAAACAATTTAGATGGTTAAAGGGTAGATATTTTTGAGCTTGCAATTGCAAGGAATATAAATTAATGTAAAATATTCTAAGAAAAATCTCAAATTATATTTTAAGACGAAATAAAATAATGTATGAAAATATTGTCTTTAATTTTGTATATTTTTGCAGTCATTGTTTTAATTTAAATAATGAAATACTTTTCTTGATTTTGGATTTTGTTAAATAAATAAATAAATCTATATCATTATACGAACCATATTACCTTACCTCGCACTGTTCATACAAGTAAAACGGATTTTGCGTTTGATACGTTCCAATACTTTCATCATAAATTCCAATTCAAAAATCGTTCCATACATCAAAGACTAAATGGATAGAATGTTCATTTAACACTTGCTATCGGTCCTTGATGTGATGGCGTGAAAAACCGGTGTAAAAACTGGGAGGACTCCCCTTGGGGGGACTCAATTTGTAATATTTCACGAACCAGTAGACTCTTATTAGCTAGGCGTGCAAAAAAACAACGCTTCAGGGGTACACAACATTTTGTGCAAACAACGTATACTTTATTAAGTAACAAGACCTTAATTAAGTTCACTTGATTAAGGTCTTGTTACTTTTATCAGTTTAGCTAAACTGACTCTCTGGCAAAGGACTTCTTTTATACACTTATTAATATTTTACTACTATATTATTAAAAGTATCATAAAAATAAAAAATAAATTAAAAGTATTATTTTTATAATATGCAAAAATTTAGAAGATACCAATTTATTAAAATGATAATTAATTAAAATGTTAAAATCATGAATTTTACTGCTAGTCTGGTAAAAATATTAAAATAGGAGACAACATTTCCTTATCAAATAAAAAAGTCAAGTATCTGTATTGCTTATAAAATGTAATTAATTTAATTACAAGGATTATTGAATGTGTGAGTGTCGTATATATAAAAAAAATACCTTTGTTTACCGAAGAAAATGTATAAAAAATGTGACTCAGCTCTGACTAATGCAAAAACCTATCTAGTCAAAGCCTGCAGAGTATCGCTAGGCGGAAAACACAGGGACGAACTAGCAACAGGAAAAATGTGAATTAAGCCTTTCGTGGTGGTATAGTATGGCCACTTTATTAGTGCGTTTAGGACACATGTCAGTTTGACACGTTAGTGATGGGCACAACATAATGAGTTCGTAACCGTTCCTCCAAAATAAACCGCCGTGTTATTTTTAAGATTATTTTCGTTTTAAATTGGCGGAATCATTTAATATTTATATTTTAGTAATTTAAGTGGAAACCGACTGTTTTAGCGTCACAAAATGACGTCCCATAACGCCATTTGGGTTTATTATTTTAAACCTAAATATAAAAATGCTACTTTCTTTCGCGCAATCGGTTTGGTCGTAGTTTTATTTTTATATCTAATAAAATTTTATAGTCCATTATTTTCAATTTCTTAAACGTATTATTTTTTAAAAATAACTGTCACAGATAACGATACTGTTGCTGCATGTTATTTTTAGCACAGCACTACCTACAAATATAAAGCACTGACATAACCTTGTAATAGCGCAATATAGATTTAGAAAAATATTGTTTACCAAGTTATTTTACACTCAGTTTGGCACAAAATTATTAGATTCATTGATTATTGATATAATAATGTAGATTTAATGCTCATCAATTGTTAAAACGGTAAACAAACAGCAAAAATATTTTAATCGTAACTGCAACGCCATTACAAAGTTACATTGTCAGTTCAATCGCGATGTGTCAGGAACGCACTGTTATAGCGGCGGAACCATAGTACACATCATCATCATTAGCTGCCTACAGCTTATCTTGATCTCATTTTGCCAAGCTTCCTTACTTCGTATGGTCTACGGTGATCATGTAGTAATCGTATTGTTAAACTTGGACTTGTGTTAGTCTGTATACGACGACTAAAATTCTCTAAAATTATCTATCTAATCCTGAGATAACGATATCAGTATTTATGTATTTTTACCTATATTTTTTTATCTACGAGTATTTTGAGTCTACCCCTGTACCATATTCATCCCTGGTGACTATTAATCGCTTGGCGAGAAGAGAGGGCGACACTTAGTATGTCGTGGCTGTATTAATAGCTATCGTTTTTGTAACCGATATTTAGTGTAGGAGCCTAAAAGTATAATAGTTAACCTTGTAATATAACTTTTAGATTATTAATACAATGTCGACAAGTACGCTAAGCGTAAAGTTTTTGCGGATAATGATGGATAAATCTTTTCAGTTGCGATTTAAATAAAGTCATGCTTTAATAATGATGGTTTTCATTGTAGCTAGGTAACTAATAATAGGAGTAGTGGCACTTTGTAGCAAGTGTCGCTGCAGGTCTAACAAAACGTACTGAATCAAAGCGCTCTCAAGAGGCGCTATATTGGCAATGCAAGACGAACCTAGCGCGGTCCATCGGAGTTCCAGGTTCTATATGATACAATCGAAGAAGGTCAGAAATAGGCGTCCATCCATTGAAATTATGATGATGATGAAAAACTTACAGTGTATAGAAGTATCATATTAAAGTTTAGACGTACATTAAGGTACCAACACCAACCAACCACGAGTACAATATACATGAGTAGGCATTTAAAATAGGGAAAACAGTCCCGCCCGCTAAACGATAGGTAAACGGCGTTTAATCTATATGTAGAGACAGTAACCTTACTTCGTAAAAGTTCTATCTTCCAGAATAGCGTTTTTCTTCGTCTTATTGCATAGATATAAGGTTTAGAATCGCTGTGTGTTTGTAAAGGGTGACTGTTTGATGGTGAGGTGCGTAGGGCGGGCCGCCCAAACGTTTAGCGAGCGTTTAAGTAAAACCCGAGGTACTCAGGACACACCCACAGGGGTGAGCAGATTTCGTTTTATGTACTTGACTAAAGACTTGACTTGGCAAAATATACGTTAAATCAGTTCAAAATATACTAATAAATAAATTGAAGGACACGGTTTTAAGTCCAGCTTGAGTCGAAATTTTGAACGTATTTTTCTTCTAATAGGATATTCTTAATAGGATGTACGCAACGATTAAAATGTAAACTTCTAAGCAATGAGATATTTGCAAAAAAATCTTTTAGATACGTTTTTCTAATTTCAAAATATATTAATATTATTGTATTAAATAAATGTAATAAAACATTTTATCGACACTCTGTGAGAGCACCATATCTACTTATTAGCATCTTACTGGATTCTGTCATCATAGTGATGTTCAGAATTAAAGCACATTAAATAGTACTTTCTATTTTAGGGTTGCCAGCTTTGGTAAATCCCCCTCTCGCGAGGCAAACTGTATCACACTTGCACTGATTCCAATTTAAAATGTCATTTATTTCTGCGAATGCAGTCTCGTTCGCCACCTTCACGTATCGTGACATAACATGTTTTGATACTTGCTGATTTCTGAAATAGATTTGATTACTTGCAATACTGAATAGTATCTAGGCAGCATAACTTCTTTATTTTACTTACCTCCGTTCATTTAAATATTATAAAAACTTGAGTAGAAACTATTACTTACCTACCTAAAGTTTTTACCTTACGGAGAGGACCAAAAATGTATTATCTTAAATATTTCATAGGAATAAATAGGTGTTTTATATAGGTACCATTATATGTATATATATAATATATATATGCAAAATAAGAAATCTTATTAAAATAATATTAAATAGACTTGAATGTCTGAGAAAGTATATAAAATAACTTCGTGATAGAGTAAATAAATGTAGGTATATCAATTGACCAAGACATAGCGGACGGCAGTATAATGGGGTGGTGTGGCGAATAACGAAGTCGCGTTTGATATGCTAATTCCCATAATTCCTACCTTTTCACTGCTTTTACAAGTTGTTGCAATGCGTTCTGAATGCGAAGATTATCCAGTTACCGTATTAAAATACCTTATATAATATTTTAAATACCTAGGTCAAGTCTAACAACATAGTAAGTTAAAATTAGTGAGATTTAAAAATATCCTAGTGGTTAATCAATGTATTATAAGTTTGTGTTAGCTGTAAGTTTTTCCTAAAATGTATAAAATAAATAACCATAAATCAACATTATTTAAACAAACACAAACACTTACACAGACTTAACACAAAGTTTATATAACCTACTCTGTAACAAACCGGCACATAGAAACTCCTCTAAATAGGGATAAATTTGTGAAGAGAAATATCTTTCGAAATACATACAATAATCTGATTTTCATATTTAAAAATGGCAACATTAACCCACGCTCTCTTCGCTGCTTCCACGTTCTGAATACGAAATTGGCGCGCGTTTGGCGGCCATATTGCTTTTAGCACCCTTTAATGGAAAATATCTGAGAATAAAATGAAGCCCTGATTAATGTGTAAATGACGTGAATTGATATTTTAGAAAGGCTCTCAATATTATCCCAGGGATTATGTGTTTGTTTAAATATTAATTATTTATCGGAGCACTTTAGTAGAATCGTTATTTTTAAACCATAGCACTTTTATAAAAAGTGTAACTTTAAAGTAGAAAAGCTAAAAAAACAATGAAATATTATATTGAGTCACATCCAATTTTAAAGATAAAATAGGTAA
The DNA here is from genome assembly GCA_963691955.1 of Chloroclystis v-ata. Taxonomy (NCBI): domain Eukaryota; kingdom Metazoa; phylum Arthropoda; class Insecta; order Lepidoptera; family Geometridae; genus Chloroclystis; species Chloroclystis v-ata. The sequence goes on from OY829905.1 coordinate 9,310,721, forward strand.
AAATAAGCGTAGAGTTTGTTTTAAGGTAGGTTACATATAGGAAAATTCAGTACAAGAATCACTGTGTAGTGAAATTGTTTTTTTTTTCACACATATCGAGTTTAGTTCTAGGTAACTAACCAATCCCTAATTACCACAGTCAAAAATCAACAAATGCATATATTTCAAAATAAACTTTTAAAAGTCGAAACCCCAACAGAACCCCACAAAAGCTCTCTGAAAAGTAGGCTTTCTTCAAAGCAAAGCAAACGTGTTACAAATCCTCAATTAGCAAGGTATACAGCTCAGTTTATGCCGGCGTTTAAATTCGTTAGGCGGGCGATGTGCTCGCTCCTGGCCAAAGACGAGTATGCGTAGATAGGACACTTTCTAAAAGCTTTTTTAATCTTCAATTTTTACATTTTATGTGACTCTGCGCATACAAATATATTTCCTCGCAAATTATGTCCCCGTTAATTTTAAAAATGAATATTCTCACGTAAACTATGACGATATCATTAGATACCAGGACGGTACTACTAAACTGGTAGTTAACTGGTGAATACATACTTACATACTTGCAAAAGTGATGCATAAAAGCATGACAGTGTTTCTTGAATGAAACAGTGACATCTGAGCAAGACAGCAAGAGGATTCTACTCATTCAGTCTAGACTTTAACCACCCATCGTTTCAGATCGTCCTATCTACGCCAGCTCTTTAAGCCAACATCAATTGCGTATGTGAGCTGCGTGCCCCACTAAGTGGATCTCCATTTTAACTCCTGAAACAAGCCGGTGGCTTTCAGTCGGATCTCGACATTTGCATGATTGCCATTACGCTGATTACCTCCCCCCACCGCCAACCCAGTTCCTCACTCGCGAACTTCTGAAGACTTAAACGTATGCAAATTGCCCTTTTACTGTTTTAGGAACGGCTTCGGTTCTGTTTTTGGTGTACGGAGATTTTAGAGAAGTACGTTACGTTTCGTAAAATAATGTACTTACGTATTATGAGGGCATGAGATTAACTGCATTGATTTGAGTAAATAATCCTATTTTGCATGAATAAAAACTTTTAATTACTATCAAATACCTAAATACTCTAGGTATGTTAGCTCCTTATAGAAACATCTAAAAATAAGGAGATCTTTGCTACTTTATTTTGTTCCTTTGCGCAACATTTTGAAATATCCATTTGATAAAAGCTTAGCCTTAACCAATTTGGAAAGTAACTGAATTTTTAAACACGTACCTAAGATAAAATAAGCTTGTAGGTTTCCCATTTTCTTAGCTAAGTGAGCGCTTGTTTAGGACTAAAAGCCACTCTCCCGGCCAAAGTGCTTCAGAAGTGTCGTTTATGTACTCAAAGCATATGCAAATAGATGTTTTAAAAATTTAGGGAGCGAACGCCACTTTGCTCCCAACAGCACTTGCGAATATCAAAATGTAAATTTACCCTTTTATGTTCACAAATCTTGTAAATGAAAGCATTTTATTGACTTTGCGAGGCCCATTTTGGAAAACCATTAAAAGTTTGATTTTAATAGATGCTAAGTTAATAATTCTTATCATCGGAGTTTTTTTCTTTTATTGGCTTGTAGAGAGGGTTTTACCATAATGTAGATATTTTCTATAAGTAAGTACCTAGTTGTCCTCGAGTTTTCCTCAGGAATACACGGTAGGTAGGTAGGTAACAACAACATCCGTTCATTCCACTCGACACCATCAAAACGACACCATCGATGGTGTCGTATGGAATCTCTATTCCATACGACACCACCGACTATTAGTGAGGTTACCTAACATACAAAGTTGTTAATATGAAAACTCCAATTAAGTTCAAGCTGTTTCAATAATGAGGTACCTATGCCATTTGATAAAGTTTATATTTTTATCAAATTTATATTTATCAATTTATGTCACTGTGTGAAATGTCCAGCAATATTTTATTTATTACTTATATTTATTTATTTTATCTGTCTCAAATGGTCATCTTGACATTGTTAATTGCAATTTGCATATTATTGTCTTACCGTCCGAATATTTTAATTATTCACAATGGACATGGATACTAATACTAACGACATAAAATACATAAAAGCTAATGTTAAATTATCGTCAAACTATAGATAACTTGAAATAATAACTTTGGGGTTGGATCAATGCATGTGAAAAATATATCTATAAAAATACGCGTTTCTGGACATCACTAGGGTAGTGTCGTATGGAATAGAGATTCCATACGACACCATCGATGGTGTCGTTTTGATGGTGTCGAGTGGAAGGAACGACAACATCTAGCCCAGTGGTAAGCTCTCAACTTGTGTTACGGGTAGATTTCTGAATATTTATATAGATAGATATTTTTATTATACATAGAATACACCCAGAACACCCTTAAATATTTGGATATATAATGGGCTTCCGTGCCCAAGAGTGGGACGTAACATGAATTAATAATGGTGAACTAGCCTTTGCAATTCTCGAGTTAACCATTCGATCTATTACCCTAAATAGTTAGGCAATAAGGTTAAGTAACACAGATTATGTTCTGTCAATCTCGTGAGCGTGTAACAGAGAAGTAGGAATAGGAAGGTGTTACGACTGAGTGCACGCGATGTGGCTCTCAGCATCTCGGGTTTCCGAATGCCTGCGCTGTGCTAACTATCCATTCAAACTATGAGAAAATACATGCAAGATCTCAAGATAACTCATCATCATCGTACATTTCTATTGGTTAAGCTAGTTTTCGTTTCGGAGTATTTGCAGACTTAAGCGTCTAGGAATTGTTTGATTAGGGTTAAAGTATACGATTGACCTACGTTGTTAAAACACAATTTTGTGTTATATTCATTTTAAAAGTTACCTTTAATTACCACGTAATATCTTGAAAAAAAAGGTGATTGAGAAATGACATGATGACTTCATTTAAACTCATCTCCAAAATTAACAAAAAAAGTAGTTATATACTAGGTTGGTCTGCGAGAGGTTGGTGTTTATTGTTGCCTACGAGTCATTCGTCTAATGTCTGTGAGTCTGATGTACCTACTAAATACCGATAAACCGTTATTGCTTATAATAAAAAACATCCAACCATCAAACTCTTGATTATTTATATACCTACCTTAAAAATATTGTTAGAAACAGCACGTAAAACACTTTTTTCAACCACTTAGTGACATTGATACCGCCTACAAACCACGGAGCTACAAACCAATCCCTAATCGCTCGCCCAAAACGGAGATATTGAATATCACAAAGAGGTGTTACTACACAATGTCACATTTTTCGATCGTTTAAACTTATCATCGGTCAGGTGGGGCGCAAAACATGCGACACGCTCTATAGTTTTATTCCCATGTCTAGAAGCATTATCTTTGTTCACATCTTTGATTATCTATTGTACGTACCTTTAGTTTGTTTGGTTTCTAAACTAGGTTTAATACACAATGCGGATTAGATTATGTACAACTGTTTTATGGCAGTGATTACCTAATAGACTAAGAGCATGTGATACCGCGATCCAGGTTTCATGTTTGGGGGTTATTCTTACCTGTGTTAGACATACACATGAAAGAATTTTCACGCTTCAGAATTAAAGGAAGGTCTGGCCATCACGGGCTCTTAGTATATAGACTATTAAGACGAGTTTAAACTGCGCAAAGGTCCGTAGGTACCAGTTGTTTACAATGTCTTATTATAGGTAAAAAATAGTTTTAAACGGGCAATAAACTGGCAAAAAATATTTTTAACTGAATCTCCCGTTTTTAACTACATCAATGGTTCACAAGCACAAATGAATTGACATTTGAGTTATATGCGATTGAGCGTGGCTTCCAAATACGTATCATATTCGTTTCGATAAACATCTATATAATATATAAATGTCTCCACAAACTGTGACTGACCACAAGTGATTATTCCTACATCAATGATCCTCGGCGTTCATGGCTCAGTTCACAACTGGACCAGTTCTAAGCCTTTGAGAGATCGTTCTAAAGGACTTAATTTATTATCGATTATATCAGTATCTGCTTGATTATGTTTATCTGTAACTGACAAAGAACAAGAAGATTGTTATGTCCACGTGTATTATTTTTATTTAAGAGTTATGGCGTAACATACACACAGAAAAAATTATAAAAATCGTCAATGTACTTTCAGTACTTATCATTATATTTAGCCCCCATAAATAACGTAAACTGACAGTGATTAAACATGACAGGATGTTAAATTACCAAACAGAGAGAGGTTTTAGCCTTTAAACACAATATCTCTGAAAACAAACTAACTTGCTCGATGACCGATTATGATATACTTAGCTGCAGGCTCTCATTTTCTGCAGGCTTGACCAAACTACCACCAATAAATAGCACCTGTGGATAATGCAACAAAGTATCAATGTACGATAATAAACAATCTCTACAGAACCCTTTAAAGTGTCAACGCAGAAGCCAAAAGGGTATTTTGCGAAACGATTTCACCGTGGTTGTAACCCGAGTGGACCAGCTCGCCTGCGGTCGGCGACGATACAAAACACTGCGAAATTGCGCGTACGCATACGCACCGCCCGGGCACACACACGTTTACACGAAGCGACGTTGATATTATCTTATAAGTGTATCGCTTACAGATGTTCACGAGAGAAAGAGAAAAAAGTTGTAGGTTTTTTTAAGTAGCTAGAGATGATCCAGTCTCGTTCATTTTAAAAATGGTTCATCTCTACCTATCTTATTCGCATGTTGGAGTAGATATAAAATATTGCCATTAGCAGATATCTTCCCAATCAAATAGGATAATCATGTTTTATATATATTTACTTACTTTTCGTGTAGTATAAGTGGACTAATAAATTATTTTCTTTCTTCTTTCTTTTTATTTGGAAGTCTTGAGGTGTTTAAAGGTTGTATATTTGATAATGTTGTTTGTACCTAATAAACAAAAAAAATAATGTGTTTTGACCTTTTCGGAGCCCATCATTTTGAGAGGAATCGATTCTGATTTGTAGATTGGTTTTACAATCAACAAATCTGAATCGATTCCTGATGAGTACCGTGTGCATCCAAGTACCCTGATAGGGAGCGATGTGTGCGAGGTAGCCACACGATGTCTCGACTTACGCGTCACCGATACATTAACCAATAGTTTAACTTGATCATATCGAGTATCTTACTACTTTTCGTAGCTTCACTTTTTCTGCACACTATGTCATTTACCAAGCCGCTCTGGCCAGTGTGGTGAATAAAGGCCTAATCGTTCTCGTCAAGAGAGAAATCCCTGTATCCCAGCAGTGGGAACGTAAATAGGGATGATTATACTTACTGGTCTTCACGATACAGACATTGCCTTGTGCAGTGTTCACTGATAGGTAATTTTCTATATAAATATTGTTTAATTATTATCTGGTTAAACATTTTCCTTATCAGCAATTGCTCTTGTGATTTTTTTTAATTATTAATTAATTTTAGTTTGTAGAAATCGAACCCACACCATGCAATAGGCAGCGCAGCCCCCACGCCAACCGCACCGCGCAGTGTTTAGTCGAGATTACGTCCGTTTACCAGTCGAGCCGCGACGACCGCAGCCATGCATCGCCTACTCAAATACGTAGCTGCTTGCAATCTCTAACAAGTGATCATTATCATCATATGCAGCATAGCATGCATGAGCATAAACAAATATCTAATTGTTTTTTTTTTGACTTACAAAAAGCTAGAAAGGTTTATTAAAATGTCAAAAAGATATTATCATTAAGTAGCTCTTTTTCTATTATTTATATTAATGTCCAACACACAGAACACTTTACATTATTAGTAGTTAGATAGACTAGGTAGGTATTAGGTAATGTGACTCTATAATTTATAGGATGACAGCATGATCAATTTACATTATATAGACAAAATACAATCGCTCAAGGCGTGTTGGCTAAGAGGAAAAACCCCCGACTTTTATGCCGAAGGTCGTGTGTTTGAACCAAGAAAGTAAATAGGAGTTCTTATGATATGCTACCTCATGCAGTAAGGCGCAAGGTCATTATCATAACCGAGTACCTACTGCGGCGCGGTTCTTATGCTATGCTTATGCTTCCTCATGCAGTAAGGCATAAGGTATAATAGGTCAGTGAGAACCGCACGCGCGACCTGAGAGGAGACGGGGCACGGCGAGACGCTCACTCCTCCTGATAAAGACTGCTCTTGTTGTGGTCGAAACGTCGAGAGTTGTTTAACTCCTATACACGAGTAATTTCCGTTTTATAAAATGAATAGTAGGTCATTATCAAAACCTAGTAGGTACCTTCTGGATTGGCGTCAACACCAATGCAATTATTGAAAAGACAAAGAAAAACATTAAACTTTCCATAAGCTCATTAACATCTCAAACAGCTTTAAATTGTAAAATAATCATATGTGAGGTCGTTTTACATCGCATTATTGGCACTTATTTACCTATAATGCTACCATGTGACAGCAAAAAAACTTAAGCACCTATCGAGAGTTATGACAGTGTGAACACAGCCCCTGTAATGTTCTTGAGGCGCGTTCAGTATGGAAAAACTATTCAATAATCAAAAATAAAAGCAAAAAGGGGTTTGATTCATCCTCTAACCAACTCATGTAGAGTACAATTCTGCCCTTCTTATGATAAACAAAACAGTGTAAGTGCATCGCGGCATATTTCTAGGAAATTAATATATTCAGATAGATCTCGCTTAGCTGATTACAAATATGCTAATAACTGATTTACACAAAAAATGTCACCTGTTTATCGTAAGAACGGCAGAATAAATAATAGATAATTCAATAGTTTGGTAAATACCTCGCGGAACCACCTGCGTAATATTTTATTATTAGCTATTTTTTGCATAAATATATCTCTATCTTATCTAGGTCATCATCAACCGTCAGACGTCCATTGCTGGACATTATGCCTCCATTAATAATTTCCAGTTGTATCTTCTCTTTGTGTTAGAGAAAATGGGCATATGCATCAGAAGATCTAATAAGTCTATCTGATACTTAACTTTAATCTAGGGTTTTTTATCTGTATTACAAGCCTTTACCGTAACCGCAGACTAAGTGACTACTGGAAGGCGCCCTAATGTGTTTAGCATTCGACGTTGAGAGTTAATTTACTTATGTGAATAAGTGAGTAGATGCTTGCTGGCCACGGAACAAGAAAAGCTTATAATTCAGCAGACCAGCTAGATTTGTTTCCTGCACCATCCGATAAAAATACCCATAACTAGTCACAAAGTTGCCTTTTCATCATGCTGTTCTATGGAATTGATCAACCAATCTTTTTTTTAGAATTGGAATTGGATTTTAGAATTTATTAAAACCAAGCCTATAAAATCTATTTAAAAATAAACACAATATAAAAATTGTATTCATATAATAAGACATTGCACCCAGATTTAGCTACTTCAGTGTACAATAACGGAGCTAGAGGTCTAGTCTAGAGCCACTGCGGCGCGGTAACTAAGCCATTAATAGCTTGTTTTTGCAACCAACACTATGATTATTTCTACTAAAACGGCTGTTTCTTGCCATTATTCAGTGTTTTACAAAGTGACTGCTCCGACATTATCTAGTTTTTTCGCGTCGCGGAATGGGTTTCCACGTCATTAGACATCACATATTGACTTACGCCCGTTTTATTATTCATTGTTTATTTTATTTATTCATTGTTTTGTTGTAGATATCTGTTGATTTAATGTGATTTATTTATAAAATGAGGTGGTTTTGCCGCCTTAATGGCGCGCATTCTAAGGAACTTCTAGAAGTTGCAGAGGCAGAGATGCATAGGTTCTACGAATCGTTAACTTTTAAAATAGCTAACTGGTTGTTATCGGGATCTCAGCATTACTAATAATAACAACCCATGAATCCGTGTTATCACTTGAAGTTCAAGTACATAAAAAAAATAAAACGTTAATCGATTTAATATTATATGAATTAATATAAGTATGTATAACAAACTTTCTTATAATATTTACATTGTCTAAATTTCAATAGTAAAAATATATGTAGATATATCTACGAGTAGGTATATACATATTGTATTAAGTTTATCAGAAATATAGCACAAATTATACAACTTCCACAGGTCTACATGATATTCCAGTAATATTTATGTATTTTATAGATCCTGTAAACCTACGATAACACAATTACAAAAATCTCTACACGCCAAAACCAAACTAAACTACACCATAATACAATAAACTCGCGTACTTCTTGCATTACGCAAGTAATTATAAGCCGGTACATGTTAAGTAAAGCGTTACAATTATAACTGATAAGGTTTCTCAGCTCAATTATATTAACTGGAGTGAACGTTTGTTTCCCGCTTTGAACAATAACGACTATCGTGCGTCGCATCTCGAACAATGACACCCAGCTGAGGTGCCCATACATAACCTAGCTGTTTATAAGTACTTTTAAATATATAAAATCATCATCATATCAGCCGTCGGACGTCAACTGCTAGACATAGGTCATTGTTGTTTCGGTCAGATACGAACTAAAAGATCTAAAGATGGTAGGTATAAAAGCTGGTATAAGACACTCCAATCACATTCGTGCAGTCAAAGAGTTCAAATGTTGCGTAAAAAATGTATTAAATATGTTTAACCGTTGTAATAAGTGGTAAAGTGAATAAGCTGGAGAAGTTCAAGAGATAATAGTTTTTGTCCGCAATTTAACGAAAATAACAGACAACACAAAAATTTAACCGAGTTCTCACGCACTTTAAACGTTATTCATAAATAATAAGTTAAAATTGTTATTGTTTAATGGAAACGTGTGAGAATGTTTAATTAAATACGTAGGATAAACGGAACTAAGCGCTTCTTAAAGTGACGACATCGGGCTCACGTTACAATGAAAACAGTTTTACTACGGTATACAAAGAGAGATCGCAAGTTCGAATCTCGCTTTTTATGACATTTTCTGTTTGCCAGGGCCAGTAGATATTAAAAAATGTCAAGATTTTTTTTTTATTGTAAGTCGAAATTGATAATGTCTACTAAGTATATATTATAGTGGCGAGCTTATCAGAAAACATTTTAAAACTCTCGGCAAACAAACACGTACCTAATTAAACAAACTGTAACTTTACAAAACCGGCTAAATAAACCTGTTTTCTATGAAAATATTATCGTGGAAAATAATAGGATTACCGCTCAATAAGAGTTCACAAGCCGATTATGTCATTTGTTTGTCTAGAGATTAAACCGAGTAGGTAAGTGCTTACTTCTAATGTGGTATGCAGGTAACTTGACAAAAACCTCCCAAAAGCACCGATATTAAGGTGCCACATCTACCAGGGAGTTTATTATCACATAATTTTATCTATGTATTAGATTATAGATAAGATAGGATATATTGAGTTTACTGAAAAGGTTGTGGTTTGTGACGTTGAAATTCCCGCCACGCAATTGAAGATATTAGGGTCAAGAGTCAAGAGAAAAAATTTGCTTCTGTTTTTTCTAACAAGCAAAGCACCATATGAACTGACCAGGTGAACTGCCTCATCGATCCGCGGCCTCGATTCCAAAATAACTTAGTAATTAGGCACCAAAACAGATGTAATACCATAATAAAAGTCAGTTGATAGCCTTCTGTCGCTTCAATTCAATTTCATCGGGCACTTTTTGTCGCGTAAATAGGCGTTTGATGCCCTCTACATTGCCTTTGCCGGTCGGATCGCGCCGAGTCACGACCCACCGAATTACAGGCACAAAGCGCCGTTGATACCGAATATTCCATATAAATATTGAGCTAATCGCCCTTTCAATGAGCGGCCCGCTTTTTATTAATAATTGATAGAAGCTACGAGTCATGCGTTTATTGTGAGGAACATATTTTTTGCCGTTGAACAACTCATTAATACGATGTAGTTTAACGGCATGTGAGCCGCTTCATACACACGTAGTTTGGGTCTTCTGTTTTGGTGCGGTTGGAGTTAAGATTAAGTACCTACTTTCCGATAAAATTGAATTTTGTTACAACGAGATATACGCTGAACGTCTTTAACGACGACTTCAAATCAATAGAAGTATATCGCGAACAAGAAGTCAACGTTATGGAGTCACTTCACTTGCTATGGAGTCAAAACGTTAAGAACTTATCAACTCCACTAAAATGAGGTACCTAATCTACGTTGAAAACATTAATATGTAGTGTATTGTATTAAGTTATTCAGAAATCGTGTATTATTTATACTTCGAGCTAGATTTAGATTTGTCTTGCAATATACCTACCTACTTATCTACTAAAAAAATTGCCCAAGAGTATTTTAAAAGTGATATTAATATTAGGTTCCTAAACATAGTTTGTAGGGAGCTTGCCATAAACGTTTCCATTAGTTGGAGGGCATTATGGTGTAGAGGGCGTATGGAACTCGCTCAAAACTTAATTTTCGATGGGTTTAGAATGCACTTTGAGTGAATCGGAACTAATTTTTATTTAGCTATGATATTACTTGACCTTTTACCTAAGCGAGTTTGTATTATTATTGAAGGACGATAATTTTAAACTTTATTTTGTAGGCAAGTAGATCATTAGTACATACCTACTTACCTAGAACGATTTGTTCTTACTCGACTTCTGTTATTAACAGTTTGACGACACGTAAAAAGCTGAGGTAGTGGTATTTATAAGCCAGCAGTACACGGCACAAACAATTCCATATAAGTTCGAAACTATAAACAAAATTGGGGAGTCCAATGCCTGAACAATTCCCACATCGACAGATAATTCATTGCAAATTCAGGCGGCGGCTGAATGGTTGCCAGAACGATTTTTCAGTAGAGCTGATGCTAATGAAAAGGCATTTTCACGAGGATTGGCGCCGCCATGCAAATGCGTCGCCACAGAACATCGTCCCAGAACAAAAACTTGCTTACAATCTGGACGAACTATGGATTAATAGACAACACTTTATTTTATACCACAAAACAATATGGGTACCTATAACTGGAGAATCTGTAATAAAGTGTTTTGAAATCATCCTGACTCCTATTATTACGTTCCCACTACTGGGACACAGGGACTTCTCCCTTGATGAGAGGTTAGTACCTACCTAGTAGGGCAGTAGTAGTATAGAGAAGCTTTTTCTTTTATATGTCGGTTTATTATGGATTCATGACGGAATTATTACATGCTGCTATATAGGTAGGTATATACCTAGGTACCTTACCTACCCTACAAAACTTACATTTAACTAAGCTACACCATAAATGTTTTTTATTAGAATTACCTATATGTAATTTATAAAGAACTTATCTGAACTTAATATAATATAAACCTATGAGAATTAGCTGTAGGTACCTAACCTATAGATAGGTACTATAATAGTATAGTTGGGAAGTTTATGTACGGTTAGCATGCCCTGTGGCTCTGTTTAATGACGCGCGAAGCTGCGCCACACAACTATATCGAACAATGTGCCGAACATTACTGTTTATTTACTCATGAAAACAACTGAAATAAAAACAATATAAAAAGATACACGTTCTAAAATTTATGGATTCCCAAAAATTACCGAGTCTTACTATGTCTAACCAGAAAAAAAAATACTAAGGGCCGGTTTCATCGGTTAAGTTTCAGATAGTTATCGCAACCAAAATGTGTAGTTTATTTATAGCGGATAGGCTAAGTATCTGTAACTTATCTGCCAGTTAATTCATTTTAATATCTACAACCATTATTAGATACCTACCTACTATAATTAAAATTTACTGTGGAGGACAGAGTATGATCTGCACTGACGACTCGCTGTGGAGCGTATTGTGCATTGTCATTCTTTATTTGCACAATATCAATATAGGTAGGTACTATAGCTTCAACGACATTGTAACGCTGGTGGTAAAATGTCTTTGGGAACACAAGAGTTAAAACATGATGTAAAATATGAGGCGATTAATTCACCCAAAACCTCTACGTAAAAGCTCAAATAATAGCCGAGCGAACACGCCATGAAAGCGTCCCACAATACTCTTTTAATTTGTCATTATGAAGCAACAAAAACATTTTAAATGAGAATACAAAAAACTCGTTCAGTCCGATAAAAACCGCGAGTTAGGGCAAAATTCGCAAATCATCCCGCCATAATGATGGGCGCTTGAAAAACGAACGAGGCGAGTAAACAAACCAAACCAGGGTTCCGACTTGAGTCACACACAATATTACTTAAATATATTGTTACTACATATTAATACATAGGTTGCCTGGAAGAAATCGCTCACAGCGATAAGGCCGCCCATTGTACTCCAAATGTTTTTGTATTGTATGTTTCTGTTTATGTGGTGTGCAATAAAGTATATTCTATTCTATTAAAAATATATAAAACTGTAACTGTAACTCTATCTCTGGTATCATTAGAATCGTTAAAATATCAAACAAACTTACAATCTGTGTCTCAAGACAAGAGTGATATTCCTTCTAGCCTCAAGGCCTTTGTGCTCCTCGGTCACATTGACTGTTTGCCATGTTCCAAAAATTAGTAGGTACTTTTACAGCATTAAAATAGTCATTGTGTTGCGTGGTAGGCTCGCAACTATTAAAAACATAGCTAAAATTGATTCTTAGGCTGAATATAATTCATATTCAGCATGATTTTAAAATCATGTGCTATATTTATATATTATATTTTTAATCAGCCATCATCACACAAATTGACTTTTAAGCTCAGCCATTGAAAGTTTAATGAGAGCGGTATTTTAAAACAGAACCCTAAAAATTTAAATATCAAAAGGCCGGACGGGCACGTTAATGGTTTAAAATCATTTTTCATTCGAGTCACTTGTGAGTCGGGAATATGAACGGTAGCCACCCGCTTCCATTAGCTGACTCGCGATTACAATTTTGGAACAAATCTATCTTTCGTTTGAGCTCATCTTAGTATTGGCGAACAAAAACTGTCTTATGATTAAAACAAAGAACTCATAGTTCTAGAACTAAATTTTCGCAATTGAAAATGAAAGGGTTTATTTCGTTTAAATTTAAATTTAGCTAGGTGGTACATCAGAATAAGATTTTGTTTATTGAATAATTTTATATATTAAAGTTCTTTATCACTCCTCCATCTATCAATTTAAACTGGACTGGACTCAGCAATAAACACAGAATCACTAGTCATTGTAAATTAATAGGATAATAAGGGGATTTATAATATGAAATAATTAAATAAAAACGATAAGTTGACTTTTAACTTATGTACAATTTATTTACTGTTTTAATCTAAGACGTACAATTATAAAATGTAGATACAACGTACAATAATATATAGATCAATTTAAAAATGTTTAAATGAAAATGATAAGTGTGAACGGCCTATCTACGTCACATATAAATTTTAAATGTTATTTTCAATGTTTCTTCTTCTTCTTGCTATAAGGTTCTACGGGCGGGAGACCGCTGTCGAATTCGCTGGCTGTGTGCATCGAGCTCTGTTTGTTAACGACGCGACTGTTGAAGCCTATCTTCACTTTAGGGAATCTATAACAAAATGAGATTGTTGTAGACGACTCTTAAAGATTTAAAACATTTTCTTTTTGCTATTTGTGGGCTTGTTTAACTAATAAAAAAACTTGGAAAGAAAATTAGTACATAAATCGCTCCTTGATATTAAAATAATGGCTATAAAAATTTTAAGTAATTGACTAACAGACGAATGAAGGTAAAGAATTGACTCAAATATAGTAAACTAAAGTAATGACTAAAAACGTAAAGCAACAATAAATATAACAAGAATGGTTTTAAAAATTGTAAATTATTGACTAAAAGACGAACAAAGGTTGACCCAAAGATAATAAAGTATCGACTGAAAAACATAAAGAAACATGAAATAGGAAATCAATGGCTATATTTTTTTTAAATAATTGGTTCAAAGAAGAATTCAGGTAAAGAATTAGCTGAAAGATAGTAAAGTACCTAACTACTGAAAAACATAAAGAAACAATAAATATGAAAAGAACGGCTATGAAAATTCTTGACTAAAAAAAGAATAACGATAAAAAATTAACTTCAAGATTTAATTAAACATCTCACCCGGGTCGTTTCCTCTCCTCATCCTCGCGCACCGTGAGTCTATTCACAGGGCGCTCCTTGTTATAGTTGGGGTCCGCCTTGGATCGTCGCGCGAGTGCGGCGGGCGTGTCGCGCAGCGCGAAGGCCTTGGCCGCGTGCCCGAGGTGGATGCTGCGCGCGTCCAGCCACTCGCGGACTTCGCGCGGGTAGCCGGCGTAGAAACGCACCCACGATGTGTATGCTGTAGGGAGAAAGTTGTTATAGCTTCTTGAATTTTTTGTTCGGTGCAGGATTGGCAGGATCTTATTCTTAGGTCGACTCTCAAAACAGGGCGCGGAATCGACGAGCCATGCACTCCAATCAAGCAATGACCGGTGCGGGCGGATATGGACACTTAAGAGACTGGTCGACATAATACACAACAAACAAAGACGAAATTAGTGATTCAGAGATAATTAAAATAATATTGTCTAAGGCTAATATTAAGGGCTTGGAGTGGCAAACTTGATTAATATAAAATGTTTACTTACTTATTCTTTTCAGAGATGTAACTTTTAGGTTATAGCTAGTATTAAGATTATTTATAAGTACAATAGAGAACCGCGCGCGCGAGCTGAGAAGAGACGAAGCACGGCGGGACGCTCACTCCTCCTGATAAAGACTGCTTTTGAAGTGGTCAAAACGTCAAGAGTTGCTTAACCCCTGTGTAAATACGTTAGGAATTCCCGTTTTTATAAAATGATTACTAAATTAATGAATGTTACCTCTGCTCGCCCTCGCCAGCCACTCCTTGCTGGTCTGCGCGGTGTGCTCCAGGCGCGCCTGCACGGCGATGGCGGCGCGCTGCACGGAGTTGGCCGCGGGGGCTATCGTCCGCAGCGCCTCTAGGGCTTGCGTCTCATCGCTTTGACGTAGCCTGCACATAATTTCTACATGAAGCAACATAAATTAGGTACTATTGAAAGGTACATTTTCAACAGATACGTTTAAATAGGTAGAAGGACAACTAATAACAGGAACTATTATTATCTTTAGTATGCATGAATCGCAATTTTACTAGGTAGTCAATAAAACACTATAAAAACTAGCCTTTCGCCCGCTTTATATTAGATT
Source organism: Chloroclystis v-ata (assembly GCA_963691955.1). Lineage (NCBI taxonomy): Eukaryota > Metazoa > Arthropoda > Insecta > Lepidoptera > Geometridae > Chloroclystis > Chloroclystis v-ata. The sequence goes on from OY829905.1 coordinate 9,325,847, forward strand.
TCTCCGTAAAAAAGTTCCGCCAAATCGATTCAGCGATTCTTGAGTTATAAATGGTGTAACTAACACGACTTTCTTTTATTATATAAGAAAGAAAGATGACTAAAGATGAAATAATTCGCAAAAGTAGAGACAGTTGAACTCTGACCTTATTCTCTTCTGCTCTAGATGTCGTACGTACTGCGCCTCGCTGGGCAGCAGGAACATCACCGCCGCGCCGACCTGCGCCGCGCGACCCGTTCTACCAACCCTGCATCAAAACTCACACTTACAATATAATCAACATGAAATACTCTAAGATTACCAGGATTACTAAAAACTATAACAAAATCTCGAAAAAAAAATTTTTATTAAGTAAAACATAAACACAAAATTCCAAACAAAATAATTGGTACAGACAGCAAAAAGTGTGGTCTACCCTACGGTTAAGATTCGTTTGTACGTCAGTTAAATTATGCTAAAAAAGTCAACTTCGCAAAATTCTCATTCGATAGCGAACGGACGAAAGCAACCAGACGAAAACAGTTCTTCTCTAGAATGTTCCTATGAATGGATGCAATTACCAGATTAAACCGGTTCCTCAGCATCTCTAGAATGCACGTACCTATGCACGTAGTCGGTGACTGACGCCGGCACGCAGTACTGCAGGACAAGGTCCACTCGCGGCAGGTCCAAACCGCGGGCAGCGACGTCCTAATTAATTAAACACTAGTATTATTACTTATGTTAACATTAACTAATCGGACGTCCACCCACAAGGTGGACAGATGATCTGGGGAAAGCGGTTGGCTCGCGGTGGATGCAGGTCGCGTCCGACCGCAATAAATGGAAATCATTAAGGGAGGCTATGTCCAACAGTAGGCGTCCAACGGCTGACATGATGATGATGAATAAGTTGCCGTATATTTCTCCTATGTAGAGACGGTAAATTTCTAAGGGATCTCACCTTTCCGACTAATAGCTGATGAATAGGTACTACCGTGCGAGATGTTGGTTACAATGATAAAGAAAATAAGTATTTAATCGAGCCGCGAGCTGACGGGCCGCCGTGAATGCCCGCCACAGATTAATAACCAACCAGATACCTCATAACAGGCGAGGACCGCGCGCCAAACATATGGTTAAACCAACCATATGTAAAGCCCCGCCTCGAAACACGGCTTTAGTTGCGACCAAGTGTCAGACCCGTGAACTTCATATACGTTTCTATAGTCTAACGCAAGTGAAGAGGTCAGCTTATAATGGCTACTCGTACGAAGGACGTTCACTTGTCTCTTTTCCGCATTGCGCTTATTGCATTCGTTGTCCTTCTCGGCGAAAGCACGTGTAACGTTAGTGTTGTACATTCTAATCGATATCGTTAAAAATGATAGACGACGTAGATAAGCGGGTCTCTCGGTATTATTGTATGAAATACACTCAAATAAATAAGTTATCCATAAACCGTCTAAATATCTATGTTTATAGAGTACTCAGTAAAATGAATTATTTGTGATAAATTTTGACATTTTGAAATAGGTACTTACCTATCTAATTTTATATGATTTAAATTATTTTATTGATTCTATTATTATTATTAAATGAAAAAAAGTTAAAAATAATAGACGACGTATATTAGCGGGTCTCTCGGTATTATTGTATGTAAAAATAAATAAGTAATCCATAAACCGTTTAAATATGTTTATAGAGTACTTACTCAGTAAAATGAATTATTAGTGATAAATTTTTCTAATATCATTTTTTAATTTTTAAGTTCTACAGATTTGTGTATTCCAAAAATAAATACATATCTACCTACCTACATGATGCTATTTTCATTTTAATATGAAATTTTAAAACGAATCATCGAAATTAATTATCGACAAATTCGTTCAATGTTCCCAACCCGCGACCTAAGTGCGACCTTGAAATAGCCAATCACAACGCCTTTGTTCCAGTCCCCGCAACCCGCGCCTTCCTCCAATTTCGGTGCGTTTGAATCGGAACAAAAGTATTATAATGGACCATCTAGTGGGGGTTATCTGTGATGCCCGCTAATAGCTGGAGGCGTAACAATGCCACACAAAGGCACCCGCCGAACATTCTACGGTACAGACATGGACGATATTACTTTAAAAAGACATAATAATTTATCAAAATTCTTTCATATTTTTAATAAACCCACAAGAATTTCCAAAATCCGACGAACTTTTTCTAAAATGGATGTAATTTTCTGGAAAAGTCGTGAACTGTATCTAAAAGCATAAAAGCATCTTTGACAAAATAAATTAAAAATAATGTTAATGCATTGCAAGCTTTCTATGATGTATGATGTATGTCAACAATTTGTATGATCTGCAAATATTTGTTCCGGGTGTCTGGGTGTTATTATATGTATAATAAAAAATATCTATCTATGTATGTATATTATATTAAGTTTATCAGAAATCTAGCACCCGTAACACAAGCTTCGAGCTTACCACGGGGCTAGATGTCGCTGTGTAAAATTGTCCAGTAATATTTATTTAATATTTATTTATTTATTTATTTCTTATAATTTCCTCAATGCATAACAGCAAACAGTGTTATACAACAAGGTAATTAATTCGATAGAGAACTATAGTCACATTCAGGAATGAAGACATTTTTTGTAAACAAATATAAATGTCATGAGATGTCACTGTCATAATGACAAGTCAGGGGTGGACACCACCTTTTTTCCATGGATCATTTATAAGTAGTAATGGCGCGCGGTTTTGCTTGTGCGTTCGATACTTAGGTTACCTAAATATTTCCGAACAAACTTACTACTTACTGCAGAACAGTGGAAAATAGGTTCATTCTAAGATGATTTAGCTATGAGATATAAGATCTACCGTGGATGTGGCATCGTCGGGTCCTTGTTTCCCTGTTTCCATAAGGAAAACAACGTACAATTGCATGAGTAGCGAAAAAGTAACACATTTGACTTCGACTTATGAGAGATAAATGAAAAACACGAAATAGAATAGCGTCATGTTCAAATGTATAAACTGTTTCCATCTCCTGTGATTTATGGCAATTCTACTACGATGATACCAGTGTCGTAAAATATTTTCTGCTACTATTTCTTCACCAATTTATAACTTTGTTCACAAAATTAAATTAAATATTATAAATAGTGCAAAGCCATATCAATTTTCTATTCTATGGATATTGATTAGAAAATAAACCCTACCATAAGTATTTATAGATATGATGTAACCTTTTATAAACTTACATTTCGAAACTATTTTTTTGATATGGCAACACCTTTGTTTACATAAAATGTCTGGAATATTGAATTCGAGTATAGTTAGGTACCTACAATTTTTAAAAACAAATACTTTTTCAAGACCAATTTCATGAATTACTTGAAGAGTTAAATTTATTTGCATAAATTGTACATGGATAAATCTGTTTGCATAAATCTAGAGATATCTTGCAACAGAGCGTTAAATATTCTAAAGGTTAATATGTAGATAGGTGTCTTAAATAAAATTCAAGCCAAGCAATATAAGTTTTATCAATGCCTGTACCAGATCTACAAAGAATTGCTATTAGATAGATATGCCACTGTTGAAACGCAATCATTAGCTCGTCGGTATTGTTAGATTAATATTGAACATTAATTAAAAATTTCTAGTCTTTTATCTAAATTCGCCATTGTTGCAGTGAATAAAGAAGCGTGAGGCAAATCAACCGAAATAAATTCCTATTTCGTTAATGGTCATAATTATTTAAGATACTTCCTTGTATTTTCAACCATAAACATATATAAAAAATTGGGTAAAAGTTTTATATACTTGAATGAAAGGGTTATTCCCTAAATCCGTCTGAGGGTTGGGTATTGTGGGAATAAACACTTATCAACCATCTTTAAACTTTAAGAATGCAATTTTAAGAAAGTTAGTATAACAAATATTAACTACATTATACTGCAGACAACCCCTTAATGCAACGGAAAAGAAAATGAACAAAACATCATAATAACAAGCCATATTACGTCTTACTAGGGTGTCAAAAAACCTTAAATTGTGACAGAACGAAGCCCCATCTTCTAGATGGTATATAATAAATCTCTTATTCGGTTTGACCTCGACAGAAGCTGATTTGTTACTACTTAGACCAGCACAACACAGAAAAAATCCTAAAATATATAAAAATTCGGTTTAAAGATATTTACAAATTCACTTACAGAGAAAACTTAAAACTAAAGTAAGTATCTATCTAATTAAAGTTACGGTTAACATAAAGACTATAAAAATTTTAGGAATAAATCGTGCAAACGTATTATGTAGTAATGAATAACTCACCGTGCATATAAGTACTCCACTTCTCGCCGCTCGGAACTGCTTGAACACCTCGATCCGCCGTTCGTGCGGCATGGAGCCGTGCAGACTGAACATCTCCACGTCCACGGGCACCAGCCCGCCCTCCGTCGGCTCCTGGTAGTCTACCTCGAACTCGGAGTCTGATGACGAGTCATCCTACAATGTAGAGGTATTGAAATAACGGATATGACAAGTTACATCTAAACCATATCTGATATATGAGATGGAATGTACTGACACTAAAATTGTATGATTTGTACGACTATAGCGGTAGAAGACGGCAATGGTGTTTATCAATAACTAGCCTAGACATTTTTTTACGTTATCTACACAAACAGTTGATATAATATTCCCTTTGCCTTTCTCGATCAATAAACTATCGAATACTGAAATAATTTCTCAAATCGGACCAGCGCTGCAGCGGTTAATAATATGAGTATAAATTTTATATGAAACATCGATGCTTAGTGAAAAACGCCAATATTTTTTTGTATGTACTTGTGGGATAGATAATACAAAAAAAGAGTCTCCTTTAATAGATTAAAAAATGTTGTTAGCTCAAATTGTTTGTCATATCGCTACCTAATTTTTTTAATTCTTACATAGTGCTTTATTTTAATTGGATTATTTATATTATTTCAACACATACGATGACTTGTAAAATACTCTGAGTTGCTTGTAATTAACAATAGACAAAAGAGCGCACTCACCTCATCACCGCCTTTTCTCTTCTTCGACTTCTTATTCCCATCTTTTTTCTTCACCTTCGCGTCTTTTTTAGTCAATACAGTCTCGATCAGTTCGGAATGGTAATCTACCATCTCTAGAGTTGCCATGAACACTATCATCTTACCACCCTTCTTATTCAACACGCAATGTTCTACGATCAACGCACACAATGTTACAAGTCTCAACTTCATCGGTACCACAATGAATGTCTGTGCAACTGTAACTGGCAGTACCAACTCATCTTCTATTATTGCTGATTTCACAGCTTCCACAAATATATTCCCAGCTTTTGTAGGTATAGCTTCCACTGTTTCTGTTTCATCAGCTTTCGTATCAGGTTGAGATTTCGCTACTTCTACTTGTTTTTGAACTTTGAAATATTCATAATCTGAATCACTATCGCTATCGCTGGCTACTGGTTTGACGTTATTGACTGGGTTAGAAGAGCTAACAACGATCGTGTCATCTTCGTCATCATAGTCACTATCATCATCTTCGCCTTTAGAAAATAGCTCGCGATGGTTTTGTCCGTTGAAAGCTAATAAACCTAAAATTGTAGGTTCGGTTATATTATTAAATTTTATATACATTCCCATAATAAGTTATTAATTTTATCATATTGGTGATCTTATGTCAACATTGTTTCCATAGTATAATTTATTTAATGTTCGATATGTATTAATATATTGTACTAATTGACTTGTCCAAGTGATCTTTAGGATTTTATGGAAATAAATGACATAAATCTTTAAAAAATCTTTAGTAAAAACCCAACACAATAAACTTAAATGAGCAAACTTACCTCCCCTACTCTCATCAACATTTGCCTGCGCTTCTTTTTTTAATTCCTTTATAACAGTTGATTCTTTTTTAACTGGTGATTCTTTTTGATCAGGTATTTTTTCAAGTGGTTGTACTTCAGAAGTTTTACTTGATTCTGGATAGCTTTCAGATGCTGTGATAAGTTCTGATTTTGCATCGGAGACTACAACAGGCTTTAGTGAATCAGCTACTATTGCTTTGCCTTCTGATGTATCTACAAACACAGGATCCACCATGGTGATACCAGCTAGGTTTTCTACAGCCTAAGAAAATAACATTTTTTATAGATTCCATGAAACGGCTTAATTGAACAATTAAAATGATGATAATAATGAAGGGAACAAAACTTATGACATAAAAAAAGCTAATTTCATTGAGAGACAAAGACATACCTATTTATCTTATTTTTAAAGTGGTATGGAAAGAGGTTAATAAAGCTAATCTTACCTTAGTTAGTGTGGCAGATAGTAAAATAGTTTGTCTCTCTTTAGATAAGAAAACATCAGTCAAATGGTGCTTTATTGGTTCATTGATAGCCTCAGTAGTATCAGAGTCCTTTGTTTCTTCTTCTGTGTCTATTTTCTTGACAATATTTTGCTTTACAAGTGCCATTGGATCATATGTGGCATTTTTCTTATGATCCTCTATAGCCTTGACTATCGCTGCTACATCTTTTTCATAACCCATGTCTAGTAGCCTATCTGCTTCATCCAAGACTAAACATCTAAAATATACCCATTTTATTTTTTAAGAGTTATAATTTATTAAGAACTAGGTAGGTATGTAATAAAATTAATGGAAATAATTAGATTTCAAGTTATATAAATAAATTAGCTGACCCGCCCGCGAGGTTATCACGTAGGAGTAGGGGTATGAAAAATAGATAGTAGCGAATTCTCAGACCTACTGAGTATGCATATAAAATTTGGTAAAAATCGGTAAAGCCGTTCGGAGGAGTACAGTAACTAACATTGTGACATTGAAAATTTTATACATATATTAGATTATAATTTTAACCGAGAAATCATTAGTAAATGAATTGTATAATTTAGAATTACAAAATCAATTGTAAATTGGTAAATGGTTTGTGGCTTACCCAGTCTTTGCAAAGTTTAATGATTGTGTGTGTCTTAAGTGATCATTTATTCTTCCTGGAGTGCCCACTAATATGTTTAATCCTTTTCTAAGGACAGCTTTCTCTGATTTCCGCTTTTGACCTCCGCTTAGTAAACCAGGTACTAACCATTGGAAGGGCTAAAATTCACAATATCTCAAGTTATTACAACAATAAATAATTAACATCTGATTTAAAATACGAAATACCAAGAGGTCATTCTTACTAAAAGCATGCTTTCTAATAGATCAGACTGTTGGTCGGTTTGTATTGACATTTTGACCCTTGCATATTCTAGCCGTTGAAAAATTTATTGACTTCCCAGTTCCTAGATAAGTACAGCTTATCACCAAAATAATTTAATAATCTTTTAATCTTTAAAAATAAACTCATATCCTATATTTATTGCAGAAAACAACATTTTCATTTAACACAAAAAAATCCATAGTAAAAGAGGAAAGCAAGTTGGTATTAGTAAAATTGTTGTTGTTTTTGTATAACAAACCTTGACAAGTTTCAGAAACAGTTCATATGTTTGAACAGCTAACTCCCTTGTTGGCACAACCACAACTACTCGGATACTGTCATGCCGGTTGATTTTGGGCCTTATTGCCTGCAGGCCTTCAATAATGGGTAACGCATATGCAAGTGTTTTTCCTGAACCTGTTTGGGATCTAAACAAAAGAAATACAATAACAAAATGTATGCAAATTAATGAATATTGAATAAAACAATAATCTAAAAACATAATAATAACGGAATATTGTAGGATAAAAGCCAATTAAATATTGATTCTTCTCCTTTGAAAATAAATTAATTTATAATTTATAAACTCCCTAGTCTATAAAATAGTTTGTTTATAAAGAAACCCATAAAGTATTGACATCAGAATCACAATTCTATGTATTAAATTGATATCTAGAATGAATAAATATTTTATTTAATGAATAAAATTAACAATTATTCACATTAACTTAAATTAAAAATATAAATACCTGATAAGGACATCTCTTCCTTGCAATATTACAGGAATAGAATTCTTTTGCACTGTCATTAATTCTTTCAGTCCCAATTTTTGTTCCAAATTGGCCACACTATGCGGGTGAATATCAAGATCTGAAAAGCTTTTACCAGCAAACACTTTCTCAACAACAGGTTTCACTAACCGCTGACCGATACGAGGAATAGTTGGGTTATTCTTGAACAATGATGATATCCACCCTCCCGTCCTTGGTTTTTGCTTGATTGTAATATCATCGCTAAGATCTTGATAACTTTTCCCTTGAAACTTGCCCTTGTTTTCACTAAGATCTAGTAAATTGGAAGATAGGTCTCTCTCTTTCACTGGAGCTGGGTTTTGTTTAACAACTTTTGATGGTGGTCCTTCTGTTGGCTTTTGAAAAGATGGGGGTTTTGAGTCATCATTTTGTGGCCTTTTCCGTGCTATAATCTTACCCTCGATTCTAGGTTTGGATACAAACTTATAGTCAGCAGCATTTTTGCTTGGTTTGCTTACTTTTTTGAAACCCTATTAACAAAATGTTAATTAATAAAATTCTATGAGTAGAAACACTATAATCAAGTTACTTTCTGAACGTACCTTATTTGTTGTACTTATATTTAATTGTAAATCATCCATTTCTCTATGATAATTATATTAATTTACACAATAAAATATCAGGAACTACAAAAGAAAACACACGTTTTGAGGTTATGTTTGCACGTTACATTGTTTGTTATGACACTTGACAGTCCACTCCACAAGACAGAATGACAGAAGTCAGTCGGTCGGTCAAAATAAATTTTCGTTCAGAAACATTATCTGAATTTCACTATAATTATACACTTAATTTAAATCAGCTTACAGATTGACTTGAAATTCTCATCGTCACTACACTACTGCGACTATTTCATGGAAATCTAAGTATTGATTGAACAGAGAAGGCAAATTGTGCCAATGTGCTGGTAGGTAGTTTTTGCATTCCTTAAGGATATTTCGTTCCTTATCCTATACCTGCATACACGTATTATGGATCTACCTTGGTTCTACATAAATATACCTAACTACAAGATAACTAAGGGCTGATTTTTCAATCATCAGATAAATGCTAACTGTTGAATAAATTTGACATATTGTATGGAAAATGTCAAATTTATTCAACAGTTAGCCTTTATCTGATGATTGAAAAATCAGCCCTTAAAAATATGAATATGAAACCTATAACATTATATACCAAGGTCATGAGTAGGAACATTATATTGGCACTCAAAACATTGAAATGATCTCAGTTTATTTAGGGGCACGTGGCGGGGATGTAAGTTTGAAGTGATCACGTGGCGCCGCGTGCCTACAAAATATTGATGTGTTTAATCTATGGGGTGGAATAAATATTTGTTAATCTAAATAACCGATGCTTCAAAAACTGAGCATTATCATAATTATGCGTAACTCTTAGATGACGACCTCTGTGGCGCATGGGGCGAAGGTCTGCTTGCGACGCAGAAGCTTGCGGGTTCGATTCCCGCCTCGGAACAAAAATTCGTACGATCTGCAGATATTTGTCCCGAGTGTCTAGGTGTTTATGAATTAAATAAAAAATATCTATCTATGTATGTACCTATTGTATTACGAGTATATTATATTAAGTAAGTAGGTATATCAGAAATCTAGCACCCGTAACACAAGCTTAGATTTTATCACGGGGCTAGATGCTCTGTACAGTATTTATTTATTTATACTGCCTACAGTCACAAAACCCAGTCCCAAAAACTGAAAGAGATTAAAATCAAACAAACAATCCTAGCGGGTGTGATTCGAGGGTCGTGTTTGGGTAGGGTCGTGTCGGTCGGTAATCACGTCTCGCCCTCACACCTTCGTCCCTCGGCCCGTGAGGACGTGGAATAATAAGGGATTTGAGTACCTATGTACATGCTTAAAACAACATTTTCTCAAAGGCTTCTCTTTAGATGGTAGCGATTTTATTTTTAACATCCTTTTTCATAGAAAGAAGAGTTTCCAATTATCAGTCTTACAATAAGAATATAACTTAATGTAAGACTGATAATTGGAAACTCTTTTTACATACATAAATAAACTTTTATTTCCATGTTTAAAGAAATGTATGTAGGTATGTCGCATGTATGACGGGAGCCGACCAATTGGGCCTCAGAGACTTGGTAGAACGATAATGATCACCTGAAAGAGCATTAATATTTATTTTAATAAAAAACTTGATGATTTTACCATTTAATTGTTTACGTCGCGTCAACGTCGCGTCGCATATAACGTAGTGATTATATTCTCTTTGGCGTCGCATAGCGTAGACAGACTATACTATTAATTGTTTACGTCACATAACAACAACAAATACGAAGTCATAAGTGACGTGAATAAAATATACAAACGTATTTATTTTATTTTCTTGTGGTCGTAGAATTTCAACATATAAATGGCATTGAAACCTACCACCTGCAAGGAAGCCATCAGCAACTGGGAGAAGGCGCACGATGGAGCCATCGCAGCCGACGCTGCAGTTATAGAGATGCAGTTCGAGTGGCCCCCGATTGAGAAGATGGATGGAGCGCTGTCCACACTAGTGGCTTGCGAGTAAACTTTTTTTTGTGTTCTGCTTTTATCTGCAATCAGTCGTTTGACTATAAGCAGATTTGTTGAGCTTGGTCGGCGTGTTGGGGGGGACCTGATCCAGTGATAAGCTCCTCTTCTTTTTGTTATATCACTGGTCCAGTTCAATGATATGCTGTGAGCCTTTTCGGGTAATTTATTGTAGTCAGCTCTGATGCTAATTGGTTCGGGTGGTGGATAAGACGTTGTTTGTATGCGAGTAATCTTAAGACTTAAATACACTACGTCGAACACTCCAAAAAAGACGTGATAAGTTTCATTCATTATTGTCTTCAACCACCATTACGTGAACATCACCATCTATTTTCCCACTTACTATCATGTGTGGATAAAATAATTTGGTGAATGCCGTAAGTTTAGAGTTGTTGCATGCCGTGCACAGCAGATTCCTGGAAATAGGGAAAGGCCTCAGTCTAGCAATGTACTCGTACATAGGTACCTCATGTGATAGCAGTGATCCACAATAGGCTCCTTTACTTTTCAGAAAGCTGAGTCTTTCCTCGAATATGATAGATAAAATCGCCGGTATAGCTGGCATGAGAGCCCTAAAGATATTATCGCTTGGCAGAAACAACATTAAGTCCTTAGCTGGAATCGTAAGTAAAATACATAATAACTGACCCACCGTCGCGTCGTCCAGCCAAGTTATCTGATGGAGACAATTAGCCTCTTGTTTGCTTTAGGTATATTGTGAATAAGTTTTGAAAATGGAAACCACAATATGGGATTTTCTTTGTTATAAAACTAAATAAATGTCGCTGTGTAAAATTGTCCAGTAATATATTTATTTATATTTATTTATAAACCGAGTTTTCCCGCAGCTAGGCTGTGAACTATAATGTTGACAATGTCAGCTGATACATCGCAGTAGTATATCCTAGGGCCTTGACTGTTTACCTGACAACTACTACCACATTTGAACATGAAACGGGTAACATGATTTAAATGTTTTTGAGTTTTCCGATATTTCGTTTCGACGCTGTTGCAAGCGCCATGTTAAGCCACAAACTCATTGGAGTTTGTCCGTGAACATGGCTCTTTCCACAGTGTCAAAATATCGAAAAACTCAAAAACATTTAAATCATGGTATGTTACCCGTTTCATGTTCAAATATAGTTAAAAACCATGATAGTTTAAAAAGTTATAACTACTACCACTGCCGCCATCAAACAGCAAATTTAGTGATCTAGCTAGATCGAGTGCTTAGTGTGTTTAAGTTATGACCAATAAGCTTGCTGAAATAAAACGTACAAATAACAATTCTTGCCTAATAGGTCTACTATACTTACCTTATTTTTATTTTATAGTGATTGACTTATTACGTTGTGATCTTGTAATTTTTCGATTTTCTAGTACATATTTAGGTAGAACTTCTATGCTAATATGCAGTTTTACGGAGGATGCAATTCGTTTCCGATCGAATTATTTCAGGATTGGATAATTGGAACAGGATAGATTTGTTTGCAGGAAACAGTATCGGAAACTCTCGAAGAGCTCTGGATCAGCTACAACCCCATAGACAAGCTGAAAGGTATCGGCTCTATGAAGAACCTACGCGTTCTCTACATGTCTAACAATCTTATTAAAGAGTGGGTGGAATTCAACAGATTGCAGGTATATCTTATGGTGATAAAGTTATTTAATGTTTTACTTATCTTATAATTAATGCAGTGAAAGACTGGATCAAGTAATTTCTATGAAACCTGATTGTAAGATATCCATGATCCATTGCGTGATTTGTAATGCCGTATTATAAATATTCACGGCCTCACTAAAAACAAAAATAAACTAATTTTTTTTTATTTTTTCAGATGACTCTCATCTGAAAAAATATGACCAATTTTTTTTACAGGTGAGCGAGAAGAAGTTTTTAATAAAATATTGAACTTTTAAATAACAAATGTTGTATAAATAAATGGTATGCAGGACTGCCCGGCGCTGAGAGACCTTGTGTTCATCGGTAACCCGATCTGCGAGAACCAGCCCGACGTGGACACGTGGCGCTCGCAGGCCTCCACTCGCCTGCAGCAGATCATCAAGCTGGATGGAGTCCCCATACTTAGAGATGAATGAAGTGACTGATAGTGATAACTAATAAAGATTGTAGATGTATGAACAAAATAAATGTTTTTATTATCAGTTATTATATTATATACCTACTAGCCGATCGCCAACAGCTTCGCTTGCTTTTTTTCATAAAATGGAGCCTATAACCTTCCTCGATAAATGAACTATCCAACACTGAAATAATTTTTTAAATCGGTCCAGCGGTTCCTGAGATTAGCGCGTTCAAACAAACAAACAATTCTCTTCAGCTTTTTAATATTAGAATAGATTTAGATTTATCTATTAAGAATGCAATGCAATATTTGCTTTTCTAGTTTCTTTAAGGAACCAGCTCGCAGAACAACTTCGTTTTCAGGCAGTTCTGCGTAGGTATGTACCATTGAACTTTGCTAATTTAAATAAAAGAACTCAGATAAATTGTTAAAGCTCAGCAGACAAAGAGGTTTTACAAGTAGGCTGGATTTCTCTTGTCTCTTCTTTGTACATTATTCGATTCTTGGTGTGGAGCTCATAATAGGTGTAGAGTTCACACAGATCGAAATATTTACACAGATAACTTTATAAAACACTTGACATTGGCAAACCGCGCTTATTAAACTAAGAGTCTATAGTGATTAATTATATTCTCTTTGGAGTCTATTATAAAATTCTATAAAACTATAAAAACACATCTTTATTTACTTTTCCAAAACAGCAATAAATTGTTACATTTTTTTATTCAATATTAACATTTCGTAGGCTAAACCCGAATCGATCACAGTAAGGTTACCAAGGAAACTCATGATATAAAACATCACAGTGATGGTTCGTGGTCCAACCTCCTGCAAGGAGGCCATATCTAATTGGGTGGTGGCCAACGAGGGCGCAGTGGCCTCTGAAGCATTGATCATCGAGTTGCGTTTCCAATGGCCTCCTATTCAGAAGATGGATAAAGCCCTGTCGACTTTAACAGCCTGCAGAAAATTAAGTCTATCCTCAAATATGATCGAAAAAATCGCTGGTATAGCAGGAATGAAGAACCTTAAAATTTTGGTTCTTGCCAGAAACAACATTAAATCTTTAGCAGGAATTGTAAGACAACAAGTGTTTTCCTAAAGTTATCTCCTCTATGCCTACTTAGAGATGTCACCGTAAAACGGCTACGTCGTAGCACTGCTACGGCTACGAACTTAGCAGCTACATTTTTGTAGGACATGTAGATATAAAAACCATTTACCATACAGACAGCGTCATTAAAAACCACATGCATAAAAAGAATAAAAATATAAAAATTACCTACATAATTAAAATCTATGTTAATTGCGTTTCCTTGGTTTTAATAAACGATTGATTGATTAAATGATTGATTAAGGGTTAGTCCAGCTAGTTATATTATAAGTGCGTAAAAAACACTTTAACGTGGAAAATTAGTCGGATTTGAATGTTTGTGGAAAAACTTTCAAAATATGTTTTAAAGTTATTAGGTACCTACACTTATAGCACAATTATCATCAATCTCACAACGTTTATTTACTTTTAAAGTTATCAGTAGATAATATTAATATGTTACCTACGAGTAGATATTATTGTAAGATTCTCTAAATTACAGGAGACAGTATCAGAAACTCTTGAAGAACTTTGGATCGGCTACAATTCAATAGAAATTATGAAAGGCATTGAATCCCTTCAATCTCTCCGAGTTCTCGATATGTCTAATAATCTTGTCATAGATTGGTTGGAGTTTAATCGAGTTCAGGTTAGTTCTTCTTTACTGTGAACTAATACAAAGAGTTATTACAAGTCTCGAATCTGGTGTCTAGTTGTAGTTGAAGAAAAGTGACGCTGTAGGTATATTATATTTAGTATATCCGTAATGCACCCGTAACACAAGCTTCGAGCTTACCATGGGGCTAGATGTCGCTGTGTAAATTGTCCAGCAATATTTATGCTTAACTCATTTTAGGATTGTCCAAGATTGATGGAACTGCTGTTGGTCGGAAACCCTCTGTATGAGGCCCAATCTAACGTGGACACTTGGCGTCAGGAAGTCACCTCCCAATTACCGCAGCTAACGAAGCTGGACGGAATCCTTGTGCCCAAAAAGACGAAACCAAAACCTGTGGATATGTGTCCTTCATGATATTAAAACAATACAAAATAGAAATAAAATATAATGAGAGAAATTATTTCTTTCTTCTTAAATTACGAGTATATAGTAAGTACCTATCTTTTTAGAATTCGAACACTTTCACTTAGCTATAGTTTGCTCTACTCCTCAGTCACAATCTCAGCGGTACACAGATACGTCGCCACACCGGAATGAAAACACGAGCGTGCTTCATAGACGCTGTTATGTTACCTATAATGAATGGATTTCATAGCATTTAATGGTACATCTGGCCATTTTGGGCCAAAACGACTGAAAATCTAAGCAAAATTTCCACCAGTTCATTATATTGGTTGAAGATGTGATGCAATGTGGTTCGATTCTCGAGTTTCTGCAGTAAGTTTTCACGACATAATTCCGTAAGATTAATTGCCAAGATGCGCCCATTATTGTAGTATCCCTTAAAAAATAGCCTAAAACTGCCCTTTGAAATCGTAACTGATGTCGACTTTTATGTTTCCTGCTGGAATAGCCACGATGAAAACATGACAGAAACAGCTTAGCTGTAAAAAACTTTCTCCATTCATAAAAAGAAGTTTATTTTATCCCAAATCGGCTATATCCATGTGAAAGCGAGGCCATTGTCCGCCGGCTTTATGATTCGTCATACGTCTCAAAGCTGACTTAATAGCCTGCTTAATTCGCGCCAAAAGGAAATGGGAATGGTGGGGGTGGCTTCGTAGGGGGGAGGGACAGGGCCGGCACAGGACTCAGCTTCGGCTCTATTAAATATTCGAATTATATTTTATTCATGTGATTTTTTTATTTAAAAAAATATACTTGTAGGTACTTATATACTTATTTTAACTAACGCGAATCGCAAGCTATGTGTGTTTGGAGTTTTGGACTTCTGACCATCTTCATAAATTACTCCTTAGTAGCTCAGAGATTAGGTACAATGATTCTACAAATATTACATATTTACTGTAAAACTCATGAATAATCTGTTCGGTAGTAAATACTATTAAACAAGTTCTTTAAATTAACTTACTATTACTAATTAAATAACTTATGTTCCTATTTCATCTCTGTATCAAAGGCGGAAAAGTCGCACTCTCAATAGACGCGGGTACCCTATTGTGTTGCCACTAATAAAATTTAATGATGTAAACGGATAGCGCGAATTTATACAACTCAACTCTTGGGGTAAGCTCTTGAGGGGAAATCAATTAATGACAATATATCAGTTGTGGGATAAATTCAATTTGTTACTTTGTTACATGATATTGTTGAGATGCTTTACTCTCAGAGATTGGTTTATCAATTACGTTAGATAATTTTATTCATATCTACTATGTCGATACAGTTATGGAATTGATTTACGAAACAGATTTTCATACTAGCTAGCAGTGCGTGTTATTTCATCTAAATGCCTTTTTATGTTTTTAACTGCAATAATGGTATTGTAGGCTATCTTCATCTAATATTTACCGCTGGGTCTTTAATAGATATCAAGCGACTGTAATAATGACAATACACTACTTCCAAAAACCATTTATTTAACAGGGAACACACATGTATGATACACGGACATTTGAATAGTTCCAATATAATTTAATGGAAAGCCGGTCATTGTGTACCTACTCTACGTAATGGACCGATAATTGTCCAACGAAATAGAAATAACTCGGTTAATCACAATGAAGCTCGCACCTACCCTTCACATAACAACTATAACGTGTAGAAGCCCCTTAATGTGTACAAATGCTGCCGCCGCTACGTAGACCATCATTATTTAATTATTAACACTACAATCGACCTAATTTTGATTTCTATTTGACATTTGGATTAAGTGCTTCGGCCGTGCCCGCCGGCGAAGGGCCATTTTGTGACATCTGTCCTCCAGTGTGTTACGAACTATAAAATTCAATTTCCCCATTCGGCTGGCTCGATACATTTATTATTCATAGAGCTTACGTAGATGTTCGGCCACTAACAGATGTGATCTTTTACGTAAAAGAATATCAGAAAATATGACAACCAATAAAGCAATGATTCTTAAGGTCATGAATTTAATATTAGCATCGAATCGAACAGAATCAATTCTAGAGATGATCTCAAGTATCTACTTGAATAATATTGCCGAGGCGGACCCAAAGCTGCAATCGCGTGACCATTCCACACTGAAAATTGATTTTCATATCTGTTATTGTGAAGTTGTGGCTGCTCAATTTCAAAGATATAGAAATTAATTTTGCACTATCCCAGTTATTGGTTCGATCGAGTCACGCGAGCGGTCAGTTTTAATACTTAATTCCGCTGAACGGAGTGCAGGAGGGCTAATGACTGTATCGAGCAGCTGTTCCACTCGTAATGTACGACCGGGATCAGGTTCTTCGATTAGCCTATAAATCAATCTATGTCGTCGGTAATGCACGAGCCATTTGCTCACTGCCTAATTGCTGTTAGCACCGCCCAATGGGCACATTAGCCTGAAAAGCTGCGCCGTCGGCCCACCCCCGCTCGCCCACACACCACTAGCCACTCGAAACGGCTCGATTAGGTATGTTCGGGTGTAATGGCTGATTTTCTAGCTCGAGAGATGTAGCCCCGGCAAACGGCCGCGCTTACGCCACTCAAAGGCGGAGAAAATGGCTTAAGTGCTTTCTCTATTATGCTTAAGGTCGTTCGTTGAAAAGGATAATTTTCAACTCTCCAGCGCCCCTGCTCGGAGTGTGTTGGATTTTGTGGATATGACTTTTTTTACGAAATCTGTATATCTACTGAAAATTAGAAAGTAATTTGTTTAAAGAAAAAATATATTGAGAACAGTTTGAAAATTTTCATATTGATTTGGAAAGTTTATCAAGTTTTGTAACAATTTAAAGATTTATGTCATTTATTTCCAAAATATCCCAAAGATCACTTGTCTTGAACGAGTCAATAAATACAAAACATTATTAACATTACAATTTTCAGTAAAATCCTGAAACACCCTACCGGCGCTAACTACCTACTGGGGTGAATTTTAACAAAATGTATGTTGTAAATTTCTTAGTATTACGATTTGAAATATAATTTTCGGAATTTTCTCAGGATAAGACAGGTCCACATTAGCAAACACTGCGAGATAATATATTTTTAAGTTGGGCAACCTATTGTCGCTGCGACGCGGGCCGAGGGTACGAAATAAAGCTTTCCCAACAAACAATAGTTCCGGCCCTTTGTCGCGCTCCGAGTTGAGTAAACATTAGTAGTTGGCCATTGTGCCACTTGGCCTTCAGTCGCCTGCCTTTCAGCGCGTAACCGCCACTGAATCGTTTTTCAACGCCCACTTATTTTTAACGTACTTTTATTAGCTTTTCTTGGTAAAGCAGTGAGATTTACGCAGCCACTTTTAAAGGGACTTTATAGCTGTTAAGCATTTGTTTCAGGAAATTATTAACAAAGGTTGCTTTAATTACAACTTGTGTTGAATAATTAATCCGGATCGTGATAATACCTATTTCTGAAAGGTTAATCATAAAGCTTGCGGGAAAATAAGCGGTCACGAACATGTAATAAATCACAGTTTCAACATTAACACCTACTTTCCATAATAGCCGATAAACCAAATTTAGTTTTCATGTAGCGCACCCTCAGCTACTTATAATAAGCAATGATCAATGGAGAATAATCCTATTGTGTCGTGCGCCGCCAAAAAACCATATCGGAATTATTCCGCTACGCTTTCGCGCTAATATCTCCATTACATTAGTGTTGAAACTCATTGTTGGGCGCACATGAAAAGGATTACTAGCCGAAATGTTGACAGTTGTCGCGTAGACAAAAGGAAAAGTGAGTGCATTCCAAAATAATTCGCATGGCTCGCATAATGGCTTGTGTTTATTTGATTTGAGACGCTGGCAACACATAATAATGGTATGTTTTCGCCGACGGCAAAAGCGGCCTTTCGACTTGAGTCGGGAGCGCCTCAGGGCAATAAAATTAATGAAGCGTGGAGATGGGACCATTTTACTTGTATTATTCCTCTCCTGCGGCCTCAGACTGGAGCGAATGTCCATTAGTTCTGTTTTAACATGTTAGCGACGTTGAAACGTTGTAAATGCGATTTACTCTACGGAGAGGGTGGAAAAGTAGCCGTAGAGATTTGGGATAGATCAATACCTATCCGATCGGAACGGATGCGGACTTCGCTGCTTTTAAAACGAGCACTTAAAAATTTTATGGAGCTTCGTACAATGTAAATTGAGATATAACTTTTCGCTGAAGAATAAAAATTTGAGGGTCGTCTCGGCCGTTATTAGTATTAGCTGTATAGTTGTAGGAAACTAAATTGTATTTAACAAAGGAAGTTTGTTTAAAACTGTAACAAAGTATTTTATGAGCAACAATGGCCGCATTATATCGCATTAGCGTTAACTGATGAGATGATCAAATAATCGTCGGACGATGGCGATGGCGGTTACAGCGGTTACCACAGTGCAGAATATTATCAGCTGGTTTAGTTTACGCAAAGTATTTTATAAAACTGAGAGATTTAAGTTAGCTTATTTTGTTGATTGTTTTATGAATATATGCATTTTGAACGACTCAATTTAGGGGGAATAGTTTATAGAAGAGGCGTAGCGTGACATTACTTGTAAATTTTACAAAAGACGTTATCCGTTCCTTTTTTAACAATCTATTAACACAACATGACCTGCAAGATAAGCAATTTATGACCTTTCTCATCACAGAGTTTCTAGATGATTTAGTGTCACAGAGTACCTAATATGTGAGAAAATTATACCGCCGTATTATATACTTACCATCGAAAATAGTGACATAAAATAAGTTTTTAATTAGAGGTACAGTTATTCTCAAAATTGTAAGTGACCCAGCTGTCTCCGCCCTCTATGTCCAGCGCACATTGGCCATCGATACAATCTTAATCCGCACTCGCACCCCTTTGTGCGCAAGAGTGCTATTTAACGCTTCGTACAAATCATTTCCACAGATATTATCAGCAGATATGCAGGAAAAGACAATGATACTTTGTATATTTTGATTACAGATGGCGTATTTTGCACATGCTCGAAATTAAGAATTAAGAATCAATCAATCAAGTTTTACTAGAAAATGGTATGGCAAAAATTTACAAAATCGTAGCGTAGCTTGATCCTAGTATTTTTTTAAATTTAAGTTTAATATAACTTACTACAAAATATAAATCAAGTTTTAATTTATGGTAGGTATACGAAAATAATGTACGTAGTAATTGTAATGTTGTTAGTTGATTCAAGCTTTGTGGGGTTTCCATTAATTCTAATATATTCTAAACAAGCTTTCCTTCCTGCGACCGCTCCTCAATTTCCTATGAACTCTGAATAATAATGACATGCTCATTATTAGACCCCTCGCTAACTACAGACTTTCTATCGGCCGATATTTTGGTCGGGTTGGGCTGTTAGCGCGCACACTACGCCAACTAAACAGTTGGGTTGGTGGTGAGTGCGCAAACTAGGCAACAGTCGGCCGACGATATTCAGTTTTTAAGCTACCTGTTGAAGGGAGCTGTCTCATAATGGAAGTTTCTCGTAGTAAAATATTGTCCAGAAATATTATAATTGCTCTCATACAACGGAGGAGAAAAATCAAGAAGAGAGTCTGAGAGTATTGTGTGCATCCCATCTACAGTACTAGATTATTAAATGGAAAATTTTACACGATGCATTCAAAATTACTAGATTACCCGAAAATTAAAATAAGATTACGTTTCTACAACGAGCGATTGAGTAGAATTGGACATAATGAAAGAATGCACGACCTTCCGGCTCCAAAACTCGGAGCGAAGTGAACCATCGGCCGACTAAACAATCGGTCAGTGTGCGCGCTTGCAAGGAGCTCCATACTAATATAGCAGTCGGCCGATAGTTTGATCATCTTTCAGTTTGAACGCAGTTGAGAAGCCTATCAAACTTATTTATCGGCCGATACCAAATCGTTGTAGTATGCGGACTTGCATACATCTTCATACTGATTATAAGCCCGACCAAACTATCGGCCGATAGAAAGTCTGCAGTTTGCGAGGGGTCTTAAAGAATAAAAAATACTTACTTTGTGCAACTATAAATCCAAACCACATCATAACCAGTGATGGTACATCCTTTAACAGAGGTGCTAAACCATGCTTTGCGAACATTTGCTAGCACATTAGCATATCAAATGGTGTTTATCTGTTATCTGATGTACCGGGTGCTTCCCTTCGGGACAATAATACGATCATGCTGTAACGAGAGAGGCTTACTGATCTTTATCCAACGCACGGCATAAAAGCGTGTATGTTATGTTGTTAGATAAGTTAAAATATTATAAAAAAATATAGCAATTGTTTTTAAATTGCACTGATTATTTCGTTGCTGAAAAGTGGTTGCTTGGCGTTTGTTATTGTAAATGTAATCTAGTATAAATTACCAGGCGGGTTAGCTTTGACCAGAAGTGACAGTCCTCTTGAACTCTGCTCATTTTTTATCACGCATATTAAAATTAGTTATCTCTTTCTAAATGATTATCATCCAAATCTACGCAACCTTAGTAAGGCATCAAACTAGTCTAGTTGGCTGCAGCTAAAGCAAAAACACCCCAAGCTTTATGTTCGAATGATAAACTTTTATGGGAGTTACATAACAACAATAGGCAGAGCTCGACTCGCGGCCCGGGGCCTTAATGCCGCCGATTTCCATACAAAAACTTCTATTTCCCGGACTAAATGGCACGTGAGTGCACATAAAACCGGCAAACTACGCAGCTACTGGTTAACTATTCTCTTTTATTTTTATTTTACCCTTTGGAAAATACACGGCAGACCAGTAGAGCATGTACCTACCAGAAGAGCGAATTGTTAGGTTGTAGAAACCAATATAGTGAGTCCTTATTCAATATCAATAATTTGATAATACCTACTTATAAATTAAACGAATGTTAAGGATGCACATAAAATAATACCTACCTACTCAAATCCTTTTGGTAGAGTATTCTGAGATAGAACTCAAGAGTGCACGGCTAGAACTAAATTAGAACCACTAGATCCGTTTTCCGAAAGTTCCGAAAAAATAGAATGTTCTAGTAAAACCACTGCTAACATCATCGTTCACTAAAATCATTAATTTAGGCCAAAGAACCAAACCTATGAAAATCTAAGTGAAAATACGATGGTAGGTACTTCCACTAAATTATTTTCAGTAGCACTTACGTACAATTTCAACGCGATAATTCAGTTAGAAGCAAACAATAGTGTCGCTGGAATTATAACCAGCGCCGAATGATTGATGAGGCACCGTTCGCGATGAGTAATAGTGTGTGATACCGTGCCGCTAAACTACTAATAACTGAATTAATAATGTAACGGAATATGGGCTTAATTCAATCTAGAAAGTCCGTTTCATTAGTTTCACTTTGTGGTGAAATTACGTTTCGGTAGTTTTAGAGCAACGTTAGCAAAGTATAAAATTATAAAACATTGAAATAATGTTTTATAATTTTATAAAAACATTGAAATAATGTTTTATAATTTTATACGT
Source organism: Chloroclystis v-ata (assembly GCA_963691955.1). Classification (NCBI taxonomy): domain Eukaryota; kingdom Metazoa; phylum Arthropoda; class Insecta; order Lepidoptera; family Geometridae; genus Chloroclystis; species Chloroclystis v-ata. The sequence goes on from OY829905.1 coordinate 9,348,198, forward strand.
GGCATTTTTAATTAGCAATCATATTAAGACCATATCTTTTGATTTCAACAATAGTTACCTATTTGACTTGATCAAGTAGGTAGGTATTTCCGTGTTCACAATTTTAATAAATTCGTATAGGTACCTACCTATTAATAAATCCTTTGACTGTATAGGATGATTTTTATAGCTTACTGTAAAAATGGGTTTCTTGCTATTTAATACCCCTCTCTCACATAATGAATGCTAAATCACTACCTATTTTCAAAAACTGGTCTATAAACACTTTTCTTCACCTCAAAATAAATTGTGTTTTTAGTTTTTCTTTATTAGCTATATTTATGTATCGTTTCTTTTTTCTTATATAATTATATCATTTTTTTTCTCATAATATTGAATATACAAATTTGTTTACTTATACTTAATGTTGGATAACGCCAATGCTCTTACTTGTGCAATATTCTCTTTCCATCACAAGGTTGCCTGGAAGAGATTGCTGTTAGTGATAAGGCCGCCCATTGTTATGTATCTGTTTCTCTTATGTATTGTCCTGTATATTGTTGGTGTTACAATAAAGTTATTTGTATTTGTATTGTATTTATACCCCGTCGAAAAGCAATTAATGTATATTAAACCGTTCCTTTGATATTAAAAGCGACAACTTCTTACTATCTTTTATATTTTTTGTGGTTTTGAAAACTATTTCTGAGCGCACCCTAAAAAAATAAATGAAAACTATCTCCTTTTCACTGAACAAAAAGGTTTCCTCCGAGCCCCGTGTGCTACGAAGCAAAAAACCTCGGGTCGAGCAATAAACGCGATTAGACAAACACTTCCTGACTCGAGCCACTTTTTCCAAAACTTACCGAATAAATCAGATCGGCGGTGCGTCGCAGTTTTCTCGTCTTGCCAAAATTTATGTACCGATCGGCCCTTTCGTATGGAGATGTGGCCCGCTATTTACATATAAATACCTCGATTATTTGAATTATTCAATCGAGAGGGGCGTCGCTGACAAATCACTTCCTCGAGACGGCACAAGTCGGTAGGCTGAGATCACTGTGACGTGTGTCTAATACATGGATCCTGTGGAACTTTTTCCAATAGCTGTTTAAGTACTTCGTTTTGAATATATTAAATCAGGCTCTATATCTCGAGGTACGAGTATCTCTACCGAAACCAAAAGTTTTCCTTATTATGTTCTAAGTACCTAAGCATTAAATACCTACGTAGAAATTGTTTTGAAACCAAAACAATCCAACCAAAATATCATATGGCACAATTGGTACAATAAAGTAACAGAGCAACAAAACGCACTTTATCAGGTGGCAGTCGCTTTATCCAGCTAATGACCAACCCCACAGGGGTAATAAAAGTCGATATCAGCCTCCTGACCATTTCCTAAATCATTTTGATACTTTAATAATTAATTCGCAAAATATATCTACATTATGGTAAGGGATACTACCTAATGCTTAAATTGAACTTAGGTTTTGAACACCTAAAAACATCGGTCGAAAAGCGAATTTTCCTAGCATAGTGTCCAGCAGTCCAATAATTATAATAAATCATAATTTTAATAAATACTTATTTCCGAAGATTCCATTTTGTAAAACGAAACTGTTAAACGAAACCCTAACATAATACAATAATGGAAGAAATAAGAAAACAATTCTAAACTTAAACCCCCGCAATTATTATCGTTCTGCTCAACAGACATCATTACATCAGACCTATTGTTACGTACCTATTACTAAAATATCCAGAAAACAAAACAGCATTTGGGACGTTCCCTTATAACAAGGATAATAATTAGCAAAGTATCAAGATATTCCACAACGGTAGATGTGCAGCGGAGCGCGGCTGAGAATTAGCCAGGACGGGAAAGAAAAATGATTGTGACAGTCACCGAACGGCACTAATGGACTCCGCGTCTGCGAAATGTCCCCACTTAGGGCAACTTACTTAGATCAACTATTTTTTTAGTATTTATATATGTATTGCAAAATGTCACCCATAATCTAGTAGGTATATCGAAAAAACAATAATGGAGCTTATGTAGGTAATGACTCGTCTTATTCACACATACCTACGTAATTTGTCAGGCTTATGATTTTCAAATGGCCAAAAGTTTACATTCAATTTACGAAATAATACCGACATACGTCGATCGTAACTGATGGTAGCTGACCTTTTAAAAGAAATATAACTAATTAATTATTCATAGAGACATCTTAACTGTTATTCGATCCACGCCAAACACTAATAGGACACTCGAAACCTCACCAGCTGTTAATACGTCCTAATCTTCGCTTTAAAAACGATCATTGCTGCAGATAACGCTCGATAAACTATAATGGGGTGACTTATCAGATTCGTGTATCTACCTACTTAATTCAAATCGTCGAATTCAGAGGGCATTCGAAAGTAAACCCATAACGACTCCACCCCAACGTTACAATACACTCCCCTCACAAATTAAGTGTAAAACAAACCTAATGAAATTTAAATATCTCTTCGGCGACGCAATAACTGATGAACAAATAAAATCATGTTGCGGGGGAGAGCATAATCGCTCCATTGTGTGCTTTATGAATTGTAGAGGACTTTGTCGCAATGCAATAGGGTTCATCTTGTGTGTAATGTTCGTTTTATGGGATGGATGTGACAAGGTTTCAGTAATAACATAAGGAGGGGCGGGGAGCTCTCCAGACAGTAATAGGCTCTTGGGGTGACGGCAAACCTCTCATTGTTGGCTTGTTAGTGGATAATTCAAAGTAATGTATTTAACGTGTGGAGGTAACTTGGTTGCGGTTTGTGCGTTTGCTAGGCCTGTTTATTAATGCAAAGATTTGTTTAAGAAATTCATGTTGCCTAGTCGGTAACATTCAAAGGTACCATAGATTGACACCAAGATATTATTTTAAATGTTTAACAGTGAGTGAGAAATAAGGAATTAAAACAACACGAAGTATGTAAATCCGAATTAGCTAGTAGCTAGGGAGGATAACCAACCTTGTTTCCGAAAATCGAGGGTTATATACCTTTCCGCTCATATCCGCTTTTATCTTCACAAGAACTTTGAACAATTACAAAAATATAAAATACTTTCTACAGCGTCTGTTGAAATTTTAATGAAGTAGCAACTGCTAAACAAGAAAATTAAAGCTCCACGGAAGCATTATTCTAACAGATTGAGTCCAAATGAAACTCTTAAAACACGTTCCACCCCTCAAAGGGAAGGATACTAATTTTCTTCAAAGTTTTAAAAGAAGCTTTCTTTTAAGAAGTGGAAAAAAGTTACAATCGAAATGGAAATTTGCGTTTTAAATCCTCTAATGAAGCTGAGAAGTTTCAGTGGGAGGGGAGAAACGCTGCGGGCAAATTGAGGAAAACCTTTGTGATTGGCCGAAGCTACCGGTGCTCTTTTTGTAGAAATCGTTGCATTTTATATAAAATCATTTAGTTTAATTAATTGTTCTAAATATTGAGTAGGGAGTTCTTTCACTAAGTAGATTAAAGAAGATACGAGTATTATAAATATATCTTGGTATTATAAATAAACAATTGAATTATACATAGAATATTGCATTCAAATACCAGAAGCAGCCTATAAAAGGCATTCGACGGCTGTCCCACATGTTGTGTAAAGTATCATATGGAAGTAGAACATTATTTGAATTTAAAAATAACGCAACTATAGCTATGAAACCCAAAAATGGCAATAGCTCTAGGTTCGAGTTTCAACTGCCCTCTCAATTTTTTCGCTCGCTATAAAGCCTGTAATCCTGGGACCACGAGAAAACAGCGGTTTTTCGTAGAGAGTCGAACCTTTTATATGTTTAGGCATGATATATATGAACCGAAATAAAACTATTATTTATATATCAAAAATTATTAATATAACGTAATAAATTATAGTTCAATATTTCGATTAAAATACAGGATACATACAATTTAATATACAGTTATAATTACATGTTTTACAACAACGATAACTATTGTGCTATGGCTTCAATATATTGGAACATTCGAGATACAATTAAGTGCAAATCACTCACAATTTTTTTTTGTCTAATGGAAGACATTTTTTATTATTTTATCTGTATGTACATTTACCTTAGTAAAGGCACTTGTGTGACCAGATATCCCTGATACATTGACTAAATTTAATTTATTATTATTGAACACACTATGTGTGTGAGAAAGATGTTTTATACCATTAATTATACAACTACAACTATTAATATAGCTGGTAGCATTGTAACGAAACTAGAATTTAAGAAATGTATCTTTCTGTGTCCCAGCAGTGGGAACGTAAATATAACGAATAAAACTGTTCTAAGTATCAAAATTATATGGACTGTAATTATTTCCAATTATTTTCAGAATGCCAATGTGTTTAAGAATTTATTGCATAATTGCAACCATAGACAATAACATGGGACAAGCAATACTTTGCAATTCAAAAGTGTAATCAAAATTATTTCAGGAAAACATCAACAAATTAAACAATAAACTTGCAAGTAAAACATCGTATATCGTTGAGATAAGAGTACTTATACATGGTTACTACTGTAGAACGGCTGCGTTGGCGATAATAGAGGGAGAGTTGATTGTTTCGCCGAGACTTTCTAGAAGCTCCTTCCTGTAGTCATCGAAATCGCCGTCAACCTGAGAAAGATAATTTATAAACATGGTTACTAAATAATCATCTTACGCCATTTGATATGCACCAAACAAAATTAATATCAAAGTCCGATCTAAGTACTTAGATTGGTGCACAGATTGATTCAAATATACAATATAATATACCACATAGAACGCTGACATTTGATAAATATAATGTACTAAGACTTAAAATTATCAATAGTATCTAGTAATAATAACGTTGAAATAATGTAAAATAATCTCTTTCTCCTCATTAACTTTTTAATCTGTGGATTTGTTCTATTTGATTGCCGCCACGCCCACCTGAACGGCCTCCCCCCGGCCACGCCGGCCCGCTGAGGCCCGCGTGGTGCCGCGGGACCTGATAGCCCTCGCTCCGGGAACAGAACAACATCGTCTGAAGCCTGCCCATCACAATGGGCTTATCCACGTGACCTAGGGGTCGTTACCCATAGAGTTGAAGCCGAGGTAAAGAGGCCTAGCCTCGACGCCTCTCTCGGTGCCCTCGCAAGGGCCCTGAAAGAAGACTCGTCGTAATGTTACCTCGTTGATGGTCTGTTCCTCTATGACGTAGAGCGTGCACTCTGTCTCGCGGATGAGGCGCTCGTCGTGCGACACGATGATGACGCCTCCCTTGTACGCGTTGATCGCTTCGGCGAGCGCGTCTATGCTCTCGATGTCCAAGTTGTTTGTAGGCTCGTCCTGTCGTGTTTAATTATGATTATAACTAGTGATACTATCGAGATTTGTTAATGGAAATTATTAATTAATAAACAATAAACATAAATCTTATCAAAATACTTTTAGGTGAAATAAAACTCTTTTTATTTATTAAAAAAAAATAAAAAAGCAATTCAGTTCCCGACACGCACATGTTTAGCGGTGTGACTCTGGCAGTAAATGTGTTAAGAAGTACAAAAGCTTTGCCGGTTCAAAAGCGCGAAGCTTGTGTTACGGGTGCTCGATCGATAGATATTTTTTTATAAAACATACTATACAGGGCGTCCCACGGCCATGCCACATGGAGGGAAAGTACCTTAAATATTGTAGATTGAATATTTTACTGAAAGAAGACATTATTTTAATTTAAAAAACAATTTAAACTGCATTCATAGATATTTAAATAACTACATGGTTGAACCGGGAATCGAACTCGTTACACGAAAAAAAATATTATCCTGTAGTTTTATCATACCGATCGAAAGGCTTCATCATAAGGATTATTTTTTTGCTTAATAGCATAGTGTCAGAAATAAAAGGAAGACCATGAATTTTAACATTTCATGTGAAATTTTGTTCATAAAAGTTGGCATTGGCATAAAAACAAACAACTGACATTCACCACTTAATTATAATTTAAGTGCATTTTGTGTTCAAAATGTTAAAATTCAGACACTCGGTTCAAATAATTGCAGATCGTGTTTGTCCCGAAGCGGGAATCGGACCCGCAATATCTTGCGCGGACTTTCGCCCGCTGCGCCACAGAAGTCGTCAAGGAGTAGTATGGTGAGTAAGATTTTAGTAAATGCCTAATAAACTGACCAATATAACAACATCGGGCGCCATAAGCGTCAACTCTGCCAGCGCCACTCTCGCCTTCTGTCCTCCGCTGAGATCCTTCATCTTGATGGTGTGCGCGTGGCTCGCCAGACCAAATGTACCCAGCGCCTTCCTAAATATAAAAAAAAAACAATTATAAATAACGCTTTTTAATATCAGTATCTCTACCAGATTTGCCAACCAAAAATGATTACAATTTAATAAAACGAAGTATCTTTGACAAAGATTAAAGTATCTTTGACAAAGATGAAAGTATCTTTGACAAAGACGAAAGTATCTATGACAAAGACGAAAGTATCTTTGACAAAGACGAAAGTATCTTTGACAAAGATACTTACGTATTAAATGGAATGTCAAGGAAGAATTTCCCCGAACATAAATATTATTCATAAATAATTTTAATTACCAGATTATTAAGTAATAAATACCTACCTAGATTTTTCATACTGAAGTCCAAAGAGACGCTGTAGGTACTCAGCCGGCGATTCTTCCGCAGTCAAATGCTCACCAGAGTGCTGGTCGAAACGGCCTATTCTCTGCGAAACAAAAACAATAATGAAAAGAAAAGAAGAAAGAAAATAAAAGAAACTACACAAATACACAAATACAAAATACTTTATTGTCACACCACATTACAAAACAGATACACAAAAAAATACAACACAAAACAATACAGTGAGACAATGGGCGGCCTTATCGCTAAGAGCGATTTCTTCCAGGCAACCGTGGGATGGAAAAATATTAGAAGAAAAATAAAGCAGTGGCGTAGTTTAAAAGTAAACTAAATACATTTTTTTATAATACATTAAGTATATCAGAAATCTAGCACTCGTAACACGAACTTCGAGCTTACCACGGGGCTAGATGTTGCTCTGTGAATTGTCCGGCAATATTTTTTGCACACACATAAATACACAGATTAACAGAAAACAAACAGTATTGTGTAGATTCATATTGAGATAAACGGGCAATACACGAACCTTATTTACGTAGACTATTGATCAATATGTATTGTCCGTTTATCTCAATATGAATTTATCAAACCACGACAGTTTTTATTATTGTGTAGTTTGTTATTATGATGTTTATGCAGAATAATTTAACCCTTACCAGTCTATGATTCCTGATAAGGTCACCGTCGACCGGGGTGAGGTCGCCGACTAACAGCTTCAGGAAGGTGGACTTGCCCACGCCGTTGGGGCCCACGATGGCCACGCGTGAGTTCAGGTCGATGCCGAAGTCCACGCCGATGAACAGAGGCTTCTGACCGGTGAAATTGAAGTTGACGTCTGAGGGAAAATGTAGATGCAAAATGAGTTAGTTTTATTCCTAATTGATCTGAGAATATGACTAGTACATTGGGCACAATAAAATTTGTATTATGTTTCCTAAGACATCTTTAGATGATGATCTATCATTAGGATAGGACTATGCGGATTCTAAAATCCGAAGTTTCTGGTATTCAGCTACTAGGTGGCGCGTCAGTTTTCGATTTTGTTACGCCAAAGTATAGCCCACTTTGGCGTAACAAAATCGAAAACTGACGGCCGTCGCAGGATGTCAAGTAGATGTACTCTGAATTAAATAAACTTCGGATGTCAAAAGGAACTCCATAATAGGAATGATTTGCTTTCCATTGAAATGTTACAATTTTAGGACCGAGTACTGAATTTTTATAGGACGCAATTTTATTTTTAGGACATTTGGGGGGGAGGGATCAATAGAAGCTTAACCTGAAGTTTGTGGAGGCGACCCCAATAACCTCGAAAAGATTGTTTTACAAGATGGCGGCCTGAGGACAAGGGTGGAGACCCCACAAATTTCAGGTTAAGCTTCTATCTTCCCCCCACATGTCCCAAAAATAAAATTGCGTCCTCTAAAAATGCAAAGCTCATGTAACTTTTCCCTGTTCTTCTCTACGACTACTTGGTCTTCTGTTGTTAAAGTAGTATACATACTGTGCAGGCCCAGGATGGGCGGCTGCAAGGGCGGCGGGTCGGGGAAGCTGAACTAGACGATGTACTCCTTGGGCCGCTGCAGCAGCGTGGTCGGCGCCGAGCCCTCCGTGTCCTCTTGCTGAGCCTTACTCTTGTTAAAGTAGTATACATACTGTGCAGGCCCAGGATGGGCGGCTGCAAGGGCGGCGGGTCGGGGAAGCTGAACTTGACGATGTACTCCTTGGGCCGCTGCAGCAGCGTGGTCGGCGCCGAGCCCTCCGTGTCCTCTTGCTGAGCCTTACTCTTGTTAAAGTAGTATACATACTGTGCAGGCCCAGGATGGGCGGCTGCAAGGGCGGCGGGTCGGGGAAGCTGAACTTGACGATGTACTCCTTGGGCCGCTGCAGCAGCGTGGTCGGCGCCGAGCCCTCCGTGTCCTCTTGCTGAGCCTTACTCTTGTTAAAGTAGTATACATACTGTGCAGGCCCAGGATGGGCGGCTGCAAGGGCGGCGGGTCGGGGAAGCTGAACTTGACGATGTACTCCTTGGGCCGCTGCAGCAGCGTGGTCGGCGCCGAGCCCTCCGTGTCCTCTTGCTGAGCCTTACTCTTGTTAAAGTAGTATACATACTGTGCAGGCCCAGGATGGGCGGCTGCAAGGGCGGCGGGTCGGGGAAGCTGAACTTGACGATGTACTCCTTGGGCCGCTGCAGCAGCGTGGTCGGCGCCGAGCCCTCCGTGTCCTCTTGCTGAGCCTTACTCTTGTTAAAGTAGTATACATACTGTGCAGGCCCAGGATGGGCGGCTGCAAGGGCGGCGGGTCGGGGAAGCTGAACTTGACGATGTACTCCTTGGGCCGCTGCAGCAGCGTGGTCGGCGCCGAGCCCTCCGTGTCCTCTTGCTGAGCCTTACTCTTGTTAAAGTAGTATACATACTGTGCAGGCCCAGGATGGGCGGCTGCAAGGGCGGCGGGTCGGGGAAGCTGAACTTGACGATGTACTCCTTGGGCCGCTGCAGCAGCGTGGTCGGCGCCGAGCCCTCCGTGTCCTCTTGCTGAGCCTTGCTCTTATTCTTCTCTTGTTTGCGGGTCAGAGCCTCTTTTTGCTTCTTTTCCTGTTGGAGAAGGGATAGTAGTGATCATGTTTATAGATATATAGAAAAAATATATCAGTACTTTACATCAGGTGGGCCGCATGCCTGTTTGCCATTTCAGTGGTTTAAAAAAAAATACAATAAATGTTTTACGTACCACTGAATTGTAATGTATGGGAATGTATGAGACAGGACACACTGCACGCGCACGTCACGTTACGCAAGCAGTGTCTCCTGTCTTATACATTCCCATACATACAACTCAGTGGTACGAGCACGTCTACGCTTACGTGTACGTATACGCATCAGATCTGCTCGAGGCTTAAATGCTGGAGAATCACAGCAACTAGTAACTAAGATAATCTTGAAGCTTTTGTGATATCTATTCATTATTCATATTCAGTATTTATTTATTACGAACACAAAGATTTACATTTAAATTTAATTATTGAGGGGGGGGGGGGGCAGTTTTGAATAAAGATACATACCGCTTGTTTAGTAGACTTTCCATGCGCCTTGAGATCCTTCAGCCGTTTCTCCTGTTTCTCATACTCTTTGATCTGCTCCTTCCTCTTCTGCGCGAACATCTTCTTGAACATGGAGTAGTTTCCTTTGTAGTAGAACAGTTTCTGCTGGTCCAAGTGTATGATCTCGTTGCACACGTTGTCTAAGAACGACTGGTCGTGGGATACTACTAGAAGAGTCTTTTTCCATCCTTGTAGGTAACTAAAAAATTAAAATAATAAATATATCATTATTAAAGTAGTAGTGTAGTATTTATAAGTGGTAAATAAATATTTGAAATAAAGAGGAAAACGAAGCACAAAATAGATGAAAAGTAATTGGAACATGATGAAATATGGGAGATTAAATAGGTGACTACAAAAATTATAGTTAGAAGGTTACTTACTTGTCTAACCAAATTACAGCGTTCAGATCCAAATGGTTGGTAGGTTCGTCAAGTAGCAACAATGTAGGTTCTATGTACAGTGCTCTGTAAGTAAAAATAAATTATTTTATTTGTGTATGATTAAAAATTATTCTTTGTCTTTAAGGTATAGAATAATTTCCAGCTCATAGCGTTATCCTCGATGGCGTTGTGGTCAACGTAACCAGGGTTATAGTGGAAGGAGTGGGTTCGACTCCTCGAGGACCAAGGTTACATTGTGATTTTGTAATTTTTTATGCAATTTTTAGTAATATAAATTAAGGTTTTTTTTTTAATTCATTATACTCTCGTTTTTTATTAAACGTGACGCTTATTGGAGCGTTGTACAAAAATGTCAGTGTTACTTGACACTGACAGTTGTTTTACGCCATTTTGGCAATCAGACGAATCAATGAATAATTTGATGGTGCTTTTCACTTTGTTATATATGTCAAAAGCAATTATTTTTTAAATAGTTTTGATGATTTCAAGTAGTCGGTTTCTATTATTTATAAAATGATCATTAGTATGTATGTATATTATATTAAGTATATCAGAAATCTAGCACACGTAACACAAGCTTAGAGCTTATCTAGAGCTTATCTTGGGGCTAGATGTTGCTGTATGAATTATCCAGCAATATACATAATATATTTATACCTTGCCAGTGAGACTCTCATCCGCCATCCTCCGGAGAAGTTCTTGGTGGCGCGGTCCTGCATCTCCTTGCTGAAGCCCAGCCCGGCCAGGATGCGGCGCGCGCGCGGCTCCGCAGAGTCCGCGCCGATCGCCTTCAGCTCTGCATACACCTACCGACCAATAGAACAATGTTGAACAAAACTAGTATGTTCTTAAGATCTTAAGTGAAGACCACGGATCGGAAAACGCAGCGTCGGATGTCGGAAAAGCTGCCGGTTCACAGTGGATGCAAGTTGCATCCGACCGTAATAACTGGAAGTCACTGGGAGGCCTATGTCCAGCAGTGGACTTCCATTGACTGGAATGATGATGATGAGTATTTTCCATTACTTAACGAAAATATTTTTCTTTATTCTTTATTTTTTATGGGGATTTTTTCGCTTTGCGAATATGCCAGCCCCGTAATACAAACACTAACTTAAACCTAACTTAGAACGAAAATTATATAATGGGGAAGACATGTTTTTTGAATTTAGAACACGAAACCCGAACCATTTGAATCATGGAGAGATGGCGCTTGTAATAGTGCCGAAATATCGAGAAACTTATGTTATCTGTGTCACTTCTTACTTCGTTCAATCTGTCCTGAACTTTCATGTTGCCTTTTTCCGTCTCCGCTTCCAGCTCTTTGCATTCTTTGAGCAACTCTGAAATAATAAAAAAATATTGTTATATTTTAAATTGATTTCTTGACAGTTGACACGCAAACAAAGATCTTTTTTTTCTCCAAAAAAAATCATATTTTATCCTCTTATTGATGTCCATATAATATTTCTTATATTTATAATGTTGGAAAATCTAACTGAAAATCTTTTGCTACATCTATTCTACTAATAATAAACTCACCAGTTCGCTTAACATCCGCTTCAAGCAGCGTATCAACGGCGCTAGCGTCGCTCGCCGTGACCTCCTGCTCGCACACAAGTATATCTATATGCGGTGGGAGCGGGAAGGCACGCGACGCTAAATGCCTCAACAAAGTCGTCTTCCCGTGTCCGTTGGGGCCGACCAATCCGTACCGACGCCCGCTGGCGATCAGCAGGTTAGCGTTAAGGAATAGATCTTTCCCTTTCGCACTGATTGAGAAGTTCTCCACTTTTATGTCGACGGCATTCTCTAGGGCTGCCATTTGACCTGTAAAACAAACGAGTTGAAAATGAGTACAATAATAAGTATTTTACCTGCGACGCAAAAGGTTGCGGGTTGGAGTCCCATCTCGGGACAAAAATTTGTACGATCTGCAAATATGTGTTCCGGGTGTCTGGGTTTTATATACTTATGTATAATAGAGATTTTAAAGATTTAAAGATTTATGTCATTTATTTCCATAAAATCCTAAAGATCACTTGGACAAGTCAATAAACACAATAAAAATTATCTATCTATGTATGCATATTATATAAAGTATATCAGAAATCTAGCATCCATAAAACAATCTTCAAGCTTACCACGGGGCTAGATGTTGCTGTGTGAATTGTCCAGCAATATTTATTTATAACCCGCGACTTGTAAAGAATTAACAAACATACACACTTGGCTCCTGAAACACAGTTCATACTAGCTCAGGAGCTTATGGATTATATATTTCTGTAAACTAATTTTATGTCAAATAAACAATTTTTTATTTATATTTACTTACAAACTTTCGCCTGATTACTCACCAGCAGTCTTCTGCGCCTGACTGACTGTGAAGTTAGCGTCCAGGTCGCTGTGCCCCTGACCACCCTTCTTCGTCAGCATCTCCATCTGCTTCTCAAACTCCTGCTGCTTCTTCAGCTTCTTCTTCTCTTTGTGACTGAGCTTCTTCTCGCCGGGCTCCTCGGACGAAGCCTTCTCTGTCTTCTCGGGGAGGCCGGTGACCTATACGAAATATTATTATTATTTATTTATAGACAGGCAGCCATAGGCTGATATGTCTACGTCAAACAGTTATGAGTAGTTTTGTTTGACTTTTGTGAGTTATTGTTCTGTAACCAGTTGTTGCTAGCGGAGATTACAGAGGTGGCAGTGACCACATACTCAGGCAGTCGAAGTCGAGGCCAGACGAAGTAAGTTATATAACTTACTATTATTAAAAAACAGTAATTAGAAAACAGAATGAAAAGTAGACAGACAAAACCTACATCTTTTTTTAATTCATAAAAAACACGTAAGGCAACAATCGATTCACCCAATAATTTTTAGCTCAATTGTTAATAATTTTCTTTTTAAGTATATTATATATACTAGCTTTTCGCCCCGCAGCTTCGCCTGCATTATAATATTTTAAACTAGTAAGAAGTACAATAAAACTTACCTGGTCTTCTTCTTCTTCTACATCGACTTCTTTCTCTTGTTTAGGCTCTTTCTTTTTATCCTAAAAATATAACACATATTCCTTATTTTATTTAAATTATCTAGTATCTAACTAAATAGTGTTCGTAACACAATCTTCAAGCATACCGAGTATGGTGTATTGTTCAGAACTATATTCGTTTAATATTTTACATGTTATAAATAAGATAACGGTAATAATAACGGTGAAGGCAAACATCAGAGGAAACCGGAATGTTCTGAAAACTTTGAAGAGTTGTGACATTTACCAACCCAAACTTGACTATCAATGTGAATTACGGTCTAATTTCTCAAGAGAGAAGTCCCTGTGTCCCAAAAAAATAATATGTTTTTTTACATAAACTAGATTCAAACCTTTGATTTAGTTGTTACAGCTGGCTCTGGCTCAGGTTCCGGATCCTTCATTTCAAATTTGGCTAATTCTGCTTCAATATCATCCATATTGTTTTTCTTTTTATTCTTTCCTGTAAATATAGTTCCTGATATGACTTTTGACCTTAAATACTAACTGTTGACCTTAAATACTAACTAAATAATATGATAATTATGTTGTATAATAGATAGTTATGATCATTTCAGTCATGGTATAATCGCATGTTGGTAATTGCAGTAAGTTGTTATGTAATAAATAGATAAGATTATGAGATAAATATCCATTATAACTCTTTAATTAGGATATAAAAATATAATTTTAGTATTCTAATAATTTTATATATACCTTTCTTTACAACAGGAATGACCAAGTCATCATCCTCTTCTGATGGGACTTTAAGTTCCTTATCACTTTCTTCATCAGGCCAATCTTCTTTTTTACCTTTACCTAAAAAATTTAATAAATTCGTAAACAAAATTGTAATTTAACAGTAATTAGAGTAATTTATATTTCATATTTTTTATTCTATGGGTTTATAAAATCAGAAAACAAAGGTTTATTAGAAAATGGTACAGGAAAAATTACAAATTCAAGTAACTTTGGTCCTTGAGTGGGAATCGAACCTACGCCGACCAGTTTAGCCCTGGTTGCGCTAACTAATACGCTATCGAGGAGTTACGTTATACTGCACGTACCGCGCCGCCAGCAGAGCGGAGAAAGGCTGCTTTTGTTGTGATCGAGCTTCGAGAGTGTTTTAACTCCTTTGTAAATATGTAAGTAATTCCCATTGTTATAAAATGAATGGAACAAAATATGGCTATATAATATATTATTTTATTATAGACGAGCAGCTTAGATGCTGATGTGTCTATGTCACAGTGTTGGAAGTAACAGCTTGTAATATTAAGTCACCTAAGGGCTGATTTTTCAATCGTCAGATAAATGCTAACTGTTGAATAAATTTGACATTTTCCATACAATATGTCAAATTTATTCAACAGTTAGCATTTATCTGACCATTGAAAAATCGGCCCTAAAAGATTAATAAAACAACATTACCTTTTTTACTTTTGGTCTTGGCAGCTGGTTTAGCCACATTACTTGAGACGTTGCTAACCACTGACTTCGAATCATCATGGTCATCTTCTTCATCAGACGACTCTGCCTTTGCTTTCTTTTTATTTTTAGCTGAAAACATAATTATATAAAGTGCTGAGAAACAATTGCAATTATAATTTAAATTAAAAAAAACTATGCAAACTTAAATATTAACCACCAAATTATTTATTCAAAGATCTCAATCAATTTATGAATTGTTTTATTTTATTTAGTTCATTAAATTTATGTTTCATCGAATTTAAGATGAATTAATTTATTTATTTATAACCTATTACTGTTATGAATTGATAATTGTATTGTTGTGTATTTCTATTAACAATTTATGTTGTCCACTACATAAAAAAGTTGATAGATTTTTATTGTGCTCTGTAAAAGATATACCAATTGCTGATAGAAAGCAATCAGTTTATCTTTTAGCAGATTCTTTGTGTGCATCTTTTTAAAGTTAGTCAGGGGGATTTAAACACTACACAGCAGATTATAGTTACATGGTATAAGATTTTCACAAAGGTGATTTTGAATGCTATTAGGTTAGGTTAGTAAATCTTTAACATTTTTGTTAGATACTTACTTTTCTTTTTACTAACAGGTTTTGAAATGTCATCATCTTCAGAAGCCTCCTTCAAATCAACATCACTGCCTCCATCTGACCAGTCATCATCCTTTTTACCTTTTCCTGTAATATTTTGTTTATAACTTAAAATAAACATAGAATATTTATTAACAGTGAAAATATTATATCCACAGTTCTTAATATTTAACATTTATTTATTTATATAAGGACTCCCAATAAAACATTAACTAACATTATTAACAGAACTTTGAATCTTATGAGTGCATATGAATAGACTACAATTATTGTTTATAGATTTGGGTAAAACAAAACTAAGACCAGACAAAGCTTAGGCGTAACTAACTAAGTGAAAAAGAATAATTATTTCCTAAGAAACAAAAATGTTGGATTTGGGGCCTTAGAAATACTACCCAATTTCCTGTGGTATGGTTAAAGCAGCTAAGTCATTCATAAATCAAAAGAAAGACAAGAACAAATAAAAGAATAAAAAAAAAATATATATTACTGGACAATTTTTACACAGCGACATCTAGATAGAATAGAATAGAATATTGATAGTGGAAAATACCTTTCTTTTTCTTAGCAGATTTTGGTACAATATTGTTTTTATTAGATGCACTAACTATTGATTTATTATCATCATCTTCCTCATCAGAAACAGCATGCTTGTTTTTACTTTTAGCTGAAAAATTAAATAATTGGTAAAATATATTGCTATCATTATATATACACATAAGGTATAACACATAATAATGCTTTGAACACCTAGATTTTGAAAGTTCGTTATCAGAATAAGGACTGCTCGTAATTTGTTAATATTAATTATTATGAAATAGTCTTAGAAATCCATATGGACCAAGAAATGCAATGGTGGAATTTGTTATAAAAACATACCTTTCTTTTGAGACTTCTTTGAGACTGGCTTAGGGATATCTTCCTCGTCCGACAGTTGATTCTTTACATGTGTCTCTTCATCACTTTCACTGCGATCACCAGTAGTTTTACCTTTCTTTTTACCCTTTCCTTTGCTCTTAGAGGTTACATCAAGAATTTCACTGTTTACCAACTTTTTCTCCTCAATATCGTCATCGAATTCCTGTATTTTCTTGTTTCCTTTTTTCTTTGACATTTTGGTTATTTATTGACTAGGAAATTCTAAATATGGGAATGAAAGAAAACAGAAGAAAACACGAAATACAGACTAGGTACTTTGTTGCATCGACACGAAAAACGGACAAGTTAAACTTCTTCTTCTTCTTCTTTTAATATGGCGAACGTGACTGGCAATTGAAATTATGCCGTCAACCGCCAATGTCAAGTGAGTAAATTTCATTACAAATTTTGAGTGGATTTGTCGCGAAAAGACAATGGGAGTTGAGAACAGACAAAAAAAAACGAATCAAATTAACAAGTTGATACATTTTTGAACAACTAATAAATCTAACTAAAATGAAATACAAACTAATAAATCTAACTAAAATGAGAAAAAAGAATAAAAATAAAATACAAGACAAATTACAAAATAAGTTTATGGAACAATGTATTTACAACTTAATATTATTAACAGATATAAATTTACAAAATTTAGAAATGAAAGATGAAAAAACTAATGGAAGGAAAGATTAAGTTAAACTTAACACCGACGGCGACTGACCGACAAGCATGACAGTGACAACGTTTTTTTAATGACAGTGACAAACACTTTCTCGTTTGGTTCTAAAATATTGCTTGCGACGCATGAAGTTGCGGGTTCGATTCCCGCATCGGAACAACAATTTGTATGATCTGCAAATATTTGTTCCATGTGTCTGGGTGTTATAAATATATAATAAAAATATCTATCTATGTATGTATATTCTATTAAGTATATTAGAAATCTAGCACCCGTAACACAAGCTTAGAGCTTATCACGGGGCTTAGATGTTGCTGTGTGAATTGTCCAGCATTATTTATTTATTGCCAAAATGGCATTTTTCCTTCCGGTTAGAAACCTAAGTAGAATCATAGACAAATTAACTTGATTATGGTAGAACCATAATAAATAAATATAGCTGGACAATTTACACATCGACATCTTAAATTAAAATTTAAAATTAATTTGTTACTATTGTTTGGTTTGCCCGCGTTTTTTCCAAGTTTTCTCACATTTTAAAACTTCCCAGAACTAGGTAATACGAACATTTTAAGACCAAAATCAGCTAAATTGGCACGGCCGTTTGTTTTTTAGTTTTAGCGTGACGAAAACAGGAATTTATTTTTGATTGCTAAGCTAAGTACCTATGTATAAAACTTGCCATACCTTCTAAACAAGGTCCATGAACGTTTTATGTTTCTTGAAATGTTAAATGAATATGTATATAAATAAACTCCTTATTGTATGTATTACTTTTGGTATGACGTTCACGGCTGGACTTAGGCTTCACTTACCTACTTAAATGAAAATAACAAAATGATTTGGATTTGATCTAGCTTGCATCCACCGTGAACTTTAACCAATAAGATAAAATAAGGCTGACTGAACCGAATTCTTGATAGATAAACCTCCTTGCCTGTATGTATTAGATTCTTATTTACCGAATTTCTCGGTGACAGTTTACTGGCTGTTACGACTTATTTAAATATGAATATGATAGAAGTCAAAAAGAACTAAATTCTTCTGAATTTATAATTTTGTAGTTTGACTGAAATGTGTTTGATATCTAGTTTCGCAAAGATGAAGTCATTTTTGCCTTTCCTTTTGATTTTTTGTTCGATATTATTTATTTCTGTGACGAATTGCGTTGGCGAACACGTAAAAAAGAGCGTAGAAGACAACAGAGATGACTCTGCTGATGCTCAAGATGATTCTATCGACCAATCAATGGATGTGCCTTCTACTGGTGAAAATGAAACCAATAACGTGACCTGTACGAGAAGGCAAAATAACCAAATGCACGAAGTCCGTGAAGCCGAACATAAGCAATTCCCGTTTGTGGTAGCCGTAATGTCTGACCATGACGAGTTTATGTGCTCGGGTTCCGTAGTCTCAAACGGCCTAATTCTAACTACTGCGCACTGTACCGAACAGACCATCAGCTATGTCCTGCTTAATGCAACGAGAGCCAAAAAAGATGAAACCACTGTGGCACTTCGTATATTGAAGAAAGATAAGTTCCCTACCTACGGTTCGACCGATAGTGAAAAAAACGTGGGACTTATATACACTCCGAAATTCAATTCTACGATTGCTAGTAAAGTAAAGATCAGCAACTTTACTCTTGCCAAATCTATCGTGGATTTTGAAGCTTTTGGTTTTGGCTTGAATGCGGATGTAGGCGCGGTAAAGGTTATGCAAAACATTGGACTAGAAAATCGTGCTTATCCTCTATTAGATGAAAGAGATTATATACGAGGGTACTTTGATTGCGTGGATACCAAAGTTCCCACTTGTTTCAAGGACACCGGTGGTCCAGCTATATTCGATAATGAACTCGTTGGCCTTGTTATTAGTGGCGAAACTGATTGCATCAAAGAAGTTTCTTCTCTCTATACCATTAACAGAGAAATAGCTAAGATATTGCCATCATACACTTTCAAGGCTTGGTTAGATGAGAGAATTATGAAGCATGAAGAACAGGTGCCTGCGGGTGGTGGTGCAGCTGGTGGTGGTGCTGGTGGTGGCGCAGCACTACCAACTTTCCCTGCCCAGGCAAGTCGTCGTGATATTGATACCGAAACAGTGCTTGCAGGAAATGGAAACGGTCTCAAATCTAAAATGTATAACATTCTGGGAGTTATTGTCTTGTATTTCATTGATTTTTGATTTTACTTATATTTAGCTCGGATTTTACTCAATAAATTTTAGTTAAAATTAACTAAGGTGTATTCTCTATTTTTTTATTTATTTATTAAGGCAAGGCCAACAGCGCACATAACAAAAATTCTTTACAAAATATTATATCAAGACTTATTGCATGAAACATGTGCCTATTAATATAGGCCAGCACAACACTTTTGGGAATTAAATGACACAAACTGACAAAAATAAAAATTATACAGTAGGAAATAAGCACAGATAAGAATTTTTTTTTACAAGATATTGCTAAATTAGTAAATCGAACTCCTGCATCGCAAGCAGACCTCATTCATTCTGTTTGTTGAAGGCTACCAGGAATATATAATAATATATTTTTATACTTCATTGATTGAAAAAAAAAATACTTCATGGAAAGTTAAAAAAAAATTACGAATAAAAGTGCTGGCAAGTAAAACAGAAAATGGCAATTGCCCCGCGCTGACGCCAGAAGAAGAAAAAAACAAATAGAATAGAAGTTTTGAATATTGTTTTTTGGTTCCAAATTGCAATGCAAATCAGAGCGAAAGCGAAACCATTTGTTTGTATTGTAGTGTTTAAAAAGTCTGTACTGTAACTTAGAAGACTTTTCTAGACTAGAATCCAAGATTTTCAGAAATAAATGGTTATTCCTAATATTCAAAAAGTAAGAGTTCAACATTTGCGGGTATTTTATATCAACTTTATGTATTTTGTCACGAGGAATATTTAACTTTCACATCTTTTCAGACTGGGGGGGCTTCCATAAATCCGTCAGCACGACGAAGTATACACCACGACGACTTACGTCCGTTGATTGAGAGAATGGGTCATTATGGCCTGGTGGGCGAATCACAGAAGGCAAGATTCGGAACAAACAGAAACGCGCGACCTATCGAGCAAGATATTGATGAAGTGGACAATATAATCAGGTAAGAAAACCTTTGGTAGGTTATTGTTTTACACTAAATTTTGATTTATTATTAATTTATTTGATTGTTGTGTACTTGAAGAGATGATATCCTGATGCAGTAATTTTTCTTCATCTGTCGAGTATACTTTCACTATTTTTTGATGTTATACCAAAACATTCAGATTTATTAACTAAATTGTTGCCGGTGTTTGACAGTGCAGCCCACCACATGATAAGCTATACCTAGCTGAAGGTTGCCCATTTGAAACTATTTACCTAAATTAACACCATGTAAACAACTGTATACAATAAATATTCTGTATTCTAAAACTCTTAATTTAGGTACCTTACAATTATAATTCTATTTGTATTACAGTAAACCTGTCCATCATATAAGTCCATCAAAAACTTCTCCATTGCAATATGATAGAAGAAATTCCTTACAAAACAGATGTGCTAATTCCAGCAAATTTCAAAATAATGAGGATTCCATGTAAATATAAATTTATTTAATATCAAAACATTTACCTATATGTATTTTAAGATAGAATGCTCTGCAAAAATTTATTACTATAAAATGCTTAATAATCTGCTTGCTCAGAACTAGTGAATGCAAATGCATTATAATGATAACTAATCAGTACAAGGGTTTATGTCAGTAAACTCATAAATGCACTTCAAACATTACCATTTCATTAACAAACTTTTGTTTATCTTTACCTTCTTTATTTTTCTTTACCTTCTTTATTTTTCTTTACCTTCTTTATTTTTCATCATTCAATATCATAACAATCAAGTCATATAGTGTAAGACCTTAATAATGTTCAAGCTTTGGGTAAGGGTTAACAAATTTATTGAAAAGATGTTGATATTGAGCTGGTAATGTTTTTATTTGCAGCCATATTTTATCCAAATCCTTGCCCACATCACTCCCGTCACATTCATATTTCAGTGAATCAGATGATGAATATGATCTAGTTGAGGAGAATAATGTCTACAGTGAATCTTCTTATCACTCAGTTGAACATGGCAGATCCTCAAATTCTTCCTCACATGCCTCAAGAAACAATACAGTAACTAACGGAATACATAATAACAGTAACTCTTTGAATCGGAGTGGATCCTTAAGACGGCAGACAAATCAGGATCAAACTAAACCAGATTTAAATAGCTGGATAATACTGATTGCTCTGGCATTAGTGTCTGTTGTAATTGCAATTTATATGTATAAACAAAAATGCACACCAGAGAAAGGTTATGATGAATCAAGTTTCTATGCTGATATTAAATTAATAGGAAGCAATTATCCAATTCGTAAAAATGACATTACAAGGATACAGTCAGGTATGTAGCATCTTTGTTTTACAGGGCTTCTTTTTATTTCTGGGTTTGTACATATATTTGCCGTGTTGGCTAAGTGAAAGCACATTCGACTTTCATTCAGAAGGTTGTGGGTACAAACTTCGACGCGCACCTCTGGAGTTTTCTTTTCAATAGGGATGGTTTACTTCAGTTTACTTATTGTAATTACTAATTATACTAATACCTAAATTTCAGGGTTATCCACAATACTTAGGAACCAAGATACGGCATCATTTATTTTTGTTTATAACAGCAATGAACCACAATACAATGAAGAAAAATTCAACACATTCATAAATAATGTATCTGAAATAGCTTCAAAGTATTTACGTAAGTCTTTTGCAGTAACTTTAGCAAATAATAACCTAAGTACTATATAGTAGAATATTAAATTGTCAAAAATAAATAAAAAATATTGCTGGACAATTCACACAGCGACATCTAGCTCCGTAGTAAGCTCGCTCGAAGCTTGTGTTACGGGTGCTAGATTTCTGATATACCTAATATAATATGGAACAAATATCTGCAGATCGTACATATTTTTGTTCCGAGGCGGGAATCGCACCCGCAACCTCCTGCGTCGCAAGCAGACCTTCGCCTGTGGCACAGAGGTCGTATAAAGTGTAATATAATACATATTATTGGACTTATGCAAATAATAACCTTAGTACTATTTATTAAAATATTAAATTGACAAAAATTATACAGAAAATTGTAATTTCAGGTAACAACACACCTTCCATCAAATACACGATGGTAGAAGGGTCTGCCCTCAACCTGCGAGGCCCGGCCGACCTCATGACGCTGTACTCTCAGGCGCTGGGACACTCGGGCGTGCTGCTCGTGCGGGACATGGAGGCCGTGCCCTCGCACTTGGCCATGGCGTTCCACTACTACTGCGACGAGTACAACCCGCTGGTTAAGAATAGCGCTATATTCTTCACTCTGGATTTAGCTGTGTGCGCTTCTGAAGACGGTAAGCTTTTATTTATTAATTTATTAAGGCAAGGCCAACAGCACACATAACAAAATATTATATCCGACTTATTACATGAAACATGTGCCTATTATACAAAATATATTTACAAAATATAGCTATATAATGAATATTGCTGGACAATTCACACAGCAACATCTAGTCATGTTGAAGTCTAGATTCTAGACCCTGTCTGAATTGTCCAGCTTACAATACAATACAAAAACTTTATTGTAAACCAAACAAACAAACAAAATAACAATAAATACAACTAAAGAAACAAGTACAATAGACGGCCTTAACGCTAAAGAGCGATCTCTTCTAGGCAACCTTTACATGCTTTACCTTACTAGTATTAGAAACTAGTCGACCCACCGTAAGCTTCGCTTACGTTCTTTCTCGTTATCTACATAATCTATATATATAAAAGAAAGTCGTGTTAGTGCCTGAACTTATAACTCGAGAACGGCTGAATAGATTTGCCTGAAAGTTGGCAGGGGGGTAGTTTAGAGCCAGGAGAAGGACATAGGGTACTTTTTACTCTAATATAATGCGGGCGAAGCCGCGGGCGGAAAGCTAGTAATATATAAAAGAAAGTCGTGTTAGTTACACTATTTATATCTCAAGAACGGCAGAATCGATTGGCTGAAAATTGGTAAGAAGGTAGATTAGAATCAGGATGACATAAGATACTTTTTACAGCGGGTAGATTTATTTTCACGCGGGCGAAGCCGCGGGCGGAAAGCTAGTTATGCTTTTAAAAATCTATGCCACTTTTAGTCGTAATTTATATATGTACAAGCTGTTATAATGTACTTATATTTTATTATTTTTCAGCAAATAAATACTCACATTCTTATATTGAGAAATGTCTAGCTCGAAAATGGATAAATGTACCTGCAGACAGTATTAGACCACTTCTTACTAGAGTGGTCAATGTAGTCATCGACCTCACCAGTGCCTTTTGAATGGATCCAAGGAAAAACTTTTTAAATGGTTTATTATAATGTACAGAGCCTTTATTCTGACGCCCTACGATTCAAAATAATTTCAATGTATTTTGTGCATAATAGAAAACGTCTGAATTAGAGCTCTTGATACAAGCGATAAGCAAATATCTTAATATTATTTTAAATGTGATATTTAATGATTTTAAATGCATGGTATGTATGAGTTATGTGGTTGCAAAGCAAACTAGTAAAGCACTTTTAAGAGTTGATTATTTGCAATGTAGACACTAAATGATACTTTTAATATGAAGTTATCAAACCACTACAGTTTTTATAGTAAAACAAATAATACTAGTTTGAGGCTACACATTTCTTAGTATCTAATTACTTCATAATAAGTATGAATACTAGAAGAGCAAGATACTAAACACTCAAAGACTAGGATTTTGGTTTTATTGATTTATTTAACTGTTCATAATATGATTGTGATCATAAACTCTGCTTGATTTAATTGTTTTAGATCTAATTAACCCTATGAATATTATCTAATTGATTTGCAATGTTTACTTACAATATCAATTATCTTAGGCTGGGTACTGACAAAGTAATAGATTGTATGTTTGTAAGTGAGCATCAAGCAGCTCTTTTGGTTTCTTTTTAACACTGTACTTGCTGCATGAATGTTCACCATATTACATTTATTATTACGCATCAAAATGTGGGTGAGTGCCACTCAGCCAATTTTAACCGATTCCTGGCCTATGACGCACGCAGCGCGTCATGAAGAAACCTTCAGTGAGGCCAATGACGCGACAAGCGCGTCATTAGTAAATTGTTAAAATATCAACTTTTATTCATTTTAAACAAAAAATCCTTTTATTTTATATACAAATTGACACATTAGAGACACTATTATCTGTGGCCATTACATTTTTTTGGAAAATTAAATTATCAGGCAGGGGTCGTCAACCACATGGTATAATTGTTTAGTACTAATCAATGATATTATAATTTAGATGTCGCACTAGCGCGTGAAAACTGAGGCGGCTAAATTAAGACAATTGTCGTAATTTTGGTTAAGTCGCATAAAGCAGCGAGCGAGACCGCGCGTGTCAGGATTGCGATATAAATGCCGAGCTTGTGTGAACTGTGTTAGTGAACCTACCTAATCTATATAAATAAAGAACATTTCTAATTCATAATTATTATTTGATAAGGCTTCCACCTTTTAGAAATAAAAGATAGAAAAAGGAAAGCAAAATTAATGTTTCTACCTAAGCTAGTACCTAATCTAGTAAATAATTTTATACTTATTTTTAATGTAGAAATAATTGTGAAATTATTTATTGTTTAATTATTTCTATTAAATACTGTTGATTATATTATACTGTTTTATTATTCTAACATTCAAGTTCTCCCGCACCCAGTAATAGGATATAACACAGATAAGTTATCTGTGAGGACATATCTATCTATATAAATAAAAATGAATCGCCGTTCGTTAGTCTGGCTAAAACTCGAGAACGGCTGGGCCGATTGTGCTGATTTTGGTTTTAAAATGTTTGTCGTAGTCCAGGCAAGGTTTAAAATGTGAGAAAACTACAGAAAGCGGGTGAAGCCTAGTTATTAATATTTTTATTTAAAATCAATTGGCAGTAAGAAAAAACTAGTTATTATCAAAGCAGTTCATTTATTTATCTTACATTAATCTTTTTATCTGTAGTAGTAGTTATTGGATTGGCCACAAAGCACTTTGGTCAGAAGTATTCAATTCTGGAGTATCATTCAAGTCGTCCATGCTATCGGGTTCAAGTTCATTGTTATTTCTAGCAGGAGAGTATGAACTTGGGACATCATCTTCGTCTTCATCATGAGATTCTTCTGTCTCATCCGATTCATTACCTGTAATAAAAATGTTTTATTTATAATTTGTTTGTTATTATTATTATTAGTTTGTAATTACCTACAAGTAATTAATATGGTAGGTACCTTCTTCACCTGAGGCTTCTTCATCCATTAGATCTATTTCAGTCTTGCCCAAAGGCACCTTCTTTCCAAACTGCTGGCCAATGGACTTCAACTGCAACAATAATAAGTGACATAAAAATTTGTATCCCTAACACAAATTATGTAGATCAAAAGAAACAAGTTTAAGATCAAAATAAAAATATACTTGTAGCGATGGCTTTCAAATGTAATAATTCATATTGGAATAAACGGGAAATTCAGGAACCTCTTTTTAATTTTATTTTCTTCCCAGAGTGTAGACCAGCGAGTGATCGTGATCTGTGTCTTTGTGTAGGTCCTAAAGATGTCCCACGTTTTGGGACGAAACAGTTAACAAATCCAACATACAAAAGGTATGTGGATTTTTCGTATATTCCAATATTAATTCATCAAACCATGTTTTTATAGTAAAATAATAAATAAATATTTATATTGACCTTTAACTTACGCTTTTTACCCACCCATAGTTGATTTTCATGTTCGAGTGCCGCTATTTCGGCTTCTTCGTCACAAGGATTATCCGCATTGAACCATTTAGAATCTACCAAACGGGGCGTTAGAACAGGAAACGGAATATTCATTTTTCTAATGAAGGTCGGATAAGGTACCTATTTCTTCTTAATGAAACGAATCGAACCGTTAAATACTGACTTAGGGCTCTTTCAATTTACTTCTTACTATTAAACCGTGTCACATCACTTAACTATGAAGGTAGGCAGGCAGTATAGATACAGTTGGTTGAAATGTCAGTTGGTTAGCAAATACAAGCAACATCAAAACAAAAAACCGACCAGACAGACAAACAGTTTAATTTAATGTGGGTGGACTTTACTTTGGAGCGTGGAGTGAAAATTTCAAAAATTTGACAGGCTGTTTCACCGTAAATAAACACTCAAACAATAAACCAACATTGTGACAGAATGTCTACGGAGCCGGAGGACTTTATGAAAGGTAAAATTCTTTAAGACCCCTCGCTAACTACAGACTTTCTATCGGCCGATATTTTGGTCGGGTTGGGCTGTTAGCGCGCACACTACGCCAACTAAACAGTTGGGTTGGTGGTGAGTGCGCAAACTAGGCAACAGTCGGCCGACGATATTCAGTTTTTAAGCTACCTGTTGAAGAGAGCTGTCTCATAATGGAAGTTTCTCGTAGTAAAATATTGTCCAGAAATATTATAATTGCTCTCATACAACGGAGGAGAAAAATCAAGAAGAGAGTCTGAGAGTATTGTGTGCATCCCATCTACAGTACTAGATTATTAAATGGAAAATTTTACACGATGCATTCAAAATTACTAGATTACCCGAAAATTAAAATAAGATTACGTTTCTACAACGAGCGATTGAGTAGAATTGGACATAATGAAAGAATGCACGACCTTCCGGCTCCAAAACTCGGAGCGAAGTGAACCATCGGCCGACTAAACAATCGGTCAGTGTGCGCGCTTGCAAGGAGCTCCATACTAATATAGCAGTCGGCCGATAGTTTGATCATCTTTCAGTTTGAACGCAGTTGAGAATCAAACTTATTTATCGGCCGATACCAAATCGTTGTAGTATGCGGACTTGCATACATCTTCATACTGATTATAAGCCCGACCAAACTATCGGCCGATAGAAAGTCTGCAGTTTGCGAGGGGTCTTAAACGCTAAAAATATTAAGTCATGTAACAATTATTGTTCATGAAAGTGTTATATATCTGGAAGATTTTATAATATCAGGCATTTCGATATAAAATAAAAGAAAGTACCTAATTATTTAACTAGATCTATATTTTCCATAATAATGAAATTTAAATAAAGGGTAGGGGTATCTACATAACCTACTCATTATGATACGTATTGCTTATAGGTTCAGTATGCGTATAAAAAAATTATAAAGATAATAATATGCTAAAAAAGAAATATTGTTATGCTTACATAAAGTAACCTTATTTTGTAATATTTATTTTAGAAGACCTATGTATTTACATATGAAAACTATAAGTTCTTACATAAATAACTTTGACTTTAAAAAAAATGTTTTACAAAAGGTCGTTAGACCACTTATTTAAAATTGATAAAAGATAAGGTAGGTAGAATTTATTTTTTAAGTTTGTTTTAGAGGGACATTATTGAAGCAATGTGTAATCGTAACTAAAATAAATAAAACATTAAAAAAAATTGTATAAAAAAAAGTGTTTGAATGAATGAATGATTTTATTTAAACTGACATAAACGCTTTACGTAGGTCAATGATTTTATATAGTATAGATTTGTTACAAGCACGAGCGTTGTAAAGACTCAAATAAAACCCAATTGTAACTTTTAGTTGTCAGTCTGCATCGAGCGCAATCACGAGCTTGACATGCCGTGGGTTATTGTGTCCTTGCTAAAACAAATTAAAAATGCCATCGTGTGTGTTTCGGAAGTGTACCAATTACGATGCTAAAGTAAACCAAACACAAGGAATCTCGTATCACATGCGAGTATGCAAAGATACTTAGATTATTTATTTTTCCAAATAATTATAATAATTGAGGCGCGGACATAGATTAGTTAGTGTAGATGCGAATATTGATGGCGTTGTAAATTCGATGTAAATGTAAATTGTGATCGAACATTCAACACATCAGGTACCTATTTTTAATCATCGCGTATATTTGATTAAAACCATAATTCATAAATACACAAATATTCGTCTCCATTCCGCAAATAAAAATAACCCTGAATTAAAAAAACTTTTAAAGAGACAGAAAAGAAATAAATTAAATCTTTTTGAAGGTATTTAGAAAGTGTATTTTACTAATTTATCATTAATTATTTCAATTTCAATAAATATGATTTTTGTAAGGTGTTTTATTTCTTTTATTTGTTTCGGGTGTCTGGGTGTTATTGTATGTATAATAAAAAATATCTATCTATGTATGTATATTATATTAAGTATATCAGAAATCTAGCACCCGTAACACAAGCTTTGAGCTTACCACGGGGCTAGATGTCGTTGTGTAAATTGTCCAGCAATATTTATTTTTATTTATTTTATTTACCTATTAAGTACTATACATTTCACTCAAGTGTCGACTCTACGAATATAAATGTTACTCTATGAACTAGTAAACATTTGACATCTTATGTCAGTTTTGGATTCGCGGAACAGATTTCAAACTGCAATTACATGAAGGTAACATATCTATACTATATAAAATCATTGACGTAGGTACATAATAAGTAGTGAATATATTCTCTTTGGGTAGGTACATACTTTATGATAGTTTTGTACTGGCAAACGAAAGAAATAAATAATTAGCACTACAAACATAGTCAGATGCAGAATTAAATTGCATTCTGTTATAACCTACATTTTACTTATTAATCATCATTGTAGGTTTAAGTAGTGGTAAAGGTACCTACTCATTCTTCACGTTGTTATATTTATAACCTAACTAATTTAATTTTGATATTTAATACAATGAATCAAATGATCATTAACCAATCCACAAGCTTGCATAAATGCATAACAAATAGTAGGTCCAATAAATTTAAAGCCTCTTTTTTTTAGTTCCTTTGAAAGCCGATTCGATATATCAGTTTGAGTTGGTATCTCATTTATATTTTTCCAGTGATTAGTGATAGGTTTGTAGTCGACAAAATTCCATAGAAAATGTGAAAACTCTTCACCATTATTTAGCATTTCTAAATAACTTTGAGCATTTGTTATTATTGATAGAAGTTTACCTCTATGTTTTATAATATCAGATGTGCTAATAATTTCGTTGACATCGTTTTCGGTCATAACAGCAACTTTATGAGGGTTAAAGTCATAAAAACATTGACGATAAGTCATTCTTTTTTTCAAAACTGTTAACCATGACAAACCAGACTGTTGGCCTTCTAAACAAATCATCTCAAATAGATTTTGATTTGTGTATTCCGGTCGCCCCCATTCTTCATCATGATATTTAATGTAAAGTGGATCTTTAGTAACCCAATGACATCTTATTTCTGACATGTTCTTGCAAATATCTTGATGGATTTGAATATAAATTTTATAACGCCGAGCAAAAAATGTTTAAACCTTACTTATTTGGAATTTGACTATGACATGATATGACACTGGCTGGTTTAATGCAATCGTAAAAAAAGAAAACATGATCATTGTGTTGCCATATTCATTTCAATGTTTATAAAAATAAACGTTTGAGAAACTACCTATTCTGTTCATATCAAGACCAGCACAAGATAATAAGAGTTAAAGATTGATTGTTAACAATTACAGAATATGTAGGTATGTTTAATATGGCTTAATCATATAAACTAGGTGTATTTAAATTTATGTAACCAGTACAAATAATCCACTTTGGGCCATAATATATTTTAGCCAACTTCGATTGATGATTGCATCTATGCGGTTTTATATACCTTCTTGTTTCCGGGCCAGTAACCAAACTTTTCAAAATATCTGTATTCTTAACTCCCGAACCTTCAGATATATTTTTTAAGAGTGTTAAATATTCTGACTTGGATAGTTCATTTGATATACGGTTCATCTGAAATAAATAAGCTGTGTAAGTATGACAATAATAGTTAATAATAATGAATATGAACTGTCAGTATATTATATACTAGGAACTATTTTATAACTTTGTATATAAAATCTTCCCAACACTTACAACAAGTTTAATTTGTGTTTCAGATAGAGGATTTAATATAGGTCCAAGTAATAAAACTTTACTGTTTTCTGATAAACTATCTGGGTCTACAGGAACAAGTTCATTTGAATCGTTTACATTGCTTTTGATTTCGTCATTTAATATCAGAAATATGTATTCGGTTTGTTTTTTCATTTGTGTTTCACTATTTGATTCAATTACACTTTTGTAATTATGATTATTTTTCTTGCAACAAAGTGATTTTAATTGTGAAACTAATAAATCAAAGATCTTTTCTTTATTTTGTTCATTTTCTTCTGAATTATCTTCTCGAGGCCGACTATAAAGAATATTATTCAGTTTTTGAAGAGCATTATATTTTGGGTCTACATCTGGGTTCATCACATAAGGGTCCACTTCTTTGTTTTGGAGTCGGTATACAGGCCCTTCGTATTCTTTTTGATCTGAAAGTCAAATACCCATTAAATTTTTTAATATGTTTCTATGTTAAAACTAACTATTACCACGTTGCAATCTTGTACCTAATTTTAACTAGGTAGGTCCTTATACCATTTTCTAATACACTCACTTATACTCTTACTTTCTGTATCAGCTACTATTTCCTCCCTAGGTCTTGATTTATTTTTAGTTATTTTGGAGGTCTTCATAATGTCATCCAAATCATATTCATCTCTTTTAGGAAAGTAATTTAACAGTTTAACCAGTTCAGTATCGGATAATTTTGACAGTATCAATGTGGCGTCGTTTCCTAAAAACAACAAAACATATTTATTATGTATTAATCAGTAAGTAGGATCTGTACCTATTATTATTATTAGGTAGAATTTTAATTAAGTATACTTACAACACTTTGAAAAGTTGATAATACTAGGTTTAAGTTTAAGGTAAGTATAGTAAAACCATTTCTAAAATGAGCGCCCCTCCACCAAATTCTGTATTTTTTTTTCTGTGTAGGTATTCTGTTTTTCTGTATTTCCTCTCACACGTTGAAATCATCACGGTTTTGTGGAGGGGAGTTCATTTTTAGAATGGTTTTACTATACCTACCTATGTAGGTATTTAATCCGTGTCAGATATTTTTAGAACAACCACGAATATTTAATAATAATAATTATGAAATATCTTCACAATAATATTATGGCTTATCTTGACGTGTCTCTAATAAGGTACCCTATACCCTAAATAATCTCTTAATTATAGTGGACGTATAGGTAAAATAATACTTACTAACCACTAGATTTTACTATTGATGTTTTAGGTAAATCCTTTTCATCCGGTAAGTATCTCTTATCATTTAATAGTTTAGTAAAATCACCATCTGAACTGAAACCTAAATTCATACACATCCCTATTTGTACCTGTAATGTAAAAATAAAACAAGTGAGTATTCACCTACATATGCCTCATTAAATATAAATGTCATTGTATATGGTGTGTGTTAACGTGATAAGTACTAGAACGCAACCTTACCCAGTATAAAACTAAAGTTATTTCAGAAATTCTTAAAAAATACATCTTCCTTTGTTATACGTTTACCAACTAGTATGAAAGCTAACTAATTAAATCGAGTCTTAAGATAACATACCGAAGTATTCAGTATGCTGTATCTCATTATTGTTTAGAAATGAAACAATGAACAAACGCTCGTAAACTTCGTTTTGAGATAAGATTAATTCCATATTTTGGTGGCTTTCCGATGTCTGTACCTTTATAGTTAACCACATCATATAATTGAAAATAACAAGTGTATAAACGT
Organism: Chloroclystis v-ata; assembly: GCA_963691955.1. NCBI lineage: Eukaryota > Metazoa > Arthropoda > Insecta > Lepidoptera > Geometridae > Chloroclystis > Chloroclystis v-ata. The sequence goes on from OY829905.1 coordinate 9,379,891, forward strand.
ATAGTCCAATTTTTCCAAGTTTGTGATTTATGATACAAACAACAAATATTATCACAAACACGCGTCGAGATTGATTTAAAAATATGTCTTTTAGTACTAGAATGTACCTAAGATATTTATATAGGTACATTGTTTGTTATGTAGGTAATTACACATAGTGTAAAATAATACAATTGGTATTTCCACACTAATATTATAAACTAGCGGTGCCCGCGACTCCGCCCGCGTTTTTATGGGGGCCACGTCTTATCATTGCTGGTGCAAAAATGTAAATAGCCTATCTTGTGTCCCATATTATGTCATGTGGTAGATGGAGGCCAGACCTCCTAATGGAAGTAAGTACATCTAGTTTACTGAGTTTCATTAGATGTGGATCATTGGTTCAAAATTATGGCGGACCAATTATACATAAAGAACAAAAAAATCTCAAAATGGTCAAATTAGTTTCGGCATCGTTCAGCCTTTAAACACAATAACTCTGAAAACAAACACCGTGTCACCTAACTTTTTAGATTTAGGTAGGTACCTTATTATTTTTAAGATTCCTATGCGTTTTTTGCTACTTGAATTTTAAGGGATGAATTATATTAGACCGGTCCGTGTCCGGGGCGTGCCGTGTCCGGGGCCCGGATTTGAAACGTTACATACATGAAATATGAACCAGTTTATATTACACAGTGCATGATCCGTGTCCCGTCCGGGCCGGTGTAATATGAAATGGTTAATATAAAATGTATGTAACGTTTCAAATCCGTGCCCCGTCCGGGCCACGGACACGGCACGCCCCGGACACGGACCGGTCTAATATAATTCATCCCTAACATGCATGAACAACACTGAAATATTTTTTTTAATCGGACCAGCGGTTCCTTAGATTAGCGCGTTCAAACAAACAAACTATCTCTTCAGCTTTATAATATTAGTGAAACATAAAACCAAATATTATACTTACTCGTAACCTTGCTTAACACAGATTTTAATACCTTAAATTTGTACGAGATTATGTTCTACTTTTAGAACTATTACTAGTATTTACGAGAATTTTGGTATCCCCAAGTACGGTACGAGAAAAAAGTTTGTTAAACTTAATGGCAACCCTGCCCTGCAGTCGTAGCTCACCACAGAGTAAGTAAATAATAATAATAAGCTCACTCACTCACTCCTCACTGTCACTGACCTCACTCACTCACTTCTTTCGTCTTTCTAACCTATTGCAGACGTGTTGCCGGACGGTTTTATTTATCACAATGGCGGAACCTCGTGAAAGAACTTTCATTATGATCAAACCTGACGGAGTCCAGCGCGGAATCGTTGGTGAGATCATCTCACGTTTCGAGAAAAAAGGATTCAAACTTGTCGCACTGAAACAAGTTTGGGCTTCAGAACAGCTGCTGCAGCAACACTACGCCGACTTGTCAGCAAGGCCCTTCTTCCCTGGTCTAGTGAAGTACATGAGCTCTGGCCCAGTTGTTCCTATGGTGTGGGAAGGACTCAACGCTGTGAAGACTGGACGTGTTATGCTCGGTGCCACCAACCCTGCTGATTCTGCGCCTGGAACAATCCGCGGTGATCTCTGCATCCAAGTCGGCCGCAACATCGTTCACGGATCCGACAGTGTTGAATCTGCCAACAAAGAGATTTCTCTGTGGTTCACGGACAAGGAAATCGTTGGATGGACCCCAGCTAACGAAAATTGGGTGTACGAATAAATACCATAAAAAGATAACCTCACACTTGTTCCGTTGGGTGGTTAGATTGTAAGATTTATTTCTGTAAAACAAATACATTTCTATATAACTTACATACTCTTTTATTTTATTCATTAAATCCAAGATATAATAGGTAGGTAGGTCTATAAAAAACATAAAACTTATCTTGTCCTTGAACTGTTACTAAAACGTAGTGATTATATTCTCTTTGACTGTTACTACCAAGACAAGTTCAAGGTTGTTATCTTGACACTGACAAACTACATAACATTTGAAAGATAGTTAATTTTATAAGTGAAGGAGTAGGTTCTCTCCTCTATTGATTCTCATTTGCTCATAGAACGAGGTAGGCTTATATATGAAGGTAGATAGGTATCTATCTACTCTAACTCACTCAAAGGAAATATAAAAGAAAGGATATAATGTACATAAATAAGAAGCTTTTTAAATATTTTTTTTCTCACAATAATATAAATGAGTTTAGAGCTGCTCCTGGAGATACTGTCCCCTTCCCCTGATAATTCTAAGTATAAGCCGCGCACTTAAAGAATTGATTTATAAATGGCGTCAGCTCGCATGCGTTCTCGCTCACTCTCTATACTTTAATCCTTGTTATGCCAATCGTACCATACGTACCCGCCGCCATTTTCAAGTCAATTTTCTATCTGCGCGGGTTATATCATTGTTTTGGATTAATAAGGACTTTTTGACATAACTAATTGGACCTACTGTAGGTATTGATTGTCATGTTTACGAAGTCGTATCCTGTGCGTAAACGAATTGGTATAATGAAACAAAAAATTACCGTTCTAAAATGTCTATTTCAATTATGTATATTTATAAAATAACAAAACATTATATTGAAAGGGTTGGCTTAAAAATACTGTAGTATATACATAATGCATACAAATAAAAAATGTAAAGAGTATTTTCAGGCCATCTCTTTCAACAGTTGTAAGAATATGAATCTACCTAGGGAGATAAATCTGTGATGTAAAAATATGTATAAGGTACCTACAATAATTGTATTACATACCAGCCAATATGCCTACTGACAGAGAAATTTTACATTCATAATCCAGAATATTTACAGTGCAACCCATTATTTATAATTGTCTAAGTGCAATGAAATGTTTAACTACTGGCACAATTTGTGCACTTCACTTGCACTGGAATATTATGAGTAATGGGGTATGTAATCAAATCCAATCATTAAGTTGTTACACAGCCAATTCGATATTATGTTAATAGCTACATTTGAAATTTAATTTAGTCGCACATACACTTAAAAAATGAGAAAATAAGTTATACATAAATACCTACATTATCAAGATATTACTAGAATTAGAGAAGTTAAAAAAAATAAACAAGATTCAAATAGGTATACAGTTGTATAAAATGTTAAAGTTTGATTTAAAACAGACTAAAATTGGTTACATCCAATTACATCACTATCAACTATTTATTGCGCGGTTATTACGTTTATTTATCACAAATTTATTTTAACAATTCTGCTGGTCATTATTAAGTAGACATGTTAAAACTAAATAATAAAATGCTCCCGACTAATAAACTTGAACTATATAACTATTATTTACATTCATTTCTTTATCATTTGCATCTCATCAAAGCAAACATAGTTACATCTAACGAATCCCACAGGATCGCAGTACCATAAAACATTTGATATACCACAGTCATTTTCACATTCACTAATTCTTATACCTTTTTGCGGCGTTAGAGATATAGTAGAACCAACACTCGAGGTTCAGTTAAATAATTCTTTTGAGTGCTTCACTTTCATCCTGTATGTGGTACTCTATTTGAATCGTGTTGTTTGCTACGCTCGTTGTATTCACCTAATCTGACAAACCATGATGGTTTGCACAACTAGTCTCAAAGGCCTTGGTCTCCGTGCACCTCTATCTCGACGGTGGTCGGCGCCTCGCCCTGCGCCTGGTCCTGAGCCACGCGGGACGCGAGGGGGACAGTTTGTCCTGCAATAAAATACATATGATATGGTGCAGATATATAAATAATAACAAATATACATACATTGCGGGACAATTCACACAGCAACATCTAGTCCAGCCTCGGTTTACTCGAAGCTTGTGTTACGGGTGCTAGATTTCTGATATACATAATGTAATATAAATCTAGAGATAGATATTTCTTTATTATACGTATATAGACACTCGTATTTTTGACAATTTTTGTTCAGAGATGGGAATTGAACACACAACCTCGTGTGTCGTAAGTAGACCCTCGCCTGCTGCGCCACAGAGGTCTTCGCAGATGAAGACTTGTTCAAACACCTTTTAAATCATCTGTAACAACCTATCATACACCCCACTCCTGAGCATGGGCCAGTACAACCCATTGAAAGATCTTGTGGGATTTGGTACAATCAGCACGCTTACCGGACGTTTTGGTGATCGCAGTACATTACTAACTAGTGTATGTATATGACGCAGTGATTTGATTGAATGAACGACGACATTTAATTAAATGATATACATAACGACGCTGCTACCAGTTTCTGGTATAAAAATCCCTTCACTAAGTCGTTTAGACGAGACCTGCAGGAGAGTCTTAGGCACTAAGATGGAATCCTTTTAATTCACTTTATTATAATGAAATGCATGATCCCTATGTTACTTTACCTTCTAGTGCAATTTCCACTGTAATCTGTTCCCTTCCTGAGATAAGCCCGGACAAAGAGAGAAACGTTTTAGAATACCAATAAAAAGTGCACACATAGGAAAGGACTCGGTAGTAAGTTTGGTATAAGGGATTGGTCATGCTATGCCAATTTATAAGTGGGCTCAGAATCACAGTGGAAATACGATGGAGAAAATGAAAGGGTGTGCTAAACTACGTGGCTTTGGAGTTCCACAATGACAGGGATATTGGATTACTCTAAGTTTTCATAAGGTAACATAGTCACAGATGAAGTGGGATCAACAAGAAGAAAGAGGTGAATGTACTGAGAAAAAATAACCATGCTCCAAATTCTCTAAAACAACATAATTCCCAGAATAATGTTTGAGGTCATTGATAGTACTATCTGCTGCTTCCGGTGGTCAATCAATGATATTGACCACAAACGCAAATTTCCTCTTATTGTTATTGGATGTGACTTTGAACAGTTATATTATTTATTACCGTATTTATCGTGAATGCCCCTGTGCCGCTTGAGTGCAAATCTGTCGGCGAAGGCGGCCGTACAAATGTCGCACTTGAAGGGTTTCTCTCCGGAGTGCACTTTCGCGTGGTTCTTAAGATGCGCCGCTTGACTGAATGCTGAACCGCACGTTTCACATCTGGCAAATAACACTTATTATCAACACAAACAATATAAATAAATAAATATTGCTGAACCACTCACACAGCGACAACTAGCCCCGCGATAAGCTCTAAGCATGTGATACGAGAGCTAGACGAATAGATAATATTGGTGGACATGAATATCTAACCCTGTGGTATGCTCGAAGCTTGTGTTACGGGTGTTAGATTTCTGATATACTTAATATATTACATAATAATATGTATGTAGATTAATAAAGTACATTAATAATAATATTAATTATAGAATAAAGTGTTTTTGTATTGTATTGTATTATTGTATATTAAGTATTTGCGAATATTTTTCCATAGATAGATAGATATTTCTTTATTATAGTAACACCCATACACTGGGAAAAATATTCAATTAACAGATGATCTTATCAGGACGATGGTTTACGGTGAATAAAAGCCGCATCTAACTAAAAATGTTCAGTGAACAATTATTCATGCCATTTTGAGATGAACATAATTTTAAGGTACATATACTTGATTCATATCGAATTGAGATATCATTGCGCGCATCATAGAGAAAACATTGGTTGAATTCATCATATGGAGGCAAGTGTTGGAAACTTTGTGCCTGACGGTGTGGTCAGGAGACGGTTTACGAGGATTGTTAGGAACAAACCATTCAACGAAATTCTTCTGTTTCTATAATTCTTACGATCTCAAATATAAGTGCATAATGTGCTAATGCACTGGACGATTTAATCCTATTGTGGTACGGTATTACTCACTTGTATGGTTTCTCCCCGGTGTGGATGCGGCGGTGGTTCCACAGCGTGGCGTGCCGCGCGAACCCTTTATCACAAACCTGCAACGTACAGATATTATGTATTCAATAAAACATTATTTCAAATCAATAATTTAAAATGACATTCCATAATATAAGACTAGCGGACAGATTTCCCTGCGTTATTATTTACATATATTTCTATGTATAAAATAAAGTAGTGTTATTTACATTATTTATAAATCAAAACCGGCTAAATCGATATGTCTGAAAATTGGTAGAGATAGTTTAAAACTAGGTGAAGGACATAGGATTTAAAAGGCGAAAATATTAAGATAATAACGCGAGCGATGCTGCGGGCGGAAAGCTAGCAGTTTTATATAATATAGTCTATAGCCTTCCTCGATAAACACGGTGTTGTTTACGTACGTAGGGTACGATAAACTCTTCAGCTATAACATTATTTATTAGTATGGATTACTGTCATGTATAATACTGCATTTTATTCATAATTTAATCCTAATTTACGTACATAAAGTTTTATTATTTTATTGTTTAAGAGTACTTCTTATACGTAAAAAGTATGTACCATAATTTTCCATTAGGTTCTACTGGTAAAATGTTGACAGATAAATAATACAGATAATTTTGGAGAAATTAAGCATAATCATTTTAGTTACCTCGCAAACATAAGGTTTTTCACCAGAATGTGTCCTTTCGTGGTTCTTCAAATGCGGCGACTGAGAGAACTGCATGCCGCACGTGTTGCATCTATTGATAACAAATTTAGCAATTTATAAACAATATTTAGAAAAGTAACAATTACACCTACCAGATTTAGATTAAAATAGGCGTGCTTAAATGTATTAATCTCAGTTAAATATCATTTAAAATCACTTCAACCTACTTGTTTAAGCTGAAACTAATTTATAAACGTCTGTTGAGGTTTCTTAAGGTGTTATTGTTATAATTTGTTTTTTTTTTATTGTATGCTATGCCAACCAACACCACAAAAGCCTTAAAATTTAATTATTTCACAATATAATTTTGTAGTGCTATCTTTAATATTGTTTGAGTATGTGTTTTTTGTTGGTTACAAGTCCCACAAAAACAACCCAGGAAAAAAAACCAACAAATTGAAAATCTCTTTTTTTGAAGTTGGTTAAAAATAACATGTCACTCAGATAAACAATGGTGTCACCAAGCACTAATGACATGCATAGATTCCAAACACATCTAACTAGTTTTCCCATAACTGTACCAACCTGTAAGGTTTTTCTCCCGTATGTATTCTTGAATGATTCTTCAGGTAAACAGCTTTTGCAAATGCAATACCACAAATTCCACATTTGAAATTTTTCTCCCCTGAATGCAGTTTTTTGTGTGACCACAGAGAAGAGTATCTCGAAAAAGAGCCTCCACAAATATTGCAATGAAAAGGTTTCTCATTAGAACTCTGGTTTAATTTGTTTTTGATTCCACCAACCAGAATAATGCCAGATCCGTTACAGTTTTGACATTTTGTAACTGATGTTAGGTTTCTTTTTTTGACAGGGTGGTGTCCTCCTGGTACTGTGGAATAAGAAAATTGATTACTATTTTATATGGATTGTTTTTTATATTATCATAATAAATAATTAAATAGAAATGCAATGCAAAGTCGAACCCACGACAACAACAGACAACAGTGGTTAGATTATTAGAAAACGGTATGAGAAAAATTAAAAGATCACCACGTAACCTTGGTTCCCGAGTGGGAGTCGAACCCACGCCACCCAGTTTAGCCCTGGTTGCGCTAACCACTACGCTATCGAGGAGTTACGTAAGAGCTTGAATTTATCCATAACAGTGGTTATTAGAAAACTAGTACGTTCTAATTCTAATTTGTTGTGGAACTAGGATCTGCACTGACGTCTCGCTATAGAGCGTATTGTGCATAGTCCCCTAGCCTAAGTCGTAAGACTCTATTACAGCGGTATTAATTACGTATTTAGCTACATGTTAACAACAAAACTTTTTAGTAGGTAGGTAACAAAATTGTTTAGCTGTCGAAGTTTTTATTAATTTATCTTTAAGTTTAAAATGTTACTCAGATAAGTGAAATGTATTTCTTTTGAGTAAATAAATATTCTTTAAACCTAAGTGGTAGATAACTAGTAAGTAATAGTTACATGTTTTGACGACTTGCGCCTGCGGCACGGGCTGGGGCGGCGGCGGCGGCGCGGCGAGCGGGTCGGCGGCCGCGAGCTGCTGCGCGCTGCCGGCGCCCACCTCGAACTTCACGTTATCTTCCGCCACAAATATTTGGTTATTCACTGGAATTAATAAAATGTACATTTTAAAATTAAAACTTAATCTTTCAACATTTTACAACAACACCGCGACTTCACCCGCGTTATAATATTTACCCCACCGGTTCTAAGCTACGTCCCCGGTAATTTAACACATTAACTGTCCCAGAACAATAGTAAACTTATTTCTTTTACTAAAACAGATAAATAATAATCAACTATCATGGTGATATATTATTATAGATTGATAAATGATAATGATTTTTTTAATCAATTTACGGAATTCACTAGGTTATATGAAATCTTTGAAAATAACTAAAAAAATAAAATTAAGTTACTAGTTTTACCACCTACAAAAATATATAACCATTAAAACTACTTTAGAATTTAAATAAGATAATGACTTACTTTGATTTCCCCGTTGATCAACAGAGTCTTGAGCTATGCAATTCTCACATCTTATCAATTTCGGGCCTTTTCTCTTAGGGTTGCTGGTAATTGGGTTCCCACAAGTGATGCATTTCTGTACTTTATTTTCTATTATTGGTTTTGCTGGAAAGATATCAAAAACATAGTTACAAACCTATATAACATATTCATTTATTGGAAGACATTTACCATCCTTCTTATATTATAAACAACAAAGTTTATATGTATAGAGAAAAAAAATTTTATAGGTTTTTTTTTATTATACTTAATTTTTTAATGGGGCTTTTTTCGCTTTGCGAATATGCCAGCCCCGTAATACAAGCACTAACTTAAACCTAACTTAACTTAAAACATCAAACACCATCCTATAGATAGAGGACCTTAGCGGCCTCACATAATGGATTGGCTAATAAATAATGTAATGAACCTAACTCAGCCAGATCTATACTAAACTTTACAGCTAAATGTAATAGGTTAAAGGATGTTTAAAAACTATTGAACAAATTTATATGCAATCTATGTATTAATCCAGCTATCTCATAGGCTACTTTATACTGGAGTTATAGCTAGTTTAAATTACAGGTATTTTCTATGAGAATCTTGAGAATCTTTAGAAGGCCTAAGCAGGTCTCATTTAAATTAATCTTGCCTAGCAGTTATGTGATTTGGTTTGTTTGTTACAATTCAATAAAAAAAAATTGTAGGGAAAATTATTCTTCCAGATCTCTATTATAAAGTGTATTTAAATAACTCACTATCCTGCAGTTGAACATGATGCTGCTGCTGATCGCTAGGGTCGGTGGAGAGGATCTGTATGTGAGGGTTCATGGCCACTTCATTGCTGCTACCCACGCCGGTCGCCACCACTGTTATGTTGTTATCTGAAAGGTTTAGTTACAATTGCATTAGAACTTTTTTAAATGCAAATAGAGGATAAGTTTTGGAATAAACAACATATTTTTTAAATTAAAAATTAACAGGCAAAATGGTTTCAAAAATGATGTGTCATTTAATTTATTCACAAGGAAAAAGTGGCATCTAATGAAAAAGATTAATAAATACATCTGTATTAGATATTTAAAACAATATCAGAAAATGTTGACCCATTCTAGCTTTCAGGCTCATTGAGCTGGGAAAAATAAGATGTCAAACACACTATTCATATTTCTTACCTGTATCTTGAGCATGTATCCTTTTATGAGCATTGAGAAGAGTGAGGTGTCCAAACATAAGACCGCATACATCACATTTAAAACTTATATTTGATATGGTATTTTGTAATCCATTTGGAGCAATCTGCATTTGATTGACCAGTGCATAGTTGTATGAAAAGGGCTGTGCTATGTAGCAAGTTTTATCATCACTTGTAGTCAATTGTGTTATGTTCACAGCCCCTGTCCCGCTGGTAGCTGCCGTTCCAATCTTTCCTATCATGTTTACATTTGTTGTATAACAAAATGTAGGAAACTCCTGGAATCAAAGATTAAATTAATGATATTATGAATACTGTTGTTTTCAGTAATGGATAGAGTTCATAAACTCAAGATACACACCTGTTGTTGTGATTGTGTTTGTTGAGCATTTTTTTGGGAGTTTTCAATATTTTTTCCTTGTGATTTCTGGGTAGGATGCTCTTGGTACTGAAGGGTCGGCACTGATCCGGCCTGAACTGTATTTGTTGTAAACATTTTTACAATCTTTACCTGAAAAGGGCCTGTTTATTAACATATTGCTGTCATCTGTATTATTGAATAAAGCAATGATGAAACTTATTTATCCTACGGTAAACACAGGGAGCTATGAATTCTGTACGTACGAAACTTTATTTCAAAAGCGCGGCTAAACGCATAGAACTTCTACAATCATAACACAGCGTGCGAAGGTAACAGGGCATATCCTTATCAGTCTACTCTACTCGTATCGTAAAAAGATCATTCGTTGATGTAAGCAGTGTCTCCTGAATAGCCGATATGTGCAAGAAAAGGATGACGGACTGTCTATACGCGCTACGGCAAACGGACGCCATTGACACTCTTTCAAAGCATTACCAGAAGGAAACTGAATAACTTCAAAAAATAGAGAGTATCACATGGAATGGATAGGTTTCTTACGCACCTGTTTATATTTACTAAGAACTCATTTGAAATAACTTCAGACGTTAATTATTTCAGAAGATTGGAAGACTATTTTATTTCTATCTCACTTTCTTTACCAATTTTCCATCTCATGAAAGAAACGAAATGGCGATACAAAATCAAAATGGCGGATATATATTATTTAATGTTTGACGGTTAACGTCACGTTCCGTTTCGTTCGTTGCCAAGTCCAATATATTTCATTCCTTTACGTTGCTTGATAGTGTATAACTTTATGGCAGCATTTTGAAAACTGATTTTGATTTCGGAATAAACTGGAGGCAAATAGCTGAACTAGCTATGAAAGTCATATATTCAATGATTTTATATATATATATTCCTATTTTTAATTCGGTGGTTAAGTACGATAGATTGGCACTTTACTTGCTTTGATTGTTAATTTATCTGGCAGGCTGGACCAATTGAATACTTAATACATACATTAGATATTATCAGAAATCTAGCACCCGTAACATAACACAAGCTTCGAGCTTACCACGGGGCTCACAGATAATATTAATCTGTGACGGGGCTAGATGTCGCTGTGTAAATTGTCCAGTAATATTTATTTTTTATTTTTATTTATTATGCAAAGAATAGGTAGGTACCTATTTACATTTATGCCTACACATAGTTTAAAAATAACTGCCTTCAGAAGTCCATTCTGAAACCTACATGAAGTGTAGAAACCAAACATAAGAATCCACGTAATTTCAAAGAATTCATTCGTGTTACACTTCCTCCGAAATTATTTTAAGCGGCTACTTTTGATTTGTATCTAAACCTTTTATAAAAACGAATTAGCTTATGTAATAAACATCCTATTTGTGCAATGTTAAATTATTAGTAAAAATGCTATGCCATAGCCCGCGGCAGTCTCTGTGTGCCACACGTTTTTTTTTATAGTTACAATACAACTATAATAGTGAGTGCAATAGTCACTATGTAGCGAAGAGTAAAATTCTGAGTTGTAATTTTATTATAGGGATTTTTTTATAAAATGTCAAGGTTTTATATTACGAATACGTACGTTATGAATGAAATGTATAGGTACATTATATTTTTTACATCATAACTAGGTAATTACTTTTAGATTTATCTAATAAATTGTTAGGTACTTATTAGATACGTTTGTATGTACGATAAATAAATTTGTTATTGAAATTAAAGGTCTTGACATATTTTTACCAAATAGTTTATTAACAATAAAAATACAATAAAAATATTAGGTAGGTACTAAATTATTAATTGTTAACTGGATTGAGATACTGTAGAATTACATAAGGAGCATTGTTCTTACTTCTCTCGATAACATTGATAATATGATTAAGTCTGTTACTCCAATTTAGACAAGTGTCTTTATGGAAAGCTTCAAGAAGATTATGACCTGGACACCAAAAGTTTCTAATCATTTTCGCAGACAAACATTCTTTCAATTTTTTCATCATATAAATGACTAAGTATGTCAATGATTTTTTTTTCCAGAACTTATCTGGTTTTTCAACAGACTCCCACAAAAAAATAGTCTTGATGTAATAGCTTGCTAGTTTGTGAAAACCTTGAGAGTCCCTCAATAATTTCAGTATTTTAATAGCACTTTTCATGTTATGTTTATTGTATAAGTAGTATTTTTCCTGATATGGGAATGCTAACCTCCAGCTGTAGTCATCATCTGTTGGTTTAGGTACGGCGAAATATTGTTTGATTTTTGTTTGCCTGACTCTTTCAAAGTCTATATTTGAACCATTCGGCACTTTCGGAAGTTTAAACGATAAGGTTGGAACTAGGTCAATATCAATTACGTTATCGCTGTTTTCTATGATGGTTAGGGTGAATGCAGGACCCGAAGTTTTTGAGGCAATTCTGAATAATTCATTATGAACCATGAGTATTCTCATTCCATTTTCTTCAGGGAGAGTTTTCAGCGCTGTATCCACCACTTTTTGCATCCATGATCGAAATTTCTGCAATGATAAACGATGAGCATGGTCACACCATAACTCTGTTTTATCAAATCCTTTCGTTGCCGTGGCAGGCGTCTTTGATAGCCTACGGAACTCTGCTGGCATTAAGATGCTAGTATAACCATTATTTTTCAAGTTAGATACTAATTTGATTTTGTCATAGTCTATAGACAATGTAAGTACTATATTTATGTCGTACTCAGTCGGTCTTCCTACTCGTAAACCGTCGAAATAACTTCCCAAGTATTCTAGTTTCGGTTTCATAGTTTTAAACAGTTTATCGCAAGATTTCATTTTCTCCAATATTTCTTCAAGAACAGAAAACAGTATTTTATTATTCTTTTTTCTATCATGTTTTTTAATCTTAATGAAGTGTTTATTTACTTCAATGAAGGCTTTTTCCATGTTATCAATATCTTTGGCGTAAACTGCCATTTTATTGGAGTTATCTGAAAATGAACAGAAATTAAGTTAGTTACTTAATTAATGATATTACGTTGCGTATACAATAATACTCATTAAATTAAATTAAATATTGCTGGACAATTTTACACAGCGTCATCTAGCCCCGTGGTAAGTTCGAAGCTTGTGTTTAAATTAATTTTGTTTATCAATTAGGATTTACACACGCACAAGGAGGTATCATTACATACTTAAAATCTAAGGTGTTAGTTACATGGTGACTATGATACGAGTATACAGGCAAATTTTCTATTTAAAAAATAACAATTTTTAACGTATTATATATTTTTTTTAAAAGCTGGTTATAACTAAATCGGTTCCTTTTTCAAACTAGTGTCTCGATTGTAGTCGTTAATTTCGTCGTTTATTCTTTGTTATATATGTATATAGGTACATGTCGTAAGAGTAAACGGAACGAACTTATAAGTTTTTTTTTTGAAGTACACATTTAAACTAAAATACCTACGTTATTATATTATATGATAATATAATATCTATGAAGTGCTAATCACACATTTTTTAAATTATAATGTATTTAAATTAACATAATAAATAATATAGTTAGAAACATACATACTGAGAGACTGCGAGAAACAATAATCCACTTTGTTATGCCTATATTTACGAAATAAATGATTTGAATTAAAGCAATGCACGACCCAACCGCTCTGTGTATAATTCGATACTACATTTCTAACATCGTAAAGTATTATGTATGATTTTACTTAGGTGATTCCCCCATATTCTGTTCTTGAAGACAAGCACAGAATTCCGTAGCACTGTATATACATATAATGGTTACATTAACATTTTGTATAAGTAACCTGTGTTAGGGAAATCCCCGAAACATGTTATAAATGAATATTTTCTATTTGGTCAGAGAAGCCAATTGGTTCTAGTAAAGTTTTTTACTGGTAACCGATTTCTGTACACTCCCCGTGAGACTTGGACCACCATAATTTATCTGCCATGTTAATCTTCTACTTACAAATACTTCAAAGAGTTCAAAGGCACACTGCCTTTCAAATCAAATCAAATCAAAATGTATTTATTTGTTACCATAAAGCACATTTCACAAACATTACAGATACAATATAAATAACTAATATAAAAAATGTAGTAGTATTTGTTAGTAGAAGATAAAACAGACTGGAATAATTGCATATCTATCAAGGAGATCTACATCCAATATTGAACATCAAACGATAGGAAATGATGATGATGCATTCCTTAGAACATAAGTATATATTTAAATCTTCCCTGCACTACTACGAACATTTTATACTAACCATTCTAGAGTTTTAGTAAGACTATTAAACAGCAATTGATTTTTATATGTATATAAGGGATCATCATCATCAGCCTATATTAGTCCACAGCTGGACATAGACTAGGGGACTAGTGAGCCCCAAAGCAACCTATTTTCAGCTTGATACGACATAATACAAAATTGCAGAGTACATGGATACATACTCAATCTACAATTTAGTTTATTAACAAAATAGTAAAGTTACTCACATCAATATATAATTACTCTTTTATGTCACCACTTTCCTTCTTAAAATATATACCAAAAGCTTCAGAAGCTTGAGCCAAAGATTCAAAAGTCATTGGTGTAACATCATTATCTATTGGTTTATTTTCACCATCATCTGTAGGATCTGTAAGAATTGTTAATTTGTGTATAGTTTTTTATAATAAGAGCTGTTAACACACTCTATAGGAATATATTTAAAAACAAAGGAAGTCAGAAGAATTTCTTCACTCAGGGGTAAAAGTAGAAAAATATAACAATTAATTTAAATTCTTATTAAAGTTGATTATAGTGAGTGGATGGCAGATATCTTCATATGATTATTTTAATATTACATCTCGCACAAGTTTTCCCAATATAGATATATAATTAAATATGATAAATATTACTATTCAGTATATCAGAAATCTAGCACCTATACACAAGCTTCAAGCTTACCATGAGGCTAATTGTCGCTGTGCAAAATTGTCCAGTAATTTTTTTTTTTCTATATCCAAATGATCAGTCTAGCTAGATACTTTAAGTGCATGTTACATAAATTATACTTTTACTTCTAACTGATTTAACTTTATGAGATTTCAGATATACATTTTTGATCAAATTTATTGCATTTATTATTATTAATAGTAATATACTACTTGATAAAAAAAAATTAATTATGAATAAAACCTAATACTATTATAATGTATTTTTTGACATATTATTTGTTGTGTAACATAATATTATAGTAAACCCCCTTTACCTTTGCCTTCTTTTGGAGTAACATAAGCATGTTCCAAGTTTATATGTTTTCTTGTCTTACACAAAAACTTCAAGTTCTTTTCAGGTACCTTATCAAACAATGGGTCTTCAGAACATGGTGTTGGATCTTCTTCAAAAAACATGTATGTTCCTAGTGAACTTTCATGTTTTCCTGCAATTGAAATTCATTTAGCAACACACACATAGTAACATTACAGACTTAATCGATGGTGAATAAATCCAATAAATATTAGATAGTATTTAATGTATGTACTAATAATAATAAATAATTTTGCTACTCATATTCATGCGACCGGTACTTTTTTGGTAGGATGGAGTAATTTTACAATGTCTATAAAATTTGAAGTTCTCAGTATATGTTCCATAAGATTATAATAATACTCACCAATAAAAAAAGTATCGTCCATTTGTATAATAGGAGCTTTATCATTTATGCCCAAAACATGAACACTTCTATATTTATTTATATTGATGTTATCCTCAAATTCTGCATACACTAAAATCTCTTCTTCAGAATCAGATTCTACTGCTTCCATTACAAAGTGGGTGCTGAATTGTTTATTTATTTTTCGTAATCGTAACGTAACCAACACGATAACCAAACTTTAACAAACTTTTAGTCAACCAACAACACACACATAAATAAATAATAAATAACACAATGAGTGAAGTGAACTATATAATACCTATGCGATTCCATTCACCATTCACTTCATCATACATTTGAACTGATCCATTGAATTGAAATCACAAAACCTAATCAGTTTTAATAAATTATTTTATTTCGTACCTCATTAAAATAAAATGATGTACTGTAAATTATGAACAGTTTTGATTATTTATTCTTATTAAAATCTTTCTATTAAAATCTAGAATTAATTAAACGTTTAATCGCGCGGGGATTATGTGGAATTGATAGTGTAAAAAGCTTGACGGAAATTTTGACAGTGGCAGTGTCAAGTTTCCATATTTTGAAAAAACTAATTTGACAGTAAAGAAAGCCACGAGTGAGTGACGAAATTTTTGTAACTTCAAATCAAAAACTCGAGCGATACATCTAGAATATTCATTGTTCATTTTGAGAATCTCGAAACTCTAGCCTAAATAAGCATGTCGGACTGGGATACTGTTACCATTCTACGTAAAAAACCTCCAAAGGCGTCCGCTCTAAAAACTGAACAAGCAGTGAACGCTGCGCGTCGTCAAGGAGTACCTGTGGACACACAGCAAAAATACGGAGCAGGGACCAACAAACAACATGTAACCACAAAAAACACCGCCAAGCTTGACAGAGAGACCGAGGAATTAAAACACGATAAAGTCCCTCTTGATCTTGGGAAATTGATAATGCAGGGAAGACAATCCAAAGGCATGAGTCAGAAGGATTTGGCGACCAAGATATGTGAAAAACCACAAATCGTCAATGATTATGAAGCTGGTCGTGGTATACCAAACAACATAGTTCTTGGTAAAATTGAAAGAGCAATTGGAATAAAACTAAGAGGAAAGGAGAGAGGCCAACCGCTACAGCCTCCTGGAGCTAAGAAATAACGCAGACTTCAGGGGGCGATATTACCTACTTTGATTTGTTTATGCTTCTAACTTTTAAAAAAGTCTGGGTTGTTAAATTTTGTAAAGTCAAATAAATTGTGATGCAATATTTTCATCATTGTAATAATGTATTCTAATGTATGTGAGTAAAGTGTGCCACTACTACTATGGAAAAATATTATTTAACCCATTTCTATCAGTATCCATGAGTTCATTGTTACAGGTTTTTATAAAATGTAGGAGCAAGAGTTTAATAATTTCAGAAATAGATGTGATATTTGAAGACTTGTCTTTATTTGAATTTATCTACCTACACTCTTCTTGGCAAGGGGATAACCACTGGTATTATTCCCTGATAGGTTACAAGTCACCCACATAATTTTTGTGATCTTAAAATTACTTCTATTTTACTAGCAAATTTTATTTAGGTACCTGTTTAATCAAAGTAATAAGGATAAGATCTGTTATGATCTTAATATGGATCATCACAAATTTTATCTAATACAAAATATTTTTGTTGTAAACATTACAGCACATCTAAAGTTAACTTTATTCTTCTTCTTCTTCTTTTATTTTTGGTAATTTTATTATTGAATACACACCGGTCTTGTTTTAATTTGATCCACTTTGACAATAGCATCAATGTGAAACCAAAAAAAAAACTCAAAATAGGTCTAAAAATTTCGCACCGATTCTCTATCATAGTTAGTTAATCGGTTTTTTACGTAAAAAGACAAGGTTTTAGATTATGGCGAACGTATTATAAAGAAATTATGCCATCAACCGCCAATGTCATGTAAATGGATGCCATTATTAATACATACTAAACCCGAATAAAAAAGTCTTCCAAAGGTATTTATTTGGTTTTAACTGAGGGTTTTAAGATTGAGGAATGAGGACTAGCCCAGTTTATACGAGAAGAAGAATAAAGCCCGTCAACCGCCAAAATGACAGTGACATCTCTGTCGTTATAAAAAAAAATTCCACATAATGTTCCATATGTGTGTAATCTGGCGTATTATTTTGCCAAATTGTCATCACACGAAACGAATTAGAATTACGCTCCTAACAAAAAAGATGTGTAACGTGACAATGAAATCACCATCCTAACTTAATAACTTACGTCCTTGTCCTACCAAAAACACTCAGATTTATAAAAGTATAAATTTAATATTTGTAACAGACTTTTATAGTAAAAATAATTTATTTTAATTTAATTTGGCTACCTTAATTTACTCAGACTGCAACACTAAGACCGAAACTTTGATTTTCTGCTGTCTCTGTCTGTCTGACTGCCTGGTTGCAGAAGCAGTAATTTCAATACAAAAATTCTGAAATTTCTGAATTTATTTAGTTTCAAATTGTTGTTAGGTTTAAGTATATAGGTTATTGAATTAAAGTTATGAAAGTTACAATATAATTTTTGTTCGTGCAAATCATTTTGTAGCAATAATTTGATATAAAAATGGCATTTTCTTTTGGTACCAATACTGCTGCTAGTAAACGTGAGTATCAGTGTTTATATCTACTGTACAAGCTTTTTGGTTTCGTTCTCTAATTAAAACCTTGTTTCCAGCGTCATTCTCATTCGGCGCAACAAATACAGTGTCTACAGCAAGTGCCGGTTTCGGTTTTGGAACCACAACTTCATCGGGATTTGGTACTACACCGGCGACATCTTCAGCCTTTGGAGCTACAAATACTACAGGATTTGGCGGTTTTGGTGCTACTGCTGCTCCTGCAGGTATATAAATTCTGTTAACAAATGAGAATTCATTTTATTTGTGGCCATTAATTAGTTCATTCTTGTATAAATTCTTATTTCTAGAATGAACTAATTAAGAAGTATACAATAGGTCTTTCTCATGTAATTTTATAATAATAAACGTTTTGACGTTTTAAGCTCTATGCTGTCTGACTTGGTCATGTAGGTAATGTAACTGCTTTATATTTCTAAACTATGTTAACCAATCGGGAAGTTTAACAAGTTCTTAAAGTGAACTAAGTTTTAAGATATACCAGAAGATTCCTTAATTATTATAATAAAATAATACAAATATATAAAATTCTTCATCCATATACATTTATTGCAACTGTAACTGAACAATAGATACTTCATAACAGCTTATTCATTCGGGAACTGTGGTTTATTTGCCTGTTTTAATAAAAGAAGTTTGCAAATAAAATAAATAAATATTGCTTGACAATTCACAAATCAACATCTAGCCCCATAGTACACTCTGATAATCCAAGTTTTGCAATAAGTTTCCATAAATTTGTTTTTCAGCAACACCATTTGGAAGTTTAGGAGCCACTCCAGCTACAACTGCACCTTCTTTGTTTGGTGCAACTGGATTTGGGGCCACTGCAGCTAAACCAGCCACAGGTAACTTATCATTTAATACCTAAAAGCTGGTTTATACAGGGTCAGTGACTGACTTCGAAATAGAGACAAGTCAGTGCTGACCCGACAAAAACCCTGTGTAAACTGATTTGAAGTCAGTACAGTGGCTTGAAGTCAGCGCTGACTTGAATATTCGGACACGAATATTTTGAAGTCAGTTGGCGCCCCCCGCCACCCGCGCACCCCCGCGCCAGCCAAATAAACCCCGTGTAAACAGACAAGTCAGTGCGTGGTTAGTCACTGCCGCTGCGTTGTAGAGTGACCACGTTTTTTCGCTGGCGATAAAAATGACGCGTAAGCTTAGCGAAGACGAAACCTTAAAATTGGTGCAATTATATGGCGAAAACGAGTGCCTTTTTTTAGTACTCCGCGGGATCTTCAAATCGCAATTGCTTCAGCAACAAAGCAGAGCCACCAGTTTCGTTTCTATCGTCAATCCATTTTCTTACCGATTGTCAGTTACCCAGTTTATTTTTAGTTATCTCATTTTCTACCATTTCTATTAACTCATTCAACAGCAAAATTGATAAATTTTTCAACAAATAATTATATCGTCGTTTCAGTTGTTTTCGCGAATTCATTTTTCCCACTGACTTCACACACGTGTGCTCACCGTGAGAAACGCATCACTACTACTTACTTCATGTAAACAGTTAACAGGCTTGTCTACTGACCCTTTGTAAATCAGCCATAACACATTGTTGAGCAATATTTATTTTATTAACATTTTGGTTTTCTTACAAGAATATATAAATACAGTACCTATTAGTTTTAACCCATGTGTATAATGGGATAATCTAATAAAAATTGTAAAATTGCATGTGTTTATGTTATCTACCTACATAATCTATAATAATAAATCTGTAAGGTAAAGTTCAGTCATGGAGTAATTGAGTTTATTTTCAGAGAAGTGTTTATAGGCTCAATATATACTGAAACTAATTTGACGATTTTCCCGTTTGTACATAATATGTCTGTTACTTGATAACTCTTAACTTAACTTTATTTTTTTTTCCTATTAAGTTTTTTATAAGTTAATTTTTAGTTAATAAGTTAAATAAGTCAACCGTCATGAACCGTGTTGTTTAAAGGTTGTTAAATCTGAATAAAAAAAAAAAAAAAAAAAACTTAAACCAATGATCCTAATTACCAAAAATCCGCGGGCACAGCTAGTCTAATATACAATTTAATTTCCAGGCTTTGGTGCAGGTTTCGGCACAAGCACATTTGGCGCAGGTACCGCATTTGGAGCAAGTACCGCCGCCCCCACTTTCGGCACAACTACACCAGCATTCGGAACAAATACATCAGCGTTCGGCACAACTGCACCAGCGTTTGGAGCAAACACACTCGGCGGGACAAACACGTTTGGTACTACCAACTTTGGCGCTGGAAATACTCTTGGTGCCTTTGGTGCTAAACCAGCCACTACTGGTTTTGGTGGATTCGGCACTGGACTCGGTACTGGACTAGGACAGACTACACAGTTTGGGCAGCAACAGGTTTGAATTATTGATTTATATAATCCTCAAATTGGGCATATATTAACTATTAATAATCTGAAATGCATAATGGAATTAAATAGGTTCAATAAAACACCATATTACACCCAAAACAAATTAATTATAACTGTATCGATTTCATGTATGTCATACTAACTAATGTCCATCAGATCAAAAAAAAACTGTTGTTAAAAAATTTCATAAAATGTTTGGTTTGTTTTTCAGCAGCTACAGCCACAGCAACCCCAAGGGCCAGCAAATTCATCTGAAGCTCTAGTTGCAGCGGTTTACAATTGTGTTGTATTTGGTGATGAAAGAGACCAGGTGCTCGCTAAATGGAATCACCTGCAAGCCCAGTGGGGCTGTGGTATGATATACCTATTTTATTATTCGTGTCTTAATTTGTTGTGGGGGAACTAGGATCTGCACTGACGTCTCGCTATGGAGCGTATTGTATTCGTGTCTTAGTTATACAAGTAAATTTTAAGATGGGACAGTAGTAACAGATTCTTTACCCATTAATTTTTTGTTTTGAGTTATGTGTGTACTCAAATATAACTTTTACTTGATCATTTTCATTAAAAAAATACTAACTAAAATGATCATTCTTTCTCCTGCTTGTTTGCAAATATATAACTAAAAAACATGTCTTTCAATATTGATTATTTATTGTTATTTACAGGAAAAGCATACTATAACCAAAACGCACCTGCATTAGAGCTGAATGAACAGAATCCTCTATGTCGGTTCAAAGCTGTTGGCTACTCAAAAATTGGCGGGAAGGAAGAAAAAGATGGGCACGTCACTATGATCTTCAACAAGACTGAACAAGATGTCAAGTGAGATTTATTTAGATTTTTTTTACTTTATTTTAACCAATGATTCATCATAATAATTATATACTTATAAAACTTATTTTATAATGTTACAGGACAAATCAACAAGCGCTAGTAACATCTCTACAGAGTCTTCTCGGGAATAAGCCGAACTTAGCAGTCACTGTTGACTCTGTCAAAGCTATTGCTGAAACCAAAAGTCAGGTATGTGTGTGGGAATAAGCCGAACTTAGCAGTCACTGTTGACTCTGTCAAAGCTATCGCTGAAACCAAAAGTCAGGTATGTGTGTGGGAATAAGCCGAACTTAGCAGTCACTGTTGACTCTGTCAAAGCTATCGCTGAAACCAAAAGTCAGGTATGTGTGTGGGAATAAGCCGAACTTAGCAGTCACTGTTGACTCTGTCAAAGCTATCGCTGAAACCAAAAGTCAGGTATGTGTGTGGGAATAAGCCGAACTTAGCAGTCACTGTTGACTCTGTCAAAGCTATCGCTGAAACCAAAAGTCAGGTATGTGTGTGGGAATAAGCCGAACTTAGCAGTCACTGTTGACTCTGTCAAAGCTATCGCTGAAACCAAAAGTCAGGTATGTGTGTGGGAATAAGCCGAACTTAGCAGTCACTGTTGACTCTGTCAAAGCTATCGCTGAAACCAAAAGTCAGGTATGTGTGTGGGAATAAGCCGAACTTAGCAGTCACTGTTGACTCTGTCAAAGCTATCGCTGAAACCAAAAGTCAGGTATGTGTTGTGTATCTATAAGGCCACCGATACACTGACTGTTATTATTATTAAAGCGCGAAGACACTTCTGTGTCGTATGTTCTATGTATGTTCAGTCATTTTATATTTATGAATTTGTAATCATTGACATGTCTAAAATTTGTATTATGCAATTTATGGAAATAAATACTATGATTATGACTATGGCCATCTTATATGAAAATATAAAAATTGCGTTTAAATTGCTTAAAAAATAGTTATTAAACTAACTATCAAATTCATAATTTCTAGGTGGTAATCTACGTGGTCGACAAAAACGCGAACAACTCGCACGTAGCAGCGACTGAACTGAGCAATTTCATGAACAGCGGCGCTCCGAAGAACGCACTCAGCGGCGCCGGCTGCGTCGCGGTGGCGTCCTGCGGCGCGCCCGGCCAGCAGGCGCTGCTGCAGTACCTCTCCACTCCTCCGCCAGGTACGTACTACATTGTAACTGCGCTGTGTTCATGGACAGTGGCGCCCCCCGCCGGCTGCGTCGCGGTGGCGTCCTGCGGCGCGCCCGGCCAGCAGGCGCTGCTGCAGTACCTCTCCACTCCTCCGCCAGGTACGTACTACATTGTAACTGCGCTGTGTTCATGGACAGTGGCGCCCCCCGCCGGCTGCGTCGCGGTGGCGTCCTGCGGCGCGCCCGGCCAGCAGGCGCTGCTGCAGTACCTCTCCACTCCTCCGCCAGGTACGTACTACATTGTAACTGCGCTGTGTTCATGGACAGTGGCGCCCCCCGCCGGCTGCGTCGCGGTGGCGTCCTGCGGCGCGCCCGGCCAGCAGGCGCTGCTGCAGTACCTCTCCACTCCTCCGCCAGGTACGTACTACATTGTAACTGCGCTGTGTTCATGGACAGTGGCGCCCCCCGCCGGCTGCGTCGCGGTGGCGTCCTGCGGCGCGCCCGGCCAGCAGGCGCTGCTGCAGTACCTCTCCACTCCTCCGCCAGGTACGTACTACATTGTAACTGCGCTGTGTTCATGGACAGTGGCGCCCCCCGCCGGCTGCGTCGCGGTGGCGTCCTGCGGCGCGCCCGGCCAGCAGGCGCTGCTGCAGTACCTCTCCACTCCTCCGCCAGGTACGTACTACATTGTAACTGCGCTGTGTTCATGGACAGTGGCGCCCCCCGCCGGCTGCGTCGCGGTGGCGTCCTGCGGCGCGCCCGGCCAGCAGGCGCTGCTGCAGTACCTCTCCACTCCTCCGCCAGGTACGTACTACATTGTAACTGCGCTGTGTTCATGGACAGTGGCGCCCCCCGCCGGCTGCGTCGCGGTGGCGTCCTGCGGCGCGCCCGGCCAGCAGGCGCTGCTGCAGTACCTCTCCACTCCTCCGCCAGGTACGTACTACATTGTAACTGCGCTGTGTTCATGGACAGTGGCGCCCCCCGCCGGCTGCGTCGCGGTGGCGTCCTGCGGCGCGCCCGGCCAGCAGGCGCTGCTGCAGTACCTCTCCACTCCTCCGCCAGGTACGTACTACATTGTATATGTATAGCTTTTAAGGTTATATTATATATACAAAAATCAATTTATATTTGTCTCGTTTCAGGTATGGATGCGAGGTTATGGAAGCAAGCGCAGGCAGATAATCCTGATCCAAAGAACTACATTCCCGTGCCAATGATAGGCTTTTCAGAGGTCAGTCATTTTTAGTATTTAGCTTGCGATCAACTTATCAATATGTTTTATAAATATTTATCCACTAATACCTTTATGTGCCTAATTGCTCATCCACCTGTCCATAGTAAACTATTGGACCTACCCATACTACTATTGACAATATTTATTCAAACCAGGTTATTCCATATCTGTTGAACAGCTGAAGTTCCGTTCTAAATGCCAAGCGGAGGAGGCTCGCTTGCAAGCGGAGTGGCTGAAGCGCACGGGCGAGGAGCTGGGCGAGCTGCGCACGCGGCGCGCCAACTCGTGCGCGCGCCTCACGCAGCTCTGCGCGGGACTGCACCGGCTAAGGCACTCGCTGCTACAGGTATACTGAGGAGGCTCGCTTGCAAGCGGAGTGGCTGAAGCGCACGGGCGAGGAGCTGGGCGAGCTGCGCACGCGGCGCGCCAACTCGTGCGCGCGCCTCACGCAGCTCTGCGCGGGACTGCACCGGCTAAGGCACTCGCTGCTACAGGTATACTGAGGAGGCTCGCTTGCAAGCGGAGTGGCTGAAGCGCACGGGCGAGGAGCTGGGCGAGCTGCGCACGCGGCGCGCCAACTCGTGCGCGCGCCTCACGCAGCTCTGCGCGGGACTGCACCGGCTAAGGCACTCGCTGCTACAGGTATACTGAGGAGGCTCGCTTGCAAGCGGAGTGGCTGAAGCGCACGGGCGAGGAGCTGGGCGAGCTGCGCACGCGGCGCGCCAACTCGTGCGCGCGCCTCACGCAGCTCTGCGCGGGACTGCACCGGCTAAGGCACTCGCTGCTACAGGTATACTGAGGAGGCTCGCTTGCAAGCGGAGTGCGCTGTTATATATATATATAGGTATAGTAAAAATATATATCTATATGTATATTAAGTACATCAGAAATCTAGCAGCCGTAACACAGGCTTCGAGCTTACCAAGGGGCTAGATGTTGCTGTGTGAATTGTCCAGCAATATTTATTGAATAAGTGTTATTCGTAGGTGGTGGCTCGTCAAGAAGTGATGGGGAGGGTCGGCGCGGCGCTGTCTCCAGAAGAAGAGGCAGTCCGGGCTCGCATGCAAGAAATCTCATCGCAACTGTCTGCGCCCCCTCTGTACAATGTAAGTGTTTCACTTTCATTTTCGTGAGTTACACTATACATTTAATAGCAACGGGAATTACTCGACGTGTCGACCACGACAAGAGCAGTCTTTTTCACGAGGAGTGAGCGTCCCGCCGTGCTTCGTCCCCGAACCACCCGCGAACCGCGTGCGAGCAGAGCGGAGACGGAGCACGGCGGGACGCTCACTCCTCGTGAAAAAGACTGCGTGACGTGGGTTCGACTCCCACTCAAGGACCGAGGCTGTGATCTTGTAGTTTTTCTTATATCATTTTCTAATAATGTAAGTAGAAGTAATATTGACACCAGAGATAGTACGTTAAGTGATGAGAGGGCATCATTGCAAGAAGAAGAAGTGCATGCAAAATAATCTTTTCACTCTTTTTACGCTTGTATATAGCGATTATAGAACGCAAATATAATAAATATAATCCGATACATTCGACTGTATAAAAAACAAGTTCCAGATCAAACTATACACAATCATTACATATAATATAGTAAACAAAATACTGCCTATGCCTACCTAATAGCTCGAAGTTCAAATCCTGGTATACGACCTTTGAAGTTCAGTACAACATACTAATTACGATATCTATAACACGTGTGCTACAAAATTAGCAAGCAGGTACATAAAGTGATTTATCACGTTATCGTACCACCATAACACTTGTATCGTCTGGAGATAGCGGCGATCTGATATTGCACAGATTAGATATAAGGACCATGTGAAGGACGAGTGCTGGCTTTGATCCGGCTGTCTCGAGTGGTAAATTTATTGTATAGCTTCTGTATGTCTGGAGGGCATTTATATTAAATACATTTAAAATATAATTTTTACACGTCTATAATAAGCAATAAAACATACGAGTTGATTTAGTTTATAGTCTATGGCCTTTTCTATAATTCTACAAAATTAAAAATGCTAAAGTTTGTGAGAACGCTTGAATGTGTAACAAACATTCTTGCTTTCTTTTATGCAAAAACTACTGAATGGATTTTGATAACACTTCACAATCACAATCATATGTTTTCTTTACTATTTCACGCAAAATATATAGGTATAACTCTATTTCATTTCATTTCTAACTAGATTTCTTTTCACCGCGGGAAATCCAAGGCGCGGACGGAAAGCTAGTGTATTATTTTGTTCCAATACTTATGACATTTTGGGGTGCTTTGCTAATATTATAACTTTTTGTAACGTAAAAAATAACCAGAATTTACAAAGAATTCTTAACGTTCCCATAAAAGTATTAAAAGCATGTATAGTAAAACCATTTCTAAAATGAACGCCCCTCCACCGAATTCTGTATTTTTTTTTTCTGTGTATTCTGTTTTTCTGTATTTCCTCTCACACGTTGAAATCATCACGGTTTTGTGGAGGGGAGTTCATTTTTAGAATGGTTTTACTATACTTGTATGCACACAGTTCTTTGCTTATCTAAATTCATTTAATCTGCTATCTTTTAAAACTGATTATAACCGGTTTTAGGTATTATAGGATCACACGTTGGAATTGTATCATGCACTAAATGTGTGGAAATGGGCCTATTGATAGCGAGCGTTAAAATATATGTAGTAATCAATCATTCTAGATTTTAGAGATTATTTGAGACATTTATAGATGCTTGCCATATTGGCTAAGTGGGAGCACACTCGACTTTCATTTCGAGGATCGTGGGTTCTATCAAACCCCGGATGATTTTACTTCTTGCAATATTATGTGTGCTTTTAAAACACGTGCTCTAACGGTGACGGCAAACATCGGAAAGGCAAAGAGGAAACCAGCATGTTTTAAGAACTTCTTTAAAGATTAAGCACATGTGTCATTCTCCAAGCCGCACTTGGCCAGCGTCAATTCATGTTTGGAGAAGCCTTGTGACTCAGCTACAGCTAGTAGAGCCCACTTATTCACTTATATTGTACACCATTCTATGTCAAAATAAATGATTGATTGAACTTGATATATTATTATTTTCATGCTTCTTGGCACAGACATCGGTAAGAATTGTCCTTTCTTGAAAATATTGTTCTTTTTATTATAAAATGTAAATACTTTATACTTAATATTATATTCTACTTATCTTTGATTTGAAGCTTGTTTCTCTGAAACGATTAAAATCAACACCTACTTGAGAATATGAAAATATCTGACTGCGACGGACGCAGGTCCACTAGGGACGCAGGTTCCGGGTTCGATTTCCACCTCGGTTCAAATATTTGCACGATCTGCAAATCCAGATGCAAATCCAAAATGTTACCAGATATCTAGACCGTAGACAGGTGAATCAATTAAACAATACATATAAGTTTTTTCTTGTTATAGGGTCGTCTGAACGAGTTGCTCTGCGCCGTCCGCCTCCAAAGAAGCTCGAGTTCTGGGGCGTCCGTGGAAAGATACCATTTAGATCCAGGTAAATGAAAAATGACGTCCTTCCAAGGTTTTCCCAAAGGACTATAGTATGGGTTTATTCAAAAAGGGTATTCTGAAGCATTTAAAGATTTTAAAGGGTTCAGCAGCACGCAGGTAACATCTCTGATGCTACAGGCGTCCATAGGCTGCGGTAAACGCTCTCCATCAAGTGGGCCGCATGCTTTTCTGCCAACTTGGTAGTATATAAAAAAAACCCGTAACACAAGCTTTGAGCTAACCACGGGGCTAGATGTTGCTGTTTGAATGGTCCGGCAATATTTATTTATTTTATTTATTTAATATAATAATTTTTGTATCAGGTGCACAAGAAGATGTAAAACAGTTCCTGGCTATGCAGCAAAGAGGAATGGCTCATCTTCTAGACACGGCGCGAAAGGATCTCGCCGCTCTCAATACGATCGCGGAAGGAATGGCGAAACTCGTCCGAGCCTAGTCGTCTCCCTCTTATGTACGTAACTTTTGTATATGTCTTCTCTTTCTCTCAACGAAAGAGTCTGAATTCAATGATTGTTGTTTGATTGATCAAATAAATTTTTATGGCTGTAATATTTGTTTATCCTACAATTCCTTATACTAAGTAATAGTTTAATTGTAACTGTATGTTTGTCATTTTAATGCTAAGACGGAATTGATTCAAATGATGGGGAGTTTGGAAAAATACATAGGCTACTTTTACCGCGGGAAAAAGGTACATTCCTCACGAAAATCTAATAACGCGGGCAAAACAGCGAAGCCGGGAAGCTAGTATAATATTATATTTTGACTATTCATTATGTATGTAAAACTACATACATCAATTACACAGCAAGAGTTTTGAGTACTTTTCTTAATAGCGATTTTCAACTCTCTTCTCATAATGAGAAAGTTCACCTTGCTGATCTTATGAATTTCACAACATTATGCAAGTCTAAATTTTTCTTTTAATTTTGCCGACTTTGTTTTCATGTTTTAACTGAGATTGTAAATCTCTTGTCATGGATGTTGGCTCTTTGATAAGGATGTGCTGAGTGCGATGAATGTTAATATTTGAGTTGTCTTTGTTTTACTTAGTCATTATGTTGGAGATTGAACGATTTTATCTACATTGTCTAAACGCTAAAATTTAATTAGCTCGTGTTTCTATTGCAAATTTATTTATGATATTTTAATAATATGCGAGAAAAAAAAAACCCCTCCATTCTTAAAAGTAGCTGTATATGTATTTGAGTTTGAAGAATCTATCAGCGTATTTAACTACTGTTGTTAAATAATCTGCTTCTCCTAATAAATCGTGAAAAGCTACATGGGAATAAAATAAAATAAATATTAAAATATAACACTTATTTATTAAAACTAGCTTTTTGTACTTAAATCTAAAGGTAAATCAGTGCGTATGACTAGATCCTCAATAGGCCTGTACTCCACTCTCTTACTACACAAGTTCAACGGCATATCTTCATCATGTTCTCTGTGACTCAAATACGAAATCCCTTCTATTCTTTCTTCTCTAAATTTCTCCGAGATCGTTGGCCTTAGGATTGGATAGCTGATATTTGCGTAGTAACTTCTATAAGTATGCTCGTACATTTGACTGTACTCAGTATAAGACATTTCTTCGCTTGGAACTCTTACTGGGTATAATGGTTTAGGTCTGTACGTCACTTCAATTGGAGAGTAGGGAGTTTCCATTGGTGATAGTGGTGAGATGTTAGGCGGGTAGACTAATCTTCCGTGGATCGGTGTATTTACTAAGCGTTCCATAGATTCTTTCGGTGAAAATGCGTCGGAGTCTGATGATTCTCTTCGGATTTGCTCGGTGGTGAAGTGCTTGTAGGTTTTGACGTGTTTTCTGAGGCTGGACGGGTCTGTGTAACGTTTGTTGCAGCCAGGCACTTTACAGCAGTATGGTTTTTCTACAGCGTGTGTCCGTGTGTGCTTGAAGCGATCACTTGAATTCGAGTACGCTTTTCCGCAACCCTGTTGATAAAAGAAACGTTCTGTTAGTTTATGTTGTGAATGCTATATTCATTGATTGTATGTATGTAGGTAGAGTTCGTTCAAGTCACGTAGACCGAGCAATGCCAGAAAGCCTTTGTTTGTTTAAACTAATGTGTAAACTATTGTCGGACGCTTCTGTGATTTATTTGCCGACCATACTTAGGATGTAACTTAGAAACACACTAGAAATACAAGTGGTTAGCTGTATTATCTTGTGATATTTACCTCATAAGGACACACGTATGGTTTTTCTCCAGAATGTGACCGCAAATGGATCTTCAGGTTTTCTGCTCTGGAGAAACTCTTCTGGCACTGGTTGCATGTGTGCGGCCTTTCGTTAGTGTGCGTACGTACGTGTACCAGCATTTTGTAGCTGTGGAGAAAAAAAGTAATAATATTATAATATTACTGGACAATTTTTACACAGCGACATCTAGCCCCGTGGTAAGCTCGAAGCTTGTATTACGGGTGCTAGATTTCTGATATACTTAATATAATATACATACATAGGTAGATATTTTTTATTATACATATATAACACCCAGACACCCGGAACAAATATTTGCAGATCATACAAATTGTTGTTCCGAGGCGGGAATCGAACCCGCAACCTCTTGCGTCGCAGGCGGACCTTCGCCCGCTGCGCCACAGAGGTCGTCAAATATATATTATATTTTTTTATTTCAGAGAAAATATGTTTATTTTAGGCAAAGTGCATATTATGTTTTATTAAAGATACCTACATGAATATTCTGATAAAGTATTATCAGGATGATTAATACTAAGTCTGAAATACAAAAATACATCCGTAAAAGACTTACCGTGCATTAAATCCTCTCTGCGGGCGCGCGCATCCCTTCCACCCGCAATAGAAGAGTCCGTCGGAATGTGCGTGCGCGTGCGTTCTCGCGACGTGCGCAGAAAGTCGCGCGACACTGGGGAAAGTCGCGCCGCATCCTCGCCAACCGCAAGCACCCTCGGGGCAGTCCCCTTCGCGCTCAGGCGATGAACTACCCGATGAGTCTTCGTCTTCTAACTGGAGAATGGACAGGATTGTTATTATTAGTCTGTTATGCAATATGGATGGAAATATTATTATTGGTCTAATGTTTAGGAGTAGGTATAGAAACTGGAATTTGATACCCAGCTTAATTAAAAGTAGTAATAGATAGGCACTGGATTATAAGTTATCCGATTTAGGGTACAGCGATGAGCTTTATACGTTTTAATTTTAATATAATTATAACTGTTTTTTAGCTTGAATATTAACTAAACTGGTTTAGAAAACTTTTTAATAGTGAGTTTCTTGTGTTGTAGTCAATTTTAAACATTAATATAAAAAAATTGGCATTGCCTTTAACTGGTGCAGAAAGGTTGAAATCTTATTATAATGACTGACAAAATGATGAATGACAAAAAAAATATTATTGATGATGCAAAGTTATGTTATGTTAAATAAAAAAAATTGTTAAATGTAAATTATGTTATTAAAAAGTCATTCGTTTTATTTTAAAGGGGGTTATTTACCTCTTTAATATTGTCAAAATATGTTCAAAAGTTCTTAGAAATGATCGCAAAAAGCTTCAGGGTCCAAGATAAAACAAAACTCCAAAAACGGATAAAAAAAATGTAAAACAGGATTTCGATCCTTTGTAAATAAAAGTAAATTCACACCTGTGGTGGTTGCGGCGCTGGCACTGGCCTCGCCAAGTACGGCGCGAATCTCTCAGCAGGCATCCATCTCTGTACCCTACACCCCCCGGCAGGGAATTCCTGTCTCCAATGCGGAAACACCAACATGATAACTAGTCAATAAAATACAGCAGGTTTACTTGTGGTCACCACACAGTCGCGACGGACAATGATACGCCGAACACCGCTCGCTTACTTATAAAACGTCTCGCTGTGACAACTAGCTGATAACAATCCCCTGCGAACTTGCTCTGTTTTCGTTGTTTCACACTAAAATAATATAATTCTTTCACGTTTAAGCGTTTATTTAGGTCCTGCTAATTAATTCTGATGTGGAAATATTTAGTTTTGCTGTTTTTGAGCGTTAATGGGCTAGTTTGGTCGGTTGTGTGACTCGTGTTCGCTTATCGGAAGCCGCTTGGTCCGGTGCGCGTCCAGTTATTACCAGATTGATAGACCGCGGTTCAATAGGTGACTGATATTGTGCCGCCTCAGAGCGACCTCTTACTGGTTCTGTTTACGAACTCATTACTCGAGACTTTGAGAGCTGTTGTTTTGAACGTTGTCTTGTATCTTCGGTACTTAGTTTGTGCTTGTATCTAATGGCGAGAAATTCTTATGCAATTTACTGTATGGATTTATTGTTGATACTCTTGTTAAATCTTTGTAATGTTGACTTTCTCACAATTTAGTTTTCTCTGTTACTGAAACTTCACCATTTATTTGAAATTCTTCATTTATTTCGTTACTAACTCTCTCTACTAACTTCGTCTTGGTCTCGAACGGCTTTTATTCTTTCTAAACCGACAAAACAGTTTAATTTAAAAATCGATCACTAAGATACCACGTACAAAGCATCCCTTCACATCAAAAGATCTTTCAATAAGTATACCTACTACTTTATCGGATGTCTAGACCAGATAACGCAAATCTACTTTTGGAACTTTTCCGTAAATAGGTACCTGCTTATGATAATGCTTAAACTAACAAGGTCTTTAACTTTTAAAGACTAAGATTATACTAGCGTTTTTTCCTTCAGAAATAAGTCCTGAAATAATAATTATATACAACATGTAGTATGCATTATTGTGCACCGTTAATCACTATCGTTTAGAATATTAATAATCAAAATCTTTAGTCGCTGTCAGTGTCACTGCCTGCCGCCTCTCTCGCTGGTACGTCATTCGCATTTTAGTGCTCAACCGTTCGTCACGTAAAATTGCGAAAGTTTCGCACTAGTAAAATAAACAATTGTGAACCAATATAATTACGTTTTATCATGGCCAAAACAAGTTTAATTTGCCATTCTTACGTAAGTGATCAACTACAAATCATAAAATTTGTTATAAAAATCCAAGTTGAGTCCAAGTGACTCGGAACCAAATCATACCATTAAAAATGGTAAGTCAAGTTATTATTACAATTATGCTTAGCTATTTTGTGGGCATAGACAACAAAAATACATTCGGGCTGATCGTCGGACAGTCTCATAATTATGATGTCATGCCGCACTACCCTCATCTTCAATGTAGGTTATTATAAGCTTATGTAGCTCATATTGTGCGCAAAGACAACAAAAATGCATTCGAGCTGATCATCGGACAGTCTCATCGCAACAATGATGTCATAACGCGCTACCCGCATTTGCAATGTGGTTTATTGAAAAGTCAATTTATTATTACAAGGGTACCTACTTATGTAGCTCATATCGTGCGCAAAAACAACAAAAATACATTCAGGCATCGGACAGCCTAATCGCAACAATGATGTCATAAAGCGCTACCCGCATTTACCGTGGATTATTGAAAACAGATACTGTGCTAGTTCTGTGTACAACAATACGTATTTATACTAATAATGTACTATGACAGTCATACAATGCATTCGAGCAGTATTCAGGACTGTCTCATCGCATATTGACTATCAAACTAACAAGTTAATGCACTCGAGCTGATCTTTGGGCTGACTCATCGCATTTGTACAACATATTTAGAAGAGAATTATATCGAGCTGTTCTATGGGCTGTCTCACTTATTCTACTTCCCTCATTGCAACTGGACATGGAGTTGATAAATATAAACCCCATAGATTGGGGAGTTTGTGTATCCACCGCACTAAAAGGTTTGTTAGCGGCAAATTTAATTTACCACAGTGAGTTGATAGGTTAAGTACCTACCTACACAAATGACGCTGCAGCCTATCTTCTGATAAACATATCCCAAGGCGGTTTGATGAAATCTATGGGAAAATATTGGGTGGCACTATTCTTAGGCCATCGCCATACGGCACTTTTGGCAAAACAAAACACAAAGATAGATTTGACATTATTACAGTGTAGTGTTACACAAGTAAAATTTATTTGAAACATTCGGATATACTTTTGGGTTTATCCTACGTGTAATTATTAAATTGTTTTAAATATTATACTTAACGTCCACTTATTTGAAAAATAAATATGGAATAGAGTAGTTCCTACTTGGTGATTTATGCATAGTAATTATGCATAATACCTACCTACTTTTGCATTATAAATAATACAAACAATCACCATTAGATATTTATCAAGATATCATAATTATCTATAATGTATACCATGTATACCTACAATACCTATGTTTTATTATTATTATTACTACATCCTGCAAGTTGTAGATTTTCCTGCATAAAATGTTTCCTTCCATACGTATCCGATTATTTTGGGATTGAAGCGAAATATATAAGCAAACTATAAAGTGGTTTACTTGTGACCAACATACGCAACTTTATAAATATTAGACTTGTAAAACAATAAGAACGAGCTATGAAGAAGTTTACAAGGTTGAACTATGAAATATTCAGCATTCTGAATCTGTTATTAGGTTTTTTCAGTACCTCTGATGCAAACTGGCTAATCTTACAAGGAAACAGCCGATCGCATCGAATAATACCGCACATCCAGAAGTCTACATCCGTAGTCCAGTTCATCCAGGACGCCAGTGCAGCAGTGGACACACCGCCGACACAGCCGCCGAGCATAGAGGAGACGAGGTACCCAAAAACCATCGGCCGTATTTCCGACATCAATAACCCATAGTAACTACCATCTTGGTACAAATATCTGCTTATAAACAGATGTTTTTATTTTTTAAACAGTCGTTTAACATTCGGTCCGCCTCTTGGTGAGACCTAAGTACAAAACTAAAGGTTTGTGTACAATAATAATATAATCCAGCATTGAAGGATCGCAGCAATCAAGACATCGCAGCGTGCTCAACTATCTTATATTACTATAAGTTCATTCCTGGAATCTTGTTAAAATCCATACCGAATTGAAATGTGCATTTTAAAGATAATCTGCTATGGTGTGCGAAAGAAGATTCCGCCTCGCGGCACCAGCCGCATTATGACCGATGTACATATCGGGTCAAGCAAGACCAAGCGTGTTTTACCAACATGAAATATACAAACCTACTTGGCTGTATGCTGTAGGGTGCGCCATCACTGGCGACTAAGAAATTATTGTCAGTTTTCATGTGTGCAT
The DNA here is from genome assembly GCA_963691955.1 of Chloroclystis v-ata. Taxonomy (NCBI): domain Eukaryota; kingdom Metazoa; phylum Arthropoda; class Insecta; order Lepidoptera; family Geometridae; genus Chloroclystis; species Chloroclystis v-ata. The sequence goes on from OY829905.1 coordinate 9,414,678, forward strand.
GTCGGAGAGTTTTTTCTACGCTACCTACGTCCATTGAGTTACGGATAATACGTACAACTATTTCCAAATTCTCTCTCAATGTGATACACTAACGTGTTTACAATTTTTACATGATACAAAATATAATTATGAACATTCTGCTGTTAAGTGTATAGTAACTTCCTAAAGTTATGAACCATGAATCGCTTCAGATAATCCACTATTAGCGTTGCTACATTTTTAATATCATTTCATATTATAATAACTATCAATGTAACCGTTTCAAACTTACATAGTTACCTACTATGTAAACTAAATATTATTATAAATAGTTTTATAACTGATTTCTATAATAGTGTCTATGATTGGGTTAGCTGGAGACCTATTATGAATTCAACTTCGTTTGAATATAAATCCAGGGTTTCACAAACACATGTTATTGAGTTAAACCCCATGATTTCTGTTTTGCATCCACGGGATGAACCAGCTGTCATGCAATGGAACACATCGCATTTTTAAAGAAATTAACATCTGGATAAAGTTATCAAAACATATAATATGAAATAAGTTGGTATTTTCAACCACTGCATAGTCGGTTTTCTAGTGTGCGCTTGCCCAGAAATTTATTGGCTTTGTTATAAGCCTTAAAATTGTATATTTTTATTTTCTCCATTCGACGAAAATAATGGTAGCTCCACGCTACCCTATAATCATTCTAAAGAATTTAAAATGACAATACTGTAGATAAGAGTTGTATTGTTAATTCTGGCGCCTCAACAACGGGGTATGGTTCGTGTGGTTGTAGAAAAGGTACCGGCTGTAGACCTTGGTCGAAATATAATATCAATTTCCATACAGATAAAGCTGCAAGTTATCTACTATCATTATAGGTTATAAATATAATTCCTTTTTTGCATCCATACATCAATAGAATGAGAGAAAACCAGTCTCCCTTCTAAGTGAATTAAACTACTGTCACGACTGAGTCCTCGAAAAACGTTACTAAATAAGTACAATTAACCCAGATCTTTTTGTCTTTTGCAAATACAAAAAAAAAAAAAAAAAAAATGTGACTTGTAAGGTTATCTACAGTACAAGTTTAGTGTCTAGACACGCCTGACATCTTCCCTTTACGTTGTCTATAATATTATTTTAATAATTTAATATAAATATTTTTTTATACTACGTTTCTACGGTTTTTTTTTGACTCTCAGTTAAACAATTATTTACAAAACCGAAGAAGAGGCTTTATATAGGTTATATTTAGCCGTTGTATCTGTTATTTAGAAACTTTTTACATAATAATTAATCTTTGACCAGCAACAATAACGTGTTAAATTAATTTTTTGTCGCTAAGACAATTATATATTATCTCCACCATACGGGGACATCCACAACAATCATTTAGTATAATCTCTACCAAGTATGTAGCACAATAGTTGTCTGGGAAGGTCGTGTATATTTAAATATACACCATACATACACATTTGTGAATTTAATATTTGTTACAGTTTTGAGTGTTGTTTACAACAATTTTTATATCTTATATTATTCTTTTCACCACAGTTATTTAACTTTACATACAAAATTGTATGTATACTCAATAGCAACAAGATAGTGTAACTATTGGTACTCCTTTGAATAGTTCTAACATAATATATTCAGACGATCGGATACATGAATATTCGATCACAAGTTTAAATCCTCTATGGATGTTTTGGAGTAAAACTATCGATTTCAGTAAAAAATAGTAAAAAAAATGTCCTACTGACTTTAGAAATGTTTTTGGTACTAGTAAACCGAATAGAATCTAAATAAATTTTGATATGAGTATGATCGTTTTATCACCAGTGTATCTTATTGGCGTTTGGGAAAGCCCTTTATCTATGAATAAAATCATTGTAAACCCACGCATTAACCATAGAGATTAACAGCTACAGTTAAACATTATGTAATTACTAATGTTTAAACATTATGTTTTTACTAATTACAACTAAAACGGTTCTTCCTTTGCAATGGAAAGGTTCTGCAAAAGAACAATCATACAAACCTGGAGAACATCTTCATTTATGAGATTTGTTTTAACACACAAATAATAAGCCACAACTTTTTTATGTTGATAGTGTAATAAAAATACTGTTCAAAATAATATAATTATAACAGGGTAAAGAATCTTGGAATTTATTTAATAAACGAAACAGTGGTTTCCCACATCATGACATATAAAACATATATGATTTTGAGTAAAGTTACTCATAATTCTAAGTTCAACTTAATTTAGTATAATTTCTCTATTGAGTAATTCTAATATGATTTTATTTCCTCAATCAGCTCTAAAAGTCTACATGTTGTATATAATTATTATTTCAGGACTTATTTCTGAAGGAAAAAACGCTAGTATAATTGATGATTAAACGAACTTACCAAGTGAAGTTCTATCATAATTATACGTTGCGTTTTTTCCGAAGAAATAAGTACCAATTCCCTCCCAACCCAAGGACCCTGATGCTGATTTGATTTCGTCAACAAAATCAAGAAAAACTATTCAAGAATATCTGATGTAATATATCTCTAAACGAAATGACGTACCAGCGAGAGAGGCGGCAGGCAGTGACACTGACAGCGACTAAAGATTTTGATTATTAATATTCTAAACGATAGTGATTAACGGTGCACAATAATGCATACTACATGTTGTATATAATTATTATTTCAGGACTTATTTCTTCGGAAAAAACGCAACGTATAATTATGATAGAACTTCACTTGGTAAGTTCGTTTAATCATCAAATATATCATAAACGCTGTTAGTTTTGTGTTTAAAAAGATAAATTGTACACTAATAGTTTCAAATTACCACGCAAAATGTGGTTATGTGAGAAAAAGATCGTGTTCATTCATCATCTTTTCAGCCATCGGACGTCCACTGCTGGGCATAGGCTTAATGATCTCCAGGTATAATGCATGATAATATATGAAGCATCAGCATAGCTTATATTTAGGGTTGGGCCAACACCTTCATTAATATCCTCAAAATGCGTTCTAAAAGTCATCCAACATCTCGGCGGCCTTAAAAATGCGTTCTAAATGTATACTCACGAAACATTATATTTCAATGTGAATAGCGTATTCAAGTATTCACCTACATTAGGTATGTGCTGGGTAGGGTAGACAGACGCTATCAGATTTGATAAGCGTGATCAATAATCGGAATTTTGGACACGCCGCCACCCTACAGGTAAGGCGTGATCGGTTCCATTATCTTGGTACGTGATAGAGACGACTACCGGGTCATTTTCGCAAGGTTACATTTACCTTCTCATTTCATTAAATCGCAATTTTTTCAGTTAAGCCAGTATTTGGTCTATCATTTTTAGGTTTTTGGAGAGCGCTTTGGTCAGATATTATATTATTATTCTTGTTGAAAGTTATATATTGCCGTGGGAAAATTCATAAACTGGGTAGAGCAGGTTAAGGACCTTATTTAAATTAGCCTCATAGGTTTGAATTTGAATACTCGTAAATACAGAACTAATAACTAGAGAAAAATACATCACTTATTGATAATATAATAAGCATTAGGTTTTTGAAAAATTGTGCAATCAGTTCATTTACTGTCTGAAACGTTATTTGTGGCTAACATTCTTGTAACAGTTTATCGCGGAAAATTAAGGGTTTGGGATTTTCTTGATATTGAATATTTTTATCTATTTATGTTTGTATTTAGTATATTAGAAATCTAGCACCCGTAATAAAAGCTTCGAGCTTACCACGGGGCTAGATGTTGCTGTGTGAATTGTCCTGCAATATTTATTTATTTAATATCTAACCCAAGACTATCAGAACAAAAGCGAGCTCCAGACCGATTCTTCAGTTTAAATGTGTAGCAGTACTAGTGTTGATATTGAATATCTTTTTCTATTTATGTATGTATTTAGTAGGTATATTAGAAATCTAGCACCCGTAATAAAAGCTTCGAGCTTACCACGGGGCTAGATGTTGTTGTTGATGTTGTAGAATTGTCCAGCAATATTTACATATTTATTTAATACCTAACCCAAGACTATCAGAACAAAAGCGAGCTCCAGACCCATTCTTCAGTTTAAATGTGTACTGGTACTAGTGGTCACAGCAAACTGTTAACACGTCTGTGTGTGTGTCTGATTGTGTTATCACTACCACGTAGGCGGCGCGGCTGTGTGCGTGCGCCGACGGCCCCCTGCGGATGGCTCGCGTTCCGCTTTCTACCGGTTCGCTTATCTGCCTGTTTGTCGTATGGCATGATAGTGTGAGGATGAAATAGCGGGTATTGCGGCTGACGAAAATCTTACATTTGTACGTTAGTACCTATTGGCATTGGGATAAACAAGATATTTTGTTTTTGGTTGATTTTGATGCTTATTTATTAAGAAGAATTTCTGCCTAACACCCACATGCCTAAATTGCAATTGCAATTTAATTATATCGCAACGTATAAAAAACGCTATAGCTTTTAAAGGCAGATGTGACTACTTACTACTAACATAACGTCTACCTACATCCTAGATGGAGACGATGTCGAGCGAGATGGTGAACAATCACATTTTTTTATTATAATTCCAGCCACTTGCCTCCTTGATTCTTCATCATCATTACATACGTGGAGCTCCAACGCTCCGCTTGCTTATCCGTGTTCTCCATTCCATAAGTTTTTAGCCTCATCTGTTCTATAGTATTGTCACCCCTATTTTCAAGATAGCGGTCGGGAGACAAAGTTAAGCTTCTATTAAACCCCCCCACAACTCCCAAGAATAAAATTGCAATAGCAGGTCCTTAAATTGTAACATTTTAATGGACGTATAGGCTTTATCTGTAACTGGTGAAACTGCTTTAAATCTATCAAAGTTTGACATTTGTCTATCCACTTATCTTGATTAGGTACGTAGCATACGCAACACGCGCAGACGCATGCTTGCAGTGCGTGTTGTGCGTGTATTAGCTGTTGGTGGTTTGTCAAAGGATTTAGATTAGCGAAGGGAAAAAAACTGTGATCTGATATCGGTTATGAAGCCGGATCTGTTTCTGTAGACAAGATTATCGGCCACATGGTTTAAAGTAAATCTATTTGAATTACTGTGTGGATTGTCCAGCGATATTTTTTTATTTTATTTAGGAAGCTATGATTGGGCTCTACCGCAATATACATAAATTTAGAAACATTTATAGTTATAGAGACCAACAGTATAATATGGATTGGATCATTATCATATACCTATACCTATATGACTTTTGCTGAAGCGTTTGTTTGTTTGAACGTGCTAATTCTTTGAACTAAGGTTGGTGATTATACCAAATCTTCTGATGTGTTCTTTTGGGGAGACGTACGCCCAGGCTGGACGTAGTATGGGTTGTTATAACGACGATGATGAATTGATGACTAAATTGCTTGTAAAACCTTTTCGTGTCCTTGAACAATATTGAAATAGCATGGATTATTTCAGTAAAGCACCCACAGGTATTCTGTATTTGTCCTCGCTGTGGGGGAGGAAGTATTGGATTGACTCAATTTCACTTTTTATAACGTTCGTATTAAATACATACATACATCATACATTGTAGGGACAGATACGATGTAGGTATATACTTTTGCTGAATTTGTCGATAGAATGATTTTTGCCGAATATCATTTTAAAAATTTTAGTGCATTTAATTTTTAATCAATATTTTAATTTTAATAAATTTGTAGATATTTGTAAGATCTCAAAGAAAAGTATCTTAACATAAGCATTTAGGCGCTACTAAAGTATCACTAACGTTTCGTAAGTTGTCATGACAACAACGTTCCTAACTCCCAAAGGTTATTAGATATTAGAGTACCACACGTACTTGTAATCAGGTCAGTACATAGTGAAGTACTTCGCTGGTCCATATTGGTTGTTATCAACAGGTCGCCGGTCACTGGATAGTCTGGTTTAAACCGGTTCGCTCTTATCAGGGAATTGGATACGTGAAATAGTTATTTCATCATTGTTTTCTACCTGAAAGTCTCACCCTCCACTCAGACGGATTTGGTTCTTAAAATTGCGTCGTACCTATTCCTAGTAGATGCCTAATATGCCTATATTGTCTGGTTCATATTATATGCGCAACTCTACATGGCAATTATTGTATAATTTGTAAAAGCCCGTTACTTGTTTGATCGCCTTTTTGGCGACGTAAGTTTTGTGTTCCAGTTAAGGGATTACTTAGGAACGACCAGCAGCGTCGTTCTATCACTGTACCAACTTAGTACCATCACCAACTGGCCTGGTAGTCGTGGTGATTATACCAAGTTCCCAAGACCTAAGGTTACTACTGAGGGGACCCCAATAGAGATCAGGCGGTACTATTCTTAGGCACTACACGTCACGAGTGCAACCGTACGAAGCCACAGAATACAGAAATACGAAGTTTTACCTAATCTTATTGAATTTGGCTGTACAATTTAAATCTCTGTATTACGTCTCTTCGTATTACGTCTACGCGATGGCTGGCGATAACAGATAACGATAAGCTGTCTAATCCTTCGTCTGAAAGTTCGCAATGTTCATGTTCATGCGCGATGACAAGACCGACGCGTGCTGTCGGCGTGATTGCCCAATCAGGAACGCCGTACCGTCACCGCTCTAAGTCGGTTTATAAGCACTGACTTTTTTATAGGTACAGTCGGCTAAGAAAGTGCTCTAACAGTTTTGACAAAAGTTTCTGTGCGATGTAGAGATCGATATGGTTGACTTTTCTTACATAATTTAACTGACGTACAAATGAATCTCAACCGTAGGGTCCACATTTTTGCTGACTGTACAACATAATCGCCCCTATTTACGTTTCCACTGCTGGGACACAGGGAATTGTCTCTTGGCGAGAGAGATTAGGCCTTAATTCACCACGCTCGCCAAGTGCCTGTTGGTTAATGTCATATTGGACAATGAGACGTAATATATATATGGGTTGTTATGATGTTGGGTATGAAGCGGAAATGCATACATTCTAGAACTCAAACGAACAGTTTTGTCAAAGGGCCTATAGTTATAACTATGCTTTTAATTTCCATGTGAATGTATTTTTAATTGTTTTTATTCAGAAACATACAGTTATAAAAATAACATAAAATTAAAAAATTATTTCAGACCATTGAACCACATTACAATACCAATATTAGGAAACTGAAAACACAATTACACAAAACTAAACATTATTTTTTTATGTTTGTACTTTGAACCTTGTACCTTGAAAGGTATCACTATCAATCAATCTGTTGGTACGGTCTATAATCTACTTTGTATCTTTTTATTAATCAGTACTCTGACTCAGTATGCGATTAAACTTTGTACTCGTCAAGGATTAAAAATAATACTAATTTAGGGTTTCCATAGCCATAGATAAATTTATTAGAATAACTCAAGAACGTCTGAATCAATGCGGCTGAAAATTGGTGGATAACTTAGAACCAGGAGGTGGTCCTATTCTTGGGCCCGTACCACCCCACCTCGTGCATTAATACGATAGTAAGCAATAAAATATATCTATACTTATTAACGTTAGAACAAAAATTAATGTTATTTGTGACTTACCATCTTAAAATCCGTTTTGTCGCGGTATCTTATGAAAACTTTTTATTTAACAATGTCAGTTGTGCCTGCAGCGGCCAGTCGTCACCAACTGCTGTGAGTTTTCCCGCCAAAATAAAGCTTAGCCGACCACACGCGAACTACGCCAAAATAAAAACTCTAAAATAGCCGTTCGCGGTGAAATTAAAATAGTTGCGTACGCGTCGATTTAGCCGCCAGCGTGTCAATTTCCCCCCCAACAGAGTTTTCGTGAGTTGCGTAATAATAATCGGGCTTGTATAGGGCGTAATAATAATAAATATTTCTGGACAATCACACAGCAACAAGCCCCGTGGTAAGATCGAAGCTTGTATTACGGGTGCTAGATTTCTGATAACTTATATATCATCATCATCATCATCATTTCAGCCATCGGACGTCCACTGCTGGACATAGGCCTCCCTTAAACATCTCCAGTTTTTTCGGTCGGATGCAGCCTGCATCCACCGTGAACCGGCAGCTTTGATCAGATCATCTGTCCATCTTGTTGGTGGACGTCCGACGCTGCGTTTTCCGATCCGTGGTCTCCACTCGAGAACTTTTCGGCCCCATCGGCCATCCGTTCTTCTCGCTATATGGCCAGCCCATTGCCACTTCAAAGAGCTAATCCGCTGGGCTATGTCGGTGACCCGCGTTCTTCTACGTATCTCCTCATTTCTGATTCGATCGCGTAGAGAAACCCCGAGCATAGCCCTCTCCATAGCTCTTTGAGCGACTCTGAGCCTGTTCATGAGGCCGATAGTGAAGCACCACGTTTCGGATCCGTAAGTCATCACTGGCAACACACATTGATTATAGACTTTCGTCTTGAGACACTGAGGTATTTTGGACGAAAAGACGTTGCGTAACTTCCCGAACGCTGCCCATCCGAGTTGGATTCGACGAGTGACCTCCTTCTCAAAGTTGGACCTACCTAATTGGACAGTCTGTCCTAGGTATACATACGCGTCAACAACTTCGAGAGCCGAGTTCTCGACCATAACAGGGGAAGGCTCTACATGAACATTGGACATGACTTTCGTCTTATCCATGTTCATTTTGAGACCAACCCGTTGGGAGACTCGATTGAGGCCTTCGAGCATTGTGCCGAGTTCTTCCATCGAGTTTGCCATGACTACGATATCGTCTGCGAATCGAAGGTGAGTGATGTATTCGCCGTTGATATTGATGCCCAATCCTTTCCAATCCAGAAGTTTGAAGGCGTCTTCCAAAGAGGCAGTAAACAGTTTCGGAGACAGAACGTCTCCCTGTCTTACGCCCCTTTTTAAGGGAATAGCCTCCGAACTCTGTTCTTGTACTCGGACGGACATGGTGGCGTTTCTATACAAACACTTCAACACTTCGATATACCGATAGTCAATACGGCCCCGCTGGAGTGACTCAAGCACCGCCCATGTTTCGACCGAATCAAAGGCTTTCTCGTAGTCCACAAACGCTAAACAGAGCGGCAAGTTATACTCTTCGGTCTTCTGTATAACCTGCCGCAGCGTATGTATGTGGTCTACGGTACTGTAGCCTTTTCGGAAACCGGCTTGTTCGGGAGGCTGGAAGTCATCAAACCTGCGTTCGAGTCGGTTAGAAATGACCCTAGAAAACAGCTTATAAACATGGCTCAAGAGCGAGATGGGTCTATAGTTCTTCAATAAGGCTTTATCACCTTTCTTGAAGAACAAGACCACCACGCTCTTGTTCCATGCTTCAGGCGTGGTGCCTCCAAGCAAGGTGGAATTAAAGAGCTTCTGAAGGACCTTAAGTACTGGTGATCCACCCGCTTTCAGAAGCTCTGACGTAATTCCATCCTCACCCGGCGCCTTGTTGTTCTTAAGCTGCTTCAGGGCCATCCTAATCTCGTACAGGCTGATGTCCGGGATATCTTCGGTGCAGTGTCGGGTCAGTTTGGCTCTTGGGTCTGTAGCCGCACTGCTAACAGGCTGAGTGACCGAATCGTAGAGCTGCCCGTAGAACTTTTCGACTTCCCTCAACACTTCCGCTTTCGTCGACGCTACACTGCCATCATCCCTCTTCAGCTTAGTCATCTGGCTTTGCCCAATAGACATATCTCTTGCGAACACTTTGGAGCCCTTGTTCCGCTCTATCGTATCTTTAATACGAGCTGTATTAAAGATACGAATATCGTGCCGCAGAGATTTGCTAATTCGTCTATTGAGCTGCCTATGTGACTCAGCGTCATCGGGAGATTGCAGTATCAGCGAGCGTCGTTCAGCCATAAGGTCGAGGGTGTCGTCAGAGAGTCTCTGAGTTCTACTAGTACGGTGGGTCTTAAAGAACTTAGACCCCACCGTATAGACAGTCTCTACGAACCTGTTATTTATCTCGTCCACTGATGCGTGATCATCAAGAGCTAGGCAGTCAAAGCGATTTGAGAGCTCGAGTTGAAAGCTCTCGGGTTTTTCGATTTGGGCACGAGTAGGTCGGAGCGTGGACTTCATCAAACGGGACCGCTCAAGTTTAACGTTCATATTCAATGTGCCTCTTACAATCAGGTGATCACTGCCGGTTTTCACCCTGTGGATCACAGAGACATCATTGAATATCCGTTTCTTGTCGGTCAGGATGAAGTCTATCTCGTTTCTCGTGGAACCATCGGGGCTCATCCAGGTCCACTTCCTGTGAGGCGGCTTCTGGAAGAAAGAGTTCATCATAAAGAGTCCCTCTTTCTCCAGGAACTCGGCCAGCCTCTGGCCCCTGGGGTTCCGTTGCCCATAACCAAAGTTCCCCACCTTCAACTCATCACCGCTTTTCTTGCCTAGCTTCGCATTAAAGTCCCCCATAACAACATTGAAGTGAGTTTTGTTGGTATGTATGGCTCTACTAATGTCCTCATACATACACTCAACTTCATCATCTGGGCGTGCCGAGGTCGGCGCATATACCTGAACGACCTTAAGCGAGTACCTTTCAGATACTCTGAGTGTTAGGTAAGCAACCCTGCTCGACACACTGTCGATGGTAATAATGTTGTTGACGAGGGACTTGTGGACGAGAAACCCGACACCACCTTGGGACTGTTGGTCGCCCTCCCGGTAGAAGAGCAGGTTACCCGACTTCAGGGTTATCGTGTCCTCTCCCTCTCTTCGGACTTCAGATAACCCCAAAATATCCCAACGTAACCTGCTCAACTCTTCTTCCAGCTCGACGATCTTTTCGTCTGTCCTCAACGTGCGGATGTTGTGTGTTGCCAGGGCCAGTGGTCGTCGTGAGGGCAATCGATCGGAATCCATGTTGCGAGCCAAGGTCGTTCGACAGTTCAAGACCCTCGCCCGGAGATTCACCTTGCCCCTGACCCTGGGAGGTCTTGGCCTACTGTCATCAGCCTCACCCCCAGTGTCGCCGGGCACTTGGGGACAGATAATTTGTGTACTGTGCATGTTAAAGAGGTTTGGACCATAACCCGCCACGCTGGTCCAATGCGGGTTGGCGGGTCGCCATTTTTTTTATATATATATATATATATACTTATATATAAATATCAATTAATATTCGTTAGTCTCGCTAAAACTCGGGACATTACACCGGGCGAAGCCGCGGGCGGGTCAACTAGTACTTACCTATATAATATAACATCTCTCTTTTCCATCCAAAGGTTGCCTGGAAGAGATCGCTCTTTAGCGATAAGGCCGCCCATTGTACGTGTCTCTTTTTGTGTTTTGTTTTTGGTGTACAATAGTGTTTTTGTATTGTATTGTATAACACTTTTTGTTCCGAGGCTGGAATCGAACCCGCAACGTCCTAATAATAATTATTAATACAGAGAAAAGCTTAAAAGTTATTTGGCCTAATAAATAACTTTAGTTTCTGTTTTCATAGTAAAGGTATCGAACTACATAATAGGTAAACTACATAGTTAAGTAGGTATGTAAATAGTTCGCTGCGTCGCAAGAGATTAATCTCTCTCGTCAAGAGATAAATCCCTGTGTCCTATCCTAGCAGTGGGAACATAATGATATTTATTTATTTAGGTGATATTAATATATTTATTTACAAGTTGCCTCGCTTTAAATATTTGTTTATTTACAAATATGACTTCAAAGCCAGTTATTTGTTGACTGTTGAGTTGTTAGCTATATTACCTTTCTTACTTGTTGTACGAGTATACTTATCTCATTTTATGTTTTATTTGATAATATTTACCTTTCGTTCTTGAAAAAGTTCCCATCTAAAAATCGAGTTCGAATACAAAAAACCTAAGGAATGTTTTACATAATGAAAATAAACACAATTGTACAGCGTTGACTTTTATTAACTACTTTCGGGTATCGCTGAAAAGAATACATTCTTGAAGCAGCTAAAGCGGACGGTAAAAATAATCAGGTTTCAATGACGTTAATGGTTACTAAGGGTTGAATTTAAAAATTACGACATACACAAAAAAGTAACATCTTTTAAGGCTGATGCACCCGGAAATATAAAATTAAAAACATCGTGACTCAAACCTACACAACTAAAAGCCCGATAAAACAATTCCTCCCAATTTAAAACAAATTGTATTTTAGTAGAGCTTCAAAAAATCGACTGACTTGCTTTATAGAGTAGTAACATTTTAATACAATATGATAATATTGTATTAAAATTGATTGATGAGCATAACAGATAGTTTATATAAATACATTCCAATACATTCCTTATAGACCTTTGGGGTCCTCTGGTGTTTCAAAAAAAAGTCATAAACTTTTTATGAACTCATGTTTAATATTAATTTTTTTGTGGCCCATCTAAAATTACAAAAATATTTTACTTGTAAATTAAAACGATTTTTTTCAATATAAAGAACGTATACTAATTCATTTTAAGTCGATGTTCGAACACATTTGAATATTATCTACTAACGGTTAAGTAACATAATAATTGAGCTATTTAAAATATCACACAAATATCTTAAAATGCATTAAGTAATAGCGAAGGCAAAAGTTATAAATATAATAAAATATACGTAAACATAGTAGCTAGGTAATAAAACAAAATGCAGAAACATTAATGGTTTTTAAAAATACTATAATATTACCAAGAAAATACTATTTATTGGCAAATCCTTCGTGCCACGTCGCTAATTGCTAATTCACATTTAAGTAGGTTAAAAGATACCTATATGTAAGTAGGTATATGGAATAGTAAATAATAAAAATAGAAGACAATCACCTAATTAATGCATATATTTAAAATTTTATCTTAAATGACTTTTAAGTAGTTACATTCAAACAATTTCCGTAAATTAAAATAATCTGCAGTTTTCACAATCTCTAAATAATTCTGGCGAACTCAAATATGTATAGGCAAGAACAAAATTACGAGTTGATATAACCTATAAAATAAGTAGAATACAGTTAAGTACTATTTCAGTGGGAAGTTTGGGAATTAAGTACCTTATTTTGTTATAAGCGCGAAATAAATGCTTGTTTGTGGTAAAATACTACGCTTGCTATATGTAAGTACTAGTTACCATGCTTGCTAAGGTTGACTTTTCTAACGTAATTTAACTGACGTACAAACGAATCTCAACCGTAGGGTGGTAGACCACATTTTTGGCTGACTACATAAAAATAAGTTGTCGCATAAAATATTTCTTCAAGCATTTATCCGTAATATCTTAAGACGAATAATAAAAATAATCTTCAGATGTAAAGCATGTTCAGATACGTATAAAAATTTAGCTAACATCAAACATGTTTAGTTCGCTGTCACGCATAAGTCTCCTTGAATCGCTTCTGAAGATGATGAGCAGCGTTCAAGATGCGGTTGTGGAGCGTGATGTGCACGGGGGCGAAGGGGGTGGGCGCGGGGGCGGGGGCAGCCTTCAGGGGCAGCGGGGGCAGAATGGCGTCGTTGTCCGGGTGACAGAAGAAGGCGACGCAGTGACGGCCGCGAGCGCGCGCGTACGCTCCGGTTGGGACTACCACGCGATGCATCTGTGGAAGAACGTTTGTATAAGACAACTTTACTATAGACTAGAAAAAAAATTATAATGTGTTGAATTTCAATTACATCACCATCATAAAATATCTACAGTAGTTTTGATTGTATCCACCATAAACCTGGTTGTTTATATCCATTATCTAACTAATCTAATGTAAAGATTCATCTTTTACAAAGTTCACTCATATTCATTGAATACAAAAATGCGGCTTCGCCCACGTTATATTCGAGTTTTTCCGTGGTATCTTATGTCCTTATCCTATCTAAGCTAAATCTCCACCAACTTACAGCCTAATATATTCAATAATTATTATGTTATAATTATAAATACTGTAATTAACACGACTATCTTTAATATGTACAGATTTGTCTTACCAAAGCCGGTAGCACGTCAGTGGTCCAGGCGGCGAGCAGTTCCCCGGGTTGCACGAGGATCGCCCCGGGGAGGTGGCCTACTGCCTGCCATTTGTCACTGCCGTTCAACTTTACCTGAAATTTTATGTGAAATTAGTGAATGGTCGGATAATCTATAAAGCTAAGACCTAATTTCACCACTATCTGTTTGTTAGTTTATCATCACAGTCCGTCACTATACATGAACAGTCCGTCATTGAACATAAAGGGATAAACTAAATAGTTACAATTTTAACCCTATGAGTCTATTTAATGCACAATGTGTCTAATGCCTTGACGTTTTTATTGCCTTGGTCCTAGGAAATAAAATGTAGGTAGGTACCTAGTAGCGTTTCGCACGACATGACAATTTCTGACGTTATTGTACTTATTGCTAAATACTATTCTAGGAATCTTGGGATAATTGACAATAATTATACGATTGCTATTTTATTATTGTGTTATTATTGAACTGTTAATTTATTTTGTTCTATTGACGTGGGAATTTCATTCCGTTAGAAGCGTCATCGTCCGCGTTATGAAATATTTTCCCACGGCAGTAGAGGTATATTTACCCGCGATAAATCAAGCTATGTCCTTTTACGGATATCAAACTATCTATAAATCAAATTTTATTTATATCGGATCAGTTTTGCCGAACAGACAGAGTTGCTTCCGCATTTAACATATAAGCAGATAGGTAATGATTGTTTTACTATAGATACCCGGTAGTCCGTGGTTGAAGTAGTGTACCGCTGATTGGCTGTGCCCTTCGTGCCACGTTACTGTCCAGTACCTACCTCCAGTCCTCCCTCCGAGTCCTGCGTGAGCAGAGTGAAGGTGCCGTAGTCAGCGTGTGCGCCGCAGCGCGTGTAGTGCACCGCGGACTGTTCTCCGGGACCTTCGTGCCACGTTACTGTCCAGTACCTACCTCCAGTCCTCCCTCCGAGTCCTGCGTGAGCAGAGTGAAGGTGCCGTAGTCCGCGTGTGCGCCGCAGCGCGTGTAGTGCACCGCGGACTGTTCTCCGGGACCTTCGTGCCACGTTACTGTCCAGTACCTACCTCCAGTCCTCCCTCCGAGTCCTGCGTGAGCAGAGTGAAGGTGCCGTAGTCCGCGTGTGCGCCGCAGCGCGTGTAGTGCACCGCGGACTGTTCTCCGGGACCTTCGTGCCACGTTACTGTCCAGTACCTACCTCCAGTCCTCCCTCCGAGTCCTGCGTGAGCAGAGTGAAGGTGCCGTAGTCCGCGTGTGCGCCGCAGCGCGTGTAGTGCACCGCGGACTGTTCTCCGGGACCTTCGTGCCACGTTACTGTCCAGTACCTACCTCCAGTCCTCCCTCCGAGTCCTGCGTGAGCAGAGTGAAGGTGCCGTAGTCCGCGTGTGCGCCGCAGCGCGTGTAGTGCACCGCGGACTGTTCTCCGGGACCTTCGTGCCACGTTACTGTCCAGTACCTACCTCCAGTCCTCCCTCCGAGTCCTGCGTGAGCAGAGTGAAGGTGCCGTAGTCCGCGTGTGCGCCGCAGCGCGTGTAGTGCACCGCGGACTGTTCTCCGGGACCTTCGTGCCACGTTACTGTCCAGTACCTACCTCCAGTCCTCCCTCCGAGTCCTGCGTGAGCAGAGTGAAGGTGCCGTAGTCCGCGTGTGCGCCGCAGCGCGTGTAGTGCACCGCGGACTGTTCTCCGGGACCTTCGTGCCACGTTACTGTCCAGTACCTACCTCCAGTCCTCCCTCCGAGTCCTGCGTGAGCAGAGTGAAGGTGCCGTAGTCCGCGTGTGCGCCGCAGCGCGTGTAGTGCACCGCGGACTGTTCTCCGGGACCTTCGTGCCACGTTACTGTCCAGTACCTACCTCCAGTCCTCCCTCCGAGTCCTGCGTGAGCAGAGTGAAGGTGCCGTAGTCCGCGTGTGCGCCGCAGCGCGTGTAGTGCACCGCGGACTGTTCTCCGGGACCTTCGTGCCACGTTACTGTCCAGTACCTACCTCCAGTCCTCCCTCCGAGTCCTGCGTGAGCAGAGTGAAGGTGCCGTAGTCCGCGTGTGCGCCGCAGCGCGTGTAGTGCACCGCGGACTGTTCTCCGGGACCTTCGTGCCACGTTACTGTCCAGTACCTACCTCCAGTCCTCCCTCCGAGTCCTGCGTGAGCAGAGTGAAGGTGCCGTAGTCCGCGTGTGCGCCGCAGCGCGTGTAGTGCACCGCGGACTGTTCTCCGGGACCTTCGTGCCACGTTACTGTCCAGTACCTACCTCCAGTCCTCCCTCCGAGTCCTGCGTGAGCAGAGTGAAGGTGCCGTAGTCCGCGTGTGCGCCGCAGCGCGTGTAGTGCACCGCGGACTGTTCTCCGGGACCTTCGTGCCACGTTACTGTCCAGTACCTACCTCCAGTCCTCCCTCCGAGTCCTGCGTGAGCAGAGTGAAGGTGCCGTAGTCCGCGTGTGCGCCGCAGCGCGTGTAGTGCACCGCGGACTGTTCTCCGGGACCTTCGTGCCACGTTACTGTCCAGTACCTACCTCCAGTCCTCCCTCCGAGTCCTGCGTGAGCAGAGTGAAGGTGCCGTAGTCAGCGTGTGCGCCGCAGCGCGTGTAGTGCACCGCGGACTGTTCTCCGGGACCTTCGTGCCACGTTACTGTCCAGTACCTACCTCCAGTCCTCCCTCCGAGTCCTGCGTGAGCAGAGTGAAGGTGCCGTAGTCCGCGTGTGCGCCGCAGCGCGTGTAGTGCACCGCGGACTGTTCTCCGGGACCTTCGTGCCACGTTACTGTCCAGTACCTACCTCCAGTCCTCCCTCCGAGTCCTGCGTGAGCAGAGTGAAGGTGCCGTAGTCCGCGTGTGCGCCGCAGCGCGTGTAGTGCACCGCGGACTGTTCTCCGGGACCTTCGTGCCACGTTACTGTCCAGTACCTACCTCCAGTCCTCCCTCCGAGTCCTGCGTGAGCAGAGTGAAGGTGCCGTAGTCCGCGTGTGCGCCGCAGCGCGTGTAGTGCACCGCGGACTGTTCTCCGGGACCTTCGTGCCACGTTACTGTCCAGTACCTACCTCCAGTCCTCCCTCCGAGTCCTGCGTGAGCAGAGTGAAGGTGCCGTAGTCCGCGTGTGCGCCGCAGCGCGTGTAGTGCACCGCGGACTGTTCTCCGGGACCTTCGTGCCACGTTACTGTCCAGTACCTACCTCCAGTCCTCCCTCCGAGTCCTGCGTGAGCAGAGTGAAGGTGCCGTAGTCCGCGTGTGCGCCGCAGCGCGTGTAGTGCACCGCGGACTGTTCTCCGGGACCTTCGTGCCACGTTACTGTCCAGTACCTACCTCCAGTCCTCCCTCCGAGTCCTGCGTGAGCAGAGTGAAGGTGCCGTAGTCCGCGTGTGCGCCGCAGCGCGTGTAGTGCACCGCGGACTGTTCTCCGGGACCTTCGTGCCACGTTACTGTCCAGTACCTACCTCCAGTCCTCCCTCCGAGTCCTGCGTGAGCAGAGTGAAGGTGCCGTAGTCCGCGTGTGCGCCGCAGCGCGTGTAGTGCACCGCGGACTGTTCTCCGGGACCTTCGTGCCACGTTACTGTCCAGTACCTACCTCCAGTCCTCCCTCCGAGTCCTGCGTGAGCAGAGTGAAGGTGCCGTAGTCCGCGTGTGCGCCGCAGCGCGTGTAGTGCACCGCGGACTGTTCTCCGGGACCTTCGTGCCACGTTACTGTCCAGTACCTACCTCCAGTCCTCCCTCCGAGTCCTGCGTGAGCAGAGTGAAGGTGCCGTAGTCCGCGTGTGCGCCGCAGCGCGTGTAGTGCACCGCGGACTGTTCTCCGGGACCTTCGTGCCACGTTACTGTCCAGTACCTACCTCCAGTCCTCCCTCCGAGTCCTGCGTGAGCAGAGTGAAGGTGCCGTAGTCCGCGTGTGCGCCGCAGCGCGTGTAGTGCACCGCGGACTGTTCTCCGGGACCTTCGTGCCACGTTACTGTCCAGTACCTACCTCCAGTCCTCCCTCCGAGTCCTGCGTGAGCAGAGTGAAGGTGCCGTAGTCCGCGTGTGCGCCGCAGCGCGTGTAGTGCACCGCGGACTGTTCTCCGGGACCTTCGTGCCACGTTACTGTCCAGTACCTACCTCCAGTCCTCCCTCCGAGTCCTGCGTGAGCAGAGTGAAGGTGCCGTAGTCCGCGTGTGCGCCGCAGCGCGTGTAGTGCACCGCGGACTGTTCCCCGGGACCTTCGTCCTCGGGCGGGACTGGAGGGTAGTACAGGAGTCTCATGGTGGACGCGTTGCGGCCGTCGCTCTGCATCATCCCGGAGTGGCAGGCTAAGAGAGTCGTAGGAGGGATTCCTGGAAAAGGAAACACAGCAAGTTAAATAATGCCATGTATGGCGATAGAGTGAATGGGGTGGTATGCCGATATAATAGATATTGCGTCGCTTGATAAAGAAAAAGGAAAGCAACTGTTACGGTTACGGTTGTTGAATATTGAATTCCAACAATAACATTTATTTTTATAATAATTAACAATTTAGATAGAGAAACTGAGGAGAGTTTTGTCTAGATTGAAGATAAAGCAGGATGTCTATCAGTTTAATTCCTACCTAAAGCATAGGCCAAGGCTTGCAGTAGCACTCTGGACAAGTTAGTGAGGTCCTGGGCGAGAGGAAACGAGTGCTTCGTGAACTCCGGGACTTCCTCCTGCGCCGGCATCGCCGCGTCCGTCAGGGTCGTGATGTTGAACGTGTGACGCAGCTCCTGCAAGATATAAGTTTATATATATTAATATTAATAATTTCGTCGGGGGGGTACGGTAGACTCGATCGAAACCTTATATGAATAACAAAACATAAAAAAACTACTTATTGATTTTGAGTCGACAACATTATATCCGCAAAATTCGGATTATGGAGAATTCCGTCAAATTTCACCCGAGCCAAGCCGGGTTTTCATCTAGTATAATAATAATTATCATCTAATCAACCCATATTACGTCCTACTTTTGTGACTTGACAGTCACAAAAGACATAAACGTCGTCGGTCTTGGGTTATTTATTGGTAATCGTAATGACCTTAAATCTACTATAACGAGGCAAACCCGCGGGTGGAAATTAAATAAATGAAACTAACCGTCTTGGAGGTATCGAACTGTTCCATCCCGGGCTTCACGTAACCATGGTTACTAACAGGGTTCCGCAGATACTGGTCTTGGCAGCCCTCGGGAAGGGCGCAGAAGTTATCCAGGTCAGTGTAGATCGTCTTCAGCTGAAACATAAAGTACATAGTAAACTCTCAATGTTAATAACAAGCTTTGCTGTACTTTACTGTAAAAAACTGTCGTGGTTTAAAGAATCCGATGTGCACTATTTCAGCTCAGCGCTGAGGTCTGGAGAGCAGACTCGATCCGTGTTTGTGCAGTCCTGATGATTTCACACGTACTGGGATGAAACTGTTGGCGATATCCAACATATTAGAAAGATTCCGGATTCCCCGTTTATACGAAAATTTATTACTGTACCAATTCGTATTCAGCTAAGATACCTACTATAATGTCAAACTGTTATGAAGGTCATTATGTCTAGACTAGGGTTTCGAATATGGCCTAAATAAGGTGTTTAGTAGCTTTTGTATATTGCGTTTTATTTACCTATAGAGAAACCAAAATTAAGATCAAATAATCTCCAAAATTTGCGTCCAATTTTGCGTTTGTAAAACTTATGTAATATTACCTACATATTTTACTATATCGCATTACGTTTTGTGTATCGTCCACTAACTGTACATACCTTGTAGCTTTTTATAATCTACGACGAGCCCACATATTAATGACCAAAACAAAAGGCTAAGGTCAATTCTGATTAAACACAAATTTGGTCTCAAGTACGGTGCGGGCTTTGCGATTTGAATTGTTATTTCATAAACTAATAGCACCTAATGGCTTAATTTGAAATTATTTTTGATTAGAACCCGTAACACAAGTTTCGAGGTTACCACGGGGCTAGATGATGCTGTGCGAATTGTCACACAATATTTTTAACTCGACTATATTTAAAGAGAACAGTGTGTCTACCATGAGTTCTAGCAATCTACACTCGCTAGCGACGGCAGTTAAAGAATATTATGAAAACATGAACAGCGCCTCTAGGGGATAGTTGGGTACTAAAATGCTCTTTAAAAAGCTAATTGTACATATTGCATATTTAGACGCCACTCAAGTCCGTTAGACGTGGCGCTGCTTGCCTAGATATGAACGGTTCTAATACTGTAGTTAAGACTTGAAAGGTGACGCTAGCTCTTCTTCTTTTATTTTTTAACGTAACCGCTGTAGTAACGTCAGGCGATTTAACTACGACAACTCATGGTAAAGGTACAGAATGAAAGGTTACCTTCTCATCAGCAATGCCATGGTTGACGAGCACGGCGAGACCCTTGCCGCTGAGAGCGTTGAAGAGCTGCTGACCAATGCGCCTCACCACCGATTTCATAGGACAAACATCAGTACCTGAAACAATACAACAAAAACCTTTACATATGTTATTGTTTGTTCAAAAAAAAACGACAGAAAACCAGCAATACTGAGCACACCATTATTGCTGAATGGTGTCGTATTTGTAACTCAATTGTATTTTCGTATTTGATGATGTCCAATATTGTTAACAAATAATTTTTTTTTTCTTATAGGTATTTGAGAAACGATTGTCCCAAAATTAACTGTCCCAAATATTGCTTTGTCATTCTTATTATCATCATCATCATCATCATCATCATCATCATCATCATCATCAATATTATAAAGAGGAAAGATTTGTTTGTTTGTTTGTTTGTAACGAATAGGCTCCGAAACTACTGGACCGATTTCAAAAATTCTTTCACCTTTGGAAAGCTACATTATCCCCGAGTAACATAGGCTATATTATATTTAAAAAAAAAATTGGGATCCTTACTAAAACTCCAATAATGTAACATAAGGTGTTAAAAAATGACCTGAAAAATTCCTTACGTCGCGTGCGCTGCGAAAACTATTGATGATAGAACAAAATCATGTACTACGACTTTGCAGAACTCATCATTATCTACAAAAAATGTCGCGACAGCATATGTCTAAATATTATAGTTATGTCACAGTAAGCAGTTTTTTATTCTAAAATATTAATTTATATATGCCGCCTCTTGAAAGGGTCTTCATTTGTACCTTGGTATTAATCCTTATCAAAATAAATTACTTTATATTCAAGACGGCTTTAATACCTTTTTATAACTTTTTGAATTATTCAATTCGGACATTTCATTCGGAAGATATCACGAGTTTAAAAATGCAAGTATTAGAAAAAAGTCTAGAGGTTGTCGCTCACCGCGCTCAGCTAGCCAGCATGCGATGTAGACTCCATGTAAGCGTCTCACTGGGGTACGGGGGGGGGGGGGGAGTCAATGTAATGTAATATAATATGTAATATCCTAATCCTAACATAGGCTACTTTTTACCGCGGAAAAATACATACTTCGGCGGAAAAATATATGCTTACGCGGAAAAAATCGATTTAGATAAAATTTAGTATGCAGAAGATAGTTGCAAATAAAAGTATATGGAGAGAGACTTTTCACCGCGGAAAATACATGCTTCCACGGGAAAATATATGCTTACGTGGGAAAATTCGATTTCTATAATTGCAAATAAAAGTATATGGCGAGAGACTTTTTACCGCGTAAAAATTAAATGCTTCCGCGGGAAAATATATGCTTACGCAGGATAATTCGATTTGGATGAAATTTAGTATGGATATAGTTGCAAATAAAAGTATATGGCGAGACGAAGTTCGCGGGGGCTGCTAGTTATCTATATATCTTTACGTTTTATCTGTGTTGGATGTTCAAAAAGATAAATGAATAAATAGTTTGATTTGCACAAAATAATATACTTAGTATAGATAGACTATCTATCATGCGTTAAACCGCGGGGCGCAGTTAGTATAGATAGATAAAATATGGAGCGGAATAGCGGCCGTGTAGCGGTCTTTTTCCTTTTCCAGTCCATAAAGATGAGTCTGAAAGATGTAGCATGCAAAACGAGTGTTCACCTTGCGCAATGAGTTCTGAGCTGAAGGCCAGGCCGTGACATAGTTAGGCTGTATGCCATTACGGACATGTTTTAAATGCCGGTATTCTGTATTGTTCATCTTTGGAAACTTTATAGATTTATTTCCAGAAAGTTATCCAAAGTAACTGTCGAGATTGCAGTGTAGTTTTGAATAAGTACCTACTGTGTAATGAGCCCCAAACTAAGCTTGCTTGGGTACGAGGCAGTTAATATCTAGTTTTTAGATATCTAGTTCTTAAAAGTTAACAAGTAGGCTTATTTAGATTATTTTTGTATTTCTATATTTTGCTGTAATTGTCTGACAAACCCCACTTTTCCAGCGTGGTGAATTATCTAAGCCTAATCTCTATCGTCAAGAGATAAGTCCCTGTGTCCTGCAGTAGGAACATAAATAAGACCTTCTGAACTCTATCATTGTATTCTCTTTAAATTAGGTACGTAAGTTATGATGTGAGTGTAGGCCTATATATTCTGTGGTGTAGGTTAGTTGTAATTAAGTGTGGTTGCGAATATGCTTAGAGGAAAAGTCACCAAGTTTATTTAAAACGCAAGATGACACGTAATTATCATAAGAGGAAATTTTATTTTGTTAAGTGGGATTTCACGCGATGATAGTGGGTACCTAGTTGGTTATTATTTGCGGTTTTTCTGAGCCATATTGATCCTATTTATTTTCGTGCTGAAGTTCTACCACTAGCACCATCATTCCAGCAACTATATTATCTACTAAACAAGCGTAGGAATCAATTTCAATACAAGTTTCTTTTAAATTCCCTTAACTTAAATGTTTCGGTTAATTAATTCCAGCCTAGCTTATGGAAAGTTGTACCTACCCAAACAAATCTAATTTATGCTCAGTCGTGACTCAGCGGCTGAAATGATACAGACAAAATAACCTACTCTACTTAGCCGTTGAACCTACTTGCATGTAGGTTACCGAGTTACTAATGATTCTCGCGGTGGACAGTATGAATGGCAAATAGTTTACCAAAGGCACAGAATAAAGAAATAAATAAATAATTTAAATTATTATGAATTCCTTAAAATTTTATAGTGACATGTGACGACAGTTGTTAATAAAGAATCTGAATCTGAAAGCCTCTAGAATAATCAATACTGATAAAGAGTTTGTTTATTTGTTTGTTTGAACGCGCCAATCTTAGGAAACGCTGCCTTTTTGTCGTGAAAATAACAAACATCCATACATTCTTACAAGCTTTCTGATTTATAATATAAGTAGGATACCTACTATATGTTTTTCTCGCTTCCTCAATGGCGGCTTATATAGGAGACATCTCAAGCAGTAAATAGGTGTTGAGTGATTAAACACCAGCGGAAGTGTTATAAAGCCTGGTTATAAAGATTAGCTTGATATCGCGCTTCGAACTTGATTTCCTAGAGTCGTTTACAAAGATCACTCTGGCAAATAACCTTAATATTTAATGTATCTGTGTCTGGTCTGTAGATTCTGCCAAGATTTAAGGCCATTTTGAACATTTAGCTCCAATATGATAATGCTAATCGAAATGCATTAACTATCCCTGGTCACGTTGAGATACTCGTGTTTATTCCAGGGTATCTAAGTTTAGAGAATTCTTCTCGATATAAAACATGGTTTGGCTCTATATTTTAGGATTGTCACTGAATGTGTTAATAATCCAGTTAGCCGTTTTCCTCGTCTCTGACTCTATAGCCAGAAAAATGAACAACCAAATTTTAAGGCTACAATCTAACAAATTAACAATCCAATTTTAATGCATTTTTGTTTCTGAAAGAATTCTCAGAAACAAAAATGCATTTCGGTAGAATTACCGCAAGCATAAAAGTAAAAGGTAGATTGGATTTGGTTGAGTATTCCATTATCTCATGACTGATTCACGTGAATTTGACTTAACACAAATACCCAGTTGGAGATAATTTACAGTTTCAGGCGGTGACGCATATGAAGTGTCCTTATTTATTGGTATTGAGGCCAAGAATGCATTCTCATGGAAATAGCTTGAATAAATTGATAAGATTTTATGTTTAGGTATACGATGTTCGGTTTTATATCTGCATACGTATATTGAACTTCACGACACATATTTCATTGATGCCTAAGTACAGATAGGCTTTATTTAACTGACTTCATTTATAGTTTGTTGTAAAACTTTGTTTGTATCAACAAGTTAACAAAAAAACTTAAACATAGACTACATTTCATTAGTATAGCCGTGATACATCTAGACCAATTTTTATTAGATAATTAAACTTTACTTCTGAATATGTATTCATTGATGCTTGCTAGCTTGCTACTCTCCAGCAGCGCATTGTATTGTTGCATCGGCCTATTCTAGATCTACATACATAACTTTAGGAAGGTACGCAACGCACTTCATTCTTGCTACGCCGCGCGCCGTAGCTTATCGTCTACGCTACGCTGTGGCTACGCGTTGTAATAGCTACAACGCGTTATTTGTACTACGCCATAGCGCTTTAGTATTTAGTCTTTCTTAGTATTTATTCTTCATTTGTAACTTTATTCGTAATTATTTTAGTTTAGATTTTTAAATAAAGAAGGTCTCTACAATTATCTCTCATGTAGTAGGTACCACCAAATTACTGAAGAAATTCATTTTTTATTATTATTATTTTGTCGCACTTTTTACACAAATACTCTACTACCATACCATAGTCATTTTTAATGATTTCATATTTGGTAACTGATTTGGACACATCAGTTAACTATAAACCAGATTTATGAAGTAAAACTGTAACTAATACCTAACCTACGTTTAATTACATAAAAGATTGGCATCTAAAAATAAGTGTTTCTTAGACTTCCTACATTGTTTAATTAATTCTTTGAACAGAACAATGCAAACCAGGAAAATACTTTATTCATAAATTTTAATGTGTCTAGGTACTCAATTAATTAAATATTTCTTAAACAAAGCTTTTTTATTCGATTAATTTTAAGTTCTGTGTATTGAACTAGCCAACCCACCGATTGATTTGTTTACTTTTTTTTATAACCCAGACTACGAGTAGAGGTAAGTATTCAAATACCAGTAGCACAGAATATAACATTACATAGTATGTAAAATAATGAATATTGCCTGTAATATTATCACGTTATTGCCGCTATGAAATTCTTTGTTGGCATGACGAAATTGGAAGGTCAACTGTTTTATCCATCATGCAGTAGGTGAGTGAAACATCGTTATGAAATATACGTCATAACACTCATAACAATATACGTTTATGTTTTCCTTCTGTTGATATCTAAATTGACTACATAATACATACCTATATGTGATATATTTTTTGATGATATTTTAGGCTTGTAGTTGAGTAAATTATAATGTTACATTAAAAACTGAATCTCTTAGAACGTTCCTAAATACATTCATAAGGGTTAAAATAAAATATGCGGTTCCAAGTTCGGTATAATATTCCTACAATTGCATGTTTATCATCGTAAACTCGTGTTAGTAATAAAAGTAACTTCCTGCATGAGTCTTTTTGTTGCAAACAAAAAGATTTTGTACACACAAAGTTGGTTGTATACAAAACCACACGTGATCCTTCTCGTAATTTTGCTTGTGAAAATTTATCCAGTTTAGACATTATGTTGTGAAAAACGAGGTTTCTCTACGGGATCGAATCAGATATGAAGGATACATAGAAGAACGCGGGTCACCGAATAGCCTACCAGATTAGCTCTTTGAAGTGGCAATGGGCTAGTCATATAGCGGTGAGAACTGATAGCGATGGGGCCGAAAAGTTTTCGAGTGGAGACCACGGATCAGAAAACGTAGAGTCGGACGTGTTGGTAAAATACGCTGGTTCACGGTTAATGCAAGTTGCATCCGAAGAAACAACTGGATATAATTAAAGAAGGCCTATGTCCAGCAGTGGACGTCCGAAGGGCTGTTTAAGGTATTAATTGCGTTGAGTGTACGACAATGATTGTGTTGGCGCTGCATGTTTACAAGAACCATTGTTTTGAAAGACGCACGTGCATCTGAAGCTTACAACATCACCTGCTTTTTATCAACATAATTTATCACATGACTTCAATTTGTCATAACTTTGTAAGTATGCATTTTTATCGCTTAATCACGTTTTGAGAGACCCTGTGTACCTTACCGACTTTGTTCTGTTAACAACACACAGTAGGTACATATCACTGGTCGTAGGGACTTGAAAACTTTCAGGATTTGTTTATAACCAACAAAAGCAAAGAATTTGTAAAATGCGGGAAAAAAATATCAGTCAAATCCATTTAATGCGGGAATTTAACTGTCTTCTTGGTCTTGATACAATACGTAGTAGGTATATATTGTATTGAGTTTTATAATGCTCATTTTAAAGTTCTGTTTAAACGGTGATAATCTTACAAACTAAGTAAAAGTACTGCTGAGACGCAATGACTTCTCTATAGCGAGATTCACATACAAAAATAATTTATAAATCCTTTTTAAGAGTGAGCGTATGCTTGCAACTTACCAGTTCGGCTAAATAGAAGTCGAATCAAATAATTCGTCATTGTTAAACATATTAGGCACGGACCGACTCTATCAAGGTTACGGTATGAGGATGTTTAAATTGAGGATAAACCTCAACCAGCGACCAGTATACGTTCATGAGGACATACGAGATTTATAAATATAACAGATACGTTAATGGTCTAGGAAATGTTCGAAATAAATTTAGTTTTCCGTATATTTTTTAAATAGTGCCCGTATTTTGTATAATTGCTGTTGGTAGTAAGAAACAAGTCATTATGTAAAGTTATATAGGCTTATTTATATTTCAACACTAGCTAACCCATCGACAGCTTCCCTCTAAAACTCAACAATTTATATTCAATGTTTTTCTATGTCTTGTGACTTTCATCTGTGCATTGATTCTTATGCTTATCAATTTGCGATCACACGTTTCGTCAAGGTGTAGAAACAACACGTGAATATTGTTTAGCTATCTGTGACGTCAGAGTCACGTTGCTCACACTTTCTAAATAAGGTGTTTTGGGTTGAGTAACAATAGGTAACTATATTACACCTTAAATTATATTAATAAAACTAGCCGAATCAGCACAGCTTCGCTTGCGTTGTAAAATCTAAAACGTTATGTACAAAAAGTAGAAATACCTTGTGTGTGTAGCCGGTACATTTTTTTATTCAACCCAAAAGCAGCCAAGGCAACAAGACAAGGATAGAAAGTGAAATCTATTTGGAGGTGCCGTTCTCTACTTGCATTCTATTTGTCCAGTTTACAGTGTATTTATAAACGATCACTTTTTGTGCCTTTCGTTTTTTACAAAGTTCTGTAATAAAACATTAAGTACCTGCAAATAAAAGGTATATTTCCTATGACTCAGGTACTTAGCTTACAACCAGTTTTTCTCTTAATTTTTTCACCGGTTAAAAGGTTTTCCACTTGGTATTTAATGTTATTAATATGAGTCATATTATTTAGACTTTGTTTGTAGGTATCTCCTTTGGCTTTGTTTTCAATTCACTGTGATCATACAAAAAATCTTGTAAATAGAAGCTTGATAAATACGAGTATGTATTAAAAAATATTTATATAAGGCAATATATAATAGTTAAGTACGGAACCCTAAAAACAGAAGTGCATTAATTTCATGAGTAACTTCAAAACACCAACATTAATGTTATCCGTGGTTGCTGTGATTCATCGAACCTACATTAACAAAATGCAGTTGAGTCAGTTTACTTTATAGCTTCGACTCATTTTATGCCACAGCGGGTTTTCACCCGCGGCTTTTCCTGCATATAATCATGTAAAATTGTATATTCTTATCATGTGTCTTTTCTGATGTATGAACACTATTTATTGTAAAGTTATTATTTATTAAAAAATATTTATTCATATTCGTTTTCGCAAGAAAGAACAACAAACATTCACACATTATCAGTAGGTAACTTTTAGCTAATATTATTTCTAAGGATATACAAAATTAGGGATAGGTATGATAAATTTAAATTGATATTTATAAGAATGTAAATCATTGATTTTATTGTTTGACTGAGTTTAAAAGCTATAATTTCAGTCGCAGGTATTGAGATTTATAATTAGGTACCTAATTAGTATGATGCCTTATTTCAATAAAATTAAATAGGAAAAAAATAAAATAAATCTGAAATTAACATCATCTTCTAACTAAACCATTTCCCAAGTTAGGTAGAGTCGGCACAACATGTGTTTTTCTTCCATTTTCCTCATTCAGTATTCTATAATATTAAGAGTAGGTACTACATCTTTATACAAACTCCTTTCTTACACATATTTGACACACATTCCCCCCTTTCTTTTAAACTGTTCAGTAATTTGAACTATGTTATAATTATATTTGTTTTTATTTTCAGAGTCGGAGCGAATGCAGTCAACGACACAATACGGGTGCGAGCCGGGTGAATGATCGACCAGATCGAACTTCTATCTATCTTTAGTTTATGAAATATCTACTAACAGCCCTTTGAAAGTGATTTAGAATGTGTAGGTGTAACCACTCAAAAGGCAGTGTCGCTGAGAACTATGTATCTATAAAATAAATAAACAAAACAAATCACACTAACTTCTACAACTAAAGTAACAAGAGTAGTACAATCTTCATTCTTCAGCTGATGGATTTGACATCGGCAACATTAGGTATATACCTAGGTATAATGTTTCTGTTAAATTTTGTTGCTACTAATATTGGATTGTTCATTTGCAACGTGTTCGAAATATAAGCTTCAGATTGATTTTAATGTCAAGTGGACGATTCTGGTCGTTATTGCTAATTATGGTTCGCGATTTCGCGAAGTGGGCAGCTCGATCGCATTACGATTCTGATAAATCGATCATCATTATGTTCCTCCATTTCTGATTGCGCTCTGCCTTATTAAACTTTACGTACATAATTGATGCATCATTGTATTGACAGTTTAATAACTGGGCTGTAAAAATACCTTAACGTAACATGGAATAACATAATCCGTAATTAGAAAATGAGGCTACACTTTAATCACAAAGCATTGCATCTCCAATGATTTGCGTACTTCACATCGATGCATGTCAAGTGCTTCCTTACATATCAATACTCCTGATTACATTCTATTTTAACAAACAATCAGCGTGCAATGGAAAATCTTACAACATAACATATAACTTTATAAACGAACGTGTATGGGATTCAAAGTAGGGATTCGAATCGTCTTACTTAGTTCAGTGACGAAAGAATACAATTACAAATAGATATTTGTAATTGTTGCACACGAAAACGAATAAACAGAGTAAAATTACACTTCACAATAATATTGCATAGGTATAACTTATTATAACTTTTTACCGCAATAAAACCAACAACGCCGGTAAACTTTCTTCTGCGGGAAAATCCTTTGTAACAGAAAGCAAGGTTGTAAACTAATCAACGATAGATATTCTGAGCGACCAACACCGATTAACACGACTTGCCTCGCATTAATTACACAAACCAGGCTTAAGAAAGCGAAGTACCGAGTGCTTTATAAGCTTTCCCAGTCTAAGCAAGTCCAGGAACCGCTATAACAGACCGCCTCGGAAATATTTACTGTAACACTTTACATAAGCTCCTGTCCACAATTATGCTAGAAGTAGTAATAATGCAATGGAACATTCTTAAGAAAGGCTGACATCGAAGTAAGGTTGAATCACAGTAATAAATAAATATCAATTTATGTCATGAAGTTGGTATGTCGTCACTGGTCAATTATCTGAATAGATTCCTAAACCTAATCATAGACTAAGTACTTTCATATTAATGAGTATCTGCAGGTGACGTCATTCGTGCTTCGAAACGTATAATAAATAAATATAAGCAATGTATTTTTTATTATTTTTCTCATATAGAAATTGAATATTCTAGACTAGGTGGTTTTACAGAAAAAAAATTCAACGCAGAAAACCTTAGATCTGTAGGAAAAAACCTTAAGTACCTACCCGTATAAGTCGTGATTAGAGCTAATAGACGATCATTTAAACTGTATAATAAATCGTACAACAATGGTTCTCAATTGACCTATGATAAAACGTAGGTCGTAATCGTAATGCTGACTCCATCATTCTAGGGTACCTAGAATAGTCTGAGCGTTCCTTATGTTATAACAACGCGAATTAATCACGCGCGCGAGGAAGGAGACAGTGCACGGCGGAACGCTCCTAATAAAGTCTGTTCTTGTTGCAGTTGAAACGTCGAGAGTGGTTTACCTCCTTTGTAAATACTCGAGTAATTCCCGTTGTTATAAAATGAATAGTATAACTTATGTTTTGATAGTGAAATACCTAGAATTTGAAGAGTTTGCAGCATATTTTTTGCGTTCCCGCTGCGCTTTGTTCACGGTGGCATAATGCTTATGTAAAGTCGCTTTGCATTCAACTGACCGTGTTAGTTATGTTGATTGTACAATATTACTCTGCATTTGATTATATAATCGAAGTCAAGCTAATCTAGACTTTTAATTTAATATTGCCCGTTCTTTAATTAAACTTCGAAATGCGTAAATAATTGAAATACAGGTAAGTTTACTTGCTTATACAAGGTAAGTCGTAGATATAATATTTTATTTCGTTTCTTTTACACGGAAGATAGAATTAATTTTAGGTTAACATTAACTACATAATTTACTTTCTAGGTAACTTAGTTTATTTATTTGGAAATTAGTCCACCCGTCCGCGTAAAATATTATTAAGATATCACATCCGTCATACGTCATTGTCGTATACAAACATATGTATGCAAATATGTGAATACAAATTCACAGAACTTTGTAGCAGCATACAAAGCCTTTGGAATTGGAAGTACACAATGAATCGCTTACGTCATAATCATGTCGATCTAATATTCATAATTACTCGTACTTGTTTGATGAACAATAGAGGACATTTAGGCTTCATTAACATTGAAGTGGGGTACAAAGAACAATGTCCTGTAGATAATGCATACCTACAATAATGTAGTAATACCTACATGCTAAATAGCATAATATGTTATAAATCCTATTTAATGGAATTCAAAACAATCATTATAGTAGGTACCTATATCTAGTTTTGCAGGCGTTAAATGCATTTTCCTGTTGTTAAATCCTGTCCAAAATCTTTTTATAGCTCGCTTTCGTTTCAAGCTTGTCTCTGGTTTCTAGAGGTACCTAACCTACCTACTGAAACACATTATTACGAGTACCTAGAGATAGGATGAAACGAGGAAAAAATAAGGAAAATTCCACTTCAATAAAAGAGGAATCTCCGAGAATTGGCTTACCGATATCTTGTGGTTTTTTACTTTACTTCGGTTCAAATATGAAACTTGATGTCTAAGTGCTTAAGTATAATAAGTTTAAAGATTATGAATGAGTATGAGTATTATGAGTAGATATTGAAATGTTAAGTATTTCTTGTGAGCTATTTGATTTTATCAAATCGTCAACTTTTTCACTTTCAAAATGATCGTATTTATATTTATGCTAAATTACAATATCCCATATCCCTCAATGGCTATTGGACTAAAACCTTTTCCAAAGATCACTCCACCTTACGGGTGCTATTCTTTATGATTCATAATACACGCCCCAGATACTCGGAATAGGTACCTAGCCTAATAAATAAAAGCCGGGAATCGAACCCACCAACCACTTGCGTCGCAGGCGAACCTTCGCCTGCCCTGCCACAGAGGTCGTTGAAGAATTTCAAGAAAGTTTAATAAATAGTTGCCCAGAACTTTCTTAACAACTTAGTTATAAGTAAAATTATAAGATAGCATCTAACTAGTATGTATCTAGTATACCTAACTCACGAAAATTTTGAAAGTAAAATAAGTAGTATGTATCTGCCTAGTTATTACTACAAAATCCAGTTTTACGCAATGAACATTCATTGCCAAGAACGTTCCTAGGTTGCCTAGGTTCTAATCACGGGTTCTAATGCTTTGAATAAATTATTTCCTTCTAAGAAACGTGTTTTATTTATCGAGCTGTTCTGGTTTTTCAACATTTGTCTTGCCTTAAACGTTTTCATTATAAGTAGTTGACAAATATTTATAATGCAATACAAATATTAATATTGCTTATTTACATTTTAAGTGCCTATATTCATAAGCTCGGTGCCTATTCAATGTAGGTACGACTTGTGATAATCTCACTGCCGGGAAACAGGGAGAACTCTCTTGACGAGAGAGATTAGCCCTTTATTCACCACGCTGGCCAAGTGCGGGTTGCTGAATGTCACATGTCCTTAGCTCTCAGAACATGACGGTTTCCTCACTATGTTTGCCTTCATCGTTAGAGCACGTCGCGCAAACGACGTAAAGCGCTCATACATTTTTAAAGAAGAAAAATCCAGATGTGTAGGCGGGCTTTGAACGCACGACCTTCGGTATGAAAGTCGGGTCCTACTTAGCTAACACGGCTCTCCGCGGCCAAGGAATCAATCTTGAAGAAACCAATCAAGTTAAGCAATCGCGGAAAAAAACGAGTTTCTCATCCCAGTAAATCATGATCGGGTTTATTCCGTTGTTTTTATACACATTGGTTGTTGGTATGTAAAAGCGAAATCCTTTTATAGAAGCTAGGTACCTACCTACAAACAGCAGACGTCAATGCACATGCCCCCTGAAGGTGATATAGTTCAAGAACCTACAACTTGAGTTATTATTATTTATTATTTACCTTGGCTTATTCATGATTTATAACCTGATGAAGGTAAGCCGCTAACGACTGAAACTATTGGATGCAATAAACGTCATCGGCTGATTATTTCAAATAATATTAATAAACCTATGTTGTTCTAATCGCTTCTCAACATCAGCATGAAAACAGTAAAGCGAACTGTCTAGACAAAATTATTTCCGTGTTAAAATTTAAATATAGGTAGGTAATTATTTATTAAGTTAATGATAAATTATTTGTTATAAGTTTTTTCTGACCTGTCCATGTAAATTGTTGTGATAATATGAAAATAAACTTTTTTACTTTGACGATCGCTTAGTCGCTTACCGATTATAAAGTAACTATTGATATAGGTAATCTTAATAAGCTATACAAAAAGCTTCCTTCCACTGTGAATATTTTTAAGCAGCGGCCACCCAATTATAACTTAAGTATAGAACTCAGATCGTTGAACTTAAAGCTCAAGGTACCTAAAGCCTGTCGATGATTAATTACAATACCTATAGGTACAGTACATAGGAAACCTAACCCTGAAGTGAATAACCTCGTTGGCCGAGTAACCGAGTTAAAACTGACTTGTCGATTGCAAAACGGTCGGTGAAATAACGAGATCAATTTTCGTGGAAGTAGCGGGTATGTAGCGGTTTTTGGTGACGTGTCGTACGTACTCTTGCGCGATATCAGAACAAAGCCGCCGATGGCTGATAATACCTACTAATTATACTAACATACCGTATCTGGTACAACTAAATGCATTATCAATGTACCAAATTCCCCATGTTTTGTGTCCTTCGGGGACGCACCCGTGCCTAGTAGAGTATAAAGTTGCGATGATGATGCATGTAGAGCTCTATCTCTCTCCCTGAATCAAGCATGTTATGCTTCTCTTTGAATAGACACATGAAACAAATTAATATGGACCTATAAATAAAGGTCAACTAGTCAAAAGACAACCACTTAAATAATGGCGCTTTTCCGTTATAATTACTATTAACTTGTAGGTGATTTCCGTTCTCATAACTAAACAAACCCACGTTTATGGCAGGTTGAAACAATTTATCACCTATAAGTTGCCTAGCAGCAAACTAAATAAGGTAAGTATCTCTGTTACGAGAAGCTTAGAGCTATTAACTTTACGTCTCATAATAAGCATTTCAGCCATCGAAGTCCACAGCGGGACATAAGCTTGAATTAATGAACGAACTCTTAAAGAGTTAATTAAATTCATTCATTCATTCATAAGTCTTCTCGTTATTTCGGTCGGAATCTTTCTTGACGAAAACTGTCAACCAGCTACTTTCACTAGCTAGATCATCTGGCTGGGTTTCACGATACAGGCTAGTATGGTGTCCGTGATAAATCTGTTTATATTGGATAATATCTACTTATATATTTTTTCTGGAAATAAATATGTTTTTTATTTTCATTTTAGTGTTACACCTATTGGTAGAGCAGTGTACGAAACGAAGTTGTTAAATAGGTAGTCGTTTAATAGAATTAATTGTTTTTTAATTAAAATCGATAAAATAAATATAAGCCAGTTACGAAAATTTTAAATGTGGGTTAGTTGATCACAAGTTTACGTGATAGTTCAATTAGCGCTTCCTAAAAATAGAGTTCATGAATAAGATTGTACAAATTAATACTAATCATATATATATACATACTTTTTCTTTTTTATTAGTTAATAGTATAACCCGCCCGCTTTATTTCTTGAATATACCTACCTACTCACTTTTTAAACTTTCCGTGGACTACTACGAACATATCGAACTAAAACCAGGAGATTGGCTAGGCGTTCTCGTCTCGTGTGACATAACATTCCTCTGGAATTATTCTCTCTAGGTTTATAGTCTTTATAGAAACCGGATCAAAATCCGTAAGTATGCATATGCAATTCGAGACAGACAGCGCGAACGACTTTGTTTTATTCTTATATACCTAGGTGATTCAAGGTGTTACTTGAGTTAGTGTCGAAAAGGAAAATATTGCCAATAGATACCTCTTTATACTTGTCTAAAAAATACCTAGTCGTATTTATTACTAACGACTGCAAATCAAGTCCAATGACATTTTTCTTGTTTTTCTTAACATAATATTTTTTTATTTGTATCTTATCAAAAGGGTAACCTTGGACAAAAACTGATAATAAAAGATTTGTGACTATATTGAAAGATAGTTCTAGATATGAAAAATGTTTACGAATACAATTCGAATGTGCGAAATATTATTTTACTCTCAGGTCTTGTTTCAAGAAAATGTAAAAAAGTATTGTTATAATTTTATTGGTCTATGACAAGGATCGTTTACGATCGATTTAGGGAGGTAGTTTGAACTCCGGAAAAGGTTA
The DNA here is from genome assembly GCA_963691955.1 of Chloroclystis v-ata. Classification (NCBI taxonomy): domain Eukaryota; kingdom Metazoa; phylum Arthropoda; class Insecta; order Lepidoptera; family Geometridae; genus Chloroclystis; species Chloroclystis v-ata. The sequence goes on from OY829905.1 coordinate 9,449,685, forward strand.
ATACTTTTATTGTAGCCTAATTATTTTTTAAATTAAGAATTATTTATTATAACCTTTAAGGTTGCCTGGAAGAGAGCGCTCTTTAGCGATAAGGCCGCCCATTGTACTTGTTTCTTTTGTTTGTTTGTTTTGGTGTGCAATAAAGTGTTTTGTATTGTATTGTAAATTAAGTTTACTGACTAAAACCCTACTAATTAATTAGGCAATTGTCTGAAAAAATAATCTACCGAACTTGTCTGGTCTCAAAGGTGTGACAAAGGCGTGTCAATGCGCAATCTAACATTGCTTTGCTTTATTGACATACACATAAAATTACAGGCTTATTGTATCATTAGTTAACGGCCGATAAAGCTACACGCGAAAGATTCTAGGAGTGTGTCGGAGTTCTAAACAAATACCTTTTAAAATAATCGCAATACCGTTTCAGATAAGATACAGAATTATCCTTCGCGGAAAATTTGATAAAAATCCTGATAAATAAAAGAAATAGGTACCTACATAATATTAAACTATGTAGATATAAATATTCGTAATTCGTCCGTATCTGATTCGTAATAAAATAAAAAAAATCGTATGTAGGTAGGTACAATCTTAGTCAAATGTCAAGGTAAGAAGACAAAAGGCGTTTAGTAGCGAGTGGACTATAATAATAACTTGAAATAATTAACAAAGCTAAGAACATAATAAATTTAATAAAATGATTTTTTATTGATATTTAATAAGGCACATTTAAAATCATCAACCTTATATTCAGGTTATCGATTCGAGCATAAAACTTGCCATAATCAACCGACCAAATTTACATTCAAATTCGAAAAAGCGTTAAAAACTGTCAAGAGTTTATGTCAAGGATTTTGTACATTACTGAGCTATCAATTTACGATAATGTTTATTTTTACATATGTATTTATTTTTAAATGTTTGTAACGACACTTTATACCAGGTAGGTATACTATTTTATTTGCTGCCTAAAATAACTAAATCTTATTTATTTCTTTAATGTTTCAATTTGGTAAGGAATTAAGTTTACTTTACTTATATAGATTTCATTTTAAATCTTCTTTATAAGGGACCGAACATGAACATTTGAAGAGTGTGATTTCTATGTATAGAAAACAGGATTCTATTCTTTTTATAACTCTTAATTTTGACTTAAGTCACCTACCGACGTGAGTTTGATTATTGTTTACAGGACGTTGGTTGGACATAAGTACCTATATATGTGGTTTGCGTTAAACGTATCATTAGTCATCAATTCGTGGAAGTTATACTAGGTATTTTTATATCATGCGTACATAATGTTCATAATAAAAGAGCAAATTGTAGCTATATTTATGGGAAACCAGAACAACGACGTTACTATTTGAAACGTAAGTTATAACAAGTAGTAAATGCCTGCTTGTGAGCGGTCTTTGAACTTGTCAGAGTTGTTTGTAGACAAATAAACCGCACAGCTGTCGCAGACACGACGCTACAAGAGGGTCCACTTACATAGGGCCAGGTACCTAGTTGTTTACAAAGAGCATCTGTTGAACAATTGTTACATACAGTATTGAATGGCTCGAGCCAGGTTAGGAGGCTGTTTACCTGAGGTGGGTTCAACTTACCGATATGAGCGAGGTCGATGATAGGGATCTCGCAGCGCGAAAGCAGCGTCTCCTCTTGCTGGGCCGCCATCGTCGCGGAACAGGTATCCACTCCGCAACCACTCGTACGCAACTCCGCCTTATCACTGACTCTCACAGTAATTACCAATTAGCGATCGCGACTCCCGAAGATAATTTTATTAATACGATAGTAAGCACTAAACACCGAACGGTACCCGAACGTTAAAGTTTATTGAAGTTATGAATGGTCTTTTGGTTACCCCTGGTATAGAAGCGTTCAGAACTCATCTGCATAACCTTGTAGTTCCTGCTCGTGGCGTTCCTCGATCTGACGTAGCAGCAATAAGCTATGCTCACTTGACACATTAAAAATTGTTTTTTGTTCTCCGTGCAGTAAGTAGGAGTGTTTCCTCGACGTGTGCGACTATCGGCGTCGCGCGCCCCCCGTGCGGGTTTCGAATGTCTTTGTGAACTGGCCCACCGTGTGCGATGAGCGTTACCCTGCGTCCGTCGGCTCTCACTTGTATATCATCGCGCAGACTTTCGCAATCTATCGGTGTGTTGAAACTGTTGTGCTGGCTTGAGCACGCGGTGTCGAGACGCGCGGCGAGCAGAGGTGCGGAGCGGGCGGGCGTCGGGCCGAGACTGAGGCGGCGCGAGGGCAGCGCTCCGTGAATCAATCAACCGACGACGCTAGGACCTTCACTCGCGCTAACTTCGCTCCATACTTCGCCTTCGTACTTACATCGCCGTTGCCCTCACGGCTGGCGCCTCGTCATCGTCACTAACCTCGCGTGCCATTCACTTAACATTATGCGGAGCATTTCGGGTCATTTTCCTTTGCAGGATATTAGTAGCAAAGTCCACATCCTGTCCCGTTACCAGCACCCTTAACATTATCGCGGGAACAAGTTTCAAACCAATTATATCTAATAACAAATATAAAAAAATAGACATTAACAATTAACAGAAAAAGGCGCTTATTTTTAACTTAGTAGCCCTGTACTAAGTTAAAAATAAGCGCCTTTTTCTCTGATACAGGTCAATTGTCGTTGAACCGTTATTTAGTGTTTGAAATACCAAAAAATTGAAACAATACACGCTGATTAATAATTTATTTAGCTTTCCATCTCGGTGTTCCCTCCTTAGGCATGTACAGATGCTTGAAATGTAAAATGAGATAGTTGAGTGTGGATCATTTGAGGCAGCGCTCGAAGTATGAGGAGCCGACGTATCCGCCGCGCATGGCGCGCTGCACGTGCTGTTCGAACAACCGCCGGTTGCTTTGCAGCTCGTCCGCGGCTTCCTTGTTTAGAGGGTCTTCGGGATTAGGCTCCTGGAAGGGAACGATACATTTATTGTTTGTTTTGTAAAACCTATGACGTAAAGATATATTACTGGACAATTTAATATTACTGGATATCCTAAGATCCCGCTATACAACGACCTTCACCGAGATGTATAATTAATGAGACGTATTTTTTATGTTATTAAATATGCCAATAAATATATCCTATATGGGTTGCCTAACAAATTTCAGTCCAGAGTATTTTTAATTAATAATTAAAAAAAAAATTTTTTTAGACATTGCACCGGTGTGTATAATAAATAAATTTGATACCAATCGAAAGTTTGAAGCCCATAGAATATGCAAACGTTAGGTTGCCTATTTTTTTCCGGTCACAACCACGGGTTGCCAGGTATAAACAGGTAAATCTATAGGTACTAGCATTTTGCAACGGTCTGAATAATGAATCAAACTTAGATAAAATGAAAGATTATTTCATAAGGAACACGGTGGTATAGGGTTGCCTGCGAAAAATCAGTCCCAAATTACGGTTGTCGAACTTTAAATAATAAAATATAAATAATAAAAAATAAATTGTATTTAAATATTTTTTTTACGAAAAGCTAACTTAAATGCACAGTTTTCAAAAGTTTCATCATCAAAATCAATTATTCCGTCATCCAAATCACACAAAAATTATTTAAATTTACAATTATTTAAAATTTGACAACCGTAATTCGGGACCGATTTTTCGCAGGCAACCCTATACCACCGTGTTCCTTATGAAATAATCTTTCATTTTATCTAAGTTTGATTCATTATTCAGACCGTTGCAAAATGCTAGTACCTATAGATTTACCTGTTTATACCTGGCAACCCGTGGTTGTGACCGGAAAAAAATAGGCAACCTAACGTTTGCATATTCTATGGGCTTCAAACTTTCGATTGGTATCAAATTTATTTATTATACACACCGGTGCAATGTCTAAAAAAATTTTTTTTTTAATTATTAATTAAAAATACTCTGGACTGAAATTTGTTAGGCAACCCATATAGGATATATTTATTGGCATATTTAATAACATAAAAAATACGTCTCATTAATTATACATCTCGGTGAAGGTCGTTGTATAGCGGGATCTTAGACTAGGACAATTTTTACACAGCGACATCTAGCCCCGTGGTAAGCTCGAAGCTTGTGTTACGGGTGCTAGATTTCTGATATACTTAATATAATATACATACATAGATAGATATTTTTTATTATACATATATAACACCCAGACACCCGGAACAAATATTTGCAGATCATACAAATTGTTGTTCCGAGGCGGGAATCGAACCCGCAACCTCTTGCGTCGCAGGCGGACCTTCGCCCGCTGCGCCACAGAGATCGTCAAAGATATGATATAACTTTTTGACTATCATGGTTTTTAACAATATTCGAACATGAAACGGGTAATATACCATGATTTAAATGTTTTTGAGTTTCCCGTTATTTCGACACCGTTTCAAGCGTCATGTTCACGGACAGACTGAACTGCGGAGTCTGTCAACGTTTCATGTTCAAATATTGGTTTATTTATTTAACAAAATCCACAGCCCTTATAAATTTCTCTTATATTCATTCTCTTTTATTTAATTTTTCTTATACCTGAGCTTACGGCCAAAAAAACATGATAGTTTAAAAAGTTATATCATAGACTAGCAGCCCCCGCGAACTTCGTCTCGCCATATACTTTTATTTGCAACTATATCAATACTAAATTTCATCCAAATCGAATTATCCTGCGTGAGCATATATTTTCCCGCGGAAGCATTTAATTTTTACGCGGTAAAAGGTCTCTCGCCATATACTTTTATTTGCAACTATCTACATACTAAATTTCATCGAAATCGAATTTTCACACGTAAGCATATATTTTCCCGTGGAAGCATGTATTTTCCGCGGTGAAAAGTCTTTCGCCATATACTTTTATTTGCAACTATCTTCTGCATACTAAATTTTATCTAAATCGATTTTTTCCGCGTAAGCATAATATATTTTTCCGCCGAAGTATGTATTTTTCCGCGGTAAAAAGTAGCCTATGTTAGGATTAGGATATTACATATTATATTACATTACATTGACTCCCCCCCCCCCCCCCGTACCCCAGTGACGCTTACATGGAGTCTACATCGCATGCTAGCTGAGCGCGGTGAGCGACAACCTCGCGACTTTTTTCTAATACTTGCATTTTTAAACTCGTGATATCTTCCGAATTAAATGTCCGAATTGAATAATTCAAAAAGTTATAAAAAGGTATTAAAGCCGTCTTGAATATAAAGTAATTTATTTTGATAAGGATTAATACCAAGGTACAAATGAAGACCCTTTCAAGAGGCGGCATATATAAATTAATATTTTAGAATAAAAACTGCTTACTGTGACATAACTATAATATTTAGACATATGCTGTCGCGACATTTTTTGTAGGTAATGATGAGTTCTGCAAAGTCGTAGTACATGATTTTGTTCTATCATTAACAGCCTTATTCATAAAAAGCTCTTAATCCACGTCTTAAGCACGACTTAACTAATCAACGAATTAAGCCCTAAGAAGTGTTTAAAAGTTTTGTATTCATAAACCTAACTTAAAAATCACTTAGCTAAACAATACTTATTTTTTTCAGAACTGGTAACTTTTTGGTAGAAATAGTAGAATCTGGCCGTATCATAGATAATGAGGGTAATCTGTGGGCCATTTGCTCAAAAAAAAACGAAATTTGACAGAACAGTGTCAGCTGTGTTTTGTGATTGTGAATCAAAATATTTATGGAGTTGCAACAAAGTTTGGTTAGCTCGTGTTTTTTGTTCAGTTTTAGACTCGTATCAAACTACTTATTACTTCACAAAATCAAGAAAAAGAACATAAGTTACGTACCTATGCAAATTGTGGAAGAGAAACATAAAAAATACTTCAAATATTGGAAGAAGAGTCGGAATATTGCGAGAAAAACTAGAAAAAATAATAATAATTGTAATTTATTGAAAATGGTTAGGTACTAATAAATATGTTGCGAGTTAATTCATTGGTGAATTGTGTTTGTTTTCCCTTCATCATCATCTTCACTGTCAGTCTCTAGTTACTGCACTGCAGTACGCAAATATGGTGTGGAAGGATATCCACTGTCTCCTAAAAGTTTTCTTCCTCTAAATTCACTTTCTTCAAACCTTCTTTTAAGCTGACTCTCACGAAAGATGTGAACATCATGAGTGCTTCACCTCCAACGACATACCACATCACAAATAGATATATTAGGGCCACACACAACCTGCAAAAGGAAATTAAACAAATAACTATGGATAGGTAATAAATATGGATAGGTAAATTGGTAATTTCATAGATTTTCAGATTGAAGACATAATATCAATGCTAGGCAAGTAGTTTCCTAATATCTAGCTCCTGACGTAGGTAGGTACCTAATGGAGAGAAACCATCAAGGAGACCAAGACCCACAAAGGGCTATATTGCAAGACTTACTTCCTGCAATATCGTAAAGTAGAAAACCTTTGTATACAATGAACACTAACCTCATGTCGACCCCAGTGCCTGATCACAGCCATTACTTGAATGTGAACAGGTATGCCGCCACCTTTTGTATCAACCGAGTCGTCTTCTTTAACAATATTTATTATTTTGTTCATGTTCTCCTTAGAAAACCTGCACTTTTTTCTAAATTCCACTTCATCATTTTCCACCATCGGATCTAACCTGGTTTGATAAACTTTAGTACCTACTAGATTGCCAAAATTCGTTTATATCTGCTATATCTTGCTCAAAATTATTTGAATAGTCACCGTAGGTAATCAAAATAATCCAGTTCCATTATAAAATATTGTAAACAAACAAGCAAATCAGCTGTTTATTAGCATCCATTTTCTTGTATAAGGAGTTAGGAGAGGTGTAACACCTCCTTACCTTCAATAGCTGTCAAGTTAAACTACCTATATAGGTTGTTTAATTTGACAACTATTTAAGTACCAGTTTAAACAGTTGATTTGGTTTAAACAACGTTTATGAATACAAAATTACGTTAAGCATTACTTAAAGGCTTACTTAAAATTAAACCGTGTTTATGAATAACGCTGTAATAGTTTTCGCAGCGCACGCGATGTAAGGAATTTTTCAGGTCATTTTTTTACACCTTATGTTACATTATTGGAGTTTTAGTAAGGATCCCTAATTTTTTTAAAAATATAATATAGCCTATGTTACTCGGGGATGATGTAGCTTTCCAAAGGTGAAAGAATTTTTGAAATCGGTCCAGTAGTTTCGGAGCCTATTCGTTACAAACAAACAAACAAATCTTTCCTCTTTATAATATTAGTATAGATTTTATGTCTAAGGTTTTACTAAACTAACAACTAAAACAGAAACTGTGATTGAATCTCGTTTATATATTTTCGTGACTGAGTCACGCACAATCTTTTTTGATTACAGCATCTGATCAGATTAAAGCTCAGAATTTCGCATGACACATAACGCTCTGAATACTTGTTTACAAACATTTTTAAGAAAAATATTTCAGCTTAGATTGACTAAGAAGCTATGTATCATCATCATGTCAGCCCGTTGACACCCACTGCTGGTTAAAATAATCCAAATTATTGCGCCAGTTTCCCTAATCATACCTTAACATTTTTTTTTAATAATAAAATGTGTTGAACAGCCTAGTTTTAACAGAAACTAGGTTAACCTTACTAATGAATTATCATCATCATAAGTTTCACCTAATGAACACTGTAGTGCCTTATTTCGTTTTACCACATCCAATAGTCCTATCCTTGATGGAGGACATTTTACAATATTCTTTCTTATCTATACATAGAACAAATAATCTAAATACTAATCTAAAGAACAGATAAAAAAGATAACTGGGATGTTAAAAAACTAAATTTTAGAACTCACCAGGAACAAATACTGAAGACCATAGACTATAGAGTTGACAGTGAGGACAGGCTTCCAGTCTTCTCGGAGTATATTCAAGCAGACATTTCCTTCAAGGTCTATGTTAGGGTGGTATACGGCTGTTTCACATTTTACTTTGGGTGGCTCATGTGGATAATTTGGGCCTACCTGAAATACAAATAATAAATAAAAATAAAAATCTTTATTTACAGAAAAGGTTTTACAGACATGTTTGAAGAATACAATAGTATTAAAGAAAATTGTTGGATTTTTAGAACTCTAAACCTGGGTGCTTTTACATATTTAAATGTATGTGAAAATATATGTGTATTAGAAAATGGTACAGAAAACATTACAGCATCAATATTTAGAGAGTATAATCACTATTTTTTTATATATAATTTAATCAGATAAGATGGTTTTGTTTCTATTTTTCGGTTTGATTTCCTCATAGTTTTTTGTTATCTTTTCAGATTCTAAGATGATCTAAAAAATAAACATACAAAAGTAATTACATTTCTTAAAATCCACATCTACTATTAACAACCTCATGCAGGCAAAGGTCTGTCTTTGATGCAGGAAGTTACAGGTTCAATTCCTGGCCTAACACAAATAAATAAATAAATATTGCTGGACAATTCACACATCGACATCTAGCCCAGTTGTAAGCTCGCAGCTTGTGTTACTAATGTTTGTATTTTTTTTTATTTGACCTGTCTTGTATCTGTGATCAGTTACACTTTTAGCAGATTTTTGTGTGAGCATGTGGCCCCTTCAGTAAGGACTCCTCCTTATATGTATTGTCGCTGCGAAAACCAAGTAAATCGTAATTTTTCACTACTATCATTATTTGGTTAACAGTATAGTGTCGATATGACATTTTAATAAAGGTTCAGTAACAAGCATTATCCTTTTGAGTTGTACAATATGCAAAAAGTTGTTATGGGTGTTTCAGGTGTTTAATAAAAATATGTATCAATTTAAATATGTTACTCCTGCATACTGAAAATGCTATGCTTCACAATAAATATAACACAGAAAACTTTTTAAACTATCACAGTTTTTAACAATATCAGAACATGGTACAAGTAACATACCATACTTCTCTTTTATACATAATGTAACACCCAGACACTCAAAACAAATATTTGCATTAATAGTTTTGAAGTTAAATTCATTTTAGGGTACAACTTCTGAAATTAAATGTTTCCTATACAGATGGTGAAAATGAAAGATATAAAATAAATTAGAGATGTAACAACTGTTAATTTGTTAATAACATGTAACAAATTAACAGTTATTGTTGAAACATTAGTTTGATTTCACTTCAATCAGCTCCTACTCTAAAAACTAGACATTGAAATTATGTACACAAGGAGGGCTCTAATAAATTATCTTGCTTACCTTAAAACTAAATACAAATCTTCCTCCCCTATAGAATCCTTCATCTGGACATATAATTAATTTAAAATTTAATAAGTCATCAGGATCTGGAAATTCTGTATTGCATGTCTTAGGGAGATTTAGTTCATTCAAATCTGTAAACAAAGGACACATTACTACGTAGCATTTTCTATGCATAATGTAAATGACAATAATGTTGAAAACCAAAGATCCTAACGTTTATTTACAGCATTGCAGCACTTATTTCATCTTCCCTAAAAGTAAAAAGAAGGATAAAAAATATCAACACTTTACCTTTTGTAATCCGCAGTTGCGCAGCTGATGCTCGTTTTTGTGAACCTCCAGCTCTCGCTGTACCTTCTTCATCTTTCTTTTGTTGTTTTAATGAAAATAGTTTAATCATTGTCCTAACTATTCGAATAAAAATAGAAAATTTTACGAAATAGCCACGATCAAAATTGAGTTGTATTATTTTGACAGCTTTTTTTTATTTTACACTATTTGAAGTAAGTAATCAAGTTCGATTGAATCAAGCTTTCCAGCATTAGCGAATCAAAGTATGTTGTTATTGGATTTCCTGTTTTATGATTGCACAGTTAAGTTCCTTTGTCATTGGCTGCCATGAGACGAGGACAGCGATTGGCTATTTTTCAAATAAGTCAATATTTCTTCTAAACAAACCAATCAACGCAATAGATGGAGAAACTAAGTTCTGTTCCAGATTCTTGCTTTATTTTTAGCTGCAAAATAATTACATAATGTAAATAAATTAAAAACAATGTAATTTATATTTATTTTATATAATATCCATACTGTCCCTTCGCATCCTAGGTCTTCCACGTTTTATAGTAAACGTGCCTATAATATAATTACATATAGCAAATATTTAAATCTAGCACCCGTAACACAAGCTTCGAGCTTACCACGGGGCTAGATGTCGTTGTGTTGTAAATTGTCCAGCAATATTTATTTATGTATTCATTTTATTTATTTATTTTTATAATTTTAATTCGAATACTATGCGCCAATAACTTTAAGTGGCTAATTATAGATAATCAACTTCCACTACTGTCAGTGTCAGGCATCAGGAAGTCATCTGCCACCACGCCATTATTCAAGGAGAAGAAGGCTTCCATCCATCCATTATTTCCTTTGAAAAGAGAGACGATTATTTTTAATTTATCTCTATCTGCTTTGAGTGGCTTCTGTTGTGTACCTACCTATCTAGTTTCAGATTTAATTATGGTAACAGTATCAAGCTAGTTAGTGTTTTTTTGTATATTCCAAAATAATGGCGTTATTGTGTACAACTTTCTAACGGAAAAGCTATTGCTGTTTGTTAGCCAAGATGGCAAAGCACGATCGTATGGAAGATGTGATAGAATTAGGGTCTTCGGACGAAGAGCCGGAGCCAGTACCAAAGAAGGTAAGTTACCTAAAACCTATTTCAATGTTTATCGTAAAATCGCTTAGATAAAAAATTTAATTGTTATAAAACTACACGTCAATGCCGGCCTGTTTTTGTTTATAAATGTATCACGACTACTTAATAATCATAATTGTCAAATTTCAGGTAAAAATATCTAAGCTCATGGTACAAATACCACAAAAGCTACCAGGAATCACAATAAAGCCGGCTAAATTAAATCCAGTAAAAAATTTGGGTAAAAGTATCACTGTGACTAAAGTAGTTAGTTCTGGGACCAAGGTGGCAAATCCATTTGCTAATAAAAACAAACAAAATGGAAAACCTAATCAGAAAGTGGTCCAGCAACCTGTCATAAAATCTGTTCTACCTGTGATACATCCTTCACTGACAATAACACAAGCAAAAAAAAATAATACTGTTCCTACACCTTATCCAATAAAGATTTCAAAAGCGATCATATCAGGTTCATCTAAGTCCTCTAAATCTCCTGCATTGAAAACAAAATTGCCTCCAGGTATCATATTAAAAAAAGCTAATCAACTAGTTAAAAATGTAATCCAAAAAAATCCTGTAAATTATTTAGTAGGGAAGAAACCAGTTCCCCTACCATCTATTAAACCTATTAAAATACAAGAACCTGCTGAAATGGTTTGTGTGGATCTTGATGACGATGAATCTTCTCAGCCTGCTTCAAGCCATCAGTGGTATTTGAGACCGGAGGAACAAGAAAAGAAATGTAAATTCTCTGAATCAAAAGAATTAGATTCAAAAGATTCCGATACTAACAACAAAACTTCCACCAGCCCTAAAGATACTCCACTGACAAACTCCAATGATGAAGACCTTAATTCACATTCAAAGGAACAAAATAATAAAGAAACAGCTAATTTTATTGAAATCACTATTGAAGATAGCCCTTCTAAACCCAAAAAAAGCAGTAAAAGACCCTGTAAGATGTCTGAATTGGCCATTACAATTGAAGATAGTCCTGTCAAACCTGCTACAGATACAGCACCTACAGCCTCTAATTCCAGTGACGATGAAAGTCCTACAAAAAAGAAGAGCAAGAAAAAATTGCAGTATCCTCAAACTGAAACAGTAGAGATTGAAATAGAACTTACTCCAGTTAATGATGAAGATGAACAAAATGTTGAAAAACTTGACGCCGATACAGAAATTGTAGAAATAGAGGAATCCCCTCTTAAACCTCTTGATTCTGATATCACAAGTACTCCAAAGAAGAAAGAGCCTAAATCTCAGCCCACTCTGCAGCTTCACGTAAATAAAACTCCTGGGAAGTCTCAGAAAGATGCCGAATCAAGCAAAGTGACACCTAAACCAATAACTACGACACCTATAACTTTACCAGGAGAATTCCACCCTATGTTCCAAAGTTTTATAGACCTCTGTTTTAAACTAGAGAATTCTCAGGATATGAATACAATTGTGGAGAAAAAAATAAAAGGATATTATAGACAAGTTCCTAAAGAATACACTGAGTCTGAAGAATTTATCGAAATGGTGTCCAGTAAAATAGACTCAATGAAAGCTGATCCCGAGAAGTTGTTTTGGTATATAAAAGATATTGTTGATGAATTGAATTTGCAAAGGAAAATGGCCAGATCCCAACCTCCTAAATTGGATGTAGTAAGTGAAGGTATGTTAAATTGCAACAAACATGGTAAAACACCTTGTTTGGTGGACATTAAATCTTCTTTCTAATTTTTTATTCTTTATATTGTGGCCACTGTGGCCAGTATTAACAAAATCTGTATTTTCCAGAACCAGAAAAGGTTCTATATGGGGAAGAAAGTGAGTTTAATTCTAAACGCCAAAGACAAATTAAGAAACTTGAAAAAACTTTGAAGAAACTTCATAAAGCAATCCAGAAGTTGGAAGAACAAGAAGTTGACTTTGATGATGAAGAAGATTCAGTGTATTTACTTACTGAAAGGTTTGTATTATTGTTAAATAATTAGGATTAAAATGTCTAAATCATACAGGTAATTAATATTTCATATTGATTGTTTATTATTCTCACAGTGGTTCTGTGAAAAAGTTTAACCACCCCTTAATAAAAGTGAAAACTTGACAAGGTGTGTTAAAAGTATATTAATTTATGATATTATGATAAGGCATTTTATTGGTATTTGCCTCATTAAAAGATTAATTAATTATTTTCCAGATATAAAGAGAGAATGATGAAGGTTCACGCGAAATTCTGCCAGTTGACAAATACAAAGATGCCTTCTGAGCCGAGAGTGAAGATAGAAGCTCGTCCCGGGCAGCCTAAGGGCCCTGCGATACGGCTGGAAAAGTGGATTAACAAAAAAGTACCTATTGGTACACCTCTACCGTTCCCTGATTTCCACGATGTTCTACGATGTGTTAGAGATGCAAATAAAGAGGACAACATTGGTTGGAATGAGGTTGATGTAATGGAAGAAGGTGAGTTGCCTAATGCTATTACAAATGTATATGGTAATCAAATTTGTTAAGGTTTATCGTTGATTGGCTGACCCACATCCACCACACCAAAAATATACTTTTATTTGCATAAACATGTGAATAATATATTATTACTAAGTCATATTAGGTAAGCCAGCATGGTGATAGATAATAAGGCCTTATCTCTCTCGACATAATAAATGTACAATTAAAATTAGATTTAACATTATTAAATACCTACTCATAAGTCAAAATTGGACACTGAGGAAGTCATCAATGTTATATCTGTTGATTCATTTAGTTAGAGGTACTTATTTTAAATGAATTAATTTTTTAATACAAACAAATTTATAATAGGTAATTTTTATTATTATACGAAAAAACTATTCTTTAAATTTATATTTGATTCAAAAGTTGTCCATAAATAACTACGGTTAACATAGTCCATTCTAGCGTTCCAATTTTCGATTTACGCGTCCAAGCATTTCGATTGGTTTAAGGTGAATAACGCAAGTAATGTTGGTTTCTAGTTGCTCAATCGTATCTTATCGTATCTTCTCGGTATATGGCCACTTACCAAAGAGCTAACATAGTAGATATGTATATCAAAAACATTTTCTTTTTCTAGCCCGTGACTTGTTTACAAGATGTGGCAAGAAGCTACAGAGGCGAAGACAGGAGAACGAGTGGCGTTTAGTGGCCTCCAGAATACAGGCGCAGCTAGATCCGGCCGAAGAGAGTGAAGATCTCAAGAAGAAACTAGATATGAACCAACGCGCCGCGTCTACCAAAGAGAGTGAAGTACTCAAGAAGTAAGTAATTGTTTTTGGAAGTGGTTATTTTATAGGTAACTACATATTTATATTATACAACATACACGTTTACATTCCTACATTACAGAAATGTAGGTTATCATCAGACCGTTTTTGAAAAACCTCCGAAAACAAAAGGAGATTCCTGCCAGGGTATGCACAACAATGAATGAATAACAGAATTTATTAATAAATGCAAATAAATTATTTTGATAACATAAGAACTGCAACAGTGATAGATGCGAAAAGAGTATGACTATATTAATGCCAAAATATATAGTAAACCAGCTAATAAAATAATATGTTTGTAGGTAGATAATAAAGTATTATTTAAGATGTTAATTTGATTTTTATGTCTTTTATTACAGATATGCTGACAGGCAAAATCAATTAAAACTTGAAGCTGTTGAAATTGAAGACAAAGAGGCTGACGAATCACCTCTTGAAACGGATGATGAAGAACAAGAATCTGAAGAAAAACCACCCCTAGAGGACGCGCAGAAAAGAAAAGAAAGACTAAAAAGGCTATTACAAAAGAAACCTAAGAAATCTACAACAGAAAAAGAACTGACTAAAAAATCAAAAGAGGCTGGAAATGAGAAAACGGATACCACCGTACCTAATGAAAATGCTATTTCTAACATCGTTACTCAGGTTGTAGTTAATAAAGAAAAAGATGTCTTACAGAACACAGAAAAAGATGTCTTAGAAAAGAAAGACAAAAATGTTGTTGAACCTAAAATAAACGAAAAGGCTAATGAAAATCCAGTTGCGGTTGAATATAATAATGAAAAAAATGATATAGAAAATGTTCAATTACTCAGTGATGATGATGATAGTAGTAACATAGATTCGGATATAGACGAACTGCATTTGTTACAAAAATTACCTACTAATAACGTTGTTGATGTATCTTCACTAGAATCATCGGACTCAGAGAGTATTGCTATATCCGATACACTGTCTAGTGGTGATAACGAAAATCGGGAATTTGACGTTATTAGTATTGAAAACTCAACTCCTTCGGAGTCTGAGAATAACGATGAAATTGAATTGGAGCCTGTAAGTTGTACACAAAGTAAAGAAGTATCGGAACCTGTAGACGTTGAAATGGAAATTGAGTGCCCTGTTGATGGTATTGAAAAGGAAATAGATAATAGTACCAATAGCAATGAATCCGTTGAGGATAATTTGCTAGCATCGTCTGATGAAGAAGAACAAGGAGAAAATGAAAATGATCAACCTAAGACTAAGGACTTCTCAGCGGAAGAAGAAGTTATTGGTGATTCTGAGATAACAGAATTAAATAAAGAACAAATTCAAGAAGTTACAGATATAATGGCTCATACAACAGATGCTAGTTCAAAGGAAAGTCCTGGAGTGCCTGATGCACATAATCTGAACAAAATCGTGGCTATCACTAGTGTAAATTCTGTAAATGAAGATGATAAAATTGGAAACACTAATAGAGCTGCAAGTAATAATATCTGTGTTAAGGATATTTTAGGTAAAAGTGAAATTGAAGAAGATAAAACTACAGAATCTGTAGAGATAAACATGGATATCACTAGTGAAAGTTCTGGTGAAAATTTAGACGACGAAAATGTTAACACTGCTAAAGCTACAAGTGACAATAACTGTGTTGATGATAAATCAGATAAAAGTGAAAGTAAGGAAGATGAAACTAAGATATCTGAGGACAAGGGTGTATCTAGTGTGAGTTCAACTGAAAATGCAAATTATGAAACCACTATTAACAAAAGTGTTGAAGACACGCCAGATGAAAGTAAAGATGAGAAAACTGATGTATCCGAGGACAACTGTAATAAGACAAGTGAGTCAAGACAGAATGAGATTGATAGTTCTCAAAATTTTGATAACGACATAAGTTCGGATCTCCATGTTAAACATAATAATGAGAAACCAATTGATGGTCAAGAGATAGTTGCTATTTCCAATTATATATGTGACAGAAATAGTGAAAAAGCTAATGATAAGATGGGAAGTGAAGAGAGTTGTAACAAACTTGAAGACAAAGTTTTGGATGCCATAGATGAGACAAATAAAGATTTAGATTCAACAGCCCCTGAAAGTATATCGTCGGTTGAACCCATGGATGTGGATGAGGACAAAACATAAGTGATATAAATACATTTTTAGGTTATTTCTGTATTGTGTATGTTTTGTATCAGCGGTTGGTAATGTAATTAACAAAGGTTTTGTTGGTGAATATCAAAGGAGGATGTTTTTTATATTATAGTAACTAATGTGGTTATATTTGATGTAAGATTACTAAGTTAAAACTATTTATGTGAAACATTTCAACACATTCACAATTTTTGTGTGATATTTTGCATATTTAGAGTGGTTTTGTTTATTGACCGAAGGATACTCACATAAGGGAGTTGTCATTTCATCACAAATTTTGTTAAAATATGGATATTATATAAGAATATAATAGAAAAATACTAAGCAAGCAACTTAATACATTATTAATAGTGCTATGTATTATTAGTTATTGATTTGAAATGAATTTTGAGAAATAAAACTAAAATGTATAGTTGAGTATTACTTCTTTATCTTTTATATTTAACTATGCCTAAATAACTTGTAGCTATGCAGTTATAAATAAATTTGTTATTCTGTATTCATCATCAAATCATAAGTAATTACTGATCATAAATAACTAGGTCATAATAATTTGTTCATAACTGTATAAATACTAATATCTATGAACGAGCATTGCTTATGCTCTGATATATGTACATAATATCAGAAGTACATATATCAGAATAGATTTAATTATAGATAAACTGGCATTAGTGTATATATCTGTAAGTCCCGCCCGCAGCTTCGCCCGTTTTGTTCCCATGTTTTCTAATTTTTTAAACATTCCCTACTAATAACCTAAGGCGGCGCAGCCATTCTTGTTTTTAAAATTCCAACGAAAAGAGGGATTGTTTTATATAATAAGGAATTAGGCTGCAACCTAATATTTCATTTATATTAAATAAAATAACGATACAAAATTGAAAAAAACATTTTTTAATAATATTAAATAACGCTTTTTAGGCTTTACTTGTACCCTATCATAACTTCTACAAACCATCATCATCACCGCTCTGCTATCATAACAACGTCTACAAACATTATCATCACTCCAATTTATGCGTTCCCAATGCTGGGACACATAGACCTTAACTTGACAGAGATTAGGTCTTAATGTTGCCAAGTGCGGGTTGGTGAATGCCACATGTCCTTCAAAGTTCTCACAACATCACGATTTGCTCACTTTGTATGCCACCACCATTAGAGCTCGTGTTTTCAAAATTTACATTAATTTTTTACTTAAACCAACCAGACATAAGAAACAAATATTTGCTGATCTTAAAAAAATTAGGTCCGAGGCGGGAATCGAACCCGCAACCTTTTGCGCAATCGGACCTTCGCCCGCTGCGCCACAGAGAAACACGAAAAAAGAAAAGAAAAGAGAGCGAGAGAGTAAAGAGGAAGATATGATCATGGTGGTGACTGGTGATGTATTACATTAAACGCTACTATCTACTGCACACCGCACACCTCTGATACCACTGCTAAAGACAAGTTAAACTTTTACAAAAAACAAATATTAATGGTGTACAAGGGGCGGCCTTAACACTGAAAGCAGTTTCTTCCAGGCAACTTAGGAGAAAAATCTAATAAGGGTTTAAAAAAAGTTCAGAACTCAGTCGTCACAATTTATTTACATATTTACAAAGGTCACAAACTATTTGTACAAAATAAATTATCCTTATTTACAGATAAGTAAAGTTATGTGAAACAGACGGGTCCTACTGTGAAAGAGAACTGGTGTTCTGCGTCTGCGATTAGGAGAGGTTGGAAGTCGCTAATGGGTAGCCTCTCCGTTCTAGTTGTCTTTATTTCCAGCACTATTTCGCCTGAGCCCTCCTGTGAAAAAGATCAGCATTTTTTTAAATATAGGTACCTATGTTTATGTACCTAAGTAACGCGTTATTTAGAAATCTTTTTTTTTTCTACATTATTGTAACCTAAAACAAGCTTCGAGCTTACGGGGCTAAATTGATGTGTAGGTAGGTAAATAGCAATATTATTTATTTATTTTTAGGGTTAGTGTCACCATTTGTTATATTATAGTGATTGACTCTCACTTAAGTTTTCTAAATTATTAGAAATTGGTATGAGAAAAACTACAAGATCACAACGTAACCTTGGCCCTCGAGTGGGAGTCGAACCCACGCCTCCCAGTTAGATCCCAGGCGCGTTAACCAACTTCGCTATCGAGGCGTTACGTAAGAGCTTGAATTTATCTCATACCTCATATCATCAGTTAAGCACTGATTGCGCCATCTATCAGTTTTTAGTTAGGAACTAAGTGACTGACCAATGCCCAAAGTTGCATTCAGGATTCAATCATTGGTACTAGATGTCGCTTTGCTTAATAATTACTATTTGTTATATTATAGTGATTGACTCTCACTTAAGTTTTCTAAATTATTAGAAATTGGTATGAGAAAAACTACAAGATCACAACGTAACCTTGGCCCTCGAGTGGGAGTCGAACCCACGCCTCCCAGTTAGATCCCAGGCGCGTTAACCAACTTCGCTATCGAGGCGTTACGTAAGAGCTTGAATTTATCTCATACCTCATATCATCAGTTAAGCACTGATTGCGCCATCTATCAGTTTTTAGTTAGGAACTAAGTGACTGACCAATGCCCAAAGTTGCATTCAGGATTCAATCATTGGTACTAGATGTCGCTTTGCTTAATAATTACTATTTGTTATATTATAGTGATTGACTCTCACTTAAGTTTTCTAAATTATTAGAAATTGGTATGAGAAAAACTACAAGATCACAACGTAACCTTGGCCCTCGAGTGGGAGTCGAACCCACGCCTCCCAGTTAGATCCCAGGCGCGTTAACCAACTTCGCTATCGAGGCGTTACGTAAGAGCTTGAATTTATCTCATACCTCATATCATCAGTTAAGCACTGATTGCGCCATCTATCAGTTTTTAGTTAGGAACTAAGTGACTGACCAATGCCCAAAGTTGCATTCAGGATTCAAAATGAGAGATGGTATGAGATAAATTCAAGCTCTTACGTAACGCCTCGATAGCGAAGTTGGTTAACGCGCCTGGGATCTAACTGGGAGGCGTGGGTTCGACTCCCACTCGAGGGCCAAGGTTACGTTGTGATCTTGTAGTTTTTCTCATACCAATTTCTAATAATTTAGAAAACTTAAGTGAGAGTCAATCACTATAATATAACAAATAGTAATTATTAAGCAAAGCGACATCTAGTACCAATGATTGAATCCTGAATGCAACTTTGGGCATTGGTCAGTCACTTAGTTCCTAACTAAAAACTGATAGATGGCGCAATCAGTGCTTAACTGATGATATGAGGTATGAGATAAATTCAAGCTCTTACGTAACGCCTCGATAGCGAAGTTGGTTAACGCGCCTGGGATCTAACTGGGAGGCGTGGGTTCGACTCCCACTCGAGGGCCAAGGTTACGTTGTGATCTTGTAGTTTTTCTCATACCAATTTCTAATAATTTAGAAAACTTAAGTGAGAGTCAATCACTATAATATAACAAATAGTAATTATTAAGCAAAGCGACATCTAGTACCAATGATTGAATCCTGAATGCAACTTTGGGCATTGGTCAGTCACTTAGTTCCTAACTAAAAACTGATAGATGGCGCAATCAGTGCTTAACTGATGATATGAGGTATGAGATAAATTCAAGCTCTTACGTAACGCCTCGATAGCGAAGTTGGTTAACGCGCCTGGGATCTAACTGGGAGGCGTGGGTTCGACTCCCACTCGAGGGCCAAGGTTACGTTGTGATCTTGTAGTTTTTCTCATACCAATTTCTAATAATTTAGAAAACTTAAGTGAGAGTCAATCACTATAATATAACAAATAGTAATTATTAAGCAAAGCGACATCTAGTACCAATGATTGAATCCTGAATGCAACTTTGGGCATTGGTCAGTCACTTAGTTCCTAACTAAAAACTGATAGATGGCGCAATCAGTGCTTAACTGATGATATGAGGTATGAGATAAATTCAAGCTCTTACGTAACGCCTCGATAGCGAAGTTGGTTAACGCGCCTGGGATCTAACTGGGAGGCGTGGGTTCGACTCCCACTCGAGGGCCAAGGTTACGTTGTGATCTTGTAGTTTTTCTCATACCAATTTCTAATAATTTAGTGTCACCAGTTACAGATAAAGTTTCAGATTATCTGACATAAGTATATTTGTAGGTACCAAATTTTGTAGTTATGTTAGTTAATTCTATATTTTCGTTAAGTTCTGTTCTGGGTAAAAACTAAGTGTGCTAAGACGTTCGGGTAATTTTATAAACTTTGCATACCTTGCAGCTATCCTTTACTAGATGTGGTTCTTTGAATTCCGCCGCATGAGAGCCAAAGATCTTAACGTTCTTCAACCTTGTTAGCTCTGATGGTATGTCCGATCTAGAACAAAAGACAGATAATTTAATACCAAGAAAACTAAATAACTTTCCTCTCACGCTATAAGATATTGCGCTTAGATTCAAACCTTAAATCAATTGACTTTACTTGTTATTTAACTACAATGTGTGGTAAAGATTTCTTACCTTTGGGGTGCTTTGGTATTAATGCAGTTGTAGGTGAAATTCTGCATGCCAACTTCCGACAGCAAACGCAAAAATCTTAGCTGAATCGCACCCGAGCCTTCTCCATCGTATGTTGTCTGAAACAGAAAAAAAAGTTAAAACACACACAAGCGACATTTAAGTAGTATTGGTTTTAAAATAGTCGTAGTAGCCCAGGGAAGATTTGAAAGGTGTGAAAACATTGGAATATAGCGGACGAAGCTCCGGGCGGGTCAGCTAGTTTTTGTAAAACTAAGAGGAAACAAAAGCACATCGAAACGTTACGCATTATGACGGTTTTGTAGTTTCATAATAGGTATTTCTAGTTTCGTAATCCGTGGGCTTTAGGGATTATGTTTTCATAACTAATACGTTAGGCAGCTTACCCTATATCCCTGGTGCATTTGAGAGAACCGGTGCGAACTGCCGTCGGTGTTGAAGGTTGAGGCCTCGCGCTCGTCGGGGTAGACGCAGGTGGTGGTGCCTTTGCAGTAAACCTTCACGGGGCGACCGCTGAAGCTGCCTCTTGCGTCGATCCAGTAGAAACCTTATAGGACATACGGACAGCTATCAATCTATCATTCATCATTTTTGATGGAAGGTTTGTGGTTCTAATAGCCGTGTTGGCTTGAGAGGACACCCTACTCTTATTCGTGGTTGTGGGCTAGAGCCCCGTCGTGTACGTCTGCATTTTCAGACAAGATTTAACGGTGAAGGAATCTAAGTTTCCGCGGCTCATTGAAGTACCTAAATATCAAAATGATGATATTGTAAAAAGAGGCAAATTTCATTTATAATTATTGCGTTATTAATTTTCCATTGTTTACGTACATCTAAATATAGGTACATCTGACAAGAAAACCATAAAATGGCAATGTTTGTCTCGTTCGTCAATCTTTTTTTTTATTATTTTTTATTTCAAAAATACAATTTATAGCGATTTAAAAGTGTTACAGATTTGTTACTATAAGGGCTTATCAAGATTTAGAAAGTCATTATAATTATCTTACCATCGGTGAGGTTCCGGTGTGTCGTGCGTAGATCCCGACAGGAGAGCGCGGGGTTGGCGCGGGAGCCGCGCGGGCGCAGCGCGGCGTCGATGGCGGTGCGCGCCGTTATCACACCCGCCATTATTTCTTTCACCCATTCTATTTCATCATCTGGAACATTCATTGTTATAATGTTATAAATCATTGTTAATATAGCTTTTGTGCTAAAAGCTTAGGTTAGGGCACACATTTTATTCTAAAGGAGAAACCTACGGAGCAAAATCCAGATACGATTTTACTTCTCAAATAATGTTGCGCAATTACATACTCTTACAGAGCCAATCAACGCTCCAGAAGTATAATATTATCGGATTAACGACTTTCTTTATTATTATTATTAGGTATCTACTAAACCTTTACCTATCCCGCCTGGCAATTATGGTGATAATACCAAATTAATCGCCTTCAATTAGATTTATAGGTTTTATTAGGGTCCTGTGCTCAGTAGAGGGACGTAACATTGGTTGTTATGATTGCGTGTTCTACGCGCTTAGTTAGTTCCATTCACTTACCATCTTCAGTATTATCTTCCGTGGCGGTTTCAACGCTATCCACACTGCGCCTCCTCCGATACTGCGTGAACAGTTCAGCCGGTATCTGCGGCGGCGGTGCAGGCGGTCCGGGTGGTCCGGGTGTCCCAGCCGGGCCGGGTGACCCGGGTCGCCCGTCCAGTCCCGGCTCACCCTTCGGCCCCAGCGGGCCCTCTGGTCCGATTAGACCGGCTGGACCCGGGTCACCTTTAAGACCTTGCGGGCCGAATGGACCCTGTTTGAAAGTAAAAGTTTAGTAAGTTTTGTTAACTGCGTTTACAAATAGGCAAATAACACTAAATTCAATGAAAAGTTATTGACATAGAAACTTATTTTAGTTAGGACTATTATTTCTAAAACATTCGTCAATACAACATTAACGTTTACCATTTCGCCCTTTAACCCTTGAGGTCCAGTCAATCCAGTTGTGCCTTGTTTCCCGATTTCCCCCTGATCGCCCTTAATGCCCATAGGACCTGTGTCTCCTATATGTCCTTTTGGCCCCGTGTTGCCTTTGTCTCCTCTAGGGCCAGGTCCTCCTTGTGGTCCGATCTTTCCTGTTGGTCCGTTTGGCCCCACGTTTCCTGGAGCGCCGACATCACCCTGGAAAATATACGATTGTATATGAAATTAATGCAGATGGGAGGAAAGTTTTTTTTCGGTATTGAAAGTACGAGCTAACCACGGGACCTAGATGTTGCTGTCCAGCAATTTAATTGGCATGTAAAAGTGTATTGATAAGGATTCATATACTTAATGACGAAATAACAATAATGTATCAGTGATATTTTTATACTATGAATTATCATAGTCCATCCATACCTATATAAATCAATGTTAATCTATATTAATAATTGCGTCAAGAGGTACGGTATACTCGTAGATCGAAACCTTATAAGAATAACAAATCATAAAAAAATATTGATTTTGAGTCGACAACATAATCCGCAAAATTCGCATTATGGAGAATTTCGTCAAAATTCACCCGGGTTTTCATCTAGTATAATATAATGTACCTATTAACATTGATCGGCTCTCATATATGTACGTACCGGTGGTCCTTGAGCGCCTCTAACGCCTTGCTGTCCGTCCGGGCCCGGTGGACCCACGGGGCCTGGAGGACCCGATTCACCCACCGCGCCCTTAAGCCCAATGTCCCCTTTTGCACCAGGTTGTCCCGCGCTTCCTTGAGCACCAGCTGAGCCTTCTGAACCCTGGAAAATAATGAAATGTAATTATAAATATCGCGAATATGATTATTAATATCGCGAAAACTGGCGATTTCAAGGGGAGACTTTACACAGCAGTGGGACAACATAGTTAGTTAATTGTCAGCAATATTGTAGGCACAGCCGATGCTGAGCCGACGACCCTTTTGTGTATTCTGTTGTGTCTAGTTTTAAGCCTCAATTTGTAATTTTATGTTGTAGTACACAAATAAATTTGATCTTATCTTATCTTAAATAGAAAAATATATAAATAAATAACAATGCATTGCATTTTCTTATCTACCTACATAGGCATTGTAAAAATGTAAGAATTCCATTAAAGAAGAGGTGATTCTTCGTCAACGTTAGGGCAATGAAATGTAGGAAAAGAAATAAATGTATTTCATAAATATTTTATACTTACAGGGGTACCCGGTAATCCGGTGTCGCCCGGTTTTCCAGCTGGCCCCGTAGGTCCAGGAGGTCCAGCTGGTCCCGAGCTTCCTTCCTGCCCTTCAGGTCCCGGTTCGCCCTTGATACCATGTGGACCCGTTTCGCCCCGCTCGCCCGGTGTTCCTGCTGGTCCAGCGTCTCCTTTCGGACCATCTGGTCCGGGTGGTCCTCTGGCACCTGTTTCTCCTTGGAGGCCTTGGGGGCCATCGTCACCCTTTTGACCCATTAAACCTCGCAGACCCTAAAATAAAGGATTTATAACACTTGTTAGCTACTAACTCGAATAGGTAGAAGTTGATAAAATAGTGGCAAGAAATCGAATAAATGCCTAATTTTCAATAACCAATAAAAGTCTGATTGTATGTTATTGCAGTTTTTGGAAGTAATGTGCAGTAAAAAATATCTGCCTTAATTAATTTATGTTAGATAGTAATTTTTGTTACGCGTTGATACGTATTTTGTTTAGCGAATAAATAAATAAATTATGTACCAGTTTCCCCTCAGGTCCGGGTGCTCCTTGTGGCCCGATCAGCCCCGGGCTGCCGATGTCCCCGCGCTGTCCCTCCGCCCCTCGCGGTCCCACTTCACCCGGGACACCCTTCGGACCTCGACGGCCCGGAGCGCCCGTCGGACCAGGGGGGCCCGTTGCTCCTATTATTTAAAAAAATATTTAATGAAAGTGTTTAGACAAACAAATAAACAAAAGTTTGGGTTACATTAAATTTTACATAGATAAATTGTACAATTATACATAGGCAGCTTGTAACCGAACATAGTGAGAAGGTCACTGACTCAGCATTGAGTTGGTTACCACTTACTAGTATAGATACTAGAAACCAACGCTGATCTTGTTTCGGGGGTGTCCTCAAACCGACAAAGGAATGTGTTTTACAGAAGACGAAAAACAGCTTCGTTCGACTGATCTGATAAGCGTGGTGATTTTACCAAATCCCTCATCTCCTATAATATTCCTGAAGATAGCAGCGTCGTTCTGTGTATTGTACCATTTACTATATCACTAAACCAAACTATAATAAATATCTATCTATCTATAATAACTTGTAATACCCATCTATATACTGGCTTTTATATGGGAGAGCGTCCAGTAGTGCCAACTATGTAGTAATAAGGGTCGATATAATTATCAAACGATAAGCATAGATCACAATATACTTTATTATGTTGTCAAAATGACGACATAATGGGTGAAAAAATAATATTATCTTTAAAATCTAAATGTGAGAAAGGACGGCAACCACACGTTTTCAGTACGTTATAAAAGGGCACGATAACTGATCTCTAGTTTTAATAAAACCTACACTAATTCTGTTAAGCTTTATCCTTATTGTTAAAGGATTGTTATTTTTTAAGCTTTTCAAAGATTTCGGATATTGCTTAGTTTGCTTACCTACGCTGTGAGAGATTATAGAACCCACAAGAAGATAATCTACAAAGGTCTTGATATTTTTGTTATATGTTTTTTTTTGGTAGGTAGGAGTTATTTTTCTATGACGTGAACGTTTCATATCTTTTATTTTTAAGAAATTTATTTTTTATGTAAAAGGCGGGAATATAACATAAGCTCAATATTATCATCATAATTTAGAAATATTTATTTGGATATTATTATTAATTAGAGTAAAGTATTTTTCTGTAAATTTCCGCCATCTTATCTCTTTTTTTCTCAGTTTTTTCTTATTTACGGGTAATTTATGTTGATTCATATCTGGACAACCTTTTTTCCTACATTAGGTGTAATATTCTTCTGTAAATTAACAGATGTTGCGTTAAATAACGGTTTACTAACCTATAGGTCCTAAATCGCCCGTATCTCCTTTGACCCCCTGCGGTCCCTTCTCGCCCTGGAGGCCTCTGGGCCCCGCGGGGCCAGTCGGTCCGCGCACCCCATCGCTGCCGGGTGATCCAGGCGGGCCAAGCTCTCCCTGAGGCCCTTTGTCTCCCGGTAGTCCCACCGAGCCTGATTCACCGCGTAGTCCTTGAATCCCTGGTGCACCGATTGGACCCTGGTATAACAAATCGATTAGTTTTTGTGCAATAGATATACCTATTAGTTTAATGGGTAACTTTGTTTCCCCATTTATAACTAGTTTGTCTGATTAGACATTATAATTGGTAAGACGAGAAAGTTGCCTTTGATAAAGTTTTCATTTTCATGCAAAATTTCGTCTCCAGCAAGACTTGAGTGTGGGCCCGTGACCCACGGGGGGTTGCGGGCCTACACTCGGTATTCTTAAAATATATATTTTTGTGGGAAAATGTATTTTAACTCGGGCGAAGGCGCTGAACTGAAAGCTAGTTATTTATGAATGAAAAACCTCTAACATTTTGTTTTTATAATTATTTCTACAAATATCACGTTTCAAGCACATGGCTGTTAAAAATACTTACTTGTTCGCCAGCCGCTCCTTTGAAACCCTTCTCTCCAGGAGGTCCAGCCTCCCCTTTGTCACCATCTTCACCAGGTGTTCCAATTGGACCCGGGGGGCCAATCATGCCCCTGGGCCCTGTTTGGCCATCTCGTCCGATTGGTCCTATTGAGTAGAAATATTTATAATTAACATTAATAGGCACATAAGATAAGGTTGAAATTGTTCATTACTACAAAGAAAATTACAATAGGTAGGTACCTTATGCATACACATTTTACTATTAGATATTCAGATAACTATCTTAAAGCTAAACTAAGCTTAAAGCTTGTATCTTTGTTTGATATTTGCTACCTGTTCACATTCATATAGAGTAACTTTTTGATAGAACGTCTCTAAGGTCATAACGTCTTTTCGGCAAAACGATCTACAACTAAAACTTAAAAATGTAAATTATTAAAAGGCCAGGTTGGTACTTACCCACGGGTCCAGGTTCCCCGATTTCCCCTTTTTGTCCTCCTGGGCCGGGTGAACCGCGCGGCCCCTCTCGGCCTTGAGGCCCTTGCTGTCCTTCAGGGCCCATGTGACCCGGCTCTCCTTTATCCCCTCTCACGCCCGGTGGTCCTATTGGCCCGATGTCGCCTTTGCCTCCAGGAGCACCCTAGCAATATTATAACGTTTATTTCCACTTATTGATGTTTTAGACAAGTCAATAAATTAAATATTATAATAATATATGATACTTATAATTAATAAAACTCTTAAAACATTGTGTTGAAAAAGTCGTTTGCTGAAGTAACAAGGCTTCATTTACTTTAGCAAGTTACTTAGTGTATTCAAAAGTTACAGGTAAATCACAACTTTGACGATAACTTTTAGTTCTTGTATAAATTGAACTGATTCCGAGGAAATTACATTTTAATAACAGAAAAACTCAAGAGTGTTGCCATCCGAAGCTAATAATTTGTTATCAGCAATTCTTAATTAGAGAATGCCTAAATTAAAGACTAGTAGACCTACCTAAAAAATTAAATAAATAATGCGTTATTTCATACCGTTGCCCCAGGAAGTCCCGGCTCTCCGGCCAACCCTGGCGGCCCAGCTGACCCCACAGGCCCAGTTTTCCCCTCAGGTCCCGCGGGTCCCGGCGGCCCCTCCTTCCCGACCTCTCCCGGCGCGCCCACATCCCCAGGTGTGCCTGGGATTCCCGATGGTCCGGGTGGCCCCTGCGTTCCCGATTCGCCCTGTTGTCCTTGAGGACCCACTGGGCCTAATGGTCCGGTTTGTCCTGGTGCTCCTGGTTCACCCTGTAATATGGATGTTGATAGGTTATTTTTGATTAACAATCCTAAAGTATATATAGAAACAAATATAATCACCAAATCACTCAAACCTTTAATTGATATGATAAAAATAAAACATACCGTAGGCCCTCGTTCCCCAACTGGGCCTAGTAGCCCCGGCTTGCCTTCAGACCCGGGAGGCCCCATAGCCCCAGGGAAGCCTCGAGGCCCCTCCAGCCCTTGGGGCCCTCGCTCGCCAATAGGCCCCGGCGACCCCGGCTGTCCCGTGTCGCCTTTTGCACCCGGCGCGCCGTTTGACCCGCGCCTACCCCGGCCTCCTCTGTATCCCTGTGTGATAATATTTAGTTACTTACCACTACTTACGTAAAATATTTTAGCGTTGGAGATTTTAATTATTTTAATCTCGCTTTATTGAATATGATTATTACGCGCCATAGAGCATTAGGTGTCTTTAGTTCAGTAATCTATTTTTAATGACACATTTAATACTTACACGTGGGCCGTTTTCACCGCGATCTCCTGTATTACCAACCATACCCTGTAAAGTAAATATAATAAATAATAAACCGACATAATAATAACATAAGTAGGTACTAACAAATTATTTTATTGATTTATTAATGCAAGCTATGTAACAATGCAAGCAAATCAAACATTTCATACAAACAATTAGGTATGTAGCCATAAATTTTACTTTCATTTTTTTTTCTAAAGATTTTGACACATTAAATATTATTCTTAGAAGAAATTAACGTGTATATGAAATATTAATATCATTTGATTAAACCGAGTTTTGTCATAAAGTTTTTTCGGGAAAACTTACGGAATATAGGAATAGGAATCTTATGACATTAATTTTGTCTTTTATATTACCATGGTCCCCTTAATGCCACGTCTCCCCCGACGGCCTGAGGCACCTTTGTCCCCCTTCTCCCCGTGGGTGCCAGGGTAGCCCGCGAGTCCTTGTGGTCCCGTCGCACCCTTCTCCCCACTTGGACCTATTGGGCCAGTTTCTCCTCTTGGACCTTCAGCTCCCTAAAGATTTAAGATTTTTTGTCATTTATTTCCATAAAATGCTAAAGATCACTTGGACAACAATAAAAATCACAACGTTATTATAATTTTTTATCAGTTTAAGCAATATGAGTTATTAGTCAACTTGCATAAAATGGAGTTATTGTACCTTTGTACCCTCCGGCCCTTCAACGCCTGGTGGTCCGGATTCCCCCTGCAAGCCCCTTTCTCCTTTTGGTCCGAATTCTCCTTTTTCGCCTTCTATTCCTCGGAGCCCCTTGTCGCCTTTGTCTCCAAGCGAACCTCGTGGGCCGTCGTCTCCTTTTGTACCCCGGGGTCCAGGAAACCCAACCATACCCTGAAATTATTTTTATTTTATTTTATTGTTAGAGTTAAGTTTTGTAAGACTAGAATGATTGCTATGTAAATATGCTCTGTATCTGATCTGATAAAGATGTATAGAAACAGTTCACAAAAAATTCTACGCGGGGCGGGAAAGTCAGTGACTGTTAAAAAAATCTGTGTTTTTATATTAGCTTGGGCTTAAATAGCTATATTTTAACACTCATCAGCTTTATCATATGATACTAATTAATATAATACTGCTAGAAAAACGACTTACGTGAGGCCCCGATGATCCGGGTTCACCGGGCGCGCCCTGCTGGCCCGGATTCCCTGGATTACCCGGGGAACCCTCAGGGCCCGGGAGTCCAGACATGCCCGGTTTTCCTTGAGGACCCTGGAATATAACTATAAGGTAAGAAATACTGCGGGTATCAAAACCAACTTAACTAATTTTTTCAAACGGTTTCGGTTTTTACCTCCGGACCAAATGAAGAACTCGTATATTGTTAATAATTGTAAACGAGTAAGATTTTCTAAAATTTTATTTGTCTGAATCGAGTACGATTTTCTAAAATTTTATTTATCTGAATCATAACTTTTGTCATTTAAAACCTACTTTTAAAATGAATTAAAAAACATTAAAAATACTCTTTAATAATTACGAGATTGACAGAAACAAGTTTATGTATCTAGTAATTTTTTTAAAAGTTTTACCTGAATGCCAGGGGGACCAATCGGTCCCTGAGGACCCGAGGATCCCATAGAGCCCATGGGGCCCGATTGGCCCGGCTGTCCAGGTGGTCCGGGTTGTCCTGGCGACCCCTTAGCTCCTTGAGGCCCTTCCACTCCTGTCATACCCGGGTATCCCACTAGCCCTGGGAACCCACGCGGTCCCATGAATCCTCTTGGGCCCTGTGGAGTGAAACAATGCTTTAACATCTAGACTAGAAGTGTTGATCTTTATACTGATACGAGTGTGATTAAATTAATAAATAAAAAAATAATAATAATAATAATAACTTGATAAATAGATTAAGCGTGTGTTGATCAAATATCGAAATGAGAAATATGTATTTAATAAGTGTAAAATAAACCAGTGTTGTCCCGACTCACCCCTGTTTCCAGCGCGTCAAGAACTGTGGTCGCCCGTAGGTATCTATATGTCCTGAGAAGGTCCTTACTCATGGTGCGCCCGACTCGTCTTGCATGTCGGTTTTTCCCCGCTCGCCCATATCTTCCGGGTATCTTAAGTACCCGAGCCTGCCTCTATCTATACGTTTTGTCAGTATAGTCAGTGTACATACCAGTTCTCCCGGCAATCCTTGCGGCCCAAGTACGCCGTCGTCTCCCGGCGGTCCATCCTGCCCCGGTGCACCCGACTCGCCCTGCATGCCGGTGTTGCCCCGCTCGCCCTTGTCCCCCGGCATGCCCGGGGCGCCGGGGTATCCGTGCTCGCCCCTGCTCCCCACAGGGCCGGGTGCGCCGCGCTCACCGTCTCGACCCGCGTGGCCTCTGCGGCCGATGGGGCCAGGCGGTCCTTGGATACCGCGTGGGCCGGGTTGACCCTATAATCATTCATACAGATAAATAATCAAATTGATATTTTATTCCATATGACTACCATGTCTTAGTTCTGAAAATGAGATATCAGGAACAAAGTGAAGCGAATCCAAACAAATCAGAATATAACTTTTTTTTTGTACCTATTGCGCCCCCTTGTAGGACAAATGCCTATAGTGGGAATGCAACTTATACACATCAAAAGATTTCCTCCGAAGGTGTATTTCTTCTCTAAGCTATGTAATCTAAGGCAAAATTTAATTTGTTTACAATAGGTATATCCAATATCCATCCATTATAATGAAAAATGAAATTCGTACCGGTTCTCCTATTTCTCCTTGCTCTCCCTTTGGTCCCTCCGGTCCCGTTTCACCCTCCGGTCCGGATGGTCCCGTCAAACCCATCGGACCTTCTGCACCTCGCATTGCAGCCTATTTAGAATAAGATAAGATCATTATTTATAACACACTCCAATTATGAAAATATTAACAAAAGAAAACTTAAAAACTTAAACAAAACTTCATTATTTATTTGTTAGCTCACACACAAAGGCCTCCCTTTTGCTTTCCACTTCTCCCGACCTAGCGCTTCCTTAGGCAGAAATAAGGCATATTTTAGGCAACCATAAGTTAGTGTAGGTACCTACGTAATGCGTGTTTGTGAACGCGTGACCTTCTCGCTAATTTAACAACGGATTTAGCTGATAATAGATATTCCTGGAATCATATTTTTAGTAGCAGGACATAATATTTTCAGTAGCAAGTTTTGACCAATTGTCATCAACTACGCAAGCAATATTTATTTTTATCTCAGCAATATCTATCCTAAACATCCTACACTAACGAAGTCGCTGATAGAGAGTTAAAATTTTATATTTTTTTAAATATGAAAAGGTAATACTTATCTTAAATGAAAAAGGCAATAAAAGTATTCGAAAAGTTTAAAATTTCTTCTAAATTTCGAGTGGAATGGAAGTTACCCTTAATTCACATAACAAGGGAAGACGAATTTGAAACGAAATTTTGTGCTTTGGATATTTCAAAGTTTCAGAATTCATAAAGCTTTTGTTGATTTAAACTTCTTGATTGAAAGTAGATATTGATTATTTTCAATAAAGCTATTCTCGGGGAGTGGTAATACCAACGACTTCGTTTGACTTTACAAAGGTAACCAAAGGTTTACATGAAAATATTGTAGGCACATACAGGTAAGTAACATAGGTCGTAGGTGCTATCCTTATTATAATAGTAGTCATTCGTATGGAAGATTTAGTGTCAACTTATACCCTAATACCTTTTTGAAAAAAATTACATTAAATTCCTTTAAATTTAAGTTGACTAAATGGCTAATCAATAAATGTTTTATACTCGTAGTAGTGACATTAGTTTAGGAAAATTATTTTATTTTGTAGGTTAAGTTTTGGTTGAACTTTTATAATTAATATCTCTGTAAAACCCAAAATTTATGAATAAATGAATTCATAACTTTGCTCTTGTATGAAACGTAGTGATTATAATTATCTGTGGTTGTACATACCATGTGCTGATTCAGCATTTGTCGAAGGGCCTCAGACTGGGCGTCCGGCCCTTTATCGTTTCCCGATTGATGGAGCTGCAATTAAAGTCAGATAATAAGTAATTTATAACGTTTATAATTGTTATAGGCCGACATATTGCAGATTTATTGCTGTAATCAGCATTAGCATCAGCATTTTTGCAATAAGGGCGCGATTTATGTCGTCACAATTTATGTGAGCGTTTCCCAATTTTTATAAAGGAATAAGTATCCTTTCTGTTGCTATTTAAGTTCAGGTAGCAAGATAACACTCATATAATTTTGATACCAGCTATTTGTAAAATTTGAATTATACAACGTCAACTACTTTATTTCTATAGAAAAATAAAATAAAATAAATAAATGAATACATAAGTACAAACATATTTAAATTTTAACACGGAAATCATTTAGGCTTGATTGATCGCTTCAATGTTTTTAAAGTATGAAAAATTGCAATGTGCCAACTCATCACTTTTCAACCCGCTGATGTTGAAAAGTGATAATTGGTAATATTGTTTACTAATCTGTGAATCGAAAGAGGCTTCCAACGGAAGATCAGCGCTGCATTGTTGAATTACAATACAACAAATGCTGAGTTGGAGGCCATTTTGAGACACTCTTTAGTTATCTAATTTAGTTTAATTTTTTTAAGTTAATAATGTAGTCTCAAATAAATGGTTTTCTTTCTTTCTTTGATAAGAACAACTCACCGGTACAACGAACACATGTCCGGGCGGGCCGACGTACCCCTGCTGCCCCTCCGCGCCCGGCTTCCCCGGCTCCCCCTTAGGTCCTCTAGGCCCCTGTGGTCCAGGAGGCCCGGTGTACCCCCTCGGACCGGAGTACACTCCACCACTACCATAGTCGTAGTCGGGATCCAACGGATTATATGTCGAATTCTCCTAGAAATAAATAAATATTGATGGACAATTCACACAGCAACATTTAGCCCCGTGTTGAGCTCGAAGCTTGTGTTACGGATGCTAGATTGCTAGATGCTGACTTAATATAATATAAGTACCCACATAGATGGATATTTTTTATTATACATCGATGTTAATATTTATTTAGAAATGGAAAGAATAACGGTAAAGAATATGTTCTTTGTTTTACAAAGGTTAATTCTAATTATAATCTTATTTAAATTATAAATAAATTTATGATAATCTTGCATTGGTTATTGCTATAAAGATATACAAAATGCAGCCGATGAAAAAAAGGAGAGGCACATCCATTTGATATTAATGGAGCTATAGCCAACTAATGATGAGGAGCTGGAGTGCCCAAGTGAAATCTTTGTGATTTTACAGACAACGCCTTTCAAGAACCAATCAATTCGTAACTCTCAGTAAAACATTCTGGTTATATTACCAATTCAAATTTAACAATAAAAAGTTAAAAGGAAAAATAGGTTTGTTTCCGCTTCGCACCTCAGAGAGCATTTGATTCTTCAGTTATTTATTTTATCATTCAAAAGTTGGAAAGCCAATAAGTAAAGTGTGTTTTTACGGTCGCGGATTTGGTCCTTTTATCACGATTTTTTCAGTTTATTATTCTTCTTTTTACATTATCTTTAAAACGATATGCTAATTGTATTCGCAGCAGGTGTCGGAGTGAATTCAGATTTGTGTAATTAGGTAGATACCTACTTCTACCAGTTGTAGATGATTGATGATGTAAATTTAGTACCTAGGCTATCTCCAAAGGAAAAGGAAGGAACGTAAACATGCAAAAAGTAAAATATTTACCTACGTCATTATTCTGCAAAGCAAAATTAGTCTGGAACGCAATACATGTAGTTGATAATGTCCAGTAAAGCCCAAAAACGAAAAAAAGTAAAAAAACATATTCCAGCACATCCACTGAATTTCTTTAACTTATGTTAAAAAGTAAAACCTGAAATTTAACTTATGTTAAAAAGTAAAACCTGAAAATGCTATTTACGCCTTTCAAAGTTCATAAACCGTAGCTTTTTTAAATTGCACTAAACCGAGGATTTCATGCTCAAGCAAACAGCCCATAAAAAAGGTTGATATAACAAATCGTTCGCGCACCATTGCGTCCGATCTAGGCCCTTCTAACGCGTATTTATAACCGGGCACCGCTATGGGCAATGGGCATATCTAAAAGACTTGTATCTCACTTGGCTCTCCGGATGTGTGAGCCAATCGTTGTCCTCGGTGGAGCTGAGAGGCGTGTAGGCAGATTCGGTGGTGACTAGCGTCGGCTCTTCCGGTACATCGTCCCTTCGTCGTTGCTGGAATGATATCGGAAGGTTAGGCTCAGAGTAATAAGAGCAAAGCTGGTGACAAGAATAATATACACTACAATAAATGTGAAACTTGCGTATGTTTGTTACTTCGTCTCGCCGAAACTATTGAACATGTAAATAAACATAAAGATTCTCTAGATATCTGTTTGTATGATTGTGTTTTATGAGTTGTTGGGGTTATCTCTACATCTGCTGACTAGGTTTGCAAAATAATTTCACCAATAGAAAAAAGGGGGACTCTCGATGAAAATTTCTAGGAAAACACGAGTATAGTTATGTATAAGTATTCAAATTCTTTGTAAATAAAATTATAGTGGGTTGACGATTAGGTTTGCATCTCGAGAAGTGTTGGAATAACCTTTTAGACACAAATTTTAAGTGACGAGTCCACAAGAAAATAAAATAAACTGTATTATATAAAAGGTAACTGTTATATGAGACAGTTTTATCTTGAATACGGCACCTTTAATATTGCAACTCTGTGGGCCTACCCTTCATAAATAGCATAAGGCTATGACCGTGTATACCGTTTTGTCATATCACGCGGAAAGTCTGTGGACGTTGTTTTATCAAGGTTTATGCAAAACTAGTGGGATGAAACTTTGCACATTGACTCAACGTGAACAAAAGCACTTACGTTTTATTTTAGCTAGACTAGTATCACGTCAGATTTAAAATGGAAGTAGAAAGTAACTATATAAAACTACTTTTTAAAACAACTTACTCTGGTACTTGGTGTGGCCTCTACAGTCACTGTTGTTCCAGGAGCCGCCGTTACTGGGATGTACTCATCGGCATTAGTAAACCTTCCGAAAATGCTGTTCTCATCTACAAAATAATTAGATAACATAAAATACATATTTAATTATTCAAGTAAAAGTTAGTATACAAAATCAATATGATTCTTAATTCTGACTGTAAATATAAATATTTTTATAGTGATTACATAGCACATTTTGTATTTGTGTTAATTATTATTATTATTTTTTTATTGCTTTATATAAGAGCTTAAATATATTTTGCCGCAAAATGATAATTGTATCCTTATCAAAAGAAAACAAGAAAATATCTAGGTACCATAAGCGCTCTACAGAAGTGTAAACTGTTGTTACCTTCATCAGGAGATCCGCTATAAGCAATTTGATTGATCGCGTTCCAGTTAGGTCTACTAGTGACGTATTCAGTACCAGAACTGGGCCAGTAGTGACCGCCAGTCCTGTTGCGAGCTAAAGCCCCATACTGCCTTGGACCATCACTATCCAGAGTGTATTCATTCGAAGTCGACTCCTCAAAAGGATCTGGGGTGACATTGAACGCTGTGTCTTCAGGCTTAGCAGTATCTTTTTCGTTTTCATACTGATTCGCTGCATACTCAAGACTGTTATCAACAGCCCTGTATATAGGGATTTGCTCTGTTGGATAGTTATTAATTCGGTTTTCTAGAGGATTAGACGTTTGGCCACGTTCAATATGGTTATATTGTCTGTGGTTTCCTGTTAATTGTGGATCTGAATGATCTCGTCTTGTATCAAGTGTTCTGTAGATTGGTTGTCTTTCGGCCCCATAACTGCCTGTAATAAACGGGGCGTCTCGAGTTCCATCACAATTGGGGGCAATAGTCGAGCACATTTCGTAAGCGATGTCAGGTTTGTTGGCGAATTGAAGCAACTCGATGTCACCCTGTAAATTACCCTCAATTTAAATCTTGACATAGGCGCATGTAAATTAGACTAAAATTGGTCCAAGGAAGCGGTTATCTTGATTGGCTTTGATTTCTTTTAATAGATATTTATTTTTATTGGTTCTATGATTACCTAACGCAACAATTGCTGTATCATACCAATGTCCGTATTTATAAATTATTCAATCTTAAGTACATATGTCATAGATACCTAGGGTATAAACTGTACTTTTCATATAATTGTTATTTCAGTCAACGGGTCATATATTATAGTTACTTACAGCCTGTATTTATTTGTGACATTATAATCAAGATAACATTTATTGAGTTAATCCTCATTCAAAAAAAAAAAAATAAAGCTGTGCTTTTTTGCACAACGTAATTAAAGCTCTTGTGCGAATTAGTGCAAGTATTGTGAAATTGTAAACTTACATCAAAATATTGGTCTGGTGTAAACTGAGTGCCCACAACTAGGGCTCCGGCCAAGTTGAAGGTGCTCCCGGGCTTGCGGTCCAGGAGCAGAGTCCCCTTCACCTCGCAGTCCACCAGCAGCGTCGCGGAGTCTCCCTTGATGCTCACAGCCAACCGGTGCCACCTACAAATACAAATATTCATTAACTAGCTTTCCCCCGCGTTATGTTAGAGTTTTACTCGGAAATGCTTGTTTTTTTCTGGTTTCTAAGCTACATACCTCTTCACCAACTAATAGCCAAAGCGATTAAACTTATGATGATTTTTACTGGAATATCCATATCCTTCTCGATATGGATATTCCAGTAAAAAATATAGGTATATTATTACGCGGGCAAAGCCGCAGGGCACAGTTTATAAAAAAGGTATAGTGCGGATATTTGAATTCACACAAGAAGTGTTCCATACCATACCGTACCAATAGCCGAAAAAAAGTTTATTTTCTATTGCTACAGCAATAAATGTTCCATGGTGAGATCGAAACTTTTGTTACAAGTATACTACCTACTTAATAACTAGGTTATTATGGTAATTAATTGTAGTACAGAAAACCCGGAACATATCTGGAGATCCTGGTTTTCATCATTCTCTTTGAATTTCATAAATCGTTTCATTAATATAAACATAAAGGCGTCTGGCAATTTGAGCGGACAAAACCTTAACCTAATCTATTTAGGAGGGTCCTGTCACGGAAGTATAGAATTAACTAATCCTAATGATTCATCGCAAGGTTCGTTAGCAAGTTCTCGGTGACATTTTCTATAATAGTAATTATTAGATAATTATACCATAGAATTAAGGCGTAATCTCTCTCGTCAAGAGGAAAGTCCCTGTGTCCCAGCTGTAGGAACGTAAACCAAAACTTTATTTAACGTAATATTTGGTAACATTTTATTTTGGTGGAACTTCGTTTTCGTGGCATTTGTATCTTTAGCAATATGGCATACGAGAGACGAAAGTCCTAAACTACACTCGTAAACTAGCGACCCACCGACAGTGTCCCTTGCGTTTTTTTTGACCAAACTAAAAGAATTTTTCATATCGGACCAGTGGTTCCTGAGATAAGCGCGTTCAAACAAACAAACGAAGTATTCCTATTTTGCGCACCAACGTTTAGAGTACCAAAATTTGCGCAACAATTCTATTCCTATTTTGCGCACCAACAATGAAGTAGTTGCTAGTGATGGGGACTCTTCAGCTTTATACCTAATATTAGTATATAGTTATTTGCATTATTTTCCTCACCTTCCATCAGCGATATCAGCTCGATAGGTCAGCATCTCATTATCAGCCGGATCGCCCCTCGTGTCCTCGTAGTACAGCTCCACCATCTTGCCCAGGGTCAGCTGGAACTGCTCGTCTCCAGCGTCAGAGTACAGCACGAACATCGGGTACTGGACTTCTTCTTCTGTTACTGTCAGTGCATTAAATTATAAGTCATCATTTGTTTTCTATACGAACTGATACGTTATTGAGGTAATATAATATAATTAATTATCCGTTTGCCTTATAGTGCTGGCCTGAGACTTTCAGCTATACAGCCTTAAGGCTAGATTGATAGAAATATTTAAGTATAAATGTTGAGTTTTCTATGTTTCTTCTGTGTAAAATATTGCAGATATTTGTTCCGGGTATCTGGATGTTCTATGTATAATAAAATATATTTATATACCTATGTATGTATGCATATACTATTAAGTTTATCAGATTATCTTGTACACACAACACAAGCTTCCAGCTTACCACCAGTCCAGCATTATTTATTAATCCGTTTTATAATCAGTTATTATTGTGTCGATAAAAACTAAATCGTCCTAGAATCTCGACGTTTCGTTACTAACCTGGCATCCTCACGACAGCCATCACGGAGAAGTCTTCAGGGAATGTGTTGTAGAACATCCCGGCAGCCAGCTGGTGCAGGGTGGCGTTCTGGTTGAGGCGGTAGGCCGCGTACTCGTCCCCCGGGACGGACGGCGGTTGGCACCGGCCCCTGATGCGCGACACCCCCTCCGGCAGCCCGCCATCACGCACCACGGAGAGCACATCGAAGATCTCTAACGCATCTACAACAATATGGCAAAAATATGGGTGTCTGGGTGTTCTATATGTATAATAAAAATATATTTCTATGTATGTATGTATATTACATATGTTCAAGTATATCAGAAATCTAGCACCCCTAAGTATCACAAGCGAGCTTACCACGGGGCTAATAATTTATTAAAATTACAAAATTTTACTAACAAAAGATTTATTGTTACTCTTGTTTTTGCGCGGATGAGCAACAAACGTAGGGTAAAAGCCGGATAGTTGCCGCACTTTTTAATAAACTCCTTTAAAAAATTTGTATCAATACATTTTTTATTAAAAATGTATTCTCAAACAAGGTTCATTATTCTTCTAACATACCCTATCAATAAAAAAAATATAAATATTATAAATTTTAAGTAAATCCAGTTTAAAATGACCTCTAAAAAGGGGGATAGTTGCCTACTATGGCGGATAGTAGCATCACGTTAAAAATGGTTGGGGAGGATAGTTGCCCAAGGTGCGGATAGATGCCCATCTGTTCTTTTTCAAATAAAAATGCACATAAAATAATTTGAAAATCAGTTTTTATTATTAAATACAATCTTTTATTAAGTATTAGTTAAGGTTAAGAATAATTAGGTAAAAAAATATAACAATAATAGACTCCAAAGTAGTAAATAAGTGTCCTAAATAAAAATGTAAAGTTATTATTTATTTTGAAGATAAAACAATAAACAAAATTGGCATGAACTGGCATTAGCCTCTATTAGGTAAATATTCAGCTTTTATGACTTACTGAGATCCTTTATTATGTACTAAGTACTAAGAGAAATTAAATTATTACCTAATCAACACTTAAAAACACTCATCATCATCATCATGTCAGCCGTTGGACGCCCACTGCTGGACATAGGCCTCCCTTAATGACTTCCATTTATTGCGGTCGGACGCGGCCTGCATCCACCGCGAGCCAACCGCTTTCACCAGATCATCTGTCCATCTTGTTGGTGGACGTCCGACGCTGCGCTTGCCGATCCGTGGTCTCCACTCAAGAACCTTTCGGCCCCATCGGCCATCTGTTCTACGTGCTATATGGCCCGCCCATTGCCACTTCAAAGAGCTAATCCGCTGGGCTATGTCGGTGACCCGTGTTCTTCTACGTATCTCCTCATTTCTGATTCGATCCCGTAGAGAAACCCCGAGCATAGCCCTCTCCATAGCTCTTTGAGTGACTTTGAGCCTGTTCATGAGGCCGATGGTGAAGCACCACGTTTCGGATCCATAGGTCATCACTGGCAACACACACTGGTTGAAGACTTTCGTCTTAAGGCACTGAGGTATTTTGGACGAAAAGACGTTGCGTAACTTCCCGAAATACGTGTTCTTCTTAAAAACACTATTGGTATTAAATTTTAGGTTAGTGAACATGTAATTTTTAAAACTTAAATTATAATTATACAATAATAGACTCCAAAGTATTAAATAAATTGTCTTCTTCAAACGAAAGTATTAAACTATCTTCTGTCCAGTTGATGTGGCGCGGCACCACGCCTGATTTTCGTCTATACTTGCGAGGCATTTTTCATTTCTGTTGAGTATTAATTTGATTTAAAACAAACCATAGTAAACCCAAATACGAAATCATCAAAAAATACGTTATAAAAATAAGCTACGGATAGTTGCCGCAGGTTAACTATCCGCATAAAACAGTGAGGCAACTATCCGATTTGATACGGATACTTGCCCTTTTTATTTAAAAAATAAATAAAACATATTCAACAATAAAACCTAATAAACAGTGTAATTTAAACTCTAATGCACCCAAAAAAATATAATTTTGACTGAAATCGCAATCAGTTATAAAATTATTTAACAGAGAAAACTTACCAATATAATTCTGGAGCTCGTCAAAGTATCGCCGCGGAAGATATTCTCTCACTAGGACTTAACACGTGCACCTACTTTAACGGTTTATGCGACAATAAGGTCTACGCGGGGGACGCTTCTAATTACTATCAAAAAGAAACACTGTCAAAACGTCTAACATAGAGAATTTGAAACTGCGGCAACTATCCCCCCGCGGCAACTATCCGGGTTTTACCCTATATCCTTACAAAGTGCGTTTATAATTATGTAGTATGAATATTATGAAAAAATATTATTGATCACTTCAAACAAAAAGCGCGTCGCGGCCTCCCCTACTATATAAGGCAGGACACGCAGTAGAAAACATTAAGATCTTCAATGCACCTAAAAAGAACAAGCGAACCACATTTCCAAAGACCTTTTTACAGACACAGCACTCATCTTGATGACACTTGAATAGGCGAAACCGCCGTCCGCGACCTTTCAAACAAAGAAATATCGCGAAATCCCTTAGTGTTTACTGGAACTGAAACTGTGTAGGTCGTTCAGATGATAAAATACACCAGATTTCGTCCGCTGTTTCGTTTTAGCTGAAAGGTTATATTTCAATGCCATGGGAATACATCTTTTCTAAATTGGAAAAATAACCATTTGCACTGTTCTAGACCATCTGGACGTTGAACCGTCAAAAAAGAACGATTCAAACTTAAATTTTTTTGGTGTATCTATAAGACTTATCACAGTTAAGACAGTTATCTAATAGTCAAAACTTTTAGGTAAGAAAACCTTGTAATTCCGAATGCCTATTAGAATAGAATAGCCGCATAGAATCAGACCACGGGACATCATTTCTTTTTAATTGTTCTCGGCTGAAGACTGAAAAGGAGACAGACGGATAGAAAAAACACAAGATATCACAAAAAAAGGAGCGATTAATAAAGAGCATGACGTATAAATACATACTGATTGCTGAAATTATAAGTAGGTACACAGAAAACATTAATTCAGACTTCCTCAGTAATGTTGCTTACACAGCCATGAGATATTTCATTCCTTTTGAGTTGACGTTAAACGTATGAATATAATTACAATATTCATCGCTTGAAATACAGATCCCGTCAAAATATGCGCAGACACGCGTGAAAAAGAAAACGATGTTTGCTCACCCTCAGCGTATCCCCCGATGAAGAGAAATAATAACAAGAGTCCTGTCTTAGCCATATCGATGTGTTTGTTTTGGGTCGTCCGTGGCCCATCCCGTGTTGGGACGGCCTGCCTGCGATGGTCACCAGGGCATGTCCCT
The DNA here is from genome assembly GCA_963691955.1 of Chloroclystis v-ata. Classification (NCBI taxonomy): domain Eukaryota; kingdom Metazoa; phylum Arthropoda; class Insecta; order Lepidoptera; family Geometridae; genus Chloroclystis; species Chloroclystis v-ata. The sequence continues at coordinate 9,491,327 of OY829905.1, forward strand.
TCAGCGGACAGACAGGAACACTACTGTTTTATCGAGGCGCGTGCTATACACATCACTTTCATTAATCAACGTATTGGTGTCACAATAACGTTCGGCAATGATTTCAGGGGTGGACAAATTTGGAATATTGTGATTTTTTAGACCGTTAATTCTTTTTATGGGGTTGAAGTATTTGCAACTTCTAAATTGGTGAGCTTTTTTATACGTCTTTTTGTTTTATCAGGTTATTTACTTTGGAAACATATGTAGGTACATATAAACACAATAAAAGCAACAATAGCTTTGTGTGTTTTGTGTGTCCTAAAATAATAACATTTTCATATAAAAGGAATCGAACGAAAATTCAGAAATTAAAATACCTACCTAGCTACGGAATAAATAGCTCGTAACATATTACTATTCCTTTATAACGGACAAAGATATGCCACTCTGCACAAAATAACATTTGTATTTGTAGCAATTTTGTAAGAGCACGTAACAGTTTAACATTGTACGTGTAATTCGCTCCGAGTCATGAAAACCATGTTGTCTCTGTAAAATGTTGACTCCACCTGGCTCGTTTATACCCGTCTGTAGTAATGAATCGGTTTGTCGCAACTTGTTTAGGTATCCAGGGTCTCAGTCAGGTCATAAAGATCTAGAACTATTTTGTAGTAAATTTATATCACGATAAACGGGAAATACACGAACCTATATATTATTTAGTTATTTTGTAGTAACTAAAGTGGGACCAACATGGGAAAGACTTCTGCAGAAACTAGGCGAGTGACAGAAAAGATGGTGTCTATGCCGAAGACTAGGTTACCAATGGCTGAATTAATGACGACTAAAATTCAATATTTTATGTACATGTAGGTATGTAATTTTTATTTTACATATAATTATGTACATAAAATAGATTCAGAGATAAACAATTTTAAATCATTTTAAGGTTTTCTTGATATTTATACCCAGGAAGTATTCAAGAGAACATAGGAACCGAACAAAAATAGCTACTACAGGAGATCTATTTAAATTTTTACACGTAACTTTTTCTTGTCTTTTACAACGCCCAGTTTTTAATAAAATCAGTATCGTAAAAGTTTACATGAAGAATATTTTATGGCCCATAACGACTGCCTTGTTACGACCCCCCGCTCGTAGCAGACGTTCCAGCAGTTATTTGTTTGATTGTCTACTCTACATAGTATTTACCTAATAATTTGTATGGAATATAAGATCTACTTAAGCTTGTTAGACGGGTATTTTGTTCCTACATAGATTTGCTTCGAACAAATTAGTTAGACAAATCTTGATATGTTACTGCATATTTGTGCAGCTATGAAAACACTTGATCGAATGGTGAAGGCAAACATCGTGAGTTAACCGACATATTCTGAGAACTTTAATAAGTTTGAAAAACATGTCATCAAACATGATTGGTTCATTCACCAATCCGCACTTGGCCAGCGTGGATCAAGGTCTAATATCTCTTATCAAGAGATTTTTCTTGATAAGGAGATTAGGCCTTGACACACAGAGAGTCAAGGCCTAACCTCCCAGCAGTGGGAACATAAATAGGGGTGATAATGATTATATTTTATGATACTTCCCTTGTAAATAACTGCCAACTTTCCTGTACCGAACAAGTAGATTAATGGACACTTCACTTCACTCCTTCACTATTCTTATCAGGAGCAATAAATATGTGTACGACACTGAAAAATTCAAATAGCTTTGAACTTTCGGACATAAAATGAAGGTCAAAAGTGGTTTTTCAGACGGGGTTTCAGAGGTCGCGGTTGTGCTCGCTCCATCGCACAACCCTTACGTAACTTCTTATTAATAAACATTTAAACTAGGTAAACTATTTCAAAAGAAATTAAATAAATATTTTCTTTGCAGATCGTAAAAAAATTTTTCCAGAAAAGATGAATGATCATAATAAAACAATGCCTAAAACGATGTCATTCTTTGAACACCGTATGCAAGTGAATCTAATTAACCTTTTCTATAAATTTTTAGTACTTAAAAAGTGGCATCTAAATAAGTACTGTACATTTTTATGTACTTCTTGAAAACTTTATAAAAATTGTTAATATTTTTTTAAAAATCAAATAGAATATTTTTTTGATCATAACCTTAACCTCGTCTCAGTGTCACAATCTTTGAACCGGTCTTAGCCTGGTTTATTAAGAACCACCTCAGGGTCTTACTTTCCATTCTGATAGACACACACTCAAATTAAGACGAGAGCGGTCTTTGTATCCCTTCAAGCAAATCCACATTTCAACTTCAATCACTTTGTTAGTTCAAATAATTTTGAACGCGTTTTTGCACTTTTACGTAAACACGTTGAGATAAGGGTGCTTTGCCATCTTCGATACGCAGCTTGTTATGTTGGTAATATGCGTTTGATGTACCCAAATCTGAATTTTATTTGTTTCTAAATATATTTACTGATAGATAAATGATGCTAGAATAATTCACGTAACAACATCTAGCCCCGTAGTAAGCTTCAATAGATATTTTTTTACTTGAAGCTTTACCATATAGGATAATAGTAGACCTTTAAACATGTTGTGTGCAATTTAATTTTAGATGTAAGGTTTTAATGCAAAGTTAACACATTCAATGCCCAAGCTCGGTGCTGCTCCGCCACACTGTGCCGTAGATACGAGCGTGTGTCATGGGCACATAATCTAATTAAAATCACTTAGCTATTTACATAACTCTCAAATAAGCACACAATAAAATAATAATAATACGAACCAGTTTCAACTTTCAGCCTAACTGGGGTTAAACTTTGAACATAACGACATTAGACATTTTTCCAATGGAATTACTTAGATATTCGCAGACTAAGTGAGTTACCATGACCCAGAGCAATTAGGTCTATTAACAGCTATTAGCAGAGAACTGCGAAGATCATTAGGGACATCAAGAGATATAATTTTATTATCGACGAATCCCCTCATTGAGCCGTGGCCATTAGTCAGTCACTGCATATAGAAACGGAATGATCTTTTACTACAAACTACATTTTGTACTGATAATTTGAATAAAAATAGATAATTATTATTGTTTGGCCGAAAAGATTGGCAGACACCCGGAACAAATATGTGCAGATCGTACACAATTTTGTTCCGACGCGGGAATCGAACCAGCATAGAATAAAGAAATAAACTACATGCGATACAGGCATAGTGTGGAGTCCGCTGATATGTCTACTTGATTTAATCGTACTTTAAGATAATAAATATTCATGAATATTTTTCAACTATAAATTACGCTTTGCGCTTCAGTTTAATTGAATTTCAAATGACTATCAATAGGAGTTTCAAATCCTTCATATAACTTACTATTCTAGAGTCATTATCTACTGTGACTTTACCAAGAAGTTATAACGAATCGGAACTATATTTCGCGTCCTCATAAATCGTGGTATTAGATCCTACGATATTTAGGTCACACAGCTGCACAATTATCCACTACCATAGATGATAGTACTTATAACACACAGATAGTACTTGAATGAATAGTTTGTGGGCATCATTGATATGATGTCGATTATATTAGGATTATATTAGATTTATTCATATTGAGATAAACGGGCAATACACGTTATATTAGATTAATTTTATATAGCTTTCCGCCCCACGGCTTCGCCCGTGTTCTGCACTTTGCCGCGGATTTTTTGTTAAAATAATTGCTACAAAAAATATACAAAATTGTGAAGTTAAACTTTTTGCGTAAAACTGCAGGTTTTGAATTTTTATAATGTTGAAAGTATTGATAATGAGTAGTATAAAGCTTGTGTTTCGGGTGAAGATAGATAAAGTAATACAAAAGCTTTTGATGACAGGTAAAGTTACCCGAACAAAACTCAATTAACCACAAGCGCATAAAGCGTCTAGCGCCATTATCAAGTACTTATTTCCCACTAAATACTCGAAACAAATTTCCCCAGATAACAGACCTTAATCCACATTTGATTGCGGCGGTAAGCCGACACGACTTAACGAGAATGCAGATTATACATAGGAACGTATCAGTTACTAGTTCGCAACTCAACAATTGGAAACTTTCAAGGCATGCCGAAGGTTTAGTTAGTTTTGCGAAATGGGGTGTGTAGTTGATGAGTTGGATAATATTTTGTGTGCAAGGTTTGTGTTAATCACGTTACATGTTACTTTGTAGGTTCATTTTTTATAAGCATCCCTATTTACGTTTCTACTGCGGGACCGAGACCTCTCTTATGACGAGATAGATTAGGCCCTAATTCACATGTTATCATAAAACCAAATTATTAAAAACTACTGTGCCGATTTCAAATATTATTTCACCATTGGAAAGCTACATACATTCACCCTGAAAAACATAGCCCATATTTATTGCTAATAACACGTAAGTTACTTTTGACCGCGTGAAAAAATATGGGAAGCGATGTAGATCATAGTTAGTTTGACGACACCCGTGGGAATTTATAGGGCAGTACTATTCTTAGGCCAGTGCGACAAAGTATCAGTGGTGCCTGTAAAAGTCACGAAATAAAACCGGATTGAATGACATAATTTTGAAATATTTATTATAACATCTCAAATTCAGTGAACGGTAGATTAGGATCTTCGATAGTTTCAGAATATATTAATTAGTTTATGCAGATGATGTCAAGTTGGCATTGACATGTTAATCTAAGTAAAGGTACCTACGCCTATTGTTGTTAGTATAACCTGCGCACATATAGAAGCGAATTATAAATGGCGTCCGCTCGCATGCGTTCTCGCTCACTCTCTATCGCTGTCTATACTCACACAGTGAAGTACGCGCTACAAAAAAATAGTCAATCAGGCCTAATTCGCACGAGAGCTTTTTTAACGTCCGTTAAAAAAGCGTTCAAATAGAACATAATAATTATGTTCTATTTGAACGTTTTAGGCATACCCAAGTACGTGTTCACACGTCGGCGATTTTAGAACGCGACGCTTTTTTATCGAGCAGTGTTGCATTTTCAACGAAAAGTGCTGGTAATAGGCCGTATGAAACTTTTTATTATTATTCACACTATTAAAAAAACGCCGGCGCTGCGATTAGTACGATGAGTATTAGTAGAAATATTCCAATAATTCGTCAAATCTTGTATACTTGTCGAATCTTCGTACAGTGTCACAAACTGTTATTTTAAGTATCTTTGTTCATTCAGAGGATGTACCCAGAATGTCCTTTTTTTCTTTCTTCTTCTAGCAACACAAATCGCTATAGCTAGTTATTTAGCAAAAAAAAATTCCCACGGCTTTCTAAAGCGAGGGACGAGACGAAAGTGATTTAAAAGCGGTCGTATGAATGATCACATTGAGGACCTTTATAAAAGCGCCGGGTTTATAACGCAAAGTTGTTTAAACTATTTACTTTACTTTACTAAAAAAATAATTTCATTTAAAATAAGTATTTTGTAAAAAAAACTCTGTAGGGACCTAGATAAAAATACTATTTAGATAATAATAATACAATAATACCGTGGAAATATGCTCGAATTACAAATAATTTTGGTATTATGTTTGTATGGGAAATTCGTCGTGACGCCGGCCTGTTTGAGAAATTGTTTTGCCAACCGTACCATACCTACCCGCCGCCATTTACAGAATTCACTTTTAATTGCGCAGGTTATAATTAGAAGTCCTACACCTGAGATGAGACTTCTGTGTATTGAACCCTGTAATTCACGTGACTATAGTAAATTATATCTTGATGATCTCTTTAATTGTTTTGCGACTTATTGAAATGCAAACAATTTATTAGGCATAGCAAATTGAGAATAGCAAAAATTTTTAAACCAACCGGCCAAGCATCGCAAAAACCAACCTACAATTAAATTCAATATAATCATTTATTTATAAATTATTATTTATCAAGAAGCCAATATGAATTTATATGCACAAAAAAAAAAACAAAGTGCAAAGTGCATTCATATTATGCGCGCTTTGATACCGGGAGCCAATACATACTTTTGTTCAAGTAATCGTTTTCGTTAACTTAAAAAATATATTTAAAAAAAATACAGTTAAAAATCAAATATGTTGCCGGCAATCTTCACTCTGTTAGGATGAGTTTCGTGAAACATGTCTTCTTTCAGCATATTGTCGTACACACCGCTGACTGTTGGGAATTCTATTGCTATATTTTCCCTGTAACAAATAAGATACTTTTAGATAAAATAATATCCATTATAAAATAAATAAAATCTTTTTATTGTTGGAGTGGGGAATAGCGATAGATCAATTGTAAAACTATCCTCGTGTGAAGGTTTGAATTAATACTTTAAGGTAAATGTTTATTAGCTGTTATTAGATATTTAATGTTTTTTAGCTTATTTTGTAAAATAAATTAAAACAGAGCTCACCGCAAAGTTTGCTTGTAGTTGTACTTTTCTTTACGAGTACGTGGCTCAGCGATATCATCTGGGCTGGACGAGATAAGTTATTGAATTAATTACTGATTATTGAATATTATAAAAAAATAAACACAAATGGGTTACGGAAATAACATACGAGTATAAACCACATAGGTTTTTTAGCTACTATTATACTTAAATCCCCTTGTCGATTCGAAGACATTAACGCATGAGATGGGTTGGATTTACAGACCACAAGGGGCAAAAAAAATGCAAATGCAGTAATTGGCAAATCTGATAGCAAATTACTGAATTTTTAGTGACTTTGATAGAACTAAGTTTAGATTGTTGTAGAGCCCGAGCTGGGTAAATATTGTGATATACCTTTAAGATATATATACCTTAGAACTTATAAAGCAATTATAGGCAATAAATAATGATTATAAACATGGTCCACCAGGTGGACAAAATAGGTGAACCACGGGAAAGAAGAGATATTGATATGTTATGGATCTTATAAATTCCACTTATTACAAACTTACTCATTAACGGCGGCAAATATCTGGGGTACAAGACAGAGATCGGCCATCGAGATCTTATGGCCGACACAGCACCTTCCAGCCGACACCTTCAGCAGAGCTTCTAAGGTCTGCAGGCCGCGCCTGATCCAGTACTGCGAGAAGTCCTCAAACTCCCCTTCGTGGTTGAAGTGGGGCCGAAGCGCGACATTTTGTAGGGGCTGGATGCCTGATACTATGGTCTGGAACATTATAAAGAGTTATAATGTTATCCGTAAAGAATTCTAAAGTCCATAGACAAATACTTTTTCTCTAGTTTTGAAGTTTTGAAGTGTGTGTTACACTGTAATTTTTCGTAAAAAGAGTTCGTATTTACGGGAGTATGAGTATTCCATTCTTTTAAGAAAAAGAAAAGAAAGAAAGAATTTCTTTATTGTACACCATAATAAAATAACATAGGAAAATAATTACTAGCTAGAAAAATATTATAATGGGACAATTGGCGGCCTTATCGCTAAAAGCGATCTCTTCCAGGCAACCTTTGGATGGATAGGAACCATTAAATGCTGGAGTGGCGGTGCACCTACATAGTTACATTAAATTTATATATTAATCTATTAATTTACTTAATAAATGCTAAGGCATCGAATAGCAATGAGAACATATAAATATATATTTATAAATAAATAAATAAAGATAAGTCAAACATCTTCCAGATAGTGCTTATAAACCAAGCCTTTAAATATATTTAAAGACTTGGCTTTGCGAATAGAGACAGGTAGAGCATTCCAGAGACTTGCAGCTTGTACAGAAAAGGAGTCTCCATAGAACTTTGTAACATGCTTTGGAATTATAAGCAAGAGAGTATCAGTGGAGCGAAGAGATAAAGAATGAGAAAGGTGAAGAAACTGGAAACTATTTAATAAAAGTTCAATAAAAGTATTTTAGAAGTAGGTACCTATAGTGGTCAGGAATCACAGGAATAAATAAAATTACATGCTCAAAAAACTCATGTGTACAGAGACACTAACTTTCTTCCAATTATTTTAGCTTTAATTTAAGTGAACTTAAAATAATTAGAAGAATTGGGAGATTTAAGTAAAGTCGAGAAATGAAAAAGAATCTTTTATTTTAAATTAAAACCATTAGTGTCATATTGTGTTCTTTTCCAATTAATGCACTAACGAACTTACACTTTTATGAAGGCAGATACTTTATCTTAACAATGGATCATAATTTATGAGCGTTCAATATTTAAACAACTCCGAAGAATATTTATGAAGGAAATATTGCTTGACCTACTTATGAGTCTCTTCCCTAGAGTAAAGGCACGTTTATCCTAGAGTACCAGCCAAAATATTTTGTAATGTCTTGAAATATAATATTTACCTCATGTAAACTAAGAACATAAAATGAGTTACTTATATATATATATCAGTAAACATTTGATTTTATAGATTTACACTTTTATTCAATTAAATGCAATAATTTAGGAATCATTTAATCTAGGTATTTAGTTTTTTAGCGGACTTTAACCCTCGTCGTAGTAATGTTTTAAAGCATATACTTTAGTTTAGTGTAAGGTTATTTGGTAATAAAATAAGTAAATAAATATTGCCGGAAAACACAGCAACATCTAGCCCCGTGGTTAGCTAGAAGCTTGTGTTACGGGTGTTATGTTATGTTATTGTTAGCAAGTAATAACTATTTATAACCAAACTAGTGAGTAATAACTGACCTTTTCTGAGAGCTACAAGGAATGCGATGACTGGCCCAGTTCTGTATATCCGCTGTCTAACTTCTGCATTTTAGAACAGACAGATGCGGGTTTCGTTGGTTTTGAATATAATAGAAGTTCAGAAAATTTAACCATTTTCTATTCAAGTTTACAGCAATTTTAGGTTGAAAACTAACCGGTCGGTCTATTAACTAACTAGTCGGTCAGTGATATTGTATTGCGATAGTTTAACTATAATCGAATACTTTCGCTAGTGCCTTAATTGTTTTTTTTTGGTTATTATTACATCCTATTGTCAAAGTATCTCTTTGTATTAATTTCACTTTGTAATACAATCTATTCGGGTTAGTATCATTCACACAAATACTTACGCATTTTTAAATTAGTGAGAAAAATCAATTTTGTTTATAAAATACTGTAATAAAATACCTACTTGTATTCTCGGGCATTGAATGTGTTAAGCCTGTTTACCTCGCAGATAGACCTAGCGTGAGCACGGTCTAGGGGGCACTCTGGAACCAATGATGGCTGGGGCACTGTGTCTTCGAGGTATTGTAAAATGGCCATCGACTCTACGAAAGTGCGACCATCTGAAATCAAAGAATATAAAAAATAAACGAGGAGTAAATTCGCCTTATTCGAAGGTCTTATACCTTTTTAACCTTCCCTGTGCCACTACGACTAATTTAAAACCAAAGCAAAATTGTTGAGTTATGAAATTACAACGAAAAGTGGCATGATAGTGCTAGATCTATATGCAGATATCGAAAAAAACCGCAAGCAAAGCTGACGGCGGTTCATATACTACTCAATAATACGGTAGTTATATAAACGACTATCAGCAAAACATTTATAACTGAATAAATTCAAATTCAATAGCTCCATTCATCCGTAAGCCATCGTTTTCGATGTCTGCGAATAATTCACTTAACTTGCCTTGTATTTGATTTGTAGCTAAATTAAGCAGACTATACAAAGCCTCCGGGCTGGAAAGGCTTAGCAAATAATCGGTAAAATCCCAAGAACATTATCTTACGACAGACTCTTAATCCCATACGAATACGGATGAAGATCGCATAATGATGTTATCCTAGCAATTGCTTTGATCAGTGTCTCGAAAGCACCTGGTTTCATCGCCATCTACCTATGAGTTCACAAACATAAATGCTATGATGAGTTTTATTTAATTTTAGATGATTTATTTTTTAAGTCGGCGACTATGAGCCCATGCTATTTGGGATGCTGTAGTGCCTAGGCTACTTAAAAAAAAACATTTATTTCAGGCACACAAATAAAATATGTTATGGACTTATTCTTAGGCCCATATTAACTTAAAGATAAAGAAGACTTCACCCACCTGAGAGCTTTTTTACAGACGGTTCAAAAGCGTTCAAATACAACACATGCTGAGATTTAACGAATGGCTTTTTTTCCCTAACCTCATAAATAATATTAGATATATAGATGGATTTATTTACTTTAAAAAATCGACTTAAAAATATCCAAAGCCGAAGTCAACGCACTACAGGCGCACTATTTTACAAGATCAATGACCTAAATTGTTTCAATTCTAAACAGCTTTTTCTATGACTCTTCATTTAGAGCTTGACAATAGTGGCGCCATAACTATTAATATTATTTGAACTATTCAATGTTGTTGACCGGCCTTGCAGCAAATTCCAGTCTTTATTAAAGCTAATAAATATTTTGTTAAGTATTTCTGATTTACATTTAGAAATAAACCGAGCGACGCACTTGAAAATACAATAACTTTCATCTGAAATATTGTCTTTATGATCAAAATGAGAATTCACTTGCACTGTAATTAAATTATTATGAATAGTTAACTTAATAAAGAGATTTTAATAAACATTCATTATGAACAGCCAAAGAGTTTAGAATACAATCTACAAAAACACTTTATTTTACACCAAATAACAAAAGGCCGGGGAAGGTCAAAAAGGATAGTAAAACTTTTAGTAGGATATTTTTTTAATCCTAAGGTTGCCTGGAAGAGATCGCTTTTTAGGGATAAGGCCGCCAATTATACGTGACTCTTTTAGTGGTTTTATGACGTGTTTTGTATTTTGGTGTACAATAAAGTGTTTTTGTATTTGTATATGTTAGTCTCCCAAACGTCAGCTTCTGAAAATGCAGGGCATCACGCTGTACTGAACGTAATTAAGGATTACGCAGCCTTAAAATACAGAAGGGACACAAAATAAGTTCGAGTATATTTGTTGAGACGAAACGTACTCAAACTTTGTAGTATATGCTTTATTTTAACCCAAACCACCTCATTATAAGCTGGTTCATATTTCAAAGTTTTGTTTACCTGTCTGTTCGTGAGGTGACAAAATTTAATTAAGCTGCATTTAATTACGGTTGTGCTCTGTGCAGGTTGATAGTAAGGTTGAACTTTAGCGCAAAACCACTTAACTAAAAGTTGTAAGCTGGAAACACAACCTTTGGTCGTTTCAATAATATTTAGATTTGTAAGGAGTATCTGCATTTTTTAACTAGGGGTATTTTTTAAATTTTTAATTATGCTGTCGAAATATATTAATAATAATAATCATCATCATTTCTGCCATCGGACATCCACTGCTGGACATAGGCCTCCCTTAATGACCTCCAGGTATTGCGGTCGGATGCAGCCTGCATCCACCGTGAACCAGCAGCCTTGACAAGATCATCTGTCCATCTTGTTGATGGACGTCCGACGATATTAATACGGTAAGATAAAAACATATTCGTGTTGTTTATTCCATAGATTTCCCCCTAACGTATAGTCAAACGAACAAAGAAAAGTACTATTTATAGCTAAAATAAGATTCCAACAATGTTTTGTGGCAGAGTGGAGCTTTCTAATACAGGTAAAATACTTAAAAGGAGTGCTCCTATTCCCTTTGTATTATCTTGAGGTAAATAAAATACCTATGTTTAATTTTTTAAATACTCAATATTCGTGTCAGCTTTAGGACTATTAAAATTTAGTCGCTGGGGTGAAATGTTTCCCAGCCTGATTCACAAAATTTCTGAGAATGGGCCTTTACCCACTGGTAGGGTGCCAGACACGGGACCGTTAATGGCGTAATAGCCACGCTACCGTTTTAGTTTAATCTATATTTACGTTCTTTGTTTTGACGCCAACAACACACAGTCCAAGTTCATCATCATTATGCCACTCATAGTACCTCTTCCTAATTTTATAGATTTACAAAATATTAGCCAATCGAGGGACGGACTGAAAGCGACCCCATCTTTGTTGTTATTGACCAAAATTAGAACAAAATTAGAAATTTAATATCAGGGTGTGTTGGTTTTGTTGCCAGAGTTAACACTAAGAAAGACGTCTAACCTAAAATTTTTTTAAAGATTTATGTCATTTGTTTCCATAAAATGCTAAAGAGCAATTGGCCTAATGATGAGTGAATGATGAATTGAAATGATGATGATAGTAGGGACGTTTTGTTTTGCGGAACCGTAAAATATCGCGCCACCAAGCGTTTTATATTTTGACCCTTAAAGTCATCCGAGTTTATGAGAGCCTGGTCCCTGTAATTTCGAAAGCCGAAAGGAAACATTTCAGCACTAGTGGTTTTTGTATCGCCACTGAAGGCATCTGGGTGATTGCTTTCTTTAGGCCGCGTTGATTGAATTTCGTCTTGTAAACGACTGAAGGAGATTTAGTTTTAGTTGACGGTAATAGGAACTATACAAATATGGTATCCCATTTACACCCAAGTACCTACTCATAACGTAAGGTCGACGTTTATTAAATATGTAAATAAATAAATAAATATTGCTAGAAAATGAAATTTACACAGGAACATCTAGCCCCGTGAAGTTACGTCAAAATTTTTAACCTCATTAAAATCGTAGCAGCATTGTGCGCTACGCCGTAGAAGGTCTACGAAACATCTAAATTTATTGTATTTATATAAAAAGTAACAGCTATATACTCGTAGGTACTCTTCGTCCGGGTTATTAACACACTTCACGAAGTGCACTTGACGCTGCCGAGGGCCTATTGTGTGCCTGATGGGCGCGAGCGTAGCGTCAGCGATTATTGAGCTAAATATGCATGGTACCGCGGAGTATATCCACCCTGGACTCGGCAACGGACATGGCAAGTCCCAAATTGGTCCAGGTTTACAGTTTCTGACTAGCATCTTATGTAGACCTTACTTTGTGCACGATTGTACTCGTGTAATTGGGTTTTCCTGCGAAAATAAGGTATTTCCCGTATCTCTTATAAATATTTAATTTAGCTCACTTTCGTATTTATTAAGACTATAAAAGTATTCAACAAACTTCTGGCAGGAATAATTGATTTAAACACTATTCTAAGTTTCAAACGTTATTTTGTCCATAAATTAGTAACGCATTGACAAAATCTGTGTCATGTTTGTGTTGGTCTGGAGATATTTGAATGATTAATGGGCTTATTCTGGTTTCAAACAGATACGGAGCTCACTATAAACTTAAATATAATTGGTTTAAACTGAAACTACGATTTCGGGACGTTATTGATATAGATGTTGATTAATTTTTTATCAAAGGTTTGCAACTACCGGCCGTCGGAGCCTAAGCAAAATTTTCGAAGAATATTAGAGCCAAAGAATTGTTTTTTATCAACCAAAACAAACACCAAACAAACAGTAAACGTTCGTTATTTCCATCAATTATCTAGCTTTGTGTCAGGCACCATCACATCACCAACCTATAATTTTGTCGACTCAACCCAAGCTTTAATGCTTCATTATTACCCATTGCACAGATTGCTTACCATCACGCGTATTTGCCCGTGTTAAATGGATTTTACCACGGGAAAATATGATATTGTGTGGAAAATATAAAGCCTATGACACGTTTTATCACAAATAAAGTGGCTTTCTATACTTAAGTAAAATATTTTTTAATTGAAGACTAGAACATACCTATAATAACGGCTTAAACACGCAATAATTACCCCAAGGTAAGGTCCCGGGAAAAGTATCCATTAAAAAAATATTCAGGTTATAAAATTTTAACAGATTATATATTATCGCTTTATTTAAATTCCAGTGAATCCACCAACAAAAGGTCTTAAAGAATTTTCGCTTGCCATTTTAAGAAGGGTTGGTACAACCCAAACGGTATTAAGATTCGAGAGCGTCATATCGAAAACCCTATTTCCCTTCACCGAAATCGAAAGGATATTGGTATATTAAGAGCTTTTATCGCGCGAAAACGTGATATAGGGAATAATGCCATCAAGGCGCGAGCGGCGACTGAATTTTTTATCATCACGTCATATTTCAGTAAAGCTGAGCATTACACAATGAAGTTTAGTTGCGAACAAGCTACTGATGGAGCATTATCGTGTATAGCACGTGATATTTCTAACGAGATAACGTATTTACGTTGATGCCATAATATTCTAAAAAGTTAATCGTATGTTAGTCACTAATCTAACCTAACTTAGTTTTCTTTTCCATATTGATTTATCTCATTCATTTGTACTAATACTTTAATTTATTTATTAGAATTCCATTAATAAATGATTAGCTTTCCGCCATGGGGCTTTGCCAGCGTTATAATACATTTTCCCGCGGAAAAGATACATTTTTCTAGCTGTATAAGAAGCCTATGCATCTCCTGGTCCTGGTTCCTTCTATTCACTTAATCTACCTTCACCAATTTATCTCAACGGTAAAGTCAGTAAAACTTACCGATCACCATAGCAGGTACTTTCTGCGCAGGGTTGATGAGCTTGTACTCGCGAGAGAGGTGATACTTCTGGTTCGCGATGTCTATAGACTTCTCCTCAAACGGCACCTTCTTCATGTATAATGCAGCTCGCACTCTCCAAGAGCAAGGAGATAAGTGGTATCCGTACAGCAAAGCACGTTTGATTTGAGACTAGAATGCAAGGAAAGGAAATAAAAACTTAACTAAATGTTGCTGGCGATCCTCTGTGGCGCAGCGGGCGAAGGTCGACCTTTAGCTTACCAAAGTTTGTAAATAAGCTATAAAAGTTAATGAAGTCTATTTCAGTTAGTCCGATGGTCATTAATTACCCTTATCGTTGACTTGTGGTAATTTAATAAATGATTACAGCTACCTTATGAATACGCTAGACGTTCCGAAGGGTCGGATGGATAGACAATAAGAGCCTTATCTCATAAGACATAGTGATACTGGCTATCACTATCGCGCTGTGTTGGATTTTCTTAGCTTATTGTATTAATAATTCGTAGCTTTTGTGCTCTTGGTTTTGTCCGCGGTATACCTTATATTTATTTTTTCTATAAAATGTATGTACCTAATATTGTTCCGAAATGAAATGAGTCTCACGATTTCTGCTGCTTCAACTATATCGTAAAAGAGCGACAAAATCCAAACTTACGAATTTTGGTTTAAAACGATAAATACTTGGTGATATACATAGATTATGATTTATTAGCTTTCCGCCACTCTTCTTCGCCCGAGTTATATTAGATTTTCCGCGGTAAAAAGTACCCGTCCTTCTCCTGGTTCTAGGCTACCTCTCCACCAATTTTTAGCCAAAACAGTTTAGTCGTTCTTAAGTTATAGAGAGTGTAACTAACACGAATATATTATTATGCATTATATACCTACTACTTACCGCTGCTGCCATCTTGTTAGGTGTCCAAATAAATAGTAAAATTTTATAAAATTTAAATGATTTAAGAAATTTCAAAACATTATCCCACAGATGTACTTAAGAAGAATTATTATGTCCACAGATTGCCCAAGTAAAATTATATGATTTTTTTTTAATTTTGATATTTTTTTGGCTTAAGACAAACAAGTTTTTGATCTGTAATTGTAGATAATATAGAATTTTATTTTTATTTTAAACTTGAATTGGTCCTATTAAAGTGTGATGTCAAAATAAATACTCAATTAATGTCCTTGTTATTTATGTACATAAATAATGGCAATACACTATACATATGACTATGTAATGTAAGTTATTACGAGTACAATATATACCTACTTTGAAATGCTATAGGTAACGTACCTACTAATATGCATAGTATATAAGTACATAGGTACTTTATTTTAGGTATAATCTGAAAGCACTGAAAAATATCCTGCCACCAAATGGACATAACTGCTGTTATGCTCAATTATATTTCATTATAAATGCATTATAGGATATATAAATAACTATCCAATTTCAGAAGAGATAACAGCAGTTACGTATTTACTTTAAGCGCAGTATTTAATTCACTATGTGTCTAATGTAATACTCTCTATAATCTACTTTAAGGATTTATGTAAACAGTCGATATAAATATATTGTTTTAAATTCAATAAATAAATAGTTTATTTGGTTAGTTAAAGTTCATTGTTCATTTTATTGTACTTTCAGCATTTTAATTAGGTAATCCTAAGCTCAGGCCATAAGTATGTAATGCCTAGCTGAACAGCGCGTGAAAGACTAAACAATGCCAGTTCTGTATAATTTTAGACAATGTTAAAGTAGGTACTTCAGAGAGGTACAATACGGTTGGTATATGCAGCAAGAAATGAGCGTATTTATTAAAAGCATAATTAAAATGTTTGTCTGACTGATACGTTCGGCGTAGTACAAAAAATTGCCTTATGTTATGATCCGCTTACAATAATTATAGCCCTACTCGGTGATGATATACTCTATAATACCTATGAATTTAGTAAGATTTTTTTCTATTATAAATAGTTTTATGTTTCGTATTATTTGATGTAGCTTCTACATTCAGAGTAGGTATCGGTAATAAAATGCTCTTAATATGCAAACGTATACAAATGCTGCAATACGAGTAAAAGTTCTTGCGGTATGTTGCAGTCGTCATTAAGTTCTATAAAAACGGTTTCATGTAAGAGCTCTGCCACACTAGGACGCCATGGCGACGTAGCCGGCTACGTCTCCAAACAGTTAATATTGAACTTGGCGACTTGGCGACGTTGCCACACCGTCGCCAAATGAGTTAGATATTATAACATACATTTAATACGTAGCCAGGCTTCGCCGCCATGGCGTCCTAGTGATGCAGAGCTCTAATTGAGAAGGTAAGCCAATTGTTACCACATTGTCACGGTTAGCACGGAATCTATGCAAATAAAAGAAGCTCTATTCAGCCCCAACGAAGAGGGGAGCCGGGTGGTCTGAGGAATGTAGCTCTGGTCTCAGCCGTGAGGACCCCGCTGGAGCCCCCGTCCGAGTCTGGAAGCCCGTACAGCGCGTACAGGTGCCGACGATGGTGCAGCTCATGCCCTTTGTGGTTGAGGCTCTGTAGGCGGCTCCACAGAGAAAATATCCTCTTGTTTACCATTCGATTTTTACGTTCGGATTCTGTAAACAGTAATGGTGTTTAACTAAACTAAAATTGGCAGATTTAGTTATGGACCAAGAGCCCGTGATGGCCAGACCTTCCTTTAATTCTGAAGCGTGAAAATTATTTTATGTGTATGTCTAACATAGGTAAGAATAACCCCCAAACATGAAACCTGGATCGTGGTTCCTTTGGGAGATAACAGGTAAAAGGTTGTTATCTCCCAAAGGAACCGCGATCCAGGTTTCATGTTTAGGGGTTATTCTTACCTATGTTAGACATACACATGAAAGAATTTTCACGCTTGTGAATTAAAGGAAGGTCTGGCCATCACGGGCTCTTAGGTTATTATACTTTATGGTGATATCATTCGGTGCAAATTTAATTTTCGTATGCTTGTCACCTGTGAATATTTATGGTGTAATATTTTAAGTTGGGAAGATTTTATTTTTAATCTTTTAATCATCATTATCATCGGACATCTACAGCTGGACATAGGCTTCTCTTAAACATTTCCAGTTGTTTAGATCGAATGCTGGTATCCACCGTGAACTGGCAGTTTTGACCAGATCATCTTGATGGTGGACGTCCCACTTATAAATATATTATGAACTTTTTATAATAAGGGACGAATGCGTTATGAACCCGATTACTTTAATTTATTTGGTAAAAAACGATATTCTAACATAGAAAAATTGGGTAAGGGAATAAAATCTTTAATATGGTTTGAGTTAGTTCAAAGAACCGCCATGATATTTTGGCGGTCCCATGAGTAATGTTGAATTTTGCTGTTCAATGATTACCTACTATTATTTTTTCGTAGACGCGTGTGGGTTGTAAAGTAATAATGTATTTCTAATAAATAGGCCCAATTGTAAGAAATTGTGTTAGCCTCAGGCGTGTAATTTACGTAAAAGCTTACAATAAGAATGAATACTCACGTGCTGATTCAGCAGTTTCCGTCTCAACTTTGCCCTCTCTTTTTACTTTCATCACGCTCAAGTTGGGGTCATCTTCACGATAATTATTCTCTGTTCTAAAAACATCTTCCAACTGTGTTGTTCCTTCAGGAAACTTATCAAACTCCTTGTTTTTGTTAAGGCAAGCTAAATGAATTTTCAATACTATCAAAGGATTCATTATTGCTGCCGCTTTATTTACTTCATCTATGGATCTAAGAGGTTCAAAACTATCAACTACATTTTCGTTGGAACTCATATCATTTGGAACTTCGTCTAAATTACCATAGTCTTCAGGCTCGCCAGTGTCATCAGGATCAAGATTTCTTTTATCGTTATCGAGATCTTCGTAAAGGTATTTATTGAGTCGGTCTAGCTGTCTTGGGTAATTGTGCCATTGTTCTTTTCTAAAGCCTTTTACATCGTAGTTATCTTTCAACGAATTAAATGCTTTGTTCTCTGCGTCAAACCTTTCTTTGCTATTGAACTCATGTGTGTATGTTGGTTTTTCGTTATCATACACTATTTTCAATAATACATTACCTAGTTCATCTTTGGTTTGGTGTTTACTAAAGGTATTGTCATTTGTTTGGCCGTAATGTTCCTCATCCATGGATAGAATGGGTAGAATGTTACTTGAAGACAGAGCTACTGTTGCGAGAAGTAGCACAGGGACCCATGAATATATCATCTGAAACAAAGAAAAACAAAAAAGCTATAACTATATTAAACCACACCAAAATTAATATTGTATGATGCTACAATAAGGCTGCGAGATCGCACTGACAAATACATAGATTTAATTAAAGAAGTTTCTAGTTTAAGACCACAAGGTACTTTAAGTAGAAATCTCGTCTATTCGCTTTCGGATTACCCACACGGGAACTTAATTCCATAGACAATTTATTCTGCAATCCAGATGGCACTTTGGCTTTGAGTTGAAGATAATTGCAGTACCCTTAGCTTTAGGGTGCTTAGGTGTCTGGGATTTCATTACATACAATATTAAAATCAGTTCTTATAACTAAACATAATTTTTAAGTCGTCTATTGGCTTCTCTGTATTTCATTTGGGTAGGTAATCCCTTTGTCTTATACCCTAGGAAAGTTAGTTATAAAATGTAGATTCCACTACACTACTATGTTTTGCCCCTGTTCTATATTTATCCAAAAATAATTCATTTTTCCGTAGTTAAAACAACCAATTAACATTCCTTAGTAATGTGTTATAACGAAAAATAACTTAGATAATCAAACGAATAGTTAGATAGATAGATGATAGCTTTATTGCACACACTTAAATAACAAAACAATATACAGGATAAAAAAACTTAACTTATTGCACAATTGGCGGCCTTATCGCTAAAAGCGATCTCTTCCGATAGTTCAACCAAACAATCATTCAGCATTAAAACAACTTACAATAATTATGTTTACAAACACAAAAATGGTTATTGACATTTACTTTAACAATTTGCTGGTATCTGGGGCAAGGGGTCAAATGCTTAATAATTAACTTTTCGATTTCACGGATTTAGAAGGTTGAAGTTAGATATCATTAAATTTGTAAACTACACAGAGTCACGTCACGATATAACTAAGAGTGATTTTCCACAAGAGCTATAAATATAGATAAATAAATAAAATATATATTGCTTGACAATTCATACAGAGCCGCGTACTTGTGTTTCGGGTTCTAGATTTCTGATTAACTTAATGCAATACACTACATAGATAATATTTTAATTTTACATTGAAAACAATTACAACACCCGGAACAAACAATTGGACGGTACAAATTTTCGTCGCGGGAATCGTACCCGCAACCTCTTGCGTCACAGGCAGACGTTTTTCCGCCGCACCACAGAGGTCGTCCTATAACTCTCCGCCAATCACGATATTTTCCCTCAACACACGAGTGATGGAGTCAAACGCTCGTAGCAACGTAGCATTGTTGTGGTAGAAAAAACACCCTAAATCCGCGAAGTAGAGCTTTTAATCTATGTTTGCTTTACAAAACCATAGCTCATATAGGCTTTACCAAAGTTATTAAATTTTTTAATTGCCTTAGATATGAAATCATTTACGAATGATTGCATGTCAGGTTCTTTAGGCGGAAATATAAACTATATTTTCTACTCTTTTCCAATAGCCACCACCTTACTTATTATTGTATAATCGATGTTTTATCTATAATCTAAATCGAGCCGTATTGGCTTAGTGGTAGGATTTTTCTTCTTGAAAAATGATGTGCACTTTAAAAAACACGGGAGATGAGCTAGAGAAATAAGTACATGGCTCATAATGCAACAGGAAAACATTATATTCCTTCATGATTTTCGTACATTTGAAATTAGAAATTAGAAAAACATATGAATCTATCAGGAGCACATAGCGTGACCGCCCCGGAAGCACCCTGATATCGCGGTCGATTAACATTTTACTGATGCCACAGCCTGAATGTCAGTGCCTTTTAGCATAAACAGTCAATAAATCGCAGCATTTACAACTTTTATTAAGTAATAATAGGCTATCGTCGAAACTTACGAATTTTAGGTAGAAATTTACTGGCATAATATATTTTATCAAGAAATACGCGTTTTCCGGTAAAAAATGGTATTCTGTGTTTTTATCGTTTTCCCTCGCCCCTTTTTTCACCTCATACACCTTTCATGGGCTAGGTACTACTACTATTTCAAAAGCACCTAAATCGGCCAAGCCGTTTTTAGTTTCTAAAATTACAACAAAAATTAGCATAGATTTTTATTTATTAGATTTGCTTAATCGCATAAAGATTGGAAAAATATAGAAGATATAAAAAAGAGCTTCCGTCGTTTAATTCTATAAAATCTTATCGGTTAGGTACTTGAATTGAATGCAATATTTTTTTTTCAGCCATAGTTGTCAAGAACAAGTTAGTATGAAATATACAGTGTAAAATATGCATATAAAATATGAGCGTCATAGGTAATACGCCGACGTTGTTTTATCGTATTTCTTTGTAATACTCGTAGAATGGCACAATACATATTCGTTTCGACAAGAATATTTTAACGAAATGCTAGTATCTTTCTCGAAAAGAATCCCTTACAAGTTCTATGAAATAAAACTAAGCATATTTTTTTAGTAGTAGCGTGATTTTCCTTTGATGTGATAACGATTTGCATATAAAGAGAACTTCCTTTTTGGATGTCATTATATCTGTGTATATGTCTGTTTATGTAAATAGATTTATCTTTTACTTATGAGTACTTTGCTTCTCCACTTGTCAAAGAGATAGAAAAAAAAAAGTACTTAATAACTTATCACAAAAAAAAAAATATATATTTTGATTTTCTGGTTTCTATAAATAATAATATGCACCTTAATATTGAAGAGGTGTGTGTAGGCCTACCTAAAAATTTATAAAAATGTAACTTATATTTCTAAATAAAAAATGATAAGTAGGTTACAAAACCATCTAGATTTAATCTATTTTAAAAACTACTTACAACTTATTCGGTATGTAAACAAATATGAACATTACCTATGCCTGCTTATAAGAAGCTTGCAAATATCAATATGAATTCTCCAGGGAAATTTGTTAAGCGCCGAGATTGAAAACTGCTAAGTCAAGTAATATCAGAGTTCTCGTTTAACTTTTACGCCGAAAATTGATATTTACTGTTCCGAATAATGATACGATGATATTTTTTAGAGTTAGAGAGTTGAGAAATATAACTTATGGCAACCGATTTGAGCTGGCAACCGATTTGTGTCGCCTAGTGTTACATATAAGATGTTATTTGTAGACAAATAATTTTTTTCTTTCTTTCTTTCTATGTTCTAATATTTTGCTGTATTTGTTATATGTATATGCATCAGTTTTAATTTCAAGAACAAACACATAACTTTTGGGACTTCACAACTTACCTGAACAAGCCTGATAATGAAATATAAACTATCGTGCAAGTTCTTAGCCGAGTAACGTGAATTCTGAAGATGTGCCAAGCCAAGTTTATGGACAAACTTGTGACATGGCTAAGGTGTACCTATGTATAAGTAGCTGGATTAAGATTAAGTTGTTGAGTTTAAGGTAAGGTTATTAATATCCTTGTTAATTAAATACAAGAACATTTAAGACTAAATCTCGCCTCCGACACGGCAAATTATAACAAATACATACCTACTTAGTAACTTTTAAATTGGCTTATGGTGATTTATTATCAGTAAAGTTAGTTAAACTACAATATTTGCGTAAAACTTCCAAATCTACCCGCATCAACCCTTGGTTACGTTCCCACTGCTGGGACACAGGGACTTCTCTCTTGACGAGAGAGGTTAGGCCTTCACCACACTGGCCAAGTATGGTTTGTTGAATGACACCACCTTAAAACTTTTAAAAATTCTCAGAGCAAGCCGGTTTCCTCACGATGTCTGCCTTCACCGTTAGAATCCACCAAAAATCCAGAGGTAACTAGTCTGTGAACACCTACAAGAATATTCCAAAACCAAAACGTACATAATTACGTACAATCCAAAACGTACATAATTCTATCAAAGTTTTTGCTCCAAAATCCATTTAGAACAAACCGAAAGAGAAAATAACAGCCTACATTTTACGACGCCTATCAAGATGGATGAGGTGTCAGATCAAATCGACATGATGAGAGCTGCGCAACAGCAGATTGAACGGAAATCACATCTATCTGAAGCGTGAAAATTCTTTCTTGTGTATGTCTAACACGGGTAAGAATAACCCCCAAACATGAAACCTGGATCGTGGTTCCTTTGGGAGATAACAGGTAAAAGGTTGTTATCTCCCAAAGGAACCGCGATCCAGGTTTCATGTTTGGGGGTTATTCTTACCTATGTTAGACATACACATGAAAGAATTTTCACGCTTGTGAATTAAAGGAAGGTCTGGCCATCACAGGCTCTTGGTCTATTACGTGAGTTATTTGAAAAACACAATTATTTAGAGTGATGTGTGGTTCAGGCTTAAGAATTAGTAGGTTTAGCCATTCTTATCTTTGAACTCTGGAGCCGTGTTGGCATAAGTGGAAGCACACTCGACTTTCATTGCTAAGCTCGTGATAAAAATAATTTATATATATATTATATTCTTTATTAAAGATCAGAACAAAACTGAAACATTTTAACTTAAAATGCCTTGTTTAAAAACACCTTTATAAACTCTCCCTTCTATTAATCCCTTCATCAAACTTTAATGAGTTTTACAGTGATTGTTGCCATATTTTGCTCAAATTCTTGATATTAGACAAAAATGACGTTAATTAATCTTGTAAACTTTGTATAAGCTTATTTGGGAATATTAAGTTGCTTATTAAGTTTATTATGATGTCTTATTAATAATTTATCACAATGTTATTCGACGAGTTAGCAGTCAAAGTCAAGAACATCACTTTTTTATAATGATGACCTCAGTGGCGCAGCGGGCGAAAGTCCGCCTTCGACGGAAGATGTTGCGGGTTCAAATCCCGCCTCGGGACAATAATTTGTACGATCTGCAAATATTTGTTTCGAGAGTCTGGGTATAAAATAATTTATGTATCAGAGATCTAGCACCCGTAACACAAACTTAGACCTTACCTCGAGGCTAGATGTTGCTATTGTTCAGCATTATTTATTTTATGACACTAATATAATTCTAAATAATAAGCTTAATGATCGAACTTTTACAAGCTCTTAACGTGTCCACGCTAGCGATTTCAGTTAAACTTCCATTTCTTTTGTCATCGCTGTAACGCAATAGTGTTAAAATAAAACCCACTTAACCCGACGATATTCAATCAAGGGGATGCTCCTGATTCGAATGTGAAAGGAAATCTGTAGTTTTAGGCCGAACTCTAAAAGGTTTTTGTTCTAAGAATAGCTCCTTGCTAAACCGATTGCTCCCTCGTAACTATTGTTATAGTCATCAACATTATCATAATCACAGCCATTTACGTTTGTCTAAATGTTTTTGAGTTTCTTTCAAATAGCCCTAGGCAGACTATTTCTTGGCTGAAGTTTTATTTACTAAACTCTGCGCCTTACAAGATGATAGATGCCTTGTAAGTTCAATATAATTTTAATTCCCATTGGACACTTAAAAGAATACGACTGCATTGTAAAGTGGGTAGGGGTACCTACCTATAAACCAACCCGCAAGCTTACACCACTGGGTAGGTCTTATTACGGATTATAGTGTGGCCCGAACACCTGGCTCACTGCAATATGTCCCAGGGAACTTGACACAGATAATAAATACAGGTCCCAACTGTGCTGGGCTAATACAGTGTAACAATAACTACCTACACAGAGGTAGCTAAAGAAGTTTGTACCTTGAACTGCAGAAAATATAAAGGTATTACAAACTTATGGATAAGGTATATATAGCACTTTTTTTTTTTATTTTGTTTGTTGTTGTAAATAAAGGCCTTTATTTACAATTTTACTCTTTTTTACTATCCGCTAGTCCGTTACAAGGGGGTGATAAACTGGTGACGTCATACGTACAACCCCATTAGAAGTACAAAAAAGTTTAAATTCCTAGATACCTTATCTCGTATTTTATCTACTATGATTCGTGTGCACAAAATAAGAATTAAAATAATGTTGCTATTCTGTAGAGGATTATAATATAAGTGAGAGAGATGGCATATAACAAAGACTTTGAGTTAAAAATTATCAACAAACTCCTATAAGATATGGTTAAATAATGGTAGTTTAAAACGTTTTGAGGAAATTGTACAAAATTTCCTGCTTTCTGTTTGGCGTGCATAGAACCTATTAAGTATGCCTAGGTAGACATATCCAAATAAATGTGAGAAACTTCATTTTCGTATCACAAAAGAATTTCACGAATTCCTTTTCTAAAACTTCTTACCCTCCCTCGGGCGTTTTGTCACGATTTAGTTTCAGCATTTTTTCAACATAGCACAATAAAAAGTTCACAAGTACCTTTCGGGGCTTTTACGCATAATACCTACTTGTTTATCTGTTAAAAACTAAAGAACGGCCAACAATTATTCAACATATCTTTATCTTTAATGAGATAAGATCTAATTGATCGATCAATAAAGCCAAAAGAAAACATAAAAAAAATGTATGGTCTGTGAACTGTGAAACTTTCATCAAGCAAAGGCTATCTTGAAAATGATCACAGCGAAATTGAATTTGTTTTATTGCATCGCGGTTGGTGAATAGTCTGTTTTAAACAGCTGGGTTACTCAAACTATAGATTCTCAATTGTAGATCGTATAAAGAAATTGAATATTAAGTTCATGTATTATCAACACCCTTATTTACGCTCCCACAGCTATGACGCAGTGACTTTAATTCACTAAGCTGGCCAAGTAAGATAAGATAAGATTTATTTGTGTACATAAAATTACAAATTGAGACTAACTAGACACAACAGAATACACAAAAGTACGGGTTGGTGAATGAATGACACATACCCATCAAACTTTTTAAAGTTCTAAGAACATACCGGATTCCTCACGATGTTTGTCTTTACCGTTAGAGTACGTGTTTCAAAACGCACATAGCTTTTTATAGTTATTTTTTTAGGGTTAGAACTCACAACCTTCGGAATGAAAAACGAGTGTGCAAAAAGTAGCCCGCAGATTTGTTTTGATAACTTATACTCATCAGTTTTACCTTTCTGAAATTAAATTGAAACTTGTTCGAAGAACGTAAGAGACGTGAAGGCTACGAAAATATGTCATGTTGTTTTTTATTAGCAGCAGCCCCATGTGACCTACTTCTACAATCTTTGTGAAGCGGATATTTCCCAGATTCAATCTATCTAAGCTTCTCATATCATGAAATGCATATTGCGTGTTCACAAGTTTAGTTCTAAAAATTTAGCTAATGTAGTTTTTATATGTCACAACGTGAGCAATGTTACTGTGTAATGTGTATGTTAAAATAAACAATATTAGACACTACTACTATGTATTTTCTATGTATTTATTTCATGCCAAAATATGAACGGGATTTTTAAAAGACTATAGATTTTATAGTCTTTATGTGAAGTTTGAACACCCCTTTGCTTTTAATTACTTTCAATCCAGTAAAAACTTATGTTAACAAATAAATAATTTGGAACGTATAAAAATATAATTAGTTACATTTAAGGATAAATTAGGTTTTTCTAATATGTACAGAAAAAAAGTTATATTTATTATGTATCGGTGTACTATGTATAATTACAAACCATATGAATAACGAAACCTCGTCTTTTTGAAATAAGAAGATCGGAAAATATAAAACATTTGCCCTGTGGCGCACAAACAATTTCATTTAAATCTGCACAAAATGAATTCACAGTGTACGTTGAGAAACCAAGCAAAGAAAGATATTTTGTCTGCATTTGTATAGAACAGCGTCCCTTGTCCGAGCTCCATTACAGAACAACAGAACACAATAGTCGCAGATGTGATTGTGCTGTCCTCTCCATTTCTACCTAAAATAATGCTTTCACTCTCCGTTATGATACTCATCACAGCTCTCGAGATGTGATCAAGATAATTAAACTTTACTACAGTTCGATATTTTTGACAGTTAAATTTTGACTGATTCTACCAACCCGCCTTCGGCCCGCATGGAGAATTTAGACCTAATCTAGAGAGATTAGGGAGCGGTAAGAGAAGTCCCTGTATATATGATATGATGCGATGTTATACTAATGCGATGGTCAGACTACCAGCGAGAGAGAGTTTCGGCAAAAGTATATATCTTGGGTAAATAATACAATCTTGGGCAAAAAGTAGGTTAAACACAATCGAAAAATAAATGGATCTATTATAATATTGTTCATTTTTATTCCGGATGTCAAGGTGTTCTATATGTGCTATACAAATATCTATGTATCTACATATATGTAGGTACTATAAAAATATCTAGTACGTATCAAGACAAGTATATCAGAAATCCACCACACAAGCTTCGAGCTTACCCCGGGTGCATTGTATGTTCTGTGCCACGGGGCTAATTGTTGCTGTGTGAATTGTCCAGCAAAATGTGTTATTATTTATCTTTTCGGCCGCCTAATTATATAATGCGTAATATTAAAATAAAAGAAAATAATAACAAAATATTTGTTTCCATAAGAAAAAGTGTGTTTTTTAAAACAGCCAGTTCAATTTCATAAATATTCAAGGCGCTAATTTCATTTATTCATATTTTACAATTAAATATAAATATTCTGAATAATGAATTTGATTTATTAATGTCAGTCTAGTGCTTGTCAGGCAAAGAGTTTCGGCGACATATTTTATAACCTAAAGCGCTCTACACACCGCCCGCCGGCACAGCCCGGCGGCCCAACCCGCCGGCCTTATTTTTTACAATCATGCCGGCGGGTTGGGCCGCCGGGCTGTGCCGGCGGGTCAGGCCGCTGGCATCCCTCTCCACTCACTCAGTCAGTTGCCCGCCGGCTTTCATAGAGTAGTGACGTATTTGGCAATAAAGAATGTTACCTAATTTTGATTATTAGCACTCCATATTCTATGTCTAATATAAAAAATACGCGTGAAAGAATTACTTCGATACATCAATTAGTTTCCGATTTAGAAGTGAAACAAGTTGTAACCGTACGACGACGATAACACAAAGGCTACTTTTAATCCTATGAAAATGTACAGTTCTTGAGGAAAACGGGGCCGAAGACTGGAGGAAGCTAGTTTGCAATAAATCAATATATTGTTCATTTAAATTTACTAAGAAGCTAGTTTGCCATAAATCAATGTATTGTTCATTTAAATTTACTAAGAAGAGCGGTACCTACCTATATATAAATAAATACTTACGTACCTACCAATAGCAACAAAACTTTAATACATATATAATGTCTTTAACGTCAAAGTTTAATGGTAGGTACTTCTACTATTTGAGTTATCTTCATCCATTTTATCAATCGAATAATATTTAAGTACTACTATTAAACTATTAATTTAATACGCGGACGAAAACACATCAAAATACTGCGCAAGCTGTTGCACTACTAGACCAGTGCAGTTAGCTTCAAAAATGGTCAAATAAAGAAAAAAATAGTAGTAGAATGAAACCCATTAAAAAAGGAGGGGAATATGATAAAAATGAAAGGAAAAATAAATTACGGTCGATCTGAGTTCGGGAAGTGGGAGGGGGTGGGCTTTTAAGGGGAGAAAAGCGTTTATCTCGATTTGCGGTGAAACTACAAGTCCTATGAAAAAAAGTGAAATGGCAAAGTTGTAGTAATAAAACGATCTACAACTTTTAATTCACAACTTTTTTACAAAACCTCAAAATGTATGTGAAAAATTCAAATAACTAAGTTTTTGGTTTTTTATTTCTATCTGTTTCAAAAACATTTTATTTTCCACGAAATTTGGTATAAACTTACCTATTTATGTCTCAAATACACTGTGATTTATTTGATTGAAAATATTATTGTTTTCACCTTATTTTGACTTAATTTTCAAAAATTTAGACTAATTTTCAATCGAAAATTCACGTGTCAAAATATTAGCTTTTTTATAAAAGTTGGTGTGCTTTTTGTTCATTAAAATCTCTATTTTCTGATGGTTAAAAAAAATATATACATTACTATAGTAAATTTTCTCAGAAAATGCAAAACACCGAAACAAAATTTGTATCATTATGTACAATTGCATCATAAAAATGTGATTGTTGCAATTTTTATTTCATATAATTGCTTATAATCCGACTTATTGCACATTATACAAACAGATTATTATATTATTATTATTATTATATAGTCTGAAAAGACAAAATCACATTTTTAGGATGCAATTGTTCCTAATGATATAAATTTTTGTTTCGGTTTTATGCATTTTCTGAGAAAATTTACTATAGTAATGTATATATTTTTTTTAACCATCAGAAAATAGAGATTTTAATGAACAAAAAGCACACCAACTTTTATAAAAAAGCTAATATTTTGACACGTGAATTTTCGATTGAAAATTAGTCTAAATTTTTGAAAATTAAGTCAAAATAAGGTGAAAACAATAATATTTTCAATCAAATAAATCACAGTGTATTTGAGACATAAATATGTAAGTTTATACCAAATTTCGTGGAAAATAAAATGTTTTTGAAACAGATAGAAATAAAAAACCAAAAACTTAGTTATTTGAATTTTTCACATACATTTTGAGGTTTTGTAAAAAAGTTGTGAATTAAAAGTTGTAGATCGTTTTATTACCTACAACTTTGCCATTTCACTTTTTTTCATAGGACTTGTAGTTTTACCGGAAATCGAGATAAACCATTTTCTCCCCTTAAAAGCCCACCCCCTCCCACTTCCCGAACTCAGATCGACCGTAATTTATTTTTCCTTTCATTTTTATCATATTCCCCTCCTTTTCTAATGGGTTTCATTCTACTACTATTTTTTTCCTTGTAAAAAATTAAAAACCCTGGTCTATACTACTATAATCTGCTGGCGATACTAAGCGGGCCGTAGGCCGCGCGAAGTTGTGGTATTACGTCACAAGCGCTCACGTGACTGTTAGCGAGACTCGATATTTTTCGAAACTTTGAATGCCTATAAAATCAAAACTACTAGGTACTTTTTAACTAAACAAAAACTAGTATATTTGTATACATACAGGCTTATACAACATTTCAAGCGATTTGGCATACCTAGTAACATTCTTCATTACTAGAACACCACATGCCGGGGCTGTCGTGCCGCCGGCATTGCCGCCGGCAAAGTCGTGCGGCTTGGACATTCTGAAGCCGGCGGGCTAACCCGCCGGCATTAAGCCGGCGGGCTGTGCCGGCGGGCCGCCGGCTTTGGTGTGTAGAGGCCATAAGAGCCCGTGATGGCCAGACCTTCCTTTAATTCACAAGCGTGAAAATTCTTTCATGTGTATGTCTAACATAGGTAAGAATAAACCCCAAACATGAAACCTGGATCGTGGTTCCTTTGGGAGATAACAGGTAAAAGGTTGTTATCTCCCAAAGGAACCGCGATCCAGGTTTCATGTTTGGGGGTTATTCTTACCTATGTTAGACATACACATGAAAGAATTTTCACGCTTCAGAATTAAAGGAAGGTCTGGCCAGACCGGGCTCTTAGTATAGACTAATAACCTGTGATGGCCAGACCTTCCTTTAATTCACAAGCGTCGTGGTTCCTTTGGGAGATAACAGGTAAAAGGTTGTTATCTCCCAAAGGAACCGCGATCCAGGTTTCATGTTTGGGGGTTATTCTTACCTATGTTAGACATACACATGAAAGAATTTTCACGCTTGTGAATTAAAGGAAGGTCTGGCCATCACAGGCTCTTGGTCTAACAATAAATAAAAGGTTAAGGGCCCTTTCCACCGGTTACATATAAAGCTTCAGATAGTTATCTGAAGGATATCGCTAACAACGCAAACACCAATGGCTTGGGTTTTTTTTATCAATTTCGTTACTTGTGCAATTGAAAAGTTCTCAAGTGGAGATCACGGATTGGCAAACACAGCGTCGGACGTCGACCAACAAGATGGACAGATGATCTTGTCAAAGCTGCCAGTTTAAGGTGGATGCTAGCTGCATCTGGAAATCATTAAGTGGGGCCTATGTCCAGCAGTGGACGTCAGTGGCTGAAATGATGATGATGAGCCAAACATTCTGTGGGTAAAGGTTCGATATAATCACAAGAACAAATGGAATCGATTGTACTAACAACGAATTCCTTTGAAGTGGCCCTTATTTAAACGATACGCTGCCCTTTGCGAGTACGGAGGTAGATGGCAAAACGTTTATTCCTTAAATTAGGAGTTAATTCAGTTATAGAGGATAGCTCGGGACTTTGCGGCAATTTTATTAAGGTGCCTACCATTTACATATTTAATAGAGTGGGTATATTTTAAATACATTACGATCTACAAAGGAGTTAAAATACTCTCGACGTTTCGATCACAACAATAGCAGTCTTTTACGGAGGAGTGAGCTCCATCTCCTCTCAGATCGCGCACGCGAGTACGTGAGTAATTCCCGTTGTTATTAAATTAATAGTGTAACTCACGAAAATATTGAAAGTGAAAAATTACGATCTATATTATTAGCTAACATCATTATCATATCAGCCGTCGGACGTGCACTGCTGGATCCAGTTATTATGTTCGGATGCAGCTTGCAATCACCGAATTTTACCAACTCTACAGTCGCTGTGTTTCCCAATCTCCTAGCTATATAGCTACCTATACCTCTATTGAAGAGCTAATCCGCTGGGCTATGTCGTATATCGGTACGTTCGGTTAATAATTTACTCAAATAAAATTGTTGATAGGCACATAACCCGGCTCTAACTCTATTGCACCAGACGAAGTGTCAACAAAATGTTAATGCTCATAAAAAGCGAATAAACAACGCTATTCTATAGCAAAGAAACTCAAATAACTGTGAATAATAAACAAACAAGTGATCGAATGTTTTTCTTAGAGCTCTTTTATATGGCTTCATGGCTATAAAATGAAATGGAGAGACACTATGAGTGCGGCACGCGATGTTTCTAATGTTTTATTGCGTGTGTCTTGGATTTGAACGAGGCAGCTTAATGGGGTGTATAACTACCATCACAATAAATGAAAATAAGTAATCTTGATGTTTCCTATTTGAGCAGCTTGGCGCTATTATTCTCAAGGCCTAAAATGAATCACCAAGTTTCAGATTCATACCACCCTAAGGTTGAGATTCGGTTATACGTCAGTTAAATTATGTTAGAAAAGTAAACCATATATCGTCGTTGTCGAGCGAGAAGTCACTAATTGCAAAAACCGTGTTCCGAGATAAACGCGTTTTAAGATTTTTTTTGTCTTTAAGTCGTAATATCTCTGTAACGCAAATAGATAGCAAATATGTTTCTTTGAGGAAATTATGGCAAATTTATCCCAATAATAAGATTTTTAATAATATTTGAAATAACCATATTTAGTGAGTAATTATAACAAAATCTTTGAAAAAAGAGCAGTTAATGACTTTTGCCATACACTGCAAACAGATATTGTGTAAACATTCTGTTGAGTTAGTGATTTATTCATGCAACTAATTTAATAATGATAACTGTGATTTGAGCGCGATTATGACCTAATATAAGTGTTTTTCACTAATTATGAAAAATTAATTAAACTCTTTTATATGAGATGATAACGCAGCGTCGGACGTCCACTAACAAGGTGGACAGATGATCTTATAAAGGCTACCGGTTCACGGTGGATGCAAGTTGCATCCGACCGTAATACCTGGAAGTCAAATAGGGAGGCTTATGTCCAGCAGTGGACGTCCAATGGCTGAAATTATGATGATGATAGTAGATGATGATAAAAGCATAAGCGTGTTTTAACACTATTATGAAAACAAGCAGTGAATATTATTATTTAATTATATTACTTTGATTAAAAAGAATAAGATTTCATCAACTAACAATCATCATCATTTAAATAAAATTAATTTTCAATACAAGTATGTTTAAACACTATTATAAAACTAACAACGAACATTACAAATAATAAGTTTGTTAAAAACAATCATCATTATTTAAACCATCAACACACACATACGTTAAAATACAATCATCATCATCATCTCAGCCATTGGACGTCCACTGCTGGACATAGGCCTCCCTATATGACTTCCAGTTATTGCGGTCGCTCGCAGTCTGCATCCACCGCGAGCCGACCGCCTTCACCAAATCATCAGTCCACCTTGTTGGTGGACGCCCAACGCTGCGTTTTCCGATTCGTGGTCTCCACTCGAGAACCTTTCGGCCCCATCAGCCATCTGTTCTCCTCGCTATATGGCCTGCCCATTGCCACTCAAGAAAGCTAATCCGTTGGGCTATGTCGGTGACCCGCGTTCTCCTACGGATCTCCTCATTTCTGATTCGATCTCGTAGGGAAACCCCGAGCATAGCCCTCTCCATAGCCCTTTGAGCGACTTTGAGTCTGTTGATGAGGCCGAAAGTGAAGCACCACGTTTCGGATCCGTATGTCATTACTGGCAACACACAATGGTTGAAGACTTTCGTCTTAAAATACAATAAATATAACTAAATCTTGCAAAGACAGCATAAAAAAATTATATAGTTAGCTATAGACTCGTATGTCAATGTTTATTTTAGATAAGATCTAATATTCCTCTTCTACATTTCTTTTCAAGTGTCTAGTTCGGAAAGCGGTTCTGCATTGTCTTTTATTACTTCGAACCATGAGTAATCAATAGGAATTATGTCAGTTCAGTATAGGTTGATAAATATTCCATAACAACCATAATAGCGAAAAATGTCCTTGATACAGCAAAAGAAACAAGGAATAAGTGAAAAGAACTGACCAAAAACGAATGATTCTTTCTTAAAAATACGATGGACACAGGAAAAGAAACATTTTTATATATAAACCTATACTGATCTAATATTATTATTTCTGTTGAATTTCACTGATTGATCAATCAATTCTCATTAACTAAAAAAATATCGTCAAGAGTGTCTAGCTCAATTAATAATGCTGCCTATCCAAGGTATTTTTATAATATTGATTATGTTTTAATGAATGTAGGGTAAAGATAATTTAATGTTATTTTTTCATAATTTAAAGTTTTTATGAAAGCTTATTATTTGTAATAATGTTCGTTGTTAGTTATATATTTATACACCTTTGTGGTTTCTGGGTGTTATTAGATATTATAATTATCTTGAATAATTTGTTATTGATGCTAAATAAATAATAATAGTGTTAAAACATTGTTGTTACCTACCTATTCCGTATTGGAAGTGCCAGATGTTTTACAAAGTCCTACCATCAAAAATATATAATTATTGCTTAAATATTTGCGTGAGTTATAGGTATTTGAATTAAATAAAAAAAAAATTAATTTATAATGTACAGTGATGGAAATAATAAATAATCAAATGACAATACATAATTAAAAATGAATTGTACCTACTATAAATTTCGTAATTCTTGATTTCACATAAGTGCGTTAGTTATTTCTATCATCCAAAAATCGCAGGATGCACGTGTTCTTTTAGTATGAAGTCATTAAGATCAATTAGTCATTTAAAATAGTAACAAAATTCGAGAATTTAGTTATGCACATAATAACTAAGTGCAGTTAGTGACTTGTACGCAAATGCTTAATCCTTTTCGTGGCATCGTGATGTATTAAAAAGTAACTAAGTAACCTTAGTGAGAAACGTTTGTTCTACATTTCACCAAAATATTTAAGTCTAATAATACTTAAGTGAAGTTAGTTACTTTTAATCATACAGTTTATTGCTATTACAGTCACTTAATGATTTCTGACATTTTTATATTTTCTAAAATATATAGAAATATCATTTTTTTATTTTCTCACATGGTAGATTATAGGTTTAAAAACACTTTGGCATCATTAAGTCATTTTGGCCAAAATGGCAATTAGTGACTTCTCGCTCGACACCGACGATATATTTATGTGTATAAAAGTGTCTTAGATTTGTGTATGGGATATGGTCTGAAATAAATGATTTTTTTATATCGATCATTACATCGCACAGAAACTTTTGTCAAAACTGATAGTTTGTACCACTTTCTTGGCCGACTGTACCTAATTATCCATTTAAAACTAAATAGAACCTGACCTGGCTCATAACACAGCTGTAAACTTGCATATCGACTGAACTAGCATTACGTAAATACGTAAGCTAAGAACAGTCTACGTCAGTAAATAGGTACGCTATAAACAGACTACGTCAAATGGAGTCGTCTCCTGGATCATCTCGTAAATGCATTTAGGTGCAATCTTAAACTAAATAGCTTTCGCAAATAGCATCTGCCTTATTTGCGTCTGTGGCTACTCCATTAGAACAATAACTCTCTTAGTTCTTCGAGTTTGTTAGCTTCATTTGTAGTTGATTGTCGAGAAAGCTTTGTATATTAATTTATTCTGATATTATTTTTGTGTATTTGTATTAAACATACCGCCACTGCATGATTTATCCAAAGGTTGCCTGGGACAGATATCGCTTTTAGCGATAAGGCCGCCAATTGTACGATTTGTAAAGTTTGTTGTCCTGTGTATTGTTTTTTTATTTAAGTGTACAATAAAGTTATTATATGGTTATTATTATATTCTCGGACGAATACGGACTAAATCTTTCTATTCTATGAAAACAAAATCGACTGTCCCTAAGTACAGTATCGAATCTGAAAATGGCTACTTTTCAGGACGGCCGTTTGAAGTTGGAATTGGTTGCTTTTTGGAATATCTTTTTATTTGAAAGAGGCAGATCGACAATTTTTTCAGGATAGCGGCTTCAATTTATACTTAAACTTTGGATATTAACGGTAATAAGAAATTCTCAACAGATTCTAGGATTTTTCAGTTTCAATAGCTTACATCGTACAAAGTAGCCCTCAAAACATCGAAACTACCCAATTCGACAGTATACTTAGAAATTTTACCCTATATTTTTATCGAAAGTGGTAATTTCATTAGTTTACGTGGTAGAAATCTGTATATTCGATTGTACTCCTATCATTTTGGTCAAAGATAATATTCTAGAAAGTTAATAAAAGTTCATTATTTTCATATGTAATATGTAGTACAAAGACAGGAATGACTAAATAATAGATTATAAGGTCTGATTATTACTAAAAACGACAAACAATCAAAATAAAATAATATATTTTAACAAAAGTACACTTCTAATCAATATAAGCAAAATTAGAACGAATTCAGACTTTAGTTGGAGTCATCAAATTAATCGGGTAAATTTTCTTCATGCTTAAGGTTCTATGATAATTGGTGATGTTTTTTGGGGTATTACCTAAAGGTAATACCCCAAAATTACACATAGACATCAGGTGCTTGTATTTCGCTTCGGGCAAAGGTACATACATCTCTGTACAAATTATTTATTTTAATACATCTTGCTCCTCTCTGACCCTTTTTGTATCTTGTAACGTATTTAACAAGTGACTGTAATTATTAAAATTATATTTTAAATACAAACAGTTTGGGTCTTCTTTTCTTAACCTTAAATATCGCCTTGTGTTATTTCAATAACGTTGTAGGACTTACCCTCAATTTTGGCCTACCTGACCAATGCATACCACAGATCCAGGGTGTAAATGAAGATTCCTTTAGCCTTTATTATTTTTATTTTCTCGTTCAATACGGGCGAACCGTATCACCTTCATTTTGGGCATGGCTTTGTTCAAGAAATCTGTGAGTTATGTCCATCCATAATTTCCACAATTGTTGCACCCTAACACGGTACATGTACTAACATAAAGCAATCTACCACTTAAGCTTAACATTGTAGAATGTTTATGTATGCAATAAATAAATAAACTCTGTATTATGTTATAGCTTAGCAGTTATCTAAGCAACATCAAAATTTCTTACCACCCTTTTTGACTATACATTTTATAAAGTGCATCAGGCAGCTTGACTCTTTATTGCCTCTATTTTAGCCGTGCATTTTGTCCTCAAAACAAAATGCCTCTTTTGTGCCAAAAAATAAAATAAAGAATTAACTTTCTCTTGTAGTAAAATAAACCTATAACTCCATGAGGAGAATAAAGGATTATCTGAATATCAAATGTTGAGCAAACCACTTCCGGGTACTTTTATTGAGCCAGCTGCTTATAACTCTCCTAAGGTTGGCTTAGATTCTCTAGGTAAAGATTGATCTTCGTTTTACTGTCACTGTTTAGACTTTTGTTTGGTTTAGACACAATAATGCTTGGCGAGACTGTCGTATTTCGTGATGGGTTATAGTCGATCATTCTTTCCAATAAAGTGAAATTATCTAAAGCATCTCTAAAGTTACAGTTTAGTGGTAGGAAATGAAGATTCAAATAAAATAAGTCGTAAGTAGTCCTAAGTAAAATTGGTAACGTGTATACGTTCCTATTAATCACTAGCCACACTGATAAACGCAACAGGTAATGTCACTAAATATTTTAACGTTGATATTGTCTTGAATTTAGCTATCAAAAGTAGACGAAATTAAATAAATAATGTTGTAAAAACCACATAGCATCATCTAACCCAATGTAAACAGAGTTTGTGTTATGATGACTTATTTACATTATTATATTTATAGATTTTCTTTTAAAGGAAGGTACATAGATTATAATCTATAGATCGTATAAACATTTGTCCTAAAGGCGGGAATTTTATCCGCAATTTTCGCCAGCCGAACTAGATCGCTCGCCTTTAAATTATTTATCTTTTAGGTAGTACTTTCGGTTGTATTTGAATTTATATAAGATAAATAAATTGACATTCGATAGCATTTATTTTATGTTAATACGTCGTATACTATTGAATGTGGCAATTTCGATAAGAAAACATTTTGAAATTGCAACGTAAACTGATGAAACTGCTACATTCGATGCAAAAGTCTCTTACTGTCTCGACGTAAAATATTGAAACGGTCACTATCAATACTTTACGCAGACATCACACAGTAGGTTTTTATGAATCTTATAAAAAATATTGTTAAACTAGGATTATAATTACTAAAAATTACCGTTAATTATTTCAGTAAAATATTTTTATAGCGAGTGACGCGACGTATACTCGCGAAAGCGGTAGTTTCGTCTCGTTCGCATAGTCATCAGCACAGCGTATACGCTCGAAACTTAATTTTCGATATCCTACGTCTGAACAAAATGTTACATTCGATTGTATACGTTTAGCTAGAGGAGAAACTAATGAAAAATATTAATTTTTCTTTTCATCCAATTAAAGAACACATAAAAATAAGTCATTTAAGCAAATAAAAAAAAATTGCCAATTTTCATTTTCGATACTGTACTTAGGGACAGTCGAAATATGACATCAACAAAATGGGACATCCTATTTCCAGGACTTTTGTTCTGTCGCCGATACGTCATTGACTAATCCAATTCGAGCTTGGATTGAATTTAAATGTTTCATCCCAAGTTGAAGAAAAATAGCTTTTTAACCTTACTAACACGAGAGATAAACCCTCAGTAAGAATAGTCAGAAAGAAATGATTTGACGTGGTTTGGACGATTATTCCAAACCACGTCAAATCATTTCTTTCTGACTATTCTTACTGAGGGTTTATCTCTCGTGTTAGTAAGGTTAAAAAGCTAAGTTAATTAGATATTCATGTAAGTACCTACCTACATTGTTTTTTTTAATTTCTTAGTAGGTATTCTCTTAATACATATAACACTTGATATTAACCTTTTTTAGACCTATTATACGTAATTACTACACTTATGTGCTCGTATGTTCAATATAACATAATTGGCAACGTGTGCTTATTAGCTTCCACAAAAGCTTATAATTGTCGCCCTTTCCTTATTTGACGAGTATTATATTATTACATTTCTGTCGCCTATTGACTTGATATTGTATTTTTGTACTCGTGAGCACAGATATGATATCATGATTCACGTACCTTCACGTACAATAGAAAATATGTTTACTTTTGGAAAAGAAAATTACTACATTCTGGAAGCCGTTGAATTATGATTTATGAATGCTTTCTAGAAACTAAAACGAAAGAAAACCGATAGGTGTTATTATTTTTAACATTATAAATATAGAATTTATTTAACTACATTCGCTCATTGAATACAAAACAGCCACAAATCAGAAACCTCATTTTTTACAGGAGAGCCAAAACAAAATTTAAAAAATGATTTTTTGAAAAAAATACTGTTTTTATTTTTAAATGTTATGATGTTTATATATCATTATTTTCCTTGTTTTTTGCTCTATTTTTTTAAATAATGACCACTGTGATAGCATTCTTCCAGCCTGAGAAAACCAACAAAAGCCCTTTTTGCATTCAAAATTTGAACCAATGTTAGGGTAATTTTCTCAAAAAATTAAACAAATAATAAAGTGTAACATGCTATTTTGATGTTTTACTAAAGAAATAACTATAAAAAATAAATAACTCTCAGTATATCTAAAAAGATACAAACTATTCAAACGAGTAACACAAAACTAGATATTGTTTTATCGTTTTATGTTAAAACGCGATATCAATTTTACCTTATCTAAAATAATAGGAACAACATTATACTTTAAAAGCTATAAACACAAATCTAAATTTTAATTGCTGAAAGCTCAACATTAAAAGGTATGAAATAAGGCTTAATTAGTAAAATATTAATACATTTTACTATGTATTATTAAATCACAAACTGTATGGCTAAAATCAAAAAAGTAATATTTTTTTATTTTTTTGTTGGCCGCTGCTTTTGCTGAAATATCACATTCTTGAATTTGTCCAAAGTTGATAACAGGCTGGTTTTGTATGCTTTCTTATTATTCATTAGAATGGCCAACTGCCATGCTCATAATTAATTTTGCTCTGCTATTCATTCTGAAAATAAACTATTTAATGATTATGATTGCAAAACAATCATAAATTGTTACTTTGGGTGCAGATTTATGTGGTGCGAAGATTCCGTGAAAACTAGCAATTTATTTATAAGTAATAAGTTAAATTACTTTGAAAATATAAAAGCTATGAACCAACCTAACAATTATGAGTTGCTAAACGGTTACCGATAACTGTATGAACGTAAACTCTATCAAGTAAATGTTATTTTAAAGTAAATAAACATTACAAATTTGAAAACAAGCCGTTTAGCTGTACATAAATTATTTTTACCTCTTTAATAATTCAATACAAAAAGTACACATTTGTAAATATGGTATCACTTTATTTCATTATTGGAACGCAAAATGTACGTTTTCCAAAATATGGCTCTGTTAAATAAAAAATCAGAATGTACTTACTTGAAATTGGAATGCAAAACGGACGCATTTCAAAAAGTGTCCCTTTTGCACAGAACACTGAATTAAATTTTGGGTCTTTTTTCGAGTTGTGGCAGTTTTGTTCTGAAGTTTGTGCGTAAGTCAGCCCAATACAAAAAGGGCGGTTGATCAGTTTTACGTCAAAATGAGCGAAAATGACGGGTGTCTTCAGCAAAACTTAAAGTATTGCAGCTTTAGACCCTAATTTTGAAATAAAACCATTTTCGAAAATTTTTGATTTATGGCTGTTTTGTATTCAATGAGCGATCATGATTAAATAATTTCTTAAAATAACAACAGTTGTTGGTTAAGGTAGAGTATTTCATGAGGTCCTCAAGGTCAAATGGCACACGCATAATAAATAAAGATCTTGCTAAGCGTTTAAATGCTTTATTATATTTTTATCTCGTTTTATTATTTTTTATATTAGATACTAGAATAATCGAGTTCACAGGTGATAAGAATGTTAGCTTCGGTGATGTTTCTGAAGGCTTAAAAAATTGTATAGGTACATTTATACTTAAAAAAGTCATGACAAACTTTCCAATTACAATGTTCAAAGTCGCAAAGGCGAAGAGGTTTTATCCCTGAAAGATTGTACATAAAATGCTCCTTAAGTTCACTAAGTAGTCTTTGGGTCTTCTGTGTAACATTTGTTGACATGGCCGTTGTTTTTACTGCGCCTTGTTCGCAGTAGAATAGCTCCTGAAACTTGGAGCAGAGACCACAGCTTAGAAACTGTGTTTGATGTTTGAGTGTTGCTGTAGTTTTTTTGGTTTATGGAAATTTGCATAGCGTGTGCATAATTAACATCATAATTTTAACAGGTTTAGTTTTGTACCCGACATAAGTAGGTACAAAATATGATATTGTTCAGATTTTGAGAGAAAGTACTTATTTAGTAACTAATTGATTTCAATCACTTACTTATTTACTAGAAATAAGTAGGTAAATAACTTAAAAATTAAGATAATTCTTTATTACACTCACCAATAATACAACCATAATAAAAATAATAAACCATAACTAAAAACGTATGCGAAATTGAAAGTTACTATCACATGGTTATCTAGCCGTGGCTGATCTTGCGTAAAATTTTTTTTTTACTATTGTTCGTTTTATGATTGTTAATTATTGTATGTTTTAGTTAGAATTGATTAAGTAGTTTTAGCGTGAAAGTGTAAAAAACATAGGTACATTTGTCGTCTTCAATATTAGTATGATATTGACTGCTTCAAACGTGCTACTGTTTAAACGAACTTCTTCCGCACATAAGTTCAGTGAAGCGTCATTTGTCAGTCATACATAGAATTTATAAAATGAATAATTTATATTTTAATTCCGTCCAAAGCATTTCCTAACAAATTGAAATATCTAACAGCTCAAATTACTGACAAAAAGGACGTTAATGAGAAAAACCGACGTCAATAAGACGGTCATTAGTCTTCGGTAATGGCGGGTCGGTATGCCGGTGCTCGGGAGATCTAATTTGCAAGAAGCTGGTATTTCAAGGGGTAATTTTACATAATCCACGTATTATGAGGATTATATAATGTATTGTCGACGACCACTGTGGCGCAGCGGGTGAAAGTCCGCCTCCGACGCAATAGGCTGCGTGTTCGTTTCCTTATTATTGAGTTGAGTTTTACTACATACTACTAATTATTGTAGCAAGCCATGGTGTTTGCGGGCTCCGTGTTAATAACATATTCGTCCTTATGTTTTACTTAGTGCTGTATGTGAAAATATAAAAAAAATAATTGTAACACAGTAAATCTTACAAATAATACAGAACATTAGAGTGAATTCCTACTTTCCTACTACGTACTTTGAACGGGAAATATTTTAATCTTAAAAGATCACTTTGACAAGTAAACTTATTCACAATTTTTAGGTATTTATCATAATAAAATTACTCGTTATGAAACAAAAATTTGTTAATTATACATACTCGAATCCCACCTGGTTTGGTTATAAAAAGACCTAAGCGAATTCCCCAAGTACCGTCAGCATCTCAAGTGATAGCAACCTTGGCATTTCAAGGCACTCAGCATTTTCAGCAGCTGATGGAAATTACACTGAGTTGCTACTCCCATTTCATTAACTTTTCTAATAAACTTTGGTAAGTAGGTTACGTGACGCGTTAACTAGTTAAACATAAGTTAATATTTCCCATAGGTAGATATGAAATAACACGGGATATTTACTATCTACTACATTATTTGTAGATTATAATATACTATTTTATTTTTAGTTTTGAGTTTCGCGACATTTCAGTTTCATGCGCCAATATCACTTATACTCAGAAGTTATTATGCTTTAAGTAGATGTCATATTAATTACATTTTTTTTTGCTTTTTATGGCATAAGTATATTTTATTTAAAGACACCTTATATTAATGTTTTAAATGAGCGTATTTGTTGTAGATTTTATCTATCTGGCAGAACTAGCGATGATAATAACAAAATTATTTTAAACTATAAATTTTTTTAATACTTTATGTAGGTATAGGTTTTCTATAGCAAACATAATACTGATAATGAAATTAGTAAGACGAAAGATAAGCACATTCAATTAGGCATAATCTCTGTTCCTCCATATTATGCATACAAACAT
The DNA here is from genome assembly GCA_963691955.1 of Chloroclystis v-ata. Lineage (NCBI taxonomy): Eukaryota > Metazoa > Arthropoda > Insecta > Lepidoptera > Geometridae > Chloroclystis > Chloroclystis v-ata. Next base: position 9,533,642 of record OY829905.1, read on the forward strand.
TATATATCAATAATAAAATATTTTATTGCACGTAAAATAAAAAATTGTGACTAATTCCCGTTATTTTAAAATAAAATATTTTTGTACCTAGTTCCAATGAACATAATGAAACATCTTATTTAAGTTTGATAACATAGGACGCCAAAATGGAATTATTTTAATCCTATTTTAATGAATATTGTTATTTTCGCAAGCTTCTCCCTGGGGGTCATTGTAGAATTAAACAAAACATAGTTCTTCGGTACCCAACTACCGGAAAATTGTGTAATAAATTTTAAATTCTAAATTGTTTTAGAAAGTCGACAAAAGCAAATTAATTGAAACAGAAATTAGAAGAGATTACACAAAATCTATTAACGTTAATTAATACCTTTAATAAGTATTTATTGTTTTAAAATTAAAAGCAGCTTTTGTGTTTATATCTTCATCGTGAAATAAGAATTTGAAATTATTGCCATAGGTAATTATTATCATAATTTTGTGGAACCTATATCAACACCACAGACGATGATAAAGGTTGGCGACCCCCACGGACGCCAATTTATTTCATAATCACCCCTATTTTCGATTCCACTGCACAGGTACTTCTCTATTGGCGAGAGAGCTCAGGCCAAGTGCGGGTTAGTGAATGGCACATGTCTTGTCAACTTTTCAAACAATTTTTTCTTCAACGTTAGCTTAGCATGTGTTTTCAAAACGAACATAAACTATTCAAGAACCAAAGTCTAGAGACGCTCGGCCTGGTATATATAAATATAACCCACGACCATCGGAATGAAAGTAGAATGTGCTCCCGCCTAGCCAACACGGCTCTTTTCTTTATTTACATAGCTATAATCCCATTGCAGACACGTCACATGCACGCTAGAAATCATTAATCATAGTGGCCGTATGAAAGCTCTGTAACACAACGTGTCGACCTTGGCATAGTTTTAAACGATACACCGATCAAACACACGATTAGATCGCGTAATATGGTAACATGTGGGTATTTTATCGTTAAACTGCTTTGAATTTGTTGATATCATCCCCAACTTATACACTAGTAGCTGACCCGCCTCGCTTCTCATGTTTTTACACCTTTTAAGGGAAGGTCCCTTAGTCACTACGACTTTATTTAACCCTAGAATACTAATCATCGCCTGAGCGGCCGCGCGCGGTCAGTTTTTTTCCGTTTTTTCAAAAACGCGCCCGCGTTTTTTGTTGTGCTTTTGTGCCAATTCAGCATTCCCCACGCTGCAGAGGTGTGCACAAGCGGACCCGTCGCGGACTCTCCGTTTTCAAAATATAGGCTACTGGATCGCCTGGGAGGCGATCATTAGTATTAACGGTAAGTTTATTTTTCGTTACTTGTTTTGTTTTTTGCTTTTTTTTCAGCATTTGGACATATTATGACTTAACAAATGTTTATTTTCTTTTAGTTGAATCTCAAGGAAGAAAAAATTAACGATTTCTTAGTAAATGGGAACTCCAATGGCGAAATTGAGGACTACCTGGAAGTTGATCCTTATGAATCTGATGACAGCTCAGCAGATCCTTCTTTTGTATCGTTTCGATGGAAAGAAGACTTTTATAATATTGTAATAGATAACTCTGAACCCCCAAACATCACCAGTATCACCTCAAGCTACAAGCTACACTTAATCGATCTCCTAACTGTAGTTCCTGCGACATAAAATAAATGGCTGATTTGAAATTAGTCTGTAGACAAAAATGTGATATTAAAATAAGTTTAATTTAGTGTTTTATAAAGATTATATAATGGATAATAATATTGATGCCAAAAAAGTATGGATATAGTAGTATTTTTTATTTTACTAGACTGATACAAGACTGTCATGTTGTGAGAAAAAATGTTCGCCGTTGTAAGATTTAAGCCATATTTTAAGAGAAATGTTGATTTTAATAATAATTTGAAGTTTAATTTTAGAATAGTTATAGGTTTGCCAAGTAATTTATGTTATCTTTATAAAAAAAGAATAAATAACTAATCTAATAAATTGATTTTATTTTAAAAGTAGCCTCCCAGGCGATCATTAGTATTAAACTGTGGTAAATTTATATTAGTACTCTAGGGTTAAACCAAAAGCACCTGAATCGGCGCAGCCGTTTTTGAGTTATAAAATAACAACTAAAAGTCATTTTTACCGAGAATAACTATATTTTTTCGTTGCTTCTTATATAAAAATCAAATGCTGTTCGTTAGTATGATACGGCCGGGTCGATTTAGCTTGTTTTTGCTATTGAAATATTCGTAGTGCTCGTAGTAGGGAAGGTTTAAAATGCAAAATTGAAAGTGGGCAAAGCCGCGGCCCGGTCAGCTAGTAAGATATTTTTTGATGTATGACTAAAATTCATGTGCGTACACATTTTTTTTAAAAGGTTTTCAATAGGCTTTGAAATCATTAGGTACGTATTACATTCTAACTTACATATTTACCCACAAGAGTTATAATTAGAAAGTCGATAATTAGAAAATACATGAAACATGAACACAAGATATTTTAGAAACCAATTAGAATCTCATGATTGCTTAGTAAGATAATTATAATTAACGTGTAACAAAATGAAGACAACTGGCCGAATGTCCCCCTGCGACCATGAGGTTGTGGGTTCAATTCCCACCTCAGAACAAATGTTTTCTATGTACGTATATAAGAATATACGGTTATTAAAGTTTGATAACATACCGTACCGTAACAATACCTTTAATACTTTGATCTTACGAGAGCCTTGGGGCTGGATGTTGCTGTATGAATTGTCGAGCAATATTTATTTATTTAATAACTTTTAAACTAGAAGCTTTGTGGATGTGAAGTAAAACATACAAAATCTTTCGTAACTATAAATATTTCAATAGCAACACGTAACATATTTTTAACACAATAAGTTTTGGATTTGCAACTAAAAATTTTAAAAGTTAAAAAATTATCATTAAGCATGTATTTATTTTTATTAAAAAAGCATTTAATTGATAAAATAAATAAAAACATGGATTTGATTACTTTTTATTATGTATAAAATGTCGTAGTGTTTGGCTACTTTTATAGTTAAAAACTTACCTTTATGGATACTGTAGCTACCTCAGCACACGAGTCGTAAAACCAAAACACGTTTCCAAAAATCTAATGATAACTTTACCTACAACTACAAACAAACTTTACGAAACTAATAAAAAAAGTATAGCCCCACAGTTTTATTTAGACGTTTGACTTTTTGCAAAGTTGCGAGAGATCGCTAGGTTTCACATCGTGAGTCGCGTAGCGTGATTGGCGTCGCGTAGCGTTCTGCCGTAGCGCCGTAGCCAAACTCCACATAGCAAGGTCTACGCCGTAGCGTTTTACTACGGTGTAATCTGTGTCTGACAGATTTATTGCTTTTGATAAAGAATAATTTTAACCGTCTTCAAAAATCTAAAGAGGAGATTAGCGATTCGATTTATTTACAGATTTGGTTCAACTGAAAATCCCAGAGTTTTTACACTTTTAATTTAAACTTAAACTTTTTATATAATTTTCGATTCGATTTTCATCCAAAGTAAAGGTGAAACTTACTTTGCTTAAGTGGATGCACTTGAATTGGTCTAAATCTAGGGCTAGGCAATGAAAAAAAAAACTTTTAATTAGTCTCTAAACTACGGAACCCAAAAAAATATGAAATATATGTTTACTGTCTTTCTACCTCGGCGATATTCAAGAGGCTTGAACCAGTTCAAATGTTAATTAACTGACTATCACAGACTTTTAATTGCACTTATTTTACTCTTATTGAGTGCTTGGGAATGTTATTTTATCAAATACCAATTATTTTTATCGCATTCTAAGTGAGGATTTTATTTTTAGATTAATTTACTGTTTACTTTATAAGTAGTGTGTGGGTAACTATGTCGATGAACTTTGAATAACTTTTCTGTAGGAAAATACCATTATAAAGCGGGCAAAGACGCAGGCGGAAAGCCACTTTAATTAGATACCTATGCGTCATAATGTATGTTTAAAAGAGAAGACCATTTAAACCAGAGGTATTTAAGAATAGGCTTTTATAAATATAAGAAACTGATCCGCGGTTTCACCCGCTTTATTTCACTTTTTACCTTAGGTACCTTTAAACCTTCCCTGGGCTACTACGACTATTTATATCCAAAATCACCAAAATCAGCCCAGCCGTTTTTAAGTCATAAATATACAACGAAAAATGTCATTAATTTTTATAGATAAGCTGCCCAGTTGGAAAAAACAATATGACATGAATTTTAATAAATAATAAGTCAATAAATACAATACATATTATGATTAAATTATTTATTTAATTCAAAAAGTTTTTACCCTAATATCGTTCAGTCAACCCCTTCAACGCCTTTGAAATACGAGCTTTGATATAATTAGTGAAAAACAGTCTAAAGTATCCAAAATATTTTAGAATCGAAAATGCAAATAATTAGTGCTAATGATGTAAACACTGAATTTTTGTATTTTCTTTAAATGTGTTGAAGCTAGACAGAGTCGTAGACACAAGTAATTAGATTCACTGAGTGGATGATATTTTAAGTCAACTGATTAGCTTATTTTAAAGAATGTTCTTGTATTCTTGGTATGGTTATATTTTTAAGTGGAGACTCAAGTTAGTTTCTGACATTAACTTCTGAGCTTATGCTCAGCTAGAAGAAGTAATTAAAAATTAATTAGATCTTTGCTAAAAACAGTACAATTTATAAACGAGGTTTTCGAATTGTCTATTTGTTTTACATACAATTATTTTTCTATACTTAGATGTATTTTTTATAATAAAATATATCGGTACTTAGAATCCAATTAATCTATTTAAAAAAACACGCCTGTTGTATTACCAAATAAGTTTTTATTTTTATTTAGCACAGGTTTATTAAAATTGTTACCATTGAAAATCGAAATGGTGTAAAAATAAACATTTCATTCAGTACCCAATATATAATAATATAAGTATATATTTAATAATATAAGAAAAATGCTACACAAAAATATCTGCCTTGAACTTTACTGCGTAGCCCACTTGTGGGAATCGAACCTCTGATTAAACTACATCCTCAAATAAACTTATTCGAAGGCAGTAAGTACAATTTTCTGCTTGAAATATTCTTCTGATCCCGTTTTCATTTCAGATTACCTCAGTTGAGATATTTTGTTTACTCTGTCTGTATCTAAACACACTCATTTGGATTAAATATAGTCTCTTTGAAGATATTTATTAACCTAGCGACAAACTAGAATTTTTCATAATATTCATAGTAGTTCTTAGTCTTAGGCACTGCATAGTCCTAGGGTTTTACTGTACTAACGTTTTTCAAATAAACTAATATTTATAAGTAGATGTTACTTACTATTACTTTTCATATAGCAAGACACTAATAAGTTTGCTCAAATGAATTGCAGTGAAACTGTGATCGATTTTAAATAAAGTAAAGCTACATTCGGGTACAGCCAATAGTGTTGGCTAGGTTATACATATATAACGAAAGTCGATAGAGCACTATCGACTTTCGTTCCGAAGGTCGTAGGTTCAAACCTACTGGATTTTTCTTCTTGAAAAATGAATGTGCGCTTTGAAAACACGTGTTCTAACGGTGAAGGCCAACATCGTGAGGAAACTGGCATGTTCTGAAAAGTTTGAGGGCAATATGTCATTCACAACCCGCACTTCACGAGTTTGTGAGTAAAGGCCTAATCTCTCTCGAGAAGTCCCTGTGTCCCAGCAGTTGGAACATAAATACGGGTGATGATGTATCTTATTGAACTAAGTTTAATGATTAGTGTTAACGAGTGCCGAATGCTGACGTATTCTAATTGCCCTGAGCCAAGTTAGATCGTTACATGAACTGCACATTGTGCATAAGTTTTAAGCGCTACAGATTTATTCACTGAAGTTTTGGCAAACTTAGCTCCCTAAAGACTTTGAAAATTGTTTAAACTAAGCACAGATTTAAGTTCAACATGAATATGTTATCAACTCTAATTCAGGGCTGATTTTTCTGAGATACGCTAATTTACAAAATCAAAGGATATAATTATGTTTAGGATTCTATATATACGCATTCCTCGCTATACTCGCTCTTAAAATTAGTTATAAAAAATATTTAATGGAAATAAATCTTTGAATAGGGAAGCGCAAAGCGACGAAAACATATTTTTATTCGCATCTTAATTGGAACTTGCGATATTTACCAATCGGTAACATGATTTTCACAGAAACTCTTATTGATACTCGATAAAGATTATAAAGTCAAAGACCTTCGATTTTCAGTAAAAAAATATCATATTTATTAGCCAATTTATTTGGGATCTTTCAGGAACGCGTCTGAATGAATGGTTTATCTGTTGTCCAATAACTTCTTTCAAAGTGAATTATCATTTTTATATGGATATATTTTATATGTACCTACCTACGAGTATCATAAGTATGTATAAAAACCAATTGATGTTCGTGAGTCTCGCTTAAACTCGAAAACGGCTGGGTCGATTAATATTATTTTGGTATGTTACCCGTTTCGTGTTCTAATATTGTTAATACAAAGTCATCTACATCAGTTTACTTTTGCGTTTATTTATTTAAAGTGCTGTTTTTTACAGTTTGATCTCTTTCACAAGATAATACTAAAAATACACATAATAATAACACGACGAATTCCACCAAGCCTCTATTTATGGAAGATTTAATTACGTTGTCTTAAAAAGCTTTATCATTGAACAAAAAGCCTCGTCGCTGACGCAGAATATTTCGTCGTTAAATTCTATTCATCCGCTCAGATTATCCTAATGTTTTCATGAGACATACTTTTTGAGCTATCCTAAACAAAGGGAAATTACCCACGATAGGGGCGTGTGAATCTGCAGGGATTATTTCTGAGCCATTATTTGTGTTACTGAACGGAACCCGCATTTCTTTAGCACATTAGCCAACTAAATTTCAACAAGGGTTTCTAGTTAAATTAATATAGGATATTTTTTATGTTATAAATGTTCATAAGAGAGAGACCGAAGACGAAAGTCACAGCACAGGCTTTCATGATGTCTCATTTTTTAGCAATCGTTTAGAGACTCGTTAATCTTATATTTCTATCTCTATAAGTAACTATTCCTAAGTATATTATTCAAAGCCTAATATATAGATATACATTTTATTAGTGTTAATTAAAAGTTGTTGTTAGTTTATTTCTAAAACGTAAAGTATATTTTTTCTTTACCGTCTGTTCTTTTTTATAGAGATTTTATTACCTACAGTACCTACCTAGGTAGTTAATAAGTATCAGAATCAAAAAATAAACATATTTAGTAAAAATATCATTCAAATTTATTGATATAAAATACCATATCAAAATTAATAAAATAATAATGTATTGTCTTACTTCGTATAAAATATTAAATCTTTATGGATGGGGAAATCCATTGTACAAAAATTTAATAGTACAGAACAGGTACTTTTTTAAATTGCTGTTCATTATGAACACATTTTCAGTCAATACAAGGAAAATCTTATAACTAATCAGTTTGTTAGTAAACTCACAAATGTTTCCTGATATCGTGTACAAGCAAGTTCTTCATGAAATTATCGTGTTTCGCGAAACATTCAACAATATCAAAATGGTCCATATCATCTTTTATCTCCAAATACATGTTCTGCATTAGACACGTATTGTGCAACAGCTCGTAGAACTCTCTCGATTGTTTCTTGAAAGTTGGACTATCGTGCTGCCCTGCTAGGATGTATAGTCGTACTCTTCTCGCTTGGAGATGTGTGAAGGAAGCGAACATGGGAGAGAGGGGGACAGCCCATTCTGTGGGTAGGCTGACGGCTTGGTTTACGGAGGTGTGGACTAGTTCTCTTAGGTCGTAGATGCCTGAGATGAGGAAGGAGCCTTGGAGACGGATGGAGCCGGGACAGCTGTCCAGGAAGTCGGCGTTTGATAGGATAGAGGCCACGAGGTGGGCTCCGGCCGAATGGCCTGCGAAGTAAACCCCTCTGAAACAAAGGAACACTGTTAAAGAACACGCCAAATAAATAATAATAATAAGTTGTAAGGTTATCATAACTGGAACCATTTTCTATATGCATTTAAAAGAGGTACCAAGTAGACAAAAATTTAATTATGTCGTTATCATGGAATCATGAACACAAATATAAAATCGGAGTGTTCTATTGACTACTTATTGATTTCATGTAGAATTGTTTAAAACATTCAATAATTTCCCTAGCTTCTAATTTAACAAAATCGTAAAAAAGATTCGTGGTTAAAACAATGTAATTATACTGAATTGTTTTTCTCGAGCCACTACAGGATAAGCAAATCTATTATTATAAAGTTATTTTCGCTTTTTCATTATAGAATTAAAGCATAGCCTAGAGCCATTAACGTTAAGATAAAACTGGTCTTTAATCATTCATTCTTTGTCAAAATGTATTAGGTACCTATATGAACGTGTTCTTGGTCTCTAAATGGGCCAAACATTTCACGTCTTAGAGAATTGATTACTTCCTTTGGTCAGATTAGGGACGCGGTTAAGGCCACTCAGTTGGCAAAGAAATAAATGCGACATAACCGTTTGAAGGCTGAAGAAGTAACCTATAACTGTAATTCTGGACAATTCACACAGGAATATCTAGTTTCTATGTTCCGAGAACTAAGATAATGGACATGTGACATTCGCCAACTCTCGTCAAGATAAAGGACCTGTGTCCCAGCTGTGGGAACGGGAGCCGGCAGGATTAGGTAAGTGGTTGTAAAGATTGCTAGCTAAGCGAAACTAAAAAAAATAATTCAAAAATATAGCTCTGACATTTCGTAACACCTTTTTTGCTAGATTAGTTTTATGCAAATTATATTTGCATAAAAATGAATAAATTCGTTTTTTTAAATAAAAATCAGGTCCTTTTGACCTCTTGTGACTATAAACTTTAAAGTCTAGACTCAAGACAATCTCCTTAATTATTTTTTTGGCATTTTAAAATAAATATATTGTATAAGCTCAGTATAAATGGGCATATTTTTCACGATTTACATAATTTGTGAAATTATGCATTTTTGGTTTGGATTTTTTAAATATCTTGTTTTTTTAATTAAAACTAAATATTTTTTATAATATTCCATTATATCTCGAGGAAGTATCAAAGAAGCATAAATTCAAAATCGGAAAAAAATATATTGTGTGTTAAGTGGTCAATAGAACTATTTTCTATGTCAGATCAATCTTTAATTACGCATAAGAATTATTTTGATGCGGTTTTTTTTAAAATGAATTGCTGTTCGTTAGTCACGCTAAAACTCGAGAATGCTGTTAGCCGTTTTTGGTCTTTGAAATATTCGTAGGGACAGTGCTTTTTAGTTAATATTATATTTTTATTGTTATATAATGCTTTAATTTTTATACCTAGCTAGATGTGGCTAGATGTTGCTGTGTGAATTGTCCGACAATATTTATTTATTTATTTTTAATTATGAATATTCATTGTACATTTTATTATAAGTGCATCATATGTTTGCATCTTTTTTTTTAATCACTTTTATTTATTTTTAGGACCTTTACAAATTTTGTATGCCAGTCATGTTAGGTAACATGTAACTTAATATAAAATAAACTATTCTTCTAACACAACTGTTTGCATCTTGAATAAATATTATTGAATTGAATAGTGCAGGAAAGGTGAAAGCAAGTGAAGCCGCGCGCGGATCAGCTAGGTATAATAAAAATGTACCTAGAAGTCATCTTCTCAGCGTATTCGAAGACGAATCGCGCGGCGTTCTGCACCTGGTTGATGATCTCTGGCAGGGTGGCGACGGGACAGAGGTCGTAGCCGATGACGACGGTCTTGACCCTGGAGCGGTGCAGAGGCTCCGACGGGTACCGGGAGAACTCGCGACTCAACTCCTGCCAGAATCCGCCGTGGATGTACACCAGGATTGGGGCGTCTGGAATAGAATAGAATAATAATACAAATATTAGTGGTTACTGGTGGTACAGTCAGCCAAAAATGTGGTTTACCACCCTGCGGTTGAGATTCGTTTGTACATCAGTTAAATTATGTTTGAAAAGTCAACCATTACATTTCACAGAAACTTTTGTCAAAACTGGTAGACCACTTTCCTGGCCGACTGTACATTAGAGTTTCACAAATTTGAATTGGAGCAAACTAAATTGAAATGTCCACCTACCAGGTGGACGGATGAGTTGGTAAAGTTAGCTGGTTCACGGTGGATGCAAAAAATGAATGGAATTCATTAAGGGAGGCCTATGTCCACATGTCCAGCAGTAGACGTCCGACAGCTGATATGATGATGATGAAATTGAAATGTAAAAAAAGCGTGTTGGCTTAGTGGAAGCCACTTGACTTTCATTGCGATGGTCGTGGGTTCAAACCGCGCACTATAGATTTTTCTTATTGAAAAAATTATGCGCGCTTTGTTAACAGGTGCTCTAACGGTCAAGGCAAACATCATGAGAAAACCAGCATGTTCTGAGAACTTTGAAATTCACCAACCCGCACTTGGTCAGAGTAGTGAATTTAGGCCTTATCTCTCTGGTCAAGAGAGAAGTCCGTCGACCCACCAGTGGAAACGTAAATAAGGGCGATGATGAAATTCAAACGCAACTGCGTTCTAATTATTTCCAAGGAAAATAGAAGCTATAATATTATGTAAGGTTCACGGCGTACTATGACACCGTTTATACCTCACAAGGCCTACAAGATATAAGCGCATAATTACGTTAGCTTGTAATACCTAATTCAGAGGTAAAAAAGTAAGACCTTAAACATCGACCTATATTAAATGATTTATAAATCAACAACTTTTAGCCAATGTTATGTTTAGCCTGGGAAATCGGATATGGATTTTCTCTTATACTCTAGAGAGAATTTCGTATTATTACGCTTGGGGACAATAAGCCGGAGGTTTCCTCACAATTGTTCATCGTTAAAGCGCAAATTACACAGAGAAGGCATACGGCAAGCATCAGGCAACTGCAACTTGCTTTCGTCGTATCTACGCCTTTTCTATGTACCTACTAAGAGCCACGATCATCAAGCACGTGTTTATTTCGGCCATAAGATAACCGATCCTGCTTAGAACGGAATTTGGTAAAGTAAGCAGCATAAAAAATCTAGAAATTTGACCTCTTCTCCGACAAGTAAATAAACTAAAGAAGAGGTTTGTACAATTTATATTTATAGAATACTAGTACCTATTTATGTGCCTATATTTATCGGAACGTCTGCCACAAACGTGTTCAGGTTAACGTATTTGTCATCTGTCTCCCTAATGGACCGACGACGTTTCGAAAAAGGTGATTTTTACACCCCAAAGGTTCGCACAAAGCGTCTCTGATGTTTCAATTAGAAACCCTGATTTGAGGCAATGTTCCGTAAAATTGAACGTACGGCACACTTTTTGACATTCCTCTTCGTATTGAGCTATAAATAAGCTCACTTTCATTCTGCGATATTTATGGATATAAGCGTGAATTTAGGCTGCTTCTGGATTATGGAAGTCGTGTTGGCTCAGTATGGAGTACTTACATCATCATCACCCCTATTTATGTTTCCCACGCAGGCAATTCTCTCGTGATGAGTGATATTAGGCCTTAATTCACCACGCTGGCCAAGTGCGGGTTAATGACAACTGTCCTACAAACCTTTAAAAGTTCTCAGAACATGCCGGTTTCCTCACGATGTTTGCCGTTAGAGCACCTGTTTACAAATTGCATATTCATGTTTTAAGAAAGAGCGTCGTTTGGACCCGCGACCTTCGGAATGAAAGTAGAGTGTGCTCCCACTTAGCCAACACGGCTCAGTTAAGTACTTTTAAATTCTAGTTAATTCTAGTCAGCTAAGCAGCTTCCGACCAAAATAATTATTAATTAATAGGTTGGTAGATACCTAAGCGGGTGGTAACCTAGAAACTAAATTAATACTCGTATTCTGCGGGCGAAACGTACTCGTAATAGCTCATCGTAAAAATAACAATTGAACAACTACAAACCTACCTAAAAATACCATTTGTAGAGACTTTGTTTTTAAATGTTGTCATCCAACTTAACAATCATACATAATATATTTTATATCATAAAAATATAGGGAAATTTACGCATCATCTGAAAATATAATGCCCAATACGTTTAACCTATTGCGTCTAATAGATACCGGCACAATAAGGAAGCCAATCAATAGAAAAACCTTCTGAATTGAAATTCTTAGGGGTATGGTTTGGGCGGTCCAGATATCTATAAGTCAATAAGTCCATATTAGAGATCTTTGTCCAAAATGCCATTACTTAGCAGACAAAAGGATTTTCAGACTGGTTGGAATATAAGCTCGTGCCTTGTGACGTCACACGATTATCAGCTTAGTATGTTACGCTCTAGATACTGACTGCTCCGAGATACGGAAGTATCCAGAATGTTGAGTAATAGACATAAGTACCTATGTAGTTACTATGTTTTTGTTATTATTAAGATATTTGCTCCGGGTGTTATATATAGTAAAAAATATCTATCTATGTATGTATATTATATTAAGAACCTAAGTTTATCAGCAATCTAGGACCCGTTACACAAGCTTCGAGCTTACCACGGGGCTAGATGTTGCTGTGTGAACTGTGCGGTAATATTTATTTATTAAATAAATAAATATCTGTTTTTTCTATTCAGCTTACTTGTTATTCAAATCATATGATGTTATGCAGATAAGAGATTGTTTGTTTGTTCGAAGCGAATTGAAATATATAAAGTAAATAAATAGTTAAAATAGTTAGGTATAGTAAAAGCATTCCAAAAATGAACTCCCCTCCACAAAACCGTGATGATTTCAACGTGTGAGAGGAAATACAGAAAAACAGAAAACACAGAAAAAAAAAATACAGAATTCGGTGGAGGGGCGTTCATTTTAGAAATGGTTTTACTATACCTACCTACTAAACAGCTTGATATATTTGCTGGTCTTTGGGTACCTATGCCTAATTAGTTATTACCTACCTAACGAGGTCATTATCATTAACATTGTTTTTAACAGGTCCAAGGTTTGTATTTTATAAACAAAGAAGTAGGTTATATAAGGTCTTCTAGTACGAGTAGCTAAAAAGTACAAGAAATCTAAGAATTTTTATTTATATTTTTATAGGCTCTCAAAATTATTTTCAATCGTAAATTCAATCGTTTGCTCTACAAATGTTTCTCGAGTAATTTTCGGGAAAAACTAATGGATGGATATTTCTTATTAATAGGCTTATTTTTACCCCGGGAACATTACAACGCGAGTAAAGCCACCGGCTGCAACTACTCTACAATAAAAACAATAAAATGCGTGCAATGCTCACCGTCAGGCAAGTCTGTCCCAAGTATGTCCAGCTTCTGCCCCGGCGTGGATCCATATTCTATCTCCAATTTGTGTGGAATGTTATTCGTGGCTTTGTCGCTTGCTGAAATAAAAGACTAGTTTTGGTAAAAATAGCATTAGCATAATGTCACTAATAGCAATTAAATTAATTATTGCTGTTAGTATTATATTACAAATTTATTTTTATTATTACAGCTACAGTTATCCCACACAGTTGCAGGGCATACATATTACAAAATGGTATCGACAATTTAAAAAGACGTAGGTAACATTTTATCCCTCGAGTACTCGGATTTAGCACTACCAACTTCAACTCGAGGGGTAAAATATTAACACAAATAAACTGAAGATTCCACTTCAATTTATTTGTGTTAAAAATAATAATATAAAACTTATTTTGTCTATAGTTTTTAACTGCTGGGCAAAGGTCCTTTCCTATTCAAACTATTAAAATTAAATTGATTGATTACAATTAAAATTTTAATCGCATTTCAAGTTTCTAAATTACCTGGTTTAGAAATCATTGAAATGAAAATGAAATTATCCAATCGTCTAGCAAAACATCCCGCATCCAGCATCATTATCGCCAAGTTGGTAACTCACGCTTCGTTAGTTACGAATTTGTATGAAAAATCATACTTAGTAGTATTTAGCATGCTAAGAGGCTATAGCAGACGGAAATAATAAGAAAAAACACCGAATTGCATAACTAAAAGGACCGTGTGAGTATGCAGGAATTCATACAATTAGGACGCATTCATGATGAACCCTCATAAAAGAGGGTAGAAAAACTAAGAATTTTGGCTATTCGCTTGTACTTTGGGTATGTTGTCTTTCTGTTTATTTTTGCATTTATTGCTATTTTTTTCAACACGATGTCGTTAAACTAGGTAAAGTTTTGGCACTGGTTGTTTCATACAGATCATCATCGTCACTTCAGCCATTTAACGTTAACAAATGGAAATTTTGCAAAAAAATTCTATGTTACCAGTTGATAGTGGCTTGTATCCACCGTGAATAAGAAGCTTTCATTAAATCATCCTTATTGTTGGACACTGTATGTACTTGCCGATCCGAGGAAGAATTACGATAGACTTGAACAAAATACATAGACAAGTTGTGTTGTGTAAAGTGAGTGTAAAGTTAGATATTTTTATAGTACATAGAAAAGACTAAGAACCTATATCAGACAAATGTTTGTACGGTATCTGAAAACCCTGCAAACATTTATTCTGAGGCGGGAATTGAACCCGCAACCCGAAATCACAAGCAGACCTTCACCCACCGCACCATAGAGGTAGTCAAAGACGCACTGACGTAGGTAGAACATTCCAAAACCTGTATAATTAATGATTTAGATATCAGCTATTAACCCTAATTGTGGCTGCAATTGTGAGGTCATAAGGTCTTGTGTTCAAATTGGAAGCAAAGGCCCAAATCTTGATTGCGCAATGTTTAGTTTATATTACCGATGTTGTCAATTATCGTATCTAAATGAAACATTCGGAATCGGAATATGTTATTGTTGAACTGGAAAAAATCCTTGAGATACATTATAACACCCTAAATTATGATAAAAAAGTTATCAAAGTAAAAAAGTTAATTAAATTAGAAGTGCTTTTCTAACACAGCTATGTATGGTAATTGTAAGACAGCTTTCTGATTAGCGATTATCAAATATTTAAGAGCTATGGAAATACATACGACTTTTACAAGCCCTATTTTGCACTTATATCAAATGAATGATCTATCTAGAAATAATTCCCTCAGTACAGAGCAATTTACTGTTAACTTAAATTTTACCTTTCATTTTGAATTTCGTCACGAAAACATATTTAGTTTGAGCACGGAAATTCAGAGTTAATAGAGCCCAGACAAGGGTACCGTATTGACACTCGGAATGGACTTTGAAAGGTTGTTTTCCAAGCTTTGCATCCTTTTGATGTACGTACTTCGGGAGAGGCTAATTAGGAGGACGCAAACAACTCAAAAAATACAAATATGAGTTGTGGTTTTATATATTTCAAGCATTATACTTAATCTCTATTTATACTTTGAAGCAGATAAACACACTTTTATTAAAAAGTAAAAAACCTATTTTTATATTAGATACTATTTTATTTAGGCTCAGAATAAAAACTAAATTATTTTGATATATTAAAGGTTCTATTACGCGTGAACGTAAATAGGGGTTCTTATGCTTTATTTATTTGTAAACCAACGGCTTCAGTATACCTAATGTTATGGTGGAACTAGGGACTGATTAGGCCCTTAGGTATGCTAATTCTCCACCACGCTGGCCAAGTGAGTGTTGATGGTAGATACTTTTGGCCACATCATGACATGTGTATAAAAAGATACCGAGGGAAGAATATATATAGAATATATAGTATGTATTGAATAATTACCTGAGGTGACGAAGGTGACGTGATGGTGGAGTACCTCCTGAGACGTGGAGAACCGCTGTGACCAGCAGCTCGGGGCGTACTCCCGCTCCAGGTCCATTCCTTCGGTGATCATTGACATGGCTCCAACTACACCTGGATGGGAACAAACACAAACATTACTCATATTACCAAATCCCTACTAGGTCCCCGAGTTGACGTGTTGACGAGCTTAACGGGGGTCACTGACACAGCCCAGCGGATTAGTTCTTTGAAGTGGCAATGGGCAGGCCTTATAGCGAGGAAAACAGATGGCCGATGGGGCCGAAAAGTTCTCGAGAGGACGCTATGGATCGGGAAACGCAGCGTAGAGCGTCCACCAACAAGATAGATAGATGATCTGGTCACAGCTAACTAACCGTAAACTTACGGTGGATGCAGGCTGCGACCGACTGAAACAACTGGACATTTTTAAGAGAGGCCTATGTCGAGCAATAGACGTCCGATGGCTGAAATGATAATACCATTAGCCTTTACATTAGGCACAGTGCGTGTATGAATTGTGTGTGTGTGGTATTTAACTCCCTAAGAGAAGAGATAGGATGGTACTATTCCTAGGTCAGGACTACGCAGCGAACACTATTGTATTTAAAACTAGCTGTGCCCGCGATTCAGTCAGAGTTAAATTATGTTTATATTGGGGCCACATATCTTATCGTAACTGGAGCAAGAATTTAAATAGCCTATCCTGTGTCCCAGACGTCTAAATGTATCTACCAAATTTCATCAAATTCGAATCTTTGGTTTAATACTTCTAAAATCGTCAAATTAGTTTTAGTATCATATTGAGCCTAAAAACTCAATACTTACCTCTGAAAACAAACTTACTTACTCTATGACCGACCCTTAGGTGGGTACCCAATTATTCATTCATTTGTGTCGAATTCAGATATGATGAAGCACTTCTTACTTTATGTATGTATTAACTCATTTTGATAATTATCTTATTTACATTTGCAAGGAGATAAAAGAGTATCATTTACACTTATGCTCTTAATAATTGATAAGGTATTATGTAGGTGCCTTTGTAATATTTACATAATGCAATTTGTTAGATAACAAAAACCTGCACAAATATTTGGACTAAATCTGCCTACCTACTTTTTAAAGTATCATTTTTCGTTTTTGGCAATATAAAGACGTGATTTAAACGTTTTTGAGTTTTCTAATTACGAATCTGTTCAATACTAGCCGAACCGAAAACAGCTTCACTTGCAGTTTTTACGTTTACTACATACCTATAGTTTTATAATATAGCCCTATAGCCTTCCTCGAAAAATTATGGCAACCAATCAAACAAACTCTTCAGCTTTATAATATTAGGAGATTATTTATTGAACTTAAACGACTTAATTTTCAAATCCGACATACATTCGCCATAACGATAAAATAATCACAAGGCCAATCCTTGTACTTATGTTTATGTTATCTAGAATATGTATATTTTGTCATGGTTATTCATCCGTGAAATGTTCATGGGTGAAATGAAAAGAAAACTATCTGCGTAATTTTTAGGGTACCTACCTAACTGAAGGGGGAAAATGGAACCCTATTACTATGACTCGGATGTCCATCCGTCTGATGTAAGTTTGTATCTCATGAACGTAATAGAGAACTAGGTTAAGCTAGAGCGCTGGAATATTCAGAGAAATTATATTTATTTTGTGTTTCTGTCTGTGTTTTATCTCTCACTAGTGGCCTACCCTCGCTTTGCTTCGGTTACCTAATTATAATTAAAACCCTTCCTCTTGAATCCAGTCACCTATTAAAAAAACCGCATCAAAATTGGTTGCGTATTTTTAAAGATTGACGCATAGAGACAGCGACTTTGTTTTATACTGTGTATGTAGTGAAACTTTAACTAGATGGCTAGAACGCTAGTGGTTAAATATTTGAAACCAAAATTCTACCGTTTTGGCGTAGGTATTATTGGGGCTCTTCACGATTTAACCGACTATAATTTGATTCAGAACCTTGAAGGTCTTGATAACAAAACGAAAAAAGTATTATGCAATTACTTCATTTTAAATATTATATTTAAAATATTATTAAATATTTTAGAATTTAAATATTTTTTAATCGTAGCTTATAATACACTAAGGTGGCCTGTTTCACCGAGACGTTCCAGATAGCCTATCCGTAACTATGTAACCGGTGGAACAACTTCTTATTAAGTTCAGAGGTAATAGAAATACTAGTTTTTGTTTATTTAGGTTACAACAGCAATCTAGTTTTTACAATAGCAATCAACACCATAACCTCGACACAAATCGGTCTTTAGGAGTCAAGATATCTTAATGATTATTCCATTAATTAATTTATCAACGTTTAGTTAGCAATTCAACACAATTGATTTTGTAATTAGGAACAATAATTTGTAAAAAAAATCTAGAAATTCATAATTATCTCAATCAATTGTGTTGAAAGTCTGTCGAGTGGTGCCTAAGACTATTCTTAGATTTCTTAGAGCTCTGTCTCACTAGGACGCCATGGCGACGTAGCCGGCGACGTCTCCAAGCAGTTAATATTGAAACGTATTTTACCGTAGCCACACCGTCGTCAAGTGAGTTAACTTGGCGACGGTGTAGCTACGTCGCTATGGCGACCTAGAAAGGAAGAGCTCTTAGGCACCACACGACAGACGGTCTATACCACCTCAAGTAATCCAGCAGGTATCGTCAAATGTAAAAAAAGTACTTCGGCACCAATATTCAGCCAAAACGGTGGTGTAAAATTATTATAAGCCGACGAAAAAAATGTCAGGCCGTTTTAATAGGTAACAATTGACGTCTGTTTTATCGACAAGCACAGATTTTACCAACAACATCTCCCCTAAGTTTTACCTTACATCAATTATTTTTCTATTTATTGAATTACTCGTATTTGTCATTATTAGGTACAGTAAATATGTTAACGTAAATGAAAAAATCGTCAAATGTTACTATTGGCCTAACTTTAATGCAAAACAAATGAAACATACCTTTTGACACGCTCACATGCACTGCACTCGGCGATACGTAACACCAAATTGTGGTTAGCTCAATGTATAGTAGTGACAACCAGTAACATTACCCAACTACGCAGTATCGAATTTCCCTTACTTTGTAAAAAAATAGTACATAGCTAACTTGACTGTTGATTGAAAAACATTGGTACAATTTTTGAAATCGATACATTGAAACGTAAGTGTATCAATGTATCTTATTTTATTTAAGTATTTCGAACAAATAATAAATACGTAGCTTTAGCATTAGTATTAAGCGAAAGCTTGTCAGTGTTTGTTTGTGTGTATGTTTGTTACTCTTTTATTGCTCTAAGTAGAGTACATTCATTATTGTATAGGTACTGCATGTTGCTTTGTCCGAGTTATAGTGGATTTTTTGCACTATAATGGATTTTTGTAAGTTGTCGGTATTATGTACCTACATAAATCTACTAAAATCAATCGTTTTTAATATTAGTAAGGATTTATGTGTAATAATATAATAAAGCCAAAGAGTTGATTTGTTGGTTTGAACGCGCGCTAATCTCAGGACCCGCTCGCTGGTCCGATTTCAAAGATCCTTACAGTGTTGGATACATTTATTGAGGAAGTCTATATAGGCTCTATCTCTCCATTTATACACACGGTACATATATAATCGATATGTAGGTAGATAAAGTAAAGAAACGCAAGCTAAGTCGGTCGACTAGTCTATGATAATTTAAGCAGTAAAAAGCAGCAACCTAAAACAACACTCCCACATTATTCTTAACAATAATAGGCTCTGAGTTACCTTCTTTGAAACACTTGTTCGTATTCCGTGAATGTTGTTCTTAATGAAGTTGCTTTTCCGGTTATTTTAGAATATTTAAAACTTTTTTATTTACTTTAGTCTACTTTGGTTCGTATGATTTGTACTGTTACTTGTTTTGAAAGCATAAAGTGTATTATTGTCTTAGTTTTGGAAAGTACGATAGGCTATAAAATTTGAAAATGTATTAGACTAGCTACCAGCCGTTTTATATATAGACAGGCCTAAAATTATTTATTTTTTATTTTTCTTAATGTACCGTGTTTTAAATGTGTTTACTAACAATTAATGTTATTTTAGTACAAACACTCCAATTTAATTATCTGTAAAGTAACTTAATGGTTTAGGTTCTTATGATAAGAAATGTAAATTCTATTGTTTACGAATGCTGTACCTACCTATTCCACTTTGTTTTAGTTCGATATCTTGTGCAGTGCAGATGCTAGCTTATCTATGATTTATAAACAAAGATTTGTAAGCTAATAAATAAGTAAATTATGTGTTTCGATGTTATCCATACCTACTAAAAACTATAAACACGAAGTTTTGTATATTTGTATAGTTAAATGATTAAATAAAAATCTACCACCCGTAACACATTCGAGCTTACGGGGTAGATGTTGCTGTGAGAATTTTCCAGCAATATTTATTATTTATTTTAGTACTTACAGGTTTGGTAGATACATAATCTAACAACCAATTTCCTAGCAGGTAATTTCAGTAATGGGTAGTTAACTATTTATTGCTTGAAATTTCAAGGCTAGCTGCGTACAACAAAAAACACTGATAGATGGAAAAAAAGAAATAGAAATAGATCTTGTGTCTTAGTACGTTGTAGAGTCAAGTGATATAAAGTTAGTAAAGTAAGTAGTGTAGTGATAAGAAAAATACTAACTATAACTCAAAAAGCTAGTCAAATTTTCTTCGCATCTCTTTTATAATATAGATACCTAACTAACTACCTAACTACCTACCATAAATATCCGAAACATTTATAGCTACATCATATCTAATTTTAATTAAAATAAAACTGTTGTTGTTTTGAATCATGTTAATTCATACATAATTTAATATTTATTTAATTTATATCTCAAACGCATAAATTATTGACAGTCACGAATAACTTATAGGTATCTGTCCAAAACTCTCCATAAAATTCATTAGAGTTTATCGATAAAATACATTTCTAATAAAACAAATAATAATGTAAACAACGGATTAAAAATAGACGCACTTAATAGTGCGTTTCTCAAGGTTCGATAAAAAAACCCGTCAGCAACATTTTAATCGAATAACTGGAATAACATTATCATGCAACTAGTTTATACCTACTTGTCCAATAATTATGACGATCAACATTAAAAGCAAAACAATGTCAAAAAAAGTAAGATTAACAGATGATAAAAAAACTTACCGAAAATTCCAAATAGGAATGCAGTTGTTGGTAAACAAAGAGATAGGCGCACGCGCAGCGCAGGTGAGCACTGTCCTACAACACTCGCGCGACTGAATACAACTGCTCTAATAATACGAGTGACTCTTCTTGTGATAAACAGCTTTATCGGGTTTGTCGCAGCTTATTTAATAGTTGGTTGGTATCCCTAAGAGTTTTACGAAGCAATATACACTGCATGGGTACCCACTGACGTTTTGAAGTGTTATAGAACATAAACGGGATGGATTCTTGCAGTGATTACCTACGTAATGATACTGGGAAACCAGCAAGGAAAGAGCCACTGATCACCATCTTTAAGTGTATTACACGCCATGAAAAGTCAAGGGTAAAAGGCTATATCTATCTATACTATAGGTAGTACCCGGGTAAGAAAGCAAGGAGCTCTTGCTCAATGCTTGCTTTGAGTGCTCCAGTAACTTTGATCAATATCCAGTTTGAGACTTAAACGACTGAAGTGACAGACAAGCATGATTACATTAGCCCATCTGATAGAAAGTGACTACCGCAGCCTATGAACGCCTGTAGCGTCAGAGATGTTACCAGCGCGCTGCAGACCCCGTAAATGCTTCAGAATACCCTTATTGAAAAAAAACCATGCTATATTCTTACTTTATAAAACAACCTGCTAGTATGAAATGCTGTATTAAGAGAGCACTCAACTTAGATGCTTATTTATTGCCTATGAATATTTATTTATTCATTGTTCCGTGAAGAGACTACTGTATGTACCTACGTAATGTTTTGCAAGAACTTGATTCAGTTGCTAAATCATGCTGATCAATTGTATTTTAGACTTAAAACTTTTAGGGTTAAAATTATAATTTACATAATAATAATTGTAAATTAACTATTTATAAAACGACAAATTACGAAAATAAAAAATCAATAGCTATTTAAAATAAATTGGACTCCCATGCAAACACCGGACCGATCAATTCAATTAATCTATGGGTCGACCCTGTCTAACAACGCTGATCTTGTGACGAAACCAACAAAAAAATATAACATAATTTAAAAATCGAAAACTATTCTACTGACCACAAAATATTAAAATTAAGATAAGAAACGATAGAGCCAGGAGGCACCAATATCGCAAAAATCGCAGGCAAATAAAATACGCCGAGTAAAACTGAAGAGCCTGCATAATTTATCATTAGATAAGCTAAATCAATATCAACTTCCAATGAACTCAATAAGTAGAGTTTCCAACTTGCCATTCTACGGCTGTGTACTGTCCTTATTCGATATCTACATAGTTTACCTAAATAAAAATAACAGTATCATGGGCGAAGATCAAAATTCCTGGACAAGATTACATGTAGAAGGTATTTTTTTTAAGGTTTAGTCATAAAGGGATTACAAACCATTTATCACAAAACCTTAAGATTTGATTGATTATTGTATTAGGGATTTAACTTGCGTATGTTTTGCAGATTTTAAAGCTCACCTGGGTCTTCAGTCACAGAGTAATTCAGCCAGCGACTGCTCAAAAATGGCCGATGTATTTAACATGTCAGTATTAACAGTGGCTGTGTTTACAGTTCTTATCGTTGGTTTCGCGATTTTCACAAAGATTCACTGAATTATTTTGTATCTTAGATTTTAAGTTTATAAAATTACAATAATGTATAAACCACATTAGGTACCTACCAACCTTGGTTAAACGGATGCCTAACTTTTTTAAATTATTCTTTAACCTATGCTCAACATAAATACTAATATACGTAATGTCACAATAACGCTTAAAAAACCACCCCTGCCTGGGAGTTATAAAATACCTTTGTAATAGTTAGATAAATAAATTTCTTGGTGGACAAAATATTTTTTATTTTTTACCCTAAAAGGTGAAGGAAACGATGGCGAGGAATACAGCTGATTGCCTCGCAATGTTTTCTTTCACCCTTTAGGGCTCCAGATGTATAGACAAGTTCTTTTCTCTGAATTATTTATCTATAGAATGGATTAGGCCGAGAGGATTAATTTTGTC
The DNA here is from genome assembly GCA_963691955.1 of Chloroclystis v-ata. NCBI lineage: Eukaryota > Metazoa > Arthropoda > Insecta > Lepidoptera > Geometridae > Chloroclystis > Chloroclystis v-ata. Next base: position 9,556,679 of record OY829905.1, read on the forward strand.
ATCGATTGGCCAAATCTGAAAATTACTTTAAAATTTACATATTTTAGGGTATGTCAGGGTATTTAAACGAAATACAAGATTTAATTTACTATAACTTTATTTAACTTGAAATAAAAAATAATATACAATCAAGTTTGCAATTATAATGCGCCCGGCGGCCGTGCTATATAAAACTTCAACACTTATCCCCTGCCATCTTACTTCTAATAAGGCTACCCTTAAATTCTACCACTCACATTCGTTGCGTCGCCATCTTGTATCTATCGGGTATTCCATTTTTTGTCAATCGGTTTATTTTGAGATTTTTAAAGTTATCTACTACTAGCCGTTTAGTTTTTAAGTATTTTATTCAATAATAATTATAAGAACGCAAATCTATAGTACTCTTTCTATTGAATAATAAATCGGAACTAAAACTCATAGGCCGGGATCCGTAGTACATGGAAATCAAGTGATTAATAACAAGCTAATTTTTGGTGAGTAGCTTCGTTTCGATGAGACGTCCAAAGATATCCTATACCCAACTCTCGATTGTGGTAGCTAACAGAGATATCAAGGATTAAAAAATTCAAGGATGTAAAACCGGGATAACGGACCACGAAATTTGTCGGACAATAATGTCCGTTAGATTTTATAAATATGAATTAAGTATACAACAAAAAATCAGCTGGTTAGTAATCATAGTAATCATTTAAATTGACCTCGTTTTCGACACATTTTGGAAATGGCGGACTCTTTGATCAAACCATAGGTTTTGTAGGACAAACATGTTTTTATATAATTTAGATAATTATCTTGAGATATAACATATTGTCCTACAAATTTCGTGGTCCGTTATCCCGGTTTTACATCCTTGAATTTTTTAATCCTTGATATCTCTGTTAGCTACCACAATCGAGAGTTGGGTATAGGATATCTTTGGACGTCTCATCGAAACGAAGCTACTCACCAAAAATTAGCTTGTTAGTAATCACTTGATTTCCATGTACTACGGATCCCTGACTATCAGTCAAAATTATAAAAAATCTCGCAAACAATCAATTGCAAATCCGAGAATTTTAAATAATGAGATTTATTTCCTTTCAAAACAAGTTTCGAATAATTTATAAAGGTAAAAAACTTTTGTCATATGACTTGGAGACACCCGATTTATACAAGACACGCGAATTGGGCCATAATGCGTTAATTATTGCTCATACATTGCGTTTAGGCGCTAAACATAAACATTTGTTGCATAATTTATTAATTCAAATCTCACAAAACTTAAATAATAAAATTTGTATAAATCTATTACACTGTATAATTATATTATTGACCAATTCTTAAACATAAATGTTATCTAGAAACCAGAATCATTTGGTATGGAAAATTTACGTGTCGTTCGTCCCATTAACGTTATGTATTGTTTGTGTTTGGTTTGTATGCACTCATAAAATGCCTATTAGTTTGGCTGTATCTTTAAGCTATTTTATACACGAACATACAAACAAACGCATTATTGAGGCTATAAGATAATTAGCTGCTAAACGGGTTGTCAAGAATCGGTCATCAATATCTATGGGTCATTTAAATATGAGTTTATTTAAAGTAGATACCTAATGAATAGGAACTTCAACAAAAATATAATTAAAATAAACCAACACACTGTTTGTAGGGTTTTTGTGAGTTATGATGTTTAGATCGATGATAAATAATATAATAATTAATGGACAATCAATAATTTAATGCATTTGAACTAAATACTTAATTATTGATTGGTTAGTAAGATAGCACAATAAATTAATGGCATCTTGCGTTCGAAAACTAAATCTTACTCGTCTTGTAGATATAATAAAACATATGATTGGGTAATTATTAAAAATTAATCATATGGAAGTTTTTACTTATTTTTAATGTGAATGTAAAATGTACAGGAATAGAATCAAATTACCAAAAACAGCATAATCTTTAAATGTCACAAGCGCACGTCACAAGATCTTTGGACTTTGCTTGGAGATTGCAATGCTGCTATTTTTGTATACCTACACGATATGAGAAAGTAAGTATCCAATCTTTTGGAATCTACAAGACGATTTATCCATGTAGCCTACTTCTTAATAAACTATATTGTCCTCATGTCTTGATCCCATCAAAACTAGTACCAGCCCATTGCATTAATTTTAGGCCTCTACAAAAATCGTAGGTGACAGAAATAGTTTAAATTAAAACGCACGAAATGGCAACATTTTTGTTACATTCTTATAATAATTTAATGATATTATTTTCATTGGAATAACGTAAGACATCGTTTGAAATATAGCTAAATAAATATAATATACTTTAGAGAGGCCATTGCCCAGCAGTGGGACACCACAGGCTAATCGTAAAACTTTAGACAGAATTCTGTCAAATATACAAGTGAACCGAACCTGCACCTGACGAATTAATCAAATACTGTGGTATTTCGATTAACTAACAGAATCGATTAGTTAGGGTTGGTAGTAACTATCATATAAATAAGTCAATTCATGAGATGGTTAGTTTTAATGTTTCCTAATAATTTCAAAAAAGCTGCTTTTTTCTTACGAAGAAACAGATCACGATTATTGAAACTTATTTCTTAAACATAATTACTAAAATAACTGTAAACATGAAAATAATGGTAAGTATTTAAAAAAAATTCGTTAGATACCTACGGCAAATTAATTTATGCTGAGTTTTGTACCTTTGTCGATAAAACAAGAATCGTTTGCCTTTGATTGCCTATTTCCACATTAAAATAGATTGTAATAAGGTTTGATGCTTGAAATAAGTTACCGGAAGATAAGAATAAACTATTTAAATAATACCTTAATAATACAATAGAGAGATTAAAATTATTATTACAATTATGTCGGCAGCAGTGATTTGGCCTTAATAGATATTTTACATCATACTATGCTTTGGTTATTAAGTCCATTAGCCATTGAAACCTAATTCATAACTTTAGTAAAAGGTATAAGTAAATTAAATTAACGCTTTCCAAATTTATTTACAATAAATTAATGATAAGTCGTTTCCTTTAAAGAGCATACCAATATCGACTAAACGTTCACATAAAGTTACCTGTTACCAAATCACTGCTGCCAGCCTCACAAAAAGCGAATACACAGTGACTAAATATTTTAAAGATAATACGTACATAATTTCTTATGATATGCTAATGATATGATAAAAAACTGCACTGGTGGCGGCAAAAGCCGTACAGTCAAGACTCATAAATTCAGTTCAACGACCAACATAGGATTTACATTAAGATAAAGCGTCCCTAAAGAGAATTCAAAGGGCTTTGATTTTTGGATGAAGCCTGGCTATCAAACGCTATTTTATATTTTATTTAAAAAAATACCGATTTTTGGAGGAATTAATGGCCGTCATGAAAGTTTATTAAAATTGAGGAATTATCCTTCATCAATTCGATTTGTTTCTAAAGAGGTTTGTAGTTTTTTGGTTTACGTAGCTAAGGTAAACAAAAAAACTACAAACCCTATATATTTCCACAATTTTAATAAACTTTCATGTTGGTTTTAACCTTACAATGTTATTCATTTTATAACACAGGAATTACTAATAATATATTGACGAGTTAAAACGCTCTCGACCTTTCTTACTCGACCACTTACAATTAATTATCTTAATTTTTATAATCATACAAATTGTCAACTTGAACTGAATTTATAACGACGATTACTGCATACATATATATTTATTTGTAATGTTAGTTTCATTTTAGACACACCAAACAATATAAATACTCATACGCTTAAAAATAACACAATATCAATATAAAATAATACTTATAAAAAAAAACAACTTTAATGTAAGTAATTGTCAATATTCTAGATGATATAAATAAGGCTTGTACTATGCACCTGGCACATTCTAAATATTTCTCGTAAAAATTAAATCATTATACACGCAAAAGTTAGGTGTGCCCTAAAATGAGACCATTTATACATAACTACACCTAATATGCAATATAGTAAACCTAGTTATTCCCTACTAAGGCATACAACTGAATATTATTATATTGTCAGATCTATCAGGAAGCATGTTTTCTTACAACTAATAATTGATTTATATTGACTTGTTACAATATTGCTTGATAACTTAGATCGAATGAGTTAAATTTAAAATAAATATGTATTCGAAACTGTTCGCGACAGAGTATTATAATTTGTCATGTTTTAGTTGCTTTAGCAAAAAAATCCAATATTATTGTAATATTAGCACCTAACCTGTTCCTAACAGTATATATTTATAATATCGTTGTTATAGCGAGTTTTTATAAATTATAATACTTATATGAAATATTTGTTCAAATTTACCATTTGATTCGACAACAGCTGCATGTTAAACCCGAGTTTATTATAAAACTAATCCTTATTAAATAATATACAAAAGATTCTAAGGCAAAACTAACTACCTATATACATTTTCGTCTTTGCGATTTGCCATGTTTTAATATAGGTACTGCATCTTAAGCAAACTATATAAAAAATATTTTGCTTTTAATACTAGCAAATTCTTGTGGAGCATTCATTCAAATGTACTTTTCACTCGATTATATATTTATATAATATTTTTTTAAATAATTTTTAATTTTGGAATTAATTTCAATTAAGCACATCGTGTTTTAAAACAAGTCTAATGTGGAGATAACGTTTTTGAGTATTATACGTCGAAAGAATACGATAATGCGAAAGTACAATTCCAAAATAGACTAGTCCTAATTAATGAGAATCTTATAAGTAACACTACAAAACTGAAAACACTCGAAAAACTTGCGAGAACTAAATACATTCAAACTTTCCTTAGGATTAATATAGTAAAATGTTAAAACTACTTCTATCTTATAGTCAAGTGCACTTAAAGGATCTCACTACGCTCGTTTCACATGTTGGAGTTACTCGTCTTACACCTACCACACACGAAAGGCGAATATGGAGTTACAACAAAGTCTTACAAAACCATAATGACTACAATAAATGTATATACCTATTATATACATAATTATATACTTTTATAAAATATATGTACTTTAATAACATTTGAACAATATGTATATGAAAAACGATGCAACCTGTAGAAGTTATAAACCGTTATATGACTATAAAATAATACTATAAATTATTTGACTTCAAAATCATGCAATAGAATCGATAGGCAATCTTTTAAAACATGATATATATATGAAATATAAGCCGGTTCCTGTAAAAGGACCGAAACGCCAAGAGAAATATAAATTAGCTATTATATTTAGTAGCACGGACAGCTTTAAACAGCTGTTGAAACTTATACATACTTAATATATTTTCTTCGATTCGTATAAAAATATAAAACAAAATAATTTATGACATATTTTTGCAAAATATATTAACAAAAAAAAATACAAACTCACTATTAATAAAAAAAATTAATCACTAACGCGATATACTTTGTGTTATAAGTAATTTTCCTACTTAAAAAATAAAACAACAATAGTTAACAAAAAAAACCATAGTTCTATATCCAAGAATTGATATAAGTTGTAAACTCCATACGCAACCTTTCGAATAATGCAAACACGTATACTCAATTACTCATAGGTTAAGTGTACTTGATATGGGCACGATATATATGTATATATATTAACGATACACATTATATCAACAACCTTTATGCTAAGCACAAACCGATTCTACCAAGAACTGGTGCCTAAAAGCATATGACTAGCGTATTATTCTCAGGCGTTATTTTGAAACTGGAATATTTTTATAACTAGTAGCTTGCTCAGGTGTGGGATTTATCGTATTAAGACAATTGTTTTTATGACATATATAATCCTCCTGCCTACAGTCTAGAATAAATATGTAGGTATATATAAATTTATTTGGAAGATATATTTCATTTTCTTTAAATTGTTTTTTTTTGAACCACAAAGCTAAATGTATTGTGCGAGTAATAATATAATTTTGAAAATCAATTGGATGAATAACCTAGCTGAGTTTATGATATTTATGCAATTTTTTTAGGTTTTACAGTCAAAATACGTATATATGGACTACTAAACCAGTAGCAGGCAGGAGGAATTTATTACATTTCACTTATACGCTGAATTCATCGATTTAGAAAGGTACTTGTTTATTTTGATTTTACTATTTTGTTTTTTTTTTTATATTCAATGTATTAAATTCAAACTAGGAAGTAGCTAAGGTTTGAAAGATTTTTTAGTGAAAAAAACACGCCTTACATCAATACTTTCTTTATGATAGCTGACTTGAGCTTTTATGTAAATTTTATTCAACTATTAATAATGAAGACTGGATTTATTTGTGCTATTTAAAGGCTACTATAGCGATGTATAGTCGCAGGCTGGCCTAAAGGAACTCAGAATTTGGAGTTATCGACCGTATTATCTCTTGGACGGACATTACATCTATCAATTGAACAATTCATGTAATCGAGTAAAAGCGCATGACAATGCTATTATTATAAAAATTGGTGTTTCATGTTGTGCGTGTTTTTGCACTATTGTAGTATCACAGTAGGCTGATGCTTTAAGCCTCGAACGCGAATTTAATGCTAATCTAAAGTCAAATCCCGTGTCCTAACTCCTTTGGTCGTTTTACCTTCTAATTAATTCCATTGGATAAGCTATTGAGTGTCACACAATTGACTTACAATGTAAAAAATAATGCACTTTATCTATATACTAATGTGTCTATAATGGAAGCATTATCATTCCGTCAATTCCTTTAGTGCTAAGTACCGCCTAAGCTTAATTAATAGCGTTACACTAGATTGGGAATGCTTGAACGTTTGTCTCCATTGAATATAGCCTCAAAGGATCAAATTTCAAGCATTTCAATCATTTAATGGTCCATCTTTTACAATTTGATACAACGCCGTGCGACACACAACCTCAATTTAGAATTATGATATTGGGGAAGCAGTTTAAGACTATGGAAGTACATTTGGAGTTATGGAAACATTTTCAGTCTTAAATAAACATAATAAGGTAGGTACATTTAAATTGTGTACTGTTATTTTTTTTTACTGTTAGCCAATTTATGTACTATGTAAAAAAGATTTTAGTGCCATAATTCTGTAAACTCCTTTAGGGCTAAGTTTAATTCTCAGTTATAACTAACAGTACACAATTTTCTTTGTAGCAATTTAATATCGTATTCGAGCATTAAAGTCATGGAATAATAATATACGTTTAAATTAGAGTATTTTGCGTGTAAAGTCTGTTACCTTAAATCTTGCAATAGCAATCGTAAGACCGTTGATTCAGAAGAGCTTGTGTTAGCCTGAAATAAAACGAAAAATATGTTTTCAAAATAGAAATAGTTCCAAGATAGATAAAAAGAATATTCGGGTAAACAATCGGTACGAAAAATAATCGCGCTTGTAGTTTGTGAGAACAATCCAAATAAATTCATTTTATAACAACTGCTCTTGTTGTGGTCGAAACGTCGAGAGTGTTTTAATTCCTGTGTAAATACGTGAAAAATTCTCGTTGTTATTACATGAAAAGTATAACTTATGATTTTTTTTAAATCCAAATCAAATTATATCTTTATTATTATACTCACACCCACGAGAAAATATCGCCGTTATACTGCGCAAACCAATTAAATGCCCAAAAGTTCAAAATGAGATATCGCGTTTTTAAAGTTTGAGGTGTTGAAATTATAGTTTCTAATCTCTATTGTTATTATTTATATATTAAAAAAAGTACATTTGTTCATGTTCTATTAGTATGTAACCTCAGATATATAAAAAGCTAAATGCTTTTATCAAAATTTAGAGGTAACTGTCACTAGGTCTCCTATTTAATTGGTTTTCCCTGTCAAATGTCAAATCTCTTTATTTTCTAAATTAGTAGGAATATGGCGAAACGCGAGAAATTAGTTTTTACATTTATATAATAAAAGCTACCCATGATTTAAAAACACCTACATAGCTGTCACTCGTTAAGTTACAAGATAAAAGGCGTCAAGATAATTGGTTTTCCCTGTAGAAAATTTTAAGAACTAATGAATTCTGCATACAAATTTTTTGTGGTTTCAGGTCTTTCAGTTGTAATTGTAATTTTAATGTCATAAAACTATACAAACACATAGTGCCTTGGTTATTTGAATATTAATAATATCAAACTTCAATAGTCATTAATCAGTGCCAACCAATTCCAATTAGTAAATGGAGAAACTTGGACAAATACTTTATGAATGACTGAAATTCAAATAATTCAAATTAAAGTCAAAATAATCAAGAGTGAAGCTTGCTTGATGTTCTAAATTATGCCTAGATGTACCTTTGATCATACTGTACAAAAAATTCCCTGAAATTCGGAGGAACTATTTAAATACCTATACGAAGCTGGCCACTTCAGGTAGGCACTAAATGTAATTATTATATTACTTGCTCCTTCCCACGGATTTGCTCGCTGATGATGATGGTCATGATGAAAAGGAACCTATGTGTTAATACAAGATGTCGGCGATGTCCTCACCAAATTTCAACAAAATTGGTCTAACCATTTGAGCGTGAAGAAGGAACAAAGTCACAAGCTTTCACCCTAATAATATTAGAGTAAAAAAGTAAGGAAAAATGTTAAAGTGTTTGTAGAGAAACGTTACCATGTCCGTCCGAGACCGTCCGAGTACAAGAACAGAGTTCGGAGGCTATTCCTTTGAAAAGGGCCGTAAGACAGGGAGACGTTCTGTCTCCGAAACTGTTTACTGCCTCTTTGAAAGACGCCTTCAAACTTTTGGATTGGAAAGGATTGGGCATCAATATCAACGGCGAATACAGCACTCACCTTCGATTCGCAGACGATATCGTTGTCATGGCAAACTCGATGGAAGAACTCGGCACAATGCTCGAAGGCCTCAATCGAGTCTCCTAACGGGTTGGTCTCAAAATGAACATGGATAAGAAGAGAGTCATTTCCAATGTTAATGTAGAGCCTTCCCCTGTTATGGTTGAGAACTCGGCTCTTGAAGTTGATGACGCGTATGTATACCTAGGACAGACAGTCCAATTAGGTAGGTCCAACTTTGAGAAGGACATTCGTCGAATCCAGCTCGGACGGGCAGCGTTCGGAAAACTTCACAGAGTATTTTCGTTAAAAAATACCTCAGTGCCTCAAGACAAAAGTCTTTAATCATTGTGTGTTGCCAGTGATGACATACGGATCCCAAACGTGGTGCTTCACTATCGGCCTCATCAACAGTCTCAGAGTCGCTCAAAGGGCTATATAGAGGGTTATGCTCGGAGTTTCCCTACGGGATCGAATCAGAAATGAAGAGATGCGTAGGAGAACGCGGGTCACCGACATAGCACAACGGATTAGCTCTTTGAAGAGGTAATGGGCAGGCTATATAGCGAGGAGAACAGATGGCCGATGGGGCCGTAAAGTCCTCGAGTGGAAACCACGGAAACAAAACGGAAACGCAGCGTTGGGCGTCCACCAACAAGGTAGACTGATGATGGATGCAGGCTGCGAACGACCGTAACGACTGGAAGTCATATAGGGAGGCCTATGCACAGCCGTGGACGTCCAATGGCTGATATGATGATGATGATGATAACATCAGGTTATTACAGCCTAATATCCTTCTTAACAAATATTTTAAGTAGGATATAAAACTGTTATAAAGTTTAGAACCATCACAAATCAGCTTAAAAATCATCAAAATCAAGCCGATAAACAAACAAACCTATTTTTAGTGGGGGGTTAAAATTAATCAAAACAAATCCATGTGTGAATGTCCACTTTCAAGGAATTTTTGTTCAACTAACTGTAAATTTTCTATTTTTTGTACAGCCCAGAGCAGAATTATCTGGATATAGCATTTTTCCTAGATGATAACTTGTATTAAGACGTATGAAATTCGACAGGTAAAACCAATTATCTGGATATAGCCTTTTTTCTTAGACGATATTTGTGTTGAATCGTATGAAATACGTTGAGTAAAACGAAATAAATGGTTATCCCTGAGGAAAAAAATAAAGTATTTAAAGAGGTATCTTGGGGGTAAAATAAATTTAATCAATTTAACTGACATTCGTTGGAGACAATTGTGGTGACAGTCAAGTTAAATCGGCCTAATGTTTTGTAGTTGTACACAAATCATAATTTGCTTGATTTACTTGATTATCACATTCTATAGAATCAAAACTAGAAGACATAGCAGTTAATGGGTTTTACCAGACGAAAGATCACAAAATTTTAAGTACTTTGGCATTTTTAGTTCAATTTGGACAAAATTTCGAGTTAATTGGTTTGCGCAGTATAACGGCGATATATGGGTTAAGGTTTCACACGGAATATTCAGATTTATAAAATTAGTCTGCCTATATAGTATAGAAGGGAGGGACATACCCCATTCAAATCATCCGGTGCGTATTTCCAGCAGATTCGGGTCCAGATCACGACACAACAGTGTAGGGTCCCAGAGGGTTGAAGTCCTTGCTTCTCAAGTGGGTCGCGTTGTGCGCCGGCCGGTAGCCCCACAGAGACATCGCGTTCATACAAGCTTCCTGAAAATTAATAAATTTATTCAATACTAGCTTCCGCCAGGGGCTTCGCCCGCGTGGAAATAAAAAGTAGCCTATGTTCTGGCTCAGAGTCTAAAGATTGTCTGTACCAAATTTCATCAAAATCGGTTGCGAGGTTTAAGCGGGAAAGCGTAACAGACAGACAGACCGACAGAGTTACTTTCGCATTTATAATATTAGTTTGGATTGATCCAAAGGTTGCCTGAAAGAAATCGCTTTAAGTGATAAGGCCGCCCATTGTTACACTTTATAATGTACCTATATTTTTTGTTGTGTTTTTTGTTTTTGTGGTGTGCAATAAATAATATTGTATTGTATTGATGGACAATTCACACAGCAACATGTAGCCCCGTGGTAAGCTCGGAGATTGTGTTACGGGTGCTAGATTTCTGATATACTTAATAATCACCCCTATTTACGTTCCCACTGCTGGGACACGGGGACTAGATGAGTGAGATTAGGCCTTAATTCGCTGTTTGCCAAGTGCGGGTTGGTGAATCAGCAACATCCAGCCTCTTGGTTAGCTTTAAGTTTGTGTTACGGGTGATATATTTTCATACATAGATAGATATTCTTTAATTTACTTAAAACTCCCAGAACACCCGTATAATAATAGGTTGATTATCATATCAGCCGTAGGACGTCCACTGCTGGACATAGGCCTCCCTTAATGATATCCAGTTGTTTCGGTCGGATGCAACTTGTAAAATAAATCTATATTTTTTAAGAAATATGTTTAAAAACATAGGAGAAGCAACCGCAATGCGAATTGTGGAGCAATCTCGGTATCAAATTACCTAACACAGTCCTTTCCTAGGAAATAAACTGAATCGACAAAATATCCATTCCGAAAAACTTCGTACAATTACGATACAGAAGTTTGTAATGCGCTATGTTTTGAAACCCGCGACACTTTTTTTCCACAAAAATCGGCCCCGAATTACCAGCGCTTGAAAGTAGAAAATAAATTAAAATAATCTAATAACTTATTAATAAATATAAATAAATTAAATAATAAATCGCAGTTCCTCCTCTTATAATTAATTAAGAGGTTTGTCTTTGAATACTTCCTTTAAGAATCCTTCTAAAATGCCTCTCGGCCTAGTAGAACATAGAGCCTACCTATTTCACCTTCATTCAATATTAATTTCCGATTGTTATAGTACGGGAGGCGACGATGCTAAATGGGGATTTACTCGAGCGTCAAAGAGACCTATTGGGTTGCATTTGGTAGATGATAAGAAGAAAAAAATTGTATGAGATCGATGTGTTTCATCAGTGGGGGAAGCGACCATAGATAATTAAAAACTTATTTATAAAAATACTGTTGTATGGACGTACTTAAGCGCGTCAGTTAGTGATAGATTCTATAAATCAGATTCAATAAATTGAAAATCAGCTTAACATACTTACATACTTAAAAATAATTTAGGAAATATGATTGATAATATACGTTTGTAAATCTGATTGTTTACACGATTGGGGTGAGTGTAAGTAAACGTTAAAAAAATAAAAATCGCGTCTCATTTTTTTTGACTCATTTTCAAAAATATGAACAAAAAAATCGGCATTTCCAAAGGTGTTAGAGCGTCAGATTTAGATGTATATGGTTCATCTTTATGTTCTGATTCTACCATATCTTAATCTGACGATTATCTAAAGTGATTCGCCTAATCTGACAAAAGAAAATTTTGTTCCTTTATAATTCACGTTCGAACATAGATAGATTTTTTATATTTGGTGGAGGTACTTGTCTGGGTACTAGCTATCTCCAGTATCTTAATCTGACGCGCTCGAGTAAATCCCGAAATCCCCTCTTCGGCTCCCCTACTATTAGTTGGATTTAAATACACATTTATCTCACGGTCATAAGCACTACATAGCCATTAATTATAAAATACATGTCTATCGTAGAAGGTATATATTAGTTAGTATTGTTAGTAGCTATTAAAAATCTACAAGAACAGATTTCGTTTATACAAGGTGTCTCATAATATAGGTATGAATCGAAAACGTTTATAATTCGACATTATTATATACCTACACTTTTTATTTTCCTGTAAATACGTGATTCCTGTTGTTATAAAATAAATGTTTGCCAAAGGCCTTATATTCCTACCCATTCCGCATTAAACCTTTATTATGAGATGAAACACATTTTATACATTACCGACTTAGCAAAGGTAGGTATCGTTATATTTTGTATTAAGTAGATATTTACCTCACTTTGAGAATAAGGTAAATAAAATAACTACCATAAATTATAATATTAATAAGGCATTGAATAACAAGGATGGATGGATCATGAACACAAAAAAAATCATTAACACACTGTTTTTGTTGAACACTTCTTGGTAACTTAACAATGTTTTAGACAATAAGCAGTTAGACCAAGGATTAAGGATAGTAGATTTTTTTTCTCATTCTGCCATGAAGGCATACCGACTAAGGGTATTATACAAAAGAAAAGCACCACTAAACCAACTACCAACTTACTGAGATCACCAAGACAGCTGAAAGAGAGATTATTTGGTACTATTTTTAGGTATACAGAACAACTGGATGTCTCTAATACAAAGTGTTTGAAATCTTGGGGGAAACATTACAGTTTACAACACTTCACAACTTAGGTATACTAACCCATTGGTGGCCAAACTTTTTAAATGGCGGGCTACAAATAAAAAAAAAATCTGTAAGCGGGCCAGAATTATAGAAAAAATTATCCGACCATATTTAGGGCTCCATCTGTAGTTATATTGCATAATCTTGAAACAGGCGCTAAATTAATTTTTTTTACCGATTACAAACAAGCTAGTTATACAGAAAAAAATAAAAAGGTTATTAACTAACCTGTATACAATGAATATACTTCTACCTTCCATGATCTTCAAGCGGGTGTACCACAGGGCTCAGTTTTGGGTCCGGTGTTATACAATATATTTACATCAGATCTACTTGAAACACCGGGGGTAGTAACAGCCACTTTTGCAGACGACACGGCTATTCTCTCTAGTAGCAAAGATCCGCACGAAGCCTCGGTGACTCTGCAGAGAGGTCTTGATAGAATCGAGCAATGGACCACAAAATGGAGGATTAAAGCTAGTGCATCCAAGTCTTCGCCCGCCACTTTCGCTCTCCGCAAAGAATCTGCTTATAGTTAAACAACTGATTGCAGATAAAAGCAGAACACAAAAAAAAACTAACCTGTATTTCTTCAACATATGAAAATTCCAGATCCTTCCATCTGAAAGGCACATTTTTCGACACTTTGAATGTGGAGCTGACTCCGGCATTGTGCACGTTGGTGTGCAGGTTGAGGTACTCCATCACAGAATTGGTCGGACTAAAGCCTAAGAATTTGAACAGCTCATATGTCGTCTTATTTGGATTCATTGCTAGCTCTTCAAATCGGATTATTCTGGAAATAACAATTAATATGTTTGAGAAATAATTAATTTAATATCTCTAATATTAATTTCTATTCAAAGGTTGCCTTGGAAGAGATCGCTCTTTAGCGATAAGACCGCCCATTGCACTTGTCTCTTTATGTGTTATAATCATGTGTTTTGTTTTTGGTGTACAATGAAGTGTTTTTGTATTGTATTGTAATTTAAAATGGTATAGTAGGTCAAACAGTAGTAGGCCTACAGGATTATCAGCACTCAAAGTATCTTCATAGTTCCACTTACTTGAGTTTCTCTGGGTAGTTAGACAACATTTCTCCAGCAGCAACATAGTCACTGACCATATCACCACAGAGATTCTCCGGCAGCCAGCAATCAGGTGATGGTCTACAAAAGTCTCGATGGTACCGGGACTGCATAACTCCTCGAGGGTCTCTGATCAGCAGGATGATTTTGGGATGTAATCTAAAACATAAGAGTTGGTAAAATGTAAACATATACATCTAGGTCATGGAGAAGCTAACTATTGACTTTTCAATGCTATGTCAACACAAATCATTTACATAATTATCTGATCTTTGACTATTTTTTGTAGTATTTGAATAATAATTTTGAAAACACTTCTATTTAAATGTACTCACTTTGCTTCTTCAACCAACTGCTTCATAAGAGCCAGCCGCATTCGAACAACTTTCATACTTTGAAAAGGAAAGAGTCTACAGAATTTGGTTGAAAAATCTGCATCAAAGCATAACTCCTTCTCTCTTGTATATTTACAAATATCGTAGAGCCTTGTGTTGTGACTAAATACATGAAGATGTGTTTTACCATAGTCAAAGAAGTCCTCCATTTCACTGTAGTCACAGTTGAGCATTTTTTTTATAGTTTCTAAAGCTGAGTCAGCTTGAGGAGGCCCTCTAATTTGAACAATTCCGGTCCTCAAAAGAGGCTCATAATGGTAAAAGTTACCGGGAATTGCATTCAAGACCTCCCCTAAAAAAGTAGTGCCTGATCTCCAAGTTGATATAATAATAGTTCTTACAGGATTACCACCAGTCTCCATAATTAAATCTTCTAATTTATTAGAGCCTAAGGCTGTAACATTATAGTCCTCCAGTTCCGTTTTGATTTTCGCCCGTGTTTTCTTCAGAATATTTTCTCTATCTGGTGTCCATTCGTCCAGGATCTGATTATCTGATTGTGTGAGATATTCTTCTTTTTCGGAAAATAAATATTTCCTGATGGTCCCGCGACTTTCAGAGGACGGAGACGGACGAAAATTAACATTATCTGTGTATCGACTTCCAGCAAGAATCAGGAGAACACTGAGACCGAACGCAAAACATATTGAATAAAAATTAACTCGCCGCAGCATTACGGCCATCAGAAAAATACGAAAATTAAAATGGGACACAATAAATTATAACTGAGATCATTTACACAACACAATTATGACCTACGCAACACAAGTACTTTAAACACACAAAAAAAATAACATTTTCAAATTGCGTTTATATCAGTCATGATTCTTTCATGCTTTGCGTTTCCGCGGAAACACCGCATTGCACCTTCTGCGAAGGAATCAAATGAAATCAAAAAATGACATAACTAGAGATGCACAATAATAGGCACATCAAATATCGATAACTTAGCCTCGACCCAACCAATTAAAAATGAATAAATAAATTAGTGTATGTATTGTAAAAAAATAAATTAAACAAATTAAGAACTAGTTTCTGTTTAATGTATTCTATTATAACAAATACGTTTGAATACAAAATAACATCCTATCCAGTATATGTTTATAAGTAGGTATGTATCTGCTTTATAAACTTGAAATATTGTTAAGCTTAACCAAATGAACAAAATTTTGTTACATTTATGAAATTGAAAATTGCATTACAAATCGTCGGTGTCGAGCGAGAAGTCACTAATTGCCATTTTGGCCAAAATGACTTAATGATGCCAAAGTGTTTTTAAACCTATAATCTACCATGTGAGAAAATAAAAAAATGATATTTCTATATATTTTAGAAAATATAAAAATGTCAGAAATCATTAAGTGCCTGTAATAGCAATAAATTGTATGATTAAAAGTAACTAACTTCACTTAAGTATTATTAGACTTGAATATTTTGGTGAAATGTAGAACTAACGTTTCTCACTAAGGTCACTTAGTTACTTTTTAATACATCACGATGCCACGAAGAGGAATAAGCATTTGCGTACAAGTCACTAACTGCACTTAGTTATTATGTGCATAACTAAATTCTCGAATTTTGTTACTATTTTATATGACTAATTGATCTTAATGACTTCATACTGAAATAACACGTGCATCCTGCGATTTTTGGATGATCAAAAATAACTAACGCACTTCATGTGAAATCAAGAATTACAAAATTTACTGTAATTATGTATTGTTATTTGATTATTTATTATTTCCATCACTGTACATTATAAATTCATTAAGGTAAAGTTTTTTTATATCAATAAAATACCAATAACTCACGCAAATATTTAAGCAATATTATATATTTTTGATATTATAAAGAGGAAAGATTTGTTTGTTTGTTTGTTTGTTTGTTTGTAACGAATAGGCTCCGAAACTACTGGACCGATTTCAAAAATTCTTTCACCTTTGGAAAGCTACATTATCCCCGAGTAACATAGGCTATATTATATTTTAAAAAAAATTAGGGATCCTTACTAAAACTCCAATAATGTAACATAAGGTGTAAAAAAATGAGCTGAAAAATTCCTTACGTCGCGTGCGCTGCGAAAACTATTGATGATAGAACAAAATCATGTACTACGACTTTGCAGAACTCATCATTATCTACAAAAAATGTCGCGACAGCATATGTCTAAATATTATAGTTATGTCACAGTAAGCAGTTTTTTATTCTAAAATATTAATTTATATATGCCGCCTCTTGAAAGGGTCTTCATTTGTACCTTGGTATTAATCCTTATCAAAATAAATTACTTTATATTCAAGACGGCTTTAATACCTTTTTATAACTTTTTGAATTATTCAATTCGGACATTTCATTCGGAAGATATCACGAGTTTAAAAATGCAAGTATTAGAAAAAAGTCTAGAGGTTGTCGCTCACCGCGCTCAGCTAGCCAGCATGCGATGTAGACTCCATGTAGGTAAGCGTCACTGGGGTACGAGGGGGAGTCAATGTAATGTTATATCCTAATCCTAACATAGGCTACTTTTTACCGCGGAAAAATACATACTTCCACGGGAAAATATATGCTTACGTGGGAAAATTCGATTTCGATGAAATTTAGTATGTAGATAGTTGCAAATAAAAGTATATGGCGAGACGAAGTTCGCGGGGGCTGCTAGTATTATATATTTTTGATAGTAGGACTTTGTAAAACACCTGGCACATTTATCCATGTAATGTGTACCTACTGTGATTTGAGCAAAAGTATAACCTTATGTTAAATTAATTAATTAATCAATGAGTTTTAATTGATCAATGAGTGAAATTCAACAGGAATAATAATATTAGATCAGTATAGGTTTATAAAATATTTCTTGTCCTTTGCCCATCGTATTTTTAAGAAAGAATCATTCGTTTTTGGTCAGTTCTTATCACTTATTCCTTGTTTCTTTTGCTGTATTATGTTTTTCACTACTTAATACCACCATTATGTGTGTCAAGGTAAAAATACATTAAATTTATCTTCCAATACGGAATAGGTACCTAACAACAATGTTTTAACACTATTATTATTTATTTAGCATCAATAACAAATTATTCAAGATAATTATAATATCTAATAACACCCAGAAATCACAAAGGTTTATAAATATATAACTAACAACGAACATTATTACAAATAATAAGCTTTCATAAAAAATAACATTAAATCATCTTTACCCTACATACGTTAAAACACAATCAATATTATAAAAATACCTTGGAAAGGCAGCATTATTAATTTAGCTCGTAGACACTCTTAACGATATTTTTTTAGTAAATTAGAATTAATTGATCAATGAGTGAAATTCATCAGGAATAATAATATTAGATCAGTATAGGTTTATAAAATGTTTCTTGTCCTTTGCCCATCGTATTTTTAAGAAAGAATCATTCGTTTTTGGTCAGTTCTTATCACTTATTCCTTGTTTCTTTTGTTATATTATGGACATTATTCACTATTATGGTTGTTATGGAATATTTTATCAACCTATACTGAACTGACATAATTCGTATTGAATTTTACTCATGGTTCGAAGTAATAAAAGACAATGCAGAACCGCTTTCCGAACTAGACACTTGAGAAGAAATGCAGAAGAGGAATATTAGATCTTATCTAAAATAAACATTAACATACGAGTCTATAGCTAACTATATAATTTTTTTATGCTGTCTTTGCAAGATTAAGTTATATTTATTGTGTTTTAACGTATGTGTGTGTTGATGGTTTAAATAGTTATGATTGTTTTTAACAAATTTTTTATTTGTAATGTTCGTTGTTAGTTTTATACATACTTGTATTGAAAGTTAATTTTATTTAAATGATGATAATTGTTATTTGATGAAATCTTATTCTTTTTAATCAAATTAATATACTTAATTAAATAATAATCTTCACTGCTACATAGTTTTCATAATAGTGTTAAAACACGCTTATGCTTTTATCGTCATCTACTATCATCATCATTATTTCAGCCATTGGACGTCCACTGCTGGACATAGGCTTCCCTATATGACTTCCAGGTATTACGGTCGGATGCAACTTGCATCCACCGTGAACCGGTAGCCTTTATAAGATCATCTGTCCACCTTGTTGGTGGACGTCCGACGCTGCGTTATCATCTCCTATAAAAGAGTTTAATTGATTTTTCATAATTAGTGAAAAACACTTATATTTGGTCATAATCACGCTCAAATGACAGTTAACATTATTAAATTAGTTGCATGAATAAATCACTAACTCAACAGAATGTTTACATAATTATCTGTTTGCAGTGTTTGGCAAAAGTCATTAACTGCTCTTTTTTCAAAGATTTTGTTATAATTACTCACTTAATATGGTTATTTCAAATATTATTGAAAATCTTATTATTGGGATAAATTTGCCATAATTTCCTCAAAGAAACATATTTGATATCTATTTGCGTTACAGAGATATTACGGCTTAAAGACAAAAAAAATCTTAAAACGCGTTTATCTCGGAACAGGGTTTTTGCAATTAGTGACTTCTCGCTCGACAACGACGAAATGGGACTTAAAATCAATAATTGTGAAAAAAACAACTAAGGATCGCTGAGCAAAACTTTAAATGACATATGAATACACAATACTACCTACATATAGAGAGAAGATAAAGTTTTACCTTTTAAATTTACTTGATGTTTCTTAAAAGATAATACTAAGCAGTTTATCGATACCATTAGAATTTTGTCATAAACATAATGAACATCACTAATTCATTCGTGACAACAATTTGACACTGACAACTTAAACATGATTTGACTTTGGCAAGAACGCGCGAAATCAAAATGGGTTGTAAAAATAGCTTTAAATATTACCGCTTATAAAAACATGTAATAAGCATGCAATGCATGTAAAAGTTTTCTAAATTCTGTCGTAAAACTAGCCTTGTATTTTGAAACGAAATTCAAACGTTTTTTAAATACACAGGTCTAAGTGATTTTTCACACTAGCGTGGTGGGTGGAAGGCACAGATTAATAACCAACGGGTACTCGTAAATTACCCGTCCACCCAATAGTGGAAAAGTCCAGTGGTTGGATGGGTCGGGACTGGATTTTTCATGGAGCATCATATACATATCCTTTCAGTTGCCAGACCTTTTTTTAGATAGGACCTAAATTGCCAAGCCCAAAATGGCCGCTCAGCGTTTTTTTACCCCGGGCGCTTCAAACTGCAATTAGGGCTGTTTATTTATAGAAATGATACATTAACCTGTATATTTTCGTTATCTCTGATAAATTATGTATTCGTTTCTGTAATTTTTGCAAAATAATAATTAATTGAATGTTAGTTCTGAAGGTACAAAAAAAAATATCTTTGTTTTTTTTTTATAAAAATTTTAAAAAGGCCTAGCTCTTTAATTTCCATCAAAATTTATTTAATTTCTTTTTTATTACATCAGGATTAAACTAATTTAGCGTAATAAACATAAAATCAGTGGATGTAATACAGAAATCTTGCACAACATTGTTTCAAAGTCAAGTGGATTGAACTGCTCTCAAAAACACGAAGACGACGACTGATGTTTACGAGCTTTGAATCAATTCAAGGAGTGCTTGATGTCAAGTGTGTAGGATGATATAGCTAGCTTATTCTATCCTACGTCATTGGTACAATGATGAAAAGAGATCGAATGTTCATTATCGGCATTCCATTTGGATCCCCTTGAAGACCTATATGGAATAGCGATTAAGCTAAGCATCAGCGAGCGAAGCTGTTGATGCAAGTAGGTAAGAAAGTTATTCCATTTAACCAGAAAACGAAACAAAAAGCACTATTTGAAATTTAATAATTTATTGCTGTAGAGTTTAATGACGCAATTTTACGTAGGTAAGTAGGTACATCACAAAGTTTGTAATAACGTGCAGCAGCTATTTTAGCTTGAGTCTACTTTGTAGCCAATGATATGGAATTTTCCGATGGTTTCTCCGAGGAAGAACCACAAGCTGACCTCTAGACACACGAGGAAGAGCAGCCAGGCTTGCCTCACAGTTAAATGCAGGAAACATTTTTCTTTGATGAATTTATTCACCAATGAAACATCCTCCATTATTTGCTGTAAAAGGTTGAGTAATATATTTATTCATTGTTTTTGGATTGATGAACTTCCAGGCCAGCTAGGTAAGTATAGTAAAACCATTTCTAAAATGAACGCCCCTCTACCGAATTCTGAATTTTTTTTTTCTGTGTATTCTGTTTTTCTGTATTTCCTCTCACACGTTGAAATCATCACGGTTTTGTGGGGGGAGTTCATTTTTAGAATGGTTTTACTATACCTACCTACTTGCGTATTGCCACATCGAGCTTGACAGCAAAACGAGTAAAATTTCACATGCCTTTTTCGGAATATTTAGCATGTATGGTTATATGTATAAGTATCTTACAAGTACCTACTTACTCTAAATAACTCAAAGTCTACGCGTGAAAATATTATTACCTATAACCTGGGTAAAGTCTCGTGTGAAACATGCAGCTGCGTTGATAGTATAATTATTTAGAGTAATTAGGTATTAATTAATCAAAGTATAATTACCTAGGTACTTATTCACCCCTATAATACATTAATACGTTACCACTGCTGAGACACAGTAACTTTTCTCTTGACGAGAGAGATTAGGCCCTAATTCAAAATGCAGGCCAGTTGGGGAATGTCACAATGTCCTTCCAAGTTTTTTCAAAGTTTTCAGTAGAATGATAGTTTGGTGAAAATTTGGTACTTACATTACATGGTTAGTAGCGTCTTAAATCCTATGTGAGGTTTAGTACATGCCGGTTTCCTCAACATGTTTGACTTACTGTTAGAACAATAATTGTTCTATGTATTGTATGCGCTTTACAAAACACAATTATTGTGTTTTGTAAAGCGCATACACCTAAATTTTTCATCGTCGTTCTAATGGGTTGTAAATACAAATACTTATGTAAGTACCTTGTAAATACAAACCAAAGTAAAATTACCTACGTCCCTCTCCTAAGCACGGGTCTCTTGGCATAACCTTTTATATAAGTACCTATCGGGGGAATTGCTTATAGGTGGGTACCTTATCACCACGCTTATAAAGTAGGCTAGTCATCACAGTAAGTTGGTAAGTAGTGTGAACTAAGTTTATAATTTTTATGACCAGAATTTACCTTCATTTCATTTGACTTAGGTGGTGCTACTTCCAGGGTATAAAAGCCCTTGGCTACTCTCATTTTCCTAGCTATCTCCGAATTCGATGCTTGTTGGGCTTTTTCTGTGAAAAATCGGTCCAGTTAATACGGAAATCGGAATCGAATGAAATCTACCTACCTTTTTTACTAAGTATTACGCTATTACGAAGCTTTTACTGATCATACGAAGATGAGCTTGCGAAGTGTAACTACTTATACGAAAAGGGACCGTCCTTTTTCGAAAAGTTATTTCTAGAACTTTTCGGCTCTTTCGTAGCCTACTGCTACCTCAAAGCTTTTTCTGCCGGCTTGCGTATCGCCTCGAAATTACACGGTACCTAATCAATCGGTTTGCTTGCCTATTGATGACCACTGACCTTAGGTAGGTAGGTAATTATGATGTGTTGGTTTATAGCAATATGACAAAGGTCTTCGCTTACCTTTTATTACTTCTATTAGCTTGCCCTTGTGTCTGTGAAATGTTGGCTCAGCCAATTCATAAGCGAAGGCCAGTTTGCCTGCATGTAAAACAACAAAACAATATTAATGTGCCAACATTTTACGATGGAGTTGTAATAAATTGTAGGTATGATGTTACTTACGAAGAAGTGTCAACGATTTTAAAGAATTTAATAATGAGGTCATTTTTATTATAATCAACAATATTTAAATTAGATGAATTAACTGGTTTGATAATAAACTATGATGAAATTTTACTACAGATTGATTCCAGAAAACCTAGTGACAGATGTTATGAAACTTGTCTTTGATGTATTGATAAAATAGGTGCAGAGCCATACTCCTTTGGCTATGAATATTTTATTTTATAACGCTTGTTTCAACGACTAAAAGGAATCAAAAGAGAAACGAAATAATATGATTATATATGTATTTAATTTATTTACGTAGGAACCTATGTTATTTCCAATGAGACATATAAATTATGATCTACATCTACAAGGTCTGATAAACAAACATTAAGTAACACCAGAATTTTTTTATTTTACAACAAAATCTAATACAAGGTCTGATAAACGACTACCTCTGTGGCGCAGCGGGCGAAGGTCCGCCTGCGACGCAAGAGGTTGCGGGTTCGATTCCCGCCTCGGAACAACTATTTGTATGATCTGCAAATATTTGTTCCGGGTGTCTGGGTGTTATATATGTATAATAAAAAAAAATACTATCTATGTATGTTACCTATATTATATTAAGTATATCAGAAATGTAGCACCCGTAACACAAGCTTTGAGCTTACCACGGGGCTAGATGTCGTTGTGTAAAATTGTCCAGCAATATTTATTTATTTATTTATATTTATAAACAAACATTAAGTTACACCAGAATTTTTTTATTCTACAACAAAATCTCATTACTTCTTCCCCTTTGTTTCTGGGTGCTTCTTGGCAGGTTTTTTCTTTGTCTTATCCGGTTGCGGAGGTTTGGGAGGTTTCTTAGCGGCCTCAGCCTGAGCTTGCTTAGTTTTTTGGACTCTTTCCAACTCAGCCTTAGCTTTCGCGTCCGCTGCCTTCTGATTATCAAGTTTTACCTGCCTCAATATAGCGGCATGTTTTTTCATAAGTTCAGCTCTTTTCTGTAGTTCCAATTCTTCTTTACGCAAGGCCTCTTTTAGAGCCTTTTCGTGTGCCTCTGCCATATCCATATTTTTGATTTGGTTTTCTAGGCCTCTACAGATCCCATCTGCTGTTTTGGCTGCCATGTCCTCCAATTTCTGTCCAATGGGCCCTCCGAAGAAAGCCTTTGTCATAGGCGGTATGCATTCTACCTTCATGTATTTCCAGGTTGACGATACAGCTGGTTTCACAAGTCGGCATGATTCTAAAATTGTAAGAATTTCAAATTTATTTTAATCTTAAGCTAGGGTTGGTTATACTAACCCTAGTCAATAATCGCAGTAATTGGTACAGTACACAGAATGACGCTGTTGCCCGTGTTCGAGTAAATAATGTTTGTCGACCTCTGTGGCGGACGCATTAGTTTGCGGGTTCAATTCCCGCAGACTAATGCGTCCGCCAGTAGTGTAGGTATTGTACTAAGTGTATACTTAATGTAGTAGTAGTTACAGTGTGAATTATCCAGCAATTATTTATATTTGTAACTAAAATCACTTGAAATCAAACCTACTCCATAAATAAATTCTGAATATTGATAGGTAAAAAATAAAATAAGGTATAGGTATATTTGCAATGGAGCCGTCTCACCCATTAAGTGTTATGGACCACCGCAATTTATTAAAAAATACAAATAGTTTTGGCCTTAACATCGTATCATTAATGCTTAGCTCTTTGCCAACATTTTGCCGTAGATTAAAAGCAAAACATAACAATAATTCTAAAAGTCCTGAAAGTAACTACCTAGCTTAATTTTCTAAGTCAGTAAACCTCCTCTAAAGCTCATAAGTTACTCCGAAACCACTCACCCATAACTCTCTAATACCAACACAAAATATCATTTCTCGGAATATCCTAGATAGCCAGTTATTTTTCAAGCTAGCCACGAACCTAATTTATAATTTAAAACATTTATTTTAGTAAATAATTATTACTTGGTATATTAAACATGAAAGTCCAAGCAATGTTTTAGCTTTTAAAGGCTTGATGAGAAAAATTCCAAGTTATGATCATTTTATTATATTTATAAAACATTAAACTAATGTTTACTTTTGACCAGGGTTTAGTTAAATATTTAATGTTATGAGAAGAATTATGGTTTTCTAGAAATTATTGTTCGAATACTTTTTATGTGTACCTACCTAGGTATACATTTTTGATATCGGGCTAAACTTGACAAAGAGCACATTACAACAAAACCAGCAACACGGTCGGGATTTGTAACCTCTGTGTCCCCCCATTCTGATCTTCGTAAGTTAGGCTTCACCCATTCTCTTTCTAAGTTTTAATATCTCTCCTTCAAGATATCTTAGTTCTGCGGGCACTAATTTATTCCCGTATTCATGCATTTTCGTTTCTGCTAATTTAGTTCCGTTCTCTAACACTACTTCTAGTTTTGATATGACGTAATTGTCGACTATAGGCTTAGCAGGTGTGCCGCCGATGGCACCTTTTGCGGCAATCCATGCCCTTGAGAGGACAGGACATACTGTTCTTATGGAAACTGTGAACAAAACAAATGCGGATATATAGTTCACGTTTGAAATGGTACAATTTTATGGAACATAAATGAACTTAATTTTCAAGTAAGTAATATTGCAGGTTTTGGAATGTTTTTGAACAGTCTGCGTTTGTTTTGTTGCTCAGTTTAATAACCCAATGAAGAACTTCAGCATTCGGAACTAAAGTCTAGCACAGAATTTACACATTTATGCGAATGATAAGGTGGGTGGTTCGATCGATATTCGCCTTACCTCGAGTTTATTGCGAATAGCAAACACGAATGTGTAAAGTGACAAATAGGCAAATTCAAGCTATGTCCAAAAATATAATATATGCATAAAAAAGTAATGTTTAATGTATGTGTTATTGATTCGATTTAGTGCTGTGTAGCGCTCCATCTGTACCTACCTACTAGATAATTGGCTGTAGTTATTAAGTATAAACATCTACTGCAGGTAATAATATAAACTTACTTAAACTTAAATCCAAAGCTATTCGAGCCGCTCTTGCAAAGGCCATGTGCGGTAATTTAAAAAATCTGTGTAATTAGACAATTTTTGAATCGTTTCAATGAGTGATGATAGTATACAAAATATAATTTATATCAATTTAATGCAGCAGTCATCTTAATAATATTAGGATTTGTCATATTCCACTGTAGTACTCACTTTTCTATAGTGTCAAAAAGTAACAAAAAGTTTGACTATTTGTGTAATAAGGATTTCCATTACATATTTTTATCTGTGGGTTAGACTGAGTTTATAATCTGAGTTTGTTAAGTAGATAGTGTTATTATTCTTATCTGGTTACATATTATAATAACTAAACTTAATCCAACTATTTTTGAAATAACTACCTACAGCCAAAAGACCTACATACTGTTTAAATAACCTACAGGTCGTTTCACAGAATTTCGTTATAACTAATGAACGATATCCCTAAAGGAGAATTCACCTATGGTTTATTCACCTACGGTTAGAACAACTACAATTAAGTAACCTAATGTTGATTGAAATAATGGACGACTCACCTACTGGATCTGCAATATGAGCCGTCCAATAGCAACTCAAAATGCACGGCCGCATTTTTCGTTTATAAGATAGTGGAATATGAATACCTAATAGGTTTAGTTATTATAATATGTAACCTCTTATCTAAATTTATTATTCATAATTTTCATAAAAAGTACCTATTTTCATATTAGATATGTAAAACTAAAATTATAAGACGAAAGTTTGGATGTTTTCTTGCCACGGCAAACCGTCAAAAACTTATGCATTTATTAGTATAATTATAATAATTGATTTTAATACCTATTTCAATGCAAAATTTATCTAAGTGTTAAAAGTGTTCTTAACCTAAACGGTAGAAGACATTTAATATTAATTGCAAACTTCAGAAGTCATAACAGCTAATATACCTACGTATTGCCAAAAGATAAAAAACTACGTTTTAAAACACGCTGTCTTTCAAATTTGTTGATCGTGTATAAACACCGTGACTTAAACTCACGATTATTCTAACAAGGGTCATTCCATCTTTTCATTCTGCAAACTAATTAATCTTAGCCTTCGAAAATACGTGTTATTACGGAAGTTTGATTCATCTTTACAAAAAATATGATTGATTCCGAGATTTTTACTTTTTAAGTGTGGTCGATGACTTTTGGTTTTGAGGCTTTGACAAAATCCGTTATGGTACAATAATCTTATAAGTCAATGAATTCTAAACTCTTGTAAAATTATTTACAGTAGCGTCTTTAGGCGCTATCTAAATTATTATGCAATAGCTGACCCGACCGCAGCTTTGCCCACTCTATTATTTTTAAACCTTACTACGATTATTTTAAAACCAAAAGAACCTAAATCAGCCCAGCTACAGTTCTTGATAAAATTACAACGAAATGTGGCATTGATTTTAATATATTAGATGTTATGTGATAAATTAAGTAGTACCCGAACGTAACTCCATTTTCAGCCGAAACTAGCCAAAACCGAAACCAAAAACGAAATGACTAATTCTGCTTTAGTTTAAGAGAACTAGTGTCTAAAAAGTTCCAGTAATGAACAGTTTTATTATAGATCTAGATGTGTCACAGACCACTTTTTAGTAGGTGCATGGTTAGGTACATTTTATGAAGGTTTCAGAAGTTTAGGGCTTGGTAGAGCAACTTGCAAGAGCGAATTTCGCATTTGTTATACAGATTACTAAGGACTTCAACTTGTCGCGAAAAAATGTTTAGTATGTTATCCACGTATCTACTATAAAATTACCGCACTTAAATAAGTACATCAATATGGTGAATAATAAAAACACATAAATATCTGCATTTATATTCGTAAATAATTATAAAGATAAACCTAAGTATTGAAAAAATAGTACGTCGTCTGTATAAGTTTGTTTTTTACAATATTGTTAGTTTACCCATCAATGGAAACTTTTAATTGGCCTTCCATAAATGGCAAAGTTTGTCATATTATTAATACTGTATTATCGTTGTGTCTAGCTGTAAGTTTTCTTAAAATTGTGAAAATAAAATAAATAAAATAAAATTTTATTTGTGTTATAGGTACCTGGCGTTTGCAACTGACCGACTACCCGACCCATGTAAATGTAGCATAACCCCTATTTTCGTTCCCACAGCTGGGAAACGAACATCTGACGAGAAAGATTAGACCTTAATTCACAACGCTGGTCAAGTGCCGGTTGATGAATGTCACATGAACTTAAATCCTGCAAAGCTAGATGGTTTAATTTTTTGGCTGTAGCCGTGTTGGAAAAGTAAGAGAACACTCGACTTTTATTGCGTAAGTCCTGCGTTTGCTGCACACCTCTAAGCTTTTCTTCTTCAATATTTTATAAACACGTGCTTTAACGGTGAAGACAAACATCCAAATATATTTTCTTGTAAATGATACTACGTAATGATATAGGTACATGAGATCATAATCATAATGATGGGAGGCAGCTGACGTAAGGATCCGGATCCTAGGTCTTCTTCGTCACGATTTCAAACATTCATAACGTTTTTGTTGGAGATGAGATCCTATAAATCGTGAGTCATTTGTGATACCTAAAACTACAGCCGTAACTACATGTATTTGAAGCCTAAACAGTTTAGCTTCAAGCTTACCACGGGGCTAGATGTTGCTGTGTGAATTGTCCGGCAATATTTATATTTTATATCTATGTAGTTAAGATTTTCAGAATTGAACTAAGCTTACTGCGATCACTAACCCGCTTGGTTAGTGTGGAGATTTTACCAAATCCACTGATACCTACATATAATGGGTTCTATTGTATAAATTGTTATGATGATATACAAGCCATCGCTGAAGCTGTGTTGGCTAAGTGAGATCACACTCGACTTGCGTTCCGAAGGTTGTGATGTGAATAGAAGTGATGATGATGATACCTACTACTGTAGCGTGTATTACGACAGATAAGAGCCACAACTAGGTAGCTATTACATAAATATTCTTATTTACAATTTAAATACCATGCGCTGCGTTTTATGCTTTGATCACGAATTACTCTAAAGGCATTTTATGAATAACA
The DNA here is from genome assembly GCA_963691955.1 of Chloroclystis v-ata. Taxonomy (NCBI): domain Eukaryota; kingdom Metazoa; phylum Arthropoda; class Insecta; order Lepidoptera; family Geometridae; genus Chloroclystis; species Chloroclystis v-ata. The sequence continues at coordinate 9,585,239 of OY829905.1, forward strand.
AACATTATATAATTGGTACCATTTATAAATAAACATCTTCCTGGTTTAAAAAATACTAAGGTGAGTCGGTGCAAAATGAAAAGAGTAAGACGAACACATTTCGATTACACCTTTAGAATGATTTTGTCAGAGCTGGATACATTAACGAAACCACAATTGTGACACACGCCTTACTTTTCTACTAAGAAGATATTAATATTTAGTTAAAACAGAAACTCCTTGCCTTGCATAAAATCTCCTTGTTCAACTTATAGATACGTATAACGTGCGCAATTATAAATGAGTTCTGTAAATGGCGTCCGCTCGCATGCGTTCTCGCTCACTCTCTATCGCTGTCTATACTTTTATCCTTGTTTTGCCAATCGTACCATACCTACCCGCCGCCATTTACAGAATTCATTTTCAATTGCGCACGTTATAAATCAGTTTATAGCAACCAGAATTGAATGATTAAGTATAATCACTATTCCTTTTTTAAATATTAAACTCCTGGTATACAGCTACCATTGGTGGAGCTCTGATGTAATGCTGCAGTACGAGAAGATGCAATAAACTCGAAGGTTACGGCATTTACAGCAAAGAAATAAAGTTCAGTATCGTCATAAACGGTTGACGTACTCGCTCAACTATTCCATAATTGTACAGAAGTACCTATAAATAAATTAAAAAAGCCGCTTCGGCTAAGGGAGAGCACATTCGACGTCATGGGTTCAATTCAAACCACAGATAAGTTATCTGTGGTTAAAACACAGCCGAGCATAGTGAGAAACGACTTTTCTTCTTGATAAGGCAAACATCGCGAGGAAAGCGGCATGTTAAGAGTTTTGTGAGTATGAAAGACAGTAGGTAGCTTTGACCATAAATTAAGACTGAATTAATCTCTTTCGTGAAAGGCAATTCCAGTGTCCTTGCAATGGGAACGTAAATGGGAGCTTATGCTAGAAATAAAACACAAAGGAAAATTTATTTACTGAAAAAAGTGAAATAAAATTGGTGATTAATTTGACCGTAGCAAAACAAACGATCAAACTTGTTACAATTTACAATAACTAGGTACACTTTTAACGATGTACGTAGGTTGTTATTTCACGTGTTAGCGTGAAAATTTCTGACGCTCTTATTTCTGACGTCTTTAAAGAAAGTTATATAAAAATTACATCGGAATATTTCCATGAAAAATATATTCAAGAAGTTTCGCTTCTGATTTGTAATTCGAGCGATAACATAATTTTTTGAATTGATTAATAAAGTTTAAAAAATGTTATTGTTTACTTATTAAAATGCTACTAAGTAAATGTGTCTTAGATATTTTATTAATCTTGGTGAGTTTATGTCAGTTTTAGTGTCAGTTTTTCAGATCCTAGTTAGGTCTTATGCTTTCGGATAAAGTTAGTTGCTAAAGTACATTTAAATAATCATCCGTATTGTTTCAGGGTGCATTTGTTAACTTCTCAAAAAGCCGACGCAATTCTGACAGCGATGATGGTAAGCACGAACGCCTCAAAATATAAAACTTTGGAAACAGATTTTACTTTTTCAGTATCTACAAAGAAGTGGTTTGACTATTATTTTGAATTCGAGAAGTATACTGCACATAAAGGTTTGACTTTCCATGTTTCACAATATTGTACCTACTAAGCCTATAAAACAATTAAAGATATTTAAAATTGCCATTAAAATTGCAGACATCAGTACATACCTGCATGCATCTTTCGTCAGCGATCGTCTGCAACTATTTGAAACCCATGCAAATTATTTCCTGAGCAAATTATAGGTTCAATGTTAATATTTTGTTAAATTAAAGGTCGTATATATTTTTAGATCGAAATTCACAAACATCTTCGGGGCCAGATGTACTTGAGGAGGTGAGGCTGATTAATTTATGTCTTGCACTTAGATTTTCCGATAATATTTATAGAGTTTTCATTAATAACCTACTATATCTTTGTTTTCAGTGGCATATGGACTATGTGCCGGTAAGTACCCATTACAAATACCAATATTACAAATACAACCACAAATATTAGGTAGGTACCTAACTAACTAAGTTTTATTCGGTTTGAATTACGCGCAAAATGGTACCTACGTATTGAAAAAACATTAGTATTTTTCGAAAAATGCCATTTTAAAACATTAAAAATTGATTTTCAGATGGCACTAAAATATTTTTCTTGTAATTTTTTGGAGTTATGAGTTTCGAAAATTAAGCCAGCGTTAAAGAACACCGCAACGCTTGATGATTATAATGATTGTTTTCAGACGGGTTACCTCCCGGACAGCGTGTACCGGGAGCTAGCGTGGTACGGTATCCTTCAGATCCAGCCTCTTTACCGCAGCGCTAAGCACAAAATCGCCGCGAGATGGATCTGGCAAAACACACATGGCCGGCCGAATGTTATATTGGAAAATAAACAGGTGCTATTTTCGCTTGAACTGATTTGATCTCGTTTGTTTATCCACTTTAAATATTATAAGGAACCCTAATAAGCCGAATGAGTACGAAAATGAACGAAGCGAATGGGCAACTGTGGGTATACATAAAAGTCGTAATTAACAAATCCAGCGTGCATCGTGGATTTCCCGCTTATCCCAATATGACTGAACATAATTATTAATTTACTTACCTACCTATAATTTTTGATGGTCGAAGACCTATAATTTTCCTACTCATTTTTAATCGCCCTAGGTCAACGGGAGTAGGTATTTTTACTTATATAAGTTAGTTTTGCGCTTGGTTTTGAAAGCCGGATAAGGACCGATCGTAGAGCTTTCGTAAGAACTTTTTGATCATAATAATATCATCTTGAATAACGCGTCCTTAGTATAACATATATATAAATAGCATACAGGCCTCTTCTCTCAGAATTCTGCCGATATATCAATGTATTTTTATGTTTTAGAATATAGAGAACGAAGGTCCTCCAATGGCCTTAGAGACTCTTCTAGAAGAATCGCTCACGTGGTCCCGAGAGCAGCGTCTGATGCAAGACGTGTTCATGGAGATCGTGCGAACGGGCGGCAACGGGCTGACTGTGCGCACTGTCATCAGCGCCACGCAGAAAACTAGCTATATTATACAAGCGGGTAAGAGCCGTAATGAAATAAATATTGCCGGACAATTCACACAGCAACATCTAGCCCCGTGGCAAGCTCTAAGCTTGTGTTACGGGTACTAGTTACTCGTAGTTAGTTAGGATGGCTCAGTTTTCCGCATTTAGACTCAAAGGCGGTCCATTATGCGTTACCGGTGCTAGATATAGGTACATACAATTTTTATTAAACAGTATTTGCAGATCGTTCAAATTTTGTTCCGATGCGGGAATCGAACACGCAAGCTTCTGCGTCGCAAGCAGACCTTCGCTCGCTGCGCTACAGAGGTCGTCATAATAATAATGTATAATAATAATAAATCTGTAAGGGTCTGTAATTGTGTTTAAGAGGCCTTTTACCGGAAATCGCGAAATTGTTCGGTTTTCTCGTCCTAATTCTATGGTTTACGTTAGTTGTTTGATATTACAATTACATCTTTATAATAGTTCGTTTTCTCCTCTACAAAAGTAGTAAGAAACATTTTAGATAACTTGTTTATATATTGAGTAATAATCATTCTCCGGATACATGTTTCGTAAAAAACGCTCGAAGACCTGTTTTCTTAGCTCTAATTTGTAGATTCTAACGAATATGGGCGATCAAACTAATTTTTATTATGTTACGTATATCCTATTCTTCATTTAGAGTAGAGTACATTTTCGTTAAATGCTTTTATTCTAAAGATATACCGAATTTAATATCGACCGAAAATGCTTCGAAACAAACCTCAATAACTCCGAAGTTCTAAATCAATGGGACGTCATATTTATATCAAAATATTTATCAACATTTGCTTAAACTATGATATTAATTTTAATTTGTAGAACGATTTTGGTAATTTTTTATGAATAAAATAAAACTACCATAATTTAGTAGTTTTTTCATTCCGCCGGCTTTTTCCATTTAGTACCGCGCGAGCGCTTGTCGAGGTCGGACCTATGTCGGTTGTTCTTGAATAAAATATAGAAATATTTCGTAAAATGTCAGTGTGTGGGACTGTCAATTGCTGTAAAAACGCTGTTAGTGTGCGTGTATGTGTTATTGCGATACTACGACCGACATAAGTTGATCCGTTGATAACGATCAATTGTTATTTTTATTGATAACGATCAATTATTGTTGTTGCTGGCCTAAGAATTGTACCACTTGTTGCTGGCCTAAGAATTGTACCACATCATTGTCATCTTGTTTAACCTTATTTATTTGGAGGTTATGCTGTAGGATGTGGATTGCATATCTAAAGTTATCTATCCTAATTAAAAAACAACAAGGCAACTTTTTTTGGTGAAACCGTACAACGACTAAATGTAATTATGCCTATGATTTTTTTAGATTATGACTAACTTGCCGACCCGCCGACAGCTGCGCTTGCGTTTTTACGTTATTTACTAGTTTATGTTTTATAGCCTTTTTCGATCATTTTACTAACCAATACTGAAATCATATTTTAAATCGGACACGCGGTTCCTGAGTATTACGTTCAAACAAATAAACAAGCAATCTCCTCAGCTTGATAATTGTAGTATAGATTTCCATAATATTTATTACAAAGAAAATATTCCGTAATTTTTTGTTCTTATTTTTACCGTGTATCCAATATGTAAACAATAAATAATGTACCTTTCTAATAAATATATTATTTATTGTAAACATTAAATATGTATAGTAAAACCATTCTAAAAATGAACTTCCCTCCACAAAACCGTGATGATTTCAACGTGTGAGAGGAAAAACAGAAAAACAGAATACACAGAAAAAAAAATATAGAATTCGGTAGAGGGGCGTTCATTTTAGAAATGGTTTTACTATACCTTTCTAATAAATACAGGGCGTCCCAAAGTTATGGGCCATGGAGGGGAAGTACCTTAAATATCGTAGATAGTGAATTTTGCTCAAACAAGACTTCATTTTATTTTTAAGTTAGTAATTCTGCATTCATTGATTTTCTAAAAATTACTTGCTTTGTCTGGGAATCGAACCGACTTACATGTAGAAAAAAAATACTCGATTTTTATGATACCAATCGAATGAATAGCTAAAAAATAATAACTCTGCTTAAGTAACATAGTATTTTAAAAGAAAGGAACAACGTGAAATTAATTATTTGAATCAAATAAAAAACATGAAACATTTTTTTTTGTAAATTAATTAATTAAATTACTTACTTTTTAAAATAAAATGAAGTCTTCTTTGAGCAAAATTCACTATCAACGATATATATGGTACTTCCCCTTCATGGCCCATAATTTTGGGACGCCCTGTATATAAAATAACACCCCTATTCACGTTACCACTGCTGGGATAGGGACTTCTCTCTTGACGAGATAGATTAGGCCTTAATTCACCACGCTGGCCAAGTGCGGGTTGGTTTTTTTTTAATATATAAATGAAATATTTTCAATAAGTTCGTAATAAAATAAAAATAAATAGTTTATCAAAATAAAAATATAATGGGAATTATTCAAGATGACATTGTAGATAAATGGATATTCTACATCTGTCTATGACATAAATGTAGATAAATGGATACCAATAAATATAAAAATAAATATAAAGTTCGAAACTACAAAAATAATACCGAAACATAATTAAAACCTTCGATAACGAAACTTTTATTTATTCAAACACAAACATACCATCTAACAAAACAAGCAACTTATATATAATATAATTTATTTGTTTTGTTATAATTAGAATTTGTATTAAGTCCGTTCAATTTAGACTTTCGAACTTACATAAAGTCCCAACATTCGACAAAAAAAAATATTTAATTACAAACCTACACACCAAATTTCAGAAGAATCGGTTTAAAAATGAGCCCATAAGATGAGTGAGATGAATGAGGACATTTAACTTCAATAAGACTATTTTCAGTTTTATTCTTATATAGATAATTATTAATCATGAATGTTTTAATTTAAAATTATGTACTTAATTGATTTCAAATAATCAATCAGATTTAAAATAAATATTGATATTATTAAGATAAAACATAATTGATTCAAATATTGAAATAAAAATATCCGCCATTTTGAATTTAGGAAAATATATTAAACACCTATCAATTAAATAAAAACATTAATATAATAATTATTTCAGAATGAAACTGAAAAAAATCCACTCAATAAAATGGAATTTATTCGATGCCATTTTCTACAGATCTAAAATAATTATTAGTATATTTGTATGTTTTAGATCGACGAAGTATCAAGATCATTTAGTATTTTTCATAGAATTCGCGTGACGCGCCGGTCACGTGGTGCATAAAATATCCAATTTCGCAAAACTTCAAAAAATTAACAGGGCTCTTAAATGCTCAAATTATGATGCTGAAACTTTATTGACGATGTTAAGATTTTTTTCTGCATGTATGTATGTTAACTCTTAAACCAATGATCCGATTTTGATGAAATTTGGTAGATATACATTTAGAGGTCTTGAACACAGGATACGCTATTTTAATTCTTGCTCCAGTTATGATGATAAATATTGTACAAACCCCCATACAAAAATGACATTATGTGTTATTTCGATGTATGGTCTAGGTACGTACTTATATTTAAATTATTGTTAGTAAAACACAATACGCCTAATTAAATAATTCAGGCGTTAATCGCCTGAATAATAATGAAATCCAGTCTAAATATTCCGCGAATAATATTTTGATCGCGGAATTGGTACCTACTGTGGTACCTGCTAATTAGAATGATAGTCGAGAAGCGAGTAATTTAGTACCTAACTGAATACCAAAACTTTAGTAATTTGACAAAAATACTCGACCAGTGCGAACTACGCATTAAATTGATAAAAATTTGGTTAACATGAGCACCCACTATTCCCCCCGTTTGTCATGTATATAATAGTGGGTGGTGGTAGGGGGAATCGTGTGTGGTGGGGGTGGTAGTACATAGGTTTTTAAGTAAATTCTTCAAAGGAGGTTATCGATCTAAGTGTGTATCTTTAATGACCTCTTCTAGGCAAATACTTCGTCTGCGAATCAAGCGAGCCCGACTTAGACGCTTTCCGTCAGCAAGCGAACGTCCACGAGCGCGCGTGTGCTGACGGCTCGAGGCCGGTGCCGCTGGCCGTGGACGCCTGTATGGACGCGGAGAACACGCCGTTTGAGTTCGACCGGGAAGGCTGGGCCTTCTGCCTCGGCGATGGAGAACGGGTGGACGACGTGTACGATGACCACGGGGTGTTGAACTGCGGGAACAAGACCAAGGTAGGAATAATTCAAATTCTTTATTGTTATCACAAATATAACAAACATAAATTCATATTGAGATAAACGGGCAATACACGAACCTTATTTACACTAACGCATCATTAACTTAAAAAAGAAGAACAAAGATACTAACTTATTAAAAGAAAACATAAAATAATATAGGTACCTACTTAAAAAACTAGGGTTTAATGTATTATACACTTCAGAATATAGAAGAGAAGTTTTGGCTAAGTGGGTGCACTGCACACTCGACTTTCATTCCGAATTCAGCATTCATTATAACCCCTATTTAATACGTTCCCGTGTTTTCAAAGCGCACATAGTTTTTTCACGAAGAAAAGTCCAGAGTGATTTGATTTGAACCCACGACCTTCGGAATGAAAGTCGAGTGTCCTCGCACTTAGACAACACGGCTTAAACGAGAAAATGAGTACTTATATTTTTTTTATTCCAGCTCTCATTCGACGACTTCTTGGACCAATGTGCTATAGACCAGAATGTCGTGATTCAGTTTGAATACTATGGCGATGAACCTCGCAAAGATATCATCGGTAATGGGACAATATGTACTTCCTGGGACCCATGTCGTTTTGCCTATCTCTACAGAGTTGAAGTAAGTATAATAAAAAAATATATATCTATGTATGTATTGTATATTATATTAAGTAAGTACTTATATCAGAAATCTAGCACCCGTAACACAAGCTCGAACTTACCACGGGGCTTGATGTTTCTGACTGCAATCTATGTGAACCAAGAACATTTTACCAGTGTCTTTGATATGAAATAATAGATAGTATGTAGATTTTCTCTGTCAAAAAGTTGCCTATGTGCTTTCCTGGGATTGAAGAAGTCCTTATTATCAAAAAAATATTCGATTAGATTCTCACCTCGGGACAATGCTTTACGTATGTACGATCTGCAGATATTTCGGGAGTTCTGTCTGATTTATTCCACATAAATATATGCAATATATTTTATAACACATAAAAATAGTCAGAAGAAGCTTCAAGCTTACCACGGGGCTAGATGTTACTGTGTGAAGTGTCCAGCAATATTTATATTTATTAAATCTTCGCAGCACCCTGAACCCACGCCACCAGAGTCACCACAGACCACGAGAGACCCCTGCGACACCACCGAATGCCCTGAATGTCTCCCAGATTTCACCCAGGATGTCATCCTTATCGATGGCGATGATGAGAACAAGGAGACGGTCACAGAGAAGACCAAATCAACAACATAACTGGTATTTGACTTTCAAAATGTTCGTCAGTTATTTATTTGTATATGGTTATACTATTCATTTTAAAACAACGGGATTCTCGCGGTTCCGAGCGAGGAGATGTCGCTTACTCCTCCTCCTGAGAAAGACAATTCTTGTTGTAGTCGAAACGTCGAGTGTTTGACTTTTTTTGGAAATACAATACAATACAAAAACACTTTATTGTACACCAAAAATACAAATAAAACATGAATAAAAACACACAAAAAGACACGTAGGTACAATGGGCGGCCTTATCGCTAAAAAGCGATCTCTTCCAGGCAACCTTTGGATGGAAAAGAGAGATGATATTTAAATAAGACAGGGGTGTACTAATACTTATACACTTACAAGAAAATACTAATCTATATATATAAAAGAAAGTCGTGTTAGTGCCTGAACTTATAACTCGAGAACGGCTGAATAGATTTGGCTGAAAATTGGCAGGGAGGCAGCTTAGAACCGGGGGAAGGACATAGGATACTTTTTACTGCTTTTTTTTTAAATCTAATATAATGCGGGCGAAGCCGCGGGCGGAAAGCTAGTTAATAATAAATATAATAATATATAGAATATATAATATGTGAGTAATTCCCCTTGTTATAAAAGTAACATAACAGCTAGGTAGGTAAATAATATTTCATTGTATTTATTGACTTGTCCAACCAAGTAATCAGAAATACCTGTTTATGTTTTTGGAAGAAACCCAAATTATTTTTGCTGGATTTTGATTTGCCGATGTACTAGTTAGTACCTTAATATTTATTCTATGTATAAGTATTAATAATTTCGTCAAGGGGCACGGTAGACTCGATCGAAACCTTATATGAATAACAAAACATAAAAATATTGATTTTGAGTCGACAACATTATATCCGCAAAATTCGGATTATGGAGAATTTCGTCAAATTTCACCCGAGCGTAGCCGGGTTTTCATCTATGTATATCATCTAATTCAATAAAATTCCTAATTAGTCTTTGAAAAAAGATTTTCTCTCTGTTTCAGTTGATGAACACCTCTGATTGCTGGATGATTTATAAATTTAATATTATGTTCGTTTTCCTCACGTTTTCCTCAACAACTCATTGGATAATTATGATTTGATTTTATTTTAATTAGTAGGTATTCTGAATGCTATACATTTAATTTGAAATAATAAGTCTTTAAACTTCTATGCGTAATTCCTAATTTAATGCTATTAAGGAAAAAAATACTTAAGTATATAAATGTTTTGGTAAATGCCTTTGATGAAGATGGAAGATGAATTCCTAATTTAATGTTATTAACGAAAAAAATTATAAATGTTTTAGTAAGTGCCTTTGATGAAGATTAAAGATGAATTCCTAATTTAATATATTTAAAATAATTTAAATATACGCAACTTTTATTTTTTATAATAAATTCAAGGTATATTTGTCTATGTCATTATATGTATAGTAAGTACCTATGCATTTGTTACAGGACTCAATTTTATTTTTGAGACATGCGTGGGGTTATTAGAAGCCCTACCCCAAGTTTGTGGAAAAAATAATCAAACATACCTACTAAACACCTATCTATCTACTTTAAAATTTTTCTGTGACCTTTCCTTAAAATACACATCAATCGTTTTTATCTGCACAAATCAGCAAAATCTATTAAACAGTTATTTTTAAATTCTCCAACGGAATCCGAAAGAGTTCCATAACTTTTTATCCGTGTCTATGACCCATTCATGGGGCATTGTTGCCAATCTAAATGCGACAAAAAACCGGGTTGTGGCCCTTCTTTCACGGTCCTGGCGACGGGGACCGGAGACTTAGCCGATACCGATAGCCGGCGACTTTGCGGCCGCCGCATGTCTCGGCATAGCCATGGCATTCAGTTCAGTCAGTCAGCCGCGCGCCCCCACGCGAGCCGCACGTATACACGCACGGCGTAGGTATACATTCCGCACCCAACAAACAGTGATAAACAACACAATATCCCGACAACCCGAACAGTGCAAACTAAATCCTAACGGAATTGCGTGCGTTGGTACGCAAATGCTGGCTTTCAACTAGTTGTTCGAAAAATAAACATAGCACTCCGGTAAGTTTATTATTTATACACACTTCTAAGTTCCCAGGATTCTTCTCTAGTGTTTCATAAAGTAATGTTAATTACCCAATGTTGATATTCTTAGTAGTTAAAATGTTTTAGTGAAAGCGAAACTGTATTGGTTCCTGATGCTATGTTTTGTTTGACTGGCCGGGCATCAGGTTTGTATCAGCTTTGTTATGTATCTATAGGAGTCAACGAGTACTAAGTGGTCTAACATTGGTATCAATTTACAATTGATTTACACGCTATTGTTGCAAACTATTTGATCGTCATGTTAGCTGTCGTCCTTAATTTCAATACGGACTTGTGAAGGTTAGACATTCGCGTATTAGTTGTATAAAAACTTAATTGCGTATTTTCTTGATTATCTGCTTAATCCCTCAAGCTTAAGATGAGGAAAAGTAGTGTTCATATTAGTATTGAAGTTAAACAACCGGTTTGGCACTCATGATTTTGTACGAACTTCCGCTTATATGGATGTTAAGACACAAGACATTGTTCACGATAACACGACAGGATGGAAGTGTGACCAACAAATTACATTTATTTAATAGTACCTAGTTTATTCATTTCATTAATGGTTATTTTCATTCATCAGTTGGTGTTGACATTGTCGTTTGTTTACTACAAACTTAATAATAAAAATAAGATGAGTTATTAATGTAATAATACGTATGACCCATTCAACGATTGTCTAACAGGATTTCTCTTTCTGAACTTCAGTCCCTGGGAAATTTCAAGATAGAGTTCGATTTGCCAAAAACTACCAAATTTCGGGTAATGGAACAGTATGAATGACATACACAGAATAAAAAACTAAAAATCGGCAAATTAGATTCATTATCATTTATATTGAACCCACAGATAACCCCCATTGAACCTAATAAACTAAAAACAAACTAACTTACTCCATGACAGAGCTATATATTTATTATTAGTACTTATAGATTATCTATTTTCTTTATGTTTTCCTTGTTTAATTAATTTTAATTAGGTGCATTTAAACAATAAAGTGTCGTTTGTATTGTTATGTAAAATTACATTGCACATGCATGCTTTTACTAACTACCTACACCTACTTTTTTTTTAAACTTAAACCTACGACTAATAAAGATCTATTAGGTTCAAGTTGGTATGCGCAGTATCAACATAAAAAACTTAATTAGGTAATAAAACGTCATACTTATAGGATTACATTGTTTGATTAATTCTGCAATCTAAAAGCACCTAAATCTTTTATTAGATAAGAAACAAACATAAGCTACGAGTTATAATACGAGCAACGCTATTAGTGATCCGAAACTCAATAACCATTTAATGAACCTTCATTATAATCCGAATGTCATGGTTGAAGCACGCCCCTCTGGTAAATCAATAGACCGGCACGTGGGGACAAAAGCCCACACCAGACACACTCCAAATGAAACTGCATTGAATCCTGCAACTTGAAAGGTGACGTTTACGGCAGGGCCCGGCTTTTGAAGCCTGTAATCTATTTCAGTCCCTCATTATACAAGAGAAGGTAATTTAGTATTTTGATTGGATTTGTATTTACGAGCAGATAAATCATTGGTGAAACGCCAAGGAAATATATTTACTGGCTTCGTTCACTGAAATGACTGCGATCACACCGTCATTTTCAATTCATTAGTGCAATAGGCAAATGTAGGTAAGACTATGAATGGACCAAGAGCCTGTGATGGCCAGACCTTCCTTTAATTCACAAGCGTGAAAATTCTTTCATGTGTATGTCTAACATAGGTAAGAATAACCCCCAAACATGAAACCTGGATCGCGGTTCCTTTGGGAGATAACAACCTTTTACCTGTTATCTCCCAAAGGAACCACGATCCAGGTTTCATGTTTGGGGGTTATTCTTACCTATGTTAGACATACACATGAAATAATTTTCACGCTTGTGAATTAAAGGAAGGTCTGGCCAGACCGGGCTCTTAGTATAGACTAATAATCTGTGATGGCCAGACCTTCCTTTAATTCTGAAGCGTGAAAATTATTTTATGTGTATGTCTAACATAGGTAAGAATAACCCCCAAACATGAAACCTGGATCGTGGTTCCTTTGGGAGATAACAGGTAAAAGGTTGTTATCTCCCAAAGGAACCGCGATCCAGGTTTCATGTTTGGGGGTTATTCTTACCTATGTTAGACATACACATGACAGAATTTTCACGCTTGTGAATTAAAGGAAGGTCTGGCCATCACGGGCTCTTAGGTTAGAAGCTAATGAAGCTTATTTTATAGCTTGCGCCTGATCACCCTTGTTGATCGTGAGAGAGTTTGAGCATTGTTATGTATGGTGTGTAACAATATGACTTTATCAGCAGAAGGAGGTTATATTTTTTAGTAATTTTCATTTAGCAGTATAGGTCAGTTTAAGTATCTTTTATTGATGACAAATTACACTAGATTATATTCCAAATCTTTATAAAATCAATGCCACTTTTTGGTGTAATTTTATAAATCAAGAAAGGCTGAGCCGATTTAGGTGCTTTTAGTTTTAAAAAAGTCGAAGTAGCCCCTTAAACTCACAAGTCATCGTAACAATAGTGAATTATACTATCCACATACTTAGGTACCTACTTGTAAAAGTCCTCTATAGAGGAAGTAATATAATAGTCCATCCTGCTATAAATTATAGATTTATTAGCCTCCACCTTAAATAATCAAAGGCCTCCACGAAGCAGTTAAAATATTAATAGATCAGGATTATTCTTCAAATATTGAAGTATATTGTACCTATTCATTATATTGAACCTTACCTAAATTAAAAGCCTGGGGAGATAATTCCCCTCTCTAAAACTATTAAAAATATTATTTTAGTTTTTGGGAAAAATTATGTTCCTTTTACCTTACACGTGCTTTAAAGCGGTGAAGACTAAATAAATAAATATTGCCGGACAATTCACACAGTAACATCTAGCCCCGTGGTAAACTCAAAGCTTGTGTTACAGGTGCAAGATTCTAATATACTTAATTTAATATACATATGTAGATAGATATTTTTAATTTTTATTAGAATTTAAGATTTTTGTCATTTATTTCCATAAAATCCTGAAGATCAGTTGAACAATTCAATAAATACAATTCATACATTAAATTAAAATACACAATGGAAACAAAGTAGACATAAAAAATACGTTTCAGTTTCAGTAAAACCTCAATGTTTTGAAATGGACGAAACTGTTTAAAAATGGATAGTGTAACTTGCGTGAACAAAATAAACTAAGTATATAAGGTATGTAATTACCTCTATTATATCTCTCATCAATGTACTAGACATTTGTGCATGAAATAAAATGAACTCGCCTCGCATTTATAATATTGAAATGAGACTGCGGAAGATATTTTTATATGGCATGATTGCCCACCATACGTTTAAAGTGCCTTGCTCATTAGAAATGTGTTATAAATATGTTATAGTAAAAGGTTATTGCTGGATTAACTGTACGGTACAGGTAGACGGAAACATCTTGCTAATGGGTTTAATCCTTAGATCCAAAGCGTTTGATATGACTTTATTGATTCTACTAAATATCTTATATAATCGCTGGCTAAGTGTGGGTTGGGTTAATATCACATGTTCTTCAAACTTTATCAAAGTTTTCATACAATTTCAAGAAGAAAAATCCATAGATGTGCAGCGACCAGCGAGGTTTGAACCTAACTTTGAAATTAATGTCGAGTGTGCTCCATCCATACATAGCCAACACGGCTTACCTCATACCTCAACCTTATCATCATCATAACAACCCAACAGCATGCGACATGGGGGACTCAGTAAAATCGACATGTTTAGGCAGGTTGGTGAACGCAGTAACGAAGCGAATTGACGAAGCCACGGGTAGCGATCGGATGATATTAGGCTAATGCCATGCCTGATGCCACCAAAAGAACAAAACCACATGGCACCAAAAGTTACCTCAGAAAAATCTCTAACTCCGAACTGTTTTCTTAATACCTACGCGTCTAAGAATTTACATTCCGTAAAAACAGTACCTACTTACTCGATTTAAAGTTGTCCAACAGCAAAGTAGACATAATAGTAACACGACATTCACGCTTTATTTAGTGCATAGCATGATGCGGTAAATTCTAGAGCTAGGTAATCAGAAACATTACGCAAGGTGCTACTTTTCCGAGCATGAAATCTTAGGTTACCTGCAGTTCCGTGACCAGTTAGTCCCTGAAGATTGTTGACACATTTGCGCCATCCTAATTGCAAATGAGTAGGGTTTAAATTGCCGTAACACGAGCAGGCTTGCGCCAAGGTTCGCGTTACACCCTGTTGACGCAAGAGGACACTCCTAGTAGATTAGTTATTCCCGTCTGCTGTCGGCGTAAATTGTGTATTGTTTGCTAAGAGGGTATAAATTGTGTGTGTACGATTTGCACATCTTTGCACACCATAAGCATTTAGGTAACTACCAATTTTATTTATCATCATCATCATTTCAGCCATTGGACGTCCAAAACGCCGCAAAGTTCGAAATTGTTTTCTTCTTTGATCTGACTCTATTTGGATGATTATTGGTAGAAAGCTAGTTAGAACCAGGAGAACGACATAGGATACTTTTTACAGTAGAAAAATGTTATAACGCGGGCTAGTCAATTATAAATTTGAATTTAGTTGTATAAAGAACGGTGTCTGTTTAGTGCCCTGCTTTTACGAATGTCTTATTAACAAGACATTACCGATTCGCAAGCAGGTTAATTACCATTTTGCATTACTTATCTCATAAAAGTACTGTTTCAATAATGTAAATAGTTAGATAGTTTAAATAATTATCTCTTTCTAATTTTATTCAACATTAGGTACTTAATAACATTCGTAAATTTCCAGTCCTTTTATAAATTATCATACCTAACAGTAAAACAACTGAGAATTACCCAATAGTCTAGCGTAAGACTTCGTTGCCCCCTCTTAAATACCTGTACAAGAGAAGAATTACTTGAATTCCTATAAATCGGCGCATTTTTACGATATTCGCAACGGTACTCTTCGAGCAGCATTCCAGGTTGACCCACGAGACAGGCGCCGCGTCTGTCCATGGCCAACCTTACAACTTAATATAACCTCCTTGTATGTGTACATCCTCTTTCTTATGATGCAACCTGGTGTTGAACCTACTTTCATACATGTCTCAAGCTGTGCAGTGCGTTGGTGTGATCATTAACGGCTTCCCTAGGCTATCCGGTATCCGTTATAGTAGCTACCTGCACTATGCTAAAACTTTTGATGATAAAACATTTTTCTAAAAAATATTATACAGAACGACTTTATGGATGAATATGATAACGTCGTGGATAAAGGGCAAAAGTCTAATCACTCAGGATTCTTGATGTCCGATTCTAACTCTAATCCTGTGTGGGAACTGCACTGACATATCGCTGTGGTGTACCTATATTGTGCCTTATGCCTGCTGAATTGGAATTCTAACGAGAGCAACTCTTCAACACGGAGTAACACCTACAGTATTTTACAAGTCATAGTCATAGTCATAAATATTTATTTCCATAGTTTGCATTGTACAAATCTTGGACACGTCAATTGTTACAAAAAATATAATAAAACAACAATTCCTGGGATTAGCGCGTTCAAACAAACAAACTTTTCGGCTTTATAATATTAGTATAGATAAACTTAAATTAAATAGATAAAGTTAAACATGCAAGCGAAATTGTCGGCTAGTTTTCTATAAACTAAATTGTTTTCTACTTACGCATTTAGCAGACACGCACTTCGCAGCCATTACGAATGGAGTACTTGAACTTGATATGTGCCCTACAGGTGTGGCGTGTGAACACACGTCAGAAAAAACCATGGCGTGGTATCTTCTATCCATTACAGAAATATTTCTGCAACTACTCTAGCACACTTTTTTTATAGCTCGGCATAAATTAAGAGCCTTATTGATAATTGAACTGAGTGAGAGATTTAAACTTTATGTGTATTTAATTATTACACTTTATTTTTATTATTGCCGCGTTGTCGGCAATTGAAACCTTATCTTCATAATTTCAGCCGTCGGACGTCCACTACTGGACATAGGTACCGTCGGTCGGACGTAGCCTGCATCCACCGTGAACCAACAGGACGTCAGACGCTGAGTTTCCCGATCTGTGGTCTCCATTTCAGAACTTTCCTTTACGTAGGTACCTACTATTTGGCCTGACCATTGCAACTTTTATACGCTGGGCTATGTCGGTGACCCGCGTTAAACCTTTTATCAAAATTACTAAAGCCTCAAAATCACAAGCAGCGTTTTATGAGGAACATCTTTAAAATATCTACAGGGTTAAATTATCAACGTTTCATTAAAAATATGTTAGTCATCGGGAAATCCGCATAACATGATATGCGTCATTATTATCCTTATAAGATGCTTCTTTTTGTTATACAGCAACGTAGGTACCGTGTCTTAGATAGCAATCAACTTATAAGAATTAAAGCTGATAGGTACCTACATAGAATAGAATATAACTCAAAAGCTTTTTTTCGAAGATTTTTCTTATCTCGTTTTTATCAGATTTAGTTTAATTACAACTTTTGTTATTTCCATACAAATGAGAAGCTAGGTAAGCTTACTAAAATTCCGCGTATATTTTAAGATGCTCTACATTATACAAATATTAACAAACACATAAAGGTTAAAATATGCACAACATTCAAACCAACCTTATGATTGGTTTTGTTTGTTATTCAGAGATTAGTTTTGTTTGCTTCACTCGCTTATTTGGGTGTATCATCTGCTGAGGCATCATATAACTATGTGTTCTACCTATGAAATTGTTAATCAGAATTCATTATCATTTTAGCCATCGGACGAACACTGCTAGAAATAGGCCTCCCTTAATGATTTCCAGGTACCACGGTCAGATGCAGGTTGCATCCACTGTGAACAGCTTTGAAGAAGCATTGAATGGCGTAAAATAAAGCCTTTTCAAAGTAGCAAATAGGTATAGTTCTTGAGAACGGACTTATGACGATAAACATCTCGCTATCTTGCGAAAGGCGTGATTATATACCTACTTATTCGCAGTTTCCTCAAATGCCAGACGTGTGATGCGCAGGTATTGTTGGACCGACGCCAATAACAATGTTTCAAAGATAAGTAAACAACTTTGGAGTCAAATACAAAGCCGTTTTCCGGATTTTGAAGGTTTTCTTGAATTATTGTTCCTCGAGATTATATCTAATAGATATTACATGAACATTCATTCACAGGTCTATCTCATTTTTTTTTAACGACAACTTTCATACATATGACATATCCTAGGTACTAGCTCAAACATTGTATGAACTGGAACAATTGGCTATGACGATTATTATAATACTCAAATACCTACTTGATAAACGACGAGTTAAGTGCGGGTAAAAAAGCTTTAAACTCCCAATAACCACGTAGGACATTATAGTACGGGAGGCGACGATGCTAAATGGGGATTTACTCGAGCGTCAAAGAGACCTATTGGGTTGCATTTGGTAGATGATAAGAAGAAAAAAATTGTATGAGACCGATGTGTTTCATCAGTGGGGGAAGCGACCATAGATAATTAAAAACTTATTTAAAAAAATACTGTTGTATGGACGTACTTAAGCGCGTCAGTAAGTGATAGATTCTATAAATCAGATTCAATAAATTGAAAATCAGCTTAACATACTTACATACTTAAAAATAATTTAGGAAATATGATTGATAATATACGTTTGTAAATCTGATTGTTTACACGGTTGGGGTGAGTGTACGTAAACGTTAAAAAAATAAAAATCGCGACTCATTTTTTTTGACTCATTTTCAAAAATATGAACAAAAAAAATCAGCATTTCCAAAGGTGTTAGAGCGTCAGATTTAGATGTATATGGTTCATCTTTATGTTCTGATTCTACCATATCTTAATCTGACGATTATCTAAAGTGATTCGCCTAATCTGACAAAAGTAAATTTTGTTCCTTTATAATTCACGTTCGAACATAGATTGATTTTTTATATTTGGTGGAGGTACTTGTCTGGGTACTAGCTATCTCCAGTATCTTAATCTGACGCGCTCGAGTAAATCCCGAAATCCCCTCTTCGGCTCCCCTACTATTAAGGAAACCGGCACAATGCTATCATAATGTACGCGTAAACTCTTTCGTTAGATAGAATAATGACCAAGTCGAACAGGGCTTACCATTAATGTTATCGACTAACTTATTATCCGTAAAACTTAACTGGCGTTGTTGACTCACGCGCAAACACTTTAGTAGTAACTTTGTCTTCTGTGACTTGTTGTCTTTGCTACGTTCCTTCCATAGATTGTGTGTCATGACAGAATCAACAAGAACCTGTATTCAATTTGTATTACCTACTGTAGTAAAAGTTAAAATTTAATTTCAACGTAATAATATAAATTCGAATTATTATTGCTAAACAATAAATGTAGCATTAACAGCAATCTCAAGCCAATTAGTTGGCGGTGAACGGCAACTAACGAATACTTATGTTCGAGACTGGTTCGATTCCAGCAAAATTACAATGCGAATTATTACACTCAATATTGTCCTTCAGAGCAATTGCAACTTATTATATCAGCAAGGAATTGCAGCAATTGTAGAAAATTACGCAGTTGAATTACCTTAGTAGGTATTTTGTTTATGGTATACTCTATAGAAATATGACGTTAGGATGTGATCACGAGGTCTGTGAATCCCTGTAGCTGGCTTTGACATCACACTGTTCGTTGGGAAGCTCTTATAATCTCCAAAGGTACAATTCACTATCAACCGTCGCGTCTTTCGTTGAGTAGGTATTGTTTTACTCAACGAGTTTTGATTGAGTTATGTTTGTAGAATTTTTTAAAGAGCTACTAATTAATTTTAAATAAAAATGTTATTTTTACACATTACTTTGCATCGCGTTATAATAGATTTTCTTGCGGTGAAAATAGCCTATGTTATTCTGGTAATTATTGTTGAAAGTCTCAGTTGTTTTCGCGTGAAAGAGTAGCATTTATAAGATGAGTAAGGAATGAGAACTTTGATTATGAATATTTTGTGGTAGCCCAAAGAATAATGAATCAATTATTTACCATTAAAGCTACCTAATCAAAATTTCCAAACCGCATTTTTATCAAGGCATACCAATGGCGAGTGGTTTTTTGTGATTCTCAGAACTTCCTTAAAACCCGTCAATTTGCTGTGGCTTTGGGCCGAAGGTCGACAACCTTACGTAGAGGGTATCGTGACTCATCAGCAAGGAAGTGAGCCTGTCTGACAAGATCCCAAAACATGGACGAATAAAACTCATTAAACCAGCGAAATGGAACTACTAAATGCGTTACTTCAGAACAATTATTTGGAATGAGCTGGAGTGTAAAGTGGCTGATGTTATCTGTGACAACATTGAGAGCGTTTAAGATTTAAAGTGTACATTTTGTGGTTCAACAATGCGGTACAAGTAAACAGACAAAGAATAAACAATGACTCTTAACGAACAAGTTTTGAACAAAAAGTATTACTTATTATTACGTATAATAATGTATTTGTAATCAATTTTCTATTTATTATATCTTTATAATAATAATAAAGATCGATCACTTAAGAAGGCACCTTACAGGCCGCTTATTTAAGGACTATTAATAAATATTTTTTTAATAAACCAATTATATTCAAAGAATTTCACCTACCTAAACATTATTTACTGAGCTTTGTAAATATAATTACGGCATGCTTATTCAATAATTGTACATAATGACCCACATTCCTGAGTTGCATTATTATGTATAATTGTCCATTAGTGTCCCACTGCTGACCAAAGGTCTCCCCCAATCACAGCCAAGAGTAATTGAGTTTTTCTTTTATTTGAGTAAAAAATATATGTAGGTACCTACTTTTAGTAACGCCGTACTTAATAAATTAGATTCTAAAAAGAGTCCTACTTAAAACGTCTGTTTTAAGTAAAGATTGGGCGGCATGTTCTGACAAATTTGATAGTTTGAAGGAAATTGTGTCTTGGCAGCGTGGTGAATTCCTGAAAAAATGAAAGTCCCTGTGTCCTAGCAGTGGGAACATAAATAGGGGTGATTATAAAATAATAAAGCTTATTTAAATGCAGATCTCCTTTCGGTTGTTGAAATAGCATGAAAATAAACGTTCAAAGAACGTCAGCGATGTATTCCTTTGCCTATTATGTTTCGACCGCCAAACCACTAAGTTCCTATTGTAAGCTACTTCGTCAGGCTTCACATTCAATGGAAAAGAAAACTACCTTCACTCAACCTTCACGACATCAATTGGCAGAAGGTTCTTTGCAAACGTAATTGGGTGCAGTAAGTACATTACAAAACAATTGAATCGTATTACATTGGCCGCGTAACGCCATTGCGGTAGATGCATTACAAATGGAATTAAATGAGCGGTAACTAGATGGGGCAATTGGTGTGACCTCAGATTATAACCTCTGACATTTTAAGCAGATTCGCTTCTGCTTATTCATTAGCAGGGTAATCTGTTGTTATTCAATTGATGTGAAGGTTGTGTAGTGGTATAAGAAAACTAGCCATCTCTTCCCGTGCAGGCAAATCTACTGAGGGATTTAATATACGACAAGACGACAGAAGCGTCGTTCTATGTAACTACCAATGTACTGCGCTGAGCTGCCTGATAATCATAGTGATTTTAACAATTCCGCGTCTTAAAAATAAAGGATAAATGTCTTAAGTGTCCTAAATTTTTAACAACACAAAAAAAGTTGTAAATTTTTGGCAATAAATGTTGATTTATCTCCAAGGAAGACTAATGTCTAGTGACTGCCGTAAATCGATTTACGATCGAGTTCTTTATAACCGTGTTCGTTGTCTACCCAGCTCTACCTGAAGAACAAAGTGCCCATGACCACGAAAACCGTGCAATATCTCACCTTTTTTTTGATCTGAAAGTGTGAACAAATTATAAAGCTATTTCCTCACAGATTGCTTTAACCGCAACCGCGCAGACATGGATGCTCCTCACGCCTGCACCTTGAGATTGAGCTGCAAGACGTGACCGAACTAACTCATTTTCCTCACTATTTTTATAACAGGATAAATATTTATCAAGGTTGGTGTTTATCTAACCTTTAGGTGAGCTCAAACATGGGCCAAAGATACTTTTATAGTGAATGACTTAGTTATAAAATATTAACTCCAAAAAGGACTTTGAAGATGACAGCTATTATTCAAACTTTAAAAAATCGATAGTTCTCATCAATTAAACTTAGGTTTAATTTAATACCGTTACTTATTATAAAAAAAATTAGGTTAACGATAGGTAAGCCAAAATCTTCAAACCCAAAATATATGCTAAAGAAAATGCCCACTCCATTGGAGCTCAAACCCGCGTCTCAGGCATATAGAGCCAGCTTTCTAACAAATAAGCTCACGATCACCTGATTCGAAATTCTGCTATGCATAGTATTTTCATTTTTATTTGCTTACCTGAAGTAGCCTACTAGGATTTAATCTGTGCCTGAAGGTTAGATATAAATCGACCTTTACAAAGTAAATATTTATCCTGTTATAAAAATACTGAGGAGAATGGTAAGTATACAAAAGTTTATCAGATTGTGTGTGTATAGGTAATTTACGCTGAAACTGTTGATCTGTACCTACCTATTGTCTGAGTTATGTAGAATATCAGATTTTCTATAATAAATATAAAGAATTATATATTTATTATTACATTTTTTTAATGTATAGAATAAAATAAAGTTGATTGTTATCACGCGAAAAGTGTTTTTATGTAGGTATACAAGATTACTTCTATAGAATACATAAAGATCCGTAAGTTAATGTCGCTGAAAATACTGAAAACTAGGCTTCGAAAACTTTGGATAACAAGTACCTAAGGCTTCATGAATAAATCACAGCAGCAATTCAATCGACCCGATTAATAGCTTCTAAGTTCTGACTATCATATGTAGACAATAGAATTCAAGGTAGGTTAGTACTTTCGCTTGATGGCACGCTTAACCCGGGGCCTAAAGTTTCAGTTCAAAGCCTACAAAATCGATTGTAAAAATCTGCTACAGCTAAGGCCTTTGGAGGTCTGCGGCTTGTGGTTTTATCTAAGGTTAATTTATCTTATAACAATTGTTTATGTACATAGATAAATAAAATTAACCTGCTTTGTGGTTGAACTGTAAGCGCCTTGGTTTATGTATACTGTTGCTAAGGTATGTTCATATTCATAGCAACATCTAGCCCCGTGGTATGCTCGAAGCTTGTGATACGGGTGCTAGATTTCTGATATAATTTAAATATGTATATATTTATTTTATTGTACATAGAAAACATCCAGACATGATCGTACAAATGTTTGTCTCAAGGCGGGAATGGAACCCGCAACCTTATGCGTCGCAGGAGGACCTTCGCCCGCTGCGCCATTGAGATACTATCACGTTACCTTTATTATACCGAGGAGTATTTTAAAGCCCAATGTAAAAAACTATTCATTTACAATATTAATTGTACTAGACACTTCATTTGCGTTTCTTGGCTACGAATTTATTTATCTTTACTCTCGGAATAAATAACATGTTTTCGCAACACAACACCAAATAAATAGAACTAATGAACAACCTACAGATAACGCTGAATAGGTATTTCCAATTCAATACCTATAAAGAGACGTTGCGAAAAGCAGGTCTTTGAACTCCTTTTGTCTGAAAAGAATGGATCATCATACGACACGCCTGACACACTTGAATGCTGATTTGACTAAAATGATTTTCCTATGGCTCAACATGTCTCAATATACTTACACCTATATTCATAATAAAGATTACCATTTCAGCTTGGGGATAAATCGGTATTTTGTTTGTTTGTTAAGTTCGTTAGTTCTCTGGGTACACTTCGACTTTAATTTTGTTAAACTATTCTCATGGAATTCAGTAGTTTCAGTTGGGTACACCGATCTACCTGGGCTTGTCAACATTGGTAGAAACTTCGATTTATAAAATCGATCATACGGTGTCTATACAATGCATTAACATGTTAATTACGATGTTGACGTCGAGATCTGTGTTACTTATCACACTATTGTAATTCTGGGTCGTGTTATCATTTTATTATGCACTCAGACTATAAAGTTTTGGATTTATCCAATGACTTTTAACAGAAAGTCAGAACATGCCGGTTTCCTCACGATGTTTGCCTTCACCGTAAGAGTACTTGTTTTTAAAGCACACGTATTTTTTTAAGAAGAAAAAGTTGGAACCCACGACCTCCGCTATGAAATTCGACATAGCCAACACGGATTACTTAATTTAAACCAACGTCACCACTCTTAACTTCATTATTGAGGATATTATTTTCTCTAAAACGACTTCCCGTCTTCCATATCATTTTGCGGTAACAAAACAATTACCCTTAACTTGCATCACTTGGAACCTTGGCAAGAGTTCCGTTTAGAGGCCTATTAAGTTAAAAAACTTCCCTATATTTACTTTAATGGTCTGGCATTACATCTGATTGAATAGACCTATGTATTCCATGCATGAGAGAGCTAGAGAGGTACTAAAAATTGTATATTTTACTATGAGCTATTGTTCTAAACTAACTGCGCAGACGAGAAGTTTATCTTAGCCTATAACATAAGCTCCTCCACCCAGCCCGTCATTCCACGTATATGTTTGCAGTACTTTATGTCTATTTTAAATACAATATAGGTAATTTAAATTTTATATTGACAATTTATATTCACAAACGTATCACATCGGAACTGCCTTACTTGCGTGAGAAATATTACTGTAAAGATTATAAACATGTTGATTCTTTTGAATGACACGATTGTATTTTAATACATTCTTACAAAATTTTTTTCCATAATGTTAAATTTATAGAACAATTATTGTTATTTAACATTATGGATTGCAATTGCAATTATTGCAACTGCAATATTTTTGTGACTTATTCGTTCTTGGATTATTAATACATAGATCTTCGTCAGATCAGATCCATCCTCTCATAATTGACCATACAGATGATAAAACATTTTTTTTTAATTGAGTCTCTATTCGCCAGTCCCTTAATTGAATGTAAATTTCGACACTAAAAAGGCGAACAATTGCGAGTAGTTGCAAAAACCTCTCAGTCCTTATTAGCAACACCTCAAAAGCTTTTCAATACAGCTATTTTTGGCCCCGCGCCTCCTTTACAAATGCACAATAGCTTTTACAAATAGAACGTAAAATCTATATGGCACGGTACGACCATATAGATTGCAGTCGACATCGGTATCGCAATGGTTATTATGTTATTTACTTAATTATCTTTATTAGTACCTACCCAAAAAAAAACATAACAAAAAGTTGTCAACTAAAAAATACATATTCATCAGGTGTTTTTTTAGAATATACATGTTGATACAATAATAAGATGATCATATATCGTCATACTTATTGATTATTTTAATTGTATAAGGTTCAAATAATTACTCAAACTGAAATTGGTGATAACCGTTTTTACGAAAGACATTAAACACCGCATTCGGGCTTATTTCGATCGAGTCACCAGCTTTTGGCGCCGACTCCTTTTAACTGCACAATAGGTCTTGTAACTTGCCAATATAAATATAAAATTAACATGTTAATTATATCGTTTACGTATTCAGTCGTCGTGCCCGACTTCCTGCAATGAGCTGTTCGTTATCATTGCATTGCCCGCCACTCGGTCAAACGCGATCGGAGTTGCAACATGACGCTGTTCTAGGAACAAATATCTGAGAGATATAAATAAAATTATCATCACCCCCATTTACGTTCTCATTGCTGAGTCACAGGGACTTCTCTTTTGACGAGAGAGATTAATAGTCAGGGATCCGTAGTACATGGAAATCAAGTGATTACTAACAAGCTAATTTTTGGTGAGTAGCTTCGTTTCGATGAGACGTCCAAAGATATCCTATACCCAACTCTCGATTGTGGTAGCTAACAGAGATATCAAGGATTAAAAAAATCAAGGATGTAAAACTGGGATAACGGACCACGAAATTTGTAGGACAATATGTTATATCTCAAGATAATTATCTAAATTATATAAAAACATGTTTGTCCTACAAAACCTATGGTTTGATCAAAGAGTCCGCCATTTCGAAAATGTATCGAAAACGAGGTCAATTTAAATGATTACTATGATTACTAACCAGCTGATTTTTTGTTGTATACTTAATTAATATATATAGAATCTAACGGACATATTGTCCGACAAATTTCGTGGTCCGTTATCCCGGTTTTACATCCTTGATTTTTTTAATCCTTGATATCTCTGTTAGCTACCACAATCGAGATTTGGGTATAGGTTATTTTTAGTCGTCTCATCGAAACGAAGCTACTCACCAAAAATTAGCTTGTTAGTAATCACTTGATTTCCATGTACTACGGATCCCGGCCTATAAGCCTTAATTCAACACGCTGGCCAATTGCCGCTTGGTGAATGACACAATACATGTCCTTCAAATTTTTCAAAGTTGTCAGAGCGTGCAAGTTTTCTCACGATGTTTTTCCTTTCCTGTTAGAGCAGGTGTTTTCAAAGCGCACATTTTTTAAGAAGGAAAATAAATCCAGATGTGTGCGGCGGGGTATGGACTTTCGGAATCAAAGTGGAGGTGCTCCCACTTATGCTGAAAGCTGAATCGTTAGTAGATGTATTCCGTGAACCGCACTAAGATTTCAAATATTGAAAAAAAAACAATTACATTTGGGGGTCCCCATACTAAGAACCGAAACTTTAAAAATAAAATTTCATCGAAACCCATACGTGTGGGGTATCTATGAATAGGTCTTCAAAAATCATAACAATGTTTCTAATATCATTTAATTCTAAACTTCATAGTTTGGACGTGAGACTCTTCCAAAGTGGAAAACAGAGTGTCCTCTAATTTCTAAAATAAGAGGATGATAAGGCTAATAAAAATATATAATGTACATAAGCACAAAAACTACCAACGAAAATTGGTTTGAACGAAATCTATCAAGTAGTTTTTTTTATAATACGTCATAAACTATTTCATATAAACAATTGCTGCTGCTGCTGCGGAAGCCTACATGGGCGAGTCCGACTCGCACTTGGCCACTTTTATATTGTGTTATATTCATGTGATATGTTTTTGGTGTACAATAAAGTGTTTCTGTATTGTATTGCATTATTGAGCAGCTTTAATAAGGTTGAATTAAACAGTGTAGAATTGGTTACGAATCTTTTGTATATAAAGGTGCATAGAACAAGATCTTTTATAAAACTCTGGGATAATCATTCCAATACCCAGATAATTCGTATTTCATTGAACTGAAAATAGTTCACAAGTTACCATTACCCTAGATTTAGAGCAATTAAAAAAGATGTTAGCTTAAATCACGAAGATGCAACAAGTTACTGTTATTGTGTGTCGCTTATTCACATTACGTATTCAATTGCATTTCTTACGCTCCACATATCAGAGTCCATAATTATTTAACAGCTATGACTATAGCTATTAGAATAATGTTATTTGCCTTTTACCACTATCACTACGTAAACAACTGTCTATTAGTTCATATTGCAAACTACATATTACTTCACATTCTAAATATGGGTTAATGAGTATTTGTGTGTGCGTAGAGCTAATGGCCTCTACACACCAAAGCCGCCGGCCCGCCGGCACAGCCCGGCGGCCTAACCCGCCGGCCTTATTTTGTATACAAAATAAGGCCGGCGGGTACAAAATAAGGCCGGCGGGTTGGGCCGCCGGGCTGTGCCGGCGGGTGGTGTGTAGAGCGCTTTAGCGTCATCTTTGAATAGAAAATTACAATTAATTTTAAACATTAGGTACTCAGGGTTCTAGGGCAAACGCAATTTATCTTAATTATTTATAAGCTTCTTTATATTCTGATTGATTCTATTTTGGCCAACGAATTAGCATTTCCATTAAACGTGGCATAAAGAGCTGCCCGAAACCATAATGATAAAATATTTAACACTGAACTTGACATTTGAATAAATTTCATAAATATTTAGTCGAAATAAGAATAGTTATAAAACATAATGATCTCCTCAGATATAATAAACTAGAACTTAAATTTACTCTGCAAAAATATACGCACTTACAATCTGTGAATCCTCAAAGAACGTTTGTCAAAACTGCGAGTTAAAGAATGTAACGGTGTCGTGTTACAGTAAGCTTATCTATTTTAAAGTCTAATCTAAGCTAGACGGGTTTGCAGCGGAAACAGAGAATTATCCTTGCTAAGCGTATTCTTGAAATCGGAAAGAAATCAGTATGCAGACAGCATTTTGTGCCGTACAAAGGAACTAAAGCGTTGTCAGCTCGTTTCATGGGCAGTAGGAATTTCCTCACAGTCGTCGTATAAAACAGTACCTTCTTATAAAATACATTGGCATCCTGTTTAGCGAACTTTTTATCTTTAGTTGTTTGTTTGTTTTTTGATTGTAGCATAGTTATATGTATATAAAATTATCATTTGTTCAAATCTATTTTAAATGTATTTTAAAACATTACCCGTAACAGTTTTAATTTGTAGGTAAGTTTAAATACAATAAATAAAAAAGTAAATTATATTGATGTATGTTGCATGTTTTATTAAGTTTTATGATCATTTTGTCAGAAAAAATAAAGCATTAAAGTTGACCTACAAAACTAAAGGATACGCAAAACAGTAAGGTTACCCTCTTACTCGGAATAATTTAATTCAGTAAAAAATCAACGAAGGTAAGCAAAGCAACTCTAACAATTCAGCTTCTTAATATTCCAATCTTCTATCTACCCACTCGAAGAAGGCTACGTTCGAACAATAGACACCATCAATCACAAATTAGTCATGAATTAGGTAACAATAGGGCACATGTAGAACATTACTTCTCAATCCGTCAGTAAAACACTTTCGTTGTTGAAGGTCGAACTCGTTGTCTTTATTGTCGTCGCGTGCGTCTATTCTTGAGCCTTATTTTACTAACCAATCGCTTCATTATGACAATTGTATCGCGTATAATATCGCTGCCTTTAACACTTTCAGTATTTTTTTGGACAATCTTTAAGACAGACTAGTCGATCCGCGCCGACAGCTGAAATTATTTTACGATGTACGAGTAGTTTTAAATAACACCGAAATATTTCAAATCGGACCAGCGAGCGGTTCCTAAGATTAGCGCGTTCATACAAACTAACATAGGACTATTTAGGATAGATTGATTAGATAAGTATAGAACCAATGTTAGTTTTATTAATTAGCAGGAATCTAAACGAGGTATGTCAATATTTATTAACTGGGTCTTTCTTTAGTTAGTTTATTATTATGGTCCCTGCGCTAAATTAAGCACAATTTGCCAGTGTCAAGTGTTTTATAAATTTACAAAATTATAAAGTTGTTACGGAAAAATGGAAAGGCCCTAAATACGAAAAAAACGTGTATACCTAACGTTTTTTTCGTATTTAGGGCCTTTCCATTATATTCCTTCTTCTGAGTTTACGCCTGAATCTTTTAAAATTAAAAAGAGGTTTACACTAAAGGGCCTTATTACCTTTTTGGTCAACTCCTCCAATATTAATAAGCACCTCTAGTATAAGTATCTACTTTTTTCAAAATAAGCATTTAAACCTTTCTACCGGGTAAACCTAACAGTAGCTTTCATTGTACGCACACGACGATGAATAAAGAACATGACACTTCTTCGGAACCCCGTATACGGTTTCCCACACAGACAAAACCATTTGCCATCACTTTACCATACAAATAGCCCTGACCACACTCAATGGGTAACAGACCTCCAGTGCCTCGAGTACGAGATACTTGCAAATTGCATACGAGATTCTCCCCCGAAAGACGTAAACCTGTCAAAATACATGGCTTGTTTTCAGTTGCAATTTATTTTAAGTACCTATTGAAAACGTAATAACCTCTTAAAATATGCAGCTTTAGATATTAACTGTTAGTTGATTTCCTTAATTTTTTTATTGATATCATCAAAATTTATCAACAAAATTTTAACTTATTGCGATTGTGAAATGTACCTACCTAAACAATATAATTGAATACTCGTATTTATTAACTAGGTAATGAAGATTTTTTGCCCAATTTATGTTTTTTTTTCGGATATTAATTTCTTACGTCGGTAAAAACTTGGTATAGAGGCACT
Source organism: Chloroclystis v-ata (assembly GCA_963691955.1). NCBI lineage: Eukaryota > Metazoa > Arthropoda > Insecta > Lepidoptera > Geometridae > Chloroclystis > Chloroclystis v-ata. The sequence goes on from OY829905.1 coordinate 9,615,070, forward strand.
GACCACCAGTTTACTTTAGTTACAGTAAATTCTGCAAACTGAATAGGAATCTATGGGAATGCCTTTGTCAGACGTGTCCAACATTTTGTGGGCGCATAAACATTCGACGCAGACTTTTACAGCAGAGTTGCAGTTTGAATGGAGTTTGTATTCTAAACATTTTGTGGCTTATTTATGTGCTACTTCGGTGTACAGTTTAGTCAAGATATTGCCAAGTTTTGTAGGTCTCGGTTGGAAGGAAACATCAGCATCATAAAAAAAAATCAAATCCTTATGAATTAAGTGCCCTAGCCGATTTTGGCGTTTGTTACTAGCTAGCTTTTAACACTGATAACTTTCTTTAAGTTAGAGAGCTGGTTTTCTGCCTTTTCATGTTCTGGCATAGCCGAACTTTTAAAGAAATAATTTCAGCGTCATTTATATTTATTTCGTTAAAAATATTTTAAGATAGGTTCTTTACAAATGGAATGTTATAAACATAATAATAAGTAATATTTTCAAAATATTTATTCAATAGTATTAAATTATATTTTATTTTATAAATAATTCACAGTTTAATACAACAAAGTAAAGATGAAAGCACCGGTTTTACAAACTGAGCGGATATAAAATGATTTATGACTATAAGTCTTGGAAGTCGCCATTTTGTATTATGAAATATTGTGTCTTTGGTTCAGCATCTTGTAAGGGGCAAACCAAACTGAACAAGAAACGAATATCTAATTATCGTCAACTCAGGGTATAGAATAAATATCAAAAAATCAATGCCTCTTTTCGCTGTAATTTTAGAACTCAAGAACGCTGGGCTGATTTATGTGCTTTTGTTTTAAAATAGTCTTAGTAGTGCAAGGAAAGTTTAAAAGGTCAGAAAACATGGTAATAAAGCAATGCCGCGGGCGGGTAGCGGAGCTAAAAGCATCTAAATCGGCCCAGCCGTTCTTGAGTTATAAAATTACAACAAACAGTAGCATTTTATATTTATAGATTTGTAGAACGCAAACGAAGCTATCGGTGGGTTGATACGTAAGGGTGGATTAGGTATAACGCTCTACCATGCATCGTACGGAGTAATGTGGGCTGTTATGATGATGATTTTTATGTTATCCTGTATCTATGTAATTGACTTATTTATTGTATTGGATGTGTGTGACCTGTAAAGATAGATAAGTGTGTGTGTGAAATAAATAAAATACTTAAATAAATGAATGATCAAAATAAACAAGATGTGTGATTGATAAATTATCGCTTGTAACACGAAAGGCAATCGTTCAATCGAGCAAGGCAGACGAGATTCCATTTCCGCTTCGAGCCAGTAAAACAACTCGGAGGAAACGTTATAAGCGCCATAACAGTTCTCTTACGGTCAACTAATAACCATAACGGGCATTTAGTTTGTCTGAATGTCACAGATGATATTGATTGATTTTGAAATGCAGAAGCCATTTATACTGACCTACCATAGAGTATAAACTTTAGAAATATTCAAAAGGTCATTTTGATTTATGTGTGTAATACCGAGGTTCCGCTGTACCGTTTCTTAGTTAAGTATTATGTTTTAAACCTAGGTTTTTATGTTTATGCGCTAAGTACTTATACCAAGCTAAGCACCAATAAATCGCGGTGGAATCGCTTCTTTTAGACAGGTTCCTATAGTTGGCTAAAGATTCAAATGTTGTATGTTAAGTTTATGTAGTTAATTTTTCTCATCTAAATTCAAGTAAGAAAAATTAAACAATGTTTTTTTAGCGACCAGTAATTTTTTATTGCTTAGTGGTGTTACAAGTTGACGCTGCGTCAAAGGTGTTGCCATGAGATGTATAATCAGAGGACAAAATAGACAGAATGAGGAATTTCAAACTACCTTATTAGAATAGAAAACAGTTAGTAGTAGCGCTACGGTCGAGCTGCAATCGAAGTCAAGGCCAACTTCTTAATATTATCACGCCCGACGATTGACGCCTTATAAAACAGGAGTTAAATCTCGATCTTATTTGAACAAGGCCGTTACACAAACAAAACATGAGGACATGTTGAGATGGAATAGATAATGACTTCTCGAAATGTTGATTTATGACAATATTAAAAACTTGATTTGGTCGTGGTTTATTGAAACGAATGTCCTTATCAGTTTTATCGATCCTGTTGGCATATTAAACGCTATTTTAAATTTGACGATGCTGAGCTGATGGCCCTTTTGTGTATTATGTTCCTTCTGATATTTATTCCTGAACGTCCGTAACTTTAAACTTTAGTTTTTTAAGACAAGCGCTCTTTTCGTCTGTGAAAGGAACCCTTGGATATGCAAAATTATTTTGCGTACTCCTGTTTCAAGGAATTTACGAAAGAAGACCTCTAAACTCAATTATTTACCAATATACTTGTAAATTAACCTGGCTGCGCAGATAGACAAGTACCAGGTACTCAGAAATGTAAAGGAGTACTCGTTTCAGATCAAGTGGTTCCGTAATGTCCACAACTGTTAGATAAGTTAATCCATATCCTCATTTGCGGTACTATCGACTTGTTTGAAGACTCTCTAAGTTGTACAGCCTGCAGCCAGCACCTAGAACAGGAATTGTACCACACCTCTTGTTTGTTATGTGACCATCCATAATACTGTTAGACTCTACTCTAAGATATAGGATCAAGAAATGTTCGCACCTAATTTACGGATATACATATCTGGGCCAGCCCTTTTTAAGATTGCTAAAGTATGGTATACTGATATTTAAGCTCAGATATACTGATATATAAGCTACATTATTCTGAAGTTTCATCAAAATTTATTCAGTAGTTTTTGCGTGAAACAAATGTCCAGACATCCATACATTCTTACAAAGTTTCGCATTTAACATATTAATGGAAAAATTTAATTAAAAAATGAGCTTAGTTTACTTTTAATGCACATGTTTAATCATGATTGTAGGTACGAATTAAATACTTAATGTGTTTCTGTTCCATTAATTTTAGTGTTTTCGTAAATGCAGCTGAAAATTTACAGCTATTTAAGCCTCAAATTCCTCTGACTCAAAGTTCAAGTTAAGCATCAGCTTAAATTTCCTTCATAATTACAGCTACTGAATAACGGTTTTGTTCGTCGGCCGCAGAACCTTGCTTGAAGGTTGTCAATTAAGATAAAATAATTTATGAGTCAATTTACAGTAATTACAAGTATTAAATAGCTTTAGAAATGTACGCGACTGATTTCTTGTGGGTCAAACTGTTTAAACAAACGCCTACGTATGTATACATATTTTAAACATTATTATTTGAATACGGTATTTTTAAACATGAATCCGGTTGACCAAGCCATAGAAGGTGATTCATCTTTTCCTGGACTCCTCTCTCTTTTCTGTTTTTCTTTTTTCCATCTTATATGTATGTAGGTTTTGATTGACAAAGTTTCAATACAAAATTTGTCATAGGCAGAGAAACGTTTAACTATCTCTAAATAACACATTTTTTCCCACACATGCCTGTAATTAAAATGAATGAACTAAGTAACATTATGTTATTGAAGTCCTTTGGCGTCTTACAGGCGCCTTTATAAATAGCTCTCTTCAAAGCATTTAAACTGGTTCCAGATATAGAAAGAAAAAAGATAATCCTATTGAATTACAATCTCAATGACAACATATATTATAACATAGAATATATTCAGTTTTCACTTTATGTTTATACATAAGTAAAACGTATTAAACTTTAAATGCTATGTCTAAGTGGGCTTAACAATTACCTATCAAAGTTAAAGATTTATGTATTTGTAGGTAAGTACTTATGTTAAAAAAAAAAGTTTTACATATAAATTTTTCCTACTTTTTCATTATAATTATTCAAACACAAATCGAAGTAAAGGAAAATTAGCAACAGATTAAAGAAATTCTAGTTAAATAATAAAATGCTAATAGGCAGTGGTTATATAATAACACAAATGCGAGAGAAGTTACTGACCATACAGTAAAGCTGCTCTACGAGACACCACAAGTATCTCGATGCGCAAACATTAAATGCTACAGAGCTCGCTATTTATTACATTGAATCTTTGGCCACTTTGTCACAAACACCATTAAAGAAAATGTAATCCCATTGTATATGAAACTAACTTAAATTTTTATTGCTAATTGAAAATAGAAGGAGCCACAATAAATAACGAGGGGTAGTAATTACGACCACATTATTGCCTTATATTTATCATCTTGTTTTATGGCAAATTATCTTGCATTCATGTAATGTAAGGCAATCAAAGTTTGGTCGCTACGTTTAAAATACGCTTCTGTGTTTTATGCTTTTTCTGTATGAAAATAATTTCCTAATGTCAATCAACTTTGCAAACGGCTAGCATATAGGTAATAATATAATGGTGTTTGATAAGTTCGTTTTGGTTTGTTTCAGAAGAGGGATCATACCAAATCGGGGGCTCTCCGCTTCCGACCACGCCACCGCTGATGAAGTAATAAATTGTGATGCTGACACGAACAGGCCCCTACAGAAAACTGCGTCCTAGAGGACGACGAAGGACGTTGTAGCAAAGTTTAGTTCTAAAGTGAAAGTGCCTTACAATCATGTTGGGTAATCGACGAAACCTCGTGTTCAGGGCGAGCATTGTGATCAACATCTGCGTGCTTTTATACGCGGCTATGCACTTGTCGGGTAACCCTACACCGAGCGGAGAATGGATCATAACCGCTGACGGATCAGAAAGTAAACCTGATTTCCGCTACTTAAACCAGGATATCAAGAATGACACGACAATAGAAGCGAGGAGCGATAGGATAATAGACTCTAGTGTTAGAATGTTTGAGGAATCTACATCTCAAAAGTCATTAGTGCCTTCTACAGCGACGTCCACAAAGAAAGTGGCGTCCAGCACGGTGTCGGTAGCCGTGACTGAGAAGAAGAACGCTTTATTAGAGGAGGAATTGCTCAGTGAGAGTTTGGATATAGAGGATGAGAACGCGCTATCGGAGACGACTCTGGCGCGGCTTCGGAAGCTGTTGGCTTGTAAGGACAAGTCGTTTGAGTCGCAGACGGTGCAGCGCGGGGACTACTGGGTCCTGAAGAACTACGTGCGGGCGGACCACGGCGCGGTCCAGTGCCACGAGTCCATCACGTACACTACACATGCTGGATACGAGTTCCTAGACAATGTTATGCCACTTGTAGAAAGGTATGTTTAACTACTAATATTTATTTTATAGTGATTGGACTCGAACTTAAGTTTTCTAAATTATTAGAAAATAGTATGGGAAAAATTACAAGATCACTACGTAACCTCGAGTGGGACCAAGGTTACGTAGTCATCTTGTAATTTTTCCCATACCATTTTCTAATAGGTATGTTTAAATTTTTAACCGTATCTCATTTGCACTTAATAGTAAATGTAATTTATTTCTTGGGCAAAGAATATACAGAAAAAATAAGCGATACATAGGCTCCTGAGCTAGTATAAACTGTTTCAGGAGCCAGTGGCTTCTCCAAAAGTATCACAGTAGTTCACACTCTTGATCAATAGCATTTATGTTCCGTATTAGAAAATATGTATTAGATAGTAATTGAAGTATAAACTACGCACGTTTGTATTAATAAATGGTTGTTTTCTGTGTTCTTCCCCTGTCAAAAATAACTTTAACACGCGCTATCTCTGTTGCCTGTGCAGAATCGCAGTAAATTACACCGGAAATACAAATAAAATTACGCTTGAAGCAAAAACACAGTGATGTACCAGAATGTACTGACTCACAAGAATTAACACATTTATGTCTAGCAAGAGCAATTTTGCAAGCCCGCAGACGTATAATTAGATGACTTGTGTCGTCACTAGCAACACACCTCTCACGATTTATTTGGCAACAGATGCTGCATGCTTTGGCTGAGACAATCAAAAGTATTTATGCAATAATATAAAGCTTTTACTGTTCCAAATAAAAAAAAGTATCTGTACTGTACTAAGAATAAGCTTTAGATGTTCAGTTCACTTCACTTCTCTACTTGTATATATTTAAATCCTTTTATTGGGATCCGATTGCCAAAATAGCGTCATGCAGTAAAAGCTTTATTATTCTTTTATTTCATAATCACGTCGATACTGGTGATATTTTTACCGCAGAGACCGTTATCAAAACTGAACTAAATATTTGCATAGATAAAAAAACCACATACATTATACTAATAGAATATTTTTAAGTAAAATGTTTTTAAAAAATGGTTACCAGTAAATAAAATAATAAACATACCTAAAATAATTTTGCTAGACAATTTACACAACAATACCTACGTAGCCCGTGGTAAGCTCGAAGCTAGTTACTCTGATATTTGTTATATTAGAATATAACATTTCACTATAAATTATATAATATTATGCATAATAGAACAATCAGACACCCGGTACAAATATTTACTGTTCGTACAATTTTTTGTACCGAGACGGGAATCGAACCCGCAACCTTCTGCGTCGTAGGCAGACCATCACCCACTGCACCACAGAGGTCGTAATTAACTTGATTGATTCAGATTTTGTCCATAAAATGACTAAGCTTAACTTGGACACGTCATAACGTTATAATATACTAAAGATAAAACTAAATCAAGAAAGTTATAATTAAGAAGATAATATATGTCCCACAAATGTCCAGCTGTCTCAATTATAAGTGGTTGATGATTTTATCAATAACTGTTTTACATTTCTGCAAGAGCTAGAGATTCATGTTGATTTTGACCCAATTTACAACATCGACATTTCCGTCAAGGACTGATTGCAAACTGAGTTCATAAACATTTAATTAATATGTGCATTTTATAGATTAACTTTATCAACTTAGTAAACATTTCAATAAAATTCAACTAATTTAAAACCTACAACAGTTAAATATACATTAAACTAACACTCACTCTGCTTATGACACAAGGTCGTATCTACGGCACGGTATGATAATCAATCTTCATATCATCGCAAGAGCAACGGGAGCTTTACGCTTTCCCCAAAATAGGCTAATCTTGTTTCCTTAACTTTTGCTGGATCGCAACAAATGTAGAGCATAACAGTATCTGTAACATAACTAAAGTGTCTATAAAAAGAGATTTTAATGCACCACGAAGCGTAAAATTGTTTTTGTTACACATAAAAAGTATATCAGTCTACAAAATAGATGATTGTAAACGGTACTCAGGTTTTATTGATGCAAACAGAATGAGGTGAGGCGAATCCTAAGGTTACTACTAGGTTTAGTAAGCATCATGGGTTCTATTGGTGAGACACCTATGCCTAGTAATAGGTACGTAATATGGCTTGTCATCATTCCATTAATTATATAATTTATGAACTATCCGCCCCGCGGCTTCGCTCGCTTTTTAAAACGTTTTCTTAGTGCAAAATAATATCATATGTCCTTCTACTGGGTTCTTAGATCTTTCCACCAATTTTTTAACCAAATCAGTTCAATAGTTCTTTAGTTATAAATAGTGTTACTAACAAGACTTTCTTTTATAGATAAGAAGGTATAATATAATATATGCCGAGTACCATAAAGTTATTTAATAAAATATTACACAATATATAAATCCAATTCAGATCAGACAATGTTCCGTTCTAACTTTAGCATTTGTGTTACAAAACTATTGACATTCGTAGTATTAAACCACTTATCTATAATAAAGATTGCCTATTTTGAACACTATCTGATTTTCAAATAATGATCTGATTACGATCTCGTTAAACGCATAAAGTTTTTTTTTCAACTCTCATTGATTTCGTAAATCATCAGGATAAAGTTGTTTGTAAAGATTTTTTATATAAAGCGATCACCTTTCCCTTAATAATATTTTTAAATATGAATTACTGACGTAAACTAGGACGATATTATGTATATCCGACGTTTCTGTTTTCTATCTAGAGAAACCATCATGAGGGAAGGTAAACGTACCTAAATTAATTCATATAATTTCTGTGCAAACTTCATAAGCATAATACATAATAATCATTTGAGAAATCCAATATTGTTTCTTAAAAACATTTCATGATCTGTTTGTGCCATTTTGTGTTATAAAAATAAATTATTGTTTTATTGTTAAAAGTAAACACATTCAATGCCGTTAACATAAGACTGTTGTCACGCGTTAACGGAGGTTTAATTTTAGAATCGGGAAGTCATTTCGAAGCACCGTTTGCAGCTTTACAGACTCGATTTGGCCCTCCGATACGTTGTAAAGCTTGTGTTCCGAACATACGTGACAAACGCACGAGACAAGTTTTTTTATCTGTGATTTTATACAAATTGTTTTGACCATAGATTTATTTATACTCTAGAATACTCTAGATTATGACGTATATCTTTAGTCATCAAGGTCACGTTCTTTATTCAAAATTAGCTATCCGCCCGCGAATTTCCACGAGTTATAATGTTTTTTGTGCGGTAGATATTTGTTGTTATATATTTTTATATTGTTGCCTATGTATTGTTTTGATGTTTAAGCGTACTGTTTTACTATCTTAATAAAAGGATGTTCAGAAAAAAATATTTTCCATATTTTAATTGGTTTGCAAACATTGACATTTGTTTTTTCTTTGGTTCAGTTAAATATCGTCAGTATTATATATAAAACAAAATATAAGAGAACAGATTATCCAGGAACTTGTTTCCTTTTTCTACTCTTTTTATCGTTGGCCATCTTTTTCTAGGCACAGAAAGTAGAGTAATGTTCATGATACTATCCAACGCGGCTATGGGAGCAGGTAACGTAACGTATCTGGTATAGGCCTCATAATGACTTTATTATGCGAGTGGACCGCCTAGTCTAGAACTGTGAACTCGATTGATAAGTGGAAAGAAACGAATGGGCAATGACCTTGAGTGTGTTCGAGCTTTTTGAACGATAATTAAATATAAGCAGTTATCCTGTTGAGACAGGATGTCTGGTAGTTCTGAGATTTTGGTAGGTAAATAGTTTGAATCACATTATGTTTGACTAGGACAATGTACATACTGCACTGCAAATGCTGTTTTGGGGAATCTTTAATATAGACATATTATGATTAAGCTTGTTATAATACCTGAAATGATTAGACAGAATAAAATGATTTACAATTTTTTATTTTACCGATAGCCAGCAACCTGTTTTCTGTTTAATTGTGAAATCGATGTTTAATTATTCTATATCTCAACTTTTCCTTTTAATTAATAAGAACATTTCTCAATTAATTAATATCATCACACTCAACAAATCAAAACCACTAAATTTAGTAAGACCGAGCCCACTCTAAAATTCACGCAATCTTAAACTATAACATCTAATCTACAAAGTTTAAATTGGCTAATACCTTGCTTAAGAACAAACAAACACTGCTCCAGTTTTGGAAGAGCGCGGATCTTCGGATGAGTGACGAGACGATACCCGGACCGCTTTCATATGAATAGCGTTGACATGGCAATTTACATAACCTTGCTAAGCCAGACGTCTGAAAATTCGCAAAAGAACATTCTCACTCTTAAATTGTTTGAAATAATTAGCTTCGAAATAGCCGGTGCTTAAATTATATTACAGGTAGACAGAAAACAGAAAACAGTCAAGGACTTAGGCATAAAGGCTGCAAAACAGTCAGAGTTACTTTGGCAATTGTAATTATAATAATTGTAATGTAAAAATGGACGAATGATTAAGTATTATAGGCCTGGTTTTTCTGATTATACTTATAGGTACATATCTAGAGGCACAATTTATTCGACATGAAGTATTCATGAATCTAGCTCTATCGAACCATTTGTAAAGTGAGTATTATTCAGCTAACTGCCTAGCAATATTTATTTATTTCTATATATACAAAAACCAATGTTTCTGTGTGTCTCTGTAATTACACATCTATCTTATTTATAATTGTAAATAAGGTTTATCCGATAGTACCTACATCAACATAAATAATAAACTTAAATAAAAAGTCTGCCAAATCAGAAAATTAATTTCACAGTATCTATATATTTTTCTATATTTTATCTAAGGTTTTGGGTTACAGAACATATTATTCTATAGTCTTTTAATGGGTTAATGATTGAGTGATAGGTTTTTACATGATAACGCAATATCTATGCTATGTATGTGCTAATTACCTCACCAAAAAGAGCTTATAACAATGACGATATGCAAATTTACATTAAACGACATCATTTCGCTATCTCGGCCGTGTTTGTGAGATGTCCGAGGGGATTTAATAAAGCGGATGTACACTGTCACTTATAAGCGGCTGCGTAGAATAATAAAATCAATCTCTATAGATATAGTCAGGGATCCGTAGTACATGGAAATCACGTGATTACTAACAAGCTAATTTTTGGTGAGTATCTTCGTTTCGATGAGACGTCCAAAGATATCCTATACCCAACTCTCGATTGTGGTAGCTAACAGAGATATCAAGGATTAAAAAATTCAAGGATGTAAAACCGGGATAACGGACCACAAAATTTGTCGGACAATATGTCCGTTAGATTTTATAAATATTAATTAAGTATACAACAAAAAATCAGCTGGTTAGTAATCATATTAATCATTTAAATTGACCTAGTTTTCGACACATTTTGGAAATGGCGGACTCTTTGATCAAACCATAGGTTTTGTAGGACAAACATGTTTTTATATAATTTAGATAATTATCTTGAGATATAACATTATTGTCCTACAAATTTCGTGGTCCGTTATTCCGTTTTTACATCCTTGAATTTTTTAATCCTTGATATCTCTGTTAGCTACCACAATCGAGAGTTGGGTATAGGATATCTTTGGACGTCTCATCGAAACGAAGATACTCACCAAAAATTAGCTTGTTAGTAATAACCTAAGAGCCCGTGATGGCCAGACCTTCCTTTAATTCACAAGCGTGAAAATTCTTTCATGTGTATGTCTAACATAGATAAGAATAACCCCCAAACATGAAACCTGGATCGCGGTTCCTTTGGGAGATAACAGGTAAAAGGTTGTTATCTCCCAAAGGAACCGCGATCCAGGTTTCATTTTTGGGGGTTATTCTTACCTATGTTAGACATACACATGAAAGAATTTTCACGCTTGTGAATTAAAGGAAGGTCTGGCCAGACCGGGCTCTTAGTATAGACTAATAACATGTGATGGCCAGACCTTCCTTTAATTCTGAAGCGTGAAAATTCTTTCATGTGTATGTCTAACATAGGTAAGAATAACCCCCAAACATGAAACCTGGATCGTGGTTCCTTTGGGAGATAACAGGTAAAAGGTTGTTATCTCCCAAAGGAACCGCGATCCAGGTTTCATTTTTGGGGGTTATTCTTACCTATGTTAGACATACACATGAAAGAATTTTCACGCTTGTGAATTAAAGGAAGGTCTGGCCATCACAGGCTCTTGGTCTATAATCACGTGATTTCCATGTACTACGGATCCCTGACTAATATGTCACTTTCGAAATATCGCACTGTTTCAATTCAGTTAGGCGTATAATTCAATCGGATAATATAGAGATAAAGCTCGTTATACTTCTTTACGGAACAAAATCGTAGGTAGATAATAAAAAAAGTTTAAATGAAGCAGTAGATGTGTGAAATTACATTTTGTTCAAGGCATTTGCAATTGTAAAACAATGATTTCTTGCTAACATTTTGAACGTGTAAGTCTGTTTGTATGGATGTATGTCTTTACAAATATTTACACGCCCCGCTGCGGTAGAAAGCATTGATACTGTTTAATATATTATAAGATCAATTTCACATGTTTTTCACGCAATAAATATACTTTTACTTCTGCCACGCAAAAACTCCTAAGCTGATTTTTATGAAACCATCAAAACAAATCCACACTGAACCTATGATAACTCGGGCTTTGGCCGAGTTTTAGGGTTTTAAAAATAAGCACGGAGAGTTCAACTCACCGAGAGTTAGTAAAAGTGCCCATATTTATGCCTAAAACTACCTACAGCGAAGTAACGATACATTCTTACAATAATCTAACACACATAATAGTAATTGACCTCAAAAACTAATGAAACAGAGAGACGAGTGCTCTTTTTATTAATAGTTTCGTGAATGAAGCAGTTTGGAACGGCCGATCAACACGCAATTCCAAATTTACCATCTACTGCCATAATAAATAAAATAAATATTGCTGGACAATTCACACAGCTATATGGACCCCGTGGTAAGCTTGAAATTTGTGTTACGGTTGCTATATTGCTGATATACTCAATATTATATACATACTTAGATACATATAGAAGTATTTACATCTATGTTAAACATAATATAACAGACTAGACACTCGGACCAAATATTTGCAGATCGTACAAAATTTTGTCCCGAGGAATCGAACCCGCGTTCAGACCTTCGCCTGCTGCGCCACAGAGGTCGTCAAGTTATGTAAATTGGAACTGACTATCTCGAATTTCCATTATGAAAAGTGAAAATCGGTCCGGTGTTTATAAAAAGTGTAAACAAGAGGTCTCGATTTCCATTTATGTCATGGGTGACAAACATTACGTAAAGGTGAATATGGAGGTTGGTTTTCCGGGTTTTTTATCACTTATTAACACGCTCGTAGGTGGGTTGTACATATTGGATAGTCGATTAGGGAGATTCCACATAAAATGCAAAGGTAAAGCTCCTGGTCAAAAGGATTTGGATTCATAATAACGGGACGAAGATTGATTCAATCAAGAATTTGGAAGAAATCAAAGTAAAGTAAAGACGGATTAAAGTGTAAGCATGGGATGTATAGGAAATCATCCAAAAACTAATAATTGGTTCTATTGATACGACTTGTGCCCATTATAATAAATAATACTATTTCGCAAGGTCAATTTTGTTATAAATTTACAATTATTTACTAATATAAAAAATCTAATTTAACTTAGGTATAAGTAACTACATATAGTTCACATATAATTTCATAAATTACCCAACGAATTTCTTAAGATTAGTATATTTGCACATTCAATTTTACACTTACGTAGATAATATAAGAATTATTTATTTAGAACATGTGTATGTAACATCTGTTTAGATAAAACGTAGTTTGTGAAGATAACGACTAAACCCTAACATAAAAATCGAATAAGAAACTCCCTCCACCTCTTTGAAATCGAATAAGTTGATTTATCAATATCATAATTTGAACACAATGCAAGGAAGTCAAAGTGTATTGTCTTCATTTCAAAATACCAGTGGGTTAGACTCTTTCAATAACATAGTGAACTATGAGCCGAAAGACTCATGCAGAACGATTCATCATAAAAAATGGCGACACGCTTATAACACTCGCTAATTTGCGTTGACGTAACTACGTAATGCTTATGTTGCCGTGTTAGCACAAAACATACTTTTTCTGCTAGTTACTTATTTGTTTAGCCTTGTCTTCAAAACTTATCGCTTTCATGTGTCACAAGCACAAGGTCTCTGGTCCAAAATATGTTTAGCTTTCAAAATATACCTGGTTTGAGCACATAAATAAATGTAGATTAATCTTTAGATACGAGTAACACATACACATAAATTCATAGATTTTGCAAGTAAGTATCTACTTATTCTCATGGTTATAAAGAAAATATGTACTTATTTTATTTTTATTTTATTCATTAGTTAAAGAGAAATTAAAAATATACAAACTTCAAGTGACTCTAAATGAAAACCACTTTACATACAAACCTTTTGAGGTTAAAAAAATATCTATAGAAAACTCCTATAGGATTTCGTTTAGTTTGGGGACTCCTTTTTTCGCAATTAGAATCAAAGTTGGTCCTGTGTGCGTGAATGGATGCGATAGGAAAAACCACTGGTAACCATTTTATATTCATTAGCTGTTATCAGTAATTACTACGCAAACACAATGCTAGTTTGCAAAAGCATCGCAATTACCCCACTACAAGGTTGATATTACATCAACAGACCAGATTTGAGCGCACGTGGAGTGCGGACCGGTTTGCAAACAGCGTTTCATTATTTCGATATTACTTCTTAGTTATTCATACGTGCAAGCATTCCACTTTGTTTCCTATATTTTAAATGTTTTCTAGCTTTTCAAAAACATGCAGTTAAGTTTACATGCTAGTAACGAGAGCCAATTAAAAGCTTCCACTGATAATTCAACGATTAATAAGGTACCTATAAGTACAAAATTTATTAACCTACTCTCAGATTGTAGAACTGAGCACTAAAATAGGTTGTATTTGCTTGGTGTGTGTCTGTACTATCTACATTCTCAGTTCTGTAACCTGAGAGTTTCGTATCAAAAGCTATATTGTGTCGAATCGGCATGCAATCTGCCTGATCTTTGCGTTAGGTGTCATTGTTTGACCTCCTTTCTTCTTTTACCATTGGTCAATGGAACATGATATATGACTGTCATAGGTCAGGTCCATAAACCTATTTAGTATTTTGTGCATTACCTGTTTTGCAATGGGAAATGTAAGTTTATGGCTGTGTAACTGGATTCCATTAATTTTATGAATAGCTTCTGTAGTCTGTAGGTTCCAACAATACTGTTTTACTGTCTTGTAGTTGAAGACGCTGCTCCCCATGTTTTGTAATATACATTTTTAGACTTTAACGGCACCTTTATGATAGTACGGGATAATAAACGTTTGTAAATCTGATTGTTTACACGATTGGGGTGGAAGTACGTAAAAGTTAAAAAAATAAAAATCGCGACTCATTTTTTATCAAAAAAAAGAACAAAAAAACTGGCATTTCTAAAGGTGTTAGAGCGTCAGATTTAGATGTATATGGTTCATCTCTATGTTCTGATTCTACCATATCTTAATCTGACAATTATCTAAAGTGATGCGCCTAATATGACAAAAGTAAATTTTGTTCCCTTATAATTCACGTTCGAACATAGATAGATTTTTTATATTTGGTGGAGGTACTTATCTGGGTACTAGCTATCTCCAGTATCTTAATCTGACGCGCTCGAGTAAATCCCGAAATCCCCTCTTCGGCTCCCCTACTATGAAGAGATCTGCCTATGGCTGCCTGTCTATCTATATACAAAAAAAATAATAATTTGTCACACGATAATTAAAAAGAAGTTCTCGATTTTATATAGAACCAACCTCTACGGTTCAAAATGCAGCCTTTAGGTTAACAATAATTAACATTCCTGATATAAAATTATCCAAATGTTTGAATTGACCTTGCGTTATCATGCCTCCAAAACGAACAAAAAATATAACGTAATTCGTAGAAAATTGTTATAATTGAATTTGCAAACTTATAGCAAAACCACAAAACTTGATAACAAACTCACAGTAGTAATAAATTTGTGGATGAATAATACTAGTCTAATTATTGTGAGACGATCAATCATGAAATGAAGTAAAAAGTACGTACAGTTACTCATCAATGACTGCTAAAAAACTAGTCGTCTGACCGAGTTAATTTTTTTTATTGAAATTAGTTTATTTTTATACAAAGTTTTTATATCGTTATTGATATAATGCTTGTTAATTGAAGCACGCTATCGATGCTTTATTATTTTCATGCTCGAATTTAAAATTAAATCTATGTTTACTAATAATTTTATTGTGCTTCCAATACTACTATAAATTACTATTCATATTATTATTTCAGCCATAGCTGTCCCACTCATAGGAGTGGGACAGGGTTTCAATTATTCGTTTACCAGTGGGTTAGACTCTTTCAATAACATATATATGTCCATCACTAAAAACAACATATTCTTATTGCAAAAAAGTAAAGATGTAACAATTAAAATAAAAATAGGTTTTAGGTTAAAAGTTACCGCTAGAAACTGGGAAGTAGGTAGGTACCTACGTAGCAATTTGCGTGCCCCGACATTGAATAATGAGAAGAGATGCCCCCAAATTAAACCACCTATGTTTTAATGAACAGAATGTGGGGCGACCGTTGGACCGTTGCAAGTAGACCTGCATGAAATCCGACTTTTTTGTGAGCTGATTAAACCGGCTATTTGTCACCTTTTTGGGTTCATCAAAATGTTCCACTATGTGTGCAACAAAGTATTATAATGTATATTATATTTAACCGTGTCGCGGAATTATTTGCTAATTTGCATGAAA
This sequence comes from Chloroclystis v-ata, assembly GCA_963691955.1. Lineage (NCBI taxonomy): Eukaryota > Metazoa > Arthropoda > Insecta > Lepidoptera > Geometridae > Chloroclystis > Chloroclystis v-ata. The sequence goes on from OY829905.1 coordinate 9,631,115, forward strand.
CTTCAAAATAATATTGCTTATCAGAATAACACATAGGCTACTTTTACCGCGGGAAAATCGGAAAAGTCCATTAAAAAGTTGACAAAGCCTGCATAAACCAAAGTTACTAATGTGGAACATTTTTGAGTTTTTGTCTGTGTTACATACACACTAAAACAACTAAACCAATTTGACTAAATTTTTATTTAAATAAAGATAGCTTATTCCTATCAACCTGACTCCCAACAAAACTAATCTCGACATATCCGGCTTTTTAAAAGCTCGAATTGAAATCTCTATCGAGTAGCGTTTTACCGACACGGGTGATTACCGAAGTAATGATGCAACTGGACTAAAAGATTGATTTTAGAATGTCGGAAGTAGGTATGCACTGCACATATTATTATTAGATTATCTGTGGTGTTCCAAATATGACCGCGCATAACTGCGCAGGTATGTGGAGCGCATTTCATAGAAAACATCAGCATCTCTTACTGGGTTGTCAGGTCTCGATTAGCTGTGAGTAGACGCTGTTATGATTGTCGTAGCTTTTTGTAGAGTTTCTTTGAAGGGAAAGTTTTAGATGAAATTACAGAGAAACACCTTCGAGCTTATCACGGGGCTAGTTGCTGTGTGAATGGTCCGGGAATATTTATATTTATTTATTTAATATGGGATTTATTATTATTTTAGAAGAAGAAGTAGGCTTAGTAAACCTTAATTCGAGTGACTCCCATCTGCCCCGGTGTCATTAGTCAAAACATTTATTTGTAAACGATTTATGAGGATATCAATAAATTTACAACTTAATTATTACGACGAACGAAAAATCGAATAAATCAACAGTTCCTAAGTTCCTTACTTAGGTAAGAATATTAATTGTATAATTAACCCTCTATTGCATGAATTATTAAAATTGTAACAAAAAAAATATTTGTTTCATATAATGTGTTTTATTAGGGCTTAAGAGACAAAATATAAAATAAAATAATTAAATAATCTTCTTATTGAGAAAAAAATATCAAAAGCCATTTTTGGCTTCCTATGCATTTACGGTGATTACGCTTACGCCATATTTGGCTTCCTATGCACAAGAAGTACCAACACTCATACAAGGTTAAATTCTCTAAAACAGTTCATTCAAGCAAAGAAAAACGTCACATTCCTCAAATTTTATATAAGAACGCAAACAACAATAAATTTTGCATAATTGACGATTATTTGGTACCTATTTACAAAAAAATGTTCAATTATTCCTGATGCCAATTAACATGATCGCACTGAATTTAGAGGTTGCGCTTTTATCGTAATCTTATGTGCCCTTTGCCAAGATGCATGAGATTTTACGCGTACCAATTTGTGTGTGCTATATATTGACGAGGTATGTTCGGCATTATGTGTACCAAGACGCCCTCTTCATCTTGAGATGGTCTTGCCAGCCTTGCAATAATGTTCGGTAATGACAAGCTTGAAATCAAATAGTGACATTGTATACGTCGCCACAAAAACATCTTCATCGGATTCGGATAAAGAAATATTGTTACCTAAGGGATCTATCGCCAGAAATATAATTAGTGCATTTATCAGTATCATAAAATCCTGAAGAAAGCATTCTGGAAATATAGAAAAAAGAACTCTAAATGCATACGAAGCCATATTTGGCTCCGATATAAAATGGTGAAAATAATAAACAAAAAACATATATTTAAAGAAATCTTCAACAGGGAATAAATAAAGAAGTCCAGTAGAACATTATTAATATTTTTTTAAAGCAATTTTCTTACAATTTCCATTTTAATTTCAACAACAAAACTGCAGTAAAGTTAACTTGTCACAAGTTTGCGGACGCGTCGGAGAAAAATGAAAGTAAACTGACAGGTGACATTTGCTATAGACAATAAAAATTGCTTTCCGTTTCAGTTTGATGTACTTAACATTATTACAATAAAAGTTAAATTTTTTTGTTTAAAATTAGGGTAGAAAAAATTTACTAAAGTTAAGAAACCAAATATGGCTCTGTATGCAATAGAGGGTTAAGAAGTCAATTATTAGTAAATTAATATCTCTCACTCGAATACCTATTTAATATTAAAGGTGTATCGAGATGGGAATTCAATTTATACCAGGTACTTTTGGTTATATCTTTAGTAAAAATCTTCCGTGTTTGCTAACGATCTGCTTCCTACAGCGCAGTAATTCCAGTTCTAAATATAGGCTGACCATGTCAGGTTTCCTAATAGGCAAGTCCTGCTAGGGGGCACTTGGTTCGTAACTGCACTTTACTAAAATTTTTTTTGAGTTAAGTATAACTAAGAAAAGATTTCTATCTTCTCTCACGAACAAACATTAGAAAAAGGCAACTGAAACATAAAATGAACACATGAAATGACAAGAAAATGAACACATCGGTACCTCCATTAGGTTGAATTCCTAAAATGTTGAATTTGCTGTAAGTTGATTTTGCGATATGTTGTTAACATGCACATTATCTTATATGTGAAATAAAGTCGCACTGTTTATAACTCAAAAACAGCTGAATCGATTTGGCTGAATGCTGGACATGTAGCTAAAAACCAGGAGAAGGACATAGGATACGTTTACAGCGGTTTCCGCAGGGCGGAATGCTTGTTTTACTATAAAATAAACCGAACTTCTCTGCTTTAAATAATTACCTATAATAATTTCAGTTGAGTTTTATGTTATTTAATTAAGACTTTAATATTATTTCTACATAAGCTAGCCTATCTCACCTGCAATTATTTTATACTTAAACCAACATGGTACCACTCAAGATAAATTGCCGACTAGACCTAAATTCATAAGGCAACAAACGACGTTTCATTTTTCCACTAACGAGTATTAGAAAAAAGTTATGCTTTATGGGGTCAAGGTTTTGTGCTAAGCCAGACATTTGTAATATGGAACTACATTATTATTTCATTATCGCATGACCGATCGTGGGCGTCTACAACTAAATTACGGATCGAAACACAGTCACCTAGTTTTGTCGAATAAATAACCGCCTACTTTAATGGGTAGGCTTGGTAAAAAAGTCTATAAAAAACGTGAAAAAAGTTCTTACGGAATTGAACTAGCACATGTTAGTTGTTAGTTGTCAACCTCTTTATATGAACGGGGCTTTAGATTATGAATTTATGACGTTACCAAAACATAGGCTAGTGACCGGTGAGCAAGAGTTAGTAAGATATAGTCCACATTCGTCCCGTGATTATCGGCCCGAAATCAGAGCCCATAACTCGGATTTTTGCCAAGGCATTGCAGACTCTAAGTAAATAGTATTATCGTAATAAGCTAGGTTAAGTAGGTATGCATTTACCTTTAGTTTCAAAGTCTAGTCAAAGAGTCCTACTATGTAATAATTCATTTGGGAAGTAAGTTTACCATCTAATTAAATTATCATTGTTTTTGAACTCTCCAATTCAAAACATAAATAAACCAATAATGAAACCAACTTATGTTGATCCCCACTACCAGAATATTGTATTCTGTGGTTTTCAATTTGTCATGAAATGCGATAAATAGAACCTGGTGTTTACGATTATGTCAGTGAAAGCATTGATTCCTATTCGAAGCTTTACGGTTTCGCGTACCGTAGCTCTCTTATTGGCATCAGACCGCGGCATTCCACGCACACCTGTTTGCTAATGTACCCGCAATATGTACAAATGCGGTCTAGTATGCTGTTATTGTCCCACTCCTTGGGGGTGTATGACGGATGTACGACTACGATTTATCGGTCGAATTTTGAAACCTTCTTGGTAAATCCACCAAGGAGTTTTAAAACTCGAAGCTCATTTGTTATCACAAATGAGTTTAGATATCGAAAAGGTTGTAAGCATTTAGCGGAGCCTAAAACGTTGTATTTTAAGCGCAGTGAAGGTTCTAAGAGGATTGCCAAAATTATAAAAAAACTTTCAAATTATGCTTAATTTAGCATGGGACCATTAAAGAAAACTAGAACTAGAAGAAATGAAGAAACAAAAGACAAAGCTGTAAGGTCCAAGACTATTGCCTGCCCGAATAGGCGAAAAAAGAAAAAATAATAATAAACCTCCTTAATTATACATATAGCTATCAAATTATAACATTTTTCTGATAACCCTAGGATTTACTGCCTTAAAAGCTTGACATATTTGCTAGAATATGCTACGAATATTCTGGATTCTAGGAGGAAATCTGAATATTTCAACAGTGTTTACGGAAACGGGACTTGAGAATTCGCTGATTGAAGTTTATTTTTCCCGTCGGCATACCTACTTCAAAGTTCATACATACATACTTGAAATTACAAATTAACATGCTGTTGATACGAGTAGGTACTTGGCGCATACGATAAAACACGAGGAAAATACTCGCTGTAACTCTTTCATTATGATTTAATTATGACAAATTTTGCTTTTGTAAGCACCTGATTTTAGTACCAAATATTGTTGTACGCTCGAAGTAGGCAGGCTGTTGTACTACACCTAAGTTTAAGACCTATTCTGTACCTACACAGTTTAACAATAAATAATTCTTTATCAATATCATTAGATTATTAAAACTACGTATCGTAAACCCATACATCATGTTGTCAATATCCACATTTCGCTATAATGAAAAGGAAAATGTTGCATCAACTTTGTACTTTTAATATGATAGATCATCCCTTAGGACCTTCGGGCGAGACGAGGGGACAGCCCCATCCATCATTTAATCTAGTTTCGACTATCGATCACGCCCCGTCGTGTGCGGCAGACTATTAGACATGTTTCGCTGTAATTAAATGGTAATGAAAATACACGATATAAATAGGCAATGCACAAAAAGTAAAAAACAAGCTATAACACCTAGGCATTGTCTACGTTATAAAAATAGATTTCCTGTAAAAAGCTGTTTTCTTTTCGGCATTCAAACTATCTCCATATAAACCTAAACTTTATTAAGATACGTACGGTAGGTACCTACTAGATAACGTTCTATGCATATTCAATGAATTTGCCCATAGGAATACGGTATTTTTCCGCATTTCCGCAAATTCCTCTCGTATTGCTTTCTTTTATATTTGAGCTATGTAAACGGACAAACATAATATACTAAAATGGTTCAATATTGTATAATATTCTATCAATCATTTACGCGCAATTTTGTACTCCATTTTATTGTTTTGACAGTGCGGCGGAATGAAATTTATTAAAATCCATCCTGTATACTTCCTACGTCTATGAAGTTATGAAGATGCGATTAAACTCTTTTAATTCATGAAGGCAGTGCTGTAGATGTCAATGCCTTATCAGTTTGAGCATCTCGTTTTAATTGCCCGTTGCCAGCCAGATATGAATGTTGACCCAAAATGAAACAATGAATGTTATGTCAAGGTGAGAGACTGTTGACTTGTCTCAAGGGCTGTATTTACGGTTGGAAATCTAGTCCTACAATATTATTATTAAGAATAGTTAAATATTTAGTTATTGTTATAGAATCGGCACGTCATTGATATATTTCTTTCTACATGATGAATTAAAAAGCGTTTGGAAGTAGGGGAAGATTCTCAGTGTAGGCTAGGTGTAAAGTTATGTCTGTAACAATGTTAAAAGTGATATTTTTAAAAAGATATTGTTTTTTATGTCCGCGAGTAAAATATCATACATATCAAACAAAATTTAGAAACTAAATTGTTTATTTTTTGAGAACACAATCTCTAAAATATTATTTCTCAGTTGCTTAAATCATGATATAAATTGGTATGATATACATAATAGTCTAATTTAACATGTTAGCTTTAGTATGTTTTTAAATTAGGTATTTGAATATTTACCTATCTTAAATCAGGTGATGCATCTATTTAGAGGTATTTAATTAATTCATTTAAGAAATTAGGAAAGCTTCATATAATTAGTATCCTATTTGATGAATAATGTTTTAAAATTATAAAAACAAGTTTTATGTTCACAGTTCAGACGAAATATTGTTTTCGCTTTGTACATAAATGATATTTTTGAAATAAGATCCGACAATTAACAATAATCCTGTTTGCCATGAAATATTATATCTATACATTATGTTTTAACGAATAGCTTCTTGTCAGGTATGAATATTCACCGTGTACCTACCTATTCATTATAAGTATGTCTCAAGAATTAAGCACTGTTTATATTGCAATGGCATCATTATAGTAACCGGGGTCATTACTTATTGTTATTACTAGAGAATGCGTAATACTTATTACTTGTTTGTATTCTTTCCACAAGCATCATAAGCCATATTAAATCATATAAACTTATCAGTTCAATTGTTTGTTGTGAAGTACTCAGCTAACATTTGTAATATGTTTAAAGTGCGCACTTGTTATTAATAGCTTTCTAAAAGGTTCTTGATGTCATTATGAGTGTTTAATTATTTTTGTTTAGGCAAGTATTTATTACGTAAAAGTTCTTCTCCGCTACATGGAGTTGGGCTGGTTAGGGCTTCATTAGGCAGGGGGGTAGTGAACAATACGCTCCACAGCGAGCTGTCAGTGCAGATCATACTTCGACCACATAGAATTAGAAGTACCTTTTACAAGAGAATAGTGTTGAAAGAGTAGAAAACTATCAAAACACCCACGAAGTATTTCAGTCATGTCAATAAACTTGTGGCAAACTTATTTCTGCATGTCATTATCAATTCCGATAGCTTGCCAAAACGTGCAGCAAACAGCACTTAAAGTTACGGGTGCAAAATAGTTAATAAACCAAGCGTTTATAGCTGCGGCAACCAGCTAGTCCCGATAAGATTCCTGGCAATCGCCCACATGCCACATCAAACGAAATTCCCTTCGCATACCGGCAGACAACAAAGGCTGCTCCTAAATTTCCAATCAATAGCTATTTATTAAATCTAGGGTTCCACGAGACTGATCCGGGTCGCAAAAAGTATTTTACTTATTGTATATGGACCTTTTTCGATACAAGATGATGATGTGAAGTATTATTTACTAACGCCAAAGTTTTTAGTTACTTTTTCTCGCGAAAATTAGATACATAACGGATTTTGAGCCTTACATTAATATCAGCTAATATCGGCTTACACCTACGTCAGAATTTAGAAGCAAACATCATACCCACATTCCAATAAGTCGATAATATCTAAAACATTAGTTAGATCTGTGGATTATTAAAGTGTTGTGGAGATTGACATCGAATTCAACCGCTTGAAGTTGGACATACAAGTAGCATATGGCTTGACGCTGCTTGACAAGCACACTTGTCAGTTTGTAAAGCGGCATGCAAACGTGTAGACTGTCGCGCTCGCCCTTTGATTGAACACCTGGCGACTCCACCAGGCACGGATCTGGAATGTCCAATCCCCCTTGTGATAGGGTTGCCACATTTTTATCATTGATATATAAAATAATAAAAAATAAAATTATGGACATTATACAAAGAAACGTCTTTTATATTGTATATTTTACTAAACATAAATATCCAAAATATTCAGAACAAATGTCTGCAGACGTTACATTATGTTTTCACATTTTAATTAGAACATTCGAGTGTAATTTTCGTTATTTAAAGGTATAACCATGGCTATACTAAAAAGTTCCATGTCGAGTCGGACAAAGACTACTATTAACCCATGTCTTTAAGTCGGGACATCAAAACGACTAAGTTAAATCACATGGGTAGCAGCGACTTTCTATCAAATAAACCAAATCCACCAAGCAATAGGTTCTTCTATACCAATGGGTCGTGATAATATCACAGATTAATTAATAAAATGTAATAATATTTTAATAAAATGTTCTTCTTTCATAATATGAAAGTTATGACTACTTATGAGTTTTAAAAAAATATTCGATTATTTGCGGCACCCCTACAGGCTATTCATACCTATGTAGGGTCCTAGGATCAAAATCCCTACCAATCGTGTGTACTTTGCAAGCTTTGAATATATATTTGAGAGCAACCCTATTCATTCCAACCCTTCCCGAAATCTCCAAACAAGTCTGGCCTTTGAGTATTTCACAAATTCAACGAACCTTCAATATACTTAAGCTTCGCATTCAAAGGAATTGAAAATAAAAATGTATAAGAATTTGTTCTATCGTCTAACGGATTCGAAGACTGGCATTTTTTTATACCATTTAACTTTTTGCAATAAATATATTTTTTAAGTGTTTGGGTTAGTTAGTGAGTTAGAATTAACTAAACATAACGTATTAGTAATACTGTAATGTTGTGATCTAAATTTTAATAACCAACAATTAAGCCTTCCAGTCGAAATCCGAGAGGACATTTCGGGTAGGTGTTAGAGGAAGTTTGTGCCCAAAACTGGATTAGATCCAGCCCAAGGACTATCACATTGTGCTAGTGCATGCCAATTCTTGCAATAGTTCAACTATTTGGGACATAACTTATCTGCCATCTAACCGCTTCTGCAACAACAACGACATCTCTCTGACATTTTGAGCAACTCCGTTGTGCAACTAACCTTTATTATATCATCGGATTTCATTGACTATTTCTATGATCATGCGTGCAGTACATGTAGCGAGAACAATTATAAATAATAATACATATTGCTGAACGCACACATAAATATTAAGATAATAAAGTTATGTGGTAAGGGCGAAAAAGTTTAAATGAGTAGGTATAGTATACAATTAATAACTTAGTTTCCACTTTTTAATAATGCTTTGAATTGCAAAACTTTCGTTTACCAAAGTTTTGCAATTCAAAGCAAATAAATAAAAATATCGTTATTATTTAGTATAAAAATTATGTGCAATTCAATAAATCTTAAAGGATTACGATTTGTTTTATTTTATTCATGTAATTTACACAGTGCCGGATTAAGCCAGCGCGGGGCCTGTAGCAAATTCTGTCAAGGGGCCCTTGGTTTCCTATCGGTTCTCAAATTTAGGGTATTAAATAAATATAGCTTTCCGCCCTGCGGCTTCGCCCGCGTTTTACACTTTCCCGCAATTTGCTTTGCTATAATATAGCCTATGTTACTCGGGGATAATGTAGCTCAAAAGGTGAAAGAATTTTTGAAATCGGTCCAGTAGTTTCGGAGCCTATTCCTTACAAACAAACAAACAAATCTTTCCTCTTTATAATATTAGTATAGAAAACAAAACTGTTATAGTCAAGTCATTTTAGCTCAAAATAGGTAAGAATCTCGGAATTCGAGATACCCAGCTGTAAGTCTGTAAATATTTATATATTGACACCCTAAAAGTTGTCTCAAAACCTACCGATCGTAGGGTGTTCGCAACCATTAAAATTTCAAGGTCAAAGACCGCAAAAATAGTTTTTTTGTAAATATCTCATTTCCTATGGGTTTTTTGCTATTTATATCTTTGTGAATATTGTAGAATACAAAATTCTCTACAAATAATGTTCACAAAAATTTTTCATACGGTGAACCGTTTTCGAGATAGATGGCGGAGAGCGCGCGGTCACAGCATCACTTCAGGTCATCCGCTGCCTCTGATGGGGTTGAGGAATTATCTCATTTGAGGAATTCTCTCATTTGAGAAATACTCTCATTTGAGGATGAAAATTGTTAGGTCCAGAGAATATACTCGTAATAGAATATCTTGAAATTTTAATGGTTGCGAACATCGGTAGGTTTTTATACAACTTTTAGGGTGTAGTGTAGACCAGTGCTTTTAGACCAAAAATGGTCAAAAACGGAAAAAAATAGTAGTAGGATGAAACCCATTAGAAAAGGAGGGGAATATGGTAAAGATGAAAGGAAAAATAAATTACGGTCGATCTGAGTTCGGGAAAAGGAGAGGGTGGGCTTTTAAGGGGAGAAAATGGTTTATCTCGATTTGCGGTGAAACTAATTACTAGTCCTATGAAAAAAAGTTATAAGGCAAAGTTGTAGGTAATAAAACGATCTACAACTTTTAATTCACAACTTTTATACATAACGTCAAAACTTATGTGAAAAAGTCAAATAACCAAGTTTTTTGTTTTTTTTATTTATCTTTTTCAAAAATTGTTATTTTTCTACGAAGTTTGGTGAAAACTTACCTATTTATGTCCTAAATAAACTTTGATTTATTTGATTGAAAATATTATTGTTTTCACCTTATTTTGACTTAATTTTCAAAAATATAGACTAATTTTCAATCGAAAATTCACGTGTCAAAATATTAGCTTTTTTATAAAAGTCGGTGTGCTTTATGTTCATTGAAATCTCTATTTTCTGATAGTTAAAAAAAATATATACATTACGCTAGTAAATATTCTCAGAAAATGCACAAAACCGAAACAAAAATTTGTATCATTAGGTACAATTGCATCACAAAAATGTGATTTTGTCTTTTCAGACTATATAATAATAAAAATAATAAAATAATCTGTTTGTATAATGTGCAATAAGTCGGATTATAAGCAATTATATGAAATAAAAATTGCAAAAATCACATTTTTATGATGCAATTGTACATAATGATACAAATTTTGTTTCGGTGTTTTGCATTTTCTGAGAAAATTTACTATGGTAATGTATATATTTTTCTTAACCATCAAAAAATAAAGATTTCAATGAACAAACAGCACACCGATTTTTATAAAAAAGCTAATATTTTGACACGTGAATTTTCGATTGAAAATTAGTCAATGTTTTTAGTAATTAAGTCAAAATAAGGTGAAAAAATTAATATTTTTAATCAAATAAATTATAGTATGTTTGGGGCATAAAAAGGTAAGTTTTCACCAAATTTCGTAGAAAATAAAATGTTTTTGAAAAAGATAGAAGTAAAAAACCAAAATCTTAGTTTTTTGAATTTTTCACATACATTTTGACGTTATGTAAAAAAGTTCTGAATTAAAAGTTGTAGATCGTTTTATTACCTACAACTTTGCCATATAATTTTTTTTCATAGGACAAGTAGTTTCACCGCAAATCGAGATAAACCATTTTCTCCCCTTAAAAGCCCACCCCCTCCCACTTCCCGAACTCCGATCGACCGTAATTTATTTTTCCTTTAATATTTGTCATATTCCTCTCCTTTTCTAATGGGTTTCATCCTACTACTATTTTTTTCCTTTGAAAAGTTAAAAACCCTGGTCTAGTGTCAATATCCAAGTATTTACAGAATTACAGCTGGGTATCTCAAATTCCGAGGTGAAATGCTAATTTGACTGGACTAATAAATAAACTTTTCTGGGTTTATTATGGGCAAATTTAGGGTTTAGTGAGCAGTGCAAGTAGTACATACAACACATAACGTGTGTGTGGCTAGCGCTCAATTTAAAAAATGTGGTACAATTTCAAATTATGGTTGTTGATTTTGATACCAAAGTTTTTCGTGAATTCGTGATAGAGGTGAGGTGGAAATAGCCATGCGCGCAGTTCGGGTCGGCTCGGTTCGCCGCTTAAATAGGTATTACGAAATACCTATTTGAGCGCGGGGCCCTCCAATGCGCGGGGCCCGTAGCATTTGCTACACTTGCTACGTGGCTAATCCGGCACTGAATTTACAGTTAAATTTCATTATCATTGCAAACTTTATATCTCAAAGAACGTACGCATTCACTCAGGTAAATTGAATAACAGTAATAGTCATAGTCATAAATATTTATTTTGTATACCTAATACAAAACACACTTGTCTTACATTGACATCCTCGTATCAATTAGTAAAATAATTTAAAAAATTCCAGGAAAAATCCATCTTACTAAGCGAATCACCATAATGCCTAGTTCGTACTGGTCGAATATTTAAGTCGAGTAGCGAGTAATTAAGTAGTCTGAATGAACACCAAAAATTTAGTCAAGTAGGTACTACTACAAACTTAAGTACTAGCTAATCGACTAAAGTACTTGACCAGTCCGAACTAGTCATTAGGGACAAATTTTTAATTATAATACCTTCAATTCCTAATCTTTTTTATCAATTAATATTAATTAAAATAGTAGCTACATAGTTTTTTACAGTACGATAAATAAATCAAACGATGGTTAAATATAATTTTGTTTAAAATCAGAAATCAACCTACAGTACCTAATCTTTTTTATCAATTAACCTTAATTAAAAATAGTAGCTATATAGTTTTTTTTACAGTACGATAAATAAATCAAAAGATAGTTAAACATAATTATGTTTAAAATCAGGAATCATGGTTATTACCTTCGCCATAAAACTCACAGCCGCATAAAACATAAAAATTCAAATGCCATGACTGTGAATTTCGTGACCTGGATACCTGTATGTATAAGTGAAGGTTTGTGGTGGTGCGATTATAAATGTCGCCCTTTGTTGGGGTGGATTGATGGTGCCAGGGTGTGTGCTTCTAAGCAGATTAATTCAGAATTTGGTAGTCAAATCAGTTCGAGTGATCAACGATTGTAGTACTGGGCTTTTGTACGTCGCAGCCTACTTATAGGATGTAATTCTTTAAAGGTTTTCCGTCAGTAGAACTTCAAGATTGAATTGTTAATTGAATTGACGCATTTCCCGTGACTATTTATAATAAACCATGTACAAAAAGTTCATATTCATATTCGTCATCATGAACAGGCAGAAATAGAGAGTCTCTTAAAGCTATGTAAATGGCTATGCTCGGAGAACAGATGGCCGATGGGGCCGAAAGTTATCGAGTGGAGACAACAAATAGGGAAAGGCAGCATGCGACGCCGACGTCCGCATAGGTACTAGGTGGACAGCAGATGTGTTGGTAAAATTAACTGATCCACGATCAAATAATTTCAGGAATTATTTTTACAATTTTACTTACTGATTAATTTATTAAAACTCATTCAAAGAATTCCTTAAAGCTTTCAAAGGACCATTATAGTAATTCTCTGAGTGGGCCTAACACGAAGTACACGAGAAGTCAGAATGTTTTCATTAGCGTGTTTTATTTTACTAGACAGGTTATAAGTAGCTGGGAGCGAAGCGTAAATGTCAACAGTCACGCAAAGCTTCCGGCGACTGGTGGATATTGATTAAATAAGTATAAACAACTAATATTAACTACGAGAATTTACCTCCTACGTTTACTTTGCTACTTTGCTGTTATTAACATTATAATCGATTGGATTAAATAGCCGTGTTGGCTAAGCAGGAGCACACTCGACTTTTATACCTAAGGTCGTCGGTTCAAACCCCGGCACGCACCTCTGATTTCTTCTAGAAATGTGAATTATGTGTGCTTTAAAACCAATTCATCTTCATCATTAAAAATCATGTATTACACCGCGCCTTCAGCCGCTCTTCTCGTAACCATATGATGCTACACACACCGCATTGTTCTACCAATTATCGAAGAAACTCATTTCTCGTTCGCACTAGCCGCGTTTTTAATAAAAAATATTCCCAAGATTTTGACCTTTTTAATACTAAGGAAAATAGTTTTAAAAAACATTCTAATATTTCTTTTTTTACGAACAAAGTAAATTAATATTATGCATGAATCAATATAAACATAGGTATAATATAATATCTAAATAATGTATGTAAGTAAATAAATAAATAAATAAATATATATAAACAAGTATATCGTATTATGTATATTGTTTATTACTATACAGGGTGTCCCAAAGTTATGGGCCATGGAGGGGAAGTACCTTAAATATCGTAGATAGTGAATTTTGCTCAAAGAAGACTTCATTTTATTTTTAAAAGTAAGTAATTCTGCATTCATAGATTTTCTAAAAATTACTTGCTTTGTCTGGGAATCGAACCGACTTACATGTGGAAAAAAATTACTCTACTTTTATGATACCAATCGAAAGAATAGCTAAAAAATAATAACTTTGCTTAAGTAACACAGTATTTTAAAAGAAAGGAACAACATAAAATAATTGAGTCAAGGTCAAATGATCGAGTTGCAAACAGAATTGTGCCATATCACATTGAGTGTTCACCATAAAATGATTAGAAAATCAACAGGCAGCCGGGTCACAAGAAGATTGGCGAAGATGCTTAAGACAAGAGGGATCACATTTTGAGCATTTAATTAATTAATTTACAAAAAAATATATTTCATGTTTTTTATTTGATTAAAATAATTTATTTCACGTTGTTCCTTTCTTTTAAAGTACTATGTTACTTAAGCAGAGTTATTATTTTTTAGTTATTCTTTCGATTGGTATCATAAAAGTAGAGTAATTTTTTTTTCCACAATTGTGAGTCGGTTCGATTCCCAGACAAAGCAAGTAATTTTTTGAAAATCTATGAATGCAGAATTACTTACTTTTAAAAATAAAATGAAGTCTTCTTTGAGCAAAATTCACTATCTACGATATTTAAGGTACTTCCCCTCCATGGCCCATAACTTTGGGACACCCTGTATATTATAGATATAACATTTGGCTTATTCGTGGTGGTTAAGTATCCTGGTACGTAATATATATAAATAAATATTAGTTAAGTTATATTTTGTATAAATAGTAATCTAATTGAACAAACCTATTTTAAAATGGTATGAGTTCTACTTAAGCATTGTTTTGCTCTCGCTCAAATGTTTTTTATATTTTAATATTCTATTATTTGTTTTAGTTTTGGATGTAAATTATAATATTGTACTATATGTGAAAACTTACAAGGCTTATTCAAACTATTGTTATGCTAAGTTATTTAAGTAAAATGCTGTTTAGTTTTCCTAAAATGTAAAAATAAAAATAAATAAATAATTACATTACGAGCCAAGCAGCACCAAGCAGAAAACAAAAATAACAAGGTTCAAAAAGCTCTCATCAGGCTCATCTCGGGATCATGAAAATGTTTCTATTTTTAAAAACACCTCGATAAGTACAGCTGGAACTTAATCCACCGTGATTGATGGAGCACTCAAGGCGTCGACCCAACTTAATTGGTGCAGCCGTCCATACTTCAGCGAAGCTCATTGCACCTCCCGTGATGTAGCATCGAGATAGTGACGTAATGTACTGCAAAACTGAACAATTTGTTTTGATTAGAAAACCTTGTGTACATTATGGTACGGAATTAAAATGTGATTATAATTAAGGATATCAAATGTTAAATTAACTAATTACGGTAATTAATTACGGTACCAGCAGTAGGTATACCAGCCACGATTGTTTTTAATATAAAGTCCTTTAAAAGCAAATGTAAACATATAAAGAATTTGTTTAAGATTAAGAAAATTACAATTGTTTTTTTAAATCAACTCCAAGAACACAATCACCTTGAAACTTAAGTACCACATGCGTAAATGCGGTACCGTATTAGGAATGAAATGAGGTTCAAGAGTTCAAAGCGAACCTGTAGTTTCCTATCGAATTTCCCAAGGCTCTGAATGCAAGTATTGGAACGTGCCGACGCTGTAAAGGGGAAGTTTTCAAAGTTGTTAAAAGGTTCCTCTAGTGCTCTTTGGGAATTAATTGCTTGCGGTGTACGGTACAGACGGATCAATACGTTATTTTAAGGTATTGCACCGTTTTCGATAGCTTTGGGAGCCTTACAACTAGGATAACAGATGATATTCTTTACCATTTTGACAAGCACTAAAAGATTTGCGCTTAATACAGGGTTATATGAAATTTACTAATACTAACCAGCGAGTTCTTTATTTTATTCTATATCCCGCAAAAATCATAATAGTTCTTTTAAACATCCAAAATTAGAGTTAAAAAAATATGTAAACGCACCGACTTGCTTCTGACCAGAGCGTTGTGAATGCCTTAACTCTCGTCAAGAGAGAAGTCCCTGTGTCCCAGCAGTGGAAACGTAAATTGTGTTATTATTATTATATTTATTTTATAGTCATGGACTCTCACTTAAGTTTTCTAAATCCACTACCACTCCAGGACCAAGGTTACGTAGTTATCTTGTAATTTTTCCCATACCATTTTCTAATAATTTGTATATTGCGGTGGTTACAAATACTAACAAAAAATGTTTTTTTACAGATGGATGGCTCCCATCAGCATTGCAATTCACGCGCCCGGCACCGACATGACGCCGACTGTGAACTCCATAAGGTACCTGCGCGACTGCCTCAACAACAGTCTGCTGATCCGCCAATACGTCACCTTCCATCTCTTCTTCCCGAACAAACATCTCCCTAACAAGGTAAGTAGACGTTTAGTTCATCAGTCAGAGGTCAGAGATCATTATAAAGATCTTGCTAAGATTCTAATTCAGTGAGAGGTGATAGGAATACTGGCTCCTATTTTGGCCAATTAGCATTGTCATTTAACGTGACAATGCTCTTTCTTTAATAAACTCAGTATTTGCTCACATCACAGGCATAGATATACATTTATTTACTATGAATCCACCATATACAATAGATACTAATATAAAAAAGTGTGCTACATCACTGTAAGCTAGAGCCATTTTCATTTTAACCCCTCGAGTCCCCAAGGTCAGAACTAACAAGCATGACTCATACATTTAAACAAGTACAAATACCCAGACAGTTTACACCAAAATTTAGTACCTACCTATTCAGAAGATAATTTCAAATCTCTGACAAGTCTAATTGGACAACTCATAATTGATCCTAGAACTTTTCATTAGCTCAGAGTTGAGCAAACTTGTGTGTGACCATATTTTTAGGAGTCATAAGCTCTACTTTGTCTCTAAATCATAGTTATTTTTGGATAAGGACCATAAATTCTATTCGACAGTATCCGGGTATTTCCGGTAAGTCTTCTAGCGATCTATTTATCTTTAGTTTGGCGATCGGCCAATTCCTATAACCCATCAGACGAAGCTATACTTCACTCAATTCCTGCCTCCCTGCAATATTTTAAGATGCCAAAAAATAACAATATCGTCTAGACTTTTTAAAGGAACCTTGTATAGAGGGTGAGAGAAATGTCTAGTACTTAATTTAAATGCATTTAAGATAGCTTACATGCATGGAAATCTTGTATGTAATATTTTTGGTTAGTAGGGTACACATGTACTCGTATATAAGGGAGTCCCTACTATGTTCACTGGACATAGGCCTGCCTTAAAATACAATGTTATTTTAATTTACATTGAACCTTACTCGTGTACAGCATAATGTGCTGTCACCCTTAAAAAGCGCATAAAATATAAAATCAATACCTAAAACACGTTTAAAAATTACAGATAGAAGACCCAGAATTTTTTATGACAAGCACATATAACTGTTCTGGGGGAGCGCCATACAGCAACATATCAGACCCAACTTACATGAAGTCTAAGAGTATACTATACCCAGTGAACGTGGGGAGGAACATAGCGAGAGAAGCCGCGCTGACGCACTATATCCTGCCTTCTGACATCGAGCTCTACCCCAGCCCGTATCTGACGCCGCGGTTCCTGAATATGGTAGCGAGGAACAGCAAGCCTTTGAACGACTCTACAAGGCCGAGGGTATTCCCCATAAGCATATTCGAAGTTGATAAGAAAGTTCAAGTAAGTGCATTTTTAACTATGTTGCGTTACGGTATGTCTCGGGAAATATGGCCGTTTTTTTATTTATTTATTTAGGCTCACCTGCATGATGGAAAGTGTTGATGTGGCGAGTAGAATCGCAAGGATGATCGATTATTATTGATCTGAACTTAATCTCATATTGCGTGGAGGCGACTGTTTTAGTTGAATGAGGTCCCTCTTGTTAGGATATTCTACAAAAATTCAACAAAAAGTAAAGTCTTATTTACTATTATGTTAAGCTGTGTGAATAATTTATTAACGTATATACTTAGATTATTAAATAATCGACATGCGTTATAGTGTTTTGTACACCTTTGTTTGTCTGTATATAAAAATTCCAACGACACGATATGACGATAATAAGCGTTTGCGTGTATGACTCACCGAAAGAAAGCTAAAAACCTGTATTTTGTTAATAATTACAAAACCTCCCTGACCTCTGTACGCGCAAATTATTACATGTAGGTACCTATACTAACTAAATAGTTGGTAAAAAGGTAAAAGTATAAGATAACTTACATAATTATTAGCAATAAATTTTAACAATAAATAGATTATTCTGATTATGGGACGTTGGACCTACCTGGACATTTAAAATAAAATAAACTTGTAGCTCATGACAAGAAACACCTTTTCATCTTAGTAGGCCGAATACAAAGCCGTGATTATCTAAAAACGTTGATTTCCTTATTGTCACAGCACGTTATGTTAAATAAATGATAAAATTATATACGATCTAGGTGGTATAAGTACTCTATAATAGGATGAGCAAACATCTTTGGTATGTTACGTTTGCATACATAATTAAATTATGTATTGGGAATAAAGACCATCCAGTTTTGTTGATAGTTGACCAACTTTATTTGGACCATATGGCTTAATATGAGATCAAGGAAGGTCAAACTATGCAATGGCACCAGAAGAAAAATATTTTTAAAGAAAACATTACAATGATTACGTGATGATATAACTTTTGTACACGTTTTTTTTTTCTCATCTTTAACAGGTAGTGTCACTATCGAATATTTGCTGTCATTATAAAATGCGCATGCTAAGTGAACTATTTCGTCACTTGGAAATCTGGTGTTCCCAACGACACCCTAGGTCCTGTACCTGTTACAATGTTATTCGTTTGAATTGTTTACTCAATTTTGTGTCACACTGTTACTCGATGAAACTTCTTGAAATAAATTCTCAATATTTGTTAGTAACCGTGTGACTCAATGAGAAAACAATGTTGACAAGTAACATGTGGGGTGACTCGTTGTATATTAAATAAAAAATATATGTATCGAAAAAATAAACAGACAATCTTTTGGATTGAAAAAAAAACTCTTACATTTATTTCTTTTTGTCAGCTTATGGCTATTTTGATTTACAGGTGCCATCAACGAAGACAGAATTGAAGGAAATGTTGAACAAGAAATTAGCCGTGCCTTTCCACAAATTCGTCTGTCCCAACTGCCATAACATACCAGAGGGAAACAACTGGCTCAAAGCGAATGAAACAACTCGTGAGTACCAGATATAATTTACGTTCTATTACATTTAATAAATAAATAAATAAATATTGCTGGACAATTAACACAGCAACATCTAGCCCCGTGGTAATCTCTAAGCTTGTGTTACGGATGCTAGATTTCTGATATACTTAATATAATATACATACATAGATAGATATTTTTTATTATACATAGGTATATAACACCCAGACACCCGGAACAAATATTTGCAGATAATACAAATATAGTTGTTAATAAATATAAATAAATGTGTATTATTAAATAAGATGGCTAGGAAATGTAAGGTCTAAATTTCTATAGAAAACTTATATCTTTACCTTTATTATTATGTATATTCCTGAAAAACGTAATATACTCTAATCTACCAAAGAAAAAGTCATTGAAAGTAATGAGAAAGATTGAAATCTAAGTAAAGTGAATTGTGCGTGTTTTAGCCAATGCTGACCATACTAAGGAAGGTTTTAGTTCTCGCGTGCAGGTAGATAAGGTTCACTGCTTAGGTAGGCAATCTCGATTAGGTATAACTATACCAACTGGTACAGGATTCCGGGGCCGGCTTTGCTTAATCATAGAACCTCAGCCGCCAGCCGCCACACATGTATCTGATAGATCAGTATGCATCTTATGTGGCTTATGACGATCTCTGTAGCGCAGCTGGCGTTAGCTGCCTGCAGCTGCGATGCAGCGAGTTTAAACAATCTGTAGATACCCCGATGGTTCCGGGTGTTTTAGGTGCTTTCTAAGTATATATATCGGAGAGAACGAGCTTTGAGCTACGTACTATTCAAAACTAAAACTGTATGGGACGAGTATCACTCAGACTAAAGTGTACCGACTGAAGCCAATAAGCAAAGACGACCACCGCCTGGATCTCCGTCTATAACGGCTCACGCGACATTTGCATCGATTTCATTGCCAAAAATGCGAGTTGGTCGACACCGTCTTGCAGTAGCAGTTAATCTCTTAGTCGTCGTGAGCTATTTATGCCGCCATACCCGCCGTATGGGGCATTCTAATTGCGTTTTGGTTCAACGACCGCGCTCCCAGACAGCATCTGCATGTAATTTGCAAATAGGGATATGTAGGTATTTTTAAAGTGCCTTTTAATCGGATTCGGATTCATTGATATGAACGTATATTTTTAAATTTCAAGATTGGAATACTACGCGCGTTTAAGAATCGATTTGAAAATACGGTACCCAAACCCAAATTAGCATGTGTCATTGTATCGATAAATAAGCTACATACTCGTATATTTTGACGACACGATGCATAATTTTAACTAAGAAGAAGAATTTTTTAGTTTTTTTATTGAATTGTATTTTATCATATAATTTCATTTTTGCAGAATCTACGTTATTTTCCATTCTTTTAATGCATTATTACATGACATGTAGTTTTAATGCGGCATAGTGCCTACCTACGTTTGGTATGTTTCCTGCTTGACTTGTTCAGAAAGCGAAAGTTTGATAGAATTTGCTGTGACGTAAAATTTAGCAATTCAATGCAATAAATAGTACGAATTCTGATAATATTTTGAAATTGTAGACCTCTTTACACGATTTCACTTTCAAAAATTTTCGTGACTCTCGACGTTTCGACCACAACAAGAGCAGTCTTGCCGTGCTGTCTCTGCTCGGGCGCGCGGTTCTCACTGATAACTACAGAACAATACAATGAACCTAGCTTAAGTTAAATTTAATAAATTATTATTACCTTTATTTTAATCGTGTATAAGTATAACACTTTTATTTATTATTTTTTTAGAAATGGAAGTGTTTCACGTGGGCAAGCGACGTGGCAAGTTCGCGCACTGGGAGCCAATATTCATTGGAACTCACTCCGACCCCTACTATGAAGAAAGACTCAGCTGGGAAGGGAAGAAGGATAAAATGACTCAGGTAGCATATCTATATATTTTTATTATAATACTCCATAACCATCTAAAAATGTCAATATGAGAAAATAAACAAAATATATTAACAAAAAAAACCGAAGAAGCTATGAAGAAAGCAGAGAGTACCGTGTTGGCTAAATGGGAGGCACTGTTGACTTTCATTCCGAAGGTTGGAAGTTCATGAAATGTTACGTGTGCTTTGAAAACAAGTGCACTCTAAAAAGGCGAAAAAAAAAAAAGCATATCTGATTATAGCCGAAAGTATTGGTACAATTATTTTAGCGCTTAGCTCAGTATTGTTGAAAGCCTTCTTTTTACGACAGAAAAAACTACTATACGCTAACTGGGTTGTCCTTAATCCTCATTCATATAATTCGTATTTTGTAACACGGCTTAAAAGCTTGAAACTACTTCAAAACTTTAAGAAATTAAGACCCATTAACGATGTATCAAAACTACTTTTATGAATATTTTTTATGATGAACTAAGTATACGTACCTACATCCCTACGATGCTTATCTGAGATTGTTCTGGAAATAAAGTGCTGACGTCATAAAGTTTACGCTCTATCGACTCTTCGAATGATTGACGTTCAAACCAGAATAACCCATGCTTTTATATAGTGTTCAATTTTCTAGTTGAGACTTGCGTCCTTTATTCGTTTTTTTAAATAAACAACTTTAAAATCCGTTGTGTAGTTTTAAAGATACACAGACAGCAACGGCGACTTTGTTTTTATAATAATGTAGTGATTTAAACATATTTCAAACAAAGAATTATACACTTCCCACACTCGTTATTATTCAGTATAACAGATATGTTCGCCGTGCCTTGGACCAAAATAGACTAGGTAGGTACAGTTATTTTGATGAGTTAATTTAGCCAGATGTTAGTGCTTGCTGCGTGCAAAATAAACACTAATCCACTTTGCATACTGAGAGAATGTAAACAACCAAAGGAAACACAGAAATAACTAAAACAAAAGGCGATGTTCATAATGAAAAGAGCTCAAAGAATAGAAACTTATTGCGCCTGGGGCTTTGCCCCCGTTACAACAGATTTACCCGCGGTAAAAACTAGCCTTTGTTCATTTCCGATAATTAAAATCGTTTATAGATTAATCTACATTTATAGTGTAAGTTTACTACATTTATAATTTATAGTTTTAGTTTAAGAAGTATTTTTACCACCGAGACATTTAACATAATTATATTCGTAAATATCGAGTTAAACTATACGTTATACATACTTAATCTACTACTTATAATAATTAAATTAATAAATTACGTTACGGAATATGTTAGTTTAGATAAATATTTAATTAAAAAAATAGGTATTTTTGTTGATTAATGAACGGGTTTTTAAATTAGAATTCTGAAGGTTAACAAAGTACCATTAATTTACCTCTGACCATTTTCTGGTATATTTCCTTAGTCTTTCGCGACAATAGTAAACAGTAAAAGTTAGCAAACGTGTAATTAGTTATTATGATAAATTGTCATAATAAATGGATCTTATATTAAATCACAGATATTTTTAATTATCATACTTAAACTCCTGTTTTCTTTTATTTCCAGGGCTACATCCTCTGCGTGAAAGACTACGATTTCATGATCTTAAACAACGCCTTCCTAGTTCACAAGCCTGGTATCAAGCATTACCATAAAGATAAGAAGAGAGAGACCATAGCAGGCAAACAAAACCTTTTTGTTAAAAAAGTTCTTATGCCCGAATTAGTAAAACTTTTTGGATCTAGATCTGGATGCATGGTTTAAATATTCATGTTTTAATGTTTAAATTTAGAATGCATCCAATGAACTGCCAATCTATCGAATATTTTTTTAAAAGTGTGCTCACTCTCATGTTAAAACAATAACGAATAATCGAACATTGCAGATATATCGAATATTTCGAGTACCTACACAATGCTGTTTGATATTTGATTTATCTGAGAAAACCCATGTGTGTACTTTTTCAAGTCGATGACTTAAAAGAACGTACATTGAGGCATTTGAAATCTGTAACATAAATCACATTTTAAATAAGTAGGTACTTATAACCAAAGTGAGATCATGATTCTGTATAATCAAATTATTATTATTATTTTAAACTGTGTTTAAGCTGTACATTTTATTTTTAATAGATAAATATCAATACTCGGTATTTCTTTGTCGCAGGAAAAAATATTTGAATGCTTTTTAGTATTAATTTATGGGTTCATGTCAAAGATTATTTTTTTATTCTAGGAAATGATATTTCACTATAAATGTACTAGTAAAATGTAACTAGTTGTTCCTTTGTATTAGTTTTGACCGAGGCTTCGGAGGATAAATATCTAATGCGCTCAATTATGTAGCTTTTTCTGCACAAAGTTGACTACATATCATTATTTTGAATTGTAACCTTCAATGTAAGTAATTATTAAAAATAATTTAGTTTTAAGCCAAAAATTTGACCACAGTTTCTGTTGTCGCAAAATAGTAGTAGGTACTGCTTGCCTCAAAAATCAAAATGAAAAGATTTAATATTGCAAAGAACATGATAGGTATCTAAAACTAAAATTTTGGAAGCTAATTTAGTAATTAAAAAACGAATTATACGTCCCATCAGCTTGTTATAAACTATTTGATAAAGAATTTTGAGCTAAAGCTTAAGATATTATACAGGAAAACGCTTTTGCTGAGTATCCATTTGAAACCATTGGCACTAAAAGTGTCACTCTAGACTTCATCGAATTTCCTAAGGATTATTTCAGAGGCTCGTAATGTTATATAATTAATCAGTTACTAAAATATCAACTTAAGTGATGAAAGCAAACTATTCATGTTAGTCAATTAAGTTGAGCCGTGTTGGCTAACTGGGAACACACTCCACTTTCATTCTGAAGGTTCGGGGGTTCCAACCCCGTAGCACATCTCTGGTTCTTTCTTTTTGGAAAATAATGTCTGCTTTGCAAACACGGCTCTTACTTTGAAGGCAAACATCGTAAGGGAACCGGCATGTTCTGAGTTCTTTTAAAAGTTTGAAGGACAAAAGATGTACGAGGTATTTTAAGCACTTATTAGGTACTTTTATTTAATATAAGTAGGTTTAAAGTTTTTGTAAATACTGGATTAAGCTTTTGTTTCATGTTAAAAAGTACTTGATTGGATATTAAGTGCCTTTTAACAGAACGTCCCTAGTTTTATATCGAGCTTATTGTTTTGATCTGAGTTCAAAAGCAGCTGACAGGCAGATAGATATCATTTATTGATCTGAAGTAAAGTCGAGTGAAACAAAACATGAATGAAGTGAGAAAACGGATACGTGAAAGTCCTATTTGGTTTAAAGTCTGTATTTGAAACCCCGGTTTTAACAAAATAAAATATGCTTAGCTCTTATTTCCTAAAAAATATCGTTAATAATAGAAATTCATAAAATATACACAAATCGGTAAATAAAAATAGAAAGTATTTTTGTTGAGTTTACACACAAGACGATCATGATATAATAATATTGATGTATAATTGTAATTACCTTAAAATATTTAGATTTGTAAAATAACGTCATATACCTACATAGTAGTAGATTTAAGGATTCAACCTATAATTGTGTTTATTTATGACCATCTCGTCATATATTTTAATTTAATGACATAAGAGTATTGTATAGCTGAGAATAGCCATATTTGTTTTATAGTTAGGTTTTTTAAATGTTTATGTTATGATATATCATCTCAATGTTTTAATTCAGTCTATAAAATGGTGTATGTGTAATGCCTGCATAAAGTAAAATAGCTCAAGTTAAAATAACATGATTTTAAACAACCTAAACTGTAAGCTTATTCATAATCTCTGAGGCAAAAATCTTATATAGTACCTATAGTAATTGTGTATAATAATAATTATGGGCCTTATTGTGGTAAATTAGTCTTTTGAAGCTATTGTATAATAAGAGCAGTTTTCAAACTCACCACGTCCGTATTAGTTTTAAGTTTTATTTAGTCATTTTAGTTTATTAGAAACATAAGAATTAATTGCAACAAATTATAAATGATTTTATACAAAATTTACCAATTTTGTATAAAATCATTACTGGAATATAATTGTATGTTATATCTGCAGTGAAATGGTTTTTTTTTCTAATTAATGAAAACCCATTTGTTTGAAGCTACGAGTAAAGTTAATTCAGAACTAGGTGTTGTTTTTTTGTACTTTAAAAGTTAGCAAATGCAATGTAGTCATAATCGTTGAATATCTATTGTTTTTTATTATTCGTTGATTTTAAGTACCTAACGAATTATAAATATGTATTTGTGGAAGTCAAAAACATAAATTAACTTACTTATAATGTATATTTTGATTATGTTGGTTATTTATTTATTTATGTAAATTTATTCTTATACGATATGTCGTACGTCTGTTGGTTAAATGTCTTTGGATACGTAGTTAATATTCCTGTAATTATTATTTTTAAATGGGTTTTGGTATTGGTATTCGCATGTGGTGAGTTTGCACTGCTAAGCTTCAAGTGCCTTTAGCTTATAAGTGTAATAAAAAGTCTATGAATGTGATCATATACGCGTATAAAAATGTATTTATCGATTTTATCTTATATATTTGATTATACTAGCATTTTACATTTTTATATACCTAACTTTAGTAAATCTGGAAACTGAAAAAAACTTGTATTCGGTCTAAAACAGTAAATATAATGTAGGTATAAAATAAATAAAATAGTTTTATTTCTTATTCTAATTGATTAAGAAGATTTTCCCAATGTAACGAAGCCGGTGATTAAATTATGAAGATGAGAGAGTAAATTATACATATTTATATATTCCATTACCCGTGCATTGCTGACCAAGTGGAAGCACACTCAACTTTCATTCTGAAGGCCGTGGTTTCAAACCCAGCCGCACACCTCTCGCTTCTTAATAATTCAAGTGCGCTCTTAGAAGTGCTTGAACGGTGAACGCAAATATCATTGTGGATACCGGCTTGTTCCATGAACTTTGAAAATTTCAAGGACATGTGACATTCTACAATCATCACTTGGTCAGCGTGTTGAACTGAGAGCTTAATCCCTGAGGTTGGTGAGAGCATCAACACAGAAATCCCAGCAGTGGGAACGTAACGAGGTGCTTATGTCCATATTATAACTACGTATTTCTATTATTCTGCAATTTGCAATGTGAATTTTGCATACATATTACCCGCAATTTTCGTGAATTTTGCTTACTAACCGGTCCAGACTAAGAATTATTGATGCCACGAGTAGAAATCAAATTATGATATGTAAGGAAATACTCCTAATTTAGCTTTTACAAGATAATACAAAATACAATAAGTACGATTATAATATTGAGTCGACGCATTACCTACATATGTACATTAAATGTCGTTTCTTTTTTACAGGTAAGTGTTTAGTCCTAATTAATCTTAACCCTTGTGTATAACTACGTACCTCATTTGTAAAGATCTAATGCGAATAAACTTTTTTGCAGAAACTCAGTTATGTCATTGAATCGTCGAATCAATAATAATAAACCATCTTATATAGGTATTAACAATGATTTTTTATAGTAAATCATTGGGTATTAACAAAAACCAAAGTGCAATTTTTTTATAGACATAATCTGGGGAAATAAATCCTTCTCTGGCGTGTTTGTTGTTTATTATCAACGTATACATATGAAGCTGTTCCAGTTCCCATGGTTTATGAATCCCTAAGACAACGACAAAAAACGCACGAAATTCGACTTATTTGATTGTTTACTCCTAAATGACGACGTACGAAATGCAACTAACCCACTGAAATAGGCGAGGTGGTACTATTCTAACCAGCACCACATGGGATAAATTAACAAATTCATGATCAATATATTCCTTGTCTTACTTCAACTAATTAAAAGTTCAGAGCAAAGTTTG
This sequence comes from Chloroclystis v-ata, assembly GCA_963691955.1. Classification (NCBI taxonomy): domain Eukaryota; kingdom Metazoa; phylum Arthropoda; class Insecta; order Lepidoptera; family Geometridae; genus Chloroclystis; species Chloroclystis v-ata. The sequence goes on from OY829905.1 coordinate 9,657,802, forward strand.
TGAGATAAGTTTGATACAGACAGGCACCAAAACTGCAGAAAATTCGGTACACGTACTATAAAACTTCGTCTATAAGTCATAAGCGCGAAGATTTTGATAGATCCTGCCTGGGATAAATTTCTCAACTCGCAACGCAATGGAAACAGCTCAACAGGTTATTATTTATCTATTTCAGTATTTCTCGCCAAGCCGGCTAACGATCGGGTGGTACTAATCTTAGGCTGGCACCCAGAAAGATTCGTCAAACCGACACAATAAATAAATATTGCTGGACAATTCACATAGCGACAATTAGCCTCGTGGTAACCTCGAAGCTTGTGTTACAGGTGTATTTGCAGATCGTACGATTTGGTCCCCCCGAGGCATGATCGTTGATATGATGATGAAAACTTTATTCTTTATACTTACGTTAACTTACTTTACCAGTTATTTCCATCTAGACTATGTATTTAGTATTCAGAGAAGCACTCGTCTGGCTTGCTCGAGTTATTTGGGATTTCTCAGTTAGCTATTTGCGATAAAAATATTAAATTTCACAAATACTAAAATTGTTTTCTTTCCAGTTGATAAGTACCTACATTATAAATCTCCTAATTTTGGGTGGTTGTTATAGTGCCAATGTGTATTTTATTAAAGAAAGTCGTGTTAGTTACATTTTCTATAAGTAACTCATAAAAAGATTAGTCAATTGGACTAAAAATTGGAGGAGATATAGCTTAGAACCAGCAGATGGATCATAGGGTACTTTTTCAGCGGGAAAATTGTATAACGCGGGCGAAGCCGAAAGGCGGAAAGCTAGTATATAATATATTATAATTGTCCAGTCATTTTTATTTATATGTATGTGATTTGATTGACCTTGACATTAGGTATGTGGTGTGGAGATGGAATGAAAACGAATCTTAATCGCCCATTTACAATGATTAACAACCATTCTAAAAATACGGAAACTTGAGTTCAGTTTTGCTTAAAGTTTCCGAACCTTGGTAAAGTAATATTTTCGTGGCGAGGCAATAAGCGCTTCATGATGGGTATTCCGACTCATTGTTCGGATCGGACACTAATTTACGGAATCGGATTAAAGACTAAAACGGACGTAAGTTAATGAGATTAAAAAGAAAGAGTGAAGGTGGGTGAGATGACAGGTAAAATTCATAAACGATTGTACTTCAAAGTTTCAGAATGTTGTGATAGCAGACCACCTGCGCTCTTGTAATTTGTCTGGTGACAATTTTAAGATAAGGTCATCATGGTAATCTCATGGATGCGGTTTGCTCAGCACCGAAGTGAATGGTGATTGTCGCAGTAGGCCTATGTTGGTTCGGTACAGGATGATAATGATGAAGATAATTGCTATTGAAGTTTTTAAATACAAATTGCGGATCTAATTAATTAATTAATTACTTAAAAGTTAAACCAATTAAAAAATAAAATGGAAATACGTTAAAACCCAGCAAGCACATGAATTAACTGTAAATATTTAAGGTATTATAGGTAGGTCTAGCAGTGAGAATATTTAATTTCGACAAAAAGTTTGTAGAGCTTCAAAATCAAACAAAAAAGTCGTAAAACAATTGAGGGAGGAACCCCGGTTTTTAAATCTACGGATATTTTGAAATAACTTGTAAAATATAAGTCGTAAAACAATTTTATGGGATCATGGGTGGCCGATTATAATGCAGACAGGTTTCAGCAAGACAAAGCAAAACATTACGCCCATATATAAAGGTTAGGTCACACTCATTAATTCTCTTATGCACACACTATGTGAAGCCTATTGACAAGCTGTGCGTATACTAACATAATAGCACATTCCACATAAACTCGTACGCAATTGTATAAATGCCGACTGAATACCTACATACCTACATTTTATGAATAAGATCAGTAACGTCTGTCTGTATCCGCTTTGAAGCTTCTTGAATTACTTTTTCAAACACGTTTTGCTATGATTTGACATTATTCGGTTTTTTTTATTATAATATAATATTAATAATATGCTATGGTATGTATGGTAGTGGATTAATATAAAGGGGAATTTAATACCGCGATAAAAATATAACAACGATATAACAAAAATCTGGTAAAAAATATATATCTACTACTACATTTAAGAAATGTTACAATAGTACTCGCAGACGTTATTGTAATACATTCTTTAATATTCAGATAAATATCCACTAAGCTAATAGCTTGTATCTTGTAGGTACCTAGGTCTATCGTGAGAGATTTTATTTTAGAAAATATTCGCCCCGTAGGTATCTTAAAATTATTTTTTAAGTTTAGGCTTTCTCTTCACATTTCAATAATCATCTTTATCATAACTCCCAAATAGTTTAATTTTAAACTGTCCCTACAATCATGAGCTTCGTCAGTTCATCAATCAGCTGAGTTCTGCGAAAATTTCTCACTACAGTTGAAGGGAATGAATATCTCAAAGGTACTTTCATATTAGTCACACCTCATCCTGATGTAAGGCGAGGTGCGGCTGTTTCTCAACCGCCAAGGTCGAGTCTCCAGCGACGGCCGGCGACAGACCACTGGCACCTCAGTGCTTTGCTGAAGCTGTCTGAAGATGGACAGGATAATTGTGGTGCTTGCGTGCTTGTGTGCTGTCGGTGAGTGCAACTTCTTCTGAGATAGTTTATCAATGAGAAGTCGATAAAATAGTACTTTGCTTTTTTTTTAAATATGTATATCATTCGTTGTTATCACTAAATTTAGTGATTTTAAAAATAAAGTACTATTATTATCCAACCAATTCAAACCTATTTGCTTCCAAAAAGGTATGTTATGTAGGTATAAATCTGAATTTGGAATGCTACATTTAAAATTTTAATTTTAATTTCAGAACACCAGACCTGTAATTTAAGATTTTTTTTCACAAAACTAATGTAGGTAATAAAAATAAATGTATAATTGATTGACTACGCTAAAATATATTTTAATACAAAACATTTACGATAGATTAAAAATTAATTTACACTAACTACAATAAACACACGCTACAAACAAACGCTATAATTTTAACATAAATATCGCTGTAGCTGTAGTCTAAGAATCTGAAAAAAAGTTATAAATCTTAGTGGTCAATTGTTCTAAGCTCCTAAATGGTAGGTACAGCCTACTTGGAGCTTATGCTCGTAAGTAGGTAAGTATACAACTTTATCAGTATTTTCTTCAAACTTTTATAAGTTGATGTAATTTCGTATCATTTATTATCATTTTACTTTTCTATGGTAAGTTTTTTGGTTAACATTGGCTTGTTTCTATTATGTAACTTACTCACATATTATGTATGTTTTTGTGATTTATGTGATGTGTGTCCTATTTAATGTATAGAGTAAAAAAAAGTGCTTCTAGATTTATATGAAGTATTTATTGCAAGTTAGTTAAATATCAATATAACCACATTTTATATGACCTATTTATTTATAGAATAGGAATTGTAAATGTCAAACCGTTTATAGTCTATTAAGACAAGATTCTGATTCTTCAAATTTACGTTCTAGACTATAAGCTTGTAAAATTGAAGAATCCGCATCTAAATAGTGGAAAGGTCAAACCAAATTGTGAATAAGAAAAACATGTTGATCAAGTGATTTGAATAAATTATGATCAAGGCGATTCACACGCTGGCCGTCGATGACAATAGGATTTTAGTTACACATAATTGATAGTCGTTTATTGCTATTCTTCAACAATACATACAAACGAAATATTACTCAATGTAACCTTCGACATAAACTATTTTGCATTTAAAATAAACTTTAATAAGCAAGATATTTTAGTAAGTAATAAAGAAAGTATGGAATTAAGCCGCTTATATAATTGTCATCGAACTTCCCATAGTTCGTTTATTCCATATTAACGGTAAAGTTAGGACAAGGAAAAGATTTAAACGCGCTCTAAAGCTCCTTGTTCATTTTCTATTTAGTATTTCACTGGTTTGTAGGAAATTATTCATAATCTAAAGACTTCTATGACCCTAACCCTAGTTTATGACAAAAATGTTGGTAATAAATTCTTAACCATCCCACAGCTTCGGCGCAGTTCGGTTCACAATTCAACAGCCGCTACCAACCGACCATCCGGCAGCCGACCACGGCCCAACCGATACAACAGTACCACACCAACCAATACCAAAATAACCAGTACCAAGCCAGTCAGTACCAAGGCAACCAGAACCAAGCTAGCCAGTACCAATCCGCCCCAAGAGTGTCCGCAGGGGCTTGCAGTCAGCTCAACGAACGGTACCCAGTCAGTGGAAGCTGTGACAAATATATCGAGTGTGTGGTGAGTTTTCACGAATATACGAATACATCATTTATTATACGTACCGTATTATTACAATTTATACTTCTGGTTCACTTGTGCGCTATTTTCTTCACAATAATTGAAAGGTTTCTTCCACTGATTTCACTCTCTATTACCCAGGTCACGGACCATGAGCCTAGTGTGGGGCCGCTGTAAAACTGACAATTAGTCATACCAGTCTAAATTAAAGTTTAATTACTAAGTCTAGCATGTTTAAGTGAGCCTAATGTAATTATCTTTGTTTTAAAAATTAATTGATTGATTGAATTGATTTCTAACCGCTTGTTTTTTTGTGCAGAACGGTACATCTGAAGAGAAGACGTGTCCCGACGGTCTCCGGTTCAACCCCAATGCTAACTTCAAGGCCTACCCCTGTCAATACCCCAACGAAGTGTCCTGCCTCGAACGTTCTGCTCTACGTAAGTAAGAAAGTGGTCTACCAGTTTTGAGAAAAGTTTATGTGCAATGTAATAATAATCGTTATGGCTGACTTTTCTAACATAATTTAACTGACCTACAAACAAACGAATCACAACCGTAGTGTGGTAGACCAGAATTTAAAAACAGGAGATGACACATAGGGTCTGACTGAAAACAAGGTTTTCTGCAAACAATTTTTGTTCTACGAATATTTGTTTGAAGTCTTCCGTTTGATAACATCAAGTCTTAAAGTGTTTAATAATATGGTCAGAATACCAAGAAGCGTTTAGGTACTTTGGCATTTTCTATGATAAAAATCTTAAAAGATTAAAATATAGTATTATTATTTGTTTGTCGTTTTTAAATGTCGTTAGTAAAAGAAGATAAGTCCCCTCATAATTTAACATTTAATTTTAATCTTGTTAAGGCAAATATTATCTGCTTTGTGAGTAAATTTTACGGGTTAGTTACTTATATTTAATCCTAATGACAATACGCATATACTTACTCGTAATAGAGGTCCGGCGGTCAAGTCGTTGGAAATCCTTGCAAACAATTTTATCAAGATAAAATAGTTGCGAAGTCAGTCATCGCTGATTATAGGCTTTTTTTCATATTCCGACGTTAGCTGATGACAAACGGCTCTTGAATAATGATGATATACCGTGTTGTTCTGGACAATTTGACTTTGTGACTTGAATTAATGTGAATGACTAATATAAGTTATCTGGTAACTAGTTATTTGTTCAAAAATATATCACATAGTAAGGGGCCGTCCATTAATCACGTGAGGCTCAAAAGGGGGGGTAGGGGGTACGGCAAACATCACGAAACATCACGAGGGGGGAGGGGGGGTTCTCGTTAGACATCACGTGTATTAATTTTATTTATTTTTTGCCAAAAAGCGCTATTTCTGCTGAGAATGCCTTATGACCTGTATTGCCCTAGCCTGCAGAAGGATCGTAAGTTTCAGGAAAGAATATGTCAGCAGTGTGGGCAGTACTTAACTACGTAAGACTACGTAAGAAGAGTGCCATGCGCACCATACTGTCCACGAAACTGAAACTGTTCGGCCCAAGCGTATCCTCACGCTACGAGGGAGGTTCTCTGCGTAGTGCGCGAGCATGATGGTGCCGAGTGGCTTGACGAAACCGAAGTTAATATGTCACAAACCTCTTTGCCAATAACAACTGCTAGTGAAGAAGAAGCTTTACCAGTTGTAACCTTAAATGAAAGTCTTGCAAACTCCGTGGGACGAAGACAACATTAATTACCTAATTAATCATTAATTTTATTGCAAATACATTATTTAAAAAATGTTTTATGTTAAATGTTTATAGAATCAAAACTCAATTTTTATAAATATTTTTTTCCAGTCAAAAATAGCCTTTATATAGACTTCCAAAAAAATACACGTGATCCAGGGGGGGAGGGGGGGTGTTGGTCCCAAACCTCACCAAACATCACCATGGGGGAGGGGGGGGTCAAAAAATGAGAAAAACGACCTCACGTGATTAATGGACGGCCCCTAAGTGCCTGAACCAAATCTTTAGTTAGATATAAATATTATAAGCTCGATATTATATGTTTTTGATGAGTCTAACTGAAGAGCTTGAGAATACTGTTAATAAAAAAAGGACCTAGACTCAGTTTAGTTTTCACGAATATTCTCATACATATTCCATGAATACATAGGTAGGTAGGATAAAAATAACCTAAACTCCATAGTTCTAAGTAGGTATTCGGTAATTTGTTTCTCGCCCGCCCTTCAGTTTCATTCTCCTTAGTCCATAACAATTGGTAGGTAATAGCCGAATATAAACTCTATTGTATGTAATTTTAATTTAGTTATTAGCATTGGCCATAATGATAGTCATTTGTTTTTGTCGACAAAACCTTGCGAAAGTAATTGTTAGAAGCTTTTATCAAATGAATAAAGATTAATCAGTATATTTGTACAATCATAGATCGTGATCAAGACAATAAAGGTACAATAAAGTGTCAATTCATTCATTCATTCACTCAAGATGACGAAGCTAAGTGTGGTCTTTTACTCATATATTTATTTCCTCAGAGCCTGCCCAACCTACCGAGCAATGCCCTAACCAGTTCGGCTACTTCAAGATTGGCGATGCCCGTAACTGCAGCGCTTTCAGAACCTGTGTCAATGGAGTAGGATTCGACTTCACCTGCCCTGATGGCTTGGCGTGGAGTTCTGAGAGCTACAGATGCGAGTGGCCTGATGAGGTCGCTGACTGCGATGCTGAAGGTAAGAACTCCTATTTTACTATGCTATCCTGGTACTTATGACGGACAATATTGTTTTTATTTGTAACTGAAACGGGTAACATACCATGATTCAAATATTTGAGTTTTCAGTTACAAATAAATATACTTACTTAAAAACAGTGGCGGATTTACCAATAGGCCAAGTAGGCCAGTGCCTAGGGCGGCAGATTTAGGGGGGCGGCAAATTTAGCTAAGTACCTAATTTTTTTTAAAGACTTTTTTATACGTGCACATAATTCATATATAAATAAACAATTAATAAACGCACTTTAGTATATGCTTAGGTACTTATAGTCTATCTTTGTTTCTGCGAAAACAGAATTTATAGCATAATTTATCCAAACTTGGATATAGCACATCGCATGGCTCTGTGCACACCGGTGACACCATTAACTGATTGTTAACATGTTTTATTTTATTTGGAAATTGTTTTAGTCCAGTAAAATTAGATACAAAAATAGGGGCAAGGTTACATTAATTCGAACCCTATAATAAACAATTTATCAAAAGTATACATGAATACCAGGTGTGGAAAAAAAGTTATTCAAGGTCAAATATTCCGAAAATCAGTTTTTTTGTAAATATCTAATTTTTTGCTACTTGTATTTGTAACAATATTGTAGAAGACAAAATTCTCTACTAATTTTGTTTAAAAACATTGTCATACGGTTAACCGTTTTCGAGATAGAGGACGGAGAACGCGCGGTCACTATTCATCATTAGGGGTCAATCGGTGCCTCCGAGGAATTAAGAAATTCTCAGGTTGAATTGGGCAGGTGGTAAAATTGTCATGATAGGTTCCAGAAAATCGTTTTGCATTGCCCAACCCCATAGGTACGAATTCCCCCTGAAGTAATGCTGTGACCGCGCGCTCTCCGCCCTCTATCTCAAAAACGGTTCACCGCATGAAAGTTTTTCAAAAATCACATTTTTATGATGCTATTGTTCATAATGATACAAATTTTTGTTTCGGTTTTTTGCATTTTCTGAGAATATTTACTATGTATATGTAATGTAATGTATATTTTTTTTAACCATCAAAAAATAGAGGTTTCAACAAACAAAAAGCACACCGACTTTTTAAAAAAAGCTTATATTTTGACACGTGAATTTTCGATTGAAAATTAGGGTGTTTTTGTTTAAATTAGGTCAAAATAAGGTGAAAAAATTAATATTTTTAGTCAAATAAATTATAGTGTATTTAGGACATAAAAAGGTAAGTTTTCACCTAATTTCGTAGAAAATAAAATGTTTTTGAAAAAGATAGAAATAAAAAACCAAAAACTTAGTTATTTGAATTTTCACATACATTTTCACGTTATGTAAAAAAGTTGCGAATGAAAAGTTGTAGATCGTTTTATTACCTACAACTTTGTTATTTCACTTTTTTTCATAGGACTTGTAGTTTTACCGGAAATCGAGATAAACCATTTTTACCTTTAGTCATAGTCATAGTCATAATCATTTATTTCCATTGTTTGTATTACACAAATCTTAGACAGGTCAAATAAAAAATATAAAATGTTATGCTTACATACTAAATAAAATATAAATTAAAACTCACCCCCCATACCACTTCCCGAACTCAGATAGTCCGTAATTTATTTTTCCTTTCATTTTTTATCATATTCCCCTCCTTTTTTAATGGGTTTCATCCTACTACTATTTTTTTCCTTTTTTGACCATTTTTGAAGGCTTCGGCACTAGTCTAATTGTTACAAATACAAGTAAGTAGCAAAAAACCCATGGAAATTTAATATTTACAAAAAAACAGATTTTTACAACATTTGACATTGAATTACTTTTTTCCACGCCTGTGGACCATGTGGACTTTTGACAAATTGTTTGTTATGGGTCTCAACATTTATACCAATTTTCAGCAAGGTGCGAATTAATGTAATCTTGAATGTCTATTTTGACCGGGTTATTATCATTAAGTTCATAATCATACTAATAACAGGATTAAACAAACGTACTTATTGAATTTCAAAAGTCAGTAGGGGCGGCAAAATTTTAATGGCCTACTAGCGGCAAATTTGTAAATCCGCCACTGCTTAAAAACGATAGTTTGTGTTAGTTTAAAAAGTAATATTCTTTTTTATGCGAATCGGAATCAATTTGAACCAAGTATTGAAATCACGTTATCTTATCATGGTCTAGATTTTGTATATCTAATGTTTTAATAAGTCGTGTTTTCTTTATTACAGCTTTCCTTGGTTTCCGTTGTCCAGCTGTGCCTGAATCAAGAGAGCTTGGTCCCCCAGCCGGTTTCAGATATTACAGGTAAGAACAAAATCACACGTCCAAAATTAGGATTTGTTGAATTTTTTGTAAGCAAAATACCTAATAATAAATGGGCAAATTTTTTTTTTTGGTTGGTTTAGTTTGATAGCAATTAATGTCTCAAAATCGCGTTAATTATTGTACGCACAAGATTCACGAAATTCATCATTATTATTCAATAAGTTGAATTTTATTAGATCATTATATCAAGTTGGCAATAGTCAATGGCATTACATCTAAAATACCACGATAGAGGTCGATTCTGAGAACAGGTTAAGTAAGCGGTCATCGGTCCAAATGTCAGGATGAGCGTGACCTTGCTTATGTAACCTCCTTAGAAATACCTATTTGCTAATACATAATACCTACTTGAGTAAATGTTTAGCACATGCACTCATATTGCACATGTCATAGATTCTCTATCCGTTTATGATGTTATGAAATTCTGATGTGTTTTTCATAGATAAATTCTTGTCAAGCAACTCACCTTTGATGAGTATCAAGTAGGTGGTGTGTAAGTAACCTTACATACTTATTAAGATTATGCAAGTTTAAGTGAATGATTTACAATTTAATTTTGTAGGAATTAGAATGCGATAGTAACCTTTCTATTTACCTATCGTCATCGTACTGCTGAACATAGGCCTTCCTTAATGAATTCCAGTTATTTCGGTCGAATGCAGCTTGCATCTTCATTTATTCCTCATAATTCACCAAGCTGGCCAGGTACGGGTTGGTGAATGACACACGTCCTTCAAACTTTTCAAAGTTCTCAGAACAAGTCGGTTTCCACACCATTTTTGCCTTCACCGTTATAGCACGTGTTTTTAAGCACACATAATTTTTTAAGAAGAAAAGACAGAGATGCTCGGCGAGGTTTGATCCCACGACTTTCAGATCGCTAGTAACTTGACACAAAGGTAAGGTGGTATAAATTTCACGATCTAGGGTAGTCCTAGGCCGAATTCACCATATGGATTAATTGTTCTATATTAACAATTCATTTTATATCAACGGGAATTACTCACGTACCTATTTAAAAAGGTGAAGCGCGCGCGCTAGCTATGAGGAGACGAAGAACTCCTGAGAAATGTGTGTTGGAGTTTGCGGGCTCCGTGTTATTAACATATTCGTCTTTATGTTTTATTTAGTGCTGTATGTGAAAATATAAGAATTATAAGAATTATTTGTCAATTCCAGGTCCGACGCCAACTGCCAGAAGTACTTCCTCTGCATCGAGGGCCGTCCGCGCGTCCTCTCGTGCGGCAGCGACGCCGCGTTCGACGAGCTGACCTCCTCCTGCGTGTCCGCTGATGAAGTGGCCGCCTGCCCCGCCGAGCTGCGAGCCGCCGCCGCTGACGCCAGGGAATCAGAGAAACAACGGCTGGCTAAGGAACTAGAGTTCAACGCTAAGAGCATAGGAAAGATTAGGCAGAGGTTTTAGATTCTAGTCTGTTTTTCGATATGAATGTGAATATGTTTTTGAGATTATAGTGATATTTTGATACGGATGTTTGTTTTTAATTAACTGTAGAACTAAACTATGATCAGATTACTACCTGAAACCAAATAAGGTTCTTCATAAAAATATTTGTAATAGAGCCTTTTTACGGCAAAAAATTGTAGATACCTTGTAATTTAAACGGTATATAGTATATTTAAATATACTTAAATACTTATTGATTTATTGAATATAAAACGCACCTGTTACATCATGCAGCCAGTGTAGTAAAAAGTTTGCGCTTAAAGAAGCCTAGTCCAGTGATTAAGCTAGTCTTGGTCATAGTCCACGTCCTATACCTAATAATATTACCAACAATAACTTAAACTATGTTTGATAATATAATCACGATCTTTAAAAGCGTGGATATCGGTCCGAACATGTATAGTATACTACTTGTTATATTATAGTGATTGACTCTCACTTAAGTTTTCTAAATTTTCCTAAATTTTCCTAAAGGTTCCTCCCACTCGAGGGCCAAGGTTACGTTGTGATCTTGTAATTTTTCTCATACCATTTTCTAATAGATAATGTATAGTATAGTTATGTACCAATTAAATTTAATACATACCTACCTTAATATAATCAATACCGATTTAAGATGTACCAGTTTATCAATCAAGACGAAATTTGATAAAATTGTGATTAATTTCTGGTTTTATTTCTGACTTAACCGCAAAATTACTAATTCAATATTAATGAATGCATTTCAATATAAAATAGGGCGCGTAGATTCGAAGATTATTCAGAGTTTTTGTATTCAACAATGCGTTCGTACGTAGTCTTCTTCTTGTTTGTAGTAGGGCTGTGCCATGCTCAGACCTCAAACATCTGTGCGAAACGCAACAGTTATATCCCAGAGGAGGGTAGTTGTGATTCTTACGTCGAGTGCCGGGTAAGTTACACTTTAGCAATCAGACTTCTGTCTTGCAGTATTTTGTTTGTGGCATGTTCCACTATTGCAACCAGTCCTAACTTCGACCACAAGCTTACAAAAATAATCCTGCAAACTTTGCTTTAAGTAGTGACTTATGTTTGGAATTTAAGTTGTTGCGCTAGTTCTCCCTGGCATTTCAGGACTACGTGGACAGTGATTGTCCTTCGCTAAGACATCTCTGCCGAATGGGTTGTCTATTACTCCGATGTTATATATTTATTTGTTTATGGATAAATGAATGTTTGTTTCTATGTAAAATTAAAAAATTAATAAATATTGCTGAACATTTCACACAGCAACCATCTGGCCTAGGTAGGCTCGAAGTATGGTACTATAATGTTACGGGTGCTAGATTTCTGATATACTTAATATTATATTTCAATACATAGACAGATATTTTTGATATAAATATAAAGCCCCAGACACTAGGAACAAAATATCTGCAGATCGTACAAACTGTCCCGAGGCGAGTATCGAACCCGCAACCTCCTATGTCGCAGTACTTGGGCCGCTACGCCACAGAGCCACAGATCGAATAACAAAACCATATGACTTTCGCAGGATTTCCAACCATATTACCTAAGTTGCCCTGATGGTTTGAACTACAACCCAGCTGCCGAGTGGCCCGAGTATCCTTGCGGTTACCCCGGCGAAGTACCCTGCAATAACCGTATCTCTCGTAAGTATCACATAAGCCACAGTGAAATTTGAAATAATATTATGGTAGGTAGGTATAGTAAAACCATTCTAAAAATGAACTTCCCTCCACAAAACCGTGATGATTTCAACGTGTGAGAGGAAATACAGAAAAACAGAATACACAGAAAAAAAAAATACAGAATTTGGTAGAGGGGCGTTCATTTTAAAAATGGTTTTAGTATACTTGATAACTAAATTTTTTGGCTGTAAGCTCAGGTATATGAACAATGTTATATGTATACCTATATTTTTAAGGGCTGTGGATTTTGTTAAAGAATTAAATAAAATTTCTTCGTTTTCGCTTACAGGAGCAGCTCAGCCTTCGTATGAATGTCCTCGTAAATACGGCTCCTTCCCCTCGCTGAAGAAGTCTCCAACCTGCAGCGATTTCAGGATGTGCGTTGATGGCAAATCTACCGAGATGTCCTGCCCCGAGGGACTGGTCTTCAACCCCGCTAATGGCAATTGCGACTGGCCAGACAATGTCAATTGCAATGTATGTATATTCTATTAAGTCTATCAGAAATCAAGAACCCGTAACACAAGCTTAGAGCTTATCACTGGGCTAGATGTTGCTGTGTGAATTGTCCAGCAATATTTATTTATATCTAATGTAATCTACTCCTGCAGGTACGAGAATGAATGCCACTACTTCTTCTCGTGTGAGTAAGGTCGCGCGGGGCCTACCATGATCTCTTAGAGCAGTATTATTCTAATCTTATTTTGTGATTTCGTACCATAACCTCTTATAAACCATATAAAGTAATATTATTGTAGGCTTACTCTAAGAATGTTCGGAAACATGATAGTTTTTAAAAGATGGTGGTTGGCCCGCCTGTCCTGTGACATCGGGCTTGCCTTCGACCCCGTCAAAGGCAGATGTGTGGATGTCGACCTCGTGCAGTGCAATCAGCAGCCCATTTATAAACCTTAATTAATATAAGTAATAAATTTTGCAAATGTACGCATAATATAAATTGTATGATTAAAAAACAAATATGTAACATTTAGATGATGTTGTCCTAAAATGTATTCACCAATATAAACAAACTTCTTGCTTAACTTTTTTTGTGGATTTTTTTCTGTATAAGGTGTAAACGAATCTCAACCGTAGGATGGAAGACCACATTTTTCGCTGACTTTACCTATTTTACTTTACTTACTTTGAAACTATCGACCCATATAAAGCGAAATAAAATGTGTTAGGTACTTAAATATTATGATTATACCTATAATTGTTTTATATTTTTATATTGTTTAATTTTATCTGTATTATCTCATAAGTGACAACCCGTCTTTGATGATAATAAAAGTCTTTAATTAAAATAAACGTGATAATAAATCAACGTTATAGGTATTATTCCATGTTATTGGCTTTAAAGGCATTAAAGGCTTATAAAATAAATATGTAAATAAAGGAAATTAGCGTAGCAGGATTTCTTAAGACTTTTAAAGTCTTAAGAAATCCTTGGTGCGTATTGAAATCGTTTTTGCTACGAAATTTGCATCGTCGCTTGACTCACTTCTAGGTACTCTGTACCAAAAAATATTGTACAGTGGCTGTGAATGCTAAATCCAAATTTATTTCCTATTAAATTAAATTAAATTAGGTACATCAACAACAACGTCAAAGGAGAGAACTGTACGAACGAACCTAGTCAACAATGATGAATTAAAACAATGGGCAACCTGATGATACTCTATCTACAGTTAAGCAACCTATTTGATGTAAGCATTAAAACAACTCTTGTAACTTGATTGATTTAGTTTTTGTCCATAAAATCACAAAGATCAACTTGGACATGTTATCACTATCCTATTACCCTTTACAATTTTCTTAAATTTATTTAATTATTATTATTTATGATTTCTAGTATTTACAGTGTGATCACTTTTCTTAGGAAAGTAGGTAACTTAAATTCTTGTGAATGTAAACTAAGCATTCGAAAATGTACTGGGAAGCTACTGTCATTATATTTATTTCTTTAATTTTTTATCGCAAAGATACCCTTGGACCCATGTTATACATACCACGTACAGCCCTTTTTGCAAGACAATTATACAATTGATAAATGCGTCAGCAGCACACCCCCACAGCAGTATACCGTAAGACTATCTTACTTAAGTACCTACTCAACAACACAAATTCTGGAGCTGGAAAGAAATCTTCAAAAGCAACATGCCCATAAGTATAAAGACAAAGGTAATTAACTCTAGCCTCTTATCGTGCCTCACTTATGGTTGCCAAAAATGGAAGTTCTCACAAAAAAATCAAACAAAAAATTAACACCTGCCAGCATAGCTACGCAGCATGCATAATACAAAGAAACTAGACAAAATTAGACAAACAAAAATACGATCCATAACAAAAGCAAAAAACGCACCTTAGCCACGCACAAAAACTCACAGACCAACGCTGGACAAAAATAACTACCTACATTTTGGAAAGGACCGCAAGGGGAGAGAAACAGAGGGAGACCACTTACTAGATGGAAAGACGCCATCAAAAAGACAGCTAGACCTAACTGGATAGATAAAGCTAAAGATCGCGACAAATGGGCGGCATTGGAGGAGGTCTATACTAATGTATCAAACTACGTAAGAAATAAAAGGCTTCTTTATTTTATTTATTTATGTACATCCAAAATGTATGTGTACCTACATTATCCATATATTCAGGCTACCAATTCTAGGTGATGTTATGACCTATGGAATGCCCACTGGTACTACAATGAGCTTATCCATTTGGCTATGTTGGTGATCTTCGTTCCTCTACGTAGTTATCCTCATTTTTAATTCAAGTAGATGAACTCCAAGCATATCCCAATTTGAATAACTCTTAACGATCCAAATTATTATGGTAATTTATTTATTTATTTAAGGCACAGCCAACAGGACATAATACAGAGTGTTATAAATGATATTTTAATGAAGGCTATTTTTTATAACATGTGCCTATTATAGGCTAGCACAACATTTACTATAATCAATGGCAACACCCGGTGAATGCAGGAATGATGACTTTTCACACCTTCCACATATAGTTACTCTATTCTTAAATATTCATACAGCGTTAAAAACCGTCCCAATTGTCGCGACAAAATAAGTAAAAATTTAAATCGACAATTGGGTCACAATTTGCCAAATAAACAGTTACAACAAATAAACGGGCAGCGTTTTTGGAGCTGGATTTTACGATTGACCTACTTTTCAAAGTTAGACCTAAATAATTGGACTGTCTATTCTAGGTAAACTATGCATACTAGTCCGGGATCCGTAGAACATGGAAATCACTTGATTTCTATCAAGCTAATTTTTGGTGAGTAGCTTCGTTTCGATGAGACGCCCAAAAATATCCTATACCCAACTCTCGATTGTGGTAGCTAACAGAGATATCAAGGATTAAAAAAATCAAGGATGTAAAACCGGGATAACGGAACACGAAATTTGTAGGACACAATCTTCTACCTAATGGAAAGATAATGGCTTTATACCTCTAAATATGAAATATAATGGCTAATTAATACTATGTGGTATATCATTAACGGCATCTCATTGATCTATCTATTATTAATTACCAATATTTGAATATTTAGATATTAGCGTCCCTATATAAACTCGAATTTGACAAAGTAACACCACTTGCAGATAGGCAAAGACAATGTTAGGAGCTAAGTTTTTATTACTTTCTTTGCTGACCTTTGGTAAGTTTCAGATTATTTATTTGATTAATAGATATCAAACCCTGTTCCTTTATATCTAATATTTCATAACGATTTTTCAGTATCAGGCCAATCATATCTTTCATATGATGGAGAATCCAATGGTCGAGGCCAAATAAATCAAGGACCCCTACAATACCGGCTGAGCTATGCTGAGCAAAGCCCGGTTTACAACCCTCAACCCGTTT
Organism: Chloroclystis v-ata; assembly: GCA_963691955.1. Classification (NCBI taxonomy): domain Eukaryota; kingdom Metazoa; phylum Arthropoda; class Insecta; order Lepidoptera; family Geometridae; genus Chloroclystis; species Chloroclystis v-ata. The sequence goes on from OY829905.1 coordinate 9,674,158, forward strand.
ACCAAGCCTCTGAGCAAACTGTGCCAGAAAAAAAACGACCCCCACTTATACGAGAACCTACTTTGGGATCCCAAACTGCACTTCTTCTTCGATCAAACTATTTACCTCAAGCATCAAGTTATGATGCATCAAATCCAATGCAACTTAACCCCGAATCTGTTGTTGCTGAAATTTCTGAACAATTACACAAAAACAATATGTCCTTACCAATTGTTCTTACACTCTCAGAAGCAACTGACAAAAATGATTTACCTGAAAAATCAAGTTATTTACCTCAAACTACAACAACTGCCCGACCTCAGCAGTTAGCAGCACAGCGCATTAATTATCAGTCCTATGACCCTACTCCTGAGCCATCATCAGAAAAACCATCACCCATTGACATAAGTTCAGCTTCGCGACCTCTACAATACCGGCTAAGCTATGCTGAGCAAAGCCCGGTTTACAACCCTCAACCCATCTACCAAGGCTTGTATCAAACTGTGCCAGAAAAATTACCTCAACCATCAAGTAATGATGTATCAAATCCAATGGCACTGAATCCCGAATCTGTAGTAGCTGAAATTTCTGAGCAACTACAAAAAAACAACATGTCCTTACCAATTGTTCTAACACTCTCAGAACTAGGTAACAAAACTGATTCACCTGAACAATCAAGCTATTTACCTCAAATTAGAACAACTGCCCGACCTCAGCAGATACTTAGTTTACAACCAATAAGATCAGCTCCAGCGGTTCAGCCTCAAGTTCAAATTGCGCCAAATTATCAACCAACATATCCCTCGCGAGTAGCTCTTTACCCGACTCCGACGACCCCGAAACCAGAACCTGTCCAGAGCGCTGTGGTCGTGTTTCCACAACAGCCAGCATGGACCGCTCCAGCTCCCAGCCAACAGCCCCGGCAATCCGGAGCTGCCCTGATTACTGAAACACTGCCAATCATTCCGATGGACAACTTCCGTTGTGAGGCACGGAACGCGTACTATGGTATTGAAAACGAATGTGATACCTTCATAGAATGCCAGGTATGTTATTGTCTTTGATCTTCCTCACAGAGTTGTGCTGTATACTAAACATTCTAATTTAATTTTTTTTTTCAGCAAACTCGTGCGTGGAGGCATATTTGCCCTGACGGCCTTCATTTTAACCCTCAAACAGTTTATCCCGCGTACCCTTGTGTGTATCCGTCTGAGTACAAATGTGATGTCAGACAGGCTAAACGTAAGATTTCTGTTGAATGATAAAATTTATTTTTTTAATGAAACTTATTAACTAAACCTGATAAAAATTAATTTTGTAGAACTTGCGAAGCCAACGCATGAATGCCCCAACCGTTTTGGCTTCTTTTCACTGGCTGGTGGAGACTGCAGCAAATACCTAATGTGTCACGAAGGCAAGGCTGAAGTCAAAAACTGTCCATCCGGTTTAGTTTTCAATGCAAATCTCAGCACCTGTGATTGGCCGGAGAATGTACCACAATGCAGTCCTTCAGGTAACTAAACAAACAGTTTAATTGGTTGCTAAAGTTATTCATCTCACTATCTCCTTATAAATAAATAACTATATTTTTACTAGTATAAATAGTTAACTGACATTATTTATTATTGCGTTAACATAAATTCTAAAACTCATAGGTACTTACACTAACTAATGTCTTTATAATCTTTCAGTTTTTAAGGGTTTTACATGTCCTAATCCACCAGTCAATGATCCAGATTTCCTTACCAGACACAGGTACGATTTCTAAAATCTTATCTAGGCTAAAATAATTTACTGTCAGCTTAATGTGTTTGATATTTACTCCCTCCGTACGGTATGCCTATACATAATCGAAAATGTTGTTGTTAATATGGTAGGTGAGAGTGAAAATAGGTTTTTAGGATTGGGTAGGTTAACCTACCTAACCAAAAATTAGTAGGTAGTTTCCACCACCATAACCACGCACAAAGGACCAAATTTGAGTCCAATTGCGGAAAAAGGAGTCGCCAAACTAAACTAAACTAAACCACCACCATCTCTTACCAAGCGTGTCGTCAAAGCGACTAATTCAAGTATCAGAAGAAGGGCAGCAGCGTTCCTGTACCTAAGGTACCAACATTATTACGATTACGATCACTAAAACTGGTACCTAAGCGTGGTGCGTACCAATTCTACAAGACTTAGTGGAGAGATCTCTAGTAGTGGTACCTACGTATTATCTATGGGTAGTTGTTATGATGCCTAAACTTTACATCTCCGTTTTCAGATACGGTAATGAGTGCGAAATGTACGTAGCTTGCCAACGAGGACACCCGCGCCTGTTGAGATGCGACTCCGGACTGTCCTTCAGCGAGGTCAGCCAGGTTTGCATCGACTCCGACCTCGTCGAAGGATGTGCACTGAGATATTGATAAGAAATAATTATAATATAAATTTCTAAGTACCTATTTAAATTAGGCATAATATCTTATATCCATATATATACTCGTATAAGATAAACCTAATTTACATATAATGCAAAACCTAACTTTTTTGAAACTATTAAATATTAATTAAACTTTAATGAGCAAAATGAACATATCTATAATTAATTTTTTTATTTTCGCGGGCGGTCGATCGGGTCAGCTTGTACCATAAACCTATATATCTCTATAGACTATAGTAGGTATAATAATGTATTTTGGATATAAAGGGATATCCAGAAATTAACCAGTATCAGTAGGTAGGTAAGTAGGTAACCTACACTGATAGTACCTACATGCTCAAAGCATAAATCTGCTCACTTTACTAAGATATAGGTATGGGTGGATTAAATTAACTTCTCATATAAGGTAGGTTAATCTCAAAATAAATCTATTTTCTTTCTTTCTTTCTTTACATCAACAACATGGATTTAATTTTATTAGTAACTCGATAACCCACCCGTGCCTTTGCCCGCTTTATTCCCATGCCTTCTCACCTCCTAAACCTTCCCTGGGCGATTTCCGATTCCCTACGATTTATACTAAATATTTTCGATACTAAATATTTTTTATGCATGCATAAAACACAAAGCTTTAATTTTACAGCAATACATTTTCATTGTCATTTTTAAGAAGCGTACGGAGGGTCCATACTCCGTCATATATATTTTATATTAGGTTATATAATTCCTATCTTTTTTAAGTTAAGTTTTATATAATTCCTAACTTTTTTGAAACTATTTAATAATAAATAAACAATACTGAGAGAAATGAACATGTTTATTGACCGAGCGAGCGAAGCGTCTCCGTTTCAGCGTCGTAGAAAATGCTTTCGTATGTATGTATGTGGGTATGTATGTATGTTCTCCTCTAGAGGGCTGATTTCTCAACCGATTCTTCTGAAATTTGGTGTGTAGGTTCGTAATTAGTGTAGAATTTTTTTGTCGAGCCATTTTTTTGATTTTTTTTAAATGGCGGAGAAAAAGACAAAAAACTCATGTGGGGTGTCGTTGAATAGGTCTTTAAAAACAATTATAGTCTGCGAAAACAACTTTTCGATAGAATGTTCCGTTAGCGAAATATTTGACTATTAAATGTTTTTAAAATAACCTTTAGGTACTCATTTCGGGTTATTCCCATCTGATCATAGATCAAGTTGTAGTTGCATCTGATCACACAAAAAATTCCCAACGGATAACGGATTCGTTGCAACTACTTTATTGAATTAAGTTTTGTGCCAAGGGATCATATTAATATAATATCTAGCGTGTAATAAAACTTTTTGTGATAAGATGCAACTTCAATCTGATCATATGATTAGATGGGAATAACCCCTCATTTCTACTGTCAGACTGTCAGAAAACACGCTTTGTATTTTCATAACTAGATGTCGCTAGAGGAAAAATTAAAACGCGCTACATACATATACGTTTCATGGTTCAAGTTATTTTTGGGTTCTAAGACGGATGACGATTTGGTCAGGTGTTTATTTGGTATATTCGTTGGTTGAGTAGTCCGTGGTCTCCTTAGTAAACTGCAGTAAAATATGAATTTATATTCATTGCATTTAAATTGTTCATAGAAGAAGACGATTAGTCTTCTTCTTAAAATGAGTGAAAGAAGATATCTACTGAGTCAGTTTTCCAACATTTTCCAACAGTCTATGATAAGAACTTTATAAATTTTAAAATGAGTGAAAGAAGATATCTACTGAGTCAGTTTTCCAACATTTTCCAACAGTCTATGATAAGAACTTTATAAATTTTGATCGTGATGCAGTTCTTTTTGTGGCCTATTCGAAATTGAGGCAGTTCTTACTCAAGGTTTATATTTGCGTTGGTTTAAGAGTAATTTTGAAAACAAATTTGCGTGCTTAAAAAGATTTAGTTAATGGTCCTGTTGGTAGTGTTACCAATTAGGTGTATCTACCTAATACATGGTTTATCATTTATGCTGGCCCAACTTTGATGTGATCTGTGCTTATTGCCGCAGTAACGAGATCTTGGCGTTCAAAAGAGCTCACCATGCTTAAGGAGTTCCTCGCTTAGGTACTTTCCGTCTGTATTGAAACGAACGACCGTCGTTTTTAGGGTTCCGTATCCAAATGGCAAAAACGGAACCCTTATAGATTCGTCCGTCGTAAACAATTGCTGCGGAAGCCTACACGGGCGAGTCCGACAAGCACTTGGCCACTTTTTTTATTTTTAGGAATTATACTTTTTCCTGAACGCAGCTAAACTATTTGCAATGCATGAGCAAAGTAGATAGATAATCTAATACACTTAGCAGTATATACATTTAGGCAAAGTAAATCCCTGCGACTTATGAGTTCACAAAACTGAAACAATATGCACAGATTCCATCACTGTTGGGCCAGTTTACATTTTATTTTCTGCTTGGAAGCATTGTTTGGTTAGATGTACCTACATAATGTAAGTTTTATTTATTTATTATTTATTTTTGGAAGATGCATCGCATTCATCTGAATTACATACATTAATTATAATAATTTTGTCTATAACTTTTTGATGATATTAGTCCTCGCGAGGTCTACAGCTCACAGAGCCACTAGTATTTTATTTTATATTTTCGCGGGCGGGTCATAAGCATAGGTACTTATCATTGTCGGTTCAAACATTCTATAAAACAATAAATGAAATTATCTATTACCTTTTTTATTCAATATTACTTATTCCCGAAACCAGGCAACATAATTCAGCTAGGTACCTAATTCTCAAACACCAAAATAGTCTACATTGATAATTTTGCAGCATTATCATTGGTTCAATTGCTAAAACAACCAATGGAAGAATCGAAGAAGCAGACAACTGCCATTATTACCTATATACTTGTCTCTTACTCTAACCTTCTCATACTCGCTTCAGAGAAACAACGGCTGGCTAAGGAACTAGAGTTCTACGCCAAGAACATACGAAACATTAGGCAGAGGTTTTAGATTCTATTCTGTTTTCAATACGTATTTAATGTGAATAAGATGTTTTGAGTAGGTATACTCTGCTATTATTTTGATACATAAGGAAGATTTATATTTTTATTAAAAACTGTTGTAGAAATACACTTCAATCAATCAATCAGATCAACAATTCAATCAATCAGATTCAATCAGATTACCTACCTGTACCTAACCAAATCAATTACTAGGGTTCTTCATAGAAATATTGGTAGAGCCTTTTTACGGCAAAAAAATTGTAGGTACTTATCTTTTAATTTAACACGCTCACTGCGGCACCATTTTTCGTAGACTTTCAGCCAGTGCGTATGAGGTCTTTTCGAGTCGAGATTTAACTTCTTTGCAGTGCATTTGAGACCATTTCGGCCTCAAAAAATATAGTTTCCAAAAATAGGTACCTTATATTTAGCTCAGGAGAGACAATAATGGTTTGAAACTTAACCATTATAAACTTAAATATATGTTTAACTTTAAACTAGCTTCGCCCGGAGTTATGACATTTAGGTACTTAAAAAATTTAAAAAATATGGGTTATTCGTCATCTCGCGGGAAAACAAAAGATGGATTTCCGCGAGTTGGCACATTGCATTGCAATGATGACGAATAACCCAAAAATATATATGACATCTGTTTTGCCTCATATCGCACTGATAGAAAGTTCAATTTGTGTCTCAACTAGGGATGGGTTTAAAACAAAATTGCAGTATAATTGTATTATTTGTTTTTAATTATGGTGTTTTTCATAGGCGTTGTAAAAGAGACTTATATTATGTGATTATGATTCGTCAAGTGGATCGGATGAGGTAAAACAGTTAATATTATAGAACATTTTTCAGAGGATATATTCAACCAAATCTGCCTCTGAGAACAGCCTAAACATTTTGGAAAATGTTCAAATTTGCCCCCCATCTATTGCAATGTCAAAAAGTAAGATTAACAGTGACAATAGATGGGGTACACTTACATTTCGTAAAAATGCGAGCGCACCGGCAAGCAACGTCCGTCCGTATCGAAACGTCATCACGTCACTACGCGCGATGCGCGGCGCCCGCGCTTCACTCCGTGCGGTTATGAGGCCTACAATTTTTGAGGCAGTTCAGACCTCACTTCGCACTGAACGTGATTAATTTATATCCAGTGCGTATGGGACCTAATCGATCTCATATAAAACTGCTTACGCCATTATGCTAGGCTTCGTAAGATAAGAATTTTGATATATTTGTCTCTGTTGTACTCATAGAAATGTCAATTTTAGCGCCCCCCGCACAGAGTGAAAGAACACGATTTTAACTGCCGCACCAGCGGAAAGTTATGCCTGTGGCCAGTTCGATCTCATAACGCAGTGAGCGTGTTAAGAGGTATACCTATTTTAATATAATTGAATTAACTACTTCCCTTGAATAGAACGGATACTCGATATCCACCAATGAATCTACATTCATCCTTTTACTTGATAATTATTGAATATAAAACGTATCTATCTGTAACATCATAGCTTAGCTCTCTATTGGAATGTACCCCACTACTACCAGTGTAGAAAAAAGTTTGTGTGTGTATAAGCCTAGTTTATTTTATTTTATTTATTTATTTATTGTACAAAACACATTACAACCACAATGAAATATGCTTTTTAAAGTTAATGTTAGATATGAACTTGATTGCAACGTAAATACATGTATATACAACTATAATAAACATGTAAGTAATAGTTTTTTTTTTTTTTTTTTTTTCTAGTCCAATGATAAAGCTAGTTTTGGTCTTATCGAAAAAAAACAGTTTGTAAATAGGTACCTATAGTAGATTCGATAACAACCAGTTCTAATTCATCAATTAATATTGCCTTAGTTAAATACCTATCAGAAAGTCATAAGTATGTACCTATAATCACAGTTTAATGAAATAAAAAATAACATTCCAATCTACATATTATTAAAAACCTATTTACGATGTACCTACCATTATTCGATTAAGACGGAATTTGATAAAACTTTTAGATATCTCTTTTTGTAGTAAAAATTGTGATGAATTCCTGGTTTTATTTCCTTTTAAAGGGCAACTTAAACGCAAGATCATAAACGAATTCCTTTTTTTTTCCAATTCCGAAAAAAAAAAAATAATTCATATATAATTAATGCATTTCAATTTGAAGATTATTTAGAGTTTTGAATTAAGTACTTATTTTATTTTTATTTCTTTAAAAAATATACTTAGGTACTTATTACAAAATAACAATTATGTATATTACAAAAGAACAATGGCTCGTGATTTTCCAATACCAGCCTGCTCCTTAGCGATAGCGACTTTCCAGACTCTATCAACGACGCGGAAATATATATGTATGCGGACGATGTGGCCGCATTAGTATCAGCGCCATCTGAAGGAGAGTTGGAGAGTTGGCTTACCAGGGTAGTGCACGAACTAGAGTCTTGGTTCAGTGATAACGGTCTGGCGCTTAACCGGGACCAAACCTGCCTCTTAAGTTTCTGCTGTAGAGCCGGTGACACGACGCTGGTACCTACTAGTTAAAAATATCAAACTGCTTGGTTTCCATCTAGACAGCTCTATCACATGGGAAACTCACATAGATAGATATAATATTCATTTTATAGATAGCATTTGTGAAAGTTTGGGTAGCGCCAGCTTCGCTCTTCGGAGACTTGCGAGCACAGCGCCTCGTGCCGATGAGATATTGTGTTATTACGCTACAGTACATATAATACCTTATCATACGGAACCGAGCGCTGGGCGCGAGCCGCCGAGTGGTAACGTCCCTTCGTGTTGCGGAAGCGAGCGGTGCGCGCTATCGTGGGAGTACGATACCGAGTGCCGTCTCGCGTAGAGAGCTGTTTAAGGAGTTAAAGATCATGACATTAACTGGCGAACTCATCTACCACATAGCTCTCTTCACCCAGGCCCACATGCATTATAGTCATTTCAGCGCCGCGGAATTAACGCAAACCGCGACATGCGCAGAAACAAGCACCAACACCGTCTAATAACGCCAACCCACAAGCTAAAAAGTCTGCTTATACATTATAATGGGACCTGGAGTTTACAACATCGACTACCAGAACCGATTCGTAAAGCAGCTTCCACGCCCATATTTAAAAGAAAATTAAAAGATTGGCTGATTAAATCTGTGTTTTATGAGATTCATAAATTTTACGCAATCCCTATTGATGGAGACAAATTTTATTTATATTATAATAAATGTAAATTTATAAAATTATAGATACTTTAATATATTATATATGAATAATGATTTTTAATTATTAAGAATAATAATGTATGGGTACTCATACTACAATTTGTATACTCACCCGGACCTAACTAAGGAGTTATAAATAAATCTGCATTTCTGTTTAACTTCAATTCAGAAAAGAGACCTAACTCATAATATATGAAACAATGTTATATATATTTTTAAAGCTGTGGATTTTGTTAAATAAATAAATAAATTATTATTATAAGTTAGGTCTCTTTAAACATCGTAAAAGAATGCCCGTTTATTTTCAATTTAAATATGTTTATGATGATCATAAATTATTTCTTTAATGAAAATATTAGACATGTTATTAGTCATCCTATATACATCCGAGCGGTTTTTCGAAGACTGAACGTCTCTACACGCGCAAGCAATGCCATTCCCCGGCTTGTCAATGATTACTCTACTAAATTGCGGGATCGGGATGCAGTAAAACGCAAAACTATAAAAGTCTTACATTCTAGATAACCTTCATAGGTTTAAAATTTTAAATGGTTAACATACGATCCTTGAGGATCGTAATATTTGCAGGGAAGTGTCGTAGCTTAGTACAGACTCTATCTATATAAAATAAATAAATATTGCTGGACAATTTACACAGCAACATCTAGCCTCGTGATAAGCTCGAAGCTTGTGTTACAGATATAGATTTCGATACAACAAGATGGACAGATGATCTTGTCAAAGCTGCCGGTTCACGGTGGATGCAAGCTGTTGATGTCGATGTTTGGCTTCATGTGATAAAATTAGTATTATAACTATCAATCAAAAATGTGCGTTATCTTCTACCTAATGGAAAGATAATGGGAAAATTATTCCTTCTATTTTTTACCTCTATTATAAATATCAATATAATAGCTAAGTAACACTGTGTGGTAAACCGCTAACGGCATATCATTGATATATCTATTATTAATTAGGTACCAATATTTAACTATTAAGATATTATCGTACCTATATAAACTCGAATTTGACAAAGTAACACCACTTGCAGATAGGCAAAGACAATGTTAGGAGCTAAAGTTTTATTACTTTCCTTGCTGACCTTTGGTAAGTTTCAAATCATTTACTAATTTGATTATTAGATACCGAACCAACTGTTCCTATAAATCTAATATTTCATTACGATTTTTCAGTATCAGGCCAATCATATCTTTCATATGATGGAGGATCCAATTACCGAGGTCAAATAAATGGAGGAACCCCTTCACGTCTACAATACCAGCTGGGCTATGCTGAGCAAAGCCCGGTTTACAACCCTCAACCCATCTACCAAGACTTTGAGCAAACTGTGCCAGAAAAATTACCTCAACCATCAAGTTATGATGTATCAAATCCAATGGCACTGAATCCAGAATCTGTAGTAGCTGAAATTTCTGAACAACTACACAAAAACAACATGTCCTTACCAATTGTTGTATCACTCTCAGAAGTACCTCAAACTACAACAACTGCCCGACCTCAGCAGATACTTAGTTTACAACCAATAAGATCAGCTCCAGCGGTTCAGCCTCAAGTTCAAATTGCGCCAAATTATCAACCAACATATCCCTCGCGACCAGCTCTTTACGCGACTCCGACGACCCGGACACCAGAACCTGTCCAGAGCGATGTGGTCATATATCCACAACAGCCAGCATGGACCGCTCCAGCTCCCAGCCAACAGCCCAGATCGCAAAGCCCGGTTTACAACCCTCAACACATCTACCAAGACTTTGAGCAAACTGTGCCAGAAAAATTACCTCAACCATCAAGTTATGATGTATCAAATCCAATGGCACTGAATCCAGAATCTGTAGTAGCTGAAATTTCTGAACAACTACACAAAAACAACATGTCCTTACCAATTGTTGTATCACTCTCAGAAGTACCTCAAATTACAACAACTGCCCGATCTCAGTCAATACTTAGTTTACAACCAATAAGATCAGCTCCAGCGGTTCAGCCTCAAGTTCAAATTGCGCCAAATTATCAACCAACATATCCCTCGCGACCAGCTCTTTACGCGACTCCGACGACCCGGAAACCAGAACCTGTCCAGAGCGATGTGGTCATATATCCACAACAGCCAGCATGGACCGCTCCAGCTCCCAGCCAACAGCCCAGATCGCAAAGCCCGGTTTACAACCCTCAACCCATCTACCAAGACTTTGAGCAAACTGTGCCAGAAAAATTACCTCAACCATCAAGTTATGATGTATCAAATCCAATGGCACTGAATCCAGAATCTGTAGTAGCTGAAATTTCTGAACAACTACACAAAAACAACATGTCCTTACCAATTGTTGTATCACTCTCAGAAGTACCTCAAACTACAACAACTGCCCGACCTCAGCAGATACTTAGTTTACAACCAATAAGATCAGCTCCAGCGGTTCAGCCTCAAGTTCAAATTGCGCCAAATTATCAACCAACATATCCCTCGCGACCAGCTCTTTACGCGACTCCGACGACCCGGACACCAGAACCTGTCCAGAGCGATGTGGTCATATATCCACAACAGCCAGCATGGACCGCTCCAGCTCCCAGCCAACAGCCCAGATCGCAAAGCCCGGTTTACAACCCTCAACACATCTACCAAGACTTTGAGCAAACTGTGCCAGAAAAATTACCTCAACCATCAAGTTATGATGTATCAAATCCAATGGCACTGAATCCAGAATCTGTAGTAGCTGAAATTTCTGAACAACTACACAAAAACAACATGTCCTTACCAATTGTTGTATCACTCTCAGAAGTACCTCAAATTACAACAACTGCCCGATCTCAGTCAATACTTAGTTTACAACCAATAAGATCAGCTCCAGCGGTTCAGCCTCAAGTTCAAATTGCGCCAAATTATCAACCAACATATCCCTCGCGACCAGCTCTTTACGCGACTCCGACGACCCGGAAACCAGAACCTGTCCAGAGCGATGTGGTCATATATCCACAACAGCCAGCATGGACCGCTCCAGCTCCCAGCCAACAGCCCAGATCGCAAAGCCCGGTTTACAACCCTCAACCCATCTACCAAGACTTTGAGCAAACTGTGCCAGAAAAATTACCTCAACCATCAAGTTATGATGTATCAAATCCAATGGCACTGAATCCAGAATCTGTAGTAGCTGAAATTTCTGAACAACTACACAAAAACAACATGTCCTTACCAATTGTTGTATCACTCTCAGAAGTACCTCAAATTACAACAACTGCCCGACCTCAGTCGATACTTAGTTTACAACCAATAAGATCAGCTCCAGCGGTTCAGCCTCAAGTTCAAATTGCGCCAAATTATCAACCAACATATCCCTCGCGACCAGCTCTTTACGCGACTCCGACGACCCGGACACCAGAACCTGTCCAGAGCGATGTGGTCATATATCCACAACAGCCAGCATGGACCGCTCCAGCTCCCAGCCAACAGCCCAGATCGCAAAGCCCGGTTTACAACCCTCAACCCATCTACCAAGACTTTGAGCAAACTGTGCCAGAAAAATTACCTCAACCATCAAGTTATGATGTATCAAATCCAATGGCACTGAATCCAGAATCTGTAGTAGCTGAAATTTCTGAACAACTACACAAAAACAACATGTCCTTACCAATTGTTGTATCACTCTCAGAAGTACCTCAAATTACAACAACTGCCCGACCTCAGTCGATACTTAGTTTACAACCAATAAGATCAGCTCCAGCGGTTCAGCCTCAAGTTCAAATTGCGCCAAATTATCAACCAACATATCCCTCGCGACCAGCTCTTTACGCGACTCCGACGACCCGGACACCAGAACCTGTCCAGAGCGATGTGGTCATATATCCACAACAGCCAGCATGGACCGCTCCAGCTCCCAGCCAACAGCCCAGATCGCAAAGCCCGGTTTACAACCCTCAACCCATCTACCAAGGCTTGTATCAAACTGTGCCAGAAAAATTACCTCAACCATCAAGTTATGATGTATCAAATCCAATGGCACTGAATCCAGAATCTGTAGTAGCTGAAATTTCTGAACAACTACACAAAAACAACATGTCCTTACCAATTGTTGTATCACTCTCAGAAGTAGGTAACAAAAATGATTTACCTGAACAATCAAGTTATTTACCTCAAATTACAACAACTGCCCGACCGATACTTAGTTTACAACCAATAAAATCAGCTCCAGCGGTTCAGCCTCAAGTTCAAATTGCGCCAAATTATCAACCAACATATCCTTCGCGACCAGCCCTTTACGCGACTCCGACGACCCGGAAACCAGAACCATATCCTTCATATGGAGGATCCAATGTCCGAGGTCAAATAAATAGAGGAACCCCTCCACCTGTACCATCTCTATCATTCCAGCTGGGCTATGCTGAGTAGGGCATAGAACCGGTTCTTCCCGGAACCGAAAGAACCGGGATTTCCCGGCTTTTTTGGATTCACGAAGATCCGGTTCTCAAAACATTAAGAACCGGGATTTTCGGTACTTTCGGGTTTAATTTTTTAAAGTTAATTTAAGAGAAAAATGATGCATTTTTTATTAAATTACTAATATTTACACAAACTATTTTTTATTATAACATAAAATGATAGGGACAAATGACTATTAAGACAAAATAGAAACAATATAACTTTTTAATGACGAAACAGAAATGAGGAGATACGTAGAAGCTCTTGGGTCACCGACACCGACATACATAGCCCAGCATATTAGCTCTTTGAAGTCCGAGTTGGATTCGACTTTAGGTTGGACCTACCTAATTGGACTGTCTGTCTTAGGGATACATACATACGCGTTAACAACTTCAAGAGTCGAGTTCTCAACCATTACAAGGGAAGACTCTACATAAACATTGGACATGATTTTCGTCTTATCCATGTTTATTTTGAAACCAACCCATTGGGAGAGTCGATTGAGGCCTTCGAACATAGTGCCGAGTTCTTCCATCCATTCATAGTATTCCATGACAACGATATCGTCTGCGAATCAAAGGTGAGTTTAATATTCGCCGTTGATATTGATGCCCAATCCTTTCCAATCCAGAATTTTGAAGTCGTCTTCCAAATATTTTAAAGATTTATTTATTTAATACATCATTATTTCTAAAATAACACAGAATCTTATTATCTAAAAGTTCATATTTTACTTAATCATAAGGCTATGATTAAGTAAAATATAACTAGGATTATCCTGTGTCTCAGGTAACAAAAATATAAATACGTTTAAATATAATTTAAATATAATTATAAATACATTTATATAATACCAACTATCGAAATGGTTATCTTAAATTAGGTAAATTTATTTACTTATGGTTAACAATTTCTCTGTATCATCGTACGACATACTTTGTAGAACTAACTTAACAGTAAGCACTTGCGGTAAGTTAGAGGGAAAATTTTAGCGGTTTTATTAATTCTATTGTACAGAATTGGGCCCAGAAATATGAAAAACTTTTGTGTAAAAGTGAATTTCGTCGGTATTTTAGAGCAAACAATATAGTTTCGTCTTTTTTGTGAAGATTCTGTGGTGTATGGTAAAGCTTTGTGTTGTTTTAGCACGATGTTTAGTATAAATAATTGCCGAACAGTTAGCAGGACTGATACAAAAGGGCTGTGGGAAACATATATGGCTTAAAGTGAGATATTTTAAGGATAATTCTCTGCGCTCTCTCAACTTGAATTAGTAAAGATTTGCCTACACCTCCCCAAATCGTTATGCAATAAGACAAAATTGATTGACAGAGTGCCATGTAAAAGAGTTTAATTTTTGATTGATCTATGTCACGGAGTTTTTTGAAAACGAACATCAACTTACGAACTCTATTACTCAAGACATCTATGTATGGTCTAAAAGTAAGAGTGTCATCTAATAAGATACCTAGATACTTTATTTTTTCTGTCTTGTTTATACAGTTAAATTACAGTTATGCGCAAATAATTTTAATTGACCATTTGTTGATGCTGTTTTCCTCATAGAAAATTTTATATAATTTGTCTTCGTTGCATTTAGAGTTAGTAAATTATTTTGAAGCCACTTATTTACAGTATTAAAACCTTCTTGTGCGTTCCTAAAAACTTCTATTTCGGAATCGGCAGAAAAAATTAAAGCCGTGTCGTCAGCATATGATACAATAAGACCATGTTCTAAACTTAGGTTACAAAGGTCATTTATGAAAATTAGAAACAGGGTTGGTCCCAAAATACTACCCCAAAAGAAGTATTTTGGAGATCATCGCTAAGAACATTTCCAATTTTCACACATTGGGTGCGATCTTCCAAGTAACTAGAGAAGAGTTTTAATTGAGTGCTTCTAATTCCGATAGCCTCAAGTTTACTCAAGAGCATTGGCCATGAGACTGTGTCAAAAGCTTTTGCAAGGTCGAGGAAAATTCCTATAGTGTGCTTTCCACTATCCAATTCTTGTGCAGCAAAATTTGTAAGATGATGTACATGTACAGCATCAGAGGTAGCCAATTTAGCCCTAAAACCGTACTGCGCTTTTGACAAAATACATTTATCTTCTAAGAATTTCACAAGTCTTTTATTTATTATCTTTTCAAAAACTTTTGACAAAGATGTTAATATAGAGATGGGCCTGTAATTTGTTTATTTTTTTTTTTTTTATTTATTTATTAAGGAAAACCAACAACTTTATATACATATACTTAATAACTAACACAAATAGGAAACATAAAAGTCAATTATAGGTTTTCGCGGATAGACATCAATTTAACAAAAAAGGAGCGCTTAGCTAGTTTAACCTACTCACACGGTAACAAAAACACATTATATTATATAACTCGTTATGTACTAACATACAGTAAAATTTGATCTTTCCCTCCTGACTTAAAAACCGGGACGACAATAGCTTTCTTTAAGCTATTTGGAAAAACCCCTTCAGAAAAACAATGGTTAATAATGTGAGTAAGAGGTGCAATTAAAATGTGCTTATATTGCTTAATAATTTTAGTCGATAGCACAGTCACTTTTTAAGCTCATGATAGTCCTGTCTACCTCATTTTCGTCGGTGTCCAGTAGGATAAAAGATGGTGATAGTGATGATACGCTTCTGTAACTAGTACAACAATGAGTGCGTGATTGTGAATATGTTAGCATTTTATCGGCCAGACACTTACTTACATTTACAAAGAAACTATGTGCTAAGTTAGCAGATTGCCGAGGCTAGCTACTTACTTTTGATAAACATGAAGATGACTCACGTTTCTTGTTAGAATAGGTAACATTCTTTATATAATTCCACACTTTTTTGCTGTTTGACCCCGCTTTTTCCAGTTCACTTTTGTCATAATTTATTTTGACTTTTTTAATATGTATATTATTACAGAAGCTACGATAACGTTTGTAGGATAACTGCAAAACTGTATTATTTGGAAAATATTTGGCTTTAACAGTAGTGGAAAAGATTTGGCTTTAACAGGCTTTAACTAAAGAGGCAGTTAACAGTTTCGGAGACAAAACGTTTTCCTGTCTTACGCCCTTTTTAAAGCCTTCGAACTCTATTCTTGCACTCGGACGGACATGGTGTTTCTAACAAACACTTCGATCGTTTTCACACATTTTCTCGTAGTCCAAGAACGCCAAGCAGAGCGGCAAGTTACACTTTTCGGTCTTTTGTATAACCTACCGCGTATAATATGTGGTCTACTGTACTATAGCCTTTTTGGTAGGTACACGGCTTATTCGGGAGGCTCGAAGTCATTAAACTGCGTTCGAGTCGGTTAAGAATGACATAAAACAGCTTATAAACATGCCTCTTGAGCGAGATGGGTCGTAAGATTTCTGTTGAATGATTAAATCAAGTATTTTTTATAAAAATAATCGACATAACCTGATAAAAATTTCTTTTGTAGAAACTGCTAAGCCCACGAGTGAATGACCCAACCATTTTGGCTTCTTTTCACTGGCTGGTGGAGACTGCAGCAATTACGTAATGTGTCACGAAGGCAAGGCTGAAGTCATGAACTGTCCAGCCGGTTTAGTTTTCAATGATAATCTTAGCGCCTGTGATTGGCCGGAGAATGTACCACAATGCAGTCCTTCAGGTAACTAAACGAACAGTTTAATTAATTGCTTAAGTTATTCATTTTAATATCTCCTTATAAATAACTACCTAATAAATAGTTAATTGACATTATTTATTTTTGCGTTAACATCACTAACTAATGACTTTATAATCTTTCAGTTTTTAAGGGCTTTACGTGTCCTAATCCACCAGTCAATGATCCAGATTTCCTTACCAGACACAGGTACGATTTCTAAAATCTTATCTAGACTAAAATAATTTACTGTCAGCTGAGTTTTATGTAAATATTAAAACTGGTACCTGAGAGTGGTGGATACCAATTCTACAAGACTTTGTGGAGAGATCTCTAGTAGTGGTACGTATTATCTATGGGTAGTTGTTATGATGCCTAAACTTTACATCTCCGTTTTCAGATACGGTAATGAGTGCGAAATGTACGTAGCTTGCCAACGAGGACACCCGCGCCTGTTGAGATGCGACTCCGGACTGTCCTTCAGCGAGGTCAGCCAGGTTTGCATTGACTCCGACCTCGTCGAAGGATGTGCACTGAGATATTGATAAGAAATATAATATAAATTTCTAAGTACCTATTTAAATTAGGCATAATATCTTATATCCATATATATACTCGTATAAGATAAACCTAATTTACATATGCAAAACCTAACTTTTTTGAAACTATTAAATATTAATTATTTTCGCGGGCGGTCGATCGGGTCAGCTTGTACCATAAACCTATATATCTCTATAGGTAGGTATAATAATGTATTTTGGATATTAAGGGACATCCAAAAAATTGACCAGTATCAGTAGGTAGGTAAGTAGGTAACCTACACTGATAGTACCTACATGCTCAAAGCATAAATCTGCTCACTTTACTAAGATATAGGTATGGGTGGATTAAATTAACTTCTCATATTAGGTAGGTTAATCTCAAAATAAATCTAAATATTTTCTTTCTTTCTTTCTTTACATCAACAACATGGATTTAATTTTAATAACTCGATGAACCATCCGTGCCTTTGCCCGCTTTATTCCCATGCCTTCTCACCTTCTAAACCTTCCCTGGGCGATTTCCGATTCCCTACGATTTATACTAAATAATTTTCGATACTAAATATTTTTTATGAATGCATAAAACACAAAGCTTTAATTTTACAGCAATACATTTTCATTGTCATTTTTAAGAAGCGTACGGAGGGTCATACTCCGTCATGTATATATTTTATATTAGGTTATATAATTCCTATCTTTTTTAAGTTAAGTTTTATATAATTCCTATCTTTTTTGAAACTATTTAATAATAAATAAACAATACTGAGAGAAACGAACATGTTTATATTTTATTTTATATTTTCGCGGGCGGGTCATAAGCATAGGTAGGTACTTATCATTGTCGGTTCAAACATTCTATAAAACAATAAATGAAATTATCTATTACCTTTTTTATTCAATATTATACTTATTCCCGAAACCAGGCAACATAATTCAGCTAGGTACCTAATTCTCAAACACCAAACTACATTGATAATTTTGCAGCATTATCATTGGTTCAATTGCTAAAACAACCAATGGAAGAATCGAAGAAGCAGACAACTGCCATTATTATATACTTGTCTCTTACTCTAACCTTCTCATACTCGCTTCAGAGAAACAACGGCTGGCTAAGGAACTAGAGTTCTACGCCAAGAACATACGAAACATTAGGCAGAGGTTTTAGATTCTTTTCTGTTTTCAATACGTATTTAATGTGAATAAGATGTTTTGAGTAGGTATACTCTGCTATTATTTTGATACATAAGGAATATTTATATTTTTATTAAAAACTGTTGTAGAAATACACTTCAATCAATCAATCAGATCAACAATTCAATCAATCAGATTCAATCAGATTACCTACCTGTACCTAACCAAATCAATTACTAGGGTTCTTCATAGAAATATTGGTAGAGCCTTTTTACGGCACAGAAATTGTAGGTACTTATCTTTTAATTTAAGAGGTATACCTATTTTAATATAATTGAATTAATTATGTTTATGCTCCGTTGCTACTTCCCTTGAATAGAACGGATACTCGATATCCAAGCTCTCTACTGGAATGTACCCCACTACTACCAGTGTAGAAAAAGTTTGTGTGTATAAGCCTTAGTCCACTGATAAAGCTAGTCTTGGTCTTATCGAAAAAAACAGTTTGTAAATAGGTACCTATAGAAGATTCGATAACAACCAGTTTTAATTCATCAATTAATATTGCCTTAGTTAAATACCTATCTGAAAGTCATAAGTACCTATAATCACAGTTTAATGAAATAAAAAATAACATTCCAATCTACATATTATTAAAAACCTATTTACGATGTACCTACCATTATTCGATTAAGACGGAATTTGATAAAACTGTTAGATATACTTAACTCTTTTTGTAGTAAAAATTGTGATGAATTCCTGAAATGTGAAATTCCTTTTAAAGGGCAACTTAAACGCAAGATCATAAACGAATTCCTTTTTTTTCCAATTCCGAAAAAAAAGAATTCGAATATAATTAATGCATTTCAATTTGAAGATTATTTAGAGTTTTGAATTAAGTACTTATTTTATTTTTATTTCTTTAAAAAATATACTTATTACAAAAGAACAATTATGTATATTACAAAAGAACAATGGCTCGTGATTTTCCAATACCAGCCTGCTCCTTAGCGATAGCGACTTTCCAGACTCTATCAACGACGCGGAAATATATATGTATGCGGACGATGTGGCCGCATTAGTATCAGCGCCATCTGAAGGAGAGTTGGAGAGTTGGCTTACCAGGGTAGTGCACGAACTAGAGTCTTGGTTCAGTGATAACGGTCTGGCGCTTAACCGGGACCAAACCTGCCTCTTAAGTTTCTGCTGTAGAGCCGGTGACACGACGCTGGTACCTACTAGTTAAAAATATCACACTGCTTGGTTTCCATCTAGACAGCTCTATCACATGGGAAACTCACATAGATAGATATAATATTCATTTTATAGATAGCATTTGTGCAATGTTGGGTCGCGCCAGCTTTTAGCTAGATATTGTGTTATTACGCTACAGTACATTATAATACCTTATCATACGGAACCGAGCGCTGGGCGCGAGCCGCCGAGTGGTAACGTCCCTTCGTGTTGCGGAAGCGAGCGGTGCGCGCTATCGTGGGAGTACGATACCGAGTGCCGTCTCGCGTAGAGAGCTGTTTAAGGAGTTAAAGATCATGACATTAACTGGCGAACTCATCTACCACATAGCTCTCTTCACCCAGGCCCACATGCATTATAGTCATTTCAGCGCCGCGGAATTAACGCAAACCGCGACATGCGCAGAAACAAGCACCAACACCGTCTAATAACGCCAACCCACAAGCTAAAAAGTCTGCTTATACATTATAATGGGACCTGGAGTTTACAACATCGACTACCAGAACCGATTCGTAAAGCAGCTTCCACGCCCATATTTAAAAGAAAATTAAAAGATTGGCTGATTAAATCTGTGTTTTATGAGATTAATAAACTTTACGCAATCCCTATTGATGGAGACAAATACAAATACAAATAACTTTATTGTAACACCAACAATATACAGGACAATACATAAGAGAAACAGATACATAACAGTGACACAATGGGCGGCCTTATCACTAACAGCAATCTCTTCCAGGCAACCTTGGGATGGAAAGAGAATATTGCACAAGTAAGAGCATTGGCGTTATCCAACATTATAAGTAAACAAATGTTATTTATATTATAATAAATATAAAATTATAAATACTATATATATGAATAATGATTTTTAATTATTAAGAATAATAATGTATAGGTACCTACTCATACTACAAATTGTATACTCACCCGGACCTGTAACTAAGGAATTATAAATATATCTGTATTTCTGTTTAACTTCAATTCAGAAAAGAGACCTAACTCATAATATATGAAACAATGTTAAATATATTTTTAAAAGCTGTGGATTTTGTTAAATAAATAAATAAATTATTATTATAAGTTAGGTCTCTTTAAACATTGTAAAAGACTGTCCGTTTATTTTCAATTTAAATATGTTTATGATGATCATAAATTATTTCTTTAATGAAAATATTAGACATGTTATTAGTCATCCTATATACATCCGAGCGGTTTTTCGAAGACTGAACGTCTCTACACGCGCAAGCAATGCCATTCCCCGGCTTGTCAATGATTACTCTACTAAATTGCGGGATCGGGATGCAGTAAAACGCAAAACTATAAAAGTCTTACATTCTAGATAACCTTCATAGGTTTAAAATTTTAAATGGTTAACATACGATCCTTGAGGATCGTAATATTAGCAGCGAAGTGTCGTAGCTTAGTACAGACTCTATCTATATAAAATAAATAAATATAGCTGGACAATTTACACAGCAACATCTAGCCTCGTGATAAGCTCGAAGCTTGTGTTACAGATACAGATTTCGATACAACAAGATGGACAGATGATCTTGTCAAAGCTGCAGGTTCACGGTGGATGCAAGCTGTTGATGTCGATGTTTGGCTTCATGTCATGTGATAAAATTAGTATTATAACTATCAATCAAACATGTTCGTTATCTTCTACCTAATGGAAAGATAATGGGAAAATTATTCTTTCTATTTTTTACCTCTAAATATGAAATATAATAGCTATGTAACACTGTGTGGTAAACCGCTAACGGCATATCATTGATATATCTATTATTAATTACCAATATTTAACTATTAAGATATTATCGTACTTACTTATATAAACTCGAATTTGACAAAGTAACACCACTTGCAGATAGGCAAAGACAATGTTAGGAGCTAAAGTTTTATTACTTTCCTTGCTGACCTTTGGTAAGTTTCAAATCATTTACTAATTTGATTATTAGATACCGAACCAACTGTTCCTATAAATCTAATATTTCATTACGATTTTTCAGTATCAGGCCAATCATATCTTTCATATGATGGAGGATCCAATTACCGAGGTCAAATAAATGGAGGAACCCCTTCACGTCTACAATACCAGCTGGGCTATGCTGAGCAAAGCCCGGTTTACAACCCTCAACCCATCTACCAAGGCTTTGAGCAAACTGTGCCAGAAAAATTACCTCAACCATCAAGTAATGATGTATCAAATCCAATGGCACTGAATCCAGAATCTGTAGTAGCTGAAATTTCCGAACAACTACACAAAAACAACATGTCCTTACCAATTGTTGTATCACTCTCAGAAGTAGGTAACAAAAATGATTTACCTGAACAATCAAGTTATTTACCTCAAATTACAACAACTGCCCGACCGATACTTAGTTTACAACCAATAAGCTCAGCTCCAGCGGTTCAGCCTCAAGTTCAAATTGCGCCAAATTATCAACCAACATATCCCTCGCGAGCAACTGTTTACCCGACTCCGACAACCCCGAAACCAGAACCATATCCTTCATATGGAGGATCCAATGTCCGAGGTCAAATAAATAGAGGAACCCCTCCACCTGTACCATCTCTATCATACCAGCTGGGCTATGCTGAGCCAAGCCCGGTTTACAACTCAGCTCCAGCGGTTCAGCCCCAAGTTCAAATTGCGCCAAATTATCAACCAACATATCCCTCGCGACCAGCTCTTTACCCGACTCCGACGACCCCGAAACCAGAACCTGTCCAGAGCGCTGTGGTCGTGTTTCCACAACAGCCAGCATGGACCGCTCCAGCTCCCAGCCAACAGCCCCGGCAATCCGGAGCTGCCCTGATTACTGAAACACTGCCAATCATTCCGATGGACAACTTCCGTTGTGAGGCACGGAACGCGTACTATGGTATTGAAAACGAGTGTGATACCTACATAGAATGCCAGGTATGTTTTTGTCCTTGATCTTCCTCAGAGAGTTGTGCTGTATACTAAACATTCTTAATTAAATACCTAACTTTTTCAGCAATCTCGTGCGTGGAAGCATATTTGCCCTGACGGCCTTCATTTTAACCCTCAAACAGTTTATCCCGCGTACCCTTGTGTATATCCGTCTGAGTACAAATGTGATGTCAGACAGGTTAAACGTAAGATTTCTGTTGAATGATTAAATCAACTATTTTTTATAAAAATAATTGACATAACCTGATAAAAATTTCTTTTGTAGAAGCTGCTAAGCCAACGAGTGAATGCCCCAACAGTTTTGGCTACTTTTCACTGGCTGGTGGAGACTGCAGCAATTACGTAATGTGTCACGAAGGCAAGGCTGAAGTCATGAACTGTCCAGCCGGTTTAGTTTTCAATGATAATCTTAGCGCCTGTGATTGGCCGGTAAATGTACCACAATGCAGTCCTTCAGGTAACTAAACGAACAGTTTAATTAATTGCTTAAGTTATTCATTTTACTATCTCCTTATAAATAACTACCTAATAAATAGTTAATTGACATTATTTATTTTTGCGTTAACATAAATTCTAAAACTCATAGGTACTTACACTAACTAATGTCTTTATAATCTTTCAGTTTTTAAGGGCTTTACTTGTCCTAATCCACCAGTCAATGATCCAGATTTCCTTACCAGACACAGGTACGATTTCTAAAATCTTATCTAGACTAAAATAATTTACTGTCAGCTGTGTTTGATGTAAATATTAAAACTGGTACCTGAGAGTGGCGGATCTCTAGTAGTGGTACGTATTATACATGGGTAGTTGTTATGATGCCTAAACTTTACATCTCCTTTTTCAGATACGGTAATGAGTGCGAAATGTACGTAGCTTGCCAACGAGGACACCCGCGCCTGTTGAGATGCGACTCCGGACTGTCCTTCAGCGAGGTCAGCCAGGTTTGCATTGACTCCGACCTCGTCGAAGGATGTGCACTGAGATATTGATAAGAAATATAATATAAATTTCTAATTACATAGTTAAATATAAATATATGTCGGCGCAAAGACGTTGCTTCAATGTGAAAATCTATTTATAAGAATTAATTTGATTGTTAAACTACTAAAAATAATCACGAAAATAAGTTAAAGCAAAATCATTGTTAAAAGTCGAGACTAATGGGGGGTTTACACGGGTGACTAAAGCCGCACGATTTTTGCCGCGCGGCGTAAATCGACCATCTAAATGGCAATTCGGCTAAGTTGCAAGTGACTAAAGCCGCAAGCCCCAAAGTTGGGTAGCATCCGACTTTGGCCGCGCGGCAACCGGCCGCATGCGACTGGTGACTAAAATCGACCGTGTAAACGATCAGTTACAGGCGATCGCCCGCCGCATGAAGGTGTTTCGCGTATACATTACGTTTTCTTCTTTCCTTTTGTTTTTTCTTCTCTCTTTGTTCTTTAAGCAATTGTTGAATAATTAATTATTTCAATTCCGGCACAAACGGTTAGCTGCTCAACATTTTCGATGGAAATGACAGAGTCGCATGCGATTTTAGTAACCTGTGTAAATGGGCTAGCGATGCGGCTTGGTGAGGCAATTAGTGAAGCGACTCGCCGCACGGCGAAAATCGCCCCGTGTAAACCCCCCTTTAGTGCTTGTCCAGAAAGGGCGAATACGCCGCGATTCAACGCGCGTTTCCGTGTCAAAATTTTGGCGCTCCATTTCCCTCGATACGTGCACTCGCTCTAGAGTTCGCGCGTTAGCTGGACGCAACAAGGCGTCCCTAGTATCTCGACACGCGCGCAATACGCGCGAGTAGAGAGTCTAGCGTAGTGCACGCGATTTACGCGCGTATTTTGAATTCGCGCGATGCTTGTGGACGCGATGTATTGATGTCTTGTCTAGTACCTCGACAACGCGCGTATGTATACGCGCGATACGATTCGCGGCGTTTTCGGTCTTTCTGGACAAGCACTTAGCTTCGCGACGGAAGAAGACCCAGGCCATGATCACCGGAAACACGAAGCTGCCTACGAAATTGAAGCTGCAATACAGTGGCAACCAGGCGTCAAATACCTGGGAGTCACTATTGTTCGAAGACTCAGCTTCAAAAAGCACGTCCAACTGGTTGTGGGGAGCATAAGAGGAGCACGGGCAAAACTGCTCCCTATTCTACACTCTACACTCTAAGATCCCGCTGAACACTAAGATGCTGATAAACCTAATTATAATTATAATATACAAGACGTATCTAAGGTCCAACCAGACTCACCTACTCAGCACCCGCCTGGTACCCGATCCTGACCTGCAGCAACAAGTCCAGGCTGCAGGCTCAGGAAAACATCACCCTCCGGTGAATAGTCGACGCACCCAGATACGTCAGAAACTCCACCATTCATCGGGACCTGAAGGTAGAGAATCTAGAGCAGTTCATCACCAGGACCCTCACTCTTATGTTCCACAGATCCAGTTTATCCACGCATCCACACATCAAGGACATCACGCCCAGCCATGCCCGACCTGGCTGGCGACCGAACCTGGCAGACGAAAAACGAAGCCCTACCCAAGAGAGCTAATCACAGAAGAGGAAGAAGAAAATAACACTGTTTTAGACGTGCCAACCCCGACTACCACCGCCGCAGTCGCTGATCGGCTCGCTGGGCCTTCCCTGGGCAACCAGGGATCTCACCCGGCAGGGCCTGATCGCACGGGCAACTAGGTGTGGTCGAGGAAGGCACGGTCTAAAACAATGAGACCCACACCAAACAGCGAGTCTGTTCAAAGTCCAAATTCTTGGACGAAGACGAGCCACGGTAAGAGGGCAATAGCCCTGAAGCCCTTTCCCCACCCAAACGGGGTGAGAAGAAGAAGATGTTGTTCTAGACATTCATTCTTGCTCGAGTCGTCAGACGGAACGAACCTCTGCTTTGGAATAAATTCAACTGGCACACAACTTCGTGTTTTACTTCGTATGGATGACCATCAAGGCGAGGATAGTGAAGTCAGCGCTGCTGACGTCACCCTTTTTAAAAAGCATACGGAGGGTCTTACTCCGTCATATATAATTTTATATTATATGTAAATATAATCCCTATTTTTTTTGAAACTATTAAATAAGTAATAAATAAACAATACCTACTGAGAGAAATGAACATGTTTATATTTTATTTTATATTTTCGCGGGCGGTCATATGCATACTTATCATTGTCGGTTCAAACATTCTATAAAACAATAAATGAAATTACCTATTAACTTTTTTATTCAATATTACTTATTTCCGAAACCAGGCAACATAATTCAGCTAGGTACCTAATTCTCAAACACCAAAATAGTCTACATTGATAATTTTGCAGCATTATCATTGGTTCAATAGCTAAAACAACCAATGGAAGAAATGAAGAAGCAGACAAATGCCATTATTATATACTTGTCTCTTACTCTAACCTTCTCATACTTGCTTCAAAGAAACAACGGCTGGCTAAGGAACTAGAGTTCTACGCCAAGAACATACGAAACATTAGGCAGAGGTTTTAGATTATATTCTACACGTATACGTATTTAATGTGAATAAAATGTTTTGAGTATATGAATAAAATATTTTGATACCTACGGAAGATTTATATTTTTATTAAAAACTGTTGCAGAAATAGGTAGGTACACTTCAATCAATCAATCAGATCAACATTTCAATCAATCAGATTCAATCAGATTACCTAGGTACCTGTAACCAAATCAATTACTAGGGTTCTTCAAAGAAATATTGGTAGAGCCTTTTTACGGCAAAAAAATTGTAGGTATCTTTTAATTTAAGAGGTATACCTATTTTAATATAATTGAATTAATTATGTTTATGCTCCGTTGCTACTTCCCTTGAATAGAACGGATACTCGATATCCACCAATGAATCTACATTCATACTTTTACTTGATAATTATTGAATATAAAACGTATCTGTAACATAGCTCTCTACTGGAATGTACCCCACTACTACCAGTGTAGAAAAAGCTTAGTTAAGCCTCCGTGAGAAAAAGTTTGTGTGTATAAGCCTTAGTCCAATGATAAAGCTAGTCTTGGTCTTATCGAAAAAAAACAGTTTGTAAATAGGTACCTATAGTAGATTCGATAACAACCAGTTCTAATTCATCAATTAATATTGCCTTAGTTAAATACCTATCTGAAAGTCATAAGTACCTACCTATAATCACAGTTTAATGAAATAAAAAATAACATTCCAATCTACATATTAGATATTAAAAACCTATTTACGATGAAGGTACCTACCATTATTCGATTAAGTCGGAATTTGATATAACTGTTAGATTTAGCGAGTGCTTACCCGTTCGACCCAAGATTTTTCTACCCAATATTATTTTTACCTGTTCAACCCAAAACATATGCCCCGTTCTACCCAAAGCAAAAATCTGAGTCACAGTGTATTTTAAATAGTACAAACACCGTAATATTTATAAAAATCGAACTTGACGATATTCTTACTCACAATAACTTCAAATTTTGTAACTACAATAGGAGGTAAAAATAGTTTATGATCTCTTCAAACGAGTGCACGTGCAATTCCTATATAAATTTAAGAAGGAGAACTTATTATATGTACAATAGATAATCCAATTAACAACGGTAAGGATTACCATTGTTTTTCTTATTATATTATTACCTGAACAAGACTGATTTTAATACTAAAAATATTTATAATGAATTTCTGCATTTTTTGTCAAATGACTCTGCTTTTTTAGTGTTCCACTATGTCATTTATTTGAATTCAAACAATAGAAATTCGGAATAAGTAGTTGTGGGTAGAACGGGTAACTTGAATCTAATGTTTCGGGTTAAACGGAGCAAAATACCTATTGGGTAGAAAAATCTTGGGTCGAACGGGTAAGCACTCGATTTAGCTCTCTACTGGAATGTACCCCACTACTACCAGTGTAGAAAAAAGTTTGTGTGTAGAAGCCTAGTCCAATGATAAAGCTAGTCTTGGTCTTATCGAAAAAAAAACCGTTTGTAAATAGGTACCTATAGTAGATTCGATAACAACCAGTTCTAATTCATCAATTAATATTGCCTTAGTTAAATACCTATCTGAAAGTCATAAGTACCTATAATCACAGTTTAATGAAATAAAAAATAACATTCCAATCTACATATTATTAAAAAACTATTTACGATGTACCTACCATTATTCGATTAAGACGGAATTTGATAAAACTGTTAGATATAACTCTTTTTGTAGTAAAAATTGTGATGAATTCCTGGTTTTATTTCCTTTGAATAGGCAACTTAAACGCAAGATCATAAACGAATTCCAAATTAATTTAATTAATGCATTTCCATATAAAATACGACGCGTAAATTTGAAGATTATTTAGAGTTTTTGAATTAGGTACTTATTTTATTTTTATTTATTAAAAAAATATACTTACTTATTACAAAAGAACAATTATGTATATTACAAAAGAACAATGGCTCGTGATTTTCCAATACGCTGTTCAGCCTGCTCCTTAGCGATAGCGACTTTCCAGACTCTATCAACGACGCGGAAATATATATGTATGCGGACGATGTGGCCGCATTAGTATCAGCGCCATCTGAAGGAGAGTTGGAGAGTTGGCTTACCAGGGTAGTGCACGAACTAGAGTCTTGGTTCAGTGATAACGGTCTGGCGCTTAACCGGGACCAAACCTGCCTCTTAAGTTTCTGCTGTAGAGCCGGTGACACGACGCTGGTAACTACTAGTTAAAAATATCAAACTGCTTGGTTTCCATCTAGGACAAGCTCTATCACATGGGAAACTCACATAGATAGATATAATAATTAGGTCCTTACATATGAAATTGGCTTTTCGTGTTTGAAAAAATTTGAAGGATTTTTTTTTCACGTATTTTTTTATTTGTATGAATCGAAGTTATCACCTATGCAATCAATGCATCTTTGACAACGAAATGGAAGTTTATTGATGCCCTTCTTAGAAGAAATCAGCTGGATAAGAGGGAACAAACTCTTCTAAGGCATTTTGTACTGCCTCTCAGGTTTTGAATTTTTTCCCGCCAAGAAGTTATCCAAATTCTCCAAAAAGTAGTAATCTGTAGGCGCAAGGTCTGGTGTGTAAGGCGGATAACGGACAGACTCCAACCCCAGTCCTTGCAACTTAGAGACGGTCTGCTATGTAGTATCATGTCGCGCGTTGTCGCGCAAGAGCAGCGGAGACGAGCGATTGACCAATGCTGGTAGATATGTGCCAGCTTCTCCATCATTGTGTTCAGTTCTTCACAGTACACATCTGCAGTAATGCTCACCTCGTTTGGTAAGAAGCTGTGATGAATCACACCGGCGCTAGACCACCAAACAGTGACCATCACTTTTCTAGGGGTAGGTTTCGTTTAGGGCATTGTTTAGGTGCTGAACCAGGATCCAACCAACTTAGTAAGCGCTTGTGTTTATCAAACAGAATCCATTCTTCATCATAGGTATCAATGGAATCTCCATACATAGGACTGAAACTTAAAAACTTTTTTTTAATCGAACCCATACGTGTGGGGTATCTATAAATAGGTCTTCAAAAATCAAAACAATGTTTTTAACACCATTTAATTCTAAACTTAATAGTTTGGACGTGAGACTCTTCCAAAGTGGAAAACAGAGTGTCCCCCCCCCTCTAATTTCTAAAATAAGAGGATGATAAATCTAGAAAAAATATATATTGTACATAACCATAAAAACTAACAACGAAAATTGGTTTGAACGAAATCTATCAAGTAGTTTTTTTATAATACGTCATAAACTATTTCATATAAACAATTGCTGCGGAAGCCTACATGGGCGAGTCCGACCACACTGGCCACACTTGGCCACTTTTTTTTACCTTGCTAATTTGACGTAAATTAACCAATGTTGTTTTAAAAAATATTAAAAAAATATTAAATATTTCTGGACAATTTTTACACAACGACATCTAGCCCCGTGGTAAGCTCAAAGCTTGTGTTACGGGTGCTAGATTTCTGATATACTAATATAATATACGTACATAGATAGATATTTTTTTTATTATACATATATAACACCCAGACACCAGTTTTGAGGGTAACGTCGAGAGTTGCTGCTAATTCAGCCGTAGATTGTGTATCATCAGCTTCCATAATCGCCTTTAATTCATCATCGCAAACCAAAGTCTTCGGACGACCGCGAGGCCCATTTTTCAGGTCGAAATTTACAGACCGGAATCGAGCAAACCAATAAGAGGTGGTTTGTTAGTTTGTAGTGTTAGCTCCGTAAACGTCGTTGATGTTGGGTGCCGCTTGTGCCACGATGCAGCCACGACAGTACTCATATTTGTGAAAGTTTGGGTAGCGCCAGCTTCGCTCTTCGGAGACTTGCGAGCACAGCGCCTCGTGCCGATGAGATATTGTGTTATTACGCTACAGTACATATAATACCTTATCATACGGAACCGAGCGCTGGGCGCGAGCCGCCGAGTGGTAACGTCCCTTCGTGTTGCGGAAGCGAGCGGTGCGCGCTATCGTGGGAGTACGATACCGAGTGCCGTCTCGCGTAGAGAGCTGTTTAAGGAGTTAAAGATCATGACATTAACTGGCGAACTCATCTACCACATAGCTCTCTTCACCCAGGCCCACATGCATTGTAGTCATTTCAGCGCCGCGGAATTAACGCAAACCGCGACATGCGCAGCAACAAGCACCAACACCGTCTAATAACGCCAACCCACAAGCTAAAAAGTCTGCTTATACATTATAATGGGACCTGGAGTTTACAACATCGACTACCAGAACCGATTCGTAAAGCAGCTTCCACGCCCATATTTAAAAGAAAATTCAAAGATTGGCTGATTAAATCTGTGTTTTATGAGATTCATAAATTTTACGCAATCCCTATTGATGGAGACAAATGTTATTTATATTATAATAAATATAAAATTATAAATACAATATAATATATGAATAATGATCTTTAATTATTAAGAATAATAATGTATAGGTATAACCTGCGCAATTAGAAATGATATTTGGCAATGGCGGCGGATACGTATGGTACGGTTGGCAAAACAAGTTCTCAAACAGGCCGGCGTCACGACGAATTTTCCATAAAAACGTAATAGCAAAATGATTTGTAATTCGAGCATATTTCCACGGTATTATTGTATTATTATTATTATTTAAATAGTATTTTTATCTAGGTCCCTACAGAGTTTTTTTTACAAAATACTTATTTTAAATAAAATTATTTTTTTAGTAAAGTAAAGTAAAGAGTTTAAACAGCTTTGCGATATAAACCCGGCGTCGGCGCTTTTATAACGTCTTCAATGTGATCATTCATACGAACGCTTTTAAATCAAAAATTAATTTAAATTGAATTTTTTAAGTTTCGGTTCTAAGTATGGGGACCCCCAAATGTAATTGATTTTTTTTTCAAACTTTTTATGAAATCCTAGTGCGGTTCACGGAATACAATCTACTTACCAAATTTCGCCTTATAGCTATTATAGTTTCGGAGTAAAACGGCTATGACATACGGACGGACGGACGGACAGATGGACATACGGACCTCAGAACAAGGAATATAGAATTAGTTTCTATTATCTAAGATACGGACGGACGGACGGACATGACGAATCTATAAGGGTTCCGTTTTTGCCATTTGACTACGGAACCCTAAAAAGCGTCGCGTTCTAAAAGCGCCGACGTGTGAACACGTACTTGGGTATGCAAATGTTCTATTTGAACGCTTTTTTAACGGACGTTAAAAAAGCTCTCGTGCGAATTAGGCCTGACTGACTATTTTTTTGTAGCGCGTACTTCACTGTGTGAGTATAGACAGCGATAGAGAGTGAGCGAGAACGCATGCGAGTGGACGCCATTTATAGATATCTTTTTCATGTGCGCGGCTTATACCTACTCATACTACAAATTGTATACTCACCCGGACCTGTAACTAAGGAGTTATAAATAAATCTGTATTTCTGTTTATCTTCAATTCAGAAAAGAGACCTGACTCATAAATTATTATCTATGAGTTAGGTCTCTTTAAACATCGTAAAAGACTGCCCGTTTATTTTCAAATTTTATATTTTATGTTTATGATAATTTGATCCTAAATTATTTATTTAATGAAAATATTAGACAATGTTATTAGTCATCCTATATACATCCGAGCGGTTTCTCAATGATTAATCTACTAAATTGCGGGATCGGGATGCAATAAGACGCAAAACTATAAAAGTCTTACATTCTAGCTAACCTTCATAGGTTTAAATTGTCCAATAATAACTTGTCCAAGTGATCTTTAGAATTTTATGGAATTAAATGACATAAATCTTGAACTCCTTGAGGATCGTAATATTAGCAGCGAAGTGTCGTAGCTTAGTACAGACTATCTATATAAAATAAATAAATATAGCTGGACAATTTACACAGCAACATCTAGCCTCGTGATAAGCTCGAAGCTTGTGTTACAGATACAGATTTCGATACAACAAGATGGACAGATGATCTTGTCAAAGCTGCAGGTGCTTCACGGTGGATGCAAGCTGTTGATGTCGATGTTTGGCTTCATGTCATGTGATAAAATTAGTATTATAACTATCAATCAAAAATGTTCGTTATCTTCTTCCTAATGGAAAGATAATGGGAAAATTATTCCTTCTATTTTTTACCTCTAAATATTAAATATAATAGCTAAGTAAACACTGTGTGGTAAACCGCTAACGGCATATCATTGATATATCTATTAACCTACACCTATATAAACTCGAATTTGACAAAGTAACACCACTTGCAGATAGGCAAAGACAATGTTAGGAGCTAAAGTTTTATTACTTTCCTTGCTGACCTTTGGTAAGTTTCAAATCATTTACTAATTTGATTATTAGATACCGAAGCAACTGTTCCTATAAATCTAATATTTCATTACGATTTTTCAGTATCAGGTCAATCATATCTTTCATATGATGGAGGATCCAATTACCGAGGTCAAATAAATGGAGGAACCCCTTCACGTCTACAGCTATGCTGAGCAAAGCCCGGTTTACAACCCTCAACCCATCTACCAAGGCTTTGAGCAAACTGTGCCAGAAAAATTACCTCAACCATCAAGTAATGATGTATCAAATCCAATGGCACTGAATCCAGAATCTGTAGTAGCTGAAATTTCCGAACAACTACACAAAAACAACATGTCCTTACCAATTGTTGTATCACTCTCAGAAGTAGGTAACAAAAATGATTTACCTGAACAATCAAGTTATTTACCTCAAATTACAACAACTGCCCGACCTCAGTCGATACTTAGTTTACAACCAATAAGATCAGCTCCAGCGGTTCAGTCTCAAGTTCAAATTGCGCCAAATTATCAACCAACATATCCCTCGCGACCAGCTCTTTACGCGACTCCGACGACCCGGAAACCAGAACCATATCCTTCATATGGAGGATCCAATGTCCGAGGTCAAATAAATAGAGGAACCCCTCCATCTGTACCATCTCTATCATACCAGCTGGGCTATGCTGAGCCAAGCCCGGCTTACAACTCAGCTCCAGCGGTTCAGCCCCAAGTTCAAATTGCGCCAAATTATCAACCAACATATCCCTCGCGACCAGCTCTTTACCCGACTCCGACGACCCCGAAACCAGAACCTGTCCAGAGCGCTGTGGTCGTGTTTCCACAACAGCCAGCATGGACCGCTCCAGCTCCCAGCCAACAGCCCCGGCAATCCGGAGCTGCCCTGATTACTGAAACACTGCCAATCATTCCGATGGACAACTACCGTTGTGAGGCACGGAACGCGTACTATGGTATTGAAAACGAGTGTGATACCTACATAGAATGCCAGGTATGTTTTTGTCCTTGATCTTCCTCAGAGAGTTGTGCTGTATACTAAACATTCTTAATTAAATACCTAACTTTTTCAGCAATCTCGTGCGTGGAAGCATATTTGCCCTGACGGCCTTCATTTTAACCCTCAAACAGTTTATCCCGCGTACCCTTGTGTGTATCCGTCTGAGTACAAATGTGATGTCAGGCAGGTTAAACGTAAGATTTCTGTTGAATGATTAAATCAACTATTTTTATATAAATAATTGACATAACCTGATAAAAATTTCTTTTGTAGAAGCTGCTAAGCCAACGAGTGAATGCCCCAACAGTTTTGGCTACTTTTCACTGGCTGGTGGAGACTGCAGCAATTACGTTATGTGTCACGAAGGCAAGGCTGAAGTCATGAACTGTCCAGCCGGTTTAGTTTTCAATGATAATCTTAGCGCCTGTGATTGGCCGGAGAATGTACCACAATGCAGTCCTTCAGGTAACTAAACGAACAGTTTAATTAATTGCTTAAGTTATTCATTTTACTATCTCCTTATAAATAACTACCTAATAAATAGTTAATTGACATTATTTATTTTTGCGTTAACCTACACTAACTAATGACTTTATAATCTTTCAGTTTTTAAGGGCTTTACGTGTCCTAATCCACCAGTCAATGATCCAGATTTCCTTACCAGACACAGGTACTATTTCTAAAATCTAATCTAGACTAAAATAATTTACTGTCAGCTGATTATGTGGCTGATGGTATACACCCTTCGTATGTATATAATCGAAAATGATAGTTGTTAATGATGTACGTGTGAATGAAAATAGGTTTTAGGATTGGGTAGGTTAACCTCACAGATCTGTGGTTAACCTACATGACCAAACCAAAAATTGTTAGGTACTTAGGTACCACCACCATCTCTTACCAAGCGTGTCGTCAAAGCGACTAATTCGAATATCTGAAGATGGGCAGTAGCGTTCCTGACATTATTATTTCAACATTAAAGCTGGTAGTACTTAAGCGTGGTGGGTACCAATTATACAAGGATTAGTGGAGAGATCTCTAGTAGTGGTACGTATTATCTATGGGTAGTTGTTATGATGCCTAAACTTTACATCTCCGTTTTCAGATACGGTAATGAGTGCGAAATGTACGTAGCTTGCCAACGAGGACACCCGCGCCTGTTGAGATGCGACTCCGGACTGTCCTTCAGCGAGGTCAGCCAGGTTTGCATTGACTCCGACCTCGTCGAAGGATGTGCACTGAGATATTGATAAGAAATATAATATAAATTTCTAAGTACCTATTTAAATTAGGCATAATATCTTATATCCATAGAGGAAAGTAACCAAATATGGAATACCATTTTGTTTTTTAGGCATAACTTAAATAGTTTAAACTTATAATCATGCATTTATACTTAATAAACATAGGCTTTAAAATTGCTTAAAAACTTGAAAAAAACATGTACTTATACAATACAAAGAAGCAATAAAAACAATCCTATTTGCAATATTTTAACGATAAATACTTAATATTTGCGTAGGTACCTTAGAAAGTTTTCACACAGCGACAAAACAAAACGATCTTACCACGGACAAAGGACTCGCCCGAGAGACACGTCGAAAGATACACGCGCGTGTAGT
Organism: Chloroclystis v-ata; assembly: GCA_963691955.1. Lineage (NCBI taxonomy): Eukaryota > Metazoa > Arthropoda > Insecta > Lepidoptera > Geometridae > Chloroclystis > Chloroclystis v-ata. The sequence goes on from OY829905.1 coordinate 9,709,203, forward strand.
GATTGGAAGAGATAAATGATCGCAGCTCCTGGCGATTAGGTTTATTTGTTTTCGAGAAAAGCCGGTATTCCAAATTAGGATCCTATTCCATATTTGGTTACTTTCCTCTATATATATAAGATAAACGTAATTTACATATAATGCAAACCCTATCTTTTTTGAAACTATTAAATAATAAATAAACTTTAATGAGCAAAATGAACATGTCTATAATTCATTTTTTTATTTTTGCGGGCGGTCGATCGGGTCAGCTTGTACCATAAACCTTATAATATAATATATCTCTATAGGTAGGTATAATATGTATTTTGGATATAAAGGGACATCCAAAAAATTAACCAGTAGGTATCAGTACCTAGGTAGGTGAGGTAGGTAAAGGTAACCTACACTGATAGTACAAATATAAATACAAAAACACTTTATACAAAACACACAAATAAAACACAAAAAGAGACACGTACAATGGGCGGCCTTATCGCTAAAGAGCGATCTCTTCCAGGCAACCTTTGAATGGAAAAGAGAGATGGTATTTAAGTAAGACAGGGGTGTACTAATACTTACAATAATATTTATATAGATCTTTACAACAAATAAAGAAGAAGGAATCTATGAAGTCTTCAATAAATTCTACTCACTTTCTAGTACTTGTTATTTCTTCATCAAGAGTATTTTTACTATTAGAAACACTCTCCGCTGGTTGTGTTTTATCCTGATCCACAATAATGTTAGCCTTTTCTTGCCTCAAACTCGATGACCCACCCGTGCCTTTGCCCGCTTTATTCCCATGCCTTCTCACCTCCTAAACCTTCCCTGGGCGATTTCCGATTCCCTACGAATTATCTATACTAATATTATAAAGAGGAAAGATTTGTTTGTTTGTTTGTTTGTCTATAGGTACTTAATATTATAAAGAGGAAAGATTTGTTTGTTTGTTTGTAACGAATAGGCTCCGAAACTACTGGACCGATTTCAAAAATTCTTTCACCTTTGGAAAGCTACATTATCCCCGAGTAACATAGGCTATATTATATTTTTTTAAAAATTAGGGATCCTTAATAAAACTCCAATAATGTAACATAAGGTGTAAAAAAATGACCTGAAAAATTCCTTACGTCGCGTGCGCTGCGAAAACTATTGATGATAGAACAAAATCATGTACTACGACTTTGCAGAACTCATCATTATCTACAAAAAATGTCGCGTCAGCATATGTCTAAATATTATAGTTATGTCACAGTAAGCAGTTTTTTATTCTAAAATATTAATTTATATATGCCGCCTCTTGAAAGGGTCTTCATTTGTACCTTGGTATTAATCCTTATCAAAATAAATTACTTTATATTCAAGACGGCTTTAATACCTTTTCATAACTTTTTGAATTATCCAGTTCGGACATTTCATTCGGAAGATATCACGAGTTTAAAAATGCAAGTATTAGAAAAAAGTCGCGAGGTTGTCGCTCACCGCGCTAAGCTAGCCAGCATGCGATCTATGCTCCATGTAAGCGTCACTGGGGTACGGGGGGGGGGAGTCAATGTAATAAAATAAAGTATAAATCAATAAAAAAATACAAATAAACATAAATAAAAAATATGAATAAAAAACATTCATAATAAAAAAATTCAAACTTCCTATAATTTAACTTTTTTTTTTAAACCCGATGCAAAAAAAAGGGTGTATGTGTGTATGTATGTACCCGTGCGGAGCCGGGGCGGGCCGCTAGTACTAAATATTTTCGATACTAAATATTTTTTATGCATGCATAAAAAACAAAGCTTTAATAAATTTGCAGCAATACATTTTCATTGTCGGTTCAACATTCTGAACAATGATTTTATATAATTGATTCTGAAACAATAAATGAAATTAAAAGCTTGTTTTTTTCAATATTATTCCTGCATTCTTTCTGGCAACATAATTCAGATAAATTCTCTTACAACAAATGCTTTGTAAATTTTGCAGCAATATCATTGGTTGAATTTCTAAAACAACCAATGGAATCAAAGCATTTTTTATGGACAACGTTGAAACGAAGAAGCAGACAACTGCCATCCATTATTTATTTATACTTGTCTCTCCTCTCACTCTAACCTTCTCATACTCTCTCTCTGTCTAACTAAACTAAAATAAAAATTGGCGCGGCCAGATGAGATGAACCGAACTTCGAAAAAAACATTAATAATTTATCTTTATTTGATGTGGTAAATTAGTAAATAAAAAAGAATTGCTGCAAAATTCTATAAAAGCATTAACTGTTGTGGTGAAACGAAAAATGTGGTGTGTCTGCAAGTTCGGTGACGACTGGCGGCGGCGGCCGCGAGACATTCCGCTAGCGCAGCCCTGACTGACGTCGCCCCAGTTGCCCCTTCGGATCGAACGGTTGCGTAGTCGCGCCTCGCATCGCAGCCATATCCGCGCAGTCCTATTCTAAAAAATGCTATTTGACTGATCTAAAAGCATTTTTTTGAAAGGACGAAAAACAAGCTCTAATCTCAATCCTGTCATTCCCACCGTTCCTCAAATCGCGGGGGCCTCCACGGCGGGCGATGTGATATTGATTTTGCAAAATGGAAGACTCCTTTATCATCGCTAACTTCCACGCGCTATGTCGCTTGTGTCTGAATAAAAGCGCGCTCACAGTGTCGATTTACGGGGCTGCGCCCGACGATGAGACTAAAGTATTACTAACCTCCAAAATCGCTAAATGTTGCGAAATACAGGTTCGTTATCCAATTTCATCAATATCTATATTTATAATCTTTTACTTATCAATATTTTTGAGTAAACATTTAGCAATTACTACCTACAATGATGATTGTTATTTGTTTTCAGGTGGATGTTAATGATGGCCTCCCAGGAAAAATATGCTACAGATGTCTTCTTAAATTAGATAAATGTTCCAAGTTTAGAACACAATGCATTCAGAATGAGAATAGACTGAGGCAGATCACAAATCATGTAAATGACCGTGACCACTCAAACTCTTCAGAACTTAGCAATTATAACTATAATAATACCCATGATATCAAACCTAAGGTTGAAGACTACATTGTAGAAGATAGTGTGGTCATGGTGGTTGATCCCAGTCTTGACTATGACTCATCAGAAGATTCTGATCAAGATGCAACAGAGAGAACTTTCCAAAACAATCAAAGGAAGGTAAGACAGCCTCAACAATTCCATCATCATGAAGATTTTGACAGGGAAATAACTCCAGAACATGATGTCAATGATAGAGAAACCTCCCCAGATAGAGAAACAACTACAGAATCATCATTCTTCAGAAATGTATCCATGTGTCAATACTGTGACCAAGCCTTTGTATCTGCTGAAAAATGTGCTGAACATGAACTTGCATACCATGATCCCAAGTTACCTTACAAATGTGTGGAATGCAGCCTAGTATTTGCTGAACGTGCTCAATATGTTCTACACTCTAAACAAGTTCATGGCAATGATAAACCATATCACTGTCCAGAATGTGAAAAATGTTTTGGCCGGCGTTCGGATCTAAGAAAACACTCAATAGTACACACTGGAATTAGACCCTATCAATGTCAATATTGCTTGAAAAGTTTTTCTCGTAATACAAACCTCAGTAAGCATCTCCGAATTCATGCAGGGCACAAACCTCATGTATGTCCATTATGTCCCAGAAGCTTTGTAGCTAAAGGAGATTTAGCACGCCATGTACTTGTTCACTCTGGACAGAAGCCTTACAGATGTAGAAAATGTCCTTTGACATTTGGGAGACGAGACAAGCTCCTCAAACATGAAGTTAGACATGGGCCCCCAAGTCCTGAACACCTTGATAATGATAATCAAGACATGCAAGACATGGTTGTAAATGTTAATCCATTCAGTAATCTAATGACTTCCCCAAATAGGAATCAAACAGATGGGTCTAATACTGACTATGACCTCCCTAGAGTCCCTGATCATATTTCTGGTGAAAGTAGCTTTAGTAGAGTTCAGAAAAATCCCTCTACATCCAAGCTATCACCTTCCCCACCAAAAAAACAAAATCTAGCTAAAAATAGACCTAAGAATATAAAGTGCCACCAATGTCCTAAAAGATTCTCATCTCTAGATGCCTACAAAACTCATGTATCAGTAGCTCACATTGGGTCTCGCAACTTCCAATGCAAAATATGCTTTAAGAAATTTGCACGTAAGAGAGAACTAGACCGTCACACTCTTATTCACTCTGGCATGAAACCATTTTCGTGCAGTCAATGTGATAAGAAATTTACTAGAAAAGATAAACTTGACAAACATGAACAAAGCCACGAATGTTTGGTTGTGAATATGCCTTGTATTGAATGTGGTGCGACATTTGAGAAGAAAGCTGATTTAGTTGCTCATATCAAGTCGCATTTCACTGATAATTTTGATGACAAATTAACACAAATGAAAAAAGAAGATGAACCTGACTTTCCTCTAGATGATAACTTTTATGATTTAGAGACATGAAACTGTCACATTCATAACAAACTATAGACAAATATTTCTAATGATATATGTATACAGGTAGTGGTTAGTGCATTTTACTCATACCACTAATCAATAAATGATATATACATGTTTGAATAATGCATGAATTTTAAGTTCTTTATTTCATAATTACATTAGTAAATATAATATGACAGATTTTTGTTTTACAGCAGTCAGAGAAAGTTGTTGGTTGTTAGTTCTTTAATTTTATTTAATACATAAGTGTAAAATCTCAGTTACTATTTAATTTCTACCTAGTTTTAAAAAGGTACCTGTTGTAGATTTACTTAACTAAATAATGTAAATATGAAAACCATTCAACTCTTACACATTTTAATGGGTCTTGTTATTATTAACTTATGAGAGGTTTGTAAATATTGCAATCTAAATTTTATCCAAAGACTAAATAATTAAAACAATAATGTATTTATTGTTATTTATGATAATTCAACTTAGGTTATTAACATTTTTTAGTCATGGAAATCATCAACAATAATTAATAGTATATAAAGAATAAATAAAGCATTTCTAATAAACAAATCTTGTAAGAATTATTATTGTAAAATAAAGGATTTTATTGAAACAGCTGTTCTGTGATAAAAGCCATCCACAATAAAATTGAAGAGTTAAAAAAATTAAATCATTTATAAAGTTAGTCTGAATAATTTAGTATGTATGCTGCTCATAATTAAATTTATGTTTGTCTTTTTATAAAACCATTTATACATTTCTAGATTTATACTTTACTTATCTCATAACTTTGTTATGTATAAAGAAACTTATCACAACTTACCTGTTGACCTAGTTCTAATGTTACTATTTTTAGTTATATTTTTGGTATTGAATAACTGTATAAATTTGAGCAATAAAATGTTGTAAGTACACAAGATTTGCTAAATCATTTAAATTTAAAGTTACAAAAAAAAACAAGTTTTCAGAAAACAGTTTTTTATTTTTGCTTATCCAGCTAGAGGATTGGCATGTATCGTAACAGATGAAATTTTCACTTCAGATAATGGCCTATAGGTTTTAGGATTTACTGCCATTTTTTCCAAATCATCAAGGGATTCAAATCCATCTATTACTCTGAAATGATAGAAAATACAAATTGTGAGACCATCCAGCTGGTTTCTGCAACTATCAGAACCACAAGGAATAATTTGTTTGTTCTGACCAAGGATCTTTACCATCTATTGTAATGTAGGTAAAAACCGTTTATTTCCCGTGACACTACTGCTTGGCACTATTAGTAGTGTGACGGGAAATTTTACTTTCCCGTGACACTACTATTTTTATTGGCTGATTAAACGCATATTATAAAATCTCCCACTGTTTGCGGTTTGTTCAAAATTATTTTCTACCCTCAAAATTTTGTTATAATTTAGTTTAGTTATATTTTTCTACCCACAGAAATTTCATGTAAAATGTTATCAAAATAATATAATGTATGATAAGGAAGAGCGTTGCCTCCTAATACAGGTACTTCGTACTTAAAAGGAGGCATCCAACCACTGTAACAATTTTATGTACATAAGGTTAACGAAATAAACATTTTGTATTTGTATTTGTATAACTGTTGTATTTTAGCATGAGGTTGTGGATGTGAGTCAAGTCTGTGAGAATATGATTTGAGTTTCTTTGATATTTAGCTAAGTTCTGTTATTATTATTTAATATATTTCATCTTACCTTCCAAATAAAGTATATTTGAGATCTAAATGAGGCTGCTCTCCATAATTGAAAAAAAATTGACTTCCATTTGTATTTGGTCCATTATTGGCCATACTGACCATCCCTCGAGAACTATGCTGTGAATAAAATACAAGTTTTATTATTTATGTCATATTAAAAATATATATTAATTAAAACTAATACATTATATATTATTAAAACTCATAATAGTCATAACATGATTGAATTGCTATGTAGAGCCAGCCCTTGAATAGTAGTATCCTAACTCTTATTGGCATCACTCTTGACAGAGTGGTTAGTGGTTATCACTTAGTTGTCCATGGCAAGCTTCAACACACCACCACTCTTTTCTGTCAGCATTCAAGTAGTGCATCTCTTCCTATGAGTGTACAATAACAATAATTATTATAACACAAGCTTCGAGCTTACCATTGGGGGTTGAATATTGCAGTGTGAATTGTCCAGCAATATTTATTTATTTTATTAATTCACATTTACCTTTAGTTCTTCTGTAAACTCGTCTTCAAACTTACGACCCCAAATAGAGGTTCCACCCTTTCCTGTTCCTGTGGGGTCTCCAGTTTGTACGATGAACCCCTAAAATACATTTTAAAGATAAGTTATAACCTATATCTAGACATCTATACTAATAATTAATCTGCAAGGGTCGGTCATGGAGTAAGTTAGTTTGTTTATAGGCTCAATATTTAGAGACGATTTTAGATTTTTTTCTATATGTAAGTTCCACCATAACTCTTAAACCAATGATCCGATTTTGATGAAATTTGGTAGATATACATTTAGAGGTCTAGGCCACAGAATAGGCTATTAAATTCTTGGTCCAGTGAAGATAAGACGTGGGCATCATATAAATGCGGACAGAGTAGCGGGCACCGCTAGTTCTTAATATTTATGTTAGCAGCATACCTTAATATTTCTATGGAAAAGACATCCATTATAATAATCGCTAGCACATAATGCTAGGAAATTTTCACAGGCTTTAGGACATTGTTCACAAAACAACTCGATTTTTATATCTCCAACGTCTGTGTGTAATGTAACTGACATTGTACCAATTCTACGTGGTTATTATTTGTCAATATTGTTGTTGAACCTTCTAAAATGCAGGGAGTTTAATAATGGCTATATAAATTGAAATAAATTGTAAATCCAACCGAAATACTCCCAAAACAAAACAAACAGTTGTTGACAAATGCATAAATTTAGCAAAAGTAAGTCACTGTCAAGTTATTGACACTTGAAATTCAATAATGGCGCCGAATTTTTTAAGCTTTTTTACAGCACTTATCCCCTAACGAAACGATTAGCGTTAAGGGTTAAATTATTTTTTCAACTACTGGACTGATTATAAAGTTAGTGTAGTGTGTAAGTAACCAATAGCAAAATTGTTTATAGGCATAATAATATTATAAATATAATTATTCTGCAGACTTCTTTAAACTTCAGAACTATAGATTAGTATATAAATGTTAATTAGTTGGAAATTATAACTGTTATTAGGTTACTATTAGCTGTAAAAAAAAGTTCTTTTATTTTTATTAAAAAAAAAATATTTGGTTTAGGTGAATGGGTTGCTTGAAATAATAAATCTATCAATGATTAGAAACGTTTTTATTAAAAAACTTTTTTATAATCACAATAAATGTAGGTATTACCCATGGAGGTATTAATAGAGAGGAGATGTTTATTGAGTTATTGTTTATCGTTTATTGTATAGGTAATACCTTAGTTAAACCTCCGTGGTATTACCTATACAATAAACGATCACTGGCACTACAGGTTCGTACAAAGCTTTTTTTTAAATTTATTTTTGAATTAACAACTGTCTATCCAGTATCCACACAGCAACATTTAAGATAGTCCCGTGTTAAGCTTGATGATTGTGTTTCGGGTATGATGTACCCTAATATCGAATATCCAACCAAAACATTGCCTTTATAAATAGATTTTGTTTTATAATTCATAGTACCTACACCCAGCACAAATTTATAATGTCTCGAGACGGGAATCGAACCTATTGAGTCGCTGACGTAGGTATCCTAGCCCGTAGCAAAACAGAGTAAGTACTTCATAATAAATATAAGTATGCTCTACAACTTATTATAACAGATACCTACTTATAAATAATGTTACATAAATACCAAATGCCAACCAGCAGTGTGGATCTATGTACCGTTCTACACTGTGATCATCAACCCGCCTGGTAAGCGTGGTGATTACACCAAACCCCCAAGACCTATACTAAACTCCATCAGGGAGAAACATGGGAAAACAGTGGGAGGTAATATGGCTTGTTATGATAATGAATTAAGGTAATGGAGTCGAGATCATTATTCACTGCCACCAGCCCGCTCATTCTGTCCTGAATAAGGTTCATGTACATTCTCATTCCCATATTTCCCCAGCAATCTTTGTCCAGTGGGGTCAAAAGGTGATTTCAGGTGTAAAGTAGCCTTATGTCTTTTCCCTAAAGCTTCAATCTCGTAATTTCCGTCCAGCAGGAATTCCTTAGTGATTTCTGTGTTGCTTCTGACGTAGCCGATGCCGATAGGTTTGTTCAGGTAGTGGCCGTAATCGCCCCGCCTCAGGTAACCGACTGGTTCATCATTCCTGAATATTGCTTCCTGGCCGAATAGTGCTATCTGAAATAAGGAATTAACTAAATTTTCCAAACATGATTTAACTATAGATTAAATACAATAATAACTTGAGGTACCTATTTAATGAAGGTTTCATCTGATATCTCAAAATTTGTGGGTTTATTTCACTGTACTTTGTGGGTTTATTTAACAGAACATTGTAAAACATTCTCAAAAACACCGCCAAAAAAAACAGTGCTACAGACAGACATACAGGAAAACGGAAGAAAAGCACATTTTTGTCGACCAACGTATAAAACATCTATTGGTTGAGATAAAACAGTTAAAATACCTTGTCATCGAGTGTGAAATAAGCATATTTCTTGAGAACCCCGTCCTGTCTGGCTCTAGTGACCTCCTCGTTGCCGATGTAGTCGCCATCCTTGCGGCAAGCGAAGCCGAGGTTCGCTTCTATCGGGTTGTCATCCGTTCTCACATCGGAGTTCCATAAATGGTATCCTGCGGATGAAAACAGATTTTAATGAATGTTACAAAACCTTGGAAAAGGTATTGGCATTAAATATTTTCACAGATTTTACGGGAATAAAGACATTAATTTCAAATTTGTAACCAAGAAGCAAGATTTGTCTTTCTCTTCAGTTGGTTTGTAGCGAACTTGTCTGGCTATCGTAATTTTGTCGTCAACCATGTCCTGTAATAGGATGATATTAAAATTGACATTGGGTTGAGAGAAAGCTTAGTAAATATTTTTACGGATATCCAACATGGGTAGCTAATTTATTCCGAATTTTGCCGCCAGCGGGGGCGGCGCGTAATGACACCGTTTGGAAGAAATGCACCGCTCGTAGCCCGCTCGCGCGCCAGTGCTTTCGAGTGCCGATCCGTTTCATTTTACGCCTTATAACCCGTCGCGACCGCTCTGCCTCCGGAGCGCTGCCACTCAAGGCAGACCTCGAATTCTGCTGGTAGCAAGCAGGCCTAAGAGTCACTTGGTGCACAGTAAATGTGCAGCTCCCAGCCCAACTCGCCCGACCACGACACTCTTAGTGCGACATGTATCAACTGTAATACACACTAAGTTACCTTTCTCAGCGCTGAGTGAAGTGAGCGCTCTCCAGCCCGCGTTCCGCAGCCCCTCGGCGCGGCTCAGGAGCTTGTACACCTGGATCGCGTGCGACGAGGGAATGTGCAGCTCCCAGCCCAACTCGCCCGACCACGACACTCTTAGTGCGACATGTATCAACTGTAATACACACTAAGTTACCTTTCTCAGCGCTGAGTGAAGTGAGCGCTCTCCAGCCCGCGTTCCGCAGCCCCTCGGCGCGGCTCAGGAGCTTGTACACCTGGATCGCGTGCGACGAGGGAATGTGCAGCTCCCAGCCCAACTCGCCCGACCACGACACTCTTAGTGCGACATGTATCAACTGTAATACACACTAAGTTACCTTTCTCAGCGCTGAGTGAAGTGAGCGCTCTCCAGCCCGCGTTCCGCAGCCCCTCGGCGCGGCTCAGGAGCTTGTACACCTGGATCGCGTGCGACGAGGGAATGTGCAGCTCCCAGCCCAACTCGCCCGACCACGACACTCTTAGTGCGACATGTATCAACTGTAATACACACTAAGTTACCTTTCTCAGCGCTGAGTGAAGTGAGCGCTCTCCAGCCCGCGTTCCGCAGCCCCTCGGCGCGGCTCAGGAGCTTGTACACCTGGATCGCGTGCGACGAGGGAATGTGCAGCTCCCAGCCCAACTCGCCCGACCACGACACTCTTAGTGCGACATGTATCAACTGTAATACACACTAAGTTACCTTTCTCAGCGCTGAGTGAAGTGAGCGCTCTCCAGCCCGCGTTCCGCAGCCCCTCGGCGCGGCTCAGGAGCTTGTACACCTGGATCGCGTGCGACGAGGGAATGTGCAGCTCCCAGCCCAACTCGCCCGACCACGACACTCTTAGTGCGACATGTATCAACTGTAATACACACTAAGTTACCTTTCTCAGCGCTGAGTGAAGTGAGCGCTCTCCAGCCCGCGTTCCGCAGCCCCTCGGCGCGGCTCAGGAGCTTGTACACCTGGATCGCGTGCGACGAGGGAATGTGCAGCTCCCAGCCCAACTCGCCCGACCACGACACTCTTAGTGCGACATGTATCAACTGTAATACACACTAAGTTACCTTTCTCAGCGCTGAGTGAAGTGAGCGCTCTCCAGCCCGCGTTCCGCAGCCCCTCGGCGCGGCTCAGGAGCTTGTACACCTGGATCGCGTGCGACGAGGGAATGTGCAGCTCCCAGCCCAACTCGCCCGACCACGACACTCTTAGTGCGCGACATCTAGGACAAAACAAATAATATTACAGTACGATTAATTTTGCACATACAAAGCAAAATTTCGATGGATAAATTTACATTTCCCCATCTTCTAATATAACTACGAGAAGCGGCACGAAACTTTAGCGCTAACCGTTATTGCGCAGAAGTAAAAATTAAGGTACCCGAGGGAAGCTAGCGGGATGAAGGGCGGGCGTGCGATTGGCTCTCCAGTTACGACACCCCGCGCGCACATCCAGTGTACAGTCACGTTCTTAATTGTATTGTTATTGGTTTTTTTGATAAGTTTGAATTTGTTTGTTATATTTCTTTTTTTAAGTTTGTGAAACTACAAATAAACAGATTTACAGATAAAACAAATTGACAGATGTTCATATTTTTCTACTCCCCGCAAACCTTGTTAAAATTATGTTTCGGTACCTAACTACCTAGAAACTATAAATAGTTTATCTCCTATAATATAAATAGTTTACTATTTGACATTACATTAAAATAATGTCAATAACGATATTTAGCTAATAATTAATTAAAGGTATAATTGTATTGCGTGCGCGACAGTACCCATGCGCAGCTATCCCCGCCGCGTATCGTTCAGCGCTAGACTTACGTGTCGCTACAATGTACTTACAGTTATGAGTTCATGTCAGTGCGTTTACCTGTAGATCTTGTTATCAGCTGAATACGGCGCCTTGGAGATATGGATATCGCGGTGCGTGTTCAGCGGGAAGGCATCGTTGGACAAGCCGACGTCGGTGTATTGTTGCAGGATTCTTTGACTGGAAATAGAACGTATTCAGTTTCGATAGAATATAATCATCAAGTTCACTGCCGATAAGGCTGATTTGAGACGGCACGCGCACCGTCAGCGCTGGTGACCGAGATATATATATTTCTAAGAAGCGTTTATTAAAGATGCGTAGCTAACAGCGCTGACTACCGTACAAACATGCTCGGTCCGTGTGGACGTGCCTCAGGACTGTTCGGGGGCATGTTGCCTCGCAATGTGAGGCCGAACGTCCAAAGTCCGGTATGCCTCGGGGTGGAGCCGTCGGCTGTCGGCAAATGCGACATTTTTTTTATTGATGATGCTCTTGCTTGACCACAATTCCACCTGATGGAAAGTGTCGATGTGGCCAAAGATGGATCGCAAGGGTCTAGTCTAAAAGGTACCTATACACTCTTGTCTTGAAGATACTCAGATTGTAAGTTTCAGGAAAAACAACAGCAAGCAACGCATTCCAATTCGCATGTCATGCTCGAATGTGCTTTCTTCCTTCCAAGGTTTCCCCAAAGGACTATAGCATGGGTTTATTTAAAAAGGGTATTCTGAGGGTTCGGCAGCACCCAGGTAACATCTCTGATGCTAAAGGCTGCGGTAACCGCTCTCTACCAAGTGGGCCGCATGCTTGTCTGCCAACTTGCTAGTATAAAACAAAAGGTACCGAAATGCTGTACGTTCGGTGTGTAAGTGGTGGTTTGGCTCGCGAAGGCAATAAGTAAATGATGGCTTCTAATACCTGTCCGGTCCTTGCACACTGAGGATGCACATTTGCTTGGTGACGTCGGCTATCTGCGCCCGCAGATTGTGCTTGTTGATGATTCGTCGGAGATGCGCGAGCGTGTGGTTCGCGTTGAAACCGCTCGTCACTACGTAGTAACCGCGACCCTGAAATTAACCGTTGGTTTAACACGAATTAAATAATATTCTTCTAGGATTCATATTAACCTTAAGTACGGATATGTGGTACCGGTCTAATAGGATGACCTCTTCTCGTCAAACCGACTAAGGGTTTAAACAGAAGACCAGAAGTAAGAGTGTGCCTCATAGACTGCCTGACATAGTGCCTCATAGTAGGAGGTTATATGGTTGATACGATGATGATAGTAAAAGTCAAGAAATAGGGAGAGTGCGTCGAATAATTACCCCATAAATAAAATAAAGATGTGTCCTATGATCGTTTTTGTACAAAAAATATATGACGAGGCGACCTGCCGACAGCTTTGCTCGCGATTTTTACATTAATTTAATTGAATTGTAATCTATAACCTAATCTCAAAAACTCATGATCATGACCATCAGGGATAATATCACATTCTATTGGTGATTTTCAATAATATTTCAGTTGTTTCGCAATCAAATGTTACATCTTTACCCTCTACTTTCTTTCTTTTTATGATATAGCTATGTAAAGATGGTCGTACCTTGAATATAGGTTCGTGCAGTTGTCCACTGCCGCCGTCGAGCAGCGTCACGGTGACGTCGGCCTCCACGCCGCCCCGCTTGTTCAGCAACAGGGAGTACACCACTCTGAAACAAACATACATTTATTATTACAAAATGGTATGGGAAAAATTACAAGATCACAAACTAACCTTGGTCCTCGAGTAGGAGTCGAACCCACGCCACCCAGTTTATGCTGGGTCTTATAATTTTTCCCATACCGTTATCTTATAATTTAGAAAACTTTAGTGAGTAAAAATAAAAACAATAAGTAAACATTCATTTATTTCCCCTCCTTTTTCTTCTTCTATTGTTAAATACAGAAAGTTCCCATGCATTATCATTTGAATAATCAAAAATGTATATTATAATAACACTTCTTACAAACAATACCCTTTACAATTTTCTAAATATTATTAATTGACAGTTTGTGCAATTATTTGGAAACTTTATTACATAGGACATTTAACCTTAGGTCGAAATACGGGGCAAGGCATCAATGGTATCAAATAATCAATTCAATGGAAGATAAGATATTTTAACACGTCAAAAATTTTATTTTTAAAATCAACAAATAAATAAATATTGCTGGACAATTCACACAGCAACATCTAGCCCCGTGGTAAGCTCGAAGCTTGTGTTACGGGTGCTAGATTTCTGATGAACTTAATATACATGGATAGATATTTGTTTATGATAACATATAGTTTTAATTATAATAAATCCTATAATAAATAAATAAATAAATTTTACTGGACAATTTTACACAGCGACATTTAGCCCCGTGGTAAGCTCGAAGCTTGTGTTACGGGTGCTAGATTTCTGATATACTTAATATAATATACATACATATACAGATATAATGTTACCTGTCCTCATCCCTGGACAGGTCTGCGGTGAAGGCCAGCGCCGCCGTCCGCTGCGCGTCGGGCCCCGTGAGGTAGAATTTACCGTAGTACGACATGTTGAACAGGGCTGCGGCGTTTCTACAAGCCAGGGCTTCCGAACCGATCTGAAATTATACAATACAATGCAAAATACCAAAACAAACAAAAAACAAAATACAACAAAAGAAACAAGTACAATGGCTAAAGCCTTATAGCTAAAAGCGATATCTTTCTTTGGATGGAAAAAGAGCAAAGAAATAAAACATTGAGTGGTGTACGAATACTTACAAAAATATAATAAAATACTTACATATATGAATATACAGATAGAATACATTATAATGAATAATATTTATGAATGTTAAATGTACTACGTAAACACATAGGGTACTTTATAGTTTTGACAAGTAAAATTCTTTTAATAGTTATAAAAATGTTTCATGTTTTTTATTTGATTAAAATAATTAATTCCACGTTGTTCCTTTCTTTTAAAATACTACGTTACTTAAACAGAGTTATTATTTTTTAGCTATTCTTTCGATTGGTATCATAATAGTAGAGTAATTTTTTTTCCACATGTAAGTCGGTTCGATTCCCAGACAAAGCAAGTAATTTTTAGAAAATCTATGAATGCAGAATTACTTACTTTTAAAAATAAAATGAAGTCTTCTTTGAGCAAAATTCACTATCTACGATATTTAAGGTACTTCCCCTTCATGGCCCATAACTTTGGGACGCCCTGTATAGTTGGCTTACTATAATGTTATGGTAAAACATAAATCTAATAACTCAATGATAAGCGGAAGCAGCTCACAAACATGTGACAGGACCACTTTTTAGTTTCCGATAGAGTTAGATTTTAATTGAATTAATTTCAGCTGTTTACCAAATCATGATGCTTGGAGAGACCAAAGCTGTATTCTCCTTTGATGACCTCTTCGTATCGTTGGTCGTCGTTTCGCGGGTAGTCGTGGGTGCCGCCCCAATCGTATTGCTGCACTCTAATCTGAAAAGGTTAGTACTAGATGAAGAACGAAATCAAGATTTTGGACAAAAAATTAAATGTGCTTCGATGAAATCGCTTCAATGCTTTTAAAACCACAAGACCTTAAAATTTGGATCTCGTAATACTTTTGCCTTCATTCTTGGGCATGAAAAACCAAAATAGACAAAGTGAAGTCAGAGACCCAAACATTTGTCCATGCAGACACAATTCGATTGATCTCCTTACACTTTTTCAAGCAATCAATTCATTACCTTATCTTATTAACAAACCTTCTCTCCAGGCATGAAGAAGGCAGGTCGCTCCCAGCCCGCCCTCGCTTGCATCACGGCGCCATCTTCGATGAGCTCCTGATGTAGCGCGTCATGGCTGCAGTCCCGGCCCGCCAGGTGCTCGTCGTGCGGGAACACGATGCTGTAGTAATAACAAACCTTCTCTCCAGGCATGAAGAAGGCAGGTCGCTCCCAGCCCGCCCTCGCTTGCATCACGGCGCCATCTTCGATGAGCTCCTGATGTAGCGCGTCATGGCTGCAGTCCCGGCCCGCCAGGTGCTCGTCGTGCGGGAACACGATGCTGTAGTAATAACAAACCTTCTCTCCAGGCATGAAGAAGGCAGGTCGCTCCCAGCCCGCCCTCGCTTGCATCACGGCGCCATCTTCGATGAGCTCCTGATGTAGCGCGTCATGGCTGCAGTCCCGGCCCGCCAGGTGCTCGTCGTGCGGGAACACGATGCTGTAGTAATAACAAACCTTCTCTCCAGGCATGAAGAAGGCAGGTCGCTCCCAGCCCGCCCTCGCTTGCATCACGGCGCCATCTTCGATGAGCTCCTGATGTAGCGCGTCATGGCTGCAGTCCCGGCCCGCCAGGTGCTCGTCGTGCGGGAACACGATGCTGTAGTAATAACAAACCTTCTCTCCAGGCATGAAGAAGGCAGGTCGCTCCCAGCCCGCCCTCGCTTGCATCACGGCGCCATCTTCGATGAGCTCCTGATGTAGCGCGTCATGGCTGCAGTCCCGGCCCGCCAGGTGCTCGTCGTGCGGGAACACGATGCTGTAGTAATAACAAACCTTCTCTCCAGGCATGAAGAAGGCAGGTCGCTCCCAGCCCGCCCTCGCTTGCATCACGGCGCCATCTTCGATGAGCTCCTGATGTAGCGCGTCATGGCTGCAGTCCCGGCCCGCCAGGTGCTCGTCGTGCGGGAACACGATGCTGTAGTAATAACAAACCTTCTCTCCAGGCATGAAGAAGGCAGGTCGCTCCCAGCCCGCCCTCGCTTGCATCACGGCGCCATCTTCGATGAGCTCCTGATGTAGCGCGTCATGGCTGCAGTCCCGGCCCGCCAGGTGCTCGTCGTGCGGGAACACGATGCTGTAGTAATAACAAACCTTCTCTCCAGGCATGAAGAAGGCAGGTCGCTCCCAGCCCGCCCTCGCTTGCATCACGGCGCCATCTTCGATGAGCTCCTGATGTAGCGCGTCATGGCTGCAGTCCCGGCCCGCCAGGTGCTCGTCGTGCGGGAACACGATGCTGTAGTAATAACAAACCTTCTCTCCAGGCATGAAGAAGGCAGGTCGCTCCCAGCCCGCCCTCGCTTGCATCACGGCGCCATCTTCGATGAGCTCCTGATGTAGCGCGTCATGGCTGCAGTCCCGGCCCGCCAGGTGCTCGTCGTGCGGGAACACGATGCTGTAGTAATAACAAACCTTCTCTCCAGGCATGAAGAAGGCAGGTCGCTCCCAGCCCGCCCTCGCTTGCATCACGGCGCCATCTTCGATGAGCTCCTGATGTAGCGCGTCATGGCTGCAGTCCCGGCCCGCCAGGTGCTCGTCGTGCGGGAACACGATGCTGTAGTAATAACAAACCTTCTCTCCAGGCATGAAGAAGGCAGGTCGCTCCCAGCCCGCCCTCGCTTGCATCACGGCGCCATCTTCGATGAGCTCCTGATGTAGCGCGTCATGGCTGCAGTCCCGGCCCGCCAGGTGCTCGTCGTGCGGGAACACGATGCTGTAGTAATAACAAACCTTCTCTCCAGGCATGAAGAAGGCAGGTCGCTCCCAGCCCGCCCTCGCTTGCATCACGGCGCCATCTTCGATGAGCTCCTGATGTAGCGCGTCATGGCTGCAGTCCCGGCCCGCCAGGTGCTCGTCGTGCGGGAACACGATGCTGTAGTAATAACAAACCTTCTCTCCAGGCATGAAGAAGGCAGGTCGCTCCCAGCCCGCCCTCGCTTGCATCACGGCGCCATCTTCGATGAGCTCCTGATGTAGCGCGTCATGGCTGCAGTCCCGGCCCGCCAGGTGCTCGTCGTGCGGGAACACGATGCTGTAGTAATAACAAACCTTCTCTCCAGGCATGAAGAAGGCAGGTCGCTCCCAGCCCGCCCTCGCTTGCATCACGGCGCCATCTTCGATGAGCTCCTGATGTAGCGCGTCATGGCTGCAGTCCCGGCCCGCCAGGTGCTCGTCGTGCGGGAACACGATGCTGTAGTAATAACAAACCTTCTCTCCAGGCATGAAGAAGGCAGGTCGCTCCCAGCCCGCCCTCGCTTGCATCACGGCGCCATCTTCGATGAGCTCCTGATGTAGCGCGTCATGGCTGCAGTCCCGGCCCGCCAGGTGCTCGTCGTGCGGGAACACGATGCTGTAGTAATAACAAACCTTCTCTCCAGGCATGAAGAAGGCAGGTCGCTCCCAGCCCGCCCTCGCTTGCATCACGGCGCCATCTTCGATGAGCTCCTGATGTAGCGCGTCATGGCTGCAGTCCCGGCCCGCCAGGTGCTCGTCGTGCGGGAACACGATGCTGTAGTAATAACAAACCTTCTCTCCAGGCATGAAGAAGGCAGGTCGCTCCCAGCCCGCCCTCGCTTGCATCACGGCGCCATCTTCGATGAGCTCCTGATGTAGCGCGTCATGGCTGCAGTCCCGGCCCGCCAGGTGCTCGTCGTGCGGGAACACGATGCTGTAGTAATAACAAACCTTCTCTCCAGGCATGAAGAAGGCAGGTCGCTCCCAGCCCGCCCTCGCTTGCATCACGGCGCCATCTTCGATGAGCTCCTGATGTAGCGCGTCATGGCTGCAGTCCCGGCCCGCCAGGTGCTCGTCGTGCGGGAACACGATGCTGTAGTAATAACAAACCTTCTCTCCAGGCATGAAGAAGGCAGGTCGCTCCCAGCCCGCCCTCGCTTGCATCACGGCGCCATCTTCGATGAGCTCCTGATGTAGCGCGTCATGGCTGCAGTCCCGGCCCGCCAGGTGCTCGTCGTGCGGGAACACGATGCTGTAGTAATAACAAACCTTCTCTCCAGGCATGAAGAAGGCAGGTCGCTCCCAGCCCGCCCTCGCTTGCATCACGGCGCCATCTTCGATGAGCTCCTGATGTAGCGCGTCATGGCTGCAGTCCCGGCCCGCCAGGTGCTCGTCGTGCGGGAACACGATGCTGTAGTAATAACAAACCTTCTCTCCAGGCATGAAGAAGGCAGGTCGCTCCCAGCCCGCCCTCGCTTGCATCACGGCGCCATCTTCGATGAGCTCCTGATGTAGCGCGTCATGGCTGCAGTCCCGGCCCGCCAGGTGCTCGTCGTGCGGGAACACGATGCTGTAGTTGCGCACGTAGGCCTCGTGGCTGCTCTCGCGCGTCCAGTGCGCGCGGGACATCTGACCCGGCGTGAAGCGACGGATGTCGAACGTGAACATGTTGTAGTGTGGTCTGAAAGTTATTCATTTAAGGCTTTGTAATCCAACTTTTTAAATTTTCTAGATGAAAACCCGGCTTTGCTCGGGTGAAATTTGATTCATAATAAAAACAATATTTTCGCGAAACGTCAACGACTGACGATGAAACGGAACGTGCTTCACACCAAAGATGGCGACAGCCATTGTTTGCATTATAAAACATTTTACACAATTTAACGAAATTCTCCGTAATCCGAATATTGCGGATATGTATATGTTGTCGACTCAAACTCAATATTTTTTTTATGTTTTGTTATTCATATAAGGTTTCGATCGAGCCTACCGTACCCCTTGACGAAATTATTAATAGATATAGATAATTTAGGGAAAAAAGTTATACTTATACACATTATATGTAGGTATAATTATTTGCAACAAACTATGATTTTACAAATTTTTGGTAAGACATATGCTTTCAGAGATATCGCGATAGTGTTGTCACCCCTTTTCAAGATGGCGGCCGGGGGACAAGAGTGGCGACCCCACAAACTTCAGGTCAAGCTTCTATTGACCCCCATGTCCCAAAAATAAAATTGCGTCCTCTAAAAAATGCAAAGCTCATGCTCAAACATTTCAATGGACTATTCGTATAAGTTAATGTCCCTGGTATAATTTCAGAACAATATAAAAGAGGGCAAACTTTTTTCAGGCGCAATAGAAAGCAGGATACTGACCGATTAGAAGTACCTACCCAGCTTAACATACGTCACAGACAGAATTTCAACGTTATAATTATTTTCTTTGTAAAGACATGTAACGACTAACCTGCCACTAATGATCCATTCAGCCATTTGTATGCCACATCCGGCAGAAAACATCATCCCAGCAGAGTTGTATCCGCAGTTGTGATATAATCCTGGAAAAAGTGGAATGTCATAGAGTAGACAAAAGGTATGTAGCATGTAGTTGTAGTAGTTATGAATCTTCTCATCCCTTCTTTATGTATGCCAAAATCATTACAGCCAAAAACACTACATCACTAACGACAAACCTGTAATTTATTGTGTATAATGCCTATTTAGTACCATCATCAGGACTAATATTGTGTATATTAAGCTACGCAAGGACTAAAGTTACCTACATCATTCGTCAAAGGAACATTGAACGGGTTTTTGCTAGCTATGAAGTTTCCCGTATCACTTACGTACATACTGCATAATGCCTACTCTAGAAATCGTAAAAATCTATCTATCTAAGTTATAAGGATTGACTTGTACATTTACGATTTCGATAAATCGGACGCTCGTGTAACATGTATCCCAGTTACCATTTAGTACCCTGCTTTGGTGTCATGTAATTTGTGATTTGGTTGACTAGGTCATGCAAATATGCAACTTGCTCCACAAACAACATTTATAGCAACAATACTTAGTAAACAAGTATACCGTGACCCCGCACTGATTAGACAACCTTTACAGAGGTGATTGGTCTCGATATAAACAATCCGGCTTATATTATCTCAAAATAACATAATAACCACATTACGTCTTTAAAATAATGAACTTATTATTACTAGTTGTATTTTTTTTTGGCGTTCAGCTCGGGGAACTTGCCATTTTCTGTCTTCCAGTTTTCCTTGTTACAATAAATAGATACAGTGCTTATCCATTTTCTGTTTATTTTTTAAACAAAATTAGGGAAGCCATTACAATTAAAAAATAATAGGTCCGTTCGCGAAATCAGAAATGATCAGAAGAAGTTGTAAAAAAACTCACCAAAAACATTAGGGTCCTCGCCCAGCAGAGGTTTATGATCAGGTGTGAAGGACTCGGGTCCACACACGGTGCTTTTGACTCCCACAGTGGATAGTTTGGGACACAGGCCCGCCGCGCTGCTCATGTGGACGGAGAATATGTCCCAGTCCAGCTCGTATAGGTGGAAAGCTAGGTTGTCTGGCACCTTGAAATTAAATAAGTTAACACTTTATTGCACTTAAAACATAATTTCATACAATTATTACTACTTATATAATTATTTTATAGTGATTCGACTCTCATGAAGTTTTCTAAATTATTAGAAAATGGAATGGGAAATATGCTTAACTGAAGATATGAGGTATGGGATAAATTCAAGGTCTTACGTAACTCCTCGATATCGCAGAGTGATTTAGACTCCCACTCGAGGACGTTACGTTGTGATTTTTCCCATACCATTTTCTAAGAACTTATTACTAGTTATAAGCTAAAGGTACAAGGGGCGGCCTTATTGCTGAGAGCGATCTGGAACCTTCGCTGGAGATAAACCAGTTAAGCCAGGCCTATCAGCCTTTTTATTTAAGGACTGAGCAGAAAAATAAACTAATGATTGAAGCTCACTTGGTGGAGTGCTTGAATGGAATACCTACTCTTTTCATCATATTATTTGGTTTCATATACAAGAGAACGAGACAGACGTCACATTAAACTTCATTTAGAGGTTAGTTGGTCCATCTTTTCGTCCTATTGATAAGAATATGAAAATGGTTTACCTGATCCAACATAATGGGATTATTCTCATAGCCGCCGACATGACAACTCTCTCCTTGAATCTTGATGTACAGACTGGCGTCGTGGTCCCTGATGTTGGGACAGTTCCGTATCTCGGGGGTCGCGTCCATCACAACGTAGGCGTGTTTGAATGGGATTATCGGAAGGGCGGGGATTCCGGCGAACCGAGCGATACGCGGACCCCATACACCTAGCAAGAACAATTGAAAATGGAAGCTTTTAAATGGCTCTATACTAGAATGTAGTTCAACGAGAAAACAATTAAATTATGTAATCCATTCCGCATGTAAATTATGAAACAGGACAATAAAATGATTTGATTTTTTTGAGTACCTATCCTATATAGGCCGGGATCCGTAGTACATGGAAATCAAGTGATTACTAACAAGCTAATTTTTGGTGAGTAGCTTCGTTTCGATGAGACGACTAAAAATATCCTATACCCAAATCTCGATTGTGGTAGCTAACAGAGATATCAAGGATTAAAAAAATCAAGGATGTAAAACCGGGATAACGGACCACGAAATTTGTCGGACAATATGTCCGTTAGATTTCATATATATTAATTAAGTATACAACAAAAAATCAGCTGGTTAGTAATCATAGTAATCATTTAAATTGACCTCGTTTTCGATACATTTTCGAAATGGCGGACCCTTTGATCAAACCATAGGTTTTGTAGGACAAACATGTTTTTATATAATTTAGATAATTATCATGAGATATAACATATTGTCCTACAAATTTCGTGGTCCGTTAT
The DNA here is from genome assembly GCA_963691955.1 of Chloroclystis v-ata. Lineage (NCBI taxonomy): Eukaryota > Metazoa > Arthropoda > Insecta > Lepidoptera > Geometridae > Chloroclystis > Chloroclystis v-ata. The sequence continues at coordinate 9,731,418 of OY829905.1, forward strand.
CCCAGTTTTACATCCTTGATTTTTTTAATCCTTGATATCTCTGTTAGCTACCACAATCGAGAGTTGGGTATAGGATATCTTTGGACGTCTCATCGAAACGAAGCTACTCACCAAAAATTAGCTTGTTAGTAATCACTTGATTTCCATGTACTACGGATCCCTGACTAATATTTGGGCACTGAGAATTGAGAATTAAATTTCATTTTCCGTGAAACTCGGAAAATTAAGGAAATCTGTCATTTTCAAAAAGTACCAGTAAGTTTAACAAATAAATAACTTGCATTATTCATTCGACATACGTTTCTATGATGAAAATTATGTTAACAAAACAAATAGGTATCGATGTGTGTCTCTTACCTCCGCAGTTGACAACACATTTTGTTTTGATAAAGCCACGATCGGTGTGAATGCCAGTTACTTCCTTGTTTCCCAGAAGATTGTGCGAGTAGTGAACGTCGATCACAGGACATTCGTCAAAGATCTGAAATATTAATAATAATATTATATTTGAACATGAAATGGGTTTGATTAACCATGATTTAAATGTTTTCTCTCCTAGAAGATGGAGCTTAAAATAGTGTCGAAATATCAAAAAACTCAAAAACATATAAATCATGGTATGTTACACGGGTAACAATGTTCAAATATTGTTAAAAACCATGATAGTTTAAAAAAAATTTACTTGAATTTATTACATATCCTTGCATCGTAATTTAAAATATTCCTATGAAACAAACAAAGTCTCTAAATTATGAGAATTATAGATTGTAACAAGGTTTGATCTGATCTAACAATTCCACGGCTTATCGGTTGAAGAATTAATTTATGGATTTAAGTATATCTTTGTTGATATTTCTTAATGTATTAATATTTATTATTTGTATATAATATATTTTTTTATTAAAAGATACTTAATGATGTATTAAAACAGTCTGAAATCCCCATGATTTTGGCCCCGACCCCTTTGATTGTGACCGCGCCCCCCCACAGCGCCATTCCATAGACAAGAACTAATACTCTAATTCTCACCTTAGCCCCGTGCCTCGTAGCCACTTTGACGAGCGCATTGCAGACCATAGTGGGGTCTATGGTGCCGTCCTCGCTCGCGAACAACGCCATCTCAAACACAGACGGGTCTAGGAGAGGGAACTTCTTCTGAGCTTCGTTCGGGTCGAGAATCTCGCTGGGAATGTTCATTGCCTTTCCTAGAGTGTGGAGCCGCATGTATTCTTCTGTTCTAACCTATGGATGGGATTTCATTAAGGTAAATTTTGACCTTCTGATATAAGTATCTCAAGGACTTTCCATGGTCAAGGTCACACAGGCAAGGTCTGAAGACAAAAAGTTCAGGAATTAGCATTCAAAGCAGCATAAAATTCACAACTTTATTGAATAGATTATTTATTATTTTATTTATTTATTTCACAACATAAAACATTATTACAAAATAAAAATAACAATAACACATAGAAAACCACAGAGGTTTATAAGTTAGTGTTATTCCTTAGGCGTTACTTGGCGAAAATCCATTCTAAACAATACTGAATGAAAGTCTTTGTTTAAATGCAATAAACATTCATATTGAGATAAAGGGGCAATACACGAACCTGTCAGTGCACTGCGGACCGGCAAGCGGTCGTGGTCCGTGTCCTTGATCCTGAAGAAGTCCCACGTTCTGGGACGAAACGGTTGATCAAAAGTCTAACGTAAATAAGATTCGTGTATTGCCCGTTTATCTCAATATTAATTTATCAAACCACGACAGTTTTTATTTCAATAAACATTCTTGATCCTCACACGTAGATAGTAAAACAATAACCTTGCTCCTAGATATAAACATGCCGCCATTATTCACCCAGCCGGCATGGTCGCCGGTTTCTTCCTCAAGTCCGCTGTACACCGTCCGCGAGTCTTTGAGCAGCCGCACTTCTAGGTCACACGGGCGTAGAGACCATACTAGACCTGGGAGAATTACATGATACGGTAGTTATACATACATATATATATATATATTTATATTAGTTTTTTGATATAAGATGTATTATGAAAATATCTATCTATGTATTGTATATTAATTAAGTACCTATATCAGAAATCTAGCATCCGGAACATAAGCTTCGAGCTTACCACTGAGCTGTTGTTTAAATATAGCTGGATAATACACAGCAACGGGTAAAAATTCTTATCTTGGTAGCAGAGTGGTGAGAATACCTAACCTATACAGTTTAAATCTACATTTTAAACAACTCATTAAATGTATATTTTTATATATAAAACACCCGGAACAAATATCAGTTGATCGTACAAACACTTGTCCCTAGGCGGAAATGGATCCTACTACTTGAACCTTCACCCGTTGCACTACAGAGGCAAGCTCACAAGTTAAAGATAGCAAGAAAGCAATATTATTGTCTAGTGATATTTGAAATGTTAAAACGTAGTCATTTAAAGATAAATTTCCTAATAACTTCATTTCTTCATGTCATTAAACAAAGAAATGAAGATTTATCTCATCCTATTACGTTCCACTAATGGGAAACTCAAATTATTTTTTGTTTATAAAGCAAGCATTATAATTTCCTACATGACATAATATAGGGTCCAAAATGTAAAAAGTTCAAACCTGCAGTATGCCATGTCGTGCCGCTAGTAAGTTTAGCTCTCTCCAAAAGTACGGCGTTCACACCTCGCTTCGTCAGCTGATAAAGTGTATTGCATCCTGCTATCCCTCCACCTATAAAATAATAATAATATAAAAACATAAAACACTTCGTACACCATAGAGGTTTACAAATACAAACAATGAATACAGTAGTACAAACAAATGGCGTCATTGTCGCTAAAGAGCTTACCTACTCTTCCAGGCAGAAATCATAGTCAACAAAAAAAATCATAAAAATGCTTTACCATATTATTATGTAAAAAAGCAGAGGTTTTTTTAAGTAAATAATTAATAAATATCTACATTTTATCTGTGAAGCTGTAACTATTTCGGATATCATAAAAAAGTAAAACCATTATTTTAAATATTAAAAAATATATGGGTAAAAATTAAAAACATATACGATTATTTACCTAATTATAACATTAAATCTAAGGTAATAAAGTTACTTACCAACAATCACTACATCAGCCGAAGCAGGTACTTCTGCTTTCGTGGCAAGAAAGCGTTCATGTTTCACATTTTTCAAATAGTTTACCGCTTTCAACCGAATACTGTCAAATCTTAGAGATCTGTACATCTTGACCACTTACTTCAAGAAGTGTTCACTAACGAATGTCATATTAAAACATTTTCTAGATAATATTGATTTATTACTTTAAATAGTAACAGCTGATAAGGCGCAAGATGTCTCTCGTTTGAACTTTTATCGCGCAAAGTTCATTATCTGTTTAGTTAAAGGGATTAATGTTACATAATTTTTACCAAAAATAATAATGGCAGAGATCGCTGTCAGCGAAAAGGCCGCCCATTGACCCAATGTTTTTATGAAACTGTTTTAGCTATAAGATTTTTTAAAGATTTAAAGATTTATGTCATTTATTTCCATAAAATCCTAAAGATCACTTGGACTATAATTATATTTTATTTTGCTTGGTTAAAAAAGTGTACTTGATTGATTGCATAGATGTAAATAGTTAGATACGCCCCTACACCAAAAACTGTGTCATTGTCTTTGACATAACATACACAACCAAGCATGTTATTTTTTTAAGATTAATTATCTAGCCGTGATTATATAATTATTCTAAACCGAACCTCCGATAGCTTCGCGCGTAAGTGCGTTCGAACAAACAAACTCTTCAGCTTTATAATAATAGTACAGAATTATAGATAAGACAATTTAATGTGTGAAACCTTTTTTAATCAAGTAGAAAATAAACTATATTTTAACACACATTCTTAAATCGAGATAAACAATAAACCTAGGAGCAAAGTTCCATTATTATCATGGGTCGTTCACATTACTTTAAAACATGATAAAAAATGCAATACCTCTACATGTTTACTTAACATAATTCGAAACTTAAAATAATAACAAGTAACGCAAGCATAATATTTTTGTTTACAAATTTGTTTAATTTATTATTTTATTTACAAAGACTGTTATAAAGATGAAAAGTTTACACTTATATAAAAATCAATGCCACTTTTCGTTGTAATTTTATATAAAAGATCCCTAATAGTATTTGATTTTGTCCAGTAATATTTATTTATTTATTTATAATAAGCCTTGGAATGGTTAAATTAAACTAAAAACCTTTTAAATATACATTTTAATAATAATATTTTACATCTATAATACTCATAAATATACAATATTCGTTAACATAAATAAATTAAAGTTATTTAACAGAAAAACAGGGTTCACTCAATATTAAATGGTAATGCAAATGTTTTTTTTTATAATATTTAAATTGTAATACTTAAATACTAATAGATATAATATAGTTTAACAGTTGCATAACAAATTAAACAAAAAATCCTATTATAAAAATTGATAATGTCAATATGTCATACATTTACAATCATCATCATCATTTCAGCCATCGGACGTCCACTGCTAGACATAGGGCCTCCCAATATGACTTCCAGTTATTACGGTCGAATGCAGCTTGCATCCACCGTGAACCGGTACCTTTGACAAGATCATATGTCCATCTTGTAGGTGGACGTCCGACGCTGCGTTTGCAAAGTTAACTACAATTAAATTGCCTGGTTTGAACAAAATCAGAACAAATATTTAATTAATCTAATGTTAAAATTAAAATTGGAATTATAAATGCTAAGTGGCATGTTTTAGGACTTTGTCAAACTTAACAAGTCCCTGATTTTTCATACGCCTTTCTTTGGTCTTCATAGGTTCAATTTCACCGTTAAATTAAAACAAACACTTAAGTAGCTGTAAACAGATTTTATGTGATCATTAATCTGTTTTAGCTCGTGATTTTGAGATAATATAATTTAAGTTAAACGATGAAATTGGCCCATAATTTCAAACATCAACGGCGATTTTTAAAAGCTTATTATGTACATTTTTATTTAAACGACAATGATAGCATATATTTTTCAGTCAGTGTTTGATAAGGTTTATAAAGAGTTGACCTAATGATAAATACAAATCATGCTTCCATATTTTGGTAGTGAAACCAAAATATGGAGTAAAATACAGCAGAGCAGCAGCAGTTAGTTTCACAATTAACGAAAACATAATAGTATATATAACATAATAGTTGTAAGGCAACATTTACTAATCTAAGGGTAAAGATTTTTACATATAATTAAATTTCCAATGATATTATGATATAATTTGGAAATGTGGCAAGTATCTCCAATCTCTATATATTTTTTTGTTCATGTTTAACAGAAAATAAGCCATAGTCAGCAGCAGTAAAATAATGTAGCAAAATTGTTGTAACAAAACTAAACATTAATTATCTTATTTAATATGTGAAAATCGGATCATTGTACATAGCTCAGGTTAATTTATTATTATTATTTATTATTAAATTATTGGCGAGAGGAGGTAAGTATGTGCTACATATAAAATACATTGAGACATCTAAAATACAGGGCGTCCCAAACTTATGGGACATGAAGGGGAAGTACCTTAAATATCGTAGATAGTGAATTTTGCTCAAAGAAAACGTTATGTTATTTTTAAAAGTTAGTAATTCTGCATTCATAGATTTTCTAAAAATTACTTGCTTCGTCTGGGAATCGAACCGACTTAAATGGAAATGCACGCTTGGAATGCCGAGCCCAATATATATATATTATATCTAATGATATATAGCTATATATAGTATATGTGTTGTGTACATATCTGTCAGACATGGTGCGGGCTGGCGACCCTGGGCGGGGTGAGGCCCAGGCGGTGTTGCCGGGCCGCGTGGTCGCCGGCCGCCGCCGCCGCCGCCGCCTCCAACTGCGTCCGTAACGCGACCAACTCTCTGGTACGTTGGTATATTGGGTCCTACAACAATACAGTACATCAATAAAACACTGCACAATACGTCACTCGTGTTCTGCAACGAGGGTTCATCATCATCATCTGAGTCATTGGACGTCCACTGCTGGACATATGCCTCTCTATATGACTTCCAGTTATAACGGCGGCTCGCGGCCTGCATCCACCGCGAGCCGACCGTCTTCACCAAATCATCGGTCCACCTTGTTGGTGCCCAACGCTGCGTTTTCCGATCCGCAGTCTCCACTCGAGAACCTTTCGGCCCCATCGGCCATCTGTTCTCCTCGCTATATGGCCTGCCCAATGCCACTTCAAAGAGCTAATCCGTAGCAAGAGCAACGAGAGTTGGGCAGCGTTTATTAATTATTTCCTAATTTCAAAAATATGCGTTTTAGCTTTTCTTTAAAAAATATCGTACTCATTTATCAAAAAAAAATTATTGACATTCAAGAGTTTTTTGATATAATAAGGAGCACTGTGTAGTACTAAGCTTTTGATAGCTTTATAATTCTCAATGAGGCAACTGCTACGAGATCGACTTGTGTTTACTATAGACTATGGCATCCCGTAAAGAGGGTTTAGATATAGGTAGTTAAATAATACTCACTTGCTGCCTCATCGTAGGATTCCACCTACAGTACAGAGCTTTCCACAGCTTGATAATTCTCAACGAGGCAACTGGCACGAGGACGACTTGGGGCGTGGAGAATGGGGATTGAGGCGACGTGTTTACTATAGATAGACTATGGCCTCCCGTAAAGAGGGTTTAGATATAGATAGTTAAATAATACTCACTTGCTGCCTCATCGTAGGATTCCACCTACAGTACAGAGCTTTCCACAGCTTGATGATTCTCAACGAGGCAACTGGCACGAGGACGACTTGGGGCGTGGAGAATGGGGATTGAGGCGACGTGTTTACTATAGATAGACTATGGCCTCCCGTAAAGAGGGTTTAGATATAGATAGTTAAATAATACTCACTTGCTGCCTCATCGTAGGATTCCACCTACAGTACAGAGCTTTCCACAGCTTGATGATTCTCAACGAGGCAACTGGCACGAGGACGACTTGGGGCGTGGAGAATGGGGATTGAGGCGACGTGTTTACTATAGATAGACTATGGCCTCCCGTAAAGAGGGTTTAGATATAGATAGTTAAATAATACTCACTTGCTGCCTCATCGTAGGATTCCACCTACAGTACAGAGCTTTCCACAGCTTGATGATTCTCAACGAGGCAACTGGCACGAGGACGACTTGGGGCGTGGAGAATGGGGATTGAGGCGACGTGTTTACTATAGATAGACTATGGCCTCCCGTAAAGAGGGTTTAGATATAGATAGTTAAATAATACTCACTTGCTGCCTCATCGTAGGATTCCACCTACAGTACAGAGCTTTCCACAGCTTGATAATTCTCAACGAGGCAACTGGCACGAGGACGACTTGGGGCGTGGAGAATGGGGATTGAGGCGACGTGTTTACTATAGATAGACTATGGCCTCCCGTAAAGAGGGTTTAGATATAGATAGTTAAATAATACTCACTTGCTGCCTCATCGTAGGATTCCACCTACAGTACAGAGCTTTCCACAGCTTGATGATTCTCAACGAGGCAACTGGCACGAGGACGACTTGGGGCGTGGAGAATGGGGATTGAGGCGACGTGTTTACTATAGATAGACTATGGCCTCCCGTAAAGAGGGTTTAGATATAGATAGTTAAATAATACTCACTTGCTGCCTCATCGTAGGATTCCACCTACAGTACAGAGCTTTCCACAGCTTGATGATTCTCAACGAGGCAACTGGCACGAGGACGACTTGGGGCGTGGAGAATGGGGATTGAGGCGACGTGTTTACTATAGATAGACTATGGCCTCCCGTAAAGAGGGTTTAGATATAGATAGTTAAATAATACTCACTTGCTGCCTCATCGTAGGATTCCACCTACAGTACAGAGCTTTCCACAGCTTGATGATTCTCAACGAGGCAACTGGCACGAGGACGACTTGGGGCGTGGAGAATGGGGATTGAGGCGACGTGTTTACTATAGATAGACTATGGCCTCCCGTAAAGAGGGTTTAGATATAGATAGTTAAATAATACTCACTTGCTGCCTCATCGTAGGATTCCACCTACAGTACAGAGCTTTCCACAGCTTGATGATTCTCAATGAGGCAACTGGCACGAGGACGACTTGGGGCGTGGAGAATGGGGATTGAGGCGACGTGTTCCCGAAAGACGATGGGCCCCAGTACAGAGGGTTTAGGTATAGATCTTGCCGGCAGTTTATGTATGACCAGAGCGATACTGTCTTCGTTTTTATTTCTGAAATTTGAGTTTAGTATTAATAAATGTAATATTTTACAAATATAGATAATATTTTTACATGGGGAAACACCATCTTAAATAAAGGTTCTGAGTTTATTGTAAAATTAAGACATTGCATGCCCAATAAGGCAGAATACATTGTGACAATCCAATTTATAAGAACTTTATTAACATGCAATAAAATGATTGATTGATCGAGTTAAAAAATATTGTCTATTTAAAAATCATCTTGCTTAAAAATAAAGATTTATGGATGTTTGGAAAAAATCATTTTTAAGTCTTTTAGTGCAAAAGCGGTTGGAATGAAATTGGCTACTTAAAACGATCATAGACTACTTATTACCCAGGAAAAAAAATATAACTATAAAAAATAACGCGATAAAAGTTACAAAGATTCATAAAAATAAAATTGTCACCTTCCTTAACCCTCTCGCGCTCCGTATTGAACAGGAAAGTCCCGAAGCGGCACGAGTACAGGTGGTCCACAATAGTGATGAGCAGTCTCTCCGTGAACTCGAATGCGGTCGGGAACTGCTGCTGTAGCTGCCACACGCAGTCCACCCACTGCACGAATACTGGCGACCGGTCCGCGTCCGAGTGCCGCTCGTCGCCGTGACCTATCCTCTGTACAAACACAATCAAATGTAATATATAAAAACGGTATTGTTATAGTTATGTAGGGTTAAAAAATATGTTGGACCGAAAAGGACCATTTGGGAGGGGCTCAAATGGTACTTTTCGGTGCTACAAATGTATTGAATTGAAATAAACTTTCACGTATGTATAAGATATAACTTTCTTGAAACTATCTGATTGGCGGATTATACCTTATCTTCCGACTTCCTTTATTATATTGCTGGACAATTTACACAGCAATATCTAGCCCCGTAATAAGTTCTAAGCTTGAGTTACGGGCACTAAATAACCTGATATACTTAATATAAGATAAATACATAGATAAATATTTTTATTCATTTTATAACAACGGGAATTACTACTCACGTATTTCAGGAGTTCAACAACCACAACGTTTCGACCACAACAAGAGCAGTCTTTATCAGGAGTGAGCGTCCCGCCGTGCTCCGTCTCCTCTCAGCTGGCGCGCGCAGCTTACGGTTGCTCGGTTCTCGTAAGTAATTCCCGTTGTTATAAAATTAATAGTAAGTATAACTCACGAAAATTTTGAAAGTTGAATAGATAGTTTTTATCATCTTACCAATTGGAACTTGTGCCCGAAGGAGAGCCACTCCTTCTCTATGAGGACCTGGAAGCCCCTCAGGGTGCGGTAGTAGGGCTCCAGCATGAGCATGGCGAGCGCCGTCAGCTGCGCCGTGCGGTCCCACCCGTCCGAGCAGTGCACCAGCACTGACGTCTTGTGGTTCTCCACCTAGAATAACAGTTATAATAATAAATAAATATTATATTGAGATAAACGGGCAATACACGATCCTTATTTACGTAGACTATTGATCAACCACGACAGTTTTTATATAGTAAAATAAATATTACTGGACATTTTACACAACGACATCTAGCCCCGTGGTAAGCTCGAAGCTTGCGTTACGGGTGCTAGATTTCTGATATACTTAATATAATATACATACATAGATAGATATTTTTTATTATACTTAAATAACACCCAGACACCCGGAATAATAAGAATAAGAAGTATAATAGTTCTTAACAAAACTGATAGATGGCGCAATCAGTGCTTAACTGAAAATATGAGGTTTTTTTATTAAAATTAAATCCTGCGACAACATTTTCGGATATTAATACATCATAAATAAAGTTATCATATCGTGTCTTGTAGCCTAAGTGAGAGCGCGCTCGGTTTTCAATTCCAACCCCGGCACGCACCTCTAGATTCCTCTTCTTGAAAAATGTATTTAATTTATGTAACATCGTGAGGAAACCGGTGTATTCTGAGAACTTTGAGTATTCTTACCTTGTCAACAATACGTACTGCACCCGCTAAAATACACTTTATGTGCTTTAGCCAGCAGCTTGCCTCAATGCCACTGAACCATCTGAAAAGACAAATATATTATAAATATTGGTACAGAGTACAAAAGCTACGTAAAAAATGTAAAAATAATCATAGTCTACAATTCAGTAGAACGGGTGTACATCCATTCATCTCTTCACAAACTATCGTGTTTATAATCTGCTCTCATATAATTTATAATAAATTATATTCGTCTCAATAAACAATCAAAGATTACTACCTGCTTTGGTAAACTTTGATTGTTTCTTTATTTAGATGAATAGGCTTCGAAAATACTAAACCGAATTTAAAACTCTTTTACAATTGGAGTGCTATATTGTCGTTGATGCTTATGAGCCTATGGGCTAATTAAAGTCAAAGTCAACTTTATTATAAAGCTTTTGAATTGAAGAGTTGAACGTGCTAATTTCAGTAACTGCTGGTCCAATTTGAGTATAGATAACAACTAGTTATTAATATTATTAGAAAAGGATATTATAAATGTATAAACATACTTAGTCTGATCTATCTTGGGGAAGCACAGTTCCTTGAGTTTCCGCAGACTCTCCCTCATCACGTGGATGTTGTGGATGTCCAGAAACACTAGATCTGCGTTCTGGTAAGCGTCTTCTGACTCGTAGCTAGAAATAAAAAACAAATGGAGTCAATTTAGTACAGTTTTTATATAAGAAATTGCGCTAATAGCAGGATTCAGCGGCATCAAAATTCACTACAATATTACAAAGTAGTCGGATCACTAAAATAAATAAATAAAAAGTTATATAGATACAAAAAGTTGCCCATGAAAAAGCCTATTTATTATTTAACATAATCCTTAACATTAGGCGCATATTGCATAGAAAAGACATACGGTATACAGGTGTATACCGTATGCCTTTTCTAGGTAGGTACATTTTATATTCAACATTATGTCAAAGGCAAGCGCAGTCATCGTCGTATTGTTGCCTTTTCTGTGTACTTGGCGCCTTAGTAAACAAAGTCGCTACTAAGAAAAAAATCTGAATGAAGTGATAGAATTGTCATGAAATACATTTATCCAACATAAAAATATCTATCTACGTATGTATATTATATTAATCTAGCATCCGTAACGTATATCAGAAATCTAGCATCCGTAACACAAGCTTCGAGCTTACCATGGGGCTAGATGTCGCTGTGTAAAATTGTCCAGTAATATTTATATTTATTTATTTAATAATGACCGAAGGGGCCGAAAAGTTCTCGAGTGGAGACTGGAAACCACGGATCGGAAAACGCAGCGTCGGACGCCCACCTACCAGGTGGACGGATGAGTTGGTAAAGATAGCTGGTTCACGGTGGATACAAGTCACATCCGACCGAAACGACTGGAATTCAATAAGGGAAGCCTATGTTCAGTAGTGGACGTCCGACGGCTGATATGATGATGATGATGAATATATAATCTATACTAATATTATAAAGCTGAAGAGTTTGATTGTTTGTTTGTTTGAACGCGCTAATCGCAGGAACCGCTGGTCCGATTTAAAAAATTCTTTCAGTGTTGGATAGTCCATTTATCGAGGAAGGTTAGGCTATATTTTATGAAAAAAAGCAAGCGAAGCTGTTGGCGGTCGGCTAGTAAGGAAATAAATGTCTTACCCGCCTCCTTTAGCTTTATTGGCGACGGCATTGGCGGTGGGTCTTGCATCCATTATGAACAGCTTGTGTGCCTGCGCGTTCGCATCCATTATCAGCTGGATGTAGCGCTCGTCCTCACGACTTCTTTTACCACTCACCTGTAAAAAACAATTACAATGATAAAAATAGTATCAAATAAAATTTTTATTGTAGAGAATAACATTTAAACATTATAATAATACTAGATTTCGCCCCGCGGCTCTGCCTGCGTTTAATAGATCTCGTGGTAAAAAGCTATGTCTGTCTGGAGTTTAAAATTCTCCAAAACATTTCAAATCGGGTCAGTATTTTTGGTGTGAAAGTCAAAAAGACAGACAGAGTAACTTTTTTATCTCTAATTTTGTTATTAATTAGGACTATATCGACAGAAACCAGTATCGTTAAAATGCTGTTATAGCGTTAATCTAAAAAAATAATAAAATCATAGACATTACAAATATTTGTCCTTGGAGCTACACCGTCGTCATACCGAAATTATTCGAAACATTTTAACAAGGTCGTTGTTTTTGCTATTAAGAATTAAGACATCTTAATGTTAATAGACCGCAACGAAATGACGGTATCGTAAATCAAAAAAACATTCTTTGCACTGTAAGTAGGTATAGATAATCCATTCTAAAAATGAACTCCCCTCCACAAAACCGTGATAATTTCAACGTGTGAGAGGAAATACTTATTGCATCACTATACTTGTGTGCGTGCTACAACTTTACTGTAACATTGGCTCATCTGTCTGTCAAAGTGATACCGTTTGCTTATACGTTAATGAACATCCAATGACAAAGATCAATTTATGTGTGTTGTATCTATACACCGTTTTGCATGTATGTGTAACCGCGGTGGAGGGGCGTTCATTTAAAAAATGGTTCATCTCTACTTAATAGTGGGATGCTGTAATTAACTTACACCACTGTTAAATCTGTTCATACAGTACAATAGAATCACTGTCTGACCAATATAAATTCTATGTTAAAGATACTAGAGCTAGTATAAAAATCACCCTTTAACCTTTTTCTCTTTAACCGGTTGTAAGTGGTTGTAAGTGTAAGGTAGAAAAGTGTTCACAGTGTTTCCGTCTCAATTTGCTAATTGAGAAGGTCAACACTTTTCCTTGCGTGCGCTATGTTTTAATTTAAAGGGGTTACTGTCACTTAATTTAACTATTTACTTATGTATATATACCCTTATTTACCATACATATAAGTTGTATCCAGGACAGTAAGATTATAAATATTGTACTAGATGAAAACCCGGTTTCGCTTGGGTGAAATTTTTCCATAAACTAATTTCTCGATAATCCGAATTTTGCGGATATAATTTTGTCGACTCAAAATGAATATTTTTTAATGTTTTAAGGTTTCGATAGTCTACCGTACACCTTGACGAAATTATAAATACAGATTCTCATTCTCACCCCGACCAGCGGCTGACTGCAGCGCGATATAGTAGCCTGTGAGCTGGGGTGTATCCACGACAGCACGGGCACGCGGCCGCGCGACCGGAAGGCGGCCACGGCGCGCAGCAGGTCGTCGTTAGCGGCGGCCGGCACCGCCCACAGCGACGGGTAACTGTCGCACACCTCGTACTTGTCGTTGATGCGGGTTATACGCCACATGTCGTTGTTTACACCCTGGAATGTGAACATGTTATTATATATATGCACTAGTATAATCAGAATAGTATAATAAATCTGTATGGGTCGGTCATGAAGTAAGTTATTATTATTTTATTATAGACGAGCAGCTTAGATGCTGATGTGTCTATGTCACAGTGTTGTTGTCACACTTGTCATCTGTAGTTTATTTGTGTAAGTTAGTTTGTTTTCAGAGATTATATCACTCATAGGCTCAATACTGAAGCTATTCATGGTCGGTCAATTTGACTATTCTTAGAATTTTTTTCTGTATGTATTTGTATGTATATGTTCCTCCACAACTCTCAGATCCGATTTTGATGAAATTTGGTAGTGAACATTATGTATGACGTCTGGGACACAGCATAGGCTATTTAAATTCTTGCTCCAGTTATGATAAGAAGTAGCCCCCATACAAACATAACTTAACGCGGATGGAATCGCCGGCCCAGCTAGTAATGGAATATATTTGTGGTCAGTGGGAACCCACTGGGCTCTCCCATGGGTTGTTATTATGATGATGATTAACAATAACATACCATTCTCCTCAGCTCCGCAATAGGTTCATAAACATGCCATCCATCTTCCGGGAAGTTTTCTGCATAACTGAATGCAAACATCGGCAGTCGGTGCGAGAGTGGAAAGGCCAATTGTTGCAGCTTCTCGAATATTCCACGTCTAGAGTGGTTCTCTTGGCGATGCGCAAAACGTATATTACGCATGTCCTGAAAATAAAATATTTAGAGCTCTGAGCGAAAGGAAATAAAAACATGAAAGTACTGCTGAGTAAAAATGAAGTGGACAGATATGCTAACAGCATGAGACTCGAGAAACAGGCAAAAAAATAACCCTCCCTCCCTTATACAGTGGGATAATACGGGCTAAAAAAATAACAAAGTAAGAACAAATGAAAAATCACACCTATTATTGCATGTATTGTACGCATGTTTATCTGTAGATGGATGCAGGAAACTTTAGAAAAAAAATTTACTACCAATAGCTGTTCTCTTTCATCTGCACTTTACCACTTCAAAGAGCTAATTCGGTAATCTACTTTACGAAGGACTATGAAGGTTATTTTTACATGTTACCTTGCAGAATATTTCAATTCCATATGAATTTTCTCCTTTTGATGATGCACCACCCACTTTTTCAATTCTTGATACCTGAAAATAGGTATTAGGCTATTAAGAATCATTTCCATATATCTATATTTAAGTATAAAGAATTTCATTTTTCATAACATATTTTTTATCTTTTGAGCTTATAGTCACATTCAGGAATGAAGAAATTTTTTGTAAACAAATAAATGTCATGAGATGTCACTGTCATAATGACAAGTCAGGGGTGGACACCACCTTTTTTCCATGGATCATTATAAGTAGTAATGGCGCGCGGTTTTGCTTGTGCGTTCGATACTTAGGTTACCTAAATATTTCCGAACAAACTTACTACTTACTGCAGAACAGTGGAAAATAGGTTCATTCTAAGATGATTTAGCTACGAGATATAAGATCTACCCTGGATGTGGCATCGTCGGGACCTTGTTTCCCTGTTTCCATAAGGAAAACAACGTACAATTGCATGAGTAGCGAAAAAGTAACACATTTGACTTCGACTTATGAGAGATAAATGAAAAACACGAAATAAAATAGCGTAATGTTAAAATGTATAAACTGTTTCCATCTCCTGTGATTTATGGCAATTCTACTACGATGATACCAGTGTCGTAAAATATTTTCTGCTACTATTTCTTCACCAATTTATAACTTTGTTCACAAAATTAAATTAAATATTATAAATAGTGCGAAACCATAGCAAATTTCTATTCTATGGATATTGATTAGAAAATAAACCCTACCATAAGTATTTATAGATATGATGTAACCTTTTATAAACTTACATATCGAAACTATTTTTTTGATATGGTAACACCTTTGTTTACATAAAATGTCTAGATTATTGAATTCGAGTATAGAGATTATACTTAATGATATATTATGAAAAATGATAAGATTATATGAAAATTTATCTTTTTTAAAGAACATTTTATATTTATAAGTTTTGAAATACTTACAACTCCCAGAGGCACACTCAAAGTTCCCTGTAAGGCGGAGGGCTCAGTCGGACGGAAATGTAGCTGGTAGTTTGTCACTTTCAGAACTCCTCCAGAAGGCCCACTGTACGGGCACACATATGTGACATCCCGAGCCACACTCATCACCTTTTCTCCATCTAGGAGCTGAATGTCGCCTAGCACTTGAGGCTGCAATTATAAAAAAACATAAATAGACTTATCTGTATACAGTATAGTGAATTTTGGACCCTCACACGGAAGTTATTTTAATAAATTTCGAGAATTACTATATACTGGCCTTGAATAGTTCACGATGCTGTCGGTGGCTATGAATACGTTTGACGAACAGACAGACATGGTCATATTTAGGTTTAATCGTCAGGGAACTCATAGTAGGTATTGAAACTCACTACAACACAACTAACTCCACAGAACCGCGCGAGATTAGCCAGTATAATATGCATTAGCGGCAAACCCATAGGAAATAGCTAAACAACGGTTTATTATTTGATGAGAATAAATTAATCCATAAAAGAAAACTTACGGAGTCCTGTCCGTGTTTAGAATTCAATGAGCTCGATTTCGAATCGGAATCCAAAGAGTCTGAACTAGCATTTTTCGAAAGAGAAAAGTCGGAATTTAACAATTCTGAACTATTATGCTTATCCATTTTACTCAACAATAGCAAAAATTCGAGGAAATAAATAAAATAGGCGCACCAAAAACTTATAATCAAAGTAAAGTAAAAGTCAAAACATTGCTTGCTGCTTGCTGTTCTATTCACTCACTCACTCACTCACTCGCCGGTCGAAAAATGTCAGTTTGACATTTTCTGACGTCTGAAAATAATATACTAGAACCTTAGATTATTACCAATAGATTTGTTGCAAAATTGTCTATGGAATTAGTTTATAAGATGACTAAAATAAAAATGATGACATCTCTGTCTAATGTATGCAATTAAAAAGAGCCTAACTATATACACCACAGTTTCGCTTGGTTGCCAATATTTACCGTGACGTCATGCACGTGCCTTGCTTCGATGCCTTCGATATCATTTACTGTCACTTTGGATATCATTTACTGTCACTTTTTGGTTTTGTTTACATCGATAGTGGTGTTCTTGTATATTGCACGAGTTATCGATATTTTGATTTTAGACTTAGGTAAAAAATTATAGACCATGATAATTTGAATAAATGTTGATTATATATTGTGTTTTTGCAGAATAGCATGAATCGTAGAATGAAATGACGGATTAGATTTTAGGTTTTTTATAGAATATTATATTATTTTGAAATATAAATTATTTTGATATATAATAATATACTAAATATAAGTAAGTATATTGTATTAAGTATATTGTGTTTTATAATTATCTAAAACATTTGGCTTATTCAGGTCTTTCATTCGTTTAGTTATATTCTGTGGGTATATTAATTTAGTTAAAATGAACTTTAAGTAGAACTCAAACTAGTTAAAATAAGGTTAAAAGTTCATTTTCACTAAATTAATATGCCCACAGAATATAACTAAACGAATGTTTGAGTTTGAGTTCTACTTAAGTATCTATTTTTTTTTGTTCTAGTTAAAATGTTTTTTGTTTTGCTTGGTTTTATAACTGTATTAATTCATTAATTCTATAATTTAATATTTACGGACTTCAATTTACAATAAATACATTATCATAAAAAAAAGTTCAGTTGAAAACAAACTCTATCGATAAATTATTATAATATACCTACCTCGTACAACACTAATTTATGTTAGCGTAGGTATACACGATGTATTCGTGGTTAGGGCCATTCCATAGATTCGTTCTTCTGAGACTAGAACCAATAACCAATCAATTAAATGTTGCGGTCGATACAATTTAATTTTACCTAAATAATAGTAAAATTAAGGTGGAGGAGCAAACGTAGTTTTCAATTAATATTAAAGATTATTTAGTAATTTATTATGGTAATTATTCTCATTGGTATTTAGGGCACAAGAAAACTTTAACTGATTAACTTTTTGATCTCAAACTTAAAAATTAAGTAGGTAAGTATAATACCTACCTACCTAGAATTACCAACTAAATTGTAATAGGAACCTATTAATTTTATTCTATTATAAGTTTAGCAGATTTTTTATGTTATTTAAATTTCCAAATATAACTTTGTAACAAGGTAAATGAATGTAATGTCTTTAAATGTAGGTTACCACTTGTGTGTGCATATAAATTAATAAACTAAGTTACAGTTTTAATACAAACAGATTAAAACAATTGTTTGATTACGGTAGGTAACTAACATTATGACATGGAAATTATAATATAAAAATAATGTTAGTTACCGTACCATACCTACTCCTCCGAAATAGCTAAGTATATCGATCAAATATTAAATAAATTCGTTTATTGCCATAGCAATAAAGTACGTAGTAGGTAGGTACGTAAACGTTTTCATACGTAGATTGATGGTTAGAAATTACATAGCTTGTTAATTCAATAAAAGTACCTACCTCGTATCACATTCCGAGATAGTAACGTTTAGAATTTGTACTATCATGATCTTAAAAATTTAACCTATTTTAAATAGTTAATCAATTCAAAATGAAATTACCAGCAAGTGTTAGCCTAAATACGTACTTAGCATATAATCAAAATTATAGTCTCGAACCTAATAGAAGGCTTATAGCAGAAAACTTTGATTGGGATTTGAATAATCCTAAGACCTTAGTAACATTATGTATTGAAGAAATAGCTGATAAATGGAGAGGTAAAATTTATTTGCTTTATTTTTATGCCTATATGCCTATATTCATTTTCATTATGCACATTTATATTCAATAATAGTTTAATACTTTTAACCGGTAGGTATCTAGGTGTAACTATGACTTAATTTTTCAGGATATCCAAAACTGGAAAAATTGATCGCTAAAGACAGGGAATTTTTTCTTCAAATCCTAAATACCAATGTTCCTCTTAGTATTTTAGTTGACAACATAAAAAGTGATATATTTTGGAAAAGATGCTATAGTTCGAAGTGGCCTGAAATACCTTTAGTACCAAATGACAAAAGATGGATCAATATCTTTATGGAGCAGCATTTTGCAGATATCTTAGAGAACATGAACCCAAGCAATTATGACCCTGAGAAGGTTAGCTGTAATTATCGTAAGCTTTAAATGGAACATGTATGATAAAAGCTAAAAACATGGTCTTGTTGCTGAAGCTATGTTGGCTAAGTTAGAAGAGAATTTTACTTTGAAATTGATCGCAGTTTGAATCAAATCACATTTTTAGATTTTGGATTGACAACTCTTGTCTAAATCATCCACGTAGCACCATACATCCACGTACCTACTTATAATGTAGTAATTTTTTACAGATAACAGCGTTGGTAAAATTGTGTGGGCCCTACATACAATCATTATCAATACGGAGCTTAGTCCCAACCGAAATTCCTGTTCAAAGAAATACCTCGCCTGAAATGGCTGATTTGATTACCAGTCAACGTCAAACTGGTATCAAAATTCAACCATGTAACAATGAAACCATATCAAGAGGTAATTTTATGTAATTTTATATAATACTTTATATAATGCTTATAATACGATACTGATTAAAACTTATAGTTCAAAGAAAGGTTCTATTACACTTCCATTTATTCATTTAAATATACCTACCTACCTACCTATATTATAAGTGTGGTATTGACTACATTATTTACTATTTTAATAAAGTAATTAACACAAGTTCTAAATTCTAATGTTGCTAAGTACCTACTATTATATTATAAATGGTATTGTTAAAGATGGTTAATGTAATAAATAATGACTACAGTATATTATAATTAACACATTATCATTATTGTTTTTCAGATCACATTTCATTGCATGCTGCTATAGGAAGTTTAACTCATTTAGTTGAGTTGCATATAACCTATCAGCTACGTAAGATTGGCATTGATTTTCGTAGAGATCAATTTCAGTTTACGAATTATGATGCAAAAAATCTAGCTCGTGGTTTGGAAAAATGTTCACAGCTCAAAATACTTCGGTGCGTAAAATAATTAGGATCATCACTTCACTACCAAGTCTAAATAAGTTAACAAGTAATGTTTTTCTCTGTTTTAGGATAACTCGCACTGATATGAACTGCCAAAGAGTGAAGTATATTTTAAGAGGTTTAGCTGACACACAAAACCTAGATACTTTAGATTTCAGTCACTGCAAAATTGGAGATGAAGGTGTTTCATCAATAGGAAAGTTCATAACTAAGCGTGAACATTTAAGAACACTCGTGTTAGCAGATAATAATTTTAGTAAGTAAACTAGCGGTTCAAATAGAGCCGATCTGATTACTAGGTATAAAGAAGAAGATCTTATCTTGAAAATCTTAGGACCTAAAAATATTTATTTTTTTAGGTGCAACTGGTGCCGATAACTTGTCTCAAGCCCTTAATCATTCCAGCTGTGGGGTTAGATCTTTGGACTTACGATTGAACAGCAAATTAGGTTCCGAAGGAATCGCCTATATCGCTGTTTCAATAGCTAGAGGATGTAACCTAACAAAGTATTTTTTATTTGTATTTGTAAATTATTCGTCTTCTTTCAGATCATTTCATAATGTTCATGTTTAACTTGTTTAAACATGAACATCAGATCATTTCATAATGTTCATGTTTAACTTGTTTAAACATGAACATTTTGAAATGATCCCGTCACTAAGATTTTTTGTTTGCAACAGTGAACTATCAATATTTTTTACAGTTTAATAATTGTTATCCTACTAATTGGTTTCATCAAAGTTTTTTTTGTAGCCTAAACATATCCGGATGTGGTATTAGACCAGGGCCACTAACGAAAGCTCCAAGTGGAGTTTGGTCTGTAACAAGTGCAGAAAATCCCCCTACGTGTGGTGAACTTCTAGCTAGAGCTATAGGATTGGTGAAAACTCCTTTGAGATCTTTAGATTTAAGCGTTAATGAAATAGGATCAGTAAGTATAATTTTTCTAGCTCTTGATATAATATCAATTTGTTACTAGGTATTTACTTAACGTAGGTACTATTTGCAGCCCAGTGATAGCATTTTGTCCAACGCAATCTGCCTTAGCTACATTGTTGATATTAATCTCAGACGATCAGGAATGAGCCATACGTCAATATCCATAGCAGAAGCTGCAGCAGCTGCGCAAAGATTGAGAAGGGAGGCAGACAAAGGCATTAGGTTTAGAAGAAGCGCAGGAAGAGTTCTACAAGCTAGACGTGTAGTTAAGGGCATGAATATAGGTAATTACTAGATTTTATTAACTGACATTCTATCCCTGCAAGTTATCAAGTTTTTATAACTTTTTATATGTTCCATAGATGCTGATCCTATTCTGCTAGCGCAGCAATTATCTGCCCGACCATCTCTTGTATCGATTGCATCCGAAGAAGGCATGTTTAGTATGCAGCCTCAACCACTTCCCGCAGACTTCGGATTTGTACCAGCATTCAAGGTGACCAACATCAATTTATAATTGAATCAATAATTAATAATTCTTTTTTTTTAACTGATTAAAATCATTTGTGTACAGAATCCTTTACCATCGTCTCGCACTTCATCCATTACTGGGCCTCCTACGTCACGAAGATCAAGCCATCATATGATACCAGAGCCTACAATGGTACTTTACTTTCATGTTCTTGTCTTTATATTTTCACTTAGTTAATACCTACGTTTTTATTTATGAAATCATTCATTTTATTTTTCAGGCCATTCGCAAAACTGTGCTTGTACGCCGTAGTTCTGATGGCTCACTACTGCAGCCTCGCAGTGATAATTCACAACGTCATATTAAAATAGTTATTAATTAAAAGACATTTTTTTAAAGCATAAAATATATGTCCGTGTGTAACTGTTTGTTTTTATCCTACCTATCCTACAGTTTCTTAAAAACTAAGGCATTATATTGTACATAAAAATTAAATTAAATTACTAAATAAATAAAAATAACAATATTTATGTTGCTTTGTTTTACTTATTTTAGGGAAATTAATGATTAGCTGGCAACTATAGTATTGGTTTTAAAACAAGTCTATCCAGTTAATTGTCAAAGTCAATGTCTTTCGAGTCTTTTGTGTTTTGGTAAGTGGTGAACGTGATTCTAGCTCAGAGAAAGGAAACTATTCTTCTGAGGATTCTAGCTTTTTTTTTCATGTGAACTCCCCAGTCCCTAAATCGAACGTGACTGTTTCGATAGGTAACTTGACATAGGCAGTTGACGGCAAAATCTCAAAAGCCACTCACGTTCACCACAGTATAAAAGAAGAAGAACTCTGCTGACAGATGAAATGTCATCGTTGCACAACTGCTGTCAATGTCCTTCAAGCAATCGAGACTTCGAACTTCGAGTCAGTCAGCCATGTTTATTTCTTGAGGAATGTGTTTTTTGGTTGGTGTTAGTGCTGAAATAAATCATTATTGGTGTCGCTAAATTTCTAAATTCTGTAACCGACTGTTGTAAAGCAGAATTTAAATGTGTTTTTAGTGCTAGTGTGGTGAAGCAAATTTTCGAAAATGAGTTGGGGTGTTGAGCTATGGGTAAGTTCAAAGAAACATCATGAGTTGGATTTTACGGTGTCGGTTGCCTACAAACTTGTTACTTGACTTGCGTAGTGAAGTTCGCAAAGGAATTTGTGAGGGACGGATGGTCCGATGAGATTGGTACTTTTGTTTTTCCTTCAGATCATATGATAGATTCAGATTCTTTGCTAACATCAACTGTCTGTAGCTACAACGTTTTAAATACCACTTACGAACCAATTATAACTGGATAAAGGTTCATAGATTACAATGCATTAATCTATTTTTTAAACAGCATATAATTTTATGCATAGATGTGATAACAATGCAGTTTTCAGAATTGTAATGAGTTGAATGGGTAATGAGTTCATTACATTTCACCATAATTTTGACAGAGTTTACCAGAGGCTTGAGCTCTCACATCTATATAAATACTAGTTAGATTCCTTAGAGTAATTTTTCTCTACCACACTGGTTTCTAGAAGTATTTATACTTGTTCAGAAGGAAACTATAGCATAATTTACTCCTACTGTGAAATAGATTATAAATACACACTTGGTTCACTGTTTTGGGAAATGAATGTTTTTATTTTTTTACTTAGTTAATGTAAGTACCTAAAGGACCCATCTGAAAATACATTGACTATTGACATATGGAATAAAAACATAAAACTTATGATTCATAGACTTTATTATGACTTATGGTTATAATTAAATAATACAAGCTGGTGTTTATTATTTCTAATCCCCTGTGGGATAACCCCCTTTTTCTAACTAAAAAGATTCCTTTTTATTGACAAGAGTTACAAGAGGATAATTCTATGAAACCTACATTTCATCACACAATCTTGCTATTCTATGTTGTTATGTAAGTTGCAAGTTGTACTTCTGGGTAAAATTTGATTACCTTGAGACATGACTAGGCTCAACTTTGAAGTAGAAAGTTTGGTTTATTACATTTGCGTTGTATGATGCTCTTCTTCATGTTTAAGGTTTATCAATAAAATAAAAAATCTATGGTTCTTTCCTTTTTTCAATAACTGAATATTTTTTCAAACAAAATTTCTAAGTCAGATTGATCTCTGAACCTGCACTTACTTGTTTCGTATGTGTAAAAGTAATATAGCTACATGGTGTACTAGTGTTTACTCTATCATATGCCTCTCCATTCTACATTAGACAATAGATGGTACATAAATTGTCGGTCTATGACTATTGTGTGGTAATCCAAATACAAACACAAACATAATACAAGTATCGAAATAACCAATCATTTTTGTTACCTTTGAAGCAGGTCAGATAATATGACGAAACATAGATCATCATAATCCTGTTTCTTGCTCATTATGTCCATTACTATCATGACATGGAACATGCCATGAAATTACTACTTCCATCATGAAAATTCTAGCTGTAAGTCAGCATCAATCCAATGTTATTTTATGGAAAAAATATGACAGTATTCAATTAGGTACTGAAGTAATTCCTTAAACATCCTTATCACCTTAGGTTATGTCCTACTCAATATGATGATGATGAACAAGCAAGTTTGTATAATCTGCAAACAATTATTTATACACCTGAAACCCTCCTTTCTGACTGAAATCAAGCACTGATTGAAAATAGAAAACGAAGTAAAAACTTAAAAACAAATATTTTGCGCCGAGCAATTATTTGTGCCAATTAAAATTGCTTAACTCCAGGTGATATCTTTTACTACAAAAACATATCTAAGTTCGATGACCAACACACGCACATAAACAGCAGATCAGAGCGACACGACACTGTTTACGAGTATCTAGAAGTGTGCGGGAGTGGTCAGTGTTGGCTGGCTGCAAGGCCGGCGGCGGCAGCGCTGCATTCCGCCCGACTTGCTTCGCCTAGTTGTGAAATGAGCCCAGACTACACTTCCCATCAATATGTAGATTGTAGCTACAACTCAACCTGTGACATTTTTTATGAATATTATTACGGGAAAGTGAAAATTTCATTCATCGAAATTTCCGTTGCCCATTTCCGTAAAACAAGACGTAAATCTACTGTAATGACAGTTTATGGATAAGAAAAGTACTTAAAATAATTAGCCTGGTTTGGATTGGTGAAAATTTCCAATGTCTTTGTTTGTATCCCATTTAAGGTGACCATTTTGTTATATATTCGAGGTTTCTATGAAGATGTTTGTTATCTGACGAATACAGTACCTAATGAGATTTCTAGCTGAAGGAATCTAGAGGGTTGATATTGTTCATCCACATAACATACTCGTAACATCTTTCAAATACCAACCTTTGAATGTGTTAATACAATTAAATTAAATTTGCTGACTTTGCCCATGAACTAGTTTGCTAAGCGTTTTGCAACATATCGACTTGTACATGGGTACTTATATTATTTTGCTGGCAATGCCTAACCAAGCCAATACCAGCCATTCACCTTTGTATGTAGGTAATTTGACACGTAACTGCATCAAAACATGTTGGTACGTTATGATTCAGCTTTATATTGTACTCCCTCGTTTTCTCAACTTTTAAACCTTCCCTGGGCTACTACGACCATTTAAAAAGGCACCTAAATCGGCCAAGCCGTTCTTGAGTTATAAAATAACAACGGAAATTAGATTTTTTTTAATAAATAAAATGGATGATCGAATCTGACGAGCATCTTTATAACGGCTCTACTTAGCTGGAAGCCTTATAATCTAGTTTTAACTTTGATAAGAGATATTAATCTACTACTCTAGGCTTTGGCTCGATATCCGGTAAAACTTAGAAGGTAGATATTGCTTTCAGATAGTAATGAAATGAGATTTACCAGATAAGTATCCACCTAGGTACTCTAGCGTTTAATTGTTACTGAACATCACTAACACCCGAGTACCAATATTAAGATACAATCAAGAAAACAAGTAGTTTATAAGAGAATCATTAGAAAATATCGATTCCCAGGGGAAATAAGCAAAAAGTCTCCGTTGGGAAATGAGTCTTACACACTTCCGAACAAAGGTCAAGTGCATAGGGAGTTTTATGACTCCCATTTACAAACAGAATTACGTTGAGGTAGGGGAGAGAAATGTATGAACGGCTCTGCAATGACTTTGATATCAGATTGCATAGTAAAAGTGCGCGTAATTACTAAGGTAACTAGGTAGGGGCTCTACATCTTACTTTGAACAAGGCCTCAAAGATTTTACTTTGAGTAATAAACCTTTAAATTACACCTAGGCTGTTGTGTTATGCTGGTGTTATGCAAAAATAACTCAGTCACGTTTTATAGAAACTATTTTCTTTAATTACACCTCTCGTAAGCCGTTTTACCTGATTGGTTTCCATTGACACATACCTCCGTACCACTAGTTATTGCACTGATTGTGGTACGCAGAAACCGCTTGAGAAATTTAAATAGATTGAAGGCGATTGCAAAGAAGTCAAGAAACACGATCTACACAGATTCTGTTACAAAATTATGTAATATTAAGTGATTAAATAGTATATTAAATGTAAACTTTAATTAGGGACATTACTGGTAGAGATGAGGATTTCTATTATTAGTGACATGGGGATTCTTTATGAATGACGTCATATTTTATCAAAGGAAAGTACCTAGTCGGCTATGATGAGGAGTGTTGTATGTCAAATAGCAACTAGTTGCACACTTATTACTACCTCCCCTGCGATCGATAAGGTCACTAAACTTGTAGGGTGGTTGCTATGAAGCAATAAGGTTTATACTTTGTTCTGATTTTTCAACATCAGGAAGAAAACTGAGCTGATTGGAGTAAGATAATGAAAAAGTGTTGTAAGTTTAATTTAGGAAAATATTAATTACCCAATAATTTAAAAATGTAAATTGTAAATTATCTAGAATACTATATACAGTTCTGAATATGTATCTGATTTTTATATAATATATAAAAATCAGATACATATTCAGAACTGGTCTAGTACGAGTTATCACACCGCAAAATATGTAGGCGACGGTTATGGCAAGCCGGTGTGTAGTAACGAAAAATGCTTCGAGGAACTCAAAAACAAATCTAACAAGATCGCATTCAATTCGGAACCTTAGCGCGAAATATTAGAGTGCAACTTAACACGTACACTGACGATTGCGATTATTCGGCGTGGGTCCTGTACCTGACCAACCGGTTCTCTGCCTTAGTCGCACTGGACCTGCTAAGTTGAATGAGTCGTGTGCCTACTTCAACACTTAATCGGTATTACCTAGGTATTATGAAAATGGAAAATCTAATAAGTACACAACTAGTACAGCAACGGCGTAATTCTTAGCGTTAATTCTTATACGTAAAATTTAGCGGCGCAGTAAATAAATTGTGTATGTATTGACTACAATTCAAACTATGTTATTAGAAACCTTAAAACTTTTGATTGTTCATGTTTACCGTAAAAGATGAAAATAAATAAATATTGCTGGAAAATTCACACAGCAGCATCTAGCCCCGTGGTAAGCTCGAAGTTTGTGAAGAACGAAACTATAAATTGACTCCAAAATTGACAGTAGAGCCAATAGGATTTTTTGTTTGTTGGCCGACGCCAGAGTAGAAACTTAAAGTATGGATAAATGTGTGAAACAACACGTTTTACTGCCTACTGGGATAAACAATATTAAAATAACTATTATATCATAGCACAAGAGTATAATATTTCGAATAGATACTGTAGGACGACAACGACCTCAATAAAGATGGTCCGTAACATAAAGTCTGTAGCAAAGTACCAGCACACAGGTGCGGCAGCCATCAAGACCATTGGGATAGTGCCTAAAGGTCACACCTTTGAGTAATGCGAGACTAGTCCAATTAGCCAAGGGCGTGTAGACTCGCCCTTTACAAACCACTTACCTAGTCTATGGTTTCAGCAGGGGGACTGAAAACATCCCCTATTAACACCTTAAGTCAAAATTTCCTACATTTAAGTACTTAGTTACTGGAATTATTGTTAATTGCTGACTTCAGTTAGAAATTAATAAACGTTTTCCCATGTGAAGCTGATTGAAAACCTGCCCAGGTTTGTTCGTAATTAATCCTCACGATTTTACGGCCATGACATTTAAGGGGGGTTTACACGGGTCGATTTTCGCCGTGCGGCGAGTCGCTTCACTAATTGCCTCACCAAGCCGCATCGCTAGCCCATTTACACAGGTTACTAAAATCGCATGCGATTCTGTCATTTCATCGAAAATGTTGAGCAGAATAGCCGTTTGTCTTTGCCGGAATTGAAATAATTTATTATTCAATTATTAACACCCTCATGCGGCGGGCGATCGCCTGCAACTGATCGTTTACACGGTCGATTTTAGTCACCAGTCGCATGCGGCCGGTTGCCGCGCGGCCAAAGTCGGATGCTACCCAACTTTGGGGCTTGCGGCTTTAGTCACTTGCAACTAAGCCGAATTGCCATTTAGATGGTCGATTTACGCCGCGCGGCAAAAATCGTGCGGCTTTAGTCACCCGTGTAAACCCCCCATTAGACATCACGCCCATGCATCTCATAATGCGACATGTGAGATGATTACAAAACGCACAATAACAGATATTGACCTTTCTCTATTAAATAATTAATGATCCACCCGAAAGCAATGATGCAATATAGTTGGAGCAACGGCCAAGGAATATTAACACTGTTCGTATGGGCACGCGAATTTCAAAAGGTTCCCACACGTCTGCTAATAGTGCGATTGCTTTTGTGTTTACTACAGTTTTACTGGGGTAAAGGTGTGAGGACGGCATCTACTCGGCCTGAGTTTTCTAGTTACCTAGTTTCTATGTAGACAATACCTTGCTTATTTGTGTGCTAGGGCTTGGCTGAACATAGATACTGGCTGATGTGTAGCGTCGAGCAATTAGAAGGCGATATGGTGCAATTATGGTCAATCCGGTGCGAGCCTCTATCAATAAATGCCATTACAAAACTGTACTTCACTTAACTGTAATAGTGTATTTTCTGTCTGGTAATGGAATGTCAAGATCTCTCTTAGAAATTGCTACAAAGAATTCAACTAATATACTCGTATTAATTACTTACAAACAAGTAAGTTACGTATATGGTTTTTGTAAAGTTCTTTATTGTTGGAAGGTTTGTCAAAATAGACACAAGTTCGTGGTGTGAAATTAAAATTTGTAGAAATTATTGTTATGTAAGCAATTTGGTAATCTGAGAATCTTAGCGTGTTCAATGATTTTAAAACAAGCGTGTGAAAGTTCTTTATTTTCACCAACTTATTATTCAGGTAAGGCAAATGGTTAGCTTAGTGAATTTCCAAGTAGTAAACAACTTAATATTATGTAACGTTACAGCTGATTTAATTCAACATTGCCAAGTATGAAATGAAATGAAATGAAAAGTTTTGAAATGAAAAGTTTATTTCAGTAACTTAATATCTACTTTGTCTACATAACATTAAGACCCCCTTTTAAGTAATAATAATACTTGTGTTAGGGGAATCTTGCTCTTCCCGTTATAGCTTGTTTAAGTTACTTTTAATACATACTTAATTACTAAATTTCTAATGTGCTTTTATACTTGTTTAATTAAACTAATTTCGTACAAATATACATATATAAATCCTACATTTCTAACAATATTATACATTATACAAAAAAAAAAAAAACTAAATCCAGTTAATTTTAATCTTAAGATATCAAATTGTGCATATACTTTTGAAGTGTTTGATTTTGTGTGAGAGAATGTCTTATTGTCTTGTCAGGTGTGTGTGCCATGATCTTATGAAGATAATGGGATTGCGGATAATCAGCTTGCTAGCATAGCTTCTGTTTCCTCGTAACTGAGGGAAAGAAGCCATTCAGTTATTAGTTTTTTACAGTCTCGAGATGATAAAGGGTAGATGTTTATTGTTTTATTGATTATGTTGTAAATGTGGTTTGTCTGTTTCATGTACTGTCGTGATGCAAATTTAGAAAAAGTAATAATTTTAGGTGTGATTCTGTCTTTTCTTCTTTTTTTCAGTTTAGTGGGGTCGTACTCAAGGGTTTTGTGAAATTTAATTGTAGCTAACAAAATATAAGTATATTTTATTACTATTACATGAGTTGGTACTATTGTTACCCAGGTATGCTTATGACTAAATCGATTGATGAGTTCCTACTTGTATAAATGCATTGATGAAATTCACTTTTACTTTTGTGCGATACGAAGCTAAATGACGTGACGATAAAAGTGACGGTTTAATATTCATCATGGTAGGTAATTTCAGCCCGTTTGCACCCAATGATACCCATAATTGCGTACTTTATATAGAGATCCTTTACCCAAAGAACTACCACCACAACATAAAGTACGCCTATCTTCATCTTCATGAAATTTTGATTATTTTTAAACTTTATATTGTCATTGATAAAATTTATTTATAATAATTGTGTATAGACTATAGACCCTAGGCTAAATAAATTGTCTAGCAAACCTTAAGAGTTAAGACCAATTAATGGTTCATTAAGTACTTAATGTAAGAAATTCATTTCTGCAGTGACTAGTTCGTCCTCATAGTTATAGAACTCAAAGAAAATTACAAAATTAGTTGAATCCGACAGATGGTTTATGCTCAATCATCGTTTGAGGAAGTAACGGCATTTGAAGATGCGGAGAAAACTGTTGCGGAACCGTTAGTGACGCACCGCGTACACATTCGTACAGGAAGTACAGAACTCCAGTAATGTTAATTTCATGTGTATTCTCAGGGATTGTCTTACCCTGCACTAGTCTTAGACACGGATCAAGTTGCTTCTCTGAACTAGCTATTTGCGGTCTCACATGCATTCGTATAATTTCTATGGTCAGTAACAGTTATACGCCGCTGATATGTGTTTAAAACGTAGTCGTTCTTCTTCGAATGTATGTCTATCCGATTCAGAAGAAATCTGTGCTATTGATGGGAACAAAACTGTTAGATCAGTTAAATAACAACTCATTCGTCTGCTTAAGTTGGATGATATTCTTGTGGTACAGGGTATAGCTGGATTTCTATCAACACAGCACGTGTTAATACGGAAGCGTACCTCGTATCGGAATTTCATTTGCCAGAACCAGCTTCTGTTTACATATCGCTATCTATTAAACCGTTCAAGTTCGAGGTTATTCACTTGTGTGTACGCATCTCGCTGCTGCTGCTCTCTTTAATCACCGTTTTCTATTCGATTTCTCGATGGACTAAATTTGCTGAAGGTTACATTGGATTGATTGAAATAAACGAGCGACCTTGAATGCTGATTGAAATGTATTGTATTATTTAAGATTTTCGTGCTTAAAAGAATTTAAAGTTTTTCGGTTGCTCACGATACGACGTTTCTAAAGAGCTTGAACATTTAAATGCAGAATGGTCATAAAGGTAACCTTAGCGTCACGGCTTGTTCTCCAACAGTGCAATAATTAGCCTGTAAGACGATAGACGTAGACGTGCTAACAATGTTATTTGTTTTGTTTCAGGTGAGTAATCCTTACGTAACCTCTCGCCGATAGGAAGTACATTCATCGTCAGGTAACGGTATGCTTATCATTCAAGTTGCTGGCAGTTCCGCCGTCGGAATTATTAAAAATAAATGGATATCGGGTAAGTTATTACAACAAAGCAAACACCACGTGCCTATAAAGGTTGATAGTTAAATAAAATTCTGAAAATAGTTCTAAAAAAATTGTTACACAGCCATTTTTAGAACATGTTTTATCTCATATAAAGAATATTGAGGATCTAAAATTAGTTTAAAATAGGAATATCTTACTGTAACTGTTTAAAATAGGAATATCTTGTTAAACCCCTGACTTTCT
Source organism: Chloroclystis v-ata (assembly GCA_963691955.1). NCBI lineage: Eukaryota > Metazoa > Arthropoda > Insecta > Lepidoptera > Geometridae > Chloroclystis > Chloroclystis v-ata. The sequence continues at coordinate 9,762,451 of OY829905.1, forward strand.
TTCGTTTTGGATATCGTATAAAGCTGTCAGATCTAATGTTTGTAAACAGCCCAAGTCTATTTAACTTATTACATCAACTTTGTTTACAATCCTCGTGATAACAGACAATCAGGGACGGCATCCTGTCTAAGTCTGATTTATCGACGAAGGTATCGTAATATTGCATGTCAGAACGCCAAAGTTTATAAACGAGCTCTTATCGCGTAAGATAAGGATCGACATTGAAAGTCAGAAGTCAAAACATTGAACGATAATTTATAATTACATTGACCTACAAATTCTGAAATAGGTTATTAAGTTAGGAATGTAAAGGACTTCTTCATAAAGAGTTCTTTTTTCTTCGCCCTTTATTTCAAGCCCTTGAAGTACCTACTTTGTCTAAACGCAGTGTTTTGTGCGCTTGTTGAAAGAAGTCTTTCATTGTTTTATTAAACAACATAACTCAAACTTAACTTGAACTTATTGATCCGGTAAAATTATGTGTTCATTCTGACACTCCCCCTTATTTCTACAATAATATCTAGATAAGATAACTGGCTCGGATATCGGTCAAGACTGTCGCAAGTCGCAACGCAACTAAAAATACAGGCTAACGAAACTTATATACTTATTGAAAAATCATGACCAGATAGAACACACCGTATTCAGCTGAGATAAGGATCCAAATGCCTAACACTGAATACAAATAGCGAGTAGAGAATCTACACTAATATAATAAAGTTGAAGAGTTTGTTTGTTTAAACGTGCTCATCTCAGAAACCTCTGGTCCCATTTGAAAAATCTTGAAGTTTTGGATAGTACATTAATTTCTTCGGGTAAGCTTGGGCTATAATATTGAAGTTAATATGTAGATAAGATAACGTATAAAAAATGCAAGCGAAACTGTCAGCGGGTCGGCTAGTTAATAATATGCTTAGTCTTCACAATATTGTGTTGTAAGAGGTTAAACACAGAGTCACAGACGGGCTTAAAGCGGTGGTTAGGCAAGAGAATTCGATATTGATTTCACTTGCATCTTCCTTGCTGTAATGTGTGAGTCTCCGCCGCTTACAACACAACATAATTTAGTATCTTTTGTTCTTAGTACGAAACTAAATACCACGACTAATTCAAGGACGTTTACAGGTAGACCCAATCGCTCTAACAAATACCAGAATAGTAATAAACTAGACCCTGTGTTTGAATTTACCATAAAATAAACAATTTCAAGTGTAGATAACTTACGTATATTAACTTGAACTTATTTTGATAGTTTAATACTAACTAGGCATTCCTCATATTTTGATAATGGCTTAATCGATCATAATAAAACTTGTTTTTAAATAAAAACACGCATGAATCGATCGAAGTACCTATACACTTGTCGAAAAAAGTAGTATTACGGTGCCTCAGACTTCCACAGCGGTCAAACTTATAAGTATGACAATGTCATCTTTTGCGTCGAGAGGTCAAAAATAAAAGCGTTGTTTTTTTTTATTTCATTATTTTATGCAAACAAATTTAAGTACCTATGTCAAGTTTATTTCGCCACACTTCTAGACTTTCATCTAGTGCTTGCAACCACCTGACTTTTACGATTCTTTCATACCTTAACTACTTTACGGTGTTATTATCGACCATTACTTGAGTATATAATTGCTACTTGTGTAATTTTGCCCTTAACTTTCTAAAGATCTGTGGAGTTTCTGTGCACATACTCTTTATAAGGTGTGTACTTTTTGAAACAAGGCCAATACAATTTGTAACCCAGCCTCTCGCTCATAACTGTATTTAACTTTTATATTGACGCCTAAATTATTTAGACTCGCTCACGACCTCATATTTAGCAAGTATTTATTAGAGAAAATCCAATCTTTGGTACTACTGTATACTTGCTAATACAGTAAAGTTCTGTGAAATAGCGGAACCATCTATTCTCAAAAGTCGGAAAATTTTCTCATGCTCCCCGGCTGGTTTTCTTTTGGATAAGGTTAATTTTCCACTATAGTTGCCATATGGTTGAAGCGAAAGTGTCGATGTTAACTTACAAGATCCAAAAGTAGTCGGCTCTTTTCTATAGGGCTGCTACTTTTTAAACAGGTATTGAGCTGGTCTATGCCAATAGTAATAAATTTAGACAAAGCCGAGAGAAATTCTTGTAAGTACTTACGCTCATAACATATTCAAAACTCATTATCATAGGCCTACTTTTCGAATTTTGATTATAGATTTATGGCATTTTTACAACTTGACATTGGAAATCTACGTTTATAGAGAAGTGAAATTTAATGTATCCGATAGTTTATAATTTGGTCTTAATATTTCCTCTCAACCCTGCTATTAAAGAAGTGGGTGATTTGTCTCGCTCCACCTCCATTTTGGCTTCGCAATGGTCACAGTCGAATCGCTTTTGAGGAATTTCTCATAAAGGTATTTATTGCCACTACCGCGCCGTCATATCGAATGCTGAGACGTAGAGTGGAATTCGTATTACTACGCATTGTACTAACTACAATAAGAATTGCTTACCGGATAATGGTACGATAAGGTTCCCCGGCAAAATTATACGGTTCTTTTTGATTGATTAAAATTTTAATTCTACCTATGTGTACAAATAGGTCTGGTCAAATCATGGTCACTACGACGGCGATCGTAATAAAATCAATCAGGTAATGTTAACTTATTTCTTGTCTTCTTAGACAAGTTATTAAGTAGAGCAGTAAGTCAACTACGCTACTTTGTCTTCATACTCTCTAAATGTTTTTTGATACTGCTGTGGCTATTAATTCTAGTGAAGTAGCATTATATTTTTCAAGTTCACTGGTACGAAGCGTGCAAGTTGTTAATATGGACATTAATTTCCTTGTAAGATTGTAGGTTGTTATGATTACGAGTATTCCGCGTGAGAACCGAGAATTTGCTTTTGAACAACGTGTGCGAACTAACTGGTAACTAAACTTTATTCTATAGCACGCTGTAAGTAGTACTAAATGTTCTGTATAGTATGTTTGTCCGCACAGCTGCTTAGTTATGTTACTTTTCAAGGTTCAATTGTGAATGGAAACTAAGAAAACTGATTTAAATAATATAATCTTTACTGCATGTCAGTCGCTGATTAAACTTGACTCGGTCTCAGCATCCACGTGATCTATGAATTTCTCTCCACATCCGTGTGGGTGATTCATAGAAATCCTAGAAAAACTATATAAAATACGGTTATATCGCAAGCACTCCACGATACGATTAAGTCAATATGCCTCTTTGGTTTGGTTATGTTCTAAAAGCGTTTAATTATTTCCATTTGTTAGACAGTTGCAATTTGATTCCCCAACCCCAAACATCTGCTTCCTCTAATGCAGGTTGCCATGAATGCGTCACCTGTTGCCAACACACTGCTGTTTTGTGATTCAGTCCATTCAAAAGGATGCATCGCATTGGTTCGGGATTTTGTTGTGCTGCATTCATCGAGATTCGCATCAATTGCCATATCCACTTCAATTGTAATCTCACGGCTTTCTGTACGTAATGCCCTGTTCTGTTACCGACCACGACTTTTCCTTATACCATTCTCGATGTTTATTATTATTTTACTTGTGTGTTTCCTCATCACAGAATAATCGAAACCATAATAAGAATCGATCTCACGTGGTAAAATTATAATTTATTCTGTTCTCGTAATTTATGAGATGCATTAGACGACAGCGGGCATGTTGTCGCGTGCTCGGATAGAGCGTGAATCGTCTTGTCCCCCTCGTTATTTAGCCACATGTCGGCGCTGGGGTGGAAGTGATACTTTCACTTTACCGATGTAGCTCTACTCATATGCAGTCGAAAGATGGACGAACTAACATTGCTTGCAATGTTGACCATTACCGAAAACTTTGTTTTATTTACATAACTCTGTATGAATTGCCAACCTGCAGTACAGTTCGTAATGTTATTGTGAGCAATGAACGAGCGAGGGTTAATGCACTCTGGCCCATCCCGTATGATTCTTCCGGGTTGCCCATTGAGTATTTTATTTTCATCTTGCAGCACAGAATTTCGAATGAGATTCAATTTACTTCCTTGCATTTCAGTTTCTTTAAATAAAATAATCTTCTGTGCGTAATTTGAAAGTGTACAGTAGATAGATAAGTACTTTCTTATTATTTTCATTGTACATAATGTACCGAGTTGCAATTTCTTGAAAACTATAAAAATTGTACTCACAGCAATTTTTATGTTATGAAAGAGAAATCTAACAGTCACGATGAAGCATAATAAGATTTATTTATTTTTTCAGGAGAAACAAGTCCAATATCGTCGGTTAATACATAACATAACGCATACTTACACGTGATTGAAGCTAAATGTATATTGTTTTAATTTAGCCTCGATCTCTCAACGTTTTTTCATAGGCCACTCGAAATACCAAAATGTTTTGCCTGTTCGATCATCATAATAAAGCGCCCGGCGCAAACCCAAAATAGCCGTTCGAGCGAAGCGAGTTTTCGGCAATGCTGACGTCAACCTTTGGGGCCATTTGGACAATGTAACAGATAGGTACTTAATCTGAACACCATCAAGTAGGCCGAATAAAAAAGTCGTTATTATTTCAAGACGATAGACAAATCATAAAATATTTATTGCTCGTAAACAGTAAAATAGTCTTGGTAACGATTATACATTTCGTCTAACTCGTCTAGATGCTAGCTAGACTGATGCGAAGGTAGTTACACCTGCTGCGCGCTCGGTCGACCCCCCTGACCGGTCCTGCGTCCGCTCTACTGTGAAATTATGCACATCTGCCGGCGCAACCTTTGTTTGTTACCATGGGATAGGCCTATTTCAACAATAACTACTGTATTTCAACATTTGTCGATCAAAAACCTCTGCGGAATAGTCGACACAGGCGAACGACTGCAATCATAAAAACACGCTTAACCTGATTTAGCGGAATACTTTTTTAGATAGTTTATTTCAGTCTCTAAATAGGCCAAAAGTTTGTTTTCCCCTAGAGATTTAATAGCATAAAGGTATACTATATTTATTTTTTTGCGTCATACTCTATTTAAACTTTATTTTACTAGGTTAAGTAAATCTACAGATAGAAAGTAGATTGGAATAATGTCAAGTGTACACAAGGCCAGTCTGGATGCTACGGTTGATCGACCGCGGTCTGTAGGGTAATCTCTGTAATTGCGCCTCTCTCATCGAGACCCGAGGAACAGAGGGCTTTTGTGAACGACTTCATTGAGTCGCCCGAGGCGCCGCACTGTCGCTCACACTGGCTCTACTCAGATCACGCTAGGCCACTCATATATCATTTTTGTTACTTCTCTATAATCAAATAAAATAGGCAATCTTTATCTTAATAAATCTTAAGTATTCCACCTACATTATTTACAGAAAACCTGAGGGAGTTTGTTTTGCGTCAGTGATTCACTTTGTTTCCGAATAGTTTAAATGGCGATCTCGATGTTTCTAGTTGCCCGTCTGTTTCTCGAAATCGGATCATAACACACATTACTTTCCAAGCGCGCTTGCATTTTTCCACGAGAAAGCGGAAACGCGCGTGTTCCAACAATGGCTCGAGGCTCGTGCTGAACCACATTCTGTACTGCCATTGTAGTGGTATTATTCTAGGAACGGAGACAAGTAAACGTTGTGCTGTGACGAGCGTTAGGGTTATTGCCACTCAAACTTGGCTCTTGAAACTCCACTCACATCTTAAATCCGTAGTCACATAAATTATGACTAAGTTTATGAATCAGTAATTTTGAGGAATTTTTAATAACGTTAAAGCCGGATTAAAAATTCCGACGCTGCGGCCGACGTTTCTCGCCTCGTTGAAAAAACTAGATCCCGAAGCACTCAATCCAAATGTTTACCTGCACCCTACCCCGAGGGTAGCGCACATATCTTGGGGATAGTAATCCAATCACAAATCCCTTCACGGGGGTGAACCGTTTACTTGCATCGCACACGTAAACTCTAGGCAACTTGAGACAACTGCATATATCGTATCAATTCAATATTTTCGCTGATTGCGGTCCCGATGCTTGCACAGCTCAAACTATGCACCATTGTTAGTGCATGTAATATGAACTTAATAGCAGGAAACTGGTCCTTTGTGTAACAACAATGAGCAATAGAATGACAAAAAAGTTTTTTAGTATCCAAGCAGCACAATAAGCCCGCGGCCGTCTTCGTAGCTTCCCACGTATCCTCTGGCGAGTTGATTCTGACTGGAATTGGCCCTTTGTATATTTTTTAAACCGGCTCCTATATTGTAATAGTTAAAAGCCACAGCTAATGAGTAAAACTCTTATTTACAACAACGATACATCTTACTTTTATCAAATCTTTTAACCACAGCAATAATCATAGTATCAAGATCAAAAGACGGCGTTATTAATCTCGTCAAAAACCTCCTCTAGCGATAATGATGCAAAATCACCGTGTGGTTCTGTCGATGGAATGTGAAAATGTTATGTTATCATTAAAGCCTCGCCTGGTTTCTACGTGACGTGTTGGAAAATATGAAACTTGCCGTTGTTGCCGTGATGTGGGTAGCACCAGTAGGCAAGGCTGCACGCGGCTACTTCCGGAAGTTCAATGGTCGGTGTTTTCAACCTGGCCTGCCACACTGCCGGAACTGCAATTGTTTGAGTTTCCATAATAACGCAGAGCTTTTAATTTTTTTTATTTTGCATTTTCCCCTTATTTATTTAGTTTAAGTAAATAACAAGTTGCATAACGTAACGACGAGGTAAAATGTATAATTTAAAATATACATTTTACATCAACAATATTTTATGTATCTCTAATAATATGATAACTTTAACATAACTTTTGAAATTAAAAGTTCCTTCCCGCTAGTTGAGTTTTGCTCGGTTTTGGCGTAAATGTTGCAGCTCTGTCCGACTTTCACAACTTAACTGTTAGCTACGAAGGTCTTGCGTAGAACGTGCCATACACGGCTCGATGGTCCAGTAAGCATTCACCCTCAGATTATGTAACTATTACGTACCTATACAAGTTTTCATATGTCAAACAAAGTAATAAGTCATCAGGCATGTTTCAATTTTAAAATATCATCGCGGTTAATGTGGTTGTTACATCGAGTTTTTTTATTAAGATTGAAGAAGAGAAAATAAATCTACCTTGAATTTAGTTAGCTGAAAGTATCCAGGAATATTATTTTAAGTGAATAAAACGAACAATAAATAGATTGTTAAAAAAACATACCAAAAGATATGTTGCCGAAAATAGCAAAAATAAAAATATTATAAAATAATTTCGGATTAACTGAAATCAATTTAAAACATTAAAAATAAACAATTATAACATTGACCACAAAACGCTATTATTTTTATTAATAAGTGCAGTGTGTATCAAATCTCTATTCGAAAAACTGTTACACACGTACCTACATTGATATGCTATTTTGGTAATTTATTTACGTTTGCACTAATTCGAATACTGCCGTTGTTTTCATTCATTACATAAACAGATCATAGACATGTCGGAAACAAAGCGTGTTGTAGAAAGTAACTTTGATAACGTTGTAGCGTACGTGAGTCGTAGACCATACTTCGACTTAGATCTACCTGCTCATTGGCTCTATGGCACGTTTCGCACTTCTTTTCCAATGTTAAAATCTAAAGCTCAAGCCCATTATTCAGGTATTGTTATGGTAGGCGATTCAATAACGAAACATGAAACCCAAGAGTTCATGTTATTGTTCATTATCATGTTTATTTTGCAACCATTTGCATTTGTAACACGAAAGGTTATAACATTGCATTTTTGCTTGTAAAAAATCTCAATGGATTAATTAAAGTTATGTCTGAAATGTCTAGTTTTCATTTTTATTTACGTAAATAAACCAATACATTATAAAAGAACCTTACTGTCACTTTTGTTACGGAAAAAGAGTTAGTTTTATATAAATGATGATTTATTATTTATTTCTTGATGTAGAATTCGATCTGTACCTAATTTAGGAATTCACAACGCTAATGGTAAATGTGTGAATAATGCAAATCAGACATCAAACTTATAGACATCATTATGCGGCTATTTTAAATAATATTTCTAAGAAAGTGAATGTTACGTCATTGTTTTGAAACTGATTTATTACTTTCGTGAATTTAAGGCTTGTTTATGTTTTTTTCCAAAGTCTTACAGTGGAGACCAGGTGTCGCTGTCTATTTGGCTCACACTTAATCGGTTTCCATTTTATATTTTCTCGGATCGCGAATGACGAATGTTGGTTTTAAATAGATCAATTGAAAACTTTAACCCTTGTCTTGATTGCTAAACTTAGTTTATTAGGTGTGCATAAAACCTTATACAGTAAGTACAAAATTAAACTCTGTATCCCTGGCATGTGCCAATTTTAGTATCATTTTTGTGCTTATTTTCTGTCTGGCGGCTAGTCTGGTAGGCGGGGGTAGCTGAGTCACCGGGGACGCGTGACGCAGTGGGGGTGCGCAACCTCTGTGAGTCTTTCACTACATTCCCTGAAATACTTAGTATAATCCGTTCAACTTTCAAATGTTCAATGTACCTACCGATGTGTCTTACAATACCCACGTACGACTTGGACAATTTCATTTGTGTTCAACATTGGAACACTTAAGAAATGGTCATTAAACAAAATTAAAAGTTGTTATACATAATACAAGTATTAAGTAAGTAAACTAATAAAACTTAATAAAATATTAAGTATATAAAAACTAAAATGTAATCAGCTAGGTACTTAAAAACATCCGTTAGATTAAGGAAAATGTAAGTTTGCGTCCTACTAAGCACGAGATCAAGGCTGCAAAATTTTGTTATATTATAACCACGAAGTTGTGATGGAAAGTTACCTTATAGCATCCATATTGCTTGTCTAATAAATATATCCAGTTTCAGTATTACTGTCAAGTGAAAGTCGACTTAATTTACTGAGTACTGCTATATCACGTCTCGGCACCCCATGACGTCACTTGAAAGCATGACTCACGCCCGTCGGTTTGTTGGATATAGAATTCGGCCTCGGGGTAAGCATTGCTTGAATTAGACGCGTGCCCTTAGCGGAAATCGATGCATTTTACCGACGCACATCAACTGAAGTACTTGTTTCCTGTGTAAAAGTGCTTTTACTTGCCTAGATTATTGACATTGGCTTATACTCGTAGATGTAGGTTTAGTTCTTTGAACCTTGATACCTGTCCAATTAACAACTGTTAACCATTATACGAGTAGTTCATGTAAGAAAATAAATGTCTTAAGTTGGTACCTACCTTACAGGTACTTTAACTGAATACAGAAAGGAAGTTAGAAAATGTTTTAAAACATGCTTAGTAAGTAGTTGGTATACTAATGGCATACCATTAAATGAGCGTTAACCTACTAATTATAAACGTTACCTTACATATGCGAAGATAATAATGTATGTTGTGACATGAGCATGGCAGAGAAATAAAAAAATTCGTCGTTGATTTCGTGATATGTTTTTAGAAGAATTAAAAACTTAGTATTGAGTAAATGTTAATTCTTCTTTCAACACCCAAGCATGCCATGTCATGTGGGTAGCTGATTATTAAATCAGTGTTTTATCAAGAGCTGAGTGCATTATCACCGGTTGGCACATAAAGCTAGACTATCTAGACATCAATTACGTAAAGTGAGAGTTAATCCTGCACTTAGTTGCTTCAATCTCTGCTGATTAAAAGTTAAAGGTAAAATAAACAAAGAGCATTAAATAAATACCTTCGTAGGGTTTTATTCCAAGAAACGGGAAAATAGTATCAATACCTATTGTTTATTTCCGAAACTCATTGCTAATTTAATTCCTATTTTCATTTAAGTACGTATTAATGTAATGATGATGCACATAATTAGATCATCCACATACTATGTATGAAGCACGTAGGAATTTTGTGAATAGTCACCGGTTTGTTTAATATTATGTTTACAATTCCGTATCTGTGTACTAACGGCATAAAGGCTTATGCGCTGGTCGTCGAAAGTTGTTGCAAAGTTATTAGTATAACATTCCACGATATGTTTTACTTAAACATGCTTTTGTAATAATAACAGGATGGTGATGTCTGCACTGCAACTTGGATCTGGCTCAGCTATGACATATATGTAGTTCTTACTGATAGATTTTGCGGCCTTGTAAATATTAATTACACTATTAATGTACTGAAAATTATTATCATCTTAGAAGATCAAGTCACCCAATTCCTGATTTGCCGTTCAAGGCCTATGAAATCATACCCTGAACTTCAGAATCTGACATAATTCGCGAATGGCGAATACTTCCGCGAAACATTTCGTTAATTACATTTACGCATACGGAAATCAACTCTACATTTTTGTTGCTAACATTCTGCAATCGATAGTTTTTGGCACGCTATCCGGGCCGCGCATGGCGCAACTTTTTGTTATTGATTCTATCAACGTAATCTTATCGTGAGCGTGGCTATTGTTGGCTCATTACTTTGCCGGTGACTAATGAGCGCTAATCAGGTAAAGAAGGCGTTCCTCCGCTCTGACTCATTCCCAGCCCTCAACTCGATACCAAATATCACTTTCCTTTCCCTTCAATTGACACTTTTCCGGTGTCACTGCGTTGTGATAAATTGCGTACATTTGAATTTCAAATGTCACGGATGCTGCTCGTTTTGCGTGTGAAAGGTCACATTCATAATGTTGGATCATATTTATTAATTTAAAATACCTTTGGTACATATTTCGTCTCCATTTTCACGGGATTTAGTTACACGGTATCACTATTGCGGTAAGCTTGGCGTGACATTGGCATTCAACTGAGACGCTCATATACTTAGAACGCAAGGTCAGTTAGTACACTCGCTTGCATTTTAATTTTACAACGAGAAATGTGTGTATCGCTTAGATATTGCGCTAGGCTGGGTATCCATCATATAACCGGTTTTAGAATATAGGCAATTTACGCGTTGTTAAACTTGTTAACGGTGCTTTCGATACATCATTTTAAATAGTGCCAAAATCAATTAAATTTCTTAGAGTTAAAAACAGTTATAAAATGAAATCTTATTTTGCATACTTGAGTATTTAACTCAGGTGTCCAAGGAATAAGTTTTATTATATTTTCCGTTTTGGGTAATCCATAGGTAGTATCATAAAGTTAATAACCTCAGCAACAATAATTGTGTTGTTGTTTTAACGCTGTATCACGTTGTTATTTTTGTTTATTAAGATTGGTAGGTACACAAACAACTGTTTAAAACGTAGTAGTAGTAAACTGATTATTTAAACTGAAAAGATACACAACACATTGTAAGGTTCAGTGACATCAGATTTGCCATATAATCCAAATTATTATTTCAGTAGGTACTCATTAAACACATGTTTTCTAACTTGTTATCCCAGCCTATCTATAATTAAAATGATAGTATACAAATGCTCCGGCGAACGGCCTACTAGGCCTAGTTGCGCTGGGACAAGCAACGGTCACGTAATGCCGAATGAATTATTAGAATTGTAATAATTGTCCAAGGTAAGGGAGCTACACGTGTCGGTTACCACACCGCCTGTGCGCCGCATGCTAATGCCCGAATGTTGCCTGCGCGCATTCCTGCCTCGAGGCGAACTCGCTGATTGCCGTCCAACCTACTGCCTCTTCAAGAGATCTCAGAGGCGCCCGGTTCTATACATGTTATGGTCTGTTCTGCGCCACTTTTGTATTGTTTCTGCTTATGTTGTAAAACGCTGGCATATATATGATACAACTGAAGCTGTGGTTTTAATACTATTCAGGTCAATCTAGCTTCTCATGTTCTAAGCTCTATAGGCATAGAGCCTACAGTGATGCGTTTAGCACTTTAACTGTAGAAGTAATGTTACAAATAAAGTCCTAATTGATTATGATACAAAGTAATCAGATCAGGTTTAATATCTGTTCGGTTAAGTTTGATCTATAGTCATAACTTAAAGTTGTAACTACTTTATATCTCACAAAATCTATGTTTAGCCGTAAGGTCCATTAGTTAATGAGAATGAAGTCAGGCTCTCAACGCAAACTTTGAACAATCTTAGACTTGTCGCCGTCTCATTCGCTAGATACGCGTTTATCTTAATGTCCCCGCAAATAGCTCCAGTTTTAATAATCCCAGTAATTTCGCGTTGCGAACGGGCCCGGCTGCCTGTAATGTACAAGCCAGAGCCAGTTCTCCCACGTCCACTCGATCTTACCGACGACGAGACAGCCGGTTATCGAACCATCCCACGGCAGTGTCTATTACACATGGCTGATTGTTATTTTTTGCCCATTGCTATCAGCCGCATGAATTCTTAACTGTAAACTGACAGTGACACGGTATTGGTGAATAGGGAAAAAAACAGTACAAAATACATTACTGATCGGCGTGTATTGTAAAAATTATGATATAGCATATTTTTTAAAACGATTGTCAGTTTGTATTGATGAGAATTCGTTACTCATTAATCTGTTCAACAGAATACACCGGTGTGACACGCTTTCCAAGAAACTGCGAAAAGGTCGTTAGGGTAATGATATTTATTTTACTCATACTTTAAGCAGAGTATTAGGTTAATGATTAATACCTAAAGCGTATATTTCCCATTATATTATAATCAACGTGAATTTCTATAAAATTTCCTTAAACAAACCCGTTGAATTTGTAATAATCACGCACGTTAAATGTTTTTATTGTAAATACTGTTGGTATTATGCTACTAATGACCACGGATAAGGAAGTTTATTCATAATAGGAGCTGCGTGCTATAATACATAGTACACATAGTACTAAACTGTAAGAATTCATGTAAGGACGTCTACGCAAAGAAAACACCTGAACCTTTGACAGAACCTTCTAAAATAATTGTCTGCCCTTTAGTCATGGCTATTACCTTCGCTCAATAACACCTACTTTAAACGTAAAACAAAAAAAAATGTGATTTTTTTCTTTCCATAACGCTTTATCCTCACGTTCAGTTAGTTATCTTTTAGTTAAAGACGTTTGCGCCATGGCGTCATGTCTAAAAATATGCCATTCATTTTCATACAATGTCTGTGCGTGTTTAAGGAGCATTGCACTAGGTTGGTGTTGCCACGCATTCAATTAATTTAGACCTCATACGGTTCATATCGTCACGTCCGTAATTTGGTCCTATACGGCATACTTTATGAGTACGTTACTTCTAAAAATAAATTTGCGATGTTTTATCAGTGAAATTTACCAGCTATCTCACTTATATAATACTCGTTGTTAGGTTTAACCTCAAAGACCCAGACAATTTTGGTGGGTTTTTCTGCATGCCAGGCGATCTAACATAATGAATGATAGATTATGTTTATGACTCTAAATCTATGTTATAAAAATCTACAAGGAATTAGGGCCTTCGTTATAGTAAGAGTTTACATGGTATACATGCATTAACAGTGCGATTATCATCCAGCCCTATTTCAAGAACACTATATAGGTCCTCGTAGAACTTTACCACTTCCAAGCCAATCCAAGCATGATACAATTGCAAACTCTGTGAGAACACAGAGTCACAAACACAGAGTCTGCCAAGTTTGCCTTTTGTATTAGAGTTAAAAATCAAAAAATCAAACATTTCTGTCATTGTAATTGTTCTTATGTGAACAATAAATCTAGGTTCTGTCCCATGCTCCTTGTCCAGTTCGTTGCCCTCAAGGCAGATTGGCAGTTGGCAGTCAAGGGCGGTTGTCAAACGCCACGCAACTCATCACGCTTCACGCAGTTCGCAGCGGACGTTCACAGTGTCTATGTCCTATTGTCTCAGTCTGTTATGAGAATATAAACTATAGGTACCATAGATGAATCATTGCAGTATCGTAAACTTTTACTATCTCCATAACTTTTATCAGTTTATTGAGTAGGTGTTTCGCGATAAAGTTGTTTGGTAAACTGTAATTGCATTTTGAAAGAGTTTACTGTATGTTTAAGCGGTTATCGCTGTTGGTCGTTTCCCGGTCAGATGACCTCGTATCGCGGGCCGCTTCCTCCCGTTTTGATGATTCCATTAGCCTACTAGACCATAGTTCATGTTATTATCTTCTATGTCATGTAGTTTTCGTATAATCTTGTAGATGCTGTTATATCTACAATCTATGTTACTTAAAATTTTATAAATCTGAATCTTTAACGTTGAGAAATACAATTAATAAAATCTTTCTTGAAAATAATATGTGTAGAAATTTTCCTTTTGCTCAAATTACAACAATGATTATTATTGTTATTTCTCGTACGTAAAACAATTCATGCCTACAATGAAAATAAAGAACTCTCAATTTAAAAAAGTTTTCCCACGAGAAACGTCTCTTTTGCACGATATTGTAAAAATCGGATAAGAAGATCCAAAGTTGACCCCTACAACGTCGCACATACAGACACTCAGACAATCTTTAGCTGTATAAGTATTTGTAGATAGATAAACAATTCCTAATGCAACGGATTAATATTTATTTTGTCATTGTCCACAGGATCAATACGATAACTTAGCGGCACACACACACCGAGGGATCGATTTTTTAGATAAATATGGCAACTACGTAAAGGAGAGGTGCGCTATAGAGTTGGAATATGCAGGAAAATTAAGGTAAGTTATTCCAAAATATATTAATAGCAATTAATATTAATGTTGATTCACTGTTTCAAGGTCTTTACCTAATATGAATCTCATTATTGACGTCTGATTTACTAAGAGTGTGCATTACTTAATTATGCGAATTTGTGAAGATGACATCTCCTTTAAATACCGATGACTGTAAGTAGATTTTTTGTTTAAATAACTGAAACCCCTTTCGTAAAGTCAATATATCTGTAAACAATTATGAATTTAACAAAATGATTTTGAAGAAAATTAAATATGAGTCATATTATGCAGTTATTTTCACTGCACGTTTTCAAGCTAATCCGAAGGTCGTGCTTAAAAATCACATATATATATAACACATACGGACAGACGAAGCTAATAAAAACCTTATTTAAACAAGGTTCTCTGTCTAATCTGTCTTACGTTACGTACTCTTCAACTCATTAGTTGACTGAATGCAGCTAGGAAGCAACGGGTATTCTTGATTATCCACTACTCTACTCTGTAACAAATGAACGTTTTATGATGTTGATCTGAGAAACAGTACGAGCGACTGCATCGTTAGTTACAAGAAATCCAACCCGCATCGCTCTATGTCTCAAGGAGGATGCGGTTTGCGAAAAGTAGCGAAGGACGTTCTTTATCTGAGTGCAGTCACAATTCGCAGAACGCAAAACTTTGTGGACAGTCGTGATTCATACTACATATTCTGAAACTTTGTTTCTATAATGATATTGGAAATTCATAATTACTTATGAAATTTGTATTCTGTAACATCATACGATTTAACAACATGTCTGGCAGCCATATCTTAAAAACCTACGTATCCTAGTTAATCATTATGATTTTACGGACAAATCTGAATCAATCAATCAAACTGCTGGTTGTTATTTGTTTTGGTACCTAAATACATTTGATTTGGGCTGGGCATTGAATACGAAAATACAAAAATTGATTTTTGATTGAATTTCTAATGCAGACATTTTTAGCCTTTCAGTTTTAAGACAGTGTAGAGTTACTATGTCCTATTACAAAATAATCTTATCCTGTTTTTTCAAATGCATTTTTTTTCTTGACAAAGATTTTAGCAATGTGCATTGCCAATCAGTCATTAGAGATTAACAAATTAATATCAGTATTGCACACAAAGTTGCACACTAACGACCGCTTTCTTAAAAATAGAATCTTGCAAATTTCAAATACATACTAATAAAATATTCAAAACAACACACCGTTGAAAGGTTTCTAGTCCAACAGCAAATTAATTTCAAAATTACAATACTGAATATGAGATTGATTCTGATGAACTCTATATTAACAACCTTGAATTAATAAAGAGAGTTTTACATATTCTGCTTTAGTTTCGTAATTTTGTAATTAGTATTATCATCAAAAAATCAGACTTTGAACTTCCCCTTAACTATTTTCATTTTAATATTTGTTAATATCATTCAATGCCTAGCACTGTGTGGCACGACGTGGCGACACTGTGCCACACCGTGTTGTCGGGAGCTTGGGCATTGAATGTGTTAATCAGTTCGGCCGGACAGGCTGTAGCACCGCCACACCGTGACGTAGATACGAGAATGTCATGGGAGAGATAGTGTTAAGCTTAACTAATCAAATTATTTTAAAAGGTATATCAGTTCCCAGTTTATTTCCATAATAAATGAATATGTTTTTGCAGGAGGCTGGTCAAAAATTATCAACCAAAAAAGAAAGAAGAAGATGAATACCAGTAAGTATCAAGCTAATTTGTTTGTTGATTTGATATGAATAAAGGAAATACATTCCGGATAAACAACATTGTTGATTTATGTATCCTCATAACATGTTAAAAGTTTCCTGTTACGAGACAAAGACTCAGAATAATATTGTATATGAAAATCTGTTGAATTTACTATTTGCAAAATTTGACATGATAGTCTTTTTTAATAGAGCAATTTATGATCTAATTAGAATTAAAAGAGTACTAGTAGTTTCTGTGTGAATTGTCCAGCAATATTTATTTTATTGTTTTTTTATTTCTATCTGCAGATACACAGTATGTAAAGCGTTCAAACAGTTGCTGCTAGAGTTGGGTGACTTCGCGGGTCAGCGTGAGGTCGTCGCCGAGAATCTACAGTCCAATGTCGTCAGAGAGCTGCATCTACTCGCCAAGGAACTGCGAGAAGAACGAAAGGTAAATTGTATACAAATCTTGGAATTGTTCTGGAAATCAAACAAAGTGATTGGGTGTGGTTTGCTGATGTATGGCTGATGTAAACGTATAATGTTATAAGTGGACTGTTATTAGTATAAATGCGTCTGTGGCATCGTATAACCCGAACCAATTTTGATTTGTTTAAGAAGTGGATAAGTCATAAATGTTTTTTTTTTTAATTTGGGGCCGTCCATTAATCACGTGAGGCTCAAAAGGGGGGGGGAGGGGGTACGGAAAACATCACGAAACATCACGAGGGGGGAGGGGGGGTCTCGTTAGACATCACGTGTATTAATTTTATTTATTTTTGTCAAAAAGCGCTATTTCTGAGAATACCTTAGACCTGTATTGCCCTAGCCTGCAGAAGGATCGTAAGCTTCTTGTGGAAAGAATATGTCAGCAGTGTGGGCAGTACTTCTGCACTAAAAAGTGGCCAAGTGCGAGTCGGACTCGCCCATGTAGGCTTCCGCAGCAATTGTTTATATGAAATAGTTTATGACGTATTATAAAAAAAATAATTGATAGATTTCGTTCAAACCAATTTTCGTTGGTAGTTTTTGTGCTAATGTACCATACTGCCCACGAAACTGAAACTGTTCGGCCCACGCGTATCCTCACGCTACGAGGGAGGGAGGTTCTCTGTGCGCGAGGATGATGGTTGCGAGTGGGTTGACGAAACCGAAGTTCCTCTTTGCCAATAACAACTGCCAGTGAAGAAGAAGCTTTACCAGTTGTAACCTTAAATGAAAGTCTTGCCACTCCGTAGGACGAAGACAACATTAATTAATTTTATTGCAAATACATAAACATGTTTTTCGAATCAAAACGCCATTTTTAAATATTTTTTTCAGTGAAAAATAGCTTTTACATAGACTTCCAAAAAAATACACGTGATCCAGGGGGAGGGAGGGGGGGTTATCCCAAACCTCACCAAATATCACCAGGGGGGAGGGAGGGGTCAAAAAATGTGAAAAACGACCTCACGTGATTAATGGACGGCCCCTTTTGTAAACTTTGCTTAGATAAATGATAGATAGTTAAAATAATATTTACTTACTTACACTTGACTGCGCTTCAAAGCACAATAACATGCTACCTCTTATTGTTTTCGTGCCTTTCTAATTAAATAATGCTAAGTATAGAATATCAATTAAGAGCGAGTAGGCAGTGAAAATCGCGGCAGAAACGACTACGAGAGTTGACAACAGCGACCGCATCTGACGCTGGCGTATCGAAAGTATTACGCGCGCAGCGCTAACCAGAATTAGTTGTGTAGCCAACACAGATAACCCCCACTAGATGCCCCATTATAATACTTTTGTTCCGATTCAAACGCACCGAAATTGGAGGAAGGCGCGGGTTGCGGGGACTGGAACAAAGGCGTTGTGATTGGCTATTTCAAGGTCGCACTTAGGTCGCGGGTTGGGAACATTGAACGAATTTGTCGATAATTAATTTCGATGATTCATTTTAAAATTTCATATTAAAATGAAAATAGCATCATGTAGGTAGGTAGATATGTATTTATTTTTGGTATACACAAAACCTGTAGAACTTAAAACACGGCTTTAGTTGCGACCAAGTGTCAGACCCGTGAACTTCATATACGTTTCTATAGTCTAACGCAAGTGAAGAGGTCAGCTTATAATGGCTACTCGTACGAAGGACGTTCACTTGTCTCTTTTCCGCATTGCGCTTATTGCATTCGTTGTCCTTCTCGGCGAAAGCACGTGTAACGTTAGTGTTGTAAATTCTAATCGATATCGTTAAAAATGATAGACGGCGTATACGTATATAAGCGGGTCTCTCGGTATTATTGTATGTAAAAATAAATAAGTTATCCATAAACCGTTTAAATATGTTTATTACTTACTCACTCAGTCAAATGAATTATTTGTGATAAATTTTTCTAATATTATTTTTAAATTTTTAAGTTCTACAGGTTTTGTGTATACCAAAAATAAATACATATCTACCTACCTACATGATGCTATTTGCTACAACGCCTTTGTTCCAGTCCCCGCAACCCGCATCTTCCTCCAATTTAGGTGCGTTTGAATCGGAACAAAAGTATTCTAATGCGGTAATCTAGTTTGGGTGATCTGTGCATACAATAGACACTATTATTGTAATCTGAAGCAATGCGTCAAATTTTTACACGTCAAATAATATATACAAAATTGAAATGCGAAAGTAACTCTGTCTGTCTGTCTGTCTGTTACGCTTTCCCGCACCTCTCAACCGATTTTGATGAAATTTGGCACATACAATCTTTAGACCCTGAGAAAGAACAGACTTTTTACCGCGGAAAAATACATGTTTCCGCGGGAAAATTTGATTTAGATGAAATTTAGTATGGAGATAGTTGCAAATAAAAGTATATGGCGAGAGACTATTTACCGCGGAAAAATACATGCTTCCGCGGGAAAATATATGATTACGCGGGAAAATTCGATTTGGATGAAATTAAGTATTGAGATAGTTGCAAATAAAAGTATATGGCGAAAGACTTTCTACCGCGGAAAAATACATGCTTCCGCAGGAAAAGATAATAATGCTTACGCAAGAAAATTTGATTTGGATGAAATTTAGTATGGAGATACATAGTTGCAAATAAAAGTATACGGCGAGCAGAAGTCGCGCGGGGGCAGCTAGTTATAAATGACAAACTACTTATAAAATTGGTTCCGGCACAGAATATTATTAGTTAGTACGGCGCACGGAGAAAATTGTCATAGGTCCGTTCAGCACAACGTCTCGCCCCGCACTGAATTGAAGGGCCCGCGAAGGTTAAGATCGCGCATTGCGTGTGTCGTTTTACGTAAAAAATTCGTTAAAAATCGCTGGGATTTTTTTTCGAAAAAGTAAGCTCAGGAGATGATTGGTATTCTTTTATTCTATATGGTGATGAAAATTAAAAAATCTTATGATTAATAGATTAGGATTTAAACGGTTCTTGCTGAAAAAGTAGACGGTATTTTACACTATTATTTCAGGTACTTAAAATAAAAAAAATAAAATTTCGGCCTCAGGAGATAATGCCTTATATGGCATAGATTATTGTGTAATTTTTTCAAAGCAATTCCGTTAAAGAATAAGGAAATAAATGGTTTCTGCTGAACCCAAATTTACCAAATTCACGCATATCTACGCCTTAAGTTGAAAATAAGAATACAATGCTTTTATATTTAACTTGCGATCAAGTTTTCCCTATATATTTTTTGTTATTGAGGATTGTCTACTGGGATAAACCCAGCGATTTAAATGTGTCATTCGTAACGTTAGTGATTCAATGACTAGTAGGGTTAAGTGGAGCGTCAGAAAATCGACCTAGAAATCATTTGCCATACTCAATACTTTATAATATTAATACTTTATAATATTTCCTGTTACTAGTTTTGGGTCAGAAAAAGAATGGTTAAATAATATTATTGTAGTAGCTTTAGGTACTCAAGGAAAGTTTTTGATACTTTAATTGAAAGCATGATATAAATCTTTTGTTAAATTATTTTTTATTTTGGCCTACGATTATCCATAAAAGACAAACTAAACTAAATATCCCGTTTTATAATCGAAACAAACGCTGTTTTGATACACCGTCACAATTAACTAACGCATGCAAGTTTAGTAGCAAAATTTATTATTACAAGTGACTATTTGTTTAAATAAGACAATGCTTTGCTTTTCATCTCCGCATAAATTGCTCCCATTACGTACTTTCGCAGCACGCCAATGCACAATGCCTGCATCGATCGGACGCGACCACCGCATCCGTTGTTAATACGAAACGGGATCGCTGTTATTGAACTTTCCTCACATCATCATCGTAACAATAATACGTCTTAATACTTGGCACAGATCTTCCCAGTAGAAACAATTATAGATCTGGGGTAATTGGTACAATCACCACGCTTATGTAAGTCGTGTTGGCTAAGTACGAACACACTCGACTTTCATTCCGAAAGTCGTGGGTTCAAACTACGCCGCGCGTTCACCTCTGGATTACTCTTCTTGAAAAATGTATGTGAGCTTTAAAACTCGTATGGTGAAGGCAAACATTGTGAAGAAATCGACATTCTACTGAAACTCTAAAAAAATATTAAAGGACATGCATGTGATATTCACCCAATTGACACTGCTGCCCGTCCTTTGTCGGAGGTTGAGAAGATTGTACTTTTCTTAGGCCGGCACCACATGGCCAATTGCAACGGCAAACATAATAAACAGAGATTCATTGGGAAATAATGATATCGTTCAGACGTCCCCGAATCGGGACGTTGACGCGCAAAGGGGGCAAACAAACAGCACTCTGGGAATAAGTGTTACTCATTTGCGGTTATTGTATGTGAATAATCTTTTGTGACTTATACTGGGATATTCTTTGACGTTGATGCCCTTGATGATTCGCTTTTTCGGTGACAAATGATAGTCCTTGTAGAAAACTGGTCTATCTGGTACAATTGAAAGTATAAATAACAAAGAAGACTTATCGCAATTTAGAATACCATACTAGCATTTGCCCAATCTATCTAAATTCTGTATTTACAATCTATCGCAATCGTTTGCTATCGAATATTGTGAAAATAATCTATTTGTAATTGTGATGATGGCCAATACCAAATGTTAATCTATCTGAAATGTATATTCATTAATAATTATCTCGGATTCCTAGATAATAGACCAAGAGCCTGTGATGGCCAGACCTTCCTTTAATTCACAAGCGTGAAAATTCTTTCATGTGTATGTCTACCATAGGTAAGAATAACCCCCAAACATGAAACCTGGATCGCGGTTCCTTTGGGAGATAACAACCTTTTACCGGTTATCTCCCAAAGGAACCACGATCCAGGTTTCATGTTTGGGGGTTATTCTTACCTATGGTAGACATACACATGAAAGAATTTTCACGCTTGTGAATTAAAGGAAGGTCTGGCCAGACCGGGCTCTTAGTATAGACTAATAACCTGTGATGGCCAGACCTTCCTTTAATTCTGAAGCGTGAAAATTATTTTATGTGTATGTCTAACATAGGTAAGAATAACCCCCAAACATGAAACCTGGATCGCGGTTCCTTTGGGAGATAACAACCTTTTACCTGTTATCTCCCAAAGGAACCACGATCCAGGTTTCATGTTTGGGGGTTATTCTTACCTATGTTAGACATACACATGAAAGAATTTTCACGCTTGTGAATTAAAGGAAGGTCTGGCCATCACGGGCTCTTAGGTTATAAATCTTGGGATGATGTAAATAAATCATTTTGATCCGCTAAATTAGCTTTGTCGTCACACCAGCATTTCATAGGACTTCCCCTAGGACATTTGCTATTTATTGGAAACCAATGTATAACCACTCGTCGCCATCTGTTCTGATTTAAACGTTCATGACCAGCCCATATCCACTTCTGATTACGCTACACCTTTTGCAGCAATATTATCAGGTCTTAAATATATTGAATTCTATTTCCAGCAACATTTAAACGAGGGTGCGAAACAGATGGGTCTCCTGAACACGTCGATAGGTGGGCTCGAGCGCGCGCGGAGGGCGTACGAGCGGGCGGCGCGCGAGTCTGAGCGCGCGCTCGACACCTTCCAGAAAGCAGACGCGGACCTTAACCTAAGGTGAGTGTAACGATTTATAAAGATTGATGTCATTTATTTCCATATAATCCTATAGATCGCTTGGACAAGTCAGTCAACAATACATAATCAACACAATTACAATGGAACAAGGTTGACATAAAAATATGTTTAATTTTTTAAAGCACTGAATTGAGAAATATAAAGAAAGAAAGAAGCCAGCTCAAATCTGAATTTAGTATATATTGTCTTAAAGTTAATTTTACTTTTAATGTTGTTATTCTATGAATAATTACTTTTTTATTTATTATAGTGATTGACTCACTAAAGTTTTCCAAATACTAGAAAAAGGTATAGAAAAAATCCTCGATAGCACAGTGGTGGTACAGCCTGGCCTTAACTGAAAGGTCTTGGGTTCGACTCCCACTCGAGGACAAATTTGTGATCTTGTATTTTATTCTATAGCGTTTTCTAGTATCTATGAATAATCCCGTGTTGCCAGCCTTAATATTAGGCTAAAAGTACCAGTCCAACTCTTTCCGTAGTGTCGTCAAACCGGCTAAGAGATTTATTTATATAGGAGGCTGTTGAAAGCGTTATTCTGTGTACTGCAACAACTTACTGCGATCCAACCTGCCTGCTAAGCGTGATGATTATACCAAATCACCCAAACTAAAATGGGTTCTATTGGGAGACTCATGCCCAGTAGTGTTACAAAATATGGGTTGTTATGATCTAATCCATGTTTACTAACTGGGACTGGGAAGCCCGTCGATTGTTGAAATTGCTTTCAAGTAGTTTCAAGTTTTAGTGGCCATCCAATTAATTATACAGTTTCTCATTGTTTCGTTATTAGCAGAAGAACCGTAAAGATCTTTTTAAAGCTAATAAATTTTATAGATAGCCACTGAGTTACAATTGAAAGTGAAAACAATACTATTCCGGAAGCAATCTTGCAGGCTACCTCTATTTGTAAACTTTCGTGTATATTAAATAAGAGTAAATAAAAAATATTGCTCCTCGATTCACACAACAACATCTAGCCCCATTGAGAGCTTGTGTTACGGGTGCTAGATTTCTGTTATACTTACGATAACTATAATATACATGTAAAGATATTTTGTATTATAGTTAAACCTAGAACACACGGAACAAAGTTTGCAAATTGTAAACATTTTTATCCCGATGCGGGAAATGAACCCAATCAAACGCAACCTCATGCGCCACAGAGATAGTCAAGATTGATTTTATTTATTCTTTTCTATCTATGTTTTTCTGATGAAACCTAAAGTGTTTCTATTCTTATTCAATAACACATACACGCGTCTAATAGCATAGTACACTACACCATGAATCATAATAAACTGAACACAACACGTGCCTTCAATCATATAAACAAACATGTAGGCAGTAGGGTCAGGCTACCATTACGCCATTACTCTATTAACTCATGAATGATAAAGTTTTACAAATCGGACCAAGATTTGGCTAGTCTATTGTTAATTTAGTCCAATTGTCTTGTTTATGTCATCGCAAATTCAGTCTACGATGTCCTCCGCAAACAAATTGGCCTGAAATGACCTGAATGTGCGGTTGACTAAATTTCATTCAAACACGTACTTATTTGTTTATATTGGCGTAGTTGTTTCACGTACCTACTCGTGCTTTTTAATGAATTTAAACTAAGCTGATTATGTGTCTTGAATACTAAATTTAATTTTCTACAATATTGTCTATGACTACGAATATTATTAACATCGTATTTGTCCATGATAGCTTCTTAATTTTGCGTTTTTATATAGAACGATGTATAGTCAGTTTGCAGTTCTTTTAGTTTCCTTGTGCATTATCTCTGTGTATAGTATTGCATCAAGCACGAGATCTTAATCTAACAAATATCTTGTACCCACAGCTTATACGGTTGTCCTTATTACGTCATTCTTATCGGATCTGTCTGTCCTTAGTTCTCATCTAAAATATCTTGGCTACGCTTCTTGTGGCTGACCGTTTGTCTGCCTACAGCCAATAATAGTAAACCATAGATGATTGTAATGTGTTTTTGCTATCTACGTCTCGTTCATTTACTGCTCCATTGGCGCAGCTACTAAAACTAAGTCTTGACCATTAGAATATAATTTTATTTTCATAAATTTCGTGGTTCTTATCATGTTTTTGTGCTAATAGTAATTTAATTAATACTTTATGTATATGTTATCTGACCGGCATGAACTTGTAGTTCAAAGGTCATTAAAATTCAATAAAAAACCTTAATATCTTTATTATTATACAACTCTTTATTTGATAACTTCGAAAGGAGATAATCAAGCCACTTTCGTACATACATATTACAATAAGAACAGCCACCATGAAGCGCTGAAAAAGCAGAATCTGATCAAGAAACTAATTTTTGTCATGATTTGATCGATTGCGTTAGGGGTACTAAAGTGTTGCATTCATAGTTAGTTTAAACCAATACTATGCAAACTAAAATAAAACAACTAAAAAGCTCTTACTCTAAACGCATGCTCGAGCGTTGCCCACGCTCTTCATACGAACATGAAATCGTATCGTTCTATGTACATTTCAGCAAGACATGTGATTATTAGTCTATCATCGCGCGGTATGTCTAAAAAACTTTTTATGTTTTGCAGTCGAGCCGAAGTGGAGAAACAGAAAGCAAACATGAAGCTACGGAGTCAAGCGTGCGAAGACGCGAAGCACGAGTATACGGAACAGCTGCGGAAGACCAACGAGGCTCAGAGGCTGCACTACGAACAAAGGCTTCCACACGTCTTCAAACAACTACAGGTAAAGGACCTAAAAAATCCCATCTGCATCGATTTTCTCGTTATATTTCAGGTTATATTTAACTGCATTATAAGAAACTTATTACCGCAGGATATTATTACGAGTATAAAGTAGCTTAAAATTAAAGGTAAATGAGACTGGGATTACGGAAGACGTTGGAGGAGGCCTTTTCCTAAATCGCACCGCATTCGCTCCTAAAAATGTAGATGCCAATCCACACTCATTACGAGTATTGATAAAATTGAGAGCTGGTGAGATCTGTTAAGGTATGTTTTTTAACGTACGGGATTTATACTTATAGTAGTATAAGTACAGGATTGACTATCCCAGAACTAAATTACTCGGCCGGGTAGTCAGCCGTAACCCAAAGAGATAACATGTAATACGTCTGAAGCCTACTGAACCGTGGGAACCTCTCGCATTCAAAGTACATATCGTAAGTAGCAAAGTTCTGATCTATATTAGATCTCCTAATTGTATCAATAAGTTATCCAGTAGCACTTGAGTGAATTCGTGAATCGTGAGAAAAGTTTTATTTATTTATTCAGCAGATTCGTGAAACCACTCGCTCTTTAAATAAATGATTAAAATAACCCAAACTGACCCTGAAGTAAAAATATAAACATTCAGACGATCAAAACAAATTTCAACTGATATTTTTATATTATTAATAAATTGTCGTGTTATCTCTGTCTGTCTGGTATTTAAAAACTTGTAGTTATCTTGCACTAATTAGCATTAATGTAAACAAATGATTCACATTTGTAGGTCAATGTTTACTACGAGATAACTAGTAAAAGAATGTATGCAAAATAACTAGAAAACTGTCCTAGCCAACTAGCCATTAATGATTCAATGTTGAATAACTTTTGGAAATTTTGAATTGATGAATCGAATGTTATGTAAACATAGCAGATGTTTTTTGTGTCGCATTTACACAGAAATCGTTCTAGTGCGTTTTTTATTTTGTATTACGTTAAGAAACTAACACTTTTTCAGCCGTTTATTATGCTGGTATTAATTTTATTTTATATTTTACTTTCGTCTTAGTTTCAATTTTAAACAGTGCGAATTATACCAATCGCTTTTATAAGCAATAGCAGACATGATTTGAAAGATTGAGTAACTTTATAATCTTTAATTCTTTTATTGTGGCTAGATGTTGCTGTGTGAATTGTCCAGAAATATTTATATTTATTTAATCTTCTATCGGCGTAGATACACAGGAGGTAGATTAATCGATAAAGACTATTATTTATTATACAACTTTACTTTAAACCAAACATCATAACAATACGAAAAATTATACTAATGTTACAATTACAACTTACGACTTCCGATGTCAAACGAAATTTTATATTCGGACTACTAAAATAACTCATAACTGAAATAGCACGACAAAGACAGTTTTAGATTTAGTGGCAGTTATTCTGTAGACTACTTGGCTATGACACTCATGCGTTGAACACAAAAAAAATATTGCTCAAAACCTCTAAAATTTAATTATAGAGCTACAGAAATCGCAAGTTCGAGCCTGAGTCATAATTTTGCATTGCATTTTATCCAAAATCTGTTTATTATTAACACAATGTGTGTGTGTGTGTGTGTATTGCACAACATGTTTACACTGTAAATGCAGAACAACGAAATTATGTAGTTTGTTTGTATTACGGGTTTCTGAGAACATAAGCATAAACTTTCTCTGTTATTCGTGAATCATGTGAACCTTCGGAACGCTACGAATGCTCGCTATCGTTGAGGTACATGTTTAGTGCAAACTGGCCCTTTGCCAACTAGGTCGATAGGCATGTTTTATTTGTACTATTTAAGTAAATGTATTCCCAATGTTTCGACGATACCACTAGTGGATGTATGTGACGGGAAACGGTCTGTTGTAAAATGGTTTGATCACTGTCGAGTGTCGAAATGACAAGTCTTACTAAAATAGATCTTTAAATGTGTTAACAGCTGTATACATTTTTATCTTTCTTTTTATAGTTTATTGTTTTATCTATAATATTGTTTGTGATATTATGCCACTAAAAAATCATTTGAATAAATAAACAATCGTGAACGACTCTTTTTATATTATGCGAGACCTTGAGAAACTTTCAAATGTATAAAACATTTCATTTTATACATTTGGAACCAACACTATAAAGCCACGGATACACAAGGGGACAAATGAAGCAACATGTTCCCTCATAACCACGTAGAAGGTACGCTCGCTCTCGAAGTGGGGAACAAGCAACATGTTCAAATGATGCGGGACACGATGCAACGTTGCAGCGTCATATACATAGAGTATTTCGCGTCATATTGTGGGCAATTTGTCCCTTAGTGTATTCGACGCTTAATAATATATTATAGTCGTTACGTTACATGTCGAATCTCTTTGTTTCAGGATTTAGATGAGAAACGGATAAAAAACATCAAAAACTTCATGATTAGTTCAGTGGACGTAGAAAGAAAAGTATTTCCCATAATTATGCAGTGCCTTGACGGCATGGAGAGAGCAGCGAACAGCATCAACGAGAAAGAGGTATATCCAGTTTACGCATTTCAATAACACTTCATCATAATCACTGTAATAACCCCATTTACGTTCCCACTGCTGGGACACAGGGACTTCTCTCTTGACGAGAGAGATTAGGCCTTAATTCACCACGCTGGCCAAGTGCGGGTTGAGATGTTTGTCTTCACCGATACGACACGTGTTTAAACACATAAATCTTTCAAGAAAAACAATTTAGAGGAGCGGTATTTGAGCCGACAAACTTCGGAATGAAAGTCACACTCGACTTTTCTCCCACTCAGCCAACATTCAAATAGCGCTTAATTAGACAAAATACCGCGAAACCGTAACTAGTGTACTAATAGTGTGTATTTAATTGCGCGATATAGCGGTAAGACAAACGCTAAGACCTGCTTCAGTGAACACAATTCTTCATGAATGGTAAACAATAAAACATCAACGTGTACATTTGGAAAGCGGCAGCAACCGCGCCTTTGAAAGTTAAAACAAAAAGTCAATATATGAATTATTCAGTTCCGTTTTGTTAGATTACGAAATGGCCGTTTGTCATGTTTTAGCGCGTGTTTTATACAGTTAATGATAATTTTTTGGTACTTTCTTTGTCGATTTTCAATGTATGCATTCCTAACTGTTGATTGGCATGTGACGATTTACATTCTGAATGGAAGACAGCTCTAACACCCACGTAAAGAATTAGCACATTGTATGCGAACGATAACTAACGCAATCGGGCAGAGTTATTCTCTCTTCCGGTTCCGGTCTGCCGTCAGATTTATGAGCTTATCAACGGCAAACCGCTAGCTCGTTTGATGAAATCCTCATCCTTTTATTAGAATTATAATAATGGAAGTAATACGAAATTTTAATGTAGTTGAAACATTATTCTACCAAGAAATAGGCATGTTTTCGGAATTTGTAAAAAATAATTCTAAACTAATGTATTTATAATGGATACCCAATTTTCAAACGTCTGATTTTATATGCCTGTTAAAACTGTAAAATCGGTCCTTAGTTATGCATATTAGTCCCACATTCGAGTAATATTATGTACTCGTATAACACTGTAACCTTCATTAGAAAATATAACTAATAATTTACCTTGTTTTTGGATGTCGCTTGAAACAATGCCTAAATATCGGAAAGCATTTAAATTATGGTATTACCACATGCATGTTATATATTACTTAAAACCATGATAGTTTTAAAACTTATACATATTCTGTAACCTCTTTCCAGGACACAAAACTAGTAATAGACAGGTATAAATCCGGCTTCGTGCCGCCGGAGGACTTCGCGTTTGAGACGGCGTCGGGCGCCGACGCCACGGACTCTGCCAGCGCGCACCACCTCCACAACCACCTCACCGTGCGGGGCACCGTGTCGGGGAACAGGATCAAGAAACGCGGCGGACTACTCTCTATATTCAGCTCCAATAAGGTAGGAATAAGGCGATTTATCATTTATTTTATAGCGAGCTGTGATGGCTAAGGAGCCGAGTTGGCTAAGGGGTTGTGTTGGCTAAGGGGCCATGTTGGCTAAGGAGCAGTGTTGGCTAAGGATCAAACATCGTGAGTTAATGTCAATCACCGATTTATGTACTCGTCTTGATTGATTTACCTAAATCTTTCATCGGAAGTATGATAGGATAATGAAATCGGTGGTATATTTCTTGTTAACTTACTTGACATCTTATAAAAAGGTTGAATATCTCATGAAATAAAATTATTTTCCACTTTATGGTCTATGCTATGATAACGGCAATGTTAGTATTTATAGTTTCTATACCTCCTTAAATTATAGTTTTACGAGATTGCTGCTTGAATATTTACGTTTATTATAATGAAGCTTGATTATTTATACGTAATTATATTATTTTACGATTATGGTGCATGGGATAATGTTATTATTTATTCAAAGTATCTGTAAGAAGTTTGCGTAAATCTTTATGAACTGTGAACATAGGCACAGAAGCAAAAATGCGCATAGCGCAGCTTTGATGTTACATAGTTATAAAAAATTGCGCGATCTCTACTTAGTTATTTTACTATATGTATTTTAGTTATTTGAACAGTCGGCGTATGGTTTTGGTACTTGATTACTATATAATCATTAAGAACAATAAAATATTTGTGTAGGATTATATTATGTTTATAAAACCACGCACAAAGGACCGACTTCGAGTCCAAATGCGGAAAAAGGAATCCCTAAATTAGACTACTTTTTTTTTAAATTAAAATATCAAGACTATACGCCGGCTAAAGTATGTCGAAGGTAACTAATTTATTTTTGTATTTCAATATTCCAATCCCGATTCGATCCTACAATAACGTTATATTGGCGGCGCGTGGATTTTCGATATAAATGTGAGTTTAACAAGGGTGCAATCAGTTGGTGCATGAATCATTAAGCACTAACTTTATGCTATGTTTTATCACTACGATGTTATACTTACCTACATACTTTTTTATTCAATGTAACATAATAAATGCGCTTTACGTCTATGTATATATAAATACTTAACTGTTGATTCATACTTTACTCATATCTTCTCTTATGACTGGATTCTATTTTTGCCGTTTGGATTTCAATTCTAGATTTTTATAATACACAGGGTTAAACGTGTTATGTATGAAAGACGCATCATAACAAACAATTTATAACAAAGATAATAATTATGTAACTAAATATACCTAGTAGGTACTTCATTTTATCGCCAAATAATTACCGTGGTCAAAGGCTACGGTATCAATAAAATACAAAAGTCATTGAACTAAAGTATTTATTTTGTACTAGTGGACGCGCCCGCGGCTTCGCTCGCTTGTATTTTTTCCATATTTATTCACAATTTATACCTTCCCTAGACTTCAACGGGTATTTCAAGACATATTTGAATCGATTATTATTTATTTATTCGTTTATTCAAATTAGCCAGATCAATTTACCTATTCTCTAATTTTAACGAGTCTAACGAACAGCAATTCATTACCTAATTTGATTATGATCAACTAAAACAGTATGATATTGAATTAACCGTTGATCGTTTAATTCTTGCTGGAAAAGCCATTAAATGAACTTCACGACGTTCATAAGTAAAGCTTGATCACAACCCACAGCCGTAAACTTCATGTGCCGTACAAATACCGCAAATCTTGTGTTGCGTATATTTTGTTCTGTCTTTATCCAACCTGTAACATGCCTTAACTTATTATATTTTATGTTTCATTAAAACGTGCCAGGAGAAACGGTAAATTGCAATTACGGGATTATTAGTACATTGATGGCCGAAAGTTATGAGAGATTGAAGTGATTTATGCATTGCTTTGATCAATATCGATTAATTTGATTACCGAAGTAACATTTCATGCAACTTTCCTTGCTCATTGCGACTAATGAAGATTAATTGAACATTTTTGATAAAAGAGATTAATATCGTTTCTCCTCGAACGTGTCTTTGTTATCTTTATTTAATCGTTGTTTCTTTGCTTCCCCGACTCGCGCCGTAACGCTTTGGCCGCAGAAGATTGTCGAGGCGTGCAATTCGATCAAGGTCAGTATCGAACGGCCGATCAAATGTTTCTGTAGCTAAATCTTTTGACCGTGACTCATCTGTTCGTAATTGGGCATGGCGAACACGTTTGGTGTGACATTCAGTACGGAATTCGAAGCCTATTTGTATGCAGAGCTTGTTCTGATTTTTAACGATTGTTTTATCGGTTATTTCCACTGAGCGACTGATTAGGTGCAAATGAGACGGTGCACGATTTTGTTGCTCAAAATAATACACACACGATTATGTGTGTGCATAATTAAATTTATTAACTTGCCCGCACATCTCAAACTACAAAACTGCAATGCTGTAAACTGCAACGCTTAAATTTTAAATCCGGTTAAAATATTGAAATCGGAACGACTATAGGTATTATGTTCATATGGGAAGGGAACCATACAAAATGCGTCGTGTGCGGGCACCATTGCGTGGGATAAAACTATTACAAACATGACTAGCTGCGTATTAAGTCTGCCACTTACAAATAGTCATAGCTTTAGTATACAGAAACATTTCTGAACCGTTCCGTTTTGCTTGGGCTTTTCTAACACTCTATGCTTGCACGGCCTCCCATTGTTTTCAGCGCACTGGCATTATGTTCAGTACTTGTGTTTCTTGGACATTACCAGGTTGAATGCAGGAACAACTATGGATTGGTGACACCCTGCACCATAAACAGTAGACGGGTAAAATGTTAAAAAGGTGTTGTTTGTGGAAATTTGCGGTGTTGAATTCAGTTGAAGTGTGTGGTTCTGAGTGGCATCTCAATAATATAATTGGATATTATAAATAAACTGTTATATTTCAGAATAATATGTCTGTGGATGGAAAGGAGGACTATTCAGATCTGCCACCGAATCAGAAGAAAAAGAAATTGCAGGCCAAAGTTCTAGAATTAAGTAAACAGGTAAATTCATCTTATTTCAATTGATTTTGGAGATTATTGATATGAATTATTATTTAGTTACAATGAGTTGATAATCCATGAAAGTAGCCAAACTACTTTTAGATTTCAACGGCTTAAGAATAGCTTAACCTTACGCTGTGTTGAATACAAGTTTTATTGATGCTCCTACACCGGTGACATTTATTTATTTGTAACAAACATTTAGATAAGTGTTAATACCTTTGTATAAGTGTTACGACAGAAATTGTAAATTTATATTATTTTATTTATTTATATTTTATTTATTTGATTATTGTTTTTTCAGGTGGCACAAGAACAGGCCGCAATGGAAGGTCTAATGAAAATGAAAGGAGTTTATGAAAGCACTCCCGCTTTAGGAGACCCCATGACTGTTGAAGGTACATAGGCTCCTAAAGATATCATCATCAAAACAACCTGATTCATCATACCAAATCTGCGTCATTATTAACTTTTACGCGTTAAAAAGTAGCCTTTAGGTTATGCTAATGTATGTGAATATAATTTTCTAAAGTCTCAATAAAATCTGTCATAGTTTTGGGTGAATGAGTAAAAACATTCAACCATTCACACAAACTTTCGACTTTATATATTAGTAAAGATTTCAAATAAAATGTTGTTTACGTTATCATTATATCGAGGTTAGTCACTTGTTAGTGTACAACAAAGTAGGTTAAAGCTTATCAAACGTGCTTCCTCTGTTGGTATTATTTAAATCACGTCATGGCGTTGACTCATTTTTGATCACATTTATCTGTAACGTTTTACAATATCTTCTAAAATTATGAAAATTATAGAAAACCAACCTGTTGTAGTGTTTTACATTCGTAGTTTGACGACAATTATTATTATTATTTTCACACGTAAAACCGTGAATAAAATTTTACAAGCGCATATTGTCGCTTTGGCGATAACTTGAATTGCTACTGTTTTTCTTATTGGCCTTGCTTAATCCTAACATAATAAATGTGAAAGTTTGTAATAATGTTTCTTTCACTATTTCTCGTAAATTCTAGTGAAAGGATTTTGATGAAACTTAAGCAATAAAATTGCAGTCATAGTCTACCTATGACTGCAATTTTATTGCTTAAGTTTCATAGTCTACCTATGACTGCAATTTTATTGCTTATTTGACCGCAAAAAAAAATTGCAGGATAGTACAATTATCACAAACAAAGCGGGTTAAAACCTAACTATTTATTATAGGTCAACTGAATGAATGTTGCGACAAGCTGAAGAGGCTGCGCGCGCAGTTGAATAAGTTCGAGGAGCTTCTCTCCGAGGCCAACAACCAAGTGAGCGCGCCCGCCGTGCACCCCGCGCGGACCAACGGCGCCGCGCCGCAACAGGCCACCAGGTAATACAGGGTAAACCTGCGAGAAGAGACACTCATACATTAATAGATATTGCTGGATAATTCATATATAACCCGCGCAGATAGAAAATTGATTTGAAAATGGCGGCCGGTACGTATGGTACGATTGGCAAAACAAGGATAAAAGTATAGACAGCGATAAAGAGTGAGCGAGAACCCATGCGAGCGGACGCCATTTATAAATCAATTCTATAAGTACGCGGCTTATAGCAACATATAGCGCCGTGGTATGCTCGAAGCTTGTGTTACGGTTGATAGATATGTATTTTTTTTACTATTATATTTTTTGATCTGTGTGTGGACCTCTGTGGCGCAGCGGGCGAAGGTATGGCTGCGACGCAGCAGGTTGCGGGTTCAATTCCCGCCTCGGGTCACCACAGAGGTCGTCAAATAAATTAATAACGTTAGGCAAATAATAAATAAAATAAAAACAATAAATAAAAAAAAATCTATTTAACTTCATATAATTTCCCTTGTATAATTCCAGCATCGGGTCCAACAACAGCGAATCCCTGTCCCGGTCCGCGTCCGAGTCGTCGGTGAGCACGTCCGGCGTGGTGTCGACGCGCGCGGCCGGCGGCTCGCCCGAGTCGGGGCTGGGCGGCGAGCTGGCGGCCGCGCACCACGACGCCAACGGCGACGGCGACGCACACGACGAGCGTGACGAGTCCGACTGCGACTACTACTACAGCGAGCCGGACTTGCAGCCCGTCGGATACTGCAAGGCGCTCTACGCCTTCGAAGGTACGCGACTATTGTAACTACATGACTTTTCATTTTATAAAACGTGAATTACTCACGTATTTACACAGGAGTTAAACAACTCTCGACGTTTCGACCACAACAAGAGCAGTCTTTATCAGGAGGAGTGAGCGTCCCGCCGTGCTCCGTCTCCTCTCAGGTCGCGCGCGCGGTTCTCACTCTATTTTGAAAGTGAAATACTACATGACTTGCCAATATTATATTATATAATGAAATGGTTAAATAAATAAAATAACAAGGAAAAAGATGTTAGTTTAAAGTATCGAAAAATGTTGGTTAGGTTATGTTTGTATAATATGAAAAACCACGCGCCAAGTGAGCGAGCGAAGCGAGCGTGCTGTGGCACCAGCCGCCAAAGCGCCAGTAATCCTTCGTCTTAGTTTCCCATTCAACGACTATACTAAATTACGTTTTGTCAAGGCGTTAAACGTAACATAGAACAAATTAATTAGTTGTCCTTTAGTCATTCAATGAACGCACTATTTTTCACATTCAATCACATAGGAGATTCAACTATGATACTATAGGTGACTGCGACTCCTAAATTATGTTAAATCCATAGTCTTGAGCCCTTTTCATTAGTATCAAGCTCTATTTTTTTGAAGGTTCAAACAAAATTTGTCTTGATAAGACTTATCTAGTCCGGTGGTAATCAATGAATTATTAGGTGCATGCTGCATAACTATATGATCAACAAACAAATATTCGGAACCTGATTAACTTACAACTTTGCTAAGCGTTTACCTGCTATTTTGTTGAAAAATAAATGTTTTATTTTTTCTTTGTTTGACTGTCTTATCTTAATTGCAAGTCAATTGCAATAATTCTTACTTATCACAATTTACATGAATCTTAATTTACAGTTTTATATGTATGTACTTATTTCTTTTGTTCAAGAAAAGCATTGTTAACATTATCGCAATATACCTTGATCGCCGAGACTTTGCGTTCCTGACACATCGCGATTGAACTGATAACGTAACTTTGTAATGGCGTTGCAGTTACGATAAAAATATTTTTACTGTTTGTTTACCGTTTTAACAATTGATGAGGATTAAATCTACATTATTATATCAATAATCAATGAATCTAATAATTTTGTGTCAAACTGAGTGTAAAATAACTCTGTAAACAATATTTTTCTAAATCTATATTGCGCTATTACAAGGTTATGTCAGTGCTTTATATTTGTAGGTAGTGCTGTGCTAAAAATAACATGCAGCAGCAGTATCGTTATCTGTTACAGTTATTTTTAAAAAATAATACGTTTAAGAATTTGAAAATAATGGACTATAAGATTTTATTAAATTTAAAAATAAAACTACGACCAAACCGAACGCGCGAAAGAAAGAAGCATTTTTATATTTAGGTTTAAAATAATTACCCCAAATGGCGTTATGGGCCGCCATTTTGTGACGCTAAAACAGTCGGTTTTCACTTAAATTACTAAAATATAAATATTAAATGATTCCGCCAATTTAAAACGAAAATAATCTTAAAAATAACGCGGCGGTTCATTTTGGAACAACGGTTACGAACTCATTATGTTGTGCCCATCACTAACGTGTCAAACTGACATGTGTCCTAAACGCATTGTTATCGCGGTCATAGTATAATGATTATTTATAACACGATTTTCAAGGGCATAGATAAACAAAAGTACATCAATTGATACGCTATTTTCACAAGTGTTGATATCGGCGCCGTGGCTTAGTTGGTTAAAGCGCCTGTCTAGTAAACAGGAGATCACGAGTTCGAATCTCGTCGGGGCCTACTCAATGTGGAGTATATTTTTTAGTTTTTTTCTTAAAGATTCTTTCTTCATCATCATCATCATATCAGCCATTGGACGTCCACTGCTGGACATAGGCCTCCCTATATGATTTCCAGTCATTACGGTCGCTCGCAGTCTGCATCCACCGCGAGCCGACCGTCTTCACCAATTCATCAGTCCACCTTGTTGGTTGCCCAACGCTGCGTTTCCCGATCCGTGGTCTCCACTCAAGGACTTTTCGGCCCCATCGGCCATCTGTTCTCCTCGCTATAAAGATTCTTTCTTAACATCAATGATTTATCATCAGTAATTTGAGATATTGTGCCAGTGGGAGTGTTTTTTTGTATATATTGTGAAGGGTGTTACAAATTATCAGAGTTAATTAAATTCTATCAACATGAATAAATTGATAAAATTCACAGCAACTGTAATATTTAGTACTAGTACCTACGTGAAATGTAATTGTTCAATATTTTTTTCTTTCAACTTTTCCTTCTTGAGTCTAGAATTTCCGTATGTTTACAAAATAAACGATATGTTGCCCCAATGCTACCTGTGTTACAGTCGAGTGATACATTTATTTTATTTTAAATTTTATTTATTTATTTCCAGGTATCGGCAGCGGATCCACAATGCGTATGGAGACAGGCGAGCGCCTGTTAGTGCTGGAGACGGACGCGGGCGACGGCTGGACGCGCGTGCGGAGACACCACACCAGAGAGGAGGGCTTCGTGCCCACCACCTACATCGCCACCACGCTCTACGCGGACGCACAAGACAACTGAACGGTAAACAACCCACTATTTTACATATAATTATGTAAACATATCATAATATCCCCAGATAGGGATGATTGGAGGAAATTTGGGGAGGCCATTGCCCAGCAGTTGGACACATTAGGCTCATAAAAAAAACATATCTACATATAAATCAAATAATAAAATCTATATGTATAAATAAAAGAAAGTCGTGTTAGTTACACTATCTATAACTCAAGAACGGATGAATCGATTTGCTTTGGTTTGATTGCGATTTGGAGAGGTAACGTAGAATCAGGAGAAGGACATATTATAAGATACCACGCAATGCTGCACGGATTAATACCACGGGAAAATCTAAAACGCGGGTTAAGTCGCGGGCGGAAAGCTAATATAATGGGTGATTTTTTAAGAGTTAAGAACTTTTTTTAAAAAAAAAACGCATAAAATTTGCAAAATCTCATCGGTTCTTTATTTGAAACGTTAGATTGGTCCATGACATTTACTTTTTGAAGATAATTTCATTTAAATGTTGACCGCGGCTGCGTCTTAGGTGGTCCATTCGGAAAGTCCAATTTTTGGCAACTTTTTCGAGCATTTCGGCCGGAATAGCCCGAATTTCTTCGGAAACGTTGTCTTCCAAAGAGCTGGAATAGTTGCTGGCTTATTTCTGTAGACTTTAGACTTGACGTAGCCCCACAAAAAATAGTCTAAAGGCGTCAAATCGCATGATCTTGGTGGCCAACTTACCGGTCCATTTCTTGAGATGAATTGTTCTCCGAAGTTTTCCCTCAAAATGGCCATAGAATCGAGAGCTCTGTGGCATGTAGCGCCATCTAGTTGAAACCACATGTCAACAAAGTTCAGTTCTTCCATTTTTGGCAACAAAAAGTATTCCGGCCGAATTGCTCGAAAGAGTTGCCAAAAATTGGACTTTCCGAATGGACCACCTAAGATGCAGCCGCGGTCAACATTTAAATGAAATTATCTTCAAAAAGTAAATGTCATGGACCAATCTAACGTTTCAAATAAAGAACCGATGAGATTTTGCAAATTTTATGCGTTTTTTTTTTTAAAAAAAGTTCTTAACTCTTAAAAAATCACCCGTTATATAGTACGACGGCTGGACTCGGAGAACCTGCACGAGACAGGAGGGCATGTTTAAATGAAAGTCCTTCTGATGAATAATCACTTTAAAGGGTTGCAACAGATTTTAAATAAAGTTATTCTCTATTTAATCTGTGTATTTAATCTTTCTCTATTTATTCCTTTCAGATACGAACAGTCGTCCACGGAGGTAGAGCTACACAGGGTCCCGCGGTATCGAACAATCAGAGTGAGAACTGAACTGAAGATACACGGCCCAGCGGTCTTACGGAGACAGTGACGAACTAAGTGCAATCAACTCAGTCCGAAGTGTTCTTGAGGCCTATACGCATATCTATGCATAGTTATATACTCTCGCTCTAAGTTACTAGAATCCGCGCCACTACTAGTCATAACTACTAGTTAACGCAGAAGAGAGATCTTTAATAGACAGGTCTTACAAAAAATATATGGTATAAAGATATGGTATAATCACCATTCTTACCGGCTAGGTGAGCGCAGTAAGTTGTTGGATACGAAACTACGCTTTCTACTAGCTACGTACGTATTCTGGTATATCCCATGGTCTCTTTGACGACTGGAAGAAATGGGTTAGTACTATTTTTAGGCCAGCACGATTTCTAGAAAAGCAGGACTTGAGTAGTGACGCGGAGCCTAAGTATAATTATTTTTAATCGCGTCTTCTCTTATCGCACTGTCTTTCATGCCATTAATGAACAAAATGGAAATTTAATAATAACATTCCATGATAATTTATTGTGTATATTGTTATGAACATACATATTTTTCATGTATGATTTTTACACCGTACGTAATGTTAATGTATTATGTAACTTGTCTAGATCTTCATTGTGCCAGCTGTTTACGTTAAGATACGTCGTACTTATTATAGTTGTTATATGCTTTGTGATAATCCGGTAGATGTCTATCGGGTTTTGGCGTTGTGTTGCGTCATGGTCGTTGAGAATAAACCTATTTAGGTAAATATTGTTCGGTTACAGCGAATAGGTAGTCGATTCAGGGCTATTCCCTCCGTACGTAGCATAAATTTGTATATTTGATTCTGTATTCGAAATTCGGCTTGACCATGACAAAATGCGACGCCATTATGGAATTCGAAAATCCTATACTAAGAACACTATGTATTGTATATTCTGTAAACTCTCAATATAACTCAAATTTATTATACCGTATAAAGGTATTATCATATTCAAATGTTCTTTGGATTCAGGAACATAACATAATTGTATTATAAAAATTCGTAGTTATGGAATTTATGTAGTTATAATGCTAGCTAAACTTTTGACTAGCCAATGCTATTTTTGAGAAATGCTGTATGCCGATCGCGTATACTTCGATGTATTTATATATAGGTGATTGAGGAAGATGTAGGTGTACGTATGAAAATGATTTTCTTATAAAATAAACTATATTGAGGACTTACATGCAATTGTCTTATTTTATTTGGCGCCCTATTTCCAATATGTTATAGTTTTGTTGTTTTGTCATAGTCATAGCTATAGTTTTGTTGTTATGTCTTTTTGTGTTCTTAGCATTTAAATTATTTGATACTTATTCATGTTACAAGACGTCAAATTTTCAAGTAGGTAAGTTATGGAATCCATTATAGGCCGGGATCCGTAGTACATGGAAATCAAGTGATTACTAACAAGCTAATTTTTGGTGAGTAGCTTTGTTTCGATGAGACGACCAAAAATATCCTATACCCAAATCTCGATTGTGGTAGCTAACAGAGATATTAAGGATTAAAAAAATCAAGGATGTAAAACCGGGATAACGGACCACGAAATTTGTCGGACAATATGTCCGTTAGATTTTATATATATTAATTAAGTATACAACAAAAAATCAGCTGGTTAGTAATCATAGTAATCATTTAAATTGACCTCGTTTTCGATACATTTTCGAAATGGCGGACTCTTTGATCAAACCATAGGTTTTGTAGGACAAACATGTTTTTATATAATTTAGATAATTATCTTGAGATATAACACATTGTCCTACAAATTTCGTGGTCCGTTATCCCGGTTTTACATCCTTGATTTTTTTAATCCTTGATATCTCTGTTAGCTACCACAATCGAGAGTTGGGTATAGGATATCTTTGGACGTCTCATCGAAACGAAGCTACTCACCAAAAATTAGCTTGTTAGTAATCACTTGATTTCCATGTACTACGGATCCCTGACTATTATAATTATCAACGATATCATATTAACTTTTCCACTGCTGGGACACTGGGATTTCTATCTTGCCGAGAGAGATTATGCCTCGCTGGCTAAGAGCGGGTTGGTGAATGTATAAGTACAGTATAAGTTAAATTTTTATTTCTTTACGGATAATGATACAGGATAACGCTATCATACCATCCTCTCGTCAAATAATTGTTATTGCAAAACAACAGAAAAATAAGTGACCAATTTATACTTGGTAAGCCTTGCGTATTAGCCTTTCTAAAAACGCATCAAAGAGGAACGACCTCCTGGCCTTACGTGCGGTTTAACACTTTAGTAGGTACATGTACTAAGCCCTGGCTCTAATAATTATATAATTATTATCTTAATAACTCTACGTTTTACTATTAAACACGGGTCTTCAGTAAAATCATAATATGCATACTCGTATAAAAAATTGGCTTCATCAATGTAACTATTTTGTAGAATAATAAGTTAATAATTTTGTTTCTCAAAAGGATACATTATCTCGGTATTCTCGGTGTATGAGAAGAATAAAATAAAAAAATCTATTCATTCAAATCGTTTTTTAATCTTTGTAATGACCACAACTGTTAGACGTGGCTCCCATACAAACATCATAATATAACGCGGACAGAGTCGCGGGCACCGCAAGTATAGTATAATATGCTGCTAAATAACTCCTCGCAGTTAATTAAAAATTAGTTTACCAACCTTATGAGCTAATACTAAGTAGGTAAGTACCTAATAACATTTACCACATAATTTTCGTTTGCATGAGTCTCATTGCGCTGCTCTGCTGGCCGACAGCTAAAGCCTTCCGTGTTTGGCCACGCGAGCATTGCATAATTAATACAAATCAGTTGCAATTACATTGCTGCTTTTCTAGCAACGAATTTCTTGTATTTGAAACGCACTGGGCAATGTATGACGCTTTTAGCGATATTATGCGTGGGCGATTCCTGATCCAAACGAGTTCTACATGCGAAATACGGGTTTGCCCTCTTGAGGTCTAAGGAATTGTGAAAATCTTAAATGATTACCTTGTTATTACTGACAAGGAATACTAGGAATCTATTGATTTTGAAACTATATTTGTTTTCAAGCTAGGAACGACATGGAACGACAGAACAGAATGTTTGAAATTAGCCCAATCCATGGCAAGGTACCTACCTACTATGCAGAAAAAACTAAATACATAGGTACCTACCACACAGATCTCACTCTCAGCGGAAATGGAACCCGCGTCCTTAAGTCGCAGGTGTGGACCTTCTGAAAAAATCCATTGCAACATTTCGACAAAGGCGAGACTTGAACTCGATATTGTGATTTGAGACTAGTGCCCAATTGTTGGACGTTGATGATGATAAATCATAACTTTGACCTAACTAACTACATTGCCTTCATACTCGCTCGTAATTCGTTCCTACCTATCTCAGAAAGTTAGACAGCAGACACCTACTTACATTTATATTCGGCTCGTGTTCATATGATATTGCTGCTTTAGCAGACAAAGCCGTCGGAAACAAGAGGATTAACTGGATTTCCCGAGAAAAAAGCTTACACCTGTGCTCGCTAAGTGCTGCGTTTGACGTGACGTGCCCGCGTTTCAGTAACAAGCTTTGCGATGATATCGTTTGTAAAGAAAGTTCAAATTGGTTTTTGAAGCTTTAAAATAAATTTGAATTTCCGACCCATAGGCGATGTTTTGTAGCTAAGCTATTAGCGAAGTATATGTAATATTAGCAACTAGCTAGTGCGCCAACTGGAACACGATTAGGAGCTGCTCTAGCCTCATAATTTTCCATTTGTATTATGAACTGTCAATTCTATAAATTGAAACTTTGACTAAATTGTGCTTCTAAGGCTCGTTGTGGCTACACCGAGCTCGAGCAATAAATGTGCTACTTAAACTCAACCAAAGTCCGTTGGATTATCGCTTTGTCGATTATAATAAAGGTCTACATACCTACTAATTTTGAGTTGTCTATGGGAACCCTATCTAA
Organism: Chloroclystis v-ata; assembly: GCA_963691955.1. Lineage (NCBI taxonomy): Eukaryota > Metazoa > Arthropoda > Insecta > Lepidoptera > Geometridae > Chloroclystis > Chloroclystis v-ata. The sequence goes on from OY829905.1 coordinate 9,804,635, forward strand.
TATTTATTTAATTTAAGTCTAACGTATATTATATTTTTATAAACCTATATTGTCCCACGGCTGGGCAAAGGTCTCCAGGTCTTTTATAGTGTCAATTTTCGCGATCTCCGTCCACTCTACCTCAAACGCATCCAAATCATCGGTGTATTTTCAGTTTTAATTGTATTTTTTCAGCCAAATTAGGACACAAAAAACTTGTCAATAATGAAAGCAAAATTTTCGTATCAATTAAAATACTTATATCTGTGGCTTATGTTGCACAACTTGCGCTGAAGCCAGGCCTTTCAACATTAAATTAATTCAACATATCCAATATGTAGTTAGGTACTATCACATTCTGTATCTTACCTCAATTTGTGCAACGTCCCACTCATGGAGAAGTCAATGGACATATTTCACCTCCATAATTAATTTTCACAAGAGAAGATGGCTATCTACCTAATTTAACGTAGGTATCTAGAAGACCATTGTAATATAAATATTTTTAATTTATAATTTATCACCATGTAATCAATAGGTTTATCGATTCAAATATTGCTGGACAACGCACGAAATGCAACGAACCCAATTCGCGACATCTAGTTATGCTTGTGTCACGGGTGCTAGATTTCTGATATACATGGATATAAATTATTTTATGTGATTGTATTACATCTGCTCCTGTAAAAAAGTTTACTATCTAAACTAAAGGATTTGGACATTACAATTTATTTATTTACTTTGTTTGTTTTCTATTAACAGAGCACCTCGCACAGATGAGTCTATCTGACCTATTCCGAGCTAAGTAGCTAGAACCTACAACCTGCGAGGTCCGCAAGCCTGATCTGATGTAAGTGATATTAATGTGATGTTTCACTTTCGCCGAAGTGCCGCCTGCGCACAGCGCCCGTAGATCCGTAGTCTCTTGCGCAGCTCCGTTACGTCTACCGCGTCGTGAACTGACGTTTGTGAAGTTTTTTTTTAATTGGTTTTGGTTACATTGGAATTTGCGGTGAACCTTTTTTTCAATTTGAAGGTTAGTACATAATTTTTATCTAAAAAAATATTTGTTAAAGAAACTTAAAATACCTAGTTTTTTAAGCCGAATATTTAAATAGTTACAGGTAATTTACTGGATCTTTTTTAGTTTATCTCATTATTTTGGTTTAATAATATAAAGATGATGATTTTTCGAAAAAAATACTTGCTAAAAAATAAATGTATACTAAAAATACTTAATAATTGAGGAAAAACTGTAAAGACACTACCATTTCACTGGATGTCCATTACTGGGCATTGTCCTCTCTTCAATATACCTATCCAGTTATTTTGGTCAAAAGGAAAACATATTTAAAATTTATTCTTAATTTAAAGACTAGTTTTATAATGATCGATCTTAAGATCTATTATAGAATCTACTCCAACTCTAGTGTGATGTTAGCTAATGAATCAAAAAAACTTCAACAGTTTCCCAATAAAAAGTATTCACAAAAGAAGTGCGTAATAATTGCATCTTACAAACGATTTGTAATTTAGGTGCGTGAGTTAACAGAGCGTATGACATAAAAACTGGTCAATAATTGACCAACTTCAATTCAAAACACTCATTGACCTGTTAGCATAGTCCACGAAACGGACTACCCGCGAACTTGTGTAATCTAGAAAAAGAAAGACAGAAATAAATTTTATTGGTAAAACCTCTCGTCAATAACTTATATTTATACATAAACTATTCAGAATTTTATTAAATTGTACATTCAATCAATTTTATTTTCAAATAATTCATTCATACATTAAGTAGAAATTCTGCACGATAAGCCGTCGTTATGTCGTCTTAATTTATAACAAAAATCATCAATAGGTAATAAATTGATCCTAAGCCCTTGATTGGATGCCCTGTTGGTTTTCTATGTAAAATAAAAGCCCTGTTGGTTTTCTATGTAAAATAAATAAATAAATAATGGTCATTTGAATTCTTAAAAATCACGCAATATTAGTAAGTAGAGCTTGTAAATTGTATGAGTCTAAAACAGAATATAACTGAAGTACACAACTGAAATACGTTTATAAAAAACAAAGAAAAATACATCAGAAATATACAATAGGTTCATGCTCAACTACTTTGTGAATTTTAAAACTGTCATAAAATTAAAGCGACTTTTCTTCACATAGTTGACCGCGAGCGTTGTTCTTAGAGCTTAGCTAATGGCTTCTTGCCATCTTAAACTGAACTTGAGCTGACAACGAAAGTCTAAGTAACAAGTCCTTCTAAGAGGCACTTATCGATATTAATATTACATTTCAGATCTTATCAAACCCACTGAGAGTAAAGTTTAGAAAACTACTTAGCCTACCTTGTCGATAAGGATTATTCCCAAGTTTGCTATCGTTCATATTTCCATTCATTATCACCATCCTAAATTACCGGTTACTACTGGACGGACACGGGTCTCCTTAATAAAACCTATGATAGGTCTTGGGGGATTTTGTTTGAATACCAAGTAGGTGAACACAATCACAATAACAACTTACCCTCCGAGTGGTTATTTACGGTGCAACCTTCTGTTATATTTATCACTTCTGCGTTCTGCCGTTCATATTTCTATTACCTACTTTTAAAGAACATACCTTTTTTCCAATAAGTACATATCTATCCTCCTATTATTTAGGTTTACCTATATAAAAATCGATGCCACTTTTCGTTGTCATTTTATAACACACGAACGGATGGGCCGAATTAGTTGCTTTAATTTAAAATGTTCGTAATAGCCCTGGGAAGGTTACAAAGGTGAGAAAACATTTGAATTAAACGGGCAAAAGCGAAAAATTGTCTCAAAGTAGACTGAAAACCCTACCAAAAGACTTACAGAAAGTAATCGTAATGACTTACAAATAAAAAGTAAATTATCAAGGCAAAATAATTTGAACAAACATTGTGAAATGCGGTTTCATAACCGTTGGCCCACAGATTCGGCATAATTGATTCGCATGTGTTTATAACCGCGTTATTCGTAGTAATTCAACCAACAACGAATGCAATAGGTTGCGTAAAAAGACCGGTCGGCCGCGCGCCGGTCCATTTCAGACGATATCATTTCAGCTTTGTTAAAGGTACTTAACTGGGTTGCGTTCGAAAATTACCCTTTGTAATGCGGCGGAATTTTGTATTAAATTACATTATCCTGTTTCAACTTTTCGATAAAATTCTAGGTTATTTTATAATTATTTATCGGTTGTCTGATTCGAGATAATGAGTTCGTAACCATAGTTGTTACTGTATACCACAGGATTTATAGTGATATTCTATTCGAGTTTGACTACAACGTCGTGTCTATGTTTGTGCGTCCAAGATTCTGCCTTTTATTTTGTTTGTTCTTTGAATACCATGGCTATTGCATGGCATCATAGGAAAAAAGATAACGTGTTAATTTAAATTAAGGTCATCGGTTTACTTTATATTGGAGAGTAAACACTTTCTCACCATTCACTTCATTCATTCCCACTTAAGGCAGTGCTGGACCGTGGAATGCCATAAGTGGAAAAGCATGAGTCGGATTTTTCTTTCCTGCAAAGGCAAATGTTGCCTGCCTTTTACTATTTTTGCCTGTGTGGAATAGAATAGAAATCGCCTGCAAAATACTAGCAGACGGCCTGATATGAACTTTCACGGAAACGTTTGTTGGTTCTCCGGAGATGTTGCATCACTTAGTCACTAACAAGGCGTATTATCACATTCATAAGTTGGTCGTTTTTCGCGGTGAGATCAAATCGCGTTATAACGAAAGACCGAGGTAATTTAAGAACATGAACGGACAAGTTGGTCATAACAATAATGAGATGTAGAATAATTTGCATTCCCCCATAGTTACGATAATGATAATATGACAACTAAGTACATAAATAAATGAGACTGTTATGCAAATTACTGAGCATTATGTTTTCGGTAGATGCAGCTTCAGCAGATTTTGTCACAGCTTTGAAGCTGAGCTGGCAACCGTTTTGTGTCCCTTATGTTTAAAGCCTAGTGTTATAAGATGTTATTTGTCCACAAATAAAATTTTTCTTTCTTTCTTTCTTTCTTCCAGCCGAAACAATAACCATTTGATACAATAAGAATTTAAATAAGTCCACTATTGAAATTTTGTAAACAGATCCTTTCATAAAATTTCAGTTAAGCCACCGAAGCCACGTGCCTTTAATACTAACCCATGCGTGCGGCAAATACGCAACGTTGCGAAAACATTTTTACTGCATCACATGAATGATAGATAGACTGGCTTGCACAAGGAAAATATTGCTGCTGGCTTTACAACATAATAATAAATGTTGTATAAATTAAATCCTACTAGGGGCATTTATGTTTGAAATAAATCTTCGATATTAAGATGGTTGGATATGTGATAGTGGCGACATCGCTGGAAGCTCGCTTCGCTTTACCTGCGCTAGCAAACCAATAGGACCTATAAACTGTAGGTACATAGAGATCTAGAACTCTAGAAGACTTAGAGTTACCTACCTAGAGCAGATATATTGCAGTAGTCTATTAGATTCTCGAGTAGATATCCAGATGTAAGCCCAACAACAGCTTTATTGTAATACAATTGTAATTAGTAATCACAATAATTATTATTATTTGTTAACGAGTTTGTGCACTATAATTTTGTACGAATATTAACATTTTATAAGTGTTTCATGCGCATAAATGATATAAATATGAATGGATTGATTTACTCTAGAAATCGAATTCGACAAAATCATATTGCAGTTTATATAACTCTTATATAACTTATATAAATCAAATTTGCCAGAGTAGACCAAACCATGGGTGATTTCACAAAAAAAAATCCAATAGCCTTTAGTCTAATACAAATAAACCAGTAACTAGATATTTCTGAAAAAATTACTCATGGGTACTTAGCAAGCAAACCGTTTTATTTCGCACTAATGGACAAAAGGCAATCTGATGCTATCTGAGTGTCGCCAGACGCCCCCGGGGTAGATTAATAACCCTCCTTGCCCATCTACGTCACTGAGACGATGGACGTCTCGTAATCGTATTATTAGACGTCTCATTATCTGCGACAACACTACTCTAAGCCTTCCTTAGTCTTGCCTCGTTAAACATAGTATTTGTTTAGTTCGGACGAATTTCGGCTTCGAAATGAACATGGTTTTAGAGTGCTTGTCCAGTGTAGAAATCGCGAGCGATAAATCACAAGGCGTTATGTAATTCTTCAAGTATATGTTTGAGTTCTGCTCTTATTTGATGTTTGAGTTAAAATTTGTTATAATAACCGTAACGGCAACATTCGCAAATCATGTACAAATTACGTTTAAGTGATAAAAATGCCCATATCATTTTGCATTTTAATTTCATTTATTCTTTCTCTAAACATTAATTAGGTATTATTTTTCTTTATTCGTAAAGCGATTCTTAACCAACCAAGACCATTGAAGCTACTGCTATAGGAAGTTGATAATAATTGTGATGTTCTGTCAATGTCACAGAGCAGATATAAGAGTATTTGTATTTGCTCCGTGGTAAATATAATAACTTACCTACTAGGTAAGTAATTATTACCTATTAGTAATTATACCAACATTATAAGCTTATGAAAATTTTCTTTCTAAGGGTTTAAAAATGTATCAAATCTTGGTTGAATTTATGTGAACAGACAGACGGACGCCACATTTCAACGTGAGTATAATTTCCGATGTGGGAAGTTTCCTGTGAATGAAATGGGTTTCAGAATGTAAAATGATGATATTACAGCTATTAACCCTAACTGGTAATTTTACATTGTTTTTACAACTTTCAACACTTGTCTCAAACCTTTTAAATACGAGTACAATGTTATTAAAAATATATTCGCGACACATTCGTCCGGGAGTTATAGCTTGTTTACTATAACACGCGAAAGCCGTATAAAAATATGAGTATTATGAAGTAACGTGATTCATCATCGCCCAGCCCGCAAAATGGAGAAAGTAAAATCTTGCAAAATAATGTATTTGCCTAACAAACCTGTACGTTACAACATGTCCTGCTCGCCAAAGCAAAGTGTGGGTCCCTTGCCCGCATACCGAAACGTAGGCAGTTTAATAATCTTACTGAGACCATCGAGAATTTACAATTCGAATATACACAATTAAAAGCAAGGTGCTCTAACTGAACTGGTATTGTAGTGATAATTAAATCACCGTGAATAACGTAAATGGTTATTTAACCTGAAAGAAATCAATTACTTACTGAGATCACTAAAGGTACCTATTATTCGTAAATAAATCATTATTTCAAATATTTGTGCCATATTTTTTTTGGCCATTTGTTTTTATAAAAAAGGTCATGAATTTCTTTTGATGTTACGGGAACCACCGCAATGGTGTCATTCCATTTTGAGGTAGCAGAAATATGACACCACAGGGAGCAGTCGACAAAATGAACAGAAATAAACATTATTTGCGAAATAAAATTACGTCAAAGAGAAATGAAAAATAATACCAACCTTGAGCATCACAGATAATTTACCAGCAAAAATTAATTACGGAAATGGACCTATTTATAAGCCGGAAGGGAAGGGTTTTTAGAAGAGCCGTTTGCGCTTTTGTGTTACTGAAAATGAATCTTAAAAGTCTGCTGTGTCCGTGGAAAATTTTAAATGCGTCTTTTCAGAAAATAATAGGAATTTGTATTTACATAGAATATTGTGCAAATTTCAGCTTAGGTATAACTTAAAAAAATTACTTTGACTTTAGCTATTAACAGCCACTACTATGGAAACTGGTTTAGATAAGCATAAAATACATAAATTATGACTTAACTCGTAAAGCTTTAATATGTTCGTGTCCAAACATTGTCCATATTTGGTTTTAATAAATTTAAGACCTGCATGGTCGCAAACAAAGAAATTTGAACTTTCAACATTGGGCCGAAATCCAACTCGAAGGTGGAAAGGTCAGGCCAAAATTGAAAGAGGTAAAACCGACACAGAATACAAAATGAGTTATAAACCAGCAGATTTCCCTCAGCGAACATAAATATATCATTTATCATTCATCGAGGCACCTCTGCCAGTAGTTTTTCGATGTTTCATTTGCTTTTATTTGCTTGAGCTGTAGCAATTTTGTACTACATCACCACTAAGTTAGTGGTGAATTTGGTGGTGTTCTGTTCATCATCATAGCCGTCGTACGTTCCCTGCTGGACATAGGCCTACCTTAATGATTTCCAGGAATTACTGTCGGATGTAGCTTTCATCCACAGTGAATTGGCAGCTAACACAAGATCTGAGAACTTTTCGGCCTCATCGGCCATCCGTTCTCCTCGCCATATGACAGCATTGGAGGCACCATTGTTTGTTGAAGATTGTTCTGATAGTAGTAATTTATTCCAATAGGTCAAGAATAGTAATTATTGTTCTAGTTTAATTTTTATTGTCGTTTACGGTCTTACCGCAGAAATTAATTGCATCCAGATTTGTTATTCTAAAGATTTTATTCTAGAACGATATTTAATGGTACCTATATTTCTAGTCGGACTCATAAAGTTTTGTGACACGTCCATAACTCAGATACCAAAGACCTTGAAATAAGGCCATTGGTATTGGTACATACCTACCTATTTATTAGGTACCTAAGTGCACAGATTTAATTGTGCAGCTGCAACCTTTACTACTGCCGCCTATCCTGCACTAACGTCCAGTGTGGTGCTGGCCTAAGAATAGTACCGTCCCATCTCGTCCCATGAATGCCATCATACTGACTAGGGGATTAATTTACAGACGGGCAAAGGTGTCGCCGGTAAAGTCCTATAATGGGTTCTACATATGACACTTATGCCTAGTGGTGGGATGTTATTCATGTTATTAGAGGTTGTTATAATGATAAACAGACAACATCTATCCTACCGTAACTTATTTTATTCGCACAAAACATTTCTTTTCCGGATCTAGTTTCTTGCGAAACTTCTATTACGCTCGAAGTGAAATGGAACATTGAATAGTGTGTTAAGTTGCGATCCCTCCCTATTTAGCGGGTGATACATCGAGGATCAGCGGGTAATGGGCTCCTATCCGAGGAACACTGAAGGATAGCTCCGAAACTTGCCCTCGACCGATAACTTCACAAATATACCCTCCTAACATTTTAAGCCTTGTTCTTTCTCAGGACATAAAATGAAATAATGTGTTTCCGTCCGAATGTGGAGCTAAAGAGTGGGACGTAAGCAGATTTTTTAAAATAAATAATAATAAGGGCCGAATGTAGACTATAAATATAAAAAAATATCAAGCATGTTGCGGTAGTCAGTCTCTGAGGAAATTCAATTGTTGTTTCGAGAAGTACACAGTAGGTTATATTTTGGCAGATTCCCAAAACAACATTAGCTGTACAAGGAAGCGTAGAATACAAAACGTCCGCAAATACTCCATTATATTAAACTTTTGATGTAAAAATGTATTATATTTAGCTATTAGTTATATCTTTAAAAAAATATTTTACGTATTTTTCATAGATAAAATTAAAATAAAATCGATTAGGATATATCATAAGTGGAACACTAATCCAGTATAAAAAAGTAGCTAATTAAAATTCGTATGTTATAGTATTATTTAATAGCTTTCCATATGTAAGCATTATACTCGTAATTGATTTTTAATCTGTTAAGTATTATTGTGAACTCACATTACGATCTATTCAATTGTTTTTGCGTGGAAGAGCAACAAACATACTCATATACCTATACGAGTACTTTCGCGTTTATAATATAAGCAGGATTATATCACCCCATTTTATATCACACATAACATTTTATACTTCTATTTTATTAGCTTTGATACGTTTGTTTGTTTGTGTCTATACTCTACCTTTTTGGTATACATGAAAGGTAAATCTTTACCTTATATAGCACTGAACTGACTATCTTAGAAGTATACCTATTTTTATAATTTTATATATCAATAAAACTCTCAGAGTATAATAATAAATAAATCATAACATTTTAAAAGAAAAACATCAGTCAGAATTTACCTCCAATCATACTAAAGGTTGGTAATGTATTGAAGCGAGGTAACGCTGTGCTAGGCTTACTGGCATGGCTAAGGTTCTCATCAAAGTTATAAATTTATGTTGAACAAGGCCCATGAATGTAGAACATTCCCTTCATCAAAATGATAGGCTGAAATCATAGGTAGAACCAGATTGGTACTCAAAATAGTGTAGCTAGGCTTTAAGATTTGAATACGTGATGAAAATATAAAATTCACTAAGCGAGCACCGTAGTATTGAGGTTGGTGACGCGAGAAAAACTGTTATAGATACTTAACTGCACAATTTTGGTGCTGTCTTTAAACATGAACAAATTAAAAATCATTTTTTAACAATATAATATTCTAAAATTTCTAAATGAATATATAATATTAATAATAATATCTTTATAAATATCTTTTATAAAGATAAAGCAAAATATTATTATGTGGTTACCAACCTTCAATATCAGCAATTACCGCCGGTGTCACATCCTTTGCCTCTAAAACCCTACCAAACTCACTCGCTACATTCTTTATTTTATTTCCATGTAATTGGAATTCCTCAGTTCCGTTCTGCGTACGCCCCTGGTGCGGGATTTAATTAAGGCCGCGCACACATACATCATGTATACATGCAAGATGTCGGGATGTGTCGGGATGATGGAACAGCGCCTGATAAGGACACGGGAGGAACGCATCGCGCTGTTTATAGCTGGCGTGAATTGATTTGATAGCTCTCGATGAGGCTCTTGTAGTGTAGAGGTCTGCCACAATTCATCGTAATCATAATCATAAATTATTTATTGTACACAAAAATACATACCTTTTAAACAGTGGACAAATAATAAATTTCATTCACAATGTTTGTGATAACGAAATGTATAATCTAGAAAATGGTGGATTCTTATTATTCCAACGTAACTAACGTAACGTTTTAGCGTGGAAAACCAAGACGTGTTGAATTACGTTAGAATCTCGAATGTGATACCGAAATATATTTTTATTAATTAAATCATCTTACTAGCTAACTGCAAGCACTTATCATATCCTATAATGATCAAGTGGGTAGCTAGTTTAATTTAATAACTCGCTCAATGTGTTTTGCGTTTGGTAATGGATACGGATAGTTTTAAATACTTAATTTAAATTTTTAAAATATCTGACGGTTTTCTTCTCAAGCTTTACCTAAGATGTTTAACCACATAATTGGGCGCTCTCTAAAACGCGGCGGTAAATTGAAATAATTTGACGAGAACATCAAAGAATTTTTTCATAAAAGGTGGAGCTAACCACCAGCCAGAGAAGACTTCATGTAGTTGTGAAAAACTGTGTGATCAAGCAAGTATGAACTTTATAATGTGAGTGAGAGTTTTTAATATGTATTTGATGTTTGTTGGTCTTTGGTGACACAACAATTTGAATTAATTTAAAATTTTGGTGTTGCCGACATTCCTACGTATATTTCAGAACTAAAATTTGCATTTGGCAAATTTTAGTTCGGTTAAGCCGTTCTCGAGTTTTAGCAAAACTAACGATCACACCTTCCCTGGACTGCAACGAATATTTCAAGACTAAAATCAGCTAAATCGGCTCAGTTGTTCTCGAGTTTCAGCGAGACTTACGAAAAACATTAATTTTATTCATATACATATGTACATAGAATATATAGTTGAGAATAATCTAGAAGTTTTTTATCTGTAAGGGCAGGAGCACTCAAAGCCAGGCCTGATTTCGAGGGCAGCTCGTGTATCTCATGAAACATTCATTTATTATAATAAGGAGATTTTAATTTCACCCTGGCTTTTCCATATGTTACGTATAACGTTTATCCCTTTGATGTCAGTGAATCATTTATTTTCTGTTTCCCTTTTGATGCTATATTACTTACCTAATCTTTCATCTGATAATAATTTTCTTTGCTTTAATTATATAATTTGAACATACTTTCGAAAAGTTATAAGTATTAATAAGAAAAATAATCTGTAGGTAATTTAAACTTTTAATTTAATCATGGGTACGTCTACTTAATATAACCAAGTTCATTAATCTTACATGAACTTTAAGAAATATATATTTTTTAATAATAAACTATTCTTTTTAATTTGTCTTGTACTTTTTTATTATATTTTATCAATGGAACAACTATTGTAATAGATGGTTACCACTTGACCACACACGCTAGGAAATCTATATAATGTTGTAAACGTAACATACAGTTCCAATTTGGGTAACAATGGCTTCTATAATTAATAATGAAGCGCCTACCTGATAATATCTGTAATAGCTTATAGTAGCCTATTGAAAGCAAATCTATGTCGAAAGTTTATCAATGAGTACGAAGATAGAAATCTATTACGAGATACTTGTTGTCTAACTGTTTCACAGGTGCAATCATACAACTTAAATTGATACAACAATACAACTAAAACTATTTAAGTAGGTATACCTACATGTATTAATTTATTTTAACTTTTGACAAAGACAAAGTCTCCGTCACTAGAAGTTAAATTAATTAAATTTACTTGATATCAAATTGGTCATATCGTCGGTGTCGAGCGAGAAGTCACTAACTACAAAAACCGTGTTCCGAGATAAACGCGTTTTAAGATTTTTTTTGTCTTTAAGCCGTAATATCTCTGTAACGCAAACAGATAGCAAATATGTTTCTTTGAAGAAATTATGGCAAATTTATCCCAATAATAAGATTTTCAATAATATTTGAACTAACCATATTTAGTGAGTAATTATAACAAAATCTTTGAAAAAAGAGCAGTTAATGACTTTTGCCAAACACTGCAAACAGATATTATGTAAACATTCTGTTGAGTTAGTGATTTATTCATGCAACTAATTTAATAATGTTAACTGTGATTTGAGCGCGATTATGACCTAATATAAGTGTTTTTCACTAATTATGAAAAATTAATTAAACTCTTTTATAGGAGATGATAACGCAGCGTCGGACGTCCACCAACAAGGTGGACAGATGATCTTATAAAGGCTACCGGTTCACGGTGGATGCAAGTTGCATCCGACCGTAATACCTGGAAGTCATATAGGGAGGCCTATGTCCAGCAGTGGACGTCCAATGGCTGAAATTATGATGATGATAGTAGATGATGATAAAAGCATAAGCGTGTTTTAACACTATTATGAAAACTAGCAGTGAATATTATTATTTAATTATATTAATTTGATTAAAAAGAATAAGATTCAAATAACAATCATCATCAAATAACAATCATCATCATTTAAATAAAATTAACTTTCAATACAAGTATGTTTAAACACTATTATAAAACTAACGAACATTACAAATAATAAGTTTGTTAAAAACAATCATCATTATTTATACCATCAACACACACATACGTTAAAATACAATAAATATAACTTTATCTTGCAAAGACAGCATAAAAAATTATATAGTTAGCTATAGACTCGTATGTCAATGTTTATTTTAGATAAGATCTAATATTCCTCTTCTGCATTTCTTCTCAAGTGTCTAGTTCGGAAAGCGGTTCTGCATTGTCTTTTATTACTTCGAAACCATGAGTAGAATTCAATAGAAATTATGTCAGTTTAGTATAGGTTGATAAAATATTCCATAACAACCATAATAGCGAATAATGTCCTTGATACAGCAAAAGAAACAAGGAATAAGTGATAAGAACTGACCAAAAACGAATGATTCTTTCTTAAAAATACGATGGGCAAAGGAAAAGAAACATTTTTATAAACCTATACTGATCTTATATTATTATTCCTGTTGAATTTCACTCATTGATCAATCAATTCTCATTTACTAAAAAAATATCGTTAAGAGTGTCTAGCTAAATTAATAATGCTGCCTATCCAAGGTATTTTTATAATATTGATTATGTTTTAACGAATGTAGGGTAAAGATGTTTTAATGTTATTTTTTCATAATTTAAAGTTTTTATTAAAGCTTATTATTTGTAATAATGTTCGTTGTTAGTTATATATTTATAAACCTTTGTGGTTTCTGGGTGTTATTAGATATTATAATTATCTTGAATAATTTGTTATTGATGCTAAATAAATAATAATAGTGTTAAAACATTGTTGTTACCTATTCCGTATTAGAAGATAAATTTTATGTATTTTTACCTTGACATACACAATGGTGGTATTAAGTAGTGAAAAACATTAACATAAGGTTATACTTTTGCTCAAATCACAGTAGGTACACATTACATGGATAAATGTGCCAGATGTTTTACAAAGTCCTACTATCAAAAATTATATAATATTGCTTAAATATTTGCGTGAGTTATAGGTATTTGCATTATATAAAAAAAAAAAAAATTAATTTATAATGTACAGTGATGGAAATAATAAATAATCAAATGACAATACATAATTAAAAATGAATTGTACCTACTGTAAATTTCGTAATTCTTGATTTCACATAAGTGCGTTAGTTATTTTTATCATCCGAAAATCGCAGGATGCACGTGTTCTTTCAGTATGAAGTCATTAAGATCAATTAGTCATTTAAAATAGTAACAAAATTCGAGAATTTAGTTATGCACATAATAACTAAGTGCAGTTAGTGACTTGTACGCAAATGCTTATTCCTTTTCGTGGCATCGTGGTGTATTAAAAAGTAACTAAGTGACCTTAGTGAGAAACGTTTGTTCTACATTTCACCAAAATATTTAAGTCTAATAATACTTAAGTGAAGTTAGTTACTTTTAATCATACAGTTTATTGCTATTACAGGCACTTAATGATTTCTGACATTTTTATATTTTCTAAAATATATGGAAATATCATTTTTTTATTTTCTCACATGGTAGATTATAGGTTTAAAAACACTTTGGCATCATTAAGTCATTTTGGCCAAAATGGCAATTAGTGACTTCTCGCTCGACATATATGGAAATATCATTTTTTTATTTTCTCACATGGTAGATTATAGGTTTAAAAACACTTTGGCATCATTAAGTCATTTTGGCCAAAATGGCAATTAGTGACTTCTCGCTCGACACCGACGAATGTGGACAACCGAATTACCTTTCATGTACGAAAACAGTTCCTCGTAAAAATATAGATACATAGATACTTTGTTATGCCAAATCCAGTTCCATATTTGCAAAAGACAGTTCAAAAACTTTCAACTTCTATACTTAGCTAAAATACCTATTAGATATAAATATACATAGAATATCAATGTGCTACAAAAAATTGCCTTTTGAGCTCAATTTTGTCTCTGATGCGCTGCTGCATAAATTCATCGAGAAATGCGCAAGATCTATCTTGCCGTTTTTGAAGCTAAGCTGTCTGCGCTAGAAGCCTGGATCAGACCGGGCACTCTGCCAAATAGCACTCAAATAGCTTGTCCGAATCTACGATGAGATTACACGAGTACCTAATAGCTTAAAGTTAGGTAGATAATAATTATGTTCTACTTTATTCTATGCGTGAATGATGTCACTGCAGTTCTTTTTTCCAATCTTGACAAAAAACTAGGTGACAAAAATTTGCGAAATACAAGGTACAAAATATTTTTGCAGAATTTACCCAGTTCGTAAAGATTAAAGAAAATAACATTTGGACCTCATCGCATTAATTTGTCCAATAAGGTTTTACACAATATAAGTTCAGGTGATAGTTCAACGTGAGCCCTGTGTTAGGACATAGCAAAAGGTTTACAGGTTACGTAAGTAGGTAGGTATTTGAAGAGGTACCATTTATAAAAAACCTTAAATACCGTATTACATTAAAACACCATTACGATTTATTATTACTTTATTAATTCGAAAAGTACCATATGATATTTATACATGCTGCATTTTCAGATCATAAACATCCAAATCCTCTTGTCTTCTTAGTCCATTTGTCAATTGGTTACAATTCACGCAGAAAATATAAAATCACGCGATTTTATTGATTACAATTCAAAGAAATTGAAAAACGATAAAATTTTACAACTTCTGTTTTACAGCACCCATTCGTGTTGTAGAACGCCATAAACATTGTTAACCAATCTACGACAATTTACTTCATCAATATGTTTGCAACTCAAATTGAATAAAGCAATTATGTTCCAAAATAATTTCAAACACTTGCCTCACCAAATGTAGGTTATTGTGTACATCATTGTAATCAACAATAATAACCACGAAATTACAAGTTTTCCCACAATTTTTAGCGAATTTGCGTCGATAGAAACTTATATAACTTTAAAATAAGCTATAAAACCTATTAAAAATCCGTGTGAACATCACAATACAAAGGCGTGACATAGTTTGTCATCTAAGAATATTTACCAAGAGAAAATCTGCTTACGAAGAATGAAAGTTTAAAATATATTAGGTATAAGTAGAAAATCTTTGTTTAAATGAGATATACCTAACTTCAAATAGGTAGTATCTGGTCAGGCTCTATGGACGTATGATGGCTTTAGTGGTCATAAAAATAAGGAATGCAAGTATCCTAGGAATATATACTCGTAATTATAGCCATAATTTTTAAGTTAATTATGGCCTATTAAAATAAATTTATTTTGAATGCCACTTAAATACGTTATAGTATGGACTTTGTAGTCTAAAATAAATTATTTTAAGTTTTTTATTTATTTGAAAGATAAGGAATGTCCAAGAATAACACAGGCATAGGTACAGTTGCTAATGGTTATTCAATCAATATACATAAGAGTTTAATGTAGTTTAGTTAAGTTAGTATCACAGAAAATGTGATGTTTAGTACAATCAGAAGTAATTGCACGGTACGCCCTTACCTAGGTTCGTACTTCGCCGAACTTTATGTAGCCGAAGTTTTATGGAGTTCTAAACTACTTAGTACTAGTAAAACTACCTATCCAATTTCACTTCCATAGTATAATTTGTATTTCCGATGCACGAACATATGTGTACATACATACATAGATACGTAAAGTTTTATTTGAAATTAGTTTTTCGTTTGGAGTAAATAACATTAATTCATCCATCATTCATTCGAGAATCTTTTATTTTTATTATTTTAGTACCTAAAGATTTTAGGTTTTTATGAAAAATAGAACTTATTAACTCATGCCGGATTCACGGAAAACTCTACGCCTAACAAAATAATATTACCTACATGATTACCTGATTGCAGCGACCGACCATGTTTTGCTGTCATTTGTAAGATTACTTATATTTATTTAAGTTTACTATAGGTACCTACCTACTTTTAATTATTAAGTACTTACCTATCATACTCGATTTTCTGACACTATTTGCTTGGTTTGCCTTAAAACCGGCATTGTTTCTTACAGGGTGCAACAATTTGCTAGTTTTTAGTTGTTACATTTCATATTATTTGGACCAATAAATTATTTTCTCTCTTTCTTTTATCTTATAAATTCCTGAACGTAATTTCCTTTGGGACAAGATCTAAGTCTTTTATAAAATATTGGAATAGGTTTCTGTTCCTACATTATGTATCTTAGTTTATAGTACAACAACAAAATTTAGGTATGTATATACAATAATACTTTCATGAACGTCATTTTCCTTATGCTCATCTTACGAAGCTAAGAATTCTGATAAGGACATTTCTTTTCAATTTGATCAATGTCCTCAGTCATTCAATTCACTCAGTAAGATACAACATTCGTGTTTCAAATTGAGTTTCTGTTACAATCTACGATGGACCTAAATCAATTACCATGCCGGAGAGAATAGTCGTGTCGGAAAGTAAAAATATAAAAAGGTCTCCAAATGAAGTGAACGCTGAATGGAAGCAGCTTCATGTAAAAGAACCCAATAAGTAACAATAAA
Source organism: Chloroclystis v-ata (assembly GCA_963691955.1). Lineage (NCBI taxonomy): Eukaryota > Metazoa > Arthropoda > Insecta > Lepidoptera > Geometridae > Chloroclystis > Chloroclystis v-ata. The sequence continues at coordinate 9,821,430 of OY829905.1, forward strand.
GAGCACAATCAGACTACAGAAGAATAATGGAAACAAATCGGGTGTTGATTACCAGCACAGCGTACGAGAAGCAATTAGATACACAAGCTTTTACCGTGAACTCTGTATTGTATTTAATTTTACGCTTTGTTTGTGAACTGTGATTTTAGGACGCGAACACGATGCCAACCATGAAACTTGAAAATTAACTCTTATTGTACAACTATTTTCGTTTTGTAGACCCACCTGCGTCCTACATAATTGCCAATATTCAATTAAGTATGTATTAACAACTTACTTAGATACTTATGAAACCTAAAAGTACCTTAAACGTACTATATTGTTAAAAAGTGCTTAGAGTTAAGGCCAATCCATCGTTACAGATAGCGAAAACAATCTAATTTTCACGTAATGAAGGAACTGGTAAAGTTTCTGAAGCGGAGGAATTGAATTGCCGAAAAGCCTACCTTGAGCGAAAATGCTATTTTATGTTGCCACCGTATTATAAAACCAATTGCGAGGTGCGATTCTGCAGATCAATTTAAAAACTAAGCCTCGGGCATTTTCGGAGGCTCCGAAAATTCATTGTCGGAAAGTTATTTAAAAAAAAATATTTTCCATTTAACGTACTGGACGGATTACACAAATTGGTTTTCCAACAAAAAACGCCGGCGTGAATATGTACTAACTTGGAAAATTGTATTATTAAGCTGCGTCGCCGTGATAAAAGGTATTTTCGTATTTGTTGGAGCACGGTTTCAATGTAAAAAACATACTGTTATAGTCACTTAAATATACAGATTTTTCAGATTCAGGGCATTTTAGGAAGTTAATAAATATAAAGGAACGTTAAAGCTACGATTTAAGAAAACTCGTCACCATGGTAACGATTGTAAATTAACCTAGTTATAAATAAACCGATTAAAATGGCTTGAAATATAGGTACCAAATGATTTCACGACGTATCTACGAGTAGGTATGTCTAAACGACTTGGGTTACTCTGCCATCTCTCGTCACGGATGTTACGTGTCCACTACGCAATAATGAAGTTTAGTATTACCACAGATAGGTATGCTACTTGACTAGGTATACTTAAAAAACTCATTTGACAGTGAAACGGTCGACAAGTAACGATTACCGCTTTCTAGAGAACCTGTTACAATTTTGCTATCTCACTCCTTTGTGCCGAGTTTTCTTTGTGTTACATTGCATTCTTTTGGACTTCTTGAAAGAAGGTAGAAAGTCTTGCAAGAAAGTATTGGCGGCAGTTCCTTATTAATATTTACTCGCCCAATATTAGATTTATTCGAAAATGTAATATTGGACAATTTTCTCTCTTTAGCTCTAACTTAAAATTGGAATTTGAATAAAACCGTCTGAGAATATTTAAACGAAGTTTATGTACAATGGAACACAGTAAAATTTGGTAGGAAAAATCTATCACATTAACGGTTCTATCGAAATTGGTACCTATTTACCTAAATGCCACTCATCCCATAGTCGAGTCATAGTTAATTTAGATAGAGAAAACAGTTTATAGTGAACACAATGCCGGCTTACTTAATAAGACCGTTGACCATAAACTCTCATTAATTTGTTGCAGGAACCCTGAAATGACCTGTTAGTGGACACTCAAAGACTCAACATGAGTTCTAACGCGTCAAGTACAATGTTTGTGGTTTTACTGGTGCTAGTGAGTGTGGTGAGTGGGAATGTGAACTCTACGAACAGTGGGGGAGGGTCGAGAATGGCTTGGATGAAGGCTTTGTTCGACCATCACGGGTGGTTGGACGCTATACAGGGCGGCAACATGACGCTACAGAAGCAGTGTGCAGACCATATGAAGATATATCTGGAGTCGCTATATGAGGGGAAACTGTGGGCGTCTAAGAGTAAGTTTTTGTATTTACATTTAATTTGGATACTATTGATACTACCTCTAAAATAGTTTATGAACTAAACTTGGCTGTGTCTGTGAAGTTTGTAAAGCAACTCTTAGTAGAACATAATTAAACGAGAGTTCTGTTGGCATGCAGAATAGTTCTTTAGTTCCTGATACCTTTCTGAGATAGTTCAGTATTCATTTATTTGCTTTAGCTCTCGAGGTTTTAAAAGTAAATTGTCTCTACTGGCTATGAATAAACTTATCTATAAATATTTTATATACGCATTTAAGAATCTATTGCAAACAAAGTTCTGAAATCGCTCATTAATGTTCGCTAAGCAGATGTTATGTAAGAAATTAAAACGAGAGTGGGTGGATATAGCCGCGTCTGTAAGTGGGTCACAGCTAGGCTACGTGATTTGTACAACTCGCTTGTAATCACGCCATTTCACGAAAACGCCCTATGCAGCTTGTTTACCGAAAAATCAGCTAATTATAGCAGACTACTTTCAACAAACTTTACTTTATGTTATTTCTACAAAAATATGTTATTAAACTGGTTAATTGGCATGTGTGTTAAAGCTATAAATATGTACGTTCCAATTTTCAGTCAAATCCTTTAAATTTAAATCGTTTCAGCGTGAACAGAGTCACAAACACAAATGGCTCTAAGCAAATCTCTTTATTTAATGCTGTATCAAAAAATGATATTTTCATCATAATTACCACCCCACTTACTACCGGGCACGGGTCTATAGCCCCTATAGCACCCCTATTATAGGTAAGTGATGTATAGTTGCAAACCCGCCTAGTAACAGAGAAAGGTTGGTAATTGCAGTAATTATCTACAGTGCACAGAACGACGAGGCTGCCTATCTTTGGGTATATAAATCCCTTAATTGGTTTAACGAAACGAAACCCACGGCACAGAACATATTGTTTAGTTACCACACTGTATTGTATATTTATGTTATACTTTCGCTTTTTATACATATAATGTACATGCTATGGCCTCTTTTTTTGAAGGAGTCACTTATATCATAATTAGTATAAGCTAGATTTAAGTATATTTTGGAGGCACCTTCGTTAGTAGTCCTAAATAAATAAATACGCGAAAAAAAGTTATATAATACGCGAAAATACCATGAATTAAAGTTTTTTGAATCAGAAAACATAACAGCGATATCTAACAAATAGGCACATAATATTTAGAAAAATTTCAAGATGAACTAAAGTTATGGACAAATTCGAATAAGTTCAATCGTGTGGTCTGTTGAGAAACTTGTGTAGTAAAACCAGAGAGTAGCGGCGAAGTGGCCCGGCAGTTCACAAGTCGAGTAGGGAACAATATGGCGAGAATATGTGAAGTTCGCATTTCAACTGCACTGAAGTGTACAGTTGTAGCCTAAACGCCTCGTAATGGTATTTAATAATGCGCAACTGCTGTGGTCTTGCTTCAGCACTATGGTATAGTTGCAACCAAAAAGTTACGGTTTTGAATTATGCCCAACTGCTCTGTGGTCTTACTTTAGCACCGTGGTCAAACTGAGAACAAGAATTTAGAAATTAATCGTTGAGGTTTCAGTACGCACCTTTCGAAATAGTTTGTAAATGTTTTATAGAACTTGATAAAGGTTTGTAGTTCTGAAATTTATATGAAACATCTGTTTCAGATGATTTATAAAGTGATTATCAACCGATTTATCTCCATAGTCAATGCTAGAAATGCTTCAGAAAATGATGTTTATTTATTTAACAAAAATCAACAGCCCTTATAAATACATATATAAAATTTTTCTTATACCTGATATATATTTTGTGTTACTTGGATTGTTTTATTAGAAACGTTCTTCATATACAGTTATTTTGTTCAAAATTGTATGTGATCACGAGACTATGGTGGATATTATCAAATTTTATTTTGTGATACATATTCACGATCACATAAAAATCACTAGTAGCTCCGCCATTATAATCCTGGGACACCCTTATTTCGTTGATCGTGACTCTCTGAAATAACGCTCTGGCATAAAATAAAGCACTGCTAAGGTTTGGAATGCGTTGCCTGCTGCTGTATTTCCTGAGACTTATAATTTGGGTCTCTTCAAGAAAAGAGTGAATAGGTTCCTTCTAGACCCTTGCGATCCATCTTCGGCCACATCGACACTTTCCATCAGGTGAGATTGTGGTCAAGCAAGAGCATCATCAATAAAAAAAAAACAAAAAGCTTTCCTTATTCATTTGATAAGTATAATCGTTTATTTACGCGTTGAAAGCTTTACGCGTAACCTTTGGCCGCACTATGCGCCTTCCCCTCCATTAAATCCATAAATCAGATAATCTACCATATTTTCCTCTTGAGATACAGTCGCGTGCAATTTATAAGTCGGTTTTATTTTCTGCTTCACTGTACGTGATCATACTTGCGATTTGATGCACCGCGTGCCTGAATAACTTATTTATGATTTTCTGATCGCTTGGAAGTGAATTAGCTTTGTATCAGAAATAATCATCGTGTGAGTGATATTTTTCTAATAATAATTGAGTCTCTATGTAGAAATATCTTATAGAGCTAAAATAACCATACTCAAACAGACATAATTTAATACTTAATATTCTTTTATTTCAGACACAATTTGATTTAATATTGGACTATTTGCTTTAATCGCTAACAGTACAAGTAGTAGTTACCTAGTTAAATGGATTATTATTCAAATGGCTGAAAATATTATGTTTCATCTTGAAAAACCTGCTATTGAATGAATGATGTTCAACAGCGTAAAAGTAAATCACATAAACCTCCAAATATAATCTTTTGTTTTGGCAAGTTCAGAAACCTCATTAAAAGCGGCCTAGACTCTAACGACCATTAAAATAGCTCACGCCTGACTCAACATGTCATTCCATTCCTAAGAAAGTGCAAATTGAAATTATCTGTAAGTACCTACTGATAAGTTTTCTGCAGACCGTAAAATACCTAGCATTTTTGCCAAACCGAGGAATGTTCTTCAGAGGCAAAAGTTCTTTGAGAAGATTTATAGGGGGCAATCACCACTTGAACTCACCTTAAATAGAGTTGGGCTGAGTGTTAGAAACTAAAAGCCGGCAAGTATATAAAATATACTTTTTCCCTCCAACTCTAGACATGAATAAGAAGTGATTATGTGTAGTGATTTTTTATCCCGGAAAAACACTTATTTTTACGAAACAATCCAGTTAAACACGCGCGATATTTTTGCTCACTGCGGATTGTATGGATTGATAACACTTTCAGATACCTATCTATAATTATTCCCTGGTGTCTCTCTATTACTTCATAGGCATCACAGAAACTTTGTAGCTATAGGTATCATGCATTTGATATGGACTAACATGCATGGAAATGAAGATATTTTTATAACGAGGAAGAAATCGCGAGGAAGAGCTTTACATCTCACGTCTTAATATGATTTAAATCCATACACTCTATAGCGGTCAATTCCCAACGAATACCTTCTCTATTCTGCCCAGTACAAGGTACCAACCTACTGTAATCCGCGACGCTTTGTAATCTCACCACGGCTTGCAGTTTGTTTCAAATGAGGTCGGACTTAATTCCACCCATTTATATTTGTTGGATCGGGATTGGGCTTGCCGTAACGTTTCTACTTTCTACGGTGTTTACTATAGAACCTACTTTGATTTCGTAAAATGTTTTTACGATGTTTTCAGGAAAGTTTTATAACTTTCTGAAGCCTGTAAAGACTTCAAGTAGGTATTGGTGCGTAAAAACATGATTGGTTAAAAAATAAAATAAAACAGTATGAGACAAGCCGAGCAAAGTTTTGTACAGTTCAAAGTCATTTAAGTTCAATATCAAATGTTTTTTTTAGTCGCGCTTTGAGACAACTCTCCAAAGAGAGATTTCTTCTAAAGTGCTATAGTTTCAAAGCCATGTCTTCTATAATTCGTTCTTGTATCAACTTACAAGATTTTATCATTTTACTTAGATTATTTACCTGCTCATGTACTTAATGATTATGAAAAACTGACATTATTATTGTATTCATGCATACTAAATGTGCTACTCACCGTGGTACAATACCAATAGAATTCATTTCTAAAGAGAGTAACAAAGTTTATTGTTCAGCGGCAACTGCTAGTCGCCGGAAGGCTATTGAAAGTTGTCTGGTTGTGACATAGGTCGGGGGTCACATTCTGCCAACAGACTAAACATTCATACTCTATGGTTTGTTTATTTTGCAAGCGCATCTTTTTTCCTTTCTAATTCTATGTTGTCGTTCTAAATTTAAAAATTATGAATATGGAATGAATACAATGAATTCAAATATGTTTGAATATGGTTCGAATTTTTGTCTTGCGTAAACTGTTTCAAAACGTTAAAATGTTTTCTTTTATTCTACGAGTATAATAATAACTTTTGCTAACATTCGTTTGATATAATAAATAGTAAGTATATGCTGAAGCGTAACCTCCCAGTGAAAGTGAACAGAAATTGATCAACAACATAGTAAAAGCCACAGCCAGCACCTTCAAGTCAAGGCCAAAACAAATTACCAGGTTTCTCACTTTCATTTAATATTTAGGACTTCTGTGTCACAGATAAAGTTGCCGGGTGTGGTAAGATGATCTATTACAAGCGAGGACGTGATAGAGCCTACCGTAGCCTTTATTTATTGCGAGTATGTAAAGAAGTTATTCTGTATGCTTTTGGTACGAATTCATATTTAAACTAGAAGTTAGACGGAGGACATTTTAGCTTCCTTAGTTTTTATAAAATTCATTTTTTTATCATGATAAATGATTGCAACTGGATGACCAAACACGGGATAAATCAACGATAAGAAAATATATTGACTACCTAGGTGATACATGTTAGTAAAAACTCATCCCAAAAATTGTAAATTGACGTTGTTTTTTGTAGTATGCGGTTATAAAGTAGAGTAGAAAATAGTAACTATTACGTAATAAGTTGCGGTTTCAAACAAGTAACGGATTATCATTTATGAATGAATCCGTATCACTGGTTCACTTTCTTATGCAATATTGCGTAGTTTTGATAATTATGACAACTATGATAACATTTGAAACTAGTTAGCAACCGGCTCGGGATCACTTTAATATAATCTAACATTTAGTAAACTACATTGTTAATAACAATTTGAATAGTAATAATTTCGCCTTAGATTTATTTTAAGTAGAAATTTGTCTCTCTAAATCATATAAATAAGCGTCCTACTTTGATGCCTGCTTTATTTTAAAGATATTTATTAAGAATTTGCCATTTATACATATTTTGGTGCCAGCCATTATCTTCCGTATCTCCGCATCACTAAATCAGTCCCGATCTCTTAAAAACTGGCGCAATCATTACAAAATTAGGGTTAGTACAAGTATAATTTCTGTTATTTTTCTATTGGATTGTGTTATTTTCCCGGCTCAATGTTGTCCCTTCTCATCAGGCGCCGTCCCGCTGCATCGCGCCGCGCTAATGTCTGAATAATGCAGACTGTTATTCCATCAAGCGCCTGTCAAGCCGCGCTGGGGCTTCTGTCATTCTTTTGTGCCGGGATTAAGTAGTTTTTATACTCGGATTCTAGAAAATTGTAATTTACTTTTTAACATTTATCTTGCAGGGATATAAGATTTTATGCTTTCCTATATAGATAATAATTCGTTTAAATTAGATTGTACTTTATGATTACATTAGAAAATCCCAAACCTATGAAGGGTTTTGTTGTAAGAACCCGTATTTTTAAAAGTATTAAAGCAACGTTATGTCAGATACAAAAAATATAAGTGCAAACTTAAATAATAAATAAAATAAATAAATATTGCCGGACAATGTGAATTGCAACATCTAGCCCCGTGGAAAGCTCGAAGATTGTGTTACGGCTGCTAGATTTCTGATATACTTAAATGACGCAAAGAAAATTAAGAGCAATGCCGTAAAATTGCAGACAGTATTGTGTAGTAAATAAGTTCAATACATTAATATCCATCGACAGCTTGCAATAAATATAAATGTATCAGCTCGAATAAGGTAAGCAATTTGCCAGTCGCCTGTGTCATAATGCAGAGCCACAAGACTTGCGCAAGTGTACATAACGAGCAAATCGCGAATTTCATAAGTAACCCGTGAAAGTAACCGATTCATTTCACTCACACGCACCGACGCGTCGCGGTGGTCCGGTGCGCGTGCACTGGCCTAGCGATAGACATTTTATCTCTATAATTTTTTTATATATTGATATTCAAAAGGATTTGATTCCTGTGTTAAAAATATTATATTCAAACACTTTGCTGCACTAACACGGTTTATAGAATTTATACGTAGAAATTGGCTTGAGAATTGCATGAGATTTAGTAAGACCACCACGTAAACAAGAAGAATAGATAATAAGGTATAGGTAATTATTATTCAAATATTGTTTACTAGCTCTCTCGCCGACAGCTTTGCTTCATTTGCTTGCGTTTTTAGGGTATATACATAGACATAATAAATATAATATTCTCTCGATAAGTGTAAGTACTATATGACACTGAAAGATTTTTTCAAATCGGATCAGCCGTTCTTGAGATTAGCGCGTTCAAACAAATAAACAAACTCTTCAGCTATATAATATCAGTATAATATTATTGTTATTGATTCATATAATATTTTAAGGTTGATTCCACGGGCATTATAATGATATTAAGAATAATATTTATTAATATTTTAATAAATAAATAGCCCATAGGAAATACATAGGTACATGAACTTTTATTAAACACTACCTTAACTATACCGGTTTCAGTTTTTTGTTACAGTAAGTATAAGGTTATTTCTATTGATCTTTAAATACAAGCTTAGTATATTTACTCTATTTATTCGCTTTGACGCTTGTCTTAGGCTGTTGACCGATGCTTTCTTGTCAAACAAGCTTTGCGCTTGCGCATACTGAGTGACATAATCTCAGCAAATCTTGCTTTTGCGGTGTCAGACGTGCGTTTGCGATTAGGTCAAATTGAGATTAGTTATTTATATTTACAAATTGTAATGCAATATAATAGAATAACTAGATACCCGTCTACAATGTGTCTGATGAATACTTAGAAATTGTCTTTGGGATTATTAATTAGGTATCATTAAAAATAAGTTTATTATTAAAAATAAGTTTTTTTAATGATTCAAAAAGTTAAAACCTACCTTCTTGTATAAAACAAATTTGTATAGCACTCATTTAATTAAAAAATCTTAGTCAAACAAAACCTAGTTTTTTACCTTATTTTCAAATTTTTAAATCAAACGAACCGTTTTTAATTTACAATTTAAAGATTACCATAAATTACTCGGGAGACTTACGGACCGTTGTTAAAAGTCTAATCCAAATTACGAGATAACTTATCCCTAACGTTGTCTCAAGAGTTAGGGCTGATTTTTCAATCATCAGATAAATGCTAACTGTTGAATAAATTTGACATATTGTATGGAAAATGTCAAATTTATTCAACAGTTAGCCTTTATCTGATGATTGAAAAATCGGCCCTTAGTAAATAAGTTATCTACGACAGCGGGACGAGAGTAAATAAGTTTAAACGGGAAATAATGTAGGTATTTAATAGAGTTTTGTTGTAAATTCGGTAAAAATAGTAAGTAATTAAGAATCTGCCTAGAAGCATAAATGTTAATGCATAATGCATAACCATGTAAGGTATACAACAGATTTATTATTATTTTACAAATTTTATAAAACCTTTCAGCCTATAGCAGATTTGTTAAAATAGAGTTTATTTTTAATAATAATTGGAAATTTGATATTAGTAATAATTAAAATTTGATTCGACACGGCATTGCAACAGTCGTCACATGTGTGTATGGTTAACGTAACGAAGTGTTTTTTAAATATTCGTATACATCATTTCTGTTGTTGCCTTGTGTTAATGCTGAAACCATGATTTTTATAACATGCATAAAGCCGTTAACGCTTATAGTATTATTTTATATGTTCTGACGCTCAGTAAATCTCGCTAAAGACAAAATACCTACCGACATTACGTTCATTCGAATGTCAGATAGGGTCATAAAGCCCTTAGACAAATTGCACAATGAAATTGAGAGATGAGATCTGTCTTCTCGTCTCGCTGTAGTCCGTAGGTTATCTTTTGTATTAGAAAAGTGCGATGTGGTCTTGAAGTTGCGTCATAGGATTTCACTGTGTCCGTTCAGCGTGTCGAGTGCTTACGGTATAATAATAGGTGTCTACGGTGGCAACTTCAAATCGTCCAATTTACCTTAATCCGTTAATAATTTAAAGTGGAAATTTTGATAAATCATAATAATTTAATTTTGTCAGGATCCACGAGTTTAAGATGATTATATACATAAATTAATTATGATGGAAAAAATCACACACAATGTTATATATTCATTATAATATTATTATTCTATTTTTGCTAGGAAAATTTCAATAATATGCTTTTTAGCACCTTTAAATGTAAGCTATTATTAAATCATAAACACGTCGATGAATACAGGAAGTTGGCCAATGGACGGTCTAATGCAATTAGCCGACAAAGCCAAGTATCTGGTACGGCAATAGACACCGATTTGTAATCATGTAGAGCGCTCATTATAGTTATACCTGTAATTCATAATACGCAGAGGATTAATCATGATTGTTAGTATTTGTTTGATACTTACTCGAAGGATAAAATAAAAACATTGATTATAGGTAGGTAATATTTGTAAGATAATTTAAAACGAAGATAAATAAGAATTAGAATGTAGTTATTAATCTACTTATTTATTTAGGAACATCAACAGAATCACAACAACATGTACACAATGTAAACATGAGTTTTATTAATACATGTTATTCTAATTAAATGAGAGATGAACACATCATAATACATTTGACAATTCTAACGGTGACAACGTTAAATTCGCGACAAAGGTGAGACACCACAAATTCATTTCATCACCATCTTCGCTGATGCAATAAAAGAAAGCTGTACAATTATCGACGTAAGGAAAATCGCGACCGACTGAGAACCAGTTCAAAAGTCGCTCGTTATGTAACCACCACGAGAAAAGTAGGTGTGCGAGCTAGTGCGAATTGACCACTATGTGGGCCAATGACCGGCCGTGACTGTATCTGCAGCTGCTCGATTATTGTCTTATTGTAAAGTTGTTAAATGCTTGGTGAATTTTTTCGCACCTCTAAAGATGCATAAGTTGAGTAATTTCAGGACAAAGTTCAGCGCATTTTGCTGTCAATATCTTTAAACATTATATCGTTATAAGTCAATTCTACTGTTAGCTGTTATTTAATAATTCAAGAACGACTACTAAATAGTCTTACATTAAATGATCTGTCCTTCATTTAATTATATATAATACATATAACAAAGACCATTACTTAATTTTATTTTTTTAAAAGATTTGTATTTAAGGCAAGCGTACAGTCTCTTAAAATTTATTTCTATTTTTATTTACCTTCAGTTGAATTTATAGTGCCACCCAACGTTGACAAGGGTTCTGAAATTCAGTATTGTGTTATTCGCGACCTTTGTAAGTAAATGGTATGCACATTTTTAAAGGCTGGGCTCTGGGTCACCAAAGTCAACATTATAGCTGAAATCGATCACATTCTTACATGGTTTTAATATTGGGTTATGGAACAGACCATCTATATGTTATTCTATAAAGCGTGCATACAAATAAAATAAATATTGATAGAAAATTCACACAGCAACCTCTAGCCCCGTGGTTAGCTCGAAGCTTGTGTTACGGGTGCTAGATTTCTGGTATACTTAATAAAATATATATATTTCACACCCGGACCAAATATTTGAAAATATTTCTTTAAAACGTCTGATTATAAAATTTTCCTATCTCTAAATATCTGAATGCTTAATAATCTGTCTAGATTAAAGACATCAAGCTCAACAACTATCATTTATCTCTACAAACCCCTTAAACATCGATTAGCAATGGACTCAGAAGTCTGACGTTTTAAGACCGTCCGTCTTGCGGTCCATCTGGTCCAGCCATAAACCAAACTTGCCATAATAAAACACAAGTGCACGGCTCATCCTTTCTTTCAGAAATTGTAATGGTTCTTTGCAAGATAGCAAAGAACCATTCTCGCGATTTCTTATAAGATTCCCCACAATACTATGCAATAATACATTACTACACATTTTTTCCCATCCGCAATTCCGATTCCAGCATTGTTTTTATAAAAGCAAATAGCTACAGCATCAGTAATTTCCTTTATAGTGTCCTTTGTGTGTTCTCTCGAGAGAATGTTTCCATTTGGCTTGGATATGTTCTTAAAAATACATACTCAGATTGGTAACGTTTTATCGAAATACCAAGAGAAAATAAAGAGTGAAAAGTTGTGAACGCGAATTTGATTTTACGCCGTGGCTGATCCCTTTCGTGCATAATTTAGTACCTATCATCTCGAATGTTTTACAGCCTGTACCTTTTGGCCCGTATTGTTACAATACCTTTTATTTCATGAGATCAATCCCTTTTCCTTGAAAAGCCAAGCTCGCGTTTCCTTTAAATAAATACGCACATCTGGTATCCAATGTAGATTTTTATAAACAAAATGAATTATTTATTAACGTATCGTACTCGTAGGATTGATTTATTTTTCTATGTGATTCAATGTTATGATTGTGAGGTGAGAAACGGGTTTTAAAATCAGTAGCTTTTTGTCTAATATTGCAATTACGTTCTCAAACAGTCCACTATTCTGGGCACGGGTCTAATATATTTTGTACTACATATCACCAAAAGCCAATGGGGTTAACCCAATGCACATACAAACAGAACTGCGGCTTTCCATATAGTGCCAGTTTTCTGCACTCAACGCCACTCAGCCTGGGCGTTAAACCGGATTTAGGATCTCCTTGGTCTCAAACCGTACGTTACTCCGGAACGTAAGAATAGCACTATTTCAATTGTTTTATTACAAAATTTTATAGTTTCTACTTAGTGAAATGAAAAAGCCAAGTACATAATGTTGTTATTTTAAAAGTATAATGATAACTGTAACATCAATAGGTGTTTCTCTTGAGAGTAGGTACTAGGTACTCTATAAGTAGGTGTCTAAATTTTGGGAGTTAATTTACGTTTGAAAGGTTATAAAGAAGATTATCGTAAAAATATTACGCTAAAGCGGATAATGGACGGTCACTACTCTGCGACGTTAAAAGCTTTTCAAACGGTGTACCTAAGCTAAAATTAATTATGTATTAAAAATATTGAAAAAGGCCTTATACACGTAGCGCTTTTGCTTGTTTTCAAGCCTCCATGATTCAAAATGGTTTTATTGGGCAGATAGTGAAAAGCAACATGTTATACAACCATGACTATTTGTCACTCTCTGTTGTAATTGTATCAATAAAGAACGGTTCAGCCGTTTTTAGAACAGAGAAGGTTCAAAACATGGGATTAAAGCGGGCGACGCCGTTGGCGGGTCAGGTAGTAATTTTTAAAATAGTGTACGGAAGTTTATGTTAAGTGTAGCCACACAAAAAGCTTTGTCAATAAAACATGATTATGTAAAACCATCGCATGGTACGAGAGCGGTTTATGTTGGTAACATTTCAGGTAACTTTTTAACTCAAATAAGTGTTCCGGTTTGAAAACTTGAAACTGCAGAATCCAGTCCGTAGTTGGATATATAACAGAAAAGATGAACGACTTTATTCTTCCAGTTGTTCTGAATATGAATTTATGATTCCAAAGTTTATGGACTTTTTTATCGTATTCGAATCGAGAAAGTTCTAATAAATGTACCTACTTATTACGATGAAGCTATTTTTTCTGTATGCTTCGCGTGGCTAAATAAATATTTATATCTCTGAATAATAACGATAAACCATTATTTTCATTTTTAGTTTAGTTTATTGTAGTTTTAAATAATTTTTATTATTTGAGATTTGTCTTAGTGGTATTTTCGAGATTTTATATAGGTACTACCTATATTTTATATTTTCATTCAATTAATTATATTTCATGCTACCGGCTCACAGTATTTGCATGTCATTCTCCACTCGACCGTGATTAATGATTATTGTATTCATTTATTATTCGTACAAGCCCCTGATTTCCTTGTAAATAAACAAAATAATAGCTAGTTCAGAGAAAAAATACACACCGATTGACGCTGAAACTACATACATCCGCATGCGAATCAGGAGGATGTCGCAGGTTCGATTCCCGTATTTCCGTCCGAGATAAACGTTTGTACTATATTCAAAATATGTTTCGGAGATGAGGTTATTTTAGTATAGCTATTTAAACCAAATATATCTAAGTATTTAGTTACCTAGTTCCCGTAATAAAAGCTCCGAGCTTACATCGTAGCTATTATTAGGTGCGTGAATTTTTTAAAATATTTTTTTTTATATTTTTGTATTTTTATTTTATTTGTCCCCAGTGTACGATGCATCAGGCCAGTACACAACCAACGTGCTGTTCGGGAACGAGTTCTGGCTCGGCTCCCTCCACGCCTGCAAGGACCTGCAGCTGACGCAGTACTACGAGCACACGCCGCCCTTCCCGGCCGCCTTCTACGTCGCCAAGTTCAACATGACCATCGACAATCATCACATCCCTCAAGTAAACTATTTACCTACATATCGACATATCTCAGTGGTATAGGTATCTACCTAATGTATGTATATGCTATTAAGTAGGTATATCAGAAATCTAGCACCCGTAACACAAGCTTAGAGCTTATAGCTGATAAGCAACATCTAGATGTTTCTGTGTGATTAAAATACTTAAGACTATGACTAGACACCAAAGTTTGTATCTCTGGTGCGCGGGAGACTCATACCCGAACTGACATAATACAATACAATACAATACAAAAACACTTTATTGTACTTACACCAAAAATACAACTAAAACATGAATAAAAACACACAAAAAGAAACGTACAATGGGCGGCCTTATCGCTAAAAAGCATAAGACATAATTGGGATTGTTATGATGAAATTAAAAGAGTAAATGTTTTTATAGAATTCAACATCACTCATGTACTTGTGTATCAGTTCATAAATATATTCAAGTTTATGAAGTTTCGTTTATGAATACCTAGAGTAAGCCAGTTTTAAAAATTAGCTTAAACATTTAAGCAAAATTTTAAGTCTCTCCAATGGAACCCATGCTTAGTTTTAGATTTTAGTAAAAGGTTAACAAGGTAGTAGACAAATGTGACATACGACACTCTCTTGGGAAACCTTTTTCCAGCTAACTATCTGGACATCGTGTTTGTCCTTCATTAGCCGCCTACAAATATTTGCACATTTCATGTCCAATTCATATCCATACAAAGGTTATTTATATCCTAAGCCTTTTACGAAAACAAGGCTTTTCTATTTCATGAAAAATTAAGACTGAATTACTTAGGTACTGTGAACAAAACATTTTTGTTCTTTATGTCTTTTTAAATCAATTCCAAGCTTAAAAACATACTTATTAAGTTTATTTTAAAGTTTTTAATTGAAATGTTTGAAAAGCGAAAACTTAAAATGCAACTTTAAATTGTCCCCTTTCAAACTTATCTCATTTCAATTTCCAGTCAGTAAACACATTATAAACTCACGAAGTGCAGTTGTTTGTGAGAAAGTACAAGTGAAAAGTAATACAATAAAATAAGTTTATGTGACGCTGTATGTACCTTAACAATGAAATTTGGTAGATATAGATTCAGAAATCTGGGACACAGGATAGGCTATTTAAATTCTTGCTCCAGTTATGATAAGACGTGGCACCCATACAAACGGCGGACGGAGTCGCGGGCACCGCTAGTCTTAAATAATCTTGAAGAGGGTTCATAGCCACTGGGTTCCGCTTTTTCTTGATGTGATGTTTAATGGTCGGTCTAATCTGATTTGGGTCACAAATTTTTCACATCACAAAATAGCTTCAAACTCGATGATTTATTATTGATGACGGCCCTGCTATGCCTTAAAGGGAGGACGGAGGGTGATTTATTAGAACGAGGAAGGGACACAAATTGATGTTGGTATTTAGGCGGGGAGCATTTTTAACTATGTAGTTCCTGTATTTCATATGTACCTATGTATGTTCAGTTTTTGTTCTATTTATAAATAATTTTTAACTTTTTAAACTATCATGGTTTTTAACTATATTTGAACATGAAACAGTGACAGTGACAATCAAACTCGCAATAAAAGACTCAGGAAGAGGGTAGATCGTTTCGTTTGTCAATAACGGTCTGCCTACCCGCCGGTGTCATCAGTCTGTCCGTTAACATTGCGCTTGCAACAGTGTCGAAATATCGGAAAACTCAAAAACATTTAAATCATGTTACCTAAATAATTTTTGTGTGTTAAACTAATTCAAAAACGAATCATTTAAATATTCAGTTCTCATTGTATATATTTATAAACATTATTAATAATTACTTTATCCCAATAGATAGTCAAGTCATTTAATTTTTTATTTGGATAAAAACAGACAAATTGTGACCTGAATTCCACCAATTTTAAATAGACTGTCATTTATCTTCCAATAGCAAATGCACAATTCGGTCAATGAAACGTACAACGTGAATGCAAATAAACTAACCAGTACTTAATGGGGCATCCAGTTGTATTTCTATAGAGACAAAATACGCTGAAAATAATTTCTCAATCAAATCAAACACCTATTACTCTGGGGTTTATGGTTTTCGGTGAAATTGGTTCGTATATTCAGTGCAAGTGAGACCGGTCATGAAACAAAGGAAACGTCCTTTGCAAATATTAATAGGGGTAAGGGTTTCCCTGACGAATAAGGTTCCTTTCATTAATAGGTCCTTAATCTGTGACGAACCCCAGACTGGTTTCTGCTGATAACACAGATTAATAACCAACCAGATACCTCATAACAGGCGAGGACCGCGCGCCAAACATATGGTTAAACCAACCATATGTAAAGCCCCGCCTCGAAACACGGCTTTAGTTGCGACCAAGTGTCAGACCTGTGAACTTCATATACGTTTCTATAGTCTAACGCAAGTGAAGAGGTCAGCTTATAATGGCTACTCGTACGAAGGACGTTCACTTGTCTCTTTTCCGCATTGCGCTTATTGCATTCGTTGTCCTTCTCGGCGAAAGCACGTGTAACGTTAGTGTTGTAAATTCTAATCGATATCGTTAAAAATAATAGACGACGTATATTAGCGGGTCTCTCGGTATTATTGTATGTAAAAATAAATAAGTAATCCATAAACCGTTTAAATATGTTTATAGAGTACTTACTCAGTAAAATATACCCGTTTTTCCCCCGAAGGGTTAAAAACGGTTATTTCGAGTCCAGCCTAGGCTAGACCCACTATGAGATTACGTTCTTTGTTTTCTGTGTAGGTTCGACGTATTTATAACAAACCTTCTCCTTTCCATCTAACCTTCTTGCATATAGCGATGCCTCTTTGTCATCCGCGTCTGTCTGCTTGAGTGACGTGCTAGATCTTCCCTTCAGTACCTTGCGACGGCAAGGGTTAAAAACCCGTGGGTCTAGCCTAGGCTGGACTCGAAATAACCGTTTTTAACCCTTCGGGGGAAAAACGGGTATATTTAGAGGTCCGAGCCATCGGCTAGACCCACTATGAGACTTGTCTGTTATCTGCCGGCGCTCAAGAGAGAAAGAAAGGGAGCGTATTGTGACAATTAATAAAGTATAACATACTTTGGTAAAAACTTTGATAATATTGTTTAGCAACAAAAATACACTACGATACAACAAGCAAAAATAAATTTAATTTTCTATCACTTAGACAGGTCTGAACTCTGAAGTAATTTGATAGACTAATTGTTATGTAGTGTACGACCGGAAAGGTGTACCTACTTATATCTTTGATATAATGCTTTAAAAAGGTCTGTTATTCATATATTTTTTTTTTTTATTTTTTTTTCAATTTCTCGTTTTTTATAAACTTCATCAATATCTAGTCTGCGGTGAGCGACTGCTGCAACTGCGACGGAATACTTCCAGAAGAAGCCCCAAGTTTAGCATCTTTAAATTATTTGGACAACCATCCATCACTTTTCGACTAGCTGCCTGAACTTGTGTTCAGGCAGGACACGTTATAATGAACAAATTATTCAAATTATCTCTAGCCGATCTTCTTGACGCAAAAGTAGAAATCAAATACTCAACCCCAAACAAAATTAATTAAACTTCTTATCCATAATTTACACATAAATAACCAACCAGATTGTTGATGTAAATTAGAATCACAAAGTAATTAGTATTTGGGCCATAGACTTGGGTCAAATACTGGCCAAAATGTAAAAGATAATTCCAAGCCTTCACATGAAATTCGCAATCATGTTAAAAAGTGCACTCGGCGTCCCGAATGAAAAAGAAATAATTTCCAAACCTCTACTAAATCTCTTTCTACTTTGAACTGAATTCTCAACTGAATAACTTTTAGGACATGTCTTACTAAAAAGCGTTGCTTGAAATAGATTCTGACCTATGGAGATTAGTAAAGTACATACCACAGATTTGTGGACCAAAAATTAAGGCTGGAGCTAATCACTCAGATTTATGTAAAAAACCCAGGTGTTCTGGACTAGGATGTAAAGATCTATGAGATTTGATGCAGTCCATTTCCACCTCATGCAGGGCTTATGATACGTCCTGAAAATATTGTCACGCCATGATGACTTCAAAAGACATGGGAAATCTAGAAGGCCATCCTGCTAGAAATTTTGAACCACCCCATATTATCCAAGATTCCTTTAATAAGGAAATAACTCTGGAGTAGGTTTTTTGGTCCTCTTTTCGATAAAGTTTTTCTAATATCATTAAAGGTGCCGCTGTTGCCCTCATTTTCAGATCGGACTACCAAACCACCTACTTCCACCATCCAAATATGATCACGAAAGTCCCCGTGGTACGATACAGGTGGCTGAGAACTTGCGGCATCAGATATGGTGACGGAAAAAACCAAGCTAGATCTCATGCCCATCTCCTGGTGCAAGCCTCTACGTAAGCACCTTCTGGTCTAAGGAAACTATACGGCTGACCTCTCAGAAGTAAATAGGTTGACTTGAGGAGTGCTATACCTTTGAAATATCTAGAGAGCGATTTCATTTGCTAGCGTCCACTCTGGTTATGTCTCTATGTGTGAAAGATTGTCCGCAGTCAGTTACATGATACAACCATCCTGGAAAGTCTTTGGCGGAAAGATGGAGCCGAAGTCGATCGGCAGTTCTAATAATCTCTGTGACTAGATTTAGTAATATCATCGATTTTGTACCACATTATTTTGAATTTAGGCGACCACTGTCTTGTTCTCGGACTGAATAGGTCTGGACTGGATGCACTCCCTCGAGTTATACTGACAAAAATTTAACGCCTGAAGTAACCACCCACATCTTGTCTGCTGCAGTGTCAGTCTTCTTGCCGATGATTCCACACCCCTTGCCATTTAAACCACCACATGTAATTTAAAGATTTCCATAAAATCCTAAAGATCACTTGGACAAGTCACTGCACCCGATCCTAAAGCTGAGGCGTCGGTTTTAATAAAGATCACCGCTGCTTCGCGATGTAACGGAGTTGAAATCTTGAGATAGACTAGCCACCAAAGGCATTCTCGAATCGTTTCCTGAAATTGGCAATTAAAAATCCCAAATTCAAGTTTGGCAAAGGCCATAGGCGCCGAAGTAAGACTAAAATGTAGACAGGTCATTTGATAAAACAGGTCTTGAAATCTTAGCATTTAAAATCTTCTGTGACTTCCGGCTATAGGGACATCATGATAAATTCTCTAAAGTCAAAATTTTTCTTCCCATCGGGTTTCACTTCGAATATAGGGAAACCCGTTGGCGTTGGCCGGTACCGAGGCCCATAGTGTTTGTAGCTCCAGAATTTCTGGTACCGGATAAACCAAGATTTATAAATGCTGTTTCTAGACAAAATAAATTCGGTGTTAATGTTGAGGGTGCCCCTAGGTTCTGCTAGACTTTGCTGGGCTAGCTGCTAAGCTTTCTGGTGTAACATACCGGCGTATAAATATATCAATATTTCTTTTTGAAATTCCAATCGTAATACATACGTATTTTCATTTTTGCCACCCTTCTTAGAGGGATTTTTTAGGGTTTCTTACACCATTATATAAACCACCATGGTTTTTGTAGACCTAAAACACTGAAACTGATGTGGAGGCGTTACCATTAACGCCTGCAAAAAGTTGTCTATCGCAGAAAAAGACAAAGTAAGTTGGTTTTCTGGCGGTCCAACACACATACCGTAGGAGTTGGTCTGATATCGAAAGAAACTTTAGATCAGGACCCAATAAATGCTTTTCATGGCTTCTAATATGCTCTGAGCTGATGATCTCCCGTCTTCTCCAGTAGCCTCTAGGAAGGCCTCCCTCTGTATTAAAAGTCCATGAGTAAAAACTTCCAGGATATGGTCAAACTAAGTTATCATCATTACATCAGATAAAGGTGGATTTACTTTCGAAGCCACAAAAACTAGGGCAGTATGTAAAACTTTTTCTGCCTCCAGGCAGATGACTCAAATATCTCATTAGACACGTGGGTATTATCTACCAACTTAGTGACGGCCGCGTTCAAGGCACTGAATATTTCAGCTTCTTTGCCAAGGTCTGGGCCAAGATGCTTTCTTGTTTGCTTAGAGGTTAAGCTGGAGTAAAAAAATTTCATTAGAAACCCTTTCATTATCTATGGACTCGACCACATAAACTCTTATTCTCATAGACAACATAGGCGACGGCTACCGTTGTTATTGTCTTATATTTATAGCTTTGTCGTTGCCCTGACGGAACAAAAGCTGAAGATAAATTTTTCTACTATAAAGATAATAGTGCATTCTCCATAAGTATTTGCTGAGCCAATTTAACTGAAGCGTATATAAGAGCCCGAGTAAACGTTCATGCCATAAGTTTTATCTTTAAGGTCTTGTACGACCCTTCCATGAGCTCCGAAAGGAGAAAAGCTTAAGCCAACTCTGAGGTAGGAACTGTAAAAAGAAGCTTGTTCATAAACTGTGGATCAGGAGGATCTCCAAATAGCTGTTCTTTAACATAAAACATAACTTCGAACTTTAGCCCACTCCTTAATTTATTCTAGAAAAGTAGGAGCAATTCGCGCAACAATCAATGCACATAAAATTCTGCATCTTCTGAAAAATCGAGAAGCTCTTAAGAACATTAAGCATAGGCATATTTAGAGAAAAGTATGCTCAAGCTGGCTAGGTGAACTGAAACATTTGTATTTGATTTGTCAACGTTGCCAACGTCAGCTGACTTGAACCGACGGCAGGTCGTTTGAAGCAACGACAGGCAAATTGCGCCGACGTCGCGGGACGACGGCTCAAACCGAGCCATCGAACATCTAAATACTCCATTTAATAATAAAATCCTATTAAATTTAAAGAAGCGTCGCGCCGGGACATATGAACCGCCAACGATAGATACTCCATTCCTATTGAGAATAACCGATTTGCTAAAAGTGGAATGCACGCTTTAACGCGGTGATCTAGGCTATTTGAGCCAGAGACGTTTCAAAAAGAGCCGTCGTATCGGGGCATCTGAGCCGCCAACAATAAATACTTACACCATTCCTATTGGTTAGGAATAACCGATTTGCTAAAGGTGGAAAGCACGCTTTAAAGTGGAGATCTAGGCTATTCGAGCCGGAGACGTTTCAAAAAGAGCCATCGTATGGGGGCATCCGAGCCGCCAACAACAGATACTTACACCATTCTTAATTGGTTAGGATTAACCGATTTGCTAAAGGTGGAATGCACGCTTTAAAGTGGCGATCTAGGCTAAACGAGCCGGTGACAGCTCAATACGAGTCGTCGCGTCAGGGCATCTAAGCCGCCAACAACAGATACACCATTCCTATTGGTTAGGAATAATCGATTTGCTAAAGGTGGAATGCACGCTTTATGTGGTAATCTAGGCTACTCGAGCCGGCGACGGCTCAAAACGAGCCGCGGCGTCGGGGCATCTGAGCCGCCGACAACAGACACACCATTCATATAGATTATGAATAATCGATTTGCTAAAGGTGGAATGCACGCTTTAACGTGGTGATCTAGGAAACAGTCGGATGGAGCTGTTCCTCTAATAGTGACAAGTGTGGGAAAGCCACGACTTGATTAATCGTTTAATAAAAGTGTAAAAACTACTTACCTAAAAAGCCCATACAAACCAGGCGGTCACCCATCCAAGTATTGACCGAGCCCAACGTTGCTTAACTTCGGTGATCGGACGAGAACCGGTGTTTCAACGTGGTATGGACGTTTGCCGTAGACTTGAATATCATCGTAAATTGTAAAAGCCACGTTCATAAAAAATGAAAACGTTAACAACGTTAGACTATGTGCTTTTATACGATAATAATTTAGCTTTATATAATAAAATACGTCTTCACTAGTGAAAAAACAAAGCGTACTGAAGGGAAGATCTAGCACGTCACTCAAGCAGACAGACGCGGATGACAAAGAGGCATCGCTATATGCAAGAAGGTTAGATGGAAAGGAGAAGGTTTGTTATAAATACGTCGAACCTACACAGAAAACAAAGAACGTAATCTCATAGTGGGTCTAGCCGATGGCTCGGACCTCTAAATGAATTATTAGTGATAAATTTTTCTAATATCATTTTTTAATTTTTAAGTTCTACAGATTTGTGTATTCCAAAAATAAATACATATCTACCTACCTGCATGATGCTATTTTCATTTTAATATGAAATTTTAAAACGAATCATCGAAATTAATTATCGACAAATTCGTTCAATGTTCCCAACCCGCGACCTAAGTGCGACCTTGAAATAGCCAATCACAACGCCTTTGTTCCAGTCCCCGCAACCCGCGCCTTCCTCCAATTTCGGTGCGTTTGAATCGGAACAAAAGTATTATAATGGACCATCTAGTGGGGGTTATCTGTGGCTGATAATAACTACCTACTAAGAAAGAGATAAAGGGACTATTATAGATAGATCTTCTTGTAGAACGGGTATTTAACGTGATAACGTTTGTAACGTGGTGGTCTTGACAACAATCTTGAGTTATTAAGATACGTATCTTATAATAAAAATCAATTGCAGTTAGTTTTTCTTGCTAAATCTTAAGAACAGCTGGGTCGAGGTTTTGAAATTTCGTGTGTTCCAGATTATTCCAGGTAGATTTATTGATTGATTCAGATTTTGTTCGTAAAATCACAAAGATTACCTTGAAGGATTAAAAGGTAAAAAAAACTAACTAAAGAAAGCGGGAAAAACCGCGGGAGGTTTAGCTAGTAATACAACGTTTAATTTAGTAAACGTATTTGTTACGATGGGGAATAAATGTGTTAACTTACAATTTGAAACATATTTTACGTACGAACCCACAAGTTTTTCATTTGGTCAAATATTTAATCCAAAATTCTCAATTCTGTTTCAGAAAATGATTTGTACGCAATCTGTAACCCGTGCATTTTGTTCTGTAGAGCAGGTTGATGACGGTGGGTCAGTGCCTGCCGGCGGCCTGCCTGAAGCCCGACGTCACGGAGCTCCTGCGCTTTGCTGAGGACAGCGCACACGCCGCCGCCTCCGCGTCAGGCCTCGGCGCGACCATCAAGACCAATAGCATCCGCCGCGTGCCAGGCGATTATAACGTCTATGCTGACCCCAAAGTACATATTCTTGGGTGAGTTTAATAATCAAATAATAAATAACCAAATTATCAATTTATTGGTAAAAATATTTTACACGTCAATTAATATAATAATAATCATAATAAATGTCAAATAGTTACTAAATTAGAAATGTCTAATTAAAAGAATTAAAGCAATTACAAAATTTAAAAAATTACAAATGTCAATAGGTAGATACAAAAAATGTCAAAAAAATTCAAATGTCAGATATTCGTCTTGATATTATAGCTATTTATTGACTCCTGCACTTCTCTGGGGATATAACGCATTCCACCGCGTTAGGTTTCGGCGCGACAGACATGACCAACAAACAGCATCCGCCGAGTGCCAGACGATTATAACGCCTGAAAATAGTGAGAAAACATGGGAATAAAGCGGGCGAAGCCGCGGGCGGTAACAATTAATACAAAATAATTAAAACCGTAATTTAGCTAAAGGACTTTTGAAAGCATTATTACATTTATTAGCATCTACTTAAAATTAACTGGTGACTAATTATTAGGCACGCAAGGGCCTATTTGGTAATACTATATCATTACACACGATAGCCTTATTTTTGAAAGTAAGGCCGTTTGTCTTATATTATATGGATAAATATCTAAACAAAACTTGAAACAATCTTACACATAAACATAATCCAGCTAAATATTTTCAAGACTATAAATTTTAATTAAATTGGGTATTTTGTTTGTTTAAAATTATTTTTGCATAATTATCTACTTATTTAAATAAGATGCTACGGGGCTAGATGTTGCTGTATGAATTGTCCGGCAATATTTATTTATTTATATCATAATCTAAATCATAATTATGATAAAATTATGCCCATTTTGGGCATGGGGATTGTGTTACTAGACCAGCATTTTAACACAGTGTCTCTATCTACTCTAACAAATAGGGTGCAGATTTTCCGCCCTCTCTTGTGCCTCTCTTCCTAATCGAGATCATAGAACATTTATAGACCAACCGAAGTTAGGCATTTCATACAAGAATGGGCACGAAGCAATCTGTTGTACGAAACGTTATTCATCCAGCGGTTTATCCCATTCACAGCGTTGCTTCCAGCGCTGAATAGCCAAGTCACACGCCATATGACATGGTAATGGAGTCTCGATAACTCTAGCTAAAATTGCATGAAGCTTGACAACACTTATTTACGACAATGAGCTGACCAAACAGATTTATGATTCTCCAATGGAAAACAAAACTGATCGTATATTTTGGGATTAAAAATTAATAGAACTATATAATATACTTACACCCAATTTATAAACTATCATGGTTTTTAACAATATTTGAAGTTGAAACGGAATATTTTAAAAAGTACTATGATTTATTGAAAAAACAACCCAACAGTATACTTTCATCTAACTTTTCAAAATAGACAAACATTAAACAATCTAAATATTATGTTTTTAGTTAGGTACTAGTGTTTTATGCATTTACATTTAAATACAACTCTAGCACAGCCACGTTATTTTCGGGTTAATAAAACATACATCAAAGTCATAACTCAGTAATGTCAAACATTGGATTGTAGCTAAATCTCCGGCCAATTGCTATTATTACTCGCTTACCCTTCATTTCACGCGGCGCGTGTTATGAGCCTCTTTTATTGCTAAATAAACAATAGAGATGAAACTCTACTAGTTATTTTGATCTATTGTAGTGATTAAAATTAAAATCATTTTGCGTATTAGATAGTTTCTCAACAAGTAACAACTTGCACAGACGCTGTATGTTTTTCATTTACCCAAATACTGATTAATGTACTCATTATATAAGTCGATAAATTACCTACAACAAGACGTCGCTCTTGATAGGAATAGGAACGGATTGTTAGAGTCGAGGGTTAAATCAAGTCAAAACTAGAAAAAAATTGCCTGTTTTCATCTTAACCGTGGTAGAGCATAGGGAATTCAAAGAAATTTTAAAGAGAAAAGCTATTGCAGAAGTACACATTCATAGAAATGAATTTCATTGCTCTGCAACTTTCTCAATACTTCATCGCAAATACGCCTCCAGCAATCACATTGTTTCACACAATCGATGTGATTTATGGCTGATTTGTACCAACAGTATATTCTGAAGTAGAAACAGATTTTCAAACTTGGTGAAATTATTCCAATTCAAAAACCAATTAATTTAAATTACGTATAAACAAGTGTCTGTAACCAGTGATTACATACATATGGATCCGAAACGTGGTGCTTCATTATTGGCCCCATTAACAGGCTCAGAGTCCATTGACTCCAACAAATATTTTAACATGAAGAGATTTTATGGAAAGCGCTTTTGTTAAAAATTATGTCTACTTATTTACTTATTCTGATTGTGTTCGGTACTGGCCTCGGCCAACTGCCAACACTCAGTAATAAGCAATTAGTTGAAAACTTGCTCCCGCCCAAAATTACTGCGAAACTAAGATTACTGGTCTTGTAACAACGTTAACAGCCTCTCAACAGATTCCATTAGAATTTAGATAAGTTCTCTAATTTTGGAGTGAACGCTGAACAACTCAATATACTGATTTGTTTAAATAACAACTGGTCTTAATGATGCCCTTACCTTTTAATTTTAACAGTGGAGTTGTTACATTGACTTATAAAAATAGAGTAATTACCTCAATTATGTTTAATTGATCTCTGGTATGAAGTTCACTAAAATACCTTTTAGCTAGACTAGACTGAGACTAGACTACACAGTTACATTGTTAGACTAGACTAGACTTCTACAGTTACATTGTTAAAACGATTGTCTACAATTTTGTGCTAATGTCGCCAGGTGTTCTATCTCCAACTGAAATAGTTTTACAGTCGGAGGAAAATACCGACAATTTGTTCAGCTGAAAACTTATTGCATCGAGTTTTCCGATATCGAACCAAACCAAATCGGATTTGTTGTTTTACTCCATTTTCGTGGTCGGTGTTGTAACGCGGAGAGAATAGTTTTTACCCCCAACTCGTTTCGACAAATCGTAGGTCATAATAGTACGTGTTATCTCTATATTCACATCGGGTAAATGGGGGACCTTTATCCGGCACACTTTTAAGGATTAGCGACATAACCTAGATATTTTTGGAAAGATTTAAGATCAAATCAAATATTTTATAGGAATAGGGTACTTTTGATATGACCGACGTTTCAGTCACACCAAAACACCAGGTCACTTATTACAATACATACGCGCCTTAAAAGAATAGATAAAGACATAATATTTAAAAAGAAAATAGTTGTGACATCCTTTGCGACGCAAGAGATTATTCGATTCCCGACCTGGAACAACAATTGTTTAAACAAGTATTGCAGTAATTCGCCCGAATTCAGGTACCCGTAACACAAGCTCCAATCCATCAACGAGATCTTATGTTAATTGTCCAGAAAATATTTATTGATTTATGTATTATATGTTATTCTTAGTCGCTCTTTTTTTAACAGGGCAGGAACAGCGGTGGTATTTGTCCTACTGCTGGTCGCATCGCTGTACGAAGGCTACCTGGAGCGTCGGTACCGCAAGCTCAACGAGCAAGACTTGGAGCTGGCCAGTGGGAACCAAAACAAACCTGTTGGTACTTCCGTAGTTCTACTTTTGATTTACTTATTTTAGCACTTGTTAATATTACCGTTAGAGTCGTGTTAGCTAAGAGGAAGCACACTCCACTTTAATTTCGAAGGTCGTGGGTTCAAACCCTGCCACGCACCTCAGGATTTTTCTTCTTGAAAGATTTATGTAGGCTTTGAAAACACGTGCTCTAACAAACATCGTGAGGAAACCGGCATGTTTCATTCACCAACCCGCACTTGGCCAGCGTGGTGAATTAAGGCCTAATCTCTCTCGTCAAGAGAGATGTCCCTGTGTCCTAGCAGTGCAAACGGGGGATTTACATACTTTTGCAAGAGGCTTGGTGATAGCAGTCAGTTAGTTTGAATCATAATCAATATCTTCAATGGTTTATGAATGAACATGGAAACTTCCCTACATTTTCGAACAGCAAAATATTCGAAACTTTTCATGCCAATGAAGCTAGGTGTCGTAATAATGCAGACGGTAAACTTCCGGATACCACAACATAAGCTACTCGTGCATGCATGCACTCTACAACTTTAGACTAGATAACTGCTATGAACAACAACAAAAACATGCGAAACAGTTTATCAAGTTTATGTCGTGGCGTTGGCGGGTATTCTGCGGAATGCGTTTGTGGTATTTGCAGTAAATTGATAATTTCTGGATTTATTTGTAAGGTAATTAAAAAAAAGAATGCTTCCGCATTTGTTATAGCACAGATAACAGAATACAGGTTGGGCGGAATAAAATAAAGAGGAAAACTTTAGTAGAATCGACTATGTAATTCGTATGCAAAGCGAGTTGTTGTTGCAGGTTTAATTAAATCCAAATCAATTTTTGTTTTTCGTTTCCTCAAGTATTCTAATTCCATGAAAAATTCGAAAAAAACTGAGATGAAAGCTCAACCAACGTTTTATTTATGTTATTATTTTTTCAATTTAGGTAATATACCCGTTTTTCCCCCGAAGGGTTAAAAACGGTTATTTCGAGTCCAGCCTAGGCTAGACCCACTATGAGATTACGTTCTTTGTTTTCTGTGTAGGTTCGACGTATTTATAACAAACCTTCTCCTTTCCATCTAACCTTCTTGCATATAGCGATGCCTCTCTGTCATCTGCGTCTGTCTGCTTGAGTGACGTGCTAGGATTTCTCTTCAGTACCTTGCGACGGCAAGGGTTAAAAACCCGTGGGTCTAGCCTAGGCTGGACTCGAAATAACCGTTTTTAACCCTTCGGGGGAAAAACGGGTATATTTAGAGGTCCGAGCCATCGGCTAGACCCACTATGAGACTTGTCTGTTATCTGCCGGCGCTCAAGAGAGAAAGAAAGGGAGCGTATTGTGACAATTAATAAAGTATAACATACTTTGGTAAAAACTCTGATAATATTGTTTAGCAACAAAAATACACTAAGATACAACAAGCAACAATAAATTTAATTTTCTATCACTTAGACAGGTCTGAACTCTGAAGTAATTTGATAGACTAATTGTTATGTAGTGTACGACCGGAAAGGTGTACCTACTTATTTCTTTGATATAATGCTTTAAAAAGGTCTGTTATTTATAATTTTTTTCAACTTCTCGTTTTTTATAAACTTCATCAATATCTAGTCTGCGGTGAGCGACTGCTGCAACTGCGACGGAATACTTCCAGAAGAAGCCCCAAGTTTAGCATCTTTAAATTATTTGGACAACCATCCATCACTTTTCGACTAGCTGCCTGAACTTGTGTTCAGGCAGGACACGTTATAATGAACAAATTATTCAAATTATCTCTAGCCGATCTTCTTTACGCAAAAGTAGAAATCAAATACTTAACCCCAAACAAAATTAATTAAACTTCTTATCCATAATTTACACATAAATAACCAACCAGATTGTTGATGTAAATTAGAATCACAAAGTAATTAGTATTTGGGCCATAGACTTGGGTCAAATACTGGCCAAAATGTAAAAGATAATTCCAAGCCTTCACATGAAATTCGCAATCATGTTAAAAAGTGCACTCGGCGTCCCGAATGAAAAAGAAATAATTTCCAAACCTCTACTGAATCTCTTTCTACTTTGAACTGAATTCTCAACTGAATAACTTTTAGGACATGTCTTACTAAAAAGCGTTGCTTGAAATAGATTCTGACCTATGGAGATTAGTAAAGTACATACCACAGATTTGTGGACCAAAAATTAAGGCTGGAGCTAATCACTCAGATTTATGTAAAAAACCCAGGTGTTCTGGACTTGGATGTAAAAATCTATGAGATTTGATGCAGTCCATTTCCACCTCATGCAGGGCTTATGATACGTCCTGAAAATATTGTCACGCCATGATGACTTCAAAAGACATGGGAAATCTAGAAGGCCATCCTGCTAGAAATTTTGAACCACCCCATATTATCCAAGATTCCTTTAATAAGGAAATAACTCTGGAGTAGGTTTTTTGGTCCTCTTTTCGATAAAGTTTTTCTAATATCATTTAAGGTGCCGCTGTTGCCCTCATTTTCAGATCGGACTACCAAACCACCTACTTCCACCGTCCAAATATGATCACGAAAGTCCCCGTGGTACGATACAGGTGGCTGAGAACTTGCGGCATCAGATATGGTGACGGAAAAAACCAAGCTAGATCTCATGCCCATCTCCTGGTGCAAGCCTCTACGTAAGCACCTTCTGGTCTAAGGAAACTATACGGCTGACCTCTCAGAAGTAAATAGGTTGACTTGAGGAGTGCTCTACCTTTGAAATATCTAGAGAGCGATTTCATTTGCTAGCGTCCACTCTGGTTATGTCTCTATGTGTGAAAGATTGTCCGCAGTCAGTTACATGATACATCCATCCTGGAAAGTCTTTGGCGGAAAGATGGAGCCGAAGTCGATCGGCAGTTCTAATAATCTCTGTGACTAGATTTAGTAATATCATCGATTTTGTACCACATTATTTTGAATTTAGGCGACCACTGTCTTGTTCTCGGACTGAATAAGTCCGGACTGGATGCACTCCCTCGAGTTATACTGACAAAAATTTAACGCCTGAAGTAACCACCCACATCTTGTTTGCTGCAGTGTCAGTCTTCTTGCCGATGATTCCACACCCCTTGCCATTTAAAACCACCACATGTCATTTAAAGATTTCATTTATTTCCATAAAATCCTAAAGATCACTTGGACAAGTCACTGCACCCGATCCTAAAGCTGAGGCGTCGGTTTTAATAAAGATCACCGCTGCTTCGCGATGTAACGGAGTTGAAATCTTGAGATAGACTAGCCACCAAAGGCATTCTCGAATCGTTTCCTGAAATTGGCAATTAAAAATCCCAAATTCAAAGTTTGGCAAAGGCCATAGGCGCCGAAGTAAGACTAAAATGTAGACAGGTCATTTGATAAAACAGGTCTTGAAATCTTAGCTAAAATCTTCTGTGACTTCCGGCTATAGGGACATCATGATAAATTCTCTAAAGTCAAAATTTTTCTTCCCATCGGGTTTCACTTCGAATATAGGGAAACCCGTTGGCGTTGGCCGGTACCGAGGCCCATAGTGTTTGTAGCTCCAGAATTTCTGGTACCGGATAAACCAAGATTTATAAATGCTGTTTCTAGACAAAATAAATTCGGTGTTAATGTTGAGGGTGCCCCTAGGTTCTGCTAGACATACTCTTTCTGGTGTAAAATACCGGCGTATAAATATATCAATATTTCTTTTTGAAATACCAATCGTAATACAAACTTATTTTCAGTGTTGCCGCCCTTCTTAGAGGGAATTTTTAGGGTTTCTTACACCATTATATAAACCACCATGGTTTTTGTAGACCTAAAAAACTGAAACTGATGCGGAGGCGTTACCCTTAACGCCTGCAAAAAGTTGTCTATCGCAGAAAAAGACAAAGTAAGTTGGTTTTCTGGCGATCCAACACACATACCGTAGGAGTTGGTCTGATACCGAAAGAAACTTTAGATCAGGACCCAATAAATGCTTTTCATGGCTTCTAATATGCTCTGAGCTGATGATCTCCCGTCTTCTCCAGTAGCCTCTAGGAAGGCCTCCCTCTGTATTAAAAGCCCATGAGTAAAAACTTCCAGGATATGGTCAAACTAAGTTATCATCATTACATCAGATAAAGGTGGATTTACTTTCGAAGTCACAAAAACTAGGGCAGTATGTAAAACTTTTTCTGCCATCATGAGTCATCTGCCTCCAGGCAGATGACTCAAATATCCCATTAGACACGTGGGTCTTATCTACCAACTTAGTGACGGCCGCGTTCAAGGCACTGAATATTTCAGCTTCTTTGCCAAGGTCTGGGCCAAGATGCTTTCTTGTTTGCTTAGAGGTTAAGCTGGAGTAAAAAAATTTTATTAGAAACCCTTTCATTATCTATGGACTCGACCACATAAACTCTTATTCTCATAGACAACATAGGCGACGGCTACCGTTGTTATTGTCTTTTATTTATAGCTTTGTCATTGCCCTGACGGAACAAAAGCTAAAGTTAAATTTTTCTACTATAAAGATAATAGTGCATTCTCCATAAGTATTTGCTGAGCCAATTTAACTGAAGCGTATATAAGAGCCCGAGTAAACGTTCATGCCATAAGTTTTATCTTTAAGGTCTTGTACGACCCTTCCATGAGCTCCGAAAGGAGAAAAGCTTAAGCCAACTCTGAGGTAGGAACTGTAAAAAGAAGCTTGTTCATAAACTGTGGATCAGGTGGATCTCCAAATAGCTGTTCTTTAACATAAAACATAACTTCGAACTTTGGCCTACTCCTTAATTTATTCTAGAAAAGTAGGAGCAATTCGCGCAACAATCAATGCACATAAAATTCTGCATCTTCTGAAAAATCGAGAAGCTCTTAAGAACATTAAGCATAGGCATATTTAGAGAAAAGTATGCTCAAGCTGGCTAGGTGAACTGAAACATTTGTATTTGTTTTGTCAACGTTGCCAACGTCGGCTGACTTGAACCGACGGCAGGTCGTTTGAAGCAACGACAGGCAAATTGCGCCGACGTCGCGGGACGACGGCTCAAACCGAGCCATCGAACATCTAACTACTCCATTTAATAATAAAATTCCTATTAAATTTAAAGAAGCGTCGCGCCGGGGCATATGAACAGCCAACGATAGATACTCCATTCCTATTGAGAATAACCGATTTGCTAAAAGTGGAATGCACGCTTTAACGCGGTGATCTAGGCTATTTGAGCCAGAGACGTTTCAAAAAGAGCCGTCGTATCGGGGCATCTGAGCCGCCAACAATAGATACTTACACCATTCCTATTGGTTAGGAATAACCAATTTGCTAAAGGTGGAATGCACGCTTTAAAGTGGAGATCTAGGCTATTCGAGCCGGAGACATTTCAAAAAGAGCCATCGTATGGGGGCATCCGAGCCGCCAAAAACAGATACTTACACCATTCCTTATTGGTTAGGATTAACCGATTTGCTAAAGGTGGAATGCACGCTTTAAAGTGGCGATCTAGGCTAAACGAGCCGGTGACAGCTCAATACGAGTCGTCGCGTCAGGGCATCTAAGCCGCCAACAACAGATACACCATTCCTATTGGTTAGGAATAATCGATTTGCTAAAGGTGGAATGCACGCTTTATGTGGTAATCTAGGCTACTCGAGCCGGCGACGGCTCAAAACGAGCCGCGGCGTCGGGGCATCTGAGCCGCCGACAACAGAAACACCATTCATATAGATTATGAATAATCGATTTGCTAAAGGTGGAATGCACGCTTCAACGTGGTGATCTAGGAAACAGTCGGATGGAGCTGTTCCTCTAATAGTGACAAGTGTGGGAAAGCCACGACTTGATTAATCGTTTAATAAAAGTTACTTACCTAAAAAGCCCATACAAACCAGGCGGTCACCCATCCAAGTATTGACCGAGCCCAACGTTGCTTAACTTCGGTGATCGGACGAGAACCGGTGTTTCAACGTGGTATGGACGTTTGCCGTAGACTTGAATATCATCGTAAATTGTAAAAGCCACGTTCATAAAAGATGAAAACGTTAACAACGTTAGACTATGTGCTTTTATACGATAATAATTTAGCTTTATATAATAAAATACGTCTTCACTAGTGAAAAAACAAAGCGTACTGAAGAGAAATCCTAGCACGTCACTCAAGCAGACAGACGCAGATGACAGAGAGGCATCGCTATATGCAAGAAGGTTAGATGGAAAGGAGAAGGTTTGTTATAAATACGTCGAACCTACACAGAAAACAAAGAACGTAATCTCATAGTGGGTCTAGCCGATGGCTCGGACCTCTAAATGTTTAATTACGTGGCCTGTGTACAATAATTTAGAATGCTTTTTATATTTTATTTTATATTATATTTTAAAAAGCAAAATTTCTTTAAACGAAATCATAAAGCTAATTCCCTGAAAACATGTCTAGTTGTGTCCTCAGTGATGTCACAGAACTAATGTCCCACATTTATACCTGCCTACGAAGAAATAATATCCATCCTTTGTTCGTTATCTTTTGGACATGTTTGCTATAATAATAAAGACAACCTTTGTATCTAATTACTCCATGTTACCAAAAATAATGACGTCATCATCCCTTCACAACATTCGTCCTATCAGATTATTTATTTGCAGCGGGATTTCAATGTTATGTGAGAACTTTTAATTTTGCATAAGAAATTATTATTTTTACAGGATTAATAGGTATAACCTAAGAGCCCGTGATGGCCAGACCTTCCTTTAATTCACAAGCGTGAAAATTATTTCATGTGTATGTCTAACATAGGTAAGAATAACCCCCAAACATGAAACCTGGATCGCGGTTGCTTTGGGAGATAACAACCTTTTACCTGTTATCTCCCAAAGGAACCACGATCCAGGTTTCATGTTTGGGGGTTATTCTTACCTATGTTAGACATACACATAAAATAATTTTCACGCTTCAGAATTAAAGGAAGGTCTGGCCATCACAGGTTATTAGTCTATACTAAGAGCCAGGTCTGGCCAGACCTTCCTTTAATTCACAAGCGTGAAAATTCTTTCATGTGTATGTCTAACATAGGTAAGAATAACCCCCAAACATGAAACCTGGATCGTGGTTCCTTTGGGAGATAACAGGTAAAAGGTTGTTATCTCCCAAAGCAACCGCGATCCAGGTTTCATGTTTGGGGGTTATTCTTACCTATGTTAGACATACACATGAAATAATTTTCACGCTTGTGAATTAAAGGAAGGTCTGGCCATCACAGGCTCTTGGTCCAGTACTGTTATAGTTTGAACGCGATAAGAATACGTTTAGGACACATGTCAGTTTGACACGTTAGTGATGGGCACAACATAATGAGTTCGTAACCGTTCCTCCAAAATGAACCGCCGCGTTATTTTTAAGATTATTTTCGTTTTAAATTGGCGGAATCATTTAATATTTATATTTTAGTAATTTAAGTGGAAACCGACTGTTTTAGCGTCACAAAATGGCGGCCCATAACGCCATTTGGGGTTATTATTTTAAACACAAATATAAAAATGCCACTTTCTTTCGCGCGTTCGGTTTGGTCGTAGTTTTATTCTTATATTTAATAAAATCTTATAGTCCATTATTTTCCAATTCTTAAACGTATTATTTTTTAAATATAACTGTAACAGATAACGATACTGTTGTTGCCTGTTATTTTTAGCACAACACTACCTACAAATATAAAGCACTGACATAACCTTGTAATAGCGCAATATTATCGCAATATTATTACGCAGATTTAGAAAAATATTGTTTACCAAGTTATTTTACACTCAGTTTGGCACAAAATTATTAGATTCATTGATTATTGATATAATAATGTAGATTTAATGCTCATCAATTGTTAAAACGGTAAACAAACATCAAAAATATTTTTATCGTAACTGCAACGCCATTACAAAGTTACGTTGTCAGTTCAATCGCGATGTGTCAGGAACGCAAAGTCTCGACGGCGAAGGTTTTTTTATATTAATAAAGCGAAATACTGGTAGTATTTTAAAAATCGTAGAAACTTTTTATAGGTAATAAGTGCCGTGTGATATTACCTACCTTATTTATTATTATTATTAGATTGTACCTTAGGGCCGTGAGGGGCGTGAGTGTTGCCAATTCGTGCTGTACCCAGTACATATTCGTAGTGTGGGACGTAACCTGTTAATGATGATTATGAATAAAAATAGCAGACATTTTCTGTAATAACTAAAGAAGTATAAATAGTTGTAAGTCAAATAATGGGATAATACTGATGTGGCTGTTACTGGAATATAGGTAGTTAATTGAGTGATTACTTTCTCAACTTTCCACGTTAATAAGAAACGAAAGGATTAGTTACTTTGTTAGTCTAGTTATAACTGCCATCAATCATCTCGATCCTAGACCGGAAGTAATATACGTGATCCATACATTTTATATGATAATACTTATAGAAGAGCTATTTAGAAGAGTTATTCGTCATCTCGCCCGATAAAAACTCGCACGATTGGGCGACTTGGCACCTTTCGAATTTAAATCATATTTCTTTCGTCAACTCGCCCGACCATAAAAATGTGAGTAACTATGTACAGTCAACGACAAAAATCCCTCATAAAAAAGTTTTATGATTGGACTTAAAATAAAACATAATGTTATTGTATCATTATTTTAGTTATATTTCAAAATCAACATCTTAAAATACAAAAGCATAATATAATACACCAAATAAAAAATCAACGTCAAAATTAAAAATAAGTATATAATTATTCACAGAAGGTCTTGGACTTATTAGATAAGTATAAAAATACAACCAAGAAAATATTTAGCATGTTATTTACTAGATAAAGAAATATAATTAACATTAAAAAATAAAATCAACAATTACTTACTACATTATTACAAAAGAATTCGCCTTGTCATCACCTAAGTATAAAAATGTAATCAACAATATCACGAAACATTTGGCGTGCTATTACCTAAGTATAAAAATATAATTTAAAATATAAAATAACCAACAATATCAATAACCAACAATATAGCATTTGGCGTGTTACTATCTAAGTATGAAATAGTAATAAAAGATAAAAAGAAAGAGATAGCGCTATCCTTTTGTTTAGTTTCAATTTTTTTACCTGGCTGTACTTTGTACGAGTTGACGATAGACATATTAGGTAAATACGAAACGGGCGAGTTGACGAAAGAAATATCATTTAAATTCGAAAGGTGCCAAGTCGCCCGATCGTGCGAGTTTTTTTCGGGCGAGATGACGAATAACTCATTTAGAAAGTTTTACGCAGTTTTATAGTTTTGCTTAAATAATGGTTTCTACGTTTTTCAAATAAAGTATCGATAGATACTTTATTGACATGATAATGTCATAAATCTCTATTACGGCTTATAATATATAAACATATATGTATTTATCAATACCTAATGACAACAATATAAGTAATGAAGCAGATGTGAAAGCTGTTAAGATGATGAAGATCCTTTTAACAAATTCAATGCCCACCTTCAGCGGTGGAGGCTGAGGGCCTACAAGCTACAAGTTACAAGCATAAAACTAATTGGGGTGTGTAATGTTGATGATGATAATGATGTATATTACCGTTCATCATAACTATCTACATATATTACGTCTCACTAACTTGGTACAGATCTTCCTAGTTGGAACCTGATATGGGTCTTGAAGGATCTGTTTACAAAACGATCACGAATTACTCGAAAGTTTTTAAAAGCAGGGTAGAGTACATCACGCCGCACGTTTTACGTTACCACATCGTGCCACAAAATAATGCTTTGACGCATTTGTCTTTTTAACCATACTGTTATGTTTTTGAAACATTGTAAGCTTCATGGAAATAACAGTGGTGCTGGAGGCAGGGTTTTGGAACGATGCGGTAGCGTTGCGGTTACACCGGTGTCGCCAGCAGAATTGAGTTTTCCTTTTAGCTGCTCGTAATAGGGTAAATTCGTTGTGTAATCTTGTAATATGCCTTAGAAGCGTAAAAACCTTGAGTATTCGTGGAACCAGGCAAACACCGTGCCAGATGAAATTTGGAAGATTAATATAACGTAAATTTCATTTATTGGGGCTTAAATGAGCAGATGTTATTATGGCGTGTACAGGTTTACAGGATATTAACGTATTTGAAGTTGTTGCAAAGGTGTTTCTAATACTTTTTACATTTTAATAAATTCTTTTTGGTAGAAATGGTATTTGCTATGTTTATCTGATTTCCATTTTCAAAACCAACTTTATTAAATATCTTAAATAACTTTTAATAACTAAATACAATTATTAAATTTAAGTTTTACAGACTTATCTCGATCGTTTGATATCTGAGCAAAATCTGTCTTTATACATTGCTACATCAAAGGTAAAAATTCCTCCTGTCAGTTCTATAATAAATTGACCCTTTTACCCTAATTCCCACTCAATAACTTTATCAATTAATTATAATAAAACGAGGAAAGGCGGGATTCAAATTAGATTTATTAGCCTATAATATCCCAAAATAATTGGTTGTTAACTCGATCTTCTAATTTTCAATATCAAAACTTTGGACAGACAAAAGTTGTACATAATCTTATCAAAGGTAAAATCTGATGAACATTTAATGTTTATAAATCGAAGTTAGTAAGTTAGGGTTACCTATTTAAATAAGAATATTATATAAATAATAAAAGAATATTATATATATAAATAAGAATAAATAAAAATAAGAATATTGTTGCAAGCTATCTTCAAGCTATAAAATTGCTATAGTACCTAATAAAATAGCAACTCATGGCACAGCGAAATCTTTTAATTAACGATATAAATAAAATGTGGGTTTTGTCATTTTAACAATAGTAATGTAATAATCTTTTGTATTCATATTTTTTGAAGATTCAAAAAATATGAATACAAAAGACTGCTATAAACTCGAAGCTTTCCCAACATAAAATGCACTAAAATTTGAACCGTACGTGAAATATTTCAAGTATTAAACAATAGAGAGGTCCATACAATCAGTTGAAAACTATGAATAGGACTAAAGTGATTCCAGGTTGTGTTATTGTTTTGTACCAATGTTAGTGACTTTGTGCAGCACCATCGCATTTGAAACTTATTAAAATTAAAAATAGTTTTTAAATCTTTTATAGACCAAAAGACCATTTTCTTTTTCATTTGTGTTTTATTTTCTAAACAACATCTAATTGCCTTTTATTTCTTTGTTCCCTACATAGCATTTATGATTCAAATAGAAGATGTAAATTATACACAGTCATTTAAATAATGCCGACTTATTTTGAAATTAATTTTTATTTCTAGAGCAACCCTCGTCATTTATCATGTTAATTGTAAGGGTCCTTTGCTTCTCAAGTGCTAGATATTCCAGTATAAAAATACCAACAAAAAATAATTTATTTAATTAAAATTACGCTTGAGTTGATCTCAATTGAAATTTGTACCCAAGTTTGAAAATGCCCAGCCTTAAATGTCGCAATGATAAATTCATCGCCTAATTATAAAATCATGCGTTTGAATTTCGAACCTTGATGTAATTAAGAAATTTGATTTCCGCCCTACATGTATTCTTAAAAGCTTTTAATAAGGTCTAAGTATAATATTTACAACCTTATGCGCGTAACATAATTTGCCCACCAAAGTCTATATCAATAGTAATCAATACCTACCTATATAGCTTGGAATCGACCATGGTATCTCAGGTTATCTTATAATGCAGACATGTTACATCATAGAAGTAGAACTCGCTGGCATTATGTACCTTCATATGAACCTAAAAATTATATAAGTAGGTACCAGTGTCTTTTGAACAGAAAAAAATGAAATGAAATTACTTAGTAAGTATGCATTGTGTTTACAGTTTCTATAATATGTTGCTTCATTGCAGAAACATAACAACATTTCGAACAACAATAACAATGAAGAAAAGCCAGTCAACAAGCGGGACAAGGATGAACGACGGGAGATTTGCGGTAAGAACATGAATAATAAAAGCTATTGAAATACGGTTACCAGGTACATACTGATAAATATTCTGTGTCATATGTACATAGTGTAGGCAGGTCGAAAGTTCTCGAATGGAGCGCTAGCGCGTCCTGAATAGCAAGAATTTACATTTGCTGACGTCGTATAAACTTTTTTACATAATGCTTTATTTAAGCGTAAATTGTAGGAAATTATAAATACGGATGCGATAGTTAGTCAGATGTGTGTTTATTTTAAAACGGTGCATGCAAGCAGCTACATCCGAAAATTCTGCAAGGAAAATAATAAATACCTGGAAATCATTAAGGGAGGTCTATGCCCAGCTGTGGACGTTGTCGACGAAATTTATTTGTAATCAAACGACTTCATAAAACGATTAACAAACTTTTCCAATCTGAAGTTCCTGCATTAAATGACAAATTAATTATTTGTATAGATATTTTAGAATAATTTATATTATAAAATTAAGCTGACTATTCAGAAGTGTTATTATGTAGCTGTGTTTTCAAGAAGGCTGCAACGTAAATTAATTTAATATTATGAGCTCTGGCTGAACTGAAGTTTGAACGTCTAGCCCAGGTTCTTTAAACTTAAATTACAAAGACTAGAGATATAATAATACATTAACTAAATAATAAATTAAACAGAGTAAACTTGTAATTTTCCATTTCTAAAGTCTAGACTAATAACATCTATTCTAACTGTGAACTCCATTTTACTTATCGAATAACCCTATAACGATTATTTTGTTCTATATTATGCTTCGTTAGCAGTCGTATAAGCTATTGAATTTGCATTTCAAAAGCATTGTGGGAGAATTAGATCTGTAAAAGAATATCTGGAATTTCATCTGAATAATATCGTGGTGTTATAAATGTAGATTTGGGTTTTATTTTCTTTGTTTTAATGCATTATCATGTTCTTCACGGTTGAAGGGTTAGGGGCAAGCGTGCAAACACGTAGAACGCTTGAACTGTGACACTTAACTGTGAATCTTGTTAGCTTTACACCTGGCTACGTCAACGGTTGTATGTAGGTACCTACTCGGTGCTTGTATTGGGTCCAGCCAAAGGTCTGTCTACAGTCCGTTAATTTACAAACGGAGGCAACCTGGTCAATTTGTACACATACACAAACACATGTGTAGGTAGCAACCGTATGGTTTCAAGATGAAGGTTAAACATACGTTTGAGAATTTTGGGACTAATTGCATTTGTACACTTATTCAACCCGTGAAATCTTTCTCTTTAAAAACAACACCCGCCCCGCTCGTAGGTACAAAGAATTAAAAAGCTTCTGATATTAATATCTTATAGTTAATCTGGATTGAAAGTTATAAGCTGAATTTCTCGAAAGGACTTAATCAAACTGACGGGAATATCCAGAGCGGTAATCTGTTCATTGAGAGAGATTGCGGTATCACATTCAAGCCTCTTCATCATGGATTATTCCGTTGTTTAGTCTGTGGTCTGTGATAGGCAGACATCGTTCAGCCCAGTAATGGTTTCATGTAAACCGTGTCAACAAGCTTTATTGATTTAGCGCGGAATCATCGTAGCTTATTGGGGCGCGGCAAACAACGTCACTCACCATACATAATGTTTGTTTTCACTCAAATACAATAACAAACAACATTCAGAGTGAAAATTAAATTTTATCAACCATACTGACGAGATGTCATTTTAATATAAAATGGTTTTGTATAGATATGATATTCAAACCCTACAGTTTATAATGTTGAATATTACGTTACATTTTTTTTATTTAAATAAACCACCAGACATGTCACCTTTATTGATTATATTTAGTTTGATAATCGATCTATCAAACTAAGCTATCGATAAGCTTGAAAGCTGTGCAAGTTGCCATAATTAGATACCCATCTATATCATTTCAAGATTTCTAAGAGTATTATGGGCTTAGTAGCACCGGCTAGACGTATTGACGTTGTAATCTGCTTACTTAAGGCACTAGATAGATTATTCGTTAGTGTAGAGTGTAGATGTAGATACATCAAATGATCCAATCACTCTATCAACACATCGTTTCGTTATTTAGGAGGAAAAGCTTTTTCACTCATGACATTATATGACCTAGATATCAATCTAGGACATAATATTTGCGAGCTATATCATACATCATAGACAATGACATGGAATAAAGGATTAAACCTGTTAGTACGTATAGAAAAAATATTTATTTATTATTAATAACAACAACACTATTACAGGCACAGTACACAATTCAAGCGCGCGAAGCCGCGGGAGGAATAGGTACATCTATATTATTGTGAGCGTATAATCATCATACAATAACCGCCAGAAAGCTTAACGAAGTATAGGTACAGTAAAGTAGACAAGTTTATGAGTTTCACCCTGGCATTCATAAAAGCTTAGAAGCTTATTTAGAACTGCTTCTCCCTCCATTCCAACTCATTGAAAACAGAACAAAAGGGACAATCAATACTCATGAAATATGAGCTTGGGTAAAGCTCTTTGTGAAACAAATCTCAAGTTTGAGCTTATTTCGTTGGCAATGATAACACAAAAGCCTGCAGTAACTAGTTAAATGAGTTAGGCGCTGATTGCGCTTAATTGTGACTGACCGTGAAGCTTATTGCCATCAAACAATAAATTGACGCTCAAACATTTTCCGTCGGTATTGATATTAAATTGTGGTTGGTAAATTAATATTCAAAATAGAAACATACATTTTATTTATTGTTAACTTTGTGGTTACAATAACGCCAGGATCATCATTTTAAATTTAATCTGTCATAAGTTCAGAATTCTAGCTATCCAGCTATGGCTTACAAAAACATAAGTCCCCCCCCCCCCTGAGGTGTAGGTACCAACGTCACTCAATGACTCAATACCTAACTATTTAGAGATAAGAAAATAGAATTACCTATATTTTATGGAATGTAATGTAATACCTAAGTATCAGATTACAAGATAAGAAAATACAATTAGATTTTATTAAGAATAAAATCTAATGAATATCAGGTTTCAAGGTAAGCCGACAG
This sequence comes from Chloroclystis v-ata, assembly GCA_963691955.1. Classification (NCBI taxonomy): domain Eukaryota; kingdom Metazoa; phylum Arthropoda; class Insecta; order Lepidoptera; family Geometridae; genus Chloroclystis; species Chloroclystis v-ata. The sequence goes on from OY829905.1 coordinate 9,863,551, forward strand.
AGATAAGGAATAATAAAACAATCTGTATTTAATTAATTAAGAGATAGAATTTTACTATAAAAACATTTCAGTAAAGACAAACAAACAACAATTTCCGTAACTAAACAAATATAACACGTCCACAAAGGTTTCAGGCGTACTCACATAATACTAGCTTAGCTACCAATAGTAGGTAAGGTACCGTACGATAAACAGAACCATTGTTTTAGGCGTATTGATGTAAGTACCGTAGGAGTATAAACTTAAGACAACAAAGCCTTGATACCTATGCTAACGTAATCGTGTTTAAGATACACTTTAATGGAAACGGAATTTGTCAGAAGTTGTGTTGTCTCTCCATCATTCCATTGAATGTAATAAAGTAAATAAAACAAAACAGAGTAATTTATTATTGCCATATTTATACAAATACCTTTTTCCGTAATTAGACTTAAAGTTGGTCCTTTATGCGTGGTTGGTCCGCTAGTGTAACCAGCCTTAATCCGACCAGAAACTCTAAATCGTCCTGGAGTCATCGTAGTCTTCACGCGGTGACCTCGGCAGTTGGAGGATTTGTATTCGTTGCGCTGTTACTCCCTCGCATTCTAGGAAGCAATCATCTTATTTATAAGTACAACAAAGAGTTCATTCATTCATTCTAGAACATGGTATTTGACAGGTACGTGGTCGGAGGTACTGCTGTCCTTCTCAGTGCTGTCAAACGGGCGCACCATCCTTAGCACAGATCGACCCAGCGAAGGCGCCCTCACTTGTGTTCACGGAATGAGGTAACTAATTAGAATATACAGTAAAATACAAAAATTGTGTGATTTCTGATAGGCGTTCGTATTTTATCAATCCCATTAGGCCAGCACCAGCGTGGTGAATTAAGGCCTAAGCTGTCCCGTCAGGAGATAATTCCCTGTGTCCCAGTGGTAATGTGAAAACTGATGAGATAAATATACTGACCACATAACCCAAGTGACGAATTCAGAATACTGACCAATCAGCGATTTTCAGGAAATTGACGAATTGCAAAAGTGACCAGTTGACGACAGAGACCAATTTTAGAAACTGTCGAGTAGTGATCTAATTCGTCAATAGGAGTGTATATGCTAGTATTTAACCAGGCTAGCGTAAGAAAGAAGACGTAAAATTTCTCTATTATCTTGTCTAGCCCTAACATTGCAACATAAGACTAGAAGTTTCTCGGTGGCAAAATTTATCCAAATTACATCACTGAGATCTCAACGTCAGCGTTCAATTTATGTAAAATTCCAAATTTTAACTTTATAACCTGCGGTTGCGTCAAAATCTCGAACAACAAGCCCTCGCTTCGCTTCATATTGATTTTAACTCAAAAGTTACCGCGCTGTTCAAATAAATTTATCTAAAGGGATTAACAACACATCAGAATAAATATCGTTACATTTATTTTCCTTGTAATAATTCTTAGATATATTGCGGAGCGCTAAATGGTACCCCTATTTTTATTTTTCTATTTTATCTCACGCTTAGATTTTTTACAAATAGAAGCACTTCAGCAGTATGTCGGCTTCCGGCGCTACCGGATGTAACAACAGTGACATCTGTGGTTACCAACTGATAGCCCACGTCATCTATTTCAGGAAATTGATACATGATGAACCCTGTTATGTCCGCGTCAATAGGTTTCTGATTTGATCTGTATTAAGTCAACTATGTTTATTATAGATACTATGTTGAAGCCCAACTTCGTATTGGTATAATGTATGTAATCTTGAAAAAAAACATTATAGGACTTAATATAGACTTAAGGTTTTGGATAGGTATACATAATTACCATGTTAATTAAGTGGGTTGGTGGTCGCAGTTAGTTGATGATCATCGCATCAAATCTACCCACTGATGGGTAGATTTGATGGGTGCTATTCTTTGGTCGTCACCACACGGCTTAAAAGCCTGACTAAGTATTAAGTATACATGAATTCTTCGTAAAATTTGAGATTACGTAAGCAATTTTATGCTGACAATGTGTTTTGTATATCCGAGCGAAAGTGAAGGATTACTCGCATAATGAAATGTAACGTATCGCCAACATAACTCAGATAATGTAATATGCATGGGCAGTTAGAAGAGATTTATCCTAAATTCTACCAACGTGGAATTTAATCAAAAATACAATTTTAGGCTGAATTTAAATAGACTCATCCATTTCAAAACAGATTAGGACCGCACTTCGAACTCGTTGAAAAGCGGTTTGCGGCCTTGAGATTCTATGGTCAGATAGGATTGGTGCGGTTCACTCGTAGAAAACCACTGAAGCTTGCACAAAAGCTAAAGGCATTACGAAAGTGGGAACTTTTAGCACCGCGTATAGTACGTCTGAAATGTTAAACCGCTCGTAAAAAGGAGCTTGCTTTAACACTTACAGTGACATCAAACTATTTTTGGTGTCGTCATTACGCCTTCTAGACGCACGGATTTATGAATGAATAAAACCATGTTATTTATCGCATCGGGATATAACAATATGATTACTAATAAGGTCTATTTAATTTAATGAAATCTGTTCAAAACTAGCGTCCTCGGTATTTTATAATTAATCAGATAATTAGTACTTACCTGTAACCCCAACTTCTATTACTACAGAACTGAATACTACTAAAAATTTATTAAACGTTCTTCTATATTATTATAAGGATAGAGAGATTTTACGCAATTTCAAACATGTCTAATATCTAACAAGTGAGTATTCTTTTTCTTTCCATCATCAGGTTGTCTGTAAGAAATTGCTTTAAGCAATAAGACCGCCCATTACGCATGTAGTTTTTATGTTCCTATGTAAATATTGATTATTGGTGTGTGTAATAAAGAGAGTAGGTCCCATTTGTTCCATGGAACATGACGTCACGGAACAATTTGAGAAAATATTTTCCCAATTTGTACCATGTACTATCTTATCTTATTCTCCTAAGTTTACCTTTATGTCATTGTTGTCAGGTTCATGTCCGTGATTTGGGTGATAATGGTGCACACGTACCTGACAGTGTTCTACGTGGCCGACAACAAGGTGATGCGGGTCGTCACTGAACGCAGCTTCTTCTACCAGTCCGTCGGCAACGCCTCTTATTGCGTTGACACTTTTTTTGTTATTAGGTGAGTCTTGTAGGATACGTTTAGAAATAAGAAATGAGAAAGAAAATTGTTTATTTATAGTTACAACCACACATAAAACAGTTATCTATACTAATATTATAAAGCTGAAGGGTTTGTTTGCTTGAAGAGCATATTATACATAAACAATAAATAAATATTGGTGGACACTACACACAACAAAATAATATAAACCATAGTTAAGTAGATTACACTTTCATAAAATCATATACACCGTTTTACTAATATAAAAGTTGTTTTTATATATTTAACAACAACTATACCTAATATTAATACCAATGAATCATCATAATAATATTCCTTACCATCTGCTCCACATAACATTAATGTAATATAACTCGTATTTCTTCTAAATTGACTTCATTGCCTTTTTTATAGCTGTCTTTGAACTTAGGATAAAAAGATCTTGCTGATGCTACAATACAAACAGAATAACGAATAAGATATGAAACAACCCAATTACATTACTTTAGCAATAAATGCTTTTAAGAACCAATCCTAAGCGAATGAATGGATAGGTACTTGAATGTTTCTAAGGTAATCTTCATAACTATAAAGTTTATCCTGACTGACTGTCTTATCGTCGCAATGCGTTGTCAAAGTTTGTAGCGGAACTGTTAATGCGTATGGCAGTTAAGTAGATACAGTTGTTACCTTACACCTTACTTATAGCATAAAATAACTTATTGAGTGCAGACATAAGTGTGTGTGTGCACTCCTAAAGTACAGTATATCTACCAAAAGTTTAGTTGTAAACTACTGAAGTGTAGACATGCCATCATGCAAGTAGGTAGGGTAGGGCGGGGCTAGTTGAGCAATTTTTCACTTGAGACGATATAACTCTTCAACTATAAGTCTCAATGTGTACTTACGCATCCTAATGGATAAGTAATATATCCTTTCGCAAAAGTGTCATAGTAATTTACTTTATATAAGTAGGATTTAAGAGCTATAGCGGTTTAAATGCAAAATGTCATGCATGCTCAACTTACCCCATAGGTGGGGTAAGTTGAGCAAGGGTATGGGGTAAGTTGAGCAGTTAGAAAGTCTAGCCAAACCATGGGTTAACTGTTAAATAGAAATGAAATACAACTTCGGTTTAACAATAAACCCTTTACTAAAAGTCTTTTAGCGACAAAACTTAAGCTAATTTTCTTTGAATAATCAACTGGAAATAGAATTAACATAACATCAACGTATCTTAAAATTAATTTTAGGATTAGATTCTGTTTTTCTGTTATATTAATAAGATCTTACTAAATCTAGAACTTATCACTTATTAATCATCGTTATCACTGTTGAAATTCATACAAAAGAAAGTAAGTCGAGCACCTGGCATACATTTTGTATGTGCCTATACAGCAGTTGAGCAACTTAGCTCAACTAACCCCTACCCCTAAATTTCAAATCAAAAGCGAGATTCTGAAAAAACGGTAAGAATTGTACACAGAAACCTTATGTATATCAAAAGTACAGTAAATTTATAAAAGATTAACACTTATCCGGTTGAAAACGGATATCATTTGACTAATACAGACGAAAACTTGCGGTGAACGAATTTTTTACTTTTTGGTATCAAAATAAACAATGTGCGCGTACGCTTCACTCGCTTGCCGAGCCACCACCAGTGGTTGCGCAATGAGTACCCCTCCCACGACCCCTTCTTTCCGCCATAGGATGCCCACGCGTGCGGTGAATAGTTTTCGAGATATTGCGATTGCCCAACTTGCCCCTATGCTCAACTAGCCCCGCTCTACCCTACCATCTTTAATGTCTTTCGAGAACCATAATAATCGTCATAGCAAACTTTTATAGCTCCTTTATCTGAGTTAGTTAATATTCATAACTATGCAAAATAAGAGCTATCTTGGACGTATAGTCTATCCGCAAAACCGCAGCCAGACAGATAAACAAACTTGAAAGCTTTTATGTGTAACTACAGAAATAGGTAAAATACCTAGAAAAAAATGCAATATCACAACGTTATCTTGGTCCACGCGGAGGAGTCGAACCCACGCCTTCCAGTATAACCCTGGCTTCGCTGACCACTACGCTATCGAGGCTAACGCTGTGAATTTCGAAAGCACTATAAAAATCAAATATTAAAGGTAAAATATCTGTTTTGTGATTAACTGAAACTTAGTTTAGACTAAAAAAACTGCCACTTAAATCATAGAACCAGGGAATAACTAAACCAAAAATATTTTTTAACTTGGACAAAGCCGCGAGCTAAGAACTAATCATAATCATAAAGAAAGGTCTTTCATCTTTTTAATATAACGTTGAAGCAACTGTGGTTGAGACTTTGGAGCCGTAATAAACCCTATGAATTTCTGTGTAGAAAATTTATTTTTACGTTTACACTTTGTATTTATCCATATCTACTTATAGTTATTCAAAGTGTTTTTGGCAATTGAACTTCTTATAAAAAGGATTTTTCAGCGGATCTAAAGCATTACCTATTGTAAAGTTGTAAGCTGATTAAAAGAAGTTTTTCTCGGGTGAATTTCATTGAAAGTTTAAAACGAAGTGAACGTGTAAATTGCACTTTAGCTTAGCGCTTGCTAATGCAGCGCTCTCTGTGGAGTAATTTACTTGACTTCAGGGCAGGAGCTAGCTTTCATTCTGAAACCTATTAATTAGATTACCTGGGCTTTGAGCACTAATGAGTGAATTTCCGATTTGAGGATACAATCATGGAAAATGTAAAAGTATGGTCGATGCTACTTTAACCTTGTTTTGTTTAAAGTTAGACAACCCATGGTGCGTAAAGATAGTTTAATCTTATTTAAATATAAAAAAAACACAAAACAATTTAATATACTTACACTAAAACCGAGTATCGGAGTTTACGGGTATTTTTATTTTGTAAATGTATTCTCACAGAAAACTTTCTATTATTTGGGGTTCTTTTGACTACAGCTAGTCAGCCCATCTGGTACTTATTGTAATAATGGAGGACATATAAAGTGGACTGCAGAATTGTCTCGATACCATCTGTTACGATTCCTTTGTTACAATGGCTAAGGGAAAACGGACCACTTATTACTTGGAGATGATATAAAAATACTAGCTTTAATAGAAAAAACGTATAAACTCGAGTTGTTAATGATTACCTAGTTTTTTTACGCCAAATGATGACTACGTAACAAAACTTTTTCAATCTCAAAATTATACAGCTTTTTGGCACTGTATTATTCAATTACAAATATTAAAAACTTTTAATTCATTATATTTCTCCATTTGCTTAAAAACCTAATTAATTTTATTTTTTACAGCGGTATCCTGGTAACCATCCTCTTCCTCCGAACCGAAGATAAGAAAACAGAGAGAAAAATCGAGCGGGAAAAAACACTGAACAAGAACTTGAACGGATACACGAACTCTGCCTTATCAGTGTCCGTTATCAGCCAGCAATCCTTCAAAGAGGACTTGCTCGACAAACCCAAAAACGAATGCTGCACACCCACAGATTTCATCTACGTTATAAAAAACTTCCTTATTCTATTCGGGTATCGTCTAGTCCGTCTCACTCCAGCCTACGGTTTCGTCATTGGTCTGAACGAGATAGCATTACGCTGGACTCATGATAACACGGTGTTTGAACCAGCCATCTATGATCACATCACCTGTGATAAGTATTGGTGGAGGAATTTGTTGTATATCAACAACTTGTTCCCTCAGAAGGATATGTGCATGGTTTGGTCGTGGTACATGGCCAATGATGCTCAGTTTTATGTGGTTGGAATTTTACTGCTGCTGATTTCTATCAAGTAAGTTGTGCTTATTTAAATTCTTACTGATCTAATAAATTAATTTAAATCTGATATAAAAGCCCAAATAACTTTTGAACCAGTTAATTACATATCACCAACATACATTTAGAGTTTAATTGAAATCTAAATCTTCCAAACTCTCTTTGATGCTTGATCATGCCATTAATAATTGCCCATTTTCTTAAAATACTTTCAAAAATTTTAAGATGAAGAACTTTTGGACAAAGTTTTACTTACACATTTCAACATCAAACATCTTATGAAAAATTTATTTTCTTTACCAGAAACCTGTACTGTAGATCTATAATTAAACAGTATAAATAGGAAATATTCTAATTTTTGTTAATTAAGGGGCCGGTGACGCTTGCAGGGAATTTCAATTCGAGGCGCTTGCGAAAATCGGCCCACATATCGCTATCTCTATTTAGCCGATGACGACAACCACAGTGTTTGACTGTGTGCGTGAGTAGTTAGGATAGCTCACCTGATGTTTCATGTCATGACCATAGAAAAAGATATCTAATGTTTTAATAATCGTTTGACGGCACCGGCTTCGCTTTTGAAACATTTGCTGCACAAACAATACGTGTTGAGATATGTTAGTTATCAAGCCGGTATGTTAAAAAATCTCAGTGAATGTTTAGTTTGCCAATGCGTTTTTCTCTTTCAAGTTTCTCAACAAAGTCTACATAAGAAATCTATCAAGAAATAGGTACCTACTTAGTATCTAAGTAAAACTAGGTTTTTTTTTAATTTCCGAATTTGGCTGGAGTGTAGGTAGGTTCGTCATACGGTTCTTCTACATGTATATTCTGCTTCTACTAAATTTAGGATTACAAAATTACGAGCATTATAAAATTATGATTAGAGAACAAAAGAAAGGATTTAGCGGTAAACATTTATTTCGCTAGACAGATAATACTTTTATTCACCACCTTAAAAACTTAATTTAAACATTATTATAAAGAATAGCAATAGAACTTATTTATTCATAGAACTGGTGGCCTTATCGCTCAAAGCGATTTCTTCCAGGCAACCAAAGTGCTTTATAACCTAAATTTACACAATTACCATAGGTACCTACTAAAATGTTATACTAAAACATACAACATAATAATAACTCCAGTGTTTCATCACATGTCATCACTTTGTTTGATCATATCAAAAATCATATTTTTATTTTTTTTCGTGTGTTTCTTTTCTTTACGGGAAGGGACCTCTTTTTCCTGGGAACTGATAACCACATGCGTTTTTTGCTTGATCGTCGTGGCTCTGTAAATATTTATTCAAATTATAATCTAATCAATTTACTATGGCTATAAGACCTACTTATACATTGAAACAACAGAATAAATAAAAATTGCCGGACAATTCACACAGCAACATCTAGCCCCGTGGTAAGCTCGTAGCTTGTGTTACGGATGCTAGATTTCTGATATAAGTACTTAATATAATATACATACATAGATGGATATTATTTTATTATACATTATATAACACCCAGACACCCGGAACAAATATTTGCAGATCATACAAATAGTTGTCCCGCGGCGGGAATCTAAGACTAAATTATAAATGAAACATCCAATGTTTCGTACATGTACCTACCTAGGTACCTAGTACTTCCCTTCTTCACTTATCCTTAGATATAAGTAATTACCTAAACAACATGTTAGATAAGTACTTACCTACGTAGGTAGGTAGGGACAACTACTGAGTGGGTAAGTTTTTTATGGGTAAGTAGGTACGATGGTAGGTTGATTTTACTTGTTGTACTTTAAAATAAAACAAGCAACAATAATATAAGTTAGGCACTTACTGTGAGATACACCCCAACGTTCCGAGTCCATTATCAGCTACCAAACCGTAATTCAAATACAAATTCTTTATTTTAACACACAATGTAACATAACAGTTTAGACTAAAGCATTACATGGGACTTACAATTTATAAAATAGAAAAATATCAAAATTTGTAAACAAAGCCAAAGTCACAGTAACGTCACAGTAACTTTTTAGACACCGATTTAGAAAAAAATAAATATAATAGACTCCAAAGAGAATATAATCACTACGTTAGAGTATTTATTGGTTATTGATAGACTCCTTCCCTCACGACGAAAGAGTTCCGAGCGTTCTTGTAAATACGCGTTGCACTAGTGTGAGTTAGTGCGAGCGATAAGCAATACTAGCTGTTGAAAATTTGGTATGAATTTGGATGTGTTCCGTAATACCAAAAATGATGACTGAAAACATTTTGTATTCCTCACAAAGTATTTTTATTCGGTGACTTAACAATATAAGCTATGTTTCTATGCAAATAATTTTTAAGATATTGTTGTTTTTCATACTAAACCAATAAAAAGAAAACATGCATTTTTAACGTAAAAAATTTGCAAAAAGCGATTGGCTTTAATTTCATTTAAAGTAGGTATTTTGTAAAAATAACTCCATAGGAACCTAGATAAATACTATTTAAATAATAATAATGCAATAATATCATGGAAATATGCCCGAATTACAAATAATTTTGGTATTACGTTTGTATGGGAAATTCGTCCTCCGCCGGATTCTTAATAAACAGTCCTTGGTATGTATATTGCTAACTAGAACATTTTTACATAATACCTACTTTAAATTTTATAGCATAATACTTAAAAGTTATTCCAAATGAAATACAAAATACTTTATTGGAATAAAATAAAGCATTATACGTCGTTTTTCAGTATAATTTAAATAACTTACTGAACAAACTAACCACACGAATTACAGTTGCAATTTAAATTTAAAATCAATCATTAGGCGCTACGCGAGTGCTACGAACTCATGACTTTCGTAGCATTTGTTCGTATCGTAGCTACGAGATTATGTGAGTGTTGTTAGTTTGTTCGTATTAGAGGTAGATTTTAACAGTTTCAATAATGGTTATAAATTATAGTATTTTTTATTTATAAGGATGGTTGATACGAGTGGCTATGTGTCCACGATTATCTTCTTTTGAAAAAAAAAATTGCTTCGTTTTTTCTCCTTTAAATGTACGATTCAACCGTCACATAACAATACTTTGTTCTCAGGCATCCGAAATTCGCGATGTCATCATTGGGCGTTATCCTCGTAAGCTCGTGGGTCACAACAATCTATATCTCCGTGTGGCATCAGTACAAAGCGCGTATCCAAGAGCCCTTTGAAATGTTCGACCCGTTGTACGACAAGCCTTGGTCTAGAATCGGCCCGTATCTAGTCGGTGAGTATTGTCGGTGGCTTGTCAAACGACTTTCGACTTTGGAATCAAGCCAGACTGGCTTAATAACTTGGTGGCTTTGTACTCGTATATGTAAAGGTAAGGTAAGTTCGTATTATGAATGCGTTAGGAGATAGTAAACAAATTTATTATCTAGATAGATTTACTTCTAGTATTTCTAGACGTTTTCTTGCATATGTGCATGATAGGAAGGTAGGTACTTTGAAACGAACGAATGTTTATTTCTCAAACATTACGAGCCTTATTTAAATAAAATAAATAATATACTTAATAAATAAAGAATAAATAAAAAATCCTATATAACTAAGCGCTTTAATCTGGTCCAATCATTTCAATGGAATAATAGTATGTAAAGCTCCCACTTGACTTTTGAAGCTGAAAATTGTTTTACTGAAGGCACATAATAAAATTACAGGCCAGGCTTGTGTGGAGTAAACTCATGTTTTTCCGAGTATCTTAGAATTAGTTACACGCTTTACCGTTTTTATTGGCAATGTTCTTATAAATATTTAGGCCAGGCTCCAATTGCGAATTTGTAAGGCACTTTTCAGGTATGCATAGAACAAACTGTAGATTGGTTTTTTATCTTTTTATATGTAGATATAAAAAGATAAAAAACTCTAAAAGATATAGACTTTAGTCTGAAACGCAAATGCAAATTAAGTAAATTAGGTAATTTATTTTTTAACTTAATTTGCGTTTTAGCAAACGCAGTTTACGGATTTTCCATGTGTATAACTTTCTACAAAATCTCTCAAAGGTTAAACGGTTTGAGCAAACTAAATTTTCCAGAATTTCAAAATTTATTTATATGCATTTACTCAAACAGCCCATGGTGATAGGCCAATAGAAAATCGTAATAAAATAGGCGTACTTCAAAGAATCTTAACGTTAGAGTTCAGAGGGAGCGGGTATACGATATAAGTTTATGTGCATGTCGTTGGGCAAACGCGGAGAGTGACGTGGGCCTCCGAAGTCGGCTCATGAATCCACGCCCCAACTCGGTACTTTATCGATACCGTGTAAGCCTCGGGCTCGGGTGATTCTGCGAAGAAAAATATATTTTGGAACTTAGCTTTAAAACTGCCAAATGTTTTCTGAACTTTCGTACCAGACATGTCTTTCAATTTAATGTACGATAGCTAAGATACTTTACTGACATTTCGTAATTATATTTAAAGAATATAAATAACCGTATAGTTTTAAAACTAATAGTATCATCACCTACTGGTACAAAGTACAAACTAAGCGTTAGCATGAACTAAACCCTTCACTTCATATTAATTTATTTAGATACATACCTATCATAGTTCTTGTGATAGATCGTAAAATGCGTCGTCTTATATTCATAACATACTTAAAAAATACGATCATGTATTCTCAATTGAAGATTGACGACGCCCTCCCAACACCATTTTCCAATTTATAACTTTTCTATTAACCTTTCGCTATAGGGAGACCCTTAGGTCAGTGGATATAAAAGTAAGGCGATAAACCAAACGGGCGATCCATAACTCCGCCCGCTGGCTGAAAGATTCATTCATTTACATGTTTCAAGGGTCTCCAGACGACTTCTCAAATTGCTTACCGAGAGCGCTTGAAGGGTCTCATTCTTCCACAGACTTGTTACAGGAAGTAGCGTGCCAGGAAAATTTTAAGCACGCCTTTTGTGTTCGATTTTATAAACTTACAAAGCTCTTTACACTGTGACGACTGCTATTTTTATCTTTTGATTTTAGAAATGAATGGTCGTAAAAAAGAATTTATACCCGTAAATCAAAATATCTGAATAACAATCCTATTTGCATATTTTCACATATTTATCATCAATAAACAAATCGGCTGAATGCCTACTTAATATTCAGGTCTTCGTTGGATGATAAATGATTCACACATTACCCAAAATATAGTACTTACGAGAATTTCGCAAAATATTCTGGTTTAAGCATCGGAAAATTTATCACTGTAATATTGCTAAATTGTCTAAACATAAAGGTTTACTAACTTGTAATATATGCATGCTTTATTCTAATCGTGAAACCTCTTTGTTTCAACTTGATCGAGGTGTTTTGGGCACATTTGATAAAATAAATAAATGTTGGTGCTAAAAGGACGTTCATTGGTCGATGAACTTTTATTACACCGTACAGGTATATCTACTGAAGATATTCATATACTATAATTGAAATTTAGTTGATTTTTGTAATTTAGCTGTGATGCTTCACTTTTCTATACTGTTCTAGGCTAAAAACTAGTATATTAAAAATACTACTAGAATTAAATTTACTGATAGAGCTTCTCTTATTAATGCTGAAAAAAAATAGAGAAGTACATTTTCGTAAAATGGCAATAATACAATACAATACAAAAACACTTTATTGTACACCAAAAATAAAACACATGAATATTACACAAAAAGAGAACTTACAATGGGCAATAATAAACAGTTAAATATACAGCCAGATGAATAGCAAACACAAACAAATTATTCTTAAAATGTACGATTAATATTGATATATGGTAAATTTTCGTCATAGTTTTAAAATCTAACGGTCCAAATTATTAAGATCCAATATTCTTTAAGCGTGTAGAAGACATAAAACTGCCAAGGATAAAATTGCTCATTTAGCGAAGTTGTTTTCGGATTAGTCTTGTGTTTATTCTAGCCTAGGATATTTATGGGTCGTGTCTAGATTGCATTCAGCATTAATGTTCAATCTTGTATCAAGTTTATAATTTGTTTTTAATTACATATTTGATTTATCGTGAAATAAATTACAACTGTATGGTGTTTCCATCATCCAAATAAGGTTGCAATTGTATGAAAACTCTGAACGAAAACTACTAAAGCAATAAGAGAAGCTCTCAAAAAAAATTTAGAAGTTTTACGTCGTATATATTATGTTCTATTAAGTAAGTTTCCGCAAGATCTAACGCCCGAAAGTACAGTGTGAAATTCTTTAAGCGGCGGAAAGTCTTGCACTTTTCAAAATTATTTTTCCTTTGGTTTGCATGTACAAGTGCCATCTGTCTTATGTTCTTAAATCATTCTTTTTTTTTTATTTATTTATTATTACACAAATGACATGTATTTAAAACTAAGGCCTTAACTAAAAACCAATTATTGGTTTGTACGTTAAGCTTGAATCTCTTAAATCTAATGTTGATTCGTACATTTATGGTATAAATATTATGTTAAAAACTTTATTGCTCTACAAAACCTGGCAAATTTTTTCCTAAAATCCAAAACCTTTGTCATGACAATCCCAATAGTCTTATAGCTGCATACACCTTTTAGCTAGTTCTTAACTTTATTTTACAGATAAAATAGGTTGTAAGTGAATATTTGTGTGCAGGTATGATGGTCGGCTGGTACCTGCACCACAGCAAGTGCCAGATCAAGATGCCGTACTGGCTGGTGGCGCTGGGCTGGCCGTGCGCGCTCGCCTGCATGGGCAGCCTCATCTTCAGCATGATCGACGGATACTTCGAGGTGTGGCCCACGGCGTTCTACATCAGCGTTGGACATACAGGTAAGATGCCGTACTGGCTGGTGGCGCTGGGCTGGCCGTGCGCGCTCGCCTGCATGGGCAGCCTCATCTTCAGCATGATCGACGGATACTTCGAGGTGTGGCCCACGGCGTTCTACATCAGCGTTGGACATACAGGTAAGATGCCGTACTGGCTGGTGGCGCTGGGCTGGCCGTGCGCGCTCGCCTGCATGGGCAGCCTCATCTTCAGCATGATCGACGGATACTTCGAGGTGTGGCCCACGGCGTTCTACATCAGCGTTGGACATACAGGTAAGATGCCGTACTGGCTGGTGGCGCTGGGCTGGCCGTGCGCGCTCGCCTGCATGGGCAGCCTCATCTTCAGCATGATCGACGGATACTTCGAGGTGTGGCCCACGGCGTTCTACATCAGCGTTGGACATACAGGTAAGATGCCGTACTGGCTGGTGGCGCTGGGCTGGCCGTGCGCGCTCGCCTGCATGGGCAGCCTCATCTTCAGCATGATCGACGGATACTTCGAGGTGTGGCCCACGGCGTTCTACATCAGCGTTGGACATACAGGTAAGATGCCGTACTGGCTGGTGGCACTGGGCTGGCCGTGCGCGCTCGCCTGCATGGGCAGCCTCATCTTCAGCATGATCGACGGATACTTCGAGGTGTGGCCCACGGCGTTCTACATCAGCGTTGGACATACAGGTAAGATGCCGTACTGGCTGGTGGCGCTGGGCTGGCCATGCGCGCTCGCCTGCATGGGCAGCCTCATCTTCAGCATGATCGACGGATACTTCGAGGTGTGGCCCACGGCGTTCTACATCAGCGTTGGACATACAGGTAAGATGCCGTACTGGCTGGTGGCGCTGGGCTGGCCGTGCGCGCTCGCCTGCATGGGCAGCCTCATCTTCAGCATGATCGACGGATACTTCGAGGTGTGGCCCACGGCGTTCTACATCAGCGTTGGACATACAGGTAAGATGCCGTACTGGCTGGTGGCGCTGGGCTGGCCGTGCGCGCTCGCCTGCATGGGCAGCCTCATCTTCAGCATGATCGACGGATACTTCGAGGTGTGGCCCACGGCGTTCTACATCAGCGTTGGACATACAGGTAAGATGCTGTGAATGAATGAACGAATGAACTCTTTGGACTTATAAATGAATTTACAAACTTAATACTAATAAAAATCTAAAAGTCGAAAGATCGATTTATTATCGAGATCAAAATTAAATATCATAATTATAAAAATACTAAGTTGAAACATTTTTGTTTTGTGAAAACACCTTATTTTGCAATAAAAAATGTACAATAATAAACAATCTGATATTGCTATTGTGAACGGTGAAGGCAAACATTTTGAGGAAACCGGCATGTTCTGAGAACTTTGAAAAGTTTGAAAGACATGACTGGTGAAACTGGAAAGACCAACCCGCGCTTGGTCAGCTTATCTCTCTCGTCAAGAGAAAAGTCCCTGTGCAAAGCAATAGGAACGTAAATAGGGGCGATGATGATGAATATTAGTTACTTACCTACCTTTATAAAGCTGGGGTATCAAAGAACCAGACAGGGCAACAAACTTGAATAAAAATACCTTTTAAGTCGAGTAATTTCATGGCTAACCCTGCAAAGAAACTAAGTAAGCTGAATATAATAAGAAATTTATGAAAAAACCAACTGAACTGAGAAAACTCCAAGTGACCCTTTAACCATCGGTTACTTTTTCGCCCGATTAATCACAAGCGTTTCTTTCCTTGCGGTTACGCCTTTAACAGATCTTAGTAATAAGAGAATTCTTTGAACCTTTAAAAGCAATTGGTTTGGAACGATGAGTACCTACTTTGTTTCTGAGCTGAAAGTCTACGAATCTATTGAACCGATGGCGACAAATGAATTTGTCCGGTGTCCTCTTATTCGCCTTTGTCGTCTGAAAACCGTTTGGATCACACAGATGTGAACAAAGTGTTGACTGTAGAAATCTATATCTTTAATGCCTGAGAACTTGAAAAGCTGGAATTTCGCACATTTTGTTATTGAAAATTAATGGATTTCTAATGTTCTGTAGATAAACATCACATTATGCGTACAGGGAATATTTATCGACACGGCGCATAACATTAAACGCTTTTTACCAGAGATGCGGTAAACCATTAATATTTATAAAGTATACATAAACAGCATGATAGATGGTGCCATAATAAATAGGCGTCCCTACATGATTTCCAGTTAGCCCTCTCCGTAGCTCTTTGACCGACTCTGCGTATGTTCATGCCAGTTCAAATTATCACTATTTATTTATAATTTTCAGCATGGGGCGTAGCCGTAGCATGGGTGGCGATATCCTGCTGCGCGGGTTACGGCGGGCTCATCAACTCTGCGCTGTCGTACCGCGGCTTCCTGCCGCTGAGCCGGCTCACGTACTGCGCCTACCTCATCCACCCCACCATCATGATGTACACCTCCTTCCTGCTCGACGGACCGTATCACATGCAGAACTCTACAGTGGTAAGCTAACTTTTTACTGTTAACTTGATTATTTCGTTTTTACGTTCGCTCCATTAACATCGCTGGCAGCTGAAAAGTCGCGTCAATCTTGAATCATCAATCGAGCTAATAAATAAAATTACAGTTAAGAAAACTATACTATATAATTATATTATTTATTAAGCTCTTATTGAGTAATTAAAAAATATGGCTCTAACAAGTAATAATTATTACTCGGTAACTACTTAATATTGATCAAAAAACAAAGTTTTAGCTTCTCACATTTTCAGATTTCTCACTCTCCGCAATGCCGCGGATAATCAGACATGGCAAAACTATAATGATTACTTATTATCAACAGAACTCTGAAAACATAAAACCAAAAATACCTACCTTGCTTTTATGTTTGTACACGTACAAGACCTTTCTAAGTGTTAATAAAAGAGATTTACGCTGTAGCTTCACAGCGCTGTTAGTCAGTTAGGTGACTGTCTACGTGGTTCGTTAAGATTCCTAAGAGTTGAAAAGCGCTTTGCAGCTATTATCCCGCGGTTCGTCGCTCTCCCTATAGATATTGAGTTAGCGTCCGATATTGCCGATATGCCTAGCAAAGATATGCAGCTAATAGTCTATCAGAGATCATAAGGCCACGACCGAAAGAGATAATGATTCTAATAAATCTGTCCAAAGAAGAAATAACCGTTTTATCATTGTAAACATGCACTTATCTATCTAATAAATGCTGAGTCATTATAAACTAATGAAACTCTCAATCAATTTATTTGCGAAATAGACTTTTGAAAACTTATCTTTGTCAAGATCTTCAAATTATATGGTATTTCACCCACAAGCAAATTTTAAGTTTCTCGGATATTAAAAAATCAAATTCATTAGCACTCATTTTCATGTGAATAAATTGAACTGGTTAAGCATAGATGTTAAATATTCGCAAACGACGGATTATTTTTAAGGCCCACTTTATCTCACTCAGCCAAGCGGCTTGTCTGTTTACCAACTTGCTTTTAAATCTCTTGAGCCCGTTGAGCTGTCTGGACAGTGAGTCTGTGAGTGCTTTTAAATCTTATGAGCCATTTTTAAACGCTTAGCTACTCCGCTAAGAGTAAATAACCAATCTCGCCTAGAAATGGAACAACCGATGTGGGGTTTCTTATTACCACCATTTATCTTTATGTCAGTCGGCGTTCGGGACAGCAAAAACTGTTTCCCGAATCCGGGCGCGAGAGCCACTAAACATGCAAATATGCCATGGCTCGTCACTAACGATCCTTTGAACCCTGACCCTATATCTGTATTTTCTTATGCTGCGATAATATTCTAATACATATTTAGTTATTAGCTGTGCCCACGACTCCGTCTGTGTTAAATTATGTTTGTATGGGGGCCCCATTTTATAACTGGTGCAAGAATTTAAATAGAATATTCTGTTTCCCAGACATCTTATCTGTTAGCAAGTTTCATCAAATTTGGAGTTATAGCGGAACATACATACACACAGAAAAAATACTAAAAGTCATCATTAAGTTAGTTTCAGTATCTTATATTGAGCCTAAAAACACAATATCTCTTAAAACAAACTAAATGACCGACGCTTACAAATTTTGTATTCGTATAGAGGATGTTATGACTGATGATCGCTCACATATCTATTATACTAAGAGCCCGTGATGGCCAGACCTTCCTTTAATTCACAAGCGTGAAAATTCTTTCATGTGTATGTCTAACATAGGTAAGAGTAACCCCCAAACATGAAACCTGGATCGTGGTTCCTTTGGGAGATAACAGGTAAAAGGTTGTTATCTCCCAAAGGAACCGCGATCCAGGTTTCATGTTTGGGGGTTATTCTTACCTATGTTAGACATACACATGAAAGAATTTTCACGCTTGTGAATTAAAGGAAGGTCTGGCCATCACAGGCTCTTAGTCTATATGGAAGGGGCTTTATTATTGGTTCCACTTCGGGGATCGGATGGATAAAATTATAAAATGAAAAATGAGGCTTACGTCAATATACAATTGCAAGAAAATGGCATTGATAAAAACATATTAGCTTTGTTTTTGGCTTATGTTCGACTAAAACTCTATATCACATGTGCCTAAAATAAAGTTATCTAATATTGAGCCCGAAATAAAGAATTCCTTTACGGAAAATTCAAATTCAATGAATACGAAGATCGAAGAAAATAAACTATTGTCCTCAAAGGCTCGAGCGAAATATTTTTCACGCTCACATTGAAATCCCCTTGTCATGAATTCAAACGATCTCTAAGTTTGATATGAGAAGAAAGATGCTAGAGGAAAACAAACTTAGATCTTTGCTTAGGCATGTAGACACGTAATACAATCGCGGACATTTTAAATAGTATGTTTACATTATCTCTATTTAGAATTTACTTATCTTATTCAATCGTGCATGTTTAAGATACTTTATATCTATTATGACTACTTTAAAAAGTAAAAAGTGTTTTCAATGGTAAACCCTAAGAAAACATCAACGATAATTTCATTAAACACTTAGTTTTTTTACACATTTATGATTATGAGTACAAAGTTAACTTACATAAGTTTTTATCATTTACCTTAATCGCGAGCATAGCTGCTGCTAAAAACTTACGTAGGTAGGTATATTGTATAAGTATATATAGTTAGTATTTTTCCCCAAAATTCAAACGAGTCTTGTTCGATAGCAAAGAATTCACTTTCCTACATACAATACGTAAAAAGGGCTCAAAAGAAATAAAAGTTTTATG
Source organism: Chloroclystis v-ata (assembly GCA_963691955.1). NCBI lineage: Eukaryota > Metazoa > Arthropoda > Insecta > Lepidoptera > Geometridae > Chloroclystis > Chloroclystis v-ata. The sequence goes on from OY829905.1 coordinate 9,882,475, forward strand.
ACCAATTTTTATCGCCCAGTTTCATCTGGACAGTTATCTTTACTCAATGGATATTACTTCTATGATCTTTCTCTGAAATATTCACAAATTCTTGAATCGAGTGTCACACTAAGTTACAAATGCTTGGTAATCTGGTGCTATTTGTCTAGATTTCCAATATCCTCAATTCCTTGACCTTTTTTGTGTATTTCGTTCTATTTTGGCATAAAATTTTATGATAACAGGACCGACCGAAACTGGCACCGATGCTAACGAAAATTTGTAGAAACAAATAATAATGCAAAGAGCGCGTACGGCGTCCTTTACCAACTTGCACAAAAGCCTGATGATGGGTGCTCAACTTCACAATGCCTTTAAAGTTTGGTGCTCAATCAAAGACCAGCTCTCGTAATGAAAGACCGAAAACCGAGCACGAGTAATTTTGGACGTTTCATTCTACCAACTTAACCTATCACATCTGAAGTTCATGAAAACTAGTTTTGTAGAAGCACAAGTTTTCGATTCCATTTGCTGTTTCTTGCTTCTAGATTCAGCATGTTTGACTAGTCATTTCATCTGGATAAAAGCTATCCAATTCAATCGAAAGTAACGAAATGTTCTTTCATGATTTTACTACGCCAATACGTACATTAGCTAGATGCTATGTTTACCAAACTACATTGACCCATTTTCCCAACTCCCGGGAGAATCTATCATAAAAACTCCGGGGAATATTTTTGTAAAGATTGATCTTGGGCTTTGTATGAAGAACGTGCCTCCTAATTAATTAAATTCTATTTATAAATCCGTTGAGCTGTCAACAAGATTGAGTAGCTTATGATCTTCGGGGTAGATTTTTACTATAGCGTAGGAATTACCAAGTCACGCACAAGAGCGATTTTACAAAATATAAGATGATACGCATGCTAAATTAAAAGCGATGAAACGGCGATAAGTTTGCTAAGCAACATTTATTTAACTATTCGATTTTGCTACATTGCTAAGATGAGTTTTATTATCATATTCCACAAGGTAAATGGTTTCTACGACACCCGCAATCTTATAAGCTACTATTTTCCATCTGCTTTACATATTGATGTTTGTTTCAGATCGCAATTTACTCGGGATATGCAGTATTGGCTTTCCTCGCATCATTCGCCATTTCAATAGCGTTCGAGGCTCCAGCGGTGCGCATCCTCAGAATCATCAGCGGAGGTACAAAGAAGAACAAACAATGAAATCTCTACATCTTATTACAGGAACTTATGATTTACATGTGTATTATAACATAGAGACATATCAGGGCATTGACTTGAAACTTTTGCAGTGCACACAACTGCAAAGCTCGGAAACACAGTTTTAGTTTGTCGATTACAGCTCTATTCATTTAGCAGATTTAGTTAGTAACATTAGAATGTTATAAAAGGTTCTTGTGTTGGATATACAGCGTTTAAACTAATATAATTATATAGAAAATGTATTCCGTTATCAGACGTAATTATTTATTCAATATTCAAACTTCACTAGAGACTATTTAGAGAATTAACTGTATAAAATATCACGTGTTTAGTTATTGTCAGTAAATACACAAAGGAGAGCTTAGAGCATCCGACCATTCGCAAAGCACTAAATATTCTATGTGACTAGAACCGTAGCGCTTAGAACTCTCGAATTTTAGATACGGCTCCCTAGGGAATTGTCGTTCGTTGCATTATTGAAAAGCGATTTTATGAATCTAATGTGATTTACCGCTAATTAGTGAATAAGAACGTACATAGAAAAAGATTTGTTATATCTACTGCATAGATTGTTATAGTTTTAATTAACTTTTACCACATTGCACTCGTATAAATGTAATAAAATGTTAAGACATTTTGTTCCCTAAATATTATATAAATATAGAAAGTAAATCGAAGCCATTTGTATTCATGTTTTAAACTAAGTATAGTCTGTGTCATGTCATAAAAGATAGATATCTAAAATGAAACTAATTATACTACGCGGGCTTATCTATAGACCAATACCTCAAGTAACTAGGTACTACACTGAACAAATAAACCAGAAACAAGGTAATTACTCTCGCTTATTGCTACTTTAACCTCACAATTATAGAACAACTCTGTAGCAAGTAATAAATAGAGGGTTTTGTGTGCAAAATGGGGTGCAATTCTCAACAGTCGGGGTTTACGAGTGTCGATCGCTCTCAGTTTAAGTTCTATTGGATATGGATCTGTTGGTTATGGGTTCATTGAATTGCCGCTCAGTTGCAAGTCTTGCAATCACTTTATTTTATCTTCCTTACCTACTCCCAATGTTTTTATATAAAGAAGAGGCATCGCATCCATGTTTACAGATTGTTTTTTATTTGCTGATTTCAGCTTTTTTTATAAAACTTTGGTATTATTATTATACCTGTAACGAATGCTCGTCTTGTGTCATACATATCATGTGTCTCATGCATGTATTTTTTCGCAAGTCATCATTACTGGCCCTTTCTCTTTATGCGTTCCAAAATCTTTATTGGACATTAACATCTCCTAATCTCCAAATGAAACAAATTCGTCAGTAAGGTTATCTATCCGAGCTCTCAGGCCCTTTCATAACAATATATTATGTTGATTATGATAACAGATTCAGATCCATTATCCAATTCCCCGATCGAGCAAGTAGCCCTAAGGTCATGTCGAAACCCGTTCAACATTATCTGCGCAACTGAACTAAGCTATCTTGTCAGTTAAATGTAATTACTTTGATAAGGCGTAATTAGCGAGTATTAAATCTCTATAATTTATTTGCTTTATTAAATGGGTTATTATAAATAATTAGATCATTATGAATCTATACAAATGCGTTGGAAGATGTTTGGTTTACTCCACTCAGTGATAGTTTGGTATCTATAAATGTCACAAAGTATATTATAGACTCCATATTCATAGATTTATTGAATTAAAATTGAGTATAGACATTTGCGTGGACACTTTTGACAGTAAAAATACCTACAAAATTCCCCCGAATATAACAAAAAATATTTCAATTATTTGTTAATAAACTCCATCCCATTTTGTTATACATTATCATATCATTATCACCTTATGTAATTTAATTTTATATTAATATCGTCACAAAACACACAATAATGAAAGAGCAACACCCAAGATAGCAACGGTTAACAAGAAGTAAAAGATCTTAAAGTCCCGCTGCGAGCAATTTATAATTTGTAAAACCGCAAACATTTTGTAATAACAACCCTCATTGTTCTCTCTTCTCAAGCTGAGACAGAGAAAAGATTTGTTTCACTTGTTTTCAGTTCACGAATTTTACAAATGCTATAAGATTGTCTTCTTCTAATCACAAAGGTCCGGACTGTATTATGCACTAACATTAATTTCTCTCTGCGAAGTTTTAACATATCAGTTTTGATGTATCGTTCTTAAATCGTATATGTTAACAGCATAGATTAAGGATATTTTGTAAATACGATAAGGTATGTGTGTTGTAAATACTATATTAAAACAAATATTATTTAATTTATTTTGTGTTTTATTTTCTAAAGAAGCTGTCACAAGAAAGTTGAATGAGTGGATTTTGACAAGTTTCTCGTAAATACTATCTGGAAAAAGTATGTCAACTCTAGCAGTGGTCAAGAAAATATTCTGTCCATTATATTTACAATATATTTTCCTACAATCCTCACAGCTCTATTGCTCTGAATGGCGTCAATAGAGTATTGATTAGCTGAAGTTTGCTTGATACCCCTACGTGTTAACACAATTAGCGCGGATAGGGTCGGAAGTTTTTGTTTACTCGTTCCAACACACATACCGATGGTATAGGTCATAAAATAACCGATGGTTAATTTTCGAGCACATAACGCATGATTTCAATCAGAAAAACCAAAGTGTCAAAATCTATACTTACTGTGTATAGTTTCACATTTGGAACCCTACCACCTAAAAGTATTTGATAATAGAAATTGTCGCATATAAAATGATAATTCAATCAAAGTTTGTATTACTTTAAACTAGAATTATGAATTTAGTTTAAAATTGTCTTCATGACCTATATTAATTGCTCCTGTATTAATTTGACATCCGTTAAAAGTGTTTTTATTCATCCGGTACCCGTACAAATAGTCACTTCGTTTTAAATAATACCTGCTTCAGCGTAAACCAAACGTTGAACATAAACGGTTTTTAAAGTTAGTTCAACTCATTACAGCAAACTAAAGATGGTTTTCCGTCGTGAAAGTTGGACGACAATAAAGATTTAATTTAAAACGCAAGGTAAACTTTTACTAGACAATGATACGGACAGAAATTTTGCGCCACCTGCAAAACTTCTCATAAGAACCCCAGAACTCTTATAAAGGGTTCCTTGACTAACAAAGGCGAATACTAATCTAAGTTGATGCTTTAGTATGCAAAATAAAACATGGCTCATGGCGTAGCTACGTGAGCCGACCTTTTACAGCAGCAGGGACATGATTTCGTGTCATTAGTGAAGCTCTGAACAGAGACTAAGTGCTCGTTCACGCGCGGTAGCGGAGGTTAGTGAAACTCAGGCACCGCATTATATATAATTAAATCGAGTGTTTAACGCTCAAATGTACTTGCGGCGAAAATAACACGGCAAATTAAACGTAGCGTGCGCGCCCTTTTCAAGCTGAAAAAAGGTGGAGGGTAGCTTAGAACCAGGAGAAGAATATGGCTACTATTTACAGAGGGAAATAATAATAACGCGGGCAAAGCCGATTTCTAGTGATAACATAGAAATGGCGTTCAAAGTAAATACGACTTTGTGAGGACAAAACCGCTCACGCTTTCAGTGTGAACGAGCCTTAAACCTTAACCTCAGGTTTCATAGGATGTGACTCTTTGCAATTCGTTTTTGAAATCACGTGCGCTACAAATAAAGCTCCTGGTATTGCAAGACAGAATAATTCTTTACGAATATTCCGACGGTTATTTTTGGAATGTATCACGTTTGTTCTATTTGTTTTATCGATCCAAGGAAAACGCGTGATTTCCGTGACTTCGTGGAGGGTATTCGTAAATTGATGGAGCTCAACCAAGTCAATCAAAGTAGGCAACTCTTTGAACGTAACACGCCGGAAGGTCATGAAAAGTCATGCTTAGTTACTTACCTACTTTATAAATAAATACTTTCGCACATATTCTGTAGTAGGTACTTACCGTATTACGAGTAGTATATATTAATAGATTAATACCTGAATAATGTATTTTATAACTTTTTAAACTATCATGGTTTTTGGTTCCTTCCCGTTACAACAACATTTGAACATGAAATTACTTACTATGATTTAAATGTTTTTGAGTTTCCTGATATTTCGACTCTTATAAATCATGGTATGTTACCTGTTTTATGTTCAAATGTATTTTATGTTGGCTTACGAACCATAGTAAATAGTATTCTCTAATAAGATTGATCAAAAATAAATCTTATACCTATCTCTTGTCTAATTCAAGCACTAGCTCATCTTATTCAAAGTTCTTTGAAGTCCCTTTGTATTCTCATATAATGGTAGCGAGTGGATTCTGATTAGCTTCACCGACCGTTCTTAAGACTCAAGTCGCATACACAATGAATGTTCTGTGTTGGTTGAGATTTTAATGAATTCCCGTCCTTTGGAGTATAATGAATCATAAAATTAATATTCTCACGAATTTCATCATCAAATTAATACATAGTTTAGCATTGTACCAATTGCAATGGTAAATTTTTAGCTATTTTAAGGTACATTACAAATAATATTACATATGCAAAATGTTGAGTAGAGAACTTTTCGCCCCCATCGGTCATCTGTTCTCCTCGTTTATTAGCGTCGCTATATGTCTTCTTATGCTACGTTTTATCTTCTAAATCTTCGTCACTGAGCGAAACCGCTTGAATTCTCTCTCTATATTATAAGCAATTAGAGCCAAATGTTCCATTTCAGATTACTTAGTGCAAGATCGTCCTACTAATGGCTTGGCTGCTTTCTCCACGAAACTATTAAAATATCATTTTAGCACCAATGGGAGCGCTGACATTATACAGGGCTACCAATTATTGTAACACTCAAATGTTACAATAATTGGTAGCCCTGAACGTAATGTTCAAATTTCCTGCCCACAGTCAATCATTCTATGGCAATTCCTTCTCTGTTGAAGCTGTCCGTCTATGGAACCCTTTACCCAGTAATATTAAATCTGCTCCTTCGCTAAAAATTTTTCAAACTAGGCTTAAAAACTACTTTCTTACTGCTAAGGATTAAATCAAATTGTATGTGTTGTTTTTTTAATATTTAGTAAAATCATATATTTATACTTAATTATATATGTATATATAAATATAAAAATATATAAGTATATAAGTATTAATTTTATAGTATAAATAAATATATATTTATCAGTGATATTCGACTTGTATTAGTTTATTGTTATATACTTTATGTAATTAAAATTGTTTATATAATTTATGTACCTACACTACCTTTTTAAATATTTTGTACTATTTTTTATTCATTATCTCCACTATGGTTGCCTGGAAGAGATCGCTCTCAGCGATAAGGCCGCCCCTTGTACGTTTAATTTAGTAATAAGTTTTCTTGAAACTCTGTTTTTATTTTAATTAAGAAGGTACAATAAAGTGTTAATCTATCTATCTATCTATCTATGTTTAGATGTTAATTTTGTCATAATAAATCAACTCGGTAATATTACTATTTTAACCTACTTCAAAAAACGGTGGAGGTTCTCAATTCGTCGGAATCTTTGTTATGTGTACCTATGTTTTTTATTTTTTAAGTTTGACTACAATTGGAAAGGTAGGGATGATTTTAGGAAATTGGGGCAGGCTTTTGCCCAGCAGTGGAACACAATTGGATTATAAAAAAATATATATTTATGTTGTTTCGGAGGAGTTCGTAAATAACCATATTATCAGGCGGCTTTGCAATTGCAGTATATTACATATTATGTATAATACGTCTTGTTTTCTACGCACGGGTCTCCATTAATAGTACCCATTACATAGACCAATAAATTTGTGTTCTGTACCAATATACTGCAATTGCAAAGCCGCCTGATAATATGGTTATTTTACGAACTCCTCCGAAATATATGTAGGTTATGATGATGATAATGAGATAAGTTTATAAAGGCGCCAAAAAATATCTAACTTCTGGTAACCCTAGCTTCATTAGGGCTTGCTTCTGGCAGTGACATAATGCTTCTTTCAACATTTTATGACCATTCAGTTAACTTGCTAAAATAAAATGTTGCTTGTAATGGGCCTTATTAACAATGATTATTTCGTTTATATATTAACATAATATAATATGTATTTTTAATTGTCGCATTAAGAGCGACAGATTGATAATGATAAATAATAATATATATAATAAAATACTAAAACCCCCATGTATAAAAATGAAGGAGTAATTAATGTGTTTGACAAAATCCTTCGAATTGTAAATCAATAATTTCGATGACAATATTATTCATAACTCTTTGATTAACATCAAAAATCACAAAGTTACGTGTCTGTTCCTGACAGCCCTCTTCCAACAAACGCAGGCTTCCGAATTCTAAAGTAAACTTGGAACTCAGAGCAACTTTTCCTACCTGTCAAAGCAAAGGTTGAATACGTACCGCAATGACGGAGTAATTTGCTAACTAAGCCAGGTCAGGCCTTTAAGTTGGATAACAAAACTCTGTAACCCTTATTAATAAAACAGCTTACGCCTAGTTTATTTGAAGCCACATGATTTAACTCTAGTAGAACAGTTTTGGAAGAGTTACAACTGACAGGCCTTTTTAGCCCGAGTACGGATTGGTTGAGAGTTAACGGATATTAGGGTGCCTTTTCACAACAGCTATGTTATGTTATCTTCTAATAAAACTGAGTTCTCGCGGCTTCGCCTGCTTTATTCACATATTTCACCTTTTAATACTTTGAATGACTTTACTATAATGAGAACCAAATGTCTATCATAAAACATTAAAATTTGAAAGATGTAACCAATACTCACTAACCCGCACTTGGCCAGCGTGTCGATTTAAGGCCTAACCTCTCTCATCAAGAGAAAAGTCCTTGTGTCCCTATAGATATGATATGATAACCAATAATCGTTCTCCAAAGTTTTAAATTGAGATTAGCAAGATAATACAAGTTTATTTTAAATAAAGCATTTTTTATTATTAACCAGCAAAGTGTGAACATGTGAGAAGGCTTACCGAGAGCTATCTGAACGTTTATCTGTTAACCTACTGGATGCTGGGGCGATTTAACAGCTGCGTAATTAAACTTTATTCAGAAAGGACCGCAGATGTTACTAGGCATTTGTTTACAACTTACAAATTATAGGCTCTGTAAAAACGATAAACAAAATCTGCTTTTTAGTTTTAGATAGAGTGTGAGCTGACCCGCCTACGGCTTCGTCCGCTTTATTTCCTACATTTAAACCTTCTCTGAGCTGCTACGACTAATTAAAAACCCAACGAAGAGTGGCTTTCATTCGAAAAAAGTTTTCCTCAGAGAAAATCTTGCTCCTGAAGTAGGTATATTCAAAATGTTATCTCAGGAGAATAAATCAAAGTCTTCATCAAATTAAGGTATCTTAAAGAGCTGGTAAATTTGAAAATACAAGCCACAATGAACCCTCTTGAGCTCAGATCTGTATAACTTAATAGAATATTTAAGCATTTAATATCAAATGCGGTTCGTAGGTTTATATAATGTTATAACAATTATAAGTTCCCTGGAGTGTAAGCCCCTCGTCAAAGCTTTAGATATCTTGGAAGCTCGAATCAGGTTTTCAGAACCGTGATTTTTTTTTGATATGTTACAAAAACTAATATATTTATTGAGCTTTTAATTTTCAAGTACTAATTTGGTGATACTTATTGTAAAAATAATAATGATCGTGTACAATTACATCAAACCTCTCACTCCTAACCTTTATTAATAAATAGAAAACTCAAAATGGAGGACACTGAAAAACAATCTGCCTTCCAAATCCTGAATCCAACACCGTAATAAGTCACCGCCGGCGCCATTATTAAACTGAAAACGGAACGGGATCTTGTTCAAATTACACGCTTTGTCGTCCTTGAAGCTTTGGTCCTGCTGTGATCAATATTAAAATCAAAAGACAATAAACAGGATAATATTATCTTATTAAATAATATTGAAGATGGATTGCAAAATAGATTTTCACGCGAGAAATATCCTCTTTCCGTTGGAAATATAACGCCCTTAGAATATTGGTAGATGTGAAAGTAAATATCTATTTTATTAGTTCATCGGAATAACATCTACGAACCTCCGATCCCTTTTGCACCATTTTGCAAATTTTCGCCTTTTCTCATGCAAAATAGTCCTTCGTTATTATTCGCGATAACAGAGCCTAATGATTAGCTACTAAAAACAAAGCTGTGGACATTGTACGAATTACAAACAGACGGACGGAGCAGACAAGAGCTCTAGACTAGTGGCCTTCGGCTGACGACCCTGTCCTTACAAAGATGACATTGATAGAGCACGACTCATGAACGAAATTATCACTAACTTGAAGATAAGAGTTCGAAAGTGTTGTTTCTACGGGATTATTTACTGGAGGTTTATTTCCAATAACCCTGCTGAAACAACACTAAAGCAGTGAGAACCGTATTCTGTAGTGTGTAATTCTATAAAAAAATACCTACTTTTGGCGTTATGAAAAAACTGAACCTTGGCGTTATGAAAAAGAATTTGAACTTTCACGCGATGGTTCTTATAGTAAATAAACATAGCAATAGTTTCGTTATCAACTTTGGGGCAAGGAACCCTAAACAATATCGTGAAAAATATATTCTGGTCTTTTTTCCTTTGAGCATTTGGCAAAAATTAGACTTCATCAGAAAAGAAGACAGAGATAAAAGCATATTTCTCTAATCTGAAATGAAGATGTCAGAAAACTCGTAATGTAAAAAAGTATTTTTAAAGCGGAATAAAAAACTAAAAACTATAATGAGGTCATTTCATAAGAGCCACAATTCTTTAACTGTACTTTTTAACTTCAGAGAATCCCTTTCAGCCACAACTAATTGAGATTTTAAGGCCAACCAAAAGTTGTCAGCAAAGGAGATTGAATCACTAATTACAAAGTCCTCATCAGCATGCAAAGCTGCGGGTTAGTATTAAAAAATCTGGAAATAAATTAAGTAGGTACGTAGTTGAGTTACTCCCTCATAAATATCATAACAACCAATACAACGTCCCAATACCACATCAGATGAATATAGGTAAAGCTATCAAAATCCCCGATCAATTAATTACAATACGCACAAGTGAAACAGCTCTATTAGTATGATCTAAGTTATTTATTGGTTTTGATTACTTAACTATACTATGACCGCGATAACAATGCGTTTAGGACACATGTCAGTTTGACACGTTAGTGATGGGCACAACATAATGAGTTCGTAACCGTTCTTCCAAAATGAACCGCCGCGTTATTTTTAAGATTATTTTCGTTTTAAATTGGCGGAATCATTTAATATTTATATTTTAGTAATTTAAGTGAAAACCGACTGTTTTAGCGTCACGAAATGGCGGCCCATAACGCCCTTTGGGGTTATTATTTTAAACCTAAATATAAAAATGCTTCTTTCTTTCGCGCGTTCGGTTTGGTCGTAGTTTTATTTTTAAATTTAATAAAATCTTATAGTCCATTATTTTCAAATTCTTAAACGTATTATTTTTTAAAAATAACTGTAACAGATAACGATACTGCTGCTGCATGTTATTTTTAGCACAGCACTACCTACAAATATAAAGCACTGACATAACCTTGTAATAGCGCAATATAGATTTAGAAAAATATTGTTTACAGAGTTATTTTACACTCAGTTTGGCACAAAATTATTAGATTCATTGATTATTGATATAATAATGTAGATTTAATCCTCATCAATTGTTAAAACGGTAAACAAACAGTAAAAATATTTTTATCGTAACTGCAACGCCATTACAAAGTTACGTTATCAGTTCAATCGCGATGTGTCAGGAACGCAAAGTCTCGGCGATCAAGGTATACCAATATATCTGTCATATTTATCTATCAATATAAATTAATGCTATCCCTGTGAAACATCATTTCTTGATTGCGTCTCAAATCGTAAACATGCTTTTAATTTGTTCCCAAGTTTTTCTTTGCCTTCTCATTTTAACTGTGACATTATTTTATTTATATTTACGTCGCAAATATGCGTACTGGAAAGACCGGGGTGTGCCATACGAAGAGCCGAATCTCTTATTTGGTAACTTTTCTTTTATGATGAGGACTAGCGTGACGGAATACCTTGAGAGGACAAGAAAAAAGTTTCCCAAAGATGATTACGTTGGGATATTCCGAGGATGGAAACCGACGTTGCTGATCCAAACGCCGGAGCTGGCGAGACGGATTTTGACGAAGGACTTCGACCATTTTCAGAATCGCACTATCTACCTGAACCCCACTGCGGATCCGTTTGGTGCTCTCAACATATTCATAGTTAAGGTAAATTAATAATAATAATTATTTCGCTATATCATATAAAACAAAGTCGCTATCTCTGTTCCTATATCCCTAAATCTTAAAGGCCCATTTATTTAATTTCAACATCGACCCACCCTTATTGAAAGACCATTTATATCAGATATCTAGTACCCGTTACACAAACCTTTGTAGCTTTTCAAGTTGTCCAGTAATATTTATAAAATTATTTTATTAAATATTTATTCAATAGAATCCTACATGGTCTGCCATGAGACATGAGCTGAGTGTAATGTTCACTTCGTCCCGGCTGAAGATCCTCACGGAGCTGATGAACTTGAACAGCACCGAGCTCGTCCGGAAGATACAGCGGGACCATATTGACAGTAATAAACCTGTTAATTTGAAGGTATATTGTAAAATATAAACACATCCTTTTTTATTAAAATAAATAATTAAAAAATGGTCTAGGAAAAATTACAAGACCACAACGTAATCTTGGTCCTTGAGTGGGAGTCGAACCCACGCCACCCAGTTTAGCCCTGGTTGCGCTAACCACTACGCTATCGAGGAGTTACGTAAGAGCTCGAAATTATTCCAAACCTAATTTTCATTTTCTTATTATTGTGTGAGTCATTTACTTTAAAATAAATTAAATAGCTATCCGTGTTTATTTTCAGGAGCTATTCGTAATGCATGCTTCTGATGTCGTGGGCTCTACCGTGTTCGGCATTAAAGTGAGTGCATTGAAGGACGAGAATAATTCTCCTCTGTGGCGAATCACCAGCCACATGGTGAGATGGAACTTCTGGAGAGGCCTTCAGTTTATTATCATTAACTATACACCGGCATTGGGCTATATATTAAGGTACGTTATAACTTACAATGCTCAGCATGAAACAATGGTCTTTGTCGTTTCCTGTACACCTAAAACCCAAAAGCCCATCTGGTAAATGCTAGAAATTGTCCATAAATTAATAGTTCCTATCCATCCAAAGGTTGCCTGGAAGAGATCGCTTTTAGCGATAAGGCCGCCAATTGTCCCATTATATCTCATTGTATTTTCCTCTGTTATGTTATGTTATTAATGGTGTGCAATAAAGAAATTCTATCTATCTATCTATAAATATTTATTTTTATTATATTATTATAAAATAAATAAATAATATAAGACCTGCTTTTGGTTCTTTTGGGAAGTTTTCCTATTGAGAAACTAACACTTTCTATGATATTTATTTATGATGCAACATAAATAGCCCAAAAGGACTGGTGTAACTACTCTAATTACATTTTATTTTCCATTTATTTATAAAACTAACTATGTAATAAGACTGAATAAGAAACCTAAAAGTTCAAATTGTACTGAATCGTACAGAAATATTCAGACCAAAATATCAAATCTAACTCGAATAAAAGCAATAACTCAGTAACCTAAAAACTTTGATAGAAAGATTTCAACAAACCATTATTTTCAGGTTAAAGTTTTTCTCAGTCGGAGCTACGAATTATATTAGGAAATTGTTTTATGATGTGGTCAAAGAACGCAAACAAACGGGGGAAACTAATGACAAGGATCTAGTTAACCATCTGCTCAAACTGAAGAAAAACCTGAAGCTACCGGCTGAAAGCGGCAAGGGTGAGTTTACCTTATTATATTATTTACGTACTTGAGTACTTAATTGATAAAAATTAGAAATGACCTCTTAATTGTGTTTAACTACAGAGTTAAAAAAAAAATATCAATAGATTTTGAGAGTTCCTTATTTTTAATTACCATTCCCATTCTAGATATGGCAGACGATATGATGTTAGCGCAAGCATCAGTGTTCATTTTCGGATCCATAGAAACCTCTTCAACAACGCTTTCCAATTGTCTGCATGAGTTGGCACATCATCCCGAGATACAGGTAAAAATAAACCGAAAAAAAAAACTTTTAAAAATCCCAATGCAATTTTACCATATCTCTCTAATTTCAGGAAAAACTTTATGTGGAAATTACCGAAACAATGAAACGTAAAGGAAAGGACCTTTTGGACTACGACGATTTATTGGAACTGAAGTATCTCACAGCGTGTTTATTAGGTATGAAATGTTTATAAAAACACATAACACACACATTACAACTACCAACACAACCAAAACACATTAAAAACTACACATTACAACGCATATGAAACAAAAGTTTTAATCTCATAATACAACTAGTTAAAATACACAATATCTACAACTGTTCGATATTCAAGTCGTATCTAGTTACACCACGGAGGTTTAAATAAGAGTTACACCGTTGAAACTTTTCTTAACTTAACTAATTTCAGAAGGTTTCTAGGGTTACTTTTTCAGTACAACTCCTTCAAGGTTAAATAAACTGAACAAATCACACAGTAACATCTAACCACATTCCACTTCGAACTTATGCGGACCTCGCGGTCGTGTTTTAGACCTTCTAGTAAGCGTGATTAAGCCAATTCCCCAAGACTAGACAAGATAATGGGTTCCATCGGAAAGACCCTGGATAAAAATTATGGATTAATATGATGCTGGTAATGCAAACATTTCATTTTATTTCCTTACAGAGACCTTCCGCAGACACCCACCCGTATCGTTCTTGGACAGAGAGTGCAACGCGGCGTACAAGCTGAACGATGACGTCACCATCGAGGCAGGCACAGGAGTATACATCAACGTGGTGGCTTTTCATCACGACGCCAAAGTGTTCCCGGAACCGCTGAAGTGGAAGCCGGAGAGGATGTACGATGTGGCTGAAACTGACAATATGCAGTACAACTTTTTGCCGTTCGGAGAGGGCCCTCACTTTTGTATAGGTACGTTGCATTTGTGGTGCTGGTATAAGAATCACCACCTTCAACGGTTTATTATACTAATTTACTGCGATGATGACGTATCACTTAGGACAGTCAGCCAGCTTTTACCAGCCTGCTTCAAGCAGTTGTAACCTATGCGGAGTCTGATAAACGGTAGATCGGCGCTATGCAGTAACCTAAAAACCTTGAGATTAAGTATCAAGTTGTTTTGTCAGAGCTCTTCTATAAGACGCATAGATTATTAAAGTATTTGAAACGCTGTATTTGTTCTTTTTTTTACAGGAAAACGTTACGGAATGCTACAAATGCGCTCTGTTCTTGCACAGCTGATACCCAAGTACAGGGTGTTGCCGCTTCCCGACGAGCCCTACGAAGTGACCCCGCATCCTTACGCGGTGTTGTTATCGCCCCTCACCGGGGGAAGGGTTAAATTTGTTATGCGATAATTCAGTAAAGTGATAGTAAATATATTGACAACCTTGTGGTTGTGGCTTCGATTCCTGCCTGGGAACAAAAAAATTTACGATCTGCAGATATTTTATATTTATTTTGCAGATTATTCCTAGTGTTCTGGATGTAATATATATTTATTTACTTATGTTTTATTAAAAATATCTAATAAATGTAAATATATAATAAATGAATATATAATTGACAAAATTGTAAATTAAAAATCTTTACTATGAATTAAACTAAATTACAAATATGATTAATGTTCCTAACTTACTAGTTTTATGTTATTAAAATGATATTATTTTGTATTGTATATTTGTTTGCACGCCCAAGGACAGAAATACATTGATACCTACCAAGACAACATAAAAATCGTACTATACATCATAACAGCCCTATTCCGTTCCCACTGCTGGGGCACAGGGACTTCTCTCTTGACGAGAGAGATTAGGCCTTAATTCACCACGCTGGCCAAGTGCGGGTTGGTGAATGACACATGTCCTTCAAACTTTTTTCAAAGTTCTCAGAACATGCCGGTTTCCTCACGATGTTTGCCTTCACCATTAGAGCACGTGTTTATAAATCACACATAATTTTCCAAGAAGAAAAATCAGAGGTGCGCGGCGGGGTTTGAACCCACGACCTTCGGAATGAAAGTCGAGTGTGCTCCCACTTAGCCAACACGGCTCTTACTATGTATGTACTATACATGTTTTTATGCAAATGACTTTAACTTTTTACTTTACAGGATATATACATATTTCTTTGATAGTATCTTTAATAAATAGCTAGAGACCAAGGTTTTAGATAAGTTTAGGAAATCCATTTACCGCAATTAGATTTAAAGTTGTTCCTTTGTGCGTGGTTGCCTAGACAGGTTGAAGTGTCATAATACTGAAATTGTTTTAAAGATTGTACACCTCTAGTCTACAGAACACGGCAACAAATATGGAGATAACCGAGGTGCGAGATTCTCCACTAATTACCCAATAAACCATAAAAAAACATATGAACATACATCCTAAGCCATTATCATCGCCATGATTACAGCAGGTTGGACTACTGATGGGTTAAGGTCAATTTTATTTATATTAACACTTTTTATAACAGCTGCAATTCAAAGGAATATGTTTGTAGGATTGTAAAAAACGTTTAGGTATCTAATACTTAGGTACATACCTTACGTACTTTGAATAAAATTGTTTCATTGATCGCAAATGTTAATACATTTACAAAAAATTATGATTCATATTGTGTTTTCAAAAACTATGTAAGTAAGAACATGATAATCAAGTTTAACTTAATCATTAAATCGTTCCTTTTTGTTTCGCTTCATTGCTCTCCGGATTACATTTAAAGATAACATTATACATAGTAACAGGTTCGATACAAAAATATGCTGAGTAAACTTACTTTAAAAAAAATTGCCCGGCCGATAACAGACCTCTAGGTCTCAATTAGGTAGGTAATAAAGTTTTAAATTAGTATCCTGTAGAGATCTTCAACCTTACGTACTTGATACTATAAGTGGGACATTGAGACACAAAACAACAACAACAAACAAAATATAACAATTATAAATTCTACTAAGTATATCAGATATCTAGCCGAAACACCCGTAACACAAGCTCACAGGGCTAGATATGTTAATTGTCCAACAATAAAATAAATAAATAAATAAATATTGCTGGACAATTTTTACACAACGACATCTAGCCCCGTGGTAAGCTCGAAGCTTGTGTTACGGTTGCTAGATTTCTGATATACTTAATATAATATACATACATAGATAGATATTTTTTATTTTTATTATAATAATATTCATATTATGCGATTTTCTCTATACTTAAACCTCATTTCATCCAAATTGGATTTTGTAGTTTTGAGAAAGAGCAACAAGCATCCCTGATTCCCCTTTAATTAACAAGCGGTTTATGGACAGTACCTATTAGATTAGATAGATAAGGATATCCCAAGATCAGGTTCATATCGATTATTATAACTATTTATCTTTTAATTCAATATCCTTATCACTAACGACAGATACCTACGCAATGGCATAGTACCTATAGCTCCATTATGAATTAAAAATTATCTACTAAAAGGTTATATTTACCTACTCTGTTAACATACCATTATCTTATCCTCACTTAAATTGATATCCAATATCAATACTTACTAAAGAATTACATTAATACGAATGTTACATTGTAAAACATCATTTTGCCATTGCGTTTCATAGCTTCAACATGTATTTTTCGCAAACAATTCTTTACCTCTTTATTCTGTGTGTTACATTATTTTATTTGTTTTTACGCCGCAAATATGCGTACTGGAAGAACCGTGGTGTGCCATACGAAACGCCGAATCTTCTGCTTGGGAACATGTCTTTTGCTATGAGAACTAGCATGACGGAATACCTTGAGAAGACGAGAAGAAAGTTTGCTAAAGAAGACTACGTTGGGATATTCCGAGGATGGAAACCGACTTTGCTGATCCAAACGCCGGAGTTGGCGAGACGGATTTTGACGAAGGACTTCGACCATTTTCAGAATCGCACAATCTGCCTGAACCCCGATGCTGATCCGTATGGTGCTCTCAATGTTTTTACAGTGAAGGTAAAACTTACTTGAATATTTTCAATAATAAATAAATATTGCTGGACAATCCACCCAGCAACATCTACCCCGTGATAAGCTCGAGGCTTGTGCTACTGGTGCTAGTGGAATAAGTAAACCTCTGTTTTTCGTTTTCGCCAACTATTCAAACACCCTCCGATAAAATGTTTATATTTTAGATAACGTAAAGATAATTTTACTTAGGTACATGAAATTAAAATAAATGTGCGGTAGATTGCTTTTTATCTATACAAACAACATTTGTATGCTATTGACATTATAGGTTCATTACCAAGGACAATAAACAAATAAGTGTCAATACAAAAACGAGTGTTTTTTCATTGTTTAACAAGAAAATTATCAGTTAGTCTTAGTTTTTGCATTCTTACAAATAATATGACATGACTTATAATATAAGCATTCTGTGGTTCTCCCCGCTTTAAATGTTTTTTCCTACTTTATAATGGGGCTTTTCGTAGAACGTAGCATAGTTATATTATTAGATAAGTACCTAGTATCCAGCATGTACAACTATCTTTTATTTAAGTAAGTCAATTAATGTGATGACATATAAGATACTTAATTGAATGATAATGATGACAAATCTAAACTATCGTTTTTGTTGCGATTGTAGCGCAACACTCCAGCTAAACAGATAACTAAGTTATGTACATATAAAAATAGGCACTTATCTTATTATGATTGTAGAATCCAACCTGGTCTGCCATGAGACATGAGCTCAGCCCGATGTTCACTTCGTCCCGGCTGAAGATCCTCACGGAGCTGATGAACGTGAACGGCACGGAGCTCGTCCGGAAGATACAGCGGGACCATATTGACAAGAACGAGCCTGTCAATTTAAAGGTAAAAAACACATTTGTCCTTTTAAATATAAAATCAATGCCAGCTTTCGTTGTTATTTTATAACTAAAGAACTCCAAGTATCATTGGATTCGTCTTGGCAATACTAAGTTTGATCGCTGACTGTACAAAACAGCGATCATTGATAATGGCCCGATTCTAGCAACAAAGTTAATAAAAATGTAAAGCGACAATTAGGTCACAATTTGACCGAATAAACTGTCTCAATTGTCGCCGATCCGAGTCCACGAATCGAGGATTTAGGTGTTTTTTATAATAATATATATAATATACTGTTATATAATATTATTTTATATATTTGCTTATTTTCAGGAGCTATTCTCAATGTACACTTCTGATATCGTGGGATCCACCGTGTTTGGTATTAAAGTGAGTGCACTGAATGATGAGAACAATTCTCCTCTGTGGGTCATCACTAGCAACATGGTGAAGTGGACCTTCTGGAGAGGTCTTGAGTTTACTATCATTAATTTGACACCGGCATTGGGATATCTTTTAAGGTACTTTAAAAATTTTCCTTAACACTAAGCACGTTTTTTGGTGGTTATATTTGTCGTTTGCTTTACTCCTAAAACACAATTATTAATCGGACATTTAAGTTATTATTTAATAAACTACTGAGTATTGGTTTAATTTTGTCGGAAACTTATTTGTGAATATAAAGATACAAAAATATAAACTTGAGGAAGTTCCTAGAAAAAATATTCACTTACAAAATAATGATTTATTTTCTGGAGTAATTTCCGTTCACGGAATTTTATATTATTTTCAATTTATCTTATTGAAGGTTGAATGAAATATAAAGAACAAAAAAATCGAAATACCTAAAAACAGTTAAGAAATCCAAAACAAACTCAAATAAAAGCAAAACATCTTTAAATTGACCTCAAAACTTTATGATTGCAAAGATTTCAACAAACCATTATTTTCAGGTTAAACTTTTTCTCAGTCGGAGCTACGAATTATATTAGGAAATTGTTTTGGGATGTGGTAAAAGAACGCAAACAAACGGGGGAGAATAATGACAAGGATCTCGTTAATCATCTGCTCAAACTGAAGAAAAACCTGAAACTGCCGGCTGAAAGCGGCACGGGTGAGTTAACCCACTTACGTGAGTAATGTACATTAATGACTAAATTAGTTGTGTCCTCAAGGACATCGCGTTACTTTCAGTTCAATCTGTACATGTAGTACCAACATATTAAGGTGTATATTAAAACAATTAGCAGATTTTTAGAAATGTTACCCTCGGAACATATTTAAGTACATATTATGTTTCGAGTGCCATTTGATCAAAGAAAAATTTCCAATCAGATCATAGATCAGATGCAACTGAAAGACACTTGAAGGTATCGAACGAGTTTTCAAAATTGTCCGCATGAGATAGAGACGTTTATTGATGATGATATTAAGATGCTCATATATTGATTAGATTGATTTAATAGGGTTATTATTGTACATTTGCCACAGAGTTAATTTTATTACGTAATCTAGTTATGGGAATTAAACGAATGATTAATTTTCTAGCTTATTACTACTTAAATCACATAAAACAACATTTTATCTACAAAGAATCTATGTATAAAACGTTTTTTCTATTGTAGAAATGGCAGACAATTTGATGTTAGCGCAAGCATCAGTGTTCATTCTCGGATCGATAGAAACCTCTTCAACAACGCTTTCCAATTGTCTGCATGAGTTGGCACATCATCCCGAGATACAGGTAAAAATACACCGTACAAACGCTTTAAACATCCCGGCGAAAACTTACCATTTCTTTTATTTCAGGAAAAACTTTATGAGGAAATCAACGAAGCAATGAAACGTAAAGGAAAGGACATTTTGGACTACGACGATTTATTGGAACTGAAGTATCTCACAGCGTGTTTATTGGGTACGAAATGTTTATTGAATTTATCAATAAGACCGATTCGGATACTCGTAATACAAATAGTAAGCCCTTAGAACGAATCGATTTTTGTAATGTCGATACGACGAACCTATGACATGATAAAGTTGCACGTTCTACAAACTTAAGGAAGTTATAGTTTTACTCCGCCCATTCAACCCTCTTTCTGTATAATTTCTTTCTATTCAAGAACTTCATAAATGATAAGTATCTATAAATCCTGTGCCTAGTCTGGGGACATGTAATGGGTTGATATGATAAAGACAAACCTGACATTTAACAAACTAGTTTCCTTTCAGAGACCCTACGCAAGCACCCGCCCGTACCATTCTTAGACAGAGAGTGCAACGCGGCATACAAGCTGAACGATGACGTCACCATCGACGCAGGGACAGGAGTCTTCATCAACGTGTTGGGGATACAGCACGACCCCAAACTGTTCCCGGAGCCGCTGGAGTGGAGGCCGGAGAGAATGGACAATGTGTCTGAAACTGACAACATGCAGTACAGCTTGTTGCCGTTCGGAGATGGACCTCACTTCTGTATCGGTACGTTAAAAATGGCTGAGAATCTCCTACCCCTATTTTAAGGTTTATTGATAATGATGATCGAGATGGGGTGGCGATATACCAATATTATAAATAGGAAAGCGTATGCGTGTGTCTAATTTGTCCTTCTTTGTCGGAAACGAAGCGACGAATTTTTCTAGGTGGACATAATGTAGTTCAAGGGATGTAATAAAAAATGGATACAATTTAACGCGAGCGAAGGAAACAGCTAGTAGAATATAAACCATATACTTAATCTAAATCTAAAAGGTCCCAATGTCCCAAACATTGTACCAGCTGCTGTTATCTTCACTCGCGTCTACGTACGCGTGCACTCCCATTGTCTCTGTAATCTGAGGTAGTACCATAAACGTTAATTATTATTGCAATGTTACCTTTTTATTACTTACACAAACAAAGTTTATTCTAGCACGTTATTTCACAAAGAACATTTAAGCAATCTAAACGTTTATGTTATCACCTAATGCCGGTTTATTTAGTTTACCCTTTGTAAGTAGGCAGTAAAATTCTGTAACAGTCGGCCTCAAAACCAAACAGGGAAGAATTCTCGACATTTTTGCTTCCAAAATTCTTGGAAACAGATTCCGGACGTAACATTTCGTAAATAGTTTATTGGAAACGGTAACACTTAGGTCACTTTGACTTACTGTAGAGTAGATATTAAAATATTTAAAACATCGCAGTTTTTTGAGTCATGCGTTGTCTAATTCTAGTTTTTTTTATAATGGTCCCTCCCTGCGCTAAATTGCCAGTGTAAAGTGTTTTATAAGTTTACAGAATATACAGTTATTTCTTGTGTGATCACCATTTTGGCAATCTCATGCGTTGTCTATGCACCTTGTAAAGATACGGTGACACTGACAGTTGTTTTTTTTTTCAGGAAGACGCTACGGGATGATGCAAATGCGTGCGGCTCTTGCGCAGCTGCTGCCCAAGTACAGATTGTTGCCGCTCCCCGACGAGCCTTATGACGTCACACCGGACCCTTACGCGGTGTTTTTAGCACCCATCAGCGGTGGAAGGGTTCAGTTTGTTTCGCGATAAATTAATGAAACAGAAACGTCGGATATTATTATTCGGATGATATCGTCATAATCTACTAAAAAATAGTAGTAGGATGAAACCCATTAGAAAAGGAGGGGAATATGATAAAAATAAAAGGAAAAATAAATTACGGTCGATCGGAGTTTGGGAAGTGGGAGGGGGTGGGCTTTTAAGGGGAGAAAATGGTTTATCTCGATTTGCGGTGAAACTACTAGTCCTATGAAAAAAAGTTATATGGCAAAGTTGTAGGTAATAAAACGATCTACAACTTTTAATTCACAACTTTTATACATACCCTCTAAACTTATGTGAAAAATTCAAATAACCAAGTTTTTTGTTTTTTTTATTTATCTTTTTCAAAAATTGTTATTTTTCTACGAAATTTGGTGAAAACCTACCTATTTATGTCCCAAATACACTGTGATTTATTTGATTGAAAATATTATTGTTTTCACCTTATTTTGACTTAATTTTCAAAAATATAGACCAATTTTCAATCGAAAATTCACGGGTCAAAATATTAGCTTTTTTATAAAAATCTGTAAGCTGTTTGTTCATTGAAATCTCTATTTTCTGATGGTTAAGAAAAATATATACATTACCATAGTAAATTTTCTCAGAAAATGCAAAACACCGAAACAAAATTTGTATCATTATGTACAATTGCATCATAAAATGTGATTTTTGCAATTTTTATTTCATATAATTGCTTATAATCCGACTTATTGCACATTATACAAACAGATTATTATATTATTATTATTATTATATAGTCTGAAAAGACAAAATCACATTTTTATGATGCAATTGTACCTAATGATACAAATTTTTGTTTCGGTTTTGTGCATTTTCTGAGAATATTTACTATCGTAATGTATATATTTTTCTTAACCATCAGAAAATAGAGATTTCAATGGACATAAAGCACACCGACTTTTATAAAAAAGCTAATATTTTGACACGTGAATTTTCGATTGAAAATTAGTCTATATTTTTGAAAATTAAGTCAAAATAAGGTGAAAACAATAATATTTTCAATCAAATAAATCACAGTGTATTTGGGACATAAATAGGTAAGTTTTCACCAAATTTCGTAGAAAAATAACAATTTTTGAAAAAGATAAATAAAAAAAACAAAAAACTTGGTTATTTGAATTTTTCACATACATTTTGACGTTATGTACAAAAGTTGTGAATTAAAAGCTGTAGATCGTTTTATTACCTACAAATTTGCCATATAACTTTTTTTCATAGGACTAGTAGTTTCACCGCAAATCGAGATAAACCATTTTCTCCCCTTAAAAGCCCACCCCCTCCCACTTCCCGAACTCAGATGGACCGTAATTTATTTTTCCTTTCATTTTTATCATATTCCCCTCCTTTTCTAATGGGTTTCATCCTACTACTATTTTTTTCCGTTTTTGACCATTTTTGAAGCTATCTGCACTGGTCTAATTGTTGAAGCAGTTCAGGACATTTTTGACCACCCTATAATATGGTTGTAGACCTAGGAAACTAAATTTTCATTGAATGTTAGTGGCGCAGTGGCGTATGAAGGTTCGCATGCACTTCATGGATATTGCGATTTGCTTGTCATGAAAATAATAATCAATAACAGATATCATAGTAACGATAACCACCATAACACCCCTATTCACGTTCCCACTGCTGGGACACAGGGACTTCTTTCTTGACGAGAGAGA
This sequence comes from Chloroclystis v-ata, assembly GCA_963691955.1. NCBI lineage: Eukaryota > Metazoa > Arthropoda > Insecta > Lepidoptera > Geometridae > Chloroclystis > Chloroclystis v-ata. The sequence goes on from OY829905.1 coordinate 9,905,976, forward strand.
TTAGGCCTTAATTCACCACGCTGGCCAAGTGCGGGTTGGTGAATGACACATGTCCTTCAAACTTTTCAAAGTTCTCAGAACATGCCGGCAAGTAACGATAATACAAAGTAAAAAATTACCAGCTGAATTTCAGTTTGTCCTTCATAATTTATAAACAAATAGGTAAATAATATTGTTGGACATTTTACACAGCAACATCTAGACACCCAGTTATACCAGTTTTACAGTTTCAGTTGTTATACAATTTGAAACTGTATAACAAGTTAATATGATATCTGGTAAATAGTTTAAATATTACTTTTAAAGCCGAGGTGATACAAGATTGTATTTAATAGGTACTCGTATCATTGTGTTTATAAAGCCGTTACTAAGCTGTGAAAATCTCCATTCGGTGCGTATCTGTTTTACGGTCCATTACTTCTGATTGATCGCTTACTTATCGTTTGTGTAATTATATTTAGATTTAATTCTTTTTTTCACGGCCTGGATTTACAAGGTCCGATCTATTCTGATACTGCATAGTATTGCCATAGATATAACTTATACCATTAATCTATACTTATATCTAATAAATATGTAAAACATGAAGGATATATATCAACGGCCAAATCTCATAAAACGTGATATAAAAACCGTGGATAAATGGATGGATGTCTGTTACTATTTCCGCGAAAACTACTGAAGGAGTTTACATTAAATATGACAAAAACAAACTCAAACAAAAGAAAAACATATCATCTATATTTATAAAACTTTATTTATATTATGTATAAATTATTCAAAAGTCACCTCGAGTGAAGGTGCCATATTACCAAGACATGCTAATGCAATAAGTCAGGCGTGAAATGCAAAAATGAGCTCAGAAAATACGTTGTTTTATCAGTTGATGGTGATGACACTCATTTCATTAATGATGCAAATGAAGAAAACAGCCAACAGTGCTAATAGCACCTTATTTGTCCACCTTTTATAATGAGCTAATTTAGTTGAAGATTAAGTCACGTCGTCAAGCAAATTTAGGCCAAAAACTTCTTAACTAGGACCTTCTTTTACGGAATAAGGCTAAGTGGGAAAAAACAACATCACTATCATCATAAATAACGCACATTACGATCCTTAGATATCTACATAAAACAATTTTATTTTTACTACAATGTTAAATTAACTTACGGTTATAATACGATTTACTTATTATATATAAATCTTATAGTTATGTATAATTTGTACAACTAGTTAAACTACTCAGTTGAACTACTGTATCAGAGGGGTTATAAACAGACAGTTGTAAATTATACTAATATTATAACACTTAAGAGTTTGATTGTGTGTTTTAACGCGCTTAACTCAGGAACCGCTGGTCTGATTTGAAAAATTATTTCAGTGTGCATGATCATGGATAGTGCATTTTTTGAGATATTTTATATATACATATTATATAAACTATAATATTGGTGTGTTTTTACGTTATCCTTGTACCTATATAATATACAGGGTGGCCCATTCAAATCGGTCAGTATGGGAAAGTCTGAAACTGTAAGACATACGAAGATTTGTTCTTAGGAACCATGTCACCGATTTTGATAAAAAGAAAAACTGCATTCATTCATCAATTAAAAAAAAAGTGTACCCAACTGGGGAATCGAACCCGGTTGTTTTGAAAAAATAAACTTACACTATTTCTATTCAGATATCGTTTGTGTAGGTCTTAAGCAGTAAATATCTCTAAGAAACATAATGTCTAAAATGAATAAAATGCATTTTTTTCACATACTTTAATTTATCATAGTAGGTATTCAAAGTGACCACCGTTTCTTAATAATAATATTACTGTAGATAACAAAACTTCCTTATACGTTTAATGCCATGCCAATTCCACATGATACATAACACGGTGTATGTAACAATTAGAGATATACAAAGTGTACAAACAACCATAGAGACAATTTTACATGCCTGAACTTGCTGAATATTGTAACGGTGGTCACTTTGAACACCTACTATGATAAATTAAAGTATGTGAAAAAAATGCATTTTATTCATTTTAGACATTATGTTTCTTAGAGATATTTACTGCTTAAGACCTACACAAACGATATCTGAATAGAAATAGTGTAAGTTTATTTTTTCAAAACAACCGGGTTCGATTCCCCAGTTGGGTACACTTTTTTTTTAATTGTATGAATGCAGTTTTTCTTTTTATCAAAATCGGTGACATGGTTCCTAAGAACAAATCTTCGTATGTCTTACAGTTTCAGACTTTCCCATACTGACCGATTTGAATGGGCCACCCTGTATAACTGTCGGCGGGTCGGCTAATATTGATATAATAATAAAAAATATAAGATAATATTTTTTATTATTATATCTCTTATTATTATATGTAAAAGTCGTGTTACGGAAAATAAAACAAAGCTTGTAAGCCAGCTGTCCATCTGTCTGAGTCGACGTGAATGTAATAAATCCACGGTTGACACGACAAATCACACTACCCCAAATAGGTTTGTACATATCTAAGGGTTTATTTACTTTCATGTAATAGGTACAGTCAAAGGGGTAATGATATGTCACGTCAGATGATTATGCGCCATTAGTTATTACTCATGTTTCTAATATCGATCATTGATCACATATTTTTGCGAGGCATAGTCAAATCTTCATTTGAATGACTGTACTACGAGTACCTACCTATTATGATTACTAATTTATAATGCTAACAAAGCTCTTTATCCAATCATTATCCACTGTTACACCTCTGTAAACAAAACTGTTATTTTAAAGGAAGAAAATGAATTTGTAAAGCTAAAACTGTTTACTTCTCGTTAGGCCGTTTTTAAACTCAATAATATTTCAGGAGTAATGTTTTTCTTCTCTCATTCTATAATTTCCCGTTCGGCTGCCGGTTCAACCGACCCGACCTTCAAACCAAATTTAAAATCTGGTTGCTCCAATATTGAAATTCCCCTCGGCTGCCTGGTTATTTTATAATTCACTTAATTTTCACAATTTGCCAAAATTTGAAGCATATACATTTATTTAGTTGTAATGTTTTGGTTCATCCTCGTCAGCATTATCATTTAAGAACAATGAAACCTAGCATATTTCTTGCAAGAAATTATTTATGAGAGCACGTGTATTTAAAGGGCACATACATTTTTCATAGGAGGGTTTGAACCCACGACCTGAGGATTAAAAGTCAGTGAGCTCCCACACGCCACTTCGCCGACACGGCTATTTATTGCCAGATTGGAAATATCGTAGCCAGCTGAACGCTACGAAACAAGGCATTTACATTTGAGATGAACATCAATCTCGATCAGCCTTGTCCCCTTATTGCGCTTCCCCAACCCGTTTCTTCAACAAATTCAATTCATTCCGCACTCGGATGCGTTCTCCAGTTTACGCAATATGGGAGTTACTTTTAACCATAAACACTGTCGTAGTTTGATGAATTCCTATTGGGATAAACGCGAAATCCATTAATCCTTCTACGTTGAACTGTTCACCAAATTCGACGTTAGAAAAGGTTTGTGGATTTCCCGTTTATCCTAATATGACTTGTTACTGTTGAGAAAACATACCCTATTTGATCAGGAAATCCGTATGAATACGTTGCTTTAACGCGAGAGTTCCGGTAAATTGTCATGGAGATGGAGCATTGTCTAGCAATAGGTATATGTACATATAATATAGTTAATAATATCTATATATATACTTATATCCATTTCTAGGTAAAGAAGCGGCAGTCTTACACCGTTAAGTATATTATTTAACCCATACAAGCTAAAGCAGAGGTACATAAACAGACGGAATTATTTAATATTGTTTGAAAGGGATAGTTGGGCCTAGTATTAGAGAAGTGGATATGTGGTAGCTACAGCGGTTACCACAAGAATTTCATAGTTTGCTTGGGTTTCCCAATGAACATAACACGAATGTACAAAGGGTGTTTCTATACATTATAGATATACATAAATACGAGTACGTAGACATTTGACCTTAGAACAGGCAATCATACATTTTTAGTATAAACAATATAACCAAATGGCATGACATGTAACCATAAGCTTAACATACGTTATATGTCTAGGTACACCTTATACCTGATATATCTTCCTTCGACCTGATAGATAGGCAACACAGCCCAAAACCACTAGTCATAATGACACAGCATAGAGTCCATTATATGTATAGCTGAAAACAAATTCTACATCAGATTAAAACCAAATACCAATAATTGAAGTTGATAATCATTTGATAAGATTACGTATGATACTGACACGAAAAATAGTGAGATTTGTGAACTATCTCAAGAGATATCTCCAAAGATTGGGATGACCGTCGATTATGAAGATAACAACAAATAATAAGGACATTTTAGTTTATGTACAGGAAAATGTTAAAATATTATTTATAAGTATATCGTGATTTTTTTTATAAATAACAAATTTCATGATTAAGATAAATTATGGTTAAAAATATTTTTTTTTATACAAAACAGTCTCAGACTTAGGTGTTTGAGAAAAAAATGTTTTCTATCGTATTTTATGATACCCTATATCACACGCACACACACTTTAGGACTTAATTCATTCGAAAAAAAATACTTACAATGTTTGGATGTTTTAATAATATGTGAAAATACGAACTTATTTTAGGTATGGTATAAAATACTTCCCCGTTCGTTGAGATTTGATTATTTGATTACATTCTTTCTAAGAAAACATTCTACAAATTGTTACCTTGCCCCAACACATCGACAGGTGTCATAAAAACTAAACCCAAAGTATTCTTTCCTCTAATTTAGATGTCACAGAGGGCCACAAATGTACGAGTGTACCTTCGTAGGTACATTTTACTACGTGACACACTCGTAGTAATCGATTATCACTTAGAGGCTATTTTTGGAGAGCGTTTGAACAATTACAGCTGCAAGCGTCGATCCCAAGGAAATATTTGCTTAGATACAGTTTGTAGAAAGCTCAGTTCAAGTTCAACTTTCCAAGAAGACTATTGAAATTTAGTTGAGTACTTCATTAATGTTCAAAGGGAAAAGTTTAGTTACGGAAATGTTCGTAATTTCCTAGTCTTCCGGCTTTATATAATGTTAAAGATTATGGCAAAGTCCCGAGTACCACTTAACCACTTAAAATTCTACTAAAATAAAAATCTTTCTAAGTAAAAGAAGGCCCTACTTGTAATAACATAGGCCCCGTGTTAAATATTCAACAATTTTGGGATTCCACTTTTGAACGAAAACTTTTATCCCTCGTATGGGTGTACCATGAATACGAATTTGTAAATTATAAGTTCCGGCTCATATTATATGACTTCCCTTTAAATAAATAGGTACATAAAACTATTACCCACCCTTGTGCTTGGACTAAATTTATAGTTTCAACCTCTGACCTAAATAAATAGAATTTTACTGGGAGAATTGTAATTCTATCGCTAGCGATGTTATACTCTGTTATGTTACACAAAGTGGAAATTAATTCCTATCTCGCCATTTGGAGAGTCTAGCGCGAGAACGGGTGGACCGATTTGGCGAAAAAGGAATACTTTTAGTCGTATTCGATATAGTTAGATCATATGTAAGTAAAATACTCTAGAGAAAATTGAAAAATGTAAACTCTTAGACGAAAGTGAAGTAAGTATATTCCAATACACAACTTAGTTCATAGTTTTTAGTTATTTTACATTGTTTCAATAATTTCAAAAAAATTGTGTTTCTCTCTTTCTATATGTATGGTTGTGTTTATTGTAATTTGTGTGTGTGATTCAGTGAATAAATGTTTTATCTATCTATCTATCAATATCAATTATCTTTACTTTCTTCTATTTTAAAACAATATAATACGCAGGCGAAGTCGCATCCTCATCTTGAAATAAATTTTGCCACATAGAATGTTATAGCTAAAAGTTATATAGCTCAACTGTAATAACAGAATGTCAAACGTCTGTTCATTGGCATTTCGACAAGGTATTGCGACAGTACCAGACAGTTACTGGCATCGCCTATCCAATAACTGCTGAGGTAGTAACTACTCAGTAAATTGCAAATATAACCGATTATATGGAAAATGGCCCTTAAAATACAGTGAAGGATTGATTGACCAACGTGGTGGCGTGGTGGCTGCGACGGAGAAAGTAGTGGATTCGAATCCTGCCCCGGGACTAAAGTTTTGTACGATCTGCAGATATTTAGTCCAAAGATGCAGTCAAAAGACCCCCGTTTTTTGTTGTTTTCTGTTAATAAATTATTTTACTGGACAATTCACAGTAGATAATATTTAGCCCCGTAATAAGCCTGAAACTCGTATTAACTACTGCTACAATATCAGATTAGTAAAATACTCATACCTACTGGAACTTATTAAACTTTATTTCTTTAAAAAATATATTTTAATTATTGTCAACTGAACCCATGCAATTCCTTTGCATAATAAATTACGTTAACGACGTGGCAAAAATCTCATAAACGCCACCGGCTGAGCTTCACCAAATTAAATTAAGCAAAACGCTCCTCCTTTTATTAAACACGACCATAAAGTGACTGATAAATTAGAGCCAAGATGGAAGAAATTCCATAACCGGAACCAACTGTTATTAATTCATTTGACAGACCTGGAAATCTTACCAAACTCTAGAAATAATGATTTTATAGTCATTTAAAACTGAGTCAATATTTTTATATTTAAACAAACATTTTATGTTTAAATATCTCAGCCTAAAAATATGTATCTAATTATAAAATCCAGACTTCTGCGAAGTTGAAAAACTGAATAATTATACCTACGTAAACTTGAAAAGTTAGGTTATTAATGTGGCGTAGTAAATCTAGCTACACCCACAAAGGTCTGTGATCTTTTATTAACGTAATACGTAGGAATACGTCGGATAAATATGAGCAGGAAGAGTAATGCGCGGTATGAGGCGGCAACACAAATGAGACGGTGCCAGCTGCGAGCCCAAGATTAGCTGGTAGGGGCTAAGCAAATGTATTCACTTACAAACTATTTCCATTCAGAATTTAGTAGTATAGTATAGTAAACTAGGGCCCCGCTTTCGCTTTGCCTCGGTTACCTTATATACTTATAAACCTTCCTCTTGAATCACTCTAACTATTTAAAATAGCCGCATCAAAATCCGTTGCGTTAGAAACATACAGACAGTGACTGCGACTTGCTTTATATTAGGTAGTGATATACATATAAATGGTTATGATAATACAGGGTAAGCAACTGTATTCGCTTACGAACTATGTATTTCCATTCAGAATTTAGTAGTATAGTACCTATAGTAAACTAGTGACTCGCTCTTGCTTCGCCTCGTTACCTAATTATACTATTATGGGTTAATGATCATGTGAGCTTCTTATTTGGTAAATAACATACATGGTATATCATCATATTCAGAAATGAGCGGTGTTTATATTATTGTTCCTCGCAATTTATGCCCCTTAGTTTCCATTTTATATGCGAATAACACGAACCTAGCACGAGCCAAAATATTTTAGGAATAGCAATGCCACAAAACGTTAACCTAGCATACAATTGATAACCTCAATAAAACTGCGGCTTATACTCAAAAGTCATAATAAAACAGTATAACTAATATAAAAATAGTATTACTAATATCGATAGCATCAGACACATTAATCGGGTTTACCCTGGTTTAGTAGAGTGGTAGTAACGGCAAGTCTATAAATAAGGGCTTAGCATCGGGTTTCTCTAGCCAGTGGCAAGACGTCGACTAATTGGCGTAAAAATCCATTATGTAGCGCCAGGCACCTATTTGTTCCCCAGGGCCTATCGAGATTCCAAAAGAAGGCGAGCGTAATGGTCCGAACAAAGCGGTTTTTAACGAATTCGCGAAAAAGATAGGTACCTACCCAGATTGCTATTGATGATGCGAATTCTGTGGTTTTTATTCCGTTTCAATCGAGATTTTGTTCGTCATTGTTTGTTTATCTTCAAACCCGAATGGAATTATTTAGATAATGATAATTCGGTATAAATTTGAGTTGGAAATATTAACTACATTTGTCTACTGTTTCGTTCGCACATAATATTTATACAAGATGTTACTTACGAGGTATAATTGCCGAAACAGGGTACTCAAACTAAACTACCTATGCAAAATTACAGATCATCATTGATCATCAGATTAGATCATCAATAGCTATGGGACGTCCACTGCAGGGCAAATATCCAGTTACTACGGTCGGACGCAAAATTACAGATATGTACCTTGAACTAAATCTCTTCACAAAACAGCAGATAGACATGGCAAAACTATAAGGGTACCTTGTTTAACAACACAGCCCTAAATAGAACGAGGTTAGAATATAATTAACTACATGCGAGTATAATATCCATTAGCAATTACCCTTCATCGTTTGGAAAGCTTTTTTACAAAATTACATGAGACATTTTCAAACTTATATGTATCTAGTGCTCTTTTGCAGAGGTTGAAATGTTTTTGTAGAATTGTAGACTACCTTTTTCATAGACTAAGACCTAATTTCTAAATGGAATGGAATAAACTAAGAAACAGAGAGTGGTGAAATAAGGTCTATAGATAGGTCTAGTTTTCCTTTTTTTATAGTTTTACAGCATATTCATCTGATGATAAAAAGTCTGTTAAAATTTAAAATAATAAATAGACATATATAGAATAGACTTGATAATATCTCCTAAATTACGATAAATTTTAAACAATCTCGTCTCCACGGTTAGTTTACCTTATCCTCCAACTAAACATAAAATAAAATACTGTCATCCAATGATTATCTCTTACCTTAATTTTGCTCCACTGTATTCGACTAAAGAAAATCTATGCAAGATACCACAACGAACAAGGCGTGAAAGCTTTAACTCTGAAATGAAGTATTGCTATCGGGGTCGCCGAATGCACCTCCCGAAACATTTTCAGTTCTAGTTCGGCTTTAATTTCCACCTCATTCGGGACTTCAGTCAGCGATCGGGAGCGAAGCGAAGCGCCCGTGCCTCGCCGTCAACCCTCGTATCCACGAACTAGTTGACACACTGCATCTGTCCTCACATTCCACTATGCCAGCTTCGGAAGTTCGGAATTCAAATACATAGCAGTACACGCAGGTAAGCAGTGACACGGATTTCCGCCAGTTTGTCAAATCACTTTATGTTCTTTCAATAAAATTGCAGCGATATGTTGGAAACAATTAGGTCAGATGTGGAATGAAAGTTTCGCGTTTTAGTAGTTATGAAGCTTACTGCCCGTTGTTATGAAAGTCAAGTTATGGGGAACTAATTAAAGCGGCCATTGAAACTTGTGCTATTTGCAGCGGAAGCGTGAAAAAGTTTTTATCGTATTTTTATGATCGAGTTTTTGTTCAGACAGTTAATTTCTGTTATAAGATACAGTTTGTTTGTTATGTTTATTGAATGTATTATCTAGCTTAATAACATAATATTCAGTGTATAAATTAAAATATATCCGCTAGCTAGAGCCACTCGCAGCTTCGCCCGCTTAATTTTTTTTGTTTTTTTTTATCTTTTATATATTTTTATCTTTCCTGGACTAGGTACTACAAATATTTCAAAACCACAAAATTATTAAATCGACCCGGCTGTTCCCGAGTTTAAGCAAGACTAGCGAACAGTGTCATTATACTGTTTTTACATACCTATAAGACAAGATTTTTATTTATTTATTGAACAAAATCAACAGCCCTTAAATAATATTAACACTCGCTTTTTTCATCTTTATTTCATTTTCAATTATATACATTTTTTATTTTAGTCAGGTTCGTTAATCTGATTCAGCGTGATAGAGTAACAAATACCTACACATAATTAAGCTTTTGAATTCATTATAGGATAAATGATTTAAAATATCGATTTAACCAAGAGAACTTCACGACCCATTGATTAATTTCGTTCCATGGGAAGCTCTAAAAGACATAAAACTGTCGTAAAAGTAATTGGAGTTTCAAACCCAGAAAATATTAATAAACAAAAGGTTCTAAACATGCATGAATTTCACGATACATAGTTGTTGACTTCAAATTTTAAGAGATGTTGAACATTAGTTTATTTAACAAGTTAAAATAAAAATTTATTTCAGGCACACAAGGAAATTTAAGGATGTTATGAATTTATTCTTAGTCCCGTATTAACATTTACCATTTACATTTTTTTTTTTTTATAAAAGTCACGCGCGCTACATTTAATATTCCTGAAAAAACATAAATCCCGAACTAGCTGCTAGCTAAAAAAGTTTTACATGCGAAGTTTGCAGGTAAACATAAATCCAATTAAAGTTACATGCGACCCTGTTACTAGACCGGAATTTTAACATGCGACCCTAAAACAACGATAATATACCGTAATCTATTAGCTAGAAGGAAATCAAACACTAGGGATCAATTAGAAATATAAATAATGTGCATAACAAAAACTAATTTAGTCATCATATTGAGCGAGACTGTAATTAACGGTATTTTTCATCATTAATCCATATTACGCTCCACTACTGAGACGGGTGTCCCCACAGAGCAGATATAGAGGGTGTCCCCAACAAAACCCAAATAAAGTCTTGTGAGAATTGTTATAATCAATCACAACACCACAAATGGATAAGAAATCGCAGAAAGTTGGTCACTACTGGTAGTCTGGTTTTTGGTAGGTATCTATATACTTTCTTTGGTCGATGTAATAATATAAGACATAATAAGATTTGATATAATAAAGAAGAGAACTGTCTTGCAATATGAATAATTATTATTAATAGAGCTAATGCTGCTCAGGCAATCAATAAGTAAGTTTGGATGACTTGCCCATAAGCATTTTCAAATTGAAACGCTTTAAGTAAAATTATGTGAAAGCATCCGCCGTTTCGAGAACAAATTATTTTGAGTTTAATCTTTCAGATTTCATCCTCAGGGAAAACTTGCCTAACTCGGCAACTGGATTTTTCATCTCAGTAATTACTTTTACAATCTGCCGGCTTTGTTTAACGATAAAACCAATTTCACAAATGTGACGATTTCAATAGTAATACAATGTTTTTAAATAACAAGCAGTTCAGTAGGTACTATTGGATAGGATATCCGTTTAAAAAGTCTGACCAAAGATCATAAGTATCATAGGGAAATATAATGTTGATAGTATTATATTACCAATATAATAATTTTATGAAAGTGAGCTTTCAGCAAAACACATTAAAATTAAAACATTCACAACATAGTAACTTAATGATATTGTCTCATTCGGGGTAATATTTCTCTTATTGAGTCTCATCTAGCCGTCATTTTTGGCAACATTAATTATATAATTTTCTTAAACATTTATAATTTTTGCATATTTCATGCCAATTCTAGTACCTATCCTATAATTAATAAAATTCTACATGCAGTACGTTTAACAAATTTAACGTTACCAGAATATCCATAAAAGAAATATGCTAATCCATCTGATCAAAAATGAGAACTTGAATCAATGTATCCCACCACATACGGTGACTAAATTATTCTCTACCTCATGAAAAATGGATAAAAATTATTGGTAAGTATTGGATTTTTTCCGTCGAATCGTTCCATTGCCCCAAGGACAAAAAGAAACGAGCTTTATGCATGAAGATAAGGTCATTGTGAATAATCCAAACTAAAAAGATATTGGCAAATGTAAGCCAAATAATAGACACCCTACAAACCTAAAGTTAGCAAGTTATCTTTTGTAAAGAAAAGAACAAAAAGGAATGGTATCTCCCGAATAAAATTAGGTAAAGCTGAAATAAAGTTTGTTTTTCAGTGGGTATTAGACTGGCGCGGCGTTGAAACTTCGGTACAGTTTCGGTGGAAGGAATCTTTGAATTTGCTTTATTTTTAGCCGGAAACGTCATCAAGCACCGTGCGCGCCCAACAAGGCGGACAATAGTAGGTAATTGTGTAAGATGGGTCCCCTCAACGAGATCCGCAGTAATGAGGTTCATTATACCTTTCTTGTTTTGTTTGCCCTATGCCTACACATAAATATACGTCGGAATACCATTACTTAATCATATTAATGATCATATCTACTTATACCTGATAAATAAATGTATTAGTAAGAGAGCTTTATTTATTTTTTATTTTATTTAATTCTAAAGTATTAATAATACCTATAGTATAAGTTCTATAAATATGGGTTTTATGGGTAACTCTATTGAGTTTTTCGGTGTGTATAATAAATAATCTTCTTGTTTTTTAAAGTACCTTATCTAGTTTCTACCGAAAAACATAATTATACATCAGCTAAGCCAGGTAAAAGCTAAATTTTTATAAATACTCGAAAATTGCTCTAGGTGGGGCTGGAAGGCTTCGCTACTCTTATTAGGGCGTGACACGCACTTTCCTGAAACATGCTTTACTTTAGCAGCACAGAAATCTAAGTAATAAGGTATTGGTAAGTGTCTCCTCGAAGGTGACTTATGTGGCACTAGTCATAAAAAGTTGTCAGAAGTTACTATGAATAAAATAGCGATTAAATAAATAAATAATCATTGCGAGCGCTAAACACCATTCACCTTCTTACCTGCGAACCCTACTTTATGATGTACTTTACCTACCTATGACGAATTTACTTTCAATGTATGGAGTTTTCAAAAACGTGACAAATTAACTTTGTGGCAAATGTACAATAACTCCTAAATTTGACGATAATGGCAGATAAGTTAAAAATTAACTTTTATTATCATTCAAGAAACTCTCAAAGATTACCTTCTAACTATCCAGATAGTGTTTGTGCATGGCCTATGATAACGCAATAAAATTAAAGTTTATGTCGTTGGATGCATAGCCAGTTTGGTGGTGTAAAGATTTTTTTATCAGTTGTTAGCATTGAATGTATCTACATTAAAAAATTACAATAAAATGTGTGGAACTGGCAAGCTGTAGGGGAAATTATACTGAAGGATTCTTCCTCCGACACCGAGATTCTGCATTATACTGCATAAATAAATAAAATAAATAAATATTGCTGGACAATTTACAGAGCGACATCTAGCCCGTAACCTAAAAAGGCAAGGTAGCCTAGAAAGGTGGAATGTAATGTGTCCACTTCTATATTTTTTAGAACTCTATGGATTACCGGTGCCTGCCGGGGTTTTGGTAATGGTTATTTTCATTGGCAATGACATTATAATGTATGGAAGGGACACATTAACTAATAAAAATAATGCATAAGGCATTATATACCTTGAGCATTATATCTTGATAAGTTCAGGGATGAATAAAAGTATTATGTTGCACTTCCACATAGCAAAGCAAACTTTCCTCAATATTCTTTCATACTGTCTTCACATAAAAGGATATATAAATCACTAGTTAATTCTTATTTCCCAACATGTTTAGAGCAAGGTTTTTGACCTACATTGAATACAAAAGGCCAAAACATAGTACCCACCCATAGCCATACACCATGCTTTTACCATCCACTCACCCTTCCGCTACTTTTAGCACTTACTCACCTACTTTATACTTATAGATGTGTACTTATAGTACATCGCTCAGGGCTGAAATTGAGAACACAACGAGTCATTGGGTTAATGGAAGGGTTGGGACCAACACGGAATTAACATTTTTAATGATAACCATTGACATTCAGTTTAATGATTGATGATTCGACGGTGGAAAGGAAAAACCCTTGAAGCGACAATTTTCAAACTTTACAGGAGAGCCGATCAAAGTTTTTATTTTCCGAAAATAAATCATAAAAAATTTGAGTTTGAAGTTAGAGCGACAGGAAAAAAAATAGTTTCTTTATTTTTTATTTACTACCTTACTATTAAACTTCGAAAAATATACAACCATGATTAATTGATTTAGGCGTCGCTTAATTATTTAACGGTGAATAAAGCAGACGGAAAAACGCATTAAATGCAACTTGAGTATTCTGACAAACGCAAGGAAAAACACATTAAGCGACAAGCTATGTATGATTTAACTAGGAGGTAAAATAACTGAAGCGTATCGAGCATAACATACAGGGTTCCGGAAAAACCAGTTAAGTAAGAAAATCATAGTATGCTAAGTACAAGAAAAACACGTTATGCGCTAGCTATGTAATAATTTAAAGCTATGTTTTTAACTGAAGTCCCTACTTTGTTTCCCAAAGATACCAAAAAAAAACAAGAATATTTAATACAATAGTCTTTTATTTATTAAAAAATTAAGAAATAGGGGTACATCTCCGCAAACTTAATAAAATAAATGCTGTACATTCCAAACATCATCATCTAACCCCAAGCTAAGCAGAACTTGTGTTATGGGTACTAGATGGCTGATGTACATGTACAAATGCCCAGAACACCCGGAATAAATATTTCCACATCGTAAAACATTTGCACTTTACCAAGTCGGAAATCGAACCCGCAACCTCCTGCGTCGCAGGCGGTTCTTCACCCAGCCGTTCCATATCAGTCGTTACAATAACAGAAGCACACAATATCAAAAGATCGCGCGATCAAATAATAATACATAAATAGCTACTCAATAAGATTGTGATTCTACCTGATTGTTAATAAAGTAATAACTTTGTTAAATTTATTAATTTCATTTCGATTTACAATAAAACAAAAACACTTAAGTATTTACAGGTAAGAAGTTCTTACATTTACTAAAACACGCACTCTCTGTGGCCGCTGTTCGCGATGCGATGAAACGTGACGGTTCACCGATGAATGAAGCGCCACGTCACGAGCAATATCCTTATATAGGTGACGCCTTTTACACAAAAGAGACCGAATTTCATTGCTTGTAGCGACAAGACTTGTTTTGAATGGTTAATTTAAATACATAGTACCGTAAATAATACTTACTTTAACCGACTAACGTCTTCATTTATGAAGTCAGCGTAATTAAATTAACCGACGATTCGGGAACAAAAGACGATGTCGGTTAATTTAAATATTTATGTGGTATTTTTGTCTATGTTTACTTTAACCGACACCACTGCTTTTTACAACGATTGTCGAAATAACTGAAATCCATAATATTTTATAACAATCATGCAGGAAAAACGCATGAACTCCATGATACAGATATAAGGTAAGCAAGGAAAAACAAATGTAGCGACCGGGCACCAACGTAATAGGAGTAGGTAAGCAAAAACAACTTCAGTGTTTAAAATAGGATTTCATATGGCGAAGAAAAACAATTTAAGTAACCTATAAGATTCGAAACAAAAAAGGATAAATGCATCAAATAACAGTCTAACTATATAGTCGGTACTTCAAGCGGTAAATGAACCAAAATTGCTAAAATTCTTTGTCACTTCATCCTAAAAGTGCCATTACTTGAAGCGACACCAAAGTGGTCAGATCGCCACGAAACCAAGACCAATCGACGCAGAAAAATTCACTGATTTCAAATATGTATAAAAGTCATTTTCGACCAAAGTGTCGCTTCAAGTGTTTTTCCTTTCCACCGTCGTATGATAATGAACATTAGCAACTGTTAGAATGCTTATCGGGATACTAGTTCCTGTGATATTATTAGAGACCTATATTACTTTATGCAGATTTATTCTCCAAACAACAACAGGGAAAAAATAATGCTAATTTTCAACTGCCTACTTATTTCCAAATCAATTTTTTTTAATATCGACGGTGGAAAGGAAAAACCCTTGAAGCGACAATTTTCAAACTTTACAGGAGAGCCGATCAAAGTTTTTATTTTCCGAAAATAAATCATAAAAAATTTGTGTTTGAAGTTAGAGCGACAGGAAAAAAAATAGTTTCTTTATTTTTTATTTACTACCTTACTATTAAACTTCGAAAAATATACAACTATGATAAATTGATTTAGGCGTCGCTTAATTATTTAACGGTGAATACAGCGGACGGAAAAACGCATTAAATGCAACTTGAGTATTCTGACAAACGCAAGGAAAAACACATTAAGCGACAAGCTATGTATGATTTAACTAGGAGGTAAAATAACTGAAGCGTATCGAGCATAACATACAGGGTTCCGGAAAAACCAGTTAAGTTAGAAAATCATAGTATGCTAAGTACAAGAAAAACACGTTATGCGCTAGCTATGTAATAATTTAAAGCTATGTTTTTAACTGAAGTCCCTACTTTGTTTCCCAAAGATACCAAAAAAACAAGACTATTGAGATACAACAGTCTTTTATTTATTAAAAACTTCTGGTATTTTAACATTTTGCCTTTAAAAAACCATTTCAAGCGAAGCATAGATACCTAAATCACTATTTTGAGTGATCTGATCAAATCATACAAAAGGTCATTAAGTCATAAGAATAGGAAATGATTCGTAATAATTGTGATACAGAATTTATAGTTCTTAAAGTCTTCATAAAATTTAATAGGTTTATAAGTTTAATGAACAAACGTACATTAAACTTATAAACATTGCAAACGCAATACAAAACCGCTACGTTGTGTTGTAAACGACCAACTTAATCAACATTGTTAACAACATCACTATCTTTATGAGTCATCATCATCATCAACATCTCAGCCATTGGACGTCCACTGCTGGACATAGGCCTCCCTATATGACTTCCAGCTATTGCGGTCGCTCGCAGCCTGCATCCACCGCGAGCCGACCGCCTTCACCAAATCATCAGTCCACCTTGTTGGTGGACGCCCAACGCTGCGTTTTCCGATCCGTGGTCTCCACTCGAGAACCTTTCGGCCCCATCGGACATCTGTTCTCCTCGCTATATGGCCTGCCCATTGCCACTTCAAAGAGCTAATCCGTTGGGCTATGTCGGTGACCCGCGTTCTCCTACGGATCTCCTCATTTCTGATTCGATCTCGTAGGGAAATAGCATAGCCCTCTCCATAGCCCTTTGAGCGACTCTGAGTCTGTTGATGAGGCCGATAGTGAAGCACCACGTTTCGGATCCGTATGTCATCACTGGCAACACACAAAATCTTTATGAGTGATCTGATCAGATCATATTACAAAAGTACTACGTTGTGTTGGTCGTTTATAACACAACATAGCTCTTTTGTATAGCAAACCTACATAAAACTTATAAACCTACTAACTTTTACTAAGACTTTTCAAAAACTTTAAATTCTGTATTACACGTATTATTAGTATTCTGTATTGACGTGCCTCAACGGCGGTTCACCGATGACTGAAGCGCCACGTCACGCGCAATATCCTTGTATAGGTGACGCCATTTACACAAAAGAGACCGAATTTCATTGCATGTAGCGACAAGACTTGTTTTGAATGGTTAATTTAAATACACAGTATCGTAAATAATACTTACTTTAACCGACTATCGTTTTCATTTATGAAGTCAGCATAATTAAACTAACCGACGATTCGGGAATAAAAGACGATGTCGGTTAATTTAAATATTTATGTGGTATTTTTGTCTATGTTTACTTTAACCGACACCACTGCTTTTTACAGCGATTGTCGAAATAACTGAAATCCATAATATTTTATAACAATCATGTTGGAAAAACGCATGAACTCCATGATACAGATATAAAGTAAGCAAGGAAAAACAAATGTAGCGACCGGGCACCAACGCAATAGGAGTAAGCAAAAACAACTTAAATGTTTAAAATAGGATTTCATATGGCGAAGAAAAACGATTTAAGTAACCTAAAAGATTCGAAACAGAAAAGGAAAAATACATCAAATAACAATCTAACTATATAGTCGGTACTTCAAGCGGTAAATGAACCAAAGATGCCAAAATTCTTTGTCACTTCACTTAGCGTCTGAAAAAATTGAGCCTAAAAGTGCCATTACTTGAAGCGACACCAAAGTGGTCAGATCGCCACGAAACCAAGACCAATCGACGCAGAAAAATTCACTGATTTCAAATATGTAAAAAAGTCATTTTCGACCAAAGTGTCGCTTCAAGTGTTTTTCCTTTCCACCGTCGATATGTATTTTCTCCAGGTTTATGAGGATCTGCTTTTGTCATTCGTATAAAAGTAACAATATATTTATAGCTGTCCATAACCTATTGGAGTATGATGCCTTGTGTAAAAAAATGTGATTTTTTTAAATTTTACTACCTATCCGGTATCCGGCGGGTATTGTACTACTATCCGGTATTCGGCCGGATAGTGAAAACAAGGCCGGATAGGCCGGATACCGGATAGTTACCGGTTACCGTTTCATCTCTAATATGTAGGTCAGAAATCTAGCACCCATAACACAAGCATATAGTTTATCACTTATCACTATCATATGTTGTTGTGTAAATTGTCCAGCAATATTCATATGTTTTATATAGTTTTGATGATGTCAGGTGAAGCATGGCCGCCACAGCAGGGCCTCTAGGGCTCCTGGACCGGCTGAGCAACATGTCCACGGCACCGACCAGCCCTTCGCCAAGCAACGTGGTCAACAAGTCCAATGCCAGCAAGCGACCCACTCCTATCATCATATATCCTACTGGTAAGCTAACCGATTTTATTTCTACATATAAAAACGAATATATATAGCTGGACTATGCATATAGCACATATATCATATCTAGCACAATGATAAGCTTGTGTTTCGGGTGCTAGATTTTTGATTTACTCATTACAACATACTATAAGTTTTTTTTGTACATATTAAATAACCAGAATATCCGAAATAAAAACTGTAGATCCTAATTTGTCCTTACTCTTGAATCCAGTATTGTGACAACGCTATATATACGAGATGTCAAAATTACAAAACCTTGCTCGTTAAAAAAGCTCACTCGTTAAAGAAACACACGCTGAAAGGTTTGGAGCGAATTAGATTCAGACCTAATTCGCCTCAAACCTTTCAACAACGTGTATCCAATTAGTTCTCATCTAGGTTTAACTAATGGCTCTAAAGCAGATATAAACTGTGGAATCCACTTACGAAGCTGATTTACGCTTACGCTTTTTCTCTTAGCACCACAGAGCTTATAGGTAGGTAAGTAACTATGGTCGCCACATTCCGGTCTGTGAATAATGTAGCGACGGCTAGAGCGATTAATTAGACTTGGGACAGTTACGAGTTACAGTAAGTAACGAGCCTATAGCTAAACGACAATCATGGGCTTGGTGAATGCGAGCCCGTAAAGATACCACACGAATGATAAGCCACTAAGGGGTCAAGAAGGTCGCGTTCGAAATATAATTAACATAATTAGGCACAACTCAACCCTTTATTTATTACGTATTGAGAAATGGCTTGATCATAAGTTTTGTTACTGAGTTTATGAGCTATAAACTAATATTAAAACGCATATCTACACATTCGCAAGAGTATAGGTATCACATTAAATTGCGTCATAAAACTAAAATTAGATATATGATATTGCTAAGTTAATGTTGAATAAAGTTAACATTCTGCATTCTGAATAGTTTTTTATGTCGCATAGCATTTAATTGGTTACATTAACAAAACATCAAACTGTATTCTTTATATGGGTTAACAATATGAAAGTTATTAGTTTCTCTTCACTATGGCTTACTAATTACTCTAGTTACTCTAATTAGTTATTTCATCCGTAATTTGATACATAATGGTGTCCCTTTGTTTTAATGTTTGAGAGTGGGTCGAACAGGACCATTCTCATGGCTATTACTGATTTCGTTCTCAAATCCACGGGGGAAATAAATCAGGACGAAAAGGATTAGGGGCTGGCAAACGATTTCCACTTCTTCTTAAGGGCTGCTGTCGATAAGTCGTACTTAAGATTTTAACACCAAGGTTTTTTAGGCATTAGAAGATGAATAAATAAATAAATTAATAATTGAACCAAATTTTTGGTCAACATCATCATTTCAGCCACGGCACTAATCATTGGAACCCATTATAGTTCTTGGGGATTGGGTTTCTACCAGAGTTATGGACAGTCCATCTTCTAGCATAAATCCCTTAGCTGGTTTGACGATACATGCTGGACAAGATAGTTCTATAAGTTAGTAGAATTCGTAAAAATATATATTTATGTAGAGAAAGTTCAGCAACATTATGTTTTGTATTTTCACACACATCCTCTAACACAAATTATATAATGCTCTACGAGCACCTACCTATTATTATGTAAAAAAAAATCTGGATAATTTACTCAATATTCTTTTTTAACTGAGCGTATATTAAATCAAAGCGTTGTTTCAGTTTCACCCGAGTCAATAGTGGTTCCAATTGTTTCCTGCATCTTCGGTTTCCCGCTTCTGGCCCTCACCGTGATCTGCTGCCTGCGGCGCAGAGCGAAGTTGGCCAGGTAACTTCCACAACTCAATATTGAAATGGAACTGATATTGCTTCAAGTGAATTTAGAGCTACGGCGCTGGCAGTTCCAATAATGAAGCATAAACCAATATTGGGTATTGAAATAGAAACGGAGAAGCAAATGTTGTTTAGGTATACGGGTAGAATAGAATAATAAAATACTTATAATTTTATATATTTTTAATGAACATTTCAAATCAATCTCATCAAATCCTGAGTGTTTACAACATGCCATAATGTATTATTAAAACATTCATAATTAGGGTGTTCTTCTTTATTTTTTTGACATTTCAAGCAATATTTATCATTAAAGATCATCCCAATAGTACCAGCACGGTCTTATTACCTATTGGTTAATTCGTATGCGAGAATAGATAAATTTAAAACTGTTTATGTAGAGCAGCTATACTCAAAGTGTGTTCCGCGGAACCCTAGGGTTCCGTGATACCTCTGTAGGGGTTCCGCAAGAATTTAGAAAAAATAAAGTGGCCAAGTGCGAGTCGGACGCGCCCATGTAGTTTATTTGTATTTGTATACAAAAACAATTGTTTTATTGTAGGGTTCCATCAAGTATTTTGCTTCCCAAAAGGGTTCCGTCATTAAAAAAGTTTGAGAACCACTGATGTAGAGGTTCTTCATCATCATCATCATCATGTCAGCCATTGGACGCCCACTGCTGGACATAGGCCTCCCTTAATGATTTCCATTTATTGCGGTCGGACGCGGCCTGCATCCACCGCGAGCCAACCGCTTTCACCAAATCATCTGTCCATCTTGTTGGTGGGCGTCCGACGCTGCGCTTGCCGATCCGTGGTCTCCACTCGAGAACTTTTCGGCCCCATCGGCCATCCGTTCTCCGAGCTATATGGCCCGCCCATTGCCACTTCAAAGAGCTAATCCGGTGAGCTATGTCGGTGACCCGCGTTCTTCTACGTATCTCCTCATTTCTGATTCGATCCCGTAGAGAAACCCCGAGCATAGCCCTCTCCATAGCTCTTTGAGCGACTCTGAGCCTGTTCATGAGGCCGATGGTGAAGCACCACGTTTCGGATCCATATGTCATCACTGGCAACACACACTGGTTGTAGACTTTCGTCTTAAGGCACTGAGGTATTTTGGACGAAAAGACGTTCTTACCTTTTATTTAAAAGTAACAGACTTTGAACTTAAATGTATGGAGGAAATGTATATCATGAATAAAACATTGACTACAATAGAATAACATCGAGCTACGTTAATATTTATAATGAGAACTTTAGAAATTGGTTTGTACGAAACAATGATACAATTTGATGTAGATACTATAACAGGACCCCTTAGAATTAGATTTAGTTTCGAATCGAAATGTAATTGGATGTCGAATCCTTGGGGAATCCGATAAAATGAAAGGCTGTTTAACAAACTCTAGAGGGTTGTATCGGAGCTAGAGCAAAATCTAGCAAAGACCCGTTAGCAACGCAGAGAACAGGAAATTCGTGCTCGGCTCGATAAATAAGAAAGAGAAACAGTTAAATATATCCTCACCCTATTTTAACTTTAGAAAGTTAAGAAACAAAAATAAATAGCGGAAACCGAACAAAAGAGGCTCGCTTTACCTCCGTGCCTACGAAATGTGCAAAGCAATTTTACTCGGGCGGTGGAGAATCATAACATAAATTTTTAATGAAGCCAACGAACGAACGGCTCGATACAGACCAAACATAAAATGAAAAACCTACAGGCTTTATTATTTTATATTTAGAATTATTTCGTGTTGTACCTTGTATATGAAATTTGCTAAATGCGTAGAATAATAATTTAAAAAAATATTTTACAACCATTAAAATATTTCGCTCGGTTAATTAATTTCGTATCTACATAATTTGAGAAATTTAAGGTATATTACATACCTACCTAATAAAACGTCACTTTACAATTATTATTTTGAGTTGTAATTAGTTTTAAGCAAGTGTTTTCAGTTACAGTCTACTAGAAGATTGTATTTTAGTAGCGAACATACTTGTATCTATAATAAGCTGATATTCGCTTAAGAATATAAAATCCTCCAAGCTTATCTTGAATGTATAAACATCCACACTGAATCAGCTTTTCAATTTTATCTTGTGAATGGTGATGTTTGGCATACGCCATCATCGCTTGTCCTAAATAAAAATGATCCCGTATTTATCCGGAGGGAAAGCATAATATTGGCACGTTATTGTTGGGATATAAATATCGATATTGTGTGTTGATATTTTCCCAGTTGATTTTTATACCAAATCTGATAAAGGAATGGAATAAAGCACATCACTATCCGGTGTGAAGTGTTTCTAAGACTAAAACTAATAATATTTACGCGTTAGAACATTACTGCCAAGAATAACTATGAAGTTCTTCGTGGCAGTAATGTTTGAACAATAATATTTTAATAGTTCAATTACATTTCGCACAAATCTTCGTGACCTATAAACTTTAAATAGTACTATTGCATAGTGGAAATGTGTATGTTTGTTACGTTGTTCTCGTAAAACTTTGATGTTGGTACTACACACGTTATAGACGCGGTGATTATACACAGTTGGAACCCAAATCATAGCATTAAGTTATTTGTAACAACAACGTTCGAATGCCTGTTATTCACCCGATAGCAAAGAGTATTCGATATTGCTATTATAAGTGGTCAGAATGTGCAAATGCAATATTTTAAAAGCTCATTACAAAATATTATAAAATACAAAAGATTTATCTATGTATGGAAATCTAGCACCCGTAACACAAGCTTCGAGCTTACCATTGTTGTGTGAATTGTCCAGCAATATTAACTTATATATTTATTTAAACCTAGAGAACGAGCCAGAAGAAGGAACTGTGAGTTGGACCGCGGCGAGCTATCAGTGGTGCGGATGTCTCCGATGAAGATGAAGCAGAGAGCGGTGAGCCTCGTGAGGTCGCCGCGCCCGCCGCCCACCCTGGAGCTGGACACCGTGCTGGAAGAGAGATCAGACCCTGAACAGACTACCTCTTCACAGGTAAAACAGGTTAAAAATCGCGACGTATTCATAGGAATGTTTTTATTTCCCCATTGCATCACAGATTTTAGCTTAGGTTATATATAAACCCATCGAGAATCTGAAAGTCCTGCTGCGTACGTACATCAAAGGTTTCAGATGAATATGTCATAGGTACTTTAGGTACTCTACTGGAGTACCTACGTCATGGAGTTGCGTTAGGTAAAAAAAAAACAATCTAATGCGAGACGGTATTATTATGTATTCCGCCAATAAGAGTTTGAATAAAGTTTACCGTGTCATTCTCAGCCTTGTGTTATAAGTCTCCTACTACCAATACCTCCAATCCCAATCCTACTACTACAGCGGTTTGAGAATCATCACTCGCCCGAGAACATTCTACAAAACTCTCCACAAATCTCGGTAACCATTCATCTGATATGGTACTACGATGCTTTTGGCAGACAGAAACACATTTTAGTTTTTTTCAGCGTCAGAGCTAGAAAAAACAGCATTTACCTATGTCAACATAGATAGGAAAACTTTACTCTACGTAAAGCCTTACAATGACCTTATTGGATAAGCCTGAGGGTGTTGTTATTAGCCAATTTTGTTATAAATTACGAGTACATTAGCAGTGTTGGTACAGATTTTTCCACACTCCATTATGAAATGAACAACGAGTTTATCAAGAAATTCACTTGTTAATGTGGAGTCCTTGGGTTTTATCTTAAGGTTGTTTGACCAGCTAGAAGATTTATTAAAATTAAAAGTAATAATAAAATAAAAAGGTACCTTTACCTTTATTTCTCCGATCTTATTATAAGTTTTTAAATTATTTTCCTGTTAACAAAAATATACTTTTGTGAGGGTCACATTTGCAAAGTATTTTATAACAGAAATCTCGAGACTTCGTGTTTTGATGTTTACCTTGTTGATACAACATGATATGAAAAATTTATAATTAAAAAGCTAGTAAAATTTTAGATTAATTCTAAACTGCCGTCAGTTTAGTCATCTCCGTAGATGGAAATCGGGCCCATAACCTTCTGCAACGCAGGCAGACCTTCGCCACTACGTCACAGAGGTCGTTATTTATATTTTGCCTCAGGCTGGACTCGAACTCTTCTAGGTCATCCATGATCACTTTTAGAGCAGCACTTTTACCTTGAGATGCGCAAGAGTCCTGTCGGAAGATCAGCGTTGGACAGCTTGCTAGTGTCCAACACATGCTGAGACAGAGCTAGTTTTTTGAACATCATGTCCCTTATCAGAAATCTAGCACCCGTAACACAAGCTTCGAGCTTACCACGTTATATGCTAGACGGGCTAGATGTTGCTGTGTGAATTGTCCAGTAATATTTATTTATTTTAAATTGAATATTTCATGCTAAATAAATCATGAATTTTTCTGTTGACTATACTAAAAAGTTTTGGGGTTTAAGTGGAAACAAATATTCAATTTAAAATTGAAGTGGAAGCTTTTTTGGGGTAAAGTGGCATAAGCCTTTTATTTATCTATAGTGTATTTTTTTTGTAATTTTATGTATTTGTGTGTTGAAAAAATAAATGATTTGTTTGTTGGAATGCTTTGGCAGGTGGAGATAACCCCAGACCGCGAGGTAGGTGCAATCCTGTTCGGTGCGGTCGGCGCGGCCGGGACCGCGGTAGTGGCCGCCGGCTGCCGGGACAGCTAGCGGCGGGGCTCGGCCCAGCTCGGCGCGCGCTCGCCGCTCTGGGCCGCCCTCACCAGCCAGCTAGACGTCGACATCGACGAGGCTGATGAAGACAACGACGACAGCTAACATCTGGACGAGCGCTCCGTCACCGATATCGGGGAGCGCATGAAACTATTCCTTGATATCCCGCTCAGGTTCTAGAACTACTGCTAATAAGTGTTCCGGCTATAATCATTCCTGCGAGGGGTATCAACAATGGAAAGTGTTGTGGTGAAAAAAGATTTATCCATAAGTTAAAAGTGCTAAAACGAAACAAATACATTTTGGGTTAGATTAATGAAAAGTGTAAAGAAAAATTAATGTTAAATTCGAGGCGTTCGTATCGTGGATCTAGGAGAACCAACCTGCCTACTATACTACCTAAGTAGGTAGTTTTACGGGTTCTTATAGGTATTTACAATGCCATTAAAGTTTGTCATCGTGAAAATCAAGCAGAAATTTAAGAGCGCAGAAGGTTTGGATTCAAACATCGTCGGTATTACGTTTGAATGAGAATTCCTCGTATAAGGAAATTTAACCCGCTTATTTCAAAACATTATTTATTGATATAAAAATATTAATGTTTACCTTTTTTTAGGAATTAGCGTTGGTATCAAATGTATGATTGTATAAATAGAATAAGCGTAATGTGTAGCCGATCGTGGAGCTTAACACAACCACGGTAATCCGATACTTACATTTGAAAACATTTGAGAAAATATTTACAAAACCATCCTTGGGTCCTAAAATAAATCATGAAAGGTAGAGTTAAGAATTTGTAAATAAAATTGTTTACATTTTATAGGAATTATAGATTGTTTAACGTATGAAGTATTCTAGAGTTGGTGTTGCTAAATGAACCATTTTAACAAACGAAATTGTATAAACTAAAAACCTACGCAATAACGCAATACATTTGCTAGGCTAGCATTTCTAGGTTTACTTTAGTGCATAGCACATGTCAATGAAACTTATGAATTATATAAAATGTACTTACCTAAAGCTAAAGACGACAAATCAAGGTGTAAATGGGCCATGTTAGTTAAAAATAAATTTGTATATAAACTGTTGTACATAATGTAACATCGTAAGACTCGGAGATAAACATAAAACTTAAACAAAGCTTTGTGCTAAAATAACTGAGTCTGAGGTAACGTTTTAGTGCAGACTTCTTCATCTATAGTGGGGCCATAAAACTAAAAAATAGGTACTCGACTTCTTTATGATAAAATTAGATGATTTAAACTAAAAACTGTTAACGTATTAACTAATAATACTTACCTGTAGCTTAAAACTAATATAAACACTTAAAGGTCATCTTGGAAAATAACAGCAAAAGAGAAAATAAATAATAGTTAAAGTAAAAACAAACATTTTTGAAACAGCTTCGTGTTGATTTAAATAGAGTAGAACACTTTGGCGCGATTTTTATTATAGGCACGGCATGATAAAATAGCAAAGAATCTATAGACAAGCCAGTATGATTAGGAATGCCAAGGTGTGATGACCCCAATTTAGTGTTGCAGTTTTTGCACCCTTGTACAATTGCGACACTAAAAGATGCAGTTGGTTAAATTCCGCTTATAACCAGTTTTTGAGGCATTATCGAGCAGTAAAATGTGAAAGCCCGTCTAGTCACTGTTCCAAAGACAGCGATGTAATTAGGGCTAAATTGGTGGTAGATAAATAGTTTTTAAATGTCAGCATATCATTGTACCATAGATCACCTAATTTCCTCAATGGATAATTAAAGTTTCTATGTAAATAAACAAAATGATTTCGTCCACAGTTCTGTCTGTAGTAAACTTATGTGTCAAGACACATTTCTTTCCTTCTTTACTGGATCAATTCAAGTGAAACAATTAGCTGGACTGCACAATTGGATGATCTGCATTAATATATAAATATAGGTTGAAATGTACTTCGTATTCCATACACATAGCTGTTTTGTTAAACTGTTTACCTTTAAGTCATTTTAGTTTGTCATCATTATCACTGCACAACTATGTAATTCATTTTTACACGTAGAATTTGTGAATTTATGGAAAAAAAATAATGTTTTGTTGCTTGTCGTTTTATTTAATAGTTAGCGGTGTCTAAGACTTGGTGTTTAGAAACATTAAAAAATGTTGTATGACCTCCATCCCATTAGATATTATTATCTACTGTGAGTTTCCTCTTATGTCGTCTTTGAAAGTTTTCTAAGAACTCTGTAGCTATGAAAACAATTGAAAACAGGTCCCGCTAGACTCCAAATTTTGTTCTGTCTATTGATTTTTTAATGAGGTATTAAGTTAAACTTACAACTTCTATGGCTATTTTTGCAACTCACCTCTACTCTATCGGCACAGATGGGTGCTAAACAATTTTAACCTTGTTCTACAAGTATAAAACTAAAGTCAAGGTCTGGTTTTGAAATTCAATATAATCAATAACAACCTGTTTATCGTCGGTATGCACATTATTTCGGAGTTCATGGTTATCATGCCGCGGATCACCATCAAATCAATGTTAAATCCATTATAAGAGTAAAATAAACATCATCTTTCATCATCATTTGAAATGATGATGTTTATTCTATTCAATAATAACTTAATCCATATTTATAACTATATTTTATGTTGACACATCATATTTCTTTAGTTTCCCTTCTGTCCCAAACATTCGGCCCAAAAACTAGGTATTTCACCCTCCACTATTCAATTACGCGGAGTCCGTTATTCTTTGTTCTATTTAAATTTCAATGAATACGAATTGAGTTACGTGTAGCTCTTGGCACTCCATTTGGGCACTGAATAAAATATGACACCTATAGCGAGCAGGCGATAATGGCTCTAGCACAACCCCCTGACAGTTATTGCTCCAGATTGAGAGACTTTACATGGTACAGCAACACGGGACGGTACGTCACGGAGAAGTTAAGTTCCTCTCTTTTGGGGAACCTAAAGAGGTTTTAAAAGAGAGTTGAACCTAAGCCTTAAGCCGCGATTGGTTTTCCGGCTTATTATATTTGACATAAATTTATGAAAAGTTTCAGAGAAATCTGAAAAAAACAGGTTTTCATTGTTTTCGTGGTCATACCTACCTAGTTATACTTAGTAGTAACCTACATACAAAGTCAATAACGATAATAAGTAGCAAATCTAAGTAAATCACCGCTTACAGAAATAGATTCTGGGTGCAATAAAAAAATAACATTCTGTTCACATTAATGCAATAAACTTTTTTGTTTGATTTGATTAAATTTAAGATTATGACTTCCTACTATCTGAAAATTGCAGGTGAATGTGAAAAATAAGTTCTTATAAAAATAGTCTAGGAAATCTATCGACAACTGAACTGAGTCAAGGTCTCTAGATAAAAATAGATCTGAAAGAAGTTATGCTGTGTAATTTTGGCTCCAGCCTACCCATTCTATATTATTAGGTTGGATGGCCATGGAATTTAAGTGCCGCCGATAAGAAACCTCCTTACATTACCTTCATCGATTATCTATTAAACATCCAACCTCATTTCTGGATTTTAGAAGCTGGGAAGCTCAATATAATACCGTCAAGTGAGTTTCGCGTTAAAATCTATAATGTTCTTTGCTATATTAAGTAGTAGCGAAACGATTAACAGGAGCTCTATTGGAATCATTTTATCTGAAAGAAATAAATAAGAAAAACGGTAAATTTGAAAAAAAAATGTCTATAACAATTTCCAATTAGGCAGTCGGCACCAGGGTTGTTGCTGATGCAGGTTTTTGACACATCAGCGGATGCAGATGCTGATGCTGATTTTTGATCTTGACATCAGCGGATGCTGATGCTGATGCTGATTCTGGCCAAGTGCGTGTCTGATCAAGTTTTCCTCCTTTCATCATCGAAGCGGAGTCTTGATAAATTATGCCGTGCAGAGTTCCGTCCCCAAAGAGTGCCAACGGGGCCCTATTATTAAGCATCCGCTGTCTGTCTGTCTGTCTTTCTTTAGTTGATTGTAATTTTCTTTTTCAATTTAAAGTTTGTATTCAATAAAAAAGTGTCCAAGTGCGAGTCTGACTCGCCCATGTAGGCTTCCGCAGCAATTGCAATTTATAATTTGAAGTAGTTTATGACGTTTAAAAAAAAATCGACATTATTTTAGCTTAATCATCCTCTTATTTTAAAAGTTAGAGGGGGGGGGGGACACTTATTCCACTTTGGAAGAGTCTCTAGGCCAAATAATTTAGTTTATAAATAAATGCTGTTAGAAACCTAAATATTATTTTGAAGACCTAGAAGATTCATAGATATCCCACACGTATGGGTTCGATTTATTTTTAAAGTTTCGGTTCTAAGTATGGGGACCCCTGAATGTAATTTTTTATCAATTGTTTTTTGAAATCTTAGCGCGGTTCACGGAATACGTCTGATTATTAAATTTCTAAAATAGCTCTTAAAGTTTCGGAAAAAACGGCTGATATGGACGCACGGACGGACGGACGAACGGACGGACGAACGGACGGACGGACGGACGGGTGGACGGACATGACGAATCTTTAAGGGTTCCGTTTTTGCCATTTGGCTACGGAACCCTAAAAAAATAACATTGAATCAATCTAATCTATTGAACCTACATGAAAAATGTGGTTTCACTAGTGGGTTGGAATTTAATGAAATAAAACATTGTTTATAATTGCACTACAATACTACTGACGCGACTTATTTTAAATACACGGACGAGCACAAAAACCTGTATTTTATCTCTACGCAATGTGTAGTGCAACGAATAAACAGGTTTGTGCTTGTTTACCTAATTTGTACAAAAATGCGCGTTAAGCCTGACCGTTTTGGACAAGTTGTGACTCGAACATCAGCATTGTAAATCAGCATCAATCGATGCGGATGCAGATGCTGATGCTGATGTCTAATTTAATGCTGATCATCAGCGGATGCTGATGCTGATGCTGATATCAGCAACAACCCTGGTCGGCACATACCTATAGGTACATAAGAAATAAAAAACTTATTTGTTTCTTTAAAAGGTAAAAAAGCTGCTAGAAACAATTCCCGCAGAAAATTTAAAATTCAACGTTAGCAGCCGTTAGGCGTATAGCGAAGCTAGTATTAAATAAATACAAACGAGTTACAACTTCTAATTAAAATCCTATTAACAAACAATAGGCCATAAATTAAACCTAATATTGACGACTGTTTTCTAATTTACTTGCGTAAGTTCCCCGGCTCTGCACTAAACTGCCTCAAGACCAACCTGTCCCTTCAGCGAGAAATTGAAACTTGACCCAAAACGAATCGGTCAGATGACAGTGAATTGGTCCAACTGCAAGGTCGATACAACTTGAAATGCCTACGAGCCCGAGCACGTTGGCAGAATGTACAGGCATAATATGGTTCGATCTACAGCCCGATGTGCGTGTGGGAAAATCCTTACAATTAAAAAAACAAATGCAAGCTAACGGATATTGCTAGTTGGTTTTAAACAGTTGAATGTTTGTTGGTGAAGTGTGTTGTTTTTGCATGGTGAGTATTTATGTTTATTTTATTATTGAAATTAGTAAATATTGATTTAGTTCTTAACCGATAGGAATGTTTAAAATATTAAGTATTAATTGAATAAAATAATAAACAAACTTTTTAATTTCATTAAATCTATTTGTGGCTAACAGTTTACAGCAATAGGTTAATCGGTAAAACATGATGCAAATGTTAGTTGTTTATTATCTGAACTAAGAGCTTTTGCGAAATATATATAAAATGACGACGTCCTTAGAGAACTTTCGAGTCATATTATCGACTAGATTCGTATTTAATCTAATTTTATAAACTTAAAACGTTATTTCCATTATATGCATTAAGTTATACAATAACAACGCAACGTTACAAAATATTGTGAAGTGCGTTCATACACTTATTGATTTGATATACATACATAGGTATATTCTACTGTGTTTAAAAACGTACAATTAGTGATTATTGACATAAAGTCAACAGATATGTATGTATAGTAACACAAGCTTCGAGCTTATTACGGGGCTAGATGTTGTGTGTGAATTGTCCAGATTTATTTTATTTAAGTATAGTTAAGTTAAGTACAATATATATTATATACTTTTGAGTCTTTTAGGAAAAAAATTAATTCATTATTGTAAAAGTTCAGAGGTCCTTTAGGTTCTGCGAAAGCATCTTCCCTTAAAATAGAAATAAATTTAAAATAAATAAGTATAATAATAATTAAGTAACTCGTATCAGAAATCTTACACCCATAATATAAAATCCCGTTTGCTTAACTTATTAATTTTATATTTGAATCATTCAGAGAGCGAAGCCATTTGTACCATTATATTGTACTAGATCTGTGGGTTTTTTTACATTCTTAAAAACTAGGTAGGTATATTTGTTTATTTGCTAATTCCATTAGGTAAGTGTATCCGTTATCTAGTTACCCATAGCATAAACTATGAGCGTATGCACGAGGTTAGATGTGCCTATAACACAAATATTTTCCCGCTTAAATATTGATGACATTATGAAGACTCAGTCCATCTTAAATATTTATCGTAGGTAGTGATAGGGCTTAGTCAGCGTCTCAGGAAACCAAATTATCATACGTATGGAATGGGCACTGATTAAGCAACCATCCCGTTGATAACTTACACGCGTGGGGCTTGTTTGTAGCTAAATTAATATTATTTCCTAACATTTCCTGTAATAGGTGTAAGATAACTAAGGAAGACTAAGATTAAAATGCACGATTTCTACCTAGGGTTCAACAAAATATCGATTACATTAATCGAAATTGAAATACCAAAACCAAACGTGGATGGTTAATTGCTCTTGATTTATTTTGTAAGTATATCAGGATTAAGATCAATTTATTTCTCTTAAGAACCAAAATATACGCATGCATGAGAAAACTTAAGGCTATTATTATGGACAAGCAAAAATATGGATTTACGGAAGTTTCGCACATTTTCATTTACTTATAGCTAAATGTTTATAAGTTAACATGATGAAATGAAAATAAAACTTTCATTTCATCATCATCATTTTGGAAAATGTTTATTATAGGCGGTTACATAATTATTATAGCAACAATACCTAGTATCTCGTATCGAAATTGCTTGTGATATCGAGCCTTTTCCTTCAAACGCCATCCTAAACACTATTAGTTAATAATTATATACTTACCTAACATTGAAGTAACTATATGCAGGATACTCATTACTTTTCTCTCTTTTTCTTAGATAAATAAAATAGGTAGTTTACTCCTGCTAACTTTTTGATCTAGGTATGTACAGTGCCATATACTCCTGATACACAATACGTTTTTTTTTTAATTTGGATTTAAGTATGCATCTCGGACCACGGTTTGAGGTACGAGCCAAGAATAACGAAACCACATTCTAAAAGTGTCCACACGTGTGGTGAATTTTAAAACAATTAAATTGGTACTTGTGCAAACTGTTAATTATTTTGTTCATTAGTGTTATATATCAACTCCCGGTATTGTGTAGATCTAGGAGACCTATTTCGCTTTTAAATATTTTTTTAAGAAAATGGCGAAAAGAATATAAAACTATTTAAAGAAAGTATTCATCTCTATAATAACAACTTTAAATAGATACTAAACTCATATATTTTTCTATGTAAAATATATACCAAAATGGAATTTTTGCTGATATGTATAAGTGAAGAACGAATGGCAGAGTGTTTGTAAATCGAAACAAAAATTGTCCTTGATTCGCCAATAATTAAAAACTAGGCTGAGTTTTTAATTATTGGCGAAATAAAGAGTCATATTAATACGATTAGCAAATATCTTACGATGTTGATCGAATTTACCATAATTGTATCTGTCAAAATCCTTAAATCCACGACAAACCGGTATTTTTGTTATCAACGCAATTTCCACCATCTACGGAGTGATGTCCTCACTAGTTGGACGCAATTTTGCAATTGTTTCAACTCGTTCTCAAGTACACAAAGCTCTCACCACAGAATTGGGCGAAAGGCAACAAACAAACACAATCCTTGAATCCTGTGCCTATACGTCGTTGTTATTTATCTCCAAAAAATTGTTTACTGCATTTTAAACACGTGGAGTTCAGTGAAGGTAAACATCGTAGTGTATCGAAAATATTCCTGACTTCTCTTATTGAAGACATAAAAATGGTTAACAAATATCATAATAATAATGTTGCTTTACTGAACACCAGAGCCATTATTACGAGGTGAGTTAAGGACGTTAATTACAAATAACTTTTATTTCATCATCGTCCATATTTCGGTCCTATGCAACTTTCGTACAATGCAACCTTTAGATACCTACAGATGATTGGACTTTTAAAACTCATAATTGTTTTTGATTTCGTAGGATTAATCATTTTTTCCCATATTTATTTAATTGAATAATTAATTAATAAGGGAGTTAATGAATAAGGGGAATTAAGAATTAAATAAGGGAGAATTTGTCAGCGTCAGTTTCCGATAAATAGTACTTAGGTATAGATTTTTCTTCTCAGAATACATTTTGTATTTCTAACTATAAAAGACCCAGATCACCCGGTACAGATCTGCAGATCGTAGAAACAGTTTCCATACTGGGGAATCAAACCAGTAACCTCCTGCATTGCTAGCGGACCTTCGCACACCGCCACAGTCGGCCACAGAGGTAGCAAAAAAATAGTTCTTAACCGCCGAGTACTTTTTTATGGTCTACCCGGCATAATCTAAAATATATACCTCTAATGTGCCTACTTGATTGTAATCAAGCCTATTAAATTTCCCCCAATTAACTAACGAGTTAATTGCTCAATATCATTATAGCGATCCACTTAGAGGTTAGGGTCAAACAGTAGTTAACCTTGAAATTCGCAATTGGATGAATCAGGAGTTACATAAGAAAATTCGTAAGTAATCATTGTGTGTACGTCTAGGAATCACTCTTATTGAAACTAATTAAGTTTTACCTTGAACTTATATCGAGATAATTATGTAATATTGCTTACAGAGCTGGTGGAATTTCTCATGCCTTACATTCGATAATAATAACTACCTACCAACCTACATTCAACTTTCAAAAGAAACAAACTTTCAATTTTTATCCTTGTGTTTTGGGGGCCTTTTTATAAAATTAAATTATTTATATTTATTTATTGGAAAACTAATTAATAAATATATAAATTATGAAGTAAATGTTCAACAGATATTCCCTTAACATGGAATCAAGCCGTTTCGGAGGAGTATCGGAACTAATATTTTTGAGAATTTTTGAGAATTTAAATATTAGATTATTGCACTTTCATGAATCTTAACCTTATAGATAATGAATTTAATGTTCCCGTGATCCATATTCAAATTTTTTACAGAAGTTCGTCATGGGAAATATCGGAACATTTTTTTTCAACGATAACTATTTCCACGAGTGCAATTCAATGTCAATCAGGCCGCGTCAAAAGTGAATTTATAGGTTACTAAAATAACTTTAAGAGCCTTGTGACGTTACGAAGTTTTGCGAAATTGGATATTTTATGCACCACGTGACCGGCGCGTCACGCGAATTCTATGAAAAATACTAAATGATCTTGATACTTCGTCGATCTAAAACATACAAATATACTAATAATTATTTTAGATCTGTAGAAAATGGCATCGAATAAATTCCATTTTATTGAGTGGATTTTTTTTCAGTTTCATTCCGAAATAATTATTATATTAATGTTTTTATTTAATTGATAGGAGTTTATATATTTTCCTAAATTCAAAATGGTGGATATTTTTATTTCAATATTTGAATCAATTATGTTTTATCTTAATAATATCAATATTTATTTTAAATCTGATTGATTATTTGAAATCAATTAAGTAGGTACATAATTTTAAATTAAAACATTCATGATTAATAATTATATATATAAGAATAAAACTGAAAATAGTCTTATTGAAGTTAAATGTCCTCATTCATCTCATCTTATGGGCTCATTTTTAAACCGATTCTTCTGAAATTTGGTGTGTAGGTTTGTAATTAAATGTTTTTTTTTTGTCGAATGTTGGGACTTTATGTAAGTTCGAAAGTCTAAATTGAACGGACTAAATACAAATTCTAATTATAACAAAACAAATAAATTATATTACCTATATTTAAGTTGCTTGTTTTGTTAGATGGTATATTTGTGTTTGAATAAATAAAAGTTTCGTTAATGAAGGTTTTAATTATGTTTAGGTATTATTTTTGTAGTTTCGAACTTTATATTTATTTTTATATTTATTGGTATCCATTTATCTACATATGTCATACACAGATGTAGAATATCCATTTATCTACATATGTCATCTTGAATAATTCCCATTATATTTTTATTTTGATAAACTATTTATTTTTATTTTATTACGAACTTATTTGAAAATATTTCATTTATATATTAAAAAAAAAACCAACCCGCACTTGGCCAGCGTGGTGAATTAAGGCCTAATCTATCTCGTCAAGAGAGAAGTCCCTATCCCAGCAGTGGGAACGTGAATAGGGGTGTTATTTTATATACAGGGCGTTCCAAAATTATGGGCCATGAAGGGGAAGTACCATATATATCGTTGATAGTGAATTTTGCTCAAAGAAGACTTCATTTTATTTAAAAAAAAGTAAGTAATTTAATTAATTAATTTACAAAAAAAATGTTTCATGTTTTTTATTTGATTAAAATAATTAATTTCACGTTGTTCCTTTCTTTTAAAATACTATGTTACTTAAGCAGAGTTATTATTTTTTAGCTATTCTTTCGATTGGTATCATAAAAATAGAGTTTTTTTTTCTACATGTAAGTCGGTTCGATTCCCAGACAAAGCAAGTAATTTTTAGAAAATCTATGAATCCAGAATTACTAACTTTTAAAAATAAAATGAAGTCTTCTTTGAGCAAAATTCACTATCTACGATATTTAAGGTACTTCCCCTCCATGGCCCATAACTTTGGGACACCCTGTATTTATTAGAAAGGTACAATTATTTAATGTTTACAATAAATAATATATTTATTAGAAAGGTACATTATTTATTGTTTACATATTGGATACTCGGTAAAAATAAGAACAAAAAATTACGGAATATTTTCTTTGTAATAAATATTATGGAAATCTATACTACAATTATCAAGCTGAGGAGATTGCTTGTTTATTTGTTTGAACGTGCTACTCAGGAACCGCGGGTCCGATTTAAAATATGATTTCAGTATTGGATAGTAAAATGATCGAAAAAGGCTATAAAACATAAACTAGTAAATAACGTAAAAACGCAAGCGCAGCTGTCGGCGGGTCGGCAAGTTAGTCATAATCTAAAAAAATCATAGGCATAATTACATTTAGTCGTTGGACGGTTTCACCAAAAAAAGTTGCCTTGTTGTTTTTTAATTAGGATAGATAACTTTAGATATGCAATCCACATCCTACAGCATAACCTCCAAATAAATAAGGTAAAACAAGATGACAATGATGTGGTACAATTCTTAGGCCAGCAACATTTGGTACAATTCTTAGGCCAGCAACAACAACAATTGACCGTTATCAATAAAAATAACAATTGATCGTTATCAACGGATCAACTTATGTCGGTCGTAGTATCGCAATAACACATACACGCACACTAACAGCGTTTTTACAGCAATTGACAGTCCCACACACTGACATTTTACGAAATATTTCTATATTTTATTCAAGAACAACCGACATAGGTCCGACCTCGACAAGCGCTCGCGCGGTACTAAATGGAAAAAGCCGGCTGAATGAAAAAACTACTAAATTATGGTAGTTTTATTTTATTCATAAAAAATTACCAAAACCGTTCTACAAATTAATATCATAGTTTAAGCAAATGTTGATAAATATTTTGATATAAATATGACGTCCCATTGATTTAGAACTTCGGAGTTATTGAGGTTTGTTTCGAAGCATTTTCGGTCGATATTAAATTCGGTATATCTTTAGAATAAAAGCATTTAACGAAAATGTACTCTACTCTAAATGAAGAATAGGATATACGTAACATAATAAAAAATAGTTTGATCGCCCATATTCATTAGAATCTACAAATTAGAGCTGAGAAAACAGGTCTTCGAGCGTTTTTTACGAAACATGTATCCGGAGAATGATTATTACTCAATATATAAACAAGTTATCTAAAATGTTTCTTACTACTTTTGTAGAGGAGAAAACGAACTATTATAAAGATGTAATTGTAATATCAAACAACTAACGCAAACCATAGAATTAGGACGAGAAAACCGAACAATTTCGCGATTTCACGTAATAGGCCTCTTAACCAGTCAATGGTTGCAGTTGAATTGCGTCACTAAATTCCTACGTGTGGTTTTCTCAAGGACGAGCCTTTGGGCAAACAACTCTACATATTTGTGTATCTTTGGAACCTTTAATTAAAACTAGTTTCTACCCGCATTCGTGCAAAGGTCAACCGTCATCCATCATATAATTTGCGGGAGTTTTGAAATAAGTAAGTTACTCAAATATTTCTCTTTAATTTTTCCTTAATGTAAGATTACTTATTAGACCTAATTTTGGTTAAAAAAACTTCTACCACAGAACAATAAATTAACCTTTTCTTACGAGGATGTATGCATGTTATAAAATACAAATACCATAATAGGTAGGGGTTCATATTGAACTATGTAGACTTTTCATTACTACCCTATTCATTACATTAGGTGCAAAGTCTACAGTAAATTATAGTGTACAATGAATATTATCACAATAAATCAAAACGAAACGCAACCTTAGTCATGGTCGAGGACAAACACAAGTTTGATAATTTAATTTGCCTAAGGTTAAGTTACAACATAGGCTTGGTCATCGATATTGTTTTTCAACTTTAGACCAAGTGGTTCAAGGAAAAAATGCAAGTTCACCTTATACAATTTTAGATGACGAAAACAATATACAAAAAATCAAAATCAATATGGTCAACGAATAGGTAGTTTAAATTTTTAATGTTTTACAGCCATTTTACTTTTGTTCTTCCTAGTAATTTCTTTGATATAAATTGATTAGATTCGTTTATAGAGTTATTTGCGAACAAAGCCGTGTCAAAAGCTTGCTTATAGATTAGATAAAGATAGGAACCACATAATAGAACAGTAAATTGTTGGATGAAGCAACCAAAGTTCCGTTGCATATTTGCAAAAGCTGTTTAAATCGTGAGGTACGCAGACTATGCTAATCTGCTTGGCACTCGGCAGTTACAGTGAGAAGTTTTAACTAAATACCTACAACTATGCGTGTTTAGGTCTAATCTTTGTACCTATCTTTGGAGGTTGAGTTGAGTAGGTATTAATCAATTATATTCAGTCTTTAAAGTTTATTCCCACAGTTATCTATTAGGCATCTGGAACAAAAAGAGACTCTAACTAACAGCATACATTTTTTAACTTTTTAAATAAGTATAATATTTACTAAAATAAACTTCTCTAGTCACATTCCTAGCTATAAAACCTACCCTAAGCCAAACTGCCGATGCCATACGATTGATTTGCAGTGAAAATACAAAATAACCCACTAAACTGAGATAATTCAATCTGACTCTACCTAATTTTCGAGTACATCAGAAATAACTTCACAAATGTTCACTAAAACAAATACTATTATTATATACTTACACAAATTAGCGCAGACAATTACAAAAGATGCAATACAAACAGTACGCTCGGAAGAACTTCCATCTCATATAAGTAAACATGCTACTGCAGTTAGCTCGAAGGCGCTAATTGAAGTTGTTTTTGCATGAGCTCGTAAATTCCATACCAAGGTGTGTTCGTGTGGGTAATGCAAACTCACGCTATATTATAGACATTAATCGTATGTACCAAAATCGATTCGCTTTTATAGAGTAGGTAAGATACCAACTTACTGCAACCAATTTATATGACTTGTGTGATGTTGATGATGATATTATCCTTTTTTTCGTTTGTCAGGTTAAAACCATCTGAAACTACTGGATAGATTTAAAAATTAAAATAATTTTAGAAACAAAGGAATACTTTAACAGATTGAAAAATATCTTATTTCTCAGATAATTCTTTAAGTGTGGGACGACTTAATTCAACGATAAAATGCAGCATTAGATACATAATTAATCTCTTGAAAACTATTTCAATAAAAATATGTCTATGGAGCTGGTTTCTAAAAAATGACCCGGTCAACCTTGACCTAAGAATAAATAAAAATGTAAGAATTCAGATTATAGGCCTAAAACATGGACGAGTAGGTATTGCTCAATTCTATTCAAAGTAAGAACCTCGACCATAATGAATTCATGATAATAATATCCGCTATCGCGATCCTAAGTTCACACAACCTCTGTTTCGGATGTTAACTATTACGATGATGGTCATCACAAATAATCACAATATTAGGTGACGGTCGCGAATTATTTGTTATCAACTTAAATGTGGTCATGACATGATGTAGGTAGTACGGTCAAACATTTAAGACTAGGTTAGAATAAACTTTTCAATGTTCTATCGAAGAATTAATTTAACATAATATGTATATTACCTTACCTTATTGTAATTGTAATGTACTGTTTTGTGAGAGAAAATAAAGATATATTTTATTTTATTTATTTATTTATATAACATAAACACCCCTATTTACGTCCCCACTGCTGGGACACAAGAAATTCTCTGTTGACGAGAGAGGTTAGGCTTTTATTGACATTTTTAAAGTGCTCCGAATCTCCGAACATGACGATTTCCCCACGATGCTTGCCATTTCCGAAAAAATTATGTAGGGAGACCTATGTCCAGCAGTAGACGACCAACGGCTGAAATGATGATGATGGGGCCATGTGGAAGCAATATCCAACACGGCCATTAATTTATTTATTTCCATAAAATGCCGTTAATTGTAATCATAATCACGATTCTAGTTTGAAAGAGGCTTTAAATTAAAGGTTAGGTACCTACACGCAACATGCAAATCTCCTGGCATTATTTACTGCATTTGACCTGAGTATTACAGTGAGCTAATGGTAGTGCAAGTGCATGCATGCAAGAAGGTACATCTATTGAATGGTAGCCTCGCATTTAGTTCATGGATACTTTAATGAGTCAAACGACAATCCCAACATCAATACGAGCTCGTTTTATCAATGGATCTTGTAAAACTACAAATGCTACTGCGAGTGGACACAGCATAAGCCTTCATGTCACGTAGGTACCTACATCAACTGATGTCACCCGCGCTAGCCATCATACAATACAATAGTGGATACTTAGCTATTTGTATTCTTTGCAAATTCCAAGTTATCGTTAGCATCTAGTGCTAAGTGACCTTCAAATATTTTCTTACAGCAAGTAAGTACAAAATGTGTGTGACGTGACATGGGTAAGGTAAAGCATGTGGTTACTGCAACATCCTAATCCGGTTCTGTAGGTTCACTTAACTTATAAACGTTGTCATGAAAGTGAATCACTCACTTGTGTTGTTTTAAAATATTAGGAAGGTAAGGAGACTGGCTTAAAACCAAGATAACGTAGCGGTTTGCACAATTCGGATAAACTGGAAAGCGTGGGGTCATTTCCCACCCTAGACCCAAACTTGCGCTGAAATTTGAGTTTTATCAACCACTATTCTTACATAAAAAGTGTTATTTAGAAAAATCATAGGTTTTCTTTTGTTGCAGTGATGAGGAAAAACGGCACCCAACATGCGATGGCTATTCTTCTTCTGTTTTTCGATAGCCGGTATAAACAGCCAACAAAGTTTCGTCGATTTTTGGACCGACCTATTTCGTCCGCTGCCCCGTAATCGCCAAGAGGGTTTCGTAGCAGATTATACGCCTGAAGAATTCGAAGAATTCGACTTCATTATCATTGGCGCTGGATCAGCAGGCAGTGTCGTAGCAAATAGACTCACTGAAGTGCCAGAATGGAAAGTTCTACTCATAGAGGCCGGTGGAAATGAAAACTTCTTTTCAGATATCCCTATATTTGCTCCATTTTTATCTCTTACACCGATGAACTGGATGTACAGTTCTGAACCAGAGAAAAGGGCTTGCAGAGATTTAAGAGGCAATGTTTGCTTCATGCCACGGGGAAAGGTTCTCGGGGGAAGTAGCGTACTGAATTTTCTAATTTACCAAAGAGGACACCCAGATGACTACAACGATTGGGTGCGGATGGGCAACGAAGGATGGAGCTACCCCGAAATATTACCATATTTTAAGAAGTCAGAAAATGTACGCATTAAAGATCTCAGAAATTCTTCCTACCACGGCGTTGGTGGTTATATGGATATAGAGCATTCTCCCTTCTATAGTCCTCTGCAGAACGCATTCAAGAAAGGTGGCGAGGAACTTGGATTCACCTGGAGGGATCCAAACGGGGAACACGTGATTGGATTTTCAAAACCTCAAGCTACAATGAGAAAGGGCAGAAGATGCAGTACAAATAAGGCTTTCATAGAACCAATTCGTTACAGACGTAATCTGAAAGTCACAAAATATTCAACAGTGCATAGACTTTTAATAGACCCTGAAAGTAAAACAGTATACGGAGTAGAGTTTATGAAGAAAAATATTAGGTAAAATCCCTTTTATCTTACTAGTTGATTTAAACCCAGCACTTCGGAAAATCCTTTCTTATAGCACCCCTGGGACGCCGAAGGAAATAAACTTTCGTGCTAAACTCTACGTTTCACTGGTGTTTGTAAGATATTCGTACGAAACCAAGCTGTTCTTTTAGAACGGGCAGAATACGACATGTGTTTTAAAGATTTATTGCTCACTGCAGAGCTTGTTCTCTTTAAGTTTGTATTGTTCAGCCAATTGCGAAAATTCCTTAACAAGGTTTTACAATTCAATTCAGACAGAATAACATTAACAACTTCATACATATTGCCTAACTATACAATTGTCAGATTGTCACTTAGGTATAAGTACCTAACTAATACCATACACATAGGTACGGGTACATGTAAGCTTTATTACGAGATTTTATAGATACCCACTTATTTGCTAAGACAATCAAACACGATTAAATATTGTTTAGACCAGTACCTACTCATTATAGACATTTAGGTACACATTAGTTGTTATCATACCAGATTTAGGATCTAATGCGTTTCTTGAAATCCTATACTAAATTTAATAATGAATTTAGTAGCTAATGTCTTTTTGTAACAGGCGGCACGTAAAGGCTCGTCGCGAAGTAATAATGTCAGCGGGAACTATCGGCTCTGCCCAGCTTCTGATGCTCTCCGGTGTGGGCCCAGAGGACCACCTGCTCGAGCACGGCATCAAACCACTAGTCAACCTCCCTGTAGGATACAACCTGCAAGACCACATCACCTTTTCAGGGAACGCGTTCATTGTGAACGAAACCGGGCTTTGCGTCAATGATGTAAGAAAACCGTTAAAATTATGTCCAACGCCTACTTAAGCCTCCTACGCTAAGACGCTTGCTAACTAACCCTTTTTTGGTCCTTCGACCCGGATATCTTGATGTTTGCATAATTTTAGGCCGTTAATCGTTATGAAATAGGTACCTACTAACCTATAATTTGGTAGGTACTTTATGTTATTTCTTATCCAAACAATAATATAAGTACTTTCCTACTTTAAGACAGAAAACATTCTGGGATGTTTTTTTCATCATCATTTTATCAATCAGGTTTCCCATTGGGTAAAATCCTGGTGATAGCAGTAAGTTGCTATATAAATCCCTTAGTTGGTCTACCGATTACGACCTCGTATGTGTAGTCTGCAGTGTAAACAGGGTATATGGAGGTTCTCATCTCTAAGATATTTTGAGTGATTCTGATGTGAATTCTGGCCACAGGTAATAGCTGCTTCGCCATTATCAGCCGCCGCATTCCTGGCCGGTCGGGGCCCGCTGACGCTGCCCGGTGGAGCGACAGGCCTGGGCTTTATGCGGACGAAGGTGTCCGATGACCACTCACCAACCAGACCGGATATTGAGTTGGTTATGGGCGCTGGATCTCTTGCAGGCGATTTTCTGGGGATCTTACGCTCACTGTTAGGTAAGAAATGGTTATTTTTGCTTATGTTTATCACATTTAGTGTCAATGAATGGCTGCGACGACGCCTCTTAAGCTTTTTAAGCGGCATATAAGTGTGCATCACGGGCACGGACAGTGTTAGTTGAAGGGTATCTTTCAAATAATTAGCTGGAGATTGTAAGAATTTAATACGCGACATGGATCACGTGTTGGTACTTCAGACTAAGTTAACCTACAACAGACAAATCATTGAATGAAAATCGAATCAAAACTTGATAGTTTTTGCATGTGAGAGGTTTTAAATGGATAGGTAATAGGTAACTAATTGATCTTACTTTAAAAATGCGTAGGTACCTACCTACCTATAACCATAGACAAATTACTTATACACAAATTAGTCTATGCTATAACTCAACTCGACTCAGAAACATACAAGAAGCTCTAAGATCGTTTTGTTTATTTTTTAGGTGTAACAGACAAGTGGTACTGGAACATGTACGGCACTTTGCCCCTGGACGTGAAGCAGCGTACATTCTCCATGAACCCCGTGCTGATCCGGCCCCATAGCGTCGGCCGGCTGATGCTGCGG
The DNA here is from genome assembly GCA_963691955.1 of Chloroclystis v-ata. Taxonomy (NCBI): domain Eukaryota; kingdom Metazoa; phylum Arthropoda; class Insecta; order Lepidoptera; family Geometridae; genus Chloroclystis; species Chloroclystis v-ata. The sequence goes on from OY829905.1 coordinate 9,949,495, forward strand.
AGCGCCAGATTTGAAGATAACCCCAGGATACAACCGAACTATTTCGATCATCCCCACGATTTGCAGGCAATGGTGGCTGGTGTTCGTATGGTGAGATTATTCATATAAATTACTAGCTGTCCCCACGGCTCCGTACGCGTTAAGTTATATTTGTATGGGGGCCACGTCTTATAATAACTGGAGCAAGAATTTTAACAGCTTATCCTTTGTTCTAGACGTCTAATTGTTTAAGTACTAAATTTCATCAGATTCGGATCATTGGTTTAAGAGTTACGGGGTAACATACATAACATTATTTGCTACCTTGTCTTACGTGGTTTGTTAACATTCTAATGTAGAGTAGATAATATAGTAAATTAGTTATAACTACTCTGGGTATAGCGTGTAGACTTTGTCTCTAACTTAATCATATTCACCACAAAACCTAAAACACATTTATTATGTTGATCGATTGTCCATGTCCATTTGTCCATCCCCTAATGAGCTCGATCACGATACAAATGATCGAATTTGAACATGGAACAATGAAAACGGATAGATATAGGTATAGTAAAACCATTTCTAAAATGAACGCCCCTCCACCGAATTCTGTTTTTTTTTTCTGTGTATTCTGTTTTTCTGTATTTCCTCTCACACGTTGAAATCATCACGGTTTTGTAGAGGGGAGTTCATTTTTAGAATGGTTTTACTATACCTACCTAGGCCGATAAATGTCATATTGTTATATCAACTAACTACCTACATTATAATTGTTGTTGGTACCTAAATATAAACCAAAACAACTTGAAATATCTAAATGGTGTGATTTATTTTTATTTCACACATAGTCCATTTACTTCTATGGTTCCATTATTATCTTTTAAATTTTTATTTGTACCGTTATCTCACTCTTGGCATCTATGAATAATATAACTACTATAGGGATGTCTTGTTTGACTATGAAATCCTAAAACCAGCTTCACGTTATTTATGCCATTTTACGCTAAAATCCACGACAAAGAGCACCATTAAATTATCTACAATAATTTTTAAAGCCGATGTTAAAAGCGGTTTGAAACGCTGTATTCTATAAAATCTACTCTCATGTTCCAGATAGAGAGATTAATAGGCACTACCCCCTTCCAACGCTACGGCACCAGGTTGCACGACGTCCCGTTTCCTGGCTGTGAGAACCATGTCTTCGATTCTGATGCGTACTGGGAATGTGCCATCTCGCAGACTTCTATTACATTAGATCACCAGGTAACGCTTGCTTTAGCCTACAAATTCGTAAAAATATTTATCTACTGCTACGACTTGATAAGTAATAAAGCAATATTTCAACCTAAATAGGAATCGCCACGGATCGGAAAACGCAGCGTCGGACGTCCACCAACAAGATGGACAGATGATCTTGTCAAGGCTGCTGGTTCACGGTGGATGCAGGCTGCATCCGACCGTAATACTTGAGGTCATTTATGGAGGCCTGTGTCCAGCAGTGGACGTCCGATGGCTGAAATGATGATGATGATGATGAGCTAAATAGATTTAAAAACTTTACCTCGGCCACAGAACATATAATTACTACGCACCTCGGCACAGTAATATAAGTACCTAACATACCTCGTTACATACTCAATCATGTAAATAAATGATTGATTGTTTGAAAAATGATTGATTGATTGACTTACCTATATTACTCGTCTCGTCTCCTTCTTTTTATCTATTCCATCTTAGAATGTCTCTAAAATAAACACCATTTTAAATTAGAATCTTTTTCTTACATTTATTTTCAGGTTGGAACATGCAGAATGGCGCCAGCTGATGATCCGACTGGGGTGGTGTCCCCAAGGTTACTAGTTAGAGGTCTAAAAGGCCTAAGAGTGGTGGACGCATCTATAATTCCACGAATACCAGCCGCCCACACGCACGCCCCCGTCGTCATGATCGCGGAGAAGGCTTCGGATATGATCAAAGAAGATTGGGGTATTCTACCACAGAGTTAGGACATTTAATGTTCTTCTTCTTCTTCTTGTAGATTGTGGCGAACGTGACTGGCTATTGGTATTTTGCTGACATTAAACTCGACATGGTCTTACAAACTTTTAATGTTATATGTCTTATGTGGGCTCTAACCTAACCTAACCCAACATAAATAAAGAAGTAAATAAAGAGATTTAGACTCTGACGGAGTAAAATACAGACTCATATTTGAAAACTACTCTAAACTTGATATGGAAATGAAGACCTAATTAAGTTATTTGCAGCACTAGTTTTTTATGTCTTGACGTAAATAATGGGCTTGCTATTATCACGTCAAATCCCCAAAATAATAAGTGGGGATAACCTACCTACCTATATTTGATAGGGAGTTTAAGATTTTTTTTCTCATGAACTAGTGTTTAAAACTAGTCAACAACTTAAACCAAATATTTAAGTAGTATATTAATAATTAGGATATAGATTAGTTGTAAGCAATAAAATATTAAATCTACTTATTAGTTTATTTTATCATTATATCTATAAACAATAAACCCTATATATCTACAATATTTATTTAATAAAGGTGGTTTGGAACCATGAAATTATTGGCATACCAAATCATTTACCAAGTGTTTGACTTATATTTTTTCAAGTTGGAGTGGATTAATTAGGTGAAGGACCAGTTTTTGTCTTTCTATTAAGTTTTCTGTACAAAAAGGACATTCTTTTTTCAATTTCTTTCCATTTAGTGGGCCTTGTGAAAGGTGTTGCTGTCTTAGACCACATCTTGTGCTTTCTAAGCAGAATCTGAAAATAAATAATATAATATAATTGATAAGTTATGTTTAAACTTTTAAATTCTAATTATTTAGTACAAAATTATAATATTTAATTATACTACAATTTAAAAAATATTGTGAATAATATTGTATTTTAAATGTTGTTTGAAAAGCAATATAATATTGAACTACATAAAACAGATTTATTAAGATACTTACATTATATTCCTGACTGGCTTTGACTCCTCTAATCCATGCAGGTACATTATAAAGTGTCTTAACAGGGTGAATTCTACCAGAGCCGAGAATGTCTATGTAGTCATTTTGACCAAAAAGTGCCTTACGCTCAGTCCATGGATTTGCAGGTCTGAAAGAAAATAAACATTAATATTTTTATGCATTATTTACATTCATGCCTCTCTAGTGATGGTTCACTAGATTAGTCTGGGCATTCAGTTCTTGATGAAAAAGAAGCCAGAATCGGGAAACAGTTTTTAAAATTCAGGTTTAAGATCGTTTATTTTTCTCATAAAAATTACAAATTCACTTTCCAGATTAGATTTAACATTCTAAAAAATCTATGCATGCATTGACCAAGTTTTTATGGTATTTTTGAAAGAAACTTCTGAGAAAAGATTTATCAGATTAGCTACATTAAGCAAATGCAGGGTTTATATGATACTTTTTTATATAAATGTAAGAGGAATAAGCTAATCCAAATATCTAAAAAAAATTATGCAAGAGAGACTGAAATCTGACCTCACACCAATACCTTATACATGTTTAAATAGGTATTGATTTCTCCCAGTCAATAGACATTTATTTAAGGACTCCCAGCAAAAGATATGTTAACTGATACTCTTAACATTATTTACAAGGTCTTCATTAAAATAACATAAGAATTTTCTTTTAATATCAGGGGGCCACAGCATGCTCTGTATTTCCTTTCTGTGTGTCCTTTTTGATAGAAATAATACAAAAGATGCATATGATATTGTGATAAAATAAAAAGATATATCATGTTAAGAAGTTTTGGAAGTAAGGAATGAAAAGTACCTACCTATACTCAGGCAATGGTAATGCTTTTCCTTGAGACCTAGGCAGTAACCCTCCACTCCATATTTTTTCTTCATAACCATATCTTCGTACTAAGCGTGTTTTTTCTGCATGGTATCGTGTCCTGAAAAATAATATGCATGTATGTATTACCTATTATTTTAATTTTTATGGTAGATCCAAGAACAAAATATGAACACTAGGTTGTTTATTTTGAAAATTCTAACCTTATCACGTTTACGGTAGGTTTCCAGAACACATTTAGAACCGAAGAACCTAACCAAGTCATGGTGAATATATATGGCAAAGAGAATATAATCACTACGTTTATATATGGTATTATACTTTCTTTCCTTTCTTTTAGTAAGAAATATCTTCGAATTACAAATTATTGAAATTTTCTAGCCAAAGACTTCTTCTTCTTGGATTGGTTTTGGTGTGACAATGACATTACTTTTGATACTGATAGTGACAATCAAATTAATAACAATAAAAAAACCTGCGTTCGCCACAAACCAAAAAATAGAAAGAATAGATAATATTGCAAATAATATTCCTAAATCACAAAGACTTATGAATAATTTAAATACAATTTTATAAAAAACGTTTCGTTCAAAAACAAAATTTGTAATCAAAAAATAAATCTTGGAAATGAAGTACAACCAAAAAGATTCGGAGTCATAACGACGTTTTCTTGAGGAAAAAAAAACAAACTAAAGCAATCTAACAAAATGGCGGATTTTCTGTAATGTAAAAGAAATTGTTGTTGAGTTTTGTGAATAAATCTGTTAAAAGTACGTTTAACACTATTCTTTTTCATTTTAAAATGTTTTTAATATGTTGTGTCGCAGTTACTTACTTTTAAACTTGTGTCTAATGGTTTCAATTGGAATTCTACAAAATTTACGATTGTGAGGAAACAAGACAGTTGCTATTTGGTTTGTTTATCCGTTCATACAAATTAACTACGCCTAGATTAACGATAATAATTGTTGCTCCAATTTTCGTTTAATAATTGTTAGAATCTTGCAGTGTTTCTCTATTTTTAAGAAAGCTTAAGAACAAATAATAAAACAGTGACACAATTCTGAAACTATATTGTGGCCATGAGTAATTGAGCGCGCAATTGCGTTGTTTGTTTACCTTTCGTGATAATATTTCTCAACAAGGCTCGGTTTATTCCAGGATACCAAATTCGTTAAAATAATTTTTGTTACTTATTTTCAGATAATAATGTCTAAAAGAGATCAAATTGATCGAAACGACAGGAAGTTGGATCCTAGTGATTACGAGAATATAATACATCAGCACAGCATTTTTGAGTCGTCCAGGTCAAAACACCACCAAGAACTTCCAAGTTTTCCAGGATTTACTAATGCAGAAACTCAAACTAAAACTAGTGATCTGAAGAATCAACCTGTACCACCTGGTCTTTCAGTGGCACCCTGGCATAATTACCCATGGTGGATGCTGGCTAGCACTTCTAGGACAATGCCGAATCAGGATGACTATCCAGAAAATAGTGAACAAGCTAAAGTTAAGCAAGAGCCTCCTGGAGCTGGGACTCCTGACAGGGACCCACTTCAGTCAGAATATCAAGAACCAGAGCACTATCCAACTGGAAGAACTACTCCTCCAGCTGGTCTAGACTCCTTTTGTGATGACTGTTCAGACCCATTCTGTGATTCCAGCACAGCCATATGTAGGAAACTCTTCCACTGCCCTCATTGTCGTAAAAGTTACCCAACAATTCTTGAGTTCAATACCCATTTGACAGGTGTGCACCCTGCTCAAAAACCTTTCAGGTGTCAAATCTGCTTAGAGCCATTCTACAAAAAGTCACACCTACGTCGCCACTTAGATTCTAATCACACTCGTAAAGATGTTAACAAGTGCTCTGTGTGTTCAAAATACATAAAAGACAAAAGTAACCTCCGTAAACATATGCAAGTTCACACAGGGAGGGTGCCCCAGAAACAGTTTAAATGTGACTTGTGCAACAATAAACGCTACATGTCTTTAGACAGACTGACCAACCACAAAGTTGTATGTACAGGAGAAAAAGTTCTCAAATACTGTGACATGTGTAATAAAGTATTTGATAATTCTCGATCGCTAAATAGTCATAAAAAGGTTCATGCCAGAGAACTAAAATGTGAAAATTGTGGAGAACAACTTAGATCACTAGAACAGTATACAAACCATAAAATGGTATGTCATGGGTCTTCATCACAGGCAGGTGCAGGCCACAGTGGGTCTCCTGCCAACATCCCTCCATCCATGAACCGATGCTGCACAGAACCAGGACTATGTGAGCATGACAAACCTGCCTATCTGAACATTCCTGGCTATGCAGCCAGTCGAGTGCTGGATGGCCGAGTACTTGATGCTACCATGTCATCATTGAAATCAGGGATCAACAACTGACAACAACTTACCATAAACAAATTAATAGAGAATAGTTTTGCAACCAATTCTTTTTAACAAGTTTACCAAATAATTAAATGACAGTAATAATTTTCATATGATTGAAAATTTCACAAGACTGATGCAAATATCCCGCCTCACGACTTGCTTTATTATTACCATTTAAAAATAGGGTTTAGTTTTGTAGGTTTAATGTTCAGGTAGGCTAAGAAGGATCATTTGAGCATGTTTAATATTATTGAAGGAAACATAAAAAATATGCTCAAGTTGTTACCTACAGACAAAGTTAATTTACAGTCCATTTCAATATTTCTTTCATATTCAAGAAATTGCCTTCATTCAATAGTAATTTTAATATAACTGTTATTCTTTGACTGATTTAGTGTAACCATGGTGTGCAGTATTACAAACATTAAACAGTTTTTATTTAAATATGAAAAGTTGTGAGAGGTATATTATTTTTATATGTTTTTTTAACATTCTATGTTCTAAGTTATCATTGTTTAAATAATAAGCAAGCGTAAGGAGACTGTATGATAGGCACACTATTTTTCCAGTGCCCTGAAGAAATACTTTATGTATATGCCCAAAGACAAATATATCTGCAGCAGTATACATATTTTAATATGTATTTTAATGTCTTATCTGGTTAAGACAGCTTTTATACAGAATTTAAAAAAAAATTAGGTCATGTAACTGACCAATAGGATAAGTGATTTATTGATAAATATCAGCTTCAAAATGTGCAATGAACCATTGGCAAAGCCTTGATGAAGTTGTGGTTACAAAAATTGACTATACCCAAAAATATTCTTGAAGTGTTTTACACTGAAAACTGCTGCAATCTATATGATAGTTTTATTACTATGAATGTGTTAGTGTTAAAAGCTGTAACTGCAAAATGTTTGTATTATGTTAGAGAATCACTTCCGATTATTTTTGTTTTATAAAATTGACAAATGTGTAGTTGGAAATGTTTCTGGTTTATATTATTGGTATAAATTAAATAAGTTAGAGGCTATTAATAAAATTGTTTAGAGCCCATATTTTATAATATAGTGGTTATTGTACTCTTAAAGTTTATTGAAGATATCCATTTATTAATTACATATTTCTATTTTATTTATGTGTTATTTTGAAATAGCACTTCTGTTTGGAGGCTTTTTATATCTTATTGAGTTGTTGCTATTTACAAATTGTTATAAACCTTATTATCTTAAGTTTATTTTTATGGTTTAGTTTAAAATAGTTCTTATATTGCTTAAACTAGGTTTATTGTTTTTCTACATATTTTTTTAATTGCTTTTGGCTATAGTTTTTTCTAAATTGTTTAAAAAAATATTAATAAGAGTGTAATTAAGTGTAATATTATGGTAAGAAATATTTAAAAGAGAATCTTACTGTAGATTTGATATTTTGAGGGTAGGCCTATAAATTTTATCATATTAATTATCTTTTTCCAAATAATTTGCTTGTTTTTATGGATATGTAATTGTATACACCATTTTTATAATTTTGGTACAATTTTGGACACCATTATAATGTACAAGGTAGAAATATTGTTTAATATAAAATGAGGTGCATTGTATAGAATTCAAAATTAGATATAAATTGCACTGTGTGCTTTTTGCTTCGTAAAATTTGGCTGGAAATACAATAAATAGCCTTTACCTTTTATCATGTTATTGTAAGTCAAGAATGCTGACTGTAAATTTATTTGAATGTTGCCGTTTCTGTTGTTTCCTAAATTTAGTATGCTAAAAAGGAGTTCTTTATTGCCTTACGAAAAGATAAGACAGAACTATATTTTTCCATGCTGTTATGTCCGAAATTGTTAATTGGCAACGGAAAATTCTGATACAAATCATAAATCGCAGTCATACCCATCTCGATCCCACTATCTCATTTTATTTTGAATGCCCACTCTTTGAATTTTTTTATTATATAAATTACAATAAAATCATGAAAATCTTATTAGATTAATCATCAATATTAAAATGCGTATATTCATACATCATTACACCATACCATAGCAATGGTTACATTGGTCTATCGTTATCATTACCTACCCACACATAGATTTTAGAATGGTGTGTAATTAATATACTTATATAGCACATAGAATAATTTAAGAAAAAATGTGTTCATATGAATTTAGTTAGGGACATAGATTATGTTAGTTTGTCTACTAGTAAATTAGACTGTAAAACAGTAAGTTATTTTATTTGGGCCGCAATTTTCAAAGTTTAGCCTTCCATTCACATGAAAAGACAGCCAAATAATTTACACCGCATATTTCTGAGATGCTATATGTTCAATGCTACCTCTTTCACTACATTTGTTTGATTTTAGTTAAATAAATCCAATAGTTATTGCGAGCGTTAAGTTGCGTTGTTGTATGTGACTATTCCATATTAGTGTATCCTACCTATCTTAACTTTGTCTTACCATTTACTTACTAATCACGAATAAAGAACATTTCTTTCTGTTGATATTCTTGGTTTAAATTGTGTTCTTACCTAAAACTAAAACGCATAGGTAGGTATATACATACCTAGTTGATGTTTGTTGCTGTAACACGGAAAACCTACATTATCTATATTACCTATATCACAGGCAAAGCCGCGAGACGCAGTTAGTTTCGAAAATTCCTTAGTAGGTACCAACTATTAGTTATAATATAAATCCTGCGTTTTTTATTATAATGAATTTGGTAGGCGGATTATTTATGTTTGTCTTTTACTGTATTAACAGGAACTAAAAGTTTGATAACTCTGGTGGACCATTAACAACCATGGTTTTAGAGCAGGGAGAGTACAGCGTGCGTAGGTAATTGAAAGTGGAAGTGTCATAGTTATGTGTAGGTAATTTCAGGTTGAACAAGAAAAATGAAAGAAAATATAATTTATTTATTTATTGAACCTCTTGATAGCATAATTATAACACAACTCGTCCTCTTTTCATGGAAGCTTTTACAACTTTAGATTTCTTTTCTTTCTTCTTTTTGCTGATATTTTCTTTTCTCTTCTTTTGTCTATCCTCTTTTTTCTGTTCAACATTTTGAATTCTGGTGTCCCATTTCTTTTGACTGTGTTTCTTCTTTTGCTCCTGTAAATTAATTAAAAAACTTAGAATGCTCAAGTCTGATAATATGTAGTCTTACAGACATTTAAAATTAATTTTAAGTTGACTTTGTATTCTCAAAATGTAAATGAATATTTGTGGCACATGAATAATACATTATATCGACACCCAAAAGGCAACTAAACTTAATTTAATGAATTGCAATATCATAAGTCCTGTACCATTTTCTTTATAGATTTCTTCAAAAGTGTTGGATCATCTTTAACTTTTTGTCCCTCTGCTTTTTGTAAGACAGTTTTCCATGCAAGTTTTTCTTTCAATTCCTTGACTTTTCCACCATCATCATTTTCTTGAAGCTGCTTAAATTTCTGCTCTTGTTGTTTCAGATTTTCAAGTAATTTTTTGGGATCTCTCTCAGTTTTGTTTGATTTCTCTGAAATATGAAAGTTACTTAATTATTATTGTGATAAAATACATTTTGTGCATGCATGCATTATTTTGATATATGATTTTATTGTTAAGTGACATTAAAACAGTTAATTAGTTTCAGCGTGAAGTTAAGTAACAAACATTCAATTTCACAAACTTTTGGATTAAGGATACCAACCTTTGTGTCCATTCTTAGCAAAGTCAAATTTAGAAAATACAAGTTTGCTGTCACTATTAAAAACTGGTTTAGGTGCCTCAGGTTGAGATATAACAGGTTTCTTTTCTTCTTTAACTTTTTCTGGCTTCACAGGTTGTTCCATGTCTTGCATGTCTTCTGGAATAGGTTTTGGTTTCTTATTCAACCTCTCTTTCTTTTTTATTTTCTTGCTTAGTTTGCTATTCAAACTCTTTTTCGCTAGTTTATTTTTGAGGTTGAAATTGTGTTGTGATTTTATTTTCTGGAGTTTTTCTTCAAGCTCAGCTATACTTCTGGCTCTTTTTGGAACTTCTGCATCTTTGTTTTTGTTTTCATCATCATTCACTATCTCATAGTCCAAGTTGTCTTCATTTTCTATAAACATAGGTATTACACATATTAAAAACCAACTTATCTGCGTTCCCATGGTCAATGTAGGTATTTAAGAAATACTATTACACTTTATATTTGCCAAAAACACTGTTGTAGTATTATTTCTTGTTATATTTAACTTATACAGTGTCATAACACTTACCCCTCTTTTGTACAGGCATAGCGGACAATATATTTTTTATAAATATTAAATCCTTGCTGATTTCAGCCTTTATATGTTTTAACTTAGCTGGTTTTTTTGACGAAGTCATCTGGAATTTAAAAGTTTGCTTTTATTTTTAGAATACTTCCCTACACAATTATCCTATAACTTTTCCCATTTAACAATATATTATACGAACCTTATTGTTTTTCTATTACGAGTTGGATGTGTATTTTGTTTTATATACCTTATGTTCAGTTCTGTTAGAAATTAAATTATACTACGAACCAAAAGTAAGTTCTACGTCTACACCGCACGTAAATAAACTAACCTTAAAATAAAAGCCATGCATGACGGTTGATGACAGCAAGCTGTAACAAAAAAAGCCCGAATTAGGGCTGAGAAAAAAAGTTGTAGGTCCGAATGGTGACCGAAATGTATTGAATAAAAAATCGTCTTCTAGTCTATGGATTCATACAACTGTCAATTAATGTCAACGACCCTTACAATAACAAAAAGCAGCTGATAATATAATTTTACACTGTATTTATTGGTAGGAGTAATAGTGTTCTGTGATTTATTAGCAAAAGGAAAAAAATAGCATTTGTACAAAATGCGTCGTCTAACGCTTTTGCGTAAATACTCTACATCTTTACCAAAGAGCAATAAATTTATTGACGAGTTACAGGAAAACTATATCCCAACAAATTCCTTTCAAAGGACATTGCTATCATGTGGATCTGCGGCAATCTCTTTGATGAATCCACACCGAGGTGACATGATTGCCTGCCTCGGCGAGGTAACAGGTGAAAAAGCCCTAAAGTATATGCAAGTAAAGATGCGCGAGACTTCCGAGGGTATCGATATCCTTAATGAACAACCCAGAATAAATTCAAAGACAGTTGCATTTGATAAGCTTTCACACATGCCGGAAAATACTTTAGGTCGTGTGTACGCAGACTTTATGCGAGATAACAATATTACTGCAGACTCTCGGTTACCTGTCCAATTCATTTCTGATCCAGATCTCGCTTATATTATGCAACGCTATAGGGAAGTCCATGACTTGGTTCATGCCACTCTATTTATGAAGACTACTATGCTGGGAGAGGTTTGTAAGACTTTTATCTATTTACAACCTTAGGATCTACAGAAAAACAGTTTAATATATTTTTTTATGAAAACTAATCTTGTTATGTAAAATAAGTCTGAAAAAACAATTGGTGATTCCCATTGTAATCAAAATGTTATATAATTAATTTCAACAATGTGGCTTTGTGCAGGTTGCTATAAAATGGGTTGAAGGAATACAAACTAAATTACCAATGTGCATAAGTGGAGGTATCTGGGGCGCAGCTAGGTTGAAACCCAAGCACCGTCAGCTCTATCTCAAATGTTACTTGCCATGGGCAATAAGGACCGGAATAAATGCCCAATTTTTACAAGGTGAGATTAATATTTTATAGATAAAAATCATTAATTGAATTTTACGCAGTAAGAAGGATAAGTGCTGAGACGCAGGTGTTGAGGTCACTCCAGTTTACAACTTTTGTGACCTAATCATTCATTTACGTACCTTGTTACTAATGCCTTGTTATAGTTGAGTACCCTATTTCCTAATAAGTTATTTTGTATTTGTATGGTTGGCCTTTTATTTTTATATTAGTCATAAATTTTCTCATTTGTAATTCGAAATATCTTTTTTTGTTATGCTAAATTAAGTGTTTTAATTTTATTAATTTATTAATATTAGATATTAGAAAATAATTATTATTTCTATGTCATAATAATATACACCAAATAGGTGTATGTGGTGAACACTTGGTGAAGTGTAATAATAATATTGTAATGCATAATTTTGTTTGTTACTTAATGTGCCTAATTAAAACTTTTATTTTTAGGAATATATTTCGAAAAGAGATGGGAACAAGACATAGATGACTTTCATAAAGAAATGAACATCAAGAAATTAAAATAGTATATGTGTTAGTGTTAGAATAACAATGAAATTACTCACTTTACTATCCATTTTGCAATATTTGTAAATAGTGTTTCATATAGTTAAATTATCGTTAGGAAAAGATACAATTTTAAGTTTTGGAATAAAGAATAAAAAACAGTTAATTGAAAATGTTTTCTTAATTATTTTATTTTTACATTTAAAATATTTTTTGATCACAGAAGCATTTCTGAGCTACGACCATTTGTATTGTGAATACAAGTAGCTCTATCTCCAACTTCCACCAACCACTCATACCACACCTTGTGTGAATCAACACAGCGCCAGAATGTTGCCTTTATCTTATCACCAGAGCGAACCCGTAACGGCGTCTGAAACATATTCAACTTTTTTAGTGTTTGCTAACTAAAAAATTTTTTTTGAAATCTATATGACTTTTATATAAGGAGTTTGCGAAAGATTAATAGCGATAGTTTAGTTAGATAGCTCTTACTAGTCTCAGCCGACAGTCACGATGTGGCATAAGGTAGGTCTACTAAGAATGAAAAAAAAATGTAGATTAACTAAAAAAAGCGAAGCTGTCTGCGGGTCAGGTAGTTTTTTATATTTGAAGAAAATTTCATGTTGTTTCATGTCATCTACCCACCGTTATTGGGATGAAAACAGGGAACCAGGATATCATTCCAGGGCTGTGTGTTGATGGCAATATACTGAGCATTTCTCCTCCATATAAGGAACAGTCAAAATATCCTCCAAAACCATGCATCATATTGTCTTGTGTCACTTCCCAGGTCACAGTTGCTGATCGGCGATTATCTGTCAATGGTAGCCCTCTCCAGTCTGTCATTACTTGACCCTGATAGTCCAGGATTCCTTTGGCAGGATGGTCAAATGTGAACACTGGCTGTAAAGTAAAAGAATAATTCTAATTTTAAAAAATCGAAATACATACATTATAACTTTTTAAACAATCATGGTTTTGGTCGAAATATCGGGAAACTCAAAAACATTTAAATCATGGTATGTAACCCGTTTCATGTTCAAATATTGAAATACATTATTTAATTTAGCATGATAATTCAAAAAATCTTCAAATCTAACATTCAAAAAATCTTCATCAAGTCTTTTCCCTATATAGGTACACAATAGGCACATAAAAAAAATGTACCTACATAATTAGATTTGAAATTGCATGTATGTATTATTATTTAAACTTATAAAAGGTTAAAAATTACCAACCTTTGGTTCAGCTATAGTATGTTTATTTTGCATGTAAACAACCCATAGTGTCTCAAGGTTCTTTTCTCTTTGAGGGTTCGTTGTCGCGCCCTTCGCTGCCGCCCATAACCTCGGCGAGCTGATAGGCGCCACATACGATGTGTACTGGCTGGGTATAGATATACCTCCCGGTTTAAGCAGACCGGCCGCGCCATCTAGGCATTCTGGAGACAGCTCGTTATCCGCCCAGGAACCTATAAAAATAAAATAAACATAATGGCAATAGTTATATTAATATATATTATGTACAGTCGCGGAATGAAAAGGTTCGTCACCTTAGAGGCGGTTATCGCTTGCACTAGTACGGCAAGAATCAATTATGCCAACATACGCCAGTGCAAGAAACAGTGCTGCTAACATTCAAATAAATATGACGTTTGTTTTCGATTAAGGTTTTGCTTGTTTTTTTTTTACCGTATATTTGTAAGAAATGGCAGGTTGAACCAACAAGAAGGTTTTAGTTTATAAAACATACTAATCTTATTGACAAGTAAAATTGTCAAACAACTTTGATCTGAATAATTTTGAACTTTATTAACGAAATGTTAAACATTATTTTCTCTAATCCGAGTCTATTCTGTAACATAGTTTCAAAAGGTAATATGTGCTCGCGATACGTTGAATGAATCAATTTGAAAATTGACGAACCTTTTCATTCCGCGACTGTACATACATCTGACAAGCTTATTTTGATATCTAGGTAGAGATGAACCATTTTTAAAATGAACGCCCCTCCACCGCGGTTACACGTACATGCAAAAAGGTGTATAGATACAACACTCATAAATTGATCTTTGTCATTGGATGTTCATTAACGTATTTAAGCAAACGGTATCACTTTGACAGGCAGATGAGCCAATGTTACAGTAAAGTTGTAGCACGCACACATGTATAGTGATGCAATAAGTATTTCCTCTCACACGTTGAAATTATCACGGTTTTGTGGAGGGGAGTTCATTTTTAGAATGGATTATCTCTACAAATAAAAAATCAATCCAAATTGTAAAGTGAATTCAAATCTGTCACTTTCACATACAATATATTCATATAGAGCCAAATATTCCTTGTAAAAAGTAATTGAGAGGAACTAACCTAGTAGTTCTGAGACGATAATGTCTGCTTTTGGCGATAGATTCACTCGTCTCATGTCACCCGGCACGACCGTAATGTCGCGGTCGCGCCACACTTCGCGTACTTGAGCTGCTAACACCACTACAGCGCATGGATTTTTTTCTACTGCTATCACCTGAAATATAAGAGAACTGTATTATATTATATATCTGTTTCCTTTTAGTTCAATTAAATCATATTATTATATTTATAAATCAATGCCACTCTTAGTTGTAATTTAATTAAGCCACCCACAAAATTCAACAAAATTAATTTTACATTATTCTCCTTCCTCGGTCCCTCACTGCTGAGGATCGCAACTACGTACAATCAGCCCCCGCTGTGTTTACATTATTGCATAATGCTACAAAAGAAATTGTATACAAACCTTAACTTTAGTATTAGTGATATCAGATGCATTAAAAGTGGCTCTAACTAAGGGTCCTCGACCAGCACCAAGCACCATCACAGTAAATGGAGGTTGATTTGCAAGAGTTCCAACTTTACTTTTGTCTTCATTCAAATTTTTCTTCTCCTTAATATCACATTCAAGTTTAACATTTTTAACTTTTTCTTCTAAGCTGTTTATATTTGTACTTTCAGTGTTAAATGACTTATCATTATGATCACCTTGTCCAAGTTCAAGTATGCTATGAACACTCTGAGCTTGTAGTGCTCTCTGAAAATATACAAAATTTTAAAAAGTGTTTAATAATTTAATAAAATGATATTTTATACAAGTTATAGTATTTGTATTACCATACTAGGTTTAAAATAAAGAGCTTATAATGTACGGTTTCTTGTGATTAAAGCATGAAGGAAATATATTTTGAACAAAAAAGAAATGTTCCAAATTACCTTTGCTTTGGTTTTTAAGTTTGTTAAAGCTTTAGCAATAGCTTTTTGGTATTGGTCATATTTGATGGGGTCCTTTTCAAATACATTGTAGGTGTGAGTGTCCAAATTGTCTGCTAAGGGCTGAAGAGGTGTTTGAAGGTAGTCTTCCCATCTGTAGCAAAAAACAATTTATTATAATTCTTGTGAAGAAACTCAGAAGCACTACCAATAACTGTGCCAACTTGATAGAAGTTATCATAGAACAAACATGGTGAAATAAGGCAAAATATCTCTAGTCAAGGTACATAGGTGGTAAGAAATAAGTATATAATAATTGCTGGACAATTCACACAGCACCATGGTATCAATAATTCAAAACCCAGAATTTTAGTTTTAGGAGATAATAATACAATTCATTTAAATACAGTCTCGCTCACAACAGCGTTCCAATGCAGTCCATACAAAAATTGTTCCCAGGGCAGGAATAGAACCCAGAACCTCTTGCGTCACAGACTGTCCTTCACCCACTGCACCAGAGGTTGTTGTGGTAATATAAAATACATGAAATATTTACCCCCTAGCATACTGCAGCATAGGATCGTCAGCAGCATTGGGCCTTCTCATCCAGAGCCTGTGCATGTATTGTAAATAATACTTTATGTCATGTCTTCTTGCTCCGCTGATGACCACCTGTGCTTCATTTTCTACCATACTGATAACCAACTGTTGGTGAGCTCGAGACAGTACGGGATATCTGGAAGATTTAATCATTATCTAATTATCAATGTTATTTTTTTGTACTTTTTGTGTGTTTAATAAATAAATAAATATTTATTGAAACTTAATAGCTTTTGAAGAATACAGTTATAGAAAAAGGAAAACTTAAAATTATAATAAATATTTCAGATTAGTTAGAAGTTAACAATCATAGAGCAATGTTAAATTAATAACCGGTGAGTAAATAATAATGAATTTTACCCTTTTTTATTGTTGTGAAACAGATCAGTAGGAATGACTATAGCCTTTACAGGCTCACCTAGCCATCTCTTTATGACTCGTTGGGAAGGTAGGTCTGCTGACAGTTCAAGCACAACACCTACTCTCTTATCCCATTCTAGACGTTCATGGAATTTGGACCACCAGTACCATGTCTCATTCCAAGCCTCATCATTGTCTTCAGGAGTTTCTTCATTCATAGATTTACTCATAAGACTCCTACGGGATACCATTGGGACTCTAGTCCATACCATACTTGGGTGATGGCTGAAATAATTACAATTGTTTACATAAAAATCTAGAAACAATTATTATTAAACCATGTTAAAAAAGATAATATATTATGTACCTGGTTTCAAAGTATGAAAGCAGAATTCTTGCCAAGTTGTTCGAATTACCGCCGTGTAGAGGCAACATCATAGCAGGCAGACCAAGGCCTTTGAAATAACCAAGTTCTTCATTCAAACAATCCTCGTGTTTTTGTCTGACCACAGGTGATTCTGTATCTGCATCCCAATGCGGTGTTACCTTGCCAACTATACGAGTGGTCCAGTCAGGTGGTGAGAGCAACATATCTGAGCGTGTAAATCCACCAACTTTACTAGAACTACTGGAGTGCTGCCGGGTAAAACGTGGATGTATTAATGGTGTCACAATGAAAACATAGTTGCATTGTAGCGCCTCTGTAAGGCAACCTTGAAGGTCTGGAGTGGAAATAAATTCAAACCCGCATGTTATTTCATGAGAGTAAGACATAGTTTTTGAAACAAGATCACAATCACAAGTTTGTGAGAAAGAGAAACAGTGCAGCTGCAGTGGCGCTGTGGCGCGCAACTCAATAATTGACAAATGACAATAATAAATTTATGTCTATCTGTCTCACCTTGCGTCTGTTATTGTCAGTGTCAGACTGTGATAGGTGGTCTGTGTTGCAATCAAATCAACAACATTTATATTATCCAGATTACATAGGATTGCTTATATTAGAGATTATAGAGTTAAATACAAATTTTGCTCGACTTTGCAGGAGTACTGCCGTGCTTCCAGATAAATTTGTTGTTTCTTTTTGCTTAATCTTATTGGTCAAGCCCGTTTGACATTTTTATCGATTGAAGCCTACATAGGGAGATAGGGACGGACAGCAGCGACAGCGACTTGCCTAAACATAAGTAAGTATGACATACTTACTTATGTTTAGGCAAGTTTAGGAAAATCAATACATTGTATTGATTTTCAAAATTTTATATCGCTAATTTTTTCATTAGGTAAGTATATTTAATTCATTCTAATTTTAAAATACAGACTATCTCTTTAAATGGTCACATTATTCACCAATATGTTTACTAACATTGATATTAATTTAATAGAAATTACCTATTTAACTGTAAAAATTTTTGACGAGTCATACTGCTACACTCGAATAGTATTTAGAATGTATGTACTTGTTTAAGTGTTTTCTTGTATGACAATAAATGATTTAGGTAAGTATCTAAACATTTTTTATTTCAACACAGCGTACACCGCGAAGCAGCTCGCAAAGATGATACCCTGCTTAATAGAGCTTTATTTATCTTTATTTTTGTTATGTTTCTAAATTAAATTTATTTTTTGTTACAAATAATATTATCGTTTATTGTTTCTCTTTCAACACAGATTAATTCAAGAAAGTTTTTTTTTCATATTTGGAGTAACTAAAATTGTTTTATTTAACTTTTAGTTTCTGTGCAATAACCTATAATTAAGTTAAAAGAATGTAATCTTTTTAATTACCTATGTGTTTAATAAATAAGTTAGAATTAAGTACTAGACATAACGTATTGGATAAACTGTAATGCTAAGTTCTGGATTCTATAATAAATAAATAAAGCTGCGTAATAATCATGTAGGTATGATTATTACGCAGCTTTACGGGCTGCATCGCGGTGTACGGACATTGAATGTGTTAAATAAAAAGTCTTATGGAGTAGCGTTATTCTTAGATATGTCAAAAGCTTTTGACTGCGTTGTCCACAATATTCTATTAGACAAAATGGAAAATATGGGAATAAGAGGAACAGCTCTTAAACTTATTATTATTAGTCCTATCTAACAAATAGAAGTCAGGCAATCATATTAGACAACTATAATAAACAAACTAAAACGATTGAAGCTGTACAGTCAAATTTTGAAAGTGTAGTATTAGGTGTACCACATGGTAGCGTGTTGGGGCCATTATTTTTCTTATTATATATTAACGAATTACCAAAAATCACAGTACATCTTTGTATAATGTTTGCAGATGATGCTACCATATATATATGTACCACAAGAACTAAAATCACCAGAAGAATTAGAAATTGATATAAATATAACACTAAATAAAGTTGTAACTTGGCTTGATGAAATAAATTTAAAAGTAAATATGTCAAAAACTAACTATATTAGATTTCAAAACTACAAAACGCCAGATATAGACTTGAAAATTGAATTTAACAAAATTATTATAGAAAAAATTAATAACACAAATTTCTTAGGACTCACAATAGACTCAAACCTCAATTGGAAATCCCATAATTATAACAAAGTTAAATAATAAAATATCCAAATATTGTTACTCACTTTCAATTTTAAGCACAATATCCTCAAAAAAGACTGCAATACTGGCATACTATGGCTTAGTATACCCACAATTACTTTATGGTATCAATCTACATTCATTATGCAAAAAAAAGCAATTAGATCAATCTTGAATCTTTCATTTAAACAACACTGACACATTACGTACTATATTTAAAACTGAAAAAATTTTAACACTCACAAACATTTACATTTTAGAAATTTGCAAATTTATTAGAAAAAATAACCAGTACTTTAAAGAAAACAAATCCACTCGAGCTGAATCTCTTAGACTTAAATATAAATATAATATTACTATACCTCAATTAAACAATAGCATGTACAAAAATAGTGCCTATAATATCTGCTATAAAAATATATAATGAGCTTCCAATCGAACTTAAGTCTTTAGATGGACCACTATTTGTAATAAAACTTAAGAAATGGTTAACATTAAATGTATTTTATAGTCTAAAAGAATTTTACGAATTTAATTCGTAAACTTGATTTATGCTTATATAATTAGTATTTAAGATTAACATTTTTATATGTAACTATTAATACCTATATAAATATTGTTGTACGCTCCAAGTGGGCAGACTGTTGATACTACCTACATTTAAGAACTTTATGTACCTACCTACACAGTTTTACAATAAATAATTCTTTATCTTTATCTTTAACGGACTTTGACATTTTGTTGGCGCTAAAGTGAAGAACCCCCAGTGTGTAATTTTAAGGCTTTAAAAAAATATTGACCAACCACAGAAGAATCAGTAGAGCCAACATTTCGATTATTTTTCTAATGTTACCAGTCAGGAAAAAGTCAAATAAGTACATACAATGGTCGAGCGAGGCTTGACAGTGTTATGCTGCCACTACAAATCAATTTCACTCATTCATTCATTACAGGGTGGTGGGGGTATGTATACGGCGCCGGCGCGATCGAATCGAAAACTTTACAAATTTAATGTCTAAATTAAGAAAAGTTAATAATGGTTGAACAAAACCCTTTGCAACTTAAACCAACAGCAAGTGTAAGTAATACAATTTCGAATAAAAGAGGGAGACCGCGTAAAGGAAATGTAATCCGTTTCGGTCCCCAACCAGCATCCATGGTATCTAAGCTACTGAGGCAAGAAAAGGCTAACATTGTTGTGGATCAGGATAAAACACAACCAGCGGAGAGTGTTTCCAATAGTAAAAATACACTTGATGAAGAAATAACAAGTACTAGAAAGTGAGTAGAATTAATTGAAGACTTAATAGATTCCTTCTTCTTTACTTATTGTAAAGATCTAACTACTTTATATAAACATTTTCGTCATTAATAATTCACCCTGGTTATAACTCCATTCCAATCATTTTTATTTTCAGGAAAAAGAAGCCTAGAAATAATAGTAAGACAAAATTTCACTCATGCAAGTTTGAGAATTGTTCATATTCAACAGAACAAGGGTCTAACATGACTAAACATCTCCGAGTGCACACAGGAGAGAAGCCATTTCTTTGTGACAAGTGTTCCTTCAGAACAAACTTCATAAACTCGCTCAAGTGTCACAAGAGGTTACACACTACAGATAGACCCTATAAATGCACAGATTGTAGCTACTGTTGTAATAGCATATCTAATTTAAAAAAACACTTTCGTACTAGACATAAATCCAATGATGATACTGGTTGAACACCACAATCACAAAATTTAATAATTGGCAAATATTATGATACTAAACAGATATCCAGTTGTGGATTATGGACTGTAAAAAGTAAATTTAGTTGGTTATGCAATAGCTTTTACAATAACAACACTATATGATTGTTATAATTAAGTATATCAGATTATCTAGTGTCCTCCTAAGCTCGAGCTTACCAGGAGCTAGATATTGCTGTGTAAATTGTCCAGCAATATATATATATTGTAAATAAAATAAATATTTAATCTCCAAAGCTTTATATTTTATTTCAATATCCTAAATACATGTATAATCCTAAAAATATTTAACTGGTATATAAAGTGCCCAAAGTACTTAAATAAAAGGCATTCTTCTTATAACATCATAATAACACACCATGATACTTGTATAACATTTGAGCTGCTAAAAAATAATACTTTTAGACAATGGCAAGCGTCAGTGACAATGTTCTGTAAAATCAACTACAACGGATTCACGCCAACCGAATAGGAAGTAGCCTGTTGCTGAGCCGAGCACCACAGCGGAACAGAGCCACGTGTTGTATGTCATGAACACCAACATCAACATGTAACTCACGAGCACCTGCACCCCGTGTAGCACTGTCTGCCATGCGTGGGCGGTACTCATCATTGTCGGTCTGTAAATAAAAAAACAATAAATAACTAAGTAACTATTTATCTTAAAAATTATAAATAAATAGGTTTAAGATAAAAATGCAAAAAATCGACGTCATCGTGACTCGAACTAGCGTCTCTGCCCATACTAGACTAGCGCTCAAACCACTCAGTATATTTGCTTTGTGTAATGGCATGGTTCTGAGATGACAACACAATTTAACATATTTTACTGTCCTTATTAAATAATAGTTTATCTAATATCAGATTTATACATTCGTGCGATAACCATATTCATGTACGAATGTCCAAAGCACTCATAAATATGGTTGTGTCGACGAGCGCCGAGGCGGATAGCGAAAACGAACATATTAAGCGGTATTAATAATTTAAAGTACTTACGTATTTCTTTCAAGGGTGTGTGGTAAAGGCCTGAAATTAAAGAAAGCCTTGTTAATGTGACATAAAAGTATCATCTGTAAAAAAAAACAGTCCTATGAAATTGTTACTTATATGTTACATTGACATGTTACTTATTTGTTATCAATAATGTATCTTAACGCCGCAGAATAACGTTATTTTAATTTTTTTTACGGAGTAGTAAGCCACTCATACTTCCTACACTTATTATTATGCTCTATGCTTTCGTGTCGTGCGTCATAGCGTGAAACTTACGCGATTCAGTTCCGATCCGAGTTCAATCGAGCATTAAATCGATTTAAGAACCGCGTAACATAATTACACCCTGTAATTATAATACCCAGCGTAAGGCAGTGGAAACTTACTGGATGACTTGAGGTTCGTCTCTCGCGCACGCGTTGGCGACTCCTTTGTCCGGCGCCGACACGGCACAATACTGAAGACCTGTGTACGTCTTCCAAAGGAGGTGTTTTCTGTAGTATTTGAGACTGAAACAATAGGCACGTATTATTACAAACGGATGTGTTCTAGCTGAAAAATTCACTTGCGTTTTTCGAAATTAACATATGAATCAGGGATACGGCCCAGTAGTTTCGAAGCATATTCGTCTCAACAAAACGTCTCAACGAAAACGTAAAACGTCTCAAAAAATATATTTATATGTTTAAAGAAGTATACTAATGTTTTCTGTCTTGATAGATCATATTATCTTGTTTCTATTGTTAAAATATTGGACTGAACCCAGTGATAGTGTAACGGATTGATAGTGGATCTAAACCTGTAGATACAAATTCTCGCATTTAGAATTTGTATGGGCGATTTTAGACCCTAAACATCGATCGACTATTTATCTTTTATTCCTCATGTATAAATTTTAATATGAAAAAATACAATACATTCAAGACCGATTCAAACTTTTTTTTATTTTAAAACCCATAAAACATTAGACCCACATCAGAGCATCTGTCGTACATAATTATGTAAGTTAATTGCAGATCAACAAAGCGTTTAAAATTAATGTAGTATCAGATGTCAAAAAAATTACACCTGTTCAAAACAAAAGCACGTAGACGTAGATATGACATACTTATTGTTTTTATCAAAATACACAAAGCGCACGTGCGCGCTACTGCATAACTTGAAGCGTTTGTTTTGTATTGCTATAATTTTTTTTTATCATTAAGATAATTAAACTCTTTACTACTATTACTACCTAACCTACCTAATGCACCCTGCATTAATAAGACATGGGGCATTTTCTCTCTGCTCTAGTGGAAATCAAAACAAATCAAAATCCCCAGGAGGGGGAAATAGCCGCAAATCGCTTCGAGGAAATGATGGTACGGCCGTGCTTTTATCAAGGTATTCAGATACCAAAGCACGTTGTCTATGTTTTGACCACTGGTCAAACATAGACAACAATACATTTTATTGATTCTATTTACTCATTGTTCAAAATGGCCATATAGCGAGGAGAACGAATGGCCGATGGGGCCGAAACGTTCTCGAGTGGAGACCACGGATCGGAAAACGCAGCGTCGGACGTCCACCAACAAGATGGAAAGATGATCTTGTCAAGGCTGCTGGTTCACGGTGGATGCAGGCTGCATCCGACCGTAATACCTGGAGGCCATTAAGGGAGGCCTATGTCCAGCAGTGGACGTCCGATGGCTGAAGTGATGATGATGATGATTGTTCAAAAGCCTAAAAGCCATGGGTTTTTGGTAAATCGAGGAAAGTCCATACTTTCCTCCCAAAACCCAAATACCCAGGGCGGGATCCCGGTTATTAACAGAAGTGAACATATGTATTTCCTCTTAAATAATGACGTCACAACATAATAAATAGCGTCATTTTGTATTTTCCTTGTGCCAGTTGCATTAATTATTTGCTTTAAGATGTTAACTATTATTCTAAAGTACTTAGAGTATTTTTTATTAGTTAGCCATTAACTAATTAGCTATGGTGTAGATATAAACTAATTAAATTTATCGAATTTTGTAGTCTTTATCATGATAATATTATACGTCCCAACCTAATACTATGCACAGGTCTTCCCAATCGGAATTAAAAGTCTGAAGTATTTCATGATAAGTAAGTATTTAGTTATTTTAGATACCTAACTAAATACGAAATGACCTAGATCAGTTAATTTCAAGACACATGTTTATATCATGACGATATTATGTAAGCTTCGTAAACTTGAAAATATAATGAAATCGCAATCACCGCTCCAATTTCTCACGTTGAGAAAGTTAACTCAACATTCGACGAACATTTACTTCACAAAAATGTGGCCAATTTGGGTTGGTTGAGAGGCTGAAAACTTAATCCCACACCTGTTATCTCTCGCTATCGGATTAATTAACTTACCCTTCATACATCAAAGCCATTATGTATATCGCAAAAAATGAGCCGAAGAATTCACCAGCCTCCGTTACGTTCCACCACGAGAAAAGAATTACTTCTTTAAAACCTCCGTGAAACTGGAACAAAAAACAAGGTCATTGACACTCAGTACAGTCTGCGGTACAGGTTAGTTAGCTGTTATCTTACTAATAATGGCGAAAGTTTGTAAGTTTGACTGTTTGTTAGTCTTTCATAAGTCATAACTGAAGCGAATGGTATAGAGGAAGTTTGAGGGCCGGAAAAGGACAAAAGGAACTTTTAACCGACTCCAAAAAAGTTCTTAAGTCGGCTGTACTTATGTTTTGTTTGTTACCTCAGATCTAGATCTTTGGATTGAGTGAACCGATTTGTGTGTTTTTATTTAAATTTAAAGTTTTTTCTCTTCGTGTGGCCTATTTTAATTTGTTTCAGTTCAAAATATTATAAGTCTAAATTTTTAATAGTTTTTTTGTCTTAAAAGATTATTACTGCGGTAAAATTAATATTAAGCAAGTCGGGGTGGAGCTAGTTCTTTTAAACTTGTTTAACGTTTATGATATGAAAAACAAGTGGATTCGTTAAATTACTTTCTGATAATTATAAAGTGGGTATTCACTCATTTAAATATTAACAAGATACCAATTATCATATATACGTATTTTTAAGATACGCATATACATACATTTTAAGCAAAAGTAGCGTAATAAAGACAGAATGCACTGTATAATCTGACTTATCTCTAGTCAAGAGAGAGGTTCTTGTGTAAACATATACGAGTATATGCACATAGGCATAAGCACCCCTATTTACGTTCCCACTGCTGTGAGTGTGGACGTGGGTGCTTATGCAGAACACAAAAGCTCTGCAGGGGTTTCTAAAGGTAGTTGATAAGAACACGTGTATTTTGAAAGTACATGGTATGACGTATGTTATTAATATAGCAACAGCAACTGATAAACCCATATAATGTAAACGGTTCGATAAAATTATACGGGTAAAAACTGTATAATGATATTCTGGTGCACACAAATAATAAATTTAGCATATTTATTTACCTCTGTTGGTCGTAAATTCTCGGTTGTAAATCTGGTAAATCCGATTTTTTGTTATCTTAAGGAAATAATTATCGAGGACTATTAATAAATGTTGTATGTCTTTAGTTTTCCTTCCTCTTTTAATACAATATATCATTGTAGGCTCCATACAACACTTATATCCCTACATCCTTACTATAATATTATAAATGCTGTCTGTCTGTCTGTTACGCTTTCCCGCCTAAACCTCTCAACCGATTTTGATGAAATTTGGTACAGACAATCTATAGACCCTGAGACAGAACATAGGCTACTTTTTATTTCCAAGCGGGCGAAGCCCCGGGCGGAAGCTAGTATAAAAATAAATGCTACTTTTCGTTGTACGAGAAAACCTGGGAGCAGGCGAAGCCGCGGTAGGGTCAGCTAGTGGGTCTATACTCTATAGTTTTCCTTCGTCTTTTGTTACGATATTATGGCATACAATTTATTTGAAATTTCATAACTAAATAACGTTTTCACGTAGTTATTGAACTGTGTGAAATTTAAATTTGTTCTAACACTCTCGATACGACCAGAAATACAAAAAAAATTTGGTTCGATTTCTCAAAACTGCTAAAGTAAATTAGATTTTTATGTAAACATATTATGCGGGGTAAATGAGATTTTTATGTAAATATTTTGACCTGCTTTCCTCGATAAAGGTTGCACATCTTATACAACTGTCCGGAGTCGAACCCGCGACTGTTTTTCTAGCGGGGATCATTAACCCACCGACAGTTATATAATAATTTTTGCTTCTTTATTGTGTTAAAAATTGTTTCATAAAACATTAAAAAATAAATAAAAACAGAATAAAGGACCATACGTTATTCTGACCAAGTTCCAAAGATACATTTACTCTCGTGTTAAAACAATGGACTGCGTGACTGTTATACTTATTGGCTAACCGGATCTACTATCAAAAATGCCTTTCTAAAGCGCTATAACAAAATCGCTATGTGGTGTCCTTCATCAAGATTGATCAATAAATTGTTACTGCTTGTTTACTACACTATATAATATACTATATCTACATGTCATATTTGACCACAATTTATGTTGAAACGGCTCTTATCAATTACAAATAATTAAAGTTATAGTATCATTAGTTAATGAATACTATACATACAACAAAACCAATATGTTGTGGTTTTAGCTGTGAAATAATTTGGAATTCAAGAACACTTTAGAGGTGGACATAGGCCCTCACAAAACTCTAGTTGTCTCTTACCAAGCCTATGTTGCCTCTAATAAAATGAAATAAAATCTAGATTAGACTAATAAGATAAACCATACTAGAAGTGTTTATACTGTAAGTCCGCATTCGATAACAAATAATTGCTATTTGTTCACAGATAACATGTGGGAGGTTTTGATTTCACAGAGCCCATGCTTATTGTAAATGATTCATTCGTTATGCAGACATTACTATCATTTTGTTTTTAAACGCTCCGTTGTTACCAAAATATTTGATCAAGCAATCATAATAGTGATACGGGTTGGTTTGTAAGTTTATTCGATACTAAATTAAACTACTGTTAAGGACTGATTAAGATATATTAACGGTATATGCTTTTGAATTGTTTAAGATCTAAAATTATTTCTGAAAATATCTCAATATAAAATATATGTCTGAAATCTATACTTATATTGGTTTGCTTGAACATGAACGCGCTTATTTCAGGAACTGCTGGTTCTATTTGAAATATAATTTCAGTGTTGGATAGTACATTTATGGAGGAAAGCAATATTAGGTTTATAAATTACTAGTTTTCCGCCCCGCAGTTTCACCCGGGTTATAGTATAACATTTTCCCGCTGTAAAAAGTATTCTATATCCTTTTCCTACTTCTATATCTTTCCACCAATTTTCAGGCAAATCGTTATAAATAGTGTAACTGACACGACTTTATTTTATAGATAATAGATATACTAGCTTTTCGCCACGCTACGCAGTACGCACGTTATAATATTTGCCTGTTGTAAAAAGTATCCTATGTCCTACCCTGGTTCTAAGCTTCTTCTCCATAGAACGCGTAAAAACACGCAGTTTTAAAGCGGAACTGTCGTCGGATCTGCTAGAAAAATATAATAAATAGTTATTAGAACTTACCGTCATCGCCATATCCATACTGTGCATAGAACCGTGGTGGCCCGGGTGACTCCCTTGCATCGGGACCGCCCCGTGGTCCATACTCGTGGAGCTAGAATTAAACAGACTCTGAAAATGTCAAATATAGGTTTAGAGAAACTGATAATTCAGATAGGGTCTCTGAGTGTTATATAAAAAAATATCTATCTATGTTTGTATATTCTTCTTCTTCTTGTCCTTTTCCCATATTATGTGGGGTCGGCACAACACGTTCTCTCTCTCCACTTTCCTCTGTCAGCCGTCATATATCTACACTCACTCCTTTCTTACACATATCATCTCTCACACAGTCCATCCATCTTTTCTTTGGCCTACCTCTCCTGGCATACCCATCTATGTATGTATATTATATTAAGTATATCAGAAATCTAGCACCAGTAACAGAAGCTTAGAGCTTATCACGGGACTAGATGTTGCTGTGTGAATTGTCCAGCAATATTTATTTACATTATAATAAATAAATTTTTAATATTTAGGTAATTCTCAAATTCTTTACGTGAATAACGTCTCAACTATAAACAAATGTATGTTATAGAGGTAACAATTACTTTATTAGTTAATAAGAACACTTGTGAACGAAAATAAACATTTTTTATTTGTATTTGTAATTAATACATGTGGCCTGTGTTCACCAACAGATAACTTCACATTCACACTTGTCATATTGTTAGTAGTCAATATTAAACCGACTAGGGGATTTATTTATCAGAATACCAGGCCAGGACAGTAGCAGAGTTGCCGAGAGCCGTGTTGGCTAAGTGGGAGCGCACTCGTCTTTCATTCTGAAGATCGTGGGTTCATACCCCGCCTCGCACCTCTGGATTTTACTCCTTGAAAAATTTATGTGCGCTTTGAAAACACGTGCTCTAGCTTCTGCACGGTGAAGGCAAACATCGTGAGGAAACCAACTTGTTCTAAGAGCTTTTAAAAGTTTGTTGTGTCATTCACCAACCCGCACTTGGCAGTAGTGAGATTTTATATGGGAGTTATGATGATGAAGTAAAGTTAAGGTATTGTTTTTTAATAAAATTATTTGTGGTACTGGTAGGTAACAAACTTGATAACGTCATTAATCAAAATTACACTGAGAAAACGGGCCGTTAGCAAAACGCGATTTTCACTCTGCTAATGGCAAAACGGTTATTTCCTACCGAATACTCGTTTAAAATTAACGAAAATGCCCTGCTAGTAACAACCGATTCGATACGGTTATTGTAAAACTGTAAAAATAACATAACACTCTGCTAATCTAGCAGTTAAAACTGTTGATTTCAGCTACTTAAAATACTCGGTTATCATCTACCAACCGATTCTGTTAGAATCAACCGTGCATTCGTTTAATATTAACCGTGTAAGCATGCTAACATTAACAGAGACAAGAACGCTTAGATCTGTATTTTGAACTCTGCTATTTTAACCGTAACTCTGTTAATAATATAACCGTATATCTGTTAAGTGTCAACCGTAACTCTGTTAACAGCTTAACCGTATCTCTGTTAGGTTAGGTTAGGTTCTAAAATCAACAGTTAAACTGTTACTTTTTACAGTGTCACTGTTACGATAGCAGATACTCTGTTAGAATACTATCTTCCGAGAACTTAGTCAGTGTTGCCACTTTAGTGGTTTTACCACAAAAAAAACGAGACTTCCTTACTACAACAATTTTATTTCAGCCGAAAATTTGGACAATTGTTCCAAATTTTCTGCTGTATATTTAATTATTAATCACACTATCACATTAAGCAAGTACATTTAATTATTATTATTATTTTTTATTTCAGCCGAAAATTTGGACAATTGTTCCAAATTTTCTGCTGTACATTTAATTATTAATCACACTATCACATTAAGCAAGTACATTTAATTATTATTATTATTTTTTATTTCGGCCGAAAATTTGGAACAATTGTCACAGTAAGAAAGTACATTTTATATTAATGTTAATAATATTATTTATGAAGTAATTCAAATCATTTTTCTTTTTAACAGGGTGCAAAAACTTTAATATTTTATAACTTACACTTAAGTTTTAATTGTTATAGAAAACATTGAGGTCAATAAGTACCTACTGTAAACTGAGTAACTCAGGAAAAACTATATTATATAAAAATACCAAATCAGTTACCATGGGATATAAATAACCTCTAAAGGTTTCCATATAAACAACGCGTGCAAAGCCGCGGGCAGAACTAGTTATTTGTATAAGCTAATAAGTTTGTGAAATTGTGTTATTGTCATTGGTATCTCGCAAAATAAAAAATACGTGTTGTGGTAATGAAACGTTTTCAGAGTAAAAATCGCGCATTTCCCTGGCAACACTAAAACTCAATCAAAACAAAAAGTCAGTCGCCGCAGCCATCAACCAAGTGATGGCTGTGGCGACTCACTCACTGCCCTCTTCTATTGATACGTCGTCGCGTCGTAGTGTATCTTGGTGCGCATTTCTTTTCTAAAGTTTTCTATAACGCGAAGCAACCGGTTCTACACCTCAGCAAAGTGGTGTTCCAGGAACTTTTACCAACTACAAGACGCCGCAAAGCGACGCACGCGACTTCAAAATGGCGGACGAAGAAGTGTGCAATCTTTTGTCGCAGTGGGGTCTCGCGGAGTACATTCCGAAATTCCAACGTAAGTACGATACATTTTTGTATTTACCTAGAGCTTATAAACCCCGGTAAAGGGAAGGGACTAGGTACTGTATTTACTACTAACACGGCCTCATCTCTGTCGTTATGTGAGAAAAAATGCACGTGGCGCTCGCGCCATGTTTGTAAAGATATTTTAATTTATTTTTCAAAGGAAGCAGAGGAAGTGTATGAAGCACGAGAAATATAAATGTATGCCATAGAAATTCCCATGTCCATAGGGTTATGCTATTGTCAGCCTCTCCATTCCTACCTATATGTCATTTATGTTGCGCCACTGCCTCCTTCATAAGCCTTCGTAAAATAAAATAACTCCACGTAGGTAGGTAATAGAAAAAACACTCATGAATGTACATGGTAATACATTTTAGTTTCTCGTTGTCATTTCAGAAAACATGATAACGACGTTAGCAATGGCTGCTCTACAGTCAGACGATATAAAGGAGCTGTTCACTATTATCGGTCATCGCTCCATATTTAATAAAAATTGGGAAGACTGGCGTAGACTGATGCATCCACTCACTCACACTACACCAGTAGGTAATACTTACCTAGTACCTTGCCAACTCTATGTTAATTCAACACTAATGTTTAAAATATTAATTGATTTTTTTCTTCTATCGTTTGATAAAAGGTTTCTTACCAAAGCATTTTTGAGGACATAAATCATATGTCCTAAAAAATATCTATATATACATTGATATCCTGCTTATTTCTCATATTCTAAAAAGCTTTTTATTAACTTATTCAATTCTTTTTCAGGAGAATGAATATGGCGCAGACAACATCAGCATAAGTCAGCTCAGCGACCTCTTTATACCAGATAAAGCCACATCTACACAAAGCACTCTGCTCACCCAGGATGACATTCAAATTGTTGAAGGTGTTCAAATAGAAATTACAACTGAAAAGAATCTGCAGAATCTCCTCAGCGAAAGGAATGAAGGAAAAGCACTGTTGCATTCTGATAAAAGCGTGCCGCTCACTAACTCGCAGCGTTCCAGCCTTGTTCGTATAATATCAAATAATATACTAAAACAAAATCCTGATCAAACTGTAAAAGGAACAACGTATGCTGAGTGGACTCAAGAAATCATAGGACTCTTTCCTCGTGAGAAAGCAAGTGTTTACTTTCTCATCAAATATGTCATGTCAACAAGAGGGGCAGTGTAGGTACAATATTATAATAAATAATTATTGAGTATGTAATCTAATGTTTTATTTTTACAGCGATCCTCTAACGTAGCAGACCCACTCGGCAAAACTGGATACATACTCTGCTAGATTAGAAGAGCTACTGTGCTGACTAACTGGCGGATTAACTGTTAGTTTTTGGTGGTATTCTGCTTTAAGAAGCAGGGTAGTTTCAGTGTGGTAACCGAAGCTACTCTGCTACTTATAGCAGAATAACACTACTAAACTTAACAGTTAATTTGCTGGTTAGTTAGCGGAGTTACTCTGCTAATTTAGCAGACAATGTATCCTAATTTAGCCGAGTAGGTTATGCTAATCTAACCGAGTAGGTCTGCTAATCTAACCGAGTAGGTCAGCTAATTTAACAGAGTATGTCAGCTAATTTAACAGAGTAGGTCTGCTAATCTAACAGAGTATGTCTGCTAATTTAACAGAGTATGTCAGCTAATTTAACAGAGTATGTCTGCTAATCTAACCGAGTATGTCTGCTAATCTAACCGAGTAGGTCAGCTAATTTAACAGAGTATGTCTGCTAATCTAACCGAGTAGGTCAGCTAATTTAACAGAGTATGTCTGCTAATTTAACCGAGTAGGTCAGCTAATTTAACAGAGTAGGTCAGCTAATCTAGCCTGAGCAATAGTGCTGCAAATAACCGTTAAGCTCTGTTAATATTAACAGTTTATTTGTTAAAAGGCCTAAATACATAAGGTATATAATGATAGCAGAATCTCTGTTAAAACTAACCGTATAAGCGTAACAGAGTTAGCACGGTTACTATTAGCAAATAATACTGTAAGCTGTGTCGTAACCAATTTACACGGTTGTAAATAACAAATATACGGTTGCATTTAACCGTCACGTTTTCTCAGTGTAGGTAACATTCTTTATTATACACCCATAACTGGTAGTAATAATAACAGTAATCGATTTAAATATAGGTACCTACTTATTAACGTAGAAATTAATAAACTCAAAATAATATAAATATTGACGTAGTAATTAATAAACTCAAAAACTACTGAGATAATAATGTATGTATTTTATATATTGACTTTATCCAAGTTGAAAGATTTAGGAGACAGTTAATTAGTTAAAGTAATTGGGAATATTATTCAACACTACAAACTCGTTTCGCGGGCGCTCCATCTCCTACATTAAGTCAATGACATTTGATTTGCTGAAATTGAGTGTCCGTTATAAACAAGGGGAGTCGCCATTGCTCGAGTTAAATAAACGATCAATCTATACCTCGCCTCGGGACAAAAATGTATACGATCTGCAAATATTCGTTCGTAGTGTCTGGGTTTTATATATGTATAAAAATATCTATCTATGTTGTAATTTATATAACATATTATATCAGAAATCTAGCACCCGTAACACAAGCTTCGAGCTTACCACGGGGCTAGATGTTATTGTGTGAATTGTCTAGCAATATTTATTTAATTAAAAACATTTAGGGCCAATTTCACCGGTTTTAGTAGGTACATATATCTGCCAGATAACTATCTGAAACCTTATCTGTAACCGGTGAAACATGCCCTCAATTTTCTAAGTATCATAGTATATGTGTATTGTAGTATCTGTGTTAGTAAATTAACAAAGTTATTTTATGTTATGCTTTTGGGTAAATATTAATATCATAGAATCTGGAAGTCTTACTCATACGTTACCTACTATAATTACGTGATACAGTGAATGCCTAGAACGTGAATGTTAATATTTTCCCATTGATTGAATAAGCATTGTGTAACTGTAACCCAACTGTGTCATTCATTACTCGGTGTGGTTTTAAATGTAGGCGTGTATTTTCACTGACTAGTCTGCTACGCGTCTTTGCGTGCGTGTTACGGTTTTTCCCGAACCAAGAGCACAACGTACGAGCGTCACAAATCAATCAAATAAATAAAACATAAATATTAATTTGCATAAATTATAATATAAATAAAAAATATAATATTAAATATAATACTGGGACTAGTATATATATTTGTAATAGTCGCAGGCGCAACTTCACCCGATACGCCACAGAGGTCGTAAATTGTAAAATATGTATACCCATACGTAGAAAACATAACAATACCTACATACATTATTATATTTGTTTGTTGTGTTAAAGCCAACCATGACAAATACCATTAATAACTTCCTCAAACATTAACGTCGTGAACGTATTTAAGTAAGACCTAGGCTTATTGGAGATAGTAATTTCTCTCAATTACTTTGTTTACAAGATTATTAATGTACCTACTCGTAGTTGTGATTAAACAAACTTATCTTACGATTTTATCAACGTAGTAGATAATGATTATCGTTACCTATTCAATACAAAATTATAGCCTGAATCTTAAGTCTTGTCTTTACATTTTCTTGGCTTTTTATCAGTATCAGACCTAGTTCATTCTACACTCAAACTTCACTTCGAGTTCCGCGCGCGCGAACAGCGAGGATAATGTAGCACTTTTTCAGATGAAAACTACTCTTGATATGTAGTCGAAACGTTGAGACTAGAGTTTATTAACTTCTATAAACACGTGAGTACCTAATTCCCGTGTAAATGAAGAAGTATTCCCGTTTAAAAAAATGAATATGTTTTTAACTAAACCTGTTTTACTCGTGAACCAAACCAATCGAAGGATCACCGGTATCGATTAACGGCGATCGAAGCTGTACCAAATCTACCATACATTTGTCAGTAGGTATTATATTATATTATACAGACAATATTCAGCATCATTATAAGACTGAAACCTTCGAACAATAGGAAATAATGACAGGTGCACTATACAGATAATCCTAAGTCCGGGTAATAAATTATTTTGTATTATTTTTAGCACGTATTAGCTATTGATAAAAAGATCTAGCCAATTCACACAAAAACAAACTTGCCTTTTTACCTTCGTTCGTTGGTACGTAATATGGAATGCTATGTTGATGATCAAGTTAAGAATACCATCGGATACTAAGGATACAATCAAAACAAAAGTTTGTGAGTGTGTATGTTAGTTACATTAACGATAAAACGGCTAGAGCTATTTCAATAAAATTTGGTATGGAGTTAGCTGATACCCTGGATGAACCACATAGGCTTTTTACCGCGGGAAAATCATTTAAAACGTGAGAAAGTTTAATTTTAATGTTGACGGGGGGAAATGTGATCTGCACTGACATCTCGCTGTGGGGAGTATTAAAGCATGATCGAGTCGTAACTAGGCCTTTACCAGCCCAAGACGGCCCAAGTCCTTGATATAATGCAGTAAGCGGGCAAAGCCGCGAGTGGAAAGCTAGTAATAGATAAGGACAACGTACTTCTCCATGTGGCATCTGATGTGTGGGGTTCACCATGTTTCCATGATCATGGTGCATATTTGCATGGTCGTGCTCCATTCCTCCATGATTGTGCGCCATTATTTCTGTAAAAAGGAGCCTTTTAGATTACACATTATTATTATTATACATTCTGCAAAGGGTACATTCCGAAACATGCATGGAGGGATTAAATGTATAATGTGTAGGAAGCACATTTTGGTCAAAATCTTACGTCACGAAATTTGCATATTTTCTCAAGCCGATCTGATATTTATTCATCAAAGTATCGAGATCATAATGAAAAAACCTACTTTAGTTAGAACCACCGACAACTCCTTGTAAATCTAAAAATGTATTGTCGTTTACGGTTACTTCTTAAATTTATTTTTAGGGTTCCATAGTCAAACAAGAAACCGTTTTAGTTGTTTCTCCATGAATGAATGTCTGTCTGTGCTATTGCGGAAAGAGTTTAATCTTAGGTACCTAGCTGAAATTTTGCATGGTTATAAATATTAACTATGCGGAGATAACAAAACTCCTACTCCGCAAGGACAGACCTAAGCCGTCCTACAACTATACCTATATACAACTCCGCAAATCAATTCTACTGCCACATATATTATTATACATCTAATATATGTATATGTATTTAGAAGAAAAACAAATTTTTGTGAGTATTATACATTTATGGACACTAAGAAGTTTTCTCAAATTTTTGTATTGTACACACAACCCACAACTTTCAGCTAAAATATTTCGTTTTCGTTCACTACACCAAACACCACACAGCTTCGTAATATAGTTTTGTTAAATGTAACAAAATACCTGAATAAAAATGACCAAGTACATGTAGAAAACGATTGTTTTACAAATTCAATGGTAGTTTACACAACATGTATGTTAAGATGAAAAATATTTTGACAATAGCTAGACTATAAGCAAAATTTTAACATAAACAAGCTACTTCAACTTACTAAATATGTTTAATTGTTAATTACAATGACTACCTAGTGTCTATAGGTACACCTATCTTATAAACAAGGTCCTATCTCATTCCTAAATATATGACCAGAAAATGAACACACTTTTTGGAGACTTATCCTCCACTCTGTCCACAGAAACTCAAGAGAGACAGACATACATGGTGAAACTAGGGTTTATTGCTTCATAAAATAAATTACAACCTAGTTTTTCAGAAAATTGACAAAGTTTATCATACATACCTACCTATTTAGTTTACTTTCTAAGTCATGGACTTTAATTTTAAGATGATAACCAATGCAAGTTAAATTATAAGTTTGTTTTATTTTTTGAGTTGCTCCCCTAAGCTTACAAGCTGTCACAAAATGGGCTCAAAATTTAAAATTATTTTCTTATAAGCAAGTACTTATATGATATTATAAATCATTTAAGGTCACCGACACATAGGTCCTTAATTATCAATTTTATTTAGCATTCTTTTAGTAATGTTGTATTTGTTCAGAGACATGAGATGAAAATTAAATGTACATACTCTACATATTGAAGAATACTTTAGAAAGTACACATAGGTAGGTAATTAAGTCATATTGCATCGGTATATAGGTATATACATAAGTTGAACACAGTAAGCTCAATGTCATTCAGTGAAAGTACTGAAAACAAGAGTGTATTGACGGTGTACTTTTACACGTCTTTGTATTTAATTTGTATTGTATTTACATTGTATTTATGTACTTAAATAGTCTCTTTGTGAAACCAACACTAATTATTTTCAAATGGTTTCTTGAGAAGTTAAATAAGTCACACGAACGAAAACCTTTACATAATTCTTGCATGAAAATCACTTACCTTTTTTTGATGAGCTATCTTATGTAGAACTATAAATAAAAGCGAAACCAATGAATCCAGTTAACAAAATAAAAGTAAAGGAACTTTAGAATAATTATTGTTTATGCATTTCACACATAAAAAGTGTTCTTTTGAACTGACTGAACCAACCAAACCAAACCAACCAACAAAACAAAAAGTCAACTAAAGACAGAGATGTCCAGTCCATTTGCTTACAACTTCATAGCATAACAATGACAGCATGAGTGAACCCTGCTTTATTATAAGAATGAATGATTTACGGGTTACTTGCCTGATCTTGCATTTTGATCAAGCCACAGATCAAGCGAATCGAAATGATAGATTAAAGTGTAGTTTGACCTTAATCCTCCAATTTTTTTTTCTGTGGTTGCTTCTTCGCGGGGATTTTAGACAACCAAATAAAACTAATTTTTGGTATGGTAGGTGTGCTTGTGATAAAAAATAACTATATATGTTACCAACAATGAATAAAATACCACAAAGTTGAGATCGTATTTAATCAATAAATAATATAAATAGCAATAGTTAATTATTTACTGTCTCTGAGAGTTGTTTTTCAACATTAATGTTTCCCAAAAATACTATGTTTATAGGACCAGTAATAAATATTAAAATAAAGTTTTGACTGGTTTATAAAAATCCATAATTTAAAATATATGTTATGACCTTATAATAGCTAGGTATGAGCTAAAGTTCGTATTCAATACTAGCTTTCAGTTCATGTTCCCGCGTTATGATCTTTCCGTGAAAATTATGTAGCTACCACACACGGTGAAAATAATCCTTTGCTTTGAACTTCGTTTTCATAATACATAATAATTATTTTTGCAACCATGATGTAGGATACCTAGTTGTTATTGTTATAAGTATAATCAGTAACAATCATTCACCATATTCTGCATAATTATTTTAGTTATTTCAGTTAGATATAAGTTTAAATTTAATACATATAGAATAAATTTAAAGTTGTAGCGCCCTAACAGGGTCTTAGTGTGAGACCCTTAACATAATAAAACCTAAGAAACTATGTACCAACATTTGAAAGCAATAAATAAATGATTATAATTATGTGTGTTATGTTCTTTGCTCGCAGGTTCTTAAATTTATTCTAATATTTTAAATATTCACATAATACTTATAAGAACGTTTTCTTAATTATAATAAAAAAAGATTTTACTAGAATAAAATGCTTTAAATTTTTCAATGTAGAAAACAACCTTTTAAGTATGTATAATGATTTAATGATATACTTGTGTTAGGTGCTTTCGCTCTTCCAGTATTAACAAAACATTAGCTTTATTTAGAATTTAATGTTTATTCAATAAAGAATATACAATTATAATTAAATATATTTACAACTACAAAATAAAATTATTAAGGTAGGTAAAGGAAATTAATATACATAATAAGTTTTCACATATTTTGTGGGTCGGTTAGTAAAGCTAATATTTTAACATATATATCTACAGAGTTTTATTGATAGTTTTAGGAATATTTAGATAGCCGTTGGAAATACCAGCCAAGGGTGAGCACGTTTGGGAAAAACTCGGCTCAATGAAGAAACTATTTCAATCCAATGATATACATGATTTGTTTCGTCATCCGAATCAGAAAATGCTAAATAATAATGTTTCTCATATTTTTCTATGATGATTTTTCAGTATTTTCTGTTGCGGTATGAAAATATTTATTTTATGATTTTAAAAAGGATGACGCCCTTCTAGCCGCTTGCGCTTGTTTAGCCGCCATGTCTGATGTTAGCTGAATCTTCCGAGTTTGTGTTGTGATATTCTTTATTGTTTACAGCTATTTGTGCATTTGATTTACGTAAAACAATGAACTGATAGAATTTTTGAATGACCAAAAATCAGTTGATTGTGCTGTGTGATTTCTAAGTGAAACAAATCAATATAAACTTGAGTTTGGAGAAGTGACTCTATCATCGTATTTTTAGTTCATCCGCCATATTGGCGTTATATTTCTTCGTAAGTCTTTTTCCTATTTATTTCATCTATTCTGGTGTTTATTTCTCGAAAAAGCTGCATCTACTGGTTCAGATTTTGTAGGGCTTCAAGTTGGGTATATAATTTATATAAACATGAGCTAAATAATAGGTTTATTGAAGCATTTTGTTCATGGCCTCTTTCTGAGTAATTTTCTCCTTGTAGCGCCCAAAATGAAAACGTAATTTCATCGGTATCTAGTGCCTACATGTCTATTTTATCCCAAAAAGTATGGAAACAACATTTTGATTCGTTTTTCTTTACCCTAGTTTATCGATTCTTATTGATTGCCATCCATCCAACATAGCCAAAATCTAGTTTTCTCATTATAGTTTTAGTAGCAACATCCTTAATCTATACGAAATTTATCACTAGACATTGCAATTTGCGATAAACTTGCATTTGTTCAATCAAAACAAGTTATAGTTTACCCTGAGACACCTTTCTTGGCTAACAAGCTTTGTATAGTATTCACACAGAATGTTCTAGAGCTGATGTAAGTGTGAGTCAGTCTTTAGTAGTGACCCACTTATTTTGTTTCAATGTATTACTTGTGCTCATATAGAATCAGAATTTCTATTGAGAAATGGATATGCTATGCTAGAACTGCTACTGTATCTATTGGTACTCACCTAAATTTATAATTTTATCCATACCTCTATACACAACCTGTGAACCTACCCGGGTTATGTACAGTCCGCAGTTTTGTTTTGTTTGAAATAGTGCCAGTTATGAATATTAGGTTCCAGGAACTGATGCCAATTGAAAAAGATCATTGAAATGAATAATATCAGCTCTACCTTTACCAAATGTGTAGTTTCCAAAGTTAAAATTGACCTATATTTATTTTCAATATTTTCCCTCCATTTTGCCACATGATAGTGCAATAACCTTGAAGATAACTTCTTGTTATGTTTGTGTTTGCATATTGATTTACTTCTTATTTTTAGGTTTTTTTAAATAAAATGTGTCAAGTTGTAGGTACTTGCATTTTAAATTCTAACCTTATGTTATTTATAAAATGCAACCTTGTTGTTTTTAAGTACTAGAATTTTGAGGCTAGTAGGTACTTGCGTTTACATTCTGTAAATTCTTTTAAATTTATATCAACTTCGGATTTCATATATTATTTTCTAATTACTTTATTTTATGATGACCTTAATTCATAATTTAAAGTGATAATTCTGAGAACTCAATATTGTTAGTGTATGATCTGTATTAACATTAACAGGGTTTAATATTTAATTAAAGAATGTGACTGACATAGAAAAAAGTTTTTATCTGCATGTTACTTGCTTATACTAAAGCTTGCTATTAGTGAAAGGATGACCTAGAACTTCCTGTGCATTTAATCTTCCAAAATGTAATATTTGGAGTGTAACTAAGTGTACAATAGCATGTTTATTGTTTTAGATTTCGGGGATATTCTGTTAGCATCAGGACCAGGTGCTGCAATTTCTTGGAATCCCCTCACCTACCTTGATAACAGGTATGGTAAGTGTGAAATTATATTTTATACTATACAACTAATATGTATGGATTTACTCTGTAAATAATGTATGTTGTTGTTTTCAGGTAGGTAATAATGATGGAATGACTCCTGCTACTTCCACCTAGGTGCACAGCACCATCACTGATTTATTATGATAGAATGGTTTAGTGTTCTAAGAGGGTATAGCTGATGCCTCTAAGTCAGAGATTGGATGAACCTCTTGTTACGATTGAGGTGAGAGTTGGTTTTTAGTATGAAAACAATATACCATGCTTCAATTTGTGCCCTATTACAGTAGTTGTCACTTTGGCAGGTAGATTGCGGACTCCAGCACGATGCAGCAGGCAGTCGATCCTCTTGCGACCACGAGCACGGTGAGTACTATTTTAGTAATAGAAGTATTTGAACCTTTTCCTCTCTGTTCTATTAATTTGTATTTATGTAATAAGTAGATTTCCTTATATTCTCTTTAATGGCCTTGTGATGGCCGCCTAAGAACAGTACCATAGGTGTTGTCAAACCTTCTTAAAGATATCTATACCAGAAAACGGAAAGCAGCGTCATTCTGCATGCTTTACCAACATACTGCAATCACTAATGCACCTGGTGAGCATGGTGATTATACCAAATTTTCTTGTTTATGGGTCAGTTGGGGTGATCCATACCCCACTGTGTGACATAATATGAGTTATTAAGATACGATGTACTTGCAGCCATCGGCGGAGCCGGTCAATGGAGCGCCGCCGGACGATGCACCTCGACGTCAAGGGAGGATGACGAATCAGTTGATGTTCCTACAAAAGAATGTAATGAAGGCTGTATGGAAACATCAGTTTGCCTGGCCTTTTCATCAGCCTGTGGATGCTAAGAAACTGAATCTTCCAGTAAGTATTGCATAAATATTACATCATGTTGTACCTAACTACACTCATACGACACATAGTTGCCTGCCCTTGTCTCTCATAGATTTGATTAAAGTGACAGAAAGCCTAATAGATAATGAAAGTGCTTATTGGCGCCACGATTTTGATAGATGTACATAACTTTTATAATATTTTCTTTTTGTTTTCTAGGACTACCATAAAATAATAAAAAAGCCTATGGACTTAGGCACAGTCAAAAAGCGTCTCGAGTCCAATTATTATTATTCAGCACAAGAATGTATACAAGACTTCAATACTATGTTTACCAATTGCTACGTCTACAACAAACCTGGCGAAGATGTAGTGGTTATGGCGCAGACCTTAGAAAAATTGTTTTTAAACCGGGTAAGTTGATTTTTGTTTAAAAAATATTACCTTTTTAAACTATCAGATGCTAAGGCTTTAATGATGCCATCAGATAGCGCAAATGGATAAGGAAGAAAAGGAGATTGAACCCCCATCGAAAGGCAAAGGCGGTAGTGCTAAGAAGCGAGTGTCCGGTGCTATCGGGCCCACGGTGCCGGTGGCGACGCCGCACAAGGTGCCCGTGAAGGCGCCCGCGCCCATCCCCGCGCTCGTCGGCTCCACCAACACCACCACCACACCCTCAGTAACACCACCTGCCACGCATACTGGCTTACCACAACAGGTACATATTTTTAAATTATTACTTATGCCGTGAGGTTTCACCCTATTAGTAAAACCCCATTTCTTCCTACGGATGTTGAAAATGTGGGATTCTTGTACCATATATTTCCTGCCAGGTAAACATGATGTAGTAAATCCTCTAAGAACTAGAATGGGATATAAATGGGAGATCGGTGCATTGTAGTAGTACGTAATAATTGTATGTCAAGCACCGCCGCTACTAAGGTCCCGAATAAGACCCCGAATACGCAAGAATAAAGATGTCGCGGTGATAAATCGTTGTGTGTTGGAGGATAAAAAATATTTATTGAAACTTATTTATTATGGTAAAAAGCAGGTTTATAACCTCACATTGACTTCCAGGTTGCCAATCAACCATCCAGCTTCCACGTAGCTGCGCCAGCTACACCCGTCTCCGCCATCCCGGCTGTGGCGCTCTCCCAGACACAACCTGCCAAGGTTAGTTTCTCTCAACTGATGCTTAAATAATATGATGCATTCATGAAAATTCAAAACATTTTCATAATCAAACAATCAGATTAAAAAAAATGTCTTTTAAATTAGTAGCCAATTAATATTACATAAAATAATAAATGATTTATCTGCCTCAAAGTAAAAATTAAGCATGGAGATAAATTATTATTGTCCTAACATTTTTTGTGCTGGTATTGAAAAGCGATGAGAACAACTTTTATTTACTTTTATTACTGGATATGTATAAATATAGTACCTACATATGTATAGTAGTGATAAAAATCTAATTTTTTAATCTAACATCATGAACGTTCTTAGGTAAAAAAGGGAGTGAAAAGAAAAGCGGACACAACAACGCCTATGGGTAGTTCGTTCGAAGGCGGCTACACGACACCGACGATTGATCAACAGGGAGGACCTAAACCAGCTAAAATATCTACAAGGAGAGAAAGTGGACGGCAGAAAAAGGTATTTTACGAAGTCTTTACATGTTCCTTTATTATCCTTAGTCCAGCAATATAATAGAGTATGTTCAATTAATTTTAATATAATTTCAGGCTAATAGGGCAGGAGATGATGGGTTCAAAATGGGTGGGATGTCTCCGAGTGTAGCAGCCGGTGCATCCCATCACTCTACAATGACACCTCAGATGGCAAAGGGAAAGGAAAAGCTGTCTGATGCACTGAAGAGTTGCAATGAAATCTTGAAGGAACTATTTTCTAAGAAACATTCGGTAAGACTCTTGTGCAATTAATTAAATGAGAAGTAAAAGTAGGTTAGGATATTGGCATATCATGAGAAAGGATGAATTGACGAGTGTTGGTGGATATGTGACAAAGGAAGAGATACAATAGTGTAAACTTTACGCCATGGGAAAAGAGCGGGAAATATGATGCACTGATTGAATTTTTGTGTGATTTCGTTAACTACATTTTGTTTGACAAATTTTTAGAACTTGTTGTTTTTGTCTTCTAGGGTTATGCTTGGCCGTTTTACAAACCGGTTGATGCCGAACTTCTTGGACTTCATGACTATTTTGAAATTATAAAAAAGCCAATGGATCTTGGCACAGTTAAGCAAAAGATGGACAATCGTGCTTATAAGACAGCAACAGAGTTTGCAGCTGATGTACGCCTAATATTTACAAATTGCTATAAATACAATCCTCCAGACCACGACGTTGTCGCGATGGCTCGGAAGTTACAAGATGTCTTTGAAATGAGGTGAGTAATTTGTTAAAAGATCCTAATTTTAATGTGAACGTATTACCTAAGTATTTTATCTTGATGTTTTTTAAACTCTTATGTTTTGGCCAGATTGAAATATAAATTTCATAAAGTCACATTATTGTATAATTTTCTCCTCATCATTAAAAAAATTAAGGGCAGTTGACTTGATAATTATGTATATCAATATATAACAAGAAGTAAACAAAAAAACAGGGTTGGTTCACTGTGGTGTTTAAAATATATATTTAGTTCATAATTTATTTGTCTTATCCAGGTATGCCAAGATCCCGGACGAACCTATCCACGTTGGCGTGCCGCATATAGAAAAAGGAAGTTCCTCATCAGGTTCAGAATCAGGATCTGAATCCGAATCCGAATCTGATGGTTCTGATGAAGAGCGTAATAATAAAGTCAAAGTATTGGAGAAAGAATTACATGCACTGCAGGAGAAAATGAGAAAACTGGTAGAAGAATCTAACACCAAGAAAAAAGCCAAGAAGAAGACTAAAGATAAATCTTCTAAAAAGCCAAATGCTCTACCCAATGCGGTACCTAAAGCCAATACAATAGCTGCTTATGCAGCTAAAGCCAATACCATAGCCGAGTCGTTGGGTAAGTTAAGTAAGTATCAACATCTACCTCAATAACTTTGTAGTATTATAAGCATTGATTTATTTATTTACTTATAATTGAAAAGTGGCAGTAGTACATTGCCGTGTGGTACAGGCCTAGGAGTAGTACTACCTTATCTATATCCTGGGATTTTGTCAAACAAATATAAGACGGACAACAGCTATGTTCTATTTACTGTAACAACTAACTATCATCACCAACCTGCCTGGTAAGCGTGATTATACCAAATCATCTAAGAAGACAAGGTGTTATATTTTTGAAGACTTATGTTCAGTAAACCAATAGTGAGACTTAGATACAATAATAAAAATAATTGCTGTTGGTTATTTCCTAAATATGCATACCTTTCAAGAGTAAATTCTGTGTCCCAGCTGTAGGTGTTTATGCTATGATGGGATATATAAATGACCTGGTATGTTATTAGCCGCAGCGACGGCCGCCCGCGGCAACAAGACGGGCAGCAAACGCGGCGCCAACGCGGCGGCGAGCGCGGCGGC
Source organism: Chloroclystis v-ata (assembly GCA_963691955.1). Taxonomy (NCBI): domain Eukaryota; kingdom Metazoa; phylum Arthropoda; class Insecta; order Lepidoptera; family Geometridae; genus Chloroclystis; species Chloroclystis v-ata. Next base: position 9,993,979 of record OY829905.1, read on the forward strand.
CGGCGCCGGCGCGGGGCCCAAGGGCGCGGCGCGGGGCGGCGCCGCTCCCGGCAAGAAGAAGAGCGCCGCCGCCGCCGCCGTGCCGTCCGCGCCGCACCCGCTGCCGCAGAACGACACCGACGATGAAGATATCGCGAAGCCTATGTCTTACGATGAGAAGCGCCAACTTTCGCTCGATATCAATAAACTACCAGGTAACGTATTTTGAGATAACTGCGGAATCTTTGCTGTTGTAGCCCTGGTATATTGGCGCCAGGTTAGCCTCGAGGCTTGGCTGATCGTCTAGGGGTCTGTTTACTTGGTTGGTATATTGAAATAGTATGACATGTGTCTTGACACCAATCTTGGGTAGGTACATCTTAAAAGTTTAATTTATAATCATCATTTTTAACTGTATATTTTTTTCAACAGGTGACAAGCTCGGTAAAGTGGTGCATATTATACAAAGCAGAGAGCCGTCACTAAGAGATTCGAATCCTGATGAAATTGAAATTGATTTCGAGACATTAAAACCATCAACGCTCCGAGAACTGGAAAACTATGTAGCATCCTGCCTCCGGAAAAAGACACGTAAGCCTCATTGTGAGTGATGCCGACATTATAACCTGTTTCCTTCTATTCCTCTCACTCGTCATTACTCATAAACTCCCTCCTGAACAACTAACAACCTTATCCTAATTAAAATCATCCTCATCCAATAATGTTGGTAGTTTGCTTTTATTTTATTTATTGAACCCCTGGCATCCTTAAGAATTTATTTTTTGTACAGATCGCAAAATATCTGGGAAAAGCAAGGATGAAGCAATGGCTGAAAAGAAAATAGAATTAGAGAAAAGACTGCAGGATGTATCTGGGCAGCTAGGAGCAAATAAGAAGCAGCAACAGAAAAAAGGTAAATAATAATAAATTTTGCGAGAGTTTGCCATGTGGTATCCGGGTATCGTCAAACCGACAAAATGATTAAAGTTATCGCCGCTCTGTATACTGTACCAATGTAATGTGATCACCAACCTGCTTGGTATTATATACTCCAAAACCAATAATGGGTCCTATTGGGATACCCTTGCCCAGTAGTGTGATGTAATATGGGTTGTTGTGATGAAGACTATTCCAAATATAAAATAACTGAGAAACCGTGTTATGTGCTCATATTATGTATTTCTAGATTTTAATTTTGTTCTAACTAAAAGTAGACAAAATCATAAACTCTGAACAGTCCACCTCATTTGTGTAATGTGAAGTTGCAATGTGAGTAATGTGGTGTGTGTTTGTTTGTGAACAGAAGGCGTGAAGGACGGGCTCGGCGGCGGCATGTCGTCGTCGTCCAGCTCGTCGGACTCGTCCAACTCGTCGTCCAGCACCGACACGAGCTCCTCCGACTCTAGCGACAGCGAAGCAGGTTAGACATCCATCATCCAATACGATATCAGCCTACAAAACAACTCTCATTAACATCAAACAGATAAACCAGCTAGAATGTAAATTACCTATTTTAGTCCTAGATTTTAAAACTTGCATTTAAATTAAGACAAATATTACGATGATTGTAAGATTCAAGCTTTGATTATTAGACTTAGGTTATTAGTATTCTTTCATTGGATATGTGTAAAACGAAATATTATTTTACCTTTGCCAGTATTTTTTAAAGGTTCCATAATTTGTTACATTAGCTTCCATCTGATTTATTGTGAATAGTTTACTATCAATTATTCTAGTCTGAAATTATTATCAGTGAAAGAATGACTGACAGAAGTGTGACAAAGTTTGGGATGTTGATCAGCTGAAGGCATCTGAGGTTTATATTGTAAATTTACCTACTTTAGGTATAGAAGTGGGTTGAGGTACTGTGTACCTAATTATTCTCGTTTCATTCTAGTATGAAAGTTTTTTTATATTCTATTAGCGATTTTATTTATTGACTCATGTACATAATATTTGAAAGAATGAATACCAAAATGCTTTTATTTTGGTAGTTTTAATTTTACTAGTTTAAAATTCTCAGACAGCCTTGATAAAATCTGAATGTGTGATTTGCATGAGATTTAGTGCGGACTTTTTAGTATTTTAAAGATAAATAATAAAAATCAAGTGAGTATTTCAACAGATTATGTGATGGATAGATTAAGCCAGATTTTGCTTGCAGGCATGTGTATGGTGAATAGATCAAATTAATTTTCAATTCGTTAGGTCCGGTTTTATTTTGTATAGGATATAAGTGGCGTTATTAATTTGCCACATTATATCCAAATTCTCATGCAGAGTTCCAGTAGAATATGTTTTGTTTGCTTGTAAAGAGTGAATGCTGAGAGAAAGGTTTTTGATATGTTTTTTATTCTGTGATATTGAAGAGGGATACCACCTTAAGTTTTGATTCAGTTTGATTCGGTTTAAAAAAATCTCGCACTTAGTAAGAAATGTTGGTAAAGGCACAAAGGAGAGGCCAGCTTTGGTTTAATTTAAGATTATTTCCTATGGTGCCGGTACTTTAGACGAATATTTAAAGATAAAAATAAAAAAAAACTTTTATTTCATCAGGATTTGTTTTAAAACCAATTAAAATTACCTTTTCTCTATAAGATAATATTTACACGTCCTCAATTGCGTTATTATTTCATTTGCATCTATAAAACGTCAGTCTCAATGAAATAATTGGAAACTCAGATCTCACGGTACTAACTGTTGACTTGTGTGGAGTTGTGACTCGATAGGTCCTAGAGCAGGCCAGAGTAGACTGCCGCCTCCGCCGCGTCTGCACCGGCCTCCATTGCAAACAATTGTGTAAGGACGGATACCACATTAGCATACTAGCAAGCAAAATTACTCACTCCCCTAGTTTAACCGGTCTATTCGCACAAACTGATTTTTTGCGACATTTTTTATTAATTTTCTTTGAAAAGGTATGTTTTATTGGTTTTATGCTTTACATTGATGCTTGCTCTGAAGTGACGTCGTATCAAAATTTCTTACTATTACAATACTGCCGAAAATACCTAAGCTGGCCTCCTTCCTTCACAAATTGTTTGCAAACATAATTATTTATTACAGATGAGTTTGTTAAATTATTAAGTGATTTGGATGTTCAATGTTCAACCATTGTGGTTTAAATTACAAATGTAAAACATGAATAGGACATAAGAATTTGTTTTAGTGTACACAGGAACATAACAGTATCTTTCTGTTTTGCAAAACCATTGTAAGCAATTTTTGCTTAAAATGATTATCATCATGTCGTCCGAAAGTAACGAATTTTTATTGTTTAAAATATATAATGAAAAATATTTTTGAACCATTGGACTGTAATACTTAATTTATAATATAAATTTCGTAACTCACATCTGTTTTTATAATAATAGTATTCATATAAAAGATATGTATTGAAACCTTATTGTGTGTTGCAATTTAAATGAATTTTGGTCATTATAGCTAGAATTCGCACATAATAATTTTAGTCGTCTCAATAATTAAATTTAATTACAAGCTTAGTTCTAGCAGTAAACATGTTATCGTCTATGACTTTACATTATGCCTTAATTTTTATCTTTTTTAAAACATCACATTATGTAAAATGTTGAGCATTTTATGTATTTTAGCTAAAACTTCATTTTGATTTTATTTTTATTTTGTATAAATCATGAAACACCATGTTTAAAAAAATATACAAACTCTTTTTATCGGCAATTCTGTTCTAAAAGACTGTTGCTTTGTATCAACATAGTTATATGTTGTAAAGTACAATTTGAGGATTGCTTAGAGATTTTAATATAATATATCACTTGTATAAGTTAGCATAAAAATAACATATTTTAATATAAGTTCCTTGCAGAAAAAGAGGACAGAGTTGAATTGTTTAACTTCACAATATGTATAACCTGGAGCAAACGCGCTGTATGTAGTTGCTAGGTTTTTTTAAATAATATAATGAGATCAGATACAGACGTACAGTAAGTGTTAAATAGCGGTTCCGCAGGCAACTAATTAATATCTTTATTTACTAGTCCGTCCGAATCTACGTAACCCTTTCTGTTGAACTAAACTTAAAACTCTCCATTCTTCTTTTCAAAATTACATGTTGTGGAACGGTTCCGCTATTTTAATGTGGTACGATAACACTTGATTATTTTTGTAAAATATGTGGTGCAATTAATTGTTAAAACATAAATTAGCAGCGCAACATTTAATTATAATCTCTCCATAGAAGTTAGCCATGGTGTTCACAAAGACACCGCGTCAAATGTATGATGATTTAATCAACTCATGACTTAAATTTATTTAGTTTTAAGTGAGTGGAACTTGTATATATTTCAGTATATGTATACCGATTTAAGTAAATCTTTTAAGTAATTTATTTTGTATTTTATTTAGTACCCTGAGATCTGAGTAAGATTATAAAAAACCAATGTGAATCGAGGTAAGGACAGTACTGGCACCAAATATCTATATTTTTGCTTTTATAAATTCCGTATAGAAAAAATAATTATAGAGCATCGATCATACTAGGTTACTAAAAATATCACGTGAAATATGAATTCTTTGCAGGCACCGGATCGGGAAGAACCCCTAAGAAGAAAAGCAAGAAAATCCATCAGCCACTGCCGAACGTAATTATTTAAATTTCAATGTTTTTTCTTAATTAGTGTGGTGATATTAAGAGATTTATATTAAGAGTAAATCGATTACATTCGCAGAAAATGATACCACCGGTGATGCCAGTGAGCGTGCCGACGGCGGCCGTGGCGGCGCCCGCCGAGCCCGCGCCGGCGCCCGACGCGCTGAAGGCCCCGCCCCCGCGCGACGCCTCCCCGCCGCCCGCGCCCTCCCCGCCGCCCGCGCCGCCGCCGCCGCAGCCGGAGATCAAACAACCCTCCCCGCCGCCGCCCGTCGCCGTCCCCTCGGTGCCCGCTCTCCCCATGATGACACAACCTATGAATAATGGAAATTCGATACCCGACTCCTCGATCGCTTCGAACGTTCTCGAAATTGATGACATGAAAACTTCAATAAAAACGGAACTGAGGAATGGTGGGCTCGAAAAACTAGACACTTCTCATTATATCGATCCCATAGAGCGTTCGCTGGCCAGTCTGGAGCGCAGTCTCAAGGCCGAGGTCCCCATGGAGGATAGCGTCGGTGCTTCCGAATCGTCGCTGCGTTTGGATGAAGAATTCTCGCTACCTAAGTCACAAATGTTGCCGGACACGGCTCACCAAACTCTTATGGCGCAACTCGGTGGTCTTGCCGAAATAACTCGGATGCCGGATCAAATTAAGAATGAAATGTATGTTCCACCGCAAAACGGTTATGGAGAACAGCACATGAAACATGAACGGGACCTACTTAGGCCAGATTTGATATCTAGTTTGACAAATATCCAGCCGGTTTCGTCTATATTTGACCCTGTGCCGTCGATCCCCCACTCGGTTATAGCTCAATCCCATCATAACTTACCTAGCGTACCTTGTATGATAACTCCGGCTATAAAGAAAGAAGAAAGTAAACCATTGCTTACCCCTAAACCAATAGAAGATCTCATGGGTGCGTCCAACATGCATCAAAATAACATGTCAGATAGAGCGAAATATGAGATGGAAAAGAAATTCTCGGAGGATTCGAAAAACTCTAGTTTTGCTCAAATGTCCTTTAAACTAAAACAAGAACAAAATTTGAAAAACGCAAGTTCTTGGTCGTCGTTAGCTCAAGCTGGAAGTCCGCAGAGCATCCCCAATGTAGTTCCCAATCCTACTCAGGTCAAACCGAAACCAGTTATGGACAGTTTTCAAGTGAGTTACTTCTGTCTACGTCTTTATAAATGTATTATTTCTAGAATTTTCAACTATTTAAAGTATTATTTTATATATTCTTTAGGCTTTTAAAAAACAGGCGAAAGAAAAGATTGATCGCCAGAGAGCGCTCATAGAACAACAAGAGTTGAGACGAAAGGAGCAACAAGAGAGGGCCGCGCAACAACGCCAGCAGGAGGAGAGGAGACATCCTGATGAAGAAAAGATGAGGTAAACTAATGCTAAAAAAATCTGCCCCTACAAGCTTTCAGGGTTTTATGCCTTGATCAAAAATTAAGAAAATGTATGTTGCCAATAAGTGATCCAAACATTTGTCAATAAAACGACTATAACGCTGGTATTTGCCTTAGTCTCTTGTTTCAGTCAGGTAATTGAATGGAATTGGCTTGCCTAGGGCCTTCTTTTCTCAAAGGTTTTTCCTATCGTTATAACAATATCTATAAAAAAAAAAATCAACAATCCATATATTAAGTATCGTCCCATTACTGGGCACGGATCCTCCCCTATATAATTTAATTTAACTCATTATGGGTATAGCAAGCTATAATCACCAAGCTTATAAGGTAGGTCTACTGTTATAAAATCTCGGTAAGCTCGAAGCTTATGTTACGGGTACTACTTATCTGATGAACTTAATACAATACCTACACTACATATATAATGTGTGGTATTGTTGGCTGGCACCACACGGCAAACATGAATGTAACACCTATTACTCATTGTAGGGTCCCACAAGGTGTGAGAAAGGTGGAGGCGGAAGTAGCGTCTCCCAGCGTGTCGCCCGTGGCGCGCGCGTCGCCGCCCGCCGCCGCCGCCGCGGCCGCCGCGCCCGACAACAAGCCCGCCGCCTCGGAGCGAGAGCGCTTGCGTCAACGGGAACAAGAGAGACGCCGCCGCGAAGCTGTGAGTATTCACTCTATTATAAAATAGTCTATGGTCTTCAGGTAGGTATGATTTTGTATGTACCAGTTCGTGAATTAGTTTTGTTTCTCCTTTTACACTAAGACCCCTCGCTAACTACAGACTTTCTATCGGCCGATATTTTGGTCGGGTTGGGCTGTTAGCGCGCACACTACGCCAACTAAACAGTTGGGTTGGTGGTGAGTGCGCAAACTAGGCAACAGTCGGCCGACGATATTCAGTTTTTAAGCTACCTGTTGAAGAGAGCTGTCTCATAATGGAAGTTTCTCGTAGTAAAATATTGTCCACAAATATTATAATTGCTCTCATACAACGGAGGAGAAAAATCAAGAAGAGAGTCCGAGAGTATTGGGTGCATTCCATCTACAGTACTAGATTATTAAATGGAAAATTTTACACGATGCATTCAAAATTACTAGATTACCCGAAAATTAAAATAAGATTACGTTTCTACAACGAGCGATTGAGTAGAATTGGACATAATGAAAGAATGCACGACCTTCCGGCTCCAAAACTCGGAGCGAAGTGAACCATCGGCCGACTAAACAATCGGTCAGTGTGCGCGCTTGCAAGGAGCTCCATACTAATATAGCAGTCGGCCGATAGTTTGATCATCTTTCAGTTTGAACGCAGTTGAGAAGCCTATCAAACTTATTTATCGGCCGATACCAAATCGTTGTAGTATGCGGACTTGCATACATCTTCATACTGATTATAAGCCCGACCAAACTATCGGCCGATAGAAAGTCTGCAGTTTGCGAGGGGTCTTAAGGCGCTGTTTTTATTCCATACAAATTGTAGGAATTAATTAACCTTTTTTACTTGCGAGAAATGAATAACTGACAACATAATGTTAAAACAACCTACATAATAAATATCTTTTCAGATGGCTGGGCAAATAGATATGAATATGCAAAGTGATTTGATGGCTGCATTTGAAGAATCACTGTAAACTCTTTGACTGGTTTTGTTACTTGTAAATAGGTATATAAAAATAATTTTACATTCAATGCAATCAATGTGTGGTGATAATGTGACACCGAAGTGATTTAGTGATCATTTTGTGCGTGAGGACTAACATATGGATAAGTGCTGTGAATAGTTATACTTCTCTTAAATTAAACTGTTGTACCATCTATTATTGTTTCGTGATCGCGTATTATGAACCTTTCGAGGGTTGCATTTTAATTAATGTTGTATGTATTATAAGTTTGTATGTAAGTTTTTAAAGTAAACAACTCTCTTTACATTTGTAAGACTATATTTATATTATTATGTATAGGGTGTCTTCAACCTTCTGTAATTGTTTTTTAGTACTAATGACTTAGTATAGTATAATTGAGTTGGACAAAAAAAATCTAAAATGTTTTATGTAAGTAATAAATAACTTAAGTATGATAAATAGACAATCAATTAAACCATGAATCTGTTCTTGGTCTTCCGCGTTATTTCTCATTGCATGGCTGCTAACAATTTACCTAGAACACCAATTAAGTTGTTACCTGCTACTTTTTGATTTTTTTCAAGAGAGTTGCCATATTATAAATCCAGCTTGTTTATCTACTTGCAATGGGCGAGGCCGTGGTTATATTATTTATAGCAAATGAAATTACAATGTAACTTATTAGTTTACAACAAAATGTTACTGATTGTTAGTAGATTTTTTATCAGTCTGTCGTTTGAACAGATCAAATGTCATACATTTGATTTGAAATATATATTTATTTAACATGGAAATGTCTTTTTTGTTTGTAGATAGTTCCAGTGGAAGTCGTGTTTATTAACTTCTGTCTTAATTTTGTGTACTCGATTAAGATAAGGCTTGACCATCATAAATTTATACAAAAAAGCCTTTGTACCTATTATTTTTAAGTTTTTTTATTTCAGTCATTTTACTCAACTTGAAATCAAAATGTAGATATAAAAGTAAAATATATTGACATTCCATACATGCTCTGTTGTTTAAATTTATAATGATCTGATAATTCATCCTAATGCCCCAAATTCAATATATTGAAACTGCTATAAGTTAATTCTATAGGTACCTAATTAGCGAATTCGGTTCAACAATGCGCGCCCTGCTGCTGGTAATGTAGCAAGCTAGCAAGGTAATTTAAACCCAGAGAAAGTTCGTGTATTAATTTTTTTTCCTAGTAATTTCCTGAAGTATAAGAGTCGGCCTAAGATATAATACTTACCTATTACCGTTCCAGCGAGTGTTGTCAAACAGAATAGAAGGAACATTAGTACACCTATACCAGTCCAGAACACGGGCAGCAGTTGCTTTCTGCATACCTACCTAGCTTGTTACCAACTTACTACTATTTCCAAGTTGATAAAACTCCAATACCCTATAGACCAAGAGCCTGTGATGGCCAGACCTTCCTTTAATTCACAAGCGTGAAAATTCTTTCATGTGTATGTCTAACACAGGTAAGAATAACCCCCAAACATGAAACCTGGATCGCGGTTCCTTTGGGAGATAACAACCTTTTACCTGTTATCTCCCAAAGGAACCACGATCCAGGTTTCATGTTTGGGGGTTATTCTTACCTATGTTAGACATACACATGAAAGAATTTTCACGCTTGTGAATTAAAGGAAGGTCTGGCCAGACCGGGCTCTTAGTATAGACTAATAACCTGTGATGGCCAGACCTTCCTTTAATTTTGAAGCGTGAAAATTATTTTATGTGTATGTCTAACATAGGTAAGAATAACCCCCAAACATGAAACCTGGATCGCGGTTCCTTTGGGAGATAACAGGTAAAAGGTTGTTATCTCCCAAAGGAACCGCGATCCAGGTTTCATGTTTGGGGGTTATTCTTACCTATGTTAGACATACACATGAAAGAATTTTCACGCTTGTGAATTAAAGGAAGGTCTGGCCATCACGGGCTCTTAGGTTACTAGACCTATGTAGTGGATTCTTTTAGGAGATAAATCCCAGTTGGGACGTAAAAAACATAGACAGGCTATGGATGATATTCCTACATAGAATATTTTTACTCAAGTAGGTAGGTAAGTCCTTATGCTGTGGTAGGTTAGCTTAGTAAGTGATAAGCAGTAGCAGACGACCCCATTGAGATTGCACTTATCGAATCCTCATGTAACCTTCATATCGCCGTTATACTGTTCAAACCAATTAACTCGAAATTTTGTCCAAATTGAACTAAAAATGCCAAAGTACTTAAAATTTTGTGATCTTTCGTCTGGTAAAACCCATTAACTGCTATGTCTTCTAGTTTTGATTCTATAGAATGTGATAATCAAGTAAATCAAGCAAATTATGATTTGTGTACAACTACAAAACATTAGGCCGATTTAACTTGACTGTCACCACAATTGTCTCCAACGAATGTCAGTTAAATTGATTAAATTTATTTTACCCCCAAGATACCTCTTTAAATACTTTATTTTTTTCCTCAGGGATAACCATTTATTTCGTTTTACTCAAGGTATTTCATACGATTCAACACAAATATCGTCTAAGAAAAAAGGCTATATCCAGATAATTGGTTTTACCTGTCGAATTTCATACGTCTTAATACAAGTTATCATCTAGGAAAAATGCTATATCCAGATAATTCTGCTCTGGGCTGTACAAAAAATAGAAAATTTACAGTTAGTTGAACAAAAATTCCTTGAAAGTGGACATTCACACATGGATTTGTTTTGATTAATTTTAACCCCCCACTAAAAATAGGTTTGTTTGTTTATCGGCTTGATTTTGATGATTTTTAAGCTGATTTGTGATGGTTCTAAACTTTATAACAGTTTTATATCCTACTTAAAATATTTGTTAAGAAGGATATTAGGCTGTAATAACCTGATGTTATCATCATCATCATCATATCAGCCATTGGACGTCCACGGCTGTGCATAGGCCTCCCTATATGACTTCCAGTCGTTACGGTCGTTCGCAGCCTGCATCCATCATCAGTCTACCTTGTTGGTGGACGCCCAACGCTGCGTTTCCGTTTTGTTTCCGTGGTTTCCACTCGAGGACTTTACGGCCCCATCGGCCATCTGTTCTCCTCGCTATATAGCCTGCCCATTACCACTTCAAAGAGCTAATCCGTTGTGCTATGTCGGTGACCCGCGTTCTCCTACGCATCTCTTCATTTCTGATTCGATCCCGTAGGGAAACTCCGAGCATAACCCTCTATATAGCCCTTTGAGCGACTCTGAGACTGTTGATGAGTAGTGAAGCACCACGTTTGGGATCCGTATGTCATCACTGGCAACACACACTGATTGAAGACTTTTGTCTTGAGGCACTGAGGTATTTTTTAACGAAAAGACTCTGTGAAGTTTTCCGAACGCTGCCCGTCCGAGCTGGATTCGACGAATGACCTCCTTCTCAAAGTTGGACCTACCTAATTGGACTGTCTGTCCTAGGAATACATACCGGTCATCAACTTCAAGAGCCGAGTTCTCAACCATAACAGGGGAAGGCTCTACATTAACATTGGAAATGACTCTCTTCTTATCCATGTTCATTTTGAGACCAACCCGTTAGGAGACTCGATTGAGGCCTTCGAGCATTGTGCCGAGTTCTTCCATCGAGTTTGCCATGACAACGATATCATCTGCGAATCGAAGGTGAGTGCTGTATTCGCCGTTGATATTGATGCCCAATCCTTTCCAATCCAAAAGTTTGAAGGCGTCTTTCAAAGAGGCAGTAAACAGTTTCGGAGACAGAACGTCTCCCTGTCTTACGGCCCTTTTCAAAGGAATAGCCTCCGAACTCTGTTCTTGTACTCGGACGGTCTCGGACGGACATGGTAACGTTTCTCTACAAACACTAACATTTTTCCTTACTTTTTTACTCTAATATTATTAGGGTGAAAGCTTGTGACTTTGTTCCTTCTTCACGCTCAAATGGTTAGACCAATTTTGTTGAAATTTGGTGAGGACATCGCCGACATCTTGTATTAACACATAGGTTCCTTTTCATCATGACCATCATCATCAGCGAGCAAATCCGTGGGAAGGAGCAAGTAAGATAATAATTACATTTAGTGGCTACCTGAAGTGGCCAGCTTCGTATAGGTATTTAAATTTTCATTTAAATTTTTAGTATGATCAAAGGTACATCTAGGCATAATTTAGAACATCAAGCAAGCTTCACTCTTGATTATTTTGACTTTAATTTGAATTATTTGAATTTCAGTCATTCATAAAGTATTTGTCCAAGTTTCTCCATTTACTAATTGGAATTGGTTGGCACTGATTAATGACTATTGAAGTTTGATATTATTAATATTCAAATAACCAAGGCACTGTGTTTGTATAGTTTTATGACATTAAAATTACAATTACAACTGAAAGACCTGAAACCACAAAAATTTGTATGCAGAAATCATTAGTTCTTAAAATTTTCTACAGGGAAAACCAATTATCTTGACGCCTTTTATCTTGTAACTTAACGAGTGACAGCTATATAGGTGTTTTTAAATCATGGGTAGCTTTTATTATACAAATGTAAAAACTAATTTCTCGCGTTTCGCTATATTCCTACTAATTTAGAAAATAAAGAGATTTGACATTTGACAGGGAAAACCAATTAAATAGGAGACCTAGTGACAGTTACCTCCAAATTTTGATAAAAGCATTTAGCTTTTTATATATCTGAGGTTACATACTAATAGAACATGAACAAATGTACTTTTTTTAATATATAAATAATAACAATAGAGATTAGAAACTATAATTTCAACACCTCAAACTTTAAAAACGCGATATCTCATTTTGAACTTTTGGGCATTTAATTGGTTTGAACAGTATAACGGCGATATTATCATAATCTGGATTATCAATTTATTGGTAAAATATAGACCTAGTAAATTATTTATAAATAATTTCAACAAGACAATTCACTCAGTCACAAGTCCCTACTTATTATACCTGTGTACAAGTTTGTAAAATCGTAGAATAACATCTAAAGACATAAAAATAAAACAACATATTGTAATCCAAGTGGAATAATATTATATCACAATCCTTGTTTTAGCTGTACAAAAAACTACAGAAAACCTTAAATAATTACGATACATAATAGTGTACAAATTGAATAAATTCATTGAAACTACATAGACACTAGACAGTCTAGGACGCGGTATCCCACTCTATGAGGTAGGCTGGTTGCGCGCCGCTGGCCTTCCTGCGCGCGAGCACGCGGTAGGTGTGGCCGGCGCGGAAGTACGACTGCACCGTGGTCTTCAACGCGGACAGCTGCCGCGCGTCCACCTCAACCGCGCTGTTCCCTTTACGAGGGCTAAGTTGTAGACTTTTGACACTATTTATACTTCCATTAGTATTATTGTTTGTGTTATTGCGCCGGTTCTCGTAGTAGTTCCTCTCTTGCCTCTGTCTCAGTCTTCTACCGTTCACGTTGACGTTTACGTGTACGGTTTGTGGCGCGGGCATCCCATTTTCGGGTGGAACCGCATTCGTTTTATTGCTATCTTCTGGCAGTGGACAGGATTTGTTCAACTGAAATAAAGTAAAATATATTATGGCTAAAATAGACTGTTTTATCATAGTAAAGATTTATCATGAGTTTAGCAAGTCAAAGAATGGCATGGTATAAAGTTATAGTACTTGTGTTTTAATTTTAAGATTATTTTAATTTTATGTAATAATAAATTACCTGTTCTTGTAAATATTTCCTAGGTCTCCTAAACTTCCGTCGTTTTACCTCTCCATTTGGCCCAATTATAATATCTTTCTCGCTCAGTTTTCTTTTCAAAGGCCGTGCAAAAGGCATAATTGGATTAAATTGCATTAGCGGCAATGAAAATCTGCCGTTCGTATTATGTCTCCCGTTTTGTTTACTTAAAGCCTTTTTCGATGGGTGTTTGAATTGCATCAGGAATGGATTGTTAGTTCCATGGAAGTCTTTAAGAGGTGGTATGAATGAATCTAACGTGCCTTTTCTCGAGGACTCATCTCCCGACGAATCTAACTCTAGAAATTGGCCGATGCTGAAGGTCGGCACTCGGTCCATATGTTGCAGGGACATTATCTTGGAATGTTCAATAATGTTTTTAGTTGATTGTTTAGAAACTTCTAAATTCATCGTGGCTATTCTCGAATTGTGAGTATTTACATTAATTGTGAACGCATCCGGTTTGCTGCCGCTGGTATCGGCTTCGTTTTTCCAACTCAATGGAGGCAGTGATACATCTTTGGATAAATTATTTAACTTTACAGTAGAATGAACTAAAGATGGCACGAGAGTTTCACATGTGGGTGTAGCTTCGTTTGTTGTATCAGTAACGTTTTCAATAGCTTGTCTAAGGTCTGCTTTGGTATCGTCCCGGGTGTTATAGGAGGCTGACGGCGACGTCTGCTCTTCCACTTCAGCTGGCTTCGGAGATTCATAGGAACATGTTGAATTGGAATCATTCTCAGAATAAGGGTTATTACATAGATTTTCATGGAATCTTTTCCCCATCATCAGATTCAACCACTCGCTGTCGACGGGTACTATCATGGCATGACCATCTGCTCTATAGGAACTTTTATCCACATTACTACTAGAAGGTTGCATACTGAAAAAGAAGAATATGTTATATTGTTTGCGCTCGCATACAGAGAAGCGTCTAAACTAATGCTTTGAATACATACCTATCGTCCAGATCAGCTTCCGGCGGGGGGTAGGGGTCGCGCGGTAGAAAACGTAACCTGGGCGAGTGCTCTCGAACTAATTCATCAGTCAGCGGAACACCTTTCTTTATCTAAAAAAGGCCAATGTACCATATTATCAGAAAGGAACCCTAACTGCCCTTAAAGGAGAGAAATATAATTAAGAGCTTCTTAATTTTTAGAGGTGGGTAAAGCGTTAACGGCGCGGGCGAGTATGACGTCTGTTAGTTTAAACTAAACCAAGATACCGGGTAATTATCATCAATAGACTCAGAGTCGCTAACGGGCTATGGAGAGGGCTATGCTCGGGGTTTCCCTACGAGATCGAATCAGAAATGAGGAGATCCGTAGGAGAACGCGGGTCATCGACATAGCCCAACGGATTAGCTCTTTGAAGTGGCAATGGGCAGGCCATATAGCGAGGAGAACAGATGGCCGATGGGGCCGAAAAGTTCTCGAGTGGAGACCACGGATCGGAAAACGCAGCGTTGGGCGTCCACCAACAAGGTGGACCGATTTGGTGAAGGCGGTCGGCTCGCGGTGGATGCAGGCTGCGAGCGACCGTAATGACTGGAAGTCATATTATAGGGAGGCCTATGTCCAGCAGTGGACGTCAAATGGCTGAGATGATGATGATGATGACGTATACCTGCTCTAAGTGCTGCAGCTGGCTGGGCGGCGGCGGCGGGCGGCGCAGGCGCAGGCCCCAGATGGTGGCGCGCTTCTTCATCTCGCGCCCGCACTTGAAGCGCTTGCGCGACGACGTCAGCGCGGTCAGGATCTGCTCGCGCCGCTCGATGGCCGGCGTTCTCCACATCTGGAAATAGACAATAAATTTGAATTATTATTTATTTGGAAAACCAACGGCTTAAATATACATAAGTAGAAATTTAGATAGTTACATGCCAATAAGAGGTTCTCACGGGTAGATATTTTACATGTAGAACAAACATTAAAGTGTGAACACACAAACCAAAAATAATTTAAGTCTTATCCTACTGAAAACCAACATAATTTAAACAAATTAAACAGTAATTACTTGACGTACCTAAGTAAAAACTATTAAACATTTACTATTAAAACAATTACTATGAACATAAGAAGACGAAGAAGATTCCCCATTTTGATTGTTAGTTTAGTTACCTTCTCCGGCAGCTGCAGAGCGCGCCAGTTGTCGATGATGTAGGGCATGATGACCTTGTCCAGGTCGAAGTAGTTGGGCGCGTTGTAGGCGGTGAGGTTGTAGAGCGCGAGGTGCAGCTTGTTAGTTTAGTTACCTTCTCCGGCAGCTGCAGAGCGCGCCAGTTGTCGATGATGTAGGGCATGATGACCTTGTCCAGGTCGAAGTAGTTGGGCGCGTTGTAGGCGGTGAGGTTGTAGAGCGCGAGGTGCAGCTTGTTAGTTTAGTTACCTTCTCCGGCAGCTGCAGAGCGCGCCAGTTGTCGATGATGTAGGGCATGATGACCTTGTCCAGGTCGAAGTAGTTGGGCGCGTTGTAGGCGGTGAGGTTGTAGAGCGCGAGGTGCAGCTTGTTAGTTTAGTTACCTTCTCCGGCAGCTGCAGAGCGCGCCAGTTGTCGATGATGTAGGGCATGATGACCTTGTCCAGGTCGAAGTAGTTGGGCGCGTTGTAGGCGGTGAGGTTGTAGAGCGCGAGGTGCAGCTTGTTAGTTTAGTTACCTTCTCCGGCAGCTGCAGAGCGCGCCAGTTGTCGATGATGTAGGGCATGATGACCTTGTCCAGGTCGAAGTAGTTGGGCGCGTTGTAGGCGGTGAGGTTGTAGAGCGCCAGGTGCAGCTTGTTAGTTTAGTTACCTTCTCCGGCAGCTGCAGAGCGCGCCAGTTGTCGATGATGTAGGGCATGATGACCTTGTCCAGGTCGAAGTAGTTGGGCGAGTTGTAGGCGGTGAGGTTGTAGAGCGCGAGGTGCAGCTTGTTAGTTTAGTTACCTTCTCCGGCAGCTGCAGAGCGCGCCAGTTGTCGATGATGTAGGGCATGATGACCTTGTCCAGGTCGAAGTAGTTGGGCGCGTTGTAGGCGGTGAGGTTGTAGAGCGCGAGGTGCAGCTTGTTAGTTTAGTTACCTTCTCCGGCAGCTGCAGAGCGCGCCAGTTGTCGATGATGTAGGGCATGATGACCTTGTCCAGGTCGAAGTAGTTGGGCGCGTTGTAGGCGGTGAGGTTGTAGAGCGCGAGGTGCAGATTGCTAGTTTAGTTACCTTCTCCGGCAGCTGCAGAGCGCGCCAGTTGTCGATGATGTAGGGCATGATGACCTTGTCCAGGTCGAAGTAGTTGGGCGCGTTGTAGGCGGTGAGGTTGTAGAGCGCGAGGTGCAGATTGCTAGTTTAGTTACCTTCTCCGGCAGCTGCAGAGCGCGCCAGTTGTCGATGATGTAGGGCATGATGACCTTGTCCAGGTCGAAGTAGTTGGGCGCGTTGTAGGCGGTGAGGTTGTAGAGCGCGAGGTGCAGATTGCTAGTTTAGTTACCTTCTCCGGCAGCTGCAGAGCGCGCCAGTTGTCGATGATGTAGGGCATGATGACCTTGTCCAGGTCGAAGTAGTTGGGCGCGTTGTAGGCGGTGAGGTTGGAGTAGGTCCCATTTGTTCCGTGGAACATGACGTCACGGAACAATTTGAGAAAATATTTTCCCAATTTGTACCACGGAACTACATACTAGCTTTTGCTCCTGTTTTTATTTGTCTGTGACTGCATGGAACTAAATGAGAATAGCTTTTCCCAAATTGTTCCATGATGGTAAGCTAGCTATGACGTGAATGACACTAATCACTGACGTTATAGACCAAGAGCCTGTGATGGCCAGACCTTCCTTTAATTCACAAGCGTGAAAATTCTTTCATGTGTATGTCTAACATAGGTAAGAATAACCCCCAAACATGAAACCTGGATCGCGGTTCCTTTGGGAGATAACAACCTTTTACCTGTTATCTCCCAAAGGAACCACGATCCAGGTTTCATGTTTGGGGGTTATTCTTACCTATGTTAGACATACACATGAAAGAATTTTCACGCTTGTGAATAAAAGGAAGGTCTGGCCAGACCGGGCTCTTAGGTTATTAATACCAGGAGCAGTTTCACTATCAAATAATTTATATAAAAAATAGAACCTACTCCAAATTAAAAAGTTAAAAATCATAAAACTAGGAACAACATCAGTTTATATCGGTGCTAATAAGAGTTTAATTTACAATATTTACATCAAAAGAAAGAGAAACTTAGTTATCAAAAAAATCTTGAAGGGAATAGAAGCTATTTGTGGTAAGATATATTTTTAACATTTTTAGGGTTCCGTAGCCAAATGGCAAAAACGGAACCCTTATAGATTCGTCATGTCCGTCCGTCCGTCCGTCCGTCCGTATGTCACAGCAATTTTTCTCCGAAACTATAAAAGCTATAAAGCTGAAATATAAAAGCTATAAAGTAGATGTATTCCGTAAACCACACTAAGATTTCAAAAATATTGAAAAAAAAACAATTACATTTGGGGGTCCCCATACTTAGAACAGAAACTTAAAAACTTTTTTTTAATCGAACCCATACGTGTATCTATGAATATCTATGGGTATCTATGAATAGGTCTTCAAAAATCATAACTTCCAAAGTGGAAAACAGAGTGTCCCCCCCCTCTAATTTCTAAAATAAGAGGATGATAAATCTAGAAAAAATATATATTGTACATAACCATAAAAACTAACAACGAAAATTGGTTTGAACGAAATCTATCAAGTAGTTTTTTTATAATACGTCATAAACTATTTCATATAAACAATTGCTGCGGAAGCCTACATGGGCGAGTCCGACTCGCACTTGGCCACTATTTTATTTTAAATTTAAATATGTTTGTTATGTTCTTAATACTTTGAGGGATATGGTTATAAATTTTGGTTAACATGGCGTGTGTTCCTGAGTGAAAAAGCTTAAGTTTAGAAAATGGGATATCGAGTTTACTATATGGGGGCGAAGATTTTGAGGGCGGGAGTAGACCTGGAAGAATTCTTTGTTCTTTCTTACAACAATACATATTTCCAGGATATAAATACAAGTTAGGGTAAGAATTTTTTCATTAATATTAATTACAAAGTTAGAAAATGGTCATCATCACAGAGATAGAATTTTTTGCATATTTATCAGATGTTTCTTTAGATTTAACTTGAAAGAAAACAAACTTTTGGCGTTCGAAAACTACCACGAAATGCAGTTTTGCTAGGGGACCACCTGGAAACTATACTCTATCAATCTAAAAAAATATTTTTCAAATCAGTCCCGGCGTCTTTGAGTAACCGGTCCTACATCCTTCATTTATTTAATCCTTGATATCTCTGTTAGCTACCACAATCGAGAGTTGGGTATAGGATATTTTTGGGCGTCTCATCGAAACGAAGCTACTCACCAAAAATTAGCTTGATAGTAATCAAGTGATTACCATGTTCTACGGATCCCGGACTATAAGACAAATCATTCTCGAGTGGCCAGTACTACATATCAACTTCAAGAAGTTTATGCAATTATGACTAAGAAGTTTTTATAGTTTGTTCCACGGAACAATTTGAAACAAAAAAGTATCAAATGTTCCGTGGTACAAATTGGGAAAATATTTTCTCAAATTGTTCCGTGACGTCATGTTCCACGGAACAAATGGGACCTACTCTGAGGTTGTAGAGCGCGAGGTGCAGCTTGTTAGTTTAGTTACCTTCTCCGGCAGCTGCAGAGCGCGCCAGTTGTCGATGATGTAGGGCATGATGACCTTGTCCAGGTCGAAGTAGTTGGGCGCGTTGTAGGCGGTGAGGTTGTAGAGCGCGAGGTGCAGCTTGTTAGTTTAGTTACCTTCTCCGGCAGCTGCAGAGCGCGCCAGTTGTCGATGATGTAGGGCATGATGACCTTGTCCAGGTCGAAGTAGTTGGGCGCGTTGTAGGCGGTGAGGTTGTAGAGCGCGAGGTGCAGATTGCTAGTTTAGTTACCTTCTCCGGCAGCTGCAGAGCGCGCCAGTTGTCGATGATGTAGGGCATGATGACCTTGTCCAGGTCGAAGTAGTTGGGCGCGTTGTAGGCGGTGAGGTTGTAGAGCGCGAGGTGCAGATTGCTAGTTTAGTTACCTTCTCCGGCAGCTGCAGAGCGCGCCAGTTGTCGATGATGTAGGGCATGATGACCTTGTCCAGGTCGAAGTAGTTGGGCGCGTTGTAGGCGGTGAGGTTGTAGAGCGCGAGGTGCAGATTGCTAGTTTAGTTACCTTCTCCGGCAGCTGCAGAGCGCGCCAGTTGTCGATGATGTAGGGCATGATGACCTTGTCCAGGTCGAAGTAGTTGGGCGCGTTGTAGGCGGTGAGGTTGTAGAGCGCGAGGTGCAGATTGCTAGTTTAGTTACCTTCTCCGGCAGCTGCAGAGCGCGCCAGTTGTCGATGATGTAGGGCATGATGACCTTGTCCAGGTCGAAGTAGTTGGGCGCGTTGTAGGCGGTGAGGTTGTAGAGCGCGAGGTGCAGCTTGTTAGTTTAGTTACCTTCTCCGGCAGCTGCAGAGCGCGCCAGTTGTCGATGATGTAGGGCATGATGACCTTGTCCAGGTCGAAGTAGTTGGGCGCGTTGTAGGCGGTGAGGTTGTAGAGCGCGAGGTGCAGATTGCTAGTTTAGTTACCTTCTCCGGCAGCTGCAGAGCGCGCCAGTTGTCGATGATGTAGGGCATGATGACCTTGTCCAGGTCGAAGTAGTTGGGCGCGTTGTAGGCGGTGAGGTTGTAGAGCGCGAGGTGCAGATTGCTAGTTTAGTTACCTTCTCCGGCAGCTGCAGAGCGCGCCAGTTGTCGATGATGTAGAGCATGATGACCTTGTCCAGGTCGAAGTAGTTGGGCGCGTTGTAGGCGGTGAGGTTGTAGAGCGCGAGGTGCAGATTGCTAGTTTAGTTACCTTCTCCGGCAGCTGCAGAGCGCGCCAGTTGTCGATGATGTAGGGCATGATGACCTTGTCCAGGTCGAAGTAGTTGGGCGCGTTGTAGGCGGTGAGGTTGTAGAGCGCGAGGTGCAGATTGCTAGTTTAGTTACCTTCTCCGGCAGCTGCAGAGCGCGCCAGTTGTCGATGATGTAGGGCATGATGACCTTGTCCAGGTCGAAGTAGTTGGGCGCGTTGTAGGCGGTGAGGTTGTAGAGCGCGAGGTGCGCCAGCTCCAGCCAGCAGAGCTCGAGGCGCCGCAGGTACTCCGCGCCGCCGTTGCACGTGCCGCACGCGAATATGTATAACCTGAAGATAGTATAATAACATTATGGATAGGCTACGTTCTACACGGAACACCAATAGGCGTTAGTTCAGTTAGGTTGGCAACTGCCTGACTATTTTTAACGACTTGTGCTTTAGGAACTCGTGTCGTCTGCACCATATAAATGTAGATTTTTTAATCTAATATATAAAATTCTCGTGTCACAGTTTTCATTGCCATACTCCTCCGAAACGGCTTGACCGATTTTGATGAAATTTTTTGTGCTTATCCGGTATCTATGAGAATCGGCCAACATCTATTTTTCATCCCCCAAAATGTTAGGGGTAGTCCACCCCAAATTTTTTTTTTATAGGAAATTATTTATATGGCCAAAACAACGTTTGCCGGGTCAGCTAGTATTAATATACAATTATCTGAAATTGCGCTCAAAGTCTCGGTATGGAACCAAGTTATACACTAACCCTTAAATTAATTATATGTTTAATCATCCGTAAAGTTATATAAATTTAAAATAAATAGGTAAATGTTTATTAAAACGGTTAAAACACGTACTTATCGCCAGCATATAAAGGGAACCGCAAACTCGACACACATCTTTGGTGAAACCATCGGGAGCATCTGCAGCATTGTAGCATCTGTAAGGATAACATTCACAGAATTAACATTTTAATCTGTTTCTCTTCCCTCTGACGGAAGGACAATGCACAACCCAAAAAATTTATTGTTGATTTTTAAGTCGAAATTAGTAGGAAATTATAAAAGGACTTTTGGAAATGCGGAAACAAAAAAAAGGTGACCTTTGAGCCCAAGCCACCACAATAGACTTACGAAAAATATGGGCACTACCACACTAGCAACGTTTATTACTAGGCAAGTAGCGCCATCTTTCGGACTTCTGTGGTAGCACAGATTCCAAAGATTTAGACCTAATTTCACCACACTCTGTTTGTTAGTTTAACATCCCATTAAGTTATTAACAGTCCAAAAACAGTAAACTGTCAGTCATTAAACATAACGGATGTTAAACTAACAAACAGAGAGTGGTAAAATTAGGTCTAACCAAAATTATTAACATTGCTGTGCTTGTCCTGTTAGTGAAATACAGGGTGGGCCATGAATCTGTTAACATTTCAAAAAAAGTGGCCAAGTGCGAGTCAGACTCGCCCATGTAGGCTTCCGCAGCAATTGTTTATATGAAATAGTTTATGACGTATTATAAAAAAACTACTTAATAGATTTCGTTCAAACCAATTTTCGTTGTTAGTTTTTATGGTTATGTACAATATATATTTTTTCTAGATTTATCATCCTCTTACTTTAGAAATTAGAGGGGGGGGGGACACTCTGTTTTCCACTTTGGAAGAGTCTGACTAACTATTAAGTTTACAATTAAATGATGTTAGAAACATTGTTATGATTTTTGAAGACCTATTCATAGATACCCCACACGTATGGGTTCAATTAAAAAAAAAAGTTTTTAAATTTCCTTCCTATGTATGGGGACCCCTAAATGTAATTTTTTTTTTCAATTTTTTTATGAAATCTTAGTGCGGTTAACGGAATACATCTACTTACTAAATTTCAGCTTTATAGCTCTTATAGTTTCGGAGAAAAACGGCTGTGACATACGGACGGACGGACGGACGGACGGACGGACAGACGGACGGACATGACGAATCTATAAGGGTTCCGTTTTTGCCATTTGGCTACGGAACCCTAAAAATCATATAAAAAAACAAACAGAATATTTAGAAATTGTCTATTGATTGATGTACATGGAATTTTTTTAAATAATATCATCTAAATGACCAACGTTTCAATATCGAAATCCTGCTGTGGTCCATTGTATTTGTAACTGATTTGTCATAAATCGTGTTTGTTACTTATTTCATAAACAATTGCGACAAAAATTCCGAGAAACACTAGTGGTGGAACCCATCCTCGCTCCCTGTGTTTGTTTTCGACCACTTGAGTTTGTGTGTGCTAGATTGAAATGTTAACGAATACTTGGCCCACCCTGTACCTAGTTACCGTGTATACGTGAGTTTCACCAGTTTTCACCAGGTTAAGCGACAACACATGTAAAAAGTATGAATGGATTCTTACAGGGTTTTTTACCTGTGCAAGGTAGTCTTTATTCTCTCCACAATAACAATGGGGATCCTGCTCGCTAGCCGCGTCCTGTGAAATTGCAGTAGATGAGGCTGTCTGAAAGTACTTTAGTAGTATTAATTGTTCTAAATCGCTATTGGCTTAACATTTGTTATGAATATTGATGAAGCGGCAATAGAGTAATGGAATGAAAAGAGTGATCATGCTTGATGAGTTATATTCATGCATATAGGTCCATAATAATAACCAACATTATGATTTATGTTTGTTATGAGTTTTAAATAAAAATCATAGCAAATTAGATTTTTTTTTCAAAAAAAGAAACTGAATTTGTCTATGATTTTCAAGGACTCAATTCCTTGTTTATGTGCAGTGGGATTTATGTTGAATTAAATATTAAAGTTGAATTAAATTGAAGTGAGTAAATTGTTCTACATCCCGTTTTATTTACTTCATAATGGTGATCCTTACCTCTTCTTTAACCGATTCGTCGGTGCTGCTCTGGGCCTTTGTAAGTAAAACATAAAATATGAATATTATGAATTTTAAGGCGATTCGATATGAAAATAATGAATGATCTATTCTTACCTCGGCCTCTATGGAATCCTCCGTGCTACTGATGCTGATAATCTTTTGTGGCCAGACATAGAAACAGTGATTAGTGATATGAATATGGTACAAATATTAGTAGAGTTATGATATAATGATTTCATGCTCAATTTTTACATTGTGATGATGATTATGCGGTTGCGAAGTTAAAGGTTTGTTTTAATTCAGTTAAAACAATGGATCTATTAGACATTGAAGCAGTAAGGGCAGAAAGAAAATTGATTTCAATATACACCATACAATTTGAAATCAGTCTTATGATAAGCTTTTTTTACAAAGCAGGATTTTTTTTTACATTCCAAGTTAGATAAACCATCACCAAATTAATAATGTATGTCAGTATCTTACTAAATATTAGAAAATGGTTTATAAATAAATTAATTAGGTAATATCAGGAGTATAATAAATTCGAAAACAAAATGTAGCTTCTCAGTAACTTAGTTGGAAGGTGTGGGTTCTTATCGCTTCTTGTAATTTTCAATATTTAGAAAGCGAAAGTGTACACTATAAAAATATCAAAACGTTTTATTTTCTACTACAACATTTCCTAATATTTAGATAGCCCAAGTGACAGTGACAAAACTTTTTCATATTTTTATAGTTTATAGAAAGCTTGTGATGAAATGTGTATTCAGTATATAATGTATAAGTTACATCGCAGGGCGGCGTGAGGTCGTGCTGGTGCCGGCGCGTGTCGGTGCGCTTCTGCGCGCGGTGCTCCGCCGCCGCCACCTTGTAGCGCTGCTCCACGCATCGCTTGCAGTTCCACGACGCACCTACGGATATATCATACGTTACTATCATTATTGTACAATGATGTTAATTAAATACAATAATAATATAAATACAATTAATATTGTATAACTAGTTGACCCGCCCGCAGCTTCGCCCGGTCTAATCTCACATTTTAAACCTTCCCTGGACTACTACGAACATTTCAAGACCAAAACCAGCTCAATCGGCCCAGTCGTTCCCGATTTTTAGCGAGACTAACGAACGGCGATTCATTCAAACAAACTCGTCAGCTTTATAATATTAGTATAGATGTTCGAAGTACCAGTTTAATTTAACCTAACCACTTGCCTGTCCACCGCTCTGAGCGTGGCGATCGACAACGGTCCTATGAGCACGAGATAAGCCTAAACTTGAAAACTATATATTCAAGAATTATTAAGTTAATTATTGAATATGATAAACATAGAGTGCTGAAAAATAACTAATATTTAAACCACATATAATTTCAGTCTATGGTCGTCTACAGCTGGAAATAGGCCTCCCTAACATATTTCTACTTTTTCGGACATAATAAATTTCAATGTTATATGTTCTCGAAATCGTACTACACTATCACATTTTAACCAAGTAAATATTATTTATTAAATATTTGTATCAGTGTAAGTAAATTAATTAACCTTAGAAGCTGAAATAACCACATTCGACACTCATACACTCATTATTTAGAATATTTGGATCATAACAATAGCTTACAAAGACCAGTGTCCCGTTATGTACCGTATTTGAACAAACATAGCGGAAGTCAC
Source organism: Chloroclystis v-ata (assembly GCA_963691955.1). NCBI lineage: Eukaryota > Metazoa > Arthropoda > Insecta > Lepidoptera > Geometridae > Chloroclystis > Chloroclystis v-ata. The sequence continues at coordinate 10,018,829 of OY829905.1, forward strand.
GGCTCAGAGCGCGGCGCTGTCGCACGCTCAAACTTATTATTGTTTATGATAAGAAAGGAAGTTTGAAACATATACTGTTCTCAATGATAAGGTTCTCAGATAGCTTGAAAACGTACTTTGTTTATTCCCGATTTTTAACAACAGTATCAGCAGATTAATTTATATCTGAATACAGAAGTGAGAAATTGTAAAGGTGTTCGTTTCACTCATTAGTGGTGAAACTCCATTAAAAAGCCAAAAAATTATTACTGAACCAACACACACATAATGCAACTAGCCGACCCTACAGCTCCTATCCCACACTGAAAGAATTTTTAAAATCGGACCAGTGGTTCCTGTGATTAGCGCGTTCAAACAAACAAACAATAAATTAACTCTACAGCTTTATAATATTAGTATAGTATGACGACCTCTGTGGCACAGCGGGCGAAGGTCTGTCTGCGACGCAGGAGGTTGCGGGTTCGATTCCCGCCTCGGAACAAAAATTTTTACGATCTGCAGATATTTGTTCTGAGTGTCACCCAGACATGTTATATGGGGCCGTCCATTAATCACGTGAGGTCGTTTTTCTCATTTTTTGACCCCCCCCTCCCCCTTGGTGATATTTGGTGAGGTTTGGGACCAACCCCCCCTCCCCCCCCTGGATCACGTGTATTTTTTGGAAGTCTATGTAAAGGCCATTTTTGACTGAAAAAAAAGATTTATAAAATGGCGTTTTGTGTATTTGCAATAAGTCGGGCGGGCGAGTCACTCGCGCCAATTTTCGCGCCGTTCAAAATTTCGATTCAGAAATAGTGCTTTTTGACAAAAAATAAATAAAATTAATACACGTGATGTCTAACGAGACCCCCCCTCCCCCTCGTGATGTTTCGTGATGTTTTCCGTACCCCCTCCCCCCCCCTTTTGAGCCTCACGTGATTAATGGACGGCCCCTATAATAAAAAATATCTAGCTAAGTATGTATATTCTATTAAGTATATCAGAAATCTAGCACCCGTAACAAGCTTCGAGCTTACCACAGGGCTAGATGTTGCTGTGTGAATTGTCCAGCAATATTTATTTATATTTATAGATAGTTACCATTGACCCAAGCGACGACAGGCGGCGAATGGCACGTCCCATGGTACCCGCGTCCGCACATATCGCAGGCGATCACCGCGTTAGTGGTCGGGCCCGAGGAAGGCTCCCGTCGCTTGCAGACCACACACATGATCCTACCGTCGTCCGCGGGCGGCGCACTGAGCAACTTGAGCCGCGATATCGGCGCCCAGGCGTGCGTGCCGTCGCCGAACTTTATGAGGCACTGGGCATCGCCCGTCTCCTCGCAGGCGTCTTCGTTGACCGTACTTAGTTCTACTACAGTTCCTGGAATTTTAATATAAATATTGAAAGAAAGAAAATTATTTTTTATTAAATATAAATGCGTATATTTGGCGGCGCTGCGCACTGCACTAATATGGTGCCACTGAAAACCAGCGCTGCGACAATATACAAAATATTGCCACAGCTTTGAAGCTGAGCTGGCAACCGATTTTTGTCCGTTATGTGTAATTCTAGGCTATAAGATGATATTTGTACCCAAATAAATTAACAGCTACTCACAATGTGGTATGCATAGTCCCATGCAATGTATACAGGGCCATGTTGTACCTATGTAAATTTAAGGAACATGTTTTATTTATTATTTACTTGACTCCATCTGTCTCCTTAATTTGAACTGGAAAGTGTTTCAACTTAATAAGGTTGGAATGTTAGATTTGGCTGTACTCAGACCGTCATTTTCAGTTTAGTTTTTTTAATAATATTTTTTTTTGTAATTTTGTATACCTACAGAGTGGCATGTTCAGTCCTTGAAGAAACACTTTAATTAAATAAATAAATATTTTTTTGTTTTACTAGAAACTTGATTTAGAAATAATGTTTGTATAGAAAAGTGCACAACATACCTAGATAATATTTTCCATCCTTATTAGAAAGCAGAACATCATCACCACAGTGGAATGGGTTTGTATTGTTTTTATCCGTGTTTGTAGTTGAGTCTGGCATCTCATTCTGTGCCTCTTCCTTGTCCTTCTCATCCTTGTTGTTGTTGCATGGTGGAACCTTCTCGTCCAAGTTGCTCAGGAGTGCATCAATCAGAGATAATTGTGTTGAGACCTCTTTAAAACAAATTGAATTAGAAACATAAGGAATGTATCAACTTTCTAATATTATATTTGTACAGTGAATTTTGTAAAATTAACAAATTATCATACATTTTATTTTAGAAGGATATTGTGGAAAAATATGGTTTAACTTATAATATCAATCAAACTTTCCTTTTTTACTAAGGTGCATAAGATAGTTAAAGAGATTTTCATCACATAATTTAGTATTTATTAGTTCTAACACTAGAAATATTTCATGAGCTATAAAAGATTTAGGTTTGTAAGCTTAAGGACATTTAACCTAGTTGATCCTGGGCAGTTCTATTACTGTTTGTTTTAATTGGAATCAAACATTATTCAAGTTCTTATAAATGGCAAAGTGACCAAAACTTATTGGCTTACAAAGTGAACAAAAATTTAATGGTATTGACAGTAACAGTTCAGCATAATACAAACCTTCTTGAAGGTTGTATGTACTTAGGCATAAACAAGAATTAATGACATTTCTATGGAACTATATAACATTTTAGCATTATTAAATAAATATTCTAAAAATTTAACAGTATTAAGAAGAATACTGTTCTCCATAAATTAGGGACTTTGAAAAAAGGCATAGAAGAGGTATGTACAATTACGTGTACTTAAATCGCGATTTGCTTTCTGAAAATTACTAAATACTTACAGCTAATCCATGTTGTAGTAAGCAATATGGTAAGTATAATGTGTAATTCAGTAAATAGTATAGAAAAAGCTAACTAATATTGTGTATCACTGGAAAGAAAGTAAGCATCTCGGGCAGTAGGATTTCACGTAAATTGATAAGTCATTTTCTTGTTATTATCAGTATCTTGATCAAGTATTGAGCTTACCAGCGTTGATGTCCATGTTACCATTAGTTATTGAGCTAATATTAAGATGTAACTAAACATAATTTCAACTTTAATTTCTTATTTCAAGAACAAACACGTAAAGCATTGGCGCTACTGCGGCCATTAGAGTTCAGTCAAACGTCTCACTGTTTTCCCGCGGTTACGATATTTCGAGGAGTATAACAACGAGGTAATGGTTCATATACATAGTTTAATGGATATATTCTAAATAGATCAATATTTGACTAAAATAATGTAAAAATAATTGAATTTAGCGAAAAATTTCATAAAAATAACCTTACACCTCTCCCTACTACAACACCCTAAAATCCATAGATACATTTTTTTTTCTCATGGATTCGGAAAGAAATGAGAACTCAACCCTTTCAGCTTTTGTTATTCTAACTATAGACAAAAGACGACAATTCGACATTATTCGTTCCGTTACTCTTATTTATTTTTTAAGCCATTCTGCCAGCCATTAGTTTATTTATAATTAAAAGGCTCATAAACTTAGTACTGAATGAAAAAATCTTTCGATTCTAAATTTAGAAGTAGTTAAGTAAACCATAAATTGGGAAAATAAAAATTAGGCAATATAACAACATAACACGTTGTATTATAGTTGTAGTATTGAAACTATCATTTCATATTCGATTATTTTTTCTAATAATATTATTTTTTAATCGGAAAATAACAAATTATTTGACTCTTTATTAGCGAAAAAAGAAAAAAAATTAAACACTTATTTGTAATAACTATAATAAAAATAAAAACCAATATCTTAGAAAAGAGGACGTTAGAAAAGGGTCTATATATGATTGAATACGTAATAACTACGTTAATCTCAAGAGACCGGTTTCCCCTGGAGTTACACGTAAAATAATAAATTGAATAGAAAAGAAGAAGGCCGATGTCTTTTGCCTGCCCAGTGGCTAAACAACAAAAAAAAACATAGGACACTTGTAGGTGTGTGTGTCATGTCAGTCAGTGTGATGTGATGTGATTGTGATGTGACGTAAACAATAGAAATATTTTGTAAATAAATCGATTAAAAATAAAAATCACGAAATCCAGTCCTTAGCTGTTGGACAAGTAATGAAATAATGCTGTGTTAACTTTAAATTGAATTACAAACCAAAAAATGGGCAACTCTACTGTAAAACAACACTATGAAACTGCTGCGAAAACAGGCGTTTTACAACTCTCTGATAACAAATTGAAAGATATACCTCCAGAAGTCATCAATCTTAGTGAAGTTTTGAGAAATTTGGATGTATCAAAAAATAAAATAAATATATTGCCTGATGATATTTCAAGATTGAAGAATTTGAAGTTACTTAACTTGGAAGTAAACAAACTACAGGTTCTACCCAATTCCATTGTCAACTTGAAGAAGTTAGAAGTGTTGAATGTTTCACATAATGTGTTGTCCTCGTTACCATTGTCATTTTCGAACCTGAGTCATTTGAAACAAATATATTTAAATAACAATAATTTAAAGCACTTTCCTCTGCAGCTAGTTGGTTTGCCAAACTTAGAAGTTGTGGACCTATCAAACAATAAAATTATCGAGATCCCATGCGGTATGGCAGATTTTCATGCAACTGAGTTAAATTTAAGTCAAAACGAACTATCACAAATCAGCGAAGACCTGCATAAAGCTCCAAGATTAAAGATATTGAGATTAGAAGAGAATTGTTTAACTTTGGATGCTATTAACCCTAGTTTGCTGCGGGACTCGAAGTTGCATACTTTAAATGTTGATGGCAATTTATTTGAATCAAAACAATTGGTGTTGGTTGAAGGCTACAATGAGTACACTGAGAGATACATGGCTATGAAAAAGAAAATGTTTTAATTTTTTATCACAGGAATATAACTTTTATAGTCACTATCATGTAAATTTGTATTAATTATTGTTGCACTGTTTAGTAAATTATTTCCTTACAATAGATATACAGCTATGAAGAAAATGTTTTAATTTTTTATCACAGGAATATAACTTCCATAGTCACTATCATGTAAATTTGTATTAATTATTGTTGCACAGTTTAGAAAATTATTTCCTTACAATTTATTATTTTATTCAATAATATACACAATCATAGTTCCTAAGTTTATACCATGATCCAAATTTGAAGGAAAAATTAACTTTTTTTTTGTATTTCACTTTCACTTTTTTTGTAGATTATTACATGATCATAAACATTATAGTATATTTTTAGTCAACATTATTATGTCTAATATAATTTTAGTTTCACATGGTCATATATTATATTAAATACATTGTTGTTATTATTTTATTTTTGAATAAAATTATTCATTTGGCAAGTACCTAAGTATTTTTTTACTTTTAATACATAAAATATAATATGTTTTAAACTGATAGGTATATTTATAATTTTCTAACAAACAAGACCTTGTAGACTATGATACAACAACAATTGATTAACATAGCGGAAGGTTATCAGTTAATAGGTACATACATAGCGACATACAATACAATACATAGCGAAACAGGTGCCAATAGATCCATCCCAACGTCAGTAAAATATACAATACCTCCCTAGGTACATAATTAGGCATAGGTCAACATAGTGACTAACTCTCCACTCAAGTTTACGTTGTGACTTGTAATTTTTCCTATAACATTTTCCAATCATTTAGAAATGTTAGTGAGAATCAATCTCTACAAAAATATAAGTAAGTACCTAGTTAGTGCTAAGTGTTAAGGTAGTAGGTACCTACTACTCCACTTAGCTTCTCACTTACTAAGCGTATAATATCACCGTCACCGCGGTACCTACATGGATTTTCCTGTAAGAAAAGGGTAATTGGGTACAATTTAACCTGTTTTGATAATTTATAAAATGTAGGTATTTACTTAGTTGAAATTTTAAAAAGTTTTTTAATCTAGCATTAACAAAATTGCGTCGATCGTTATTGGTAGGTTAGGTACCTACTTAGTGCTTAATTTCGTACTTAAGTAGGTACACTGGACAATAATGTTCATCATATGGTTAAATAACGAAACTTCATTGCAGTGTCTTGATCTGAATCGATCTCTTTTCATACCTAGGTACTTTGTTTCAAATAATGGTCTTTCACCAATAGACATATTATTACAATAGATATAGTATATATATATAAATAATTAATAAATGAATAGAGTAGGTAGTTAAATGTTTATTTAAAATAGTTCATTATCAAAGCAACGATGTTTGTGTTTAGCTCTGGGTGCAATAGGTATATAATATGCAGCGGGTGATATGAAGACCTTTAAACCTTGCATCAAGAAGCGTGCAGGCAACCTTGTTTTTGGGGCTTGTGATACATAAGTTTGCTGAGTACCTACCTATATAAACGAATAAAATATGATTATTTTTAAACGAATAAAATATTTTTATTCGTGTCTAAATATTATGTACAATCATATTAAACATTATTGCTGCAGAATTCACATATTGAACTTGTGAAACTTTTGCGATTTGTTAACATACCTAATTAAGAAGTTTAAAACGGGTCTTTATCGTAAATCACGCCTTTTAAACTTCTTAATTAAATTCACATAATATAGGTACCTATTGTTATTTAAATTCTAGCCCCAAACTCAACAGATCTTGTGTTATGGGTACCTACTTACTAAATAACTGTTAGAGGAACATAAAATAAGATGCGTCAACGATACAATTCCATCTGCGGTTATCGCGTGGTTCAACTATCGGCGAATGACGTTATCCATGTAGGTAAATAAGTATTATGTCGAACTTGGCTGTCACTCTTCCGAATACATCACACCACTCACACTTCACCAGTGCGATCGCTGGCTTGTAGCGGAGTGGTCGCGCAATCCTGTAACACCAGCACGCCAATAAATACGCGTATTTATCAGCTAAGTGACACACAATAGAGTTTTATTCGCGAATTGTAGTGTGTTTATAAGGTTAACTAGGTTCAACTATCGGTTGCTGAGGTGTTAGTGGTGTGCCGGGCGTGGTTTCCCGATTTTAACGGGAAAGGTGAGTGAAGGGACCCTATTGTTGTGTAAATACAGCGGCGTGGTTCAGTTCGAAAGTTAGGCGCATTTTAAATGCTCATTTTGAATGATCAACGTTTTGTTTAGCGCTATTGTGGATATAATAAGACTGCATGTAGGTATAAGACTTTGACACAATATCTACCCAAAACTTCTAGCTTAGCTTGCTTATACGAATACCTAAGTGAAATCTTAAAATAAAAATGTATTTTATAGTTGTTCCAATACAACCCTTATTATTAATCTAAGGCACTTTTCTATTATAACACCTAAATGTACCTACGCCTGTATTCAGCAAATAAATGATTACAATTTGAATTGAATTTGAATATAATTACTAAACCAATATTAATACTTAACCAATATTTCTAAATTTATTTTCCTGGCTAGACCATTATTTATAAAAAAAATCCCATAGTTTTTAATAGTTAAATATGTTCCTAGGTAGGTAGGTAAGTTAAGTATGTAGGTTGGGATTAGGTACAATCGAAACAACAAAAATTGATACTAATTTTTTTTAGGCTAGAAACTAAGAGTCACCTTTCTTTCATTATTAGGTATTTTATAATACAAACTGATACTAACCAATTCGTGTACTTTTAAACTGAACCTTATCAGTTACTTATTTACATAAAAATATATAAATAGATAGGTAAGTTTGAACACAATGTTATTCTTACAAACTGATAAACTTGTCCCTAATCCAATAACGTTAAAGAAAAGTATTGAAATACAGAAATAGAAAAATAGGAAAATAGGGTTCCTTAGTGTTTTTCGAATTATTACAATACAGACAGTTCTTTAACTCTATGGAACAAAATAAAGAGCTCGTTGATGTCTTTTCTAAGATAACTTTTAAGTCGGTTCGTCCCATTTTTCTATCGACTATTTAACCCGTCCGAGATTTGGTAAAAAAAATCAAAGTAGGTATTATCAAACAGTTTTAATTAGTAAGAGGTCACCTTAGTCGGTCAAGATTTGTTTTTAGCCTGGTTTTGCTTGGGGGAAGTACGGGCAAGTTATATTTAGTTATGTATTTATCATATTATTCATTGACATTTATTTGTAGTTGTTTGACATTTTTATATTATTACTATTTTTAATTCAGCAATCGTTCTATAATTATTTGACATTATTGCGTAGGTAAAGATAATTTTACCAATAAATTGATGATTTGTTATTGATTATTAATAGATTTTCTTATACTTATGACTTTCGTAAACAAATTAATAATCGTTAATTATTGGGGGTCTCTGGGTTATCGTTGTTTATCTTGACGCAATCACGTGTAATGCTACTGATATCTAGGTGATATGGAGATAGGTGCAAAGGTTGCCAGGAAAATTATTAACACTTATTTCGATGATTACTTTTTTCTACAGATTTAATGTTAAAAAAGTTCTTTATATAAAAAACACTGGACTATTCATATAGGAACATCTAGCCCCGTGGTAATCTCGAAGGTATTACGGGCGCTAGATTTCTGATATACCACATACAAAGATACATTTTTTTAATTATTTACATAATTATATGTATGTATACCACTAAGACACTAAACAAATATTTACATTTTATTAGTTTTTGTGTAAAGGGTTTGAATTATGTTACTTTTCCAATACGAAAACTTAAGCACTTTTACCGCAAAAAAATACATATTATAACGCGGGCAGAGGTGCGGGTGGAAAGTAGGTACTATCATATTCCTATGATGTATATTCTTGGCCACAAGTATTAGGTAGGGACCTTTAGTATTTTGTAATTTTAAATACATATATCGGTACTAACAGAATATATAGGTACACATCTACATATACATATATGGGTCCATGAAAGATTGCATCGAGGTTGATACGAGTCAAGACTTATTAAAATTCCAGGCAGCATATGATCGACCTTACTATATAAAGAGTTGTCGTGTGTTCAAATCATGAACGTTTTCACGAACACCTAGGTAGGTCCTTGATAGATTTATTAAAGTTGACCATAAAATAGTTTTCTTCTTTTCTTCTACCTACCTATATCCGGCTCTGAGAATGGAGATAAAATGTATTGCATGTCGAATTAATATTAATCCGCAAAAATATTATCGTATAATTTTAAAAGTACCTAATGCCTTATCTGATAATGTGGCACGTACCTAGATAAATAACAATATTTATCGAGTAATATCTAGGGAATTAATAGGGGATTATCACCCTGGATTTTAGATGTTGCTAACCGCAATTTAAATAAGTACCTACTTAGATGTGAAATAAATAAAATCGAGAATAAAAAGACGGGATGAAGGAAGGGCGGCTGTAATATTAGTATTTAATTAAATCTTTGGACAAATGTCTATTTCCTTATAAAATATTTGTATACTTTAAACTTGTAAAAACTGTTATGCGTAGCTTCACCCGTGTTTAGTATTTCCAAAGTTCTTTAGGCTAACTTTTGGCATAAGATCTAGAAAAAAGCCTACAAATTGGGTCTGTGGTTTTGGCTTTATGATGATGGTAATAGTAGTAAAGATGTGATTATTTATAAAGTTGTTTTATTTTCAGGACAAAACTTCAAAATGGCGGCATTCAACGTTATTCTAGGATGTGTGATGGCGGCTCTTATAATTTTGTTCACAATCAGCTCCAGTGCCAGATATTACATTAAGGTAATGCGATAAGTATGGTGCAATAAACATTCTTAACTAGCAGATAAGTAACTATTACGGCAGAATTTTTATTTTATTTATTTTATTTTTATTTATTTATTCAACAAAATCCACAGCCCTTAAAAATATATACAACAATGTTTCATATAACAGAACTTACGGCCAAAGAAACGGATTTACTTTTTATAAAATGTATCTTATAGCTATTTTTAATTATTAATACTTACATTATACATAATTATATTGAGATACCTATCTAGGTACTTAATATTTTTTTAAAAACATATCACTTTTAACTTATACTATTCCATCACCAATAAATAAATAAATATTGCTGGACAATTCACACAGCAACATCTAGCCCTGTGATAAGCTAGAAGCTTGTGTTACGGATGCTAGATTTCTTATGCACGTAATATAATATTTACAAACACAGATTTACAGGCACTCTGAATATATTGCAAATATTTGCAGATCGTATATTTTTTTGTCCCGAGGCGGGAATCGAACCATCTTGCGTCGCAGGCGGAATATCGCCCGCTGCGCCAAAGAGGTCTTCAAAATTTGTAATTGAATACAATAAAGGAAAAAAAGCGGAACATCTAGTTTTAAGTTGTCATAAAACTATTATAATAAGTATGTAGTAACATGACATGACCATAGCTTACCTACTTAACGTTGCGTGACGATCATTATTAACCATGTTTCATCATAAATGAGTTATTTTATAATGGTACATGATGCTATAATATAAAATCTCGTGATGAGCCCAGATTATTCTGATGTAGCTATGCTAGATAGCTATGGTCTTGCTTCTAAAGTATTACACCATCAGTAGAGTTACTGTGCTTAGTACTAGAAAAGTAAATAATTATAATGCATTGTTAATTTCACGCGAGTCTAGTAGATGATTGATTCAGATTTATTCCTTAAAATCACAAAAATTTACTTGCCACGTCATCACTTTTTTTTATGGATGTGCGTTGAACGAGGGATTGCATATTGCATTTTTGCAAAAACTTGAAAGCAATTCTTTGCATAAAATATAATACGTTGTAATTTGTAAATTACAGTAGTATTTCAAAACCATAACCTTGTCCCATTTGTAAATCAGTTTATCGAATCAATAGTCATAAACTATTTATTGAGCCGCCCCCGGTCTTTTCGTTTCGAAATTCAAATGTTGCCCGTTGTCATGGGGACCAGGGTCAGACTACGAGTAGGTACCTTTCTATAATATGGGGTTGTATTGTATGATACTGTTACGTGATGTGGAGTATGAGATTTAAGTCAACGTAATCATCATCATTAGATCTCTAGCTAGGATGACCGCTGCTGGAGATGTTTTAAGTATTTTATGTAATACTAGCTTTCCGCCCTGCGGCTTCGCCCGCGTTTTACACTTTCCTACAATTTTCTTTGCTATATTATAGCCCTATGTTACTCGAGGATAATGTAGCTTTCCAAAGGTGAAAGAATTTTTGAAATGGGTCCAGTAGTTTCGGAGCCAATTCATTACAAACAAACAAATCTTACCTCTTTAAAATATTAGTATAGATAGTATAGATTTAAAACCATGTAAAATAACAGCTATCTCGGACTAGTAAACCGCAAAACCGCAGTTATATGGAGAAATTATAAGGTTTCTTTATTTGACTACGGAACCATGAAAATTTGATATCGCATATTCAATTTTAGACCCCGTCTACGGTTTCAGGAATTATGTAAACTACACAACAATATTGACGTTTTTGGAACAACTTATACATATTAATTATCATAGACTAATTTAAGTCTATGATATTATAAAGTTTAGATCGCTTACATTATTATAATAAGGTTTATATCTAATTTGTACTTTCTATTTTGTCCTCAGTTCACTTTGTTCGTCATACTGTCGCTTATATTCGCGTCTGCACCGATCCCACTTATGCTGATTAAGCCATTTGACCCAAGAAATGCACTGTAAGTACCAACCAACCTTATTACCTACATGTAAGTCTTTAACAGACTTATTATTTTGTGATTTTATGTGATAATAATTAACATTATACATATTTTATTCTATAAGTACTAATAAGTAGTAAGGCAGGTACTGTATTTAATAGATACCTAGTTAAAGATATTGTTATGTTTGATTGAGTTTTTATAAATTTTTTTTATTTTAAATCTAGATTATCTAATTATAAAAATGTTAACCCATTCACAAAGTGTTCCCTATGCGTAATATGGACGAGTGTCATGGGCAAAGCTTATAGCTGGTAAATTTAATAACGCGGACAAAGCCGAGGGGTGGAATACTAGTTACAGAATACATTTTGAAAAACCCTAAAACATAAAGAAATACAAATTTGAGAATATTGCAAAATCTTACGATTGCATTTCATATTGCTGACGCTGATTTGGCTACAATGCATTTCTCAAACAATAGATTTTTATATGCATCATGATTTCATGATATTGCGAGATACTTATGTTATTGTTTCATCAGGGAATAGGTATCTACTATTTTTTCTTTTACTTTAGGTTGGTTATCTATGATGTGATCTGACCATTGTTCATAGGTAGCCATTAGATCATCGTTTACATAGAATGTCCGCTAAATTGCATTAAATTGCTGAATAATGAGGGTATAAATGGACTGAATTTTCTAGAGCGGTTTCAAACAAACTTTAACATTATACAGCTACAGTTACCTACCCTATTGTGTTCCCAACTACCCAGGGCAGGCTAATTTCATAATCACCCCTTAATCACCCCGCTTGTCAAGTGCGGGTTGGTGAATGATATCCTCAAACTTTTTTAAAGTTCTCACAACATGGCGGTTTCCTCACAATTTTTGCAAGAAGAAATAAATGGTTTATTTAAAGAAATCAAATTTACATAAAAACAAAAACAATCCAAAAGTAATTTATTCATATCCGGGAGGGATTATCCCCTCAATAAGGTATTGCAAAGGCTTCGAATTGCCATTTTTAAAATGGCTATATACGAATCAATTAAAAACCACTAACAAACACTTTTAAAAATGATAACAAGCTATAATTACAGTGGTGGACATCTAATTAGAAACACCTAGTCACTTGACATTTTTATAAAGTAACTAACATTATTATAGCATTTAATAGGAGGCAATTTTTTTTTCACTACTTTACAATGTACTTTAATATCTCTAGTTTAATTACAAGCAATAGGTAATATTTGACAACCAAGACGACAATAAAAATAAATGTCAGTGAAACAAAAAGTATCAAAATCGTTAGGACTGGCAGAATGGACAACTAATTAGAAACATTGTATGACTTGGTTCGAAATTTGATTTTTTTAACTGAAATACAGTTCTCACAATTGCATACACATTGTAAATATTGCCGCCATTTCTAACTCATTACGAAAAGTTACTATTTATTGTTGTTTTATAAAAAATGGGTAAAAATAAGAGCTGTGATGCAGCAACGAGAAAAATTATAGTGAATTTTCATTTAAAACAAAAATGGAGTTACAGAAAGATCGCCGATTATTTGGAATGTTCCGTAAAGATGATATTTAACGCCCTCGCACATTTCAAACTACACGGAACATCAGATAACGTGCCAAGAAAACTTCGGCCCAGGAAGACTACAGTTCAAGAAGACAGGCTTATGCTTCGATTGGCTAAGGCGGACCCCTTTAAAGGATCCAATGTTATAAGAAAAGAGGTATTTTCAGAAGACGATCCTCGACACGTGTCCACTAAACTAGTTCGTAGACGGTTGGTTGAAGGAAAATTGTTCGGAAGGATCGCTAGAAAAGTACCACTACTAACCAGGCAACATAGAGAAAATCGTCTAGCATTCGCTCGCAAATATGGCAGTTGGACTATTCATCAATGGAAAAAAGTTTTGTTTTCAGATGAAACTAAAATTAATTTGATTAATTCCGATGGAAAACGATATGTACGACGACCAATAAACGAGGCTTTGAATAACAAGTACACTAAAAAGACAGTTAAGCACGGTGGTGGAAATGTAATGGTGTGGGGATGTTTCTCAAGGTACGGGATTGGTCCCGTGAAAAAGATTGAAGGGCAAATGGATCAATATCAATACAAAAATATCTTGGAAGAGACAATGATTCCATATTCCGAGGAAAATTTGCCAGTAACTTGGATATTTCAGCATGACAACGACCCAAAGCACACAGCACGCAGCGTTAAAGCGTTTCTTGCAGAACAATCCGTGACAGTATTAGAGTGGCCTGCCAATAGTCCGGATTTAAATCCCATAGAAAATTTGTGGCACACCATAAAGACCAACCTGTCGCAGAAACATGTTACTAATATTCATGGACTTAACAGTGCATTTGAAGACGCTTGGAGAAGTATTCCTGTAGAAACTTGTTATAAATTGATTGAATCAATGCCGCGTCGCTGCAAAGCTGTTATTGATAATAAAGGCTACCCTACCAAATACTAATTGTCTAAGGATGTATTATTTTTAGTATTTTTCAAAACTATTGGGGTTTTATTCAAATTAAAAATGATTTAAGTAATGATTTTTTTGTTGTTTCTAATTAGTTGTCCGGTTTGTATCTCGTTTTTTATTTTGTTATTAATATAACTATCAGTTTTAGAAAAACAACCTTTGTTTTCTGTTATTAAAATGGTATAACAATGCAATATAATATCCGATACATCGATTTTAATACGTAGGGACACTCAATGAAACGTTAACAATTAGTTCGAAAGGGAATTTGCAATAAAAATATACACCCAGGTAGGTGTTTCTAATTAGATGACCACCACTGTATATGTGCATAAAATGTTAATTAAAATAGGTAAATAATATATTATGCAATGTCTATCTTGCTGTAAGCAGATTTTAACATACCATGATTTAAATGTTTTTTAGTTTCCCAATATTTGACACTGTTTCAAGCGCCATCTTCACGGATAGAAATCAAAAAAAAGAAAAACATTTAAACCATGGAATTTTACGTTCCAAGTTCAAATATGTATAGTATGTTATACGTTCTCTGTTTGTTGTTTATTTATGTTGTTTGTGGTACAGGATCCCGGCAGCGCTGCTAAGGATATCAGCTCGCATGCTCGGATTGCGCTGGGAGGTGCGTGGGCTGGAGAACGTGGATAACAGCCGGGGCGCGGTCGTGCTGCTCAACCACCAGACTGGACTTGATTTGTATGGTGAGTTCAGTTTAAAGAAATTTATTAGCTCAAAAAAGAACAAGGTTCACTTATATAATGAGCTTAAAATGGCGAGTTCTACGCTTTATAGACATTATGCCTAGTTCGGACTAGACGAGTATTTGACTCGAGTACCTACCGAGTAATTTTTCCACTACCACATTTTTATGTCTTTAGGCGTTATGATTTGACTATTAATTTAAAATTTTATAATTCTTGTGATTTGCCATATTAAACCTTTCTTTGCAGTGACAATTTTTATACGGTAGACGTAATATGAGTCAATAACAATAACGCAAAATATTAAAAAAATCTGTTGATCTGTGAAAATTTTATATACCTATGTTGTATAAAAGTGAATTAATATTATGAAACAAAACGAAAGATTAAAAGGTTTTTTGTTTAGGTGCAAAGCTTTCGATTTTAATTCGTTTGAATTTTGAATTATACCTACATCGCTTTTTTGCATACTATGATGCATATTACTATGCTAATTTTATTAAAATGTATGAGATAACAGGATAATCAGCTTAATTTATATTCAAATGTGCTTAAAACTACATATACCTACCTAGGTAAAAGTAGGTAATGTTAGCTACGATAAATACTAAATACCAAAACATCAAACCTATTTCGTATTTCCTGAAGTGTTTACCAAAACCCAGAAGATAATGTTGCTATTTACCTATGGAGGAAATAATGTTATGTTCATAGTTCAATTAATGTTCAGAATTAATATCAATACATTGAATGTATTGATACTATAAATTTTATAGTACCTAACGTAACTGTTTCTTAGGTTTTGGGAAGAAAATTACATAGAATAAACCAAGATTTAGATTGGTTTCGAAAAAAATCAGTGTGATTCGTTTACTGTAGAGATTTTATTAAACTTTGCATTCCATACTAGGAGCATGGTAGATGGTAGGCGATCTTATCGATTAGTTATAGGTACCTTGGATGTTTGCTTTTTAACTAATACCTACATTTAAATCCTTAAACTTTATTTAAATTATAAATAATGTTTCTTAACATAAGTATAAATAAAATCTTAAACCTAATGAAATCAGTTTGGCACGTGTCTCTCTAGTAAGCAATTTTTATTTGTAAAATTAGAGGTTCATGCATGATCCTATCTACCTTTTAACCCTTAATATAATAGCTTATATCCTTTCGAATCGTGTCTTATCTAAATGACCTCATTCTGTTTTCACTAAACAGTCTCATTAGTCATTTAGACTATGACAAAATTACGTCGTAGATTGTGACATCTAGACGTGAACTTAATAATTGTTTATTTTATTCAAGGATTTCAACGCGCATTGTTGTTCAGCCCAATAATTATCTTCCAATATTCGAGTGTGTAGCAATAGGGGCCGAAGTTTTCGAGTTGAAACCACGGATCGGCAAACGCAGCGTCGGACGTCCGCCTACTAGATGGACGGATGAGTTGGTTGACCGAAACAACTGGATATCTTTAAGGGAGGCCTATGTCCAGCTATGTACGTCCGATGGCTGATATGGTGTGTAGCAATAGCAACACAGGTGTTGTCTGAGAGTAGAACACTATTTATCAGAATGATTCATATTTAGCATTGTGTAAAGTACAAGTGAGTGTACCAGTAATATAATGTGTTATTTCATTCGTCTTTTAATAATTAATTAACTTATAATTATATTAAAATGTAAAAGAAAAGAACAATTGGTTCTCTTATACCTCATACTCTAAATAGATCCTAATCAACAGTAAAATCTGTAAGGTCAGATACCTACCTAAATATTTATTTGTGATTTAACCTTCTTACATAATCCATGTCTGGTCATAATCTATCTGAACTAGGTATGTTTACCATAACACGGTCAACGTATGACTATGACGCAATGCTTAGCCTACACTTGAATGAATCACTAAACTTGATAAATAGTTCAAACAACCAGGTAAACTCTAAACGTTATGGTATAGATTAAAATAAATTACCAATGTATCCTATGGTAAGACTGAATGCCAGTAAACATTAGTAGTAATTTGAACGTAACTACCATAATGATTACAGCTATATTCATTAGATAGGTAGGTCAGTTAGGTACTTACTTAGGTATTCAGTAGGAAGAACAACAAGAAGACTTGTTTACTTAGTATCTTTGGAATGATCAATCAATACCTACTAGCAGAGAGTAACTCGTATACAGTATACAGGTACAACATTATTATGTAAAAAAAATTAAGTGAAAATTAATTACCGGAAAACTAAAACATACCTACATATTACATTTATATACCTAGTACCTATGTAACGTCTCTATTTGCACATCCTACTACTAGCGGTGCCCGCGACTCCGTCCGCGTTTGTGGGCCACCTCTTATCATAACTGGAGCAAGAATTTAAATAGCCTATTTTATGTCCCGCCCGACCCTTACAGATTTATTATTAGTAGGTATAGAAATATGACGTTGGCTGGCTGGTAAACAATAAATTTCGATCATATTTCATTTGAATAATTATTGTTTGTCTGTTTTATCTTATTTTCGACGAATTTCATAACTATACGTAAAATAATCTATTCAGGGATTATTTTACTTGTAGTAGTAGGTACCAATATTATCTCTTCATGAAATTAAATTTATTGCAGGCAATTTTGGCTTTATGTAGGTTAGATAAGTTAAGGAGATAAAGTGTAGGAAAAAATATTGGGTTTCTGTGAAACATTCGGTATCTGTGTGTAGAAATATACTTGTTTCTATTGATAATGTTTGTAAGATATTACTTTGCTTTCTTCTAAGAAAAATATGTATTTGGGCTAGCTAGGCTCAATTTTGTTAGGTAAAATTGTAGATTATTAGTATTGTGCATTTGGACATTTTGTATGGAGCTAGACAAAATTAGTCCATAATTAAAAAAAAAATAACGGCGACCAGTCATGTCAATCAAAAAAGAGTAAATGATTACAAACAAAATGAACAAAAATAAATAATTTAAATCGTATTAAAAGCACTTTGGCATATTTTATGTAATTTTTCGAAAATTTGGTAGTTCGACCCTTGTTCTACCGACAATGCGATATGTAGATAACTTTAAAAAAACGCCAGCGAATATTGTCCTTAAAGATAATTGACTTCTCTATTGAATTGGGTGTAACCTGTAATGATAGATAAGTTTGTGTGAAATAAATAAATAAATGTCGGCGGGTCGGCTAGTATTCTATATTTTTGATCATGGTTAAGCTATTTTTTTTTCGGTTATCAGCCCAGAAATCGTGATTAGGAAATAAAATTACCATTAATGTAATGACAACAGTGGCAATGGTCGAATAGTCACATAAGTAGGTGTGTTAGTAGCAAGGCAAGGTCGTTAATGTTTTGGTTTATCAGTAGGAAACCTTGACCGCTAATATATTTCCGGGACCATCCACTTTCAATACCTACTAACACCTACTATATCGTAGTTCAAAAAATTTGTGGAAACCCTGAGAAGACCAGTACCTACAAATATCTTACGAAGTATCTTAAGATATCTTAAGATAATAATACATGTAGCTGGATTTAATAGGCATGACGAAAGATTTTTAAATCCTTTTCCGTAATATGGATACACATTTACTATTTACGAAAGTACCTATATTTTTTTCGTTATTAAAGTGAAGATTAACGAAGTTTAAAGTCTTTTATTACAAAGTCTGGATGTGGTTAGACATCGCAAAACAACCTAATCTTATTTATTTCGATAGACTTTGTACTTTGGACTCAGTTCTCTAGTCATTGTACCTATTTAAGTATGAGTTTTGTAGTTACACACCTAATTGTCTTACCGAAAAAATGTATTTTTTATGTTAAGACAATTTGGAATACAATTTAAGGAATGAACTCGACCAATTTTTTGGATTCCTTGAACATTTTTCACTGGCTTTATAGTGGCTATAACCTGGTATAACTTTGATCGAAGGGTATAACGTATAACCACTAGAATGAACCCCGGATTAACTGAACTCCGAAGCAAGATTCAAGTTTATTTATTGTTTTAATGTCACTGTACAATCAATCCCGCCCTCGCTTTAGCTCGGTTACCTTATTATACTTATTTTTGACATTATTTTTGAATCACTCTATCTATCCTTATCCTTACTTATATTATAAATGCGAAAGTAACTCTGTCTGTCTGTCTGTTACGTTTTCCCGCCTAAACCTCTCAACCGATTTTGATGAAATCTGGTACAGACAATCTTTAGACCCTGAGACAGAACATAGGGTACTTTTTAATTACACGCGGGCGAAGCCGCGGGCGGAAGCTATTTAAAAATAAAAACGCATCAAAATCCGTTGCGTAGGTAGTTTTAAAGATGCATACAGACACCGATAGCGACTATGTTTTATACTATGTAGTGATGTAAAGAGTATCAACATGAGTCTAGAAAAGGAGTATTACCTACAATGTATGTTCCTCTCTCTCCCTCTGCAGTGCTAGCAGTGCTGTGGCCGCTGCTGGCGAGATGCACGGTCGTGTCTAAGAGGTCGCTGCAGTACCTGGCTCCCTTCGGCACCGCCGCGTGGCTCTGGGGCACAGTCTTCATCGACAGAGGCGCCAAGTCCGGACGCGACGCTCTCAATAAGCAATCGGAGGCTGTCAGAGAACATAAGGTAAAATAACGCTTCTAAATTCTCTTGATGATAACAGAAACGTCGCTCGGAATGAACAAAATTGATATTATAATGATAGAGCGAACTAGGAACTCTTTCCTACTTCGCTCTATCAAGGTGTCGGGGGTCGAAGGGATATAGAGGGAAGGGCGGGAAAAACTAAAAAACGGGCTACAGGTTGCTTTTATTTATCTAGTATTTTAATTGTCGACTATTATTATTGTTTTTTATTTTCTTTAAGATTATGATTAAGATTTCTAATATGTAAGTACTTATATAAAACTATAATAATTATGGTACTATGAGTTAATTAGTTACTAAAAAAAATACAGTGAGGTGTCTTCCAAAAACAAACGCAAAAGAGGTTATTTAACACTATAATGTGCCCATGAAACACTATAAATAAACTATAATAAATAATATACACTTGTGGTCATATAATTAAGAACGATTTGAATATATGGAACATTTTTATTATAATCTTCTCATACACCGAGATGTGTACCTTCTGAGAAACAACTTATTATGCTAAAAAATAGCCATAATAATGGAGCAGTGTGTCTTATAGAAAAAAAACAATAAAATCATTTACTATTTTTCTCAAATTTTAATTTTACCGAAATGAGACACTCTCTAATAGTAATGAAGCTGGACATATAATTAAGAACGATTCATTTAACTGCTGGGAAATTGTTTTTTATGGCACTTAAATTAAATCTAAATCACAATAATATGCAGTGCAGAAAATTTTAAAAGTCATTTAATACATTTTAAACTAAATTAAGAGTTTACAGCATATCCACGGCCTTTAAACACCTGCGAGGCATAACCTATTAATTTTTGATATTTCGCAAGATAAATACAGTTCCATTCTTTTAAAAAAGCGTCGTACAGCTCTCCTGTGTTCCCACACTCTGTATTTGAATACTTTTTCTTTATTTTAAATTACAGATTCTCTATTGGCTCTAGATTTAGATTGTTAGCTAGTCAGTCTAAGATAGAAAACCACGAAAGCACACCCAAATTTTCGCATTTCCACCACTATGGTTTAATGTAGCTTTCGAGTACTTAGGGTTGAATGCTATATTCGGAAGACGTAGAACATATCGTTTTCCATCAGAACACACCCTAGTTATTTTCGTTTCGTTAGAAAAAAAGTAAATTTTTTCACTGTCGCAAAGTCCAGTTTTCATACTTTCTCTCAAGTGCAAGCTGATTTTGACTATAGCAAAGTTTCAACATGAGTACCTTCCTTGATATCCTTCCGTGCGATTTTTCTTTTACCACACGTCTTCAAACAGTGCGTGCTGAGATAGCTGAAGGCTAGTTTTCACCAAAATATTCTTGTCTCAGCACATTGGATCCATTAAAGAGTTTTGTAGCCCATACGAATGATGTTTTGGTCATCTCGAGGAGTTGTTTTTCTCTGTTTAGGTACATGTGGAACACTCCGTAGAAGTATGTGATACGAAGTAAAATGCTCAAAAGCGTCGAAAACCATCGTTTTTTAACATTACAGATGGTTGTCTATCTTTTTATAATACCAATTCTTCAGGCGAAGTTTTACTTTTGTGCCGGTGTTTTCTACCCTGGGTTGATAGATCAAAAGCTTTATTTTTATTAACTAAGCAATGCCTTTTTATCTTTTACAGCACTAAATATTGCCAATATTATACAAACAGTTAAAATTCAAACCGTGTTTTCTGTTTAAATTATAAAAAAAGGAATTAACGATTAAGCGTTCTTAATTATATGACCAACCAGTAAATAGGAATACTATGTTTTAAAGTAGTGTATAAAAATTTACGATTTATTTTTAGCTAATCATTGTATACCAATAAGCACGGTGATATTATAGAAACGTTTTACAATACTGAGATAAATAAAATAAATTACATGCAAATAGTTTTGCGTCTTAGTTTGAAAAAATCTTCCCTAAATATTAGCGTTCTTAATTATGTGACCACCAGTGTATACGCTATAATTGATAATGTTACCTAATTTTGATGAATAGCACTCCATATTCTATGTCAAATATAAAAAATACTAGTGAAAGAATTACTTCGATACATCAATTAGTTTCTGATTTAGAAGTAAAACAAGTTGTAACCGTACGACGCGAGCCGCCGGTTACGGTGTGACGTCATAGTTTAGCACGATCAGTCTGGTTCACTCAGTCCGCTTGCATTCGCTTGTTATTGTGACGTAACTATAATAGTTAGAAATATGCTGTCGCGACATTTTTTGTAGATATTAATGTGTTCTACAAAATTGTAGTACATTGTATATTTCTAAAATGAATACTTTTCGCAGCGCATGCGATATAAGATTTTTTTTTTACATCTTGGGTGACATATTTGGGTTTTCCGTGCGGATCCCTACTTTTTTTGAAAATGTAATATAGCTTATAACCTTCCTCGATAAATGGACTATCCAACACTGAAAGAATTTTTGAAATCGGACCAGCGGTTCCTGAGATTAGCGCGTTCAAACAAACAAACAAACAATCAAACTCTTCCGCTTTATAATATTAAGTATAGATTCGTATAGATAAGTGTATAGAAGCGCATAAACAAGTTTTAAATCAAAATAAACGGCCTCACGCATATTGTAAGTTAAATAAATACAAATAAAAGTGGCCAAGTGCGAGTCGGACTCGCCCATGTAGGCTTCCGCAGTAATTGTTTATATGTGTCGGGGCAGACAAGAACATCGTTTGAAATATGACTCAGAACCTGTTTGTACCGCGCGCATCGAACTACGGGTTGCGGCGCGCCGACGACATTACTTGTAAAACTGGTTCGGTCGTGCTTTGTGCCTTTAAATACGACCGTCGGCCGAGCTAGCGGGACATTCTTGTTCGAGCCGTTGGACGGAACGGACCTCTCTTTGTAATTCAGTATTGCTCGAGTTGTTGGACCGAAACATTGTAAATTGGAATAAATAATGGACGTTTCTTCGTGGTTTTATTATCAACATAAAGACGACTGTGACGTTAGACCTGGTGACGTCATAACCAACTAGAAGCCCTCCTGATAAACACACACTCCTCGACATCCTACATACATCTCTATTCGACATCAGAAGTGGGATACGAACCTGAACAAGTGGGGTCACAGATTTGAACAAATGGGATCACAGATCTGAACTCCGGAACTAAAAGCTGCTTCCGTACCAGAAAAGATGGTCAATTCATCCAGTGGGATCCGAACTTCGATAGATCTGAACCTCGATAGCCTTGAGACTGTACGCTGCCACAAGACCAAGAACAAGAAGAAGACTTAGTTAAACCATACTAACGTCAGAGTTTTGGAACTACCTGCACCTTTATAAAATGATGCAAAAACTGACCAAGAAGATGGCTTAGTTAAACCATACTGACGACATATTTTTGGAACTACCTGCATCTTTATAAAATGATGCAAAAACTGACCTAAGACCAAGAAGATGGCTTAGTTAATCCATACTGACGACATATTTTTGGAACTACCTGCGTCTTTATAAAATGATGCAAAAACTGACCCAAGACCAAGATGCCGAGCAAACAAACAATTGACGATCATACTGACGTCAGAGTTTTGAAACTACCCGCATCTTTAAAAGTGATGAAAACAAAATTGATGAAACGCAAATCGGTCAGAACTTAGCCGAGCAAATAAACAATAGACGATCATAGTTTTGAAACTACCTGCATCTTTATAAAGTGATCAAATAAATGATGGAACGCAAATTGATCAGGAAAAAGCCGAGCAAATAAATAATTGGATCAAAATTCCAATGAGAATTCCTACGAACCCCTCTATGAAATATTCTTCAAGAACTAATTAAGTTTATTTTACAGATTCACTTCCGCACTACGAGTACTTGATGATATACTCCGAGAGGCAGATGCATAGCACGCACTGCCTGTCAGTAGGGCTGTGTCGGTGGAAGAAGACGATGCACTAGGCCCTCAAAACACTACTGCAAGCTAGCCCGTGCCATCCACCTCCCATGCTAGACTGCCTGTGCAAGTCTGAGCAAGACTCCGACAGAAACAAAGTTAAGTTGATCATTTTTATAAATTTTCCCCAGAACTCTTACCCTCCGAGACCTTACCTATTCTTCATTAAAACTTTGTTCAACTCGATGGAGTTGTAAACAGATACCAAACTCAAAAGCATTTCTCTTTGTTACAGACAGTTGCAGACCAGGCGGGTGCAAAGCGCGCACCGCCTGTCAGTCATTCCCGCACTACGAGGACCCCTTCGAGGCAGATGCAGAGCGCGCACTGCCTGTCAGTATGGCCGAGTAGGTGGATGAATACGATCCTGTAGTTCTACCATGCAACACTTCTACCTAGGCAAGTACCGTAAACTTTAAGCAATATGCAACCAAAACAAACAAACAAAAGGAAGAAAAAGAAAGAAAAGAAAAAAAAAAAAAATTTTTGCGAACTATTGATTTTACACAAACTAGACTAACAAACTAAGTAATAAAATACGGATTATGATCTTAAACATCAAATAAGAAATCAGTTTGTGTAACTGAGTCAAAAACAATTTAAATAACTATGTCCTAGTATAACATTTTCAGTTCCTCTGGGTACCCCAGCATCGACCTTTCAAATTATCCTTTATCCCCTGTGGACCACGGTGTAGTATAGCCGCCCAGACCACAGCATCGACCTGCCCGTGAGACTTATTTTAAAAATTAAAAATTAAAAAACAATGTATGTGCGTGGAGCATAAACATTGATAAAAATAATAACATAACTCGCTCACTGTCCGCTTTCGTTATCCATTATCCTTATAAACATTTTAACTATCATGTTTTAAATTATCGCTGATAATTTGGTGTTTGAGATCAACTTCCTACCTTCTACTAACCTCTAAGAAAAATTCTACTTTATGAGAAATTCCAAGAGTACCTTAATAACCATGCAAGTACGTGGAGTGCAAGCATTGGCCATAAAATTATAAAACAATGTAAATACGTGGAGCATGAACATTGATAACAATAATAATAACTCACTCACTGTCAGCTTACCTTATCCATTTTTCTAATAAACATTCTAAGTACCATGTTTTAAACTTTCGCTGATAATTTGGTGGTTGAGATCCAATTATCAGAACAAATAACCTTGCACCAAATTATCAGCTAGTGTACCTTTGAATGGATACCTAGCTCAGAGAAACTTTTTCATCTTTTCCAGAAAAACGACTGGTGCAGAGCGCGCACCATCTATCAGCATGGCCGTGTCGGGGCAGACAAGAACATCGTTTGAAATATGACTCAGAACCTGTTTGTACCGCGCGCATCGAACTACGGGTTGCGGCGCGCCGACGACATTACTTGTAAAACTGGTTCGGTCGTGCTTTGTGCCTTTAAATACGACCGTCGGCCGAGCTAGCGGGACATTCTTGTTCGAGCCGTTGGACGGAACGGACCTCTCTTTGTAATTCAGTATTGCTCGAGTTGTTGGACCGAAACATTGTAAATTGGAATAAATAATGGACGTTTCTTCGTGGTTTTATTATCAACATAAAGACGACTGTGACGTTAGACCTGGTGACGTCATAACCAACTAGAAGCCCTCCTGATAAACACACACTCCTCGACATCCTACATACATCTCTATTCGACATATGAAATAGTTTATGACGTACTATAAAAAAACTACTTCATAGATTTCGTTCAAACCAATTTTCGTTGTTAGTTTTTATGGTTATGTACAATATATATTTTTTCTAGATTTATCATCTTCTTATTTAAGAAACTAGAGGAGGGGGGGACACTCTGTTTTGCACTTTGGAAGAGTCTCACGTCCAAACTATTGAGTTTAAAATTAAATGGTTTTAGAAATATTGTTATGATTTTTAAAGACCTATTCATCGATAACCCACACGTATGGGTCCGATTAAAAAACGTTTTTAAGTTTCAGTCCTATGTATGGGGACCCCCAAATGTAATTTTTTTTTTCAATTTTTTTATGAAATCTTAGTACGGTTCACGGAATACATCTACTTACCAAATTTCAGCTTTATAGCTCTTATAGTTTCGGAGAAAAACGGCTGTGACATACGGACGGACGGACGGACGGACGGACGGACGGACGGACATGACGAATCTATAAGGGTTCCGTTTTTGCCATTTGGCTACGGAACCCTAAAAAAATAGGTTTAGTACATCTGTAACGTTCAAGCTACTACATTTACATCCTAAGTATCTATCCTACTTCCTACGAATAGTATAAATGCGAAAGTGAGTGGGTGTGTTTGATATCTTTCACGAAAAAACTACTGAACGGATCTGGACGAAGTCTAGAATAACACATAGGCTACTTTTAATCCTAAGAAAATGTATAGTTCTAGATGTTGATTGATAAGAAGTGTACTCGTTTGCAATAAATCAATGTATTGTTCATTTAAATTTACTAAGAAGCTAGTTTGCAATAAATCAATATTGTTTATTTAAATTTACTAAGAACAGCGGTACCTACCTATAGTATATAGATAAATACCAATAGCAATAAAACTTTAATACATATAGGTAATATTGTCTTTAACGTCAAAGTTTAATGGTAGGTACCTAGGTACTTCTACTATTTGAGTTATCTTCATCCATTTTATAAATCGAATAATATTTAAGTACTACTATTAAACTATTAACTTAATACGCGGACGAAAACACAACAAAATACTGCGCAAGCTATTGCACTACTACTATAATCTGCTGGCGACTTGATACTAAGCGGGCCGTGGCCCGCGCGACGTTAAACTATGACGTCACAAGCGCTCATGTGACTGTTAGCGAGACTCGATATTTTTCGAAACTTTGAATGCATATAAAATCAAAACTACTAGGTACTTTTTAACTAAACAAAAACTAGTGTATTTGTATACACACAGGCTTTACTGATACAACATTTCAAGCGATTTGGCATACCTAGTAACATTACTTATTAAACGCTTGTATCTACGGCGCGGTGTGTGGCGTGTGTGCTATACTCTCGTTACTGATGAGGCAAAGATAGAGTTTAAACATAAATTATTTACCTCAGTCGCTAACTTTGAACTTTAACGGAAATTGTCGACATTTGCGTCTTTGTATTGTTATAATGCAAGACAAAGTACCTATTTGCTTATGATAAAGAGTAGTTTGCGTTTACGTCATAACGAGCGAAATGTTTGTGATTGTGGCATCGTTATGTTTATGTGACGTGATCAATGCGTAAGCTCAAGAGTTTTTTTATGTCTGTCTGGATGTGTCCGCTTAGTGATAAGGATACATGTTAGAACGTATTTAACTTTGTAGTTTATTTTAGATTATTTTTATTTATGTTCCTACTTTCCTAGCACCCGTCGCAATACAAGCCTCGAGCTTACCACGGGGATAGATGTTACGGTGCGAATTGTCCATCAATATTGTTGTTGTCCAGTAATATTTATATCTATACTAATTATACTAATATTATAAAGAGGAAAGATTTGTTTGTTTGTAATGAATAGGCTCCGAAACTACTGGACCGATTTCAAAAATTCTTTCACCTTTGGAAAGCTACATTATCCCCGAGTAACATAGGCTATAATATAGCAAAGAAAATTGCGGGAAAGTGTAAAACGCGGGCGAAGCCGCAGTGCGGAAAGCTAGTTAGATTATAAATATGTATTATATTATTTTTATCATACATTATTTGGTGCGTAATAAAGTATATGATAGATATGTAATATGTTTTTAAGGCCTAGTGACCACTTGATACCAAAACATTTTGCAAGTCTGTATCATAGATGATGTTATTTGAAAAAGTTTCAGATTTATATTTTTATCACGGACCTTCGACATAAGTAATTTAATGTATTTTATGTTCAAAAATAACATGACCTTCTTTTATTTTTAAACATCTGGTATGTACCTACGCTGTCCTTCCTTGAGACTCAATCAATGAAAGTTATACTTATAATATTTCATACGTACGGACGGATATTAAATGTAAGGTGTTAATTTTATTTCGTGAAATTGTTTTCCGACTTGGACCGACTACTGTCTACATTACATTAACAATTTTATTTTATAAATAGATAATAACTTTAATATTGCTGGATAATTCACACAGAACTAGCGCCGTCCCTTGGCAAGAAAGGTTGTGTTGCGGGTATTTTGATACGGTATAGTAGTGATGTAACTAATAGAATAGGTATACATTTTTATTATACGAATTGTATACTTACAAACATTGTATAGAGCTGTGTTGGCTAAGTATGGGGCACACTCGACTTTTATTTCGAAGTTCGTGGGATCAAACCCCGCCGCGCACCTCTGATTTTTCTTCTTATAATATATGTGTGCTTTGAAAACACGTGCTCTAACGGTGAAGGCAAACATCATGAGGTAACCGGCATGTTCTGAGAAATTTGAAAAGTTCAAAGGACATGTGTCATTCACCAGCCCGCCCTTGGCCAGTGGTAAATTAGACCTAATCTCTCTCGTCAAGAGAGAAGTGTGTCCCAGCAGTGGGAGCGTAAATAAGAGTGATTATGACACAAACATTGGTCCTAGGCGGCTGTTGAATCCGCAATTTTATGTCTGTATATTTCGTAATGATTTCATAACTGCATACCTACAGCTGAGCGTTTATGGATGCATTTAAGTCATCGACTATACGAGGCGGAGCAACGAACTGAAGCTACACTTATTGATGCCATGAATCAATGGACTCATACATTAATGATCTAGAACCGTAGTATAAGGAAGCATTACGTTATTGTGTTATTATTCATTGATTATTATTGAGGTGTCCAAATAAGGTATTTTATTTATGGAAATAAATCTTTATACCTGACAACTTCACAATAATGTAATATTATTTATAGTAGCTTACTTGTTACATTTCAAGTTCAATGTTCATGAAAAGACCCTGTGTCCCAGCAGTGGGAACGTAAATAGTGATGGTCTAACTAACCCAAGATTTATGATGGGTCCCGTGGCTGAAAACACTTTCATGTTTATTTTCGTAATTTTCGTTTCTATGTTATGAATTTTAACCTAACATAAAAGTGCATATTATTGTACCTACTCTAATTTTATCTACCACTGCCACATCACTCGTTCTTTATATTTCTTTAAGCCATAACATTTAACCCTAATTGTCTAGCTTAAAGCACCATTAAGTACTACTTTAGTAAAAACGGCATGAAGTGACATTAACTTTTTGCTTACCATTATGGCGTTAGGTAAGCAAAAAATTAATGATCAATAGGTACAAGTAAATGTTTAGGAGCGATGTTTTAGCGGGCCCTCAATGTGTTAAATACCTAAGATAGAGGTTTCGGGTTCGATTCCCACCTCGGAACAAACATTTGTACGATCTGCAGATATTTGTTCCGAGTGTTATAATATGTTTGTGCGGGCTATGGAGCGCTCCATGCTAGGAATACGCCTCATAGACAGAATCAGGAACACTGAAATCCGAAAACAGACTAAAGTCCAAGATTGGGATCCCAGGGAGTCTAAGCGCAGAACTGGAAGACATTGATATTGTAAGGGTCGCAAATAAGACCTGGATGAGATCCGCCCAAGACCGCGAAGACTGGCGCAAACTGGAGGAGGCCTATGCCCAGCAGTGGGCCGATACGGGCTGAAAATGATGATGTTAAAATATGTATAAAAAATATCTATTCCTAGAAAGGTTGCCTGGAAAAAATCGCTTTTAGTGGTAAGGCCATCCATTGTAACTCTTTTTTGTGTAGGTACCTATATTTTTGTAATGTATTTTAGTTTTTCTGGTGTGCAATAAAGTATATTGTATTGTATCTATCTATGTATGTATATTATATTAAGTATATCAGTAATCTAGCACCCGTAACACAAGCTTCGAGCTTACTACGGGGCTAGTTGTTGTGTGAATTGTCCAGCGATATTTATTCAATGGTCGTTGTGGTGTTTCAGCGTAAGCTGCTGTTGTTCCCGGAAGGCACCCGGCACCTCGGGGAGCGCCTCTTGCCGTTCCGCAAAGGCGCGTTCCACGTGGCGGTGGACGCGGGCGCGCCCATACAGCCCATCGTCGTCTCCAAGTACCACTTCCTCGACGGCGAGAGGAAACGTTTTGGATCCGGTACGTTTTATCTATATTCATAATTTCGTCAGGGGGTACGATAGACTCGATCGAAACCTTCGAAAAACAAAACTTAATAAAGATTTTGAGTCGACAACAAATAATAATAACTTCTCCATAATCCTCAAAATTCGGAAATTATTTAATGCACTATTAGAATTTCGTGAAATTTCACCCGAAGCCGGGTTTTCATCTAGTATTAAAAATTTTCCTACTCAAGTTTTAAAATTTTAGAACACGAAACGGGTAACATACCATGATTAAAATGTTTTTGAGTTTCCCGATATTTCGGCACTGTTACAAGCGCCATCTTCACGGAGAGACTGATGACTTTTGAATCATGGTATGTTATCCGTTTCGTGTTCTAATATTGTTAAAAACAGTGATAGTTTAAAAAGTTATTTTGATTAATTTCAAAAGGGACTTGTGTATTCGTATCCAAATCGTCAAAGATTTATAGAGAATACTATTTTTAGAAGAACACCTCTCGCTTGAACAAATCTCGATTGTAGCGTTTGGAAATTGTAAACATGTTATGAATACTAGATCAAAATATGGAGTCGGAATGTAAAATTATGACACTAAATGAGATAAGATGATGTAATAAAAACCGGACAGCCTAGAGAAAGTGGGTGTCTGGCACTATTTCTAAGATTATGGTATAGATCAAATTAATTACCAACCTAGATTATTATATAACCATACCTGGTTGTATGTGAGACTATAAAACTGGTTTTGTATAAATACCTACTAAGTAAATGTGGGGAAATGGTATTACAATTTTAATCGAATTATTTACTCACCACGGTTGCCTGGTAACCGTGGTGAATTGTAAATAAATATAAATAAATAAATAAATGCGGAAGCAGAAGCCGCGGGGCGAAAAGCTAGTTTGAAATGATCCCATTAATAAATAAATATTGCTGGACAATTCACACAGCAACATCTAGCTTTCATCGCCAAGCTGTAAGCGTAAGCTTTTAGTACGTAAATAGCAACCACAAATAATTGCTATAATTTTGTTCCAGGCGATCTAATCATCACGATACTGCCCCTGATCGAGACGAAAGATATGAACAAGGAGGACATTCCGGCTTTGGTGGAGAAGACGCAGATCAACATGCAGGAGATCTTCACGAGATCGTCCAACGAAACTCTGGCCAAACGTATGCTGCACGAGAAACTGGAGTGAATGGATCACATCGGTGGGTTTTGATGTATGAAAATAGATGACAATAATAATGGGATAGTTGGTAGGAATTCCAAATGTATTAGGTACCTGACTTCATATTTATTATAAGTATACAGATATCTTCTTTAATAACAATTGATCTGTAGGGGCCGGTCATGGATTATACTAGTTTGTTTTCAGAGATATTGTGTTTATCTTGCTCCAGTTGTATTAAGACGTGGCCATACAAACAAAATTTAACGCGGACGGAGTCAATGTAAAATTTCAACAAATTTCACAATTAATGTTTACTTTTTTCAGGTACCTAATTAGCTGATAACGGTATGATTATACTGGATGCCTGTTGTTCCGTGAAATAGAGCTGTGATAAATAAAATAACGTGATTACATAAATTGCGTTAATAAAATGGTGTACAAAAATGATAAATATAGTACAAGGTGTCCTAAAAATGTGATGTGATTTTTAAATAGTAATAGTACGGACTGAACCCGCAAAATTTAAGAATTGCCTTAGATAAATTATAATCTCCTAATCTCTGATAGGGTTGCCATTATAATTTACTATTGTCTAAATCGTAGGTATCTGTTCATCGGTTTCCCGCGATACGGGTTTATTCCTATTGCGGGGACCATAAGTAACCTTAAATTGTACACAATGTTAAAGTAAATAAAGTTATTTGTATAATTTATCTAAGGGAATTGCATTGGGTTTCATTGTAGTTATTTTTTAAGACAGTTTGAGCGAGATAAAAGTAATAAAACCCAGTTCTATTCTTTATTTTGTCTGTTTATATATAGCTTTTCATAACAATATACTTTATGGTCACATTGTATCGGGTCCACAAATGGTTACTTTATTGATAAAATGAATATTGTATCTATTTATTTACACTGAAAATGAATAAATAATTTTGTTTCGGTGAAATACTGTTTGTTATTTGCGGAACTTACAATTACAGGAATAGGTAATTTTTAATTTCCCTTCTGACATTTTATTCTGAAGGTCGTCCTTCAGAATGAAAGTCGAGTGAGGTTCAAACCCCGCCCCGCACCTCTGGATTTTTAGAGTGGCCAACTCCTATTGAGTCCTCCTTGCTATATATTTCATTTTCAAGATAGAAACTGTCTTGGTCTTGTCTTCAGTGCGCAGAATTGTTACCAAGGCAACCTCACATGTTTTGGGAAATACCTGCCTGTTGATTGGCTTCGCAACAGGCTCAAGAACTGATTAGTGGACTTGCAGCTTGAAGCATTTCATGTAAGTACTCCATCCATTTTCTACAAACCAAATAATTACCTAGGTTCTTGAAAAATTCGTTTGTTTATTGAGAGTTCCGGAGTGTTTTCCCCCCGAGTCTGTGGAAAAATCAAGCCAAGCAAAGAATCTCCTTCATAAACTTGACAGCAATCGGAACAATGAAACTTATATTCCTTCTTCTGAGAATGAAACACACTAATTTGACACGGTTGCTTTATTGATAAGACAGGAGCTACGCAATGCGATACATTTACACAAGATATATTAAAAACTTAAAAATTATTTTGTTTTAAAATAAACTCTTTTCTTTGCATTAACATACATCGTCGTGTCTGTTGATATTGAGGTCTATTGAAGTATATGAATTAAACCGTTATTAGGTATTTTTGTTAGGTACTTTGATACGCAATCCACTAACTTTTTTTAAATTCATCCTTAACAATGCACTATGCGATGACCATGCTATACAATTATCAAATTTATATAAAATCTAGGTTTACATAATAGAAAAGAGTACAACACTTTCGTATACAATCGCATAAATTATATGCTAAATACTTATGTATATCAAAAATTTTATATATATTATAATATATAATATCCATAAGAAAAGACAAGGAATCTAATAACGAGTCATACAAGTAGACAGACATATCAATTTAATATTGCACATATTGATTTTAAAATATTTACAGTTTTTTGTGCAATTCCTTTTTAAAAAATATCAAAACTTTGGCCATCGATAAGGGTTTGTATTAATTTTTAGGGTTCCGTAGCCAAATGGCAAAAAAGGAACCCTTATAGATTCGTCATTACCGTCCGTCCGTCCGTCTTTAGGAGAGAGGCTTAATTCACCTTGCTCTGGTTAAGTGCGGGCTGTACCTACGTAACATGGATTGTGATGAATGGTGGTCTATATAGGTCACTGGTTGATGTCTACGCAATGTTGCTACTTAACAAAACATAGCGAATGCCGCATCCACGGTGCGTGACTTGAAAACAAACCAAACTATGCGGCTCATTCAATACTTATTTCACGCCGTGTCGGCATTCAAGCGAAAATAATCTTAATTACTAAGGGGTTGGGTTGCTTATGGCATTGCTTAGCTGCTAGGATTTATGAATTAATTTCTTTCGGTAAACTTATTTTTATGCAATGGCATTGGAATCTTGCAATAAAAAAATAGATGCTGCAAAAACGGGTTTGCATTTTGCGTTGAGATCAATGAACTATTTCAATTTCAAAATTTTCGCGAGTTACACATTTCATTTAAGACAACGGGAATTACTCACGTATTTACAAAGGAGTTTTAAAGCAAAGAGGAGACCAAGCATGTTTGTGGTCCAAACGTCAAGAGTGTTTTAACTCTTTTGTGACGTACTGTACTTGAGTAATTCCCGAATTGAGTAATAATAGATGAATGGAGTTATTAAAGAGATTGGTGTAGTTTTGGTCAAAATAAACATTCAATTTACAATTTGCATCTATGTAGGTACGTAGAAATACAGTGGAGAATCAAGCGATAAAACCTATTTTTGTTCTGTGGTCGGACGTCAGTGTAAGTAGATTACATAAAATGTGCGCAACGCCTGAATGTAAATCGATTGCACCTAGTTGTACCAGCGCACACTATAATTTCATTGTTTAATGGACTTTAACGCCCATTGTGTACAGAGGATATCTATCTATTTCATATTCGGAAGTTTAGAAATTATGAATATTAAGTGCAATTACACGGTATTTTAATACACACAATACATTTCATAATTTATAACCAAGTAAATATTGATTTTTCCAGATATATCTAACAACAAATGTTTAAAAAATACTTCAAAATAGTGTTACAGTAGGTCCATAGCAAAAAGCCAATTTGACACAAACATCATGAAGTTTGTACGAAAAAAAATAGTTTGTCTTTACGTTAGCGAACAAATAAAAACTACATTAAACATTGAATTAAGATAAGACAAGGCTTTTTATTATAGACCTCTTAACACTCAATTCAGAAGTAATTCGCAATTGCATTAAAATTATAATACAGTTAGAGGCAATCGTAAAACAAAGCTGTCAAACAAACTATTTATCTAGTTTTAATTTTAAGATATTTAAAAAAAATCCTCAATATTAATAACTCTGATTAGCTTTACATCGTTAAATACTGAGTTCCAGCTCATAACTATACTTAATAATCAATAACCGATGAATTTGATCACAGAAACAAACATTTGGAATAAAAAAGGGTGTTAATCTTATTTGATATAGTGTGAAAACTTGGAAAAAAATCAGTCTTTAAAGAAAAGAGAAAAACACCCCTTTTTCATAAACATTTAATCGCATACATTAGTAAAAGTGAAGCTGGCGATCTTTATCGAATTTGGTATCAATGCATCGATTTTAACGTTTTAAACGTATTTTAATTAACATATATTATTATGTCTGAGGATTATTAGGAATAACCAAATAGTTGATTTAACATATAAAATATCAAAAAAGGATCTTAGGTATTTTGTTATTAAAAATGTATTGACCTTAACTAATAAAAAAACAATGATAACCACTGTAAAGTTGTAAAGAAATCGAATATTGCAAAAATCTTTAAATAACGCTGGCGATTAAAATATTAGCTAAAATACAATACTGCACGTACGTCAGAAACAACTCAGAGAGTAAAAAAAACTTTTTCCAACGAATTAAAAAGATGCGCATAAAATCGAACAAGAAATATCTATCGTTAAGAAAGTTTACAACAATTGATGACATTTCCGATATAACACAGATTCCCTGGTAGATAAACAGTCGAAATCTGCCTATGTTAAAATCTACGCATTGCCAGAATCACTTTCACTTAAATCATAATTCTACCTATAATACTTAGTGTCAACTAGTGTACAGTTCCAATAATTCGTGGCCTCACTAAAGACCACACAGGGCAAGCGCGGTCATTCTACAGTATATAATTGCGTAAAGAATTCCAAATGATGTTAAAATAACCATTCACAATTACTTTTCCCTAAAGATATCTATATAAACCTGTAGACTTATAATAGGTTCAGTCGGATGTAGCGAGCGGGTAGTCGGCAGGTAACGAGCCTAGAACCTCCTTCGATAGCTCTTGGTAGGCTGTCTCCATGATGTTCCGTACCTTTAGTATGAGCGCGGGAACATCGTCCATCGTGAGGCCGGTCGTCGACACCGGCTCCAGGCATTGTATCACCACGTGACCTGGAATGGTTAAGACTTCTATAGTTTATTAAAATGAGGTAGGATTTACAGTTGATAGCTTACGAGGTAGCTTACGATATGCAGCTACAAAAAGTTGCTATGATGCACCTCTACCTAAAACTAAGGAATAGTTTGGTCTCATCCTAGAAATTAGTTAATTGACACGTTTTATTGGCCTAGTGTATGTTTTTCGTAAATATTTGATTATACAGCCACAGAAAGTTGGCAATCTATTGCAACTCTACCTTGAACTTTATGGAATAGTGTGGTATCATCCTAGAAATTCGTTGATTGACACGTTTTATGCCTAAAGTGCATGTTTTACGTATATTTTGGTTATACAGCCACCATAAAAATTCGTTAATTAACGCTTTATTGGCATAAAGTCTATGTTTTACGTAAATATTTGGTTATCATGCATTGTTGCAAAATATCTAATCTACTTCAGCATAGTCGCAGCAGTAGTATAGACCATAGATGTCCATTGTTAGGCGCAGTTCTATAGAATTTATGTTGTTGAGTTCTAGGAATGTCTAAATATGCATTTCCAGATCTGTAGTCCCTATTATGACTTTTCGACCCAACGTGATTGGAGATGAATTACACAAATCCATAAAATATCACGTGTTTTCCAATCATAGAAATAACACATTTCAAAAGGTCAATTATTTTACACTATAATCGCTTGGCTATGTCGTCGTAAACATAATCTGCGATCCAACTTTGATAGAACTTTTTTGAGCGAGATAATAAGCGTGTCTCAAACAAAACAAAGACATTAATAACTAATCAAGCATGTAGAAAATATAAGTAATTTAACAGTACAGAGTGGCTCAAATTTAGAGGTTAAAATGGAATCGACCATAGCCTGCACAGCACAAAAAACCTACGATTCTATATAAAAATCTAGTTGGGAGTCATAATGGTGACCCGTATATGACCCGATCCACAAATTATAAGGTCAATATGATTATTGACCTTCTAATTTGTGGATCGGGTCATCAAATCAAATCAAATCAAAACACTTTATTGTACACCAATAACACAACACACAAATAAAACACAAAAAGAGACACGTACAATGGGCGGCCTTATCGCTAAAGAGCGATCTCTTCCAGGCAACCTTTGGATGGAAAAGAGAGATGGTATTTAAGTAAGACAGGGTCTTGTGTAATTTCTTTTAATTTTTATGACTAATGTCGAAATAATGGACCATAGGTAAGACCTAGTTGGTCATTTATTTATGGCTCGAAAGGTTATTGCACTTACTCAGACCAATTTTGATTTATGCACATACGCGACCATTGACCTATAAGAGGGTCACTTTTAGACTCATTTCCGCTGAATTCTTTTGAGTTCAATTGTTTTAACATTAAAAAGAGATCATGATTTAGAAAGGATTGAGCTTCAATTGTAAGTTGAAGTAACTATTTATTGGTCATATTCTAAGTGCCCATACTTTAGTGACAGTTTAACACTATCTGTGCCCATGACTCACTACGGCACGGTGTGACGCGAGCTTGGGCATTGAATGTGCTATATACTAACACATCAGCCCATGACAAACGCTCGTATCTACAGCACTTATCAGATGATATTTATTAAAAGATCATTTCTAAAAATTGTCGAAAAATGTTGACTTAAAAGTCTGAAAACGAAACAGACAGTTGTTACAGACTGAAATCGCTCAACTAGCACATCTATAATTTGTAGCAAAATAATTGTGCATAGTTGAGTTGCGACTGTATTTTGTAAACACTTAAGTAACTGAACGTGTTTATGTCCGATGTGTGTTGGCTACTAAGTATATCCGGCAGACGATTTGTGAGGAAACGAGGTCATGTGAAAAATAGATTAGAATGCATCAGAACCTTCGTAAAAACCACCAAAGTTCCTACTTTACCATTGCGGTTGACAAACAAAATTCCTAGGAAACTGAAATCTAGAATTACGAATTGAATTATCACTTCTGATAAACTATTTGAGGGCGCAGATTCCCGCCTCGGGACAAACATTTGTACGATCTGCAAATATTTGTTTCGGGTGTTCAGGGTGTTATATGTATAGTAAAAATCTATGTATGTATTAACGTGAGAAAACATGGGAATAAAAAGGGCGAAGCCTCGATCTGGTCAGCTAGTAAGTTAAATAAGTTGAAAGTTTGTGTTTCCGTTTCTTCGAAAGATTTTTTCTAATCGGACCAGATCGGTTCCTGAGATTAGCGCGTTCAAACTCTTCAGCTTTATAATATTAGTATAGAATAAGTAGATAATTTACCTTTATTAAATATGTATTTCTTGGCATTGATGAAGTAGTACGGCGAGAATACGACGGGTATGACGGGCACCTGCGCGGCCACGGCGATGTTGAACGCACCTTTCTTGAAGGGCAGCAGTTGGGTGAAATCCTTATTACGCGTTCCTTCGGGAAACAACCATATTTTTGTCTGCAACAAAGAAAAAATATCGGTACTTATCCCAGCACCCTAACCGCCTAACCAAATTCGTAATGGATACCGGTATTATTTAAGACATTTGAAGCCCAGATTTGACTTCAACTGTCATTTTAGTACCGTGTTTGACAGCTGGTTTTACACTATCTATATCATATATATATATATAATAGATATCATAAAGCTGATAAATAGATAGATAATACACATAAATCGTGACATTAATCTCACTGAACATGGATTTTCAAGTTAGGCGGTAAGGCTGCAGTCTACAGGTAATAATAAGATATTCAAGCTAATGACATAGGTTTTTCTTTGATAGCGTTAAGGTTTAGTGCATCCAGGTATAATGGAAGGCGTGGGTTTTGTTTCCACTCAAGGGCTAAAAGCTGCTTATGAATCATGGATTTTATTTTCTATACCATTTTGAGCCACTGCTAGGCAAAGGACTCCCCTTAATTAGTATATTATATATTTATATGTATAACCACCCCTCTATATCATTATCATATATATTTAATGTTATAGATAGTCTTTCGATTTCATTGTTTTATTAAATCGAAAGACACCACGTTATGTTGTTACACGTCTCAGATAATCGATTCGTCAAGCGAAACCAATATTAGGTATTTCGAAACAAAACTGTTGATTGATTAATTCAGAGATATACTGATACCAAAGTACCTAATTAATTTCAAGGAAACACTTATTATTAGAAAGGGACGTTTTCCGCGTTCAATATTAAGGAATCGAGAAAGACCTTGCAAATAAAACAGTTTTAGGGCTGGATTGGAACCTGATTCCAAACTAGAATGTCTTTAAATCATAAAATTAATTGTTTACGTAAGCTTAATGTTATTTTCGTAGACACGAAAATATATAAGACCTTATATGTAGCGGAAATGCGTATGGACAAGTATTAAATTTTTTCCTGGCTACGCTCGGCTAAGTTTGATATAAAACATTTAAGCCTACTTGATTCTGTTGATTAGATTTTTTTTATAAAACCGGTATGAAGTGCGTAATTCAAGACAAAAGGCACCAAAACAATACGAATCACTTAAATAAAGTATCTTATCAAATATGGACTCAAAGAATAGACTTCAAATCTATATTTGTCTATTTTTAGGCATTTTTAAAGCCATACTTTTAATTTTAAAATTGATTTTAAGTAACTAATTCAACAAAATAGTTTAACAAAGAATACAAGCTCAAATTAAAAAAAATATTTTTTTAATACAGTTATCTCCGCGTTACCATTGTTTATAACCATACAAAATGATGGCTAACTAAATCTTACACCATTAACTCCCCTAAACTGTAGACAGAAATGGCGACAAAATAAGGGTATCTTGTTTGACTACGGAGCCCTAACAAATAATCATTCTGACCTTAAATGTTATTTTAAGGTTTACAGAGATAAAACAATAGAACTAGTTAATTTATGCAATAATTAAATATAATTAAGACAAATCAAAGGAAAATAACAATGTTGTTTTGTGAAATCGCAATTTAGGTTCTCAGTGATCAGTAATATAATTATGTTTTGATTAACTGCTGATTAACAAAATTAACTGTTTTGACCAAAAATTTGAAAAAATAATAAACTATGTAATCATTTCAGACGTCGAACGTCCATTTGATCCGTCCGATGCTGTTATTGCCAATCCGCGATCTCTATCAGAACTTTTCGGCCCCATCAGTCATCTATTCTACGAGCGAATATAGGTACGCTGCTCACTACCACTTTATCGAGCTTAACTCATCCTTTAATTAAATGCAGTGCATTACAAAAAGTAAATCAATTTCATTAGATATAAAATCGATTTGTTCAAGTGAAATGAACAATGGACCACACCAATAAATAAATAAATATTGCAGGTCAATTCACACGGCAACATCTAGCTCCGTGGTATGCTGTGCTTGTGTTACGGATGCTAGATTTCTGATATGCTGAATATAATATACATATATAGATAGATAATGGATAGTATTAGAGAACTGGTGCCCAGTAGTGGCATGTAATATGAATAAATGATTTATTGATTTGCGATGTTTAACTATCAAGAAAGCTAGTAGAGTAGCAAACATGGAATTCGCAAATTTTCGTACCTTGTTCTTAACCATTATTTCTGAAGTAATCTTCAGTTGTTTATAAGCCTCCTTCGAGTTGCTTCTGTCGATGAACACAACTCCTGCCAGATAAGCAGCCAAGCCGAAAGGCCACACATAGAATATTTCTTTGCGAGCGATCGCAGCTATCTTGTCAGCTACGTGCCAAATGTTGAACATACCTGTAAATAAATAGTAAATCAGTAACTCAAAAAAGCTAGCCACTGTAGTGCATCTCCACAAAAAAGATCTGTTAAGAGACCGGCGACACCGCATAAATTTTCGTTAAAATATCCGTGAAATCCAGTGTATTCTAAATAGATCTATAATTGTAATAGATTAGCCAAATGAATCTTGTTTTGTGAAAAATCACCTTAATGCAGGGATTAGATTCTACGTTAATTTTATGGACATTGAAAATATTATGCTGTATGCCTAAGAGTATTCTTCCCGAAATAGTAATAACAATTACGGATGACCCCACCAATCTACCATCTAGTTTAAAATCAATTGTTAGAGAACTAGTTAAACTAAAAAAAAAACATGACGAATATAAACATTTCCTACAATTTAAGATTTTCAATGGTATGATCAAGGTTATTGTTAGTAGCCTGAGTTCTATTTAAAATACATTAACCGCGTCATAACAAACATAAAGTTGTTAAAATTTAAACAGCTTTAATGACAATGGAGTATGAAAATAATATGTTGTAGGTAATTAAGACTACATACATGACTACTGTGTATGATTGCTGTGGGCGATTAAAAAGTTATAAAAGTTCTGTATTATTGCAGACGATGGATCGGCATAAATTGGACATCATTTGACGCAACCCTCTAACATGCTGAACAGATTATTTAGTGAAAGCATAATATGACAGAAAGATTTTGAAATATCTAATGGAGGTCTATGTCCATCAGTGGAAGTTAGATGGCTGAAATAATGATATTGATGTATGAACATGTTTGTAAACAATAATTAATGTAGATAGTAATTAATGTAGATGTAGATACTAGATATCCCTATGGGACTGACATGATTTGTTAAAACTCAAAGTCCCTAAATAAAAATAGAATAAAAAAAAAAAAAAAAAAAAAAAAAGACATACATAATCATACTTGCCCATAATTTTTTTAGTGTTTATCGGAGTAAAACAGTCAAGTCTTACCATATTTTACCGAAGCAAATTAAACTATCTAGTCAAAATATGTTTTCTAGTTTAGCATCTATTATTATGTTGAAAATTGGCCTTCACGACTATTTATATAAAGGAGTAAGTATTTGTTAAGTGTGCTGTCGAGAGAAAACGAATATGGAATAAATGTTACCTACACCTGTTAATATAATGTGATGATGGACAGAGGGGTGAAATGATGATGATGATTATTTAACTTTAACATTAGATTACTCACCAAGTACATCTATAGATGATTGATGATTGGAGACAACCACAGCACCTCGGTCTTCTGCTAATATCTTTCCATTCACTAAATGCCATTTTACTTCAATCAATTTTGTAATATGTTTAACGATTAATGCCGAGAATCTGTAAAAGTAGTTCAATAAGTATGTATCTCATCATAACATTATAATATAATATTACATAAGTAAGATGCCCAGTACTAGGGCATTGGTTGCCCTAGTAAAACAAAATTCTGGTTTTGAAACAATTAATATAATTGCTAACCTAACCAGAATGCTTGGTGATACAAAGTACATACAATAAACTTATTATAATTCCTTACCAATATTTTTATTA
Source organism: Chloroclystis v-ata (assembly GCA_963691955.1). Classification (NCBI taxonomy): domain Eukaryota; kingdom Metazoa; phylum Arthropoda; class Insecta; order Lepidoptera; family Geometridae; genus Chloroclystis; species Chloroclystis v-ata. The sequence goes on from OY829905.1 coordinate 10,060,439, forward strand.
GTAATGGTCTAAAATTATAGCTTTACATGATTGTTAGACTTGGAAATTAAATTAGCTTTAGTTATGTTTTGCTATTATACTGAGTAAGGGGTTTAACTGGATCCTTTAGAATCTTTAGATGGTTTAAATAATAGTAGATAATTATGATATTGTCCAAAGAAATTATCCTAAAAGGTAGATGTAGGAATAACTATAATTTTATTGATATTATCAAGATAAAAACCTATATAACTACATACAGGCAATAATTAATATATTTACAGGCAATAATTACGAATACGAAAAATCATTATATAATTTAGTATTTATTGCAATCATTGCAATGACTTAAACTTGAAAGGGAAGTTATTGATGCTGTTTTCTATATAATATTTTTTAGCCTAGAAACAGGAAAAATAAATATGTTAAATTAAATTATCTATGGAAACATTTAGATTATTACCTATCTATAATATAACTACTAGGTATAATTATAGACACACAGTTTCTATGGCTATTGTTACAATTACGCAAAGAATTGATGAGATGGGATGATTCATGCATGCTCTCCCAAGGGAGAGCAGCTCAAAAAAAAATGCGCTGACGGATGGGAGTTATAAACGAAAATATTCATATAGAAATACTTACAGGGCGTTTTTAACATTTTTTGGATTAAACACGAAAAACGGCACCAATATTACAGATGTTAAAGATGTCCATAAGTAAAAAACTAAAAACTTCGAGTTGAATTTCACTGCATTTGGTGTCTCTGATATTAATTGCTTCAGCACGTAAGACACAAGAGTTATAATAACTACGTAAATTATTTTGTCTAGCATTTTATCAATATTGTATTAAACAATACAGAAATGCGGAATCTGCACCTCACCGCAAACTCGTCACTCAATAATCGTGTCTCTAACTAAAAACAAAACTGAAAATGAAAACAAACAATCAAATCCGATCCAACTAACATTATCGTTCCGATTCAAGCATAGCAAGAGTGCTGCTATGCTAACCTATGCACGTTCTGAATTTATTTATTGCGAACATCAAGATTTATATTTAAAATAAAAGTGGCCAAGTGCGTGTCGACTCGCCCATGTAGGCTTCCGTAGCAATTATTTATATGAAATAGTTTATGATGTATTATAAAAAAACTACTTGATAGATTTCGTTCAAACCAATTTTCGTTGGTAGTTTTATGGTAATGTACAATATATATATTTTTTAGATTTATCAACTTCTTATTTTAGAAGTTAGAGGGGGGGGGGGGGGCACTCTGTTTTCCACTTTGAAAGAGTCTCTCGTGCAAACTATTTAGTTTAGAAATAAATGCAGTTATAGACCTTAATATAATTTTTAAAGACCTATTCACAGATACCCCATACGTATGGGTTCGATTAATTTTTATTTTTTAAGTTTCGGTTCTAAGTATGGCGACACCCAAATTTTATTGATATTTTTTCAAATCTTAGTGCGGCTTACATAATACCTACATCTACTTACAAAATTTCAACTTTATAGCTCTTATAGTTTTGGAGAAAAACGGCTGTGACATACGGACGTACGGACGGACGGACATGACGAGGGCAAAACGGAACCCCTAAAAACACGTGAATGACATGCTGCTATTCAGCAGCATGTCGCTCACGTGAACGCCACCATGTTTTTCAAATGTCTACAACTATTTATTTATTTATTGCATACACAAACATTTACATTTCACAAAATATACAATATTCATGGACCTTGTTTATAAGGTAGGTACGGCAATATAAACTTAAAACTAGGAAATTAACATGGTAGTAAAATATTTTAAAACTTTAAACTAGGATATTAACATAATAAAAACTATTTGATTCTTTATGAAAAACATCATTTCTTATATAACACAGCATCCCGCACTTTGGCTCCGAAAACACTATTATTTACACATATTTTTACAAGGATGATCTTCTCATAGCGCTTGTGCGCATTTTAGGTAGGCTTGAATCGGAACGGAACTGAAACCTAAATTATACGGTCAAGTCAACCAATGGAATGGACGAACGCTGGTTGGATAGGGTTACCAGCTTACTGCAGATTTGGAACAAGTAAATTTTGGTACCTTTATCCATAGCTACTTAATTTATAATTATTATTATATTTTTATAATTTAATTTATTAAAATAAAATATATCCAAAGAGTAAACTTACATTCATACCTACTACGAATTAACAAAAATGTAAGTATCATTCTTTTCTTATCAAAACAATCAGGTACCGCGGCAAGAGTCCATAAATTACTCATCGTCAGACATTCCAAGAAGATGGTGTGAAGATGGAACAGTGTCGAAATATCGGGAAACTCAAAAATGTTCATGTTTTCGATTTTTAAAAACCAAAGTCTATTAAATAAAACAACAATTTCCTGCATCGTAATAAATAAAATTTTGATTAAAAAAAGAATAGGTTTGACTTGACTACGTTTATTATTATACTTTGTGTACGGTAGATGGCGCTGAAAGTTTCTATGTTCCTATGAAACTGCACTATTACCTATTCTTTTCTTTTTACGGCGAAGCCAAGCATAATTTTTGTATTGAACTTGGCTCCCCCTTTCAACAATGTATGTTTTTGTTGGGATTAAATCTTACCGTTATACCTAAATAGAAAAGTGGCCTAAGTATACGTTAGTCGCTTGAAATGATGATGACGTGATTACTGATTACCGCTTGGTTGCTTTGAACTAAGAAACGTTATTGTTGCCGTAGTTTTCTGCATTATTATTATTGCTTCTAATTTAAGAGAACCTACTACGAGTAGGTATATTATTATTTCATTAAAATACTTAGACAAAACTGATACCAAGTTCCAAAACATAAAATTTAATCAGAGAAACCATCTATAGGTTCCTAGGTACCTACCGTGGTACCTACTTAGTTTGTTGGCAGGTTCTTTCAAGTTTGCTCTGTGAAATATTCAAGGAGGTAAAATAGGTTCTATTACTTATTGCCAAAAGTTCTCCACCACTTCCACACCTATGCTCACCAATGATAATAAGTTGTGTAGCCAAAAATGACATCATAATTTACGCGGTATCATAACCACCAAGATTTTATAAAAAAACTAGCTGACCCGGCAAACGTTTTTTTGCCATATAAATAAAAAAAATTTAGGGGTGGACTACCCCTTACATTTCGGGGGATGAAAAATAGATGTTGGCCGATTCTCATAGATACCGGATAAGCACAAAAAATTTCATTAAAATCGGTCAAGCCGTTTCGGAGGAGTATGGCAACGAAAACTGTGACACGAGAATTTTATATATTAGATGTTGAATAACTTGGTAAGATTATGATAGATGGCGTTACCTACATGTAATGTCCTGGCCTGGTACAGAACATAAAAGGAATTCGCACTGACTCTACCAGTACCAGACAGGCTGGGTCTTTATTTAATACTTTTAATGCCGACTCCAAACGTATTGACGAGTTATTTCATCAGGATACGGTCAATTATGATGAGATAATAGGTTTGGTATTTGATAATCTTCACCCATCTTATAAGGACCCAGATATGGCTGTGTCTCGAATAAGCTTACTGTTGCTAACGCTGCATGAATCTTCAAATATAGATTTAGGTATGAGGTCTTATTTCTTACAATGGATATTATTATTTATTAGTCATAAATAAATAATCACCTTTGCGGCCTATGTAGGTACACAAGGGGAATTTTGACATTTTAAAACATAAGTACTCCTCTACAAGATTGTTAAAATAAAACTTACCTACCTTCTTAGGACTTAGTATAACAAAAAAAAAAGAATATATGTTTTTTTTCTTATTTATTTACTTATTGGAATACTAACACAGGTGATATCTTAAAATTAGCATTTAATACTATATTTTTAAGAGCTATGCTTTGTTGGTGCGATTCATATCACTACATAGGTAGGTAGTATAAAACAAAAGTCGCTAACGCTCTTTGTCTACCCCTACTTATACATATACCTAAGCTTCAATGATGAATTACCGCAACCGAAGTCCGAAGAAGCATCAAAAACAAATAGCTATGAGGAAAACATGATCATGTTGATCAAAGCGCCTTCATTAAAAAAAATCAGGACTCTTTCTTAAATAGGTACCTTATATGGGTTGGTGATTGGTTAAATTGATTAAAAGCATCATAGCATAGCTCTATTATAAATTGACCCTAAAACTATTAATATAGAAGAAACAATAAAGAATCACAGACAAATATTTAACTGCAAGGTACAACAACCCAAAGTTGCTGCAACTAGCCTTATGACAACATTTTGACCAATTTTGCTTAGTGATAAAATTAAGTAGACTCAAGCATGAGTCATTTATTTCAGGATTCCTTATCTATAAAAGTACGCCGCGCTTTAATCGTCATATCAAATAAACAATGTCCTCTGACTGACTGACGTGACTCATGTTAACTTTCTTGCAGTGTAAGAAGTTTGTCTACTCTTTAAAACTCATGTCGATTTATTGAATTCGTAATAAAACACAATACCTTTGTCGACCTACTTACAAAAACCTACTTTTAGAATATTATCGAATTTCTCATTCATTGCCCGTGGTACGGTTCAGTTGTCCGGTCAACCGGACTACGGAAAAATAATATTTTCCATAGTACAGTGGCCGGACTACGGAAGAATCTTTAGGACCAAATTTATATCGGGCAATCTTTATCCATCGAATAATGATAATGTTTTTGGCACTAAAGTGTCCGTGACATCATGCGTCCTAAAGTTGCTGAGTTTGCATAATTCATCTAATATAGACGTAAGGTTTAATTTCTTTTTAACGCGGAAGTTAGAAAAAATAAACCTATATTAAAATTTCGCTCGCAAGGGGCGCATCAAATGGAAGCTCGTTTAAAATTTCTTTGGATAGTTTTTCGTAGGCATTCAGCACAATTTTATGGAGTCGCTCCTGCAACTCTGGTATGTTCTCATCAGTTAGCCCTACCGTGGGCACTGGCTCCAAACACCTCATTATCACCTTTCCTAGAACAATAAAAAATAATTTAAAAAGGTATGTTCAATCCGATGAACCCAGCAATAAGCAAAATATTTCGATAAAAGTGATTATAGATATAAGAAAAACATTCCCGATCAAAAATAGGCGTTTACTTTGTAAACAATCGACTAATGTTATGGGCACTATGACACACAGAGCACCCATCACGACGGAGTATGTTTTTGTTAAAGTTGCGTCACTGTGGATAAATACAAATTCAAACGAAACAGCAGAAAATAAATGTATTTGATAAAGGCGTTTATCCACATCATCATGAGGCCTGAAATTCTCTTGATAATTACTGCAGAGCAATTATAAAGTAATTAATTTTTTTATCTAATATTTGACGACCTCTTCGGCGCAGTGGGCGAAGGTGCCTGCGACGCAGGAGGTTGCGGGTTCGTTTCCCGCCTCGGAACAAAACTTTGTACGATCTGCAGATATTTGTTCCGTGTGTCTGGGTGCTCTTTAAAATGTACAATAAAAATATAACCCTATACGTACGTATATTTTCTATTAAATGTATCAGATTATCTAGCTAGTATCCACACGAGCTTCGAGCTTAGCTTAGCCCAGATACTATGGGGCTAGATATTGTTGTGCAAATGATTGAGCAATATTTATTTATATCTTAGAACTCTGACGTCGTGTGAACCCGGGTACCTACTGATCTACCCTACAAGGTGTAACACACGGCGTGGATTCTAGTTCAATACGCCTCGCACTTTGAGTGCTTCAGTTACCTACATACATACACCCTGTAACTTTGGTCAGTATGAGGCTTAGTGATGATAGGCACACGGTACCGCAACATACCTTGGATATGGGGAAAACCTCTTACCATCGTTATAAAACAAGTATTTATTCTCATTAACAAAATACATCGGCGAGAACACGACAGGTATTATAGGAACTTGAGCAGCCACAGCTATAGCGAATGCACCTTTCTTGAAGGGTAACAGCTTAGTATTGTGATTTCTTCTTGAATTTCTTGTTCCTTCTGGAAAAATCCATATTTTTGTCTGGAAATAATAATAATAAAACATCAGTCTTATATCAGGCCCCTCTGCCGGCACTACTGGTAAGAAGTTGTAAATGTTTTCCTTTACACATTACAGGATTTACAGGGCGAAGTAATTAGGTATTAAATTCATAAAAGTTGCCTTACAAAATCAACAAGCTCATCAAACAATACAACTTACAGTCATTTTACTAAAAGGGAACCCTATAAGCAATCTCTTTCTGGCTGATTCTTTAACTTTATGTTATAGCACTAAAAATCATATTCATTCAAGAAACTTTTATGTTAGGTACTTGCTTGCTTCTCTCTCGCTCTTGCTTTAGCTACATTGAGTTGAGGTTCTTATCAATTTGGATAATGATTTTCTTCAAAATGCATTTCCTTAAATCAAGGTATAATTAGCTTTACTCTCACGAGCAGTTTAATTTATTGCACAGTTTAATAAAACAACATTTATTTTATACAGCTCACTTCTTTATATATATTTATTAGTTCCGCTTGTTCAGCAATGCAAGGTAAAATTGTTCACTATAAGTTCTTACTTACATTCTGATTTTGAATCTTTCTTTGGTTCAGTTATTTCTCTATTTTTACGTTACAAATTATTTCAAATTCCCCAACGGTTCACATCCTTTTTTTCGTGACGAATTAACTTTGTGGCAAATGTACAGTAACCCTTAATTTGTAGGAGTGGAATTTAATAAAAAATCTTAATATTTCTGAGTTTAAATATTCTTTCATAAAGCTTTACTTTCTAACGTTTTTTAACTTTGGTATTTTATCAAGCAAAAAGTTTGACCTATGTGTGCCTCTATGTCTGTGGTAGCGAATCGCTAAAACTGGTGGACCCAGTTCGAACGTGTTTTTTTTAAATCAAGTTCTCCATTGAAAAGATATAAAATATTGGTTCAGTCATTATATAATATGGAAAGTATTTTAAACTCTATCATTGATTATTATTTTTTTATTAATAAAAACATTAATTGGTATTATTTTATAAGGTAGGTATTATAGTTTTTAAGGTATTATTTTATAATGATTATTTACTTTCCGATTGCGGTTCAAAAGCCTTGCGGTAACCCTGTCTGAAAGTCAAGAGAGGTCAATGACTGGTCACTAACCACGATTTTGCGGAACAGTAGGTAACTATGTTCCTACTTAGCAGTTTAAAAATAACTATATTATTTATAAATGAGGTTGCATGTTCATTCAAAAGCGTGTGTGAGTCAATTATGAAGACCGGAACTCTCTTTTTTATACGTCGTATTTATGACGTATACGTCAACCATGAGAAAGTAGCCATGTTGGCTAAGTGAGAGCACACTTGATTTTTATTCCGAAGGATATCAGTTTGAACCCCGCCGCTTAAAACTGGTTTTTTTTCTTGAAAAGTTTATGCAGGCTTTAAAAGACGTACTTTAACGGTGAAGGCAAACATCGTGAGATTCGTGAGGAAACCGGCAGTTTTGAAAACTTTAAAGAGTTGATGAATGTCATTTAAAATTTTCAAAGTTCTCAGAACATGCCAGATTCCACACGATTTTACTACCGCTAGAGCACGTGTTTTCGAAACGCACATAAAATTTTCAATCGAAAAATAGAGTTGCGTGGCGGGATTTGAACCCACGACCTTTGGCAGTAAAGTCGAGTGTGCTCCCACTAAACCAACACGGCACTTTTGTCTCACGCGCTGCAATGCACCCAGTAGTCATTATTTTTAATATAATATATTTTTAAGAATAAGAATCTTCTTAAACTGCCTCTACAAGTATAGACCAGGGTTTTTAATTTTTCAAAGGAAAAAAATAGTAGTAGGATGAAACCCATTAGAAAAGGAGGGGAATATGACAAATATTAAAGGAAAAATAAATTACGGTCGATCGGAGTTCGGGAAGTGGGAGGGGGTGGGCTTTTAAGGGGAGAAAATGGTTTATCTCGATTTGCGGTGAAACTACTAGTCCTATGAAAAAAAGTTATATGGCAAAGTTGTAGGTAGTAAAACGATCTACAACTTTTAATTCACAACTTTTTACATAACGTCAAAATGTATGTGAAAAATTCAAATAACTAAGTTTTTGGTTTTTTATTTCTATCTTTTTCGAAAACATTTTATTTTCTACGAAATTTGGTGAAAACTGTGGCGTCCGTACCTGCTGTCGAGCGTTCGCGGTACGGACGCCGCGCTGTTGCCGCACCGTACATTTTGTATGAAAACAAACGACCGGCCGTGCGCCGTACGACAAACGCACCGCTTCGGCACTGCAGCGGTCCGATACGAAACGCATAAATTGAAAGAGCCCTTATTGTCGTATACTCAACTTACTCCATCGTTTAGTACTCTGCTGATCTTTCCAAGAGCCTCGTAAGCTTTCTTTGGGTTGCTTCGGTCTATGAACTCAGTTCCACACTTGTAGGCGACTAGAGCCATGATTCCTAGACACCACAGTTCTCTCTTTACTATGGCTACGGCTCTGTCTATCTTATTCCACACGTATATTACACCTGGGGAACAAATAAGTATATATAACTTTCTATTTTATTTATATATATCTATTAATATTATAAAACTGTACGAACAAGTTCAAAAATATAAAACACAACAAGAAAATTAAGAATTTAAAACATAGACAATGTAAAGTAATAGAATATATTTTTTTTGTAAATACTATGGATTTTTTATAAGTTTTGTGTTATAATTTATTTCCAAGTACAATTCATATCTGTAAATTTTTATTTACCTATTGAATCATGCAAAACTAATGATTTAAAACAAGACAAAGGTAACATACTACGTAATATGAGTGCTTTGATATTCGGCACAGTTTTATTAAGTATTAGAAAACATAATGATATTTCAATCATATTTTTTGTTAAAATATTTAAATTTGAATATGATGTCAATTTAGGGTATGATCTAATTTTAAAACTAGCTTAGAATAAATTTATTCAGTCAGTCTATCCACAATTTAAAGTTCAGTTGACTTATTACAATACTAAAACTTGATAATAGGTTATGTTAAATTATACAAAACAATTTATTCTACGCAACAGATTTCCATAACTAAAAAAATATTATGATTCGGAATTCGAATGCCGTTAGAGAAAACTTGATTGAGTTCTCAATAGTAACCTAATGAATGAATGTGAAGTAGTTTTCTCACTTGGCAACATCTTTTCATGTTTCATCTTATAAATTAAAGAAGATAATAAGTTCGAAAATAAGGTTAACCTAATTACAAAACCGCCAGCATTCTGGGCACTTTAATATCTGGTGACGTATTATATGTTTAAAAAAATTTAATGTAAATAAAATACTTGAACCCTAAGTTCACATAGGGGCAGTAGCTTTGTAATTTTTTAAGTACCTATCTACATTAAATTTATAAAAATCTTAAGATTCTAATCCGTCACTAGATGGTAAAGTGCCCAGAATCCTGGCCGTATTGTATATTTTTTTATTTTAATAAATAAATAAATATTGCTGGAGAATTCACACAGCAACATTTAGCCCCGTAATAAGCTCGAAGCTTGTGTTACGAGAAAGTAATACCTATTATAATTAATAATTTAGGTAAACCTCCTACTGGACCAAGAGCCCGTGATGGCCAGACCTTCCTTTAATTCACAAGCGTGAAAATTATTTCATGTGTATGTCTAACATAGGTAAGAATAACCCCCAAACATGAAACCTGGATCGCGGTTCCTTTGGGAGATAACAACCTTTTACCTGTTATCTCCCAAAGGAACCACGATCCAGGTTTCATGTTTGGGGGTTATTCTTACCTATGTTAGACATACACATGAAAGAATTTTCACGCTTGTGAATTAAAGGAAGGTCTGGCCAGACCGGGCTCTTAGTATAGACTAATAACCTGTGATGGCCAGACCTTCCTTTAATTCTGAAGCGTGAAAATTATTTTATGTGTATATCTAACATAGGTAAGAATAACCCCCAAACATGAAACCTGGATCGTGGTTCCTTTGGGAGATAACAGGTAAAAGGTTGTTATCTCCCAAAGGAACCGCGATCCAGGTTTCATGTTTGGGGGTTATTCTTACCTATGTTAGACATACACATGAAATAATTTTCACGCTTGTGAATTAAAGGAAGGTCTGGCCATCACGGGCTCTTAGGTTATACTGTCTGTTGTGTGTCACAAAATTCACAAATATGTAGAAGAATACAGGTAAGTAACTCACCAATAGCATTCATCGTGGTAAGCTCGAAGCTTACATATTATTTAATGGGAATATTATAATTAACTAGCTGCCCCCGCGAACTTCGTCTCGCCATATACTTTTATTTGCAACTGTTTCCATACTAAATTTTATCCAAATCGAATTTTCCCGCGTATGCATATTTTTTCCCTCGGAAGCATGTATTTTTCCGCGGTAAAAAGTAGCCTATGTTCTGTCTCAGGGACTAAAGATTGTATGTGCCAAATTTAATCAAAATCGGTTGAGAGGTTTAAGCGGGAAAGCGTAACAGACAGACAGACAGACAGACAGAGTTACTTTCGCATTTATAATATTAGTTATTATGATTACTACATTACATTGACCCCCCCCCCCCGTACCCCAGTGATGCCTACATCACTGGAGCCAGCCATGGAGCCTACATCGCATGCTGGCTAGCTGAGCGCGGTGAGCGACAACCTCGCGACTTTTTTCTAATACTTGCATTTCTCGTGTTCAACTCGTGATATCTTCCGAATTAAATGTCCGAATTGAATAATTTAAAAAGTTTTATACAGATATTGAAATATTCATAATTAACATGTGATTTATTTTGATAATGTTTTATTTGAAAATACAAATATAGAGCTTTTCCTAGCGGCGGCATTTAAATTAATTATATTGAAAATTAAAACACTTATTGTGACATAACTATAATAGGTAGATATATGCTGTCCCGACATTTTTTGTAGATATTAATGTGTTCTACAAAATTGTTGTACATTGTAAATTTCTAAAATGAATACTTTTCGCAGCGCATGCGATATAAGAATTTTTTTTTACATCTTGGGTTACATATTTGGGTTTTCCGTACGGATCCCTAATTTTTTTGAAAATGTAAAATAGCCTAAAACCTTCCTGGATAAATGGACTATCCAACACTGAAAGAATTTTTTAAATCGGACCAGCGGTTCCTGAGATTAGCGCGTTCAAACAAACAAACAATCAAACTCTTCAGCTTTTTATAAGTATAGATAATTTGGTAAACCTTATTGTCATACTGTTTGTTTGTTTGTCACGAAATTTAAATATGTGGTAGAATATACTCTTTAAGGGTTAAGCACACCCATTGTGTATGTTATTTTATTTGTTAAATGTTTTAAATGTAAATGTGTGTACAATAAAGTATTTTTGATTTTTTTTTTGATTTGAATATAATATGTGGTAAAAAAAAAACTCACCAATAGCATCCATCGTGGACTGGTGGTTGGATATGATCACGGCCCCTCCTGGGTGCTTCAAGTACTCTTTATTCTCCAGCTGCCAACTCATCCCGTACATGGACGCCGTTCTCTGTGCCCAGTTCAACCCAACTCTGAAACACAGAAATTAAATCTTAAGGCCTACTAAAGTTCAAAATAAATCAGTATTTAGTCTAAGGCTAAGAAACAATCCAGAAAAGGCCAGGCCAGAACTTATATTATTTATAAAAAGTACTGCTGCTCCATCATGCAGTGCGAATTAAATCTATACTAGGTACCTTATATTATAAAGCTGAAGAGTTTGTTTGTTTGAACGCGCTAATCTCAGAAACCACTGGTCGGATTAAAAAAAATATTTTAGAGTAAAACACTGTTAAACACAATAATATAATAAAGGCTCTATTATATCAACTATTTATGTAGAACCTAAAATTACGCAAGCGAAGCTGTCGGCTGTTCGGCAACTGAAAAAAAGCTTCTCTTGTCAATTAACTTCTCATAAACTAAATACTTATCTAAAATTTTGCCACGAACTAACTAGGTATACAAAATATTTATTATTGTTTTGGAGATTTATTCCCAACTTATTTATGACCCCTTTAACTGGCTCGTAAGGGGTCTGCTTGGATATTTAGACTAATCAATCAATCAAAAACACTTTATTGTTCACCACAAAGTAATATAAGTACAAATATTAAAGTAAAATAAAATTACAGTACAATGAGCGGCCTTATCGCTGAAGAGCGATCTCTGGTTTGGTTGGATAGAGAAGATCAACTTAAAGCATAAAAATTAGTATTGAGCACCCATTATATTTTAGGCTTTTGTGAAATAAACGATTAATATTTATTCATTTATGTATTTTAAGTTTGAGTTGAAGATCATTCTTTTTGGATTTGTATTGTATAGGTAGTGAACAAGATTTCCGCTGGATATTGACCTCCATTCCAGGCGCAGGTAACTGCAGGTAAGGTATCGTCCTAATAGAACGCAAATGCACGATCATCGCGCGAGTAAAGGCAGAAACACATTATTAACACCCGACGCCACCCGATGAAACGCGATGCGTGTTGAGTCGAATCAAATGTATGGTTTTCTATAGACCAGAAACACACTTTGAACACGCGACCCGACGCCACGCGCGCACTCGCCTCCTGATCCAGACGTGCCGATCTGCGTGTCGCCCATGGTGGGGGTAAACACGCCATCCGACGCGGGCGCGCAGTATGTTTCTAGACAACACTCGACGCCACGCGTCATTCGTTCGAGAACTGTCACTTTATGCCAATTTCATATTAAATTTTTGCATTTATTTAGTGAAATGATGATAAAATGCTAGTATGTCGTGGCGTCGCGTGTTGGTAATATGCACGGTGCACGTCGGGTGTCGACACGTCGCGTCGCGTCGGGTGTTAATAATGTGTTTCCTGCTTAAGCGATGGACAAAACTAAGCAGGAAACACATTATTAACACGCGACGCGACGTGTCGACACCCGACGTGCACCGTGCATATTACCAACACGCGACGCCACGACATACTAGCATTTCATCATCATTTCGCTAAATAAATGCAAAAATTTAATATGAAATTGGCATAAAGTGACAGTTCTCGATCGAATGACGCGTGGCGTCGAGTGTTGTCTAGAAACATACTGCGCGCCCGCGTCGGATGGCGTGTTTACCCCCACCATGGGCAACACGCAGATCTGGCACGTCTACCCGTCTGGATCAGGGGGCGTGTGCGCGCGTGGCGTCGGTTCGCGTGTTCAAAGTGTGTTTCTGGTCTATAGAAAACCATACATTTGATTCGACTCGACACGCATCACGTTTCATCGGGTGGCGTCGGGTGTTAATAATGTGTTTCTGCCTTAAGTGTCGTATGAATTATCTATGTATTAGGTATTTCATAAATCTAGCACCCGTAACAGAAGCTTATCACGGGGACTAGATGTTCCTGTGTGAATTGTCCAGCAATATTTATTAAAGACGCGTACGATCGACATTGTACCGCAAACGTAATTATTGAATTTCAATTATTACATCTAAACTATTGGAATGTAATATGTTTGATCGCGCGTAGTTCCAGCGAACCAGCGATTATCGCGGATTCGCGCTCTATTAGGACGATGCCTTAAGGTTCTAATAATTAAATCTGGGGCTTTGGGGTAATTTTCAAAGTTTTGCAAATGAGATGTAACTTATATGGTTGTTTACGCCGAATAAATCGCACCTTTTATCAATAATAAAAAAATCTCATATTATACCAAAGAGTAGGCAGGCACATGTTTATTTTATTTTATTTTTCAATTTTCGGGAAACTTACAGCTATATAACAAAAGCAATACATACTTAAAGGCTAATTACAGGTTTCCACTTATAGCAAACAGATAACAAAAATCAATACATATCTACGCATACTTTATACAAAATACAAATTAATATTTATATGAAACTAAAAAATTATAAATAAATATTAATAATGTCGTCAAGGGGTACGGTAGACTCGATTGAAACCTTAGGCTTATATGAATAACAAAACATATAAAAAATATTGATTTTGAGTCGACAACATAAGGTTTTCATCTAATAAATAAATACGACAAAAACATACAACTACCTATTTTTCAAAAATTAATTGACCAGATAAATGTTTTGTTTGCCTAGTAGTAGTATTTAATAATTGTTTCTGTATTACAGGTATAAGAGCTACCAGAAATTAGTAATACCTTTACCTATATTTCTATTTATTGAAATATATTATTTTAAACATAAAATCTTTGTAAACTTTCAGACGGATTTTATTTTATATTTTATTTATGTGATATAATATAACTCCAGAACGCACGAACCGATTTCCACGGTTTTGTTTTGTTTGGGCTCCGTGAGGTTTATAGCAAAGAAAATTGCGGAAAAGTGTAAAACGCGGGCGAAGCCGCAGGGCGGAAAGCAAGTTTTTTATAAACATATCTATTTTTTTGTCTCGAGTTTCGCCATTTTCATGTATAAATTTCGTGCCTTTTCCGAAAATCAACTTTCTCCACTTCATTTTTACTGCAACTTTTTGAAATTTTCATGATGTTATCTTATCTATTTTTTAACGCTTTGACAGCATCATACCCAAGACCATCTGGTCTGACTTAAACTTTTTAAGGTAAAATTTAATTTTATTTCACAATTCAACAGTTCCCACCTAAGCAGAAAAAAAAACGTATATTTGTATGCAATTTTTAATAAGTATTTTCTTATGACGTTGTCACGTAAAAATATCCTCCGTAAACGAACTTTACAGACAACTATTTTTTTTTTCAAATTATGGCCTACTTTTTAGCGGGATCTGGGGGCCCCTTGTAACCCCGGGGCCCTGGGCTGCAGCCCAATCAGCCCATAGGTAGATCCGGCCCTGTTACTAACTAATAAATATCGAGAATGAAGCTTAAGAAGTAAAATAAATCGTTACTTCTTATTTCGTTTGAGTTCGATTTAAGATCTGTTATGATACCTACACATACACTCAGTCTATCGAAAAAAAAAACTTAATTTCATGCATGTGCTGTAAAAATAATCATATTCATTAGATAAACCATAAAACATATTAAATAAGTAATTTTTATTTAAGCGCATGATATTTTCTGACAGAGTAACTTTGTTCCAATTTCAAAAACCACTTACAAACATTCAAATTTATAATATTGTTGGGATTCCCAGTAGGACATAGTGCTTAGTTTAAATAAATAATTGATAATGACCACTTACAAACATTCAAATTTATAATATTGTTGGGATTCCCAGTAGGACATAGTGCTTAGTTTAAATAAATAATTGATAATGATTAATACTTACACAGAGTTGCGTACTTCTCTTCGCCTTAGTAAAATAATGGGGCTCACTATAATTGCACACAAACCTAAATATATGAACATATATATAACTTTACTAAAATATTTCACTTTGTTTGGTTTGCTATCCCTTATTTTTATTAAAACGTAAAAAACTAAACATATTGCTGATAAAATTATTTGCTGCCACATGGTTTATAATTTTTTTTCACACGAAATACTTTTATATTTCAAAATAAATATACATTTAAAAATTTAATTTGAACTTTTTACAATCCTTTGTTAAAATTTCTAAAGACGTGTTGGCTTGGCTATGTTCGCTGCGAGTTTCAATAACTAGATTCGTGTTTAGCGCGATATACCTATTTTAGGACATAATAGACATTCGAGAAGTTACCTATTCATATAAAATTATGAACTTGTTTATTTTTTTAACAATAAAAATTTCAACAAATAATCCAACGGAGAGATGTTTATTCAACTACCTACTGTAGATAGTAGGCAAATGAAATAAACAGATTTTGAATATTCGGTGCTTTTTAAGGACTTAACCTTGTTACTCACAAGAGGAAGGGACTGTCTTAACGGTAGGTAGGTACGGTAGGTGTTCGAACTCAAATTCGTAATATGTGAGGTATCAGTAAAAATAACTAGAGACGTCATTGACCTCTAAAGGAATAATAATCATAAACAAGCTGAAATGGTTATGTTCCAAATTCGTAATATTTTTTGGAGGTTATCATAATTTCTGAAAACACTAGGGTACCTCAAAAGTGCAGTGAAGGTCAGTAGTAATAAAAAGAGTATGAGTTTATATTTAAATATTTTAATGAGCCCCCGTACATTTGGTTCCTACCTCCTGTAGCTTCCGGCATTTTATTCGTAAACACTCGGATGGTATTCTCAATTTTGAACTAACATAACTGTTTAGGTACATGTTATGGAAATCCACCCAAACAGCTGAACCGATTTCACTATAATGTACAGTTTTGTTATTTAATTCCTTTAAAATGGGCACATTTAAAAACATTAAATTAAATAAGAATGTTCTTTGTGGAGTTTCCAGAAATTTTGGCTTTCTTCCATGTTCATGTATAGTTAAGTTAGCCTAGTTGGCTAAGGAGGAGCATACTCGACTTTCGTTGTGGGTTCAAACCCTGGAGCGCACCTCAGGATTTTTTTTCTTGAAAGATTTAGGTGAAGGCAAACATCGTGAGGAAACCGGCATCTTCTGAGAACTTTGAAAAGTTTGAAGGATATTGTGTCATTCACCAACCAGCCCATGGACAGCGTGGTAAATAAAGGTCTTCTCTCTCTCTCGTCAAGAGAGTCCCTGTGTCCCAGCAGTGGAAACGTAAATAGCGGTGATGATGATGATAGCTTTAAAGTTGCAATTATTTTTGTTTCGCTTTTATATCCCGTTTCTATCATGTAATCGACTAAACCGTAAACATATAAATAACACAGCAAACCTGACTAATTCCACTTAAAAAGTAGGTAACAAAACCCGATTCAAATTTGCAGATGCATTCCATTTTAATGTTACTTTTAGTTGCTTATTTTCTTTGAAACTCTTCCAACCATTAATTTTAAGGTATAAGAAACGAAAACATGCCACTGCTTGAATAAAACCTGATTATTTCAAGGTCATCGTGGTAGGATCTAAACTATAATCAAAACCTCTCTAAGAAAGTTATTCAATATGAAAAAAATGTATGAATACAAGGTAGAAAAGAAAAGGTGCCAATAATGAACCTGAAAATAAATACCTAAATATACTGTTAACGGATTCACCGAATGTATTAGATTTATTTTTAACTTTCTAAGGCTGTGTGATTAAAAGAAATGTTTAATTAAAATCTTAAGGCCTTATGTGTTTTGTTCATTGGAATACAAATCCAGATAATCCACAAAGTGACATAATTTTGAATTGAGAACTCGTTTATAAAAAAGAAGAATAGTAAGATCTTTAAAACGATGTGATGACGATAGTTTGTAAATACCAGATAACATTGAATAGAGAAGCTACTCTTTACCATGTTTTGCCTGCTAATTGTCTCTAGCTAGAGTCGGAAATAGAAAGAATAGGTGGGTTTTACCGCTGATAGCGATCGATACACTAAAACCTATTTTTTCCGCACTTCCGTGTTAGTGTGCCACGACAGATAATAAAAGCTTTTTTATTTTATATGACTTGGTGTGCTACGCTCCCTTTCACACCAAGCCGAGGATGCTATAGTACAGTGATACAATGGGGAATTTGACTGTACTATAGCATCCTCGGCTTGGTGGTGTGAAAGGGAGCGTACCACACCAAGTCATATAAAACCAAGTCCTTAGGGGACCCCCTCCCCTATTGTAGGAATTAGACAAAAAATACCATTCCAAAAGTTTATCTGAGATTATGATAAGACTAAATAATATCGACCCTTAGACATGTAATTTTATGGCACCTTATTTCTAGAATTAATTTATTCACGTTCAAACCTAAAAAATATAAAATGACTAATTTATAGGCAGTTTAACACTGTCATAAATAAATTCCCAGTTCTGTTGTTAACTTAAGAAGTATATATTCGGTTAACTTTGAATTCAAGCAATATACCGATTGAGTTAAAATTTAATACAGAAGCATAATGTAAATCCGTATTTACATTATGCTTCTGTATTAAATTTTAACTGATGTAATGACCATAGCCACGGGGCTAGATGTCGCTGTGTAAAATTGTCCAGTAATATTTATTTATTTATTTTAAATTGGTAAAGGTTGGTATGGTCATTACATCGTATAAAACAAAGTCGCTGTCGCTCTCTGTCTGTCCCTATGTATGCTTCAATCTTTTAAAACTACGAAACGGATTTTGATGCGGTATTTTTAAATAGGTAGAGTGATTCATGAGGTTTATTTAACGGGTTTATAAGACGCCCGAGGCGATGCGAGGGCGGGTCGCTAGTTACTTTAGAAATCTCAAAATATCTAGAGCCCCTAACAATAGCTTAGAGTTTACGGAAATAGATGCTGCATTGTAATATTTATTTTGTCCAAATACCTAACTATTATGCTGTAGTCGTTGTGAATTTCCTAAACAGTAGTAACTTTTGGCACCACGAATCTATGCGAGTGTTTCCATAATCGAAGTTGATTAATTATTATGATAAAAACATTACGGACATTAAAATTGGAATTATTTCACGGGGCTAGATGTCGTTGTGTAAAATTGTCCAGTAATATTTATTTATTTATTTTTCTTCAAAATTCCATTATTATCATCACCCCAATTAACATTCCCACTGCTGGGACACAGGAAGTATGCGGCGGGAATTGAACCCACGACCTTTGGAAAATGAATGTCGAGTGCTCCCACTTAGCCAACACGGCTCAATTCTATTACATAATTATATCAGCGTTCGTTTTGAGAAAGCCTGTTCTTCACAAACTTATTATCTTCAAAATGTGGGAAAGTGTAAACGTTATTAATTGGACTGACTATGATTTATCATCGCCAAACCAAAACCGTTAGAAGAAAGTTTGAATTCAAAAAGCAAATAGCTTTCTTTTATAGCAAGCCTACATTTATAAATACTAAATAAGGTACTTAAATATGGTAAGTTAAGGTGAATTCACATCTGACGGAAGATGCTTCGCGTATTATCAATCGCGTAACGGCAGAACAGCTGAACCATAATAGACGCGTAACAATTGAATGTGGCAGAACGAATTTGATCCCACGATCTTCTGAATAAAAGTCGAGTGTGCTCCCAATCAGCCAACACGGCTTCCATCAGATATATGTATATGAAACCCCGTATTTGACTGAATAGGCGCGACCGACGATACGCTTGACGAATCTTCCGTCAGATGTGAACAAACTTCTATTTTCATCAGGTTTGTAGCGAGATACGTCGTTGATGTTTAATAAAATTACCATATATGCAAAATAAATAGATACGTAATTATTTCTGGTTTCAGATTTTAAGGTCAGGTCTAGCTAGCTAGTATGACCTTTTTAAACCTGAATATCCTGGAATAATTCGGCTAAATCGTCATACCAACAAGCATGACCTTTATAAACCTGAATATCCTGAGATTATAAAGTGTCTTTTTATTTTACTCTCGTATTTTGGAAGGATCTATTCAAGTTCAAGATAGTCACAAATAGCTATCTATTTATTTTGCACCCGTATTTTCATGATGTATTTAACCCGTCATACATTTTTTAAAAGTTTAACATATTTCAAACACATACTGTAACAATAGAAATACATAGTTAAAATTGCAAACGGTATTTTAACCTGAGCAATGTTGTTGGATTGCCGTAATATTATGCCAGGATGTAAACCTATGCTGAATATGTTTGGCTAGATTACCTAGATATAGGAGAAAACAGGGGAAACCCAACTAATAAATAACTAACTTTATGAACCAAAAAAAGTCAGATATCTCTAAAGCTGTAAAAAAAACCTAGAACATAATAATCATGGAGGTAGAATAGAGGCTCAAGTACCCCATAACAATATAATGGTAGCAGTTTAATTTCCTTAGAGATATTGCAAATTATCTGATATAATCTTCGTGCAGGTCTTCGTAGGCGTCAAGCATCAGTTGGTAGACGCGCTCCTGAAGCGCTGGTACGTCTTCTAAAGTCAGTCCGGTCGTCTGGACTGGTGGTAAGCAGCGCAAGGTAACCTTACCTAGAAAAAACAACCATTTTTCTATTCTTAGCGGATTAGCTCTTTGATGTGGCAATGAGCTGGGAAAATAGCGAGGAGAATAGTTGATGGTTAGAAAATTAATACTATTTAGGGGTACGGTCAGCCAAGAAAGTGGTCTACCAGTTTTGACAAAAGTTTCTGCGAGATATAATGATCGCTAAGGTTGACTTTTCTAACATAATTTAACTGACGTACAAACGAATATCAACCGTAGGGTGGTAGACCACATTTGGTTGGCTGACTGTACCTACTCAAATGTTTTCGAAATGTTATAACATTAATATTTACCATTACGTCTCAAAATACACTTTGCTTCATCATAAAAGTAGTAATGAGGGGAACTGACCACCGGGTAGATCGGTAGTTGGCCGGTAATAGCTACTACAAAGCCTCCTCTTTTGAAAGGCAATATTTTTGTTTTGCGTTCTTTATTTCGCGTACCCTCCGGGAAATATAAGAGCAACGCCTGAAAATAAATATTATATTTCTACTTATACTATAAATCTGAAGAGTTTGATTGATTGTTTGTTTGATCGCGCTTATATCAGAAATCAGAATCCGCGGGTCCGATTTAAAAAAAATCTTTTAGTGTTGGATAAATACATTTATCAAGGAAGGTTATGTGCTGTATTATATTATGGATTTTTCTTATTGAAAAAATTATAAGCGCTTTAAAAATATAAATATAATATATTTACCTAAGCTCGTGGCTTAGGTAAATATAGGACTTAAATTTCCTTAATTTTACCTTTTCTTTTTTTAATGTTTCGATAACGTCATTCAGGACTAGGTATGCTGCCTTTGGATTATTCCTGTCTATAATTACTACTTGACATTTTCTTATAATCCATGCTAAAAATGGCCATCGCATTATTTCTACTTTAGTTGTTCTTATTATTCTGTTGTTGGTCAAACTTAAGAAGACAGGCACTGTAAGAAAAAAAAGTATTATAAGAAATAACATAGGTCCTGAAAAAATAAGGAAAACCAAAATACGGAGCACCAATGAATCCTGAATGCAACTTTGTGCATTGGTCAGTTCCTTGTAAAAGTTAAGGATGTCACAATCAGTTCTTAACTGATATATCAGGTGTGGAATACTTAAAATATTAATAAGATAAGATCAATTCACAAAGGAGACCTTGAATCAATTTGAATTGTAATTTCCATGCGAATAATTTTATTTAATTTGTATTATTAGGTAGGTAGGTACCTAGCAAATCCAATGTGCTCTGATGGTTCATCATAAGAATGCCTCCATTCGCCAATTTTAGCGTTTCTTCATTCTGTATCTGCCATTTCAAGCCATATAAGTGTAGAAGGTGACACAGTTTTTCAGAAAATACCCTGTAATATGAATTTGGATAAATTTACGTTATAAAATTCGATTAAACGTTATTTATTATTAACTAGACTTTCGCCCCGCGGCTTCACGTTATAACATTTTCCCTCTGTAAATGTATCTTCCTTCTTTTGTTTCTAACGACAGCTACTTCCCCGACAATTTTCAGCTTGAGTTATAAATAGTGTCACTAACACGACTTTCTTTTTTTTATAAAGTTTCTATGTTTTTATTCTTTTATATATGTACAGATTAAACAATCCATATTTCATTTACTACTAGGCTCTCCCTAAAAAATCAATTGAAATAAGGGATTTGGTATAATCGCCTCGCTTACCAGGAGCGTTCGGTGATCGCTTATATATTTATAGTACTTTTATTAAAAACTAGCTTTCCGCCCGCGGCTTCGCCCGCATTATATTAGAGTAAAAAGTATCCTATGTCCTTCTCCCGGCTCTAAACTACCTCCCTGCCAAGTTTCAACCCAATCGGTTCGGCCGTTCTTGAGTTATAAGTGAAGTAACTAACACGACTTTCTTTCATCTTCTAATATATAAAATTCTCGTGTCACAGTTTTCGTTGCCATACTCCTCTGAAACGGCTTGACCGATTTTGATGAAATTTTTTGTGCTTATCCGGTATCTATGAGAATCGGCCAACATCTATTTTTCATCCCCCTAAATGTTAGGGGTAGTCCACCCCTAAATTTTTTTTTTATAAATTATTTATATGGCAAAACAACGTTTGCCGGGTCAGCTAGTATTTATATATAAAAGAAAGTCGTGTTAGTGTGTTAGAAGAAGAGAAGATAACAGAACATTACCATAGATTTCTGTAATGGTTTTCCCCAATAAAACAGGAAATACCTTGAACATAAACACCAAATATATATAAAAAAAGATAATGGAAACTTTTCCATAAAATATAACTTTGCGGTGAATATTATACTTATATACCGCATAAAATAAAAATATAAATATCGAAAATAATATTTGATACCACATTTTTCGTTTAACGTATTACATTCACTATCCACTCTTGCATTTATTTCCATTTATGTGCGTAAATAAGTAGATACCTAATTAGGAAGTTTAACTCCAGCAGCCCTGGTAGGTAAAGTATTAATTAACACCTATCCAATTTACATACATATTAATTTCAAGTGTAGGTACATCCTACTAATAATATATGTATATGCGAAAGTTTGTACGAATGTATTGATTTTTGATACTTGTTCATGCAAAAACACTATCGAATGGATTTTGACGAAATTCACAATTATCTAGCTTATAATGTACACTTGTGGTCATATAATTAAGAACGATTTGTATTTATAGAACATTTTTATTTTAATCATCTTATACACCGAGATTTATACCTTCTGAGAACAACTTATTATGCTACAAAATAGCCACATTAATGGAGCAGAGTGTCTTATAGAATAAACAATAAAATCATTAACTATATTTCTCAAATTTTTATTTTAACAAAGTGTGACACTATCTAATAGTAATAAAGCTGGACATATAATTAAGAACGATGTATTTAACTGCTGGGAAATTGTTTTATATGGCAATTACATTTAATCTAAATCAAAATAATATGCAGTGCAGAATCTTTTCAAAGTAATTTAATACATTTTTAACTAAATTAAGAGTTTACAGCATACCCACGGCCTTTGCCGCTGCTGCTTTACACCAGCGAGGCATAACCTATTAATTTGTGATATTTCGCAAGAAAATACAGTTTGATTATTTAAAAAAAGCGTTGTACAGCTCTCATGTGTTCCCACACTCTGTATTTGGATTATTTTTCTTTATTTTAAATTACAAATTCTCCATTGGCTCTAGATTTTAGTTGTTTGCTTGTCAGTCTAAGATAGATAACCACAAAAGCACCCCCAAATTTTCGTATTTCTACCACCGTGTTTTAATGTAACTTTCGAGTACTTAGGGTTGAATGCTATATTCGGAAGACGTAGAACATATCGTTTTCCATCAGAACACACTCTAGTTATTTTTGTCTCGTCACAAAAATAAGAAAAAATTTTCATTGTCGTATAGTCCAGTTTTCATACTTTCTCAAGTGCAAGCTGATTTTGACTATGGTACAAAGTTTCAACATGAGTACCTTCCTTGATATCCTTCCGTGCGATTTTTCTTCTACCATACGTCTTCAAATAGTGCGTGTTGAGATAGCTGAAGGCTAGTTTTCACCAAAATATTCTTGTCTCAGCACATTGGACCCATTAAAGAGTTCTGTAGCCCATCCGAATGATGTTTTGGTCATCTCGAGAAGTTGTTTTTCTCTGTTTAGATACATGGGGAATACTCGTAGTGGTATATGATACGAAGAAAAATGGTCAAAAGCGTCGAAAACCATAGTTTTTTAACATTACAGATTGTTGTCTATCTTTTTATAATACCAATTCTTCAGGCAAAGTTTTACTTTTGTACTGGTGTTCTACCATTGTTGATAGATCAAAAACATTATTTATTTTTAACGAAGCAATGACTTTTAATCTTTTACAGCACTATATGTTGCCAATATTTTACAAACAGTTAAAATTTCAACAGTGTTTTTTGTTTAAATTATAAAAAAGGAATTAACGATTAAGCGTTCTTAATTATATGACCAACCAGTAAATAGGAATACTATGTTTTGAAGTAGTGTAAAAAAATTGACAATTTATTTTTAGCTTATCATTGTATACCAATAAGCACAGTGATATTATAGAAACGTTTTACAATACCGAGATAAATAAAATAAATTACATGCAAATACTTTTGAGTCTTAGTTTGAAAAAATCTTCCCCAAATATCAGCGTTCTTAATTATGTGACCACCAGTGTATATCAGAGAAACACATTTAGCCCGAGGAAATCCTTTATAACGCGGAAAAGTTGAACCTCATACTTCCATAATCCAATTGAAAGTGTAAGGTACAAAATAAAACAAATCTTACAACAGACATTTATTTCAAAGAGTCACCATAACAAAAACCATTATTTACGACATGTCATTTTAGACACGTTATATCATTATTTAATCGACTCATAAAATTGCGACAAGTATGCATTAGGTATAAGTTTTCATGAATAAAATTGTTCATAATTTTATTTTTAATTTCATAATCATTATCACTTTACCGAGCAATTCAGCATAGGAACTTACAAATATTATTTCAACAAATAAATAAATTAAATATCAGTAACAACCATTACACTCACAAACTTATGATTAAACCTTGTATTTTACCTACTTATAACTTTTTGGTTGATGCCCATTACATTTTTTTTTAAATTAAATTTCTACTGTAGATATTAGATTCTATGTAGATATTATTTTCAGAAGCTGCATTTAACAAAAGTTAAATAAATTGAGATTTTAAACTAATACT
The DNA here is from genome assembly GCA_963691955.1 of Chloroclystis v-ata. Taxonomy (NCBI): domain Eukaryota; kingdom Metazoa; phylum Arthropoda; class Insecta; order Lepidoptera; family Geometridae; genus Chloroclystis; species Chloroclystis v-ata. Next base: position 10,085,202 of record OY829905.1, read on the forward strand.
AGGTTCTAAATATTATTTATACAGTTCCTGTATTATTTTATAAAAAATATTACTGATCAGATCGACGTGTTAAGGAATCTCTGAATAAGAGCTTTTTGTAATTTTCTATCATAACTTTATACATCGTCGTATCGTATGCAAGAATATTTAAACGTTAATTACACATTATAATTTAATTTACGATCAGTCAATAGTTCTTTACATATTTCTTGAGCCAGGCTATCGTAGGCCTCTAGCATCATCTGGTAGACTCGATCCCGTAGAGCAGGTTCATCTTCAATGCCCAGACCTTTTGTTGGCACAGGAGTTAAACAGCGCAATTTAAGTTTACCTATGAAAAACAAAACACTGTTAGCAAAAGCACCTAAATCGGCCGTACTTTAGTAATAAAGTTATACAACGAAATTTTCAAATAATTCGCGTGTGATCCAACTTAGTCAACACAACACGGCTCCTGAGTTAGTAAATAGTCGGAAAATGTTAGCGACTAATATCCCAGTAGTTAATAAAAGTATCAATACAAACCATCATTATTTAAGATGCCGATCTTTTCATCCATGAAATAGTGCGGAGAGCAGACAACTGGATAAACAGGAATTTGAGCAGTAATGGCGACTACAAAGGCGCCTTTCTTGAAAGGCATTATTTTCGTCTTTCGCTCTTTATTTCTTGTGCCTTCCGGAAATACCCACAGCATTGCCTAAAAAAATATATTTTTTTACACGCTGTTTCTGATTAAATAGTACCTAGGTATAGTTTACAATATAAGTATAAAAAATAGTAGTCGTAACTCGTTTGGGTGAAACTATGGTCCAGTAGATAGAACCACTCTAATAATAAACGATCTTCAACTTTTGGCTTATCTTTGTTAAGAGGCCTATTACGTGAAATCGCGAAATTGTTCGGTTTTCTCGTCCTAATTCTATGGTTTGCGTTAGTTGTTTGATATTACAATTACATCTTTATAATAGTTCGTTTTCTCCTCTACAAAAGTAGTAAGAAACATTTTAGATAACTTGTTTATATATTGAGTAATAATCATTCTCCGGATACATGTTTCGTAAAAAACGCTCGAAGACCTGTTTTCTCAGCTCTAATTTGTAGATTCTAATGAATATGGGCGATCAAACTATTTTTTATTATGTTACGTATATCCTATTCTTCATTTAGAGTAGAGTACATTTTCGTTAAATGCTTTTATTCTAAAGATATACCGAATTTAATATCGACCGAAAATGCTTCGAAACAAACCTCAATAACTCCGAAGTTCTAAATCAATGGGACGTCATATTTATATCAAAATATTTATCAACATTTGCTTAAACTATGATATTAATTTTAATTTGTAGAACGGTTTTGGTAATTTTTTATGAATAAAATAAAACTACCATAATTTAGTAGTTTTTTCATTCAGCCGGCTTTTTCCATTTAGTACCGCGCGAGCGCTTGTCGAGGTCGGACCTATGTCGGTTGTTCTTGAATAAAATATAGAAATATTTCGTAAAATGTCAGTGTGTGGGACTGTCAATTGCTGTAAAAACGCTGTTAGTGTGCGTGTATGTGTTATTGCGATACTACGACCGACATAAGTTGATCCGTTGATAACGATCAATTGTTATTTTTATTGATAACGGTCAATTGTTGTTGTTGCTGGCCTAAGAATTGTACCAAATGTTGCTGGCCTAAGAATTGTACCACATCATTGTCATCTTGTTTTACCTTATTTATTTGAAGGTTATGCTGTAGGATGTGGATTGCATATCTAAAGTTATCTATCCTAATTAAAAAACAACAAGGCAACTTTTTTTGGTGAAACCGTCCAACGACTAAATGTAATTATGCCTATGATTTTTTTAGATTATGACTAACTTGCCGACCCGCCGACAGCTGCGCTTGCGTTTTTACGTTATTTACTAGTTTATGTTTTATAGCCTTTTTCGATCATTTTACTATCCAATACTGAAATCATATTTTAAATCGGACCCGCGGTTCCTGAGTAGCACGTTCAAACAAATAAACAAGCAATCTCCTCAGCTTGATAATTGTAGTACCTATAGATTTCCATAATATTTATTACAAAGAAAATATTCCGTAATTTTTTGTTCTTATTTTTACCGAGTATCCAATATGTAAACAATAAATAATGTACCTTTCTAATAAATATATTATTTATTGTAAACATTAAATAATTGTACCTTTCTAATAAATACAGGGCGTCCCAAAGTTATCCAATGGGCCATGGAGGGGAAGTACCTTAAATATCGTAGATAGTGAATTTTGCTCAAAGAAGACTTCATTTTATTTTTAAAAGTTAGTAATTCTGGATTCATAGATTTTCTAAAAATTACTTGCTTTGTCTGGGAATCGAACCGACTTACATGTAGAAAAAAAAACTCTATTTTTATGATACCAATCGAAAGAATAGCTAAAAAATAATAACTCTGCTTAAGTAACATAGTATTTTAAAAGAAAGGAACAACGTGAAATTAATTATTTTAATCAAATAAAAAACATGAAACATTTTTTTTGTAAATTAATTAATTAAATTACTTACTTTTTTTTAAATAAAATGAAGTCTTCTTTGAGCAAAATTCACTATCAACGATATATATGGTACTTCCCCTTCATGGCCCATAATTTTGGAACGCCCTGTATATAAAATAACACCCCTATTCACGTTCCCACTGCTGGGATAGGGACTTCTCTCTTGACGAGATAGATTAGGCCTTAATTCACCACGCTGGCCAAGTGCGGGTTGGTTTTTTTTTTAATATATAAATGAAATATTTTCAAATAAGTTCGTAATAAAATAAAAATAAATAGTTTATCAAAATAAAAATATAATGGGAATTATTCAAGATGACATATGTAGATAAATGGATATTCTACATCTGTGTATGACATATGTAGATAAATGGATACCAATAAATATAAAAATAAATATAAAGTTCGAAACTACAAAAATAATACCTAAACATAATTAAAACCTTCATTAACGAAACTTTTATTTATTCAAACACAAATATACCATCTAACAAAACAAGCAACTTAAATATAGGTAATATAATTTATTTGTTTTGTTATAATTAGAATTTGTATTTAGTCCGTTCAATTTAGACTTTCGAACTTACATAAAGTCCCAACATTCGACAAAAAAAAAACATTTAATTACAAACCTACACACCAAATTTCAGAAGAATCGGTTTAAAAATGAGCCCATAAGATGAGATGAATGAGGACATTTAACTTCAATAAGACTATTTTCAGTTTTATTCTTATATATATAATTATTAATCATGAATGTTTTAATTTAAAATTATGTACCTACTTAATTGATTTCAAATAATCAATCAGATTTAAAATAAATATTGATATTATTAAGATAAAACATAATTGATTCAAATATTGAAATAAAAATATCCACCATTTTGAATTTAGGAAAATATATAAACTCCTATCAATTAAATAAAAACATTAATATAATAATTATTTCGGAATGAAACTGAAAAAAAATCCACTCAATAAAATGGAATTTATTCGATGCCATTTTCTACAGATCTAAAATAATTATTAGTATATTTGTATGTTTTAGATCGACGAAGTATCAAGATCATTTAGTATTTTTCATAGAATTCGCGTGACGCGCCGGTCACGTGGTGCATAAAATATCCAATTTCGCAAAACTTCGTAACGTCACAAGGCTCTTAAACATTCATTTTCTATTATTTCCCCGTTAAAAGAGTATTATATATAGGTACTTACAAAAGTTAATAACTTGTATATATGGTACTTTTGTGTATATGGTAAAAATACTACATTTTAAATTGTGTGTTTGTTTTGGAATGGTCTTTACTCAGGCAAAACTTTAGTACTCGTATAGAGAGCTCTGTTGTAAATTTAATGAAAATAGCTCACGAATATTTAACTAATTCACAAGCCGCGCTAATACTTCTTGATGTATCAACTAGAGGGCGCTTACAAAAACAATTCGATAGTCCTGAATTAACTGTTAAAACCAAAAAAAATATGTATTAATGTATTTTATTAGGAAAACTAACACTACAATTAATAAAATTTTACAAAATGACCGCAACACGAGTAATTATTTTAAAATCAATTACATATAACATTGGAAACGACTCAATGCTGCATTTTGAATTTAGAATTTTGACTGGCTGGAAAAACATAAAAAAATACAAAGCCAATAATTCCTTGTTGATGAACAACTTCAACGCAGGTACCTTGTTCAAAGAGGTTGTACTTACCTTTTCATTTTGCAGAATGTCAGCTATGGAATTAAGCTTTCCGTAAGCTGTCTTTGGATCATTTCTGTCTACTAAAACCATTCCACATTTTTTTATTAACCAGGATAAGAGTTTCCAACGTGACAGTTCTGCTTTCCCCATTATAATGAATCTGTTGTATATCTGGCTTAGGAACATCGGAGCTGTAATACGAAAATATTGTTACTTATATCGAAGGTCGTGATATAATTTATGTTAACATTAACAGTTCAGTAGGAATTAGAGTTTAAGGTCAAGAGTTTTTAGCAAGGTACTGTTTGTTTATTGCAAATTATTCTAACCGGAAATCAAGAATGTCACGGTTGCAGAATTCATTTTGAATTTACATACAGTTTATTGGTATAATAAATTATCTGCTTCAATATTACGCGGACTGATATTGGTTTTGGATAAAAGATAGTTTTTATCGAACTTTAAAAGTAAAATTCTAAATAACTTTAAAATAGATAAATAATAATTGCCAATACATCGGAACTCTCTCAATAGGTAATAATGTTATGCATTTTGTATCTTACCTAGCAAATCCACTATGCTTTGGTGGTTGAGCACCAACACCCCACTGTTTGCCGATTCCAGAAAATGTTTGTTCTGTATTTGCCATTTCATGCCGTAGAAGTGTATCAAATCTTTATAACATTGCGTGGCAAATCTGGAATAAAATTAGAGTAAGTATTTATAATACTACTGCCAAGGATGCCTGGAAGAGATTGCTTTTAGTGATAATGACGTAGTTTTGTCTGAAGACTCTAGAAGTCACTATAACTCAATTTTGCCAAATTTCGTATAGTAGTTTAAAAATCAGGGTGCGATATATAGTTTTCTAGATGGAAATATGGAAAAAATACTTACGAAAAATTCCGAAAATGAGCTTCCTTAAATAAAATACCCGGTAATACTTTGAATACACTTATAATGTAGACATTTAGGAGTACCAGAGCAATTTTGCCATAAAATAAAACTTTTGTTTTTTTCATTACAATATAGCAGAGATAGAATAATCCGCAGAAGAATAATTGATTCCACATTTTTAAGATATTTTTTCGACAACAACTCGAAATAATTTTAAGAAAAATATTTAAAATAGAAAAAAATAGGATTTATTGAAATAAAAAATGTCAAACGTTAAACGCGACTGATTCTTCATGCACAAATGAGAGCTTCTAGCTCTCATTTGTTGTCAGCTTGGCGATCCTTGATAATGAATTAAGGCTTAGAGTTAGACGAATAATAAACCTAAATTATTCATGTTTTAGAGATAAAGTTGTATATTATATTGCACTCGGAACTCGGAAGTGCTTCGGAAATAAGCGTTTGGATTGTATAAATTAAATTTGTTTTAATTTCCAAAATAACTGTAGAAATACAGTTACCTATATTTGAATCTGCTTATTTGAAGGATATTCACGGAGTCTTTGGATATTATAAAATAATAAAAACTATTCAGTGTTTTAATACAATTTTTAGAGTTCTGTAGCCAAATGACAAATGAAATCTATAAAAAGTGGACAAGTGCGAGTCGGACTCGCCCATGTAGGCTTCCGCAGCAATTGTTTATATGAATTAGTTTATGACGTATTACAAAAAAAAACTACTTGATAGGCAAATCAATTTTCGTTGGTAGTTTTTGTGGTACTATGTACATTATATATTTATTTTAGCTTTATCATCCTCTTATTTTAGAAGTTAGAGGGGGGGGGGGGGGGACACACTCTGTTTTCCACTTTGGAAGAGTCTCTCGTGCAAACTATTTAGTTTAGAATTAAATGATGTTAGAAACTTTAATATGATTTTTAAAGACCTATTCATAGATACCCCACACGTATGGGTTAGATGAAATTTTATTTTTAAATTTTCGAATCTAAGTATGAGGACCCCCAAATGTAATTTTTTTTTTCAATTTTTTTATGTAATCTAAGTGCGGTTCACGGAATACATCTACCTACCAAATTTCAGCTTTATAGCTCTTATAGTTTCGGAGAAAAACGGCTGTGACATACGGACGGACGGACGGACGGACATGACGAATCTATAAGGGTTCCGTTTTTGCCATTTTGCTACGGAACCCTAAAAAGCGGTATTGGTGCAACATAAAAAATAGATATGGAATTCAACAACACTTTTAAAGTAAAAATAATAATCTTTGTAAGAAACGGTATAATAGTATATCAGCATCACTTTTATGTCCATTATAAATATTTAGATAGATAGATCATTTATTGTCATACAAGAAAACACTTAAAACAAATACATTCTTATATACTATTTCAGTGTACAAGTATGACTCGTCAAATTTTTTACAATTATTATCTGGTAATTTCTATTAAATGAATATCAATATTATTAAATTATTATTAAAATAATAATAATATTTACAATTTGGCTGTATAGGGGCTTATAATTAATAATAATTTATTTATACATTCATGAAAGTAATTTACAACACCACAACCATATTTATCTCTATCCTTCCCAAGTAGCATTTTGTTCTCTTTAATGGTTTACATTTAGTTCATCGGTGATCTCTAAGCATTAAAATTGGTCACACATGGTTCATTGTCTCTATTAAAGTGAACAAATTCACTCATACCTTATACAGGTATGAGTGAATTTGTTCACTTTAATGCCTGTATAGAAGTTCAAAAACAGCCTATTAAGCAACTATTAGTGTTAAAATAGGATAACATTAACCTTCTAGTCAGCTTTCATTTTAAAGCTGAATAAGAGCAATATAAGAGTGGATAAATACGGCACGGGCTGTTTAAAGGTCCACATGTACGCTGTTATGTTGCTGGCATTTTATACAACAAATGTGAACATAAATGCAGCCAAAAGCTGTTATATTCACTTTTTGTGGAGCGTTATTCAGCTTGTAGTTCCAAGCGGGTCTAGTTTGTGATATATTAATCAGCCTTTAAATTATTCTTTAAAAGTGCGTTTAATGAGCTCACATGTGTGCATTGAATACAAGGAAATCCAATACCTTTGTTAAATATATTTAAATTGATTGATTGATTCAGTTGATTGATTCAGATTTTGTCCGTAAAATCACAAAGATTAACTTGGACATGTCATCACTATCAATCACCCCCCTTTTTTTTTTTTTTTCTTCCCCTGAATTTAATAATGAAAGTTCCCATGCATTATTATCATTTAAATAATCTGAAATTTTATAATAACCCTTCTTACAAAGATTACCCTTTACAATTTTCTTGAATTTATTAATTGACAGTTGGTGAAATTCTTTGGGCACTTTATTATAAAAGCGAACACAACATCCCTTAAAAGAAACTTTAACTTTACGTAGTCGAATACGGGGCAATGCAAGTTTATCTTTATTTCTAGTATTTACATTGTGATAATCACTTTTCTTAGGAAAGTTACTTAAATTCTTGTGAATGTAAACTAAGCATTCGAAAATGTACTGTGAAGCTACTGTCATTATATTTATTTCTTTAAATTTTTCTCGCAAAGATTCCCTTGGACCCATATTATACATAGCACGTACAGCCCTTTTTTGCAAGACAAATATACTATTGATAAGTGCGTCAGCAGCACATCCCCACAGCAGTATACCGTAAGACATTATACTGTGAAAATAGCTGAAATACACCAATCTAGATGTTTCGTGATTAGTCAAAAAACGAATTTTTTTGACAGCATATGCCGCAGAGCTTAGTCTTTTAGATAATGCGTCTATGTGTGGACCCCATTGAAGCTTGCTGTCCAAGGTTAGGCCCAAAAATACTGTACTTTCAATAGGCTTCAATGGCTCTCCCTTGATATTAACATTTACTGGTACCCCGTTCTTTACATTAGGTAAGGTAAATCTAATGCATTTTGTTTTCTTTTCGTTCAGCAATAGGTTGTTTGCGCTGAACCAATCCACGACTTTATTTATAGCATTATTTACATTGTCAAAATCATTATTACGTCTATTTAACTTAAACACTAAAGAAGTATCGTCAGCAAATAATACTATGTCGTGATTTTTCTTTACAAGATGGGGCAAATCGTTAATGTAGATCAAGAATAGAAAAGGACCAAGTATGGATCCTTGCGGTACACCCATTGTTATCAAAGACCCCTGAGACCTTTTACCATTTACCTCAACTCTCTGAATTCTATTACTTAAGTATGAGGTGATAAGGTCCAAAGATACATCTCTTATCCCATAATGACATAATTTGCTTATTAATGTTCCGTGATGTACGCAGTCAAATGCCTTAGACAAATCACAGAAAATTCCAAGAGCATCCTGCGAATCTTCCCAAGCATCGTAAATATGCGTTAGTAACTCGATGCCAGCGTCGGTAGTAGACTTGCCTCTAGTAAAACCAAATTGTTTATCGTGTAAAAGCTTATTATTGTTGAAATGTTGCAATAATTGAATTAAAATAAGCTTTTCATAAATTTTGCTGAAAGTAGGCAATATTGATATCGGTCTAAAGTTTGTCGGATCTAAAGTAGAACCAGCCTTGAACAATGGTATTACTTTACTATGCTTCATCAAATCTGGAAACACACCACAATCGATGCAGTTGTTAAAAATCAAAGCTAAATCAGATGCTAATGTATCTATAAGTGACTTAAGAATGTTTACTGATACACTCCATAAGTCCTTTGTTTTTTTTACATTAATTAATTTAAAAGCTTTTTTGATGTCTAATGCATCTACATATCGAAATTTAAATTCATTTTCACATATTGGTACGCATTCTTTAAGTAATGATTCGGCGTATAACTGGGACGAATTTAAAGTAGTAAAATAGTAAATAATGCAACTTTACAAATGTTTGATAATTTTTATTTTTATCTCTTTCATTTTTATAGTTTCATCCGTTTTCATCTTTATTGGCTTGAAAAGATAGATCCACATTATTGTCTTAATGCGTCTGAAAAATAAAAAACAAGTTGATATAATATGCAGTCAGGTAACTATAATTATTCGGAAACTATAGTAGGTATATACTAAGTAACTTGTGGTAATAAAACAAAATTCAAATTTTCAATGCGGATCCCTAAAATTTTTGTATTCTAAAAAATCTAAAAGGGTATGCACGTGAACCATTAAAGAGCTGCTTACCAGCCCAGGGCTGAATAAGAGCTCATTGATCTTATGTTGTACAGCAATTGACATTAATATGGTACACCATGTGAACCTTTCTAGAGCTCAAGGCATTATAATGGTACACATGTGAGACTTTAAAGAGTTCACAGCTGTAATTTAGAGTTACAATGGTTCACTGCAGCTAGAGAAAATGTCCGCCATTTTCTTCACTCAAAACCTATAATATTTCTAAATTAATCACGATTTTATCACATACTACGGAGTTTTTGTAATTAATTTTGTGGTTAATATTCAAATAAAAAACCATAAGACTGATTTTGATGCCATATAAACACCACTATCAAAAATTGTAATGTTCGCTTCTGCCTATTTTGAATTATTTTTTTTTAAAACGGCATTATTTTCGAGGCGCTTGAAAATTTTAACTCTATAAATGTATATACTTTACAACAAATTTACATTACCCATAGTTTTAACACAATATAATATAGTAAACACAGATTACTTACCGTATTTATTGAAGTCACAATAAAAATATGGCTACTGTTTCTAGACACTCACGGGCGACATTCTATGTTTATTACAAATTAATGTATACTCAGTTGATAATTGGTAAAAAAAGCGGCCGCTATTCGTTTTTAGGGTACACTTGTGAGCTTTATACTGAATAATTGTTCACACGTTCCTTCTTATAACTCTCTTGTCTGTATAAAGAACCACATGTGATCATTATATGATGCCGTTAATCAGCTTCAAGACCACAGGTTCTCTCTTAAACTGCCGTTATAGTGCTGCTATTCAGCTACTGTGTACCATTTGAGAACTTAAGGCTGCATAATTTGTGCCCAAAATGGTGTTACTGTTTACTTAGATAGCTTAAAGAATAAATGTGTACCATTAGTCAACCGTTATAGAACCCCAAATGCTACTTGGTTAGGTACTGATGATCTGTGGCGCAGTGGGCGAAGATATTTATTTAAAAATAATTATTATAGTGAAACCATGAAATCAAAATACACAATTTTATTTTCACTTTAAACTGGTTTACAAAACTTACCTTCTTTGACTTTGTAAACTTACCACCTAAACCCATTTAAATCCGGAGGTAATTCCGTAAAACAAAATTTTGAGTAAAAAAACTAGTTTAACTCGATTAGGTACTGGTGAATAAGGTTTTAGTGCTCGACAAAGAAATAAGGCAGAATGTTGTTACTAAAATGGTTTAATGAAGTTAAATGTATTTTATTACAATAATTTGTAAAATATTCAAATATTATGTTTAACCTCAAGATTGTAAGGATATAATTATCTTTAAATCTTTTTAATTACTATTGTGTACTAAAATTCTGTTCAGAACAAAAAGACAATGTGTGTTAAACAACTCTTTTGCTGAATAATAAATGATTTTTTATGATTTTATTGACTAGACACAGCAGCATCGTTTTAGACTTTATACTTACACATAAATTTTTAACTATCCTCAGTATAATTGTTCAATTAGCATTCTTAGTCCGGGATCCGTAGAACATGGAAATCACTTGATTACTATCAAGCTAATTTTTGGTGAGTAGCTTCGTTTCGATGAGACGCCCAAAAATACCCTATACCCAACTCTCGATTGTGGTAGCTAACAGAGATATCAAGGATTAAAAAAATCAAGGATGTAAAACCGGGATAACGGACCACGAAATTTGTAGGACATATATATGGTCGAATTACAAATAATTTTGGTATTACGTTTGTATGGGAAATTCGTCTGACGCCAGCCTCTTAAAGATGGGATACTATAAAGAAATATAAGTTTAATTTTTTTGAGAATGTTATCAAGAAACTTACTTTTGGTAGTGAAATGATAAAAAATATTAAGTACACTAATCTTGAATATCCATTCAAGATTAGTGTACCTAATTGATTTAGATTTTCAGAAAACTCTGTACCTAGATGGAACAATCCCGTTTATTCGAAGAATTCTTTTGAATACAATAAAAATGATATCGCTACTGTGTTTTTAACAAACCACCTTCAAAACAAGTCTGAATCTTTAAAAATAAATATTTGTTTCAGACAAAAAGAAAGCCGTATACACAGTTACATGATAATACGAAACACCTTACAATAACACAGATAATAAAGTTACAATAAATTTAGAAGAGTTTAAAGTACTCGGTATAATTGTTTGGTAATAGGGTGTTAACATTTTTCATTTTAGTCGTCAAGGCATAGCTAGAAGAACCGATTGCCGATGGGATCAAATTTTCAAAATCTTTTAGGAAAGGTTGCATCTGCTAGCAGAAAAAAATAACTAGAAGTAGAGGTCTTCCTTATAGATTCGGATGTAAACAGTTAAATAATTGTCTAGACAATTATTATCCAGCAACTTTCGTCCGATGGCCAACATGAAGATGAGTTCATTATTACGTAAAAGAAAAAAACTATAAGAAAACATGGTAAGTATATTATTTTTAATATAAATAAATTAAATAATTCTTATCACTACAACTATTTATACGATTGTTGTTAAATATAAGCGCTTATTATTAAAAAATATGAGGCACATATTCTTATATAACTTTTATATGTTTTTACAAAATGGATTAATCGGCTTCTTTTCTATACATTCCACTAATGTAATAGATATTAAATATAGCAATAGAGATTTTATCTCGGTCATTCACAATTATTGGATTTTCTTTACAGGTTAACAGGTTTGTTCAATTAGGGAGTCCCAAAGATTGTTACACGCAAAAGTAAAACTTCAAAATAACAAATGTACTTAAATGTTTTGTTTAAATACTCGTAAATAAATTTCTTATCGTTGCTGTAAAAGAACAAGATACGATATCTATTCCGCTGAAAGAAGATGTTTTTATTTTTCAAACATGTTAAAATGTAAATGGACGGATCTCACAAATAAATAGTTAACACCCTCAGAGTTGTATCACTCTCTCTATAATCTCTCCTTCTGTTTTATGCTGAAAATAACCAGGTTTTAAAAAATCTTTGTGTGCCTTTTCCATGGGTCACCCTCTGTTAACGAACCTAGTACTTAGGTAAAAATCATATTACATGTCAGTAGGTATTACCCTACATTCGTGTAAGGGTAGTTGACAGGAAGATCGTTAAGAACCTCTTTGGATAGTTCTTTGTAGACTGCGGACATTTTCTCATGAACCTTGGAGATGAGGTCAGGGATATCTTCATTTGTAAGGCCTTTTGTTGGTATTGGCTCCAGAGCTTGTATAATAATGTGACCTGAAACAATGAGGGAAAAACCATTTGATTTTAAGACTTTATGCGACTTAACCTAACTAAAAATAGCTAACACGGGCGTCCGTAGACTGCATAACCAAGTCCAAAATTTACAAATTCAGTAATTTCTTTAAGTATTATTTTTTTTCAAAATATTGTATGTCCAATACTACGAGAGGTAAATGGAACTCTATAAATGTATAATATTTGAATGTGGAAAATTCGGCCAGAAGATTCTGATTCGGAATCTGCTAAGATAAAAAATCTAGATATTAGACTTCGTCACTGACACGATGATCATACAAACAAATATCCAGGGGTGGGAATCGAACCTGCAACGAATTAATTGAGCTCGCCGCACCACAAAGGTGGCTTCTCTTACCTTTGCCAAACAGGTGCTTCTGGGCATTGACGAAGTAGTATGGGGAGTAGACAACAGGAATGATGGGCACCTGTGCAGCCACGGCTATGCTGAACGCTCCTCGTTTGAACGGCAGAAGCTTCGTGTAGTCCTTGTTCCTCGTGCCTTCGGGAAACAGCCAGATCTTGGTCTGAAAAAGCACAATGAAAAACTTAAATTCATCCCAAAGTACGACTTCAAATGGGAATCAGCGACTTGCCGCGGTATACAATTAGACCAGTGCAGTTAGCTTCAAAAATGGTCAAATAAGGAAAAAAATAGTAGTAGAATGAAACCCATTAGAAAAGGAGGGGAATATGATAAAAATTAAAGGAAAAATAAATTACGGTCGATCTGAGTTCGGGAAGTGGGAGGGGGTGGGCTTTTAAGGGGAGAAAATGGTTTATCTCGATTTGCGGTGAAACTACAAGTCCTATGAAAAAAAGTTATATGGCAAAGTTGTAGGTAATATAAAGATCTACAACTTTTAATTCACAAGTTTTTACATAACCTCAAAACTTATGTGAAAAATTCAAATAACCAAGTTTTTGGTTTTTTTTATTTATCTTTTTCAAAAATTGTTATTTTTCTACGAAATTTGGTGAAAACTTACCTATTTATGTTCTAAATCCACTATAATTTATTTGATTAAAAATATTAATTTTTACACCTTATTTTGACTTAATTACTAAAAAAATAGACCAATTTTCAATCGAAAATTCACGTGTCAAAATTTTAGCTTTTTTATAAAAATCGTTATGCTTTATGTTTATTGAAATCTCTATTTTCTGATAATTAAAAAAAATATATACATTACGATAGTAAATATTCTCAGAAAATGCACAAAACCGAAACAAAAATTTGTATCATTAGGTACAATTGCATCATAAAAATATGATTTTGTCTTTTCAGACTATATAATAATAATTTTTATATAATAATCTGTTTGTATAATGTGCAATAAGTCGGATTATAAGCAATTATATGAAATAAAAATTGCAAAAATCACATTTTTATGATGCAATTGTACATAATGATACAAATTTTGTTTCGGTGTTTTGCATTTTCTGAGATAATTTACTATAGTAATGTATATATTTTTCTTAACCATCAAAAAATAGAGATTTTAATGAACAAACAGCATACCGATTTTTATAAAAAAGCTAATATTTTGACACGTGAATTTTCGATTGAAAATTGGTCTATTTTTTTAGTAATTAAGTCAAAATAAGGTGTAAAAATTAATATTTTTAATCAAATAAATTATAGTGGATTTAGAACATAAATAGGTAAGTTTTCACCAAATTTCGTAGAAAATAAAATGTTTTTGAAAAAGATAGAAATAAAAAACCAAAAACTTAGTTATTTGAATTTTTCACATACATTTTGACGTTATGTAAAAAAGTTGTGAATTAAAAGTTGTAGAACGTTTTATTACCTACAACTTTGCCATATAACTTTTTTTCATAGGACTTGTAGTTTCACCGCAAATCGAGATAAACCATTTTCTCCCCTTAAAAGCCCACCCCCTCCCACTTCCCGAACTCAGATCGACCGTAATTTATTTTTCCTTTAATTTTTATCATATTCCCCTCCTTTTCTAATGGGTTTCATTCTACTACTATTTTTTTCCTTGTAAAATATTAAAAACCCTGGTCTAAATTGAGAAGAGCGTAACAAAAGACTGAAGATTTTTTTACGAGACTTTACGTTTCGGTTATTATAAAGCAACTTCTGGAAGATTGTTTTTTATAGATCCTAGATAACAATACAGAAATTAATCTTTGAGCTACTAAAACAACGACGGTGGCAAATAAGGCTTTTTAAATTTTGAATTGTGTACCGTTGTATGTTTTAAAAATTAAGAACATTAACATACCTTATTCTTGACCATGAGGTTAGAGGTTTCTTGCAGCTGTTTATAAGCTTCTTTAGGGTTGCTTCTGTCGATGAACACCACTCCAGCCAGGTAGGCTGTGAGCCCAAATGGGAATATGTAGAACAGCTGTTTCTTAGCTATGGCCGCGATTTTGCCAACATGGTCCCATATGGTGAACATTCCTGTAATGTTACATTCATATCTTTTAATGAAGGAATATTAAAGGCATGGAACTATATGATACATATTATTTATTTATTTATTAGTATAGGTTAAGTTTTTCATTAGTATAATTTAGTTTTTGAGATATTTGAAATTCCTTACAAACATGAACGTTAGCCGATCCGTCAAATTAGAAATCTTTCATGAAAATGAAGAAGTAACTCTAGAAGATTTCTAACTTCATAAACGCTACACCTTGATCAATAAAGTACCTTGACCACTTCATGCTCCTGCCATTTTATTATTTGTATACTTCCGGCATAATTTTGTTTATCTTTTATAGCTCACCTAGAATATCCAAGGTGAGTTGATGATTGGATACGATGACAGCGCCGCGGTCCTCAGACAAATGGTGTCCATCCCTCAGCACCCATTTTATATCGTGTACCAAATTGACGATGTTCTTCACAAAGCGAGTACCAATACTGTAAAAATAGAATAAATAGATAAAATTAATAAATAATGTTTAGATTTACTTTTTGTCGTTGGGTAAAAAAGTGTATCGATTTAATGTTGAGAGACATCAATCCACTGAATATAAAAATACCTGTGTAAATATTTTTTTTATCTCTATTTACAATCTTTATTTGGCTCAAGATTATATTTTTTAATCTGGTTTACCGTTATATTTAACTAAACATGATCGAACCCGTTGTTTCATAACAATTTGTTTAAGTAAGTTGATAAAGTTTATAAGAGCTTTTTAGTTTTAAAGTATACATTAGCTGGGTACCTACGTTTTATTACGGGACATTTATTAAAACACGAGCAAAACTGCCAGCGGAAAGCAAAAATAAAAATTATGACAAGAGTTCATATAAAAATATTTACATTTGTAACTACTTACCTATCTTGTATGTTGTATCAGTGACAATTTGACAAGTGACAAAGTGAATAATTAATCGTCTTTGAATAGGGTCAGTAAAAACAAACAATAATAAATATAATAAGAGATGTAGGTCACACACTAATAATAGAATAGAGTATTAAATAATTACAAAAGTGTTGTTCTATTGTTATCACTACACATACTATTATATATTTAGATAACAATTGGGTTTACTTAAAACTTACTTCTATTGTTATTGTAACTATGATTTTGCGTATTTTCTGTTTTAAAACAAAATATAACTTATGTTAAATCATCGTTAAAATTTTAATTTATTTTGACCGTCTCGCTCGATGTATTTGGACTTTACAAAACAAAAATATTAAAAATACAAATATAATTATAAGCTCCAAACAGCTCGTCGCAAATTTGCAACGAGCTGTTTAGTCTCCAGGACGTGCCATACAATCGAAAACAGAACCTCCATTCACATAAACACCTCTTTCAGGAGGAAAATCTATGATGATAACAATTCAACTTTACAATTCCTTGTTTAAATAAAAATTTGCTTTAAATAAAAAATAATTGTAATATTTCTATAGGTATATTAAAATAAATTCAGTACTGTTGGAATGCAAGCATAAAACATTACAAAGATCAATTTCTGATTACCTACCTACGAAAACTACACAAAAAGATTCTTCTGATAAAATCTACGTAAAAATAATCAGAGTTCTACTGCACTGTTACTGAAGCTTTTTAAGTTAAATTATAAAATATCTTCGAAGCCTTGATTTTGGATGTAAAGGGAATACCACACAGAAGGGAGTGTGGTGTTGAAAAGAGCGTAGAAAAGAATGGAAGTTGATAAAATTATTAATACAAAGGTTTCCAAAAGAACACAAAAGTTTGTATCAATCAATTTACAAAGTTTTTATCAATCAGGATAGAGGGACCATATTAATTACGATAAAGATTATTATGAATATCAGGTACCCTCGACCTAACACCTAGATCGAATTAATTTAAACTTAATTAAATTGTGTTGTATAATGCCATACAAGAATCAAGAATATTTCTTACAAGTAGATAGGTATGTTGTGGCTATTTGTTATTAAAGAAGGATTTATCCTCTGAATTTTGTACCCTAGATTTAAGTTGCTTTTGGTGTAACCATTGTTATTAATCCCGAATAAATAATAAACTTACTTTGCATTTTTCACATTCCTAGGTTGCAAAAGAAATACCGGCCAAATGAATGCAGCAACTAGAGAAGTTACAAAATAAAATATGACAAACTGAAAGTGGTATCGCACAGGATTCGGCTCTCTACTCGTAATGTTTTTAAATATATACGAAAACACCAGGAAGGTTACTATTAATAATACAATATTTATCATTTTTATTAATTATGACACACACGAGTCCTTTCCTCTCTGACCGAACACTGATCCAATATTAACTTGATAATAGAAAATAATTCATTATCATAACGTTAAACATTCTGCGATAAACTATGGGCAAACAATAATCGAAATAAACGTTAGATTGAATATTTTATTATGATTTCAAGTTCACCCATACTCGAAACAGGTTTTATTGGTAGATACTTTGTTGTGAATGTAGCTTTAGGTATGAATTTTGCTTGCCACGTAACATTATTTATAATGCCGAGATGTAAAATATAACTTGTTATAGTGAGTTGACTCATTCAAAATTAATGACAACATAAAAATTTAAAACACCTAAAACATGTTGTCTATAGTAAGAAATTATAAATTACTTTAAACCTTAAATCCAGCAATATTAATCAAGTAATTTATTATTTATACCAAAAGACATACACGACAAAGATACGGTTGATCTAAAAATAATTAACTAAATACAAATACAAAAACACTTTATTGTACACCAAAAATACAAATAAAACATGAATAAAAACACACAAAAAGACACGTACAATGGGCGGCCTTATCGCTAAAAAGCTATCTCTTCCAGGCAACCTTTGGATGGAAAAGAGAAATGATAATTATTTAAATAAGACAGGGGTGTACTAATACTTATACATTTACAAGAAAATACTAATTAATAATAAATATACTACTATATATTATATAATATATAGCTAAACGACGGATAGCAAAAGTAAAAAAAATAATCTTGATGTTTGTTTAGAATAAAATGGTGAGCCATGTCTGCATATATCAAACAGGTGTAAATTACGGGTGTTTTAGGCTGGTATAAACAAATAATAAAAAGATAGGAAGCAAATTTATAATTTTTATCAATATTTAATTAATATTATCCTTAGGACTTAGGAGGTACCCAGATCGATGTGCGTAGATTTATGATAATAGTAATGATAAGGTTCTTAGCGTAAACCGTAATCCGTTTATCATGTAATCATAAGACGTATAATAATTATTTAAAAGTTTAGTCATCATCATAAAACTCATAGGCCTTCTTTATATTTTATACCAAATGGTATAATCACCAAGCTTAATAGGCGGGTTGGTGATCACAGTGAGTAAGATGGTACAGTTAACAAACGACGCCATTATTATATCTTATCAAATAATTTAAACTGTTTATAAAAGAAAGTCGTTTTAGTTACAATATTTATAACGCAAGAACGGCTGAAAATTGGTGGAAGTAAGTGGTGGAGGTAGCTTAGAACCAGGAGAATGACATAAGATTTTTACTGCGGGAACCTATTATTACGCGTGCGAAGCCGCGGGGCGGAAAGCTAGTCTTATATATAAAAGAAAGTCGTGTTAGTTACACTATTTATAACGTAAGAACGTCTGATAAGATTAGGCTTAAAATTCGTAGTGGGATAGCTTAGAAAAGTATAAATAGAATACTTTTTACCACGGAATAATCCAATATAATGCGGTCGAAGCCGACGGGCGGAAAGCTAGTATGTATATAGATTTAAAGATTTATGTCATTTATGTCCATAAAATCCTAAAGGTCACTAGGACAAGTCAATATATGAGTACAGGTTAGATAAGACTGGTTTTTTTACGCAATAAATAGTTTTTTGATTGCTATTTATAAAAATAGATTAATGATATACTAGATTTATTTATTTATTTCTGGCACAGCCCACAGCACATAATTACATAGTATTTTTAAATGATATTTTACTTAAGGCTATTTTCTATAACATATATTTATATAGATAATATAATATAGATGACTCAAAGGGACCATTGTTAAAACACACCGAACATATACGGGTGTGTAAAGGAACCGACGCGATGCAATTAAAACCAAATTATTGGGTAATTAAGAATTAGGTAGATGTCCCCTAGGAACGCATTAAGCGTTATTAACCTTATCAAGATTTTGGAGGTTTACTTCTAAACAGACGCAAAATTAACAGTGAGATCCTTCGATCAAACACTTTCATATTAGTACCTACATCATTGCAGCATTGTAGCGAACGTATAGGTAATACAAAACTTTTTGTTTTTGTTTTAAGTGAAACTACGTCATTAATACCTATTTGTATCCGATTTTTAATCGTAATACCTTATCTACCACCTGTTTTAGGTAATAATTTAAATAACGTAAGGAGTTCGACCACTGTGGTCTGTCTTATCTTATCAGTAAATAGTTTGTATTTATCAGTAAATCTGATTATTTAAAGATAATGCTCTGCTCTAATCATGCTTTGTCACTTGACTTGTTTTAAACCCAAAGCTATCTTAATTCTAAACAACAATAATATTATTGACGACTTCTGTGGCGCAGCCGGCGAAGGTCCGCCTGCGACGCAAGAGGTTGCGGGTTCAATTTCTGCCTCGGGACAAACATTTGTATGATCTGCATTCTGCATATATTTGTTTCGAGTACATGGGTGTTATAAATGTATAATTAAAACTATCTATTGTATGTATATGTCGGGGCAGACAAGAACATCGGTTGAAATATGACTCAGAACCGGTTTGTACCGGCCGCATCGCGCTACGGGTTGAGGCGCTTCGACGCGCCTATAAACTTGTAAAACTGGTTCGTTCGCCAGGTCGCTTTGTGCTTCGTATAAATACGACCGTCGGCCGAGCTAAAATTACATTCTTGTTTGAGCCGTTGGACGGAACAGTGCTTTGTTAGTAATAAATGTATTCTTTTATTCGGTCGGAACAGTCCTCTGTTTGTAATAAATTAATAATAATAATCTGTTGGTAATAAATTGAGTCGTTGGACCGAAACATTGTAAAATGGAATAAATAATGGACGTTTCTTCGTGGTTTTATTATCAACATAAAGACGACTGTGACGTTAGACCTGGTGACGTCATAACCAACTAGAAGCCCTCCTGATAAACACTCACTCTCCTCGACATCTCTATTCAACATCTTTCCACGACATCAGAAGTGGGATAACAGACCTGAACAAGTGGGGTCACAGACTTTAACAAATGGGATCACAGATCTGAACTTTGGAACTACCTGCATCTTTATAAAATGATGCAAAAACTGACCTAAGACCAAGAAGATGGCTTAGTTAAACCATACTGACGACATATTTTTGGAACTACCTGCGTCTTTATAAAATGATGCAAAAACTGACCCAAGAACAAGAAGAAGACTTAGTTAAACCATACTAACGTCAGAGTTTTGGAACTACCTGCACCTTCATAAAATGATGCAAAAACTGACCAAGAAGATGGCTTAGTTAAACCATACTGACGACATATTTTTGGAACTACCTGCATCTTTATAAAATGATGCAAAAACTGACCTAAGACCAAGAAGATGGCTTAGTTAAACCATACTGACGACATATTTTTGGAACTACCTGCGTCTTTATAAAATGATGCAAAAACTGACCCAAGACCAAGAAGATGGCTTAGTTAAACTATACTGACGACATATTTTTGGAACTACCTGCGTCTTTATAAAATGATGCAAAAACTGACCCAAGACCAAGATGCCGAGCAAACAAACAATTGAGGATCATACTGACGTCAGAGTTTTGAAACTACCTGCATCTTTAAAAAGTGATGAAAACAAAATTGATGAAACGCAAATCGGTCAGGACTTAGCCGAGCAAATAAACAAAAGACGATCATAGTTTTGAAACTACCTGCATCTTTATAAAGTGATCAAATAAATGATGGAACGCAAATTGATCAGGAAAAAGCCGAGCAAATAAATAATTGGATCAAAATTCCAATGAGAATTCCTACGAACCCCTTCTATGAAATATTCTTCAAGAACTAATTAAGTTTCTTTTACAGATTCACTTCCGCACTACGAGTACTTGATGATATACTCCGAGAGGCAGATGCATAGCACGCACTGCCTGTCAGTAGGGCTGTGTTGGTGGAAGAAGACGATGCACTAGGCCCTCAAAACACTACTGCAAGCGAGCCCGTGCCATCCACCTCCCATGCTAGACTGCCTGAGCAAGACTCCGACTGAAACAAAGTTAAGTTGATCATTTTTATAAATTTTCCCCAGAACTCTTACCCTCCGAGACCTTACCTATTCTTCATTAAAACTTTGTTCAACTCGATGGAGTTGTAAACAGATACCAAACTCAAAAGCAACTCTCTTTGTTACAGACAGTTGCAGACCAGGCAGGTGCAAAGCGCGCACCGCCTGTCAGTCATTCCCGCACTACGAGGACCCCTTCGAGGCAGATGCAGAGCGCGCACTGCCTGTCAGTATGGCCGAGTAGGCGGATGAATACGATCCTGTAGTTCTACCATGCAACACTTCTACTAGGCAAGTACCGTAAACTTTAAGCAATGTGCAACCAAAACAAACAAAGAAAGAAAAAGAAAGAAAAGAAAAAAAAAAAATTTTGGCGAACTTTAGATTTTACACAAACTAGACTAACAAACTAAGTAATAAAATACGGATTATGATCTTAAACATCAAATAAGAAATCAGTTTGTGTAACTGAGTCAATAACAATTTAAATAACTGTATAAAAATATTTTCCTAACCAATTTCCCTATGTCAATGTCCTACCATAACATTTTCAGTGCCTCTGGGCACCCCAGCATCGACCTTTCAAATTATCCTTTATCCCCTGTGGACCACGGTGTAGTATAGCCGCCCAGACCACAGCATCGACCTGCCCGTGAGATTATTAACAAACACAAAACAAACAAACAAATAATTTTATTTTTCCAACACACAAAAAAAAAAAAAAAAAAACACAACATTACAAAAAAAAAAGACTATAGACAAGGGACATGTTGGAAAAATTAGTACTGCCTCAGCATGTGTTGGACTCTAGCAAGAGTCCAACGCTGATCTTCCGACAGAACTAAATAAAAGCTGGCGTTACGGAAGATAACCAAATTTAAAAACACAAAACTACACAAAACACAAATTTACATTTTATTTATTTTCCCCTGTGGACCACGGTGTAGTATAGCCGCCCAGACCACAGCATCGGCCTTTCAAATTTTCCTTTAACATCCCCTGTGGACCACGGTGAAGTATAGCCGCCCAGACCACAGCATCAACCTAACTAACATTATTTTATTTATTTTCCCCTGTGGACCACGGTGTAGTATAGCCGCCCAGACCACAGCATCAACCTATATACCATGCAAGTACGTGGAGTGCAAGCATTGGACATAAAAATTAAAAATTAAAAAAAAAACAATGTCATTGCGTGGAGCATAAACATTGATAAAAATAATAACATAACTCGCTCACTGTCCGCTTTCCTTATCCATTATCCTAATAAAAAAAAAATGTTTTAAATTATCGCTGATAATTTGGTGTTTGAGATCAACTTAACAGAACATTAAAAATTATTCCAAAAGAAAATGTAACTTACAACTACCTTCTACTAACCTCTACGAAAAATTCCACAAGTACCACGAGAATTTCCGCGAGTTATTTTATGAGAAATTCCAAGAGTACCTTAATAACCATGCAAGTACGTGGAGTGGCAAGCATTGGCCATAAAATTATAAAACAATGTAAATACGTGGAGCATGAACATTGATAACAATAATAATAACTCACTCACTGTCAGTTTTCCTTATTCATTTTTCTAATAAACATTCTAAGTACTATGTTTTAAACTTTCGCTGATAATTTGGTGGTTGAGATCCAATTATCAGAACAAATAACCTGGCACCAAATTATCAGCTAGTGTACCTTTGAATGGATACCTAGCTCAGAGAAACTTTTTCATCTTTTCCAGAAAAACGACTGGTGCAGAGCGCGCACCATCTATCAGCATGGCCGTGTCGGGGCAGACAAGAACATCGGTTGAAATATGACTCAGAACCGGTTTGTACCGGCCGCATCGCGCTACGGGTTGAGGCGCTTCGACGCGCCTATAAACTTGTAAAACTGGTTCGTTCGCCAGGTCGCTTTGTGCTTCGTATAAATACGACCGTCGGCCGAGCTAAAATTACATTCTTGTTTGAGCCGTTGGACGGAACAGTGCTTTGTTAGTAATAAATGTATTCTTGTATTCGGTCGGAACAGTCCTCTGTTTGTAATAAATTAATAATAATAATCTGTTGGTAATAAATTGAGTCGTTGGACCGAAACATTGTAAAATGGAATAAATAATGGACGTTTCTTCGTGGTTTTATTATCAACATAAAGACGACTGTGACGTTAGACCTGGTGACGTCATAACCAACTAGAAGCCCTCCTGATAAACACTCACTCTCCTCGACATCCTACACATCTATCTACACGACATATTATATGAAGTATATCAGAAATCTACCACCCGTAACACGAACTTCGAGCTTACCACGGATCTAGATGTTGCTGTGTGAATTGTCCAGCAATAATTAATAATAATTCAAAATTTAAAAATTCTGAATGAAAGCATGCTATACTTACTTTGAATTTCTCACGTCCTTTGGTCGAAAAATAAATATCGGCCACAGAACAGCTGCTGCTATTATTGACACGGAGTAGAAGATGAAAAAATGAAAATAATATTTGTAAGTACTCGGCTTAGCACTCGCTACTCTCTTGCAGGAATACGTTATTAAGGAAAATATAGCGAATAAAAACACCGGAAACCACATCTTGAGCTGTTATTGTGAAAATGTAACTTAATCCCGAAATGTGTTTGTCACCACTAGCTAGTTCAATGCCTTAGCCTTAGCACGTCTTATCCATCAAGTAACTATCTTTTAATTGGTTTAAAATAAACTGCTTGTATCTTAAAAACAAAAACATTACACAGTAATGTGTGAGGCGGAAATGAATCGAAGGCTTGTCTGGCAACGTTTCCGAAGGTTTGTGCCAGAGTTATGCAACGCAAGCATTTTATAGTTCCGAGGCCTTGGTGCTTTTGACTAAAATCTCACAGTTTTAACCTTCGCATAACGTTTGATAACTTGCAAAAAAAATATGGATTCATCACATCGTCACCTGTATATCCAAGGTTGAAGCCAAGCTATGTTTTTTTAACATTATAGCAGGTTAAAAATTGTTTTTAATTTTAATTATTGTATTAGTTAAAATAATTCGGAAAAATCGTAAAGAAGCCGAAGGTAGAGTTAGTTAACAATTAATTGCGTTAGGTTTTATGGTAGTACACCAGGTACCATAAAAATATACTTGACATATGCTTCATAATGAGTTGTTTTTATAGAGGTAGTATAAATGTTATTAGTAATGGAATGAATACCTATTAAAAACTCTGACTTCCACTGGGTTCAAACCCCACCGCGCACATCTGGATTTTTTATCATTAAAAATTTATGTGCTCTTTAAAAACACGTGCTACGGTGTATGCAAACATCGTGAGGAAACCAACATGTTCTGAGAACTTTGAAAAGTTTAAAGGACATTCACAAACGCGCCCTTGGCAAGCTTGGTGAATTAAGGCCAAATATCTCTCATCAAGAGAGAAGCCCCTGTGTCCCAACAGTGGTACAATAAATGGGGGTGTTTCTGATGATGTCTAAAATTAAAGCTTAACCAAAACTAATCGGGAATAGGGTAAACTGGGAAGACTAAGTTCTATTCCCTTTCTAACTCATTCATATCTCATATTTATTTATCCTAACTACTTATTATTTTTATTAACATCGAAATACTAGTATATTATATAAATAATTGCAGAATAAATATTAACGTTTAATTATTCATTACGTCAATACTAAATGTAACAAACATTAGAGTTGGCACCTATATTTTTTTAGTGTTTATGTTTCATTCAGTAGGTCAGTTGTTGTGTGAATTTTATTGTCCAGCAAAATTTATTTTTCTCAAACTCAAATTTTCATCAAATTTAGTAGGTACCTGCCGGTAAGACAGCCATTACCCATGGGTAGGTTATTCTTACGTAGATAAGTACATCATAGTTTGTTGTGCTTAAGTCATACATAAAGACCATCATTATTAACAGTTGTTCTTCTGGGAATTTTCTGAGATAAATATTAAGAAATCTAATGGCTAATCTTTCGGCCATTGAGTGTTTTTTGCTAATGTCTAAAAATATTCTCAGCGGTGTTTACTTACTAGAATATTCTGCGTTTATAGTGTTACCCAGTTCATTTAGATTTGTTTTAACGAGAGATATTTTCGTAGTTTCGTAGTAACGCAACCAACCATATCGATACTAATATAGTGGAGAATTAAGACGAGATATATATTTTTTATTATTATTACTTAAATCTTACGTCAAGAGAGGAGTCCCTTTTCCACAGCATGGGATCAGTAAATAGGGGTGGATTTTTACCAACCATATAACATAGATTTCTAAACTTTATAATTAAACAATTAAATAAGCTCTGTGAACTAATATCATTGTGTTATTTGAGTTTTCCCCTACGCCGCAAACTATACGATTCAGTTCGCGTCCGATAAATCATATTCTTTTAAATTTAAACTTTATGGCATTCTGTGATCTTGACATTTAATTTTTATTATGCTTTGGAGCGTGTAGAAAACGTCATCACACAATTATAAATATACATATAGTATAAATAGTACGATAATAGTAGGCGAGAAGTTTGGTAAACAAGATTTACATGCCAGCCCACAAAGTGTGGGAATAATTAGTTGGACTGTACTTTAGCCAGTTTTTCTTGTTTTTAGCTAGTTTTTGCTAGAAAAACTGGCTATAAAATATAGTCCAACTCAGTTTTTACAAAAGGGTATAAACAAGAAAAAAATGGCTAAAGTACAGTCTAAATATTATTTATTTCCCACAAAGTGTGGAAATAATAATTAATTGGACTGCTAGTGAGTATTACTTTTTCAAGCTTAGGATATGTACGACTCTCTTAGAAAAGAGCTACACGGAAACTCACGTTTTTAAAACTACCGTTATCAATATTATATCCCTACTTATATATATGACTGAATAAATGTTTATTATTTCCTTTTTTCTAGTTTTAGGCGCGAAAGACTAAGCATCAACATTCACACATAGGAAAACTGACAAACTTTTCCATTTGCAATATTAGTGATATTTCCAAGGTATTCTAATAACGTTATCTGCTTAGTTACTGATTAATGCCATCATAAAAGTAACCTAATCAGCAAACACCCGGTGCCTAATTAGCTAATTGTTATCGGCATATTGTTTGGAGCAAACCATTATGAAGAAAATAATATTCCTGTTTCTTGCAATGCTTATTTTTGTAAACGGGAACGACGATGAAGAGAAAGGAAAGAGGAAGCGAAGGATAAAGTTGAAGCCGTATCTCAGTAATAATACTTACCCGAGTTATAACTACACAGAGTTGTATCGGCACCATATCTACCAGAACTTGACCGACCACGGGCGGCAGATGTTCTTCGCTACCAACATACGTATAATTTTTTATCATTTTTAGGGTTCCGTAGCCAAATGGCAAAAACGGAACCCTTATAGATTCGTCATGTCCGTCCGTCCGTCTGTCTGTCTGTCTGTCCGTCCGTCCGTCCGTCCGTATGTCACAGCCGTTTTTCTCCGAAACTATAAGAGTTACAAAGCTGAAATTTAGTAGATAGATGTATTCTGTTAACCGCACAAAGATTTCATAAAAAAATTGAGAAAAAATAAATTACATTTGGGGGTCCCCATACATAGGACTGAAACTTAAAAACTTTTTTTTAATCGGACCCATACATGTGGGTTATCTATGAATAGGTCTTTAAAAATCATAACAATATTTCTAAAACCATTTAATTTTAAACTTAATAGTTTACACGTGAGACACTTCCAAAGTGCAAAACAGAGTGCCCCCCCCCTCTAGTTTCTAAAATAAGAAGATGATAAATCTAGAAAAAATATATATTGTACATAACCATAAAAACTAACAACGAAAATTGGTTTGAACGAAATCTATCCAGTAGTTTTTTTATAATACGTCATAAACTATTTCATATAAACAATTGCTGCGGAAGCCTCATGGGCGAGTCCGACTCGCCCTTGGCCACTTTTTTAATGTGAAGGTGGTTTTAGGTAATAAATATTGCTGGAAAATTCACAGCAACATTTAGGCCCGTGGTAAGCTAGAAGCTGTGTTACGGGTGCTAGATTTCTGATATACTTAATGTAATATACATGCATAGATATATATTTTTATCATACATATATTAATAGAACCCAGATACTCAGATAATATTTGCAGATCGTATGAATGTTTGTCCCAAGCCGGGAATCGAACCCGCAACTTTTGCGTCACAGGCGAAGGATTTTATCATGTCTATGCCTAAAGTGTTTATAGTTTTTTTTATCTATTCAGATCCATCCTGCGTTGCCAAGAAAGGACAATGCATACGAAGAATCGAATGCAAGATGCCTCAGAAGCTCTACATATCTCGCATCTGCTATAAACGTGACATGGTGTGTTGCTACGATAACACAATTCGGTTTCCCTCCGTGCATCAGCCTTGGCCGAGAATTGCCCGCACTTCTGATGATGTTGATGAAACCACAATGAAAAATAAGTCTATAGACGCCGAGTAGATAGACATTCGGGCATTGACCTACTTAATAATACCTGTCTCTGTTCTTCTTTCACTATTCGTATTTTACGACATATTTTGTAGTTATAAATTTTCGACAATATACTAAAAAGGTTTAAATTTCAGAAAATTAAGTTGGTATTTGATGCACATAAATGGTTCCTGCATACGCTGTAAACTTATTTTATTTTACTCAATATATCGTATATTTTTTTTGCCTTACACAGAACTTTTGATCTAATACAGAACTTGCTTGTTTATTTAATACAAATAAGGCAGCACTTTAATCACAAAGAAAGCTTGAAGGTATAAAACATGGTATGAGCGATCGTATTTCGCCTACAAACAAAGTACAGGGTCCACCCGAGGGACGATATTTATGACGCTGTTTTGACTGGCCCGATTACGTGCCAGAGTATTTTCCTCGCCAACCCTCCTAATTTCGGTCACGTTCCTAATATTTTCCTTCCTTTACCTGAAGAAATAGATTAATAAGTATTTATGTGTAATAGTTGATGTATGAAACTTTGTGCCTCTTGAAACATTGGACGCTTGATTATCCTGATAATATTTCATTTGGCTCCAATTTTATTGATCAGAGGAAGAAGTTAACCACTTTTCTCTAATAGTTCAATCATTTTAGGATGAATTTTTGTATAAACCTTTATTCCGGTGATATTATGAAGATGTGAAAATCAATAACACCGAAAATGGTGTAAGTACTTAAAAATTCAACCCAGTAGGATTTTTTCCTCAGATTGGAGTTTAAAATGCCTAAAATGACTGGACTAAAGCAGAGAAGCAAGATAAAATTAAAATGGCTTATAAATACAAGGATTGGATTCTAATGGTAATTAACGTTTTTCATTTAGTTCAGTAGTTTTGGTGCATATTTTTCCCAACAAATAAATACTTACTTAATTAAAAAAAAGTTTATGTATTATATAAGAATAGATTACCCAATTTAGTTAATAGTTTTATGAAGCCTACTATAATTCCTTACATAAATAAATTTATATTCAATTAAGTATAATTTATGTTAATTTAAATAATTTCTAGATTCTTCGCGAATCTTAAAACGTCGTTTGCCTTCGATTTCGAGTTCGCTTGAGGTCAAAATCTCAATAACACTTCCGTTTCGGATGTGTTAATATCGTATTTCTTAAGTTTATCAAATATTGTAATATTGATCCTTCGCTATTTTTAATTTAATAATTTTTTGTATGAGTCCTTTTATGCCAAACAAATTTTTATGACATATCTTTCTAATGCAATTATCTTTTGTGAATAAGAAGTCGATTTAAAACTTGAATTAAAACAACAAAACCGGAAGTTTTATTAATTTTTGACTACTTAATCTGAAGGTACTTTCCGAGTTTCATGACCTAACATCACGGACAATCAAGAAGTACTTCAATAAGGTATTTTATCTACTTTGCACATTTACTAGCGGTGCCCGTGACTCCGTGCGCGTTGAATTATGTTTTTAAGGGGGCCACATCTTATCATAACTTTAGAAATATTTAAAGTAGCCTATCCCGTAATACCGTGTCTCTCTGAATGTTTAACTACAAATTACATGAAATTTCGATTATTTTTTAAGAATTCTGTCGGAACATACATAGGTATACGAGCATAGACATACATACAGAAAAAAATCTAAAAATCCATAAACATAAACTTACTCCATGA
The DNA here is from genome assembly GCA_963691955.1 of Chloroclystis v-ata. Taxonomy (NCBI): domain Eukaryota; kingdom Metazoa; phylum Arthropoda; class Insecta; order Lepidoptera; family Geometridae; genus Chloroclystis; species Chloroclystis v-ata. Next base: position 10,114,760 of record OY829905.1, read on the forward strand.
CTGACCATACAGATTTATTATTAGTATACAGGGTGTCCCAAAGTTATGGGCCATGGAGGGGAAGTACCTTAAATATCGTAGATAGTGAATTTTGCTCAAAGAAGACTTCATTTTATTTTTAAAAGTAAGTAATTCTGCATTCATAGATTTTCTAAAAATTACTTGCTTGGTCTGGGAATCGAACCGACTCACATGTGGAAAAAAAAATTACTCTACTTTTATGATACCAATCGAAAGAATAACTAAAAAATAATAACTCTGCTTGAGTAACATAGTATTTTAAAAGAAAGGAACAACGTGAAATAAATTATTTTAATCAAATAAAAAACATGAAATATTTTTTTTTGTAAATTAATTAATTAAATGCTCAAAATGTGAACCCTCTTGTCTTAAGCATCTTCGCCAATCTTCTTGTGACCCGGCTGCCTGTTGATTTTCTAATCATTTTATGGTGAACACTCAATGTGATATGGCACAATTCTGTTTGCAACACGATCATTTGACCTTGACTCAATTATTTTATGTTGTTCCTTGCTTTTAAAATACTATGTTACTTAAGCAAAGTTATTATTTTTTAGCTATTCTTTCGATTGGTATCATAAAAGTAGAGTAATTTTTTTCCACATGTAAGTCGGTTCGATTCCCAGACAAAGCAAGTAATTTTTAGAAAATCTATGAATGCAGAATTACTTACTTTTAAAAATAAAATGAAGTCTTCTTTGAGCAGAATTCACTATCTACGATATTTAAGGTACTTCCCCTCCATGGCCCATAACTTTGGGACACCCTGTATATTAAAAAAAAACCGATATCAAACTGTCTATAAATTTAAAACAATAGTTTTCATGAATGGCAATATTCAGAAATGGATCATCAGATTTCCCAACCCAAAATTATAAAATTAAACATAAAAAAAGAAAATGCAGTCGATTTGATAACCTCCGCTATTTTTTGAAGTCGGTTAAAGTACTTAGTTAAGACATCTTGCCTACATTTCAAGCAGATAAGTTAAAATCTACCATCTCTTCAAAACAAACTTCGCACCACCTAGATAAGTTCGTTACATTTGCATCCCAGAAATTCTGTTTGAAGGAACTTCGGTCTTTGTTACATGTAACTGGAGCAAATAAAAATTAACCAAATGAGATATAGACTAAGAACGGGCTTTTATTGCTTTGAGGTAGCGCAGCTAAGGAATTACCATTCTCATCGCGAATTCTTGAAACTTCAAACATTTATTACGCACATGATTGTAGGCACTTACTTTCTTTTTTACTACTTAAGTTCTGCCTGTATGTGTATTATGGGTTTTAATATTATCTAGATCCCAGATGCCTATAATTGGCATAGGCTTCTCTCATGGATTTCCAGTTACTCTTATGTTTTATTTACTTGCATATTAATCACATTTTTTAAATTAATAAATAATTCTAATATAATGCCAATTTTCGTTGTAATTTTATGACTCCAGAACGGCTGGGACGATTTAAATGCTTTAGTTATTTAAAAAGTCGTAGTGACATAGACGCTAAATAAGCATTAATTTGATAATGATAATTAATAACATAAATGGAAAGGCACAATATTGATAAAATCAGAATCATGGACGATTCTGATTTTATCAATATTGCGCATTGGCAATAAAATTAAGTAGGTAATGACCGAGCGAGCGAAGCGTCCCCATTACAAGTGCCCCTTTTAGGCTTTCGGCTGTCAGTTCCGGGCTACAAGACACATATTTTAAATTATTTGCAATTTTATCGGGTGGCGAGACGAGAAGGAAGTTTGTTTTTACTTTAAAAATGGCGTATAATTTCCGGACTAAATACAAAGAGATGATAGATTCAAGAAATTATCAGAATCAAGTCAATCAAGTAAAATTACAAAGAAGCGAAAATTACAATGGAATGGACGTGGGGTGCCAGCCTAACTATAGCTACCATATACCATAGCACCGACTAAGTGATTAATATGTATAGGTACCAGAGGAAGTAAACTGACTCATGTGACTGGTTCACTTCTAACCATCCAACTGTACCAACATACTGCGAACAACAGCTACCCGCTTGATCATCTAAGAATCATCTAAGATATATGGGTTTTACTGGGAAGACACGTGCTCAGTAGTAGGACATAATATGGGTTGTTATGATACATTATAACACTGCTGAGCATGCGTCTCCCCAGTAAAATCCATTGCACAAAATTTGTGCAGTTAACATAACTTAAAAGTCCATGTTTAATTAAATTTTTACGATAAAAAAGATTGCTGTTGGCATTCAAGATTAATTAAGACATTAATTGGAAGCGGATATTAAATTTGCACCGCGTTGGGCTTGCAATAGCGATCTATGTACCTAGTTATTTTTTTAACAGAATATCCACGGCTTCTCCTAGCCTGTCACTTTTCTTGTAACAACATTAAAATAGCTTTAATTTTTACTACAACGGGAATAACTTACGTACGCATTTATAATTTAATTTAATATTGATTTCGTATATAGAACGTTTGATCCAACTAAATCAACATGAGTAGCGACTAAGTGGTTTCACGCTATAATATTTATGTCTTTTTGTCCAATTACTAACTTCGACCGAAAAGTTACAGCTATCCATTAATTTAGAAGTTTCTTGACCAAATAAATCGTACAGTTCGGTGAGTTGTTTGGGGTCTGTCCTACCGAAGCCTTTAGCAGACTACTATAAGGGTGTTTTTTAACAAGAGCTATCAATGTTTCAACGTTTGTCATCCATATTTATCTATGTATCTATATTCTATTGAGTAGGTATATTAGAATTCTAGTACCCGAAACACAAACTTTGAGCTTACCACGTGACTAGATGTTGCTGTATGTATTATTATTGTCTACCAATATGTTTTCTTTGAAATCGGTATTCATCAAACGCATCTTTATAGTTACGTTTCATGTTTTTAGGACTGCCGGCCTAATAAAAGAACATGGAACTTATTTTAATACATACCAAGATAAAAATATCTCGGTGATAAAAAACAGAGACCCCTCTAGACTTATTCTGCCTACACACAAAACTGCATTATGTCAGAGAAATTCCTCTACAATGACTGTCAAAATATATAACCGAATTCCAAAAGACATAAGAGTATTACCGTTTAGTAAATTTAAGACAAAACTTCGTAGGTGGCTACTAGAAAAATGTTTTTATGACATCAAAGAATATTTCAATACATGCAATAATTTGTAGCAATAATTTGTAGTTTTAAGGAAAAAAATTGTACGTCCATAATCAATGGACAAACTGATGTTCTCCCTATAATATTAAGATCTTTGTACCTACACAGTTTATGCAATAAATATCATTTCATTTCATTTCATTTCAAGAAAAGCATCTAATACCACCCCATCTCTTACATGTCATCAAACTGAATAAGGGAATCACCAGAAAATGGCAACAGTATCGGTATTCGAACCCACACCCATTTACGTGATTATAAAGGTAACCGTGGTCATTATCTAATATATAAAATTCTCGTGTCACAGTTTTCGTTGCCATACTCCTCCGAAACGGCTTGACCGATTTTGATGAAATTTTTTGTGCTTATCCGGTATCTATGAGAATCGGCCAACATCTATTTTTCATCCCCCTAAATGTTAGGGGTAGTCCACCCCAATTTTTTTTTATTTATATGGCAAAACAACGTTTGCCGGGTCAGCTAGTTATGTCATCATCATCATCATCATCATCATTATCAGCCATTGGACGTCCACTGCTGGACATAGGCCTCCCTATATGACTTCCAGTCATTACGGTCGCTCGCAGCCTGCATCCACCGCGAGCCGACCGTCTTCACCAAGTCATCAGTCCACCTTGTTGGTGGACGCCCAACGCTGCGTTTCCCGATCCGTGGTCTCCACTCGAGGACTTTTCGGCCCCATCGGCCATCTGTTCTCCTCGCTATATGGCCTGCCCATTGCCACTTCAAAGAGCTAATCCGTTGGGCTATGTCGGTGACCCGCGTTCTCCTACGGATCTCCTCGTTTCTGATTCGATCCCGTAGGGAAACCCCGAGCATAGCCCTCTCCATAGCCCTTTGAGCGACTCTGAGTCTGTTGATGAGGCCGATAGTGAAGCACCACGTTTCGGATCCGTATGTCATCACTGGCAACACACACTGATTAAAGACTTTTGTCTTGAGGCACTGAGGTATTTTGGACGAAAAGACGCTGCGAAGTTTCCCGAACGCTGCCCATCCGAGCTGGATTCGACGAGTGACCTCCTTCTCAAAGTTGGACCTACCTAATTGGATTGTCTGTCCTAGGTATACATACGCGTCAACAACTTCAAGAGCCGAGTTCTCAACCATAACAGGGGAAGGCTCTACATGAACATTGGACATGACTTTCGTCTTATCCATGTTCATTTTGAGACCAACCCGTTGGGAGACTCGATTGAGGCCTTCGAGCATTGTGCCGAGTTCTTCCATCGAGTTTGCCATGACTACGATATCGTCTGCGAATCGAAGGTGAGTGATGTATTCGCCGTTGATATTGATGCCCAATCCTTTCCAATCCAGAAGTTTGAAGACGTCTTCCAAAGAGGCAGTAAACAGTTTCGGAGACAAAACGTCTCCCTGTCTTACGCCCCTTTTTAAGGGAATAGCCTCCGAACTCTGTTCTTGTACTCGGACGGACATGGTGGCGTTTCTATACAAACACTTCAACACTTCGATATACCGATAGTCAATACGGCCCCGCTGGAGTGACTCAAGCACTGCCCATGTTTCGATCGAATCAAAGGCTTTCTCGTAGTCCACAAACGCTAAACAGAGCGGCAAGTTATACTCTTCGGTCTTCTGTATAACCTGCCGCAGCGTATGTATGTGGTCTACGGTACTGTAGCCTTTTCGGAAACCGGCTTGTTCGGGAGGCTGGAAGTCATCAAACCTGCGTTCGAGTCGGTTAGAAATGACCCTAGAAAACAGCTTATAAACATGGCTCAAGAGCGAGATAGGTCTGTAGTTCTTCAATAAGGCTTTATCACCTTTCTTGAAGAACAAGACCACCACGCTCTTGTTCCATGCTTCAGGCGTGGTGCCTCCAAGCAAGGTGGAATTAAAGAGCTTCTGAAGGACTTTAAGTACCGGTGATCCACCCGCTTTCAGAAGCTCTGACGTAATTCCATCCTCACCTGGCGCCTTGTTGTTCTTAAGCTGCTTCAGGGCCATCCCAATCTCGTACAGGCTGATGTCCGGGATATCTTCGGTGTAGTGCCGGGTCAGTTTGGCTCGTGGGTCTGTAGCCGCACTGGTAACAGGCTGAGTGACCGAATCGTAGAGCTGCCCGTAGAACTTTTCGACTTCCCTCAACACTTCCGCTTTTGTCGACGCTACACTGCCATCATCCCTCTTCAGCTTTGTCATCTGGCTTTGCCCAATAGACATATCTCTTGCGAACACTTTGGTGCCTTTATTCCGCTCTATCGTGTCCTTAATACGAGCAGTATTAAAGACACGGATATCGCGTCGCAAGGATTTATAAATACGTCTATTGAGCTGCCTGTGGGACTCAGCGTCATCGGGAGACTGCAGTCTTAGCGAGCGTCGTTCAGCCATAAGGTCGAGGGTGTCTTCAGAGAGTCTCTGAGTTCTACTAGTACGGCGGGTCTTAAAGAACTTAGACCCCACCGTATAGACAGTCTCTACGAACCTGTTGTTGATCTCGTCCACTGATGCGTGATCTTCGAGAGCTAGACAGTCAAAGCGGTTTGAGAGCTCGAGTTGAAAGCTCTCGGGGTATTCGATCTGGGCACGAGTAGGTCGGAGCGTGGACTTCATCAAACGGGACCGCTCAAGTTTAACGCTCATATTCAATGTGCCTCTCACAATAAGGTGATCACTACCGGTTTTCACCCTATGGATCACAGAGACATCATTGAATATCCGTTTCTTGTCGGTCAGGATGAAGTCGATCTCGTTTCTCGTGGAACCATCGGGGCTCATCCAGGTCCATTTCCTGTGAGGCGGCTTCTGGAAGAAAGAGTTCATCATAAAAAGTCCCTCTTTCTCCAGGAAATCGGCCAGCCTCTGGCCCCTGGGGTTCCGTTGCCCATAACCAAAGTTCCCCACCTTCAACTCATCACCGCTTTTCTTGCCTAACTTCGCATTAAAGTCCCCCATAACAACATTGAAGTGAGTTTTGTTGGTATGTATGGCTCTACTAATATCCTCATACATACACTCAACTTCATCATCTGGGCGTGCCGAGGTCGGCGCATATACCTGAACGACCTTAAGCGAGTACCTTTCAGATACTCTGAGTGTTAGGTAAGCAACCCTGCTCGACACACTGTCGATGGTAATAATGTTGTTAACAAGGGACTTGTGGACGAGAAACCCGACACCACCTTGGGACTGTTGGTCGCCCTCCCGGTAGAAGAGCAAGTTACCCGACTTCAGGGTTATCGTGTCCTCTCCCTCTCTTCGGACTTCAGATAACCCCAAAATATCCCAACGTAACCTGCTCAACTCTTCTTCCAGCTCAACGATCTTTTCGTCTGTCCTCAACGTGCGGATGTTGTGTGTTGCCAGGGCCAGTGGTCGTCGTGAGGGCAATCTTCCATGTTCCGTGTTTAGCGCGTTGGTCGTTTGGCAGTCTTGGACCCTCGCCCGGAGATTATTGCCCCTGACCCTGGGAGGTCTTGGCCTGCTGCCATTTGCCTCACCCCCAGTGTCGCCGGGCACTTGGGGACAGATGTCTGGTGTACTGTTCATGTAGGGGTTTTGGGCCATATCCCGCCACGCTGGCCCAGTGCGTGTTGGCGGGTGGTTCGCCATTGCCTCGTCAGCTAGTCGGCAGGGAGCACCGCGGGCAGGTGAGGTTGGCTTGGGCACCGTGAGATGTTAGGTGGCGCCCCATACTCCCCTAGCTAGTTATGTATAATATCATAAATCTGTCACCCGTTATACAAGCCTTGAGCTTACCAGGGGGCTAAATGTTGCTGTGTGAATTGTCCAGCAGTACTTATTTATTATATTTGCAAGGGTGGTAAAATACTACAAAAATATGACTTTTATAATTGAATATCATAATAATAACATAAAAGCCCTTTTTATATGTATAACCCTCATCTAATCATTTTTTCGTCAATTTTCATCGCGCCCCAAGAAATAAAAAGATATGTAGGTTTTAAGTAGGTAAGTAACATATATTATAAGAAATGCCTACCCAAGTAACTTCTTGCAAAGATTTGCCAAAGGCTCGAACAAATATGAGACGAGTGGATTTTTTTATTTGCTGGAATCCGAAGTTTCAATTAAACACAGGCCTGAACAAACAGCCCTGTTATATTATAGTTTCTCTAGGGGCTAACAGTTGATATAACTTTATTGAATGTTGATTAAATAGTAAGATTCGTCTCGGCGAGAGTCGATTTAACAAGATTGTGCCAAGTTGAGGTTTGTTTTTGTACCTCACACACCTTATTGTTTTTGGAATGTTTTGATTCTGAAATTAATCCACGTTTCATTGAATGTTTCTTCACATTTTGGTGAAAAAAAAAATGAAAAAAAATGAAAATGAAAATATTTATTTGCCACGACACATTTTACATACTTACTTAATTTAATTTTAAAGATACAATAAGTCTTAAAACTAGATACAAATAGAAATTTAAGTAGAATAAACAAAAACTTAATTAAAACGAATATTTGGTGGTTGATTTGAAATAAAATGAAATTGACCACCAGTACTTGGTTCGGTTTTGTTTTATATAAAAAAATGTATTAAACCACGTATAAGTCAAGCTGCTAGTTACAGTCTCATCCATCATTCCATGTCATTTTCTTTGAGCCCATTAACTCGTTTGAGGGATCAAAGGTAATTACCGAGTAATTACGTGTCTGTAGCCGTATGTTTTTATTTTTACTTTATTATTTAACTAAAAATTATAAACTCTGAAAAAAATAAGACACATGTCATGCTTGTAAATTGATTGGCTTCCAAAATAATATATTGAAATACATCCAGTCCTAGTGTTTAAGATAGTGATCCGTTGACTCTGTGTCTGCAGAAGCTTTAGGGCACCCACAAGAATTGCCTAACCGTACAAAAGCTAACTTTTAATTGGCTTTTTAACTTTTAATTGTGTATGCCAAAGTAGAAAAATCCTTTCTTTAGAATTACCGCTGCAATTTCAAATCAATTTCCTTTAATAACGAAGCTTTTCGTCTATAGAATTTTAATGTGTTTGAAATGGGAAATTCCACAGACAAAAGATCTTTTTACTTCGTTTTTCTGTATTATAGATTCTAAAAAAGGCATTTCACTAGTGTTTTGGGTTGAAAATGACTTTCATTTCTAATCGCAATATTTTTCACAAAACATTATAGTGAAAAATATTGCGGCACCAAGGTATTCTTCTAGTTATGGTAGTATTAAAAAAATTGCTTATCACATAGCAATTTATTGTGATGTATCGTCTTAACCCACTATTCTTGTACCTACTACGTCTAAAGAAAAATATAAAAAATATGTTTTGACAAACTCTTCCCTAAGTTCATAGTAAATTCGCGTGAAAACCTCGCAACATTTATTATGAAGTGGGTTCCATAAAAACAGTCACCGTGGTATTTGAAACCCGTACGTGCTTTTAGCGCGCTTCTGCTTAAATATTTCATGTGTTTCAACCGACCAAGGTACTAAATAAACCGGTTTATTGCCGAGTTTAATACAGTCAAGACCTTTCTAGACAAATACGTTAATACTTTGGTAAAACTGTCCTCTTTCGAGGTTTTTCGTTTAATACATATATTTGACATTGTGCGTAGTGCCTGAGACTTATTCGACATTATTAGATTTGACAAAATAGTCCGTTAGTCATCCTTTTCGTTTACTCCCACTTGTCCTGTTGAGTAGTCCTGTTGACAGGACAACTGAGAAAAAAATTCCCAAGTAGTTCTGTGACGTTTAGGACTATGCTTTACACCTGACTTTTATTCCCACGTGTTTTGTTGAGTAATTCTGTTGGTAATTTTTTCGAATTAGTTTTGTCTTATTTAAAAAACTTTACTATGTAAAGTATGTTTTGATTTTGATTTGATCCATTTATTCTTTGTGGAAAGTCGTGTACAGAGGATCATAAATAAGCTTATGTTCTAAACAATCTACTTTTTCAATGGTAGGTACAAAGATTATTTTATTTTATTTTACAATGTTAGGAAAACTAACAGCTATGCTTATATATAATCAAATTAAGTTTAACATAACATGTCTAAGAACATTTATGATGCTTAGGGCTAATTATAAGTTTCCAAGTTTGTAGTTTATGTTACATATAGGTACTTGAATTTAATATAACATCATGTTACAATAATTATAAAAGGAACAAAAAACGTATTAACATAAAACAATCATAATTACTGTTATAAAATACTTTTGTTCGGATGCAAGCGCACCGAAATTGGCGGAATGCGCGGGTTGCGGGGACTGGAACAAAGGCGTTGTGACTGGCTATTTCAAGCTATTTCACTAATAATAGGGTTAGGAAAGTTGAAAACCAAAAAATGAATTTGTCGATAATTAATTTCATTTATTGGGTTTGTAAATTTTAAAGAAAGAATGAAAAAAAAAATTTATTTATATCTACAATCTAACTTAAATTTAATCAAACTTAAAGTTACTTAAAAATAACACCATTACAATAGATTTAAAATAAAAATTAGGAGAGAATTTCGTAAGTATTAAAATGCAAATAGGATCATGTAGTTATGTATTTATTTTTGGAATACTTACACAAATCTGTAGAACTTAAAAATTAAACAATACCTAATATTAAAAAAAATAAAAGAGTTTTGTTGTGTTTGTCACTAAAACTCTTTTGTGATTCAAATAATGCATGCAATTATCACTTGACAACTGATTGAAATAGTTTGAATCATAAAAAAATTTTGTTGTGACATACAATTTTTCTCACTTTTTCTATATTAATTATTACTCAACAGGACAAGTGAGAATTATATTGTCATTTGTCCTGTGGACCGAACTACTGGGAATTTTTTTCTCAGTTGTCCTGTCAACAGGACTACTCAACAGGACAAGTGGGAGTAAACGATCCTTTTAGGGGAGAACAAAATTTTTTTACAAATGTAATAGAAATATTAAATGAACCTGAACAATAATATACCTCGGCCATGTGCGTAGCTGAAAATTCAGCTCCAGCCAATACAGAAAATCTGCTAATATTAACTAATACACAATAAACATAGTTGTTATATTTTTATATTTATAGTGTTCGTCTTTAGCTTAGCAACAATTTAGTTATTATCTCATGCTTTTATGTTATTCACCACAGTTATTTCGATAAATACACCTAATTTTAACTATAAACAATGCACAATAAACTTTAATTTCCCAAAGCAAATGTAATTGTGGACAAATTTATTTAGGGCGCCTGGCTGACTCTGATAAAGGAGCAAGTAATCCTATTTTCGCTCTCGCTTACCCATTTGCAGGTTTGTTTATTGGCTCAGTTCTGTAATCTGGTGGAAATATTGAACTTTTTGTAGCAATAATTCTGATCTCCATATTTACGTCCAGGCTTTTAATATGATTGGTGCAAAATATACGAGTGTTGCTATTGTAAGTTTAACGCTTTGTTATGTTATTTTTGTTTAAATATACATAATGTATATACTGTGTGTTTATAAATTTATAATCTATCTATCTTATATATAAAAGAAAGTCGTATTAGTTACATTATTTACTACTAAAGTACCTACGGCTCAACAGATTTGGCTAAAAATTGGTGGAGCTCAGAACCAGGAAAACAACACTTCTACTACTACTACTAGTACTACTACTACTTACTAGGATACTTTACTTTTTGCAGCGGGAAAATCTTATATAATGCAGGCGAAGCCGCGGCGCGGCAAGTTAGTATACATTTTGTGATTTGACATGCACAATGGGTACGTGTATCTTGTTTTTGAGGCAATTTCTCGACTAAATAACATTCATGAATATTTTGCAAAGAAAATAGATAGGAACTTAACCTTGTTTATTGAGATTGGAATATTTCAGTACCTATTCGTTTTCCTGTGAAATATTTCTTAGTAACTCTATTGATGTTTCTAAGATGTGGAAATCACAGAAGATATTTTGTTTGTAGTCTATCACCAACTGGAAATATAAACAGCTTGTTAGTAATTTGTTTCAGTCATGATCAAATGCCTGATATGATGATTGGTAGCATACTGATAGTGTGTACGACGAAGTTACCAGCGCCGATGCGTAAGACCCCATTAATAAAAAATAATGATAAAAGTATATTTATCTTGATTATAAAACTCCTGACTAGAGAGTAACATCAAATAATTCCCGACTTGTTGTTTCACACACGCAATATATTACGGAAAGTTGAGGAATTGACTGTATGAACTTTTTATGCGTCATGATTTGACTTGACCCAAATAAACAGGCCCGAAAACTCGTGTAAATCTACGTCATGTGGGGTTAGACTTTGGAAATTGAATTTCGAGCTCAGAGTCTGTTTATTGACCAAAGCTGATCTCAGAAGAACATGTTTTGAATATTTATTGTCATTTGTTGAACTTTATCTAATAGACCAAGAGCCTGTGATGGCCAGACCTTCCTTTAATTCACAAGCGTGAAAATTATTTCATGTGTATGTCTAACATAGGTAAGAATAACCCCCAAACATGAAACCTGGATCGTGGTTCCTTTGGGAGATAACAGGTAAAAGGTTGTTATCTCCCAAAGGAACCGCGATCCAGGTTTCATGTTTGGGGGTTATTCTTACCTATGTTAGACATACACATGAAAGAATTTTCACGCTTGTGAATTAAAGGAAGGTCTGGCCAGACCGGGCTCTTAGTATAGACTAATAACCTGTGATGGCCAGACCTTCCTTTAATTCTGAAGCGTGAAAATTATTTTATGTGTATGTCTAACATAGGTAAGAATAACCCCCAAACATGAAACCTGGATCGTGGTTCCTTTGGGAGATAACAGGTAAAAGGTTGTTATCTCCCAAAGGAACCGCGATCCAGGTTTCATGTTTGGGGGTTATTCTTACCTATGTTAGACATACACATGAAAGAATTTTCACGCTTGTGAATTAAAGGAAGGTCTGGCCATCACGGGCTCTTAGGTTATAAATATAATCTAGGTATAAAGTGAGAAAACATGGGGAATACTACGGGCGAAGCCTCGGGCGGGTCAGCCATTTCTATATAACAATTTTTTGAAGTCTACACTTTTTTTTTAATGTATTTGATATCAAACCCCATCACAATGAAATCATTATTTGGTGCTCTTTATAGGTGTAAAACTGGTGATCTAATTGTACTAAAATACGTAGGTGCTGTTAAAAGGGAATAACGTGGTGGTTTGTTCCATGGAACAATTTGAAACAAAAAAGTATCAAATGTTCCGTGGTACAAATTGGGAAAATATTTTCTCAAATTGTTCCGTGACGTCATGTTCCACGGAACAAATGGGACCTACTCGCTCTTACAATTGGTGCTCTAATGGAAACACTTCATATTTCATACGTGTTCCTCATTGATTATGGATTGCATTACGTTAACCCTTTTTGTATAGCCTATTATATCGTAATACGGTTTGAGGCCATGCAAACAGAGAGAGGTCGAGAGCTGAAAGAAGTGAGGATTCGTATAGTGGTTGACAAACATGACCCTTATTGGTACCACCCACCTGCTTCTATTTGCGACATTCTGTAGGTACATATTTGAGGTCAGAAGTGACAATTGCTTGAGCGTAAATAAATAAACATCATGTGACAATTATCGTAAAAGTTGATTTCTCTAACGCTTATTACGCAATGTTTATACGTTTATCAGTAACTAGATATATCCGAGGTCAACATACATTACACACTTGGTCGCTGAAGTTTGTAAACATCCTATTTAAACTGTAGAAAGTCAGAGGGTGTCTTGTTGGAGTACGGAACCCTAAAAAGCCACCAACCGCCACTAACCTAACCCTTTGAATAAATTCCGATAATTTGTAATTTTCTTGCCGATTGGATACAGCCATTCATTTTTGGCGCTGATTGAAACGAACAGGTGGATTTATTCCAGTAGAGCGCTTACAGCTGCTGATTGGGAGTGGACGCATCAATCCACACCGGCGGCTAATGAACGTCAAACCGCGTCACAGCCAGCAATCTACCACCAACATCACGAATCATTCTGTAACATGGTTATCAGCCATGCGACTCGATACATGCTCTGATTATAGCCGTACTCTAGTTGGCTCTGCTCCACGCTGCGCGATGTAGTTCGTCCCAAAAAACTACACTCGCAATAAGCTCCTCAATATGAAACATTCAAGTGGCCGAATCTGGATTAAAGTTATTACATTTTCAGTCGTTATTACATTTCGCGTTCTGAGCACGTCTCGCTTCACCACAGTAGTTGTATTATATAACTTGTTACGGTTCACTATAAAATATAAAAACATTTTTAAGCGACGAGGTCGAAGCTTTCGAGTAACCTTATTTGTAATTTAGATGTCACTTTCAAAGACGTCTTTGGAGTCAAAGCCCGCTGTAGCGTAATATCAATTTTAGTTAAATATTTTAATTTAGGCATGCAGGATTAAACATTATTATTTTATTCTTGAATTGACACTATTTGCTGCCTAGGAAGTTATCTGGATTTTTTACAAACTCACTGCCAAAATGTAAAAAGCCATCTTTTCCATCCAAAGGTTGCCTGAAAGAGATCGCTCTTTAGCGATAAGGCCGCCCATTGTACGTGTCTCTTTTTGTGTTTGTAATATTCATATGTTTTGTGTACAAAAGTGTTTTTGTATTGTATCTATTGTATTGTAAAAAGCCCCTTAAAGAGTAAATTAGATACCTGCTCAATGAAGTTTTCACTAAGTTTAGTAGCTAAGTTCATAAGCAGCTTACCGTAGCCCACAGAGTTTTTCTACCTTCATACGTTCTCCTTATTATTGTAATAAGCTGGGCTATCAGAATTTATTTTCTCAGAATCCATTGTATTGTTAACCCGATGAGAGAAAAGAAACGTTATTTTTTCGATGTTTTCTTGTTATCCCTTTTTATTATTTCTTTCTTTTGGTGCAAGTTGTCGAGTATACCGGAGTTTAATTCCCAGGTTTGTGAGGGGTTTGTGTGTGTTTTGGTGAGAATATTTAATTAGAGTAGGTCCCATTTGTTCCGTGGAACATGACGTCACGGAACAATTTGAGAAAATATTTTCCCAATTTGTACCACGGAACTACATACTAGCTTTTGCTCCTGTTTTTATTTGTCTGTGACTGCATGGAACTAAATGAGAATAGCTTTTCCCAAATTGTTCCATGATGGTAAGCTAGCTATGACGTGAATGACACTAATCACTGACGTTAATACCAGGAGCAGTTTCACTATCAAATAATTTATATAAAAAATAGAACCTACTCCAAATTAAAAAGTTAAAAATCATAAAACTAGGAACAACATCAGTATATATCGGTGCTCCTAAACAACACATTAAGTTATTTATTTTATCCCTTTTAGTGTTAGATGATCTCTTAATGTGAAAAATTTTTCATGTGAATATTTTGAAATAAAGAAAGAAAGAAATATTTATTTAAAAGTCAAAGTCAAAGTAATTTATTGTTTTCATGTGTTTACAAAGGTCTTAAAAAATTTATTAAAGTACTTATCAACATGAGCCCAGGAAGGGCATTACAATATAAAGTCATATGCATAACAATATTTCTTTTATAGCATCTATAAAAATTTTTATACATAATAGGTACTTATATCTAAGCAAAATAGAATATACCATCCTACAATTTAAGTAACAATATAATAAGAGTTTAATTTACAATATTTACATCAAAAGAAAGAGAAACTTAGTTATCAAAAAAATCTTGAAGGGAATAGAAGCTATTTGTGGTAAGATATATTTTTAACATTTTTAGGGTTCCGTAGCCAAATGGCAAAAACGGAACCCTTATAGATTCGTCATGTCCGTCCGTCCGTCCGTCCGTCCGTCCGTCCGTCCGTCCGTATGTCACAGCAATTTTTCTCCGAAACTATAAAAGCTATAAAGCTGAAATTTGGTAAGTAGATGTATTCCGTAAACCGCACTAAGATTTCAAAAATATTGAAAAAAAAACAATTACATTTGGGGGTCCCCATACTTAGAACAGAAACTTAAAAACTTTTTTTTAATCGAACCCATACGTGTATCTATGAATATCTATGGGTATCTATGAATAGGTCTTCAAAAATCATAACTTCCAAAGTGGAAAACAGAGTGTCCCCCCCCCCCCCCTCTAATTTCTAAAATAAGAGGATGATAAATCTAGAAAAAATATATATTGTACATAACCATAAAAACTAACAACGAAAATTGGTTTGAACGAAATCTATCAAGTAGTTTTTTTATAATACGTCATAAACTATTTCATATAAACAATTGCTGCGGAAGCCTACATGGGCGAGTCCGACTCGCACTTGGCCACTATTTTATTTTAAATTTATATATGTTTGTTATGTTCTTAATACTTTGAGGGATATGGTTATAAATTTTGGTTGACATGGCGTGTGTTCCTGAGTGAAAAAGCTTAAGTTTAGAAAATGGGATATCGAGTTTACTATATGGGGGCGAAGATTTTGAGGGCGGGAGTAGACCTGGAAGAATTCTTTGTTCTTTCTTACAACAATACATATTTCCAGGATATAAATACAAGTTAGGGTAAGAATTTTTTCATTAATATTAATTACAAAGTTAGAAAATGGTCATCATCACAGAGATATAATTTTTTGCATATTTATCAGATGATTCTTTAGATTTAACTTGAAAGAAAACAAACTTTTGGCGTTCGAAAACTACCACGAAATGCAGTTTTGCTAGGGGACCACCTGGAAACTATACTCTATCAATCTAAAAAAATATTTTTCAAATCAGTCCCGGCGTCTTTGAGTAACCGGTCCTACATCCTTCATTTATTTAATCCTTGATATCTCTGTTAGCTACCACAATCGAGAGTTGGGTATAGGATATTTTTGGGCGTCTCATCGAAACGAAGCTAAATAAAATAAAATAAAAATAAAATAAAAATAGCTTTATTTTTCTTACACAAATTTTTCACTGATTTTATTTACATTTTAGATATTATGTGCAAGTACCACATATAGCGGTGAAAGCCTCCTCCATTTTGTTCCAAGTCTCCCGGTCTCTAGCAAGTCTGCTCCAGGTTGCTCCAGCCATCTTTTGGATGTCATCGCTCCAGCGTTTAGATGGTCTGCCTCGTTTGCGCGTTTTGTCAGGTGGATACCAATTAGTTACCTGTTTGGTCCATCTGTCATCAGAAGAGCGTTGAAGATGACCTGCCCACTTCCACTTTAAGCGGAGCACTCTAGTTACTACATCTTTAGCCTTGGTTTTCTTTCTAATGATAGTATTTCTTATTTTGTCTCTTATTTTATAACCAAGTAAGCTTCTTTCAAGGCCTCTTTGGCAGACTCTTATTTTTTGCAAAGTTTTTTCTGTTAAAGTCCATGTTTGACAGGCGTATGTTAGACAGGGCATGATACAGGTTTCTAGGGCTTTTGTTTTCAGTTTTACAGGTAAATTACTTTTAAATATATCTCTCATTGCCCAATATTTATTCCATGTATTTTTAGTCCTTCTCTCAATTTCCTTTTCAGTGCATGCCTTAAAGGTTATCAAGTGCCCTAAGTAGATGTAACCATCTACATATTCAATTGTACTTGAATTTATGTTTATTGGTATTTTGTTGCTATTGGTTATTATTTTTGTCTTGTCTTTGTTTATTTCAAGTCCAACTTTTTTACTAGCTTCGCAAAGAGACTCTAACATTGATTGTAATTCTGATGGATCTTCTGACAGAAGTACAATGTCATCTGCAAATCGTAGGTGGGACAGATGCTTTCCATGAATTTTCAGACCACAGTTTTCCCAGTCTAGAGTCCTAAAGATTTGTTCCAGTACGGCTATAAATATCTTAGAAGAAAGCGGGTCACCCTGTTTTACTCCTTTCTCTATTCTAAAGCTTGGTCCAGGAGTTTCCAATGTAATTTGAGATGTACTATTTTTATATATTTCTTTGATTAAATCGGTAAGTATATTCTTTGTTAATTCCTTGCGTTTTAAGTGCATGCCATATGGAGTTATGTGTTATCGAATCAAAGGCTTTTTTATAGTCAATATAGCTTATATATAGAGGCTTATTGAATTAATTATATTTTTCTATAATAATTTTCAATGTGTGTATATGATCTGTTGTTGAAAAATTTTTAATGAAGAAACGAAGCTACTCACCAAAAATTAGCTTGATAGTAATCAAGTGATTACCATGTTCTACGGATCCCGGACTATAAGACAAATCATTCTCGAGTGGCCAGTACTACATATCAACTTCAAGAAGTTTATGCAATTATGACTAAGAAGTTTTTATAGCTTGTTCCACGGAACAATTTGAAACAAAAAAGTATCAAATGTTCCGTGGTACAAATTGGGAAAATATTTTCTCAAATTGTTCCGTGACGTCATGTTCCACGGAACAAAAATGGGACCTACTCTTTAATTATAAACACGCCATTGTCATTTATCTCTCTGTACTTAGATTTTTCTCAGTGAAGAAGATACTACCCATGCATCCATCCAAGCATTTTCGTTTGTTTTTTCTGGAATACTCTTTGATTATTATCATAAAAAATCGACCAACTAGAGTCTGTCTAACAAAAGCTGGCACTGGGCATTTTTGCGAAACTTTTCACATGGCAATACATCATGTGTTTCCACCTACGGACATTATGCTCTATAACGGGGTAAAGTCAGGGTGATAAAAAATAATAATACTTGCTAACGAATTATAGTTCACTTTAATGAACACAAGAAGTAATTCTTTAATTTTTTATAAATCATAAATCGGATAAATATACAATTACGTACATCCATAAAAATTTGACTTTAAAAGATTAGGGAAAATTGGTCTCGGTGTGTGGCAATACTATTCCTTGATGTTTTGGTGGATATTTAAAATACATTTTGAGAATTTTGCGTGTTAAAATGCCTCAAACAATCAACGGTAGCGAGCGAAGGCTGTTATTCTGTATGATATCTAAGTATCAGGAGAAGCAGCAGGAAAAAGAAGCTGAATTTCTGCAGAAACAGGATTGTTTACATAATGTGGTTGATTTCCTAAGTTTGTAGTGCACAAACATTTTGATACTTTGATCCCATTTTTGTGGTTCTCGACTTTTATTTTCTTTTTATAATACTGTTGCCTTCTTTTATGATAGCTAAATAGCATTACTACATATTTGGAAAAAGAAACATTTTATTGAAGTAAATTTATGAATTATGATTCAAAATTCTGATTTTGATTACGATGAATAAAAAAAAACTTAAATAATTGAGACTTTTATTTATTACTTACACTAAGATATTTCTAAGATGCACCCTAGGCGTGTAGGTAATCTGAAGAATATTACTTGTTTATATCGGAGTAAAAAAAATATGTAAGGATATTTATTTAGAATAATAGAAAAGTATCAAATTATGTTATTCCAAGTTATCACATTATTTAATGTATTGCCATACTAAATTTTTTTGAATTTGCCGGGGTTTTTCAGGGCCATCTTTTGTTAGACAAACTATAAATATTTCGTTAGATAGGGCAAACTATTTATAAATCGACATCACATGCCATGTCCTATCTGCGTATTATATTATAACTAGTCTACTTCCAATATCCGTAACCGATTCTTCCTGAAAATATTTTTTATTTTATTTCTCCTAACTTAAATTCATAAAGAACCTTTAATAGATGTTTGGGCACACACATTACGCAGATCTGTCCAAAAACAATGGGTACAACAAATGATAGCAATTAGTTAATAGAACCCTGAAGTTTTTAATGTTTGCTAAGGACGCAGATGTCGGTCCGACGTTAAGAAAGTCCAGCGATGTAATTAACAAAGTTTAGGGACTTCCATAAGGTACACGTTATGACCGCTGGCTCGCCGACCATCCCTTCAATCATTCCCTAAGCCTGCTTTTACAACAAATTGCTTTTCGCTCGTAACGTAAAGATCACAGCTGATGAAAGGAACTAATCTGTTGATGTTTACACCCCGCTGCTGACACGTTTCACATTGGATTAGAAATTGTATCCTTTGTAAAGGAGACATTACTCGGAAGTTTAAGCTGTTACCTAACTGACGGCATTGGTACAGGAAATTTGCATTTCTTATTAGCTGGGTGCGGAGATAAGACGAAACTGCTAAAGGCTTTTGAAACAACACCTAACCGTAGAACAACTAAGCATTAATGGTCTAGTTTGACTTTGTATGTATTATTATCATAGTAGTAGAGAGAGCAAGAGTTAAAATACACGATGAAATCCAAGTTACCAATGATTTTTGTAAGTAATTTTAGATTTGGACTTTATCAGCTCTCATCACTCTTTTATTTAATGAGTGTTGGTATAGAAATATTACTAAGATACTCTGTGCAAAACTCCGCCATACAACAAACCTCTTTATAAATTCAGCTGAGTTGAAATGTATCGATCGAAATAGTGCCTGGTTCATATTTAGGACACTTCAACAGTACCTACCTTTTGCCAAGTTGCCGACAACATTAGCAGACATCTTGCTGAAAATCCTTTGTGTACAGAGTCTTTTGTCTCTAGTCTGGAACCAAGACCATGCCCAAGTGTTTAGCTCTTATGGACTCTTTGTGTTAGGAAATTGATACTTGTTAAAACGTCTTGAGATTAAATGAATTCCAATTTTGAATTAGGCATGGAATAAGTAAGGTGCTGGTAAGGTACATGCTGTAAGACAAGTCAATCATAATTTAAACATGTTCAAGAAAGAAAGTGAAGAGTTTAAGAAGTGTTTCGTGTATTGCGGCTCTTCTCTTTTATATTATAGAACTATATCTATGCCTTCGAATTATAAAATCATTGACGACCTCTGTGGCGCAGCGGGCGAAGATCTGCCAGCGACGCAGGAGGTTACAGGTTCGCCACATCCACAGATGTCGTCAGAAGAAATACCAGATATAAGAATATCTGTTTCATGATTCGAAGATGAAAGGTAAAATAAAATACTTCATTACATTCAGATCATTCGATGACTGTTTATTTACAGAGATGACACGGGAAATGATCAATACAACCAAAGTACTGGGGGCCAACCACCATCTTTTAAAAACTATCATGTTTCCGAACATTCTTAGAGTAAGCCTACAATAATATTACTTTATATGGTTTATAAGAGGTTATGGTACGAAATCACAAAATAAGATTAGAATAATACTGCTCTAAGAGATCATGGTAGGCCCCCAGATCACAGGAAAGTAATGTTTGATTAACTAGCGTATATGATAGTAATCGTCATATACCTATCTTCGCCTTCACGAAGAAACAAAGTTGTGACTTCATAGATCAGGCCAATCACTTCAAAATGGATAAAATTTAGAATGTCAACGATTTCTACACTTAAATCATTATATTTTACAACATTTTATTATTTAACGGTGATACAAGTTAACAAATCATTAAATTCTATGCAGTCAAATCTTGAGGTAAATTTTACACAATGTATTAGAGATTTATAATGATACCAATTATTTCTAAATAACGTACTTTTTTACTCAATTGAGTATTTCCAGTTTTTGAATCATCTACTACATAAAATGGGGATTAGAGTAGGTATGCATGAAATTCTACATCTATTTTATTATTTATGGTAAATTACTGAAATATAACATTTTATAATTATAAAAAAATCGGAAGATAATCTGATGCAAGGAAACGAAAGCATATATTATGTATAATACGAGCAAATATTTTTTTTTTACTTGATTTAGGTACAGAAAAATACCATAAAATATAAATTGTCATCTTAGAATCATGCACACCTACTTACTCCTAATAAATTTATAATAATTAATAAGGAATTTAAACACACTATTTTTGGTAAAGTTACATAATGTATCGGAAAGATTTAATAAACGTTAAAAGAGGCAGACAAGTGTTTTATTGAATCAAACAATCTCAAATAAAAATCGTTGTGATTATTTATAAAGATGTCAGAGTAATGCTACATATTACAAACTAGTTTGTGTACACAATGGTACTCTGACATTTTCGAAAATCAATGCTTCTGCTCTGCTGGGTTCACAGATGTGGCTGGTTTCAACATACATTGTTACAGATACTTTAACATTGTACGATGCCTGCTAAATGTATTTCTGTTTTGGTCAATTAAATATAATTATGTCTATGTTTAAATGTATGCAGATTATATTTTTAAGTTAATTATGTACTATAACGTTTTGATAGAAGATTTGAGAATATAATATTGTTATTTTTTATAATAACCAAATGATCTACTTGTTTAATCTATGAATTTTCATATAAATAAATAAAACAAAAAAGTACCTATAAGTACATACTATTATAATTTGTATGGGATATTTACACATATATTTTTCTACTTATAATAAACTTGGCAGTGCTGTAACATCTGTATAAATCTAATCTCTTCATAACAAAATGACGGATTGGAACTTCTTCCATAATTTGACTAGATATTTAGATGTCTAATTTCTTAAATTTAACTATTTCGTACATCTAGATATTTCATTGTTAAGACAAGTATTTTCATTTTAATAAGTCTAAAACAACCAATTATTTTAGTTATCTAGTTTTCAAATCAAGGTGTTTTTTTTTTTCTAATAATTATAGGTAAGTATATATAAAACAAAGCTAAGGAAATAACACTTTACATTTCATAATGAAAGCGAAAAAATTTGTTAGTTTGAAATTAAACATTATCATTGTTGCAATTTTTTTCTACAATATATACATAGAATGAATACATAGCAATATGTATAATTATACAGTAAGAAGCATACCTACAAATATCTACGTAAAACTGAATTCAAGTTTTATTAAAAAATATTTGATATGTTAGTTACTTTATTTTATAAAAACAATAATGACTTACTAAAGATAAATAAGGAGATAGCACGAACTTCATGTAAAATCTAATTCTTCTTATTCAATATATAAATTATATTGCAGTTGCGACAATACAGCGTTGTTATACTTATAAAACAAGGGCTTTTCTGTTCATATATATATACCTGCGTATACACATACAATATGCGTATGTATACAAGGCATATAATTGGAAAGCTAACTCCTCTTTTCGTTCATCATCATCTTCCTGCCATTTTCCCACATATTGTGGGGTCGGTACAACATGTAGGTACTTTTCTTCAGCCGCCATATCTACACTCACATCTTTCTTACACATATCATAATTCACACAGTCCATTCATCGTTTCTTTAGTCTACCTCTCTTCACACACCCTCTTTTGCATTGCAATAAACAAATATGTTAATAACCGATGTAACAATAACAAAACCATGATAACTAACCTCTTTTAACTTATTCTAATTATATAATAAGAACACTTTTCACTTACAAATATCATTAACGTATTCGCTTTTGAGTTGACGGGCATTATAGAAATAATTAAAGTATAACAATCAGTAAAAAAACAGACGAGTGACTTAACAAATCAGCCCGTTCACAAAAATTCACAATACAACTCATGTCAGTAAACTTAAAATTAATTATCAAATAATTCCTAAGATTAGTAACGACTTCGCTGATAAACCTTAGTTTAATAGGTACAGTAACTATGGGGTATCCAAGATTGCTTAGCGGCGATCAGATGTGTTCATCTTGTACATCTGCCGAGAGAAAAAGAACATTTATCATTAGTTATTATTCAAACACACGTACACTCGTAATCACTATGAAATAATTGCTAAAAGCAAAGGCAGTATCTACAGAGCATGGCACATCAACGCAGAAGAGATACAAACAGACAGTAATTACGTGTTACTTCTAATGCAACCTGTGAGCACTTTGTTGATTACACTAAGATACAAACAAGAGTATTACGTCTTCATTATGTTTACCCGCGTGTGAAACGCTTTTGGCATCCGTCTCGGTTTAGGTTTGCCACAAGAGTACGTGCTAAACCTTTGTGCAACTACTGTGTTTAGGAGAATTTGGGCGTAGATCCCGCAACTTAAGGCTGGTATGCCTAGTGCCAAAGCACTGCTTTGTTGACTCAAAGTAAAATAATATTTTTTCTCATTTTAATTTTATTACCCATATCCCCTTAACTTCATCTTCAACTGAACTAAAGCAAGCCGTACAAAATATACATAAAACATTCATGCAAGGAAATCTCGTTACTCAGCGGTTTACATATTTATATACAATTTCACGAAACAAATTGAATTTACGAGCGCTAAGATGTTATTCACTGAATAATATTAGAATCTGAGTGTTTAATAAAACATTAGTGCAATAGTGCCGTAAGTGGTTTCATGTTTTTTTTTGTTAGAAAATGGTTAGAGAACACATAGAGCCACTACGTGATACATACATACTCCTACATTCACATCCATATACATTTCTCAACATGTAAAGTCATGTGTGTGTTCACCTTTAATTTTATTGTGAGTAGGTATGTCAGTTGATTTTGGGTAAAATTAGGTAATAATATAGGTGGAAAAAAACAGCAGTTGGAAATTAATACATATCTATAACTCGGAATGCTCATAAAATGCTTTGTGTTTTGTTATTCAACATCTAGAATTAATATTTTGTTAGTTAAGCTTAGAGTTTTATATAAATAAGTGGTTATTTGTCCTGTAACAATAAATTTTCTAGAATTATAAGGCGCTTTTATATACCTATGCGATTCATTTCAAGGACTTCAACATCTAACTATTGCCTTCAATTAACCCTTTCTTGCTAATGAAGTATAGATAGGGATCGGTATGCCCAAACCATTATAGTATGATAGACAAACTCTATCTATAAATTGCGGCCAGTTAAAGGCTCAATAATAATCCGAGTCCTGCATTTGTAACAAACTCCTTTGTGAATCGCTTTCTAAGTGTATCGTGCAGTGAACCATCTCTGTAAACCAGTAAATTGTAGGAGGTAAGTTTGTGGCGTGCGGTGTGGATACATGCTGCGGGTGACATAGACACGGGCACTGGGTAGCTACGGGGACAACATCTCTCAAACTACTTACATAAGGCGGGTCGGGGGACGGCGTACAAGGAAAACGCTGGAAAACGTTTCAACCCTTCGCTGTTCGTTTATCGACTTTGGAAATGACGGTCTGATTTACTTATCGTAAACCGGGACAACCACCTTCGGATTACAGCTGTAGACGCCGAATAGTTCGGCTTTCACCTTGTGTCTGATTTGAAAGCTTAAAGAGGTGATCGATAGTGTACAGAAAAGATTATACTTAGGTGAATAAGGTGGATAAAATGTGCAATAACAGGCACCTGTTTAAATTTAGTTATTGACATTACTTTTGTGAACTTTAAAATTCAATGATACGGTGAACGTGTATGTAACATAATAATTATGTGGGTAGGTGTTTTCCAGACGTTTCCTTCACATACGGCCAATAGGTCGATGAATGTGAGTAAGTCACGCCATCCGCCGATTCGCACCACGACAGACACACATGTAGCAAATACCTACAAATACCTACATCGCTTATCCACGGCCCAGTTCGGTCAGAATGCTTGTGTAAGGTGGCACAATGATCTTTTTCTCCCAAAAACCCTTCACTTAATATTATAAACATTTGGTAGCATCATAACGAGATTTGACTGCATGAATTTGTCAACTACATTATCTATAACAAAATTATACGTAATAAAATATAATGAACAATTTTAATTTAACCTACTTAAATCTAAAACAAACAACGATAACAGAAAAAAATATTACCAACTTTTATTGAGCTTAAACTATTAAAAATTTAACTTTTATTTGTGCCAATAAATTTTAAGTGAAAATTGAAATATTAATAATACCTTACGAGTATTTTTCAACAATAGTAATAATAATTAAAATGCGTAGGTAAAAGATAAATCGTTGTAGAGATGCTTTACTATTAAAACTAGGCACTCGTCCGAAGAGTTCAAGTACATTACATACTAAATAACCTAAGAATAGTGAATGTTAAGTCGAATTAGACAAGTACGCGCTAAATACCACTAAATCAGTCTAGTAGGAATTGTAGGTCGGTTAAATTTAACAAGTAGTTATAGGTACGTGCAGTAAATACTATATTGTGTGAGGTAGAGTTATATTTAAAATTCATCTCTATGGCAGCAGAATAAAATGTAACTAAGAAAGTATCGTATTAGCACCGCGGACTGAGCCTATCCGCTTAGTGCCAACACAACTCCTGGCTTACAAAAGCCTCTGGCTTACGTTAGTAACATCTACTAATATTTTACGAATAGCAGTAGTGTTTAATCCACTTAGTTTACTTTCTGTTGCCACAGAGAACGTTATAAAGGCTATCACAGATGGGCGTATTTGACGCGTCAAGCTCGTCTCGTAAACTTAATTAGCACAAATGTTTACGCAACCCGCAAATAATTATAATCATCTATTTTAAATTAGCATGAAATCAAAGACACAGTAAATACGCCAGGTCTGCAAATGCCCTTATCAATTAAAGGGTCGACACAATCACGTCAAAGTACCTTGAGGGGAAATATAACTAGAAAACATTTTTTTTGCAATATTCTAAATGTATTTTTACAATAATAGTTAATTATGAGCAATAACATTTAGACGAGAAATGACAAATTTGATAATAGTTACAAGAGAGAGATTGTTATTTTGGAGGTTATTAGGATGATCTTTAGACGCATAAAATATAATAAAAGTGGTTTGATAATATAACCAGTATTGCATATTATTATTGCCATTTAAAAAATATCAATGCTGGGAAAAGATATATCTATTTAATTAGTTTCTCGATAAAAATGTTGGATGAAAAGAACTGGATACAAAAGGCACTAAACTTATATTTATTATTCGTTACACTTGTATTCCTATTACAATTTGCGATAGTAAAATAAAATGAGAAGGCCTACAGCCAAATTTGTTTCAGATAGAACGCTGAGCTAGTAATTTGTAGAAAAACGAATGGAATGGCTAAAATTGAATGGGAATGGCGTCGTCATCCGCCATGATTGGGGAGCAGGGCCAATGATTAGGGCTGGTCACAGCCGACCAATTAGGGTAAAGCCAAAGTGTGATCCATAAGGTCGACCGTCTAATCCTACCGCAATTACCCCATTTCTAGGGAATTCTTAGCGACCATCTTTATTTAATTTTCCGATTGATTTAACCTTTATAAATAAATCGGATAGGGGTTTCAAATGTCATGGTAGGTAAAGTTCGCGATCCTCTGCATTGTCAGAAAGGTCAAACATACATTATCTTGGATTATTTAATAGGTTGGTATAATAGAGAGATCTCTCATACTGGTATTATATTTAAGGTTATAAGTATCATACGCTGTTGGCTTTGTAAAGAAATTATGTAGTATTTTGTAAGTATATGAGTTCTATTTTTTTGTGATAGGTGGTTTGGATATTTACCAAAGAGTAAATTAGGGTAGTTATTAGCACCGAATTTACATAACAGTATTATGTAAAAGACATCCATACTTGAAATATAGTATTAATTATTAAATTCAAGAAATAGAGACGTAATTGGACAGGGTTAAAGGAATCGGGTTAAGTTTAGCAAACCGTCCGTGAATCATGAATATTTAATAAATCCGTGAATAGGATCCCTTGAAATACTAGCTTTAATTCGACTTTGGCCACCTCATAAATACTTGAGTAAATTGAAGACAGGTTGAATCAAGGCCACCGGAGAGGTATGAGGAGTCCCTTTTAATTAGTGGAACGGGAAGGCCGAGAGGCTTCGAGCCAAGGCCAATTAAGAACAAACTTCACAAGTAAAGTCTAATAACATTTTATTTATGGATAAAGTTTTAATCCGACAACACGATCCCGAAAGATTTAAATAAACAAGGTGAAGATTTCCCTGTACAAGATCCCATGTGAATGTGTTTATACGCTACTAAGCTAATTGAAAACAATGTCTGCTAGTAATGAATATTTATGTTCTTTGAAGTATGTAAACGACCCTAATAAATAAAAACAACTCGCATATAATAAAATAATTTCAAGTCGTACGTACTTAAATATTTAATTAGGATCAAGCTTTATTAAATTTACTGTCTGTGATGAAGAGAACATCTTATTTTAGACATCTACAAAAGCAATTTCAACTGAAATGGGCTTCAAAGCCTCCAAATAGAGATCATTGAGCAAGATTTCAGCTACCTTCTGAAATTGAGTTTTGAAATAATTACTCGAATATGGTATTGGGAGTCAGGTAACAATAGGTTATTAACGATGTTTCAGGAATTTCTAGAACTAATCTATCTAGATTAATGACTTTATTAATATTGTCTAGAATTTAGATTGCTTTCTAGAATATAAACTTAGAGAATTGTTCACAGTCTGGGGCTAGAAGTTAGAGAGAAGTGTCGTTATCAAATAAGATGGCGTGATTTTATCGGTTAATAAATCTGTAAAGGGGTTTTCAAGATTGCTGAACAAATACCTATCTGTGATGAGGTTTACTCCATCTTTTTGTAATAGTCACAAATACCTATACTAGTGATCTTAAATACCTATGTCTACAGGTATATGCAAGATGTCAAACCCTACATTCTTTGATTTATTTTTGTTTGTGTCTCACTCGCGTGTTTTTTGCAAATAATATTAATAACCATATTATGGATTTCATTTATTTAGTTAGGTTTAATAGGTTCATCCCTCATTTCTATCAATGCAAATCATTGCGTTAGTTGTTTTAACTATTTGATTGAGGAATATGTATATAGTCTTATTTATTTTATAACATAATTGAAAACGTATTTGTTAAACTTAACTGTCATATTATGCTAAAACTAACAACAAATTAAATTTTGATGTTTATCAACTTTTTGAACATTATTAGTAATGCGCCACTCGGGGCAAAAATACAGTAGGCGTAATAAAAACTGTCTCAGTTACAAAAGCAACTAAATGTGGATATTTACTGACGCAATAAATTTATTGAAACACGAGTGAGGAATCGTATTTTTAGGTAAGGGCTGACGTTTCAATCGTCAGATAACTTAATAAGTACTTATGATAAAATACAAGTATTCCTACTTTAAAACTAACTGTAAAGTTGCAATTGAATACCACAAATAACTGCAAAATAATAAGAATAGTTTGTTTGAAGCACATAGTTGCAAAGTAGTTTCTGACTCAGCATTTGCTGCTTGAGAGCAACCAACTATTCTAATAAAAATAAAATATAAATACATATATTAGTTATCTGATGATTGAAAACTATTCTTAGGGATGGTTTACAATTATCGAAGCCACAGTTCCGTTAAAGAGAGTTCATCTCCCCGTGTCGCTCAGTTGAGAATATATCCGTGATTGCCACTTCTCTTCAATTGCATCGACTATGAAATTGAGAGCACTGTGTCATCACTGGCACTGACAAGTGAATGTGTTCATTGAGAATAACAAAAATATTTTGCACTGCGCCTAAATGGCGGCTACACTTGACAGAAAAATAATGCTGGCAAAATAGTTCAGTTCGGTTTTTGAACTGAACTATTTTGCCAGCATTTTTTTTTTGTGTGTTACATAATCTATTATTTTTGTCACAACGGAACTTACCCACATTCAGAGGAGATTTGATAAGTCTACGTTTCTACTAGATCTAGATTTCCGATGAAGAAAGTTTTCTAGGAGTGAGCGTTACGTCAAGCCATCTCTGTTCACGCGCGCGGGTCTCACTTATCAGTGAACTTAAACTGCTATACTTCGACACTTTCTATGTATAATTGTGTATCTGCAAACACGAATTTGACAAGAGAGATTTGAAAATGTTAGGAACATTATGAAGTTGGACAGTTATACGACCAAGAAAAACGTACTTGGAGTAGACTTTTTTCATTTGTAAGTTTCAATGATAGACTGGCATGTGTAGATGCCAAATATGCATCAAACGTATAAGTGTGTATCTGGCAGTAAGACGAATATACGTAGGGAGTATCGACTTGTACGGTGTTGGATCTGTGGCTTCATTGGAATAAATTATTTAGGGTAGTTTAGAGGTAGCTTTCAGAAAAGTCGAGGTCTGAAACGGAGGCGCGTGAGGAGCGCGTGTAGTTGGTGGATGTGCCGTAGTCTGACGTGGCGGTGGCCAGGTCCGGCACCACGCCGCCGCCGCCGCCGCGCTCTGTACCTTGCGTGACGCCGTCCGCCGCCGCCGCCTCGCGCTCGGCCAGCTTCTGCTTTAGCACTCGGATGCGCTCTTCTTTCTGTAACAACATCTTACGTTGGTAAACTATAATTTAAATCTAGGCAACGAGCTATATCATACGTCATTTTCATAGATTTCTGGACAAAAATTTGTACGATCTGCAAATATTTGTTCCGAGTGCCTGGGTGTTACATGAATAATAAAAAATAACTATCTATATATATGTAAGTATGTATAATATATTAAGTAGGTATATCAGAAATCTACCACACGTAACACAAGCTTCGAGCTAACCACGGGGCTAGGATGTTGTGAACGTATGTGTTACCCAAACCAAGAATTTGTGCATTGCTCTAAAATTATCATAAGACTTCAAGGTATTAATTATGTTCATGCATATTAAACGATGCTTCAGTGTTATATCAAAGATCAAGTTTAGCATTACCCAAAATTAATCAACTTGTTGGTAAGTCCAACAGAATCTCATTTGATACGCCATCATACTATCCCGGATTATGGGTGAAGTTCAAAGTACTTTCGCTTCACAAAACCTTAACAAAGGATATCGCAGGCTTATCGGGATATCCGTAATCGCAGCCCAAACATAGAATAATGACACAGCTTTTTAACCAAAATGGGCTACAGTGGATTCATTTTAATTTAACTGAGGTCGTTTTAATCCAAAAGTTTACGAACGGTAACAAAGCAAAGTTCAAGTAAATTTAACAAAGTAGTTTGCTCAGCAGATACTCAGATACTGGCAGTGGTCACATTGTAATTTACTCAAATAGTTCTCGATAAAGCCTCTAATTAAACGAACACTATTTTATCCCTCTGTATCCACACACTTAAACTTTATATTGCAATAAAAATAAATGATCCGTCGCGACAATATTAGCTCGCTGCGATGTCCTATGAAAATCGATTCTCTTTTACTCAGCACTTGTCTTTGCTGTGATACCGAGTGTTTCTGTAGAATGAGCTTATTGTAAAAGAAAGATGCTTTTAACAGTAAAAATAAGCTTGGAGGCAGCATGCTACTTTACTCTATAATGACAAGCAACGAATTGCGCCAAGGCTTATTAACTAATGACCCTTTTGTGCAAGAAGGTACTTTCATAGAAGATGTCTAAAATATCATTTTTTATATATTCATGAGATTACTTACTGTATTATATCAAATATAAAAATACTAAAAATTATATTATCACCGTTCAACATTCCTTTAGTTAGATGGTAAAAAAACCTACTACAAACGCCACGGAGACGTAAGATCAAAGAAAAATAAATCGGATTAGTTCACTACGGTCTTGATTGAATTGAACTTATAACATCATTATGATCCAGTTTTTTCAATGATATTAAAGTCCTAATAACCTAGAATTAATCAACTGGCCTAATTAGGTACCTAAATAAATATTAAGTACTTCAATTACATCATCATCACAACCAGTCAAATAAACACTAGCTTTTTAATCTGCGTATAGATATAACCACTTATACAGATGTACTCAGATACATTAAACAAAGAAAATCACAATTTGTTCAATTGGGTAAGCTGAACTGTGCAATTTTCCTAATAGATGTTAATTTTATAGAATGAGTATGAGAGCTGAGCTGGAATAAATAATAGGATCAGTGAGCCGTATGATTCGCGGCAATCCACAGCCATGATTACTAATTAAACAAGTGCCCGAATTGCAACAACTCCCCCGAGCGGAATCAAGGACTTCATAAATGAAAGCTCGGGTTAAAACGTAGTTAAAATGCAGTAATAAACTATTTTTATTTCATCCCTAACAAACAATGCCTTCAGTTTAAATAAGGTTAAAACTGCTTTTTATTATACAGGGCGTCCCACGGCCATGCCACATGGAGGGAAAGTACCTTAAATATTGCAGATTGAATATTTTACTGAAGGAAGACATTATTTGAATTTAAAAAACAAACGAGAAAAATAATTATCCTGTAGCTTTATCATACCGATCGAAAGGCTTTACCATAAGGATATTTTATTGCTAAATAACATAGTGTCAAAAATAAAAGGAGGACCATGAATTTTAACATTTAATGTGAAATTTAGTTCAGGAAAGCTGGCATTGCCGTAAGACAAACAACTGACATTCACCTCTTGAAAAGTACGCATCATTTCCCTATTATAATTTAAGTGCATGATAAAATGATAAAAAGATACTTAATTAGTAGGTACCTGGTTGTATGCTTGTTGCATAAAACCAGGTCGAGCCGTATCCTGACCCGAAAGACGCGTAAACTATTTTGTCCATCGCAATGCGGCTGGCTGATTCCTGGACTAAGTTTCACATTAAATGTTAAAATTGATGGTCTTCCTTTTATTTCTGACACTATGTTATTTAGCAATAAAATATCCTTATGGTAAAGCCTTTCGATCGGTATGATAAAGCTGCAGGATAATTATTTTTCTCGTGTAACGGGTTCGATTCCCGGTTCAACCATGTAATTATTTAAATATCTATGAATGCAGTTTAATTTGTTTTTTAAATTCAAATAATGTCTTCTTTCAGTAAAATGTTCAATCTGCAATATTTAAGGTACTTTCCCTCCATGTGGCATGGCCGTGGGACGCCCTGTATACTTTCTTTTAAAGTATTTTGATTATCAAAATATTTTATATGAGAAAAATAAATAATCAAGTTCATAGAAGATGATAGTAGTTGGTAAATGTTGTACCTTTCAAGTAATACTGTCCACATCAATACTTATTGAATACCATCTTGGTGATTAGGTTTTTTTCTAGATGATAAAATCTCTCAAAGCATTTTAACCATTCCATAAAGCGGTCTACACACCAAAGCCGGCGGCCCGGCGGCACAGCCCGGCGGCTTAGTGCCGGCGGGTTAACCCGGCGGCTTCAGAATGTCCAAACCGAACCACTTTGCCGGCGGCAATGCCGGCGGCACGACAGCCGCGGCATGTGGTGTTCTAGTAATAAGTCACTACTCTATGAAAGCCGGCGGGCAACTGACTGAGGGATGCCGGCGGCATCGGCATGCAGCCCCGCCGGCTTGCCCGCGCGGGCGCAAGCCGGCGGCATGATTGTACAAAATAAGGCCGGCGGGTTGGGCCGCCGGGCTGTGCCGCCGGGCCGCCGGCTTTGGTGTGTAGACCGCTTAAGAAAACAAAGGAAAGGGAGATATCTAATCTTTCTTTGCGCCACGGAAACGTAAGATAAATTGAATACTGTTTTCCTTAGCGTTTGCGTCGAGCCACTATTGGGGTCACTAATAAACTTACCTACTGTATTTTTGTTTAATTTACTGATACCATAGGTACACACTCTTGTGTAAATATTAATATTATCTTTTAAATATAGTATTGGTGATATCCAATTACCAATTACGTTCTTAGATCTACCTTCGTGCCTTATCCCCAAAGAAGTTTATTATTGTCTACCATAGGGCAGCCTGAGCCTATTCTATAGTTCAATCGTACCGCCTTACTAAACTTAATATTTTTATAGACCTTATACAATCCCAAGGGCAGAATATTCAGAGGTTGAAAAACTTTTCATGTTATTCGGTGCCTTAACCGAAAAAAGGGAACATATTATTTCCCGGAAACCTTTTCTACTCAGCAGTTTTTGTTCGGAAATAAAGACAATTCTTTAGTATAAGCATTGTGATAAAGAAAGGTAAGAAAACGTATCAAATCGGAATGTTGTAATGATGGTAATGTAACGTGTATTTTCTTCAGTTACCCAAAATTGTTCTCAAAGCGGGAAAGTTTTCAGTAATGATAGCTCTAATGGCTATCTCAAACACTTTTCTGTAAAGTGTCGATGTAGTTAGTCTGTATTCTACGACAGTGTGTGTCCAGTTTATTCGTAAGGGTTCCCAGTTCTTAAAATTATTAGATATTAGATTCATACCATTCAGGATCATTAACGTAAGTAAATTAAAAAATATACAAAAACCTGTCATATGGCGGTAAAATACATGAAAATGATAGATTACTACGTTGTTTATTGAATAAAAACATACAAACCAACTGTTAAAAGTATAATAAAAATGCAACCAAGGCTACTTTTACAGTGATAAAATATGTTAACGTTATATTCTCAACATAGTTAGGTAGTGTACCTAATAAAATTCTGAAATAGCTACTCAAAATAAATATGTAACGGTCATGGATGGATTTTCACGTATATTTACCCCAGTACGGAACCCTATTGGCGTTGAAAGGAATTTATCGAAGGTGCTTCTGTAAATTGCTGTTCGATCGTTCAACTTAGCCGATGAATTTGATAAGATAGAAAAATAACAGTTGGTAATTGGATTTGGTCACGCGCAGTGAACTTGTTCAGGTGTATTGTTTCCTGGAACATTCGTAGGTAGGATGGCTATTATTGTTATACTTTGATAATATTATCAGCGGTTTGGGCGAACTAATCATGTAACGCACGCTCATCTGTCTATCTGTCATATCAAACAAATCAGTGGAAAAGGTATGAAGGAATTAACTAAATCTTTCTCGCAAATTTCATAAAGTAAACAGTTGGTAAAGTAAACTCCTATTTATTAAAGACATGACGCTGTAAGGGCTCAAGCCCCCTAGAAACATATATATACATGTTTCAAAAGTTTTCGTGAGTATTCATTTTATACAACGGGAATTATTGTGAGAATCGCGCGCGCGACCTGAGAGGAGAGGGGGCACGGCGGGACGCTCACTCCTCCTGATAAAGACTGCTCTTGTTGTGGTCGAAACGTCGAGAGTTGTTTAACTCCTGTGTAAATACGTGAGTAATTCCCGTTGTATAAAATGAATATATACATGTGTTTGTATAGTGCATTTGGTGGTCCAGCACACCGAGCTGCGCCGTCGCCATCTTAGGATAAAAACACGTGGGTGTGTTATGAGTGCTGATATTTGATGAATCTACCTGTGATATAAGCCTCTGTAGTTCTTCGTTCTCCTTGACGAGCTCTCTGTACTTCTCCTCGTCCCCGTTGCCG
Source organism: Chloroclystis v-ata (assembly GCA_963691955.1). Lineage (NCBI taxonomy): Eukaryota > Metazoa > Arthropoda > Insecta > Lepidoptera > Geometridae > Chloroclystis > Chloroclystis v-ata. The sequence continues at coordinate 10,149,034 of OY829905.1, forward strand.
TTCCCGGAGCCGGAGCCGCGACCGCTCTCCGCACGCTCCGTTGGATGCCGGATCACTTCGATCACCTGCATAATATAAATACAATAAATTATTAAAAAATGGTATTGGAAAAATTACAAGATAACAAAGTAACCTTGATCCTCGAGTGGGTATGAACCCATGCCACCCAGTTTAGCCCTGGTTGCGCTAACCGCTACACTATCGAGGAGTTACTTAGAGAGCTTGAATTATTATACTAATTATTTAGAAAACTTAAGTGAGAGTAAATCACTATGAAATAAATAAATGTACATAGTTATAAATACATTATCGAAAATACTTAGTATTTGAAAATTATTTAAGAAATAACAAACTAACAAATTATTGTACTCAATTCTGATCTGTAAGATTCTAGAATGCTGATTCTGTAAGATTCTTTAGGGATGAATTATATTAGACCGGTCCGTGTCCGGGGCGTGCCGTGTACGTGGCCCGGACGGGGCACGGATTTATACATTTTACACGTATTTATACAGGTTACATACATTTTATATGAACCAGTTTATATTACACCGGCCCGGACGGGACACGGGTCATGCACTGTGTAATATAAACTGGTTCATATAAAATGTATGTAACGTTTCAAATCCGTGCCCCGTCCGGGCCACGTACACGGACCGGTCTAATATAATTCATTCCTTATGTTTCTCAACCAATTCTCAACACAGCGCTTAAAAACTAAAATGTAATTTTATGTCAACTTGTTTGTCATTGTTTGTCCAAGTTATCTTTAGGATTTTATGGAAATAAGTTACATAAATCTGCAAAACTTTAGCAAAACATTAAATCTTTATTGACTATCTTTCTATGAGTGTTCATAAATAGGTAAAATGTTGTATAGATACCAACATCAATACGTTGATATATCGTACTTGTACATATAGTTTGCCTTGGACAAGCGGTGGATGTCTTCCATCACCTTTGTAATGAAGATTGATCATTAATCACTTAATAGCTACAAAGCCATACAAATAGGGGATATATTGAGGATTCCTCAGCTCATTGAACGCAAAAAATATGGAGTGCTTTTCTTGCAGCTTTGTCCCAGAGTACGTGGGTCCGTACTATAATTAATCCCTCATCATCATAATAGCTCATATTACCATATTACGTCTCACTACTGGGACAGTTCTAAAGATAATACTGAGTAAGAGGGAGACGGAGTGAGAGAGAGAGAGAGCGAGAGCTAATAATAATGCTCTCTTGTTTTATATAAAAAAATATACAACTAAACTCACTGACAATTTACTCAACCATTTATCATACTCCCTGTAAAGGCAAGTTTATCTTTTTTCAACAGATGTAAAAAACATTTAATTTCGGTTATTAACCGTTGGCTAATAAATAAATATTATACAAAACAGGCTTTATAGGACCTCTGGTACGGAATGATTAACAACTTCCAAACAAATTGGTCTAACACCCATATTCTTAGTCGTTTCCTCATAATATTCCTCCACTCAAAAATAAACAACCGTTGATCGTCTTGAGTGGTCTTGAGGGAGTTTCAAGATTGGTTATGAGGTACCTTACGTTTGACAGTTCCCACCTTGCCTCGAACTTGAGGTGAGCCGAAAAAATCAAGTTGAGTACGTTTTTGTCAACTGAGAATACGAAGCGAGGTTGAGTCGAGTCTGGAGGAAACGACTAAGAATATGGGTGTAAGTAATTCAATGAAAATGAGTACCTTGAGTGTCGTATCTAAACATTTTAAAACCCAAAAGTTTTCGCGGGCTTTTGAGAGCTATTTGCACTAACTTATCTTTTAAAACAAAGTTACTTGATCTTGGTCGGAACACAATTATTATTTCAGTTGCCTAAAGGCATTATAACACAAAGAAAAGATTCCAGCATTCTTAAAATTTGTTTTTAATAACATTAAAATAGGTTTCGGTCAAAAGAATTATGTAGGTAGGTATTACTTGAATATTGATTTAAATAACTTTGGCCAGTCGAGGTTTAGACTTGATTTATTTATAGGATAAACAAAATACAGTTTGTTTAATCATAGTTTGAGATAGAATTGAAAGCACAGTTCGATACAATTTATTAATAGGTTCTATTAGAAATACAAAAATGAAAAACAACACAACAGCTATATCACAGAACATATAATTACTACGCAAGCTATATTTAACTAATAATTATGTGCTCGTACACTTTACTATCAGTTTGTCAGTCTGTTAAGACCTAATCGTTAGTATTGATTTATTTCAGGATTCGACACCACCCTTCAATTATTAGGGGCAGAAAAGGTGGCATATTCTGCCCCTAATTTGACTAAGGATAAGTAAAGAAGTTTATGGTAATTTTTGTTGTGAAAGGTTTGCATGTCAGTCATCATAACAGATATGAGTTTAGATGTTACATGAGATAGACTAACGAACACGGCAAACGTCAAACCCTTTTTTGTTTGTATAAAAGATTAACTGTAAAACAGAAAAGCAAACGTCTAGTTGAAATAAATAATTCAAGCTTTCGTCTGAGGTTCTTTGAGCTCAGGTGCGGTTTTGGCTTTGTCATTTAGCTAAATGCTGGTTATTTGATTTATAACAACTTTCATTTTAGCACAAAGAGACGACGTGGTATATAATTATAGTTTAACTCGTAGGATAAAGAGTCTAGGACTAGATACATATATTCAAAGCCTTATTTCGACTCTTACACTTGGCCCTTAATCATCTTCAAAAAGCCCATTTTCGAGAAAATAAAAACACATCGTGGCAGAAATATTATTTCTTTTTCCGTGACATCATTTTATCCACTCGACATTTAAAGCCCCTCCAGGCAAACTCAGATTGAAGTTATATCGATTCAGACAAATTGAGTCATTCTTATTCATTTGTCTGTCAGATTGATATATTGCACGTCATCCCTGTGTCCACCCGCAGTCGCAGAGGGGCGATAAATCTTAATGTTTTAAAGCAATCTCCGCTCCAGATGAATTTAGGTTTTTTAGCTTCGTTTCTACGGGAGCTAATTGGAAAGTAGTTGAGATTGGCTTTAGTTTTCGGAGAAATCTATCTTCCAAAGTCTCTAATTTAAGGAACGGATCAGTAATTTATTATGTAAGCAATCTGAAACCCGTAGACTCCACAAATATTCTTTGGCAGCTATATTTATATTGAACGCTGAAAAGTACCATTTTTGTTGTTTTTGTATGCTATGCTGTGCTACTTTACTAAGGATATTATTATTTTATTAAAATGAGTTGGAAACGGGTTATATTTAGCTTTGATTTTTTTAGATTCGAAAGATTTATGTCATTTATTTCCATAAAATCCTAAAGATCACTTGGAAAAGTCAATAAGTACATTATGGATGTGGGCTACGTAAAAGGGCATTTTCCATGGCACCTCTGATAGTGACTTACCTTAGGGACGAAGATGAGCGCCATACTCAAGAAGCAGCAGAACACGATAGCGAGTGAGACGAACGCGAAGGCGGCATCCTGCTGGCTCGCGATCACCAGCGTCACCGGCGCCGTGATCAGGCACAGAACCACCACGTTGTAGATACTCATTCCCACGTAACGGGAGTCGTTGATCGACCTCACTTTGATGGATCTTGTCTCGTATGCGAGGAATAGGCCGAATACTAGGACTAAACCTTTATATCCATATAGGACACCTGTAACAAAATGTTAGATTATAGTTTCTTATGAAAAGTTTGGATTTCTTACGTAAGGTAAGGATTTAAATTGTATAAACTTTCTAAACTAAATTTATATTATTTTTGTGGATAATTAATAATTTTCTGACAGTCTTCTCTTAACAGGCTCTGATTGAACTCACGAGAAATGGAGAATCACGAAAAGAAAACAAAGGAATTATGCTGTTTTTTCATTATCTGCTTATTACCCGTACCGTACGTAAATAAATTTCATTATCATCATTATTCGCGAACGAACAAAGTACTGTATTCCTTGTGACCTTTTTAAATTTGATTATCTCATGAAAACAGAATAAACTTTTAAATTACATAAACAAAAGAAGCAGATGTTAATAACGACTTTTATAAAAAAACTTTCCAAAATTTTGCCGACGAAGTTAACCGCACAAATGAGTCGCGGTGGAGTTAAAAAGATTTAATGGAATTTACTGTTTTAAATAGAAACGACGGACCCTGACTTAGAATTTTTTCCTCTACAAAGGAAGCTCAGTGGTTTGAAAATTCGGACGTTACGAAAATTTATGGCTACTTTGTTTAAGTCACAGTAAAGTTGGTTCAAATTCGTCCTTTTGTTGAAATTATTTTATGGGAGATCTAGTCAAGACTACCAGGAATTCTATCGTTCTCATTTAGACCACATCTAGTAATTGTACTCCATAAAATGTTTGAGGAAATTTGCGGTTTGCGTGTCGTGGACTACTTAAATATTCAGGGCCCATGTTATTATCCATATTACCTACAATGCCATGCTCTAATCAGTTAGCGACTTGTATAATGTTATCATACACGTTATGAGCTAAATGAAATTGTATTTTCCTCTTGTGCAAAGCGAAACATCCGCTCGCTACGTCATGACGTAATAACGTTATTTTATGAGACTTTTATGCAGTTTACAGGAATTTTGTTACACTTGTTTATTATAGAAATAAGTTTTGCTTGGTTTAGGTGTGAAGAGAATGTTTATGTTGGTTGGCGAAGTAATGCCACTAATAAACCCTAATAAAACTTGGCTTCCGTAGCACCCCAAAATTTAATTGTTAAAATTAAATATTTAATAAAGTTGAACTGGAATTATTATGATGACAAAGTATTTCTAAAGGTTCATTCCCGTATGTTAGTTCGCCTGGATAAGTTAATCAAGCTGTTATATCGTCCAAAGCTCACCACCTGCCTTCCCTAGCGGGCTATACAATTGTTATTACTTTAGAGAAACTTTGGTTTGAGGTAAGCGCAAGTGTGTTTAGTTTCTAATGGGGTTGCGAACTGTCTTAGACACTAGTTTAGTAACTGAGCGCTTTTGGAGATTTTAGCTGTGTTTGTATTTACTGCTGTAGACACTATGAATTAATTCAAGTGATAATTCGGAGAGAGGTTATAATGGATATTTTCTCGAACCTTATTCTTAATGTTCAAGTTAAACTTATCAGTAATTCATTCATCTAGTTCTTAATTCTGTCGTGCGTCTAAATCTTTATACTGTTATTTTATGTAGTATATGTATATTTCGTAATACACCAGTTAATCGAATCTAATATCCTGTATGCAAAATATTTACCAATTCGCTAAGCTAACATTGCCATAATGTACCATGTCGATCAAACATTTGTGAAAGAAATCAGGGCGAATGCCACTTCTATATAAGCCTAAAGGCACAGCTCATAGCTCACAGTCGGGAGGGTAAACTCATTAAGCTCTAATGGTATTGCAGCTCAAACAGGCGTCATTGATGCTACTGCATTGCACCACAATATCTGATGAATGGGATAATATACTGATGGAAAAATGTAATATTTTATTCTATATTAAGAGTACCTACACCATGTTATTTATTAGGAAGAAGTTAACGTTCTATATGTGTGTCTTGTCGTTGTTTATATGAGAAACTAAAATATGCGTAAACTGTGTGAAGTATGAGTAAACTATTATGTCTTCTTTAAACTTCTTCAAAATATCAAATAAACAATAAGAAACTCCAACAATACAGTTTTCACACTGTATTGAACCGTCATCATCATCATCATCATCATGTCAGCCGTTTGACGCCCACTGCTGGACATAGGCCTCCCTTAATGATTGCCATTTATTGCGGTCGGACGCGGCCTGCATCCACCGCGAGCCAACCGCTTTCACCAGATCATCTGTCCACCTTGTTGGTGGGCGTCCGACGCTGCGCTTGCCGATCCGTGGTCTCCACTCGAGAACCTTTCGGCCCCATCGGCCATCTGTTCTCCGTGCTATATGGCCCGCCCATTGCCACTTCAAAGAGCTAATCCGCTGGGCTATGTCGGTGACCCGTGTTCTTCTACGTATCTCCTCATTTCTGATTCGATCCCGTAGAGAAACCCCGAGCATTGAACCGTATTATAAGTTAATGGAAACAAAGAGAATTCGATATTGCTTTTGTGGCAATCGACGGCAAAGCTTACTTAACGTGAGAGCCGAATGCAATCCAATACCACTAAGCTAACGATTCATAACCGCCGCTTTTAAATACGGCGGAGTTCAATACTCGGGAGAAATTGATAGTTTAAATAGGAATAGTTGAAATAGGAATAGTGTTTGTAATAGTCTTTAGTAGTAGATATCTATACTACGCTAGAAGATACACCACGAGGCTGACGCAGTAATTTCAGTAGTATTTATTTTAGTTTTTAAACCCGTTATAAGTCAAAAGAAAATTCGGGTACCTTATCTTTGATAAAGACCTAATTTCACCACTCTCTGTTTGTTAGTTTAACATCCCGTTATGTTTAATCACTGTCAGTTTACGTATATTTATGGACTGTTAATTACTTAATGGGATGTTAAACTAACAAACATAGAGTGGTGAAATTAGGTCTAAACTTTTTAAAACCGAAATAAGCCAGAACAAAAATGCAATAGCTAATCAACACGACTGTGGCGCAGCGGGCGAAGGACTGCCTGCGACGCAGGAGGTTGCGTGTTCGATTCCCGCCTCGGAACAATAATTTGTACTATATATCTATGTATGTATATTATATTAGGTATATCAGATATCTAGCACCCGTAGCTTCGAGCTTACCACGGGGCTAGATGTTGCTGTGTGAATTGTCCAGCAATATTTAATATTCATACACTTACCAAGCCATATCGTATTGTGTTCGCTCTCGCAGTGCTCAAGCTCGGGGCGGATGTGCACATCATCATCATTGTGGCTGGGCGCCTCCAGCGGGAACGTCTCCACCTTCCTCTGCAGCGGGTCCCGGATCTGCCACGCCGACAGCAGCGTCACGTCCAGCACAAGTAGACCGCCCACCATCGTGAACAGTTTCCAACCGTGTAGCCCTTTCTGGGGTAACAAATGAAGAATTTTAAGTAACAATATAGTATGAAAGTATTCGCTACGAAAAGTATAAGTCAAGAAATTATATCCGTAGAAACAAAACGATTTACATGGAAACGTCAGAAAGTTATAAGATAAATAAAAATTGTTTTATGTCTTGTCCATGTAAAAAAAGGTTTAAGGTTTAAAGAATTTATTTATCAACAATGACAAACAATTTTCACTAATGTGATAACTAATTAATAATAATTATAAGGTCGTTCGCCGCTTACTAAAACTAATTAAGTACTTACAATTAGTTTTAGTAAATTACAACTTATAAACTAATTTGTCAATTCCATTAAAACATGTCTGATATTTTTAACATAGAAATAATTTTGCCTAGAAGTAGTGCTAGTCAAATAAGTTTAAAACAAATTTAGAAAACTATGGGTTTCGGTTCGAATCTAAATCTAAAGTTTTCGAAATCCATCATGACTGGTGACCGTAATTCTGAAGTTTGTGCTCAAACTACCTATTTTAGTTCCCAACTTCAGAATTATGGCCATCTTCATTTAGCTCAGTCATTAGAAATGGCACAGGTTGATGTTGACCCCGTTGATCCATTCTTTAGATTTAGAATCGTCTATTTGCTGATTGAAATTTTCAGAACTAAACTTCGTTATATAAATTACTTTACACATTTCAGTTTCAGGTTGGTAACAAAAAACAAGGTATTGCTATCAAACAAACTGTTGTCTAAGGCGACAAAAAGCATTTAAGTACAAAGCTTTTGCCTCCCAAAAAGTTCCTAGAAGGCTTAACTTTATTTGTGACTGATGAGGGTACGAAATAAGACTAATTTCCTTTAAAATAGAAATACAAAAACAAAGTATACCTTGCAAAGGTATTGCTTCGAGGTATCCTTGCAATAGGTAAATAAATAATAGTACAGAGGAACAAGAGGCCAATTAAAAAAAGTTTGGTTTACTTATTTGGTTTTATTTGGCTTTGTAAAGAGACACATTTATTTAGCGCTTGTAATTTTATGAAAATCAAAACGTAAAAAACATATGCTTATGCACCAAAACACATAATATCCAGTATTGAATATCGAAAGAGGATACGACGCGGCACTTAAATATTTATGTCCGATTTTATTTCAACCTACGTCAACGAGACTCGCTGTTCCGTACAAGTAGCTTGTTGTTGAAGGATCGAACTGTTTATGGCCGAACGAAATACTACTATGGGAATGATGTTTGGTGCGCGAAAATGCTAAGAATTATAAATGAATATTGTGTAAGTTATTTTGTCTGACATATGTGTTGTGAAAAAGCAACGAGAAATCCTAGATACATTGACAGCACAGGTCATGGGTAGTAAAATTGTATGGAATGAATGTTCCACAAGTGGCCATCATTATATTTTTGTTATAACGGTACCTGGGCCCTTAGACAAGTTGCCATCGCTAACTGACAACTTACTTACTTACTTTGCTATCGCTTAACCCCTTGATCCTTTTAAAAAATATGTCTCCTTATCCCTCAAGCCTTTCACGTATTAGCGCGCAACGCCGCGCTCCCGTTTTTTGTATTCAAATTAGGATATCTCTAAAACTACTGCATTAATTTGAATTCTGTAAAAAGCTCTATAATTAAGAATAACTAGTCTTTGTAATTATCTAGTTTTATTTATGATATGCATGAAGATGTTGAAATTTAACGAAAACTTCAAAGCGAGGTACCGCAGATTTGGAGGCGTATTACTATCAAAAAACTAGTTGTACCCACTAAGACCACTAAGAAGAATATTATAAAAACTATTTTCAACAAAAAAATGCCTCTTTCATAGATGTTTTGCACCCCAAACACATAAAAATACCACAAAAACACACGACAAATCTTCACAAGACAAATCTTCACAACTTTGTTTACGTTCAACTTCTTTTGGCCATAGACAAGAAATGCTAGGATAAGTCTATTTTCACTCAAATTTCAGGTAGAATTTAATGTAATATTAAAATAAACCTTACGCTTTAGAAAATAAGGTTTAAAAAGGTATTTTGTAAAAAGGTATTTCGTGGCCCATAAGGTAACGCTGCTGCTTGAAGGTAGTATTTTTTTATGGCCCATATGGTAACAAAAAGGATTGAGGGGTTAATAAATAATAAATAAAAATAATAAAATTGGTTTATTTCGGACAACTTAGTCCATATGTTGTTAGTAGCACATAAAAATACAAGTAGGTTAGTAGGTACACCTTAAAACTAATAAATAATAAAATACAGTATCCGTCCTCTCTAGATTGCATTCTGGATAAGTTTTACCCAGAATGCTGAGGAACATCTGTTGGATAATGTTTTCAGGATGCTGTTACGACTGTCCCGAATTCTGCGGATCAGAGAAGCGGTCTTTTTGCGGATTATTGCATCAAACCCGTCGGTTTGATATTCGGCAAACATTCCCGACGCACTACAAAAACGAGGCAGTCGCAACATCATCCTGAAAACATTATTATATTGGATGCGTAGAGTATCTGCAGACTTTTTTGTATGGTTGACCCACAGACTTCCCGTGTACATATTTTGACAGTACGCTTTAAACAGCGTGAGTTTAACGTCCTCGGTACAACGGGAAAATCTGCGAGCCACCATATTACCTCTTACTGCAAGAGCTCTACGCTCCCTCTCAATGTCCGCATCGTCTTTGAGGCTGTCGGTAATTATATGCCCCAAGTATTTGAATTTAGACACTTTTTTAATAATCAATCCATTCAGAAAAATATCATGAGTATTAATGGCACAATTACCGACAGCCCCAAAGACCATGCACTCCGTTTTCTTTACATTGTACAAGAGGCCGTGCTCAGTAGCATAATTTTCACAGAAACAGCTTAAACCATGACGAATTTCGGTTGGTAATCAAACCTCAAGCTTTTTCGATACGCATGTAGGCTAAACTCCGCGGCGTTTTGTCTATGTTTGATGTCATAGGTCAAATGACAACGCTCAGACATTACGTTCCGGTCTACGAAAAACTAATACATATTCAATTAAATTTATGAAAAAGTTATCATGTTTTCATTGCGTGTGGAGGCTTATTATATTTTGTTTTTGATAATTTAAGCAAAGTTCTTATATTTTACCGCATGGTTATTACGTTGAAAGGGAAATAAAAATTGTTTCATTTTTATAACTACAGTAAAACCTATTTGTAAATTGAAATGAAACGCATGTGTCATGGAAAGTCTGGGAAGTAAAATAAAAGAAGATAACGTAAATAAACAAATTAAACCACTTGAAATTTTTAGGACCAACCTATCTAACGAAAATTACTTAAAATAGCTGATTTTCTATAAAAATAGTTGCTGCAATCTACTCCACCACCAAGAACTCAACCAGTTGGAGGAGAGACAGAAACAGACTGAAGCCCGTAAGGTGAAGGTGAAAGCTGACCGCAATAATGTCCTCGGCCGTTTCCAAATATTACTTAAACAATATTAGGGCTAGAGACGGCATTATACAGCTATGTACAGCTTGGTAGCGAGTGATTTTGTGTGATACCAACGTAACAACCATCCACAACGTGCCGTCTTTGTACAAATAAAAAGCGCCTTGTGAGTTTGATACTGCTAAGACTATTTATTCTTAAGACTAAAGGTAAATTGTACTTTGTTTAAAAATAAAATATGTTTCTAACTTTAACCGTGTACTTTTATTTATAATTTAATAGATTAGACAAATCATTTTAATAAGATCCTTTTTATGAGGTTGATTACTGTTGTTTTACTCACGGCAAAGATTTAAATATTTGAGTCATTTATTTCCATAAAATCCTAAAGATTTATTTATTTATTTAGGCACAGTCAACATTAAAATAACAAAAAAACAATGGTTTTATGAATGAGGACTTATACTATGAAATGTGTGCCTATTATAGACTAGCACTAGCAAAACACTTATTAAAGAAAGGACACAAACAACACAAATAAATAAGAAATTATGAATATCACTTGGAAGCTTATTAAATAATGCTTTGCTGAGTCTAAAATGCTCCATAAATAATGTTTCTTGCATTTCGCCAATACTTTCCATATTCTGCCTATTAAGGTAAGTATCTTGTTTGGCGTCTAAGCCAAACATTTTTATTTTAGGCTGACTACAATAAACGCATCGTATACATTTTTAACAAATTAAAATTATTTTTAGATTCTCAAAGCAAACCACTTTATTTACATCTATTTCCTACAGCTGTTGTTTATGAAATCGCCATTTTGATTCGATACGATAGATATCTACAGCTATTTAGCGATCGCTAGAAATCTCGAGAGAAACGACTAGATAGCGAAGTTAATTGTCAAAAGTAATAGAAATGTATGTAAATTTTTGAAAAAGATTACGTGACTAATCGAAGGTTTATGTCAAATCCATACATTTTGTAACGATGGCGATGATCGCCTTACTTTACACTTGGCTAGCCCCCCTGTTGCATTAATAGGCCGGGATCCGTAGTACATGGAAATCAAGTGATTACTAACAAGCTAATTTTTGGTGAGTAGCTTCGTTTCGATGAGACGTCCAAAGATATCCTATACCCAACTCTCGATTGTGGTAGCTAACAGAGATATCAAGGATTAAAAAATTCAAGGATGTAAAACCGGGATAACGGACCACAAAATTTGTCGGACAATATGTCCGTTAGATTTTATAAATATTAATTAAGTATACAACAAAAAATCAGCTGGTTAGTAATCATAGTAATCATTTAAATTGACCTCGTTTTCGACACATTTTGGAAATGGCGGACTCTTTGATCAAACCATAGGTTTTGTAGGACAAACATGTTTTTATATAATTTAGATAATTATCTTGAGATATAACATATTGTCCTACAAATTTCGTGGTCTGTTATCCCGTTTTTACATCCTTGAATTTTTTAATCCTTGATATCTCTGTTAGCTACCACAATCGAGAGTTGGGTATAGGATATCTTTGGACGTCTCATCGAAACGAAGATACTCACCAAAAATTAGCTTGTTAGTAATCACTTGATTTCCATGTACTACGGATCCCTGACTATAAACAATTGACATTTATTTCCAAATAAGTAGCGATTGTTTCATGGTGTCGTTAACTAATTATTTTGAGATTTCTGTAGTTTGTGTGCATTGGTTCAAGACTTAATAAGGATTGCTTAATATGGAGTTTTACGAATGAATTTTGTAAAATCTCTGATTCTCTCTTTGAGTGAATTTCTGCAGGATCAGTAACAAAATTGCAATTTACTTTGTAATCTACTACTACCTTATAATTTACTAAGCTCAATACTCATAAAGTTACTTCGAAGGAGCTTAAACAACTTTATGACGGATTCAAAATTAACACATATTTGTTAACTACTTGTGATAATTATGTTTAACACTCTCGTTTACCTAATCTATAAAGACTCAAAAAGCTTACCCCTTTCGACGTGGTCTTCGGTTCGGCCTTAGGCTTAGTGGTATGCCGATGGACGCGCCACACCTTCGTGAACATGGCTCCGTACGCCATGGAGAAGCCGGTAGCGAGCAGCCAGGCGCGCGCGGCGCACAGCCCCGGGAAGGCGGCGGCGTGCACCCAGCGCCCGTCCACGCCCAGCGCCACCGCCGCCGCTAGGCACACGCAGCACCCGCACAGCATCACCGTGTTGCATGCAGGGTGCGACCACAGGATCACCCTGTATCATTCATTCATGGTAATTATAATGCTAAGCTCAAGTGGAACTTGGCGGGTCTGTAAATCGCAGTTAAAGTCGGCAAAGCGCAAGTTAAGGTTGCTTTTTCGGAAGAATAATGAATAGGTCCACGTTTAATATCCACTAATTTTATAGTGCATTAGTAAAAAAACACTAAGATTTTGTTTTAAATAGGCATATTAAAAATAATTGGGACGAAATCAAAAAGGGATACAATATTTATGATTTCCTCAAACTACTAAAATACGCAATGTATTTTCAAATTGATAATGGTGCATAAATTAATGATAAGACTCAAAACTGTCTCTCTTGCAATACTATGATGAATGAGTAATACACGGTGAAAGAAGAGGTCAGCGTTGGACTACAAAATTTTACCTATAAAGAGGATAACTTCAAGGTATTCCTATTTTTAGAATAACAAAATTTTATCAAAGTTTCAAAATGTTTCAAAGTATGCGAGATTGAAAAGTGGAAACATTTGCGAGTAACCAGCGCAATTTCAAAGCGCTGATTTCTAATTCCTTGAAACGTATAGTAAAACCATTTCTAAAATGAACGCCCCTCCACCGAATTCTGTTTTTTTTTTTCTGTGTATTCTGTTTTTCTGTATTTCCTTTCACACGTTGAAATCATCACGGTTTTGTGGAGGGGAGTTCATTTTTAGAATGGTTTTACTATACCTACTTATTATGTAGAATTTTGCACTAAATTGAACACGTGTCTAAGAGGACAATAGTTTTCATACGCGATTTAAAAATAAAAAATTACCTTTTTCTTGAAACAATATAATACCTATGCGACTACTTTATCAATATAAAGTACCATTTTCATAACATACAATACAAAGTACCATTTTTATGGCTGCAAAATTAACATTTAGAAAGAAAATTGAAATATATCTTCAAAGAATACTAAATCAGCAAATGGCAAAGGTTAACGGCGCTGCTCATTCGCGTAATAAAAACGGAAACAAAGTTTTCACTCAACAATGTTTTCCGCAACAGTTTCGTAAGAGAACCGAGAACATAATATCACAAACCTATTGTTGTTCCGAAGAGCTGTTTTACATTCAACCGAGGATCGTAAACTCTGAAAGAACTTTAACTTTCCGTCATAATAAGGGCTGATAGGTATAATATTTAAGGCTATTTCGGTTCGATTTGATTCGATAGTCCTAAGCTGATTTGCAATATTTTCTTGTAATTGTACTACCATAGAACCCTATTTCTGCATATCTCATATATTCAGTTATCTCAAGTTAGCCCTTAAAGTTATGTCCTGTGTGGTTAAAGTTTAGAAAAACCCAATATAAATTCTGTGCAATTCTTTTTCACAATTCTATGATGAAACTAGTACCTAAATTGTCAAACATGATTTAATTCATCACCAACTACAACAAATTATGGTTAAACTAGTAAATTTTCTGATTAAATTCACCTCTAGCTACGACAAAGTATTAATTGAAAGATTTCTGTTGAAAATGTACATGAAAAGACAAAGACTTGCTTGCTATCGACAATATTGCAGATATGCATTGCAGTGTTTATTTAAAGTATAGTAAGTATTTAGGAAAAATTCAACAGCACCGATAAGTAAGTCTTATATGTGAGCTTACAATTTTTGCCAGTCGGCGTATTTTACGGCTCCTGTCGAAATGGAGATGTGCCCTAACTTCGCTTATCAGCAGAGGACATTTGACATTGATGCGGGGCGCTCGACATTCAACGGATTCTTGACTTTTTTACTCGATTGCGTACGCGAAAGGGTTTTCCTACTGTCAATGTGAAAGACCTATGTCACTATTATCATTCCCTAAACGTTTTCTTTAGCAATACCAATGCACGTACGCTATTATAAAGAGGGTCCGATAGTGTTTTGAATGCTCTAGCATGTTGTTAGTTATCTATAGTAAATATGTCAAAAGCGATCGGTTTGTTTACGGATTGCGACACTTAGCAATGATGCTTCCATCATTTACTAAGCAATTATGATTAAGTATTTATCTTTTATAAAAGGAAACGTCCAACTATTATTTTTAATGCAATCTCCACATCACGCGAGAATGACTGAACTGATTTTTTTATTAAATTTGTATCTTGTATAAACTAATGAGATAAATAATGAAAAATCTCCACAGCATGATGAAAAATCTGATTCTAGCCGATTAAAGCGCTTCCAAATTCAAAAGTCACTGTGGTTTCATGTTATAGAGCCTTACCTTCTTCTCCTATGTACGATATTGAAGATGATCAGTGCGATAGCTGCCAAGATCCCCGCCACGCAGAGAGCCGTCATGCACGCGAACAACGGCAGGGACACGGTGCGAAGTTGTCTCACGATCACTGTTCGGTCGGGCGGCACTTTCCCACCTACAAATAAATAAATATAAATATTGTTGGGCAATTCACACAGCAAAATTCATGCTCTTCCTTTTATTTCTGACACTATGTTATTAAGCAAAAAAAATCCTTATGATGAAGCCTTTCGATCGGTATAATAAAGCTACAGGATAATTATTTTTTTCGTGTAATGGGTTCGATTCCCGGCTCAACCATGTAATTATTTAAATATCTATGAATACAGTTTATATTGTTTTTTAAATTCAAATAATGTCTTCTTTCAGTAAAATGTTCAATCTACAATATTTAAGGTACTTTCCCTCCATGTGGCATGGCCGTGGGACGCCCTGTATATAACCACCTAGGCACTCAGAACAAATAATTGATGATCATAAAAATGTTTGTCCCGAGGCAGGACTTGAACCCGCAATCTCTTGCGCCACAGGCAGACCTTTGCCCGCTGTGACACAGAGGTATGCCGTCATTGATCGTGACGATCAAAAAAAGTAATATATTGCTTTAGTATCTCCTAAAAGTCTCAGGGAAAGAAATAACTACGAGAATGTAGGTACCCAAAAGAACGAGGATTTAAGGAAATTAGAGGCTTTATGAGCTACAGACCTTTGCATAAAAGATCAAAACCTTCTTTCCGTAATTCGTGTCAGGGTCAGACGCTTTAGATCATAAAATCGTCGTAAAATAATCGAAGTCTGGACTCCGAATATAGTTGCGCAACAAACAATTTATATCCATGGTTTATCGAAACAACCAAATAGTCTAAGATCCCGCTATACAACGACCTTCACCGAGATGTATAATTAATGAGACATGTTTTTTATGTTATTAAATATGCCAATAAATATATCCTATATGGGTTGCCTAACAAATTTCAGTCCAGAGTTTTTTTTATTAATAACTCGGTGAAGGTCGTTGTATAGCGGGATCTTAGGATAAAAGACCTACTTTTGAACAATAGCAGATCCGAAAATAAATAAATCAGATAAATCTTTACGTTGTTGCCTACAATGTGAAATATGGTTTCAGATAAAAGTTTTCCATCGAACAATTTGACATAACAGATTATATCCTTATTTCCTACTCTTTGTACTGTTTAGCTACAGGTACAGACAGTAAAGTAAAAGTATACTAGATGATTGAATGTTTATTTTATAAAACACCACGGCTGCTCATGTAGATGTTAATAAAATAATACTTTTAAAAATCCTACGTATTTTAGAAATCCTACCACGGGTGCATGTAGAAGTTAATAAAACAAGACTTTAAAAAATCCAACGTAAAACACGTCAATACGTCGTTCTCATTTCTGCACTTAGATTGCCAAATAATCAAGTAGGTGCTTACATTTTTATGGTACTGCCGCCTGAGAGATATGAAATTGCCTCGCTATTTACACAAGCTATAAAAGCTGGTTAAACTCGGTTGCGTCGACGTGAAATTTTAACATCTGAAGAGCTATAGCCGAGCACAAGTGGAGAGAATCGTCTGCCATTGCACTCGCAACAATTTTTCTCTCTGAAATATTCCGCTCAAAAGCAAAATACGAGTTTTGCATTTCAATGTTTTCTGAATTTTTTTATAACCATTATTGTGTGTGCAAATAGAAATGAATTTCAACGTATGGCTGTCACCGCATGAATACGTGCATCGGGTTATATTACATTTCAGCATTTACATAATTAATTTTATTCGTAACCAACAAGGTTTTACGTGATATGACGCTACCAAAAGTGTTAACTCTATCATCTAGTTTGCATTTAGTATGATTAAAATACATGAGGGAATTATAATATTATATAATATACCTATTGTTTTTTTTTGTTTTTTTTTTATTGTCTGCTAAAATGTTTTCATCCGTAATGCCAACGCAGTAGCTCTATCGGAAGATCAGCGTTGGACACTAGCATGCTAGTTGTTAGTATAATATAGTTGTTTGTGATGGGTTGTTGATGATAAATTGCAAACAACAGCTTGATATTAATAGAAAAACAGATTTATTTAACTTTACATACATTCCTTACAAGAACACTATGACACAATTATAGACATCGGTGTTGCCACACCGTGTGGAATATTCTACTTAGTTTAATTTTGATACCATATCTAACACTCCCACTAAAATTAAACTACATATACCTAAGTATCTACATAGGTATAACACAACTTTGAACTTCTAACAAACAAAATTTATTCCACTTCATACAAAATCTGATCCCTAATATGTGCAAAACTTTGAGTTGGCAAGGCTTTGGTTAAAATGTCAGCTAATTGACAATTGCTTGGAACATAATTAATCTTAACCAAACCCAATTCAACCTTTTCTCTAATAAAGTAATACTTTACATCAATATGCTTGGTTCGCTTATGATAAACAGGGTTGTGGATTAATTTGATTGCACTCTGATTATCCACATTTAAATCTACACATTTATAAGTTTCTCCTTAATCAGACAATAATTGTTGCAACCACAATATTTCTTTAGTACATTCACAAGCAGCATTTACATGTTGAAAACTAGGATTGTTTACATTATCTACTTATTACATTAACACCAAATGAAATATCTAACCTTGATACAGTACACAAAAATAGTAAACATCCTATGGCTTCTCTATAGGGAAAATTAACAATTTCATTCTTTGAAATACTAACATTTACATCTGAGTGTTAACAGGATTTTCTTCACTTATATTAAACTTTTCTATAACCTGGTTAACACAATTTTTCTGATGAATACAGATACTGTTACTTATACATTCTATCTTCATTCCCACAACATAATTAAACTTTAATTCCTTTATTTTAAATTCTTGCTTTCAATATTGTAATATCTACTTTATAAGTTCTCTATTGAAAGATATTACAAGAACATTATCAACATATATTATTAAGAACACTTTAGTCTCATAAAAACACCCTATTTAAATACAATACAATTATCAGCCTTCGGTTGAACAAAACCATACTTTTACAAAAATTCTTTGAATGTTTTGTTCCAGCATCTCAATGCCTGCTGTAAACTATACAATGACTTATTTAATTTTAACACAAAATCATCCTTAGCTGATAATATACACAACTGATATAAACCTGATATATCTATGAAAATATCCTCTTCTTTATTACCTTCAGACCATTCTTCTTTCTGTGGACTATTCCGTGCTTCTCCATATGTTTGAGGTAACGAAAACTCTACAAGGTTTGCCTCATAGTTTCTATTGGTTCGTGGTCTCAAATTGATTGTATGCACTGGTGAGTCTTCTGATTCCTGAGATGGTTCATAGTCTGGGTCATCGCTGTGAACATCTGTACAACTCAGCATGCTTTCATCGCTCTCTGCTGGTGCTGTCGGACTGTCAATTAGAGTATTATCTTGTTGTCTTTCACTCTCATTCATATTTATGACTTCATTATCAACAATACTTATCTGTGCAATATTTCTCCTTATACTTGGAATATGATGTTCATCAAAAAGTACATTTCTTGAGATGTGTATCTTCTTTGTTTCTGTATCATACATTCTGTAGTTGATGTCGTCATAGCCAACAAGTATCATTTTCTTACTTTTCTTCTGCAGTTTTGTTCTCAGTTGATCTGGAACATGAATAAAACCAATACAACCAAACACTTTAACATGACCTAATTGAGGTTTGATTCCATTCCACAGCTCATATGCTGTTGTATTTGGAGTTTGTGTAGAGGAAGTTCTATTCAATATGTATGTAGCACATAATACAGCTTCTGCCCATAGTTCTAATGATACATCTCTCGCATACAACATGGAACGTGCACTCTCCATTATGGTTCGGTTTTCTCTTTCTGCACGACCATTCTGTTGTGGTGTGTATGGTGCAGTACGCTCATGAACTATCCCCTCACTTTCTAAATATTCTTTAAAACTTTTGTTTACATACTCTGTTCCATTGTCAGTATGTAATATTCTAACACTGTGCATGTATTTATTCTTAATCATAGCATTGTACTTCTTGAAGGCTTCCATGACATCACTTTTATTTTTAATAAAATATACATGCCTGTAACTAGTTGCAGCATCTTTGAATAATAGGAAATATCTCATACCTTGAATAGATGAGATGCTCATAGGTCCACATACATCGCTATAAACTAGGTCACCTGGCTGTAGTTCTCCTCGCTCAGACTTGTGAAATGGGAACTTGCATTGCTTCCCATAAGCACATGCTTCACAAATAAAAGGTTTCTCCTCTTTGTCAATCATACTTAGCCCCTTCACAACGCTATTTTCACTCATGTTTTTAATTTGTTTCAAATTAATATGTCCTAACCTTTCATGCCACATTTTTATATCACTTCGATTATTTTGAACTAAGTTACAAGTGTCTGATATCACTGTTTTGATATTTAACTCATATAAATTATTTTCTTTGATTTTAGCACTCATTACTACTTTATTATTTTTATAAATCAAAGCACTTGTACCCTTCTTCACTATGGAGTATGATTTTCTGATTATTACACCTTCAGAAAATAGGTTTCTTCCTAAACTTGGAACATATAGCACATCATGCAATACACCAGCCTCCCACTGCTCATTGACATATCTCTTAATCAAAACTTTTCCAATGCCTGTCACTTCCACAGACTGTTTATTTCCCAATGTCAATGATTTCTGGTTACATTCTTTCAATTCTGAAAAGAAGTCCTTTCTAAATGTCATATGGGCGGAGGCACCACTATCCAGGATCCAAGTATTCTCTTCGGCACCACATGAACTCTTTTCCACATTAAATGCCGTATCTGCACCTTCATTCTGAGGTTTTCTATCTTTGGATTTTCTTGGAGCATGACATTCTCTAGCAAAATGCCCCCTCTTGCCACAATTATAGCATTCAAACCTGTGTTTACTTGATGATGTTTTATTCTGATATGTACTGCTCTCACTCGCTACTTGTTTATTTTCATTTGTCTTTGTTTTCCATCCCTTTTTAGCTACATAGAGAGCTGTCTCTTGCTCTTCTTCACTTAATAAGCTTGCTTCCTCGTCCAACAAACGTGCAGTAAGGTTCGCAATAGTTTGTTGTCTCGGGTCCAATGACATCCATGCTTGTCTTAGAGATCTGTACTTCGAAGGCAAGGTTCCCAATATCTTTGTAATAATTGCCATGTCACTGATCAATTCACCACTTTCTTTAAGTTGCATAGCCAGGGTTTCAACTTTTGAGATGTGTTGAGCAATACTGTCTGCCGAAGACATCTTGTACTGATAAAACTTTTCATGAATTATCATTTTACATATTTCACTTTTCTGTTCATATATGGATTCTAATTTGGACATAATCTCCATGGCAGTTTCACAGTTTTCTATCAATGTAATTTGTTTCAAGTCCATTGTAGAGGTTATAATAAACATTGCCATACCATCTTCTTTCATCCATTCTGTGCAATCCCCTTGTGGTTTTCTTCTGTAAATGTCTATTCCCTTTGCTTTTAAAGCACATTTTACTTGAAATTTCCACTGCCGAAAGTTATTTCCGTCAAACTTTTCGTGATTCATTGAACGCATGGCGGCGTCCATCTTTGGGGTTACTTTGTTGCAATACTTGCAATTTCTCAAACGGATTGATGTCTTTTCTTTGCAGGTTTCTTCTGAATTTCTGTTTCTGGAGTATCCTGGGCCGATAACCTGATGGGTTGTTGATGATAAATTGCAAACAACAGCTTGATATTAATAGAAAAACAGATTTATTTAACTTTACATACATTCCTTACAAGAACACTATGACACAATTATAGACATCGGTGTTGCCACACCGTGTGGAATATTCTACTTAGTTTAATAAATTAAACTTTAATTTTGATACCATATCTAACAGTTTGCATACTTACCAACCCATCGTTCCCGGTCAAGCCAAGTGAGGTTATCAGCCTGCGTGTCATAGTAGCCGAGCTTAACGTAGTGATTGTCCGCCAATTGTTCGATCTGTGTCAGCGCAATCCTGTCGCCTTGAGACGAAAATGCTACAAGGCCCTGTAAAAGTAAATAAAGTGATAAAAATAAAATAAAAATTTCTGGTTTCTGGAGTTCTGATACCTACTTAATAATAATAAAATAAACAAATCATAGATAGATATTTTATCATACAATGTTTTGTACCGAGGCGGGAATCATACCCCAATCTCTAGTGTCGTAGATGGATCTTCGCCCGATGCGCCACTGAGGCATAAAAGTAAAGTTCAAATTAATTTTCACACATCAAATTTCACGGCATTTTGTAATTTAATCGCACATTTGCTGATGTAATTAATTATGTTTGTAGAATATTAGACGATTCTGATTTGGTAGGTACTCAGATTCAGTGAGGCGTTTAGGTACACACTAATTACGTGCTGATTAATTAGTTTACATGACTCAGAACAGACGAATGCAAATGATCCCTGTGCTTTTACAGCACCAATTAAGCAAATGATTTTGGAAAATGGAAAATATTGATTCTGCTTTTTAGTTTCAGTCCAAAGGGTGAAAATTATTTGGGTTGACGATTATAAAGATATGATATAGATATATTAATAAAGCTTGGAATTGAACCCATCTTTAACGCAACAAGAGAAAAGTTACTAAAATAAAGTTATCAAAGTTTTGTTTTATTACATCGGAAAATACTTAATTATTTGACGGATCAACGGTGGGATCAACGTGTGATAATTATGTGATGATCGATGAATCAATTTTTAAAAAGAAATAATTATTATCAATAAATCAAAAAGGAATACAAGAAAACACAATGAGGGCCTTGATCCATTTAACGAATATTTAAACAAATAGTGTTGGTTTCTAAACAGATCAGCCAACGCAATAACAGATTGATTGTATTATGAAACAGTTCCGTGTGTAGCCTTCGGTCACAACCACCAATAATTCAATTTGATCTTGGACTATCTAGTTAATCTCCAATTGAGGTTAACAGCGACAGTTAGACGCCAATTTTCATATTTACTTTTTTCTTTGTTTATAGAAATACCCGAGTTCAAAGCGCATAACAGTTGCTAAACAATTAGCTTAATTAGAGTGCTTTTAGTGTTATTTATATACCATACCGATTGGGTGAAAATGATTTTGCACTATTTGGTAAACGTATATGTAGTTTCACAGGATTTCAGAGAGAAATTTCGCAAACTCAGATTGGAGTTGGTACATAGAATACATAGTTACCATAAAGTTGAACTTTTGAACTTTATGCTTATTTGCTTGCCAGTTTTGTCTCTAAGGAGATTCTTTAAGTGCATTTTCTGTGCAAGAAGATTGCAATACCACAGTACGATTAATGTCTACAATTTCCACAGAGACATTTATATTTTACACCTTTTGCTCAGGGACTGGATGGAATGTTAGATGAAAACACTGCCTTGATTTAATACAAAGGATATATTTGTGTTGGAAGCTAAATAAAATAATTTATAATGAATATAAAAATAAATCCAGCTGTTGTGTGTAAAAGTGTTGGCAACGTTTTAACGTCTAAAGTATAGTATAACTATAAGCAAAAATCGGTCTCGATTTATTTGCGATAAAGATCTTGCTAATGCTGCTCATAATTTCAAAGAGATTGGTCTTTATCTCAGTTTATCGCATGAATATCCGGTAGGTGCGAGTTACGAGCTATCTGAGTACGTAAGGCCGTGTCCTCATTGAGTCCACAGTGAACGACTGATTAACCTATTCACTGCCAGAGCTTGGCAATGTAGCCAGAAGGATTACGGCCGCACCATGCTCCATAAAGTTTGCACCGTCATTGGTATTCATAACTTACATAAATACTAACAAGAGTTTTGTTATGTGAAGGATAAGTAAACATAAAATATAGGTTTGATTATGTTTAATTTTTATACAAGAAGGTGCAATACATCACTGAGCAAACTGTTCGCGCCAAACATAACCGGTAACGTAAGATATTAGGTACCTATCACTAAAACTTGTATTACCTACTCCATTTTGAATATAAATATACCTAGTGTTGAATATAAATATAGTGGTGTCACATAGGAGAACAATAAGTAAACCGCTCACTGTGACCCAATGGGAACTTGTACTAAAGAGGTATATGAGGTATACTCACCGAGACGCCCAGAAACGACGTGGAGTTTATGGCTTCGTAGATGTCATCTGCTATTTTCTTGTTGGTATAGGTGAAATTCTTCAGGCTTAAGCCACTTTTTTGTAGTTTCATCATCGTTTTATTGAAAGCTATAACAAAGGAATCATATGTAAGAATGAAGACATACCATGCGTAAAATTTCTCTGACATTTGAATTTTCAAATGAGAGACATAATGTATATAAAAATGCGCAGCCGTGTGACAAAAATTTGGTACATGTTAGAAACGGAATGAAGCCTTAAATTGAGTTATCGATTACAGACGCTGTATGGATGGAGAATAATTTAATCCCAAAACTTATATAGAAAAATACCTCTATAACGTATAATTAAGTAGTTCCATTATCCTAAGTTAAAAAGTTTAATGGTAAGAAAGTTAACGTTCATTATACTCTTCTCTGAGTAAAAAGATGGCTGTAGTTTTAAACGAAGTTCCTCGCTTAGCAGCAAAAAACAGCTACTATTTTAAATTTACTGGAATTTAAAGTAAACGGGTCACTTTGCGATTAGCTGTCTTTAATTTACCGTGGCAAAGAAAGATGATCTGTGCTTTCAGTGTCGAACACAATGTAGTTTGTCTTTTATTTTTAGTGTGAAATAACGTTACGGGGCAGTGGTCCAACTGCTCTGTCCAACTAGTTGTCCAACGGGCCCTAGCAAAGGCCCGTGGTCCAACTATCTTTGCAGTTGGACCACGGGCCCTAGGAAAGGCCCGTGGTCCAACTTAAACTATTTCAAATAATACAACTGCAATTATTGTAACCTTTTTATTTTTATTTATTAATTTTAACTTAACATCACTAAAAGAATAAAAAAGTATTTTTTAATCTATAACAAAAAGTAAATTTATGGTACATCCCTATTCTTAAAACTATTGTTGTTACTATAAAACAAGAAATCCGACTTAACCTTTATTAAATGATAACGGAAGAAAAAAGAAAAAATCAATTAAATTATATAAGATAGATTTTTTAAGAGAAAAGGACATTGTTTTAATTTTTGTATCAAATTTAAATAGACAATTCAAACTTAGACCCCCAAATTTAATTGATTTTTTTCTTTTTTCTTCCGTAATCATTTAATAAAGGTTAAGTCGGATTTCTTTGTTTTATAGTAACAACAATAGTTTTAAGAATAGGGATGTACCATAAATTTACTTTTTGTTATAGATTAAAAAATACTTTTTTATTCTTTTAGTGATGTTAAGTTAAAATTAATAAATAAAAATAAAAAGGTTACAATAATTGCAGTTGTATTATTTGAAATAGTTTAAGTTGGACCACGGGCCTTTGCTAGGGCCCGTGGTCCAACTAGTTGGACAGAGCAGTTGGACCACTGCCCCGTAACGTGAAATAAGTCGAGTTAATTGTGATTCGACTAATTTTCATGTGATTTGACCACATAGAAATAATTTACTTTTATTATTCAGGTCAAGTAGGTATGTGAAGTTCAAATGCATCTGATTGTATTATTTTAAGTTAGTTAACTTTTCTATATGTATTACCTATTTATTTTCTTGTTCTTTTGTTTCTTTAACGTGGCCGTGTGACATAAACTTCTAAAGCGATTTTTTAGATTAAATGGTAATAAATATCTCGAGTGTCTAAGAACTGAGTGCGCAATTTTCCTTCTAGCCAAAATAAGCAACTGGTTCAAGTTGCTCTCTGGTATTTCCTTTCAGAAGGTGAGATGAGGGCTTTACAAGGATTTCGAAAGCAGCACCTTCCAATTAATATTCCGTCAGCTCGCGTGGCATAAGGGTATGCGTTATACACGTCAACGCACAAACGTAGGTAAATATTTTACATTCAAGCTCTGTATAAATTCGTAATATCAAAAATTCTGCAAAGATATAAAACATATTTTGCGCAGTTGAGGGTTGGATTCCAACTGCATGATATAAATGAACATCTTGATATGTCAGTGCATTTTTACAGCATTATGTTGCACATTCGTTTTTTCCTTCAACCTGATTCAGGAGACACTTATATCAGGACTCTTGTGTAATGCATGAAAGAATGTGGAAAATGTAAATAGAAGATAGTGTTTATTATGGAAAATACAATATATCTTTTGGTCTATCTGACGCAGACAAAAACATCTGTTATAATTTTTTACTGCAATCTATGAACATTTTCAGTGAACAGTAAGTTTCTAAAGACACTCGTATAATTGTTTCGTCGAACGAAATCTTGAAAATTCAATGAAATAATATGGTTATACCAAAATATATCCAATAGGCTATGCGTAAATCCCATTTATATTTTATGGCCTTTAGATCAACCAACACAAAAGGATTCAATTCCTTTTGAAATTGTATTTATGAAAACGGACATTTACAGGAAAATAAATAAAGGAACGATAACAACCTACAAAGTTATTTCATCTCCCCATATCTCGGAAGTTGAATTATATTTATTAGAATATACTTTGACACAACCTTATTTAATCACCTAACAACCTTGTCGGGACAAAGTTTTGGGGCTGCCATTTTGTATCGTAGGATTTGACATCTACATACGACTGCATAGTTCCACTAAACCAGACTTGAAACTTGAGCTAGAAGATACTACGAGTGACTCCTAAGCAGCCTGAGTTTTACTAATATTCCAACTAGTTAGTAGGAGTTCTGAATCTTATTTACTTTCAGCACAGTGGATTCAAGAGTAGCATAGTTTTTGCATCTAGGATAAATATAACATGTATGTTTCACATTACGGTGTTTACTTTTGTTCAAGTATGTAAACATCGCTATTTACATACTTGAACAAGATGGAAGATATACCGGCTGAAAGCCGAAATGATGATTATGATGATTGTCTAATGTTTATAAAAACTACGCTACTGCTTTACTTCTCTTCTAATATTTGTTCCATCCCACGGTTGCCTGGAAGGAATAGCGATAAGGCCGCCCATTGTTTCACAATACTGTTATGTGTATATTTTTGTGTATCTTTTTGTAATGTGGTGTAGCACTTACCTAACGCGACGGACCAGACTGCGTCATACGCCAGAGGTGCTTCCTGATATCCTTCCGGGAACTTCTCCCCATCGATGTCGTATCCGGCTGTCTTCAGAGCTTCGTTCAACCGTAACCTGAATTATAAAATAAATAAGTATCGACATTGATATATTGAACATTCGATACAAGAAGGTGATAGGTTAGATCAGGCCAAACGAATGTGAATTTTAACTTTAAAGCTCCGTAGTTTCGCTTTTATAAAAAAAAAATGATTTCAGATTTATTTGATAGCACTTTTCTTTTTTTGAAAGAGATCACAAAGTAGTGTGAAGGGTTGTGAATGACACATGCCCTTAATTTTTACAAATCTTTCAGAGCGTGCCGGTTTCCTCACGATGTTTGCCTTCACCGTTAGAGCATGTTTTTTTAAAAGGCACATAATTTTTCAAGAAAGAAAATGCTGAGATACGCGTTTGGGTTTGAACCACGACTTTCGGTATGAAAGTCGAGTGAGGTCCCACTTAGGCCACACGGCTCCTTTCCTTTCAGTATTTCTTACCAGAAACACACTATATTGGAACATGTTGTCTCGACGTTGACGTCATAGGTCAGAATACAGACTAAATTCAGAGCGAACGAGGCTACTTATTTGAGACCACGAAGTGGAAGCCACTTTTGTATTGATTTTATAATAGTCTGTAAATAAACTTATTGAAACCGGACCGGGCTGTTTTTGGTAAAAGGTATGTCGGGGCAGACAAGAACATCGTTTGAAATATGACTCAGAACCTGTTTGTACCGCGCGCATCGCACTACGGGTTGCGGCGCGCCGACACCATTACTTGTAAAACTGGTTCGGCCGCATCGCGCTACGGGTTGAGGCGCCTCGCCTCGCCGCCGTGCGTCGCCCGCCAGGCCGCTTTGTGCTTCGTATAAATACGACCGTCGGCCGAGCTAGCATGACATTCTTGTTTGAGCCGTTGGACGGAACAGTGCTCTGTTTGAAATAATTTAATTATTGTTTGAGTAGTCGGTTGGAACAGTTCTCTGTTTGCAGTAAATTCATTTGTTGTTTGAAGTGTCGGTTGGAACAGCCCTCTGTTCGTAATAAATTAATAATAATAATCAGTTTATAATAATTCAGTGATAAATTTAGAATCGATGGACCGAAACATTGTAAATTGGAATAAATAATGGACGTTTCGTTGTGGTTTTATTATCAACATGAAGACGACTGCGACGTTAGACCTGGTGACGTCATAACCAATTAGAAGCCCTCCTGATAAACACACACTCCTCGACATCCTCTATACATCACTATTCGACATCAGAAGTGTGATATCAGACCTGAACAAGTGGGATAACAGACCTGAACAAGTGAGATCCGAACTTCGATAGATCTGAACCTCGATAGCCTTGAGACTGTACGCTGCCACAAGACCAAGACAAAGAAGAAGGCAAACCATACTGACGTCAAATTTTGGAACTACCTGCATCTTTATAAAATGATGCAAAAACTGACCAAGAAGATGGCTTAGTTAAACCATACTGACGACATATTTTTGGAACTACCTGCATCTTTATAAAATGATGCAAAAACTGACCTAAGACCAAGAAGATGGCTTAGTTAAACTATACTGACGACATATTTTTGGAACTACCTGCGTCTTTATAAAATGATGCAAAAACTGACCCAAGACCAAGATGCCGAGCAAACAAACAATTGAGGATCATACTGACGTCAGAGTTTTGAAACTACCTGCATCTTTAAAAAGTGATGAAAACAAAATTGATGAAACGCAAATCGGTCAGGACTTAGCCGAGCAAATAAACAATAGACGATCATAGTTTTGAAACTACCTGCATCTTTATAAAGTGATCAAATAAATGATGGAACGCAAATTGATCAGGAAAAAGCCGAGCAAATCAATAATTGGATCAAAATTCCAATGAGAATTCCTACGAACCCCTTCTATGAAATATTCTTCAAGAACTAATTAAGTTTCTTTTACAGATTCACTTCCGCACTACGAGTACTTGATGATATACTCCGAGAGGCAGATGCATAGCACGCACTGCCTGTCAGTAGGGCTGTGTTGGTGGAAGAAGACGATGCACTAGGCCCTCAAAACACTACTGCAAGCGAGCCCGTGCCATCCACCTCCCATGCTAGACTGCCTGAGCAAGACTCCGACTGAAACAAAAGTTAAGTTGATCATCTTTATAAATTTTCCCCAGAACTCTTACCCTCCGAGAACCCTTACCCTCCGAGACCTTACCTATTCGTCATTAAAAACTTTGTTGCAACTCGATGGAGTCGTAAACAGATACCAAACTCAAAAGCAACTCTCTTTGTTACAGACACTTGCAGACCAGGCAGGTGCAGAGCGCGCACCGCCTGTCAGTCATTCCCGCACTACGAGGACCTCTTCGAGGCAGATGCAGGGCGCGCACTGCCTGTCAGTATGGCCGAGTAGGCGGATGAATACGATCCTGTAGTCTACCATGCAACACTTCTACCTAGGCAAGTACCGTAAACTTTAAGCAATATGCAACCAAAACAAACAAACAAAAGAAAGGAAAAGAAAAAAAAAAAAAAATTTTTGGCGAACTGTAGATTTTACATAAACACACAACTACCTTTTACTAACCTCTACGAAAAATTCCACAAATATCACGATGAGAAAATCCACGAGTATCTCGTTGAGAGGATCCCTTAGTATATCGTTGAAGATCCCCCGAGTATAACGATGAAAAAAATTCACGAGTACTGAGTGGTAAGAAATTCCGCGAGTGTATCGTTAGGAAGATCCCCCGAGTATAACGTTGAAAAAAATTCACGAGTACTGAGTGGTAAGAAATTCCGCGAGTACTAAGGCGAGACTTTCCACGAGTTACTTTATGAGAAATTCCTAGAGTACCATAATAACCATGCAAGTACGTGGAGTGCAAGCATTGGCCATAAAATTATAAAACAATGTAAATACGTGGAGCATGAACATTGATAACAATAATAATAACTCACTCACTGTCAGTTTTCCTTATTCATTTTTCTAATAAACATTCTAAGTACTATGTTTTAAACTTTCGCTGATAATTTGGTGGTTGAGATCCAATTATCAGAACAAATAACCTTGCACCAAATTATCAGCTAGTGTACCTTTGAATGGATACCTAGCTCAGAGAAACTTTTTCATCTTTTCCAGAAAAACGATTGGTGCAGAGCGCGCACCATCTATCAGTATGGCCGTGTCGGGGCAGACAAGAACATCGTTTGAAATATGACTCAGAACCTGTTTGTACCGCGCGCATCGCACTACGGGTTGCGGCGCGCCGACACCATTACTTGTAAAACTGGTTCGGCCGCATCGCGCTACGGGTTGAGGCGCCTCGCCTCGCCGCCGTGCGTCGCCCGCCAGGCCGCTTTGTGCTTCGTATAAATACGACCGTCGGCCGAGCTAGCATGACATTCTTGTTTGAGCCGTTGGACGGAACAGTGCTCTGTTTGAAATAATTTAATTATTGTTTGAGTAGTCGGTTGGAACAGTTCTCTGTTTGCAGTAAATTCATTTGTTGTTTGAAGTGTCGGTTGGAACAGCCCTCTGTTCGTAATAAATTAATAATAATAATCAGTTTATAATAATTCAGTGATAAATTTAGAATCGATGGACCGAAACATTGTAAATTGGAATAAATAATGGACGTTTCGTTGTGGTTTTATTATCAACATGAAGACGACTGCGACGTTAGACCTGGTGACGTCATAACCAATTAGAAGCCCTCCTGATAAACACACACTCCTCGACATCCTCTATACATCACTATTCGACAGGTATATTATTAGTTGGTATCAAGGAAACCAAATAGGTACAATGTTCAATTCTCGATTAGAAACATTTTAAATATATATTCCATGACAAACATAAGACTTTATATTCTATATTTATTACAATTGTATTTTGTTATTGTTATGAATTTGTGGTTAAGAAATATTTTGTAATACTTTTATAATGTCTCATTCGTTAATATTATAAAACGCACTAAGCATGACATGAGCATAATTTTTTTTCTTAAATTATGATAATTATTTTAGATTACGCGATATTGCTAACGTATTTTTACTGTATGTAATTTTAGTTAAATCTATGACTAAATAAATTTGTTTTAATTATTCCTAAATTAAATAATGTATTGGAATTAGATTTCAAACATTCTTTAGAATAACCACAAACACCATTCTACCTTCCTAACCCACGATTTCCATCAAAACCGACTCAAACATGTTGTATAAAATACACTAACTTTCAAAATTCTACCTTGTTCTACGAAATCAGAGCTCCTTGTAAAGACGTTATAATTATCTACATGAACATGTATTTTCCTCACAAGAGTACACGATGAAAAGCTTATTGCTACAGTCTCGGGAGTCTCCGCCGGTACTTAGGCTTTGTTGAAGAGCACAGACTTTCTTAGAAATAAGTGCACTGAGCAGCAAAGGGAAACGAACAAGATGCAATTGATGCACTTAAGTTCTTTGCAATAGTCATACGGAAGTAACGAATGT
Source organism: Chloroclystis v-ata (assembly GCA_963691955.1). Lineage (NCBI taxonomy): Eukaryota > Metazoa > Arthropoda > Insecta > Lepidoptera > Geometridae > Chloroclystis > Chloroclystis v-ata. The sequence goes on from OY829905.1 coordinate 10,179,781, forward strand.
TTGACCATAGAACATTATAATAACTATGCAAGCTAACTAATTGATAGTATGATTATGGAAGAATATGTAAAGAATTTTACAATACTAGTTCCTTCCCGCAGCTTCGCCCACGTACCCGCTGATATCAGCATCATACATAATGTCCTTAAAGCACACGCGATTGAAGTCTTTACAGCCTAACTTGAACTTAAACACTATTTCATCAGTTGTTCCCACAATCGGATAAAACAGTATTTCGAGTCAAGCTTAAAGAGGATTTATAGCAAGCCGGTCAAATGCTCAACTTGAGAACTGAAATTCAATTACATTAATCTTCTTTTACTATTTAAGTTTGTAAAGGGATTGGCAACGTGGTGAAACGATTCGTAACATATTAAAGTTTGAACTTCGATTGCTAAATCAAAGTTTATTTATGATATCTTCCTTTCAAAATTTATCTATTGAGTATATATTCTTTTTGTATCTCACAGTTATATAACACTCTCAATCTCATAATTATAGTAGAAATGGGCAAAACACGTTGATGAACGAAGCTCACTGTTAGGGTCAAGCAGAAATAAGAATTTGAACAGATAGCTTAGTAACATCTGCAGGTTCACGTTTGATACAACCTGCTACCGACCAAAATAACATGATATTGATGAATGAAATAACAGTGTACTAATACTTATGTGTGCTAATACTTTAAAATCAAACCATGCCGTTGTCGGCATGAACTAAAGTTTCCAATAGCTTAAAGACGACACTAAGCCGTGGAGACGTTGGTAAGCCTCAAAGGCATGTTGCATTTCGACGTATTTTCCTAAAGTATTTGCGTTCTGAAGAGCTTAGTGGCATTGCATTACTATTATTTACAATGCGTATCGTACAAAATATTCATTGGCTTGGACATAATGTCAAATTTCTCGTCAATATTACCAAATACGTCTAGTTGGAATATGGTATAATCACCATAGTCATCAGGAGACATAGTGATCGCAGTAAGCTGGTACAGTGCAATAAATCCCATGGTCGGTTACATTTTGGAAAACGTACTTTGAATACAAATTGAATTCTAGTTAGATTAGTTTAGTCTGTCTTACCTATCTAAGAGTACATATATCAGAAATCTAGCACTCATAACACAAGCTTCGAACTTACCACGGGGTTAGATGTTGCTGTGTGAATTTACCTGAAATCTTCAGAGGTCATCCCGGATATAGTTGTTTGGTTGGAGTTCTGGTTCCACATGAGAGCTTCAGTTGTTAGATGTCCTTCGGCTGCCTCCCTCATCTGCTCTACAGTGCAGTCGATACCTTCCCTTTCAAGGTTGGTTTCGAACCAGTTGTCTTCGTACCAACCTATATAAGAAAGAACATTATTCTATCTGTTTTGACATTACAAGACGTTCATGAGACAACCTCGTGATACAATAGCATTACAAATGGTGTTTTTGTTATTCTGAACATGTACAATTTCTCTGTTTCGCTGAATTAAAATAAAACTAACCCTACGTACATATTTGCTTCACTAACTTTGATCATTCTTTTGATACGAGGCTTAAAATTAATTTAATACTTAAAGGGAAAACGTAAAAGAAACCATTACAATAGTAGGTATGTATTGTACCCGGTGTAAACGCAAAATTATTCGTTATTTGTACGCACGAAGCGCCGCACCCTTCGGACCATTATTTATCCTCTTTCTATCCGATTCCTTTGTCCTGTTTGTTGGGAGAACCTGAGGCGCAGAAATGTGTGTTTGTCTTCCGTTCCCGTTGTGGACGGCCATTTTCATAGATCCTGGACGTGCCCAGAACGTATAATACATTTTAGGTTTGCAAAAGCTTAATGTCTTGCCTTCATAAAGTTTATAATTGAAATGTACACGACTTGCGAAATTTTGATTGTTATGTTTAATTTGAATATTTATTGTTGTTGTTTACAGATTGCTCCGTGAATTTCTCCCAAGATTTATTCTAAAGTATCTGTTGGTTGATTGAAAATGAGTTTTTAATATTATTAATATAAGTCCTAAATAATTTGGTTCATTAATGATGTTAAAGTCCTTGCAAATGAGCAATTTAGTAGATACACGTAGCTATGTATCATTGTTAGTAAGTTTATTTTATATCTTACGTCCAATGTTATCTTAGTCATAAAAATGTGCCACCACGGCTCAAATTTAGCACACGTGCCGATTATTTTTATGTGAAGTGATCTATTTAGTGGTAATTTTACGGTATAGTAAACTTTTATAGCGGAAGAAAAAAGATTCTCGGGGGTATATTAAGGCCAACCGGACGTCGATAACCTGCCGAACTTGGGCTGACGTACCTTTGGGCTCTGGCGACGTGCCAAGCCGAGGGAGGGAGCGCACTCGGAGCTGGATCGCTCCTCAAGTACCGCGGAATCAACTCATTTGACGCTGGCAGTTCTCGGGACTTGTATGATAATCCATTATTTTGTAGAAAACATGGACAATTGGACTTATTCTTCTCTTTGCGATTTAATATAAAATTGAAAAGGGCTTTGTACGTAGGTAAAAGGTAGGAATTTACTAAAATTCAAGAAAATTCAAATAATGGACTATTTGAATTTTCTTGCACGAGAAGAAGTAATGGTACCTACAAACCTCTTAATAAGTTTAAGCCTAGTTTATACTCAACATCTCAAAACCTTACATAAACTATAACAGGTCATTAAACTGCCGAAATATTATTTATTACACAGGCAAAGCTGGAGGTGGTGTTTTCAGAAGGAATAAACCACTTCAATGCATGGCATGCAAATCTATCTCCTTGGTTTATTTGACGCCCGGGTATCGTTAGTGTCGCGACGCGCTGTTGCTCACTTTATCTAAGATTTTTTTGCTATCATTGTCGCGAGCTGTGGTTTTTCTCAAGAGGATTCATCCGGAAAATTCATTAATAAATATCTCAGACTCACGAGACTCGTTTACAAGAAAATACGGAGATGATACAGCAAAAATACTGCATCAATTTGTTTAATAAACAGTTTATAGCTCATTTCCCTTATTGCTTTTTCAGCCACTCGTCGCATTGCATAAATTATTCTTGATTGAAGAGTACCTTCGCATTCATATGGTATAAGCTACGACGCGCAATGTGTCTCCACCACACATTACTCTCATCTTGAGCTCAATTTTATACACGACAGTTTCTACGTTATTCATTTGTGTGTTTCGTTAAAATTTATTATGAACTGCTTGAGGCTGATTAGTCAGGATGTCTTAAAAGCTGCCACAACATACGTCGTCTTGCGTAATAAGCGCCCTCGCTTAACTTCGGGTTACTTAACATATACATTTTCCTCTTGGATCACTCCAATTAAAAACCTGAATCAATAAATAAAAGATATACCTACCTATTTTATAATTTAGGATTCTGGTACGAATTATACAAAGGCAAGAGACGTGACCGGATCCCAAGGAAAAGGGATGATCTTTTGTTTGACCGCCAGTGCCCTGTGGACGAGGCCAAGATTTTCCGGACATTTGGGTAATCTTATTTATGAGGCTACCTTAAAATGATGGACATCGCGCTTTTGTTGATAAAAATCTTACCTTCGTTTAAGGTAAAGTACAATAGCAAAGCTTTCAGTTCAGCTTCATTGAAAGCAACACAATAATGGAAATAAAATTTTGCGCAATATTTTTTGCCCGGTCGAGTTTCCGTAAAAAGTGCTCTTAGGTTATTCCTCTCCGCTGGTTTTATGAGACCTTACCTATAAAGAACCAGACGTATGATTTTCCGTAGAGTCGATGTTTGTAGACTTCGCAGAGGACTCTTCGGGCTGCGACGACGTAGAAGAGTCCGACGATCACTCGCGCGTCCTGGCGACGCAGATTGCGCACGGCGTCCACGGGGTCCGACAGAAACGACTGGCGAGTCACGATCTCAATACTCGCTTTTTTGCACTGCGCTTCTAGGTCTTCAACAGTCTGCACAAAAAAATACAACATGAGTTAAATTCATATTGAAATAAACGGGCAATACACGAGGCTTTTTTAAGTTGGATTTTGGTCAACCGTTTCGTCCCAAAACGTGGAAAACACTGCAAGGACACGGATCACGACCGCTCGCTGGTCCACAGTGCACTAATATGAATTTATCAAACTACGAAGGTTTTTTAATTAAAAAAAAACACAGGAGTTACTTTAGTTCAACCTGAGTGCTTGAGATTTCTGGTTAATAAAGACGAAAAGCCAGAAACGTTATATCCATTAAAACTTTATAATGAGTGGACGTAAATGGTGTTGTGTGGTGTCTAGGGAAGAGATTATTTTGTACGTGCAAGTTTGTATAAAAGTCCGTTAAACCAAACGTGAACACTTATTTAATGCTGAGAGCTTTTGCTAACGTTGTTACAATAACCACTAAGTAACGCCACGCCACCCACTGTGAAAGATTATATTTGCATACCTTGTAGGTTTTAAAAAGCTCTTACATTTTATAATAATGTTTTCCTTCGCCATTTTTCCCATTTCTTTGCCTTTTTATTCTCTGTTAAGTCAACTTTGCCAATTAAGCTTAGAGATTACAGCGAATGAACGAAAATGGACAATTGTTAAATTCTACTCATTTTGTTTTCATAACTATTGTTTCGTATTTCTTGTTTTTTATAAATGTTTTAATTTAAGACGTTAACATGAAGTTAACGTTGTGTAATCATCATTATTTCTTACTAAAGTAAAAAAGTACAACGGAAAACAATCAGAATAGTTAGAATTTTACAGTGGTTACGTTTGTAATTAATAATAATAATAATTTAAAAAAACAATCGTTGTCAATTATAAAACGATGCCTTTGTTAGAATAGCGTTTTTTGTATAGACTGCAACATCGCTTGAAACTCACTTATGAAGAAAAAACCGTGCCCGCTCTAATTACATTGAATCCAGCGTGAAAGATCCGGCGCTATTCAGCGCAGCCACTATACTCATACAGCCCCACTCGCCTCTCAGCAATGTAAATGAATATTTTTTTATCTCGCCTAAAATTTTCTACGCAGAAATATTTTCTCTGGAATTTTTTTATCGCTCTAACTTTTCAACGCGCTGAAATTGGGAGGATTTTAAAGAATTTATTAGAAGCAATCGTATTTACTAAAGCGTTAGCCGTTTTTCCTTAAAAGGTACTAATGGAAAAATAACTTTGATAAAATGGGGTAAAGGATGGTGAGCAGGTTATCGGGTCATTAGGAAACTCTGAATGGATTTTTATGTAGGTACTGTTGTGGCATAATCTTACTCATCCTCTGACCTGATTTTGTACGAACATCCACCTAAATACGTATGTATAGAAAAATGTTTATTTATTTAAACGACTTTCTCCGTTCGTTAGTTATTTGTTGGCGTGTCTTCTCAACACAGGGCCTCTTCCAGAATTTTCCAATTGTTTCTCTCTGAGGTAATTTGAAAATAAACAATTAAAAAAGATATGGCATAAAATATAAATAGTGACCTAGTTGAGTCTTCTAGAAATTTAGCCTCTGTTTCTCTTAGAACGATTACCTTAAAATTATTATTATAAATTTTAAAATTTTCTATTTCTCATACGTTTTCATCTGAATAAATATACAGTCGATCTTTTCGTAAAATTCGCTTGAGAGACTTTATGGAAATAAAGTTCAATGCTTATATTACAGAATCTAAAATTTTCCGATCCTTGAGTTGGAATAGCTGCTCTATTAGGTTAGGTTAAGGTAGGTGGATGCTGAAAATATGGTAAGTTATCTAATAGTAATAATAGTCTTTAGTTATACCAACCATACCTTTTTCAAATTTATGTTAAATATGTCAAAATAAGTAAACAATTTTATGCTTTTCACAAAGCGTGCCACAATTTAATTGAACAATTATTATTGGTTTAGTTTAATGGAATTAAAACACACACTGAATTTAAATTCCAATTTTCAATTTAAACATGTTTAAATTGCGTATCTGTATGCATAGTGGGTAAATGCACTATTTCCTACTTCTAGGCTTTGCTATCTAAGTCTTACAGTATTTGTGAGTAATTAACTAATAGGTACATTAATGAAAACTATTATATGTATATATGAAGTTACACAATAAACTAGGTTTAAATATACACTAAAGACAAAACATTCATGAAAAGTGTCATGTTTCAGTTTTAACGTTAATTATTAAAGCCAATATTTCAATAATAATTTATGAGAGCTTTACAAAGCTGGCTGGCGCCACGCTTTTAATGATTAATTCTGTCGTATACACGAATTGCATTCTTATTTAAGCTTCAAATACAATTAATTTAATTACCCTAATGAAAATGGAAATGTTTAATGTAGGTTAATTTAATTTAATTAGGTTTAATTTAATCATAATAATAAATCTAGCCTAGCTAAGTAGGTTAACTTTCAGCTCTAAGAATTCTATATTGAATGCCTATTCAATAATGTACATAGATGTATAATATGAAGATAGTCGAAGCTATTGTCTGGGTTTGAATACGTAATAAAAGTCAAATAGCCCAGGCACCCAAGGACAATCACGAAAATCGTTTGTTAGATGTTAGACAAAGCGCTTAGCGTGTCATACGCCACTCGATGTCGATAGAAACAGTCAGTTCGAACGATTTCAATCACGCGACTGATATGGTGACACGAAAAACTACCTATATAATATATATAATCACTATCCACAGTATTAACCTCTTATCTTTATTTAGCAGTTCACTGATCTAGGTTACGCTCCGAAATCATTGTAATGTAAAGACGATTTGGTAGTCGCACTGTCACTATCGCATCGCGTAGAATGTATTTGATCATTTTATCTGCGCCATTGACAATAGTGATATCAAAACGTATTGTGAGCAGTTGAAGTGGAAATGGCTGAATAAACTCTATTTAGTTCTATAATGGAACGTTTATCAGAGGAGATTCAATGACACGACGACTGGTCTGACGGACCCGCAATTATCTCTTCTATTTCTTGAGTAAACCGTTTTAGTTTTTCTTATTACCTCAAAGAAGACATATTGTATTTCATAGTTCTTTGCAATTTTATACAAAGAAATTCAACTATGATTGCAAAAATAATATAAAAATGTCTACTACTCTTTTAAGACTGTCATAATTTCGAACAATTTGCACTTTTGGGTGGTAGTGAGTTTAAACTAATATCAAGTTAATTCACTTCTTACTCAACTATTTGCAAGGCTTCTTGACTGTATGCGTATATTATGGCACATTCCAAAGCTAACATGAATCGTGAGTTGATTGTTAAAGTTCCTTTACGAGTACTTACTGAAATGAACACTTCTTCGGCTTGCTGCAAGATGGCAATCCTGGACCATCCGAACTTTTGCATGAGCTTGATCCTGGTCGGGTTGTGAACGGTGGCAGACGGGTGCGTCCGGAAGAGCGTGGGGAACCGCGCTCTGTCAGACAACGCGGGCGAGGAAGCGCCATAACACAGCTGGAAATTACACCAATTATTACATTTGTTTTAGAAAAACTACTCATTAAAAGCATGTAAATAGACACGAAAATTAACATAACAACATAATTCATAGGCATCGACAGCATAAACTTGACAACATCAACTATTGCTAAATTTACGAGTAACATTTACTTTTTAACTCACACGTTTGTCAGAAATTGAATGTAAGATAATTTAATGGTAATTTATTAGCCTTAGCAAATTCAATCAAAGTCTAGACATTAATTACAGACATCAATGTGTTATCACTGGCGTATTTGCATATTTTGCACGCTAAATTGTTTGGCATTATATGACTTCAGATACCGTACTTGTACCAATTTGTAGAGATTTGAAAGCTTCCCGTTGGTACACACTCCCGCGGAATAAAAGCTCATCATCCACTTGAAGAGAATAAACGAGGGCTCGTAAGCTAAGTGTAATTTTTATCTCAAGTGTAATTTTTATCTCAATTGTTTTTACTTCTGAAGTAACCAAGGTAATTTTCTTTACTATTATTACTCATATAATATGGATAACTTATAGGTTTTGGCACGATTATCTTACGCTATAAAAACAGTTCATTGTACGAATCGTGACGTGCATCTGAAAATTTCAAAAAGAGAACGTATGGCCTAAGAAAGGCTGACCTAAATCGAAATGGGAACAAGGTCGAGACAAAGATCTTAGAGCAATGAAATGCTTGAATGAATACGAGAGCAAACGATGCATTTTGAAAACTAGTTGCATTCCAAAGCTGAGCTTTAGATGCACCATAATGGAATAGCTGAATTAATAGCATTACCCGCATATACCTACAGCTTTAATGTTAATCCGTTAGTATTAGTAGGTTCAGTTTTGAACTAATTACACGTATCACAAGAAATAACGTAAGAAAATAGATAATTAGTCCATAAAAACGTAGCAATTTAAATGAACCAAATAAAATCTACATGTAGTAGTGAATGCGTAGTAGACTGGAATATCGATTTATATCACCCCGTTAAGAAAATCATTTACCTGAGCAAAGGTTCACCAGTTGCATAATTGAAAAGATAATTGATAATACCAATTTGAAAACTGATTGAATCAATTATAACTTGATTGAAATTGATGAAAATCAATCAGCCTATATGTATACCCTTATAAAAATTTATGCGAGTAATTACGGTGTTCCAACGTGCCGTAGGTCGGTTGGTATAAAGCTTAATTGTATCCATTAACGGCTTCTAAACGAACTCGTGACAAAACTCATTACGTTGGTAGTCTATAAAATGGGCTCCTGAAACCCAATATTCATAACACGTCGAATTCCCTCAATCAAATACATAACATTCTCAAATCTGACCCCGATTTTTTAAACTGGATATATCTGGAATAAACTGGAGTATATCCATTCATCTAGTACGTTTTCAACGTGAAGTTTGTAGTGGACAAAGTTACAAGAATCTAAAAAAGGGAAGAAGAATGGCGTATGCGAGCCGGGAACAGTCACTGAAAAGTGTTGGCATAGTTCCAAAATTCTGTCGTCTCCGCACGACATGGAAAACGCGTGTCCTAGCCCCTTGATGGATCAATCTTGTTCGTCGTTAAGATACAAGCTTTAACCGAGGACGAACTTTCTAAGTGTTGTGACTTTTGTTTAACTTGAAGGCAATAAGATAAAAAGTTCTAACATAGATTAGCTATTCTTTCGTGTCGTTTGTGATATAGTTTTATAATTTCTTTGTAGACTAAAGTCAGGACCCTTTTACATGGTACAGTTTTTCGTGCTATATTTAAAACTAAATTCATTTTAATGTTAAAAGTTGTTGAAACTGATAGGGCAGCTGTTTATCAGTTTAACCAACTTGTGTCGAGTATTTTGATTCATTCATATAATTCAAACAAGCAGAATTACAAAATTAAAATCATATCCATAGACAATAAGTTTATTACCTACTTAACGTATATTTATTGTTTGAATTTATTATTTTCTTGTTACTGATTTTCTATGTAAGTCTAAGTATGTTGCCGAAATGCCGATTCGCCAAGGTTGCGCCGGTAATGTGATGGGCGGGCAGGGCAACCTCATGCTAACCGCTTACCGGCAGCTTGGCTATCTGCCAATCTTTCACTTGTTACAGAAATACATGTTATCGTGAAGGTAAACGGTTTTAGATTATTCATTATTGATTGGGATTATTTTTTGTTAGCACGAAATACATTTATAATATTTATAAACATACAATTATGTACAGTAAGCCAAAAATATGGTCTACAACCCTACGGTTGTGATTCGTTTGTGCGTCTGTTAAATTATGTTAGAAAAGTCAACCTTAGCAATTCTTACATCTCACAGAAACTTTTGTCAAAACTGGTAGACCACTTTCTTGGCTTACTGTAGCTATATTAGAAAACTACAAAAGTTCCGCAAACTCTAACCATAAATCATAATATGAGGAAAATATTCGTAGAGAATGCTTAAAATCTTAATCTTTTAAGCCAATACTTACGACCATAAGGTTCCACATTTTGGCAGCCTCCGCCACGGTGGTACACACGGTAGAACAGCCAGCAAGAAGCAGCAACTTTTGTGGTGGGTTGTACAGGAGATTGTACATCACACTCGCTCCAAGTCCCGGCTCACACTGCAAATTACATTTATGTTAATAAAATGAAATAATTTTAATTTTCTTATGATAAAAAAATATATTATTTAGTTGATGCTTGTATGAAAATCTTATTTTTAGCTGTTCTTAATCAAACATTTATTTTATTCGAGCCGTGCTCGAGTTCTGTACCTACACATTTAACAAGACACATTCTCTGAAATATGACTGACAGTATGCAGTCAGAAGTATTAATGCGTTCGATTGCCGCTTAAGTAATAGTTTTTGGATGACCACTTGACCAATAGTTACCAAATTTACAATTTAATATTTTCAATAGTAACCAAATTATTATACTTTTGATGGAGCTATGCCATTAAAAAGAATCAAAGGATAGGAGGTAAAACAGAAATAGAGACCGAAATATTCAACATTTAGTCCTATGTAATTGAAACAACAACATACCAAGCGCGGCCGGTTCGTTTCGGTATTCGTAATTCAAAACGGCGCACTAAATTGACATTCCCTCTGACAGACAAACAAAATTGATTCAATCCAAATTCCAAACAAAATCGATGTAAAATTTTAAATACCGTGATGCTCAATTGTTTAACTTTAAAATTTAAATAGGCTTTTTTTCTCTTTAACAAAATGTTATGTAAACTTTTTAAATTGGAAGTATGGGTATTTTAAAATCTTTATAGCTGAGGTACAGTGCGTTAAATTTTTACTAAGATATAATATTTTTTTGCAATACTTTAAAATTTGCCAAGAATGAGTACATCATCATTTTAGCCATCGGACGTCCACTGCTGAATATAGGACTCCCTTAAACATTTCCAATTGTTTATGGCGGATGCAGCTTGTATCCTCCTTGAACAATGAGGTATTTTGGACGAATAGACTTTGCGTGATTTCGCGAACCCTTCCCCTGCTGAGAGAATAAGTTCATCTCAACTAATTTGAAAATATAAAACAAATGAACTGACGCCGTAGTTACTCGACCTCGGTAATCCTCTTATGCCTAACGCGGCTATTATAAAGGGTCGATAGGCGATCCTCAATAATTCTTCCAATATTACGACATCGCCATCCTTAAGAACATCCGATAGTAGCCTTCGTGTTATCAATATCAAAGTGATCCGGATCGTCAATTTGTCAGAGAATAGGTATAAATCGATAAACTGGGAAATTACGTTGAACCGGTGCGGAAATTTCGTCCAATATAATTTTCTTCCACGAACGGTTTATAAATTCTCAAAAGGTAATTGAATCGAACGTCACAACCCTTAGGCAAGTCTTCGGTCATAAGCCTACGGTTTTGGTTCGTTTAGATTTATGCGCGGCGTGAGAAAACGATGAGAGCCCTTTTTGTTAATTAGCAGAGTAGCTCTGACAGCTGTGCCGGTTTTAAACTAATGGATTAGGTTTAGCGCCTAGATGCGACTGTGAGGACAAGACATGGGCATTATGTTGATGGATATCATCCTCACAATTGCAAAGTATTTTTAACTTGATAATACAAAGTGGAGTGCACATTAAATTTAATCGTTTTTTTCTTACAACTATAGCATAAAAATCAATATTCATAAAACATCCTTGTAACATTTTACGAGGATGTTTTATGAATATTGATTCCATAGTATCTCTTTAGTATTAATAATTATGACCAAAAAAAAAACAGACATTTCCTTGCTACTAATTAATCCAATAATAAAAAGACTGAAGAATACCCGCTAAGTATTACTTTGTTTCATTTGTCTAGAGTGTAGGGTGTAGGTAGACTATCAGGTTCAGGAGGTAATAAAAGGGTGTACCTTGCTGTCATTGCTGTGCAGCATCAGTTTGAAGCCAGACAGCAGATCCGTCCTGTTGTTGACGTCGACGAGCGCCAGCTCCGCGGCCGGCATGCAGGCCTGGCCGCCCTGCCAGCCGCCCTCCCCCTCCATGGGGAATATCCCCCCGATGTGCAGGATCTCCTCCCGCAGACCCTCGCTGCACCCGCACCCGCTCAGCCAAAGCACCAGCACCAACCGCGCCCTCCTCCCCACCACACCCCTACAAACTCTCTTGGCCACGCAGAATAATTGCACTACAGTTTTCACTAACAAATTAACATCACAACACAAAGTACTAGTTCGAAAACTAACTAAGTAACTAACTTTTAATTTGACTAAAGGACGCTTTGAAAAATAGTTCGTTCGGAGTCTTGGAACGGCGTTCCATAATCCTAAGTATTGTAGACATAGCCTAATAAGCGTGAATTTTTGTATAATAAAGGGCATGTATGTGTGTGGGGGCGCTGGGGGCGCGGGGCACGCGGGGGACACGGGCCCCGCCGCCGGGCCCGCGCCGCCCCCGCCGCTCGGCAGGGTCATCGCTCGCGGCGGGGACATGCTGTCATTGTTCACCTCTTCGGTCATTTTCCATCTTCTCTTCTGAAACAAAAAATAACAGCTTTAATCATCGAATTGCTATATTTTAAGACAAAGTGAAGATTTTTATTTTCACCTATCTTGTTGTCTATCTGGATAAAGTGGGAATAATGAAATGATCTAGTTTCTGAAGGCAAAGATGCAATTGCATGGTATTTTAAAAATCATGCCCGGAGACGGGCCCTAAGCTGTTCGGAATAATCCAACTGCATTACAGTCTACAAACTCAAATTCAATAATTCATGTCTTAAATAAAAGTCTGGGTTAGTTTTATCCAACGTCACATTTTATATGATAAATTTGTCGAAGCTGTAATAACTCTTACAATAGTTCTTTCATCCATTGTGGCTGAGGAACAATCGTTGGCATTCATCGATATCAATCTTCGCCAATAGGGCGAGTTTCAATTTAATATTGGCGCCTAGAACGACTTTCCACCACTCGTAGGGTTGATGGCAATGTCATATAAAAAGACTTCTGTGCTTTAGAGAATGCCGTTGCAATATAAAAATTGTCAGCGTTCGAGAAATTCTTATTACGGACGTGAAAGCTTTTTATTTGGATAAAACCTTGCTGCGAAATGAGAAGTTAATGATTCGTAGTTCCGATCCTTTGTAATCCGCGGTGATTGAGCGAGAGAACGCCTGTTTAATTAAATCGTTCATTATTTAAATCATTTTAACGTAATGAGATATGTCGTGACTGATTATTTTGTAAGATAAGTTAGCGATATATTTATTGACATATTAAATTTATATGACACAAGTCCTTAAAACTTTTCAAAGTTTCCTCAACACACCGGTTTCCTCACGATGTTTTCCTTTACGGTTACAGCACGTGTATTTAAATAGGAAAACTTCATCCGTATAAAATCAGTCACGTCGTTTTACGCGAGTGTTGCTCGGTTATATCGACCCCAATCAAGTAGGCATTTTTTATCAATACCCATTTTTTACCCGCTGAGCTGATTGAAAAATGGGATTATCTGTGAGCGTGTCATGAGAACCTTTAACCTCATCTACTGATCGTAGCGTTTCAAATAGAACTGGATTGGTTATGTGATTAAATATCGATCGAGTGAGGTATATTGGTTTTTTTAATGATTGGATAGACGATACTATAATACTACTAATTCCCAATTCACTACACTGAAGTAAGTGCTGGTCTTTCAACTCAATAAACAAACCTTATCTATTTTTATGAATGCTTATGACACGCCCTAGATTAATGAGTTCGCTATAATAAAAAAATATATATACACTCGAGAGCAATGAATCCGGGTCACTCAAAGAATCCAAAAAATCTCGGAAAGTAAGAATGCTAGGTTAATGCAATAAATTGTATTTAATAGACAATTTAATACTCCTTAAATGAAAGTTAAAAAAATATGAGTCACCATACATTTTATTTACACAAAATTACATAAAGAAAAAAAACTGCTGATCTCTCCTTAAAACAAAAATAGGAAACATGAAATTTTTGAACTTTATGACGATTTTCTTGAATTTCAATACTTCGTATTACCTCCTCGTGCTTCCATTACTGCGTTTACGCGGTTTGGCATGCTGTACACCAAGTTCCTTATACGATTTTGGGGAATATTCTCCCATTCCTCTGTGAGAGCAATTTTGAGCTCAGGAAGCGTGATTGGGGGAGGGTTTCGTTGTTTTACGCATCTCCCTAGCTCGTCCCAAGCATGCTCGATCGGGTTGATATCCGGGCTGCGCGCTGGCCACTCCATACAAGTAATGTTCATCTCTTGAAGGTAGTCATTCACAATCCTACCTGTATGAGGTCGGGCATTGTCATGCATAAATATAGCATCCTCACCCAAATTGACCATAAATGGACCAACGTGTTCGTTGAGGATTTCTTCCACATATCTTACGCTAGTTAAAGAGCCGTTTTCTATGATCACCAGCTCTGTGCGACTTTCAGAGGAAATTCCGGCCCACACAAGTACAGACCCACCACCGTAGGCTACTTTTTCTTCGATGCATGCTTGCTTGAATCTTTCCCCTGGTCTTCTATACACTCTGTGTCTTCCATCGTGCTTGTAGAGCATAAATTTTGATTCGTCGGAGAACATAACTTTCGACCAATCTTCAATACTCCAATTTACGTGGTTCTGGGCATATCTTAGTCTTGAAATACGATGGCCACGCTCCAGTTTAGGGCCGTTTGCAGGTCTAAGGGGTTTTAAGTTAGATTCAGCAAGCCGACGTCTCACTGTCCATGCACTTGGGTTACTTCCTCCGAGGCGTCGAAACTGATTTGTGAGTTCAGTTCCTGTGAGAAAGCGATTTCGAAGCATGGTGTTCACCAAGTATCGGTCTTCTCGTGCTGTGGTACACCTAGTTCTGCCCGTTCCTGGTCTGCGTAGGTTAGAACCAGTTTCTTCGTAACGTCGGAGAACTCTTTGTACTGTTGACAGCGACATACCGACGGTCCTGGCTGTATCGCGCTGACTCCGGCCGGTTTCCACCAATGTAAGTATTCTGGTGCATTCTTCAAGTGTAAGCGACATGATTTCAGCTTGAATAATGAATATTGAGCACTATCAACCTGGTTTATGTACCAACATAAATGACAGATTACAAACAAAAGCAAAAACAAATCCTGTAATTTCGTAGTTCCATCTTCGACAGTGTTCCCTTTTCAAATTTGATTTTTTTATGATATAACTTTACAATAACTAAGAAGTTTTAATACTTTCATTGAAGGAGTATTAAATTGTGTATTAAATACAATTTATTGCATTAACCTAGCATTCTTACTTTCCGAGATTTTTTGGATTCTTTGAGTGACCCGGATTCATTGCTCTCGAGTGTATTTACATTAATTTCATTTAGCTACCTACTCATAATTTTTCCGTGGACAAATCTTATCTATTTAATAATGTAAACATGGAATACTAGTTTATTTACTTTTAAGTTAAATAAAAAGGGCTAATAAAATATAAACGGACCTCATTATTAGGTTAATAATTAGGTGAAAGCACCAAAATTAAGGGAAAATAATTATTAGATCGGCTTAATTGAGTTTCGGTAACATACCTATAATGGTTTTCATTAATTATGCCGATAAAATGATAACGATACCCTCCAAGTTAATTAATTTTAAATCAGAGTTTGTTTAGTAAATTTTGACTAATTTTATTAAAAACTAGCCGACCGCCAACAGCTTCGCTTGCTTTTTTTTCATAAAATATAGCCTATAACCTTCCTCGATAAACCGGCTATCCAACACTGAAAGAAATTTTTAAATCGGACCATTTTTAATAAAATTAGTCAAAATTTACTAAACAAATTTACTTTTGCATATAAAATTATTTACTTAGACTTTATTTCGTATACAACAATACAGTTTTATCCTAATTTTGTTAATAACTAAATACAATATTTTGTTTTGAATAGAAAATCTTACTCAAGGCACGCTTTTTTGAAACAGACAAATTCGTAATGTATTAACCACAATTATGACTGAGTCGATCTATTTGTAATTGAACAGGCATTTGCGTATTCGTCTTCAGGAGCTAAGCAATCCATGAATATTTAAACCACGAACGTCTCCTGAGATACAGGCTGTGACAGACAGACAGACAACGCCTGCAAGCCGTTAATCTCCACAAAACTTTCGCAGTCCATTAAATAATATATTGCTCTAACGCTAAACTTTTGCATTCTCATCACAACTGTAAACGTAGAACACAACGCCTTCGCACGAAGTTTGAGTTCGTAGTAAACAGCAGCATTAGCGATGCCTCCAGAATTCGGTGTGGAGATAGATGACAGTTTAGTGAGTACAGGAAATTACGCATTTCACAGGATGTTCGAGCAATGAACGCATCCGGGTTGGAACCAATTTATGGGTTTCAGCCGTTTTTAATATTGAATCGGCGTACCTTTTGCGTTAGTGATTTCGGTAAGTTTGGTCTGTGGTTCATATGTGTACTCATAGATGGGTTATTTTTTACTATAACGCAGTTTTATTCAATCATAATATATTCTGAGGTGCCTAATTTATTATTATAAATATCCAATTACAGAAAGAAAAGTAGCAGGGCCATGAAAGGAACGATTAAATTGAATAGGAATGAATATTCATAGTTTTGAAAAATACTTTTACCTGCACCGTTTGGAATCGTTATTATAAGCCTTTTATAAGACGTTGCGAACTCTTTTGAAACTTTCGTAACAACAGTCACTTTACAGTAAATTCGATATTTCTCTGGCAAGCCATGCCCGCCTTTGCAATCACTTTTCAAATCTCATTTTCCAGATTCGTAACTTTTACAGTAATATTTCAATTCAGGTTGAAGGTTTCAATAGATGAGACAGCGGAGCGGGGATGGTGAGATTATTTCGTGATAAATAGTTTGACCCGACGGTATTTCACTTTTTATTGCTTCGCTGAAGTTCTAGAAGCAGAGCTGGCTGCGTTGGCTTGTAATTAACGAGGACATTTGTCGGCGTTATAAAATCTTTAGGTTTTCGGACCAGACAGGGCTTTGTAAGAAACTGGAAATGAGGTCTTATCTTAAGTTTCTGACGGGTAAAAACCTAATGAAATTGTTGCTTAAATTACAAAACTGATTTATAATGTTTTATGAAATTGTTGCTTAAATTACAAAACTGATTTATAATGCTTTTAACATTATCCAGGTTTTAATTAATAAAAAATATGAATAAAGTAGTAGGAATAAAGTGAATAGGTATGGCTAACAAAATGTGCATCAGAAATTTCCATTACTTTAAAAGCTCAACTCAGCGTACAGTTGTGTTCGTAAATAAAAAGTAATATGAAATCGCTGGAGCCAGCTCCCGCGGGGTTGATTCCAGGAGGCTAATGGAATCAGGCGGCTATTGAGGCAATTGCCGCGGAAATCACATGAAAGAGCTGTCACTCCAAGCCCGCACTTTTCATAAAGGTTTTCTGTGTATTTTTAGTGAGGAAATGGTTATGTGTTTCCTTATTATACTCGTAACTGATTGAATGGAAACGATTGGGTTCGCAAATGCTTGGTTAACTTCCAATACATTTACGTGTTATTCATTAAGGGTGGGCAACGTGTGATTACGGAATGCTTATTTTTCTCATGACTATTACAACGCTGAGTTGATGAAATGGGCTTTGGTAAGCCGATTTCGTCAACAACTAAACTATTATGTGCAGCGTTCAGTAGCTCTATTCTCATGATCACCAAAGCGACAGTCTTTCGTACACTCTAGATCGAAACTTGAATTCTGATAACAATCAACATCAAAACAACCAGTCCACGTACGTAAGATTGATACCTAATCCTATTAGTTATTATAATAATCATTTTTACAAATCAACTAATACTTACAAAATAAAACAGGCGCTGGCTTATTGTATATTATTGATAACCGATGCCATCAGCACTTGTATACTCTGCGCTACGTGATGTCAGCGTGTGTTATGACTGCAATAAAACCGGGAAAATACACAAAAAGCCATGTGTGGGCGAAAAACCTCGATACCGCCCATTTGCTTTTATGCTGTAGTATCGTTTCGGCTCATTTGCATGGCGGGGGTTCGTTTCATGTCGAATCATCTTATATGTTTTCAGGTACCTATCGAACTTTTTTGTTTCGTGGTTTTCGCAAATTATTATTAAAGGAATTAATTTATCGGTAACGAGGATATAGAAATGGGTATATAGGTCATAACGCTTTTCTTAAAGGGAAGGTTAGAAGGTTTTTTGCTTGATATTGTACCTATTCAGCAGAGCCTTTTATTTTGCTAAACTCTTCAAGTTATTTGTAAAAGGTTTATACCTCTCAGTTCAAGGCCCCAATGACGACGTTTGCTGATCTTCATATAGTGAGAAAGTAACTAATTTCACCTTTTGGTAATTGTCTATTAACATTAGTTTGAATTCGTTCACAAAAAAATATAAAAAAAATTATGTTGTCAACAGCAATATAAACTTATTGTTATTATTAAATAAATGAAATATTTTGCATTGTTGAAATTCAAAATCCCAAGAAGCTTGTCGTCAAACTGAGCTTGCCTGTTTTCACATCAAAGTTTAATTTGAATAAATAAATTTCCTTGTCTCTGTCTCAGCTGAAGAATTTCAATTTTGAGTTCTTATTAGTTAGGTGGTCGTGCGTTTATGAGGGTCGGTCGCTTAATTAAAGTCTTGGTAAAAGTGTGCCTTGAAGACTGCTATAAATTTAAAAATGTTCGTGAAGACTAGTACCTAGTAGGGAAGGTATAGAAAGTAACAGTCGCCGGAACTTTGGACATGGCGACCTCAACATTGCGCAATAGCTATAAACGTTTAGTCAACAACTTTATTGAATTAGTTCAATCAAATCTTTACGCCCAATCACGGTACAATGCGGCTATCCTAAACAGGCGCTTATAGGGCCAATAGTCATAAACTCGGCTAACTAATAACATAAACTTAACGAGCTTTCGCGGATATCCCATCCTAATTCCAGGATTAATTAGAATACGTTGTTTGTATACGGCTGCGCATTTACTAGGCTGTAGAGCATTCCCTTCCCTGAATTACATAAGCTGTTACATCGAGAAGGCTTTGACACGCAAGACAGCGAATTGAACTACAAAGTGTAGGTATTCATTACAATACCAAACTTTTATCCATCAAAGTTTTGTTGTAATTTGACCTTTACAATATTTAATACTTACCTACAAAGTGTGTCTGTTATTAAGTGTTTAACATTATATAAAATCAAGCTTACTGAAAATAGGGCAAAATATTAGTTTAATTGTGAAAATTAAATTTGTAACTGAATATTACAAGCAATTTTCATCATCATCATATCAACCATTTGTCGGATTTCCAGTTTTACGGTCGGACGCGGCCTCTATCCGTCGCGAACCAACCGCTTTCACCAGATCATCTGCCTACCTTGCTGGTAGACGTTCGATACTGAGTTTTCCGTTCCGCAGCTCGATTTACAAGTAGATGACAATAAAGAAAAGGTCGGAAAGTTCTTATCAGGAAACAGTGGCTCAAGCTTATTAATAACACCCCATGTGTTAATACCATAAGCCGACGATAAGCGTAAGCTTATGTACCTAGTTACAAGACCCCAAAGCAGCCTAAGCTGTCATAACGGCAGTTACATTGTATCCCTTAACAATGTCGTAAAAATGTTCAATTTACGTTTGTTCCAGAACCATAAAGCAATATCAGCTTTTAACTTTACCCATTCTGTTTTGGTATCGATGGTTTAACGACGTCATTATTTTCTGTCTATAAAAACATGGTAAATTATTTTTAAGAGCACTTGACTGAAAAACGTTAGTGTTTCAAAGTTGCAAACTAGAAGTTTCTAGAGGTTTCGGTATTACATACCTTAACTACCTGTCCGTAAAGTTGGAACATATTACGCATAGTTTTCTGATGGAGGTTGACACTTTATCTCGCACAGTTTCATTTTGAACAACAACGATACACGATGTGTTCGTAAAGATGGCAAAATATTAAGCTTTGTTGAGAACTTTGGCTACCTACATTGTTCTTCATGTTTTCATCAGAAGTTATGTGAGTTCGTGGTATGGTCTATGTTAAAACTAGTGCCTATATATAACAACTTAAGGAACTTACTAGCGTACCGGTTCCGGTTTTATTATCATTACCTAAAATGGATTTCCCTTATATTCTAGGTGTGAACTGTATTATTGAAAATATTCATAAAAGTTAAGTTGTTTTTATTGTAAAAGATAAGTTGCTCATAGTCACTATAAGTTACCTACTATTATTATAAGTTTATAGTTATGATCAATATTTCACATAAAGTAGTAAGAATTTCTCCTTTCACAAAATTCTGAATCAAAATAAAGTACCCCTTTCTAGTTAATGCTGAGTTAAAAGTGGTCCTACCGAAATAACAAGGAGATAAGCATACTGCAAAAACTTTCATTGGTCTAGAGTAGCCTATTAAATTTAAAAAGCTCAAAACTTTGTACTTTAGGAAATTTACAAATGATCGTCTTTTAGATGAAATGGTAAAAGTTTGGTGTCATATTTGTTTCAAGCCACATTAAAAATGTATTTTAGGTCGGTCGATCAGTCGGTTTAGCCCTAAGGTTTCGGTAGTAGGTATTGAGCTCTTACTGTGATTTATTAATATTACACACATACAGTACCTACAATTATAATTTTATAAAAAATATAGCGATTTCAAATCATATGAACATTATTTGTTTATTCGTCTGCATAAAACTTAATGTACCTAGCTATTGCTTTCGCCTATTCTGTTGTAAAAATATAAATCAGTATCTTGATAAAGATTTAATTAAATAGAGTGCCTTGTAATATTAGAACTTACTTCATAAATAATTATGTTTCAGGTTCAAGATAAAAGCTTTATGAATTAATTAATATGATATCATTATTGTACATAACTAGAACATAAAATGGTTTTATTCGAAGTGAGCATAGGTTAAAAATTGTTTCTTTTGAAACGTAGAGTTTGATCACAATAATAACATAAATAATTAAAATAAGTGACAGAAATACAACTTCTATTAAAAAATAGGTATATTTGGCGATAATTTTCTTGTATTTACGTCTATCTATAGTGTAGTTTTTCTTGTGCAATTATAAGAAGGAAATAATAAGATTGGTCGAAGACCAGATCCGTTGCCTTAATTAAACCGTACCCTGTGGTGGAACTCGTCAATACGCCTGGAGCCAATTAGCTGTCAATAACTGACTTCAAGGCTGCATCTAAAATTGTAATTTATCTACAGGTGACAATAGCCCCCTCGATAAGGTGTCAGTCTTGGTTGAAATAAACGAGACTAAAATCGTTTGGCGACAAAGAAAAAGCAATTAACTTGAATGCCAAATAGCGTAAGGAAGTACCTATTGTAGAATTTCTGGTGTATTTGCATGCAAAGCGGCCTGGGCGGAACACTAGCCTGCCTATAGCTTCCGTTCAACTTCGAAGCACTAAAAAAGCAATGGCCTGTGCGCTTTTTTATTGCTCGTCAGAACGAAAGGCTAAGCTCAACGGCAGTATTAAGGCTGAACTGCGATAATGGCAATGAATACAAAATGAACACGAGAACAACGATGTCAACATTAACTAAAATCGTTTTGAAAACTAACATTTACCTAGAAGTCACTGTTCTGGTTATAAGATAAACAAAACACTAAATTGCTTTCGCAAAACGGAATTAATTACAACTGAAAATTTACTTTTAATGAAAATGCAAATAAGTTCCCATTTAGAAACGGTTAAAGCGAATATTAACAAGCCATCGTGTCTTACGGTTGTTTGAAAAACTGGAAATGGCTCTTAACCGTAATTTGGCACACCGTCTAGTGCTTTCGTGATCACTATCGCGGTAACCCTGTTAACAATTCATTTGTTTGGTGAAGAGTTTCCACAGAACATTTACGCGGCCATTCCGATTTACCCGTCCCATTTGGAGAAATGTCTAATTAACCTGCCCATCGAACAATTTATTACACGACCCCTGAATGCCTGGGAATAGGTAATTCTCTCCCATCCTATTGAATATAGCTTTGAGAATAAATCACTGAGCTGTAATTTCGGCAGATGGAGCATTTGAAGGAATTATTGCTTGGGTAATGGCTACCTGAGCGGGCTGAGCATGACGGGGCAACACCGTTGAATCCATGTTAGCTCTGATTTCTCATTCACGTTTGTAATCGTTTGTGAGCATTCAAATGGTTTCCTTAAAACGGACAAAAATATGTAACAATTCCATCGAGTTTATTTGGCCCAAAGCATTCCTATCAACCAAATTTTTTCCTCTAAGAAAATCAGAAGGGACGCGATAAACGTCACGAAAAGACATATTTATTCAGCAGGAGATTACAAAGTCGCGGGTCAAATAAAAGTGCCACCAGCGACGTAGGTATTTCAATTACCTTCACACGTTATCAAGGCTTTAGATAACAATTTCGTAAAAGACGTTATGGTATTAGTCTTTCCATTTCTTTTATGTATGTACCTTTTCTCGTGATAGTTTCCAGTCAAACATTAGTTGGAGCTGAAAATGTTTTTTACAAAATGCGGCTCAATATAGTCAAATCTATATTTTTTTATACAGCTAACCTGCATAAAATAAAAAAAGAAATATAAAACTACCTATTATTGCAAACATAAAGTAGGAATCGGAAAGCAATAAATCTCGTCTTTAATAGCGTACGCAGAGAGAATAAACGATAGGTTTTGATAGTTAACTTTTACGAACGAAACATCATCATCATTTTAGCCTTCTGACGGCCACTGCTGGACATAGACCTCCCTTTTTTATAACAACATTTCCAGTTGTTTCGGTCGGTTAAGAATCTTTCGGCCTCGTTATATACCCTGCCCATTGCATCTTCAGAGAGCTAATCCGCTGTGCTACGTCGGTTACCCGCGTGCTTCTACGTATCTCCTCATTTCCGATTCAATCCCGTAGAGATACCCCGAGCATAGCCAATTCCGTAGCTCTCCGAGTGGCTCTGAGCCTGTTTATGAGGCTTATAATAAGTCAGTACGTTTCGGATCCGTAAGTCATCATTGGCAACCTATAGGTATAGATAAACAGCAAAAACTGTTTTTCTATTCGGCTTATCGTGCAGGCGTTGTGATGGAAAGCGAAGGTATTTCTATAAACTCGTCTAAATAAACTTTATCTTTCCAGCGTGAAACGCTATTATTCAAATGGTCGTTCCCAGCGAAATCAATTGTAGCTAGGTTGTAGCTGCTATTGTGCCTTTATCCGCTTCATCTCAACCCATTTTGCGTAATTCGAGCGACGTGATTGGTTAGATTTAAAATGAAATTCTTTTTGCATCATTCGATTTATTGAAATTGTCTTTGATTCTTGTAGCTCTTTATTAAGCAATCCACAATTATGTTCCAATACATAACGTAACAAAACAATATCATGGGTTTTACTGTAGCAAAATTATAATCCATTATTAATAGGTGAATTCATATAGAACAGTAATTTGTATGGTGTAAATTTTAGTTTTAAGCAATTTTTATCCTTAGCTACGTTGTAGTGACTTTATGTAAGTTCTTTAATTTAATACTCGTTAACTTTTATATTTAAACGTTACGTTAGACACATCCTCACGGAACAAATAAAATTACATTTTATTTCTTTCACATAAAACATTTTTTATGTGTTTTCTTATGCTTTCTGATCCCGCCACATTGTTTGATTTATCCTTTCTACAACAATAAAACAATGGTACAATTCAAGTCCCCACAATTGTGAGAACGAAATGAAAACAAAGAGATCAATGAGAGAAGTTGCACCAATGATTCTGCTCTTGGCCCCCGACGTTCCAATTTAATAAGTGACACGGTTCGAGCACGAAATAAAATGCAAGCTTCCGATATTGCGGAAGCTATCACTGAATTGTGATATCACTGAGAAATTCAAGTTTTACGTCATATTAAACGGAAAATAATAACACTATAAATAAAATAATGTACCTACCTATTATAGTTTAAGGGAGTATCAAACTTTCAAACGAAGTGTAGGAGAATTTATTACGCTCATTTGCAGCAAAGTTTTGACTTGTATATAGGTAAATAATGTGCATTACCAGCAATACATAAATACATACAATATATAAAATACAATAAAAGTCTTCATTTTAATGGATCGGCAACATAATCATCATCATCAAAACCACCTACACAAACAACAGTGATGGCAAACATCGTGAGAAAACCCGCATGTTCTGAAAACTTTGAGAAGTTTCAAGGACATGGTGTCATTCCTGTGTCCGGTGTGTGTTCCGGTGTCACCTGAGCTGAAAAATGTTAGTAAGTAGGCACAAGAAAACGCTATAAAATGGGTGACAATAATACAGCATTTTGGTGGTCAAAATACAGTAAGATGTTTGGCTTCTAAACCATCGGTCGTAAGCACGTGTAGAATCGCTCGATTTATGAGTAAAATCATAAAAATGTCGGTTGGCGCTATTAAAACTCACATTCACAATTTATGAACGAAGTCTACCTCTAAAATATTAAACCACATCTCTCCTTTGCTATTTCATCGGGTTTGGGTATTACGATGTATTTACAGTTACATAGTTGTTAGTTATAAAGCAAACGTTTCATCTAGTAGTTTTTTATTATTTAGCCTCGAGCAGACCGGATGCGTATACGTACACGTAAGCGTAGACGTGCACGTACCACTGATGAAATGAACGTAGTAGAAATTTATTGATTTTCAACCATTTGATTCTACATCTTATTGCCAAGCCGTATTGGGATAACATACGCCGACGGAATAGAAAAATAATACTTATTATATACGTAACATTTTCTAGCTCAAGGGAAATGTATAAAAATAATAAGGCCGTGTTTACAACACAATGAAAACATGGCTAACCAGCCCGTTCAGCTAACCAAGATAAATAGCGAAGTAATGTAGTATGAAAAGACAAGCAAAGACAAATACAGGACGTTTTCTTACTCAGTTGATTTATGACAATTTATTCAATGTTATGTAAAAAATTTGGTGGATCAAACCAAATTATTTAATTGCTGGAATAGGTACCGTTAGCAAAAAACATTCAGTTTTAATTAATTTGTTAAGGAATCATCATCATCACTCTTATTTAAGTTTTCACTGCTGGGGCATAGAGACTTCTCTCTTGCCCAGAGTGATTGTTGGCCATGTACGGGTAGAGGAATGAGACATGTCCTTCAAAATTCTAAAAACATACCGGTTTCCTCACGATGTATGCCTTCACCAACTCAGTGATTAGCAATAAACGTTCATATACAAATATTGTTCTTCGCTCCCGAATTGTGGACTCATTAGTGAACCGTCACTGCAGTTAAATCCCGCCGGAGTAGTTGCAGATTTACCGATCATTAGTTTCTTGTGGTTGTAGTAGATAAATAATACGATGTCTCTTATTTATCGATTACTTCTAGTTCAAATAACTACAAAATATAAATTACAGATTTTTCCAAGTTTTATCAGAATAATAGATAAATAATTTTGCATTGTCGACTTCAAAGGCATTTTGAAAAAAATAATACAAGTATTTTGAGATGGTAAAAATAATACTGATTTTTCATAAATAGCTCTTTAAATAATATATTTTCTTTTATATGTAATACTATGCTGACATAGTAGTAAGTTGTGGTATCGCCGCTATTTAAATTTCGGGAAAACTCAATTAACTATTAGAAACAATAGAAACTGAAATAATCAAGCCATAACCATAATCAGAATCTCTAAAGCTTTCTTGCGTTACGTCGCCCAACCAATCGTAGATCTCTCTCTTCATTTTCATCACCGAAAAAGCTTGTTCTCCATTGATTTCTTCTAGCAATACCGAAACCGACAGTGGGTCGTCTGTGTGGAGCACTTTTACAGCATACTTTATAGCCCCAAGCGCAGCCGGCGATCCCAACTTCAATCTTCAAGTGCGGACAGTCGCGGATGTCCACGCAAAGACCACCGCGAGCCCAGCAAGTGGAGGTAGCTGATCCTGTTTTAAATATTATATTAATTATTTTGATGACCAAAATAAAATTATTTGGATTACCATATTAATCTGTTTTACTTATTTATATAGACTTAGGAGAGGCTTCAGATGAAGGGCATACAACATTTTGTGTCACGTTTTGACGATGGAGATTGAGTTAAATAAAGCTAACTCCTCAGAATAAGATGTATATAAAGATATAGATTATCTTTGGACAAAATTGTTTCGGCAAATCCGGTTTAAATTTTCGTTTTCATTGTAAAACTTTACAACCTGTTGTTATTGGTTAATAAGTGCATAGTCGGCAACTTAACCCATACCACACTCGATTAGTCCACGTCATTATTCTCAAAGAAGCCATCGATCTAAGCCAGCTAACTTATTAGCATCTTGTATAAGCTTAGGTGAAGTTTGAAGCTAAACTCCTTGAATAGCAAGTAACCACATTGGCACGTGTGGGGACGCCTAGGCCCGACTTCTGACGTGTCAAGCCGATAAATTATTCGAATAGTCGTCAAGTTTCCTCCCAAAGGTTACTTTATTGTCTTTGGACTCAAAGTACCTAACTAATATCACTTTAGGTCCTAAGTTGTGGAATGTTATAGTTGAGAGTATCGGTTTTAAGATCAATTTGTTCCTCTTAGGAACATATATATAAAATAAAAATTTAGAGAATCTATATTAATACTACTTTAAAGCTAAAAAATTATAGTTATTTATAACATTTTAAGCGCACTATTAAAGCCCATTGAATAAGTAATATTGTTTTGAATTTGAAGCGATATCGTAAAAAAAGATGTAATAATTATAAATAACGAACCGAGCTGTGGTCTGGTGTTGCTTCCTGCTACAAATATATCCTTGAATGAAGAAGGCAATAATGGTAAAGGCTCATTTTTGTTCTGTTTTTTCGATTTTTGAGCAACCGCATTACTTACTAAAGCCAAAAATACAAATAAAGTGTAAAACAACATTTCTCTGTTTTATTAGTAGCAGCTCAGCATACTACGAAATAAATATTAATTTCAAACTCATACCGTTTCTAATTTTATGACTAAGGGAAATTGGCAGAGAAAACATTAATTCATTGAACATTTTCGAAATATATTTTGAGAATCCAACTTGTTAAGTTGTATTTGCAAACGCGACCATACAAATTATACAACTAATGCAAATGCATGGAATAATTTATTCATTCAAGGTTTTAATAATTATTTTTTATCATTTGCCCTTCTTAATAAAATTATGGCCTTTGGCCGAATGTTATTTCTCAGAGTTTTGTCTCTCGCTTCTTTTGAGCCAATGTTGACAGGATCATCAGCTTTACCAGTTGTCGTTTTAATTTTTTTTCTTGGTCTCATGGTAGATTCAACTTCAATGAGCCCTAAGCCTTGACCAAACGGGATTTTTCTTTGTCCCCACGGGAGGCGTATATTGGCGAGGTTGTGGGAGGTTTGGTCTCGTTGGTAGTATTTGTTCCATTCGAAACAGCACACGTTCATCCGGTTACTGCAGCCCGGCACTTCGGTCAAGTATTTGGAGGATACGCAGAGGTCCATTGCCACGCAAATCCCGCCTAGCGTCCAGCAAGGAGTTGACATTAAAGATCCTGATAAACAAGAAACTCTGTGAATAGTTATAGTTATTTTCACATTCATTCAACTTCAATCATTAACTCAAATAGGTATATATAATGTTGATATAACTTCAGCCATGAATGTAATTTAGGACATTGGATTAATACTTAATGAGTCAATTTAAAATGTCATAGACAGACCAAAAACGGTAGAATAGGTTGGTACGAAATTATATGTATTTTGCAACTGCATGGTGTTAATAAAGGTCAGTGATATCATATTACGCTAAGCAGAATTTAAATATTTTACTCAATAGACTTTGGAAAAATAAAATTATAAAGTTTGAAGTTCCAAAGAGCCATAAACTTACTTCGCCCCGGTTCACCCAGTGACGTGAGTGCTGTTTTATACGCCAACAGTTCTGCGCGCAGGTCCTCATACGACTCATCCATAGGCAGATCCAAATTTGCGTCATTCCTCAAACTGTTAACCAAATCTTCATCATCATACGAAGCATTTGCTATCCACCCAAATATTAAACACACAAACACTACGAATTGTAACATAACTCTAAATCGAACATCAACTGAAAATATTTGAAGGTTTTAGAGCCTTTTTATTGAAGTGCAAAAAGCATAAATTCATTGATAAGGCGTGGCTGGGTTTCGAAATCAAAAATGTGTGGAGAAATATATAGGTTTAGTGAACGTTTGGTTCGTTAGTTATAAATTATGAACGGTCCGATGAATTCTTTCATTTTCAGCTGCTGAAATTTACCTGATTGTGTCAAACTTTGTTGAATCATGGTTAGGAGTACACTAAAGTGTTGCGTATTTTTAAAAAGTCTATCGTTATTTCAAAACAAGAGACGTCATTATTTTGTACTCTAGTACGATTCTTTCTAATGAGCTACAGTATCCTGTAGTAACTTTTGCCTCCACAGCCAGCTAAGGACGTTTCCGTCTAACCCAATTAGAGACTTTCGGTGGCCGAATCAACCCCATTAGTCAAATGAACTTATTTAATGGGGAATGGTGTCTTTACACTATACTAGAACTTTTTGCTTCAGCTAATGAACTGATTTTCCACGTGGATGTGCTACGGAATATAACTATAAAATCTGAAAGATTAGGTATTATTATTCACAAATATAACCTCTCTAGCGTACAAACCAGTTGTAAACCATTTATCGCTTTTGATCAGTTCAGTAGGTATATTTTATTTCTCATTACAGATTATTCGTACTGCGAGTAAAATAATGTACTCGTAGCATAGGACAATACATACGTAATATGACGTAAATGTAGTTAATTATTATTTATCCAAAGTGAGTTCCACTTTGCCAGCGAGTTGATATCGATTAATGTTTGTGCAATGGATTGCCATGTCTACGAGTGTGACATTTTTATCATTCAGCGATGGATATTGAATTTCCGCCGAGTTGAGCAAAAATAACAAGATTGATGTTTATTTTCACGAATTTTATACACCTTATAGACGAGTTTTATAAGTTGTTGAGTTGCTTGACGCTAATAACATAGTTAAAATTGTATGATTTTTAAATAGTCAATGCTTATATTTTTATTTTAGAGTATTCATTTGTAAAATGGAAGTATCTAACATTATACCTGTATTTGTAAAAATAAAATAGATTGTAAGATAATTATAGGCACTCTTGTTATACTTACTCGTAGCTTCAGTTTTCTCAATAAGTGAATTTAAATTGTTTTGAGAAATAAATATCTAAAGCCATATATTTAAGTTTATGTAACTGTATATAAATCAATGTTTAATCCACAAACAAAATTATATTTATATATTCTAATTAATGTCTCAGGATATCATACTTGCAAAAGCGTGATATTAACTTGTGTGAATTCAAAATAAACCTACTTGCAGCTACATGCTGCAAGTAGGTTTATTTTGAATTCATTTATCTTTTAAGTTTCAAAACCAATAAGGTAAGCATTTAAAATTATTTCTCAGTTTTCCAGTATACCTACAGATCGAGATCAAACGTCTTCGAGAGCTTGAGATAGTTTTGAACTACGTATTAATAAATAAGTTTTATATTGCCATCGCGAAAGCTGAATTCGGTATATTGTCCTGTGTTTAAGATGGTTTACAATGCCCGTTCGTTGAATAGGTTTATTGAACAACCTATCAGTACAGTTCAGTACCTACCATGTTTGAGAAAGCTAATGGAAAAATAGCCTGGATGTTGGCCAAACGTCCTACTTTGTTTTAAAAATCTTTTCTGCACTGCTGGCATTACATTCTATGGAAGGGTTTTTAGATTAGATTTATATTTTTATATACCTACTTTTAACAGATTTAATGTTTAACCGTTTAAAGCTCTTTAAAGTTTTGAATTTTTATGGCTTATCAATAGGTAGGTACTTTTATTATGCTATATACTTGACACTATGTTTATATTATATTGTTTAAAATATATGTTTATATTATGTTTATATATATTTCATAAATATATGAGAAACAAAAATCACACACAGATAATAAAACTTGTAACCAAGCCAAGTATATTGTGATGATTTCACAAATATAAAATAAAGTATATAATTTAGTCACGTCAACGCCAATAGCTTTGCGCTACAAAGCGGCGGCGGCGTCACGATAACATTTTATCTACCATTCAACATACGAGTAGTTTGTGAATTGTCACCGTGTTGTGTTTTTAGAACAGAATATACGTAAACTAGGTATATAGTTTAACCATCTATTTCAACATTATTGTACCCCACTTATACTCATCATCACCCTTATTAAGTTCCCACAGCTGGGACTGGCCAAGTGCGGGTTGGTGAATCAAACATGTCCTTCAAACTTTTGAAAGTTCTCAGAACATGCCGGTTTCCTCACGGTATTTGCCTTTACCGTTAGAACTTATGCGGCGGGGTTTGAACCCACGACTTTTGGAATCAATGTCGAGTGTGCTATCACTTAGCCAAAGAAGTAGTAATTTCTAGTAAAACATTCATTACAGGCTTTAGGCGCGTGCAGCGGCGGTCAGAGCCATTTTATCCGTATAGTTATAACTTAATCTTAAGTTAGTTCTTCAAAGTATGTCGTACGATGATACAGATAAATTGTTAGCCATAGCTAAATAAATTTACCTAATTTAAGTTAACTATTTCGATAGTTTGTAGTATATAAATGTATTTGTAATTATATTTAAACGTATTTGTATTTTATAATTCTTGTAGCCTGAGACACAGGTCAATCAGAGTTCAGGCTATGTTTAAGTAAAATTTGAACTTTTTCAATAATAAGATTCTATGCTATTTTAGATAAACTGATGTTTTAAATAAATAAATCTTTAAATAAAAAAAAACTTTAAATAAATCTTTTTAACAATTAATTATAACTTCCATATCTAGTGATAGCGTGGACCAATAAATTACTTTCTTTCAATGACGTAGGATTGAAAGTGCAACTCGACCTTTCAGTGGTTCAGTTGCTACAGCCGATCTGCTGAATTATTAAACATCCAGGAATCAATTTACTCCACATTCTGCGCGACGGGGCTCTGCAAAAGCTTTTTACAAACGTTTGCCTTTCAAGACCCGAATTTTGGCGACAAAGGCTTTAGGCAGGTGATCCACAGAATACATATAAGTTGCATGTTTTTCTTGTCCCTTTGAAAACAAAAATAAAGGATTTGAAAATTTATTTTTATGTGTAATGGGCTAGTTAACCATTTGTGGTTTCAATTGACTTTGTTTCATATACCTACTTGGATTTCACGTAAGAAAAAATCAAGTCTTCTCCAAATGTTTTCGATTATTAATAAACACAGTTAGAGTTATTTCTACGATTAGGTAAGTGAAAGTAAAAGTCAAAAACAAACAACATTTACATAAAAATATCGCTAATTGATAAACACTCAAGTTAATTGAAATACGGATCAGAAAATGAAAGAACTCAGCTACGTAGAATACAGAATTAATTAATGTAAAAAATGAAATAAGTTTAGCCGGGGTTGTTCTTTTTATTTGAATATTAATCAAACAGGAAACATTTTCATTACCCAACGTGAATTCGTTCATAAATAAAAACACTTCGGGGCTTAGGAGAACACTTTTGTAGAATTTATTTTATAAAACTTACCTACATTTATGAATACATAATGTACGCCACATGACATGACATGGTATGACATGAAAAAATTCTGCAACAATGGATATTGGACGTATATTCTACACTCTTATCATTCATGATCACCATGAGCAATCATCTACTGCTGGAAAAAAAGCTTTATCATCCAAAGAATTCCAGTTCATTAATTTGGAAGAGAAATTTAATATTATTGATAACATTTATATAATTTTATTTAAATTAAAAACTACTTGAAGGAAATGCTAAAAGCAATAATACTTTTTAGTCAGTATCTAATATTCGTAACACCATTCACTTTTCGATTTTGATTTTTCTACAGATAATTTAATTTAGTTTTTATTTATTTGTTGTATTTTTGAAAATAAAATGTTTTTTCTTTGTTGATATACTCAAATACGAAACACATGTTTTGTTTACATAGGTATTTATTCACTCACAGCTATTTCTATTAAAGTTGTACCTACATATTCGAACAATTAGGCGTACAACTTATATTTTATTTTTATGCTCCAATATTATATTTTCTATTGTACAAAACATCGAATACGCTAACATTTTTGTAAGCGTAACAAATATTTATTTATAGTTTATACTTCGAACAAGAGCAAGAGCGCTTTTGTAAATAGAAACATTTCTCAAAACCAGCGGGCGTAAAGATAAACATGCTTGACCTTTTCTGTAATTGAATGGACATGAGACAGCAAGTCCTTTGGTGCTGCATTTCTAGGCGTGCGGTAATGTCACCGCTTTGTCCTGTGACCCGGCCGATGTATGTGTGCTATGCCGCATACCACGACTAGACAACCTATATATCTACCGTAGATAGACCACGAACAATTTGGGGACTGGTTTTGTTGTAACCAGAAAATATATCAGTATTTTTGTGCAATATAACTGTTGAGAATAATAATGTGGGAAAAAGGATAGCAGGCTTCTTGTCCAAGGTTTACTCAAAAACACCATCGTTGGAAGTCTGACAGAACGACTACTAAAAATAAATATGTACACCTAACTAACTGACTTAGGTTAATTAAACTTAACTATGTATTTTTATTTAAGTTTCTTTAATTTATCTTTACTGTTTGTGTCGCCATGGATCATAACATCCACAGGAAGAGACGGGGTGATTTTATTCTAAGGCTGGCGCCACATGACTTAAAACATAAAATAGTTAAAGTTATAATTATGGTTTATTTTCTATAGAGTTCTAAATAGGGACTTGCTGACAAAAAACTCGGAAATTCCAGAACGTTAAAACTGACAAAACTTTACCACAAAATTTTAAAGTTCGAACAAACAAACTTCCCTTAATCCTATCTGCAACCGGTAAAGCAAAGAGCTAACGAGATCCCAGATGCAAATTTTCTTCATCGTCATCCTTTAACGAACTATTTATGAGCGGTTTGCATCTTGAGGAACAAAGCGTGATTAATCGTCGTTGGAATGACATTTTGCTGAGTTTCGGGAGCGGCTTCCCTTAGCAAGTTTTAAGCCCACATAGCATTTACATAACACCATAGAATAATACCATTATTTACATATATGTATATAATTTACGGTTTGAGAAGTTGATTAATCAAATAATACTTTTAACTTGTAAGAGAAATAAATATACGATAAACATGCGTTACATTTAAAGGTCTGTCTGACCAGTAATTCAAAACCACATTTGCTCACACTTAGAATAGACGTATTAAAATAAATACCAAAGTAGGTACTGTGAAATTAAACAAGTAACGACAGTTTTTATTCACTGTAAACCGGTAAAGCATTGAATATCACAAAAGTTGGCAAACTACGAATGTCGGCCCTCCGCGCCTAAATCGTGAATTGGTCTGAGTTCTCCATCCAAATTACTGCGCCACGCGTTTGGTGCGTGGTGATTGTACAAAATCTCCCAAGTAATTATTCTATTAGATTCTATTAGTGGGACAGTAGTAAGACGTATTACGTGTTGATACTTTTTTAGTTAAAGTTTCAAAATCTTATAAAAAGGTTATGACTGAAACTACCTACAAAAAACATACCAATTTCTAAATGAAAAGTGTTCCAACACAGCCAAGAGACAGACCACCAAACTTGCCACAAGGCCTTAATTGCTTTAACTCCATTTTGACAGCTGATTGTAACGAAAACAAATGAAAACGAGCTCGGTCATTAACTTTAAGTTAGAAGATGACACTTGTTTATCACAGAAGTCCTCTTTTAAACTTCGAGCCTAAAATTTTTGAAACATTTTAGGGAGGTTTTATACAGAGGACTTAACAAACAGAAGCTCTCTCTTGGGTCGAGAGCAGGCAATTATTTATTTAAACCGCACTTGACGACGAAGTGTTCGTCGGAAGTGTAGCCGAGTCCGTCATTGTTAATTTATCTAAATGTTGGCAGGCCAATTCAATTCAGCGAGGTATTATCTCCAGTTTTGTATTTGTCAAATAGATATTTAAGTAATTACAAACAAAATACAATACGTCTTATCCATATATCTCACCATTGGTAGAACAAGGGCCGAACTACCAAATTTAGCCTGTAGGTAAATATTACAGTTACCTACCAGACAGCACAACTCAAATCTTGCCGAACAGCTTAGCCGATTATCCATAAGCCATAGCACGATTATTAAAGATACATGTCGGATAATGTAGGCTGTAATATAAGCAAACAAGGGTTAATGTAGTGTGGAAATTGAGTTTGGAATTTAGGATGTTATGATGATAATAGAAATATTAATCTACCCGATCCCTTGTAACCCGCAGGTTCCGTGCAAACAACAATTTCGAACAATACACAACAACATAACACAACACGTAACCTTAAACTTATTACTGTTATTTACATTATCCAGAAGGCCATATTAATTTCGTGAATTAGCTTGTATGTCGTGTTCAGAGAGACTATAAGGAACTCATTATTCAATAAACATCTAAGGTACTACTTTGTTTGTAAAATTTGAGAAAGCCAGCGCTCTATCCTTATTGGTTACTTATGTTACTTAAACTATATTAATATAAATTGTTATTATACCTACCTAAAAATCACAAATTAGCAGTTATAATTATTAAGTATTTAAGTATCATTGGTTGTATTGGTGCATACCCGTCATAAACAGGATGGGGTAGTTCACACTAGCTTAGGTATCTTTAAAACTTTGTTTTAAGTTTCTACGATAAGAGATACATCCGCCCTGATACCAAATAAAGCATCCAAACATGAGTTTTCCTCCTATTATTTCTCGGTGATGTAATGTTATGGGTAGGTATTAAAAACAACTTTCGCCCACTAGTAATGCCGACAGTGTTAAAGATCCAAAATTGAAACATACATAGGAAATGAGAATCAATGAATATTAAAACACAATACTTTTACAAACCAAAGAGTTCCTCGCAAACAGCTAGAGTAAAATAAATAACACAAATGTTGCCACTAGCACCGCGAGTAATTTCATTTCATTAGCTCTTCATATTTAGGACGGTTCCACACGGAGCTGTGTGCAAACATCTGTATTTGTGCTACTCATTCCAAAAACGAGGTAAATGGAAGCGAATACATTTTGTATGAGCTGCCTCAGCAGGGACGGAGTTTAAAGCACATTATCATCAAAATTGATGAAAAAAAGGTTGTTTGGTCGGGAAAGTGTTTGCCAGGAAATTGACACAAGCCCCGAATGTGGAAACCTCCTACCAATGAGATTAATGTTCGTAGCAAAGTCCGTGAGTTGCGGGTAAGCCGGTGATACTGTCAACGATGAAATTACACCGGACTGTGCGCCCGAGCCTTTTGCTCGGATATTAATTTGGAAAAGAGCTCCATTAAATCCAAGCAAACACTATAAACCATAAGATTAACTGACTATGGTACATCTTTTAAATCTAGTGATTGTGTTAGCTGTGCAAGCAAAACTATTGCAGCTTAGTCTGCACTGCACCCATATATTCTAAGCCTTTTGAACTTTCGTTTCTTTATATTATCTTCCCTGTCTCTGTTTTACCACGCCTCACTATCACACCACTTACAAAGCTAATTAGGTAAATTAAAATTGAAATGTATTTCGTGTCATTGCTTGGGCTCTAGATGAAAGACAAATTACTATCCTCATTTGTTCTACAACTTTCTTGAGTAAATTGGATGATGTTCAAAATGTAATAAAATCCTGAAATATAATATGCAAGTTATTTATAATAATCACGAAAAGCTCCGAGCAATTGTTCCAATAAATCGACTTTTTTTACTTTATACTTTAAATTTATGGCCATTTATTATGCAATTATTTTTGGTTAAGCTTCCCAGTTAACCTCTTGGCATCGCGCGGTAGTTCGCCTAAAAACCTTGAACCTTTAATTGAACGGCTGCTAACACACAAGGCATGCACGTAACTGGTACAAGATGTCAACGTCAAAACTAAATGCCCGACATAAACATCCTAGCTTACACCTTCTCGCGAGTAGACGGATGTATCGGGCTAATTAGACGTTCCTAAGATAGTTTAAACAACAGTTTAGAAGGCTGCTACAAACGTTTACAAAGGCGAAGTAAGACAGCCTGCATAGAGCATACACTGACTAGAT
The DNA here is from genome assembly GCA_963691955.1 of Chloroclystis v-ata. Taxonomy (NCBI): domain Eukaryota; kingdom Metazoa; phylum Arthropoda; class Insecta; order Lepidoptera; family Geometridae; genus Chloroclystis; species Chloroclystis v-ata. The sequence goes on from OY829905.1 coordinate 10,216,023, forward strand.
TAATATTCCAGCGTCTGCATATGAAAGCGATTTAGCACTTGGGGCTAACGTTATAAGTATGACGCAGGACATTGCATTTGTTATAAAAACTATAATGTTTTATGTTACTAAAAGCTTTTGAACATTTTTAACTTTTGAACAGTAAAATCATTTTAGTACAACATGCATTAATGTCGATTTAAAATGATTCACGTTAAATATGATTTAAAGCTTTTATATTTCAAATAAATAATATCAGAGATTCGGTGTAAGATAACTATGTATTACGTTTCATTGTTTGGAATAGATTAGTATTTCGATCGTATCGATGTAATACTTATGCCGGGGCTAGCACATGGGTTATATTAACAAATGAAATTCGCAAATATTCGAACAAAATATTGGGACAAAATCCTAATACTCGTACATAAATTATATAATCTTACTTTCCCCTTTAAATACGAAATAAGGTTAAAAGGATACATGATTTTGAAACACATCTGTGAACATGACGTAAGAAACAATGTTTGTAGTCTAGAAGGGTAAGTGCATGGCTGAGTACTGGTGAGGCAGTCTGAAAGGAAACGCGTCTTTGAAAACAAATAGTCGGAGAAAACAAAAGAATATACTATGCTGAGAACTGAGAATGTAACATCTATACTAAATTCAGTACCCCTAAGAGCAGTCTTTCTCAGGAGGAGTGAGCGTTCCGACATGCTCCGTCTCCTCTTTGCTTCCGCACGGCGGAACGCTAAATGTTGTAGTCGAAGCGTCGTGAGTATTATAAATCCTTTGTAAATACGTAAGTAATTCCCGTTCTTATAAAACTACAATATAATGTTATTGATATCAAACTGTTTTTATAACGTCAAACACGACATCAGCAATGTTTGACCCACTATAAGTAGCTCCTAAACATGGATACCGGCTACTTTCCAGACTGTTTAATAATTCTGACGTCCAATACCGATGAGGACATAATAGTAAATTGAAGTTGACAGCTATCCCACTTTACTAAAGTTATGGCGTGGCCGGGGAGCGCCATTAGCAATCGATAATGATGTTTTGTAACTGTGACATAAGGCTTAGTTCGCTTTGATGCTATTCGACACTTTGAAACTTCTTAAATGGAAAAGGCCAAGAAACAGAATATAAAATATCGTATAAAAAGGAGAAAATTATATTTTTAACGCCGTCTTAAATAAAGTCGACAGATTGTTACGCTTTAGCAGCAGAGAGTTTTACACGACTGCTTAAGATTTACTACAGATCATATTCATTCTCACGCTTTGCCGGATAAAAGCCAGAGACGAGAAACACGACTAGAGTCAACTACAGTAACCCACTGAAGTTTGTTTAGTAATTTTCATAAATTATAACCTTCAAAAGGAGCGTTGCCTAGTCAGTTTTCCCTGTAAAATAAGATGTTGCTTAAATTCACTCTTCTGGTATTTCATCATGTGTTTACTCGAACTACAAAAGCAATTCAGTTCCACTGCTCTATGATTCAGATCCAATGGAGCGTGAACCGTATTGTACAAAGGGTAAAGAATGTTAGGCTTTTCTCGTACCGTATGTAATGTGTGAAGTTTGTATTGTGCGGGAAGACGTAAACCGAGCTATCTGTTTATCTGCAAGCCGCACATTAGTATAAACGCTGGCGTCTGCTACACATGGAAGCGAAATGTGTTTGAACCGTTTGTTCGACCTACATCGGAAACCGCTCGGTAAAATCGATGTTCTGACGTACCTTTGTACCTTTTATTGTAAAACAATTTGGTAAATGATCTCATTGAATATTCTCTAAAGTGGGGTGTGGGTATATTTCGAAGAACAGATTTTAATAGCTCGTGTTCTTTCTATTTTAGATATTCTATTTCAGTATTTGATTTAAGTTTTTTAGTATTTTTTTTAGTTCACGTTGGACAAATTTACTATTACTTATACTTCACTTAGGTACCCAAAATAATTATAGTTCTTTGGGTATTTTTCTTTGGGTAACCGTTGGGAATTTTTCGTCCCAACGCGGCAACGATCCCCTTTAAGGGGACGGTTCACGGGGACAAGTGGGAATAAATCAGTTATAAACAGGCTAATAATGTCTTTGAAATTGGTTTTTTTATTTCACTTTTCAAATACCTATACCAAAAATTGAAAAGTTATCGGTACGTTTCAATCACAGATAGTGGAAATTTTACTCACCAAAATCCTCGACTCGACAAAATACTGCAAACCATACAAAACTGGCTCTAGCACCAAAAATAAAATGAAATGTTTCAACGGTACAGTCAATGCCAAAACTTGTTTTTCTATCTAGTACGACACGGACTCAAATATACCTTGTACCAAATTACACAATCCTTTACAAACAACGTTCTGAAAACACCTGAAAGAATGCAAGGGTAAGTAATTTTTATCCTTTTCACAGAAACGTCAACAGTGAGACAAGGTAATAGACAATAGTAAGGACATACAGTATGGATCTGAAACGTGGTGCTTCACCATCGGCCTCATAAACAGGCTTAGAGTCGCCCATAGAGCTATGGAGAGGGCTATGTTCTGGGTTTCTCTACGGGATGGAATGTGAAGATACGTAGAAGAACGCGGGTTACCGACATAGCCCGATAGAGAACAGATGGCCGATGGGCCAGAAAAGTTCTCGAGTCCACGGATCCGGAAACGCAGTGTCGGAAGTCCACCTACCAGGTGGATGGATGAGTTGGTAAAATTAGCTGGTTCACGGTGGATGCAAGTTGCATTCGACCAAAACAACTAGATAACGTTAACGGAGGCCTATGTCCAGCAGTGGACGTCCGACGGGAAATATGATAGTGATGATGAAGGATATAGATTGAGATTTACACAGCATGTGAAGCTTAACGAGAATCTGTAGTGGCCTGGACATGGTAAGACGGATTAAGCGTACCTACCTGAAACCAAATCCTTTCAGCTTAACCGATGTATAAAAAAGATATAACATGTTGTCAACTAAGCCGTAGGCGTGTGTTGTTATTCTTCAACTTTATAGCAAACAACTTTATAAAAGTTTGTAGATTTGCAATGTAGGAAATATGTAGCGTTTTCCCATTGGAATGAAAGTTAAGTCAAGACTCTAAAATAAAAAATAAAAATAAAAACTATAAAGCAAATTCATGGTCAATGTATCGGCCTCAAACCTGTACTATAAAAAACATCATTACAACTGATATTAAATCCTAATTAACTAATATTACTTATAAAATTCTTTAAAAAAAAATTATATTGTTATGATCACGTGCTCTAACGTTGAAGCCAAACATCGTAAGGAATCCGGCATATTCTGAGAACTTTGAAGAGTTTTAAGGACATGTGTGTCATTTACCAACCCACACTTGGCTGGCTTAATATCTCTCGTAAAGAGAAAAGCCTCTATGCCCTAGCAGTGGGATCGTAAATAGGGGTGATGATGAATGTAATAATAATTCAATTTCGCTTTTAAAATAATAATAATAATAGCCTGTATACATAGACAAATAAATAATAATTGCCTAGGCTAGAGTTTCCCTACGGCTGTTTGGAGTAGAAACTGTGGTTCTGTTTGTGGAACCGCCGACTGTGTACTTTGCATTAGTGAAGGAAATCGTGCCTCACGTGAACTGGGACACACGTACACCTTGACGGATGAAGGATAGTGCTATCCAATTGTCTAGCGCTGGGATCCTTTTGTGAAAACTACGAGTACTTTATATTTTTGACGTTTTACATTCCTTGCAAGCTGAAAATTACTATTACGAATATTTCTTTATATTATAAAAGAAAGTCGTGTTAGTTACTCTACTTATAACTCAAGAACGGCTGAACCGATTTAGCTGAAAATTGGTGGAGAGGTAGCTTATAACCAGGAGAAGGACATAGGATACGACGGGAAAATCCAACATAATGAGGGCGAAGCCGCGGGCGGAAAGCTAGTTTAACAATAAAACAGCAAGAATAGAACCAGTAAAAACCACATAAAATGAATTGAAATACTCTAGTCCATAAGCTTCGACGTTGGTAAATAATTTCAAACAAGGCAAGTTATTTTAGATAATCTAGTTGTAGGTATTTACTAACTTAATCTTAATCAAGCCAACAGTATGTGTCAAGCTCAGCAGTGGCATTTATTCCATGAAGCTACCAATCAAGTGCTCTCCGCAATTAGTCAATTGATCAATGCATACGGGATGAACCTGCCTACCACAATTGAACTGTGGCCAAGTACATGCAATTGACGACAACGAGAGAAGATACTTACTTTAAAAGTAGCTTAGGTTTAGAAATAGGAACTGATTGATTCTTCACCTTCATATCAACTCCTAATAGTTTAAATTTAAAATTTGGTTTTTGTGTGTTAATTCTCAAAAATAGCCGCTTTAACTTGTACTTTTGTATTATAATAATTAATGTTGTCTGAAATAAATGAAATTGAATTGAATTGAATAATAATGTCGCCCTACAATTAGTTATGGGTAACACAGGCAGATAAATATAATGTGTTTTTTTTTCTGTTTTGTGTGGTCCAGCAAAATTTATTGGTGCATACGAGTTCTTAGGTTTATTTGTTGGTAAAATAAGTACTGCATTTATATCCGTCTCCGTTCTCATGCATTCATTTCCTTTTAGAATATTATTCGAGTTGCCCCGCTGCTTCATGTCAAATAAACATAGCTCTTTCTAAATGGCGAATATTGTGGTGTATGGTTTTAATGAAAATGTCCATTTCTCAATTAACTTCGCACAGATATAACGAAAGTACATATTTCATACAGGAATGCGATGTACCTTTCTTATTCAAATAAAATTATACCTACAAGTAGATGATGATTTAGCAAAATAGCCATTTAGATACGCCTGTTTATGATAAGTTATACCAAGCTTATAATGCCGCATAAAATTCATCTCCTAAATGCATTTAATAGAGAAGAAATTTAAATTAAAAAAATATATATTAAGTATCTCAGTTTTTACGGAGATTCTTAAAGCAAAAGAATGTAGATGTAATTTCAAGCTCGTGTTATTTAAGTAACTCTGCGCTCGTCTTATGAAATTTCATGATGTCCTTACTTTATTCTGCTATGACTGGAATGTTGGCATACCTGAAAAAGAAGATTATATCCATTATTAAAAATTTCAGTGCACTTTTACGTAGAAAAAATAAAATATAATCTATAATTATTAAATATTTTATTAAAACCAGAAAGAACTATTACAATTAATTAAAGTATCCTCATAACTTAATAGATACTACTTTTCTAATGTAAGATATTAAATAATTACTTAATTCATATTTTTATTTTATATTTTGAAGTATAAAATCTGCCGGTAGCCACACAGTATATCAAAATACCCTACATAAGATAACAAAAAGTAGTTTAATAGGCTCTGTCCCTAAATTCCGTGCATTGTACACGACAGCTATTCCAAAGGGTGAACACACAATTTTATAAACGACCCCGCCGTAGGTAACGCCAGAGGCTAAACCATAATTGTTCGTCCTTTTATGTCTTTCGGGGAATTGTTATTAATAATTATCATGTTATCATTTAGTAAGGTCAAGTGAATTATCATAATTATTGTGTTCTTCCAAAATGATAACATTTTACGCAAATTAGGCAGTATTCTACTAATATTATATATGCGAAAGTTCGTAAGAATATGGGGATGGCTGTTATTACTCTTTCACGCAAAAACTTCTGAATTTTTATCACTGAAAAATCCATTAATCAAGGGAAAGTTCATCAAATGGCGGGCAAGCTGTACCTAATGAAATGGAACTATTCATTAATATTTAGCATAAATGATATAAAATATGATTATTTTATATAATTAAAAAATAGGATTTCCACTAGGTAGGGTCAGACCTACCTCTAGATTTCTAAGTTAAGATTTCTAGTTATTTTGGTCAAATTTATAATTACACTTATACCGTTTTCAATTAGGTAATTATGCTCTCAACTGTGCACACATTACACTGTTTCTCTTCGTTGTAATGTAATACTAGTTACGGAAAAAGATCTAAATCTAATTAAAATATGAACTTTACAATTATACAGAAGGTACACTTAATAGTACGGGAGGCGACGATGCTAAATGGGGATTTACTCGAGCGTCAAAGAGACCTATTGGGTTGCATTTGGTAGATGATAAGAAGAAAAAAATTGTATGAGACCGATGTGTTTCATCAGTGGGGGAAGCGACCATAGATAATTAAAAACTTATTTAAAAAAATACTGTTGTATGGGCGTACTTAAGCGCGTCAGTTAGTGATAGATTCTATAAATCAGATTCAATAAATTGAAAATCAGCTTAACATACTTACATACTTAAAAATAATTTAGGAAATATGATTGATAATATACGTTTGTAAATCTGATTGTTTACACGATTGGGGTGAGTGTACGTAAACGTTAAAAAAATAAAAATCGCGACTCATTTTTTTTGACTCATTTTCAAAAATATGAACAAAAAAATCGGCATTTCCAAAGGTGTTAGAGCGTCAGATTTAGATGTATTTGGTTCATCTTTATGTTCTGATTCTACCATATCTTAATCTGACGATTATATAAAGTGATTCGCCTAATCTGACAAAAGAAAATTTTGTTCCTCTATAATTCACGTTCGAACATAGATAGATTTTTTATATTTGGTGGAGGTACTTGTCTGGGTACTAGCTATCTCCAGTATCTTAATCTGACGCGCTCGAGTAAATCCCGAAATCCCCTCTTCGGCTCCCCTACTATAAACAAAAGGTATTGTATTTATGACGTTGTTATTGCGTAGTACAGTCACTGGGATAATTCAATTAATTTAACTTCCAACTGTGGTTAGTTAAAGCAAGCTAGAATATTCTATTAATTTAATAAAGCTGTTTGCAAACTATGAATGTGCTAACTTTAAAACTGATAATATTCGTAATAAATGCCGTTAATACAAAATGTATAAGTTATATTTTAAATTAAAAAAAAAACTAACATTTTTAAAGTTTATTTAATGGTTTTTAAGATAAAAAACAAATACATTTTAAATTTTAATTTGGACTTAAGACACTTCAATAATAGCTTTCCACCGTCGGCTTTGCCTGCGTTTTGTGAACTTTCCTGCATTGTTTTGCGGTGTAAGTTTATGTACCTATGTATTATGTTGGTCTGTACCTGTGCTATATTATTGTGTGAAGTTCCATCAAAATACTTTGTTGCGGAAAAGAGCAACAAGGATCCTTACAAACTTTCGCGTTTTTAATATTAATACAATAAACAATAACTTAAGTTTAAAATAAAGTCTGTGCAACCAGGCGACAGTCACACAAAATAAACTACATATATGTAATCCTTCTTCATTTGTTTTGTAAAAATTACATCTACGCTTTTGTTGCGTTGTACTTTAGTTCTACTCTAATGAAACAAAAAGATAATTCCAAATTTGAATGCAAACGTTGAAATCAAACAAAAGAGTTTCTATCCTATCCAAACTAAACCTATATGAATTCGTTTGATGGAACATTGAGCTCTGTTCGAAGTTCGAATCAGTATGCGCGGGGCGTGCTGGCCCTAGGTAGCCCTAGGTGTCAGAGCGTGTTGATTGCGTTACTCCTGCACCTTCCGTATCCGGGCAATATTAGGCTGCTGGCTTTAGAGTTTCAAATGAACATGTGCAACTTGTACTAGATAATTGGGTGGTAAAGTTGAACACATACATCGAAATAACTCTAAAATAAGATACAACTGATTATTTATTGATATTTTTATTCTAAGAACATTGAATGCTAGATGTCGTTGTGTAAAATTGTCCAGCAATATTTATTTATTTATTGAATTATTAATTTAATTTAAATGTAGGGAGTTTTATCAGCAATATTCGAGTTATAAGTACTCGTGATTAAGTAGGTAATTATTAGATAAAAAAGAAAATGTATTTTCTTAAAGTAAATCGCAAAATGTATTGAAGTGAAAATCCAATATACATTACGTCGGCATTATTAGTAAAAGACCTGACAGGTGTCAGTGTCACAATGGCCTGTCAAATGTTCCCTTCCTGAATGCTATGGAAATAATTATTTCCACGTAGGTACGTCTAATGTGATGACATTACGTCATTGTGTACCAACAGTTAATATGTTACACATCAAAATAGCTTTAGAATAATGAAATTTTACGTCAAATGTTGACACCCAAGCTTATTTCATTTCTGAATGCTTGCGTAGTTCAACGTATACAAAAACGGATAGAAAATGAACAAAAACTTAATTAAAAAGTATTGCAATGTCTTTATAGTAGATACAGAAATAAAGCAAATTCTGTGTGTGTGTTATATTTTGGTAAAAGTAGCTTAAACTAATTAAACTACTTTTTGCCGCCGCTGAAAGTTGGGGCCTAGTTGTTCCGAATTGGAAGTTTCATCAAAATCCATATTCTAGTTTTTGTTCAAAAGAGTAAAAAACACACATACCATGCTAACATACATTTCTACCATTGTCTATTTCGCGATTTATAAAAAAAGAAGTAAGACAGTGCTGCAGTTTGCTAAATCACACAAACGAACCGTAACAATGGCTGAACTCGACCAGAAAGTACGTTTATTCCAAATATCACTCATCACTCGTACATTTCACCGGCACGATTCCGGACAGCGTATCAGCATAACAACTACTTTATTGTGATACGAACAACGGTCCTCCTCATTTGCATGTTGAGTTATGATATAAAAGCACTTTGTAACTGCGTGGAACTACACGCGGCTCTACGATAAAACTTTTGTGTTGTTTTGAGGTCGTTGGATCGCTTGGTGCGAAGTATTTTATCTAAAGTGGCTTCCGTGTATTCCAGTTTCTTGTTTCACAGATGTATCGATTTGTTTTTGTCATTTATGTAATCAAATCTATAAAATTATGTTTATCTAATAATCTGAGCTAGCCAGCTTATATTATAAGCCAATTACTGATAGGTTCTTAATTGCTAGCATAGAAAATACATGAATAATGATGACTAAAAACAAGAAAATAGGTATGTTATCTTATCTGTCTATATTTCTTGGCATACGATAATCGCGTAGTCGATCAAAGGTATAATTTATGGCAAAAACCAACCAAATTTTTGCAATTCATGCCATAATGCCATGGGTGACATGGGTATGCCTTATTAAATACTGGTAACCCATCCTTCTTTTCCGATTGAATTTTTAGGGTTTCGCGTTAGAATATGGAGTCATAAAAAAATACCAGATTCTTTGTAAGAATATGAAATTCGTAAAGTTTGGACATCCTAATCCATAATATGCGTGTCTTAGTTTATGGAGGGATTAAAAATACTGAATGACTAATAATAATTTGGCAATTATAACACCGGTTTACCATACACGTAAACTCGACAAAGTGGATAAGTCAAATTTTAAAAGAATAGGTTTTATGAGAATATTTTACTTTAAAAGACTTTAAAAGAGCGTTGACTGAGCGTTGACTCTTAAAGGCCACTTTGCTGATCGATTAGACACTTGCCCTTCGCTGGATTCACGATGATCTTAGACCGAGACCTTCATCTATTTTAGAATGTTAAGTATTCTAATTGTTACCAACCTCATCGATAAAGACGAACCATAACAAAGCTAAAGTGACTTTGTTCATAAACCAATTTGAACCCTCAAAGTCTCTATCTAAGTGCCTACTAAAATATTGTCTGGGGTTTTGCTCTCATAAAATTAATACTGATAAAGCTCAATCCCTAGAACATAAATTGACATTCTGTTGAAATAGCAAGATTGCGAAAATTCTGTCTGAACTTTGGAGATTCCAGAATCAATAACATGAGCTCCCAGAGGATTGGTCGAGTTTTAAGATTAACCAACCGTTTGAGTTGGGAGTGCCTCCATGTTAGCTTTAGCCACAATTTATTCATTTTGATTCGAAAGGGTTTGAACACCCAATCTGAATAAGAGGACGGCATTTTGTTTAAAGGGACAAGTGTTGTGTGATGTCTAATTATGTACAGCATTTTTCCGCCGCTTTATCTGAGCAATATGGCTCCAATTACAACAGTCGTGAAGTCCAAACCGAACTAATGATATTGTAATTGTACCTTTTGTTAAAATTGATAAATAATTGTGTAAATTTTGTATTGCTTGTTAAATTGACTAAACGTTATTCTTATTCCAGCTTTACCTACATTCAAATCCAAATCCATAACTAAAATTTCAAGAATATTAAGTATCCCAACTAGGTTTTGGTTTGTATAATAGTGTGTGATTTAACTACCAGGCTTAAGATGAGTTGTATCCAAATTTTATAATTCTAAAAACAACTTTATTTTCCTAATGTTTCAAGAAATGGCCTTAACCTGCTGAGTGGCCAAACGAACAATAACAACGCTGAAAACTAATAAAACTAACTAATATCGCAAAAATAGAAAATATGAGAAAACTCATTCTACATTATATTGAAAAATATTAAAATTCGGCTTTGTGCGAGGTTACAGGTTAAATATTCAAAAGTATGCGACTTCAAAAGCTAGTTTACGTTTTAATATTGTTGACTCGTACATACTGTGGCGTTTGTTACCCTGGGGACGCGTGGCATTTCAGGCTCATAAGGGAACATTACTGAAATTCCGTTTTTACCCTTTTCTGTTTTACTATCAACAATACACATACCGCAGTTCACTGGAATTAGTGGAGTACATCAAAATACCAACATTTATTAATAATTTTCGTTTAGAGTAGATAAATTAGTTTTGGAGATGCATATTAGTTCGTAGTATACTACTATAGTAAAAGATCCTAGATAGTAGTTTTGTTCTTTATATTATATTATTTGTTAAATTCAATACAAATAATTACAAAAAATAACTAAAGCTCGCTAGGTGTTTGCAGCTCCCGCTCAAAGCTCTATTCCTTATCCAAGAAGGTAATTCCTTATAGAGGGTTGCGATTGCGATACAGCACAAATTCGTCATTGGAAACACAACGCCAAAGCTAGTGTCTCAATCAGGTCTCCCTCCAACTCCTGAGTCAGGTAGGCCTAAAAACAAATGAAATCCTAGAAAACCCAAAGAAAATCGACCTTGGTATTATTTTTTTTGTTTTTTTCTAAATAAAAAAGTATTTACTTGCAACAAGAACACCCCTTCTGTATATTTCTCAAGATGACATTTCGAAGACTAGAAAAAATATTAGGTAGAAATGTATCAAAAAAGCACACACATACACATACATACTCAAGAATATCCTATCTTGATATTGGCAGCCTCCACTTTGCGAACAAACAGGTACTTTCCTAACTTGACGTTTGATGAAGAGTGATTGATGTTCACTTTGAATGATTCTATGCCTCTAGAAATATCGTTTATTGCCTATTTTCTCTGAATCATACTAATCTAACGTTTTTGGTAACAAGAATTCACTTACTTGGTAAGTCTTCCTGTTATGTCTTTGAAGTTCCTTTTGCCTAAGGTATAAACGGAAACACGTACGGAAATACGTAGCTTGGAGCTCAAAGAGTTTGAACAAAGTTTATTAACACACGATATTTGTTCTACTCTGTACTTTTGTAAATCACATACATTTTACAGGGAACAAAAGGGGTTTATTAATTATTATGGCTTTTGTAATAAATATGACAATGTATTTGTTAATTCTGAACAATATTTTCTCTTAATGTGTTACTAAATTTTTTTAAATATAAGTATTTTTAGAAAATACCAAATGGAGTTGTTATTTGTAGCGTCAATTTTTATTAGATTCATAATCGTAAAGGCCAAGTTTCCCTTAAAACTGTCCACTTTGGTCTTATTTATTAAGCTGTAAGTTTCGTTAAACCTTCGGAACATCCCAGGCCTTCCATTATTCTTACAGGAATAATTCGCGTCTAATTAAGGAAATTGTATTTGAATAGGTCTAAGCAACGGGAATTTATGTTGCTAAGTATTTTTGTTCTTCTGTTTACATAAATTTTGAATGTAGATACTGTGGGTGTAATGAACCGCGAATGAATAATAGGCTTCTTTGTATCTGCCCTCCCATTTACTTAAGATAACTGCTGAACGATGAACATTTAGGCGGCATAATATTTTTGTTACGCGATGAAAAATCGGTAAATTGTTATTTAAGTATTCGGTCTGATTTATTTTGTTAGAGCTCCATTTTCTGAATAGTTTGATACCCTTAGGAATTATTATGATAAATTATAGTTTGAAAATTGTTTTATAATTCGCTAACGGCAGAGAGGGAGTGGTTAGAATCTTTAATTAGCAAGATCATCGTAACATACCACGGGACAAATAAAAAAGATAAGATCGAGACTAACTAATACTCCGTGGTTCCGTGGCACCATAAAGTTCAACGAGAGTGCTCTAAGCGTTAGAGAATTAGAGAACAACATGGCCGTAAGTGGAACTAATGAAACAATAAAGCTTAATCTCTCTACCGACTAATCGTACCTCTCTACCTATAGCATTAAAATTGGTACTTATACGATTTTTACCAACAATTTCTCTGTATATATCGTTTCTATTAGGGTAAATATAATTTTCTTTCGTTATTAAAACCATTAGTCAAATGCTTTAATTGTGGGTAACAAACAGTACTTAGGTTGTGGATATGGTCACCTGCAAATGTACCTAATGTAAAATAGACATTATGCCGTTTAAGCAACGAAAATATTGTTTATAAAATGGAATTTTTGCTCTATTTTAAAATAATTTGACGGCACGTAACGAAACCATAGTAAATGATAATATTATACATCTATATGCTTTGAATAGAAAGCGGGTTAAGAAAATATACCATCGCGGAATAATGCCGCGCTTCGCTGAACTGAGTTGCGTATCCTTTCCGACAAATAGTGCCACCGAAATCTGAGCTGTAAGGCGTCCTGCATAGTCAATTACAATCGCAATGGAAATAGGGAGATGGTTCGCAATGAGTTCGCTTACCGCCTCCCGCTCGGTACGCGTCGATTGCCATTTGTGGCGCGATTCTTGAAGCGAGTTCTGTGCATCAGCACTAGCACAGAACACAAAAATCGCTATTATCAATAAGGGATACCAATGAAAATATTGTCATCCCTTCTAAATCCTTCTAAACCCAATAGTTATTAGTAATATATCAAGACCCAGTCAAGTTAACCGTTTTTCCAATTTAACCGACAAAAATATAAAATATCAATATATAAACTATTAATTTAATATACTACTACGATCTTCTTGCAGAACTTTTGATTATATTCCTACTCCTAATTATCCTTATGTAATAAAATAAAACTTAAAATTTCGTAAAACAAATATGTAACACAAAATACAATCTAATAAGTTTACGTTTATAAATAGCCCTGCACTTGTGGTATCACTTAGAAATGACTGAACAAAAGAAAGTATACATGTCCTGCTCGCACTCAGTTTAATGTAATATTGCTACCTCGCTTGTAACGAGCAGTGATTAGCTCGACTACATTATTAGCACCTGTTCTTATCTATTAGATTGAAATATTTGTTCTATAACATAATATTTATTCTATAAATGTACGAATCAACCTTAGATTTAAGAGACTCAAAGCTTAACGGACAAACCAATAATCGGTTTTTAGATTAAGCCTTAGTTTTAAATACATGTCATTTTTGTAATAATAAATAAATAAAAAAAAAAAAAAAAAGTATTTGTAAATCGATTTGGTATACAATTATTGCGGGTTGTCATCAAAGGGTATTGATTAACAATTACAATTGATTAACAATACTTTCGTATTTTTGAACTACGAGACTTTTTTCTTTACTGGCTTTCAGAAGGTAAATACTTATAAAGCTAACTCAGATTTCTGGCGAATTTCAAAATGTCAGTGAAGTCGTAGAAATATAGATAAAAAAAGGAAACTTGGTATAATGTTTGTTCTCCAAATAAAATAAATAAAATAATAGATAATTAATAGAGGTAGAAGTATGTTCAGGAACACCGCCTACCGCCTGTACCTATCAAGAAGCAGCAAATTCAATGGACGTACATAATTTCATATTGCTCGCATTCGTACGCAATTGCTCACTGGCGGAGAGAAATTAGTTGGGTGTACTTCCGTGAGTGCAAAGTGTGTTTGTGTGACTGATAGGAACAATCTTTATAATGTGTTCATGTTTAAATGGATTAATTAGAAAATGGATATAAAATAATAATATTCCAATAACAATATTATAAAAGATATATTCATTATTGTTTGGGGACACTAATGTTTTCACGATCTTAGTTCATTTCCACAAATAAGTGCTTAATGAACTTAATAAACTTTGTTTGATGAAAACTGATTTTTTAGATTAAGAACAAATAAAATTATTTTCTGGCGTTCTTCTCTCAAATGCCAACAATACCCTCTCAACGTACAGCATATAAAATACTGGATAAGTTAATAATGAATATTAACCGTTCCATCGCTTCCTTATTCTGCCTAGTTTCCTTCCTCGCCCCGAGATATTGACCCGGTACTACTGCCGCATACAATATACTGACGCAGAACTCCATGTCTGTATTCATAATCCTCTTACGGTTTTCGAGGGTCAATCATCGTATTTTATTTATGACTGTCCCTCAGTGCTATCTTTTACGGGTTTCACAACTTATCATAAAGATTTCAGGCCCTTTCACCAAATTTTCGCTTGAAATATTGTGTTAGGGTTTACGTTACCCCGTCGTACCGTTCATTGAATTTCAAGGCGGTGATTTTTTAACACAGTCCCGTGCTCTAGCCGGCTTTCATGGGCGGAGGGTAAGTGTTCCATTTACGTAACGACGCTCGTATATTTGACGCACTATCTTATGATAGTTCCCAAGTGACTCAACCCTGAAAAGCCGCGTATTTTCTACGAATTGTTATGTAGTATGTAGCTACCAAGTATGAAATTGAAGCAGCTCTTTAATTAAGTGAGCGAAGTTTGTCAAAGTTGTTTAACTAAAATATTGAGGTTCAGAGACCCATATTGGGACTTATTATCACAGCTGTCGTAACTTTGAGAGGTTGAGAGGTTTTGTTTAAGGTTTAGCTTAAACTCATAATAAACAATTTAACAAGCTTGTTGAAACTAATAAAAGATGCCAGCGTTCAAGCTACTTCCATCTTTGATTTTAGTTTTGTTTTAGTCATTAATTGGTGTTTTTTTTTTCAAATTTCTTATTAAACATAACAAGAGCTTTGTTTGATTTTCTGACTTCGTATCTACGCAGTGTGCGCTATGTGCACGTCAACGCGCATTAATAATATTTGTAAAGAACTTCTCAGAAATATAGTAACGCAAATGTTTGGAAATATGCGATGTTTCTTACTCTTTGACGCAAAAATGTACCTTCAATAACTTATGAATAATTAATTAAGTAATAATAATTTTAAACAAAAGAAGCTAATACTTAATGATTATAACGATGACTTTAAATTGTCCATCGATCTTTATCTAAAGCTTTCGTCGAAATCGAATAAAACTGGATATTCACTTATCTAAAAGGCTCTCTATTAGATTAGCTTACACAGTAGTATTGTAAATGTTTATTGTTTTAGTTTCTAGGCAGGTACGAAACGGCTTCGGCTTAAACCCAGTCTCGTAATCCTTTATCGCATCAAAGGTTATGTGATAGTGGAAAAGGTTAAATAACATTATCATTAAATTACTTTTAAATTTTCATAGTATTCAACAAATTAGAGCATAAAAAAGTAATGTAAATAATAAAATGAGTCTTATATAAGTGAGTGTTGTCAGAAAACACGTCTATTTTGTATAAAATTTTGGACACAATATAAAAAAGATTATAATGATGAAAAAACTAAGGCAATAATATCTTTTAAATTTACCTAAGCTTTTTTCTTCTTCTTCTAGACATAATTAACACAAAATAAATTAAAAATAACTTAAAACATAAATTTAGTATATTTACCTACATTTAGTAACAAAAAGGATAGTGCTAAAAAATCATATAAGTAATACATTTATTAGGTATTGAGTCAAAACTGGGATGGTTTCAGTTAAGAATAAAACAAGCGACCAGAGAAAATGACGATTACATAAAGGTCTGAGGTTTGTCCTTCGTCAACCAAAAACATTGTTATCGATAAGGACAAACACATTTGGAATCCAATTGTTTTATATTGCCTTACAATGGGTGAAAGTAGGCTAACCACACGTATCTTCATCGAGAGAGAGAGAAAGGTAATTACTAATATTATACTTGCAAAAGTTTTTGAGGATTTCACACACACATCGAATTGATTTTGATGAAACTGTACACTCACTTTTGGCCGGAAAATGCATTATAATGCGGGGAAGTCAAGTAAGTAGGTAAGATGGCGGATCCGATTTGGGTGAAATTTGGTATGGTCTGAAATTGTGGTAAAACAAATGCTGCTTTCTATTATTATAATAAAGGAAGTAAATTATATCTGTGCAAAATAAATACCTACTATAACAAAGGGAAGGTCGCGGGGTGTAGAGAGTTAGCCTTTACAATATGATAGGTGAGGTTGACGTGTAACATAACATACGATACCTGCAATTACGGTGCACACAATACTCATCTGATATCATGAATTTCGCCAACCATCGTAACATAACTATTACTGGATAAGTAGGTGTACGAGTAAATCATTTAGTATTTTATCTTATAAAACTTTTAAAGTGTAGTGTAAAAAGTAATTCCGGAACTTGAAACCGGAAGTCAGTAACACAGTAAGAATGAGAACAAAACAAACAGGAAGACTACCCTGCCTGTTGTCTCAAGCAGTGGCTAGCTTCCTTGCAATCTCGTTTTTGAAACAAACTTGCATTTCAAATTGCTTTTCCTCTCAAACTTTAGACTTGTCTTTAATCCCTTCGAGTGAAAATGTACAAACTTTGCAAATTCAAGCTCCAATTTTATGGGACAGATTTGACTTGCAAAATCAAACGGAGAATTTAAAACTAATTTTATTTGACAATAAAATTACGGTATTTAAGTTATATTAGAGATAGACAATTACGGATTTGTGACAACTATGTTAAGTCCCAATAGTTTTAATATAATTAAAGTAGATATGGCTCTATTTTTATCAGTAGGTATGTGGTATTTTGTACAGCAGGGTTGCCAAACATATCAAACTTGATATCACCCTGCAATAAAAAAAAATGACGCTGGCACACTTTATAAAAAAAAACAATCAAGGTACTACTAAGGTTAAGTAATAGGTTGACATTTAAAAAAAAAGGTTATTTAGTTTAGATAGACATAAAATCGCAAATAGAATATTTTAAGTAATAATTTAGCAGCCAGACCTTTTAATTACGCCGAATGAGACTAGCACTTAAAAATTCTCAAAGTCAACGCAAGTCAGATGTACTCAAAGTGAAAATCTGAATTATAACATAAACAGGCGCGTTGCTCCTCACACAAGTCGAGAGCCTTCGTTAGGGAAATACCCAAATCAAATTTGAAAGGAGACTCAAAGCCGTTAATGTTGGGGCATGACCCTGTGATGTCCTTTTCACGGTGAAATGTTACGGTTAAACTTTTATAATTCGTATGTACTTTTATGTTTGTTTATTTTTACTTGAAATTCGGTTGGAAAAACAGAATTCATGTTTTCACACACAATATTTTTAAAAATAATTTGGTTTTCATATTTTTTATTTTGAGTAAACTAAAGCGCTGACATTTTAATTAATAAGCACTTAAATGTTGGTTATCTTACTTCAATCGTTTTGAACATAATTGAATTCTTTGTTATCTCTACGTGTTATCGTTTAAATCCGTTCTAAAGCTCAAACAGCTTTGAGTTTAATTACTAAGAGGCTAGTGGCAATGTTTGTAAAGCATGTTTGTCCATTTGTTTCTAATCCCGAAGTCTATTAAGTCGATTCAGCGCTCCATTAAATCGATTGTGCAGCTCTCTCCGAGAAAAGGACTCAGATAAGGTTTCCAAGAGTTGTGGCCTATTTTTTATTTAACTCTTGAAATAGGAAGGTTTAGTTGTCTCTTTAATTCGAAACCAATTTGACTAAGGAAATTATTAAATACTAGATGACAGTAATATTTATTTACTCAAACTTGGTCAACGATTCGTAACCACATATTCGTACCTTATATTAAAATAAATTATTTATCATAGAAACATTATGCTCCTATCAAGCATTAAGTCTTTTCGGCTAGAATACCTCAGTGCCTTAAGACGAAAGTCTTCAACCAGTGTGTGTTGCCAGTGATGACATACGGATCCGAAACGTGGTGCTTCACTATCGGCCTCATCAACAGACTCAGAGTCGCTCAAAGGGCTATGGAGAGGGCTATGCTTGGGGTTTCCCTACGAGATCGAATCAGAAATGAGGAGATCCGTAGGAGAACGCGGGTCACCGGCGGGCCCAACGGATTAGCTCTTTGAAGTGGCAATGGGCAGGCCATATAGCGAGGAGAACGGATGGCCGATGGGGCCGAAAGGTTCTCGAGTGGAGACCACGGATCGGAAAACGCAGCGTTGGGCGTCCACCAACAAGGTGAACTGATGATTTGGTGAAGGCGGTCGGCTCGCGGTGGAAGCAGGCTGCGAGCGACCGCAATAACTGGAAGTCATATAGGGAGGCCTATGTCCAGCAGTGGACGTCCAATGGCTGAGATGATGATGATGAAGCATTAATAATTGAAATCTAAATTTCATAATAATTTAATTAGAAACTGTTATTGTAATAATGAGGATCACTGTCCCCCAAGTTTACAGCTATTGACATAGCAGCATTCGTAAACATATATGCGTATTAATCGTAAACCGCACTGAAATTCTTATTGTTGTTGTTTAATAAAAAGTCTCAGTGAAATCCATCAAGGCTTGTAACATGCGCAGCTGCCAACATTAATATTTTCCGTTGTGAAACAAAACCAATATCTGTAAAAGTTTCGCCTTGCCCCATTATTTATTCAGAGGCCTCTGCGTTTCTTAAGAGGCCTATTACGTGAAATCGCGAAATTGTTCGGTTTTCTCGTCCTAATTCTATGGTTTGCGTTAGTTGTTTGATATTACAATTACATCTTTATAATAGTTCGTTTTCTCCTCTACAAAAGTAGTAAGAAACATTTTAGATAACTTGTTTATATATTGAGTAATAATCATTCTCCGGATACATGTTTCGTAAAAAACGATCGAAGACCTGTTTTCTCAGCTCTAATTTGTAGATTCTAATGAATATGGGCGATAAAACTATTTTTTATTATGTTACGTATATCCTATTCTTCATTTAGAGTAGAGTACATTTTCGTTAAATGCTTTTATTCTAAAGATATACCGAATTTAATATCGACCGAAAATGCTTCGAAACAAACCTCAATAACTCCGAAGTTCTAAATCAATGGGACGTCATATTTATATCAAAATATTTATCAACATTTGCTTAAACTATGATATTAATTTTAATTTGTAGAACGGTTTTGGTAATTTTTTATGAATAAAATAAAACTACCATAATTTAGTAGTTTTTTCATTCAGCCGGCTTTTTCCATTTAGTACCGCGCGAGCGCTTGTCGAGGTCGGACCTATGTCGGTTGTTCTTGAATAAAATATAGAAATATTTCGTAAAATGTCAGTGTGTGGGACTGTCAATTGCTGTAAAAACGCTGTTAGTGTGCGTGTATGTGTTATTGCGATACTACGACCGACATAAGTTGATCCGTTGATAACGATCAATTGTTATTTTTATTGATAACGGTCAATTATTGTTGTTGCTGGCCTAAGAATTGTACCAAATGTTGCTGGCCTAAGAATTGTACCACATCATTGTCATCTTGTTTTACCTTATTTATTTGGAGGTTATGCTGTAGGATGTGGATTGCATATCTAAAGTTATCTATCCTAATTAAAAAACAACAAGGCAACTTTTTTTGGTGAAACCGTCCAACGACTAAATGTAATTATGCCTATGATTTTTTTAGATTATGACTAACTTGCCGACCCGCCGACAGCTGCGCTTGCGTTTTTACGTTATTTACTAGTTTATGTTTTATAGCCTTTTTCGATCATTTTACTATCCAATACTGAAATCATATTTTAAATCGGACCCGCGGTTCCTGAGTAGCACGTTCAAACAAATAAACAAGCAATCTCCTCAGCTTGATAATTGTAGTATAGATTTCCATAATATTTATTACAAAGAAAATATTCCGTAATTTTTTGTTCTTATTTTTACCGAGTATCCAATATGTAAACAATAAATAATGTACCTTTCTAATAAATATATTATTTATTGTAAACATTAAATAATTGTACCTTTCTAATAAATACAGGGCGTCCCAAAGTTATGGGCCATGGAGGGGAAGTACCTTAAATATCGTAGATAGTGAATTTTGCTCAAAGAAGACTTCATTTTATTTTTAAAAGTTAGTAATTCTGGATTCATAGATTTTCTAAAAATTACTTGCTTTGTCTGGGAATCGAACCGACTTACATGTAGAAAAAAAAACTCTATTTTTATGATACCAATCGAAAGAATAGCTAAAAAATAATAACTCTGCTTAAGTAACATAGTATTTTAAAAGAAAGGAACAACGTGAAATTAATTATTTTAATCAAATAAAAAACATGAAACATTTTTTTTGTAAATTAATTAATTAAATTACTTACTTTTTAAAATAAAATGAAGTCTTCTTTGAGCAAAATTCACTATCAACGATATATATGGTACTTCCCCTTCATGGCCCATAATTTTGGAACGCCCTGTATATAAAATAACACCCCTATTCACGTTCGCACTGCTGGGATAGGGACTTCTCTCTTGACGAGATAGATTAGGCCTTAATTCACCACGCTGGCCAAGTGCGGGTTGGTTTTTTTTAATATAAAAATTAAATATTTTAAATAAGTTCGTAATAAAATAAAAATAAATAGTTTATCAAAATAAAAATATAATGGGAATTATTCAAGATGACATATGTAGATAAATGGATATTCTACATCTGTGTATGACATATGTAGATAAATGGATACCAATAAATATAAAAATAAATATAAAGTTCGAAACTACAAAAATAATACCTAAACATAATTAAAACCTTCATTAACGAAACTTTTATTTATTCAAACACAAATATACCATCTAACAAAACAAGCAACTTAAATATAGGGAATATAATTTATTTGTTTTGTTATAATTAGAATTTGTATTTAGTACGTTCAATTTAGACTTTCGAACTTACATAAAGTCCCAACATTCGACAAAAAAAAAACATTTAATTACAAACCTACACACCAAATTTCAGAAGAATCGGTTTAAAAATGAGCCCATAAGATGAGATGAATGAGGACATTTAACTTCAATAAGACTATTTTCAGTTTTATTCTTATATATATAATTATTAATCATGAATGTTTTAATTTAAAATTATGTACCTACTTAATTGATTTCAAATAATCAATCAGATTTAAAATAAATATTGATATTATTAAGATAAAACATAATTGATTCAAATATTGAAATAAAAATATCCACCATTTTGAATTTAGGAAAATATATTAAACACCTATCAATTAAATAAAAACATTAATATAATAATTATTTCGGAATGAAACTGAAAAAAAATCCACTCAATAAAATGGAATTTATTCGATGCCATTTTCTACAGATCTAAAATAATTATTAGTATATTTGTATGTTTTAGATCGACGAAGTATCAAGATCATTTAGTATTTTTCATAGAATTCGCGTGACGCGCCGGTCACGTGGTGCATAAAATATCCAATTTCGCAAAACTTCGTAAAGTCACAAGGCTCTTAAGTTTCGGCGAGCGGGCGGGCGTCCGTGCCGGTGTTATAAAAGGACCGGCCTTGTCGATCGCTCCTGACACAATCGCTGGCAATTTTCCCCGGAAATCTCCGAGTTTGCGCATAAAGGAGCCTCGTATAAATTTCGTTTTAGTTACAAAGCCCACTCGCGACGCCATGCTTTTAATAATGGAGCGTGCATCGCAGTAGTGACGTAAGTGTCGCGTGGGTACGGCTCAGCACACGCGTAGACCGGCTGATACGGAATACCTACCTCGCGTATTTTTGCAAAATGCACCCCATTTTTATGCAACAAGAGCGCATGCATGAACATGTGCACGCATTGTGTGTTTTACAGTATTTCAATTAGTTTGAATAAACCACATGTCATACATACCTAGGCTGAAAAAAATTGTAGCAACTTTTACATTTAGCTTTCACTAAATCATCCGGCGTGTCAGCGATTTAGCTATTACTGAGTCTCTATAGACGATGGATAAAGTTATCCATCGTATACTGGCAAAACTGGTACCAATTACAAACAAATCAAAGGTCGTGAATGAAATGTCAGTAAAGAATCCCTAAAGTCAAGATGGTTAGAATCTATGTTCGGTAAAAAGAGTAAAAATACCAATACCGGTTGTTTGGTCTCGAGCCATCAATCAGAAGGCCTAAATCAAAGTGTCAACCCGTATTTTCATGAAAAGAATGATATTAATGTAATAAAACCTCCTAATTGAAGAGCTTCATTTTAAATTTCAGACATAATTTGATTGATGGAAGAGCCTCCGATTGCATTGCATTTTTCCTTTTTGATGAATTCACATTTAGGCCCCAAGGCTGCCGAGTTTCTGCCAAAGCCTAATGAATAAGGGCGGTTGCTGCCGTCTAAGGTATTTTGTTTGAGGTTTACCCTACGTAGGTATCGTCGCAATTTAATTTACTCGGAGAATGGGGTAACGCATCCTTTGTCTTTGTATAAGATACCTCTGATTAGCATGAAGCTGAAATAAGATTTGAATAACTGAGGGATGAAATGGAAGAATTGGAGTTGAACGGGAGTCTCTGCTCAACATCTGTATTGTGTGAAGCGGGCGTGACGTCATTAATCGCACTGTCGTTGATGGATGGCTGTTGTTGGGAACGATTTAACGGTTATTGCTGGCAACTAAATGAAAGAACTTCAGAATCCTGGGCGCCTGTTGGAGTTGTAGCGATTTGTTGGAGAATAAGATTATTGTTGTTTGTTTAATGTTTGTATCTTTGTTGTTAAGTAACTTATGTAGAGTTTTGGGAAGGATTTATTATTTTCAAAATTTTAAAGAGTAGGTAACACTTATGGTTTAAAAATATGGTTTTATAAAATATGTTCAATAAAGGAGTTTTAATAAAAAAACCATTTGAATTATCCTGCTTTGACAAAGTAACAAATTTAATTAAAGAAATTAAAGAAAGTTTAATGGAATAATTTTATTGACTTATGCGCGACATTACCCGCTTTTTATAATATTTCCGGAAAAAAAGATCTACTGATTGAATGAATTTTTTTTAAAAATATGAACAATAAAACTACCTAATAGTATGACCATTTCGTAGTTGGCAACCCTAAAGTGTTTTGAGGCATAAAATCAAGCCCATAGCAAATACTCTCAGAAGTATTTTGTAAATGCAAATCAGGGTTAAGCAAAATAGTTGGGCTCAAGATGATTTAGAAGCGCCATTTTTCCCGGCTGACCTCGCGTTAACGTAAATAAACTACAACCCTTTTACCAATTCTAAATTCTAAGAGTTGGAAGACTTCTTAAAGATTAGATGGACTAAGCAGAGGATTATAAATAAATCAGGCTTGGGACGCTTAAAAATGATAGCCTCTTAAATCGTAATACATTTGTAGCATTAAATTCTGAAAATGTTCCCTCGTACTCCACTTAAAAGGATTAGCATAATAAAACTAAATAGGAGTTTGGGCGATTAGACGCCTAGTGACAATTTAAAATATTTCATCTGGGCTAAGGCTTTTTTAAATCTTTGCAATAAATTGAAGTTAATTTTAATTAATAAAAAATATAACTACTGCTATAATCTAATTTTATGTTTATTATTGTATATTTTCTGTTCTTTATGTAATAACTTAATAACATACATACATAAGGTAGTGCTATAGTGTCTACGGTACGGTTCAAAGCCTATGTATTTACCCAAAGCCTTAGAATCTTGCTGCTGCATAAATTAATAGACTAGACATCGCATGACCTAAAACGGAGCTACCTTAAATTAATAACACTATCTGTGGAAATCCAATCATCCGTAAGTTCTAACCCTCGTATGCATAATGAATATTATGCACAATATGCACATGTTACGTGAAATGTTGTTGTCATTAGCACACATTCACACATTCTCTTTGACACAACTGTCAAGGAGTAGGGTCACCTACATAGGTATTTTATAAATGTGCTGAGTTGAAAAGAAGGATAAGAATAATATTAAACATCTCACTTGTGAAATCTTATTCTAAATTATGTAACCATTACCTCCTGTAACTAGTCCTCCTGTAGAGTAATGGAACGATTCCGTAATTTCTTTAATAAATTTAAAACTATTAATTAAATAAAATTATTAAGTGAAGTAACAAGAAGATAAGATTATCTCCGCAAGATATGGACAATTTACTACAATTAGTATAATTCCTTTCATAGTTTAAAATTCAAAGCTCACACATTTTTATTTTTAACTGGTTAAATGAATCAAATTGAATCAACTACATGGACGTTTTTTGCGAATACGAGCTATGCGGTTTTGAATAATTAGAAATATGTTAAAAATTCAGATGAATCGAAAAGTTCTACAGTTTTGTAAGTTTATTGTAGAAATTGCATAGTCAGTTTAAATATTACAGATAAAGGTAGAATTAGTATCTATGAATCTGGCTAGTTTTATTTTTCATTTATTTATGTTATTGATAGTTTCAACATCACAAAAGGATCTTATTTTTCTACTACGATATTTACGATAATTGACAAGAAATACCATTATTCTGAAAACCTTCTTACAATAATATCAATACTGCTTGTTGTTTGATCTGTTCCATAACCCATGTTAAAAATAACAAGCTAACAAAAGCAAAAGTAATATTTCTACACAAAACGATGGTGAAGTGAAATATTTTATGGACTGTATTGCCATGAAACTGCCGTGACCTAGAACTACTGACATTGTTGTTTCTGAAACCACGGAATTTGCAAATTGCAATTCACTTTTAGCATTATACACGACTTGTACAGCATGCTATGTTTGGCCCCTC
Organism: Chloroclystis v-ata; assembly: GCA_963691955.1. Classification (NCBI taxonomy): domain Eukaryota; kingdom Metazoa; phylum Arthropoda; class Insecta; order Lepidoptera; family Geometridae; genus Chloroclystis; species Chloroclystis v-ata. Next base: position 10,241,048 of record OY829905.1, read on the forward strand.
CCCTTTAAGCATACTATCAAAATAATACCTACAATGGCAATGCTTTAGAAGTGGCATTGATTTTTATGGCAAGATGTACAATAGCTTTTTGCGCTGAACGCCAAAAAAAAACGTTTGTGGAGGTATCTGACAGTTTCTAAATAGATAAAATAACAAGAATCAAATAATTTGACAACAGTATCTGCATTTCAATTTCGTAAAGCTCCTATTATCTTGGGGGTATGTTTAGTTGTGGAAATTGTGTTTGTTCTCGCGAGTCGCTACTATTCAAGGGTCAAATAATTATTAAAACAAAGCCAGGCATTGTTCGCTGCGACCCAAGCGCCGCGGAACAATAAGTCCAAACCGAAATCTTATTGTTTGGGGTATAAACTCTAAGGGTCTACTCCACAAAGTCTAAGTTAGGTATTGAATGACTATTATAAAAGTGTATTAATATTGCTAGTAGTTCATTATTATTACGAAATATTATCATGATCCATGGTAAGATTATGTAAAGTAAATGATACCATGAGGATAGTGTAGGGACAATAAATAAATAATAAATATAGCAGGACAATTCACACAGCATCATCTAGGGTCGTCGTAAGTTAAGTAAGTCGTGGTACTAAATTTCTGGTATACTAGCTAATCAAGGGTCTGTTATAAAAAATCTTTGTCAAATATATGGTTGCAAGCTGAGTTATAAAATATTTTTTCTTGGGCATTGTGAAACTGGCCCTAAGAGCAGCTCTTTATCGCAAACAAGGGTGAAAGCCGCCCGGAAACTTTTCTGATAACAAAGTATTCGGCCTCAAACTAACGCGATAAATGAACTCAATGTTTAATGGCTGGAAGAAACTCTATACTTAGCCTTAATTAGGTCATGTGTTAAGTATCAATTTGGTCTGGCAGCAGGATTTATCACCTTGCGAGAAGAGATATTTGTGGATGCTTCATGGAAAGCTATTTTGGTTTTACAATTTTTTTGTTGTTTTTCATGGGTTTGAACTTTAGTTTAAAAGAAGAGGTTCTTAAATTGACCTTTTGTTTCCTTTCTTTTAATAGGATGATCTGATTCAAATATTTTCTGTGCTAATATTTTGATTCTGTTGATTTGACGTTGAATTATAATTCCAGGATATTATAAACCTATTCTATTTATAATATCCGATGGATGTCATTATCATGTTTTAAGTACAGACTAACAGAAAATGATAAAATACCGTTTGGGTAGTTAAAGCATAATTGTCAACATGAAACTTCATTTCAAAGTACTCACCTACTACGTCACAATTATAAATGAAATTTTCACCTACATCAGAATTTCGCACGCGACTTTACGTGACAGGAGATTTTAATTAGTATTTGTAACTGCACGGTAGTGAAGGGGGCCATATAATGAGGTTTTGTCTTCCTCCTTCCTTAGAGAACAAAAACTTGGTAATTAGTAGGATTCACCTCTAACGAGACATCGCTATCTTGATCCTTAAAAACAGGGTAGAGTCGTTGTTCAGCTTGGATCAAGAATTCCGCGTAATTAACAAAAATATAAAACTTAATTATTAAAATAAGATAATCTTAGGTGCATCGCCTAAGAATGTAACAATGTTAGGACTAATTAACAAAATAAATAAAATATTCCTATATATATAATAACATAATTATTGTATTTCACTTTCAAAATTTTCGTGAGTTATACTATTCATTTTGTACAACGGGAATTACTCACGTATTTATAATTACGCGCGGTTCTCACGCGCGCGCGACCTGAGAGGAGACGGGGCACGGCGGGACGCTCACTCCTCCTGATAAAGACTGCTCTTGTTGTGGTCGAAACGTCGAGAGTTGTTTAACTCCTATGTAAATACGTGAGTAATTCCCGTTGTACAAAATGAATAACATATTGTATGTCCTAAACCGGATAAAATTGTTGATACTACAAAATATGTAACAAACAACTCCTTGTACACAATTTGACAATAAAGTTTTCTTTATCTTTATCTTTATTCAATAAATATTTTCAGGTTGAAGATAGAAGGATTGTGTTAATTTAAGTTTTCAGTTTTTAATTGTTTGCAGTACAATTTTTTTTATTCTTCAATATCTTCATGTTGCTATTGATAATAATAACAAGCAGTTAAGCTTCGTATAATTTACGGATAAAAATCTGTAATGGTTGGCTTTTCCATAATTTAGTGGCTATTAACCGATAAACAAAACATACATCACTATTTTACTGTTAGATGAGGGTAAAAAGGGATCAGCGGGTAAAAAGGATTCAATAAAGCGTAAACGCACCGTGTCGACAGATTTTGGTTCCGAACGATTAATGTTACAGATAATTTCGCTTCCTTTCTACCTAAAACGGTGCTTGCAGTTTCCTGAAAAATTCGCTTTGGATGGAAACTTAAATAAAAAAAATATAAATTTGTCATTGTTTTAATGAAAACTAGCTTTCCGCCCCGCGGCTTTGCCCGCGTTCTCTACACTTTCCCGCAATGTTCTTTGCTATAAACCTCACACAACCCGAGACCTTTCCAACGAATGCTAAACATATATTTATTAATAGATAGATATCGTTTACGAATTCTTAGTATTATATAAAAGACAAGCTGACCAGCTCGCGGCTACTGTAAATATTTCTAAAGCAGACATAAATCAGCCCAGCCGTTTTTGAGTTATTTTTATGTACAAAGATTGTTCCTACCTATACCTACTGCCGCAATCGACATTAGTGTCGAGTGTCAGTGTCAGCTTGAAACTACGGTGTGCAACTTGAAGAATAGTCATTCTTTCTTTGCTAGAAACACTAGTCTGCAAATAGTTGAGAACACAGCAATTTTCGAAAGCAAAGCTAAACACGAAACATTTAACTGGCAATTTTAGAACTTTTGGCTGAACTAAAGCACAAATTAGGACGGGAAACTACATTACCTGTCTACATAACGTTTTAATTATTTACCTGCTACTACACGTATGCTGGTCAATTTGCTTGTTTACCATTTTCCTGATTAAAAAGACATTATGATTCAATTTCACTATTTAAACTGATAGTGTCAGTTGGGTTACGGTCTCAGACAGTAAGTTTAATTATAATTATGTATTCTAATATGTTTAAGTCAGCTCTTATTTTAGAATAAAATAACTTTAATAATAAATTCCAGCAGTAGGAAACCCAGGATAACTAAAATAAATAATTTTTATGATTATAAAATATTAACTCTGATAAACTACCTATGTTTCAGAAGGGTTAAATAAAGAAGCGTTCAAAGATTCCTACGTCATTTAGAATTGCTTCCGCTTCGCGAGGCAACACATTTGTTACATATTCCTAGTTACTCTTATCTCTAAGCTTATATCAATATGTTATTCTTATCTTTAAGTTAATTAGTTTATAAGTTAATATGTTTGTGTACATTCCCATAACTTAAATATGTTTGTCTTCACACCATTAGCTAATATCTGTAAAATTCCAAATGTTCTTATTATCACATCATTAGATCAAAGTCCCTATTAACATTAACCCCACTCCAGTTAGAACCCTTAGTATAAATACAATTTAATCTTTCAAACATGATCACTTCATTCCCGAACTCTAATGTATCACTAAATCCTAAAATCTGTGTAAACCTTACTAAATATTTTTAAAAGTAAATTGTGCTCTTAAATTGTAACATGACGCAACTGCGTCTATTATACATACAATACAATACAGAAATACTTTATTCTACACCAAAACAAACAAATAATTACTTACATAATATAACAAAAGAAACAAGTATAGTGGGCGAACTTGTCGCTGAAGAGCGTTCTCTTCTAGGCAACCTTTATGTGTATTTTTTAATGTTTACCTATACTTTTTTTAAGTTTGTTCTCGTTACTCCTATGGGGTGTACAATAAACTGTTTTTGATTGATTGATATACTAAGGCTAGGCCAGGCCACAAAGCCTTATTTTCTGAATTCTCGAAACTTACACTCATAATTCAATCAACACTTCAATCCACGGTCCACTCAGTACGGCTGCAGTGAGCCACATGTTGCGAAGAGATTCGTAGCCTGTTTGCAACACTCCTTGGAGGTGTTACATATTCCTAGTTACTCTTATCTCTAAGCTTATATCAATATGTTATTCTTATCTTTAAGTTAATTAGTTTATAAGTTAATATGTTTGTGTACATTCCCATAACTTAAATATGTTTGTCTTCACACCATTAGCTAATATCTGTAAAATTCCAAATGTTCTTATTATCACATCATTAGATCAAAGTCCCTATTAACATTAACCCCACTCCAGTTAGAACCCTTAGTATAAATACAATGTAATCTTTCAAACCATGATCACTTCATTCCCGAACTCTTGTATCACTAAATCCTAAAATCTGTGTAAACCTTAATAAATATTTTTAAAAGTAAATTGTGCTCTTAAATTGTAACATGACGCAACTGCGTCTATTATACATACAATACAATACAGAAATACTTTATTCTACACCAAAACAAACAAATAATTACTTACATAATATAACACATTCATGTGCTTGTGAGTCAAGTGGCTCTTAAAATAAAGGAGAAACATGCGACTAGTCTGATATCTTAGCGGAAAATATTTCTGAATTCGGCGATGTCATTGATTTGCAAAAAGTTGAAATAAAACGAAATTTTGGAATGATTATTAACTGTACTATGTGTGTTGGATTGGCCGAATATAATCAATTTGCGATTACAGTAAAAAAAAATAACAAAACATTTTAAAGCGAACCTACGATATCAAGGAAAATCAGTAAATTATTACTGAAAAAGGAATTGCTACGATACGAGTCCAACCGGCCGGTCATGAAAATAAAATATGACCAACCTTATTAGAAGAGCGGTACCTACGCACATACTCTGCCGCTCCAATGTGACCTTACCTTATCTCGGAATAACACAACACAAGCCAATTCAATTCTTATTCCAATAGCCATAAGAACATCCACATAATGTTAGCTTTTTATTACCAGTATGAGTATTCTGCGTGGTTTCGGTGCGTGCCGTGCAGTCGTTACTTTCGACTACTGCCTTATTAATATCGCGCTAATTCACAATGTAGAAAAATAGCTTCAGCAATCGATGGACCTTCTTGTCACCTTGAGCCGTTTCATGAAACAGCTGTGCCCGTAATGGAATTTTAATGAATGGTCATTTGGAAAGTTGCAGCTATAAAATATTGTTTTGTTTTCGTAGATTGAAGTTTTATGTAGCATTGAACTGTGCACGCGAAAACTTTCCTCGTTATGGTGGTAGCCAAGGCTTTGAATTAAATTCTCAAATCTAGTATGAATTAGTTTCCATCAAAATATCACTTAAACGTACTCAATGATATTATAGAAACCATGGAAAATAAGCGGGCGTGTCAACTAGTTATGTATAATCAGCATGATTGCTGTCGCAATGAATTGGCACAACTCTTCTTCTACATAAATTCCTTAGCCGCTTAGACAACTATTGTCTGGGGGTTTTATAATGTATAATAAAAAAATCTTATTATTATCAGAAATCTAGCATCCGTAACACAAGCGTCAAGCTCACCGCGAGGTTAGATGTTGCTGTGTGAATTGTCCATCAATATATATATTTTTAATAATAATAATAAAGCCATTTATTTCCAAACTTATTTAACATTTCCATTTTAACTTATTCATCTTAATCTTAATTGATTCTAGCATTTCATTTCATAATAAGTATATAATTGGTACATGTCATTTCTTAGATAATTATAATATGTCAAAGTTAATTAGTTAAATTTAAATAATAAGCACAAAGTAATTTATAGTTTGGACGCCCATCTGAGGGCGAAGGCCTCCTCCATCGTCTTCCAGGTTTGCCTGTCTAAGGCGAGTCTCGTCCAGGTAGGTCCGGCGGCCTCCTCGATGTCGTCGTCGTTTATATATATTTTTACATAATTATAATAAACCTTAGTTGGACTTAACAATAGAAATTCACAATATCAGCGTTAACTATATAGCAACGAAGCGATGGTTTGAAAATAATCCCAAACGTAAGTTGAAATGTCGGTAATCAAAAACTATAATGGCTCTATCATACAAACGATCCCAAAAAGTAATCAAGCAACGCCTGAAAACCAACTAACTAGGTTGTAAAAAATATCGTGTCTGAATAAGGAAACATTAATCAAAAGCTTTATACTTTGCCTTGACCTCATTTGCTAGTCCATTGCTATGAAACGTTGTGTTTTTCAAGGGCAGTAAAACTATTTTTTGTATTGATAGGTATCGATTACCATTAACTTCCAAATAAAAGGACGGATTTTTGGGTAACAAGATCTAAGTTTTATCATGAACGTTTCTAAATATCTTCATATTTTATTTTGATCTAAATAAGTTTCCATCTTTATTTCACGAAAAGCTTTTGATTTTGTCCTTAATCATGTTTTATTTTCAATTCGTTTATTAGATATAGATAACATTTGCTTTGAAAAAATAAATGAGAAATTTTTCATCAGAAATCAGATCAATACAACCCAAATAAACAAGTCAGATTCAAGGCTCTACGCAATAAAGTGCCAAAAAGCTTCGACAGTACATCCATATGCAATTACTTTCTCTCGATCTTACTGCTCTGAAATAAAGTACATGTTAATAAAATACATCCTTAGTTACAAGATTGTGTAGATAAGGAAAATGTCCGTATGTCGTGTGTCTGTAACATACTCTACACATATACAGGATATCTTATTGATAGATAGTTACTGACTAGGCGCTCTGGCAATTCATAAATATGGAAATGATTTACCAACGGAGTTTGGTAAAGTTTATTAGGGCTGCTACGATTGTTCCTAAGCGCCTGGTTCTATGATTATGATCTAAAAGTATTTAATGATTGTGTTTTTGTGAATGTGTGTGTTTGTATTTTTACAATTTAATTTATAGTAGGTATTATCCAAAGTTGTTTTATTTTCTTAATTCGCATGAATAGGTACATGGTGCCCAGCAGACTGTTCAACATATTTGGCAAGACAAAAACCTTTTAGTTAAACTATGACAACATTCACGTTAATTTGTACAATAACTGGGTAAAAGTTTTAAAACGGCCATAAAATTTATTAATCAAAAAAATAACTTGTGCAAAACTCGCACTCGCACTCGGCTTTAACCAAAGAAATTCAACCCGTTCTCCGTTAGTTGGAAAGTTTTCACGACACCCCTGAGATGTAAGTTAATCAGAGATTACGGGTCAGTAGTCGAGTTAAAATTGAGGCCGTCGGCTGTAAGACGCCAATTATAAGGGTTCCACGGCTCGCTGAACAAGAAGGCGATGCGTGTGCAAGATGTTGACAAAAGCACACCCGCGCGTGTTACCTAAGGGTTCATACTGATGCGGGTTAAATACCACCACAATTACTGAACTAACAATTACCTACTGAAGCTTTAGTAGGTTCTTATCTTAATTTTACTTAGATTGGACATACGAATTGCGTGTTAATATCTGTTTGTGGCCTTGGACCTAGAAAATACCAATTTAAATGCGATTTCAAGCCGGCAGTGATGTTTTTTTTTAATGCTAACAGTTAAATTCATACAGCAACATCCAGTCCAGCCCTGTAGTAAGCTCGAAGCTTTTGGAACGGAAAATTTTATATTCCTATATCATAAGTTTTATCTAAGCCAATGTTCCAGTGACCAAATTTGCATTAAGTTATTCCACAAATTAATGTTGTAAAATGGTAGTTTCCACCGAAATAGAGCAATTTCGCTTCAAGTTACAAAATGGAGTCACCATTGTCTGCTAACGGCAAGCGTAACTTGTGACAAATAATTCAGCGTTACCGTTTTATAGCTAACTAGGTAAATGCACTATCCGCCATTCCAACCAGCACAGTCGTAAAAATAAGGAAGGCGTTTTACGGCGCCCTGCCCGACAAACCTACAATGGAATGGAATCAATACGTTTCCGCACGTGTTATATTGAACTGTATTTTTTAACAAAGCTTTTTAGGTATATCTAATTCAAAAATCCATATAATAGTAACATTTTATGGTGATTATTATTTATACTCACTAATAAGTCAAAACGTCTGATGTCTGAAATGATGTAGAATTAATTAATCTTATTTTTTAGTTGCGACGAATAGATAATCTACAGCTTGTCGCAGTATCTTTAATACATATTATTAACCTTTAAAGTATAAAAACTAAATAGTTTATTTTATTTCGCTAAGAATTTTACTTATTTGTAGCCGAGAGGGTTCAAATGAGGCGCCATAATTAACTTACGAAAAAAATTCCTAGTTCGCGCTGGAGATTTTAAAATGTAAAAGCTTTGTTATTTACTTCCTGTGAGACCTGAGAGACTTATTTGATACTCGGAAAATAAATTAAATTATGCTTCGGGTACCTAAGTACAACGTCGTTATAGTAATATTGTATGATGAATGTGGGGTGACGCATAATCTTATAGAAAAGAAGCAACTCGCGGGAATCCATCTTTTGTTTTCCCGCGAGATGACGAATAACCCGGCACTCTACCTTTTTCAGAAACTGGCGTAAGTCTTAAGCAAACCACCTCAACTCATACTTGAATATACTATGAAGAAGCTCTACATGGCCTGTGATAAACAGCAGGTGTACAACATTATGGCTATAATATAAAGCTTGTGGGCTTAAATAACTCTTTATAGCGTTCAAGTCCTTTTTAACATTTTTAAGATGTTTTAGCTTTTAGTATTGAAAATTTGTATTTGTACGAGTATGTGATGGTCATATAACAAAAGACTAAGCTTGCGTTGTTTTTTGAAAACCCAAGGTCAAAACTACCTTTCATTACTGGAAGCGAAATAACAAATTGCAAAAAATCATAAAAAATCGTCTATGTAACAATTAACAAGACTTTCTTTTAGTGTTTAGTAATAAAAATGCGTAAAGAAATAGGTTGTAGCGGCTACAACAGAATTTGAAAATCTTGGTTAATCCGTGTACAACTTCGGTACTAAGGAATGTTTGTGCAGCGTTTTATAATCCAACTTGCATGTTGTTACACTGGTAAAACCTTCGGCTTGTACGAATGTAACAACATGCATCGGAGTCATAGCAGTTTTATCACTATCTAAGACGATATTATTCTTGACTTCAAAGTTATCTTGGCTCCATTAAAAGTTATGGGGTATTTAATTTTTTTAAATAAAGATATGTAGAATATGTGATTTGGATGTACCAGAATGTGTGAAATTCTAAACAAATTTCATTTCTGGCCGCTAAAAAAAAAAATCAACGGCACGGCTGAAATAAATAAAACACAAACAACTTTGTTGTTCTGTCAGAATCTTACTGTCTAACAAATGCCACAAGCAGTTCAATTTATTTAACCTTTTTGTTGATTTTTCCAATTCTCACCGTCGCCATTAACTTTTACCGTCTACCCGCGTTTTCATTTGCATTCATTTTATTGTTTCTTGAATGGTTATACCGTACTTTAACGTCTAATAAAGGTGCTATTGCATTCACAACAGATCATTAAAGGAAATAGTCTTTTTATTGCGATTGTGAATAAACTAGTTGCTTTTTAGGGCGTCTTAACCTTGTAGATTATTACCGAGAATTCCTATTTAGGCTTTGAAGCTTATATCACTAGTCGTTGACGTGTATCATATAATATAAGGAAAAGATACAAAAAAAAATTTACTTTGATTTTTAAATTAGTTTTAACTTAATTTTTGGTACTTGTCTGGAAATATTTTTCAAATTATTAACAATAATTTGCACGAGTGACGTTAGAGTGCACGCAACAGCTATGACAAAAATGCTTTATGGTTATTAATTAACTCGCAATTCATTCTAATATAAACATAGTTTATCACTTTATTAGAAAGTTACAATACATCAAAATATCGGATCTGCAGAGAACTATCCATTTATAAATTGGTATGACCCTAATAGCAAAAAGTTAACCTTTGAATCACATTTAAGTATCTGAAGTTATCTAATTCATTGAACGTATTTTCTCTCGAGACTTCTTCCTTCGCTGTTTTCTGGAATTTCCCAGGACAACTTCGTTCACTATAATCGTATCTTCTTAAGGATATATTGTCATAAAGTTCATTTTTATATGGAATATACGACAAGTCTTACAGCTTAGCTGAAACTTTTTGCAAGTTGGGGGTAAGGGTCTATGATTCACTGCAAGCATTGGCTCTATCGTTAAAGTCACGATGTCTCGATAATATGACAATTTCCTGTAGAAGACCCTCCTTTGCAGTTCAAATTGCTTGAAAATACAGAAATTGGTTTGTGTGATTTCGCATTTACATTTACATGAATACTGTATTTACTAGAACTTTGAACTTTGATTTGACGATGAACATAGCGAATGCAATAATAACAAGAATGCTATTGAAGTTTTCGGTAAGTATATTTTAGCTAGTTTATCTAACAAAGGTAGTTGATTTTTGCAAAGCTTTTAACGGTACTGGTAATTAAAAATGGAGCAATATACGCAAACTTACGGGCAGTTTACATACCTACAGATCGATCGCATAAACACGGGCAGTTTACAAACCTACACAGATCAATAACTTCTTAATACGTTGTATTAATACTTGTATTCTACCTTTTGCTTTATTATCTAGTCAATCTACGAGTAGCTGAATGTTGACGCCATTACTTTAAAGTTTGAAACTAATGTCACTTAAACTACTTTATCAGGCTCGAATTTTCACTGTGTATTTACTAGAAATTCTATTAATTCAATTCTCGCATGCCACCGTTTCCATTAAAACCAAAAGTATGAGCAGGTAAATGGTTAGAGACAACCACCAGTTAGCTCGCGTATTAGCCCAGTTAGTAAGTCACGCGAGCGCCCTTCGCCGATTTATCATGTGAACTAGGTGTGTCCAGCTGCTTTATTTAATAACTCCATCCACAGGTAGAGCAAGATAAATAGCCTTATTATTCGGGGTTCAGGGGGATTTACGTTGAGATAGTGTTTTTAGAGAGCTTTGGCTGTTTCATACTTTTTGGAGAATAATTGATCGTAGTTTACGTTGTGAGACAATATCTAAAATAATATTTAACGTTTATTAGATCGCATAAGCATTGATTTGAGTAGAAGTACACCATAGTAAAATTACAAAATACCTATTTTACGTTCAACTGTGTGGATTGTTAATTTGGTCGACGAAAGCAAAGTATGGTGAAAACTTAGTTTATTTTTTAATTTCTGGGATACTTGCGTTAAAAATTGGTCCATTTATCTATTACGAAAATATTCTTGGAAAATTTTACGAAGTCGATACCGTCGTAATTTTTATAGTGTATTATATTCTTTGACAGCCTAGAGCAGACAGGATTATTACGGTGGACTGACCTCATACCTAATTCAATTTACCAGCAGCACAATAACATGAAACTTCTGATTACGTATGCTGTTTGCATTGCGAGTAGAAAGCTAAGTTTCAGTCGGTGGAATTACTTACACAGAGTTCGTTGACAGATGTCCATATTTTACTACCCACGTACCAACTACGTAACAAATGCTCCAGTTTGTATCCTCAGTTCTGCCATCACTTACATGGACCTTGCAAAAACGTTGAAAAAACCCGCGGTTAACAGTACGCACTCTCAACGTTGTTTATTTGAGAGCAAACACATCACTCAAGCCGGGCGCTTGAATTACTTATTTGTTTCATACATAAATGTGTTCTGAATTTGACACAAAGCGGCTTGAAAAACACTTGCGCAGCAGTTTAATTTGACGAAGTTTTTCGAGTTCTCGTGAAATGTTACATTGTAATATCGCGAAGTCAAATAACAATGCGCCAAGCGAGACGTATCGTCATAAAGAAAACATTTTCCTTGGCTCTGTTCCCTAAGAAAATAAACATGGGTATTTTCTTTATACTGAAGTGTAAGCATCATCGGCAATCTGATTTGTTGATATGAGAACGATCTTGGAGGAACGAATCAAAGGTCTTTAATTTGGTATTTTGATTGTAGGGCCATGAAATTTTTGTATTGGTTATTAGATTTTTATATTATACTTACTGAGGTAAAATATATAAATCTAAATAATTATACATTCATAACGTTTGAAATCTGAGATGAATGAACACTACATAAGTACATTAAAGTTTTCATTATACAGATACTTTGAACACATAAAATCTAATAACAACTTCCTGTACCTTTATGTTCGTAATTAAGCAGGATAATAGCGACACACGAGCTAATTGTCAAACCATGCGTGGTGTAAGTACAAACTAGCATAATAGGAATGGCGTCGTTTCTACTTCAGCCAGCGGAACCGCAATCCCAAAAGGGAATACCTAGATTTTGGAGCTATTTGAGACAAGCATATCTTAAATAATGGTAAAACTACACTTTGTTACTCTCTTTTAAAAAGCTATTGAGAGACTATTATGGTGAGCTCGAAGCTCGTGTTCGAAGTATATGAAGTAACAATCAGAAATATAGCATCCATCTAAATTTGATATACTAAATAAATATACAATACAAACGTAGATATTTTTATTATACATATTTAATACCAAGAAACTCGGAACAAATGTTAGAAGATCGTAATTTTTTTTTTCCAGAGGCGGGAATCGTACCCACAACCTCGCAGGCGGTCTTTCGCCTGTCGCTGTGCCACGTATTATGGAAATAACTTTTTATTTCAGATTGTTTCGACGAATAAATTCCATAAGATATAAGTCCTTGTCATAGTCTAGTTATAATTCTCTGCAGGAGTTTTGCCGCAATTGAGATGAAAACGGGTGATGGACGTCCTTCCTCGCCATAAAACTCCCGCGGACCCGCAGGAGAGCTTCCGCGCGATGGAGCAAGGGTAGTAAACATGATAATTGTAATTTAACGTACCGCCTCCCTCATCCTTCCCCGAAAGGGGGCTTTCCCAAACCCCGTCAACCGTGAACCAGTCAGAAGCCAAACGACCCTTTGAAATTCCCAAAATTTTAATTAAAATGTTATAAAGTTCCCAGTTATGGCCACCTACGCGACAAAAAGCTATATTTCAAGTTTAAATGGGCGTGCTGGAAGACAGGCATCTGTTGTTACTGCAAATTTAGGACATTTTAATGGCCACTTGCTACACATTTTTGGATGATGCTCAATTAACAGCCTGCCATCTGGGTAGTGTGAAGCTGGCTTTTAGGTGTTAAAGCAAAAGTTTATTATTTAAATATATTGTAGATGCCATGACTATTTCACGTGGAAATTACATGATCAGCATCATGTTATAAGTGTTGGAATTATTAACGGCAATTCATCAATTCATTCAAACTCGTATTCAGTCACACCATTTGAAAAAGCACAACCATGCCAACAATAATTATTACCAAAAAAAAATTGTTGTTGTTATATTTCCAATAACCCTGTACAACACAATGTATACCATTTGTACAGTAAGTACGGTCCTATAACGATATTACAAAAACAGCGGAGCTCGATCTCCCAGGTACTAAGAACGATACGCAATTATAAACCTTCGAACAATAAATAATCACAGTTGTGATTAAATTCAATAGTACATTTGACTAAACTGACATCAAAGAGCAGATACTATAACATAGACCTGTCTCTACCAAACGGAGTCAAAGTTCGTCGTTCTTGTGACGTTTCAATTAATCCGCGGATTTCGCTAATGAATCCGACCACGCTTACTGTACTTGTGAAAACTCAATACCCCTCGAAGGCTATTGATTGGGTCTTCCCACTACCCTGGACGTGGGAATTTAGATCAAATAAACCTTGGTTTTTGTAGCTGGTCATTAAACATAATATAATTTATCAGAGTTATAACATGTTATAACATGATTATGGCCTAAAAACTGGTTTGGCTATAATTACAACATCAGTTTTATTATTGAGCTTATGTAGTTAAAAGGCAGTTCACAAAAATATAAAGCACGCCACTCGAAAATAAACACTGTTAGGTTATATTATAATATGTGTCTTGTATATTTCTTCGCTCTGAAACATCTTTCTTGCTCAGTCTCACGATAAAGCCACGCCCATAAAGTCTCAAGTCACCCGAGAATGTGTACCTTTGTAAAATCTGCTCAGTCCTCCGTGCAGATAATATTCATAAGTTGTGGTGAAGTGTCCGTGCACACGTAGGCGCGGGTAATTCTACGTTATTGAGTTTGCAGACACGTGCTGCGAGTATCCCACGAGAATACATGCGAGGTTTTATTGAAATAAGGCGAACGAAACCGAGGAAACTCTGCACTCAGCACTTTCCGTAGCTGGCAAAAAATACGCCGTTACACGTTACTAGCAAAACTATTCGGCATTTTTTGTTTGACTCTTTGGTAGCTTGTGCTACGAGTTCACCGTAGCACTTTGTCTACGGCGTAGCTCATGGAATGTATGCATTCGTTGTACCTAACACTGTTTGTAATACTGCTTTGTCTAAATACTCTACTGTTTTGAGTATTGTTATATTTTTTACTTGTTTCTGCCAAAATAATTACAATAAAATCGTTCCACCTGCGCTTTAATTATACAAAGCTAATGCACAAAACACTCTTACAACAGATTTTATATCAGCTTTACATTATGTATTATGCCATTTTCATATAATAAACACGGAAGTGTCTAAACCTACATTCATAAGTAGTTTTGTTGATCAACTTTATTAGATAAGTTTCAGGTTCTTGCGAGAAAACAGGCTGTTTTGATTGATGTAGCAAGTATAAAGTGGAAAATAATTTGTTTGCGTCGTTCTGACTGAAATGGATGGTTCTATACTTTCTCGTGACAACGAAAATGTTGAAAATGGTTATCTGCCTAACATATTGCTGTACAGAGTATAGAGGCACCCCGTATTTCAGTGGATAGTGGGCTTGTGGAAATATGAATTTGATTTATATGAATAATGCTGGTGAAAAGTTGAACTTATTGCGTGATTTTTCACCCAAAAATGCGGACTAACGAAATTAATTGGTTTAATATGATCGTATTAAAATACTTTTTTCAAATAAATAATATTATTTTATCAAATTTGATGCAAAATTTTGAATCAAGCGGGGTTTGAACTCACCACCTCTCGATCAGTCAATAAACTACTGAGCAACTTCATACTCATTAGTAATTACGAGTACTTGTTAATTATATTGTTTAAACAATTTTTGCTTTTACCAATGGCTATTTTGTACTGTGTTTAAACATTATTTAAGACTATCTTTCCGTTAACGGTTTGTCCGCGTTTCGTTATTACGTTCTAGCGCTATCCATTAGCTTTTGTAAGTCGTTTAGAAGTAAGTTACATCAAAACTTAAGCCATTTTAACTCTCACTTCTATAAACTAGTTCAGATTCGCGAACCAGCGGTGGGTGAAATAATGTAACGGTTCACATAGGAATTATGCACACGTTTTTAAATAGGTGATTGACGCATATGTCCTTCAACTTTCAAAGTTCTCAAAACATGCCGGTTTCTATACGATGTTTGCCTTCACCGTTAATATTATAAACGCGTTTATGTGGATGTTGGTTTCAATGTTTCACAAATTTTTTTCATAATTATTCTTTAAAAGCTTGAGGCACAAGTACTAATAAATTAAACAAATTTAATACATCTAACACAGGTCTAAAAGTGTTGAGTAGGCTTCTGCGTTGTACCCACGTTGTACCATAAACAAAATAAAATAATGCTTGAAAATGTTTTAGAAGAGTTGTTTAAAATCCTCTATCGACTTTTATAATCTGTAATCTAATTATGCGGTGGTGCTTCAAAACAAGTGGTCCCACAAATTTAATTATCCTTTCGCCGAACGAGACATCGTAAAGGCTTTCATTACAGTGATTAGAGGGCAGATTGCGGAAACAACGAAGCACAATGCCTTTTTGTTTCTTTATATACTTTTTCACTTTTGCTTTTGTGACTAAAAGATAACTCGGTTTATTTGAGCTGCTGATTAGAGGATTTACAATATTTAAATTTACAAAATGTTCTCATAAAGTAATTTAAAAACTATAAATAAGTAATACTTCTTAAAATAACTTATACTAACGGAACAAGGAGATAAATATTAACCAGTGTCATTTTATTTCTGCCTCTGTAAATATACTTAAAAGAAACATTTCTCAACCTATGCGTAATGTTTTATCTGATCTACGTAACATTTTCAAAGTATCAAATTTCCATACAACTGATAATATTAATAAGACTCTAGTTTAAAAACTCAAACTATTGTTCATTGTAAACTTGCGGTAAACATTAAGAAAGATTAATTTACATTATTGACATTAACCAACCTTCTAATATACTTTGTAAAAATAAATCTACTTTGCTAACTGTGAACAAAATGTATGCCCAGCAATTGTTTAGAGGGAAGCAAAAATACCTGCCGTGAGTGATGGATAGCTGCACTCTATATAATAAAACATCCCGGAATACCATTTTCAGAGTGTTTTCATAGTCTCCAACAACACACTATACACAGGCTATACCTATATGTATATTCCGCAGCATCAACTGCGCACTGCAGCCGTATTCATGTCACCGTCTAATAATCGAAATAAATTTTCACATTTTTTCACCCTTTATGTGCCATAATATGATCATCATGATTTTTTATAAAAATTTTATAATATGTTGTGTTACACGACCCTTTTTAAAACCATATAACATCCCACTACTAGGCACTGACCGTAGGTGTAGGTCGTGTTGGCTAAACTGACGTTTCGTGTGTTCAAACCCTGTTTCAAGATTTTCCTCTTCAAATTTATGTGGCTTCTTAAAATACGTAATTTAATGGCGAAAGTGAACCCAAAACGTTGTATTATGACAAAAATGTCTTGTAGGCCTTGCTATCATCACGCATACCAGGAGGATGTTTATTTATAAGAATAATTACATAGGTGGTTTAAAATTAAACGGTTTTATGTTAAAGGATGACAGGTAAAACCTTTCGGTATTAAATTTTGGTAGGCTTATTACCTACTCACGAGAAATAATTTTAATTAACTCAGGGCCAGGAACAAACATTCATTAATTTTGAGTTTACGACATGGACAGGTAATAAATAAGGACCCACATTCAATGTAAGCGCGATCGGTGAAAAGGGGCAGCGTGAATCACAAAATAACGGGTTACGGGTTTGGGTAGGTTTGGTGACTATGTTCAAGTACCTATAATGATAAATTACAAAAAGGTCTTTTTAAGTTTCAAATTTTTGTCTGCAAAGTTGAAAGAAAAGAAGAATACATACTTATAAAAAATAAATAAAATAGAACTTATGTTATTTATTTAATACAAAAATTCATTTACAAAAAATTTATTATTTGTATGACTTGTGTTTAAATTTACTAGTTTCATTACTTAAGTTTCATTATATAAAAGCCGCAATAGGTTCGTGACTGTATACCAATATTTTAATAATAATAAATGATGGTAATATTATTATTATTTATGTGTGACTCTTTGGTTTATGTGCATTTACAAGCCAATTTATTTGTAAAATGCAATTCTATTATTTTATCATTAAAACGCTAGCGATATTTTCAAACTATAAACAAAAGTACGGTCTATTTAAACAGTCCGATTTAAGTGCAAAAATTTGGACCTGGGCCTAAGTAACCTATCGATTTTAAAAGTTCAAGCTGATGCTCTACAGCAGGTGTATTGAAAAGAAACCCTTCGATTTTACATAAAGAATTTCTTGTAGCAAAAACATACATGGGGTTTCCTGAACGAAGCACAAAGAGCCCATAAACTCCTTTGCGTGGCTTCACACTTATGCATTATTAATGTATTTTATCTATCTTGTGCGATATTTTTTACCTACCTAGGTACTGAAGATAAACACCCCATCCAACACTGCTGAGATAGTGCTAGTTTTTGAACTTATTTGTTTTAGTGTGTAAGGAAAATATATGATTTATTTTTGTTTGTGATTAGTTTGTTAACTAAATAAACTAAGTTAACTTTAGAAGTATCAGCAATTTGCTAATGTTTTTTGAGTTCTAATGGTTTATAGGGGTAAGTGCCTAGATTGATTCATGGATATAGAAAGCGGAGTCGTGTGTATCTTACCTTTCAGATCACGTGTGAATTGAAAAATGGTGGGTAGTGGTATCGTCATGCTCGCCGAATATCAAACGAGACGATAAAATGGATACAGATGTCACGCACATAAAGCGGCTTTTATATTATGAAACTTAAGTAGGTGAGACTATTCGTTTTAAACACAAGAATTTGAAATTATTGAATAAATAGATATTTATAAATTAAACTCCTTCAAGTTGTCATTTATCAGTTGTGGGTGTTAAGGTCGACTCACGCTAGACCGTGTCGGGTCCGAGCCGAGTGTCGGCCGTAGCACGGTCAACTAATATTTCATATATTTTGTATGAACCCACTCACGTTATACCGAGCG
Source organism: Chloroclystis v-ata (assembly GCA_963691955.1). Classification (NCBI taxonomy): domain Eukaryota; kingdom Metazoa; phylum Arthropoda; class Insecta; order Lepidoptera; family Geometridae; genus Chloroclystis; species Chloroclystis v-ata. The sequence goes on from OY829905.1 coordinate 10,259,425, forward strand.
GCAACCGAGTGACGCCCGAGCAACGGACATCGCTCGGAAACAACTCGGTCCCGCGTCGGCTCGGCCACGGCCCGTTGCATGAATACAGCGCCGCCGAGCTGCGCCCGAGCAGTCGGTAGTGATGCTATACAGTGCTCATGCAGTTTAGACACAGAACCGGCTCGGTGGCCGACACTCGGCTCGGACCCGACAAGTTGCAGGCCGTCTTTAAGGTCGACTCACGCTAGACCGTGTCTGGTCCGAGCCGAGTGTCGGCCGTAGCACGGTCACCGAGCCGGTTTCGTGTCTAAAATTACAAAGACGGCCCGCGACGTGTCGGGTCCGAGCCGAGTGTCGGTCACCGAGCCGGTTCCGTGTCTAAACTGCATGAGCACTGTATAGCATCACTACCGACTGCTCGGGCGCAGCTCGGCGGCGCTGTATTCATGCAACGGGCCGTGGCCGAGCCGAAGCGGGACCGAGTTGTTTCCGAGCGATGTCCGTTGCTCGGGCGTCACTCGGTTGCCGCTCGGTATAACGTGAGTGGGTTCATACAAAATATATGAAATATTAGTTGACCGTGCTACGGCCGACACTCGGCTCGGACCCGACACGGTCTAGCGTGAGTCGACCTTAACACTGGAAATACATTGACATCAATTAACCACCCCAAAAACAAAATGAGGTCAATACTAAGTTTAAGAAAAACATTTTTTTTTCACAGCTATGAAGAAAAGTTTGAAAGTCTTTGAATTTTATTAATGAAAAAAAATATTGCTGGACAATTCAACATTTAGCCCTAATTTCACCAAGCTCTGTTTGTTAGTTTAACATCCATTATGTAACTAACAGTCCATAAATATACGTAAACTGACAGTTATTAAACATGACGGGATGTTAAACTAACGAACAACCACAAGTTCAACAGAGCTTGGTGAAATTCGGTCTTAGCCTAATATTAATGATAATTCTTTACTTGAATAACCTTTGATGTTTTTATAATATTATGTTCTAACATATGAAGCAAAATAATACACGAAACCGCGGGAGGGTCAGCTAGTCATAATTTAGTAATAATGTTTAACATGGTTGAGGATCAATGTCTGACTGTTTTTTTTAATATTATGTCACTTGCCGGTCAGTGCGATATCTCAGAATAATTATTAATATAATATATTAATGAAGAATGGCGGCGATGATTTCCAATGCCCATAATACGCCTATGTAATATTTACACTATATGTAGGAACTTACTATTTTGTAAGGCATCGAATGTAATTTTTTTGTCACTTTCTCCGAGCCACATTTAGTTTAATTTTACTTTTTTTATTTACGCGTACAATGCTAAATTTGTTTTAATCGAATTAAAAATTAAATACTTATTACAACACATGTGCCGTTCGTTCATAACAAAAGAACCAAAAATTATAACTTCTCTGTGTTCCGTACAAAAGGTATGAGAGTAACAGTGAGGCAATAACAGACAAACTAATAGTCAGATATTTTAAAACATTGAACGGTTATAGAGCTATAAAAGGGAATTGACAGAAATTGGGCCAAATAGTGCATCCGGGGAATCCAAGAGAAGTTTCATAACTGCCTGTGTCGTGCTACATTGATACTTATACAACTATACATACGTAAGGCGGACGCCGACTTACAGGTTCTTCTTCATTTTTAGGATATTTTTCTTATTTGTTTTCCGTTGTTCTAGTTGGTTAAGGCGTGCGTCATCAGTTCATATTTAGCCCTGCACCTATTGTTTTATTTATTTTCGTGTTTATTTGTTATGTTCGTTTTTTTATGTAGATGCCCTACACATATTATATTTACACTAAATAGGGTTAACCTTACCTTACGGGCAGGTATGCATAGATAAACCATTCTTAAATAATAGCACAATCAGGATTAATCGCGCAATTAATTAATCTGTCATTGCGCGGATGACTCTATACTCTATTATTAATCCAACTTTGCGTAATGTTTTTCAACGATTTTCCTGTACATACGTCGTTCCCTATTATAGGTCAACATAATCTTTTACGAAATTCTTTGGTAAAATTCACTACATTATCCTATTATGGAATTTGTTTTTTTGTGCCCCGAAACAAGAAGCTAATTAGGCTCCTCGTAATGTAACGAAGAAAACGAGCTTCAAACATTTATCCCTGAGCGCTGGTTTTAGACTCCCTTTGTCAGATGGATAAAAACCTGTAAGTAATTACTTTTGTTCTCTATCAGGATTTTCCGCTGTTTGCTCTTGGACCCGGAAAAACAAGACGTCACACGGGCATTTTTTGTGCGAAATCAGAAAGTATCTAACAGATATCTCATTTATCAAGAATAGTCGAAATAAGATAATTAAATTAAATTTAAAAAAATATTTAATTATTTATTAGGTGGGTTATAGTAGTTTAACGCTAATAACTACTTGTATTGAAGAAAAAAAAGACTTCAATTAAGTAAATCTTGCCTAGGGTGAAAGCCTACTGAAGTCCATTGTGACATTCATCACAGTACTCACTTAAATATGATGTATTTTATGATAAAAAAACATATATAAGTTCCATAGTCCACGGATACAAAGTAGTGTAGGTAGGTACCTTTTATTCCCTAGACACTCGTATCAAAATGTCAATCTGCCTAATGGCCCGTGGTGCCCGCTAACCCTAAAACCAACAATTACTTGCAGGCTTCACGGCTCTGCATCAATCATAACTTATTTGTTTTTGATTATCTGTGGGCTGCTGACGAGTTCAGCTCTGCCGGGGGATTCAAACTTTGAAATTGGTAAAACATGCATCGCGTAACCGGGCTTCAGTTTTGTAAATACTCTAGCGATGTGTTTGAATATTTATAGTGGTTTAACGCTCAATCACGCTCAATTGAAACACCCGTTATGTAATAACCCAGGAAATATTCATGATCCTGTATATAATTAACAATTATAGTCTAGACGATGAGAAATTAAAAATTGGTCAAATGATATAACAGAATGAAAGTGAGGCAGACAGCATCGAAGCAGGGAAGACTTAAATAAAGGCTTTATTAATATAAATACTTAACAGCCAGACCACATTCTGTCGATGTCCAACACATCATAGAGATTGTCAATGACTAGATACACCACCCACCCACTCAATCTGAATAAAATATGTGTAGGTAACTATGTCAGTAGTATTTCTTTACTCCAAACGCAGGCACACACACGACCGATCTATACGACTGATTTAAATATGCAGACGATATCGATTGTCTCCAAGAATAGGCTCCAAAGTGGAACTACAAAACCACAGAGTAAACCGTAAAGTGGGAGACGTAAGATATGACTTTTCGGCAACTATGATCGCATAGTAACTATGTTGGGCTTTGATTGGTAATGAAATTCTTAAATATAAAACGTTAAGTTTATTTTATGCTTTGTAAACTTTGTACCTTTTTATCAGTCATTTTTGTAGGTACAAGCTGCTGAATATTTTAAAAGTGGATTTTATTATAATCGGTAAATTTAATTTTTCGATCTCTGCATGTTTTCTATACATAACCACTTTATTTTGGATAAATTTTCAGTTCCAAGAAGATACACAAGCAATTCAAACTTGCTTGAAGTATTCATTTACATAACGTAAGTGAAACGGTTTACCTAGTATTGTTTAATCTGTGGTTATGTCGACCACAAGACCTTTGACCGTGAAAACTGTTTCACTGTCATTATAGTCCGAGTGGGGGATGATAAAAAATAACATACACTAAAAATGATTTTCAAACGTGACTTTTCGGGCCCATCGACAGTTCTTCGCGCAATACATATAGCCTGACCACTGTCACTTCGACGAGGCAAGATTCTTAGCTATGCGTGTGACCTCTTCCACCAATCTCCTCATTTGTGATTCGACCCCGTAGAGAAACCTCCACCTCAACCTCTCTTTCGGCAACTCTGAGCCTATCCATAAGGCCTTTAATGAAACCCCGCGTTTCAGATCCATGTAATACACTGGTCTAATAAGGTATAAAATTATTTTATCCGAAAAGTATCGTAGTTCGTTACTACGAACATAAAACTAAGACCTTACCTATCAAATATTCAAGTTTAACGCAATTTTCAATATAAATAAGTATCTCTGACCTTTTTACCCCGTTCATTATATCTTTCAAATGTTCTTGAAAGGACTTTCAATTTCCTAAAAGGGTAAATATTTTAATAAGCCACAATCTTAACAATGAATTATATCTCTTTAATTAATCTAAAACAAGGTATGTATGTACTATAGTAGGTGAATTAATTTAGGCTGATGGTATGGCGATTAGGTAATCAGAAACGCCCTCTAAAATGAGTATTTAATTTTGAAAACTAATTAATTATGTTAGTATCAAAAATATTTCATAAAATAATACAGTAAAATTAGAATATTGTATGCAATTTACTAGTCATAATTATTTTGTGCTGTTACTTAATTGATTAATTTGTCATTAAGTAAAATAATAGAACATCCATACCTCATTTATGAAAACTACAAACTAGATAACTATGTTTAACTTGAAAATAACTCGTGCGTCTACGAAATTCCGTAGCTCTGCGTCTACGATAAACCGTAGCACCATCTACTAAAGGAACTAACAGCTGAAAAGTATTTTATTATCGCTCAATTAACACAAATTCAAAATTAATATCCAGATAGCATTTGACTCCGCTGAGGCCTGCGCTTTTCCTCCAATTAACTGAAGTAGAGGGCAATGCGGAGTCGGACAGCTCATAATAATAGAGTGGCTCGCGGGTCCGGCCAGCGTGGATGTAACTATTAATAGCATCACCTGTCGTACCTTTATTGAGCTCGTAACCTCATGGTCTCTGCTTCGCAGCGTTCCAAAAATATCGATTCACGGCGTATCCAGCATGTCGTCCGCCCTCTAGGGCAAGCAGACGGCTCTCTACGTACACATAGGACACAACACGTCAAGCGAGATATCAAAACGGTTTCCCGCCACTAGTATTTCAGCACTTATTCTTGCATTGTACAAGTTTGTTCACTTTAATATTTTTTATAGTGAGTGTGCACAGTGTTCTGTTGTTTTTATGGTGATTTATTGAGAGGAAGGTTGTAAAAGTGATAGAAACTTTGGTGTGGAGAGGAGATTGGCAGTGTGAGCGCCGCTCGGCCGGCCCGCGCGCTCGCTCGACCCGACTGACGGACTCTCCCACATTACCCGGCGCAAGCCTTCACCCCTTGTAATCGAGCACGCCCGCCAAGATAAAACCCTCAAATCTAGATGTGCTCAAATTTTTACTCATTTTTATGTTCGTTATCTTTACGTAACTTTACGTAGTGGTTGGTAGATACCTACTTGCGAGACGAGTAGCAGATGCTACCTACTTATTTATTTTACACCGGTACTTTAAAAAATATCTGGATCATCTATACGTACCTAATAAATACATATATATGTAGGTACCTACCTCCCTACTTCTTACTTAGGTATGTAGGTAGGTACCCCTAAAAAATCCTAATTCCTTAAATATTTTTGGTTGGTAGGTAGTCGTTTTAAGGTAGGTATGTACCTTTACCACTCCAGATCATCTCACCACCACCTCAGGCTTGCATCTAGACATGCGTAGCGTGAAAAAGCTACTTACCTACCTATTTAATTAGGAAAACACCCCCTATTATTGTGGGAAATATGAGAGATAACGATGACCTAAATGATGAGTTAATGTTAAAGTTTGTCCTCGTTTTGCATTTGGTACCTCGCAAATATGTAGGTAGGTACTTTACCTATGTACCTACAATAACAAGTAGGATCTAGGAGTATGTAGGTACCTACATCCTCAAAAACTGTTAATTTCTTTTATTAATCTCTCTACCCTAGCATTTTTGTGGTGTATTTACCTTTTATCAGATCAGTTACTTCTGCTTTCTTTCAGTTTCTTCTTTTCTTTTTCTTCTTCTTTTATTTTTGGCGAACGTGACTGGCCATTGGGGTTTTGCCGTCAACCATTTTCATCTCTAGGAAAAATCCCGCGTGAAAAGCTCATACAATTAATTGTTGTCAAAGTCAAGTTAATGTTGATAGATCATCTGTCATTGTCAAGCTTCTGCAAAACAGAATGATACCAACTACAGAATATCATTTTTAAATAACAACTTTTTTTATTGTAAACATTTTAAATAATATCAAATAGTCCTATTATCTTCAGAATTTATTAATATTATTGGCATTGGTTAAATAATTTAGCGATGGTATGTTTTAACATTATTTAGTTAGTCTTACACATTATAAAATATCGTTTATTACCGTGAGTAGCGATATTTTCTTACCATAATCTGGCAGCACTGAAGGTGTAGTCAACAACAACAAGATTCTTCGGAATCGGAATGCTTGCTTTGCTTGGAATTTTAATTTACATTTACATATTTCCAAGCTTTTTTTATGTTTGGTTTAGTCATTTAATTATAAATTTGGTAAAATCACTAGTATTGTGGCGCATAATTTAGCGCGTGTAGTACTTACTAAACTAGATAAATGGCGCAAACTGAAGACACAGAACTACGAGATTTGGTGATTGAAGCACTGGAGAAGAATGGATCCCTTGCAAAGATTCGAGCATTGCTAAGAGCTAACATATTTTTGGCATTTGAAGATGAATGTGTTAACATAAGGCAGAATGTCAATTTAGACAACTTATTGAAGGTTCCTGAAGGCATTCTAGCCCTGACTATTGTCCACGAATTTTTAGAAGCTTGTAACCTAAAGAACACCTTATTTGTGTACAAATCCGAGTCGCGTCAAGGAAAAGATTATAACTATCATGGAAAGAAGTTCTTAGCAGACAGGGTTCTAGGAAAACATGAGCATTCTAAAGAACCAGTCTTGCTATCCCTGCTAAAGAGTATGGGAAAATCGAAACATAACAAGCATATAGATCCTCAATTAACAGACAATAGTGTAGACTACAAAGACGAGCAAAACAACTCATATATTGTCCATGACGATTCACAAAGTAGTGCAAATAATTCTTCACAATCAGATCACTCATCAGATGAAAAAAATAAAATACACTTGCGACTTAATCTAGAAAATTCAGACACTGACACATCAACATCAACAGATTCCACTAGAGATAAAAGTAGCTCAGAATATATACCAAGTGACCATGTTGTGGATGTTAGTAAGGTTCACCACACTGAAACTACAGACCCAAATGAGCAAAACGTTCCCCAACAGCAAGGAGAAATACTACCTTACTTGAGTAAGATACCTGGAAATAATACCAGTGATTCTACTTCTTACGCTGATATAAAACCATTCAGTGAAAAAGGAAGTACTGAATTTAACACTATGGGAATACAATATAAAGAAACTGAGACACCTCACCTTAACCATGTTATCAATACACAGAATGATCCTGCTAAAGATTCAGCGAAATCTGGTGGAACTTTGAGCAGTGTCTCTTCTTTGTCTATCAGAAATGAAAACTCTAAAAATGAATCGGAAATCAAATCTTCACAAAAATTATCTAAATCTGATGGTGAATCTGCAAATTATTCTAATGACTTTACATCTTCACAAGCATCTAAAAAGAAGTTGCTTAGAGAACTCCTGTCACCTAACCACTATGATGATTACAAAATCTCACCGATGGCTAGTCCCCATGATAACTCTCACAGCTCAATATCAATATCAGATGTGGCAGACTTGATCAGTGATAAGTCATCATTATATGAGCCTAACATGAAATATGATAAATCTATAGAAATTGAAAAATCGATGTATTCAAGTAACCGTTCTAACAAGAAATCTGGCAGTATTCTGAATAAGCATAGTGACGACTCAGGAGATTTCAGTGAATCGCCAATTCCATCACTATCTAACTTAAGCCTAGATATTCATAGTGACTGATATTATATTAGATACCTACTTGCAAAATGAGTGTTTTAGCAATACATAGTATTAATTATAATAATAGTAGAAGGTAGTCCATAAGTCTGACTTGAAGAAGTGTGAACTTCTACACCTTACTTGACTTGAAATAAAACAATATTTATTAAGGTACTAGAAACTTCAATAACTAAAAATTGCAATAGGGAATTTTCCATTTCTATATTTCAGAAACTAATTTTTGTGAGTGGTTGTGCCTTATTTTATTGTACTTGATTAGTTAGGCTGAGAAAAAGTTAAATGTAATATGTAATGTATATCCAATATTTCATTAAAATAACATAAGTATAATTTTAATTCCCATGTATCACAGATTGTATTATGTAGTCAATATTGTCATACATAAGTATGATGCTCAATAATGGTTCCTTTCATGGTTCAGAAAATGTTCTAGTCCTTGAAAATAACAAAGGTTCCGTCCAAATTGCTCCTTTAGTAAGTCTGTATTACATTTCTGAACTGTGCTGCCAATAAATTGCATTTTATAATTAAATGGTAATTTTATTTATTTTTAGGGTGCAATTACAGCTCCTTTTTACCCTTTTCTAACCTGAGGATTATCTAAAAAGTTTATTAAAAAGCAAATAGATTAATACTCATTTTTATTTCACAATTTCTGTAAAGCATAGATTGTAGATATCACGTTTCCTTTATGCACTCAAGTCAATCCATACCATTGTAATGTTACACTTTCTATACAAAACTATCCTAATGGCATAGTTAGCAGTTATTTATTTTGATTTTGCATTAGAAAAAAATGAAAAAACGTATTTACACTTATATATTTTAGTAGGTACATGAGTTTTAATATGCAATAGGTATAAAAATTACACTTTTATTATAATAATAATTACAATCGCGTCATAGATACAAATATTCATTGTATTCTATGTTAGAAAATATAACAATAGTAAAAGCCACAATGTTTTATTGTTGTAAACATTAACAGTCCTATGATGTACGATTTTATAAAAATGGAAAAAATATAGTTCCAGGCACTGTTATTATTTTCTCATTCACAATAATTACATTGAAGAGATGCTGATTACTTCCTACACAAATAATCATAACATTGAAAGAAAGGTTAAGCTACATATAATATTTGCATAAACAAATACTCTAGAGCAAAGTCCTTTCATTAATAAATCATTAAGTAGCTAACTACCTTTAAATTTACATAATATCACTGATTAATGATTCTTAACATAAAAAGATTCCAAATTAATATTACACTTAGTGTACACGTAAATAAATAGAAGTAATGTACATAATATGGCAAATATTTGGCTTTATAAATAATATTTAACGCAAAATAAACGTATTAACAACCAAATTCAAGCTGGTACTTATAAATATTCCGTTTTATTAAAAGCAAAGTGTTGAGATACCAACGAAATATTTCATAATATACGATATTTATGAAATTGAATATACCACAAATCAACGAGTAGGTAATATTCTTAAAGCTCATTTCCCATTGAGCTGTCATGAGTTAAATTGGAGTCCATACTGGCGTTGTCGGAGTCTTGACTTTGGTTTCCGCTGTAATTTGCAGCTTCTTGTAGTCTCATAAGCATGTTTAACTGAAAAAAATAACAGATAATTTAATTTTACCAGTAAGATTTTTGATGCGTAACATATACAAAGAAATCACCATACCTCAATAATGTCTACACTTTGTTTTGAGAATTCCACATTAGTTAGCTATAGGTACCTATGTATTTTGGTAAGAATTTAAGATTTATGTCATTTATTTCTATAAAATCATAAAGATCACTTGGACAAGTCAATTACCAAATAATGAAGTTCAATAAAGTTTTCTTTCATAAATCATAAATAAAATCATGCTTACCAAAGGATCTTGATTGTTGTTCGGATTCTGATCAGGATTAGATTCCTCAATGCTTATGTCTTCCACGGTGATTGCTCTCAGAGTCTGTAAAAAGTGATATACGTAAGTACCTAATGTTTTCATGTAACCAACAAGTTAGTATTGGTAGGCCAACAAATTCATGTTGTTTGTGTGTTGTGGGTCGTTTGGTATTAAACTTTACTTTTACTAAACTAACTTAACTTTTTTTATGACACCAAGATTGCAACACGCAACGGAATAATTAGGAACGGAATATTTTTAAGGGTTTAAATATAACAAATTAAAATCTATAAAAACAATTTTCAAGTAGTAACTACTTGCAAGTTGTTCGTAGCTCTATACTTCCAACTAAAGGTAAGTATTCATACATGAGAGTGGTTAGGTTCCCTCCAGGGGTATGTGGACTTGACGTGGTGCAGCGGGTCGGCGGCCGCGTGCCGGCGGCGCCCGTACAGCGCGATGCCCTCGCGGACCGCCTCGGACGCGTACGGGACGATGCTGTAGTTCCACACGTCAGCGAACCACGCCTGTAATATTATATGCTTGATTAAACTTCTTAATGGTCGAGATGTGAGATATTTTTTTTAAGTTTGCGGATCGGCTAGCTCAGCGTCGGACGTCCACCAACAAGTTGGACAGATAGATAGATAGCATTTATTGGTGAAAATTTGGTACATTACATGGTTAGTAGCGTCTTAAATCCTATGTTAGGTTTATCTAGGCAGTTCTCTTATAAATTTATTTTAATTGTAAAACTAAACTAACTAAACTTAAACTACAAACATTACGCACTAAGATGATCTTATAAAAGCTGCCGGTTCACGGTAGATGCAAGTTGCATCCGACCGTAATAACTGGAAGTCGAATTCCGGACGTCCAATGGCTGAAATGATGATGATGATGATGAAGTTTAAATTTGTTAATATATTTTTGAAATCAGCAGCAGAGCGACCGTTTAAATTACAAATGTTGGTACCTACATTAATTTCGTACATTTAGTTGAAAGGCATAAGGCACGGTAGTGTTTGTTACCTGGCTAGCCTCCAAGTCCATGGGGCAGGCGAGGAAGAGCCTCGGTCCCACGGTGACGTCGCTGGAGGAGTGCGCCTCGAGGAAGGCGTTGAGCGCGGCCCACACGCCGGGGAGCCACTCCAGGACGCCGGCCAACTCCGGGTCTCGGCGACCGATCCTTAGCTCCATCGAGAATAGCTTGCGACGGAGGTATCTGAAACAAAAATAAGTTTATTTATTTGATTTTTAGCAGTTGGTTTTCCAATAAAACGAAATAAATAAATAGACAACTAAAATTTGATAGAGAATTTACGAACATCTAGCCTGTGATAAGCTCGAAGCTTATGTTACGGGTACTTAATAATAATATCTGATATCACATCACATCTATTTTCGTTTCCACTGCTAGGATTCACACTGGACACACAGACACAGGGACTTCTCTTTTGACGAGAGAGTTTAGGTTTTAATTTACCACATTGGCCAACACAGAGCACGCTTAATAAATCCTGTGTAACTAGAGTTATTTCTGTGTACCTTTTGTAAAAGATTCTAAATAAATAAATTAAAAAAACTAAAAAGCTTTTGTAAAAATAAATATTTTGAATTTAATTTCTTACGTGTTAGATATAAAACAAATCGAAAAAGTCGCAAACTTTTACCCCGGGTGAACGACACAGTACCTATTCAACTGAATGTAATCAAACTGTGTAAAAGTGCAACTATATTTATTGCACCTATATTGTAAGGAAAACCGTAAAAAAAATAAAAGTAGTGACTGTGACAGGTACGTCACTGGTTTTAGTGTGGTTTCCAGAAGCGACCATAGAAAGTATTACGTATGTGTTATGAACTCATGAATTTAAAATATTGTAGATGGAACATTTTACTGAAAGAAGACAGTGTTTGAATTTAAAAGTAATTTGAACTGCATTCTTAGATATTTTTATAATTACATGGTTGAACCGGGAAATTCACTAAGAACACGAGAAAAATAATTATTCTGTAGCTTTATCATACCGATCAAAAGGCTTCATTATAAGGATTTTTTTTTGATTTTTTTTAATAACTAAAAACTCATCGATACTCATCGAGCCTAAGAGTCGTCGAACTATTCGTCCTTACCTAGCTAAGAATCCTTTGACTGGCTCCATGTGGTTGGCAGTGAGGAGCCACCGGAAGTTATGTTGCAGTTGCAGGTTGGTTGTGTTGCAAGTCGCTTGAGACATTGTTCCTGAAATAAAAGGAAATTAGTACGATGACTTTTAAAATATTCAGTAGGTGACGGCATGTTTTAAACCGTGCCAGCCTGTATGCCAAATTTTAATGTAATTTGATGAATTTAAGATTTTATTTTCTTGTATGTATCTCCATAACTCTTAAACCAATGATCCGAATTTGATGAAACTTGGTAGATAAACATTTAGACGTCTGGGGCACAGGATAGACTATTTAAATTCTCCAGTTATGATAAGACGTGGCCCCCATACAAACATTAAATAATTATTTAACGCAGACGGAGTCGAGGGCACAGTTAGCTTAACAAGATACATAACACACCTATTCACGTTCCCACTGCTGGGACACAGGGACTTCTCTCTTTGACGAGAGAGATTAGGCCTTAATTCACCACGCTGGCCAAGTGCGGTTTGGTGAATGACACATGTCCTTCAAACTTTTCTTTGTTCTCAGAACATGCCGGTTTCCTCGCGATGTTTGCCTTCACCGTTAGAGCACGTGTTTTTAAAGCACACATAATTTTCCAAGAAGAAAAATCAGAGGTGCGCGCGGGGTTTGAACCCACGACCTTCGGAATGAAAGTCATGTGTGCTCCCACTTAGCCAACACGGCTCATTTTTTCGTTAACAATATAAATGAAATGAATTGCTTTAATATTGAATTTTAAATTAGTAGTGTTCAATAGTTATTATTTATTTATTTCACAACATAAAAACATATTAACAAAAGAATAATAATAATAACACAAAGAAAACCACAGAGGTTTATAAGATAGTGCTATCATTAGTCACTTATAACGAGATGGTTGAAATGTAATATAAAAAGAAAAAACAAACTATTTTAACGTAAGTAGTTACCGATAATGACGGGCATGTTCCTATTATCAGGCGGCAGCAGGCCCGCGAAGGCGTCCCCCAGCGCGGAGGCGTGCTGCAGGTTGTCGAGCAGCACGACGGAGGGCAGCGCCGCCTCGTCGCCCGCGCCGCCCGCGCCCGCGCCCGCGCCCGCCAGCGCCGCGCTGCACTGCTCCGCGATGTTCGCGAGGTACGCGCGCAGCTCGTTGCACGATTTACGGTCCACGCTGAGAGAAAACGTATATTTTAAAAAGTCGCCTTCATTAAAATATCCTATAAAATACTCTGTAATATGTGCTGTTGGCTGTGCCATAAATAAACAAATACATTAAACTGGGGGGGAAATTGTAGCACCTTATACGTATAATATAATATTCCTCATCCAGGAAAATCATACCTAATTTTTTTTGTCATCTATCTATATAAATAAAAATGAATCGCCGTTCGTTAGTCTGGCTAAAACTCGAGAACGGCTGGGCCAAATAAGCTGGTTTTGGTCTTGAAATGTTCGTAGTAGGTCCAGGGAAGGTTTAAAAGGTGAAAAAAAAACGGGCGAAGCCGAGCGGGGTCAACTAGTTGACAATATTTTTGATTATATTTATCAGCAGTTAAGCTTTAAAAATGATTTAGATTAAATTAAAAAAATATATTTATATAGATTAAAAGTTTTGGTCATCAAGTCGCGGCGATTATTTGTCCTCTCTTATCTCCTACACAAAATTCCAATGTATTTAAAGAAAAATGTTTACATGGTACCTATTAATTATTTTTAAAGTAGTGAAGTGTGTGTTCGTTTAACTTACTTGAAAGTAGCCACAGCTTCAGACGGAACTCCTCTCCGCTGCGTCTTCTGCACGTAGAACTCAGCGAGTTTCGCCGCTAAATACGACTTCCCCGTGCCGCTGGGACCGCAGAGTATTACCCTTCGATGTTCGGTCAGGAGTGAAACATATCTAAAACATAATTTGCTAATTAATTTAATATGTAATATGTATGATACCTACATGGATTCTTAATTTACAAACGCTTTTTAAATTATTAAAACTCTAACCAATCACCATAACGTAGCATTCCGTTCTTTAGTATACGCGACGCACGACCGCGGCCATGTTTATCACACGTGGTTCTCTGGCCACGCCCACCATTCGCGCGACTTTTTTGTTGTGGTACATATAAATCCATACTTAGCAGTTCGTTGTAAAGCTAAAAGTAGTTTATATACATAATACATAATATTCACTTACCTATAAACAATATTTTTTGGTATAAGGCTATCAAACGCCAAGCTTCCGACGCCTTGAAGGCAGATGTACAGCGTGGTCACAGTTCCAATAATGTACCCGCAAGGCAACAACTCAGGAAATCCTATCTCCGGGCCGCGCGTCGCCTCGCCCAAGTGATACGAAGTTATCGAATCCGTGTTCAAACCGAGATTAGTCCCCAAGTCTATCCTAGACAAGTAATCTTTGAAAGTTTTCCTAACTATGTAATCTAAGTTCTGCCAAGTTGTTTTGCCCGAGATGTAAGTGTAGGCGATGGTGAATTCGTTACTGTTTATTGTCGAGTCGGTATTGTACACGTTTTTATAGGAACTGCTGTGCGACTTGTTACTTTTAAGGCTGTTTGTGTTGGATTTGTTTATGTGTGGGTAATCTTGCGTTTCCGTTTCTGGGCTGTGCGTTTGGGATATTCTAGGGGATTCGAAGCTGGGTTGTTTGTCGAAGTGATTGTATCCACTGGTGGATTGTTTTGCGTAAAATCTGCACTCGGATTCGGTTAGCGTGTCTTGGACTTCTTCGAAATATCTTTGGAATGATTCTGGTTGGCCTAAGTATACAGCTATTGCTATTTTCTTTCCATCAGTTGTGTCTCCTTGACTATCTGCCACACCTGCAAACAATACAAACAGCATAGAAATATACCAATGTCTATCTATCATGCTTGTTACGGAAAAAGAAAGTGTTTATTATCACTAATAACTTTAGCCCATATGCAATGAATGCAGCTGGTAGTAAAAAATAATGTTATTGGTCAATTATGTATAGCTTACTAGCCTTTTCTTCGAGCGTTTCCTCTGTCCAATTAAAGTTAGAAATCGATTGATGAATGAAAAATCATAGAATGCTATTTAACTCGTGCTCACGTTTTTACCATTACTGCAGCTTCTGGGAATAATTTTAGCAATTTCGCAGATTGATTATAAACGGAGATTACTGCAATAGCAACAAAAAGCCGTGTTGAAACTTACCGATATCTGAATAGCTTTCGCCGATAGCCAATTCCCTGCTTTTCGGAGGAGGTAGAACACTATTTATATCGTAGTCTCCACTCAGTCTTTCGCCCGCGTTGAACAAGTCACTGGCCCCATTGAGAGCTGTTAGTAGAGCCTCGCTGTTTTCGTTGAGTTCGCAGACGGCTTTGTTCCCGTAGATTGGTTCGGCCATTGCGGATTTGGGAGAGCCTTTCTTTGAGAAGTCCATTGTGGGAGTCGACGACATACAGGTGAAGTCTAGCTCGAGGGGCTGCGAGTGCATGTCTATTGTAGCCTGCGAACATATTTTAGGTTATTAAAATGTAATATAATGCTCCTCGGTTAAAAATCCCTGAATTAAGAGGATTTATTTCACAATTTTATTAGGTAAGTACATTTATTTTCTTGCGAGTTGCGTGTGAAGAAAAAAAAAATTAAATACCGAACTTTTGCGATGCTTTTAAATGAGACAAACTCTTATCTTGTTGCTAGATTTGAACCCGGAACCTTTTTTTTCCATCTAGGCATTAAGCTCACCTTTTGTATTTTTTATTGTATTTTAACCGATTTCAAAAAAGCAGGCGGTTCCTAAATCGACTGCATTTTTTAAATATGTTACCCAATAATCTGGGATTGAGTGGTCAAACCATCCAATCCATCCTACGAGTGGTGGCATTTTTGTTTCGTGCAATAAGGTAAATAGAATAACTAAATAATAAATGAAATTAAAACACCATGTGTATATTACAACCAGCTCTTGATGTTATATTAGTATTTAAAGCAGTTATTAGTTGATTACCTGGTGCATCGTAGCTTGATCCGCGAGGCTGAACCTCCTCGGGTCCTCCACGGCCGAGCCGCCGGTGCCCAGCGAGGTCTGGCTGCCGGCCAGCGACCGTGACGTCACGAGCCTCTGGAGACGCTCATTGTTCTGCTTCAGGTTCAGCATTTCGTTCTGAAATATGTCCAATATACTGTAGACTAGTGTAGACCATTGAGGATACAAAGACTCAGAAAGTGTGTAGATCCGTTTGTTTATAAATAACTGTTTGCCTACACGCAAGTCTCTCCGTGAAGTAACTCAAAAGCATTCAAATCATGGTATGTTACCAGTTTCATGCTCAAATATAGATAAATAATTTTGTCACTTTCGACAGTTAGATGTGTATTTCAAAAAAACATGTCTTACCCGCATTTTGATCACAGTGTCTTTTAGATTTTCCAATTGATGAGCTGAACTCAAAGCTTCTAATCGTATATCGGTTAGCACCAAGTCTTTTTCTCGTAGTTGTCGCTTCAGCTCATCAACTAAGTGAGCGTCTTCTGGTTTTTCTGTAAAAATAACATGAAGTTGTAATATATTTCATGTTTTTCTAACCTATTGCATTCTTATAACCATTGTAATGTTCTTGTATGATTGTTTTGTATTTATATTTGCGTGCCTAGACCGTACAATGCATGTTTTTTTATTGTATTGTAGCGTACAAATCTATTCAATGTCAATAAACTGAAGCAAACAATATAAGTGCTTGGGCATGGCTCATACTAGAGTATTGGAATGATTATGACGCTAGTCATTAAAATCGATTCGCCAAGTTAATTAAATTTTCATTCTCGTACCATAACTGAAAGCCCGTAAGGCTAAAGCTACGGATAGACAAGAGATTAAACATCCAGCTTTCTCTGCGAGCTAATTTTCCGCGAGCGCAAACTGTCGAGCATTGTTTGCTAAGCGACAAACTTCTTGTATCTTGTTAGCCTGTTTTGCGCTCGGCTTACTCTGTAGCTTTTGTGTTTGAATCATTGTTCAATTTGCTTTAGCATTTAGATTGTCGGTCTTATTTATAAATTGTGTTCAATTTGATAAAGTATGATTAAGTGTTCAAATCAATATGAATGGTAACCCTTTGATACAAGGTTAGACCCGTCGGCGTGTAACAATGGTCCCGTACACAAGGGATCAATTTACGTAAGAAGTTTCTCCCTCGTTTAACAGCTGAGTTTGTGATCGTAACAGAAGGGAGGATTATCTTAATTGTAAGTAGAGATAAGAAGTCCTACATACTCGGATTGCGCCCATCAAAATATCTTAATGTCACCAGTAAATGGTTTAAAAGAATTTTCTGGAACCTCTATTAAGTAAATATTGTCAGTAACGTGTAAATTATATCGTAATTTAAGCCCGGTAATACTTTGATGATGCCGTTCTTCTAAAGCCTGGTTCGCACTGGTCGAGTATTTTAGTCGAGTAGGGAGTAATTTAGTAGTCTACTATTACTACTCGGTACTCAACTAAAATACTCGACAAGTCCGAACTAGGCTTAAGAATTTCCGCTTAACTGATGATTATCTAATTTTAATTATTTTGATATTTCCGCTGCTAAATATTGTTTTGTGGCATCTAATTTATTTCCTAGGAAAGTTTTAATTATATGACATCATTCATTTACGATTTCAATCAATTGATGTAGGTATATATCTACTTCACTCGATTAACATATTATCATGTCAATAATAAACAACAAGGCCGAGACCCGAGCAAGGTCTAAGTTATGGTTAATGACGTACATAAAATGCATTACAATAGAAACATTGAAATGTGGAACACGAGCTATGTAGGACAAGCTGAAAGTCTGTTTCCGGATATAATTTGATTGCTCACCTTTGGTCTCATCAGTCTTGGGCACAGAGCCCTCCTTGAGGTCAGGTAAGGCCTCGTGTGAATGCTCCAGACTATTTTCATTACTTCCTTCTCTAATGACGTGCGGGTCGTCGTAGTGATGTGACCCGGACGAGCTGTCCTGGGACGAGAGCTGCCCGAGGGACGCGTGCTTTGCTGTTTTAGATATCTTGGCATTTCTCGAGAAGGCTTTCGTAAAGGAAGACCGCAACTGTGTAACGAAAATATAATTATGGTAGACCTACTTTAGAAATTACACGTGTATTATGTTCGGGTTTTGGATTGTTATAATTGTTTGCGCAGATGTCTTTGCGTGTTTGCGGAATTGTATAAGTCGGTGCGTGTTTGTAACATTGTAAGTTGATTGAGACATTGCCGTTTCACTAACCGCATTTCAGCGAAGGAAGTACTGATAAGGTCAAATGGAGCGACTCTATCAAACCTCTTTTCGATAAGTTGTGATTTAATATTTACTGGTTGGTTTCGTCGTAGATTATTTATTTGGATTAAGCACCTTTCCATGAATAACTATACCTATATCTCAAAAATTAACAATGGCATGTTTTAAGTGAAACTTTTTCATTTGAAAATGAGACAAAAAAGTTTAAAATAACTTTTTAATCTTTTTTGGAAGACATTTCAATAATCTGTTATCTTCTCTTATCTACTCCTTTCAATCGATCTAGAATGGCTTAGAGGAACTTACCCATCCTTTCTTCTTGTGTTTCTTATCATGAGGCGCGGAGGAGCCGCTGCTGAGACTGTTGATGCTGGACACGCTGTCGGTGGAGAGGTGGCGCGTGATGGCGCCGTTGCTCGCCAGCCGCTGCGGCGAGGACTGGCTCGGAGGCGGCTGGCTTTCTTGCTATAAAACGGATTGCAATCTTCAATATCAAGTACTTAAAAGTTTATGATGCGGTGAATTAAAATGTTATTACCGTACTAATAGAAGCACATTTATAAAACCCATTAGGGTCACCCTGCACTTTTCATTTTCGATATTTTTTCATAACCAACCTGCCTATTAAATTATAATTCTCCCAAGATTTATAATAAGTTCCATCAGGATGATCAGTGCATAGTAGTAGGATGTAATATGGGATGTTATGATGATACTTAAGATGCGTGGTTCTATCAAATCGCAAAACACGGAACACGAAGCAATTCTACTGTCCTTCTTCTGATACTAAATAGCCTTAATTACATAGTTATTACGGTTTTTTCGTGTTTTTAGTTATCTTCCCGACGTTTTATGCAGTTGTGGTCACGGAAGAACTTATCTAATACCGACACTTTCACGTGCATGTTAAAGATGTATATCAAAAAACTTTGAAGAAGGTTTTACTTGGTGAGGAAATTAGCAAAGGTTGTATACATTTGCCGTTTGCCTTGAGACCACAACTGTAGCTAGTTCTCGCCAATGAGTTTTCATTTTACACCGGAAAGCACGGTTTAATAGCCGGAACCAATCGTACCGGTTGTATTGTAGAAATCCGTATTACACATTTCTAAAAAAATGCGATCCTGAATAATTAATTTGAAGCATATTGTATTAGTCAACTGTTTTCTAGATTACCTAAGCAATCCAGTTGAATATGGTATCTTAGGTTGGTAGGTAGGTACCTACGGTATATTTTATGAATATTGAGAGCGATACGACAATCTTGACCTTTTCACTCTTGGACAGTATATTACCTAGGTACCTACTTCACGAAGCATTAAATATGACTACTCTCTCTCGCAAGTTTTAAAACATAATTTTTGGCATATGATATCCCAAACCATTGTTGCAGAGTTCATATCAATGAGGAATAATTGCTTCTCAAGGTAAGCAATTATTGAGACCTTGCAAGATAAAGCTATGCCATAATTTTACCTTATAAGAGTTCTAAAGCTATTATTTGTTATAGAGAAACTACCTTCAGATAGCTTGTCTCATCATTCGAACGAAATGAAATGGGGACATATCTATTGGTGGTCAATTTAATGTAAATGCTACCGCGCCTTATTCTATTCTATTTATGGTCATCAGTGTCTAATGTGAAATCATAGAAAGGGACTGAAGATCATTATACGACTTCCGGGATCGATACACGTAAAAAGCTCTGCACTTGATCTCATTACAAGTAACTCTAATGTCTTGCAAAATGCGACGTGATTGATGTGTGATTGCATTGACCGACATCGGTGTTTCCTCACAAGAATACTAATTGAGATTAAATTATCTACGGGCGCTCTTACAAGGTAGATTTTATTATAATTAAGCGATCCGAGGGAACTCGTTATACGAAGGAGTGAGCGCTCCCGATCTCGCCACAATACTCTTGTCAATGTTAACCTACATGCGCTTTAATATGTAAATCGTTAAATCGGATGTTACATTATATTCCCACGGTATCAAGTGAAGCGTAATGTGAACGAATTCTGCAACCGTCTAATTTGATACTCATACAGAAAAGTAAACTCATTATTAACAATGAAATGTTTAGAAACAGGATCATAATTGTAACAAAAAGTGATTTGAGTGTAGTAACTAACCTGGCCAGTGACATTAACACCATCAGCACGAATGCCCATAGACTGCATATGAGCCGTGGTGAGTCCAGCTTGTATGGACTGCTTCCTCAATAGCTCGATGGTCTGGCGAAGTTCCGTTAGTTCAGAGTCCTAAAACAAAAGTAATTACATAAAACACAGCAGTAATTAAAAGAAAGTCATTAGCATCCGCTGGAACCGGTCTATCCCAGTCAAACCGGTGAGTTGGACGTTCACACATCGCTTTATCTAATTGACAAGACGACCATAGCGTGATGCGTAGCGAAATAGAACTTGGGTTTGTAAGAGTACCTGCACGAACATGACCCATGTGTACGCACGTGTGAAAGGTAACGATAAATATTAGAAATGCAATTTGCAAGGTAAATATCTACAGGGAAAACAGAAAGCGATAAGTGTATACCAGCATCAAAGCTGATTATAGCAATGTTGTCACATTGTTTTACGGGCAATGTACTAATTGAGATTAAATTATCATCATTTACTGTGATTGGAGTATGTACTTTTATTTGTATAGTTAATAGTTATATAGATTTTTGTTTGTATTTTTGTAATAAACAAATAAATTGAGAACAAATTATATTTTTTAGGCTGCTAATGATCACACCGTGGCTAAGTCTTAGTCTTAGTGTATATTGGTCATGCATGTCATTGTTTCAATTTCATTTTGTTAAATTCGAATATGCTGAAACAGGGTCAGGATTTGTTGGGATAAGCTTTCACTGCTTACAAGAAAAGGAAGATCATAAATTGCATCAAAAGGATGCTCTTGCATATAACGATGGTAAGAGTGCGTTTATTACCTTTCTCTCAGCGGTGGCAGTGAGCGAATGCAGGCGCGTCGTCATGTTGTTGAGACTTTGCTCGAAGGCCGACACCACGTGCGCCTAAAACAATAAAATATCATTATTTATGAGTTGATTATTCCTTTATGTTATATACTCACTTGGATTAAGTAAATACACGCTTGATATTTATATTAAGCTGGTACGATCAGTTTAAAAAGAAACTGGCCTTGCAGCCATTTTGAGCGGAAAACTTCTACCATGTACTAATAAGTATAATTTTTTAAATAAATATGCAATTCCAGGTCGAAAAAGTAATTCTTTCTCCAAGGACTTTCTGTTTCCGTTATTTGTGTGATAACCTTCCTTCTGGCTAACCAACATAACTGTGATTTCTATTCGGTTTGAGTAATCAGAGATGACCACAGTAGGCCTTAGATCTCTACGTTAGTACCTATATTCAGTTACGAACTCAATTACTCTATAACCAGCTGTAAAACCCCAGGCGAATGACTAAGTTGCTTGGTTCAAACAAACCGGTGTTTCATTAAAATGAGATAGTCGTCGGAAAAAGTAATTATTTTTAGATATTATAAGTATTGGTTGTAAAATTTTGATGCGTAGCTATCGTCTGGTGAGTCATGTATATAAATTGCTTTATAAGCTCGTAATAGTGTTTGTGGGCGTAGCTGGTCAAGGGACCCTTTGTTTGACGCGTCACAGGAACGCACTTAGCAAAATTAAAATAGAGGGTAACGACCCTCTATGTAACATTCGTAGACAACTTGCGTGTTACTCATAGGTACAACAGAAACAGCATGTATCCTATATTCGTATAATGCATATAAAATACATGCTATTCTAGAGTTGAATATAATTTTATAAATAGAAAGATTCACCTGTTAGCCTGTACTGGGTTAGCCAAGTATGGTGTAGGTGCCAGTGGTAGGCCTCGTCCCATTATGACTAGGACATGTTGCGCGTGCCAACCGAATAGGAACAAAACGATTATAGGTTTAATGTAATGGTTCCGTACAAATATTCTATGATCTCGAAATTGTTGCTATACTTGTTGTGATATTCCATTCCCAGGTTTCAGCGCAAAGTTATTCAGCGACATTCCATAAAGTAGAACAGCTTGTAAATATTTGTATTTGTTTAGCAAGGTTTTGCTCCCATATTAGGTATTGCAATATTTTATTAAAAATACGATTTTAAGCCACTATGTATATTTATTTTGATATGTAGCATTCACAAAAATATACCTATGTAACCTACATAATGTTTTTATGGGAATAGAAAATGTATTTTCAAGGAACCCTAATAACATAAATGAATTGCGGGAACGAGGCAGGTGGAGTATAATTATTTATCAACAGCTGGAATACATCGGTGCCTTTAAAGCTTAACGACACGATTAAAATATTTACCCTAGCTTTTTCCAAGTGGGGACAATGTGCACTTGTCCAGTGTATATGTATAGCGTGTTTTTGCAGATAAGCGATTATAGCAAAAATGTTTTCATTCGTGGAGGATTCATTATTTTAATTATCGTTTAAAATAATCATTCTTAATTTAAGCAACATGAGGAATTCAGTAAGGTTGATTTTTTGTAAACGCAATTGCTGTTATCGTATAATCTACAAACGATGTTTGAATTTAACGTTAACGTGTATTTTTTTTTTATTTAAGCTTGAAAATAATTGTTTTAAACCAAGAGTTTTAAAAAGCCTTTATTTCAATCTTTTCTATGGATGATTGGTAGGTAATATTTTTAATAAAAATAAAAATACTTATACTATTTTTTCTTCAAGACAGACACGGCACGCACGGCATAAGCTTTTACGATAAACTAACCCAAGTTTAATCATGTTATTTTTTTATAAGATTGTATTGAACTAAGTAAGACATTCAAACGAAAAATAAAACAACCGTAAATAAAAATAAAAACAATTTATTAGGATTGAGTAGGAGTTACTTGATATTTAATTCGGAAACCCACTCGAATCCCACTAGCGTATTTTACGAATGCATTCTAAATAAACGAGCGAGATTATTTGTTCAAGTGCACTCTTCCTTATTCGGTCGACTTGTAACTGGGCTGCACGTCTACGCTCAATTATTATTTATGAACGAGCCTTACGGGATATAACGACTTGAAGTTAGGTCTTTTGAAACTACAAAAGCTTCCAATTTGGGCTGTATTGACTCAGATGTAAAGAAAGCATTTTACCTTGTTAGCACGGGAAGGTAATTGATGATACTGACTTGTATGGTAGGTATTTGAAAGCAAATTTTAATTAACTTTCATAAGGTATGTATAGATAGATACTGTGTACAGATAAAACTCGACAGGATCTAGACCTAGTTACTTTGGTTATAGGAAGTATTTTGATTACAAGTTTTTACACTCTAGCAACCACGTCTAAGGCCTCCAAGTTTCACTAAGTTAATAATACGGAAGTAATATCAATTAAAACAGTAAATATGCCGCAGGCATGGGTCTTGTAAACTGGTGAGTTCTAAATCGGAACGAGAAATGCGTATTGATCGAGTGGTCTGAAATGGACTGGACCGCTTTCTACCAATTTACAGTATTTTCATACTCGAGACCGACGATTTTTGTCTCGATTTTCCCAAAGCGCCCAATAAATGTCGGAGTGGTTGGACGGGCCCAGTTCAAAGGTCCCCCAGACGACGCTACGATTGTATACGTTAGAGAGAGCTTTCGCCTAACACGCACTATTAATATTGACAATGATGGTTAGTAAAGTATCATAATAAAACTGTCTTTATTGCATTTAAATATCGGTAGTTATTACCTACCTATATATTTATAACTTACTTTATTGTTATTAATGGATTATAATAATAATAAAACAAAAACGACTATGATCGTGGGAAAGGATGTATTATAAATTATGTAATATACGGTCAGTTATATTATCTGGGATCAAGTCGACACCTGACCATCAGTATAAAAGGTTAAATTATTGGAAGCCAGGTATCATTTTTTTACAACAGATTCGAGACGGCTACGGCTGTGCATAAGACGTAAAAAAATGAATCTCCGTTTTTTACATCTTATTTCGATAATCATAGAAAGTTCCTACGACTTTTTTACTCTTTTTTAGAGCTTTCAAATATATATATTTACTTAGCTAGTGTACCTACTATCATGTGCACCATAAACGGCAGCCAAACACGCTATTCTCTATAGGCCTTGTCCCCTAACTGATGTTTGATTTTGATAACAAACTTTACCTGCTACTCACGCTTACGCTATTTGCTCGAAAATGTTACCCATCATACAAATAACAATGTACAGGGGGAGTGTAAAGCCGCACCTCAAAGAAAGCATGTAAAGCTTCCATGATTTATACAGAATGCTTCATGGGGGCTCAATTTGTTTGGTACATCGATCGGATAGTAAACAATGCTAGATATAACTTTATGTATAATAATAACTATAGGACTAAAACATAATTAATTATGTGCACACTTACTTCTTCCAGAATTGGGCAGCTTTTGTATCTCGACTTTCGTATGGCTAAATCCCACCACGGCACTGAAGGCTTTGCCCGAAGAATTGTTTGACACCCTACTTTAGGATCTTGGGACTCATATAAGGTACCTAAGGTTCTAGAAGATGGTCTTGAAGAATCGTCAGTGTTTTCATCAGCCGGCACTCCGGTAATGCATTCACAACATTTATGAGGTTGCTTGTTAATCTGTGCCTGTGGTCTGAAATCGGCACTGAATGAATGCCTATAACTGAGACGTTTTGAGAAACCGTTTTCACTTACTGATCTTTTAAAACCATTTCTGTTCTGTAAGGGCATTTTAGGTATTTGCTGTACTTCGCTCAGAATAGCAGGGTCACCACTCAAACCACCATATTCCCCGTTTAGAGGCGTGTTCGGTTCAGAGTGGTATCCTATTCTATTACGATGTAATATGTCATGGTTTTCTCTGACGTTGGATGCCTTCAGATCTATAAACTTCGGCCTCCGCAAATTAAGAGTAGCAAATTTTTGAGGAGATCTGTGAAATTTGGATTTGCTTGGCAACTCTTTGAGAACATCTTCAGTGTCTGTCGAGGGTATTGTAGAGTTGTCACTATAACTAGAAATAGGTCTATCGTTGTCAGTAAGGTATGAGGAGGTTTCCGAGCAATTATCTCGATCACTATGGCTCCTTCTAAAGTCGCTTGACGAACTAGTAGTAGTTACATCCGTCCGCACGGAATGCTGCTCTCCGCCATCCT
This sequence comes from Chloroclystis v-ata, assembly GCA_963691955.1. Classification (NCBI taxonomy): domain Eukaryota; kingdom Metazoa; phylum Arthropoda; class Insecta; order Lepidoptera; family Geometridae; genus Chloroclystis; species Chloroclystis v-ata. The sequence continues at coordinate 10,284,855 of OY829905.1, forward strand.
TGTAACCGGCGACGTGCTGATCATATGAAATCCGTTCTCCGTTACTCAAGTTCGCGATACCAATTTTTTCAATGCCTCTAACATCCTGCTCCCCGGGTAGTTCCAAGCTCCTTAAACGCCTCCGCGGTTTTGTGTTAATAGAATCGTAATGACTTTCTGGTCTACCATAGGTTAGTCTTTTTGATTGAGGCGGCGATACTTTCGCGTATATTGGTTCTGTGAAACTAAGGCGTGGCGGTTTCTCTTCAAAAACATTTCTTGTGGCAGCGTTGGCAACATATTGCACGTCACAGTTATCAAGGAAGGTGTTCTTTGGAGTTCTGTTTAATGTGAAGTATTCTGAATGTCTTTGAGGTAAATGGACAACAGGGTTCGGGTCTATTAGATTTCTTATTTTAATTCGGCTTCTAGGAGCTCGTATAGTGGCGAAACCATCGTGTATGGGAGATCCGTGATAAGTTGATGATGTTGTTACTGCCATCTCACGTATTTTATAACATTACACTAAACATCAGCATATTTTTCCAATATTCTATCATCACTATACACCTGAAATGTGTGGTTTTATATATAATTTGATGTTTTGTTACCAATGCTTCACTCTGGGATTGAAATAATACTTGAAAAACATTTTTGATAGGAATAAGCAGAAAATAGACAGTCAGCTTTTAACCCTCTTGAAACGCTACGGTTGATTGCCATACCACTACTTGAGATTTGATATAAAATAAAATAGACCAAGAGCCTGTGATGGCCAGACCTTCCTTTAATTCACAAGCGTGAAAATTCTTTCATGTGTATGTCTAACATAGGTAAGAATAACCCCCAAACATGAAACCTGGATCGCGGTTCACGATCACCACGATCCAGGTTTCATGTTTGGGGGTTATTCTTACCTATGTTAGACATACACATGAAAGAATTTTCACGCTTGTGAATTAAAGGAAGGTCTGGCCAGACCGGGCTCTTAGTATAGACTAATAACCTGTGATGGCCGAGCTCGCGCGCGTAGAAACGACTAACGACGCTGACGCAGACTTAAGTTGTTAAGTATTTGCAAGAAGCTACGTGTCGTTACGTTATAAGACCTTATTATTCTTAACAGACCCGGTCTGGACTGTAAATGTAAGTTCAAAAATTGGCTCAAGTATAATATTGAGGGATACTTAGGAAGTAGGTATAATCTAGGTACCTACATCCAGAACCACAAGCCACATATTATAAGAATGTACCAACAAACCCGTCTGCTTGCTTCAACGAAACAATGGTATACCGGTCCTACATAAACGGGTCAACGAATAAATTACGGACGTGATCATTGACCATACGACTGCTTATCATTGAAGTGTCGATTTTTTGGCGTATTTTCAGGAATCCACAACGCATCGTTTCAATACCTGCATAAGGTAATAAAGTAATAACAACTTAATTTTTTCTTAACGTTATTCGACACACCTAACAGTTTTTTTAAGAAAATCTTCATTTCACTGAGATTAACTCAGTGAAATGAACTTGTATCTGACTTATTATCATTCACCGGTTCTGTTTCTATACCAAACAAAACTAAATTTATTCAGCAATCAGCAACAATAAATCAGCACTATCGTGGATTAAAATGACAGCAACATAATAAATCTCAAAATTTCGATGAGGAAAGTGGAGCTACTCGTACTAGACACAATTGGTGGTCGTGTAATACAAAATAGGTACCAATAATAAATAACGTTGAGTCAATCGTGAACTTTTATTAGACATGCAACCGTCTCAAGCTTAAGGAAGTCAGGGAACAGACCCTACACTACGCCTCGGCTACCGACCGACGCGATGTATCTCAAACTTTTTGTTTAAATAGTAAACGTATTTTATAATAGAGAATACTCATCATTTAAATAATGTTCAATTAATAAAAATTAGATTTATTTTTGCGAAACGAGTTTCTTTAAAACATCATGTTTCTATATTAATTGGAAATATCAATATGTAGGTGTAAGTAAAGTATGTATGTATGGCTTTTTCCTACTTCAAGTTTCAAGCAGAATTATAGGGTCAAGACACTTGTTGTATGTTAGAATATATTAGTAAAAAACTTAGTACCTTTGAGAGCCTCTGACATTTGTTAACGAGGGGGACCAACATAATGTTTATATAGCTTTCTCTGTTCCTCTAATGCAAGCGTGCATCTTTTGCGTATCAACGACCTGTTTGTGTTGTGTAGCCTTAGCTTACCGAGGTCGTTGTAACAGTGAGCCATGTATTTTCATTTCACGGTCATTTCGTAACATTTCAATACACTATGTTTGTGTAATGATCGAATGTTTTATAAATAAATATACCTAGAAACTGTAATGGAATAACCGTGCTGACTCAGTTTACTATTTGGTACTGTAGGTATTTAAGAGGAATAGAGGACTGTGACCATGTTAATCTTAGTTTCATGTTCTAATGTAGAGTTTAATATATTTTGAAATTCTAACAACGTAGGTGATTCAATTAACATGTGCACACAATTTAGAAAAGCCGGTGAACAGACGGACAAACAAACACGGATAAATGACCCTTAAAGATTCAAATATGTATTTCTAGGTAGAGTTGTAAGAGGAATCTGCATGGGAAAGACACGTGTGCTAAAGAGATCACGACCTTTGAATAACGGTGCTTCATACCAAGTCGTGCACTAGTTCAATCATATGGGAATAGATTGTTTAGAGAAGTAATAACTCTGTAATTAACAGACCTCGATTCTACATACATGGAATTACATTTACCCGTATTATACGAAACGAAATTCCCTGTCTGTACAAAAGATTGCGTGTGATTCTTTTTGGTTGATGTAAGTTAAGTACTATAAAGATTAATGCTGGTACGTGATTTCAAGTTTGTACCGAGTCCGGTTATTACTGGCTTGCCTACCAGTAATACAGTCAACCCATAATTTGAAACAATTTTACATCATACTTCAAATCAAGAGTCCGGGCATTCCACTTCTAATGTGGGTGCATGTTTCTTTCATCCTATCTCGGTGTTTTAAGATAGGTCCATTATCTTATGAGTAAATCTGCTTGAATGACACTGGCTCGTACAGTAAGATAACCCTGAGTTATCGCTACATTATACGTTTTACATTATTAATAATTAATTGAGGAATTGTTCAAAATTGAGATATTTTGTATTAAATTTCATAATATTTTGATTGAATAACATGTTTATATCTACTCGTACTAACAACAAACAACTGAAAATCTTTAAGCTAACAGCTATGATGATCAGAACAGGAGATGTGATTATCTACTAACAAACCAACTATTTTTGAAACTGATGGTGACTGATAAAATCCGAAATCATATCTTGTTATGTAACCATAATCATATCAATAAAAGTCGAACCTATAGGTACCTAATAAATCACTTTGAAATGCAATTTACATATTTACAAATTTCACTATTATCGATTATATTTTATAGTTGAGGAATAATAAAATAGTTAAAATAATTCCCTAATTTAAGTATGTGACAAACACATGATGATGTAACTATCAGGTACAGGTTTCACATTTAAATTCTTCTCACTTAAATCACGTTAAAGTTCCACCAAGTGTTTGATATTTTAATACAGGTTCTTTTAGTGGAAAACCCCAGGAACTAAAGTTTTTAACATAAACAAAATATGATTTATTTATCTAGGTATATGTATAAGATAATGGTACCACTCAACCTGACTATACCTAAGTAAGGCAAGGATCGAGCAGTAAGCAACGGCCCGGAACATTGGATAAAACTGAAGACTAGCATCTGCCGTGCACATGGCTCGGCAAACAAGAGCACACTTGATGGGAAGATATTTAATACCAGCACGAGGTAGCTGAAAAACTACGTCATATGCGTATTTTTCACTTAATTAGGTGCATGAATTGCGGTCAAGGAACTGCAGGAAGATGGATGAGCGTAAATTCATTACACAAAATTAAAAGCGTCATAATCTGCTTAGTAGGTTGAGCAAACATTACAAAATTGAAGAGCTTCAAGTTATCGCGTTACCCTAAATTAGTATGCTATGGCGTAATGATATGTGACTATAAAAGTGTCAACTTTATGGGTTTGAGATTCTTTAGCAGCGTTGTCGTTTAAAATTAGCATTAATATAAATTCTAACACAACTGGTATAGTCACGCCCGAAATCCTAGACACAACTATCGATATGGAATGTAACGATAGAATTTCGTTTCGAAAGGACTTACAGCAACTCGTTTTGAGATAAATATTTGATTGAATTTTGCAGACTTTGACAACCGCTACAAAGAAGGCAATAAACCATATGGGTAAGGCTCATTGTCTGCGGTATTGTGTTGTAGAGCATCGAGCTCTAAGGGCAACGGCGTGACCTCCGACCTCTATTCAAAGCTATTGTTATGCTAATGAAACAACCAATCAACTGTGACAAAATTTAACGACTTCGCATTTCAGCAAATTTTTAAACCACAGCTATTATATTCACGAGACAACTAGATTTTTCAAACACATTTTACTTTAACCATGTTAACAGTAATAATTAATAATTAATTATTACTAATTCATAATCTATGTTAACAGTTTTATCAAAGGAAGACCACCTTGGTTATTTAAGCTGGAGAGTTAGGCAACATAAGATAATTTGTGTTTAAAAGCTTTGTTTATAGTTCATTGTAACTTGAGCCTGATCCAGCTTATCTACTTTGGAGTGTAAGTGCTACTGGTGCTTCCTGAATAGACAGCAAGATATTGTCTTGTAGTTGTAAAGCTTCCTTCCGCGGCGGTTATTGAAATCTATGGCGTAGTATATGGGATAACGGATAAACCACTTAGGAAGTTGCACCCATACTTTGAGATAACCAAACCGGATGATGCTTGATTTGATGTGGTTAACTTACACGTGGGTTTTTAGGTGTATTTTAGGGCCGTTCAAGCTGGCTATGAATGAAAAAATTTTTTAATGGGAAATATATTTTGTTGAATTGGATATATCTTCACTAGGTACAGTAAGTGTGATGATTGGATCATATGTCAGTGGTCATCCTGTCAAGGTCGCCAAGGCGGCGACCGTTGGCGGTGACGCAATTCACATAATTGCTGAACGGGTTTTACATTACCGTACACGGTTCATTGATAAACCTGTGATCAAGGGGTCGAAATGTCAGTTGTCGAGATATAAAATGAAACATGAGATAAATATAAAAATAGATCACACTGTAGATCTCTAAGACCAATATTAGAACGATTAGTAGGTATGTCTCCTTTTACGCGATCACTCTGATATAGCATCAATGTGATGTTTAGATTAGACTAGTCTTAAACCGGCAACATTAATAAGAATCTGGTTTGACTACTTCCTGTTAAATAATTATTCTGGTTTCACACAAAAGTCATAGTTGATTTAACGTGTTAGGTAATGGTAACTTGTACTAGCCTATTCCTTATATGGCATGTTTTTATATGGCTGCGATACACGATTACTAAAAATCATTGTTAACATTAGACGTTGAGACGATTGTCCTCGCACCTGAAACATTCAAGAAGCAAGAATCTTTTTATATGCGTTTTACGAGTTCGTTGTCTTTCTACAGTAAACTTTTAACAGGTTAACCAAACAGATTTCTAGGAGCATGTTAAATGCACACAACTGTATAAATGAGGAATTATTCTTGATTTTCATAACGATTTGAATGTTCTTTTTGCGATCTATTTATAACTGGTAACTACTTTACTAGGCAATTTAGTTTATTGAAGAAATAAATAATGTAGGGGCGCTATCTAAAGATCCGTGGCCAGTCTCCATACGAATTAACCTCAATTGACAATGTCGACAAGGAGCTCTGCTGATTGAACATACAGTATTTTAACAGACAGTAAATTTTCATTTTAAATGTCCTGCACTTGTCGTGCTTTAAAGATATTCAACTTGCAAAGTCTCAAGTCTGCAACGCCCATTCAATATCATAAAATTGCAGAAGGAAACTCAATATTATGTTCGCTTAAGAATCTTATGTTGTACATAAACCTACATCTATAATAAACTAAACAATGATAAGATAATGCGTTGACGTCCTTTATAGTTATATTTTTTATCTTTAGATAAAATTGAAAATCGTAACTATACAGAATGATAAATTGCTTTTGGATACACATTTGAGATAAACCTATATAGGGCAAAGTTACGATATTTAACAATATACTACTACTTAGAATTGTTTATCGCCCTAAGAAGATGATATGATAAATGGAGCAGTCGTTTTTACTGTTTAAATTACTGGAAGACAATTCAGGCGCAAATTGCGTAAATAGGACAAGTGCTGGAGCTCTCTACTGGTCATCATGATTATACGACATCATTCACCGTTATACTGTACTAGCTATACGCCCGCGGTTTTACCCGCGTATATATAAATATATAATGGATTTTTCTGATGTAAAAGGTAGCCTTTATACTTTGATGCATGTACTACGTTATGGTAAAGTTTAATTTAAATCCTTCATCAGAACATCTATATTCACAAATGTTTACATTATATATCGTATTGTTCTAGATGTTTCTGTGCAACTAATAAATTAAAGAGCCTCTACCTAGACATAGAGCCAAAGCTATGGTGTGTGTGAGTATGTTATCCATTTCATAGAAGTAAAATTTGTAGCTATTAGGAGCTCTGTTTTGCGTATTAAGGGCGTGAGTTCAGTAAACAATGATATTCGTGTGAGTTATTGTTGGTTTGTGAGCCTAGAAAATAATCTTATTCACAATGTCGGTATGTTTTAGCGCGACAATGTAAACAAGCATTTTCTAATTACGATCAAAACATCAAACAGGATTGATATCAAACGTTTGACCCCAAATAAAACCAGATACGGTTATAAGCAAGGTTTAGATGCTTTGAAGTTTGTTTTTATCGCTTCTGCATGAGACACGAGCTATATGCGTAGAACTAGAAGCAACTGCTGTCGATTGACAAGTTGCAAAGACCACGTTTACCGCGTTGGAAGTTTTGCATCTGGTCGTTTACCCATTTATAATAATAATTGGACCCAAATAAACAATTAGTAAAACAAGTGATGACTTTTTTATTACATTGTACTACGGAAGCTACATCTAAGGATTAGCTGCGTGAATCACGTAGATTTAATTATAAAGAAAGAAATATAGCATAAGGCTAGAAAGTTAGCTAAGTAATTGTGGTCTAAAAACTGACAAACTTCCTGTAAAATTTATAACAAAGCATTATTACAAATCCTATGACAATTTTACCACGGAAACTCAATGGTTTTGAACAACAATGAGTATAAAAAGACCTCAGAGTAAGTACCGTGTCCGAGCAGGTCCTGCCAATAAAGAGAGCTCACTAACAGTTGTAAAAAAGGGACGCAGTTACCTGCTCCAAATAGTAGAGAATCCAACATTTTGAGTAAAGTGAGAAAGATTTGGAATGTTTAGCTGTGCTATGATGATGGTTGCTGATTGAATGCTCTAATATTATTTATTTTAATGGATGATGCTGATTGTAATAACTTAAAATAATATCAAAAATGTTTCTCGTTTAAACCAGAGTTAGAATCATTATAGAAATAATTCATATAATGATCGACCAAACATGATGAGCTAACAAATAAATTACATCCGGATGTCTTGGTAACAAAACAACAAACTATAATTTGTTTGCTCGGAGACAAAAAATCTAGTATCCATATAGGTAGAGAACTATACATTAAATTTCACTATCACTGGAAATTCACTCAAACTTCACGTTTATAAAGTTAATTTCACTGAAAGTTTGTTTCGTAGCGATTAGTACAGTCAACGTGCAACGCGGTCGTTCTGCGGCGAGCGTGCGTGCGCCCTCCGTCAAGGCACCGTGCATACTGGTTTGCCGTAAGCTGGTTTCTTTGACTGATGGTACCGTGTTGGTGACCGACTGCATTGAATATAACTGAGTCACAGAACCCAAGAACCCGGATTACCGATCAAACTAGCAACACACGGTCTATTGATTACAGGCAGGATGGGGACAGGGTTCGTATTAGGGTGTGGGGAACGAGAGTAACAGCGGCAAAAAGTGCTACTATAGGTTGAGGATAATTATAACCGTGGGAATGATATCTACTGAAAAAAAAAACAGCACTATTAAATAGTGTGACAATTTATGATGAATACAAAAAAGGGACTGCAATCGAGCACTTGTTGTGCCTGCTTCGGTTTTTAGGTTCGGGTTTTTATAGATCATGGTTTAAAATTTTGGAGATAAAAGTTTTTCTGCGTATACGCAGTAGAGATAATGAAGATAGTAAACTTTGTCAGTCCAAACAAAGGACAAAGGCTTAAACTTTAACGTTTCTCCAGCATAGTTTGCTGGCACAGATCCTTGAAGTGATATTAGTTGAACAGCGCGATAAATTACGTAAATTGGTACTTAAAACATAGTCAACATTACTAGCGCATGACGTGCCGTTGTTTACTCAGTAAAACACCAACCAAAATAATATGCAAATAATGTATCGGTCAACGCACCATGCATATCAATAGGCAATTGAAAGTTTAATAGTCAATTAAAACAATAATTTCTAAGAACGTCCAATAATTATTAAGGATATATTTAGGTGCTTTGTTAGTTTATCCGACTTTGTCTTTGTTACTATTCATAGTCTTATGAACTTATGAAGGTACCTCTCCGCAGGAACATCTAGGTTCGGTTAACATTTCCACATATACCTAAGTAAAAGGTAAAAAAAAGTTAATATTAGATATTGTTTCCGAACATAAAAAAATGAACTTTTTTAATGATTTTTTCTTGCAAACGTTATGAATAGCATATTTTACATTATATAAATAAGTAAACAGTTGCTCCTTATTTCTATTATGCATATCGATCCATAATAATTGATATAAAATTGATAGCATCATCGTCACAAATATATATTGGCCATGTCTAAGAATGATTAAGGGCAAGTGCGTCAAATACATCAAATTATGATGCCATTGAGACCAATTGTTTCCCGTCTATGTAGGTGACAAGTACCCAATTTATACTAAGTAATGTTTGAGTGAATATGATATTGATGGTACTTATAATATAAAGGGGCCTTTTAATTTTTCAAATAAATATCAAGGGTTTCTGTATTGTTTGAAATATCAGGTTATTGAGTTTTCAAAACACAAACCTTAGAAAAAAACCGTTTTTGTTCACGAATAGACTGTGATTCAGAGAATGAAGTATTAGCCCTGCCACCGAGTAAATCACAGCGTTCAAGAGTCACAATGGCGGCGCAAGAACAGCGATGGACGCTTAGTTTCTCGTGTTGAATAATTTATGTCGGCAATGCTTTACCGGTCGGCGAATTAGCAGAACAAAACAACTTCACAATAGAACCTTATTGAACTTTCTTACTCTACGCGAATACGAGATATCGTGGCACTGATACCTATCCGATATTTAACAGGAAGATACATGTTCATTATTCGGTTTACTTTTTCTAAGACTATTTATAAAATCTAACAAACTAGTATTTTTATAAAGTTTTATTACTTATTGGTTTCGAAATATTTTTTTTATTTTCTTTTCGTTCATCCTATCTTAATTTATAGACAATTTCTTGGAAATATCTTGTAACTTGTAGAACCGTATAAGTCTCATCGCAATCAAGTGCATTTGCTTAATTTAAATTCTACTCACAAATGAATACATTAGCAACGTTTGTTTACGATGACCGCTAGTGATTTACTCAATGAATATTAATTTTAAAGGTACTTGTAGGTTAAAGATATATTCAAATGTCTTGGTAATTACAATACTTCACTCATCAGTTTAGTAGCAAACAAAGAGTTATATCGATTTGTGTAATTAAATAGTAAAAATTGGTGGTTGTTGGCGTAAATTGATATATTCAATTTGTTATAAAAAAACATATAGTTATATTACTTAAGTTAAACAGAAACACAAATGCGTAAATACTCAAATGAAAAATTGGGTGAAAACCGTTGTCGATGGAAGCAGAATCTTCGAAATAAGTCATTAATTTTATAGCTCATCATAAAACAAAAATAAGAGGCATAAAAATAGAATAAAACGCTAACAGTGGTTTGATAATGGTTGCCCTGGTAGGTCAACAGTTACATTAATAAAATTTAACGACGTTGTAACACAATTTACAGAATACTATTTGATACTGTTCAGCGTATAAACAAAGCTATAGCTAGAAAATAGCAAATTATGAATTATAAATCCATGCAATAGTTTATAAGACCATGTACGTGTATGTACTTATTAGCAACGGATTACGCAAATATTACGTCGTACAAAATACTTAAGCGATCATCATTACCTACACTACATAACTTACTATGAACATAATGCTAGACACTATGGCCGCTTGTAGACGTCCGTTTTTTTCACCGGATAACGGACCGTCAATAAACGGCTATCCTTGTATATGTACATATTTTTTTTACCGGATGGATGGACTGCCATCTATTTGCGTTAGATTTGTGTGTAATCTCTGGTAGTCAGAGATTACACACGTGTGAAATGTCGAATAATAAGAAAAAAAAACTCGTATTGGCCTACTATTTGTACAAGAAGAAACAAAAACAAATAGAAAAACGTAAAAGGTCATCGTGGGTTCATCCTATATTATTGGAAAGGGAAAAATATGGTGCATTTCAAACTCTTTTTACACAGTTGGAAGAAGATGAAACTAAATTTTAAAATTATTTTCGGATGAAGAACGCAGGTAGACGGCACTCAATCAATAGAAAACAGGCAATACGTCCGGCAGCGTCAACACGCACCAATACACTGGCGTGGATGACCGCCCTTTCTTACACCGGACCGGTGTCCGTCGCGCCGAGGGCAAGCGGTGATGCATCCGGCGTAAATTGTTCGCCGGACCGATGTCCGGTGCATGTACACACATTCATTATAAGTCATACACCACCGCGAATCCGGCAAAAAACACGGTCCGTTATCCGGTGAAAAAAACGGACGTCTACAAGCGGCCTATGTGATCGCTATTAGATCATAGCTTCTGGCAAATAGTTTATTATTAAACCATGTATTACTTTAAGGCACTAATATTATGATATCATTTGTGCAGCCCACGTGCTATTCTTAAATATATTCTTAACAGAAATTTAGTTCAGTGAACTTATTCGACTAGGTCGTTAAGTTATCACAATGCCTCTTGCATGATTCACAAGTTGTTCGCTTTATCTAAGGACTTGTGCATCAGGGTAGAGATAACGCTCGGTGGCAAGACAGTTGGCGTTTGGCACACATTCCACGAGCCAGATACGGCAGCAAGGCGGGCGACCGCGCGTCTCACGGACAGACCTATGATATTATTCGATGACCCTTCGCTGTGACATTTCATGCCATCTTATCCTTGGTTTATCGGCGGCCTGTTATGGACTACGTCACCAAATAAGTCACATGTGGCACGGCGGTAAGAGCAGATTGTCAGCCGGATAACTCCAGAGGTGGTGAAATGGAGAACGGAATTGCATTTTCGTTTTGTCCTTACTTGAACAATGTCAGGTAGGTCAAGATTTGCTCCATTTTAGAAAGCTCATTGGTATTAGCTGAATGTTTGATATTTGCCGTGATAAATCTAGGTCTCGGTTTCTCGAGTTTCCCACGAGCTTAGAATAAATAATAAGAACTAGTCACTAGAGTTTTTAAAAGACAAGACAGAATGCAATCGAAAAGCTCATAGTTAAGATTACAGAGGGGTATTCAAGTGAAAGTAAAATTCAACGTGACGGATACGACCTTCCGAAAACCGCAGAACGTAAATCAAGAATTGGAGATAACCACGAAATTGTTTTGATATAGGTAGGATTACACCACAGAGGTGTATAATAGTTACACCAAATGACACCCACGCAGGTGCTCAAAAATGTTTGATACCGACTTTAAATGTTACACCAACATTGTCAATGTATTTTCTTTGTAAATAAAAATTGAATGCATTAATTTCACATTGGGTAATATTTATTGAGTTTTGTGAATAGTGTGTTCAATGACTGAGATTAAATCTTGAAGAAATAAGACACTAAGATATACAAAACACGGGTGGTACTGCAAAATGCAGTCCGTTATTTAGTGTAGCTGCAGCTTTAGCATTCTAGTTAATAATTATCTTATCAATTAACAAGCACAGCTTTTATTAGCATTCTCAGAATCTTCTATTTCCATTGCATCTCAGAAACTGTCTGCGTAGTTTGTCAACACCACAGTATAAACAAAGCTTGCCCAAGTGCCCATGCCCACATCAACATAGATAACACGAGTTGACAGTCTATTTGTCTACTAAGGTATCATATTTCAATGTGCACTGCGCTTACGCATAGGAAAGCATACGTGACGGTTGCTTAATCAATTGGACGTATTGTATTTCATTATTAGGCTGTGATTAGATTTCAATAGTTACTCTGATATCTTGTTGGTATTGATTACTTTAGATTGTTAACAATACCTTTGGATTGCTAACAATACGTTCAACGACACACGGGTACTCGAAACACGTATAAGGGTTAATTACTCTACGATGTTTTATATGTCCGTCTTCGTATTACTACCAGGCTTAAGTACTATATAAAAAATATGAATTTGTCGATGGTAGTTTAACTTTAAAATTATCAACATAACGGCTCGGCGGCGAGAGTAAAAAGTACATTCTTATAAACTGAGTACTCACATTAGTTGTAAGCTGCGTCGTCAGAGTATGAACTTTTTCTTTGGCATCTGCAAGTTCTCTCCTCAGTTTTCGCACCTGCAATAAATACCGTTGATAACTGCGCTCATACTTTTTGTTAAAATATAAATATATATTGCTGGTCAATTCACACAGCAACATCTAGCCCCGTGGTAAGCTCGAAACTTGTGTTACGGGTGCTAGATTTCTAATATAGTAAATAGAATATATTATGTATTTACATATATATTACACCCAGAAAATCCGGAAAAAATATTTACAGATCGTACAACATTTTGTACCAAGGCGGGAATCGAACACGCAACCCAAATAATAAGTAAATAGGTAATTTCTTATTGTCTATTACCTCATGAGCCTGTCTTTCTTCGGAGCCCGCGCCCGCAGCCAGCGACGACGCCGTCGAGACGAGTGAAGCCGTAGAACCGTGAACTGGGGAAAATATAACAGAATTAGTGCTGTTAATGAGTATCTTTGTGAGCCGTGTCTAAGTGGGAGCACACTCGACTCTCATTCCGAAGGTAGTGGGTACACCCAGCCGAGCGATTAAAAATTATGAGCGCTTTTTAAACTCGTGCACTAACGGTGAAGGCAAATATCGCGAGGAAACCGGCATGTTCCGAGCACTTAGAAAAGCTTGAAGGATATTATGTCATTCACCAACCCGCACTTGGCCAGCAGCCAAGTTCAGCTCAAGAGAGAAGTCCATGTGTCCTAGCAGTAGGAACGTAATAAGGGTGGTGATGATGATGAAGTATCATGAGTACATTACACAGTAATTGTGTAAGTAAGGTTAAAGCAATCACTAAGCGCTATCTGTTATGGGCGGTTTGGATTTTCCCTTGAGGCAATAGGTTACCGAATTCCCGAAATACTTTTCTAAGTGCATACTTTCGTATAGACTCACACAGCCCTGTTTCAAGTATCTTTATCCAGTGGTTTAGGCTGTGCATTGTCTGTCAGCCCATCAGGTAGACAAGACATTTATAAAAATCGTTACAAAACAAGTTAAAAAAAAGTTTGGTGGTAAGATTGTTAAGGGTTGAGTAGGAGTGCTATTGTCAATATATTTTATGTCGTCAAGTTTTTTTTGTCTGTATTTTTGTGTACGATTTATGTTGTAGTGTTCATGATTTATTTCAGAATTGTATTTTTCTTGTTTATATTTTAGAATTTAATTCCTAAACATAATTTTAGGAAAGTTAATATTAAGGATGACCTTTATTAAGGATGCTTGCTGAAATGATCACAAAACTTTAAACTCCAGTAAGTCTTTAGGTATGTTTTATGTTTCCTTATCGAACTTAAAAATAAGGGGTAACGAATCGATAACTTGAATCGAACTCCTCAAACGGCTTATAGCTGTTTGTAAAAACTCACGAGTGTTAATAAGCGCTATAAATTAAAATTTAAGACTAATAAATAATAGAGTCTATCATGACTCATGAGTTCATCGATTTAAAAGCAATAACATTCATTATTTTTAGTCCCAGCAACGAACGATTCAACAGATGTATACATCCAGTTTCATCCCACACTAACATTTGCTCGCAAAAACAAAACAAGTATGTAGGTACTAATATCTTAGTACATTCCTTAGTGTAACTCTGCACCTGTCTTACATGCAACTAATACTTTTTGCGTATATATTTTCTCGAGATGAATATTGTAATGGTTTCGCTGTATCCGTTTCCTTTGTTTTTACTGTCGTTTCGCCTGCAGCTTTACCCGTGTTATAGGATTTCGCCACTGCAAAACCTATATAGCACGCGTATATGTATAGGGCATTGTACTTTAAATGTTTTAGTTTTAAGTGTGTATTGTGTGTTTCTGTTTTTGTGGTGTGCAATAAAGTATTTTCTATTCTATTCTAATTTGTCACTTCTTTTAAATTAGGACTTATTTAAGCATTGTATGAACTTTTTGTTAAGTTTCTTTAAAAAAAAACTTTGACGCATGTTATTAGTAAGGAAAGTAAGGATTGATTTGCTTGCATCAATGTTGGGTTAGGTACCTACATTAAAAGTGTAAATGTTGCTGCAATAAAAGTAAAGTATGTAAGCACTGTACACCACATGTTACGCTTACGCCATTGCAGGACATCTGGCTTTAAAGCGTTATTGGGGCAGCTCATTAGATTGGGATGTGTGAAATAATTAGCCTGATATGATTCTAAATGCATTTTGTTTTTTGCTTGTTTTATAATTGTAAGCGAAATGTCGCTGTATCCGATGTCGTTATAAGCGAAGAGAGTTACTGAAGAGTTTACTAGGGATTCGGACGGGACCATACTCGTACAACCTGGCTCTAATAACCGATATGTCGTTGTAAATGATGTCGTCATAAACGGTTTTGACTGTATAAAAAACGAATACTATAAAATACTATTTTAGTTTAAATTTTATGGATATATTTTTAGGCAAGCGTTTATTAGATAATTAAAGTAGCCTCTTTTTCTAACATACCTAGCATTTTTTAAATTAAATGAAGATTTGATTGCACCGACCCGTGTTGTTTTTTCTTCGAATTCATTTTTATAGCTAAAACTTACCATCATCATTCTTCTTGGGGTAGTGATGTGAATGTCTCGGCGTGTGCAGCCCCCCCGCGGCCCCCGGCTGGTGCGTGGGGCTCAGCGCGGACCGCGGCGACGGCGACGGCGGCTCAGACACTCCGTAGTTCAGACCTGAGTGTAATTGTACGTGTTATGTTAACAACATTACATAACAACGGGAATTACTCGAGTTACAGCGGACTTAATAATTACGTTTCGACTATAAAAAATAACTCGCCCGTAACACAAGCTTAGAGCTTATCACGGGGTTAGATGTCGCTGTGTGAATTGTCCAGCAATATTTATTTATTTAATCTAGCACCCGTAACACAAGCTTAGAGCTTATCACGGGGCTAGATGTCGATGTGTGAATTGCCCAGCAATATTTATTTATTTAATCTAGCACCCGTAACACAAGCTTAGAGCTTATCACGGGGCTAGATGTTGCTGTGTGAATTGTCCAGCAATATTTATATTTATAAAGAAAAGTCTACAACAGAAGGTGATAATTGAAATAAGTTCATCTTAGGCCTTTATAATGGCCTTAATTTAGTTATCAGTACAAAATATTTAACTTGTCCAATAAATTATCAAATCAAATCAAATCAAATCAAAACACTTTATTGTACACCAAATAAAATAATAAATACAAAAAACAACAAAAAGAAACAAGTACAATGGGCGGCCTTATCGCTAAAGAGCGATCTCTTCCAGGCAACCTTTGGATGGAAAAGAGAGATGGTATTTAAGTAAGACAGGGGTGTACTAATACTTACAATAATATACTAATATATATAATACTTATATAATAATATATAATATATATATATAAATGTATATATAATACATAAAATACATATAATTAAATAGATAATAATACTATAGACTAAATAATATAGTAAATAAATAAATAAGTACATAGTAATAACAATAAAGTAAAATTTAGCTGTTCTCAGACAAATAAAATTCTTTTACACGTGTTTTAAAGACACATAACTATAAATTATGTAGATTAGTTGCTTAAATATAATAAATCAAAAGATTACCTTGGTTTGGTTGTAAACATAACAAGATCAGTTTAATGGATAATATTTGTGTAGCCAGTGCACAACAGGATTGATAAGCTTGTTAAATTTTTAGATCAGATGACATTTTAGTTATTAAGGAATTTGGACATATTTTCTTCTTTTTAGAATTGCTTTGTTTTATTTAAATCTGTCACGAAAGTTCGAACGGCCGTGCATCACCAAAATGCCAAGGCCTTAGTTATTTTCGTAGCTCCAATCACTTTATCTTGTTGACTTGTTTGAGTTGTTGTTTTATATTATTATAAGTGCTAATAGATTACCTTGACCACCGGGTCCATATTGCACTGGCAAACAATAGTATGGTTCATAATCACTCTCCGAAGACCTTTGAAGCATTGATGGGTAAAGTTTCTCTGATTTTGTTGACCTGTAATTAAAATATAACTTAAATACTTGCATTGGCAATTTCTAATACAAGTAAGGTACGACAATATCCACAAAAAAGTAAGCATATTTATTTGGTGTAAATTAATTTACGTGTTCCGAAATCACAGTATCGCTAAATAGTCCTAATGAAATATTCGGACATTCGACTGTAAAGAAAGCCTTGTATTTAGCACATTACAAGTGACACAGTTAACGTTTAGCATAAAGACGACAAAAGCCTATTGAACTCATTGCTTTTTGGATAGCACTTGACTTTTCTTGACCGAATGAATGGCGTATCCAATTTCTTAAGCATTGACACGCATTATGAGTTGTGACTTTAGTGTGTTGAGATAAAAAAGTGACGTATAAGTGCATTTTAAATAAAATGTTGTGTAGTTTTTGTAAACTTAATGGCGCTTTGAAAATGAATAAGCCGTGCCAAGTCCGTTCATGCAGAATATTGGTATAATAAAGCGTGCCACGATGAAGCCAAACCATGAAACAAGTCCTTCGTGGCATACCTTGGAAACGTCCTATCTCTGAGGTAGCTAAAAATTCAACACCGAATACTTTATATAATGTTAACAATAACAATAGATAAATACATATAATGTAACATACAACACATAATAGCGATAATGTAAGTGAACATGGAATGTAATAGATTCATTAGAGGCGTGATAAAGAAAGTATGACCTGGATTACAAAGCCTGTTTGTTTTGATGGCACTAGAACCGTATACGACGATAATAGACTTTATTATCGGGCAGAAAAGTCTAAATTGATAAATAATTATTGTTCTTGTGCAATTTGTAATGAATTATATGACCGGTTTCTTGGACACAATAGACAAATTGAGCGAATAAATGTACCTAATTGAATTGCCTTATAGAGTATCCTTTTAGACTTCTAAGCTAGATAGTACTAAAATGGTAAGGTTACGTCAAGGTTGTTTCTAAATGCTAAATTACATGATGGCAATTTTATTCAGATAGCACGATATTATTGTTTAGATATTTTAGATATAAATAGTTGTTATAAACACGCTACTGATAAAATCTGTCCTATGCATATTGTTCTTTCATTTTAAAACATTAGGTAATACGCACTTGAATAATTACCACCGAATATAAAATATTTGGGTATTTTTTAACCAAAACTAAGCAATGCCATGTCGCTACTGTACTGATCTACCTATTTGATATTTACAACATGTATAAAATTAGCGCACCCGTAGCAATGCAGCAATGCTCTGACGGAAAAACCCGACATATTATGCTATGGGTATGTGCTCTACCAGTTATATGTAGGAAATACATATTCCTCTATAATAATATATACCTAAACGATATGTAGGAAGTTAATAAAGATGTACTTATCACCAAATGGTGATTAAAACGCATTTCCAAAAGTTTAATGGTTGCCCGTTTTCCTATGTATTCCTTGATGGTACAACCTGTAGTTTTTTAAAGTTTACATTGACAGAGCTAAAGATAGAAAAGATGGTAATGAGACCTACCTAATACTGTTGCTCCTGTTTAACCTGGAGCCCTGAGCGTCGCGATGCATGATCAGCTTATTGTGTGTGAGTGAGCTGCGATGGTGTGAGTTAGGTGAGGATGTGTGGTTGTGCGCTTGCGCCGAGTGCAGCGACGTGAGCGACTCCATCGACTCTCCTTCCGAGAGTCTCCCGCTCGCTGAGTATGTGTTGCTGAAAGGGAACGTGATGGTTGGCCAGTTGATGATATACAAGTAACAAAGTTGAAGGAAATAGTAGATAATTAACGCGAGTTACATTATTCATTTTTTGGTTTAGTCAGCGACGTACGCGCGGTTTTACAGGAGAGAGAGGGTTTTTGCACTTCCCTGGTGATGGTTTTCTCTTATCGTCATAGTTTACGTGAACAATTTTTAATATGAGTAAAAATAAATTGGTGCATAATTTACCCTGCGATATCTAGCATATCATATTTCTAGTAGGAAATGGTTCGTTAATGTAGAAAACAATTGAACTAAGTTGTTTGACGTGACGTGAGTGACACATTCGAACCATTACAGTAATCTTGTTACTATTTTAGAAGTGAGCCAACTTGTCAGCAACCTAATGAGAATCTTATGGCTATCTGTCACTGGGCTCCACAGTTATGCCTACATTTGTGATAACAAATTGTCAAATATGTAGGTATCTTTTCCAAGTAGAATGCCTAGGTTTTAGTTTGGTTAGTAAAATTTACTCAACTGGCCAATTGAAATAGGAAATTCAAAAGCATGATTAACAGACACAATCCGGGTATAATATAAGGCACAGGAAATGACATAGGGCACACAGAATGATTAGAAAATGGCAATGACCATGAACACATAGATTATAACAATAACACATCAATTGACTATACAGTAAACAACCCAAGCATTCTATATAAATAAAAAATGTTTACCTGTGTCTCAACCAAGGGGCATAAGGGATACCATAATCACTTTTGACTTCTGAGTAGGTTTGAGTGTCAGATAAGCTTCCATCACTGATCTTCATTCCACCTCTGGGAGAAGCTCTGAAATAAATATAAATTTAAAAAACATTTCTGGATGTTCCCACACATTCAAAATCTTAATTGATAAAATATCACTCAATCTTACATTCTATAAAGAAGTACACAAGACATATGGTCAAACATAACTAGGTACGCATGAACAAAATAAACTACCGCCTTTACTTAATTCAATTTCTTATGTCGAAACCAGTATCGGTTAAGGAAAAAAACCTATTGACTAGTAACTGGTTTCGTAAAAAGAGGATTTTTTCTTCTACCGTAACTGGTTACGAGACTCTGGTTTCGTACGCGGCTGAAGCGTATTTTTCTTTGAATCGAAATAAGATTGTTTGTAAATAAACACTTAACTTATCACCATCATACTGATAAGAATATTTGTTAACTTGTCAAAATTTAACCTGAATGTATGTGTCATTCTTTTGAGCTCCTTAACAGTTTTATAAGTTATTTTGTTACATGTCCTGTTAGTTTGTCTGCACAACATTAAATGTCTTTATTTTTCATCAATGACTTTAGTCTGTTTGTAGCTCAGTGATAAAGTTTAGACCCCTCGCAAACTGCAGACTTTCTATCGGCCGATAGTTTGGTCGGGCTTTTAATCAGTATGAAGATGTATGCAAGTCCGCATACTACAACGATTTGGTATCGGCCGATAAATAAGTTTGATAGGCTTCTCAACTGCGTTCAAACTGAAAGATGATCAAACTATCGGCCGACTGCTATATTAGTATGGAGCTCCTTGCAAGCGCGCACACTGACCGATTGTTTAGTCGGCCGATGGTTCACTTCGCTCCGTGTTTTGGAGCCGGAAGGTCGTGCATTCTTTCATTATGTCCAATTCTACTCAATCGCTCGTTGTAGAAACGTAATCTTATTTTAATTTTCGGGTAATCTAGTAATTTTGAATGCATCGTGTAAAATTTTCCATTTAATAATCTAGTACTGTAGATGGGATGCACACAATACTCTCAGACTCTCTTCTTGATTTTTCTCCTCCGTTGTATGAGAGCAATTATAATATTTCTGGACAATATTTTACTACGAGAAACTTCCATTATGAGACAGCTCTCTTCAACAGGTAGCTTAAAAACGGAATATCGTCGGCCGACTGTTGCCTAGTTTGCGCACTCACCACCAACCCAACTGTTTAGTTGGCGTAGTGTGCGCGCTAACAGCCCAACCCGACCAAAATATCGGCCGATAGAAAGTCTGTAGTTAGCGAGGGGTCTTATACTACAGAGCAGGATTAAGTAAAAACATTAATTTGATTATTTGTTTATAAGTACTCTTGGGTCTACTTTCATAAAGTGCCATGCCTATAGGCAAAATTTAAATAATGTATTTAAACACATTTACTTATAGTCAGAGTCAGAGTTAATAAATGAGATTAAAGGCTATTAATAAATAGGCTTATGCATAGGTAGGTACTGTTAAATCATGAACTTTTTAAAATATGGCCATGTCTTCCAGAAAATCATAAAACATTAATGAATTATACATCATCTAAAGGTATATGTAATGTATTGATGATCTTTTATAAAAACATTGAATGTTTTATCCTTCTAATTAAGTCTTGATAAGTTTAAAAAAAATCAGATCTTATGCTAAATACAAGATTTCATTCTCAGCTAACAATGATGCAATGAACAATACCATCTTCAAAAGAATAATTATTAGTGCTTTTTGAATACAGCCCTGTTGGAGCAGTTTCAATTAAAAGTCCTCAACCATTGTTACAAGCTAGAACAAAGATGAGTCATCTTTCTGAGCGATTAATTAAATGGGTTCTACAGCAGTTTTGTTATATTGAACAATTGTTGCTAAACAAATGTTTTTGACTTTACTAAAATGTTATGCTATCTAATTTTAAAAGCATCCTTATGGAATTATTTGAAAGAAAGAAAGAAAAATCATTTATTTGAACATATTATGTATATTTATGTATAGTTTTTTTTAATCACAACACCATACCATACTAATAAATAAAATACCATTATAATAAATACGAGCCAGTCCAACTCTTGCATTTGTTAAATTAATTGTTAAATTTTATTTAAATTAGCCTCAGACTTTAGACTTTTTATAATACTAATAGAAATAGGTACATACATTTTTTAACCAACCACTATCCCATGTCTAGTTTTGGAAACATGCATATGTATAGATAAATACCTGTGATGATGGAATAATGCAGCAAACTCATGGGTCCCAGGTTTAGGTAGGGACTGTGAGCCTAGCAACCTCTCTCGTACTGAAGCTGACAACTGTGCTGCTGCTGTACCACCCAGGGAGTAGGATTTTGGACCAATACCATTTTCTGTAAATATTACATACATATTTATTTTTTTATTAAAGGCATTACATTAAAAAACAATAAACAATAATTTAAGCGTATTTGATTGTAGGAGTGGGAGTGGAGTGTTAGTTATTTAAAAACGATAAAATATGTATGTGAGAATTTATTGATGTATCTTAATCTTGTAGTTGAAAACTACAGAAGCTTTGGACTCACACAATTGTCCTTCCTTAGGAATTAAATTAAACTTAGCAATAATATAGCTTACTTATACAAATAAGTTTATATTAGTGTTCGGTATATTAGGGAAGCTTGTATAATTTTATGTTACTTACTGTGAATTTGTAAATTCTGGAGATCTTGAGTGCATGTTTGAGTTCCACCTGAAACCTTGACTTTGGTTCTAGGCACCGCTGAAACTTGAGCTGTTCTTCCACCATCTGTAATAAATAAACAATTAGCAAAAAATACAAAATTTTCGCGTTTGATTATCTTCCTGAGATTTGAGATTTGAGATTGATTCCTTCCATACCTTATTATAGTTAAGTAATTAATTATGTTCCTTGGTTTAGGTTTATGAGAAGTTAGATCTTCAATTTTAATTGGCTACTCTTGGAGCGTTGTTCGATTGAACGTCTTTTGTCTACAAAATGGTCAATTTTCATTATTTTCAGCATCAATGCATTTGTAGTTTAATAATAAAAAGTTTTTATGTTTACTTTTACTTCGATTAAATTTTCAAGAAAAGAAACAAATAAAACAAAACTTTTGTTTTCGCCGGTTTGTTTGTTTTATTTTGATTATGGTTTGACGTTGACATTGACACTTACTTAGGCAACCGACTTATGTGCAACGCTTGTAACGCCATCTAGCGTGGACTAGCTAAGGTAAGAGCTGCAAATTGCAGTTCATAGAGGGTGTTTGAACTTAATGTTTTTCACCAGGATTTCGAATGTAACTTACTTTGCCCTGGTTGACCATGCTGAGAAGATCCATTAGCTTGTGGTGATGGCTGTTGTACACCATTTTGCCTTTTTACGTATCCAAAGTTCTGAGGAACTTTCGCTTTACTGGACGAACAATTGCTTCCGTTGCCACCACTCGAGACACTAGAAGGACGCGAGCCACCACTCGGAGACTGAAGCTGAAAATAAGATGTTATAATGTAACAATTCGATTTTAAAAAGGCAAACTAATTAAAACTTAAAAAATGTGGTCGGGTCTATGCATAGTTAGTTCTGTTCTGACCTGTGATCCTCCGCTTCTTGACGAATGTTGTTGACTTGAAGAATTCTGCGAATACTGAAAAATAAATAAATGACTATAAGTAAGTATAAGAAACAACTTGTAAAAGAAAACATTACATAACTTATGAAAAATAATTATTAATTAGGGCATATCGTAGCGTAACGGTAAACAGTGACGATAAGAAAAAACTAAGTAGATACCTAAGTACCTAGGTACCTATATAATTTTTCTCTCCCTTAATAAAATTATCTAAACCACTAACGGCCCCAAACTTATATCTCAGCATAGTCTAATACAGTAGCGGATCCAGGATTTTGTTTGTTGTTTTGCACCCAAAGACGGTAATGTGTAAAAGCCCCCGAGATGTAGGTCTAGGTCTAATAAGTAGTTCAAGTAGTAGGACAAAAGACTATGTACCTGCGGATGCGGTGCAATTCCGAGCTGCTGAGCGGCAGAGAGTTTCTCCCTCTTGTGGTGTTGAGGAGAGTGGTGTCCGGTGCGTCTCTCCTTGTCGCTGCGGCGACTGTGCGAAGGACTTGGCGGCGCCGGGGCTGGCTGGCTCTGAAATATCAAGATAGGTATTGATGAAAACAACAATACAATTAAAAGCAGAAAAGATGTTGTGCTAAAAAAATAATGATTAAGTATGAACTTTTATTTTAAACGAACCATGGTGTTTAGGTTTTGTTCTGCACACAATTAGATAGAATTTTACGTTCACATAGGTACCTCTTTACCTATAGTTCATAGCGACCTAGCCATGAACTTCTAAAACCGCTTGCTGCATTTACGTTTTGAGATAACATAGGTAGTTATACTTATGTTCTGTGCTAATATAAAATCCGAACGACATTACTTACAATTATTTAATAAATCAACCCTTCCGGAAATACCCTACAGGCCTACGTAATACATAGGTAGTAATAAATGTAATACTAGGAAGCATTACATATTTATAAACTGTTCCGAGTAATTACAGGCTATGTCACTATCGATTTACCCATCCCACCAATCGAAGTAAACTGGACGACACTCTACGTCCAACACAGAACACTAATAATTTAAAATACGATGCACGTCTATCATTACCGTGATATCGATTGGATCGGATTAAAATCGTCGCCGCTCCAATAAATTATGAGCCTGAAGTGTACCTATTAAAGCCTTTATTCATGCCTGAGTCGATTCGCAAAGGACACGGTGAACGACCCAGCTCACATGATCAGTGCTACGAGATCCTAAGGCAGGCTGACTTTAATTATTTTGATTTATGTACCTAGTTTTTATATTCCTAAAGAATTATAAAGACAAGAAAATTTAGATGACGCTTTTTTTAGGTGCCGCTTTGCTTCTGCTTTGTGAATGTACTTACCTACACCGGATATTATATTGGCTGACGCATCATAATAATGAATTAATGTGTTCAAAAGAAACAACGCAGAAGAAACGCAGTTCAAAAACAGTTATTTCACTCCATAAGAACTTTGAAGTTTGAAACGATTTATAAGCAAAATGCAGAACCTCAATCCATAAAACGGTCATTAGATAGATATCATAATTAAAATTATATTCGGTCCATGATGAAAAAGTCAAGTCAACCAGCTACAGGATATTTTATATTTAATAATCACGAGCCGCCCCAGAGTAAAATGAAAATTCCATATAAATAGATCTGGGAATACGTTTAGGCACTGAGAACATAAAACGAAAGTTTATTATTCTGACGTGTGATGATATTGGAAAGATAGGTTTGGATACTTTTGAAGTTTTTTATAAAAATGTTGTTTGTGTTTTATAAGACCAGTGTATAGGTACTGACCGGTGCGCCGACTCCAGGAGAGTCCGTGTACTTCTTCCACGTGGTGTCTTGTCTGGTTGGCTGCCTCTCTGTCTGCTGGCCGCAGTCCGCCTTGCTCCTCGTCCTGCCGACGACCCTGTACACGACGCCGCTGCCGCCCTCCATGCCTCTACGACTGCCGTTACGCCTGAAAATTATCAAAAGCAAATTATGTATAATTCATAGTATCAAAATCATTTTCCTTACTTTTTCAGGTGAAAGTCATTTTACAGCTTCTATGGCTCGTAAAATTTTAACGTAAAGCGTAAGTATCTTAACGACGACGAAGCTAAACTGTTTTTATCGACATTGTAGCTTCGTCGTCGTTGAGAACTACATATATGTCCAACAGACGCATTTACAGGTAACTTTTGCTGTGATTTCTATGAAATTAATTTCATTGTGATCAATCTTAAGGAAAGTACAAAGCTAACCGCAAATGCTATATCTCCATCGATCTAACTCGTAACTTGCGCTGCCCAGTAGTCACGCCACCCTCAGTTAATTTCTTTAATCGCACGGGCTGTAGTTTATTTTTCTTTCACACCGCTTGTTCAAGAGTTCAAGACTAATAAGATATCCTTCACTACGCTCGTTTTGTTTTCAGTCTAGGGAGTCTGTCTGACGTTTCAACGTTTTTAATTGGCGAATAACTGCTTCGCTGATTAAAGATGTTCGTTTTATGGTATCTACGGTACGTTTATTTTTGGTCAAAGCAATTGCGATTTCGTCCGTGTCTATTGAACTAGGTGATTATTTACCCTATTATGTTTTTGTTGTCAAATTAGCCATATCAGACTAACCTAAAAGAATGATAAGTTAGCTAAGGAATTAATCATAATTTTTATGGATAGGATCTTTTATTCAAAGTACCTATAAAGTAAAGTAAGTAAATACCTCCCAAGTTATATCTCTCATAGGTACCTACGTACCTAACTACAAAAAAACAAAGATTTTATTCGAGACAACTCAATACCGTTGAGTTTACTGAATACCCGTACCTACTTGATTACTTTGAAGTAATGAAACGAGACCCAAATAACGCAAGTAAGATGCCTATATAGCGATCTCAAACTCGAGATTAAAACAGATTACTGATCACAGGGTGCTCTAGGCTCAGACGAGGGCTCTTCACAATAGCCTTTGATAAAGGCAGACGCAACACATAGTGACCTTGAGGTTTGATAACTTGAGAAAGAAGTTAGTCTTAAAATCAAAGATCAAATCATCATAATTGGATAAAACCTATAAATACAATGTAAGTAAGTACTTACTTAATTTATTTTTATTTAATTTGTATATTTGTAGAGTTCTATTGATCGAGCCTATCAGACGATAAGAAAATCGCAATATTGATAGACAGTCATAAACGACACACTTTGTATGCGATTTTAGATCCGGCAGCTCATTTCACCGTTTTTTGAACACCCTATAAAAGGCTAGACCAAAGAGAATCACAGGTAGAAAGCCTTCAAAGCTTAGTGAAGTACAAGCAACAGTCCGACCCAGTTTATCAGATGAGCCAAGCTTACACTGGCCTGTGGGATTTTCCTTGAGTCAGCCTAACCTTTCAAAATTACTTGGTCTTAGGGCGCGGCTAAATTACGTATAATGCGCGTCCTTGGAACTTAATATTTTATTATTACTTTTATATGTTTGTTGGTCCGCCTGTTATGTTGCTTTATATAATACACAGCTGTCTTCTAAATTGGACAATGAGTGTGGATGTCTAGGTATACCTTCCTACACTCGATACCTTGTGTGGCTTTTCATTATGTTCATAAGTAGGTACATAAATGGGAAATTCTTGTAAGATAAAGTTACACGAAACTCAGATATATGCAAACTGTGGAGAGGAAAGCTAGTTGGCAAAAACACCATAATATTTACGTACCATTACAGTTAGTAACATTGTTATTTCGTTCTTACAGAGAAGCGTTGTTTGATAACTTCTCTCTGACACTCATTAATCACTTCATATTGCAGTCATTTAAGATCAATGGAGCCTTTATGTAGAGGGATCGAGCTCATTTATTTAAGAACGCTCTAAAGAGGTCGTTATTCTCTTGATATGATAAAGCTTCTGTAATTTCAGGTTGGTGGATAACACCGTTGTAGTTTATTTCCTTAAAAGTGAAATAGATAAATCTATTATAGTTTTTATTTTGGTATGTGGTTTTAGTTAAGAAAGGTACATACAAAAGAGGTACCTACCTACGTAGGTACCTATAACTAACAAAATATTTTTGCATTTAACCCTTTTCAAAAAATATTATAAATACCTACTTATTAAAAAGTAGGCATTCCAGTTTACGATTTTCGGTTACACGCAGCTGATACCAATTCCACCATTAATTCAAACAAAAAACATTCACAAACTTTGAAGACAAGTAGGTAATGCTGAAATCCTGAACAATGCGGGCGTATAAAGTGGAAATATCTTTCTTTGCAATAAAGATACGATAAGGTGAAAAAGTACTTTCTTGAGTAAACTTTTTACTTTCCCTTGTACTTTGAGTAAAGTACCGCGATTGTAAAGTGAGAAATGGTCTTTAACTTAGATGTAACTTAGATGTAAGGACTTAGAGCGAAATCATATTATTTTATGAAAAATTACATCATA
The DNA here is from genome assembly GCA_963691955.1 of Chloroclystis v-ata. Lineage (NCBI taxonomy): Eukaryota > Metazoa > Arthropoda > Insecta > Lepidoptera > Geometridae > Chloroclystis > Chloroclystis v-ata. The sequence goes on from OY829905.1 coordinate 10,312,147, forward strand.
TATTTATTTGTTTCAAGGAAAATTTATGAAAAGTTGTGTGAAACCAACAAGAAATCATATAAGAAACTTTATTTAAAATTTATATCAATTTATCCACTAGAGATTCATAAGAGAATAAACTTTTAACTAGCATCTTTGAAAGCTGCTACAAAATGAGCTTTTAAAACAGCTGGCTTTTCAAAGGTAAAGTAAAACAGTGCATCAACCACAATGCCGTACGGTCAAACCGCAGTGACCAAAGTAATCTCCCGTTTGCAACTAAAATTTACAGACTTTGAAAAATAGTTTTGAATTTACGCCAAGCCACGATAGGTGAAGCTGGCTCCACATGCGCAACAAAAGCAAAGAGAGTGATGGGAACCGAGATCGTTAATCTGCTCGAAGGGTAAGTACTTGTTCATATCGTACTAAAAATAAAGTCATCAATGTTTATTGTTTTAAACCGCCTCGTCCACAGACTTTGGATAATGTGTTACAAATTACCGTTATACATTATTAGTTCTGAGATAGTATCTTGAATTGTTATTTTGTGAAGTAAGATAAGTTTAAAATAACATGTATACCAAATTTATTAATCTGGATTAACAGGGATGATAGACTAGTTTGTTAAATGTAGCTACGAGTTAAAATATAGAAATTTAATTTAGATATTAGGGGAATAGGCACATGGGCGTTAGTATAACTATAGAGCATCGATCTTGTCCATCTAAAATTTATTCAGCACAATTTAAAATGCATTTGCACTGCAATGCCGTGCCAGTGGCTATGGGTAGAAAAATTAGTAAAGTTTTCAAGTTGGTTCTGGTGACAGTTATAACGAATGATTTGGAACATTGCCATTCATGTTACCTCCTACAACTACCTCTGGTTTCTTGCCAAGCGAAGTTTGGAAAACAAGGAAGTAGGTATCTATTTTTCAATCTTTTGCTTCAAGCTATTCACAAGCCGATCAAGCTGAGGTTTTCTATGACTAATGAATTTTGCATAGAGCTTTGTTTATATTAAATTACTGGTCCTATATTCATGAGGTCAATTAAAAATAAATCTTTTAATTCAATTCGACAGAACATCAATATTTTATGACAAAGATCTGCAATGCAACACGTACAGGCACAAGTATTCCCTCATACCACTATCGCGCCTTAAAACGCAAGTTTCCCTCGCCTGACGCAAAACAGGGAAGGTACTGAAATTGAAATCCTAATGAGACCCGGCGAACCTCTGTTTATTATAAAGACAGTCACAAAACGGGAGTGTAAGGTGTTTTAATCCTCACCCTCCTACATTGTGGCTTAAAACATCGGTGTCTAATGAAAACAGTGGGCCTGAAGCCACGTACTAATGATGACGGGGTCTCTAAAAGGAGCAGCCAGGTTCCTCATTATCTATGAACAGCGGGCCGCGACGGCTCATCATTATACGAAATACGAACGATGACTGCACTGTCTTTTTGTTTCATTTCAACGCGAGCACAAACAATACAGATTTGAAGGCTTTGCCTTTAAATTTATGAAAGGGTGAGATTTTAGAAATAAATTGATGTTATTGTGGGTTACCTTTCACATTTAAATCACAATGAAAAGTAAGGCCCTTGGTTTATCGTGATTAATCCCAAACAAAGCCTCTTTGTTTTTCATGAGTGATTTGAAAGCTAAACAATAAAGTTAGGTATCGCAAATCTGGTTATGTAAAGTGCTTTCAGTGAGTGCTGAATGCTTTTGAAAGCAGACAGGATGCTCTGCCTGCCTGCATTTCTAGTTGAATTGAAACGTTATCGGTTTCCAGACGGCTTCGACGCTTCAACGTCCGAGATAGAATAGTTTGGAACTGGGGCTAGTTATTTGAATAACAAATAGTTCCGGATAGTTCCGACGATAACAAACCATTGAAAATTGATATTCAAGCCAACCATTATTGAAAATTACTAAATCACTCAAAGAAATCAAATTACTTAAATAAATCGAACTTTACTAAGTGAAGTGTGTTAGATATACTATATAATGCTTCTCTTAACCTTAACCTTTCTCCCCTTGAGAAGGTAAATATAATGCCATAGCTACACACAATTTCCATTTTGAAATCTTATGTAGGTATCCCATAATATTATAATGTTCTGATGTCATAAAAAGCTAGAGCAAAATACACAGATTGTGAAAGCATAAAAACACATTTATTTACTTAGTTAAAAACATTATAAACACGTATTTTTAATACAAAATCTCACATATAACATAAGTTTCAATAAAAGTTTAACTGATATATCACTACCTACTAACTGATAAAATGTATACCTACTTACCAAAGTCATGCGAACTAAATCAGTAATCTCTTAAACTTTTTCTCGAAGTTCTTTGAAAAGGCCATCGGTAAAGTTCCACCCAACTCGCTTCATCAATTCTATTAGATGGCAAACGAGATACCTTGTTGTACTTGCTCCCCCAGACGTTTACCCTCGTCAAACTTGAGAGACTTCCTATTGTTCATATCTGTGTACCTATGCCGTTCGTTTTAAATTAATTTTAGAGGAAAAGATTCTTCTGAAAAAGAAAAGCCTTTAAAATTAATTCTTTATTCAGTTATTCCATTAGATACAACATTTATTATTAAATTTGTTTTACGTGATTCGGTTTTGTTATATTCGCCTACATTCTACGAAAAGTCTCCATGAGACTTATAAGTAAATACTGTTTCTAGTTCATAAATGCTGGAGAAATATGGAATGGTAAAATGAAATGGTAGGCAATATAGCGAGCAAGTCAAGGCACCAGACTTTACCTATTAAAATTTCAGCGTAGTTGAACAAACAGAGCGGACGTGCAATATCCGAACGGGAATTTAAAAAGTTTTTATGCTAGTTTCCATATTGTGTGCGTTTTTTGTTGAAAGCTTGCCATGGTCGGAAGCTAACATAGGCATAGCAGAACAACCTACGCATTGTTACAGTTTACAAAGTTTTTTTTATTTCGTTATGCTGGTATTTCTCATGTTAATTTTGGAAGGGTATTTGTTTACAGCTTTTGTCTTTTGTTTTCCGTATAAAGTTTATAGTATGAATTATTTCGAGTTTATTTTACAAACCCGTTTTAATTTCAAAAGTAAATGAAAATAATATTCGACCGTGGTGTTTGAAGGTGTAATCTGAAATCGGACATTTCAAATAAATAATAATAAAAAATATGAAAGTAGTAGTAGTTTAGTAGTAAAATCTACCTTTCTCATAGTTTAGTATTTTAAGATCAGTGCATAATGGGAATCGAGCATAATGGGACTAACCGTTTATTTTAGAACTGAGCAAGGCAGACTTTTGGCATTACTTTTGTTATGAACCGTTAAAAAATTAAACGGTTAGAACTTGCATAATATTTTCTCTAAACGTATTAAATGTTCTAATAGTAGGTTCATATAGGTACGACATACGAAACACAGTTAAGATTCGTTACAAGTTAACTAGTTACTAACCATAGGTATTTTAAAAGCTCTTCGGTTACAATGTAGCATTGCAATCTGGTTTGCAATCAAATTACCCGTCGTCTCCACGCAACCAATGGGATCAATCAAAGCAATCGGGAAGCATTGATCTGAGGCAGATAGGTTGCATCTGAATATTAGATCAACGATCTATTACGAATGTTATGCCTATAATGAAATCTTCTATTAAAATATGTTATTTAACCTTATCTAAAAAAATAGAAACATTTTAAGTAAGGCAAATTAAGTTAGAATCTTTTGTCCATAAACATCATAAGCACTTGTAGTCTTACGCACCCTAATCGATTGCAGGCGCATATATTTATATTCCAAACAAGGGGACATTTCCCAACAATTTTATATCCGACTTTATTGAAAATGCATGGAGTTTATGTCCCACGTAAGATATGAGCATACGTCACGATTTGGTCGGTTGCTTCTCATTTAAATGGGGTAGAGTTTAATGTAGCGGATTGAATTTTATGCCGATCTGGGTAAGGGTTGCTTAGTAGATGCTTGCTATTATGAGTTCGGTCTTGAACCTTTACGAAATTCGCTTATGTGTGAAAAGTCATTTTTGCGTAATGATGCTGGTTTTATAACACAAGTTTACAGTAGCTCCCATTATAATTGAGCAATAAAATAAGGGATTTTTAAACTTATAAAGGACCTCTAAAAACTCATGTATGATTTACATAGTCCACATAGAAATTCATTACTTTACAGATAATATCATTACTCAAACAGTTGTCGGTAATTAAAATCACATTTTATTTCTTTGCATAAAACTGTCTTAATAATATGATAATGGATGGATTGCATTCTTTTACACTTGTACGTAAAATATCACTGTAATGTAACAATAATATTACTTCAAAGATATTGGTTTAAATATTATAGACTATAACATCACAATTAATGCAAAGTGCTTTTTACTACGGAAACTTTGCGAGTGTAAATATTTTATAAATAATTGTAAGAAAAGTCTATCATTTGCATTCTTTGTCGATAAACAAAAACTCCCCATATCTACACGAAGAAGCCGATACGTACATGAATGTTTAATAACATTGCGATTTGAATGGAATTGAACCTTGGGTGTTAAACCCCTCTGTTCGACGAATTTTCGGCACCAAAGTAATAGGATCAATCGACCCGCCTAACCCACTACTTATTGCCAATAACGTGGAAATCGTCGAACTTTGGAAACCCTCCGTGGTTAAAATTATTTGCTTTAATAATTCACTTGGTTATTGGACAACCATGTTTATAAAATACAAAGGGGTGCATTTTAATCAAGGTCAAAATCGAACCGTATCGAATAATCTCACCGAATGTTACCTACCTACCTACTAAATTATTTTTGATACTAATGCTGAAAGTATTTATATAGATAATATTAAATTATAGAATCTATTTTTGAATGAACCATGATACGCTTTGATGCATCATACACTCAAGAATTCATTCCATACGTTGAGTATTTGAAATTGTATCATATTTTTTTAAATTAAATACCAAACTACATAGTTATTACGATACTAGCTCAGGCTGGTGACCACATGTCCACCAAGATATCGACTTCGCTAACGACCACACATGTCCCGAAGGTTATTGCCTTGTAGACAGCAAAATAGTCTGCAACTTAAATATAACTCCTGAAAATTAAAGTTTCTTACCAATTCCAACAATCCTTTATCCATCTTCACAAACACAACAACATATAAATCTTCTAAATCGAACTACTTTCTCGAACTAGGTACACAATGTTCATAATAACTAGTAAGCACCGTACGTAAGCTACGCGAAGCAAAGACACATAGCAAGGCAACACCGAACCTTACGTTAATCCGCGGTATAATACAGCGAGTAAAAACTACAGCAACACAAGTATTGTCGTTCCCTGAAAGGCACAACGCGAGTGGTCCACTAGTCTAGCACAAACACATTATAATCGTATTCCTTTGTTAAGGTCCGTGGCGTCAGCTGTGATCGGCGTGTTCGGTTCGCGTCTGCCGACACGGAACGATCGATGCCGGCAACAGATTTACATTTTCCGGGGGAATCGGGAAAGTTTGTCGCGTGTTGGAGCGGGCGGACGGGACGCCCGCTCGCCGGAGTAGCGCGCCGCCGAGTGCCGCCGCCCTGCGCGCCGCCCTCAGCCACGCCGCGCCACGCGCCAGAGACCACATACCGACCACATCTCCACGAAATCACACAATCCTCACCAATAATCATTCTCATCCTATCCATCATTACTTGATTTCAATCATCATCACAAAAAAACTAAAAAAAAATATCTTATATTTGTTATTTGGATTTAGGAAACAGTTTTATGTTAAGACAGTTAAGGTCTCTAATGGTGTTATATTGTTGGGGGCGGTTAGGGTCGCGATGGTGAGCAGGCGAGGGGAGCGGGTGAGACGTAAGGATATCGATTTTGGCCCCCGCCCGCGGTGCGCCAGTGTGGGTGAACCAAGTCACCGGAGGCTGACGGAAAACGCCGGCCGAAATAACCGGTGTTAGACAAAGGTTTCATTCACACTAGTGTCATACGTTTGATGACTGACGGCGATTTGTTTGGCCTTTTTTTTTTTACGCCGCTACAGATTGACATGCAATACAAACAAGATTTTGTTTAAAGTTCTCCGAATCGTTATCTTCGTGGAGATCGCCTTTTGTTTTAAAAAAATACCTAGGTATGCATATAACGGCATGCTTGTTTTAGTAAAATTAGGTATATCTGCTACTGTAATGCTAAAAGCATATTACCTTAAAATCTCTAATTAATAATCTAGCTTTATTAAGCTACAATGCATAATAAGTAAATTATTTAAGAAATGTGAGCTAAAGTATTATGTACATACAAAATATGGGATGATAGCGATTATAACGACAGACTTCAATGCAGGGTTTAATAACTTTCCTTTTATTTCTACCCCTCCACAAAAGTACCTACTCCTAGGGGTGGTCTGTTTACTTCCCGTATCTTTGCGACTGTACTTTAATTATGTTGGCTTTCACACCCGCAAACAAAGATTACTCACAAATCCACTTGCAATAGCAATTAGATGTTCGATTGTGTTTCCCCGTAAAGCGTAACCCAAGACTTAACATGAATTCATAAGATTTCTTATTTCTTCAGTAAACGTTTAGTTTTTTTAAGGTCACGGTTTGAGAGATGTTGTCAATAGGTGGTACGACCACTTGTGGATTTCAGAGGCCCTGTTAAACGTTATTGGAAAACGAATTTGCTCGGATACTCACTACCTTACGTAACAAGATTTAAAATGGTAGAAAACGTACAATTTGCAAAATTGAATAGGGCATTTATAACTGTCGTCTTGAAGTTATTACTCATTGAGGATAAGATCTTTATGAACGCAATCATTTTTATCTGGAAAGTTATAGGCTTGGGCATGCTGAAATGGCAAAAAATATTATATTCACTTGGATGCCAGCACCCCAGCTCTAAAAAGCGCAACCATTACCGGTGCAATCCCATCACGGCAATGAATCTCGAGCCCCGAGGGAGCGTTTTAATTCGAGTTTTATTAGATCTACCCGCGCAAGCCATTTTTAAAGCTGCAAATTGTAAAGTTCATTGACCGTAAGGACTCACCTTTCATCTAGTTGTTGCAATTGTGAAGGCTGGAAGTTCATTCTTCTCCCGTATAGTGACGCTCCACCCTCAGACATGTAACCATCCATGATATCGTTATTCCTCGCGCATTCCATCTCGCCCATATTAATTCTCCTTAAACAATCCCCATCTGACATGTAGCCCGAAGCTATATCCAAATCACAATAATCCTGATTTGAAAACCCGGGTCCGTAGTTCCCTCGCAAGCCTCCATTTTCTCTGCCGAAATTAGCTTTCACTGTATTGGCATGATGCGGATATCCAGGAATGTTTTTTTGTGTCAAACCAGAAGTTCTCATCGGTAAAGTAAGATGACTGTTGTAGCCCCGCAGCAACGGCCTCATTGGAAGAACATTCATCATCGGATTTTCTTCGTCTCCTAAGGAGTTGTCTCGACAGTGCGAGGGTGTACTAGATCTACTATCATTTTCTAATCTTCTATTCATTTCTGTCAATGTTCTGTTTGGATCAAACGTTGGCCTAGAGTTTTCTTGAACTCTATTTTGAGCTACTTCCTTTTCAGATATTTCAGCTTCATTTATGACGTCGTTAATGTAGGTTGCATTCATATTGATATTCTTATTGGATGTGATAGTACGGGCAGTCTTTGATATTTCTGACCCTGATTCACTGGACGGTCGGTATATTACACTACTATCACTGGAGTTTGAATGCTGTCCTGTTGTGCTGTGAGTGGAATTTGAATGTGAACTTTCGGACATCTGAGACGACTGATTTCCCAAGTTAACAGCTGGCATTGGAGATACTACCAATGTCTGTTTTTGGGGTACTTCTTTTATTAAATTAGATTGTTCTCTACTAAACGGAAGTGCACTTACGTTGTTGGTAGAATTTAAACTAGAATTGCTTTGTATAGGACTTAATTGGCTATTTGTACTTTTATGTATAATATGTCTATCATCTTTTGATATTTTGAATGTTCCTTTCACAGCAGCTGTTGGTTTTGGAATACCAGTGTGATTGGGAGTACCAAAGTTTTGACCTGATGGTGACTGACAAGTTTGATTCTTTGAATTATCAGCATAAATTTCTTGTTTTTTAGAATCGGAAACATTGTCATTTCTATGATCACTTAGTTTCAACTGACTTCCAGAAAGTTTCACCATTTTAGTTTTAGAACTTCTAGAATGATCATCGATTTGATTTAACTTTGTATTACTAATGGACTTGGGTGTTGCTAACTTCGATTCCTTATCCCGTCCTGGTAATTTAGGACTGTTTTTAGATTTATCACTAATCTTATTGCTAGCCTTATTTAAATTCGTGGAAGATTCTCTTGGGGACTTGGAGCTAATTAACTTAGATTTTACATTTTTACCAGACTTATCTTTTGATAGTGTATCATTTTGTTGTTTTATAGCTTTTGGGCCAGCTAAATTAGTTGATTTGATATGTGTATTAGGCGTATTTGAAGATTCATTCAGACTTAGACTGGAATCAGATCTTTCACTCTTTGCTGAGGAAAATCCACTGGAAGAGCTTGTGCGTTTTGAAACAGCCGTAGTCTTACTCTGTTGTTTTTCGTTAGCTATTTTATCTTTGTTAAATAGTTTTAACTTGTCGAGCATGGAATGCTTTGTTGGGGTTCCATTTTGGCTGACGGGAGTTTGACTGTGCTGGGGTGGTGTTGATAATGAAGAAGGTATTTTACTGCCTGGTGCGAGTAGAGATGAGTTCGGACGTGATCTGTAAACAAAATGTATTTCATATTTAGTTTAAAACTCGTTCTCGTATACATTAAGGGTAGGATGGAAGTTGATTTTAATTAAGATCAGTTGTTCTTACCCTGATGATGATGTGGGTGCTCGGGGTATGAAGCTCACGACTCCGTGGCCTAGTGGACTGGTTGACCTGCTGGAGCTCGCAGATAGTCCACTTCTACCTCCTGTAACAACCACAAAATGAATATCATAATCTTACCAAAAATTTATCACTAAAAAGAGATTGTGGTTAAACATCAATATACTTTGCAAAGGCACTTAAAGATAACATTTTTATGTATAAAAAATCTCTTTGAGTCTGTTCTCATGAAAGATATCCCATACCTCAAGCTTGGTAAATATTATCACTATCGGGACATTAGATAAGAGAACTTTTATCGAAACGGCCTGGGTGGCACGCGGTGCGCGGGCGACTGATCAGCACACTAGGCCAGTGCATTCAAATCAATTTCAACAATCATACCATGAACCACACCACCCTTTACATTGCTTGAATTTGGAGAACAATGCTCCGTCATCAGTAGACCTTATAAAATTGGTTAGCAGAACCGATCGATGCCCATACTGACTACAATTATAATTCATGACGTCATACCCATTAGCTTTAGGTCGAAATGTATGCGTGTGCGTAATGTAGGTAACCCTACATGATAATGAATCGATAGTTGCCTGTTAAATGCGAGGCGTGAATTCCCATTATGTGTTTGTTTTGATTGTGCAATTATGTTATGATACTCAGCGGTATTTGCTGTTACGGAAACAGGTCTTAGAAGTCTAGCACCAATATTATGTGCAATATTTGTAAACATTGCAGACTGCTATTTAATAAAACTAATCAGTAAATTTAAAGATTTATTTAGATATTTGTCATTTATTTCCGTAAAATCACTTGGACGGGTTTTGTTGTTACTGCTATCAATAAACAACAAGTTTACGCGTAAGTTACAGCTCTTGACATAAAATATTTTCTAGGATACAAATTGGTAACGATATAAATCGTAGCGAATATAATTTATAATGTTTTTTTTGTTCAGAAAATTTTATCATAAAATTTGGTTGTAGGGTTCCAGAATATAGATTTAGTAGATAAAAATTCGCAAATGTTTTCTAGACGTGCAAATAGACTGATACTTGGCCACATCCGCCCTCATTCGTCTGGGTCCGGCGGTGATCCATCACTTAGCTCAGACGCTCAGACCAACGTGGTTGTAATTGAGCTGCAATCTAGACCGAACGGTTTATCTTATTTTTATCTTGCCTTTGAAAACTCTGAAGAAATACGTACCTAACTCATAACTAAGGGTTACGTTGTAAATGTAGGGTTTAGCCCCGAGAGTTTTTCAGGATGTTAGTTAAAATATTTTGTGAAATCTTAATAAAAATTTGTAGTTTGTAGTGTTTATACCTTGTTAAGTAAATAAAGTTTATTTATTATTAGTTTCAATTGGTTAAATGCTTTTATTTACCAACAAAATATTTTTTGATAAAAATTACTTATTCATAGAATTTACATTGCAACAAAGAAAATATCAAGTTTGAGGTGAACTCTGCAGAGGTCAGTTTTTTGCTGATAAAAAAGAAGGAAACAACATTGGTCTGATTGTAAACAATAACAGACTTCTGTACCTAAAAAATGTGTAATGTTTTCGATTTATTTAAGAATGTAGGTATCTTACCTACACTAAATTTAAACTGAATAATCCCTAATCATACAACAGCTATATAATCTTTGAAAAGTAACAATAAATAGTTAACTTTGACCTTTTCAGTCTGATTTTATAATCTGTCAAATTCAATAAATATAATTAGGTAGGTATTAAAATACCGAAAAACTAATCAAAATAATAGATCTTAAAATCAGGCAATTAAAATAAAGGATATTAACTTTATTGATAACTAGCGGTTCCTTAGATTAGCGCATTCAAAAAAACAAACAATCAATAAAACTCTTCAGCTTTTTTATATATATATAATAGTAGGTACCTACCTAATAGATTATGAAATATTTTCTAGAGTACCAAATGTGTTTATAATGGTACAAACAAACAAGTGGTTTATGAAATCACGGACGAATGTAATTGAGAACTTCTGGTTAATGATACTAACTGAGATACTTCCGGACCACAATCAAACCGCAACGAAGCACATTTTATATAAGAACGCGTTAAAATGGTACATAGTTGTATGTAAATATACATCTCAGTAGACCTTGCTAGAGAAAAATATTAAACTAGCTGACCCACTCGCAGAAAATGAATTGCCCCGATGATGTACAGTGTACTATACATTGTAAATATTGTAATAGGCCATCTAATAATCTGTAAAAAAACCTTACCTCTTACACATTAACTAGTTATTTATTGTAGGTATACCAAGAGTCTTGCGTTAACACAACAATCGTAATCCACAATAATTTCACTGAAACGTCTTTCACAAACAATTTCTCGAAAGAAAGTATTGCTACCGCGAGCGATGCTCGTCGACTGATGATGCATCTGTATTTAATTCTTCAAACTTCAAAGTGGTATCTGAGTCAGTAGGTATGTAGCCCAACTGTGATATCATTGGGGCGATACTGATATAAGTCACTGGATTAACGATTAAAGGGGTATTGTGAACTAATTTGATGGAGCGCCTGTCAAAATTGACGAGATTTATGGGGATTTTATAGTATTCGTTGTTTGTTTCAGAAGAAAAGAAAAAACTATGGTTAACAGACACCAATTATTTTTAAATTTTATTATTAAGGATTCGTTTTTGTAATAAGTATAGGCAACCTAAATAATATATTTATAGTTAAGTACTTGATTTTTGCGCGATGTTATTATATTAGCTGGCCGTTATCTTTTTTTTTGTTTTTCGAAAATTTCGAAATGCTCCTTACGATATTAAAAATGTAGGTAATACTATAATATTTAATATCTATGACTTCATATAAACAGTCACTTCTATTATCATCGAAATCATTATCTACAGTACCTAGAAGACCTTATTTCAGAATCTTATCTCTACACAGGCTAAGAAATATAAGTACTTACCTATTTCGAATTAGCACTTGAGGTTTAATAAAGGGTTATCTTTCAACTGTTCTAAAAGCAAATTACTTAAGTGAAACGTGTGTAATGTACGGTTATCTTACTATGATACAAAGATACACAGCGAAAGGATAGAGTTAATACAGACTTGAATCCTGTTGACTCAGACTTGATTCATTGGATCTTTCACTGCGATCGAGCGAAATTGATCATTCGATTAATTTAATTATGTTTCCCCACGAAGACGGATAGGTAGCTCGTAGGGGTAATATTGATTGAATTAAGTGATTAATAGTGTCTGATGGAGTTTGCAAGCTAGTATTTTCTAGACTCTCTTGAACTAGACTTGGTTCATCTTGGCTCAATATCGTTATTATATTTATAACAATAAATAATATATCATATTTCATGACGGTCATTTATTTAAGAACTACAAAGTAAAAGACTTGTAAAGGATTTGCTCTTTGAAACCGCAATAGGGTGGCCATATAGCAAGGAGAACGGATGGCTGATGGGGCTGAAAAGATCTAGAGTTTCCACTCACAGATCGGCTAATGCGTCGGATATCCATCAAAAAGATTAAGGGATAATATCGACAGAGCTATCTATTCACGGTGGATGCATGCTGCATCCGACCGTAGCACCTGGAAATCATTAAGGGAGGACCACTGTCCAGCTGAGACTCATGGTGTTATTGATGATGCAGTGGTTGACTCACCATGTCCAGGAGTCGCCGGCAGAGGCCTCTTGTCGGGCGGGGCGCGCCGAACCGCCGCCGCGGACGCCGGCAGCGGGATCGACGTCTGCAGCACCGACACTTGTCTGTGGACAAACATAAACCTTACATTAGTTCAACAAAAAAAAATTACGATCTACAGATATTTGTCGCATAGTCTGGGTGACCTATAACTTTAATAAAAAATATCTAGTGCCCGTAATACAAGCTTAGAGCTTACCACTAGATATTGATATTGTCCAGCGATATTTATTTATTTATTAATCACTAAAAAGTCACCTAAAATGGACTTCCCGTTAAAACAAAAATAAATTCGTTAACCCACGACAGTTTTTTTACATTTCGATAATAGTATTAGGGATGAATTATATTAGACCGGGACGGGGCCGGGCCGGGGCGTGACCGTGGCCCGACCGGGGCCCGGTCGGGCCACGTTACATACATTTTATATGAAGCAGTTTATATTACACCGTGTATGATCCGTGTCCCGTCCGGGCCGGTGTAATAGAAACTGTCCCGCCCCGGCCCGGCCCCGCCCCGGTCTAATATAATTCATCCCTTAGTCCTAGATCTAACTGAATAAAAACTTAGTTTCTAGTACGAGTATGATAACTTTCGATTTCTCGTTATATTAAATTTATCCTACGTTTAAGTTCTCAAGTAATAGGACAGCTTGATACCGAAATAATTAAATTCAAGTTCGAAAAATGAAGCGTTTGCGAATGAAAGAACTTGTTTGGAAAAGTTAAGATTTCAGACCCAGAATAGGATTTTAAGCTTATTGCCTCTCTAAACTTTTTCCCAATTTGCGACAAAGGTCATTTGGTTAACAGTAAAGAGGTTCTCTGGCATTTTAATTAAGAGTCGGCGCTCGGAATCTTCAGGTGACTTGAAAACTTCGCTCTTTTGCCAATTAGGTGCCATAATGAACTATGAAAGCCTTTAGAATTAGAATTATGAGAACAAAGTGTGCTTTAGAGATGCATAAAACAGCTTACATTACATTGCCGACTTGATCAAGTTATATTTATGCACCTAATACTACAGAGACGAACTCCTAACTAATGGGTCCTATTGGGGAGATCTGTGCCCAGTGGTGAGACTGACCTACCTATACCTATATGGGTTTATATTATGACGATATAAAACGATAAATTTTCGTAAAATAAGATATTGATCCTCTAGAACGAGTGTCATTTGCATATTTTTATTATTGATGGCCACAACCGTTCTGCAATAAAAATCTTTGTACATACTTCTACAATAGAATACACCTGTGCCATGTGTCTTGAATATCATAAAAACATATTATTATATAGGTATAGTAAAACCATTCTAAAAATGAACTCCCCTCCAGCGGTGCTGAATGATAACGCTGTGTCTAAGTACGTAATTGTTTGTAGCTTTAAAAAACGATTAGAATTTATGTATAAAGAGAACTCGTAGTGTCTAGAAAAACCTAACATAGGATTTAAGACGCTACTAACCATGTAATGTACCAAATTTTTTACCAATAAATGCTATCTATCTATCTATCTATCCACAAAACCGTGATGATTTCAACGTGTGAGAGGAAATACAGAAAAACAGAATACACAGAAAAAAAAAATACAGAATTCGGTGGAAGGGCGTTCATTTTAGAAATGGTTTTACTATACTTATTTATTTCAACAATAGAGTATTGCTCATGTACCTTATGTTATGACCATAGGAGGTCCTATTATTATTTATTATACAGTTATTTGTGATTACATCGTGCGACGCCGACGCGACGATAAAGGCATCGAAATCTACATAGTTTGAAACCTAATTAAATAAAATACACACACACTTTGCCGAAATTCATGGACTTAGCACAATCAGTTCTTGAAAACTTATAGTTTGTTATGAATATAGCGCATTGGTATTTTACTGATGTTATATTCTGTATGTAATAATAAATAAATAAAATGTGAAAAGGTCTTCCCTAATAGATGTTACCTAAATAGTTATCTATGGCCTCAGGCCTTTTTGAAGCATTACATAGTTCAAAAAAATTGCAATAGGTACCTACCTAAATTGTTTTACGTAAGTTGTGGAAGACATATTTTTCTGTTACCGTCTATGACATATAACGTGTCGCTAATCCTGTACAATGTCAGATCGGTCGAGCGAGGACATGTCTCCATTAGGGGATTAGACGCCCCTGTCACAGGGAGGTAATAAATAAACAGGCTAGACGAATGTTCTACTCTAAACCGCGCTTAGCACCGGCGGCATTTAAAACGGCACATTATTGCCTATTTGCTTTTTTGAGATTCTGTTGGTGCCTAGTTTTTGATATAAATGAATGGATATCAAAATTTGCAACGCAGTAACGTCATAAAAATTAAATTATGTTTAAAATTCATTACTTTATTTATAAATGTAATAGTACTGCCATCTTCAAACGGATGTACGAAGTATGGTGTAATCATTAATGGGATGGGAATATAATAATTATGTCAAAGCTAGTTAGAGCTTTTAACTGGAATAGGTAATTAATGATTTGATAGCTTTTATTTCAGTGCAAAAACTATAACCAAGTACCGAGATACAAGTTTTATTTAAAAATGTAAATTCAATGATTTAGCTACTCGACGTCAGATGGCGCTGTACAACCTAAGCAAACATTAACAATGATATTTTAATTTAATAATGTAATTAGAATATTAAGATATTTTATATTTAGGTATTTATTAATTTTGCATAAGTAAGTACATAATAACGCCAAAAATATCAATACTTTCTAGGTTTTTAGCGGAGACGACCTGGCTCTAAAACAAGTTTTAATGAAAATTCAGTGATTCGGGCTAACTTTTAATTTGATAAGCTTTTTCTTGAAACTTCGCATGCTAAATGATCCACCCATTAATTTTTAACGTTTGAGCTAAAAGGCTAAAACTAATCAGGCAAAAGAAATGTCGCAAGTGGAGTAAACAGTTAAAACAAATAAACAAACTTTCAGAGTTATCGATTTTGGCCCTTTGAGATCGAAACGGTCGATAATGAGGGCGACACCTAAACAATGCACATCTGTTGCGCGCGCGCCGCTTGCGCCAACAAGAAGCCGTAACGCGACACGCATGGGGATATTGAACTGTATCGGTTCACGCATGCGTGGATTGGGTAGCTGATGCTAGAAAAGCGGGTGGAGTCAAAACAAAAATACATAAAAAAGTCAACATATACAATTACTTACAACATAACATGAGCTACATTATCAGGTTTCATGTGAGAAAAAATATCCTACATACTTAATAAAATGTATCTAACTATGTCATCATCGTTATTAATTCATTCGGATAATACGGATGATCTTGACAACGGTATTTCGTTGTATGACCTAATTCCAGCAGTTAGTTTAGTTATTTGACTTGTTAACCTAGGTAATGTGACATGACAACCAAATAAATAGACGAAATGTACTGAAATTAAAGAAAAGTTTCAATAGAGCCGTGCTTCAACTGGCAAGGGTATCACACATGTCACGAGAATTCCGACACAACCTTCCGAACGGAAATGAAGCCTGTCGGGAAAGGTACGCCAGGGCAACATACGTTTTCAAGTCTTTCTATCAATGCGATATGGCATTACAAAAGAAAGAATATGTACTGAAAATATCGTGAACAAAATAACAACAATGATATCACTAAAGAATGTAACTTTTATTTTTTTATTCTATTAATATTATTTTATTGTTTTTATTATATCATTATCAAGTTAAATAAATAGGTTTCAGTGCTTCTTCTAAATTAAATCAAAATATTATCTTTACCTACCAAAAATTCAGTTTTAAGAAGTGACGATGAAATGAAAGTACTTATAATAAATATTTAGTGTAAGATTTTTATTTTCTCAGTACACATTTTTGTAAAATATGCCACCAAACCCAGCATTAGATAAAATATCATAACGCCCACCGGACAAGATTCAAGCTTACGAATTACCTTCGGTAAGTTAGGAATAACGTGGGAAAAATTGTAGGTAGGTACCTACCCACCTAGTAATGTTTTAGATTTAAATTAAAGACTTTCTTTATGAGGAAAAAGTTTTGAATATCTTATAAAAGAATGGTAACCCTGTGTTGAATAAAAATAGGCAGATGAAAAATGATAAACAACAATTTTGTTGTTTTTTTTTTTTACTTTTTCTCCTCCATGTTTTAAATTTTAAAAGTATACTCAAGCTATACGTACATTATATATAATAATTATTTTGCATTTGTCTAAATTATATTTTTTATCATTTCAAATCAATTATCATCAAAAATGGGGCCACTGGCATTTTATCCCCAAAATCCTTCTTAGGAGTAATTACTCAGAAGGGTATTTAGGAATAACCCAAAACAATGAACTCTCAACATCTATTTTATTACTTACCTTCTAACTTCAGGAGAAGTTGGTAGACTGCGGCATTTTCTACTCTTGCTGTTCGAACGGTGATGGTTTCCCGAGCTTGTGTTACCCATTTTATCACTGCAGCACTATTATCACAGACTCACAGGGTTTTGGTTCCGGCACTGCTCTTACTATTCCACTTCACTTTGCATTTTGAAATCCTATCTAATCTGTTTAGCTCGAAGCTATTGCAAACCCTGCATTGTTAATTACACTATTGAAACACACAATAGGACACACCTACATTTCAGAAGGCTGAAATTAATATTTTATGAAACTCTATACTTACAAGATTATTTTCATTTGGCATTTTTTATTATTTAGTAAATCGGAGCTGCTCAAGCGCTTGGCAAAATCTGAATTATGAATTGCGTTGAAAGGTTAAAAAAATACCGAGGTAGTTATTTTTGCTTTCGTTATGATAAATACCTACTTATAAAGTACTAGCTTCCGCCCGCGGCTTCGCCGCGTGGAAATAAAGAGTTTTCTGTCTATGGGTCTAAAGATTGTCTGTACCAAATTTCATCAAAATCGGTTGAGAGGTTTAGGCCGGAAAGCTTAACAGACAGACAGACTTAGTAACTTTTGCATTTATAATATTATATAGTAAGGATTATAACCTAAACAATTTAGGAACGTAAACACCATGATACCTTTACAGGTATGGTAATGCGAAAATGCATTGAAATGTCCAACCATAGTTTCGAATAGCAAATACCAATGCTAACACCTTACATAGCTCGAATATCAAAGGTTAGGCAAATGTAAGCAGTCTATTAATCTTGGCTTACCAAAACCACCTAGCAACCTAATACCAGCCAAGTGATCATTTGTTTTTATAAGTATCTACTCATAAAACATCAAAATATTTATGTTACAAACTCACGAATGTGCTTTTTTCTACAAATACTTTCGAGAAAATCTACAATTCTACAATTTAGGCACTCAGATCAATTTTCAAGTTCACAAAGGCAGATAATAGTATCAATTAATTTAATAGCAGGATAGAGAGGGTCTCAACGATTATTGTCACAGAGTTCTAAGAACAAGGACAATGAAGAGAAAAATCTCTAATTGTTACTTGTTTTGAAGAGGTCGCCAACCTTTTATTGGATTTCAACTATATGACTTTTGTTTAATTAAAGATAATAATTAGTTTAATCAGATTTATATCTGTTAAAACGGACTTTGGATTGAATAATTGTAAAAAGGGGGGTTTATTGTTTTTTCAATCCAGGGGTTCGAACATCAAACCCACGACCTTCAGAATGAAGATAGAGAGTCCTCCCAACAAGACATAACACGTCTCATCATTATCTTCCAGTCAAAACCACAGATTTAACTTAACCGTCTGACAAGTTAACCGTCTATTGTGTCGGTAACTGGGACAGAATGCGGGCTTAGAGAAATACTCGTATCATGAGTTAGCAGTCGTCTGAACCCGCTGGGACGTGAAGCGTAGGCTGCATATGAATAACGTATCATTGAACCATAATCAAAGACAAACGATCAAGCGATCAAAATTTGCCTAAACGTTTGAATATTAAAACAATATTGACTTAAGTTATTTTTTCAGATTCAATAGTGGAGATAGTTACAGAGAAATCAAAAACGAGCATTAAAATAATGTCTGCACTTGTATCAATAATTAAATACCTACTTGATTATTTTAAATTTTTGAAATTCTGCTTTAATATAAGTACTTAATAATATGTGTTTATAGATATTGTAATTACAACAGTTTAAACTAGTTTAAGAGTCAGGGAAACACTGTAATAGAAAATATGTTTTGATCGATAAAGACAATGAATTAAAACTGACAATGGTTTTTCAATACCTAGCCATTTTCATCGCTACCAAAATATGATGTTGTTGACGAGGAGCAAAATAAAGGTTATGAAAAAAAGTTTTCAGTAAAAGTCGAAGCCAAACAGATTCAAACAATGAGCTTGAAAGCTCGGTCAGTGGAGCTGTATGATATCAAGTGACAAAGGGGAATACAAATTGATGCCGTGTGTATGTCACGATTATTTTGTTTTTTAACAATAGGATTTAAACAATAACGATGGTAAACTCGTGATCAAAACTTTCTATGTTAATGATTTAGGTATTGAACAAAGGAACTTATTTATTCTATATTTTAGGCGTACGACAAGTGCTGGTTTCATTAAGTCGGCTTTTTAAATATTAAAAAAACGTGAAGTTGGGACTGGAACTCTCATTTAGGTGACAGAAAGTCCGAGCGGGAGCGAATTACAGAACAATTATTAAGTATTGTGTATTAGAAACATTATATGACAAATATTTATTTATTAATACGTTCTCTGCTGAATTGCAAGTATTTTATCCTAGGTTTTGATGCCACATCCGCATAATAAAACAATAAAGGACCCTTGAATAAACCTCAAATGTATAGAGTACAACATAACACTAAGGTAAATCTACAGTGTGTGTAAATAATTCATGAACACACTCTTAACCCGGGTCTAACTCCCACTTTAAATGACAATGGACAAATAGCCTGTAGACGACTTATAGTGTCTTTCAGGGTTTTTGAACGGGCAAATATTTACGTTTGAGAGATACGAAATGGAAAGAAATATATTTTGTAGGTACTAGGTGTGAGAAAAACCGCTTTTTACTTGTGAGTGGCTTTAGTATTATAATTTAAATTATTTAAGACGCGTAGGCCATTTTGAAAAAGGTAGGTAAGAAGTAAATATTTGTTTGAAGTTCGGTGCATTTTATTCTTCCAGAAATCAAATCATTAAAAACATAACAAAAACATGAGAAGCAAATAATATTTGAAACGATAGCTCAACAATGTAATGTTGGTAGGCAGACCTATTTTTAAGAACTAGAAAATCTGCATGACGGTCGGTTTCTGTGGTATTTGTGATGCATCGGCTCAAAATAATTTTAGGTAAAACCTTTTGTGGCATTTGTTTCGCTACGGAGAAATCATGCGTCATTATCCGTTTGCTTAAACAGTTGGTTTTGGTGGTTTTCTTTTAGTTGTGTTATGTTACTTAACTTTCTTATTTTTGCAAAATGAATCATTACAGTTAGTTATCCAATGGTCGGCTAGCACAAACTTATAAGTATACTGACTTTATTTAATAATTTTCTAGATCATTTATTCACTTCACTAGTTATAGGTAACGATAATTCTTCTTTTTTTTCGCTTACAATTTGTGCTTTCATTGAGCAATATATTATATACTAGTAGATACTTTAAATGCCGGAAAACGACATAATACGAGTATTGTTGGGTTATTTTTATATCAATAAAATGTTATATTTCAACGGGAGAATGTATTATAACGCGGACAAAGTCACGAAGCGTAACAGGTAGGTACTTTATAAATAAACAAATTTGCCGTTTTACACTTCAAATAAGTAACAACAAAGTATATTTCTTGTAAGATAGTCAGTGTGACGAGCAGCCTCAATATTTCGAGCTTTAAAGGAGAATTAAGATAAGTCGTACATCACAAGGCTTAATAAAGACCGGGCTTTGTCTGCATAAACATTACAGCTTTTCATAGAATTCAAACTGCAATGGAAGTATTATCTTGTTCTATGCAAATTGCATTTTGAACAGAATAACTTACAAATGAGTAGGTAAGGAGGTATATGCTATAGGAACCTACTCTGTTTAATTATTCCTTAGACTTTTATCAATCATAAATATTAGGAAATATTTATTTGAATACCTATGTAAGAAAAATATGACTAACAAATTTTACTCTAGGTATACTACATAGGTATCTTTTAAAATATCATATTTAATCAAGTCAACGACTGACCTGAACTAAAATAACATAAATCAGTAATTGATTCTTTATATTTATATTTTTATAGTGTCATTATTTTATATAGATTGAACAGTTAATGTTCTTAGATACTAGTTAAAATAATTATTAAAGAAAAATACCTATAGGTACAAATATTTTCCTTGAACATTTGCTAATAAGCGCTGCGAGTTAAATAGTATAGGTATTATTCAGTTATTCAGTTGGCTTAGCGAATAATTCCTAATCTTCAAACGCCATCATCGGACAATAAATTATTGTCAAGTAAGAACAAGGCAGCGCGCGCGCATTCGCTCCGACAGATTTACGTGCTTCTTGGAGAGCCCTAAGAATTATCTAATAAAAGGATTATTTACAATATCTTTTAGCTTGACTATCTATGCACTAAAATTTTTAAATTTAGTTACCTATATGTTTTGCTGATAGTAAAAAGTTTACTCTGTTACATGCTTAAATAGGTAGGTACGAGTACTTTTAGTTAAATCCACTAATGATAATAAAGAGACACACGCTCTTTTAGTTTGTTAAAGTACGTTGGTTGAGTATAGAATTATAATATTTTCATAAACCCAGCAGAGCTTACGTCGAAAATACTTTTTTCTTTTAAATGGACGTAGTAGGCTGTTGGATTTTACAATAGAGATATCTTGGTTAAAATATAGCCTTTCTTGTTTGTATACAGAGGAGTATTTATTTTATTGTGGATATTGTTTCCATTGAATATTGAATTTAATAATAACATGTTTTGTGTTTATTGAATTGGAAAGTAATCTTTAGGATTTTGGGGCAATAATTTTTTTCTTGGGGCAATATAAAATTTAATTTAATAATAACTTGGATCTATAAGCTTAGAGCTTATCACGGGGCTAGATGTTCCCGTGTGAATTGTCCGGAAATTTATTGAACCGGACCGAAAGTTAGTTAGATAATTATTGATCTTTTAAAATACAGTAATTCAATCAATTCTAACGAATCAGAAACGACTGAGGAATAACTGCTATTTGATATGTTTTCAAATTAGAGTTTTATGTGTAATATATAGTCATAGTAACGATGGTTACCGGTTAGTAATCAAGCAAGTTTAAGCTCAATATTTTCTTGGTTACCCACCTACACATTATGTAAAGCGCAGGGCTTACACAGATTACCATACAATTTATCAAGAAACGGAGCTTCATATATTTTCATTAGCAACGAGCTTACTGAAATAAGGTAGGATGCGTACCTTTGAACTATTGTTGGTAAGTCAGATTTATATCTAAGGGAGAGTTTAAAGTTAGACCTTTGGGGTTCTTGTATCCTTTATTGCCATGTAGGTACAATTATAATGTTTAAGAATGTATTGCCTGAAAGCAAATTAACTTACTCCATGACCGACCCTTACAGATTTATTATTAGCATAGATAGATAGATAAGTTGGTTTTTAAATAGATAAATCTATGTTTTTTTAAATAAAATTGTCATTATCATGAAACTAAGTTTATCGTTATAGCCAGAATTGATAAATATTCTACATAGGTAACGTAGTAGTGGGTCCATGTTTGTTTCTAAGCCATAAAGAACAAATAGTAGAACAAATGTTAGCAAAAGTTTATCTAATCTTACTAAGTTAATTAAGTCTTTTTTTATTATTTCTTTGTTGCCATTATCTTTAGTTAAAATGTGTTCACCATTATTAGAAATATTTTTATGTTCAAACTATTTTTTACAAAAAACAGTGCGTGCGCAACACCATTAGTTGAAAAAACCCTCTCGATCGGCCAACACTATCGATTATTTGTGTGAACTATTGTTGAGCAGCGGGGTGAAATCTTAGGGGAGTTCCCCCTATTTAACTCACTTCTCTATGGCAAACACATCATAACGCGCTCAAATAGTTAGCGAAAGTTTAAGCGTAGATGTGTGCTAATTAATTTCGTATAAATAGATGGAATAACAAAACAATAATGTACGGTATAACTGTATTAAAGTTTTGGTTAAGTAATTCATATCGTTTTGAAATACATTTCTAGTATACATTTAGTCTTTTTCCTAGTTATTATGTCTTGTTGTCCCTATTTTTTTTTCTTTATACGCCAGCACAAACTACAAAAAAAAACGTGTATTTTAAACTGAAATTAGGCAAAAAAATATATTTAATTTCGCAACGACCGACGCGTTAAGTTAAAAGCTATAAGTAAGTATTTATATTTTGGCATTCAATTTAAAACGTTAAGTACACATTTTTGAATAATAAAACTTCGTCGCATGTTATTGCTAAGAGCTACTTGTGGCGTACTCGTAAAATTTGAATACCTACCTTTGTTTATTGTCCCTCAAAATACTCGGGTTCATAGGGTTTCAGTTTCCGGAGCGTGACAAACAAACATTCGTTCTTGTTTACCTTTATAGTATACCGCAAACAGTAAACAGATTGTTTTGCAATGAAATACAATATTATCTATGTGTAGGTAATTGATATGGTCAATTGCAACATTGGAGATATAATAATGTTCTTACATTTCTATTTAAATTGTTTTGATAATATTTCTTGCTAAGATAACGGATAGACCGAAGAAATAGGTACAAAATGAATAGTTTTTATATATCAAACTTTAAATAATTCATGCTGGTTCGTAAAAATTTTGATAAACAATTTATACTGCCATCTTAATGTGAAACCAGCAAGTAAATATTTCTGGACAATTTACATAGCAACATCTAGCCCCGAGTTAATGTTAAAAAATTATGTATTTATTATTAATATAAAATCTTAGCACATTTTATACTGGAATCCAACTTAAATAAATTGGTCCAAAAACTACCACAAATCAAAAAGCTTTCAAGAAACACCACAAATTTTAAAACCAGATAAAAAAGTTCGAGACGCCACATAATTTCTCCAATCCAAATATCCCTCTAATTATACAAAAATAAACAAGTAAGTAACATAAAACAGTGGAGAATGTCCAACCCAAACTGGTTGTATGACTGTATGTACGAGTAGGTGCCACGCGAACGCGATGCTAAATTGTAATTTATTCGAGTGTTGCATTGCAGTGCTCTGCAGATCCAAACACCCACAAGTCCGTGAAACTGGTTTAGTAAATGCGATACACACAGGCTTAGGTTAAACTGACAAAATAAGGCCTTTTAGTATTATTACGTACTACTATCTAAAATATATGTAGTTAATTGTAGGAGTTAATTGTGTAAATTGTAGGAGGCACATAATGCCCAATCGATACAGGCCGTATATGATGAATGCAGTGAGAAATTACTTTTATCATCTAGGAATGTTATTTGAATTCATACAACGTCAGTAACTAAATCTAGCATGGGTTTAGTTGTGAGTGAACTTGTATATACTATACCTAGCTTATTATTAGAAGGATTAATTATCAATGAAGCAAATACTAAGTTTTGTTAAGTATAATGAACACAGAATAATAATACCATACATATTTTTTATCTATGGTAAGAAAAATGCTCGACTGAAAATTAAAGGATTTGATTATTAAAAGGGCGGTAAGAGGTTTATGAAATGCTGGGAAAATTTGCACATGGCGTGTTGTGATGATATCGAGACTGGTAGGGATGGATCACGGCATTGTTTGTTTATTATTTATCGCTATGTTCATCTAAGTCGTTTTAAATTTTAATAATTTACCAGAACCTTTCTTACCAACAACAAATAAAGTGTAGTCACATATATCTAATTTTGATGAGCTACATTGCGAAAGAAAACAGTGACAATATTATGCGACTTTGTTTTTGCATCAGGCGAGGGTTAAAACTAATGATAGAAGGCATTCAAACGTTTTTTTTTGTTGTTGCGGAATAACATTTAGTTTAGAAATGTTCAGGATTCTCCTATTATCCTAAGCATCCAAGATATAAAATCTAGCTCAATGTCTAGCCCCGAAACCGCCAAACCCTTACAAATACAGATCCCTTGGGAAACCCAAGCGCTTTTCAGAAAAGTGTGCAACACAACAAACAAAGGAAGTAAGTAATGAAATTACCCAGGCCTGTTGTCAGTCACCCAGGCGCTATTCTTATCCCTTTGCCAGTCCTACGAGGTACCTAATATACTTGAAAAGCCAGTAGACACTCACATGAAGCATTAATCAAGTTGATGGAGGATTATTGCGAACGTGTGCTTTTAGTGACCCGTTTGTGTGTGGCGTGTTGGCAGCACTGAAGCACTGAAATCCAGAATTCAGAACCTAGTTAGAACCTAGCATTTTAATGAAATAAAAATGCATTTTTCATTTTATTAATTCTTCCTCTAATAAAATAAATAATAACAAAAGTGGTTAAAAAAGTTAAGTTAAGGCAGTAGGTACCTAAATTATTTAGAATAGGAAACATGAAACAAGAATTAATGCAGTTGATCTATGGATAAATTGTCTATGTATGATGTTTATGTCTATGGTCAGTAATAAATCTGTTTTTCCTTTTGCTTGGTACTTCTTGTTTGAATCACAATTTACAGCCTCCTTAGACTTATATAAACCTAGTGCTTACTACAAAACATAAATTAAAACTATCAAAGACTCAAGTTCTAAGCTAGTTTAATTTAACGCTTCGTTAATTCGTAATTAATTGGATAAGTAAACAGTAACCATTCCCTTTCTCAGCGGGTAGTTTACAGTACATGTACCCTGTTCGTTCATTACCAGCTCTGTAATTTACTACTGACTCCGTGCGCAGGTGTGACTTAGGTTTATTGCATAACTTCTTTGAGTTAAAAGGAAGTAAGATACGAACTATTTTCTATGCATAAACTTGTAATTGTTCTTCAGTGCTTAATCAATGTATAATTTTTGCTGTGTGAATTATTCGGTAATGTTTATTTATTTTAATTTGTTTGTGTAAGTTTTTCCTTAAATGTATAAAATGAAATAAATAAATCTGAAGTCTGTCAGTTTTGGCGCGGAGGTCGAGAACATACAAGTAATTAAATTAGTTCATAGTTAAGTTACTTCATTTTAATTTGTTAAACTTTTTGGAAAAAAACATTTTGTATATTTATAAAATACCTTGTAAGTGTGTTATGTAAACACTGATGCGATTTCCGATATTATTACAATGGGTATGCATTGCATGTAAGCAAATTGTCAAATACTACCATGTAGATTGTTATTTGTTGACAAATGAAGGATGTCTATCGGTAGTTACTCCTTTTTGTTAGATTTCTAACCTTCAGTGTAAACTTTACCCCCACAGTCTGAGGTGTTGATGTTTATCAAAACAACCCACACATTACTATAGTATGAGACTGTCTACATGACCATTGTGGTTGGTCCAAAATTATCTGTTTACGTAATGAAAACAAAAACAAAATTTGGAAGAAAACATTGATTTTACTTAGCAAAACTTTGACACAGCATCAAGAATCATTAAAAAAATATTTACTATGTTTAGTTCATTTAGCTGTATAATAAAACTGAAAACTGTCCGTAAATTAGACAAAGACATAAACAGAGGTCAAATCAGACTGTAATTTGAGAGAGTGCGCAATAAAACGTCTACAAACAACGATAGTGTCAATAAGTCCAGTTTTCTCATCGATAAAGTTCAGAAGGCCATTACCTGCGCCGCGGGGACTCCATTTGAGCGAATCAGGCGGTACGTAACAGATCTTTATTGGCCCGAGACCAGTCTAGGCAAAGCACCGTGGGCGTACAGCGATAGCTGTAGAAAACGCAACCACTAAACAAGTTACAACGCATCGAAACTGACGATCTAGATTTAAAAAGTTAAGGAAGGCTCATTAAATCTATATGTACCTAACACAACGATGTAAGCAAAATGCATATAGGTACTGATGATCATTAGCATCAGTATTCATTTAGGAAGGTTGTGTTTGAGATTGAGACATTATGAGTTGGTTAACACCAGATTCGTGATCTATGAATCATTCGGTCGGAACCAAAGGAGCGACAACAAATTTACGGTATTATGCACCGCTCATATGCGTTAATGAATAACATGCATGATAATCTTAGATGTGGATAACTAGGTAATAAATAAATTTTGCATTAATAATGAGAAGTATGAAATATTTCATTGGCATTGGGGCTAGAAATTGCTGTGTGAATTGTCCAGCAATATTTATTAATTTATTTTATTTATTTATTGGGAAATTTTTACAAATAATTTTCAGATGAATGGGGTGTAAGATATATTTTCTAAGAAAAATACGATTCTACTCTCAGTCTCTTTATAATATAAGTATAGTTAGTTATCATGTTATAATTTATAACAGTGTTAATGAAATAAATAAATAATTTGTTGGTTATTTTAAAAGTAAACAAACCAAAGAAATAAGTAATATTCCATGTACCTAGCTAAAATTTGCTTGGTGATAAAGTGTTTCAAATGAAAATTCACAACACTGAACTTTATTCCAATTTGGCACCCATGAAAATAATAAATATAGGTTCATGAAATTGACTTTCTTGTAAGGCTGGGATCTTGTCTAGGGGTTCGAGAAGCAAACAGGCTTCGAACAAACGCAATAAGTAATGCGAAACTTGTTGTAATGCACTCCAATCTCAGAATAAGCTGGCGAGATGTTATGAGATAGGCGTGCACGTTATATATATCTATAACATAATTATATTATATAGGTAGTAAGTGATGTTATAACAAAGTCGACAAAGCACTTTCAACAATAAACTTAATTGATGATCCCTCATAACGAACAGATGCTTTTAATTCGGCTAATTGATGATAACTACCAACAGCTTTTATCATAATCTTACAAAACTGACATAAACTTAGCGTAAAACGTGACCATAACTTACTCAGAGCATGACTAAATACATTACACGGATAAATCCGTTCCAAAAGCTCAAATCAAGTCAAAGCTTAGTGATTCACGAAACAAAACAACCACTTCTTTATATAGAACCAAAACGTAAACATAGAACTCGAGCAACTCCGATTAGAACTAATTCGGTTCCGCAGATTGATGTATAAATATCGCACATAAGTAATACCCGGTTTGTTTTTGTCACTCGCGACTGTCGGTTGGTTCGTGCGCGTGCGGCGTGCACGCGACCATCTCGTCCGCGACCACGACAGACACAACAGTCGAAAGTTCGAAACACTCGCAAGGGCCTTCGCCCCTTCCGAATCCCGTGAGCTCGGGATGCAGCTAATGCTAATATACCGCTTAGGGCTGTCGAAGCCCTTTTCGTTGCGACAGTAGGTACCTACTGCACGATCAACTTAGAATAGATTAGGTCACTTGACCATTTTTGATTGACTGATCGTGCTCGCGTGACTTATCGGTAAACAAAGTTAACTGGGACGGTAAATTAAGAAACTACCCGCAATTTAGAATAACCTTTCTTTGTGGTCAATAATTTAACTGGAAGTCAAGCATATTAGAAGCATTTTAGGTGTAGACAATCCAAATAAACTAGATACAACTACAACCCTATAGATATGAAAAACTGTGCGGGTGCCATCTGCGAAGGGTCCCCCTGCATTACTGGGATGACATTATGCACTAAGGGGTCCGTTCGTGGCTTATCTCGCTAAATCACTCTGCTACGCTTTGCGACGGTAAAATAGCTTCCGTTATATCTACCCTCACCTTTCTCCAATCTATTTTTAGATATCTGAATAAACAGGTAAATAAAATATTTTTATTTATCAATAACTAGTTGACCCGCACGCGGCTTTGCCGGAGACTAACGAATATCAATTGAGTTTAAAGAGAAGAAGATTATTAAAATAATGAAGCAAGAGAATTAGGTAATTAATGTTAATTCAAAATGTTATCCAAAGTTTGGACATAAAACTTAACCATAGATCACAAAAAAATATAAGTAATCTCCATTACTAATTTGTTTATTGTTACAATATTGTATGAATAAAGCAAAGCTGGCGCTCCACAGTAATTGGAAGTATTGGAACAGCTCGTAATTATGCCCCGACGTCCCGTGATGCACAACATAAAATATTGTTCAAAAAGTATTCGTGATAATTTACCATCTCGTACGCATCGATCATTAATTAAAAATATTTAATGAACACTGAAATTAAATGTGTAAGTTCAATTAATTTTTGATGATCGCTCGCACCTTCCTACATACTTCTTATACATATTACGTGTCTTCCTACGTGTTATTTGAAATAGCCTGAAGCACAATAAAGCTGAATTATAGCTAGATACTGCAGATTTATATTCTTGGTTACCTCTCGGTGAACAATAAATATTTCGGATAGTTATACGAGGGTGAGGGGTGCTTGCGTTACTATGAATTTATACTTATCGATAATGACGTCAATATACATTACACCCTGTATATGGACTGTTTATAGTCAAGATTGAATAATGGTGAATTCTTAATATCAATTAAAAGCTCATTCATAAAATGTGTAAGCGAAGTGATTTTATCAAATCTCGAAGACGTAGGTATAAGAGATTCCACTGAAGAGAACCGTGTCCAGTATGTGCAACGACCTTGAATGGATGATGATTCATAGAATATTTACACAATTATTACTATTTATTGACTTGAGGTCCAACTGTCCCTAAATCTGTCAGTTGTTGAGAAATAACATTTGTTGAGGACAGAATAACAAACACTTTTGTTGTTCCGCTAAAAAGCGGAATGTGGTCGGTTGTAAATTAAAGCTTTGCTGTCAAGTGGAAATAAACACAGAAGAACATGAAATAAAGACCATTCGAACACACAAACATCGATAAGTTGTAAATGGCAATATATATAGAGTAATATTTAGGTCAATGGAGTTGACGGAATTTAATAATAAAATTAGGTAAGTACATGAAAGTTTAGGTCGAAAGATTAAATACACTGTAACAATATGAATTTATCTAAGATCTTTTCCTTGTAAAATAAATAGGCGTTTAGAAACGTGATTTAATGTATTTGTTTAAAGTTATAGCTAAAACTATCCCTATAGATATTAATTTGAATACGTTTACGACACCCAGTGAATTGATGACGCGGTTACAAACAATCCTGAAAATTTAAAAGTTTACGGTCTAAATCCTTTTTACGACCATTGTATAACAATGCGGAAGCAACTGGCTAAATCGACTAATTCCTTTAACGCCACTAAACGGATCCAACTATTCGTGGAACGAACAACGAACTACCCAATGATTTATAATAGAAACGTGAGAAAATATGAATTATTTTTGTAGAGAGTAGTGAACTATAGTGGCATGTTTGGGTACCTACTTCCACTTTGAGCTGTCACCGTGGTAAAGGTGCGATATCAATCTTTGGCGACAAATACTTCTATGAACTCTTGGAGTGAGCATGATAAATTGTTCCAAAAGCACTTGATAAAACGATTTCAATGTACATCTACTTTATATATGAAAACTTAATTTATTTCTTTTACATTTCCATTAAAATAATAAACAGGAGTATATATTCCACAGCTGATATTATGTTTTTAATACATGAAAGTTGCAATCCACTTCATAGATCTTATTTTCCATCCTAGGGTGTGGATTAAACGAGGCGTTGAACTCATAAGATATTATTTATAGGGGTGTTATGAGAGCTGCCTATTATAGCATTCTTAAAAGGGGCGCGTCTCGTCTTATGTCCAGAAGGTTTATAACTGACCGACGAATTCAAATAATGTAATTATAATAGACAAAAAATAAGACCTCAATATCATAGATAAAATATATGATATATAAATAAATAAATACCTACTACGTCAAACTGCAAGCTAATGCTATTCGAGTTGCTGCTGCCAGTATGTACTATATTATAAATTAAGAATCAGCAATTGGTGTACAACTTTATTATGTACTTAATTAGGTTCTATTGGGGGAGACCTGTGACCAGTGGATAGTAGGTACCTAATATCGATGATAAAAATGAATTGAAGTTTCACAACCATACTTAAGCAATCTGCCAATCAACGGATATCTAAGTGGCACCCCTGATCAAACAAGCTGAGCCAAATCAAGCATATACAAAAATACCCACTAATTTGTTGAAACCTATTCCCGTATCTCAAGCAGTTGAACCGCGCACCAAACTCACTCACTAAGAACATTTTGTGTACCATTATAGATCGTATTTGTTGACAGGATCGATAGACGAGTTGTCTGATAGAAATGTAAACAGGCCTGACATGTTCTACTTGACCGCCTTTTAAGTGCAGAGTTTCATCCAAACACTAAATATGGTTTGAGAGGAAGTACTTTCAAACCTGAACGATTAAAAAATATGTTCGCATTAACTTGAGACATCCACCATAAAGCTTTTGACTGAAAAATTCTAAATGGTATGTCGAAGTCCGATGATGATGACATTATTTTATTGATTACTAGCTTTCCGCCCCGCGGCTTCGCCCGCGTTTTACACTTTCCCGCAATTTTCTTTGCTATATTATAGCCTATGTTACTCGGGGATAATGTAGCTTTCCAAAGGTGAAAGAATTTTTGAAATCGGTCCAGTAGTTTCGGAGCCAATTCACTACAAACAAACAAATCTTTCCTCTTTATAATATTATATATATATATATATATATATATATATATATATATATATAATATTATATAGTATATATAGTATAGATTTAGATAAGTATTCGAATATAAGTCAGTCCTGTTTCAAATATATTTTTAATTTAATTGTAATCTATATCTATAATATACAAATAAAATGTTTGAGTAATCCTGTGTTGCCACTTTCAATCTAGCCCCTTCCCTAATTGGGTATTCGAGTCAACACCCGGCCTTGGTGTTATGTTGAGTAATGTGATGCCTAGCAACCGGGAATTTGAGATGAAGGAAGCTTGTTACAGGACATGACGATTCCGTCGACATGAAACCGCTTTTAATAGACTGTTTAACTACAAAGACTCAAATAGCTAAAACTACTCTAAAGTTACTATAAAACACAGATATAATAACCCCCAGATACCTCATAACAGGCGAAGACCGCGCGCCAAACATATGGTTAAATCAACCATATTTAAAGCCCCGCCTCGAAACACGGCTTTAGTTGCGACCAAGTGTCAGACCCGTGAACTTCATATACGTTTCTATAGTCTAACGCAAGTGAAGAGGTCAGCTTATAATGGCTACTCGTACGAAGGACGTTCACTTGTCTCTTTTCCGCATTGCGCTTATTGCATTCGTTGTCCTTCTCGGCGAAAGCACGTGTAACGTTAGTGTTGTAAATTCTAATCGATATCGTTAAAAATAATAGACGACGTATATTAGCGGGTCTCTCGGTATTATTGTATGTAAAAATAAATAAGTAATCCATAAACCGTTTAAATATGTTTATAGAGTACTTACTCAGTAAAATAAATTATTAGTGATAAATTTTTCTAATATCATTTTTTAATTTTTAAGTTCTACAGATTTGTGTATTCCAAAAATAAATACATATCTACCTACCTACATGATGCTATTTTCATTTTAATATGAAATTTTAAAACGAATCATCGAAATTAATTATCGACAAATTCGTTCAATGTTCCCAACCCGCGACCTAAGTGCGACCTTGAAATAGCCAATCACAACGCCTTTGTTCCAGTCCCCGCAACCCGCGCCTTCCTCCAATTTCGGTGCGTTTGAATCGGAACAAAAGTATTATAATGGACCATCTAGTGGGGGTTATCTGTGCTATAAAATTATATTCTCTGGATGATTTAAGAAGAATAATTTCGTTCGGTTGATGTTCATATAGAGAGAACCGGGTATAATTACCAAACATTCCTTAAACATGTTGATAAAGTAGGTACCATCAGTTTCAAAGCTTTTAAATCATTGACTAAAATTACTATGATACTCGTAGATTCACATCATCAAAACGCATCAAGTTTCTAGTTATTAAATCTAGCATTTTGTTTTAAATCAGCAATTATGGTTCCTAGAAATACCAATCAACAAGTCATGATATTATCCATCAAAGTTATAGCTTTTCTCTTAAGATGGATATTAAACGTTCTCATAAATGTATACGTATGTTCCCAACGAGTTTGGCTTCAAAATCTTTCTGTGGCTATTAAAATAAGTATCTTTGTATTGCTTAGCGATTGCGTGGAATTCTGAGGACACGTCTGCCCGAATAAGGAGGTTCCGTGAAAGGAAAGTGGACCCATTGTATTTAGCGTCGGTTGTTCACCTGTGAGAAAAACTTGCAGAATTCTATAATGCAGTCAAGATCCCTGGAGGTTGGGAACTTAAGAATGCTCAATACTGTAACTCGTATGTTTTGAGTGGAATTTGATTTTGTTCGCATTTTGTTCTTTCGTTCTTAGTCGTGTTCATGGATGAGCTGAGATGAGCATGAGATGAGCGTCCGTAAGCGTCTTTGTTGTTTAGAGGGCAACTTGTGTTTGTGTTTGTTTAGGAACATATTGTTCACAATGTTTGAACTAATTTTAGGTACTAATATAAATAATATAATAGGTACTAATGTAAATGCCCATAATATCGATTGTTTACCAAAATAATAATAGATATCAAAAATGTTATAATGACTTAGAAGCCTAATCAATTGTATTACTGTGACTTAGGTACCAATAGCAAACAGTTTGAAACTTACATACAAAGAAAAGAGAACAAAGCCCTACGTGTTTGCATTTTACCATTGAATAACACAGAAAATATGACGGTTTGTTTATTGGTTAACTTCTTCAATCGCATAGTAGGTAGTTGAAAACTGTAATGATGATTGTAATGGACACAAAGCATAAGATACAACTAGAGAGCAAGCAAGTAGCAGTCAATAAAGATTTGAATTTTGAACAGTTAAAAAACAACATTGACGAGCTCTTGTCCCTAAGCGCTCCGGCCGCTTCCCTGATTACGCACACAATACCGGGATGCGACGCATCACACGACACGTTCAATTGCGACACGACAAAGGATAACAAGCTATTGTTTGTCCTTCCCGCTTCTAATTTTTTGTGAATGGATAGCACGCGCCACTTGCCATTGAAAAAAGTTTTTATAAATGTAAAAGTGACAGTATGCACAACATAATGATGAATTATTTTGACTGTTACAGCACACAGTTACACAACGGGCGTAATTCCTCTTTGGATTTAGTATTAGGTACATTATCTATGAACCACAACCAACTTTCTCATAATATAGGTAACTGCATTGAATTCAGTCACCATTATTGGCTTCTTCGATCAGGGCTTTTGTGCCTAGACTCAGATCGAAGATCATAGAAGAAGAGCACATTTAGGTAGGTATTCCCGAGGGTAAGGAGGTGGGTCAAAAATTACCTACGACGCAATTGTGACTAAGATTCAGAACATTATACTTAATTAAGTATTATAATGTTAAGATTTTCAAAGTCTGAAACAAAGTCTCAAAACCTTCCTGTCTCGGGTTAAAAACGAACTCTTCATATCATCTATGTAGTTATTAGTTACCTAGCTAACTACTGAAAAGGCTAAATTACATTTTACTATGCTATTATTAAGGATAGTATGAGTAACTGGGCAGCTCGCCAATAGAGGGCGCTAAAGACAGAAATAGCCTTGTCACTGGGCGAGTTATAGCCGCTGCGGTAGGCATTTCCGATCTTTCGTCTTTATTATTTTTGGCTATTTATATTCTGCTGTAAGAACTGTACGTATTGCCTTTTATTTATAATAACATAATGCCATAACATAATGAGAGGTTATTAAGGAGTTACACCGTATGGCTTATATTCTGATACCTACCTTTTTATATCTTGAATAACACAAACATAATTCGTTATCTACCTACATATTTAGTTAACATTTGCATTACGAGTAGAGGATTTCTCAAACCTAATAAAATGTAGGTATGTATCTTCTTATCATTATTTGCATTTCAATTATTACCTATGTTAAAAGTTCAAAACGACAATCACTTTACAAACAAATAATTTAGACTAAATTTATAATTTATGCAAGTTAATGCTTTTAACGCTTTCTGTGTCATACTAGAAAAACTAAAAAATAAGGAAGATGAAGACTGCCATCTTGTGAGCAGTAGCAAAATGACTAACATCGTTTTGATAAACAATAACAGATGTCGCTTATACGTGGGAAGATAAAATGATCCGTTTGCTTTTCCTTTACAGATATTTAACGTTTAGCACTTAAGTCCTACAAAATTGGAATTTTGTAATCATATAAAAATAATGAACTTACCTATTAGCAGTTAGCGTCGTCATATCGGAACCACTGTCTCGCGTCGCTAGAACTTCATCGCAACTGCTGCCACCTGTGATTCTCTGCACGGAGCTCAATGAAGCGTCGTCGCTGGGTTCTTTCCTGACGTTCGTCGTATTGCTGCTAGATGGCGCTATTCGTTGTTTTGACGCTTGCTTGTGACGACTTAGCGCGAAGAACAGTGCAAGGACTGCTTTGAGTTTGGCGTCCCTGATGTCAACCGCTGTGACTTGTTCAAGCCCTTGCACCTTCTGGGCGTGAAGGAAGTCCAAACAACACTGCACGTTCTCCAACTGGAAGCAGAAAAATTAACATTATTTTGTGACTTAACTTGTGTGAATTAACATTATGATTAACGATGATTTGATTTGTAAAACTAGGTTCCTAGTATCCTACGAACTTCAATATATATTTTATATTTTCAATGCAACTGTATCTGTCTGTACTAACTAAACTAATTTAGCTAAAGATATGAAAAAATACAGAATTCTCGAATTTGGATATTTACGTACCTACTTACTAATATTTTAAATTAGTTTTAATTTTAATTAGCTAGGTAGGTAACTTTTGGAAATGATTTTAGGATCTACCTACGTTATAAAATATCTTTTGATGCAACTGTATGTAGGTAATTACTCTTATTATTAAATTTCTAAGAAATTTATAACACTAGTAATAAGGTAAACAATAATTATAAAATAATGTTAGTACTACATAAAATGAAGTCTTAAAGCTTGGGAACAGTAACAGCTGAAGCCCTACTGGTTACATTCTCGGGTTAAGCAGTTACGCCACAATCCGGCGCCAGCCCTTACAAGGAGCCCTGATCTCATAGGTCACCCGTGCGACCAGCTGATTTAAACTTATCCTGTTTTCTTTATGGAAAGCAGCATGACTAAGCAGTTTGTACGGCAAATTGTATAAATTAGGAGCTAGTTTTATGCAGAGTAGTGAGTAGGTGTTGGTAGATGCATGCTTTTCGGATGGAGAAATAGATTACAATTATTTACATTGTTGTGAGTTCATTCATTAAACTGCTTGGCAACGCGTATTCGTATTCAGATTATTTTTTATTTAGTAATGAAGACGCATTTAATAAGGCTAAAATCTATTTATTTATGGGTTAATTTAATTCAATGATAATTAATTAAAAAAGGTAGGAACGGCTTGAAAGTAAAATAGGTATTATTAATTTTTTTGGCAATCAACAGTAACAATTAAAGGTAAATTAATGGAAATAAAGAATCCATAGGTATCATTATCATTATTTAAATCTGTTGAGCAATATAATGGGTATCTAAATTAGGTAGGTAGGTACAGTTGGAAACAATTGAATGCCATACAAAATGGCTTTGAGATGTTTAATTATAGGTACTTACCTACATTAATTATTTGGATGCTTAGGAATGGCAAAATGCCAGACGTTAATCTTGAAATTAAATAAGAACGTGATCGGTTGCTGTTAATACTATCTGACGTTAATTACGGTTTAATAACTAAAATGAATACTCTGGAATATAAGTAATTTGTGGGAACCTTATTTTACAAATTCTACATGTTCATGTGTTTATTGTTATGCAATAATTATTTATTTCTAAAACTTAAGTCTAACTCACTTTTTCATTAATTTTTCTACTTTTTATTTTACAACCTTAGTATAAATAAACATTAATCTGTTTCCTTGTCATATTGCCTAAATCAAAATATTATTTTAAACATTTCTAAAACATCGTAATTTTTAACAAAGTTCTTGCCTTTCAATTTCATGGCGATGCTGAGCCAATAGGCCAAGAGCCTGTGATGGCCAGACCTTCCTTTAATTCACAAGCGTGAAAATTCTTTCATGTGTATGTCTAACATAGGTAAGAATAACCCCCAAACATGAAAACTGGATCGCGGTTCCTTTGGGAGATAACAACCTTTTACCTGTTATCTCCCAAAGGAACCACGATCCAGGTTTCATGTTTGGGGGTTGTTCTTACCTATGTTAGACATACACATGAAAGAATTTTCACGCTTGTGAATTAAAGGAAGGTCTGGCCATCACGGGCTCTTAGGTTACAAGATATTTAAATCTACCGTATCACGATCGCAGCACGTAGGTATACAAAGTAGAGGCAATATTTCCTTTGCCCTTATAAACTACTGTCACATTACCTACCCTTTGAGACCTTAGAAAATAATCTTTTTAGTAGATATATGGAATATGCTTTGATATTTTATTTAATCGAAAATGTATATAAGTACCTACCTTATCTTTATGTTTTTAAATATACAATAACAAGTTACTTAATTATGTTATCAGTAGGTATCATCATCAGCTACGTACCAAGTTCATCTCAACTCAACCTAGAATACAGATTATCTAATATACGCTCTAAGCTTTTGTAGGTATCGCACGAGCTTGAGCTTTTATTGATCTGTATATTTTCCTTTTATACCTACATATTACTTAAATATTTCTATTAATAGCTTAACTTAAATACAGATAAGTTGCTTTATTTGAGAAAGATAAGGGGCCGTCCATTAATCACGTGAGGTCGTTTTTCTCATTTTTTGACCCCCCCCCTCCCCCATGGTGATATTTTGTGAGGTTTGGGACCACACCCCCCCCTCCCCCCCTGGATCACGTGTATTTTTTTGGATGTCTATGTAATTGTAAAGGCTATTTTTGACTGGAAAAAAATATAAAAAATGGCGTTTTGATTCGAAAAACATTTATAATTATGTATTTGCAATAAATCGTTGCCTAGCAGCGGCGGGCGAGTCAATCAAGGTATGTACAAATCGTTCAAATTTTCGGTTTAGAAATAGAGCTTTTTGACAAAAAATAAATAAAATTAATACACGTGATGTCTAACGAGACCCCCCCTCCCCCCTCGTGATGTTTCGTGATGTTTTCCGTACCCCCTCCCCCCCCTTTTGAGCCTCACGTGATTAATGGACGGCCCCTAAGCAATGTTTTGAATAAAACAATTTCAATACCGACAAGTATTGCATCTGCCTATAAATACAAATTCATAAACAGTCGTTAAATTCAAAGGTTCATTTGCAAACAATAATGCCAAAGTGATTATAAATCCTGCCACTCAAGCGCGGCTGTCTACGTCAAAACATGACATATTAGGCGCAAACACTTGTGCTTTACTAATAAATATTGCAATGTTTTATTTAACATTCTCGTTTTACAAATTTCTGTCAAGATATAAATTAACATCTTCCTATACAATATCGCAGTATAAGTATACCAATATTATTAGACTTATGTAACTACCGACTTAGCTACCTAACTTACCTACTGCGTTTATAGAATATTGATAGGTGCAACAAGTAATTTTTTTTCATAAGCTAAGTGTCACTTCTGGCCAAGGCTTTCCTTTATTCCATTCCCATTCAACATTTTATAGGTGTTAAATTCATATTCTACTTACAGTTATACCGTAAACTAAGTTTAAAAATAGGTAAATTAGGCATGTTAATTTAACAAAATGGATATTTAAACCCTTACAAACAAAATACCATATTTGATGATAAAAAGTTATATCCTGTCTAAAACTGCTTCCACATAATTACATCTTGCGTGGGAGAGAGAGTCACGTTTGATGAACGGAACGATTAAAATTATCATTTCGCATTTAGCTTATCTCCGTTCAAAGGCTCCGGTCTCTAGAGTCTCTACATTGTCTGTCTAGCCCGAAGGTATTGAAGTCGTGTTTCGTTTATCGCGTCTAGATCGATGCTGAAAGTCAAGTGCATCCCGTTATTCGGGCTTAGGTCACGGCGGACACAAGTGTGTCACGACCCTGCCCCGCTCGGCTGGAACTCGAAACGGCATGCGCAATCGCACCTTACAACTTTGTCGTGATTTTACACGTTTACAATAAACCTTAAGGTTTTAAGGCATTCTCACACTGCCACGCAGCTCGTTGCATCTCAAATTAAAAACTTTTTTTCTTATAAACAACACAATTGACATCATAAACAATAGATTTTTATAAAACAATTAAATTTATCCTACAGTAAATAACTGCGGAAAACGAATCTTGAATTTTGGCCTTGTGATGTCGGCCTTATTTATATGTATAATCTGAAGCACCTTCAATTTCTGCAGGTACTAATACAACAACCGCACTCAACCAGCGAGATGAACCAGCAGTGGGAACAAAAATAGAGGTGATGATTATGATATAACAACCACCTAGGCTAGGTACCATAAAACTCACCATCACGCATGGTTTGCTATGAATGATTGATGAATTTCCTAACTTTGTATGTTTTCCATAAAAACATAGCAAGCAACGTTGAACGCTTCCACGCATCACGCGACGGTTTGCGTGTAAGTGTGAGAAAGGCCTAATGCGTATCGTTGCAGATTTAAATTGAGCCGTGTACGCCTTGCGCCTTTGATAACGCAATAAAATTAAAGTTTATGTCGCTGTATGCAGTGTCGCAGCCAATTTGGTGTTGTAAATATATTTTTATCAGTTTTATGTTGGCATTGAATGTTTTACATGTAAGTTAAAATAACAATAAAAGTGAGAACTGGCAATCTTAGATTTGCATTCATAAAAAAGGTTATATAAAAATATTAGATACCAAATATTAGACAATGGTAGGTATCTAATATTTGGTACTCAATCGTACCAGTTTGGAATATTCTCATAATCTCTATGATGGTTTCACCTTAATGGGATTTTAAGAATTACCTACCTACGTTATAAATGGAAGACCAATTTGTACGTTTTATGTACCCTTTATTTATTGTCCTACTAAACTTTCACAGTTTGAAGAGGAAACTTATCGCTAACAAATATTTAACCGAAAATATTTATTTGATGATCACTTGTTGCCTTTAACCATTTAAACTTTCTAAGTGAGGTAAGTACTAATAACGTTCGGTCAATAAATCATGATAACACTATGGGGTAAGTGAAAAGTGGGGAGATAACAACTGAACAGTGCCACGTGACGTGTGGTGGTCACGCGATGTAAGGTAAAGTCCCATGTCCCATTCGCATTTACAGGCATGATCGTTTCATCCGTCTTTTTGATTATAAATAGTTTTATTTTTATTAACTTCATTCAAATGTTATCGATTTTTTAATTTATAATTTTAGAAACACTTACCTATGTAAAAATTGAGTAGGTAGGTACTTACATATCTAACAAATGATTCATATTAAAAATGAACATAAAATAATTTAAAGAAGTATTAACCAAACCCATTACCTGCAATTTCTAAAAATAAGTTAAATCAAATTAAGGAAACTATTAAAGGAACTTACGG
Source organism: Chloroclystis v-ata (assembly GCA_963691955.1). Classification (NCBI taxonomy): domain Eukaryota; kingdom Metazoa; phylum Arthropoda; class Insecta; order Lepidoptera; family Geometridae; genus Chloroclystis; species Chloroclystis v-ata. Next base: position 10,352,457 of record OY829905.1, read on the forward strand.
TTTTTATATTTATGATTTAATATCTAAAAATTTTTTATTATTCTTTATTATCCGGTTAAATATTACTCCCAACTCTAACTCGTCATGTAATCATTGGCTAGCATTGTCCGGCCAAATTACATTGACCGTGGATGCGGTTGAACTTGTATAACGGCTTTGTCTACCGTGAAATGGACTGTGTCGGAGCTATTACCAGCTATTAGGTCTAGACTGTCAACAATACCTAATTACCTAGGTACTCAAGTACCTACCCACCTGTTAGAGTAACGTTGTAAAAAAAATAATTTAAGCAAATAGTATCTAAGGTTCGCCATTTTTTTTAAATTCTGTAACCTATTATTATTTAAAGGCATCGGTAAATAATTTGGTAGCAAGAGGTACCCTTTGGCATGAATTTAATAATTTAAAACTTTATATAAAATGTTTTTTTGGAACGCACCACCATAAAGACGCCTTAGATCATTAGGATTCTTACTTCATCATGATGAATACGATGAAAGTATTAAGCTTTAAGTAGAAGATGAACCTAATTTATTGAAAAGTGACCTAATTCACCATAATAATCGAGCCTTCTGCTTCTTAGCTCTAGAAAGATTAATGAGAACCGTGAGAATGTGAGGGCATTTTTCTTAAAAATGCTCGAAAAGTATTCGGAGCTCTTAAGTTAAGTTGAGTGTTGAAATAGGAATTTCACTTTCGAGTGTTTTAAGCTCGTTTAGAGGTCTGACTATTACCCATTTAAAAAAGAAGCATTAATACGTTTGAATTGTATACAACCAAAATTTTGTTAAGCTCATTATCTAATTTAATATACCTACTTAGTTCTAATATACTTCTATATTTTATCTTACTTATGTTTAACATACACCAATATTTAACTATAACAGACTATTTCTGTATACATATGACATTTCTATATTTTTTTGTATACATTTGTATTTCTTATAAATCTTTTCTCTCATAATCTCATTCTTCGCAAAACGTTTCTCTATAACACTTTTCTAGACCCAGAATGACCTGACCTAGGTTATTAAACAAAGCTATCACTCACTTAGGTCTTCGATAGTCCGATACGGAAGGATTTATAGGCGGAAATCTATAACAACGGGTCGCCGACCAAGTTTCACTTCCATTTTTGTCTCTGTCCAAATTCAGACACTGATTACAATATTTACAATGCTTCAGATAGCAACGCAGTGTAATGAGTTCAACTGTATCCGAAAATAAAACATTTCACAGATTAAAATGGTTGGATTGGCAAGCTTAGTGTCGGACGTCCACCAACAAGATGGATAAATGATTTTAGTGAAAGTTGCCGGTTAAAGTCACTCCAATCAAAATTTACTGAAAATCTTTATGTGAGGTTTTTGTCCTGTATTAGGCGTCAGACGGTAATATTATTATGACAAAGTCTTATTCATTCAATGGCAAAACTTAACTTATATTAGGTAGCTATTTAAACGTTAGTGCAAAGTCCATAACTATCGCGGCATTGGATGATGAACGAGGTTATTAATAAACACTGATAGACTCTAAACAAGACAACCATTATTAACTAATCAATCACTAATCGCCAGGAACGCGATCCTTGATCTATTGCATACTATGTCAATTTGTATAACTACTTAGAATTCTCGGGCAAAATTTAGAACGCAAACACGAAAAAAAAAATTAAATACGTCTTTCAAGATTGTGTATTTTTATTCAGCAGAGACCGGTTCGACATTAAATCGTTTCGGCTCCTCTGATTACAATTACTATTGTTAAAGTTTATGATACCTACCTACATGCTAGTTTTTTTTAATTTGAGTACCTACCAGTCGACAAATGAAAGTAGTAGGTACCTAATATATAAATTGATGACAAACATGTCATAAGCTAAAGACGGTCGATTATTTTTCTCCGCGAAAAGGACCTGCAAGACTTTTGTCAGAAGTTGCAAATATCGATGACCTTAACTTTTTCTACAAAAGTTTCCGGATCAAATCCTGACCATCAACTGGGAACGGACTGTATTCTATTCAATCACCTTCAATCTAAGTTCAGGGTCGTAATACGAAACACATGGGCCGCGTCTGTGTTTTGTTAGATCGACAGACAGCTGTTCAACGGAATCAATGGAATAGTAAAGATTATTGTGAATTGAAAAGTTTAACATCCGGAATGGTTTTGCGTTATACGATCAATGCGGCTATAGTAATAACCTAAGAGCCCGTGATGGCCAGACCTTCCTTTAATTCACAAGCGTGAAAATTATTTTATGTGTATGTCTAACATAGGTAAGAATAACCCCCAAACATGAAACCTGGATCGTGGTTCCTTTGGGAGATAACAGGTAAAAGGTGGTTATCTCCCAAAGGAACCACGATCCAGGTTTCATGTTTGGGGGTTATTCTTACCTATGTTAGACATACACATAAAATAATTTTCACGCTTCAGAATTAAAGGAAGGTCTGGCCAGACCGGGCTCTTAGTAAAGACTAATAGCCTGTGATGGCCAGACCTTCCTTTAATTCTGAAGCGTGAAAATTATTTTATGTGTATGTCTAACATAGGTAAGAATAACCCCCAAACATGAAACCTGGATCGTGGTTCCTTTGGGAGATAACAGGTAAAAGGTGGTTATCTCCCAAAGGAACCGCGATCCAGGTTTCATGTTTGGGGGTTATTCTTACCTATGTTAGACATACAAATGACATAATTTTCACACATAAAATAATTTTCACGCTTCAGAATTAAAGGAAGGTCTGGCCAGACCGGGCTCTTAGTAAAGACTAATAGCCTGTGATGGCCAGACCTTCCTTTAATTCTGAAGCGTGAAAATTATTTTATGTGTATGTCTAACATAGGTAAGAATAACCCCCAAACATGAAACCTGGATCGTGGTTCCTTTGGGAGATAACAGGTAAAAGGTGGTTATCTCCCAAAGGAACCGCGATCCAGGTTTCATGTTTGGGGGTTATTCTTACCTATGTTAGACATACAAATGACATAATTTTCACGCTTGTGAATTAAAGGAAGGTCTGGCCATCACGGGCTCTTAGTCTATAAATAAATAAATCGTTCAAAATATTTGTAAACATTACTCATAGTGGAAGATAAACAAATGAAATTATAAAGCTTTTCGAACCGAGTACGACTGTCGCTTATGGAGATTTTTATCAATTTATTTTTTGTTTTTATTTAGATTACAAAGGATGGCTTATAATATTTTTCTTGCAAATCAATATAACTTAAATTAGTAATATCACACGACACAACACAATAATCTTAAATAGACAAGACCAAACTAAATTATAAAAATAAATCATGTAAAAAGTATTCTTAACCTTAGATTCAGATTCTTTATTCATAACTTTGTTACAGGTCATTTAAGTATATTACATAGCTACTGTACTTTTGACCAACAATATACGAACATTCCAATAATTATGAAGTCTATTTTCAGGATAGATCCCATTTCCAGGCTGACCTCACGCCTTTCTGGTACAATTGTCACGTCCGCAGAAACCCACACCAATCTTCAAGACAATATAGGACAGACTTAGCCTCGCTTAATAATAAAAGTGATGTTTATAACTTTGATCTAGTTTTATCGCGGAGTGAACAATTAGGATATTTTTAAAACATTGTCTCTAGAATTAGTTTACAGGATTTATTATTTTATAGAAATTCTTATTCTATTGAAATTATGGGTCTACTTGTGCGTGGATGATGAAATTTAATATAGGGTATAATCGTTATATGTATTAGTGGGCGATTATTCCGTAACTTACATTTATCAAAATCTTTAAGCTGATACCGAAAGCACTTTAAATAATGAACAAAATGACTTTTATTTCATAACTTTTTTAAAAACCAAACAAAAAAAAAGTTTTTATTGAACTAAGCTGTTGAGTAAATAAGTCTAGTCTAGATTAATTTTTTTATTGATAACAAAGTGAAAAACGTAAATGGAACTGTTAGCTTAGTGTTAGTTTATTCTGTGACTAAGTTGTTTCAAGAAAGTGGATTTTAGATTGTTATCGCATTACGAGATAAGATTGGAGTCACGATTGTTATAATCTTTTAATGGTGAGTGGGTTTGGTGGTTTCCATAATTAAGTACCTAGGCTTTTGACTTATAGTTGTAGAATTTAAAGAAGGTGGATAATTAATTGTACAAAGACAACATTGCAAAGCAATGCATTTCAAAAGTAGTTGTAAATTTTTTCATTGTAAAAAATTCTTCTCGTGACCAGCAAAATAATCAATCTTGAGAATAGAATCGTGACGTTGAAAAGTATTATCTCCTACAAATAAAATCGTGATGCTGAGAATAACGACTAGGAAGGCAAGTACATGAAAAATGGGAGCGACACCACACCTACCAGGATAACATAAACAAACAGTAGCTCAATAATGACAAACTTCAATAATAGCTGATACCAATTACTGATCTATATTTAGATTCATCTGAACTGGCATTCTAAGAAGTGGATAATTCAGTTAGCCACATTGTTGTAGTCAATAACATTTCGTGGAATGATTCTGTGCAATCGTCAATGAGTTTGCCATTATTTATGACTAACGTTACAATTGTATGTTGAGTCAACCCATCGTTTTATAGGGAAATCTCATTTGATAAACTGAGTTTATGGTTTACTGAAATAAATTACCTCTATCTTTATACATAGGTATTAAATTAAGCATTATTTATATGTTATTATGTTACGTTACTTTATATTACGTAAAACGAATAACTTAGGTTAAGTCTTCTGTTGGTTGCCCTATTAATAAATAAATAAAAAGCACTATAAACCTAAAACAACTTGTCTTCATAGTTAATGTGCATTTCAAGTCAATTTAAAAATCAGTATAACAGTTTAACAGTCAGTGAAGTTAAACAAATACCTATAACTAAAGTATGTACTTACTCAAAATACAAATGTTATTTATAATTCACAATAAGTGAGAGATAAGTCGGCGAACCAGTTATTAAACTGTTTTTATCTATCTCTCTATTAACTTAATAACTCAGAGGTACCTAAGATAAACTATTATCAAAGCCCTAAGATAAACTATTATCAAAGCCAGTTCATTCAACCTTAGGTATTCGCAAACGTACATACGTCAAAAAACTTGTTCTTTTCAACTGCCTATATATTAATCTTGGTAGGTACCTAAGTATCTACCGCCGCGCACCTCTGGATTTTTCTTCTGCAAAACAATATTATGTAAGCATTAAGAACACGTGCTCTAACGGTGAAGGCAAACATCGTGAGGAAACCGGCATGTTCTAAGACCTTTGAAAAGTTTTAAGGACATGTGTTATTTACCAACACTTGGCCAGCGTCCTAATCTCTCTCGACAATAGAGAAGTCCCTGTGTCCCAGCAGTGGGAACGTAAATAGGGGTGATGATGAGGTAAGTATATCTTATGATGAACTGCTAATTCATCTAGCGTCTTCTTAATAACTTTAATTTAACCTGTGGCTAGTCTGATACCATTTCGCCGTCTGGTTTTGGTAATAAGCTAATAGCAAGTTACCTACTTCTCAGACTTTATGTCCCACATTAGTTTGGTACTTGGTACCTACGTACAGGATGTGATGATTATACGAGATTCATGTTAGAAAAAACTCTGAATTAAAATTCATAACTTGTTATATTTGATTTTTTGTGATTGTAGTATACAAAATACGAATTCAATATTACGAATATTCCGATAGGTGTCATCCACAGATTACCCCTGTGGTGTCATCACGACATAAATTCAGGTAAAGTTTTGTAATGTTATCAATTACAACTATTATTTCGATTTGGTATCAGAATCAAAGGAGTATAATACACAAAAAAGAACTTACAATATTCCTAATAAACAAACTCGGTTCCAGCATCACTCTGTATTTACAATTCGTGAAGCTCTGACATTAAATCCGCCACTTTTAATGCTCGTGACAGTTCAAGGAGACGTCTGTTCGGCGCCCGCGCATCGTATTAGGGCAGACGTAAGATGACATTTCATTTGATCATTTTTACAGCTGCACTTGCAATCATGCTTGATTTATTGTCGAATCGATGTAACATTTCTTTTCGCTTCAGTAGCTCACGGATCTGTTTTAAGTGGTGCTTCAACTTCAAATAACTAAAAGAACTAAGCTCAAATTTTTTTAACGTGTAACGAAATCTAAGTGGAGAACAAAAAAGTACTTACTACCTCACAGGATGAATTCATAATTTATTTCACCATAATTATTTGTTTCAATTAAGTAAAGTACCCACATTTTAATATTTATGTGGGTTAGTAAATAAGATAATATTTAAGGATATTTTATTTTTACATGTAGTTATTAGGTATCATCCGTTAGTATTTATTAGGCAAATAGGTACTAAGTATAATTATTAAGATGTCCCTATGGTAAAAATTCTATGTGTATAGCTTATCAATTAATCAATTCTACCCTCTGCACCAAAACATTGAGAGCTCACGTCTTTTTCCTATTTGCCAAATTGTTTATAACTTTTTAATATAAGCCACACCTTTTAATCAATTTATTATATTACCATGCTACTAACCTGTCCAAATTAACTCCAAAGTCCGTTAATTTTAAACGGTAAACAACAGGTAAAAATCCACTAAAATATTTTCCGACGACACTTCACAGTATTCTCTTTATAAAATTTCACATCACTAATCCGTATTCTTATTTGAAAAATTCAAAAGACTGATTATAACGTTCGATTTGTTTTTAAATTTGGAACTCGATAGTCTCTGTTCGAATAAACTGACGCGGCTGGCGTTGAGAAAGGCTTACGCGCGAATGAATGGAGGACGGCAACGGCAACCGGTCGCGTACTAGGTTATAGGATAATCTTTGTTTATTAAAGCACAACACGATTGTGTACTTGAAAATCGTTTTATTAATATTGATGGGGATTGATTATGCAATTCTACAAATTAGTGAAATAAAATCGCTCAAAAATATGAAGTTAGTTAGGTATACACTTTATTTGTTACATAGATAGGTAGATAAATTGTATTTAAGTTTAAATCTTAACAAAAACACGGGTTCCCATTTTTATGCTTTGATTGTCCGTGACATTTATGAAGGTCAATTAATAAAATAAAACAGATCTGGATTTGGCAAATATTTTTGTAACGTACCAAAGCTCTGGGCGATTATATTCTGTCACTCGTTTGAGTTTTCCCTATTAATTAATATCTAAAAATAGCGTCACAGGAAAAATACATAATACTCATGAATAATAATTATGTAGAGAAAATTACTCACTATCATATATTTGTTTATTCACTTAGGTAGTAATTAAGCTGGCAACCGATTTGTGACCTTTTTGTTTAACGCCTTGTGTATTGAAGACTCGCTTTCTTTCTTTTCTTTCTAATTGTCGGCATATTTTGTTAAATGTCAGTAGATTTTTTAAAATTAATCCATTGAACCAATTAGCACAAGGTTAGCCATTACGTCTACTCTGATAAGGTAATTTCGATTTAGCGAAATCGAAATTATACATTTCTTATAAGCCGTATTGGCTAAGTGAGAGCACACTCGACTTTTATTCCGGAGGTTGCGGGTTCAAATCCCGTCAATGGAACTTAATAAGGGGTAATGTAATTTTTTTTCTACAAACAAGTACGAGTATGTAAAGTAGAGTAATCGGTTTACATTTTATTTGCCTGCGTCTAGCAGTCGCGTCATAAATCACTTTGATAGACAAGCAAACAAAGCGTTTGTTTGTCAGTCACTAGTCATCTTCCACTAACGATCTATAACGGCCCCTTTGCGGGCAAAAAATGCCCCCAATTTTTAAACATTAGATCTTAAAGTTTGGATAGAAAACAAATTAAATCTTTTTTTTGGCAGTTAAAGGATTTTGTTAGTGAGTTTTTATCCTGTATTTTGTTAATTAACAAATTATAGATGTTTTTTCAACCTAGACAATATTTAACCTTTTTTTACCTATCTTTTGTATCATTTTAATTGAAATTGAGGATTGGGAACTATAGACACTAGTGTATACCTAAATATTTAAGATATAAACTAACCTTGTATTCTGTATTGAATTCTTTACGATATTAACAATAAAATTCTTGGTGATGTTGATAGTTCTGTTATGTAATAATATATATGTAATAAAAGTTATAATACAAAGTTAGTTGTTCTATTTATTATTTAATAATACTTTATTGCACAGATATAAAAGTGGTCAAAGGGTAGGCCTTATGCCAAGGCACCAGGCAACCGCTACATGTCATATTGTATTGTGAATATCAAAGCTGTCAGTTTTTTGCTCAGTTCTGTGGTGATGAAAGGTCTCTTTGGGAGGTCGACCCAGCACCACTTTAACTAATGAACGGGTTTTATTGATATTTAATAATATAGGTAGTAAGTATAGATCTTCGAAAATGATTTAGTTTTAGTGTTTTTTAGCCTTTTCGTAATAGTTCTACGTGAGAGACCGCTAGTGGTAGGTAACATAAAATGAAAATAAATGGTTTCTATTCTTAAACTCATATTACTCATGTAGCATAGTAGTAGCATAGTGTAGGGTAAGAGGGTCTTGTTCAGATAACTTTGAAAAGTTTTCAGGACAGGTGACATTATTTTTATTTTTTTTTATTTTGGCCAGCATGGTGAATCTCTTTCATCAAGAGAGAAGTTCCTGTGACCCAGCCGTGGGATCGTAAATAGGGGTAATAATGTAAGTGGTATGTTCTCACTTCTATTAAATAAATCCCATCTACGAGTATAAGTTATTGTGTAGCTACAAGAAGTTCAATAACTTGAAACAATCAACCTGACTTTAAGCTATGAACGTTTCGTTTCAATCAGCACTTGTTCAAACAATACAGAAACATTTGTAGAGCGATAACTAGGAGTAGAAGTCGTACAAACAAATCGAATTTACAGTCAAAAACATGCAGTTCACACCTGTTTAGAATTTTTCGTTTATTTTCATTTATTTTGAATGGTTGATGTATGACCATATTTTACAAAAAAGTTAAAAGTACGTATCTCAATTTAATGTTAGATGATTAATATACAAGGTGCGATACATTTAATCACTTAATACGGATTTTTTTTGTCTTTTTTTTGTTTTATTATCATAATTAAAGAAAAATTTTAATAAAAAAGTTTAAAATTAAATCTTAATATTATAGTTGTAGTTCTATTTGATTATTTTAGTATGTAGTACCTACTGAGATTAAAATGTTAAAGTGATCAATGTATGTGTGTCTTGTACCACGTCATAAGATCTTGTTGACATTAGGTATCTACATAATTTATTCCGTTAAAATATGGCAAGCAATGATTTATGGCAGGCAATAAAATATATAACTTAGTAGTTCAAATAAGACCCAGACACCTGTCTACGTGCGAAAAATAATTACAACTATAAGTAGGTATTATAATTAAATATTATGTTAGGTTTATTTGTAATATTTATTGTTGACTGTTATTAATTGTGATTTCATAAATTTATATTATTTTATTTGATTAATTTAATGATTTAATTTAATTTAATGCTTACATTAATTTTGCAGCAAAATTTTTGTTTAAGCATAATTTCGAATTTATTTAATTTTCTATGTATTGTTGTTGTGTTGTGTTACCCTACTCTACTCCTTCTTCTTTTTTCCGTTCTTACAATAAAATTTAGGTGTTCTCTTTTTATTTTATATACCTTTAGTTTATGTATTATATTGTATTAAATGTTGTCGCAAGTATAGCGACAGTTGATTTAGTTAAGTAGTCATAGCCGACGGTCACTATGTGGCAATAGGTAGGCCTACTAGGTATTAAAAAAAAAAAAAAAAAAAAAAAAAAAAAAAAAAACTATAAGTAGGTATCTATGTGTAGGTGCAATTTTTTCCTGTTACGTCACCCATTTATTAATGGTCCATGTTAGCCATGACCGAGCGAACCGCGCCGCACTGTCGCTACCTAATCTTCACACTCAACCACAGTGTCTATGTCTATAGACCTACATCAGAAAGTACACTACAGCAAAGTTAAATAAATTCGAAGGTTGATCTCGACGAAATTAAATAAAACGTCGCATAAAATACTGAATTACTTTACTTTTCCATCTTTTATAGCGACAGTAACAAAACGATAAAGCATATTCAATTCATAACGTATATCAATACCCCATCACTAGCATCTACTACAATACCTATTATAATACTTCGTAAATATTGGAAAGAAAGATGTTGAGATGTTGAAAAGAAAATCACTTATTAGGTTGTTGGTGTTGTGCACGATCAACTGAGATCAGAAATATTCGGTCATTTTTTATTTTTATTTTATGTCCATAAAATGTACTTAATAAAGTTGAAATGAGGATAATTTTTTCATAAGTTAATATAGTAATAATGTTTCATGTCAGGAATAATTCAATTTTCAAAACACTCGTCAAGAGAGAAGACCCTGTGTCCCAGTAGAGGGAACGTAAATTGGGGGGAAATATAAATAAGTCAATAAGGCTTTAGCTAGTCTCATAAAGCTTTAAGGAATGAGCATCGGTTAAAAAATGAAATATAAAACTAATGCAAACAACGTCATGCTTACATTTCTACAGTAAAAACATAGGCATGAAGAAACAAAGCATTTAGCTAACAATAGAAAGCTTGAGGCTAATTTATAGGCTCTTAATCGAGGTCCTAGTATTTTATCGAATCCTTAAGTTCGTGTTTAACAACCTGTCAGCTTATCGCTTAAGGGCGTATGCACGTAGAAAGCAGGTAATCGGCGCCGATCTACCTGCGTTCATTTTAATTCGTTTTGGAAGTGATAGTAGCTAAGATTTTCAGTAGTGGCTATCCTTCCGATTAGCTTTAGTTATCAGCTTAACGTTCAAATTCTAATAAGTACTAAAAATATCCAATAATAATAACAGGCATGGTTATGCATTATGTATGAAAAAGGTTGGGTTAAGAACAATCCTGTATTATATTACAATATACCTACACTAGAGCTGAGGATTTTGTGAATTAAATAAATAAAAAAATATAGTTAAGAATTATTTTAAATAAAATTATTTAAAAAGGATCCTACTTTTTTTGTATCGATATTAATTGATTTTGATAATACGTTGAAAAGTTCATGCCTCGTCGGGCCCTTATGCTAGAAGTACCAAGTCAAGTAGGTAGTTTCGATTTAATGGTTCGAGTTAGCCGAGCACTAAGCTCTGGTTCAAAACTAAAAGCTTTTAACCATGGGAATGACTTCGAAATCTGCTGTTCCGGCAGATTGGTTACAAATCAATGGCGTTTCAGTTATGGAAGGCTTATTTTAAAACCCTGTAAATTGAGTGCTTGCATCACGAACATATTTTTAAATTTGTTATTTCACTGGTTTTTTTCCCAAATTATTTAGAAAATATTGGATATTTTACCACGGTTTGATAAAATTATCCCGTAAAGCCCTTTTTTAATGAACTACACTATATTCCATTGGTAACCACAAACAATACTATAAGTAAAATATTTTTAATCGTGCAATTTTTGGTACCGAGGCGGGAAACGAGCCCGCAACCTCTTGCGTCGCAGGCAGGCGGCGGCGGCAGGCTTCATAAACTATTTGAATTTGAATTAATGAAAACAAACAATTAATAACTTTATAATCATTAGGTACAGATATAATCAGATACCTAGATTGTTTCTAGATATACCAATCAGCATTACTGGATCCGCCGTGTGAATGTCAACAGAAACCGAGCGGCATCCTTGCGGATGTGGCAGATAGGTCTCACCGCAAACGTATCGGATTACTTCAAGGCGAGTAAAAACTCGGTGTAACATTACATTTATTATGTTAGTTTGGCATTATACAACCTTTATTGGATAAGGTGATTTCCGTGGCTTTATGTTGAAGGTTTTTTAGCATTTTTTCCCTGCAGCGCCTGTTATGGACAACTTTCTTACTTTGACATCAAACGCAGTGTTGGAAGTAGGTACGAGTATAATAAAAGTTTATTCACAGCAAAACGTTCTTTTGTCGATAAATGGATCGAGTCGATATGAGCTGCTGTTATTATACGGACATTTTTTTAACTTAGTAGAAGACACCTATATCTAAATTATACCTTTGCTTTAATTATGCGTTTTCATACGGATTATTACGGACGACATAGTGCTCAATATTAGGTGTAGAAAGTTTCAGTCTAGGGGAAATTGATTGAAATAGTGACTAGCTCTGGGATTTTAATAAGAAATTTGACATCCGTTCATGTACAGGATACCAATAAGTCAAAACAATGTATGCATCACTGTCTAAATAGGGGCTTGCATATAAGTCCATCACTTTCACTCATTGGGTAGGACATGGAATAAACGATTTAGATAGAAGAAAGTTTCCGTTAAAAACATTCTAGTCTTTGACCAAGAAGGTCTTAGTTTTGAACGCACTTTAGTTAAAGTCCTATAATTTTGAATTTCACGCGGGAATATGTATTAAGAACATGTCCTTTTCAAATAATCTACTACTACCTACTCAAATCAGTTCAAGATGGGAAGACTTAGATATTTATAAAACTATATTGTGTATTTTAGAATTTAGAGATAAACTTGCTATGGCTATAAAAGGACGTGTTATAAATAACTTTTGATTTGGTTACGATCAAACAGTACCAACGAAAATACACCTATCTGATTGATTGATTGATTTGAGAACTGATAGCTATTTCAGTCTAAATTCCAGTAACGTTTCACTTCTGACCGCGAATAAATAAACAAACCGCCGGATATAATGAAACATTGTTTTGACTTAATGATTGATTTTAAGACTTATGAGAAAATTTATAAGGTCGCCGTTTATACTAAACAAAATGATATTAATTGGGGATGGTGAAACTGCAGCGTGTTTGGAGTACCTACTCGCTGTAAACCTCCGCTTTACGAGATGTAGTAATCTCGTGACCTGGATACTATTTTAATCTTATGTTTACGCGGTTTGGATTTTTAAGCGTTATTTTTGTTTAAGTGTTTATTGTTTACGCTGAATTTTCCGTTTCAGAAGTGTTCGTATTCAATAATGTTCATTGAACTCTAACTCTGAGCTGATAAACGTTAAATAACTTGCCGCCCATTGTACTCCAAATGTTTTAGTTTTAAGTGTGTATTGCGTGTTTCTGTTTTTGTGGTAAAGTATTTTCAATTCTATCCTATTCTATGCTTATTATACTAATTAATAATTGTTCGAGACGTATAAACATTTTGTAGGTAAATTTTTTTATTTTTTGAACTATGAGATTAAATGTGAAAAGTATGTTTTCCAATTTTATCTTTTTTATTTTTTAAGTGCTGTAAAGATAACAAAAAATGTCGAAAGGACCTGTACGCTGAACGCTCTGTTACCAGAGCCAATATGCTAACATTTCACACACTTCTTTCTAAGCGCTGGCATCGTTCTATTTACAAACCCTTACGATAGTAATATTAACAAGAGTACTGACCATTTGTTGCGGGCTCCGCGGCTTGCGATGCGCTCGATGCACCTTCAGTCCGGTGACGCCCTCCAGCACGTCGGCCAGCAGCAGGCCGTCAGCGCAGTCCCGCGCGAGACCTCCGCCCGACGCACCCGCGCGCCGCCGCGACCTCGCGCGCTCCAGGTAGTGGTTGGCCCAGTCTGTGTAGATCTGGAAAGATACATTATTTTGAGATAACTTTCAAGTCATTAATTTTCTTAGCCTAAGTTTTGAAACGATGAGGCGACGATATCGTGCTAGAGCTAGAGACCGAGAAAAATAGAAAATTACGAACATATTCGAAGTTATCATAGACAACACTAATTTTTAACCATCGACCTAAAAAATAAGGTCTACATAGTTATTCGACGTACTAGCCGTAAAGTTCACAATGAGCTAAATCTTGGAACGATTTAAATTAATAATAGGTCTAGTCGAACTGCTTATTGAAAGGCAATGCAATGTAGGTTGTACCTTTAGGGCGTTGTATAATACAAATGAAAAGCAATACCCACATCAGTAAAACAGCAATAAAACCTTGACCTCTTTGCTGTAAAACACGTGGACAAACAAAGAATCCGGATACCACTGTGCAACGAGAAATTGCTACTAAAACTTTTACTGCTGGTGAAATGTTAGGAACTCTATTTCTCCATTGTCCAAGTTACCTACAGTGTTCCAATGCAGTGTGTTTGTATGATGATAAACGGTATAACTGATACCATTAACTTCACAATCATGTTTTGAGCAAAATTATATAAAACTTTTTTTTTTGTAAATACGATTCTGACGTCCGTTGTAGTATCGCCTCGCCCGTAGGTACTCGATCCTAGACTAGAACATCTTTGTCTGTGTACATAGTTTCACTATTCTTACCACGGGGCTAGATGTCGTTGTGTAAAATTGTCCAGCAATAATAATTATTATTATTATTCTCAGCTAGGGGCGCTTTTAACGTTTCATTCATATTGTAAGTCATATTAAAGTGACAAATTCTACTTAATAACTTCAAGCAAGGCATTTAAAAAACAATAGGTACTTATTGTTATGAAAAGTCTTAGTTTTTGTCATTCTAGTTTGTAGCGGACGTGAGTCTTGCAAATTTGCAAGAGCTATAAAATTACTTTGTCCAGGAGGTAGGAATGAGCTCATCATCGAGCTATCTGTAAGTTAATAAGCGCCGAGTGAATTCCTAAAAGGATTAAAACCTCTGATGAACTAGTGACTGGACGTGACACTTGTGACACATTGTGTTAGATTTTTTATGAAAGATTGATAAAAATTTTGTAAGAGTTACGTAGGTAGGTAATCAACGTGTGATAATTTATAATAATTACTTATGGAGCAAACAACTTCATTATGTAATTCATAAAAAAACTCATAGATAATGTGAAAATACGTTTATATTATTTGGAAAATTGTACATTACATTATAGAAACAAAATCAATAATATTTAAATTGCTCACATTACATAAAACATGATTACCTATTTAAAAAAAAGTTATAAACGAATATAATTATCACGTATTATCTTCTCGTATACTACTTAGTGTGAAAGTATAGCCTTTTCCCTTTGAGAAATTCCTTTGGCAACGTCCATTACTCCTGCATTTCCGTTTGGCAAGACTCTTATATCCTCTATCACTTCTCTTCGTAGTCCTGTAACTTTGCCAACTATCAGTATCACGTTTATTATTTACTAGGTAGGTACTTTAGAGAGAGAGTTTTTATCGTATGATTTTAAAAAACTCTCAGTATGAAATAAAATGACAAAGGTAGACAATTATTACTATTTAGTAGGTATATACACAATTATCTTTGTGTCTTTTTCAAATCCCGTGAAATTTTCTTTATTTTCTAGGAGTTTATATATCGAGGACAGATATGCTATTATTTAATTTTATTTCGTTCATTCTGACTTCCAGTCCTCAGTATCTCCAAGTAAGATAAAGTCAATTTGCGGCTGAATGGGGACAAGTGGACGCCGCTCGGACGCCGTAGACTTCGCAACCAGACGACTTGGTACGAGAGCTGTGCGGGCCTGAGACAAGTGGAATATAGACCTGACCATAGACTAAATTACACTAGGTATTTAGTCTATGACCTGACTAACCTATCAGCATTCACCGTGCATAAAATTCATATCACGAACGTTCTAAACTCTTGGGAGATCTATCAACATATAGATATTTTAGTATGTGCATTGTGTAAGCTCGTAGGTGTTATGGGAGGTAGCTATTGAGTTAAATAATTAGAATTTGGTGTATATCATTAATTGTTTTTGGAGTAAAATTCAAAGATATACCTATCTTTAATTTTTATGACTTTAGTTAACATGGTTTCCTTTAAATTTTGAACAAACAAACATGAACAAGTGGAATTCACCTCCTTGAGCACTTGTCTTAGAAAACTCTACCCTACCAGTTAATAGTGCCGGTCAGAACCATGCATGCATTTATGACTCAAAGAAATATAGATTTTTTTTTATTCTTCTAATGTACCTATTGAATAAAGAGTAGGTAGGTTTTGTCGTTTGAAAATAGTACCATGGTAAGTATGGGCGTCAAACATTATCACGTCATGATTTTCATCAAAAAGGTACCATCCACAAAGATTTTATCGAAAATCGATAGCAGCATAACACTGGTAAACATGCATCTAACTCATTCCCTTAGATCAGTAGTTCAATTCCTTTATCGACGGAGATCGAGATGTTTATTCAATCGGATCCAAATAGTTCTCGTTGTAATAAATCTATTTGAATTGACATTTTTATCGTCGTAAAGCAACGCGGCATGATGCGGTATCCGTTGTTATAATACGTGTCTATTATAGTCAATATAGACTAAGAGCCTGTGATGGCCAGACCTTCCTTTAATTCACAAGCGTGAAAATTCTTTCATGTGTATGTCTAACATAGGTAAGAATAACCCCCAAACATGAAACCTGGATCGCGGTTCCTTTGGGAGATAACAACCTTTTACCTGTTATCTCCCAAAGGAACCACGATCCAGGTTTCATGTTTGGGGGTTATTCTTACCTGTGTTGGACATACACATGAAAGAATTTTCACGCTTCAGAATTAAAGGAAGGTCTGGCCAGACCGGGCTCTTAGTATAGACTAATAGCCTGTGATGGCCAGACCTTCCTTTAATTCACAAGCGTGAAAATTCTTTCATGTGTATGTCTAACATAGGTAAGAATAACCCCCAAACATGAAACCTGGATCGCGGTTCCTTTGGGAGATAACAACCTTTTACCTGTTATCTCCCAAAGGAACCGCGATCCAGGTTTCATGTTTGGGGGTTATTCTTACCTATGTTGGACATACACATGAAAGAATTTTCACGCTTCAGAATTAAAGGAAGGTCTGGCCAGACCGGGCTCTTAGTATAGACTAATAGCCTGTGATGGCCAGACCTTCCTTTAATTCACAAGCGTGAAAATTATTTTATGTGTATGTCTAACATAGGTAAGAATAACCCCCAAACATGAAACCTGGATCGCGGTTCCTTTGGGAGATAACAGGTAAAAGGTTGTTATCTCCCAAAGGAACCGCGATCCAGGTTTCATGTTTGGGGGTTATTCTTACCTATGTTAGACATACACATGAAAGAATTTTCACGCTTGTGAATTAAAGGAAGGTCTGGCCATCACGGGCTCTTAGGTTAATAGTTCGAATAATGATATTTTTTACTGTGACGTAGATAGATTTTATAGATAGGTTTTGTCATAAATGTGTCACTTTACAAAACAAATTTCTATGACACTATCAATTTTGAATCTACATAAAAACGTATAAAGGCAAGTGCATGGTAGGTTTACAGAAAGGTATACCTACCATGAAATGATTTTGTAATGTCCTTAAACTTGAATTCATATTAAGAATTCGATTTTAACAATCAAGTTCAAAGCTTGGTGCAAAAATAGCAAATCATATACATTTTTTAGAATTTAGTTCCTGAAATTACACGAATAAGTTAAACATGCGTAAATCGAAAACGCTCGTAAATCCAATTCTCTATCACAGGACGCGTAGAAAATATCTCATTAATTACTTTAATGTATCTAATAGAACCCGCTAAGAATAGAGACCGTAGAAAAGGATTTATAGGTGATTAAACTCTTTTCCTAACAGCCTTTGTCCGAGAAGCACTTGCAATACTAAAACGCCCCGAGCGAACAGCTGGGACCGGCCACTTTGTATTAATTTACTGCACTGAATGACCCAACAAACCATGGTATTTATATTTATGTAACGGTTATTATGTTTTATCATGAATCTTAGAAGTATTACTTGTTTTGTATTAAATATCACCATTTTGTAATTTTAATGCTAATAGCGACTTCCGAATTTGTATCATCTCGCTATGAATGTACGTAGACCTAATATTTTTTAATAAAAAAAATAAAAAATTGTTAAGCATTTAAGTATTTTTTTAAACATCATAAATTCTTTAAAGCATTTTAGTATTTTAGAGTATTTTAGAGAACAACGCGCGAACTACAATAAAAGGCAATAATTACTAAGTAAAACACTTACAAAGTCTATTTTAGTTTTTGAACAAGCCAACCATCTGCTTTTCATTAAAAAAAATCAGACGTGGATTATTCGTGATTGAAGCTGCATCTCTTGTGTTTCCAGTGTACAGTCACCAGCATTAATATCTGACAATGAACAGCGCCGCAAAAATATGTGACACAGATTGCCAGCAAAAACATGTGATAAGGTAACGTGCATAATAATCTGATGCTTTCGCGGCGGTATAAATATATGACATAGTCAACAGCATTAACATCTGACAACAGATGAGCGCGTAATTATCTGACATGCCCCGACAGCGAAATTATGTGACGATACATTGTCATCAGATCGTCATTTGATCCGTCTCTTAATTTCACACACTTTGTCAGTTACCTCGTGGTTTAATGGCTATAGTAGGCGCTTCGTAAACCGAAGTCCGCGAGTTCGAGTTGCACCGGGTGCCTTCTTTTTTTAAAGTTTTATTTAAAAAGATTTAATATTAGAGTATATACTTCTCAGGCAGGTATTATATTATAGATAATACATTCCTAAAATTTCATTAAGATTCCTTGAGGAATTGGTGGAATTCATTATTCAGATTCTTTTTGTAAAAAGATTCTTAACATTACGATATTGAATCTATGAGCGGCACAGATCGGAGGGCAGTAGTCAAAGTTAAAGTGTATTTAAAACTTTTTCATGGTTTTGAGATCTTAAAGAGTTTTGATTTATTTATGAAAACTGTCATAAATTATGTCATGTCAATTCATGAAAAGTAAATTTAAGATATTTCATAGAACAAACGAATCACTACGTTTTTATGCTTCTTAACCCTACGTTGCTCTCAGTGCTATATCACAACCAATATATTTTTTTTTTATATCTTTTCAGTCTTCTTATTATTTTTTAAAAAAAAATGACCATATTCCGCATGCCCTGCGAATGATATTTTAAAATATAGGTAGTTCATTGCATGTTTTGCCATACCTACATATATGGAACTAAATATAAAAGCAGTTTTTCCCTTTAACTTAATTTATATGAAATTTTTGAATCAATTTGAAATATTTCTTCTTTATTTTACTTTATTTATCTAGAACACAAATATGACCATCACAAATTTTTTTTAAGAAAAATAATCATGCAGTTTAGGGTTAAGGTTTAGGAACTTATTCTTTCATAAATTCACTATTATCTAATATTGAAGTATATCATACGGTTTGACTTTTCATTTATAAAATCAATCAGAAATAAAAGGCAGACTATGAATTTTAACATTTCATGTGAAATTTAGTTCAGAAAACTTGGCATTTATTTATTTATTAATAAAATCCCCAGCCCTTTCATTTTTCTTATACCTGAGCTTACGGCCAAAAAACATAATAAATAAAATAAAATCAATAAATATTGCTTATTGCTAGACAATTCACAAAGCAACATCTAGCCTCGTGGTAAGCTAGAATCTTGTGTTACGGGTGCTAGATTTCTGATAATACCTAATAATATACATACACATTTAAGAAAGTTACTTAAAACACAGGAAAAGCCGTGTTTGGAAATTATACTTATAATATCAAAATAACACTGAGGCTACTCTTTGCCGCAGAAAAATACAAATATCCGCATTAAGATATATTTTAGCGCAGGCAAAGCCGCGGGGCGGAACGCTAGTATTACCTATATCTTAGGGTCTACAAAATGAATTTCAATTTATAGAAGTAATTTGATGTGTCAGATGTTTATGCGTTCATTCTATTGTCAAATCATTTTGCAGTAACAGTGTCACATAATTTTGCTTTCGGGGCATGTCAGATAATTACGCGCTCATCTGTTGTCAGATGTTAATGCTGTTGACTATGTCAGATAATTACGCGCTCATCTGTTGTCAGATGTTAATGCTGTTGACTATGTCATATATTTATACCGCCGCGAAAGCATCAGATTATTATGCACGTTATCTTATCACATGTTTTTGCTGGCAATCTGTGTCACATATTTTTGCGGCGCTGTTCATTGTCAGATATTAATGCTGGTGACTGTACGCATATTACGTTAAATAAACGTAATTTACGTTACAATGTGTAACTTTACCCCAACGAGTCCCCGCGTGAACGAGAGCCCGAACAAAACAAACAAATCTCCTTCATACCTAGTAATTCATGTACAGGCTGATACAAGTTTTATAAATGTATATAATAATGGATTTTTTTTAATTTTGTTTTATAATTTTTGTTCAATCAATATTGATGAGAAATAATGTACCTATCATGTACATACAATAATTGTGTGTCAGTTCTGTATTGAATGAAGAGTATTCTTATAATTTACTCATGATTATAATTTAGCTTTCTATACAAGAATCATTAAAAATAACATCATCAATAATAAATACCATTTCTTATGCGATAAATAAAATTAGTAAATGTTAAATTCAATTATTATTAAATCATTTGGTATTTTTATGTTGGTATGTTTAATTTAGAACTAACCTCTTAATAATTTAGTCGCTAAAGGTTTTGGTCACGAATAGTTTTGCATGTTCGAGTTGATTTGTGATGCAGATTTCTTGAATTCTCCAATTAGTGAATTCTTGGGAACAAAGAAAACCTGATAATAATTAACAAATTAACTACCCACCAACCTAATAAATAGAGTCAAAAATATTGCGAATGGCTAGATTTTCTAACTATTTTGAATACGACGGTAAATAAAAAATACAGTTGCACATCAATATAACTGGACTAAGCTATAAGATTTCTTTGTTCAACGCAAATATTCTTTTACAATGAAATACTTCCTGGTATTGTAATGGTTTGTTATGAAAATTAAACAAACGCTATAGAAAACCAAACGCTTATAGATATCTTATAAATATCCTTTTAAATTGGAAACAAATATCTGATGACATGACACATATATCAGTATTAGAATAATAATATTATTTAAATATAATTGATATTTTTGTATTTGTTATTATCTTTAGCTGATACACACAGGATTTACACAGTTAAACTATCATTTTAGTGACTGATTGGGTAAAGTTATTTGCAGGTTATTACAACTTTATGAACCACCCTGTACAACGCTCCAGTCATCGCGCCCGTGTATTCCCAGATGACTGGTCGGCGGCTGTGTGCTCTCATGAAACTTGCACGCTGAATTAATTCTCCAACTTCTGCGAATGTATGTAGATTATGAGTACAAATGTTTGTGTTTGTTGATGTTGTGCAATAGAATTAAAAGGAAAATTATTAAATGGGAAAATCGTGTCTACTTTTAAAGTAGGTAAGAATTTTTATTACAATCGCATTAACCCACTTGGATTTATAGCAGAAAAGTCAAAAATCAGCTCAATCAATACTCATAACGACTAAAAATATATTTGTATAGTTTAAATCACATGGAGTTAAAGCCGTCATAAAGATTTATCCCAATTGAGACAATTTAAATTAATTGAACCTGCAATACGATTAATGCATATACGTAACGCATATACGTGCAGACGTAAGCTTATATCTGTCTGGAAAAAATGAATGGTATAGTGTCAATCTATAAAGATTAGAGATATCGATATTTTGTGTCGAAGCTGTTTCCCCGTTGAGAGTTTAAAGCGTAAAGTGAGGAAGTGAAATGAGGTCGCGGCGCTTTTAATAACGCAGGGCGGGACTAAACTTACCTATTTTAGTATAGTTTTAAATAATGTCATTTAATAGGGCTTTTTCATAAAAAGGCACTAGGTACCTACTATTTGTGTTTCACATCGGTCTGTCATTATTATTAAAAAAAAATAATATGTACTTATTTGAAATGATTATGTTAGCAGCTCAGGGTCACAGGAAAAGTATTAACTTATTTATCGGTATATCACAATAACTCTTCATCATACTACATCAATCCTGTCAATGATTACCCATTTGTTATATAAACTGAGTAATAAACCTAATCGAAATCACAATCTTCTTTGTTTTAAACTGCTAAAAGGCAAACAGATAAAATATTTAGAGTAATGGAAATTGTTATTACCAAGCTTTTAGTCACCAATAAAAGTAGCAGTAGTAGTTAGTATTGGAAGGTACGTTAATTACCTGTACGATGGAGCGCGTCTGCCGAGTGACGTCATCAGTGGAGCCCTGGATGGATCGAGGAGCCCGTATACAGGTTGGAATCATGTTCACGATGACTCAGATGATAGACGCATTTCGTCCACAAACGTTTTTATCGATACTCGGTACTTGTACATCACTAGTTTTTTAACTAAAGTTTTATTGCAATTCTGCGTCAAAAATGTTGTAATGTCAATTGTTATTATTGTTGCATTGTTTAGGACCTTTTTGTATGAGTTACTTTACATTATTCATTGACCTGCAGTTTCAACAAGGGTTATGTCCTGTACTTCATCATAATCATCATAACACCCCTATTCACGTTCCCACTGCTGGGACACAGGGACTTCTCTCTTGACGAGAGAGATTAGGCCTTAATTCACCACGCTGGCCAAGTGCGGGTTGGTGAATGACACATGTCCTTTAAACTTTTTTCAAAGTTCTCAGAACATGCCGGTTTCCTCACGATATTTGCCTTCACCGTTAGAGCACGTGTTTATAAAGCACACATAATTTTCCAAGAAGAAAAATCAGAGGTGCGTGGCGGGGTTTGAACCCACGACCTTCGGAATGAAAGTCAAGTGTGCTCCCACTTAGCCAACACGGCTCTTGTCCTGTACTTATTTACTAACAATACAAAATCCTTGTAGTAAGTTCATATCGCTATCTCATTTTACGATTGTGATAATACTGGAATAAATGAGGATTATATTTGCCAATATCTCAACGCTATGACGCCATAGGATATGCAAATAACCATCTATGAGTGTATGACGTATATGGGCTAGGGTACCGCAGTGCTTTACTATTCTAGGTCAAAGTTTACTATATATTTACTACCTAAGAACAAGTCGTAATATATAAATAATTTTAAATTGTCATAACTTATATGATATTGCGATTTAGTCCGGGACAGGTAGGCAGACCGATTGAGACCCTTTATGTCGATTCCTCAGACCTTAGCCCGTTGCTCCACAGAGGTCTTCGTATTTTACTCGTAAACATACCAGTAGCACAAAGTGCAACATGCAAGTATCTTCCGGGCAATCTCAGAACGGGTAGTCTCTTTTCTCATAGGATAGCCGTGATAATAACGCTCTGTGTTACTATGGTTATTTATAACGTTCAAACAACTCTGAGGCACTTTAAATATCTAAGTCGATTTGTCATAAGACAGGCGAGATCACAATCGTAGATCTCTTACAACCAATAAACCAAGAAGTATATCCTACCCATCCATAATGGCTCACTGGCTCACTACTACACTGGGTCAGGGAATCAAAATAATAGCTCTGGGAATACGAGTGAATGACTAATCAGTTCTGGACCGTTTCTTGTAAACAATGCCACTATTTTCCTTCAGTTTTGAAGAGTAACCTCGCGTAATTACAGATGAGTCATACGACTAATTTCGAATGGGTTTTTATATTAATGTATTAATATGGAATTATACAAGACTTTTTATTATTTATATCGTCTTAATAGCTATATGGTGACGTATAAGTCAGTCAGTCAGTCCTCAGAAAATTTATCTATTTTGGAATTATTAAAAATCAATTACCGATTTATGAGTGTACAATATTGTGTTCCTATATAAATATTATTTATTACAATTTGTAAGTTATAGTAGTCCTCTTAGGAGTTATCAAAAATCACAACAATTAATTGTATAAATTGTCCGAGGAACTTTAACAAAAAAAAAATCCAATCAAAAACCATTAATAAATTTAACTTCACTATAATTTCAAATCGTATAACCTTCTAAAAAGCGTGAGTTCATTTTTAAGTATAATAAAAGGCCAACATATCAAAAGCTTTACATTCATCGCTGTCTTTATAGAGATTATAATAATTGAATTACGCAATAACCGTATAGTCCAGTTAAGCTTTATGTCTTTCATCGTACTCATGTGAAACTGTCATAATGCTAGCGATGACTGCTTTATTTCTACTTCAAAGGTGACCTGTTTCAGCTTCCTATTTCTGATGCGGTGCATGCGAAAATAAATGCTGCTTTAAAATACTCTTAGCTACGAAGACAAACCTCTTTAAACTGTAGGTACTACGCTTCGTGAACAATTATTGTCTTTGACTAGGTACTGTAGGACTAATAATATAATATTGACTGAATCTATTCGTACGGGTACTGTACGAATAAATTTTTTTTTATTCGTACGGGTACTGTACGAGTAATTTTTTTTTTATTCGTACGGGTACTGTATGAATAAATTATTTTTTATTCGTACGGGTACTCTATGGTATGGTATGGGTATACGGGTACTGGACAAACAATTTCTTATTGTTCGTACATAAGTCGGACGAATTTCCTCGATCGATCATTTTAAACTTATAGATTTTTAATGAGGTTAAAAAAACTACGTCGAATGCTGCCAACCGCGTGGAAATCGGTTAATTCATTCAATAGTTATTGCTCTTGATTATATTAAACTAGCTTTTTGCCCGCGGCTTTGCCCGCGTTTTATTAGATTTTCCCGCGGTTTTCCCTTCTCCGGTTCTAAGCTGGCTCCCCACCAATTTTCAGCCAAATCTATTCAGCCGTTCTCGAGTTATAAGTGAAGTAGCTAACACGACTTTCTTTTATAATAATAATAAGAAGAAGAAGAAGATGAAATAAAATGATTAAATTAATTGAACAAATTTAATTTACTTATTTTTAGTCAAGTTAAATTCTATAAAACTTTTAATTTTCTTACATTTTCATAACATCAAAATTAATTAAATTATACTAAAACATAGAGGAAAGTAACTAAATATGGAATACCATTTTGTTTTTTAGGCATAACTTAAACAAATATAAAAAATCAAAAACTTTTAATGGTGTAACTTAAAAAGCTCCGTGGATAGTGTTGAAAAAGATTTTCACTTCTATCGTGATTGTGATTCATGTTAATTGATTTGATGATAATATAGTGGCCAGTATCATCCACTCCGACGCTGAAAGTTGCTGGACAATTTTTCTGAAACGAGAATGCTTTTCTTGCTCCTTTCGACGTAGATGCAAAATTTTTCCCTCCATGAATACAATAGTATCGGATGCTGTAATATATCAGGGACGCTTCAACATGCCTCTTGATTCCTTTTGTGCGACATCGTTCGATTGTCATAGCATCTCGATGATAAAAAAATGCGTACTCTTTATCTTCCACATCTTTAACTTTCTTTTCTAACGATTCAAAAGAATCAAATTTGTCACCTTCCTTCAATAAATTATCATTCTCCTCTTCTCTGTTTTGGTCTTCCTCTTTGCCCTCTTCGTTTTCATATTATTCTTCTGAATCTGAAGAATATATCATCAATATTAAAATAAAAAAAACAATTCTATGTTAAGAAATCTATATATACTTATATAAAAGAAAGTCATGTTAGTTACTCCATGTTAGATATGGTATCAAAATTAAACTAAGTAGAATATTCCACACGGTGTGGCAACACCGATGTCGTTTGATTGTGTCAAGTGTCGACTGTCCCTAAGTACAGTATCGAAAATGAAAATTGGCAAATTTTTTTTATTTGCTTAAATGACTTATTTTTATGTGTTCTTTAATTGGATAAAAAGAAAAATTAATATTTTTCATTAGTTTCTCCTCTAGCTAAACGTATACAATCGAATGTAACATTTTGTTCAGACGTAGGATATCGAAAATTAAGTTTCAAGAGTATACGCTGTGCTGATCACTATGCGAACGAGACGAAACTACCGCTTTCGCGAGTATACGTCGCGTCATCGCTATAAAAATATATTACTGAAATAATTAACGGTAATTTTTAGTAATTATAATCCTAGTTTAACAATATTTTTTATAAGATTCATAAAAACCTACTGTGTGATGTCTGCGTAAAGTATTGATAGTGACCGTTTCAATATTTTACGTCGAGACAGTAAGAGACTTTTGCATCGAATGTAGCAGTTTCATCAGTTTACGTTACAATTTCAAAATGTTTTCTTATCGAAATTGCCACATTCAATAGTATACCACGTATTAACATAAAATAAATGCTATCGAATGTCAATTTATTTATCTTATATAAATTCAAATACAACCGAAAGTACTACCTAAAAGATAAATAATTTAAAGGCGAGCGATTTAGTTCGGCTGGCGAAAATTGCGGGTAAAATTCCCGCCTTTATAGTTCCGCCGCTATAACAGTGCGTTCCTGACACATCGCGATTGAACTGACAATGTAACTTTGTAATGGCGTTGCAGTTACGATTAAAATATTTTTGCTGTTTGTTTAACGTTTTAACAATTGATGAGCATTAAATCTACATTATTATATCAATAATCAATGAATCTAATAATTTTGTGCCAAACTGAGTGTAAAATAACTTGGTAAACAATATTTTTCTAAATCTATATTGCGCTATTACAAGGTTAAGTCAGTGCTTTATATTTGTCGGTAGTGCTGTGCTAAAAATAACATGCAGCAACAGTATCGTTATCTGTTACGATTATTTTTTTAAAAATAATACGTTTAAGAATTTGAAAATAATGGACTATAAGATTTTATTAAATATAAAAATAAAACTACGACCAAACCGAACGCGCGAAAGAAAGAAGCATTTTTATATTTAGGTTTAAAATAATAACCCCAAATGGCGTTATGGGCCGCCATTTTGTGACGCTAAAACAGTCGGTTTCCACTTAAATTACTAAAATATAAATATTAAATGATTCCGCCAATTTAAAACGAAAATAATCTTAAAAATAACGCGGCGGTTAATTTTGGAAGAACGGTTACGAACTCATTATGTTGTGCCCATCACTAACGGGTCAAACTGACATGTGTCAGGAACGCACTGTTATAGCGGCGAAACTATAGGACAAATGTTTATATTATACGATCTATAGATTATAATCTATGTACCTTCCTTTGAAAGAAAATCTATAAATATAATAATGTAAATAAGTCATCATAACATAAACTCTGTTTACGTTGGGTTAGATGATGATATGTGGTTTTTACAACATTATTTATTTAATTTCGTCTACTTTTGATAGCTAAATTCAAGACTATATCAACGTTAAAATATTTAGTGACATTACCTGTTGCGTTTATCAGTGTGGCTAGTGATTAATAGGAACGTATACACGTTACCAATTTTACTTAGGACTACTTACGACTTATTTTATTTGAATCTTCATTTCCTACCACTAAACTGTAACTTTAGAGATGCTTTAGATGATTTCACTTTATTGGAAAAAATGATCGACGATAACCCATCACGAAATACGACAGTCTCGCCAAGCATTATTGTGTCTAAACCAAACAAAAGTCTAAACAGTGACAGTAAAACGAAGATCAATCTTTACCTAGAGAATCTAAGCCAACCTTAGGAGAGTTATAAGCAGCTGGCTCAATAAAAGTACCCGGAAGTGGTTTGCTCAACATTTGATATTCAGATAATCCTTAATTCTCCTCATGGAGTTATAGGTTTATTTTACTACAAGAGAAAGTTAATTCTTTATTTTATTTTTTGGCACAAAAGAGGCATTTTGTTTTGAGGACAAAATGCACGGCTAAAATAGAGGCAATAAAGAGTCAAGCTGCCTGATGCACTTTATAAAATGTATAGTCAAAAAGGGTGGTAAGAAATTTTGATGTTGCTTAGATAACTGCTTAGGCTATAACATATACAGAGTTTATTTATTTATTGCATACATAAACATTCTACAATGTTAAGCTTAAGTGGTAGATTGCTTTATGTTAGTACATGTACCGTGTTAGGGTGCAACAATTGTGGAAGTTATGGATGGACATAACTCACAGATTTCTTGAACAAGGCCATGCCCAAAATGAAGGTGATACGGTTCGCCCGTATTGAACGAGAAAATAAAAATAATAAAGGCTAAAGGAATCCTCATTTACACCCTGGATCTGTGGTATGCATTGGTCAGGTAGGCCAAAATTGAGGGTAAGTCCTACAACGTTATTGAAATAACACAAGGCGATATTTAAGGTTAAGAAAAGAAGACCCAAACTGTTTGTATTTAAAATATAATTTTAATATTTACAGTCACTTGTTAAATACGTTACAAGATACAAAAAGGGTCAGAGAGGAGCAAGATGTATTAAAATAAATAATTTGTACAGAGATGTATGTACCTTTGCCCGAAGCTAAATACAAGCACCTGATGTCTATGTATATATAATTTGCGTATTACCTAAAGGTAATACCCCAAAAAACATCACCAATTATCATAGAACCTTAAGCATGAAGAAAATTTACCCGATAAATATGATGACTCAAACTAAAGTCTGAATTCGTTCTAATTTTGCTTATATTGATTAGAAGTGTACTTTTGTTAAAATATAATATTATTTTATTTTGATTTTTTGTCGATTTTAGTAAATATCAGACCTTATAATCTATTATTTAGTCATTCCTGTCTTTGTACTACTTATTACATATGAAAATAATGAACTTTTATTAACTTTCTAGAATATTATCTTTGACCAAAATGATAGGAGTACAATCGAATATACAGATTTCTACCACGTAAACTAATGAAATTACCACATTCGATAAAAATATAGGGTAAAATTTCTAAGTATACTGTCGAATTGGGTAGTTTCGATGTTTTGAGGGCTAGTTTGTACGATGTAAGCTATTGAAACTGAAAAATCCTAGAATCTGTTGAGAATTTCTTATTACCGTTAATATCCAAAGTTTAAGTATAAATTGAAGCCGCTATCCTGAAAAAATTGTCGATCTGCCTCTTTCAAATAAAAAGATATTCCAAAAAGCAACCAATTCCAACTTCAAATGGCCGTCCTGAAAAGTAGCCATTTTCAGATTCGATACTGTACTTAGGGACAGTCGGTGTGTTCTTGCATGGAATGTATGTGAAGATAAATAAATCTGTTTTTCTAATATATCAATTCGAATTTATCATCAACAACCCATCACTCCACTTATAACTCAAGAACGGCTGAACCAATTTAGCTGAAAATTAGTAGGGAGGTAGCTTAGAACCGGGAGAAGGACATAGGGCTCTTTCAATTTATGCGTTTCGTATCGGACCGCTGCAGTGCCGCAGCGGTGCGGCGTCCGTTCCGCGAACGCCCGACAGCAGGTACGGACGCCGCGCTGTTGCCGCACCGTGCATTTTGTATGAAAACAAACGACCGGCCGTGCGCCGTACAACAAACGCACCGCTTCGGCACTGCAGCGGTCCGATACGAAACGCATAAATTGATAGAGCCCTTAGGGTAGTTTTTTACCGCGGGAAATCTAGTATAAAGCTAGTTAATATATATTTTTTATTAATTTAATAATTACTTACCCATTTTGTAAGATATTTTAAACAAGCTAAATAAATTCAAATTGAATTATTTTATTATAAAAATACTTAGTGACAGAATGACAGAAAATCAAAGAGAATATAATCACTAGAAATATAAGCAAAATTATTATAACCTCCTTGTGTTCACCAATGTGAACACAAGGTGGAAGGAAGTGACTATTTGTACGGGTACCGGATGAATAATTTTTTATTTATTCGTACGGGTACTGGATGATTAGCTTTTCTTTTAAGAACGTCACTATTTGCACGGATACTGTATGAATAAATTATTATTTATTCGTACATCAATGGGGATGATTAGCTTTTCTTTTAATAAGTTTCGATAACCTCCTTGTGTTCACCAATGTGAACACAAGGAGGTTATAATAATTTTGCTTATATTTCTAGTGATTATATTCTCTTTGATTTTCTGTCATTCTGTCACTAAGTATTTTTATAATAAAATAATTCAATTTGAATTTATTTAGCTTGTTTAAAATATCTTACAAAATGGGTAAGTAATTATTAAATTAATAAAAAATATATATTAACTAGCTTTATACTAGATTTCCCGCGGTAAAAAACTACCCTAAGGGCTCTATCAATTTATGCGTTTCGTATCGGACCGCTGCAGTGCCGAAGCGGTGCGTTTGTTGTACGGCGCACGGCCGGTCGTTTGTTTTCATACAAAATGCACGGTGCGGCAACAGCGCGGCGTCCGTACCTGCTGTCGGGCGTTCGCGGAACGGACGCCGCACCGCTGCGGCACTGCAGCGGTCCGATACGAAACGCATAAATTGAAAGAGCCCTATGTCCTTCTCCCGGTTCTAAGCTACCTCCCTACTAATTTTCAGCTAAATTGGTTCAGCCGTTCTTGAGTTATAAGTGGAGTGATGGGTTGTTGATGATAAATTCGAATTGATATATTAGAAAAACAGATTTATTTATCTTCACATACATTCCATGCAAGAACACACCGACTGTCCCTAAGTACAGTATCGAATCTGAAAATGGCTACTTTTCAGGACGGCCATTTGAAGTTGGAATTGGTTGCTTTTTGGAATATCTTTTTATTTGAAAGAGGCAGATCGACAATTTTTTCAGGATAGCGGCTTCAATTTATACTTAAACTTTGGATATTAACGGTAATAAGAAATTCTCAACAGATTCTAGGATTTTTCAGTTTCAATAGCTTACATCGTACAAACTAGCCCTCAAAACATCGAAACTACCCAATTCGACAGTATACTTAGAAATTTTACCCTATATTTTTATCGAATGTGGTAATTTCATTAGTTTACGTGGTAGAAATCTGTATATTCGATTGTACTCCTATCATTTTGGTCAAAGATAATATTCTAGAAAGTTAATAAAAGTTCATTATTTTCATATGTAATAAGTAGTACAAAGACAGGAATGACTAAATAATAGATTATAAGGTCTGATATTTACTAAAATCGACAAAAAATCAAAATAAAATAATATTATATTTTAACAAAAGTACACTTCTAATCAATATAAGCAAAATTAGAACGAATTCAGACTTTAGTTTGAGTCATCATATTTATCGGGTAAATTTTCTTCATGCTTAAGGTTCTATGATAATTGGTGATGTTTTTTGGGGTATTACCTTTAGGTAATACGCAAATTATATATACATAGACATCAGGTGCTTGTATTTAGCTTCGGGCAAAGGTACATACATCTCTGTACAAATTATTTATTTTAATACATCTTGCTCCTCTCTGACCCTTTTTGTATCTTGTAACGTATTTAACAAGTGACTGTAAATATTAAAATTATATTTTAAATACAAACAGTTTGGGTCTTCTTTTCTTAACCTTAAATATCGCCTTGTGTTATTTCAATAACGTTGTAGGACTTACCCTCAATTTTGGCCTACCTGACCAATGCATACCACAGATCCAGGGTGTAAATGAGGATTCCTTTAGCCTTTATTATTTTTATTTTCTCGTTCAATACGGGCGAACCGTATCACCTTCATTTTGGGCATGGCCTTGTTCAAGAAATCTGTGAGTTATGTCCATCCATAACTTCCACAATTGTTGCACCCTAACACGGTACATGTACTAACATAAAGCAATCTACCACTTAAGCTTAACATTGTAGAATGTTTATGTATGCAATAAATAAATAAACTCTGTATATGTTATAGCCTAAGCAGTTATCTAAGCAACATCAAAATTTCTTACCACCCTTTTTGACTATACATTTTATAAAGTGCATCAGGCAGCTTGACTCTTTATTGCCTCTATTTTAGCCGTGCATTTTGTCCTCAAAACAAAATGCCTCTTTTGTGCCAAAAAATAAAATAAAGAATTAACTTTCTCTTGTAGTAAAATAAACCTATAACTCCATGAGGAGAATTAAGGATTATCTGAATATCAAATGTTGAGCAAACCACTTCCGGGTACTTTTATTGAGCCAGCTGCTTATAACTCTCCTAAGGTTGGCTTAGATTCTCTAGGTAAAGATTGATCTTCGTTTTACTGTCACTGTTTAGACTTTTGTTTGGTTTAGACACAATAATGCTTGGCGAGACTGTCGTATTTCGTGATGGGTTATCGTCGATCATTTTTTCCAATAAAGTGAAATCATCTAAAGCATCTCTAAAGTTACAGTTTAGTGGTAGGAAATGAAGATTCAAATAAAATAAGTCGTAAGTAGTCCTAAGTAAAATTGGTAACGTGTATACGTTCCTATTAATCACTAGCCACACTGATAAACGCAACAGGTAATGTCACTAAATATTTTAACGTTGATATAGTCTTGAATTTAGCTATCAAAAGTAGACGAAATTAAATAAATAATGTTGTAAAAACCACATATCATCATCTAACCCAACGTAAACAGAGTTTATGTTATGATGACTTATTTACATTATTATATTTATAGATTTTCTTTCAAAGGAAGGTACATAGATTATAATCTATAGATCGTATAATATAAACATTTGTCCTATAGTTTCGCCGCTATAACAGTGCGTTCCTGACACATGTCAGTTTGACCCGTTAGTGATGGGCACAACATAATGAGTTCGTAACCGTTCTTCCAAAATTAACCGCCGCGTTATTTTTAAGATTATTTTCGTTTTAAATTGGCGGAATCATTTAATATTTATATTTTAGTAATTTAAGTGGAAACCGACTGTTTTAGCGTCACAAAATGGCGGCCCATAACGCCATTTGGGGTTATTATTTTAAACCTAAATATAAAAATGCTTCTTTCTTTCGCGCGTTCGGTTTGGTCGTAGTTTTATTTTTATATTTAATAAAATCTTATAGTCCATTATTTTCAAATTCTTAAACGTATTATTTTTAAAAAAATAATCGTAACAGATAACGATACTGTTGCTGCATGTTATTTTTAGCACAGCACTACCGACAAATATAAAGCACTGACTTAACCTTGTAATAGCGCAATATAGATTTAGAAAAATATTGTTTACCAAGTTATTTTACACTCAGTTTGGCACAAAATTATTAGATTCATTGATTATTGATATAATAATGTAGATTTAATGCTCATCAATTGTTAAAACGTTAAACAAACAGCAAAAATATTTTAATCGTAACTGCAACGCCATTACAAAGTTACATTGTCAGTTCAATCGCGATGTGTCAGGAACGCACTGTTATAGCGGCGGAACTATAAAGGCGGGAATTTTACCCGCAATTTTCGCCAGCCGAACTAAATCGCTCGCCTTTAAATTATTTATCTTTTAGGTAGTACTTTCGGTTGTATTTGAATTTATATAAGATAAATAAATTGACATTCGATAGCATTTATTTTATGTTAATACGTGGTATACTATTGAATGTGGCAATTTCGATAAGAAAACATTTTGAAATTGTAACGTAAACTGATGAAACTGCTACATTCGATGCAAAAGTCTCTTACTGTCTCGACGTAAAATATTGAAACGGTCACTATCAATACTTTACGCAGACATCACACAGTAGGTTTTTATGAATCTTATAAAAAATATTGTTAAACTAGGATTATAATTACTAAAAATTACCGTTAATTATTTCAGTAATATATTTTTATAGCGATGACGCGACGTATACTCGCGAAAGCGGTAGTTTCGTCTCGTTCGCATAGTGATCAGCACAGCGTATACTCTTGAAACTTAATTTTCGATATCCTACGTCTGAACAAAATGTTACATTCGATTGTATACGTTTAGCTAGAGGAGAAACTAATGAAAAATATTAATTTTTCTTTTTATCCAATTAAAGAACACATAAAAATAAGTCATTTAAGCAAATAAAAAAAATTTGCCAATTTTCATTTTCGATACTGTACTTAGGGACAGTCGACACTTGACACAATCAAACGACATCGGTGTTGCCACACCGTGTGGAATATTCTACTTAGTTTAATTTTGATACCATATCTAACATGGAGTAACTAACATGACTTTCTTTTATATAAGTATATATAGATTTCTTAACATAGAATTGTTTTTTTTATTTTAATATTGATGATATATTCTTCAGATTCAGAAGAATAATATGAAAACGAAGAGGGCAAAGAGGAAGACCAAAACAGAGAAGAGGAGAATGATAATTTATTGAAGGAAGGTGACAAATTTGATTCTTTTGAATCGTTAGAAAAGAAAGTTAAAGATGTGGAAGATAAAGAGTACGCATTTTTTTATCATCGAGATGCTATGACAATCGAACGATGTCGCACAAAAGGAATCAAGAGGCATGTTGAAGCGTCCCTGATATATTACAGCATCCGATACTATTGTATTCATGGAGGGAAAAATTTTGCATCTACGTCGAAAGGAGCAAGAAAAGCATTCTCGTTTCAGAAAAATTGTCCAGCAACTTTCAGCGTCGGAGTGGATGATACTGGCCACTATATTATCATCAAATCAATTAACATGAATCACAATCACGATAGAAGTGAAAATCTTTTTCAACACTATCCACGGAGCTTTTTAAGTTACACCATTAAAAGTTTTTGATTTTTTATATTTGTTTAAGTTATGCCTAAAAAACAAAATGGTATTCCATATTTAGTTACTTTCCTCTATGTTTTAGTATAATTTAATTAATTTTGATGTTATGAAAATGTAAGAAAATTAAAAGTTTTATAGAATTTAACTTGACTAAAAATAAGTAAATTAAATTTGTTCAATTAATTTAATCATTTTATTTCATCTTCTTCTTCTTCTTCTTATTATTATAAAAGAAAGTCGTGTTAGCGTGACGTAGTTTTTTTAACCTCATTAAAAATCTATAAGTTTAAAATGATCGATCGAGGAAATTCGTCCGACTTATGTACGAACAATAAGAAATTGTTTGTCCAGTACCCGTATACCCATACCATACCATAGAGTACCCGTACGAATAAAAAATAATTTATTCATACAGTACCCGTACGAATAAAAAAAAAATTACTCGTACAGTACCCGTACGAATAAAAAAAAATTTATTCGTACAGTACCCGTACGAATAGATTCAGTCTATATTAATACAGATATCCAATAGGCGTATTATTTATTGTCGTTTCTTTAATTACTACAATCATAGTCTTTAAAACCAGAAAACTAATGAGAAACCACGGTATCCTTAACCATGTTCATAACTGTTAACAGTTTGTCGTCCTACGCCACACACATGTTAAATTTTTGCATAAGATTACGCAAAACACATTAAAGCGCTGCGGGTCTAATGCACTTTGTAATTGCTTGGCCTCATTAGTGTGGGTGCAACCTTAGAATAAATGAACAGAATCTGAGCTATCAGGGTGTCTCTGTGTCGTAAGCGTAGCTTCTCATTTGCATATTAACTGTTTTTTTGTTGGAAGGTATCATATTTCAGGATTCTTAGAAAAGTTTTAATGAACAGGGGCTATAACGAGTGGTTTACTACACAAAAGTTATTTATTTTAGGTAATGGAATACAGACTGAATATTTTAATATCACAATGGCCTTTTTGCTATTAATTTACCTAGTTTCCAGCCATCAAAGTTAAATCTAGGTATAACTACATAAAGTAGATTTAGATTTGCGTTTGATAAAAACATCTTTCGAAAAAGCTACTATTCTTCCGTTAAAGTTGTATGTCTTCTGCAAACAGCCAAAAGTAACCAAACTATGAAATTGTAATAAACTCGTGTCCAAATAGAACGTTGGCAGATAAAAAATTACTATACAGTCAACCATTTTACGACTCGTAATTACTTTTAAGCTATTACAATAATCAGCCAGTCTAATATTGTTCCATGCTCTTCCACCCGAATACTAATGCATAACGAAGCATAAATAAATAAATGGGAGGGTCTCCCACTATACGGTACTTCGTCATTGTTCTAAGCTCGTAAACGTACGTTATTTCAATGTAATTGATGCAGCGGCGCCTACGAACGCATCTAATAAATATCTATTGAATAAACATTCACTATTAACCGATATCCAATCGAGTGAAAGAATCTCCGTTTTAGATTGTGTCCTGTTGCATCAAAAGAATTATTTATAGGTACCTATCAAGAAAATATTGAGAGTACAAGGGTGAAAATTCAAGATTCAAATATTCCTAAATGAAATTCTTTAAGCTTTTCATAGAGAGTTAAATAAATAAATAAATTTCATAATGTTTTCCAAAAAAAAATACTTTTCTTTTGGGGCAGATATTCTAAATTTACTTATAGTAAGCAGTTTTTTACTGATGTTTTAGTAAATATTTAACGGGAAATGGTTTCCTGAGCTTAAGCTTGGCCGGTTTGTTTTGTTGAACATCCAGTAATGTCGTAAATAGTGATAAAGATCGAAGAAGATTTAGTTATGACTAGAAGGTTCAGTCTTATGTTGCGTAAGTTGGTGTAAAACCATAAAAAGGTAGCGGATACATCTGTGGGCTCAACAGGGTTTTCACACCCTATCAACTTTTTACTTATTACATTTATTTATTCACCCATTGATTTTTAAAAACCATAATATGCATTACTAAGATTAATCCAAAGGTTTTTAATTAAATACTTTAAAGTATTTTGATAACTAAACCTATCATAAGTAGTATTTTCTGATTCTGTAACAAACAAACAAAAATGTTTTTTAAGATTGTTTGTTTTTCTATATGTTTATGGTAACGAATAATTGTTACAGTCTATATTCTATAGTCTATCTATATCTATCACCGTGAGCAATCCGTAACGAATTTGAAGTAGAACAGAACTAATGATGATTTAACATGGAGCTTTGATCACATCAAGCTTTGCTGCACACAAACGGACATTGCAACATCACTGATATACTTAAATAAATAAATTATGTTTATTTCCTATTTTACCTATTTGACACGTTTCATCTAGGTATCTAAATGAATAAAAATCTTAAATCAAGAACATGTCCTAAGCCTAAGCCCTAAGTTATATTAGCATAATGCACCGAATCAGGACTAAACACCAAGTAACACTTTGATTCGTAGTATCTCCGAAGTCCGCTGTATTTAGGTAGTTGCACTTAAATTGAATATTTCTTTTCATTTATTTAGTGTTTCAAGTTTTTAAAACTGTGAACTTCATTGAGGCATAGAGGCGCCAACTAGATACAGGCAGCCCTAGAGTCAGCGGTCGCCACACATCCGACTCGCAGTGTTTATTTGAAGTTGTCGAAGTTCGACACACTGCTGGTTTACTACGTGTTTATTTATACACGCGGAAGGTGGGTGAGCAATGAACTTTCATACATTTAGGAGCCTATAAGATAGAAAATTGAGCACTGAAGGATATATCAAAACAAATGACTACATTTGTTTGTAAAGGTAAGGTGAACTTACTAGGCGGCGAGGCGGGAATCGAACCCGCAACCTCTTGCGTTACAGGCGGACTTTTGCCCGCTGCGCTACAGAGATCGTCCTTATTAATGACAATTAATCTCTTGTGACTAGCGTAAAAAGTAGGAATTGTATTAATCGAGGTAAGATCAACGAACTTTATCAAAACAATGACATAATAATAAACACCGCCATTTACAGTTCTAAACTTTAAGATACAACACTAAAAAGTACTAAAGACTATGTCAGATATGCAGTAAAGAGTTTTGAGTGCCACCGTAAAAGGATTTATGTGGCAGTAAAACGTTTAAAAATGCGCTTTTACGTAAATCTGTTGATCGTATTGTTGCGATGTGCCAGATTGGTAAGTGGAAAAGATAATGTTTGTACGAATTCGTTTTGACAGTCAGAGCCTCTTATTATTTAATATAACCATAGACTAAATTAATTAAGCCATTGATACGAGTATAATAATGAAAAAAAAATTATGGACAAGAATGATTTTGTTGATAATTCATAAATATGTAGTTCAGATCTCGTTTTTCAACCTTTTACATCTAAAGGTAACAAATGTTTTCTGCTGATACAGCACAAAATTAATATTGGATACATTGGCTCCGAACTAGTTTTATGCTTACAAGAGACATACAAGGAAAGAACTTACAATTACGTCTATTGTAGGTATACTTAGCTACATATTAGGGATACCTAAGCCCTTCAGAGCAACTTGCTGCTTATGGTATCTCTTCACTAAGGTCTCCATTGAACTCCAAGTACAAACTTTGAAAGGATAAATCAGCCTTGGGTTTCGCTTTCCTAATCCGTTAATGGAAGTAACTCTTGTGTAATCTATGTCTGATTGTTAACTGATAGTAACTGTTACGTTGTCTTGTAGTAATAATCCAAGAGTTGGTATCAACTTTTGTTATTTGTAACTACTATTAAATCTTTAAACTTTTTTCATTCTTTCTGTAAATAAAGATTTAATATAAATAAATAATACTTATGTTGGAGAGACTTTCCACCTGCCAGTTAATCTTAAAAATCATATACCTACCATTATAAACCATTCATTAATCTGGTCTATAGTTTTGTGTTTATAAAAAGTGATTGCAGGAAGGGACAAGTTTTCAGCTTGTCTCAAATACCTATGCTGAGGTCTCTCAGACTATAATAATATTAACTGTGAGGTTGTCTGTCTATCGAGGGTTGATAGTAACTGTTAGGTTGTCTATGTTTATGGTATGTGGGCCGCATATGTTCTAAGCTAAGCTATTGTCGTGGGCGACGTTGCAATCGTTTATGGAAGTTAATGACCTGTCGTTTTTGGATGTAATTCGTATGGAATTGATACGTGTGGTTCGTATACGGTTTGTTGGTGCCGGTGTGTCTAACTTATCAATGATAAAGTTGAGTAGGTTTTACCGAAATGTTTGTGAAGTAAAATTTTGGAAAATGGTTGAAGTTATACAGATATAATTATCTAAGTGTATATTTTATGTAACGAACTGTTCCCGAATACAAAACCTGAATGATAATGATAATAACATCATTACCCTACCACAAATTCACAATATCAACTCATAAATGCCAAGAGACTCGATTATAGCGAAAGTGTACATGCCCTTTACAATACTGTCAAAACTTGTTGTCGCGTTTCAAAAACATGTCCTACCTGTAGTACAATTATAACAATCGGGCCGTCGGTGAAAGTTCGGGTGATTGATTCGAGTTTACTAAGTAGGGGTGTTGTGATCACTGAGGCTTTTAGTCATCTCGATTAAGTAAGTTAATTTCAGACCCATTATTTTGACGTAATTTACATTATTTTATATGGCATTACAAATGCGCTCTCTAGCGGTCAAAAGCAGAACCTAGAGTAGGTTCTGCTTTTGCATGGACAGTCAA
This sequence comes from Chloroclystis v-ata, assembly GCA_963691955.1. Lineage (NCBI taxonomy): Eukaryota > Metazoa > Arthropoda > Insecta > Lepidoptera > Geometridae > Chloroclystis > Chloroclystis v-ata. The sequence continues at coordinate 10,391,583 of OY829905.1, forward strand.
GTCGGGGTGTTTGAAAACTTCTAGTCTACGGAAGTTCCATGAAGGAACGTTACTGAATATGAGCTTTTATCTCTTTAAGTCCACCAAAAAATATATAAGTACATACCTATTATGTAAAAAAATAAAAACTTTTTTTTTTTACATATTTACTGACCTATTTGCAAGACCTGAGGCAAAGCTTAAACTATCTATATAACCGTTTAATCTTTATCAACCTAAGTCAGCGTTTATTAAAAAAGCTGTATTTTTATCCTAACAGTGTGTTAGTGTAAATAATTTATATAACATTTAGTATCCATTTTTGGTTTGCAACCGATTCGTTACCATATTAGTTAATAAAGTACCTAGTCTACTTTTTGATGGAAGTGGATACCAGCGTGACTTATTGTTTTCAATTAAAATGTAGGTATTTATCATCATTATCATGCGACACAAAAGTAACTATTCGTACATATTATAATAAAAGGGCCAGTATGAATTGCCAACATGCTAAAAATTATATCCAATAATATGAGCTACAGTCTCTTAAATATAGGAGTTTGATTTACGATTCTATCAACAATTTTTGCAGTTGAATACAAAATCAGAGCTAATTGGTTGTTCAACAAATCTGAACGGTTTTCCCCTTGAAACTGTTGATTTTTTAATTGTAGTACGTTGCCAATTACAAAATGGGGATTATTCTGTTCCCCTCAAGCCTTCGTGAGTCCCGAAGACAAAAGCACATCAACCTAATGAAGCAACCACTCGAATAATAATAGAACGGTAGATTAGCAATCGAATCGTTGACAAATTGATTGGTGAATCTATGAATGGAGAATCGAGTGAGAACGCGACCATATTTACAACGAAAACAGGCTGATTGTAACTGGTTAAAATCTGGGTAACTTCACTAAAATCACAGTTACTTTTACCAAATTTTTAAATATATTTGATTAATTACAAAACTCCTTTATCACTGATTTCAGTGTGCTGAGAACTTTACCTTTAGATAAAACCACTGGTTAAAATCCTGGGGTTTACTGTGTTAAATACTTACATACTTACCTACTTATCCAATAAAAATATTAATATATAAAATAAATACCTATATGTATAGCTGGACAATTTCCACAGGGCATCTTACCCCGTGCTAAGATCGAAGCTTGTGTTACGGGTGCTAGATTTCTAATATACTTAATATAATAATTATACATACATACGAGTAGATCGATTTTTTTATTATACTTATATGTATAATACCCAGACACTCGGAACAAATATTTGCAGATAGTACAAATTCTTGTTCCGAAGCGGGAATCGAACCCGCAACCTCCAGTTTGAAGTTTTTTTTTTCAGATACTTATAATCTATGTTATTTTGATGGCTAAGGTTTCTATGTGACTGCAGTGCGGTTGGTTATAGTTAAAGGTGTGTAGTAAACTGTATTATTCATAGGTAATTGAGCGAATCGAGCTTGATACGAGTAGTACAAATTGGATGTGGCGGGATTCTAGACCATATACGCACTGCGCTTAATCAAATAAGCTTATGCAGATGTAGTCCATACACAAATAGAGGGTTTGTTGGTTCATTACATTAATTAATTGTAACCAAATTATTTATGACACTTATATTGTCATTATCCTTTTAAACCTTAGTTAGATATAAAATTAACATAGCGTTTTGAAAGTTTATTAGATAATGAAAAATATATATTTTCCATATAGGTTACTATGACTGAGATAAGAAAATAAATATACACAAAAAGTCTCATAGAAAAAGGATTTGGTATGATGCTTGACAATTTCGCTTTAAGCTTTCGTGAAAAATAGTTTAATGATATTTGTGATAACGATACGCAAAACAAACTAGTAAATACTAGTAGATTATGTAAAAGGTAGACGATTGAAAATTACGCTCTCTGACAGGAAGTATTGAAAAATGTATCTTATTCTTCATAAAGTTGTCTTGGAGATGTAGGAACGTATCAGTTTCCATTTAGAATTATCGATCCGTTTTATGTACGTTTGCATTGCTGAAATCCATTCGAGTGCAAAAAGCAAATCACGGTCTTACGATAAATTCTCAGAGAATGCACTTAAAACTCATTGAACCCTTAAAATTTATTGCAACGACTGAAAAAAGATTCAGCAGGAATCTAAATTCAAATGTAAAGCTTGATCTACTATAAGTTTGTTAGACTTCTCTAATGTACTCATCGGTCTGAATTATTATCTGAAACAATACTGACATAAAGTCCTTATCTAAATTATCAATTTTCTTACAACTTACTGTAAAAGTGTACTGCAATTAAGGAAGTACCTTATTAGTTTGCCTCTAATACTAACAACGTAAGTAAAATACAACAACAATAATGCCTTAAACCTGCTGTAGGTAGATAATCCTTGTTTACTATTCAAAAAGAAATCCCTCCATCCAAAAGTAAATGCAACAATAACAACAATTCAAAACAACGGTACGCTCAGCGGTATAAGAAACTCAAACAAAACACACATTCACATTCACAAAAACAAAACACCCACAAGTGGAAACTCGCGAAAATAGACGTCTAGATCTCTAAAACGCGAGTAAGCGTTGCGCGGGCGCTTTAGCAACTAAACTAACCGAGTAAAGCGTCCAAAAGCTCTACTGTCTAGTTGTTATACTGTGGCGTTATATTTTCATCCGTGTCAATTTCGTTCGGCCTGAATTTTAAATTGGACTTTATAACACTGATTTTAGACTCTATTTTATTTAAGTTTGGATTTCTCGTTAGTATAATAATATTATCTCCATGTCTGTGCTTTGAATGAATGAAACTTACATTTTCAGTTCAATAAAATATATTTGTTTGTGGAAAACAGAACAAAATCAATCATTTTAGTTCAAATAAAAATTAGTTTTAAAATTTCCAATTTCTAATTATCATCTAACAGGGTATAGAAACTCATAAATTTATGAGATACGTCGCGTTTAAATATCAATGTATATTTGAAAGATATGATACTATTTCGTGACATTTCAAAGACTCAGTCACTCTGTTTCGTCTACTTTCTGGACCGGGAATCCAAAAGCGTGCTGTTGTGACAACACGAAAATTAGAAAGGTGTCTGTTGAAATGTATTTCCTTCGAACAATGTCGCCTCGTATGAGTTATAGAGGATTAGGAATAGATCACGTTGTTCAAAGGATTAGTTTACGTAGCGGATGTCAGCCATGTATCGACTTTTTATTGGGAATTTAATCCTAATTAGGGTAATTTATTGGACTAAGCTATAGGTGAGTTGAATTTTGGAGATGTGTTGTGTGTGAAATCTTCTATATAGTTCATATTGTCTATCTTAGCTCATGTAATACCGTATATTTTTTTGATGGTGCTTGTCCGGCAATATTTATTTATTATGATGATATTATGATCAAATTTGAATAAATAAATAATTTATTCAAATTTGATCATCACTTCAAAAAAATTACTCCAAAGAGTACCCACAGAGCAGCTATTTGCTCCGTGGTACCTACCACACACAATCATCGCAAAAATCTCAGCAGAAACATAACTCATACCTACCTACATATTTATTTTCATCATCGCAAAAGACAAAACTTGAGCGAACGCTGAGAGATGTTTTATTTTTGTTTGTTTTATTGTCCGTGAGCTGAAGAGGGTCAATTTGTAGGAACTTGACACGACACCCTCGCGCCTCCAAACTGGAATGGAACTAGAAATGCCTTTTGTGACGTGACGGGATCGCGAGACCTCACGTCCGGGAAGCCACACTTGACCCAGCGGCACGATATAACTCATACAGAAACAGAAGGAGAGAGAGATATATTATCTTATATCAAACTTAATATTATAATTGGGAAAGTGTGTCTGTATGTCCGTCTTTCACGGCAAAATGAAGCGACGAATTGACGTGATTTTTAACGTCAAGATAGCTGAAGGGATGGAGATTGGCTACTTTTTGCTTTGTGTGTGTTCCTATTGTAATTTGATTCTGATCTAGCTAGTAATTTAAATTTTGAGTTGATAATGTGTTTGGTAAATTAAAACTTTTTAATGTTTAAATTGTATTGAATTCAAAATTTAAACATCACCGAATGCAATTATCTGGATCGACGAGGTTAATCATCTCATGCAAAATTAAAATGATGATGTATGTTCCATTTCAGAACATGTCTTAACAAGAAAGTGTAACACGCTTATTATGAGTCACGAATTTTACGTAAAAACAAATGACAGTCATAAGAAAATTTTCAAATTAGTTCTTAATTCTAACTCCACTTTTGACACTACTGTATATCTTTTATATCGTGTCAACGTACGGAACGTATTTAGATCTTTTGTTGTAGAATAAAGGGAAGCGTGACATATCCTATTTGGGTGAAAAAAAAAACATGAATAAGACTTTATTAACATAAATTTTATCACTGCGACAGATATCTTTGTACAGTTGATCAATGCACTGTTGATTTTTTATATTTGTTAGGTAAAAGAAGATTTTGGTTGCACAAAGCAATCAGTTTGTTTTATGTTCGGGTAATCTACAGAAGCCGTGCCTATAATATTATATTATTGTTATACTCATATTCCTATACAATGTATATATTTATGCGTATAACACGAGGTTATCAGCAATAAAAAAATAACAGAAACGTATAATCTACAATACCTAAGTTTTACTTATCCAAGCGATAATACTTATGCATATTATTGTCTTCCTAACTGATTGATAACGCACAATCGAAACCCCCTGATAGAGCAGCAAGGTTTCAAAACATCTGAGATCTTGGTACGAAAGAAAGCATTTTTTGAATGAAAAATTCATTTAACCAAGTGCCTGAGAAAAATGCATTAAAATACACTGAGTAACCAGGGCTGTGTATCGGATCCGTATAAGGTACAGGTGGGTCACGGAAATGCTGACATTCTGTGCTATTTCCATATGCGTTTCGCCACTCGCCGCCGCCGCCCCACATCAATGAACGCCTGCCCAAACTACTCCTCCGCCCTATGATGACTTTAATACGGATAGTGTATTCTTGATACTTTGAATTTAATAATAGGAAATACAATTAAAACTTTTGATGTCCATACGAAAAAATATATAAGAGATAGATATAGTTTGTTTAGTGTAAAAGAAATTGTATTTTTTATTATAATAGTAAGATAGACGCTTCTGCAACCGCTTTTGTTATATTTCGTACGAGATACTCGTAGGACGTTAGTTAGTACGCTACCGTTGTCTATAATATTTCAGCTAGGTGGCCAAGATTTAAGAATAGTTTGATGAAACTCGTACCTAATTTTAGAGCCTACATAGTATGCCCGGAGAGAATGGAATTCAACATAAGCAGCTTGGAATTCCCATTCTTTTGAAATATAATGGAGCCCTCGCGGTAACGATAAGCTCACATATCGAACTTATCCTCAATATTTCGTACCCACTCTACATTCTTTAAAATATTGGAAAGCTTCCATATCGATTTATTTGGGAAAGTATCATTAAATATTATTTATCTGTAGTACAAGTATCAAAATATGTCAGATGAACTCGTGCCACAAATATAAATAGGTGGTCTTATTTTCTTATTTACGACTGTTTCAGTCTTTAACGTGCAACTTTTTATGATAAATTCAGCTTTTATTGCATTTCGGTGCACGATTGAAGCTGCGTCTTATTTAATCTGTGGCCGCGCTGTGAATGTGGGTTTATAGTTTATAGCTCGCTTGTTTGTAAATATTACATATTACTTACATTTTTCTTTTACGCCCATTAGAGTGTGTTATGCAGATTTATTATTATTCATTTAATTTATTAATATTGAGCAATAATAGTACTTTCCTACTCACATTAACAATCCTAAGCTATTCCCTCCCACAGTAATACATTTAGGGCGTTTTAAGAATCCGATGTTTTATGGTCTCATGTTTAAGGTACTTTGTTTAAGTCTACCAAAGATATTAATTTCATATTTCGTTCTAATAAGTACTATAAATATAACGGTATTTCTTATAAATAAAAGTTTATTTAGTTTCGTATTTACGATTACATTCAAAATACTTTATTACTTTTAACGTTATAAATATATTAAATAAAACATTCCTCTAATTACACTTTCATGTTCAAGATTTTTTCATTTTGTTGAGCGCCATTTTAAATTGAAGAAGGTTCACACTCGAAATTAATTAAATCTTGTATCCTACGTGCCTCTTCCGCATGCCTCCCTCACCATTTGCGCGCTTAATTGTTTCGAAATTCGAACACCGAATTATTTTGATTTATAGCTTTGTGATTGGTGCAACTCGATTTAGGACTAGGGCCGGGCGTTTAATCGAATTAAATGAAAAATAAATGAACCACTTGTCTTCTAAGCGATGTATACAATACCTACTAATAGAGCGATGCTTGTTGTTTTGATTGCGGTTGCAAGAATATTTATTATCACTTTGTGTATAAACAATTTCAGCACTTTAGAAACGAAAAATATAAAACAACATTATTTTATCTGATCTTTCTAATTTTTTTGGACTTTGCTTCATTATCATCATAATTATAAATTAACATTATATAAACTAGTTCAATCATAAAATATTTTTCTATTCAAGTAGCGGTAAGGCCTTATGAGCAACTAAAAGCCCATGCTATATGGAAAGTTTCGATACGTAAGTACCTAGGTACTTATTATATTTTTATTTATAATAAATAAGTTTATGATTATTTTAAGGGAGGGGCTTCCCAGCAGTGGCATAGTACGGCTAATAAATAAATAAATTATTACTTAGTGGAAATTATACATTTTATGACAATGTTTAAACCAGGAGTTTAGGTGCTATATATACAAACTTATGTACGTACGCAAAGCGTTTACACCTTTTAAACTAAATTAGTTGATTAGTCACACGTCTCAGAGCCACCCAGACCGAAGCAATACGCGTTGCCAAATAGAAGGGAGCAGTGACTCACTCAAAATATCAGACAGATATCCAGAGAAAATGACTCACTCTGGTCTAGCGCCACAGATAAAATAACTCGCACGCTCCTGAAATAATCTGCGCGCCTGATTTAATCATGACAAAACTGAACCTAACAAAAAACAAATATCAATACTTCGTGTAATGTGCAATGATGTGTTGTGTAATTTATTACTGTGTAAACCAGAAGGTGCTTTATTACTGAACTTTATAGGTTATGAAATTAGATTTAGGTTTATGTCTTGATCATTATTAGAATGCAGATATAGAGTGGTAAATTAATTGAACGAGATATAGTAGAATAGAATATACTTTATTGCACACCACATAAAGAGAAACATACAATAGAAAGTAATACTCGTATATATTTAGCTTCAAAAAATGTGACCGTGGCGTAAAATTTCATAACAGCCGTTCCAATTGAATTCTAATTTCAAACTATTTAAATTGTAATAACAAACCAAAACTCATAACATTTCATAAGAGTTCCATTTCTATCACATACTTACACATACTTTCATCAAATTACTTTCACATAAAGTAAGCCCTTCTGCGAAGATGCTAGCAATAAATACATCCGTATCGCATACAGAGCGCCGGATGCGGATTTGTCCGTCAGCATCCAGTAAATATTGACTTATTCCCGACTTCTATTTGAATAACTTCATATTGACATTACTATGCATGGCTCCAGACCAGATAGTGATATGCATCACCTCTCGATAGCATTAACAAAGGCCTGACTCATGCTTTGTAAATTTAAGTTTGAATAATGTTCGGAGTTCCTATGATGCAGATTCAGAGAATTTATTGCAAATGAAACCTCGAAATTAATTGAAAACCATTCTATCATACCGGCAGGATTCGAACTCACGTCTCTTGGAATGGTGACAAAGTGTGCCGAGCGGCGTATGTACCTACAAGTTAAACTTTAGCTATTTTAATACAGTTTCGAATAGAAATAGGTTCAATAGGTACAAGGTAAAGAATAAAATTCGGTGTCGGTTTTTTTTATAAATTAACAGGATTGCTTTATAAACGTATATTATGGTAAAATTCTATGCAAAATACGTTCCATTTACTCGATACGAACTCTATTTGACATCCCATTTCATCGGATCATGCTTTGATTCGAATTTCGGAACACGAAGCGGAATTCGGAACGCCAATTAGAGCGGTACGAAACTAATGAACCGTTAATGATTTGCGCGACGAATACTAACTAATTGATACCTTTGTATTTGTTACGCAGACAAATAAATAAATTATTGTTCTTCCATATAAAAAAAACAACATTATTCTAAACGTTTGACGAGTTTAAAAATTGTATTCTTTTGTTTGCTTTAAAAATTAATAGTTATCAACTTGTAAATAACATCCAATCGGAGATCAAGCAATTTTACGACTTCTGTGAAAGTTTCGGTCAAAATAATGTGAACATTAGAATACGACAGTGTTTTTTTTAAATATATGTATTTAATCTACCGCCATGTCCTCCATACTTGGAAAGTTATGTTCATTGCGTGTTCAAATCAATGTATGAAGTTTAGGTTTTTTTTTCATGGTGATGATGTATTTTACTTACTCTCGTATCCGCTTTTGGTCACACAATCCCTAAGGAATGATATATCGTCTGACAGATGCTCCAAGTTTCTGTAGTGTTGATACTCTGCCCTACATAAATCATTGAGCACAAACGCTCCTCGATCAACAGTAATATTGTTAGCTGCTGGTATAAATCTAAATGAACGCTGTATGTAACCACAAGTATGAACCAAGTGAGAACGGTTAATTTATGCATTTCGCTTATTAACGATTAATTGCAGATTTTGTGGCATAGCGGCCGAAGGTCCGCTTGTGACACAAGCTGTTGCGGGTTTGATTTTCGTCTCGGGACATTTTTTTTACGATCTGCAAAAATTTGGTTCGGATGTTCTGAGTTTAATATGTAATAAAAATATTTATACTATAACACATGCTTTGAGTTTACATGGCTATATATTATGTTGCTGTGTGAATTGTCCAGCAATATTTATTTATTTGTAACAAAAGTGGATATGCTAATGAAATAAGTGATGAATTCTAGCTTGGTGTACATATTGTACAGCTTGTTTGAGGCACAAATTCGTAATTGAAACAGCTGGTTTAGCAAGTAACGCGATACGAGGCTAATTCCAATGTGACAATCTGTGGGTACCTACTGTCCTGGATATTTGCTCAATTAAATGTGTGGTATACAGAAAAATTAAAGGAGAACTATCTTAGGAGGGAAAACAGTTTGCAGAAGTTAACTGTAAATATATGAAAATAAGAGCCGTGTTGGCTATGTCTCACACTCAACAACCCACCTCTAAATATTTCTTCTTGAAAAATGTAGGTGCACTTTAAAAACACGTGTTCTAACGGTGACATATGCATATCGTAAGATTGATAGGTAGTATTTATTATTATATATTTAGTAGAAAATGTTATACTAAGACTTAAGCCGAAGTTGTTATAACAAATTGGTTAAGCATTCGCATTCCCAGACCTTTTTTAGAGAATTTTAAGGATTCAGCGCCTAAAATTATGTTAAAAAAATTAAACGTAAGCAGATCGGGGCTAATCGAATTTAAATCAGAGTGACCTTTGGTAAAAACCAGCAATTCGTGAAGATTTGTTTACAAATTGAATGATTACCAGTCGTTGTAAGTGACAACCCTGACTTGTGGCGAGACCCTTGTCTCGAATTCCCGTCAATCTTCATCAGTGGCCATCTTGATTAGAACTGCTAAAATTACCAATAAAATTGGGAGTCAGATTTACTCCTTCATTATTTTGGGGTTACGTATCCAAATGATAAAGATATGGTTTAAAAAGTTATAATTATATACATAGATGGATAATACCTAAATTTGGAAGTTACGTTGGTATTGCGTCTGTAAAGGCAATTCAACTGACGTCGCCCTCTTCCCCCACCCTGTCTTTAGTCGACAGATTCTCAAAACAATGGGAGAACAAAAACTCATTTCCACAATTCCGTTTTGTTTGCGGTAATGCTAGAACAACAAGGGTGTCCCTACGCGCTATAGTCAGGGATCCGTAGTACATGAAAATCAAGTGATTACTAACAAGCTAATTTTTATTGAGTAGCTTCGTTTCGATGAGACGACTAAAAATATCCTATACCCAAATCTCGATTGTGGTAGCTAACAGAGATATCAAGGATTAAAAAAATCAAGGATGTAAAACTGGGATAACGGACCACGAAATTTGTAGGACAATATGCTATATCTCAAGATAATCATCTAAATTATATAAAAACATGTTTGTCCTACAAAACCTATGGTTTGATCAAAGAGTCCGCCATTTCGAAAATGTATCGAAAACGAGGTCAATTTAAATGATTACTATGATTACTAACCAACTGATTTTTTGTTGTATACTTAATTAATATATATAAAATCGAACGGACATATTGTCCGACAAATTTCGTGGTCCGTTATCCCGGTTTTACATCCTTGATTTTTTTAATCCTTGATATCTCTGTTAGCTACCACAATCGAGATTTGGGTATAGGATATTTTTAGTCGTCTCATCGAAACGAAGCTACTCACCAAAAATTAGCTTGTTAGTAATCACTTGATTTTCATGTACTACGGATCCCGGCCTACTACGTTCGCGTGCAGGATAACTCCAACAAAATCGAGCACGGAAAGTTAGTAAAGTAAATATTTGACTGACTGTTCATAACATTGCACACACATCATGTTTTTACTTTACGCAACCACCAGAGATTTTTGGTGAAGGCTTATGACCAATGACGTCCAAGGCTGAAATCATGAATGATGATGATGTTTTTACGAATAATTATTGGTATTTGGACTAAAATATTTTGCACCGTTTGAAGTATTTATTACAGAAATATTTTGTGATTAAAAACTTGTTCAGATGTTGATCTAAGAGGTATTTCTGACTCATCTAAAATTTTTATAGGTATAGTAATTAGTAAAACCATTCTAAAAATGAACTCCCCTCCACAAAACAGAATTTGATGGAGGGGCGTTCATTTTAGAAATGGTTTTACTATACATAAGTATCTAAACTATTAATCATAATTATTTCATTCTACATTTTGTATGAAACTTTATAATGTTTTTGTACTACAAAAACAATATTGATAATGTCATGTTTATCTTTGGAAACATAGGTACCTACCCAAATTATGAAATTAATTATCCATCATTCCCCTGATTGCATAGAATAATAGTAGCGTATCGCGTCCCGATGCGGAAAATCCCAGTAAAACCATTCTAGTCGATGGCTACATCCGATTTTCACATTATTATGATCGCAGTGATTTGCGAAATCAAATTTCGAATGATTGATCGACCGATCAGCCTTTCAATTTGGCGGAATAGGGATTTCAATATCTGTTTTATACCTATACGTAGTTTATAGTTTTTGTTAGAAGTAGGTATACTCGTAGTTATAATTTTGGGTGATTCTCGAACAAACGCTAGCTATAATCATGATCGTGCATTGCCTAATATCTTATAATACCAAATTTAACCGCAAGGAAAAACGAGATGAAAAATGCAAAATTCAACGTAACCAAAGAAGCAGGGCTGAAACTAGTATAATCTATAAAACAAGACAAGTGTCTTGTCTACTTGAATCCTGTCCATAAGTTTAACCCTTAAACTTTAAACAATTCTCATTCATCGCCACGGGAATGTAGTCTAGTCTTAAACAAACAATACTACTCGAACTCTGTTGTCTGTTGTTTATGACTTGACCCCACTTGAACCCTAAACAATTTGCAAGCTTCTGGCCCGGGGCAGCTCACCTGTCCGCAATCCAGGCATGCCGTCGTATAAAGGTTGTCGCTCATAGGGACCCGGGCAATCGACCGACACTGCTTCCCTTTACATGGTTATTTTGGGCCCCATGGACACTTGATTTGGTCATGGCGGCCAGTTCATAGCGGTGCAATTTGCAGTGCAAGCTGCATCCGACCGTACCTAACGTACGTAATACCTTGAAATGGTTGGCTTGACCTATTCAGCAGTGAGCTTCTGGGGAGAAATGATGATGATGATAATCGGCCGTCCAGTGCTGGTAAGGTGCAGTTGTGATGAGCGTTGAGCTCTTTGCCCAATGTCTGCGGTAACGTCATAAATATGCTTTTTGCTCTCGATCTGGTTCTGAAATTATTGGAGCACCGGAGTCATTTGTTTAAGTTTTATGTTTTGTATGTGAATATGTTGTTAGCATGTGAATATAATCTGAATTATGAACTTCTGTAATCAAAGACGAATAAATTATTTAATCATCAATAGAATAAAATCACTTTAAAATATACATAATACAGTAGGTAGTGCATTTAAATGCTATAAATAAATTTAATTTATTGAGCTTTTTATTGTGTAGGTAGTCAAATTGATTTTACTTAAGTTATTTTTATTGTGAAGTTTTTTCTTGTACTTATACTATATTAAAACTATAATAACTTTAAGACAAAAAACAACTAAATCTCGAATGTAAACAGCGAACTAGCTCTAATTAACACCGCCTTAAACACAAAACTTCATCAGATTTCACTAGATGATGCTGAAATTAATTATATTCAGAAATTGCATAATCTTAATAGAGTTCATCAAAATGGGACGCCACTGGCAGCGCTTTTCCTCCGTCTTTCCTATGCCCCAACTACATCCTCTCGGTATAATTAGCTAGCTCAAAGATACACGGTGAAAACTTCACATAATAAATATTATAAAGGTTCATTCTTAAAATTGTATAAGCATCGTCTATTAGAAAACCGTTGATTCATCGTTATAGAATATAGAATAGCTATAGAATCTTATGCTTAAGTTTTCATGTTGTAATCTCATGTAAGAGAAATATTTTCTTATGAGAAATTAAGAATCTTAAACCTGAGAACCAGGATATTAATAAAATGCTAGTAACTACGTAAAATTGCTATAAAATGTAATCATTTGAATTGCCTCCTTTGTAGCGGTTTTTTGTTAATTGTATAAATTAATCGTGTAACAATTACATTCCCCATCGTAACGTACCTACCATTACCCAGATTTAGGGAACATTTAAAATGTAAGTTTCTTTTGTGAAGAAGAAAATTAATAGGATATAATTTATATATAATATATGGCAATATAATTATATAGGTAGATAATATTCACGTTGCAAAACATTTTATTCACGTTTTTTGTCGTCAATAATTTTCCTACCGTGTAATCTTACCCGACTACTTCCTGTACATAATTAGCTGGTAATAAGTATTTGAAAGCCCAGTGGAGTGAAAGACGGCTTGCGAAGGAACCTGTCAGTGACGATTACGGACCCCTAACACGCGCGAGATATCGACAGATTTGTGATGTGAAGGGAGAAAGGACATTTCTATTGGGGATGCTCATCAAGACATTTGGAAGAAGATTGTTTCTTTTGATATTATTATGTTGGCAAGAAAATCACTAATTTGGTGTAGGAACGAGAAAAAGGCAAAGGTATTTTAAATAAAATAATACAAAATACAACATAAAAATGTTGTAAAAATTAAATATGTTCAGCGGAATAAAGCGTGTGAAGCCACGGGCGGGTCAGCACGTGTTATCTTATTTATACAAACAAATAGATTCGTATATCCTTCAAAAGTTCCAAAAGTTCCTTCATGATTCGTACACATGGCATTACAAAGGTTGCCTGGAAGGGAACGCTCTTTAGCGATAAGGCCGCCCATTGTACTTGTTTCTTTAGTTGTATTTGTTATTTTTGTTTGTTTGTTTTGTTGTACAATAAAGTGTTTTTGTATTGTATTGTATTACTCATTTAATAAATAATAAAAAAATAAATAAACGATTATTAAACTCAACTTGTCTTGTCTTGAATGTTTACGGAACTCCATCAACCAACCCATGCATTCAAACTACCGAATATAATCTCCAAATGCTCAATAACACTTTCCAACAAATCACTCCATAAATATTTACTCCCTTCAGAAGATACAGTAATAAATCTCAATTCGCATTCAATACCTCCCATCCATCACCTAACGCTTTATAAAATAAGAAAATAGCCCTCATTTACTATGAGGGTGCATCACTGATGCACTCTATAAGGAAAACAAAGAATAAAACTTTTATCTTACTGTTATTTATTCAGACAAAACGAATTCAGATAGATGGGACTTTCTTAATGAGGGTTCCGCTAATATTTTATTGAAAAGTTTTTCTGGGCAGAAGTTATGAATTTAATTTGTTCGATTTCAGTTGAGTTTTAAATTTCATAATTTTGAGCTTCATCCGCTTAACTTCCATGTTATCTCACCTTTTAAACCTTAGTTTTAATGATGTCAAATAATATTAATCCCTAAGTTTTATAGAAAATATTATTACTTAATGACTGTAATTACACAAGTTTAGCGACCTATTTTCTCTAATCACTTAATCAAAACTTTGAAATTTCTGTACAAAGCCTTTATAGAAAAATATACGAATTTTAATCCCTAACCCCAAGCCTTAGGGTGTCTTTTCCATTATGTAATCAATGTTCAAACATTTCATACGGTATTAACCCTATCATACCCACTTCGTGACATGCGTCGGGTCTGTTCGATCTCATACATATTCAAGCTTTGGGTTACAGCTCATAGTTATCAGCTCATTCATTCTGACAAGAAGTAGGTACAGTTGTTATTATTATTATTATATACTTACTTAAAATAAATAATCAACAAAATATGAAGATAGCTTAAAGATTTTACTCATCTAGTATGGAATTTATAAATGTGATTTGTTAAAATGTAATACAAAAGCATTTTTAATTTAATCGAAATTGGAATTGCCACCTATCTCATCTTATTTTTTTCAAGGAATAAATATAATATCTTAACATCACCCGGGCATTATAAATTGTTTAAGTAGAAAATCATTAGAAAACATTATCTGTAATTACCTACAAGACTCTCTTTTAAAACTTACTCACAATTCATTTCTAAACTAATTTTTTGAATGAATCAGCTGTTCTGTAGACTGTGTAATGCTGTCGCGTGGGACTCGTCGTAATGAAGCCGTGCGGGGTCTATTGTCAAATGCACAGGTTCGACTGCTTTTGTGCAGGTTATTAGATTGTTACGAGTACGTGCGGCCTTTGTAGGGTTAATTATTGGGGTTTCCTACGAATATACATTTTCAGGGGCTAATAATATGTGACATGAATTTTAACTTTTCCTTTTTACAAAAAAAAAGGTAACAGATTATTATCGTCTATGTTTGTCTTCACTGTTAGTGCACGCGTGTTTTTAAAGACATTATTATATCACACACATATATATTACCTATACCTTACCACCAAAATATTTACAGTTGTTTCCTTTCACCTATATGTTATTCTCAGTTAAACGTGACAAAACTGCTAGTGGAAGTTTTGAAAGAAGAAACCACCATCTTTCACCGACGCTTCAAAATAGAAACGGGCATAAGGATATCGCATTTCACGGTAATATTTCTCGGCTAAAATGTCTACCGCCCTTGCGGTGGAAAATATGAAAAATTACATTCGCATTACACAGATATAAACGGCTATTGGTAAGACAACGTCTTTCCTCACTTTTCTGAATGGCGAGGATAGTGTCGGAGATGATTGTAAATTATTTTACACAATCTGCAAAATAAGTGATATACAAATCTCTTATTGTAGGGAATTATTGAATTCTAATAGATTCAGGCAAAGCATTGCTTGTATGGAGTAATAGTCATTAGGTAAGTACGCTTCTGAGGACTTTTAAATCCTATGTTTTGGCCATTGAATATGATTTTTATATTGAATATTCTGCAATTACTTTCTTTAAAAAACGCAATCACTAAATAATTTTCGCTACCAGACAGCTACTAAAAATAAGTAAACATGAGAAATACCAAGTTTTCAAAAATCTTAGTGCCTAGCTAGTCTGTAGGCAAAATATCGTATTAAATCAAATACCATCTCTTCTTCTAAAAAGAAAAACGGGAAAATGTAGCGAAAGCGGGGTGGTGAGGCGGGTAATTCGCCGCGATATTATTATTGTGGCCAAAACGTCGGAAAGAATCTGGCAATATCTACCGTCTCGAGAAATTAGCCGTAATCATTTTCGCGTGAACAGTCGAGTGCGTTCGCAATATAATAGAACGAGCCCTAGTTCGCCCGTACACGTGAGGACAAGGAGATTTATCTATTATGATATCATGTTACTTCAGATTTACTTATATAATATCACTAATTATATAGGTAGTTTATTTCAGTTAGTAACTCTAGTAAAAAACTAGTACTTACCTAACTTTAGTTAAAAACCGTTTGAGATGAAATTGAGATAAAAGGAACGAATAATATGATTTTAATTTTAATAATAACGCTAATATTTAAATTGGTAGTTTATATTTAGTTAAAAAAAAATTTTTTGAAGTCATTTAAAATGATTAAATATGTTAAAACAAATTCTTTTTTCAAAAGTTTAGATAACACAGACGCAAGCATAATATTTCTAGTATCTAAAATGATATAAGTCAGAAGATTGAGAAAAATACAAAGCTAAATGCCGACCCCGGCGTGACTAGAACCCGCCATATTCAACTTTTTAATCGTGTTACATTTTTAGTTCAGTTAATTCTGAGTAACAAAATATAGAAGACAGAGGACCTGGCAATACAATCACAGAATGAACCAACAATTGTTTGTTTATCCGAAGCCCGAGGCGATTACAAAAAGACCATTTAATAAGAGCTTTTGTGTTTCCAAGTAAAATTTGAATTTCTCGCGTTTGTAGATTGAATTTCAAGTTTCCGACACAATGGCAACCCCGCGGCACCTGAGGGCGCCTTTAGATTGAAATACCCATTTTCTTGCCGAAACCCTCGGATCTTGTTAACCAGTAATAAGCTGTTTGATGGTGTAAATTTATAACGTAATCGATATGCCACTTTAGACTGAAGTCTCTTGATTATCATACCTGAAAAGTACTTATCTGATACCTATGCTATAAAGATGGAAAATAGTTAAAATATTTCAAAAATATATCAAAATAAAACTCATCTGAAACACAACGTTTAACACGTTAGTACTTACAGCGTTCAACACTTACCTCAATGGTCGTCTTCCCGGACTCCTGCCACTTCATGAGGTGCTCGCCCTTCAACGACCATCCGGGAGCGTAGCTGATGAGTCCCGCCGCACCCTTCTCCCCTTCCTTCGACTTCTTGGGGCTCGTCGGAAGCCGGAAAAAGCGGCCGTGAAGCTTACAGCTTGAGGGAGAGAAGAAAAACGACTTTTTCGGCGATTTCTCTGGCTCCTCCGCCGATTTGGACGTTGATGGCTCATCGTTTTCGATCGTGTTTTGTTCGGTCGGTGGTTTAGGTCCGGTGGTTTCATCGGCAACGAAGAGGAGAGTTCTTTGGACGAAGGGCGTTGCTTTGTTGTAGAATTCACAAGGTTCAGGAACTTTGAAGCTGGCTGGTATTGTTGTGCGTTGGGATTTGGGAAAGCGGCGCTCCATGTATTTCCTTGCCATATCATTCCATTATCAGACTTTAACTCCTTGTGCTTTGTATTCCTTCACTTGAATTTGGTAGAATGATTTAACTTTAATTCAGCTTCAGCGCATATTGTGGGTAATAAATAAAATTAATAAATATTGCTGGACAATTTTAACACAGCGACATTAATAAATTAGGAAGTTAAGCTATTTTTACAAATTATTTGTAGTATTCGTACATAATAGGAAATTTAAGTAAATCATTCACATTTGGTTGTACAAAATTGAAAAAAGGCGACAGCTCGTTTTTCAGTCAACGATAAATCGAAGCATCAACGGTAAAAAATTAATACGGCCCGAGTGAAATCGCTCATCAAATTCGGCTCAGGTATATCCGCAATTTCGTAGCGAACCCTAAAATAAACGTGAAAAGAGGCAAAATAAACCGACGGGAATAATTCTACGTCCCCTCAGATACGGGCAGATCCGTAAACTATACTGAACCCCACCTGGTAGAGACGAAATTAACATTTCTGGATGCGACTTATAACGTACCTATCCTATTAGATAGGTATCCTCTTATTTTAATCGAGCTTACTTTGGATATATCCATACGAGTTTTTGCCCGGGTTTTGAATTTCCGCAGTTAAAAGTAGCCTTTGTTTTATTCTGATGTATATATGGAAGCTAGCGTAAAGCAAATGGATTTGATTAAATTTTACAATATAATTATATGTAAAATTTTATTTAAATCCATTAACTTTACGCGTATAGTCCGTCCATCCATCCATCATTACAAACTTGGGAATCATGGATAATATTAGTAAGAACGTATTAGCATAAATGAGAGTTTCAAAATCAGATAAATTAAATCTTATTTTGAAAAGATAAAATCATGAGAAAACTAAACCACAAAAACTAGTTAAAGCGTTCACAAAAGTGACATTGTTGTTAAAACATTTACAAAAATCAATGATTGATCGCTTTTAAAAATGCTGCAGCATAATAGGCAATTCAGACAAAGCTTTCAAGCAAAAGTCTTATCCAGATTTTATATAATATTTGCGTGGAGTTGCAATTTTCACGCGAAGGCTCTACTTTGCCCTATCGATCGCTGTGTAGGTAAACACTGACGCCCTTACCTACTTTCACAAAGGACGATGCACTCCTTTTGATCCTTATTCAATGGGAGTAAGCAACAATCTTGCTTGAAATTGTTTTTATTTGATAATGCACAAATTTGTCTCGGGTTTACAGGGTTTCAAAAGTTTGTGTTTTGAAGTTATTCAGTTTCTAGAGGAGTTTCAGGTCTGAATAATCGAGGCATCTTGTTGATGCTAATGATTATTTTAAACAACTGTTATAATATATGTGATTTATTGAGAACCTACATTTTTCAGAAAATAATGTATCCTTATCTTAATAAATAATATTTAAACTCTCAAACATGGTCCTGGCAAACTAACTTTACATAAATAAATCAAAACATTCGTAGAATGTTCAATCGATTTACGATCTACATAAATTCTGTAATAGGTACCTCAAAATAGCAATTAATATTAAACATTACAGTGCAATTAATAAAACCACGATCACAATTTGATAACCCGAAACATTCCATTTGTAATTTAGCCAAAATGATTAATTTCCTGTATTTGGCGCGGCGTATTAACAAAACAAAAGAAACACGATAAAATGACGCTTGAGTGAAATCGTGTTACAACTACCCCCTAGTTTTAACACGCACATCGAAATGCTGACTTGAATTGTCATTGTATTTGCTATTTATAGCTTTTTTACCGTTTTATCGTTCAAAACTATTAAATTTGAAGCTTAATTTTACTTTTAAATGAAAGAAATATGTGTGAACAAATTATTTGATTGTAAAATTATAAGATGTATTAAAATAATCTATATTCATCAAAAAATTCGTAAGTTTTCTAATGCTTGCAAAATTAGAATGGGAAATATAGGATATGTAGATAGGTAACCTTAGGTATTTATATATGTAGAAAAGAACAAAGCAACAATTATAATGTGTCACAATACTACAGCATTGATAAATGTTTCGATGACTGCAATGATTGATAAAACAAATACTGCCTTATTCATCTGCACAGTTACGGGGACCAATTTTCCTATTTTCTCAAGGAAATAGGTATCGAGTGACTCCCCTATGTCCCCTGTTCTTGGTAAATAGCTTTTCGATTCCCTACGCGGGGAATTATTACATTTCGATGACATGACGAATTCTATGAGGGTGTACTTACTTGACCTGTCGTACTTTTTACATGCGATAAGATATTATCCGTTAAGGCTATATCAAATTATGGCTTTATATTAATGAAACGGTCATATAAATAGCGGTAATATATTTTCTTCAGGATTTTTATCGTTTATGTAGAAAAAATACTGAAAAATTACAACTGATAAGATGATATTGTTACCTACTAATAATCGTCATTTTGTTTTCCCATACCTAAACAGAATATTTAAAAACACTGTTATTTTAAGTCAACAATTTTCAATGTTCTGAAAAATCTTTAATTTTCGTATAATTTACATTCGCCCTTTCAAAATGCAGATTTATACAATCAATACCTATGCATATTCATTCAAAAACACATCCAGCCGGTGTATGAACATGAACAACTCAAAGAAAATATTGTTTATCCATCTTCCGGTGTCAACGACCTCCATTCGGTAGTTGTCAACAGAACAAAATAGAAGTTATGGTGCGTCACAGAAATAGTGCCGCTCTCCCCAAGCTTAGCGCGAACTTGAATCTACCCGCATGGCTATTTCCAACTCTATCTTATTGTATTCGGAAATACCCGGTATAATGAGATCCGTTTGATTTTGTTTTACGAGCGAGTGAATCTGGAAATAGACGATAGTTTAATTTTCGAACGGACGTAGTGTTAATCAAAGTTTGATTGGGTAAATAAACTTGTAAGAATTTAAGGAAACTATGGAAACAGATTTATTACTCGTATTTTTCTATTAAGATTAATTTGTTAGTTTTTAATTATAATTTGGAATGAAATTTTATTCTTGGTCATTATCAGACTTATGATTCGCACCTAATTGTTGTATTAGAAAACGTACAAGCGTCATAGTTAAGTTACAGACTCACTGAGTAATAAATTTGTGTCAGCTAGAAAAAGCTTAGCAACACACACCTATTGCTATTTATTTTTAGAGAAACAAAAGTCCCCTAAGTCAAACTGGGCTTAATTACTACTCTGCCTAAAGTAAGACCGAATTAAGTTACTACACTACCCCGGGAATACAGTAGCTATTTAGTAATCTATGGACGAGGGCTCATTTACACAGCAATGGGTGTAGCGTAGGGGGCGCTAATTATGAATTCATAATCAAAGTTGAGCCTTTGGCAACGTATTCTACTCTAATGAAAAATCTTGTAATTCAAATCAGAGAGAAAACGAAGCTTATGATATCAGACTATCGGAAAAAGTTAAATAGGCTATTTTAAAGTTTATTTATTATCAGGCAGAAATTCTGTGCAAGAACGCGTGCCAGTCTTATTTGTTCATTTCGGAGTAAAAAAATTAACATTTTCTTTTAATAGATAACTAGCTTTCCGCCCGCGGCTTCGCCCGCATTATATTAGATTTTAAAAAAGCAGTAAAAAGTATCCTATGTCCTTCCCCCGGTTCTAAGCTGCCTCCCTGCCAATTTTCAGCCAAATCTATTCAGCCGTTCTCGAGTTATAAGTTCAGGCACTAACACGACTTTCTTTTATATATATAGATTACCAACTAAGCATTTTCTGGTTTTGTATACCTACAACAACAAAAGGTGATCTGGATCATAGTGTTAAAAATAGGCATAGCCCAAAATCATAAATTGTGTACCAACAAAATAGATAAGTCAAAGTGATAATGATAACGCCCCTTCCTAAGCAGTAAGCACAGCTTAATGCTAGAGGTGTAAATGTGTCCTGCGGTAGTACGATAGGACTTTTGCAATGAGTTATTGTTGTGGCTCACTGGGTAAGTAGGATGGATCTGATTTATGTACGGAAGAAATTAGTGCAGGCGTGAAATATACTTCGAGCAATTAAAATGGTAAAAAGTTTTACATTTTATTTGTTACATGAACTGTTCTTGTAGTACCTACTACCAAATACACAAAAATACAATACAAAATTTTGTTCTTGTAGAACACAATAATGTACATTTAGTGTTATGACTCTCTCAAAAACAATTCTTACGATTTCGGTTTGTGTACAGATAGAGTTTACCGATAAATAGGAGTTATATAATTTTGTCTTTTCAAATCTCAGGAACATGCATGTTAACACGAGTTACGGATAAATAATGTGCTTATAATTTAAATTACATAGCACATGTGCCAGAGTAATGGTTCGTTATTAGATGATCGTAAAATAAAGTGTGAACGCCGGTTTCACTGAGGGCATGTTGTGATTGAAATTTAGTACCAGTTTCGAACGATTTCATTGCGCAATATTCACATGTAGATCATTTTTATGAGAAAGCTATTCATCAGCTCATAAAACGCTAATCATAATGCCGTAATAAAATATTAATCTTATATTAATATGTCTGCAAGATAAAACTAGATGTAACTGATGATATTTTTGATGATTTGATTTGATTTAATTATATTTTTAGAATAACACGCATTAAAGTTGATGCTAACGTATCATTTTAAACAAACTTGCCCTAAAAAGTATAATCGCGCACAATATAAATGTATCTACGTAAACCATATTTTAAGAGAAACGGTATAACGACCAGAGCGGGCAGTTTATTCCCGTGTGCGCACTAAATTGTACACTCGCAGCCAAATGAAGCACAGATCACTACCCACGGGAAGTTCCGAACTGCCTGAAACTGCAGTTAAAATGCTTGATAAAACCAGTGAAACTTTTAACTTTTGTCTTTGGTTGTACTGCATGATCTACTATGGAATGTTCAGTGCTTTTTGGATTTGGATTTTATGCAAGAAATGGGGCAGCTATTTTTTTTTTGTGTACTGTGCGTAATAAATTTGGATCACTTAGCCGCCGGTACATGTACCAATATCATAAGACTTTTATTGCGTTCATTAGACTCGTGCGTATTATGATGATACATTTTGACTTTCACAGGTTAATTTCACTTATCTTACTTTACTAATCACATAGATTTCTATATGTTTCGAAACAAATATAAATCTATGAGAGAAGCATCATTTACATGTATATTTATATTCATATATTATTTTTTTTGAATCTTAACTTCACGTTTGTGTCCAACTTTTTTGAAAATAATTTGCAATCAAAAACCTTTCCATTTTCACAGTTTGGTACGGTGCACTAAAAAGATTTACGCTGAAAGTTCTATTTCGAAATTCAAATAACATGCATACAAGGATTACGAGTCTTGCCACAAGATGGCGTACAGAGATAGTGCTATCTATGGGTGTTATCTATGGCTAATGAGAACGTCCCCTCGACTCTGACGTCCGGCTTTCCGAGAAAATCTAACGAAACAAGAATATTCCGTGAACTGTATTAAAAACAGTTTCAGGAAGGAAGTTTGTGTTAATTGAATTTAAGATATAAATAGTTATGTTGATGTGTTTTTAAAATGATTCGTTAAATTAATATAACGTAGTGGGTAAAATCGTCTGCATTTAGCGAGGTAAGCTAGAGTTTGAAAGCCAAAAAAATTTTAGGATAACATCATACACTAGATATTCAAAGTTAATTTACATTTGAGTTCAAAATAAGGATCGAGATCTGAAGAATTTTACGTATTTCATTTCAACTCATAAAATACATTATATTCCTACTATATATTTATAAAAACACATGATTCAGATACTGGTTCAAAATAAAAAAATATTTATTTATTTCAACATTCTCCTTTATTCCGACTTCGTCGAACAGAGGTAGGTACCTATCAAACCAGAAGGGATTGTTCCAGAAGGTACATGTCAAGGCGATTAGTCCCCCCCCCCTTTCCCTTCTAATTCTTCCCCGCTCCCCGCTAATCCTACCAAGCACGCAGCCCGCACACGTTCATATTGATAACTTATTTAATTGTATTATACCGTACTGGTCTTAACTGTATAGTATGGGATCCTAGGTAGGGCTTTACTTGTTTTCTAAACATTCCACTCCACGATTTTGAAAATAAAGAAATAAAGTTAGTACCAAATTACAAGATAATCGTCTTTGCCCGCGTTTGGATTTTTCCGCATTTTAATTGATAATTATTAATTTCTCGTAGTAAAAAGAAGCTCAAGTGTTATTCTGATGAGCTATCATTCTAAAGTTTTATAAAATTATTTAATTAAACTTAATTTAAAAGTGTGGACAAAGTCGTGCGTTTTTTTACAGTTACTAACCTAAGTTTTTACTCTACTGGCTATTTCAATTATTGATCTGCTTGCTTTAACATTAAGTAGGTACACATGAAGCTACATTTTATTCATATATAAATAACGAAAGGTCCCTAGTTCCAAGATCCCATACTTTCTGGACTTAACCGACTGCCACTTTCCTACCGGTCCCGTATGAGTTAATTGTTATTGATTGGTGAGATATCGTGGGTTTCTCTTATATCCGTCATGACCTCTAAATTTTCTAAGATTTTCGTCTAACTACTTTATACGAATATGATAGAAGCTGAAATTCTTTTAGTTTGCTTGGTAAACAGAAATCACAATCTTATAATAACCATAGATATTCTTGAGATAAATTATAATTTTCCCTTATTAGATAGGCTTGCCTTCCCCTGTTATGGTTGAGAACTCGGCTCTTGAAGTTGTTGACGCGTATGTATACCTAGGACAGACAATCCAATTAGGTAGGTCCAACTTTGAGAAGGAGGTCACTCGTCGAATCCAGCTCGGATGGGCAGCGTTCGGGAAACTTCGCAGCGTCTTTTCGTCCAAAATACCTCAGTGCCTCAAGACAAAAGTCTTCAATCAGTGTGTGTTGCCAGTGATGACATACGGATCCGAAACGTGGTGCTTCACTATCGGCCTCATCAACAGACTCAAAGTCGCTCAAAGGGCTATGGAGAGGGCTATGCTCGGGGTTTCCCTACGGGATCGAATCAGAAACGAGGAGATCCGTAGGAGAACGTGGGTCACCGACATAGCCCAACGGATTAGCTCTTTGAAGTGGCAATGGGCAGGCCATACAGCGAGGAGAACAGATGGCCGATGGGGCCGAAAAGTCCTCGAGTGGAGACCATGGATCGGGAAACGCAGCGTTGGGCGTCCACCGACAAGGTGGACTGATGACTTGGTGAAGACGGTCGGCTCGCGGTGGATGCAGGCTGCGAGCTACCGTAATGACTGGAAGTCATATAGGGAGGCCTATGTCCAGCAGTGGACGTCCAATGGCTGATAATGATGATGATGATGATGAGATAGGCTTGAAAGTATTCCCACAGTCCAACAATTTACAACCAAACCTCGTTGACCAAAACACTCAAAAGCTCATAAAATTTTATCCCATAGCTCTCAATTCATTCAATTCCATCACCAAAATCAATATCCCATAAGCGACTCCAATCCATCGATTTAAATAGTCATTGTCATCGTATCTACTTATCATACGAAATGTATGAATGGGTTCATCCGTTTCTTGGTCACGTCTGGAACCCGCGTGACGCCAGCGGCGTGCAAAACAAGTAGAGCCTCACGACTTCAATATGGTAATAATACTTTACAATTCAAAAAGAAACGGTCAAACCTTAGCGTCAAGTGCACAGAAAAGGCATACGACATTCGGTGATATGGCGTGTCGCTTTACAACATTTTGCATTTTCAAAATAAGGCAGGCAGGGTGGAAAGTAAGCGCAGCTAAGCAGTGCATTTTGTATTCTTATACAGAAAAGAAGTTAATCTTGCAATCCAATTTAAATCAATCAATTTTATCGGAGAAATATTCATCACACTCACACAGGTCATAAATGTTAGAGATGAATGCACCTAATTTTATAAATTAGATACACTTACCTAAGCTACTAAAAAAACTTAAAATATTTTTCTTATGGAATAGCCACGAAAAAATACGTCCTAAACTTTACAAAATTACAAGGCGTTAGCAAATGCCCGATGACATGTTGCCAACTGCCAGGAACCAAATTAGATGGGACAGCAACATCCTTTCGACTTAGTCATTATGTCAACGGTAAACGCTAGCTAGAATGTTTTATTTTACGACAAATAATCTTTTTCCATTTTCTTTGTGACTCCTACGAAAGAACTTAACTTAACATTTTGTATCATCATTGTCTTTACGAATAGTCCGTATTTTAACAAGAACGCTGGTGCAGAGCAGAAAACCTTTTTAATAAAGTGTTTTCATAGAAAAATGCTCCTTTCTAAAGAAACAAAACCGATCGTAGAATCAAATTGTAACCTGATGAATTATTTCACAAATTACTACACGAACAACACGCATTAACAAAATTAAATAGCTGTGTCGCCTTTTGTCAACCTTACGAGTTTTCAACAATCAGATAAAATTACAACTTAACTAATTTTGTGATAAACGAGAGTTGTAAAGTTAGGGCTGAAATATCTGATCTTAGTCTACAATGAATTACAGTAAGTTAACAAATTATTATTTTAACAAAAATGTGGAACAAAACCTCAATGGTGCCTAAACCAAAAAAAGAATTTGGTAGGTACGTTACCTACTAAATTATTGTTATAAGATTATTTATCGTATTTAAATTTACCACACAATATGCGCGAATACGTCTCAAGAAATATTTTCCACTAAATATATACAACACTTTTCAAAAAGTTAATTGTAATGTCAATGCACTTCAGTACAAAACCATAAATTGGTCACAAGCAATAAAATACAATATCTGTATCAAAACAGTTAATACACTACATAAAATTTACTTCTATAATGTTTTAATTGTATTATTATGTTACACAAATCGTTTATTACTAAAAAAACACAAATATCCCTTAGAAACGAAGAATCTGCTTACAAACCATGTATATTTAGAACGCTGCGTTTTTAGTTATTATTACTGGAACGCGCTTATTTCTAGCCTACGTTTCTCTTTTTTTACGCTTCATTCATGATGAAACCACAGAGTATCCCGAGTTTTTTTTATCAATCGTATTTCCCGCTTTATTTTCACTCGTACGTGTGATCGCGTGTTTTCCCGCCTAAAGAGGCTTCACAGGCGCTCGTCCTTCGATCAGGACGCTCGGTACGCGACTGGGGCAGATCGATGCCGCCCTCGCAGGGATGCAGATGCAAGTTGAGGGAGAATGGATGTGGTAGTTCTAACGAGGAATGAAGATAGAATTATAAATATTCTCTTTTTGAAAACCTCAAGGATATTCCTTAATTTATGGCTTCTAAGTGAGACATCAAATATCTAAGTATAAAATATGAAGATCGAGTAATAAATATTCTCTTTTTGAAAACTTCAAGGGTATCCTATGGTTTCTATTGAATACGAGTAGAAAAAATATCTAGGTAGGTATGTAATGAATTTGATAATTAAAAATTTTTTTTTAGATTAAATAATAAATTTAATAATAAATAAAATTAAATAATAATTGGTCTCACTTGAACCGATCAATTTTCAAAACGGGAGATTTAAAACCAACTGAGCAAAAATCATAATCAAGATTTACGTCGTTTAATCATAATCTAGGGTTACGTAATCCTGAATCATATTACAGGTTTAAAAGGAATATAATTAAAAAATGCGTGTGTAATTGTTTTTGAAACAAATTCATGTTTACTTTTACACCGTACAATATGAATATCGCTTTCTCTTAAGTTAATTTTAACTGCAAGTGATCGGATATTGGTTATTAATTCATAAAGAAAAAAGTTGGCAATTTTTTATTTGTTTAAAAATCGCATTTGATGCATTATGTTTTATAGTATTCAGCAATATTCACCAGTATACAATAATACCTTACCTACTAACAATGTAATTTTTAACTAAACATACATTGTTTAATTACTTTTCAGTTCTGTAATTACGCAACCAGCTAATTTAATAATATTTATCAAGTATTTCCTTTTGTTTAAGTTCTATTTGCAGTTCTATTGTTGGTTGATAAGGTATATTTCTAACATATTTGAATCATAATTAAATTCTTACTTATTGAATTTATGATTTTGTTATAATTAAATAATTTGCTAAAAATCTTGCATGAACCTCTTGGTATACCTATATAAACGTATTTTACCCAAAATAATTAACTTCTAAAAGTAGTGATCTCAGAAGAAACTTGGGAAAAGGAAGTTATACTTACTACACTATTATATTCTAATAACCTAACACCAAATCACCAAACCCATTAAAATGAAGGTCACCACTCATTATTCAAAACCACACATGTCTCTTTTGTTATCTACACATCTTTGTGCGTGCGTAGAAAAACAAATTGAATACCCAGGACTACCGTAGATCCTCGCATTCGGATGTAGCGACGGGCCATCCATCGAGGTCGTCCCTTTAAACAGCAGATTGAGTTACTGACATAGAATAGATGATAGAGCATTATCTGACAAATTGGCAGGGAATACTTCGGTTTGGTAAATAAAACTTGGTAAGTGTGTAAGTTAAGTTGAAGTAAACCATAGTCAGTAGGTACACGAGGGGATTCATAGTCATATCATACTATTACTACATATATTTCATAGAATATTCGATTAATATCTAAAGTTAAATTATAGAAATAAATAACTTCTTAAACAATTTAAAGTAAGTATTTTCTTTTTATTGGGATAATTTAATTTAATTTTTAGTGGGAGCACACACGACTTTAGGAGCCGTGTTGGCTAAGTGGGAGCACACACGACTTTCATTCCGAAGGTCGTGGGTTCAAACCCCGCCGCACACGTCTGATTTTTCTTCTTGGAAAATTATGTGTGTTTTAAAAAAACACGTGCTCTAACGGTGAAGGCAAAACATCGTGAGGAAACCGGCATGTTCTGAGAACTTTGAAAAAGTTTGAAGGACATGTGTCATTCACCAACCCGCACTTGGCCAGCGTGGTGAATTAAGGCCTAATCTTTCTCGTCATGAGAGAAGTCCCTGTGTCCCAGCAGTGGGAACGCTAATAGGGGTGTTATGACTTTTTATTGAAAGTATTTACTTTAAATTGTCTTATTAAATTAACTTATTAAAGTTTCAGAACATTATAGAGGTCATTAATTTACTATGCGTACTAAAAACATTTAAAAACCCCAAAGATGCCTAAACCTAAAGCCTAAATCCTATGCCTAAATCTTTCGCATCACATCGCGTGGAGATACAAATTGAATAACTAAACTTCTAAGAAGAAGATTCGTGCACTCAAATTTTGATTGTGACGGGCCCATCCATCGAGTATGTCCCTTTGAACATCAAATTGAGTTACTGCCATAGAATCGATCATAGGCGTCACTAGACAAATTGGCCGGCAGCCCTTGCAATGCGGTTTGTTAATGCAACAAGGACAACTGGTAATGAAAATAGTTTACTTACATAAAAATATGCTTTGATAAATGAGTGTAAAAAAAGGTCTGAAAAATATGTAATACTTATCCAATTGCGTGGAAAGTGGAAATTCCTATGACATTCTCATTAAAGTTTTTTTTTTTTTAAATGTCACCATTGCATTTTAGAAATATTAAACAACTATATTTTATCTCTTTAACTGTCCAAACAATCAGGACCCTAAACTATAATCTTAAAAGTGTTTTCTAAACCCTAAGTTGAGTCTTCGCGTTGCCATTTTGCAAAACGTAAATGATCCTCTATTCCAACAACACTGGCATATTTACATAATACGTGCATGGAAATTTATTTCCCAAAGCCGGCTCAAGTATCGCTCACTTTATAAAGCCTCCGAGGATTGTTTCAGCTCAACTTGCTATCTTCAATGCGCTTAGACTTCTTCCTGAAAGACAGGTACAATTCTATATCGTGGTGACATTCGATGCCACGGGAAAATAATATTTAGGTATTTTAGGTACTTTTAAAATTTCAAGGTTGTTAGTTTCTTGTGTGTTGTAGTCTATCTAGATTGATTTAGAGTTTGTGATATCTGTAATCGAATCTTTAAAAGACAATAATATAATTGATAACCAGTATCGCAACTCCACCCATAGTCACGAAGCCACTTGAAAATCGTAGATCATTAGTGACATCCGTCGTTTCTAGGCGTCCGTTTGACTGATTGGGCCATTTTTAGCCGTCGGTCGGAGGAAGGGCTCAGAATAGCACGCGCACTAATTATCGCCCCTGTCATACGACTTGGGGTTGCGCTGCTGGATAGATAAGTTACTGTGATTTATATCGTGATAAAATGATTGGGAGTGAAGTGATTTGAACACCTGGTTTTGTGATTAATTTAAAAGTATGAAGTGGTACTCTGTCTTTTTTTGAGATGGATGATCTTGAAGAGCGTATCGTTTTTTTTTCTTTCATTGATAATGTCATATACACAGTATGTTTTCCTCTTTTTTACTACAGTAAACACGCTTTAATGGGTTTATCCTCCTACATGTATTATTTTTAACATAGATTAATAGATTGCCAAACGTGTCAACATTTTTTTTTTTTTCCTAGACAGATTAATATAAATACATTCCTAGATTTACATATTTTATCAGACATATTTTTAAAATTTAACGTTTAAAGAACAATTTTATACTAGAAATACTTTAGAAAATATAATTTCAGATGTTCTTCTAAAGTTTTTAAAAGGACATGTACCTAACGAATAACGTATCCTGCCTGTATTCCCGAGGGATTAGGCGCCATAAATTATTTTCTTTGGGCTTGAGTTATGGGTTCGACCGGCGACAGAGCGTTGTTTTAAGCACTTTATGGTGTCATGTTGTTATTTTATTACGTTTATTTAATTCTAATTATAGAGAGCATTTCCATGTTGTCTGATTAACGATTTAATTGGATGTCTTTGAATCAACACAATACATTAAAAACATGTGTTTTAAGGATTGAAAAATTTTCAAGAGTATTTTTACAATTCATTTTAGGTAGCACAATGGAATTTTCAGCGTCGCTCACAACGTTAAAATAGTGATAAAACTCAAGCATTCTCTATTAAAACAAGAGTTTACAATTTTTCGCCTGAAAGCTTTTCAATTTTGAAGAAACACTTGAAAAATCAACGAGGGAATACCTATTCCAATCACATCTATAACTTTAAATAATTCAGCTTTGCACTCTGAAGTATTTGAAATAAGGTTGAAAATCGTACAGCTCGACTTGGTGCTATAAATAAATCCATATCTACCAAAGATTCATGGTTTTCTGAATGAGACAAGACTGAAGTGGGGTGGCATTCAATAATGCATTTGGTTTGCTTTGCGTATTTGCAGAGGGCTTAGATAAACTCATGCCTATTTTATTAACCTTTGGTATATTGAAGTGGCAGGAACATAGAAGCTTATCAGTTTTGAAGACAGACTGAAATATCTTTACTTATCTAATTTTACTTTACTTACTTAATGACTTTATTAGGTACATAATTTACTGACGACCTCTGTGGCGCAGTGTTTGCAAGAGTTGTGTTACTGTGCAAGAATTTGCGGGTTTGATTTCCGCTTCAGGACAAGAATTTGTGCGATTGGCAAATATTTATTCCGGGTATTCTGGGTGTTTTATATGTAGATATAACAAAAATATATTTATCTAAGTTTAAATAAATATTGTAATTCTGTACAATAATAATATACATAACCTTATTTTTCATTCTTTTAAAATCTGGCTTACTTTATTTTCAATCAAAATATTGGAACAAACCAACGTTGTTACATAAACCCACAGCGTAACATTCAATAGTTTGCATTCGTAGCCACAGGCGTCGCACACAACTGTGTCATACTGAAACTCAACATAGCAACATGGACGAGTCTAACATTGCACAAATCCAAATCATATCTACCTAGATAGGTATGATTTGGTTTGTGAATATTTCCTGATCTGTATTCTAAGTTTGAAACCATGGACCACATAATATATCTTTATTTCGCTAACACGATCCTAATGTGCTTAAAAGAGTTAAAGGTAAATAATAAAAAAAAATCCGCCTTTTTCACAATTCAAAGACAAGGATTTTGTAATAATTTTATGAGTCGTGCAATAAATAAAATAAGTATCTATTCTAATATTCGAACCTATATTCCATTTCCATTTCATGTAGGAGTTACACATAACACAAAATTAAAGCATTTTATAGAAAAATATACTTTACATAAGACGGTAAGCTGCGCTTACGCTCATCGGAAAATCTCGCACTCGACGTCCCTGTACACAGTTCAACGTTTTATACGAAATCGTTCACAGTGCAGGCAATTAGGTTATGGAACCAATTGCCAGCCGAAATTAGACGTGCTCCTTCGCTTAACACTTTCAAAAGTCAGGTGAGAACTTTCTTTCTAAATTCGATAGCTTAATTTGTTTATGATAATAATAATTTGTTTATTTTATTTATGTATAACTTTATTTACCTCCTATATATTATACACAATTGTTATACATGTATAGTTGGTTATTATTATTAATTAATATTTTATAGTATACTAGCTGACCCGGCAAACGTGGTTTTGCCATATAAATAAAAAAAAATTAGGGGTGGACTACCCCTAACATTTAGGGGGATGAAAAATAGATGTTGGCCGATTCTCATAGATACCGGATAAGCACAAAAAATTTCATCAAAATCGGTCAAGCCGTTTCGGAGGAGTATGGCAACGAAAACTGTGACATGAGAATTTTATATATTAGAAGAAGATATTTAGCGTGTTTAAGTTTCTTTATTTTATTCTATTTTGTATTAGTTGTAGGTTTATGTATTTTATATATTAATTCTAATTCTAACACCACCGTCCAGTTATATTCTGTAGTTTTTCTTTCCATCCTAGGTTGTCTGGAAGAAATTGCTTTAAGCAATAAGACCGCCCATTACACATACGTTTTTGTAGTTTTAAGTTTTTAATGTAAATATTTTTTTTAGTGGTGTGTAATAAAGAGTTATCTTATCTTATCTTATCTTAAGCTGAGGCACCTTAGATGAACATCTCAGTGAGTACATAAATCTTGTTTCCCATAATGAACTTACAACATTATCTACTTACTTCGTGGGCCAGATACGCGTAGAAAATACGTCTTTATAATGACGTCACATTTTATCCAACACCTTAGCTCTATTCCTTACAAAAAGGGATCGAGGGTTTACTCGTACATATTTATTTTACAAATGTTGATTTTGCGAAAACTCACCAAAATAGTGATGAAATTTCGCATTCTTCTTTTTATATTAGTTTGGAGATAAGTTAAACAGATATGAATATAGAGAAATGAATCATTAAGGAAAATCTACTACAACGCTGCGCGCTGGTACGGTTGAGACAGCTAGAAATTCAAAAATAATTATTTATCTCCAAGTTAAGTAAGAGACCTAGACATAATACCCACCTACTATGCACTTTATGTACTATAATCCGCTTAGCTTTTACCCGTTCCCAAGCCACAATGAAGTGTTGAAACATTTAAGGATTCTAACAGGAGGTAAGTAGCTACATACTTGCCTTAAGACTCTCGTCTCGAGTGTTTGTTTTACTGAGCTCAGGGAATCACTTTCCTGAAGTTTAGGTTCAGGAAAGTGCTTTTACTAGTTCTTGTTGTTTGGTTTGGTAGTTTAAATAATAATATTATAATGTGCAGGACTTTAAAGTTCAAACAAGTTAATTAAATTGTTAATTAAACTGTTGATTAACTTTCGTAACTGGAATATTTAATTTTATTTCAGTTGAATCCCAAGTTTCTCACACTGACAAAACAGACAAAATTACAAAATACCCTGTAAAATAGTTAACATGACCACTAATTACCTGCCATGTTCATTTACACAAAATATCCGCGGTGTAAACAAAAGTGGGCCCCAGACAGACGTTACCAACGCCTCATTCATTATTTTCGCTAAATGGGCCCCATTTCAAAATTAACTGCACGATTGCTCCGAATAATGTGACTCTGTTTACAATAATGTGCCGTATAACATTCGTAGGGGTTTGTGCAGATTGAAGAGAATGCTTCTACTCTATAACTCTGAATGAGAAGGCGAAGAAGCGCCATCTATCCTGAAATAGCGGAACTATAATATACTAGAACTTTGGGAAAACGCAAAGCTCGAACCCCAGTTTTGCGGGTTCAAGCTTTTGGACTTTTGTCATTTAATACTGCTACTGCCCACTAGATGGCGGACGTAGATAAAATCAAGCATATTTGCCTTTTTCGACGCAGAGTCATATGGGCTAAGCTGTGACCATCTTGAGTACATAATAAATTAAAATAATTAATTAAGGCCTATATTTATTGTATTTTGTTTTGTTATAATTGTTTGTGTGTCGAAATAAATGTCTATTCTATTCTATTCTATTCTATTCTATTTGTCCAAAAGCTTTATTTACGGGTATAGGTACTCAGTTTTAAACAATACATATTTCTAACCGAAGTAGAATCATAAAAAATATGTTTGTGAAGAGTAAATCTTTTTTTTTATAATTTTTTTATGAAACATTATTTCGGATGAAAATATCGGTTTTCATGATAAATAACTGTTTCCAACTTACACGTAATTTTATAATTTTTAACATATTTAAACATTGAGCATTCTTTATATTGTAAGCCAATTTAAAGCATAGCATAGAGAGTTGTTTAACTCCTATGTAAATACGTGAGTAATTCCCGTTGTACATAATGAATAGTATAACTCACGAAAATTTTGAAAGTGAAATAGTAAATACTTTCCCGTACGACCGCTATAAATAACTTACCATTAGAAAAAATTGGTAAAATTAGGAATTATTATTTTCGTCCGGTATACCGGAAGCCTATCGCCCAGTGTCCAGTGCAATAAAGATCGTAATATTTTATGATTGATGATTTGATGATGATAATTGATTAAAAATTAAATCACTGACCTGTATTTGCTCAGCTGCTTTTTTCGCCAATGCCGGGTCCAAGATCGTAATGTCAAGTTCGGGAACGCACTTTTTCAGCGACTCACTAAACGCCGCCGCGTTAACGTAATAGGCAGCTCGTTCGCTCGTCTCAACCGGGGAATTCGGCGACAAAATACCGCTGTCCGTGTCACTAACATTGGCAGACTTCCGAGTCACCCCACAGTTTTCACCCACAGGAGACCTGAGCGGAATACGCGACTTTTCACCACACTTCGGAATCCTCGATTGTCTCGCTTCCGAACTGAACCCCGTGTCAGGATCGAATATAACGTAATTATCCTTGTCACATCGCACTTTATTGTTCACTGTCACAGTATATTTCTTGTTCGGACTGAGGTTTAAGAATGGATCTTCGCTATCTACGGGGCTTTCCGGTATTATCGATTGAATCTTTGGAGTAATCTTAGGCACGGATTTGCCGTCTATCGTTCGGCGGATCACAGTGTCGTTACTGAACTTCAGTCTCACATACTCGTTGGAAATAGTTCGACGGACAGGTGAAGATAGCAGAGGCGATGGCTTTGTACTTTGCTGGTTACTTTTGTTTTGAAAGAAATTTATTTTAGGTTTCTCCATCGTTTTCGCTGGAGAGAATGGCAACCTCAACTTAGAAACAACCTTTCTCTTAGCACTCAAGTCTAAATTGGTTTCTTGAATTGAAGTTCTGTATACCGGGAACACACTGGCTTTTTCTTCAATTCTTTTAGTATTAGCTAACTTAGAACTATTTTTGACGAGATCAAAAGGTTTTGCTAGTTTTTTCACCGGTGTTGGTGCCTTAAGTTTTCTGTCTTTAACTTTCTTATCCTGAGATATGTCATTAGCAGGGAATGAGTCATATTTACTACATGCAGTCTCTTCCGATATGATAAAAGTTTTGCTACGATCACAGAGCGTTTCATTTTGAGGTAAGACGAAAGTATCTTCTTTCGGGTTGTTCAAAAAACTCTCAATGATAAAATCTGGTTCGCTCGACTCCGAGTTGCTTTGAGAAGATCGATTTTCGTTTATAATAAAGGAAATCCGTTGTTCGATGTCTATGAGATTTTCGCTATCGTCTATGCTTCTAGAAGTTCCACTACCTGAGTCGGAAGGTGTTTCGACTTCGAAAATAGTATTTTGTAGCTGTCTTGATTCCTCTGGACAAGAGCTTCTCCTTTTAACAGTTCCAGTGGTAGTCGATGGTGAATCCCAATCTAGATTTTGGCTTGCACACTGGGCCCCACTCTTTTTAGTTCGTCTTGGGCTTGTCATTATAAAATTGCATTTTTATTTTTAACTATACATTAATCTATCTGAAAGTATGAATTTAGATTGTTATTTGTCTGAAAGTGCAGTACCGTCAGCGTGGTCACTCGTTAGTGTATTCACTCACGAATGCGTCGATTGTTATCGAATTACAAACTCGCAGCTCACATGGGACTGTAGATATGTATCTGATGGCTATTTTCTCTAATGGAACCATTTGTATTTGTTTGGTGACATGGAAAGGGGCAATAACGATAGCTCACGGCACGTCGTAAAAATAAAGGATTACGGTGAATGTCGCTTGAAAAGTAATCTAAAAAATGCCTACTATACTTATTTGATTCGGTATTGTTATCGAAATCAATTGTCTTTAACCAGACTGTTTTATATCTGACGGAGACGGAGTTTATATCTCTTTTGTCTTTATACTTATCTAAATAACTAATTTTCTTGTTATATTACAGTATTTATACCTTAATAACCCCCTTATATTTACCTTTTATTAATGTGTAAGAGTTTTCAAAATCATTTAATCTTCTTATAATAATAAAATCACAGAAACCTTTACTTATCAACAATATTACAGTAAAGTAATATGAAACAGGGACAGAAAATAATATTTTTAAATCAAACAAAGATTAACCTAAACCACAAATAAACGTCAGACTTCCCAACATTATCACAGATTTTATGCATAAAGGCAACGTATCTAATCTCTTGTTAATTATTCGACTTATGCAAATATCACGACAGGAAAGCGAAGCTAGTATTTTCCTACAAGATTTACCTTTATTTGGATACACACGGGCGAAACAACTCAATTCAATCAGCTATCCTGAAACCCTTGTGGACTCGTTAATACTAGGACGTATCTGTACAACATTAAACTAGGAAGGTGTACTATCATCGAGAGAAAAATCCAGACAATTTGAACTTTTCTAAAGCTGTAGGTAAATGTTCTAATATTTACTTAAATTGTGTATTCTATTTGTAATTTGTATTAAATCCATGTCCTTATTTGGTTTATCGATTAAATTAATATAATTCTGATAATTATAATACCTAAGCTTATAAATTCATTCTATATAAAAAATATCTTAGTGTCAGTGAAGTACCTAAGCAATAAGTTTAAAATGATTAAAAATATTTTTTAAAGTTTAAGCTAAGATAGATAAGTCAAAGGATTATTCTCTCGCCTGTACATTCCTCAGACGACCACTGTTTCCGGCGCAAGGCAGTTTTATGCCAGACCTGACTACATGCTTTGAGAATAACGTAGACCTTTAGGAAAATCTACCTAGAATGTTCTGAAACCTGTAAAAAAGTATTCTTTGTAAAGCATTACCGAGTGATATTATGATTTTAAGGGTGGTTGATTTGTCTATGTCCAACTTAGGGTTCAGGTTACACGATATTTTAGGTAGAGATGTTATGTACTAGATGTTGTGAAGAACGACCAAATCAGAAAAATGTATCCCTTTTATTAAACTACCTATACCTACAGCTTCTGCTCGCAAAAGGACTGGGCTGTTCATACAGCTACTAGAAGATCATAAAATACTATAGAAAATATCTTATTTCAAATAAAGAATATTAAAAATAATTGCTATTGCCTGAGCTTTTACCAAATAAACAAGTCAAGTTCAATCCACTTATATCAAAAGGGATTTTCCTTCGCCATTACAGTTTTCTTTATGACGTCATGTAATCTGGAGCAACTATGTCGGTCCACTACAAGTTAGTAGATGCAATTTATTAGAACATCCCCCGTATACATCGTATAAAGTACAGTCGCGTTGCAAAACTTTCTAATTTGTTGCGTCGTGCGTCGGGGTTGCGTCGCTTTAATACGAGTTGTACATGTACAGGCGCGCACAGAAGTAATTTTTTGTAAAAATGTTGCAGGACAATGATTTCTCTAAATTCCTCAAGTGAATGCTGAGCGCTATTACAGCATCCCATTGGAGTAGATTTAACTTTAAAGGCGGCATAAGAGATTAAGCAAAAATTAATAAAACAAAGTAAAAATATAGATACTTGAACGTAGAGTCTGCCTGTACATATAATTACATTTTTTGAACTGAAGGTTTAGTACAAGTACAAAATTCTAACAACATAACCGGGTCTACACGATTTTGATTATTTTAAGGTGGACATAGTAACATAGCGCTCCAATGACGGTCATAGGTTAGGTACGTTCAATAGCGGACAATAGTCTATTCCTGCGGGAAAACCCAATAATACGTGAGTAAAACCACAAGTCGGGAGGCTAGTAAAGTCGCAAAAGTTTCTAATTTGCTGCGTCGTGCGTCGCGGCCGCGTCGCTTTATTAGCTGTACAGGTGCGCACGAAATAGTTATGATTTGTTTTGATACTGCATATTGAACGTACCGATGGCGGAATAGTTTTGGAGTTAATACTTGTCTGCTTGTTTGTTGTTGTACTAATAAGAGTAGCTTTAATACGAGATTACAATTTGTATTATTTTATACTTACTGATAAAATGAATCATAACATGACCATTCTTAAAATAATAAATTATAGATGAAGATATAATATTATTATTTTGTTACTAATATTTCTTCTACAAATTACATAATCTGGAAATAAACTAATGAATATTTACTCCAAATGTTATTTTAACCTATCTACTTTAATCGGTAAGAGTAAGGAAAGGAACTGAAATTATATTATACTTAACAGAAACAGGTAAAGTGAAAGTAATATCCATTCTATTTAAAAATAACGTTTTGCTTGACTACCTAATACTTGTGAAGTAGTTATGTGATTGTCTGTACTTAGCTCAGCACGTGCCGAACTCCAGCAAGTTTAGGATTGAAGTTTATGTTATCCTGAACTTGGACATAATGCAACTAATCCAATGAAGTGTGGATGTTGCCTTAACTACTTACAATGATGGGTATTTGTTAGCAGAAGAAAATGTTTACAATAGAACGTGAAACATTTATTGTTCTGAATTCAAAAGCCTTAAAAACTTTAAGACATTTTGAAAAAAGAAGTTAAGACAACGGTAACGAAAAAGAACGTTCTTTGAAGATCATTATGAATCAAACACAGTTTCGATTTGTGAAAAGTAATGACGATACCCAGCTTCCGTTTGCAGGAAACTCGAATAATTTTCAAATTTCGAATACATCCGACTTTATTGCCATTGGTTTCCCTCCGAGTGGCGGAGTAAACTTCGCCTTCCTGACCCATTTAGCCGGATATCGCCAAGTACACGTTTCAAATTTAGATTTTCAGATTGGCTGTCCTTGTTGCACCTTTTCGTTTAGAAAGGGAGATTCGAAGTCTAGTAACCTCGTGGGGTCCCCTCTTAGGCAATATTCGCGGATGGGTCGCAGAGCGCCTGTAAATCACTTAAGACAGGGGAAGGAATGGTAGAGACGTGAAAGTCTGAAATATCGGAAGCATGGTACAGAGAAAAGCCGGAAGAATTTGGTACTTACCATTTTCTATACCACCCACAATAGTAGACAGCTATTGATTTACGTTCTGAATATTGTCGTCTGTTGATTTTTTTATTAAAAATGTAAAATAGGATTCCATTATGAGCAACAGTGCCAATAGATACTATTGCTCTTATGGAATCCTGCGAAAAATGTTTATGTTTTTACCTGTTTTCTTAAGAAATGTCCGGGGCCCGGATAAAAAATAATAACCGGATAAATTCCATCTCTAAGCCAACTCTACAATAGTTAAAGTCGCTGTTTTTGCCAGAGAAATGGGTGAGGCGATAAGAATATCTGAAACAGTGGAACAGTGCGGTACAAAGGGTTGGTAAATGTGCTCTTAACCTCGTTTTGTTTGATCGCAGTTCGCAATACGCTGTAGTGTTTTTAAGCGCAGTTTTCCATTTTCAGTTGAAAGGGCTTTTTAGGTTTTAAATTTTGATTTAATTAAATATAGCAACTTATATATGCCACATATTTAGAGATACAGTAAATACATAATTATATATTCATTTGTATGTTTTTGGTGGTAGTTCACAAATGTCTAAACCATCATTTTACAATATACATCAACTCATGGTTCATTAAGAACAAAACAACAAACCAAATCATTACCGAAACCATCAATAACATGACAAAAATAATCCTTAAATGACTATGTTACGTTCCCCAGCTTTGTTTGCCATTTTCGTCTGTATTTTCAATTGTACCGCAAACACTGAAACATAGCTTAAACCGGATGATTCTGGTCGGACAGGCACGTAAACAACGCTTGTTCATACCGACCGCGGCGAAATAGCATCAGCCGACACGATATTAATCCAGAACATATGCCACATATGTGGTATAAGCCTATGTTCGGAATATCAAATAATGTTACACCAAAGGGTTTTTGTTTTCTAAAGTCGAGTAAAATATTTAGTTACGGTCGATTTCGTAAAACAGCGACACTTGATCGGTAGTTTTTCACTAATTCAGCTAACTATGGACGTATTAGGTAAGTACTTGATAACATTGATTCGATCTGTCCAAAAAAATATATGGCATCTAAACAAAAACTAAAATTATCAAACACAATTACGTCGCTTGATGCTAATCAAACCAAAAAAATAAAAGAAATTAAAAAAAACACAAATAAATTATCAAACACTGCTAATCAAACCTAAAATATCGCAATAAATGCCGTCCAATCCTGACCATAGATTAGCATCAAGCAACGTAATTGATGCCCTTTCCGCGGCCAATAAAGCGAACTAATAAAACTCAATACACAAAAGTACACAATAGGGCGGCGCGGTACACATTTTAGCTTGGCATTAACACTGCAATATTTTCGAAGGAAACATTATTTGCATAGGGGCCGACTCCCTCGGGAATGCATTCCTGCACTGCAATTGTCTTCACACGCACATGTAAGTGATTGTGTGTGTGTATGTGGGTTTGTTGATGTATGTAGACACTACCATAACATATAACTGTATAATAGTTTTGTATATGAGGCTCGCGGCTACTTTTTTCATTAGTGTGATAATACTCGTATGACGTTTACTTAGTATGGATGGATAAACTTATCGTAAGATAGAGCTATGAGACAGAAGAAAGATGTAAGTTTGTTACATTTCGGGCAAAATTGATACGATAATATTTGAATAATGTATGTAGTTTTAAAATATGTTTACATTATGTTTGTTCTAAACAACGTAGGTACCTAACGTCTTTCTCGAAATTTTCACGAACTGCTGTCAGGTGATATATATTTCATAAGCTACCTTCGTGCCATAAGAAGGTAAACCATTATTATAGTTTGGCACCAAAGTTGAAAATTATTTACGAAACTTTGCAAAAATATTATTTATATTGAAATAAGTTTTTACAAAATGTTGGAACATTTGCTTAGGTACTTTAATAGTTGTTGTTCTATGTTTACAGAAACTAATATTTAATTTTACTAGTATTTCAAACGTTTAACAAACATGTTGATGATCGCAGTATGTTGGTACCTATAGAACGTACTTTTCTGCTGGCAGTCTTCTGGCATATTAATCCCTTATAGTTGGATTATTTTTAGGATAAACGGGAAAACCACGAACTTATCAGTGTCGGTTTAACGTCAACCGAGGGTCATCTAGCCCCGTGGTTAGAGATTAGAGTTCTTCTATTTCTAGGCCACCACAAGATTCAT
Organism: Chloroclystis v-ata; assembly: GCA_963691955.1. Lineage (NCBI taxonomy): Eukaryota > Metazoa > Arthropoda > Insecta > Lepidoptera > Geometridae > Chloroclystis > Chloroclystis v-ata. The sequence goes on from OY829905.1 coordinate 10,432,968, forward strand.
TGATTAATTACATTTTACGATAAAACCATTGGAATTCTTGCGCCAATGCACTTACCGCTCTGTAAGGGACGACACACACACAAACGTACAAAACTGCAATGTGTTGCAATGCAGGGGAACTTTCCATTAAATATTTAGATTAGATTTTTCGTGTTCCATTTATCATGGTTTAATTGTATGGGGTCTGGCGCCGATGATGGTCGCTGGAGATTTGAACTAAGCCTTTGATATGATAATGTAATAACGTCTTTTGCTTTCAAATGTCCTTGTTGGGTACCCCGTTTCTTATCTTGGCTGTTATTTTAACTGAAGGAATGGTTGTTCCTAAGAAAGGAGTTCGATGAAACTTCGTTATAATGACGACATTCTTTTTATTACAAACTTCGATGAAAACGACTTATGTATTAAAAAGAAAAACATACTTATTTTGGTGTCAATTTTTTCATGAGTTTTGTGAAAATAAAAGTACAATCATAGATAGCATGGTAAAACTGGTATTTGCATTTTGATTTACTTAAAGGACAAAATATTATTAAATAACCCAAAATTAAGGCATTTATATTTCCAGGCTCACTCATTCATGGTTATGTTGTAGAGTGAATTTTAAAACGTGAAAAAACTAAGTAAAACCACCTCAAACATCTGATATAAAAAACCTACATTAACTTCAATTATCTATTTCCTTTACCATACATTTACAGACACATAACTTTATTTCGCGTGAACATCAGTCGCTAAGTAAAAAACATGTTCAACATGTAACAGCCCAAACGTATTAGGGGGTGTAATAAGGAAAATACGGCTTTCTATGTAACAATGGTGATCCGGTGAAATGAAACGTATGGGCAAATAATTGAGATTTTGACGGGATTCTTTTCAATATATGTTGTACCTAAGAACAGTCTAGTAATGTCATATCTTAATAGTACCTACTTAGTTGTTTTACTCTTCTCAATGTTGATTTAAGGTAAGTTAGTATGTGAGCGCCAGAAAAATGTAAAATTTGACCTTAGAAATGCATTTTCACGTGATATTTAACATCAAATACAAAGTCAAAGTAGTCATAATTATACTGATGAAGAATATTAAACGCAATTGGTTATGCATATGCATTGTAGTGAACTTGTTAGAAAAATATGAGTATTGCACATGAATTTATTACAAGAAGGTTAAGAAGGTTTTATGCTTGTAGCTAGGCGACGCGACCCGGTAAAAGTTAGATTAAGACGTAACATAATAACCCACTCAAGATATTGTTATCTTAATAGGAATCGATCATACAAGCGTTATACGATATACGGAAGTCGGAAGCTAGCTTAGAAAATAATGCAATATTACTTATATAACAATATGGTAGCGTAGGTACATTTAATTAACACGTAAGTATAACTTACATCGTATAAAGCCAATACCTACGAGCATTATATCAATTTTTCATTATTAATTATGAAATGTTGCTGTAACAGGATTTTATTCATTGTTTTGATTTAATCCTGCAACATAATTGAACATAAGCCTAAAATCTTTAATGATTATGAATTTTTTTTTTTTAATAAATAAAACATTTATTTACAGAAAAGGCTTACAAAGTAGATACAATATATTATTACACTTTTTATCTTATATATTATAACTAATAACGCCTATTTGGCGGAAACTTCATGGACTAATCATATTTTTTTCTGATACATAAGAAATCGTCTTTTATATATTCTATACCGCGGTAATAAGGCTCATCTCATCCCTAAGATATTTTTAGTAGGCTATTATATAAGATTTCTCATTGATAACCCGGTCGAGTGCATTCCAAATCCTCTGGATCCGAGCCCTCCACTCTTTCCTATTTATATGCAGATTTCAACCATAAGTTACCCTATAACCGGATCATGCCCTTAATAACCCGGATAAATGCAAATAACTCCGTGGGGCGATTTCGGTTGCTTGATTAAGTATGTGGTACCTAGAGTTTACATTTTTTTGTGTTTGTTGTGATGTGTTTTTATTTTATATTTTTGTATTAAAATTAAGATACCTACTAAATCGCCATTTTTTGTACAATATAATATGAATTGGAGAAGAACTGTAAATGCTTTTGAATGTTTTTTTATTATTAAAGTTTCTATCGACCCTTGCAAAATCAGACTTATTAGGTTCATTGACAAAACCTAAAAAATTATTTAACGAAAGAACGTTGATTCTTTGTGATGTGATATGGCTCCATTAGTACCTAATGATGTTGATATTTTCATTAGAACTGCAACTGATTTCAACTGGTTTCTGTCTAGTCAGGGATTACAGTACCACAAAACAAAATGAAAGTTTATACAGTGGGCATAGTTAAGTTTGTTATACTAGTCAGAAGTCAACGGTATGGAAATAATTAGAGGGCGACATCTTGTTTTTAAAATATGGCGTGCATTTTAGTTGGATTAATATTGCAGAATGTTAATGTGTTTTTAATTATTGAATTCAAATATGTACGTAATAAATAGAGATTCAGTTTTTTTGCCACTATCTTATTATGCTATAAGCGTAAGTACCTAAAATTAAAGATCAAATGAAACAATTTAGTATGCCTTAATCCTATTCAAGCAATATTGACTAAGATATTGTAATTGAAACATCAATCTCCATCATTTGTATTCACTTAGAACATTAGGGTGGTAATTATAAATTCCTGTGTGGAAAATTGCGGTTCGAAATTGGCTAGAGTAAGCAGAAATTTTGATTAAATTAAAGCTATATTAGAAGGGGAAGCGTTTGAGAGAAAATAATGAAAATATTGCTTCGGGGTACGATTACGAGGCTGTATCAAGATTTAAGTATTTGAAGGCGTGTGAATTTACTAATAAGATCATGTAACGGAAAATTTAACAATGAAGGAAAATTAAAACTTCTAATGTAATTTAAAAAAGTAATAAAAGTTTCTGGGATTATGTGCATACAACGGACTAATTATAATTGTATTTGAAATATTAATTGTTTCGTTCGTTATCTTTCTACGTATTCAGGGCCATCGGTGATTTTTTTTTAATTGCTGTAATCTTAAATTATTGGCTGCCATTTTGAATAATATTGATGTTAAAGACTTCTATGTTTTTAATTACAGACATAGAAACTATTCTTTTTGCAGGTCTAAACTGTCATTCTGGAAAATAAGTCATTATTTTATCTACCTACATTATGCTGTCTTCAAATTTGGAAAAGTCCCAGCTGAGAATTAAATAATTATAGGCTAAAATTGAATAGATCAAATAGTATCTGTCTAAAAATCTGTTTTGCTATTCCGTTCGCTGTCCGCCATTCACTTATTTGTTCGATTCTTTCCCTGTTCTATCATTAACTATAGTCCAGCGGACGGGGTCCGAACGTATCTCAGTATGCAAATACTTGGGCTAGTCATCAATCGCCGTCGTGCAAGATTAATGACCCCTGACACTTGCACTTGCAACGTTTCAACGCAATGTACTGAACATTTTCTTTAGCGGGTTGTATTTTAGACCGGGATTTTAAAACCGGGCTGGATTTTCTACTAGCACTCTAAAAAATCTTATATGAAGGCACCTACTTACTACCTACAGGACTAACGTGTGGATTACATGTCCATCGAATCAATCATTTGTTACAGTGAATCATTCATAACTTCTGTTCTCTTTACTAAACTGAAATTTGTAATTGTTATCCGATTATAGACAATTATTTCAACTGGTACAAAATACATATTATAATTTCAATCCCAATAATTATAAAAAAATAGCGTCGAAAAAAACTTAAATATTATTTCTCGTAGGTACTCATCCATCGGATGCATAGGTAAATGTGTTAATTATCTTAACTCACTTTAAACCCATTCAATCAGTCTATAGTATCATAATAAACCTATAGGCATATAGCCCGATCATTAACCGGGTCATAAATCCCGCCCGGGTCAAATGCTATGGTAATTCCTTCCGCTGACCGGTCATCCTGGATCACGGTAATACCTGTTGAGTTACAGCCGGTTGTTCGAACTGACCTTTGCTTTAAAGGGGTGTGATAAAGGTAGGTGTCAAGTGAAATAACATTATAGGTAACAATAGGTACCAAAATTTACGTTATTTTATGTTTTTGTTTGTATGGCCAAAATAATATATAATGTCCAAAAATGTAACAAACTATCAAAGAAATAGCTGTATATCCTTATCCCATGTGCATTATATCTTTAATCTAAATTCGTATATCTCTCACTCATAATAATTTTACATAACAATCTACTAGTACACAGTTACTAAGAAAAAAGATGGGCAGCTATTGATTATTATTAAAAGAGCAACATAAATTATAGTTACAAACAAAGGTCAGCTTAAAAGCAGCTTACTAATGGTACAGTACTGGTTTCGCGGTTGAAATCGGATTTCAATATGCTGTTTTATATACAGGAGCTCAAACAAAGCATTTGTAAAACTCCAACTCATCTATTAAATAGTTTAATATAATAAGATTTTGTTCATGAAGTTTTTTCATGCATTAAGATTGCATAAAAGCGAATGTAATTGAGTAGACGGGAAATAATAAATGCGATTCATTTCACCTTGCATTCTCGAGAGCTTTCGACTTCAGTCGATATTTTTATGAACGCGATAACTTTTATTGGAGTTGCTGAATTGAAATGGAGCGTTTTTTAAATATCTATATAAGTACACATTTTCTGTTATAGTTTTGTATAAAATACAACATTCTCTTACAATTACGGACTCAATCGCACGAAGTATGCAATAAAAAGTTGACGGCATATACATAAACTAATGATGTACCTACTTACATTGAATTTTATGATCTTATCTTATGAAGTAATAAGCAATGGGTTGGGTAGGTATATCTTTGGATCGAGGTAGGTAACGTAACGACCATCGACGAAAGCGTACTGTGGATACAATGACATCGAGAAATTGCCAACGAGCTATTATTTTGCGAAGAATACGAAACCCTATATTGCTATGCCTGGAGTCAAATTGCATGGATACGGAAACGACATGCTTCACTATATACAGAATAACACATATAGTCAAGAGAATCAGATTAGAAAAGAGCATTCAAAGAGCTACAAAGAGGTAAGTTCGTGGTTTCACTACGAGATTAAGTCAGAAATAAGTAAAACGTAGATGAACGTGGTTACCGCCATAGTCAATAAAGCCGGAAAGTTCTTGAACTGAGGCTATGAATCAACAAGCCTAGCGTCGGACGTCCACTAGCATGATAGTTGAATGAATAAGTGAAAGCTGCTGCATCCGTTATGGCTATTATAGCTAAGTCAAAATTACTTATTAAAGCTTAATGTGTAGTGTCCTTTTATGCCATCATATAATTCCATGCGTTAGGTTATGGCTTATGGAGTAGAAGCACGTAGGGCAGGCACACTAGAGACCACCCTTCGTCGCCCTAACCCGCCTGTCTACCTAGGTGGCGTTTTGTCTCAACATCAGTGACCACACCCTTTATCCTTCGACAATGCTGTTTCAAGTTTATTACAATTTCTGTTCTATCTTTGTAATGAAATGAAATTTGTTTCTAGTTTTAGTTCATCTAGTTATATTACTATTATGTATCCCAAAGCTTGCTCCATTAGACCTGTGAGTCACGAATGCTACAAACACCAACATAGAGACTTGCGTATGGTTTCTCAGATCACACACGTAGGTGTGTGATGTGTTTAGAGACTTGGCATAACGATTGCCAAGTCTCTTAAGATCCCATAAAAATGCGAAGATCTTACTACCACTTCACTTATTCAGGGATATGTTTACGTTTTTATTCCGCACTTCATTTATATGAGAAATAAGTAAATATATGATGTTAAAATACTTTTTACATTATGTTTAAAAACCAATTTCGAGTTACTTAAACATGCTTAAATACGTACAAGTCGGTAAATTTATAAGGTCCTATTTTTTATGTCCTGGTAAAGTCGGAAGTAATTTCAGGAGCCATAGGCATTAATAGCATTTAGGGTTTGGCAGTCGAACAAGGAAACCTTATACGTTCGCCATGTCTGCCTACAGTTTTGCAAAGAGACCATAAGTTTGAGTAAACTGTAATAATAATAAGAAATAATAATTTATTTCCAAGTACATGGTAGCTAAATTCTGTAATGCGTTTTAATTTCCTAATAATATGCCCAATTATTTTTCACAAAAAAAACAACGTGAAATTACTTTTTATAAGCTCGAAGCTATGATGATGATTATGAGTCAAAAACCTAAAACAATTCAGGTGGGCTCGAAGCCATATTCCGCACGTAATACAATACTGCAAGGAGTTATCCTGGGGGCATTAATTACGATACTCAGGTGCCCCATTAATTACAACTAACTCGGTCAGACGCGTCCTATCCCTTGAACCAGGCGTAACTAGTGTTACAATATACTAACTTAAATGTACCTATTATACAGGCTTAGGAATTGGTATTTTACTTACAGCTAGATTAATAACATTTTATTCACAAAAACCTATATTCATATTCATATCATTTATTGTCATACATGAAACACATATAAAATGTAAATTTACTAAAATTACCTAATTATAGTGTACAAGGTATGACTCGTCAGAACATAATATTTATTTATTTATTCATTATAATTACACTATCTTTACAGGAAAGCTTGTGTAATAAACATGTCAAATTATACTAAAAACCACATACATACATTACTTAAAAAAATACATTAAATTACCTTATTATATATATATGTTACGGCTAATACCCGAAGTGCGGCTACACCTAGTTCTAGCCGGTTAGAACTAGGTGTAGCCACTTGCTCTTGGTTAAACCTAGTATTAGCCGATTATTTTCGGGTAAAACTAGGTCTAGCCTTCATCATGCCGGCTACAACTAGGTCGAGCCATTCCCTGTTGGTTAAAACTAGGTCTAACCGATATCACTCCGGCTAGAACTAGGTCCAGACAATCCCTGTTGGATAAAACTTGTTATTCTAATAAATAGTTTATGTTACTTTATAAAAGTGTGATTTATAATTAAAATAACATTCTATAAATTATAATATGCAACTACTTATTGTCTGTTGTTAAAAAAATGTTCCTGATTGTTTCTATTATATTAAAAATTGCACACTATGTACAGCCAATCCCTGCTAGATAAACTAAGACACGCGCCGCTGCTGCAGATAGTGAGTCACAATCGCTAGTAGACCTGCAGTAGATCAGCAGCAGCAGCGCGTGTCTTAGTTTTATCTAGCAGGGATTGGCTGTACATAGTTGTAGCCGGCATGCTATCGGCATAGCTTTTTTTAGATATTAAAAAACATCCAATAAAAAGAAACGTAGAGAGTTTTTTTATTCTTATAAATCACATTGTAATAATTAACATACTAGGGGTGATCCAAAAGTAATGATAAACAGTTATTTCTAGAGCACACAAAAATACAAAAAAAATATCAGTCACTTGCTCAGTTACCCAGTAGTTCAGGAAAAAAAAATCATATAAATAGGCCACGATTCCCGGGAGTTACATTCATTTGAATACGAACTGTCAAGGTGTGAACATCAAAATGGGAAAACACGAAATCAGAGCTGTCATTAAACACCTCTGCTTGAAAAAAATGTCTACCAAAGACATACACAGCGACTTGGTGGAAACATTAGGGGATTCTTCTCCTCCATATTCCACAGTCGCACGCTGGGCTAAGGAGTTTAAGCTGGGAAGAACATCGACAGAAGACGATCACCGCGAAAAACGCCCATTGACGTCCCTCACTGAAGAAAATGTGAAAAAAGTTGAAGAAATTGTACTGGAAGATAGGAGAGTGACTATCAGGCACGCAGCTGAGGTCACAGGGATCTCATATGGCAGCTTTCAAAGAATCCTTGCGAACGAATTGCATATGAGAAAGGTCTCCGCGCGTCGGGTACCGAAAATGTTAAACGACGAGCAAATGAAGAAAAGTCGACATGTCAAGAGCAAATCTCGAAAAGTTCCAGGCAGACAAGGATAATTTTTTGTCACGTTTTGTGACTATGGACAAGACCTGGATCCACCATTTTGATCCAGATCCACCGAAATTTTACGATAATAGCGACGTGATGGCCGCGGTTGAGGACTTTTTTGAGAGTAAAGATAAAGATTTATCTAAGGGAATTTTAGGTTTAGAAAAGAGATGGACTGAATTTATAGACTTGCTAGAAGACTATGTTGAGAAATAAATTTATTTTTTAAATATATTCATTGTTTTTATTATGGATTATCATTACTTTTGGATCACCCCTCGTAAATTATTAGGAGTGCAATTTTTAATATAATAGGAACATCAGGAACATTTTTTAACAACAGACAATAAGTAAGTATTTGCATATTATAATTTAAGGAATGTAATTTTAATTATAAATCACACTTTTATAAAGTAACATAAACATATTTATCAGAATAACAAGTTTTATTCACCAGGAATTGTTTGGACCTAGTTCTAGCCGGAGTGATATCGGTTAGACCTAGTTTTATCCAACAGGGAATGGCTGGACCTAGTTGTAGCCGGCATGATGAAGGCTAGACCTAGTTTTACCCGAAAACAATCGGCTAATACTAGGTTTAACCAACAGTCAGTGGCTACACCTAGTTCTAACCGGCTAGAACTAGGTGTAGCCGCACTTCGGGTATTAGCCGTAACATATATATCATGTCAACATTTAAACCTAACTAACTACTTAATGTCCTATAAAAATAATGTCAAAAAAAAATATTAACTATAATGACGTCTAAGATTGGACATTCTATTATTGAAATTCTCATTATTAAATCGATACTGTCAAATGTTTTAACTAACGCATCCTTACAAGACTTTCTTACAATTTACTATTCTGTGACCTATCCCAGGACACCAAAACTGGGTTACAAGTTTAAAGCAAGGCCACCGATAAATAATAAGTTAACCCTCGGCGTCACGTTGTCTGAACGATCGTAAATATCCTGTTTTAATTGCTTACCTCCTGTAATTGAGGCAATACACGCAATGGGTTCTGGAAAGAAACGAAATATTTTACACATACTATTGATTTACTTACGGTTTTATAAATAACGGGTAAATTCAACTTAATAACTTACATATCACACAGCGACTTTTCATGAATTTTCTAGCGTATCTCCGCGGGATAACCGGTTTTTTTAGTGAATGAATTATCAAAATCCGCAACCGATAAAATCTTACAAATACAGTAAAACAAATTAGAATATCAAATTTTTTGATTTAGTCGCTGTGCAAAGTCACGGCTGAGAATCCTTTCTGAGTCGAAACGTATTTTTTCTGATTAGGTAAATTAATTTGAGGCATTTTTTTTATATACTCATAAAGACAAAATCCAAGAGAATGTAATTACCAATATGTTAATATTAAAAACGGCTTACGAACCTCACGATACAATGGATTAATTCTTAACATATTGGGCCTTTTTCATCAAGTGATCGACCTTTTACGTAAACAAACAAAGCAGTATAAGTATCGATTTACCATCAGAGTTCGACCCGTTAATTTTTAACGACATCGTCCCTAATTCCGTCGATTATATCTACATTACAGTTAGCTGTTTGGATGTTTGTGTCATCATAATGCACCCCGCGTCACCGGCCCAGCGGTCTTCTAAATAATTCATCTGAAAAGTATTTGTAGCTGGCCAAGTTTTAAAATAGATTTTAATAAAATTTCAAAAGTCGAAAGTGAGTTTGGAGTTTTATGCTATTTCAGTTATGGTGTTTCTCTTATATTACTCCATAAATAATATATGTACAGAAAATAATATGTGGCTCGTGTTGTTTTTTAGTATTTAAGTTTTAGTTCGATAACGTAGATATGAACCTACGTAACAAATTGATATTCTGAATATCAATGTTATTCGCAAAGTTATCTTTCTACTACAGCTAAGTAAAATATAACCCGTTTTCAAACATTCCCCGCAACAACGTCTTTTCTCGTCATCACGAAACAGTGAATTAACCTAGTTTTGATTATAAGTGAATTACCCAAACCCCAGGTTTTATTATTCAGTGCCGCGGGCAGAATGAAGTCTTTCTTGATGAGCTAAGTTTTAATTTAAAAAGACCAGTAACTTTTGGAAAATGGAAATTGTGACAGCGCTCAAGTTTCTGAAGTTTTTTTGCTCTTTATGCAAGAAATATTTGCGTTTTCACGTAGATGCATTATTTTGAACTCTTTTTAAGTAACAATAAATTCCACTAAATATGTTGTTCTAAAAGAAAGTTGTAACTGGATTACCAGGAAAGAGCTAAATTTCTTCATAGGTAACTGATTACCAAACCTCGGTTACCAAATCGGACGAAAGGGAAAGTTTTACACGGGTAAAAGTCTCCGCCAATAATTATTGTTTGAAATAAACAACAACATTTAATACTAGTAAATTAAAAATACACCTAGTCTGAAGCCCTAATATCTGATCCAAAATGGTTTTAAGATGTATATTGGTTGGTGCATAAGCAAAATTTTAAATGTATAAAATATAACTTCAACTAAAATTATAAATTCGTTAATTCCAATACTTACCAGACAAAACAAATTCTTATCTTACGAATAGATTGTTAAATATAGGTACTTCATAGATAGCGCCGTTAAAGACGATTACATCACATTACACAAATAACGTAAGGTCTCGGATGCTACGCTACGCGGTAAATAACGCCAAAGGTTCTGAATATGTACGTACAACGTCGCAGGTTCAAGTCTAATGTCGTTTGCTCACGCGACCGCTTGACAGAACTTTCTGTCGTCCATCATTACCAGCTTAGTTTTTATGTGAGCTCCTTGAAATAGATCTTGGTGGCACGAACTGTCGATTTGAATTTGTTATCGTAGACCGAAATACGTTATCGAAATTTCAAGAGCTTAAGAAGACTACCAACTAGTAAAGTTTAAGAAGTAATACGCTTTCCATTGCAGAATAACAAAACGTACATAATTGATGACGAAAAGAAATTAGATTTAAGTTAGACAAATATGGTGGGAATTGGTATTAGTTTTAATCAGGATTATAATGATGTTATGGTTTTTGAAAAGTTTTCGAAAAGGTTATTAATATTTATCGGTATTTACAGGAGAACCAATTTTTGTAGATAGATAATTAATTAAACCACTATGAAGATCACTAAGAAGTATTGTTTTACTCTTATCCATGTGAAAATTATGTTTATGAAGAAAAGAAGTTTACGTAAGTTTAGGAAAGCGAAACGAATCAAGAACACACGAAATACAATAGAAGACTGGGAACCGAATCGAATGCCCTTTCTCAATGTATTTTCACTAACCGTTTCAATAGAACCTTTTATTTGTCAGGTGCAAGAACAATATCTGAGCCTACGAGTACGGGTAGCGTAAATACTGATAAGCAAGCTGTGTCGGACGGCTGGCTTATTTCTACCGATTCTTTAGTATGCCTCGCACGGGAGAATATTGATCTGAAATTTATTCGGAGACAAAATTCACAGGGCTTGTATACCTACTTATTTTTAGCTTGAAGATATATTTAACACTTCTGCAACAGCTATAATGAAACTTTGTGTAAAACGAGAGTAACCTTATAGGTATGCAAAATATAGCTTTCATATATACTTTTTAGATAGGATTTTTTATCGTTAGAAATCCCAAACAAAAATTAGCAATACCTGCACAGCATTAGAATTATGGTTCAGCTTCATTTTATTTCCATTTTCGATGTCGACATTGGCTGAATTGCAGCAAATTACGCAATGCTGCGTAAACAATAGAGAAATAGATGTTTCTTCGTACTTTTTTATGTATATTTTATATTTACTCAATTATTTATGACAAGCTCGCTGCGTCCGCGTAGCAGCTTTGGCGGCTTCATTATAGATTGTCCCACAGGAATCGGATATTTTATTTCAAACTTCATTATTATAAAAAGACCGTGCATTTTCTGTATTTTAAATAAAAAATTATGACGATGCATCTTCAGTAAGGATAGCTTTTTATGTTTTAAAGTCGAATTTCATACCCACCATTTTGGCCAAAACTGTATTTTCACGCTCGCACCTAGGCAGCTAAATAAGCGTCTGCATAAAGCTTTGTACGTTGTACGAGATAGGATAAGCATTTTCACGAAATATTTTCAACGAAACGTTCAATATTTTGAGATGACAAACGATGTCAGCTCCGAATAATGTAACGGTGAGATATCCTGCGAACATGGGATGCCAATATGCTCTGCTACTTTTGTTTTACTATGTGCTTATATGTGTATAAGCACATAGTAAAACAAATACCTAATTTTCTTAAATATGTATTATATTATACACTTAAAAGCAAGTTTACTTATTTTCTAATCTTTACTGATATTATAAACGCTAAAGCAAACACATATTTTACGCAAAAACAATCAGAACTATTTAATAGGTAATTTTTAATACTTTAAAATAGTTTGGGTTCTACTACATAAGAATATTAAGAATTACTTCTTTTAGTAGGTTTCGACCACTAAGGTATTTTACGGTTCTGACTGCAAAAAGTATTACAAAGCAATAAAGTTAACTATAAAATCTGCACCCGACGTGTATCGTACTACAGCAATGTTAGAGCATACGTTCCCTAGGGAGCAATAAACTGTGCGGACAATTTGTTTAATCAAAAACAAATGTAGGCCTCCAACCCCCGGGCTTTACGCGGACAGATGAGAGATGAAACTGTTTTGTAGAGCGGAGAGTGGAAAGTTTTACAAAGAAAATTTACTAACGGTATTCTAGATATAATGCTAAAAATGTCGAGCTATATCTTTCAACCTATGTTATGTATATAATTATTAACATAAAAATAACATTCACCATTACCTCAATGTTACACAATTTAACAATAACATGCAAGCCTTGTTAAAAAATCAAGTTTTTTCGTCAAATTTGTTAGGTAGTATACCCGATATTTTTTATCTGTGCCCGGGTAACTTGAACCTTTGTTTTTTCTCCCTGACAAAATAGGATATATCCTGTTGCGCGATATTAGCAGTAGCCCGTAAAAAGTTGACAAACAGTCATAGAAATGAAACGTGTAGATGATTTTCTCGAGTTGATGGTTCGTTTCGGGAGGTGCGCGTAAGAAATGTCTTTGTTTGTTTACTTTTAGGACCTCATCTTAACTTTTTACTCAGAATTTTTTGACAAAACAAAAAAAAACAATTGAGAAAAATATTTCAGTGGATTTTCAGTTTTTGTCATAAAACACTGCGTTAGGATTTGGAAGTCGCAATTTTGATTATATCTTGTAGAATAATCGTTGAGATTTTATTTGAAAAAGTTGAATATAATTTTTCAATCTTAATCTTCTTAGCACACACACAGTATACGAACAAAGATGAACGACTAACCTAACCTATTTGAGTAATAATGTTGCCATTACTAGTACCTACCAATGTAGTTATGAAAATCCGTGCTTATTTGATATTCTCATGAAAATTGTACCGAGATGAGGCAGAGTTATTGGAGACGTGACCCGCGCCCCGTGAGCTGAATACACGCGACAATATTTACTTGCAACAACGAGTTCATACGGAAATCTTGTATAATATATAGTTGAATCAGAATTGATGAGGCAGAAAAAATAAAGAACTGGATAGAAAGCAAAGACTCGTTCTGAGAACAGTGCTTGTTCTGAGTTTGGAGTATAAGACTATTGGAAACGTAGTATTTTATGTTTCGTGTGAATTTTATACTTTGAATAACCTTCTACCTACTCAATAAAATAACATGTCTTATATTTAAAAATAGAATATTTCTTTAACTTATCTTCTCTACACATAATTTAAATTTTATGTCATTAGCGTAAGGATCTTGCCTCATTGTATGCTTTATTGTAGGGCAAAAGTCACACAAGTATCTGTTAATAATACATAACAGAGGGCATTTTAACATCTTTATCATCATCAATTCAGCAGATAATGTAAGTAACGAAAAAAGTATCTGCAGACATGAGTCACAATGAATGAAAACGTGAGCCGAATACTGACAATATAACAACACTGGAGAAGATAACGTGATGAAAATGTTATCATATTACTGCATCACTATTTTATTTATCGAAATGAACCAATTTCTGCTTTATTTTGAATTATATTGAATATTTTAAACTATGCTTCATTTTTAGGCAATACACATTGAACAGTGTTAAACATTTTAGGTTTTTAATTTAAAACAGGTCACATTCAAACTGACATAAAATATTTATGTGAAAGGACAAACAAATGCAAACTTTTTGCTGAAATCATCTGTGTTGAAGTAGGTTAAAGTCGGAATTCCTCAATTTTAATTAGCTTTCTGTTATATACAGTTACCTGTATCTAGTATTATGTATTTGTGTTATTTAGTATCTACAGCCTTAGTTTGGCACACTTTAAGGTTTACCTACGTAATCTGATATTTCCTGATGGCAAACCATGACAGTGAGTCACGCTGCCTCGGGCCGGTCATCTATCATAATGGCATTAACTTCGAGTGACTAGTCACTTTTATTTCACGGTCGGACGGGCATTTTCCCATGAACAACTGCTGTGTAAAGTGATCTCCATTGATAATATTATGATGGAAATGGTCACGGGGCAATAAAGACTTTGAGTTGTTTACGATAATACAGCAAAAAGAGAAAACATAAATTAGAATAAACCTGTATATTTAATTTTTTAACAATTTGTTTAAGTGAATTGTCATTTGTTTCCTGATTTATAAATGCGTTTTCGCTTTTAGTTTTGTAATCTATCAAAACACGTAGGTATATGTATTATATATAAGCTTATGTTGTCTTGTCTATTGTAGTTTTCTGTCATTTGATTTTTCGCTGGTTTATGGTTTTTAACCTACTAGACAAAAACCAAAAATGGGACTATTTAATAATACGTAAGTTTCACACTGAGACGAAACTGAAACTTGCTTCGTTAAAAAAATAAACTTATCCTTTTTCCTGTCACCAAACAAACCCACTTTCCAAAGATAAAGATACCCATGTCCGTAACAGACACACCGACATATCCAATAACATAAAACAAAACTGCAAGCTCCAATATCCCTTCATCCCATTTGAGCCGTAAAAAACGCGGAGGCGGACTAAAGAAATATGACACACATAAATACTGACTTCAGACGTTACCAATCCTTTTAGAATTATTACACGTTTTATATTTTCTCAAAATGCAATGTTCTCTTTTAAGTTAGCGGAGTCTGTAAATTGAAAGTAAAATCACCATCACTAAACTTTCAATATCCAAAAAAAAATCACTAATAAACGTTTAAAAACACGTCACATAAAAGTTTCACAAATTGACAATGCGTTTTAAAGCTGGATGCACACGAAATCCACTTTCCCAATTTTCACTTTTCGCTAACGTCATTACGCACATGGTAGAAAATCCGGTTAAATCCAGTTTGGGGTAGCGCGCGCGTAGTCTCGGGTTGGGAGTCACACTGCCGCCAACCCTACGGAAAAACAACTTTCCATGCAGCCTCTCCCCGCCCCACTACAGATGCGCACTTGCAGTCTTTACTTCGGTTTCCTTCGACTTTCTGATTAAACTGTCCAATTAGGGTAAAGGTCGAGGAATTTTCTTCAGATTGTAAAATGATTACATTTTCTTTGAGGAAAATGCTGCATATCAGCGTGAAGAGGTAAAGCTAATTATAAAAAGTTATATTAAGCGTACCTTAGATTCAAAGTGAGTAACAGAGATAAGGCAAGTCTTTATAGGATAAATTTACGATTTCTTTTTTAATTTAAAAAATCACATTTGTGTTTTAGTTGAATCTGTAAATTTAATTTAATATAATATTATTTTAACATACCAAACGAATAGTCGTACGGGTTAATAAAATAGCAAAATTACTTGTGTATATTGTAAAGATGACATATTGGTCTCCTGTTTTTTTTTTATAATATGATAAAGGTACTTACCTATGTTATTAAAGTATTAATATAAATTAATTATTTATTTGCTATGGCTAAATGGCTTATTCCACTTTACCCCAAAAAAACTTCCACTTCAACCCCAAAACGTTTTTGAAAATCAAATTTAAAATTAATCTTTACTTTTAAGTATAGTCAACAGAAAAATTCAAAATAATGCTTGAGGACTGATAACTCATCAATTTGAAAAAAAAATACTTATCGAATAAATATTATCTGGAATTATCTAACAAACGATTACTCGGCAAAATCACACACGTGCTAGTCTTCGTAGTGAGTATAATAAAGCGATCACAAAATGAATCAAACTAATCTACTTATGTTATATTTGTATGAATGTTTGTTACACAAATACTAATAAACGCATTTTAGTAAAACATACAACAAAAGTATCTCTGAATAAGACAGCTTGATATTGCAGCAAATCCAATATAAAGAGGGGGACAAAACGCTTTAATAAAACCTTGGGTTTTTCCAAAATATTTCATGATTATAAACTTTTTTTAATTTATAATCCTAGTAATTAGCCAGAACGTTGTTGAATTTTATAACCAATAAGGGAACCAGCTTCCCTTAAAGGCAAAATGGAACGCAATTCCATTTATACAACCTTAATATTCAACCAACTATTTCCACAAATCTCCGAACGCAATTAACATAAAAGAACCCTTGCAATTTCCATAAAAACGGCGCTAAAACAAACCCATTCAATCCTCATTACCACTCCAAACAATGTTAACAAAAGTGAACAAAAATAGCACTATCTGCGTCGCGCGGTTATTTATGTGTTCAGGAACATGCGATAAGTGTTCGTTTTCGTCCCAGATTCACGCCGCGGGGTAAAGGCTTCCTGTGGCGTCTGGCAGTGGTTCGGTTGTAAGCAGCCTTATGTGTAGTGATGGTTGCAACTGCTGCCGTATTGCTTCTTTGAAGAATAGTTCTGACTCTACAGACACTAAGCGGTTTGTTTTATCTGGTGCATAGTGTCAGATCTCCACAATTAGACTTACGTTTACTTGTGTACATTTACATAAAACTCTTACATTCTGGAATACTATAAAGCCAATAATGTAATTTTTATTCGACAGTCGAAATGTGAACCGCTTCTCAAAGTTGACTCCTTTCATAAGCATTACTAAACTAGACTCTCAAAGCTTAGGGATACAATAGGAAAACTATAAAACAAAGTATTCTCCCAAACTAGCCAGGGTCGAGTCACGTCGTCCATAACTCGAACTGACATCTAAAGCAGGATGCCTTTTTGATCTTCCACGATTCAAGTCAAATCGTTATATAGAAAACAGGTAACATTTTAGTCAGAAACACTATTGAAAATCTCTGAAATGAACATGTTATGAACGAGCCAGGGTTAAATTATTATGTAAACAGTTTTAGCACTATTTAACATTTTTAGTTCGACATTATTTTGTTAAGTTATATTAATAAATTAAATTATTATTTTACTATTATAAATTATGTACATAGATTATGCGTTCACGGTAAGGCCTCAATATAATATTTTTCCAAGTCATCATAAATCAACCCCATAACTGGAAACTGGGTATCTCCAATAGACACAAATAACAAATATAGGTTTTAGGGAAACGATATTCCGGTACATATCTTTACGGTACAGACCTTCGTATAATAAACCTTCTTTCCGGATAAATCCTGCCAGGACAACAGAAAAATAACAGTATTACCCAAGTTTGAAACTAAAATACTACGCTAAGCACGATCAAGGGATAAAGGGGAGGATATTGATGTTTTGTAGAATTTTCAACATCAAGTTGGCACTTATCCCATGAGTGCGGAAGCATGAATAGTCTCGATAATACTTTAAAACTTTTCCTTACAAAAATCTTCTTTCAAAGTCCTTATGAAATATAAATACTTTTGACATCGCAGGAATATATCAATACAAATTTATTGTTATGAAGCGCAATAATTTCACTTTTTTCGTAGCATCTGTTCAACTCCTAAGGAATTCACGACAATTTGTACACGTGATTTTTTATTTTGATTTGTGAGTTTTGCTCTTATTTTTAAATACATATAACAAAATACAGGCGTAAATTGCAGGCACTTCATGAAAATAGCCTAAAACAAAGTGCCTTATTGAACAACGCCTAAATGTTGGCGAACTCATTACGTAATCGTTTTCATATATATTGAGACTAAGATAGATTGTGGTTCGGAGCTTGGTTGAAGAATAGTTAGTGCTAGACTATAACTAATGGCTACCCTCTTCATCTTTGGAACGGCGCAATAATTTCTAGAACTACGTTTATGTATTCGAAGCTGAGTGAACATTACTAACAGCCTACGGCGTAGCACGCAATAAGTTGCTACACATTAAGAACCATAAGGTGATAAATATGAACTTCGTGCGTTTACTTTTTCATTCCATTATGAATATAAGTTCAACTTATCACATCAAATAATTCGAAAAGTTTTATAATTTTCTGCTACATGGTTTTTATACGAGAGCAGCATCACTCTTTAACAGTGATTCGAATTCTATGCTGGTTTTCTAGGGCTGAAGTCATATAAGGTGGCCTATGTGGACATTGATGGAGCAATGGACTTTCGATAGCTGAAATGATGATGATGAAAATATTTCAACACCTGGTTGGTGGTAAGTTGTAGCGGGCCGAAAGCAACAAAAACAAAACCATGTTTATTATTAAAACACAGCTAAAAAACCACCTACTTTTCTTTGAAAACATAATTATATTTTAATCTGTGCAAAAACAACTCGAAGAATGTACAAACACCTAACTCATAAAAAGTCTCCCTTAATTGAAGTAGTTGCCGCATGCTCATCCATTTTTACGCATCGGTAGTCGTATAAATTAGAAGTGCAACACCGACCCCTAAACAAGGTATCGTCAACAACAAAAGTCATTTTTTAATAAACGGACAACAGTTTTACGATGTTTAAAAACACACAGACTATTCTTCATGCTCATGATAATTTTCCTACAAAACATCATAGTTCATATTTGACTAAAGACGTCATATACGCTAACAGTATTATTTTTAAAATGTTGTGGCAAAATCTCTTAAAAATAATTAAAATACATGTTAAAATGCGAGATCCAAGATATAACTCGTGTAACTATTTCGTTTTAAACTTGAATAATTATTTACAATGCAGACTAGCATGTCGACAAAATAAATTTATCATAGATTTACTTTACTTCTTTTTATTCCTTCTGTCCAGCCATACTTACTCTTAGGACTTAGTGAAACTTATTTTATCACTAGAACTCCGATTTATAATTTCAAACGTATTTTTGCGTACAAAGTAATATTAAACAGTTACTTATACAAAAAGTAAATTTTCAAAATAGTAACAGAAGGGTTCCTAGAAGTTTCCAACTAAATGTGTTGTCTTATTTGGTCAACGTTTTTGTTATTGATTGTACATCCTCCCCATGACTTGCACTTTGAATGCACATTTTAATGGGTTTGTTCTCTTGAAAGAGGGTTGTACTAACTGAATTACATTCTGTGACGGCATGGTAATTGTGCTGAAATATTTCAGGCGTAACTTCCAGTAGGCGTATACTGTAATTAAAGAACTTTGGTCGTATCTTCGGGTTACGATTGTGAATTGTGAGGTCAGATTAAAGTTGCTTAATGTGGCTTGTTTATTTCCATTACTACTATTCTGTATTATCTAGCGCGTAGACTTTTAAAGTTGAGTTTTAGATACATTTAGGTTGGTACTTTAACCGATCTAAATAGCTTATCTTTACTTCCAGAATTAAAAGAGCTAGCGGACAGAAAAAGCAATGAAACTTTTTCGAATCGGGTGTCATAGTTAACTAATTTGAATAAAAAGCAAACTAAAGCAAGTATAGTACCATAACAAAGGGTTAACCATTTTTTTCTATCAAAAGTAATTTCGCTTTGTCTTATCTGTTTACCTAGCAAGAATGCAAACAGCATCTTCCGTTATCCCATCTATAACATCCAATAATCCTACCAAAATAAAACGCTTGCAACTGAATCGGAAACATTTGCAATACGGGTATTATCCTATAAAGTACTGCATCACTAGCTTTGAACGTTAGTCCTAATGTAGGCAGTTCGAGGGGTCCCTCCCTACGACTTAAGGCGCAGTGTGACTCAGGATCGTTCTCAATATGGATTACTACAATAAAAGTTTAGTGAGATTGATTCAACATTCAATATTTTGTAAGACATTGTTGCTGTAGTGGTAAGTGTTAAAAGTGGTTAAGTCATAAACTGCTTAAGTTGTTATATTTTTTAGTTTTATGTGAGTAGTAAATTTATCTAGTTTCGATTGGTTGTCAATAATCATTAGAATTACAACCCATTATAATGTCCAAGTACGGGAAACCCCTTCCCAATATAAACTATTATACATACCTAGCTCTTGGAGTAATATGATATAATCACGCTATAGTATGTGATTGTGTTTGTAATAACTTAGTGTAGTAGAAATAAAACGATGATTTACGGTACATAATTCCCTTCATCTACAAGACTACAAAAATCACAATAATTAAAAAAGAGATCATTTCAAAGACAAAGTACCATGTAGAAAAGTTTTATTTCCATTGACAAAACTAATGTAATTTTTTCTATTTCGGGGGTGTAGTAGAACGGCCCTCACGGCGTGTGGCGATCATAAATTGCTTCGGTTTGATTACGGCGAGATCTTGCACTGCACGCCCTCCGTGCACCGGTGCATTCATGTACAGCGGGATGCATCTATCGAGCGAATTTTTAACGAAGGTAAGATAATATCGGTTAATTTCCCATCACAGACCAATATATCTACCTGGACGTTTTACGTAAAATAAATTAATTATTAAGTACACTATGTTTACTAAAACGAATGTGAAATCAATATTTCATCATTAATTTACGTAGGGAATTAATTGAGATTCAGACTTTAATACGTATTTTAAGTGAGTAAAACCGTGATGTGGTTGCTTTGGTTATTTTTTCACTTAGACGGTAACTGTGCCAAAATATAATGTAATAGACATTATCAGAAGATTGAAAAATTAACACTGTGCAAAAAAAACTGCCTGTACAGCGCAATTGAAAAAGTCAGGTGTATTTTAATGAGGCAGTTTTATTATAGTTAAATTCACAACCGTTGATAAATAAACTATACCTACACAAGGTTGATTTTAATTCCACATCATTCTGTAGATAAATTTCGCCACATTGCCATATACTTTTGGGATTAGTGTTGTAAGAGGGGATCATTTATTTCCTTTTCTATTCAACGAATTCCAAAACTTTGGCCTTCTACAGTTTCTCAAACTTTATAAGAAATTAAGTTTTATTAATTTATATTAGAGAAGTTTATTTAAAACAACAAAGCTTAATATTCGTGGTTTAATAATGAGATAAGACTAGACTAACAGTATCATCATTTGTCTGTAATGAAACACATTAATTCCAACTAGCATTGTACATAACATACCTACCTATTAATCGAAGCTTATATAGAATCTATTAAATCTATGAACCTAATAAGTTTAATGAGAATGCTGCAATGTTGTGAACTGATATCTATATCGGACCGATCGTAAGCTAAAAAATAAGAATAATAAAAGTCTAAATAAAATAAATACTTAAATAAATTAAATCGAGTTAATAAATCTATTACGTAAAAGAAACTTATTCTTGGCTGAATATTATATTACACATTTAATTTTATCAATTTTAATAAATAGGTATAATTATAAAGATTGCATGGTCCTAAAATTGTCTAAGTTTGAGAATCTTCGTGTTTTCGTGTGAATGATCGCAGCTAGCGAGATGTAGGATTTGATGAAAGAATCGGGAAACCCAGGGGTGGTGACGTCATCGATAGCATTCTGTATAAGATGCAGGAGATAAATTTAAAAGCTCATAAGATGTAGCAAACAATATTACTTTACTATTTTATTCTTTGCATTGATTGTTCGCTATAAGGAATAATTATATTATGATTTTATGAATTAATGTTATATAATCACTAGGGATGCCCCGATACACCTTTTTGCCGATACGATACCGATACCGATAATCTTGTAAAAATATCGGCGATACCGATGCCGATACCGATACGCTTATTAAATTCAAAAATGAAGGTAAAATAAATATAACACTAGTCAGATTATTTTTTTATGAATATAAAAAGAACAAAATATAACAGAACAGACGAAATAACACCGTTTAAAACTATAGACAGGTTAAGATTAAGTAGTCGCTAGTTTTTGTAATTAAAATTAACATTGATGAGATTTTTGTTTAAAAAAGTATTCTTAAGTTTTGCAGAGAAAGGAGATTTCGCAAATCTGTTTGAATAAGACCTGCGGTGGAAAATAGTCTCTCAGATGCGACAGAACTCATATCCAACATTTTGGGAAAGTCAACATTTCGGGAATCCAACATTTTAGGAATTCAACATTTTGAACCTGGATGATTTAGAAACTAAAGTACTTCTGCGCCATTTTTTTCAAGTTTGGGTATAAGACGTCATTGCGCCAGAAAACAAACGGATATGCGCCTCTCGATATATTAGGAGACCTAAGGTATCTCTCGACATCATCTCTCGAGAATTGCAGCTCAGGGTAGACAGGGGCTCATTTTCCTCGAACTCTCTAATAATATTTTCACAAACGCTCCAAAGCCCGCCCGTTTACATTACATTTTTAAAGCGCGAAATTTGAAAAGTATCGTTGAATCGGCCATAAAAATATCGCCGATGCCGATATATCGGCAAACTTCGAATATCGCCGATATATCGGTATCGGTATCGGTATCGGATGCATCCCTAAATCACATAATACATTGAGATGAGCGTAATTTTTAAAAGATAAGTTCTGTACCAACATTTTCTATCAACCAAAATAAAGCTTTTCTTAAGTTCTGTTCAATCAGTCTGAATCTTACATCAATTCGAGGTCACGCGCTGGTAATTTATAAATTAACTGACCATTCACACCAAGCTCGATAAATCAGTTCAAGCCATACATCAAGCCACTTGACCTTGGCGTTCAAAATGCGATGCAGCAAAAAGTTTCGTGTCACACTGCAGCATGTCACGTGATTTAGGACGGCGCGACGCACAGAGTAGTTCTGAGTTCGACCCATACGGGAACGGATTTAGTATGGGTAATTGGATTATAATTGGATGTCGTATTTGTTTTCTTAATTGACAGGAATTATATTTACTTATAGCTGCTAAGATTTATATGCCAAAACCTCTATGGCCAAAACAATCATTATGAATATAGAAAAGTTAACATAACAACTTTTTTTAGTCAGAAGTTAATATACAAAAAAATATAATTTACATTATAAATATTTTTTCAAACCTGAGTGCAGTTCCTGAGCGCGTTCAAACGAACAAACTCTTTAGCTTTATATTATATTTTTAAAAATTAATTATTTTTATTACACGTAATTTAAATTTAGGGCACTTTTAATGTGTATCGTTGCGTTAATAATTTTAATATAGGTTAATCCTAAGTACATCCCTGTCGCGTTGCCAGCGGCAGGATTAACCATCGTCTGTTAATTACGACAAATGGTCACTGTACAACGACTAATAGCCCGGTTAGGTGGATGCTGATATCTGATGTAAATTGCCAAACAAACACATTTGGGTATAGATAATTATGCAGATAAGCTGTGGTAATTGAAGACATCATCGTTTCTTGATTGACTTGCTAGAGCTAGTAGAATATTATGAAATGTATAGGACACAAACATTAATATCAAGGCAGGGGCAAAAGTATATTAGCGAAGACAACTTTCTGTATTTTTCTACTTTATTTCTTGCAAACAACATGAAAAAGCTTAACCTGCGATGTTGAGTTTATAAATGCCATCTAGTATCGAATAGCGGCAATAAAACTCTTAATAGTGACCGAACGCACCCTTTTTTCTGTAACACTTATAAATGTGGAAAATACTTGATAGAGGGCGTGATTCTGCCATGCGGGCGCAATAAGTTGTTTCATGGTAAATGTATATAAAAGCAGCGCAATGCAACTATCTTATGAGTCAAATACAATTTTATGTTAGACAGTTTATAGGAGCCCAGGGTTATAAAGGTAATATTAAATCGTTTTATCTTTCAAAATCGTCCTTAGGGCTTACATAATATGTGTTAGGTACCTACTCATAGAACTGTTATAACCACAAAGAGGCCCCCTAATTCTGTCTTAAAATTTAAACATTACTCAAGCAAGACATCCTGTAATCACTTGAAAAAAAAAGGATGTTTTAAGGCCAGTTATTTTTCAGAGAAATAAAATGTATTTGCTTTGTCATTTAAACTTGGAAATAAAACTAGAGCTCCAACGAGCTTGTGGAAGGAGAAGCCGTAAGGATTCTGGTTCCAGGCTCAGAGGTCGTAAACCTCCGGCCCGCAGTTTAATCTCTCGGAAAATTTGAATCCAGATAAAGGCGCTTGCGGAGGCTTTTAATTAACTTTGATGCAAGATCGTTGAATTTATTTGTTGACTTCATCTTGTCGTTTCAAATGTTGTAAAATAAGCCACTTTATAATTTTATAAACTAATAAGGTCAAATATCTTATGATAGTGTGTCTACAACGATATGAAAGTGTGTCACTATCTTAGATATAAAAATATAATGTATTTCCTTTACTTTATAGGTAACTTGACATCCACATTGAATCTGTTAAAAATAATGAATAATATTTATTTATCCATAAAATTAGACAAAAATCCAGCAAGAATCAGCAAGAAAGTAAACTTTTAAATAAGTAAATTAATGTTTCGGAAAATGAATCGGAATTACATCGACCCCCATTGAATTGAGAGACGAGACTCAAGATGTACCTACTCTCCGTGTTTACCCGACGATACGAAAGTGGGTTACTCGTTTTCTATGCTAATCCTAATGAGTCCGTAGCAGGATGAAAAGGCTCATTTTTCTAACTAGCAAAATATATTAAAAAAAAACTAGAATTTAACATGTTTAAATATTAAATTACAGAGGATTTCGTATTGTGCAGCGAGTTTTGTTTAATTTTATCAATGGTGATGTATTATTTAGAATATTACGTATGTTTGTATCGTTTTACATACAATCTTCATTCTAAGCACAATTAATAGCCAAAAATAAATTAATGTTTCTCATAACTTTTGAAAAGTTATAAATTCCGTGATATTTAAAAGTGATGATAATAAACAGTGACCGCCACACTAGTGGTGTAAACATCTGTCACTGCCCTTATCCTAAAGCTCCCTCTACTCTCGAGGGATGACAATGAGAAATGATGCTGCGACATTATCAGAAGTCGCCATTTTCACTACAAATACACAGCTCCATAACACTTCGAGGATCAATGACCTCAATTCATTCAAAACCGTCATAAGAAAAATTTCATAAAAAAACTCGATATAAAAGACAGAATCGCCTACAACCTCCCAGCCAAACACGCTCCTATCGACCTTGTAAAATGGCCATCATAAAAATATACCCAACGACCCTTTTTCATAAAAACCCGGAATTTACCAAACCCGGCGTATCACAAGGGCTCTAACACACCTACTTAAGAGTTGCCAGATTAAATTCAGTGTAAACGTTATAAAAACACAAAGCGCCACAAAAGCCTCGAACTAGCGGGATCGGGGAAATTGCCAAAGTTTGTATATACGACACGCTCTGAAAAACTCGACAAAGGTACAAAGGTATGCGAGCTCATAAGAGCGGAAAATTCGATTTTCTGCTCCGCGCCTCCGACGGCGAGGTCCACGTAGGGCCAACCCTTTCGGAAACACTACGTTAATCAAATTCAGTAAGCCAATTTCCGGCAATATAGATAGGAAAATCACAATATATCGCCGCGATAGGGCCATCGAATGGGAATGGCGTCCTGCGGCTATAAGCACACATTTTGCTGACCACTTCCCTTATATTGCAAAAGCTGGGAATAGAAATGGCTGGAATGACCTAGATTGGTTTGTCTAGTCCGTTTTGGAAATAGGACGTTCGATAGAGCCGTCTGTGTCAGCAGGGTGTCTTATTTATTAGTGAAAAATAACAGGTGAGTTTACTATAAGAATAATTACAGTATAGTCGGGTTATTTGCTCATGTTCTAGCGCTTTCAAGTGTGTTTTAGTCCTTGTGAATTCTTTTACTAGTAGTCTGAAATACGCTGATAATAAGTTCACTATAGAATAATCCTACAAGAAATAAATGTATTTCTTTGACGAACAACAGCTATCAAGTAATATGTAGAAGAATATACTGTTTTAATATATAAGTATTTACTTATACGGTATACGGTAAGCTATCCTATATTACTATAGGATAGAACTATTTTTATCTTGTTAGCCTATCTCCAAAACAACGCCATCATCAAAACATAAGCAAAATCGAAAAACGATAAGCACAAGATGTTACTTCGTACTTTCTCACAATACAACCTACAGACATCACAGAGAACACGCACTGCGAAAACAAAGGGAACATAAAATCGTTAAATATTTTGTTATAAACATTTTATCTTTTTTGTATTTCTTTACCAAGTTGTATTAGAGTTTTAGAACTTTTTTTAATTATTGTCTTAAGGTATCGTCTTTAGGTAAACTCTTATTTTAATGGCCCTGGTAAACATCGAATAAAACATATGCTAATACATATATACATGTTGCTAGATGAAGATAAGTAGGTAATATAACGCCGTGTTTCAGATATGTGCTGGTAGGTCTAGCTAGAGGTAAGTTTAATAAAGATGCATAAAATGTAAAAAAGATATAGATGACGACTGACAATAGAAAAATAAAAGAGAAATATTTGTGCCGAGCCCATAATAATGTGCATCTTTGTCGTATTTGAGAAGATGGATTATCTCGAGAACAGAAAATAATGCACTTTTTTTTAATTAAACATAAAGGTGAAAGTCATCATCGCAGTACAGGCGGACCTAGTTGTAGAATTTCAGGCAGATGCCGACTCAATGTGGGTCGCTGTTGATAAATGTGCCAGAGAGGGGGCGGGGGCAGAATAAAGGCCTTAGATAAGGCCCGAATTAAATCCGGACACTTAAGATGGTAAACGACAGTTATAAAACTTTTTTTGGATAATCTCATTGCTATTCGCGTAATAAATATGTCGAGGGTTTAATAAAGTGGTTCAATGCGGTAAAGACAGAGGTTTTTCAACGGGACAGGAAGGGATCGAAACTCTTATTCTGATCTTTTCTCAAGACGAACCGGGAAAAAATATTACTTATTTATTTTCACTTAGTTTTCATAGCCCAACTCACATGGTAAAGTTACGCCAAACCACATATAGATCGGTTTACCCACGGACCAATACAAGGTATACCCATCCAAAGCTTTATATCCACAGATAGACAAACAAAAATAAGTTTAATTATTATTTAAAGCAGGAATTAGTATCTTAATGAGGGTTCAAACAAGGGATAAAGTCCAAACAATTCATTAAACTTTATTCTGTAGACGCTCTCAAAGCAACACAAGATTAAGTCTCTTGCACCTGCAATGCATTAATGAGCCTCTAAACTCCAGCAAATTCACAACACTGCAAATTTCATACTCTCAGCACATTCTCTTAGCCACGTAGTTCCATCACCACAGAAGATCGAATACCGCATCCAAAGGAAACTAAACTTAAGGATATGGGGATAAAACTTATTTTGTATTGTGGATATATTGTGCTAAAACTGCAGGCCCTTCGTCGCGTCCCGTAAATGCTATTTCAGGAACAACGCCATTCAATTTAGAGACGCAATTGTAGCAAGAGAAAGTTGTTTTTCAGTTGTTGCTTATTGAAGAAGTTTTTCAGGACGGTATTACGACACATTAGCCGACACTGTTACCTTTATTAATGTGGCACAGGGTCTGAGATTAGGGCGCGTTATCATGGAAAAAATCTAAGTAATAGTCTTATAGCCGCTGTAGATAGATACCTAAGGATTCTAACAAAACCAGTGGAAACAATGATGCCTAAAAACAGGCTTTACGTAAACCTGTATTCATATGAAACCAAACTATGATAGTATTTTGTACAAACGTATCTTAATATAGACTAAGAAATATTTGTGTAGGTAAAGATGTCAGATTATGGATTATCTTCGGGTAATATGAACAAACAACTTGGAAATTTGTGTTGATGATGATATAACTGATTTTGTTGGGTTGAGGATGTCCACTGTAAACTCGCCTTTATGCAGTAATATCGCCCGTGCATTATGTCGGGTCAAAGGGAGGCACTTTAGTACCGATTAGTGCCTTTTAACCGTAGGGCACGTGTCTAAGGTTACCTACTGTTGTTATATTGGCCTAATTTTCTCACGTATATTAAGCTGGTACTTTCCTTCATTCAAGTGCTTTCACCTTCAATTCGAGAAAACGCACTTACATCCGTGATTATAAAAGTGAACTTATTAAAATGTATGCTACGAGTATTAAAGTTATTTAACAATCTTCAATTGTTGTTGATCTCAGCAAAACCTTATCTCCTTAACATGTAATTTTTAGGCACTTTTATTAATAAGACAATAGCACTACCGACTCACCTGTATCGTCTCTTCGTAAGAGTAGCGACAGCAGCCCGCCGAGCTCATCTCACTAGGAACTTGAGAGCGACAGCTGCATCTGTAAATAAACAATCTGTTAACAGAAAACATTGAGATTAATACAAGAACAAAACAGAAAATCAAAGATTTAAGATTTTTGTCATTTATTTTTATAAATCTAGTCTAAAGACCTAAACCAGCAGAGGTTAAAAAGCACGTAACGGGTAGGTAACAATAAAAGTTCTCGAGTAGAGACCACGGACAGGCCTACGCAGCGTCAGACGTCCACAGATGCGACAGCTGATCTTGTCAAAGCTGCATCCGACCGTAATACCTATAAATAATTAAGGGAGACCTGTTTAGCAGTGGACGTTCGATGGCTGAAATGATGATGATATGGTTTTAAATACAGCGGCGCTACAATTCAGTGAAAAAGCTTCCAAAACATGTGCCTACATTACGTACACAGCCAAACAAAATACGCACGGCTCCCAAACAAAGCATATTTTTACACGTCCCTTATTAACTTTATTTCGTCTACGACAATAAAAGCGTGCTTCCGCATTCCACCTTCACTGCGAGATGTAACTAATTAAGCCATAAAAACACTCACTGGGGCCCTTACCACGTGCCCTGAAGTTATACAGACACGACACTCTCATTATGAAGTTCAGGAATGCTTAAATGTGCGCTTAGTGTTGAAAATACAAGTTTGAACTGTATTCTAGTGCGCAGATGCTAGCCACGTTTTTACTGAAGAAACAAGGATTACATGAATTGAAACGCAGCTAAATAAGTTTCTATACCTACTATATAGATGTAGTAACAGGGTCTATACATAAAAGTGTGTAAATTTAGTGTTAATGCATTCGGTAATGATTGCCGAAAACGAATTTGCCCACGCCCACGATCGTGCCCGTGCCCTCCTAGTAAATTATAACTCGTTTTCCCAAAACAACAGGGATCCAACACAAAATCATAGTCATAAAATGTGATCCAAGCAATAAAAACAAGCTTATTCATCTCATGTTTTCGTAGTAGGGTCAGTCACAAAAGTGTTGTTCAGTGACAGTGCCTGAGTTATCGCCTCTACAGCCGCTTTTAATTATTCATGAGAGAAGTTCCAGCCACTTGGACCAACATCTGGTGTGCCTCTATTTAATAATTTGCACTCTCTTCCGATGCTTTCACGCTTTACTTCTGAGGATATGATACACTTAGGGGGATCTAGACACTATTTAAGAATTAGTTTACCGCCTACAACTTCGCTTGCTGGAAAAATAGCCTTTCCATTATTATAATAATACAATCGTGATAATAAATGAATAGAATTAATATAGTATATACTGCCGGACAATTCACACAGCAACAGCTAGGCTCGTGGTAAGCTCGAAGATTGTGTTACGGGTGCTAGATTTATAATTTACATACATAGATCGATCTGCAGATCGTACAATGAAATGCTAGGTACCCATTTTCTGTTATCTAACTAAACCTCGATAAACTCTAAGTTCCCATAACAGCACAAGATATTACTAAAAGCTAATGCACTAGTCTTTAGATACAAATTATCTAAAGTGCTGCAAACCTTTATCGTTAGTGCATATTCACTGGCAAGGGGTTATTCAAAGGAACCGCAGATATTGTTATTACAGTAGTGTGGCACTGGAGAAATATCTTGAATGTGGTTCTAAAATGATGTCTGTATTTTTTACTATCTGTCAAAACATAAAACTTTTATTATTTATACATATTCCCACGGAAAGCTTTCATGCTTTTAATGATTCATTATTCAAAATCTAAGTTATCGCTTATTTAGTTTTAATTTCCAATCCGATTAAAAACTCTTATTTAGTAGAACTCTAATCTTCTTAATAGAGCTTATTAAAATAAAAATGATTAAATAAAAAAAAATTTTTTTAGAGCTTTGTAGTTAGCTCAGTAGGTTCTGTATTAGCTTGCATCTGTACCAAACCTTATCGAGCTATAAAATATCGATTTGTAGTATTAAAGTAGATTTACAGTTTGCCACAAGTCTGGGATACGAGTCCTACCTTGCATCGATCCCTTCTTTGACATTCCCATCACGGCTGCAAGCCTATTGCGCCGTTGCCATGGCAACGCTCCCGAATTCACCCATAAAAACTTTCAGGAATTTATGTTTTTATGTTTTCAGTTGTTTTTTAGAATACTAATAAGTAGGGAATTCGAAATGTGAATCATGAATTATGGAACAATTAATTATGTCATGATCTGAATTTGAATTTTGTATATGAAATCGATTCATGTAACAACACCTGTGTTTTTATCGATAGTTTGCTCAGTAAACTTTCAGTTAAATTTAGGCAATTAAATCCTATTTTACTAAACTACCTACATAGATAAGGGGCCTGCTCACACACCGAAGTCTATAAATACTGCAGTCACAGGAAGCATTGGGATCTTCACCTATTATAAGGGAACTGTTTACATTGACGTGGTTTTTAACACAAACAAACATAGGGTATTAACCTTAGCCCTTATTCTGAGGTTCAAGTTAAAATAATAATTAAATTTTAGAATGGATTTTCAGATAATTATTTGAATTTATAATTTTCTAGGTTAATGATAGGATTAGACAAAGCTGTAATGTAACTTTTAAGGTGCTGTCTATTTATTAGTATAAACATAAACTAAACACCTCTATTTATGTTCTCACTGCTGCTATTTAGGGACTTTTATTCACCAATGGTGGTGGTGGCTGGGTGTTTGCGGGTTGGCTTCAATCAAAGTTCTCAAAATTCTCTTCGTTCTGGTATCCTCACGATGTTCACCTTCATCGTTAAAGCACAATCATGTTTAAAGCGCACATATTTTTTTCAGGGAAGATAAAATTAGATGTGCCCGAGCGGTTTGAACACACGACCTACGAAATTAAACTTGACTGTTCTCCCAATGAGCCAACAATGCTGTATGTAAGCAAATCATTTTTTTAAATGCCCTACGTGGTAAGTAATTATACCAAGCCAAGTGCTACAACAATGGGTTTAACTGAGGAGATATGTGCCCTGCTGGGCACATGTCTCCTACTACTACTCCTACTACTGAATCATATCGACTTCTAACGAGCTACAGTAGTAGGAGTAGGAGACAATGTGCCCTACTGGGCAAATACTACATGTGCACGTTAGATGAGTCGTTATGATTATAAAAGATTAAGTATACAAATATACAGATCATACAAATTTTTGTTCCGAGGCGGGAATCGAACCCCGAAAAGTTTGTCAAATAATAATAAATTTATATAATGATAGTAAACAAGACATAAATTCAAGGATATGCTTATGTTAGAAAATCCTAACTACTAGTATACCTACATAACTGATAAATACAGTTAGTGGCTAAAAACTTACCCCAGTTGTCATTGTTACGTTTTACCACATTTCTGTTTTCACAAACACCTTGTTCAAACACGACATACAACAGCTTTCCCTTCAAGGTCATAAGAGCTATTTTGCATTAAACTTAACTCACCGCGCATGAAATTCGCAAAGTTCACACAACGTTAATAACTGGAAAAAGTCTACATGACCAAGCTTAAACTCACAAAGAAATAAATCTGCGCTTATTAAACCGACCCTCAAAAGGTGTTTATTTATTTAAAAGATTTACGTAACAAAGTAAACGCTACCCTGCCAGTCACGGAACATCGAAAACTGAACTGACTGAAAGATGGGAATTTACCTCCATCCTTGATAGTAGGTAGAGTAAGCTACTCCAGAAATATTGGGCGGAAATCATGGCAAAAATTGTAAGTTGAAAACGAGCTAGCAGTGGCATCTTGGGATGAGTAGCAAAACTTTTTTAAATTAGTTTACTGCCATCTAGTGAACATAATTGTAACTAGGTAATATCCATTCCAACTTAGAGAAGAGGGCGCTATGCGGCCGGAACCCGTAGGTACACTGAGTTAGTTAAAGGGTTGCAGTTGACCTTTTTTTTCATAAAAAATGTTTATTATCTGCTAAATATAATTATTATGTGAGATTTTCCCAAACCAAAAAGGGAAAAGGAGCCATTCTTTATGAGATTTTTTGGTGTACAAAGCTTAATAAAATAATGTCAATGTCACTGTCATATCAATTTAACGACGAAATAACCGATCAGCTGATTTTGTTTATTTCGAATTTTCGATAGGTTTTTGTTTTTATTGACACAACATTATTGAAAAAAAGTATTTTCTAAATAAAAAACACAAAATTACATAAAAATATCCTAAATATATCTATTTACTACCGTATAGTATAAATAAGCAGTATGGTAAAAGTGTGGAACCTTGGTTTAACCAGCTACGACACAGCGCTAAAGATTCAAGTAGCTTTGGCGAGAAAACATTTAGATGCCCTAAAAAAAGGAATTGACAGTAATTTTGATACTGTATTATTTGCTGAGCACAAACCGGTGTACACAGTTGGTGAGATTTATCTATAGTTCACTGTTGCTTCTATTTATACATAACCTACCAAATGTATTCTATGGACTTTTTCGATAAATTATAGAATGGGTATTTGACCAAAATCTTGCATAAATTACTATTAGTTTGATCAAGAATGTTTATTCACCTATCTCTATCCAAATACAATATAAACAATTAGTATTTTTAAATATTTAATCAAATTACAAAAGTGACAAACTAAAACTCAATTTCAGGAATAAGAGATGAATCATCCAAACAAGAAATCCACAGACTCCGTAACCTCGGAGCAGAGTTCAAAAAGACCAGCAGAGGAGGCCTTATTACTTTCCATGGTCCGGGCCAGTTGGTGGTATACCCTATCATTAATTTGAAACACTTTAAAACCAGTGTCAAGTGGTATGTCAACAGCTTAGAAGAAACTGTTATCAGGCTATGTGATGAATTAGGTAAGCATTCAGTATAAAAAACATTTTTATTATTATAATATCTGCGGCCTTACCTGCTTTATTCCCATGTTTCTCTCCTTTTAACCTTCCTAGCAAAAGCACCTAAATAAACCCAGCTGTTCTTCAGTTATAAAATTTAATT
This sequence comes from Chloroclystis v-ata, assembly GCA_963691955.1. Lineage (NCBI taxonomy): Eukaryota > Metazoa > Arthropoda > Insecta > Lepidoptera > Geometridae > Chloroclystis > Chloroclystis v-ata. The sequence goes on from OY829905.1 coordinate 10,466,522, forward strand.
GACAAGTGGCAATGATTTATGTATAAATAGATTATAAGTACTTAGGGATGATACTTATGTAGCAGAAATAGAACATTTTGAATTTGTGAAGTAGTTAGGAGACTTATTTATTTTCTTTTTTGTTTTTTTTTCTTGTTTGATTTTTCTTTCTTGATTTGGCCAACTTACTCCGCTACCCAAGAGGGTGACAATACCAGGATATGTGGTAATATTACCAAACTGTTAGGTCTTGTGTAATTTTAATCTACTGTAGAGAAACTATGATCTGCACTGACAGTTGTCAGTATGTTCAGCGAATGCTCTGTACAGCATTTTGTGCATTGTACCCGCACCTAAGATCCAAAATGAGTTCTATATTGATGATTTTATGCCCATAAACAAGAAGCCTTTGTGCCCAATTAAGTTAAATCTTATGGAGCACAACTAGAAATAATGAATGTATTTATTATACAGAGTATTTATAAATGATATTTTAATTAAGGCTATTTGTATATTGCTATCATGTACTTTGTACTTTACTTGACTTTGTTTGTTTTCAGGAATAAAAGCAAACAGATCTCCACACACTGGTGTATGGGTTGATGACAACAAAGTAGCTGCCATAGGTATACACGCATCTAGATACATAACCACACATGGTATATCCATTAACTGTGACAATGACCTTTCCTGGTTCGACCATATTGACCCTTGTGGCATTAACGATAAGGGTGTTACTTCTCTAAGCCAGGAAACGGGTGTTGTTTTAGACACGGATAAGGTAAAACCCATGTTCCTGCGCCATTTTAGCAAAGTATTTGACTGTAAGGTAAATGAAGAAATAGATTCTAAACTACAAGAAGAGATTCTTAGTGGTGTTTACTCCACACTGATGTCACAAATCCAGGTAACAAACCAATGACCAAAGTAGTTCGCATAAAATAAATTAAACATGAATCTTGTCAATAGTCTATTAGGTAAATTATTTAAAGAATATGTTGTGTTTAAATAAACAATGATAAATTTGTACAGTTTTATTTAATTTGTTAAAAGTTAATGAAAAAATAAATATTAAGTTACATTTATCCAAATAAATAAAGAAGAAATCTCAAGTTGGGTTAAGAGTAACGAATTTACACATTTGCTACAAAGGTTTTCATTAATTCATTTCCTCAAAACCCAACCGAAAGTTCAAAGATGAGTTTAAAATCAATTGTAAAAAATATATTTTAGATCTAATAATATTTACAACAAACATGCTACTTGAGATTTGCAATCGATATAAATTAGAATGTAAAATCTATAGCATAACACTAAACTCCTACCTAAATGCAATAATATAGTTAAAACCTTAAATACAAGATACCAATCTATTAAATTCAGAATAATCCCCAAAATGTATAATTCAAAAATTTATATTTTAGAAAGATTTTCAAGGGACTATTCCAAATATTTTTTATAATTTCTTATTATTAAATATAAGTACTCAAAATTGTACAAAACTGGTCCAGTTACCTATCCATAATAAATGCATTGCCTGTTAATTAGTTAATAAACAATTACGCCTTAAAATCTGGCAATAGGGATTTGACGTCAGAGTATTTCGATTAATCCCGCTGAATTTAAATTCACAGGAGTTAAATATCCTGTGATCGTCTTATCAACCTAAGTTAAGATTACCTTATAAATTAGTAAATGCTTTTAAATGCAATAAATTACTTCTAAAAATAAATGCAAAACACGCGGTGGTACAATGCTGATACACCACGTTTTGATTCACCTATTGGACGGCTTCTTTTGTTGGTCAGTCGTTTGTATCACAAGTTCCAATGAACTACACATAATTGAGTAATTGTATTGAGAGAATTCTCTTAGGATGTTGTATGGAACTAGCAATGCTTGGGAGGTGCGAGCCACTTTCTCATGTAATAGCAGAAGATAGTCGCGATGTAGAGGATCACTAAGAGCGCGCAGGCCACCCCGAGGAGTAGGACGGACGCCTTGCTCGGACATGGCTCCACGATTGTCACTGTTTTCTCTGAAAATAAGGAATCTATCATTAGTTTGGCATGTTTGTAATTTTGATAAAACTTCTATCAGCAATATATGTGTACATAAATGCAGGGGGTATGAAAAAGGGAAATTTCCTAATAATGAGATACCTTACTGTGGCTTTCAATAGTTTCAATTATTAATAGGTTGTGACTTATTGCACAATCTAGAAAACTACAATAATTAACTATATTAGGTACGTCCCACTACTACAGGGCAAAATAAAATCCATTGTGGGTCTTGTGTATTGTGCTTGGTGATCGCTGTAGGTTGCCACATTACTGTGGCACTACTACAGCGGCATGGGTTTGTGTACCTACGTATAGTATAGTAAAGTAAACCACAAGTCGGTAATTAAATTCTTACCGCCAAAGTTAGTCTCAGACGCGCTTCCTCCAGGCTTGTCTGAACGCAAGAAGTCAGTACTTTGTCTCTCGTCACCGAAGTCCAGTACAAGGATTTCTTGGGAGATGTTCATGTCTTCTTCCTGGGTGCTTTCAGTCTCGTGGGCTATCGAACGCTTCCTTCTGCCCCATGACTCAACGCTCTCGCTCTCCCATTCGCACATTGCCTGGAAAAATAATAAATTCCCACTGTTATCTTAGTTTTACAATAAGAGGAACAAAAAAAAGGAACAAAAAAAAGGCTTTACTTTTAATGAACCCAACTTCTCCACCAAAACCTTTATAGTTTATGTGACGTGCGTGGACGTGCGGGTCCTTTGACACAGGAAGTTCGATTACCGACTCAAAAAAAAAAATATTTGTACGTTTGGTTGATATTTCAACCGAGTGTTTTCTTAGTAAAATATAGATAGTAGGTATGCAAGTATATTCTAGTATGTACCTATCAGTTAACCCAGTAACACAAGCTTTGAATTTACCTCAGGGTTAGATGTTGCTGTAACAGCTATATGTAGGTATGTTGTATACAGCAATATTTATTTATTTATATGCTTACCGGTTCACAAGGTCCAAGACAATATTTGACGTTACACTGGAAGATAACTCCGTAAGACTCGGTGAATCTGAAAGCTTCATACACTGACTGGAGTGCGTTTCCGTCGGGCACGAATGCAGGGAAGATTGAAGGGTCCACTGGACATCTGCAAATATAATATAGTACCTAATAAGTAAAATATTCATTCAGCAAAAAAAGCAAACTATCTTGCATTATGCAAATACCATTTGTAAGTCCCTTTCTTTTACATAGAATCTTTATTTAGTTTGAAAATTATATACTTTTAACAAGCATTTCATTATGCATAAGTGGACAAAGTTACTCTTGCTAACTTAATCGTGTAATTAACTTCATAAATAACACATATTCTTACCCATGCTCGTCCGTAATATTGACAGTAGTCTTTGAGTCCTTTGCCATAGCGACGCAGCTGCGAGCGAAGATACCGTACGGTGCTGAAATAAAATCATCTTTTTAAAAGGAGATAGACAACTATCTTAAAGAAACGATAAAAAGTATGTACAAAAGCGGTCATAACAACGTGCCTTGTGGTACTCTCGCACCAATTTGCAATGTGACGGCATATTTGTGTCTAATGGCAGATGTTCTTTAACGTAATTATATGGTTGCATCATCTATTAGTTGCCGTTAATGTATAAAAAAGACGCAAATACGCTGCCACTGTGTGTTGCGATGAAATGCAATAGTGTTGAATGCCTTACTGTCTTCGGGAATTTCGATGCGGAAAGTAAGTCGATCTCCAATGCGCACAGTTTCCACTTCTCGTTGGCGCGCGTCCAAGATGCGGATTCGGGGTGCGGGCGCCTCTGGGGCAGCGGTAATAGAAATCATATCCGGGTCTCTGTGAATTAAAGGACATTTCAATAAGATTGTTATATGTGATTTTTTAGGAGTCGGGCTTCCGGTACCTACCTAGATTGTGTTGACGATGTATTCTTCTAGAACCTACAAAACCTCTATCTTCGTAACTATTTACATTAAATTAAGCATACATTCATCGTTATTTCGGCTATACATACATACATTGAAGCCACCCAGGTATGCCAGTCCAGTAATGACTCTGTTATCTACTGCAACCATATCACGTACCTATATCGTCTCGGTTCTTTGCAAACGAGAATAAATTATACGGTAAATGTTGTGTGTCAGTCTTCTTGAATGGCTATAGACGTTTTCCTATCGCAACGTTGAATTTTTAATGCCGTCCTACTAACCTGATGGGTACCATTCCAAAGGTGATGTTCTTCGAGCTCATGTCGTATGTGCACTTGACTTTGTAGATCTTATCAGCCTTTGTCATCACTACACTATGGTGTTGTAGTACAACGGTGTTAGAGTAGACACCAGTCTGAAAAGAAAAATATATTATTTTAGCAAAAACTCTGTTCAATCATGTTAAACCTAAATTGTTCTTATATTATAACTAAGTTTGAATATAGAAAATATGAATGTCATACTCACAACACTCTGGGTGTTGCAATCCTGACCGCCCATGGTAAGGTCCAAACGGAAGAAGTTGCTATTGTTAACGTCGTTGTTGCATGTTTCTGAGCGGCCCAAAGCGTAGATCCGTCCATTGAACGGCTTGTTGGTGCGGACCTGAACTGCTATCCGTGTATCCTTACAAAGGACGGCGACTAAACAAAAAACATGTCTGATTTAAAATTGTCCATCCAACAGAAAAAGGAAAAGTTGTAAAATGCCAATTACCATCGTAACAAGTGCCGGTCTTGTCGCAATTTGCGTCGTTTCTAGTGAGATTATTAGACGGGTTCGGGTCCATCTGATGCTCGATGGTTACAGGCAGCTCGCCCGACGGATTGCTCGGTGGCTCTAGAACAAATAAAAAACATAATGAATGCACGTTGGTTCAAAGCCAGTGGCACAATGGCATTCCTATTCAAACTAAATTACAGAGATAGCTAATAACCCCGAACTAATATATGAATCGAGGGTAAGCTGCATTCAAACTGAACCGCTGATTATTTAGATGTGCGTGCACGTATCATAATAATCGATACAAAATTGCAGCAAAATGCAGCTACTACTTGATTCTAAATACGGTTCTATCTAGAATCCCCTGCAATTACAGTAACAGCGCAAAGCTCACCGCTTGAGGCACTTTAGGTTTTCACACGCACTCGATATGCACAGCTTTGTCTAATACTTAGAATTGCACGCTGCTTGAACGGTTTGATAACGGTCGGAGACAACCGATCGTGGGTGGAGTGACTAACCAGCACAGCACCTAGCAATTTTACTTTACCCATTTAGGTATAGTCTAGCTGCTAGACTCTAGCATCATATATCTAATTTTAGACTACACGGACGCGCTCTAATTGCAACAGTGAGAAGTTTGTAAAAAGAAATAAACCCATCCGAAACGGAAACAATAGAAAGTTTTGAGTGAAACACAATGCCAGTAGCCGAATAGAGGTGAACGTTATTGGAATGAGTCAATGTAGTGAACCGTTCCTAATCGATTCGTTAGCATAGTGCCCGTGTCTGGACACATTCGCGACCGTTGCCCCAGAGGCAGGGGCCGCTGTAATAAGGTGACGTAAACTGACGATTAAGGACATTGACCGCCGAATTGTACAAAATATTGTTGGATACAGAAGTTTTGAAGAGGGCTTCTATATATATATGTATTTTATCAACTCTTAGAGGAAACGTCAATGTGTAACATCAGTTTTAAATTTATAAAACATATCATATCGAAATTTTATGTTCATTTTATTATTAATACAGGTCGTAATGGAAAAGCTGTTAAATTAATTGATCATAACTTGAAGTGCAATAAAGAACAACGCGCTTCTTATTATTAGGCAAATTACCTGTAATTTTATTATCAGTTTATTTTTATTGGGAATATCATTCTTAAGTACAAAACAGTAGTAAATCATATTTCTCATATTTTTGAAACGATTGATACCTACCAGGAGTTAGAGGTAAAAGATCCAATGTCTGAGCAAAACTAGAGCTATTTTCATTTAAGTTCCTATACGGCTAACAATTTTCTTCTATTAAAACCTGACTAGTTTATCTCTCAATGGTCATTTTTTAGAACTAGGTTAAGTTTATAATTCGCAGGTTCGCATCGATTTCAACTGTCTATCATAATTTACTCCATAATGCCTAACCTATTACTGTAATGACACCCCCAAAGGATCATGAGCGACAGACAGCTATTTATTTAGACGTACAAAGATGATTTATGGTTTACAGCAGTGACATCGAACGAGCTTTGTAATTTTGCATTAGCTTTACAATGCGAGGGTAGATGGGAACTTGTTTTGGTTTTTACGTGGGAGAGAATTGACAGCTAACATCTACTATTCCAAAGCCCTTATTCTGGAACTTCCGTAAAACGTAAGCTAGTGGCATTGTAACAGTGCAGCTTTTGTTCAATAAGACACGAATTTGGCTTTTGACATCCCATACAAACATTTAACATTTGGTCTCTAATTCGTCCCTTCTTATACTTACTTTAATATTAAGGATTATCTACTGTTGTGTAAGTGTTAGTTGTTTAAGGGCTGATTTTTCAATCATCAGATAAATGCTAACTAACTGTTGAATAAATTTGACATATTGTATGGAAAATGTCAAATTTATTCAACAGTTAGCATTTATCTGATGATTGAAAAATCAGCCCTAAAAGTTGTAAATTGTGTATTAAAATAACGTAAATTCGAAGCTCACGTAGTCGTTGTTTCGCTTCGTCCGGTGTCGTTGACTCACTGCACCATCATTGCCTAGCATATTTGCAACGCTTCAACGAATTGTTAGAAATCATAGACAATTCCCACGCTCAGGACTATTTGCTAATCGATAAGCGTTATGCTTTTTACTCTATCAGTTTGTGGTACTTTGATTTTATGAAGTAGATCGCTTTATGGCATTTCTAGTCGTGCTAACACAATTTAGACGGTCGTTCGGTAATTAAATCAATCTTTAAGTTTATCGCTAATTTGCTTAACCAATTCAACTGGGTATAAAAACTGCATTCTCTAGGAATTATCTCACAGAACTGATAAAGTTGCTGTCTTGGAAAGTTTACCTACATTTCTAAGTAGGCCTTGCAAGTTTTTGTACTTCTTTTTAGATCTAACAAAAAAGTAATACTGTGGCTGATCCCGTTTTTTGGTGACTTTGTTCATTACTTGCCGCTAGATTAGGCTACAGATTGGATGTGACCGCGTTAAATGAGACGCCTTTTTTTAAATAATCTTTCGCTTCATTTTATTTTCTATTCTTTGTTTCATTGAAAAGTTTAATTTAAAGCATGTTTTTGAGCAACAGTTTTGATTGGTATCGGGAAGTTTCATGCAACTTTGTTCGGTCTTCCAGTTCCCAGTTAATAGGTAAACGACTTCTTTACAGGCATAAGATATCCCGTGGCCGCGTAACGGGTTAGCATGGCATCTCATGATTACAGAGGGTACCTATCGGACAGAACCGTTACATCCTTTAGCGGACACTTCCGACTGGCAAGGCTAGAGACCAGTTTATAATCACCAGACTTTTCAGATTTCATGACGTTTATTCCAGGAAAATGATAGCTGGTAAGTCAATGTCCTCTCCCGTTTGAATAAAAAATATCAACATTAAATCGATAGACAAAGCGCTTTCTTTCTCACGTTATCTACACGTGTGTGTCGGCGGTGATAAAAATAGTATAAATAAAATGTCTAGTTTATTACAGCATTATATGTAATTTTATATGAGAACTAATTAAGTTAATTATTAAAGGTGGAAATGTCGGAAAACTCAGAAGTACCTATAAACGGCATTTTATTCGAGTAAGTAGCTGGTTTATAAGTTTACAAGTCATGTTCTTCCATCAATCCAAACTCAATATAAGGTGTTGAATATATAATTTAATAAGACCCAAGATTCCTCTAATTCTTAATGGATTCGCGAGCTAAAGTCACTGACCTAACACACGCCGGAGGCAAGGCCGGCCAAGGCCGTTATTCCACTGGTTACGTTATTAATACCATCGGAACTGCACGTCTTTCTACACGATCTTATATTTATTCTAGTAATGTTTCGACCCTCGGAATTGCCCGCGTTATCCGGAATTCAATCAAACTATCAAGTCAGGATAGATATAGGTACCACTTAGGTATAGTAAAACCATTTCTAAAATGAACGCCCCTCCACCGAATTCTGAATTTTTTTTTTCTGTGTATTCTGTTTTTCTATATTTCCTCTCACACGTTGAAATTATCACGGTTTTGTGGAGGGGAGTTCATTTTTAGAATGGTTTTACTATACCTAATGTTAAGTCAGGGTTACTCGATCATACCCATAATTTTTCCTATCATCTAACGAATTGCCTTAATTGAAAGGAACAAGTTAAGAAAGTCTTAGCAAATTATTATTAAAGTAGGTGGTAATTAGTATAACGACCGAAGCACTCGTGTAGATATGCAGTTTAGTATTAATAGCATGCTTCCAACCGCAAGAATTACTTAAATTAAACGCCGCATAGTTTCCGACCGGTCCCGTTGATTCGTTTACTTAGAAAATTGATTGGCCGATCGTGGTTTCATTACAAAATCATGATTTACTCAACCCCCTCATTACATTATGGTATTTGCACAGAAAATACCAACCTACTTTCGTTATAATGATTTCAATGGCCCATAAAGCGCGCATAAATCTCTGTATTTCTATTTATATTTATTTAGATAATGATTGTATATTATTTTATTTAACTCAACTTCGTTATCTTGATATTTTTGTTTTCAGCTGATTACGTATGTTTTCAGTAAGGTCATGTTACCTGCGGCGCAAGATGTAGTTAGTGGGTTCGATACCCGCCCCGAAACTTATGTTTATAAGCGATATTTATTATTTTATACCAATATTAATAAGCATGTTTATCACTGTTATGATGTTATTGCATAAAGATACCACGCAAACACTAGAAAATCGTGTCTGCGAATATACGGTTGGTCCGCCCATCATGCTTCTGTATAAACATTAAGATTGGAATCGAGTGCTCCAGTCTATTTCATTGTAGGCTAAACATACATATTTTAATGAACCATTCAGATATTTTCCCGTACTTGTACCGTTGCGTACAAATTCAATCCTCTGCATTTCCTTATCCGTAATGGTCGGATAATTACGTGGCCTGTGGTTATCTTATGCTAATAAACATTATAATAACAGTTGATGTGTTGCTTCTTTGTATGCTATAAATTGCAGGTTTGTTGATGTCGTAATAAATGTTCTTAGTTTGCATTGTCAAACTTAAAATTAATAGCAAAACAAATAATCATATTTCACTTCAGCGTTAGGTACCTACTGAAAATCGTATTAAAACACACTTGATGTTTTACCGTATCCCCGAGAAAACCTGACATGCTCCAGAATCTTTTTATATAGGTACCTCATAAAATCGACATAAAACTTAAATTTAAAGAGAAATTACAAAATCAATCTAATTTGAATCGTAAAATATTTCTAGCAACGCGCTCTCTGCACCATTGCACAATAGATAGGAATTATTATCTTAAAAAGTTGGACCTTCTTATAGGTAAATATTCTTCAAAGAAAAATGGTATTACCGACACACGCTTCTTGTAATTTAGTTATGTTTACAATGCGCTGACTCATTCTATGCTCAATAATTCCACTTTGATCAATAATTAATTCCTGGTATTATACCTGTTGAGAGAGTGGTAGCGCCACTCGGTTGAATTAAATTTATTTTTAAAACGTCACGAACGCTAAGAAAATATTGTCCTAAGGAGCCAAAAGTAATGAAGATACAATCACTCGCATCAAAATGTTTTGAAACTGGTTTTTATGATAAGTACCTTGAATATTCCATTTAATTTAAATCAAGTACCTATGTATAGTTTAAAAATTTAATTTTTTCGTATTCCTGGTAACCTATTAGTTAGAGGTGGCAATATAATGTTAGTCGACGATGCACATAAGACGTCAAAAAGTACAGATTTATAAAATATAATTATGATGTGTGGCGTTGGAACGACTAGATATGGCATGTCATTCATGGCATTACGGCAAGATAGACTATCGTTCGGAGCGATGCCACTCAGAAGATAAACGTAATTCAGCGCAGGCGCCACGATTCATTACTGGGAGCCGAGTGCAAAAAGACACAATGGCGACAAAGACTTCTGTTGCCGGTCAGATGGCGCGTGCGCAGGTAACGGGATTAGTACCTACAAATTGAATCTTTTTGTAGGTCCGATCTTATCTCAGTGATGATAAATGCAGCTATTTCTGTCCCACTGCGATAGAAATAACCTTTTTTGTAGCTCTTAAAATATATCAACGCAGTCAAACAAAAAAAATGTGGAGCAATATTGATAAATATAGTAAATATCGCTACGCGTTGGACCTTTTTGTTTTAACAAAAGTGTATTTTTTCCTAAAACTTTGAAATTATGGTGCGCGATTCATGTTCTTATCAAATTATTTTTTTATAGTGTTAGGACTTAATAAACTTATAAATGGTAAGTTTCAGGCATGCTACCATTATTCAAGGACTTGGCGATTTCCATGTTCCCTTCATGAACCAAATTGTTTTTTAAAACTAATTGCACCGGGGTAATAAATAACTCGCACGGGCTCTCTTCTATTTTCTATCCCCTTGTCACGAACTCGCGGGGAAACGAGCTCTTGCGCACCTTATCTGCCCGCGAATCGATTGCATCGTCTCGATCTCGAGATTCCAAAGTATCGAGAGGTTTTGACCCGGTCCCAGACCCCTGGGCGGAGTTGAGTGGACTCCATTATTTACGTTTCGTTGCTTTACGATTGCATAAACTTTTAGTATCCATGCTTGGTTAAACCTCATAACTTTTGTGTTTTGGCTGTTCACGGCTAGGTCTAATTCTGCTAGTGCCATAGCAAAAAGCATAATTGTTTTGGAATCGTATTTGTTGTGTGAACTGCTTCGAATGGATTGCGGTACTTTGTACAGAAGCATTCGTCTCGCTGATTGTGCTGTAGGTACCCACATCATTTTGATTCAATGAGTAATCTGATAAGATAAAAACTGGCTTCTTCGTTTATTCACACGGCTAAAGGGGAGGTGAGAAGGTATTCATAATCGGAGGTCTAACAATTAACTTCCGTTGATTTACCAAGCACTAATGGTGTAATTTGAAAGATTTGTATCGTTTTATTGTTTTAAATTATAAAGTACTTATGGATTTGAGTAGTATTTAATGCTATAATTTCAGGTTTTCAACAAAGTTTTAATTTACAAACCTGATATAGATGCCTGAGATAATAGGTACTTGTTTCTTAGCATTATCTCGTAAGTAAATCTTTAGTAACAAGTTGCAGCCGCGATCTAAAGCTAGGTTTACTTCAATCGCCCGTGGGTGTATCAAATAGCTCTATTGCATAAACCATTTTCTTTACCAGCAAAAAAACTAACCACAATAGCATCTGGTGCGTTTCTAGTCGACCCGTTACGTGTGGAATCACAGACCACCGCCGTGGATCGGCGGATTGAGCAACTGGACGTGTCTCGATATCTATGGCTTGGCTTGATTTACTGAGGCTATTTGCAACTCTGACTTTAATGATACCATTGGTAACACTAGATGCGAAATAATTCCACAGATTATAAGTGGTTTGCACTTACACAGTGGTTTTTTTTTCACTTTTTGGAGGGGCTCGGTCTGGTTGGTTCAATTCCCTGAGTAGGTATCCAATCTCTAAAATGAAATAAGTTAAAGTATAGACTTTAACTAATTTTATACTTTAACTAATTTCATTTTAGAGATTGGATACTCAGGGAAGATAAAGTGATTTCACGAAGTAGTCGCTTTTTGCAGGTAAAAGAAATAAACAAACGAATTTCAAAATTTCAAGCCATGAAAAACAACTTTAATTTTAAATATGAATGCCGATTATTGTTTTTAGATAACAAATTAATAATAACCCGTATTAATCTTTATTTCAGCTTTCTAGATAAATAGGAACCGTTCGTTGCACTGATTGATTGCGTTTGAAATAAAAACACTGTATATCATCTTCAATGCATAGCTGTTTAATCGTTAAAACTTACACGTCTTACATATTCTATAAATAGATAGATATTTTTTATTATACATAACTAATGTTCTATACTAAATTATTTTATATCACATCCAATTCAGATGATAGATACCTACCATAAACTTTTTCATTAATGAGTAAATTTATTGAAATGAAACTCCGCGTCATATCTTCAATTACTGAGTAAAAGCTTCCATGATATATATCATTTTATATGCATTCGTAAAGATAACATCTTGATGATTAGGTAGGTACATAGCGCCACTTTTATAGTGGTTGCTTACTCATTACAAGTTGGCAACATAATCTGATACATAACAACTGAATCCTGCAGATGGTATCACGTTAATTCACCACCTACTTGATCACTCAGGTCCAGTGCGCAGTGGCATCTTGTCATGCTTAGTCATCTCTTGAAACGAATTTGTACTGCCATTGAAAAGACTTCAACGCGCTTCCATTCTATTCTACCATCCATTTTCACCTTTATTAAATTTAGAATAAGTTTACTTAAATCTCATCAAGTTTTTACTTTCATTTTAACATATCTATTTGCAGTTGTAGTTAGCTCTAACAATGTCATTCTGTTATTAGTTTATGGCTGTTATTGAACTTGCAAGGTATATGTATATTTTAATACTCAACTAGTGTCTCACGATTATGCTATGCTATACGATGTGCTCTATTTCCACCACTAGTAAAATAAGCTTATAATAATCTTCGATTGTTTTAGTACAATATTATGGTACTTATCTGAGCTAACTTATTACATTCAGCTTTGAAATTGCTTTCACGTTCAAGCCATGGGCTAAGGACGCAGTCGTGTGAAAAATTTTAATAGCATCCTCTTAGCAGTGTATTAAAAGGTGAGTCTTCCTTAAATAGCCTCCGTCAGGAGTTTATGATGAATGTTTTGACAGTACAATAGACTCACATCTGCTTAGCATACAAATGACTAAGAATCAGTAGATTTATGAGCTTTTAAATTGAATATCCTGTTACAATAAAAACATTCAGTTTCATGGCATTTTCATTGCATCAATCAAATTTTTATAGCAAAAATTCAATTATGTTTTTGTAAAACTTGTATTATAAAACAAGAAGACTTTTTTGAAGCTATACTAATTCATATGCCTGCATTTATGGTAAAGGAATTTTTTTAGCTTATAACTGAGGTCCGCACTCAAGAAAGAAGGGATATACCTTGAGTCCGGCTTGAGTAATGCACTGCTGCATATTATTTCATCACCTACAATTATTTCTAAGAATTTAATGTATTTAAGTCTTATCGATTTAATAATCACCATTATGGTATTTTATAACGTCGGCTAATAGAGATTTCGTAATTCAATCATCTTGCGCTTTGATTACGACCAATTTATTTTACTAAATCATAGTTATTAGATGGATTATGTTGTAATACTGTTACTAGTATAGTATTATTTTATATGTGCTTTTACTTAATATCGTTATCAATGTTTATTACGTAGACCATTATAAATCTGGGAAATGTCGGGATTGTCCGACAATAATGTAGCTGAGCGATACACTCGATAATGTGTACGTAATTTCTTCCTTATTTTAGTCCTGAGCTGGCCCAAGTAAATGGCAAACACGTGAGGGCTCGACATGATATCTAAATAATCTGGGTACTAACCCAACGAGGCAAGTTTTCGAAGTCGATTCGACAGCTAAATTGGATATCTTTAGTACCGGCCGCTCAGGGCTTTTAAGGTTGGTACCTACCTACGTCGTGGCATGGTTTGAAATTGTAGAAATGTATCGTTACCGAGTCAAAGATATCGTTGAATCACGAGAAAGTTATTTCCTAATAAATGAAGAGTTGCCACTCAACTTGACCTGACGGTTTTGCATAAAGATACTTTTTTTGGGAAGTTGGTGCTGAATTCTAAGTGATCGCAGTAATTTGGTACAGTACACAAAACAACGCTGCTACTTGACTTCTGGTATATAAATTCTTTAAATACGTAACGGCTTACGTTATGAATAAATGAATGAATTATGTTATATTTACAGAGTACGAATCCTTATTAATAAAAATCAACCTACTCTCTCTCACAGATGTTTGGGTACGGATTCTTAACACTATCTAATATGCCCATGACACACGCTTGTATCTAAGACCAGTCCGGTATGTTTGTGGCGGCTTTGTGGAGCTAAGTGTGCTATATATACTAATAAAAGTCAAGGTACTCCTCACTCTCACAGAAATTTGGGGACGGATCTCACAGAAATTTGGACGGATAATAAAAGTCAATGTACTCACTCTCACAGAAGTTTTCAAAGTATTTCCCGATCGGCTCTCCGTCATCGATAAGAGGTCTGTCAGCGTTCAGGTAAGCTGAGGGTCCGTCGGGCAGTGTGTGGTGGTCCAGGTGGTACAGCTTGCAGTTGTAGCTGGTAGAGTGTGGCGCGCCCATGTAGAGGTACGAACGGCAAAGGAACTCTGACTCGATTTCGCAAGCCAGTTTGCACGCTGATTCCGATGTCACCTGTATACGAGTATTTTTAAAGGGTTCAGATTACATGAGTAAAAGCGGAAGAAAGTGAAATTAAAACTCATAAAAATGGATTAGAAAACTGATTTCTGTTTAACTGATGTTTTGAGAACAATAATATAGAATATTACAATTGCAAAATGTACATCGCAATAAAAATATCGTAAAAATTCACTAACAACTTAATTATGCTATTTTTTTTCTTAACTCATTTAGGAACCATGTCGCGTCTCAGCTCATCAATTAGGTACGCGACAGGCAGTTCAATATTCATCGATCAAGTTCCTGTCACTCAACAATAATTGTAATTTTATTAGCATTACAAAAAAACAGCCCTAGAGCCGACTACAGACAAATAATATAAAACCTTTTTGCGGCTTGCATTTTTCACAATTCGTAGCTTCGAACACTATTTTCAAACACTATTTAAATTTAGAACATAAATTCTGCGCAGCGACTATAAAGCACCACGTTTCTGACCTTTGCCTAGGCTGGAACGAACACCGGGAATTGCTTCTAACGACAAGAGAAATTGATTACATCTACCAATTACCTGCTTACAAGATAACATGTTTATTATTATCTAGCGAGCAGGTACACGGTATCCCAGAATAAGATATGTTTATTCGGAAAGGTTTATTTACGATGTAGGTGCCAATGCAAAATTATATTTGTTGAAATGAAATATTATGTAAGAAAAACTAAATATTTTAGTTTTCCTGATTTATTCTTTATTTATTACTGCCTGATTTAATATGATAAGTACAAATATATCTACTTATTACTATTATCATCTACATAAGAAAAACGATATCTCTAGCTTAATATTATAGGTTTCAGCACACCTCTATTAAGTGACAATACTATTATTGCCTCTAGAGTATTTCTAGTACAACTTATACGAAAACACGTTCACAATTAAAAAGATAAATGACGGTTTACTTTGAAATAAAGGCTAGCAATTAAAATTATACGTTTTTGTAATTAGATTCTGTTGTCTTAGGATTCTCTCGACAGTTTCTTATTAGTAGGTATAGGCTTTGTTAGTTATGTCCAGTAAATTACAACAATCACTTTCGTTGTGAACTGTATGAACATTGTGACATATTTGTTGTGACAGGATCAGAAGTTATAATATTTATCCTTTGATATATAATTCAAATTCAGTTCAACTTATGCCCCATAATTAAAGATAAAATACCATCTAGACGAAATTCTGCTACTTATGCATTGAACTTTCATTTTACTTTTCTGTTGGTAGCTCCTTTGAAGTTGAAATTAAGTTTTGTCTCAATGCTACTATATTACTCCTTCTTTCGCGTGTTAAGATATTAAGATATTACTAAACAACTTAATTTATATATCCTACATTTAACAATATAATCTTGTATATTATTTTATCATATATTTGGTGTGTTACTGTGGTACTTTTCAATGAGTAAACCAATAAAATATCAATAAATAAGAATTCATTTTACCTGAAGTTCCTTATCCGTGTAGTAATGTAGACCTGCGTACTGGGCCACCTTGTCCTCAGCCACGCCGACTCTCGGCGCCGTGAAAACTCTCTGGCCCTTGCACGCCTGCGACGCCTTCAGGCACAGGTTCTAGACCACACACAAACGTAAATGTACTAATAACACACAACTATGCGAAATAAAGCAAAATATAGTAATAACAAGCCAAGCGCTTGTTTATTTAGCGCTCAAACGCACCGCATTCAACGGTTGCTTTCTGCGAATTTGCTGAAATTACTGTGAAGTGGATGGATGCATTGGGATCGAAAACAGGTTTTAGAAACCAAACCTAGATATTACCTAGATGCAGAACAGGAACAGGACAGTTTAAAGGAGAACGCACAGTGAGTCGCAATAACTTTCAAGATAAAAGGGGCAGCGGAAATGTTAATAAAAACGAGACATTTTATGCAGATTGTGTATAAATGAAAGGGTAGAAAATAGGATAGTCTTACACTTTCTTGTCACCATTAATTTGATGTGATATTTTATAACGTAGTATTAAATAATATTAAAAATCATGACTTTTGCATGGTCATTCGAATTATAAAAATATCAATCACTTTAAAACAGAACTCCTAAGATACCTAGATATGTTATATAGGGCTTCATCATTTCGGCTGATATCAAACGAGATAAAATCAGAATTCGGCAGATCCTGCTCTAAGTGTAAATGTATCCAAGACTGTCAGGTAAATAATACGTTATTTCTCTCATAAATTACTTGAAACATTCCGTAATGAGGACGTGATAGAAAGTCGGTTACAATGATAAAAGCAAGGTTACATAAATTATCCAAGTGTCAGGTTAGGTCTATGCAGAAATTGAAGAGTGAACATAGAACGCTTTCAACTCAACTACCATATAACCTTTAGATTCGTTTGAAAAGGGACCACAGATTAGGTATCTTAACAATGTTGTAAATTTTCATGAATGTTCTGTTTCCATGAGTATTTATTGGCTGTTAGTACAAAGACTTTACGTTAAGACGTGCTCTAACGGTGAAGGCAAACAGGGTGAGTAAACTAGCCCCGTGGTAAGCTCGAAGGTTGTTATGGGCGCTATATTTCTGATATAGGTACTCAACTCAATATAATATATATACATAGATATATATTTTTCCATGTGGACGTGTAGTTACCTCGAAGAAGTCAGTCCCGGGTGTGTCGACGAGCTGCACGAAGTGTTGCGCGGTGCGGCGGTCCGAGTCGCTGAGGGCGCACCTCATGCTGCCGTACTCGTACTCCGCCGAACGGCACGGGAGCTTTTTCTGTTAAAAAAATAACATTTATTTTAAATCTATTAACACTTTCTCTACCTATGATATCATTAAGATAATTATCCAGCAGTCAAATGTTTTTAAGACCGAGATCCGAGTAGTGACATGTCCATCTTCATAACCGTACACCGTACCATAAAGATGCACTGTCACTTTGTTCCAGATAACTTAAATGGGGCGAATCCATAAAACGTAAATTTATTAGATAAGCTGTACTGTACTGGAGCTATAAGGCTGGGGGCTACAATATAGAATATTTTACAAACAGTGTTTACCTCACTGCATCTTCTTAATAACAGCGCTGTGGGAGACCACGCGAAACGATGCATTATTTTATCTACATTTTCTAAGTAAAGATAATTATAGTAATAATGGAATAATAGAAATAAAAAAAACAATTAGATGGTATGCACAAATAGGGAAAAATTCCCTCATTATGTCATGAGATCGAAGCTTATAAATTACCGTTTTTGTTTTTTTTTATTACCCGGGTTGAACTGATAGTACATCATCATTTCAGCCGTCGGATGTCTACTGCTAAACATAGGCCTCCCTAATGATTTCCAGGTATTATGGTTGGATGCGGTGAACTGGCAGCTTTGACAAGATAATTAGTCTATAAATAATTTAAATAAAATTACTCCACTCGAGAACTTTGAGGCCCCATCGGCCATCGATAGAACATAACACGGGGAAATTGTTCTAATCTCTCAGTATTTCTAATATTCTATAAGATTCCATATTTAAAAATCACTCAGGTCGTACATTATCTTAAAATTAATGTGAATTTAATGGTGTAATAGTTCCGCCTCTATTTGAATTTTAAGTGCCTCATAAATTATCTTGCCGTAAAGAAAGTTACTAGGCAAGGCTATTGAGTTAGCTTTATAACCCCATCCTACATAGGTACCTACTGCAAAAATTGCTGCACAATGTATCTAGAGGTTCTATTCAAGTTTAAAATAAGAACGTTTAAATGTTTACAACAAACCTCGTTCAAGCACGCCGCTAGACAGGCCTCCTTGGTGGACGTGTAGATGATGGTGTTGTCCAGTCCCCTCAGAGACTTGCCCGGCACTCGCTCGAAGGCCCAAGGCCTGAGGCAGACGCTCTCAGAACGCACCTGCAGCTTCACCATGTAGTATGTGTTGACTGATCGCTACGGGAAGAAAACAAAAATAAATAATTATAGATAAACACCAAGATTTATAAAAAAATAATGGGAGAGACCTGTGCCCGCAGTGAGAATTGCGCAATATTATTATGATCATGACAAAAAAATGTTATCTTTGATCTATTTCTGTTTTAAGGCAGTAGATAGGTACTTTGATGACTCTTTTTAAGGTATAATATAATATAGATTTAAAATAAATTTAATCGTTTCTTTGCACGCTATATGCTAAATATTGTTAGATACATAGGTAGAAAATATCACACATTCCACTCGTATGTGCGGAATTGCGAAAGCATGCAAACTAGCACCTGGACTGTAGTTTTATTTAATTACCAAACCACATCAAATCAATGGAGCGTGTAATCTTTACACCTTCGTGAGATTTCCACACTTCAGTAAGCACTGGACTGTATTTTTATTGTGATTTCTTAAATATCAAAGCTTCGACATGCACGGCTTGTTCTTGAATCCTCAGAGTCGATCATTAAGGCGGGTGTAACTGATCCCACGCAACAACAATACTTGCCAAAGTATTCTGCACCTTACGATGTTTAATACAACGCGCAAATGCTAACATTTGTGTGTTATTCTGTTCGATCTTCTGAGTAGAATTAATCAAAATAGTTAAAATCACAAAGCAACTAATTGGCAGTATCTGCATCGAGATTTATTTGGCTATTAAGTGGCTCCGCTGCGTCTTTGAGACATGAGTCGTGAAATAATGATCTCAGTAAACAAGGGCTGAGCTTTGTATTACCATGCGGGAGTACATTATGTCTACTCGAACTGACTATATTGACTTTCAGATAGATAAACTATCACACCCAAGCTTCCGTGCAGTTAGTATTTACGCTGTCGGCGTGTTCTTGAACTTCCTCTTACACTAACAACTTCTCTGCTTTTATAAATACGTGTAAGATTCTAAGATCTCAGAGAGTAATTTTCTTATTTTCTTCTCTACAGAAGTAATTAGGCATTAACAGTTTAACACATAACTTGACATTACGTATTTCCTCACAGTCGAGGACACATGACATATTTTTGTAATCTAAGTAAACTCAAGGATATGTTAGGTACCTGTGGAATGGCATTCGGATTGTTAGCTTGCGTATCATTCTGCAGAAGACAACGTGTTTCCTGCACAGGCGTCAGCGGGTTCAGCACAAAACTGCAACAAAAACAACCACGTTAATTATAAAATTGATAGAAAAACCGCTTGATATTTTCCCACTGAAGTCTGAAGACCACGTCCGGTTTGATATCGTTGTTGGTGGCTCACTACATCATGCAGCGCTAAGCGACTCATTTATTCCCTCATGATTAAATAGAAACTGCAGTATAACTGTTATTTTCGAAGTAAAAATACTTAGAACTAGATTATTATGGTATCGTATCATTATATGTAATTCAATGGCATTTAAAGCTCTCACTTCACGTCTCCCTATTGAGTTCTGATGTATTTAATCAATAAAATTTATTGTTTTTCTTTTATGTTAAGGTTGAAAATCCTCTGGTCTGAGCTATCGCATCTAAACCATTAATTGGCGTTGACTGACCGAAGAATACTGACTATAGTAACGATGATCGTGAATGCCCAGTATTCAGTCACTTACATGTTAAATCGCACCTAGCTTTAACGAGATTGGCTTTGGCTATAAACGCTTTTGAATAAATAAACAAAACTTCTTTCTAAAGAGTTTTCTTATAATTGTGTTCTTTATATCAATTATGATAAATATCTATATCCAACCTATTTTTGCTAAAATTCAATTATAATTTGTTTGTCTTATACAGTACATTTTTTTGTGTAGACTATGGTAGAATTTTGCTATATTTATTTAAACTCAATGAAACCAATAAGGGTTTAATCAAATGTATCTGGCCTTTATAGACTAAGAATTATTTGAAAATAGTCAAGGCTTCAGAATAAGACTTATTCTGGTAAACCTGTTAAAATGTCTCCAACATTTTCTTCATTCCTTCATAGTAATTGACGTGGTTTATGTGTATGGTAGAAATTCACTTGGGACGTTGATCCGGGAAGTGCCCACCGAAGTACCGACCGACGACTATGATGCATAGTGGAGTACTATTGTTCTGAATTACCTATATCAGATACCTATATCATATTGATAATTGATTGTTTGCCAGAATGCTAGTGTTTGTTTTGATTCCAGCTTTACCATAATACGAGCACAATATACCATAATATAACACGTATACCATGTGCAATTCTTACGTACCATTTTTACTCCCACTTGTTCAAGACCAAAACCAATATGTTAAGCTAGGAATGCTAACTGCATATTTGTTAAAATAAGTTAAGTTTACTATTTATACACTTTTTAATAATTAATTTACAGTAAAACTTTCAGTCACAGAAGGTAATGTTTAGAAAACGCTCAATACATAATTATATCATCAGCCATATAATATACCTACAGTAATCTAAGCCGATAACGGTCAACAACCGTAATAACTATAAGCTACTTATTATTATAGACAAGAACTAGATCCACTGTATTCAAACTGTATTTATTGCTACTAGAGAATAATGCTTATTAATATTAACGAAGATGGACTAACAAACATGCTAGATTTTGGTTTGTTATTTTCCTTGCTAATAACCGTTATGATCATACAAAGCAGACAAATACATATTTATCAGATTAATTTTAAACAAACTTTCCGTTTTGATTTCTATGTTAATATGATAATTTTCATCATGTCTGTATATTCACGTATTAGCTAGGTAAGTCTCAGCGAAAATATATAAATAGTGCCAAAGCTAGGCGAAAAACTTATTTGTTCCTTTTTAAAGTACGGGTGTTCAAAAAGATGGTATTCCATAAAGTAATTTATTAATATTAATGACTTCTATCTGGTTAATTAATGCTAGGTAATTGGTCATTAATGTGCCCACCTTTTAATTATAGTAAGTAGATTACAACGAAGTATTAGACAACTATTTTAACAAACCCATTATTAAGTTGTTCTTATTCTTCTTATCTTATCTTATCCATCTGCAAATGAATAGGGTAAGACTTACCCTATTCATTCGGGTAAGTGCAAGTTGGGCTCTCCCGCTAGTTTAGTCAAGCCAATTGAAGCCCTTTCATCATTTCAACTGTAGAGTTTTTTACAAGATTTACCGATATCAGCATAAAATGTAAATAATTTTGTCTGTATATCTAATCAATACACGGATCCCTAAAATAAATCAGCTAATAATAAAAGTATTTTTGTTTTATTTGTATCTCATCAGAATTGTTAAGAAACCGGAATAAAATGTTTATACGACAAAATACGTTTCATTCATTAGAAAGGCTTACACATAAATAAAATTAGCCATAATCACAATCAGTAGATAATTTATGAACAGTAGGAAATTAAAAGTCTGACGATAATTTACAAGAAGCCGAAAGTAAGGCAGAGCTTCCGGTCGGTCGTGTCAGACAAACACGTGTCGCGATACTATCACGCTAATAGGTACTTGGCGGGTTTTTATTCGCAGACTAGTTTTTTGGCCATGATTAATGATAATTCTCTTTACTCGTACTACGGGTGTAATGGGTGTAGTTTCTCCAATAAATGGCACAATATTTTTATTTAGCCAATGGGTCAAGCAGTCAATATATATAACATCTATTATATTTAAAAAAATTAATGCCAAAGAAGAAGCTGCAAGCTTTTTGTTGGAACCACAAAAATCGTGCTCAATATAAAATAAGTAGGTATACTAGAAGAACATGAATTACTTCATCAAATTTCACTCTAAATAACTCGTACATGCTATACGTATATGCTAAGCTTTGCAGTGCGTAGACAGAGACAGAAAGAGCTCAATTCAGCACGTCCATAATTGTACAATTTACTCCAATAACACTAACACACTTTCTGCAATATACCATAATTCCACAATCAAGAAATAAGGTAATGGGAAAAAGGTTTAATGACGGTTCATTCAAACTTTTTGCTATTACTCTGGCAAGCATTAAAGCAAAAACAAAAAGCGCCTATCCCACTGGGAACAAACTTGTCTTTTTACTAATGCTAAACAGCTTTGCCAGAGGCTATTCCGGTGGTATCACGTACTAGGTATTATGTAGTTATTATTTAATAAGTAACCTATTGAAAGCGGGTTCGTCGCGCTCTAGGCTAAGCTTAACCCACGCTCAACCGTCACATGATTGACAGGTTGTGACGCAGCTGGAGAGGCGTGGTCGCATGACGTGAATTTAGATCATGACGTCTCAATAACTATCAGTCGAAAAAATATGCTCAAAACAACTGATATAAACTAGGACTTCATATAAAATTTGATTTTAGAACAGTTTCTAGTTCTAACGAGGCTGGATTTATTAATTTATGTTTCAAAATGATCTTTCGGTTAGCGTGCGTTACTTTAAATTACAATACAATTACAAAATCCACTGATGTGCACAATGTTAAACGCTGGATACAGCTATAAAATCCACCGGCTAAATGAAAACAAAATATTTATTGAAAACACCATACACTTGAATCCACCCATCAACCAAAGTTTTAATTGGCATGAAATTAAATTCCTTAGTCGGAGCTTTTATACAATTGTTAACAAAGAGATCCTATTATGAAATTTAATATACCTACTGTTAACTAAGCTTTTGCTTATTAACTAAAGCAAAAGCTTAGTTATAAGTGGACACGTACAATCATTTTCCTTTTAAACAAACTTTGCTTGCTTACAAAATATTAAAAGTATCGGTTAAGAAATGCTACTTTTTGGTAGAGAAGAAGTATAATTGTAGCTTCTTTCTCTTCGCTGGCTTGGTCAAAAAGGTAATATTGAATCTGTGCTATGCTTTATCTGTATTCTTATCATACAGCAAACGGTTATTAAACTGTCTATTAGGCATGTAATGACTTAACTGTCGAGCTGTTTACACAGCTTATCTTCCCGTTACGAAGCTTAATCCATTATACTTAAGCAACCTCGACGATTTACGATTATAACAAAATTGTCTGAAGTATGATCTGATCAGCATCAGCCAATTTTCACCCGTTAGCTGACTCCGCAGCTTAGAGAACACGGCTGCTACATACAGTCGTATAATTTCTACGTAAATGATAAAACTCTAAATCTAGAGCTAATTAAACTTATCTAATAATTTAATTTGAATTGCTTTTGCATAAATGTGATATATAATAATAGATGTGCAATAAATTGATGTTGAAGTACCAACCTACAAACTACCCACGAACCGTTACTGGTACAAATTAGATTAATTACCAACGCTTCATACATCTCGCATTGGAGAAACAGCTTAAGTATATTAAATTGCAATTAAGTATTTTAAATTGTATTTGATTGTGTACTAGCTGCATAAATTAAGCTGCTGCATCGCATGCAGGCGCCAAAGTACACGTATTCTCCTAACTATGCCATCAATCACTAGCGGTGGAAATCGGAAAGTAACCCGTAATATCTAGCGGCCCATCTCTATATTAATACACTTTTAATAATATTATGATAGCTGAATTGATGACCAAATCGCCTGCAGAGAAAGTTAACTCAAATGGAAGTTTTGTTCTTTGTATCCAATTAGGCAGAAAACAATGTGGAGATTCTGCCGCTGTAGAAAGTAAGTCGAAAACAATTTAAAATGTGCCTTGCAGTTATGGGGCATGTCGCTTGAGATGCTTATCAGTATGACAGCATCAGATAGAAAGGTCGTGATCCTACGTCTTGTATTTTTGAGTGGAGTTTTGCGAGTTCTATCGGCGATCGTCTGCTCCCGAATACCGTTCCTCGGAGAACGCACGCACAGTTACCGATTGTAACTTCGCATCCATTCTTTTGTCAGTTTGCTATTTCTCCGGACAGATTGATTCCCGATAGTGTATAAGCTTGATAAGCGCGGGAAAGTTCCGCCTTGTAATTGAATTCCGAATTGATTTTCGTTAGATCCCGTTCAAATTGATTTAGAGGAATCTAAGCAGCGTTTTAATACTGTTATACGCTCGCTTCTGTCTATTCTGTTAAACCAATTACATTGTTCGTAGTCTACTGCTACGTTAATTATTGTCACAATGTACGCGTATTTTCTGACACTTTCTGCTTTAGTTTTTGTATTACTAGGCCTGATTCACTGGCTGTTTAATACCGTAAAAGACAAATGCTTAAGTCAATCTATACTTTTCCCACAATAATTATCGATGTGAGTTGCAGTATTTTTTGAGATGGCTTCCGTTCACAAGCATTTACAGCTCAACAGTACTTATAATCAGTAGATTAATTAATTCGGTTTCACATCGATTATTCATGTGAACTATTCAATGCAATTAACAATAGATAAATTATTACATAGTAACCGTCAATAGCCATGAAATATGTTTCATACTGTGTGCGATCACTTTTACTGTTATCCAATTTGGAGCGCTACAATGTCGGTTTCCGCTTTTACACGGTTTGTGGGCAGGTATTGTGAGACATTGTTGGTAACCCAGAGCGTGTCATTGGAATGCTCGGGCGGTCGTCGGTCGTGAGGTTCTGACGTGTGCCTCACTGACACACATACCTACTGTGACCTCTGCGGCTTCGGCGACCTGCGTGTCACCGACGGTGCCAGTGTCGCTGGGCCAATCAACTTTGCGGAAAGCACAAAAACGCCATTTATTGCCAACTATAAACTGCGGGCCGTTACTGTTCTGGCACTCGCCACTTAGCTTCCACTTTAGAAAGTTTGTGCCTTATTATCAGTGTCTGGCGAAGTTAACTTTATTGGCTAATTTCTACAATAACGTCGACTAAAAACAATTGCTGACTTGATCTCTAAGATTTTCCGATAGTATGTCATGTTCTCGTCTGCATTATCTGTGGTTGATCATCTCCTGACACCTATTGAATGCCCATGATTAGTTCTAAGTTATCTGACATCAGATTTCCCTTAGCCCTTCACGTCATTCATCAAGGATCTGTAAGCTTGTAAACGTCAATTTGAAAGTTTAGATATTTAGATCAGATATAAATAGAAATAAAGGCAGATAAAAAGCGCTTGCGTTGGTTTTTTTTTTAAATCTGGAGTTAATCTGGGTGCTTTCCTATGTAATATTGCATTCACTTACGCGATTATTAGGTCCCTAAAATATATAATATTTTTCTGGCTTTAACCGCGTAAATCAGACAAATTATTGACCTACGTTACGTTTAAACATCATACATTAATTAGTGATAGATAGTGATACAGATATTTTATCGTGAATGTCGATCGCGAAAGTTTAAGAATGTTGATAGACATACATGTGCGTGGTTTGATCGCCAGGATAACGTATTGCAAGAAAAATTATAAACTTAGTCACGATGTGTGGCTCTGAATTTGAATTTTAAATATTTTAGAGAATGGCTAGATTTAACAACGTAGGATACTGTTATTTTAAGTAGGTCACAGTGAGATCATTTGTTGACTGACTATTTTTGTAGCTTAGCCACTGGTGTAGGTACATAAAGATTATGAAATGAGCGTAAAGTTTTATTTTCATCAGCTAACTTAATGTGCATTTTGCTGTACCCGAATAAAATTATTCTAATTTAATGTTTCATTTATAACTACTCACAGTTACACCTATAGTTATAGTTTATTACTTATATTTTTTATGCGAATTTGATCAACAATAGTCACATTGATTTCGTTCGGCTTCTTGTTTTTATTAATGATCGTTTCTTATCTTCTATTGATTGATTTTATTGATGATCATTTTGTCATTGAATTGGCTGATTGTTCTTTGATTTTTGATTAATGATGGCCAGGTTCGGCTTTGTAGATAGCAGAATTAGTTAATTTTCACTATCCGTTATGTTCATTTTACAGTTTTATTGTAACAATTAAAATAGGCTAGTATTTAAAACTTCTTACAATGTGAAGTCGTACAACGTCAGGAAACCGGCATGTCCCAAGAACTTCAAAGAGTTTGGAAGACATTTATCAACCCCCCTTTGGCCAGCGAGGTAAATTAAAGCCTCTTTGAGAGAGAAGCCTCAATGCTAGGATGTGTACCATAACAAAAGAACGCAAATAGTACAATAAACTAAATAAGTTCTTGTTTCTAACCGAAGGCTACCTCTTGTATTTATTAATTTCTACTTCATTTATGATATACCTGTGAGGCTGTGACTATTACAGTTGTGTTTAAGCGTTATGTGTTAAATCGCAAGCACTAACCTGAAAGATGCGGCTTGGCAATCTGGTTCCTCTCGGCACCATCCCTGGCACTCGTACAAAGACAGGTTCTTCACCGTGTAGTACGCAGTTCCAGTGAAGTCCAAGTCTGTTAGCTTCTCAAACGCCATCCGACCTGGACATTAAAGAGGGTTTTTATAAACTGTGCCGTGTGAAATTAAATACGAGATATTTTACGGACATTGGAGAGTAACACCTTATTTTGTACCATATGTGTCGCTAAGCCGATCTAAGGTTTCTTTATACCGGAAGATGAGGTCGTTTGAATGTGGCATAAATATCGTCTACTCGACTATACTCAATCACAGTCTAAGACCATAACAGGTTATTACCATACGGCGTATTTCAATAACTCAGATCGTTTAGAAACGCATCCAACTTAGCTGTTTTCCATCGTAACAAGAGTATTAATCAAAACGGTAGCGTAATAAATATACACTTACATAGCACAGATGAGGCTTGTAATAAGAAAATCGCCAGCCGCGCCAAGCGCAGCGCGTCGCCCTTCATGCCGACAGACCGTAACCTGTAACAAACATTAATTAATTATTATTGCTGGACAAATCACACAGACACAACAATCCCAGATACTGGATATCTAGCTAGACATGCATAGAGAGACATATATTTTGGGTCGTAAAAATATTCGCCAGGCCGGGAATCAAACCCTATTCTGCTAAACAACCACCGGAATTCTCGTCCGCCCGTCACAGTCCTAAGTTGTTATACCTAATGTTTCAATATTGGATCTCATTGATATTTTTGAAAAAAAGAAACAGGAAAATATAGTTGCTTATTTTTTTACTCAGAATTACGTACGGAAAGTCGGTCAAGCATCAAATTACTGACAAATTGTAATATGCGATCTCACATTATCCACTTACGCGGCTAGAATTTAGCGTAATTCATCGTACGGCGCAAACGCACGTACCGCTTCCCAATCAATTCTTTATTCCGGCTCAATTGGTCCGGAGAGAATGCGTAAAAAACATGTTACGTTAATTACATGGCCGCAAGCAGGTCAGACAATCGCACCATGATCCTACAACCAATAGGAAAGTCGAGTTATTCGTCATCTCGCCCGAATAAAACTCGCACGATCGGGCGACTTGGTACCTTTCGAATTTAAATGATATTTCTTTCGTCAACTCGCCCGTTTCGTATTTACCTAATAATGTCTATCGTCAACTCGTACAAAGTACAGCCAGGTAAAAAAATTGAAACTAAACAAAAGGATAGCGCTATCTCTTTCTTTTTATCTTTTATTACTATTTCATACTTAGATAGTAACACGCCAAATGCTTTAAAGATATTGTTGGTTATTTTATATTTTAAATTATATTTTTATACTTAGGTAATAGCACGCCAAATGTTTCGTGATATTGTTGATTACATTTTTATACTTAGGTGATGACAAGGCGAATTCTTTTGTATTAATTGTTGATATTTTTTAATGTTAATTATATTTCTTTATCTAGTAAATAACACGCTAAATATTTTCTTGGTTGTATTTTTATAGGTACTTATCTAATAAGTCCAAGACCTTCTGTGAATAATTATATACTTAATTTTATTTTTTGACGTTGATTTTTATTTGGTGCATTATAATTATTATGCTTTTGTATTTTAAGATGTTGATTTTTAAATATAACTAAAATAATGATACAATAACATTTTGTTTTATTTTAAGTCCAATCATAAAACTTTTTTAAGAAGGATTTTTGTCGTTGACTGTACATAGTTACTCACATTTTTATGGTCGGGCGAGTTGACGAAAGAAATATGATTTAAATTCGAAAGGTGCCAAGTCGCCCGATCGTGCGAGTTTTTTTCGGGCGAGATGACGAATAACTCGGAAAGTCAATGACACGAATTTTCATTTACTTTTTTGCATTGTATCGCTTTCACTAATCTTTTTATCACTGAATGACCGATTGTAAAATGTGAAAGTGCATTATTGTTGTGTAGAAGGTTCTTTTACAAACTGAAATCATTTCAAACCTATACATGGTCAATGGTTGGAACAACTTTCGATTTACTCACAACATTTATGCATGATCGGTCACGAATCTTCAGATTGAATGTCTCGAACATTCGGAAGTAATCAGAGAAGAGAAATGCACCAAGTTCAAATAATTCATTACACAAATTGCACTTACAGACATACCGCTATTTTAATTTGGGTTACTTTCTCAAAGACACTGATTTAAGTTACGTGGAAATCCGGTTAGTTTGATATATAGACACCATCAGGGATACATTTATTTGGTTCATATTGCTAAGGGCCATTAGAATTCCGCTAAAGCAAGAGATGGAGGCATGATATTGAATGAATACTGTCGAGGAGACTTATAAATGAGTTGTTAACGATCACGACTATATCTTAGTCAGGAAACTCAAAAATAACTTCTCTTAAGTAATATATTATTTGTCGAAAATAACTCTTTTCAAGATTCTTTACCACTTATAGCATTCTCACCTCTTAAAATATCTCCGGAACTGGACTTAAGAATTTCTGTATATTAAGATTGCGTCTTAACTATTCTAATGTCCCGGTCTGGCCAATTACCGCAGCTTAACAAACCACACTACAACGGCTTTGCGGTAATCGTGATTTGGGTTAAGCTATTTCCAACGCTGTCTCTTCAGCTATTTTATGCAGAGCAAATCTCACCTTGATCGGAATAAATACCTAGTTATCTGTTAGGAATATCCAGGAAATAATTATGTATTAGACTGCATAATAAACTAGAATTTATCTGATAATCAGATTCCTATTATTAGTGCACAACTGCTTTTGTTTTAACTGAGTTACTTACACAAATTAAATAGTTTTAAAAAATTATACTTTTAACTTGACTGCAACTGTTGCCAATCTAATCTAGCTAATCACTATATCAATATAACAATTTCATACGAGAAATCTTTGTGTCCAAGCTCTGAGAGCCTAAAATAGAAGAGAGCTTATACGCTTATACCTAATTTTAGGTTTGTTTAAAATCGTTTATTTGTCACAGCAGTGGTGCCTTAAGGGTGTCTAAATCCTTTCCCAAAACTCTTCATCTAAGCCCACGCACACTTTATATTCAGACCATCGCGAAACAAAGCCTAATTCCAACTTAAGGTTCGTGACATTTCACAGTTCGCTCAATATGGTAAAACAACGGAAGGAATGAACGCTACAGTTATATAGTTCACCCACACAGCACTTTTAGCACAGAAAACTACGGCGGAACATTGCTCCAATCATTGTGATTCAACAATGAACTATAATAAATTTACGGGCCGTTTCTGTATAAGGCTGTTTGGTACTGTTAGAGATCCGAGTAATAATGGATGGATCTGTAGCATCTTTCCCAGAGATTTTATCTATGGATAGATTTTCCGCTGTTTTGCTTGCGTGCTAAACTGTAAATGTACTCATTGAGTTTATTGGATGCTTGTTCAAAAAAGTTATTCACATAAAACGATGTAACGTTTTTTAAAACGTGTAGGTAGGTAATCATAATCACTACTATTTACGTTCCCACTGCTGGGACACAGGGACTTCTCACTTAACGAGTGAATGTGACACGTGTAATTTTAAGTTTTTCAAAAAATCCCATAACATGCTATTTTCCTCACGATGTTTGCCCTCACTATTAGTGCACTTGATTTTTTTCAAAACGCACACAATTATACTACTAGTCATATCGTTACAGGTGGATACAATTATTATACTACATAATAATTATAACACATATAGATTTGGTGACGGATTAAAATTTATAAGATTTTTATGAATGTAATGTACTTTCTGTAAATACATAGGAACACACATCTATTCGAAATAGATCGAACTTAATCTACTTGAAATAGATCTGTTTGCCAAAAGCATATCGTTTTACATTATTTTACTCGTGTTGTTGTTATCAGGTAGTGTGACGAGACATATGTCACATAATGCGCATAACAGTTATAACGTGTCTTAGATCACGATGTGCACGGCGCGCAGCCACCGTGTGCGCAGCAATTGCCCAATTTAACGGGAAACCATAGACTATGACTTTGACTTGGGAAAACATTGTCAGCGTCAAGGAGGTTTAATGACTTGACGGAAAGTTTGCTTTTTTACAACATAGACTCTCGCGAGAAAACCCATAAAACATAGTAAAATTTCTCCAACATTTTACTTTGTTCGGGTTATTATAATTATAACCAACTCAATCATCAAAAAATCTCAAGATATTTAGCAAAATGATACAGCTACAGAAACATATTTTATTTACCTATGCCAATGATTTTATATAGTATGCACTATTTTTAAGAACCCACATAGAACCATAGACCTAATTGTCTTTGGTTCAATACAATATCTCTACGCAGCCAATATCTCAGGAAAAACAACAAAAAAGTATGGTCTGCAATCTCCATCGTAAACTATCATGATAAGGCGTAGCTCTTGAGGTTCACTGCTATAATGCAATAAATAGTTGTTATCTGATCAGTGTGGGACTATTCCTAATGAGAGCCTACATTGTCGCTGACATAAAGTTTTAGAAGCTTTCAGGGAATAAATAGCAAGGCGTTAAATTAATTTTACTACTTAGACGATGAACTTAGATGAAGAAGTGTTGAAATATAACTCGTGCTAAATTTATCTACCTCGTAAATTTGAGTCTTGAAATTGCAAACTGATATACAAGCTGCCATTTTGTAACTTTGCCTGCGTTTTAATGATAACAATAAAAATATAAAATATTTGTGTATCTTCCGACGTTATTTTCCTAACCCAGTAATTAACTCAAATCATTGTTTAAATAGTTTTATCATCTAACAAAATAAGCGCGCTCTCAATATTTATACGCATTCAATTCATGAGTTCTCATTATTATCCGTAAAGAACATGCATAGCCCTTTTTGATTACACAGTAAGTCCAACATGTAATCATACGTGAATAAAGGATTTCATTAATAAGTACACACACAATGGCTTTGCGTTCCCATCATGTGGGCGCCTCCGATTAGTGGTTGGCTTTTAATGACTTACTATAATCGTAGACAATTATTTATGAACTCATCATCATCATAAGAGTCCCTATTTACGTTTACGAGAGACATTAGGCCTTAATTCACTACGCCAAGTACGGGTTGGTGAATGACACATGTCATATTCTACAAACTTTTCAATGTTCAAATAATCAAATAATAATAATCATAATAAGTTCTCAGAACATCCCGGTTTTCTCACGATGTTTGCCTTCGCCGTTAAAGCAAGTGTTTTTTAAAGATACTAATACTGCTGTGGAATACTTATAAATACTCTAAGAATAATTTTAAGCCTAATTTTAATTGCAAATTTTACACCATTTGGAATACAAATCTGCCATTTTTGCAATGTATTTAAATAATTTGGTCGTAAAAGCATGATTTTAATAACTTTCTCTTTGGTTCAAGTCAATTAGATACCGTAGGAACAATGTTTATACATGCCACTAACCGCGGTCAAAGAAAGTGACCCTGACCTAGAGTATTTTTGTCAAATCATGTTGATAAATGTCAGAAAGATGTATCTCCTCCCGCTCTACGGTCTTGAGATAACATTATAATTGTCTCACGATGACGTGTCCATTTTAAAGGAACTAGCCGAGTGGTGACTTAATTAAAGACCGTGACTAAAAGTAAGTCAAATTGAGTCAGTGTCCCACGCTAGGATCAAAACCATAAACAATATTTAAAATATTTAAAAAAAACACTAAACATAGAAAAGTAAAGAAAGTAAATTGATGAAAAATTGGTTTTTGATCAATTTACTTTTTTATACGTTTGGTTTTAATTGATACCTATATAGGAACATATTGGTACGATAGAGGAGATCGCTTCTAACAAACATATACATGTAGAAAGTTGTTATCCCAACATCTGGGAACATGAACGTCGTAGATAAAAATTCATAGATCAAGTACTCGACTTGAGGTCACAGTTATGCTTTATGATAACGAGAACTCAACCTTATAGTTACGATCTTTGAAGTCGGCCGGGGGTCAGCACTGCACGTGCCCGCCTACGATTAGACCCGGATAAAATACTGTATCTGATAAATCTACTTCAATTGCAATGACTAGCAAAGTCTTAATATCTTTGTACGGTTTCTAGGTTAGAATAGGAATAGATAATATTGCCTAGCTAAGATGGAGCTGGTTAATATGTTCACGCAACTTGTAGGTTAACCATATTCTATGGAGAGGTATATTGATGATAATATTCTTTATTAACTCAAAAACTTAAACAGAGAGTTTAGTTTTTGCTTAACTTGCTGGTTAGATAGAGATAAATGTATTATAAGTTGTTTAACGTAGAAACAAAAATCCGTCATTGCATTCAAATTAGTAAGTTAAAATATAAACAAAAAATCTGATATGTTCAAGAATTCATAAGTTAAATAAACATTTTACCTATTCCAATGATAAAGCGTTATAATAAAAAGTCAGGTCGAAATACGGTTACTGCAGGTAATGTGTGAAACATGACGGAATTTCCCTAAGAAAGTCGTTAAAATAATAAAATAATGCATTATTGACCATAAACATAGTACGTGCCATGACTGCAGCGGCTCAGCAGAAAGACAAACTATTCTTCGAAATAGGTGTTTTGGTAAAAATCATAAAAACTTTAACCTATGACCAAATTCGGAGCGAAATCTGTGAGGACTGTGAGGAGCTTATTGTAAGCTAAACCATCTGGTTGAGGGTTGCATAACTAGCATAGGACCGTACAAGTTGGCGTTATTAATTTTTTATACAAATCCTTTACTTAGCAGTAGGTGTCAAAAGGCTTATATGATAATGATGACATTATCGATCCAGTTCATTTCGATCAGAAGTATGTTACCGTTCTCACTCAACAAGGCGATAGCGATATACTGAAAGAGGGCTAAGAGATGTATACACATGTATAAATGAATCTATATGTCACAGGTAACTGTCAGTGGTCGAACTTGACCGCGCACTAACGGCACCGTTCACCGAGACAATATGCAAGCGCCGACAGGTTGCTCGCGTGACCCAATTATTACTGGGCTACCCTCAAAAAACGTGAGAAGTTTTCTACATTTCACCGGCAAGAGCGGACATTCCCATACTTTTCGGCCAAGCATTTTTATGTGGGAAAAATTATACGAATGGAATTATGTGTATATTTTATAATTTCCAGTTTAACTTGTGAGACATGAGTAAATAAATTTAGTCTGATCAATCACTGTTCTTTAATAAGCATCAAATTGATTCTTCAAAACTGACAGTCACTAACTAGATAGGCAACAGTTTAAACAAATTATAGATCGATAATGAGGCAGAAGAAAAAACAAAATGGAGATTCTTTGTAAGATCCTAGATTATGCTGATAAGAGTTAATTATGCGTGGAGGCTGAATGCAAAATGCCTCTGGCACATGCTGGGACGTAGAAAAAGAAAGCGAGTGTGAACATAACACCTACACAACAGTTTATATCCCTCGCCACCACTTAATAAACTTTTTTGTCTTTGGATAGTAATGAATGAGAAAAGGGCATTCCTGAAGAGCACTTAGACAGAAAAGCTTGGTATTTTCATTCAGTTTCAAAAGCCATGCATTTAAGGCAATTAGAAGGATGGATTAATAATTGCAGGACATCAGTATTTCGTTGTTAAAATTGAGATTGACTATAAAATCATTTCAAAATTATTTATGTCCGACGTTAATCAAAGGATTTATTAGAAGGGTTTATTTTATGTTTTTAAAATAACTCATAAAAAATAAGATTGTGTAGTATTTTAAATGATAATTGCAATTTAATTTATACCCAGAAATACTTTATCTACAAATTAGTTAAAAAAAACTCAAATACATTTTTCATCGTCTATTAGAATTTTTATTTCTTTTTTTTTCCAGAAGTTAAACCTTATAGAAACATTATTTCATTATATCTCTTCAACTCTATAATTTAGCTCTACATCTCTAAACACCTTTTTCTGCAAGATGGATGCTCTATACTTAGCGTCAACGTAATTTGATGGTTCCAGCTAGTCCTTCTAGTTTAACGGGCATTGCGTGTAGAGTTGTATTGGTATGCAAAGACGTAGCCTTGTTGCTGCCACTAGGGACACGATGGTTAAATGGTTCAATATAAAGACGACTGGCGTTTCATTCCAAGTAGGTACCTATTTAAAGATCGTGGTTTAAACCTTCAATAGTCCAAATCAGAGCATGATCAAGTTTAGTTTGAAGCACCTAGTATGAAGTTAGACAGTTTTTTGTAGTAATTGATGAGGCCAATGTTAGTGTTTTGTTTCAAATTATTGGTAGCGGAGTAGATTTGTGTACTGTACCATCTTTTCAGATCACCAACCCCTCTGAGAAGCTTGCGGTGATTACACAAAATCCGTCTTAACCTATCACGGGTTCTACTAGGGAAACGCGCCTAGTATAGGTCGTTTTAATGATGATGTATTTTGTTCTGAAGTTATTCTCACTATAACTGCAATATGTGAATGATCATAAATATTCCGATAGGCGGAAATATATACAGCAATTATGCGATCCCAATCAAAGGTGAGTCGTTAAGTGCATGCCTAATGATCATTGGCTAGATAGCTAATAAGCAGCATTGATACTGTGGATTACAGCTATACTATATATAAAGTAAAGATATTGTTGAAAGATAAAAAGGCTTATTTTAAGTAGCAGGCCGTGTGGAGTCAACCTAAATGTATCAAGGTGTAGTCAATCTTATTCGACCACCAATTCGACTCCTAAGCGTGATGATTAATACATTTGCGGAGACCTATGTAAGTTGATATGTTATAACAGGGAAGAGTTCTTATACAAACTTCATGGTACGATATATCGGTGAAATCGTTCCCAACGTCTTTGACATGCGCAAATGCTTAGATCTACCTAAATAACTACAAAATAGTCGCATTCATTAGATCCCAGCATCGTAACTCGGGACATAATTGCGAAGACTTCCCGACTGCGATTTACAATATGCCTGTACACATCATTTAGCAGTGACAAGGAAGAAGATATCTCAACGAAACACAACCGTAACTTATATGCAAATTTATGCTGAAATAGACTTTGTATAGCTTTCTGTAGGAAGTTAACAAGAAAGCTAAGTCCTTGAGTGGTACCGCCCAGCAAGACTAGCTTTGAGACAGTCTAGGTTCTATTTTAATGAGAGACCTACATACTATCCAAGATAATTAGCACCTCGCGGGTAACAGACGGCTCAACAGAACGTAAATCGTATTTATTGCTTTTCGAGTCCATAATGTAGAATTGTCTGTGGAAGGTACCGCACCTAATTAAAATATAAAATTTCTAAAAACTCATTACCTTCTGAGCACTTTATCTTTTTTTTTTGGTATATTAATTATTATTTTCCTAAAGGACTTGTTTTTCCGTGTTTGAGATATAATTTAGGCGGAACAAAAGTTTAGGAGCTTAGGAGGAGGAGAGGAGAGAACGTCAGACAAGCAAATCTTTCAACATAAATAATATGAAGTATGCTGTTATTATTTAGTCTGTAATTAGTTGGATGCGTCTTTTCCGAGAAATATTATAAATAAACCGATTTTCTTTACATGTTATTTAGGAGTATAAGTAACAAACAGAAAAGTAAATCTCATATGACAATCGTAAGCCAGGTCTGCTCGATAACAAACATACATATAGTTCTCTCTCATGGATATAAACTCGCTACTGCTAACTCACCTTTTGCCATTACACCTTCAGAACAACGGTAACGCTAACAAGCCATAGAATGTCAAAGGTAACCACCCACTAACCGTTCTGCAACGGTGTTCGTCGGTGCTATCAAGAGCGCATTACATTCTTCAAGTCAATTATATCATCGTCATATTACGATATTACAGGCCATTTCTCTAGAAACACTCATCAATAGTCGTGTTTTACAATTCCTTTGACCTCGGGCGGAACACTGCTTGTCACTCATGCTTACAGAAGTAGCCTGTTATAACTCAATAGCCTTATTTGAACCAACCCTAAGCCGCTGTCAAACCATTCACGTCTCGTAAACCTTTGTAAAGTGGAATGCTGTCGGAGAGATAAATACTTCTTTCATCAGGAAATATTAACTCGATCGTTCGCCTGTAGATACGCGAGCGAAATATTCGAACAATCAAACCGTTTCATTTGAATTTTTATAGGCCAGCCCATTGTTCTTCAGCCACTTTCACTTGGAATGTTTTGTATACAAATTGAGTGACTATTTTGCGATCGATCATAATTCACAATTCACCTGTGCGCTCAATAGTGATAAATCTTCACAGTCAATGGAATCACCGCCCACGGGACTCTGTTTTGTCCCGACCAATCAAACAATGAAACGATAAATCATAAGGACTGTGTCTAATAGTGCGTTTATTTTCAGAACTAACGTAGAATCCAAAGTATCCGTAGGGACCAACTATAGCAGACTATAGACTTTGTTTGAACGGGGTTAGTCGTTTTGAACATACTAAACCTATGTATTGCTACTAGGGTCAGGTAAGAATGGTTTTTTTGTTTTTGAGTATGGAATTTATTTGAGTATGGCTTCGTAATCACAATAAATAAATAAACACTAATATAAAATTTATAAAAAAAAACTTTTATCACGTGTGCCACAATTGAACATGTGCATTTTTGACCTGAACCTGTGGGTCATAAAGCGTCTGATCTATTCACTATAATTTCTTGTTCTGGACTCGATTCCTCGCTTGAGCGCGTTGTATGATCCAAGTTCAAGAGCGTCTCACGGATAGCTATTGTTGTGCTCCGAAGTTAACCTTACTACAATATGTAGAGTAAATATTCTCCGAATCAGCAGATGTAATCAATATGATTCCTATTGTTCCCGGAAAATGGTTATTTTGTAGCAATATATCCAGTTCCTATAGTAGGTATAATACCTCTTTATTTATAAACCGTAATACGCGAAATATTCGTAAAAAAAACCATTTGTTCTAAATTAAAATCTATAATATAATTTCTTATTCTTATTTCCAAAGGTTGAGATCGCGTATTAAAATCTATATATATATATATCACTATCACCTTTATATAAACTGTTATCCTAACTCTTTTTTCCTAGTCTGTCTAAAAAACTTACAGGCTTTGTGTGAATAGATATCGGTTCCGCCTCAGCGTCCAGTTCTGTAACAAAAATAACAATAGATTAGTTACATCATTACATATAACAGAGAACAATATTATCAGCATCACCATCGATTAGCCTGTCAAACAGGATTATTCTCTTATTAAGATACTAACCAGACGCTTTAAGAAAAAACAGGTACTAACCAATTATCAGGCAGGTGGGACTGGGACTAAAAACTATTGTATTAGCGATAAAAATGGTAGGAAACGATTTTTACTATTGACTCACCAACTTACCAGGTAGGCGAGTCAATACTAAAAATATATTTATTTTCCATTTGGATAAAGGATCTAAATTGTTATTTATAATATAAATTGTTATTTATAACCAACCAACTAAGATTTGAGTATTCATAAGTCTTCAGAAATTCCTAACCTTATTAATTTTAAGTCCTTACAGTTCGTAATAAGATAGTCTAAAAGTAGCACATTAACACTTCCCAAAAAAGCTTTATTTACTAAACCCACTAAAACTGTTCTATTCTAAATCACACACGAGCAGAAAGTGTAAAATCGCAATGGTCTACAATATTTGCCAATCACAGCAATTAGTGCAAAAGTCAACAACTTTCTTCGTTCCAAATTGAGCTGTCAATTACATCATTTAAATTTTTACTTTTTAGTTCTTAAAATCATCATCATAACTCATACTTTGTCCCACAACTAAGCACGGGTCTCCCCAATCATACCGTTATAACTATTTATATAAGTTGTAACCGTTAGCTTAATATAGAATATTTAATGTGATCCTAGAAAATGCAAACGTCTCGTTACAAACTTTATTATGATTATGTTCAGCATTGTTCTCCACCATACTATTACAATAATATACGACAATTGGATAGCGCACTCGCTCAATTTAATATTTAAACTTGGAATTTATTTGATAATGGAACAAGATGGGGTCCTGGATACGAGCGCGGGCATTGTAAATAATACACGATAGCCGTTCTTTGTTAGAATGGCGTTAGACTAGTCTAGAGCCGGGCACAGAATCGCCGCGGGTTGGTCGTGTTCGTGCTTCAAAGGAAAATAAAAGGTGAAAATCGCATTGGGAACTTAGAATCTATCGAGGTCCAGGGTGAAGTTCCGCTTTAGGGCTTGGGCATTGCAGGTACCAGGTAGACTATATCATACCTGCGAGTAGGTATATGGTTAGTAATCTTTTAGACCAGCTTGTATTTTTTATTGAAACTTTTTTCCAGATTTTAATTCCTTTGATATTGGATTAATTTCACAATTTTATTGCTTCATAAATAAGTGTTATTACTCTAATCAGTTTTAGTTCAGTAATTTATAGAAAGAATTCATATTTACTGAATATAAAGAGTTTGTTACTAGTTGATATTAACGCGGCTATCATTTTTGAACGCACTGGGAATTCAGGTTTTATGATTCGATTTTATCAGAACAGAGCGTTCCTTGGTCTAAGAGTTTCCTCTGAGATATATTCATATCACTAAAGTACCTAAAGTATGTATATCTATATTATGAGTAAATATGTTATGTTTCCATCTCGTGTCTGTAGAGGCCGGTAGTATATAGGAAGCGTAGTTAATGACGTCACCAGCGGTCCTAGCTACTTTATCCGCGACTGATCGCTGACAATGTGGTGAGGACGGCCGAGGGGGGTGCGGTGGGGGGAATGACCGCGCAGGGAGGAATGACCTTGCCCGCGCATTCCGCCTGAGCCTCCCTCAGGCTCTATCCCAGTCTCCTTTAAATTACTACTCTAGCCGACTATCGCTCATATTGTAACTATTGTAATAATAAATTTTCCCTTCTTACCGGTTGTCACAACTCTAATTTGTAGTGCAACACTAGTACATAAGTTGTCTGTGGTAACTTCCTTCTTCTTGTCTATGAACTCAATAAAGTCACAACGTAATATAACTTCCAGTTTTATTTATCTACATTATACCTAAATTACATCAGGTTATGAGGCCCAGACCCACCAGATTCTTCCAAAAAGTGATAAATAAAAAGATAGTAAAGTCAATACAAATTGGACAAAAGTTTTCTTTCAGCAGTGGTACAATACATAACCTAAAAAAGTTACAGCGTGGACGTACCTATTGAAAGCATCTTCATCAGTATAATAAAATGTCTTCGAACAATACGATGGCATTAGTAGAAAGGCTGACCGGAAGAGATAATTATCCCACCTGGAGATTTGCGATGCAAACATTCCTTGAACTTGAAGATTTATGGCATTGCGTCATACGTGAGCCGGGTACAGAAGTTGATCGGAAAAATGACATTAAAGCAAAATCAAAAATCATTCTATCTGTCGACCCCATAAACTACATCCACATTCAGGAATCCAAAAGTGCCAAGGAAGTATGGGACAATTTAGCTAAAGCTTTTGATGACAAAGGGCTGACTCGTCGAGTTGGTCTGTTACGAGAGCTCATAACGACGACTTTAGAAGCGTGCCAAAATATTGAAGATTATGTAAACAAAATAATGACAAATGCGCATAAACTCAGAAACATTGGATTCATTGTAAATGATGAATGGTTGGGGACCTTACTGCTGGCCGGATTACCCGACATGTATCAACCAATGTTAATGGCACTAGAAAGCTCAGGTTTGGCTATAACAGCTGATGGTATCAAAACTAAGTTACTTCAAGATGTGAAAACATCTGAAACAGCTGCATTATATGTTAACAGAAATAAATTTAACCCGCAGAATGCCAGACAAGCTTCAGATAAATCAAAACAACCTAACAAAGGTCCGAGATGTTTTGTTTGTAATAAATATGGACACATAAGCAAGTTTTGTAGAAATAAGAAGAAAGAAAATAACTTAAATGAGAACTCAGGCTATGTGGCTGTATTTTCTGTATCAAATAGCAATGAAAGTGGCTGGTATGTAGACTCGGGAGCATCAATGCATCTCACAATGCACGGTGACTGGCTTTATGATCACATATCACCCCCGGTGAATTCTATTAAAGTAGCTGATGATAAGAAACTACTTGTAAAAGCATGTGGAAAAGTGAATTTAAAAGTTAGAAACAAGAATGGCAGAATAGACACAATTGTTGTAAACAATGTTCTGTATGTCCCCGAACTGGCCACAAATCTTCTTTCTGTGAGCCAGATGATAAAGAATAACTGCCAAGTACAATTCACTAAAGATGGTTGCAAAATATTCAACAAGAACAACATCCAAGTGGCCGATGCAAAGCTCACAAATAATATGTACCGGCTTAACACATACAGTGATTCAGCATACATATCAGAAACTGTGAATGATGGTTTTATATGGCATCAGAGGATGGCACACTTGAATTTTGAAGACCTTAAGAAACTTTCAGAAAGTACAGGAATTAAAATGGAAAATAATGACAAAATAGTATGTATATCATGCCTGGAAGGGAAGCAGCCAAGAAATCCTTTTCCTTCAGATGGTTCCAGAGCAAAAGCCTTGCTAGAACTTGTTCACTCCGATGTCTGTGGCCCCATGGAGGTGCAGTCTCTGGGAGGAGCACATTACTTTGTCACTTTCATTGATGACTTTTCCAGGAAAGTATTCATTTATTTAATAAAGAATAAATCAGATGTTTTTGAAAAATTTAAAGAATTTAAAGCACTAGTTGAAAAGCAACTTAATTCACCAATACGTACTCTTCGCACAGACAATGGTAGAGAATATCTCAGTAATGAATTCAAATCGTTCTTAAGAAAATGTGGAATAAATCATCAAACATCCACACCTTACACACCCCAGCAAAATGGTCTAGCAGAACGTATGAATCGAACAATACTAGAAAGAGCTCGTTGTATGTTAATAAATGCTAAATTACAGAAGCAGTATTGGGCCGAAGCAGTCTCCACAGCTGCATACATTACCAACCGATGCCCAACTAGAGTGCTAGCATTTAAATCTGCTGAAGAGATCTGGACAGGAGAAAAGCCAAATATAAGTCACTTGAAAATCTTTGGATGTGAAGCAATGGTTCATGTACCTAAACAAAAACACAAGAAATGGGATGCAAAGGCAACAAAGATGATATTCGTTGGTTACAGCGAACAGACCAAGGGCTACAGGTTCTATAATCCAGCAACACAGCAGGTGTTGATGAGTAGAGATGTCATATTCTTAGAAAATTCAGTAGTAAGAAAGTTCACTAAACTACCACTCTCAGAAAATGTAATCAGTCAAAATGAATCCTTCAATAGTGAATCTAAGTTAGAATCATCTGAGCAGAATGAAACTTCTGATGATTCTTATCACTCTGATGAGGGATCCATGTATGAACCAGATAAAACAATAGAGTTAACAGAGATAACAAGAAACAATATAACAACAAGATCTAAAACGAAAATGAATAAAGATTATGAAACTTATTTCTGTAAAGAAAATATCTCAGATGAGCAGGATACCCCTCAGACATACAGTGAAGCTGTTTCTTCAGATAATGTCAATGCAACAAAATGGAAGCAGTCTATCAATGATGAGCTGTCAGCACACTCAAAGAACAAGACTTGGGAAATAGTAGATAAAACACCAGGAATGCGGGTAATTGGTTGCAAATGGGTTTTTAAAATCAAAGAATTACCATCCGGCCTGCTATATAAGTCAAGATTATGTGCCAAAGGCTATTCACAGACTCAGGGTGTAGATTACTCTGAAACTTTTGCACCAACAGTAAGGTATGACTCCGTTAGGGTTTTGCTTTCAGAGGCTGCTCAGTACAACTATGAAATGGTTCAGTTTGATATTAAGGGGCCATATTACGTCAAATCGCTTGAAATTGCTTTTTGTTAACAAACATATCTTCCACAATAATAAAGCATTTACTTTGAGATTAATATATGTTATAGTTCAGGATATATGCTAGGGGATTAAAGTTACAAAAACACGATTACATAAAATTTTCTCGATAGAAAAATAATCCAAAGTTCGCTCTAAATTTTACAATAAATCGTCGCTATTCAATAAATACTTTAAAATAAGCCTTGATACTTTGTACAGTAAACAAACAGGTTATAGAGCAGGGGTAGAGCGTGTTAGATTGTTAAAATTTTTATTATTTTAACCGTAAAATAAGAATAACTAAACTTGCGGAAAAATTCACGCGAAAACTGACCATTCGGGCATCTTCGTGCCTCAAATTCAGTCTAGCCGCGGCTTTGAAACTGGTAACATGTATCGCGTCGCTTCTTGCATTCAGATCGCTATATAACGCACTAATTACGTAAAAAATGAATTGAAAAATTATTGTACTTGTTTGTTTTTTATTTCAAATATGCGAAATCTGTATAATAAGTGCAAGAAGCGACGGAATCGTAAAAAGATAAAGTAACCTACATTCGTTACAAACGTAAACAAAACGTATAGACAGTAAAGCTTTCATGACATTTTTGACACCAAAGCATTTTTCGCCCTTTGGATTTCAAATTTCTGTTTTGTCTGTGGCTTATTGGACAATCCACACAGCATCATAACAGAGCTTATAAAGTATATGGCGAGACGAAGTTCGCGGGGGCAGCTAGTATACATATAATAATAAAGTGTAGGTAGGTACTTATATATTATAATAAAATACAGGAGGAGACTTCAAACAATAAATTCATAAGTAATACATGGATTATGACTTAATAAAACTTTTTTATAGTTTTGAGATCTCAAAGAGTTTTGATTTATTTATGATAACTGTCATAAATTATGTCATGTCAATTCATGAAAAGTAAATTTAAGATATTTCATAGAACAAACAAATCACTACGTTTTTGTGCTTCTTAACCCTACGTTGCTATATCACACACAACCAATATAACTATGATTTTTTTAATATAACCTGCGCGTATAAAGAATTTATCTATAAATGGCGTCCGCTCGCATGCGTTCTCGCTCACTCTCTATCGCTATCTATACTCACACAGTGAAGTACGCGCTACAAAAAGCTTTTTTAACGTCCGTTAAAAAAGCGTTCAAATAGAACATTTGCATACCCAAGTACGTGTTCACACTTTGGCGCTTTTAGAACGTGACGCTTTTTAGGGTTCCGTAGTCAAATGGAAAAAACGGAACCCTTATAGATTCGTCATGTCCGTCCGTCCGTCCGTCTAACCACGCACAAAGGACCAAATTTGAGTCCAATTGCGGAAAAAGGAGTCCCCAAACTAAACCGTCCGTCCGTCCGTCCGTCCGTCCGTCCGTCCGTATGTCACAGCCGTTTTACTCCGAAACTATAATAGCTATAAAGCTGAAATTTTGTAAGTAGATGTATTCCGTGAACCGCACTAGGATTTCATAAAAAGTTTTTAAAAAATCATTTGCATTTGGGGGTCCCCATACATAGAACCGAAACTTTAAAAATTAAATTAAAATTATTTTTTGATTTAAAAGCGTTCGTATGAATTATCACATTGAAGACGTTATAAAAGCGCCGACGCCGGGTTTATAACGCAAAGCTGTTTAAACTCTTTAGGTACTTTACTTTTTATTTAAAATAAGTATTTTGTAAAAAAAAATATGTAGGGACCGAGATAAAAATACTATTTAAATAATAATAATACTACAATAATACCATGGAAATATGCTCGAATTAAAAATAATTTTGGTATTACGTTTATA
Source organism: Chloroclystis v-ata (assembly GCA_963691955.1). Lineage (NCBI taxonomy): Eukaryota > Metazoa > Arthropoda > Insecta > Lepidoptera > Geometridae > Chloroclystis > Chloroclystis v-ata. Next base: position 10,511,071 of record OY829905.1, read on the forward strand.
TGGGAAATTCGTCGTGACGCCTGTTTGAGAAATTGTTTTGCCAACCGTACCATACGTACCCGCCGCCATGGTCAAATATCATTTTTTATTGCGCGGGTTATACCTATCTTATAAAGTCTTTTATTACTTAAAAAAAAAATTGACCACTTTCCGCATGCCCTGCGAATGATATTTTAAAATATAGGTAGGTGACTGCATGTTTTGCCATATATTATATAGAACTAAATATAAAAACAGTTTTTCCCTTAAACTCAATTCATATGAAATTTTTAAATCAATTTTAAATATTTATAACTTACTTTACTTTATTTATCTAAAAGACATAATATGACCATCACAAATTTTAAGAAAAATAATCATGCAGTTAAGGGTTAAGGTTTAGGAACTTATTCTTTTATAAATTCACTTTTATCTAATATTGAAGTATATCATACGGTTTGACTTTTCGTTTATAAAATTAATCAGAAATAAAAGGCAGACTATGAATTTTAACATTTCATGTCAAATTTAGTTCAGAAAACTTTATTTATTTATTAATAAAATCCCCAGCCCTTTCATTTTTCTTAATAACTGAGCTTACGACCAAAAAACCTAATAAATAAAATTGAACCAATAAATTTCCTAGACAATTCACAAAGCAACATCTAGCCCCGTGGTAAGCTAGAATCTTGTGTTACGGGTGCTAGATTTCTGATATATATACTTAATATAATATACATACACATTTATGAAAGTTATTTAAAACACGGGAAAAGCCGTGTGTGGAATTTATACTTTAAACTTTAAAAATACACATATCCGCTTAAAGATATATTTTAGCGCAGGCGAAGCCGCGGGGCGGAACGCTAGTATTACCTTGTATATCGTAGGGTCTACAAAATGAATTTCAAATTATAGAAGTAATTTGATGTGTCAGATTTTTGCGCGAAATACATACTCAGCTCGGGCTCACGCGCCTCTCCTACTTATTTAGCCGAACTTAGCCGATCGTCGAGTTTGCGCTGATGGGGGGTGCATCCTTAAAACAGCATTCTTATATGGAGACATAAAGGAACATATATTTATGACACCACCAGAAGGTATGGAAGTATTGCCTTATCAGGTATGTAAGCTCAATCGTTCTCTTTATGGTCTCAAGCAAGCCCCTAGGTGCTGGAATCAAAAATTTGATAGTTTACTTAAAAAGTTTGGTTTTAAAAGTAGTCATGCAGATAAATGTGTTTACATTGGCAATGTAAACAAAACTCAAGTATATCTACTGCTCTATGTTGATGATGGGCTTATCCTTACAAGCTCAAAATGTTCATTAGAAATAGTCTTGTCCGAGCTAAGCAAGAATTTTGAAATAAAACACTGTGAACCAAAGAACTTTGTTGGTTTACAGATAGAGAAATCAATAGGATCTATTTTCATTCACCAAACAAACTACATTGAGAAATTATTGTGTAAATTTAATATGCAGAATGCTAATTGTAATGCAATTCCAGTAGACCCTAATACCACATTGGAGAAAAGTTTGTCAACACCAGAGAAAAATATTCCATACAGAGAAGCGGTTGGCTCTCTAATGCACCTGGCCATAGTAAGTAGACCGGATATTGTATATGCAATCAGTCTGGTGAGCAGATACCTCAATAGTTATGATAATACACATTGGAATGCAGTCAAGAAGATCATGAAGTACTTGAAAGAGACAAAAAGCTATGGGTTGCTTTATATGTCATCACAAAACAACAATCTAGAGGGATACAGTGATGCAGACTATGCTAAGGACACATGTACACGGAGGTCTCTCACAGGATATACTTTCATAAAGAATGGAGCTGCAATCACATGGGCAACACAACATCAACAGAGTGTCGCTTTATCCACAACAGAGGCAGAGTTTATGGCAGCTTGTGCTGCAACAAAAGAGGCGATGTGGTTAAAACAATTGTTAATAGACATTAATGCTTATAATCAAGAATCAGTGACAGTGCATATAGATAATCAAAGTGCAATTTGTTTAATTAAAAATGTAGACTATCATAAACGTTGCAAACACATAGATGTGAAATATAACTTTATTAAAGAAAAGTTTGCAAATAGAGATATAGATTTAAAGTATGTATGTAGCAAAGAGCAATATGCTGATATCTTTACAAAGGCATTGCCTAAGGATAAATTTAAATACTTAAGAAATAAGTTAGGATTGTGTGAACTTAAATAGTGTATAATTTTAACTTAGTAATCTGAACTTAAGTAATGTATAGTGTAATTGTAACTTAGTATTTTGAACTTAACTAAGTTTTGTCAGTAAAGTTTTTTTTTGGGTAAGAGGTTACTTTTTAAACATACTGTGTTTCACTGTACTGTAGTGTTGATATTATTTTGATATTATGTAAAAGAAGGGTTTCAATTTGGTAAGAGTATTGTAATAATAAATTTTCCCTTCTTACCGGTTGTCACAACTCTAATTTGTAGTGCAACACTAGTACATAAGTTGTCTGTGGTAACTTCCTTCTTCTTGTCTATGAACTCAATAAAGTCACAACGTAATATAACTTCCAGTTTTATTTATCTACATTATACCTAAATTACATCAGTAACTTACAATGCCTATTCAAAGCTATTACTATTAGGTATCTGTGTAGTCCGTGGTTTATACTTTACGAACGCATTTTCAGACTTGATACGATCTATATTCACCGATAATCAATTTTGCGAAGGTACATCGGAGTGGCTTGGCTTTTTAACAGGCACTCTGGCACTCGCTCGAAACCCATCTACCACTATATATAACATTTTTATCATTAAGGCGCGGTAAGCAGCTAAAATCGCGGCAGAATTTTCTAATTACAGGTAGGTTCTATTTTAAACATGCTCCATCGTACGCAATTCCATTTTACATGACTTTTAAGTGGAAACAGAGATATTTCAACTATCTTCAAACGGACGTAGGAACTAGGTTAAGAGCCTTGTGACTTTACGAAGTTTTGCGAAATTGGATATTTTATGCACCACGTGACCGGCGCGTCACGCGAATTCTATGAAAAATACTAAATGATCTTGATACTTCGTCGATCTAAAACATACAAATATACTAATAATTATTTTAGATCTGTAGAAAATGGCATCGAATAAATTCCATTTTATTGAGTGGATTTTTTTTCAGTTTCATTCCGAAATAATTATTATATTAATGTTTTTATTTAATTGATAGGTGTTTAATATATTTTCCTAAATTCAAAATGGTGGATATTTTTATTTCAATATTTGAATCAATTATGTTTTATCTTAATAATATCAATATTTATTTTAAATCTGATTGATTATTTGAAATCAATTAAGTAGGTACATAATTTTAAATTAAAACATTCATGATTAATAATTATATATATAAGAATAAAACTGAAAATAGTCTCATTGAAGTTAAATGTCCTCATTCATCTCATCTTATGGGCTCATTTTTAAACCGATTCTTCTGAAATTTGGTGTGTAGGTTTGTAATTAAATGTTTTTTTTTTGTCGAATGTTGGGACTTTATGTAAGTTCGAAAGTCTAAATTGAACGTACTAAATACAAATTCTAATTATAACAAAACAAATAAATTATATTACCTATATTTAAGTTGCTTGTTTTGTTAGATGGTATATTTGTGTTTGAATAAATAAAAGTTTCGTTAATGAAGGTTTTAATTATGTTTAGGTATTATTTTTGTAGTTTCGAACTTTATATTTATTTTTATATTTATTGGTATCCATTTATCTACATATGTCATACACAGATGTAGAATATCCATTTATCTACATATGTCATCTTGAATAATTCCCATTATATTTTTATTTTGATAAACTATTTATTTTTATTTTATTACGAACTTATTTAAAATATTTAATTTTTATATTAAAAAAAACCAACCCGCACTTGGCCAGCGTGGTGAATTAAGGCCTAATCTATCTCGTCAAGAGAGAAGTCCCTATCCCAGCAGTGCGAACGTGAATAGGGGTGTTATTTTATATACAGGGCGTTCCAAAATTATGGGCCATGAAGGGGAAGTACCATATATATCGTTGATAGTGAATTTTGCTCAAAGAAGACTTCATTTTATTTTAAAAAGTAAGTAATTTAATTAATTAATTTACAAAAAAAATGTTTCATGTTTTTTATTTGATTAAAATAATTAATTTCACGTTGTTCCTTTCTTTTAAAATACTATGTTACTTAAGCAGAGTTATTATTTTTTAGCTATTCTTTCGATTGGTATCATAAAAATAGAGTTTTTTTTTCTACATGTAAGTCGGTTCGATTCCCAGACAAAGCAAGTAATTTTTAGAAAATCTATGAATCCAGAATTACTAACTTTTAAAAATAAAATGAAGTCTTCTTTGAGCAAAATTCACTATCCACGATATTTAAGGTACTTCCCCTCCATGGCCCATAACTTTGGGACGCCCTGTATTTATTAGAAAGGTACAATTATTTAATGTTTACAATAAATAATATATTTATTAGAAAGGTACATTATTTATTGTTTACATATTGGATACTCGGTAAAAATAAGAACAAAAAATTACGGAATATTTTCTTTGTAATAAATATTATGGAAATCTATACTACAATTATCAAGCTGAGGAGATTGCTTGTTTATTTGTTTGAACGTGCTACTCAGGAACCGCGGGTCCGATTTAAAATATGATTTCAGTATTGGATAGTAAAATGATCGAAAAAGGCTATAAAACATAAACTAGTAAATAACGTAAAAACGCAAGCGCAGCTGTCGGCAAGTTAGTCATAATCTAAAAAAATCATAGGCATAATTACATTTAGTCGTTGGACGGTTTCACCAAAAAAAGTTGCCTTGTTGTTTTTTAATTAGGATAGATAACTTTAGATATGCAATCCACATCCTAGAGCATAACCTCCAAATAAATAAGGTAAAACAAGATGACAATGATGTGGTACAATTCTTAGGCCAGCAACATTTGGTACAATTCTTAGGCCAGCAACAACAATAATTGACCGTTATCAATAAAAATAACAATTGATCGTTATCAACGGATCAACTTATGTCGGTCGTAGTATCGCAATAACACATACACGCACACTAACAGCGTTTTTACAGCAATTGACAGTCCCACACACTGACATTTTACGAAATATTTCTATATTTTATTCAAGAACAACCGACATAGGTCCGACCTCGACAAGCGCTCGCGCGGTACTAAATGGAAAAAGCCGGCTGAATGAAAAAACTACTAAATTATGGTAGTTTTATTTTATTCATAAAAAATTACCAAAACCGTTCTACAAATTAAAATTAATATCATAGTTTAAGCAAATGTTGATAAATATTTTGATATAAATATGACGTCCCATTGATTTAGAACTTCGGAGTTATTGAGGTTTGTTTCGAAGCATTTTCGGTCGATATTAAATTCGGTATATCTTTAGAATAAAAGCATTTAACGAAAATGTACTCTACTCTAAATGAAGAATAGGATATACGTAACATAATAAAAAATAGTTTTATCGCCCATATTCATTAGAATCTACAAATTAGAGCTGAGAAAACAGGTCTTCGATCGTTTTTTACGAAACATGTATCCGGAGAATGATTATTACTCAATATATAAACAAGTTATCTAAAATGTTTCTTACTACTTTTGTAGAGGAGAAAACGAACTATTATAAAGATGTAATTGTAATATCAAACAACTAACGCAAACCATAGAATTAGGACGAGAAAACCGAACAATTTCGCGATTTCACGTAATAGGCCTCTTAATAACCTCTAGAGAAACATACAAATGAGCAAACAAGCTGAGTCAACAGATCGGTTTTTTAACAAGATTCCTAAAAGCAACTGTTGTACCTTGCTCTAGCTGACCCACATTTGAACTCAAAGACAATGGTCCATAAAGTGTTTTAAAGTCAATAGTGCAAGTATGTAAATGGTTAGATAGCTCACGTTAAATACCAAGTGCTACGTTCTTAAATTAAAGAAATCACGTACTTAGTTAAACGTTACTACAAGAAACTAGGTAATATGGCTTATTTTATCTCTGCTGCTGCTTATAATATTACAGAAATGACCAAACAATGCTGTGCTGTATGTAGATGACAAATATAATGATATTATTAACATTCCGAGCTCTGTGCCGCAGCGACTTAAGTACCTACTTTAAAATAAACTTTAATTTGAAATCTACCCAGAATAAAATAGTTCTTAACGTGCTTAGTGTGAAAAATAATCTGTAGAACCAAAGTATGAAATCACCACAATCAAATAAAAAAACAATCATTCATTGAATCGAATGTCTTCACCTAAAAGAATCGTGTGCCAGATACCGCGGTTGGCTGAAGTACAAAATTGGCACCTAAATAACGGATCGCTAAATAATCGGAAAACCACGAGCTAAGCTTAGAAACGGTTTAACTCCAAATTGGTATTAAACCCACGGGCCGAATGTCCACAGAGCAGAACGGGTACGTAAACACACATAATGAGATCGTCAGCTGCGCCCACGCACCTCTCCATATCTGTCAGATTGAGTGTTCGCAAAGTGCAACCTATATACGTAACATATAACAACAATGTAAGAAAATGAATGACAAACAACCAGAAAAATCAAATCATTGGCATTGAACATAGTTCAACGCCTTACTTTATGCAATTAATCAGACGATTCGGTTAATATTATAATTTTATCTTAAAACAGCCTTTTTTCTTAGTTAGTATCTTTGCATTTTTTCCACAAAAATAACTGTACAGTTTATACCACAATACCACAAAATAATCTTTATCTGTACAAAACACGCCCATATCAAGTTTTAGTAACCTTGCACAAACGGGCATCTGCATCCAGTAATTCCGGGTGCATTTAAAAGTTACTGAACTCGTCATTCGTATTTCATCTTTCAGATTTATTTTAACATCCATAATCCATAGAGAAAGGTGCATAGGAGCTGTCTACTGACTTTAAAAGCTGTTTAGAGACATTCATTACTCTCCACAAAAGGTGATTTAAGGAGTTATAAATTAGTAAAAGTTATAGCGTCCTATAAAGTAGCCGTGCTAACTGAAAGGATGAACTCCATATGCAGCTAATTAGAATTCGTTTTTCTTTGAGAGCAGAACTTTTTATTTTATTTTCTAAAAATACTTTCAATAAAAATCTGTTTAAATGATACGGAACGAACTCGAGAAATATTTATAACAAATACCATGATACAATAACGCATAAAAACCATAATATCTCTTTTACGTGAATGCACTACTACCTATTATAACAAAAATCTAATAAATAAATATTCTTTTAAATATGATTTAGTTACTTATTTCAAGTCCTCTATTAATATAATATTGTCCTTACATAATCATAATTAACTTACATCCATTATTTTAATATAACAAAAGCCGAACACATTTACGTGCCTGCCAGTACTTTTCGTCAAAAAATGCTTTTGATTGAATTTATTATACCTAAACCAAATCGGGTGAAAACGGACCGGGGGTGTACGGGACTGGGTGAAAACGAAACTAACCCTAATTACAAAGCTTAACGGAATAAAATCGATATCTTAAATAGTGGACATGGACAGACAAACACGGTGAAACCTAAAAAATGTTTTCAAAACAGCGGTGATTTATTCTCCATATAAACTTTTAAGGTCCTTACATTACACATTTTATAAAGAACCCTGATTTATGTTTAAACTAGTTAATAAAGTATCTTATAATGAATAGGTACCTGACAGCTGGTGGCAGATAGCCCATCTATCATCAAATCGCATAAAAAGTGCTCAACGATTCTTGTTCTTGAAAGTGCGAACGAGATCTGCGTTGTGACATTGAACTCGGGCTTAAAATATACTAATAAGGACCGGTTGGTATTACGTCAATTACATCGCATAATTGCTAGGCCAGGGTTCTTATTCGTAAACGTTATTGCAAATCGATACATTTTGAAACGAAATATTAGCCATATGTAAAGTTTTGGAACCGCTTGTTGCATTTTCTTCCCTAAGATTTATATTTATTTTATGTATTATATTTATAAAATCTGACCAATCAAACATATTAATTAATGTCTAATATCGTACACTTATATTAATTATATATATATATTATATATATATAAGTGTCATTATAAGTGAGTTATGTATTGTGTTTATATAAGAATAAAGTTATTCAAACCTAAAATCTAAACTTTTGATGGAACCATTTATTATATTATAGTTTCACCAGCAAGATTGTTTTATTATTTTAAAAACATTTAGACACTTGACTAGTTGGAAATTATTGATGAAAATATTAACGCGTTATTGGTTAGCGAATAAGAGTTCTAGTGGACTCGTTTCGCCTTATTCGGTAAGTTGCATAAGCTGTGTCTGTTCTGTATATATCGCGGATGCTACGTCTATGGTCATGTGGTATAGAACCACCAGGACAGGATACGAATATTTACTGGAAAACAGGATTACTACGAACGTTTAAGTTTAGAGAGGGGTTGAAATTTCTCGGAAATACTTTAAAGAAAAACGTGTCGTATTCTATTATTATCTGCGTAGTTACCTAGACCATTTACCAATTGTTTTTATACTTAAATACCTAAAACAAGAGCAACAACCTACATTCCACTTGCAGTTAAATATTGTGTCAACATTGAAATATATATCTGTATAAAAAAATTAGCAACGCCAAAGCTGAAAACTAGTAGCATAGACTAAAAATATATTGTCTATGCTAGTAGGTACATATTTTAAGTGTGACTGACTCCTTATTCTATGATAAAATATTTTCTCTTAGCAACCTTGTAGCAAACGCTTGTAAAACTGCACAAATAAAACACTTTGTAAGAAATAAGCACTCAATTGTAGCGATATTCTCAAGCTTTGTATATTGTGAGAAGGCGTGCACTTACGCTTACATTTTAGCACCATGTTACATGATGTGTAGCAATAAAATATATTGCTTAATGCAAAGTTTTTGCAGTGAATAAAATTTGTATAATATTTTGTGGGCAAATTATATTTACATCTTATACAGACAGAATACAGTTTTAGTAGAAGACCATAGACTACTGACTTAGTCACGAGGCCATTTCAAAATTTAAAATTTAACAAATTATAAGTTTGTTTTGTTATATGTTAGATGAAAGTACAGTTTAAGTACAGTCGACAAAAAACTCCGTTGCTCTACGTATATTACGTGTTGATTCCCTGTGTGAGCAATTAAAAGGCTACCGTTACATCTATTCGTTCCCGCGACTATAAAACAGCTCAGATTCTGTTTAGATGCTAATCCCTGGGAATATTTCTTTGGTGTCGTCTATGTAATTAAATTATGAGCGTGACTGTACTTTGTACGGCGCCAGTAATTTGCATAAATATAATACATTTTAGATTTCCAATTAGTTACACAAATTGTCGCAGCCAGAGTTCTTATTAAGTGAAACACCAAGTGTTTGATAATTTTTTTTAAATTATATTGCCATGTAAAAACCTAAAATTTACTTCACCGTTTTAATGAACCTTAGTTTGCGTATTAAGCTCAGAATCACTATAATTAATTACAATTATCATATTAACGCATTTTAATTAACTCATTTGCTCATATATTAGTGTGTGTTCAGTTTTATTATATGAATGATATTGTTCTAAATAATTTGTGAGGATACAAATACTACACGACGGAATATCTGTTTTTAAATAAAAGTATCTATCTTTTAAATAATATCTGAGTTCTTCTGGTTAAATGGGACATTTCACGCTTAAGGGCCAAAATACCGCATTGCAAATGTTATGAATTAAGAATTACTAAGTAATAACGTCTCCAGGCATTACAGTAGCTTTGCAGGATCTGACGTTGGTAAATAATCCACTTTTACGAAATATTGTACAAAATATGTATCTACATGTATCCTCATCATTTTATTAGACCTAACACTACTTTAATACTGCCAGTCAAGTTTCCAAAACAAGTTAGGTTAAAGTTCCATCAAGCATTTGAGCGCTAATATCACAAAGCTTAAACCGCCTTAACGGTGTCTAGGTCGTTAGATAAAATCTGCATACCTAATGTTCTATGACTTTAGATACAGTTGCTGTGGCATTAATGTGGTCACTCTGCAACCGAGTAATAGGTAGTTTTCACTGGTACAGTCGGTACTTTATTTGTTAAATTTTTATTTTTTTGTGGTGGTTAGATAGATAAAGAATTTTGACCATGAGAACGTTAGTCTTTAAGCCATTTAGTGTCTTTTTATGGGTTAGAGCAGTAAATCTCATGTTAAAACTAAGTACATACAATCTCTAACCATCATGCGTAATAGTCACTTTAGTATGGACTTAGTATTCGTTTTACCTTATCCTTAACATTTGTGTTGGTTCGCTATTTTCATTATGCATAATATGGTAAGTACGTCTTGACTACAATTTAAACAACAGATTAACAAAAACTTATAATTTTCGCACGCGTAGGTATACAATGCACAGTAAGTGTCATCGAACTTCTTAACCTCTGTCACTGACTGTACCTTAAACGGTAAGCACGCACAAAAACAGTATTAGTCAACTAATGACTTCACTAGTTATTTTTGCCTAGTGGCACAGTAATGGCGACCAAGATGCCGTCGCTGACCCGTTTTCGTTTTCACTCGAAGGATTTACTTCATTACCTGTCAAGGGATCGTTGATGGGTATTTTATGAGACTTTTGATTGACTAGCGAGAAGATTTATTGGTGCTTGGTAATAATGGAATGGTTTAAAGGGGTGCGAGAAATAATGGGTAAGTAGTATGCGTACTAAACTGAGCAAGTTGAATTGTTTAATTATTTTATAACTAACGGGATTTTCTCAATGCATAGAGAATTTGCGGAAATTGCTACTACAGATGTAAAGCAATTCTTATTATGCCAAATTAACTCAATTAGTGGAGTAGTTCTTAACTGCAAATTATACCTATGTCATGCCTAAATGTAAGTACCTTTTTCGTTAATAAAAATATAACTAAATACTGGAATAATTGCTGGACAATTTACATAGCAACATTTAGTCCCGTGGAAAACTAATAAAATAGAATAACATGAAATATTATAATTATGAACGTACGCAGTTTTTTTGTTTATGTGTCTTCATTGCATTTATCGCGGTATCTATAATGCAAGTAACGTCGCGTCGGTTATTCTTTGCCTCTTATCTAGGATCTAGTGGCATCGGATGTATCAGATCTAACAAGTGACCAACATGGAAACGGGCCGTTACCCGCATTTATGTCAAAAGCAGGTTTCTGGGATCACTGTTTGTAAACCTATTGTTGGTTTACCGGTCTATAAAGTGATTATCTCCGCCTCTTAAAACACTGATTTATCATCGAAAATCTTGTTTATGGATTTTTTCTTCTTCCTATCGATTTTTGCGCTTTGGATAGAATTCTTCATTCAAAGGCACGAGAGAGAAGAATGAACAAGAAGAAGATGAGAAGAGCCGAATTCATTCGAAAGCATTTGTTAAAACATGACTTGAAAGAAATCGTATGCTACTACGAGTAGAAGCGCGTTGAAATCTAATCTATGACACAAAATTAAGCACCCGTAGAAATTAATCGAAACCTTTTTATTTTGTCATCCTACTTAAAACTAATGGCATCTTGATTGTTCAGTGGTGCTAATTTGAAAATAGAACACTGTTTTCTCATGTTTTCTAAACTTTAATAACTTTGATTGCCGTAATCTATAGAAAGTGAGCTTTCGTACAAAAGGGTAATGACTGACGAATTTGTACGAAAGACGTGACTTATTTCGCTATAGTCATTGACTTCGAACATTGACTGCGTATTATTAGAAAAGGTTATTGAGACTGTTCGATTACTCTTGCCTATAAATTTATTAATGTTTGTTTAATCTTAATTTATATACTAGTTTTGCCCCATGATTCAACCCGACATCTAGGGCATCCGTTATCTAGGGCTATTTTAATAGTTATTCTACTATTGCGGATGAAAAATAATCCAAATAATCAATAAGGTACCTACCATGATATTATATAAGATGAATTTTAGGGATTTTTTTATTAAAAATCATGTTTCTTTTCCCATTGAAGAAAGTACATAGTTTGTTTAAGTTTTTGAAATATCTTCCAAAAGTTCATTGAACTAATACGAGTATAGCTCTCAATTATAATGCAATAAAACATAATATTATGTTCCGAACCCGATTAGAACAAGATTACTAGGAACAATATGAAAGCCGTGATCTATGTGTGATTTTTTTATAATAATGAGCATCATTATTGTGGGAACTAGTTATGGGAGACATTTTGTCATAATTATAGATCAATTTTATACATGCAATAATGATATCAACATACGGCCATTGTAATCTGATCATGGCCTGGAATATTTAGATATTTAGGTTCTTTCCCTTAATAAAAATAAATATAAGTAATGAGTATGTTAGTCTATGGTAATATATTGCTGGAAAATTCACATAGCAACATCTAGTCCCGTGGTAAGTTCGAAGCTTGTATTACATTTGTATTGCTTGTATTGGTCCTAAATTTATAAAATATGTACACCCAAACACACGAAGCAAATAGTTGCAGATCATATAAATTTTTGTCCCGAGACGGGAATCGAACTCCCGGGAGATCTCTTCAATTTATAAGGGCAATACACCAATTATTTTTCTAATTATGCGTCATTTAATCCAGATGGTAGTTCGAAGCTCCTTGTAAAACACGCATGCCTTGACTGACGTTCAAAGCAAACAAAACGTCAGCCGGTACACAAAATCGATTTGTAATCGATAACTATCAATCGGCAAGTTATCACGTCGTTAAACATTCTATTTACTGGTTCAAAGATGCCGCCATCTTTCTGCTTCATTTGAATATCGAATGATCGTTACATCATAAAATTATAGACAAGACAAGATGAATGATGCGATTGTTTGTTTCTTAGGAGCCACATATGAACGAACATGTCAAAACATATTAAAAGTTTTTAAAAGAAATGGCGCGGTACCTTTAAAAGTGTGATTACGTTCTTATGTATTAAAATGTATGTATGATATATCTTAATATTATTCTGACGTCTATGTTACTGTAGAAAAATATTAGTAACCGGACGGATGCGACAATATTTTTATATCTTTTTTATGCCCATATTTCCATAATTATATTCTGCGTGCGTTTTAACGAGCTCTTCTTGAATACATAGATTACATTACTATTCATTGATGCTTATCATAAACTAGTGAGATTAATTAGCTACGGCCGACTTATGCATATGATAATATTTATTGTTTTACTATTAAATTTAGTAATATTTATTTGAGAGATAATTCGCTTCTATTCTTTATCACTCAAAGGAAACGCGCATTTTACCCAATCCAACATCCAAGTAAAACAAAGAAGTTTTTATAAGTTAACAATCCACCTCCTTATTATCTATGGTAAAGTCAAGCCCGCGGCCGCGGTCAGTCGCCTAAACGGACGTCATGCACCATTGCCCTCACAGCCTGTCGCGCTCCACGGAAGTCCACGTACAAGGGCTTTACATCTTTACCGAAGACTTTACTTATAAATAAGTCAACCTTCTAAGCTCAGTAAGGGCTTTCTCAGGGACGGCAAACAGATTTAAATGTTCAGGAAATTATTAAACTCGAAATTATTGCGTGATTTGGTTGATATGGTAATTTCGAAGTTTGTACAGGTTTATACGAATATCCGTACTTTTTAGCACCACCCCGGGGAGAATATAATCACTATGTTAGCAGTTAGATAAATAAATAGAATGTATTAGAACTACATATATACCATTTGCACTCTATTTGAATGTGTACACAAATAAAGTTTCCTTATAATATTAAACGTTTCAGTAATATTTACATATTTATGTATAACTTTTATAAGTTTATCTACTTTTCTAATTAATTAATTATTTAACGAGCCCAAACGGAACCAACGACCATGTAATTGCAGCGAAACTTAATCAATTGTAAAGTAACGCGCGAATTTCGTTGACAGTCTTGAATATTTTGATTAACCAGTCTTGTAAATGATCAGAAAAAAAATCGATGCCGGTTCATATAAGCTCATATACACCATTATAATTATTACTTATGGAAATTACTTTACCACTTCAAAGGTTAGAACTATATATGTAAGAACTAACTCTTTTATATGCATATTGCATATATTTACATATGATCTGTTGGTGTTCCTATTAATTAATTAATAAAGGCACAGAACATACAATTACTACGAATAAAATAACGATAAAGGTCACTCAATAACTCCGTAATGGGCAAAGTTAAAGTTTACAGCTGTGAGTCTAGCAAATCTGCCATATTAATATAATAAAATAAATATATTGTGTTTCTGTTAAAAGGTTGTGTTGTTGAAAGCGTCGCGGTCAGCTGAGCAGTCACGGCTCATCGTCAGACAAGGAAGGCTTCGGCCCGGTTCACAGGAGCGACGTGTGAGCGTCACACTACTCTAGATAAAGAGAAACCGTCCCATCGTGGAATCGATCCGATGTTTATACTATTGTGACAATACGAATAATACTCTCGTATTTATTCTGATTTTGTACCGGTGAAAGTCTAGTTTCCGTATCGATATTGGCATTTTCCTTGACTAGAAGCACCAATTTGACAAAGTCCATCTTTGTCACTCAATAAGAAACACGTAAATCGTTCGGCTACGTTAACTACATCTACAACAGTTTGATAATTTTTTAGGACAAAACCAGTTTATATTTCAATTTCTTTAATCATTTTTGTGATGTCTCATTCTCAGAAAAAATTAGTTAGTTAATTCATTTATTAATTTGTTGGAAAGCTCAAGTGTAGGAGGATTATGGCCCTTGACTAATTATAATACGTTTTAATCCCCAAATCATTAAACCCAAGCCCATAAATCCATCGAGACAAACAATTTACAATAAATCAAAATGGCTTTCGATGCACCTACGTTTCCCATTCATAACCAACCTGTTGAATAACCGATGACTATAATTATACCTTGACCTTCCAAAAGAAAGCATTAAAGTTACATTCCATAAAGCAACATGTCCCTCAACTCGATATGGAGCTCCTTTCGTTTTTGGGTCAGCCGCACACAGTTGAATGGCTCCGTAAATCCACATCATAATACCCGGTAATTTGAATCCAACTGCATGGTGTTAAGGTGCAGTAGTTCGAGGCCACTTTCTCGCGTATTCATCATCATCATCAGCTTTGTGGGTCGCGGGCTGACGTGAGATCGCACGCGCGAAGCCGGCTGTGGCAAATCCATTACATCTCACAATACGATGCTAATGTTCCCAACTACGTGATCCGAGTTGTCAGTGAAAGTTTCATTCGTGTTTTTGTCAAATGAAACGACCGTTATCTTATGGACGGCACTATGGTATTTACGAAATTATCGTGTTTATATTTTTTAACTTCAAATTTCTCATAAGTCTTACAGTGTGTCTATGAAAAGTATACCTGTGCAGTATTATTTTATCTTGTCTTAACTTACGTCGTAATTATATGTATATATGTCCTATACTTAAGTTTATAATTTTACCTTAATTGATTTAAATTTGCGAAAACTAATTATCATTAAAGCACAAAACAAAATTCAGGTCAATAGCATAAAGTTATCACTGAAGTCATTGCTTACAATACACGGTTAAGCAAATTTATATTTATCTTCTTACTGTAAACACAAAGGTATATTAAAGTAAATGGATTGAATATCAACGACATATCTAAGAACACAGGTGTGATAGTTTGTTAGGCAAAGAATAGGTAATGAAATATTATAAAATGGAAACTTAAACAAATATAAATTTTCTACACTTAGGTAGATACTTGATAGAATGTGTTCTATCGTCCCATCGTGCCATAGTGTACACTACACCACTAAACATAAGGTGGATTCTAATTTTCATTTGTCGTGATACCAAAGAAAATATTCTCGCTTGGTATCTTTAACATAAGATTGTCTATGGTATTCATTTTGTACAACGGGAATTACTCACGAAAATTTTGAAAGTGAAATTGTCTATGGTATAGCCAAAATTTAACATGTAAATGTTGCCACTATTTTAGTGGAATGTCAGAAATTCCGACGTAACTGTACCCCAACATGTGCTCTATCAGTTTACAGTTTGCTGGAACTAAACTCTTGGACTCATGCATATTGACCTTATTTCATTTATGTTTAGAAAATAGGCAATACTATTAAAATAGAATTGTAAAGTTTTAATTTAAGTATAAAATATATCAGAGACTAGACTACTAGATATGTAGTATAGCTGTCTATCTATTGTTATTATTTACCCCACGCCCATTTTCTATCAAGTAGATAATTTACTCTTATTGTTAGTTTCAAATAAAATTACTTGCCTCAGCTATTTTGCTCATAAATAGCGAACCTAGATTGCATCCGATGAAAACCATCGCCATTATTATGGACCATGCTAATCCAAACCACAAATTGCGTACTTGGATACAGTAAATGTACTGCATTATTTTTATTCAATTTGGTTTTATCCTGTCGGCAATCGAAATAATACACTTCTAAGTTAGATTGCAAAGTTAATTTCATTTACGGAATTGTAGGATAATAAAAACACTTTTCTCAGACTCTGTTATGTGTTTTTTGGTTGGGTATCAACTTCAAAAATTCTAGGAACCTTCCCGGTTGGTGGTTTTATGGAATAGAGCCAAAACAGATAAATGTAATATCGCTATACGTGACCAATTCCTGATCTGCGAAATGAATATGAAAAATTCTTTATGAGCTTCACTCGATCTTTCCCCACGAGTACCTGCATATACTTGCTTAGGTATAGAGTTTTTCTCTGCCTTTTTCGTGGCTCCGGCTTAGGTATCACTAGATTGAATTACACGCCTATTAGAGCATATTCAAGTTGCGCTCGCGCGTGAGCTCTCATCGCTTGTGCGAGACAGTCACGTGCACATAAATTGATCTATAACATTGTTACTGTAAAAATAATGAAGTTTCGTTGCGGATAGAGCAATAAAGAGTCTTTTGACTGCATAAACTGTTTTCCATTTCAAGAAATAGACGCAAAAAATACCAATGCTGCTCGTAGCTGGAATTTTTGGAGATTGGAGTCATTTTTTTTATAAGCTTAATACTATAAAGTAACACTACCCATAATACTTTCAAGCTTTACCGAAATCCGTTAGACCTAACCACGATTTCGTGACAAAATGGATTGACCACTAAGCGTTGCATGTACTTAGCTATTGCTAGATATGTCACAGTGGTCAGAAGGAGAGATTATAACAGTAACAGTAATGAGCCATGGCTGATCTGTAAATAAAAGAGAATACGGAATTGCTGATTGTGGGTCGACGGAGCAGTGGGTCGGGGGAAAGTATGGGGTCTTGGAACTTGCGTGCACCATGCACAAGACTCGAGCGCAACACGCTGCACCTTAAAATTAACTTAATAACACTATTATATTTATTTGCAATTAAGTTCATGTCAAAGGCACAAAATATGATCTACGAAGACGTAATGTTTTATAACTTCCCTTTAGAAAATAAAGCTATTTAAATATTTAAACTAACACTATTGATTGTAGTCGAATTTTGGTTTGACGTATTTTAGTCGGACTTTCCTCCTGAGGCGGAAACCCGGCTATTGCATTGCATTTAGAGCTGGATGCTAATAAACTCGTCTACGATACGAAATGGAAATAAATTCACGGCCACGGAAACCGCCTGTCGCTGACGATGATTTATATTTAGCAAGAAATACAAGACAGCCCATGCAAATTTCTTATTTTCTATATTTATTTCAATTTTTAACATGATTAGTTTTAATTAGGAACACAGGAAATAGGACTAGGAACATGTCTTTATATTTTTTAAGTTAGATCGTTTCTGAGTATTTTGCATACAATGAAATATCCATGTCTATTCGTATTCTACATTGAGTAAAATAATTTATGAAAAAATATCTTGTATATGGATATATTTGTATCTGTAAATATAGAGATATATATATTGTTTAACATTAGTTATCAAAACAAACGTGAGCATTTGCAATTCACATAAGTGGGCCAAGTCTCGCGTGTATTTGGGCGGTGCCACGGCCAAGGCCACTTGCACTTGTTCGCAAAAAACCAACAGGTTATCCGCCCACATGGTAATCACACTAGATTTTTTTGGCTAAACATTTTGATGGGCCTTTCAAAGAAAATAATGAATTGCATTCATCGCTGACAAGTTACTAGACAAACAAAAAAAAATTGTCATTAGAGATTACTCCTTATTAAGATTTACTAAAGATTCGCTTCTTCGTCAATGAGTGAAATTTATAGTGACGACAAATCTAGTCTGAAGTTGAATAAAAACAAAGTACAAATAGATACGAATCTATCCTATAATCTATCCCACCTAAATACATAATAATATAAATACTATCTATCTAATCTGCTTAGTACTTCCTATTTATCCTGAACCCGTATCTCTGTCAAAGGCATTACGCTGGACCGTACGGTATGTTCCTTAACCCTATCATTTGCAGTAACTAGATTCAGGTAAGTGAAGTCATGGGTCATGGAAAATGACCAGACGTTTACTATGTTGGTGCTGAAGAAGGAAAAGTTAAAGTAGTTGATGGTAAAATGTATTCCAAACTCTGTTCGATATGAAGTTCTCCTCAAAATGAAAATTTAATATTTGTAGGATAAGGGTGCTTTTCCAACAGATATGACTTGCGCGTTGTGGAAATACACAGCAACAAAGCATAATTTTGATGATGAAGAATAAATAAAAATGTAAAAACTATTTATTTGTTTAAATTTAAACCTATTTGTTGTCACATAACTAACTTTTTAGTTTTTAAATGTGTAAGTATATAATTATATTGCTTATTGAGTTTACCTATAAAAGGTCAATACACATAGATTGCCTGTTTATCCGATTATCGCACCAAAATAATTACTGAAACTATAAATTACCTACTAGATGACTACTAGATGTCCGATTGAACGTACGATGGCTGAAATATGATGATGATGATGATGACTTCAAGATGCGATTTTGATTTTCACTTTATTTATTTCATCGTTGCCTTATACATCCCGCTGCGCTAACAAATACTCCATAGATCGAGAGATTAAGGAGAGATAAAATATAACAAGACATTCTCAAACATGTTCCTTATAACACATGTAGTGGTTAGATAATGTTGAGACGTTGGTTTATACATAACCAGCAGTAAGACGAGATAAAACGATAGTGCCTAAGGATAATATCGTATTTTTATCGTCTACTATGCTAATGCTAATAGGACGATGAATAACTTGTTCGAACAAACTAGCATTTACCTAGCAATAAATGATATAGACGCCTAAGTTTTTAATAACAGCCAGATACAAAAACCATTTTTTACACATCAGGTCTATTAAAATAGGCTGTACCTATGATTAAAATGTTATATAGGTATACAAGCATCCTGTAATAAAAAAGTGGACTAGTTAAGCAACTTGTCTTGGGTATATTGTAAAGTTGCAACATCTATTCAACACCTTTAGATTTTATTTTTGCAAAAGTTTTTAATACACAAAACAGGTGTGTCATTTCGAGTGGAATACACACATTATTACAACAAATGGCCGATGGGGCCGAAAAGTTCTAAAGTGGTGACCACAAATCGGAAAACGCAGCTTCGGACGCCCACTAGGAGGACGGATGAATTGATAAAATTAGCTGGTTCACGGTGGATGCAAGTTGCATAAATCGATTAAAAATATTGTAAACGTAAACTATCAGCATATATTTAGTGATTCATGTTTCGATAACGTTACATCGGTCAAATAAATACACTATATGGTCGCTTTTGATCAAACAATTGCAGATGAAACATATTTCGTGCAAGCGTAGGTGTATCTTATGCTCATCGGAGAAGAGAGTTGGAGGTTTGCTTTGAGCTAATATAACTTGGGGCTATTTGCATTTAACAAAGCAAGTAAACACTGCTTTGCCTTTCCGATGCATTTACATGAGCGCACGAGGACACAGGCAAGTGGGCCCATACAAAACTTGGACTGCAGTCCCAGACGCCTGAACACATTTTTGAATTGGTCGACTGGGACCATATACCCAATTTGCTTTAATGTACAGTTAACAGCAAAATCAAATCACATAACTCAGGATTTATTTTATTGTATTTTTTTAGTAAGAATGTCATAAAAACTATATGCGAATGTTTTACTATATGCGAATGATTCTTAGTCAAGGATATTCATAAAGGACTGCCCTTTTGTTTCAAAACAGGTATTCTACTCTTAACACCTGAGGGCTATACACAGATATACCCCACCAGATACTTCATAACAGGCGACAACCGCGCACCAAACATATGGTTAAATCAACCATAATGTAAAGCCCCGCCTCGAAACACGGCTTAAGTTGCGACCAAGTGTCAGACCCGTCAACTTCATATACGTTTCTATAGTCTAACGCAAGTGATGAGGTCAGCTTATAATGGCTACTCGTACGAAGGACGTTCACTTGTCTCTTTTCCGCATTGCGCTTATTGCATTCGTTGTCCTTCTCGGCGAAAGCACGTGTAACGTTAGTGTAGTAAATTCTAATCGATATCGTTAAAAATGATCCTCTTCTTCCTCGGTCCCTCACTGCTGAGGATCGCGACCACGTACAATCAGCCCCCACTGTGCACGGTCATATGCAGAGTGTAGAGCGCGGTGCAAGCTGCCTTCACCAGCCTCTTTGATGGTGTCGGACCATCTCGTAGGAGCCCTGCCCTGTGCACGTTTTCCTTCCACCTTTCCCATGATGATCTGCTTCTCCAGACAATGCCTAGATGACCGCACAATGTGTCCGAAGAAGCTAAGAGCTCTTTGTCGGCATGTTGTAGAGAGCCGTGTGGTGATTTTGAGCTCTTCTAGGATCGAATCATTGGTTCTCATGGCAGTCCATGGTATTCGCAACAGTTTACGCCAGCACCACATTTCAAAGGCATCTATCTTGCTGCTGTCACGGGATCTCAGTGTCCATGTTTCGGCTCCGTATAGAAATATGGAATGAACCAGTGCAGGCACAAAGCGTACCTTGGTTTTCCGCCGAATGCCTCTGTTCCTCCAGATCTTGTCTAGGTTACTCATGGCACTTTTTGCCATGCCGGATCTGCGACGGATTTCGTTAGTGCAACTGCCATCACCACTAGTTATCAAAGACAGCTGTCATCGAAAAATGAGATTTCATTAACACCTTTCGTTTGAAATCAAAACGGACTTTCTAGGATGAGTAGTTACGGAGATATGACAGTTTTAATTTTGACAGCTGTCATCGAAAAATGAGATCTCATTAATACCTTTCGTTTGAAATCAAAACGGACTTTCTAGGATGACTAGTTACGGAGATATGACAGTTTTAATTTTGACAGCTGTCATCGAAAAATGAGATCTCATTAATACCTTTCGTTTGAAATCAAAACGGACTTTCTAGGATGAGTAGTTACGGAGATATGACAGTTTTAATTTTGACAGCTGTCATCGAAAAATGAGATTTCATTAATACCTTTCGTTTGAAATCAAAACGGACTTTATAGGATGACTAGTTACGGAGATATGACAGTTTTAATTTTGACAGCTGTCATCGAAAAATGAGATCTCATTAATACCTTTCGTTTGAAATCAAAACGGACTTTCTAGGATGAGTAGTTACGGAGATATGACAGTTTTAATTTTGACAGCTGTCATCGAAAAATGAGATCTCATTAACACCTTTCGTTTGAAATCAAAACGGACTTTCTAGGATGAGTAGTTACGGAGATATGACAGTTTTAATTTTGACAGCTGTCATCGAAAAATGAGATCTCATTAATACCTTTCGTTTGAAATCAAAACGGACTTTCTAGGATGAGTAGTTACGGAGATATGACAGTTTTAATTTTGACAGCTGTCATCGAAAAATGAGATTTCATTAATACCTTTCGTTTGAAATCAAAACGGACTTTATAGGATGACTAGTTATGGAGCTGTCATCGAAAATCATCGTTTTCAATCTACGTACCTCTTCATAGTTTCTGTTACCCTGGTACCTTATATAGATTTTGCTAGTATTATATTCAGCGTAAAAAAACGCGAATTGATATTACTTGTGTATTTTCATAAAACAACTAACTTCCAAACAGTTCGACAATCGAACTACTGGTAGGATTTTTAAATTCCTATTATTATGTTGGTATTTTATTTTTTGCAATAGGACAATAAGACATGATGCCAACTGTACTTTAAACAATAGATTTGAGGTTAAAATTACGAGTGGTCCCACTCGCCCAAAGAAATAAACAAGAAAAAACTAATCAGGCGACTGGGACTGCAGTCCCAGCTTTGTCGTGGGACCACTTGCCTGAATCCTCGAGCGCACGACCCTTCTGTTCTTGGAACTTTCATATTTTTCTCTGGTTTTGCTTTTGTTTGCGTTCCGTTTGTAACAATTTTAGCGATAAGGCCGCCCATTGTACGTTTCTTTTTGTGTGTTTTTATTCATGTTTTATTTGTATTTTTGGTGTAAGTACAATAAAGTGTTTTTGTATTTGTATTTGTATTTAATTTTATCAGTGATCTAAGGAATAGCTGCCCTACAAGAATGTCGCTTATCAAAGTTTACATAACACCTACTCGTAAGATGCTCGTGAGAGCATTTAATTGGTTAGTAGTTTTTTAAGAAGATTAGTTTATAAGATTTTATAACTGTTTGTTGTCCAAATAAAATAAAATAAATAAATAAGATCAAAATAGGTAAGTAATACTAACTGCATCATCATGTCAGCCGTTGGACGCCAACTGCTGGACATACTAACTACATAGTACGTAGGAACTTTATTATTCTATATTATTTAAGTTTAAATTAAACGTATTCGAAAACAGTTTAAATATTTATGATGTTTTGTGAGTAATGTTAAGTCTCTATTTTGCAGTATCCGAGTAAATGAACGCAAACGCAAAAGTATCTCATACATATTTATTAATTATTGAACAACCTACGTGTCTCATTATACATTAATTGAAACTGTATTGTATCCCAACAGAAAATAACAAACTACATCATTTGGTTATTCATATATTCTTAATGATCTCTGTACTAGTAGAATCTAGAGTGTATGTATGTATATCGGAAATTATCTCACGCGTAATGTCCTTAGTCTAGAACATAGAAAACAGGGATGTCTCGTAATTTACAAGTAATGATGGTAATCATTCTATCATCTACCAATAGTTTCAGTACAGCCGACCGTGCGAATAAAAGATGGATGACATTGGTAATTCAGTTATTATGGAGCCTTCAGTCGTTTCGTATCTAATTCTAATGCCAGTTGAAATGCGTGACTCGGAGACTGTAATATGTTTTTTGTCGGAGGAAATTTCCTCCAGTATTATACAGGATTTTTATAAATACGATGTCGTCTACCACAACCATAGACTAACGCTTTAAATAAATATTACGTTAAATCAAGGGGTCAGTCAACTTTAGGTGGGATAATGTTAAGACCCTGATATCTTTGTTTTAGTCTTGTATGATATCATCTAATTACTAGGTAGGTTTTTTACATATTATGTCATAGTGCCTGTTTTCTTCTGTTTTACGAGTAGATTACCATACAAATATATAGCCTGTTTGAACTACATAGACTATATGCGATGTACAATTCCTATTCATCAATGTTTCAAACTATGGTCTTCATTATAGCCTTCTTCTAAAACAAAATGTAACTTTTCCTCTATGACTCGATAAGAATGTAAGTAAATAATAAATTTTCCTTAATTTTTATAATTATCACTACTGCTTCAAAATCACAAGCTGCATATTTAATGTTTATTTGAGAATTTTTTCTTATAAGTAATTCTTAACTTATAAGGTATTCTTGACTGTAAAACATAAAAATACTGTATTGCATCCTACTTTAATTAGAATTAGTTAGATACTTATGGAAGTGAGATGTATTATTTTTGAGTTAATAAAAACCATATAAATTTATATCAATAATAATCCAAAATAGTTATTAATAAATAATTCCTTCAATGAAAAAAAACATAATTTTCTACTTCCTACAACTTCTTTAAACAGAGCTTCTTCATATGTGGTTATTCAACTATTTTCTAACAAGCCTAAGTCTATTAGAAACTAGTTAGATCATCGGATCAATAAAAATATCTCTATCTAGATCAGCCAGATAGGTATTTCTATTACATCCCGCTGGATAATTATTAGTTCTTTCTAGATATACGTAAAGAAATAAAAGTTTACCTGCGCACAAGAGTCGTCTTCACTTTTCAACAGTCGTTCACGAGAAAATGTTCAAGTGTTCACACGAAACTGAACTGTCCGGGATCGAGCTTTTAGCCCTGAACGAATGAACGGGACGGAACGAAACGAACGCGACGCGAAGAAATCGGCCCGCGGCAGCACGCGACTGGCCAAGCGTCTCAAACGGAATGAAATGGTGATGAAGACGCCGCGGTCTTATATAGACGTGGTCGTAACCTGACGCCGGATAACGGACCCCTGGAACAAACGTGCTTTGCGATAACCAACCTTAACCTTCACACATAACACACAGTTCTTGCACCAATCCCGACCCTTCTCAATGGCAATAGATAGATCGAATTTTCAATATAGCGCCCTAAGCTATGCTGCAATTTGCCAGAACGCTCGCAAACCTCGGGTCCCAATCTTCGAGGTGTCAGGGCACGAAATACCCTATGCAAGGGTGTGGCGTCATGGGTCGCCGACACAGGCTGACATTTCAATAATACCATCGCGATTTGCTCGAAACGGTCAATCCGGGCTCACCATAAGATGAGTTAAACATATTTTATTGACATTGGTACCTAACTTGTCTATTGTACAGTTAAATAATTAAAGGCATACTAAAATAATTCATCTAAAATTATAATGTTTTGCACTTAGTCATACACCATAATTTAGAAGGCTCTAAAATCTAATGACCTGGCTTCGTTTCACGCTCGTAATCGCTTCAATAAAAACAAACGTACAATCAACGTTTCCTGCGGTTACCCAAAAGGGGGTTTCAGGCCAGTGTTGATACGGGCATAAAGTAGTGAAAGTCTTTTGTATTGACCACCGACTTACTCATTATCTTTGCGATGAAAATCTCAGATTGCACACTGTCGGTGTGTTTTTATTTGTGTAAGTTTCATTTACTCGTGGCTAATGACAAGCAAAGTGGCCTAGAAGCAAGTGTTATTTTTTACACTATAGAGTTAATTTAGCGCCACACGAATAACGTAAGACTAATGCAAAATTAACAAAAAGCTTTTTCTTGGGGTCTTGCAGGTACATAATATGATTTGAATCGAGAAAACATGAAATTCAGAAGTTACTGTGAGTAATAATATCGTCAAGTTCGATTTTTTATAAATATTACGGTGTCTGTACTATTTAAAATACACTGTGACTCAGATTTTTGCTTTGGGTAGAACGGGGCATATATTTTGGGTTGAACGGGTAAAAATAATATTGGGTAGAAAAATCTTGGGTCGAACGGGTAAGCACTCTCAAATTTGTATTTTCACATTTTTATATTATTAAACTTATCTCTACAATCGCAAATTATAAGTTTTATTTATTTTCTTGCGCATTATGGTTAGTTTCCTAATTCACTAAGAGTTTTTTCACTTAGATACTTATTTATAGTGTAAAAAAGAACACACAAGGAAACAATAGCTTGGGCAATGAAACACACGTGTTTCTCTTTCGCAGGTAAAAATCTTACAAATGGAAAAATCAGATACCGTACTCTTTGACTATGTGCAGTATTGAACCAATGAATGTCTAAATAAGTTACCAGCAAGCGTACGTTTTAAGCGAACACATAAATGCACTACGGTGTAGCAAATTATAGTGTCTCATACAGTATTGTAAAAGAAGCCGCTTCGACGCTAAAATATCTAGAAAATGCTGCTCAATAAACTGCGATAGCTTAAAGTGGGGAAGCGCAGGTATTTGCATAGTTTTGTAGTTAATTACGTCAAATGATGGAATAAACTATAGTTTACACTTAGGTCTCTATAGAGAGCTAGATTGTATATTTTAGCTTTTAGGGATAATGATGATAGATTACTACCATACCCGAAGTTACAGATACATTTTCGACAGATGATAATCACCTGGTTCATGACGGTTGCAAGTGGCCTTTGACCGAAATAACTGGAAATCTTTAAGGGAGGCCTATGACCTACAGTGAACGCCCGACGGCTGAAATTATGATGTTGAATGATAAATTATATAAATATTTTCAATTTATTTATTTAAATAGTAATATTTATTTATATATCAGCTTTCCTTTAGAAATTAAATTTTTATTTTATTGGTTCGTTTTCTTTTTAAATCAAAATAAACAGATGGAGTACATTCAATCGTAAAATACACAATATTTTTTCCAATCTCCACCTTTTATTTGTAAATTCGATCTCTCGATACAAGTTTTTGTAAAAGATCACTTCGTCAATAGAACTGGGTCGCTCGCTCTTTGCTTTTGAACTTTTACTTTGGCTTTTTAATAAACAATGAGTAAATTGTGATTGTAACTTTTGCTAAGCTTTATAATGCTCGTATCATCTTATCAATACCATTTTAAACATTAATCCTTTAAGTATAGGTATATCCTTTAAGTCCACGTTAACTGTCGTCATCATAATTAGCCGTGTCGGACGTCTACTGTTGTATTTCCTGTTGTTTCGGTCGAAAGCGGCTTCCATCGACTTTCACGAAATTATCTGTACTTTTCATTGATGGACTTCGAAGGTGTTGTTTTAAGGTTGATCAAAGCTAACCATAGGGCTATCTGTCATTTCGCTATCAGTTCGGTTTTAAGCTCAAATCGGACGAAAGGAATTTATATCTCGCATTTTCTACAATAAGGGCGCGGTTCTATCGCGTTTCGGATTCGCGTTTATTTTCGCGGATCAATGACTTAAGCAGCTAGTTTTTCTTATAAAACAATCCCGTAACAATCTTTATGCAAGTCGCAATTATATCGGATGACAAGTGCATTGGCGTGGCGGCATAAGGCGCGTGTGCGCAGTCTAATCGCCGCGTAACGGTGGCGAACTGTAAAGCCGCCACGGACGGCGGGCTTGTGCTAAATTTGCCGAAACACCAACCTAGCGAGATACCCATTAGATCTTCATAACGCTTTTGTCATTAATCATTGTTTTGTCAAAGGGCCGCTCTGGTTAACATCTGCGAACAAATATTACTTAGTAGGTACCTACCTGTGGCACGCCCTATGCGGTTCGCTTGTGTTTTAGGATTTTTCTATATTTTTTTGTTCTCGTGGTGGGGTTATATTTTATGTATCCTTGATAAATAGACTATCTATCACAAATAACAGATAAACCATTGTCCCCGGTGACCGGGGACTTGTTCACCGGGGACAACGGGAAGGAACCTAAAGTAAGATTAAAGTAAAATTTCGAATTAAATTTTATTAATTCTTACAAGACTATTTAAATGCATATCAAATAAAGGCCAAATATATCGTCATTAGTTGACTAAAACATCAGGTAGCTTAAAGTAACCATTTAAATCCAGATAATATTTCTGCAGTAGGTACCTTAGATCCTGGCTTTTACACGTGCCTAAGTTCAACATACCGAGCAGAATCGGGGGTGCATTGTCCTAAAACAGAATATTACCCTATGTAGCGTATAAGAGTTCGCGTGTCTATAACGACATTGGTACCGCAACAATAAAGAGCAGACTCCAATCCAATCACGTCACGCTATGGTACTCTTGTCTCGTACCTTTGCTCAGGCGCATAGAAATCAGATTACCTGTGCATACCAGCCGACATAACGGGTCATGACCAGAATAACAAGGATTACATACTTCTGGTTTATTAAATATTGTGTCCACTTTTATCGGTCACCACCTTAACTCGATCTTAAAGGTTTTTCAAGAAGAAAAAGTATATAAATGTCAGCCGTTGGTAAAGTTAATTAGCACAATGAATTCTAAGTATTACTTGGGTTTGGAAATTTATTTGACACAAATTTGTTTTTATAGATATTTTCAAAGAATCTGTCTGACTTCCAGCGGAGGCGCAATAAGCTCATGCTGTTTTATTGGCATTATGCAGGATCTCTCCAGAGAAGATTTTCTTTTCAGGAAATAAATAAAACACACCTGCTTTTGAAGTAAATGCGGTTAGCGAGAATCATTGAATGCGACATCTTTGAACGGTACTCACCGATCGATTTTCCATTCATAACACTGTTTTATGCAATTATTTACTGATTAAGTTCTCACTTATTAAATACTATGCCAATAACCAGTGTGAAACTTACTTTGTAGGCTACAGTTCGTTTGAATGAAAAGCTATCATTAAGCCATCATCATATCAAAGTTTTGAACTTTGTTTTACTTTGGTTCACGCCTATCCTCCGATAAAATATTAAAGCAAGGTAATAAATAGGTGAATATGGAAGAATATTGTCCATTACAAATCGTAAAACGCAATCGAGGGAGTCAGAATGACTGAATCGGTAGAACAAGCTAAAGCTGAGATACACCAATCTCTGACGTTAAGCAGTTTCTGCATGCGGCGTGTAGGCCTCTCTTTCCTCCCGCCAAAGAACAGGGCAGACTTCTGGAAGCAGAACGCCATGTTCGTAATCTCAATGTCCAGTATTTGTTACCACGTCTTCGGAGACATCGTCTACATCGGCCTCACGTTGTCCAATTCGCCACGAGTCGAAGATGTTGTGCCACTTTTGCATACTTTCGGTTATGGTGCTTTAAGTAAGTATTTTTCTTACGAATAAATGCAATCATTGATTATTTCTATGTAATCGCAAATTAAGAATCAGTATTTATTTGTAAAAGTACAATATGTGTAAATAATTTAGAAAGCTCATAAGCTTTCTCTACCTCAAATGCACAAAAATGCATATATTAACATTAAGTGCTCTCGTTTCGCAGGTATTGCGAAAGTGTTCGTCCTGTGGTACAAAATAAAAGTGTTCGGTCTACTTTTGGATGAACTGGCTGATATTTGGCCCATGCCTCCTTTGGAAGATGAGTACCAAGCAATTAAAGATAAGAGCTTACGATCACTTAAGCTCGCTCATCGAGGTTGGATTCATTCAAATTTTATCAATTTTCAATAACTTTAACACTTTATTAGATTGTAATAGTTATATATACTTAAAAAAACGTTAATAAGATTTTAAAAAAGGTTACAACAGTTAAGTATTTTTATTACATTAAAAATATACCTACTGACGAGCCGTGTTGGCTAAGTGGGAGCAAACACTCGAGTTTCAATCCTTACTTAGGTCGCGGGATTAAACCCCGCCGCGCACCCTGGATTTTACTTCTTGAAAAATTGATGTGCGCTTTAAAACACGTGCTCTAACGGTGAAGGCAAACATCGTGAGGAAACCAGCATGAACTGTAGTGTATTAAGGTCTAATCTCTCTTGCCAAGAGATAACTCCCTATTTCCCAGCAGTGGGAACGTAAATAGGGGTGATGATCAAGATGATGAAAAAATATACTTAAAAAATAAAACTATTTAGTTTACGTATTTATTTCCCGCTTTTGTCATAAAACTCATAGTAGAGGAACTATATAAACTTGCTTTTAATATTTTAGCTTACTTGTTTGTGAACTTGGGAGGCGTTTGGTTTTACAACATCACGCCAATAGCCGTTTATTTCTACGAGCACTATTGGCTCCATGAAGATGCTTCTGTTGGTTTTGTATGGAAAGCTTGGTACCCTTTTGACAAACACCAGCCTATTGGACATTTTATTGCTTATGTCTTCGAAATGTTTGCCGGTAAGTTTTTGTTACCACTTAAAACATTTTTCGTATAAACCAAAATTACTAGGTCAGTTGATAAGTGCATAAATTCCTTGTAAGTAGATCGTGACGTGACAGATATCTAACCGAAAATACAAGTGTGACAAAATTGTAAAAGCAGTAAATAAATAACATTAATAGACTTGTAATCTATAATTTGCTTTTAATGTGTTTAGATTAGTATTCACTAAGATAACAACTTGCTAAATAGTCTCCGGTTCTAGGAAAACTTGAGTATCAAAGTGAAACCCACAGTCGTAAAGGTAGAGGCATAGTAGCTTCCAACTTTTTGCTCATTCATGATAGCTTCATCACGAGTAGACTAACGAAAGTCGTATTTGTTTTTAGTTCATCATGCAACCGTCATTATGGACCAATTTAAGTGTCTTATATGCTAACCGGCAATCAGATGTTTAAACCGGATTAATTGCTTCGTAGACAATAATGTTACCCTCAATGTGTTAATAGGGATCTTGGATTGTTCGCCTATCATAGTGACTTTCACTGTCTGGGGCTATAATAGTAGGAAGTGTTTATTTTGAATAATTTCTAGCATTGATTTGCATGATCTGCAATGCAGATTTTTTAATACAACATGAGACTATTCATTCAGGTTTACTTATGGCCATAGTTTGCTTTTGAGATGTGTTGGCTAATTAGGAGCACGATCGACTTTCATTCCGAAGATCGTGGATTAGCCAGCCACACACCTCTAATTTTTCTTCTTCTTGAAAAAGTATATGTGCTTTAAAAACACGTGATAAAGAACTGTTTAAAACTTTTTTACAGGTCAAATCTGCGTATGGATCATGGTATGCACTGACTTGTTGCTGACTGGTATGGCCAGCCACATCGTCTTACTACTGCGGTTCCTGCAGCGTCGTCTGGAGATGGTGGGGGACACACAGCAGACCGCCGAGGCCCAGTATGAGGAGATCAAGCGGAATATACAGTTACATCAACGTCTTATCAAGTATGTTAATATTTAAGATGAAAACATAATATATACAATTTATTTACGAAAAAACCCACTTCGAACAGCCTCTAAATAAAAAAGTGGCCAAGTGCGAGTCGGACTCGCCCATGTAGGCTTCCGCAGCAATTGTTTCTAAGAAATAGTTTATGACGTATTATAAAATAACTACTTGATAGATTTCGTTCAAACCAATTTTAGTTGGTAGTTTTTGTACATTATATATTTTTATTAGCCTTATCATTCTCTTATTTTAGAAATTAGAGGGGGGGGGACACTCTCTTTTCTACTTTGGAAGAGTCTCACGTGCAAACTATTGTTTAGAATTAAATGATGTTAGAAAGCTTAATATGATTTTTGAAGACCTATTCATAGATACCCCACATGAATGGGTTCGATGAAATTTTATTTTTAAAGTTTCGGTTCTAAGTTTGGGGACCCCCAAATGTAATTGTTTTCTTTTCAATATTTTTTAGAAATCTTAGTGCGGTTAACGGTATACATCTACTTACCAAATTTCAGCTTTATAGCTCTTATAGTTTCGGAGAAAAACTGCTGTGACATACGGACGGACGGACGGACGGGCGGACGGACAAGACGAATCTATAAGGGTTCCGTTTTTGCCATTTGGCTACGGAACCCTAAAAACAATTAATGCTATCGTCATAATTGAACCAAATTAAAATGAGACCTCACGGGAAATCTGGTATTTCCCGTGAGGTCATAGTTTTAAATAAAAAAATATACTTTATTCACAGATATTGCAACGATTTGGAAGATGCCTTCGCTCTTTCCAATCTTGTGAATGTGGTCTTCAGTTCGGTGAATATCTGCTGTGTTGTTTTTGTCATTGTGGTCAGTATTATTTAGTTTTTTTATTTTTTTAACTACCCGTTAAAATTAATCAAATTAGCCGAACTTATTGTTAAATGATTTGTTTATAATTTTGGCTCAAAATATTCTAATTTTTATTTTTTGGTTGGTATCAAGTTAAGAATAGACAGATAGTATTTGAGGATTCCTTTTTACCTTTTCCATTCGGTAACCTGGTAAGTGAGTGAAGAAAATAGATTTAAATCAAGTTGTGTTCATGTTTTAGTTATTGGAGCCTTTGATGGCAGTTAGTAATAAACTGTTCCTGGGCTCAGCATTGCTCCAAATCGGAATGATCTGTTGGTATGCAGATGACATTTTCCATGCTGTAAGTTTTTTATTTGTAGACACTAATGTTAATAAGTCATTTTGAAAATCGGTTATCACTTACACAAACTATGACGGTATATCAGACGTTTCAGTTTTCGTTCAAGAGAAAACCATCACCACGGAAATGCGAAAACCTTTCCCACGAAAACAAGCGCGCTGTTCAATATGAAATAACATACTATTTTAAGATAAGATAAGATAAGATAACTCTTTATTACACACCAATAAAAAATATTTACATAAAAAACTTAAAACTACAAAAACGTATGTGTAATGGTAAACGTATGTGTGTCTATTTTACTTGTTTAACATTAGGTACTGCAGTAGTTCCTGGCTGAAAAATAATTACTTACCGATTTTCTTTACAGAACTCTGATGTAGCCAAAGCAGCGTACAACAGCAGGTGGTATGTTACAGATCCTAAATGTCGACGTGCATTAATTTTCCTCATTAAGAGGTAAGAATTTTGAGTACGTAGTACCTACAACCACAAGATTACCTAGTAGGTAGTATCGATCAGAGAAAAGGAGATTCCTATCGCCGGCTACCGGCAGTCAGTAGGTAAATAAGGCGTAGAATATACCTAAGCCGTTTAGAGCCTAAAAGTTCAAGAATATTGCGGACATACACACGGACGTTTAACAATAGATTTGAATGGTCATAACAAACTTTATTTTACAGAGCTCAAAAACCAATTGCCTTTACAGCAATGAACTTCATGAACATGAATCTCGTTACATACACTTCGGTAAGCATAAGATTAACGTTTTGTGATTTTGAAGCAAATTAAGGAACTTCTGCACATTCATACTTGTATATAATTGTATGGTTAGTTTTAACTGGTTTAGACTAACAAGTAATTTATTTTCTCTATTGCAGATTCTGACAAGATCATATTCTTACTTCGCTCTACTTTATACAATGTATAGTGAAAACTAGAAGTCTAGCGGACTAAACTCATAAATCACAAGTAGTTTATAACTTTGTTAACCTCATGATAATTTCATGATCATAACCATTAGCCCAAGCATAAGGAATCCAATTTAATTTGAATAAATAAATGAATTCTCCATTAAACAGTTTTTTCTCGTGACATTGATAGCTTTTTATGTTGATAGTGTCATCTCTATAACAGACGTCAGTTCATCGCTTCGTATATTTGCGAATTCTGTATTTGTCCTAATTTCAGAACAAGTTATTTAAATAATATCAGATAATTTAATAAAGCGAAAGAGCATCATTTAGGCAGTAAAATACAAAGCGAACGGGACTGTTGGCAATAATAGCTACCTACCTACTACTGCATGACATCGATGAAGTCATCGGGTTCCACCCATACTGACTCAATCGAGAACCAAAGCTTGCCCAGCATTCCAGCAGAAATAAAACAGCAAGACAATTCTAAAAACTGCATAACTGAACGACAACATAACCCTCGTGACCTACTTAGCAGCAAATTATTTTCAAAGATACGCGACTCCCAAAAACCTTACACAAACAAACTTCAAAAGCAATTGAAAACCCCAGAACTTAATAAGATCAACGAATATACAGTTTTAAAAGTATTTGAGCATAGAAACTTTGGTGAAACACCATCTATGTATAGCAAAATGTCTGAAGAGAGGAGCACTCCGAATTTGCCTAAATCTAGGTCTTATGTGCAAAGCAAACCGAGATTTTTAACGCCGAGTTTGAGAGCACAC
Source organism: Chloroclystis v-ata (assembly GCA_963691955.1). Lineage (NCBI taxonomy): Eukaryota > Metazoa > Arthropoda > Insecta > Lepidoptera > Geometridae > Chloroclystis > Chloroclystis v-ata. The sequence goes on from OY829905.1 coordinate 10,544,826, forward strand.
TATTGCGAATTTGATTTGGTAAGTACTCGGTAGATGCTACTTTCTATTTTATTTTACAAATACTAAGAATATTACCGTGACGTGCTAACTATTTTATTAAAGCCAGATGAAGGAAATTGCTGTCAAAGAGGACCAAAAGGTTGCATCTACTTGCCTAAATTACTTCCAAGCGAAAAAGAATTTATAAGACTAGTAAATGAGAACCTATTAAGCCCCGTTGAAAGGTATCTTGAAGAAAACCCAAGTTTGAACATAAACTGCGTAAATTTTCAGGTCAGATTGTTGACTTACTTTTTAAAATAAAATCAAGATCAGCGATGTAGTAATTGAAACTTTTACATGTAGGGCACTTCGGCTCTGCACATCGCGGTCCATAACAGATCTGAAGAAATAGTGGAGTTTCTCTTAAAATATCCGCAATTGGAAATTGGTGACACTGTATTGCATGCGGTACAATCTAACAGTATAAACATATTGGGTAAAGTCATGCTTTCACTTGATTCTTGTTTTTAGGTAAATTAAGTTGGAGCCTTTATGAACAACTAGCAACTTGTGACTTTGCCATCGTTAAAATTAATGAAGTGACAATAAATTTTCCCACGATAAAAGAAGTCAATGTTCTTTACCACCCTTGAAATTTCCAAAATTATAAACTACAAATTTCTAATAATACGAAAGATGCCCATAAAGCCAGTGCGTTCATTTAATAATAGTAAATGACCATTCAGCTTGTACAGACAATTCCAATTTATAATTTCTAAGCATATAAGTTTATTGCATTCCGATGTGAACTAAATAAGTAAAGCCTCGTTAGGTGCATGTTAAATCAAAGAGAAAAAATTGATGAGTGTTTTTCCTACACAATGCAAAAAAGTTTTTACGTGACTATTAAGCGTTATTTACAGGATGAAGTGTATATCAAGTATGTATAGGCAGGGATAATGATTTTGATTTCCAACAATGGGAGTGCTTGCAGAAAAATTATTTTTTGCAGTTTTGTTATTGGATGCCCTGAAGAAGATATCTCCTGGTTTAGAGCTAGCTGGAGCCACGCATTCCACGATATACCCGACCCACGTCACACCTCTTATCCTTGCGGCCCATCTCAATAACTACCAGATCGTCAACTTGCTAATATCTAGAGGACATAGTGTCATTCGGCCGCATTCACCTAATTGTACGTGCATAATCTGCAAGTAAGCCTCATTCTATATGCCCTTATACTTCTACTTGATTTTACTACTTGCTGCTAATTAGGAATAACCAGGTACAACTATAGTTTCTTATAATATTCTTGTAGTAGATAAAGATAAACCAGTCATAATACGTACCTACATCCATATTTCAAAGCGAAGTTGGAATGGTTCAAAAGGCCTTATTTATAAGCTACAGCTCTTGCTTTACCAATAGATAATTGTTAAGTTAATAAATTTAGAAAAGTTATTTTACAAACTGTTTAAAAATATTTAATTCAAAATGTTATTCCACTTTCACAACAGAAGTTGCTCCAAACTTTATAATGAAATGGACGTGAATTAAATAATATGAGGTCAAAATTCTACAGAGTTTTGTCTCACGAGTCGCCTTAACTCTTGCAAGTTGTGTCTCTATGGAATAACTCCATTTCTTTGACCGCATTACCGAAATGTGTGCCGCACGCCGGTTAACTACACGTTACATTCACACGTTCAATTTAAACGGATAATTTTCGACACAATCGGTTTGAGTACTTATTCGAGTGTTAAAAGAATCGTGTTATGCATTCAAATTGTTGACCGCCGCTAATAATTACTATTGACTTCGATTTAATGATGATGGCGGGCGTTAGTTATATCTTATCGATTGTAGGTTCGATGGTCGTACAGTGCGAACAGTCAATGTTCGATTCATCGAAAATCTGATTCACAGCACACCGTTAGTGATTTAATGTGTGTTTTCTAAGGAATTCCTTTGTGAACGAAGACGCCTTGCACGCGAGTTGCGCGCGCTTGTGGCAGTACAGGGCGGTGTGTGCCCCGGCTTACCTGGTGCATGTCACGTCAAACCCCATTCTGGAGGCGTTCTACCTCACTGAGGAATTGGAAGCCAATGCGGCAGCATACAGGCACCTGGCTACCGATTACTTTATGCTGCGGGATCAAGTCAGCGCTTTCGCTGTCGGGCTTATAGGTTGGTACCGGAAAAACTTGATTCAACCCAAATAACTAAAAAACCTGATGCTATGTATAATTTGGTCATAATTAATGCTGTCGCTTGTAACTTTTCATCAAGATAAGGAGCATCTATTTCAATCAAATACTTTCGTTTTTCAATTAAAATTCTACAAGTTTGTCCTGTCGCGTGTTTGTAGGATGTTGTCGCACTTCTGACGAGGTGGAAGTTGTTCTCAAACAAGTCTCGGGCTGTGGGATCCGGCGCCACTTCGTATTGCCTCTTCTACTAATGGCTATTAACTACAAACAGAAGGAATTCGTGGCTCATCCAAATACACAACAGGTAAATTAACTGATTAGGTATATATTACCCACGACGAACTAAGAGGTGTTTAAACCATAAATTTTTGCTAAATGGTTTTATAATTCCATATTAAATTAGTGGCATGCAGAGAATTTCGCTTATAAAACAGTAAGGGCTGGTTCAGCAGTTCACAAAATTAGCCAAAGATATACAATTTGGGATGAACAATCGAATGTTACAAACCTTTTCTACGTCCAAAATAAAACTATCGGGTAGCCCCCGATAGTTTTATTTTGGACTTAAAATTCAAGAACTCGACAAATTTACTGTGAAATTTCGTATCTAACTGTAATTGAGTTAATAGAATCACACATCTGTAGTTATGTATGTGAATTCTACCAATTGACCTCGATTTAATTGATTATAGCGAAGAAAGAAATGCATTATCATGATCATAAACTACCTATCTACATATACTGCTCATTTTAACACACAGTTAATACATTTCGTATAGATACTTCATACTCTAAATTGGTTAAAGGTACTGGAATCATATTGGCTAGGAGAATGCCATAGTTGGAGAAGCAAATCTGGCTTTAGAAAAGCCATGAATTTTCTATGTAGAGTTTTTGTCATACCATTCATACTGTTGTTTAGTTTGGTAAGTTTCTATAAAACTTTTTGTTCCTTAAACTCATAGAGACACCAATTTCTGTCGAACAATAAAAATTAGCCGTTGCAAGCTTCACCTATGACCTCAAATTTAGTTTGTGAATCAACAACAATGACTATTAGAAATGTTGGCTTCAAAGTGGGTTATTCGTTTACCAATTTTGTCACTGGTGAAATTTAATATTATAAGCCGCGCACTTAAAGAATTGATTTATAAATGGCGCCCGCTCGCATGCGTTCTCGCTCACTCTCTATCGCTGTCTATACTTTTATCCTTGTTTTGCCAATCGTACCATACGTACCCGCCGCCATTTTCAAATCAATTTTCTATCTGCGCGGGTTATAGGTACTATTGAAAAGTTGACGTACACTAAAATCACTGTCTGTCAATTTTCACAAAAACATCTGCCTCTGTGGCGCAGCGGGCGAAGGTCCGCCTGCGACGCAAGAGGTTGCGGGTTCGATTCCCGCCTTGGAACAACAATTTGTATGATCTGCAATACTAATGTTCTTCCTATTCCAAGTAGTTTCTGTTCAAAAAGTTTGACATTTCAGGTGCTACCACGTCACAGGATTCTAAAGTACTATCAAATACCGTTAAACAAGTTGATCACTCATACCGCTGCATACTTCGTATTCTTAGCACTGGTCTTCCACGTATCTAATCAAGATAAGAACAAGCTGAAGAGAGGACCGCCGAATACAGGTTGGCTTATTTACCATGTAGTGATGGGCCATAAAAGACCCGTAATAGAATTTCGGTATTTGTTTGGTTTACGACCAAAACATACGTGAAAGAGAAAATGATAATTTTATTGACTGACACTACTATAAATGATAAATATCTTTGTCTACATTATTGTTTTTCGTACTTAATGAAATATCCTTATATAAAATCTGACGAGTTTGTATGTTAGGTTTAACGCACGGTAAGAACTGCACAGTAAATTGTAAAATTTGTTTTAGACAATTTAAAGCTTCTTTTTACTGCAAGAAAATAATTTTACTGGCTGGAAAATACTTATCTGAAACTATCTTGAACTAAAGTAACCGAACTAAATACAAATTCATATAATTATCTGTTATACTTAAATAAAGTTATTATTATATTCTATATTTATCAGACAGCTAGAGTACATAAACTATGTCTTTGACCTTCAAAGATACATCACTACATTCTACCTACATAGAAGAAGAGTGATGCGATGCTGCGTCAAGATTGTGACAATTAATGACACAGGTTACTGGATGTGTCGCGAGAAAGCACGCGCCATAGCAGGACACTTTGCATTTAAATTACTGCGGAAATTAGAATTTCTCAAAATTCGCCATTTTAATATTACTTCCTTTTATAGCGACCTCAATTGACAAGTGCTCCGGACTTATCTGTAACTTGTTTTCACATTTGGTTTAGTTTTATTTTTAAATTGTACAAATAGAGTTTTTTATTATTAAATAGAATAATTTGTAAGATTTATTTACAGGATGCTTTGGATAAGATTATTAATTATTTATGCTTCCGTTATTAAAAAACATCTTGTCATTAACCTTAAAACAATGTTATTAACAGTTCATAAAATGTAGGGTGTTCAAACTTGATTCTGTACAAACAAAAACAGCCTGCTCTACCGGCATTCGTTCACCCCTTTACCGGATCCTTTACAGGTTTTACAGATTTATCACTTACATTATAATGCAAAGGCTAAAATAACAACAGAAAGCCATCACATAGTTGATGAGATAACATGTACGTTACACGTTTTCTGTGCATGTACATCATAGTTGTTTGTTGGCTCCAAAAATACGAGGACGAATGACAATTTACGGGTGTCTTGCCTTTAATGAACTACACGAGAATGTTAATGGAGTAATATACCTTTTAACACATTAAGGTGTAAGCAATTTCGCGAGATTTCTTGGAGGTAACGGATTAAAGAATTTTGGAGAAAATTGGTCGTAAATTTATACCGTGGTTAGCATCTGGTCCTTCTTTGAAATGTCCTTAGCATTCTAGCTTGAACGTGATCTTACTTATTTTAATAAACATGTCTACCAAACCAAATACCAAATTTATGATTTGGCAAGGGTCGGACGGACACCAACTAATTAGATAAACTATTAAGTAAAAGTTAACGAAAATACTACTTCGGATATGATTTTAGGTGCCGAAGGACCTTTAATTCTCTACGTGTTGGGCTACACGTGGTCGGCTATTCGTATGAGCCTGATGCAAGGGCCGAAACGGTACTTCAAAATGATGTGGAACTGGGCAGAAATCATCATGCTAAGTCTGTTCTGGCTGACGTTCGTGTTCTGGGTCATGGCCGCTATAGATGAAGATTCTCAAGATAACAAGGGTATCTAAAACTTTTTGCTCGTGATTTCTTGTTTGTAAAGGCCACAAAAAAAGGTTCCTTAAGGGCCAGGATTTTATTCGAAACCTTATTTTTTTTATTTTGAATAATTCGAAAAACAAAGTACCTACTAATGTTCCACTATGAGTTAAAAATGTTACAATGTTTCATATCGCTTGTAGAAATACATTATTATTTTTTGTTTTAGAGCGTAAATATTGGAATCAGTACGACCCGACGCTTTTAGCGGAAGGCACATTCTGTCTGGCGACTATAATCGCTTTCTTCAGACTAATGCATCTTTGCCAACTGAATTACCATCTGGGGCCATTGCAAGTATGTTAATGTCCAATTGGTATTCAAAGATACTACATCCTCTATAGGTTTTCTTCCAACTATCTGGCTGTTGCTCTTCCGAGACGTATGTTATAGCCTCTTTTAGATCGAAGGTTTTTGATTAGCTAAATCCCAATATACCTAAATCTGATAGCGTCTTTGCTTCCTTTTACATCGTTACTATGCAGGTGGTAATGGAGAATCAGTTGTCTATGGACGCCAATTATCGTTACTTTCATTCTGTCTCTTGGAAGTTTATCTAGACTGCTTTAGTTGGAAGACCTTCTGACCGTTGGAACAATCTTGCTGAAAGATCGGTAAATTGTAGGTACTAAAACTGTAGAATAAAATAATATTACAATACAACTCTTTTTCAGGTGTCTTTAGGAAAAATGACAATCGATATATACAAATACATCTTAGTATTCACGATAATAATAAGCGCGTTCGCAGCAGGACTAGCCCGATTCTACCACTACTATAAAGATATGGTTTACGAAGACGAATTCGGAATGAAAACTGTTCAGGTTTCTTATTTTTATGATTTTGGTAGTTTTTGGCGATGGATGGCGATACATCAGATAGTGCGCCCTAGGCAATTTTAGATAAATCAAAACAAAGCGTAACTTTGATTTACGTAAGATGTACCTATTATACCGTAACATATTTACATTTTTGCGTCACTCGCGTGTAGGTGGACTGTTTCTTTTTTTTTTTTGCACGATGTATAGAACAATTACTTCTTGTGGCAATAAACAAAGATGTCGCCGCTCAGCTTACACTATCCACCAGCCCAGTGTTGATCGCTATGTTCACACGCATTTCCTACAAAGAACCGTAAATCTTTATCTTATGCGGGCTTTTTGTAACAACGCTTTGATTGCTTCTATGGTATTGTGCGTAGCTTGATTTCACGCACCACTGCTGCATACAGTATCTATCTCTAGCCCAGTTTTGTAAACACAATGTAAATCTAACCGCACTAGCAGTTAACCTAGGTTTCGGTCGGGATTGGTGATCGCACGCACGCACATTTCAATCGCACACGCATTTTGCTGGTTAACTGGAATTGGAGATTGGTCAAAGCAATTATATATTTCTTAGGTACCTACTGTATCATTTTGGGAGTTTCTTACATACGTTGATTATTGATCAAGGCTTCAACAAGATCCCCTACCTACTAAACATAATATTCATAAGCATTATTACTCTATTTGTGTTCCCACAGCTGGGACACAGAAATGAAATAAAATGTTCATCTTAAAACAATTGTTACAGCCAAAGTAAAGCCCTTAATATGACAGCCTAGTTTTTTTTAGGTATCATCGTTTACTAGTCTAACAGACACATTGAACACATTATTTTGGGCGCTATTCTGCATGTCACCTTTGGAGAGCGCGGACATAGTTTTGGAAAACACCAGGAACCAACAGCAGTCGCCAAAGCTACAGGAGAACCGGCATGGATATACGGAACGCATCGGATATTTCTGCTTTGGATGTGAGTAGATTGGGAATCGTTTGAGTTACCTACTGTATATCTATGAGTAAACACAATTAGGGCATGTTGGCAACCTACATAGATAGGGTAGATAATTAACACATACAATGTATTGTAAACAATTGTAACAAAAGTGTATGAATACAAATGATTAGTTCCACAGAAATAAACATCTTGTTCTCAATTTTGTGGTCAGTGTAGACAAAACGAATAACTGGTTCGTAAATCATAGTCCGTAGGCATAGAAATAATTAATCACCAAAACGTTGCTTCTGAATCGGTTTGCTCAAAACCAACAGCAGATTTATAATTAATGGACTAGCGGAAGCTTCGATATTTCAACGCACATTCCACATTAGTACTCGAACATATTTTGTATTTGAATTATTAATGAGTTTCCAGTATAATTGCAGGTTTCGAAGTGATATCCGTGATAGTCGTTTTGAATATGCTAATAGCTACCATGTCCAATACCTTTCAAAGGGTCACAGATAACGTGGCAATAGAATGGACATTTGGAAAAACAGAAGTGAGTAAGAAAACATGATTTTAATTAGTAGAGCCCAATCGATATGCAAATAGGAAGTCATTGATTTGTGTGAGATTTCACGCTCATTCGAATTCATTTGACTGCATTCCAACTGTAAAACAGTATTTTTGCAAACTAAACATTTTAACGAAGTTTATAGGCCTTTAGCTGAATGTAATTTAAAAAATAATACGAAAAGCTAATGATTTTTGTAAGACTTCCACACTGATTTACAACAAACCATAGAAAATGTAATAAAATTCACAAGAAAAAACAACCCACTAATTTCTCTCAAAATACCACCCGACACCCGACATAGAGGATCATCATTACCAAGCTCAAGGAGTGTTTTATCCTGGTTTATCCGCATTATGATAATGTTCTTGAAACATCATCCACAAAACATTGCGTCCCTTAACTCGATTTCATCCTCAATCATAGTAACGCATATCCTCAGAAGTATTTTTTTTAGTAGGTTCATTGTACATTATTTTTCAATCTTATTGAAGCATATCCCTAGGTGTACATCGACTACATGTGGCAGTCAGCCTTGCCGTCTCCATTCAACCTGATCCCCACCGCCACGGGGATGGCCAGCGTCGTGGACTGGATCCGAGCGAAGACTTGTTCTAGTCCCCACGCCCAGGCGAGGTGGTCGTGCTCTTATTGCTGCTATGTGGTAAGACTCTCAGTGTGTTATTTACCAACATACATATTTATGTTTGTATTTATGAACTTTTTCTCACTTCGAATAAGCAGATACTGAACTTAGCGTAAGTTCAGTATTTACAGTATTTTACAATAGGTATTTTTCCGGGGTGCCTGCCATTTTTATGTGAATGTAAGCAGGAGATTGCTCCTATATTTTTATCAGGCGTGACTAAGACCGTAGGTCTGTCATCGATGCTCAGTCATAAATTTGACTATTCTATAAATTTTAATCATCTATCTATATTAATAATTTCGTCAAGTGGTACGGTAGACTCGATTGAAACCTTATATGAATAACAAAACATAAAAAATAATGATTTTGAGTCGACAACACAATTGACATATCCACAAAATTCTGATTATGGAGAATTTCGTCAAATTTTTCTCTAGCGAAGTCAAGTAGGTAGTTATTATATATTAACTGATTATATTTTTAGGAACGAGACATAGAAGCCAGAATCAAGAAAGAGTTCCCCGCAGTTATGTCAGTGCTGACTCAACGATATTTCGGCGGACAAAGCATAGACGAACCACCCATAAAAAATAAAACAGTTTTACGGAAACACTTTTATTCGTCCAATTAGTTTCGAACTAGACTTAATTTAGTTAAAATAACTTCATTTGCTTATAAGATGTGTGTAAATAAAACGCGGTCCAAGATTTACACGCGGTTCAAAAATAAGAAGAATCAATTTGACAAAAATACTTTAAAGAACAATATTGAGCGATTTATGGAGCACCTCAACTCTTTATCTCTCGACAATGCTTCAGTTGTAAAATATTGGATATATTTTACAGAAAAAATACACGTCAATCATACATTTTTCTGACAGTTAAAGAGAAAGAAATTGCACCATAAATTGATTAAGAGCATTGAAAGATAACTTTACGTAGATATATAAATATTTAAACAAAGTGTAGCTTGCTTTACATATTTATTCATAGCTTACAGATACATAATATAGAATATTTTAATATTTATTAGTGACTTTTACTTACTTTTAGGTTTTAAAGATATTCAGGAAATATATTATTACAGCGGGTAAATTTTGTTTACCGTAAAACACTCCAACATTGCCCACATTTTTCGAATAATTACAATTTTTGTTATTTTTTTGTATGGGGACACAAGTATTTTCTATTAGCATCTGCATTTATAGGATATTTTGCATGTATTATTTTATAAGATTTTGTTATTCGTCAATATTAAATCAAGTATTTTATTATTTTTAAAGGCGGGCAATGTTATCTCGACTTATTGCCAACATTGCCCGCGTTGATTTTTGACGCAAATATCTCCTCTCCGGCCTCTAATCAGCTGACAGCAAAACCTGTACAAGAATTCTGACCAAAACTGGCCTTTACTTTAAAACTAAAGCGAATCCATGACAGGTTTCCTACCAAAATCCATGTTAGGCTAGTTGGGCAAAATTACCCTGACCTTGTTAGCATTTTCCATACAATTCGCTTTTCGCCTTTAGTAAAGTGATAGGGTTGGTACATCTCAGTAAACTGTTCTTGACTTTTTATTTCTTTTTATGTTAATAAAAAAACAAGATTATCTTCTATTGAACTATTTAAAAAACTTTTGAGTAACATGTTTGATTCAACAGATTCACATGCAAGTATTAACATTTATTCCGTGTTATTTTTAATACATTCTGGTTCCAATCTTTCGTCTGGACTTTCTTTGACGAATTCGAGATTTTGTTCTTGCTTTTAAGAAATAATAAAAATAAATTATCTAAATAATCAAGATAATAATAATTAGCAAAAAAAAAAAAACTCGGATGTGTCAACCCTAAGCTTATTTTGACTGCGGGCAATGTTGTCAATAGTAGATCGCAAAAATACCAGATAACTTTGCCCACCATTATAACTTTAGTTATACAAGAGCTGCATCAATGACAATAAAGTTATAATAATACCTTAAGTTTTTTGTACAACATAATATAAATTAAACTCATCTGTGTTTTCTCCATCACGCACAATCCACTTTTGAATTTTCACCAAAATTTGCCCGCAAAAATACACTCTGTCTTTGACGAGTTCCAACAAGTTACTGAGTGACTTTAGCGTTACATCCAATAGACAGTGGTGCTAAACACAAAACCTATTTTCTACCAAAGTCAATAAATGTCACCATAGTATTCAGATATTTTTGCTATTAAAAGTTTTGCTTAAAAATTGGTCATCGGGCAAAATTACCCTCGGTGGCAATGTTGGAGTGTTTTACGGTACTATAATAAAGATATAGGTAACAAAGAACTAAAAGACATTTTTGTAAATATAAAATATAAATTGAGATAGAATTTTTACGAACCTAAATACTTAAATCTAGTTTCATAAAATTATGGAAACGTTGTATAAAATGATTGAGACTCTACTACGTTTTTAAATCCCAATACATAATGGCCTGTAATAAATAAAGCCAACATCGGTAGCTATAATAATCATTATTATATAAAATAATGCCAATAATAATTTTTATATGTTAAAAGTATCTTTTTTTATGAAAAGACGGAGAACAATTATATAGAAGTTGCTAATCCGTATAAGTAAAAAAGTTGTAAATTCTGTCCTAAGTTTCTAATTGAAGACTTAATGCCGTACATGTCAAGGCGACTCAAACTCAATTCACAGGCATATACGTAGATTTCAATAATTATTTTACGTGGGGTGAAAAACGAATTAATTTTGTCTACGATGTCCTTTAAGCTCTAATATATCGAACATCACATCCTAACGTACTTGCCCGCCTTAGTGACGTAAGGTTGACGCCTTTGAAGAGTTTATACTTAGCGCCGTACATGTCAAGGTGAATAAGGCCGGGTGAAAAACGAATTAATTGTGTCTACGATGTGCTTTTAACTCTAATTTATCCAACATCACATCCTAACGTGGAACTTGCCCGCTTTAGTGACGTATTTAACGCCTTTGAAGGGTTTATACTTAGCGCCGTACATGTCGAGGCGACTCACGCGCAGGCCGCTCACCGCCATCTGGGGGATCGTGAAGTGAACGTTGATGCTCGGGTTCGCGCCCGACGTGTCCGCGCCTGTGGCTACTGATACCTGATAAACAAATAATATATAATTTTAATTTATTTATTCTTGTTATTTAGGTATGAAAAAAATCTATATACATTTGTATATTCTATTAAGTAGATATATCAGAAATCTAGCACCCGTAATACAAGCTTTGAGCTTATCGCGGGGCTAGATGTTGCTGTGAGAATTGTCCTTGTCCAGCAATATTTATTTATTGTAGGTGCCTAAGAATTATCGACTCAGGTATTCATAGACTTGTTTGTTCTCTGTACTGTAACAACTAACCGCGATCACCAACTCACCGTTATGGAGCAATCTCTATGATATAATATTAAATTGCTTTGAAAACAAAACATACAGTTTATTTGTCAGCATGTCGTGTACGAAACAGCTATGGAAATGGCATCAGAAATTTTGCTATATCATTTAAATGAGATAAAAAATATGCATGTATGAATCCACAATGTTGTATTTGTATTTTTTTTTTATTTATTTATTTATCATGTAAAGTAGGTACATTTCTTACAGTTTATTCTGCCAAACCGCACAGCAGTTTGTCGGCAGTTAATCAGATAACTAGTATCCACAACACAAGTCTTGAGTCTACCATGGGGCTAGTTGCTGTGTGAATTGTCCATCGATATTTATGAACCCACCACTAGAAATATTGAGTACTCACGTTTCCTTTAATATTGGGTAGTTTGGGCAGCTCGATCCGTCCGATGTCCCACGTGAGCACCTTGCTGACCGGGTCGTACGAGTACTTGCCCTGGTTCGCGGTGAGGGAACAGTTCAGGACGCACTTCGGCATGCAGATCTCTAGCGATACGTCTGGAACAAGGAGATGTAACGATTAATTTTTCAGTGACTCGGTTTTTCTGACCGAAACCGTTCTGATGCATCACAACACGACACGTCAGATAAATATAATTAAGGCTTTATACCTACTTTTTTAGGGTTCCGTAGCCAAATGGCAAAAACGGAACCCTTATAGATTCGTCATGTCCGTCCGTCCGTATGTCACAGCCGTTTTTTTTCGAAACTATAAGAGCTATAAAGCTGAAATTTGGTAAGTAAATGTATTCCAAGAACCGGACTAAGATTTCATAATAAAATTGAAAATAAAACAATTACAATTAGGGGTCCCCATACTTAGAACTTTAAAAATAAAATTTCATCGAACCCATACGTGTGGGGTATCTATGAATAGGTCTTCAAAAATCATATTAAGGTTCCTACGGCATTTATTTCTAAACTAAATAGTTTTGACGGGAGACTCTTCCAAAGTGTAAAAATGAGTGTTTTTTTGTAGTAACTTACTCTCCAAAGTCCGGCCCATGGTCTGCTTCGGCCCCACGGTGAGGTCCAGCCGGCCCTGGTCCCCGTTGCTGCGCAGCGCCAGGCTGTGCCGCACGTACAGCGGGATGGCCACGACGCTCGCGGACCCGATGTGGTACGACATCAGACGGAAGTTACCGTCCGGCGGGATGAACGAGAGGATTCTTTCAGACTGGAAATAATAAATACCAACTTTGTAAAGTTAAATGCTGTATAACTGTACCTATGCTTTATCTAAATTTATTTTTTTATTTTATTTGTTTGGAAAACCAACGGCTTAATAACGTATAAATAGAATCATAACTAGTTACATAGAGCCAATGAAAAGTTCTCGCAAATTACCTACTGTTAAGTTTTTAATAACTACTAGCTTTTTCGCCCTGCGGCTTCGCCCACGTTTTACACTTTCCCGCAATTTTCTTCGCTATAAACCTCGCATAGCCCGAGACCTTTCCAACGATAAAAATTGTGGAAATCGGTTCGTGCTGTTTTCTGGAGTTATAGCGTCAGGATGGAAAACCCGACTTATTTTTATATAAGTAGTAGATTTTAATGACCCTAATTTGTGTTAAATCAATGTTTGATCTCAAGTCAGCTATGACTAATAAACAACGTAGATGTTTCCGGTTAGAAAATACGTCATAAAGTTCTGACTTATGTTGTTTTTTATTTTATGATTTTTTTATTAAGTATACGACTTATCTACAACATATTTCAATATACAATAAAATTTCCCAATAACAAAAAACATTACAAAACTCATTGATTACTGAAAACGTTAACACAGAAGTTACCGATTTAGATTCCACATTTCTGAAAAACACATTTCCCTGACAAGCAAAAAGACAGTTTACCTCTGGTGGGACTCGAACCCACAATCCTCGGCTTAGGAGGCCGATGCCTTATCCATTGGGCCACAGAGGCGATAGGCGGGCGGCGCAAACGACCGTAGACAAGCCAAACACACGCGGAGTGGATTACGTCATAGTAACACACGCGCAGGAGTGTAGGTGTTAGCACTGATTAGGTTATTTTCGTCAAATATTGATATTGCGAGTAGTTTGTGCTTGTTAACAGAACCCGGTTGTGGTGTTAGGTTATATTCGGTATTATAATATGAATAATTGTCTCAAAGACCTAATTCTTGAATTAAATTTTTAAAATACTTACCTACTACTTGACAGTCTTATGAGTTAAAATTATTCATAAATTTCGACTTTATATTTTATTTTCGACTTTATCTTTATATCATCGTGAAAGAATAAATATAAATGAAAAAATTCAAATATTTGTTAATAGGTATTTGCCTATTTTCCTATTAATTTACTTATATTAAAAATCGACACGAAATAAGAGTTTCTAATAATTTTCGTTTATATTTACTTACAAAATTTTGTTATCAATAACTGGTCGATAAGCGCGACCCGTAGAAATGGATAAAACGTAAGCCTAATATTAATAATATTATGAAAGTCTTTATTTATTTATTAGTCTTTCACGCCAAAACACCTGAACCAATTTGTAACAATTTAGGTATGAAGATTACCAGATTTCTAACGATGAAATAAGCTACTTTTTTAATGCAGGTAAAGCTGCAGGGTGTTAATAGTATGTTGATAATTATGACAAGTTTTAGTTCGGTCACTTACTTCCCATCTCTTGAACCGGACACAAGGGTGGAACGACACATCATCAAACAATCTTGGATTAACGAATGTGAGAGTCAAGTCCGGCATTCCACTTAGTTTTATGCAACAATCAATCTGAAATGAGGAATACCATTAGTTTATTCGAAAATATCACATTAAATCAAATTATTAAATATTCATTTAAACAAGAAAAACTAAAAATAGAAAATTTATGCATTCATATTTCACCTGTTTTTAGGTAGAAATGCATTGTAAGAATGCTTACATTTTCAGGGATAAACTATGTACTAAAAATAATATTAATTAGCTCTTAGCGATAAGGCCATTTTTTCACTGTATTGTTATGTTTATTTTTTGTGTATATTTTTGTAATGTGGTGTAACAATAAAGAATTTTGTATTATATTGTATTGTATTATGTCATACTCTGTACTTTACTTACATAACCCTGTATTTCCGCTGAAACTGTGGCACCACTCTTATCAATAATTGCATCTACCTCTTCAACTACATCAAAGTATGCTTCATTATTCGCATACTTGACGCCCGAGCGCCGCCATGGCACATTTGATAGCTGACCGGACGGCAGAATTGAGGAAACACTGAAAATTGTAAAACTTTATAAAATAAGGTTCTTTATTTATACTATCCGACCAGCCGAAAGCTTCTCTTATTTACATTCATATTCCTAATATAGCCTATAGCCTTCTTCAATAAATGTACTATCCAAAGACTGAAATATTTTTTTCAATTAAGACCAGTGGTTCCTGATATTTTTGGGTGTTAAACAATCAAATTCTTGAGCATTATAATATTATTAGTGTAGATAAATATTAAGAATATGCTTTAGGGTAAAAATGCAATAAAAATATTAATGTATGGTAAAATTTTTTTCTTTCCTATTGAATTAAGCTATACTTAACTTACTTAGATTTTCCTGTAACAGTATTGGCAATGGTTCTTAAAATATTAGGTGGTTTGATCAGCTCTTTCAAGATATTACTCTCAGTGGCTAATGGGAAGCCATTGTCCAACATTTCATCTAATAACTGAAATCAGATAATCAATTTATTTCTTTCTTTCTTTTTACATAATATTATCGTAATTATCTACATGTATGAAAAACATACCTCATAAACAACTACATAATTCTCCTTTATGATAGTCTCAGTACAATCTGAGAAATAGTCCTGAAACAGAAAAAGTAGTCTTATACACTGAATTATACTTTAATTTTGAATTTTGAATGATGACAGTATATAAAAATATTACCTGGAATGTGTCAACAACCCTGTGCAAGAATTCTATAACAAAAAGTGGAGGGACTTCCTGCTTGCATACAGCGACTAAGGCAACCCCCCCTCTCTGAATGGAGATCAAATAATGATGCGGTGCTGCTAGCACTGGAGGAACATCCTGTAATAAGGGCAACAGAATTTATAATATGTTCTATATTTTTTTTTTTCGTTGGTTAAAGTAGAATTTATAAAGTACCTGAGTACACTGTAACAGTTTGTTTTAAAGCAACAGTAAGAAAGAGGCTTCATAGATAATAAATACTTACATTAGGTGAAGCTCTTTGGGCCTCTAGATAATAATCGCAAACAGATCTTGGTATAACACTCCTCCAGTGTTTCTCAAGAAAAACATCCCTGCAATAAAGAAGGATTTATATTCGTTGATTTACTTTCATTTGCAGTTTTCTGTTATATTAGGTACGTATTATCAGTTCGACTTATAAACCAAAAGGTGAAAGTAAGTAATATTTTTGTTAGTAGTAAAATTATACATACCCCGATGGGTTTATTATAAAGATACTGTGTATCATTTTATGTTAGCTGTGTTTCGATTGTTTTCCTTTACAAATATAATGCTTATTAATGATTTTTCCGCAATCTTTCGAAATATTTATTCCTACAACAGCACAACAAAATCAAAAATCCTACAAAAAAAAACATAAACATACATGTCACTGACAGTGACAAAAGTATTGACAATGACATATTGTTACGTGGCGATTTTTATATTTTGCTCAAAATTGGACGTCCACCACGGCACCAACAAGATGGGCAGATGATTCGCTTAGTAAAGTTTCTTACAAATTAATGAAAACTTTGTAAAGACATAACGATTGGTCCTACTGTAATGTTATGTTTTATGTAAATAAATAAATAGACAAAACTCTGTACTATACAAGAGGACAATGCAATGTCAAAATGACGTTCATTGGCTAAAATGAAATAGTGATCATGATGATGATGTTTTATATTAATGTAATAGGTAGATACGCTACCGCAGATTCAATATTTATTTTCATACAATCTCTATATGAAAATTTCATTTTTTAGTTGTAATATTTAATAATACAATACTGAACAAAGAGGAAGGAGACAGTTAACCCTACATACTCTTATTAATTATGTACTTTACGATGAGGATTCGCAAACTATTAATTTATTAACCCATACCCTTAGATTATTAAATAGACCCATCCCTATTTAAAAAATATCTTGGATTAAGTTGGATTCTAAATCGTAGTAATTATGTTCTGTGGTACATATAGGTATTGAATTTATTGTTTTAAAAAATTAGGGGAAAAACACTATTACTTTTTTTAGGGGAGTTAGATTTAATAATTGGCAGATAAGATTTTTTTATAGTATTTACTATTTAATACCCAAATTAAGTAAATTACTATCAGTGATTGTATGATGTATGTATCTATGAGTGATTACTATACTATATAAAACTTAGGTAGGTATTTTCTCAAGACAATTTTAATGTGCAGTTAATTTAGGTAACTCTTTAACATTTAAATTACTGACCTACCTACCTAAGTTTTTTTTCTAAAGGTCCAAAATTATGTTGAATGGTTTATTTAAGTACTAGATGAAAACCCTGGGTGAAATTTGATGAAATTCTCCATAATCCGAATTTTGCAGATATATGGTTGTCAACTCAAAATCAGTAAATTTTTCATATGTTCTACTGTACCCTTTGACGAAATTATTAATATAGATAAAACTTAGGCTTTTACTGAAGATAATTTATAAGTTGCATTTTAACTTATAGTAAAATAACAAATTACATTTTCAAACTACCTATTGAACAATATTCAATACCTATACCTATATTTTTAAAAGGTTAAAAATAAAATAAAATTACCAATACTTTTCCATGTTTTATTGATAGAAATCTTAATAATTAACGGTTGGACTTAGCAACACGCTCGAGTTCATCTTTTTTCTTGATGGCATAGGAGTTTGATGATCCCTTGGCAGCGTTGATAAGCTCATCAGCAACACATTCAGCAATAGTCTTGATGTTTCTGAATGCAGCCTCACGGGCTCCGGTGCACAATAACCAGATAGCCTGGTTGACACGTCGGAGTGGGGACACATCAACAGCTTGACGACGCACTGTACCGGCACGACCGATCCTAGTGGAATCTTCACGGGGTCCAGAGTTGATGATAGCTGTCACTAGAACCTGCAGAGGGTTCTCTCCAGTTAGCAAGTGGATGATCTCAAATGCATGTTTCACGATACGCACGGCCATCAGCTTCTTGCCGTTGTTGCGTCCGTGCATCATCAGGGAGTTCGTAAGACGCTCCACGATGGGGCACTGCGCTTTGCGGAAGCGTTTATGAGCATACCTGCCAGCAGAGTGAGGCAGGTATTTGGCGTATTTCTCCTTCACAGAGACGTAATCCTGGAGGGACATATCGGCAACCTGGACATCGTAGCAGCTCCAACGCCCGAAAAGTTTGATTTCAGGAATGTCAGCCGGCTGGGGCAGTGGCATGGAGTCAACAGCCATGCCTGTTTCGACAACATCATCAGTCCAGTTTTCCTCGGCCATGGCTGGGTCCTACAACAAAACAAATTTACGATTATAACATATCCGTACACTATTCTGAGTAATCACTGCTGTTTTATTAATAAAAATACGTACTTTTCTATTCAGGAATAGAAATTATAACCTCGTGTTGTCAAAAGAACACGAGAAAAAGGAAGTCAATATGGCTGCCACAGATTGAGAAATTTTTTTTCTGTATGTTGGCAACAATCCACTGTTGGCAATCTTCAAACAAGGCACCACAGAATAAAATAACATCGATTGAGTGAATGTTCTTGCTACCAATGAAACAGAATCTTTGCTTGCTTAGTTGTGATTGGTCGGGTTCAAAGAATGACAGACTGTAACCACAGAGGTAAAATCATAACCTCTCAAGCGTTGAGCGTTCCAGTAACGGACATAGAAAATTTTGCCGCTTGCGTGGATGGTCTTGTCAGAGGACCCGCAACTGCTAAGATCACAAGGTTCAGTTCCGAGCGTATTTTGGCGATCTTATAGTTCCTACTCTATCGAACACATGAAAAATCGTATGAGAATGAACTGACTCTCGCTCTCACATAAAAAATCGCATGTCTGTGGTACAAAAAAAAATGAAATTTCTTGTTTGAATCTGTGACTAGTTTGGTAGCACTTGCGCGATTCATTGCACTGAAAAAAAATTGTATGGAATGTATGCTATTTGTTTTTTAATTTAATCATATATATAAGATAGCATAAAAATAATACAATATTACTACCACCAATCGTTTAATTTTTTAATTATAAGAAAATTAAAGTTAAGTCTTGGAGGTTCATGTTATTTCACCTCTAATAGTTGCTATGTTAATCAAACTTATGTGAAAGTGGTATAAGAAATTGCAAAAATTTATCTCATTTATAAAATTAACTGTAGTTTTACACGATTCCAACTAAATTTAGAGAAAATCAAGTTTATCCAAACCTAGGTCACGAAAATTTGTGCTCAAACTCTTATCTGTGAAAAGTCCTGTAATGGGGTCCACAGATACGGACAATTTGTCATTTAGATGCCTCACGGCTGAGAGGATAACAAATAAATGTCACAGTAAGCCACAGATAAGTTAAAACTGTTAAAAGCCAAATAGTCGTGTTTGTGTATCTCGAACGAAGGTAATTAATAATATATTTTAGATCGATATAAAAATACTAGGTATCTAAAACGTTTTAAAAGAACCTATATAGATTCCTCTATAGTTTTTATACCTATTAGCATCAGAAAGAGTAATTTTCTTATCTCATAATTTTATTACAGGTTAAGTGTTCAAAGTTCGCTATGGCTGCACTGAAAAACTCAAGAAACATAAGAGCTCTAGCTGTTCTATCCCCAAAATACTGCCCTCAGTTAAATTCTAGAAGAAGCCTTAACCTACAAGAATATCATAGTAAAGATTTACTAAGAAAATATCAAGTATCAATTCAAGATTTTCGCTTACTTGATTCTAAGCTAGATTCACAGTCGCTATCAGATTTCAAAGCAGACGAATATGTAGTGAAGGCACAAATCTTGGCCGGTGGACGCGGTAAAGGCCACTTCGATAATGGTTTTAAAGGAGGAGTGCATATTACCAAGAAACCTGAAGAAATTTTATCATTGGCAAAGAATATGATTGGGAATAGGTTGATCACAAAACAGACACCTAAAGAAGGCATACTTGTAGATAAAGTAATGGTGGCTGAAAGTGTAAACATCAAAAGAGAAACTTACTTCAGTATAGTGTTGGAAAGGTCATACAATGGTGCAGCAATTGTTGCCTCTCCAGCCGGGGGCATGGATATTGAGACAGTCGCTGAGAAAACTCCGCACTTGCTGAAAACATTGCCAATTGATATCCATGATGGTATCACAGATAAAATAGCTGATGAGATTGCTGCTTTCTTGGAATTCAAGGGACCTTTGAAGAAGAAATGTGCTGATGAACTTAAGAAATTATGGAATTTATTTACAAAGGTAATTATTTCATCTCCATGCAGCTTCCCCCACTTAAAAATGTATATTCAAAATATAACACCTAGTTTTGTAGAAAATATAATTTGCTCTTAGGCTACAAAAGCTTCAAAAATAACATGACTTATAATTAAAAAATCTGGTTCTGTTCTGTGAATCCAAAAATTTCAACAATCTTGCAAACCAAGCATCTAGAAGTTCAATATTAGTTATAGAAAATCAAATTTTATGCACCAGTTTAATAAATATTAATTTAAACTATGGTTTAATCCACAGGTAGATGCTACACAGCTAGAAATCAACCCGCTGGTGGAAACTGATGATGGCAGAGTCATAGCCGTTGATGCTAAGATCAACTTTGACGATAATTCAAAATTCAGACAAAAGGATATCTTCGCTTTAGATGATGACACTGATACTGACCCAAGAGAGGTAAGATCAGAGCACAATTGCTTTAATTAAATGATGAAGTTATTACAATATCTGATTTAGCCGTTATATATTAATTTAAATCTTTATATTATTATATAAAAGAAAGTCATGTTGGTTACACTATTTATAACTAAAGAATGGCTTAACCAAATAACACAAGCAAAGCCGCTAGGAGGAAAGCTAGTGTTGTAATAAAGTATAGCATTTGCTCATATATTATATACTTAATAAGAGATCAAATTTACATCATTTTATAGTATAGATAGATAGTGCAACATATTTTTACTGGGTCCAATTTTATAAGAAAGAGGTAAACAACTTTATCTATCAGAATAGCTTAACTATGTACTTGATAAGTCTGAACACACTGTTATGTTTATCAAAATGTGTTACTGTTACATAATCTACATTGTCTTCTATCAAGCAAACAAACAGTATTGAGAACAAGGCTCTTTAGAGTAGAATCAATTTAAATACCTTATCAATTAAAGTCTGAACTCATTTATTTCAGAGGGAAGCTGCAGCTTTGGACCTGGTCTACATTGACATGGATGGCAGTATAGGCTGCATGGTGAATGGTGCAGGATTGGCTATGGCCACAATGGATATCATCACCTTGAACGGAGGAAAACCAGCTAATTTCCTGGATCTTGGCGGTGGCGTCGGAGAAACTCAAGTGTCAGCAGCCCTGAGGATCTTGGAGTCAGATCCTAAAGTGAAGACGATTTTCGTTAATGTTTTTGGTGGTTAGTATTATTTCTAAAAGCTTTCAATCTTTTATTAGATATTCAAAGTCACATCTTATAAAAAATTCTAACATTTACTAATTCTCTTAATAATCTGTTTTTTTTATCCTTACAGGTATTGTGAACTGTGCTACAATTGCAAATGGCATTGTTGCCTCATGCAAAAAGAACCCACCCAAGCACCCATTAGTAATCAGACTGGAAGGTACCAACTCGGAACTTGCCAAGAAAATCCTTGAAGAATCCAAACTTCCCTTCAAGATGGTCAGTGATGCTGATGAAGCAGCTAAAACTGCTGTTAGGCTTGCACAATAATGTTGCAAATATTTTGAACGCATTTTAAACACAGTAGAGTTTTAGATAATATGCATCACAAGTTTTTTTTTATAGACATTTTGTGCATAAATACATGGAAGTTATGTTACAGGACTAGGAATAAGATTAAAATGTTTAGCTATGTAGATTTAGATCATTAGATGAAGCACAGATTTAAGCTTTAAGATATAATGGGGCTTCCAAGGTTCTATGTAATGTAATAATGAATATTGTTTGATAGATTATGTCAATGATTACTAGGTTACCTATTAATTTCTTCTTTATAAAATGATTTATTTGAATTTATATTATGAACTATCAACAGATTTATAGGAAGACTGATTTGCCAAAATTTATGTTTAATCTGGTACAGATATTATTGTTTTCTGTGTTATTTTTCGTACTTTTGTAAATAGATATCAATATAGTTAAAGTATGAACTGTTTCTAGTTGTTTTATTGTTTACTTAATGTGAATAGGCGTGGAATAGGCCTATTGCATAAATGGTGCTTGTTGGTCTTTAACGGAGCCATGGGTTGACAACACTTTGCTGGCCTCAAAATAAACACAGAAAAGAATGCAGCTGTTTAGTGTGACTTACGCACTACAAACACTATCAAATTATTATATCAGCCTATGGCTTTAAATAGATAAATAAAAATATTATTATTACCTACATTGCAAAAATGACATGCCAAAAAAATGGGTACTGTACCCATGGACGTTTATTTCCCGTGACACTACTGCTTCGCACTATTATAACCTAAGAGCCCGTGATGGCCAGACCTTCCTTTAATTCACAAGCGTGAAAATTATTTCATGTGTATGTCTAACATAGGTAAGAATAACCCCCAAACATGAAACCTGGATCGCGGTTCCTTTGGGAGATAACAGGTAAAAGGTTGTTATCTCCCAAAGGAACCGCGATCCAGGTTTCATGTTTGGGGGTTATTCTTACCTATGTTAGACATACACATGAAAGAATTTTCACGCTTGTGAATTAAAGGAAGGTCTGGCCATCACATGCTCTTGGTCTATTAGTAGTGCGACGGGAAATTTTACTTTCCCATGACACTACTATTTATAAAATTTCCCGAAATTTTGGGAAATTTTATAAATAGTAGTGTCATGGGAAAGTAAAATTTCCCGTCGCACTACTAATAGTGCCAAGCAGTCGTGTCACGGGAAATAAACGCCCATGGATGGTAAGTCAAAGCCGAAAACTCCAGGTAAAAATAAAACCCCAAATAAACAATAATGAATACTTTAAATTTTAATTATATCATAAACCTCAACTAATATAAGAGAACTAATAACTAAGCACGGAAGAGATTAAGCCGGCGTCCCTGTCCGGTCGCGTCGCTCTTACTGAGCAGCATGTGCGAGGCGATCTCCTCGAAGGAGGGCAGGTGCGTGAGCTTGCCGCGCGCCGCCACGCACGGCCGCCCCGACAGCATGCGGGTCGCCACGCGGCAGATGTCGTCAGCTGTTATTTTTTCTGTAAAATAATGTTATACATGATAGAAAATAAATAAATATTGCAGCACAATTCACACAGCAATATATAATGTGAAAAGAAATATACGGTCAGCCAAAAATATGTTCTACCACCCCACTGTTTGTTTCGTTTGTAAGTCATGAAACCACAAGGTCGAGTATCCCTCGCAATAAGATCATGTCAGTGAGTATTGCTTCTTATATAGCAACCTTAGAGATCATTACATCTTGCAGAAACTTTTGTCAAAACTGGTAGACCACTTTCGTGGCTGACTGTACTAATACTTTTTACTCACCAATTTCACTGATGAAGAAGGATGGAGGCTTCCTCTTCCCCGTCGCGAGAACCTGGCGCCCGACATCTTCGAAAACGACGGGACGAGCCTCCAGGTTCATTAGTAGCATGGACTGCAGTTGGGTTTTCGCTCTCTGTAAAATAATAAGATTTTATTCAAACCACTATTCAGAATTCTCACAACGTTTAATATTTCCGGTGGATAGGCAGCCTTATTTGTAACTGTTAACCCTTGTACGCCGTGGCGTTGTTCAAAATGCTGTGGTATCTCCAGTTGTACTTGTATAATACACAGATAGGATATTAGATGTATAACATCTGTGTGTATTATACATCTATTATCTATCTGTGTATTATACAATATGTATATTTATATTTTATGTGTATGTATGTATATTTTATGAAGTATATCAGCTTATCAAGTGCTCGTATCACAAGCTTCGAGCTTACCACGGGGCACAGATATTGCTGTGTAAATTGTCCAGCAATATTTATTTTATAAAAGGTACTTATATTATTTTATTTTATAATAGGTTACCTTCAGCTCGAGAGCCGTGTTGGCTAAGTGGGAGCACACTCGACTTTCATTCCGAAGGTCGTGGGTTCAAACCCCGCCGCGCACCTCTGATTTTTCTTCTTGGAAAATTATGTGTGCTTTAAAAACACGTGCTCTAACGGTGAAGGCAAACATTGTGAGGAAACCGGCATGTTCTGAGAACTTTGAAAAAAGTTTGAAGGACATGTGTCATTCACCAACCCGCACTTGGCCAGCGTGGTGAATTAAGGCCTAATCTCTCTCGTCAAGAGAGAAGTCCCTGTGTCCCAGCAGTGGGAACGTGAATAGGGGTGTTATACTACCTTCAGTTCGACCTCGCCGACCTTGCCCGCCATGTTTGCGACCTCGCGCGCGATGACGACGGCGGTGTCGTAGACGCGCGCGGGCGGCGCGGCGGAGTGCACGCAGAACAGCCCCGTGTCGCCGTACGCGTGGTTGTACGCCGTGGCGTTGAACATCCAGTGATATCTGCAAATGTATTGGTCATCATATACAAGGTGTCCATAGTGGAGCACATGGAGTTTCATTCCGAAGGTCGTGGGTTCAACCAAACAAGCATATCTGGAACTTTCTTTTTCATCTAGCCCCGTGAGCACAAGCTTCGAGCTTACAAGCGGAGGCTAGACTTATGATATCTATATTTATAAAACACCGATTTGGCTGAAAGTTGGTGGGGAGATAGCTTAGAACCAGGAGAAGGACATAGGCTACTTTTTGTAGCGGGATAATATTATTACACGGGCGAAACTGCGGGGCGGAGAGCTAGTTCTTATAAAAACATACATACTCGCACAGATAATCAAATTATCTATAATAGAAAAGTCTCTTAGTGAGATATTTTTACCACTACGTCCACTCCACCACCACCACATTTAGCAATAGTGTTTTAATAAAATGTCTGAGTCCCCACCTGTTCAGTACGTTGGTGTAGAGGCGGGTGTACATGCCCTTACCCGGCCCGCCCGCCGAGAACGAGCCGCCGCCGCCCATCATCATGTTGAGGACGCACGTCGCCACGAAGTCTGGGTCACCATGGGAACAGCCTGCAATGCAACATAAACATAATAAATATAAATATTGATGGACAATTCACACAGCAACATCTAGCCCCGTGGTAAGCTCGAATCTTGTGTTACGGGTGCTATATTTCTGATTGACATAATATCATAATAGTCATAATAATAATAATAATAGTCATAATAGTATTTATTGGTAATAATTATTACATGTCAAACATTTTAAATACAATGAATTATACATTTTATTAATATAAAAACATAATAGGTACTATAAAAGTATGATACAATGTATTGTTAGGTTTATAACAAAATTACAAATTAACAACCAAATACAACAAATAATTAAAACACTTATGTCAAATAATAATCATTATAATGAAGGTGGTATCATATACATACATAGATAGATATTTTTATTATACATAATAATATTAACTCACTTTCCAAGCCAATGACGACGTGTGATAGCTCAGGAAGATCCGAGCCTGGATAAAGAGGGATTTCACATTCATCCTGGAACAATACACAGAACGTTTTAGAACAGTTAGATTATAATAATTATTTTAATATTTGTATCATTAACATAATCAAAAAATTTAGTAAGTACCTATAGTCTCCATGCAATAAAAAAAAACATTGAACACCACCATGTGGAACATGTATATGGACTGACAAAATTAAATGTTGACAATGGTTGGTGTTGTTATAAAGTCTTATCAAGAAAGTTCAAATTATGTATTATAGATAAGAGTGTTATTTTATACAGACCTGTTCCATACCTCCTGTGTATTGTGCGATAGACGAGTCCACATTGGGTTTGAACACACCGCTATCATGGCTGGCCCAAGTCGGCGCCATATCCACAAAGTACTTCTGTACGAACTTCACAAACGGCTCATGGTCAACCTGTAAACCATTAAAAATTTTTTTTTTTGCAACATAATATGTCATATTTTTTTTTATTTCTGGCCAAGAACGAATGAATAAATACTTTGTACAGAAAATAAATTAAATAATTAAAACTAGCTTTAAATCTATATAACCTGCGCACATATAGAAGCGAATTATAAATGGCGTCCGCTCGCATGCGTTCTCGCTCACTCTCTATCGCTGTCTATACTCACACAGTGAAGTACGCGCTACAAAAAAATAGTCAGTCAGGCCTAATTCGCACGAGAGCTTTTTTAACGTCCGTTAAAAAAGCGTTCAAATAGAACATAATAATTATGTTCTATTTGAACGTTTTAGGCATACCCAAGTACGTGTTCACACGTCGGCGATTTTAGAACGCGACGCTTTTTTATCGAGCAGTGTTGCATTTTCAACGAAAAGTGCTGGTAATAGGCCGTATGAAACTTTTTATTATTATTCACACTATTAAAAAAACGCCGGCGCTGCGATTAGTACGATGAGTATTAGTAGAAATATTCCAATAATTCGTCAAATCTTGTATACTTGTCGAATCTTCGTACAGTGTCACAAACTGTTATTTTAAGTATCTCTGTTCATTCAGAGGATGTACCCAGAATGTCCTTTTTTTCTTTCTTCTTCTAGCAACACAAATCGCTATAGCTAGTTATTTAGCAAAAATAAATTCCCACGGCTTTCTAAAGCGAGGGACGAGACGAAAGTGATTTAAAAGCGTTCGTATGAATGATCACATTGAGGACCTTTATAAAAGCGCCGGGTTTATAACGCAAAGTTGTTTAAACTCTTTACTTTACTTTACTAAAAAAATAATTTCATTTAAAATAAGTATTTTGTAAAAAAAAAACTCTGTAGGGACCTAGATAAAAATACTATTTAGATAATAATAATACAATAATACCGTGGAAATATGCTCGAATTACAAATAGTTTTGGTATTATGTTTGTATGGGAAATTCGTCGTGACGCCGGCCTGTTTGAGAAATTGTTTTGCCAACCGTACCACACCTACCCGCCGCCATTTACAGAATTCACTTTTAATTGCGCAGGTTATACTAATATTATAAAGCTAAAGAGTTTGTTTGATTGTTTGTTGGTTTGAACGCATTAATCTCAGGAACCACTGGTCCGATTTAAAATATTATTTCAGTGTTGGATAGTCCATTTATCGAGGAAGGTTATAGGCTATATTTTATGAAAAAAAAGCAAGCGAAGCTGTTGGCGGTCGGCTAGTAATAAATATAAAACCTCTACAATATCTTTCAGGAATATTAACAACATAATGTTTTTTTTTATTATTTACTAGCTTTCCGCCCTGCGGCTTCGCCCGCGTTTTACACTTTCCCGCAATTTTCTTTGCTATATTATAGCATATGTTACTCGGGGATAATGTAGCTTTCCAAAGGTGAAAGAATTTTTGAAATCGGTCCAGTAGTTTCGGAGCCTTCTCATTACAAACAAACAAACAAATCTTTCCTCTTTATAATATTAGTATAGATATTTTTGTACACATGTACTTCCTTATTTTTTTTATTCACTATGGCTAGAAGCACTGGTACCAATAATTCTAAGAGGCAAGTAAGGCAGTGAACCCAATTTTAAGATAAAACTTTGTTTAGATGGGTTATCTTGAGGATTAGGGATTGCTATTTTGCTGGTAATACTCACACCAACAGCAGCCACCACCATCCTCTCCGGAGTGTAGTGGTTCTTCAAATAGTCTAGAATAAGACCTCTGTCAATCATATTCACATTTTCTTTGGGACATATTTTTGGCAATCCTAGTGTGTTTCCTCTGTAAGCCGCCTGTAAAATAAATCATTTAGTTTTGATGAAAATACAACAATTAGCATAGTACTTTTTGGAATACCACCATAACATTTAAAGTTTTTAAATGGAGGTATTTACATTAACTGAAGTACTTACAGCATGTATCATATCCATCAGGATAGTTTCTTGTTCCGGTCTCATAGATAGTGTTTCAAGTTCAAATGCCACAGCCTGTCTCGCGGATTCTATTTCCTCATCATTGAGTTGTGGTCTCAATGTCACTTCAGCCAGCACCTACAATCCAAAAGCCATTAAAAATTAATGGATTATAAGTTAATACAAAATATGTGACCATTATTAAACTTTAATTTACACATAGGAATCCATTTATAAAGAACTTTTCAATCAATAGATAATTGTTTACACATCATGTGAATAATGCAAATTTATGTAAAAACAAGAGTTTTGGAGAACATAGTGCAGAACATTTGTTAAGGTCATAGACACTTATTAATTTTCTTTAAGACAAGGTGACATTCATCTACTATCTTCAATACAAAGTTTTATTATGAAATTGGAATTAACAGCCATATAAATAAGACCATTATAAATTACAAAATGTGCTACAGCAGAATATTGACATAAGACTGTTTGTTGAAAGAATTAGCGAGAATTTGTGAAAAATATAAGTAAATAATATAAGGTTTTACCTGAGTGATTGCTTCTAACCCTCTTGAATCGGCACTAGTAGCATATACGGTGGTGTCCCGAGATCCCTGGCAATCGCAGATACCCCCATGTCTTTCCAATTCACGGAGCATGACATCCCTTGTTGAAAACTTATGAGTGGCCTGAAAATCATAATTATATTATAACTCCAAAGTAGGTAGAACTTTTTTTGGAGTTAAATAACAATAATAAACAACAATGTTTTGTACATAAATTATTGAAAAATAACTTGTATACTTAATTAAATATATGGAATACTTACACCAAAACTTAGTTTTTCCAAGAAATGACAAATACCATTTGGATAGGAGACTTCAAACCTTGGGCCAGAGTCAATCACCACTGAAAAATATAATTATAAAATAAAATACACAACATCATACATCCAGTTACATATGGACTTTAAACCTTAAATCATCTTACCTCCGGCAGTACAAAACTGGCCAAACTTCTTCTCAGAAGCTACTCTGAGTCCATTACTTAGTACAGTGACCTCAGTAAATGCATCTTCTTCTTTAGCCGTTGAATATATTATTTTAGGGAGATTGGGCATAGGCTCTGACAAGGAAGGCATGTTGGTTGCACTGCCTCTGGATAATGGTTGTGGAGCTTTGCTGACATCATGACTGAACTTCCTGGTCCAACTTGATGAATTAAATCTGTCAATGCAAAATAACTTTAAATTATTTAAAGTAATTTACTTACATAATTTTAGAATTAATTTAATATCATAAATATAAATTCTCAATTCGTAATCCAAATAATTCTGAATGTTTGTGTTTCATAAACTCAGTCTGAATAAATAAATAAAATAAAATGAAATCAGGCTGATCTAAGAACAGACCAAGTTATGAAATTGTGAATCTGATTACATTTACCTGTTTGCTAATCAAAACAGAACCTCTTGTCTGAGTAACTTTTATATATATTACTTCAGTATAGTGTTAAAAGTTCATGAGCTTACCCATTTTTTAGAGAAAATAACCTAGTGAAGAGAAACTTCACATCCGTTACATGAGACATTCTGTTCGAAATAAATTATTTTATGGATATTGTTTCTTGTAATTTATCAATGAACAATTTATTTTCTTTTTTCTTACAGCATTTTTTCTGATTTTTAATAACTTCAATTTTTAAAAATCAGAAAAAACATCAATGAAGTGACAAATTGACAATACGATAGCGAAGCGGACAAGAGCGAGCGAGACAAGAAACGAAACGAAGAATCTGAGCGTAAAATGGACATTGACATTGACATCGTTATAATAAACCACTTATCCACAGAGCATAAAATGCCGTGGACCGGCGGAAAGTAAAGTCCACAGACTTTTTCCCTAAATTTATACTCTATGTTTACTGTATAGTGTATTAGCTGGCAGAGGTTGGCAGTACTGTCGGAACTCGGAGTTTCACAATAATTTAGTGTTGCTGTTATCCAGTAAAAAAACTGAAAAAAACCTACTACAAAAACAAAGTTTGACTAACTTTGTGGTAGGGAGGAAACACCGAGGTTTTTTTTCAATAGCTAATTAAAATTTGTTTACCAACAACTGTTTCAGTCTTTCAGTTTTAATTTATTAACTTTGACTTAAAGTATGTAATAAAATTCCAATAAATCAAACATAGAGGGGCTTCAAAAGTAAATGCAGCTCTGTGGCCTCTGTGATCAAAACAATTTATTTAAATCTTTAACGATTAGACTTTCTAATTTAGTGTCCCAAGATCAAAGTGAATTTTAAAAAGCTGACAAAATGTCGCTCAAGCTTATGTTAAGACGCACATTATCTATATCTACGAGAGTTCCACAAGTCTGCATAGTGGGAGCTGGACCAGCTGGTTTTTATGCTGCCATGCACATCACCAAAAACTTTGGCGAAGTGAATGTAGACATCTTCGAGAAACTTCCGGTACCTTTTGGTCTAATAAGGTTTGTAGAGAGTAAATAACCGTAGGCCACTATCCTGTAAGGTGATATCAATCCAGCTATTCTTGAACTCAGTTTAATTCCATTAGATCTGTGTAAATTTAACTTTTTTTAACTGGGTACCATAATGTTACATTGAGTGATAACAATGAAGAAGTTTTAATTTGAACTACTGTATCATACATTAAACATTTATAAAAATCTTTAATGTAAGGTACTAACCCATAATACTGGCTGCATAATGTAATAATAAATAAATGATAATTATTACAAACACCATTTACAGGTATGGAGTTGCACCAGATCATCCCGAAGTAAAAAATGTGATCAATCAATTTACAAAAGTAGCAATGCAGCGGAATGTAAATTTTTATGGCAATATCACATTGGGGAAAGATATATCTTTGAATCAGTTAAGACAACAGTATGATGCTGTTTTATTGGTAAATATTTTGTATATTTGAAATTTATCTACATGTGTATAGAAGTTAGTGTGCAAAAATGACCCGAGGTTGATTGAAAACAATTAAAAATGTATGTTACTTATTAACAATAGTTAAACATTGATTTAGCATAAGCAGGAATAATAAATTGGAATCCAATTTTGCATTTCCCAGTCTACTAATCTTAACCTTGTTAGTAATGTCTATGATCTATGGGTATTTATGTTATTATTTGTTTTTTCAGACATATGGTGCTGAAGAAGACAAAACACTAGGAATAGACAATGAGGCTGTTCCTAATGTTGTTGCTGCTAGAAATTTTGTGGGATGGTATAATGGGCTGCCCAGTGACAAGGATTTAAAGGTAAGTCATCTCTTGTTAATCTTTATCCTTATTTTATTGAACAAATAAACTATTATTAACTATTATTTATCTTATCAATTTAAATTTTCAGATAGACTTATCATGTGACACAGCAGTTATTCTTGGACAAGGAAATGTGGCATTAGATGTAGCCAGAATTCTTCTCACACCTATTGACGAACTCAGAAAAACAGACATAACTGAACATGCCCTGAACACACTTGCTGAATCCAAAATTAAAGATCTCTATTTAGTTGGAAGAAGAGGACCCTTGCAAGTCGCTTTCACAATCAAAGAATTGCGGGAACAGCTTAAATTAAAAAACTGTAAAACAATATGGAGAGATTCAGACTTAAAAGGTGTAGAAGAAGTTATTCCTTCACTACAAAGACCCAGAAAAAGATTGACAGAACTTATGATAAAGTCTTTCAAAGAAAGAAAAGAAACAAGCCCTGAAGTGGACAGAACATTTAGACCAGTATTCTATAGAAGCCCTAGTAAATTTCTAGTAGATGAACATAAAAGTTTGAATGGAGTTGAACTTGTTTGTAACAAACTGGTTGGTGATAAGCTTGAAGAACAAAAATGTGTATCTACTGATGAGAAAGAGATAATTAAGTGTGGATTGGCATTTAGAAGTATAGGATACAGAAGTGTCAGAGCAGATAATGATCTTGTATTTACCAATGGATTAGTAGCAAACAATAGAGGATGTGTAGATGACTCAAAGGACTTAGCAAAGCTATATGTAGCAGGCTGGCTAGGTACAGGCCCTGTGGGTGTTATTTTACATACAATGGGAAATGCATTCCAAGTTGCAAAGACAGTTTGTGAAGATTTGAAATCCATAGATCTAACCAAAGAAAGAAATGGTTTTAAGGAAATTAGAAATAAATTGGATAACAATTATGTGATAACTTGGGAGAATTGGGAAAAAATTGACAAATATGAAGTTGAACAGGGAAAATTGAAAGGAAAACCCAGAGAAAAACTTTGTGATATAGACAGAATGATTGAAATATGCAAATAATTTACTTCCATTTAATTCCTAATGTATATTAGTTATCTAAGTATAATTATTACTTGTTACTTATACTTAATAATATAAATTTTATTTTACATTATTGTTATTTTTAAAATTTTCTAGCATATTAAGCAATGTGCTTTGAGTAAAAAAAGATTATGAATGAGTGTGTTTTATTAATCTTCAGTTATGTTAATTAAAATTATTAATTGAAAGGAGATATGTATAATATAAGTACACATAAGATTTATGCGTGAGGCCTATGTCCAGTTCATATATACAAATTAAAACCTAAAACTTTGAATTATACTTTTTCCTCTTTTAAATCTTTAAATCCTAGGTGTAGTGTAGACAAGTGATACTTAGGCAACAAGGTAATCTGTAAAAAAAAAAAAAAAGACGTTTATTTTGACATAAAACACACTAACAGTACAAACACAAGGACAATAAAATAAAAAAACACAAAAATACTTATAAATAAAAAAAACAAACAAAAAGGTACAAAAATGAAAGAAAACAAAAATAAAAATATAGCATAACCTTTAAAACATTTTTTTTCGATTGTTTGCACTCCAGTGTGCCTTTGTCAAAATGGGTTTAGTCTCAGCTATTGTGTTAGCTGTAGGTACTTTGCCGTTAAATTAGGTGGCTAGCTGACCCGCCCGCGGCTTCGCCCGCTATATTCCCATCTTATCAATCTTCTCTACGACTATTTTAAAACCAAAAGCCTAAATCTAAATCGGCCCAGTAGTTCTCGATTGATATAAAAACAAAAAGATTTAATAAACTGTCTACGCGCAGTGCCCACGTCTGATTTTTTGTGTTGTCAATGTCTAAATGTCAATTTGAGATTTTAATTTGAAGGTTATGTTTATTTGTGGAAAGTTGGGTTATGTTTTGATTTTGCTTATCAACACACTACTTTAATTTTCGTGACTTATCTTATTTATTTACTATAAATAGATAAAACCAAACATTTAATACCTAGCAAAGAAAATATACATTTTTATTTAACCACTTGTAACAATTGCATTTATATTGCTTCACATAGAAATCATCATGGAATGTAATAATGAAATTATTAAAGTTGGTGACTACATTGTCATACAAAAGCAAAATTATAAGAAACTTCACAAGTTCAATAAACCAAACTCTGCCATTAGTTTGGGAAGAGATAATGTAAATTTGCTTGGAATTGAGGGCCATTCGTACTGCTCCTATTTCAAACTTGAACCCAAGAATAACAAAAAGAATAAAGAGTTTACAGTGGAGTTCACAGAAGAACCAGTATTATTGAAAGACGAAATTGATATCAAAGCATCAGGAAATGATAACAGGAACATTATTGATGATGGCCGTTCACAAAAACTAACAGCTGCTGACATAGAGGTTTTGAAAAGTGATTCTAATAAAGCTTCAGATATTGTTGAGACATTAATCACAAACTCCAACACATTCCACAACAAGACAGAATTCTCACAAGAAAAATATTTGAATAAAAAAGCAAGAAAGTATTGTGAATATATTCAAATTATAAAACCAAACTTAAGAATTGTTGCTGAAATCATGTACAAACTAGAAGCTCAAAAAATTCAGAATCTCCGTTTGGATACAATGTCACAGCTCATAACTGCAGCTAATATTAATTCTGAAGGTGTCCATCTATTGTATGATTCAGGATCAAATGGATTGCTAGCAGCAGCACTTATGAGCGCTATTGGTAACAATACCACAGGAAAGCTGGTCCATATGCATCCTGGAAATATGTCTCAAAAACAGGCACTGCTTGCAATGAACTTCAACGAAGACCAACTCCAAAGGTGCATTTCTGTCAATGTATATTCAGTTCTTAGACAGCTGTATCAAGGCTGTGATACCAACATCAATGGTAAAGATGCTAATAATCAAGAAAACCCTTTGAAAAGAAAATGTGAAAATGATGTCCAACATAATAACAAAGTAGCAAAACTTGAATCTGAGAAAGACTCTGAAGTAAACATTGATAATAATGACAAACCTATAGAAGGATCTCAAGGTCTCGAAACAAAAAAATCAGAAGAAAATAAATTTCCTGAGCCAAAGAAACCAAAGTGGCATTTTGATAACATAGCAGCAGCAGAGCTTTTGAATAACAAAGCAGATTCCCTAGTGATAGCTTGCAAAGAAGATCCAGAAAATGTTTTCAATGAGCTTGTGAATTTTGTTAAGCCCGGTCGGCCTTTTGCTGTTTACTACCCTGTGGCAGAGCCACTGCAGAATTTGTATTTAAATCTAAAACCAAGACCCAATGTAGCAGCACTAAAACTTGTTTGTAATTGGATGAGAAATTACCAGGTTTGTTCCAAATCATCTTAACTTTAAGTAAATTAGTAAACCCATTTTAACTTTGTTTATTGTTACTGTAAAATTATTTTATTTTCTAGGTTTTGCCAGAAAGAACTCATCCTGAAGTCACAATGAATGGTGCAAGTGGATTTATATTAACAGGTTATATTCTTAATAAATAGTAATACAATTTTGTACATAAATATAGGTTTTAAGTAAAACAATAAAAATATTTTTTACAAATTTATTCATTTTTACTCATGAACATTATCATTTCTTTCTAAATGCATTATAAAATTTTATGAAACATGTGTGACATGCAATGGATTGCGTTTGTAACAATATTACGCAGGCTAAGTCTCTAATGAACTTGATATTTTTCACACTCTAATTTAATTCTAAATCGATGTTAAATATCTCAAAGTTTAAACTGATATAAATTTTTGTTCAATATCTTTTATAAAATCTTAAAATTGACCAAATATTTCAAAGTAGAATTTACAAAGTGGGACACACATCTCTTGGCTTCAATCTTCAATAATTATAGAGAACAGAAACTAATGCAAAGGGAAAGGAATGTAAATCAGTCTAATTCTTAGTGTTTTGCATCATTATACTGTGTAGTTCCAACATAACATCTATGTTAACAATAACTTATTATAGCTATAAAGATATATTATTCGAGAGGAACATTGATTGCTGCAGTGTTTAGCATGTACCTATAATTTATAATGAAATGAATTTTGGCACTTACCTAATATAAATTCAATTCAATGTATATGTGCCATAACCTTAAGCATTAATTTAGGGGTGATTTTCAGCAATCCTACATTGTATTACTGCATAATCGGCAATTGAACAGCTAATTTATAAAACTACCTATAATTTTATTATTTATGTATAACTTGTTTTATTGCTGATGGAAGCGCCAAATATGATTTTTTATAGTACATAATGCAATTGTATTTATAAATAAAGCAACATGAAAGGGAATGTCTGAGAAAAATGCCATGAGTAAGACAAAAGCAGCAATAAATGTACGCATTAGCAATTCATTATTATACAAAACTTATGTTATGCTTTTGTAAATAATTGTGTGAATTCATTGATATAATTAAATAATATATTACTCGTATATTACATAGTTCACAAAAAAAAACATTTGTTATAAATATCAGAATCCATTAAACCTAAGTTTACTAAACACAAATCAAATAATTCAGAAAGCAGGAGATCTTAGATAATAGTGTTTACTGGTTGAGAAAGAAAACAGAAATATGAAAGAGCTTAAGGGATATCAAAATAAAAATTAGCAGCCACTGGCTAGCACTACACAGGTATTTCATAGTGCTCTAATTTCAATATTGCACAAAGAATCAAAAATTTGGGAGTCGTTAGACGATACAAATATAACTAAATCGAAATAATACTGCACCGGAGTTCGCACCAAAAGATATAAATAGAGAGAAATTATGCAGTATATAAATATTATAGCTTTGGTATTGGTGTTTATTGAAGGTAAGCTTGCAGCACAGCGTCCGTTCGCGCGAACGTTCGTGCGTCACAGGCGCGTCACGTGGCGCCTCTAGCGGCCGCCTCGCGCTATGACGAGTCTTCGTCGTACCACGTACGGAAGTCGCAGCTCTCATCGTAGTCATCCTGTTGAAGCGAAATATATGTGTTCATGTCTCTGTGCTATCTATTACTAAGCTTCGAGCTTACCATGGGGCCAGATATTGCTGTGCTGTCGATCAATTTTTATTTATTACTAGCTAACCCGGCAAACGTTGCCTTATAAATGATCACTTAGGGGTATGAAAATATAAAGTAGCCGATTCTCGTACCTACGGCATATACAATTTTGTAAAAATCGGCCGTTTCGGAGAAGTACGGTTACTAACATAGTGACATGGAAATTTTATATATTAGATTTATTACCAACCTGTCTGGTATATTGGCGATTATACCAAATTCCCTCTGACCTATACATATATTTTATAGTCAATACCAAAGACCCATGCCTAGAAGTGGACATTATAAAGGTTGATATCGACACTCCCTACGTATAATTGTGTATCTGCAAAACACAAATTTGACAGGAGAGCGTTAAAGATTTGAAAATGTTAGGAACATTATGAAGTTGGACAGTTGTACAACCAAGAAAAACTTACTTAGAGTAGACTATTTTTTTGTTAGTTAAAATGATAGACTGTGTAGATGCCAAAAACGCATCAAACGTGTGTAACTGGCAGTTACATGAATATACGTAGGGAGTATCGATATGATAGTTAGTTCCACTACATAACATAGTCCACACCTAATAGTCTATAAAGGCTATAGAGTACAATGGTAGTTACCGCCATCCACGCGTGATCCAGCACGTCCTCGGCCGCGAACCTTAGCTCTGGCTGGGGCCGCAGCATGTTGGCGACGAGGTCGATGGCGCCGGCCGACACGCGCTCCCAGTGCGGCGCGGGGAACTCCAGCCGCGCCGACAAGATGGCGTCGAACAGAAGAGTTAGGCTATCTAGTACAGTGGTAGTAACCGCCATCCACGCGTGATCCAGCACGTCCTCGGCCGCGAACCTTAGCTCTGGCTGGGGCCGCAGCATGTTGGCGACGAGGTCGATGGCGCCGGCCGACACGCGCTCCCAGTGCGGCGCGGGGAACTCCAGCCGCGCCGACAAGATGGCGTCGAACAGAAGAGTTAGGCTATCTAGTACAATGGTAGTTACCGCCATCCACGCGTGATCCAGCACGTCCTCGGCCGCGAACCTTAGCTCTGGCTGGGGCCGCAGCATGTTGGCGACGAGGTCGATGGCGCCGGCCGACACGCGCTCCCAGTGCGGCGCGGGGAACTCCAGCCGCGCCGACAAGATGGCGTCGAACAGAAGAGTTAGGCTATCTAGTACAGTGGTAGTTACCGCCATCCACGCGTGATCCAGCACGTCCTCGGCCGCGAACCTTAGCTCTGGCTGGGGCCGCAGCATGTTGGCGACGAGGTCGATGGCGCCGGCCGACACGCGCTCCCAGTGCGGCGCGGGGAACTCCAGCCGCGCCGACAAGATGGCGTCGAACAGAAGAGTTAGGCTATCTAGTACAATGGTAGTTACCGCCATCCACGCGTGATCCAGCACGTCCTCGGCCGCGAACCTTAGCTCTGGCTGGGGCCGCAGCATGTTGGCGACGAGGTCGATGGCGCCGGCCGACACGCGCTCCCAGTGCGGCGCGGGGAACTCCAGCCGCGCCGACAAGATGGCGTCGAACAGAAGAGTTAGGCTATCTAGTACAGTGGTAGTTACCGCCATCCACGCGTGATCCAGCACGTCCTCGGCCGCGAACCTTAGCTCTGGCTGGGGCCGCAGCATGTTGGCGACGAGGTCGATGGCGCCGGCCGACACGCGCTCCCAGTGCGGCGCGGGGAACTCCAGCCGCGCCGACAAGATGGCGTCGAACAGAAGAGTTAGGCTATCTAGTACAGTGGTAGTTACCGCCATCCACGCGTGATCCAGCACGTCCTCGGCCGCGAACCTTAGCTCTGGCTGGGGCCGCAGCATGTTGGCGACGAGGTCGATGGCGCCGGCCGACACGCGCTCCCAGTGCGGCGCGGGGAACTCCAGCCGCGCCGACAAGATGGCGTCGAACAGAAGAGTTAGGCTATCTAGTACAATGGTAGTTACCGCCATCCACGCGTGATCCAGCACGTCCTCGGCCGCGAACCTTAGCTCTGGCTGGGGCCGCAGCATGTTGGCGACGAGGTCGATGGCGCCGGCCGACACGCGCTCCCAGTGCGGCGCGGGGAACTCCAGCCGCGCCGACAAGATGGCGTCGAACAGAAGAGTTAGGCTATCTAGTACAGTGGTAGTTACCGCCATCCACGCGTGATCCAGCACGTCCTCGGCCGCGAACCTTAGCTCTGGCTGGGGCCGCAGCATGTTGGCGACGAGGTCGATGGCGCCGGCCGACACGCGCTCCCAGTGCGGCGCGGGGAACTCCAGCCGCGCCGACAAGATGGCGTCGAACAGAAGAGTTAGGCTATCTAGTACAGTGGTAGTTACCGCCATCCACGCGTGATCCAGCACGTCCTCGGCCGCGAACCTTAGCTCTGGCTGGGGCCGCAGCATGTTGGCGACGAGGTCGATGGCGCCGGCCGACACGCGCTCCCAGTGCGGCGCGGGGAACTCCAGCCGCGCCGACAAGATGGCGTCGAACAGAAGAGTTAGGCTATCTAGTACAATGGTAGTTACCGCCATCCACGCGTGATCCAGCACGTCCTCGGCCGCGAACCTTAGCTCTGGCTGGGGCCGCAGCATGTTGGCGACGAGGTCGATGGCGCCGGCCGACACGCGCTCCCAGTGCGGCGCGGGGAACTCCAGCCGCGCCGACAAGATGGCGTCGAACAGAAGAGTTAGGCTATCTAGTACAATGGTAGTTACCGCCATCCACGCGTGATCCAGCACGTCCTCGGCCGCGAACCTTAGCTCTGGCTGGGGCCGCAGCATGTTGGCGACGAGGTCGATGGCGCCGGCCGACACGCGCTCCCAGTGCGGCGCGGGGAACTCCAGCCGCGCCGACAAGATGGCGTCGAACAGAAGAGTTAGGCTATCTAGTACAATGGTAGTTACCGCCATCCACGCGTGATCCAGCACGTCCTCGGCCGCGAACCTTAGCTCTGGCTGGGGCCGCAGCATGTTGGCGACGAGGTCGATGGCGCCGGCCGACACGCGCTCCCAGTGCGGCGCGGGGAACTCCAGCCGCGCCGACAAGATGGCGTCGAACAGAAGAGTTAGGCTATCTAGTACAATGGTAGTTACCGCCATCCACGCGTGATCCAGCACGTCCTCGGCCGCGAACCTTAGCTCTGGCTGGGGCCGCAGCATGTTGGCGACGAGGTCGATGGCGCCGGCCGACACGCGCTCCCAGTGCGGCGCGGGGAACTCCAGCCGCGCCGACAAGATGGCGTCGAACAGAAGAGTTAGGCTATCTAGTACAATGGTAGTTACCGCCATCCACGCGTGATCCAGCACGTCCTCGGCCGCGAACCTTAGCTCTGGCTGGGGCCGCAGCATGTTGGCGACGAGGTCGATGGCGCCGGCCGACACGCGCTCCCAGTGCGGCGCGGGGAACTCCAGCCGAGCCGACAAGATGGCGTCGAACAGCTTCTCCTGGTCCCCGTCCGGAGATGAGAACGGCGGGAAGCCGCATAGCAGGATGTATAGTATCACACCCGCCGCCCACACGTCGATCTGGAACGTATTATATTTGTTTCACTTTCAAAAATAAAATCAGAATCAATAAAATTGTACAATCAGGACCTCATCTCTGTCGTCAATTGAGTAACTAATGATGACGGATTTCTTTTAATCCTACTTATTTATGTAGGTTAATATTTGGTTATATTAAAAATGTTCTTTCCGCTCATACAGGGCACAGGTATTCCCAATCTGCCCGTCTTTTGGTACATAAATTTCTAGGTCAGTTCAAACTGACAAAAAGTGAAGAGAACTAATAAAATAAGAGATACTATTCATAGGCCGGCACCAGACAGCAATTTGATGGTGTCTTAAAAAAATTAGCTTATTACCGGGGCGTAGTTAAATGTTTAAAATTATGTACAATAAAAACAAAGCTTGAGGCAATATTATGTGTGAAAAAAAATAAGCATGTACGAGTAGTCTGTATAATGGTCGAAAAGGCCTATTATTTATCATGTGAATGTGGTGTGCGGTAATGACTCAAACATAATGAATTCAGGGTCAAGTTCATAGCACAAAGAATTTAAAAACAATGCATGGGAAATACGAAATTTTATTCTCAGGGAAGATGCTTAAAAAGTCATAATGCAAGTAATCAAGTATGATGAATATTTATCGATACTTGTAAAAAAGGAAAAGCTTGCGAGTTTGTGAGGTTACAACAACATCTAGCCTATATAACATTTGTAGTAAGCGACGCTGTGTTACGGGCTAAGCCTAAAAAGTTTCTTTTGTTGGTTTTTTTTTTGTGATGATTATTTTGATGGTTTGCTTCAGGCCCCTTGTTCTGCCGTCTGCACCTTCTATCTGTCACGTATATTATTTTTTTATTTCTTTGCTCTATATCCATCCAAAGGTTGCCTGGAAGAGATCGCTCTTAGCGATAAGGCCGCCCATTGTACTACTTGTTACTTTGTTATTTTGTTTTGGTGTACAATAAAGTGTTTTTTGTATTATTTCACTTTCAAAACCGAGTGAGAACCGCGCGCGCGACCTGAGAGGAGACGGAGCACGGCGGGACGCTCACTCCTCTTGATAAAGACTGCTCTTGTTGTGGTCGAAACGTCGAGAGTTGTTTAACTCATGTGTTATAATATATACAATATTCCCGTTTATTAAGTGTTTTTGTATTGTATTACCTTCAGTCCGTATCCAGTCTCGAGTAAGATCTCCGGTGCTACGTAAGTGGGCGTGCCGCACACGGCTCTCAGCGGCTGCCACACTTCGACCGCGAGACCGAAGTCA
Source organism: Chloroclystis v-ata (assembly GCA_963691955.1). Taxonomy (NCBI): domain Eukaryota; kingdom Metazoa; phylum Arthropoda; class Insecta; order Lepidoptera; family Geometridae; genus Chloroclystis; species Chloroclystis v-ata. The sequence goes on from OY829905.1 coordinate 10,586,107, forward strand.
GCCAGCTTCAGGCCCCGTATACTGCCGTCCGGGCCTACTTCCACCTGTTACGGAAATTACATTTATTAACACATTCACATAGCCCAGCGGATTAGCTCCTTGAAGTGGCAATGGGCTGCCCATATAGCGAGGAGAACGGATGGCCGATGGAGCCGAAAAGTTCTCGAGTGGGGACCACGGATCGGCAAACGCAATCAAAATTGACAAATCTTCAGACTCTGCATGCAAATGCATAGCTGCACAATACTGCACATAATCTAATGGGAATACAAAATACATATAAGTATTATTTATGTTAGTTTGCAGCGTAGGTAAGAATATGACGTGATATGGTAATGAATGAATATTAACCATTCCACACAAAAATATCAGTTCAGGTATAAACAATATAAAAATGATGTACAATGAAATAATGGTGTCATCCAAGTAACTGTGAATTAATGAATTAGTTCACACAATATAGTATGTATTGTTAGTCTTACCAATAGATTCTCAGGCTTGATGTCACGATGCACGATAGAAAGCGAGTGTAGGTAGGCGATAGCTGATGTTAGGTGGCCGATTAGCAAACGCGATTGCATCTCAGAGAATTTGGAAGCGGCCGCGATACTATCGAATAAATCTCCACCTATAACATCATTAACATTTCTGTAATATGTAGGTATATATTTTAAATTTGAAATATTTTGGAGAGAAAGCGTAGTAATAAATAGCTTATTTGGGTTAAGATGATCCTTTTAATGTGTAGTTTAGATGGTATTATGTAGATAGATTTAATATAAATATAGATCTGATAAAAAGATTTAGACTGTTTTCTTCTTATAGTATTAAAGTAGACAATGCTCTAAAATGCAATAATATAAGTTAACGGTTTTATTTTTTTAACTTATAAAATAAAGATGTAATATAAAATAAGTTTGATATATTATAATGATGAGATCTGCTTGGTTGAGTATTTTTTTTATCGTAAAACCTTTAGTAGCACATGCTCTCACGGCGAAGGCAAACATCATGAGTAAACCGGCATGTTCTGAGAACTTTGAAAAGTTTGAAGGACATGTGAAATTCGCCTAAGCCGCACTTGGCCAGCCTAATCTCTCTCGTCAAGAGAGAAGTCCCTGTGTCCCAACAGTAGGAACGTAAATAGGGGTGATGATGATACATACCACTAACAAGTTCCATGACAAGGAAGAGCCACTCGGGGCTGTCCTGCTCCTCGAGCAGAGACACGATGCGCGGATGACACAGCTTCCTCATCACTCTCACCTGTAATACACATACAACATAATCATCAGTAAAACAGACAGTAATATCGATAAATAAATATTGCTGGACAATTCACACAGAAACATCTAGCCCCGTGGTAAGTTCGAAGCTTGTGTTACGGTCACTAAATTTATTTTATTTTTTATTTTGTCTATTATTTTTTGATGATGTTAGTCCTCGCGAGGTCTACAGCTCACAGAGTAGTTAGGTTCAAAAATCCACAAACCCTAACGGGAGTATTGAATACATTTTAAATTTTGGACTTCGACGCGTATTATATAAATCATAATTATAGTTTTAAGTTTCCTTAGCTTGTACTTGTATTAAGCCACGTAGCAATGACTTCTCGGAAAAATATATCTGGTACTAGCAGCCCCCGCGAACTTCGTCTCGCCATATACTTTTATTTGCAACTATATCCATACTAAATTTCATCCAAATCGAATTTTCCCACGTAAGCATTTATTTTCCCGTGGAAGCATGTATTTTCCGCGGTGAAAAGTCTCTCGCCATATACTTTTATTTGCAACTATCTTCTGCATACTAAATTTTATCTAAATCGAATTTTTCCGCGTAAGCATATATTTTTCAGCCGAAGTAGGTATGTATTTTTCCGCGGTAAAAAGTAGCCTATGTTAAGATTAGGATTATTACATATATTATATTACATTACATTGACCCCCCCGTACCCCAGTGACGCTTACATGGAGCATACATCGCATACTGGCTAGCTGAGCGCGGTGAGCGACAACCTCTTAGACTTTTTTCTAATACTTGCATTTTTAAACTCGTGATATCTTCCGAATGAAATGTCCGAATTGAATAATTCAAAAAGTTATAAAAAGGTATTAAAGCCGTCTTGAATATAAAGTAATTTATTTTGATAAGGATTTATACCAAGGTACAAATGAAGACCCTTTCAAGAGGCGGCATATATAAATTAATATTTTAGAATAAAAAACTGCTTACTGTGACATAACTATAATATTTAGACATATGCTGTCGCGACATTTTTTGTAGATAATGATGAGTTCTGCAAAGTCGTAGTACATGATTTTGTTCTATCATCAATAGTTTTCGCAGCGCACGCGACGTAAGGAATTTTTCAGGTCATTTTTTTACACCTTATGTTACATTATTGGAGTTTTAGTAAGGATCCCTATTTTTTTTTAAAATATAATATAGCCTATGTTACTCGGGGATAATGTAGCTTTCCAAAGGTGAAAGAATTTTTGAAATCGGTCCAGTAGTTTCGGAGCCTATTCGTTACAAACAAACAAACAAACAAACAAACAAATCTTTCCTCTTTATAATATTAGTATAGATTAATGCGTCCATTGTTAGTGACGAACGTGTGTTTTTCTTTGTTTTCATTGATTTTTTGCGTTTACAACCGTACGTCTTATCAACGTCGCCTAACTCCGCTCGCTAGCGAAAGCATTTATTTAAAAATTGGTTAATCATCAACATTAGATGTGGAAAGTTATAGTAGATATTTAAAGTTTTCATCTATCTATATAATATAAAATAAATACCTATTTCCCGCTATCACGCGAGAACGGCTGGGCCGATTTAGGTGCTATTGGTTTTGAAATAGTCGTAGCCCAGGAAAGATTTAAAAGGTGAGAAAACATGGGAATAAAGCGGGCGAAGCTGTGGGCGGATCACCTAGTATTAAAAAAAAATTATATTAAAACATGTATAGTATAAGGTAAGAAATGGTGAAATTACCTCAGCCTCAACGTAGTGTTCCTTCCCTTTGCACTTCGCCTTGTCAATAACTTTGAGAGCGTATTCCTTGCCCGTCGTCTTGTCCTTGCATATCCGTACAACCGCGAAGTTGCCGTCACCTGTTAAATAGTTTCAATTAATAGATATACAAGAAAATGAGTTAGTTTATTATATTTAAAGATTTCATCATCATCATTGCATCAGAAGTTCACGACTGGACATAGGCTCCCATAAGTATTTCCAGGTCCAATGACCAAATAATCTGTCAGGTCTATCTTGATTTAAGATTTATGTCCAGCAATATAAATATTTTGTATCAATCCATTTATAAAAAATATCATGTCATCATCATTATATTGTTTCAACGTGCTCGGAGGTCACCCAGATTTACTTTACCACAAATTCAAGCCTATAATTACATTAAATGTAAAACTGACAATAAAATTACAAGCTCGGCAGATGAGTAATGTGTCTAATTCTATTTTGGTATTTAATTCAAAGCAATTCCTAAAACTCATATCGTTTTTATTTAGTTTTGTAGCGATAAAATCGTTATATAAAAATACAGCTTCAGGACAAATTTTGTATGATCTGCAGATATTTGTTCCGGGTGTTTTCAATATTAAGAATTCATATTCCTAATATTGTTGATTATCAGATATTTAGTAGGATAAGGAAGACAAGCCTTGAGCTTACCACAAAACATTTTGCTAAGTGAATTGCCCAGCACAATAAAATCAATTTGAATGAACCATCTGTTCCATTCATAAACCTGAAAATACAATTCCGCTAACGCTAAATGTGTCATAAATTCATGGTAATTTATAAGTTGAATTACACAATCCGTTGCGTGTTCAATAAGACAAACGTGTTCAATAATAAGTCTGTATATCTTGTTGTGTTGTCGTAAATTTTATGTATATTGGAAGCGACAATATTCATGATCGCAAGTGTGTCGATTAGAAGCATATTAGAATAAAACCTGTTACGTTTAACAACAGGTGTAAAAACGTGAATTTATGGTTGGAATAAAAAGCACGTCAATTTGTTCGCTAGAGTGACTCATACTTTGTATGCCTTATAAATAAACCATTCGTGTTCGGCGTTCTGGACTTCCGCTACGAAATATAAAAAAAGTTAGATTCCATTTTTATGACTTGCGAGAACGTTGTATGTACAGCTAAGTAGCTAGCGTATCAGATATCAAACTCAACGGAAACCGCAGGGTTTTCTCATATTTTAACAGCTAGTAATAGCTACTGTGCCGTGTGGCGACTGCCTAGAAATAATACCACCCCATCTCTGCGTTTAATTAAAATGACTAGAGGATTTTTTGGGAATATAATAATGAAGAAGCTTAAAACGTGTCTTAGCGTGTTTTTAAATTTATTTATTTTATTTATCGCTGGTGGTCACGGAGGAACTCCAACGGAAGAGTTCTTCGGTGACCACGTTCAAAATAAAGCGTATTACAAAATAAAGAGGATTATACATAGGTATGTATTTGAATACAATCGCTCGCAAAAAAATATACCAAAGAGTAAAAATTCTCAAGCAAATTTTGTAGGTCGGTTCGGTTCATACTACATACTGTGATTAAGACAAACAAATATTTTTTATATGAAAAGTATTATAATATATTTATTGGATATGGGAAATACCGAGTGCTCGTAAATTATAGTACCAATTTTTTACCTACAAAAACTAGTTGCCTCAGGCGAACCGTCCGTCGTACATTAAGATGATACGCACTGAGATGATCGAATAAGTTTAGAAAAAGGAAAAGTCTATTATGCTATTATGTCTAGTATTTCACGTACCTACCTTAAAGTTCGTGTTCGAGAAAAAATACACAAACTCACAGCCTGTAGTTAGTATATCGGTGCCTATCTTGGACACCGGAGCCGCCAGCATTACTTTAGTGTGAGATTGACCGCTCTGATATCGTGACAGTGAGGTACGTGACGTATGTAGATACTGACCAATGATCCGTCCGACGCTGTACTTGAGACGCAGCGGCTGCGGCAGCTGCGGCACGGCGGCGCAGTGCTCGTTGTCGCCGGCGGCGCCGCTGCCCGCCTCGCTGGCCGCGCGCGCCGCGCCGCCGCCCGCCTTCACCGGCATCACGGGCTTAGGACCACTCCTGGACAATATATTACACAACTTACTGCTAACATCCTTATGTAGTTATATTTATTTTATAGTGATTGACTCTCACTTTAAAATTTTCTAAACTGATAGATGGCGCAAACAGTGAACTAAGGATATCAGGTTAGTTATAGGATAAATAATAGGTGGGATAAATTCGAGTTCTTACGTAACGCCTCGATAGCGTAGTGGTTAGCGCAACCAGGGCTAAACTGGGTGGTGTGGGTTCGACTCCTATTCGATCAAGGTTACGTTGTGATCTTTTATTTATTTATTTAACACAAAATCCACAGCCCTTACAGATATACAATATACTTATAACAAAACTTACGGCCAAAAAACGGATTTACTTTTTATAAAATGTATCTTATAGTTATTATGCAGACAGTCCAATAATACAATATGATATGATATACAAAATATGATATGATAAACAATATACCTACTTATAATTTTATACAATTTTAAATTTTACTTACGTACTTACAATTTTTAAATTTCACTGTGTATATATTATATATGCTCTAGGTGACTAACCGGTCACCTGCCTCCTCCCTCAAAACCTTCCTCAGTTCATTTCTAAAAACTATCTTGCTATTGTTAAAAATGTCCAATGTATTGAAGTCCTTGTTATATTTTCGCTGTAACCTATTTATTATAGAACTAGCAGCCCCCGCGAACTTCGTCTCGCCATATACTTTTACTTGCAACTATATTCATACAAAATTTCATCCAAATCGAATTATCCTGCGTAAGCATATATTTTCCCGCGGAAGCATTTAATTTTTACGCGGTAAAAAGTCTCTCGCCATATACTTTTATTTGCAACTATCTACATACCTACTAAATTTCATCCAAATCGAATTTTCCCACGTAATCATATATTTTCCCGTGGAAGCATGTATTTTCCGCGGTGAAAAGTCTCTCGCCATAATCTCTTATTTGCAACTATCTTCTGCATACTAAATTTTATCTAAATCGATTTTTTCCGCGTAAGCATATATTTTTCCGCCGAATATGTATTTTTCCGCGGTAAAAAGTAGCCTATGTTAGGATTAGGATATTACATTATTATATTACATTGACTCCCCCCCCCCCCCCCCCCGTACCCGTCCCCTACCAGTGACGCTTACATGGAGTCTACATCGCATGCTGGCTAGCTGAGCGCGGTGAGCGACAAACTCGCGACTTTTTTCTAATACTTGCATTTTTAAACTCGTGATATCTTCCGAATGAAATGTCCGAATTGAATAATTCAAAAAGTTATAAAAAGGTATTAAAGCCGTCTTGAATATAAAGTAATTTATTTTGATAAGGATTAATACCAAGGTACAAATGAAGACCCTTTCAAGAGGCGGCATATATAAATTAATATTTTAGAATAAAAAACTGCTTACTGTGACATAACTATAATATTTAGACATATGCTGTCGCGACATTTTTTGTACATAATGATGAGTTCTACAAAGTCGTAGTACATGGTTTTGTTCTATCATCAATAGTTTTCGCAGCGCACGCGACGTAAGGAATTTTTAGGTCATTTTTTTACACCTTATGTTACATTATTGGAGTTTTAGTAAGGATCCCTAATTTTTTTTAAAATATAATATAGCCTATGTTACTCGGGGATAATGTAGCTTTCCAAAGGTGAAAGAATTTTTGAAATCGGTCCAGTAGTTTCGGAGCCTATTCGTTACAAACAAACAAACAAACAAACATACAAACAAATCTTTCCTCTTTATAATATTAGTATAGAAGTATAGATAATGCGCATAATTCGTATGAGATGTGGAGACTGCGAACAATTTTGTATGAGTATGTCTAGTTCGATATTTCGGGGTAGAGAAACGCAAAACCCTGCAAGTAAGGGAGCGTTCAAGGGGGGAGGGGTACAGAAAAACGTTACGGAGCGTTACAGTAGGGGGAGGGGGGGTCAAAAATCGTCAAAAATGGCGTTACGTAATACTTGAACGCTCCCTAAGCTCTGGACAGTCTATATACCCTAGGCACAGGCCATGGAGAAGTGTCATATCTAACAGGGACCGCCGCTGATCTAGAGTCATCAGGTCATAGTACAATCTAGATTCGGTATAATTTTTATTGTAAAAGCAATTTTTGTAATTAAGATATTTTATGAATTTATTTTGAACCTTTTCTAAACTATTAATATACATTATATAATGGGGGTTCCATACATTGCTACTAAATTCTAGATTACTCCTTACGTACGAAAAATAAAGTTGTTTAATGCAATTTGTGTCAGAGAAAGGTTTTGTAACACGTCTTATAAATCCTAGACTTTTGTAAGCTTTATTTATAAATATTTTGTATTTTTTCCTATACCATTTTCTTATTATACTTACGTAGGTACCTACTCGTATTATTCTTATAAACGCGAAGCTAAAAATTTGCCTCACTGTGAAAGAAGCTTACTACTGTTTTGTTGTTTGCAAGTTATAGAAATGAAGTTTTGTGCCGTTAGTAAATTTAAAGAATGATCTTTGAAATTAAATGAACCTAAATAACACTTTAATTTAAAATCCAATCAATTAATGTTAGAAAATTAAGTTTTGGCTGTTTACCAACAATACGATCAGATCAGTTCAAGGTATTAGCACATCATGTCAATTAGGTTTATGATAAATGTATGTGACAGGACACACTGCACGCGCACGTCACGTTACGCAAGCAGTGTGTCATGTCTAATACATTCCCATACATTACAACTCAGTGGTACGTGCACGTCTACGCTTACGTGTACGTATACGCATCCGGTCTGCTCGAGGCTTAACTCGGATTAATGATTAATTGAAATGAAGGTTTGGACGTAAATATGTTAAAGCATGTATGATTGTTTGTGTACCTAATGCATGACATTTGGCATGCAGAACAACTCTTAATTAATACGCATTTGGCAAACGCAACAGCTTAACGAACCGGATTTCACCTTTTCTTTTATGTCAGTTGTAAAATGACCTGTAATTAATTATGGTCAGAATGCTGGCTTGTATTGTACATATCTTTCTGTCAGGGTCAAGCCATAGAAAATTGACTATGCAGTTTTTTTATTATGCAAATAACTAATAACTGCATAAATCTCTACACCTGCATACATTATATTAAAAGTAGCCCTATAAATTCACTCTAATATTTAGATAATTTGATGGTTGACTCTTGAAAGAACATGGTATTATATTTTTCACGAGAAAAACACGTATTTCGGTGGGATATCCTTGTGGTTAAAGCCACGATATATATACATAAACAAATTAGTATTATATGTTACTCATTTAATGGTGTATGCGTCATAGATAATAAGGAAACTAGTTATTCACCATAACATGACGTCTAAATGTAATATAGCTGAAAATTCAGGATATAATTAAGTAATAATACATTTACGCGTCCACGACTACATTAAACCTTTATAGATATTGTGTGAATAGTTTAATTACATAAACATACCTTGAATTTCTTGAGATCGGTGTTTTTCTGCATTGCAATACTGCCTTGCTTTCCTCAAACTCCAGCTCAAAGTCTTCTTGGTTAACTCTAAGAATAAAACATGATACTTGTATACACATACTTTGAAGGCCTACACGCATACCAGATATAAATGTAATGCATTTAAATATAGAATAATATTTTTACAGTCAATATATTTCAGTGGTGGTAAATTGAAGCTAGAAATTGCTGATATAATTTAAAAAGACATTACAATTTGTATGAACCAGTTTCCTGGAGAGATTAATGGAATGTAAGTATAAGTAGATAGATAGATAGAATTTCTTTATTGCACACCATTAATAACATAACATAACAGTGGAAAATACAATGAGATATAATGGGACAATTGGCGGCCTTATCGCTAAAAGCGATCTCTTCCAGGCAACCTTTGGATGGATAGGAACTATTAAATTCTGGAGTGGCGGTGCACCTACATAGTGACATTAAATTTATATATTAATCTAAGTATATAAGTAGCTTCTGTGAATTACATAATTTTCAATATTTTGATCAAAACAATATTCTATTAACGTTCCATTCATATGACATACCTACCTTTCATTTCCATAGGCAAAGAAAACGTCCTCGTCTTCAAAGAATTGATGCAGCGCCGTTAGAGCATTGCCGGACTGCGTGAATACCTTACGAACGCATCCTGTATCGAGTTTAATGCATTCTGTGATCGCCGCTAAGGCGTGTTCTAAGGTAGGACTGTTCCGCTTGTTCAGAAGTAACCTGCACACCTGGAAACAATGTATGACCATAACCTAAGCTTAACCTTTGTAAAATGTACATAATGCAATAAATAAATGAATGATATTGATTAAGAACCGAGCGCGCGAGCAGGGAGGAAACGGAGCACGGTGGAACGCTCACTCCTCCTAATAAAGACTTTTTTGTTGCAGTCGAAACGTCGAGAGTGATTTAACTCCTTTGTAAATGCGTGAGTAATTCCTGTTGTTATAAAATTTATTCAGATAAGACGATATTGCTAATATATCTGTGAAATGTTATCGCATATTTTTATTTATAACAAATTTAAAAATAAGATAAAATAACATACTTTACAATTTACACTAAAGTATTTTTCTTCTCTATTTTTATATAAAATAAATCATAATATGTTAGAAAACTGCAACGCATTGAAAAACCTGACAAAGTAATCCCCACTACTGGCAGGATTTGAATGCGAAAAACTCTTGGAAAATCCTTTCCAAGAGTACACAAATTCGTACATATCCATGCATGGACATATCTTACTAAGTTAAATATCACTTTGAAGAATATAAAATTATATAGTAAAATAGGAATATCTATTAATTTAGTATGCTTCCGTTTAGGATATAAGCCCGTTCTTAATAACAGTTTCAAGTTATACAAATTATTTCGCAGCTAGTAAAACCTTTGATCAAATCCGTTTAAACTGAAATAATGCTTGAGTAAGCTTTGAAGCTACAATGCTAATCGCTCATCCCGTTAGCATGCCTTGCAATGTTTTGTTCCGGTCTAGAGCACAGAAAGGCCAGAGAAATTACAGCGAACATTACGCAACCCATAGGTCATTGCGTCGATAATGCATGAAGTATCAGATAGGCTGCCGCCAAGTATGTGGGTCGCTTGTTATTTGGTCGATTCAATGCATGTGCTCTCGAATGAATTGTCTATTTGTCTCGTACTTTACAATGCATAGATACTTTATTTGGATCAATATGTTTAAGACTTGCAGGGTTTAACTGCTAAGTCGAAGACAGGGACTGTATTAATATTTGGATTTAGGTTTCGATATTCCGCCTCCGCGCTACACCTATAATTCAAATTAATAAACATAATTAAGTGCGATTTATTTTTAAATTCTGATGAAAAAGATTCTATGTTTACGCACACGGAACTCTATAAAAGTACATATCTCTTTCTGTGAATTAGATAAGAAATAATGCAAAGTTGATGTTGAAATAAAGAGATAATAGAGAGTTGAGTCACAATTACAGTACTGTCTCATAGACTTGTAGGTGCAATAAATCTTAGTGCATTGAAATTGACTTTAGTCTGATCGTTATGTATATAAACAGTCAACAGCATAAATATCTGACTATGAACAGCGTCGCAAAAATATTGTACCACTGATTGCCAGCAAAAACATATGATGAAAACAACGTACATCGGCATAAATATATTTTCAAGCTAAGTGAATTACATATTTTTACTTAAAATGTTTTTGTCGAAGGTTAAGAGAAAAAGAGATGCTTAAAAGGAGATAGTGTAAATGAACTGTTTCACCTGGTTGATACATGATGTATGTGATAGGTACGGTACTTTGGTTCGATGTATTATGTTTATAATTAATCAGTACTTGTTACAAAATATCTCGATATAAACCACAAGTTCGCACTCGAGCTAACATACATACATTCTAGGTATTATATCAGGCATCTAAAACGTGCTTGGAAATGTTTGTAATACTACAAAGTTATAAGTTTTAATGACATTATTACCAGTAAACATAATAAAATAAAGTAATCTATATAAATAAATATAAATAGAGATAGTTTGTAAAGTTGAAATGGTAATCTCTGGATCCCGATTTTGAATTTCTTTCACCTAAAGAAAATCAAATTATTTGTGTTTTTTTTCCACGGCGATGGTGGTGGATGATGATAGGAAGCCACGGGGTGATATGTTACTTAAGTATATAAAGTAGTACTCTTTACTATTTAGAAAACATTTGCGAGTAGTACCAAAAATACAAAATACTTTTTCAACTGACAGGCTGCAACACCGCCACACAGTGCCGCAGATACGAGCGTGTGTCATGGGCACAGATAGTGTTAAACTACCCATCCGGGCCAGGTCACTTATGTTAAAAAATAGGAAGCCAAATACACCGCGCCCAACCAAAAAGGATATGAAATTAATTTCATAATTAGTGACATGACGAAAAGAAGGTGTGGCAAATACTCTAGAAACATTGAACGACCGTTGCTATTTCGGCCATTGACCGTGAAGGAGAATAGTGTCAAAGAACTATTTTCAATTTTTTCCAGAAGGAAAGTTATAGAACAGCTGATCTATCGATCGATTGTTGCGTTGTTATTTACACGTTATAAGGTGATTGTTCAGGCTGGAATTTCACTGACTTCACAAAGGTAAGATAACAATGAAACAGAATTATGTGGGTGCAAGTCTTTAGTTTCAGGTGTAATGTAGTAATAATTAATGATACATTGTTGAGAAATCTAAGAAGTTATTTTTATAGTCGTCTGTTGGTAAGTATAGCACATTCAACGCCCAAGCTCGGCGGTGAAGTTATGTTACGTCATGGGCGCTGACCTTTAGTATAAGCAACCCTGTTTACGTTCTCTGGGACATAGGGGCTTCTCTTTTAAGGAGCCAGATTTTTTTCCTGGGACACAGGGACTTCTCTCTTGACGAGACAGATAAGAAATTATTCAAACCTAATATGATCCGTTATGTTTTATATAAACTATGTTGTAGTAGTTTTGTGTGTAGATTTAATTACTTGGTAAAGACAATGAGACCCCAAAAATTCTTTGTTGCATTCCTAAGACGTACGACAGCATGAACGAACACGCAACTTCAAATAATTGGTCCGGATTTATCTTTGAAAGTCGAAATACTATGATTTTACGATACATTCGACTATCTATGATGGAATCATATTTCTTTACCGATAAAAGTCTATTCTAACACATCTAAAAATACTAAGAACCTTGATATGACCTTTCTTTGATCATGAAGTTATCTGTCCCACGAAATATTAATTACAAATATCACGTTCCAATAGAGCAAGCTTCAACACAAGGTTAATTTCAAGGTCATATGAAGTGTAATTATTAGAAACTTACCTTGCGAGGTTTAACACCATTTCTTATGATTGTAACTATTCGTGGCCTGACCACATTGTCTCCTGCGGGGCTAACTCTTGCTGTTCCGTTGCCAGTAGTGTTAGGACTACCATTTGTCTAAAATAAACAATATGTATTATTTTTGAGCATTGTGTATTCAAGAATTAATTACTAGAGTTGTGTCAGATACCTGCAAATACCGGGAAAGCCGGTTATTAGCTCTCGCAGGAGAAGGACTTGCACTGTCACTTAAGTACTCGGGTCCACTCAGTCTAAAAGACTGGGGTGTCACAGCACTGACTTCATAATCTATGCGTTTGAAGGGTTCTCCAAATCCACTGCATACATATGACTGACCATCTTCGAGATCATCCAGTTTTCCTATCTGTAGTAAAATAAATTAATTAGGTACCTACTTCCTTATTAACTTGATTATTTCTAGTTTAGTTAATTCAATTAGCATTAAAATATAATACCAAGACTCAAAAAAGTAGTTTGTGTCCAGATAGGGAAAATACAATTTCATGCCAATAATTAAAGATGAAATGGACTTACTTTGCGACCCTCAAGAGAGTAGATTGTCCGTACTCCACTTGGTAAAGTAACATTATCTACTAAAACTCTAGTCAAATCTGCTGTTAGACTATCAAAAGACCTGAAAACAAATATAATGTGAAGAGATATACATCATAATTGATGTATAGTTGAGGATTAAGTTGATTTACACAGGTTTGTTTATAGTTTAGGTAAGAACAAGCTGAATGAACACAGAGCATGTTCTGAGATAAACTTTAAACCTATTTGTTGCCTGTTGATAGATAATGATAGTGGTATATCTAGGTACATTCCACTTGGTAGGCACACCATGGGTAAAAGTGAAAGTATCATGCAGTTCTAACTAGAACTCAGTTGGAATGATGGAATAGGGTCATCGTACCTGTATCGTTCTGGCAAGACTGGAATTATAACACCCGAATAGAATTTATCACCGTTTCGAAAAAATCGCACTCGTTTTGCTTTCCGCGCTGGTTGAGCACGAAGCATTACATTACGTCGGTTCGTCCTAGTTTTCATAATTTCAATATCACTTAAATCTTTTTCGAGCTCGCAAACCGAGCTAGATCGGCTGCCGCTACGACTCAGGTTATTCTCCATCTGGAAATAATAGAAAGTTGTTGAAGTTCGGAGACGAAGTAACGGATCCAATCAGTTTTTTGCACAATTTTAGTAACCCTCACCTTTTTCTAGTCCACAATTGATCAGGTAGTTTTTTTACTAGATTGATATGGACTCATTACTTTTATTGTAGCTCCATGTTTCTCTACAAGTAAAGTTATTTTTTCAAATTGTTAGAGATATTTCAGAAAAATTCATGAATCACAAAAATCATCAGAGAGACAGACACACACACCATCAATCAAATAAAAATGAGTGAATGAGTGTTTTAATGAGTGAGTAATATAACCAACTAATATAAGAATATAACTTATCGTCATGAACGAGTGAAGGAGCCTTAGGTAGTCTGGCTGTTGGGCTGGGGGCAGTGCCCGAGCCAATTCGATCAACCAATACATTTTTTTAACTATGTTACGTAGGTACTTTTTAACCGACTTTTGAAATTTCTAATTTGATGAAGATTTTCGATTTTTTACTCACATAATGTTTGTTTTCATTGATTTTTTACATAATATGTTTAATTTTAGGGTAGCCTTAGCATACTGCAGTATCCATTCCAGGCCCATGTTTGTTAAGTTTGTTTGTTCTTGTTAATTAAAAACTTTGTGCAACAACACAGAAAATCTTTAACAATTTTGTTATTGGTAGTTAATTGTTTGAAGGTTTTTTTGTTTGAAATGTTTTTGCAAGTTTTTGGTATTAATCATAATCATAATCTTTATTGTTTCAAACATTGATTGATAATACCTAATCGACCTAGGAAAATTACGTAGTTCCTTGTAAAACAATGCAGTAGGTAGTATTCGCGTAGTGTGTATGAAGAATGCGCTTTATATTGCCAGATTCAAAGAAATCTATTCTATCGCCAACTTTGTTATCTGTGAGTGAAGCTTACTATTTTCGTCTGGCAAGTCTACAAACAGGTGACGCATTTGTTCATCAATTTTGTTCATGTCAAAAAATAAAAGACAAAGACTGTGAATATTTTGTATTTTTCCACGTTTCCATAAATTTTTGTGCAGGATGTCTTCAAGAAAAAAGGTACTGCTGAAAGTTATCATCCTCGGTGACAGTGGAGTTGGCAAAACTTCGCTAATGAACCAGTTTGTCAACAAAAAATTTTCCAATCAGTACAAAGCAACAATAGGCGCAGATTTTCTCACGAAAGAGGTAATAGTTGACGACAGGATCGTCACAATGCAGATTTGGGATACTGCAGGCCAAGAACGTTTCCAGTCCTTGGGGGTGGCGTTCTATCGCGGGGCGGATTGTTGCGTATTAGTGTTTGACGTAACTGCCCCCAACACGTTCAAGTCCTTGGAGAGCTGGAGAGACGAATTCCTCATTCAAGCCTCACCGAGAGACCCCGATACCTTTCCCTTCGTGATTTTGGGCAACAAAGTGGATTTGGATAACAGAGCAGTATCTGCTAAACGCGCTCAACAGTGGTGTCAAAGCAAGAATGACATTCCATATTTTGAAACCAGTGCCAAAGAAGCAGTGAATGTAGAGCTAGCTTTCCAGACTATTGCCCGCAATGCACTGGCTCAGGAGACAGAGGCAGAGCTCTACAATGAGTTCCCTGACCAAATCAAGCTAAATGCCAATGACAATGCACGCAACAGGGACGGTGACAATTGTGCATGCTAGGCCTTTGAAATCCTACGATGCTGGCGGAAACATAGATATGGAATTTTATAAAGTTATTACATTTTAGTATAACATAACATTATATATAAGAAATCTTTCCTTTTATATTATCATGTAAAAATGTATAGAATTGTTAGGTATATCACTTTTTGGGATGATTGATTTGCACATTGCTTGTTTGTATAAATTGGAAGTACACATTGAAATGGTTTGTTTGCAAATGTATCTAATTCAAAAACTTAGTTACTTCTTATTATTTCAGAAGCTTAATTGCTATAACATTTTCACTATAACATTTAATGATTACCTCACCACATTTTTTCACTGGATAGTATTTGTTAATGTTTATGATTTATTGTTGAGGCTTTATTTTGTTGTTTTTATTGCATTGATTTACTTACTAAATTTAAATAAAGTGTACCAAAATGGAAAGTTAGAAAATGAAAAAATGTGATATCATGTTGATTTAATGAGCTGTAAACATTGTTACAATATTAAGGTTATCTATGGATAGTGTAATCCAGGGAATATTTTGTTATCAATGAGTTTTACTCATGTGATTTATCAAATGCTGTATTCCATTATATTTATGTGTCTAATTCCTACCTTGCCAATATATTGTCTGAATAACGGAATGGAATATAAAAACTTACTGAAAATGCTTGTAAAACTTGATTATTTTCTTAAAAAAGCTTTTTAAAAGAAAAATTTAAACAGCATTTGAAGTAAGGTGATTAGTTATGTAAGTAGCTAATATTATTGGATTTTACTCAGTACATGAGTATTCTAGGAGAACAAAAACATCTTGCATACATTATGAGTCATAAAATTATGACATCAAAATATAAGCAATACTCAATGAATTCTTAGTATGTAAATGCAGCTAAAGCATTGCTTAGTAATTACAATACAGCTTTAGGATTAGATCATGTAGGGGTAACCCAAATCCAATCCGAACAATTGAACATCTCAAATTTCAGTGTTTGCACCAGTTGTATTTATTTAACTGAGTAGTTTATGTTATTTTTAGCGGAGTTTATAATCAACTTATTTTCTTTTAAAATATCAATTATTGTGTTTCAGAACATAGCATGTCTTATTTGTAGTGTTACTTAAACCTTAACTTCTACATAACCCGCAAGCTGTGAGAAAAATGAAGAAAAAATATTACCTGCTTATACTTAGGCCAACCTCTGACCATGCTGAGCCCAGCATGGTAAGCAATGGTTCATAGCCATGTAGCATGGTGAGATACAAGTAACTACGATCATTAAGTTGAAAAATCATTATTTGACATTTTTATGAATATTCAGTTAAAATTTAAGTTTAATTGGACAACATGGCTAATTTATTAGAATTGTATTTGACTTAACTTCTGTATTATTTTTGAACACAAAAAGACCGTAAAATTTAATGTAAAAGTAAATTCATGATTATAATGCCTATGAACTCAATATGTGTTTATTATTCAACATACTCTATCATACACAAATGTTTATTTCATTAGTTATTTAAACTAAATTTAAGCTATAGTGGTAACTAGGTACTAATAATGTATGCTGTAATATGGTTGCTTTAATTTTATATCAATAAATAAAAGTCAACAAAACTTGTTTTTTTTTTCGTAATGTGGTTTATTATTATGTAATTAGGGGCCCGCCCTCGCTTCTCCTATAAACCATCCTCTTGAATCTCCACATATTCAATAAAACCGCATCAAAATCCGTTGCGTACTTTGACTTTGCCCTAGCTAGACTATGTGGTGACTGCCCATTATTTCTTATCTATACATTTCCTCGGTAGGTACCTAGTGACCGTAAAATGGGTTCATTGATTAGTTCTTGGTATAATCACAACACTTACCAAGTTAGCTCAGTCAGTACCCAGCTGCTGCACGTCTTTCTCGTAAATCCATTGGTCTACCGCGGGTAGAGTTGGGTAGGGTGGTACCTACTATTTTTGCACCACACGTACGGCTGATGAGGTCAAAATTGTCTTGAGTCTTAACGTCACACGCTGATCAATGTGTCAATTGTTAGATTTGCTATTACCTAGTACCTCTCCTAATACTTATCAAATCATCGCCTCTAGTCTATACTAATATTATAAAGAGGAAAGATTTGTTTGTTTGTTTGTAATGAATAGGCTCCGAAACTACTGGACCGATTTCAAAATTTCACCTTTGGAAAGCTACATTATCCCCGAGTAACATAGGCTATAATATAGCAAAGAAAATTGCGGGAAAGTGTAAAACGCGGGCGAAGCCGCAGGGCGGAAAGCTAGTATCAAATAAGTGGCCAAGTGCGAGTCGGACTCGCCCATGTAGGCTTCCGCAGCAATTGTTTATATGAAATAGTTTATGACGTATTATAAAAAAACTAGGTACTTGATAGATTTCGTTCAAACCAATTTTCGTTGTTAGTTTTTATGGTTATCTACAATATATATTTTTTCTAGATTTATCATCCTCTTATTTTAGAAATTAGAGGGGGGGGGGACACACACTCTGTTTTCCACTTTGGAAGAGTCTCTCGTGCAAACTATTTAGTTTAGAAATAAATGATGTTAGAAACCTTGAGATGATCGAAGACCTTTTAATAGATACCCCACACGTATTGAATTAATGTAATTGAATTTTTTTTCAATTTTTTTTATGAAATCTTAGTGCGGTTAATGTAATACATCTACCTTTCAGTTAAATTTCAGCTTTATAGCTCTTATAGTTTCGGAGAAAAACGGCTGTGACATACGGACGGACGGACGGACGGACGGACATGACGAATCTATAAGGGTTCCGTTTTTGCCATTTGGCTACGGAACCCTAAAAAAGGGGAACATCATTTTCCAGTACCTACAAATTGACGGTAACTTTCTTACGATCGAGTTACCTAGTATGATTTATTTGCAAAGAGTTGGTACAACACGTGGGTAAAGCGTTGTTTCCCTGATTTGTCATAATATTGGCTGGATATTTCACTTGGAGTCATTCATTAGCAGGGTGTTCAGAAGAATAATGGCGTTAGAGGCTTCACATCACGCATGCGGGGGGAGGGGAGCGCGGGCGGCGAGGCAGATTCAGTTTTCAGCCGGCTCCGCTGGCCAGCGTTCAGTCTCGCTTGTGACATGAAAGGGCGCGATCCTTTACACTTATCACGGTGCTTCGAGCAATGCATCACCATGAACAGCCGACAGGGAATGCATGTAACGGTAAGTGAATTATTTTTTACCCACTGACGGCTTTTCTGCAGCTCAGTTAAGTTACAGATGCAGAAAGGTCTTAAACAAACATCAAATTTTATGCTGGTTAATACCTACCTACTTAAATTCTTCCCACTGGGTGAATATAGACACGTTGGTTTGATACCTAGGTTAAAGGTTCTGGTACTGATGTTGGGCATGTTTTTCTTAATAAGATACGCATCAAATAGCCTTGGAATAGCCTATCCACAGGATCGCTACGTTGGACCAACCTCGCTTGGTTGGTGGATTTTGTATCCTATTAGGTAAGTGTATTTTAGTACACAAATATACCTACCTATAATATAATATAGGTAGTCTTATAAAAAACCGAACCGTCTCTACAGTGTGAATTCGGTAAGATTATTTAGGTACCTAACTCACATTGATTGACTCATAAATAAACAGGGTAGTAAATGCCTATATTTATAAGCCTTAAAAAGATGGATATTTATAGTGGGGTTTCACCGAAGGATTAAAAAGTAACTGTTTCGCAAATCTACCTATTAATGATGAATTGACTTTCAATACCTAATAATTGGTACCTACATGAAAGCCCAAGCGCACATGAACATAACCAATTTAATTAAAAACCGGCCAAGTCAAAGCCGGTCTCGACCATGAAGGATTTCGCAGCAGCAAGTAACATAAATTAAAAAGCTCCTTGAGAAAGAAATGATTTAGAAACCTCATTATTATTTTTGATTATAATTTCTAACCCATACTAGTTTGATGGAAAGTTTCAGATCTAAATAAATACCTACTCCCAAAAATTGTTTTTTTTTTTAATTTTGTGTGAAAATCCTAATGCGATTCACAAAAGACATCTCTTTACCCAGTTTCACCTGTATGGCTCTTAAGTGGGTGATAGACGTACGAACTTAAAGTACGCGGTTTTTAAGATCGCAAACTTACTCGGCTCGACGTTGGTGACACACGTGAAACTTACTCGCTCTGTATTGCGATGTCTTCGACAGAAGAAGTTTTGTGTTAAGTTTTAATTTTTTTTTTAAAGCATCTCTTTCTACTTTACGTATAATTTCTAATAAATTATTGTATGCTTGAAGCTTCAAATTTTTGTCTTTGTAATCGTTGCTTCGAGTTTTCCAAAGACAAGGGTTATTTCGGAAAGCTTCTATAAATTCGGTTAGCAGTTCATGCGAATAAGTTCGAAAATCACACATTTTGAGAAATTTCTGAATCAAAATTAACAAAAATAGCAATTTAAACAAGCGGCTCGCGGCTCGCAATGCTGCCACACGTACGAGCCAAGACGAGCTACGAGCAAGATTTCAAACCGGTCGGATCGCCGACGAACTTACTCGGCGGTTTTAAAGTAGGTACGCGTACTTACGGTGACACACGGGCGAAAAAGGTCGTCGAGCCATAAGTACGCGAACTTACTCGCGTGTCTATCACCCCCTTTATAGTTTTGCATAAGTGGCTGTGACATACGGACGGACAGAGAGACAGACATCATGAATCTACAAGGGTTCTGATTTTGCCATTTGGTTACGGAACCCTAGAAATGACTTAGGTAGGTACCAGACAACCCTTACTACCCGTTTTCTGGCCCCCACTTACCTAGTTTGTAAAATCCTTAGTCTTATTGACGACACCCATGAGCCCATGAGAAGAAGTGAGGCGCTATTAAGGTACCTACTATTTTTAGTCCGGCACCACACTGCTATAAATTAATTTCTTTAGGTACTAATATAATACATGTACCGATTCCACTTTCAAAATGTTCTATTCATTTATAACAACAGGAATAACTCACGTTAGTTAGTTAGTTAGTTAGAATGGCTCAGTTTTCCGCATTTAGACTCAAAGGCGGTCCATTATGCGTGATGAGATTTGCTAGTACAACCAGCCTAACTCCGTCCAAAAGCACAGAATCCTCCTGGGGTCTTCACAGGCTTCACGGAGTGACCTCGGGGTTTTGAGGATTTGTTGACGTTGTTCTGATACTCCCTCGCATTCCAGGATTACGTGGGCAGCAGTTTCTTCTTCACTAAGACATCCTCTACAAAGGGGGCTGTCCGTAGATCCGATGGTGTGTAAGTGTTTGTTCAGGGTTATATGTCCAGTGATAGTAGCTATCAGGACTCGTAGGTCCGTTCTTTTTAGGTTCATCAGGCGTCTAGTTAGCCTCGGGTTGAGCTCTGGCAGTGCCTTTTTGGTTTGTCTACATTCTGTTAGATGTTGCCAGCGTTCGTTATGCAGATCTCTTGTTCTTGTTCTTATCCACGAGCGCAGTTGTGTGAATGGCAGCGGTAGGAACGGTTGAGGACCTACTATAGTTCGTCCCGATCCCTTCGTTGCCAGTTCATCAGCTGCGTCGTTGCCAAGTGATCCGCTGTGTCCTTTAATCCATTGTAAGTTTATCACGTTGTCCTGTGATATTGCTTCCAATGCAAGGTGACATTCGTTGACTAGCCTCGAGTTGCATTCTCTGCCTCCTAAGGCCGTGAGTATAGCAGCACTGTCGGAGAGGATTCGGATTTCAAGTCCTATGACTTGTCTCCTCTTGATCGCTCTCGCTGCTTCAGTTATTGCTACACATTCGCATTGAAATATGGAGCTATGTTCGCCAAGTGTTATTGATATGTTCATATTTAGATCCAATGAATGGACACCCGCTCCTGTGCCAGTTTTGGTTTTGGAGCCGTCTGTATAGATTCTCATCTCTTTGGTGCCCGATTCATCTTTCGGATCTTCAAATAATTGTATGTTATAATGTTTTTCTTGGATCGGTATTTTTGACATAAGGTCACATGGGGCAGCTATGAGTGGCTGGTAGTTTACCGCGCTATCAAGTATGCGCGCATGCGCACTCGTAGTATAACTCACGTTATTTGGGTTATTTTACGATGCGCTATTGATTCTTACTTCATAAAACATCATAAAGGCTGTTAGATAAGTACCTATTATATTAACTTAATAAAGTTTTACTAGAGTTGTTTGGGTATTTCGGGCTCTACTGCGGTATGACAGAAAATACAATACACGTAAAAGCATTAAATACAGAACCCGAAACGGAGTGGTTTCCTATGTTTTTTGCTATTATCTTGTTAAATAACTATAGAAAGCGTTGGTACCTACCTAAGTAGGTACCTAAATATCTATTAAATATCTAATGATTTGTTTGACCAAACGCGCTAATCTCTGGATTTATTAAGTTGTTTAGTAAGTTAAATGGACCAATTAAGTTTTATAGCACACATACATTTATCAAGAAGAAAAATAGTGAGCGTGGCGAGCTTTGAACCCACAACCTTCTGAAGCTTTGATAACTAAAGAATAAGATATTATATCTTAATAACTAAGTAACACTATGTATATCGCTCGTATCTACGACACGGTGCTGCCTGTCAGGCTACAGCACCGAGCTTGGGCATTGAATGTGTTAATCGTTTCTCACATAACTTTTTTGAACGCGTTTAGAGCCGAGAAGTATTTAAACATGGGAATGTTATAGAAGTATCAGGCGTGAATGTTATATATCGTATCAATGGTGTCTATGATAAGGTGCTATAATGGATGTAGATTAAACTGTGTAAATATCATGTTTTTATCTAATGGACCACTAAGGCTTCATAATTATCCGATTTATATTTTAATATAATAATTTATGAGGATAATAATTGTTAAAATTACCTACCATATCCACAAAAAATAATGAACAGATTTTCAAATAAACATTCGTATTATTTCGTTCTATTATTTTCGTTGTATTTGTATTATATCATTATACACGTCATGGGAATAAAATTAAATCACTTTAGTTAACTTATAGAAACACTGCTTCAGAAAATTATTCAGAAAAATTTACCTCATTTAAGATTAAATGACTTGACTATTATTAGTGGTACCGGAAAGCTAGTGCTACTATAAACGCAAACAATCCTTAATGGATTCTAAGGGACTATCTTTATTAGCTGAATGAACGAATGACATTGTAGGTAGGGCGAAGGACATATTACTTAATTCGCCAGATACTTGTATACGAATTGCTTGCACAGTGATGTTTTATATGTTTTATTGTCCTTGTCTACCATTAAATAAAAACAATAAAAAATGTAATAAAAAATTAATGACAATAAGATAAAAGATTAAAATGGTTTATAAAAAAATTAACTGGTAGAGAACTTGAGATATAACAGTTTATTAGAAAATAATAAGTAGATAAAGAAAATAATAATGTTAAAGTATTGTTGAACAGTTCACTGAGCAACATCTTGTTTAAATGGAATGGATATTTTATTTATTAATTTTATTCTATAATACTTGGGTGGTGAACTATGCATTTACATGGACACGTCAGTCGCCCACGCTGTGAGGTCCGAGTCAACATGGCGCATGCGTCAAACTTATTGATTACTGCAAACTTGATTCCTCTCGGGAGTCAAGATGACGGCCTAAACTGGTACCTACACATCCTCATTATAATAAGAACTTATTGATAAACTCTCTATGAGCTTTTAGAAATATAAATATATTAAGTATTGAATTAATGAAACATGAAAAAAATTGAATCTTAATTTTTCATTGAAGTAATTGAAATTCGTGTATATGCTCAATGGTTATTTATTAAAAGGAACACCTAAAACATACCCAAGACGGTCTAGTGGGCGACCATCACATTGATATAGTCATCAATCAATCAGTCTCTCTCAAATTGACATTATACATCATAGGTAGATACTGATTGAATGCTCGTACATAAACATTATGCATTTATTACTAACAATCATTCTTTGTTAGATGTGTAGTATTAACTCGTAACCGTTTTTAGATTGCAATATTAGACTGAGCTTATGTTGATATTTTACATTTTATTGGGTTAGTATAAGATGATACTGTACTCTAGAACTCAATAAACGATTGAGTATTACTTAGATAGGCATTTATCGTGTATCAGATTCCGATGGTATAATTGGCAATTTAGTGACAAGGGACTTTGTATTCCGTTAGAGCTCTTGACTGAACCAATGTTTTCAAATATTGCGTCATCCTCATTCAAACAGTATTGAGACACTGAAATAAATTTACGGGACTTCAGTCGGAAAACTAAATTGTGACGAGTCTAATTATATTGTTTTGTAAGGTTACACTGTTTATTGATTAACTCCGCTATAAATACGTAGGTTATTCTCGTTGTTATAAAATGTATTTATAAATTATTTTCAAGAAATGGGTTTTTAATTTGTACTGAAATGTTTTTAAAACTAAACTTTTATGAAAATTATTAAAACCCGCGTTGTTTTCTCGGGAAGAAATAATGTTATTAATGAGTTTTATTTATTTTACTCTGTGTATTTATTATTTAAGTATCATTCTATTATGTTTTTTGTAACTTTGCTTTCCCTTGTAAACTAACTTGTGTTCGAAATCCCCTTTTTTCAAGTCTTTCACTTTTGTATTATTCTTAGTAACTACATTTTATGAGCCGACCGAAATGGGAGGCCATTACCCTGCTGTAGACGTCCATCCGATAGAATGATGATGATGATATTTAGCTATTTCCGGTTACCAAAAAAGTTACCAAAAAAAAAATATGATTGACATAGTCACATGACAATGCCCGAAATCTTAGAATAACTGACCGCGTCATCTTGTATCTAATATTAGTTCTTCATACACGTATGTGTACCTTATTCTTTGCTGTCATCTCTCTATTTCAAAGCACTTAGCTTTGGTAAAGTGTATATGGCTACTTTAAAAGGGATAGTCATATTTTGGACTTTTGCCTGAAATAAGAGATATCTTTACTAAGTTGGATATTTAATTTAGGTGTTTGCTGTTTTGTCTCGGGATAATGGTCAAACTGATTTGGGAAAATATGTATAACTTATAAAGTATATAAATATCTAATATATAGTAGGTATAATAGTGTATGAAACAAAAACTAAGTTATTTAACCAAAATCACGAATGAATGTAAGTGCTCATAAAAGCTCTACCTAATTAATTAACGAACATAAAAGCTAGACCTAATTTAATTGAATGCAAAATGAGTTTTATCCTAAGTGAGTTAAGTATAAAATTTTATTCCAACTTCACAAACACGTACCTTAACTGTTAAAAATGTTGAAACAGAATTTCATAGTTAATTATAGCCTAAGTACACCTACACTGAGCATCTATAAATATAAATAGGTAAAAAATGTTCAAATATAGTAAAAAGTAATTCTTAATTCTTTCATTTTACCTATTATAATAAACCTATTTCTGTCACAATGTCGTCAAAAGCGGGTGGGTTAGGTTGTGTGTTGTAATTTACCTATATAGAACCGGGGTGGGGTGGAAGTGTTCGCAGGTGGGGATACGAAGGTCAAACTTCCAAGGTCGATTAGAGGACGCCCCTCTCTCCTGAAGCGAGGGAACGAAACGATGGCGACAGTTAGTCTCACTGTTTATTTATCAGGGTTGTTCACCCGATCTCGTTTTCAGAAAGCTGCTGCAATTATAAAGAAAAGCATTTTTATTATTATTAGGAGTTCTACTCGTTGATTAATTGTAGACAATTAATAGCTACCCATAGACTAACGTTCATTCCTGCCGGAATGTACAATCCTTGCGGAATGAACGCCTGTGTATGTGCAATAGCGGAAAGAATGACGGTATTATAACACCGCGACCCTTCAAGTCGTGTTTTATTTCATCCCGTCGCTTATCTGTACACGGGATAAGCCGGAAGGAATGAACGTTAGTCTATGGGGGGTTATTGTCATTGTTTTCGTGCTTGAATAATAGAAGTTGAAAAGCAAAACGTGATAGTTTACTATGAAGAGATACGTCCCGTGTCAGTGAGGTGAAATTATAGTGAAAATTTATAACAAATATATTGTTTGTGTTATGTCACGTTATATAAAAAAAACTCGATAGGAACCTAGATAAATACTATTTAAATAATAATAATAGAATAATATCGTGGAAATATGCTCAAATTACAAATCATTTTGGTATTCGTTTGTATGGGAAATTCGTCGTGTCGCCGGCCTCTTAATACTCTAGATATAAATCAATAATGTTTTATTTCCAATCTTGCAGAGTTCAGACGCTTTATCGCACATCATTGAATGAAGTTCCAAGAAACAGTTTTGAACTTTGAAATGCTTGCCTTGCATTCACTGAATATTTATGCCAATAATAGAGTTTATGTAAAGTAAGCATTTCATGAAACGTGTTGTTGAAGTAGGTCAATTTAAATAGAGGATCGCGTCTGTGTAACAGAGAGAGTTGCATTATTCGATGCAAAGGCTCGTAGGTTTGATTCTCGTTGAAGAATTAGTGTTATTTAATCTAAAAAAACAACTGACCATTCGCAGAAAGTTGTTATTTGCGTGAATAATATAAATAAACCAATTTTTTTTATTAAATTTTTTTTACTTCATATATTTTTTTACTATTTAATCGCGACAAAAATGACTTGCCTTTTGTTAATCATAATAATTGTGCCATAAATCAATTAATATTCATGCGCTGAAGCGTATAGCGCTGAATCTAACGAGCTAAATTGATTTGCGTTTGTGTCGACTAATTGGCCATGTTGCCAAATACCTCACTATAAAGTAGCATTCACAAAATTATGAATCATTGCATACTTCCATTGCTAAACGTTTTCACCAATGAAGTTATGAAGTTTTGTTTGTATGAAGTCGGTTCAACATTTCTTTAGGTTTATATCGTTATTTCAAATCTTCTGTGTGCTAGTTTTCAACATATTTACGAAAATTAAGGAGATGAATCTTTATTATTTAATTTCAAATGTACCCATGTTAACATTGATAATGTTATTTGATTCTGTCCCAGTTTTTAAAGACTCTTAAGAAAGAGCACTCACACTGCATGTATTTATACATATAAACCTCGAGGTTACCTCATAAAATTCTTCAGTATCTAATAACTTGTTGTCAAAATTCAAATTTCACTTTATAATTCACTTTGTCGGTATCTTTATTGCATCTATTCTATTGGTTTATCTATATTGCTTTATATCAAGGTTTACAATTGATTAAATTTTACATTATAGGTGTGTTAGCATTGTAATTTCAATATTGCCGTGAGTAGCGCGTATTCGGTGTAGGTGTATGATATCTGTCTCGATCGGCTGCCAAAATTTACCGCGTGTCGCATTTAAAAGTTCTGTTGAATCTGTGATGCTATTCGCCCCTAAAAACTAGTTATTTGAAAACTATTTATAAAATTTACGAAGTATTAAATTAAGGATGGCGTTTCAGATAAGTAAACATTTTTAAATGAAATTCTATGACTTAAGTTTTAAAGAGCAAATATACTGTAAACACACATAGAACATTTTAGAATTAGAGAGAAGATCTAAAATGTTCTCTAATTCTATTAAAACCGCTACGCAGCTACATTTGGACCCTGCTACGCTGCTACGCAATGAGCTACGGCTCTTATGTGCTACGAGTCACGTAGCCCTCTGTCGTATTTATTTAGCTGCTAACCAATGGGATCGTGAACTCTTATTTTGAAAGTTTTACCATTAGTAACAAAATTCATCAATTAATTCTTGATGAAACTTATTTTTAGAATATACTGCTAAATCCGGCACAGTCACATAAACAAGTCAAAACTCTCGTTTACCCAGAGTTCGTGTGACTTAACTTACCGTAATATATGATTTTAAAATTAGTTATAAAATGACGTTTTACGATTTGACGTGTGGGATTTGGTGCACATTGATTGGAGGGCGGGCGGCGGCGCCCACGGCCCGCTCGCTCCCTGAATAGACAGTTCGCGTCGCGCAACTGCTCTTTGCTCACATCTCATGCGTTTCCATTCCACACTTTTATACATCGTAAAATTCTAACAAACACATTGAACCTCACGTGATTTAACTGCTCAGATTTATTTTACCGCGTGTACCGTTACGTAAAACATGCAATAAAAATAGCAATTTGTTTTCTTGGTTGTGATTTTGTAAAATAAATTTTAGTAAAATAGTGAATTTTGAAATATTCTTAGCGAGTTGTAATTAAGAAGTACCTAACCTAATTTGCGATTGGTTGGCCTTGCGGCCGGCGCCGGCGCCGCGTGCGCATGTGCGATGCGATGCGTGACACACTCGCTCCTGTGTTGCAACACAACACGGATAAACTACAGAATGGAACCTTGGATTCTATGCTCGTGTTCACAGACCCAGGTTTGTACAACTATAATACTTTCACAGTTAACGGGTTAAATAGAGTGAACCAACTTTATAGGCTGTTTAACCAACTTTTATTGCAGAGCACGTTCCGATATTACCTACACAATTCCGAACAGTACTACCTCAATAAAATTACAAATTATGTCAGTTCGCAGAAATGCAATAGACGGTTTCACCATTATCTTGTTTCGACGGAAATATTGTTGAAAATGTTTTTATTTAAAGGTGAGGTTGTTGGGGATACCTAATATCAAAATCGATTAAATCTATTTTGCTCACGTTATTTGGAGTGT
The DNA here is from genome assembly GCA_963691955.1 of Chloroclystis v-ata. Taxonomy (NCBI): domain Eukaryota; kingdom Metazoa; phylum Arthropoda; class Insecta; order Lepidoptera; family Geometridae; genus Chloroclystis; species Chloroclystis v-ata. The sequence goes on from OY829905.1 coordinate 10,614,158, forward strand.
CATAGATATCTATTCGCTATGTCCGTAGTAAGAGGTATATTGCTTTGATCCATAATCCATTTTAACGTGGTTAAAGCCGCAGGAGGCTAATCTAGTCTACATTTTTAGATAAAACGTCGGTTTTAGGTACCTAGATCATTTATTTAGAACAAAAGGTCGAAGCGGAATGTGTCAGCTGTCCTATTAGCACAGAGGCGTACTTGTTGAAATTTTGTTTATCTAGACATTCTTGACAGGGCTGTATTGTAAACATATACATTATACTGTTTACCACGGTAAACTTGGTCGAGGTAATATTTCACAGTTAGTGGCTGAGGTCTCAGTCGTTATATTTAAAGTGAACCTTTGAAAAATGTTTTGTTTAATTTATGTCGGTCCAGTCAACGCTTTATAAAATTTCTTATTTGAGTAAGTGACTGTGTCTGTCCGGCTTTTACGCTATAATTACTAAACCGAATGAAATTAAATTGGTATAAAGACTGTTTTAATGCCGGGAAGGGGCATAGGCTACCGCAGAAATATACCTACATATTCTGCGGGAAAATCTATGTAATAAACGCGACAAAAGCCTCGGTCGTAATACTGGTCTTATTTTTAGAAAAAAAGAGCGTTCTACATATTTTTGTCATTATACTTTTTAGAGTTAACCAAATATTAGTAAAGTTTAGTCCACTTGATACGATCTTGGCTACTTCTCGCCAAACAGCCTTAATAAATTATTTCGAAATCTGTGTCAGAATTTCAATAATACGTGCTTGCAAAAAATGTGTCGTTGCTTTTCCTTATTTGAATAAAACATTTTGCTGATGATGAAGTGATGCATCATGGTTTTTTATAACTTCTGATTACATCATGTTGAGGTATGACATACGTGAGCTCAGGCAGGGCCGGATCGTGAATTTGTGGGGCCCTGGGCTGAAACTATATAAGTACCTACTTGGGGGCATATATCTTAGTACTCAATTTGAGTTTTAAAAAATCTACGGGTTTTCCTTCCTGGCGTATAACTCCAGAACGCGCGAACAGATTTCCACGGTTTTGCATTCATTGAAAAGCTCTTGGGCACCGTAAAGTTTATAGCTAGAAAATTGCGGGAAAGAGCGAAGCCGCCGGGCGGAAAGCTAGTTTTTTTTATAAATATTGGTATATATTTTTTGTCTCGAGTTTCGCGATTTTCATGTATAAATTTTCCGAAAATCAACTTTCACTGAAACTTTTTGAAATTTTCATGATGTCATCATAATTTTTTTAACGCTTTGACAGCATCATAGTGCAAGACCCATCTGGTGTGGCTTAAACTTTTTAAGAGGCCTTTTACCGGAAATCGCGAAATTGCTCGGTTTCCTCATCCTAATTCTATGGTTTGCGTTCGTTGTTTGATATTACAATTACATCTTTATAATAGTTCGTTTTCTCCTCTACAATAATAGTAGAACACATTTTAGAGAACTTGTTTATATATTGAGTAATAATCATCCTCCGGATACATGTTTCGTAAAAAACGCTCGAAGACCTGTTTTTAGAGCTCTAATTTGTAGATTCTAATGAATATAGGCGATCAAACTATTTTTTATTATATTACGTATGTCCTATTCTTCAATAATGATAGAAAACATTTTCGTTAAATGCTTTTATTCTAAAGATATACCGAATTTAATAGCGACCGAAAATGCTTCGAAACAAACCTCAATAACTCCGAAGTTCTAAATCAATGGGACGTCATATTTATATCAAAATATTTATCAACATTTGCTTAAACTGTAATATTAATTTTAATTTGTAGATCGGTTTTGGTAATTTTTTATGAATAAAATAAAACTACCATAATTTAGTAGTTTTTTCATTCCGCCGGCGATTTCCCTTTAGTACCGCGCGAGCGCTTGTCGTCTGTTGAAAATTCGGAACCTATGTCGGTTGAAAATTCGGATTCTTGAAAAAAATATCGAAATATTTCGTAAAATGTCTAATAATAAATAATTTCGCGATTTCCGGTAAAAGGCCTCTTAACGTGAATTTTAATTTTATTTAACAATTCAACAGTTCCCACCTATGGGTCGAAGCAGAAAAGAAAACGTATATTTGTATGCAATTTTTAATCAATATTTTCTTATGACGTTGTCACGTATCCTCCGTAAACCGACTTTACAAACAACTATTTTACATTTTTCAAATTATGGCCTATTTTTTATCGGGATCTGGGGGCCCCTTGTAACCCCGGGGCCCTGGGCTGCAGCCCAATCAGCCCATAGGTAGATCCGGCCCTGAGCTCAGGCATGCATTGTTTTGGTTATTAGAAAATAATGTGTCCGGTCTCTCAAATGACAACGTAAAGGTAGAATACGATACCCAGAAAGCAAAATCATTGAATTTGCATCACATAATTAATTATCTACTATATATCCTTAGTATACATATATGAATACATTTCTTTCAGTCAAAAACTCTATGCATAGCTACATAGACACTATAGACAATTTCTAACGCCATTAAAGGAACTTTTTAACTTTCAATTGAAAGTATTTTGTGATAATTTTTGGTATACTCGTATCTTTCGCCAGCGTTTAGATAAATCCTTACCCATTTCGCTAAATTTCACGCACAATTAAATTATATAGACCATCAAAATAAAGACTACTGTGTACCTTATACTTTTTATCAAGGGAAAAACCGCGGACGATAAAATAGTTAATTATGAATTGTCTATACTAATATTATAAAGAGGAAAGATTTGTTTGTTTGTTTGTAATGAATAGGCTCCGAAACTACTGGACCGATTTCAAAAATTCTTTCACCTTTGGAAAGCTACATTATCCCCGAGTAACACAGGCTATATTATAGCAAAGAAAATTGCGGGAAAGAGTAAAACGCGGGCGAAGCCGCAGGGCGGAAAGCTATTTATATAGAAATTTAATCAAACCTCCGAAAGCTTAACATAACATTAACAGTTTCAATAACATGAATCAACAAGATACCGCAGATGATGGCATTTCTATATGTAGGCCAAGTAAGCAGAATTATTGTTTCATTCAAATTATCAAGCGATAAGATATTATTGAGTCATTCTCAATTGCACTTTGATAAATTAATATCAGAAAAAAGATACCTACTAATAAAAGTATTAAATCCAGAAGGATAACGGATCGTTTTTCGGGCTAAATTATATAAGGATTTTTTAAAACTTTATTAATTTTATTTACTTATTAGTAGGACTTATATTACTTTGCCTGTAAGAAAAGCCCTTAGCTATGCTATCTATGTTTAAACAAGTAAAAGGCTTTTACTTGTTTAAACATGATGCAGTCTTACAATCTTACTGCTCTTATTTCTTATTATGTATTCTAACAAAAAATAAAAACATTTTACAGTACCTAAGGATTTTGGCAAGCTAGCTTCTTTGGTTTGTAGTTTGCACTCATTGATGCGTATAGAATTTAATCCTTGTTCCGGCGGCCTATAATAAGGACACTCGGATGCTTGGTTTGGTTGGCATTTCAACAACAATGATTATTACTCTGGCAATCACTAAACTTGGCATGACATTTATTTGTTTGTGTTTTATTAATTTGTTCGGTCAACAACTTTTGTTTTCGATGGCTAAAACGCCGGGAATTTTCTTATTGCTTTTATGTTCCTTCTTCCAAAAGGTGGTTAGTTAATCTACCGAAATTGTTCTTACATTCTTTATAGATCTTCAATATAGTATAGGTACTTGAATTGTTTTATAATATTTTCTTTTTCTATAGTAATTTTCCGTTACTAAATTGCAAATTATTTATTTCAGATAGGTATAATAGGCCGGGATCCGTAGTACATGGAAATCAAGTGATTACTAACAAGCTAATTTTTGGTGAGTAGCTTCGTTTCGATGAGACGACTAAAAATATCCTATACCCAAATCTCGATTGTGGTAGCTAACAGAGATATCAAGGATTAAAAAATTCAAGGATGTAAAACCGGGATAACGGACCACGAAATTTGTCGGACAATATGTCCGTTAGATTTTATAAATATTAATTAAGTATACAACAAAAAATCAGCTGGTTAGTAATCATAGTAATCATTTAAATTGACCTCGTTTTCGACACATTTTGGAAATGGCGGACTCTTTGATCAAACCATAGGTTTTGTAGGACAAACATGTTTTTATATAATTTAGATGATTATCTTGAGATATAACATATTGTCCTACAAATTTCGTGGTCCGTTATCCCAGTTTTACATCCTTGATTTTTTTAATCCTTGATATCTCTGTTAGCTACCACAATCGAGAGTTGGGTATAGGATATCTTTGGACGTCTCATCGAAACGATGCTACTCACCAAAAATTAGCTTGTTAGTAATCACTTGATTTCCATGTACTACGGATCCCTGACTATAATCTCACGTCAAATTAAGCCTTTTGATATTTTACCTACAACAATTTCACGTCCTGTTTGGTTATTACGTGAGTTAGGTTTCGGATTCTCTAGATTAATGTTGACTAAATTATTGGGAATGCATTATTTATAACTGAGATATGTTCGCTTATAAGATCTTTCAATATCCGTTCTAGATTCCCTGAAAAGTTCCTTCTCTAAGAATATCTAGATGTGTGGTTCTTTCAAGGTCTGCTGGTGAAAAGGTGTTCATGTTCATATTTCATAGAATCGATTGACTGAAGCTTTATATAGATGTTTTACGTGTGGAACTGCTTGCATTATATCGATTATTCTTTCATTGGACAACCTTGATTTTAGCCTTGAAATATTTCCAAAAAAATATGTTATGGGAAATCTTAAAGACATTTTCCCTAGCTAGCCAAAAACGTGTTTCTTTTTTTATTAATTTACCAAACAACCATACTGACATTGTACATTGTAAGTATGGAGCAGAAAAAAAAACATTATTATTCGAGATCATCATTGTTAAGGCAGATTGCGGAGAGTTTAATTAATTCTAGTTGGGGGCACGAAAATTAAGGAAATATTGGTTACCGCTATAAAAAGCAAAAAACTAAATTTCATAAAAAATAAAAGCCTAGCAAATTACACAAAAACACATTGATAACGTCGAAATCAGTTACATATTTTGGCAAAATCTACAAAACATTGCCGGGATATGTAGCGTATGTGTGAATTTATTAGACACAATGCCAACCATTTAGTTATTTTGGTATGTAGCAAAGTTTTTTAAATAGATTATGTAGGTATATCGTGGATTTAACCGACAGTGAGGATCTTTCAGTGGAACGTACGTGACATGGCGGGGCATGTCGCACTTCACTTGCGCTTTTATGAGAAGAATGCATTTAAATAAAGTATTTAACCGACACGTGATGTCTCCTTACAGTAGGAAAATACAGTGTACAGTACAACATAATTAATGGCATTTACGTGTTAGACTCCATTGAGTTCAGACGTTTGGTGAATAGTGACGTGAAAATGTTGAAAGCTTAAGTGTTTTCAAAGTGTTAGTGAAGTGAGCAAGTGATTGTTATTCATGAGCATTATTCAAATATTACTGCTGAAGTCGCGGGGAGACATTCAAGAATTATGGATGCTACTGACGCTCAAAGTAATTTTGTTTGAATTATCCTACTTTAACGATAATACTACAAATGTAAAAGCTTTGAGATTTCATAAAGTTAATTGTAATGGGATTATAATTACGACTTGGGAGGTCTAGTTGTAACTGATACCTATCGAATTCACGGAATTCAGCAACACAAGCTTATCAGATGTCTAATGTATTGGCGTCCTAAATTTCACAATAATTAGATATTTGTGAGCCTATTTCTCCTAATTTTCATAAGTTACTAAATTCAATGTAATATAATAAGGGTAATTTTTCAATATCTATTATAACTAATTTCGTATTACCTTAGAATTCGGGCAATGTTATTATTTCTTCAGTGTTCATATAGTAGGGGAGGCCATGATGCTAAATGGGTCTTTACTCGAGCGTCATAGAGACCTATTGGGTTGCAAAGCTTAGATGTTAGAAAGAAAAAAAAAAGATTTTTAGATGTGTTTCATCGGTGGTATCAAGAGATAACAATATTGAAACTATTTTTAAACTTTTTTATAATTAAGTTTATATTAAAAAAAAAGAGAATAATGATTAAACATTGTTGTGTTTGTTATAGGGAGCGCACGCGAAGGCGGATTGGTATGGCGCGGGTGTTCCGCCAGTTGCGACGCCGAAGACGGCGCAGCGGGAACGCTCACCGATGGGAACGCCAACCCAGGAGACAAGGTAAACCTTAATTGGATATTTATAAATGGAACTCTAAAGAGTCAGCAATATTAGACGACATTATGTTTGTCTTTGCTACGAAATACGTAGACAAGCTAAGAACGCTACGGCATACGTAGACGATCTACGAATGCTACGAAATACATAGACCAGCTACGAACGCTACGAAACACGAAGTAGGTACAACTCCATCGATCTCTATTTTAATTCATCCATTTATCTAACTGTGAGATATTAGATGATAACTATTTAATAAAATATTTACATAGATTGTTTGAATGTAAGTAATTTTGTGAAAGGATATTTCAGACTGATACAGCTGAAAATTTTTAAATATTATAAGGTAGGCTCGAGTAAATAAATGGACAAAATTATGTTTGAAGTATTAGTTTAAGTATCAAATGTGTTGTATGTAGATTGGTCAATCCTACATATAGTACTTAGACCATCTACTACGATAGCTTTGAACTACGTAGGGCATCTACGAATGACGCAGGTTTTCTACTACATAGAAGACGTAGCAAGCCGTGAAGGTCGCATAGCCCGCCCATCTGACTTTAAACCCTAGGAAATTCAATAAGAATACGTAGGTTATCTATGAATGACGTAGTTAATAATGATACTACTGCTATCGTAATTATAAATAATATTAAATACTGCTGGACAATTCTCACAGCAATATCCCCGTGTATGCTTGTGTTACGGGTGATAGATTTCTGATATACTTAATATAATATACATTTATTATAGATATTTGTTATTATACTTAGTAACACCCAGACACTCGGAACAAATATTTGCGGATCGTATAAATTTTTGTCACGAGACGGGAATCGAACCCGCAACCTCTAGCGTCGTAGGCAGATCTTCGATACAGATACTACTATCGCAATAAGTACATGATATAGCTTTAATTATCCCAGGTATGATGTGAATATCGTTGCTTTTTCTAGCGGTCTGTCTGAAGGTCGTTTTCAAGTAATTTTCCAACTCGCGATCCTCAGTTATAAAACACGAGTGGACTATAAAGCTTATAGAGCACTTCAACGGCTTGGCGCACCACTCTAGGTACAGAATAGGATTACAAGATACTTATTTCGTGCTAGAGTTCTGAAGAGCAACTGCGTTCTTCATCGACGAGAAAATCTTATCGCAAATATTTTATTTTATTCAAACGAAGCCATTTTATTCAAAGGAATTTTCCACTATAAAGATATTGAGGAATTTATTCGATTTTCTTTTGCATGTAATTTTGAAATTTCATTTTGTAAGTAGCTATTGAATTTTAAATGATTCTCAGAAATGGTTTACGGTGATAGGTACAATTCACTTAGCTCCAAACGAGACAAACAAACAGATTGACTCACAAAGTTATGGATATGACATTGTTTGCTTACTTTGCGGTTCGTTTCAACATTTGCTTTGACCTAAGACATCGGACAATATATTTTTGGGACGCCGTAAACTTCGGACGAACTTGGCACCGTTAAAAACATTAAAGAATGTTTAGGATAACTCTACGCTGATCGAGATTTAACGATATAGGAAATATATTATTTGATAAATAAATCTTTTTGCCTCTCGGTTTTTCCATTACACGCAGTATTTTGGTGAACCGGTTTAGGTAATAACATAGTCATATATCATTAACCGAAAAATTGGTCAGTTTCTTCGCACCGTGTAAAAGAGTGAGGATGTCCCGTAATAGTTCAGACTGCTTGCCCAGCCCACATTTTCCCTCAGATATTTTATGCAATCTTTTTGGTTAACTAGCGGTGCCCGCGACTCCGTCCGCGTTTGTATGGGGGGCCACGTCTAATTATAGCTGGAGCAAGAATTTAAATAGCCTATCCTGTGTCCCATACCTTTAGAGGTATTTCTACCAAATTTCATCAAAATGGGATCATTAGTTAAGAGTTATGGCGGAACTTACATACAGAAAAAAAAATCGTCAATATAGTTTTAGTATCATATAATGGGCCTATAAACCCAATATCTCTGAAAACAAACTAACTTACTCCATAACGATATATCGACCCATATACATCGACCCTTACAGTTTTTTTATTAGGTTAGATATTTCTCCGTTTTTCCATGGAAAGCTTAAAACTGTCGTTAATAAAATCGAATGAGATGGCGTTCAGATATGTAACGTAATGCTGTTTGCAGTTGGAGGGGTCGAGCGCAGCTGCGGACGACCCTGTTCACCTCAAGAGACGGGTGGGACTCTTCAGTGGGGTGGCTCTAATCGTTGGCACTATGATCGGTGAGTACCATCATGAATACTGACTTCTTAACAAAACTGATAGATGGCGCAATCAGTGCTTAACTGATGATATGAGGTATGGGATAAATTCAAGCTCTTACGTAACTCCTCGATAGCGTAGTGGTTAGCGCAACCAGGGCTAAACTGGGTTACGTGGGTTCGACTCCCACTCGAGGACCAAGGTTACGTTGTGATCTCGTAATTTTTCCCATACCATTTTCTAATAATTTAGAAAACTTAAGTGAGAGTCAATCACTTGTCTGTAACCACAAAAGAACACAATATAGTGCTACTTACTTTAGGTACTTCTAATTTTAGAAAAGCGAAAGTTTGTATGTATGTGTGTTGCTCTTTAACGCGAAAAAAACTTTCATTTCAGAATAATACATAAGCTACTTTTTACCAAGGAAAAAAACCATTATAACGCGGGAAAAGCTGCGGGTGGAAAGCTAGTACAATATAAATGAGAAAAGTTATTAGTGTGAGTTTGTTACTCGTTCACAAAGATACTTTTTATTAGGAGTACAAATATGTTTCCTTCTTTCAAACAAAACAACTAAATTAAATTAATTCGATACCTATTTTGGTCAACTCGATCCACACAGTGACACACATAGTGTCAAACTTGGAAGTTAATGCCCTTTCATTTATGTCAGGGTTAAATATCAAAGTAATGTGTGTGGGGTGGATCGATTACCTAAAATAACAGTATTACTAGATTAGCCCAGCAATAGGCACACGAATATATTAAATTATGTTAAAAATATCAGTATGTGAGCAGGATGCAATAAACACACACACACACACAGATAAGTAAATACACTTCAAACAAAACACCCCGTCGTTTTTCGTCAGGGGTTATGGCGGAAACACGATATTAACACTATCTGGGCCCATGACACACGCTCGTTTCGACGGCACGGTGTGAAAGTGCTACAGCCTATAGTGCTGCAACATCGAGCTTGGGCATTGAATGTGTTAAAACGCAACGCGACCCGATGAAACGTAACGCGTGTTCAGTTGAATCATTTTGTATTGTTTTCTATGACCACAATATGAACAACCGGTGCGTCGCGCGTATTAGATGTTTTTTTAATGATATATATACCTATTCTACTCGTTTCGACTTTGTCTAATACAAATTAAAAAGTAATATTAGTAAAGTAAAAATGATTTCGGCTTAAAGACATTTATTCTCATTTTCTCATAAAGAAATTTACTATTAACTTTAAATGAGAAATTTAAATTTAATAAAAAATACTCTATCATAATTTTTGTAGGAACTACGTTTCTGTATTTACTCAAAACCTTGAAATCGTAACAGTGCAAAATTCCTACAATTTAGATAAATTGTATAGAACATATCTCACGTTCCAATTGATTGTTTCCCATTTAGCGACTGGGTACTTTAAAATAATGAGCACATTACCAATCGTCGGTTTTACAACTCGTTAGAATAAGTTTACTATTGAACTTAAAAACATTGCCCGACAACTGTTAAACAAATCTCAATAGTCCATTGTTCTGAAAAACTCACATCATGTTTCTAAGAAGGAACTTGAGTAGGTAATTTATGTATTTCTGTTAGCACCAGCTAGATAAAATAAAATAAAATAAAAAGAGCCTTTATTGCTGTACTTACATAACATGATAGGTACTAACTAAACTAAACTAAATTTTGAATTTATTCCTTTACAGCTTGTCTCTCGACAAAGGCCTCCTCTAGTTCTTTCCACCTTGTGCGGTCTTTGGCGCTGCGTGTCCAATCTGGGCCGGCTAACTTTTTGATTTCGTCTTCCCACCTTTTTATTTGTCTACCTTTGTTCCTTTTGCAGTTACGGGGATACCATTCAGTCACTATTCTTGTCCATTTTTCCCTTTTTTCACGTAGTATGTGCCCTGTCCATTTCCATTTCAAGCGCTTGCAAGTGTTGTAGATGTTTTTAAATTTCGTTTTGTTTTTTATAGTTTCTAATCTTACTCTGTCTTTCACTTTAACTCCAGTAATATTCCTTTCCATTCCATTCTGGCAAACTTGTAGCTTTTTAAGTTGTTTTTCAGTTAGTGATCAGGTCTGACAACCATATGATAGGCATGGGAGAATGCATGTGTTAAATACTTTCCTCTTGGCTTTCATGGGCATATCCCTGTTTTTCATAATCTCGCTCAGAGACCAAAAGTTTCCAAGTATTAGCTATCCTTCTGTCTAGCTCTTTTTGCATTGTATCTGTTGTGGATATTAGCTGACCGAGATATACATACTCCTTCACATACTCTATTTTCCTGCCATTCATTTCGATGTCTTTTTCGATTGAGTTAGTCATTACTTTTGTTTTTTTTGTTTGCTTAACTTCTAAAGCGCCACAATGAGTATTCATTATCACCCCTATTTACGTTCCCACTGCTGGAACATATTGACGTCATTGTCTCTGACGAGAGAGTTTCACCCATGTTTCACCACGCTGGCTAAGTGCGGGTTGACATACTTGACACACATATCCTTCAATCTTTTTAAAGTTCTCAGAACATGCCAGTTTACCCACGATGTTTGCCTTCACCGTAGAACACGTGTTTTCAAAGCGCACATATTTTTTTGCGGGGCTTGAATCCACGACTTTTGGAATGAAAGTCGAGTATGCTCCCACTTAGAGAACACGATGATTAAATTCGATATTATTTTTGAAGTTAAATATTAGAGATTAAATAAAACCTATTAACTTTCATTTGTTTGATATTGGAAGTCATCTTGTGTATCTACCTATATTTTGTTTATCGAGGACGAGGACACTGAGGAAACTTAATGCATTTTTGGCAATTGCTCATACGGATACAAAACTTATGTGTTGAAAAGTAATAAAAAGATCTAATTTATGAGTGTGATTTATAGTTTTGAGACTTTAGAGCATAATATTATGATAAACATACCCTTGGCTTACTATACAAATACAATACATCTGCCAAAATCAATTAAATTAAATGGAGAAGGTATTTCAGAAGTACCTAGTACATGATGTTGTTTGTTGTGTATGTGCTACTTAGCTCTTAGTCTATCTATATTATTTGTATCTTAGATGGTAGTAAATTTACGGTGGCATCTTAGTGACGCAGGAAATGGGAGACATATTTATCTGGCTAAATTTTAGTTGCCGTTATTTAGACCTAATAAAATAAGATTCTGTAATTTATTGACATTTTGGAAAGTGATTGTACCTAATATGCCCAAGGAAAACGCGCTCTTTAACCTTTGTGTAGCGTTTTCGTCGTATAAGTATATTCACCCATATTCTCCATGTAGTCACTAAGAAGGTAGGTGATATAAATGCGAAATCTATCGATTGACGTAATTCATAATATTTTAGTTTGTTTTAACGTCTTTGTCATAAATACACAGTACCTACATTATTTCGTCTTAGTACTTAGTTACCTTAACACTAGAATTTGCGTGTATATTATTATGATCTATGTAGGTTCGTAGGTATCTAACATTTCACACAATACCGATTATATTCTCCCATAAACTAACGCCTACACAAAAGTATACAAGACGCGGGCAAACCCCTTATCCAAACATTGCTGGAGTCACGAGATGAATTTATTGCGTCCATCCCATGCTGAATTCATCACATGATTACGAAAGACGATAACGTCACTGTATTATTCATAATATATTTACTTATGTTGTTTAACTGATCAGTGATCACACATGCTGTTTTAGGTACCGTGTAACTATATCTACAATGACTTATTTTGTTACATGTTATGTTGCAATGTCTATCAACTGTCTCAGATTCTCTAGTGTCCCGTAACACAAGCTTAGAGCTCACAACGATGTTAAATGTGAGTAGATAATAAATCAATACCTAATATTGATTTATTATCTACTCACATTTAACAGCGGATAACAGAATATTTGTCCGATTCCCATGGGAAAATCAAAACCTATCCAGAGCTTAACTCATGGTCAGGGTCATGCTTCTGATTTTATTATAATTAGAGTTATTCTAAACGGTAAAAGAATTTCAGAAAGAAAAAGTAAAGAGTCTGAAGATGTGCGATAAACAGATTTACGAGATTTCATGGCGCGAGTTTTTCTTGCGGTGGATCGGACGGTTTTATTACACTGTAATATACAAAGATGATTTAAACGCTTTACGTACATTTAGCTATTGCTAGACTAAAGAAAGGTAGGTGGCTAGTTCTTAGAAAACATAAAAAGAGCAAAAGCAACATTTAGTACCCTTTTAACCTTGCAGGAATTCGTAATACGATTTTATGATGTACCTACTAACTCACGGCCCCGATAGATTCTTTGCCCGAGTTATAACAGCTCTTCTTGCGGAAAGAGGTGTATTGTAATGATTAAAAGTCGCCTCTACATTATTGATATATCAATTCTAGAGTTTCATTTAAATCCTTTTAGTCTTAAAACTCTTCCATCCACCCATAATATTTACGATGTTTTGTACAGTGCAGAATCTGCAGTAGGTATCTATCTAGTCGTCACCTTATTTGACTAGGTAGATCAAATATATTGCTTTAAGATCAAATATATTGAATTAAATGAAATGAAATATTGCTTTCAATAGTCTAAATGATTACTTTTTCATTGTTTCAGGATCAGGAATATTCGTCTCGCCCTCTGGGCTGTTGGAGCGCACGGGCTCAGTGGGCATAAGCTTCATCATTTGGATGGCTTGTGGCTTACTGTCATTGCTCGGTAAGCTACCTAGGGCACCAATTACTTCACCGAGCACGCAGTAGGCGGATAAATGAAGGACCAGTTGGCTTATTCTCGTAATCGTACCGTCGCGTCGCGTTCGGCGTCGTCGACGAGGATGGTTGAGATCCGATTCAAGCTTTAGCGATTATGAGAATAGACCTATTTCACTTTCAAAATTTTCGTGAGTTATACTATTCATTTTGTACAACGGGAATTACTCACGTATTTACATAGGACTTAAACAACTCTCGACGTTTCGACCACAACAAGAGCAGTCTTTATCAGGAGGAGTGAGCGTCCCGCCGTGCGCGCGACCTGAGAGGAGACGGGGCACGTCGAGAGTTGTTTAACTCCTATGTAAATACGTGAGTAATTCCCGTTGTACAAAATGGAGAATAGACCTGATAATGTTGTACAAACTTTCTCTAATACAGAAATTTTAAACTAAGGAATTCATATTTTAGTTAAGTTAATTTGTGTCTATCTCGCCTTTCAGAAACAAGGCGTTTGTTGATTACAATTTTAATTTACAACAAAGTAATTTCCTGATTAAGATTTTGCTTAGTAAAACGTTCATTTAATATTACAAAATTAGGGTTAAAATGTTATTACTGTTTAAATATACCTTTTCTAGACGTTTCTTGTAATATAAAATGTTTAAATATGTCAAACAAACCAAAAACGCTCCAAAAATGTGATATGGGTCCATTTAGGATACCTAACAGGCTTAGTTCCCTCGTTATCTAGGTCGTGCAGAGAGGATTAGACTGGGCTAATTACTTAATACCTTTCAGCGGTTGACTTGGGCAAGATTTTATCAAAGTCCCGCTATTTAAGGTTTCTACTATGTACCTAATTTATGTTAGAGATTCTTCAAATAAAATAAGCGAAAAAGTAAAACGAAAATAATTTCATGTAAATATATAAAAAAATCGCCCTACTTAAAACAGACACTTAATTTGACAAACATCGACATAGGCTCCATCCATGACACATGGCTTTAGGAAAAGCGCGTGTAAATCCAACATCAAAACATTGCACAGGTATGCCGAAGCAATCTCCGTTTATTAAAATCGTTATTGTATACATACCTACAACCAATTTAGTATAATTACCGCGCTTACCAGGCGGGTTTGGTAATGATGGTTATCGCAGTGAGTTAGGTTAGCCAGTCTTCTGGTACTTCAGGGCTGTCTCTTAGTCGATTTTAAGACAGCCTCGAGAAGAGTTGTGGTAGTAATATTTGGGCGGCACCTTACGGCACAATACTGATGTATATAATTTTACAATTGTCCAGGGGCGCTCGCATATGCGGAGCTGGGAACTATGAACACGTCGTCGGGGGCTGAGTACGCCTACTTTATGGACGCGTTTGGTGGACCGCCTGCATTTCTATTTTCATGGGTAAAGTAATCATTACTATGCCATATTTATTACTTAGCTTTCTGCCCCAAGGCTTAGTCCGCGTTAATATAATTTCCCCGCTGTAAAAGTATCCAGGATAGGGTATTTAAGGATAAGACGTGGACCCCATACAAACGTGGATGCAGTCGCGGGCACCGCTACTAAAGAATAATTTTATTTCAGGTATCGACTCTGGTGCTGAAACCGTCACAAATGGCCATAATTTGTCTGAGCTTCGCAAAGTACGCGGTGGAACCGTTTGTGTCTGAGTGCGAGCCACCCAACTCCCTGGTCAAACTTGTGGCGGTCATATCTATTGGTAAGAACACCTACGATATCTTTTTTTTATACCACTGAGATGGCTCAGATGAAAAGCACAGAGCAGAAACTCCCCGCTGTCGATCATAATACCTATATCGTATTTTATAGATCTTGTGTAGCTACGCAACGTTTAGCTACATTCGAATGCAATAAAGATATTTTTAGGTAAACTGCAGATCAATATTTAGTATCTACCTTAGTTGGTACGTAAATATATAATTTTAATTTCATATGTAGAGACCAGACAACCAACAAAAAATAAATGTAAAACTTTAAAATTATTTTGTCTCACAATGTCATGCAAATAAAGATAATTTTTCTTGAAAACTCATAAAACAGATTTAAAAAATACATTTTGGCAGCAAAATTTGTTTTAGAATAGTTTTGAAGTTGGTTTTGGTGATTTAATATCCGCTTTGGCAGGCAACAAGATGAGGTCAATAATTCTGTTTTATGAATATAAGTTGCCATACCTACTCATAATTGTGAAAAGCTGTTCAGCAGCGCGTGCCGCTGGCCGGATTGGTCTTTTCGTAAGTAGGGACGAGTAGTTAAGTTCTTGTATAGACAAAGATTATACATTTATAGGATTAGCCATCAAGCCTTCATGTTATTAGTTAGAATTTTCCAAGAGCATTACAGTTAATTGTTTTGTATCCTGAAATATTTATACAAGTAATGAACAACCGTCTTGGTATTCATTAGACTATTCTGAGCCCCACTGGCGCCCACTGAATCTAACAATCCAATTTATTCGCCCGGCGACAGAGCAAGAGTATAATTAGGCACCTACTTACGGTTTCTCTGTTACGTTCCAATTGAAAAATTCTGATGTATCGACGAAGATCAATTAGACGAATGGCGTATTGAGAGGTTAACGGCATTTGGATGACTTTTGAGTATTTTTGTAAAATGCACGCGTTTTTTGCTAATAGGTATTGTTATAACTTCAATCGAAAACGATCGCAGTAGATTTCGATTTATTAGTATTGACTAACATTTGGTAGGAAATTTTCTCTAGTAAAATCAATAATCCTCTAGCAAAAGCTTGCCTGCCATGCTTAAGCTCACGAGATAGTTTTATAGATCTCATTACAATGTACCTTCCACTGTAGCCTTTGTCAGTAGTAAGAAGATTTAATGAAATAAGTATTTTAGAATAGATTTTGTGCAGAAATGTAATATAGGTAGTATATCTTAAGTTAGATTATTATTTCTTTAGGTACCTTGAAAGCAATGACAAAATGTTGTTTCTCTTGTTCCAGTGATGATATTGGCGGTAAACTGCTACAGTGTGAACTTGGCAACTAACGTACAGAACATATTCACAGCAGCTAAGCTGGTAGCAATCGCCATCATCGTATGTGGAGGAGCGTATAAACTTATACAAGGTAATAAGAAAAACACCGGAACAAATAAACATAAAACCAACATAATTTATTCGTCACCACTATGTTTCTCGATATTTACTTATTGTAAAATTGTTATGTATAAATTTAATAATAAATATTACATTCATCATCATTGTGAGGGGTTCCATTATAAAATGTTTAATTTACCAATTAATAGTCATTCGATATCAGTATTAAAGTCATTCACATAAAGTTCATAATCATCTGGGTTGTAAATATAGAAACTGACGGGAGATGTGTCCGTATGGCGCAGGTAATACGAGACATTTACAGGAGCCTAACTTCGCCTCAAGCACGGCGACTTTCGGCAACATTGCCACTGCGTTCTACACGGGCCTTTGGGCCTACGACGGTTGGAATAACCTCAACTATGTCACTGAAGAGATTAAGAATCCATCCAAGTAAGTGCATACTAAAACTTGAAACAATTCAAACACACTTTACAAGTTCAAAATGTTACTTACAAAATGTTCGTAAGCTGAAAAAGACTAGTTTCTATGAAACAACTCTCTCTTATGCGTATGCCTACAAAGATTCATAGAATATTTTAGCAATAACGATAGCTATGTTCCTTTTTCAAACAAGATCTTTGCTTTGGGCTATACTTGCTACTTAATTATTGTATTAAATTATAAAGCAGCTTTTTGCTTATTGCTTGACTTACATAGCCTAAGTTAGTAACCTTATAAACTAAGTCAGTAACTTTATAAAATAAGTCGATTTTCTTTCGTAAGGTGTAAAATCTAGCCAAAAATCTTACTAAATAAGCACTACGTTAAATCTATTTTGTTCACAATATAATAGTGTTGCGAAGGCCAGACGCCAATTTTGTCAATCAACGGCTACCTCGCCAGACCATTGCTTACATTATTATCCGACTTTGACGTATATGAACAAAGGGACACTTGTATTCTTTCTAATATTTATTATACCCATTACAGTGGAATAGAAAAATTGCGTATTTGTGATGTCAAAGTCTAAATAGCACATTGTTGGCAATGATCCACGGAGAGTGGGAATTCATAGCAATTCTAGTTACCTACATCAAATGGAGCGAAGCGGCTCTACTAATGATTACCTACCTTTACCATGCGAGTTGATATTATTTTCAATTAAACGGACGTCTGTTTTTGCTTTGTGTTACAAATAGTGGCAGATGTTTGGATTTGTGTCTCAAAGTAACATTAAAACAAACAAGCTTTCCTAAATAAGTTACGTTGATCTTCCCTATCTAATCAATAACCTGTAACGACCACTTGCACTAACGTTTATAGAATGTATGTAAACTGTTATGTGCTGAAACAACTGTGATTTTAAATTTATAAGTTTAACAAATTCATTGAAATTTTAGGAACCTGCCACTTAGTATAGTAATCGGTATCCCACTGGTCACGCTATGCTATGCGCTGGTGAATGTGTCCTACCTAGCCGTGATGTCGGTTAGCGAGATGGCGGACAGCGAGGCTGTAGCCGTCACATTTGGAAACCGACTGCTTGGTCCATTGGCATGGTTGATGCCTCTGGCCGTGACTATTTCTACCTTCGGCTCGGCTAATGGAACGCTGTTTGTGGCGGGAAGGTATGTATTCTATCGTTTAAGGTTTACAGGCTATGCGACTCATTCATAAAACAGAAAGTCTTATAAAAGTGCTACATTTAATGTTAAATCTTTATGTTATGGTCTCTATGTTTGAAACCTCCGCAGTCAACATTTGCGTTGATCAACATACAACCTTTGAAGGAAATTATGATCCACAAAGGTCGACCCAACTGGTCTGCATACCCGGTGGTTGTATTTCATTAGTTAGGTATTTTCACACAAAATTTTACAAAAGTAAACTAGGTAGGTACCATACATTTAAAACAAATCGTAGATATCACAGAAATAATCATATTTTTACGCCTTGCAGGTTGTGTTTCGCGGCGTCTCGAGAAGGTCATTTACTAGACATCCTATCGTATGTCCACGTTCGTCGATTTACTCCCGCACCGGGACTTATATTCCATGTAAGTTTTCAATAATGACATTTACCCATATTTAATCTGTTTAACCTGAATAATAATTTTAAATTAAATTTATCTATATTTAATCCATGTAATCGAATATCCTATTAACAACTAAATATATTCACTGGGCAACATTGTACAGCGTAAACAACTTCATAAATAACTTTTAATGCATTCAGAACACGTATGTTGGGTAACATCGGAGACAGTATACTGACCTACCTTATATAAAATCAGAGCAAGAAGTCCTTACTCTCAATTCTATTTTACAAGTTTTGCGGTACCTACATGAAACACGAACATGAAACGGTACATGACATACGAAATTGCACTTACCTTAAACGATCTTCCTTTGTTACAGTCTCTGATAGCCGTTGCGATGGTGCTGTACGGGACGATAGATTCGCTGATAGATTTCTTCTCGTTCACGGCATGGATATTCTACGGAGGCGCCATGCTGGCTCTGATCGTCATGAGACGCACAAAGCCCCATGCACCGCGCCCATATAAGGTAAGTCTATAAAATATAATTCTTAGTCTTTAACTTGATTGTAGAATTGTATGTAGAAAAGAGAAAGTGTCCTCCACACTCATATTGAGATAAACGGGCAATACACGAACCTTATTTACGTAGACTATTGATCAACCGATTTCGATAGTCTACGTAAATAAGGTTCGTGTATTGCCCGTTTATCTCAATATGTCCTCCACACCTTTCCTTTTCTACTTAAAACGCAGTTAGAAGTTAAAAGTCCAGCTTTTGCTACTATCTCAATTGAGTTTTCTACATAAAACCATAGACAAAAATTACAGACAATTTAGTCTATGATAAAACACAGTTAGAAGTTAAAAGTCCAGCTTAGGCTACTGTCTCATTCTTTCACTTTTTAAACTCCTTGGCCACGATATCTCCTGAATGAAACTGAACATCATAGACCTGAGATCCTGCATGCCTTAACAATTAATAAAGAGGATACCTAATTTAGAAATTTTCCTTATGTATTTCAGGTCCCAATAGTGATTCCGTACTTGGTGCTGTTCGTGTCCACATACCTGGTGGTGGCGCCGATAGTGGACAAGCCGGAGTGGGAGTACCTGTACGCGGCGGCGTTCATCGGGGCAGGCATGCTGGTGTACCTTCCATTCGTCAAGTGGGGGTACTCTCTGCCATTCATGGGTATGGGACTTACATTTTTAAAAATTCAATTATGGAATGACATTCGAAAACTTCCATGTTTTGGTCTTCTGTCCTTAAGTAGGTATCTTACTCGCTGCAATTCTAGGGTTCTAGGATACTTCCATTTAAAAAAAATATGTTGAATTAGGTAAGGACAATTGAAAACTTCCATCTTTTAGTCATCTGTACTTAAGTAGGTTCAGACAGATCTGGTCAGGTAATCTATTCATGGAAATGTGTTTATCGCGTTATCTACAAATAGGCAGCAGGTAGGTGTATTATTCCGTGTACAGTGCCAATTTACTGTGATCATAAACACGCCTAGTGAGCGTGGTGATTATACCAAGTCCCTAAGACCTACAATGGGTTGTCTACTGGGAGACTCGTGCAGTATTGATGTACCTAACATGATGCTGTCTTTAAATGGAACATTTTGGTTACAAAGCGTTAGTTTTATCTCAGTAATATAAATTTAAAATATGATATTTCTTTTTGCAGATAAAATTACTGTCTTTCTTCAAATGGTACTGGAAGTGGTGCCAACGTCGACGACATTCGAGTACTAAAGGGTGGTAGTCTGTGCTAGACTATAAAGAAGCATTTGTGACAAAAATAATTATGAATCGTTAATTTTTACCATATCTGATAAAGTTTGGTTTTGGATGCGTATTGTTCATTATTCTATGGTCGATGTCGCTATTAAGATAAAGTGAGGCTTAAGAATAGCAGCACTGTTGAGTGAAAATTATGAAATAAAAGTGTAGAAATGACCTTGTGAAATTATTAGACTTATATTTTTTGACTGAAGTACTAACATAAACTGAAGATTTTACCAAATTTGTATTTGTAGAGTTCAACGATTGATTATATTGGACGTTTTATACTTTTATCAGTGTTCCCATAGAATCAACTATGGCTGTTATTGTATAAGCCTTTTAGTAAAGCAGTAAAATGAGTAATGGCATGCTTAGCCTAAACAATGGCAATACTTTCATTAGTGTAGTCTCATAATTCTACATTTCGTTAGTTTGCACGAATCATTCCTTGTGGGGTAATAGTTTTGCGACAAATTTTATCTAAGCATTAAGAACAATCTAGGTAATCATGATTATAAAAAAATATGGAGCTATTGACCTGGATTGAGCTATCAGTAGATAACTTCAGGGTCATAGCAAGGAGATCTGATACATCAAATTAAATGGTATGGTCAAGTCAACGTAAATGTATAAAGGAAAAATAAATAAAGAGGTCAAATCATTCATTTTATAACAACGGGAATTACCAACTAAACTCATGACAACTATTTATAGAACACTCACCTCAAGTAACGAATCTAAAGATAGGGCATAAATAATTTCACCACACGCGCTGTAGACGTGTCGTATTCGTCAGTTCGTCTTCGCTAAAAATAATTGTAATATGATTTCTAGATTGTTGTTACCCGTTTTGAGGCTGATTTCGTCAAAACTTGCCGCCCTATTCGTGTCACTAAGTCACTATGAGTGATTGTGCTAAACTCATAGTTATAGCTCATTTTCATCATAGACAACCTTAGTAATTATACGTAGTAATTTGTTTAATATTGTTTGAATTAGATACTTTAGGGATTTTTGACATGGGGTAGCAAAATAACATGTACCTATTTCTTACAATGAAATAGAAAACTTATTCAAACTATGTCTATTGTCGACTTAGAGCTTGCGATTCTTCTATTTCGAGATTTAAAACTAAGAGAGAAACAATGATTGTAAGATTTTATCGAATAAACTGTACAAAACAATTATTTTATGACAAAAATCCCATTATAAAGACTAAAGTGTGTTTAACAAGTAGTTTTGGAGTTACATAGACGGATAAGTTCTGTGATCGGTAAAATTTGGTCCTATCATTCCTTACCGGGGCAAAGCAAGCCGTCTATGTTGTTAAAGTATTTTTAATAATTATGATATTTGCTTGAATCGTTTTTATTACATTTTTAGGTGACGTGTAGTAAGCCCAAAGTATAAGGCTTAAAACCCATATTTTTATCGCGATATTCATATTGTTACTTAGAGTGAATTATTATAATGTAATCACGGGCACACGATAAACACCTAACGATGTGATATTGTTACGGTTCAAATCTAATGGTTTTTATTTTTATGTATTGTGTCAAAATACTACCTATACAAAACAATATAAGAATAGTCTATGTGTGTATCTCTGAAAGAGACAGAATTATTTATTGTTATAATAATATACTACCATTGAAATAAATTTTAAATAAAGACATGAAATCGTAAGGTCCTTGATGTTTCATTTTACGAAATAAAAGATGTTGATAGGTCAACAATTTTATATTGTTGTTTATACGCAAAGATCACAGATCTTCGAACATTTCAATACCATTTAAAACATTTTGACTATGTTTTACTATAGGTACAGTTAAAATGAGAACAATTTTTGAACACAATTCAGAAGCAATTCATCAAAACATTCCAAAATACATAGATATAGATATACACTATAGGAAATGAATGTATTCGAGAATTTAATATTAACACTTACACTACAATATTGCACTAGCACATTAAAATGTTTAATTCCGCTTCGTAAACTTAATTCACCTGACCTAATTCACCTAGGTGAATTAAATACACTTTTAGTAAACTTAAAGCACCTGGGTGCATTAACATTACTTTTAAAAAACTTTATTCACCTTATTCACCTGGGTGCATTAAATTTACTTTTAAGTATACTTTATTCACCTTGATGAATATAATAGACGAGTGCAATTTATATTCTCTTTGGACGAGTGCTCATGTCATGTTGACACACAATTTATTTGCAAAAAAGTGGTTATTAGGGGCCGTCCATTAATCACGTGAGGCTCAAAAGGGGGGGTAGGGGGTACGGAAAACATCACGAAACATCACGAGGGGGGAGGGGGGGTCTCGTTAGACATCACGTGTATTAATTTTATTTATTTTTTGCCAAAAAGCGCTATTTCTGCTGAGAATGCCTTATGACCTGTATTGCCCTAGCCTGCAGAAGGATCGTAAGTTTCTTATGGAAAGAATATGTCAGCAGTGTGGGCAGTACTTCTGCACTAAAAAAAAGAGCAAAAGAGTGCCATGGGCACCATACTGCCCACGAAACTAAAACTGTTCGGCCCACGCGTATCCTCACGCTACAAGGGAGGGAGGTTCTCTGCGTAGTGCGCGAGGATGATGGTACCGAGTGGCTTGACGAAACCGAAGTTAATATGTCACAAACCTCTTTGCCAATAACAACTGCTAGTGAAGAAGAAGCTTTACCAGTTGTAACCTTAAATGCAAGTCTTGCAAACTCCGTGGGACGAAGACAACATTAATTAATTAATCATTAATTTTATTGCAAATACATTATTTAAAAAATGTTTTATGTTAAATGTTTTTCGAATCAAAACTCAATTTTTTAAATATTTTTTTCCAGTCAAAAATAGCCTTTATTTAGACTTCCAAAAAAATACACGTGATCCAGGGGGGGAGGGGGGGTGTTGGTCCCAAACCTCACCAAACATCACCATGGGGGAGGGGGGGGGTCAAAAAATTAGAAAAACGACCTCACGTGATTAATGGACGGCCCCTTATCATATAAATAAGACCAAAGGTTTATTTAGTTTATTTACGGGACAAAATGCCTAACTTTAAATATATACACAGAGGAAGAGGTGTGGTACTGTTACATAACGGACGACAATATTTTAAAAAGAAAACATACAAAAATGGTGCTCGTTGGTGGAGATGTTGCAATAACTCAACTACTGTTAAATGTACAGGCTCTGTTACTATAAAAAATGTAATTTTAAATATTTTGCTTATTTTTTGGTATATATATATATATATAAAAATTACAGTAACGTATCCATTAGTTATAATAAAGGCATAAAGGCTCTCCGGAATATTTTCCCAGAAATAATCATTAATGGTTGTTATTACCATTTCCAAGAAAGTTTGGTTAGAAAAGCAAAATCTTTAAAAATATTTAAAGCTAAGAACAACCGTCGATGCGTTTTTTTGTGTAGAAGTCTAGCTTTATTGCCACATGACAAAATTACCGCAGGTTGGGAATAGCAACAGTTTGATAAGCACTTGCATCTACAACCCTTTCTCCGATATTTCAAAAAAATCTGGCTAAGCCCTGAAAACATCAAACTATGGTCAGTTTTTGGAGAAAGACACCGAACCAATAATTACGTGGAAAGTTTCCATACCACTCTGAGCAAACGAATTAAAAAGTTTAATAGAAGCCTACTTGATCTGATCGCGGCATTTAAAAAAGATGCAGACTCCAAGCATAGACCAAAACCACGCAGATCTAGCGTTAAAATAAATGATAAATTCATATGTGAGGCCCAGTTGAGCATGTTAGATGGACATATTACTGTAGGCCATTTTTTAGAAATGGTCCGTTAGAACCATTTTTAATTTTATTTTTTTCTTTTTACACCCCAGGTGAATAAAGTTTACTTTTGATTTTAAATATATGTCTTTTGTTTTATGAACAGCGGTACAGGTGCTTTAAGTTTACTAAAAGTGTATTTAATTCACCTAGGTGAATTAGGTCAGGTGAATTAAGTTAACGTAGCGTTTAATTCGCGTATTTTATTGAAGATTTGTTATGACATGTAAGTTTGCAACTGTCTGGCTGGATACTTTGGATTCTCAATCTCTCAATCACGGTTAGTTGCAAAAAGGATTATCAATTTTAAACTTGACTAATGTTTAACAT
Source organism: Chloroclystis v-ata (assembly GCA_963691955.1). Taxonomy (NCBI): domain Eukaryota; kingdom Metazoa; phylum Arthropoda; class Insecta; order Lepidoptera; family Geometridae; genus Chloroclystis; species Chloroclystis v-ata. The sequence goes on from OY829905.1 coordinate 10,638,451, forward strand.
TAAAAATAAATGAATAAAGTAAAAAACTTATGTACTGACAGGTTGGTATTTTATATCCACATTAAAATTTAAAAAAATACGAGCGTCTCAAGTCTACAATATGACTTTCAAGACTTCATTATGAACTCTTTATTTCTATACGGAATATTTAAAGGAATATGAATACATTTAATCTGTAACGAAATAACGGTAAATGTATTTAATAAATATTATGTTGTGACACGTCATTTATATGTCACCATTCTTAAGAGGCCGGCGACACGACGAATTTCCTTACAAACGAATACCAAAATTATTTGTAAGTCGAGCATATTTCCAAGATATAATTGTATTATAATTATTTAAATAATTATTTTTATAATTATTTAAATAATTATTTTTATAATTATTTAAATAATTATTTTTATAATTATTTAAATAATAATTATTATAATTATTTAAATAGTATTTATCTATAGTGCGATTTAATTTCAGAGATATTTTTGTATATAAGCCGCGCACTTAAAGAATTGATTTATAAATGGCGTCCGCTCGCATGCGTTCTCGCGCACTCTCTATCGCTGTCTATACTTTTATCCTTGTTATGCCAATCGTACCATACGTACCCGCCGCCATTTTCAAATCAATTTTCTATCTGCGCGGGTTATACAAATAAATGTCATGAGATGTCACAGTCATAATGACTAATAATAATTGAATAGCAAAAATATCTCTGAAATTCAATCGCACTATAGATAAATACTATTTAGATAATAATACCGTGAATATATGGTCGAATTACAAATAATTTTGGTATTACGTTTGTATGGGAAATTCGTCTGACGCCGGCCTCTTAATTAGGAAATGAATCGCGTCCGATATTTTCAAAATGATTAAACGGGGTACAATACAATGTCTATAGTTTATACTGTCATGCATATTGCTTATTCTAGTTCGGAGGTTTCTAAGTTATAACAGAAATGCGTGACAATACATCTAGCTTCTGAGAAACCTAGAATGTGTAAGCGGTCTCTATTTGGTTGAAAATACAGGTAACATACAATGTACTTAACTAAGCCAAAACGTTAAGTAAATGGTATTCAATGACTTAGAATAGCTTTTCTTTTACAAGGCAACTGTTACGACAGGTGTTGACTGAAAATATGACATTTAGCTTCTTCATTCAGAATTATACGATCTTACTTAGTGAAATAAAATCAGCAGTACTCGTATATATGCGAAAAGCTCTTCAGTTGCAATTTATCTCTTTAATGTTTTCATTTCCTATAGCAGCTTTATGACTGAAATGTATTCAACACTGTCAGTCAACCCCTGCCTCTATTTACAAACGGTCTATAAACTATGATAATAACTTGTCTATCTACAACAGCCTTAAAATCGGAGATGTGGCTTATTCTTCATCATATGTCTGAAACAAGGGGAACAAACTAAGTACTGCATAGTTTACGGATTCTTATCTCTAATAACGGCTGAGGTTGAGCACCGTGACCGCCCAGCGCGCCACGTTCGCGTCTAGCTTCAACTTACTTGTCTAATGTCTCCCAGAAGCCGAGCAGCACGGCGCGGTCCAGATGGCGCTTGGTGCGGCTGAGGTTGAGCACCGTGACCGCCCAGCGCGCCACGTTCGCGTCTAGCTTCAACTTACTTGTCTAATGTCTCCCAGAAGCCGAGCAGCACGGCGCGGTCCAGATGGCGCTTGGTGCGGCTGAGGTTGAGCACCGTGACCGCCCAGCGCGCCACGTTCGCGTCTAGCTTCAACTTACTTGTCTAATGTCTCCCAGAAGCCGAGCAGCACGGCGCGGTCCAGATGGCGCTTGGTGCGGCTGAGGTTGAGCACCGTGACCGCCCAGCGCGCCACGTTCGCGTCTAGCTTCAACTTACTTGTCTAATGTCTCCCAGAAGCCGAGCAGCACGGCGCGGTCCAGATGGCGCTTGGTGCGGCTGAGGTTGAGCACCGTGACCGCCCAGCGCGCCACGTTCGCGTCTAGCTTCAACTTACTTGTCTAATGTCTCCCAGAAGCCGAGCAGCACGGCGCGGTCCAGATGGCGCTTGGTGCGGCTGAGGTTGAGCACCGTGACCGCCCAGCGCGCCACGTTCGCGTCTAGCTTCAACTTACTTGTCTAATGTCTCCCAGAAGCCGAGCAGCACGGCGCGGTCCAGATGGCGCTTGGTGCGGCTGAGGTTGAGCACCGTGACCGCCCAGCGCGCCACGTTCGCGTCTAGCTTCAACTTACTTGTCTAATGTCTCCCAGAAGCCGAGCAGCACGGCGCGGTCCAGATGGCGCTTGGTGCGGCTGAGGTTGAGCACCGTGACCGCCCAGCGCGCCACGTTCGCGTCTAGCTTCAACTTACTTGTCTAATGTCTCCCAGAAGCCGAGCAGCACGGCGCGGTCCAGATGGCGCTTGGTGCGGCTGAGGTTGAGCACCGTGACCGCCCAGCGCGCCACGTTCGCGTCTAGCTTCAACTTACTTGTCTAATGTCTCCCAGAAGCCGAGCAGCACGGCGCGGTCCAGATGGCGCTTGGTGCGGCTGAGGTTGAGCACCGTGACCGCCCAGCGCGCCACGTTCGCGTCTAGCTTCAACTTACTTGTCTAATGTCTCCCAGAAGCCGAGCAGCACGGCGCGGTCCAGATGGCGCTTGGTGCGGCTGAGGTTGAGCACCGTGACCGCCCAGCGCGCCACGTTCGCGTCTAGCTTCAACTTACTTGTCTAATGTCTCCCAGAAGCCGAGCAGCACGGCGCGGTCCAGATGGCGCTTGGTGCGGCTGAGGTTGAGCACCGTGACCGCCCAGCGCGCCACGTTCGCGTCTAGCTTCAACTTACTTGTCTAATGTCTCCCAGAAGCCGAGCAGCACGGCGCGGTCCAGATGGCGCTTGGTGCGGCTGAGGTTGAGCACCGTGACCGCCCAGCGCGCCACGTTCGCGTCTAGCTTCAACTTACTTGTCTAATGTCTCCCAGAAGCCGAGCAGCACGGCGCGGTCCAGATGGCGCTTGGTGCGGCTGAGGTTGAGCACCGTGACCGCCCAGCGCGCCACGTTCGCGTCTAGCTTCAACTTACTTGTCTAATGTCTCCCAGAAGCCGAGCAGCACGGCGCGGTCCAGATGGCGCTTGGTGCGGCTGAGGTTGAGCACCGTGACCGCCCAGCGCGCCACGTTCGCGTCTAGCTTCAACTTACTTGTCTAATGTCTCCCAGAAGCCGAGCAGCACGGCGCGGTCCAGATGGCGCTTGGTGCGGCTGAGGTTGAGCACCGTGACCGCCCAGCGCGCCACGTTCGCGTCTAGCTTCAACTTACTTGTCTAATGTCTCCCAGAAGCCGAGCAGCACGGCGCGGTCCAGATGGCGCTTGGTGCGGCTGAGGTTGAGCACCGTGACCGCCCAGCGCGCCACGTTCGCGTCTAGCTTCAACTTACTTGTCTAATGTCTCCCAGAAGCCGAGCAGCACGGCGCGGTCCAGATGGCGCTTGGTGCGGCTGAGGTTGAGCACCGTGACCGCCCAGCGCGCCACGTTCGCGTCTAGCTTCAACTTACTTGTCTAATGTCTCCCAGAAGCCGAGCAGCACGGCGCGGTCCAGATGGCGCTTGGTGCGGCTGAGGTTGAGCACCGTGACCGCCCAGCGCGCCACGTTCGCGTCTAGCTTCAACTTACTTGTCTAATGTCTCCCAGAAGCCGAGCAGCACGGCGCGGTCCAGATGGCGCTTGGTGCGGCTGAGGTTGAGCACCGTGACCGCCCAGCGCGCCACGTTCGCGTCTAGCTTCAACTCGTCGTATTTCAAATGGAAGGCACACACTGGAAATACATTATATGAATAAATAACAGAAGTACAGTTAACATTACAGGTGGAAAGGTGAATAATTAGACTATTCTGAGCAGAAGCTTAGCCAATACGGCCTTAAACTTACTGTTATCAAATATCTGAACGGGATTGCCGTCCCAGGGCCAGCCCTTGAACTGCCAGGCCGGGCCCTGCACGAACACCGCCACCACGCGGTCCCACTCCGCGGCCGACAGCCGCCCGGGGTTGTCCACCACGCGGTAAGGTACCTGGCGGGAACAATTGTAACATTAGGGAATCACACGTTCATACAATAGCGACAAATTCAAACAAAGTTTCAAAGAATAAAATTTTTTGTGTTTTTATATGTTTAATAAAAAATATCTATCTATGTAAGTATAACCTGCGCAATTAAAAATGAGTTCTGTAAATGGCGGCGGGTAGGTATGGTACGGTTGGCAAAACAAGTTCTCAAACAGGCCGGCGTCACGACGAATTTCCCATACAAACGTAATACCAAAATTATTTGTAATTCGAGCATATTTCCACGGTATTATTGTATTATTATTATCTAAATAGTATTTTTATCTAGGTCCCTACAGAGTTTTTTTTACAAAATACTTATTTTAAATGAAATTATTTTTTTAGTAAAGTAAAGTAAAGAGTTTAAACTGCTTTGCGTTATAAACCCGGCGTCGGCGCTTTTATAACGTCCTCAATGTGATCATTCATACGAACGCTTTTAAATCACTTTCGTCTCGTCCCTCGCTTTAGAAAGCCGTGGGAATGTTTTCTGCTAAATAACTAGCTATAGCGATTTGTGTTGCTAGAAGAAGAAGAAAGAAAAAAAGGACATTCTGGGTACATCCTCTGAATGAACAGAGATACTTAAAATAACAGTTTGTGACACTGTACGAAGATTTGACAAGTATACAAGATTTGAAGAATTATTGGAATATTTCTACTAATACTCATCGTACTAATCGCAGCGCCGGCGTTTTTTTAATCGTGTGAATAATAATAAAAAGTTTCATACGGCCTATTACCAGCACTCTGCGTTGAAAATGCAACACTGCTCGATAAAAAAGCGTCGCGTTCTAAAATCGCCGACGTGTGAACACGTACTTGGGTATGCATAAAGCGTTCAAATAGAACATAATTATTATGTTCTATTTGAACGCTTTTTTAACGGACGTTAAAAAAGCTCTCGTGCGAATTAGGCCTGACTGACTATTTTTTTGTAGCGCGTACTTCACTGTGTGAGTATAGACAGCGATAGAGAGTGAGCGAGAACGCATGCGAGTGGACGCCATTTCTAAATATCTTTTTTATGTGCGCAGGTTATATATCAGAAATCTAGCATCCGTAGGTTCGATTCGACCTTAACACGGGGCTAGATGTTGAGCAATATTTTATTTAAATAATGTAAGTTTGTGTTGGTAATACTTACTGTCATGGTTGTAGCATTATTAGGTAGAGAGTCGGGCGTAGGCCCTTTCCGCCTCTGCAGTAGAACTTCGTTCTCTCGCGCTACTCCTTCAGATTTCTTTTGCTCCACAGTAACAAACCTATTTAAAAATCATTTATTAATTTAACATACATAGCGCATAAAAATTTACATATTTTACATGATGCTAAAAAGTTGTTTAGATGATTTACTATTCCATCGGGACCCGTTTTAAAAAATAATTAACCTCATTGTTGTTATATTTAATAATAAATAAGTACATTAATAGCTGTACTGGCTTCAGTAAGCGTACAGTCGTGGCGAGTCGTGATCATACCAATGTGTACACGAGCTGAGGCGGTCAGGGCGATACTAAAACTACACACGTGGACGATAGTAAGGAGCCGTAATCTGCCGTCCGATAGCTAAAACATCGCTACTCTTTGTACCTTATGTTAAAAGGTTAATATCAGGACAACAACCCCCTGTGGCTTCTTAGTGATGTTTTAGCTATCGGACGGCAGTAATGACATTCCGTTTGTCACTAAAACCAACCCTAAACGCTCCCTGTAGCTAGTATAGATATTTCCTCTGTCCGTGTAACAACCAACCATAATGTTATACTTACTTGAAGTCCTGCAGCATATCCTTGACATTGAACATTGTGATGAGAGAGGTGGCCGCGGCCGGTATGATGATGATGGGTGTCCTGGAAGGTCGCTTGCCGCCGCCGCCGGGCGGGGGACGTGCCGCCGTCACGGGCAACAGCTCTCTGCGCCCGGGCGTGCCGGATGGCGGACCATTCTCTGAAAATAGGGAGAGTAATTATTATTTTTTATAAATCACACAGCAACATCTTGCCATGTGGTAAGCTTGAAGCTTGTGTTACGGGTGCTAGATTTCTGATATACTTAATATAATATACTAGCCGACCGCCAACAGCTTCGCTTGCTTTTTTTTTATAAAATATAGCCTATAACTTTCCTCGATAAATGGACTATCCAACACTGAAAGAATTTTATAAATCGGTCCAGCGGTTCCTGAGATTAGCGCGTTCAAACAAACAAACAAACAATCAAACTCTTCAGCTTTATAATATTAGTATAGATATACATAGATATTTTTTTATTATACATATAGAACACCCGGACACTCAGGACAAATATCTGCAGATCGTTCCGAGGCGGGAATCGAACCCGCAACACGTCGCAGGCAGACCTTCGCCCGCTGCGCCGCAGACGTCGTCAATTGTTACATTTGTTTAGTTTCGCGGTAAGTTATGATAATGTAGTTGGAAAAAAGATTGTGGCGAAGTTAAGGAACAGGAGAGTAGAATAGAAGGAGGAAAAAATTAAATAATCTAACCTAAAGGGTAATAAAATAATGTAATCAAATAAGGTGGTGTTTATGTACTAGGAAACCTTGAACAGCACTACTTATCGAGGAAGGCAGAGAAAATGTGATCTTTGAATGTATTAATTATTAATAAATTATGCCAAGTCAATACTTACGCTGCATTTGCCGTGGATGACTAGGAGTTTGCGGGGCGCGCGCCGCCGCGGGCACGCTCGGGCCTTCAGTCACCGACTTGAGCGTCATGCCGTGGTATGTGCCCATGGTGTCGATTTTGAATCCTTCCGTCTCTGTGGAAAGTACAATTGCAGTGTTAGTAAAGAATGCACGTATATAAAGTTCTATCATACTGTTTGATATATTCCCAATGGTTGTTGATTAGATATTTTAGTAGCTCTCGTTGGGTTATAGTTTTGCCGCGAGACCGGCTAAGAATAATTGGTAGCTTTTACAGTTAATAATGGAAAAATAGAAAGCTTTAGGGGAGGTCTATGCTAAATAGCAAGACAATCTTTAATCGGTGTCATTAAGAAATATTAAATAATAAACTCATTTTTAAGATTTAATGTTTTGTAAGATTGAAAATAAAGGCTTTATTATTATTATTATAGTTAATAACCTATATATTTATATTTTCAGCTAAATCTGTCCCGCCATTAACATACGTAAGGAGTAAATATCATGCACATACAAACACGCAACCAAGTTGCGCATAATCATATAGACTATAGAAATGATAATTCAAAAAAAGAATAACAAACCTTCCTTCTGCCTAATGAATCTTTCTTGATCGTATCTGTTGTACTGAGTCTGCTGCTGCGGTAGTGTAGTGGGCTGCGGCATCACCACGGGCTGCTGTCTCGGCGCACCCGGTCTGCCCTCTTCACGGGCACGGATACCTCCCAATAACGCAATAATACTTTTACCAAACATCTGAAAAATAAAGTTATTTATTAATACTTAAAATTGTATAGATATTTTTTATATTATTTTTAGATATGTAAACTCCCAGAGAAAATATTTGCAGATCATACAAACTTTTGTAATCAGGCGTGAATCGAACCCTCAAGGGCAGACGGACCTTTGCCCGCTGTGCCTTAGAGAGAGTAATTTTTATGGTTTTATGGAAGATTATGTTTTTATGTATCTCAAACCTGATTGTGAAATATACTATTGAATTGAAACAAAAAAGACGCCAAAGTCAAGCATCAGAACTACACCATATCTTCTTGCCTTCACAATTTCTTTGTACATGGCATCTAATGAGCATTTTTTTTGTACACAGCAGAGCATTGTTATGGCCATGTCTGATAACAAAATTCCGCCATATCAAATTTCATTCTATCCAATATTGATGGTTGTTTTTCCTTTTCATTGCAACAAAAAGCAATTACCACTCTGGCCCAAGACACAGACTTTTAATAATATTTTACTGAAGATAATAAACCACATACTTTTCCATTACTCTGTAAAACTGTTGTCCTAGTCCTCCATTGCCTCTCTCTGCTGATAATATCCTTAGTGAGATCCACATCATAGTCCAATATAGCCCTCAGATCTGAACCAACAGCGCCCAGGGTGTCTGCATAGTCATTGCTTTTGATAGTAGTTCTCTTCTTAGCCAAACGTTTTGCTTTGATTGCAGCAATCTTCTCTACTGACATAGCCTCTGATAATGATCTAAAATTTTATGTTAATTTAGTAAAAAAAAATATTTTTGATGTTTTAGTGATGTAATAAAACAATCCACAATAAATACAATGGGACTTATGTTAAGGACCACAACACTTAACTTTAAGGACCACATGAATGACCAACAAATAAATAAAATAAACAAAATGAAATATATGTTACGGAATAACTAGTATCACACACTTGACCAAGTCATTAGGCATACATATAATAACGTACATAAATTATTAGCTTAACAGAATTTTATTTTATGATATGTGTTTGTATTTGATTCAAATGGGTGATAACTTACTTTATATTATCAACTGTGACAGATGCTTCTTTCGGAGCATCAAGGCGAGCAGCCAGTTGCTCTCTGACTTTCTGTACATGAGTTTCCTCAATTCGAGGCTTCTTGGCAGCTGATTCTCCAAAGTCATGGTCATGTGTTCTTTTAACCTGTACCAAAAATTAATTTCAGTGCCAGGCTAGTTATAAAAATATCTAAGTTTATATGCATAATTGTAGTCACTTTGGATTTATATTCAATGGTCAGAAAATAATTAATACTAATATTTTATTTTATATTTTTTATTTACTGATTTGATATAACTAAATTTTAAATATGTAACATGATAGAACTGGATCTATAATTTACCTGTGTCGGAATTTCTAAAGGTGCACTCTTATCAATAGATGCACAGGTTGCTGTTTCTCCGTTCAAATATGCTAAGAGCTCTTTACGATCTGGACGACGTACAGCTGGTATATTTGCTGCCTAAAAGTCACAAATGTAAGTCTCAAATAGTTTACTTAGCATGATATAATGTTTAAAGTATCAATTAATTAACATACCGCAGCTTGTCTAACATATACAGGATGCTGAAGCTGAACATTTTTCAATATAAAAAGCAGGCATTCCAATGTGTAATATTCTTTTATGCTTCCTTCTTTTCCAGATCTGAAAAAATGGGCTGGTGGGTAATGGTATGTCTTCTTAGACGAATATCACAAGTTTTAAATGGAATGGTGGCATCTGTACTTACCCATACATAAGATAATTTGTTTTAACATTTTTAGGCCAAGAAAACTCTCCGAATATTATTTGATTGTCACGTTCTATAATTTCTTTTTTGTTTACGTTGTATTGGCGGAGTAAACTGAGTGGATCCGCCATGATTATGTCAGGCTGGCGTTCTCATAAAACCGATGTATTATTTAAATCTTCACTTTCACAATGCTAAGCTAGTAGACACTTCTCTGAAATCACACCAAATCACAATTAGCTAGGCCATAAACACAAATTTTCACGGAAAATTGAAACATTACACACGCACTTGTTTCGAAAATCAACACCGTGTCATAGACGAACGAATGGAAGAATGAATGAACTAATGTGCTTGCTTGCTTGTTTGTTGTTCCCTCAAGTTGTTCCTTTTAAAGTCGTTCAAGTTGTCGTCCATCATTTTGACTGTGTTACCCAAGTGTTACCACACCTCGTGAATAATTGTCTGTATTTTGAGTATACAAAAACTGATGAAATATTATGTATTTGTTGTAGATTTGACTGTTATTTTAAAGCTAATAAACACATTTTTAATTCTCTTACAAATCAAAACTTATAAACTAACATACAAGCTTAATTCACGATTTTTAAAGGTAACAATAAACAAATTAAGTAATCATGATCAAGGATCTCTGAGAAGATGAGGATTAGCGGATGGTATTAAAAACTTCTACTTTTCTTTTTGTACTGAAGCTATCAATTAACTAATATAATTTATCCTCTCAGCCGTGAGGCATCTAAATGACAAATTGTCCGTATCTGTGGACCCCATTACAGGACTTTTCACAGATATGAGTTTGAGCACAAATTTTCGTGACCTAGGTTTGGTAAAACTTGATTTTCTCTAAATTTAGTTGGAATCGTATAAAACTACAGTTAATTTTATAAATAAGATAAATTTTTGCAAATTCTTATACCACTTTCACTTAAGTTTGATTAACATAGCAACAATTAGAGGTGAAATAACATGAACCTCCAAGACTTAACTTTAATTTTCTTATAATTAAAAAATTAAACGATTGGTGGTAGTAATATTGTATTATTTTTATGCTATCTTATATATATGATAAAATTAAAAAACAAATAGCATACATTCCATACAATTTTTTTTCAGTGCAGTGAATCGCGCAAGTGCTACCAAACTGGTCACAGATTCAAACAAGAAATTTAATTTTTTTTTGTACCACAGACATGCGATTTTTTATGTGAGAAGGAGAGTCAGTTCATTCTCATACGATTTTTCATGTGTTCGATAGAGTAGGAACTATAAGATCGCCAAAATACGCTCGGAACTGAACCTTGTGATCTTAGCAGTTGCGGGTCCTCTGACAAGACCATCCACGCAAGCGGCAAAATTTTCTATGTCCGTTTATGGAACGCTCAACGCTTGAGAGGTTATGGAGTTTTGCACTTGCGGCATTGTCCAAGTTTTTCTGAAATTTCTCGCAATATATGAGATATATAAGTAGCATAATGTTATTCTATATGTAAGCTATTATTTTGTGAGGTTTTTAAATTACTTATACTAGGGGTGGCCATGGCCAACCGGTCGATCGTGACTGTTAGTCCAGTCGATCGTGGCAAGGCAAAAATAAACAAGTAGAATAAACTGCCCAACATAATCACCTACTGCTGGACGCATCATTTTGTATAATTTTTTAATCGCTGTTCATCACGGTATTTAATCCTCTATTTTACGCAGTCTTTCGTTTTCGGCGCGCGATGACCAATAAGTGGGAGGCTATGCTGTTTCATTTTTCGATTTCTAGAAGTAGGTAATATGTAATTGGTAGATCGCACAGGGTATCTTTAGTGAACAAGAGATCTTGGGTCCAATCAAGTTGGCCACCCCTGACTTATACTTTCACAAAAATATATTCACAAAAAAACTACTTATTCAGTAACTATGATGTTAGCTTGACTAGACAGTGACAGTTCCATTATTTTGACAAAAAAAATCACCTAGCGCTCAAGGAGCGCTGCTGACTTTTGCTTTGCTTTGAAAAAAAAAATGTTTTCTAAACATGGCCGCCGGTCGGTTTTGAATTTCTAAGTTATTTTGAGATTGTTGTCGTGATTATTATATTTTTCTTTGTGATTAAGTTATATTTATGTGTTAATATGTAATAGTGGTACTAGTTTCTACTAGAATGACTTCAACTCCAAAGACTGAGAAATGTGGACAAGGTAAGACAGATTCACTACTTCACACCACCTACATTTCGTCAATTGAATTCAATTGCAATCTAATATCTCTTCCTGACTGATTATATTTTAGGGTTTTTGATGACTATTCTTTCTTTATAGTATAGAATAAAATGTATTTGGTCTATGAATGTAAAAATCTCTATGTATTTGACCTGAATGCCAAAATATCAAGGAATGTTCACAACAATCAACAATACAATACCTACCTAATCATTATCTGAATTTGTTGACTTAAAAAGTCAATTAAATCTGTAAGATTGCTGTTATTTATTACTATTTTAACATTTTATTTAAAACTAACTTACTTTACTACCTAGAATTATCAACATATTTTTGTAAACATTTTCTATTTTATTTACAATGAATTGATTTATTATCTCACTACTACTTATTTGTATTAATTAAGAAGGCTTTTAGCAGGTAAAATACTATGTTTACTAAATGAAAGAAAGTTGAGTGTAATTAAGGATGATAAAGAGGACAACAAATATAAAGGAAGGTTTATTATAACAAGCATGAAATGCATGCTATGCTGCTGAAGGCTAATTAATAGTATCCACATATATACCAATTCATTAAAATGAATCATAATAGACACTGATTTTATGTATGATGGTATAAAAAAATTAAATAATGGTTTGGTTAAAATTCATTAAGAATTATCTTGAAAAAGTCACATTTAAATGGTAATATAAAATACAAGCTTTCTCACCTTTTAAACCTTCTATACATATTCCTCCTAGACGGGCAACTAATTTATTTTATCTGCAAGTTATACTTATTGGTACCTGAAACTCATAAACATAGATCAGAATCATAATAATTCTTTGAAGTGTTTTCAATTGTTGTCCAATTGCGGAAAAAAGGAGTCCCCAAACTAACTAAGTATTTTCAATGCAAATTCTATAGAAATAAATACATAGATAATGCTAAGAATAGAAACTCTTTGTAAATTGCTAAGTTTCTAAAGTGTTTCCTACTCACTACTCAAATTAACCGTGAAGTGAAACCTAACCTAACCAATAGTGGATGGAGTGCTTAGTAATAACTATTATATTTAGCAAGCCTTGTAGTTTCAAGTTAACTATTTGTTCCCTCAAATCTGAGGGCTCAAATGTAAGTTCCAGTTTCTATATTCTGCAAAGGGACAAGTTTGGCAAATTTTTTTTTTGGCCAAATACATGCACCAAGGCCTTCCAACTTCAACCACACCATTTAGGTACCTAAAATATACTGATATAATTAGAAACCCCGTTATGTTTTGAACTTTTTCGCCATATTTGTCTGTCTCTATTACTTCCATGGTTTTACGACTATCATGTAGAATTGTAGATCCTAGATGATGAACATGTAACATTAAAATTATATCTAAAAATAGTTAATGAACTATTCCATTATATTACATTGTATTTTCCACTGTTATGTTATGTTATTAATGGTGTGCAATAAAAATGATTTGGTGTTTGTTATTCTTATTTTTAAAAACTTTACGCTAATTTCCCTAAAATTTTAGGCTTGTGTAAGGCCTTGCTTTAGTACAGTATGTTTCCTCAGTATTTGGGTTTTGTAAATATGTACTTAATCTTTAAACATATAATATGAATCGTAACTTCGTGGAAAAGATACCGAGACATTATTTTCTATAATTGCGTTTTGCTGATATATGTATGTACTTAAGTAATAGATAATATTTAAATTCATGTTAAATCTCCTCCTTCAGAATCTGTCGTCTGGCTTATCGGCTCCAATGCATAAATATCTGTTTATTATACAATACAATCCATCCTAGTTCCGCGTCAATCTCAATGTATGTTATTAGAATGAAATATATTTAAACCGTTATATTGTAGAGCAGCACTGCAGAGTACTGTGCTCGTGTTTTACTTTTTATTAGCGACAGCCGAAGTCTGTTTACTGCTGATTAGAGCAGTAGTCACGGAGCTTGGCTGAACGTGATCGCGGTCGTACACAATCTCCCCGTCTCAGAAATTCCGCTGCAGAAACTGTTATTTTCCCTAATTAGAAGGATTTCTCCGAGAGCTGAAAATTCTCGGTTGTTTAGTGGCTTGTATAGGTTCTATTTCATCTTAGACAACGATCGGCGGAACTGAGCTTGTAACGGGACACTGGCCGGGAGTGCAGCGTGTTTGAATGCACTAGGCATTTGCCATGGTTGCTTGTTCCACCTATTTAATATCGGTAATTCGTATCTCGGAAACTTAGTTCCTTATTTCAGTTTTCTGCTAAAGTTCCTATGATTTGTAATAGAGGATTCATTTTACTCATAAATAATGCCAAAATTTACAATCGATAGCCAGCATTAATCTTAAAAATTATCTGAGATTACGTGTCCACTAGCTTAGATAATTTTACTTTCGCAATTCTCTTACGAAATAATCTATAATGCGATAACGGCCAAAGCTTACAAGATAAGTAATGGCAATTTATTTCTTCCCAGCATCATCATTATATTATTAACATCAGACTCGTGATGTGTTCACTTTACGAGTAAAAGGTATTTTCCGGTTATTCTATAGGTTTGGCGATGTATTCAACACAACAGTTATTTGAACTATTTCGTAATGCTTTTCTGAATATAGAGACCCGTTACACGGAGCCCATTTGCACTTGCCACATGTTACCACGATTACAAAGCTATTCCCATAATGTAATATCTTCTGTGCTATGCAAATGGAGATTTAAGAGTGCCAATTCCATTCTCTTCGGTAAATCTTGATCGATGTATGTACCTAACCCAGTATTGGGACCACGGCACTAGTCTCGATTGCCTTGGGGTAAGAAGCCTCCTCTGACCATAATTAGTTTGTGGTTCATCTTGACTTATTATGTGACGAAAGTGAAAGGAATCTCATAATAGTTTGTTGAGATTTTGGACATGGCATCACTAGCAACTAACAAGCCTACAAGTTCCATTAGGCATACCCATGCTGCCATTACTGCCTTGCGTGACTACAAGAAGGTCGATGTTACAGAAGTTTTTAAATTTGACCTTATGGATAATGCCTTGGTTATTATTGTTTTCAATTACACTGGTATTTTATTGAAGAACATTCGGTTCTCATAAATTATAAATATTGTTTTGTAATATTCTTTGAATGGCTATTTTATCGTTAAGTTGTTACTAGCTGTGCCCCGCGGTTTTAAATTGATAAACAATTGTTATGTCTCGTACTGATTCTTAGTGTGTAACCGTATAAAACATAATTAAAACCGGTCTTGCCGTTTCGTTTAAATCTTAATTTATTAGGGACCATCGGTCCCGGCATTACTATCTACTTTATCCCCGGTATTTTCTTCTTACTTCCCAAAGTAGTGAGCTTGGATCTTTCGTTGCCCTGTTTTCCACCATATTGGGAGCCCAGTCAGATAGGATTTTAGCCCTAAAACCCGAATTAGAAAATTGGCAATGCTTTTGCCAAGCCGAGTCACACTCTAACCATTAATGTGTTGAAAATTTTATAAAATTAAAACATATTTACTTCTTATTTCAATTATGTCTGATATTTCAACAAACGTTAAATTGACTAATTGATATTGAAAGGTTTTCGGCCTCCAACAAATAAGTGTATGGCATGTACAGATTCGAATATGATTTGCATGATAATTTACCTTTGAACCATTGAAGGCAACTGCCGTACGTATTTTAACAACCATCATTTTGAAAACAAAGCTGTACGGAATGGTGTCAGTTTATTATAGTGTTTCAACTCATCTATTGCAATGATATCTTTTTTTCTATTCACTGCGTAATGGAATTGAATAAAAAATGGTTTCTGAATGCAAGATGCCCGGTGTCTTACATTACCGAGTGTAATGATCGACCAATCCGCTTAGAAGTGTGCGGTCCCGTTAGTCTAGGTATCACGATCGCGGCTAGTTTATTGGAAAGTAAGCTGAGTAGCTCTCAGCGTAGTCGGTGGCCGAGAATCTACCCGGAATGGTGTTCTAATCAGACAACTTTGCACTATTTCACTCCACTTCATGCTTAGACGCTAACACATAAATAACATCATCATCTTAACATCAGATGACCTTTGCTAGATACAAGCCTTGTTTTAAATTGACTAGTTATTTTGAAAAAATATCTTATCTTTCTTACAAGAAATCATCAAATTCATGAAATCATTAATACGCTGTGACATACTGGCATTAAAAAAAGTCTTTACTGTTCTGCAAGAACATGACATGCAGATTAAATGTTGTTCACTCAACAAACCGTTAACAGATTTCATTGCACGTCCACTTGGTGTGGTCAAGTGACACAGATTTTGGAATTATTTACCTCCGTGCATTGCATGCCCGTAGTGCCAATTCAGTACGAGCTCAGTTAAATTGCTCTAAATTCTACATATTCTCTATATCGGAATTAAACTTACAGCAAATTAATACAGACCCCGGCCAATATTGTAACCTACGGTACTATTAGCTCAGCTTTATATTGTATACCTTTTATATTTTATGCTCTATCTATGCGCAGAGTATGTGCCTATGTTTCGGTGTCCTAAATGACATGTGGTCTGTATCGTCCATTGATATATATATCTGTGGCACCGTAGATGTGTGCGTATATGCGTTTCATAAAAATAATTAGTTAAAGGTTTAACTAGGTGCGCTAGTTTTAGTGGTACGTGTTATTGTTGATAACGAGGTATCTTTAAACTGTGTATCGTACATATGTTAGTTAATGGAAGAAGGATTATTTATGTTAATTAAGTCAACCATTTAGGCAAGCACTTTATTCTTGGTAGCTACCAGGTTTGTCGGCCTATGTAGGAAGATATTACCGGTGTTATGTAATAATCTCGTCGCTTGCAAGCGTCGTATCGGTCACTTGTTAGCGCAGGTGTGATCCGCAGTGCGAGATGCGCGGCGGAGGCAGCACTTTCACTCTCGTCGTTTGGCTGGGCGCGCTGGGGACCGCGGCCCAGTGGTGCCGCGCCGTCGCTAGCCGCCGCCGGCTGCACCGCGAACAACCTCCGCTGATCAACACCCTTGTCAATAATATGCTCCGCTGCGCATGAGCTCGCGCTCTTTTTGCTCTGCTGGAAACCGCAAATTGTGAAAAAGTGCAATTATTTTAAGCAGTTAGCCCGTTTGGAGCACTTTGAATTTTTTGTTTTGTTGTCTAGCAACTTCCTTATTTAAAGTTCGGTAATAAATTGAGTTTGACGAACAGTTACGATATGTCAAGGCATTGTGGAATTGCACTTGCGTAGTGTAGTGTTCACAGAAACGTGTGTCAAAATCGGTACTGATAGAGAAAGTTGTAAATTTTGAACATAGAAATTTCCCCCAAGTATAGACAAATGTTTGTCGAAACGTCTTGGTTTCGTAACTTTCTTGAATACTTTCATGACTTATTATAACAGCCTAATAGCAACTCATTTCATTATGCATTTATGAGTTAACTCTGATAAATCACTGTCATGTTCTTCTGAGTGTTTAATCTGCAAAAAGTGATGTTATTGACATACAGTGTCTGTGTGGTTCGCTAATAATTCTTTGCAAATATAGTGTTTGTTAAGGCATGTGTAAATTTAGATAATATTGGAACAGTAGTGTCAAGGAGATTGGAATGGTCACAGTCGATGTGGAGCAAACACGAGTGATGCACGGGTGTATGACGTCCCGAATTTTACGAGACGTCCAACGCGAACGTTTACTGTAAATACATAGTGATCTAATTGTATCTTGCGTGATAGCTATTTTTACGTTTGACCTTAGTATCTGGCGTGTTAGCTTTCGATTAAGACGTATACTTAATTCACCGAAAAAAATATATTTTAACGTGCAGTGGAGAAACTCAAAACAAGTTGCAGCTGTGACAACTTTCAAAGTTTTCTAAAGGGCCCGCCTCCTTTCCACGACAGCAATAGCATCCGTGTAGTGATCTCCGGTTTCTATGAAATATCAGCAGCCCGCGTGACCCAGCTTCACGTCTGTTTATGTGGCCTTAAATTATAATTGCCACAGTGGAACACAGTTATCCTGAAAATGAAGTAAGCATAAAATATTTTTAAATATGCCTCATTACGACGAAACCTTTATTTTTGATGATAATCAGAATCAAAGGAAAAATAAAAGAAGCTACCATGTATACAAGAATGGCATAAATCCACGCTGTCTGATTGAAAAAACTGAAGTGTTGTATGACCTCGAAGAAAGAGGCAAAACTGCACTGAAACGTAACATTAAAATCATTAAAAAGGGTAATCGTTACAAACAAGAATTCTACAATGCTCCTATTTATTACAACCCCAAATACAGAGCCCCCGACATAATAGTTGCGCATTGTCCTCAAATGAGTGTTTTTGACCCAAACAAATATTATGACCTCAGGAATAATAATATACATCCGGTGCCATTGGTACCTTGTAAAAGTCTTGATAATCTGATACTCAAAACTGGGAAGAAAAAGAGTTCTATGCGAAATGGTGCTAGTTTGCAAAATTTATTGGATGATGGAGGTTTGAAGCACTATGTTTCTCCTTTGGACTATCGCGCGTATCCTGGAAGAGAGGACACAAGGCACTCGTATTCCGTTGCTGAAGCTCGATGCCGGCCCACGCAGCAGCGACAACCTTCCCAGAATGCTCCGGCTCCAGGAGTTGGCGTTTACAGACAGCTTATAGATGGCGTTTGCAAGAAATCTTCAACTGGTACTTTTTTTTCTTCTTTAAACTTACTAAACAAAACATACTTATAATGTGTGAATACTCCAAACCTGTTTTCTTCTGAGAGAGAAGATATGCCTAATATAATAATATACTATGCAATTATGCTCAATTTCTATTCATGCTTAGAGTAATATGATAGCCAGTTTCATTGTCGCATTGCAAAATTGAAAGTTGAATGTAACGAGATCCCTATGTCCCATTTCCATAAAGCGAAACGGAAGAGTCGTTGCACCCAAGCTTTCGATTTTCCTTTCCTGGTGTACAACTAAGCGTTTTGTAGTGCATATAATGAACTGCTTTGATATTGTATAACAAGACGTAAGAGGCGCGGGAACATAACACCAATTGTATCTATTGTTGTTGTAATGTTAAGGCCGCTGACGCTGCTAGGAAAAAAATATTCCGCAAGTCCGTCCGTACTATGTTTAACTTGGCATGAATAGGAGAGAAAGAGTAATCTCGCTATCGCATTTCTTTTGAGATCGTACTATGTTTTATGACCCTGACTGTACAATGTAGGTACATTCTTGTAAGGTCTTTGACTGAAAATAAATTTAGCATTGTTTAGAACTTGGTCGTTTACTAATATTGTATCAAATCAATCCCACTTTTCGTTGTAATTTTAATAACACAGGAACGGCTGGGCCGAAAGTTTTGTTTCTAGTATAGTAGATAAAAGCATTTATGAAGTTACCTACTTTCCTACTGTAAATTTCTCTTAAAATTTCTCCACTAAAGATGAGATTAATTACCAGTGATTTACTAATAAATAATATAACCACGTTTAAATTCACACAATAATAAGACAATTTTCCGGGAAATATACTGCAAAATAAACTATTACTCGGTATAGTCCGGTAGCGGATATAATTATTATAAGTTAGAGTTTATTTAGTTTTTTATTATAAAATAGTATCAAGTTCCTTAACAGTAAAAATATTATTAACTTGCTTTTTACAATCGCGTATGTAAATGTTATGTTTGGTAACAACTTTCGTTTTCTAGAGATAACCATTCACGCGAAACATACAGTTTTTGGAAGGTTCAAATGTAAATTAGTGTGTATCATATTATTTGATAGAGCTTTCGTTTTCTTATTATATAATGTCTCTTGGAATATGTTCCGGCTTCGCTCTAATTCACTTTTAAATTTGGCACGCGTTGTTTTGTTGTTATTGTTAAATGATTCTTGTTTTTTCCATATTTCCTTTAAGAATTAAGGAAACCGAGTTAATGGTTGTTTGTTATACACTGTATTGTACTATGAATAGTTTCCATGCTGGAGATAATGGGAGTATTGCTTGGACAGGACACGTAACCGGCGGTCTGCATGCTAAGTAGTTGTTGATATCGTGTTTATGGCAAGTTGGTTTGTGTATGTGTTAGAATGACGCACTCGTTTGGGCTGTGAGGCGAGTGTGGTCCGCAGTAGGCGCCCGTCTGTCGCCGTGCGGTGCACAGCACAGGGTTCATCGGCAGTCGTCATCGCGACTTTGGGCGCGTCCCCTTGTCGCCTCAGTTTATATTTATAAACTAGCGCGTCATACTGCAACATATTGATAAACTAATATACATTCACTATTCTCCAGTGTCTGGTATACTTTGAACTTAGTGGTTTTAACCGTGAAATGTTATTGGTTAGGACGAATTCAGCTAAGTGCGTATCGTATTAGATGCCTTACGTCATTGTCTGGCTGGTGAGATTTTTTATTATTACTTACTGTGATTTATTATTTTATCGATGTTTGTACTACAAAAATTCTCTATTGTATCGAAGTTAAGTACTGTGAGTTTGTCTTTACAAGAAACCTTGAGTTTTGAGAAACTTATAAATCAATTTGCCTTTTTGTAGGTTCCAGTTTACTGAACTTAAGGAATAGTTTGATTGATCAAGTAAGATACTTTTCAAATAGAGATATAATTATAGATCTTTCAGAGTCTGGAAGTTACCTGCGCTAGAATTTTAGGATCACCATCGTCTATATTCTATCTTAGCGAGAATGGTGCTGCGAATGAATTTCTTTGTGTACCTACACAAGTACTTGCTTTCCGCCCCCTTTTCCGCGTCATTATGGATCTTCCCACAGAAAAAAGAGTTTCCTCGCGAAGATAACACATACATTATGTATATCAAGGTTATAAGAATAGTAAATTCCAATTTGCTGCCAAAACAATAACAAACGCGCTGACAAACTTTGTTACTTTAAAAAAATACTTGATAGGTACTCTTTGTAGATAAAATATTGTATGATATTAAAACGTTAGATATCACATGATATTAATGCGTTTACACATCATTGTTTGATTGAAATCTATAGACGGATATTATTTCCTTGCTTACCATGTAGAGCAGGAAATACTCACCCACGTGCAACATTCTTCACGGTAGCAGAAATATCTTCTTATCTCTTATTTAATTAATCAAAAGCTATATTGCTATATCGTATTTGACTGACTAATATTCTCTCTTCGAATTAATTATTGTTGTAGTGATTAAAAAAGTACTACTGTTACTATAAATAAAACATAATATTGTACTAATATAATTTAATATGATATAAGTATTGGTATACTTAACGAAACAGTTTACAACATCTGGGTCGATTATGTTCTTAATCTAACAAATGTTAGTAGCAAATCTTTGAAGTATATTAGCTTTAATTCTCGGTTTCTCTTGCGTTAATTATAAAGAAGACGCGACAGTAAATTCATGAACAAAATAAACCTCATTAGACTTTCCACTAATTAACTGACTGCATGAAATATCCAATAATATTAATAAGAGAAGAAACATTCTTACTTCACAATGAGACGGTCTATTTGTTAAACAAAATGCCTCTCTAACAACATTTTGTTACACACGAAACTGGCCTATTCCGTTCATCCTAAACATGTTTTTTGCAGTTGTATTTTCCGTATTTCCATTTCCAATTAGGTGTATTGTTTGCAGAGAACGATTCGAGCGAGAGTGGGTCGGGGCATCGCGGTTCACTGCGCGGCGCGAACAAGCTGGCTCGGCGCGCGCGCTCCTTCAAGGACGACCTGCTCGAGCGCATCTCCAACATGCGCTCGCCGGCGCAGCAGCACCATCCCCCGCATCTGTCCTCTGCACTCAGGTATAATAATATTGCTGGACAATTCACACAGCAACATCGAGCCCCGTGGTAATCTCGAAGCTTGTGTTGCGGGTGCTAGATTAATTATATACTTAATATAATATACAATAAATAGATGTATAACACCTAAACACCCGAAACAAATATCTGCAGATCGTACAAATTTTATTCAGAGGCAGGAATTAGACTAATAAGGGACTGGGCATAAAATATACAGCAGTTGAGCAATCATTAATATCTATTGAATGCCAGTTACACTACACGCAATAAGTAATGTTACTAGGTATGCCAAATCGCTTGAAATGTTGTATCAGTAAAGCCTGCGTGTATACAAATACACTAGTTTTTGTTTAGTTAAAAAGTACCTAGTAGTTTTGATTTTATAGGCATTCAAAGTTTCGAAAAATATCGAGTCTCGCTAACAGTCACATGAGCGCTTGTGACGTCATAGTGCAGCACGATCAGTCTGTTTCACTCAGTCCGCTTGCATTCGCTTGTTATTGTGACGTAACTATAACAGTTAGAAATATACTGTCGCGACATTTTTTGTAGATATTAATGTGTTCTACAAAATTGTAGTACATTGTATATTTCTAAAATGAATACTTTTCGCAGCGCATGCGATATAAGATTTTTTTTTTACATCTTGGGTGACATATTTGGGTTTTCCGTGCGGATCCCTACTTTTTTGAATATATAATATAGCTTATAACCTTCCTCGATAAATGGACTATCCAACACTGAAAGAATTTTTGAAATCGGACCAGCGGTTTCTGAGATTAGCGCGTTCAAACAAAAAAAGAAACTCGTCAGCTTTATAATATTAGTATAGATAGTATAGATAGGTATAAGTATAGAAGCGCATAAACAAGTTTTAAATCAAAATAAATGGCCTCACGCATATTGTAAGTAAAATAAATACAAATAAAAGTGGCCAAAAATTGAAAAAAAAATTACATTTGGGGGTCCCCATACATAGGACTGAAACTTAAAAACTTTTTTTTAATCGGACCTATACGATGGGTTATCTATGAATAGGTCTTTAAAAATCATAACAATATTTCTAAAACCATTTAATTTTAAACTCAATAGTTTACACGTGAGATTCTTCTTCTTATTGTACATACATCCTTCTATTCTAAGTCTTTCTCTGTGCATGCAGTTCGCCTCTGGAACGATTTACCTGACAGCCTGAGAAAAGCGAAGTCATTACCTATTTTTAAAAATCAGTTAAAAGAATTTTACTTGTCAAAACTATAATAAATATATGTTTACGTAGTATATTTAACATTCATAAGTATTCATTAGTGTTTTGTATTTTTTGTATTCTATCTCATATTATGTATTCTATCTCATATATGTATTCTATCTCATATATGTATTATATTATATTTGTCTATGTATCGTACACCCGTTAATTTTTATTTCTTTGCTATCTTTCCATCCAAAGGTTGCCTGGAAGAGATCGCTCTTTAGCGATAAGGCCGCCCATTGTACTTGTTTCTTTGTTGTTTATGTTATTTTTATATGTTTGTTATGGTGTGCAATAAAGTGTTTTTGTATTTGTATTTGTATTGTATTTGTATTTGTATAACCATAAAAACTAACAACGAAAATTGGTTTGAACGAAATCTATGAAGTAGTTTTTTTATAGTACGTCATAAACTATTTCATATAAACAATTGCTGCGGAAGCCTGCATGGGCGAGTCCGACTCGCACTTGGCCACTTTTATTTGTATTTATTTTACTTACAATATGCGTGAGGCCGTTTATTTTGATTTATAACTTGTTTATGCGCTTCTATACTTATACTTATCTATATTATCTATACTAATATTATAAAGCTGACGAGTTTCATTGTTTGTTTGAACGCGCTAATCTCAGAAACCGCTAGTCCGATTTCAAAAATTCTTTCAGTGTTGGATAGTCCATTTATCGAGGAAGGTTATAAGCTATATTAGATTTTCAAAAAAAGTAGGGATCCGCACGGAAAACCCAAATATGTCACCCAAGATGTAAAAAAAAAATCTTATATCGCATGCGCTGCGAAAAGTATTCATTTTAGAAATATACAATGTACTACAATTTTGTAGAACACATTAATATCTACAAAAAATGTCGCGACAGCATATTTCTAACTATTATAGTTACGTCACAATAACAAGCGAATGCAAGCGGACTGAGTGAACCAGACTGATCGTGCTGCACTATGACGTCACACCGTAACCGGCGGCTCGCGTCGTACGGTTACAACTTGTTTTACTTATAAATCGGAAACTAATTGATGTATCGAAGTAATTCTTTCACTAGTATTTTTTATATTTGACATAGAATATGGAGTGCTATTCATCAAAATTAGGTAACATTATCAATTGTAAAAACAGTCTTTATTTACCATTTTCTAGACCAGCGCGGCGTCCAAATAATGTTGATAAAATGGCTGGTTTAGACAAACAAGCCTTAAAGATAATAATGGTTTTATTGATTTGGATGTGTCAGACTCTGCAGTGCAGTGTTAGGCATTCCATCATATCATTGTATCTCTTTAAACCCACAACACTATCTTATTGTATACACTGCGATGGAATCTTCAACCGAGTTTATTGTTTCTTATCTCCATTGATTAATTTACATACGCTTGTGGCGCTATCTTAACCCTAGAGTGGGCGCGCTATGTCAATTTTGCCGCGTTTGGTGAACAAACGATATTATTTTTGCAAATATTTACGTGTCAAGGTCAAGCTGTCTAGTAGCTGCCCCCCTTCTATTCATCTACATGTGTCGTAAGTTTAAACTCAATCAGTGCACGGGCAGCCGCAGGAAGAGAGGATTGTTGTCACCGGGTATCGCGCGGCGGCAAATTTGTCACGGCGCGCCTACTTGCGTAAGTAAAAATATTACTACAACTAGAAATTATTTTGTTTTTATTTTCATATTGTTACTAATCATATTGTTCCTAATCATATATTGATACTAATTTCATATGTTAGTTCCGATGAAACCACTGGCGCCGCTAGGAAACCCGAAATTATACCTTTTTACAATGCAACTAATGGTGTTCGACCAAATGAAAGATGAATATTTTACCAGAAGATCTAGCCTCAATACATTGAATTAACCATTGAGGAACCAAATAGCTCCAGAAGACCAACCCTCATCTTCAGAAAGGCAAGGAATATGCGCTATTATGTCCATCTAAGAAAAATAGGAGGACCAAAAAAGGGTGTCATATATGCCAAGAGTTGCTGTGCAATAACCACTGTGTGTACCTGTGCCAAGTCTGTTTTGATGAAAAATATCCTAGCCAAGACTATGGCATATAATTAAATTATATTTTATGTTTAATTTTAATTTTATCTAGATTAAGACAAACTTGTTCCTAAAAACTAAGATTATCTTCCAAAGATGATTTAAATACAAAGTGCCTCTGAATTATTTATTTATAATACATAATTCTTTATTTTTCTAACAGCTAATGTTTTATTTTAAACCCCTAACAGAAAAAAAAGGAATATTTTTAACTGCATATTAGGAAAATAGTTAGTTAAACTAGGGCGGCAAAATGCTCCCCACGCGCCCACTGACGTTCCACGCAAAAGCGCGCCTACTCTAGGGTTAACTGTCAAGAACTAAGAAACTGTCGCTTATTTTAACAGTTTTATCTCGGCCGTCGGCGCTTCCACAACGCTTTTGTGTTTCGTGTTAAATTGAATTTTGTGAAGCGGTCACGTATATTATATCGGCCCTGTGTTGCAATTCCTGTGGAATGCAGAGCGTGAATTAAAAACATTGTGTTGATGTCGTTAACATGGACATTGTACTTAATGTTGCTCTGTTGTGAGTCACGATCGCGACCTGGTGCTGTCGTTCTCATTAGGAACGTCGACTGAAATCTCATTAAAGTGCGTTAAAAACTAGCTGACACCGTTCTAACATCATAGATGTTATCTAGAGTATCTGTTAAATTATTTTTAATGTCTGCAATAGTTGAGTGAAAATGGTGAGCAAGTGAATCAAAGTGCTATTATTACAAAGTGCAGGCGCAGTGTTCAAGTGTTTGTTTTAAATGGCTAACGTGGTGAGACTACGATCGCCAGTGGGTGATTGGTTCAACAAAAGCACGAACAAACTACACAGGAGATTTGCTAACAATGGAAAACGGTACGAAATGGTTATATGCTATCCATTGAAGTAGATGGCGCATGAACAATACTTGCCGGATATTAAGTTCAATGCCCGGGGTTTTGATAAAATCTTTAACTTAGTACGGTCCAGGATATCTGTCTTTGAAGCTGATCGTTATTTCACACAGCTCAAAAATCGTATTCAAAATCACTCGATTCACACACCAAATTGACTATTTTCACACTAACCCGGTAGTTTTACTGTTTATAATATAAGATCGAATGGTACCTCATGTCCTTGCGCACTTGTTCAACAGATGGACAAGGTCGTTCGCCTGCTTTATTAAGGCACCATATTTTTTTGGTATAAACAAAGTTTGCAACATAAACCGGTTAACCATCTGACTTCACTGTTGATTTGATCACTTTAAAGTATTGAAACTGGTTTTATGTATCAAAACATACATATAGGGAATGTATTCTGTTATCCATTGCGTTGCGATAGTTCTGATTAGGTTAGATCTTATCTGTTTTAAATCAATCATGTATCTGTTAAGGCGAACAGGGTCCTCCTATTTGTTGCATAATGCCTGCCTTTGTATTTGTAGTGGGCTTGTATGCAAATAGCCACTTTCGCAATGACTTCAAATTCCAAATTGAATAACAGTTCTACAAACATTCATTGACATTGCAAAGCAACATTGCCAAAATACTTGTGTGATAAAGTTAATGTTTTTAATTCGTGATGAGTTTGTTGGATCGAAATATTTTAGATTTAATGTTGTGTGTATAAAAATATTCGAAAATATTAAAAACAAACCTAAGAATATTCGTATTTTGAATAAAAACATTATAGTCAGCTCTTGTAAATCGTCTTTTCGCGTCTTTCATATTATTTTAATCGCGTCCGTCCACGTCTTCTGCGCCTCGCCGCGCCGTCACTTTATGCCGTTTCTATATAAATCACAATTTATATAAATACGTACATAAAATAAACCCGTGCGACATTTTACACTCATTTGTAGCATTGATCTGTTTTTCTGGGGAATATTAGTAACGTGAACCTTGGCACACTTAATTTCATTGTCACTTTACCGTACATGAATAGTGACAGCAGTTTGTTTCAATCTTTGGAGATTGTCAAACGCATTCCCTTCTATGATTCTCATGTTGTCATAATTGACGTCACTGAATAAACCGTGTTATATGTACGAGTATTTGTACTCTTATCTATAAGGATAAGTGCTTATCTCCATATATGGGCCCACCACGTGGCTTTACCCGCATTTTATGAATTTTCCCGAGATAAAATTTCCCACTAATCTTCTTTAAACAACTTCTTAAAAAGGATTATCTGACACAGAATATATTTTCGAAATCAAAGCAATGCTACCTGGGATAAATGAGTTCAACTAAACAAACAAAAAAACTTTTAACCAACTTATACATTTCAGTTTTTAATAAAGTTTGTTATGGATAAAATACAATGGCACGCTGTAATAACGTAAGGGTGCCAGACATACTTCTATTGACGCAGAAAATAACTATGCCATTACTTAGTAGGTAAAATTCTATACCTACACACTGGGGAACCAACCGTTCATTAAATAAATGCACGTACCTACGTAGCTAGTCGGGGACAGGATTTGACAAATTACGATTATCCTTTTAATTTAAAAGGTTTCAATTCAGTTCGACTACGACTTTGTAATCAACAAGTTGTTTGAGGATACATTTAAAATAACAGGCTAAATAAATTTATTAGTTATGTGATGTTTGCTTTGAACAAAATAATTAAAATGTCTGAATCGAAATACAGTACGAAGTTTCTTACTTTAACCAGGGAGTGTCCGCAGAAAATTTCTGAGAAGTTAAAGTACTTGAATTTGATTAATCCGGGGTAAAAATATTATTTCATTGTACTTAATTTCGTGATTCAGCCAGTGATTTAAATGCAATTTATACGAATATTTTTCTGTTGTTTCAGATCTCATTCTCCACTTAGTCCGAAACTTCGGAACATGGGGAACAAGACTAATGCAAATGACGAAGGAGAGATCACACCTGCCAAAGAACTAGAAAGACTTGTAAAAGAGGTTAGATAAGTTCTCTATATTGTGTGCTATAGTGACCACTAAAATCTGTGATACGTGATAAAAAGTAAATAAGGAATTATAACGGCCCTTGATCAATACCAGTTCTTCTATTGTTATAAATGTACTTTATCTATTGTGCTTTAATGTCTTGAATTATAGGATTAATCATAAAATTAAGCTACAAAAACTCTCAGCTTATTATTTGGTGACAAATGATGCTATTTTGTACAAGACTGATTTACTCCATTTTTGCAGGTGACGTTTGGCTTAAAACATTTTTCTGACGTCATCACGAAAAGAAAACTGGAAATGCTCCCAGATAATGGAACTATTGTTTTCGAATCAATCGCAAATATACATAAAGGTACGTAGCAGGAAAACTATTTATGTATACAGGAAAGTTTAAAGGCGAAATCATGTTCTGTTCCTACAGAACAGTACCTACTTTTAATTTCTTGTACTGTGTATTGTATAGCTAAAAAGCAGCCATTGTATTGATTATATCTGAGAAATAATTATTTGTGTTATGAATTAATAGTGTCGAACAAGTCGTTCGATAAAAATGTGCCGTAAGCTATCCTAACTTAAGTCGATATTGGATACGGATTGGTAACTTAGGGATTTGAGTGCAATTTAGATACTTACTCCCCTTCACTACAAACCTCTACACGAAAGTGACTGTTTTGATTCGTCATTCTCGTCACCCAGTCATTAAAAGTCTATTATGTTTTTAGGATGACTTGTTAATTTATAGGTAACTGCTATGTAACTACTCTGTTAAAAACTCAAGAGTCTTAAATGATAAAGGCTACATAATTTCAAAATCAATTTTGATAAATGTAATGATACAATCGAAGAGAAAACCTCTTGGTGTTTGTACTTTAGACAAGCCGGTTTGAAGATATCAAATAGAATTGAAATACAGTATTTACACATTTGTGCGAATGGCGAGACAAACAGCAAACACGCTTACAATACAACTTATACAATTGTTCCATCTTATAACTTTAATCACAGGACATGCTGTTTGTTGCTAGAAGCATTTTTTGTCGCAACTGGCTAGGAAGTGTTACTAGGTAATCTAATACACTAAACCTCTCGACTGATAAACGATCTGATAAACATAATATATTCCCATATAATGTCTTCATAACTTCTGGAATAACATTAAAACAAATTACCGCACCTCTGATTTTTCTTCTTGGAAAATTATGTGTGCTTTAAAAACACGTGCTCTAACGGTGAAGGCAAACATTGTAAGGAAACCGGTATGTTCTGGGAACTTGGAAAAGTTTGAAGGACATGTGTGATTCACCAACCCGCACTTGGCCAGCGTGGTGAATTAAGGCCCAATCTTTCTCGTCAAGAGAGAAGTCCCTGTGTCCCAGCAGTAGGAACGTGAATAGGGGTGTTTTGATATGATCTAACAAAGTATATTCTTGCAGCAATAAAACCTTACTGCAGTCGGTCGCCGCAGCTGACTGGGGCAGTGAAGCGGTTGTGCGCCGCACTAGCGATGCTAATACGTCTGTGTGACGAGATCACAGCCGTCAGTTTGCGCGCCGACGCCGGTAATGAGGACTTGGACACCTCTTCTACGGCCTTATCACCAGAACATGTCAGGTAGAGCTGAAATATATATTTTTTTATTATTATTTACAATCATATTTAATTTTGTTGTAAATATTGTTGGACAATTCACACTGCAACGTCTAGCCCCGTGATAAGATAATTATGAGCTTGTGTTACACTAGATTTCTGATATACCTACTAATAGAATATATACATAGATATTTTTTTTTCACATACATATATAACACCAAGACAACTGGAAAAATATTTGCAGATCATACAAATTGTTGTCCCGTTGTTGTTGTTTATTATTATTTACAGTTATACCTGTGGATATTTTTGTGGCGACGATATTATTTGCAAAATTGCAATAATGAAGACCAGGTATACTTTGCAAGATGTTATAAAAAAAAAAAGATAAAATAACTTCAAATATACATTAATTATAACCTTAAAATTTCAAACAATAAATACTTACATAAAATATGATTTTTAGCTGAAATAATGTTATTCTTACTACAATATTTTTACGTAGTATAAGATTAAGATCCCGATAAGGCGATATGGTCGCTAAGCTACAAATCTTACTTTTTCTCGAGGAGTGAGCGACCCGCCGTGCTCTGCCTCCTCTCTGCTCTCTTCTATAAAATGAATAGTGTAACTCACGCACATTTTTATAGTGAAATTGTCTGGATATATTTACTATATCCAGACCAGGGTTGTTGCTGATGCAGGTTTTTGACACATCAGCGGATGCAGATGCTGATGCTGATTTTTGATCTTGACATCAGCGGATGCTGATGCTGATGCTGATTTTGGCCAAGTGCGTGTCTGATCAAGTTTTCCTCCTTTCATCATCGAAACGGAGTCTTGATAAATTATGCCGTGTAGAGTTCCGTCCCCAAAGAGTGCCAACGGGGCCCTATTATTAAGCATCCGCTGTCTGTCTGTCTGTCTTTCTTTAATTGATTGTAATTTTCTTTTTCAATTTAAATTTTGTATTCAATAAAAAAAAAGTGTCCAAGTATGGGTTCGATGAAATTGTAATAAATTTTTTATCAATTGTTTTATGAAATCTTAGCGGGGTTCACGGAATACGTCTGATGATTAAATTTCAGATTTATAGCTCTTAGTCAGGGATCCGTAGTACATGGAAATCAAGTGATTACTAACAAGCTAATTTTTGGTGAGTAGCTTCGTTTCGATGAGACCTCCAAAGATATCCTATACCCAACTCTCGATTGTGGTAGCTAACAGAGATATCAAGGATTAAAAAATTCAAGGATGTAAAACCGGGATAACGTATATATATAATATATATATCTTATAGTTTCGGAGAAAACGGCTGTGACATATGGACGCACGGACGGACGAAGAGCTATAAAGCTAAAATTTGGTAAGTAGATGTATTCCGTGAACCGCACTAAGATTTCATTAAAAATTGAAAAAAAAAAATTACAATTGGGGGTCCCCATAAATAGGACTGAAACTTGAAAACTTTTTTTAATCGAATCCATGCGTGTGGGGTATCTATGAATAGGTCTTTAAAAATCATAACAATGTTTCTAACATCATTTAATTCTAAACTTAATAGTTTGGACGTGAGACTCTTCCAAAGTGGAAAACAGAGTGTCATCCCCCCCCTCTATATTTCTAAAATAAGAGGATGATAAATATAGAAAAAAATATATATTGTACATAACCATAAAAACTAACAACGAAAATTGGTTTGAACGAAATCTATCTAGTAGTTTTTTTATAATACGTCATAAACTATTTCATATAAACAATTGCTGCGGAAGCCTACATGGGCGAGTCCGACTCGCACTTGGCCACTTTTTGCCATTTGGCTACGGAACCCTAAAAAGTTAACATAGAATCAATCTAATCTATTGAACCTACATGAAAAATGTGGTTTCACTAGTGGGTTGGAATTTAATGAAATAAAACATTGTTTATAATATTGTACCTACTACAATACTACTGACGCGACTTATTTTAAATATACGGACGAGCACTAAAACCTGTATTTTATCTCTACAAATAAATAAATAATCAAATAATCACTACGCAATGTGTAGTACAATGAATAAACAGGTTTGTGCTTGTTTAGGTACCTAATTTGTACAAAAATGCGCGTTAAGCCCGACCGTTTCGGACAAGTTGCAACTCGAACATCAGCATCGTAAATCAGCATCGATCGATGCGGATGCGGATGCTGATGCTGATGTCTAATTTATTGCTGATCATCAGCGGATGCTGATGCTGATGCTGATATCAGCAACAACCCTGATCCAGACAATTTCACTAATATAATATATAAAATTCTCGTGTCACAGTTTTCGTTGCCATACTCCTCCGAAACGGCGATTTTAACATCTATTTTTCAAGCCAACATCTATTTTTCATCCTCCTAAAATTAGGGTTACCCCAAATTTTTTTTTTTAGACAAAATTTTTAATATTAACTTTTGCCGGGTCAGCTAGTATTTATATATATTTATTGGTATAGTTCTGTGGTGTGCGGTGTGACGGCGGCGGTGAGCGAGGTGGCGTCTCTGGCGCAGCAGCACATGGCGCGGCCGGCGCTGTCGCCGCGACCCGCGCTTGTTTCACCGAGAGCTTCCACGCAGAGGAACTCATTGCCTGGTAACAATTGTCTTTATAACTCTTCAAATTATAATAATAATTTAAATAATCTATTTGTAAATAAGATACTTAGACTATTATACTACAAATGAACCATAAGGTCACAAAGGTTGTAAACTGTGGAGTGACCTCAACGCCCGCCTCTCAGCACAATATAAATC
Source organism: Chloroclystis v-ata (assembly GCA_963691955.1). Classification (NCBI taxonomy): domain Eukaryota; kingdom Metazoa; phylum Arthropoda; class Insecta; order Lepidoptera; family Geometridae; genus Chloroclystis; species Chloroclystis v-ata. Next base: position 10,670,391 of record OY829905.1, read on the forward strand.
ATAAGTTGGTACATTCAGACATATTTTGGAAGTTATAGTTATAGAGGGGTTAGTAATTAATGAGCTTAAAGTTATGTTAGTAAATAATTAGAGATATACAGACAACTAAAAAAACATGCTAATATTTTTGTCGAAAATTGAGATGACTCTTATGGAACATGTTTCTAGAACCACTGGTTTTGGTCTGGCCAATATAGGGGTTGATTGAGCCAGTAGTTATACTATCCAGGCGGTCAACCGTCAAGTGTTCCATGCAGTTTAAGCGAGTTTAAAAAAAAAGATCTAAATAAACTATTTATTTGAATGTCTATTTTTTTTAGGTTGTCTTTTAGGTTTTTTTTTTAATGTCTACGGATGCATTTATCACTGATTAATATTAATTCCATCTCCAATATAATCGTAGTCTTGGATTATGAAATCTTAGAATAAAGTTGTTCTTTGTGCCCCCGATAAAGAATACAAAGATAACACACATAATGAGTGCAGGTCACGGACGTGTAGTTTGGAACACATGCAACACATACGTGTGCAAGACTGCTCGCTGCAATTACAATAATAACAATACTTTGAATAATCTACCTCTGACGAAATACGACCTCTTTTGATAGAAGCTTGAAGCTATGAAGACGCTACAAATATGTAACGACCGCTTAGACCCTAATTAACCTGTCTAATGTAGCCAATATATCAAGTGTCGCTCGCATTGGCAACACGACACATGTTACGATTGCGTAAGCATAGATACAATCTACGGTCCTGTCCCATAATGATGTGTGCCTAATCTGTTGTTATTGCATTTGTATTGCGATATTAGCGTTGCTAATGCTGTACGTTTTGTACGTTGCGAATTTCGTAATGTTTGGAAAACAGTTGTGATCTTAGTTCCACTCGAATTTTATCTTAATTGGACACTGATTGCTGCAAAAGCGCTAAAACTGATTGAAAAGAAGAAATGTTCAATTTAGTACAGTCATAAACTTTTCAACATCCCAATCCGTTATAAAGTTGTGAGGCAATAAAATGCTTAACCTTTCGTTGTTTGCGGCCAATTATCAATCGTATTTTGCTCCGCCAATTACATACATGCTTGGTAAAAATCACTATTCATTGTGACCGCGTCAAAGAAATAAGACCAAATCAATTTCATACTTCAGACATATCATAAAAAATGTAGTTCACGAATTGAGACTGTGACCCTCTAAGAATATAAACATAAATATACTAACTATAAATGTCGCACTCACAGGGAAAAGCGTCAATATTGTAAAGACATCGCTACTGCGAAATACGAGTACTTTATGAATCATTACATATAATATAAGTTATCTTTCTAAGTAACCTAGTCATCATCAGAATATAACGTCCCGTTATGGTAACAAGGCCTGCCCATTGCCACTTCAACGAACTAATCAGCTGAGCGCTACTCCTTCTACGTATCACTTTGCTAAGGCTCAGAGTGCGCTAAGCTATGAAAGTGTTCAGATAAATATTTCTGGACAATTCACACAGCAACATCCTACGGGTTGCGGGTGCTAGATTTCTGATATACCTAATAGAATATACATACATAGATATATATTTTTTTACTATACATATATAACACCCAGAGTCTAGACACCCGGAACAAATATTTGCATGTCATACAAATAGGTATTCCGAGGGGTAATCGAACCCGCAACCTTTTGCGTCGCAGGCAGACCTTCGCCCGCTGCGCTACAGAGGTCGTCACAATTCCACAACTATATTCATTCGGCCGGCACTTCGATTTTGAATCAAACGTCTATAGAAGGTGTCCTTTTATATAAAGTATTGTGTTATAGATATACCGCTGACGCCCAAGGAGCTGTCTCTACTGACGGGTTCGGGCGGGTCCGAGGGCGGCGTGCGCGCCTCGCACTCCTCCGAGTCCGTGCTGGACGCGCCCGACACGCCGCCGCCGAAACCAGCAAGGCCCATACGGTGAGACACCATTCATAATAAATAATAATAAAAGAAACTTGAGAGGTGTCAAGGAACAGGATGGAACGAAATTCCTTGAAATTAAGATATCTGGCTTGCTTTCTATAAGAGAGAGAGAGACAGACAGAGAAACATGCGACGCCGCACAGCTAACAATAGCTTACTATAGCAAATAGTGTCGTGACAACTTTTCGTAAGAATTTTTTCCGTCTAGCCCCCTTTCACAACGAAAGGAAGGAACTTCGTTCCAATATTTATTTACAGAAAAGGTTTTACATGACATGGTTTAAAAAATTCAATAGTGTACAGAAAAATGTTGGGTTTTCAGAACTAAGTGTCTAACTAAACCTGGGTGCTTTTACATAGTCACATAGTGTCTCATCGCTCTAAGTGTTAAACTTGTGAGACGCGATGGAACCTCTGCTCTAGCAGACTCAGATATGCTAGGATAGGACAATTTAGTGTTCTTATTACCTTTACACTGTGTTATAAATATAAAACATTTTGACACAATGTGTATTATCTTATTGTTTCTCGATATTTCGGCACAGTAAAGAAAGCTGTCTACGCTCTTTTTGAGTCTTTTATAACGAGTCGATACTAGAGTTCTTTCATTTGGTCCGGCGTGCGACGCCAAAGGTCATGATGTAATTTTGGGACTCTACCTAAAACCAAAGTACTCTACCTAAAATGTTTTATGCAATGTACAAGATTTTTATCTATCTTACACTCGAAAACAATCATCAAGCTAATCCTACAAGCTGCTTTGTGGCCCAGTTACATTAATGTAATCGTATTATTCTGTCAATAATAAATATTACAACCTGAAAGTATCATAATAATACTTCTAAGTAAACAAATTTAATATGAAGGATTTGATATAACTGGTATGGGCCTTATTTAGTCCTTTGAAACGTGTTGAATTCTGTAGACTTGTCGCTTGATATATTATTTCCTAAAGTGTGCTAGATTAAACCAGTATCGTTTCTTGATTATACCTAACTTTGAGTTTATAAAATAGGCTTCGTCGTAGACCTTATAATTGACTAGTATTTAGTCCAGTACGCCATACTACGCAATATAGAGGTAGTATACGGATTTTGTAATAGGTTTGAAATTAATGATGCCCAATATAATTAACTTTTAAAGTTTTAATTGAATTATAAAATAAATTGCACAAATATTCTTGGGAAATATTTAGACGCTAGTTGAAATCAAAGATTTATTTCGTGGAAAACCTGTGATTAACTTTTCAAGGTGCATAGGAATTTTATCGCGGAAATCATTAAATACGTAATAGGAAACCGATATGACTAAAACAGACTAACTAGTTCTTAATTTTATGCTACGTTAAAAGTAAAAGTAGATAGATTTTTAAATGTAAGAAGGTCAAACAGTGTATTAGATTTCTTTCGGTGCTATAATTTATTGTGTACGAAAATGAAATGTGCTTATGTGAAAAGTAAACATTCATAATTTTTCTATAGGGGGATTCCCACAGTTGTCTGTCACATACGTCGATAAGAACATTAATTCAATTTCAAGTTGTTTTATATTTTAGTGTTTTACTAGCTAGTTTATTTGATATTTAATTTGGAATTATATTGTATACTAGCCGACCGCCAACAGCTTCGCTTGCTTTTTTTTTTATAAAATATAGCCTATAACCTTCCTCGATAAATGGACTATCCAACACTGAAAGATTTTTTTAAATTGGACCAGCAGTTCCTGAGATTAGCGCGTTCAAACAAACAAACAATCAAACTCTTCAGCTTTATAATTTTAGTATAGATAATAATAAACAGTAATATATATCCGAACCACCTAATAACTATTAATAGCGCACCGATAATATTATAAATTATGGTTTTGTAATCCTTTTATATGGCCTATCTAAGTAATCTATGTAATTTTATGCGACTATACATGACATGAGTTTCTATTCTATGCAAATAAGATAGTCCTCATGAATCTAAACAATTTATTTGCATAAGTGTTTGATTAGATATAAAATGTATTCACAAATGTTGAATTTGGGAATCCCAGTCTAAAATAGTAAATAATAGAAAGACTTTATTTGTTTTTTGTCTCGTCATTCGCTATATAAATATTAAACAATAAGTTTTAGTTACTAGAAATATATTTAGGTTTATACTATTTAAATAAAAATAAAGATACCTATATGAAAATTATTTATAATAATAACGGCCTTTCTTAAATATTTAGCTGCCGCGTGACCATAAAGCGCATTTACAACTTTCGCTCAATCAGGAAATCCATCCTGTGTCTAAAAGCCAATAACTTTTAACCATGTGAAGTATATATGGCAAAATTACTTGAGGCAATATCCATTTCCAGCTTTCTACTAGCAACAGGTCGCAAAAGTTATGCGTGATGTAAATAACCGGCTTTAGAAGCGATACTCATCGAAATCATGCTTTGACTACAAAATTAAAAATAAATAAAAGATAGCAATTGGTAGTGACGTATTTAATCAAAAATCAATTACTCGTTATGTAGGTAGATAACTTACTCAATATTTAATGTTGTATTTGTGCCACACGCATAAAACTATATGACATAATTTTTGTTTATTATTGAAAGAACCGGAAGGACAACACTTATATTAATTGCGTAATCTTTAGAGAAACTTCATATGGACAGAAGATTTTTATTACGTCAGTAATTAATTGTGTGATAGATGACATGTGTAAGAAAGGAGTGAGTGTAAATTGACGTTTAACAAGGGATATTGTAAGAATACTTGTTAGGACTAGATGATGATGATGAGTAATTAAGTTAAAGTTTCACTTCTAAACGAAGTAATTTACTAAGTGAGAGTGTGACGTTGTTACAGGAAAATCGACTTGGCCCCACCACTGCCTCCCAAGCGCAAGTCTGCCAACGACAACTCCCTTCTGGGCTTGTCTATTGACAGGTTAGTTTCTTATCATCATCATATCAATTCATCATGTCTCACAATTAGGAATTAAGCCCAATATAGGTCGTGGGGAAATTTGTAGTTTATTGATAGTTTTTTTTATAGTCATCTATCTATAGTACCTAATGAATCAGTTATCTGCGGTTATGAATCGTCACTAAACTAAAAATTTGGTAAGAGACACTTCATTTTGATTATAATTTAAATTATAAGACTCATATACTTGAAAGTCCATATTGAAAAGATAACATATTAATTCTGTTATATTAGTAGGAATCCGGCTTACTCTTAACACAATCAGTGCCCAAGACGCAAATGTACAAGTAGGTGTGGCGGCGCGGCCGTGCATCTCTGCAAGTTGCACTGCGCATTGAATGTGTTAACAGCAATATCCACGTTACTTTTAACAATCTAAACGCTCTGCGATCACAAGAACTATACATAACGCACTTGAAACACTGTTACGTAACATTACAATTATCAAACTCTTTTACATTCTTTAGAGATAAATCCAAAAATAGCACCTTGACTCACAGCGATAAGATAATCCGGTCATAAGATCAAGAACAGAGAGAGCAGTGAGTCAGAATTTGTTTGTATTATAAAAATAGGGACATGACTATGTTTAGTGAGCGCTCTAGATTTTATTAAACCAAGGGCTACTACTACTACCTACTGACTTGAGTAAGAGTAATATACTCATGCTTATATGAATCATAGCAAATGAACAAAGACGATTACTTTTATAGATAATTTGATTACGATCGGTATTCTTTTTTGTATGCACAATATGCTATTATGAATCACCAATACTAAGATAAGCTAAAGGACAAAATTGGATTTTTCCTAACTTATGTTTGTCTCATATCGTAGTGTATTCTACAATAACAATATTAGATATCTAGCATACGCTTTGGACTGATCACGGGACTATATGTTTCTGTCAATTGGAGAAAACGCCTGCAAATTTAAAATTTACTAGTTGACCCACCCGCAGCTTCGCTTCCCATGTTTTTTCACCTTTTGACCAAATCCATCAAATCGGTCCAGGCGTTCTTCAGTTATAAAATTACAACGAATAGTTGCATTGATTTTTATATATTAGATTTACCCCGTGGTTAGCTCGAAGCTTGTGTTACTTTATTAAATTAACTAGCAGACCCACCGACAGCTACGTTTGTGTGTGTTTTTTACGTTATCTACATATACAAAATGTATACAAATATAACATATTTTAGCCTATATAGCCTTCCTCGAAAAATGTACTAACCAACAACACTGAAATGATTTTTGAGCATTCAAACAAACAAACATACTCTTCAGCTTTATTATATCAGCATAGATAAAGTAATAACTAAGTGATTGTATTTTCCAGATTGTCCCTTCAGTCACACAGCAGCGGGTCGTTGGACTCGATGCTGAACGTGTCCAACGATGAAGATCGCAACTCAAACTTGAATGATTCGAATCACGATAACGTGTTTACCACGCCGCCTAATTCAGAAATGCTTGGTAAGAAATTCAATAATTTCTATAAATTATTTAATTCTAGCTTAACATCCTACCGCTTGCTCCGGTTATATAGCTTTCTAGATTATAAAGTCTATAGAATATTAATTTACAATCATTTGTATGGCCCAAAAACAATTCCCAAAGACTCTATACTTTTATTGTAGCTTTTATTATAATTACAATGAATATCTACAAATTAAAATTACAATGTTAATTTTCACATCAATATGAATCACAATGACATAATAGACAGTGTAACATAATAGAGTGTAGAACAGTAACTACTATGCTATTAATATTAATAAAGTAAGCAACAATAATGAAACCACACTAAGACAATAAGAGGTACAAAACATTATTGTACTGTAATAAAGTTTGACGTATTACTTATGATAATCTTTGAATAAATTAACGTTCTAACAATAACGTTTCGACCAAAATAACGTCCCAATACTAGACACTGTCTCCTCAATAGAACATATTAAAGATTTAGGTTATTAGTTTAATCACCACGTTTTCTATGCGTATTTATGATCGTAGTAAGTTGATTCAGTACACGAAACGATGATATGTCTGGTGTATTACGTTGCTCGGTTTTCTATTATAATTTAATAGTATAAAATAGAAAATATGTGCTTTATCTTGCACACCACTAAACAGTAACAAATAATAGTAACTTAAATCTTCTATATTAATTAAAATATTATTTTATTTACAGGTATTTGCAGATGTAATAATGGTGAATTGCGAGCGTCGGTCGACTCGCACGAGGCCCATTTGAATTCCAACCACAACAGCACCCAGTCGAACCACAATCGGTATGTCCAGTATGTAGTGTTTTAACTTTTTATATTAGATCTTTAAAAGTAATGATTGTACATTTAAAACAACATGTTACATAAAAAACAATGTATACATAGATTATAGATATGTTAACTACATGTTGGACAGTTGTGTTGTACACAAAAACAGTGTCAATCAATGCTGCAATTGTAGTGTTACGTTGATTAGAATTTCGCAACTCGAGGATTTCATTTTTGTTTTTCTTGTTTCTCTATGCTGAAATTCTTTTTGTTTTGAACACAACATCTAGAAATAAAACATACCTTTCAAAATGAATGTCTGGTTAAACCACAAGTAAGTAGTAGTTACCTAAGTCTAAATATATATATAAATCTACCTTTATGGATGTTGTGTTCACAGTCTTACTTATTTGATCTGTTTGCTTTGTTTAAGTTTCTCGAACGAGTCCGGTTTTGTGTCTGTGGGTCACGCGGAGATTTCCACAGAACACTGTTTCACTTCTTCGTTTTCTTCTCACCACTATTCCAGCCATGCCGATAGGTAATTTGTTTGTTTTTATATGTTTTACGAAGATTTTACACACATGATTACATTAATTTTCAAGATAATGTTGTTTACAATAATTAAATTTACATATTGGTTTCTCAAAATTCTCAAAAATTTAAATAATTTTTACGCAAACCGTTAAGTTACAGCAGTTGAGCGCAGCACGAGTGGTCGCGGGTTTTTATAACTCTTTGCAAAGCTGCAAGCATTTAAAATATTGAAGAAAAAAAAGGAATAAAATGGGACATTTTTTGTCTTTACTTACCTTACCTTGTAAATAAATGAAATGTGATCAAATTACGTAAAATCAGTTAATGCATTTGGTGTTGCTTGCATTTATGTTTTGTACACTACTGCACTCTATTAACAATTTTTATCACTATTATTTGATCATTACAAATTGGCACTACTATAGCAAGATAGTATAACTTTTATGACGAAACATTGAATGGAAAATGTTGGATAGTGTGAAGATAGTTTGAGAGTTCTAACATCACTTTAAGCTTTGTGTGTTGTTTGCAGTACTTTTAACAATTCAGACTGTGTGAGCGAAGTCAGGTGCACAGTTCAGAGCTTTGAGAGCCGTTCGAATGTAACAAATATGAACAATATAACTGCCCACCTTACGAAGTGAGTGTCCTTGTCTTTCTGTGTTCGATGTTATATGTCGCTGCAATGTGTATGTGCTTATGCTTAATCCTTTGTGATATTTTTTGGTACACTTTTTTCTAGAAACGATATTTACGAATAATTCTCTTTGATGATATTAAAAAAGGTAGGTATGAAGTTATTGGGAACATATATATTTTTTTTATTTCACACCACACACAAAGAAAGGACTTTGTACACATCGCCTTATACAGAAACATAATCAGAACAAACAATCAGAAAAATAATTATACTAAGGACTTCTATTGCTTTTTTAAAATTAATAATATAAAAATAATATTGCAGACAAGGGATTTACAGTTTAAAACGCAGCCAGTCTATTATTATTGTCATATATCACGTCTGATGATGATGATCATGTTGTGGTAAAAGAGTATCAAAAACTATCACGTGCAATTGTATCGGATATCAGTATGAATTTGCCTTGCGTGACGACGATTGCTACTTTCGTAGATAATTGATCGATGCGGGAGGAAATTAATCTCGATTCTTAGAAATCTCACAGTAGCCTAGGCAAATTGATACTTATATTCATTGGTGTTTTAACTCTTGGAGATAATAAAATCAAAAGTTCATTATGAGTGATGATGCACAAGAAGCTATTTTATTGTTCTACACATTGTGTAAGAATGTATGGTTCCGGCATATTAATCATAGGTTTCGATTGGTATAAATAGGTACTGGTGTTGGTTACGTAATATTAAATTTGAATAAAAATTTTTAGTTGATGTATAAGGTGTTGGGTAGTTTAATTAGTATGCTAAGTCCTGCCTGCTATCATTACCAAATATAAACAAGTACAACTTTATAATTTACATCCATGCATGACTTCGAAAACTTATCAAGGATTTACTGGATTTTTCTCGTATCTTAGTTTTCAGTTCAATTAGCAGTAACTTTATTAATTAGTTTATGTAAATACAAAGTGATCTCTTAGTATCGGCAATAACCGATAGTCTAGACTAGAGTTTACTCCGACGGCAGCGGTGAAAGGTGTCCACTAAAGTAAATAAAAAAAAAATCCACCGCACAAGAAACCACCGCTCCGGCACAGATACAAGATAACATAAAAAACCTTGTAAACATCCCAATTGTTTTCGGTAACTGGTAAACAAGGGTCTCGCAATCTGCGTGTTTTGTAACGTTATTTACGTCGCACAGACTGGCGAGTATAACGTCAGACGGCAGCGAAGCACCGCCGCTGCTGCCGGCCAAGACGCGGCGGAACATTCGCGCTGACGTGCAACAGAACTTTCCCACTGTTGAGATCAGGTGAGAATGCACGGTGTTGGGTGTATTATAGAATTTGGTGATGGTTTAGTTTAGTTGTAAGTAGTTTGTTTGATTAGTGAGGTGTATAATAAGATATAATATATATTTTATAAGCTGTTGAATTTGAGAAAGGTGTTGGTGCTAATGATTGCTTTTATTTAGATAATTTGAAAAAAGTATCTTAAAAATCTCTTCAAATTTTTGAAATTTTCAGGTTAACTGAAATATCTGAACATTATAGTACATTGTTATAATATAATTATTATTGTCGTAAATGTCTCTAGACTTGTAGAATTTGGTTCGAAATGTTGCTAACAACAATCACCACTAACAAGTAGGTAATATATTTACACTTGAACATTTTAGGTACCTACTCGTATCTATATAATAGATGACAATTTGAAAGTCTAGTTAAGTACCTACTTACGACAGGTACCATAAAAACCTGTGAGCTATTTGAGTTACAACACACAACCTTGAGTAGGAAATAGCCTTTGCGGTCTTATCTCTACTTGTAATTGTAATTATACGCATTGTAAGTGCTATAATTCAGTTGCATCAATCGAGATTTAAGATTTACTTTATCTTTTTGTATTGTTATGTTATAATTTCTACACATAGTATTAAATAGCGTTAAGTTATAAGTGTGAAATTACGCAATTAATTATGTTTTATTAACAAGCAAAAAACCTACGACAAACACTGAGTGAATAATATTTAAGTCCGTAAAACCAATTCAACAAATTTGTTTCGTAACTAAAACCTAAAATTTAATCGTAACTAATTGCTATTAATCTACCATGGAAATAAAGCTAAACCGTTCTAAAATTATCTTTGTTTTTTCCTTGTAGTTCAAGTGTTGAAGCGTTATTACGCTACCTATTTTTGTTTCACTACCAAGTCACTGCCATGTTCAATCAATTTAACCGTTCGTTACATAAGTAAAAGTAATGATTTGTGTTCGCGCTTTAATAAATTTAAGAGCTAAAGCTAAACGAATCTCCCCAAAATTATGGTCCCAAAAGTGTACAACTCAGCCACAGATGCAAAATAATTAAGTAAGTCACATTATCTTATAAAATATAATTATATCCTAAAATGATCTGTTACATTATTGTCAGTCACTGAAATCAAATTAATTTTCTTTACCAAATTCAAATTTAACACAGCGTTTAAGACAATCTGCATCCCTAACCTGCTTATAACGACTCTAAAAACATAAACAGCTAAGCCAAAGATGTAACTAAGTTGCACTATACCGCCGCTGAGTAAACTAAACTTGCATACAACATTACATTAAGATGCTTATAGTTTTTAATTTAGATTATTAATAAAACGTTCAAAAGATTTATACCAGAACACGTGCCTCAGCGTATTTCTGTGTATACCAACTTACTGCGATAACCAACCCTAGCTACGGGTTGTTGATCGCATTAGGTTGGCAAGATGAATAATCACTATCAACGTGGCGAGGTGAATAAGACCCAGGTAATAGAAACCAATCTTAGAACGGTTCTAATGAAGAGTCCAGTACTGTGTTATGATTATAATTCTATGGTACGTTTACACGCTTTTGGCGACATGACAAGCCTCTACAGGTTCCAAGCCCCAACGTGTAGTTGCGTCGCAAGCGCTTGCCGCAAGGCACTGTGATTAGTGTCGAAAAACCAATAACTGATCGGGTCAACCACAAGCACTGGCAAACTCACGTGAGTTGTGACGTCGGGTCGACCACACGCTCAGGCAAACACTGAGTTTGGACACAAATTAAAGGGACTTGCGGGTGACTAAACATCCCGTTCATATTCATATCATTTATTGTCACACATGAAACATATATAAAATGTTAATACAAAATTACCTAATATAGTGTACAAGGTATGACTCGTCAGAACATAATAATAATTCTAATTGCAATTGTATTATAATAATGCTGTATAGGGGCATGTATATGGTTCAAATGCTGGTGTTTGTGGAGCTTCCACAAGCGTGTAACTATTAGTAAGACGTAATATTAACGTGTGTTATGTTCCCAGAGCCGTGCCCGTGTGCTCGCTGCACGGAGAGGCGCGGCCGCACACGCTCGCGGACCACCACCCGCCGCGCCCGCCGCCGCTGCCGCTCAAGAAGAAACACAGTCAGTATCATTTATCTACGTGCGTTTCAGGGGATCTATGAGGGATTTAATGTATTGAAGAGCATAAGGATCTTTAATGAGCCTATCATTTTATCGAACTATCTTGGCATATCATTGGAAGGGTTATTTGGTATTACTTGGAACTCTTCTTATACATCTTTAACAAGAGTTTAAAAGGCAAAACATATTTTGGTACAAATTGTATTAAATGTAAAGGAAAAGAAAATGTTCTGTTGCTATTTATATCCGTCTATTATTGTTGCCTGATGTGGCGTAATTTATATCTATGGGAATCGAATATTGCGCCTTCCGAATTGAATTACTTAATATTATTATTATTATTCAAATGCTTCGTGCAGCATGTAGACTAGAAAGTAACAAATTAATGAAACTATTGTAGAAAAGTACATGCCTTATCACCTTAAACTGCTCTAGGCTTACATGCTTACTTGCAAGTGCTTTTTTAGACATAAAAAGCCTTACAGTTGACATGTAAGTAAGAAGTAGTGGCACATACCTACTAATATCGGCTTAGACCATATTCCATTCGGTAGACGCAAGTATGCTATTAATTTGGATTCGGGATTGGGATACTAATCGGTGGCACAAACCTCGTTCGCACCAAATACGCCTGGAATGTTTTGTGCATGGTCGGCAAAAGATATGGAAAGTGCATTAGAATGATGCTATGGAATTTGCACAGAAATACCGCAGATGCTACGTTTTCCACATACATTGGAAATGGTGGCCTTAAACTGTTGCACTTCATGTCTTGTCTATTTCTATTTCTTTAGGGGTATGGGATGATTGGCTCTTTGCAGATGCAGTACGGTCAATAAGTATTAAATTTTTTTTTTAAAGATACTAACTAACTTCTATATACTAAGGAAAATTAAAAGAATGGATATTGGATAGTAACAGCGTCTCAATTAGACTGTAAATGTTTTGTATTTCAAGTAATCGATGCACATGGTACCTAACTGCTGAACGAGCTCCTCATTTAAAATCTGACCAGTTTTTTAAATTATACTCGACACGATTATTTTGATAACTGATGCTGTATTTCAGCTAAAATATGTATGTCTTGTGCTTTTCTTCTAGTTGACTTACAAAGCTTATGTGAACTTTGTATCAACTAAGTCAATCTACACTTGAATAAATCCTATTTATTAGTAAATAATATAAACAAACAAAAAAGTAGATTATAGATTATATCTTCGAGACCGTACTGTTCAATCTGTGTACCGTATTGGTATGAAATGTATGAATATTGTGGGTGTATAATAGCATGTTTGTTTGTGCCGGTGCGGCGCGGCAGTGTTCCAAAGCGTCGCATACAGCGGTGAGTGGTTTGCATGATGCGCTAGCTCATACACCGCCAATGTCACATGTGTTTTACATTCACGTTCGAATCTCGCTCTAATTCTATCATTCTATGTTCGCTTTACCCGATGCTATACATTTACGAAAGCTGTTCGTTAACCTATGAAGAATTGAATATTGGTTAACTGACATTTTTCGTGTGTGTTAGAAATTTATATTATATGCCTTTTGGCGTATACTAAATTTTGAAAGCAATATTATGATTACTTCATGTATAGGAAACTCACTAAATAGCATCGTTTTCAGATATCTGCGTTGTTGCATTTCCGCTAATGTATATTACAGAATTGATATTTCCTTGTTAAATTAATACCGATGAATTATTCAATTGTATGTATTGACCGCCTAGTGCTTCGTTTCACGCAAAACATTGTCACTGAACATTATCATCAAGTCAGCATCTTAGTGATACTACGGCAGGAAATAACCATATCGCAATCTTGCCAAGAGCATCTGCTTGTTCTTGACCGTGAAGCGCGAACAGAATTCACATCTGAGAGCGGAAGCGCAATAAAGTCATCATTTTATTGCCACCTTATACAGCGCTGAGACCTTGCTTAGTGCCATTGTGAGTTCATTGTCAAAGTCACGGTAGGCTTCATTCATGATCGGCCCTAGACATAATATGTACATAGTTAATTGATTTATGGCGCCTAAATGCTTATACGCAGAATAATGCTCGCCAATTGACATACAATTACTAACTTACAATATAAGTATCTATTAGGATCAATTTATTTTTCCCAAACAAAAAAATCATGAAGGATACAATTTGCCATCCAATTACTTATAATCGCTTCTTAGACTTGGCAAGAGTTCAGATGAAATTGCTTAGAAAATTGTATCAATGTTTCGTCTATCAATAGGTTATAAACACGAGAGCTCTTAGATGTTAATTATCATTATCACAGATGATGGATGCTCTTAGCGCTTCATTAGGATCACGTTTCCTTGCTATTTCACGGCGATCCGACCGCGGGACGCACGTTTCGCCTTGCTGTCAGTGTTAACAAGTGATTCACTAATATATGTGCGGTGTACGTTTGTTTTGGAAGGGCTTCTAATCTTTTTTGTCTTATCATTATTGCCTTGACATTAACCCCCCATAGACTAACGTTCAGTCCTTCCGGCTTATCCCGTGTACAGATCAGCGACGGGATGAAATAAAACACGACGTGAAGGGTCGCGGTGTTATAATACCGTCATTCTTTCCGCTATTGCACATACACTGGCGTTCATTCCGTAAGGATTGTACATTCCGGCAGGAATGAACGTTAGTCTATGGGTAGCTATTGACTTCGTTCAAGCCCTTCCTAAGAACGTTCCTCGCACATCAATATTGCTTTAAAATCTTTAATTACATATTTTATTGAAGGAGTCTTGTTATTTTAGTAATGGCGTATATGGAGATGTTGGGAAACTGCAGCCACAACGCCGCGGCACCGCCGGATATGTTTCGGCATTCCATACACACATACAATTTGGCCAGGTAATTGTCAATACTTCCGTCATATGAAGCTAGTGAAAGTATCCGAATGTGTTGCTCAATATCTATTTTATCTATTATACACGCTTGTCAACTAACGTGTCAATAATAGGTATTAAAGAAATGGTCGCCACTTAATTCCTTTGATTTTTCTTGTAATTTTAAACACATTAGAAAGTGTTATTTTCATTTAGTGGCTAGTTTAAACCTTTTGTATTGAAGAAAACCTTCGCCTAATCCATTACTGTTTATCTTTATAGTGAAAACCTACCTATAAGTACTTTTACATGAATAAAATAGTTTAAACATTCTGTTAACATTTTCAGCGCGCAACATTCAACAACCGGTGCAAGTATAGTTAATCAGAGACAAGTCCAGAGATCGCTAGCTTCTTCATTTACAATGCAACACTTTGGAAGTACTCCTCTAAGGTAAACAAAAACTACAATTATACCTAAATAAATTAAATCTAGGTATTTAGGTAAGTGTATTCAGAAGTCATTCAGGTCAGTAGTATAAAAGGCTAAGACTGCATATTAAAGTCGTGTATAAACTGTAATTACAAGTTGTAAATGGTTATACCAAAGATGGGTCTAATTGCATCGGAATTATAAAACATAAACTACCTATGTAACTAAATTAATTACGGAACTTGACTTATTCGTTTGTGGTTACTGTGTTTAAAAAAGGACTTTTATTTCTATAAATATTTTAACAAAAAAACAGCGCCAAAAACACAATACGTAATACAATAGATTACGTACACTTAATGCAAATGCGTCCTATGATATTTTTAGCCGACCTCTAACTGTGAGGTTTATTTCTATTGTAAGGTTTATTTCACAGCGGTTCAGAAGACAGTGTCAGTATGACGGTTTGTTCCACAGTGGTCAAATAAAAATAATAATATTGTGTTAAGAAACTATTTATACTGATAACAAATGTAGGTACTTTAAAATTGTCACGGGCAAGAGCGGAGTTTCCCTAACACAAGCAAATGTTTGCTTAAAAGAGGAACTCAGTTATTGACCTCTAATGACCTCTATTGTAAGGTTCAGAAGACAGTGTTAGTATGACGGTTTGTTTCACAGTGGTTCAGAAGACAGTGTCAGTATGACGGTTTGTTAAAAAGTAAAAAATAATAATAAAGTCATAAAACTATTCATACTTATAAACAAACAACCAAACACACAAATACATAAAATTACAAATTATAACAAAATGTACCCTAAAATTGTCACGGGCAAGAGCTGAGTTTCCCTAACACAAGCAAATGTTTGCTTAAAAGGGGAACTCCTAATACTTAATTTGAATTGTAAAAATAAGTACTGAATAAACATTTTTATTTAATTTAATTTTGTTATATGTATGTTCCACAGTGGTTCAGAAGACAGCGTCAGTATGACGTCAAGCGTCAGCCCGGTGCCGGAGCCGCCCGCGCTGCCGCCCAAGATGCGGAGCAAGCTGCTGGCGACCAGCAACGAGCTGATACCGCCGCCGTCGCCGCGCCCCTCCTCGCACCACTCCCACCACTCGCACCACTCCCACAACTCGCACAACTCTACGGATGACATTTTCATTAATAATGTAAGTTGAAGTCAAAAATGCCGACGGAGCCGCCCAAGTCGCCCGTGAGCAACGAGCGCGTACCGTCGCCGTCACCGTACCAGTCTCTGATATGGTTCTAATCTACTTAAATGTAATGATGTTGCGAACGAACTGTTACCGCCGCCGTCACCTAGTCCACGAATAATGTAAGTTAAAGTGCTTTTATTATAGGGAGGGACACATTCGCGTCTCGCTCCAAACTTCGCCATTGTATGTGTGCAAATGACAAAATTATTTACTTTACCAGTGTACGAACAGTAGTTTGTATGATTTACGATTGTTCCACCAGTGTCGAGGTGAATAGCGAACACAAATGTGCAACCCGTTATCGAATAAATACCGCATTAACTTATATAAGTTTATGTCATATTCATTTAGCACATATTTTACATTGAATCCCTTATTCTTTCAGCACTCCGATGATTCATATGTCAGTGCACAAACCCCGGGTAAATTCCCACTGGAGGATGAATTAGAAATGATAGTCCAACCACCCACTCCCTCACCAGTCCCGTCACAGGTACTATAACACTCATTTGTTATTTTGTTTGTTTATTTTATCACAAATTATTTTTATTTATATCCTATCCAACCAAAATGAGAAGATAGCTTTGTTAATGTTTGAACCACCGCTTGTATTATATAAATATTGTTATATTATTAAGGTGAACTCGTATATAGGATATTGTCAATGGACGGATAGTTAATTATGTTCACTCGCATAAACAAAAGAAAGCTGATCATTATAAGAAATCAACACCTGTCCGTTAAATTAATATTGCTATTAAATGATTGCTTTTACTTTAGAAAACGCGACTTAAACTTACGAATCAGTCAAACAAGAAAAAAAAAAACAAAATCGCGTACAATGCCATCGTTTTTGGTCGGGTGTTAATAATTTTGTTCAAACCACAATAACTTCCAGAGAAGCGAAAGCAGCGCCGAACAGCCGCCAACCACAACCACAGAAGAAACCCCGGCGCCGGCCGACCCTGACGACATCATCCTGCAGACGGATATCAGCAAGTGGCTCGTGCTGAAGGGCGCCAGCAGCAAAGACGGGCCTGAAGTCAGGGGCGGACATCCCGACGCACTTATCGTTCTCGCTACTAAAGCAACCAAAGGTAATCATTTACTACATATAACTCTCGAAACTAACGCGAGTTTCACTATTCATTTCGATAAATCGAGACTTACTCGGAAGAATCTAGTAGCCTTTAACTTTTCTAATGTGCTATTATTTTAGGGATAAAGGTGCTATAAATTTAAATTTTTCAAGACATTGAATAATATAATAAAAGTTTTAGGTAAATGCTGTAATTGTATTATTTGTTTCGCCTTTCTGATTCATAATAGGCTCGGTACATTGTTCATACTTTGTCATCAAATTGTTCATACATGGTTATGGATCAGGCATGTTATTTGAAACATTTACCTCAGATATTCGATGGAATGAAATCTGGTTCAACATAAAAATCATCGGAATGGGTTATGGATTGATTGATTAACAAGTGTAATTATTCAAAAAATACCCGGCTGCGTCTATTTTTTACTCTGATCTCTCTCAATGATCAAAATGTGTTTTTTATTTGCAATACTTGAGTGATTTTCATGATCACCGTTAAATTTTATTTTGATCACTTTTAAGTGATTATTATTTTGCGCCAAGTACTAAATATTATTTTTGATTGTGAATTACCTAAGGTTACTCTCATGACTAACTAATATACGTATCCAATGCAACAAGATGCTTTTCAACCCGAGCTAAGCTATGCAGTTAATTGGTGTTTGGTCAAACACAATCACATCAACATAGCATAGATCTGTTGTAAAAACACCCTTAGATAAATACATTTAAAAAATATACTTAGCCCTCTTCATGACGCAGTCGGGTAAAAATAAATAGATTTAGGGCCAGTTTCATCGGTTACAGATAAAGCTACAGATAGTTATCTGATAGATATCGCAATAGTTATCTGATAGATATCGTTTATCTAGTAGATAAACTACAATGTTTCGGATAGTCTATTTGGCACTTTATCTTTATCCGGTGAAACAGGCCCTTATTATTGTTACCATTTCCATGCTTCTAACCCTTCTCACATTTCTTGCTCTCTTACAGAATCGGACGAGTGTAAGTCGTTGATCATTCTCGTTAATGGGGCTGACAGATACGCTGGTTATGTTTTACTAATACTATGGTCGCTTTGCTTCTCGCTTGTAATTGAGTAACCTCCGTCTTGCACTTGCAATTCTTTTCACTTTCTGCCGCCGTACAAGCCTTGGAATGGCAAGATACAAATGTAGCCCAACGAGTTTGAGCTTTGCATAGCACTTAAAACGATTTTTGAAGTTTAAATAAAGTTATTATAATCGTAATTTGTCTTCAAGAATGCGTTTATGCTTTCTGTAGCTTGATGGTAGACTACTTTTTGTGAGTATTTTGATCTGAACCTTCGTCTACATAATACAAAATTAAGATTTATTATGGAATTATTGGTAAAGCAAATTAAAATAGTGGATGCTCGCAATTAAGCCTCGAGCAGACCGGATGCGTATACGTACACGTAAGCGTAGACGTGCACGTACCGCTGAATTGTAATGTATGGGAATGTATGTGACAGGACACACTGCACGCGCACGTCACGTTACGCAAGCAGTGTGTCCTGTCACATACATTCCCATACATTACAACTCAGCGGTACGTGCACGTCTACGCTTACGTGTACGTATACGCATCCGGTCTGCTCGAGGCTTTAATGGTACCCACTCAGTGTCAAAGTGAGCCAGTATAATCACTAAGATAAATGAAATTTTTTCTGCTCTTTAAACAAACCATTAATTAACTAGACACGAGAAATGTACAGTTTTTCTGCTTTTTTCTTGAATTAACTAGACAGACCTTGAGAGCAAACTTATCTTATGAACGGTAAATTGAGACCAAACTGGTTAGATACAATACTTTTAAATAATTATTTTAATTAAACGAGATGAACTACTATCTAATTTACTATCCTGCTCAAGAAATAATATTCAAAATTGCAATATACAAGTTCAGCCGCTATTTTCAATCTCCACCTTCACATCATAAACTCGCAAGCAGTAGTTTACCCAGCACCGTATAGGCACAGATCCGTACGTAAGAGGAGTTGTGTAACAGATTTCGCGTACCAAGAGGCGTTCCTCGCGACGTACCGCACGTGGGTGTCGCCGGGCGCGCTGGTGGCGCGGCTCGTGCGGCGCGCCAACCACTTCAAGCCGCGCCCGCACGAACTGCGCTCCACGCTCAGCTTGTTGACCAGAGTTGTTAATGATTTGACGTAAGTATACTATACTCAATTCTTTATTGTTACACCACATGACTAAAAACAGTTGTTATTTTACACGGTAAAATATCAATAGTCAATCACGTTAGCCACATACCAAAAGAAACAATAAATATATCAGACAATTCACACATTTAAGCTTGTGTCATAGGCACAAAATATCAGTTCAGTTCAAATATTCTTTATAGCGCGATATTTTTGATGAATTTGATTTGTCGTTATAATAAATAAATAACAAATAAATAAAATGTAAAATTGTCCAGTAATACGCCAGTATGTCCCAGTATGTCCAGTAGTAAGCTCGAAGCTTGTGTTACGGGTGCTAGATTTCTGATATACTTAATCTATACTAATATTATAAAGAGGAAAGATTTGTTTGTTTGTAATGAATAGGCTACGAAACTACTAGACCGATTTTAAAAATTCTTTCACCTTTGGAAAGCTACATTATCCCCGAGTAACATAGGCTATAATATAGCAAAGAAAATTGCGGGAAAGTGTAAAACGCGGGCGAAGCCGCAGGGCGGAAAGCTAGTATAATATACATACATAATGGTTTAACTAAGTTAAAATTTCAGTATGAGCGACTTGGACTGCCCCCTTATGCAAGAGATCATGGAATTCATCTACTGGTTGGTCGACGCGGAAGAACTGCCCATAGCCAAAGCACTCAGACAAATTCTAGTCGATAAACAGAAGCAATTGCATTTCCAACAGGTAAGAATAATCTATTTGTACTACAGTATTAGAACCGTTCATATCTAGGCAAGCAGCGCCACGTATAATGGACTTGAGTGGCGGCGCGTAGTCTGTACAATTAGCTTCTTGAATGAGCAATTTAGTACCCAACTATCTGCTAGAGGCGCTGTTCAAGTTTTCATACATTTTGCTAGAACTCACGGTAGACATATTGATTGTTTCTTATATTGAACAGGCAAACAACCGATACGAGTACGAGAACCCGTGCTACGGCTCCGTGTCCCTCCGCCGCGACACGCTCCTCGACTTCAAGCCGCAGGACCTCGCCGAACAGATGACGCTACTGGACTCTGAGCTCTTCATCCGCATCACCACCGCCGAGGTGTTGTCGTGGCCGAGAGACCAGTCCGAGGAGAGCAATCCCAACCTCACGCGGTTCACGGAGCACTTCAATAAGATGAGCTATTGGGCGAGGTCGAGGATATTGGAGCAGGTATGTACAATACTAATTATAACACCCTTGTAAACTCATAGGTCACTGACCTCGCTTTAATATTACTTTCCTATTAAAGCAACAAATGTAACGTGAAAATAACGAAATCGAATTGGTTTATTTCCCTTATTTTAACCTAAAACAATATGAAGCATAAAATATTGGTTCATATACGGAAATGAGTACAAGGTGATTACCACATACCATTACAGATGAGCACATCACAATAACATCAGCAAGATACTTAAAAATGTTACAAGTTTTTAACATAAATGCGCACTGGACCGCAGTATATTATCGTGTAGTAAGGCGACAGGTATTATGCATACAAGACTCAACATGATATAATTACATTGCTTCATGCTAATCTGACTGAAGACGTAACCAACAGCCGGAACAGATTGACAGTTGCATTGCAATTACCACTTAAATTTACTCATAACTGTAGTTTTTTTATCGGTTTTACATTAAAGCTGTAAGAAGCTCGTAAATAATTTATTGCTTGTGTTTTAGTTGTCATTTGTATTTCAGTACGAAAGTAATTGGAAAGCAAAAGTAGATTATGTAAGAAATAACACTTTTGTATGTAGTGAAATAGAAATAACGTTATACAGGGTGATTGGTAGATGGGTGCAAAGCTTCTAGAGGATGGTAGTGTGGACTATTTGGAACCATTTAAGCCATAGTTGTCTTAACCGAAGTCGTACTATTTTTTTTAATGAATTTTTTACGGGATACAAGGAAAATACCCAAAATTGTACAGTTAGTTGCTAATAACTGCCAGTTTAAAAGGCCAGTTAATTATTTTTTGTTTAATTTATGTTAAGCTATGTGTAAACAATCTACCAAAACTTGTTCTTAGGTATCTGAGTCATTAGCCATTTTTTTACAGACATTTCAAACTTACGAAAATGTTCTGCGATTTACGAAAACCATTTTTGACGTTGTTTAAAAAAAAACTAATGGTGCTATTTTTGTTCAAACCTTTTTAAAAACATGTGTGGTTATTACTCTTTCTTTTGAGGTATCAATTAAGCAAATATCTCAAAAAATATTGAAATTATGATCCAAAAACCAAATTGAGGGAGAAAATTCAAGGCAACTTTAATGAAAAAATAGGCAGATTAGCGAATTGCTGAAAGTGACATACACCTCGTGGAATCTGGAGTCAACCCAGGCAGACACAATCCTAACGTCAGTTGGTCAGTTTTAAATATTAGGACACCCTTACGAGCATTGGAAGATCGTTTTGAAGAAATCCCAAATAATTATTACCTATATACGGTATCTGGTAAGAAGTGGGGCCCAATCAAAGTTCTGCCAATTACTCCAGCCCACACACTGACAGAGAGTTTTCTCTGTACTGACACCTGCTTTTTCCAGTATGGATTTCTGCCCTTGTTGGCCTGTTGGTGAAGGTTGTAAAAGTTTGTTATGCCCTCTCTGGAAAATTTACTTTTATTTGTCCACAAGATTGATTTTAAGAATCACGCATTGAAGATGCGTTGATGTCTCTGTTGAGGAGAAAACGGCAGAATTGGATTATTTTCCCGGTATCTTGCTCTTCCAAACCTGGCAGACCCGGGCCATGGAATAAATACTTATCTTTTTTGTGCATACTCCACATACACATCTCCTATTGTGAAATGTTAAGATTTTGAGCTACTACGCTAGTGATGGTAGTAGGATCCGCTTAGAATTCTGCCAAAATCTCTTCCTCGACCTTAGAATTGTGTCTGCTTGGGTTGAATCTGGAGTCATACACACATACACCGCGTGGTACCCAGGTATCACGTGGTGTATGCCATTTTCAGCAATTCGGTAATCTACTTTTTATCATTAAAGTTGCTCAAAATTTTCTGCCTCTATTTGGTTTTTGTATCATAATTTCAAAATTTTTTGTGATATCCTCTTAATTAATACCCCAAAAGAAAGAGTAATAACCACACATGTTTTTAAAAAGGTTTGAACAAAAATAGCACCATTAGTTTTTTTTTAAACAACGTCAAAAATGGTTTTCGTAAATCGCAGAACATTTTCGTAAGTTTGAAATGTCTGTAAAAAAATGGCTAATGACTCAGATACCTAAGAACAAGTTTTGGTAGATTGCTTACACATAGCTTAACTTAAATTAAACAAAAATAATTAACTGGCCTTTTAAACTGGCAGTTATTAGCAACTAACTGTACAATTTTGGGTATTTTCCTTGTATCCCGTAAAAAATTCATTAAAAAAAAATAGTCCGACTTCGGTTAAGACAACTATGGCTTAAATGGTTCCAAATAGTCCACACTACCATCCCCTAGAAGCTTTGCACCCATCTACCAATCACCCTGTATTTGTGTTTATGGTAGGAAATGTACCTTACACTTCGAAAGGAGCCATAGACACAACCAACCTATCGACTGGAATGCCCAATAGTCATTTTGACCTAGTCTGAAATCTTATAAACTGAAATAAAGCGTAAAGTTTTATGAATGCAATTGTGTATCAAACATTTCTGTTTCTGTATTGATTCATTTAGATTTTGTCCGTAAAATTACAAAGATTTACTTAGACAGGTCACATGAGGTTCATGCAATTTTAGACTCCTTGGATTTTGTCGATGAAATAGCAATGACCTGACAATAAATATCACAGTTTTTTTTACCGGTAATCAGCTTTCTACGTACCGCGCATACGCCCGTACGCATACGCCCGCAAGCATATACGCCCTTTGGCATCTCAAAAAAATTACATGTTTCCTAAATGAATTAAATTAAATTTAGTCTACTTTCTTTCTTATAGGAGGAAGCCCGAGAACGCGAGAAATACGCCATAAAATTCCTGAAAGTGATGAAAGCATTGCGTAAAATGAACAACTTCAACTCTCTGCTGGCGCTGGTGTCGGCGCTGGACTCGCCGCCCGTGCGCCGCCTCGGCTGGAGCGCGCGCGCCGTCGTGGAGCCGCTGCACGACTACTGCACCATCATCGACTCCTCCTCCTCCTTCAAGACCTACCGCCAGGCGCTGGCGGAGACGCAGCCTCCTTGCATACCCTACATGTGAGTATTACTTGAACAACTTCAACTGAGCTACAACTCCAGCAGAGGCTGGCGCTGGTGTCGGCGCTGGACTCGCCGCCCGCTTATTTTGTAGCTTACAATCATGCTTTAATATTTTACTAAACATTCAACCAACTCTCAACTGAATGGTTGTTCTTCATTAACAGTAATCTATTTTTCAACTTACTTATATGTTAGGACACACGTAAACGTACCACGATCTAAATGCTACCACCTATTAGTTAAAGACCGTGATGGTTCAAAAAGTTTATTTCACATTTTCATCCGTCTTCCTTCCATTAAACTATTTATTTATTGTATTTATTTACTTGTCCAAGTGATCTTTAGGATTTTATGAAAATAAATGACATAAATCTTTATAATAAATGTATTTGTGAACAGCGGTCTCATCCTACAAGACCTGACGTTCGTGCACATCGGCAACCCGGACCTGCTGCAGGACGGCAGCATCAACTTCACGAAGCGCGGCCAGCAGTACCAGATCATGGAGAACATGAAGAGATTCCACAAAGAGTGCGTACCTGATTATCATTACTATCTATGCTTGAAATGTAGTTTATGTGGGTTTGTACCATGTCGCGATTATAATCTTATGCGGGCCATTTTAGTTTAGTTGTCGTATCGTTTAGTATTTTTAAGGCCAAGTTCGACTGTAAGGAATGAATTTATCCTCATCATTATTATATTGAAACATTAAGGTTTAGTAAAATGTGCAAGGTAAAAATGGTTTTATCGTCAAAGTAGACCGAAAAACGCTTAGTGATTTGATTTAGCCATTTCTGGTAAAAATGGGGGAGGCCTTTGCTCAGAAGTGGGACACACTTCTGGGAAAAAGCCTTCCAACGTCGTGTACCTCCGGGACACCATTCAGTGACGACCTTGTCCTACCTTTTGGGATACTCAAATGAAGCACGTGGCCCTCCCAATCTCAATTTATTTTAGTACTCACGTCCGCAATGAAAGTTTTAATAATCTTATAAATAGTAATTTATAATAACGTAACGCTCCCGCAGCAGACAGTACAAGTTCAAGAAGAACGAGCGCATCCAGGCGATGTTCAACGAGTTCGACGACGTGCTGAGCGAGGAGGCCATGTGGCAGGTCTCAGAGAGCATCAAGCCGCGGGGAGGAGCGCGCGCGGCACCCGCCCCCGCGCCCTCGCCCGCACCCGCCTCCGCCCCCGCCTCCGCCCCCGCGCCCGCGTCCGCACCCGCGCCCGCTCCCGCCTCTGCGCAGACCGCGGCTTAGGAACTAAAAGTGAGTTAAACACATTGTTTTTGTATTGAGCTTATCACGGGGCTAGATATTGCTGTCAAAATTATCTAGCAATATTTATTTATTTATTGTGTTATTTAATTTAACATTCGATTTATTATTTTGTACTTAATCTAAAGGCATTTTTTTACCAAATGGAAAATCCATTAAACGCAGAATAGTAAATCAAAACACGGCACTCATTTACTAAGGTGGCTCCTGTATAACGAAATGGTATAGTCAGATACCAATCGATAAGATAATTAAAGAGCTGTTAATCAACCCAAATTAATATGTTAATGGATATATTCATAATTTAATGTGAAAAAATAAATTAATAATTATTATCTTCCATTGTAATCGTCGATATAAAAATGAAGACAATATACGAATCTTATTACTAAACTATATGTTTTTCCTTTCCAGATATATCCAAAGAATAATCAGACTAAGCGATACCAAGACGAGTGGAGGAGGAATTGTAAGTAAGATAAATTGTGATTTATCTGTCCTAAAAAGGCCTAATTAATTCGATATATTTATTGGTAAAGTGTGTTTCATCTGTGATCGATCCGGGAGTGAATGTTTTGAGTGGAAAAGTGAAAGGCGAGTGAGTCTCGCTTACAATTTCAATGCTTTCCATGTTCAGCAATATTATACTAATTAGTGTACAAGCCAAATATTATGTATCAGTATTTGAAATTTGAATCGACTTCTTTCTATTACATATCAGCATGTGACTTGTGTCTTGCATAGTGTTCTAATTATGGACAACGCCTAGAGTGATTAAGGTTGGGTACAGTAAGCAATTCTTCCTTGATGCCTTTCCACCAGAACTAACTTAGGATTTAAGGATTACGTATTATATACATAAATAAATGATCCTTATGAATACTACGATAATCGAGAACTTCATATTGAATGGGTTTGTTCTGATGGAAAATTCCGCCTAAGATGGCAGGATATTTGAAACAAAGAAACAACATAATTATTAAGCTTGGATTGTTTACAGTACCCATCCGGAAATTAGGTTTATACATATAACTTCTCGTTGTAATGCCATTTTCGTCATTATCGTCTAAGAAAGCTTCGAAAGTAAACTTCGATACATCGAATTAGGAATGAAATTTTTTGAAATCTTAGTAATTGGTAGTTACTGAAGTTGTTTTACGTAAAATTAGTCGATTGTTAAGCATTTTAAACGTATTCGATTATAATGCTCGTAACGTTATTTACTATTTTAGAGTGATTTATAAGCGAACGTATGGTAAGTGCCTACCAATATGAAATGGGATAGTTTCTATAAATCAATGAAATATTGCGTGCACAGACAAAATATGGAGTTCTTTGTCGGGCTTCCAAATAAACCCCACTAACAGCCTTAATTTTAAAAATAAAAGTGATATTTTTATACAGACATTTTAACACGAATGTGAGTAAACACATCTTATACATATCAATAAGTGTGTGCCAAATACAGTTTACTGAAATGTCCCATTTTGATATTGGACGCGGAAACTTACTAGATGAGTCGTAAGTACAAAAGTACGTTTTGATAAGTAAACGCTCTTAATGTAATTAATAAGGGTTAAAGTTGCTATTGCTCGTGTTATTCGTAGTTTGTTCAGCAGTCGTATTATAAGAACGTTTGTTATGTGCTACCTGAGATGCTATATTTTACCGATGGTTTGACGAGAGTGACCTTAGTCGAAATGTAATGCGTCTTATTATAACTCCGACGCAGGCTGTCTCAGTTCCAAAAGGTGGCATCACTATTGCGTTTGGAATCTCATAAGAAATTCTTGATCAACGAAACAAATCAACTGGTGCCGTCAAACTGTGGTTTAATAAAATACTTCGCATCATCGTACTACACAGGAGCTATACTTTAAATTTATTGAAAATATCATTAATCCATCCTCAGCAGTAGGTCTGATAGTTTTAAATTCGTGTTATTTTTTGGGAAATGCGAAGTTTAGGAATCAGATAATAGAAAATATATTTCAGAATTGTTTCTATCGTCTGCTTCTATTCTCCAAATTTTAGCTCAGCCTAATGAATGGATGCGATTCATTATGCTGCCTAGCCACTGCATATCTTGCAGCGTGTTTTTCGAGTAGTGCGTCAATTGCGTAACTCGAGTTTTAGGTTTAATGCATAATTTTATTTTTGATATTCAAAAATCTATTTTTCCTATGGGTTGCTACCTCCAAGGAAGCAAACGATTTACAATTGAAGTACTTTTGAATCTATACTGTCTTCACTGTTTGCGTGATTTTATTCTTATCGTAAGGTTTAGATTCTCATCGCGGGCCTTGAAGCCGTAACTAGGAATCTTATTGAATAAAAAGGCACTCGCCAGTGTAATAATCAAAACGTCTACAAATAGCAATAATATGAAATCGTAAACACCAATTATAAAAATGTGTATATTCTATACCGTATACTGAAGCAAAAGTATTCATTTAATTCCTCTAAAATGTTTGCTCATGCTGAATGAAAAACATTTAACGAAAACGTATCTGAGATTAAAATAAAGTAGACATAATCAATACAGTTTTAACCGAGAATTACGTTAGCCCTATAGAAATTAAAAGGGAATTCTAATGAATATTTTTAACATTGGTAGTATTGTTTAGAATAAGCATTTTTATCAATAGATTTAATAGTTGACTAATTTGCCTTATTAACCGAGTCTTGAATGAAATAGCAATACATTTCTCATTGACGTTCGTAGATTTGTTGCACAATATGTGATACTATACTCATGTAGAGTACCGCTTACTACTGAGTCTTTTGACGTCCTTAATTCGTAGGAAATTATATTAGGCGAATGTAGACTAAGAATAAATAAACCCCATTTAATTGCTAAGGTCGGTGAAATACAATGCGTTATATCATTAGTGGTTGATATTACGGCATGAATAACTTATGTAGAATAGAAACGCAAGTGTTGTTATTTATCCATAGGTAAAGCGATACTAAAAGCAATACCGTGTGTATAACAGGCTTTTTATAAAATTGATAGTATCAATCTGGTAGTTTGTGTCATTCAAGGGCCATGTCCCACGCAATAAGAACTAGACCAATATTTAGAACATTTTACAGTGCTTTACTGATGTTATGTGCTTATATTGTATTTTTATGTATAGATTTTTTGATTGATAGATAAGTTGTAGGGTATGTTACCATTACTGTCTGGTATTATTATTTATTTAGTGGATTATGAATTATGATTAGAATTTGTGTAACGGTTTGATATGATTATTGATTAAAATATATTAAAGACTGCCTAAATTAATTATTCTGTGTGATTGACTTAGTAAAATATTGTTTATTTTATTTAATTATCTTCGTAGCAGAAAAAATAGCCTTGAGACATGGGTTTGTCACTTAGTAGGTTGATATTTATTACGTATATTATTATAATAATAAATAGATTAATAAGTCATGAACAGCGTACATATTTTTGTTGTATTAGCAGGTTCAGTATTATGTTAGAAGCGCCATAAAGTATCAAATGGAAAATTATATTTTTCGTTTATTTTCAATGTTGGTTTTAACCTACGCGTTATTTACTATTAAGTATTTTATATTCATATTATGATTTGTTGTGTTAATTAAAATGTAAATTGAATTATTTTATTATGAATTATTTCACATTATAATCTGAATTGCATGCTTGTACAGTAATACATTTTGTGTGTCTATTTCTTTTGTAATTATTTTGTAAATTAAATATAGCACGATATTTACAACTATGCTGTTTTTGTTTTGTGCCCCTCTCAAAGTTAGTGGCCTAATTCATTAACTAGGTTGTATTTTGTAGTACCGAAAACCATATCTCTACCAAAATATCTAGTTCCTGTATATTATGGGTGTTATAAATAGTCAAAATCTATAAAAAATGTTTAATAGATTTTTAATAAGTGTTTTAAAAGTTACTTATCTGAAATCGTTGAATTTAAAGTACCTATCTATTTGAAATGGTGCCATTGACATATTCAACTGATAAGCTTCCAAACACTCAGCAAGGGTTCTTATAGATAATCTAAACCACTTAAATTCTAAGTACAAAGTCGTGTAGTATACATAATTGGGCGATATAACAAGTATCCCGTTGTATTGCCCCTATAAATGGACGAGCCATCGGCCACCTCTTCAGTATGTATAGAGTGTAATTTAGTAGATGGTCGAAATTGTTCCGAAGAAAGTAGCGAGCACGATGCTGGTAATTTTCTTATGTGTTTCCTTGGCCGTCGCAAGCGCAGCACCTTTGAAAGATCAGGAGAATGACCTCTTCTCATACTCGGGAATTCAAGGTAAGTGAAATTAACTTTTGATGCTTTGAAACTTTGTTTCCTTACGTAGTGACCTGAATACATTTCCACGCGTGTTGTTCCGCTAGGTTTGCCTATATATGCTTGGAATAATAAGCAGGCATGTGCATTCGGAATACAATCAATCGTAATCGCCCTTGAGTTAAGGTTTGTGAAAGTTTGTTATTTTATTCAGACGGATATTTTTATTTACAAAAATCACTAGATTCGATTTAAGAATTTCTATTTAAGGCTGTAAATCTATCTAATTATATCAACTATATTTCCGTACGAGTGTTGCAATGTTTTGTAAGATAGTTTGTTTTGTCGTTATTTATAAGTCAAATTAATTATAATAAAAATAGGAAAGACATCCAAATAAAGCTGTATAAGGGTTGGAATAGGTACATGTCAAAATTATTGAAATAATATCTAATATATTTTGTGATTATTAGGTAATTATATTGCTGATATTACAGATGTAGACAATGGAGAGTTTGGAAAGTATTTTGAAGGCGACATGATATTGGATGCGCTACAAAAGCGGGCGGTGTCTGAGGCCTCCAACGGAAGGAATGGGTTGAAGGGTGGTGCCAAGAAGTGGCCTAATAGGACTATTGTGTATCATATCAAAGAGGATGACTTTGGTTTGTATAAGTACCTACTCGTAATTAGTGATATTAACTAGAATTATGTTTAAATTCTTCTTACAGATTTATTCAATCTGTGTCGAAGATTGCAATGCGACTGCATAGTGCATAGTCGGATAGCTTAGAAACTCGTGAAAATATTTTGAATTAGTTATTTAAAATATTTAAGGGTGACTAGGTACTAATTTGATACTTGATACGTATGACTAGAAAATACCTTTCTCAATAATCATTTAACTTTGTAGACGAGGACCAAATAAAAATGATTGAAGAAGGTCTAGAAGATATTGCAAACAATAGCTGCATCACTTTCACTAAGCAAATGGCTGATGAACATGCAGTTATTATTATGGTAAGACAGACCTGTCTCATTCTGATGTTTCTACTTTAAATAAATAGGTAAGTAGTTACCTAAACATGCAGGATTTTATCTTTACAAGAATGTCGTAACTTTCATGCAACATTGAATAGTTCTACCATTAATAGCAAGAAAGTATAGGTCTAAAACGTCAATACCCATGACACCTGTTAGCATTTAAATGAAGTTATTTACGACAACTGATCAAAATTAAAGAATAATTAGTGATCTCACCTAAATTAAGCATCTAGCTAGTGTTTTACCTGCTCTTTCGCTTTTCACAAAGGATCGTATCATTTGGAATTAAACGATGCTGTGTGAATAGTCCAAGCAATATTTAAAACCACTTTTTCATTATGTTGTAGGGCACAGGAAATGGGTGTTTCTCTAACGTTGGTCTTAGCACCGAAGACGAGGAAGGGGAAATAAGTCAAGTCCTCAACCTTGCTAAGGGCTGTTTCAAACACGGGACTATTGTGCACGAAATGCTGCATACTATAGGATTCTATCACATGCAGAGTACCTACGATAGAGATGATTTTGTGAAGATTGTGTGGGAGAATATAATTGCAGGTAAAACATAAATTCAAATAAAAGTTTATGATCATAAAACGATTAATTTATCATAACTTTGATTTAGTTGTAAGTATAGATAAATTTTATCGCAAGTAATGAAGTATTATTGAACTATAGGTACTTTACCGCCATAACACGCCGATATTTTTTGAATAGATTAGTTCAAATAATTAGTGACATAACTTCTCTGTGCTTAAAAGTACTATAAGATTAAAAAAATTCGTTAAAACTAGAGGTTATTCCTGTTTCTGTTTTCAGGCACTGAACATAACTTTGCTAAGTACAATAATGACACCGTAACAGATTTCGGAGTAGAGTATGATTACGATAGCGTCATGCATTACCCTGAAGTATCGTTTTCAAAGAATGGCAACAGGACCATCATTCCTTTGAAGGTAATTCGACTCTTGCGAGTGAGAACCGCGCGCGCGACCTGAGAGGAGACGGAGCACGGCGGGACGCTCACTCCTCCTGATAAAGACTACTCTTGATGTGGTCGAAACGTCGAGAGTTATTTAACTCCTGTGTAAATACGTGAGTAATTCCCGTTTTATAAAATGAAGACTCCAATAATTATTTAATTAGCTTACCACAGATTGTCTACTTAATTACTTTACCCACGGGATAAAACATACATTTATTCACGGCAAATAAATGTATTATACGTATGGCACTCCCAATCTTCATCTCTTAAAATAGATTTATTTATATAAGTATATATAAGTATATTTTTTTTTTCTAACGGAATACCTAATTGCTATTTTTTAACAGGACGGCGTTCAAATCGGCCAAAGGAAAGGATTGTCTGAGCGAGACGTTTTGAAACTAAACAGAATGTATTGTGAAGAAAATGAGCAAAATTTGTTTTTCCGGGATTGACTAGCAGCAGTGCGGAAGTTAATAGACACATTGTTATTATTATTGAAGAACAATACGCATAAATGAAGTAATTATTGTACTCTCACCTACAATATCCATTGTTTTACTTCTTTTAAACCTTCGTCCATGCTCTACATCCATACAGAGTCCGACCGATTGGCAAAGAGTAACGGAAATAAACTTTAACCGGCTATTTTTTATAAATATCTAGAATATATATTTTATTTTATTTTATATGCGATGTTTGATTGCTATGCACGACAAGCACTTTCGATGGCAGTCAATTATCTGCGTGCTGAAAACGGTTTACCTAAACGTGTAATTTTTTTATTGACAGTGGCATTGAACAAGTGGAGCATTTGGCAACTTACACAGTTAGTACTTTACTAGCCTACGTTAATTCTATTGAATGATATTGGTCAACCAATGTTACTATTTCAAGTGTTTAATCAAGTGGAACTAGATGAATTTAACACTACAAGGCCATCAATAAATATGTTTATAGGAAGAGCTTTTTTACAGTGAAAAATCTGCTCCTGTACTAAATTTAGGGTAGGTACAGTATGTGGAGATGTCTGTTTGACGACCCACTAAATAACCCCCGGTAGATAACCTCTGTGCGTATGCTATGAACCAGGGAACTTCTATAGACCACGCCAGGTTCAAAGGATGAGCCTTCTACAGCAAGTCGTCGCGAAATCTCTAAGTTATAAGTCCTAATCGTCAGAATTATCGCGCCTAAATTTAAATCATAATTATGATGATGCAGGTAACAGTCCCATAACGTACACTTGACAACATATTTTCCTATTTCCGTTGGAACATTCGGTTTTCTTTTTCAATGATTACCAACACATGAAGAAACTAATACAATTGACGGAACTCTATTACATTGTATACCTAGGTATAGAAGTGAAAACTAAAGAGTGTTGCTAATAACCATTTCGACATCACCAATGACTTTACTTTCTCGGCTATTGCTTACAGTAATTGAGTTATTGACTAGTACCGAATAGAATAACTCGTCCGGCAAATTTAGCAACTTGCTCTTGCATGAAAGGTGGTGGTGTACACTGTCGCAAGTCGCAGTTGCGGCCTAACACCTTGTGAAATGGTCGTATCCGAAGCTATATTATACCTTGCCCCACCCTCGCTGATTTTGTTCTATACAAAAAATCAAACGCAAGAGTAGTCAGCCGGTTCCGCTGTGGATTTGCATAAAATCATAAACAATGTTTATATTATAGCAGCACCGTTAATATGACACACTTTATCGAACGTGCGTGTTGAAAAGAAAACAGACAATACCTCATGCATTTATGGAGGATATTTTTTTTATTAAGTAGGCTTAGGTTGATTTTATAATGAGGGTCGTGTGGATAGTGTTCGCTGTGTGTGTGCTGCAGTGCTCGGCTATGACGCGGCGGGAACTGGAGGAGTTTACTGACTACTTGTTCCAGAGCTCGCAAATGGACATTAATGTTAAAAGTAAGTTCGACTGTCTAATATTTCGATAAACTTTCTTGTATTATTATTACTAAAAAGAACGTGAACTATAAAAACATAACTTTTTTAAGAGTCTGTAAAGCTCATCTTAATATTTAAAATGCAAAAATTATTATCTAATATCCCCATGTTTGATTTTTATATATATTTTTAGAAAACATTGGTATTATATCACATGCATAATTGTGATATTAATTATAATATTAGATACATGTTGTTAGATATAGCGGAGCACGTTATTAATTTCTACGAGTTGTGTAAATTAATTTATGATTATTATTATGGTCTCAGTTTATGACTACAAATTGGATATTAACTACATAACTTACCATAACCATAACTAATAGTAAAGTAATTAACCAATACTCGTAGTAATAAATAAATCAAATTGGGAAAAATTATGAATGAAAGTTTTAGACAAATTCGGAAAAAAATTAATGATAATAAACCAAATTAAATGATAATGACATCAACTCAAAAGCCCCTCTTTCCTATGTGATTCATGGTTCCAGAAGGCACAGGCATCAACGATGATTTCGACGAAGATGAGCCCATATCAGAGCACGCTTGGGAAGACAGCGGGAAGTTCGAAGGAGATCTCATCTTAAACGACCGCCAGAGACGACTTATAGTGGAAAATGTGGAGGGATTGTCCAGAAACGGACTAACTGATAGTACGAAACGATGGCCGAACAATGAACTTGTCTATTTTATCCAGAGGGAACATTTCAGTAAGTATTGTTGTCCTAGGTCCTTATTCGCACGTTAAAAAAGTATTGCGTTAAAACCCTGCTTGGCGCTTTTAAAATCATTCTTAATTTAAAATTCAATTCTATTTCCAACGCAACATACTCGTAGCTAGGCGACTGGGGGTGCCGATTTTGATTTTTGTTTGATCTTAAATATATAGCCAACAAACCAGTTAATTATATTTAGATCGGTTCAGTCGTTTTTAAGCTAATTGGTAATAAAACAAATGTTTCTGAATATACGTGTATTAAGGAAAGAGCATCCATCGACTTCCTATAGGTACATCAAAACCGGAGCAGAATAAATCGTGACGGGCCGGGTTAATAAAAAAATAAAAAACTTGTCATATTATTATGATTTTGCTTAGAATGTTCTACAATGTAAGTTTTATATATTAAGCAATGACAAAGTTCTTGTTTAGTTTTTTTGTAACATCCATTATTTTACATACTTCGCCACTAAAATGTAAACAGGTATCGGTTGTTTACATTATAGCATGAACATTTTCATATTCATACTGTAATTAGACGAATTACTATGAGAGTCAGGGCATTTAAGGTAAAAGGCACAAGGTTATGACTTACCTACCTATCAAAACTTATAAAATTAAATATACCTATCCATATAATTTCTGAATATTTTCAGATAACGATCAAGTAGAGTCGATTGAGAGAGGTATAGAAGACTTGGCGCAGGCTTCGTGCGTTAAGTTTCGCCCCTATAGGAAAGGAGATCGGGATGCGGTTGTCATTCAGGTGAGACTATGAAAAAATTTAATTTTTTGGGTGAAAGTGCTTTTCTTTATAGTATCTAAATACATATTATGTAAGTATATTTTTATTTATTTTCTATCCTTTTTATCTTCTTCTTCCTGTCCTTTTACCACATTATGTGGGGCCTTCACAACATGTCCTTTCTTTCTATTCACAGTTTCTTTACTTATATGTCTTTATATGTTAAAGTATGGGAAAACGTTTGCTCACGTAGTGTTGTATCACTTTTTTAACCATTCTTGTAAAACTTGATCGAGAATTGTATGTTTTAATACAGAGATGTAAGTGCTCTTTTCATACTGTTATCCAGATTACATATGACAACAACTACACTCGCACACAAACATGTCTCTGATGCATCATACTCATACGAAATATCGTAAATGTTGACATATGATTCTAAACTGAGTAGCGTGGGTATGTTATTCGATGTTTTATGTTTAGTATTTTATCTCTAGAATATGGGGATTATTTTAACATAGGTTCCTATTGGGCTCACTCACATCTTTCGCAGAAGACATAATTCATAAGAATGGTAGGATTGCTTAAGTTTCTAACTGGGTTTATTTCTATCGCATATTGTAATCAGTATATTGTTATAAGTACCCTATGGTAACTAGTAGAACAACATCACGCACGCTGTGTGAATTTCCCAGCAATATTTATTTTATTTTTATCGTTTATGCTACAATACAATTTTGCAATAGGTAGGTTACCTACTTACAAGTTAAATTGTCTATGCTAGGTACCTACTTTTATATAATACGCTATTGTTTCTAGTATTTACATTTTTTGTATCAGAAAACATATATTATTAATATATATTCTCATATTATTATAACCTGGGTGGTATACACATTGCACGTGTAAGTATTAACATTTTTGTGGCGGGTTTAACGCGTTTACTGCCCTTCAGTAGAAAGTAGTCACAAGTGAAAGAACATCATAAAATATGCGAAGGCTAATAATATTATTAATTTGATTTAATTTAAACGATAGAAAAATCTTAACTATATAGCACTTTCAATCATTTGAGCTGATAATAATATCCATTAAATTATAAGGTTTTGTGATCCCTATCGTATAGCAACGTAGCTATAGTACCTACTTATAGCAAAGCAAAGCTATAGTGATGTAAGTATATCACGTACTCCGAAAAATATAATAAAATATTTTGTGCTCAGGACGCTCTAATGCTCAGATTTCAAAGAAAACCTATGCTCCATTTGACCTGCACTGTCCTTAATTTATCTCTATATAATCGAATACAAAAGATAATAGAATACCTACTAACGTACTAAATAACTTTTGCAGGGAAGCCGACGAGGATGTTTCGCACAAGTGGGTTACCAAGGAGGTTTCCAAGTGCTCAACCTCTCCGGTCGCCACCCGGCCGGACGCGGCTGCTTCCGGCACGGCACCGTGGTCCATGAACTACTGCACACACTTGGCTTCTACCACATGCAGAGCAGCCCTGATAGAGATGACTTCATTGCTGTCAAATGGGAGAATATCTTGCAACGTAAGTTGTTTCAATGCTCCTTTAACTCTCGTAGTAAGAGTATCCGGACTTTTATATAAAGGAACGTTAGAAGGTTCTTCCTTCAAAAACAACAAAGCGTAGGTAGGTATAGTAAAACATTGTGTTTCTATTCGTCGATTTGTTAATCGAATGGAAAACGTATGGACACAATACGAATATAAAATTTAAAGACATGCCTTCTCGTGTCGTAATTGTTTGTATTGACATGACGCGATTGTATAATCACTTATAGGTAACCTGGGTAAGTAAATGTTGGCTTAAACCGCACAAGAGAGTGTAGGAAAGAAAATGGTAAAATGTCGATGTAAAAGATTAATAAGAAGGCTTTTTAAATGAAGTTTTGCTAAGGTCATTCATTTTGCACCTGATAAAAGTGTTGATGATGATGGTTTTAAAGATAAATATCCATTTAATTTTATTATAAAAATTGTAAAATGGGCTTATCATCTCATTTAACCTTTAACATTGAAACAATAGGAATATAAAATTGTATAGCTAAACTAAAAAATATTTCAAATCACAACAATAAAAATAAATACCATGACCTCTTTTCACTTTAGGTTATTGTTAGAGCGTAGCATTTTCAGCATGGTGGTTGATAATGCAACAACATGTCAACTTAATAGCTGGTATGTAGTCAAAGTCAAAGTCAAGAACTTTTATCTTACTAACTAACTCGTCAGAAAAAACTTTAAACTAAGAATACTTTTAGAACTCGTCTTTAAAAATGACTTTACCTACAAATAATTAAATGTTAAATTTCAATAAATATTCATTTAAATTTTATTTTCATGCTGATGTTGTGAAGCAGTGTTCTAATGAACAACATGGCTTTCACTAAGCACCTGAATCTGCATATACACTGACAGTTCTAGTTCTCTTATACGCGACCCTCAATGTTCAAACCAACTGGTTCTTTCCGAATTATTAATCAATATTTTTTTGTTTTTGCAGCGACGCGGCATAACTTTCGCAAATATAACTCGTTCTCCGTATCTGACTTCGGCGTGGGGTACGATTATGACAGCGTCCTGCACTACAGCCGGAAAGCTTTCTCCGCCAATGGCAAGGACACGCTCGTGCCCAAACAGGTAATAATTCATTTTAAATTGAGAATTTATTATCCATGTATACTTTTCACTTTTAAAACTAGCGCGCCGCAAGCGAGAGACGCATTTAATTTTGGAATTGAGTAAGGGGTTAAAATTTTTGTACAATTTATTACTCTAATTAACTATAACAAACTGTCAGAAAGAAAATAAGTTTAACTTTAATGTGGAAAAGAGCCGTGTTGGCTTTGTGGAAGCACACCTGACTTTTATCCTGAATGTCGAGGTTTCAAACCCCGCCGTGCACTTCGCGGTGCTTGGTGAATTAAGGCCTAATCCCTCTCGCTAAGAGAGAAGTACCTGAGTCCCAGCAGTCAGGGGTGAATGACGCGTAGGTACCTTACGAAATTTACAGAATATTATTCTAAAGAACGTTTGTTTATTACTCTCTATCTATATTTCAGAGTGGAGTCTCAATTGGCCAGAGATTAGGACTCTCGGACAAAGACACTCAAAAACTAAACAAAATGTACTGTGATTCAAACTCCAACCTTCTCGAATTCGATGACGGCGCTGCCATACAAAAGCCAAAGAAAAAAAAGAAACCTAAGAACCAACCCTTCGAAGGACATGGTATTGGATACCAAAAGGGTAAAACCGTAGCTATAAAGTTACCAGCTATGGATGATGGTAAGTTGCCGGAAATATCCACGATCGAGGATGGACGTTACGACTTTGAAGTACGCCCAGTGACTTTCAACACACCACACTCCATGCAAGGTCAGGTCCTATACAGAGGGGTAGCTTCACAAAGTCCAGAACAAAAACCCAAACAACAAGATATAGAATACATTGCTGATGATAACGAAAAATATGATGAATTCGGAGGGGATAAGGAAACGGCGCAGTGGGAAACTCCGCGATTCCCTGAATCAAAACCATCTGAACATGAAACATTTGCTGAATCATATGAAAAACTAGCTAAAAAAGTTTACAGTGCTTCAGATAAACATTATCCTACCTACAAATCGGATCATACCGAATATTATAATCAACCGGCTTATAAAAGTGATGAGTGGGCTAGTACTGAACACGAACACCCTGACACACCTAGACGGAATCAAAATGTAGAAGAAAAATCGGAGGAAGAACACAAACCGATTGAATCATTAATACCACATATCCTCAAAAATCCAAACTCATCGTACAAACCCGGGCATACAATAAAAAATGTCTACACAATATACAAACACCCAGAATCGCCTAAATTAACAATAAAATATATGAAAGACAGACGACGTAGACTCAACGAACAAAACAACGAACGAAACCATCCGCGTTCGTTATATTCATCTGAATTGGTTGATAGACATAACTCAGAGAACTATAGCCCGATTAGAGGAAATATTATGGAGCATAAAAGTGGTTATATGCACTTCGCAGAACCAGAATCAAATCGAGGTACGGCTGAAAAATTCTTTAAAGATCTGACAAAGGTCCCATTTTATGGAGACACATTAATACTTAACAGAGAATCTAAGTCGATGAAAAACGATCATGTTTCTGAAGAGTATGAGGATAGTTCAGAAACATTGCGGAAAAGTGCACCGTATTCAGTATTTGAATCTCCTATGCCATATGCTGACGAATGGTACTTATAAACCAACTTATCGATCATCCTAGGAGATTTTACTTTCAGATATGAATGTTTTAATTTTCATCCCAAACGTTAAGCGGTCTACACACCAAAGCCGGCGGCCCGCCGGCCTTATTTTGTACAATCATGCCGCCGGCTTGCGCCCGCGCGGGCAAGCCGGCGGGGCTGCATGCCGATGCCGGCGGCATCCCTCAGTCAGTTGCCCGCCGGTTTTCATAGAGTAGTGACGTATTACTAGAACACCACATGCCGCGGCTGTCGTGCCGCCGGCAAAGTCGTTCGGCTTGGACATTCTGAAGCCGCCGGGTTAACCCGCCGGCACTAAGCCGCCGGGCTGTGCCGCCGGGCCGCCGGCTTTGGTGTGTAGACCGCTTTAGGTATCTCTAATTCTATGTCCTATGTACTTGTTAATTTCTTACTATCCTTTTTTTAATTCAGAAATTTACGTGCCAAAATATAGCAAATTTTGTCGTTTCAGTTGTTATGTGATATAGGTATAACCCGCGCAGATAGAAAATTGATTTGAAAATGGCGGCGGGTACGTATGGTACGATTGGCAAAACAAGGATAAATGTATAGACAGCAATAGAGAGTGAGCGAGAACGCATGCGAGCGGACGCCATTTATAAATCAATTCTTTAAGTGCGCGGCTTATACCTACTTTATAGATCTAGCATTTTTTATCTAAGAATACTAAGAAATCGAAAAAGATTGAACCAAATTAATTCCCGTACTTTTAAGTCTTCTGCTTATTACCATGTAGGTTATTAGATGTAATTAGGTGTTTGTACATTTTTAATAAAAAAAACTACATAATTACTATAGCTTGTTTTACTATTAAATTCCGTGAATTAGGTAAATGTAGGAGATACATAATTATATGGCTGCTGGTTAAATCCTGTCTAAATATTATGGACTGTTGATAGTTGATACCTTATATTATGCTTAATAAAGCATACCTATTGTCAAATGTAGGTATTTCATGGTATCTCTTTAAAAAAATAGAATAGTTTGTTAAAAACATAATCTTAGTTAAAAACTGCATTCCTTCTGTCTAATCAGTTGTCTAACTAAACAATTTAAATCACATGTCTTCAACCCGCGGCCCGCCGGGTCTTTTGTTGCGGCCCTCGGAGGCCATAGAAAAACTATAATAAATTTATGTTTACGTAGTATATTTTAACATTCTTATATAAGTATTCATTAGTGTATTGTATTATTTGTATTCTATCTCACATTATGTATTATATTATATGTATTCGTACACCCGTCAATTTTTTATTACTTTGCTCTCTTTCCATCCAAAGGTTGCCTGGAAGAGATCGCTCTTTAGCGATAAGGCCGCCCATTGTACTTGTTTCTTTTGTTGTTTTTGTTATTTTTGTTTCTTTGTTTTGGTGTGCAATAAAGTGTTTTGTATTGTATTGTCTATACTAATATTATAAAGAGGAAAGATTTGTTTGTTTGTTTGTTTGTAACGAATAGGCTCCGAAACTACTGGACCGATTTCAAAAATTCTTTCACCTTTGGAAAGCTACATTATCCCCGAGTAACATAGGCTATATTATATTTAAAAAAAAATTAGGGATCTTTACTAAAACTCCAATAATGTAACATAAGGTGTAAAAAAAAGATCTGAAAAATTCCTTTCGTCGCGTGCGCTGCGAAAACTATTGATGATAGAACAAAATCATGTACTACGACTTTGTAGAACTCATCATTATCTACAAAAAATGTCGCGACAGCATATGTCTAAATATTATAGTTTTTACACAGTAAGCAGTTTTATTCTAAAATATTAATTAATATATGCCGCCTATTGAAAAGGCTCTTTATTTGCACCTTGGTATTAATCCTTATCAAAATAAATTACTTTTTATTCAAGACGGCTTTAATACCTTTTAATAACTTTTTGAATTATTCAATTCGGACATTTCATTCGGAAGATATCACGAGTTTAAAAATGCAAGTATTAGAAAAAAGTCGCGAGGTTGTCGCTCACCGCGCTCAGCTAGCCAGCATGCGATGTAGGCTCCATGGTAAGCGTCACTGGGGGTACGGGGAGGGGGTCAATGTAATAAAATAAAGTGTAAATAAAATAAAAAAATACATATGAATAAAAACAATTCATAATAAAAAAATTGAAACTTCCTATATAATTTTATCTTTTTTTTAAACCCGATGCAAAAAAAGGGTGTACCTATGTGTGTATGTATGTATGTACCCGTGCGGAGCCGGGGCAGGCCGCTAGTATTGTATAAAATCATAATATTTTATTTACAGAAATAACTTCTTAATCACAGTTCCTTTTTCGCGTTTTTATCTATTAGAGTTATAATGTATTCGCGGATCCAGTCGGTACATTTAACTAGAAATCGGCGTCCTTTGAGTACTCTATTTCATTTTACCATCTACCCAAGGGGTTGCGGCCCGAAGAGCCGCAACTTGCAGCAGGTTGCGGCCCTTCGGGCGTTGAAAAAGGGATTATTGGCCCTTGGACACAAAAAGGTTGAAGATGCATGAATTTTAAAGCAATGGTAGGGAGGGATTTTTTTTCTACAAAATAAGAACTCGAGTTGTCATGTAGTCTGTTGTTGTCAGTGTCAAAAGTCTAAGCTCATCGGCTGTCAAGCTGTCATGTAGCTTCGAAATTTCGTGAAAAAAGTTCGAAATATTATCAAAATAGAAAACAAAGATAAAGAAAATCCGC
Source organism: Chloroclystis v-ata (assembly GCA_963691955.1). Classification (NCBI taxonomy): domain Eukaryota; kingdom Metazoa; phylum Arthropoda; class Insecta; order Lepidoptera; family Geometridae; genus Chloroclystis; species Chloroclystis v-ata. Next base: position 10,712,315 of record OY829905.1, read on the forward strand.
AAAAATTTTATAGATTTCAATTTCAGGCCAATGCTAAATGTAAAAATAAACAAAGCGATTACCGATTATAATATCATTGTGATGTGATCATAAAACAAAGTGATTAAAAAATGAAAAATAGGTATGTTGTTTTCTGATAGCATTATCATTTTAGTAATGAAATGATATAAGTAATAACAATCTTGAAATGATATTCATATATCGGTGACAGTCCTTAGTTTGCTTTCTTTGAAGTCGATTTCATGGGTTGCGGCGTCTCCTGCGTTCAGCAAGTTACGATGTCTTTGTTCGGAAGGCATTCGTCGGCTGATGAAACCGATTCTAAAGCCAAACTGGAAAGGAAGCTTTACATTGCTAAAGAGTCACCAGACCCAGACTTTGATTTGTCTGATTGTCAACTAAAACAAATACCGTCCGGTACATTTTCTATATGTAAAGTTTATCGTAAAGAGCTAATTTATCTGCAAGATAACAACCTCCAATCCCTGGAAGAGGGTGGCCAACTTTCGGATCTGTATCTTATAAAAGTTCTGAACCTAAATTCTAATAAGATATCACATTTACCCAAAGGTATAAGGTATTTAGTGAATCTGACTGAACTTCATATCAGCAACAATCTGATAAGCAGTATTCCAGATAGCATTGAATACATGCAATGTTTACAAGTTTTAGATGTGTCATCAAATAAACTTCAGAACCTAACACCATGCCTTGGTAAGCTGAAAAATCTTAAGAAGTTAAATTTAAAAAACAATGTAGAATTGAATGAACTATGCCTGGAATTATGTCTTGCTACCAATATTGTTGAAATTGAGTTGGATGTGTCTCAGTTTAAGATGCCCTCTCCAGAAGTATGCAACCAAGGAACTGAAGCTATAATGAGGTTTCTATGTAGTTCCATGAATACAGAGTACACTGTTCCTGATACTGGAGATATCAGTGAGTTAAGATCTGTACAAACTCCAAGCTCAAGTCAAAATCCTTTTCACAAAAGCAATGCAATAACATGGGAGGAACAGGAAGCAGCTATGCTGGCTCAAGAGAACAAATTACACAGAGTTGCTAAGGAACAAAGAGAAAAGTTCTTAAGTAAGATTATGGAAGATCAGCTAGTTTTAGACAATGAAATTTTCAAACTTCAAGAAGCTAAGGAAGTGGAAAGGCAAAAGTTGCTTATAGCCATTCAAAATGATGAAAAAGAAATAGAGTGCCTGGTCAAGAACTTTATACAGTCTGATAATTTAAGGCCAGAAATAATTCAGCAGCAATTAGCCCATGAGCAAGCAGAACATGATAGATTACTTGAAGTTGTGAGACAAAATTATGATAATCTTAGAAAAGCAGATGTTATGAAAAGTATCGAGGCCATGATTGCTGAAGATTACTCACTGAATGATTCTACAACCCGTTACAGAGATCACCTCAACAATATGAGGCAAAGTTTACTCACACAAGATTTAGAAGGATCTCTGAAGTTAGAAGGACTGCTCGAAGCTAAGGACCAATCACACACAATGTTAGTAGAGCAGCTTTTAGATGATCAAGATGTACAGAAAGCTATTGTGGCCTCTTTACTCGAAAAAACAGATGCTAGAAGCTGGAGTCTTAATCAAGAAATATCACTGATATCATCCCATTTGGCTAAGCTTAGTGTTATCGAACAAGAGAAAAAGAAACTCCACATCACATACAATTATAATGAGCTGCTACATCAAAGAGTACACCTAGTAAATCTATTAGATGATTTGTTTTGTCAACAAAATAAGAGAAGAGTCCAACTTGTTGATACTCTTAAAGAGATGGAGACTGAATCGAGTAGATCTAATGACTTTTGGTTGCGAAGCTATCAAAGATTAATAGATACTGCTCCAAAAACGTTGCTAGATGTCGGCAAAAGTCTTGATCCGATGCTTGCAAACTATTTATTACAGGAGGGGGTTATTCATTGCTTACCTTTCTTGGTTAAATTTATATTCTCAGAAGATTCCTTATTGACGATCACACCAGACAAGTTAAGGGTAAATGGTGTTTCTCTTACTTCAGATAGAGAGGGAATATTGAGAGCAATCAAATATTATGTGGCAGATAAAAGTCAGAATCATAACTATGAGTTAGCAACCGAGGCCAGTGCACCATCTAAAGAACTAGTTGTTGAAGAACAAAATTGTACTGGAATTGTCAGTAATACTGAGACTGAAGTAACTGTAATTGAGTCTGAATGTGTCATTTGCATGGATGCAAGATGTGAGGTGGTGTTTGTTCCCTGCGGGCATATGTGTTGTTGTCAACCTTGCTCTAACAAAGATATGGATTGCTGCCCAATGTGCAGAAGTAATATTGACAGAAAAATTAAGGTCATCATTTCATAACCACACTCTGCTGCAGTTACGAAGGTATGTGTAAAATTTGATAAATTAAATAGATATCTTTGATAAAATCCCATTCACTGTGTGTATAACTTCCATATTCAGGCATTTCAAATAAAAATCTAAAATTATAATAGATTTTATTATTCAAAGTATATAAAGTAATCTATCTATTATTTTAACATAAACATAAATGTTTGATAAACAAAAATATCATAAGTGTGTAATGTTGAAATTGATAGCTAATAATAGAATATGAATGCATGCTTATCATTTCTATAATCTATTGATAATATTCTTTATGCCTATGTTTAATTAAAAACATGCTTCTATTTCAGAAAGAGCAGTAATTTGGCAGTAATGAAGAATGGCTTATGAGAAAGAAAAGTATTTTATATAATTCACATATTCTATGGACCAGCTAATCTAAATGATTAAAGAGTTTAATTGTATTATGTAAGTATGAGTATCTGGATGTTATTGTGTAATCTGAGGAATTCTAGAATGGGGATAGTTTTACCAACAGACTCAAGCATTTAATTAAGTGTTGTTGAGTACCTACCAATCCTATTCTATAATTTTTAGGCATTTAATTTAAGGTGTTTAGTTATTGTATGGGCTGTGTCTGATCTACTAGCTCAATTAGAGATGTCATTGTTTATTTAAAATTCATAGAGGTGTTGCAATGAATATTACCAGCTCTTTATTTAAGATATTCAACCACTTTTTGGGCATTTTTAAGTCCCTCCCTAGTTTAAAACTGATACGTTTCTGTAGACATTAAATAATATAAAAAATTAACTTATATCATAAATTTTTATAAATTATAATGTAAACTAACTTTCCGCCCTGCGTTTGACCACTCATTGCAACACTACCTACTATAACTATGGCGATATAATATTTGGATGATATACGTACTGATTTACTATAATATAAGAATTACTTGATTTATACAATTAGTTAAAGTGATCATTTTCAGATCTTACCTTATTCTATTGTTATAAATTGTTTGATTGTAAAGTGCAAAGTGTATGGCGAGTACAATACTCTACACTACTCTACAGAGTACAATACTCTGCCATAAGAAATGAAAAGTTAAAACAATTTTAATATTTATTTCTAAATAATGTTGCATCTCAATACTATTAAAGCTTCTAGCATTAAAGCCATTTTAGGCTTGCTTTGTGATTTTAAATTTTTATTGTGAATTTTAAATTTGCCCCAAGTGTGAAATACTTCAGGGGAAAAGCAATATTATGTAGTTTGTAAGTTTTAATGTAAAAACTATTTATGTGACGCCTTTAAAGCTAGTCATTATAACACAGAATCTGTACTTTTGCTTTTACTTTTTTGTAATTATGATCCAAAATTGTTTTGAATTTTAATATTTATAAAAAAATACATAAATTTTACGAAATAGCTTGGATGATTTTAATATTTATTCTTGTTATGGTTTATCTCACTTTAAATTCCTAGCAATTGTATTCGAAAAATAAATAGAATGTAATGAAATGGATGGAAATTCATAATATTTTTTTGTATTTTATAATATATGTGTGTTTGGTTTAAAGACAATCAAAACAGAGGGTAATGGTAGGTATTACTAACTAGGATCTTGTTTTAATTGCATTGTGTTGCTTGTTACATTTACCATAACCAATAACATAATCTTTAATTTTGTTTATGTGCTACATAAATTACAGAGTTTATTTAGTAAATAAATGTATTAACTACATAAACCAAGAACAATAGCAACAATTTCAATCATTAATTTTATAACAACGGGAATTACTCATGTATTAACAATGGAGTTAAAACTCTTGACGTTCCGACCACAACAAGAGCAGTCTTTCTCATGAAGACTGAGCGTTACGCCGTGCTGTTCCGTATTTAAACAAATTGTTAAAATTAAAGATAGTCAAATTAGAAGGTGCCTTCGTAGATAATGTTAACTAAATGATTAGTACTGATCTGATGTTTGAGATTTTAATTTATCTATGTGATTAAAAACTTGTTCTGATTCTGCCAGGTCTTAAGTTTAGTCAAGATTTTATGAAGTTAAGTATGTCCTAAATAATCTAAGTACAGTGCATTCCTTGGTTAAGAGATTTGTTATAATAATATGCAAGTATTTACGTAGGTACATTGTAAGGTGATACGATTTTAAGTCTGTCAGAGAATCCTCTTTTTTTAATGTCTGGGATTTTAATATTAACTTTTAATTCCGGTTGTTATACGTACTAGCTTTTTTCTTATTGTTTGTATTTTACGTACCCTGAATTCTCTTTGATCATCTTTTATTCATCCATGTCATTGGTTTAGATTATTGGGATAACAATAAGAAGACAAATGCACAGTCTCAATCAAGACTGTTAGGTTTTGATTTTTTATTACTTCACATATTTGTCTGGAAATAAGAAGTCATAATATAAGTAGCAGCTCTATTTTGTTCATATATTATGTAATGTTTACAATTGTTTTTTGGAGGACATAATCGTGAGGCTAAAGTTTTCTCCTATATGCTTTATCACATGTTTAATACTATTACTAAGGTGTCATTTCGGTGCATCATTCTATAAAATTAACTTCAGAACATAAAATTTATGTTGTGTGAAACATTCACCAATTTATAAATAAAGGAAGTGGGTTTAAGAATGCTGCACTGCTTTGCACAATTTGAAATAAATCGACGCTACAAATATAATAAATTATACATATTATTCGGATTGTTTTAATTATCTTATGAACAGACCTTTACAGTAAGCATTAATTAGGTAGCGGATAGCCTTAATTTTCTTACAGAGCTCGCTTAATTCAAGTTCTAAATGGCAACAAAAGCTAGAGCTTTTGTTGCCATAACTATAATATATATATAATTATAACTAAGTACTAACTACCATAATGTCTACATTATGGTAGTTAGTACTTAGTTATAATTATAAGTAGGCAACATGTTTATGTATATATTATGTATCCATATAATGTTCATGGATATAACTATAAGGAAGGTAAAATATACTCATTAGATTAATTTACGAAGATAGGTAGTAGGCGCTCCAACCTGGTAGGTATAATGAGCTTTTGTTACGCGCGAGAGCCATTTAATAGAGTTTACACAAACAGCAATTACGGCGATGCTTTCATGTCAACCCTCGTTCAGAAACATGGGGGTAATTTTGTGATAACAATCAAATTTTATTATTTATGAAAAAAAACGTAAGTACCTCCTATTCATATTTCAAAATGTATTGTGCTCGAGAGTTGTAATAAATGGATTAATTTGATCATTCACCTGTTAAGAGTTAATAGTTAGTATAAAAAAATAGAATTATGAAGGTTATCATAATTATATTTTTTATCATATAAACATAAAACTTTATTGCTGCTCTTGAACTGGAGGTAATGAAACGATAGTTTTCGAAATTCCCAGTAGGTAACCTTTCGCGTCAATATTTTCTATTTGCCAAGCTTTCGTCGTAGAGGGCCTGGAAAAGGAGCTTTCAGTAAACTATAGAGTCAACATGGAACGCTTGGTGAAGTAGGTAGAGCATTTTTATTCAGAGCATGTCTGGGGTTGCGTGGTTGACAACGCACAACTGAGTCTTTGGTTGGCAGGGACTTTGCTGGAGGTTAATATATTCTATACTCGTAGATACATGACATCTTAAATGAGATCGGATGTCTTTGCACCATGGAACACTCATCTTGAGACATGGCTAATCTATCTTATATATAAAAATCTGCTGATAATTGCAATTTTATAACAGAAAGATCGGCTTTTGCTACTTGATAACCTTTTCATATCTATTTAGGTACTATCTGGTGAAATTCTGTAATTTTGTTTCTGTGATTTTGAACTAACTTACTTTCCGTTGTTTGGACTGACCAAAATACATAATACCTACTCCTTAAAGACTTTTAAAATATAAACCTAACTACCTATCTACCACTAAATGTTCAAAGGCCTTTTTTGCGTTTCCTCAGAAAATTCACAAAACCCCGACAAAGCTGCGTGGTGAGCTAGTATAAATAATATCTATTGTAAAAACAAATTTAGTCTGTTATTTAAAAAACAATTTAGTTACAAATTTCATCTTAGCTCGTTATAATGATCTTTCCGACAGTTGAGCGCTTTAGGATATTTTCATCCTCATGAATATGAAAGAGCTCCGTCCCTAACACCCCACGGTTATTCTGATAGAGTCAACAGCGTCTTATCAAGGTCCGAGGACACGATATATTATAAGCCAGTCCTTGCGGGACACTTTATTATTCATTCCACTCTAACTTTTCCGAAAAATTTCGGGTGAAGAAAATTACTTTCTATGGATTGTCATTTGTTGAAAGACTGTTGTCAATAGATAACAAGTGCTAAAAAGGTACCTACCTAATAACATTATAGACTAAGAGCCTGTGATGGCCAGACCTTCCTTTAATTCACAAGCGTGAAAATTCTTTCATGTGTATGTCTAACATAGGTAAGAATAACCCCCAAACATGAAACCTGGATCGCGGTTCCTTTGGGAGATAACAACCTTTTACCTGTTATCTCCCAAAGGAACCACGATCCAGGTTTCATGTTTGGGGGTTATTCTTACCTGTGTTAGACATACACATGAAATAATTTTCACGCTTCAGAATTAAAGGAAGGTCTAGCCAGACAGGGCTCTTAGTATAGACTAATAGCCTGTGATGGCCAGACCTTCCTTTAACTCTGAAGCGTGAAAATTATTTCATGTAACAACCTTTTACCTGTTATCTCCCAAAGGAACCACGATCCAGGTTTCATGTTTGGGGGTTATTCTTACCTATGTTAGACATACACATGAAAGAATTTTCACGCTTGTGAATTAAAGGAAGGTCTGGCCATCACGGGCTCTTAGTATATTAGTGATAAATAGTTTTTAAAATAAACAGCCTGTATTCCTGCCTACCTACCTACCTACCTATAAAGTACGGCTTTAGGTACTTAAAAAACTACAGATAACATTGAAATAATATTTAATCTTTTCGTGCAATAAGCTCTTGAGCTAGTAAGTACTTACCTACTTTAGTATTTTACCCTCTCACACTTTTAATCAACATTACAAATTCCATTTAAATTTCGAAATAACTTATTTAGCTTGCTTACTCACTAATTAGGGGCAGACCGTATTTTGAATACATTTGGACTGGGCGGGATTACTCCTCTCCATGTAATGTCGATTTGCATACAGATGAGGTTGCTAATGCCCCAGCTGGAAGGAAAACAAGATGTCTGTGGATTGAGCCAGCCTTTGATCGTTTTCCAATCCAATAGAAACTTGCTGCTGGCACATTGTAAACGTTTTGCAACATCAGCTCACTACAGCGCTGGTAAATAGTACAAAACAAACAAACCAATTACCGAATGCTAAGCTAGGTACTCTATGATTTTCTTTTTAGTATTACTGGATAAGAAAGCGTTTTAGATGCTTATGTCTATTGATGTTACTTGTCTGTGAGATCGTACGCTTTTTGACGAAATCATACTTTATATTATGTATCCTACATTTTAAATAAGTACAGTATTTTGGTTACTTCGAAGTGGGCAGAATCCTTAATCCGACCCTGTATCTGGAAATCTTAAAACAATAAAATCAGGTCAACTAAAGCCATAATCAAGTTTTTCGATTTAGCGACAGATTTAGTTTAGTGACGCTTTATCAAAAGAAGGAAAATAAAATTGTATTTTCTGAGCGAAATACGGGGTTGAATGGAAAGGTTCAGTATTTTATCGAAAGTTACTCGACTGCACGGAATGAGAGCCAAATTTGACCCTCATCACAAAACGATTGGCAGCTATATTTACCGTGAAGGTAGAGTAGGAGTGGGGAACGCTACTGTAGCTATTTAATGTAAATATACATGTATACCCATAGTGACATATTTACCAAACAACGATGTATATATCGTAGGTAAAACACCAAACATTAAAACGAGCCATGAAATACTTTTACGACCGTAATTGTGCACATTTTATTCGTTATCAAAATCATATTACGAGCCAGAATTTATAACCACATTCCAGAATAATTTTATACTGTGAATAACGTATTTATGCCATAATAAGTGCAATTATACAATATAAATTAACAAAACATCGTTCAATTAAAACGGTTACATTGTTTGACTAAAAGAATACCGAAGAAAGTTCAAAGTTTTAATGTTTATAAGTATTCCTTTAGTTAATATGAAAACAGTTGAGAGAAGGCACCCACTGAAGTGAAAACTATCGATTCTCGTTACCCCAATTGAGTAATCCTTAACTAATTGGCTGGATTATCCAAGAACATTGTGAGCTAGAGTTCGGGTAAGACATTGCTAGATTAATGGATAATATTACAGACCTAAGAGGTGCTTTTACGACGATTAATTAAGTATAATATTTTATTCGAAAGTTCAACGAATAAAAAGAAAGGGCAGCATCGGAAGTCGGCTACAAGATGGATGTTTTGTTTGTTTATCCTTTTGTAAAACACGCGTGTGCCTTAAGTTTAGTAACCCAGTTTAATTTATTGTTTAATTTACTTCCTAGATTCAATTATACCATCCGTATTTTCTATGTATACCTATAAACAACGTATTCTAATTACTTCTCACTAAGCTCCTTTAATAATAACCAACTGCTTATTGTCTTGACATCTGACTTCACGCAGCAATTCAGGAATTACCCACAATAATAGTTACACAACAAACAGCCATCAAACAAGCCCGACCGCTGTTTAATTATGTCAAAATAGCTAATTCACAGTGGAAAGTGCTTCAAACGTTCTGCGTAAAGCGAACCTGTGAATCAAACCGCGGAAAAGGTGAGAGCGGGCCCAAAGTTGTATCGTAACGTTCGCAACAGACCCAGCAAAGTGGTTGTTAGCAAGACAATAAATAACTTCCTCGCACCTACTTTCAGAAACAAATGACTTGGGTCAACTGGTACGCGAAGTTTTTGGGCGATTTGTACGAATTAGAGTTAAGAGTAGGATTGTGTGAAAGGGCTCGCGAGGCTAAGAACTACCACCGTATCATTTCCGGCGTATAAAGTATATAGCTATACTTACCTACGTGTAGATGTTAGGTTAACAGTATAGAGATAACATATTTCTGGCCTTTTTGTAAAAATATTTGTCACCAACATCGATAGATTCTATGTAGGTACATAGATAAACTTCACACTCTATCGCCTGAACAAAAATGAGTTTAGGCTTAGCTTGATTCATCTACAAAATTCGTTTTGTACCTACTATAATAGTAAGGTACTATATAGTGGGCTTGTAACTAGCCAACACGCCGATAGCTTGCTTGCATATTTTTACCTTATCTACATATAGTTTCGAGAAGGATATATCTCGATAAATGTACGATCCTTAATTATTAACATTTCGTATCGGACGAGTGGTTCCTGAGATGAGCTAGTTCAATCAAACAAACAAACTCTATAAGTAATAGGTATCTTAGATTTCTGTATTCCCGTATAACAAGTTCTATTGAAATTGTGAAATCGACTGGTAGCGTAGAACGTCTACGCCGTAGAGGGTCTACGCGGGCCTGGAGCAGATAATTTTATCTAACACAAACAAGACGAAGACTTTCTTCGAAGTAAAATAGTACATAATATTTATTATTTAATTGAATTTAATTGAAATCCCACAAAATATAACTTATCTTACTTAGCTTGGAAAGTATTCGAGTACGACTGTATCAATTAGTGCAGTTTAGAACTGTTTTCAACGTAACTTTTAACTGGTTAGTTAGTAACTTGGACGTAAAACTATCTAGTTAGTTACTCGTAGTTTAACTTTATAATGACCACTGCTCTGCCATTCGGTTCAGACTCATAAGGGATATTCGTTTCTATATTCGAACTTTATAATTCGGTTATGAAACAAAATCCAACAGTTGTACCCGAGTGACCGAAGCAGTAGAATTTTGTTTTTGAATATTTTGAGTACATTTACCATTAGAATATGAATTTATATAACATTGTTCGTAACAACAAATGCAGCAACATTTCCTATTTTGTCCAACTTCGCTCAGGGTCTGCTAACTTGGAAACTTCTCAGCCCAGAGCGGTACAAAACTTGTCTGCGAAACTTCTCAATTTATGCTCTTTAGGTTAATTCGTAATGATTCTGAGTTTGCATAATGGTATGTTTGTGACAAGTGCCTAATTCAGCTATTCAGGGTTAGTTATGGCTATCAATTCAAAGGGTTGAATCCATCATTCATCATCATAATTTCAGCCATCGGACGTTCACTACTGGACATAGGCCTCCGTTTAACATTTCCAGTTGTTTCGGTCGGATGCAGCTTGCGATCAATGTGAACTGGTAGCTATAACCAGGTCATCTATTCATCTTACTGCGATCACTAAGCAGCGTGTTCCGTGTGGTGATTGAACCTATCCCCGTTAGGCCTATAATGGGTTATTTTGGGGATAACCGTTTCCTGTAGTGGGTTGTATGGGTTGATATGATGATAAATATCTACGGATTTTCCTGTAGATTGCTGACAAAAATGTATAACTGTCAAAAGAAAATTAGGGTACATTTTGACCCGTATGTCAAAAAAACAGTATGATATCCTTGCTTCAGATTGTTTTGAACACCACACATTATTAATGTGCGATCCGTGACTGCCCTGAGCAACACCATTATACAACCTCTTCTGTTGACACTGCTGCAATATTAATCAAACAAGGGTTGGGTTGCGGTTTTTAGGGAAGTGTTGTGAACTAAATCCACCATAATGTAGGTATGTTTGCTTCTCATATTACTTAGTGACAGCGCGCGTAATGTAGCCTATTTACTCAGGTACTTGCTTGCCTAAGTAAATAATACTATAGACCTTCTAAATCAGGTTATCATTAGCATGCAAAATTATAAACTAACTTTTGTCAGCATGTTTGAGTAAACGCTTGTCAGGTAATCTTTTAGTTTAATGTTGTTTTTGTAAACTAATTTTGCGTGATTAATAATGGCCACACGGTCATTAGGTACCTCAGTTCAATTAAATGTTTTTATTGTTACTGTTGGATCAGAACAGAGAAGTGAAGAATTACCTTGAGTAGGTAAAGACTATTCCCAAAAACCAATCTACGAAATCCGTAGGAAAGAATCGATTCAATTCCGATTTCTCCATCGATATAGGCAATAAACCAAGGAGAAGCGGGCAGTTAAATAAATTAAAGAACATTAGGATTCCACGCAATCGCAGTTTCCAGTTGCAGTTATATAGGAGCTAATCTAATCCTGTTTCCGATAGTCAATATCGAGCGAAGTCAAGGAATTGTCGGAGAATCGACTACATAATCACCCCTATTAACGTTCCCGATGCCCCAGCATCCCAACACAGGGACTTCTCTCTTGAAGAGAGGCCTTAATTCACCACTGACCACGTGCGAGTTGGTGAAATGTCACATGTGCTTCAATATTTTGTACATGCCGGTTTCCTCACGATGTTTACCTTCGCCGTTAGAGCACGTGTTTACAAAGCGCACATACATTTTTTAAAGGAAAATCGAAAGGTTAAGAATGAGTTGAGTGTGGGGGACCACACTCAACTCATTCTTAACCTTTCGAGTGGGAACTTAGCCAACACGTCGAAGAGTAGACTTATTATGACTGAATTGCAACGTATATTGCAGATTTTACTCTCACTATCTAAATCAAAACTGATCGGATGCGCCGAGTCCGGGCAGTTTTATGAAAAGATTTTCCCGGAAGTACCAAAGCTAGCTAGAATTTGAATTCAACAATCGTGTTCTTTATTCTCCCATCTGCAATGAATTTCCGCAAATATCCCTTGGGAGCCATTCAATATTCATTTTACATGCACCTGCATAATGGGAACATTCCATTACGATCAGTAATGTTCATTGAATAAATTACGCCACAACTTTGAATTATTGGAACAGAGCTCAATATTTATAAATATCATATTTTTTATAAGAAGTGTATAAAACAAAGTCGGCTTTACTTTTTTGTAGTGATTGACGCACTTAAGCTTTCTAAATATTAGAAATCTGTATAGAACTAAAATTTACAAGATACGTTGTGATCTGTCATTTACATCATTAACCTTGGTCCTCGAGTGGGAGTCGAATCCACGACTTCCAGTTTAGCCCTGGCTGCACCACTGTGCTATCGAGGATTACCTATGAGCTCGAATTTATGCTGGTCTGTATGACGATACTCGCGGTTATATTAATTGTATGTATAGATAGATAGAATTACTTTATTGCACCATGGAAAATACAATAAGAAATAATGGGACAATTGGCGGCCTTATCGCTAAAAGCTATCTCTTCCAGGCAATCTTTGGATGTATAGGAACTATTAATGTATGTTACATTAATGTATGTTCAGTAGGTATAAATATTTTGTAAATTAGTTGTTGTTAATACTTGAAGTATAGAATATTAAGATTCTATGTACCGTAAAACACTCCAACATTGCCACCGAGGGTAATTTTGCCCGAAGACCAATTTTTAAGCAAAACTTTTAATAGCAAAAATATCTGAATACTATGGTAACATTTATTGACTTTGGTAGAAAATAGGTTTTGTGTTTAGCACCACTGTCTATTGGATGTAACGCTAACGTCACTCAGTAACTTGTTGGAACTCGTCAAAGACAGAGTGTATTTTTGCGGGCAAATTTTGGTGAAAATTCAAAAGTGGATTGTGCGTGATGAAGAAAACACAGATGAGTTTAATTTATATTATGTTGTACAAAAAACTTAAGGTATTATTATACCGTTATTGTCACTGATGCAGCTCTTGTATAACTAAAGTTATAAAGGTGGGCAAAGTTATCTAGTATTTTTGCGATCTACTATTGACAACATTGCCCGCAGTCAAAATAAGCTTAGGGTTGACACATCCGAGTTTTTTTTTTTTTTGCTTATTATTATTATCTTGATTATTTAGATAATTTATTTTTATTATTTCTTAAAAGCAAGAACAAATCTCGAATTCGTCAAAGAAAGTCAAGACGAAAGATTGGAACCAGAATGTATTAAAAATAACACGGAATAAATGTTAATACTTGCATGTGAATCTGTTGAATCAAACATGTTACTTGAAAGTTTTTTAAATAATTCAATAGAAGATAATCTTGTTTTTTTATTAACATAAAAAGAAATAAAAAGTCAAGAATAGTTTACTGAGATGTACCAACCCTATCACTTTACTAAAGGCGAAAAGCGAATTGTATGGAAAATGCTAACAAGGTCAGGGTAATTTTGCCCAACTAGCCTAACATGGATTTTGGTAGGAAACCTGTCATGGATTCGCTTTAGTTTTAAAGTAATGGCCAGTTTTGGTCATAATTCTTCTACAGGTTTTGCTGTCAGCTGATTAGAGGCCGGAGAGGAGATATTTGCGTCAAAAATCAACGTGGGCAATGTTGGCAATAAGTCGAGATAACATTGCCCGCCTTTAAAAATAATAAAATACTTGATTTAATATTGACGAATAACAAAATCTAATAAAATAATACATGCAAAATATCCTATAGTTGCAGATGCGAATATAAAATACTTGTGTCCCCATACAAAAAAATAACAAAAATTGTAATTATTCGAAAAATGTGGGCAATGTTGGAGTGTTTTACGGTAAGTGATTCTTGTACATAGGTACCTAAGCATAAACCATATTGTCTTTAGTAAAATATGTAGGTCAAGTTTGCCCGATGAAGGACAGATGGAACTCGAGATGTTTCGTGTCCTTGTTCTCGAGGTCATTAACTCGTTCCACATAAACATAATGAAGAATATTTATCAGCTGTTTTCAACCAACACAGTCATTATATCAGCCGTCGGACGTCCACTGCTGGACTTGGTCTCCCTTAATTTTATCCAGTTGTTTCGGTCGGAAGCTTTATTTTACCAACTCATCCTAGTAGGATGACATACGCTGCGTTTCCCGACCCGTCGTCTACACTAAATAACTTTTCGGCCCCATCGGCCATCTATTCTCCGAGCTATATGGCTTGCCCATCGGATTAGCTTTTTGAAGTAGAAAAAGCTAATCCGTTGGGTTATGTTGGTAATTCGCGTTCTACGTATCTACTCATATCATAATCGAGCCCTTAGAGAAACCCCAATCATAGCTCTATCTATAGCGTGGTGATTATTCCAATTTCCAATAATTAGTTTAGCTTGTTTAGATACATGAAATAAATAAGATAAATAGAAATTAAGAACCGTTCTTTTAATCTGTTGTCACGTACACAAAGCTACAAAAGCTTTTTGCTCGCAAAATGTTGACATAACTCCTAACACGGACATATGAAAGGGAACAAAAGAGTAATTGGTAAAAAATGTAGCCGTAGAGTATTTCCATTATAATGGGTCCTTACGCAGCAGTTTTAAAACATGCGTTGCGGTACCCTCCGGTGAAATATAGCTCTGACCTTATTTTAGAAGCGGGTTTTAGTTGGTAACACTGTTTTTATTAGTAGGCTATCAACGCGAGCTCCTAAAATAAATGTGTACCCTAACCTAACTAACATTAGAACATTACCATTACATTTTGCCGTGCGGTGCCGGCGTAAGAATCATCATCATCACCCTTATTTACGTTCCCACTGCTGGGACTCTGGTAGTTTTCTTTTGATGAGAAAGATTAGTCCTTATTCTCCACGCGCTGGTCAAGTACGGGTTGGTGAATGAAAAAATACCTATTTTATAGAATTTAAATAGTTGTTAACCAGGTTAAATTTGTAGTGCTGATATAAAGCCATTGAATACCTTTAGTATCTAAACAATATTTTAAGATAAACTGGTAAATACGAGTCATTTAAACAGAAAAATCCTTCGGTAGAAGATCTACGTAACCTATCCCAAATGGTTACGAATGGAACCGACCAGCGGCAAATGAATGGGGCGTTCCAACAGCCCTTCCATCGACCCAAGGCGCTAATTAAGAAGTTTTCCTTCGATCGACATAAATTTTATTACAAGGCCTGTCTTGAAAACTTTCATCAAAATCAAATTAGTCAAACGGTTCTAATTTTAGGCTTAGGGTATTTCCAAATGGGCTGAAACGTCTGCGTCTTTTTCAAAATAGATTTAAAATTTTATTGGTAGTTCTGAATATTTTTCAGACTGAGCATGTGAACTTTTATTTATTCGATTTAGCGTCATCACAGGAAAAAATGAGATGGTACTATTTTTAGGCCAGGAGAAAGAAAAAATAGAAGAATTTCAAAATATTTTTTTATTATAAAGGTGCGTGTTTAACGCGCCAAATCAGCTTCTATTCTACATAAAATCACAAATACTTACAATGTTTTATGTGTGCTAATAAATATCTACCTAAATAAAAAAAATCGCTATTAAGTATTTAAAAGTGATAAAAAACAATTTTTTACCTTTATGAAAGTGATTATGTCTAAATGACTGACGTGGGTCTAAAAACTTCGTTGTAATAGGCGTTCCGCGCTTTGTGATTAAGCATTGTTAAAAGTTATATAATTAGTACCCAGTAACTTTTCTTAACATTGGAAGATAAGTTTTTTTTAAAAGCCGATTAATTGGTTATTACAGTCTCGTTTCTTAACGCTAGTAGGTAAATCCGAAAACTCATAGCTTCTCAATACAATAGGTACAATAAAACAACGTTTGTTTATTTATTTTCAAAATTTATTTAAGAACAAGCTCATATCCTTTATAAATTCATATGCACAATGTAAGCTAGTAAGTTTTACTATTCCGCGTGTCAGTTTTAATATTTGTGCCACAGACTATGCAACATTTTGACTTAAAGCCGAGCCTGCGAAATATGAGTTGATTGATATAGTGGCGAAACTCGTCCATTTGTCAATGTCAGCTGCCAATTCGTGCAAAAATTTCACGAAGCCAGCAAAATTATAGTCTGATACAGGTCGGTTGTTTACCAGTTATCATCATTCCCTACCTTTATTAAGGTCTAGATTGACCTTAATAACTAAATACATTACTTCTTACTTCTGAGCATTGGTCTCCCCAATATAACCCATTAAAAGTCTGGAAAGAATGAGATATGGTACGGTACATTCCTACCTATAGATACAGAATTTTGCAAATGGTTTTAGGTACATAAATCGTTTACTCGTCTATCAACGGGTAGTATGGCGTTGTATTGATCTTAGGCCGGCACCTTAATTACCTATGCATCTACCAACAAAATACAAAACTACATTAAAAATTGATTTCAAATTCCATGTCATTTAAAATTCTAAAATAAATATAATTAAAATTATTCTCTTTATATTATATTAATCTAGACTCTAGATTCTAGAGTACCTACTTACAGCTGAATGTTAAAGTGTCATAAACACTGGCTGGTTGAGAGAGCGTAAGTTGATGAGCGTTGAGTTCACTCAAGCAGACGCCGCGCGCCGCCGCGCTGCGTTGTCACTGCGCTCGTCTGCACTCAGCCTTCTGATTAGAGTGAGCCTTCTGAGTACAGCCTTACTAGTATTTTTGCGTTTTATATTCACTGTAGGATTATAATATAATAGGGAAAAGAAAACGCGCGATTTTATAACACGGAAATGCAAGGTAAGAATATATGGAAATGCCCGGAAGGTTGCCCTGTGAAAAAATTAATACCAATTAAGAATAGTTCCGAAAAATATACTAATAAGGGGCAGTCCATTAATCACAGCTCACCACCAAATATGAAATTGAAATTGATAAATAAAAATGAGGACATTAATGAGACATTTGACATCATAGCACCAGAAATAAATATCCAGGCCCATCTAACTGAGGAACGATTTCTTCAGATCCTCAAACAAGAACTGTCACCATTAAAATCTTTAACCCTTAAATTGGTAATGGTATTCACGAAGTACACTTACTTTGTAAAAATGTAGGCTTCTAAATATTTTGTTTTTCTACCATTTAGTAACGGCAATTTGTGATAAATATTGTCTTCTATGGTAGAAAAAATACTCTAGGTGGCAAAGCTTACAATAACTGTCATTTTCGAAATGACTTTCAAACGGCCGGCTGCTCCTGTGCGTCGGGTATTTTTTTTTGGAAAAATTTTTTGGTATTTCGATGGTTTTTGGCATGGTATTAGTAATTGATGACAAATAAATATAGTAAATATTACTATTCAATAGTTATTTGGTGTCAGAATATCATGATCACGTCATAATCACGGAAAGTATTGTGTGTACTCCGTGAATACCGTTGCCAATCGGTTAGTAAATTACTCGAAGTAGGGTACGGTATACACGGAGTACATTGCCAATTAGGTAACGAAATAAATATCTGCATTTTATAACATTTTTTTATCGTTATGGGTGTGGTTTGCATTTTTTTTTCTTTTTCTGCAGTGCTTGCAACTAACAAGAGTGCATAGAATTTTTTTGGCTTTGGTTCCTGACGAAAATGCATGCTCCGAAGAAAGTTCCGATACATACTGATGAGGAACAAACTTTACCCTTACGCCGTCGTTTGCCAGTTACAATCCCTGAATCACCCTCATTTGCTAGCTCAGATCCACCCTCCTTGGACTCCTCATACGAACGACTTGATATCTTGAAGAGTGATCTTAATATTATTA
Organism: Chloroclystis v-ata; assembly: GCA_963691955.1. Lineage (NCBI taxonomy): Eukaryota > Metazoa > Arthropoda > Insecta > Lepidoptera > Geometridae > Chloroclystis > Chloroclystis v-ata. The sequence goes on from OY829905.1 coordinate 10,730,261, forward strand.
TCAAGATCACTAGGTATCTACAATAAACATAATGGGAGGGGTTGATTTGGCGGATATGCTCATTTCCCTCTATAGGATACCTTTCAAAAGTAGAAAATGGTACTTGATCATATTTGCGCAGCTTTTGGATATGTCCATCAACAACGGACCTTCTATACCGGTGAGATAAAAGACCTGAGATGTCACTCAAAGAATTCCGGACTGAACTTTATGAAGGACTTTGTCGAGCTGGAAAGATGCCTAAGAATATGAAAACTACGGAGAGACTGAAGGATGAAAGAATAATCCTGAAACCATCCGTTGTCAGGCCGGTGGACAGTGTCAGGTATGATGCTGTCGGTCACTTTCCTGAAACTGCGGGCAAGCAATCACTCTGTACGTTCTGCAAAGACGGCAGAACGAAAGTTTATTGCGTCAAGTGGTGTAGGTTGTCAAAATAATAACCGGAACTGCATTTTTCAATTCCACAGAAAATAAAAACGACTCATTGTAATTTTCATCGCTTTGTTTTCGATACTAAATTCATATTTTTAGTAAAATGTTTTTTATTATACACTTGGCAGGGTACTCTGCGGAGTACAGACAAACAATGATGTAGTTTCTTGAGTAACTGGCAAGGTAATTCGTGGAGTACATTCATTTTCGCGAAAACTGTAATATATTGATTTTTTTTTGTAAATGTTTAGCGTTCTAGGATCACAATCGATCATGAATTTAATAAAAAATTATCAGATTTGAGTAAAAAAAAAATTTGCCAATTCAAGGGTTAAACTCCTCCATGTCAAACCAGATGAAGATCATAAATGAAAAATTTAATTCCTTTCAAGATGCCTTAGGGTTCATAAATGCTCAGTTTGAGGAAATTAAAGCCACAGTTAATGAAAAAAATCATATCATTACTACTCTGGAAAAGAAGAATGCTGCGCTTGAAACAACAGTTCATGACTTATCAAATAGACTAACTTTGGTTGAACAGCACATGAGGGAAAGTAATGTTGAAATGAATGGTTTGCCTGAACACAAATCTGAAAACCTCAGTAAAACTGTGCTTAAAATAGCAAGTACTATTAAATGCAATATTAAGGATGATGATATTCTTCACGTAACAAGAGTATCAAAAATGAACAAGGATAGCAAAACCCCCAGGTCAGTCATAGTTAAATTGAGAAGCCCAAGAATAAAGGACACACTCCTTGCATCAGTTTCTAAATTTAACAAGAATAACTCTAAAGCGAAATTAAGTACTGAGCATGCTGGTCTAAGTGGTCCAAAATCACCAATCTATATTGCTGAACACCTGACACCCTACAACAAATCTATCCATGCAGCTGCCCGTATGAAGGCAAAGGAAATAGGGTACAAATTTGTTTGGGTTCGCAATGGCAAAATCCACATGAGAAAAGACGAGACTAGTCAGGCCATACTAATACGGACTCATGAAAGTCTGAACCTATTAAAATAAATACCTTTATTATATTTTTAGTTTAAGATTTATGTTAACAATAATGTTTTCTCATATTCTACTATTTTATAATGGATAGTATAGATATATTTTACCAAAATGTTCGAGGTCTAAGAACTAAAACTAATTCATTCCTATCTAATGTTATTAATAATAATTATGATATTATTGTCATCACTGAAACATGGCTCAACTCCAATATACTCACAACTGAGTTATTTGACTCTCGATATACTGTGTACAGGAAAGACAGATTAACCGGTGCAGGGTCCAAAAAAGATGGTGGTGGTCTGTTAGTTGCTGTTTCCAATAAAATCCAATCTTGTAGGGTTCTCAGTTGGGAAACTGACCTTGAAGATATATGGATTTCCTTAGAATTTACAAAAAATAACCTAACAAGGAAATTAGCATTATGTTCTGTGTACCTACCACCACCTATAAAGTTAAACCACCTTATAAAATTTTTAGATAATATTTCAGATGTTATGGAACATGTAGATAATGTAATTATAGCTGGTGACTTTAACTTGAGTTTTATAGAATGGTCTAGAACTAATAATAACTCCAACTGCTTGTCGCCCAGTAATTATAATTCTCAATCAGGTTATTCTCTTATAGATTTTATGTCTGTGAATTGTCTTGAACAATATAACCACTTAAAAAATTCTTTAGACAAGACTCTTGATCTTGTTATTTCTAATATCAATCTTGTAATCAGTGCAGCTCAACCACTGAGTAAATTTGACCCTTTACATCCCCCTTTTATCATAAATATCCCATTATTATTAAAACGAAACTTACAGCCAATTACAAAAGAGAACTATAACTATTTTAAAGCTAACTATGATGAAATAACTATTGAATTAAAATCAACTGACTGGAACAAATATCTATCTGATAACAACAGCTATAATGCTAATGGCATGGTCACTTCTTTTTACAAAATATTATTCAGTATTATAGATAAACACATCCCTAAACGCAAACGTACACACTCAAAATATCCTGTATGGTTCAATATTAAGCTTATAAAACTATATGCTGAAAAAAACAAGTTAAGAGCAAGATATAAGAAATATAAAAATCCTCGAGATAATATTGATTTTGAATTGCTTCGAAGCCGCTGTAAGTCTTATAATGACCAATGTTATAAAGACTTTTTATCCCATGCAGAAAAAAACATAGTTAAATATCCTAAATTTTTTTGGACATTTATTAAGTCTAAGCGTGACAGTAACATATCAATTCCTTCAGTTATGCACTCTTCATCCTCCAGCGCTTCTACTGTCACAGACATCGCAAATTTATTCGCTAAACATTTCTCTTCTACTTATACATCAGATAATAACCTTAGCAATACTTCAGTCCAGCCAAATACACTCACACATTTAACGTCATCTTTATCAACATCTATTAACTGTATTGGCAAATTAAGTTTCACTGAATCAGAAGTTCTTAAACAACTTAAATCACTAGACACCTCTAAAGGTGCTGGTCCAGACGGGATACCACCTCTCTTCATTAAACGTTGTGCCAAAGAACTTAGTTTACCATTATCTCTCATTATCAACCAATCACTAGCAGAAGCTACATTTCCTGACGAGTGGAAAAAAGCCAGGGTTGTACCAGTTTTTAAAAAAGGTGACCAAAACCAAGTGCAAAATTATAGACCGATATCCGTTCTATCTTGTTTTTCTAAAATATTTGAGTCACTTATCACACCAGTCATCACACGCCACACAAATTTTTCTATTTCCAGTTCACAGCATGGGTTTAGATTGGGCCGTTCCGTTGATACCAATCTAGTCACTTACATCTCTAATGTAACTCACAATCTGGACAAAGGTTATGAAACTGATGCAATTTATACTGATTTCAGCAGTGCATTTGATAAGGTCAATCACACTTTGCTATTACGAAAGCTTAATGAGCAGGGAATTCATGGATCATTCCTAGGTTGGTTCACAAGCTACTTAAAGAATAGACCCCAGATTGTATCGGTAAAAGGATATGAGTCTGAGGTTTATTATGCTAAATCAGGTGTACCTCAAGGTTCCCATCTAGGACCAATTCTTTTTACCATATTTATTAATGACATAACTTTCAAAATAAAACACTGTAGCTATTCCCTATTTGCTGACGACCTAAAAATTTATCACACCGTAAAGTCAATATCTGATATTAAACTAATCCAAGACGATATAGACTCCATCTCTTCATGGTGTAGAGATAACCTAATGGTACTTAATCCCGCCAAATGCTTTTTCATGAAATTTACAAGAAAAAAAAATTCCCTTAAATCAGACTATCACATAAATAATACACAAATTGTTCAAGTCAGTGAAATACGCGACCTTGGTGTAACGCTAGATAGTAAATTAAGTTTTACCACTCACTATGATAAAATTACTAAAAAAGCTGCTCAAATGCTTGGATTCCTAAAACGCAACACAAGAGACTTCAAAAAGATTACCACTAAAATTATTCTGTTCAATTCACTTGTAAGAAGCATTTTGGAATATACTTGTATAGTTTGGAACCCATTCTACGCAATTCATTCACAAAGATTGGAAAGCATTCAACGTTCCTTCACCCGTCATCTAGCTTACATATCTCCACAAATCTCACATAGATCTCCTTACTTACAACGACTTAATTATTTTAACATGCATTCGCTCTATAACCGACGGATCACACAACAGTTAACATTTTTACATAAAGTAGTTAACAGAAAAACCGACTGTAGTGACATTCTTGATAACATTGGTTTATCTGTCCCCACTAGAATTCCTAGACAACCAATTAATAAGATATTTAACACACCATTCTGTAAAACTAACATTGGAATACGAGCCCCTATTATTCAACTTTGTAACCAATATAACTACATTATTAAACAGCTTCCTAATTTGGACATCTTCAGTGATAACATATTTGAATTCAAACAAACAGTGCTGAAACATTTTCAGCACACAACAAATCGTGACATTGATTAATTGTAAGACCTCCTTATATTTATGGACATTCTTTATCTTATTTAAAATTTTTAGTTATAATTTATTATTATTATTGTTTTTTCTTTCTCATTAATTTTTTCTTTCTCATTACTAATTAATTTTAATTTTATTTAATTTAATACTTAGTTTTATAGTTTTATATGTCAATGTTATTAATCATTGTTGTGCTGGCCTATTATAGGCTTATTCCACTTTACCCCAAAACTCTACTTTTTAGTCAATATATATCCATACATTCATTCCACTACCACCCCAAGACGATGAAAGGTGTCAAAATTTCATCAACAAATATCTCCATACTTCCATTCCACTTGCACCCCAAGCATTATTCGTAGGGTCTGCAGTATAATTGTAGCAAAAATAAATAAAACGCAAGATAATTATTGTTCATGGCTTATGTTATATTTTACTATAAAAACTGTTGTGGTTTGATAAATTCATATTGAGATCAACGGGCAATACACGAAACTTATTTCCGTAGACTATTGATCAACCGTTTCGTCCCAGAACTGAAAAAAAAAAATTATACGCGTGGGGTAGCTATCAAATCTATCTATCATTTCTAAAATAAGAAGAGAAGTATATAATGTACATTATCATACAAACTACCAACGAAAGTTGATTTGAACGAGATTTAGCAAGTATTTTTTTATAATACGTCATAAACTATTTCATATAAACAATTGCTGCGGAAGCCTACATGGGCGAGTCCGACTCGCACTTGGCCACTTTTTTCAATAAAACACTATGGTAATCTTATTAAATAGGTTTATTACCAAACCAACATTTCTTTTTCAGACTCTATACACATAATATTATATCTCTGACGATTTAAGATGTTGTAGTATTCAAATAGATTTTACTACAACAGCTCGCAACAGCATTTTTCGATAAGTATTTTTTTCAAATTGATGAGTTATCAGTCCTCAAGTATTATCTTGAATTTTTCTGTTGACTATACTAAAAACAAAAGATTAATTTTAAATTTGATTTTCAAAAACGTTTTGGGGTTGAAGTGGAAGTTTTTTTGGGGTAAAGTGGAATAAGCCCTATTATAGGCACATGTTACAGTTAAAAGACTGAGTATAATACCGTTTACAAGTGATGTGTAATTGTGTGCTGTTGGCTGTGCCTAAATTAAATAAATAAATAAATAAATAAATAAAACCTTTCGATACGAACCTGATATGGTTTGATTCTAAAAAAACCGGATATTATACAGGTATTCCCTGTAGTGAAAACGATTAGTGTGGACTTTAACTAAAACAATATACTAGGGGAGGTCCAAAAGTCCGCGGAACGGGGGGGAAGGGACGCAGGTACCTACCTTTTTTTGGTATGTCGCTAATTGGATACTCATTAAGGGTGTACATGTAAATTTTTAGCCCTTTGACATCAATCGTTTACGAGATATCGCCCTGCAAACAAGTCAATCCGGAAAAAAACTACGACAATGGAGCAAATTGAGTTTCGAGCCGTTATAAAGTTCCTTACCAAGCAAAGAAAACCTCCGTTTACCATAATGAATCAGATGTCAGCCGTTTATGGAGATCAGTGCCCTGGTAAAACCATGATTTACAAGTGGCATGGTCTTTTCAAACAAGGCAGAGAGTCGATTGAAGACGACTCCCGCCCAGGACGGCCGGCTGAGCTCACCACACCGGATATCATTGAAAAAGTTGAAAAATTAATATTGGAAGATGCTCGTCTGAAGAAGAAACAGCTTTCTACAATAGTAGGAGTATCAGACACAACCATCTTGAGGATCCTAGACGATCATCTTGGCATGTCAAAAGTCAGTGCAAGATGGGTGCCAAGAATGCTCACGCCGCTGCACGAGCAACAAAGAATCGAAGCGTCAAAGCACTTTTTGGAGCTGTGTAGAGAAAAATCTACCCCTATTTTGGAGCGGATTGTTACCGGGGATGAAACTTGGGTTCATCACTTTGAACCTGAGTCCAAACAGAAGTCGATGCAGTGGCATAAAAAGGGCACACCACCCCCTAAGAAGTTTAAGGTGTCAGAGTCGGCCGGAAAGATTATGGCTACGATTTTTTGGGATTGTGAAGGAATCCTGTTGATCGACTACAAAGGAAAGGGTGTCAATATTACCGGAGAATATAACGCAAGAATACTAGAGCAATTAGAGGAAGACATCAAAAACAAAAGGCTCGTACCTAATATTAATTTACTTTTCAAGAATATTTTTATATGCAGGAAAAATAAATCCTTCTTATCTAGAGCAGCAAATAACGGAACAATTCAACACTTATTGCTAGCACGTACCTATCTGTCGTAAAATATTTCTGTCTGAGAAAGCTTGAGAGGCGGCAACTCCAATGCAATGGCGCGCTGCAGACACTTCTTTTGTTTGCTGAGCGTACTTGGCGGTTTATTGCGCGACTTCGAGGATAAGTAAATGTGAAGGATTTAAGAGGATTCCCTTTCTCTGTGACATATTTATTTATTTACTAGGAAAACTTACAGCACAGTTTATACAATACATAAAATAAACAGTTGCTTATGGCCTATAAATTTATTTTATTGACCTAACATAATAAGTAATTACTGTACTCAGAAAAACTTTGAAATTGTAACCCAAGGTGTGATGAAAAAAATCTGTAGGCTACGGAAAATTAACAAAAGAGCGCAGTGGTGTTTGAAATTTTATTTTTTTCGCCCCATCTACGGGTCAGCCTTGAAGTAACGTTTTATAGTTTATACAGTACAGCAGTCACATTCAGGAATAGGGTTACTCCAAAAAGGTTTAAATTAATTTTAGACAAACTATACTTAAATATCTAATATATTTCTCAAAATAATAAATAGCGATAAGAAAAGAAAGCTGCATTATATTTTTACGAAATCAGCCCATGAACAACAACTTAAACTTAAATCATATTTCAAGGCAGCAGGCGTGCGCGGGAAATTGGGGGGTTGCCAATTTTTAAAAATAAACCAGCGTCTTCGCTACAAGATTCGTCTGATATTAAATACCTGGGGGTTGGTTGATATATGAGGTGAGGGCGTTCGCAAGTTTGGGGGGACTTTAACCCTATTGAATATGATGATGATTAATGAAGGTGATAATTATTTTATATCTAATCACATTAAAGACGAGGCATCTAGAGTTTTAAACTTCAAAGGTTTCTTCTTCTTAGTTTATGGCTTGCTGTTTTTTGTCAAAACAATTTATTCAGTGTCCAAGTGCGATTTAACTTGTCGCAGTTATATACTTTCGTTTTTGATAATTGTTGATTGAAATAACATAAATGCGAACGGTTTACTTTGTAAGTATTTGTTACTTAAAAAGCCTAAGCGTTAAACAGACAAGTTTTTAACTAGTCTAAAGTTTCTATTCGTCATTTCGTCGTCGTGACATAGGTACAATCTAGCATGGACTGCTTTAGAAATTCTCTATGCTAATATTGTGTGCGTAGAGAAGATAAAAGGAACTAGACTTCACATAAATGTGGCCCTAAGAAATCCTGATTACGTCCACATTCGTATAGGGAGTATTGGGGGAGCAGCAATTTCCTTAGCGGAAGCGTCGTCAAGCAACAAGAATCGTCGCCTGCGGTCTTGTCTTGGAAATATGGTTGCTGTAACGAGCTGAGCCCGTCATTGCTACGTTGATGCTTGCGAGGGCGGTGAAAAATTATCTTTATAACATTTCATCATTTAGATACCTACGGGTGAAACGCAATTTTTCCCGCGGCTGCTTTCCATATTGTAAATGTTCGCAATTTCGTTATACTTCAATCAGAATTTAGTATGTAATGATTTTAGACGAGCTATTTTTCGTCTTCTGATGTTTTCTGTTCGGTTGAATGTGGTTAGATATACACATCATCATACTTACAGGTAGAGAGCGTTAAAAAATGTCTCGTTTCCATAAGTAACAACTGTAGGTATAACTTTGTAAATTTGTAAAATGTTTGACACTGGCAAATTGCGCTTAATTTAGCGCAGGGACCATTATAAAAAATTAGAAACCAGATGACAGGCAGTATTAATTCTCCTTTTACCACCTTACTACGATCGCCAACCCTAATAAGCGTGGTGATTATACAATTCCCTCTAGAACTCTAATGATTTCGATTGGCGAACGTGTGTATAGGCGTGATCCTATCTATAGAACATGAGAACCTATTGAACACCATCCGTTATTGCCTACCTTTCATCACGAGTAACAACCAGTAACCTAAATGGTAGGTACATCAAAACATGTCCATTATCCGAATCACATTTTATAAGCATCGGGAAAATGGATATACGGAAAATTTCCACGTGATAGAGGTCGTATCTTTTTGTCGTTAGGATCACAAAGGACGAGAGTGGAACTCTTGGCACACAATTAATGTATCGCTGAGCAATAATGAAGCATGACTTTTACTATTGAGGGCGAGCGTGAGTAGTTAATGGGCGGAGAGCTTTGCCGGGGCTGTTGTTGTGTTGTGTTGTTGTGTTGCTACGATGTGGGTATCCGGTGAGATTGTTGGTTGGGTAACTTACTACTAGGAGTAAAATATGAAATTAATTTTATGTTTTATGCTTTTAATTTAAAATTATTTTAACGAGGCCTTTGTCCAAGTCGACCCACAACTAAGAATATCCACATATACACAGGGGGTTTTTATTTTAAAATAAGTTTTGTTTGGTTCCTTAATAATTTTTTTAGTAGGTATGTAAATTTGTACAAATTCCAAATACCTACTACAAAAATAGTCACGTCACTTCTACTTTATTAAATCCATACGTAACAAAACCCGTATTATAGGTATACATAGGTATCACGGCTAAGTCTGACCACACGACGAACCTGCCGACAACCTTACGAATTCTTTGTATCAAATATTCATACACTCGCCAATGTCTGATTTATTAAAGTTTATTTTTCACAATTTGCATGCAAGTGGAATTGTTTTCCCTCAACGAAACAGGAACTGAGATATAAAGCAGCAGTTTCGTCGAGCATTTGCAAGTGGCGCTAGAGGGAGGGAGTAACATTGAATATTCTGAAAACATTGCGAAGTACGCAAAACACTTGAGCTGCGAGTATTTGCAAACGAATTGAACATTATTGCTGCCCGAATAATGTCCAGACAAAATCCCTTTACTGGACGGCATCGTTTCATTTGAATTGCTTTTATTCACATGATTGACTCTGAGAGATTCAGAGGAAATGAGGATTCCTGTAAATCGCTCAAGAGTCAATGATCAGGCACATTATTTTGCACTTTCATCTAATCTAATGCTTTCTTTCATCTCTATTGTTAGTTTAGCTTGCGTTTTTTTACGATAGGTATCTACCAAATATTGTTTAATTATATAATATGCTCATACACTCAAAAGTTACTGCTGTAGATTGATATATAAACAGTTACCTCAATAGGTATTTTTTAATCTAGTCCCGAACAAATCTGTCGTTTACTAAAGTTAACCTAAAATAATTCTTATTTCTGGACAGGAATCAATTAACTTGCAAATAATAATCTATAAAATTTATCGAATCAACTTATCAACCCGGCAACAGCCTTCAATTACCGACCAGTTGTTGAAAATTGATTGTATTTCGGCTAAGCCCAGTGGCGTACAATTTACAATGTATTAGTTGGCGGGCAGTCAAAGGGGTAAGGCCGTGTTGATTGAAACAATGGCCACAGAGAACATAGCTGTGACGAGACCATGTGTAGATGCACTGCACAAGGGAGTCTATTGAAGGCAACGTTGGCCATTCAATTTGTGGCTAACAGTGTATACCTAGCGTGTACGGTTGTGTAGGCGAGAGGGGAGAGGAGGGGGGGTTAATGGAAAATTTTCTCGTTCTATTTAGTCTAGTACCGAGGTGGACACTAGAAAAACATTTCTATTTATTGACCCTGACAATTTAAAAATCGAATTTTATCGTACATTCGTCCTGATAGACTAAGAGCCCGTGATGGCCAGACCTTCCTTTAATTCACAAGCGTGAAAATTATGTCATGTGTATGTCTAACATAGGTAAGAATAACCCCCAAACATGAAACCTGGATCGCGGTTCCTTTGGGAGATAACCACCTTTTACCTGTTATCTCCCAAAGGAACCACGATCCAGGTTTCATGTTTGGGGGTTATTCTTACCTATGTTAGACATACACATGACATAATTTTCACGCTTGTGAATTAAAGGAAGGTCTGGCCATCACGGGCTCTTAGGTTATGACTAAAACAGTGCAAAGTGACTGAAATAACTTTTTAAGTTTGGCAAAATATGTTATACAATGAATATGTTGTACATGCGTCAGAAACTCAGTTTGTAAAAAAAAAGCCACGGTTCTATTTTACGGGCCAGTAAATTTAAGTACTATTTAAAAAAAAAATAAGCCAGTAAATTTTAGTAATATTTTTGAATAACCAGAATAATAATATGTTGTTGGTACCAAAATAGTTACATACCTAATTTTTTAACGCTATTTTATATTAAGTCTGAACTTCACAAATATTAATAAAGCTAAGTAAAAATATAGCTGCCTTCAGAAAATTAAGGAAAAAAGAAAGAAAAATCTCAATTTTTGTTGTTAAATTTGTATAGCTTCCGGCAAAGATCATTAAAGCATTTATTAAAAACCGAGAAAGCCACAAAGCTCGCTTCAAATGTTTTAATTAAATTGAAAAGGGTATTTCGGACCCGTCTGCTACAACTCTACTATTTTAGAAAAAAAATTTTTTATTTTTATTAATGTACACGAAATCATGACCGGTGGATTAACGATAACGATTATCTGTTTAAAACCTTGTTCTAAGTAATAAGGTAAATATAAGCGATTATCGAATGGTGGCCCAAAAGTGCAGCAACAAAAACATACAAACTAAAGGTTCTAACTTAATGTTTTAGACTCGAGAGACTTAAAAAAAACGATTTAAAACGATTATTGAACCCTCTACTGCCGCAAGCTAGTAAGTACTTCTCTCCTCTATTACCACCACTGAGTTAATAAATCTATTAATCTCCTTGATAGTTCTGTGTTACAAAGGCTTGTTATACATATTTTGTATAATAAAGACAGAAACTAATCTTATAAATTGCTTCCCAGGAAATTGAATGATAAATTATTCTCCAAACTAATTGGTTGTTAGTCGAACTTTGTCTATTTCGTATCGAGACGAACTTGACAATTAATTTATCGACAGGCATTCTGGGTAGCAATAAAAATTTCATGAATATTTTATGATCAATATTGAAATATTATGTCGTCCATTTATTTTAGTAGACAAAATGACTACTTGTTAATGATTAATTGCAGTTTTTAACTATTAACGCTTGAACCTTGACAAAGAACAAACATGAATAAGCCCGATGATGTGCTCGCAGCTTTGCTCGTGTTATAATAAGTTTTTATTTATTCCGAAGGTCGTGGGCACACTTTATATTTATTTCAGTAAATTAATAGGTATTTTTATGTTATTTACAAAATAAAATTCTTTCTAGGTAATATATCTGTGCTTTTTAATATTTTTTCTTGTTAACAGAAGGAATTGTAAGGAATATTTTCTGACGTAGTAACGGAATTTTAGACTAACTTAGGTCCTAGCAAAAATTGGAATTTGTTACTTTGTCGTTGGGCGCTCAAGAGACGGAAGGTTTCTTTTTAAATGGGGCTTGAATATAAATTGTTTTATATTTTTTATTTCGTGGTTTATAATAAATTGAAACATCAGACAAAGATATTTTGAGTTGGTCTTAGATCCGAAAAACTTCTAACTTTGAACTGCCTACGTAGGTTAGTCCAACTTTGTTGCTTGTTCGACATTTTGCAGAAGTCTAACCCAAATTATTCATCTGGCAAAGGTTTCTGATGCTAATCAGTCTCCAATACATTTTCATTAACAATTTTGGAATTTCTCTTAAAGCTTGGGCACAGATGTTTGAGTTTTCCGCTAAATAATTCATCGGACCAAGTAACATAGCTTACTTTTGAAACTTAGAAGGACAAATGGTTAAATTATTTTTATGGATAGAATTAGAAGGCAAAGTTTACATGCTAAAGAAGAAGTATTTCATAAAATCATTTTATCCCTGCTTAAATAGTTAACTGAAACTTTCCTGTTACTTTACATTTATCGTCATGCATCACCTTGAACAAAATATGTGCGCTTTGAAAACACATGTACCTATGTCTATGTCTACATGCTCTAAAGGTGAAGGAAAACATCGTGATGAAGCCGGCATATTCTGAGAGCTTTGGTGAATTCACTCGTCAAGAGAGGAGTCCAGTGTCCCAGCAGTGGAAACGCGGGGGCAGTGGGAACAGGAGCGATGATGATGCATCATTTGTTCGTATGAGTCATATTCATAACATAAGGCTTTTTGTAGCATTTCGTTTTTTCAATATCGCGGCGTTGGGCCGATACAAAGGGCTATAAAGGCTTAGTGGCCAGCTAACGGCGGTCGATCCCGCGTGACGACAATTGCGTCATTTTTCATTTACAGCCCATTAGTCTGGGTTACTGCTACCTCCACTCATAAAGTTACAGTACACGCAGTAACCGCTTAGCAGAGATTACTGGCACATTTTCACGGGGTTTTTGTTTTAGATATTCTATCAATGAGTTAGGTAAGTTTAAATTTATAGTCTATCCTTGCTGATAAAATCTCCGTATCATCCAAAGGATTGTTAATCAATATATTGGCTATAAGATGTTTAAGGCAGAAAGAGGTTGTTCGCATTTACAATATTAGATATTTCAAGTTTTTAACCATCAGTTTATAGAGAAAGCAACGCGACAAAGTAAAATACTACATTATATTAAATCTCACAAAGCAGTTCTTGAAAGAACTCTTTGATATTACGTCACAAAGGCTTACATCTGAACATATCAAATGGAAACTATTTCTCACGAGTAGGTACTGTACCTAATGGATTGACCCTTGGTTCGATTCCGTATCTTTTCAGATAAATTGCCTTTCGTTTCAATTCAGCTTGGTCGTCGTCAATACGTCAATTTGGAGGATGGATCCTTGTGACATATGAAAACAATACCTGACTGACATTTCAAGTAGTTTATCTGAATTTGGTGGGAGGGCCCACTTTTATTCACCTTATACCTACCTTTTGCGATAATTCAATGATATTGAAAGAGCATTAATTTGAAGATTTATTGAAGACTAGCTGACTAGCCGAAGCTTCTCCCGCTTTCAATCTTACATTTTAAACCTTCCCTGGACTTAAGACCAAAACCAGATAAATCGGCCCGGCCGTTCCCGGGTTTTGGCAAAACTAACTATCGAATAAGATTGGCCCGTGATTCATGGGGTTTACCAAGAAAAGTACCTAAATAGATGTAATCATCACTCTTATTTACATTCACACTGTTGGGACAATAGGGATTTACTTATCTTTTGATGAGAGAGATAAGGAACTTATAACTCTTTCAAAACAAAGTCTGGACTTGACATTGACAATCTAACTAAAAAGCATTGTTTAGCAATTGGAATCTTAATTCTCTGTTTCAAGCGTGGTATATTAATAAAAGTGCGCAACGACTTCACGCGATGTTAGGAAATACTATATTGTGCGTTCGTGTTAAGATTTTGGTATGCTTGCAACATCCATCTAAATTTCATGTGAAACAAAAATAATATAAAACCTTAACCTTACATCGAAGGTCATGAGATATAAAATATTTACTTAAAGAAAACAAATGAAAACTGACGTAGGTACATATTTTATTGTTTTCAATTTCAATGCAATATAAAACTTATAGGTTTAAATGTTGAAATAAATTTACTGTAAAATAACCTCTAACCTGGACATTTCAAATCAATAATAGACACTTCTTATTTCACTTGTTATTTTTGGAAACCTCTCTTATAAATGAAAAGATAATTTGTCCTAATTAAGTGATCTTGATACTTAAAATACAATAATGACTTAATAGACAGCTAAAATAAGTCTAATTCATAATACAAGCTAACAGTATGAGTTTATGGATTTTTTTGAGAAACATCATTAATATAAACTCAGAACACGTAGGTTCTAAATTTCTATGAAAATGGCTGTAAGTTCTCAAATTACCTACGTGAATTTGCATATTTTCATAGTTAAAACTTTTTTATGGTAAAACTTTCCAATGCTCAATAATTTTATTCAAAATATGTGCTCGTATATGTACGAACTATTTAATGAAATCTGTTAGAAATCGTCTTGTCGCAGAATGTTAAAGAATATAGATCATTTTGGCATCATCATAAAAAAAATCATTATAAGGAGCACAAGTTTCCGCGATATAGGTCTTAGATTGTTTAAATAAGTGTCCATGTAATATTGAAACTATTTTTAATTACGAGTAAGACCCAAAGTTAAAACCTTGTCTTTTTGGCATGAATGTATTCGACAACGTATGCAAATAGACACACAATGTATGTACTTAACCGATTAGTCAGAAAATTAGGATGTTCTCCTGAATATCTTACAAAGGAAAATTGCTTTTATGTTTAACCTTTTCAAAGATTAGCGGGTTTTCATAATAAAGGGACGTTATTCCAATTTAGTGACATTATTGCGTAGGACGAGCAGGTTGTGTGGGTGGATTCTGTTTGAATATTATGTGAGCAAGAGGATGTATCTTACAGTGTTTTCGCTCAGCTCGAAAATATTTTCGTACCATCAAAACGGTGCAGAAAGTTCTAAGTAACTATAAATATATTTTTCTACAATAACTTTCTGCATGAAAAATAATACGAGTAACTTTATAAACTTGTACTGAAGTAAGTATGTATAAGATTGTTTGATAATTGTTTAATTTAAATATCTCCGCTTCAGTTTCAAAAGACCACCTTTTCACAAAATCAAATCAGGTCCTTTGAAGTTATATGGAAGCGAGGTTGATTTATAGTAGAAACCTAGACCAAGGTATTGAGACTATTGATTTATGCGAAGTCATTCAATCCGACAAATTGAGGGAGACACCATACGTGCGAATGAATGGCGTAATCAACCGCGGAGCAAGGTGAATACGTAATTGGTGAGCTTTCAACGAGCGGGCACAGTTGACCCATTTGTTCAGAGCCCAATCACGGCTAGGGCTGTCCTTCCGACTGTTTTCCTGCCCTTACTCGGACCCTTAATATCACCGATGCTGTAGATAACTACAGGAAGGGCTAGTTTCACACTATTCATCTAAGATGTTTGAGGTTTGATGATTACAATCATTAGAAAGAAGAGAGATAGAGAGAAATATATAGGTAGGTGTACTTTTTTATGGACAGGTCTAAGATAATTCATATAAATGGTATCATTATGAGGTCTAGGCAGACTAAATTCCATCATTGAACCATTTTTACTTCCTCAGGTAGGTAAGTACTAATATATTAACACGAAAGTTAATAATTGTGTGCGGATTTATAAACTTTTACGTCCGAAACTTTACATAATAATGTACCTTCAATATGACACAAAAGCTTACATATCAAATTGATCACAGATAAACCCATTTTAATGCTCGCATTAATTTAAAATTTAAATTTTTTGGTGATCAAAATACCTACTGTTTTCCCCACAAAACCGTGGGCGGTACATTAAAATTATAAATAATATTTGTGATAGTGTGAACCAAATAAAGAATATTATCGTAAGATCATGATATTTATTAGTAATCCGGAATGCCGAATAGTCATCTCATCTTTATTCGGGTCAGATTCAATTTTGCCCACTTTTATTCGGTAGGATAATCCTGAAAGATACGACCGGACGTATGAAAGGGCCTATTATATTTCTCCTATTATTTAACGATATTGGCTGTTGTTGTGTGTAGTAAGTACGAGTAGATTTATGGAATGCCAAATTTGCTACAATGCATCGTAGAACCATTCAAGACATGGAAATAGAAAATACCACGGCATTAAGTCCATTTTTACTTCCTCAGGTAGGTAAGTACAGTCCAACAAACTTGCGCGGGAAATCATTTTTGATTTAACACTAGAGCTATGGTTAGTTACTGAGTTTAATATTTTACAACCAGGTCGGTGTCTCTATAGTGAGCGTATAATTTTATAATGTAACCTAAGCATAAAGCATCTCAAAAACAAAATATACGAGAACCATTTAAAACGGTGACCCTCGAACTTGCAGCATGTTTTCCATAGACATCAACTACACATTACACCCGAAATGAAAATTCCTCCGTACAGGACAACCGCAGAATTCCTTGAACTAGAAAATAAACTGTCGCATATATTCTGTTACTGGTGTAATATGTGGTGCCCGCATGTCCAGTACGAGTTAAGGGGCAGTTTACTTCGCAGCTATAAATGGACACCCGCCATAATGTCCTACATACTGCAGATGAAACTTGAATTGCTACACGGATATTTGTTGGGACAACACCTTGATGTATGAACTATATAAACGGCTTTGTTGTCCGCATTTACAACTGAGTGTGTACAGTTGTCACAGACATAAAAGTGATTAAATTTGTTGATTCAATAATGTTCACTGTTGGAGCACACTCGACTTTCATTCTTAAGGTCTTGTGTTCAAACCCCGCCGCACACGATTTTTCTTCTTGATAAAATTCTGTGCGCTTATTTATATTTAATCTAAAATTTCCCATAATTCCAACAAAATGTTAAAAAGAACTTTTCTCGTGAAAAACTTCAAAAGGACAAAACAAATTGTTAGTTTACTTTAAATACAGCTAGTCTAATTTTGTTTACTGTCGAATCCCTCGTCCCAAATTATCAAAGAACAAACTAAACTTTTTAATTACAGTTATCTTCTACTTTTTTAATTATAAACTGAAGGCACCATAATATTGGAAATAAAATAATTATACACAATTGCTAAGTACGTGTCAGGTTAATAATATCTTTCAAACTTTGTAAGTTTGTAAGTAAGTTAAGAGTTTGAAAATATAAAAACAGTAGCAGTTATTTTGTTAAAATATTGATAAATCAAGCTCGAGATTATTGTCATAAAGAAAAACTACACGCGTAAAATACAAAATGGCAGACCGCCCCATTCCCGATCCCCTTTGAAAAATGCAAAGGAAGGCTTGCTATGAAATATGCAAAAAGCTCTACGAACCAATATGGATGCGATGTTCCAATTACAAAGAGACTCGTGGTTTGTCTGTGTGGACGAACCGCTAGCAAACATCATAATCATCATTCAAAGGCGAAGGCTATGTTGTAGAAAATCAACATAGCCTTCGTTATAAAAGTTTTGTAATCTTTATCTATAATCTCTTTTAATTTTATTGTCTATGCAAATGCTGAGATAATTATTTTATGATATTAGTGTTAAAAGGAGTTAGTAGGAATAGGACAAGTTCATACTAGATTGATGAAAACTTACAGGCAGTATACGTCATAGATGAGGTAGCGTGTATGGCGTTGTGAACGAATGAATGAATGGGAAAAGGCCAGTGTTATATTCCCTTTTGAATCGTAATGGAAATGTGATTACACTGAAAAGGATTATGGAATGGAAGGATTATTTTATGGAATATTTTGTGGAATACTTTTCGATGGTCAAAGATCAATCAATTTTTTTAAATAAAATGACAAAAATATTAATAATAATTAGCGCCTAAAATCAGAAGCGCTGTTGTGCGCTCTATTCGTGAATCAGAACGTAGCCTAAGGTTCAAAGGGCGTGAAAGTAATAGACTTTGCTTTTCAATACAAGTTTGCTCATCATAAATTATTTCATAAGTACCTGCACCCCCTTCAGAGCGGCAAACTTTACCCTTCAATTTCCAAGTTTACCCTCCTATTTCAAGAAACCTAAATCTATTGAAATGAGTACCGTAAAACACTCCAACATTGCCCACATTTTTCGAATAATTACAATTTTTGTTATTTTTTTGTATGGGGACACAAGTATTTTCTATTAGCATCTGCAACTATAGGATATTTTGCATGTATTATTTTATAAGATTTTGTTATTCGTCAATATTAAATCAAGTATTTTATTATTTTTAAAGGCGGGCAATGTTATCTCGACTTATTGCCAACATTGCCCGCGTTGATTTTTGACGCAAATATCTCCTCTCCGGCCTCTAATCAGCTGACAGCAAAACCTGTACAAGAATTCTGACCAAAACTGGCCTTTACTTTAAAACTAAAGCGAATCCATGACAGGTTTCCTACCAAAATCCATGTTAGGCTAGTTGGGCAAAATTACCCTGACCTTGTTAGCATTTTCCATACAATTCGCTTTTCGCCTTTAGTAAAGTGATAGGGTTGGTACATCTCAGTAAACTGTTCTTGACTTTTTATTTCTTTTTATGTTAATAAAAAAACAAGATTATCTTCTATTGAGTTATTTAAAAAACTTTTGAGTAACATGTTTGATTCAACAGATTCACATGCAAGTATTAACATTTATTCCGTGTTATTTTTAATACATTCTGGTTCCAATCTTTCGTCTTGACTTTCTTTGACGAATTCGAGATTTGTTCTTGCTTTTAAGAAATAATAAAAATAAATTATCTAAATAATCAAGATAATAATAATTAGCAAAAAAAAAAAAACTCGGATGTGTCAACCCTAAGCTTATTTTGACTGCGGGCAATGTTGTCAATAGTAGATCGCAAAAATACCAGATAACTTTGCCCACCATTATAACTTTAGTTATACAAGAGCTGCATCAATGACAATAAAGTTCTAATAATACCTTAAGTTTTTTGTACAACATAATATAAATTAAACTCATCTGTGTTTTCTCCATCACGCACAATCCACTTTTGAATTTTCACCAAAATTTGCCCGCAAAAATACACTCTGTCTTTGACGAGTTCCAACAAGTTACTGAGTGACTTTAGCGTTACATCCAATAGACAGTGGTGCTAAACACAAAACCTATTTTCTACCAAAGTCAATAAATGTCACCATAGTCTTCAGATATTTTTGCTATTAAAAGTTTTGCTTAAAAATTGGTCTTCGGGCAAAATTACCCTCGGTGGCAATGTTGGAGTGTTTTACGGTACCTAAATGACTTTCAACCCATATTTACAGCTACTTTTCGTATCAAACATTGCAGATGGAAATTGCCGTGTATACGTAAATGTATAAAAATTGTCCTCCTAAACATTTGAATAATATACTAGAAGACAAGCAGTAGCGTCATTCTGCATACTGTTTTAACTTACTGCGATCACCTACCCGAATAGTAAGCGTGGTGACCCAGACATATATTATAAAGGTGCTTTTGATGATGATGAATAAGTAAACATAGCAAACTCTCTCTAGAACTCTACTTTCACTTTAAAATTTAAATGTAGTTATAGTATTGGGTATAATCACTAAAGTCAGTAAATTTAATTTAGTACTTTAAATAGCAGCAAGTATGGACTGACCTTGTTTATTCCCGCCCCGTCAATATCTAGTCAATTAATTTGCGCGTCTACGTAAACAGAGGAGTTTAGAAGGTAGACTTAAACCTAAAATAGGATAAATTACGTGTTTCTGCATTCAAAGGATCCGTCGTAATGAAAGTAGAGAATGAAGACAGCGGAGAGGATAAACTTACGGACTAATAATGCGAGTCCATAGATCTGGGTAGAGTGGTATGTGGCATGTTTGAAAAAAATAACATTTAGTATTCTTCTAATTTATTGCATATAATAATTTAATTTTTATATTATAGTTAATTATGTACCAACTTTTACCTTTTCAGAAGTGGTGGAAAATGAGACAATTAATAAATCACCATCGATTATGATTTATGGCCTTGTAGTACCACCCTACTACCACCCCCACTCCTACGTTATACCTAATCCTCTGAGACTTTTAATAGGTTCTATTGGGGAGACGCGTGCACAGTAGTGCGACGTTATGTAATAATGGCGATCCTTCGAAACCGCAATGGCCCACTATGATGATTAATGTTTTTAATTCTACATATATCAAAGCATCACAGGAAGTACTGAATAGTTGCTTATACATATGGAAATATAGAGCACAGCTTGCGGGATCGAACCTCTCCCGTATATTAAAAGATTTTACGAGTTGTGCACTTCGGCGCTGAACTGCCGACACACCTGTGTTCTCAGTTTGTAGTAGCGTTTGCAAAAAAGTTTAATAATAATTTAATGCTGAAACAAACGCGTTTTTGTCATATTTTTGATAAGTTCACATTGAAAGTAGAAAATAAAATACTAATATCGCTTAAAAATATAAGTCGCCGGAAAAAAGATGAAAGTTTAAGGTTGGATATATTTTTCCAGACGAGAATTTTAAGTATAACTAAAATAAAATTAATAAAATCGGATAAACTAGCTGACCAAAGAAAAAGTTTGTTCTGCTGAGAATGCGGCAGAAGTAACAAGATGGAAACTACTAATTAAAATATGGTAACATTTTTCATTGTGAAAATCAGAGGCTTTTTTCATTATGAAGAGTTAATATAGATTCAAAAAGTTTGTGCAGAGCATTGTAGTGTTAAAGCTTGCGAATATTTTTGTTAACGCTACATTACCACCAACGTACATATGGGGGAAACCTTTTAAAATACGACAGTGTTTAAGTTTAAGACAAGTTGTGCTTTCCTAGGCTTAGGGAATTTTAATTGTTCCTCCTGCGAAGCGAAGACAAGCTTGCTACAATCTTCTTAAAATATGACATCATTATTTTGCTCCAGGGACGCTGTGCCTTACCGTGACTTAATTTGCGAAATGTAAGACATTTTACTTCGAAATATTTTATGAATTGTATGACTATTATAGAATCATTATAGGTTAACTTTACCAGGCCGCCTGATTAGTGTGGTGATTTTTTCAGGATAAGACACCTAAACCTAGTTTTTTTTATTATTCTTTACACACAGTACAGTATTAGTATTTAGGTATAGTGCTACTGTTAATTCTGTCATATTTACTTTGTTTTTTAGTAATTGGGAATCGTTTTTAAATAATAACTAATAAAAACGATAGACAGTACTTCTATTGATTAGGCATAGCAAAAATCTTTCAACAATAGCAAAGTTTGCAGAAGCTCTTGTAAGCAAAATCGTCACCATTTTGAATTTCCTTGCAAAAAAAGAAGGAAATAGAATTTCGTGAGGGTACTGTAAGTTAAAGTCGGGTAAATTATGAAAATCTGTTTGAAAGTGGGGCCTCCGATGCCCGCATAATGTATGTAAATAACTGAGATAAAGTCAGCGATCCAATTAGGAAGAGTTCACGCTTTTCCGACATCTTACGTTTGGTTAAAGGAAATATTACGTAGGTATTTATAAAGTTGGAGCCGTATTTTTACATTTACTCAAGTAGGTAAACAGATGACTAGAAAATAATCAATCATAATGACGCACCCATATTACGTCCCAATAATAAATAAATAGTAAATATTGCTGGACAATTCACACAGCAACATATTATAACCCGTGGCAAGCTCGAAGCTTGTGTTACGTTTGCTAATTTTCTGATATACTTAATATAATATACATATAACATAGGCGATCAGAGGGGCACCATTTTAGTGGTCCTAGTAGAAAAATGCCAGTTCATTATTTGATATACCTGTCTCCCTCCAAGACCCGGGTAAGCACGAATCTTGAATCCCTGAAAAATAATGCACGCTTTTCTATCAAAATCAAAATACATTTTAGATATTTCGACTTTGGTCCTAACTGAGCTATGCATATTATAGCTATGCTATACATTTTTCTCAAGTAAAAACAACTTTCAAAACAGAAACTTGAGAAGCCAGAAAATCTTTATACTTATACTTCCTTTATGAATATCCCAATGAAACGCAGACAACTTCGTTAAACAATCCTCATTACTCTTCAAGATTTTCATTAATTAACTCAATTATGTCACCGCATATCAAACTCTGGCAGTATTTACAAACTCCCGAACACTTGGGTAATATTCCGGAATATTAAATTATTCTCTTCCTCCTTATTTGACGGGCCTGCGTACACATGTTTACCTAAACTTCAGTATTAACGTTGCTTTACGTATTTACCTAGTATGTGTATACGTAGTCTACGTGGAAAATGGTAAACAGATTTAAAGTTTTGTTACAAAACTGAGAATAATTTGCTAAAAAATAGGTTTGGTTAGCTGGGCTCTCACTGATTTCTTTCTACTTATCTAGATATGAGGGGGCCATATATATTTATATTAAATGATTTATAACCTCTTTAATTTTTAAGGGCTTGTTGCACCGGTTACAGATAAAGTACTAGATAGCCTATCCGTAGGTTACTTATCTGCCAGATAAACTACTTTTATATATAAACTAATTTTTTACTGCGATATCTATTAGATAACTATCTGAAGCTTTATTTGTTACCGGTGAAACGGGCTCATGAACTATTAAATTAAACCATTATTTTTGCATTTACTATTTATTTATTTATTTAACGTCAGCAACCCAGCACTTTCAGGACGCTGTAGTAGCTGCTAGCTGTAGAACTATCTTCTCAGCAAAATGTACCTGTACATTAATATATCACACAATTATAACGTTATTAACACACTTGATTGATGATAATAGTGAATGTAATTGAGCAATCAGCCGCTAGCATCTACGTCCCAGCGGATATACAGCGCACTAATCCAGTTTGCTGAATTAGTAAACCTAGAATCACAGACCGATTCGTCTTTGACAAATTAAAGCAAGATAAGTGGTTTTCAACGGACTAATCATTATTATATAGCAACTATATTAGACATATCTAATCTCAAAAAGTATGTTCCCACAACACGGCGCCTCTGTGCCCATAGTGGGACATATCTCACTCGACTTTCATTCCGAAGGTAGTGGGTTCAAAGTAGTTCAAACCCCGCCGCGTACCTCTCATTTTCCTTTTGAAACACGTGCTCTAACGGTGAAAGCAAATAGCGTGAGGAAACTGGCATGTTTTGTGATTTAGTCCTCAGAACATTTGAACCCACGGCCTTCCGAATAAAAGTCGAATGTGATTAGGTGGTACTATTCTTTGGCCAGCTTCTTCATTGAGGTAATTTTTCTTTGGAAAATCAGAACCCAACAAAATTTAATAGTTTTATAAGATAGTTTATGCTTTGTTCCGTGCAGATCATTATTCTCCTAGCTTCTGAGGAATAAAGACGGAGGTAATAATATTGCACGAGCTATACTGTACCTATCTGTTCACACAGGCTACATTTTCAATAAAAGCCTGTTTGGATATTAGACCAGTGCAGTTAGCTTAAAAAATGGTCAAATAAGGAAAAAAATAGTAGTAGAATGAAACCCATTAGAAAAGGAGGGGAATATGATAAAAATGAAGGAAAAATAAATTACGGTCGATCTGAGTTCGGGAAGTGGGAGGGGGTGGGCTTTTAAGGGGAGAAAATGGTTTATCTCGATTTGCGGTGAAACTACAAGTCCTATGAAAAAAAGTTATTTCGCAAAGTTGTAGGTAAAATAAAGATCTACAACTTTTGATTCACAAGTTTTTTACATAACCTCAAAACTTATGTGAAAAATTCAAATAACCAAGTTTTTGGTTTTTTATTTCTATCTTTTTCAAAAACTTTTTATTTTCTACGAAATTTGGTGAAAACTTACCTATGTATGTCCCAAATACACTGTGATTTATTTGATTGAAAATATTATTGTTTTCACCTTATTTTGACTTAATTTTCAAAAATATAGACTAATTTTCAATCGAAAATTCACGTGTCAAAATATTAGCTTTTTTATAAAAATCGGTGTGCTTTATGTTCATTGAAATCTCTATTTTCTGATAATTAAAAAAAATATATACATTACGATAGTAAAATTAAAAAAACCTTGTAAAATATTAAAAACCCTGGTCTATATAGCGTTTTTCTATATAATTTTATTAAGATTTAGCCGATTTATGGCTACAGTGACCATGGCTTACAATAATAAAAATAATTAACTCGTTTTTGTTCACAAAACTAACATAATCTCTTTACGGTGTCTGTGAAGTTAGGGTTTGTGAAGTTTACGTGCATTAAATATAAATTACTTACAGATATATCAATTAGCTTTTTTATAATTATGCTCCTTTTTTTAGAGAAAATCTTTGATCTGCTTACACTGTAAAATCAGCCTCTGATACATAATACCTACGCAAGATCTCAGGAACAATTCTTACGGGAGCTTCTAGCATATTTTATTTGTTTTCAATTCTTTCGTCCGTTTGTTGGCTTTGCTACGATCGATCCCATTGCCTGTTGGAGGATTCAGGTTGTTCAGGATTGCAAGGTAAGCTGCAATGCCTTTATGATAATACTAATATTTATACTGAATAATGATCTGCACGATCTGATTATCTGATTATAAATGTAAGTGTTAATAAAATTACAAGTATTTACAAACGGTATTTACATTACCTACGTTTATAAAAAATCTTTAAATTCTAATTCGTCAGATGGTAAAGTGCCAAGAATGCTGGCGGTATTGCCACGTTGAATGGCTAATTCGTGACCCAAAATTGAAGCCAGCATTACAATACTTTCTCAAGTAAACATTCTATATAACTACAAAGGCCTTTACCAAAGGGAAATGTTCCAACAAAAGCAGTCAAGTTGAGCCGCACGTGCGAATGATACGAGATGACAGATGACTCTGAACGGCGCCGTTCACGGAACGATTCGCAAATACGTTTCATAACTACAAACAATCATATTTCATTCTTAAACGTATGTTTAATATGCGTTAAAGAATTGTTGTTTTTAATACGAATAAGTATCTGATGTATTCGTATTAAGAAAGATTTTGAGCCAACAAAAAAAGAACAATACAAAGCCATTTTATCACCTATTAGTGCATATTTTGTTACCATTTAGACTTAAGAGGACGAAGAAAAAGTCTTTGCACTAGGTAAATATAATTTTTATTTTTTCATAGTTTTTTAAACTAAACACGTAGTTTAAAAAAATGGTGAAGTATTCTCCCTTATTAAGAAGTAGGTCCTAGTTAAAATTAGACTGTAATTAGAAAATGAGCTTTATCATATCAACACAAAAAGTTTTATGTCTTTACGACCACGGTTTTTTTAAATTTACAAGTTATT
The DNA here is from genome assembly GCA_963691955.1 of Chloroclystis v-ata. NCBI lineage: Eukaryota > Metazoa > Arthropoda > Insecta > Lepidoptera > Geometridae > Chloroclystis > Chloroclystis v-ata. The sequence goes on from OY829905.1 coordinate 10,755,745, forward strand.
CAGTTTTTTAAGTTAATTTTACTTGATTGCATTATCCATTTACAGATTCAAAAATTTATTAAGATTGCAAAGTTAACCTTTTAGTGTTAGTTGTATAAGTTTTGAGGCTAAATTTATAACTTATGTAGAAACATCTTTCTCTATAAAATCCTAATTACGTTCGGCTTACACCATGAAAAATTGTAACAGAATATCATCACATAAAATAAAATTGGAAGCATCCAACTCGTATACGAAACCAATAATAGTATTTTTGCCGTGAAACAAAGCTTTGTAAATCTCTAAGGGATAATAAAATAGTATACGTTCACGACTCTACAGGGTTGCAATGTTCAAAAAGTGTGGAACGATGCTACTTGGAGTTTTAAATACGGTTCAAAGTTTGAAACTAAACGAACGCGCCTTTTACGAGGAGGGGTTTCCCTACAGACCTGAACATATGCCTGATACTAATAATAAATCTGTATTGGTCGGTCATGGAGTAGGTTAGTTGGTTTTCAGAAACTTCTTCTTTTCTTTGAAGTCGGTTTAAAACATCGCGGCTACCAAACTCTCGGTAAAATGATATGAGGACGCCAAATTCTTCGTGTACCATGGTTGTTGTTATCTAAATAAAGCCTGGCAACCTCCACCGGGGTAATTCTAGAAAGTTCCTTATTGCTTTAGGATTCTCTCACCTGATATCGTTATCCGGTATTTGATGGCTTCCGGCGTCAGCTTTTATGGTGAAGCAGCCTTTTGTAGCGCAACGCCTGAAGGTAAAAGGGTATTTTTTATTTGCTTATTTCGGATTTTGGAGACCTTCGTCAACAAATAAGTTGCTAGGCAGGGGTAAGTATAAAGAGATTTAGGCAAAGTAGATGTTTATCCTGCAACTGAAATCATAAGTACCCATAACATGAACATGAAGTAAATATTTTTTTGTGCACCGTACATAAAATATCGAGTAATCATTCACTGTAAAATCACCCTGAATTGTAAAAGCCTGCAGATATTTCATGAATTTTTAATCGACATTTCTGTAAAGTCAAATTACGTTGCAAATATAATAAAGTGCATAACTACAATAATAAGTTTAAAGCAATTCGTATATAAAAATTATTCAGGTATTGATAGGTACATTTTTATGAGTTCAAGTTTCACTATCCGTTGCAAATTAAGTTTCCCATAAAATAGTGCAATAACGTATCAAACTACGTGTTTACGAGGGATATACGTTTATATCAAGTTTAAGCTATGATCACGCCGGTTGTAAATCGAATTTAATGGCAACTGAGAGTATTAACCCTGACGTAGTTTTAAGATTAACCGTAAAATCTAATTTACGATACCGGCATTGATATTGGAAACCCGGAAATACGAGTATTTCATTTATGTCTTATGCCAAAATTACGTATAATTTGCATTAATAATTTCTGGAAAAATAAACGTTTTTATATAAAATTATGAAAGGCTTTAGGAATTTCTAAACTATTTTTGAATTTAACTTATCGAATAATGTATAAACTATTTTACCACAGGACGAGGTTGTTTCCCGTCATTTGGTAAACAAATGTTTTAGTCGGTTTAACGACAATGGTTGAGATGATAAAGAAAAAAAATATACATAGATATATTTATGTGCTACCTGACAATAATTAAAAAATCTGCCGCCCATCAGAAATAACAATAGTTTTATCGTTCGCGGAAGTGAATTTATTAATGGACGAGCGAACCTTGAAACAATGTTTCAACATTTTGAAACAATGTTTCACGTCGGTTTCAGCCTAAAAGCCCTGTTTCATCGTGTGCTTGGGATACGGTCGACTATAACCACTTTGGCGAGCTAATGGCCTTGTCGCATTTCGTTATTCAAACTCAAAATGCCCGTAGGTTTAGTTCACGTTTTGTGTTCGCATGTACATTATTGAAACTATACGTACTAGTGAATATAATAAGAACATGAAACAGGTATCATACAATTAATTACTTAATCGTCCCATTTTAGAGCTCGGATTGTGGCATCAATTTAATAGATAAAACAATATTTATAACAATATAGTTGCAATAAATACCATTAATGCAATAACCATTATAACCTTGGGGCACTTAGTTTAAGTTGAAGATACTTCTACTTCTTTATCTAGATAAAACATTAATATTCATTAAATAGAACATTTTAAAATGAAATACCGTTTGCGAATGTGTTCATAAAAGCTTTCAAAGTACCCGTTTTTCGTTAAATACTAAACTAACCATAACGCGTTAACTTTTATGGGCTCTAAAAGCCACTTTGACGAACCATTACGAGTACAGCAAAGTACCTATAAGGGGTGAACTGCATCAAATTGTTTTCATGAAGTCATATAATGCTAAACCTAAAAACACATTTTGTCTATCAACAATAAATAAATTACTCTGAATATTTCAAAACCTAAGAGCCTGGATTTGGGAAAAGCTGCAATTTTAATACGTCCACCGATCTCGTGCGCGAGATGTTAAACCTATGTTTGCCTATATAGTACCGAATTACTTATTATTTGTGTTACGGGTGTTAGGTTTAATTGAAGAAATGATAATGTTAAAATAACATGTTCGTATTTAAATTTCTATCAAATCAAAACTCTGAATAAATAAAAGCCTGTGATTACAGCAAAATCACAAGGCCCTTGTAACAAACATGGCGGCGCCGGCGGTCTCTTTGTACTTTATGGAACTATTAATTTTACTATGACTTCACTTTGCGATCAATACATCGAACATCAAAAGGATTTGCAGAATCGCTTATTATAATTTATGAACTTGCCAATATGTCTAAAGTATGAAAGGTTGAAGAATGCTTTTGAATGGCATGAAGATCGAACAGTTGACTTTTGTTGCTTATTATGGAGTGGATTGTCGGGCATTTGTGGTATAGAAAATAACTTTTCTGAATGTTTGGATTTGTCTATGGACTGGACTATTATTATGTCTTTATTACTATAATAAAGCATTTTGGTTTCAACTGGTAAAATAACAATAAATATTTAGATAGTTGTAGTACAATAGTTTTAATAGAACTTTTATATTATTGATTAAACTACAAATCCGGAACTAAACAGATAACCCCTTCGCAAACATTTGAACAGAACAGCAATAAATAAGAGCGACCTCCTCTCCGCCCCTAACTTTACGACTCCTGTTTACGTGCTTCGAGACAAAAGAACAGATCGGGACTTCTAAATTCTGCTTTTTATTTAATCTTAATCTCCTCGTAAAAAGGACACCCCGAGATGGGATCGTACAAACCACCCGATTTGTATTCAGCTTTGCTTAGGAAACGGATATTCATCGCTACTTCCACCATTTTAGGAATCTGTTCAGGTGGCTTCACATCAATATGCAGGATTTTGTCGCGCAATATGCGGTGCTTAAATCAAAAGAAGCAATATGTTGTTATTGTGCCTTTATAGAACTTGAATAAAGTTATAAAATGAATTAAATTTTAATACCTCTATAAATGTTTTCTTAAGAATGCTGTGACCACCTATTAATATATGATACATTTTAATAACGTTGTTGTAATAACAATATAAATGTTATCTGTTGGCGTTCTTTAAAAAAATAGAAATGCTTGTTGATCAATATTTGAGATGACTACTAATATACAGATAATTATTTAAAAATAGATAAGATGACTTAAGAATGCTGGCTTCTATTTGTACAACAAATAAGCATTGCCGAAGAGTATCGTAGTACAGTTTAGTTTATACTCTCGAGAAGAATAATCCAGTAGGCGTGGCAGAGTTCAAACATACTATCTTCTAAATTAAAGTTGATTATTTTGCTAAGCCAACACGGCTCTTATATAAATTGGATAGTCTACAGAACCCTGAGAGTGCTATCCGAGGAGTGACTTCCCACAGAACGGACCGTAAAGTTTTTATAGTTTTCGGGTCACAGCGCCCCGACAATTCGGTTTTCCAATCAACATCTTTATAGTGATCGAGAGTGATGGAGGAAGTGTTTTCGGAAGCGTTTTCTTTGGCAATGTGAATATGTTTTATACTTTGATATAATATTATTAAGGTGATAGATGTTACGTTATAACACTTATGGACCAAGAGCCCGTGATGGCCAGACCTTCCTTTAATTCACAAGCGTGAAAATTATTTCATGTGTATGTCTAACATAGGTAAGAATAACCCCCAAACATGAAACCTGGATCGCGGTTCCTTTGGGAGATAACAACCTTTTACCTGTTATCTCCCAAAGGAACCACGATCCAGGTTTCATGTTTGGGGGTTATTCTTACCTATGTTAGACATACACATGAAAGATTTTTCACGCTTGTGAATTAAAGGAAGGTCTGGCCAGACCGGGCTCTTAGTATAGACTAATAACCTGTGATGGCCAGACCTTCCTTTAATTCTGAAGCGTGAAAATTATTTTATGTGTATGTCTAACATAGGTAAGAATAACCCCCAAACATGAAATCTGGATCGTGGTTCCTTTGAGGGATAACAGGTAAAAGGTTGTTATCTCCCAAAGGAACCGCGATCCAGGTTTCATGTTTGGGGGTTATTCTTACCTATGTTAGACATACACATGAAATAATTTTCACGCTTGTGAATTAAAGGAAGGTCTGGCCATCACGGGCTCTTTAGCAGAAAGGCATAAAAAACCTAATTCACTCTGCAGGATAAATCCGTAAAATGTTGAAGTAGTAAATTAAAATTAGAAGTGCATATATACTCGTATAGCATCATAGTTTATTCCTATCCCCAGTCCAACTCAATTTGCATTCACAGGGCAACATAGATTCCCAGGGGGTATTATTATCGTGATGAGCTGTTACTTTGTACAATATCCTAGGGCTTTGAACATTGTACAAAGTTTTATCTCTGAGGAAATGTTTGATAAAGATAGTGCCTGGCGCGTGGTCTAATGTGGTCTGTACATTTTGGCTTTAATTGTTATTTTTTATCTTTAATTGGTTTTTAAATTTTTGATTTATTCATATTAAGTATCATTAAGACGGAAATTTGTATGTTTGATCCTCTTTCAAGCATTTTAATTAAACATTACAATACTAAAGACAATTCGCTTGTATTCTGGATTTGAAAACCGTTTATTTAGATTCATTCAAAAAATTCTTGTCCTAACTGCGAATAGATTAGGTTTAAGTGTTTATATTCCTTAAAATAAGCTCATCTTCCTTAAAAATCAATTTAATGAGTTAACCCGTTTAAACAAAAAGATGCCTCACTTTCGTATTAAAACGGGTAAAATGACAGTTACCTACTCAATTATAGTTTTTTTTTCATAAATAAATAATATGGTATCACCTTAATAGAATACATTTATTTACAATTTTAAAACTCCTATAAACGTTTTCTTTAGTTCTAGCAAAGTTGCCACGTTGTAAAGAAATAACGGTAATCACCTTCACCCATAATTTGTACAAAAAACGCCTACAATGAAATCAGCTTCATTTTTCCCATCATTTCCTCGTAATGTACCTACGATAGGAGGAAAATTATACAAATCCACCCTCCTACCTTATCCATCCCCTATATCTATATGTACAGATATTTTGAAAACATAACTCAAGGCTACGGAGGGGAAGTTTTTCATGTTTACGATTCTACAGAATAAGCGAATCTCGTTATGTTAAATAATGACGAAAAATCACACCGTGACAGGAAAATCGCGCAGTTGAAATTCAGCTTATTATTTAAAATGTACTGTATCGTTATTGTAATTTATTATTTATTTATTCATTTACCTACCTACATATACTGATGTAGGAAAGGAACAATCCATTAATTAAAGCTTTTGCTGAGGCAACTAAGGCAACTTAGTTATATTAATAATGTTAAAAAAAATGTGTTAGTTGGCAACCTCTTTCGAAACGGCTAGACCGTTTTTTGTGTGCAGTTCGGGTAGGTCTGTATTGCTATTATTAAGGATGCCAAAATTCTTTAGCAAAAAAACGTATATTTATTTTAATGCTTATGAGGAATAATTATTGCTTCAGTAAATTTCAGGTCTTTGAAATGAAATTAATTTCACGTTTGCGTATGGTTTCTGGTGGGAAATGAGAAGCTTTCGCCACGCTGAACAGATAATTTGATTCCTTTGAAGCCTGTCTTATTGTGCCGAACGTTTAGGGATTAAGCTGTGAATCGTCTTAATTATTTCAAAGGAAAATACGATTTTAGGGTGATTCAACATGGTTCACTTCATTTTCAGGGATGTTTTTGATGTGAACTTTGAATGGATATCATTATTTCGATGCTTCTTTTACTTGAAAGAACGTAGGTATTGTTCTGCTATACAGGACTCATTGGTAAAATAAAATATATCGGTTTTTTTATTCTTAATTATATTTAGTACCTACTAGCTTTTCGCCCCGCGGCTTCGCCCCCGTTCTACACTTTCCTATTGTAAAAAGTAGCTTATGTCTATCCATCCCTTCAAATATCTCCACCTAAAAATTACGTCAATTCGTTGCTCCGTTTTGCCATGAATGACGGACAAACAGACATACATTCCTATTTATAATAATAATATACATATGTAGATAAGTATAAGATATAAGATAAATAAGTTACCTACCTTAAGTATTATCAATTCATGTTTTTGCATTCAAAGACAGTCTTTCAAAGATCTCAGAGGCAAAACTAATATGCTTCAGCGCACTCCCATTATCAAAGTTCTTAAAATATACACAGCGCGTTCAATAAGATATGCGTAGGCGAACTCAAGTCTTCATTCAAGCCAAATTCAATATTAACTTTGCCACAAACCGACTTCCTTTAAAACAAAAAAAGCAATCAATCATGAAGAAAGTTCCACAAAGTTTTTGTTACAATTTGGTAAAGGCTAGTTTACAATTTGGTAAAGGCTAGTTCGCACTGGCATACGCTTATTTCAATAATTTGATTTTCAAGGGTTAGTTGCCGCGTGTAGAAATAGAACTTTATTTTTACGAATTTTGCATAGGTTTTATCTGACGATTGATACATTTAATAGGCTTATTTGAAAGTTAAAGTTTTTGCCAAATTTGGATTTGACACCAAATAACTGGTGGGCTTATTGATATATGAATACATAGAAAAAAAAATATTTCTAATATTTTTTGTAACATTTTGCACGATGAATTTTTTGAACTAAATTCTGATTCTTAGAAAACATCAATATTTCGAAATTTATAATATTACTTTGAATATAATTAACACCTGAAGTTCCGTTCAATAGTTTCCGCGTGAAGAGTAACAAACATAAATTCTATAACATAACTCGCGTTAAAACAATAGTACTATGATGGTTGTGCAGCTTTGTTATGTTCGTTAGAAGACGGCTATGTGAGCACACTTAAAATTGGCGTCTTTGGCAACAGGGAACGACAAAAGATAAATACTTGTTTTAAAAGCTTTCACGATTCTTCGCGTGGCTTCGTTAAGAGTTTTTTAACTTTGTAAAGTTGTTCAAATAAACTGCTGAGTTCTCATGTGCTTCCTTCCACTACAATATAACCTGCTTCATCATCATCATTTCCATTGAACGTCTACTGTTAGACTTAGGATTTACTTAAAGATTTTCAGTAGAATTGGCTCGTACCAATCGCGAACCAGCGTTTTTGCATTCGCCCATCTGCAATCCGCGGTCTCTATTTGAGAACATTTTGAAGAACTACCTAAGTATCTCTTTTAAGCGTTAAATAGAGTAGGTACATATTGCCTTTTCAACTAGAATTATTAAGCTAATTTTTATCCGTATCTCATATTACCTGATTCGATCTCGTTAAAAAAAACAATTCTCAGGACAAATTTATTTTATAGTTATGGCCTGAAAATAAAAAGCGGATATAGTAAAATGTTGCCTTCCGGGAATCATTGAATAATGTATTCAGATCACAGATGGACCCTTACAGAAAACGTGACTATACAGACAAACTCTAGGCGTATTGTAACTTCATTTGGAAAATGTGACTATGTATGGTATCTCCATATTTTATGGTTTTATATTACTAGGACACATTATTTTAAAGTCAATTTGACATATGTTAACATGTATTAGACGCATAGGCTTGAATGTATGTGAAATATCGTCCTACGACTGGGATTAGGTCTCCTTCAATAGAACCCGTGAAGGCATGGAGGCTGTGGTATAATTACCACGCCTACCAGTCAAGGTGGTTTAGATTCTCTGATCTCATGAGTTGGTAGAGTTCACAGAAAAACACGCCTGGTTTATTAATCCCTTACTCGGTTTTATAAGATCCACAACACGAGAGCGGGTGATTCTTAGGCCGGCTTCACACGGCACATTCTACGACATTGTATCAATTCGTCCATGACTGCGGCCTTGCTTCACAATAGCCTCCTATTCTATAGTCTATGGTTGGCTACAAGGCTGCGCTGCATTGCACTGGCCCAACAAGTTCCGTATTCACGAACTCACATTACGCAACATGTTTCATAATCGTTTCTCAAACCGGCTTACCTACTTGTAGATAATTAAGTTTGTATGCTACCTACCAATTTCAATTAGAACAATTAGAGTACACCTTGTACTTGTTACCTAAACATTTACCCAAATTAGTGCGTAACAAATTAGGTAAGTGGGCAAAACGCGATTAGCTTAAACCTTCGTGGTTAGAGGTATTTTAGTTAGTTGACTTTGAGGGAATTTATTTCCTTGATTTGGTAAAGGTCTTTGGTAGTGGTCTGGTCATTATGATCCTATCAATATTAAACTCTAAAGTTTTAGGTTTATTAAAGTTTTTTAAAATTTAAATTTGAAGAATATATTATATTAGGTTAACATATTTAAGCTATAACCTAAGAGCCCGTGATGGCCAGACCTTCCTTTAATTCACAAGCGTGAAAATTCTTTCATGTGTATGTCTAACATAGGTAAGAATAACCCCCAAACATGAAACCTGGATCGCGGTTCCTCTGGGAGATAACAACCTTTTACCTGTTATCTCCCAAAGGAACCACGATCCAGGTTTCATGTTTGGGGGTTATTCTTACCTATGTTAGACATACAGGTAAAAGGTTGTTATCTCCCAAAGGAACCGCGATCCAGGTTTCATGTTTGGGGGTTATAACAGGTAAAAGGTTGTTATCTCCCAAAGGAACCGCGATCCAGGTTTCATGTTTGGGGGTTATTCTTACCTATGTTAGACATACACATGAAAGAATTTTCACGCTTGTGAATTAAAGGAAGGTCTGGCCATCACAGGCTCTTGGTCTACTACTTTTTACAGCAAATCCACTATAACGTGCTTTGTCCGCTGGTTAAAATCTAGTTTAATAGTGTTAGGTATACTAAGATATCTAGTATCTACCCGTTACAAAAGCTTCGAGCTTATTAAGAGGCTAAATACTGATATGAATTGTCCAGTACCCAATAGTTATTTATAGATATACAACAAAAGGATTGTATCTTGCGAATTGCTTACTTACCTCTTCTTTTGGTTTGTGGCGAACGTGTACGCTATTATCTGATGCTAATTCAATGATAAACTTAAAACATTCGCCACCATGTATAGATAATGTTTATCTCAACAACGGAAATGGAATTGGTATGCAATACCACCCACAAACGATGAGAAACAAAAAACAATAGGTTACAATAGTGAGTAATAAACATTTAAAATACGCGGCTAACGAAGCGAACACGGTGGTTAATTAAAAAAAAAACTATTCTCATACCTTATACATATTTTATTAGATGGTAGGTAAGTTGAGTCAATTTAAAAATACATTATGTTTCCTAAGTTTGAAAGTTCTAATACTTAAAAAAAATATTATTGTTACTACTAAAGATCCCATCAATATCACATTTTTTTGGAATGTAACATATTTTATTTACCCTTGAACAATATAAAGGAACAAAAGGATATTTGCAGCAAATAAATTTGATTGAGAGTATAATCTTTGATACAATGGGCAGTTGTTGTCCGTTCATATTGAATAATGCATTGGTATCAACTTGTATTGAATGCCTTTCACTCGATTATTTCAATGGGCACCTTGTCAATACAAGGTCTAACAACGGAGCAAAAAATAAAACTAGTAGGTATTAGATATTTCAGATATCTTTATTGCCAATATAAAACGCCGTAAAATGTGCTGCGTGGGAAATTATAATAATTATTTAGAGACGATAAATGAGAAATTATAATCGATATTGGTTAATAAGTTCATATTGCGATTGTTTGTGAATTTCCCGTTTATCTCAATATGAATATGAAAATCATAAATGATCATGTTTAAAAAAGTGAAAAAAAGTTTTACTAACAAACATGTTAATAGATAGGTATGGCAGTTAAGCAATCTTAAGTCCTTTCAAAGAGCGTTCTAGGTTATCAACATCCCAGATGACTACTTTACCGTCCAGTCCTGATGTGCTGAACTTCTTCACCTTATCCTTACCTCCAGCAAACAGATTTAAATCAGTTATATTGTTCTGGTGGGTAGTTTCCAAAGCTGTGTCATTGGAATCTTCAGCTTGTTTATCAAGCCGCTGAAACTTTTTCATCGCAGATAGGTTGCCACTCTCTTTTTTCTGAGCCGAGTCCAAAGTAGCGATAAACTTTATCTCGTTCTTGACGATTGAGTACAGTAATGGTGCGCAATTGTAACCAGCAGCAATTACAGAGTTATTGGTAATCCACGAGCAAGCGAGGAAAGGCAGATACTTTGTCTTCAGTTTTATGACAGCTTTCCCGTTAGAAGCATCGGCTACGTTCAATGAACTGTCGTGTCCTACCCAAACTATTTTGTTGCCATCAGCAGAAAAAGACACACAGTGCACCCAGCCACTTGGTTCACTAGGAAACTCAGCCAGAAGTTGCCCAAATGACTTTTTCGGACCCCATGGGCAAGAGCTAGGTTCATCCTCAATATCTTTAATGTATGCAGAGAACACTCTGACCATGAAATCAGAAGAGCCAGCTACAAGAAGAGTATTATTGGGATGCCAATCGATAGAGGTTATAGTAGATCGTATGGGTTTTTTGATGTGTTTGGAGACCCACCAGTTGTTTTCCTTCTCGAAGTAGCACGTGGAGAGTAGTCTTGCAGCTGAGCCGACAGCAAACTTGTTTTCTTGCGGAGACCATTTCACGCAAGTGGCGGCTCGATTGATTCGGAGCAGGACGAGGGTAGGGGTCCACTTGCCGTCGTTTCCTTGAGTCCAGACAAAAGCGTTGCGATCTGCAGAGCAGGTGACGATGCGGTTGGTGTTCGGAGCCCAGTCTACGCCCATCACTTGCAAGTCATGACTAGCGAGCTTGTTTGTATCTTTCCACTCGTTGCTTGTCTTTTCATAGATGTGGACCACATTGTCGGTGGCTACTGCGATTTCTGTAAATACATTAAATAGGATGTTCAAGATTGTACTCGTATAATAAAAACAATATTACATCGATAGAATACCAGCGTCTATCTGCTATAAAGTAGTAAAGCATTCAGTTTTGATGTTTGTAATTTTTTTAAATTTTTTTTTTATACTTCTGTAAATAAGATAATTTAATAGTTAATGTTGTATCGTATGTGGTGTATCAGTGTTTGTCTATGTCTATTAAAAATTATATGTAAGTATATGCCCTGTTATGTTACGTCCTATGTTAATCTAGCACTTTTATTATAAATAAAAAAACTTACTGTTTCTCTCTTTATTCCACGAATGAACGTGTATCGGTTCAGAACCTTCACCGAATGTTAAGATTTGTTTCATTGCAGATAACTGAAATAAAAATATTGTTGTTTATAATTTTATATACATAAAAACCTACATAAAACAAGCCGTGTTGGCTAAGTGGGAGCACACTCGACTTTCATTCCATATGTCGTGAGTTCAAAAACTGCCGTGCACCTCTGGATTTTTTATCTTAAAAAATTATATGAGCTTTGTAAATACACTTATTCTTATATTTTCACATACAGCACTAAGTAAAACATAAGGACGAATATGTTAATAACACGGAGCCCGCAAACACCATGGCTTGTTTGCGTCTCCGCATCACACCGTTTAGCAGATCTTGGTGCAGCAAGTGTAAATAGTGATGCATGGGCAGCCGCAGCCACCGCAGCAGCGGTAAAAAAAAAAAAAAAAAAAAAAAAAAATCGAAATAGAAATCGTGGACGCGCCGCTGACCTGGCAGCTGAGGATCCGCCCGCTGCGTGCCGAGGACCGCGGCTGCTACATGTGCCAGATTAACACGCAGCCGAGTATGAAGTGGCAGATTGGCTGCATCGATGTCTATGGTGAGTTCTTTTGAAGAATCTTGAGGTAGCCTTATGAATGTTTGTGATAAAGTTTTGCCTAAGAATAATATCTTCTCATGCCTATATAATTATGAAGCTGGTTTAAAACTAGTACTTTTCTTTATTTTTGGTGCTGGCCTATTAACGACTATCTCTGTCATATATGGTGCCAACCTAGAAATCGTGGCCTTATGAAGTTTGATGACGAAATCGATATGGTTGATTTCGTTTGGTGCAGGCTTGTAAATACGGTGAAGGCAAACATCATGAGGAAATCGGCATGTTCTGAGAAGTTTAAAAAGCTGGAAGGACATGTTGTGTCATTCACCAACCCGCACTTTGCCTTTGGTGAAATAAGGCCTAATCTCTCTCGTCAAGAGAGAAGTACCTACCTACCTGTGTCCCAGCAGTGGAAAAGAAAAAGGGTTGATGATGAATACATAAAACACTTTAGCTCTATTCGTTTCGGACTTACTTAGCCTTAAACCAACAACGCAACGTTATAATTAAGGCCGATACAATATAAGGAAGTTCGACCGATTTATCCTTTCCCATTTTGGTAAGTTACCGTATCATGTTTTAACACTATCAGCTCTCGTGACACACGCTCGATCGTGTAACAAACCGACCCGCTGACAACTCCTTTATTTTATTTAACGTTATCTACCTACATATATAATACTCGTATATAGCCTTCCTCGATTAATGTTCTATCCAACACTGATAGAACTATACAACTTTTCAAAACGATCCAGCGTTATCGATTCATGAAATAAGGGAATTTAAACAAACAAAAAAACAATGAAACAAACTCTTCCGCTTTCTTATATTATAGCATTGATACTACGGTATGTGTGCCGTGCTTGAGCATTGAATGTGTTAAAATAAAAGTATGCTTATGTATCGTGTGGTACCGGCCTCAATTATAGCAAGAATTAAACCATCAGTACAACTTCATCATTTTTATTGAATTCTATAATTTTAATAATAATGTATAGTAATAATCAGTGTAATTGGTAATACAGTTCTGGTAAAATAATAATTTGAAATTGAATTTACATTGGTATATTGTCCATTGGATGACTACTGGCCGGTTTTTAATTCATCTGTGTAATAATTTGTACAAATACAAATACAAGATGGACAAGATGCATAGTTAACAATTATTTTGGTTAGAAGTTTTGGTGTTAGTAAAGTAAAATAAAATTAATTACCTTCAGTAAAACGAAGAAACAAATCCGTAAAGAATTCGTGGACTCTGATCAGTCGACGCGAATTCCTGAAACTGCTTTTAGTTAGTGTTATTCATTATTTTAAAACAATCCTATTACTTTAAATCAATCAAATTATAACATTGAACAAACATTACTTACTCTAACAATGTATGCACTTAGACTGACCGACTGACTCACTCACAGATAGATAACGTAACTCGTAATAACTCATAACAGGATAAATGCATACGGAATTAATAGGTACCTATAATAACATTGATAGGTATAAATGTTCGTAACTGATCGTTCTTAATATAGAAATAGGGATTGGTTTACTAATTCATTACATGAATTAATAAATATTGCTGGACAATTCACACAGAGACATAAAAAGCTGGACTCTGTGATAAGCTCGAAGCCGGTAACACATTACTGATGCTAGATTTCCGATATACTTAATATAATATACATAAATAGACAGATATTGATTTTTTATACATAACATATCACAGACATCGGAACAAATATTTGCAGATTTTACAAATATTTGTCCCGTGGCGGGAATCGAACCCGCAACCTTCTGCTTCGCGGGCGGACCTATGCTGCGCAACAGCGGTAATTATATATACAACTATTTCTCAATCAATACGCTAATAGTTTGTTTGACAATTACACAGTTGTCGTAGTTTGATTAGAATGCCCATTAAAAAGATTCTTGCCTGGTAAAACTACATATTTGCGACATGTTTCAATTGTTTTAATTATTTACTTGTTATGTCTTTTAATGATTAACGTCATGGAAATTAAAATAACTTTACCTAATTATGGTTGTTAGCAATCCCTTTGGCGTGGCGGGCAAAGATTTTATAACTTTGTGTTTTGTTTGTTAGCCGTTTAACCAGCAAAAACTTTTAAGCCTTATATTATTAGTAAATATGTAAGTACCTACATCTATAGAAAAAAACCTTGCGTCACGCACAATCTATCATCACATGAAAAGGGATAAACGACTCTCATACCTCTTGGCTTGAGAAGAGGAAAATTATCCCTCTTCACGTCAAATAGGACAAAAAATCGGATGATTGCGTAGGATTCTTTCCTGAGAGACGGGAATCAAATTCAGATTTTACGGACTTTGTTTGCAGAAATTAAATTCTTTACAAAACAAAATCCTCTATTTTCAATTTTTGAAATTAATTCTAAAGATAATAGAGTTGGTAAAAATCCTTTAACAAAAAATCGACTTCAAATGGTTTATAAATTCAAGACTTATAATGGTTTTAACATTGATGCTATTGTTAGTACTGGAACTAGGGCTCAAGCTTATAATAATAATTCAAGTAAATCCTAAGTTCTGAGGTAACAAATAGATAAAAACAAAGTGTACTTCAGACTCTTTTTTTTTTTAAATATTGAAAATAATGGCAAAAATTTGCCTTCGAAATTTCCAGTTGGACACAGCTTAGTTTTTTTAAGTAGCACTTACTCATACCAGAGGATGACTCGTGGGAAAATCCACAAAGAAACATAAAAAAAGCAACAAGATCAACGCATGCATACGTGATGACCCCACATCGGTAGAGCAGAATTCCGATAGGCTCTACTTCACTCGAAAACATTTCCAATAGTGATAGTGTACACAAACGATTTTGCTTGTACAAAACATAGTCACTGAAATTCTCAGCCCATTCAACAATTACAATTTTTTTTACATTTACACATAATAAATGATTGAGCAAGTACACCTTGCAAATAATTCACAAAGCTAAAGCCCGATCCTAACTTAGAACTATTAAGACTCGAGTTTGGGTTTTTCTGAGGCTGTATTATAGCCGTCTCTTTCTTACCCGTACAGTAGGCTACTTTGGATGCTCTGTTTCATTCTTGCTTGAAGAGGCTTGCGCGGAAAGAGAATGTGGGTAACGAACGACCTTTTGCCGTTATGGGCAAGCAGTGCGGCCCGTGCCTTCACCGGGAGCGGTACACTCGTCCGTACTGTTTACTTGTCGCCGATAGTCTGACAGGCTGAAAAAAATTACGTAAATATTACAACACTCACGCATTGATTATAAACCTGCATAGATACCACGGTCCCACCCCCGAAGGACTATGAACTGATTTAGTGCATGTGCTCACGTTTTGTTTGAATTTGTGTGATCCTGTTTGACCCTGGTTATTTTATTTTATTATATTGTTTTCCTAACCCTTGCCGTGGTATAACTGTATTACCCTGTGTTCTGTTTGTGATTTCTTTTCATCTGATTGGATTGTCATAGAGAATTGGTAAGTTTTTTTATTTATATTTCATATTATATGTTGCGATATAGTATGTTTTGATGTCACATGTAATTTTTTATACGTATCGGGTATGAATGTGCATATTGTCACGACCATTATAAACATTGAATTGAGAAATAAATTCACGAATTGTTAGCTAATTTGCTATTTGTGAACAATTTTGCTTTAGAACACTTGTTTAACGCCTTCCTAAGTACACAAATGAACATTAATATGCATCTTCAGACCCTATGTCAACTATCCCATCAATCCGCTCGCCAAAACGTCACAAACTACCATTTGTTTATGATTAATTGTACAAGTTATCAATCACTCGACATTCGCAAACATGTAACTTTCTACCTTTGGCTGAGACGATAGGTACTTATGCAATTTGTTATCCTTGGCATGTCGAAACTATTTTCTGTTTTCATAGTTTTCATGGCTTCATTGTTATTATTTGCCTATACTTTATTGCATACCCGTTTTAGTCATTGGTAAGTTTTAATGTTATGATCGCTTTTCGTTTTTATTTTATTGAATAGATGTATATACTTCTTATATGAGGCAAGGTTGAAACTCATTTGTTGACTGGGATCTCGGGTTTGAGTCCCGCCGGAGCCGTAGCCGGAGGCGGAGGCCGTTGATATATTTGAAATAAAATCAATTAAGTATCATTTTTTTTATAAAATATAGGTCAATTTTTTATCGTTTATATCTTAACCACTACGCCACTATAAAACAACAAAGAGTGACGGGCCCAGAAAATTGGAAAACAGCGCGACTTTTCCATTACAATTGGACACAAACGAGGAGAAATCTCTCTAACTAACAAGAAAGCTACTACTCGTGAATGAAACAGATTGATCGAAACGTTCATTTTTATCCCGAAATTCAATTCAGGCATCCGAGGAAATTGGATCTGATTATAGATTAAAATGTTGAGCGGGATTTTTATCTGGTACCAGACGCGAACACGATCATCATCTCGTTTGTAAATTCAATAATTCATTGAGATTGAAAAAGCTATGACCATGATACAACGCTACTTACAAAAATAAATTTAGGCAGAACCGTGAAAAGAGACATCTTGCGAATAATAAAAGAAAGAATAAGGTATGATACAAAGTCATGCAACTTATCTGTTTAACCAAAACAGAAACATGAAAGTGTTCATGCTAAGCTAACTTGTAACTTAACTTAGTGAAGTTAAGTAAAAAATTATATATTGTAATTTCACTTGCAAGAACAAAAACATATTAACTGAGGAAACTGAATTACCAAATAATAATACAGTCTAGCTTGCAACCTTTGGCAAGTTGCACTATTTCAATCATATGTATGGAATTCGACCTTAGCTCACACCGACATTCGAAACCGGATAGAGATCAAGGGTTTTTTTCAATGACTACGAGTAAGCCAGTCAGTCTTATTTTAAAAGGTCGTGTCTTTGATCTGGTTAATTAAAAAAATGTATTCCGGTAGCTGAACAGGAGATAATCATGGGATCATTCTACTGTTTAATTTTGTCTTTGAGGAATATTATTATAATGCTCCGATATATTGGCCGTCTTGGCTAAGTGGGAGCACACACATTTCTACTTGAAAAATTATGTGTGCTTTAAAACATGTGGTCTAACAGTGAGGGCTAATAGAACTTTGAAAAGTTTGAAGGACATGTGTGTCATTAACCAACCCGCATTTGGCCAGCGTGGCGAAGTCCCTATGTCCCAGCAGTGGGAAAATTAAAAGGAGTGATTATGACTCCGACATTTTTTTGATGATCAGTTTTGGTAAAAGTAAATTCAATTCACGATTGATGCATGTCGATAATTTCACAACTAACTAAAAAGCATAGATCAAGGCAAAGTATCATCAACCCATAAAATATGTTTCGTAACATCATCACGATTTTTGACGATGTCGTAACCCAAAATACTTCGTGCCTATGCATGATGCTTAAATTATTATACCTTTAGTCACATATAAATAAATATTACATAGTTCAATAATAAATATCAGGTTTTTTATATTCATAAAAATCGAGATCCGGTTCTGACAAGGTTAAGAAGAATATAACAGAATTAATTTGAAATTGTATTAGAAGCATATAAAATTCTTAGCAAAATTATTATAATTATAATTAATATATATTACTTGCACGATAAAATATATTTTTAAGGATCTAAACTAAATTAATTTTCGTTTGTATCATTATGTTCAATATTCAATTAAAATTGTAACATTCTTCAATTTTAATTTTTCTGTATATTTAGATTAATTATAAATGAATATTTATAGATATTTTGTGTAAATTTTTGCATCAACTTTTAGCTTTTGGTAAAGATATAAATAACTAAGTAAAAAGCATATACCTACTTATGCAATTTTCACAAGCACTTGAACTACCACTACGGATCACCATACACTTACATACAAGCTAACATGAGGTTTTCTTACCAAGTGTGCTATTAACTTGTATTGTAACATACAAAGCCCATTGCTGCGGTAAACGGTTTTGAACTTTGCCGCAGCTTAGTCTAACTAAAGTTAACTCGAGTGAGTCATTTGGAAATTGATCGAGGCTGTTCAATATCCGGCTTGGAATGCACGCAGATTCTCAATGTTTTGGCGATTACGTAATATGGACAGCCACTCCTGTATCTTTACAAGTCATTTCGGAACGATATCTCTTTTTAAATATAATTTTGACTTAAATTTATAGGTGCCTATCATCTCCCGTTTTTAATTAAGTACATCAAAACTTATATACTTATAGTATTTTAGAATAGAAAAAACAGAGATATACATGACAACTCATGGACTCAACAAGATTAGAATATTATTATTTTAATAAAATTAATATTATTTTAAAGTAAACTGCAAACTATAGCAGCTACTTAAAATTGCGAGACATTAATGTTTAATGCCATGTTCGGAAACTCGAAAAAGTTTGGCAGGCTAAAATTAATTTCCGAGAAATTATTCAAATTGCTCTCGAAATTGACAGTTATTAGGCTTCTGATACAAATTAATATACATAGATAATATCTACGTATAAAATAATATTTAAAAGCTATCTATAGACTGTAGGCAGGACAATAACCGCGTATAATAAGTTGATGACAGTTGAGGTTGAAAACACTTTGAATGGAAATTACAGCTTGGCAAAGTACCGCGTTAAACGTCCACCAACACGGTGGACAGATGGGTAGAGTGTAAATGGATTTTTGCCCTCCCAAACAAAGGAAAAAAATATATGTTTTTTTTTAAGTTTTACCTACAGTGGGTAAAACTTTAAATATAAACATGAAAATCTCACAGCGATAAGGCCGCCCATTGTACTCCAAATGTTTTAGTTTTAAGTGTGTATTGTGTGTTTCTGTTTTTGTGGTATGCTATAAAGTATTTTCTATTCTATTCTATTCTATGAATTTTAAATCCGGACAAAATCACGGTCGGTAGGTAGTAATTTGATAAACAATTACCACAGTGTAAAGCTAAGTGCAGAGATCGTCTAGATACGGAAACAACAAGGGGCGAGGCGCGTGTTCTACAAATTGTGACAGATTGCGCACAGCTGATTATTCTTGTGGTAGCATTTGGTACTTACGAAATTGAGCGGAATGTAAATTGAGACCACAGCTCATTGCATTGACAAAGTTGTAGGAAGGAATTCATCTTATTCATCGTCCTCTGAGGAACAGCTTCTGATGATATTTCATTACAAAATTTAAGGTTAAAAATTTAGGTTTTTTTGCAATAAAAATCCAAATGCGACGATATAAGAAAAACATTAATTTTTTTCATTCAATTTAAAATAAACAATGTTAAATATCGTAAGTATTAACTGTACTTTTGATTTGGAATACAACTTTGCTGACTAATACCACTTGATTCCCGCCTTGAAGGGTTCGTAAGGAGGGGGATTCACTTGCGTTTGCAAAATAGCTCGGATGGCTTACCATCCACCCAGCGCATATACACAGGTCTAAAACTTTGGAGTTAAGTTTCTCTGGCGCTGATCCATAGTCTACAGTTTTAGTTTGTGGGAAGTTTAACTTAATTATAATGAATTAATATTGCCGGACAATCTACACAGCAACATCTAGCTCGATGTTTGTGTTACGGGCACTAGACAATCTGATAAACCTAATAGAATATACATACTACATAGATATATTTTTTATTATACATATAGAACAATCAGACGCCGGAACAAATATCTGCAGATCGTATAACGTGCGCAATTGAAAATGAATTCTGTAAATGGCGGCGGGTACGTATGGTACGATTGGCAAAACAAGGATAAAAGTATAGACAGCGATAGAGAGAGAGCGAGAACGCATGCGAGCGGACGCCATTTACAGAACTCATTTCTAATTGCGCACGTTATACAAATTTTTGTTCCGAGGCAGGAATCGAACCCGCAACCTCCTGCATCGCAGGCAAACCTTCGCCCGCTGTGCCACAGATTTCATCAACTAATTTTGATTATGATCTTTTGATGTCGTCCTTGTTCTACAAAAAACTGCTCTTATAAATAATATCCTACTAGTAAATTCAACAACAAAATTATTTAATAATTCGTCTCATTTATTCCCAACCGTGCTAGAGAGGGGTATTAAATTTGTTAAGCCGTGGCCTCATTGAGCTCGTTGTAAATGTCCATGCAGCGAAATCTGTTTGCAAGTTTTACTCAACGTTATATTCAGTAAGCGGCTGAGTCATCGCGAACGACACTTACGCTTGGCGTCTTAGTTGGAGTTCCTGTGGGTTTCACAAGAGGTCAATGAGCTTCAGAGCGTACTGTATCTTAATTAATGACTAAAATGCCTGTTTTCGGTTGACTATCAAAACGACTTGAAAATTTATATACCATAAGACTAGATGCGATGTCGTTTTGTGTACTGTAATAATTGACTGCATTTGCCAATCTGTCCGGATTACTACACGGAGGTGATTACTCTAATACCTTAAAGAGCAAGATGTAATGGGTTCCTTAAACCCGTGGCCAGAAGTGGGCTGTAATATGGGAAGAGACAATGAGCTCAATGTGTCTCTGGCTTTAGTGTATATATGCGAACAGCGCAAATGAGCGGAACAAGTTTTCACCCGGCGCCGGCGCATCGCTGCTATGTGGAAACTGGAAAGCTAGGCCTTGCTGGATACATGTTTATTCACCATGACGCGAGAAAGAAGTAAAGAGACTTTGCCAGTGTCGATTTTCGGCATAACGAACTGTTTCATCCAACTTCAAGCACCATGCGTAGATATGAAATAACTCGAACCCATGTGCTGCATCCTACTGGGTCACCGAAACAATTAGCCGGCACAGTGGTCGTAAATGGGCCACAATCACATCATATTCACGTCACGTACACGTTACCGTTCCTCTGTTACGTGGGCTACTTTCAGTTAGAATAGTGCTGGAGTCGCGCGTAGAATATTATTAATTACGCATATTGGGTTACAGACTGATTGCTGTTGCTGTCGTGGGACATTGAGTTTAAGTAGGCCTACTCTAATAAGCAAACAAGTAATGACAAGCATACTTTCGCTAAATGACAAATGGTTCGCTTTTTGTAATCATTATCACGGGGAAACATTTCTTATACCAATCAAAGAACATATTAATCTTTGTTACGAGAAGAAAATTGTTCAATGTAGAAATTATTACATGTGGTTACAATAACTACCTCGATGGCAAATAGAGTATGAACATTCGCAACATTGCTGCAAGTTTACAAAAAACTCATTATGGAGTCTAATAGCCAAGCTAACTCGGTTTTACATAAAATTATGAACTTCATATAAATAATACATACAAAAAGTTGCATATTGTTCGTGAATAGGTATTTAATTTTCTGTGTTTTGTCGTGTTTGTTCAATATTCTATTTTTTTATATGTGTTCTAAACTGGAATAACATTCGTGTCATAAACACAGTGATTTTATAATGGGTGCTCTTGATGTGAATGCTTGTGTATTAAATAATTTGAGCGATTTGTCGGCGAGCCATTTTAAATCGTGGAATGATTATCAGAATCCCCTATTCACGTTCCCTTTGTTGAAAAAGGTTTGTTTGCCTTCACATCCATAGGTTCGCGGCGGGGTTTGAACACGCGACCTTCGGTATGAAAATCGAGTGTGCTCCCACTGTGCTCTGCCTTCAAGAATGCTTTGGTACCAATTTTATCAAAGTCAAAAAACCAACCAGGCACTATGACTTAATAATGATGCATAGCAAAGTTAAATAATAATTGTGGTAAAGCAAAATGAGAACATTTAGAGTAATGTTTTTTATAAGTAAGTTTCTAAATAACTCTTTGCATTAACACTTTATTGTTATTCCGTTTCTGCGGTTTATAACTGCCAGTTAAAATTCATCTACCGTTTAATCCGAGATATCTTAACTTTGCCTAAACTTTTAATAAAGAAAGTACCAACCTATTTGTATTGCTTTAGAGGCTTTGTGGAAGTTTTTAATTTAATTTTGTGAGCCATTTTGCATTCGTGTCAAAAAGTTTTAAACCATTTTGTTGCGAAAAATTAACGCAAGATAATAATTAACTTTTTCATTAGTTAATCAATTATTTAAAGCATACAAAAAGCCGAAATCAGAAAAAAAAACTGCTTATTTTCTTTGAAGCGTGTAAAAGCTCTTAATTAAAGTAAAACAGAGAGAAACAATAAAATTGGAGAGATTCCCCGACCTCCACTTAAGAATTAAAAATGTGAACTGCAGTGTCTTCCGCAAATAAATGAGGATCGCTTTCAAGTGGCGTTTATAGCCTTATCTCAAGGAGAATGATAGCATTAAACCCTGAACAAAAAAGTTGTCCTATGTCTTTGAACCTTGGCAAGATATTTTGGATCCAAGCCAATGTCATCGCGCGAGGACTCGCTTGGAGGCTTAAAAATACTTTAAAATATTTCGGGTTAACAGCATCGGTAAGAAAAGAATAACAGTTTTTACTTTATATTTTAAATTTCTACGGTGATAAGCGATAGTGTATCTGAATTGAGGTATCTAGAAATATATTTGGAGAGGATCGCTCCGAAATTGGGTTAATCTGTAGCAATTATCCTGGTATATTATGTCTTAAGTCCGATAGTAAGACTATCTAATAGTGTTGGATAGTAAATTTATCGAGGAAGGCTATGGGCTTTATTATATGGATAAACAAAGTAAAGCTGTTAGATCGGCTAGTATTGATAAAAATTGCCAGCTTTATTGTTTAAATAAAACGATCGTGAATTAATACCTGTGCTAACTGTCGATGAATCTGCACGAGAAAGTATCTGTTGTCTGATTTCTAATGCAAATATCTATAGTTCTACCAAAATACTTTCTAACCCGTCCTGTCTTCTTACTTTCTCTTGAAGCCCTAAAACAATTTGTCAATATTATGCAATATGACAGTCAATCAATTAATTTTGTAACTTTATAGCCAAAAATGTTTCTAGGTTTCAAAATTAGTGAACAAACAAAGCTGTGAACATTTTTGCGCTTAGTTTACATAATTATACTTTGTACTTCCTTATTTAAGCGAGTTATGACTTAATTGACACGAATAAAGAAACCCCTATAGTAAAAAAACTTGTAATTTTGTTACAAGTGCTTGTGGTTAAATAAAATATATTTATAAATTTAGTTGACGTTTTACTCCTAAGTACACGTTTTGATACAGTAAATTATAATGTATATTTTCCATTATTTTAATTTAAAACAATATTTTCTTACCCTAAAATGATCGATTAATATTTAGTTGCATAGACAAGAGATTGTGAGATATCGATTAAAATGAAATCGTTAGTCAATCATGAGTGACAATGGAATCGATCATTCTATAGCACCTTGAACTACATACCTACATTAATTAAGACACTTGCTACCTACATTTCAGTTAAAGCGACGCGAACGTGGCATTGATTGAAACCAATCGAAGTTACTATCAAAATACAAAATAATAAATTGTTTAGGATACCAACTCCTTAGATAAATTATTTCTTCTAGACATATTTATTCAATTTATATCGAGAGTTTATAGTTGTAATAATATACCTTTTTATTTTTTAGTTATTAAATGAATATAAGAATTTCTGAAGACAACTGTAGTTATAAAAAAAGAGTTTTATAGTCTGCCTTTGTAGACAAAGTGCAATAAAACAACCGCAAGTGCTGGAAACACCTGAGTAAAATAAAATTGAATAAATTTAACTTGCTAATATCAAAGCAAACAATTTCGCCGGGGCAGTTGGCACGAGCGTAGAATGTTGTACAATTATGCAAATGGTTAAAATAAAGCAATTAGTGTGGGTAGTTTAAATTTTTAACGGATTGTCGGGGGCGCGGGTCGGGCGAGTCTGGATGCATACGAAGGGTTACGCCATGTTGAATAATCAATATACCCAAAACCTGGAATAGGTGCTTTATCCGAGTTATTCGTCATCTCGCCCGAAAGAAACTCGCACGATTGGGCGACTTGGCACCTTTCGAATTTAAATGATATTTCTTTCGTCAACTCGCCCGTTTCGTATTTACCTAATATGTCTATCGTCAACTCGTACAAAGTACAGCCAGGTAAAACAATTGAAACTAAACAAAAGGATAGCGCTATCTCTTTCTTTTTATCTTTTATTACTATTTCATACTTAGATAGTAACACGCCAAATGCTTTAAAGATATTGTTGGTTATTTTATATTTTAAATTATATTTTTATACTTAGGTAGGTAATAGCACGCCAAATGTTTCGTGATATTGTTGATTACATTTTTATACTTAGGTGATGACAAGGCGAATTCTTTTGTAATAATTGTTGATTTTATTTTTTAATGTTAATTATAATTCTTTATCTAGTAAATAACACGCTAAATATTTTCTTGGTTGTATTTTTATAATTATCTAATAAGTCCAAGACCTTCTGTGAATAATTATATACTTAATTTTATTTTTTGACGTTGATTTTTATTTGGTGTATTATATTATGCTTTTGTATTTTAAGATGTTGATTTTTAAATATAACTAAAATAATGATACAATAACATTTTATTTTATTTTAAGTCCAATCATAAAACTTTTTTAAGAAGGATTTTTGTCGTTGACTGTACATAGTTACTCACATTTTTATGGTCGGGCGAGTTGACGAAAGAAATATGATTTAAATTTGAAAGGTGCCAAGTCGCCCGATCGTGCGAGTTTTTTTCGGGCGAGATGACGAATAACTCCTTTATCCTTCATGAATCGTAATGATGTTTAAAATATTTTCAATTTGTTTATTTTCATAATTACGAGGTTGTTTGAGTATGAATCTGTAAAACTTGTGAGCTTCTGTTAAGTTTTATTTTAATCTATGACATTCATAGTCATAGATGTTTTAAGAACATAGGTTGGATATGACATTATAATCTAGGTCGATCAACTACTACTATCCACAGCTTCACCCGCTTTAATCAAACTTACAAAAATCAAACAAACTTCTAGTACAAATATTTCACCAAAATCAGCGATGATGAGACGAGTTTAAGCGAGGCTTACAAACAACATTTCCATTTCATTTAGATAGAAGAAACGAAACATTTTTTTAAATGGGTTTTGAACACAATCTTTAGCGCTCTTCATGCCCACGATTGGGAATCGAAATTACTAATACCAGTATAGCTCTGAGCGTTAATAACAAGCTTCACAAAATTAAAATAATACTCCATCAATACCAACCCACGATTATGCCGGAGGGAAATCAAGCTTATTAATTGCTCATTAAGAAATATTAAATCCGTAATAAGTTAAATTAACGAGATAGCAATACCAAAAAACTAACTACCTACAGGTAAATAAATTATAGCTAACGAAGCAATTATAGTTTCTCAGCTCGTTAATTAGAGGTTCATCAGTTTGAGCAGTAATAGTATTAGCTAGAGGCGCCTTCGGTATACATAATTTACCTTCATACATATGCCTAACTATAGGTATACATTTGTGTCACACGAGAAGCATTTGTAAGCATGTGTGAAACGAATCAATACGGTTTAACATTAGTTGATTACGATGGAGAACCTTGATTTTCACTTGACTGACAGGAATGTGTTTTTGCGCGTTCGTTTTATGTGTGGCATGTTACATTGTTTGTTAATTTCCTTAGAATCTTTCGTAAGGTTGTATGAATTTCAGTTGATAATGAAATAAACCTTTACTTACAATTGTCAGATCTTTGAATAACAAACGATAGGTATGTTAATTTTTGACGTGAAATAAGATACATACCTATTTTAAAATTAATTTAAAATAAATAAATAAAACTTTTTGGCTCAGCAATCTCATTATTTATTATATTTTGTTGTTTGAACAGCAAAAGAAATTAAATATTTGAAAAGTTTCCTCTGATTTTTTTAAGCATTACGCAATCGATGTCACTAGGGGGCGCCACAAGGGCGGCATGCCCTGTATTGTTCACGTTCAGCCCACGCCGCGTCTCTGCGCCACCTTCATGAATCAACAACTAAAGCTATTTTAAATTATCCGCGGCCGGTCGTATATCAATGCTTTGGCAGGGAAAAAGTGCACACAATAGGGTTAACGGCGAATGGAAAAGATAAACTATATTCTGTTTCTTTGAATAAAGCATTTGTAAATGATATAGGATTGAAAGGAAATTGACTGAAAGAGTTTTGTATTGGAAAAAAATATGTATACTTTGACGACACACGCACGAACAGATAGAGTGGTATTATTCTTGGGCCGCCACCGCAAAGCTATTTATTTAACCTTAATTACAATTTTTTTAACCTTAATTATGTGCGATTAATTACATTTGTCAAATTTACCGGTACCTAACCAAGGTAGTTCGCAATTTTTCTGTCTCTCATGACATGGTGACGGATAGCCGTAAGAATGGAGATGATTATACAAATTTTACTTACAAAATACCAAAAATATTTCATAACGCTAGCTTTGATACATTGAAGTTAATTTCGTTCCATATTTTTCGTAATATTGAATTTATGAATGTCAAGCCAGTCTGCTGCGTTTTAATATGTGAGCGCCTTGTAGCGTCACTCTCGAGTCAAGGGGAGGACACAATTATTGAAATTCATGCAATAACCTGTAAGACAAGCACAGCAATTGTACTATACTTAGGTTTTCATTATTTACTTAATGATATACGAGTACTTATACAATGGTGTGATATGAAAATGACTTCAATATGGTTTGCATTTTATTGCAATAAAAGTGACATTTACAGAATACATTACAAGTTCTTATTGTAAAGGACCTTATTAACACTAAATATTTTGTATAATTGTTGTGTGTAGGTATGAAATGAGGTTCATTTTATGTTTATTTATGTTTCTTACTTTAAAAAATATTTAAAAATATAGACACAAAAGTCTTTGTATTTATTTAGTTTGCTTAGCACTATTAAAACATTTCCATTGTAAATGATTCCTCATGCTTCTAGACATAAGACATAAATAGGTACGTTAATAACCTACAAACAATAATTACACAATATTCTTACACTCGACTCAGGCTATATGAGAAATAATTAAATGACAGACATGAAAGAACGTAATGCCAATAACATGGCTTCTAGCCTCAGCTTCTAGTTAATAAAGTTCGTTATATTACGATTAAAGGTCAACTGACTCATCTGAAGAACATTTACTACGTCATCAGCTTTGGAATGCGAACTAGCTATGACAGTTAACCAAAATAGGAGTTTAACTCAGATTTTGATATAGCACAGAATAGTGACTTATTGGTTTTATGAGTTTGATGCAGAATGCCTCTTGAAAATAAATTCGACAACATTGTAAAAGTGACATTCTTTACGTCAACGACATAAAAAATAATTTTCCATAATCGATTTCGGTAAATGATTAGCTTGTCAAAGTATTGCTACTGAATAAATTTACGATTATAATCTTCGGATGAAATTTTGCAGTGACGGATTTTTCGGTAGCGTTAAAGAATGCCGGGTTTATACATAAATCAATTGAGAAACTATCCACTTCCGTACGTCGAATACATGCGAAAAATACGCAGACAAAATGGCCGCCCATTTGCAAATTACCGAATATGTTGCACTACCAAAAATTACATGTTTTACAGCGGAGTTTGTCCAGCGGTTTTTACCACATTTTCATGTTATACCAAAATAACCCTTAATACGTTTGTTTCTCTCTATAAGGGGATTTAACTTCATCACCACGGTTACCTACTGGCTAGGCGGATTGGTAATCGTAGTAAGTTGGTACAGCAGCCCTATTGACCATCTCCTGGTTTATAAATCTTTTAATCAGTTTCACGACAACTATTATGAGGCCACTTGGGTACTGTTCGTAGGCTGTTATATTTAATTGTGTTTTAATACTTTAAACAAATAAAGTTATTGTCAGTCATAATATAACTAACATGTTTCAAAATTAAAAAAATCAAACTGATTCTGAGAAAGGTTCATAAAAATATTTTAGAGTAAAATACGTTTCATATTTAGTTGAAATATTCAACAATTCATGTCGTAACTTTAAAGAAAGCATTCTTCTTCACGTTTGGCATCCAACTAGACATTTCCTTGGTAAAATACCTGTCTGAAAAATGTCTTAAAAATCTCAGAAGAAATTGTTCTCCGGAAATCCCATATTTTGTGCTACAAGTTTTCCTTTGCTTTCTAAAATGAATTTTGAACTAAAACTGAATGATGTCATAAAATAAACTGCAAGTTTTTTGAACAAAGCTTTCTCATCGTGTGTCTAAACAAAACATCAGAAAACGATACCTTCGTTCTCATAAGTTTCATAATTTAATCTGAAAATATAAAACAACCATTAAAAATAAAATGGAGCGAAGAAGGAGCATAACCCATAAAATAAAGCTATTAATATCACCTGGCGTTGAGATGAAAAAGCTAAAAAGCTAGAGCAGGTTCAAAATAACTTAGCAAAGTATAAAACTTTAGTCTAAGAAGTTGCGTCAGCCATTAAAAAAGTTTAAAACTGGAGCTCTTTTCAGGTACGAGTGTATAATTATGTTACAAAACTCTAGAGTAGTTTCTTAAAGTAGGGGTGTCGGTGTTGGTAGTTTGCTTTTAAGTATTTTTAGTTTATCTTTGATGACCTCTGTGGGCGATGGTTCGCGATGAACGAGGTTGCGGATTCGATTTTCGTCTCAGGACAGATGTTTGTGAGATCGACAGATATTTGTTCCGGGCTTTCTGGTTGTTTTCTATGTGCTCATAATAAAAAAAACTATCTTTCAAAGTTAGTATTGTATTAAATATTTCAGATTTAATACAATATTCTGTGTAGGTATATCCATCATTTTCAAAAAATGAAGCATTTATATTATAGCTAAGCAATTTTTATTTCCTGAAAAAAATTTGACATGTTAGGTATTATTGTTACCTTTGTCAGCCTTACTCAACAGGAAATTTTTGTTTAAAGTTGGCAACACAGCTCAAAGTTTTGAACACCTTTCAAAGCATTCTTAAGTTGAGGAAAGTTCAGTTTAGAAAGTCGATTAAGGTTTTAGGTGTTGAAAATAAGGATCAAAGACGAAATTGTATTATAAAAGAAAAACAAAATTCAGTCTTGTAATGGATTTATTTAGATTTAACATATCTAAAACGATAGAATATATATCTGGATCAAACATAAAGAAAGATTTTAGCCTTAAAGCATGTGTTATAGGATTTAGATATTTGATATACCTACTTAATAGAATATATACATTGAAAACCCTGAACACTAATGTTAATAATGCTTGGGAGTGTACGTAGTATTCAATTCTATCTCCAAAAGTATCGAAACTAATCAAATCTAAAAAAAACAAAACGCACCTAATCCTATCTCTTCGTCACACTCTGAAATGCCAGGTAAACCGTCTCTGATTCGAATCAAAGAGACACAAATGAACAACGGGGCAGTGATTTGCGAAAATAATTGGACAAGAGGCAGGTGGCACACCGGAATTTCCTCGTCCATTGTCAAGACCTTCCCATTAGCCAGTCAGTACCAGTGTACAGGCGAAGAGAAAACTCCACTGGGAAATCGTGGCAAAAAACGCCACGAAAGAGGAAAGCATAAACATTTATTTGTAGCATGGTTTTTAGGTATTTTTGTAAAAGGCTTACAATTTTGCACCATTTTATTGGGCTATAGGGATTACTGGGAAAGCTGATAATTATCATTATTGTCTAAAATCATAGAGATATTTCCGTATCAAAGTTTTTACCACTGCAAAGTGCGACTTTAATACATACAAAAGAAGACAGATTTTTATTATTTAGATTTCATGATGTACGTTTTATACTTTGAAGTTATCTTCTTCATATTACTACCCGTGACGAATCAAGAATTTAACAAAAGAGTTTTGCGTCGTAGGCGAATGCGCTGACTTTACTGTTACTAGAATTATTTTGTAAATTACAATTTCACAATATCCTTTCTTGAGAAAAAGTGATATTAGAAAACGTTTTTATTATTTTAATCTGACGCCTTTAATTTTTAAATTAATCATCTCATCTTATATGTGTAAAAAAAATCCACCAACAATTACCAATTATATTCAATTGTTATCCCATATTCAAATTTTGTTATTCGTGTTACTTCATATTTTTAGTAAAACAAGCTCTAATTTCGAAGAACTTGTTTAACTGAACTATTTATACTTGTACCTTTGAAACACGACGCAGGTTTTATATACTTACCCGTTTTTGGTAACAATGATAAAAGCGCCATCTTCCAAAGTGAGCATGTTTTCGGAGTGTCACCGTGGATTTAAATCTACTGGGAATATAGCCTGTCGAAAATTAATTGGATTCGAACAGAATCCTTTTAACAAAATGTATTTCAGAATAATAAACTAGTGCAATTATAATAAAGTAAGTATAATAATTAACTTAGGATATTCTTAATGTTAGTTAAATTGAATTATTATTTATCGAGTGAAATATATAATGTTAAAAATAAAATTGTTTTGTACCGTTGTTTTAAGATTTAAAAAATTAACAGTCACACTATGTCAGTCGTTCTTAGCGCTGACAAAGAGATGAAATAATTAACACAACGCAAGCATCTACGTAATTGACTCCCAGCTTTGATATTATGTCGGCGAGTACGTATTTGTTTAGGTATAATGAAAGAATAGCAGTGGTTTTATGAACCCTTTGTTATATAAATATAACGTTGTTATTATTATAGTTGGGCCATGCTATATTTTACAAGTAAAATACTGACTGCCCTTAGGATCATGAGTTTTTTTGTAGTTCCGACGCGAAAAAGTTCCAATGTCTATGATAAAATCTTAGAATAATGTGGTTCATTGTTGATTGTTTATTGAAGAAAATAAGGGTCCGTTTCACCGCTTACAACAAACGCCTATCCGTAACTTATCTGCCAGATAAACTACAAATTTTGGTACAATGTGAAGCTTTATCTGTAACCGCTGAAACCCTTAGTGAAGCTAAAATATTTCAAAAAATTGTTAAATTAATTTTTTGTAACGGAAAATTTTATAATTTTGTAAAAATCATAAAATTAAATGTTTATGTTTCTACTCAACAAAGGATATCACGAACCTTTGTCTGTGCGTATTTCACCGAGAATCATGAGAACGTTTTTCCCTGAAAGGTTTTATGAAAAAATATTTCGCATTTTTACTATTTTCAGCGATTGAGGTTCGCTCCTGAGTAGGTAAATGAGTTTTATATTTCAGGTTGATTGAATCCATGGGCTTCTTTTTGAGTTGTTGAAACAAAGCTTTCAACTTTCTTTGTTTTGTAATTTCGTAAGAACAGAAATATTTTTCTTGTAAACTTGGGTTTTAAATATTTTATATAGTAAAAATTCTTAAACCAAAATTAAAATTCTTTGCAGCAGGTAGATCAATGGTTTCGTTGTTAACTAATTAAGAAACTTTTTCAAATATAGACAATTGTATAAAGGTCTATTACGAATAAGATATTTAATCATTTATTATTTATCTTAAAACTTAATAGTTCAATTACAAAGAATTTATGAAAATCCAATAAAATCAGACGAATTGAGAACGTCCTTCTTTTTTGGGAGTTGCTAAAAAAGGTTTTTATAGAATAGATAAATGTGTTACATGATAGGAATTGTATAACCGCTTACTTGAGCTATTTTAGACAAGTTTAGACCAAGACTAGTTAGACTGGAGTAACATTAAAATAGCGAGCATTGCATTAAAAACTCATTAAAAATCCTAAGCGTTCACGACATTCTTTCTAAACTTATAACATTTATTTCTTGTGTTTTTTTTAAAAAAAACTTCGTTATTTATCTCTGGTGGGGGTAAAAATTTCAATCTCTTCCCGAAATTCCTGGATTTGTAGTAAATAAATCAAATCATTGGGTAACCCTAGAAAAAAGCTTGAAATAAATATTACTTTTACAGTGTTTAACTAAATAATTTTAATGATATATGTACAGTGTAATAGTTAGTTTAGTACATAGTACATTGCGATCAGTTTCTAAGATCGTACATGAAATTGCTCTCTGTTCATTCATCAAACCCCATATCTTCTGTTGACTCTGTTCCACTGGTATGGAGTGTGACTGGCCTAGGCGTGGCAGCGAGGCCGCCTGGTCACAAAATTGAAAGTGTTCTGTTATGGCAGTAGCTTGTAGACTTGTTTTTTGCAAGCATTACGAAATCTCTAAGTCAAACATTAACCAGGGAGTATTTTTGTGATTTAACTTATGTTCTGACAACAATAATGTGTATATGGACACATTTAAACTCTTCAGAATTGTTCAATATCAATTTACTAGTTTCAATTAATAAATAATTATTTAGATTGATCGTTTTAAAAAGTGCGGTATAACTTAACGTACAACGCTTACCGTTACAATAATTGTGTATGTTATTTCTCATACACATGGATAAACTAAACGGATCAATGACAAAACAATTTTATACTCGCGTATTTTACCGCGGAAAAAAAACATTATGTAACGAAGACAAACAACGTTTATCCATTAATAGAAAGAAATTTATATTCGCGTATTCTTCCGCAGAAAAAAATAATGTTATATAACGAAGGAAAGCAGTATTCAACATAAATAAAGTGCTAAATTTTTCTACTTGTGTAACATTTTCCAGTAAGCTACATTTATTTCCAGTAGTTGAGATGTCTACTGGAAATATGCAATTAGCTTCCACCGTTCGCATCTCATGAATAAAACTCATTTTCTCAGGAATGCTACTGCATGTTTCCTGTACAGATAGGACCTACGGATATTAATTCCATTACTACTGGTTTCTTAACCCGTTTGCTGTGTTGACCACATTCGCTATTACACTGGTAGCAAAACTATTTACATACCTATTTGTCAAGTTTACAAGTTATAACGAGAGCAAGATCAGGAAAAGTCTGTAGTTACTATCGCCTTCCTGTCCTACAAGGTAAAACTTTTTATAAGCAAATGCTTTGCCAAGTACGCTACGGTATTTATAGGTTATTTTGTGTTATTTAAGCATATTTCCTATTTACATTTAAAATTCCATAAAAATGTGTTCAACCTTTACGGAACTAAAATTAGTAGGATTATATTAACTTATATTTTTCTAAGTGTACGAAGGTGAATATTGTATGAAACTCGTTTAGATAATCTAAGTGGTTACGTCAATTTGCATATAATAAAACTAAAGTTCACAAAAATCGTTAGCTTAGGCTACACAGTTTTACAATAAATAATTCTTTATCTTTATCTTTATCTTTAATAAAATACATACGCTTAATACCTCCATCATCATTATTACATCTATAAAATGTTTAAACACGACCAACAAGCACGTCTTCCATAATATTCAAATACTCATAACATTTTGCGACCATCATCCTATTTTGATTTTTCACGTTTCATTTTCCCCTGAAAACGGGGTTGGTAATTTTTCCACCATTTACCCTCGAATAAAATGGCGCAAACTTAGCAGTTTACCTTTTTACGCGGGTATAATTTTGTTATTAAAGGACCGGTTGGTATAACGTTTGCAGAATATCACTTGGTTCGGTTATAGATTTAATAAATTCTTCTGTAATTGTGTCAAATATTTATTTTATTCTAAGGACAAATTGTTTTGCTTCAAATAAATATCCCTGAACACGAAGTAGAATCATATTTAGTTGTTTCCGTGTTTTTTACACAACAATGGTCACGTTGTTACGATCTACAAACAATATCACGTTCCGAGTTCACGAAAAAGCCAATTGACCGTGATCGATTATCTATGGTTGTAGACAGAAACACCCTTTTGTTTATTTTGACGAGTTGCTGAGTTTTAATTTAACCGTGTCTAGTTCGGGCTATTGTACAGACTTGATATTTTTCGTAATTGCTGACCGGTTTAATAAAACTTCTGCTACAGAATCAGTATGTTTTTTTACAATGAAATCTGGCCATATATTGTACCTATGCGTTATTGCGTGATACGTATATGTACAATGTACAACCTATGGCCGTATACTTTAATGAGAGTCAAATCTTTCATGTTACTTTTCAGCGAGGGTCTAAACAACCTGTGACCATGCCTAAACCATAAAAGTAGCTATAGCAAAATTCTTAGCAAGAATAAACCGTCAATTATCTAAAAGTTAAAAGATTCTCGACAGAACAATCCGCGCAACTTGCCAGCGACATCCTGGCTACACAAATGTTCAAAGATTTATAACGATTTTCTCCGTCGACAGCAACTAAGAAGGGTGGATATAAAAGTTTTCTTGTGCGGCTATAACTCTAAAACTTAGCTAATATTCAACCGGTTATAAATTACAGAGATAATGTTCTTTACAGATTTCATTAGAGATCACGGGGCCAGGGTGATTCGACGGGAGTTCGAGGCACTAAAAAGCAGGCGGTTGCCTGTTAACTTGGTATTTTACAGTTTATTTCCTTTTACATAAGCTTCAGTATTATATTGCCCGTGCTGGATTAAAAATACTCCTATATCATATCTTTCCGAGGGTGGCATTAAACTGACTTATATATCAGAAGACAAGGTACAAGAGTCGTTCTGTATGTTTGTTGTGTCACTTGTTGTGTGTAACAAGTTATAAGTAAGGTATAAGTGATTAAGTTATAACGAACCTACATAAACTTGTTAACTACATTTCGATGCATAGTTACTTTATATTCAAGAAAAAAATTAAGCGTTTCTGATTTTTAAATCAAAGGAGCTCTTGAAACGACAATTATTATGACAATACAATTGTATAGAAAATTTTCAATAACAGTCAATATACAAACCGAAACCATTTTTTCCGAATAATAAACTCATTAAAGTTTAATTTCTGTAGTTAAAATAATAAAGCAATCCATTTCCTTTATTAATAAGTGCAATAAGTAATAAGTATAATTTTAAGTACGTAGTTTGTGCGCAAAAACATTGTGTTGTTTTTACACCGCAAGCTCATTATTTCGAATTCCCATTTATTTAGTGAACCTGTAGGGAATCAGTGAATAGTCCCACCTCTGTATTGGCGCGAACCCAATGAATGAGGTTCCAGTAAACCGTGGTTATCCCACTAATTGGAAACCGGGAAACGTTAATTTGATAACTGGCAAGTTTACATAAATTGGGACTGGCTCTGACAAATAGAACTGGCACTCGATGTTCGTGAGCTGCGTCAATTGTTTTAACTGGCGCTATGGCGAACCGCAGCGTGTCGAAGTTTTAATTAAAATTGGTGTTTGATGAGAAATTATCCATTTTGACTTGTCGACTCGATATTTCAATAGGCAAAATATTCAATGAAGTCAAGTAATTTCATATTTATAATATTGTCATTAATTATGGATCGTTATTAGAAACAGATATACAAAAAACTATATCAAAAAAATGTAAAGATGATGTAAGAAAAACATCGAATATACATTGATAAAAGTATACCTACGAAGGTATACTAAGTATACAATACATATGTCTGTATCTGTACATTATAGAGTTCAAAACAATATAGTTTAAAAAGGCCTACCTACCTATAGAGGTATCTACCTAACCTACCTAATAATTCGTCAGGCAAAACGTAAAATCCTGAGTTTGTAAAGCAGTCTTAGAAGCTAAAACCACACATGTTCGGTTGGTTTTACAAAGAAGGTGATCAAGTGACATTTAGTTCGAACTCTTCCGCAGGTTGTATTATTTTGCCGTCATTTGCATGAACCGGTTGACGGCCATTTTGAATTTTTGTGGTCCATCATATGGGTCATAGGCCCCGGATCTGTAATCCGTATTGTGGCTGCAATGAAAAGGTCATATTGACCTTTATTTATTCGTGTAACATAATACTAATGAAATAATCCTATTACGAGTACGTTCAAATTTTATGTCTATTGTTAAATGGCATACCATCTTCTAGCATATTATTAAGTAAAAACAAATAAAGTATTCGTTTCTTGTTTAAAGAGGCTTTATGGATTTTCAATGAACTAATTTTGCGAAGTTTCTTTACATAATAATTAGATAATACTGAAAGATTTGTAATATTTTATCATATCTACTGCTATCAAAATTTATATCTAAAGCTATTAAAATATAATAATATATTATAACCAACCTTCGCAAGGTAATATGATTGCATAAACGACAATTTGTAAAATTAGTCAAAACGATTAATAGTTATTAACTTTTGTATATTTGGTAGACGACCTTTAACTCGAAAGGTAAAAATTATTTAAATGATGTCACGATGATGGCCATAAAGCAATAAAGTAGACGATAGCAATTAAAAGTTACGAAATCACTTGTTTTGGTTATAATAATTAAATTTGATAAGCAAGTATATACTTTGCGTATTGCAAAATAAAGTTCAGTTTGCTACGAAGTGCTACGAATAAAATGAAGCTATAGAAAAGACATCAACGGGCGTCTCTACGAAATATAAAATACAAATAAACTTCTGAAATAAAATATTTTTATTAATTACTACCTAAATAGTATGTTTTTTCTGATGTTAAGTAAAGTTTCATTACAATCTGT
This sequence comes from Chloroclystis v-ata, assembly GCA_963691955.1. Taxonomy (NCBI): domain Eukaryota; kingdom Metazoa; phylum Arthropoda; class Insecta; order Lepidoptera; family Geometridae; genus Chloroclystis; species Chloroclystis v-ata. The sequence continues at coordinate 10,792,485 of OY829905.1, forward strand.
TTCGTCAAACGTTAGTTTCGCATGAAATAAATGGTGTAGGTTTTATTTTTATAATACTCTTCATTTGCACCACTTTCAAAGAAAAGAACAAGGATGAGAAAAAAGTGATTTTTTTAAATTTAATTTTTTAATATTTTTGGGTCCTTTCGAATATAACATTATTTTATATTTATTTGAAAGCTGAAGCTTACCTTGTTCTATCTCAATTTAGTTCAGTTATGATACTGGTATCCATGGCAAAATCATATAACTCTTAAAATAAGAGACAATTCGATTTATTAAATAAATGAGTTAGTTACTATTAAATTAGCTTAGTACAAGATAAATAAAACTAAGATCTTTTGTACAGAATTGTTAAATTGTTAACGGCAATGCACATGTACCTAGTGAATTGGTTAGATCAACTTAATGAATCAGCTGTTTTTGAGCCAAAAACAATGTAGTTAGTTAGTTTTTCAAAATGGTCCCTGCGCTTAATTAAGCGCAATTTGCCAGTGTCGAGTGTTTTATAAATTTACAAAATTATAAAGTTGTTACTTGTGTGATCGCCATTTTGGCATTCGACCTAAAAAACAATATACTGAAAATTAAAGCCATATTTATCAATTGTCAGTCCAAACCAATGACGCACGGAGTTGCCGAGCAACGCCGAACAAACCGAGTGCAGTGAAAGTGAACAAGGCGGTACGAGGGGCGAGGGGGGGCGGGGGGCAAGGTTGCGAACCGGCCTAGACGTGCCAAACGTGTTGAGTAATAATCATTGCATTAGCTGGCTTAATGATTCGGTGATGTATGGTGAATGGTGCCATTGCTGGCATTGTTGTTCATTTGAAGAACTGATGACTGCCACAGTACCTGAACATGGTGGTACACAGCTAGTACTATGCACTGAACCGTAGTATACTGCTATCCCTTGCATAGAAAGAAAGAAGAATATCCTTAGGAACTATTACGGGTTGTATTCAATTTGGGAAGGAGCTATGATGATGAGTAAAGATAAAATATACTTACAAAAACTTCCGTGAGTCAAAAGCTTTTGACCTATAAAGAAAATATTTTATTATTATAAAATATATTATTTATAAATCTACGATGGTAATTGTAAATTATTTACGAATACTGTAATTTCGTCATATGAAATCTATTTAACCTACATACAGGTTATTCTTGAATTAAGGTCATTTCCAGTTCCGTCAGTCATACATCATGACCGGATGTTTGAGAACTGAGTATTTGAATTCAGAACATTGTTTTGGTAGTTTTTTACGTTACTTGTCTTATTACTCCACTACTATTGGCAGATCTTGATATTTTTTTATTTAAGTTAAACTATATTTAGCATGATTTTAACATGCGTTCATTGTATGAGAAGTATTAATTCATAAAATAAGTATTTACAAAAAGTATTATATTAACCCAAGCAAAGCGAAGACGGGTCTCTAGTATTTTTCTATAAAACAATTTATTAACGGACCTAAAACGTTTGAACGTCGACTGTCTTACCTGTCATAGGACTAATAAAGAAAAGAACAGACAGGTCGGATGTATTTAATTTTCCTCAAGTTAAAAGGAAACGATTCTCTGGAGCAAAAACTGTCAAATACTGATTTTTGCTGCCGCGTTTGTAAAAGATCTTTTGTACCTACGTATTTATTTTGTAAATTGTGCGGTAGTAAAAAATTCGAGCATAATTCAGTCCTAATAGTTTAAGATGCGTGAATTAAGTAGCCGGACAGATATCAAAGAAATGTAAAAATACGCGTTTACGCAACTTTCAGTATGTTTAATGTTTGATCCGTTTATTTCCTGATGCGGGTCTAACAAATAAATCACTGTTTTTTCTATTATTGTACCTAACGTAAATTTCTTACGCTCCAATTGTTTATATGCATGCGCAGTCAGACGTACGATCATTGCGTTTTTCTATTAGGTCATCGGAATATCTTGAATTATGAAATCGGATTCGTTAAACTCTATGGTATTTTATGTTCTACTATATTGATGCTTGACAATGGTCATTGGTCAATGTTTTTTGTTATTTATTTTTAGTTCCTGTGCCAACGGAGGCTTTGGGTTTGATTTCTGCCTGTTTCTACGTAGACATTATTTTTTTGAAAATACAAAAAAAATATATCTAAGAAGGTACTGGTTGGTAGAGTAGAACCATTTTTAAAATGAACGCAGTTACACGTACATGCAAAAAGGTGTATAGATACAACACACATAAATTGATCTTTGTCATTGGATGTTCATTAACGTATAAGCAAACGGTATCACTTTGACAGACAGATGAGCCAATGTTACAGCAAAGTTGTAGCACGCACACCAGTATAGTGATGCAATAAGTATTTCCTCTCACACGTTGAAATTATCACGGTTTTGTGGAGGGGAGTTCATTTTTAGACTGGATTATCTCTACCACAAGCCACATTTTATCTACTAATAATGTGTATGTTATAATTCAGGAATGAATCTTAAGAAATAACTTAAATGAACTAAACATACATGGAACGCTGTATTTATATGCAAGCATTGCGATGTCGATAGACAAAAAGTCGTGATAACATACCACAAAACATTGTCACGAGGCCCTTTTGTTTAACACAATACCTTGAAATTGGTAATGTTTGACGCGTCTTGTTAATTTCTTGTTATGTTAGTATAGTCATCAAATCAAATCAAATCAAATCAAAACACTTTATTGTACACCAAATAAAATAATAAATACAAAAAACAACAAAAAGAAACAAGTACAATGGGCGGCCTTATCGCTAAAGAGCGATCTCTTCCAGGCAACCTTTGGATGGAAAAGAGAGATGGTATTTAAGTAAGACAGGGGTGTACTAATACTTACAATAATATACTAATATATATAATACTTATATAATAATATATAATATATATATATAAATGTATATATAATACATAAAATACATATAATTAAATAGATAATAATACTATAGACTAAATAATATAGTAAATAAATAAATAAGTCATTATCATTATGAATACTATGTCAGGGTGTTTACCTTCGTTAGTGTACGAGAAGGTTTTTGGTATGTGTGAGGTGCATTTGACCTTTTTTATTAGACCATAGCACAGATTATTGATAAAGTGGATAATTTTTTATACACCTAAATGGTGTAAAAATAAGCCTTTCCTGATAAGTGAATATCCGTAATCGCAATGCGATCGGCAGTTTTTTTCATGCCGGAAAAATAGATTTCACAACAATATTGAAGAATATTTGAACATATACTATATTGAGGAACCTACTTCATAATAATAAAAATTATATAGGATATGAATTTGCGAAATGTGTTTCTTTTCTAAGTCACTGTGTCATAATTTATACGATGTAATGTTTTGTTAATCTGAAATAACTTAATTAGTTTGCAGCAGTACATAATTGGAGTATTTTATAAAACAGTTACTTCATAACTTTAAAATAAACTGAATTTACAGACGCTAAAAGGTATAGAAAAACAATTTGAAGGCGCAAGTTCGCAACTGAGAGATTACGTGGCCACTGAAACTTCTGACTACGTTAACTCTACTCTGAACATATTTATCAATGAAACAACTATTTAATTTAATTCTGCATTAATAAGTACCTAAACTTTTTTTTGTCGGACATATTTTTATTACTAATATTGCTCTTCGGAGCAGAAATAAACATTACAAATTAAATACCAGATAATTTTATTCCTGCTAATCATTTAGTAACTCCTGTTCATATTCAACATCTGTTTATTGTCATTGTAGTCAGTTCGCCAATTAGTGGAATGCAGTGATAATAGGAGTTTCAACATCTTTTCATTAAATCAATCAACATGGACATGCAATTTGTCACGACCTCAGACTCTTCTTTAGAGTCAAAATGAACGACCGATGTTGCAATGTAACATTATACTTTAATTGAATAAGCAAATCACCAACCCAACTATAGACCATTTAAAAGTTTCACAATCTTCTGCCAAGAAAGAAAATTGGTAGAGATTGGTTGACAACGTTACTTAATTATATTCAACCACATTACTTATCCTACTATTGGGCATTAGAACCCATAATAGGTCTTATGTGAATTTACAAAATCTCCACGCTTACCAGGCGGGTTGGTGAAGATGATTGCTACACAGAACGACGATGCTGTCCGTCTTCTGTTATACGCTTATTAATCCTTATTATTTTATAAAAAGGAAATCCGTTTTTTGGCCGTAAGTTCTGTTATAAGTAACTATAGTATATATATTTTAAGGGCTGTGGATTTTGTGGACTAAATAAATAAATAAATCCATATGTTGTTTCAAGAACACCCACGGAAATATTTTTTGCCGCATTTCCGATTTTGTAATTGAATAACATGAACAGGTAAACGTAAAACGAGCATATTACGTCTCAAAATGTGTTATTTTGTTTATGTTTACTTCTAAGTAATTTCTACCATTATACTCTATCCACACTCAAGCTAACAATACACGGCCGTGAGAATGTGTTGTAATCTGAACATAAAGGCAATTCAAATCTGCCTCAGACACGCTCGGACTCAGGGGGCCTGTGAACGCAGAACGAATTGGTATGCGTCAACCATATTGGTAATAACCCATGATTTATAAAAGGGAAAAGGGTAGTTAGAACAATGTGTTTGGCGGCCAGAAAATCTTATCGAAAATTAAATAAATTTTACTTAAAACTTTTAAGCTCTAATTTAATAGAACAATACTACAAACAAAAAGGCATAAGTTTGTAAGCTATTGTTAACACTAGAAACCACAATGCGACGAACAAAATAGAAGCTTCTGCTTGGATGTAATCTATTGTTTGAACCGCTGAGGCTAAGCTGTGTAGAAGTTTTAATGCATTCACAATTTCCCTACAAGTTTTAATAGTTTTTGTCATTGGGGACTGGAAATACTGCAGTTGTAGTTTGACTCTTAGGGCCTGTTTCATCGGTCACAGATAGGAAGCTTCAGATAGTTATCTGATAGATATCGCTACCAACAAAATGTGTAGTTTATCTGGCAGATAAGGTTATCATTATCAGTTTATCAGCAAGCGGTGAAACAGTAACTAAATTATTATTGTAAACTTGATCTACTGTCTCATAAACACTAACAGTGCCCTCGTATGTACAGGGCGGAATTGTATCGTCTTGTACAATATGCGAATTTCAAAATAAAATTCAGCTGAAAATTTAATCCAAGCGATCAGAATGCAAATCATATTCCGAGGTTAATTATAATTTATTCAAGCACATTTAATAAAACTTGGCTCTATATGCATTGTTATTATTCAGATTTTACTGCATGTTTACAAAATTTTAGGTAGTTACATATACAGGATGAGCAAAAATTATACCACATCCTAAACACCCTAGCGAAGTTATGAAAAAATCAATACAATACACAGAAAAACAAACATAGACGCAAATGGTAAATGTTTTGTTTAATTTTATATAGGTACCTATTTTTTTATATTTAATTTTAGAGAAAATTATTTTATTCTCATTCTGAAATACAAAAAAATATAATGTCTTATTCATATCTTACAAAACAATATCAATAATACTTAAGTCTTAAATCGTAACCTACGTACTCAATAATAATTAATATTATAACAATAAGAGTATGACTCAAATTAATTAATAAAAAGTATTATTAGGTATTTATAAAATATTAAGAATTTATAATTATCAATGTTACTTTTTAATTTTGGTGCACACTGTATACAGTGTAGCTTACTGAAATCATTAGCATAATTAATTACTGATTACATCGCAAATATGCCCACTACCTGGTTTGAAATACATGAATTAATTTAGACGCATAATGTTCTGCATATTTTATTACTGAATTGATGCCACATTCAAACACTGAGATTAAATACACAATAGTCAAATAATGAAAAGGGTTCATTAACATCGATATACTGTTGTTAAAAACGAGTATAAATATTGTTTAAAAACAAATTGATAGTTAATGATATTATTTTATGTTGTAGTTTCGTTGTATAGTTGTATGTTGTTCTTTCACGGTAAAACGGCTTTCATTATAATTTCAAAATTATATAGGTATGGATGTTTGTAAATTTTGACACAAAAGACATAGAGGATTTCAACTTTACACTAACATAGCTCAAGCATTGCATTAACACAATATGCTACTAATATTTACCGCGGAAAAATCTTAAATAAACTAAGCACATAAAAGCATTTGCTTTCTATTGTGAGCAAGCTAAGCCATCGACATAGAAACATATGACACAACAATATGGCAAATATTTATGACAATGCCATAAACCCAGTTCCGGAACGAATGCTTTAAGTTTAGAATCCCGATGCCGGGAGACTCAACTGAGATTAATCGGGAAGTTTAATATTTCATAATTATTTTATGATATATGGTATAAATCTACGTACCTATAGGTATTTAAGCTTTTGAATGTGGTGGTTTAAAAAAGCTCAGAAATAAATAAGATTAATATCATACAACGTTTGATTATTATTTTATTTGAATTGAATTGTGTGCTGGTATATTTTTAAAGACCTTAAGCGTGTGTAAATAAATTTTACTAATTATTTGTTGGTTTATAAATATCGAATCAGCCCTTCAAAAAGCAGTAATTATTATATTATAAAATATTGTTATTCCTATTTTATAATAATGTACAATTGTACATTGAGTACATTACGAAATAAATATATTTTTTATTAAAATATAATAGTAGTCTCAGGATCCTATTGTTTCGTTGATCATACAAACATATTGTACTTCACAAATTTTATAGATAAAGCTACAGAGTGGTTTAATGTTAACCATAACACCACCGAAATAATACATTCTGTGGTTTGTTAAGTTTAAAGAGCTGTAGGGCCAATTTTCCAAACCAACTGGCGTGAAAACATTTCACGCTGTTTCAGTTGAATTGGATGTACAATAACGACTTATATATCTCTGTATTCTTCCAAGTTTGGTTATAAATGTTCAAAAATAAATAAAAATGTTTAGTTTATTGTAATAATAGCTGCTTCCGACAGAAATAGCAGGAATATTTTCAGTAAGATGATTGCTATGTGAATCGTCCAGCAATATTTATTTTATTGTTTATTTATTATTTTCAGTAAGATATATTAATGTATAATATGTCCATACAGCTATAAATCATTTGATGGGGACACGGATATCCCTATTTAAAAGGTCCGCTGCAGTCGTGTATTCGTCGTAGAAACTAGCCGACGACGCAACGAGGTGGAACGTCGCTTTCTCAAGTGACGTCACACTGTCGTGACGTTTCACTGTCGCGTCGCCGATCTAGAGTGTGTGGAAGAGATAAGAGATTCAGACGATAAGCTTCATCTAATAGTCGAAATACGCTCTAACGACAAATGGTAGATGAGATCTTTGTAGAGTTTGATAAGGTTTATGATTATTCTTCTTTTGAATACAGATTGAGAATTACGGAGATTTAATTAGTCAGCGTATCTCAAAAATTATAAAACTCGCAATAATTGTGTGAGAAATGCGTATTGGATTAAGCTTACAGACATGTGAAAGAAAGTAGTTTCAAAACCTAGTATTGCATGAGACATATAGTATGAAAGAAAGTACCTATATTTCAAAACCTAGTATTGCGTTGTCACTGGGTCAAAGAAGGATAACATAAGTAATCCAACATTTCACGTTTTATTAGTAAACCCGGAGCGTTTGTTTATTTACAACTGTTTCTAGTATAATCCTTCCTAAACCTTCCTGTGACCGTTACCGAACTAATAATCAAAGTTTCACCGCTACCTGACACCTCGTTGGTCCTGACACCGCTCCCGATTGGGCACACTCAATTTTAAGCTTATTGATTACCTCTAAGAAGCTTATCTACAAATGCTGAAATTGAGTTGCTTTCGGAACATGAAAATTCCTTTAGGATAACGGTAAAATTTAAGGGTGGCTGTCGGATCGTTTCGGGTGAATCATTAAGGTGGATCGAATTATATTTTATACGAAAAATGCAAAACTAAATGTCAAAAAAGTTTCTTCTGTGTAAATTGAAATACCTACATGATATCGAACATATACTTTAATATTAAATGACATTTCTAAACGATCTCAAAAGTACTTACGATACGAAAAATGCAATTCATTATAAAGCAGAGATCGTATGATAAATTGATTTACTAAGATATAATAAGTAATGACTACCTTTTACTAAGGAATTGAAATTCATTTGTAATAAATTGTACAATCTTGAAGCCTTCTAGTCTTTTCTAGTCATTTTATAAAATTCCTTGCAGTTATTGAAGTGATATGCAACCAACTGAATAATGCGCGTCTAGCTTACAAAGAAACTATTTCAATTTATTTTCCTAAAATGGTTAATAAATTGTAAATAACTTTATCTTATTCTTTATGGATACCGTATTATATTTTGCTATCTACGCTTACATTAAAACACATATGTAAGTATATAGTAAAATCGCAAAATTAAATGCTAACCTTGTTTTGTTTTGTTTCAGATGTGACATTGACATGACGTAGAACAAAGTGCCAATTTCTCCTTTGCCAAACATGGCGACATGTACTCTTGAGACTTTCCAATGAGTCTAAGGTATAGACAAAGTGAGTTGTGACGTAGACCGATGGTACGGTGAGATCGAGTCGAGATACAATGGGTCGGCGTCGTTGGAGGGCCGTCACAATCGCAGCGTTGCTTCTGATTTTGAAGGACGCTACGTGCCAAGGTGAGACGTCTAAATTTTTAATAAGCTTTACTGTTTCTTGAACTAGATATTTCAGGCGAGAAAAGTTACATCCTGATTAGGCTTAATTCGAAATACCGTCAATGTTTCTTAGTATTATGTTAGATTTTTAACTTACCTCTAATTTGGCTGAGAGATAAGATTTCAAACTATTGATTGATGGGCAGTGTTATCAACACAACTCTTATTCCTCGGTCCCTTTCTACTAGAAAAGCGTCCACGTATGTACCTTCCATCAAAATAACATCAAACCGTCTCCTTGTGCAAAAAATAGGTTTAATAACGTAAATGAACATCATTATTGTGACGATTATAATACGAAATACCCTCACCACTAGATGCAAATTAATTAAACTTGTATCAAAAATAACGAACCCACATTATGAGTATAAAATCGATATAAAGGGAAACGTTGCAGTATTTCGAGATTCATTAAAAATACATTCAAAATAAATTGTACCGTACAGAGCTACACGCTATTAATTATACCGTGACGTTCCTCATTTCAATAATAATATCTTACACACAACACAAACGCATAATTTCTGGCAAGAGTGTAGCAATATACACTTAACCTTGCTGTGTTTATATTGTGTTAGCCACAATCACTTAGAAAACGGGTATCCGTCTATTTATTCGCTCTTTTACTTCCGAAATCACTTCCCGTAATTATGACAATAGTTTTAAATAAAAAATAACCTGTTGTTATGCATAAAATATGATTGTTTTGAAAAAAAAAACAATTCCTTAAACATTATAAATATTGGAATTATATTGATTTACGGTTATCATAAAAAAATGTGATGCAGGTTTTATTTTTCTTTACTTACATTGATTTATATAAATACCTAATTAAAGTTTTTTAAGTGTAAAGAGAACGAAAATCTACTTTCAAATAGTAATAAAACCGCGCAACCTGCTTACAGTACAAGTACATTATGCAAAGTAGGTACGCACTCTTCATCCAAAATTCATATTTCCACTGTCATTAGGTTAAAATTTGTAGGGCATAAAAGTTCCTCGTAGAACCACATATTAAATAAATAATAAATAAATATTACTGGACAATTTTACACAGCGACATCTAGCCCCGTGGTAAGCTCGAAGCTCGTGTTACGGGTGCTAGATTTCTGATATACTTAATATAATATACATACATAGATAGATATTTTTTATTATACATATATAACACCCAGACACCCGGAACAAATATTTGCAGATTATACAAATTGTTGTTCCGAGATTAATTACAAATTGTTATTTATATTCTCTGTAACATGCGCGTGGTTTCATTATTTTTATAGAAATGTTGGAGAGCGTTCTGTGAAGCTGTAAAGCTTTTTCATTTGCAGTCAGATGTCATTTGTAATGGTCGCTGGAGCTATTTATTTTTGAAATTAAAGTAGTTTTATATCTAGGTAACGGTGAAGGCAAACATCGTGAGGAAACCGGCATGTTCTGAGAACTTTGAAAAGTTTGAAGGACATGTGTCATTCACCAACCCGCACTTGGCCAGCGTGGTGAATTAAGGCCTAATCTCTCTCGCCAAGAGAGAAGTCCCTGTGTCCCAGCAGTGGGAACGTCAATATGGGGTGTTATGTTATGTTATGTATATCTAGGTAAGACATTTATTGCCTTCATAGCGGAGAGAAAACAGACATTGTGGAAGTTTATACTTAATACGTGTCTTTATGAGGAATTTCTGTATGCCATCAAGGTTTTAATACATCTTTTTAGTGTAGGTATATTTCTCGTCAGGGAACAGATATACCTACGAGTATGATGGTCTATTTTGTACTTAAAGAGAAATTTGATTTATTCGTTTTACGTTTTTGTCTCACGCTTCTTTCGGCAAAGGTACTATGAATGACTCGTATTTCGTATGACCTTCAATCGAAATAAATGTGATTTCACCTTTAACTAATTTGCTAGGCTCGAGACCTACGAACGAGCATCCTATTTCTGTCGTAATTGGGAAATTGCTTGCGTCATTATTATTATCCAGCTTGTCCGGGAGGGTAATTACTGAAACATGACACAGTGGGAGAAGGCAGGAACGGCGTACAACAGACTTAATGGGGTTACTTGTTAGGTTGTTAGACGAGTTGTCTCGATTTTTAACTCGTCTTTGTGCTCGTAAGTTGTGTTGAATAAGTGTTTCTATTTTCAGATTTTGTATTTCAGATTTGCAGATTTAAGAGAAGTATTTGAAACATACATGCAAATGCAAATCAAACGAGAGTCTACCAATATATATACTTACCTAAAATCGGTTGACAGTCGAAAGTTCTTATGTATAACATACATAAACTTGAAGTGAATTGAAAAGCTCGTCCTTTTCAAATACGGTCGAAAATATAAAATGAAAGCCAATAAAATATTGCAACTCAAGTTACAAAGATATCTTACGATCAAGTAAATCATCACATGACATTAAACGATTGTAGCCGAGATGTTCTATGTCCCGAACACAAAAGAGACAATACACTATTTTCAGATCTAAAGCAATATTTCACGTCCAAACAATAAGCCTTGAGATACAATGCAGCGAGCACAGAATTCTTTTATTTTGCAAAGAGCGACAAATATGAAGCAAAACCTTGTATTATACAATAGAATGTCTATGAAACGAATGGATTAAAACGCTATAAAAGCTAGGGCGAGGACAGAGTAGGTGTTTAATGTGGGTGTGAATGCACCAAGGCTCGAATCAAGAATACTCGCTCTGTGTTGCATTAATTTTGTGCAGTTCTATAAATAAACTAGGTTGTTCTTTTATTTGAGATGAAATAAACTCTGTGAGTACAAATATTCGAATGAAACACAATTTTATGCGGTCATGAAAAAGTTTTAAATATCAGAATCGCGATGCAACTCTTTTAATCCAACATAAACAAAATATGCACATTTTTTATTTGTAAATATAAAAAACACTAAATTATGCTACAATAAAACAACTTGATTTTATATCTGGAAAGTTTCACTGAACACAATCTTGTGAAACAATTTATTGTGGAGCGAATCTAGTGGTGCGGAAAATATCGAAATGAATTCGCGGCTCACTCCATTTATTTGTCTTACAACTTACTTACTATTTCCTAAGATATAATGTAATAAAACCATAAAATATTATTTCACAAATGTTACAATGACGTTTCTAGAACAACTAAGTACTTTTAAACAAGATTGAAATGTATGAAATTAGGTACTGTAGAAATTATAAACTTATTACTATTACTATAAAAATTATATTATTTACATAAAACATAATAATGTATTTATAAGGAACATCAACAGTTTATATGTTCGAAGATGTTAATGAATGTTAACAAGATATAAGATAAAGGTACTAACAGTTTGAGACTAACCATGTATAAACTTTTAAGAGTTTTGAAAACAACTGGCTTGAAATTAAGATTCTGATTCTGAAAATATTGAAAAATATTTATTCTTTACTATAGTAAGCTGCATAACTATTAAGCCACGCATAGGTAACAGCTAGATCAAAATAATATTTCAATTAATATCGAACGATTGATTAACCGAATTATAAATTCGAAAATGAAATCCCCTAACCCCAAAATCCCAATTCCCAAAATTTGAATAGGGTTATCTCATCAATCGCTATAATCTCGCCAATTAGGACGGGGCTCAATGTTCATTTCAATAATGATTGCCAAACAAATTCTATCTTTCGAGGGTTGAAGCAATAATCTATTTAGCTTTTAGGTAGGTACTTAGTCTCTATGATTACAGGGTGTCTTAATGTTTCGCTACATTAAAGAAAAGTACCTACTGTAAATTAGGTCGATTTAACCAAGTGAAATAGTTCACTCGGTTGTATGAAAAGTTAATAATTGTATATTGAGATAAACTGGAACTCTTTTTACATTGGATTTGGTCAGTGCACTGTGGACCAGCGAGGTGTCGTGATCCGTTCTTGAAGTGTCAGTCCTGTGGGTCGAAGACGTTTTGGGACGATCTGATGACCAAATCCAACGTAAAAAAGGGTCGTGGATTTCCCGTTTATCTCACGACAGTTTTTTGATTGTAAAATAGCCTTCTATAAATCAACATTCTCATTATCTACATTTCAGTCTCGTAAATGGGGATACTTATAATATTACAGAAACCAGGTCCTCAAAGCGCTATGATTGAAAGTGTCGTCGAAAATGATAAAATCAAAACGCCCCAAGTGTTTGTCACCGCCCACTGAAATGTCCCAAACTTTTACATTAGCACGAATATTGAAAACTTTTTCACTTTATACCCACAGCTTCTTTCTGACGAAAAAAGGCTTTATTTTTACAGTGCTGAAAGGGAGAGTAGCTTAATGAAGCATTAACCTTAAACATGGGATACTAATGTTACACTCACCCCAGCTCACCCATTCTCGCTAATGGTAGTTACTTTCCTTTTTTAAATTTCAGGATCATTTACCCCTTTTTACCCTTTTAGTATAACAAATTGCTATTTAAGCACCTTGGTCCCGCTTGAAACATAATGATCATTACGCTGGCATGGCAAACTTTTAGCCATTTCAAATTGCGTATGGAAGTTTGATTAATTGGAAATTCATTCGCTTCATTAGAATGTTTAGGTAATGGTTTAAGGCCCCATTCTATTTGGGCGCCATTTTAAGGTATTTAATTCATATGCGTCGATCTAAATATTTTTATATCCTGTTTTTCCTCATAATTAAAAATAAATTGTGTAGTTTTGGTCTCACCTACATAAATCCGTTATAACTGTCGCCTGAAATCATTTTTCAAACTACATTCAACCTCTAAGCTTGTAACCTTTAAATAAAACACTACGAGTATTTGTATGATCTCGCAAAGCCTCAATTTACGGCTACATTGGTCTATAAATAAAGGTACCTAACAAACATTACGCTGAATTCACCGGTAAACATAGCTTTGTTTTGCTCCACCTGTAAATTGGTGGAGCTCAACCTAATTCCTCAGATTACTTATCTCGCGCAATCGATTTTTGAGGCTCTTGCCATAAAACATCTTTGCAATACCCACACTGGTACCAATGGAAGATAAATGCCGCACACTACGTGATCCTTTTCCAAATTTATATGGGTAGTGTTTATTACATGGTGAGACTGGCTTACTTTGCACTTACGGGACCTTAGCAAGTTTATGGTACACTTAAATTTTCCCCTAAAATAGGTCAATAGCAAAGTTTTGACACTATTCTCACAATAACAGCTTTTCATTAGAACAAACATACTAAGTACGGATCTCCATAACGGAAGCTATATAAGTTTTCGGAATTTGGTACCTAAAATAACCACGTTTAGCGGGTTGGTGACAGGAGTAAGTTGGTACAGTTGTGTACTGTACCGAACACGCTTCTCTAATATTATGAACCACAAGGCTTTAGAAAAACTTAGAGTGCAATTAAAATTTATATCGTAGCAAATGATTGTTGCTATCAGATAATGCGATTCGTACCTTTTGTGTGCGTAAATTACGCAATTATCAAAGGTTTGTAATACGAAGTCGTGGATCTGATTACAAAAGGGTTTGCACTAAATAAAATAAGGCTTTATTTCACGGTTCAGCTTCACCTGAAGACAGAATCCACGCGATGTTAATATTCCCTCAACCCGTATGATAATATTTAGCGGAGAGATCCCGAGTTTTCGTTTTTATTCGACACAGTAAAAAACGTACCTTTTACGGTCACAAAAAAGAAAATGTTTATTTCTAAGCGGGTTCCATAAGCGGCTACTGAACAAAGTGGGTTTGGGGTATGTAAAGCTTCTACACAATATGCGGTGGGATGAACCGAGACAACACAATGTGAAAGATACAATGTTAAAAGAAAAGAAGATATAATTTTAGAAAAAAATGAAGTTTTACTAAATTAGAAAACATTGATTGTGGATTAGCTCTTTGATGTGGCAATTTTTGTGGTGAGAGCCGAAAATTTCTCAAATGAAGACCACAGATTGGCAAGCGCACATCCAACAATTTTCACTGACCACGTGACCAAACCGCAGGTTAACGGTGGATTCAAAACGTTTCTGCTATGGTAAACTTGAAATGTTTGTCGGAAACGTATGTGTATAGCGTATTATCATTAACATTAATGTTATGGGTTAAACAGATGATTTCAATTGAAAAAATTAGACAATTATTTAATACTACTAAAAGTGTTGCTTCGTAAGTACCTAAGTCAAAGATAACTTAAGTTTAACACTGAAGCTAATGCTTAACAAAGAATAATTGACTTCATCATCATCATCATCATCATCTCAGCCATTGGACGTCCACTGCTGGACATAGGCCTCCCTATATGACTTCCAGTTATTGCGGTCGCTCGCAGCCTGCATCCACCGCGAGCCGACCGCCTTCACCAAATCATCAGTCCACCTTGTTGGTGGACGCCCAACGCTGCGTTTTCCGATCCGTGGTCTCCACTCGAGAACCTTTCGGCCCCATCGGCCATCCGTTCTCCTCGCTATATGGCCTGCCCATTGCCACTTCAAAGAGCTAATCCGTTGGGCTATGTCGGTGACCCGCGTTCTCCTACGGATCTCCTCATTTCTGATTCGATCTCGTAGGGAAACCCCGAGCATAGCCCTCTCCATAGCCCTTTGAGCGACTCTGAGTCTGTTGATGAGGCCGATAGTGAAGCACCACGTTTCGGATCCGTATGTCATCACTGGCAACACACACTGGTTGAAGACTTTCGTCTTAAGGCACTGAGATAATTGACTTATTCTACGTTAACCAAACACTAGGTAATACAGTAAAAACGTTTTTCGATTTCATATTTTGTAAAAGTTTCATATTGTAATAACCAGTGTGGCGGAAGCTTTAGTTGGTATCACGCTCAGGCTCTGCTGTAATGCGCATGCCTAATTACCCGCGATTTACGGCATGTGCCTACCCTAATATTAATTACAACTTACTGTATGGGAAACCGCTGTTTTTACTCGAGTACCTACAAACATACAGTATGTGTTGTTTTATTAATAAAAGGTAAAGCTTATGAGATTCAAAAACGTGTTGAGATTTCATTAAGTATTATTAAATGTTTTGAGTAGGCATTATGTTTGTTTTGACCTGTAAGTTTATGTACCTACTTTAATTTATGAAAACCTACATAATGGAGATTCTTTAATATTTTTTTTATTCTTTCATTCTAAACTTCAATGTACCTTGCGTCTTATTATATTTCTTAGTTGCGTAATAAGACTCCTCAAATTAGCTAAGTAAGTAATTTCCGTAGAATGAGACCGTTGTGATATGAAGCCTCTACAGCTCTCTTGAATTCTTTCAAGGGCACTTCTGAAAGGGCTACGATTGTGCCAAGATCAACATCGGCGACAAACATTGACACCGCGATATAGCGACAAAATTCGACCGCATCCCTGGGGAAATTTAGGCTTCTCACAGAAACTGAGTTAATCAGAAAGAAGTTGGTATTACCCTAAAGATTGGAATTTTGGAGAACACTATTCTTTTGTAATTTCCGTTAAGCCAAGCTCTAATATCTAGTAGGTACGTTACTTATTTGTCCATATTAAAACTATAAATAGATTCAATTCTTTAAAAAGTTCGTCATAAAACTTATTTTGACTATTTTTAATAAAATACGTTTAAACATCCTAGCATAATAATACCTAACCGGTATAAAAACTAACTTAACCGTATTCCGTATACCTACTTTCATAAGTACTCTATTAATCATCTACAATGCACAGACTATGATGCAAGATCTGCTTAAACAAGCTGTTTTGAATTTCGGTTTATTATTTATATCAGACTTCTTCTATAATCGTTCTCACATACCAATGTCAATGAAGCGCGAAGATCTCTTTAATCAGGTGAAGCGAGATCAATAGACACAAGGATAAGTGTTATTGCTGCGATAAAAATGAGACGTGTTTGAACGCGTGATTAGGATTGCTTCTTGATCATTTTTTTCGAGATGCAATTATAGACTTTTAACACACAAGATACTGATGGGATTTCAAAGTATGACTTTATTTGCAGGATTTTATCAGTAGACAATAGGACCGGATCACACATGCACCTGCTGATCAGTAGCGTTTGTTCTACATAACTATTTTAATGAGTGAGGAATGTACTCTGAAAATAGTAGTGTTGTAATTAAACGAATTGGTATGTAAATTCGTTCGCTTGCTGCAACCACTCCAATGATGCATTACATTATGAAGTAGGAAGTGTTTACAACTGTTAGACAATTAGACATTCCTTATAGGGCGTCACTTGTGTTGAAAGTAGGGCTTACGACAGATATTTCTGGGTAGGAACCAAATAGGGTTTTCCGGAAAGAATCAAAGCAAAATAAGTCATTAATTAATGTTTTCACCGTCAACTGCTAAAAAGTATTTAGTAGTAAACTTTCATCGCTTCACATACTTGTATAGTTTTTGTAGATCTATTATGTCGATGTTCATATTTTAATACGATTTATTAAGGTACAATTATAAAAGAAGAACTATCCAATATCCTAATATATTATAACAATAATTTTCTGACTAGGTATATGGCTCATGAACCGTCCAACAAAATTAACTAGAGTAGATGGATGTTGATTTGGTTACAGAACAGTACAGTATTTAATCCACTTTTAAACATCTACATACTGTTTGTCTTGCACGTGTAGTAGAGGCTCATGTAATTTATGACATCATCGATTTTCTATTAGCAAGCGAGCTTAACTCCTTGATGAGAACCTCCATACTTAATTAGATACAAGGCATGATCCACCAGAATGTAATTTCCGTAAGCTTGCCAACCCTTCATGTATGCCTTCAGCATTAAGCTTACATAAACAATACGGTTTTCTCACATTAATAGGGTATATAGATACTACTACGTACATGTAAGTAAACGGAAACGGTTCTTAAAATAGCAATGCCTGAATCATATGATTAAATCAACAATAACTGTGCCATAATGTCTGTATGGAAACAGTTTTGATCACCATTTTGTTTTCGTTCGACAAATACAAATTCTGTATCCAGGATGTAGCTTCGCTCCTAGTACTCGTAATACCTAACGAAAGCAAATTGCATTCCCATCTCGGAAACCTGTGATGAGGATGAAGTGCATTGGAAAATCGTTTGCATTTAAAATGAAACTTGAAGTGTCGCAGCATTTTACAGTTTGAATTTCTTTTAAAATATTTCTATTTTGTTTCAGATGACGAGTTTTATTACACACCGGTAGAAAGAAGTTTTGCTCAAGTACAACCATCATTATTTCCGAGTAATCGAGGAGGATATTTCGAGAATGGTGGAGATAGTTTCAGGGCTGTTCAGCCATCGCAGCAGCCGCTCTACAGCGAGGGACATGTCAGATTTCCCAGTCCAAATTACAATCAGAACCCTTCACCATTTCAATTGCCTACTGGCAGGAGTCAGTCAGGCGCTCAGTATTATGTAAATCAACCCGAATTTACACCACAACGGCAGAGATTCAGGCCGGCTCTACCATACAATTTTCAACTAGTCCAACCGGCATCAACCAAAAGGCCCGATGCCCCGCAGATTCATTCTGTTGCTTACCAAAATAATCCTTCAAAACCGGAAACGTTTTTGGGTCAGATTACATTAAATAATCCTGATATAGATTATCTTCAAAATACTCGATTTAAAAATTTACCATTTGACAGTAATAGTCTTAAAATTAATGGACAAACGGGCCATGTTACACATGACGATGATGCCATCGATAATGAAAATCAAGATCTATTTGATCACTCTGTCAATCATAGAGTGACGACATATAATCCTAACGCGTTAAACGGGAAACAAAGACTGAATATAAGGCCTACATCGTCAAGATTTTCTCCCATTTCATCAGAGAGTGAGAAACCTGAACTGCAGAAAGATTTTAAAGCTGTCCCTAAAAATAATTTTAACAAGCCAATTGTTAAAACACCTTCTACGGAATATAAAGCTTTACTTGATCTAGAACCATTGCTGGAAGATGATATTAGCGACATTAGTTCTTTTAGAGAGTTAATGAAAAATAAACAGGGATCATTTGACGTGCAAGTAATAAAATCCAATAAAACTGAATACTCAGAATCCACCGATGACAGTAAGCCCGATGCTAGTTCTATGAACTCAGACAATTTCTTAAAAGAAATTCGAGTTGAAAAACCTAGCACTAAACCAACGCCATCCACGACAACAAGTACGACTTCAGCTCCTAAGCATGACGATACCGAAGTTGATGAGGTTGAAAATGAAGAAGAGTATTATTACGATGAACCGGAAAGTGCTGAAATCAAACCAACAACTCAACCACCTAGTTCTCAGCCCTCAGAACATGAAGATATTTATGATGAGTATGATTCATCAGATGAAATAGAAAACACAACACCAGAATCTCATTCCAAAACTAAAGAAAACTTTGATATCTTAGTTACGAAACATGGAAATGATACTGCACAAGACTTTAAAGAGTTCGTTGACACGACTATTATAGACCAAAGTGATCTTCGGGAAGTATCTACGCCTGTGTCAAAGCCTTCAATTAAAGTTGACGCTTCCTCAATAGAGACACCTTCTATTTTAGGTCAAGAAGTTGTATCAGTTGTTACCACAAAAAGTGTTGTCAATGGAACTATTTCTATTCCTGATGTAACCTTTGCAACAAGTACTCAAAAGATTAATACAGGTGAAGCAATTTCATCATCTTCTAATGAAACTGATGATGACACAGTGCCCGTTACCACTGAAAACTGGGTTGTAGTCGCATCTGTGCAAACGAGTAGAAGTGTTTCCGGAGCACGGTTTTTGCCGTTCCCCACTGTAGAACAAGAAGAGAAAAAGCAAGTTTTAACAGACGAAGAAGATGAAGAAAGCGATGAAGAGCCTGTTACAAAAGATCCAGGCTTTACTCAAGACATGTCCGATAGTAGTAGCTCATTTGCATCAACTGAAAATATTAACGACAAATTAGATAGTATACAATCAGAACTTTCAAGTGGTGTACTATCTGGGTCTCTTGATAAAGACAATAAAAATATTGAACTTATAACTGAATCTACAACAGAACAAAGTACTACCACAACAACTACTACAACCACCACAACGACAATGTCTCCTCCAAATGTGTTTACATTAAGGAGTACCACAGCGGTAGCATTTACTGAAAGATCATCCCCTGAGCCATTACCGGTGCAAATCAAAAAGTTTTCTCATCGCAATAGTACTTCCACTACACCTAAACCTAAGAAAAAGCTAGTAACCGTTATGGATGACCTGGCTGGCTTTCTTCCGCCTGGATATAAACCAAGACTTACATTCAAAGATAAACGAACAAGCACTACAACAACCAAGGCCCCAAAATCAACATCCACAACAGAAATACCTCTGTCTATCAATGAAACTCAAGGTCGGTCATCGGGTATAACTTCCAAAAACAAAGTTATAATACTCGACGGAAAATCTTTGATATCTAGAGAATACAGACCTAAAGAGCATAAATCTCAAGAAGAGAAAAAACTGCAAAAGGATGACATAAGTAAATTTTTACCTCCTGGTTATAAACCACCAGCAACAGAGGAATCAGACCTTAAGGAAACAAAGAAACCTGATATTTTACAAAAAGTAAAACAAGTTGATATCTCAGCATTCTTACCTAAGAACTTTACGCAGAGTGCAACTTCTTCTGAAAAACCAAAGATTAAAATACCGGTAGCGTCACCCGTAGACATCTCAGCGTTTTTGCCTCCAGGGTTTAAACTTAATGCATCTGAAAAGGAAGAAAGTCCTCTTGATAAATTTAAAGTTACTGATATCTCTAGTCTCTTACCTCCTGGTTTCAAATTAAATAAAACCGAAGAAACTAAAACCGAAAAACCTGTCTCAGAGGAACCAGAGGTCGAAACAACATCAAGTACAACTAAAGCACCAGGTGGATTCAAATTAGTCTTCCCTTCAAGACCTGGTGGAAAAGTAAACAGAAAAACAACCACATCTAAACCTTTAGGTCCTGCTTTAGTTACCAAAAAGATCCAGAAAGGTTGGCCTGTTAGGTATGTTTTGTCACTTCATATAATTACATTTAGAATTTAATTTCGAATCATTCTATTCGTGAAGCTTTAATTAGAATAATATTTACCTTATTACCCGATTTACCGTAACTAGAAAAAGGGCAGATTGTCTAGTTTTATAATAATTTTTGTACTTAGTTTATTTATATGTTTTAGAGTTTCAACTGAATTCACTGGATGGCCATCTCCTTCCACTACACCTTTCTCGATTGATAAGCTGTTGGAAGCTCAGAGGAATGCCACTGCTACGAGTCCAATGCCTGATCTGATGACTGAGATCACGACAAGAAGTACTACCACGACGACAACGACAGCAGCGCCCCCTGCACCAACGACTCCAGGAATATGCAGAAAAGATTGCGATATTGCAGCAACTATTAAAATTGTATCAGGTAAACTTCGTTCACTTGCACTTAGTTTTAATATCATACAAATAACGAATTAAATTAAATTATTTTATTTCAATCGACCAATTAAGTAATTATGTACTTCATTTTTTATTTTTGTAGTCTAATATTTAGAAAGCTTAAGTTAGTCAATCTCACTTAAGCTTTTTAAATATTAGAAAATGGTATAGAAAAAAATATACGATCACAACGTAATCTTGGTCATCGAGTGGCTTTGCTTTACCACTACACTATTGAGGATTACGTTAATTTATTTTATGTACATCGAAATTTATGATTAAAACAAATTAATTATTATTAAAACAATTCCAGGAGTGAAATGGGAACCTGAACTATTGGACCATCATACTGAAGAATGGCAACGATTGGCTGAGGAAGTTAAAGATGAGGTATGTATGTCATTTAATTTTAAAATAGGTTTTGGTCGGATACAGCTTGCATCAACCGTTAACTGGCAGCTAGATCCGTGCTATCGAGATCCTTTCGCTCCGATCGGCCATCTATCTCCTCGCTGTCTATTGCCACTTCAGAAAGCTAATCTGCTCATCTGTATCACCTCATTTCTAATTCGATCCCGTAGAGAAACCACGAGCATAGCTCTATACATAGTTCTCTTAGCAGCTGTTCATGATGCCTATATAATTAGTATAAACTTAGTGGCTTAAAAAAAATTGAATCTTATTTTTGTTTCAGTTAAATTCCGTGTATTCAAAGTCAGAAAATCTTAAGAAATGGTTCAAAGGAGTTCGTATCGACGGTTTTACTAAAGGGTCGGTTCTTGTTGATTATTTCATAGAATTGAATAATGTGGAAGAGAAAATTGATACACTAGATTTGAAGAAGATGTTCCATGAATCCCTCCATGCAGCTAAACCAGGGTCAGTTGTTGAGATAGTTGAAGGGCCCAATGAAAAAGAAGATCAAAAGGAGGATACTTTCGACCCGGACGCAATGCTTGGAGACCAACCTGAGGAAGAACGGATGAGGAAGAGCAATGAGAAGATGACTAAAACTATCGATAAATCGGCGGGAAAGCTTGAAATTGGAAAGTTTGTTATGGATCCAGCGTATACGGAATTCATTGGTAAGTTTACTGAAAGAATTGTTAACATAATAAATATGTGAAAATGAATTAGATATTTGCAATTGTGTGGGATTAAAATTTGATACGTTTATATAAATAATATTAATTTATTACAGTTTTACCGAAACGTGAGGAGCCTAAGTTGATAGTTCCTGAAGAAGAGTCGTTTTTGCCACAATGGGGTATAGCTGTTATCGTTATTGCTATGGCTTCTCTTCTCTTTGTTGTTATATTTGGAGTTACTGTGGTATGTATACATATAATCTTAGAACTCTTTAAATTATATCACGTGCCTTGCTGCATTTTTTGAAGCAGTTACATCATGAAAAAGCTATAGAACAGATACACACAGATACTAGATTCTCGATTCTGCTGTTCTTCGGTTATGACTCAAGAACAACAGAATCGATTTGCCTTTAGGTAGTTGTTTAGTTAAGTTTATTCAAATTCAAATTCATTTATGTATTCAAAAATTTTGGGTTTTACAGAGATCTTAATTTATAAAAGTTCAACCAAAACTTACCTTTACAGGCGTATGAATACATTATAAAATTATTATATTTATTATATACTATACTAATTAGAGGCTTATTATATTGGAAAACGAGTACATATGAATAAACTTAATTTTATTTCTACCTACCATACAACGTAATCCGATTTAAGGGATTCTAAGTTGTCTGCAGTAAATCGATTTTATTTTTATATATGGTATATATCTTAAGGGGTATTTCTTAAAAACATTATTTACAGTTGGTGAGCCGTCAGAAGAATTCCAAAGCAAAGCAACCTATTCCATTGAGTGAAGAGATGCTCAGAGATTTGGACAAGAGTCATATGGGAGGTTTTGATGACTTACATCAAATGAAAGAACGAGATCTACCATACTTGCCACCTGGGAAGGTATTGTCAAAATTGTTATTTAGCAAACTTTAATAAATAAAATTTAATTTTAGTAAGTAGTTTAAAAAATGAATAATTTTACTGTTTTTTAAAGGAATTTGATAGATCTATTCAATCTATCTCAAGATCTACTCAAGATTTAAATTTAATAACTTCTACGCTGTTTCCCGATCCACGAAACTGTATGCCAGTTTAAAGACATCTAAATAAAAATTATCACTTAGTAGATTAACATTATCATTAGTAGATTAACATAATATTATAATAGTTTATATCTATAATTTTATTTTCAGCGTATGTCTACCGCTTTTATCGAGCAGTTGGCATACCCCAACCCCGGTGACTCGTGGAGGTCCGAATGGACGCCACAGTTGCAGAAATACATGCAGCACTACACACCAGATTCGGGGCGTGGGTCGCAGTACGGTGCATATGGGTACAGAAATAATTAACACAAAATAAATTATATGAATCACATTGCAAATAGCCTCAAACTTCTTAAATTAATATCCATTAAATAATGAAAATTCAATTGAACAGTTTGTCTTTCAACAACTATGTGACACAATTTTATGTAAGTGATTCTAACGATTTTGATCAGTTAGGTCGCAGACAGCATAAAAAAAAATCACACAGACATACCTAGAGGTATGTCTGTGTGATGTGTGAATTTTCCAGCAATATTTATAAATCTTCTGTTTGCGTCTTCCACAGATATGGCGGAGGGTCGCAGATATACGGACACACCGGAGGAGGCTCGCAGGTGTACGGCTACACGGGCGAATACCCCGCGCCGCGCTCGCACTACTCCAGGCGACGCTCTGAATACGATAGCAACTTCTAGAACATTCTAGACAATTCCAGAATCATCTAGAACTCTCTACTCGAGACTTAAACACCCTTGACAATATCTCCTTTTAAACTCGATATAATACTCATTAAACTCGTAGATGCATCGACATAGTGTTCCAATCTAACATCTGTAACAGGTTGTGAAATAAGTTTATCATCGTAATTCGATTTCAGAAATTTATACGACTTTACCTACATATGCATTGATATTTTTAGCTGCTTTTAGTCCGGCCTATTTAGGACTTTACAGTGACAACCCCAGAGGTTATTTTGCGTTTTTAAAAGTTTTCAGTAATGTAAAATAGTTTTTAATGAAATTGTCTGCCAAAATATGAAATATTTACGACTGATTGTGAGATGTAAATATGTAGCGTAAGTTCTCACCATATTGTAAGAAGATACTTAGGCGAAGTCACGGTTTCTGTAGATATCTCTAAACCCTACATACCTATAATTGCTCAGAGCCTGTAGAGGAGAGTGGCAGTGGGTGAGCGTGAAACGCCTCTTTGTGCCAAAATGTTCGTTCACGTGCGTGTAAATATGAACCTTGTTTACTTTACATATTGGTATTATTCGAGACGGTGCCAATATGTGGCGAGTTGATTGTCGCATTCTCGACATCATTGTGTGGGGTTCCAGCGACCATTACGTGAGCGTTCTCGTTTGCGGAACCCCACTCCACGAAAAATTTATAAGATCATTCTTTATTCCGTGTAATCTAACACGTTTTATTTACGACTTTTGTGAAACAAATTCGTATGTTTAAGAATTAAGCTAATGGAAGATCGTCAATTTAAAATGAATGCGAAGAAACAGGTTCACGGATATAATGATTCTTTTATTACTCTTAGCGTAGATACATTATTTATGGTTAACAAGTTTATCAATACACTTAAATATTATAATATCTTATTTGTGTCAAATTATTATCGATTTCAAATAGATGTTGAATGTATTGTATGTACATTTTTGTGTAACCTACCAATTAGATTAATCCTAGAAGTACTAGCGATTGCATGGTATTCGTTATTTTGTGTATATAAACTCGATTTTTGTACATTGTATGTAGATTTAATTAAAATATTATTGAATTATTAGTTAGTTACAAATTAAAACCCCTAAGATTCTGAATATAGATGTATTATAATGATTCAATGTTTTATTTTGCCCTATGAGTCGACCTTTGGGTCGGGATATAAAAGATTTTTTAATTTTGGTTACAGAGGAATTCATGACGGGTCATGTAGGAAATAAATCTTTTCTAATATAAACCAGGAAACAACATAAATAAGTATTCAAGAGGTGTATTACTTTTTGGCCAGCGTTTTTATTGAGGGGTTGGGCCGGGAGCGATGGATGGCTTTTGATAAAAGGGGTTCTTGAATTTTATTGCTTTACTAAGATATAAATTTTCGAAAATATTAAGAGAATAAGAAGCTAGGTTAGCTCGGTTAAGTTAACGAAGGATTAACTCCACTTTAATTTCGAAGGTCGTGTCTAAGCCCCGGCGAACAGTAGTAAAAGTTTTTATATTTCTTTAATTATAAATGAAAGTCCTGTTAGTTACACTTTTTATAACTCAAAAACGGCTGAACTGATATGGCTTAAAAGTGGTGGAGAGATAGCTTAGAACCAGGAGAAGCTGAGAGAAGAAAAGCTATTTTATAATGTTTTCATGAAACAATTTTAATGTGATAATTTATTATCTCTTATTGAAGCTAACTAATGAAAATAAAGAGAGGCTAGAATTAGATAGAATTCCGACGACTAAACTGAAGCTAAATATATGTATAGATGAATAATGTACTAACTAGATCCAAAAAATCATGCACATACATAGAAAGTAATCATTTTCCCGATACCTACGATCTCCTATTATCTCGATATCATTACGGTAGACTCAAGGGACATCTGCCCTGAGGCATAAGGGTCGAGAACGGTAAATAATACCTACCTACACGCTATGAGAAATACAATCCCAGTAATGGCATAAAGGTTTGGGAATTTGTAGGTCAAACAATGACGGAGGTAAAGACAAATAATGCCGAAATGGCGACGCCTTAGGCTGTAAGTACATTACACGATATTTCGAGGAATAAGTAGAGCATTGTTATCTAAAAGTTTGGTTTAAATGAAACATGGTGACATATTTGTAGGTATAAGTTGTGTGAGCCCATAGTTGTCCGATTGGTGCCAACCTGAGAATACCACTACCACACCACTACATAATTTATTAACCAGAAGTTAAAAAAAAGGAAGGAATACATTTATTTGGTAAGTTGGGCAGACTCCTTCCGAGTCTTTTATCTACTAGACGACTTCTGTGGGCGCAGTGGGCGCAGTGGGCGAAGGTTCACCTGCGACGCAAGTGGTTGCGGGTTCAATACCCGTCTCGGTACTCGTTTTACGTTGGATTTGGTCAACAATTTCATCCCAAAACGTGGGACTTCTCCAGGAACAACACTGCAAGGACAAAGATCACGACCGCTTGCCGGTCCGCAGTGAACTGAAGACCAACGTAAAAAGGATCGAGGATTTCCCGTTTATCCCAATATGTCGCTTAGAGTATTATTTTACAGTAAAAACACAAAATAACTTCTAAAATCATCTTGCAAAAGAAACGCAGCACAATAAGAAAACTTTGAGACAAGTGAACAGGAAGGAAAATGGAGCTAGACTTGAAAACATGGATATCCCCCATTCATAAGAAAACTCAAAGTCCCATTATTACTTGGAAAACTGCAGTAAAGTTAAGTGCTCATTAGTTTCAGGAGATATTTAAAAGTCAGCGATTTCAGCATTGAAAGTTAAACGTGAATGCCTTTCTAAACTTTTATTTAATAAGATTTAACTTTTCCTCGTTTTTTTGCTAAACTTAATTAACTTGTAAGTTCGAGTTGATAGCTTTTCTTTGTGAGAGGCAGGCTCATGATGTTGACTATTTTGCGAAAAAATCTACTTTTTTTCTGCCCTAAGAAAACTATTCATAAACATAACGATGTTTATTGTAAAAAGATGTTTATTTTTAAACATATTTTTATAACAATTCTGAAATAGTTATATCTTTTTTAGGGTTCCGTAGCCAAATGGCAAAAACGGAACCCTTATAGATTCGTCATGTCCGTCCGTCCGTCCGTCCGTCCGTCCGTCCGTCCGTCCGTCCGTCCGTCCGTCCGTATGTCACAGCCGTTTTTCTCCGAAACTATAAGAGCTATAAAGCTAAAATTTGATAAGTAGATGTATTCCGTGAACCGCACTAAGATTTCATAAAAAAATTGAAAAAAAATAAATTACATTTGGGGGTCCCCATACATAGGACTGAAACTTAAAAACTTTTTTTTAATCAAACCCATACGTGTGGGGTATCTATGAATAGGTCTTTAAAAATCATAATAATGTTTCTAACACCATTTAATTCTTAACTCAATAGTTTGGACTTGAGACTCTTCCAAAGTGGAAAACAGAGTGTCCCCCCCCCCTCTAATTTCTAAACTAAGAGGATGACAAATCTAGAAAAAATATATATTGTACATAACCATAAAAACTAACAACGAAAATTGGTTTGAACGAAATCTATCCAGTAGTTTTTTTATAATACGTCATAAACTATTTCATATAAACAATTGCTGCGGAAGCCTACATGGGCGAGTCCGACTCGCACTTGGCCACTTTTATTTATATATGTGATGAAATTACCATGTCTACGTTGACAATGTTATATCTCATACAATACTTATATGTAAAATAAATTATAAAAGAGAGTCGTGTTCATATTTATAACTTAAGCCCGTCTTAATTGAATTGGCTGAAAATTGATGGACAGATAGCTTAATACCTGTAGAAAGACATGATACAGCGGGAAAAATATATCTTATCGCGGCATATTTTTTGTATCCATCATAACGCGGGCAAAGTCGCAGGAGGAGGAAAGCTAGTAGTACATAAAAAACATGTTTCACTTTCATCTCAACGTTACATGAAGCAAACACAATCCCCTTTATTAATTTTGAATCTACGTTACTCAGTAAACAGAATAAAACAAATAAATAAAGGATTTTATTTTAGCTCCATATGCCTTTTAACGGATATTACTTTTGTAGTAAAAACAAGAAGAAACTTCAGTGCGTGTTAGGTAAATGTCTTAGAATAATATGGGGTTGGTAGAATAAATGCCCATTCTCCATTACCCCAGGACGGATAATGCCTTCAGCAATACCTTTATGTTAGTTATTGTACTTGTACATGTTTAACTTTTACTTTTACCTTTTCTAGGTCCGACAAAAGATACTATATTACAACATTCTTAGACTCGAATAGGACTTGATTCTCAGACATAATATATGAAGTACGGTAGGTACTTCATATACCTACTTAATAATAATATAAGTTATATTTATAAATAGTAAATCCGTTTTTTGGCCGTAAGTTATGTTATATTAATAACAATGTTGTATATATTTTTAAGGACTGTGGATTTTGTTAAATAAATATGAAAATTAATGCCACTATTCGTTGTAATTTTACAACTCAATAACGACTTTTTAAAAAGAAACATGGGGAAAAGGGGGCGAAGCCGCGGGTGGATTAATATATATAATATATAAATAAATAAAAGCATAGTAAAATGACGAATTTTCACGATTTATATGTTAATTTTTCACGACAATTTAATTTCTGAAAATCATAACCTTTTACCTCTTGTATGTTGCGTAAACTCTTCATAACACAACGCTTTGGACAGTGTTCGAACCCAAAATTTTCAAACAATCCCCTAAACTTTTACCGTCCTTCAAAGAATTCAAGCTGAAATCGGCCAATAACATACCTCGCTAGATCGCTAGCGGGCCACTCCCCACAAAAGCACTCCACTAAACTTGCTCAAGCGAATTGCAAAGGAGCATCGCGTACAAAAGTGTAAATGCAGCAACTCGAAAAGCGTTCTCGCATCGTCACCAGCTTTCAGTATGTATGAAGCAGGCATGCGAATTGGACTGAAAGCATGAAATACACGCGTCACTACGCTTCAGTGGACAGCGGGCCCAAATGAACGGGCGAGGTGTAAAGGGATAATAATTTTAATCCTTCCGCGTGCCTACATTTTACGATGGGTGACACCACCCAGCGAGTGTTATTGAAAACGATGCCGTAAATTTGATTTATATGAGTGACGAGATTTTGTCGGGATATCAAAAAAACATTGTACATTTTCTCCGTTTATTTATTGCTTTGCTTTTGTAGGTTGGCACGTATTTTTATCTCGATTTGCGATTAGCTACTAAACCTATTAAACATTTTCATGCTTTCGTGTTAAATTTACACTTAAATTACATCTAGGTATATGAATGATTCTACACGCATACAATTTAATTGTAACGAAATTGTAAAAAGAATGAGCATTTCAATACTATTGTAAAGATAACTGTATTGATGGGATGAAGTAGAGTTGGGAAGGTTCGATTTATTATAATACCTTCATTTCGAAAATACCGATTGTAGAACCCAGATGAATTCCAACGTAGAAAAATCGTTTCCAGTTGGTAGGTACTTATTTTATCAGAATGCTTTATTTATTTAGGAAGCTTTTGATTCTGTATTGCTAATGAAAAGAACGATTGTGAAAATAAATGATAAAAGCATTTCGACGATGAAAAGGGTTCCTTCATCTGAGACAGGATTAGAGGAAAATGGACTTTCTGGAATATCTCTTTGTTGAATTTTATTTATTGTTTTTATGGGTTTTTACCAAAATTTAACTGTGGATCAATAAAATTATGTACCTAGTCCTTCTGTTGAAACAAAGTGACGACTTCTGTTGCTCAGCGGGCGAAGATAAGCCTGCGACGCAAGAGGTTGACCTCTTGCGTTTGTAAATCAAACCCTCAAGGGTTTGATTCCCACCAAGGGCAAAAACGATTGTTCGATCTGTAAAAGTCTGTTTCGAATGTATTAGTGATATGTATTAAAAAATATCTACCTATGTTGTATGTACTTATATTAAGTATAAGTATATCAGAAATCTAGCAAGGGTAACACAAGCTTTAAACTTACCGCTGGGCTAGATGATGCTGTGTGAATTGTCCAGTCATAAAAAATATGACGCAATATTTTCCTTTTCATATTATTCAAATATGTACCTAATCTGAGTTAAATAATATTTACATAATTTGAAAAGCAGTTACTCCGTGTGAAATAGTCTTTTATTAGAACACAGACACAAAAACTTATAATGTTCTTCTTTTTTGAAGTCGGTTGCAACATCAAACGAACAGCAATCAAAAATGCAGGAGTTAAAGTTTAAAACTATACTGAAAACCTCGGTACCTACTCTTTAAAATAAAATGGAATAAAACTGTGCTCTCACTCTCACATTGCGTTTTGCAGAATTTTGCAGACTTTTGGATTTTTAGCCGCGGGGGAATCGTTATGATGAAATGATGCCGGGGCGATCTAACGTAGGTATATAACAACCAACTCGATTGCAAACCCGTATGTAACAGAACCGTAAATTCATACCAAAGTTGAACTTTACTTCCCACTCAATGAGAAATATAAAAATAAAAGTATAAGCCAATTATTTACTTTTTGACTTGACTCAAAAGTGACTACGAAGATGAGCGTTATGTGAAGAACTATTGATCCATTAAACTACCGAGCCACTTTTTAATAAATATTATATACAATTTTCTTGAAAACGACACTGTTTTTTTTCATAAAACTAAATAAGATATAAAATAAGATAAGTAACCTTATTAGTAGGTTATCTTATTTTATATTTATCATCCAAATTGAATGAGTAAATAAAATAATAAATGAAACGCAATACGCACATCCAAATAGAATATTAAAATAACAAGAATTTCCAAGGAACGATCGCTTTCGCTCGATCGCCTTCAGTTTTCGCTATAATCGTGACGCTGGTGTTTTTTCGGGAGCCATTGAATATCGAAGGACACTGGAATTTCGACAATAAAGGGCCTACGCGATATCGGTAGATACCATTAGAATTAGTAGTCTGCTCACGATCGGAACGAGTATTATCATTCCATTACAGAATCTATAAAATACCGCGAAATGCCACGAGTCGCCCATTCGAAACTACAACAGATTCTTTTCTACAGCTTAGAGTCTAAGCTGTAGAAAAGAATCTGTTGTAGTTTGTATATTCTGTATTGTTCTGTAATGGAAACCTTAGACTAACGTCATATTTCCATAAATTCCTAAAGATCACATAACTTTTAAGAAAGTAAGCTTTTCAATAAGCTTAATAATTAGCTATTTGACCAATTAGAATTTAATAGTTTTACATAATTTTTGTAAAAATATTCATAAAATCAGTTCCAATTTCACCTCAAAAATACCTTTGAAATCGTTATCAATAATACATTTCTTATGTGCCTAAAACTATCTATCTGAAAACTCGCCAGACCAAAACACAAAAGAAAATAAATTTTCCCGTTTCAGGTTGAAATAGATTTTCTGGCAATTCGTTTTATTTGCCTTATGTTGTTGTAGTTTATTTTCTTTGCGAATGGCCGGTCATGAATTATTTAGTTGCGGGATTTTAGGTGAAATTAATTGCAGTTTTGTTGAGGTTTAACATAGATTTAACCTTTACAGCATAGTATAAAGGCTTATACCTTTAAATAAAAATAAATAAATGATAAATCCTTCAAATACCTCCACAAGCAAGTTTAGGTCTTGTATATTATTTTTTACAGGTCAATATATAATAAAGATCATAACTTCTTTTTAATTAGGTACACATAAATATTTTTTATTTATAATGTAAATGTATTACAAGTTCAAACTTGTAATCTAGAACATCTAGATGTTGCTGTGTGGATTGTCTAGCAATATTTTATTTATTTATTTTATTCCTTAGAATCCCTTAACTAATCTTAAACCATTATAACATATTAAACGGTAGTGGCATCCCTTTAAAGAAACAAAACCCAACCCTTTTCCAGTTGCAAAGGGATCTTGAGGCGTTAAACCCTGATTTGCAATCCGAGGCTATCCCTCAACAATATCCTTGTAATTCTTGCCACAACATACAATTTCCATCAAAGGACATTAAATGCTTAGACTATAATGTATAGACATAGACTAGACATACAATTTATTATGCTGATTGGATAGATGGATATTTGTTGCACACTCGCAAAAAAAAAATTTTACAAGAATATAGTTCATACATAATGCCGGCAAGCTACTGGCGAAACTTCCAGCTAAAAGTAACTCAAAATCTTTGGAGGAAAAGCAAGGAAATATTATTTGTTTGCTATAAAACTATTTGATCAAATCATTCCCAAAATGTACCTACCAATAAATTCCAAATTATAAAATGGAGCTTGAAACTTAATTAACATCTGTTAGATTTAACCCCAATCTTTATTTAGCGATTATTTTACTTTCGAATACTAAATAGGTATTGTGCTGCCGCTTTGTGCTTGTGAAAGGGGCTGTGAATTTTATATGATTGCTCCGGGCCTGAGTACGTAGTTGAAATATTATTTTACTTTGAACGTCACTTTCATGAAATCTATATATATAAAAGAAAGTCGTGTTAGTGCCTGAACTTATAACTCGAGAACGGCTGAACGGATTTGCCTGAAAGTTGGGAGGGGGGTAGTTTAGAGCCAGGAGAAGGACATAGGGTACTTTTTACTTTTTTTTTTTTTTTTCAAATCTAATATAATGCGGGCGAAGCCGCGGGCGGAAAGCTAGTTGTTTATAAAGCCCCAATGTTGACCTCGAACTCCTACGCTTTATAGTATAGCAAGGCATATTGCAAAATTATATTTAAATAAGCAATTTGTCCATATTTTCCATGTCCTAAAAGTTGGAAAATGCCTACTAATTTTACTGCATCTACAGAAGAACGGAATCCAGCCGTCGTATCTACGCCGCAATTAAACTAACAACAGCTCGAGAGTACAAACTTGGAAAATTAAAAGTAAATCTGTCAGTTACAGACACAGTCGGAAAGAAACACGACCTCAATGCGACTCTCGCGTCTGAACAATTGTTGTCAAACAATTTTCACGCTCTTATCGCTTTTGTGAACAATTCTGTCGGTCGGTTGTCGTGCGCACGCCACTTATTGTTCTGCAGAAAGCCTTTACGTGAAGTGATTGCACATCCCGTGTTAACACAAAATATACTTTTTCTAGCAAATTTTATTTATATTTAATTGTGCTAATCGTTTGTTATTTCACTTGATTTATAGATTGTTAAATCTAAACAAACTTGATGAGTGTAGCGGAGTACGCAATAATTAGTAAAAATTCTGGGAAATATGAAATTTTACTGGGATCCTCTTTAACGATAATGCGAGCTCTCAGTACCTAAGAATTTCTGGAAAACCTCTGAAAGGTTAATTTGATAAGAGCTGAAACAAAGTGAAGGTCAGTAGGGCCACAGTACCTACCGCCGAAAATACTTTCACTCAGTTATCGTAATAAAGATAAGGCCAGCCAGATTCATACTTAATATTCTACTCTGCTAGGTTTTTTATTTATTTATAAAAGTTTAAATAGACAGTGTAATTAAACACATACTTACCTACATAATTTGTATTAAACGCTTTTATAACATTACTTCTTGCTCAATATCGAATATGAGATAAATCGTTTACTAAATCCCTATTTCCATAAACAAACATAACTTTGCATCACCGAAAGCTCGGTTCACCGAAAGGTCTCCAATCCGAGTCTTTTATCTTGTGGACGCGATCGCAAATCTGCGGACTCTGCGGTGAAACGACCGGATCCACTGAAGCCAAGTGACTAATGTTTGTTTGGACACGGATACGAAATGTTTTTAAAAACAAGCATTTAGGCCTAAAGCTGTCTTTTTAAAAATAATTTATTTAAACGGTTTATTTAGGTAAGGTTATACTGAACATGTCACACATTGCCCTGTAGGTACACAGAATTACAATTTTGATGTAGTACAATAAATAGATAAAATTTACATAACTAATTATTATGTTGTTTGACAAACTGTTTATGCTGCACAGCTTCACAATTTACTCTGATTCAGGATTAACTGGAAAACTGTACAGCCTTTTTGAACTATACAGCCTACTACTACTTACTTATTGTAACCTCCCAAAAAGTAGGATTTTTCAAAGAATTGGTTGCGCAGTCAAAGTTTGAAATGTAGTACAGATGTATTCTGTGCTACATTTTGACGTTTACTTTCGTTAAAACCCATTAAATTTTGCAGTGATAAAAACTAGCGTGACGTCCATAGATAGGAGTTTGTGTCATTTATCACAGCCGCTCTGGTTAGATTTGGGATGAATTACGAAACGGAAGGAAGTAGGTTATCTAACCTTTCACTGGATTTCATTTAAAACGGATGTCCGCTTAAAAAACTTTTTCACCGCTTTGTTATTGAATCACCCTTTCATTTATGTGAAAACTTTTTGGAAAGAGATTAATTATGCTCATATTTTTGTTAGAAAATGTTTAAATATTACCCGTATTAAAAAAAAACTTTTCATTTGTTGAGATAGGTTTGATGTTCTGTCTTTAATAGATATTTCATTTAATCACAAATCAAATATACTCTTAATAAAAATCAAGATATTCACTAATACAATGAAATAGATCGAATGCATGTTTTTCTGATGAGCATCAAACGACGGGTTTAACTTTTTTAACCAAATTAGGTGAAAAATATCCTAAAACTAAAAAAACAATCCGTGTTTATCTTAAAAAGTAAAGGCAAAGCAACCATTAATCAGATTGATCAGACGTCAACACATTCTATTGAAATGATTCAGAAGCTTCCAGAACTATCAAGGATCTTGTTCAAAGGCTTTCAGGAAAGGACGATAAGTTATCTAGGTCACCCATTCATAACAATTTTCTTCTAGCTTGTATTATTCAAGACATAACATAGTACACAATATATTATGATAAACTATTTTGTTAGTTTGAACTCTACATTTTTTTTAATCTTGCCTAATATTGTACTATGTTAAAGTTAATTATCTATCAAGAAACCGGTAGGTTATATATATTTTCGTAACGGGGTAATCTTTAAAATGCAGACGAAGTCGCGTAGCGGGACGTTGTATAACATACGGCTGCCTAAACTTTTAGATATCTATTAATAATACAAACGCTGCGATAAATATGAGACACAGGCAGTGAGTGGAAGCAACTATGACAGACTCCGTGGCTTGATATTTCGAGATAGCGAATCTTTCAATTCGAGAGAAGCAGTTTGTTCCAGCTATGTTCGACTACGCAAAAAATAAATCACCGAATGCGGAACTGTATTTTCTTTTGTATCTCCCATTACAGTGTTCTCGACGTATTGAGAGCTCTTGTCGACTAGAAAACAGTGTATTTTACCACGGACAACGGTTTGCAAGTTTATTTTTTTTCGTGGCATTGCAGTAAAAATCACATTAAAATGAATTACAATCAATCATCAATCAGTATATAAAAATCAATGCCACTTTTCGTTGTAATTTTATAACTCAGTAACGGTTGGGCCAATTGAAGTGATTTCGGTTTAAAATAGTAGTAGTGGAAGAAACCTTTCTTAAAAGGTGAGTAAGTGAGAAAACATCGGTATAAAGCGGGTTAAGCCGCGGGCGGGTCAGCTAGTAATAATTTAGTTTTTTTTTATGCAGACAGTTATAAATTCAAATTATATCTTGTCTGTCAAAATAATATAATTATTACCATTAAAACCGAATGAATTTTCATTGAATGATTTATGAAAGCAGGTACAAATTAATTCGAATGTTGGCTTTTATACCTCCAGCCTTCGGCTCCAGACATCGTTATCTGAATAACCGGCGCGGTTCTATACAATCTATACAATAAGCGAAAACCATCTCTTATTTCTGATAATCTAATTCTATTCCAATACTAATTTATCGTGTTTCACCGCAGATAATACGGTTGAGTGGTCTCAAAGGAAAATGCCTCTTCTTGATAAGAATCCGTAATTTTTTCGCCAGAAATGATTTCCCTGTTGCATTCATGGGTTAGTGAGCAACTAGGATAGATAAAGAAAATCGTCCTATCATATTACGGTCAGAAAGTAAAATATCTTGTTAGTAGTAAAGAATCTAGCCTAGCTTAAAGATTGATACTAATTTTTAGACATGATTTAGTTATTATTCGGTCATGTTTTTTGAGTGTACCTAATATCTGTTTTTATTACGCACGCTCTAGAACATAATTTTTTTTTTAACGAGTTTTGGCGCCTATTTATATTCTCAAAAAAATATCAAATAACATTGATGGTGTACCTAATAATAATAAAGTATTTTGGCATACCTACAAGCTATTAATAATTAGTGAATACAGGTCAATTTGACTGTGGAGGAACTATGATCTGCACTGACGACTCACTGAGAAACGTATTGTATTGTCCCCTTGCCTAAGGTATCCAGTTGATACTAGCTGACGTACTTGGAGATGTTTGATAGGATTAAAGTTAACAGTTGATATGGTACCAATCTGGTAAGTTGTAATGTGTATTTTATTTATTGATCTTTCCACATAAGTAACACTTGAATACGGAATAGTAGGTAGGTTAATTTAACAATATAATGAAGCACACTATAGGCACCAAGACTATATACCACTATAGGCTCAGAGTCGCTCAAAGAGCTATGGAGAGGGCTATGCTCGGGGTTTCTCTACGGGATCGAATCAGAAATGAGGAGATACGTAGAAGAACGCGGGTCACCGACATAGCCCAGCGGATTAGGTCTTTGAAGTGGCAATGGGCAGGCCATATAGCTCGGAGAACGGATGGCCGATGGGGCCGAAAAGTTCTCGAGTGGAGACCACGGATCGGAAAACGCAGCGTCGTACGCCCACCTACCAGATGGACGGATGAGTTGGTGAAGTTAGCTGGTTCACGGTGGATGCAAGTCGCATCCGACCGAAACGACTGGAATTGATTAAGGGAGGCCTATGTCCAGCAGTGGACGTCCGACGGCTGATATGATGATGATGATGATGATAGGCACCAAAGTAAAGATAGAGTTCATCGAATCCCAATTTCAAGATACGGTTGAAGATGCCTTTCATACTGTGTACTTATAGTTTGATTGGCATCTCATCCGATTCTCTTAGATTACGCCCAATGGCTATTGTGAGTCAAAACAATCTCGAAACGCTGACATGACGAACAAAGCACCGGAGTTGGCAACAATAAACTTAATTACCTTGTTTGGAGTAGGTTTAATCTAAATAGACGTATAATAATAGGAACGGAATAGTTCTGAGTCCGGACGCCAATATCCCAATGAATAATAGCCAAAATTATTATTTGGGAACGTTTTCATTATCTCAAGTTCGGTCTCTGCACTAAGTGGAAAGTTATAGCTTTTTGAGTGACGCTTTTGTTACTTTAGTATAATACCTAACATATTTTAGGTACTTTCATGATGGATATTATTTAGATGGATTCCTTTGATAGAGTTTAAACTTCATAAAGAATTCTCATCTAGCCATAACTGCGTTTAAACTCACACTCAAACCATCTTTTATCCTAAAATTACAAAGTAAAACGTGTATGCAGAGTAGGCGGCACGGCAAAGAAAACATTACAAGGAAAAGTTATGTGATTCTTTATTCTTACCACAGAAAAATATTAAATTGGCGGGTTCTTTTATGTTCTTTTTGTACCAAGTATAAAAATGTAAAGATAACCTTATTTTACGTCGACGGCGATGGCTCTATGAGACTCGTTCGTTGAGTGTTTGGTCATATGAAAAAATTGGCCTATTAAATCTTGTAACTAGCATGATAAAGTAAAGAAATTATAATATATTTGCCCTCACTGGCGCAGCCGGAGAAGGTCTGCCTGCGAAACAGGAGGTAGCAAACACGATCTGCAGATATTTGTTACGAAAACTTAGAGAAATCATAATTGCACAATGTTAAAACATAAAACCAATAGCATAGAACCTTATGTTCAGGTATACGAACACAGAAGAGCTTTGTAAATCCATATAACTTTTCGCTAGCAATATTTTCATAAAATTATTAGCACTATTTTCGATAACATTACAATTAAATACATTACATTAGATATTACATAATATTATCAAACTTTGTAAAGAGAACATTGAATAAGAAACCTAGAAAATCCTTTGGAATAATTCACGTAAACTTGGCTTAACATTATAGTAACGAAATTTGCCCAGAAGCTGACGGCAATAGGTACTTCTCAAAGCCGCGCCAGATTACTGACAGCTTTCCGATTTGCATACCGCCCGCGTACTACACCATCAGAGAAGTGCCACTAACGAGGCTCAACTCCCTACTTGTTTACTTCGACAGAGTTACATGTTTATTGAAAATATAAGTAGAACTTTTTACAACTACAAGAATCTATAATAATCCTGGAAGATTGTTATGATTAATAGAAATCGTCAACCAAATAAATTTTGTTTTTATTTTAAATATTTCTGGCTTTCTGTTAAAGTTCACAATTTATCTGGGATGAATCGTTGACTTATTTGTCAGGTAAATGAATACTGGAGATTTTTATAGCAAAAAGCTTAGAAAACGCAAAATTACCATACCAACAGCAGTATAACAAACGAGCGGGATAAATGAGCAGAGGTTCTGGCTGTTTCCTTCTTGATAGTGACTTATTTGCCTCAATAAATTTACTTTTTCGGAAACAGGGTGAATGGTGAAAAATTGTTGTTTTGTAACCATTACCTGCCTCGAGTCTACAAGAAATTAATAATCATTTTAAGAAATAAAGTGATCTACTTTATTTATTGTTTGAGCTGCTTTTAAGGAAAATAGGTCATATTATTTTTATTAGCCCTATTGACGAACCCAACCTTATACGCCCAAGTCCATAGTGTAAACCTAGTTGTTGTCAAAACTCTAAGGACCACTAGGTACATGTAAGAGTAAGAATCTACAGGTTTAACTTAAAATTGAGACCTCAAATCTACAAATATCAAGCGATAGTAAAATTATATGTACCTACCTATGTAGGTATTTGCTTAGGTAGGATATTTGTTGATAGTAGATTAGATAGCTACTACAAAACAATTTCAATTAAAAGCATAGATTTACATATTAGGAATATAATGAACAATTTATTAACAAATTTAAGTAAATTATACCAAGAACTTCCTTTTTATCTCGAGAACTTTGATCATGTTTTTTGCTAAACAATAATTATACGAATAAGGCTTCGTAATCCAAATTATTTTTACTTGAATGTTTAAAAAAAGAAGCCTCATTAACAAGTGACTGTCGTTAATTCACCAACATTTTCTCGTGTGCTTAATTCCCTTTGACATTAAAATCTTAAACGAACAGTGTTTAACTAAGGATGATCTAACAAGGATCTTGGTACTTGTCCTCAGTTAAATACGGCTTAATGTAGAAGCAGTTCTTTGTCTTTAAAAACAAAAGAGTGGATCTGTATGTAAGATTCTTCTAAAGTAAAGTACGCAAAGCTGTCGGATGTTTTCTTTAAATAATGAGGATCTTTAATGAATGTATGTTGAACTTTTACTTTGAATTTCATATCAGACGCGTGTTTTGAATCTTTAAATTACTTTCCTTTTGTTTCTTGTTCCCTAAGTCTTATAATTAATATTTTATAGAACCACCACCAATCAAATATATTTTATTTTAGACATTCTAAAGTTAAGGAGACTTGTGCAGTCTAATTACTTAATAACGGTCTGTGTGGTATTTTTATAGAAATTAAAATGGGTCGCAGTGGTGTTCTGAATCTTTTAAACCTTTCATGTTTAGATATAAGACATAATCTCGTATACTTTTTTAAAATCTAGTTTTTCGGTCTCCAAAATCCCACTTTTATTTTCCCTCTTCAGGTTTTTTAAATAAAATAAACCTGTTTCAAAAGCCCCCTGAACATTTTAATCAAAAATAAGTAAATAAAGCGAATATTATACAAAGCAAAATGTGATTACATAACCTTACTACAATAGTGCCTGCAAGTGATCATGGCAAATTTCCATTCCACAGGCTCCATTCACGGCTCATTCACAGCCCACGTTATTTATTCCGTAAAGTTCTTGACACGGAGTTGTGAATGCATGTTTACAGACACTGAGTCCCAGAATGGTTGTTAGTTTCTTTTATCGGTCCAAACGTTTGTTTTGCACGAAATGTACGTGCTTACGACGGTAGAGCTTGTATTATGAGAGCTTACTCAGGCGATCAAAGACCGTCTATCTGCTGAATTAAGTTCATTCTATACCAACTAGATTTTGCCCCAGAGGCTTTGGCCGCCTTAATTTTGCCACGATGAAAAGTAGCAGTATTAAATTCAAACAAATTTGATTAATATCAGTCCAGTTTCGGAGCTCATTCGCGTCTAATATAAATAAATAAAATAATATTTTTTGGTTCCAGTAAAAATAACGGCGGTACAGCCTGCAGGACAGCGCTGGTGTTAATAAATGTGGATGCGTTATGAACGCTCATAGTGTAAAATATCACTTAAAAGTCTCTTAAATGGATCTCGGAGGAAACAATTTACAAAGCTTAGTCTAATCTCGTTCAAGTAGAGATCTTCAACTGGCAGATTTAAGAAAATCGCCTCCAGTATAGCTTTGTGTAGCATAAACGTACACTACAATGTTTAGTTATTTCTAATTCACATTGTTCTAGAAATTGCTTTTGAGCTCACTTGTTTAATTAAACGTTATTGTACCAGTACAAAAGAGACATTTTGCTATTGTTGAATTTGTTTGCGAATGGGTATTTTCGGGGCTTTGATGTTACTCATTTAAATGCCACGTGCTGCCAAAATATCATTATTAAACTCTATTTTGTACGCAAAAACATACAAAACTTCATAATGTAATATAACGTTATGTTATTTTGTGTTATAATGATTTTGCCCCACAGCAGTTGGATTCATTATATGCCTAGTCTCTTTGACGACCCCCACGATCCCTATAATTTGCGTTATATTTTTATGGTTTGATACCATTTAACGAATAAATTAAGTGCCACGTCATATTTAAGGATACAACTAGAAAATGAAATATTGAGATAAGTAATCCGTGTTAAAAATGTGTTAGATAATGAATCCCTTGATAAATTAAAACATTGTTGGGGCAAACAATTTGTTATTCCAGATTCTTCTCGAGATTGCCTTCCTACTTGTCTTGT
This sequence comes from Chloroclystis v-ata, assembly GCA_963691955.1. NCBI lineage: Eukaryota > Metazoa > Arthropoda > Insecta > Lepidoptera > Geometridae > Chloroclystis > Chloroclystis v-ata. Next base: position 10,833,708 of record OY829905.1, read on the forward strand.
TGTAAAAGTAATTAAGCATTTATTTACCAGAGGAAGTTGTTAACTTTATTTTATACACTGTGTTACATTTTACGTTTATGTAAAATGTAATAATACAAATTAAATTGGATTCGAATAGAAAATTCTGGTACCAGAAGTTTCTGTTTTTTCACCCATATTTGAGTAGCAAATATCGCCTCATATATTGTTAGCTACTGAGTTACCGAATGGCTTCTTGAGGAATACATACCGCAAAAACGTTATCATTGAAGATGCATTCACAAGCATTCTGACAAATATTATCGAAGCGTTAATTTTTCCAGCTCTAATGATAAACAAACATAAAACTCTTGTTATTTATCTTTCAAAACAACAATGGAGGATATTTCTAAAACAAACACTCTTTCTAACGAGTGGTCCGTCCGCTTGATTGATGGCTGCAATCAGTTTTTCCGAGGACATTATCCACAAAGATTTGGGCCAAGCATCAGCTGGCGTAATGAAGAGGCTGTAATAACGCAAACCAGACTTAATGTGCTTATTCGCCGAAGCTAAGTTATAAAATATTGCTATTAGTCCGTTACTAATTGCAGCCCACCAATCAGAGCGCTATAATATTGCGTCTTAATATTTAAGTAATGTTTTAGTAACTATTTTGTAATTGACGGAAATCAAGAGTACCTTAAAGATACGTCTAACATAAGTAGGTATAATACTGATAAAAGCAAAGGTGGCGATTCATTTGATTTTTCAAAATATATTATTAAATGTATTAATATTTTTCATCAAAAGTTCAACTTTCTACGTTAAACTTTATCAGAAATTGGGGCGGCAACGTCAATAAAATCGAATTGTTCGAACAAATATTTTCCATTTCATTTGTCGACTGTTAAAAGCTTTTAAGTTGGAGAGGTTCCACTTATAAGTGAGGCAAATCCCCCGACCCTCCGAATTCACTGTAGAGCCTTTAAAATTAATTTTCGAATTCCAAACGGAATCAAACAGATCAAAGATATCGAATTCTGAAATCAAATAGCTTTGAAGTCTAAATCAATTTACCCGTCTCTTCATCCTATCAGTATGCATGGAAAACAAAAAAATCCGAGTGTTTACTGGATCCGAGGCAGAGCTGCCTTAGCGGAAGTAACTAGGGAATTTTACGATGTCGGGAAAGCCGCAGTCGTTCCCAGCTTGGCCAAACTTGCCTATACTTTTGTCAATCACGCCTCTCCAGTAGGAAATATTTTAAAATCTTCGGAAACCGCTTCCTTGGCTTTGTGCGCTCTTCTCATCCTTATTTATGAGATCGGGGCGGCTTCGGAAACAAGGAATTGCTTGCTTGAGCTAAGGTACGACGCAAATATTTCTTTCTACCTTTATCTCAAGGTTTTAAGTATTCGGCAGTGGCCCTTTATTTATCGGAATTTCGACGACATTTATTTACAGTGGAAATGAACGACTCTCGCATAGCTGTAAGAACAAATTTATTCTTCTTTCAATTGTTTTTATTGCGTAAATTTGTTTATTTTTGGTTAATATTGATGTCAGTTTCTCAATGCAAGAAAGTGAAATCTATCATAATATTTGTAAGCGATTACATATTATTATGTTAAAATGCTGATAACAAATCAATAATTATTAATACGTAATAATAAATTTGCTTACACTCTATTTGTGATGACATTGGGGCACCGTATTTTTAAATAAATAAGTAAACTCTCTATTCTGGAACCCTGGTTACGCTTCTGTGGGTTTAAGTGCGGTTCGGATTTGCCTCATGTGGATAAGGATGGGGTCCAATAAAATCCCTTAAGTTAAGTTGACTAGAAATTTCAAATACATTTTGCTCGTACGTAAATAAGAGTCGTTTTATGCGCAATTTGGAGATATCTGGGATCTTGATAATGTTGCGATTTCACGGTACCTACACATATTCGCATATCTGTGCCTAAACTTTTAGTAATAACATAGATATCTACTGAACTTTCAAATTAGGTATGTGATTAAACCTGAAACTATCCCGGGGTGTGTAATTCGTGTGTTTAAGAGCAGTGAGTGATTATAAAAATAATAATTTTAGTAGCTTAGTTAGCCAACTCTGATCATTTTCACAGATTTAGGCCTTTTTATAAATAAATATTTGTTGGTACACTTAGAAATGTCCAATATTCGTGTAGGTACGTGCCTAAAGCTCAGAATAAGAGCTCCGTACGATATGTAAGATATATATGAGCTCTGTAAGAGTCCGATTAGAGCAGTAAAATATGTTGTTTACCTAATTACCTACTGCGATCACCAACCAGCCCGTTAAGCGTGGTGATTATTAAAGCTGAAATTGTGTTTTTGCTATGCTCTGATAGGAACCTATTAACCTAGAAAAAAACCTTGAATATAACTGTAAAAATTGCTTGAAAAATTAAGTTCCATAAAGAATTTTATTGAACATTGCATAGTGAAGATTCAAGCAAAATAATAGTTTTTTAATTCGAAAAAATGAGGTTCTCAATTAGACCGCTTTTTTTAATTCTCTACATTCCAACAGAAATAACAACGTTGAGAGAAAATTACTTGATGAATGTTAATAGTGCGGTAAGTAACAGACTGAAGTGAGGAACACAGCGCTCGCAGCTTTTCTACGACATTGACAAATCGCTGGCTTCTAAAACCCAACATTGTCAACCCGTGCTTTTGAGTTAAAAGGGTTGAAGATGCATTACTATCAAACGAAAACTATCATGCAATGCGTGCAGTAGAATGATTTCGTAAGGATCATTTCCATTGGCTTAAAAAATACGATAAAAACATTTTTTCTATAACTGGAATTTCTAAACTGCCCCGCCTTTCAGATATCTCTGTTTGAATAATCTATACTAATATTGTAAAGCTGATGTGTTTGTTTGTTTGAAAGCGCTGTTCTCGCGCTGGTTGGAGTTTAAAAATTCTCTGTGTTTGATAGTAGGTACCTACATTTATCGAGGAAGATTATATTATATTTATAAACTATAATTATGTAGATAACGTAGAACTAGCATACGAAGCTGTCAATGGGTCGGCTTGTTAACTTTATATTGGTAGAAACAAAAAACAATAGTTTTGGTACATTTGTCTAATCATCTACATTTATTAAATTATGTAAAATACTTTGTTTCTAAGAATGTTTAATAGTTGCTACTGGCTTCTTAGTAAACTGCTTCTCATACAAGTCGGCTCTAAGTTCTCTTTTGATACACCTTTAATGAATAGACGATCCTTTGGAATTCTCATTAAACATTTATAAGGATGCAGAAGTCGACAGTCATTCATTTCTCGTGCTTACATTAAAGATGTAATTTTAGTTGACTCATCACTTAACTTAAATTGTATTTTGAGTTTTGATTTCGAGTTTCGTCGTCAGACAAACCAATTAAGTTTAAAAATTATTTTGTCAATTATAATCCAATTTTCAATCGTAAATTGTAAATCAAATATTAATTTAAATTTGAAATCACCAAATTGTTAGCTTCAGTAACGAAGCTGGAAAACTTATGAATTAATTGGTTTGCGGGGGATTTGAAACGCCATTCAAAACTTGGATTAACTACTAACTAACGTAAGATAATGAAAATGTTTGTGAAGGGTCTCGACTCTGGGGATCGATTGGAATAACACTGAATACTGGGAGTTCACATTGAAATATGTATTCCAGATATTTAGACCATAATTTGTAACTAAACAATTTTTTAAAATGTTACGGTATCATTGTGAGTGAATGTTTCTGGTTAGAAATGTTAGTATTAGCTGAATTATTTCAATCTCTTTCGACTTCTATTTGTATCCGTGTCACTGCAGCTAATAAACTGATACAAGATTGCTTGTTTGATTGAGTTTACTAAAATCACATAAATTTTGAATTTATTTGGGCTTGATATTTCTTAACCCTTGAACGACTTTTGCAATATTATCTCATTATCGTAGTCGTATTTCATTCGATTTAAATCGTCTGACGCCGATTTTATTTATCGAATCGGGGCTCAGGTAAAGGGAGGGTAGTAACTAGAGAATTTAGTAATAGGTATAGCTTGGCAAGATTTTGTACTCAGATAGTAATAAGTATTATTATTATCTTCTGGCTATAAAGCTTAGTTTGCTAGGAAGCTTTGATTAAAGTATGCGGCGTCGACAATGGATGTAATTTTGTTTACCGATCTAACACTGGTTTATCGACTTATCAAGATACAAAACATGTAGCGGCCATGACGAACGCACGTACTTATCACCACGATGTGGAGACTTGATTTGTCTCATCATATTTATAGATAGATAGATAATAACTTTATTGTACACTTAAATAAACAAAACAATATATAAGAAAACAAACTTAACTAGTTGTACAATTGGCGGCCTCATCGCTAAAAGCACATATCATCATATTTATCACCATGATTTGGTGACAAAACCCCTATAAGTAAATTAAAATTCGATAAAAAAAATATATTTCAAAAATTTGTTTGAAAATTTTAAAAATTCAAAAGTGCGCATTTTAACAGACCTTAAATGATATATGTACCTACGCAATTGAATATGAACAAAAATCCTTTAACAATTTTTTCCTAAATCAAAATAGAACTTCAAAAATATTTTAAATAGCCTTTCTAGGTAAGACAAAGCAAATAAAAAGTATAGTAAAAGGAAAACTTGGGGCAAAATAAGGTTAAAGCTACTATCGGCTGAGGCAAAGTTTGCGTCTGACAGGCTCTTGCTGGGTTCCAGGCTCTCTAGCGAAATAAACGAGAATGTACCTACTCACTTCAGCCACATTGTAACAGTGATAAAATTTGTTGGAAGACATTAGTTGTAAAGATTCTTCGTAACAACCCATTATGCCCTAATACTGGTCACGGGTCTTTCCAATAGAACCAATAATAGATCTTGGGATAGGTACTTAGTTTACCAAGCTTAATTTTTGGTACAGAATTATTTATGAACAGAACGATTCTGCCGCTGTCAGATGACAGCGACATTGACATACCATCTGGTAAATAAATCCCAATGTCGGTTTAATGGTACCTTTGGAAAGGAATGGTGAGGAGCTCTATAGCCGGCACCATCAAAAGATAAAAATCATCAAAGGACTTAGGTATCTCTTGACAAACACAAAATAAATATAATTAAAGATTTAAATAATTTTACATATACAGGGCGTCCCACGGCCATGCCACATGGAGGGAAAGTACCTTAAATATTGTAGATAGAACATTTTACTGAAAGAAGACATTATTTGAATTTTAAAAACAAATTAAACTACATTCATAGATATTTAAATAATTACATGGTTTAACCGGGAGTCGAACCCGTTACACGAGAAAAATAATTATCCTGTAGTTTTATCATACTGATTGAAAGGCTTTATCATAAGGATTTTTTATTGCTAACTAACATAGTGTCAGAAATAAAAGTAAGACCATGAATTTTAACATTTAATGTGAAATTTAGTTCAGGAATCAGCCAGCCGCATTGCCATGGACAAAATAGTTTACGCGTCTTTCGGGTCAGGATACGGCTCGGCTTGTTGCATACTAATTACATTACAACCAGGTACATACTAATTACGTATCTCTTTATCATTTTATCATGCACTTAGATTATAATAGGGAAATGATGCGTACTTCTCAAGTGGTGAATAACAGTTGTTTGTTTTACGGCAATGCCAGCTTTCCTGAACTAAATTTCACATTAAATGTTAAAATTCATGGTCCTCCTTTTATTTTTGACACTATGTTATTTAGAAAAAAATAAACCTTATGATGAAGCCTTTCAATCTGTGTGATAAAGCTAAAGGATACTTATTTTTCTCGTGTAACGGGTTCGACTCCCGGTTAAACCATGTAATTATTTAAATATCTATGAATGCAGTTTTATTTGTATTTTAAAATTCAAATAATGTCTTCTTTCAGTAAAATGTTCTATCTACAATATTTAATGTACTTTCCCTCCATGTGGCATGGCCGTGGGACGCCCTGTATATTTTTACAAATTTCCATCTTTTTGCTCAACGTTGGTGATGAAATATTTATTAATACAAAATATCACTGTTAGCTTCTACAAAATTTCACTTCTATTTATTTCCCTAAGACGGCAAAAAGGTTACCGCTAATTCCCTCTAGAAAGCACTCTAAGCAATAAAGGAAAATAAATCAGATTTATTTGAGAGCAGGAAATTTATTTTTAGAGGAGACAATTTCATAATCCGCACCGGACCCGATGAAGGTCCATTATCTAAATTAGCAATCTAGAGGTTTAATTAAAATGTGGCGACTGAAACCTATTTACGGTTAACTTATTTTAGATATTCTTGTATATCAGATAACTAGTATCCGTTACACTAGCTTTGTATGGTGCCACCCTAAGAATAGTACGAGCCCATCTGAAGACCTCTGCGGTCCTCCTGCGACGTAAAATCTTGCGGGTTCGATTCCCGCCTCGGTACAAAAATTTGTATAATCTGCAAATACTTGTTCCGGTCGTTCTGGGTGTTTTCTATGAATAGTTAAAATATCTTCGAGCTTATCCATAAATGTTGCTGTGTGAATTATCCAGCAGTATTATTTATATTTTGTACTATCCCCATGGTTGTCATCAAACATACAAACGGAATTATAAATGTGTTTATTTTAATAATGTAGATACCAGAACACGGACGTGCGAATAGCGTCATTCTGTGAACTTATACCACTTGCAACTGACTATAAAATATTTATATTGCGTTTACCCGTATTATGAGATATCTACCATCATACATGATAAAGTACATACATCTATACTAATATTATAAAGAGGAAAGATTTGTTTGTATGTTTGTTTGTAACGAATAGGCTCCGAAACTACTGGACCGATTTCAAAAATTCTTTCACCTTTGGAAAGCTACATTATCCCCGAGTAACATAGGCTATATTATATTTAAAAAAAAATTAGGGATCCTTACTAAAACTCCAATAATGTAACATAAGGTGTAAAAAAATGACCTGAAAAATTCCTTACGTCGCGTGCGCTGCGAAAACTATTGATGATAGAACAAAATCATGTACTACGACTTTGCAGAACTCATCATTATCTACAAAAAATGTCGCGACAGCATATGTCTAAATATTATAGTTATGTCACAGTAAGCAGTTTTTTATTCTAAAATATTAATTTATATATGCCGCCTCTTGAAAGGGTCTTCATTTGTACCTTGGTATTAATCCTTATCAAAATAAATTACTTTATATTCAAGACGGCTTTAATACCTTTTTATAACTTTTTGAATTATTAAATTCGGACATTTCATTCGGAAGATATCACGAGTTTAAAAATGCAAGTATTAGAAAAAAGTCGCGAGGTTGTCGCTCACCGCGCTCAGCTAGCCAGCATGCGATGTAGGCTCCATGTAAGCGTCACTGGGGTACGGGGGGGGAGTCAATGTAATGTAATATAATATGTAATATCCTAATCCTAACATAGGCTACTTTTTACCGCGGAAAAATACATACTTCGGCGGAAAAATATATGCTTACGCGGAAAAAATCGATTTAGATAAAATTTAGTATGCTGAAGATAGTTGCAAATAAAAGTATATGGCGAGAGACTTTTCACCGCGGAAAATACATGCTTCCACGGGAAAATATATGCTTACGTGGGAAAACTCGATTTCGATGAAATTTTGTACCTATGTAGATAGTTGCAAATAAAAGTATTAGGCAGGGATCCGTAGTACATGAAAATCAAGTGATTACTAACAAGCTAATTTTTTGTGAGTAGCTTCGTTTCGATGAGACGTCCAAAGATATCCTATACCCAACTCTCGATTGTGGTAGCTAACAGAGATATCAAGGATTAAAAAAATCAAGGATGTAAAACCGGGATAACGGACCACGAAATTTGTAGGACAATATGTTATATCTCAAGATAATTATCTAAATTATATAAAAACATGTTTGTCCTACAAAACCTATGGTTTGATCAAAGAGTCCGCCATTTCGAAAATGTATCGAAAACGAGGTCAATTTAAATGATTACTATGATTACTAACCAGCTGATTTTTTGTTGTATACTTAATTAATATATATAAAATCTAACGGACATATTGTCCGACAAATTTCGTGGTCCGTTATCCCGGTTTTACATCCTTGATTTTTTTAATCCTTGATATCTCTGTTAGCTACCACAATCGAGAGTTGGGTATAGGATATCTTTGGACGTCTCATCGAAACGAAGCTACTCACAAAAAATTAGCTTGTTAGTAATCACTTGATTTTCATGTACTACGGATCCCGGACTATATATGGCGAGACGAAGTTCGCGGGGGATGCTAGTACATGATAAAGTGTTTTGTTATACAGAAATCCCGAGTTGATTCTAGTAAGTGAAGAATAAGCTCACGGTCAAATAGTTTAGGTTAGGTTACCTTTGAGCTCTATAACTGCTAAAATCGAATGTCAGCCTGACTGCGCGGCGCTTGACTGGCTGGACCCCTGTCAAATGGATCTGATCCAAACCTCACACACACAGCTAAGTGCCTTTATGGTAAATAATTTGAATGGACCTTTCCTATCTAAAGCTTTAATCGAGGGTTGAGTTTTGAGCTTAATGCTCCGCGTTTCTAGAGGATCAGTTGACGTAATCTGTAATGAATCAGAAATGCTGACTCATTCTTAATCCTTTTTAAATTTTATCAAGAAACATTCTTCATTTAAAAATTACGAATATCGTAACCGTTTTCTGTACTGTTTTGTTCTTAAAATTCTCAATGATTTTATAGATCTACGAAAATTTAACAATTAAATAAATAATGCTAGCTCCGTGGTAAGCTCGAAGCTTGTGGAACGGTTGCTAGATTTCTACAATGATACTTTAAGCTTGCGCTAGATGTTGGTGAGTGAAATTTTCCAGCCATATTTATTATTTATTTTGTGTAAAAAATGTGAAAGCACACAAACACAAAAACACAAAATACACCAAAAAGTGTCAAGCTTCTCAAATTCAGAACACAGTTCTGTAAGCAACATTCATAACTTCATAACAAACAATATTTCAAAATATGAAAGGGCATCAATTTTATCCGTTCAACTCCAAGTGACCCTCATTCAAGCACGGATCGAGTTAATATAACTTTGTTTTTATTCATAAACAGTCGTCCTTTTTGTTCTGAAAATTTAATTTATTTTATCTGTGACACCTGCCGCAGTTCACAATGATTCTGAATAAAAAACAACATTTTCATAAATAGTGTTCTCGTGTTTGCTCGTCATGAAAATGATTTCATTAAACATACCTACTCGGTTCAAAATTACAATTTGGATAAGACGTGAAATTAATGCCCACTAATCACGCTTGTCAACAACCTAAATTACAATGTCGGTAACATATTATTATAGATAAAATTACATATTAGTAAATAAAAGACACTCAATTTACCTTCAGTCTTCCCTGAGAAGGATACAATTTTTCACAACAAAAGATGAGGATCCCCGTAAATGAAATTTATCATATTATATGAACTCCTAAAAGGGTTCAAAGTAAACAAGGAATATAATCCAAACAGATAGAAATTGAAAAATAACATCAAGTTTATTCAATGTTATTTTAGCAGGTTTTATTTTGCTCGCTTGTGGGTACAAAACTTTTTATTAGAACCTAATGTTGGTTTACAATTTCAGTTTTAGAGTTCCGCCTTAAAAAGATCTAAGGATCTAAGAAGGATTTAGATCAAATTCTATTAAAACATATTCGCAAAGTCGTCCAAAAATTAGATCTGTCTGTCCTACACAACTTACATCCTAATCTTTTTATTCTTAGTTATTTATGTAATGGACACCAAACGAAGGAATAAGAGATACATTAAAAAATAAAAAACTAGGTAATTTATGTTTCCTTAATTATAGGATGTTTTTAGCATGCGTTATATTTACTTTTTATTACACAATTAAAATTTAGTGCATGAATTAATAAAAATTACACAAACGTTTACTATTTTACTTTATTAAGTATATGACTCGTCTTCCCAATTAGCTACTGGAAGTATTTTAGGAACCCATTTTCCGCAATTGAGTCACTCATGATTTGTTTTTCAAACCTTTTTCTACAGGGAATATGCGAGTAAAACTCAATTTATATTAAACTAATATTTATGTTGGATAGCAGCCCATTGTCCAACTTTTATCTATGAATTCGGAAGTTGAACGCAGTTCAGGGTCTGCAGAGTAATAAATCAGGAGGGAGTTGTTTTTTGACCTTGTCTGAATTGTAGAATAACTGATGAAACAAAATAAATAAGCTCAGTAGTGAATCAGACCAAGAAAGCCTGACGTGAACGTGAATTTGTAAGACACAAAATTAAGTAGGTAACTAGATTGAAATTATCAGTTCAAATTGGCATTGCTAATAATTACTAAAGAATTACTGAGATAAAACAATATTTAAACATAAAAGAAGTAGGTTTTTTTGTTTATTTGACTTCCTTCATTGGAACCCAATTGTACTCGACCCTTACGTTTCAACTTAATTATAATCTAGTAGGTATAGACTCAACTTGTCAATATTATTTATTTATCGCACATTTACAATTCACCAAGTTCTTATTCTATTCAGTGTAAAATCATAAGAAATACCTCCCACCACTTCTGTTCACGAGGAAAATAAATCAGAGATTTATTTATTTCATCTAAACAAAACAAACTCGATTCCAGGTACAATAGATACCTACGTTTTATCTCCGAACAGTCTCCGAGATAAAAGCCTCAGAAATGGGAATATTTGTCACCGTAATCCAACATCTCGGGTCAAACCGCGGAAACAAGAAAACTTTTATTACAAACAGAAATACGGGTGTTGCATTTACGACTTTCAATTCAGAAGTTGCTAAGTAAATAAAGAATCAACAGAGGTCAAAGTAAAGTTAGGAAAGCGTTAGTTCTATCAAGTAGAAACTACGCTCTTGTAGTTCGCTTTTCCTCAACCTTATTTTTGTATTTTGCCTTATGTTTTAATTTATGGCAAAACGATAAAAAGTTTGTATATGTCCATCATTGTTAAAAATTAAAATGTTTATTAATAAATATGTGCTATTCATAACATAAGCATTTATATTTAGATGTGATATAAAAAAATAATATGACCTAAAATATTTTGCGTCGTTTGACCAATAAACATCGATTCATTTAATCACATTATGAAATGCAGTATCTGTCGGAGTTGCCCATTTGGAGGCTTTTAATTCTACCAGATTCCGATAGCAAAACCGCTCGTTTCGGTAAAATATCACAGATTCTCCACGGATTTCGGAAATAATACGACCGCAATGTGCTCTATATTTCATGATGAAATTGAAAAATAGGACTCTGGGTACGATGGTTGAGGCAAACGTATGAACTGCGTCATAATGGTCATGATTGTAATTATTAACGTAATAACTAGTGCTACTTTTCGGAATAACAAGTGGAAATTATTAAGATAGGCTTCAAAAGGCTGGACTAATGATGCATTTTAGAAAAAAAAATGTACGGTTAAGTGTTCAAGTAATATTTTTCTATTATTATGTATATTGCAATTGAATAATGTCCTCCATTCGCAACACAAAACCGGAATGGAATAAAATCTAACTACAAATTGCAATACGCAGGGTGAAGCTTTGACTGTTACATATTTGGAAGAGCTTGGCGCTACGCCAGAAACGCTTCACCGAAGTAGCATAGATATTTCTCTAAAATATGATAGAATAGAAATCTATAAATTGAACTCTAAAACAGTTGTTTTGTGCAAACAGTGATAGATATATACATAAATCCTCCAAACCGATCCGAACCGATAACCTACATAATCCTCTTTTTAACCGACATTGAAACAATGCGTTTTTATTGTACTAAATTCTTTCCAGCTGTTTGCCCGCGTCTAGATAGTTTCAAGAGAAATGTTTTAATAGGGTAGTCAATTTGATTTGAAAATAGAGAAACCCAAAAAGTTGATTAGCACATATATAGATTATAAAGCGTCAAATACTAATAAATACACATAACTTTAATTAACAAATTTGATTGGGTATGTTAAGTAAACATAGATTAAATTCAATAAATAGCTATTAATTTCCCACACCGAGCATAACAAAATACTCGATCATTATCCAACATATTTCACTAGAGGCTTATTATAATCTCTATGACGTCTATAAATCCCAACAGTGGGCTATAATTATCGAGGCACATGACACATGAAGACAAACTCGCCCCAAGAGAGTTTCAACCGCCCCGTTTGCCTGAAATAATCCATGATTAAACCCCAATATTCGAAATCATGATAAAGCATGATAACTCCCTTTCAATAATTTACAACCTCTTTTAGATTTTCTGAAATGCCGATAAATAGCGTCATTTATTTTTATTATAATGATGTAGTGCCCTCTAAGGATTGCTTTTGTGATACTAGTAGCCGATTGAGTATTGATTATTTCACAAGCTTCTAAAAATATGGTATATTAATTCTATACTCTGTAATGTTTTCTAAAAAAAATTATGACGAATAAACTTTGTTGCATATGTACAGATCATTCTGGGATGTCAAAAATTATTTAGGATGCAACTTGTATTAAATCCAAATTATATTCAGCAACCCGCACTTGGTCAGCGTGGTGAATTATGGTCGATAGGTAATTTAAATTGAAAAATTGTATTGTTGAATACAAATGTATTATTAAACTATTACGTACCATTTAAAGTACGAGTGGCACATCATATCTTCCTGGGGATGTGAGTCGTGTTGTGCAGGCCTACAAATGGTACTACATTCTTCTTGCGGGTAAGGTCTAGATATACCGAATTCCCCAAGACCTGTAATGTGTTTATCAGAGTATTTTGTTATGGAGTTGGAGACCCATGTCAGTTGCACGGCATGGGTATGGGTTGATTTGATGATAAATAAAATACAAAATTCACGTAGATTCTATTGGCACGGTGTTTATTCAGGCCGACCTCGTAATTATTTCCCATTGTACCGGATTCAGTCATTTCGACCGGACCAACCTAGCCAATATTAGAGAGTGAAATGTAGCTAGCCCGCCCGATGCCATTCCAATAGCTGGAAGCTATTGCCCGGAAAATATACGTTAACGGTTCGGGATCGCAAATAATATTGAGCCGGAAAGGTTTTAGTTGATTCCGGTTTTGCTGTGTATTAGTTATTTACAGGGGGCTTCCTGTCCTGCGTGCGATACATGAAAGGATATTCTGGTGGACATGTTTGTTTACTAAAAATGTTTTTTTTTAATTCTCAAACAAAAAATTACGCTAAAATCTCAATGAAGTAAGTATTTTGCTACGGCGTTCTCTTTTTTTATTTAATTAACTTTTTTAACTTTTAACTTTTTAATAAAACAATCATTAGATACTTTTATTATCTAACGGTTTTAACGGTTTTAACGGTTGGTGACATTGTTAATTATAGAGACATATGTGTGTATTTATGAACAATATTCTTGGTATGATAATATTAGTATCTATGATTTATAATCAATTAAAATATCCCGCATTCTATAGTCCCATCTACTATGAGTAAGTGTAAGTGAGTGCGGAAGGATAGATTGGTAGATGTTTGTTACTAGATATTTATGCATAACTAAGCTGTTTATGAAACTTCAAGTTTGTAGTTTTAATTTATACATAAGATAGATACTTTTTACTGCAGAAGACATGAAAAAATGGGTTATTTTGCAGAAAGCTTTAAATAAATATTCCTATCCCTTTTACGACTCAAAAATTTAACTTACCTACAACTATCTCGCATCAAAGAATAGTTTTCGAACTAACGCCACGGTTGCCTGTCACCTCCACGACACAGACAGGCTTTGTACGATGTCCATCAGGAATTGGAACTTTGGAGCTCTGCCAACGTATTTTTACCGGACTCTGTTACGCTTTGTCCGTCAGCCGTATAGGGGATAGTCGGTGCATTGCATGGATGACCGATTTATCACGATTCTGGTCACTGCAGTACAAAATGATTACGACGAACGCTTTTTTTTTATGTTTCTCGGATCAGCGTTCACTGTTTTAAACTGAAAATGTGTTTGATAAAAAATGGGATTGTGTGTGATAGTTCCTGAGGGAATTTTAATAAAGTTTTGTATTAATTAACGAAAGGTTTCTAATTCTCTAATGTAGATTCCAAGACATATGTACTGATTACTACTAAATCTAAAATTTGTTGAGAGAAATTCCGGCTCCGAGGCATTCTAGACGACCCCTGCCCCTGGCGCGGCGTGTGAAGGTCCTGCGATGCAGTAGGTAATAGATTTGATACACCCTTAGTTCAATTTCTGATTATTAATACATATAATTTATATAAAGGTAACTTTTCAAAACTACATTCATTTAGAAGTCGAATTTAAAAATACATGTGATTATTCCACCTCTCCAGACAACTTTTCTGGATGACGGCTTATTTTGCTAAGAAATGGATGGCATTTTTTCTATTCCACTAATTTGAGCTGAGAAAACAAGAGATAATGATAAAAGAGCAAAGAAATGGTAAAGTTGAGTTAAAATTCTGGGCTTGTTTTTGTTGGCTCGTTTTAGACAGAAACCAGGTGTTGGCGCTCTGTTATTTAATAAAACTCACTGGATTCTAATATTCAAATAAGAACACAATTCATGCCACCACCGGATCTTGAAATATATAATACTGTTATCTTTCTTTCTTCCTACTTTATTTCTTTTTTTTACATCAAGACGTATGTTTTCGCGGGATCTATTATAACGTGAGTAAGATTTAGATAGTATAACATAATTGTACAGAAAATTAATTCAAAAAAATCTAATTCGAAACAAGTAAAAGCGCCACTTTCCTTGTAAATGCGTCCTTGTCCAATGGGATGATACTCCCGGAAACTTCCTCAGCGAATAAAATAAAACAATGCAGATTAATATGCTTTTTGCATTTTTATTACGAATTTGCTTGATTAGATTTATTCAGCTACCGGAACCCGTATCTTTTGAAACCATTGTTAACTGAGAATATATTTAGCTTTAGTGATACCTACTTGGTACTTACAGGGAAAAATGTATTCGTGTTTCAATCTAGTTCCTTCTGTATATGATACTAGCCGATCTGCCGACAGTACGTTATCTACATCTATAAGGTAGTTTATATAATATAGTAGCCCCCTCGATAAATATACTATCGAACACTGAAATTATTTTCAGACCGGACTAGTGGTTCCTGAGATTAGAGCGTTCTGATAATTAGTATTTACTATACGACTATCTATATATTAGTATTGTACGAACGCTTATCGAGTAATGCATAGTTGGGTTAAGCTGCAGGGTTCATAAATGCAGGATGCTCTGTGAAACAACTGTGCACCCTTGCTACTAACGTTTAACAAGGACCCCTATAGAAATAGACGGTTATTGTTGCACGGGATTACTAAATAACTTCAAGCGTCTGAAGCAGTAACTATTTACTTTGGTATATAAATTTTGAAATTCACATCGTATCTATAACGTAACGTTACTGAATAAGGGCTTTGGGTTCTTGTTCTAAGACTTTTTACGGATCACTTACAAAAGTTGACGACAAACGTATTTTCTTCTGGTGATCAATAGCGATCAAAAGCTGAACTATGTTTTATACATAAGTACCTACGTTTCGTAACATTGTCACATGTATTTCTACACTGAGAAAAATTTTGGCTCACAAAGCACAATATTAGCGTTGTCGATTTTTTATTGTTTGTGTAACAAAATACTTTAACAATGCATTCAAGTTCATTTATGTACAAATACAATGTTATTATTGTGAGACTGTTTGTTGAGGAATTAACAATTTTTGTTAATTCCTCTGTTACGATCACAATAATACTTTGTGAATTTGTTAAAGTTATTTTGTTCGAAGTTCACAAAGTTCAACGTAAACAATCTGACAATATTTTATTGTTACGGTCACAATAATACTTAAACGAAGGATCAAATCTTAACTTTGTTGAAAACCGAAAATTTCAACGTAAAGGATTTCACATAATTTATTTTGAGGTGGGCACAACTCTGCGATGCAACAAAGTTAGCTTAGAGAATTTGACAACTTGGCGCGCGGTGCGGGGCGTAGCGGGGGGAAACTGTATTTTGACTATTTTGTCGTACACGCATCATTCGGTGTCATACTTCAGTGCGAATGGGTGCGTGCCTGGACTGTGATTATTTCTGAGGTGTTCAAAAGTTCTAAGTTCATAAGAACTTCATATAGGTCTACCTAAATACCACAGATTTTTTAGTGAGTGCATCGAAATGGATTTAGCCCAGTTCCTTGAGAACGAAGGGCTCTCACACCTCCTCGAGTTTATGTTGGGTAAGTTTTTGTTTGAAATGTACCGGTGAGGCTGAGCTGAGGCCTGAGGGTGAGGTAGTGGAGTGTATACCTACATATTTTTGCCTTTGCCTGTACGGCCGTATTCAGAAAGAAAGCTGGAAACTTATAAGCGCTTACCGGCGCTTGATAGCGCTGGTCCGTTCTACACAAAGGAAGCAGGTTGAAGCACACCAAGGCAGTTATTTATTAATTTTAAATGGCAGCGCCCAGCGCTGACCAGCTCGTGTTGAAGCTTGTCGGAACTTGTCGGCACCGTTCAGTGCTTATCGGCGTGCGTTCATATATTTTTCTGCGCGGCTTATAAGTTTCCAGCTTTCTTTCTGTACCTATACGGCTTTACACAAGCTTTTGTTTTGCCTGCTGCATTGAAACCTTGTTTAACTTGCTTTCAGTAGAGGGAGTGACATTTGAAATTTTATTACAAGCCAATGATGGAGAATTGTCTGAACTTTGCAAATCAGCAAACACCAAATTTGCAGATAAGATTAAACTTAGGTCTGCACTGGAGAAAATTAACCAACAAGAAGTTAGTCATTTTTAGTAGTTTTAGTAGATAGGAGTTCTATATGCTCTTAGTTTTTAATTATTATTCTATACATTGGAATACTTACAAGTTATACCGACAAAACAAAAGTAAAGTAGTGATTATTAACTTGTTCTTTTATTTTTTCACAGTTGACTTCTGATTTTGAGACTGTATATCCTACGGCCAACAATACATTTGAAGAAAAGTTTCCCCTAGTAAAGCTGAAACTACTGAAACTGCTCGCAGATAAAGCAGGGTCAAACAAATCAGATGACACAATTGTAGAGCTGTTGGATTTAGCTTCTGGTAAATAATGTTTTTAATCCATACAAAAGTATCACAAGCATGTTTAAAAGCATTGATGAATGAGGAAGCAACGAGTGGGGTTTCTTGTCATGGTCATAGCAGCCTGTATTTTCACATTTTGATCTGATTATTTTGACGACCTCTGCGGGCGAAGGTCCGCCTGCGACGCAGGAGGCTGCGGGTTCGATTCCCGCCTGGGGACAAATGTTTTTACGATCTGCAGATATTTGTTCAGGGCGTTCTGGATGTTTTCTATGTATAATAAAAAATATCTATCTATATGTATAGTATTGTATTAAGTACATCAGTTATTAATAAAATATGATTTAATATGAATATGAATATAATTATGAATAAAATAAATTATAGTTATCATTGATGGCAACTAGAACAAGTTTCACATAATAGGTAATGAGAAATTAAAATACTTTTTGTTTATTTAACAGCTGGCGAGGAGCAGGGAAATGTTGCGGCATTGTTGGGGATTGTCGCTTTGCTCCGGCAGATGCACACTGTGACCGTACCGAAAAAAAAACTCTGGCGGCTCACCAGAGATGAGACTAGGAATGGCTTCGTGGCGCACGTAGCATCTTCGTCCGAAATAGGAACATTTTGCATCCAAAGGGACCAATTCAACACTATCAAAGGTATCCCAAGTCAGCCATACATACTGGCAGTAGGGCCATCTTGGACAAATATATATATGTATGAAATTGTAACTGCTGGCCCACATTACCAGGTACAAACAGTTTGTGAAGCTATTAAGCTGACCTACAACTTATACTGGGCCTTAGATTGTGCATACCCTAAGGCAGCTTTCCCGTGTTGGATGTTCATTCAACGGGCTATTTTTGATATCAAGTAAAGTGTTACCCATACATACGATAGGTTTTGATGACCATTATTTTGCATACTGTGTCCAAGATGCTCCTGAAGATGATCCCAGGTATCTTAATTATGATACAATGCAGTATCATTTTCCTTGCAATCTAATCAATATGAGCCATGGTGGGCGGACTTTGAAATACGTCATTTTGCGTAAGCCTTTGTGATTTTTGTAGTTTTTGTATTAAGAAATGAACACCTCCATTAGTTATTAATAAAATTGAACAATCTTCATTCTTAAAGCAGTAAATACCTAGCTAAATAGGGCTAGAAAATATAGTGAGCCAGATGTAATGTCATTTTGCAAATTTTTTGTAATAACTTTTTTGTATTAAGTACTATATAATTATGTAGCATCTCCATTAGTTTATATGTATTTCTTAACTATAGGATCTATTCCACAATTCAGCATTCAGAGACTAATTCAGCAAACATTGCTGGTTGAAGTAATGTTATTGGAATTAACAAACCCAGCTGCCCAGCAATGTATGCCGAATTAGTCTCTGAATTTAAGATGGTGTAATAGTTCCATAAAAATGTAATTTACTAATTGTGATGTTTTATTTACAACTTTAGTTATTAAGTACATAAATGTAAGTAAAATAAATATGTGAGTAACATAAATTAAGTACATAAATGTAAGTAATGCAACTACTTCAAATCAATGGTAGTATTATGCAATTTAAGCTGGCTGTAAATTCAAAATCGTACAATCGTTCGATTAATTAGGAACTATAGGATCTATTCACAATAAATGCCCATAATTATGATTCAAGACAATTTTTTATTTGACTACTACCCCTCATATCAGACACCGAGGGCAAACTATTGTTTTTTATTCGCTTACTCCCTTTGTTAATAGTTTAAAGTTTTGTTATTTGTAACGGTAAATTATTTATAAGTTGGCACTCTGTAAACACAGCATTAAGTTATTCCTACAAACCAGTTGTTACTACCCTATCAGCTGCAAAAATAAACCTTCATGCCGTGTGTGTATCGTCATGTAGTTGGACGTTTATTGTACGTTCAACAACGTGATACGTGACGTATACGTACGGCCTGAAGGAGGAGCGGCTATTGGTAGGGTAGCAATAACTGGTTTGTTGGAATGGCAAACTAAATGTTGTTCATAGAGTTGTCAACTTCGCAACGTACTTTTACTGTAACCACAACAATTAGTTTGCTCTCCTAACGAAGTGAAAATAAATACAACAACAAAGTTCAAAGTAAATACAGTGACAAAGTTTAAACAATATTGTTGTTGTTAAAATGACAATAAACATTTGCTACGTTAACTACATCTAAATGGCAGGCTATCAAACACGTTGCTACAGTGACATAGTTCTGCTGTTATATTAACAATATTTCTGTTGTCGGAGTGACAAAGGTTTATCAATTTATAGTCTGATACTTTGCTCCAGTGACATAGCTCTGCTGTTATATTGACAATATTAATGTAGTCGGAGTGACAAAGGTTTTTCAATTTATGGTCAGATACATTGCTCCAGTGACAAAGTTCTGCTGTTATATTGACAGTATTTATATTGTTAGAGTGACAAATGTTTCTCAATTCATGGTCCGATACATGTGTTATATTGACAATGTTTACGTTGTTATATATACAACGTTGGTAACGTTGTATATATAACAATATTGAAGTTGTTGCGGTAGTTTTGTGAAATCGACAAAGCTCTGGCGACAATAAAAACGTTTACTCAGCCACAACGTCCCTTTGTGGGTTGTATAGCCGCAAAGTTTTGTTGTTAAATTGACAGTATTTTTTTCTCAGTGTATAGTAGAGACCTTGATGACTTGAGGCAACGCTATTTAATATAGTAAATTTACAACATATTCAATAGTAAATTTAAATTAACCGAAGCGATGTCTATAAACTGCAATCAGCATACACTATTGTTCCTACCATTGTTGAACGCTTGTACGCCAAAGACTAACAAGAGCAAAGTAAATGTTTGAGAACTTGCCTATACAAATATGCACAATGCACTAGTACTAGTATTCACCACTGTTCGTACATTTGAAGAAACTTATAGATATGCCGACTTGTGCCTCAAAGTAAGGGGGCTTTGAAGAATACTTTATAATTTACATTATTAATTCCATTATAAAAACAAGTTTTCATAACAGATGTTCGTTCAGAAGAACTTAGCTTTAATACAGCGTTCAGCGTTCCTGAAGTTAAAATTCGTTTTTCTACTATAATAAGTTGCAAATTCGCGTCATAATTCAGCCTAGTATAATGCGGTGCCCCAAACTAATTTCAAAGGATGGATATTTGGGCGGGCCGCGGCGGCGCCCACAATTAGCCCAATAATTCTTTTGCAGGGCGGTAAATAACCCCGCTTGTTTTGAATATTCCCTATGATTGATCATGCAATTTTTCCCATCCTTTGCAGTAATTGGCCTGCTTTATCTTCCTTTCGAAGAAACATCGTAACTGTGTATTGGGGTTCTAAATTCTTGTCGGAAATTTCCTCTGCTTCCATATTTGTTTTATGGGGCGCTGTGCTTGAAAATTGTTGTTTATCATTATTTATCGGCGGATTTTTAATGGTGTAGTCAATGATTTTATGGTGTAGTGTAGAATGATAATTATATAAAACAGGGGTGAGAAATTTATTATATTTATCAGGTTATGCAGGTTATTATTCTATTTAGAAATTGGGTTTATAGGTTATAGATAATTAATTTAATTGATAACTATAATTTAAAAACCAATGGCGCTTCAAAACGTTCAATCTTAAAATTAACGATCCAAAAAAACAGTTTTTTTTCAACAAATTCAATACTAATGGCGTTGAATACAGTGTATAAGTGAAGTGTTCAAACGGATCCGATAAATTGCTGTGCATGCTCTGTTCAGTGCATTCAACCATGCGTGAAACACTCCTGATAGTTCTCTACATAGGTACAGTATGTGACCATTTTAATTGACCAAACCATTTTATATAGATTTTCCATATACTTACGTTTCTTTATATTTTTTTATACTTTCTTATTTCGTGCAAACTGCGAACCGATCCCGCAACCTCCTGTTTCGCAGCCGGACTCACACAGTGTCACAGAGATCATCAAAACACAAAGTGACTTATCATCACATCACACTACTGATTTTTATAACGGTAATTACTCACGTATTTACACAAGATTTGTTATAAAATGAATAGTATACTTACCTAAGTCACGAATATTTTGAAAGTAGGTATCACACTTTTGTTTCAGATCGTAAATAATATTCATTTAAAAACGAAGAAATTAATCATACAAGTAAAATGACCATAAATATATATAACACCTCTGTTGGGGTAACCGACATTGTCTCTTTTTGGGATTGTTTTATCCCATAAGGATTGTTTATTACGCAATAAAGTTTTATTGCTCGAATAATATAGGTGGATTTTGCTGAAAAACTGCTTATAAAGCCTTAATGGCACGCTTTAATGAGATTGCAATATCATTTACCTTACAATTATAATAATCAAAGAGAAGTAGCCAATAGTCTTTAGATATAGAAATCGCAAGAAATAGAAATCTAGATAACATAGCATTGAGCTATTCTGCGCAGATATACTAGTATTTGATTGGCTTCTTATTCTTAAAAATGGTAACTATAATAAACCAGTGTTTTTTTTTTAACACTTATATTGATTTAACTAATCAGGCCTTTAATCGTGATGAATAAAGATTAACCTAAGTGTTTGTTATATCACAATTTAAAACTCTGAACATTATTTCTGCCACTTTAAAATCTACATTCAGCATCAGAATCCATATCAATATTTAATTTTGTCCATAATATGTTCCTTCTGTTCATCTGCATATAATAAATTCAGTGACCCAGTTCGTGAATTACGTTGGGTCAACATACCCACCAATATTTATCACAATGTTCTATTGGTTGCAAATCCAATAAATCTTCTGCTTTGTTTTTATGCTGAATATTTTGAATAAGAATGCTACTATCTCTAAATATTCGCGGAATTATTGTTAGGGTTTTCGTAATTTTACTACCTATAGAAGAGATATAATGGAGATTGTGTCTTTTTAAATTAAATTATATTCTTTGGCTATGTAAACCGGCACGGCTTAAGAATATTACATTTCCATCTCTTACCGTGGGTTCGAACACCGAACACAAACTACTTAATAACATGATTATCGTGATATTCATAATTAGGGAATATGTAGTACCTATGTTAAATTAAAACTTTGTCCCTTATGGTGAGTCACTTATAACATTTCAAGCTTGTTTTTTTTTTATTGATGTATGGTGTTTTATTTTATTGTATTAATTGATATGTCTAAGTTTTGTATTATGCAAAAGAAGAATAAACATATTTATGACTATGACATGACTAACCCAACTTGTATAAGCGTAGTGATTAAATCAAATCCCCAAACCAATAATGGGTTCTATTGGAGAGATAATTGCTCAGGTGGAAATAATATGGCTTTTTATGTATTGCCCATTCCTTCTTTATATCAAGTACCTAGTCATAAATAACGAACAAAAGCAGCAAACAGACCTAGTAAAGTAGATCTATCCCGCCAATATATCTCCTAAAAGCCTCCATGCAAGTTTCATTATTCATAGCCCAGGTGCTAAAATGATCCCAACATGAGCCCAAGCCTGAACTATAGACGATTCACGTCGGTTGTAATTTTCTGGAAGAGCCTTCGGTAATGCGAGCCCGAGTTACTACACTACTTAGCCTAAATAAGATTGCATATACGTAGATATATGTATAGCTTATTCCATAGTCGAGCGCTAACTAAGTTAAGTTTCTAAGTACGTGCTTACGTGCTTACTCGCAAGTATTTGCTCAAGGCTTTGAGCTTGGGAGTTTCTGCAGGAAGTAATTAAAATGAAAGCTCTAATTAAAATAGCTAATTTCCATCGCAAAAATGTTGGAAAATTAGTGTGATAACTTTTTATGTTTTGTTTATTCACAGCGACCTCTGTGGCGCAGCGGACAAAGGTCCGTTTGCGACGCATGAGGTTGTGGGATCGATTTCTGCCACAAAAATTGTTTTATCTGCCAACAACAAAATGTAGGTCTCCCCTCGTTGACCAAATATACTTCACCAAGCTTTCGCTCGTCGTTAATAAGTGTACAGCGGTCATAAGACTTCGTGTTTACCTTCATAATTTCAATTTAACTTCGAAAACCATTCTAAGGTCACCTTGACTGAAACCTTTCCAAGGAGAATTCAATATTTCCATCGTTATAAGAACCTAGAACTTTTATCCAATTTTATAGAGGTCGAACAGTTGAGATGTTATCGTTTTTCTCTCGTTTGAGGAAATGTTGTCTATCGATTTCTATTCTTAGCAACCATAGGTAATGGGAAATATTGTTCACCATAGAAAACATCTAAATATAGTTCACTATACAGTGTTAGAGTTAGACGGCTTGGACAGCTATTATTTCTAGTTATACGGATGTTCAGAACTTGGGGGATTTGGTACTACCAAATCCCCCAAGACTTAAAATGTTATTTTTTTAGGTGAAATACTTTCCATCAAACTATAAACGCAATACCTTTCATGAAAGCTTTAGTAAATGGAGCGAAATAAACATAGTGAATAACCCGGCCGATTTAATGTGCCGATTCAGAAGTGTTTCTGACGTTAATTTATGGTGTGACGTCATTGGGAAAATATTTACCATCAATCGGCACCCTCGAACCCGTGATTAATGTCTCTGTTAATGCGAAATGACGATATCGGGAAGAAATTTCCCCAATGAATTAACCAAAACAAAATTGTAGACTCGAAGAAAGTTGGCGAAATAACAATAAATATTTACATAATAACTGTACTATTCATATTCAACCATATTTTCATTAATTACTACTCAATGTACAATGTCTGTTGGAGCCGGGTTAACTAAGTACATAGGAGCACTTTCATTCCAAAGGTCTTGGGTTCAAACTCGGTCGAACACATAATAATATGGATTTTTGTTCTTGAAAAATAGGATAAGTACCTACTTGGTAATTCTAAAATATGTTATCACAACACACAATTCAATGTTAAGTAAATTATTTTCAATTTCATTACACAAATTTGCAGAAAACGTATAAAAAGTAGCTGGATTATACAACCCGCCATATTATTCCCCACGAGCATTATATTTCCAAAAATGTACGTAACTTAAACCTTGAGTCATGATATTAAATTTTTAATTTCACGTCATAATGTTCCCGAGTAGGTAAGACATCAGGATTTTATTACTCGCGTTGTAAAATAGCTGTTACACAAAACGGGGACGATAAAGATAATTTATATTGAGGAGACGTTCCTACTAGCAATTAATTTTCGGTTATACTCCAAATCATAACGCGATTTTCCTCTGCTCGTTAAACGTGGATATGAGATGAAAGTCGTAAAAATGTGGAAAATCAATTGTATTTCACCTTTCAAATTCTAGACTACTATCTCTAGACTCGCAGTTTTTTACTATAAGTATATAGGTGAAGAAAGTATGATTTCCTTAAAGCGTAATAACGCAAAAATAACTGTTAATACACAAAGATAATTGGAATGGGAGTCCCTGATTTTATTATATTTTGAGTGGTGGAACCGTGCATTGATGTCTTGCTGTTGAGTGTATTGAACAACATCGCTATGTTAATAGGTTATATTTCATAAAATCCCTTACCAAAATTAACCATATCATATATATGAAAGTTTCATGAAATGTTTCTATAGATACTTATTATATTTAATTATGAAAAATGATTTATCACATGAATACTTCCATATTAATGTAGATAATGTAATCGAAAATTCTTTGAACCCCAAGTACATCCCCAGTGATAAATGTTCAGTAAAACATTTAAAGCTGGTCGTCCCGTAAGCCGGGACTGTCACAAGTGAAACATGCAAAGCGCCGGCTTTCCTTGTCACGCGTTCAAACGTCGTGGCGTCTGTTGTTTGAGCCGGTAAGATATGTCGTGGGGCTTCTACGCAGCCTAACGAAGAGAGCATCATCATAAATTCCTCTGTGAAGCAGCCGGCGAAAGTCCACCTACGACGCAAGAGTTGATGGGTTCGATTCCCGCCTCGGAACTAAAAAATAAGCGCTGCGAAATCGCGGAATACTATTTGACAAACCCTAAATTAATAAAATAAATAATTTCATCAAAAGTAACAAAAATCTGTAAAAATCCTAATTTATTAGACAGTAGCAACGATAACGACTGACCCTTTTCAATGTCTGACATAACTGTCATTCGTTTTGTCTACATTTATGACTTTCGGTAAATTTCAATGCTTACTCTACACGTTTAATATTGGTTAAATTAAAAATATCTTTTATATAAAAATCAATTGCTGTTCGTTAGTCTCGGGAACGGCCGGGCCGATTTTGTTGGTTTTGGTCTTGAAATGTTCTTAGTAGCCCAGGGAAGGTTTAAAAGGTGAGAAAACTATAGAAAGCGGGCGAAGCCGCGGGCGGGTCAACTAGTTTTCAATAAATGTAGGTAACGGGAAATATTAAATTATTATGTTAGTCAACAAGTACCTTCTGTTCTAAATTGACACACAAATTGAATGCAAACTAATGTAAAGTGGGTACAATGCAGTTGAGCGATCCTGTTGAACTCGCGTCCAATTATCGGAGAGGACGTACGGCCGCGGCCTCTAGGGACGCTTTATTAGCCCCAACAGCAGTCAGTGCAGCCAACTTAGTTTGCTGATAAATGTGCCATTTCCGCCTGAATAACCGGTTAAATTAATCAGCTTATGTACCAACATTACATTTATTATTTATTTTAAAAATAATATTACAAAATATCAGAGTATCTAGATAAAACTGCATGGGATGGAATCCGCTCCAAATTAAGATATGAGCTGGTTGTTCTTTATGTTTCTCAATTCAGTGCTTATAAAAATGAAACATATTTTTATGTCAACCTTGTTTCTAATGTATAGTTTAATTATAAATTTTAATTATTTTAATATTAGAAAGTATGTAGATACGTCTTAATCTGTACGTTATAACCGAATTCCAGACAAATTGAACGCAAAGGGATAGTGCACGTCGAATGATCCTGTTGAACTCTCCAATTATCCAATTAGTGACAAGCTGCGGCCGAGGATACTTTAACTAGCCCCGACAGCAATGTCTGTGCAGCTAAATTGACGACCTCTGTGGCGCAGGAGGTTGCGGGTTCTATTCCCGCCTCAGAACAAAAATTTGTACGATCTGCAGATATTTGTTTTGGGTGTCTGGGTGTTCTATATGTATAATAAAAAAATATGTATATTATATTAAGTATATCAGAAATCTAGCACCGTTGTATAATATGCACCTATGAAACATGCTTTATCATTAATAAGTCGGTTTAATAAATAATAAGTTTTTAATCAAAACTATTTGCTAAAACTAATTAAGTCCATGAATATGTTACTGAAAGCTTAGTTGGCTTGCCTAGTTTCTAGGCACAGCCGGGGGCAACCGGAAAATACTGGATATTTTATCATAAACTTTTAGTTCAACTTTAGCATTCAGACTTGCCTCCGGAATATAAAATGCAGCATCTTAGCCAGATAAAGCGATGAACTACTTCTAAAGTTCTTTTCAATATAAAAGTTGTGAAATATAAGTTCTCGAGCCCGATTTTATTCGAAAAAATTCGTCTGGCCTTTACCAAATGGAGTTACGTCATAGATTAAAAAAGTTTAAAGTGTTCCGTCTATTTCCGTAAGGGTTTAGCTGGATTTGCGGAGATGACACCAGAGTGCAGGCGTTATTGAGCCACGAGAAGCTTCCACGATATTAAATTGTTGGCTGCGGTTGACCTTAATGACTTTATATTGGATTACAATTTACCATTTGCCCGTTCTAGATTCAAGTGATCCACAGGGTACCCATAAAATTGTAGCCTAGTCACAGTTAGTGCTCTAAAGTTTAAATTATCTCCATTTATATTTAACATTGAAAATTGCGCCGTGTTGGCTAAGTGGGAGCACACTCAACTTTCAATTTGAAGGTCGTGCGTTCAACCCCGCCGCGCACCTCTGCATTTTTCTTCATGAAAATGTATTTGTGATTTGAAAACGCATTAGAGCAGGTAACGGTGGAAGCAATCATCGTGAGGAAACTGTCATGTTTTGAGAACTTGATACGTTTTAAGGACATGGTGTCATTCACCAACCGCACTTGGCCAGCGTGGTGAATCAGGGTCTTACCTCTCTCGTCAAGAGAAAAATCTTCATGCCCCAGCAGTGGGAACGAAAATAGGGGCGGAATAATACAGGAACTAGAGTCACTTTAATAGCTGTAGGAATGTAAATAGTGGTGATGATGATATAAATTTATAAAACGTAATAAAAACACCAACAAGTGTATTTAACAGCCAGCAGAATTCACGCACTGTCTTATTTCACGGGAAAATGCGAAAAGCTGTGATTCAGTTTCATGGCACGCGCACCTAACTTAGACGATAGTAACTTGCGTCAGATTACCTAAATAACTTCTCGGAAACTTGAACGTAATATTAACACGTGGTTATATTACGTATTCCCTGGAAGGCAATAACTTCGGGAGATTATTGAGACCAGCACGAAAAGTATGCTTATACAAAACAAGGAGGTTTTGTTTCACCTGAATAGGGATTTCACACGCGAGTGTACAATATTTTTACGCAAGCCATAAACTTTATGTCGGGTGATAATGATTTTAATATGTTACGTAGTTAGTATATCATATGAATTTAAGGTGTGTCCGGGAGTATGTGGTTCAAACATATCCGTACCTAATCCATATCCATAAAATTGCTCAGAAATGTTTTTTATATAAATCTAGACACCCCGTTTGACCCATACATGAATATAATTGGCGTAACATGGCGTAATAATTTTAAAATTTCATAAGGCAGTTTAAATGCATGTTGGGCACTAGATGTAATATCTCACGTTCCTTGCCGCTTCACTGCGCAGTAGCCGGCCGTTAAAATGCAAATTTACTAGAGTTGGGACATCTTTAGGTCGTATTCGGTGATAAAATTGTCATTTCATCATCGAATGCGGGTGTAACTGAATGAAACCCAAGTCTAGTATGCAAAATCCGGGTATTAATCACTACTTATTAAAGGATCAATGCTTTTTTTGGTGTTAGATGTTGATGTGTGAGTTGTCCAGTAGTATTTATAATTTTATTATTATTTATTATATAAATTTACAGACAATTTTAAATTTTTAAAATGAAATCGCTGTTTTAAACTGTTTAGGAAAGTCCAACATTTTTTACACTTTTGCCCGAACCCGAAACCACTTGCGGTAACCTTAATCCCCGAAGAGGTGTAGTATCCCCGATAAGGATATTTAATACGGGGCATGATCTAGCCTGTAAGCAAAACGCTTAGTTACAAAAATGTATCGAAATTGACCTAGTTTTAAACTGAGTTTCCAGCTAATATTGATAGATTTTATCGCTGATAAATAATTATTTATTATGAATTGTACTCTGAACATACAGTGGACGAAACAAGAGCTTATATTCAAAAAGATGCTATCAAAAAGTTTACATTCGATAGCTTTTAATATTTTACGCATATTTTGAAATAATCTAATATTTTTACGTGTGATTTTTTCTGTTGAAATAATTGTATCTTAATACCTAAAGTCCTTATCAATGAGGTTACTTATTCCTACTCAGAGACTAGTTTATATTTACTGCTCCCTGATGTACGTTAATTTCACAGCAGGATGTTTTTTTATTTTATTGGAATATTCCGTAAAAACCGGCTGAGTTGGCCACACTACATGCCGGTAGCGCTTCGACAAGCAATGTTGCTTATTAGGGGCACAGCCGGAAACTTGAATATGTAACCACTTCACTCTGATCGATCGAATCCAAATTGTTGATGAGGGTACCTAGCTGGGATATATCGGTTACTTGGCGGGCTAGCTTACCTTCTGAAGTTTGAGAGGGGTATGTATATTGAAGTTTATGCTATCATTCTCATAGGTTAGTTTATGTTTATTCGAGTGTTATAGCTTGAAACCGTTAGTATTCCATTATTTAAATGGTTGAAACAGTGCTTGAAACTGTGCCGAAAGAAGTTTAACTTAACATAGAACATTAATCCAATTTTTTTTATTTAAATTGTTGAATTTTGCAGAACATTTATATTATTTTAGAAACTTATTTATTTTAGAAAATTTCTATTAGTTTGCAATTTCGTTGTTCAGTAAGTACATTTATCTCTTGACCTGTTCTATTTAAATAGTTCATATTGAATTATTAATTGTGATAACTTATGAAACAGCATTAAGTAAACTAATTTCAGTTATTATTCTGTCGTATAACATTGTTTTCTCAAGATCTCTCCACAACAGCTCTTCATAATTAAAACAAGGCTCTGCCAACTTCCATCCACGATACAATATTAGTGCACATTCACACAGTCGTTCACGTCCATTTTTAATTATGTAACATAATTCTATAAACACATATTCAGTCTTACTTGACGACTCTTGGCGCAGCGGGCGACGGTCCGCCTCCGACGCAAGAGGTTGCGGGTACGATTCCCGCCTTGAGACTTAAATTATGTTATATCTGTAAATGTATGTTTAACCTGGTTTAACCCCTAACACAAGTTTCAAGCTTACCATCGGGCTAGATGTCGCTGTGTGAATTGTCAGTCGTAATTTTAAACAAGGCTGCACTGCACGTTTCTGAAAATCAACCGTTGAATACAGCATAAGGTGGTACTATTGTTAGGTCAGCACCATACAACCAATTCAATGTATAATCTGCTTAATTCAAACAAGCAGAATCAGCAAGCAGTCCGCAACTACGAATTAGTTTATTAGTTATACAAGCAACGGTTGTACCTACACTTGGTTCGCAAACAATTTGGTGACAGTGCAGATTAACGTGAACGTTTGAACAATACTGAATTCGTTTCAAGGATCTGTCAGATATAAGCATTACGTAAATGGAAATGTGGATGTGTCTTAAACGTGACTTTAGTAAGTTTGTGCTAGGTGGAGTCACCTCATGTGTGCCTCTAACATAAACGTCGTTTTTATAGTTTAATATTTAAAATCTGGGTCTGTTCTTAATAACACTTCATAATACACATGTACACGTCATAATTTTTTTATAGGAATTAACGGCTTATTCCACTCAACCCCAAAACTCTACTTTTTAGTCAATATTATCCATACATTCATTCAACGATCGCAGCAAAGTAATGTTTATTCAAAATAAAAAATATTATAATACTTACGACAAGTCCATATTAACTATGCATGAGCATTTACTATTATTTTAAATCACAATTAGGTAATTAACAATAGAAAAAAAATATTGTAGGTATGTAGCTTATCTTATCTCTACTCAAAGGCAAAGAAATGTAACATAACATCTACGGCTTTGAAGCTATGGTCTACAAAGCTACGGCGTAGCAATCGTTAGCTCTCTGATTATGTGATTTATATTAGATATCGTAAATATTAATTATAATTAGATAATAGTATTATCGTGAAAATAAAAAATATCCATATATATCCTACAACCAATGCAAATAGTAGATATAGTGATATTTTTTTAACAATCATGATTTAACAATAAAACAAACTCAGTAAATCGATGTGCCCACAAAAATGTATATCAGTAGATCTAAATGCCTGTGGTTTATTCGATCGCTCGTTAGCACAAACAAAAGAATGTCTGAAAAATTACAAGCCCGATAACCACTATTAGCAAGCCATGCCCATGCCCAATGTTCGAGGGATATTGTCAGATTAGGAATTTATTGCTCTGTTGCCACTGAAATCTATAAGACAGGTTCCACATGGTACCATCACGAATAATGGATTAAGTTTGAGTCTAAATGCGGAAAACTGAGCCATCTTAACTAACTTAACTAAAATGGTACATCACGTCTTCATTGCGAATCCTGATGTTTTATTCTTCTTGTTATTATGTTACCCGAGAATTGGGTAGAAACTTCTAGAATGTAGTGGCCTAAAAATAGTAATACTTGATCTGTAATAAAAAAAATTATAACAGCTGATGTCGTCTTCTTCTCTTCCCGCGGATGTCCTCAAACCGACGTTTTGTGTGGAAGCGCCTTAGGTTGCCTTATGGGAAAACTTTCGTATTCAAAGTATTTGTGGAGCTGCCTTTTGTTCGTAGCAACTATCGGACTTCGTTTATTGAAGGGCATATCTGAAATGCTTTCAAGGTGAAATCTAAGTTGTGGCCAGTGACTCAAAAAGATACCTGATTTCTTTGCTTGCATGACTCAAACATTATGTATTAAGTTTAAATATCAGTGTGAGATTTTTTTTTCAACATTTTCTAAAAAATAATGATTACTATCATGATTAAATTAGACGTGCATGAAAAAAAGTAAATCAATTATTTTAACTTGCTAATAACTTTGAAAGTCATCTCACATCTTCAGGTTTTTTATCTTTTTTCTTTAAAAGAGGTCTTTAAGGAGGACTTTATTATAAACCGAGAAATTGCGGAATGATAAATAAAATAAAAAAATCGTGTCACGCCCAAAATATTGTTTCCAACCAAAGAGTAGTGTGGTAAAGAAAGTTCATAACAATGTAAAACAAAGTCTGCTGCTCAACTAGTTGATAGATTCCCGCCTACGCCAAGAAAACAAGAAAGACAAATCCGAGAGTTACCTGCGACGAGTTTAGGACGTGTTAGATGACTTCGTGGATAGTTGCTCGTAGTTTGTCAGGAATAATGCGGGTTTCGAAGTCACTAAGTGAGTTTGACGTTTCTTTGTTATTTCTACGAACGCGATTGTAATTATTCATGTAGGTACGTCTAGCATCCATTGCTCGAATGAAATAAGGTTGGGTGACCAACTAAATTCATATGACAAGGTAAAAAGTGGAGAAACTTATAAAAAAAGGATATTCCAATAATTTTTAATATCAATAAACGCATCTTTAATGTTTGATAACATAACGGGACAGTTAAAACTTAAAATTCAATTTATTACAATTATATATTTAGTGTTCATGTCTCGTCAGTTCTTTCAAAGGCATTAAAGTAAAAAAATACTTACTAATATTCTGATAATTTATGCTTACGAGAAAATTGTAGTGTTTTCTAGTTTCAAAACTTCTGCTTCCATTTGCCCGCATACAAGTATCTCGTATCACCCGCATTTATGTTGAAACTTTGACTGGGATCATTTATCTCGAGTGCTCGAATTGCATAGTTCCGAATTTTGTAGTTATTTTATTTTAGAGCAAGATAAATTTGTGTGCACTGTTAATGCAACTTTAGTTAAGTAATTTTTAAAGACCCTTATCTTTTTGACTATAGAACAAAGTAAGAAGTATAGACAAAATATACACCATCAGAAACAAATCTAAAACAGACATACTGTCGCATATAAACCACCATAAATGAACATTTTAAAACTGGTTGGCGTGGGTTCGACTCCCACTCGAGGACCAAGGTTACGTTGTGACCATGTAATTTTTTATACCATTTCTAATTGTTTTTGAACATTCATTCATTAATGATTTAGCATAAGTATATGAAATAACCCCGTTGCTACGTTGTGATTTCATTTATTCATCGTTGAGTAGGTTATTTTACAATTTAAACATTATCATTAGAAACAAAGGTTATTAATAAAGTTAACTTGTTTGATATAAGAAAACAAATAGACTAAATTCTGAAATCATACAATTTCTGACTAAATCAACTGCTAACATTTTTATTGAAAGAAACCAACCACAGAGACCTCATTTTCTTTATGCTATTTGAACGAAGAAATTTTTAATTAAAACTCGGAATTGGCTGGCGACTGTTACAAACTTAATTATGAAATCACCATTGGTTTTTAATATCCTAACAATAATGTAAACGATTTACACATATTTGTTCCGGTTTCCTGGGTTTTCTAAATAATAATTTTAAAAAAGAAATAGGAACCGCTTCATCTTATTTCAAATACATCAATAATCATTACATTTATTCAATGGAAATATCGACTATTGTTGCAATTAACAACGAGGATTTAAACTTTATTTAGGACCCACCTTTATATTTACGATCCAGTTACGGCTAATTTTGGGCTGAAAACCGCGGGTTGTAAATCGAAACGGAGTGAGGCATTAATCACGTGAGGTTCGGAGGTCCAACTTACACTAGATTCCGTCAAAACTTGCACCAAACTGCGGCTTTCACCATAACAACCTATATCATGAATACATTGGGGGGGTCTTCCCAATAGAACCTAATAGGTAAAGATCTTTGAAGCTTTGGTGCAATACATCAAAGTAAGTTGGTTAATTGCTTGGTAATGGTAGGTTAGTAATATTTAGCTATAGTTAGCTAAATATTAAAAAAAAAACATTATTCGATAAACACATTAACATATTAACACTCCGTTAAATAGAGGCATTCTGTTGTCATTTTAAAAATGGGCCCCGACTTTAAATATTTTTTTTAAGAAATTGAATAACGTAGATAATAGCGTCAAACAAATACCTAAAATAAGCCTATGGAAAGTATAGGCTACGTAAATAATAAAAAGTTTTTATAGCATTCCCTTTATGTTTAAATCAGTGGTTAAACCAGCATTCTATGTAAATGCAGCTGTAATCTCGTCACTGATTTAACGCCGGTCATCCCGAATATCATTGCAGAAACTAAATTAAACCAATCGCCGTGATTACACGTATTTAAGCTAATCTGTGTTTTGGCAGGGCACATTACACTTCCCTACAATGTTCTCATAACATTGAGATTAATAGCCAAACTTGCAACCACAGTATAGTCATAATCATCACATGAACAACATTCTATCTATCTTTATTAAAATATTATTTATGTATGTAAATTCTATTAATTATATCAGAAATCGTTACACAAGCTTCGAGCTTACGACGACGAGACTAGATGTGTGTGCTGTGTGAATTGTCCAGCAATATTTATTTATTCACTTTTAAATATTAAACACATTAAATGCCCAAGCTCGGCGATGCAGGCCAGGTGATGGCCACACCATGCTTTAGATACGAGCGTGTGTCATGGACCCTGATAATGTTAAAATACGTGCTCTATCGACGAGCTTGCCACATTTCTACTTAAATAGTTGTTTATAGTTGTTGTTTACAGAATAAAAACTAAATTTTATCTAGTCTTTATTCGTATAAAATGAATAAATCCAAACTTATCAGATTTAGAATGGCAACATTGTTTCACACTCCGGTTAAGCTTTAAGCCCCGGCTGGCTCTTATAATCCTGTAACACAAACTCACGAAGCGAGATAAACTTCTAATGCTAAATTTTTAATACAGTAAATAAGTACTAAACATTTTTGATACATTTTTTAGTTTTCGTTAGGAGCAAAGTATACAGAAATTGCATACTTGTATGCATACAAGTATGCAATTTAGTCATATGACTTCTTGGATATAGTAGGTACCACAAGATTCCATAGATCTTGGTTCATTGCTTATTTATTTATTCATCTTTTACTGAACAAATACAAAAACCAACTAATTACATCGCATCTGCGGAATTAGTTTAACATGCGGATACAAGCTAATATTAATATTTTATTAATTAGGATAACAAAAAAGTTAGAAAATAAACTTGAAATTTTACTCTTAAAATTATGTTTTACAAAAATATTTAGAACGTTTAAATTATTATTATACCTACTTTTGTACCTAATGGCATATTATTTTTTTCTGTAAATCAATCTTCTCAGAGTACTTTTTACATCTAAAGATACGGGATCGTTGCTCCTTCTTCGAGGTTTACTACGCATCATTTCGCGTTTTAGCTCTTGAGAATTTTCATTTAATATTCCTAAAGATTTCAAACCAGCAACTTGTGACATAAACAGTAAGGGAGATTGGTGTAAGTAACACCTAGCTAGGGGCAGAATCGTCACACCTGAAAATACAAGGAGATTAGCAATTATAGGCCAAAGAAACAATCAAAAGAACGGTGTTCTTTCCACAATTTTAGATTATAAACACCAAATTTTTTAAGGCAAATTAATCATTATTTTTAATTAGCTCTTCCTGTCCCGTGGCTGGCCAAGGCCTAACAAGATACAAAATTTTAATGATAAAAAAAATTAACACGCAATTTAAAAGAAGGTGCTTTAGACGTCTATAAAAACGCACAGCAAGCGTATCTATTGCACAATATTGTATTAATATAAGTATTGTAGTATTCAGATTCAAACAAGCGGTAATATTATTTTGATTTTATTTTCGATGGATCATTGTCTTTAAAACGCCGAAAAATGTTTTAAATCAGAACGCTGTTCTTAAACTCGTACTTACGTAGGCCGGTTACACACGAATACAAGTCAACGTGACAATGATTGATCATCATCTTATTTATCGAACGCGTTGCGTTTTTATCGAAGATCTGAGCGCAAGCGGGTGCGTACGTATCTACGCAGTAAGTGGGGCACGTGTGGTTGCAAGCTTGGTGCGCCCCCACGATGCTGAAGTCAGATACGCGTCTTGCATTCTTTTTCAACTCTATGCTCTCTTCTCGAGGTGGGGGCTCCAAATCGCAAAGCTTGTCTGCTACTCGTTGGACCACTGAAATACATTTTTTATTCCTGTGAGGAATATTTATGTGATACATCTGCTGATGAACAATAATTGATGAAGCAAGAGTAGATGCAGTGAACCAGTTGAGGCTATGATGCTGATATGAAAATCAAGAAGAAATAGGCGATATTACGAATTTAACTAACGGTTTCAGTATTGAAATGTCATTACCCATTACTGGAAACGTTTCTCCCCAATAGAGCCATAATGGGTCTTGTGGATTAGCTCTTTGAAGTGGCAATGGGCTGGCCATATAGCGAGAAGAACGGATGGCCGATGGGGCCGAAAAGTTCTCGAGTGGAGACCACGGATCGGAAAACGCAGCGTCGGACGTCCACCAACAAGATGGACAGATGATCTGATCAAAGCTGCCGGTTCACGGTGGATGCAAGCTGCATCCGACCGAAACAACTGGAGATGTTTAAGGGAGGCCTATGTCCAGCAGTGGACGTCCGATGGCTGAAATGATGATGAATGATGATGATGGGTCTTGCGGTATCATCATCACACTTACCAGACAGTTTGGTGATCCCTTTGGGAAACTGTACGTAGGTACCTGTGTAGAAAGTGAGAATGAGGCGTTCTGTATAACAACTAATTTTCAATGAACAAACCTACGTTGTCTTCAAAACGGCAGCCAATTTTTTTAAGATGACAAGCGTTGAGATATTTAGAAGTTACGATATTCCCATCCCAGGAGCGCGCGCTGCCACACACCAAGTCCTTGATATTTGAGCACTCTATTTTATCGCAGTCAGGTGGGTACTGTAGCACTGCAGATGTTAGGTAAACTGAAAGAAAGAAATAATGGTTTTTTTATATCAAGCGCGACGAAACAAACGGAATTTCTTTAAATAGGTTGGTAGTATACCGACCGTTAATAAACTGGGAAGACTGACGTAAGTGGCATGTGCTTAAACCTGCTCTGCTAATGCTCTGTGCATTCGCCCCGTGGCTTAAACAGTAAGATTCGAGCTAATAATGATGATTACACCAAACCCCCTGGAAGTGGGCCTAAATGGACCCACTTCATCCCATCTTCAGTCTTCAGTCCATTCATTATGTTTTTTTTGTTTTTTTATGTTTTTTTGACTTAATTTGTCAAAATATATTTTATATGTATCTTTTAAGATAAGATAAAATCATTTTTTTATTAAGAGAACATCATTTTCTGCGACATTCATAGATTTTATCGTTTCTCAATCTATTAGCAAGGTCAGAAAAATCCTCGTTGTCTTCGGCATAATTCCGACTAAATAAAAATACCTCAGATTAAGGTAATCCACCGTGAGCAAACATTTTCGTTCGCTTCGAATATTTTCTTGTTTTCTCCCAATTTGCCTCGTAAATAATAGGTAAAATTGTTGTTGTCTCTTTTCCTTAATTCCCCTTCTAACGTATTAGGGGGTTCTTATTAGCAACGCCATAATAACAGTAATAGGCTATTAGGACCCGGGATATTGGGTTGTTATAGGTATACTTATGTATAACATGGGTTTAGTCTGAAGTTGTTTTAGTACGGACTAATTCTGTGGCTCAGAGACAATTGGGACAGTTTATTCGGCCAAGTTGTGATCTAATTGTCGCTTTCAATTTTTATTATGTTGCAACAATTGGGCCAATAACAATAACTTCAAACTGCCTCTTTTTAGTTTTAATATTTTCACCAATTTTTCAAGTATACCATTTAAGCCGGTTAAAATGAAAAATAGCAGATTAGAATAAATAACGTGAAACAAAATAGGGCAACGCTTATAATCATGTAAATCCAAGCTCCCTCTGAGCCCATGTTGATTTCGATATATTGACGTGTTTTTACATGAGTTCCGTTTTCCTCCATCGTTCGACCTCACCGCCCCCGCAATTCCGGTTCCGCCGCTCAAAAACAACCATACATTCTATCTGGTTTTTACATAGTCAAAGGATGTCGTTTTTATTACGCTTTTGGTTTTTGACCGACCGACCGCCTATAATAGCTAAGACGTTATTAATTTAGACCATGTAATATACTCGTAGTAGCTGTTCCCAATTTATCAAAATTATATCTCTACACTTGCAGCTTTACTCGCCTTTTATGAAGTAGAAGTAGTCTATGTGTTATTCTGGTATATTAACTATATTATTGTTTCATTACAATCCGTTCAGTAATTTTTGTGTTAAAAATCTTTATAATCTCTAAGATCTACCTTATAGAATAGGTTTTTAGTTTCTTTTTTTTCAGTCATTTTTCTAAAAGGAAATTATTGTTTAAAAGTTAGAACATTTTTGTAAAACTGTGTAACGAGTATTTTTCACTTTTATGATTATGAATCCAGTTTTATCTGAAAAGTTAAATATTTCGAATGAAAAATTAAACTTACACTGAAAGATCAGCACAATAGTCGTAATAAACATAGCTATTTCCATTTACATTGCACATGAATAGGCTGAATCGGCCATGACTTTACTCAGCGCCGAAATTACATTCAAAGATTTACGGTTCAAAATTTAATTAAAATGTGATAGGGAATTATTGGATTTTTCGTGATTGCGTGTCGTTAGTGAGACATTTATTTTGTGGAAATCTCTGGCGGTACCCAGGATACAGTTTCGGAATCTTGCCATTAAGGATTGCTTGAACTGTGTAATAGATTATACCTACTTTTTTTTTATTATTTCGGTACTAAAACAAGGCTATGTCGCTAAGCGACTAGATTATATTTAAGAATGTGACAAACCTATTGTGAGAGTTAATAAATATACATATTATAATATTTTTATAAATGCTACACGTCCTATGAATATGAAAAAAAATTGTATACTAAAACAACGCTTTTCATATTTAAAATATAATTATAGGTCATCTTATCAAATTATACTGGGCTGGATATCTAGGCCTTCGTTTCGCTTTATATTATGTGCCAGTTTATTTGGTGTTTTTAAATATTGGCTTAACCATAATAATATTATACTCAGTATTACAACTTTGCATTTCTGGTTAATTGACTTGCCTAGTGTAATAAACATTATTATAGGGCTAAATAAATGAATCTTTAATCTTTGAATAATTGAGTTGAATTAGAAACAGATCATTATTGTTCCAGAATGCCCTCTCCTCCCCTAAATTGGACCCTGCAGTGAAATTATTCTGTCGTATGGGGTAGAGGGGAATGGGCAAGGACGTGCCTGATTTATGAATAGACGTTAACTTTGGAGGCCGCGGCATTAGCGAGGAGTGATTGCCCGGCGATAGTGTTGCCATGCAGATAAATTATATCTAAACTACCCTCATTTCACTGCTCTCGCAATCTAGGGAATCTTGGGTGTTTACTGAGGAATTTTTGTTTTTGCGTATTGGGTATAATAATGGATAAATATTAAAAATACCATTGAAAAATAACATTTTTAATACACAACAAAATTATTTGCATTTGATGAACTTCACTCGTGTAACCGTTGTGTGCTCTTTCTTACTTCTGAAATCAGACTTATCAAACAATTAAGTTGAAGCTTACAAAGCACGGCGTGAATTATTATTTTGATTTGCGAATCGTCCAGCAATATTTTAATATCATTAATTTACATAGTAGGTATGTTTCGCAACAAATACTGAAAACTATAAATAGTCAGCTTTTTCCAGTTGCAACAAATGCTTGCAGGCCTAGGAACGTTGAATTAGAGCTGCAATTTGTTCTCAGACGGCGAAGTAATGGGCAATACACTAGGCTCGCTCTGTTACCATGCAGACACATTGCGGGAGCAATTAAGAACGGTCAAAAAGCTCGCATTTATTGCAAATTAAGCACGTTAGTTTATAAAAATAGATTATTTATGTTTTGCAGCTTCGCCATAAATTTTAATGGATTTTTTCTTATGTTATAAGGTTCTTCCTTTCCTTTCCTAAAACACAACTTACCAGCTTCATTTTAAAGAAACCTTTCGGATGAAGCAAGAAGATTACTTTTATAAAACAAGGACAAGAAAAAAACAAATAGCTTAATATTTTTTTTAAATAATCTAGAACGTAAGTTTAATGTTTGTACTATAAGTAAAACAATATTTTTACACATCCTAATTATAATTAGGATGTATGTGTTCATTACTTAATGATTACTTACATATTCCAGTGGCTTGAACCCCATTACACTGGAATGAAGGGGTTCATAATTTATGTCCTTTGAAATGAAAATGTCCTCGACTCTCAGATAAACTTTAAAACGTTCCACAGTCAGATTTTATTAAAATTATTTTACTGTTATTGCAGTTGTTGCTGAAGCCTGGCATGAGAGAGACGCGTGTTCTAATCCTAACCTGAGTAAAAATGTTGCATTGCATTTTCTCTTTATTTTCTTATTTATACCTTATTACATGATACCACTTAACTATAAATAATTGCTACTTTTGTACTCTGTGGCTTATATTGTGCGACATTGCGTATTTTAATGCTGACTAAAAGATGCGTAGAGCAACGTGAAGTATGAATACGAAGTTGTTAGGATCTGAAAAAGAAAATGATACACTATTATAGTTTTAATAAATTAACATTGAAATAAATATTTCAGTTAAAATACAAAAAATAATAAT
Organism: Chloroclystis v-ata; assembly: GCA_963691955.1. NCBI lineage: Eukaryota > Metazoa > Arthropoda > Insecta > Lepidoptera > Geometridae > Chloroclystis > Chloroclystis v-ata. The sequence continues at coordinate 10,873,941 of OY829905.1, forward strand.
GAACTGTTGGGGATTAGGGGACACCAGTCCTGAAATGTTTTAACTCATAATAATTATAAAATGATGTTTTTCATACAAGAATTGTTAAGATCGAACACTGTTCAAGTTACACAAAATATAACTGCGCTTATAACTCTTATATAAAAATATTTCAAAGTTTTTCATAAAATTGAAATTTCAAGTTCAAATTCAAAACTGATAACACGACGAGCAATCTAAAATAAAGGTAGGTAAGGTATCGATTTATTCCCTAATGGCCTCTACACACCAAAGCCGGCGGCCCGCCGGCACAGCCCGCCGGCTTAATGCCGGCGGGTTAGCCCGCCGGCTTCAGAATGTCCAAGCCGCACGACTTTGCCGGCGGCAATGCCGGCGGCACGACAGCCCCGGCATGTGGTGTTCTAGTAATGAAGAATGTTACTAGGTATGCCAAATCGCTTGAAATGTTGTATCAGTAAAGCCTGTATGTATACAAATATACTAGTTTTTGTTTAGTTAAAAAGTACCTAGTAGTTTTGATTTTATAGGCATTCAAAGTTTCGAAAAATATCGAGTCTCGCTAACAGTCACGTGAGCGCTTGTGACGTAATACCACAACTTCGCGCGGCCTACGGCCCGCTTAGTATCGCCAGCAGATTATAGTAGTAGTGCAACAGCTTGCGCAGTATTTTGATGTGTTTTCGTCCGCGTATTAAATTAATAGTTTAATAGTAGTACTTAAATATTATTCGATTGATAAAATGGATGAAGATAACTCAAATAGTAGAAGTACCTACCATTAAACTTTGACGTTAAAGACATTAAATATGTATTAAAGTTTTGTTGCTATTGGTAGGTACGTAAGTATTTATTTATATATAGGTAGGTACCGCTCTTCTTAGTAAATTTAAATGAACAATACATTGATTTATGGCAAACTAGCTTCTTAGTAAATTTAAATGAACAATATATTGATTTATTGCAAACTAGCTTCCTCCAGTCTTCGGCCCCGTTTTCCTCAAGAACTGTACATTTTCATAGGATTAAAAGTAGCCTATGTGTTATCGTCGTCGTACGGTTACAACTTGTTTTACTTCTAAATCGGAAACTAATTGATGTATCGAAGTAATTCTTTCACGCGTATTTTTTATATTAGACATAGAATATGGAGTGCTAATAATCAAAATTAGGTAACATTCTTTATTGCCAAATACGTCACTACTCTATGAAAGCCGGCGGGCAACTGACTGAGTGAGTGGAGAGGGATGCCGGCGGCCTGACCCGCCGGCACAGCCCGGCGGCCCAACCCGCCGGCATGATTGTAAAAAATAAGGCCGGCGGGTTGGGCCGCCGGGCTGTGCCGGCGGGCGGTGTGTAGAGCGCTTAAAAAGTTTTAGTAAAAATACTAGATCGAAAAATAAATTTCATTTATATCAAGTAAATGGATAAAATTGTTATAGACAGTTTTAGGTGTGTAATTTCAGTCTAGCGCCTGACTTTGAAAGGTAATATTTTTCATTAACTAGCTGACACAGTGTTACTAGTTATCAAAGAAACAGAGGATAAAGTCTTTAATATAATAAATGTGTACATAAAATGATAATTGTAACATCAATTTTAGTGAACACTTTACGTCTACGTCTGTCGAATTAGGACGTGTCGAATGATATGTACCTATATACTCGTATATTAATTCACATCAAATATCACATTTATACATTAGCCATCCGTTGATATTTGTGATTAGTATTTGTTTTTGTGTTTATTATTCGGCATGACATAATTCGACAGACGTTATCACTCTGTTATCAGTTTTTTTTTGGCATTGCTGATTTACTCGAAAATATAAAAAATAGCTCATGATATTTTGGAATTGATACATCTACATTGATACATTGCCACTGTTTATATCTAAAATAAGTATACCTACTGAAAGTAAAAACCTTTACCGAGCTGTAGGTAGCCATAGTGATAGCGCTGAACTTCAGTGCCGTAAAATACAGCGGCTTTTGGGATCTGCAAGAAATATTTATTACCTTACCATATCTATCAATATAATTTGGAAATTGTACGAACTGCAGATATTTGTGGATGTTCTGGGTGTTTTATGTGTATAAGCAAAAATATCTATCAATGTACATATGTAATAGTCTATTATGTAATAATCTTTTATTATCTATCTATAATATACTTACATTAGGAACACATAGTGTTTAGTGTTTTATACTCATGTTATTCAAGGACTGTCTGTTCTTCAAATATAATAAAATTAATAATCAATTAATATCAATAATAATCAATTATTAATCTATTTCAGTAAAAAAGGGTACAAATTACTGTTATATAGGCCAATTTTTCAAGCCTTAGCTTTATCTAAGATCGGACTAACGATAATTATCAGGCGGTTGAAAAATTACCCTTTAATTGCCATTCATTTGTAAACTTGGTACGATTACTTAAACTTGTCAAAGGAATTTGTATTTCACTTTTTAATACAGCCTGACTTTATACTGCCCGCTTCTAATTTAGTAAAAACATCTTTTTCCACGACAAATTAATATTCACATACTTATTTCTACTCGGCTTGAAATAAACGTGAGCTGCACGTCTCGTTTCTTGAATTATCGGTAACACGTGAATTGTCAGTAACAGTGACGATTGTGATTTGCGAATAATATACCCGTTTTTCCCCCGAAGGGTTAAAAACGGTTATTTCGAGTCTAGCCTAGACTAGACCCACTATGAGATTACGTTCTTTGTTTTCTGTGTAGGTTCGACGTATTTATAACAAACCTTCTCCTTTCCATCTAACCTTCTTGCATACAGCGATGCCTCTCTGTCATCTGCGTCTGTCTGCTTGAGTGACGTGCTAGGATTTCCCTTCAGTACCTTGCGACGGCAAGGGTTAAAAACCCGTGGGTCTAGTCTAGGCTAGACTCGAAATAACCGTTTTTAACCCTTCGGGGGAAAAACGGGTATATTTAGAGGTCTGAAGCCTAGACTAGACCCACTATGAGACTTGTCTGTTATCTGCCGGCGCTCAAGAGAGAAAGAAAGGGAGCGTATTGTGACAAATAATAAAGTATAACATACTTTGGTAAAAACTTTGATAATATTGTTTAGCAACAAAAATACACTACGATACAACAAGCAAAAATAAATTTAATTTTCTATCACTTAGACAGGTCTGAACTCTGAAGTAATTTGATAGACTAATTGTTATTGTTGTAGTGTACGACCGGAAAGGTGTACCTACTTATATCTTTGATATAATGCTTTAAAAAGGTCTGTTATTTATATATATATATATATATATATATTTTTTTTTTTTTTTTTTTTTTTTTTTTTTAATTTCTCGTTTTTTATAAACTTCATCAATATCTAGTCTGCGGTGAGCGACTGCTGCAACTGCGACGGAATACTTCCAGAAGAAGCCCCAAATTTAGCATCTTTAAATTATTTGGACAACCATCCATCACTTTTCGACTAGCTGCCTGAACTTGTGTTCAGGCAGGACACGTTATAATGAACAAATTATTCAAATTATCTCTAGCCGATCATCTTGACGCAAAAGTAGAAATCAAATACTTAACCCCAAACAAAATTAATTAAACTTCTTATCCATAATTTACACATAAATAACCAACCAGATTGTTGATGTAAATTAGAATCACAAAGGAATTAGTATTTGGGCCATAGACTTGGGTCAAATACTGGCCAAAATGTAAAAGATAATTCCAAGCCTTCACATGAAATTCGCAATCATGTTAAAAAGTGCACTCGGCGTCCCGAATGAAAAAGAAATAATTTCCAAACCTCTACTGAATCTCTTTCTACTTTGAACTGAATTCTCAACTGAATAACTTTTAGGACATGTCTTTCTAAAAAGCGTTGCTTGTAATAGATTCTGACCTATGGAGATTAGTAAAGTACATACCACAGATTTGTGGACCAAAAAATTAAGGCTGGAGCTAATCACTCAGATTTATGTAAAAAACCCAGGTGTTCTGGACTAGGATGTAAAGATCTATGAGATTTGATGCAGTCCATTTCCACCTCATGCAGGGCTTATGATACGTCCTGAAAATATTGTCACGCCATGATGACTTCAAAAGACATGGGAAATCTAGAAGGCCATCCTCTAGAAATTTTGAACCACCCCATATTATCCAAGATTCCTTTAATAAGGAAATAACTCTGGACTAGGTTTTTTGGTCCTCTTTTCGATAAAGTTTTTCTAATATCATGAAAGGTGCCGCTGTTGCCCTCATTTTCAGATCGGACTACCAAACCACCTACTTCCACCGTCCAAATATGACCACGAAAGTCCCCGTGGTACGATACAGGTGGCTGAGAACTTGCGGCATCAGATATGGTGACGGAAAAATACAAGCTAGATCTCATGCCCATCTCCTGGTGCAAGCCTCTACGTAAGCACCTTCTGGTCTAAGGCAACTATACGGCTGACCTCTCAGAAGTAAATAGGTTGACTTGAGGAGTGCTCTACCTTTGAAATATCTAGAGAGCGATTTCATTTGCTAGCGTCCACTCTGGTTATGTCTCTATGTGTGAAAGATTGTCCGCAGTCAGTTACATGATACAACCATCCTGGAAAGTCTTTGGCGGAAAGATGGAGCCGAAGTCGATCGGCAGTTCTAATAATCTCTGTGACTAGATTTAGTAATATCATCGATTTTGTACCACATTATTTTGAATTTAGGCGACCACTGTCTTGTTCTCGGACTGAATAAGTCTGGACTGGATGCACTCCCTCGAGTTATACTGACAAAAATTTAACGCCTGAAGTAACCACCCACATCTTGTCTGCTGCAGTGTCAGTCCTCTTGCCGATGATTCCACACCCCTTGCCATTTAAACCACCACATGTCATTTAAAGATTTATGTCATTTATTTCCATAAAATCCTAAAGATCACTTGGACAAGTCACTGCACCCGATCCTAAAGCTGAGGCGTCGGTTTTAATAAAGATCACCGCTGCTTCGCGATGTAACGGACTTGAAATCTTGAGATAGACTAGCCACCAAAGGCATTCTGGAATCGTTTCCTGAAATTGGCAATTAAAAATCCCAAATTCAAAGTTTGGCAAAGGCCATAGGCGCCGAAGTAAGACTAAAATGTAGACAGGTCATTTGATAAAGCAGGTCTTGAAATCTTAGCATTTAAAATCTTCTGTGACTTCCGGCTATAGGGACATCATGATAAATTCTCTAAAGTCAAAATTTTTCTTCCCATCGGGTTTCACTTCGAATATAGGGAAACCCGTTGGCGTTGGCCGGTACCGAGGCCCATAATGTTTGTAGCTCCAGAATTTCTGGTACCGGATAAACCAAGATTTATAAATGCTGTTTCTAGACAAAATAAATTCGGTGTTAATGTTGAGGGTGCCCCTAGGTTCTGTTAGACTTTGCTGGGCTAGCTGCTAGGCTTTCTGGTGTAACATACCGGCGTATAAATATATCAATATTTCTTTTTGAAATTCCAATCGTAATACATACTTATTTTCATTTTTGCCACCCTTCTTAGAGGGATTTTTTAGGGTTTCTTACACCATTATATAAACCACCATGCTTTTTGTAGACCTAAAACATTGAACTGATGTGGAGGCGTTACCATTAACGCCTGCAAAAAAGTTGTCTTTCGCAGAAAAAGACAAAGTAAGTTGGTTTTCTGGCGGTCCAACACACATACCGTAGGAGTTGGTCTGATACCGAAAGAAACTTTAGATCAGGACCCAATAAATGCTTTTCATGGCTTCTAATATGCTCTGAGCTGATGATCTCCCGTCTTCTCCAGTAGCCTCTAGGAAGGCCTCCCTCTGTATTAAAAGTCCATGAGTAAAACCTTCCAGGATATGGTCAAACTAAGCTATCATCAATAGCTATCATCAGATAAAGGTGGATTTACTTTCGAAGCCACAAAAACTAGGGCAGTATGTACAACTTTTTCTGCCTCCAGGCAGATGACTCAAATATCTCATTAGACACGTGGGTATTATCTACCAACTTAGTGACGGCCGCGTTCAAGGCACTGAATATTTCAGCTTCTTTGCCAAGGTCTGGGCCAAGATGCTTTCTTGTTTGCTTAGAGGTTAAGCTGGAGTAAAAAAATTTCATTAGAAACCCTTTCATTATCTATGGACTCGACCACATAAACTCTTATTCTCATAGACAACATAGGCGACGGCTACCGTTGTTATTGTCTTATATTTATAGCTTTGTCATTGCCCTGACGGAACAAAAGCTGAAGTAACATTTTTCTACTATAAGATAATAGTGCATTCTCCATAAGTATTTGCTGAGCCAATTTAACTGAAGCGTATATAAGAGCCCGAGTAAACGTTCATGCCATAAGTTTTATCTTTAAGGTCTTGTACGACCCTTTCATGAGCTCCGAAAGGAGAAAAGCTTAAGCCAACTCTGAGGTAGGAACTGTAAAAAGAAGCTTGTTCATAAACTGTTGATCAGGTGGATCTCCAAATAGCTGTTCTTTAACATAAAACATAACTTCGAACTTTAGCCCACTCCTTAATTTATTCTAGAAAAGTAGGAGCAATTCGCGGAACAATCAATGCACATAAAATTCTGCATCTTCTGAAAAATCGAGAAGCTCTTAAGAACATTAAGCATAGGCATATTTAGAGAAAAGTATGCTCAAGCTGGCTAGGTGAACTGAAACATTTGTATTTGTTTTGTCAACGTTGCCAAAGTCGGCTGACTTGAACCGACGGCAGGTCGTTTGAAGCAACGTCAGGCAAATTGCGCCGACGTCGCGGGACGACGGCTCAAACCGAGCCATCGAACATATAACTACTCCATTTAATAATAAAATCCTATTAAATTTAAAGAAGCGTCGCGCCGGGGCATATGAACCGCCAACGATAGATACTCCATTCCTATTGAGAATAACCGATTTGCTAAAAGTGGAATGCACGCTTTAACGCGGTGATCTAGGCTATTTGAGCCAGAGACGTTTCAAAAAGAGCCGTCGTATCGGGGCATCTGAGCCGCCAACAATAGATACTTACACCATTCCTATTGGTTAGGAATAACCGATTTGCTAAAGGTGGAATGCACGCTTTAAAGTGGAGATCTAGGCTATTCGAGCCGGAGACGTTTCAAAAAGAGCCATCGTATGGGGGCATCCGAGCCGCCAACAACAGATACTTACACCATTCCTAATTGGTTAGGAATAATCGATTTGCTAAAGGTGGAATGCACGCTTTATGTGGTAATCTAGGCTACTCGAGCCGGCGACGGCTCAAAACGAGCCGCGGCGTCGGGGCATCTGAGCCGCCGACAACAGATACACCATTCATATAGATCATGAATAATCGATTTGCTAAAGGTGGAATGCACGCTTTAACGTGGTGATCTAGGAAACAGTCGGATGGAGCTGTTCCTCTAATAGTAACAAGTGTGGGAAAGCCACGACTTGATTAATCGTTTAATAAAAGTGTAAAATCACTTACCTAAAAAGCCCATACAAACCAGGCGGTCACCCATCCAAGTATTGACCGAGCCCAACGTTGCTTAACTTCGGTGATCGGACGAGAACCGGTGTTTCAACGTGGTATGGACGTTTGCCGTAGACTTGAATATCATCGTAAATTGTAAAAGCCACGTTCATAAAAAATGAAAACGTTAACAACGTTAGACTATGTGCTTTTATACGATAATAATTTAGCTTTATATAATAAAATACGTCTTCACTAGTGAAAAAACAAAGCGTACTAAAGGGAAATCCTAGCACGTCACTCAAGCAGACAGACGCAGATGACAGAGAGGCATCGCTGTATGCAAGAAGGTTAGATGGAAAGGAGAAGGTTTGTTATAAATACGTCGAACCTACACAGAAAACAAAGAACGTAATCTCATAGTGGGTCTAGTCTAGGCTTCAGACCTCTAAATGTAGCTTTTTATTCTTGATATACATTTGAATCCGGTAGATCGTCCAGGTGTTTAGGTAGTTATCTGGTCCGAGTGTGTTCTATTTACCAGTATTGTGTACCTACATGTACATATATATGTAGATATGTATAAGCACACAATTACACGTAGATTTATTTACCTTTGTAACATCATAAGTAGAGCTTTGCGGGAGCGTACGTCAGCTTTGTACCAACCGCTCTCATACACCGAGTCCGATACACTCACACTCTGAAAATTATACATTTGTATACCTTTTATCAAATTAAACTACAAACTATACTATAATTATCACCCCTATTAATGTTCCCACATCTGGGACACAGGGACTTCTCTCTTGACGGCAAAGATTAGGCCTTAATTCACCACGCTGGCCAAGTGCGGGTTGGTGAATGACACATGTCCTTTTTTTTCAAAGTTAACTTTTCAAAGTTCTCAGAACTCAGGTTTCCTCACAGTATTTGTCTTCACCGTTAGATCACGCGTTTTTGAAGCACACAGTTTTTCAATAAGAAAAATCAGAGGTGCGCGGCGGGGTTGGAACCCAAGTCGATCTGAATGAAATTCGAGTGTGCTCCCACTTTGCCCACACGGCTCTTGGAAACTATACTATATATTAATATAATTATTATTTGCTATGTTAAAGCGGTAGATAGGCTCCAAAAAGATTTACTAATGTTAGTTAAAACACCGTAAAAAGTAAATATTTACAATAGCGTTCTCTTACCACTCTGAAAATATCATCAGCATACCAACAAACAATTCCCATTTGTGAAACAGCAGCGCCAAAGAATAGTTTGTTGCTCAACGTCGCCCACGAATCTAGGAACTATAACAGATCATATGTAATCATTTAGATGGCTTTCTATTTATTTTATTTTATTATTATTGTTGCTACTAACGCTTGTTACTCGCGCATATTAGTAGCGATAACAACGCACTAGCACAACGCGCTAGCATTGATAAACGTCCCGGACGAATGTGGACTAAATCAGCATCCATCATGATGAATGATGTCTGCATATATACAAAGGTACGACCGTGTTGTGTATCCAATATTTATGTTGGTTTAATTTCCCACGCTTGGACTGTTAACGCAAAAGCACAAAAAACTTGACATTGGTAAATGTAGCGATTGCTGTCGTTTTTGCCGTAACCAAGTTGCGTTTAAATCGCGACAATATCTCGTTCGCAAAACGCGCTAACAAACAAACAATTTACTCAGCGCGTAGTATTTGTATAATCTGAGAAAGTATAGTTTATTTTACTGCCATTATTCTAAAAATCTTACCACGATATTAAATGCACAGCTGCAAATATTGATTGAGCTTATAACAACATTTATAAGATTGGCCACTGCAAATGCTTCCTCTAGATCATTTGTGTATCTAAAACAGTTTAAATAACTTTTATAATTGATTTATTGATGTCGTTGTGAAAAAAATGTCCAGCAATTGTCCAGCAATAATTGGTAATCACGAGTCTCCCCTATAAAGGAAGATAGCCTATTATAAGTCTTGGGGAATTTGACATGATCACCACATATACCAACTCGATTCAGTTTCAGTTTAAATATTCTTTTTTGATAGGTACATAAAATAGAAAGGATTTGTATAACTAGTGTACATTATATTATTACCTAGTTAAACTTATAATACATTTAAATTATTGTTTTAATTTTTTTTTTAACCTAGTTGGCCTACCTTTTGCCACATCGTGGCCGTCGGCTGAGACTACTAAAACTAAATTACCTATCGCTATTATTATGCGATAACATTTAATTCAATTCAATCAGTTTGTAATGTTGTGATCTAATTTTAATAAACAACTTATATACAACTAGATGATATGGGGGCCACGTCCCACACAAACATAACTTAACGCGGACATAGTCGCGGGCACAGCTAGTACTAGTATAAAGTATAAATCTCACTGTATAAGTCTCTGGTGAATCTTCACAGCGTCTGTAATGCCATCGTAGCAGTCCACAGTTCCTACATTCTTCTTAATGTCGTCATCAGATATGAGACTACGTATTTTCACCTGTAGGATGCGCAGGAGCATGCTCATGTGACTTGTCATCGTCATGAACAATAGATCTGTGCCCAGCATCACGAACACTGACAACGATCCTGGAAGGAGACCATACAAATGTAAAATAAATATTGCTACATAATTCACACAGCAATATCAAGTTTGGTAAGCTCGAAGCTTGAAGAAGTTACGGGTACTAGATAATCTGATACACTAAATAGAATATACATACATAGATTTTTTTACATTATAGAACACCCAGACACCCGGAACAAATATCTCCAGATTGTAAAAATTTCTCTTCCGAGGCTGGAATCGAACCCGCAAAATATGTGACCTTTGAATTACTTAAAATAAATATAAATTGTTCTTTACTAAGTCTAAAATACAAAGTTTTAATATTTATATTTTTTAATATATTCCAACATCTAAACTAAAGCTGTCGCCATTACCGAAAACCAGTCGCCCAGATAGATAAATATATAGATTTCCACGTTGGAATTGAAACGCGTATCTTGTTTTTCCTATCCGAATATGGCAGTTCCACATCCGTTCAATCATTCTGCACGAGTACGTATCGAGTGCGACTTGTCTGGTTTCCGCGTATAATCGCATGTTTCACAGGATGGTATCAAAAATATCAAGTTTGTGGATAAAAAACGTGATATATGAAAACAAGATTATCCTGTATGTGTGCTCGGAATGGAGAGTTTTCTTTAATGTGTTTTATCCGTGAGAACTTTTCGAACGTTATTTGTTAAATACAACAAAAAGTTTTTAAGTGATATCAATATATATATATATATCAATCATTCATTAGTTAGGTACCAATTTCATTACAGATTTCATCCTGTATTTATTACGGAATTCAAAATTCTAAACATATTTTATCATCAGGGATCAGTGTCATACTTACCTTTGTTTTTTAAACGCTACGGTCAATATTTACCTCCACAAGTCTCAAAGAAGAAAGTCATTTCATGATATATGGGCTTAGATTTGTCGAAAGGATACTGCAATAAGAAGACGTATCCCAATTCTGTTGGCGTTCCTCGCGCGTTAAAGTACACATATTCCACAATCGGCGTTGATCCGTACATCAATATACCAACCAAGTTGAAGAAGGTATATACTGAAAATAATTGCATCATCATTTACAGGTAAATCCAATTAGGTAAAAATAAAGCGTAAATTCAATTCAAAATATAGTATAAACTCGCCTAGAGTTTGGACTTATGACAATGCTGAATCAATTTTTATTTCCTAAATTTTGATTTTTGACTACGGAGCAATGTAATAATAATAAGAAAATTAGAACACTAAAAAATAACTAAACTTTAATGCACATACAAAGGAACACAAAAAACGAATATTTTTTACAAATAAAAAAAGTTAAAGGGGCGACTATATATGGCATCGCAATAACTGCTTTTAGTAACTATAATCTATCATAAAGCCAGAATTCTTAAAAAGACTTTAAAAAGACATGATACCTATGTGTTTAAAATTTGAATATATATTTTAATAATAATTATATAGGGCTGTACGTACAAAATTGGCTCTTCTTTAGAGCAGAAATACTCTCCTGTTTGATGGCCGCTACCTTGTCGTCTTTTACATCGACTGGCCAGATATCGGCCAGTTCCCTAATTAGCTGCCTGAACTTGTCTTGCTTGTACCATATCGTCAGCAGCTTACAAAAACCTTAAATAAGAGAAGTTTAGATACGTTTTAATGTTCAATTTACCCAAACCAGAGCAAAGTTATTGACTGCCGAGGCCCAAGAATATTTATGAATGCTTTAAATTGATGATTATGTGTTATTGTTGAATAGGTCAGTCTTTTAGCATGGTATGGTTAAAACATATTGTTTGTTTTTTTTTTCAGATAATAGGCCTATCATAGTGTAACAAAATGGAAAATTCAAATAAAATATCAAATCGACGGAATCAAATCGCTATGTCACATTTAAATAGTGTTACGATTCTAATAGACTAAGAGCCTGTGATGGCCAGACCTTCCTTTAATTCACAAGCGTGAAAATTCTCTCATGTGTATGTCTAACATAGGTAAGAATAACCCCCAAACATGAAACCTGGATCGCGGTTCCTTTGGGAGATAACAACCTTTTACCTGCTATCTCCCAAAGGAACCGCGATCCAGGTTTCATGTTTGGGGGTTATTCTTACCTGTGTTAGACATACACATGAGAGAATTTTCACGCTTGTGAATTAAAGGAAGGTCTGGCCAGACCGGGCTCTTAGTATAGACTAACTGTCTGTGATGGCCAGACCTTCCTTTAATTCTGAAGCGTGAAAATTATTTTATGTGTATGTCTAACATAGGTAAGAATAACCCCCAAACATGAAACCTGGATCGCGGTTCCTTTGGGAGATAGCAGGTAAAAGGTTGTTATCTCCCAAAGGAACCGCGATCCAGGTTTCATGTTTGGGGGTTATTCTTACCTATGTTAGACATACACATGAGAGAATTTTCACGCTTGTGAATTAAAGGAAGGTCTGGCCATCACGGGCTCTTAGGTTATAAGTTATAATTTAGGATTACAGAAGTTAATACTAACTCATAACTCCATAGCCTGCAACGTGTAGATTACTGCCGATTAGACCTTGTATAGCATTAGAACAAGTCTTCATCTGATGGATGACGTACGAGTATTGCCCTGTGATCATGTAAATCAAAAACACGAACGTTACGATAAACCAAAAATTTTTCTTCAAGCGGCCACGAAAGTTTTTGGATCCATTTTCAACTAAAGACACTCCAGAAGTATAAAAACACATATTGCATATCCTAAGTGTTTCGTTTATTTCTTCAGTCGCAGAGTTTTTTTTAGCTTCAACTTCAGTCATTTTGATAAAATTAAACAAATTATTTGTACTATAATTCAGATACACTTACGATGTCGGAATGACTGGCCGAAATAACAATACCATACCAGCGCAATTGCCTGAATTTATACCTGTCAAGTTTATGAGGTAATATCTAATATTAATATGTCCGATAACTTTGATTTGGGACGTACTTTGTAGTCGGTATTACAATCAGTAGTATATCCACAAAACTACTTAGCAAACTTTTTGGACAAGATTTGTTCCGTAATGATAGGCATTGAATGATATTACGAAAGTTTTTATGATATTTGGAAGGTTAAGTGAAAAATTATATATTAAGTATTTGTAATCTAATATTTATAAAGATCATAAAAGTATCATATTAAAGAGAAATACATTTAGAGTGCCGTATCTGCCTGCCTAAGATTATTATCACCTTCTTCAAATCACCAACCTGTCTTACTAGCGTGAAGCTCAGGGAAGTCTATTCAACAGCAATGGAACTAATAAAACAATTTTTTTTAAATAATTTTTATGGTAACTCTCAAAGAAAGTAGATGTATCTAATAAATTACAATGTTGCCGGTTTTACAGCGGGAACTATAAAAGCGTGGATTGAAGTTTTTATATTCATGTACATTGATAACTTAAACGTTATACTCATATGTAACTAGCAGTAAAATAACATTCTAAAAGTAATATTACTGATGTTATTTTATTTTTTAATTTTCATAGAAAAATACGTGTCTTATTTCAAAAATATTCAGTTTATAGTATGTCTTAAATGGCGAGTTAAAACGCAAAATCCGTAAAAACGCTAATGTATTATTATATTTATTTTAAAAACCTGGTATTTTTTGCTATATTTAATATTCTAAACGAATTAATTATAGCTCTTGTCCATTGCTCCCATGCTGCTTAAAGGACGAGTAGAGCAGCGTGAAGTAGGAATATGAAGTTGTAAGAATCTGTAAAAAAATATCCATAAGTTTATTTTCTTTATTTACGATTATACGATAAATATTTATTCCAAAGCGGGAGTCGAACCCGCAATCTCTTTCGTAGTAGGCAGGCCTCTAACCGCGGCGCCTCACAGGTCGCCGAATAAGGTTTATACTGACTGAACTATATGTGGCCATGGTGATAGGACTGAACTTCAGGGCTGTGAAATATAACGGCTTCTGTGATCTGAAAAAATAATTAAATACTTTTAATTTTTAAACTCATTGATTCACTTAAGTTTGCTAAATATTAAAAAATTGTATAGAAGAAGTTACAAGATTACAACGTAACCTCGGTCTACTCGAGTCTTTAGGCAATCTATAAGGTGATTGATTACCTTTGTAACATGACGAGCAATGCTCTGCGCGAGCGCACATTGGTCCTGTACCACCCACTCTCGAACACAGCGTCAGAAACTCCTATACTCTGTAATTATGTAACAATGTAATATTATTTTTACCAACTAACATGCATCTTCTACCCATTTTTTCTTCCAAATAAAATTTATTTTATATACTTATTTTATTTAATCTTGACGTATGTAGCAATAGTTTGCAATTGGGACTGGCTTATGATCTTTTACGGCAAAACTGCTGAACCGATGTGGTTGTCAAAACTTAGTATGGAGATTGTTTAAATCCTGATAAAAAAACCATAAGGTTTTTTGGACCGTGGAAAATTTATGGGAATACCGGACAATGGTAGTTAATAAAGTACATACCATAGAAATGATCCTAAAACTGGCAAGATTATTTTATAGTTTGTCTGATAAAGTTACTCACAGTTCTGTAAATATCGTCGGCGTACCAGCAGACAATACCCATTTGCGTGAGAGCCGCGCCAAGGTAAAACTTATTGCTCATTGACACCCACGAATCTAGAAACTGGAATAAAAGTTATCTTAACTATCCTCTCATTAAATTGTTGGTTTTATTTACTACTATAATGATTTTATACAATTAATTTCCAAAGCTCTGCATTAAATAGCGATTCACTTTGTTGCTGTCATTCTTCAATGTGAAATTCGAATATGCAATTGTGAATCATATTTTCACCTTTTCAGTAAATGTTCAATGGAATTCTACTTTTTATTTTAACGTTTCACTGAAATATTTTGTTCTGTTTTACAAAATGAATAAATACCTAAGTATTCAAGTATGAAATGTGCACTTAAATGTTTAAATTTTATACATTTCCCAGATTTTGTGTAATAGGTACTACCTAAGTAATTAATCTTACCACAACATTAAAAGTGCAGCTGCAGATGTTAATAGAACTCAATAGAACGTTTATTAGATTGGCCGCCGAAAACGCTCCCTCTAAGTCATTTGTGTACCTGAAAAAAATATTTAAGTATTTATAAATATTATACAAAACAAACATCAAATAACAAGTCAAAAGACGGATTCGTCAAGAATATTATACGCCATTCAATTACATATTGATTTCATTTTATAAAAGCGGGAATTACTCACGTAGGAGTGTAACAATGAATAGTGTAACTCACGAAAATTTTGAAAGTGACATATTGATTTTACCAATAATCAATATAATTTAAGAAAAATAATATTTAGCAAAATGCAACGATTGCCCAGGTATTATTTACTTATTTAAAAATTCTTAGAAACTCACTGTATAAGCCGCTGATGCACTTTAACCAGGTCCATAATCTTGGTGTAGTAATCCAAATTGCCAGTTTTCCTTCGAGTCTCGTCTTCATCTATCAAACTACGGACCTTCAGCTGCAGAACACGCAGCAGCATACTCATATGACTTGTCATGGTCATGAATAACAAGTCAGTGCCTAACATCATTGATACTGACAAAACGCCTGTAAATATTAAATTGCCTTTGCATTTTAAGCTTTTTTCGCGAGAAAAAATAACTATAGAACGGGTCTACGAAACCAAACTTTTCTACTCAAACTATTTTGTATTAAATTAAATTACACCGCATTGCATTGTCATCGGATCGTTCGCATTGTCCCTACCTTTATGAAGGAGTTATAATTATTTAATAAAGTTTAAAACCTACACTGTTCTAAATTATTGAGTCATTTCTTAATTTGAAAATTGCATGTCTTAGATTACTTGCTGTCCCACTGCAAGGTTTTACTCCTAGGTATATAGGTATATTTAAAATATCAAGGAGTTAACCACCCTTATCTGAAAACGTTTTAAATTTATTATAACCGTGTTCAGATAAACAGAGCTCTTACAATAATTTATACCTGAGCAGACCTCAAAGAAGTAAGCGAACTCGTGATAAAATGCCTTAGTTTTATCAAAAGGGTACAACAGCTGATATACGTAGCCGAACGGCGCGGGCTTTCCTTGAACTTTATAGAATAAATACTCAGCAACTGGTGTTAAATTGAACACCCACACACCAATCGCATTCCAGAAGGTATACACTGAAATGAGAATAAGATGTTTTTCAGAGAGGCATACCTACCTACTGCTCTCTAAATTGTGTGATTATTTAATTGTTTAATTCGTTCAAAGTTTTCCAGGTATCATTTCTGAAATCTTTTAATGAAATATTTTATATGTAAGTTTTTTAAACAGAACTTAGAGACAAAACTGAAATTAACTAGCGATCTCATAGAATTAAACTTTGCGCCCAGAGTCCATTATACTATGCTTTCGAAAAAATATGGTCCCCATTTTGTAGTAGATAATGAAAGTTTGTTTTCGAAAAAGCTAGTCCCTTACTACACTGTACAAAAAAATTTACATCCCGCTTTAGTTATGGATATGGTTATACAATACTCACAGATCACGGTCTTTTTTAGCGCAGACAAGCTTCCCCGTTTGATAGCATCTATCTCATCATTCTGAACTCCGACTGGCCAGATATCTGCGAGCTCTCTTACGAGCTGCCTGAGCTTGTCCTGCTTGTACCAAATAGTCAGCAACTTACCCTGGCCTGAAATAATTTACTATCACATAATACACGTAACTCTGATAGGTAATTCCTAAAATCACTCTAAATCAATTTTTACTTTGTTGCAATATAGCCCGGCAGTATTAGGCCTTAGCAGGAAATTGTCCTACTAAATGATAGGTGACATTCAGTAGAACTGCTTCCTACTAAACGACAGCTATTTTTTATAACGGAGTCCTGGTAATTAGCCATTAAATAACTTAGAATCGCAGTAGGTATGTACGATCATAGCACTTAGAGTTCTGACTGTTGTGTTGACGCAACCTTTTCGGGATACAACTTACTCATAAGACCATAACCCGCAGTATGCAAATTGCAGCCAATCAACCCCTCTATTGCCCCCGATGTCCCGATTCGGTAAAAAACATATGAATACTGTCCCAGCATCAACAAAAACAAAAGCGTAAAGGTGAAGAACATAGCACATAACGCCCTGAGTCGTCCACGAAGACTCTTAGGTTTGTCTTCGAGTAAGGATACCCCGATACATTCGAAACAGTAGTTGCACATTCGAAGAGTGTTGTGGATTTCTTGTCTAGCGATTTCTCTTTCTTCATTGTTCATTTTAATATTTATTTAATATTAGTTTAGAGCATGTAAGTTTTATATCTTTAGCATTCGCTTGAATGTGGCTGAAAGCTCAGTAGGTATTTCTTATGTAGGTAAATGAAATGAAATATTTATTTGGATTGGACTTCACTGCATCGAAGCCACTATCACTATGTGAAGAGATTAGTTTATAAATCATAAAATTGCTTGAATATACGTATATCTTTTTAATAAAAGGTTCATTGGTTTACATGAATTTGATTGAGTAATTTAATTTTGAGATGTTTTTCATTACAATAATTTGTGAAAAAAGTTTACCGAGTGGTTAAAACATAATTTTAATGACCATGAATATATGAATTACAAGAATAAAGAAAAGTTTTGATAAATGCACAAAAATGTAATAGTAATAACTGATTCATTGCTTTGCATTTATTATAATGTACATTGACCCAAAACTTCGCAAGATTTAATTTGGATATTAAACTTATATTAGTAGCTCAGAAGTTTAGTTTTGAAAAGATAATAAATTATAAATTAGATCCATGGTTAGATAAAATTACGAGTTAAAAATAATTATTAACAATAGCTTTATCATAAACCTGTAACGGAAATACAGGTCATGTAGATGACAACATGACATGCCATGTGTGTCTATCTATCATGTAGTTCGTCGTGCGATTCCCAATTAAATGGCTAATTACCCACTGCTCATAAGTAATATCGTGTAATTTGCTAACCTAACCCTTCCATACTATGACGCAGGCTTTTTTAAGGTAGCATCGTAATTTTACATTAGCTTGTTTTTTTAAGATAATTCTTTCTTTCGGAGTCGGGGTCATGGGCGTCGCTAGTTAACCATAAACTATAATTATTGTATACTTACTAAATTATTAACTTTGTCTTATCCTAAAACAGGAATCTATAAGTACCTATATTTTTTCTAAAGCTAATTATAATTATTTTTGAAAACGTGTTTACCTTATAGAAAAAGGATAGGTATAA
Organism: Chloroclystis v-ata; assembly: GCA_963691955.1. Classification (NCBI taxonomy): domain Eukaryota; kingdom Metazoa; phylum Arthropoda; class Insecta; order Lepidoptera; family Geometridae; genus Chloroclystis; species Chloroclystis v-ata. Next base: position 10,892,254 of record OY829905.1, read on the forward strand.
ATACCTACTGGATTTAAGTTATTTTTCCCAAGAAAACAAACATACACGTGTATTGCTGACAATCAGGAAAATAAACAACGTGAATTTCATCTCAATTGGCACATTTGAATAATTTGCGACAGATCCATTCCATCTTTTTCCTTCCCAATCGTAAAATTCCAAATCGCTGACGGAGCTCAACGCTCCTGGATCCTATCAGAACGATTTCCTTTCCTTCTCTTTCAGTTCAAAGGTCACTAATTTACTTGATTGACAATTTCGTCGAGTTCATTGAGCAAGTCGATTTCCTACAAATCAAGAATGTCGGTCCACGCGTTCGGCTGAAATCCATTAATTATTTCCAGCGCAGTTACAAACTGTTTGATTTCGGACCCAATTAATGCAATTTCACCGCAAACGATGTCAACTGCAATCATTGAATACCTACGTCGCATAGCGAATAAACTCGTCCAATTTCGCTGGATCTCTGATGGCAGTACTGATTCAGTTACGGAAAGTCCAATTTCAGGGGTTTTGCTGTAGCGGTCGGAAAATTTGTGAAATTATCTTCATGCATGGAGCGCTACAATCGCGTAAATAGGTAACATACATATAGACAATGATTTACTATAAAAAATCATTGCATATAGACGTAAACAGGGAGGCGATTCAGAAAATAACTAACTGCATGTTTGAGATTTTTTTTGTATGACATGCTTCATTCGTTCAATTGAAAGAATATATTTATATTCTTTCAATTTAACGAATGAAGCAAGAATTTCATCGGCTATAGAGCTGAATAGAGGCCTAAAAGAATAAAAAAAAGAAACTTTAAACACGTGTCTTAGTTAAGTAGATACTACTGGTACTGGTAGATAAGCACATTCATGCAAACAACTATCAAGTAAATATCCATCTCATCCTAAATTGCTAAAGTCGCGCGCCTAGCTGCCAACAACTTATAGTTCGTGCAACTGCAGCTAACAAACCAACTCTCAAGTCCAAATTATGCAGATTATTCGCCGGGTGCAGCACCTGACCCCTTATTTACTGTTATTACGAATCGCCTAAGGTCAGTAAGTAGTAAGAAGATATTATATAATATAATTATAATAATAACTATTTTATTAAGCATACATATATTATATATACTAATAATATATCTGTAGGGATCGGTCATGGAGAAGGTTATTGGTTTTCAGATATATTGTGTTTGTAGGCTCAATATAAATGATACTGAAACTATATGGACGATTATTCGATTTTTTTCTGTATGTTTGGATGTATATTCCGCCATAACTCTTAAACCAATAATCCGATTTTGATGAAATTTGGTATATAAATTCACTTATTTATTTTTCTTACTTCGTTTTGTTAGCTTTGTTTTAGTTTCAGGTCATGCGTAGGTCGTTCGAAGGTTGTCTGCAAAAGTTTGATATTACTCTAAAGTTAACAGTTTGTTGATAAATTGTTATTGGAATCTTAGGTACAGAATGTGTGATATTGAATTCTTGCGAGACTATACTAGATGTAGTATGACATTGTCAGGGTAGGACAAAGTTTCTGCTTTATCAGATGTTATCGTAATTGATATTACGGTTGTTAATGATGTTAATCACTACATATTATGAAATTAATTCGCTGTCACTGTCTGTATGTTTATCTTTAAAACTACACAACAGATTTACTATTATGCCTTAAAACTATAGCGAAGCTCTCTGCTGCTGTGGTGTGACCTCCCAGCGTGGAGTCAAGCTTTGTGGCGCGCTCCTGATTATGCGGTTGTGAAGAGACAAAACTATATAGTAGAGTAGACAGTAGACGTGCTTGGTTATATTTATTCTTTTCGTTCATCTGGAGGACGTACCTTAATAAGGCATACTTCTGACCAGAATTAGTAACTACTAATTATGCCCGAATTTTAATGTTTGGATTTCGCAAATTATATTTTGTGACTGTTTTTAATTATAATCTTAAAAACAGTCACAAAATGTGTTTATAAGTGATTTTATATTTGAATATTCTTTCTTGATAAGAATGAAACTATAAAAAGGCTTAGAAGAACTCATTGGTTTGGCGCGAGGCGAGCAAGCGAAGTAAGAAGATATGTAGGGGCTCTGACCGGCTTATCCACTACGAGCGGACTTGAAGCCTTTCTACAAATTTTGAGGCGGATTTTTCTGGAGATATTCCAAGAACACTGAAATTAAATTACGGTCTCGCCTCGTTTCGAAAGACTATTTATTTTGAGAATTTACTCTATTTTATCATGCATGGAAAATAATTTATAAGCTACGATAAGGAATTAAAGCATATAGCAAGCATAACCAACCATTTATGTACCTACCTAATAACATAAAAGCTACTTTTTACTGCGAACAAACACTTCTTTTCGCAGTAAAATTCTTTTTAGCGACGGGGTGTATACTTAATCCAGCAGTTGTTTCCTATACTGAACAAACAACGAATTTAAGAGTTTCGAGTTTCTATTACACACCATTAGTGGTCGACATCCAAATCATCAAAACTATCGTGGCTTAACATTCAATGCCCAAGCTCAAGACACACGTGCCGTAGACGTGTTATGGGCACAGATAGTGTTAACGCCTTTCTGACCCTTGGCACCAACGGCTTGCACCTCTGCAGGGTGGTACTACATAGGCCGGCACCACACGGCAGCATATCCCTGGCCTAAAATCACCCCTTGTCAGTCGTTGAGCCTAATATTTTATTCAATAAAACCTAAATTCTCGAGTTAACTCAAGCCTATAATTTAGACGACAAGCATTATTTCAATTTAAATGTCGATAAATTATTCTTGCAGCCTATCATTACATACTTGATAATGCTATTTCCAAATAACTATCGAAACTTAATGTCTCATTTATAATACACTAGCTGTCCGCCCAGCGCGAATCACAGACTTTCCCGCGGTAAAACACAGCCCACTGGACATTACACACAAAACGTAATTAATATTAATATATACGTAATTATTTAAAAAACAAACATCAGATATCATTTTAATAAGTTTAATTTGATATCATCTACATGTAGTTAAGTGAATTTCATTATTAAAAACCTAATATTTATTAACATTTCGTAGTTAACGATATAAAAATTAAAATTACTTGAAAGATGAATAAATCAATGTGAAATACGAGTACGACGTTGTAAGAATCTGAAAAAAATATATTATTAGAAATTAAAATTAACTGTTTATTAGGTACATACCTACCTAACTTACCTACTCGTAATATTAAACTAAAAGCAAAATTTAATAATACCCATCTTTTAAGGGTTGATTATGATGGACTTTTTCTTTTATATTTGTTCCTAATTTTGTTATATAAAAAATACAATAAACCTATAAAATAAATAAATTAGATAGATAGGTACTTACTGAACTATACGTGGCCATAGTGATAGGACTGAACTTTAGAGCAGTAAAATACAAAGGTTTCTGTGATCTGTAATTATGATGACATTATTTATAATTATTATGTACAAGTTAAAAGTATAGGGTTTTCGCAGACCTTACTGTTGCTTTAATTTATTATTTCAAGGTTTTGTCATTGATTCATTTAGGTATAAAACAGCTGTAAGTAATAGTATTTGTTGTTTACCTTTGTAGCATTACGAGTAAGGCTCTGCGTGAGCGTACGTTGGTTCTGTACCACGCACTCTCATACACAGCATCCGAAATGCCTGTACTCTGAAATTATATTAATTAGTCTAACAATAAAGTCGCCAGCAACTAAACAGGTTGTAGATATGGATTTTACATTCGCCTAATTTTATTTTTTATTATTTTATTCACATAGATTTATGTTTCAATGTAGATCATATTGTTAGATAAGAATTTTAGTTTCATGTGCATTGATATGTGTTTTGTGTGGCAATTCTATGACGTACGCGTATATCTTTAAATCTAAACCTATTCGGTAGCTGGATGTTATCTATTATTAATTTTACTTACAACTTCTGATATCTTTTCAGCGTACCAACAAATAATTCCCATTTGAGTGAGAGCCGCGCCAAGGAAAAACTTATTGTTCATTGCAACCCACGGATCCATAAACTAGAAAAAATAAAATTATTTTCTTATTCTTAGTCAAATCGGAAAACTAGGTCCCAATAAACAATAATTTATACTTACTACAATGTTAAAAGTACAGGAGCAAATATTGAGAGAACTCAATAAAACGTTAATAAGATTTGCCGCGGCAAATGCCCCTTCTAAATCATTTGCGTAGCTAAAACACAGAATTAGTACTTAGTGACTTAGATGATGGTGCTAACATACAGACTTCATTTCTACGGCTTTTAATAGTGCACCAAATAATATTTCTACTAACAAAATAACATAACATAAGGATTGTAGAGATAATCCATTCTAAAAATGAACTCCCCTCCACAAAACCGTGATAATTTCAACGTGTGAGAGGAAATACTTATTGCATCACTATACTTGTGTGCGTGCTACAACTTTACTGTAACATTGGCTCATCTGTCTGTCAAAGTGATACCGTTTGCTTATACGTTAATGAACATCCAATGACAAAGATCAATTTATGTGTGTTGTAGGTATCTATACACCTTTTTGCATATGTACGTGTAACCGCGGCGGAGGGCGTTTATTTTAAAAATGGTTTATCTCTACCACGCTTTTACACAGCCAGTAGTTGACGAATACAGAACGATTTACAATAATTATATTATTAATTCTCTAGTTAAAATATTCATCAATTGGTGCCTTAAATGTGGTGCTTATATAATCTGAGCTCTAAATGGGAATACTTTACTCAATCAGCCGCTGATGAATTTTGACAAGATTTAAAATCTCTTTGTAACAATCGATTGTGCCTATATTCTTCTTTATGTGGTCTTCATTTATCACACTGCGTAGTCTTTGCTGTAGAATTAGCAGCAACATGCTGATGTGGCTTGTCATTATCATGAACAACAAATCTGTACCCAGCATCATTGCAACCGATAGTATTCCTAAAATAAAATTAAGTTTTGATATACAAAGACTCTTAAATTGAATTTGGGGTGAAGCTTGAGTAAAGTTGAACGCAAACACTTCTCTAAAAAAGGTTTAGGACCTTTTTTAGAAACCTTTTGGTTCATCGTTTTCAGAAAAAGTAAGTAGTAATTTTAAAATTTTATATTAAGTATAATGCACCTGCGCAACACTCGAACACGTACGCTAATTCGTGATAAATAGGCAGAGTTTTGTCAAAAGGATACAGCAGTCTAAAAATGTAGCCATATTGTGATGGGTTTCCTTGTATTTTATGGTAAATCAATTGCACAATTGGTGTAGCAATGTATACTAATATACCAATACCATTCCAAAATGTATATACTGAAACAAGTAAATTAAATTACGTTTTCATTGTTTTAAAACTAGTGAACAAATTTGAAAGCAAAATGCTTTAACGAAATTTGTCTACCCCTTAGCCGTTAACAAAGTTAAAGGGGGTTGACTTGGGTTACAATTACTTGACATTTTATTTATAACTGTTGTATGAAGTGTTTGTTCCTTACACATAGTATTTCTCTTTAGATCAGAGAGACTTTTTCGTTTAATAGCAGCTATCATGTCCTCAGCATCGACTGGCCAGATGATAGCGAGCTCTCTAACGAGCTGTCTGAACTTCTCCTGTTTGTACCAGATTGTTAGCAGTTTACCCTGACCTAAAAACGAAAGAAACAAACAATAAATACGGTTTTAATTTTACTTATCTTTATTTTTCTAAGCGATTCTAAGAATAAGGCTTGTTTATCCAAAAAAGATATCTACTTATATGCCCATTCATGTTTACTCAGTAAGGTGTTACTTTTTCAGGTATTCAGTATTTATTTGCACTAAACACAAACATTTACAACTAAAAAAAATTTATATTTATGCATCTTGTCAACGAAGATAAACGTATTTCAAATCTTAAAATTTGAACGTAAGGTAAGCTACGGTATTAATACTAAAGTAGGTATATAATAATACATTATGGCTTTATTATACTAAAGTACTTACTCATAAATCCATACCCAGCATTGTGTACGTTACCGGCAATCAAACCCACAAACGCATCTAATATTAACCTTTCAACAACGTAGGAATATTGTCCCAACATCAACAGAAATAAAACTGTAAACGTGATGATCATTCCAAAGAACTCTTTCAATTTCCGTCGTAGATCTTTGGGGCTGTCGTCGGTTAAAGAAACTCCGATGAAACTGAAGCAGAAACTGCTTATTCGCAGTGTGTCGTGGATCTCTTTTCTTGCCGATTCAACTTGCATCTTGATCTAAACTTCCAAAGATATTAATAAAATATATGTATTTTTCTGAATAATTCACAGAGCAACATCTAGCCCCTATCTAGCTTGTATTTGTATAAGTAAGTACATAAATATTTTTAGTATAAATATATAACGGCCAGACACTCGGAACAAATATTTGCAGATCGTACAATATTTGCAAGATGTGTGAGCCAAGACGGGAATCGAACCCGAAACCTCTTGCGTCGCAAGCGGACCTTCGCCCACTCCGCCACAGAGGTCGTCGACCATTGAGAGACGCGTATCATAAAAAAGAAGTAGAAGTTGTATTTATCTAATCTGATAGGTATTAAAGCCTAAAAAAATTAAGGGTGATATAATATTTAATTTACCTTAACAATATTTTAAAAGTAAAATATTTCCTATGTATATTTTTTCTGGCTATGATTGTTAATAAAAATGATGTTGTATTATCACGCTTCGCAAATAGAATACCCAGATAATTTATATGCGGTTTCAGTGCAAGTGTTCAATCTATAATTAACAAGTCTATAATTAATACCGTTAAATGGTCCTAAAGTCCTTCATTACTAATCAATGGGCCAAAAGTCATGAATTAATCGATTACAGTTCTATGATAACCAATTATATGCCATACATTTTTGGGTGTATCTAGTATACCTTCGTAGGAATAAGGAAGTAATTTAGGTTCTAACGGTAGTATGGAAGAAAATCGGTACGTTTTAGTAATCTCCTTAATAAAATGTTACACAACTCGTATTTGTGTGCTATTAATCGATTTCCTCTTAATTTTTTTGAGTATATATTTCTGCAAATACCAAAGATAGTGTAAGCACAGTGAAGTGCAAGACATCTGCAATGCACTATAAGAGCTGAGATAGCTGAGAAGCAAAGATATAATAATGACGTTGCGATGGTTAGAGATGACCAGGATCGTAATAAGGGTGGCAGTAAAAATAATCATTAGCATCCACAATTTGATTTACACAAGGTAATATAAATTGACGGATTTGAGTTACCCCCGCTGAACGCATGTGTTTAAAAGTTTTTTTCACCACATAAATATTGTCTGCGATCTGTATAGGTACATAAGACGTTAATGATAATTAATGAAATTAATAAATTTGGGGCTTTTACCCCGTTTTCCGAAATAAAAACATCTCACCCCGGAAAATATACTGTAAAATTAGCAAAGCTGCTGGACAGTTGCAGGCTTATATCATTAGTTTAGTACATCCCTGTTTGGACTGCAGCGAGTCTGCCCTGCGGCCGTAGACATCTCCACTCCAATTTGCGTCCAGTGCCACTCCCGACAGAATTCAATTACAGATACATGAATAAACATTTGCCTTTTTCTCCGGGATAGACATTCAGGACCTTATCTCATTAAGGCCTTCCTTACCTCAGCATGACAAGTAATTGCATAGTGTAGGCAAATCTAAAATGTTACCTAGTCTTTGTTCTGGCTAATATAACGAAATCCACGATCTCGAATATCCAGCAATAAATGTATTTATTTATTTTCCTCCAGGTGGTCTTGGAAAAATTGGGGAAGGTCGTTGCTCAGGAGTGGGACACCAATGGCTAATAATATATTTTTTTATTTATATATGAAAAAAAAATTTTGTTTTATGAGGCAAAAATTTCATGTTGTGATGCTTGGATGAAATTGAAAATTTTCTGGCTTCATGTTTGTGTTAATTACGAACTAGAATAAGTAAACGTAAAATAAATGTCTTTAGAAGAAACATCGAATATAACTAGGATGAAATCTATTAAATGAAGCCCTATAAAAGCTTTTTAAATTGATTTGAGAAGATCCTCATGATTCTAGCTGTAACAAAAATATAAACGGTGAGTTGTTTAGTAAACTGTTTCAGACATCGTTTAGGAAGCCGCGAAGTAACGCTTGTGAAACTTATGAGATCTTTCTCGGCAATATAAGTTAGCAGGAAAACGCAAGTTTTACGTTGTTTACCCTAGAAGTTTGTGAAAGACAGGAAGGCAGAGAATAGGAGCTTAGGCATACTCGATTTAATACATTTTTGTATTCAAACGATAATTTTTACGACAATCTAAATATTATATTTATGGTTAGTTTGTATGGAAGAATGGATGCATATTTGTTACTCCTTTAAAAAACTAAACTATTAAAGTACTAAACGGAATTTCATAAAATTTCTCAATGACATTATGTAGTTTATAAATACATAACTAGAAACCAGCCCTCGCTTCGCCTCAGGTTTTTAAATTATATTTTAAATAGCTCGAATATATCGCTCGATTACCACTCACCCACTCATTTACACAATTGTTCTCTCTGATGGTAGAAGGGAGGTTTGTATTTACGATTACGATTTTGCAATTGATTTTGTCGTTCAATCGTTCACAAAAAGGAGACAGCACTCAATCTCCAGCATGGAGCATTGGAGTACATGCCAAAAGCATTTTAAGCCAATAAAATAAAATAAAATGAAACGAAAGCGTTTTATAATTCCTTTATTTGTATGGCGAGTGTCGTTCCGAAAATAATTCAACGTAAATTGATGATTATTGACAACTCAGCAGACATAAAATAAATACAAACGAGAAAATATCGTTTTCCGCGAACATAAAACGAGACAGGAAAAATAACTCGCTTGTCAAATTGAAGAATGATATAAAGGGCGGACTCAAATTATGCATTAGAAGAATCAAAATTCTAATCGCTATCTTGCGAGAGGCAAATGGCAAATCCGTATGAACGACGTGATATAAATCCTGTAGGCATGACAGATCTCGCAGGCAAACCGCCCTGCTCTACCTTTTAACACTTTATATGGAAATGTAAAATACTCCGTGATTTATAAAGGACATATATCAGGAATCTCGAGTTCTGAATTTATACGGCCTGGCATTCGGGCTAAACGTTTATTGTGAAGTATGTTTATTGCTTCATGTAGGTAATATTCATAATATACATTTTCAAAGCTTTTGCCATTAGACCAGTGCAGATGCCTTCAAAATGGTCATACAAATACATATAAATTGTAGATAAGAAAATTTGTCTCATGATCTCCTAAGTGTCTACAATTTACATAGATAAAAATAATATTCATTGATAGAAAAGATAATAAATAGTATTTAATACACAGTTTCGTTTCATAAAAGCCATTTATACAATGATGTGAAAAAATCTAAACTATTTAATCGATTATTTCCTATCGAAATCTCGAAGTACGTACAATAAGTAAAGGTTCTTTCTATTTCGTCCTGCCAATATCAGATGTGGAACCGGAGGTGGGTAGAATACGAGTAGCTTTACAAAGTCAGATTTCTAGTAATAATAGGCGATATTTCGACTCAGACGAAACACGTATCCATAACTCCTCTTTCAACGCACCATTACGTATATGAAGCAAAAACTTGCTTAAAATTAATAGTTTTTCGTTTATGTCCTTAACGCTCTAGAGCCAGCAGTTACTAGTAATCTCTTTGATCCTAGGATCAAAGAGATTATTATTGAAATAGTTACCTCTAATAACTAAATAGTATTCAAACTTATTTGAATGGACTGTCAGAAACATTACAAAGTGAACCGTGCCTGAATGTCTTGAAGAGCTCTTGTATTTCGGCTCCGAATGTAAAGCGACAAAAACGTACAGCTGAAAAGTACTTCACGGTAGCCAAAAGCTAATAGAGACTGTAGCACACTCGTTTCCTTTATATTTGTTTATACAACGTAACTGTGAATGAATAGAGTTGAAATTTGCAAAGCCCAGTAGCTAACATACATCTCACTTAATTAAGTCACTAGTGAGCGTGGTAGAGTACCTTCCTAGCAGCGGCGTCAGTTTGAGAGCCCTAATTGAGCACGCGTGCGGGTGTTGATTTAATTTACTTATAATATAAATGGATATTTCGAAGATCACTCAAAAAATTGTGTAGCAACTATTTGGATTGTGGCTTCAGCTGCGTTATTGCGGATTTTCCTGCTCCCAATTTAGTTTTCCCGTAATAAAAATATTATTCTATTAGCAATGTTTACTTTAATTTTCAGGCAAGTCGATTTAGTCGCATAAACTTTGTATTTTCGCAATTTTATATGAGTACACATTTTTGGATACTATCGAATGAATATAAGTTGCTTTGTACTTACCTTGCTCTGCCTGATAAATCTAAAACAAAAATTTATGTCGTACTATAAAATTACTTTGAGATATTTTATATTTTATCACACCACTATAAACGACGGTTCGCGTTCAGCGCTAGATTTTTAATAAAATATTAGAGCAACAATTGTTGGTACCTCAACAATAATGAATTCAAAATTATTTTGTACAGCGCTCTTGCGAAAAATTCAACGTCTAAATTAATTTAATTCATTCCTGCCTCGGAAATATACCTTGATGAAAACATCTCAAGTGAACGCTGCCTACAACGGCAGTTTGTAGCCGCTGGCAACGGTTGTCGAGCCTTCTAATAAAGTCCTTGTATAGCCCTCGACTCGAGAAGTTAATTTACCCAGTGATAATATTTCCCTCTTAATGCTCTGTCTGTTGCGTTTTTCAAGTCTCATTACCTGCCAGTATTTGCTTGCTACGATGTAATAAGTGTCTACGAAAATAACATGCTTTAAAATTGTTTTACACTTTTCCTTGGCATTCGGATACGTACAAACTGATTATATCTGTGAAATATGAAAGAAATCTAGTTTAAACTTCAAATATTCTGCTGTGGAAATCTTTCAGTGCTTTTCTCTCAATCCAATAGTTTTCTTTAACGAGTTCCGGTTAAAGAGGCGAGACGATCGCTTGATCCTAGATTCTTTAGCTAACGGCTTCCCCATTCAAATGGATGTATCCAACTATCTAGACTAGGGGTCGGCAACCTGCGGCTCGCTAGCCAAATGCATTTCTTGAGATATAAACCAGAAACTATATATCTAGTTCTTCATACTTAAATTACAACATTCTTTACTGTTAAGCCACATTAAAAAAGAATAGGTACACAAAATAAATTCACATAACAATAAAGAAAAACAATGGGCGGCCTGAATTCATTTCTACCGTAGGTTGGAACAAATATTAACATTAAATTATTAATAATAAGAATACTTAAATAATATTTGATTTCCTTTCGGCAATTCAAACCTGCCGTGTGATTCCGCCCTAAAAATAGTACCTACCATCCTACCATTTTCAATTTTAGAAGAGCAACAACTCAAAAAGTTGCTGACCCCTGATCTATACCAAAGCCCTGGCTCACAATGCTGGCTAAATTAAATAGACTATGTCCAAGCTTTTGGATAAAGTAAATAAAGTCGTTTCAGCATTGATACTTTGCTATCTGCTACGATACCTACTGTTCGTGTTCTGTTCTATTATTTATTCTATTATTTTAGTTATTTATCGGAAGTCCACGATATAATAAAGCTAAATAAACGAGCATCTATTCGGACCGTGATAAGAATTTCTCCGTAAAATTTATGTCGCGCTGATAAGAAACCCTGTACCTACCTTCCCCATCATTTCACTGAAATGTCTCAATGCATAATCAAACCACGAATTAGCATTTAGATAAAAGAGCAAAGGTCCCCAATGAATAAACATATCCGTCTGTGAGTTATTTCCCTGTTTTATCACGTCCAGTCTGGCGCAGAAGTTATTATGATCTGACGAGTCATTCAAATGGATGCGGGCAGCGCCTAAGGGTAGCCTGTATTCGTATAAAGCTGTGAAAATCTTGCAAGCGACCCATGGGAGAACAATCAGGAACCAGTCCTTCCGAGATGGCACAGTTGTGATTTGGGCTCCATTGTGTTCTATAAAAGGCCCTTTTCATACACCCGAAACTTGAAAGCTTCTTCGGGTAAGGCATACTTCTGATTCAATTCATATTTTGTGTGAACGTGTCGTGAAATAGTTTCCTATTTTATAGACTCCATTTTTGTAGCATTCTGACGTGTATTGATGGACCATTGCTACATTGTATTAGGTTGGGGAAAAAGTCTTTTCGCATTATAGTATGTATGAACTTGTAATAAAATCTCTTTGGCTATACTATTTGTATCTGGCTGGTTTTGGTATCATAAAAAGGTTAAATTTTAAAGAACATAATTCCAAATTCAAATTAGGAAAATGTGTGATTTTTATTTGTTTTTCGTACTGTCAAGATGAGTGAATCTAATGAAGAAATTCGATACATTTTAAAATTTTACTATAAAAAAGGTAAAAATGCAACGCAAGCCGCGAAAAAAATTTGCGATGTTTATGGACCTAGTGCAGTGTCTGTGAGAGTAGCACAAATTTGGTTTAAGCGTTTTCAATCCGGAAATTTGGATGTCAAAGATGCACGTCGCTCTGGTCGCCCTATTACGGATAAAAAGGATGCCATTTTTGAAAAAGTGGAGCAAGATCGGCATATCAGTAGTTACGACGTAGCTGAAGAACTGGGAATTGACCACAAAACAGTTTTGGTGCATTTGAAAAAAACTGGGTACACAAAAAAGCTCGATATTTGGGTACCTCACGAGCTCACTGAAAGAAACCTAGTGAACCGTGTGCTCATTTGTGATTCTTTATTACGCCGTAATGAAACCGAACCATTTTTGAAGAAGCTGATAACTGGTGATGAAAACACGCACGGTGATGATCACGTACGACAAGAACGTGCGAAAAAGGTCGTGGTCAAAGGCCGGTCAGGCTTCACAGACTGTGGCGAAACCCGGGTTAACTCGCAACAAGGTGATACTGTGTGTGTGTGTGGTGGGATTGGAAGGGCATTATTCATTATGAGCTGTTGCCACCAGGCAGGGACATCGATTCTGAACTCTACTGTGAACACGTTATAAGATTAAAGCAAGAAGTTGAGAGAAAGCGGCCGGAATTAATCAACAGAAGGGGTGTGGTTTTTCATCATGATAACGCTAGACCTCACACATCTTTAGCCACTCAGCAAAAATTAAGAGAGTTTGGCTGGGAGGTGTTAATGCATCCGCCGTATAGTCCTGACCTTGCACCTTCAGATTTCCACCTGTTTCGGTCTCTTCAGAATTCTTTAGGCAGTGTCAGGTTAACATCACGAGAGGACTGCCAAAACCACTTGTCGCGGTATTTTGACCAGAAGTCCCAAAATTTCTTTAACAATGGGATCATGTCCCTACCTACAAGATGGCAAAAAGTTATCGAGCAAAATGGTACCTACATACTTTAGGTAAATGTAAATAAACTATATTAAAAAATGTTTTGAATATTCTTAAAAAATGCGAAGAAACTTTTTCCCCAACCTATTATTTTACCATATATCAATCCCGGTTTTTTTGTTCATTGCCAACTGTGGGGATAGCTGATTTGAATAAAACAGAATATCAACATGCATTCATTGTCATGACTTTTGTATTCAAAGCGTTGAAATATTTAAAATATATGGCATTCCTTTATTGGATAAACACAACTGAACAGCATACATCCACATTATATGTCATAATCACTATATTAAAAAAAACATTTAGTAGAAATTCAAACTAAACTATACTTCGGATCTCAAAAACATGATAGCACAAACATTCGAGGAGGCCTTTGGCGTAGGATAGTTCTGAAGATTTTGTCTACGCGCTTTTCACTCGGAATTTCTGTTCCTGTTTTAATTAAATATTTAGTGAACAAACTTCAATCATAACAGAGTTCCGGAAATTCGACCAACAAAGGAAAACAGGCGTACCAAAATCAGGAAGCCACGCCAAACGTTGTTACTTTATTCTAGCAACTGATGAAATTTTAAGTAGGTACTTAAGCAATATTATTCCATAATTTGTTAATTATAAGATCGAAATCAAAACCAGTATTTTAACAGGGAAGGAACGATTTTACTTAGCTATTGTTATATGAAACATCAAATAAAAGAATCGTCATTCCCATTTAAATTTCCAATTGATTAAATACAACACAACGGGAAAACACACTTTTAAATATAGCTGTTGGATGAAATTGGTTTGCTAAATAAAAAACAAACAATGAAAATGGTTTAGAAAATCATGGATGTTGACTCAAAGTTAACAATCGAAAATGTTTTAACAAGGTTTGTTTAACAGTGATACGTATTTACTATACCTACCAATTTGATATAGGCACCGATAGGGACTTAGCCTTAGCCCTGTGGTGTCGACACAAGAGTAGTACCACCTCACCTCTTCGCTATGGGGTCGTCACCCGACTCATACACGCGACATATTATGTTATAGGTATTTTAATAACATAACTTATAACCTTTTTTAAAGTTATATAATATAACTTTTTTTTATATTACGAATGTTGCAAATAAAAACATACATGAAATGAATACGCGCGGCTTACAATAAGAAATAATGCATTTTGATTATTTTAATTTAAAAGGCTATAATTTAATAAAGAATGTAGATAACAGTTGCGTACACTTGTCGTGTTCCACAGCATTTCTTCGTGTTCCATAGTATTTTCCCCCCAAGATGTATCTTAATGATTCTATTAGATTTTTTTACGAACATTCGTGTCTTAATACCTTTTTCGCCTATTAGGCGTTTTATTAAAAACCTTAAATCTTCAATGAACAAAATCTGTAATATTTACAGCAACCATTTACATTACAAGTCCGTTTAATATTGAAATTGTCGGGTGGAATGGGGTGCGAACTTAAAATCACAGATTCCAACGAAGGTCTCTAACTTTGACATTTTTGTGTGAAGTGTTGCCGAAATGGAACCGGCAATTAAGCACCCTCAGTCTACTACATTTGATACAGAACTCTAAGGCATAAAAGAGATGAACATTCAAAAGTGGTACCTAGTCGATTTAATAATGGACAATAGGCCGTTATTTTGAAACCCAATAAAATCGGAAGGCAACCAAAGTTTAAATTAAACCGAACTGTTAAGGAACACACATTTCCAACCTATTGCTTCATCAGCAGCCTGCAAAGAATTTAACCTACCAATTGTGTATTTTGCAGTAAATTAAAATTATACTGCCTACTGCAGAAAATACCTACTATCTTTTAAAAAACTGTTGAACTACCATATACCTACCTAATCTATAATTTATGAACCAATCATTTTTATTATATATTTTGCAAAAAAAATATCTTAAGTTATATCAAGGATCTTGTGCACCGTAAGCTATTCTCAAAGATCGCCTAGATATAACACATCCACTGCTCTGTCAACTGGATTAAAATCACGAGCTCCTTTATTTAATCAGATTGAATTTTGAGTTTCTTTGTTATTATTAAGTATTCGCGTTTCGTGTAAAAACTGAGTTTTATTTTCGTGAAACATGCTCTCGTTCTTTTCCGTAGACGTAACTATCTGACTAGTAAAATAGTACCTAATAATGTGCTAACTAATTAGTGTAAACTGTTATGTTACATTGTGTGATAAAAATAAAGAATTTGAATTTGAATTTGTGCGTAACGTTCCTAGACAGAATTTTCACTGTCTATAAGGAGGTCTATGGGCTAAAACTAAATAATTGGAACTCCTTGAAACACTTTATGGTGACTCTATTTTCTCTAACAGGTCGCAAGTAAAAACCTAATACTCTATGTAACGGAACAGCTGGTTTGAGTGACTTGTTTTGTGACAAAGGGATCCCTGTCACAAACAAAACTTATCAACAGGGCACAAAGGAAGAGATGTTGATATCTTTAGGTCATTTTCTTTTGAAATTAAAAATATCGAACAGTAAATGCTACAGTGGCCAGTTCTACGGTTATGATCCTGAGGATCTTTTACATATCATCGTTTATTACAATCATAAGTATTAATAAGTTAACTGCTGATCCGAGCTACTGGGAAAATATCGAAAGACTCATTGAAGAGAATTCCTTTATTACAGCACTTCTCAACAAGACATATGCATATATCTGCACTGGAACCATTATCAATGAAAGAACAGTGTTGACTTCGGGAGCCTGTGTAATTTCCGATCCCAGGAGAGTGGCTGCGGGCTACGCTGTGATCAACCAAAAGATAAGCCAAGCCTTCACGCTAACTGTGACTTACACTAGACTGCATGCAGATTATAATTATGAAATGAGAACGGAAGAACCAAATCTCATGTTAATGCATAGCAATTTAGGACTTGTTTATGTAACAGAGCCTATGCTAAAGTTGTTCGTTACTTATGCGGATCTGGGAATGTATTACGCACCGGAATTGCAAGACAAGGAGCTAAGGACGATAGGTTTCGGAAAATTAAAAAACCAACGGATCGTGGGACTCCAACAACAGACGTACTCTCAATCGCCGTGTTTAAATCCTAGATGGTACTATTGTATTTGCGGTAATGAAGTAAAAAATTTGAGTGGAACGTATGAAAACGAATTTGGAAATGGCGGACCAGTTTTGTTCGGTAATGAGGTGGTGGCCGTGACCGCAGCTGCAACGGGCAGTCTGTACCTGGAAGAGAATGGAGTAAAATATAATGTTTTTACGGTTCTCGGACCGTATTTATCGTGGATTGAAAAAGCGGATAGACCAGTATCGAGTCGACGAGCTGTCTTTTTGGATCCTAGCTCCGATACAGCCCACAGCTACCGAAATAGTTTATTTTTGCTACTCTATTGTATAATTATAATCATTATAGTCTGCAGATGATACATTTTCATCGACTTATTTATTTAACTCAATTTTTACTTATACATCTATCTTCTATCTGTTTACCAGCTTTCCGTCTCGCGACTTTGCCTGCGTAATAATAAATTTTCCTGCTGTACAAAGACCGCAATTTTCAGCCATATCCATTCAGCCGTTTTTGAGTTATAAATAGTGAAAAACTAACGCGACTTTCTTTTAAGTATATAACTTATTTAAAATATATTTTATATTTCTTATATAGATATTATTCTTATATCACAAATATGTATCTGTTTTCTTTTATCAGTTATTAACATATTAGTCTCATTGACTCCTCGTGGTGTTCATAATGAGTCATTTTTTATAGCATTCAATTGCGAACGCTGACCGTCATAGTCATTTGCGTCAGCAAATGAACGTTAAGCATTTACTAATTCGTTCATTGACGGAACTTATAAAGTACACATGAAATTACGTATGTGTAGGTTTATAAATAGGACAAGAATTCTGCACCAATTCATATGTGAGGTACTTAACGGAAAGGAGCAGTTATAGGCGCACGATAGACCCTTGAGCTCGAGTATTCGTACCTACTTATTTGCATGTAGTCTGAGTGACACTTGGAGCTTGTTCACTGTCACTCGTGTTTTTTTTTCTTCTTTTTTGGCGTTCAGCTCGGGGCATTTGCCGTCACTCGTGTTTGCACTGCGCATTCTGTTGTGACAGAATATAAAAGCTGTCATTTGACAGTTAAATGGGTAAAGTATTAAATGTTGTATTGTTTTCAAGTTTTCAACTATAACGTACCTAGTGATTATAATATTCTCTTTGTTTTCAACTGGCAAAATATGATAACAATGTTTCACCATACTTCTCTCGTTCTAAAAAAGATCTGAGTTCATCAAAAGTTTTATCGAATGTTTATTGAACTATTAGGCACCAAACATTATCATCTGCAAATCAGAAAACCGATATCTTTATGATGTAATTTAAGAATAAGATTAAAACAAACACATCGTAAACTTTGACCCGAAAGCGGCGAGATAACATAATAGTATTTTAGCCTCGCAACTTATCTCATAACGTCTACTGCGGTCGGTTGTTTGGATCTAAGTGCGGTGTCAGTTTGAGCATAACAATAAAAATGAATTTCGTCAGGATTTTCGTGAGGAATATGAGTCAGAATCAGTGTAAGAAATGGGGGCCATTGCAGAAAGTTGGAATCATAGGAGTGCCGTTTGAGAAAGGACAGAAGAAGTATGGAGTCAGCGTAGCGCCAGCCGCTATGAGGTATTCCGGTTTAATTGAACATCTTAAAGAAATCGGTGAGTTTCTGCCAAATTTTTTATTTATGCATTACCTGATACTGTTACAATAATTCACATAAAATTAGATGCAAAACAACTTTACTGTCGTTTTTAATCCTAAAAGAAGCGGGACGTACCAAATATGCCCATATTCGGTACAATGGTAATGATCGTGCTTTTCTGAGCTTTTATTAATGCAGTAAACATTTTTCAGGTGGACTAGACGTGAAAGACTATGGTGATATAGAAGTGATGAGTGCTGAGAATCATCGTGTCAGTGTCGAAAACATGGATCACTTGATGTTGGTGTCGGATTGCAATAAAAAGTTGTCGAAGCGTGTGTCTGAAGTTCTGAAAGACGGGAGAGTAGCTGTTACTATCGGCGGAGATCATTCTATTGGAGTTGGTTAGTCTAACAATAATACTAAGTAGAGTTCCGGCCTAAGAATAGCACTTTTTTGCCAGCAACTATCGTAAAACCTTCGATTTTCACTTCGATTTATACATTAAAAATAGCGGCATTTCTAAAATCAACAAACCTTCTGGTATGTGTGCTGATTGCTGTTAAGTAAATTCGAATAATAACCAATAAGCAATACCTATATTCGGTTCTACTAAGAAGACGTATTGGGTAAGTGGGAGCACACTCGACTTCCATTCCGAAGGTCATGATTAAATTAAACCCCATGTACCATGAACCCGCACCAGGCCAGCGTGGGCCATATCTCTTGTCAAGAGATAAGTAGCTGTGTCCTAGGAGAGAGAAGTAAATAGGGATTCCTATATTACTATGGGGGGCTATGCTATGCATATGTATAGCGGCATGTAGCATCTAGGGTACCTACAGCATTATTGTTATATTTCCAGGAACGGTGGACGGCCACTACAACCACGATAAGGACATGATCCTCATCTGGGTGGACGCACACGCCGATATAAACACCAACAGAACCTCTGACTCCGGTTCTGTTCACGGAATGCCGGTCGCTCTACTAGTCAAGGAGCTTTCGGACTACTGGCCGTATTTACCGAGTATGGATTGGCAAGTTCCTAGGTAAGGGTTGGAATATCTATATTATCTTTTTCATCAATTATCATCATCATAACAATATACTCATTACTGGGCGTAAGCGTAACCAACCCTGTTGACGTTTACACTGCTTCGCTTCGACACAGAGACTTCTCTCTTGATAAGAGATATTAGGACTTAATTCACCACGCTGGCTAAGTGAGTAAGTATTGGTGAATGTCAGATATCCTTTTCAGATGTCAGAAGTTCTTTAAACATCTTAGACAATTGTTCCCCGCGATGTTTTCCTTCACCGTTAATACATTTAATGCCCGTACACAGCGGGCAAAACGCGGCGTACGTGCGTACATGCGCTGTTAGTTGCATAATAAATATTTTAGTTGGTTTAATGGAGCCCACGTGCAATTATGCGATGGTTCTATTCTTAGACAAGCACCGCACGACACCTTCTTAATCCATATTATTTTCAGATTTCCTATAAAAAACCTTGGATATATCGGATTACGCTCTGTGGACAAATATGAGAGGCTTGCTATTGAGAAGTATGGCGTTCCTACGTTTGCGATGGAAGATATCGAAGAGTGAGTCTCGAGGGAACATATCCAATACAGTATTTTTATACAATGTATTAAAAAAATATATAATTATATTTAGCTTTAATTCAACATGTAAAGCATAGATGTAAATGTAAGGCATATAATTTCATACGGCTCCCTAAGTCTGGTGACTACCTTCATTGTAGTTAGTATATTCTATCGATATTTTCCAAAAGTTTAAGTGACAAATTACTTTCAGACACGGAATCAAGAAGTCCATATATCACATTTTGCAACAACTAGACCCAAATGGCTGCAAACCAATACACGTCAGTTTTGACATCGATGCCTTGGACGCGCTGGAAGCACCAAGCACAGGCACCCCAGGTACAGTGTAGCTATAATAAATGAATAAATATTGCCGGACAATTCACACAGCAACATCTAGCCCCGTGGTAAGCTCGAAGCTTGTGTTACGGGTGCTAGATTTCTGATATACTGAATATAATATACATACATAGATATATATTTTTTTATTATCCATATATAAACCCATACACTCGGAACAGATATCTGCAGACGGTACAATTTTTATTCCGAGCCGGGAATCGAACCCGTCATTAAATAAAAAAAAAATAAAAAAAATTACGCCGCTTTAAATAAAGGGTGCTGAACGCTAAACATTATTAAGAATTCTGGATGAAGACGACTTTGAATAACTTCTAAATTAAAAAGCAAGAATCGACCTTAACAAAAGTTGAGTCTAGCTTTTGAAATTTAAAGGCTTGAAATTTCTAGTTTAATATAAAGCAAATTATACATTGTTTAAGAATATAAATATAGTTTATAGGAAACTTAATTTTCGTCTCACTAGTAGTTTCAATCCACCAAAAGATTTGGTATTTGATGTCGGGGAAGCGGATGTTGATTGTCCCTTATTCGATTTTACGACTCCTGTGTGATAACATATATTTTTACTATTATTCGACGTAGGAGTTCTAAGCCCGCACCATAAAAAAGCACATCATTCTAAGGAAACGTAGTTACGTGGTTCTTGTATTTTTAAAGCTTATTTCGAACGTTGATTTTTACTTTAATGTCAACCGTTCCTTCCTAAATTTGCATACAAATGGTTGAATTAAAGAGAACTTTCTTTTTTACGACCTAACTTAACCACGTAAAATTCGGACAATTAGGCCATCTTATAATTCGTTACTTATAACTACTATCTATACAATGTTACAAAATACAAATACAAATACAAAATACTTTATTGTCACACCACATTACAAAACAGATACACAAAAAAATACAACACAAAACAATACAGTGAGACAATGGGCGGCCTTATCGCTAAGAGCGATTTCTTCCAGGCAACCGTGGGATGGAATGTTAAATAATATACACCTTATGATATTTAACATTGTAAATAATTTAATAAACAGAACTTGAACAGCGCTGATAGTATGAACACTGAACAGCTTAGTTTACAGTTTACATAGGTACGTGTTGTGAATATTAATTAGGCAATATTTTTTTCAACAGCTTATTTCTTAACAAAGAAACCTTAACGCTTGAGTCACAGAACTTTGTCTCACTGCCATCTGTATCTACTCATCATCATTTCAGATCAATGCTGCACAAAGGCCTCCCTTAAACAATTTCTATTTTGGTCGGTACAGCTTGCATCCACAATGAACCAGTTATATTTCATCCATCCTGTGGGCTTGGGCACTATAATATGCTAATTTATTTCAGTCAGAGGTGGGCTGACGCTTCGAGAAGGTATCAACTTGATGGAAATCATACACTCGACTGGTCGTCTTCGGGCAGTTGACCTTGTGGAAATCAACCCGGCAGTCGGCGACGCGAGTGATAGGAAGAGAACTATTGACGCAGGAATGAGCATCCTCAAAGCAGCCCTCGGCTATTCAAGAAGAGGAACGGCGCCCAGAGGAATCATTGACCTACCAGGACCCACGGAACACGAAACCTCAACACAAAACACTATGAAATAAATTACAACAAACCATAAATTTAAAGAGAGGATTCTGCAACAAAACAGTACGAGGCGGGGAAGAGATGTAGTAAAAGTATCTGCAACTCGGTTTAAAACTAGGTTAAGTGAACTTTTACTGTAGAGCGTTTAACGCAAATAAAGTCATTCGAATCTCAAGTAGGATACTTTACATTGAAATAATATAATTTTATAGAACGTTCATGTGAACAAAAGTATCTCGAATTTCTCCAATTGTCGTAATTTTGGCCACTTAAGCTACGTCTTCACGTGTTGGCTGGTACCATATGGGTTTTAGCTGATCCAAGTACATACTAAAGTAGCATAACTTTTCTAGAGCAGAGCAAAAAGTGAGTACCTACATAATTTTTACTATATTCGTGAGGTGCCTATGCGTGGTTTTGAGACATACCTACCTAGGTGATCTTTAACTTGGTAGAAAATAAAAACAATCAATTTTTGAATGGATAAATATTAACATTTGTCAGATATAATACCTAAGTAATCAATCAATATAGATGTAGGAAAAATCGAGAATTTATGGCAAGTATAATTGATTATTTTATTTAAGAGGCCGGCGTCAGACGAGAAGGGCCTCTTAAGCTCCGAAATTCCGACCGATTTGATTTATGAAAAAAGCAGGAGCATTAAAAATGATTGGTTAATTATCTACGTAGTTTTCTACACCTCACTGACGAAACAAATCTTTCAACAGAATAAATATAATTAAATTCAGTATTGGTTTATGAATTCATTGTCCAGGATTAATAAGCGTGTCGCATTGTTGATTGAAGCCTTGTTTACTTAGCAAAGGCGTATGGCGACCTCCGAATGTGATCGAACATTTGCCTTCATTAAACCAACATGTTGGGGGCTTTGGTGAGTTAGGTACCTTTGTCAGATTCTAGCTACTTAAGTAATTATTCTGCGAAATCTATTCTGCAAAACCTACATCACAGAATATATAATTGCTACGCAACCTACATCAAGAAAGACGCTAGTCTAAAACCGCTATTGTATACAAAAGTAAACAAACTTCCATCATAGCATAATCTTGTCAACTTTCAGATATTATTGGCTACATTAACATTAAGCACAGCTCTGGTACCTATGAAAGAAAAAATGACCGAAAGTGAAATAAAGGACATCGTAATAAAATACATCAAAAATATACCAGACATAGAAGACCAATATATCCTGAACAATAACCTATCGAAGGCGATCGCCCGTTTCTTTAAGGGGAAGATCAGCATGCTACCTTTGTACAAGGTTAGCTTGAAAATTGATAGGAATCCTGTGAAGATACCCTGGACTCTGGATGACGATAGTAGTGTCCTAGTTCCGATTAACCCTGCGACTCCAATAAATTCTTATCTATATTCCAATTTTTTAAATACCCGACTGATGTAATTTTTATAAGTTTGACTTACTATCTATCCCTATCTCTACGGCTCTGTTGAGCGAAGTGCAATGAAGATTAAGCCGTTGAATTGTTATAATTTATTGCATTTCTAAGAAGAATTTTTATTTTTGGACATGTTTGGGGGGCCAGCCAAAAGCTTAAGCCAAAGTTTGTGCGGTATCCGCCTTTGTCCCTCGGCCGCCATCTTGGAAAAAAACTTTTTATGCAATATCTCGGAAGCTATCCTACAAAAAAGTGTTGAGACTTAATTTGTAACAAATTGCTTTACAAACTTTTATTATAACTTCTTGCCGTATTAAATGACCTGAGTTTAGTGTAATATAGCCATTTGAGCTCCAACTGCAGAATATAGTAAGCCTAGAATCTATACTAAATTCTACCTACTTCTACATAATGTTTCTATAACTAAATTATTTAATACATCCTTCATCGCCAATAACAACAAAATTGATTTGGTAAAACAATTTACTATGAACATAAAGTATAGCACCTCAGAAGTTGACTTGAGCTCGGTAGTGTGGTTGGAACTTGTTGTTCTTGACCGATAGTTTCATCTGCCATTTCGCTTGAACGCGCTTCATGAAGTGAATGTCTCTGGCTTTCCTGCAAAAAAAAAATTAAGTTAAGCAAGTATGTAAATATGTAAAGTAAAACCATTTTTAAAATGAACGCCCCTCCACCGCGGTTACACGTACATGCAAATGATTTTTTGGGTTACAGTTAAGAGGCAAATCGGAAGGAACTCTTTTCTCTCTCTAAGTTTGTATTATCTACTCTACGCGACTTTGTAATTATAAGTATAGATGATCCAGTCGTAACCGCGGTGGAGGGGCGTTCAGTTTAAAAATGGTTTTACTATACCTAAATATGAAACCGGCATGTTCTGAGAACTTTGAAAAGTTTGTAGGGCATGTTTTTTTATTGATGATAGACCCTTGCTTGACCACAATCTCACCTGATGGAAAATGTCGATGTGGCCGAAGATGGATCGCAAGGTTCTAGAAGGTACCTATTCACTCTTGTCTTGTAGAGACCCAAATTACAAGTTTCAGGAAAAACAGCAGCAAGCAACGCATTCCAAACTTTAGCAGTGCGAATAATGAAGGTGGATGAATATCGCTTCATACAGGTGGGCGGTATATCTACTAAGTAAGGATGTGTCATTAACCAACCCGCCCTTAGCCAGCATGATGAATTAAGGCCTAATCTCTCTCGCCAAGAGAGAAGTCCCTCTGTCCCAGCAGTGGGAACGTTAATATGGATGATTATAAGTCTTACTTGGCAGCTAGAGCCTGTTCCTTGGGCGCCCAGCCGAGCGCGCGGTACACCCCCAGGAGCCTGTGAAGCTTGCGGTCTGACTTCTTCACGAGAGCCACGCTGTTTTGAGTCACGTTCTGCCTGTAGTACCTGAAATTAAATTAAACTTAGTTTAGGTACGCGCAGATATAGATAAGTATAGTGATCGCTTTAAAATAAGCGCCACAATTTCTTTAATGACTTTTTAACACCTGAAATAAAGTTTTCCCCTTCTCTTGTATTTAGAATCGAATAGGCACGGTTTAGAATTCGCCATGGCTTGAGATTAATCTACAAATAACATAAACAAGTTCATGTAATAAAACACGACATGACTTGCTATATGGTTTGAGTATCATGAGAAAGCAATTAAATAGTGTATTGAATGACATATATGTAGATAACGGACACGCTAAGATAATGAGCGTCAGATTAGGACTAAAATTAAGATATTCGGTAAGGTATCGACGGAAAATACAAAAACTATTTACGCACTATGATCAAGCGTTTTAGGCACAAATCTGGCAACTACCTTTTACTTAAATTACTCTAATTTGATTGTCTAACACCCAATTCTTAGTCGTTTTCTCCACTCAACTCAGCCTCACTTGAGCAAATTCGTATCTGAGAATACGACAAAAACGTCCTCCACACGAGATTTTTTTTCAGGTTACCTCAAGTTCGAGATAAGGTGGGAACTGTCAAACGTAAGGTACCTCAACAAGTACAGGACGATCAACGCTTGTTTATTTTTGAGTGGACGAATATTATGAGGAAACGACTAAGAATATGGGTGTTAGGCTATATTAAATAAACTTTATGTAAGTAGGTATAAAAATGCAAGTGAAACCGTCGGTGGGTAGGTTAGTAAGTTATTTAGCTACTGTACTAACCTCATAAGTGATCTGTGTCCAACAGTGATACCAGAAGGTAGCACCAGTTGGAAGTCGTCTCCCTCCAGAGTAGACGGACCTTCAACCTCTTCATCCACGTCCATTTTACCATCTCCCTCGTTGTGGTCTGGGTATGATGAACTGTAATAAAGAAAATAAAGATAATAATCATCTATTTTAATTATCTATCTATACCTAATCATAGATTATTGTTATACATAGAGGAGCCATGTTGGCTAAGTGGGAGCACAACTCGACTTGCATTCCGAAGGTTGTGGGTTTTAACAACGCCGCGCACTTTTGATTTTTCTTCAAAATATTTGTGTGCTTTAAAAACATGTGCTCTAACAGTGAAGGCAAACATCGTGAGAGAAACCGGCATGTTCTGAGACCTTTAAAAAGTTTGATGGATATTGTTTTTTTCACCAACACTTGGCCATCGTGGTGAATTAAAGCCTAATCTCTCTTGTTAAGAGAGAAGTCCCAATATCCTAGCAGTGGAAATGTAAATAGGGGTGCTTATGATAATCATAGAATCCTCATTGTTGAATCAGAATTATTTGACACACAATACTTATTTTTACTGTGTATTAAACTACATTTTTTTTAATGTACCTGTAGTCATAATAGTCTGCATATTCAGCTAAGGCTATGCCCTCATGCAGGATCTTGCAATGACCTTTAGAAACCATGTGTCCCCGAACCGCCTCCATAGAATAGAAAGTTTTTCCCGTTTCATTGCACCAAAGACACATAAAACCTTGCGAAATCTGTAATAAAGATATTTTATTTTTTACTCAGGATAATATACTGTTACTTAAGTATTGCACAATATTAAAAAACTTTATGCAATAGTGAGTTAGCATTGTTTATTAATCTAATTAGGATTTTACTGTTTCAGGTTGCAATTGGCACTTTACATATAAATAATTAAGGTACATTATTACAGATTATGCACTTTAAATCTTTCAAATATTTATTTTATATTTTTACTTTTTTTTATTTATTTCACAAAATAAATTATTATTACAGAAGAATAATAAAAATAACACATAGAAAACCACAGAGGTTTTAAGTTATATGTACATTTACATAGTTTACCTTTTCACCTAGATACAAAAGCAATCCCTTCATATCTGTACAAAACTCAACATCGGGAATGAAGAAGGAATGTGTTTCTGACATATGCTTCAGGTTCTTGACCATGTTTTTGCTACCGTGAGTGCAAAATAAACATTGTTTTGGTTTGATAAGTGAGTCACTACCAGGGATGCGGCATTCATCCCAATCATCAGAGTCGAGCTGAAAATAAACAGAAGAAAAAAACACATGTTAACTATATAATAAGTCTGAAATAACTTTTTAAACTATCATGGTTTTTAACTATATTTGAACAAGAATTAAATCATGGTATGTTACCCGTTTCTTGTTCAAATATAAGTCTGAAAGTTTGTGAGGATGTGTTAGCTAATTTGTACGTAAGTTGTAAATAATAACTGGCCATTTAATTATTGCAGTTATAAAAGGTACTCGAATGGTAGATGTAAAGGTATTGATCAGTCTCACCTCTTCAATTTCGGAATCTGTCTCAATATCTTCATCAGCATCATGTTCTGCATCAACAACCACAAACTTTCCAGGCTGCGAAGGTTGTGCACTGCCTGCCTCAACTTTTACATAGCTATCTGAGTCAGAGGGGCCACTATTCTCCTCCTCAACAAACTGCTGCTCCAGTAACTTGTGCCTCTTGCTATTTAAGTGGTTGTTGAACGCATTCTTCGTATTGAATAACTTTGAGCAATATTTACAATACTCGGATTCGTCACGATCTACGTTCTGCGCAGATTCCTTATGCTCTTTAGCACGTAGGTCAAACTCTTCGAGCGTCACTGGAGGTATTCCAGCCACTTTCCTCTTCAAGTTATACCTGTGCCAGTCTAACTTGTAGTGTTCACGCTGGATTTCAGGAGTTTTGAATATCACCTGGCAGGTTATACATGTAAATGCGTCAGGCATTTTCAGCGAGGTACTTTACACAAAAATCCTTTTACAGTTTGGATATAGTTATAACTTGGGAATCTTGAAATGGAATGGGTCGGTAGTATAGTAATGTAATGTAAATGTGGGTAGGGTAGGGATGGATGTGAAAATAAAAGATCCTTCTTTTCTTCCTTCCTTCCGTCCGTCTTGATGAGTGAGAGAGTAAGGAAAAAACACACTTTATTGACATTGGCATATCTAAATAATTTTTAAAGTTGACATTGATTGACGTGAAAATTGCATGTCTGGTTTCCCTTCAACAGGTATAAATCTTTCAATTTTTTATTTTTAAGAGTCGAAGTCACGTTCGCCACAATTTAAAAGAAGAAGAAAAGTTTACTAAAAAATTTAAAAAATCAGAATAAAATTTATTTTGTTTGTTGACTTTTGCCTGTCTTTGTAATGTAAAGATATCTTACCAAACCAGTTAGCGTGTTAGCTAAAACTAGTTCTTAGCAAGCTGATACAGTACGTTATACATACGAAATCATTGTCAAAGTGGTTCATTTGTTTGACGAGACGAGAAGACAAACAGACGGACCACCACAATTTTATAAAAATGTTGGAGACTGAAGATTTCGATGATGAATATTTCACTCCTATTGCAAGGTATAAATAAAATAAAAAATAAATAAGCCTTTCTTAATGTTCTGTAAGTCCATTTGCCAGTTAGCAAAGGCCACATCCAACCTACTCCATTCGGATCTTTCCTTGGCTACTCTGTTCCATGTTGTACCTGCGACCTATCTGATATCATCATCCCATCTTTTTTGTTGTCTACCTCTATTATTGCAATGTATGCTTACTAACAACGTATATATATTGTACTTAAAATAGTTAAGTATTTGTTTTGAATCTGTTTCAGTGCCTCACTTGCCAATATTTTTGGTAAACCTCTTGTTGACGACAAATCTGATAATGAATCATTAAAGTACATTCCACCGAAGCCTCAGCATACAACACAGCAACCAGAGGAATCAAAAGCCACATTATGTATATTTGCTTGCGCACTTGTTGCTTATCTATGGTAAGATATATTTAATTATTTTCATAAAATATTCAAGATTAATATTTGGTTGGACACTATAATATGAACAATTTAACATGCTACTAGATTTTTTACCCATTAAAAATTATTTTTTTATAGGCACAACAATATTTACTCTCAGAAAGGAAAACTTGGATTTGCCCTGATAAAAATTCTTAAATCAGCAGTGCATAATGTCATCTTATATGACTCAAATAAAACCACACTATCAAGCTGTACCATTACAAGTAAGCTAAAAGTGTCTTTGAAGGGCAATAATTACATATCATACTATGATGATCAATCAAAATACTGGAGCCTCTATGGATCTGAAGATGAAATTAGAAAAATAATTGAGTATCTCAAACAGTTTGGAGCAACTGTTGTGATATCAACAGACCAAACAACTACTGGTGGTCCTCCAGAATCTACACCTCGAACAGAAATATTACCTGAACCAGAAAGTAATAAACAAGTGGGCAGTGACACAGATTCTTCTGAGAACAAAAAAACTAAGGCATCAATTCTCAATAGAATGGCAACAATGGGAAATTTTATACTACCACCTAAACCAGTTATTCCTGAATTACAAACAAGTGACTCAGATGTTGACTATCATACAAAATCTGTGAAAAGCAAATTTCACAAGGGTATTATTAAAAAGAATAGCATAGACAAAAAAGTACCAGAACTACAAAAAAGGAATGAAATTCATTCAAATGATGAAATAACTCAATTAGTAGCAAGCAGTAGTATAACTAGTGATCAATTGCTACCCCTTGCTCAAACTACTTTTGTTACACATCCAAATACTCAAAATATGGATTTATTTATAACAGAGCAAAGAGTTAATAATAGTGAACTCAGAATTAATATAGGTAAAATGAATGACAAAGTTGACAACATTCTTGCAAAATTTAATGAAATAGATCTAAATAACCACATAAAGAGTTCCACAAATGTTAATTTAGATATAACAAATAAACTTCTTAGGGAATATGAAAACAAAATAAATGTGTATGAAAATTTAATCAAGCAAATGGGTGGTACACATAATTTTCTTATGACATCAAGTGCTTCCCTTAGTACAGATTTAGCCAAATCATCCAACAGTGGGATTGACATTTTAGAAGATGAAGTAAAACAGAAAGATAAAATTATTGAAAGTCTTGAAACAAAACTTAAAGAGAAAGATGATACACTCACATTATTACAAGACAAAATGCAAGAAATTACACATAATACTGAAAAAGAAAGTAATTTATCGCTAGAAACCATAAATGATGTAGAGCAGGAATTAAAAAGAACCCAAGATCAAATGAGAGATCTTACAGATGAAAACGAAATATTAAAAAGTAAAGCTAGTGCACAATGTAATGAAAATAAACTAAAAATTAAGACTCTTATGAATGATACATTCCATGCTCTAGTCACAAACTTTGATGAAAATGAAACCTACACTGGTGGAACTATTAAAAAAACTGCTGCAGTAGTGATCAAAAGAATTACTCTATCTGTTATAAATGATAATGAGTAGATAGCCAACCAAAAAGATGGGTTGGATGAATACATAATATTTTTCTACAATAATATAAGATAAACTCAACAACTCAATATAATATATATTTAGGCAGTAGATGCATTAACTTTATTGACCTAAGTACATAAAAAGTAACAAGGACAAGAAAGAATGATTATGAATAAGAGATATATTATATTGTGATTGTATTTATCCACATAAAAAATAAATTATAATAAATAAATATGTAACTATTATTGGTTTAAATCTTCGGTTATTTGACAGATACTTAAATCAAATTATTTTTTAAAATATTGATCTATGTATTGGTACTTATTTATATTATAATAAGTATACAGGTATCTGCGGGCAAAGCCGCAGGTCCGATAGCCATTATAAAAATACAAGATTTGTATAATCTATTGACTTATCCTTTTAGTTATTTATGAAATTACAAGTATTTACATTTATAAATATGTTAAAAATTATAATCCGTCCCAGATAGTAAAATGCCAAGAATGGTGACGGCATAGTCAAGTTATAAATAAATAAAAATCTATACTTATTATTCGTTGTAATTCTAAAATTGTGTTTTTGAAATAATCTTAATAGCCCAAAGTTAAAAAACGTGATTGGTAGTTGACGGCAAAATATCAATAGCCAGTCTCTTTCGCCATTAGCTAAAAGAAGAAGCAACAAACACTATTATTATTTACTTTTGATTTGAACTTTGCAGTTCTGATATTATTTCTGAGAGGATTTCAACAATTCATAAGTTAATTTATTTTGCATAACATATCTCCAAGTTAATATCCTTCTGCTTGTAACTTCTAAATTTAAGTCATGGAAAACCTTATCACTTCTCTAAAGCAATACAAGGAACAGGTAAGAAATTTAATATTTTACTTAGAAGTACATAACAAATAAATTTAATTATTCACCTTATTACTGGGCAAGAGAGCATTTATTATCGTTACATATAATAAATCAACTATTTTATTTATTATACATATACTACACTAAACTACATTCATTTCTTACTAACTTTTCATATACTATACCAAGAATTAAAAATTTATTTACTCTAAGTTTTTAGTTGAACCTTTGTAAAAAAAGGTTACTTTCGTCTTTAGGTTAGGTCATAGGGTTAAATGTACTTAATTATTGAGATTTCTTTAAATTTCAGCTAACAATGGTCAATCAGTCACTGGAAAATGTCACTGATAAGACAGAAAGAGAATCATTAACTACACTTCAATCGGATTTGGAACAGCTTATCGAATTGACACAAGAAAGTATGGATTCTCTAGAACCAACCAATACAAACAACAAGCCGAGTGACCAATCAGGAGGGATTGAGGATGAATATGCCCGTTTCATGGTGAGGTGGAATCTAATTGCTTTACACTTTCCTTTATACATTGATTTTATTTCGCGCAGCGGGCGAAGGTCCGCCTGCGACGCAAGAGGTTGCGGGTTCGATTCCCGCCTCGGAACAACAATTTGTATGATCTGCAAATATTTGTTCCGGGTGTCTGGGTGTTATATATGTATAATAAAAAATATCTATCTATGTATGTATATTATATTAAGTATATCAGAAATCTAGCACCCGTAACACAAGCTTCGAGCTTACCACGGGGCTAGATGTCGCTGTGTAATTGTCCAGTAATATTTAATATTTATATTTATTATTATTTATTTATTTTAAGGTCTTGTTGAGTCATATTATTAATCCACTTATAAAATAGTCATTGTAACCCAGGGTGAGAAAGTTTAGAAATAAATCAGGTGAAAGAACCTAATTAGAAACTGTCTTAATTTAATTGTGTAAAACTTTTTATCTTCATAAAAAAATAAGTCATAATCTTGATTATTTTAGTACATAAATAATATTTAAATGGAATTACAGGAAGAAATGACAAAGAGTGGTGCATATGAAGATAATGAGAAATCAACAACCAACAATAAAGTTGAAGGAGAAAGTAATGAAGATATTGAGGTATTTCAAATAAAACAATTACAATTTATGCATATATATTTTATATTATTTTGTTAGCCATTCAAAATATATTTCCTTCACATCTTTCATATCCTTACTTTTTTTACTTAATTTGTTCTAGGATGAACTAGCCAGTTTGCTCGGTATGAAGTGTGCAGTTTACCACACTCATAAGTGGGGCGGGCAGCCAACACTGCACAATGCGATGGTCAGCTCTGTTGTTCCGAGAGATGAAGAAGATCAATTTGCGGATCTGCAGGTTTGATTTTATTATCTAAAAATACCTTACTGTCGAACAATTCGAGATTACTGTGGACTGAAAAGTTCTGTAATCATAGACAATGATAAGCACTCTTTAACCCGGAATTAAATCGGCAACATTCGCCTACACAGGCAATACCTAGGCAGTTTGAAACAACTACTTTTAGAGAAGAACTTTTAGTTATGTTTGCCATGTCTCTAATATCGTATTGATTAATTAAGACAATTAAGACAGTCCAGCAGTGGCCATCCTGCGGGTGTAGAAGCTGTTCGTTAGTCTCGCTAATACTCGAGAACGGCTGCACCGATTTAGCTAATTTTAGTCTTGAAATATTCAAGGAAGTTTAAACTGTGAAAATTATGAAAATAAAGCGGGCGATGCCGCTGGCGGTTAAGCTACTCGTATTATGTAATAGAATGTTAAAAAAATAGTATCGGTATAACATTATTACTTTGTACAGTAGTATTGGGTTTAACTTTAAAAAAAATCTTATAAACATTTATTTTATCAACTTTGCAGGTGCGGGTTTTATACACACACCCAACTCATAGTGAAATGTTGCCGTGCCCATTCTTCTTAGACGGTGAATGTAGATTTAGTGATGATCAGTGTAGGTGAGTTTTATGACTAAGAGCTACCCACTAAATTGAAATACATTTTCCTTTGGGAAACATCTCACAAAAAAATGGCGCCGGCCGAAGAAATCCTCATCTCATACCGCCATCATGTCAAACTGAGAAAATAATTTGTGTACCAGAATACTCTAGCATAGGGTTCGTATCATGTCAAACTGAGAAAATAATTTGTGTACCAGAATACTCTAGCATAGGGTTCGTATATACTGAACGAATTCCCTATAATGAGTTCTGCTTCTACTATTTATTTCTATGAAAACTTAAAATTTTTACTTGGACATCATAGACAAGTCAACTTATATTTTAAACGCTTAAATTAGACAATAGTAAAATAAACTAGTATTTGAATTAATTTTTACATAAGACTTTACCTAAAATATAAATAATTTTGTCTTGAAAATATTTTTTATTTTTTATTAATATTTAAATTATTTTACTAGGTATTCCCATGGTGCTGTAGTCCCATTATCTAGTTTAAAAGAAGCGATTGAGCCGGATTTTGCTGCCATTAAAAATGGCAGTCGAATATTAATGAAGTTAAAACCTCCTGATGACGAAGTAAGTACCAAAAATTCTAACCATTGCCAAATAAAATTACCTCTGTGGCAATGATGAATGTCTATTTAATAAAAAAAAAACAATCAACAGGACATAAGTCTTACAAAGAAAAGCACAGAGAAATACCATCTTTGGCATAGAGCTATTATCAGCAGCATAGACTTGGATAGAAAAGTGTGCTCAGTGCGATTGGAACATGGAGTTAAATCAGGGGAGAAGAGAAGAGCTAATTCGGAGGAATATGATGTACCCATTGAGGAGATATATCCCTTGAATGGTAAGTAATAAGTATAAGGGCATGTGTCACCATGGGTTCATAAAATACCAGATAGCCTCTAACTTATCTGACAGATAAAAAAACAAATTTTGCTAGCTAGTGAGCTGTCCACACTGCGGCTTCGCCGGCGTTTTAATAGTAGTTTTAAATGTGTTAATATCATCCATCGTCGGTTTAGTCGTGAAGAAGTAGCAAACATACACACTTACAAACTTTTACCTTTATAATATTAGTGAGATTATTATTATATTGACATCAATAACAAATTCTAGCGGAAAACGAAGAATCGTCATCGGATGATAGTCTCAGCGATACTGAGTACCCGGAGATCAAAACTCTCCGAACTGAGAACGGCGAGAAGGCGCTGATCGCTGAACATTCTGCGAGCAATGGCGCTGCGATGGGGGAGTGGGAGCGGCATACTAGAGTGAGTATGTATTAAAGCATTGAACAACTATAGGTCCATCTCGTTTAAGTCATGTGTATAAGGTGATTATTGCGGTAATTTCTTACTGACTCGAACGCGGGTTTGATGACTTCTAGCCTTCCAAACAAGCCGGGTTCCGAAATGGCTTCCTTAGAACACCATATTATGCTGCGGCAGGTTATACAGAAGACCGGAGAGTATGACTTAGCGCTCTCTCTAGCGTTTGATGTTTGTGAAAAGGTATTCGATTCGATCTAAACATGGGCGGTGCGAGTCACTGCTGCGGGGCTGTATTGACCATCATCTAATATCTAAGCGTTGCAAAAATAATTTTTAATGTGGTTTTTGGCCTCAAATAAAGGCAATTTATTTTTACAGGGTATCGGATCCAAACTAATGTTGTCTATGGGCTACGTACCGGGGTCCGGCCTCGGGGCCGCGGGCGACGGCAGGGTGGCGCCGGTCGAGGCGAGACTGCTGCCCGCGGGCAGGAGCCTGGACCACTGCATGGCTATATCTGAGAAACACGCGCAGGACCCTATGAAGGTGAGTGTACTAATGTTGTCTATGGGCTACGTACCGGGGTCCGGCCTCGAAGGTGACTGTACTTATGTTGTCTATGGGCTGCGGTCTCTGTTTACGACTTCGTACGTTGCTAACAACTTTTTTTTTCTACAGCTTGAACAAAAATTACAAAGACTCCAGAAAAAAGAAGAAGAGCGCAACAAAAGAGCTTATGAGAGAGAGAAGGATAGAGAAAGAAGAAATGTGTTCAATTTTATCAACAAAACTATTGGTGATGTTGTGGAAGCACCAACTGCACCTTCAAATATTAAAGAATCTACCAACAAGGATCTTAACATTGAACAGTTCAAAATAACTGAAGACGTCAAGAAAATTGAAAGAGAAATTATAAAACTGAATACATCCAGGGGTAAGTACCCGCTAGGTACCCCTGGTTACAGAAGCCTCTCTGTACAGATTGCCGACAAAACGAAAGAATTAGATAATCTGAAACGGAGAGATCAACAAATATGCAGGGAACAGACACAAAGAAAAGACAAAGCAAAAATGACAGTATTTTAAACCAGATAGAAAATATTAGCTAAATCAATTAATATTGGCACTAACCAATATCTGTTTAATGTTATTGCACTTATTTTAAAACAATTAAGTATGTGATAAATAAATGTCTTTATTTACATGAATAAGTGATGTTTTAATTTAAAATACCTACATGGCATTTACAATTACATTAATTAGAAAGAACAAATATAAAACTACTTATAAAATTACAACGAAAAGTATAGATTGTATAGATAAGTTGATAGTGTATCTCGTCAAAAAATAACATTATAGACCTGCCCCTACAAAAGGGGGCAAAACGAAATACCATGACTATTGCAATTGCAGTACTGATAGTGAATTTTGATTCATTCAAGATTCATGGGAAGTTTAAAATAAAACTATAGTTAACGTAAAAAACGCAAACGAAGCTATTGGCGGGTCATCTAGTGTAGTATTTCGGGGTTCGTCTCTACTATTACAGCAAAAAAAAAAATTATTGGTTCAGTAAAACCTTCTCACCTTATTGCCAGTGACAAAACATTATATAAAACCACTAATATATCAGACTGAAGTAGGTATTGGTCCTGCCGTGAACAGCATGCGCTAATAACAAATAATTAGTAAGTATTTAAAATCCACCTATTGTAAGAAATGGTAGGTATTTGAATAAAAAGGTACCTATGTTGTAATTACAAATTTCTTTATTTACATGAATGTGTGATGTTTTAGTTTAAAATAAGCGTACATGACATAAAATTACAATTAATATGTGAAATATTTTTCTATAAATTAGATATTTGTACTATCACTCAATTACAAAATACTTAACTAAAGTTAATGAGGGTGTGACTAGCAAATATCATTTGCTGTATTTTGATTAAAATGAAATTTATATTAAAAACGACAGTGGGTCAAAATAGTATAACTAAATTATTCAACCAATATTATAACTACCTACTTTAGGTATGGAACGCCTTTTGCTTTCGAAGCTCTACCTACTCAGTATATTAGATTTTTACTAAAACATTTAATTTCATTACACCTATAAAAATGAGTATAATAGTGTTAAATATAACAAGTTATATTATAAACGTTGCATTACAATATGTTTATAAAATTACTAAAATTTCTTAAAATTGCTACGTGAGCAAGGTTTTTGTACTTTAAAGCTGATTCGCAGTGATGTATGTTTAATGAAAGCGCTATGCGGAGATAACTTGATAGGATTGGCGAGAGGACCCACTGGATACGACTGAAGTGCAGCCTTACCGCCTGACTTGGAATCCATGTCCAGTCATTTATGTCACAAATACATATATATTTATCAGATAACAGATATCAATTATAGATTTAGATGACATAAATAGTGTATGACAGCTGTCAGACATGGCAGTAAAATGACAGTTCAAGTCCTAGACTTGAACTGTCATTTTAGTGCCATAAGCTTCGAACGTCAAAATAAATTCGAAATCCATTACCAGTTTGTATAGTATAGGCGGTAAGGCTGCTGGTGGCGTTTGTACCGACGTACGTATGCATTTGTCATGTAAACATAAGGTTGACCGTGCCATGAGTTTTACTGCCACGCAATACTTATAACTGTGTATCTAACTACATAATACTAACTACACTTTTATGCATTGAAATTCATTTCCTAGACATCGTAAAACTATATCCTCTTAAACAAACCTGTGAACCGTCACCGTCCATTCGCTCAAACATGCTAACGTATACAATGTCTACATAATATACAATAGAGAGTGATGAACAAAAGAGAGACATTATTTGTACTAAACTAAACGTCTTGGTAAATAATAAGTACACACGTTAATGAGACTCTGCCTCGTAATTATACTATTAGTTATGAAGGATGCGTTTGTGATGTCTTTATTACGCAGTTTGTGATCGGGACACTAGAAAGTCGTTCACGTTCCCATACAAACTACATGGGCTAAAATAAAAAGGCTGATTTAGAATAAGTTTCCTAATTCACTATTTCCTTCATAGATTTCAACTAAAAATCAGCCAAATTTTGACAAATATTTTGTACTATCTTATAGACAAACTTTATCTACCAATAAACTTTCTTAAAAATTTAGGTTTTTATTAGAAGCCTATCTGTAATTCACATGTTTGAAAACGTGAAAGACTTCCCAAAACACGCGCCAAAAATCAACATTTGCTACAACTAAAACAAATGAGATTCGCATCTTAGGACATTCCCGACGTTTCCCACATTTTTGGTCCGAAATCAGAAGTGCCGGCCAAAAGAAAACAGTTCTACTACAAAGCACTGTAACGTTTCAGTGCCATATTAACAAAAGAAGGTTTAAGTGTTCTATCAAAAAACAACAATTTTTTTTTGGCCAGGACTCTTGCTTTTGCTTCAAAATGGAGGATATCCTATCAACCACCATCTTAGGAACGCGATGGTTGTGCCGTGTGCACCTGAGACTTCTAGAAGACTGCTAGAGTCCAAAGCAAGACGGTCTGTGATCCTTAGCCGGGTCTTCAGAAGACTGCTAAGTTCCCGAGGAGGGTATATGATCCGCAGCTGAGACTTAAGAAGACTTATAAGTCCAAAGCGTGGCGGCCGATTAGGCTATGTGGTCCGTGGTTCGCAGCTGAGGCTTCAGAAGACTGCTGAGTCCGAAGCGAGGCGGCTGTGTGGTCCGCAGCACTGAAGACTGATAAGTCCTATGGCTATGTGGTCCTCAGTCGGTTGAGGACGTGGTCCATGGTGGAGGCGGTGTTGTCGAAGACGGGCACGCCGGAGCGCCGCGCGAGGTCGGACAGGTAGTGGCGGCCGCGGTTGTAGTCCTTTATCGCTGCTTCGCTGTACTGTGGGGAAAAACATTCCGTTAAGTATCTACTTTTAATGAAGTAGCCAGTATGTGATTATCCTGGAACTGGTCTTGTAATTTAAGTGAGTTTTAACATGTGATTTGTAGGTATTTATTCATTATTTATATTTATTTCGGAGGAGTACGGTAACTAACATAGTGACATGGTAATTATTAGATATGTCATGCCCGCAACAGTAAACTCGTCGAAAATATACATTTAGATAAAAGAGGGTAATTCGATCTCCGATTATAATTTCTATTTCGATCTTGCACCATATGAATATCCCTAGAATTTCAGAACCCTCGTCAATTAAAGAAGTAAAGTTTAAAAATATAGTTGATAATCTTCACTTTCATAATTTTCGTGAGTTAAACTATTCATTTTATAACAACGGGAATTACTCTTGACGTGTCGACCACAACAAGAGCAGTCTTTTTCAAAGTTGATATTTGTTTTCGACTTACATTGGTGACTTTCTTAGGGTCCATGGGCTGCACGAGCAGCACGGTGGCGGCGGGCCGCAGCCCCATGTAGTGCGCGGCCAGCACCATGGCGGCGAAGCACGGCGCCTCCGCGCTCATTGAGAACACGAGCACGCGCGAACCCAGTAGAAGGTCTTCGTCGTATGTTCCTGGGAAAGATAGCATAGGGTTAGGTTTATAAAAAATTATACTCATAAAGAAACTTAAATTTCACGATGTGATCTGTGAAGAGGTGTTATGGTCTTGTAATTTTTCTCATACAATTTTCTAATAATTTTGAACCAACTACAAGGATTATAAAATTGGTTTTGACAACCCATCCAACAATATATCAATACCTACATATTTATGAAGTTGAAACCTATTTTTATCTCGGTTAAAAACAACAGATAAACAATTAAAAACTTCCTCATTTGCCATGTCGGTTAAAAATAACTATTACCTCAACACCCACACTTATTTTTATGGATTCTAAATAACCACAAACATGACATCGGAACTGTTTTTGCCTCGTATTCTCTTATTGGAGCCATGTCCACACCCACAACTATAGTCTGCGCAAAAACCCAAACTTCTGTTTTAATTACCTGATGGACGGATCGCAAGATAAGAAAATAATTGATGCAAATTACCCACGCCTCGGCATAATTTCTTTAACCGGCAAAAAATAGACATGTTATTAAGAGAGTCAGATCATCGGTGAAAGGATTTTAGTCGACACTTTCAGTTGATAAAATCTAAGGTCGTATGAGGTTATAATTTTGTTTAAGGCTGTAGCCGGATTTCTCCATGACTTTGCGAATTGCGTGATTCGTCAGCACATTTTTAACGATACTGTTCCCATTCGATTGGAAAGTAAGATACCAACTTTCCAATTCTTAGTAAAAATATGAATGTCGGTATTACAATCGTATTTATTGTTCGGGTAACATTAGTCCAAACGCCTACTTACATGTTACATTAATGCTGTAGTCATAGTTATTTTTTGTTACGTTGGACGTAGGTGGTAAATCTAAATTACCATAAAAAATATTGAAAATTAATTGATGAACTAATTATCAAAATGATATTCAGATTCTGTGTTTTAATTGACTGCGACCACCCGCCTCATAGTGGCATAGTGA
Organism: Chloroclystis v-ata; assembly: GCA_963691955.1. Classification (NCBI taxonomy): domain Eukaryota; kingdom Metazoa; phylum Arthropoda; class Insecta; order Lepidoptera; family Geometridae; genus Chloroclystis; species Chloroclystis v-ata. Next base: position 10,931,899 of record OY829905.1, read on the forward strand.
TACGAAATCACCTAATGCCTATAATAGGTTCGTTTGGGGAGCCCCATGCTCTAGCTAGTAAGACGTTATATGCTAAGATGACATGAATAGATTGAACTATAAATCTAATAATCAAGGCTTTCAATGTCTGACATCGTCGATTTGTAATATGCCCTCTATTAGAATTGAACATGAGTTCATCGTCTTTCGCAGTTCTTTTTATAGTGCTTCGTAAGTAAGGTTACACTGACGAGGGTCTGACGTAGCGCAGGTTTGTTGTGACTATGACATTCACAGGTGAGGTGACTTAGAACTGTTTTTGCAATAATTTGTTTTATAGTAACTTCAAATTTAACTTAATTTTTCAATTACGTTTCTTATTACTAGCTTTACAGGTAAGAAATAGTTTAAGTTATGACCTGTTTAAATTTAGGACTTAAATCTAAAGAAGATGATTCTAATGCCCAAACAATTCATTTGAACCTAAATATTTCCTATAGCAGGATATTTAGACATAGTGTATCAACTCCTAAAACCTAGTATGTTAGAAGCATCGGGTTTACATTTTTGAGTGTTCCGCGGGGGCAGAGATTCAGAAATAAGAGCATGCCAGCCTCTAATCTAACATTTTTTTTTAAATGTCATGTTTCGACTTCATTAAATTTTTGATTTATAACCAAATATCGACCGATTAGAGAAAAAAAGACAAATACGAAAACTAACCTTTAAAAGGTTGCGGCGTAAGATCCTCCGTAACCGAATAGAAGTCGGACGCGCTCAGTCTATCGCTTCTCTCGAAGCTAGGTGCCTTCTCCCTCAGCTCCACGTCATCCGGGGCTTCCCCCTCGGAGTCCTGCTTCACTTTGGGTTTCTTGTCTCTGCGCGGTGACTCGGGGTGCGCGGGCGCGGCGCGGCGCGCGGGCGTAGAGAACATGCGCGTGTAGTCGTTCGCTCGCGGGATTGTGTACGTGAAACCTTCGCGTTTTAGGACCTCTTCGGGTCGCGTGCTGTTGCTCTGTAAAGAAGATTAACGCTATTATTAAATATAACTACCTGTGCCCGCGACTCCCGCCGCGTTACAATAATATACTTTATTGAATACCAGAAAAACAAAAATACATTACAAAAAATATACATAGGTATAGATGATCCAGACTTAAAATGAACTCCCCTCCACAAAACCGTGATAATTTCAACGTGTGGGAGGAAATACGTATTGCATCATTATACTTGTGTGCGTGCTACAACTTCACTGTAACATTGGCTCATCTGTCTGTCAAAGTGATACCGTTTGCTTATACGTTAATGAACATCCAATGACAAAGATCAATTTATGTGTGTTGTATCTATACACCTTTTTGCATGTACGTGTAACCGCGGTGGAGAGGCGTTCAGTTTAAAAATGGTTTTACTATACATAAACAAGTGTTAAAATGGGCGGCTTTATCACTAAAAGCGTAATTTCTTCCAGGCAACCTTTGAATGGACTAAACTAAATGACGGAAGGTTAAATTATGTTTGTATGGTGCCCCCATCTTATTATAACTGGAGCAAGAATTTAAAAAGTCTATATTGTATCCCTGTTTTGCGAAATGTTGATCTACCATATTTCATCAAAAACGGTAGATAAAAGAAGTTTTCGACCGAAACAATTAAACATATTTATTTTTTTATCTTGTAATCAAATAAAAAAATTTACATATAACTGCCTCCCTTTCAATATACAGACGTCTTATTATAGTATGACGATGTTGTCATCATCCTAAGATATCTTAAGCGAGTGTATTATGGAGTACAAGGTGGTATTGACGTTTTAATGGGTTGCGTGCTCTTAGTCGCCGGCTCGTATCGCGTGCCTCGTTCATGATATTAGATCGTATCTTTATTACGTAATCCTGCTACATTTGGCAGTGAGTAGGTTGGTACTAGGTACCCAACATTTGGTCAACAGCCTACAGAACGCCATTCTGAGAATGTGTCGCAGTTTAACTTTAAGATTAGAATGATAAAATTACTTCCTGTTTATTTGCTATGCGCTAACTCGAACGGTGCAAAGAAAACACGTTGATTCATTTCGACAAAGTTCTACGCAGTTCTCACAGGGCTTTTTCTATAGAGATGACGTAATACGAAACGTCAACAAGATAAAGGGTCATCATCATTATGACTTTGCTTTGTTTATTCTTAGAAATTCTCGCAGATTCGTAAATGATGGCGTGTATATAATCCGAGAGTTTGTATTTTCCTGTGGTAAAGTAATTTCTGGAATATCTTTGAAATAAGTTCTTAGTAAGAAAGTCTAACTAAGGTATTGTGCAAATTCAACTAAAACCAAATTACTGGTTATTTTACCACGTTTAGAAGATATGTTCGAATCCTGCCGTTGAGATACGGTTACACCTAAATGTTGTATATCATTTACTGAATCATGTAATAAATTATTAATTAAAAAGAAAGAAAGTATTAAAAATACAACGTTCAAACACACGGTCTGTGCCCGGCGTGAACACTCGCTATGTGCCCGGCGTGAACACTCGCTATGTGCCCGGCGTGAACACTCGCTCTGTACCCTGCGTGAACACTCGTTTCTACTATACTTACAGGAAAAGTCCCCGATAGATAGACATCATGCGTAGGCGCTCCCAGCATGGCCGGTAACCGCTCCAGTCGCCGCTCTGTGCCCGGCGTGAACACGCGGTCTGTGCCCGGCGTGAACACTCGCTCAGTGCCCGGCGTGAACACACTCGCCTCAGAGTCCGAGCCGGTGTTGCCCTCGGTGGTTTCCGGGACGCGATTACCACCGTTCTGAAAAGATAATCAGATATTTGAGAAAGAATTCGATGGTGGCGCAATTTTGCCTTATTCAATTTCACTTTTCTAGTTTAGTTTTGGTTTGGTCAATAAACTCGTAAAATCATTTTACATTGTATAACACTAGGTAAGCCAATTCGATGTGTTGACTTTATCGTCTAATAACATTTTATATTCACCGTTCGCGCTGTTCAAATTTCTATCAAAGATCACAGAATATCTAACAAATATGGTGAATTTCCTTTTATCTTGCGTAGGCAGCATACATAAAATCTAAAAACGATAGGCCCAAAAGTTTCAACACGTTTTCGCGTTAGAAATTACAAACATTTCTACACAGAATTGCCTATATTTTATCTATTCGCTAGTTATTTACGAGCACGCCATACATGGGAAGGAACAGACTACGCCAAAATGGCTCGGTTTATGTCACCGGCTATAAAGCTGGCAACAGTCACTCAGCACGTGAACTTGACAAATGCATCATCGATTACAGCTCTTTTGTTTACTCATTAGCATAATGTTGACTTTAGGGCACAACGTATACAGACAAGGCATACGGCGTGGCCGTCTACATTTTGCATTAAAAAAAAACAAGGCAAACAGCGTAAGGCAAGCGCAGTCATATATGTGTCTTACCTTCGACGTATCGCTTTTCTGTGTCTGAGGACCGGTATCCTTGTAAAGTTTTTTAACTAGATTTTAAGGAGATATTCAATAGGAGATATTTCTAGGTTTGTAGAACCTTAGACTACTTAGATCTTTTATTTTAAACTTATGACGTAAATATATTGGTTTTACACCCTTTTTCTTATTTACACTTATTTCAAAAGGGGTAAATTCAATCACTTTCAATATACTATGTATAGTATTATTATTATTTTCTGTCGAGATACCTTGAGCATTTTTGAATTTACAATTTATATCTGTTTCATGTGTGACAATAGATTATATGAAAATGAATGAATGAGTCTATGAATGAATGAATGAACGCTGTTTGTTATAGTTACCTTAGGAATGAATAGCCCCAGCTTCCGTCCGTAGGCCCTGAGACGCGCGTTGTAGACCCGCATGCCGGGCTGCGGCGCGCTCTCGGTCACGCGCTCACAACTCGCGTTCACGTTGCTGCCGGCGGGGTCGGCCGGTTCCGGACCGATTCTTTGGCCTTCTGTAAGTAATAATGAGTTTAGTACTAGGACGTCTATGACACTTTATTAATGTTTATCCGCACTCATCGTTTTTGGAAAAAATTAAAAGAAATAGATAATGACCATGAGCGACTGATGATGCTTGAAACGATCGTATGGTAGTGGACTTCCAAATAATTATAAACTGCGTAAAAGAGTTTGTAAAAGGAGGTAGATTTGATTGTTTGAAACTACACAGGACAGAAATTAAAAAAAACATAAATTTTGAAACTATTCAGAATCAGATAAATATTATTCCAATACACTTCGATATGTCATAAATACAGATTGAGAAATATTAAGTTCTAACAAAACAACAAAACTCAGCTACTAACAAAAAATTCAGCTTGTGATATATTCAAAATAGTGCCTACTAATATTGTAAGAAACACTTAAATGTATACTTTTAGAACTGAAAACAAGTCAACGCAAACAAGCAGTCAGCCTAGTTTACATTTTATGAATCGCTCATACGCAAAAGCTGTCATAGTAGACAAATCACAAATGTTTGCAATTAGTCAACATTTACACATTAGACTGTACAAATAAACCCTAATAAATAAAACAAATACACACTGTACATGGAAACGAATATGACTATAGTTTCATAGAAACGCGTTATAGAAATTCATGATAAGCTGATAAGTTAATTCAGGAAAATTATATAAAAGTAATTTAATAATCAACAACACACACCTTGAAATAAATACAGGGTTATTATGAACTCCTAATTCCACCCAAAATCTAACCTGGTGTTGTTATAATACGAACGTAAGAGCTTATTTGTAATTGGTTTTAGAGTATCTCTCAGCTCTTCTAAATTTTCATCGGCTAAAATTTATTCGTTCAGATTTGGTACAGTCTGTAGACTATATTATTTTAAAGCCTAAATTGTATTATAGCGTATTTGGGCTGGACATCTAGGAGTAAAAAAAAACTAAAGAACACACTGGTTGGTATAAACGCAAGTAAAAATTCAGAACTATGAAACTGTGCCCATTTGTCTACACTACAGTGAGTACAAAATGTCGAACACTGAGTCGATTGCAGAGATACAACGAGAAAGCGAAATGGAATAAGCAGGCCAATGCGTGATGGGTATGGACTAGAAAGCATTAGTTTTGACACGAATGTAACACGACTATGTGTAGAGTTATCATATGGAAAAATAATATTCTAAAACATCACCTTTTAAAAACTTGTGTGACCACAAAAAATATTGATTCATGTTAAGGTACAAATCGTTGCCAGAAATTTTACTAAAAGCTTATAATTAAGAACCTCATTAAAATAAAAACAAAACGCAATGGAAGTGACTAATTTGGTTTTCAGAAAAATATGATAAATGTATACGAAGATTTTTACGGTGTTGAACAAGGTAAAAATATATCTTTTTCCTCATTTCTCAAATCAGGTAGAGTCTCATAAATTACTGGTAACAAAAAGGTTGACACAAGATTAATAAGATTTCTAATTATGGATGTTAGAGGGTTAAGATATAATAAAGAGAAGAATGCTAGTCAGTCCGAAAGATATGCACTGTGTCAAAACTAAAGCGATTAGGGCGCAAAGTATTACAGGCGATAGACATAATTATTAAGTCAACATTGACATTTTATGAGGCCCACTATATTAGGATTTTTTCTCTCTGCAATATAAAATGTCGCTCTGGCCATGTGAGTAGGTTATTGGTACCTAAAGTAAATGCGTAGGTAAATAGTTCACTTATAAATGATATCTATTTACAATGTATGTCTAATATCCGTAACATTTAATGCCAGTCAAGTTTTGGGCGGAAAGCCCAGCGTTGGACGTCCACGAAAAATAGTAAATTTATTTAATTAACGATGCAATCAGAGTGAATATTGGTGAAAGTAATTCGCTTCCAATCAAAACGAATAGAGATTGAAGAGCTCTCTATACTTGGCAGTGGACGTCCCACTTGTAAAATAATGGGCTTAATGAATCATAAAAAAAAATGATAAAGCTATGGGAAAGTGCGAAACGCACCGGGAGTAAGTGGAGTGAACAACATCCTGAGCGAACGAAACGCTCGGCGCATGCGCGCTGCGACGCCTTCGCCGGCGCCCGCGCCGCCCTCTACCACCGAGCCTACAACAAACACCCGCCCTTACCACCACCGGAATAAAGGTGAATTAGTATGAAACGATCTAACTAATTTAACTATGATATGTTATTACTATTAATACCTCCACCAGATACGATTAAGTTACAACGAGTAAGCTAAGTCGGAAATTTTGGAAAAGTTGGAGGTAAAGTCCTAAAATCACGTTATGTATGTAATACTTTCATGGTTCTTAAGAAATACATAATTAATAGAGATTTCGACTTAGATGAAAATGTAAGTAAATGCGTGTATTCTAAGTAAGCTGAAACTTGTAGTTACATACATGAAATAAAAATATATCTTGCCTCTATATCCCAAAAACAAAATGCGGGTAGTCTGAAAATCTATCCTCTACTTATACACCCAGTAACTCACAGTACTCTACAACTTTCACTGTCTTACACAACCAATCTGAAATGTAGTTGCAACTAACCTGCATCAGCCGCCAGTTCAGCGACCGCGGCGCAGAAGGTCTCGAAGTCGATGTCGGCCGTGGTGGGGAGGCAGCGATCGGCCAGGTCACGTGGTACGCGGGTGACGTCACGCAACGCATCCACAGCTTTGCCGCGGGGAAGGCGCGACGTGCGCCCGCCGGCTGCGTCGTACGCTCGCTTCAATCTATGGGAAAATTACTGTGAGATGAGGGTATATGGAAGGTCCTTTACGCTAAAGTTCGGTTGGTTAGACCAAGTTCTGTAAGAAATAATCCACTTCACAGAGTGTACACTGTGAAGTGGATTATTCACATTGTGTGTATTGTACACTGTGAGTGTACACTGTGTCAGTGCAGATCGCAGATTATGCTCCCCTTACTTAGCATAAGATTCTACCTCTATGAGTCTCGAATACCTCAAAGTAAAATATTTTATCGAATATATTAGTCAACTCAACATTAGTTAGCCCAATGAGCTTTGCTTCTGAGTAACGGTCAAATTCTAATCAGCTGACTCCAATGGAATCTTTTTGTAAAGTCTTCCCCTTTTTACCATGCTCACATACATTGCAAGAGACACAGATAGCGACCGCATAGCGATTGTATCGCTGCAAACGAGCGACTTCAAAACGTTATAATGAACGAGGGCACAAACTATTTTTTTTTTTATTTCCCGAGCTTACATTTGATTAGTTTCCAACTCACCTCAAGATGGTATGTCCCAGCGAATGCCGCGGATGCGTCCTGGCGCCTCGCAGCACCGCTCTGGCGCAGCGCAGCGCCGCCGGGATGTCGGTGAAGGCGGGCAGGCCCCGCCTCTCCACCGCTTCTTGCAGCGTCGCTCTCGCGCGCGATAACTCTACGTATTCACTGCACGGGATATTGGGATATCTTTAGTTATCATCATCATTCAACAACACACCTATTAGGTACTTTCAATTACCGGCCACGGGTCTCTCCAATAGACGACATTACCTACAGGTCTTGGAAATATGGTATAATCACTACTTTTAACAACCGGGGATAAATGGTTTTTACAGAACACGGAAAGACTCTGCCTGCCTTCTTGAATAAGAATAACAATAAATATACTAATATATTAATACAACATTGCTTAATTATAAAGGGCAAGAGGGGAAAGAATGATATGGTAAACTGAGTGATAGGATAATGAGCGATTCAAAGCGTTTCTAAAATGCTTGAAAAGTAAACGTTTTACGTAGGCGATTGAGCGTCAGAATTCGGTCTCAGAAATTAGGTTCTTACGTTCGTTTCCTCATTCCTTTACGCAGCACATGACGCGTTTCAGCCGCGGTTAACCCATTTAGGTACATATGTATGACCACTAGATTAAGTAGTATCTGTAAGACTTCAGGCCGAATTCATGATTGTATTGTTTAATGGTGTTTTTCTAAACCAAGTCATCTAGCACTGCTTTCTTGCTATCATATTAGTTTGTAGTAGATATACTAATGGTCTACACTACACAATTCAACTTGATTAAAGTATTATGTAAAATTCAGATTGAACCTAATCTTAATCGTCAAATTAAAAATCCATTAAAAGTATTTAGAGCCCTACCTTAAACAGTTGTATCAGTTTCAATTTATCAGATTGATAATGTATGACGACATAATACGAGTAGATTTAGGTAATGAAGCACATACGAGAATGGAATTATGAACTAAGGCGAATTTATGTCAATAACATCTTTAGATAACTTGACAAACATAATTGGATGTCGCGATCTCAAATTATTTGTACTTTACCTTAACCTTAGACTTACAGATAATGATTTTTTTTAAGTGAATAAAAAAGAAAAATCTTTAATAAAAAAATTGGAGTTAAATTGTCTTGCAATTGTTTTTTATAACAAAAAACTCAAATGCGAAAAGCCCTTTTATGCTCCTGGTTTCTGCCAAAGAAAAATATAACTCACACATATTTTAACTGTACATGTACAGTCAAAATATTTCTCGGAATATGAACCTGGGCCAATTAAACATCGATGACGAAGCCGAGGTGTAACTAGGAAATGTTTACGATACGATGGTGATGACATTCCGATTATGAACGACAATTCAAAAAACAATAGCCATTAGAAAAGTCGTGACTCAAACGCGTTGCCATGACGTCACATATCGTGTCTTCCATTTTCATCGACCTTTGCGACTTATCTATCCTTGATAAAATACTGAAGGCAATTGGTATGTAAACCAGACGTTAACTCCATGGCGTCACCGCGAAAAATAACCCTGTTTGTTCAAAGACACGCGTATTCATCGACTGTCGCTTATTTCCATAGATGGGCGTTGTTAATCAGACAACTATCTTTGTCGTAAAAGTCGTCATTACTCCGACAGTCATTTAAAGGATATATTATGAAACGCATGTGTTTACAGCTACTGTTAACAGTGTTTTAAGATACGCGGTTATGATGTCCTGTCTCGGCTTTTAGTTTCTTTATGACCTAGATGTGACGACCAACGGTTGTGGTTACACGATGAAAACCCTTCAAGTTCCCCGACAATCCCACAAATGAATAATTAATTAATACTTAAGATAATATGCTAGTTCTAAGAGTTAGTATGGTAATTTATGAGTAACACTTACCTACCACAACGTGCATGATTGTGTTTATTTTTTAACAAATTTTTTTATCTTTGGTTTTGACAAATTGGTCTCATCTACTCGTATAATAGGCCGGGATCCGTAGTACATGTAAATCAAGTGATTACTAACAAGCTAATTTTTGGTGAGTAGCTTCGTTTCGATGAGACGACTAAAAATATCCTATACCCAAATCTCGATTGTGGTAGCTAACAGAGATATCAAGGATTAAAAAATCAAGGATGCAAAACCGGGATAACGGACCACGAAATTTGTCGGACAATATGTCCGTTAGATTTGATATATATTAATTAAGTATACAACAAAAAATCAGCTGGTTAGTAATCATAGTAATCATTTAAATTGACCTCGTTTTCGACACATTTTCGAAATGGCGGACTCTTTGATCAAACCATAGGTTTTGTAGGACAAACATGTTTTTATATAATTTAGATAATTATCTTGAGATATAACATATTGTCCTACAAATTTCGTGGTCCGTTATCCCAGTTTTACATCCTTGATTTTTTTAATCCTTGATATCTCTGTTAGCTACCACAATCGAGAGTTGGGTATAGGATATCTTTGGACGTCTCATCGAAACGAAGCTACTCACCAAAAATTAGCTTGTTAGTAATCACTTGATTTCCATGTACTACGGATCCCTGACTATAACAAGGCCTAAGAAGATATACCGAATAAACAATTATTCGGTCATGAAATAAGCTTGGGCTAGCCTAATCCATTTTATGTACTTATCAATATGTTATATGACCACACTGCATTGTATAAAAACTCTGATGTGGTTGTACCTATCAGGCATACCTTATATGATGATTTACGACGATGACCAACCTAAGATCATCACATCAGTTATGCTATTTAAGTGAGTATTAACAGACCATCAGAATCAGATTGACAATATTGAATAAAGACGTCAAGTATGACTTCATTACCGTATTCCATGACAAAACCAACAATACAAATTGACAGCTATAACTACTTTAATGAGCGACGGATGACAACAGAACCAAAATTGATTTAGATTCAGAGGATGAGGTCAGCTTCTACACTTTCCATATAATTGAGCTGATCTCATGCCGCCGTTAGAACTGAACAGATGGTACATAAAAAGTCCCTTTACTGAAATTTTATTTAAATCTTATTAATTACACTTCACACGCATATTGCAAAGAATACTTCTACTTATCGTTAGTAATTGCCCTTCACTATTACAAATATTTCTTATGCAGGATACTGTGGCCATTTATTTTGGCAAGAATAATGCGTAGATATGCGTTAAAGTGCCTACTTCGTACCAAGAACTACAAACCCGGTCAGTTTCCACTCCACGACCCTCAGTGTGTCAGTGTGTGGGATGTGTATATTATCAGCTAGGATGAAGCATCATAAATAAATAAAATAAATATTGCTGGATAATTCACACAGCAACACCATGTCCCACCCCCGTGGTATGTACGAAGCCTGTGTTCAACCTCATGCGTCGCAGGCAGACCTTCGCCCCCTGCACCACAGAGTCACAGAGGTCGTCAATGAACATTTCTTCATGAAAGTATTAATAAACAATCACTTACTGGTCTGAGATGGGCTCGTGTCCGATAGCCTGGTGCCTGCTGTACGGCCGCAGAACAAGCAGCAAGTCCTTAGGCGCCGCCGCTAGATGCGCCGCCTCCACACAGGCTGCCACGGCCCGCGTCTCGCTATCTAGTACGAAGAGAAGCGCACGCGCCGCTGCTTTAGCTCTATGCTCCACTTCTACTAGCTCCATTGACCAGTCGTCTACTTGCTGTGGGAGAGAGGACGTGTTATCTGAAGTTATCATGTGCCACTTAATGGTATAATTGCCACCTAATATTATGGTTTGGAGTTTGAGGACATGTGACATTCATCAACCAGCACTTGGTCAGCGTGATGAATTGACTTATCTTTTTCGACAAGAGTCCCCGGAATGAGAACGTAAATAGCAGTGCTTTTGCTAAATGGCATTAAGGCCGGTATATAGAATTGACTCCTGCAGACTTTCAAGATAATTTTACGGACCAAAGCAATCTGTGACTACACGGTCATAGATTTCATGGATCTGATCTCATTAGAGTCGTGTGTCAGAAGATCCCAACATCGACATATGGAACGGAAACCCTTCATGAGTCAACATTTTTTCATGAGAATAGGAAAAGTTTTCACAAATTCCCACCTTATTTTAGTTCCTATGTGTCACAATCCTTTTGGTTTACCTACTATGTTGCCTTTGGCCGGTAATTAGTATAATTTATGGGTTGTAATTGTAATGGAACCGGTTACATTAATATTTCAGCTTTACAACCCTTCGTAAAATTTGAAATTATTTTGATTTATAACGGATATTTTATTTATGATAACCGGAACCTGCTAAGGTATAAATAAATATGTTTTTATTTTAAACGATTGTGTAATAATAATAAATCATTACAGAATAGTTGATATCAAATGTGTGTCAAATGATAAAATGTACCGAACGAATTGTTAAGTAACGTTAAAAAATATAATAATTGTAACAAAAAACGTGTCATATCCATGTAAAAAAAACTACGAAAAAACACGTCTAATAGTTATCGAAAGTACATGCATTATCTTACGCGAACTGTAGGTAGAGTCCCCGATAGCTGAGGACGATAATCGATTGCGCAAGTGCTCAATATCTCTTTTAAGTAAAAGATTATGTCATTATTCAAATTATCATTCATGGAATGTTGAACTTGTAATCACATGATATCCGGAATACGTATTGATTGTTATTGTTAAGATTATCAATTTGTCTAATTTTTCGAAAGTTCTTTACATCCACCCCCAAACTGTTTCTATGACCTTCGCAGCATCAATAGATGAGACTATAACGAAATATCGTTGGAGACATCAACCAACGATACGTTGCTGTTGCTGATTCATTACCTATAACTTCTCGGCTCCAGAGATCATGTTCTCTGCAATAACCAATAAACCAATGTTCAACGTAATATTTACGTAGAAGACATGATTGTGTTTTCTTTATCGTCGTCGTCGTTCGTGTTTCAATTCATACTACTTTAACTAATGCACTTCACTATACCATTGATTCCCTTATTCTTCTACGTATATAAATACTGTCTCCATTCCGTAAAAAATACCAACAACATAAGCTTTGACAAGATATTATTGTTTTGCATTTTACAAACTCAGTCAGAGCAACGAAGTGATAATGTCAATTTTAATATACCTACCTACCCCGATTTTGTCATAATTAATCACGAAACCGATTTAACTTTGTAATGTAATACTAATTTATGCCACCGGTTAATTCAATTAACATAACACCACTACAAACATGGACAGAACTATTAACAAGTTTATTAGTTGAATGACTAAAATTTTTACAAATATTGAACAATGAAATTATTCGCTAGGTGTGGCGCTATTTCCATGAATGCGGACATGATGGGTATTATATTATATGTGTCTATAGATTTATTTACAGGTGTGACATATAAATAAAATGGATCTTTTAGATTTATCTTTTATATATAAATATATTGTATTATAACCAATTTGTTGAAGAATATAGCACTAACGAGCACACCATTTTTTACAAACATCGTTAGTAGTTTTTTCGCTCAGTCAGTTAAATTTAACGCAGATGCACTCGTCATGATCGCAGACAGATTAAAACTTAGGCGCCGAGTAACTACATAGAAAAGGCGATAAGTCTGAGCCATGAAGCATATGCCTGTGTGTCTTGCCTTAACAGTCTGCCTTCTTTTGTTTCAGTACAAAATGTAGGATGGCGACGAGCTGAAAGTCTTATCTCCATTGAGCTAAACATTGGTATGTAATGTTATAAAATCACTCACCGGATTGAAATATGTAATGCCCATTTTCTTTAGCATCGGAATGGCTATATCCGATCTCCAAGTGGTCGGGTTGCAGGATCCACCCAAAAATACCTCGGGCGGCGGCGACGCCTCGCTACCTGTGCAACATTCATACTTTAAACATTGCTACATATGGAACATCGGTTACTATACTTACTAATATTATAAAAAATACTAATGCAAAGGTTTGGGCGGGGTCGATGGATATTTTTTACTGTGTGTAATATGTGCCACCTTTCATTGGAAGAGCACTTGTCATAACACAAAATTGATACCTATGCTACTACGTTATAGTATCGGTTGCCCTATAATATATAAAAAAAACTCTCACGCGAAAACGAAAAGTCATTAAAACTGAAACAGGTTTTATTGTAACTTTACAACAATAGAGTTCATTCGTCAGAATAATGCAAAGGCTGCGAAATATATTTTATAACATGGGCAAAACCGCGGCAATATAATATATTATATAACATCAATTAGGTACACGATTTCATCCTGGATGTCATAACTGATATGATACGTGATGGATATCTGAGATGATTAATGTAATTCGTGAGTATGCAAAATCATTCCTATGTTGTTTATTTTATAGTATGTATTGTTTGTGATCGAACCCTGTAGTTAGTTACACCTGATGGATAAACGTGAAGTCAATAAGATCAGAAATTAAAATGAACTGTCGTTTCTGCTTAACATACAATTTGCACCGGCTCTTGCTTTACTATTCATACTCGTAATCAATTCAAAGTCAAACGCCGTCTATAATTATCCTTTTGTGAAAGGACAAGTACAAACATAGACCCATTTCTGACAGATAAAAACCTTTCTGTCATTGGTTTAATCACTGGATAAAATTAACGACAGACATGAACACTCAAGGCTTACTCGGTTCACTTTGCATCGCTTAATCCGGCTTAATGGCCGCATTATGATAATATAGATTGGTAGGTATTTGTCATTTTAATGGATTCAGTGCGATCATCTCCGAAACTATCATAAATAACTAAATCGATAATCAGTACCTACATCTCAGATTTAGGAAACGTATTGTATGAGTTCTATTCAGACATTCAAATATCGACCAGCGATCACCATCTGTTCTTACGTAGAATATACAAATTACGTTTTAGGGAGAAACCTACGCTTTCGAACGTAGCGAATTCCGTAGCCGACGTGCCTTGTAACTCAAGTATTAATAGAATTTTCCATTTAAACCGAAATTAAAGGAAGTGAATCAACATGAAATTGTAGCAATCAAAGCAGTCCACATTAGCTTGTAATATGAGAAGATAGCTCAATACTCTTAACTCAGTTGCTGGTCATAATGAAACTGTTAGGCTGACCCTATTTCTAAGTTGATGCGGAGGCACGCAAAAGAACCAAGCTGTTAATTGTGATCAATTGTAGTGCAGTTAGACACGCAACCGATGATCTCAAAGTTTCTTTCATCTCAAACGATATTTTGGGCGAAGTACTAAGGTCTACCGCAGACGTCTTTTTTACGATTTCGGACTTGTGTTGCAGGATTGAAGTACGTTCCACTCACGTGTATAAAACAAAGTAGCTCCCGCTGTATGTCTGTCCTATGTATGCTTAAATAATTAAGACTGCAACGGATTTTATGCGATTTTTTTTATAAGTTGAGAGATACAATAGGAAGGTTTCAATGTCTTATTAATTAGGTACCCGAGGTGAAGCAAGGGCGGGTCGTTAGTAGAATATTAATATAAGCAGTCTTTAAGGATTATTCAGTATTTTCAGTTGGAATCTCTTCTGTTATAAAATTATCTGATCTTTCTTGTAGACATCAAATATGTTATATCAAATATAGATAAGGTGTGAAATGTTTTCAAACGTAATTTTCTAGGTGTGTGTGATCTAGATATACGTTATACAAGTACGATACGATAATCTATACTAATATTATAAAGAGGAAAGATTTGTTTGTTTGTAACGAATAGGCTCCGAAACTACTGGACCGATTTCAAAAATTCTTTCACCTTTGGAAAGCTACATTATCCCCGAGTAACATAGGCTATATTATATTTAAAAAAAAATTAGGGATCCTTACTAAAACTCCAATAATGTAACATAAGGTGTAAAAAAATGACCTGAAAAATTCCTTACGTCGCGTGCGCTGCGAAAACTATTGATGATAGAACAAAATCATGTACTACGACTTTGCAGAACTCATCATTATCTACAAAATAGTTATGTCACAGTAAGCAGTTTTTTATTCTAAAATATTAATTTATATATGCCGCCTCTTGAAAGGGTCTTCATTTGTACCTTGGTATTAATCCTTATCAAAATAAATTACTTTATATTCAAGACGGCTTTAATACCTTTTCATAACTTTTTGAATTATCCAATTCGGACATTTCATTCGGAAGATATCACGAGTTTAAAAATGCAAGTATTAGAAAAAAGTCGCGAGGTTGTCGCTCACCGCGCTCAGCTAGCCAGCATGCGATCTATGCTCCATGAAAGCGTCACTGGGGCACGGGGGGGGAGTCAATGTAATAAAATAAAGTGTAAATAAATAAAAATAAAAAATATGAATAAAAAAAATTCATAATAAAAAAATTCAAACTTCATATATAATTTAATTTTTTTTTAAACCCGATGCAAAAAAAGGGTGTATGTGTGTATGTATGTACCCGTGCGGAGCCGGGGCGGGCCGCTAGTAACTTATAAACCCAAAAGTTCAAAATAGTCTGAACATACTATAATTGTCATTGATCGGCATTTACATTTAAATTTATTCACTGATAAGTCGACTGATAAAGGCTCAAGGAGTATATATTTGGATTATATGCATTCGCTATCTAGATCAGATAATTTCTACAGGAAGGATTATATGAGTGAAATCGTTTGCACACGAGTAGGTACTTCAATCAGTAAAAGAAAGCAGGTATTGTGACGTGCCGCTAGATCCCAACAGTCACAAGCCAGTGACGAATGATTGATGAGTATGGTATCGATCGCGTAGGTTGCAACATGTAGGCCGAACACCGTACTACTTTGAACACCCACTAGTAGATTAATGATCACCTTAGATGGTAATGGATTATGGCTATCAGGACTAAATCGTTTTAGAAATAAAAACAAGATGCTTAATATTGTTGATTTGAATAAGATCGTGATGGTGAGCAACATAATAATCTACAGTATAATTAGCAATTGTAACCACACGCTGAGAATCTAAATAATCATGTTTCTCGAGCGTTGTTTATCTCGCCTAGTAAACGAACTCCTTGTTTCATATGAATGAACGAACAAAAACATACTACACTACATAGTAAATATCGACTCATCCCCTAAATCATTAGAAAATTTAAAAACATTCAGATGCACCGTCGGAAAGAGACTCTGCAACTCATTCATGTTTACATTCAGTTTACAAAACGTAGCCAACCACACATCACATCAATCCAATTCGGGATCTTTGTTCAATGCCAAAAGCAAAACGTAAACACACACACGCTGACAGTCAACACAACACACATCGACCTCCGCACTCAAACAGATGATCCCAATAGATGTATGTCCCTGGATTCGTCACAAGCACGTGAATTAACACAGGCACAATCCAAAAAGCACATCTCATTCACATCACTATAAAACTTATGGATCAAAACAATGTAGGCGTGATGAAGCGACTGTTTTGATAAACTTTCGCGGAGTTTTTTTAGTTTTAAACGTTGAATTAGTATGTTTTGGTTTAGGGAGATTTTTTGTATGCAGGTAATGATAAGTGGAAGTGGTAAAGTAGACGCACAAGGTACTATCATGGTGGTCGGCGGCATGGTTGCGGAGGTATCGTGCCGGAGAGGCGAGCACGCTGTCCACCCGCGCACGGTCGGCGGCCAACTGGCGTCCGCGGCACTTCTACGCTCCTCCACTAGCCAATTCCGCATTTTAAATAATCCGTTATACACCAACACGAGATTTATAATGGCATTTCGTATCATAAAGCCCTATAACTCATCTAACCAGTTATTAGATGATATGATCAGTGTTGTCATGGATAAGAATCAGCACCGTCACTCCGTGACGAATGACAAGAACGCCGAAGCACTTCCTTATAAATATAGCAAAAAGTACTTTAATTAAAATTCATAGAAAATGAATTCTAACTTACTTGTACTAGAAATAAAAACTAAACATATTACAACTGACTCATTATTTAAATTCATAATAAATTATCTTCAAACCCATTACCATAATTTACCGATATAGGTACCTAACCTACCCATGTGACTTGACTGGTTCCGGAATCAATACTCCATTATTTATTCAATTCTATTTATTCTGTGTCAAAATGTCAGACTCGAATTCTAGCGACAATGTTCACCTACGTATTCTGTTCTATTAAAAATAGGATGTGGAATAGAAACAACATAACTCAGTTTTCTCCATTCCATACATCTGTTTTAATGATGTCCAAATCGACTAATTAAGAAAATGTAAATAAGCATGTATTTGTTTTTCTACGGTATTGTCGCCGTTTAAGAATGAATCTTCCGCAAAGATAAGGAAGTCAATGTTTTTGCCCGTTTCATTTGTTTACGTAAATGTAGCGGGTCTTAGTGTCAGTCATCCTTGGAGTAGTATCTTTGAACACGTTATACAATGCGTATGAACATAAAATGTATTATTTATTATTATTCATTCATTTTATTAGTAATTGTGATATTATGTAGATACATAGTAAGAAAATGCTAGAATACGATAGATGATTATAGCGGAATTATTGCTTTTGATATAATGTTTTAATTAAAGTACATATTATTACTAATACAATCTACGTATTACAAGTATGTCCATTGTGCGGGGTTATATTCGTTTTGGTAATTTCTGATATCTGTCATACCTACGCTAGTCATTAAAATTACAATGACCAAAATCACTTACGTAAAAACACGTGATGGATTTTATTGGCTCTTTTTCAATTAATTGGTTTAAAAGCCTTATTTTAAAAGTTTTAAAAGCAAAACGGTGTTATTCAGTCATTAAGATTTTATCTCAAATCATCTAGAAGAAGGGACTCTCAGATAATCGCAGTAATAGAAAAGTTGCAACATTTGTTGGGTTATTTTTTGAATGTGTAATATAACCTTTGAGCTATAAGTTATAAAGATTGACGCCTAAGTCCAATCACCTGCAAAGATCATCCAAAGCACGTGTTATAAAAACTAAAGAGGTACCGCAAACATTTCCGTGCTCCGTTTATAGTTGGCACGGAAGAATCAGGAAGGTCGCGCGCAATTACTTAGCAATGGTTTGTTTGCCTACATAAATATGTGGCACGATAATTTGCAAAACGGAACCGCTTTCTGTGAAGTTTAGGAAATTATCAGGTTTGTGTCAGTCACTACCTTATTTGTCAGTTGTATTGTCTCAATAAGGAAATTTAATGGTCAATTGGTCATGCTCGTAAAATGTTGATGATTTAACTGGATAACACTAGAAAACATATCTACCAATCCATAGATCATGGTTATCGTCGCAGCCTGACTAATGATTAAACCCACTTTGGGGCTTATTGTATATGTTACGGCTAATACCCGAAGTGCGGCTACACCTAGTTCTAGCCGGTTAGAACTAGGTGTAGCCACTTGCTCTTGGTTAAACCTAGTATTAGCCGATTATTTTCGGGTAAAACTAGGTCTAGCCTTCATCATGCCGGCTACAACTAGGTCCAGCCATTCCCTGTTGGATAAAACTAGGTCTAACCGATATCACTCCGGCTAGAACTAGGTCCAGACAATCCCTGTTGGATAAAACTTGTTATTCTAATAAATAGTTTATGTTACTTTATAAAAGTGTGATTTATAATTAAAATAACATTCTATAAATTATAATATGCAACTACTTATTGTCTGTTGTTAAAAAAATGTTCCTGATTGTTTCTATTATATTAAAAATTGCACACTATGTACAGCCAATCCCTGATAAACTAAGACACGCGCCGCTGCTGCAGATAGTGAGTCACAATCGCTAGTAGACCTGCAGTAGATCAGCAGGAGCAGCGCGTGTCTTAGTTTTATCTAGCAGGGATTGGCTGTACATAGTTGTAGCCGGCATGCTATCGGCAGAGCTTTTATTAGATATTAAAAAACATCCAATAAAAAGAAACGTAGAGAGTTTTTTTATTCTTATAAATCACATTGTAATAATTAACATAAATTATTAGGAGTGCAATTTTTAATATAATAGGAACATCAGGAACATTTTTTAACAACAGACAATAAGTAACTATTTGCATATTATAATTTAAGGAATGTAATTTTAATTATAAATCACACTTTTATAAAGTAACATAAACATATTTATCAGAATAACAAGTTTTATTCACCAGGAATTGTTTGGACCTAGTTCTAGCCGGAGTGATATCGGTTAGACCTAGTTTTATCCAACAGGGAATGGCTGGACCTAGTTGTAGCCGGCATGATGAAGGCTAGACCTAGTTTTACCCGAAAACAATCGGCTAATACTAGGTTTAACCAACAGTCAGTGGCTACACCTAGTTCTAACCGGCTAGAACTAGGTGTAGCCGCACTTCGGGTATTAGCCGTAACATATACACTCTCCAGGATCCTACCAATAATGACATTTGCGTACTGAGTACCCATCACTATTCTTGGCACTCGAGAAAACTATTTTAATAGTGTTAGCTATTACGCCAGTGATATAGGTTTAATTTTGTTTGTGATTGCCTTAAATCGAAACTGGCATATAAGGTTATCAGTGATGTATCCAAAACACTCCTAATATCATAAATTATTTCTGCAAATGTTTCACCAATAATATACCAGTAAGTAACTTGTTATGTACTGAATGCAACTGTAGGCATTACGTCTATATTCGTGTGCGTAGTCATATCTTGAAATGCATTCGGTGATTGACGCAAATCCGACACATCATGTTTAGAACAAAATAAGAATGATGATCGTATAGCATTACATAATTGCTCAAACAATTAAACACACCTACGTTGAATTAATGATCAAGAATTTTTTATGGTTACGCGCATACTGCAATATTTACGTTAATACTTTAGTTTATGATTTGTTCGGCGGTTTTTCCCGTTTTTCCTTTTACTTATGTATGTTATATTCTGCAGTGAAGTACTAGTTTTACCATTGTTGCATTATTAGAGTCAAAACTAACCATTATAACAATCACAATCAAAATGATAAAGTGACCACACAATATATATTTTTAGCATTAGCCGCAAGTCGATAATTTTTTCAGATAATTTATAGAAGGTATAGTTGTTGTATTTCGTTATATTTCGTTAGATCAACAATATCTTCTATTTCGTTAGATCAACAATATACATAAATCCACGTAGTATTAACAAACAATACAACACTGAGAGAGTAAACAAGAAAAGAGATATGTAAATTGATAAGATCACAAATGGTGATAAATGTACGACCGAAGTCAATTAATGTTGACAGTAATATAGAAGGTGATCGAGACAACGAAATGTCCCATCAATATCAATTATTCAAACGTGATTTAATTTCGTTAACGATCTAATGCATACTTTTAAACGATGAGAGATTTATTGATTTATTTTAATTTACTATTAATATGTAAATTGAATATAACGAAAAAATTTAGAATATGCTTCAAAATACGCGATGAACTCAGGTAGGTTCAGGCGATGTATTATACGGTTTTATCTTGTTTCTCTGAGTTGCATTTTGAAGTTTTAAATTGTTATTTCTGTATTATTTTATAATTCTTGGCCCAGCAAATTAGTCTTATAGTGCTTGAGCTAAACAAATCTTATAAATATTTATTTATTAAACTGATAAGACGGACACAGGAGTGAAATTCTATGGGTATTTTTTTTCCTTTTGAGGTACGGTACCCTAAATGGAATGGAAAGTACGAGAATCCGAATGACTCACAATAGGGGTTTTCAATGAAAGGTGCTAAATATCGAGAACAACATAGATAAGTGGCAGACGATGCGATGCGTGGGAAGCGAGCAGCGACAGTGAACTTTATTATCCACGCAACAGAATATCTAAGTGTAGCCGTAGTGAGGGACTACCGATGTGTATTTCTGGATTAGTACCGTGCGGAAAGTTAGTCATGATTTGTCCGATCGAGGCGCTGTCTTAGGGACGACCTTCCGCAATACGCTAAATCACAAGAACACAACTTCGCAATGTATTTGTACTACACGTGTCCGAACAAACATAGCATTTAGCGGCAGTAAAAAGTTTATAGCCAATTTGACAGTGCCATGTTGACTGGGAAGGTCAAACTGGTCAAAAAGTTACGAGCAAGTGCGAATCTTACCGTTCACTTGTTTGCAAAGGGTGTCCTTATCGCGGAATTCTTTGTCGATGGTCCACACCGGCGATTCTGGCTTGTTTGACGTCCTGCAATTGAAAGCTCGAATAAGAAACGAAACGGACAATGCAATAAATGTAATGTACTGTACGAGTACGTTTCCCGAAGGGCATCAAGCTTGCAAGTTGTTAGTGTCGTGTAGTGATTCAGTGCATGACAAATATCTCATTGTTTGGCATTCAAGGGTCAACGGACGCCAGCGGCAGCCAGCAAGCCTCGGGCCTCGGTTCAAGACCGGCTAAATGGCGGACACCGGGTTTACGTCATCTTTAAAATTACACTCGATGCACCGTGAAAGGATAATTAATTGCACATGCACCGGTTATAAATAAACAACATAATTAAAAAATAATTAAAGATATCATTTATAGATAATATTTAAGGACTTTGAAGTTAATTACACGTTTTAGAATGAAGTCACTGATTCAGAATAGGTTTGTGCTAGCAGCCTGTAAAATAACTAGTTACAACAGTTTGTTTACTTTAGATAGGTAAGATGGAAACTAAGAAAATTTGAAATAAAATTTCCATTTCAATTATAATACATCACAAAGAAAATGAGTCCAGCAGCTAAAAATATTGTTGTACTTAAAGCCAAATTTTAAGTCAACGTGGTATTAAATTAACCGGTTTAACTGGTTTTTCTAGCAATTTTATTATGATATGAGTAAGACTGCGACATTTATATAACAGTAGAAACATAATAATTTGATATTCTAATAAAAAACTACAGTATTGTAACATGGTAAAAGTGTCATGCCATTTAGTTTGTTACTTGAGTTAGATTGTGTTTGGCTTCTTTAGCTCTTTTGAACTGCTGTTTTAAAAATTTCTAAAAATACTTATTGTACAACAATTTTCAATAAATGCTTTCTTGATTTTGTAGTGTAATGTAAAGTTATTTATTAGACCGACGATACAAGACTGACGCTCCACTTGCCCATCTGTATTCTGTACTTACTCCATAAAAATCTTTACTATTAAATAAGTGATTTCCCTAGGTTACGATTTTTTATATTCTAGAAAGATTATTTCAAGAATGAGTCATCTTGAAATAATCTTTCTAGAACCTTATAACCTTAAAAAAATAAAATAAAAATGGAATCCGGAACCGGCATGAAGTACAAAGCGGAAGGGTATTGAGGTCAGGCATAATTACTCCAGAATGACTCGAATTCCAACGAAACTGTGACTAACTTCGAATGTAACCTAACTTAAGTTAGTAAGATTTTCTGTCATCCGAAAGTGAACAATGAATCTCTCTTATTTTAATTTAATATAACATATGTTTACATGTTAATTTAAATGTATGTAAAGAATGTTTAAATAAACAAACACAGTTTAGTGAGGACAATGTGAACATTAAGTAGTTTAAACAGAAATAACGAGTGAAATAAAGAATTTTTGAAATAGCAAACTAAAAGACAATGCATTATAATTTTATTTAATATATTATATTTAACACGGCAACGACACAGACTCTGGCTCAGACTGTGGCTCAGACAATAAATAGACAGTACGGATGAATAATACTGATAAGAATAACTAGCGTTCAATAAAAATAAAGCTGGACTTTACACATAAAGTCATCAAGCCTTAACTTACATACAAGTGTCAGTATATAATGAATCACATATCGAGACTCGGACAATTTAATCAGGTACATTATAACAAAAAATATATACAACTTTATGTGAAGGAAAATTTACACAGAATTTAAGTCCTAACACAAATGACCATGCAAAAATTAACATAGCAGCGAAATCGAACTTAGCTCTATTAAATATTTTGCGTAGGCTGTTGTCCTGGCTTACGGAGGTCGTCTACATAATAAACCTAGAAGTGACACAATAAAAACTGCCTCGGTTCATATCGTTTGAACAAACATACTATACTCGTATTATAGGATATGCATGAACTTTAAAAGTTTTTCGATTTCATACCCCATTTAAAAATAGAATCGAACAAGAATTTATAATTTTTAGTTTATTACTTCAGCCAAGTGGAAGTAACTGATAGAGACAAGTAGAGGATTTCTCAGATATTTGATGAGCTTGGTTTTTGTTGGCAAGTGCAGCCTCGAATTTACCAACGAGATGGAAATATGCATATGGACCAGTAAAAACTGTTGGTTTACGGTGGATGCTGACCATTTACAACCGGAAAATGTATAAGCTGTATGTTTAGTAGTGAACATCAAGCTATACGTCCATCGTCGTATGTGTAAGTTTCACGAGGCATGAATATGACAGAAGGAATGAAAACGCAGACTTACTGTCTCGCTTGTTTTGAGCACCTCCTCAGTTCAGCAGCGAACACGCAGAACTCTCCAAATGTGAGCGTCAGCGACTTTCGTCGCGCACACTGCCGCGCGCATACCAACATTTCAAACACTGGAACAAACAGGTATCTTTACAAATCTATACAAAACTAACAGAAAAGGATAAACGATTGTGTTACGTGATGTGTTATGGGAAAGATTTATATTTAATCCAATACTAAGTTTATTACAATAATCAACATTTACAGAAGAACTTAAAACTACAAAAACGTTTGCATAATAGTCATATTCATAATGGGCGGTCTTATTGCTTAAAGCAATTTCAGACAGACAACAACCTGAGGATGGAAAGAGAAACTGCAGAATGTAACAGGACGGTGGTGTTAAATTTTACTCTCAGATTCAGATATAAGAAACCAGGTACTATCTTGAATAGATTTAGGAGTTTATAATTCAAAAATACCTAAATATAGCTGGACGATTCCCCCACCGCGCAGTATCTAACCGCGTGGTAATCTCAATGCTTGAGCTTATTATGGTTCGTGACTCTAAAGTTAGGTAGTTATGATTTGAGTAGAAACTTTCACATTTACAACAATTGTGGGTTAAATATTGCACCTGAAACCGGTTAAGATAACTAAAGGTCGTCGTGGACGCAGTTTCACACAAAATTCCGCATTCTTGGCAAGGTTACCGGGATCGATTTGGTTTAAACTCGCCCGCTAATTGATCACACCTCATCCTACGCAAGTGACGTGAGAGATGTTAGAAAATTTCGTTGATCTTTTTGACATAAATATGTACTTAAAACCGTCTTATAAACGAACTCCAATTTTTATTAACAGCACTTTTTCGTACTAACATAAATAAAGTTTTTGTTGTGGTAATTTTAAGTCTATACCTCTACATTTCGTTGATTCACATTAGGAACTATTGCTGCTAAATGCCTGCACAGTACCTACCATAAAAGGTAAAGTTAAATTTATATTTACCTTGACTTGAATACAGCTACTGTTTATTAATTTATTGGCAGTAACAACTACAGTAGCCTAAGAAATAGTAATTACTCATTTCAAAGCTTGTTTCATTTACTCGATATTGGACTTTAGTCAGTTCCATCATCGCGCAGTTCCGAATATCCGAAGCAGGTTATGAATGACATAATGAGTTGTCAATAGAAGACAAACGTAACTATCTATATATATTAAGAGGCCGGCGACAGACGAATTTCCCATACAAACGTAATACCAAAATTATATGTAATTCAAGCATATTTCCACGGTATTATCGTATTATTATTTTCTAAATAGTATTTATCTAGGTTTCTATCGTGTTTTTTTTTACAAAATATTTACTAAAAAAAAAAAAATTTATCTAAAATAAGTATTTTGTAAAAAAAACTCCATAGGAACCTAGATAAATACTATTTAAATAATAATAATAAAATAATATCGTGGAAATATGCTCAAATTACAAATCATTTTGGTATTCGTTTGTATGGAAAATTTGTCGTGTCGCCGGCCCCTTAATTCGTCAAGGGGACTCGATCGAAACTTTATATGAATAACAAAACATAAAAAAATATTGATTTTGAGTCGACAACATTATATCCACAAAATACGAATTATGGAGAATTTCGTCAAAATTTAACCCGAGCGAAGCCGGGTTTTCAATTAGTTTTCTAAAATTTGAGTCTTCTCTACGTAAGTATAGTAAAACCACTATACCTACCTAGATTGATACTTTTACATACAAAATATATATTCAAAACCAGTTTCTAGAGATCTAAATGTAGACATAGATTAGTTATCTAGTCAAGTACACGCTAATTGTTTTTATCACCCATGATGGCTATAAAACACCTCATCGTGACATGATTTATTCCAGTAAGCAGTAATTACTTGACGAGTACTGTTTACGAGTTGATCCACGAGGATAACAAAGGCAATTATCCACTCAAATGAATCGAGTTGTACTAGTTTAGCACCAATAATAATAAAGTGTTGCGGATATGGGAAAAAAAACAAAGGCGCACGTTCGTAATCACGTCACCTACCTACTACGTTTATGTATACCAAGCATTACATAAAACCATATCTATACATATATACCTACAACATGGTCACAATTATATTTATGACTATAAAATTATATACTTGCTACATATAGTTGGGATTGTGTTTGTGTGTTTGGATAGAATACAATACGACAACGTTAACTTTTTCCAAAAAAGTAACTGATTCCAAGTGGCTCTATAAAATTTTAAGAATTCCAGCAATTTCTTAACCCTACAAAGCTAACGTTCTTAAACTACCTTGATAAGCTAACCATTCGTAATTTTGACGATCATTATAAAATGAACCATATTATAAAGTATGTTATATTTTTATATGGATTTATTGTATTTTCAAGAAATATAGAATATAAATGAAAGATATTTATCACAAAAATCCACATATTAAACCATTAAGGCACTATAAACACGAATAACATTATGGCACCACTTTTTCGAGAGCAAAATCACACATCTTATAAACTACGAATAAGGCAAAAAATATCAGAAAATTATAGTTTTTTTTTACATTTGTAGAAATAAAACATTGATTTTCATAATTTTTGAATACACGTTGGTCAAAATACCAATCGAATGTTCACCACCATTGGGAATTTAGCAACTGTGGAAGTTCTTCGTTGTCATTTATCTCCAAAACTAAGCAACTTACCTGTTAGAGGCGACCACCATCCGATGCAGTCTAACAGTCTCTTAGTTGGCACGAAACCTCAAATCCGTAGTTGTAACTGTTGGAAAGTTACTAGACGATATTCCTCCGATGTGTGCAAAAATGACGAACGTTAGCTTTATAGGGTTAAGGATCATCGGATCCTGATGACTATGGGACCACTTGGAAAGTGTACGTGAAGTGAGTGCAGTCAGTTCAGTACAGTACGATGTGTATGTTACGAGGGAACCAAGCAAAGTTACGATCAATACGATTTTTCCCGTTACTATAACTTTAGTCAGAACACCAGTTTAACAATTCAAATTGTCAAGTCAATACTAGACCATTCATCTGCTGACCCTGAGCTATTTGCTCAATATTGTCAACTGATTTCGAAAACAGTTCCAAGATTACAAAAGTGTGCGTCATCAATACTACGAATCTACCTCCAATTTCCGAAAGGTACGAGCAAATAGAAGCATCCTTTCGCAAGGGAGTTAGTGGGCCGGACGCGAGCGTCCTAAACATTAGGCGCGGGTAATAAAATACGAGTCATGAACTCATTCGACGGTAATTGGTCATCAGTGAGCAATAACGGTGAGATCATACGAGTACCACCTGCCGATGCCGTGGCTATCGATAGGAACAGACGCGTAACTTAATGGGAATGCTTTAAGCCTCTGCGACTTCGAGCAATCCACAACAAATTGTCAACCCACAGTCACAGTTTATTACATAGTTATTTTGGATCATCATACATGGCTATGATAACATCGTTTCTCGTTCTTAGTGTCCTACGTTATTTTCAGATTCGGGCTGGTAGAGAAACGTAAAGCATATCCTACTACACATATACCTACTTTATTATCACGTTCGCAAAAACCATATCAGTTCCATTTTAAGCAAGCACTCTACAATAACATTGTGATTGTGACCCATTAATAGCATTATTTTTTTATATTTTATGTCGAATATAAATTCGATAAATAAAAAATATTGCATAACATTATGTAAACAAGGATAACCAATTTATGACATGCGTGCTTTGTTTAATTATCCTTTGAAGTGGCCGCATCATCGTTATTTCCGGAAAATAAGTCACTGTGGGTGGGATTTTTCTTTGTTCATATTATGCCTACTTATGTACTTGTTTAGAGACGAAACGAACTTATTATGTACTTATCCTTGTTGTATTCAAATGTTTTATGTAAGAAAAGCAGTATAATATAACAATATTCCTATATCCTTGTTGGACTACAAGAAATATGAAATAAATGACCCTAAAAATAACTATGACAGCTTACTTATTATTTGGTAAGTATCTAACTGTTTATCTAAAAAAAATATTTAACTGTTTATCTAAAAAAAATAAAGCTATGCTTTGAAACAAAATAATAATACTTATTTGAAAAAGAAAAGTAGAATTACGTTATTCATGATATTATACCTACTGGTTGACGTCGTCGGTGGGTTAACGGCGCGTCCTTTTGTCTGGCAAGTATTGCGAATGTACCTACAATAAATACAATATTACCTACTCTTTTACATTATACTGCCTATAAATTGGACGTAACTAAATCAAAATAAATAACTGCGCTAGGCATTTTTTAATCGCTACACGCTGCTGTGTTGGATGAAACGTTGCACCTTACGATACTTTTGAGATGTTACAAAATCAATAAATATATTTTTCGCTATGTAATAATCATAAAGAACGGGAATTTGTTTCACGCCAGTTCATAAACGGTTATTAAACTACTACTGAAATGAGTTGAGATTTATAGACATTGAACAAACAGAGGGGACATTGCAGCGCACGCATTAAATGTTTTATATGACAGATGTTAAGTGGTATCGTTATTTTGTACCTTTGAGATAAAATTGCCGCGCACAGATGTATTGTTAACATCCACGTGCAAGTTTAAATTGAGATGTAGTGTTTCATTCATTAGCACAAGAGGGTATTCATCATCTTCACCATCATTTCAACGTACAATACGTCCCACTATTGCGCACGATTGTCCCCATTATCCATTAGTAGGTCTTGGCGAAATAAATATAATCATCACCCTTACCAGTTAGCTTTGCGCAGTAAGTTGTAACATAACACTGAACTGTACTTATGTCATCTATACTAGCTACTAATTAACCTGTAGGGGTCGGTCATAGTTTGTTTTCAGAGATAGTGTTTAAAGGCTCAATATATATTATGATACTATACGTATTGACGATTTTTAGAAAAAAAATCTGAATATATGATTGTACTTATTATTATAATTATTGTGTTACTTCATAACTCTTACACCAATGATCGAATTTGATGAAATTTGGGAGATAACATTTAGACGTCTGAGACACAGGATAGGCTATTTAAATTCTTGCTAATGTTATGATACGACGTAGCCTCCATACAAACATAATTTAACGCGGACGGAGTTGCGGGTACCTACCTACCGCTAGTAAGATATAAATACCTAAGTCGCTTTGACGACACCCACGGAAAGAGATTTGGAAAGAGATTCGTAGGCCGGCACCACACGGCTATAGGTTGAGAGGAGCTATTGCTAAATGAAAAACGGAATATAACAGACTAAGAAATTATATGCTCAATAAACAATAGGAACAAAACAAAACTTCATCTGTCTGCAACAAATATGATTTATATGAATTTGAGTACCGAACCTTATAACTCATTCAAACTAATTATCTTCATCATTACAATCTACTGTTGCGGTTGAACGCGGCAACTAGAACAAGGCCGAGGTAAAGTGGAACTTGGTCCAACATTGAGGAAACCTAACAGTTAAACAACACTACTTAACAATTTCCATAACCTGGAAGAGAAAGATAACGCGTAATATCAATGTTTTAAGAGAAATGTGGAATTGCCTGATATACATTTCTGAATTTATCACGAGTAGGTACATCCCCGAAATCAACAGCAATAATAAAATGACGCGTTCATAGTAAGTGCGTGTCTAGATAATCAAGATTCGAATGAAAAACCTTATCACTGTAGTACGCATTGTTTTCCAAAATATTAAGCTAATGTTTACGCTGTCTTAGTCATCTCGTTCAAGTAGCAATTCACGTTAATTGAAGTTCCTATGTTAATAATTTACTAGCCGACCCGCCGACAGCATCGCTTGCGTTTTTTACGTTATCTACATATAAGTACTACCTAACACTTATTTAATTTTTCAAATCGTACGAGCGGTTTCTGAGATAAGCACGTTCAAACAAACAACCAATGAAACTAATTCTATAGCTTTATATTTATTAGTAGGTCTAGATATAGTATAGAATACGATAAAATCTATGACATCTGATTGTAGGTAAACTTAGATCTTAGGCGTGTTTCACGGTTCAACAAAAGATTAAAGATAAGAGGAGAACAATACTATATGCACTATTAATAATCCTGTATTGAAATATCTTAAGACAACTGCAATTTATCATTGATGCAGTGCAATGTGGAATTATGTTCGCGAAATGCGGAACTGTAATTTTAATGGCATATTGACACATGGTTGATTCAGCCAATAATGACGGCATCACGCTCAAGAGAAACAAAGGCTTACAAAATATACGAACCAAGTAAGGACATATAAAGTACCTACATTCAAAATTATCAAGCAAGGAAAAGCATTTAGGAGTTAAAAAAGAAGAAAAAATGTTAAAAGATAGGTAACAGAAGAAAGATGTGACAAAAAAAAACAAATAGAAGTCCGAATCAGTAAGCGCAGCTTCGGAACTTCGGAAGTCGACTACCAAGGATGGATTTAGTGGAAACTGTTGGTTCAAAAGTAGGTGGATGCAAACCGCTTTCAAATAATTAATATTGCTGGACAATTTACGCAGCTACATCTAGCCCTATAGTAAGCTAGAAGCCTGTGTTACGGGTAGGTAGGTATATCTGATGACAGAACAGGCTAAAATAAAAATTAAATTAAATTAAGTAAGTACTTTGCTTAACTTTAACATCAGAATACAAAAATAAATCAGACCTAATCTGTTTTATTTAGATCAATAACGATATTATAAGGTAGTTGTTATTATTTTATTATCCTATGTTTTGGACTGTGTAAAACAGGATACCGATTGATAAATATAATTGGATTGGCATTCTAGCTATTTTAATCGGTTACAGTTTCAATATTAAGCCAAAAATAATACCTATTATCGCGCGGTTACATCATATTACGTTAATAACTAAAAGTAGACACGCAGTAACTGAAAAGAGAAATACCTATTGTAAATGAGACTGCCTATATTAAAAGCGACAAGTAGAAATTTCAAAACAATAGAATTTCATCATCATCAAATCATTATCATTAACCTATTCATAGTTGGTCATATTTTTAACTTAAGAATCACGCAAACTGACGCCACGTCAAATCTAGACAGCGATTTTCATACCGCCCCAATTGTATGATAGAGCAGCGTTAAATAACTTTTTCACCAGTGTTTTAGTGCTATGATGATATCCACCAATCGGGGTGCTATTTAGGGTTAATTTAAAAATTGGCAAATTAGTTTCAGTATCGCATATTGAGACTATATAATAAATACTCAATATACACAAAATCTATAAAAAAAACTAACTTACTCCATGACCGATCCTTACAGATTTATTATTAGTATAGATGTGGTTCTTTCGCTTTAAGTTGATGACATAGTTTGAGAGATATCAGACTACTTACCCTGGGTTTTAGTAGGATATAGTTCGATGTCGTTGAAAAGGCTCTGCACTTTGTCGGCAGTGGCCGGCTCGCAGGGCTGGCCCACGCGGCACTCCCAGGCATTCGCCACTTCCCTGCAACAAGACAACAAACATATTGTAGAACATCACTACAAGATAACAACAAGTCCATAATAATAATAATAAATATTGCTGGATTCACACAGCAACATCTAGTCCCATGGTAAGCTTGAAGCTTGTGTTACGGGTGCTGATATACTTAATATAATATGTAAATATACATACATAGATATTTTATTATACATAATCAACAAATATCTGCACATCGTACGAATTTGATCCGAGGTGGGAATCAATCCCGCAACCTCCTGCGTCACAATGGAAGACGATGGTCTCTTTGGCGTGTCCTATATTGACGTCATGAAGGATATGACGCTGCGCTGGTGAGATCTAAGTTGCGCAATTAGAAGACCACAGCAGCTCTTTAATACTCAATTCAAGTTCAAAATATTCTCTGTTGGCATAAAAGTTACAATTGTTGGCTACTGCTACAATAGTACCGTAACAGAATGATTTTACTAATCATACTTAAATTGTGATTATTTTGATAGTGGTCATTTTATAACGGGCATTAAAGAATTAGCAAGTTGTTAAAATACCTACAGAAAAAAAAAAAATCTTAAAATCCTAAGTTGAATTATTATCTTTAGAAAAGGATGTGTTGACCTTCAGTCCAATTAGTTAAATACGTTTGAGATGTAATAGAAAAAAGTAAACGTTAATTTAACATGCAGTTTAAATAAAAACTTACAAACCCATCCTTATGAAATAAACCAAAGATCTTCTAACGACTCTACCACACCTGTGTAAATAGCTCCTGTCATAAACCCGTAAAACAGTGACAAGATCTTGTTAGTATCAACTTAAATAATAACACACCGCTAAATCGTTATAATTTGATTAGGAGATTGATCAATAACGTCCTAATTTAGTGCACTTGAATAAATGGACCAAAGAATTTACTACTCACATAGTAAACAAACACAACTGTATAATTTAAGATTGAAATCAAAAGTGATGTACACATTTCAAGTACTCTTAGCAGAATGAAAAACCTACCGATAAGACAGTCCTTATATTGTAAGACGCCCACCTACATTTCTAATCAAACAGGAACGCTAACACGTGGTTCCATTATAGGTAAAATATATTATACTTGACCTACGACATTTTTAATATTTAAACGTACCTTTTTGGTAGGAATTATTGAAAACTTTTAATGAGCGATATATTCATTTATTGTTTTGGTAGAGCGGTAGGCAAAACAAAGATATAACTATTATATTGATCGGAAGAGTCTAATATAATAACTTACTGACTTATTTATGGCTTATCTATTGCTCTACTTAAATAAAAGTTAATATATTGCTAGTTAAATGTATTTTATAATTCCTAAAAAAAATAGTACGTTATACTGTGTGTGTACTGTGTGTTATACTGTGTGTGTGTCCCAATGTGGTTACTAAACAACTACTAAATAAAATTAATATCTTGTTAATTATAATAATATGCACATGCACAGGTATATATAAGTAGGTTAGGTACCCCAGTACCTTCACTGAAAAAACGGCAGGCAGGTTTTATTGATATTAAATTATAAAAACAAATTTATACATATAATTAATCATTATAGGAAATCTGTTGGAAATTTATAAATGCCTAAATAGGTTAATTGCATGTTGATAAAATGATGAGCAGTATTCAACTCTTCATTCTGGCATGGTGAGACTTGGCATTGTAAATTGTAACACACAATTAAAATTAAATTAATTAGGGAACCATAATTGATAATCAATAACTACCGATTTAATATCAGTGCATAAAACCGAACCCAAAAAGGTATTGTTTATAAATTCTCTACCGCATAATGCTGACCTGCAAAAGTTGCAGACATAACCTACTTTCCCATACGTGGTAGACTCAATTACATTCCTAAGGTGTAGTAGACAAACAGTGTCAGGTTACCTGTGAACAAGCCGACTAAGAATGATTCCCACGTGAAGAAAACAGAAACGATGATCATTCATAAAACTAACACTTACTTGCACAGCGTTGATAAAACTATATGTCGTAGGTCACAACTTTTACACGGAATTGACACAGCGTTAAAAGATAATACACAGAACATTGTGCACATAATATACAGGAATGAGGTACTCATTGCTAAGGAAAATAACAACTGTGCGTACAGTTTTAGAATAACGTTCCCAGATCCTTCTACAAGACTTACAACATAATAAAACAAAACAATACTGGTATTTAGTTTTAGTAAGTTGGTCAACGTTGGTTGGATAGTCGTAGCATGACGTCAGGTAGAGAACAGGGTA
Source organism: Chloroclystis v-ata (assembly GCA_963691955.1). Classification (NCBI taxonomy): domain Eukaryota; kingdom Metazoa; phylum Arthropoda; class Insecta; order Lepidoptera; family Geometridae; genus Chloroclystis; species Chloroclystis v-ata. The sequence goes on from OY829905.1 coordinate 10,965,424, forward strand.
CCTACTTCTCGACTTGATCTTGACTTCTAAGATAACCTTTGCTTTTCAATAAGACCTATATTTTATGACATTTATGTAAAGACATTTAGTACCTATATCTCTAGTGCAATGAAAATAAATTTAATAGAAGTCAAGAGAAAGGGAACGTTAGTTTAATAACTTCATAGTTTATAATAATCGTCAAAAATTTACTTAATCAGCTTACACTTTTTTATCGTTATAATTTTTTTCTTGCCCTCTCTTGATAGTGCTAGAAAATACCAATCTTAGTCTTCACAATAACTACCTACAGTCCATTAATCGTAGTAGGTTCTAGATACTAAGTACCCTTCAAGAAGTCAGTAAATTACCGATTCCCTTCAATCAACAAAATGATAGGCTGGTTGCGTATGACATGTATGACTAAGGACATTCCAAGATCAACTGATAATAGCAACTAACCAATGTTTTATTAGTCAGACGTATCAACTGTCAAATTAAGAATTCTGATAGCTGCGTCATGAGTTGATAACGGGCGCAGAATATCAACTATGTTTCATCCGTTTCGCGAGTTTAATCGGTATTAAGTTAAAGAACAAGATCTCATAAAAATATCTTCCTATTTCAGGGTATCTCGCGGGTTAACAAGGAAAAGATGGGACTTCAAAGAGATTTAAATCATTAAATATTAATGTCTGATGTTTTTTTTAATAATTTATAATTAATATGCAATTAAGGAGTTGGATGTAACTAGAAATGCACCAGGAGACTATATTAACATTGAGTCACCACCACATCAAGTTAATTTAAGAAAATGAACTTCTAAATTGTTTACTAATCTTATCTATCAAATCAATCCCATCTTTATTTGTCGTGGTAGAGAAACTAAGCTTTCAATAGCACGGGCATTAAATCAAGCAACACATAATGTATAATATGTGCTTTGTTTAGATCTCCGAGCAAAATGATGATATCAGCTGGCAATGTTTCAAAATTAGGAATGATTATTTACATTTGAAGAACTCCGAGACAACCGGAAGACATTAAGCAGCAGTGATTGTTCAATTTTGGTCTCTTAACCAGTGAGTTCTAAGAATTACTATATGACAACTAAAGCGACTAGAATAAACCATTGACATTTTCTATTTTATTAAAAAAAATTGGCATGTTTAAGAATTTCAAAGGTCGGTAATAAAGACTCTATTCTATTAGGTTCGCTAAAAAACATGCTTCAAGTTAAAATTTGGTAAGCAGTGAACTTTTATGCTTAAAAAGGCGACCCGCCGATAGCTTCGCTTGCGTTATTTACGTTATCTACATACCTATAGTTAATATAATAAAGCCTATAGCCTTCCTCGATAAAATGTACTATCTAACACTGAAGGGAGTTTTCAGTGGTTTCTGAGATAAGCGCGTTCAAACAAACAAACGAACTCTTCAGCTTTATAATTTAAGTACCTATATGTATTTTACGCAAAGTTAACGCAAAATTAACTTCCCAGTTCTTTGCGTCAAACGACTAAACCATATTTACGTAACGTAAAAGTTGTCATACAATCCTCTAAAGAACATTTAGAACAACGCTAAGTGAATAATGGGTTAGCTTGTTAGGCAAACACAATAATTTCCGCTCGTAATATTCTTATCAAACCAACAAGAACATCGCATCATTGTATCGATAACACAGCGGACCGCGTTACTACAAACGACAGGCTCGTGCGACCGTTCGAGCGAGTGCCTACAAAAATACGCCATGATGTCATGGTGCGAGGGAGACTTAGCGTTTCCACTCGCACGAACGCTTATAAATACGAGAGTGCATTAACTCCAGATCCATTCCATTATATTTACAACTTGAATGCAGTACTCGCTTCTGCAGTCACGGACTGCGTTTGGGGATCTAAACAAAGAGACTGCCTATTAGCTCATATCGAATCATGCTCGTGATCGCAAAATGGTCACGCTCTATTTCGTTGTGGATAACAGTATTATTTCGGTCGATTTTGAGTGAGGTCATGTTTGCTAAATTAGATGTTTTATCTGTTATGTAAAATAATGAAGCTTTGTTGATATATAACGAGTTTTAGTTAAGCGGAGTATAATATATTTCTTCCATCTAAGTAGCAATAGCTAAAATTACGTACTAATTCTCAAATAGCTTTAGAGACTTTGGATACAGAGTGTGCAACTAAAACGATAAATGGAAGCCTTTTTGTAACTAATAAGTTGCGAGAGCAGAATACCGTTCAATTAATATAATTTAAAAAAAATTGGCTGGTATTCAAAGAACCGTCCTGTCTCCTACTCCTACTAACCTTTACGGTCTTTTGTAAGTCTTGTATCCTATATAACCGTATAAAGACACGTCGTATGTTATTTATATGGAATAGCATGACAAAGTCGGCATGAGGTCATACATTCAACATTTTAGAATAGACTAATGTAGTCTATACAAAAATAACTCACAAAAAATGTACAACAGTTAACTGTAGGTTGAATTAACTAGATACGGACTTAACTAAAAGCTCAACCCACAAAAAACATCAAAACAGATGCAAAAAGTTTACAGCTCTTAAACTCAAATAAATCCGTGTTCTCACAGACGATTGAGTAAAATATTCGCGTAATAATTCAACAATTGGCGTAGCGGTGTAATTAACGACATAACCTCACCCCGCGACCCGGCCACAGACTATAAACCAGTCACTGCGACCCGGTAAACATGTTACCATGATGTCATGCCGATGTTGTTGACCCAACTACAACACTGATGATTGCTCGGCCATCTGATTGTGATAAGTTCAAAAGCGACATTTCTTACAATTTTAGTGAAACGTTAAATCATAATGATCAGTCAAATAATTGTAGGTAGTTATAAATGCGTAGTTAAACCGAGTTAAAAAAATTACATTTTAATAATAATTATATCTACCAACATACATGAAATTTGGACTGCGGACTATTATGTTATGATTGTTAACTGGACATGGAGTAGTAATTTAACCTCAGAAAAGTTTAAGGTATATTTAAGGTTGAATAAATCTTCGTTTTTTGACAAAGTACCATTAATACCCATTAATCATAATATCCCCAATAAAAATGGTTGAACCAGGGTCAATGTATTTGTGTTCTACTGCAATTAATCAGTCGTAAAATCTAGCACACGTCGTATATACACGGATATTACAGTTCTTATAGTATTTTTTGTAGATATTGATATACAGGGTAAAAGGTCGTCATTTACAATTCCTAGTCTTAATTGCTAAGAAATGGAGAATATGTCATACCTGCCTAGAGTCCCTGTAAGCTTTATGACCCCATTCGATTTATTCGGCAGCTGCACTTCCATAAGGACAGGCTTCAGTGGTTCAGGGGGCTCGAAGACAGCCGCGCTGCAGACGAGAGGTTCCATCCGAGTAGGGATGGACGCTCGCTTGGGCGGCGCCGCGCGCGGGTACGTGTGGTGGCGAGCACTGCTTGAGGCGCTGGGCTCTTTCCTCCGCTGCTTCGGCAAGGTTCTAGCGCAAAGGGCACTCGCTGCATTCTTCAAATGCGTACTGAATCTACTGTTGTTATTCGAAACACTAAGTACTGCTCCTTCCATCTTCACCTTGTTCCTCAACTCTCACTTACGATAAAGGGTTGACATGTTAGACGATTCGTTTTCTGAATGGAGATCCATGTGAGTGGAGGGGTATTTTATTCCACTTAGCACTTTGTAACACTTTGGATAAGCAGCATTTTTTGAGTCCTTGCCTTCCAGATATGTACGTTTAAGCTGTCGTTGGTTGAAATTTCTACCGCCATGAACTGAGCTTGACCACTTTATTTCTTGTATTTTTTGTAAAACTATGTTCATTTCTGAACTAAAATTAAACTTGTTTATTCAAATCTTGTACTTCTTTTCAGGATTCTTAAGTCTGATAAAAAATTTAAATAAATAATGTAAATTATTGGTATATTTTGCCGTTATGTCAAAAGCATGAATGAAATATTGTCTGCCTAAAACCGTCACCTAATCAAACACATCACGTAGAAGCACACATACCAAGAAGATGACTACATTCAAATAAATTAAGCGATTGGGTTAGGCATTTCTAACACGAACATCAGATCCTAAATCTAGCTTATTTGAATTTAAAATCTGTTTCGTTTCTACTTTAATTTTGCAAATCACTTGTGGACTGCGTCACCTATAGGTATTCACATTTTATTGAACTATTTGACCTTAATAAAAACTGAAACAAAGTTGATATTATCGGACTGCGAGAAAACAAGCTACTTGATTTAATTATTTATTTATAAGCCGGCTTAGTTTTAATGATGCCATCGTTGCAGTTCTGCCAGATTGTTGAAATCATCGTTTCAAATACAACAACAACTACGACGCAGATCAGAATCATGCGCAGCTATCAAACAGAAGGTGCACGTACATTGACAACAAAAGATTTATTCTTAATTTATTTAAAGAATGTACCTAATGGAGTCACGGAAGGCTTTGCGGCGGAGAGCGCGGGTCAGTCGCGGGGAGGCGCGGGCGAGGCGTGGGCGCGCTGACATCACCGCCGGAGCCGATCTTACATCACCGGCGGCGGCCTGACTGCCTCCCACCGATCACCGCCTGCGCGCCCGCAGCCGCCACCCCGACTTTACTCCATTGTAGTACGCCGCCCTTTGTATGCACGGGATATTATGCGTTTTTAAACAACGATATTTTACGCAACATTCTCAATAGTTTACTTAAAACATTACTTATTCCCAGAATGTTTCCATTTGTAGCTCATGAAAAGTCTCAAGTACGTAACAATTTTACATTTAACTACAAACTTAGTATATGTTTCAATTTGAGTCATATTTTAAATGACTTAAGTTGTGATTTCATAATTTTTTTATTAGTTAAGTTGAGTAAGTTTTTTGTCAGCAATATATTTGGCAATAGACCTGACCTCATGTTAAAACCTATGATGTTCTTAGCTTAATGTTTAGTTGGCAACTTCATAAACATTTTCACTTCCATGTTTAAAAACTGGATCAGTAGCCATAACATCGATTATCTGTTGTAATAAGAGATCAAGGCTACGTCGCCCACGGTAACTCTAACTACCTACTTATTAACTAATTTCATAGCAATTAACATGAATTGGCTGTGGTGGCCTTCATTAAGGAGTTTAACCATTAAAACGGTGACTGGACAGAATTGGAGCGTGATCGGAGTTCAAAGAGGAACTTACACGGTTGGAGTAGAATCAATGAATCAAGCTCATTCGTATTTAAATAAACATCAATCATGTTGTCGAAGCGTTTCATTCATAGAATGCGTGCGTAAGCTGAATAGGGGCTTTCTTTACTTCCCCGGCAGTTGTAGCCTGTATTTCCCACGGCAATGATGTCAAATTGGTTTATCAATCACGGCGTGGGGACAGATGCGGTCGGTGTCGGTGGCCGAGAGGGCGTGGGCGTTGTATACCAACCGTTGAGTTCACGACGCGATAATAAACGAGGGCCGAGATGTGCCCAACAATTCAATCAAATACAAACGTTCTTAGTTAATGTCTTCCTACAGGTTTTGTTTAGTCTGTATTAAAGTGTTTCTAAGTCTGCACAAGCATACCGTTAAAAGCGAACAATTCGACAGCTACAAAGCTGCGCTGAACAGGTTTAACGGCACCTCATGCGGATGCGGACGGCAATTTAGTAACGATTGTAGTTGCTGAAATGTGAGAAGTTATGAGTTGGTATTGTCCATTGATTGCCGACAATGGCGGCCTAAGGTCAGGCTGCTTTTGTAGGATTACGATTGTATCCTCATCTAAGGGCCGTTTGGGCAGTTAAGGCATGATTGGATACGAACTGTCGTCATCAGCACGAAATTTTTAAATCAGAGGATGAATTGATTCGGTAACCTCAGTGTTTAATATACCTACATAGCATTATATAAAAGAAGCACTTTATTTGCATGAATTTTTATTGATAAAGTACCTACTATAAAGGTATAGTATATTTTAAAAATATGTGAACATAAAGTCATATCTATTGGTATAGACCCCACATACTTATAAATTATTATTAAATGCAGGAATGTATGTGCAACAGTTGCGACAGGAAATTACTAAGTCTAGCCTTAGTAACAGCCATGTAATATAATCGTGTTAATATTAGGTATTATTTATGGTTAATATTCATTAATTTCTTTGAAAGATCATGAGTATAGAACAAAACAAGATAGGGAAAGATAGATACTTATCGCAAACGTCATACCTACAGATATCACACTTATTGAGTGCAAATTTCTCGGTCACGATTTTGAAACAAACCTGTCATCTAGTTTAGAACTAGTAGGTACCTCAATAAGAAAGAAAATTATAAACTACTTTCTTATTTAATCATGATATACATTTGCTTAGCCCAACTTACTTTTATTCTTGTTTGTGACATTGTACTCATTTAATTAAACTTACAGAATAAGTAGGAATCAATTATTTAGATAACACAAACTTAGTCTTACATTACACACTTTAAATTTTGGCTTCTGAGGTACATCTCAGGTACCTACTTATGTACTTAATTACTTTGGTATGATAATGTATGAAGTCATCTTTTGCCATTTACGATTTTTACCTTAATCAATCTTGATGATAAAAACGAGATTTGTATTAGAAAAAAGATATCGTGATTGAATATACCCAACACGTCACGATTCAATTCTGTTAGTTAAAGTTACTGATGTATGAATACAATACAATAAATAGAATGAGCTGATAAGAAAGGCTTGAATGAAATGTTGCTGTGGAGTGTTATTCTAGTCATTTTAGTAAACTGCAAGTTTACCTAATAATTTACTTAACACTTTGATTTATTCAGAATAAATCAAAGCGTTAATCAAAATAAGTAAATTAATAACTTCAGTAACAAGCAATATGAAAATATTAAATATACTGCGACAGTCAGGATATCGTATGTTTCAATATTTGTAATAGATATCTGCTAGATAGGGCAACGTTTGGGCAATCTGTTAAAAGCGTTGATGCCGTCAATGGCAAAATTGGCACAGGAAGCATCTATTCACAACATACTTTGTTGCAAAATGTGCTGATTATAGGTTACGGCAGTTAACAAACATTTGCAATAGAACAAATCACGGGATTCATAAGTATTGAGCGAGGAATAACTCTATTAAGTTCGTAAAGTAAAGCAATAATAAAGAACGTTCTGCGATACTAATCAACATGACGAAAGAACCAATAAGCAAGCATTTGCTGATAAATACAGGTATACAATGTACTTAGCTTTCTTACATCACCATCCACGAAGTAAAACATAAAAGGAAACGATAGTTTAGGCAGACAAAACATATGAAAGGGCTTTAAGATCAGACACAAATGCAGCTGATGACATAGAAACTCGTGATTCGAGGCCATAGTGAATACACAACCTGTACCAGAGTAATTGACAATGTACCAAACTATTTTCACACAAGTCACTGTAAACAAACTAGCATGCTATGTTCTAGCGTAACTAGTGTTTCTGTAAAACACTGCGCTTCCAGCTAGCACGCGCCGGAGCTGTTCGCGTAGCACTGCTATGCCGGCGAACGATAGCGCCGACCGACCCTACACTCCGCACCACGATACAGCTAACGATACGTCCTCACGCATCACTATCGCTAGCTTACTGATCACTGCGAACACCACGACTCTATTGCCTAAGCAAACCAGCGAAGGATACCGAACTAAACCGTGCAATCGCCGACGTAAATGCGGCGCTGATAACAGCTACACTGCTGTACTATTAGACTCCGTTCGCAAACAGTACCTACCTACTGTAGAGTAAACAAACCATAAACTAGTAAGTAGAGAGATACATCAAGACAATAATTAATTACGACGGACGTTCCCTTTGCTATTAAATAGTTCGAGAACCATAGTTTGGATAATTATCTACATTATGTAAATCTATGGAATGTAAGGTAGATAATCTGATCAAGTACCTGCCTTGCACCTTCTTACGCAGTAATCAAGCAAGTAAATGGAAGGCAAAACAATGGACTTAAAATGTATTTACGATCTTTGTCTACATGCGATAAGTTATTAAATAGCGACACAAGTAAAAAACAACAATAAAGGTAAGTAATTATTGGTTTGTTGTGAAATCGAAATAACTACAACCTAAATCGAATCAATCGCCTGCAGAACATATTGATTTCTTCCACAAAAATCATAATAGTGTTGTAAAAGAAATAAGTAACTCAAATCCGGTTCTCTCTCTCCCTTTGTGTGTCAAACTTTAAAGATTCTTCTATAATAATCTACATAGGATTACATCAGTAATGACACTGAGTATTTTTCACGATGTCATAAACAGAAAAGGTTCACCCCCATAGAGCTTTAATTCCTTGGCACCTTTTCCACGTCAGTATATACAAGAACTCAGATGAGTAAAGCCTCGAATCGAAAGCAAAGCCGTAGCAACGCAGTCACCGAATAAAGCAAAATAAAGGTAATTTGTAGTACATCGGCACCGCGCGGATCGGATTGGTATATTTTGGCAAGTGGAGCGGTGCGGTGCGTGTCGCGGGCGCGGTGATGCCATCGCTGCGGTGAATCGTGACGTCACCACGCCTTTTCCAAACGGCGCGGCGGCCGCCAGACGAAAATAGTGGCCGCCCCACCACCGCGGCCCCTCAATCACCGACGGAATTAGCGTGAACCAAAGCGCTCCTCTCAACACCAATGCAAGGCGATTCGCTGCGGGCCTTCAGAACGCACATGTGCCTGACAATTTCCTTTCGATCATTATCATTATAGAATCGCAATACCGATTGGCGCAGGATTGTAGATCGGAATAAGAAAACAAGAAGCCTTAACTGATCAGGAGTGAAGGCGGATTGTATGATTGGTTTTGTTTGATGCATTTGTCATGCAATATATGTAAGGAGATGTGATCTCTTCTTGAATCTAATATCGCCACAGGCTTGACTAAGTAACATTCAATACATTCTGATTTACTGGAAACTGGTAACCCTTTGAGTGTCTGTCTAATATAACTTGAGTAAACGAATGAAAATCACAAAACTTTGCTACAATTGCTAAATTATCTTAAAACGAACTCATTAAAACGAATTCATAGTAGCAAAATGTAAGGTTTAATTCAAATGAATCCAGCAAATCGACATCCACATCCACACATCAGCGATCGTTCGAAAATTTCGACGCTTGATTTTAAATGTCCAATGTTTTTACTTAATGATGTACTAAGTAAATTGCCAAAAATACTTTCACTTTTAGAATTTCACCAGCTGGCTCGGCAACCATTTGGAATCACAAGTACCTCTATTACGTTGCGTGTCTATCAACATGCAATTTTCCATCAGTACCAACATTACCAACTTCACTAGGAAGTAGGGAGTTAACGAGCTGATAAGTGCTGACTGTGTGTGTGTGTCTCTTCCTTCATTTCAATGCATGCATCGGGTAAGGCTTGTCAAATAATACCATCAAACCTCAAAGTTATTTACCTTTACCGTTATCATGGCCAAACTAATATTGCAAACTATGTAAATACTACCAACGGAGATCTCCACTTCAGCGGGTAACGAGGCCAAACCGAGCCGATAAGATAACAAGGCCCAACGTGCAACCGAGCACACATAGTGTGGTAATTTGTTCAAGATATTCGTAAAGGTGCTACGCCATTCATTGCTGAAAACACGCGCGACAGTGAATCGGTTCCGAGAAACATACTCGCGTTTCCTCGAAACGTTACTATGAGCGCACACATGCGTAATTCGGCATGTAACCGATGCACACATAAGCAAGCACGGCCCTGATAACGCGAGCCGTGACTACTATGAAACTGCTACTATCAGCAGTACTCTCAATAGCGTCCATCTTCTATTGTGTACTATCATTGCAGTATTCATATACGCCTATGAGAGAAATTGCTAAGGTATGTTTCATTATAATTATAATATATCCCCTTGGACTTCCTACATTTTGAGACAAAATAAAAAATAGGTATTTAATAAATAATTATTCACTAGGAATAAAAATTGGTAACTTACTAGTTTACTTATCTGTGGATAATTAACTAATTTATTACGTATTACGTTATAGTCTTTTCATTACAGAACACTGCTAAACATAATTTACGTAATTTGATTATATTTACATACGTGTACAAAATTGGCTTTACTTAAAAAATAGCAAGTACAATCTAACTTAACACTTGCTATTGATATATTTAGTTATTGTAAATAATAATTAGGCTTCTTTTGTTTATTTAGCATCAGAGTACCAAAAGAGCATATTACAAGACAATTAGTTATATAGATATTGGAAAGTGTACTAAAGTAATGTTTTCACATCGGAATCGATCGGAAGATGACATTTATCGAGTAACCTCTATTAATAGAATGATCGCAGAGCACAGGTCAACAAGGAGATGGCAACGATCAATAGTGTCCCGACTTCTGAACTTGAAGCCATGAAACAATTGACGTATTGATAATTAAGTTTTATATATGCGCATATTATATATATATATTTTATATAGGCGCATACATTAATTATGTTTTATTTAACATTTAAGAATGTCGGTTATTACGCTACGCTAAAAATATTGTTAATAGTTTTCCGACGTGAATACTTCTCTCTCAAAAGTTCATTCGTTTACCAAAATTTAAAATTCATTATGATAATGATTAATTACCACGAAGAGAGGGAAGACAACTTTGGACAATTTTCTATTTGTAGGTACATAACGATTTATTTATAACACTCCATTATAATTATAATGGCTAATCAAACTTTAGGATGATTGGGATTGATATAGGTTAGAATTGGTTATTAAGAATTATTTTTTATTACTAGTCCACGGCGTGCAATTGGTGACTAAATAATAACTTATAATTATTATAACTATAACTACTTAAAGTATGATTAAGTTAGTTAAATATCAATAAATCAAAAACATGCTTCAATTATTTCCAAGAAAACCCCAAAAAATAACAGGAGATACAGAAACAATTCACGTTTTCAAATGGAGGGAAGGTGATATGTGATCGTGTAACACTTCGAACAATAACGCTTTTTACAAAGACAATAAAAAAATGATGAGAAAATGCAATGCAAAAGATCGTTTTTGCACTGGCCAGCCTCAACATTCTGAATTTGAATACTAGTAAAAGTAGAGTTTTGGGGTTGAGTGGAATAAGCCGTGTGGACCTTCTTGGTGACAAATTAATGTGACAATTAAAAAATAATGAGAAAAATGCAATGCATTTCGAAAAGAGGTTCGATTTTCAAATTAATATTCTAAAATTTTGAAAGATCATTTCTGCACTGGCCATCTACATTCTGAATTTAAACTGTGGACTCACTTGGTGATACTGGAGGCTGCATCGACCGCGGCCGCGGCGGTGGGCCGGCGCTCCGCAGCCGCGTCTACCATGCCTCTGCATCACCGCGATGGGCATATCACTCCACTCACCTCCACCACACTGACATCACTCGGACATCACAACAACACTACAGTCACCGATACCCGATACAACTTGCAACCCGTAATACGATACCGATACCAGCGTGTGCGGTTTCAATGTACGCTAGGAATGCTGGTTATAGTTATGGGATGTGTCACAGTTCACCTGAAACAAGAAATATATAATATAAGTTTAAGTTTGGATGTTTGTTGCTATTTTATAGCAAAATGGTATAGGTTGAAGTCGCTGTTTGCTTCCGCGGCACCCTCGGCTTTGCCCTCGTTTAATGGACTTCCACGTTTGTGAATCAACACAATTGATTTTCCTGCGGTAAAATGTAGCCTATTGATATTTAAGCTATACCTATACTAAAATGTTAAGTTTCTACAAAATCTAAGATTATGCGTATAAGCGCAACAAACATCCTTACAAACTTGCGATTGCGACGCATGAACTTTGCATTCAACGTAGGTACCTAATGACTACGAATTGGGTAATAGGAAACCTAGGTTTTGAAATTATTAAGGATTAGCATATTTCTTATTATTTTAATAACAATATTAAGTACCATATTCCAGCTGCATCGCCGGCATCGGCCTGTGTTATACGTAGGCCTAGTAGTAAGTAGGTATATTAATTTATATGCTTGTCGACATACCAAGTAGGTACCTACCAACCTTTATAAGAACATACGAGTAGTTAGACCAGGGGTCGGAAACATTTCGAGACGGAAGTGCCAAAATTAAAATTTGCAATGAGCAACATTTCAAAAACGGTATGAATGTATGTTCGCTAAATTGTTGAATAATTTTCGCAAACCGTCACTGTTTACAAATAACCTATTTAACGATACTATACCACACACGATGTTTACAAGAAAGGCAAGAAAAAAAACGTCCTCTTTTGAGTGTTAGGACTCTTTTCTCTTGACCTTTTTAATGTTCGCATTCAGAATAACACATATTTATAAGCCTATATGTGTACTTTTACCGCGGAAACGGGTGGTAATGGTAAGCTAGCAGGCAGCAATTTACCAACCTACGGCGCCGTAAAAATCTATAGGTACCTACTACTAAGTATTTTAGCTGAAGAGTTTCTTTGATTGTTTGTTTGTTTGAACGCCCTAATCTCAGGAACCACTGATGCGATTCGAACAATTACTTATTTCAATGTTTGATAGTCGATTTATATTATGGTAGGTAAACTATGATGTGTGGATAACGTAAAAAAACGCATGCAAAGTTTTTTTTATAATGTTGTTAATTTATTAAACACTTGACACTGGAAAATTGAACTTAATATGTGGCAGGGTCCGTTTTAAATACAAGAACCAAGGTAGGCCCCATATTTTTTTACGATAATAATAGGTAGACCTATAGGTTCTAAGATCTTGTGTGCTAGGTACCTACGAACCTACTTGAATTTTTAGAATAATTTATCTCTAATACCTATTCTTATTATAGATAGGAAAGTCCTAAATTATGAAGAAAGTTTATCATTTACAGTTTGAAGGTTTTTGAGTTTACAAAGCGCAGAGCAAAGGCCAATTATGTAGTCGAAGTTAGGTAGGTATATATCTACCTATATGCAAACAAGTAAAACAAATTAATGTATGTATGAGATCATCGATAAGTTTACAGCAAATGTAATAAATATAATTATGACTCACCCGGTTATGTACTTCGCTGCGAAGAGACCGTGTAGGTTATCATTATCACTTTATTGACGAACGTCACACAACACAATACAACTAAAGCACCGTTACATCAAGAAGAACAACAATTTTTCTTGTAGATTAGTTCGTTATTCGGTAGAAAAGTTTGAGATAAAGACATTGTAGAAATTTTGCGTCGATTGTGTTGACAGTGATTTTGTAGTTCGTTCGTACGAACGTTTTCAGGGAAAGAAAGAGAAACAAACAAAACTTGAACGAAAATCTATATTTTGCCTGTATTTCTACCAGTACTGCCATCTCTGATTAAATTTAGTAACTATAATGTATAATGTAAGAATGTTGACGCAAGATTGACGTAGAAGTAATAAACAAAATTTGACATTTGCTATGCTTGTACGGAGGTATAAATTCTTAAAATTGTTAAGTCTAGAAAACTGAATGAGCTTTACTTGTTAAAATGAATTTAAAAACGTGTATATATCATTTTCTCCTTATAAATATATATAAAATGACTTTTATGAAATAATAACTTTAGAAAACTACTTCAAATAAATTTTACTTGAAAATAGAAAGTTGTTTCTTGTTACAAAAAGTACGTTTTCAAAGGTTACTTCGTCGTAATCAGAACAACTTTTTTTGTGACAATGTCTGCATCTGTTGATTAAAATTTGAAACATAATAAGCTTCTAAACAAGGTCAACAGTTTTCATCAACTCGTAAAGACGAAAATAATTAAAATAAAGTGTAATAGCATGTACGAATATCTCATCGCCGTGCCCATTGTGCGTATTCACCAAAAATACAAACTGAAGTGTCCGCGAAAATGATCTGTACATTGTTTTTCGCAATCACAACGTTACATGAACATGGATGACCTAAAATGCGAATATGTGAAGACTATAAGATGTTACAAACTCACAGAAAGTGTAAACTGAAAGAATTATGATGTTTCATATCTCGTCAAACAACAATCATTGACCTATCGTAACAGCACATCACTATTGTTGGATTGCTTGGTCACAAAAGTGAAAATGTGATGTGTCAAACCGATTGTTTACCTCTTGGACAGGTGAGTGGCTTGTAGAAGTAAAGGTGAGGGCAAGGCGGCGGAGGGCGGACGGCATGTCTGCTCGGTCGAGCCCCGTGAACGGCGGCTACGAGGCCGCGAGGCTCACCGTCCGCAAGGACCTGTTCCCCGACGCGCCACTGCCCGGCGACACCACCGACACCTCCGACGACGAGGCCATATCCACCATCAAGCTCGAGACTGACTTCGAGCAGAGCATCGACGAGATTGCCATCCAGAAGCAGCAGGTCTTGGCTAACGGCAACTCACCGCCGAGATCTCGTCACAAGAAACGCAAGCAGCGCTCTAGGAAGAACTCTGAACGCTCTAAAGCCAATGGGTGTTTCCCCTCTGAGAAGAAACGGAAAAAGCGGTCTCATCATAGGACACATTCAAATAGTACAGAAGTTTATAAAGTGCAAAGTGGTAAAAACTTAAATTTAGTGAGTAGTAGTGAATGTCAGGATGAGGAGGACCAAGAGGTGGAAGAAGAGGTGGAGGAAGCTCCTCCGAGTAGTAGTGACGATGAGGTTCTAAAGTGCAGTGTTAAGTTACCTATAATAAATGTGCCACGGCAAAGTGGCAAACCATACAGTCATGAACTTAGTCAATTATCCACAAAAAAGAGGAAAAAGGAGAAAGAGAAACGGTCTAAAGAAAAACACTTACAACCCTCTCATGCTGTAATACCCTGTAGTGGAAAGCCGCGGTCAATGTTGGACATTTGCTCTCATAGTAAAAAGAAGTCTAAGAAGTTGGATTTGAGTGTAGCCACATATCGGAGCCAGATTGTAGATACAAACATTATGAAGATTAAGATTAAAAGAACGAGTGTTCCTGAAACAGTAAGTAAAAAGTATTATTACATCAATATATCTTTATTATCTTATCATTTCTCAACTGATTTAATTTGTTGGCAAAAACTGTTTGAAGTATCTTTGAAACTGGAATGGAATTTTTTTCACAAATTATCATGTTACCAGTAAGTAGGTAATTTTATCTGCAATAATATATTTGCTCTTAACTTTCCATGTCATTAACTCTGAATATTTCATTTCCTCATCTTCAATGGTAGTTATTTCAAAACATGATGATTGTGTTAACAAACTTTATTAAATTTGCATCAGAAACCTACATTTACAAATAATCTTATCTTTATGTACCTACTTCATCTATATTTCCATTTTTATATAAAACTTTCACCACTGACATTCAGTTATATGATATAATTACTTAAATCATGGTAGTTCAGAGGCAATCTACAGAGCACACATATTAATTGAAATTCCTGCACAGTGAGATATTTACCTGTTTAAATTTATTATCTGACCTTTATTTATAACATAGATAATAAATATGGTACTTCCTGTAATTTTCTCTAACAATCTCTAACTTTTTATTGGTATAAATTAAACACTATAATACTCATACAATAAATATAAGGGCAGTATGCATAGCCTTAAAACCTATTGCATTTATATACTGCTGGCAAATGGTGACCTGAGCCCAGGTCATACAGGAGCAAAATGATTCCCTCTTTGCTCCTACTTTCTCCTATGTCACTTAGTCACACTATCACATGTGAAAGGCTGGTGATTAAAGTGGGTGAAGATGCAGACATGTCTGCTAGTGCCGAATATTTAATATAATAATGTTCTTTATTAAGTAACGGTATTTAGTACTGTTCACTTTTAACAGTCACCTACGTGACATTTAAATATCTCTCTCACAACCAAAGATATCATAGGAAGCATATTGCTAATGTTGTTTAATACATATATGAGTAATGTTGAAAACTTAATAAATAAATAAATATTGCTGGACAATTCACACAGCAACATCTAGAGCCCTGTGATAAGCTCTAAGCTTGTGTTACAGGTGGTAGATTTCTGATATAATGAATAGAATACATATACATACAGAATAGTACCTAAAACGATGTACAATTAAATTCGCAATTACAGAAAGAAGATTCCATAATCAATCAAATTTCGTGCATTTTTAGCCCTTTAAATTCTTTCCATAAAAAAAAATTTTTATTTTGCTTGAAAATGTTAGAAAAACACGAAAGAACGATTTATGTGATTTATTTCCTGAAATCCTAAAGATCGCTTGGACAAGTAAAAACAAAGGCGCTAACGAAGTTCTTAAACATTAGATGAATGAAAACATGAGTAAAAATATTGAAATATTAAAAGAATGGAAACATTATAAGAATTCGATTTGTTGGCTTTTGGTATAAATAATTAAATATTGCTGGACAATTCACACAGCAATATAAAAAGTAACAAAGTGTATTAGTTATATAAAATATATTATAATAATAATAATAATATTGCTGGACAATTTTTACACAGCGACATCTAGCCCCGTGGTAAGCTCGAAGCTTGTGTTACGGGTGCTAGATTTCTGATATATTTAATATTATATACATACATAGATAGATATTTTTTATTATATATATAATCACCCAGACACCCGGAACAAATATTTGCAGATCGTACAAATCGTTGTTCCGAGGCGGGAATCGAACCCGAAACCTCTTGTGTCGCAGGCGGACCTTCGCCCGCTGCGCCACAGAGGTCGTCAGAGGAGATATTAGTAGGTATATTAGTTGGTTTGACGAAACCACGGGAAGAGTTGGGTTGATACTAATTTTTTTTATCAGTTTAATTTATTCTAAATGAATCGCTGAGTACGAATTATTCTATTTATATTATTGTTTTTCAATTTACAGAAAAGTAGAACACACCATCCACCAGTAGAGGAGATAGTTGAATTACCCCCACCGCCAGCGCCGGCGCCGGCGGCCACATCCATTTCAGATCTTGGACAGAGGAAGTCTAAGAAGAAGCGGGCAGCGTCGCCGGTCGCCAGCGACAGCTCCGGCGAGGAGTACGACCCGACCAGGAGCGATTCGTCCGCGTCAATGAGCCTTGCTGCGCCGAAGGCCCGACAGACCAGGGTTAGGAACCGGAAACCAACTGTTAAGAGTAAGGGTAAGGGTAAGTTAGAGCTGATTTTTTTCATTACCTTACAAATTACCTGCCTGGAAGAGATCGCTCTCAGCAATAAGGCCGCCCCTTGTACTTTCAGCTAAAATTGTATTAAGTTTTGTAATTTCTAGAATTACAATAAAGAGTTCATTAATTTATTCAATTATCAAAGGATAAGGATAATTTAATTTCTGTTATTTTTGACGAAACTAAGATTTTATTTTATGCATGGTTTTAAATAATTGAATTCAATTAAAAATGTTGAGTATTGAAATATAATTAATATAAAATTTAAAACAAAAGCAATGGTTCTCTGTGTATATTATTTATGTAATGCCAACATTCTTGGCTTGTACTATAATTACCTATTTAAAAGTTTTTGCACTGTTTACTTATGTGTTAGCAATTTGCCGCGTTATTCACCCTTGTGTTAATGCGGTTAGAATGACTCGATAAATCGATTATGATTTAATGGTTTATTCACAGAAAAACAAGAAAAGACTGAAAGAACTAGAGTAAGTGCAGCAGAGAGTAAAGACAAGGGACCTCAAAGTCCTTGGGGCAGCGAAATGCCCAGCGAGATTCTCTTGAAGATATTTGAGAATGTAGTGAATTCTGAGGGCAGTTTACCTACTGTGATCAGGTCAGTGTTATTTATTTTGTGCTTATTTTCCTTCACACGAGTGTGTATTAGTTTTCCCGCGGGAGGATGTATTTTACCGGATTATAAATTATTATACAATGAATTAAGTAATACAATTAGGAAAGGTACACAAAGTCGTCAAAACATCCATAATTAGAACCTACAAAACAGAAAGTGTTACAAGAAAATCACCAACTATTGTATCAGTTGAAAAAATTAAAACAATCATTTGGTTTCAGGTTGGGAAGAGTGTGCAAGTTATGGCATAGTATTAGTTGTAGTCCAGAGCTATGGAAGAACGTGGACCTTTCCCAATACACGAAAGAAAAGTGTAAAACGGATTACAAGCTCACATGGCTTTTAGAAAATAGGTTGTCTAAATGTCAATCATTGAATATTGGTAAGTAATCTTTAGGTACTTACTTTTTTTGATTATCAAAATTGATTTCAAGTTTTCTTGTAGTTTTGGAACAATAACGAAATGAATATAAAAACAAAGTGTAACACTCTAAGCTTGATATATGAGTGATGTAACTTTTACACTTTTTGCATCATTTCTTTTCGTTTGAGATAAGCTTTTAATTTAAGGTTGTCCTTGGCATAGGAAGTTGTAAGCATTAGTTACATTTTGCGATGTTTTTCTCTGAAAGGTGATTCGCAATCATTCATGTTATTTAAATTCCAACGAATTGTTATTTAACGTGAAGAACGTTATTTTTATAATTTACAGTCGACTATTGCGTCTTTATAGATTTAGCTTCTGACTTAGCGCCTGAATTCAAGTCCTGCTATTTCGTAACTATAATGGTAAACTTACCTGTGAGGCTATTAACAGTTTAGCGATGATTAAGGCGGTTATCCCACTGGCGACGCTTCCCGTCGCAGTGCGCGGAGCGACAGATTACGCGCGCGGCGACGGAGGCGCAGATCTGCCGCATCTAGCGGTGTGATCTGCTGCTCCGCGCGGGATGGCAGTGTTCGACGGCCCCGCGCCAAATAAACTCAAATGTTCACTTCGCTGTCGATCGTCGCGGAAAATGGTCAAACTTATTTAACTTTCTATACTGAAATGATACCTTATTTGTGCACCGATTGTTATTCCCGCCTTATTTGTTCTGTTGATCTGTGTCCATCCTAAGGTTGCCTGGCAGAGATCGCTGTTAGCGATAAAGTCGCCCATTGACCTAATGTTTTATAAAACGGTTTAAGTTGTAATTATTTTTATAAAGCTTGTTGTTAATAAAGTGTCATTGATTGATTGATTGATTGATTGATACCTTGCAGCTCAATGGAAAGTGTGCAATATATCGTGGGTTCTGGCGTGCATCGTGGACTACTGCCCCGGGCTCGCGGAGCTCAGCGTGGCCGGCTGGAGCCGCATCACGCCCGACCAGCTGTTCGACCTGCTGCAGGGCCTGCCGCGTCTGCAGCGGATCGACCTCTCTCTCACGGTAATATCTCACACATATACAATATATCGTGGGTTCTGGCGTGCATCGTGGACTACTGCCCCGGGCTCGCGGAGCTCAGCGTGGCCGGCTGGAGCCGCATCACGCCCGACCAGCTGTTCGACCTGCTGCAGGGCCTGCCGCGTCTGCAGCGGATCGACCTCTCTCTCACGGTAATATCTCACACATATACAATATATCGTGGGTTCTGGCGTGCATCGTGGACTACTGCCCCGGGCTCGCGGAGCTCAGCGTGGCCGGCTGGAGCCGCATCACGCCCGACCAGCTGTTCGACCTGCTGCAGGGCCTGCCGCGTCTGCAGCGGATCGACCTCTCTCTCACGGTAATATCTCACACATATACAATATATCGTGGGTTCTGGCGTGCATCGTGGACTACTGCCCCGGGCTCGCGGAGCTCAGCGTGGCCGGCTGGAGCCGCATCACGCCCGACCAGCTGTTCGACCTGCTGCAGGGCCTGCCGCGTCTGCAGCGGATCGACCTCTCTCTCACGGTAATATCTCACACATATACAATATATCGTGGGTTCTGGCGTGCATCGTGGACTACTGCCCCGGGCTCGCGGAGCTCAGCGTGGCCGGCTGGAGCCGCATCACGCCCGACCAGCTGTTCGACCTGCTGCAGGGCCTGCCGCGTCTGCAGCGGATCGACCTCTCTCTCACGGTAATATCTCACACATATACAATATATCGTGGGTTCTGGCGTGCATCGTGGACTACTGCCCCGGGCTCGCGGAGCTCAGCGTGGCCGGCTGGAGCCGCATCACGCCCGACCAGCTGTTCGACCTGCTGCAGGGCCTGCCGCGTCTGCAGCGGATCGACCTCTCTCTCACGGTAATATCTCACACATATACAATATATCGTGGGTTCTGGCGTGCATCGTGGACTACTGCCCCGGGCTCGCGGAGCTCAGCGTGGCCGGCTGGAGCCGCATCACGCCCGACCAGCTGTTCGACCTGCTGCAGGGCCTGCCGCGTCTGCAGCGGATCGACCTCTCTCTCACGGTAATATCTCACACATATACAATATATCGTGGGTTCTGGCGTGCATCGTGGACTACTGCCCCGGGCTCGCGGAGCTCAGCGTGGCCGGCTGGAGCCGCATCACGCCCGACCAGCTGTTCGACCTGCTGCAGGGCCTGCCGCGTCTGCAGCGGATCGACCTCTCTCTCACGGTAATATCTCACACATATACAATATATCGTGGGTTCTGGCGTGCATCGTGGACTACTGCCCCGGGCTCGCGGAGCTCAGCGTGGCCGGCTGGAGCCGCATCACGCCCGACCAGCTGTTCGACCTGCTGCAGGGCCTGCCGCGTCTGCAGCGGATCGACCTCTCTCTCACGGTAATATCTCACACATATACAATATATCGTGGGTTCTGGCGTGCATCGTGGACTACTGCCCCGGGCTCGCGGAGCTCAGCGTGGCCGGCTGGAGCCGCATCACGCCCGACCAGCTGTTCGACCTGCTGCAGGGCCTGCCGCGTCTGCAGCGGATCGACCTCTCTCTCACGGTAATATCTCACACATATACAATATATCGTGGGTTCTGGCGTGCATCGTGGACTACTGCCCCGGGCTCGCGGAGCTCAGCGTGGCCGGCTGGAGCCGCATCACGCCCGACCAGCTGTTCGACCTGCTGCAGGGCCTGCCGCGTCTGCAGCGGATCGACCTCTCTCTCACGGTAATATCTCACACATATACAATATATCGTGGGTTCTGGCGTGCATCGTGGACTACTGCCCCGGGCTCGCGGAGCTCAGCGTGGCCGGCTGGAGCCGCATCACGCCCGACCAGCTGTTCGACCTGCTGCAGGGCCTGCCGCGTCTGCAGCGGATCGACCTCTCTCTCACGGTAATATCTCACACATATACAATATATCGTGGGTTCTGGCGTGCATCGTGGACTACTGCCCCGGGCTCGCGGAGCTCAGCGTGGCCGGCTGGAGCCGCATCACGCCCGACCAGCTGTTCGACCTGCTGCAGGGCCTGCCGCGTCTGCAGCGGATCGACCTCTCTCTCACGGTAATATCTCACACATATACAATATATCGTGGGTTCTGGCGTGCATCGTGGACTACTGCCCCGGGCTCGCGGAGCTCAGCGTGGCCGGCTGGAGCCGCATCACGCCCGACCAGCTGTTCGACCTGCTGCAGGGCCTGCCGCGTCTGCAGCGGATCGACCTCTCTCTCACGGTAATATCTCACACATATCGTGGGTTCTGGCGTGCATCGTGGACTACTGCCCCGGGCATCCAGTTCCAATTAGTCATACTGAGATACTAGAATGTTACTAAGTTGTTGTTGTTTCCAGTCCGAGACGGCGTCGGGCACGTGCCTGTCCGCGGCGTCGATGGCGCGCGTGGCCGAGCTGCACGGCGCGCGCCTCACGCACCTCACGCTCGCCAACAACAAGTTCACCGCGCTGCCTCAGATACTGGGCTCTGTTGCCGTAAGTACACTCTGCTTGCCATTACAATGTTTGGTTTGAACGAAATCAATCTGGTAGTTTTTTTATAATACGTCATATACTATTTCATATTAACAATTGCTGCGGAAGCCTACATAGGCGAGTCCGACTCGCCTTGTCCACTTTTTTTTATCTGTTAACGATCGATGCTATTTGTCACCTGCCCAACCAAAGCGCAAGTAAAAGTTTCCTCTGATTGCTTACTCGCTATTATCATCAGTGTCTCTGTGTAGATATGCGTTTGAAATAGTACCGAAATATTGAAATTGAACCCGTTTGGAAGTTCTGATAAACTATATTATGTTTCTTTCAATCGAACCTTATCAAATTTACGAATGAATTTCCTCAACAGACTTACTGTCAGAATCTCGAAGTGCTGGACATATCGGGCGCGCTGGCCACGTCGCACCCGGCCGCGGTGCCCCTGGAGGCGCTGCAGAAGGGCTGTCCCAAGATACGGGTCTTCAGAGCCGCCAACTCACAACTGGTGCTCGCTTCTGCTACTACTGCTCAGCAGGTAATGTGTTTTATGATGCCGTGACTATATTATTTTTTTCAGGAAATAAGGCTTTTATTACCCCACGATCTAAATGTTTCTCTCTCGATACCTTGATAAAAGGTCGAAAGGAGGAATACTGGATCCACTGTTAAGGTTGATTTAATATGACGCTTTCCGCGTGACACTAAAACCAACCTAAGAACGGAACGCTACCTTTACACGACGGAATCTGGCCACGTATTAGCTACAAGTTTCATTCACAGATGGAAGTAGAGGGTTGGACGCAACTCGAAGAGCTGTCGATCGCCGGAGAAGCGGCCACGGAGTTCATAGGGGAGTATCTGCTGGGAGACGACGCGTTGTCACGCCTGGTGCGCGGCGCCACGCGACTTCGCCTGCTAGATCTGCGCGGTCTGCAGCGGCTCACGGACTCCGGCCTCGTGAGGGTACCGGCATGGGACCTGCAGCATTTGTTCCTAGGAGGTCAGTATCGAATATCCTCTATCAAGGAATCAAAGAGGTCCGGCTCGAAGGACCATAAGTTGCGTGTAATCTTTAATAGTATTCTAGAGGTTGGATAATTGAAAGACTTTGGACTGTATTTGGCAAAAAGGGACAATGGTTGGCTTCAAATATTTAACACCCCAAACTTTCAAAATAACCGTCTTTTCGAGAAAGGTAAATTTAGAATCAGCGCTACTTGTTCCGAAAGTTGTAATTTTATAAAAGAAAACAAAAAAATTAAGTGTGAATTACGTTTTCCTAAAATAAAAGTATGACATGTTTTGACAGGATGCAACGTGACCCGTCGAAGCAACGCCTGCCTGGAGCTGATCTGCGAGAAGTGGTCGCACAGTCTGATAGAGCTGGACCTGTCGTGGGCGTCGGCGGCGCGCGTGCTGGACGTGGCCGTCGCCGCGCTCGCTGACTCCGCCACCAGCCGGCTCAAGTGAGTCTTGTTTCATTTACGGACTCATTTTGCAGTCTGTGATTTTATGATATCCGCCAGGACTTACTTATTTAGAACACCTGTACACAGTTGTGACACTTAATATGCATTACTATTATAATACTTACATTTTTACAAATATAATTTATTTCAGGATTCTCAATCTCTGTGGATCATCAGTATCGTTAGAACCAATTAAAAAAGTTCTGCTAAGGTGCCCGCATATAGAGTCAATTAATCTAAGCTCCTGCCGCGCCCTCCCACGAGGCATGAAGCGTCTTTACACGGGCAAAGAGCTTCAGGATCTCAAAGACAGCCTGGATCCAGCGAAAGCGAAAGCCAAAGAAGAAGAAAAAGAACAGAAAGATAAAAAAGGCAAAGACTCTAAAAAGACCGAATCGAAATCCGAGAGCAAAGAATCCACCTCGACGACTCTCGAGTCGACCGATAAAAACGAATCCTCGTCTCAAGATAAATCTTCATTCTCGTTCCAAGAACCAAAAACCATAGTCAGTCCGGGACCAAACCTAGATAAGAGCACTGCGTCTGAGACCAAATCGTCGCCAGACAGCAAGACGGAACTAATGAATACCCCCGACGAGAAACAGACCAGATCTAGAGAAGTAACGCCGAAGCTACTGAGCCCACTCCCACAATCCCGACCCGACTCCTCCTCGACGCCGCGCTCCGACCCCAAGCAAGACGTCAACAGCCCCGCCACCCGCCGCAGTCCCGCCACACTCAACAGCCCCGTCCCCAAACCAGACAGCCAAGTACAAAACAGTCCCGATGTCCAATACGAACTTACTAAAACAAATTCATGGAACATGGGACACAAAACGACCCCCACTCATAAGTCTGAAGCGAGCCCTCTGAATAGGTTAGATAGCAAATTAAAACATGGCAAAATGATCGAACAATGCAGCCCGACCACTTCTCTAGAAAATAAACGTAGTCCAGAAACGATAAAGCAGGATATTAAGAATCCTAACAACTGGAATCACGGGAGTTATAGCCCGATGCCGCGTCAGGATAATCAGTTCTCGTCTCAGAGGAGTCCTTACTCCGCGCAGCCGAGTCCCGCTCAACCCAGCCCTTATTCTACACAACCCAGCCCCTACTCCACACAACCCAGCCCATACTCGTCTCAACCCAGCCCATACTCGGCTCAACCGAGCCCGGACACCAGCCAAATAGTTAAACCTGATGTCCCAAAATCTGGAGCCTGGAACTCCGGCAACTACAGCCCCATGCCTAAACACCATCCGCCTTACTCACCCCATCCCTCCACCCACACGAGTCCGGACCCCGGAGTGGGCATGAAAGATACCCTCCGAAATAACCCCAACCGAACGCCTGGTCAATACAGCCCGATGTCTCGACAAGATCGCATACACCAAAGCCCATATTCACCGAGACCCAGCGTCGTAGACAACTCATACTCCAATAAGAAAAGTCCTGGTATGGGTAACTACAGTCCAATGATGAGGCCGGATTGCCACTTACCAAGCCCGGACCCAGGCGTAGCGACCCGCTCTGTAATCACTGGGAGAACACCAGACTTCTTCGGCCGGACGCTCCCCAAAACTCCTGAGGTCGTACAGAATACAGCAGCGCCACCCGAAGTAACTAATTGGGGAGTGGACCGATTTAGCCAGATTTGCAACACTACGCAATCGGCGCTAGAGTCACTGGTGTGGGGTAACGACTCCTTCGGCAACGAGTCTTCGGTGTTGCCGACGCAGGCTGCTAGTTTACCGTCCATGCTGAACACGCCGCCGCCGCAGGCGTGGCCGGGCCTTCCTCCCTTCGAGACCAACAGACGGCAGAATCAAGAACTGCGAGACCCGTGGTCTCTGGGCCAGTATCGCGAAGAACCTCCTCACCAAGGGCACAATACTTTTGTAGAACAAAACATAAGCTTTGAGTCCTTGCGACAACCGCATATTGGTCATTCGAACCACGTCACGAATTCCTTACAAAATTATCTGGACGATTTCACGTCGGAAACGTCTCGTGTCGAATGACGATCGAGTGCGCGACGGTTACGTGCGTGTTCAAAAAGTGCGTGTGATTACGGACAATGTTTAAATAATACGAGAGTTCTACGAGAACTAGGGTGATGTTCTATTAAGATTGAACAATTATAATAATATTTTTTGTAAATAAGATACTATAGTTAATTATAAGATAAAAAGCTAGAAATGCATTATGATTATTTTGCAGTTGATATAGTCTATTAAATATGTCTAAGGAAGTAATATAAATATAGTAAATTTATCCATCGAGTTAGATATTGTTGGATTATACTCATGAGTTAAGTCTTTATTTGAATGCCAAAATGTGTTTCCAACTAGGCCAAAATAATTATTTGTTTCAATTTTGTTGAAATGTAATTGGTTGTTTACAAGACCCTTGTATTGTTACTCAAATAGTCCAGGATTTTATTGCAGTTTTTTAGAACTGAACATTCCTATTCACATTGTCGTTACTGATTATTTCAGCCTCCGTATTAGTTCTATCTGTTTATTGAAATGCATTATAATGAAGCTTTAGATATTGTTGACCTTGAATGATGAATTAATATATTGTTGGTTCAATAGGATAGGGCTTATATTAAGGACACAGTGCAGACATTCGTCTTTGCTCAGTTCAGCTCTTTTAGATTCAGTGATAAAATAGACGGATATGTAGGTAGATTATAGGTATTAATTTATTTTATTTGGTTGCTCAGTTTTTGAGACCTATAGTAAATCATGTTTTATTTCTAAATCATTAATTAATACATGTTCGCATTATTTTTAAAGTGCTAAAGAATTATGCTTTTTTAATCAAATTCATGTATGAATGTGTATTAAAGTTACAATCTACAAAACATCACATGCTAGGTATTTCATATAAAAGCAGCTGGTTATTATATGATTTTTATTTGCTTTTCATTGACATGCATGATTTATTGATCTGCTGGTTTTACAATGATGCACAAATTAATGTAAAATTTTTAGTAATTTATTATGTAATTTCATTTAGTTTAAACCCTAATTCTGGCGTTTAACGTGAATCCCCAACTGACCTTTAAAGTATTGTTAAGTGATGTAAATTTTAACTATAACTTATGAATACATTGAATTTTCATAGGTGATCCTTTGTCGGACGTCAGAATAAGGGCTCTCATGTATCAAAGATCAAAATCAAGAAATACAGTAATGTTTTTCATAATTGCGAATCTCATTATCCAACAGTAGGTACCCTGCACAAATGGGCGCATTATCTTATTAGAAATTAGAATTATGGCAATACATAATTTAAAATAACTAACCGTTATACATTTTACAATGTGTCTAAAATTTCTCATACATCCAATTATCATTAAAACTGTATACTTGATTTGACTTGTGTTGTATACCTACTGTGTTGTGATTATCATTTTGTGACTTATTTCTTATATTCATAATCAGCTTATAGATTGTTTTTACTCTTTTTAAACTCCCAGCAAATACGCGTTATAATCATGCCTATTCGATAAACTGGATAATTAACGCAAGTACAAAGTGCTTTGTATTAATTGTATTTATTTATATTACAAAGTTACATAATTCATGTTGTATTATCTAAAACCATGAAATCACCAAATATTGTTTACAATACCTGCATTAGCCTTAAAATTTGCCTAATGTTTAACTGAAGAGAATATTTTATAGTTTTATTAACTTATTACAAAATGAGAAATAATTATCTAACTATACATAGAATGTATAAATAAATTAGGCGGTATTGTGTTAAATAATCGTGTACTATAGTATGTATAAAATAAAGTTGACTAATATCTGTAAGTTCTGTTATGTAGAGATTTTTGTTTGTAATATTGTTACACATACTGGATGGTGGACTACTTTCAGGTGGTCCAATTTTTATAATCTAACCAATAAAATATCGATGTGGTTGTACATTTACATTTTAAATAGAATGTACTCTATTTATTAAACTCTTTTGTTGAAATGCTATAATCCCTTCTATTTTATCCTAATTTCCCCCTGAATAACTAACGAATAGCAAGTAGATTTGAGGTAACTGATTTAGTATTAATTGAGGACACAGAATAAATAAACGTATATATCAATAACGTAGAAACTAGTAACACGTTTGTTATAGCCAATGTCACTCACAAATATTGTGCTTTTTATTTGTGTAAGAATTGTCAAAATCGGTTCAGTATATCCAGACCTTACCCCCTACAGTTAGATGTATTTTGACCAGTCGGAAAGTTTTGTGAAAAAGTATCTGTTAAGATTCAGAGGGTAACAATGATAGTCCAATTGGAATGCATGATTAAATACTTTATTTGATCAATAACTTTTTTCTCCGCACAACAAGCATAAAATATGAATAATTTTATAACATGCAACAACAATAAAACGATTAAATACTATAATTTTTGTGTAACTACACAATATAATGATTAATAACAACATGATTATTATGTACTGAGTTTCTCACTTTACCGTCATGGTCTAACAAGTTGGAAGGCATCTTGCCATTTTGTTAAGGAAGAGCTACAATGAGTCTCTAAACCAAATCTGATATGTGATACAGTAAAATAAAACTTTCACAAAGTGATATAGTTGAAATAAAACTCTAATCAGTACTTTATCACATGCTTTTTAAGTACAAAAGCTAATCGCGGGTACGAGATTACGACATCGAAGGCCTAATAATTGAAAATACGCGTCAACGTCAATATAATCTGACTGTTCTTTGTGAATACATCCATAGTAACTGTTCAAGTCTCTTCGTTATATGCTATCATAGTCCTCGTAGCTAAACTCAGCAGTGGAGGGAGCCAGCAGGTCTTGTTGGGGATTCTTCTCTTTAGATTTCTTGTGCTTGTGTTTCTTCTCTTTGCGATCTGACTTCTCGCTGAAATCCCCTCTGTCTTTGTCTTTGGACTTCTTTTTCGATTTTTTCTTTTCAGTCTGAAATTATTTTGAAATTAGAATGTGATGCCTGATGAATAGTACCTCCTTCCTTCCTATCTTTATTTATTAGGGGATCTGTACAAGGTGTCCCTTGTGCCAAGCCGTGCGGCCAACACGCATGCCTCGGCCTTATATACCAATTATGGGGCACCTTGTTTACTATAAAACAAATATAAAGCCTCGAGCAGACCGGATGCGTATACGTACACGTAAGCGTAGACGTGCACGTACCACTGGTTGTAATGTATGGGAATGTATGAGACAGGACACACTGCACGCGTACGTTTCCGCGTTACACATCTCTGGCAAGGTCGATCTTTTATCATGTAACTACTATGTAAATAAAATATTTGTACCTTTTCTGGTTCCTTTGGGATAATTGGATCTTCACCACCTGAAAAACAGAATCTTCTTTGTTCAACAACTCAAAGACTAAATATTTAACGAGGCCTTGTGGTGCAGGACTAAGATAAGTACCTCTCGTCTCATCTCTACATGCAAAAAACTAATAAGGGATTTATAAAACCAGTAGTGATTATACCAAATTCTCCATGATCGGAGCGTAATTATAATATTACACAGGCAACAATGCCCAATATTGGCAAACTGAAAATCATCTGTATGTGTATGAAACATTAAAATTAAAAATTTTCTTACCTTCCGGTGACCGCCGTGCGCTAGAATCGCCCGCCCAAATGGGGAAATCGTTATCCAAAGTATCCAACGATTCCTCCATACGAATCTCTCGATGTCTCGCGAATATCGGCCCTTCCTCGTAGTTCATATTCGAAGTCCTGTTTACATCCGATTCTTGTGTTAGCACAGGATTGTATTCCTCGGGCCTGTCGACTGCAGATGTGGACGGTTCGTCGATGTCGTCTTGGTCCACTGTTACTCTGGGGTTCGCGTTGTCGTCATCGCTGTAATAGAAATACATTTATTTGTTGCAATCTCTTTACATGTCAAAAGACAACAAAACTGCATCCACGCTTGTATGACTGCATCTTATACAAATTAATTTCGTTTTGAACTTTGGTTTCGAATGTGGCCAACGCAGCGATTCGCTTATACATTTACTCATAAGTATTATGTTATTAAGTTAATACATAATCTTAAATTAAAAATCGATAGTGTGTCGTATAATTATGTATCTGCAAAACACAAATTTGACAAGAGAGCCTTTTAAAGATTTGAAAATGTTAGGAACATTATAATAAGCTATACGACCAAGAAAAACGTACTTAGATGCCAAAAATGCATCAAACGTGTGTGTATCTGGCAGTTACATGAATATACGAAAGGAGTATCGTAATAATAAAAACAAACCTATCGCTTTCATAGGCCGCATCTTGGTTCGGTAGAGGTGTTAGATCTTCTAGGAAGCTACTATCGAGAGTGCCCGCGTAAAACTCGTCTAGATCCCCCGACGACGCCGATATGTTCACGGACGGAGTGTTCGGAACACTGTAAATAATACATTCTAATAAAAAACAAATAAAGGAATATGGGCCTATAGAGAAAAATGAACAGAATGATGAGCAGACTATGTTATCTGTATCTTAAACCTATGAAAAACAATGTAAATTTTTTATGATTTAGATGTCGCTGTGTAAAATAGTCCAGTAATATAATATATAATATAATATTGTCTAGTAATATAATATATGATGCAAGCAAATCGATAGCCTTTGTCCCCTACATCGGTGACCCGCGTTCTTCTACATGGCTCAACAGCCCAGCGAATTAGTTCTTTGAAGTGGCAATGTGAAGGGCTGACTATTTATGTTAAAGTAAATTATAAGTTTTTAAGGTTTATTTGATAATGTCATGTTGATATCAAAGTTAGTTAGGATTAGACTCATTATAACCTTTCTTGCAGAGGTAGTCTTGGAGGCGTCATGTCCATGCTGACTTTGTGCTTCGGATTCAATAGTTCCTGGCTCACATACTGCTTCTGTTTTGTTGGTTCTTTCGGAACGGGAAGAGATTGTGCGACCTGAGAATTAAATAATACATCATCATCTACCTGCAATTTAAAAAAAAATTCGAGAGTTTTAACTAAGTATTTTCCGTTGTTATAAAATGAATAGTGGTACTAATAATGGTGGGACGTAAAATAAACCGTTATCTTACCAATGGATTGACGCGTTGGGCGCTAGCGTTGGGCGGGACGATGGGTTTGCCGGCGCCGAGCACGATGCTGGGCGAGCGCTCGCTCACGATCTGAGGCTCCTGCGCCGATTGACGACGCTTATTGGCGAGCCGATCCACGAACAGATCGTAATGAGATTCTTCTGATTTCTGAAAATACATATGTAAGTAACGTTTAGATGTGAGAAC
The DNA here is from genome assembly GCA_963691955.1 of Chloroclystis v-ata. Taxonomy (NCBI): domain Eukaryota; kingdom Metazoa; phylum Arthropoda; class Insecta; order Lepidoptera; family Geometridae; genus Chloroclystis; species Chloroclystis v-ata. Next base: position 10,995,961 of record OY829905.1, read on the forward strand.
CGCGCGCGCGACCTGAGAGGAGACGGGGCACGGCGGGACGCTCACTCCTCCTGATAAAGACTGCTCTTGTTGTGGTCGAAACGTCGAGAGTTGTTTAACTCCTATGTAAATACGTGAGTAATTCCCGTTGTACAAAATGAACGTTTAGAAGTGCAAAACATGATGAACTTCTACAGAATGTTTCATATATTAGGAACTTGCCCAACTAATTTCTTTCGTATTGATTGAGAAATACTTACTCGAAGACAGAGTTCTTTACTATTTTTACTTTAATTCAAACAGGTTTAAACAACATTGGGATCAACAACCTCAAGGTTAAATTAAATTATGTTTAAAACCAGACATACCTTTAGATTCAAATAAGAAATTGTATTTGAAACATTCTGAGTCTCCAAACTATCTTAAATTATCTAATAAAAATTATTATGACCATGTTATATTTAGGTTTTATGTACAGAATGTATTTCTTTATTTTATTACTAGTTTCCACCGGCTTCTTTGCCCGCGTTTTAATTAACTTTCCTGCATTACAGTGGATTTTCCCACAGTAAACAGTATCAATACATTCTTACAAACTTTCGCATTTATAATATTAGTAGAATAAAGTCTCCTGTTTAACTTATTTTAGAAAACTCACCTGATAGATATCTAGTTCCTGTTCAATTTCCTCCATGTCTTTCTGATTTCTCTGCAGTTGCTCAAGCAGACTTGTCTTCTGAAGTCGCAAGAATGGGACGCTCAGAAATTTGTGCAGTAGTCGCAAGCCAAATCCATTTCTCATTGAGCTTTCTGCATACCTTACTGGTGCAGTCCTAGAGTAGTTGTAAATAGTATTAGAAGCGTTCTGAACTTTAAATCACTTTACATTTTGCAAGACAAATTGCATTAAACATTCATATACACCAAAGACGGCCCAACAAATTCTTGCACGTTAAACGCCGTTATTTATGTTTTTATTGTTACTTAATCTAACGAACTAAGAACCCTTAAGTTTCACCATGTTCATTCAAAATTCAAAATGTTATAAGTACTAAAAGTTTTTATTAAAATAAATAAATATATAAACATAATGTTACCTGTTAATCTTAGCATGATGTAGAGCACTTTCAATGTGATGTGACTGTACTTGTCTGTGGTGCTGCATGTCGCAGTGGTTTCCCAATATCACCACGGGCAAGTCGGCCGGGACTTGAGTCAGCTCCTTTACAACATAATCAAATGTCCTGGAAATTGTGTTTCTCTTAGTATGTATGTTTTGTTAAAAGTTTGTACTAAGAATTACAAAATAATAAAGTAGCATGTTGTAGCATTGTAACTAAATCTCCATTAGCACCTACCTCTACCTAGTATAATAATTATAGTTGTAATTATTTTACTTCTGGTAGAGGTTCTGCCTGTTTAAATATATGAAAATATTTTTTCTGTCTTAAATTCTCATCATTATTGGTATTAATTGAATGTCTCTGCCTACATTTGGCAAGAATATTGAATTTGAGTAAAGTTAGTTTTAAACTTTGCTATTTACCAACTGGCTGGGCAAAACATCCTTCGGTCACTCAATAATTTTGTAAAAACAATCAGTTGGATATTTTCCACTTCATCCAACCCTAATATTTTTACACCGCACTCAGTTAGTCTTATTATTCAAAATAACTTTCATACTCTACATAAAATTATACCTTACACTCTTCATAATTTAAGTAATGTTAGTAACTCACCAAGGCTTTGTGATGTCAAGCATCAAAATTACGCCAGTTGCATTTTTGTAAACATCCAAGAATGTAGCATCCAGTACAGGGGTATCGAAGGAGTCCTCGGCTGTGGCGGGGGCTTGGTTTTCCAATTTTAACCCTAAAGGCGGCTTCTTCTTTGTTTTGCCTTTATCTACCACTTCCCAAACTTCTACCTGGGGAAAGAACATAAATATTGCTATTACTAATGAATTATAACCTTTTTTGATCATTCAAATTGTGAATCATTATGATCAGGTTAAAGAGCAATTCAGAAAGATAGAAATACATAATTCAAAATCTTATATGTATTTAATGAATTTTGTACTAAGTTAGGTAAATATATCGGTTTGGTAGTAATTCCAAGCTTACCACAGGGCTAGATGTCGCTGTGTAAATTGTCCAGTAATATTTATTTATAAAGAAAGGTTTGTTTATATATTATTTGTATTTATTTGCTTTCCTAGCTAATATAAGTAGCCTTCACTCACCTTTACAATATAATCAGTATTCTTATAAGCCCAGTGGATAGGCGCAACTTGGATCTGTTCTGTTGGAACATAATCTTCAATAAATGGACCTCCTTGAAGTCTCTGCAGCAAGCAAGATTTGCCGACATTGCGATCGCCTTTTATTAAAATTTTCACTGGAATTATTCAAGATCATGAGAAAAATGTTTACAAGTGGGACAAAGCAATGGGTTAACATTATATGAACGCTATATATAGTTATTATATTTTATTACTATTATAATGAACGCCTTTGGAGAATTTCTTCTGCAAGGATGAAGACATGGGCATTGGAGCTGGACATCGGTCGTCACCGCTCCTTGCTAATTTCTTGAGTGCAGACAACATTTTGGTGTCTATTTAATTTTTTTTTATCATAAAACTATGCTGTGCTGACTTAGTAAAAAGCCAAGGTAATTTAATTTGAAACAAAAATCGAATGTATTAAAAATAAATACAAGCCAACCCCAACGCTTGTCATTGCCATTGCCAACACACATCAAAAACAGAGTATGTACAGACAGAGACAACTTTATTTTTCTAAGATTTGTATCGCCTCCACCTGCGTCAACATAATTTAATTTTGACATTGACAACATTCGAACAGATAAGAAAAGTACGTTCCGATTATTATTTACCTACATTATTGGTTCCTATCTTCTCGATCTAATCTCAGAACAAGTATAAGGATCTAATCGATGAGAATTTAAAATATTTAAATAATAAATATGGCTTTCGACTGATAATAATGTACATAATGGAAAATTTAGCTGAATACATACCTACACAAAAATGTATTTAATTATGTTTCGAGATTCCATCAAGAATAATATTAATAATATGATTTCTTTGCTTATTAGCCATAAGACTAAGAATAGTATAGTACCATTTCATCTCTTCCAAGGGTGTCGTCCCACTGACCAAGGGATTTATCATAATAAGAATGCCCTATTTGGCTAGAATGTTAATAACAAACTGTTTACAACATTACAGATGTAGGATGTACCATGGAGCAAATACAAATATCTGCTCTGTGGGATGTAGGTAGGTACCTATCCAATGTGTTAAAAATTATCTAGTTACTAGCCGACAGCCAACAGCTTCGCTTGCTTTTTTTCATAAAATATAGCCTCTAACCTTCCTCGATAAACGGGCTATCCAACACTGAAAGAATTTTTTAAATCGGATCAGCGGTTCCTGAGATTAGCGCGTTCAAACAAACAAACAATCAAACTCTTCAGCTTTATAATATTAGTATAGATATATTCTTAGTTACCAATGCCATTCCATAAAATGAACTGTACCAGCATATAGGAATCACACATCCACCACTGATAAAATTATAATAAAGATAGGTATTACCAAATCCCACAAGGTCTCTCTCTACAGACACCATGCCCAGTATTCTCTGAATAGCAAAGCAATGTTTGCTAATACAGTACAGTCTGTAAACAGCAACTAAAACAAACTGGCATTGATACAATGCTTGCATATATGTGAACAGGGTCCCTTTTAGTTAAGTATGAAGTTCAGTTTGGTAAGTAGGTAATTTATTATTTACATCAACAGTTTAATAACTACTCAATCAACAATAGGTACATATTTTATCTACAAGTATTTCCTGAGAAAATTTAAAGTCCTAATAACGATTCAATCCCATTTAGATTTTTTCTTCTCAAAAATTTCTTTTCCATCTTTATCAATAGCTGAATAGTAGCCCATTGATTCTGCTTGGTGTCTCATATAGGCTATATAGCCAAGTGTCAACCCAAAACATGTCAGACCAAGGCCCATGATGACAATATTCTGAAACAATAGGTTAAATTAAGCCCTTTTTGTCACAATTTCAGAGAGTAGGATTATTCTATCTAACATTGTTAAGTTTCTTGATTAAAAATTTACTGGTACAGGACTTGGATAAATTGCCAATGATATGAAACAATGTTTACATATAATTATAAGATTATTGGACTATACATACATGAGGTTATATTGTTTTAACTTATTATAATTTCAATATAATATTAATTTCTTACCGGTTTAGCGTATAGTTCAAAATTTACTAATCGAAAGGCTGTGCTTGTCCGCATTGACCTCAGTCCATCCCCTGGCTTAACTTTGTCATCTGACATAATAGCTTGAGATTATTACTTCTAAAAAAACTTTTTATATTATTTTGATACAGATTATTTTGTCTAGAAATGAGAAAATGACTACTGTTTTAATTTCCTTTCCTTCTGTTTTTCATTGTAAAAGAAGAGCTGTCATAACAAAAGCCAGCTGATAATGACAGATGACCACAGATTGTAAGCCCTACCGTTTCTTCAACATAGACACAGATCTATACTGAATAAAAAAATAAAATGGACGCCACAATTAGTCTATGGTTATCATCAATGCTTCCAGCTTATAACATTCGACGCTAATCCTGACGCTGCCTTATTTAATCCCATTAATTTTTTATTCAATTTATCCAAAAAGAAAACTACAAAACATGAATAAATAAAGTGGCCAAGTGCGAGTCGGACTCGCCCATGTAGGCTTCCGTAGCAATTGTTTAATAGTTTATGACGTATTATAAAAAAACTACTGGATAGATTTCGTTCAAACCAATTTTCGTTGTTAGTTTTTATGGTTATGTACAATATATATTTTTTCTAGATTTATCATTCTCTTATTTTAGAAATTAGAGGGGGGGGGGACACTCTGTTTTCCACTTTGGAAGAGTCTCACGTCCAAACTATTAAGTTTAGAATTAAATGGTGTTAGAAACATTGTTATGATTTTTGAAGACCTATTCATAGATACCCCACACGTATGGGTTCGATTAAAAAAAAGTTTTTAAGTTTCAGTCCTATGTATGGGGACCCCCAAATGTAATTTTTTTTTAATTTTTTTTATGAAATCTTAGTGCGGTTCAAGGAATACATCTACTTACCAAATTTTAGCTTTGTAGCTCTTATAGTTTCGGAGAAAAACGGCTGTGACATACGGACGGACGGACGGACGGACATGACGAATCTATAAGGGTTCCGTTTTTGCCATTTGGCTACGGAACCCTAAAAATGAAACTAAGTCAGTCAAGCATCCGATGTTTTCTTTAGGGATAACCGGCATGTACCAAGCAATTAATGTCAGGTACGAACTCATTGAACTATAGTTCGAACCAATCAACCCATTTTAAATTGTATTGACTTTGAACTACAGAAGCAGATACAGAGCAAGAATTAAAACTTAATATTATATGATTATGAAAACATTGTTAACGACGAATATTCTAAATTTAATAGCATAAGAACGAATTGATGCTTGCGAATCTTCGCTGAGAAAATTAGGTAACTAATTTTAGTAAAACTTACATATTTACAAATTTTTAAACTTTTATTTAGTTATCTGAAAATAGGTTACAATCATGATAAATATAATCAAAATTTACTTAAAAATTCATGTATTCTGAAATGGTTTTTGCTGCAAGAATTTGTTATGCTCAGTTGGCAACTCCCGTAATGGAAAGCAAAGCAAGCGTTTTTGAAAGCTAGTGAGAATTGTCAAAAAAGTTGATTTTTGGTATAATTTATCAGACAATGCTGATAATTATTGCCTAAAACTGTGCGCAAAATCAAAATAAACTAGTTTAGTTGGTACCTGAGTGTTCAAAAACACGCTATGGAGTCGGAGTCATCTCTACATGCCGATGCGCCTGATGGCGCGGAAGTCTTACCTCTCGGCGAAGACCAAGCGGCGGATGCTATTGATGAGCTCTCAGAAAACAATGTTTCCAGCCATGATGATACGTCTGCGGCCGCTGACGACTCTGGTATGAAGTAAAACATGACAATACCTATTTGTTTGGTGTGGTAAAGTTGTTTACATTTTCATGCAACATGCATCCGATTCGTATTGTAGATTTGGCACAGTTGCATTGCACTGTAGGTACCAAGTACACTTTATATTCTGTTAGAAATGATTTGCCACAGGAGTTGATGTAGATGTATTGCGCAGCTAAATATGATATCTTTAATAACTAACATTTTGTACGGGACTGATTTGATTCAAGTATTTTTGTAGTTAGAGCTAACTGGTTTTGTTTTTTAAGCTTGCTGTGTTGTAGTTTGAGTAAACAGTTATTATCTATGTAGCTATTATTGGAGACCCAACTAGCAGCAGTGATGGTATGCACCCTGATCTTCACATTGCCCTGGCCGAGGTTGATGAGCATGCTCTTCTAGAGCCAATACCAGGTACCTAATTAATATTTCTTTTATGGTTTTGGTTTCATCATTATTATTTTTAATATATAAAGATTATATTTATTATGGTATAAGCATGAGGTGGAGTATGATTAATATAATTGATTTTGTACAACGGGAGTTACTCACGTATTTAAAAGTTTAACATTTAACATCGTTGTACAAAATGAATAGTATAACCCACGAAAATTTTGAAAGTGAAATAATATAATTGAGTCATAGATATATATTTATCATTAATTACCTTCATGCCTAGGTTTACCATCATATCTTGACAGATGTTTTGGATTTTGTAGCTAATGCTGAAGGCGATGAGGAGATGGATATAGACGAAACGGCCTCAGGAAATGTAGCAGATGTGTCTGCTTATATTGGGGACAATTGCTTATCAACTCCAGTAAGTATAGTAAAAATTTCCCTAATGATAATAAGATATTGTTTAGATTTTCGTAAAAAAAAAGTTGATCAGTTTCTTGTACATAAGTAAATAGGTTATGGAGCAATTTTTGTGTTACTCCATTCAGCAAGCAACTTAAATAACACAAGATAGTAATATATAAATGCTGTACAGGCTGAAACCGAAGATGGCTCGCCACATGATAATGAGAATCAGTTGGATCCCATGATGAAGGATGAAGATGAAGGGTTGGAAGCTGAGGAATCACCAGATCAATCCATCAGCTCTGCAATGCCCAGTGACAGCGGAGTCGGTGAAGGAAATGCTCCATTAGTTCAAGATGGTTTGTTTAAATACATAATTAGTAATCCATGTATTTGTTTACCTGTATGAAGTTTATTAGTTAAGGTTTGGCATGGTTTAGCATTATAAAGTAGTTTATTTTTAATTGATTTTGGAAGTAATGGGTTTTATCTTTTATGTAATTGCTTTTATGTACCCAACTTAGCATAGTAAAGATCATTTCATGCCTTCAATAGCAAGCTAATTTGTTTACTGCAGGGTAATCTGTAACTGTGATATTTTACCTTATTTATTTCCATTCCTTTTTTAAGTCACTTTTAAACTCTTTTTCTTCTGAGGCATATAGCCATATTTATTTGTACTTGCCTATATGAATTTCCTTCAAATATTTTTCATTCATAGATGAATCCAGCACAATGGATGAAGATATGGGTGGAGGGGAAGGTGTTGCCAGCAGTGACGATGTTAATGACATCAGCAGCGCTGCCCAGGATGTTGTCAACACTGGCATCAGGTAAGACTTGATACCTGCTTCTAAATTTGTACACACTTAGCCCCACGGCTTTGCATGATTGTTACAAGAAATTGCGTTTATGCATGAGTCTTAACAAAATCTACATCAAATTTCTACTATTTCTATCAATTAAACATAACTTAATTTTTTTTTATTAGATTCCGATTTCGTTTTTTGGATTTGTTGATTTGTTTTTTGCAACTTGTTTTATCAAGTGGATACTGTTCTCTAACTCTTACCATTCAATTTCTATGTACATAATTGAAAAGTTTAATGTTTAACATTAACTTTAACATTATAGCATAACATAAAGTTTGGTTAAAAATAGCTATTTTCTAGATATAATTTGTTATAACGTGCGCAATTGAAAATGAATTCTGTAAATGGCGGCGGGTAGGTATGGTACGATTGGCAAAACAAACAAGGATAAAAGTATAGACAGCGATAGAGAGTGAGCGAGAACGCATGCGAGCGGACGCCATTTACAGAACTCATTTCTAATTGCGCACGTTATAGCTATCTACTCTTCACTTTACATTTACACTATAGCCAATAATGCGTAAAGCGCCGGGGGTGGGTACAAGATATATCCACTATCCACAATCACAACAACCCATACCTATACTTTCACTACTTGGCACAGATCTCCTCAGATAAATGTTGCTGTGTTATCCAACAAAAATGCCATGAATTTCAGTACAGTCGCCGTAATGTACCGTTATTGTCCTCAGTTCTAGCACCGCGGAGGGCGGTGCTGATATTAGCAGCAGCGGTCAACTAGAGGGGGGTCTAATCACGTCGACAGGCAACGGGCCGGCCTTACTGCACGCCTTCTCGATAAACCCGCAACAGCACACGGATGAGTAAGCATCCAGATTATTATGGTGCAGTTCTGAAGATACTGAGGGTTACCAACAGTTGATAGTGTATTTTTCTTTTTTAAATTACTGTGTCGCTTTGATAATGTTATAATATGTTAGTTGATGGTGCGGAATAAGAAGTTATATGTTTGATTTGAACCTGTCTCGTGAATGCCGCATGCTAAGTCCCTCACTATCTTCAGAATTGCTGAGCTTTTGTTGTAGCGCAGTTATATTAAATTTTAATAGCTTACTCGATTTCCTGTCGAATAGATTCAGTGACGCTGACACATCGGAGGTGGACGGCGCCGCAGACACCATGCCGACCGTCAGCGAGTCCATGCCGCTGCTGGCGATGACCACCAATGGATCAGGGCTGATGTCTCCTACGTTCACACAAAGTATGTTAGAATGCTTTTATTTCACACTTCTAACTAGCTAAATTTCTGAACTTTCAGATTTCAACTGAAAGTTCAGAACTTTAGCTCTGACACTATGTAAGTCTAGTATTTAACATATAATCTTAAAAAAATCGTGTTAAGAGCCCTGTTAAATTTTTGAAGTTTTGCGAAATTGGATATTTTATGCACCACGTGACCGGCGCGTCACGCGAATTCTATGAAAAATACTAAATGATCTTGATACTTCGTCGATCTAAAACATACAAATATACTAATAATTATTTTAGATCTGTAGAAAATGGCATCGAATAAATTCCATTTTATTGAGTGGATTTTTTTCAGTTTCATTCTGAAATAATTATTATATTAATGTTTTTATTTAATTGATAGGTGTTTAATATATTTTCCTAAATTCAAAATGGCGGATATTTTTATTTCAATATTTGAATCAATTATGTTTTATCTTAATAATATCAATATTCATTTTAAATCTGATTGATTATTTGAAATCAATTAAGTACATAATTTTAAATTAAAACATTCATGATTAATAATTATCTATATAAGAATAAAACTGAAAATAGTCTTATTGAAGTTAAATGTCCTCACCTCATTCATCTCATCTTATGGGCTCATTATTAAACCGATTCTTCTGAAATTTGATGTGTAGGTTTGTAATTAAATGTTTTTTTTGTCGAATGTTGGGACTTTATGTAAGTTCGAAAGTCTAAATTGAACGGACTAAATACAAATTCTAATTATAACAAAACAAATAAATTATATTACCTATATATATATTTAAGTTGCTTGTTTTGTTAGATGGTATATTTGTGTTTGAATAAATATACCATGTTATTATCATTATGTTTAGGTATTATCTTTGTAGTTTCGAACTTTATATTTATTTTTATTTTATTACGAACTTATTGAAAATATTTCATTTATATATTAAAAAAAGTGGCCAAGTGCGAGTCGGACTCGCCCATGTAGGCTTCCGCAGCAATTGTTTATATGAAATAGTTTGACGTATTATAAAAAAACTACTTGATAGATTTCGTTCAAACCAATTTTCGTTGTTAGTTTTTATGGTTATGTACAATATATATTTTTTCTAGATTTATCATCCTCTTAGTTTAGAAATTAGAGGGGGGGGGGGGACACTCTGTTTTCCACTTTGGAAGAGTCTCACGTCCAAACTATTAAGTTTAGAATTAAATGGTTTTAGAAACATTGTTATGATTTTAGAAGACCTATTCATAGATACCCCACACGTATGGGTTGGATTAAAAAAAAGTTTTTAAATTTCAGTCCTGTGTATGGGGACCTCCAAATTTTATGATTTTTTTTTCAATTATTTTCTGAAATCTTAGTGCGGTTAACAGAATACATCTACTCACCAAATTTCAACGTTATAGCTCTTATAGTTTCCGAGAAAAACGGCTGTGACATACGGACGGACAGACGGACGGACGGACGGACGGACGGACGGACGGACGGACGGACGGACGGACATGACGAATCTATAAGGGTTCCGTTTTTGCCATTTGGCTACGGAACCCTAAAAAACCAACCCGCACTTGGCCAGCGTGGTGAATTAAGGCCTAATCTATCTCGTCAAGAGAGAAGTCCCTATCCCAGCAGTGGGAACGTGAATAGGGGTGTTATTTTATATACAGGGCGTCCCAAAATTATGGGCCATGAAGGGGAAGTACCATATATATCGTTGATAGTGAATTTTGCTCAAAGAAGACTTCATTTTATTTTAAAAAGTAAGTAATTTAATTAATTAATTTACAAAAAAAAATGTTTCATGTTTTTTATTTGATTAAAATAATTAATTTCACGTTGTTCCTTTCTTTTAAAATACTATGTTACTTAAGCAGAGTTATAATTTTTAGCTTTTCTTTCGATTGGTATCATAAAAATCGAGTATTTTTTTTCTACATGTAAGTCGGTTCGATTCCCAGACAAAGCAAGTAATTTTTAGAAAATCAATGAATGCAGAATTACTAACTTTTAAAAATAAAATGAAGTCTTGTTTGAGCAAAATTCACTATCTACGATATTTAAGGTACTTCCCCTCCATGGCCCATAACTTTGGGACGCCCTGTATTTATTAGAAAGGTACATATTTAATGTTTACAATAAATAATATATTTATTAGAAAGGTACATTATTTTTTGTTTACATATTGGATACTCGGTAAAAATAAGAACAAAAAATTACGGAATATTTTCTTTGTAATAAATATTATGGAAATCTATACTACAATTATCAAGCTGAGGAGATTGCTTGTTTATTTGTTTGAACGTGCTACTCAGGAACCGCGGGTCCGATTTAAAATATGATTTCAGTATTGGATAGTAAAATGATCGAAAAAGGCTATAAAACATAAACTAGTAAATAACGTAAAAACGCAAGCGCAGCTGTCGGCGGGTCGGCAAGTTAGTCATAATCTAAAAAAATCATAGGCATAATTACATTTAGTCGTTGTACGGTTTCACCAAAAAAAGTTGCCTTGTTGTTTTTTAATTAGGATAGATAACTTTAGATATGCAATCCACATCCTACAGCATAACCTCCAAATAAATAAGGTTAAACAAGATGACAATGATGTGGTACAATTCTTAGGCCAGCAACAAGTGGTACAATTCTTAGGCCAGCAACAACAATAATTGATCGTTATCAATAAAAATAACAATTGATCGTTATCAACGGATCAACTTATGTCGGTCGTAGTATCGCAATAACACATACACGCACACTAACAGCGTTTTTACAGCAATTGACAATCCCACACACTGACATTTTACGAAATATTTCTATATTTTATTCAAGAACAACCGACATAGGTCCGACCTCGACAAGCGCTCGCGCGGTACTAAATGGAAAAAGCCGGCGGAATGAAAAAACTACTAAATTATGGTAGTTTTATTTTATTCATAAAAAATTACCAAAACCGTTCTACAAATTAAAATTAATATCATAGTTTAAGCAAATGTTGATAAATATTTTGATATAAATATGACGTCCCATTGATTTAGAACTTCGGAGTTATTGAGGTTTGTTTCGAAGCATTTTCGGTCGATATTAAATTCGGTATATCTTTAGAATAAAAGCATTTAACGAAAATGTACTCTACTCTAAATGAAGAATAGGATATACGTAACATAATAAAAATTAGTTTGATCGCCCATATTCGTTAGAATCTACAAATTAGAGCTAAGAAAACAGGTCTTCGAGCGTTTTTTACGAAACATGTATCCGGAGAATGATTATTACTCAATATATAAACAAGTTATCTAAAATGTTTCTTACTACTTTTGTAGAGGAGAAAACGAACTATTATAAAGATGTAATTGTAATATCAAACAACTAACGTAAACCATAGAATTAGGACGAGAAAACCGAACAATTTCGCGATTTCCGGTAAAAGGCCTCTTAAAAGATAACTGTCGATGGTTTAAAACTATGGTTTTTACTTTACATTTTGATTATCAATTAATTAAAGTATTGAAATCCTTTACCACAGAAGACGAAGACATAGGCGCGGGCGTGTCTTCGTCCGGAGCGGGCGCAGAGGGCGCCACTAGCGAGGGCGACGGAGCCGTCAGCAGCTCGGGCTCCAACGGCGCGGCCTCGCTGCCGCCCACCGACGCGGCGCACGCGCTGGCCACCCTCGCCAGTGCCGCACTAGACCACCGCGAACAGGTAACTGTACCTACCACACAGCGAGGGCGACGGAGCCGTCAGCAGCTCGGGCTCCAACGGCGCGGCCTCGCTGCCGCCCACCGACGCGGCGCACGCGCTGGCCACCCTCGCCAGTGCCGCACTAGACCACCGCGAACAGGTAACTGTACCTACCACACAGCGAGGGCGACGGAGCCGTCAGCAGCTCGGGCTCCAACGGCGCGGCCTCGCTGCCGCCCACCGACGCGGCGCACGCGCTGGCCACCCTCGCCAGTGCCGCACTAGACCACCGCGAACAGGTAACTGTACCTACCACACAGCGAGGGCGACGGAGCCGTCAGCAGCTCGGGCTCCAACGGCGCGGCCTCGCTGCCGCCCACCGACGCGGCGCACGCGCTGGCCACCCTCGCCAGTGCCGCACTAGACCACCGCGAACAGGTAACTGTACCTACCACACAGCGAGGGCGACGGAGCCGTCAGCAGCTCGGGCTCCAACGGCGCGGCCTCGCTGCCGCCCACCGACGCGGCGCACGCGCTGGCCACCCTCGCCAGTGCCGCACTAGACCACCGCGAACAGGTAACTGTACCTACCACACAGCGAGGGCGACGGAGCCGTCAGCAGCTCGGGCTCCAACGGCGCGGCCTCGCTGCCGCCCACCGACGCGGCGCACGCGCTGGCCACCCTCGCCAGTGCCGCACTAGACCACCGCGAACAGGTAACTGTACCTACCACACAGCGAGGGCGACGGAGCCGTCAGCAGCTCGGGCTCCAACGGCGCGGCCTCGCTGCCGCCCACCGACGCGGCGCACGCGCTGGCCACCCTCGCCAGTGCCGCACTAGACCACCGCGAACAGGTAACTGTACCTACCACACAGCGAGGGCGACGGAGCCGTCAGCAGCTCGGGCTCCAACGGCGCGGCCTCGCTGCCGCCCACCGACGCGGCGCACGCGCTGGCCACCCTCGCCAGTGCCGCACTAGACCACCGCGAACAGGTAACTGTACCTACCACACAGCGAGGGCGACGGAGCCGTCAGCATAAATATAAAGATGAAGCGTAGAGACTATGAGAACTTTTTACATACATAACTTGCATTCTAAAGGCGTGTCCAAACATAGCGCGGCATTTGAACGCGGCGGATTTGCGCTGTGATTGGACAACTGCCGCGCGCGGCAGTCGTATGTTACCAGCCGCAAATTCAAATTAGTTCGCGGCAAATTTGCGTCCTGCGAATGCCGCGCGTAGCTGTTGCTCACTTTGCGCGCTGTGTTTGGACACACCTTAAGATAAAATTGTTCTCATCCTTTGCTTCCTGGAAACTTGAGTCACTCCAGCGCCTTGAGTTCATTAATAACTTATTAATAATTAAATCACCTAGTTTTTAGGGTTCCGTAGCCAAATGGCAAAAACGGAACCCTATAGATTCGTCATGTCCGTTCGTCCGTCCGTCCGTCCGTCCGTCCGTCCGTCCGTCCGTATGTCACAGCCATTTTTCTCCGAAACTATAAGAGCTATAAAGCTAAAATTTGGTAAGTAGATGTATTCCGTGAACCACACTAAGATTTCATAAAAAAATTGAAAAAAAATAAATTACATTTGGGGGTCCCCATACATAGGACTGAAACTTAAAAACTTTTTTTTAATCGAACCCATACGTGTGGGGTATCTATGAATAGGTCTTCAAAAATCATAACAATGTTTCTAACACCATTTAATTCTAAACTTAATAGTTTGGACGTGAGACTCTTCCAAAGTGGAAAACAAAGTGTCCCCCCCCCTCTAATTTCTAAAATAAGAGGATGATAAATCTAGAAAATATATATATTGTACATAACCATAAAAACTAACAACGAAAATTGGTTTGAACGAAATCTATCTAGTAGTTTTTTTATAATACGTCATAAACTATTTCATATAAACAATTGCAGCGGAAGCCTACATGGGCGAGTCCGACTCGCACTTGGCCACTTTTTTTGAAATTAAAATTAACTTTTTTATTTACAGAGTGAATCAGAAGAGGTTAAACATGACGAAGATGCATGGTATACAGTGGGCATTGTGAAAGGAACATCATTTACGGTAAGAATGAACTGAATAATTTTCCCTTGTATAACCGAATTTTATCTGATATAGAGATTGTGTTAAGGATGAATGTGGACAAATCTTTTTGGTTTTTGGTGCAATATTATATTGTTATTGTATTAAAATTTGTAGGTCAAAAAAATGATTGATTGAATTAAAAAATATTTTTGGATATACATATTTACGAATTGTCTTAACTAAATAATTTCCATCAGGTTCAAAACTACATATCGGACCCGAACATCGACCTGTCCAACCTGTCGCTGGACAACCTGCCCGACCTCGCGGCGCTGGCCACCTCGCCGCTGGAGCACGGGACGGCCTACAAGTTCAGAATCGCCGCCGTCAACTCCTGCGGGAAAGGGGAATACAGCGAAGTATGTATCACTAGCCATTAGAACCGTGTTGGCTAAGTGGGAGACTCGACTCTCATTCCGAAGGTCGTGTTCAATTCCCGCTATGTACCGCTGATTTTTTCTCCATGAAAATGTTACTTAGCTGTTAGCGTTAGAGCCGTGTTGGCTAAGTGGGAGCATACTCGACTCTGATTTTGAAGGTCGTGGGTTCAATTCCCGCATGAAAAAAAATATGTGAATTGACACGTGCTCTAACTGTGAAGGCAAACATCGTGAGGAAACCGGCATGTTCTGAGTACTTTAAAAAAGTCTTACCATGCACTGTACGCGAGTTCCGAGCGCGTCGACGCGACTCACGGCTGGTCGATATGAGCCGGAGATATGTGTGAGCGGTGACAGAACTATAAATATATTTCGGAGGTACTTGCACGCGACCTCAGTCAGCCTGACGCGCTCAGGTGTTGAGTATCTTATATATAAAGTGACGTAGATATTATAGTACACTACATATTCTAAATGGTTTTTGTCCAGGAATCAGCGTTCAAGACGTGCCTGCCCGGCTTCCCCGGCGCGCCGTCCGCCATCAAGATATCCAAGTCCGTGGAGGGCGCGCACCTCTCGTGGGAGCCGCCGCAGGTCGCCGCGGAGGGCATCTTCGAGTACTCCGTCTACCTCGCCGTGCGCTCCAACACACAACCCAAGGTAAACTAGCATACTAACATTATTATAGACGACAAAGTTTGCGAGCATAAGAATAATAAAATAAATATTCATTTCAATTCACACGTAAATAAAATAAATTGCTGTTGGTTAGTGCGAAATTTTAAGGAATCTAGTTATTTTTTTTTATTTAACCTATGCTGTCCCACTGCTGGGCAAAGGTCTCCCCTTGATTTCGCCAGTTTTCGCGATTTTTATATATAGATTTTAAATTATATTCATTGTACTAAGCTAACTGTTGTTTCTAATTTTTGAAGTAAATTTGATTATCATCCAAAAACTGTACGGGTATGGTATAGCACGGATTACGGATACGCTTTGGCGCTAGGTTAGCGTTTGATTCGCGCAAGAGAACTTAGTTCTTCATTATAGACACGCCTTCCTTTTTCAAAAACTACGTTACCATAGCAACACCCCTACCACTATAATTAACCTTGTTACTATGCCGGTTCCAGGAAGCGTCCAAGTCTCAGCTGGCGTTCGTGCGCGTGTACTGCGGCAAGGCGAACACGTGCGTGGTGCCGTCCACGTCGCTGAACGCGGCGCACGTGGACTCCTCCACGAAGCCCGCCATCATATTCCGCATCGCGGCGCGCAACGACAAGGGCTACGGCCCAGCCACGCAAGTCAGGTGGTTACAAGGTGAGGACAAAGCCCAGAGACAGGAGGTTGCGGGTTCGATTCCCGCCTAGGTACAAAAATTTGTACGATCTGCAGATATTTGTTCTGAGTATATATCTGGATGTTATATAACTATATAAATAAAATGAATCGCCGTTCCTTAGTCTGGCTAAAACTCGAGAACGGTTGGGCCGATTGAGCTGGTTTTTTTGAGAAAACTACAGAAAGCGGGCGTAGCCGCGGGCGTACAGCTAGTGTATAATAAAAATATCTATCTATGTATGTCATCATCATCATCGTCATCTCAGCCATTTTGGACGTCCACTGCTGGACATAGGCCTCCCTATATGACTTCGTCATTACGGTCGCTCGCAGCCTGCATCCACCGCGAGCCGACCGCCTTCACCAAATCATCAGTCCACCTTTTTGGTAGATATATATTATATTAAGTATATCAGAAATCTAGCACCCGTAACACATGCATAGAGCTTACCACGGGGCTAGATGTTGCTGTGTGAATTGTCCAGCAATATTTATTTATTTATTTTATTTTTGTACTCATGTTTGCACTAATAAATGATCTTTATCTTTGTCCTTAGACTTGAAATCTACGGCAGTGAAACGAGCGGGAGACGGCAGGTTACCCGGAGCCTCGCCGTCCAAACAAGTGAAGCAACTAATACATTAAGTGTTCATTATCAAGGCCAGGCAGTGTTTCATAGAAATGACTATCGAGTGCAAAATGTTCATGGTTAGTACCCACAGTTTCTATTTAGACACTTTAGAGTTAGACAATAAGATCACTTGTGTTTATGAAATCTCACAATAACATGTTCTGTACCGATTACGGTAATTCACATTTCATTTAGTGATTAAGTATTTTATAGGAAATATTATATGATCCGTTTGTTTTGTATGGTTATAATTGACTGAGATAATGAAGTGCATTGAATGAGGTATAACAATTATAATTGTTAAATAAACTAATCTAGAAAAATAAATACAGTAATATGTATTCAGTTTATTTTTTTTTAATCCTAATGGTCGATGTTTATTCAAATCCGCTATAATACAAATCAGATTTCCTTCAAAATATTTTATAAAGAGGAATATATAGGAAAAAAAATGTACAGAAATTGCATTTGGCTTTTAATACTTAATTACATATTATTGAGTACACTATACATTTGTTTCATTGCTATAAAATGCTATCTATTCAAAACTCCGGTAGGCATTCAAAAATGAAAATTAATTACAAATTATTATTATTATAATTCTTCGTTTATAGAAAATTTCCTATACTTAAGATATTTGCGTTTTATCATGATATTAAAGCATTATCACTAAATTTTATACTTGGACAAGTTAACTTTATTGTGATTATGTAGGTCCATTCCACCTAGCTGGACCTAAATTCCGGTCACTGAAAATAAAAACATTTATTACAACATAAATTAAAACAATACAACAAATATTATCACTAAGACTCATTTGTTAAGCTGAAGACTTTGTTTGGTTGAAACAGCTTATCCTAATAACTACTTATTCAGAGTTAGATAACACAGGTTTTACAGACTACTTTTAACGCGAAAAGAATCCTTAGGAAAAGTCCATAAAACGCGGAAAAAGCCGCTACGGTAAGTTACATATAAAATGATAGTCTACAAGTGAATAAATTCAACCCATAAAACATCCCTTTGCTGGACACTGTGTTCCCAATAAAACCCTACCCATCTACAAGTCGGGATATACTCAATATAATATGGTGGTGGCTTGGTATAATCACTACGTTCTAGACGAGTTGATGATCGCAGCAAGTTTCTACAGTAAGATGGACAAAGCTAAATGCTCGTCTTCTGGATTAAAAAAATCCTTATTCGCTTTGACACCTCTGAGCTTTTCCAGAGACCTTATCTTTGTAAGGCGATACTATTTCCAGCACCATCCAGAATTTGCATAAGTTAAATGAAGCTTAATTTATTTTAAACTTACGAGTGAGGTCGTTCCGAAGAGTTTGTACCATCCAATTACAATGTTGGACAAGTCCACGTCATCCAGCATTATCTGTGCCACTCCCATAAATATCTTTTTGCCTTCCAAACGACCGTAGTCACCCCATACTGTCACCTGCAAAACGTTCTTTTTCTGCAGACAAAAAATATATATTATTCACTGCAATCACATTTTTATCCAATATATGCATATTAATAATAACATGCTCGTTCTAGATATAACAATTTAAACTAACATATGAGGTTAGGACAGACATGCTAACTGCATTTTAGGTAAATCATGCTGTCCGTTTTATCTATATGCTTAAACTGATGCACCGATTAATTATAAATTGCAGTTATTAAGATTTTTGTAGGTATATCACAAATCTAGCACCCGTAACACAAGCTTCAAGCTTACAACGGGGGGTTAGTTGCTGTGTGAATAGTCCAGAAATATTTATTTATAGTTTTATCTTACTCCTCACTGACCTGCAAAACGGAGTTCTTTACATTATCCTTGAATGTTAACGTTTGTTGGTACAAGGGGTCCAGCGTGCGGCGCGCCGTGGCCGTCTTAGCTTTGGCGATGCATCGCTTTCCATTCACGAGGTACACCTTCACGTACGGAGCGGGGAGAGTTCTACTGCCTTGCTTGGCTACAAGTCCACGGGCTCGAATTACCTCCACCTAAAATATAAACAAGGCTTTAACAGCAGATTACTTCATTATTAAATTATATATGTATTATGTTGCGATTGACAGGTAAATCTATAATTAAATCTATTATTATTTTCATGAATGTATTTAATTCATTTAAAAAATATCAATAATAATTGACACATTCAAGATTATTTTATTCAGTAAAATTGATATCAAATTGAAGCTTGAATCACGTGTGAAGTTTGGGAAGAACTTGAAAAAAAATCAATGAAGTTATTATAGAATTCGCTAAGTTATGAAAAAATTATGAACGCATTTTTACAAAGATCCTAATCTTACCTCAAGGAATCCTTTCTGGTAAGCCATAGACAGTTGAATGTCGCCCTGCTGCGGCGAAGCAAGGATTTGTCTCCCGACCAATTGCCCGGGTCCAAGACCGTCAATGAAGTCAGATATCCCCGTGCCGTCGGAAGACCCAGACCCTCGCATACCGGGAGACCATCTATCAACAGAGGACACTCGATAATATCTATAACATTAAAAATATATATAAGATCAAATACATAAGCTTGTAGCGCAAAACCTTAAAGCGTCTTACACCTTTTTTCGGTTCAGCATAGCAAAATACTTAACTTAGCCTGCACAAACCGATCAGAAATGTTTTTGTTATTTACATTGTGATCTTTTTTAACTTGAAGTACTTAGCTCATAAACTATAAAACCGAGCTCAATGTAGTACGAGGTTTTTGTAAATAAAATCGCGGTCGCCACAATATTATTGTTGTCTCTTCTCTGAATTAAATAAATTCGAAATATATGAGCTTTACCCTGAATGTAGGTATTGTACCCATATTTTCGGCGAAAAAAAATCCGTCAGAATCATTATTTTTGTTTAGGTTTTGATTTTTTTTTAATCATTTATTTTAAGGGTTTGTTCAAGATAGGTTTTGTTTGATTCACTAGTTTTGATTTAGTCACACAAAAAGTCATATTTAGAGTAGTCTCGCATCATTGAACTCGGTTCAAAATATAAAACCTTATTCTGATAAGTATATTTGGATAGGGCATGCGTTAGCGAAAAGCAATGAAGAGGCTGTTTCTAAAGTCAAAATAAGTAGGTACGGAAGAGTACAAAAATATGTCAAACCTTGATTATTGCTACATAAAGAAACAAGTAAAAACATACTTATAAAATCGACACTCCCTACGTATTATCGTCTAACTGCCTGATACACACTTATACGTTTGATGCATTTTTGGCATCTACACATCCCGGTCTATCATTATAACTTACAAAAATAAAAAAATGTCAACTCTAAGTACGTTTTTCTTGAACGTATAACTGTCCAACATTATTTTTTTCCCGCCATATAATGCTGTATCTTCCATATACACACTTTGACGCGGGGGTAGTACGGCGCGGGTGGCGGGTAATTGCCCGTTACGCAGTTCTTGTGCGGAGAGCGAATAGAATGCGTGTGCGTCACGTAAATATTTGATTGCCGCAAAATGACAAGTGAACGTTTCAGATTCTTTAACAATTTTAAAGCAGACGCTATTAAGAAATAAAAAGAAGATATCCTAGACCCAGCTATATCTCCTACAAGGACCAGATAAGTAAATCTTAATTAATGATTTACTAACTTTTTGTACTTTTTAGTGTCCAATCATAGTTATTAGGTTTATTATATCAGTTGTGTGTTATTAGCATTAATTGCTGGCTAAATAGACTATTATTTGTAAGTAAATTTTGAAAATTTCCAAAATTATTTCATAACCAACGTACAAATGTGTAACTACGCACTTACATATTTATACATCGGGAATCACTATGATCAAAAGGTGTATCTAGGCACATACATATTTATTCTTCGAAAAGTTGTTAAATCAAAATTCGGTAACTGACTTTTACATAGTTTTACATCGGAAAGTTTTTGAATTAAAGTTATAGTAACCTATGCACTTACATAGTTCTACGTTTGTGTTTTCATGTTATTTTAATACAAAAAACAATTATTTTTAACCAATTTCAAAAAGCTGTTTCTCAATTCGTCTTTATATGTGTATTATTTTTTGTTCACGGATATCTTCGTTATTTGTGAGCCGATTTTGTTGATTATTTTTTGTCGGAAAGTAGATAATTTCAAGGATGCCATTAGATAATTATTCTAATAATGATCTTCAGAGTTATGAACAGAAATGCACTTTAAAAGTGTAAGAAGCTCTCTTCCATTTAAATTTTGCCACTTGTTGTTGTTTTTCAGATGTTTTTCCAGTGCCATTTCTAATAATATCTGACAGCGATGAAGAACGTTTTGCACCGAACATTTCTTTCTTGCATTCTACGAACACTAACGGTGTTGGTCCAGCATCTTCTGAATTGCATGTCACAGCTTCCCATTTCTTAAAATCTTCCTTGCAAGATTGTGGTAGTGGCTCCAGCAATGACACAGGGAATAATGATATTACCTTCAGCTCGTCACCACGCTTTTGTGAAAAACCTGTAAACCTGACCTAGAAAACTCAATAAAAACATCCTAAGCCCGTGGAAGTAACAGAGTACCACTATTTACAAATACAAGTGGTGCAGTACAAGGTAATTTGCCGGAATATAGCTTCTATAACCCCATTTTGGCAGCAAACATGCCTGAATCTCCCCTACTGCTACAGTCTTCCTCAAGCATTAATATGCCATGATCACTGTGTGACTCTCCCAAAAACGGCAACCTTATAGCTCAACAGAAAGACTAATTAAATAATAAATATTGCTGGACAATTTACACAACGACATCTAGCCCCGTAGTAAGCTCAAAGCTTGTGTTACGAAGCTTGTGTAATTAGGTTAAACGGAGTCGCCAGCACACACTCCAGTGACATTACCAGTTGTCTCTCCGTATGACCACCTAGGTTGTGCTGAGGCAACAGCACCCACTTCAGCGACATTAACAGTTAGCTTAACAGATGAACAGTTATTAGGGTGCCCTGCGTCACCAGCCTCCACTTTGACGCGATTTCCAAATGGCTTTCCAGATATGTCGGGAATAAAGAGCAGCTTGAAATCAATGACAGAGAACCATCTAAGAAGAAAAGGCGATGTATAAACTAAAAAGATAAGGGTAGATTGCGTTTGGTTCATAAAAAACCAGTGGCTAGAAATTAAGCGTAAGGACAATAGAAATTCAGGAAAACCATACACTGAAGAGACGGTAAATTAAGGGAGGTCGATTCTTTTTAGTATCAAAAATTTCGACTTTCCCAAAAAGATAAGAAATATTCCTAACTTCATTACTTCAGTTAATTTTTTCCAACATGATAAATATAAAACTATTTTTTGTATAATGATAAGTAAGGAACATTTTTCTTTTTGGGAATGTCGAAATTTTGTACTACCGGACGAAAAAGCTCAGTAGTCCGATGACACTGATACTTAAGAGTAATATCTAACAGACAAAGAAAGAGCTGGGTGTGCTTGTGGAGACACATGCATTTTCAAATGCTCACAAAAAAATTATGACTTTGAAAGTGACCTGCAGTTTGTGGCTTTTTAGTCATTGGGAGAACTTGTTTGCCATTGGGATTTTATCAATAGGTATTGTGACAAAATCCCAAAACGGCGTTTCACGTGTGAAGCACAAACAAGAAGAGCATCTACCATACGATTGCCACTACTTTGCACCAGTTAAACGGAATTATATAAATAGATCTACTAAGTACAACCGTGTTTCAGGCAGTTACAATATTGTCATTCTTCTGAGCTCCCACGAAAAAGTGTGTATGTGGCCACATAGGGCTTTTTATTAGGTCATAAGCACCACGTAAAAATATGTAAGTGTAATAAAATCTAAACCAATATAAATTTAAATAAAAAACAGTATCCATCTTAAACTAGATCTACAGTAAGAGCATCTCACCAATTTTCACAGAAATATCTCAAAAGGGGCTCCAGTTATAGGCATTTGAACATTTTCAAATCTTTAAAACGCTCTCCTGTAAAATTTGTGTTTTGCAGATACACGACTATACGTAGGGAGTGTCGAAATATAAATAACATTGATACAATAGTGAAGAAAGGGCGGTAGTATTTCGGATGCATCGGTTCATATAAGTTAAACGTGAGAATCGAAACAGGAAAGTTGTTAAAAAAGTCTAGGGTAGCTTCTTTATAACTGGTGCTAGAGATGCTAAAGAATGGTCTGCATCTATTTTAGATAGAATTTAACTCGACAGATGTCCTAACTATTTACATAATCACGTGCTTAGGGTAAACTAGGTATTTATTTACACTTCAACTAGACTATTTATTACGAGGCATACAGGATGGCCCTGCGAGCTGTTTTGTTACCTGTTCGGCTATTTTACATCTATACAAGCCCCATAGATTTTTTGTCGGTATTTCATTTAAGGTACAAGTTTACGGTGGTTTAGATAGGTTAATTTTTAATCATGCATGGTTAGGCAGGTGTCGATTATTTTATGAAACGGTTTATTTAAAAATAATAAAGTGCACATCATAGGAACAGGCAACATTTATCGTCCAACAACCGTGCAAGGCAGCGCAACAGTGACCGATGGCGCAACTTCTTCCGTAACGTAACTGCTGTAATTCATAAAACACAACAACTTGCAACACCGAAGGTAAAGTAGCTGTCTCGAGTAGTAATCGAGAGTGTGCTTGACAAATGCGATAGAAGACTCGTGCGTGCTGAACAGAAAAGAGAATGAGTGAGAAACACCAATATGAAGTTGGCAACATGCGGTACAAGACGATAGCACACAGAGAAGGGCATTAAAGAAGACGGGCAACATCGATGCGGTTATACAAGAACGATCGGCGATCTGCGGGCAGAGAAGGGAGCGGGCGGCGGGCGACTTACGCGGCGTACTCCGAGCTAGAAATGGAGACGAGGCTGGCGGAGCGCACCTCGTGGGACCGCTGGAAGGTGGTCGTCGCGGGCCCCGACCGCTTGCGTCGCACGCCGCATCCTTCAAAGCGCGACGGGCGCACTTTGCCCGCCAGACATACATTCAATAACCATTACATTCACCAATTTTCGCATACACAATTTTACATATTAATATACACATCTAATATTCCAATTTAAATTTAGAATCGAATGATGAACATTAAACTATTATCGTGAACCTGAAAAGTTTTGTGAATTACGAGATGTTACATTTTGAGGCTTTGATCACCTGTCTCTAACTTACACACTTACCAATGAAAGCTGCAATAAAGCTCATACAAAAAGCGACAGTGTTTCTATGTTTGCAGTATTGTTGCATGCTAGCTAACTTTCGTTTGTTCGATATTGAGACAATGATTATATTGGTTTCGTTCGCGACTACCGCCCCGGCCGCACTATTGTTTCAGTGTCGTCGACATTAGCCGCTGCCAACCTCTCATCGTCGTTGTCGCTGGAAGCCGAGGAAGCCCTCGACACTCCGCCCACACCTCGCATTTCAGGACCCACTTCCTCGCTGCGTTGAACCGTGAACGAATTTTTGCCTCGTTTACCGAAACCTAACCTCCTCTTTCGTCCTGTAGGTGATTTTACATATCAAAACTTTAATGATTACTTTCAGGGCTTGCAGTAATATCGGTGTGATCTATTTTAGTGTTTGTGTGAAGTTTTTAATTCCCCGTACGTGTCCATGACCTTACACCATTTTAATGTTAATATGGAATTGGTAACATTTCGTTAGTCTAAACAAGTTATCAATCATGCCAAGTCTATCCAGAGAAAATTGATATTGAGAGAGGAAGTTGATAGAAATTAATGATAATTCTACAGTAGTTTTCACCTGTGGCTGAGAGTTGGGAAGTAGAGTTGCTCTTTTTACCCATCCCTGGGCCAAAGTAGTCGCGAGGCTCAGCTTTTAGTAGAGTAGCATCGCTGGTGGTCTCTTGCTCGGTAGCGCTGAGTGCTGTATCGCTGAGGCTGCCGTCTTTGAATAACATAACTACTTTTTAAAGACTTAGAAGAGAAATGGTGAGAACTGAGAACTTAAAATTTTGGGGCAACAAATGTAAGGGGGCTTTCGGTGTATATTTTATGAGAAGTTTTAAAAGTAGATCAATATATTACTAACCTGCTTTTTCATCAGGCGGAACGTCAGCGTTACTTAAACTCCGCGTGAATTGATTTCGACGGGATTCTCGTCTTTCCAGCGGCTGCGGCTGGTGGTTGTTGCGCCCGTTCTCTCTGCCACCGTAGTCATTGCTGTGTATGGAACGTCGGGATTTTCCACGCGTTGTCATTTTTGGTGTGATCGGCAGAAGGCGGATTGATTCCCGACGTCCAGGTATTTCAGGTTCATCAATTACCAGCGGCAATTCCAGGGGTGAAATTTCGTCCGGGTCGTCACCGCGTGTGTTGTCATGAGCGGCGAGAGGCAGATGAGAGGCGACGGGAGTGAGCGCACGACGATTCGAGCCGAGGTTCGGGGGAGAAAGAGCAAGAGACATATAGTTAGCGACAAAACTAAATTCTCGATCTATATGATTGGTTGCTGCTACAGAATATGAACGAGTACGAGCTTTTTTTATAATAGATGGTAAAGGTTGTTTACTAGAAAAGTCTATACTAGATTGGGGTGAGTTGGAATTAGGTGAACGATATTCTTGAAAGGTTGGAATCTCGTTGATACTAACTACATTTTGTTTTTTCGGAGACGTTATCATATTTTGTGAACCAGAAATGGATTTTCTTGAAACCATCTTGAAAATGCTTTCTGATTTTTCGGGAGAAGTCAAACTATTAGGAGAAGATTTAATCGTTAAACTGGATTCAGACTTTCTTCTACAATTGTTTTTAGATATCGGATTTTTAGTTAATTCCTTAGTTTTATCGTGTTCTTTTGGTTCAGTTTTACACGAGTCAAAATATTTTGATTCATCATGGTTTGTGCTATCTTCGTAACTCG
Source organism: Chloroclystis v-ata (assembly GCA_963691955.1). Lineage (NCBI taxonomy): Eukaryota > Metazoa > Arthropoda > Insecta > Lepidoptera > Geometridae > Chloroclystis > Chloroclystis v-ata. The sequence goes on from OY829905.1 coordinate 11,021,972, forward strand.
TCCTTAAATCTAGTGACAAATACTTTTTACGGTTACAGTTATACTCATGTCGCGAGGTTTCCTGAAACTCTTTTGTTAATTTCATTTCATCGTTACTATCTACTTTACTAATTTCACTTTTAAAGGTTTCGAAACTATGTTGTTTTTCAACGCTAATGTGAATAGTTGTTTCAGCGTCACTACCACCTGTATCGTACCCGTAATATTCAAAGCTACTTGATTCTACTTTTGCTTTATCCACCGATGTATCTTTCGTTTGAAAAATTTTATTTTCTATCAGAGCGTTTTCTTTTATAGCACTTTTAGCACCAGAAGGTTTTATAGGAAGTGACCTATGCTGTGATGTTTGAAAAGGCTGTGATTCAATGTTTGGCAATCGTCTTCTCCTAACATCCTTAGATTTTGGCGTCCCTATTAAATCAGAGTCTAGTGATACGGTGCGATCATAATCTGATACGAGTCTATGCACATTTTTCTTACACGGCAAGTAACTAGGTGTTGGTCCGAAATAAATATTGGTAGGTAGCGTTCTCCTTCCCTTAGGAAAGGTGTCTAACCTAACAGGAACAACGGGTTGCAATATTGGTACCTGAAAGATATACTCCCGCTCATTTTCTGTTATCTTGTATGTGTTGCACTGAACAGGGTATTCGGGACAGCTATAGCTTCTACTATAAGCTTGTTTTTGGGAACACTCGCGATTACTTGTGCCATCCGATCGGCTTCGGAGAATTTTACGAAGACGGCGCGGAGGACGTGGGACGCGAGCGGAGCGATTGCGATGCGGTTGTGGTGCGGGAGTGGTATCGCAGCGTGTTCGCAACCGGCGCCGGATCGCACGCTCCGCGATTGGAGGTACATACACAACGGGTAAACGACGGGAGGGTTTATCAATACGGCGATATGGTAAAGGCACTGGGGTAGCGCTATCGCAAGACGAAGATGTACTACATGGAGGGAGAATCCGCCTCCGGCTGCAAAATTATTTGAAATATTGAATTTCTTATCCCTCGCCCTAGTTCTAACTTCAGATGTGGGGGTTTGCCAAGTCCGCCTTCACACCAAAACCAAGGTTCTACGCACTTGAGTCTGGCCACGTGCCAGTTTAACTACTTGTCCCATAACTTGCGGTTATTGATTTTATTCAAATGGAAATGAAAATATTCTAAAACATTTTCAAAAATTCGCGTTCTATTATATTTCTATTCTATTGGAAAGCGATTGATGAATGATATAATGGCGCTTATTTATCCATACCTGAGCATCCTGGTGGTCCGCGGTCGTTCGGACTGCGTGCTAAACGCGCTTGAGGTGACGGACGCGACTGACTCGAGGTCTGAGTCGGCTGCAGCTGCGTCCGGCGATAGTCGCCGTCTTGGCGGCGCCCATGCGCTGTTGTTACTGCGCGCTGCCAACTCGGAATCCGACAACCCCGCGTAATGCCTCTCCCATCCTGTATCACAAGTCACTCCTTAGTTGATTCGTTTTATCGACGCTGTTCTAAACTAACACTAGCGTTATACTAATACTAGAGCTAAACCGCTACGGTACGGTAGTGCATGGTGTAATGTAGAGTTTCTGTAGTAGCCATGAACGAATTATTACATCCACTAGTGAGAGGTATTTTCAGCAATTGTAAACTAGGTACAACAGGGGGCTTTAACCTAAACTTGTTAGACCAAAGTGGCGGGACTTAGCAGGGTTTGCGTGTATTGACCTTGTGGAGTGCTGCGGTACGTGAGTGTGGCGCCAATGTGATGCGGGCCAATCCACTTACGTTCCTCGAGATCCGCCGACACTTGAGCTCGAACAGCGCGGGGTCCACCCTGTTATGTAAAGCAAAGATTCAGTATTACATGGTTTACATTATATTGTGCTGATTTTAGGTTTAAAATGTTGTATACCTGATGAGGCGGTATTTGTGGAAGTTGGCGCTTTTTAGGACTCGTGGTGGGAGTGGCTGTTGCAGAGCGCGACTGGAATCGCGGTGCGTACGCGTGCGTCGGCAAACGCGTCCCATCCCCGCGATCTTCATTCACTGCAATTTATTTCCATATTTCCTGCGTTCGATCAACCGGGGCTCGCATAATTTTACATCAACGGAGAATTTTAAGAATTTTAAATATTAAGGTGAAAAAATCAAATATTGAGTAGAATGGTACGACTGCCCTAGAAGGTAAAATCTTATTAGTACTGCATGCAGATATGAAATGAAAATCCTCGAATGCGTCACGTCCGCCAGTTTATAATACTGCGGATTTAACGCATCGAATCTTAATATAGAGTGGACAGCGTGCTCACAGGTAGAGGACAAGGTCAGCGGAAGATGCGTGTGAAAAAAAAGAGTGGAACAGAGCGAGGAAGTTAGAACAGTTGTGGCAGTAAAGTGGTAATGAGCGGACGCGAGAACGTGCGTGTCTCGAACGGTAGTGTTCCGTGCGGGGTCTGGGCCCGCTATCTTGCGACGTCCACGGACCAATCGACTATTTTCGACTATTCTAAGATAAGTAGAGTCTGTGGGCGCCGTGGTGGCACCTGTGTAGCGCCAGTCTCGGTCGGCCGGAGGGGACAGCGAGCGACGAGGCGACTTGCTGCGAGCCCGAGGCGGCCGAGCCACACCTGCCGCTGACTGCGAACGTGCCACGCTGTACCCACCGTTCTGCAAAACAAAAACTTGTCACCACACTAATCTCTATAACCCTGTAAAACAGCCGAAATTTAAGAAATTGTTAACTTACTCGTTCTCTGGATAATCCTTGTGCTCGTACTCTACCCGCAGGAGACATATCACGCCTGCTACACCGCGCATTGTCCATTTCAATCCGCTGCAAAATTCAAGCAAAAGTCAAACTAGAATTATTCTACACACATAAAAACAACAAAAAGATTAAGATTATTAGGGCTTACTTCATGCGGAGGCGGTGGACTAGAGCTCGATGCAAGGCTAGAGAGCGAATGATGCCTACGAAGGTCACTTTCACTCGGCGTATCGGAATCTGATAGTCTCGAGGTCGAAGTAGAGGGTGGCGATAAGTGTTCCCCATCTACGTCCTCCTCTCGATACCAATGCTCGCCTTTGATCGCACTGAAACTCCCAGTTTCTTCATGAGGCTTTAGTGTGTACCAAACAGCCTCGTGGTTCATCATTACAGTGTCTAGATCAAGTAAGACTTCGCCCAAAAAATCATTACGAGAGTAACGGTTTAAATCCCAAACTGTGACCTGAAAGAATAAGTGGATTTAAAAAGTGTTACTACATTTAGCATATCTGATTCATTTTGTCACGGTATAATTTATATTTACCTCCAGTGTGCGCTTTTTCATATCACTGATTCTGACACCACAGTATACAAAAGTTTGGTTCCAGCGGGGCTCACATGTGTTTGCTAATGTTTTAGTTCTACGTTTACTCTTTTCACTCTTGTCCGGGAGTAGAAATATCTTGCAATACGGACATCTTGGGGATCCATCTGGTCGTGGACTGAGGCCCGATGCTGACACTACTTTCACCAAAAGTTGGAGCATCGTGATGTCAAAGTATATTTTAAGCTGAAAATATAAGAGAAATTGTAGGCTTTCCGTTTTTCCTAGCAACGAGCAGGTATAATGTTTAATTTCAAAGTCTAATAAGCACCTGTATTCGCCCTGCGACATTGGCGTTAGGTTGCCCAGGCCGAGGAGGTCGTCGACGCGAATGCACATCTGGGGAGCCTGGTGACGTCACTAGAACGCTCGGCTTATCACAAACACCCATTACCTCCGTGTACACTTCTGCGATAAAACAGATTAAACACTTGAACACTTCCATTGTTTGTAGCTAATAACGAAGGTCTAATATTTCTAGTTCAGGTACCTTTGTGAGTTCTCCAAGGCTGCGCCGGTGGTCTCGTAGCGCCCAAAGGTCTTGACACAACCAATTCCACATGTGAATCAAGTTTGCTGTCTGCGATTATTGTTGCTACGTCTTCGGAACTTCGACCTTGGAGTGGCACTCCGTTCCATTGCATCACTTCATCGCCTAAACAAAGAATTCCGAAGTGTTATACATGTAATCTTATTAGATAAAGCAAGTAAGTTGAAGGAATTTAATTCTGACCTATTCGAAGCTGTCCTTCCAAGTCGGCGATGGAGCCTTTTTTTACTTTTTCTACTACAGCACCACGAGTCCCGTCCGGTAGCAGTTTGCCACCCACTACTTTGAGACCAAGAATCGAGGAGTGATTGCCTCCGTCCACTATAGACTTTCTGAGCACCATGTGTCCAATCATTCGGGAGCCGTCAGCTGACACCTGCCAGCTCTGCGGGAACTGTTACATAAACAAACATGTGTCACGGAAAGCAATGAGCTCAATAGCAACATTCAAACACATCTACACGATCACACAGTATGATATATAGACAACACTTACGAAGATAGGTAGCAAAAGGGTGTGACTAAACACAGAAGTGCACATTCAGTATGTATAGATATCTGGGGTGCATGCCTGCGAATGCAATCATGCTGCAGCCAAACACAAAAGTATATTTACGTTTTGACCACTTTAATCATGATACATACAAATCGATATGCCCATTAATGCGTAAATTGTAACAAGAAGAGTAATAGTTTAAAAAATAGCAATAAGTTAATAGGTAAAATATATATCAAGACAAGATAAAGTTAGTAGGTAAGATGCATAAAAAGAGTACAATCGGAGAATTTAACTTACAAATACCTAATCAATGCATTTTATGTTAGCGAAATTAATCGTTTTCTCTAGCTAGAGGTAGGTTAGTCTACGAGTAGGTATATTGTAAATATAACTTTATCAATCAGGTATCTAGCAATTACGCTTTGGTTAATCAATATAAGTCAACTAGGTCACACAATAGCTAACCTTAGGGCAATCGCCTCTGTTAGAATCTTCACTCGACGTGAAGGTGCTAGAGGTATCGATGCCCGAGTCTTTGGTTGCGGAATCCTGGCTGGTCTGCCGTTCGGCCTCCCAGCGCAGAGAGGCCCAGTCGTGGGGCGCGGCCGAGGAGTCGCGGCCTCCTCGCGGGAAGGTGGCCGAGCCTTCGTGACCGTCAAAGCGAACAGTCTTTTTTCTTCGTTCAGTAAAACGTCTATTGTCAGAGGAGTCTTCCCACAAATAGGCACTCTTGTAAACGGCTCGCTCGGAGCGAGAGCTCTCATCAGGCGCAAAAGGACGCAAATAGGCGCCCTCGCCGTCGTCGCGAGCTCGCCACTGGCAATCAGTCACGGAGTCGAAGCTGCGACCGCCACCGGGGGTCGTCCTCGCGTCGAAAGCACCGCGCGCCTCTGCTTCGTAAGCGTTCGGCGAATGATTAGTCAAATTGTAATAATTGTTTGTGGCTACGGTGGCGCTGCGTAGATGCGGATGCCGCAGTGAAGTGCTCGCTTCTAGATGTCCTAAGAATGATACGATATAAATATCAGGGATTCCAAACTTGCGTTCACTCTCCGCCCGCACGCGCCCGGCGCCCGTTTATTCTGTTCGATCTGCAGCGACTAAGCAAATTGTGCAAACCATGATTAATGGGTTCCGAAATGAGGCCCTAGATTTTATTGAATGATCCCTTCACACCTCAACAAACAAAAATAAACCAATTTAAAGCAGTGAACACGCAAAAGCGGAAAGAATGTGTATTAACTTACCCAGGTAAAAGTAAAACAATAATGATAAAATCAAAAGACACGACCACAAATTCTAACTGTTGTTTTTAGATTTTGATTAAGTAATAACACTTCTTTTCGCCCAAGCATGCGGTCGTGTTTGAACCACAAATTATATCTATAAATCAAAAAGTTAAATGCCTATTCTGACCTAAATTTAATTTCAGTATACAACAACTACTTATAAGATTTCTGGTTCAAACTTAAGAAAGTTAATACTCAAGTACATTCACATTTCCTTCTATTTGCCAAGTATTATTAAGTTTGAATAACTCCATTTTTATATACTTGAGTTATAAACGTATTTTAAACTCTGAAAATAAATAGAAGAAACTAAGCTATTTTATACGTGTTGGTTTTTTAGGTATCATTATTTGTTAAACGATCCTATGTTTATACGAGTAGAATGGAAAACATTTGGTAGGTATAGGTACCTACTTAAAAATACCTGGCGTTTTGTTACTTTCAAACTAATTAAACGCTGTTATTCCCTATGCAATATTAGTTTTTTTAATTGAATCCATTCATTGCAAAAACCTAGTGTTGAAAACAAAACGAAAGGAATGTAAATGTACTTAATATACATTACGAAAGACTGTTCTCAGAAGAAAGGACGCAATATTACATACAGCCATCACAGAAAGTCGGCCAGAGGAAGAAGTGTTTGGCAAAAAACAATGGAGACATCTAAATTTCAGCATTATACAACGCAAAATACATTGTTGATAGAACACGCCCTCTCACCGATAGGAATTTATTCATTTTCTCGTTTAACATCGCCTGGCGCTGGCTCCGGGAGGTGTCTGACCCGCTCCTATCTCTACTAGCACCTGTGGAAAGTTGCACGGATTGACCAGGGACGCAAAACTAGTATGTGGCTACCGGGCGCGTACTTGGGCTCACACAAGCAATGCAAACTTAACACACTAACTAAACAATTAAACAAACCAACAGACCTTCAAACCTGGCACAAACAGCGGTTGTGCGAGGTTCGAAACTGAGATTCCGTTTCTCCTTGACCATCTGAAATCTGTTGCTACACAACATTATACATGAAACTATAAATAAGTATGTAGTGAGACAGTACGAGAACTACCTACATGAGCAGACTTAATGAAAACAGTTTTCGGACAAGTTTAGGTGCTCAACACTATCCACTTCTGTGAAAATATCCATAAAAAATACGTTACTTTATTTACCTGATCAATGTACTTAGTTATAGCACCTCGCACGGAACACCTTAACTTTATCAAATGTAATGCAAAACTGGTATGATCTGTTTAATGCATGTTCAAAATGTGTATTCGTAGTTATGGGCGATAAGGTATGGTGAGTTGTGTTGGGTAATAAACAAAATCAGTTTGGATGGAAAGGATAATTGTGTTCACGAGTGGTGGGATCGGGTTGGTCGATGGGCGAGCGTGCTTGGACTCACCACGGTCGCGATACTCGTCGTTCTCGTCGGAGATGCATTCGGGCACTTCATCGTCAGAGGAAGACGAGCGTGGAGGCATCGGAGGATGCGAGGACATTCCGTGTGGCATCAGCTGGGAACCCGGTGGCACCCCGGGCTCCATTACACCGTAAGCAGCTTTCTGCCGCGGATGCACAAGGTGCGGGTGCGTTCTAGCCAACCCCTCCAACTCGCCATACGCTCGAGGCTCCTGCTGGCTGTACTGACGGCGCAATGCGCTACCAGACCTTTGCAAAGGCAGATTTTCCTTTTCAGCAGCGCTGTGCGCTCTCTCGAGCTTCGGTCTTTTGTCTAAAGAAGCGTCTGGCTGGGGAGGTAGGTCCCGTAAATCAGACTCCATGCGCCACATCATGGAATCCTGCGCGGGGCCTTTGTTTATCCACTGCCCAGTTTTGGATAAGAGTTCTTGCTTTTTACGGCATAGAATGCAAACCCATATGACCTGAAATTGGCAATGGATATGACGTTGCTTGGGTAAGGATGTTATTGATGTATGTTGTGGGGTTCTTACCTTGTTGGATCGTAAGGTGACTTTGCCCCCGCAGCGGGCGCAGCAGCGGACCCGGCAGTAGTGGCAGGAGTGGCCGACGCCGTCCGCGAACTTGGTCTTGAGGCAGATGTGGCAAGTAGCGTTCAGTTCCACTCCGGCTGCGCGTTGTAATTCGTTTCTTGTACGAATTGTTTGCTCTAATACGGTTACTTCGTCTTGTTTTCGTCTGTTGAAGTGTAAAACATTTCGTTTATTAATTAGAAAATGGTATAGGAAAAATTACATGATCACAACGTAACCTTGGTCCTCGAGTGGGAGTCGAACCCACGCCACCCAGTCTAGTCCTGTTTGCGCTAACCCAGTAGGTATTTTTCTTATGCTATTTTCTAATTATTTAGAAAACTTAGGTCAGAGTCATTCACTATAAAATAAATATAAATATTTCGTTTATTATTGTTTCTTTCATGGAATTGTTAACTATGTTGTCTTGGGGCGTTACTAACTTAATTGGTTTGGTATTATCATTCTACGTTTATTGTCACAATGTTCATCCCCCATATCTTGTAAAAAGCAAAACTGTTAAAAATAAATTAAAACGGTTTGTCATCTATTTTTAAATGCCCTTATATTTAATATATGGGTACAATACGCTGTTCAACCCGAAACTTATTTAAAAATCGATTTAATTGTTCCTTAGATAAATCCCATATTTAAATAGAAGCATTTTAAATATAGGTATAATAATAAAAAAATCGAAGACGTGTTTTGATATTTATAAGCCGATTTTCGTCTAGGTTCCGAATACAAGCATAACTAATAAAACATTTTCCGCGGGAGAATAAGCTTTGACGCACTCAGAGCTAAGCCTACCATGAATATAACTAAACATGGGTTTGGGTGATAATTATTAGGTTTATCTACGTCAAGCTGAGATTTCGAGACAGACGATGATTTTTAAGAAAATTCCTTATTAAGTACAACTACTCCGTTATATGTAACCTACGTTTTAAGATAGACGAAACTAAATGTAATGAAAATATGGAGATCTATCGCGATTCGGCTTGAGATTGGGCCAGCTTTCAGCAGCAGCTATGTAGGTCACAAAGTAGGTCAGATAAAATAACTCCGAATAGCGCATCATTAAAGTTGCAATCGTGTTTATGAAAGGAACAAACAAATATTTAATTACCATACGTAAGCACCTACTTAATATTATATATATATATATATATATATATATATATTAATATATTAAACTAATGTTATAGAGTGTAGAACCTTATGGTAGTATTACCTTTATTTCGATAATATACAGAAATTTGCAATAACTGCTTATCTGCCTTGGTTTTCTAGTAAGTAGGTATCTTTTGATACTCACATGATATTACCACTTATGAATTGAAACCATATATTGACTAGGTATAAGTATAACGATGTTGAAACAAAGATACAGCTGTATCCACAGGTCACAGCTCAAGCAACTGATCATGAAACTAAAGTCATAAATGTTCTGTAATTAAATAATCCCATTACAACTCGTATTCATAGATGCAGTGGTGATGCGTCACGAAGGCTGTTATTGCGTGTTTGATGCGGCCCGTTCGCCTACCGTTCTGTCATTATGGCGACCGAACAGATTTCGCGAACAATTTTTGATTTTATCCATGTACAACTCAATGTTATCTTACTAAACAACGTCTTGAACACAGATCATTTTGTGATAAAATATGTTTGCTTAAACTTAAACGAAGGTAGGTAGATACTTAATTGATTTGTTGATTGATGTTTGCCATTGTTAGCTAAACCGCTAAAAAGTACGGAATCTCTTAAATCAATACTCCAACGTCTTTACTAAACACAGGGCGAGTCATCCAACAGTGAAGCACTAAGTAGGATTGTATCAGTGAGCGTAGAATGGTGCATTAGGAGGTGCGGGGTGGGGCGCACCTCATGATCTCGTGCTCGCGCTGCTCCTCTTGCCGCTGTCGCATCATGACGCCCTCGATGATGGCGCGCTCCTCGGCGGTGAGGTGCGATAGGTCCGGCATGTCGGCCATGGTCGGCCCGCGAGCGAGCGCGGGCCCGCCGCGTGCTGCGGTGCTGTGCCGCGGTACACAGCGCCACACGCCCGGAGGTTGTTGTAATAATGCCGGATGGGCCAATGGGCGCGCGCTCCAGCCTGCTGACGTCAGTGGTTATCGATCGCAGCCGCCATCGCGAGACGCGACGCGCCGGCGTGGCTGCCGAGCCTGGCCTAGACCGATGCGTGCGCACTCGGCCTCTGCTCCTAACTACACTTGCGAGCAACACACTATCAATATTATCTTATCTTATTTCAGAGGCGAGAGTTGGAAAGTTTCTTTGTTATTTTAGATATTTTTTATGAAGGATTACCGTAATAGATTGTTTAGTTTTTTTACAGTACTAGTGAGTACTAGTGAGCCGTAATAGCCAAGTAAGAGCACAGTAGACTTTCATAATTTTTACCGCGTAGACTACGCGGTAAAAATTACCAGCTGTTCTCTACCACATTTCTTCCTAATTGGTCAAACAAGCTCGTTTCCTCGCGATGTTTGCATTCACCGTCAGACTACGTGTTAAAAGCGCACTTACATTTTTTTCAGGGCAAAAAATCCTAAGTTGCGCCGCGGGGTTCGAACGCGTTCTTTGGAATGAAAGTCTACTGTGCTGTTACTTGGCTATGGCTCACTAGTACTGTAGTACCACATATTTCATTATAATTTAAAATGGACAGGAAGCGTGCACTGCTGTTTGCTCGGAAGTCTACATAATCGAGCATCTTGTGTATAATACAGTTGCTGAATGAAATGCTTACGTTTCTAAAGCTTAATGAATTATTTTTTATCTCAGTTCTTGATACAAACATATTTTAACATTTTTAACAATAAAACGTATGATTAAATGCATTTTAAATTAAATGATATTCGATTATTCCTTGGTTAAGCTTGTCTATTTTTAAAAGGCAGCGTGGTGCTTTTCTTTGTGTAGAAGTTAGTACCTACCTAAGTGAATTTGATACTATTTTACATTAAAAACATATAGGTATGCATAGTATAGGTACCCGACATGTTCGAATATTGTTAAAAACCATGGTAGGTTAAAAGTTATACATGTACTTTTGCTTAGCTAATATTAACAAGAAAAATTAAAATACTAAGATTAACATAAATTTTTATTTCAAATCAGCCATTGAACAACCATATAAAAAATTAACCTCACACAAAAATCTAAAAAATATTACAAATATAAGCACTGAGTTTCCTAAAATTGTCTGTATCCTTATTAGAAAAAAATGCTTTATTCTGGAAGTATTTTAAGGAAAAGATTCAGTAAATATAGGTGCTTCCAATATAAACTCTACGCCATTCTACTTCTACGATCTAGACTTAGAGGCCTATGCGTCTGAGGCGTAGTTTACAATGCAAGCTCTACGTCGTAGACTTCTACACTCGCAGGCCCCTACGCCGTAGACTTCTACACTCGCAGGCCCCTACGTCGTAGACTTCTACACTCGCAGGCCCCTACGTCGTAGACTTCTACACTCGCAGGCCCCTACGCCGTAGACTTCTACACTCGCAGGCCCCTAAGCCGTAGACATTTACACCGTAGGCCTCTACGTGCATATTAGGATTCACAACTACCGTACGGTAAATCGTTGTGCTATAATAGCTTTAACCGCTCACTAAAATATAAAAAATAATGTCAGTAAGTCCTAAAGCTCGGCAGAAAATATTACACGGTTGCCAGGCTGAGCTACGTTAGAAGTTAATCACAATCAAGCGGCGGAGGTACACATTCGCCCGGCAGATGGTTTACATGATCATTATGGAATAAAGACTTCTGTCCCTCTCCCCACGGGAACCTCTTCGTTCTCCTGCGCATATACTCGTAATCTCTACACTCTTCCTTCTCATGCGGTTCATGGCTGAACGCTCGAAAGGCTTGGATTATAATCAATGGTATGCATAAGAAAAAGAATATGTATTTGGGTCGTTTCCAGCTGTCGTGTCCGTGGGGGAAGACTGGGACGCACGGGTTTGGGGGGATTGGGCCCGGGCGGCAGGTCGTGGGCGGGACGATGCGCCGGCCGCCGCCCGGCACGGGGTTGGGGCAGCCGCAACCCGGGGGATTGCGCGGCGGACAGCACAAACTATACGCTCTGTGACAACAGAGGTTCTTTGGCGATCTCTGCAACTCCTGAGAACTGTAAATACATTGCCTGCGTCCTGCTGCAGGTTTAGAGTGCCAAGTATAAGCAACGAATCCAAATCCAGATGGTGTGATGCAACTCAACTTCAAGTTCTTTCCGGCATTTGTCGTTGGCAGATTTGGTAGGGTTCGGTCATGTGTTCCACGAACAATATGGACGCTACTTTGAGGACAGAGAAGCCTTGAGCATAAACAATTTCCTTTGTGTTCGATTAAAGAACGGCTTGGTGGAGCCAAACTTAAATAAACACATTGTGGGAAACAATTTATTCTAGTAGTGCAATGTCCAGGCGTAAGTTTCGGTGTAACACACAAAGTTTGACAAACTAGACATTGCGTAGTTAAGGGTTGTGGAAGACACGCACTTTGTTCTTTTAGCCTGGATGATGTCCCTCTTGGTTTATGTAGTGCTAAGTAGTTGGATCCAAATGCACTACAGTGCACATGAGATCTTATAACGGAAACAGGTATGAATAACATGGAGTCTGAATTATTTCACTGATAATTTATGTTATTATATAAAATTGGATTTATCTATTTTTATTGATCAGTTCATTTTATGATTTGGCTGATAAATTTATTCAATCACTGACAGACTATTAAAGGAAACATCAAAACTTTGAAGACGGAATATTTGGTACAATAGAGAATCATTCTTCTAGGTTTTGTTTTTTATGGCCAGTTTTAAGGTGCTCTCAAAATTTATGTGTGAGTTAGGTACCTACGAAAAAAAGACCTTCAAACTTGATCCAAATTAAATGAAAATAAGAGCATACGCAAAGCATCAGCTTAAATGATAAAAAAATCATCCAAATCGGTCCACGCAATCCAAAATTCTCGTAACTTAACAGGTATAAAAAAACAGCCGACTTAAGAAAAAGTATGACAATTTTAAATCTAACATCTTGAGAACTATCAAAATATCAGTAAATGGAGTAAAATAAATTAGCGAAAGCCTTCACAAAAGTAATACTTTAGTTTTAATAATAGAGACACGGAAACTGACTTAGTTAAGTATAGTAAAACCATTCTAAAAATGAACTCCCCTCCACAAAACCGTGATAATTTCAACGTGTGAGAGGAAATACAGAAAAACAGAATATACAGAAAAAAAATACAGAATTCGGTGGAGGGGCGTTCATTTTAGAAATGGTTTTACTATACCTACCTAACATTTTATAAATTAAAGACGTCGAATATTTAAGTTGGCTAAATGCCTACTTTTCCGTTTCCGAATGTGTCAAAAATGAACTTTGCCTGTGACATGTGACATAAATAAATCTCAGTTTACAGTCAGTGTCAGAAATTAACTTAACCTTAAAAAAAACAAAAACAAAACAAACAAATCATTCCATTTCATAAAACCAAACTGCGTATTTTATTTTACCAAAGAATGAAAAACTGATAAAGTAATTTAAGTAAAAACATCAGGTATATCAAGGTTGGAAGTTACGATAAATATTCGTTTCTACTACTCCAGCCCCGGCGCCCGACTGCTCATTATTTATCTAATCTAAACATTGTGCAAAGATTTAATTTTGATATTCATTCTAATGTAAATCGAAGTTCACTTTAGTAATCAATGTTATCTGGACGGATTTGCAAATTTTTTTGTAAGTATTAGAACCTTTAATGTTTATCGTGTTTTAATTGTGTTAGTTATGTGTTTTTCGTGTAGTTATTTGGCCTTGGGCGATGTTGTGATTCATACATACATATTCCGCGCCGCGCAAGAGCGAGCAAGCGGCTAGGCATGGATGATGTCATCACACCCACTAAATAGGCTTGAAGACACTGCCGCTATATTAGTCATCCGCGTCGCGTCGCCGCTGCCGGTATCGTAAACATTAATATCTAATTATTTCAGTATCGTGTTTTGTGGCACTTCATATAACCGCTGCTAACATGGACTCTAAAGCTCTATCTACTGCTGTAGCTAAGTTCTCAGCCAAATTTACCAATGTAAGTACATTTCTTCTCTATGATATCTTCTATAGCAGGGGTGGCCAACTTGATAGGACCCAAGATCTCATTTTCATTATAGAGACCCTGTGCGATCTACCAATTACATACTTACTTCTAGAAATCAAAAAAAGTGGCCGAGTGCGAGTCGGACTCGCCCATGTAGGCTTCCGCAGCAATTGTTTATATTAAATAGTTTATGACGTATTATAAAAAAACTACTTGATAGATTTCGTTCAAACCAATTTTCGTTGGTAGTTTTTATGGTAATGTAGGTACAATATAATATTTTTTTCTAGATTTATCATCCTCTTATTTTAGAAATTAGAGGGGGGGACATTCTGTTTTCCACTTTGGAAGAGTCTCACGTCCAAACTATTAAGTTTAGAATTAAATGATGTTAGAAACATTGTTACGATTTTTGAACACCTATTCATAGATACATGTACGGTACGATGAAATTTTATTTTTAAAGTTTCGGTTCTAAGTATTTCACCCCCAAATGTAATTGTTTTTTTTCCAATATTTTTTGAAATCTTAGTGTGGTTTACGGAATACATCTACTTACCAAATTTCAGCTTTATAGCTCTTATAGTTTCGGAGAAAAACTGCTGTGACATACGGACGGACGGACAGACATGACGAATCTATAAGGGTTCCGTTTTTGCCATTTGGCTACGGAACCCTAAAAATGAAACAGCATATTTCAGTTCGCTTCCCTCTTATTGGTCATCGCGCGCCGAAAACAAAAGACTACACTGCGTTAAAAAGAGGATTAAATACCTTGACGGAACAGCGATTGAAAAACTATACAAAACTAGCTTTCCGCCCGCGGCTTCGCCCGCATTATGTTAGAGTAAAAAGTATCCTATGTCCTTCTCCTGGCTCTAAGCTACTTCCCTGCCAATTTTCAGCCAAATCTATTCAGCCGTTCTCGAGTTATAAGTGAAGTAACTAACACGACTTTCTTTTATATATAAAGAAGACTAGCTTTCCGCCCGCGGCTTCGCCCGCATTATTCCGCAGTAAAAAGTATTCTATGTCCTTCTCCTGGCTCTAAACTACATCCCTGCCAATTTTCAGCTAAATCGGTTCAGCCGTTTTTGAGTTATAAGTGAAGTAACTAACACAACTTTCTTTTATATATAAAGAAGAAGAGAAGATGATGCGTCCAGCAGTAGGTGATTACGTTGGGCAGTTTAGTCTATTTATTTATTTTTGCCTTGCCAAGATCGACTGGACTAACAGTCGCGATCGACCGGTCGATCGCGATCGACCGGTTGGCCACCCCTGTTCTATAGGACCCAAGAAATATTGTTTAAAACTGGTTCTGTTTTTATGGGTAAATATTACAGCACTGTTTAAGCAACATAATCAGAATATAATTATATATTCTTTAAATTTCTGAAGTGCTTCACTTTTAATCCGTCAGATAAATATTTATCTTATTATGGTTTAATGAGACAAAGATTGTATATTATTAAAAAATTAAAATTATAACTACCTTGTTGAATTTGTTCTTCTAAATGTGTCTTAACTAGAGAGATAAATCTCTATTTATCATAATTACCATATTTATTATGTAAAAAGCAAATCTGCCAAACAGCAATCAGTTTAATCATGTTTATTGTTTTTTTCAGAATCTTAAGAAAGATAAAAGTGTTGTAGCATCACCCTTGTCAGCAGAGTATTTACTAGCACTTCTTGCGCTCGGATCAACTAACGAAGTCCACTCTGAACTACTGAAAGCACTGGAAATTCCCAATGATGACTCGGTAAGGCCTATCCCATCCATACCAATATTATAATTGTAAAATACTCAAAGTCCCTAAAAAAAGATTAATAATTATAAAAATTTGTATGTGTTTGTTGTTTAACCATCATTAACGGCAAAAGGAACAAATGTGATTTTTTAAGTCGAAATAATTGAAGGGATAGAGTGTGCATAGGCAACTTTTTAGCAGGGAAAAAATACTTATTTTCTCTGAAAAATCTAATATGACGCGTGCGAAGCAGTGGGTGGAGAGCTATTCTTTTCCTAAATGTAATAACAAGGACTAATTGGTGAACCTACAGCTTAAAATTAGCTACTCTAATAAGATCAAGGACTGTATTGTTTAGTGAGTACAGTTTTAAATATCAAAGAACTTAGATTTTTACTGAATACATAAACTACTATTTGGTATTTATTACCCATTTGCATGTACAATATGGCTGAATCTGAGAGGTTCCGTTTTGGGCACAATTACGGATAACATTTAATTTAATTGTGCCCAAATATGGTATTGTTTCAGTTCCTAAAGTCTAAAGACCAAATAATACTTTACTTACAAGTTTTAAATTCTAAATTAAAATATATCCAACTTTGTTAACCTGAGTCAGTATCAGTGGTGATTAATTACCTTTTGCTCATTTGTTTTTAGAATGCAAGTGATAAACTGTCTGCATTTTGTTATCAGTATACCTATACACAATAATGATTTTTACAAAGTTGGAGTGTTATAAATATTTTGTTATATGAGCTTTTTAATATTACTTAATGGTTAACATTGGTTAAATTCTTAAACACACTGAACATTAACTCAACATTCTTCAAATAATGTGGGTTATGGATCAACCTTTCGCATTATTTCTTTGTTTCTTTTTATCGTGTTAAATTAATTAGTATAATAGTGAAAACATTGTTAGTTTATTTTTCTTTGTTTGTTTCCCAAATAAAAAAAGATTAGCTAGATACTCTTATATTTCAAATATCTTAAATTTTAACAGGGTCATCTAGTTAGTAATTAATAGTAATAATTAATATTATTAATAGTCTTAACTATTCATAGATACAATTATCTGTGTGTGTGTAGGTATCAATATACATACACACACAGTATTACATACAGCTCTAAAAAATACCTAGTTATAATATATACTAAAACGGAATAGGTAGAGCTAAAACTTAGCTTGAATTAACTAACGACGGTACCAAAGCTAAATGAAATATACTACTGTACTATGGATTACCTACTTCTTTAAACTGTTACCATTAATTTTTATTCAATTAAATCATATTATATTAAGGTTGTAACAAATTTCGTACGAAAAAAGTTAAGCTTGATCTGTACACTCCAAACACATTCTTTAAATTCATTTCCATTTAACATTTCAGATCCGATCATCATTCTCAGGGGTGTCCTCTAAACTCAAATCCATTAAAGGAGTTACTCTGGATGTCGCCAATAAAGTATACATTATGGATGGCGGCTACGAAGTGCACCCTGAACTGAAAAAAGATGCGGAAAAAGTTTTTGATGCTGCTATTGAAAAGTTGGACTTCAGCAATGGCGCTAATGCTGCTAACGTCATCAACAAATGGGTAAGGAATTAATATTTCTGTCCTTTTCTCAAATAATTCTTGAAAACCTAACATATAAATATATAAAGTAAACTTATGATTAAACATTTTCATCTAATATGGGGGATTATGGGAATTATAGTTTTGTCTAATTATTCCCACAAAAAAAAACCATCAGTATACATAGTTTCAGTATCATCTATTGAGTTTCTCTGAAAACAAACTAAATTAATCCATGACCAATCCTTACAGATTTATTATTAGATTAGTATAGATATTTAGACCTATGATTATTTTATGTACTTTCATATACATATTCACGAAACGCCGTGTTCTCATATTGTTAAAAACCATGATAATTAAAAAAAAAAACAAATTTCATACAAATTTCTGTAGGTATCTATTTATTTCTCAGGTGGAAAGCAAAACACATGAACGCATTAAGGATCTGCTGTCAAGTGATAGTCTGGACGCCACGACGCGCCTGGTGCTCGTCAATGCTCTATACTTCAAGGTTTGTTTGCACATTCCATTGTTATCAAAACATTTTACGAAACAGAAATAATCTCACATGCTTCTCAGATTTAGTTTGTATTTCCAATATCTGAATTACGGCCTGGGGAATTTTTGATTCATTGCCAAAATTTATGTTTAAATCAGTTACTGTTACTAAGTTGAATTGGGATAAATTTACTCAATATGAACAATCAACATTATTATAAAATAATGTATTATTTTTAAACCAGTGCATATTAGATGAATTATTTATTGTATTACAAATGTGTTGCAATTATACAATGTTCTTTTTATCGATATCATCAATGAATCAGCGCAATATGGATTTTTTATAACATGTGTCTATTTTCCTGTATGTGTGTTTCCTTATATGGGTCAGTTATATATTTCACCTATCTGTTTATTCTTTACACCTGATGTAATACCGACCTAGCTCTATATATGCATGTTTTTGTAGTATTCTTGTTGGATATCCTATTTTAGTAAATAAATTAAGTGTAATATATATGTGGAGATGATCCAGTCTAAAAATGAACTCCCCTCCACAAAACCGTGATAATTTCAACGAGTGAGAGGAAATACTTATTGCATCACTATACTTGTGTGCGTGCTACAACTTTACTGTAACATTGGCTCATCTGTCTGTCAAAGTGATACCGTTTGCTTATACGTTAATGAACATCCAATGACAAAGATCAATTTATGTGTGTTGTATCTATACACCATTTTGCATGTACGTGTAACCGCGGTGGAGGGGCGTTCATTTTAGAAATGGTTCATCTATACTAGTGTGATTTTTATATAAATAAATAATATTTTTTGTCAACTATTATTATTTTGTACAGGGCACATGGAAGAAACAGTTCGACCCGAAGAACACCCACCCCCAGCCCTTCCACGTCAACGAACACAAGCATGTTGACGTGCCGATGATGTACAAGGAAGATTCATTCGAGTATGGCGAGAGTGTCGAACTTGACGCACAGGTATATCTACTATATCTATACCTACTAGTATTATAAAGATGAAAAGTTTGTTTGATTGATTGATTGTTTGTTTGTTTGAATGCGCTAATCTCAGGAACTGCTGGATTTCAAAATTTGAGAAAGTCTTTCTGTGTTTAATAGTAGATTTATCGAGGAAGGCTATATCTACCATATAAAAATAGGTCGGGTTTTCCTTCCTGACTCTATAGCTCCAGAACGCACGAACAGATTTCCAATTTTGCATTCGTTGGAAAGGTCTCGGGCTGTGTGAGGTTTATAGCAAAGAAAATTGCGGGAAAGTGTAAAACGCGGGCGAAGCCGCAGGGCCCTAGTCTATACTAATATTATATCTATACTAATATTATAAAGAGGAAAGATTTGTTTGTTTGTTTGTAATGAATAGGCTCCGAAACCACTGGACCGATTTCAAAAATTCTTTCACCTTTGGAAAGCTACATTATCCCCGAGTAACATAGGCTATATTATATTTTAAAAAAAATTAGGGATCCTTACTAAAACTCCAATAATGTAACATAAGGTGTAAAAAAATGACCTGAAAAATTCCTTACGTCGCGTGCGCTGCGAAAACTATTGATGATAGAACAAAATCATGTGCTACGACTTTGTAGAACTAATCATTATCTACAAAAAATGTCGCGACAGCATATGTCTAAATATTATAGTTATGCCACAGTAAGCAGTTTTTTATTCTAAAATATTAATTTATATATGCCGCCTCTTGAAAAGGTCTTCATTTGTACCTTGGTATTAATCCTTATCAAAATAAATTACTTTATATTCAAGACGGCTTTAATACCTTTTTATAACTTTTTAAATTATTCAATTCGGACATTTCATTCGGAAGATATCACGAGTTTAAAAATGCAAGTATTAGAAAAAAGTCGCGACGTTGTCGCTCACCGCGCTTAGCTAGCCAGCATGCGATGTAGGCTCCATGTAAGCGTCACTAGGGTACCGATTTTGATGAAATTTGGCACATACAATCTTTAGTCTCTGAGACAGAACATAGGCTTCTTTTTACTGCGGAAAAATACATGCTTCCGCGGGAAAATATATGCTTACGCGGGAAAATTTTATTTGGATGAAATTTAGTATGGAAATAGTTGCAAATAAAAGTATATGGCGAGAGACTTTTTACCGCGGAAAATACATGCTTACGCAGGAAAATATATGCTTACGCGGGAAAATTTTAGTTGGATGAAATTTAGTACGAAGATAGTTGCAAATAAAATTATATGGCGAGACGAAGTTCGCGGGGGCTGCTAGTATTATATAAAGTATATTGAATGTATATGAATACTGAATTTTAAACTTGGAATTTCGTTTTTCAGATTCTGAAGCTCCCGTATGTAGGAGAGGAAGCGAGCATGGTGATAGTTCTCCCGCGGGAAATCAACGGGCTCGACGGAGTTCTCTCTAAATTGGCCGACGGACACGACTTGATCGGGGAAATTAATAAATTGATCAAGCAAAAAGTTCAAGTGACTCTACCCAAGTTCAAAATAGAAACTGAAATCGATCTGTCTGAGCTTCTGCCTAAGGTTGGTTGTTTATCTTAGGTTCTTTATTTACTTACAGTTCCACATAGTTACTGTATTTCTATAGTATTTTGAGTTTATGTCGTTTAAAGCTATCCTTATCTATATTTTATTGTCCCAAACACTACACTAAAGACCATGTTCCATCTAATTTTCTTTATGTATTTTAGATAAACCATCGATAGATACAAACTTATGTAAGAAGCACAGAATAAGAAATATATACATTTATTTAAAGTATCTAAGTATCTTTAATATCCTTTTACAAACTCGCTTTTTATACCTAGTAATTATATTCTGTGATAGTACATTGTTTGTTAATATGGATGAATTTAACTAAACTTAACAAAACAATTTATAAAAAAAATCAGCTAGTTTTATGATACTAATAATAAATATATAGGTAACTAAAATATAACAATGAATAAATATATAATTTAAACTCCCCAGCTCGGTATCACTGAGATATTCAACAAGGGCAACACGGGCCTCACCAAACTGATATCTCAACCGGAACAACTCTATGTATCTAAGGCGGTGCAGAAGGCTTTCATCGAGGTTAACGAAGAAGGCGCGGAGGCGGCTGCGGCTACCGGTAAGTTATACATATATTTAAAGATAATCCATTTTAAAAATGAACTCCCCTCCACAAAACCGTGATAATTTCAATGTGTGAGAGGAAATACTTATTACATCACTATACTTGTGTGCGTGCTACAACTTTACTGTAACATTGGCTCATCTGTCTGTCAAAGTGATACCGTTTGCTTATACGTTAATGAACATCCAATGACAAAGATCAATTTATGTGTGTTGTATCTATACACCTTTTTGCATGTACGTGTAACCGCGGTGGAGGGGCGTTCATTTTAGAAATGGCTCATCTCTACATAAATATATATTATATCGATACTGCCTACGTATCAGCGTGTAACTGCCAGATACACACATATAGGTTTGATGCATTTTTGGCATCTAAACATGCCAGTCTATCATTATAACTTACAAAAAAAGTCTACTCTAAGTACGTTTTTCTTGGTCGTATAACTGTCCAACTTCATAATGTTCCTAACATTTTCATATCTTTATATCGAAGGCTCATGCAAATTTGTGTTTTGCAGATTCACAACTTTACGTAGGGAGTGTCGATATAATATAAATATGTGTATTGTATATGTTAATTTTAAGTTATATATACATATACAGGGCTTCCCATGAATATGCCATATGAAGGGAAAGTACCTTAAATATTTTAGATGGAACGTTTTACTGAAAGAAGACATTATTTGGATTTAAAAAACAATCAAAACGGCATTCATATATTTAAATAATTACATGGTTGAACCGGGAGTAGAACCCGTTATACTAGAAAAATAATTATAGTGTAGCTTTATCATACCAATCGCAAGGCTTTATCATAAGGATTGATTTTACTAAATGAGTAGTGTCAGAAATAAAAGGAAGACCATGAATTTGTGGGACGCTCTGCATATACATACGCTAAATTTTATTTACTTATCGTACTGTGCGCCTGCTTTCTTTCTCAGATAAATTGATTAGTAATTTAAAACGCAGTCGGATCTTACGCTTAGGGAATAAGAATAGACAAATGTTAGTTAGGGTTTCAAAAGTTTGATTTCTATGACTGTTTATCTGAGGACCGAAGAATCGGCCTTAACAGCCACACTTAAGTCGTTACTTGGTATCTTCAGAGATTTCGTGTTTTCATGTACAGAGACAAAAGATGTAATGATATAATATAATCTCTATCATACCAATTGTAACCTCTGTGAGCTATAATTGTTTTAATTTGGGAAATCTGTGGACTTGTCTTGTTGTATTATTTGCTTGGTGTGTTTCTTCTTCGCGCTTTTGTTTTCATTATTTTTCGTGTAATGCTTGCTTGGCACTTACGGTTGTGATTCAAACCAAAGAGAATATAATCACTACGTTTTAAGAGACGGCACTTAGAACATTGGATTGAGTTCACTTGACGTGAGCTCGAGTAAACGCAACATTACCAACATAAGGACAATATCGCTCAGACAGGCAATGCTGCCAACCTAACAGTATTAACTTTTGAAAGCTCCTCCAGGACCTCGTCACTTGTATTTTTCATATATTTTGCAGATAATTATGCTAACCAATTCACCAATCATTGCTATACATTTGTTAAAATAAGGAGGCCATGAAAATAATACAAATCAAATAAAATCAATCGTTTATTTGCAAAAACACATCATTTTAAAATACAAAATAGGTACATTTCTTAGAACTACCTAGTAAATGTGTTCAAACTTGCAAGCAGGTGTGCATATAATATTAAGTAGGTAAAATGAGTATACTATAATAATACAATTAAATTGAATTAAACACTTAGGGTTCAAAGGAAATTTTGCAAGAAATATATATTGGGCTTATCTTTCGTCTACCACAAATAGAACATTTCCTGGAGCTTCTGTTGTATGATTTTTTTTTATCCGAATCTTCTATTGTATTTTGCATGTTCAATTTTTAATATTAGTTTTGACTTCACTTTTGCACAATATTGCGGAATAAATTTGGATTTGATAAACTTAATTTTCTCAATTTCAAACAAAACGTACAACTGAAAAATCAGAATGAAATGACAATGTGACATGATAGTCAATCCGTCAATCGGCCAATTTTACTCCTAACCTAAGTACCAACCGAATAGTAAGAACTTCGGCATCTGTTGGTTGGCAAGCATTTATCTACAATTATTTAATCTCTGTTTTGTCAAATTTAAAACTTAACATCAAAGAAATAAAGTGACTTATCGTTTACATTATCACTATTCAAATTCTGTTCCAAGGCAGTGTCGACCCCCTGATTCAAACGAACAAGACTTTTTTAAATCAAGGTAAATTTTTATTCTTTTTATTTACGTCAAACCATTCACACTAAATAAAATTCCTAGTACATCGAAATATTACAATGAATAATTAATTATAAGTAAGCAAGGTTATCTTAGTACGTACATATTTTATCGATTCGCAGATTTTAGTGAATAAGATATTGGATGAATCATGAAGGAAACAATGATAATGTCTGATCTTATCATACGTTAAACTTCTAATAGTTATTTTATTTACGATACAAATTACGTTACTCGACAAGGTAATTTTAATTTAAGAGATACGTCTTTATTGCGAATGGCTAATATTATAATTTCAGGGTATGGTATTGCCACCTGTATTGGGGAGTCAGTTAGTTAAAGCAGCATGAAATTAACGTACTTTTTTAAAAGGATGCACTCACATTTAATATAAGCTTTCAAATATATAAGGAAATTTATTTTTTCTAGATCTTTTACTACCTGCTAAATATTTTGTTGTTGCGTTTATTGGATTTTTTCTTTTTAATTACATAGTTGTATAGGTAATTGCACGATGCTAATTCACGTATAAAGTACACTAACATTCTCTCATTCCATACTAACGTTATTTCGTATTGAAGTCTATTTCCATATAATTTAAAAACTTTTTTCTTTTTTTAAATATGTCAATGTCATATATAAATATATTAAGTTGGTTGCTTTCGGTGGCATTGTATCGCGGGAGTGTTGTGTTGATTCGTATGTGGGTATCCGCACAGCTACAGCAGTGCGCAAACGTCGAGCCTTGCAAGAGACCGCGCAGTTCAGGGCCGACCGCCGCGCCCTCTGGTGTCTGCTGGTCGGCGACCACGTCGCGTTTGTCGCGCGTTATCAGCCCGATTCGGAAAATGGCCGCGACGAACTATAAGGTTAATCTATACTCTCTTACGAACGACGTCATTCAATCTTGCAGTCGTTTGTAATTTGTTCTATATACTCTATGACTCAATTTCAATTTTGATCCTGCAGTTATTTCACATTGTTGAAAGTGACAATCATATTTAGAACGTGCATGCTATTAGTTTGTTTTCCGTTCTCATTACGGTTATCGGTGTTATCGGTTTTGTGTCAGGTGTTTTGAATAGGCTCGATTTTATAGATGACGTATAAAATATATTTAATCTTCTTTTTCATTATTAAATAGTAACCTTCTTGGAATATGCGTAGTTTCGGGTTAAAATGTATCAAAAAAATAGAAACTAAGCAGCCCTAACATTTTGATATCTAATCTACTATTGCATGGATCATAAATATTTAAAATTTGTTTGCTATTCACAAAATTTTGCTTGAATTTACCCTTTATACCCAAAACTGTTCTTGTTTTAATGTTTTGACTATTTAGATCGCTGTAATCTTGGCTGTAATTTTACCTGTGTGGTAATATTTTATCCATAATAACTCCCACCGCTTGTCGCTGACTTCTAGAGGTTACAAAGATTTGCCATAACTAAGTGAACATTGTCTGGCAGGCATGGTAATAATGATGCGGTGCGCAATGCTGCCGGGGCCTCAGTTTATCGCGAACCGGCCCTTCCTCGTCGCCATCACGGGCGCCGACCACGTCGCTGCTTTCGTGGCGGCCTACCGCGGGGAATAACTCGAATACCAACATTATAATATCTGTACTAATAATACACCTGTAAGGGTCGGTCATGGAGTAAGTTAGTTTGTTATGAGAGATATCGTGTTTATAAGCTTAATATATGATACTGAAACTAATTTGAAGATTTTGGCTTTACTTCTGTATGTATGTTCCTCCATAACTCTTAACTTAAACCAATGATCCAGTTTGATAAAATTCGACACAGGATAAGCCCACATACAAACATAATTTAACGCGGACGGATTCTCGGGGACAGCTAGTAATATTATTATCTTGAACTACACTCACACGCACAATTAACCGCCCACCCTGTTTTTATTTCGATTTTCAGAAATTGTATTGACTTAATTTAAGAGTAAGTAGGTTTAAAATAAAAATCATAAAAAGATCTAAGATAAAGAGGAATAAAAATAAATTATTATTTAATATCAGTACTGTATAGCGTATTATTATAACACAAATCAAAATACCAATTATTAAATTAATTAAGAAATCTGCAATATTTAACAGGATTGTATCGTGTTATCAATATTAATCTCATTATTTATTACTCGCATTTGTACCACAGTTGATTCCTTTAAGCTAAATATTTTTGCTATGTGTGTAAATTTTATTTATGTTTGTAGATATTGTATATTATGTGTAGAAAATATATAGCTGCATCTCAATTTGTAGTTTTATTTAAGAAATAGTTCAGCCCCTAATAATTCTGCGAAGAAAGTCGATTGATGATCTTCTTATTGATCTTGGTCAATTTAACGCGCATCACAATTTTAAAACGAAATAAATAATTACATAAGTATATGTATTTATAAAATAATTATTTATATGTGAGGTCATCTACACAAAAGACGTAACATTGTTACGTTATCTAATTTGTTAGTGGTAGCTTGATTAGAGATGACTACATCTTAGGGCTCTTTCAATTTATGCGTTTCGTATCGGACCGCTGCAGTGCCGAAGCGCGGTACACACAGCGTTCGCGGTACGGACGCCGCGCTGTTGCCGCACCGTGCATTTTGTATGAAAACAAACGACCGGCCGTGCGCCGAACGACAAACGCACCGCTTCGGCACTGCAGCGGTCCGATACGAAACGCATAAATTGAAGAGCCCATATGGTTATCTGGGTGTTCTATATGTATAAAAAATATCTTTATATGTATGTGTATATTCTATTAAGTGTATCAGATCATCTAGTACCCGTAACAGCTGCGAGCTCGATATTGCTGTGTAAATTGTCCAGCAATATATTTAGGTACATATTTTTAAATACAAAATATGTACCTAAATATGCTCTATACATAATTTGTATAGAGCATTTGATACAGTTTTCACCTTGTGTGCCATCGCTGCGTCATTTTCAGCCATGCATGTGATTTATTGAGGGTCGCCTTATCGCTGTAGCTTATCATTGTTGCATGTGTTTACACTGTGTAAGTGTTTGTCTATACATTTCATATGTTATACGTAAAGGTTGGAAAATTCATATAAGTACATATAAATAATTACTGGGTGTCAATTTAAAACTTTGGTTTTATCTTTCCTTGCATGTAGCCCAGTTTGAACAATTCCCTGTAGATGATTATTTCTGGTGTCCATACAATCTTAAAGATTACTTGGACAAGTGGAAAGCTTCGGTCAAGGTTAGGATTGTTAATTCTTCATACGAGTAGAATTGTATTTTGTATAGTTTGTATTTGTATTACAGCGATGGGCATCACGATGTACTGTGCAATGATAGAACCGGAGACTCCTTTCCGAGCCGACCGCCCCTTCTTAATCGCGATTCTAGTCGACGATGTTGTCTCATTCCAAGCTATTCAACGAGGCGATTTCTAAACATAAACTTCTAAAATGCTTCATGTTCATAATGTGTATAAAAATATACTCATTTCATTTTAACTATCGATTACTGTTTATGTATAATTTATAAATTATTTACTTCAGAAGTATTTTTGTATGAAATTTTCAAAATAAAAAATATGTTTATTTTATTTTTAAACAGTTGTATTATTATTTCACTTTCAAAATTTTCGTGAGTTATACTATTCATTTTGTACAACGGGAATTACTCACGTATTTAAATAGGAGTTAAACAACTCTCGACGTTTCGACCACATCAAGAGTAGTCTTCAACAGGAGGAGTGAGCGTCCCGACGAGATGGTTTTGGTCACTTGTCACACACTGTATACCGTAAACCAACACACACAGATAGGTATTTACGCGCTGACTCTCATCACCATCCCTCCCATCTTGCCAGTATACCCAGGACACTTATAAACAGAGCTTTGAAGCTATGCGACCACCAATACCTGGATACGGAGCTCTCGCATGTAAGAAATGTGTTAAGTGCAAATGGCTATGGATGGAAACAAAGTTTTCGCATAGCGCAGCCGTCATCAAGGAAACGCCCGGTTACCGCAGAGAGAGCTGTAGCGTATCTACCATTTGTCAAGGGAGTGACGGATAAAATTGGTCATTTGTTGCGCAGACGCCTGGATATTAACACCATTTTCCGTCCTCTCACAAAGATAAGAGATCTACTGCGCTCCCCGAAGGATAGAGATCCTTTGTCTACACCGGGTGTGTACGAGATTCCATGTGATTGTGGTAGTTCATATGTGGGCGAAACGAAGCGTAACATCTCCACCAGACTGACTGAGCACATACGTGCTATGAAGAATGCGGATGTAGATAAGTCAGCCATAGCAGAGCATGCGCTGACAGCGGGTACATCACATTACATTCGCTTCGACAAGGCTCGTGTGTTGGCCAGGGAAAGGTTTTTCGTGCCCCGGAAAATCCGCGAAGCTATTGAAATCAACCGGACTCCGAATTTTAATAGGGACAAGGGCTGGGCTGTACCACCTGCCTGGCTTCCGTGTCTTCATGGTCTTCGCGTCAACAAAGGGCCGTTGCCTTCGTCTGGTGACACGATCAGTGCAGTGTGTTACGCTACACAAGATGTAGAAGATGACAGTAGTGACGATGAGGCGAACGTTCATTCAGTGCCAGCAACTACATCTGTTGGTATGGCGCATCTACAAGCACCGCCCGTACCCCCACCACCGCCCCTGAGCAGCCGCGCGCTGCGGTACCTCGCCCGCAGTGAGAGCCGCGCGCGCGACCTGAGAGGAGACGGAGCACGGCGGGACGCTCACTCCTCCTGTTGAAGACTACTCTTGATGTGGTCGAAACGTCGAGAGTTGTTTAACTCCTATTTAAATACGTGAGTAATTCCCGTTGTACAAAATGAATAGTTGTATTATTTATAATCTTTTATTTATTTATTAATATTGTATCATTAATATACCACCCACATACATAATCCTTTTATTTTATTATACTAACATGTTTTATTGATAATGTTATATTCTCATAATAAACTCGTAATTTAACAAATCAATTCGACGAATGCATCTGTATATTAATATCAACTACCCTTGAAACTACCTTTTTATTATTTTACCAAAGTCTACTAACATTTTCTTTGGTCCTAAAACATTAAGTATCCCAAATATAAAGATTCAGTCGAATATCTCTATTCTTTTCCAGCAATGGGCATCGCAATGTGTTGTGCCATGTTGAATCCTCCGCCAGTGCCGGTCTTCAAGGCTGACCGTCCCTTCCTTCTCGGAATTATTGCCGATGGGCTGATATACTTCCAAGCTATGCAACGAGGCGACTTTTAAATACCAAAGACCATCTATGATCATTATATTTTTATTAGACCAGATATTTATACGCAAGTGTTCTCGTTCGTGATCTTTATCGCGAAAATCTATTGACCATTTATAACCATAATTCAATCAATCAATCAATCACATTACCTACTCAACGCTACCTTATACAAATGATCGATTTTTAATTAGAAAGTAAACGTCAATTTTATTTATTGTGTAGATTTTTATTTAGTTATATTTGTAGGAAATATATAGCTATTAATATGATTAAATATGTAGTTTGATTTAATTTTCTGAATTAGCCCCGTTAAGTGAAGTTAAAAATATCGATAGATTTAATTGAACAGTCTAGTAAAATCCGTTACAGCTTACAGCCAGGCAACGCATGTTTATACAGATAGGTAAATAAAATTATATTTATAATACTCGTAATATTAATAAATCTTCTGTTCAATCCTACCTAAAGTAGATAACGTAAATAAAACGCGAGTGAAGCTGTTGGCTGGTTGGCTAATATTTGCCGGACAGGACTTTTAGCGTAATTCGTTACGATTTAGCAGGAAGGAGTAACTAACGGCACGCTGCCTGAAATATCGCATTTATTACACTAAATATTTAGTGTAGGTACCTAATTGTCCAAAGCAGAACGAAACATCTCAGTCCACATGCTTTGAATTTATTACATAAATGTGACACGCTCTATTTTCAATACAACAATTTCAATCTAAAACTCAACAACTCGCGACTAATGTGGCGAACTGAATAACGAGTCACGTGTTATATTATTATGTTTCGGATACAGATTGGTTTCTAATAGCGTGGTTGGTATCGACTATTATTTACTTACTTATATCGATTTAGCTGTCCTAGTTCCACGTTTTGTCATATTTAGGTACCTACTCTACCAAGGTGCCTTTCCTAAGATTGTTATATTTCAACAGTAATTACTGAAGTATTTGTAGTGTAGTTAATAAACTTTCTATGTAAGTTATCCTTTTTGTTTTAAAATAGTGAAAAAAACTTGGAACTAAAGAGGGCGAAGCCGCGATCAGGTCAGACGCGGAAGAGGAATTTTAGTTATCGAGCTCTTTCGTGAATATTACAAAGGTTGTCCAAAGTTTAAGTAGGTATGCGAGAATAGTTATTAAAGGTTCCACAGTTTGTGTATAGATAATTTGTGCTTCAGGTTTCACAACGAGAAGGGCAATGGCAGTTTCTTCCCCAGAAGTTTTAATAGCAAATCACGCCTTTCTATGTGTCGTGTATGGGAAAATGGAACTACTGTTTTGGACGTTGTACAGGTGCATGACATAAATGTTAGTTTTCTTCTCGCCACGATATTAAATACCTACTGATTTCAAAATACAGTTCGAATCCTATCCGAAGCTTTTAGAAACCATATAAGCCACTTTTAATTTCGAACTAGCCGAAAGTTTTACTGATTAAATTCAAATCATACAGGTAGCGACATATTTTTATATCTAGATCCAGAAACAAGATAAAACAGCCGCGTACCGCTTAAAGATTTTCCGCATATGAACAGGATTTTTCAATCGCTTGAAAACAAAACCCGTTGAAGAGTCTCGTAGAAATTGTTAATTGTCTTACTGAATACCCATTTAACCCTACAGCGTTTATGGATTTGTATACTAGATTGAGTTTTTTACCTATACCATCCAGACTGTGTTTTATTAAACTCTAACGTATAACCCGACTCCCATATAAACATTATAATTATTTTATATTTATTTTGCATATACACTACCATGACCAAAGTTAAACTAGATCTTATATAGTTTATTATTTGATTATTATTATATTGTTAAAATAATCGATACAAACTTTAACACCCCATCTTACCCCATCAACAAAATCTGGCTCGTATAATAAAACATAATCTATTAAGTGTATCGAATTAACCATATCAGATCAGATATCTACATAGTACAAAAAAATCAAACTTCTTCTATATAGTAGTAACTATTTATTGGAGGTATGTGACCTTAGTATTTTTGCCCGGTCTCTTACCCTTGTTGTCAAAATAACTTGAGAATGTATAAGCCAAAAGATAAACTGCAGCGTCGTTCGGAGTAGTAGTAGTAGAGTTGGCATAGTACCTACACTTTGCCAACATATCAATACTAGATATCTTCAATCAGAACGACCGATTATAAACCTGCTGGCTTAGCGTGATGATTATACCAAATAGGTACCCCAGAATCTAGGGAGTAATGGATTCTATCAGGGGAGATTTGTTATTTAACGAAATTATGTTGTATTTACTTCTTTTTCAGCAGCGGGTGTGGTAATGTTAAGAGCAAGTCCATGGATGTCTCCTGAAGTCAAAGCGGATCATCCATTCCTTTCCGTCCTCATGACGAAAAAAATGACACAGATATTTTGGATATTGTACAGAGGAAATACAAACAAGTCGCGTTGTTAGTTTGACTTTTTTTACCTATTAATTTAAGATTGAGATCCAGGATAACTTTTCCAGATTCATTATATTTCGTTAATTATAAGCCTTATGATAATCACCTACAAAAAGCATAGAACATCAATGGCATACCTACCTAACCTACTAAACCGCCATTTTGAAATTAATTCGGCCTGAGTGAAACGTATGCCAAGCCATAGAGTTAATTATTACAAGCCGCGGAATCAAGTTTATTTTTAAATAGCTGACGAACCCTTTAATTGGTTATGCCATCGTTGAAATAGTCAATTTTAAAGAGAATAAACTTACCTTCTTAGAAATACTACAAGAATTAGCAGTGTTTAATGTTTACTTACTTTTTGCAGCAAAAAGAGTGAGTGTTTCATCGGGTTGCGTAGATGATTGCAGTTGTACAACATATAAATTAATATTCTAATGAGCATTGAACATCAGTGACATTCGTACTAATCCGCCATTTCGAAAAAAAACGTAATTCCGCTGTCTGTGATGAAACCATGCCAATCGACCGATTAAATTAACTACAAACAAAAAGTATTTAGTGATCTTTTCTGATATAATTGGGTCCGAAATAGTAAATGGTTATTTTCCAATTTAGTTCCTAATATCTCCGAAACCGTACCCATCTAAGTGTCTGTGAAGTTAACAGAGCACGAAGTTCTGTTAGCGTGCAGAATAGTTCTATAGTTCCTAAAACTTTTCAGAGTATTTTACGGGTTTTACACACCTTCCAATTTAGTCCTAGCCGCGCTAGACACTGACAACAAAATGTTTGTTTTCAAAATGCAAATTTACTGACATGCACTTTTCATAAGAGTCTGCTGAAATACGTTTTTTTTTAAACAGCGGACTTATTGTTGTGCCAAGCTCCGTACAATAATATTCAAAACCCTACAAACGATAAAGGGTAAGTAACTACATGTTTATTTCTTACCTTGACTGTTAGACGTTACCTACATAATAATGATGGAGATAGTTCTTACATCTATGGTTAAATATAAAACTGTAACAACCTCAGTTTTGATAAATTGTAACCACCATAACATAAAATTATTTTAAATTAGACATTTACAATATAATATATTGTTATTAGTAGGTACCTATGGTAGAATTCCAGTAGGTTAGTATCTCATCATCATAATTTCAGCCATCGCAAGTCCACTAGTGGACATGGGCCTCCCTATATGACTTCCAGTCATTACGGTCGGATGCAGCTCGCATCCACCGTGAACCGGCAGCTTTGACAAGATCATCTTGCCCACCTTGTTGGTGGACGTCCGACGCTGCGTGTCCGCCATTCGAGAACTTTTGGTTAGTATCTATTCTGTTTTTATTTTACGCTATTAAGTAGAGTACTTCGTATCGTTTCGTAGAGCTCGCGTAGCGTTGTAGCAACCTCTACGGAATTAAACTTAACGTTGCGTAGCATACACTTAGATTCTGAAATACTCTCATAGCGCTCCAAAATCCTTTTAAGAAACACTAAAATAATCATGAAATCACACGAAAATATACTCTACCTAATTTGGGCCATCTAAACAAAAAAAACATTATGGCTGATTTGTTGAAGCAATTGCGATTTGAAGATCCTGCGGAGTACTAAAAAAAGGCACTCGTTTTCGCCATATAATTGCACCAATTTTAAGGTTTCGTCTTCGCTAAGCTTACGCGTCATTTTTATCGCCAGCGAAAAAAACGTGGTCACTCTACAACGCAGCGGCAGTGACTAACCACGCACTGACTTGTCTGTTTACACGGGGTTTATTTGGCTGGCGCGGGGGTGCGCGGGTGGCGGGAGGCGCCAACTGACTTCAAAATATTCGTGTCCGAATATTCAAGTCAGCGCTGACTTCAAGCCACTCTACTGACTTCAAATCAGTTTACACAGGGTTTTTGTCGGGTCAGCACTGGCTTGTCTCTATTTCGAAGTCAGTCACTGACCCTGTATAAACCAGCCATTACACGCAAAAGTTTTGAACATTAGCGTTTGTTACTTTACTGTGTAATGTTTCTTCTGAATCTTTAGTAATTTTGACGTGGCTGTAAGTCAGTTCATAAATCAGCCATCCAGACAGGTTAAGCTGATTTATAGGTAAATATAATATTTACGAATCAATCAATCAAAGAGCGGAACGCTATAGGCAGGTACTAACCATTTACATAAATGGTTCTTGTGTATATGAAGCTATTAACCACACAATGCAGTCGGATAAGAACATTTAATCGATTCGGTTGTGACTTTTCAATTAAGGTTATTTTCATGTCGAATAAACTGTTCCTAGCAGTGTAAAATAATATTTGTTTATATTAATCACTAAAATAAAAGTGGGTTACGACTTGGATATTGGAAACATACGTGCCTTAAAATTATCACTTCGGTATGAATTTATGTATAGTGATAATTGCGAATTTGGTATTTTTTCAACGGATAAAAACAGAAAACTTCAGAATGCCACAAACTGGTCAGTTTTCTTACCATCGCCATAGTTTAACAATGCGACCTTATCAAGTCTGCGTCAAATGTGCACGACATCTCACGACATCTCATCACAAATACTCTCATGCAACTATGAGTGTTCAAAGGAATTTACCTCGCGTATCTAACATTCGTAGTATTTTCAAACATTCCAAGGAATCAATGAGCAACTTGTATCAGATTTCAACTGAGAGAACCTACAATAGAAGATTTTACGATGCAGACGCCCCTTATATAAATTTTCATGTTCCGGATTTAAATAAAACACGATATAAACCACAATTACACGCTGATCGCCCAGGTGTTGGTAGAAACCAGACGACTGAAGAAAATATGAATGTATCTAGCTCTACTGAAAATCTTGAAAAAAATACGAAACCACCTCTATTGGTGAACAATAAAAAAATACCACCAACCATAAACACCACATCTGACGAGAACAATACAGTAAATTTAAGATCGGGTAATCAGATTCCGACAAAAGATATATCAGATAATGTTTTTTTCGATATTAAAAATGACACATTAATTAATTTCCTTGATCATTTTGAATGTAGGTTTTATGGAGTAAGTTTTCTTTTTTTCTCTATATATACCTAATGATAAATAAAATAAATCTACAATATAAAAATCAATGCCAAAAATAGTCATTATAGCCCAGCAAATCATGGTATTAAAGCGGGCGCAGCTGCGGGCGGGTCTGCTAGTTTGTTTATATTTTAATGTTAAACAGTGTAAATTGTCCAGCTACCTATATTTATTTATTGTATAAATCTTTAAACTTTCAGGTAAATTTCGATAAATTGTCGGGGGTGTCGTCTGTATTAAAACGTGGAGTTAGTGAAATCAGCTTTGTTCAATCTGGATTATTTTTGGCTTTAGCGTTTATAGCATTCACCACTGAAGTAGACCACATTACTCAGAATGAAATCGACCTTTCATTAGGGGTCCCCATTTCGAATTTGTCGGATTCAGTAAGTAACTTAAACAGTTTTATTCATAATCACCCGTATTTACGTTCTCACTGCTGGGACACAGAGACTTCTTTTTGGAAGAGATTAGGCCTTGATTTACCACGCTGGCCAAGTGCGGAAAAATGTCACGTGTCCTATTTACGTGAAAGAGTAACAAACATTATACAGGGCGTCCCACGGCCATGCCACATGGAGGGAAAGTACCTTCAATATTGTAGATTGAACATTTTACTGAAAGAAGACATTATTTGAATTTTAAAAACAATTTAAACTGCATTCATAGATATTTAAATAATTACATGGTTGAACTAGGAATCGAACCCGTTACACGAGAAAAATCCTGTAGCTTTATAATACCTACCGATCGAAAGGCTTCATAATAAGATATACCTATTATTATTATGATCAATAAAGATATATTTTTATTATTTATACTCTTTTGCATTAAGATTAGAAATATTACTAAGGTCTCATTTACATCATACCTTACCTTACTATGTCTTTGCTTACCGTTTTGTTTTTACATCGTGTATTATTTTTAGGAGAAAGTAAATCTGATCACTCAAGTTATAGAATCGCTCCCTCACTCCAATGACGGTCTGCATTTTCGCTGGTCTTCACACTTGGTCCTCTGCGCGGGGCGGGAGGTCAGTGACCGATTTAAAAATGGCGTCGCCGCTGCATTACAGCTGAAGATCGGCCATTTTGAAAGAAAACAAACACCTACTGCTATGGCAAAGATTCTAAATCAAATGGTAAGAAGCCTCCACTTTTCCTATATTTATGTTTAACGTAATTGTATGTCTTAAGTAGTTATGTTATGTAATGCCTGACCTCAAATACCTAAGATGCAGTTCTTTGTTTGGAACCATGTTGCAGTTGGTTTGGTACCTACCAACAAGTTCTGAAAAAATCATATGGAAATCTACCGATCATGATATTGGATAGGCACATAAGTTTTTCGGTCCGGACTACTCTTAGTCCGGTCGTTTCATCCCATCTGTCCAATGTGTGTGTAACCGATAGGTACCAAAGACGGTTCTATGTACTTAACTACTGTAATTACAAAGTCTCAAGCGCGGTGATAATACCAGATCCCTAAACTTGTTATTACTACGTATTATTTGTTGTTATAGTGATGATTGCATTCGGTTGTCCAAATTTATATACAGAAAAATAAATACAATTCAACATTTAATTCGTTAAATTCAAGATAAATATGACCCCTTTAAATGTCCATTTAAATATTTCCTGTGCCATTGTAAGATTACTTTCTATCTTATAGATAGAAAAAGATTCGGGAGCTATCCGTGATACTTTTGAAGAGAGTGACCTAACAGACAACGAAGCAGCAGTATTCATGACCACCCTGTACATCCGCGCGAGGTGGCGCTCCGCCCCGACGCTGCTGAACGGGACGTGGCCCTTCCACCACTCCGCCAACACCACCTCGAGAGGTGTCAGGATGATCCGCATCAATGATGTCATGAAATATGCAACATTACCGAATTGGGAAGCTGAGGTATTCAATAAAATAACATTATAGTTACAGTAATTATTATTTTATATTGTTCGTACTCACTATCATCTAGCTAAGTTTATAGTATGTTCTGCAGGCCTAGCATGGCGTTTCTTCTCTAGGGTAGAATAGATAAAAATGACATTAGAAAGAAAGTTCTCTTCGTTTGGAAGCATGGCGTTCGATTGAATGAACGGATAGGGATGCTTTCTATTCTACCGTAGAGATGAGTCTACTGCTGCGAACACGGCAATCAATTTACTCTATTTTTGACATTTGAGAAAAGAAATGTTTCTTCCGATATTCTCTACACCACCCGAGGCCTAGACAACGTTTCTAGCTATTTCTAGCTTGTCTAAGAAGAAACTGTTGTCTACGGTATGTTTCTCGAAACGGCGTGTTCGGGCAAAAGAAAGATTGTGTAGACAAGAAACTGTCTTATCTAGTCTAGAGTAGAATAGAGTAGAAAACGCCATGCTAGGCCTGCTGGTGGAGGTGACCTGAGTTATTTGTACATCTAACTAATGTTATCTTTTTGCAATTCTGTAATAGGGTGAATCTTTCGTTACTATAGTTTAATCAATTTTTGCTGCGACATCATCGCTGAAACTGCCATAAGGAATATATGCCAAAATTAGGATAATGTAAGTTACGACACACACAATGAAAAGAACGCTGTTGAGGATGTTGGCGAATTGTATCCAATCAACGTTCGCGGTGGATTTCTCTTCAGCACCTTCGTCAGCTAAAACTTTAGCCTCTCCTGTCGCTTCGCTCGGGTCGAACTCAGTGAACACCGCGTACCGGCCCGGGCCGCTGCTCACCAGACGGTTCAAGCTCACCACCCAGCCCGGTGCCGGGAGCGACTTGTTCCTCAAAGACATCAACACCAGGGTCTCACATATACAGACCAGAGTAATCGCCATGGAATCCCGTAAAAACAGCAAGATGATCGGTGTATCCGCGCTGTGCTTCGGAATGTTGTATCCAATTTCTGTTAAGAACATGAAGTGTCCAAAGAGACTGAAGCAGATCATTACCAGTCTTGTGTTGCTGTTGATATCCATAAGCATCGACACCATGGTAAGAATGATTATCACGACTGAGGGGACGACCACGATAGCCGCAGGACCGGCTGCCACTCTGCTCAGCGAAAACGTGTACTTTAGCATAGGGTATGAAGAATTACCGTATTTGCCGGGCAATCGCTTGTGATTTACTTCATCCAGATGCCAACCAGGACCATTCTCAAAGTCGTCTAACACTACAGGGTCGTTATCATAAAATGTAAAATTAATCTGCTCTCCGGTGTGCATCCATGACCCGAAGTAAAGGACACAACTCTGCCTATCATATGGCCATTTACGAAGAGTCGTGCGACAAATACCCGAGTGCGTGACATGAGGTACACACATGACAGTCCCCGTACTTTTCACTAAACACGACGTGTACAACGCGTCGGAGTCCATCACCGTTGCATCGGCGTTGAATAAGGACATGCGTGGCGTCCAGAAATCTTGACTATGCACTTGTAATTCTTCGACTCCTCCGTATTCTTTCGGGTCCCAATTTAGGAATTCATCGGTCCACGTTAGAGCAACCCAACTGTGCACAGTGAATGTTTCTTCCAAAACATCGAAGCTTAGGTATTTGAGAGCGAATCTTACTTTGACTCTTATCGATGTTTTGTGGTCTTTAACTGGTCTTAAGTCTTTGAAATCGTAGGCACAAAATAAATCTTTATGTAGTTGCGCTTCAAAGTGGAGTGATGGTGTTTTGTCAGCTGGACAGTCATCGGCACGGATGCCCTGACTGCTAAATACGAGCAGTGCCAAAACTGTTGCGTACCGTATCATGGTTGTATATTTTATGATCAAATCAGCTTACCAACACAGCATGAAAACTAATATCGATAGACGCCCCCTTTGATAACTATTATCGAAGTGCAGATGTTAGTTAATCAGCTCTGCGTCGCTGTACCAAAATAAGCCTTCTCCTCCTCTTTGAATACGAACCTAATTTAACCGTATTATTATCATGGCCTAACATGCTAATTGCTAAAAAACTATTATGAGGACACACATAAACATAACACAAATATTTATAACGTGTGTTAATTAAGATTTTAATTATGTTCTGTAGTTGGATGTCCATGATAAAAAAAAATATAATGATATCTTTGTGCGTTAAATTTTTCGCTCAATTCTTGGCCTGGAACTCGAACTTCCTTCTAGCAAACGACGGCCTCACTGGTTGTTGACAGTTTTTTCTATTTATTCAAGGAAGTACCTAACTATAAACTTACCATTCTACTTTTACAGGCAATAGAAATTCCATATTCGACCGAAGGACTGACTCTACTCATACTACTCCCGCGAAGCAACTCATTGAAGGATCTCGTAGATCACGTGACCAAAGCCAACCTCTCAAGTGTCGTCCACAACATGAAGTCGGTTCGTCTTGCAGTCAAAATTCCACTGTTCACTCTGCGTATGACATTGTTGTTGCCAAACAAATTGGAAGCCGTAAGTATCTACCTTATAACGTTATAGTAGGTTGGGGTTTTTAGGGTTCCGTAGCCAAATGGCAAAAACGGAACCCTTATAGATTCGTCATGTTCGTCCGTCCGTCCGTCCGTCCGTCCGTCCGTCCGTATGTCACAGCCGTTTTTCTCCGAAACTATAAGAGTTACAAAGCTGAAATTTAGTAGGTAGATGTATTCTGTTAACCGCACAAAGATTTCATAAAAAATTTCCCCATCTAATTTCTAAAATAAGAGGATGATAAATCTAGAAAAAATATATATTGTACATAACCATAAAAACTAACAACGAAAATTGGTTTGAACGAAATCTATCCAGTAGTTTTTTTATAATTCGTCATAAACTATTTCATATAAACAATTGCTGCGGAAGCCTACATGGGCGAGTCCGACTCGCCCTTGGCCACTTTTTTTATAATTACTATTCAAATCTATACTTATAATATTATAAAGCTGAAAAGAACTTGTTTGATTGTTTGTTTGAACGCTTAGCGCGTTTCGAAAAAATACAAGATACCTGTCTGCACAGCCAGGGCTAAACTGGGAGGCGTCAGTTCAACTCCCTCTCGAGGGCCAAGGTTACGATGTGATCTTGTAATTTTTTCTATACATTTTTTTTATATTTAGAAAGCTTAAATAAGTCACTATAAAATAAAAGCAGTTATCCAATCCGTTGAAAAAATTGTAAACCTACTAATTTGAAGGTGGCAACAAATACCTAAGTAGAACTAGGTAGGTATAGTAAAACCATTTCTAAAATGAACGCCCCTCCACCGAATTCTGTATTTTTTTTTCTGTGTTTTCTGTATTTCCTCTCACACGTTGAAATCATCACGTTTTGTGGAGGGGAGTTCATTTTTAGAATGGTTTTACTATACATAGGTACCATTATTTTTTTTCAGATGGGAATATCACGATTGGTAAATAGCAGTGGCTCGTCGAACGGCACGCTAAGCTTGTCAAAGGCTATACAGCGGATTATGTTTTGGGCCGAAGCGGGGAGAAATGCATATAAGGACGACGGTAAGTATAAGTAGGCCTTGTATAATACAAGCTTTTTATCACGGATTTGCCGCGTTATAATAGATTTTTAAATTAAATTCATCATTATACATATATACCTACCTTCCTACCTATGCCTATAGGGGCTACTTGGTGTTGTTCTGTCCCGGCACTTAGTCCCAATATTTTTTTTTATATTATAGCAAATATTCCCACTGTAATTAAACGGCACTCAAACAATCTCCATATTTTTTTTAATTATCTATTTTCCCACTGACAAATACGTTCAAACGGTTTTCTATTCAAAATGAGATATTAGCAAACTATAGGTACCTACAACACGGTGCGTGATAATAGCCTGAGTAATAGATTGTAGCTAGGTAATTTAAGTCTTAGGCATTATAGCGTTTCCTATATGTACCTAAGCCAAATACCTACATATCGTATTTTAATTATTAAAGTAGTATAGGTACGTATCTACACACTTAGTAGTAGATACCTACCTACATTACAATACAACTGTCTGTAGGACCTATGTACCTATCTGAATGCATGTGTTACAGGATTGGAGTGGGAGGCTACGCCTGAGAAAGAGATAGTCGTGGACCGACCATACATCTTCTTTGTTCGGTGGAATAATCTTACAATCTTAAATGGTAATTTAGCTTTTTGATTGTGTGTAATAACAGCTCTAGATAACAGTGGAAATAGAGGTGAGTCAGATGCATAAGTACCTACAAGATAACTAAAAACTGAGCGAATGCCTGAAGATATGAAACATATATGTGATGCAGATCAGTGAAGTTAGTGCGAGAAAATAATCGTTCTCCCAGTGTTTGGTTCAGTTTGAGTCTATAGATTTTTTAATTGTATTTATTTGGATATTTTTCATACTAAGTACCTAATAAAAATTTAAGAAATGTTTGTAGGTATATTATTTATGTAAATAATGGAGCCTATAACAAAACTTCTGTATCATAATATTGATTAACTTATATAAAATTTTTGGTAAGTACCTAAAGTCAAGCTTAGCAATCTGAGTTTGATACATTATGTTGAGTGCTTGAACGTTAGGTACATGAAATTGAAATGAAGCGCCAAAATTATAATTCGCACAAGAGAATCGCGACGAATTCATCCTTATTGGTCCCGCGTATGAGATGCTGCGGCGTGCGTGGTGTATGAGAATGCCCTAATCTGTTATGTAACACATTTTCAGACGTATTAAGGCTTAAAATTTTCTTGTAATTTCTGTCAGATCCATTAAACGCAAGTTCATCGCACTTAATGCGTGCGTTACGGCGTCAATCAATCGTAAGAATTTTTAGGGGCTGATTGTAATCAATACCTAACCGAGTATGTAGGTTATATTTATGTATACCTATATGATTATATAAATTTCCGCAACAATCTTACTAAAACAAATGCAGACTTCCTACAACCAACCAACTAACCCCCATATCACCCATAATTTAAGTTAATTGAACTTTCGCATTAACAAATTAATGTATGACATCACTTCAGGTGATACATCACTGTGAACCATCAATTTGGGTAGAACATTTCCAATTAAAACGAATTTAAATACCAAAAAAAATATATTTACTGAGCAGCTAAAAAATTAACATAAAATATCAATATAAAAATACATAGATAACTTAATTAGACTTAAACCTGTGTAAAATTTTCACGTTGGTGGTTATAAGAAATCATGCGTGGCTTTCTCTTATAATTATAACTAGACTAGCTGATAAATACTTCATGTGTATTTTGGAATACTGCTTCCTGTAAATAAAAAAAAAGAATATATTAAACACGAAAACTAGATCTATAGATGTGTTAGGTTTCAATAAGAGATACATTTTCTTATGCAGAATTTATTAAATTGAATTTTTTAAGTGTAGTTAATAATTATACATTTAAACACTCTTGACACTGTCGTTATAAATACTCGATGACTAGTATCATAATAACATTATAATACACAATACGAATTAACAGACGCATCAGCTCGCTACACTACAAGAGCCGGCGCGATGGCAGATGGCGTAAAGCTGTTAATATAGGTACTTTATTATTTCTCATAATTCAAACAACTACTAATTAATTTACAATATACATAAATAACAAACTTTTAGATTAATATAAGGAGTCAAAATTTAACAGTGGAATTATTTAAGGTGTTTAATTTTACTAAGCTTACGTGTAAAGTGGACAATTAAAATGTGTTTGTTAACACACAAACATTATGTCTTATTATCTAGTAATCCTGTCAAAATACATAGGAAAAAATAAAAGGAATCTTTAGATGTTTAAAAAAAACAATAAAACCTACACTGTCAGTAGATGTTTTAATTAAGATACTGGTACTGATACTACTGGTGATGTAAAATAATAAATTCAGACATTTTAAAACGAAAGTAATGTCGAACGCCTAATGAGAATACGCAAACTTTTTCATAAGGGTTCGAAACTTATTTTAGAATTGACTCGAACATATAAATAATTGATGACGCTATCACATAAGACTTACAAAATTACATAGCGTAAGAAGTAGTAAGAACCTATATTTCGTATATTACAAACTAAAATCTAAGTGGTGTTTAAACTAGACAATATCATATATATTAATGTTCTATGTAACATTTGGTCAATGTTTCAATGTAAGAAATGAAGACATGCGTCTTTTATTAATACTTTTAATTACAAATATACCTGAACACTTCTTCCTTGCACTATTTAAACAACTAGTTTAGAAAATTATTAATAAAAGTATCGTGAAATCATAATGCACTAACTTAAAACTAGGCCTTAAATTCTAATGTCAAAATAAAGAATACTTTTTGTCAGTTTAAAGCCTCACACAGCCAGCCTTAAACTGACCTTAAATCGATAAACCTTAAGCATTTAATAAAAAGCAACAAGACAAGAAATAAATAGGTTGTAAGTCACAACAGGAGTGAATTCTATGGAATTATGCTGATTGATTAAAATGACAATTTTATTTATATTTTGTGATTAAGTATTCATGTTCACATTCATCAAGTCCATAAATCATCGGCCAAAATCGAAATAAATAGCTATCTTATCTAAATCATAAACCACATGGCTTATTATAAGAAAGAAAACCAGCAAATTGCGAGTCAGACTCACCCATGAAGGGTTCAGAATTTTACCTATCCATTAGTGTTCCAGTTCTAAGCGGACCCTTGAATTTATTGTTTTTTTTTGTGTGAATATCATAATGCAGTTCGCAAAAAACATTTCTTTACAAAGATTCACCTGTCTCACCCTCTTATGGTTTTATTGGATAAAAGTGGCTGTGCCTATGGACAGACAGATATCACGAATCTATTTAATGTAAGGGTTCAGTTTTCCAGAACCCTAAAAAAGGCAAGATGGCTACAATAACTAATAAATAACAAGCGTAACGAGCCTGTTTCACAACAATATCTTTGTAAAGTAATGGATAACTAATAAGATTACACATACATTACAAATGAATTAGTTAAACCAATTCTTTTCCATCACAAGTGCAATAAATAAATACCTACCATAATAATTAAGCATCATTATAAAAGAAGGTATACCTTATTCCCTTAATAATTTATGACACAGTGATAAATAGTTTATGAGTGCCACAATGAATAATGTCTTGCTGAAGTACATACATTTGGGCAGGAAACATCTCTTTATTCTCAAGCAATTGTGGAAATGAGGTCAGGGCACCAAATGGGATACAGAATGCCAAATGTGCCCATTAGTGTGCTAGGAACATGTCTTGGTGCATTTTTTGGTGAACATTTCTAAACAGAGAGTCAATTCAAATTATGAAAATAGTTTTCAACAACTGCTTGTTAATAATAACAGAGAACCCCGGATAATATTTTTTACGGCATTGTCCTAGTAGGGCAGTGGATGCCTCAACTTAGAAACTTACAGCATTTTTTTTGACCACCATTATTTTTATTATTTACCATATATTTTAATAAATCTACTGTCTTTTGTGTGTAACAAAAAACACAAAAAGACACATTTTTAAATTAGTGTTCTTTAATTAAATTTCAAGGAATTTTAAGCTGCTTTAGAAATAGTGTGGATTTAGATATAGTTATGGAGATGGTTAATGATAGTTTGGGTTTCATTAATTAAGATGATAATGTTATGAAATAGGTCATTTGAATGAAGAACCGGTTTTAAATTCAGTACTGGTCTGTCAGACTAGAAGCCTTGCTAAACTTGTTATGGCAGTTTTTATACATTCTATTTAATACAATGTTTAATTTGGTAGATGTTTTAAGAATTTCTACAATTTATTTTAAATTATCAGTCAATTTCATAGTCCTCCGTCAATCATAGATAGGCCTCCTAATTAATAAATATGTGCATTGTTATATTGCATTAAGATTTACATCTGGCACTTATCAGTTATAAATGGAACATTTTATAAGTTTGTCCAATGTAAATTAAAATATTATAGGTAAACACAATGTGTTTACCCATGTATTTCATCTGAACATCTCTAGCTAAGTTGGATTCAATACATTTTCTAGGAATAAAACGAAATATTATATTACTTGCTCTCATTTCATAAGTCATGTATACTGATTTTAAATAAAGCTAGTGGTATTATGTTTTTGTTTTAACAATGATGTTATAGTGA
Organism: Chloroclystis v-ata; assembly: GCA_963691955.1. NCBI lineage: Eukaryota > Metazoa > Arthropoda > Insecta > Lepidoptera > Geometridae > Chloroclystis > Chloroclystis v-ata. Next base: position 11,066,028 of record OY829905.1, read on the forward strand.
TGAAAACTATTATATACATTTTATTGTCACATACTCACATATGAGACATAAATAAAGTAATACATTGTTATCAGCAACTTGAATGAATTAATCATTAAACAGGAAGTGCTATGCTAAAAAATAACATGGTGCTCCCATAATGCCTTTATAACAAGTTATGCAACATTTTAGCCACAATAAATTGTTAAAACCCCAATATGTAATTTTAAAGTTAACAATATTGATATATGAGAACTTAAAGTTAAATAAAATTCAAAATGAATTCAGTCAAAACAAGTTAAAAATTTAGAATGCTCTAACTAAACCAAATTCTGCCAGACCATAATGAAAATTATCATACTGATAAACTTTTACTGTCGTAATGGAAATGATAGTAGATAAGCTACATGGCAGACATTTGAAAATAGAATTATGATGAATAATTTAAATTGGATTACTGTGAAATTCCGTAATTGACCCCACCTGTGTTTAGACCAGTATTCTCAGAGGCACCAGCGTTCTGCGGGGCTGGCATGGGCAGCGCGATGGGAGGCGCCTGCTCGCCCTTGGGCCGGCCCTCGCCGCCGCTCGGCTGCGAAGTCACGGGCTGCACGCCGTCCGAGTCATCGCGCTCCAGAGTGTGGTAGTCGCCGGACTCCTCCGGCGGACGCGGCTTGCATTTCCCGCAGCAACAGTTGCAGCAGCAACACAAGCAACAGCAGAAGTAGCAACCGGTCAATATTCCGCAGACGACAAACAGCGCCTTGCACCAAGTACTTGTAACTACGAAATAGGCGTTGACGTTTTCTTCCCCAAACTGTTCGGCAATGTAAAGTCCGAGGGAGCCGTAGTTATCGTATATGTTCCGTTTAGTAGCATCGCTGAGTATTGTATGGGCACGGTTTACTTCTTTAAACTTTTCTGCGGCTTCTGGATTATTGGGATTTTTGTCCGGATGAAATTTTAACGCTAATTTTCTGTAACTTTTTTTGACGTCGTCGGCAGTTGCTGTTTTTGGAACTTGAAGTATTAGATACAGGCTATCACCTGCCGTCGATAGTTTCCTTTTATCCATAACTGATGTAAGAGGGGGAACTGTGGTTTTCAATGGGATTTAGCAAAATTTAGTAAAATGATTACAATTTACTAATCCCCTTGCTGTCTTGTAATGAACGAATGAAATGAGTGAGTCAAGGAAATGAACTGACTGAAGAAAGAAAGAAACCACAGACAAATCGTAAAATTGTCTAGAGAGAGAAATCTTGATTTTATCGATAATTTGCTATTAAATTAATGTTTAATTAGTTACAGGTATTATATAAGACGTTGAGAAACTTTTTCTTAGGTCTTATTATAAGCTATATCATATAGACAAATTTTTCAGACTTATAAAATAAAAAGGACTCTAACTCGCCCCCAGATTTACATATAAAATAAATATTGCTGGACAATTCATACAGTAACATCTAGACCCGTGGTTAAGGGTGCTAGATTTCTGATATATATATATAGATTTTTTTATTATATAAACATAAGTATTACACTTGCATTTGCAGATTGTACAAATTTTTGTTCCGAGGCGGGAACGGGGAAACGAATCCGCAACCTCCTGCGTCGCAGACAGACCTTCGCCCGCTGTGATTAATTATCCATTGCATATCCTAACCGAAATACCAAATAGATTAATTTCTTTTTCTCCTAAATATTTCGGTCTGAGTTTTGTAATCTTTATTATCCTTCTCCTGGCGTGTCGAACGCGATCGTGTCGGATCTTAGTAGCTAGAATTAAAGTAAGTATTTTTAGAATTCTGTGACGTGTCGCATTACATCATATGTCTGTCACTGTCAGACGTCAGATCTTATAATTATTTATAATGTCATTTCAATGTTTTGCTTGTAAATAAACCTCGAATCTCGAATAGAAAATATCGTCTATATACATAAAAGAAGAGAAGTTCTTTCATACATCAAATCAATTAAATTGTCTTTCAAGATACAATTAACACTTTTAGGTACCTACATTATCATTATTTTGCTTTGGGGTTTCTTTAATTAATATAATAAAACTTCCTAAATAATGCATGTCAGGAATTGTATTCCACTCAAGGAATTTATATTCATTCATTAGTTTTAACCATTATTAATTTGTAAACTACTAGCTGGCTACACATTATGGAATTGTATGCACTTCAAGGAATTTATATTCATTTATTATGTAGTTTTAACCATTATTGATTTGTAAACTAATAGCTGACTCGCCCGCGGCTTCGCCCGCTTTATTCCCTTTCTTTATGTCAACTATTAAACCTTGCCTGGGCTACTACGACTATTTAAAACCAAAAGTATCTACATCGGTCCAGCCATTCTTGACTTTATAATTTACATTAATTACAACAAAAGTGGCATTGATTTTTATATATTATACCTTCATCTAATATATAAGAATCCATTATGTACATTTTAAAATTTGTACTGAGGAACTTAAACTGTCTAGGTTTTTGTTTATTAAAGGAATACATTAAAATTTCTGTATCATGTAATCTATTGGTGCTGATGCAGGCTTTTTATTTGGGTAAGTAAGTGCTCAGTGCAATCTCATTTAAACACTAAAACATGAGTTTTTCTAATATCATAACTAAGTACTTACAATTGATATTTATGTACTAAAATATTAGCTTGATGCTATTTTCTAATTTTTTTGTGGATTTTCAGGTTGCCTCCTTATAAAATTGGATTAGAATAAATAAATATTGAACTAGTAATTGAATCTAATAGAGACCAACGACTTTATTTTGTATTCTATCATGGGTCGAGGATTTCTCAAATTGTACCAAGGTCTATTAAATCGTAGACCTTATTTGGTACAAGCAGTGCAATCAGGTTTATTAATGGGAGCAGGTGATACTATATCACAAGTATTCATTGACGAGACTCCCATCAAAGATTTTGATTACAAGCGGATGTTAAGATTTGCCTCAATTGGATTTTTTGTTGCTGTAAGTCTATTATTTTATTTGACATAGGTACTTAGTAGATAAGATTATATGAAAATTTCTAAGTACATTTTTTTTTCTAGGGCCCAACTCTACGGGTATGGTATGGTATACTTAATAATAAAGTAGGATCTAAAGGTCCTAAAGTAGCTGTTATGAAAGTATTTTTTGATCAATGTTTTTTTGCACCATGTTTTTTGCCAACTATTCTGATTGCTGTACCTGCATTACAAGGTGAAAATTGGGAAACAATTAAGAGTGAAGTAAAAGCAAACTATTTTGATGTATTGAAAACTAATTACTGTGTATGGCCATGGGTGCAGATTGTTAATTTCTACTTAGTGCCACTACAGTATCAAGTACTCATAGCTCAGTGTGTTGCATTATTTTGGAATACATATCTATCATGGAAAACTAACAAAAAGGTACAAGTTATAGAAGTTAAGTAGAACTCTGTGATTTAGTTTAAGTAAGTTTTAAAGTCATTGTTACACAGGGGTGTTATTTTAGTTATTTTTATGTAGTTATTTTTAATGGTTCAATAAAAATTAGATAAAATCTTGCTTTTTAATAACAACCAATTTATTTTCTCCTTTTTGTATGGATTTTTAGTGAAAATTGGCATTATTCTAAATGGGAGGTCCCATTAACTAAGCATAGGGATTTTTTTTAAACACCAGACAATTTTTGATACAACCATATCAGTATCTGGCGTAGAACTAGTGAGAAGAAACAACATACCTACCTATAAGTATGTATTTTATAGGTAGTTCAAAGTGTACGTTAAACTAGCTTTGCGTAGTAATTATTATATGTTTTGTGACTAGCTATGGGATTCAAACTTTTTTATAGATAAAAGTATTAATTCTTAGTAAGTAGTTCATAGATATTAACTTAGTAATAAGAGGCCGGCGTCACGACGAATTGCCCATACAAACGAATACTTACCAAAATTATTTGTAATTCAAGCATATTTCCACGATATTCATCATCTCGGCCGTTGGACGTCCACTGCTGGACATAGGCCTCCCTATATGACTTCCAGTCATTGCAGTCGCTCGTAGCCTGCATCCACCGCGAGCCGACCGCCTTCACCAAATCATCAGTCCACCTTGTTGGTGGACGCCCAACGCTGCGCTTTCCGATCCGTGGTCTCCACTCGAGAACCTTTCGGCCCCATCGGCCATCTGTTCTCCTCGCTATATGGCCTGCCCATTGCCACTTTAAAGAGCTAATACGTTGGGCTATGTCGGTGACCCGCGTTCTCCTACGGATCTCCTCATTTCTGATTCAATCTCGTAGGGAAACCCCGAGCATAGCCCTCTCCATAGCCCTTTGAGCGACTCTGAGTCTGTTGATGAGGCCGATAGTGAAGCACCACGATATTATTGTATTATTATTATTAAAATAGTAGGTATGTATTTATCTAGGTCCCTATAGAGTTTTTAATTTTTTACTAAGTAAGTACCTACTTATTTTAAATGATTTTTTTTAAATCTCTATAGGTACCTATAGAGTATAAATACGATTTAAATAATAATAATACCGTGGAAATATGCTCGAATTACAAATAATTTTGGTATTACGTTTGTATGGGAAATTCGTCTCGACGCCGGCCTCTTATGTCTCATTGCTACACCTATAATTTCTTGGATGTAAATCGGAACGGTACGTTGATGACGACGTGACAGTGACAGATAAGATAATACGAGGTTACTAAAGCCTAAAGTGGCCTAAACTTCATGATTATTGTGCTATAGTTAGCACCGGTTGTTGTATCATATATTTTTATCTTAGAAAGAATAAAGAAAGATAGCCAGCCAGCAGCCAGTAAGTAATCAGTAGGTACATTGAATTTTATTTACTGGCATCATTTCAATATTCAGTGTCAAGTAAAAAAGATACTGTTCAGGTTATATTGAAAAACAAGCTTTTCAGGTTTTATTGTAAAATTTGTACATAAGATTCCCGGTGAGTATTGTAGTTTTAGAATTTCGCAAATTACTACTAATTTTGCATGGTTTATGGTTTGCTCATCATACATACACAGATAATTCATATTTTAATGTACATTGTTTGTGCATCTATTTCACAGTAGGATAGATCATGGATTGTATACTAAAAAGTTGTATTTTCAGGCCAATAAAATGGACAAACTTGAACAAGTATCATCCAACAAGATATATGGGGGCTATCAGAAAGTTTACTCTCATGAATCCTTGGAGCTACAATGCAAAATGAACTTTTCTATCTATTTACCTCCTCAAGCAGAAGGTGGAGATGTTAAGTTACCAGTTATTTATTACTTGTCTGGACTTACATGTACTGAACAAAATTTCATAGCAAAATCTGGATTTCAAAGGTAACTTAACATTTGAGTAAGTCATTGCATTTTTAAAAGTATCTGTTAATGACCATCATAAAAGCAAAAGCAAAAGAACACTGTATCAAAGGGGGACTGCTAAAAACCAAAGCATCTTACCTACAATTATATCAAATTGATAACTGCTAGCCAAAGGTCAATTGAAATATAAGTAGATAATACTACTTATTTTCAGTTCAAAAGTTAGATATGAAACTAAAATACATAATTGGATTTTCAGATATGCAGCAGAGCATGGTATTATTGTGGTTGGCCCCGACACCTCACCTAGAGGTGTAAAGATACCCGGTGATGATGAATCCTGGGACTTTGGATTATCTGCGGGCTTTTATTTAGATGCTGAGAAGGAGCCATGGTCAGCCAACTACAGAATGGGTAGTTACTTGAATAAGGAACTCTATGAATTGGTTATTCAGGCTTTCGGAAATGTAGTAGACCCTGAGAGAATTGGCATTATGGGACATAGGTAAGATACACTTTCATTCACTGACCTTGTAATTTTGTTATACTATCTACTCAACATACTCTCTAGAAAGATCAGTTATGTATATACAAAAAATCATTTAAATTAGTCAAGTTGTTTTGGAGAATTGTAAGTTACCTGTACTTATCAAATTAATAATAATAAATTTACTATGAAATAACGCAAATGGAACACAATCTATTAAATGAAAGGGATTTTTAACTAAGTGACATGGGTATGGAAATAATTTCTACACAAACTTTTTTTTAAATACCAAATTTATAAACATAGAATCAACATTAGTGAACATTCCTCAGGATTGGACTAATACAGACAATGTTACCAAACCATGATACACAGCTTTCAGCTCACAGTTTGCCCTGTGCTTGTCTTATGGGTATAGCATCGAATTTTATTAAGCATACTCAATGTATTCTATGTATGTTGATGAATAAGAACTTGTATTTCAAGTAACTAACACAGTGAAGGTTAAGGTAAACACCATGTGTACTAATTGTAATTAAATAATAAAATTATCATTACAGCATGGGTGGTCATGGAGCTCTAGTATCCACTCTCAAAAACCCAGGTCTATACAAGTCAGTCAGTGCGTTTGCTCCTATCTGCAACCCGGTAGCTTGCCCTTGGGGCGTTAAGGCCTTCACTGGGTATCTTGGTGATGACAAGACCAAATGGAATGAATGGGATGCTTCAGAGCTGGTCAAGAAGTACAATGGACCCCCACTGACCTTATTTATTGACCAGGTAACTGTTTATTTATCAATTAATGCACCTAGTTTAAAGGTTTTTGACCAATTCAAAAACATTAAACTTAAAGCACACATTACATAATACTCAGTCCCTCTCTCATCCAGATTGCTATTCGCATCTCTTATCTGTCTGTGCAAATACTATCCGCCATCTTGTAAAATATTGACTTATTTTTTCTTTTTCTAGGGTACTGCTGATAAGTTCTACATTGAGAAGCAACTCCTCCCTGAGAACCTGGTCCAAGCCTGCCGTTCAGTGGAAGTGCCTGTTATTTTGAATTTGCGAGATGGCTATGATCACTCATACTACTACATCTCCACTTACATAGGCGAACATTTTAATTTCCATGCGAAAATCCTTAAGTCATAGTTTGTTACTGTTTTAAAGATTGTTTTAGAAATCTTCTGTTTTGTTGCAGTTAAAGTAAATAGGATTATTGACTTATCTCAGTCATACAGTTTTCTTGCATTTATTGAATATACTTCACAAAAAAACCATGATACTCATTTTAAGAAATAAATGCTTATGTCCCTACCTCTCATAGGATACAGAAGAATATATTTTTGAATAAAATTGTTTATATTTTGTTAGGTGTTTTATTGGTTCGTTTCCACTTTAATAAATCGTTTTTTATAATTTCAACATTATTATACTCTAGAAATCCGACCTCAGTTACTTAATCCCAAATAATAACTAAATAATGATCAGGCTAGGCCTGAGACAATTATAAATACATATACATATTATATTCCATTACAATTGTTTTAAACAATACAAAACAATAATTTGTTAATCATCTACCGGTGTCGGTTTTTCTAAAGTTATGGTAATACTGTTGAACTTTGTCTCTGTTTCCCCAAATGTGGTACGAGCCCCAACTGCACCAGAATCTGAAAAAAGTATTTATTTTATTACAAGAAAGCGCGTTAATAATTTAGTACAAAAATACTGAGTTGGTAGGTATTTAAAAAACGTGCTTATTAGTAAATTAATTTTAACACTTAAACATTTTGAAGATAAAATTAGGGGAAACACTCAATAAGGATTATGAACATTTTAGAATGAAGACGGATCTCAAAATATTCAAGAACCTCAGCGTATATAAAAATACGGAAGCGGTAAACAACGCAATAAACAACACCCGCGTAGTTTTCCTGAAGATTTGTAGATCATAAAAAATCTATAATTGATCACCATCACGCCTGGTAAGAGGTGATTATACATTTCAAGTTTTAAAATATAAAGCTACTGCTAATTGCTACTTTAACTCAAAGAATTAATCCCACATAAAAATTTATTTAGTCAATAGACAGAGAAAATAAGAATATTCGAAACAAATATACATATTTGTAAGCATTGATATAGTAAAATCATCTTGCTTTGTCTGGGTTTCTCAAAGAATGGTAATATTGTACAGCCTTGTCTCTATGGGCCCAGATATGTTCAGTGCCCCAATAACACCAAATACTGAAACAAATTTAAACTAAGTTGAATTGGAATTTTACTTCGTGAGTTAAGTATACCTTCGACTACCTTTGAAATCGACAGTTTAATAACTTAACATCACACTATTGCTGACACAAAAACTTCTCTCTTGACGAGAGATATCAGCCTTTATTCACCACTGTTAGTGATGGCTGTTGTTGTAGCGCAAAAGGCTGTATAGCTTCGGCCATTTTGAAAACAAATAAATACACCAACAGATGGCGTTACTGGCAATAAATCATGAGAATCAAAGCTACACAGTACAAAAACATAAAAGATTCTACAAAAATATAGGAATAAATGTGTCGCTCCCAATCACTCTGGTCAAATGCGTGTTGCTAAATAATTTACTATAGTATAACTTTGTATGTATCTACCATGACGTGTGTATATCTATATTACTTACTACGTAACGTATATATAACTAGTTAGATATATATATGTGGCTTACATTCCGAATAAAGCACCACCAAGATGGGCCGCGTGGTCGAAAAATTTCCATCCAAACAATATTCCAGCGAAGTCCACAGCCATTATAGCTTTTATAGCCTGAAAATAAAAGTTCACAGTTGTTAAGGAACATTTATGTATGTAAATTTAAGTATGAAATGGCGTAAGAAGCCCAGATGAATCTCGGGTATATATAATTCTGCTATAAGTGTGTATGTCACTGAAATGTACACTATCACTATCAGCGCCCAAGACACACGGGCATGCACTAGCCCGGGCATTGAATGTGTTAATTGGGTGGCGCCCTGGACGGTAAAGAACTTTAGATTCACAATTAGCTTGGCAGATGGCGCTGCAGTCGAACTACTAGCTAGTGTGTTATAATTCTGTGTTCAAACTTTGATAAATATTGTCATTTCTAGGTTCATATTAAGAGCCTTGTGACTTTACGAAGTTTTGCGAAATTGGATATTTTATGCACCACGTGACCGGCGCGTCACGCGAATTCTATGAAAAATACTAAATGATCTTGATACTTCGTCGATCTAAAACATACAAATATACTAATAATTATTTTAGATCTGTAGAAAATGGCATCGAATAAATTCCATTTTATTGAGTGGATTTTTTTTCAGTTTCATTCCGAAATAATTATTATATTAATGTTTTTATTTAATTGATAGGTGTTTAATATATTTTCCTAAATTCAAAATGGTGGATATTTTTATTTCAATATTTGAATCAATTATGTTTTATCTTAATAATATCAATATTTATTTTAAATCTGATTGATTATTTGAAATCAATTAAGTAGGTACATAATTTTAAATTAAAACATTCATGATTAATAATTATATATATAAGAATAAAACTGAAAATAGTCTTATTGAAGTTAAATGTCCTCATTCATCTCATCTTATGGGCTCATTTTTAAACCGATTCTTCTGAAATTTGGTGTGTAGGTTTGTAATTAAATGTTTTTTTTTTGTCGAATGTTGGGACTTTATGTAAGTTCGAAAGTCTAAATTGAACGTACTAAATACAAATTCTAATTATAACAAAACAAATAAATTATATTACCTATATTTAAGTTGCTTGTTTTGTTAGATGGTATATTTGTGTTTGAATAAATAAAAGTTTCGTTAATGAAGGTTTTAATTATGTTTAGGTATTATTTTTGTAGTTTCGAACTTTATATTTATTTTTATATTTATTGGTATCCATTTATCTACATATGTCATACACAGATGTAGAATATCCATTTATCTACATATGTCATCTTGAATAATTCCCATTATATTTTTATTTTGATAAACTATTTATTTTTATTTTATTACGAACTTATTTAAAATATTTAATTTTTATATTAAAAAAAACCAACCCGCACTTGGCCAGCGTGGTGAATTAAGGCCTAATCTATCTCGTCAAGAGAGAAGTCCCTATCCCAGCAGTGCGAACGTGAATAGGGGTGTTATTTTATATACAGGGCGTTCCAAAATTATGGGCCATGAAGGGGAAGTACCATATATATCGTTGATAGTGAATTTTGCTCAAAGAAGACTTCATTTTATTTTAAAAAGTAAGTAATTTAATTAATTAATTTACAAAAAAAATGTTTCATGTTTTTTATTTGATTAAAATAATTAATTTCACGTTGTTCCTTTCTTTTAAAATACTATGTTACTTAAGCAGAGTTATTATTTTTTAGCTATTCTTTCGATTGGTATCATAAAAATAGAGTTTTTTTTTCTACATGTAAGTCGGTTCGATTCCCAGACAAAGCAAGTAATTTTCAGAAAATCTATAAATCCAGAATTACTAACTTTTAAAAATAAAATGAAGTCTTCTTTGAGCAAAATTCACTATCTACGATATTTAAGGTACTTCCCCTCCATGGCCCATAACTTTGGGACGCCCTGTATTTATTAGAAAGGTACAATTATTTAATGTTTACAATAAATAATATATTTATTAGAAAGGTACATTATTTATTGTTTACATATTGGATACTCGGTAAAAATAAGAACAAAAAATTACGGAATATTTTCTTTGTAATAAATATTATGGAAATCTATACTACAATTATCAAGCTGAGGAGATTGCTTGTTTATTTGTTTGAACGTGCTACTCAGGAACCGCGGGTCCGATTTAAAATATGATTTCAGTATTGGATAGTAAAATGATCGAAAAAGGCTATAAAACATAAACTAGTAAATAACGTAAAAACGCAAGCGCAGCTGTCGGCGGGTCGGCAAGTTAGTCATAATCTAAAAAAATCATAGGCATAATTACATTTAGTCGTTGGACGGTTTCACCAAAAAAAGTTGCCTTGTTGTTTTTTAATTAGGATAGATAACTTTAGATATGCAATCCACATCCTACAGCATAACCTCCAAATAAATAAGGTAAAACAAGATGACAATGATGTGGTACAATTCTTAGGCCAGCAACATTTGGTACAATTCTTAGGCCAGCAACAACAATAATTGACCGTTATCAATAAAAATAACAATTGATCGTTATCAACGGATCAACTTATGTCGGTCGTAGTATCGCAATAACACATACACGCACACTAACAGCGTTTTTACAGCAATTGACAGTCCCACACACTGACATTTTACGAAATATTTCTATATTTTATTCAAGAACAACCGACATAGGTCCGACCTCGACAAGCGCTCGCGCGGTACTAAATGGAAAAAGCCGGCTGAATGAAAAAACTACTAAATTATGGTAGTTTTATTTTATTCATAAAAAATTACCAAAACCGTTCTACAAATTAAAATTAATATCATAGTTTAAGCAAATGTTGATAAATATTTTGATATAAATATGACGTCCCATTGATTTAGAACTTCGGAGTTATTGAGGTTTGTTTCGAAGCATTTTCGGTTGATATTAAATTCGGTATATCTTTAGAATAAAAGCATTTAACGAAAATGTACTCTACTCTAAATGAAGAATAGGATATACGTAACATAATAAAAAATAGTTTTATCGCCCATATTCATTAGAATCTACAAATTAGAGCTGAGAAAACAGGTCTTCGATCGTTTTTTACGAAACATGTATCCGGAGAATGATTATTACTCAATATATAAACAAGTTATCTAAAATGTTTCTTACTACTTTTGTAGAGGAGAAAACGAACTATTATAAAGATGTAATTGTAATATCAAACAACTAACGCAAACCATAGAATTAGGACGAGAAAACCGAACAATTTCGCGATTTCACGTAATAGGCCTCTTAAGGTATTAGTAAAAAAAGTAAGTATAGATAGTTACTTAAGTTTATGAATACTTTATTTTTATTCTACATTTTTAGGGGCTTTTTTATGCCAGCCCTGTGTTACAAATATAAACCTAACTTAACTTAGATCTAGATCAAACTACAGATAAATGATTTCTAATACTTACATGACCTGCAGCAAATGTGTACATCGGCAAGAATATGATGCTCAGTTTAGTTTCAGGGTACTGCACGCACACATACGACAGCACAGCCATTATTGCTCCAGACTGAAACATTCAACTTAAGTTAATCTTCTATCTATTACCATAATAATAATAAGTCAGTTTAACGACATTAAGGCGAGCAAACAGGTGTTTTAAGGACATAATTAATAAAACTATAGGAAACTTGCAAAACTGACCTAGTCATTAGTTCAGAAACTTACCGCTCCAAGACTCAGTCCTGGTTGGTTCACAACAACTTTGTAGCAAAAACTGGCAAAGCTGCTAACAACAGCCGAGCTCAAATACAAGGCTGTGAATTGCTCTTTACCCAGGGCTGCTATTGCGGCTGTGGACATTAGAATATTTCATATGTTAGGTATTTCTCACTCATATTAGTGGCTTCTCTACAGAATCAATACAAAAGATGCACATCCATGGCCGGGGGAGAAACAGAGCTGCCAAACTATTACTTTTTAAATTTTCATGGTTTTTAACAATCTTTGAACATGATTTATATGTATATGTATGTGTTTATATATACAGATTTTTATCACCTGGCAAGAAGCTGTACAGCACATACATGTTTGCTGCTAAATGCAGGGGAGAATGGTGACTGAATGTTGACAACAGCATTGGTAAGCAAATTGCACCTAAAACAGAAGATTAATTTCAGTATATCACACTTATTATTATTTACACACACAATTAACATCAGTCAATAACTTTTACTATAGGTACTGACAATTAAAAAACAAGGTGTATTTAATAAATATAACACACAGCTCAAAATATACTTTCACCAATAAAGAAAGACATATTATTTGTGAATATATAAAGCATATATTCTGACAGAGGTGTTATTTTGTGGCTTCATTTTAATGCAGATGAAACTATTTCCTGGTAATCTTCTACTTATAAGGGATGAATTATATTAGACCGGGCCGTGTCCGGGGCGTGCCGTGTTCAAATTTCAAAAGTTCAACATTTCAAATCCGTGCCCCGTCCAGGCCACGGATTTGAAACGTTACATACATTTTATATGAACCAGTTTATATTACACCGGCCCGGACACGGCATGCCCCGGACACGCCCTGGTCTAATATAATTCATCCCTAATATAAATACTTACTACTCTGAGGGTTGGAGCAAAAGTACTTGATCATAAATGGCTGCCAGGCCTTTACTCTCCATGCACCAAAAACTAAAACATTGGCAGCCAGAATTGGATAAAATACTTTTTCATTATTATTTAGGGAGTTCCACCATTTCCTTAATTGACTTGGCTCTTTTTTCTGTAAAAAAAAGTAGATTATATCAAAAGATATTCATACAATATAAGCATATGAAGTCCCTATGTCCCAGCATGTGGGAACGTAAATAGGGTGATGTTGATGAAGCATATGATGGTAAACTGTACACATTATGTATGTAACTGTATGCAAAGGAAACAAAATTTTAATAAAAAGTTACTTGTTTGGTGTCAGAATTACTGGGATGAATCGTTTATACAACAGTGACATATACATGATGTGATGGATAATGATAAAGTAGGCATTTAATTAATATTTTAATTTTAATTATTATAATAGTAGTATTAAGGCAAAATTTACTTTTATTGATTATATTACAATTACTTTGAATAAAAAGGTCAGAATTAATGGTATATTATCAGAATGAAAACCAACCATTGATGATATAAACATAATGTTTATAGACTATTATATAAAATAAAAATTAATAAATAAACATAGCTGAACATTCACACAGCAACATATAGCCCTGTTGTACAATCTAGCTAGATTTCTGATATACTTAATAGAATTATTCCTAACATACATACATACTTTACTTACAAATTGAGCATAAACCTTTTTCTGTTGATTTCCTAGCCATGTTCCAGGCTTTTTGAACAGTGTATAGGCATGAGATCTTAAGTTTTCATACTCCCAAATAACACTTCCAGCCAAACTGGCAGCGGATACCTGAATATAAGTTTAATGTTAAAAAAAATATAAAAAGTATACACAGGTACTTACAGAACAAATAATTTTTGTTCTAAAATTATATTACATACCCCTATTGTAAAGAATAATGGTTTGAGTAATTTCTTTGGATATAAGGGTGTAGAGTCGAAGGGAAAAGACTCCAATGGGTCTTGTTCTAATTTTCCCCGACGACCATTTCTTCTTGCATTGTGAAGCGAGTTCTGAAATTGATTTCGTCCAAACCCGACGAAGGGTTGCTTCTGATTCAGCAGATGAGGCCTACTGAAATAAAGCAAACAACATTACAACTCTGTCCCTAACCTAAAACAGAAAACCAAAAAACTTACAAGTTATTCGATAATTCAGCGACCGCCCAGGCATTTCTAAAAAACATGTTAATTTTTATATTTTCTTCTGGTACATTATTTTATACAATGGTTTCTACTTGATTCACAGATTATTTTTCTTACAAAATTTTCAAGAAAATTTCAAATCAAAATACAGTGCTAAATGTTTTTTTGTTTTTGAATGTTTAAATGTCGTGTGCATGTCAGTTTGATTGACAATTTGATTTGGCATTGATTGATAGGAACTAATGTCAGAATTAAGTTGACAGCTGACTAGACTATTCAATTCATCATAATTTTTCTTTAGATTTTTTGTATGTTTTATGGCGGGAAATTACTTATCTCTTGCCGTGAAAAAAATATCATTATCCTTCAGGATTGCAGGCAGAATATTTACTGATATATCAAAAAACGGGTAGCAACATTGTTCTGCATACCATAAAGATCACCAACCCGGATGGTAAACAAAGTGAGTGCGCTATAAGCGCAACGATGAGAAAAACAGCGTGAGGTAACCCGCGGTGGCTAATTGTCTCCAGACACAGTGACTAGTTTTCTCTGTTTTTGCGTCTGATGTGCCGATTATGTTAAGAGTAAGGATCTGGTCTTAGGCAATATTTATCCATCGAATATAGGGTTTTAGTTATTTATTATCATATTTATCGAAATTAATATCGTACGAATAATTATTATAGACGCATACCGCTGCTAATTGAGGACCTAAGCTCTGTGGCGCGGACCAGAGGTGCTGCTTGCGATACAAGAGGTTGTGGGTATGATTCCCGCCTCAGTAAAAAATGTTTATTCACGCCTTTTTAGCCTTTGTAGGTATTATATTATGTTTCGGGTGATATAAATAACTATGGAAAAACTATACTTACTTACTAAATGTATTGTAGGTAGGTACATGTTTAGCCATGGCCGGAGTTAGATGTTGATGTGTCGTTTGAATATAGTATTTAGTTATTTCGATAATTCTATGGTATTTTTGGCCTTTTTATTTCTGTTGATTCCATTATTTTAAATCTAAAAGTGTTATGTGTTACTGGTTTAATAAAATGAAGGTCTTTAATTAATAAACATGAATTGGGAATAAGCGACTCGTTTCTAGGTCAACTTAATTAATTAGGTACAAATCTATCAAAAGATTGGGCAGCTGTACCTAACTAAAGATTATTTTAAAGCTATATACGTAGGTAGTAATAATGATAGTGTTAGGATTATGCTTTGTTAAGTTTAATGAGTGGTTAAAGTTAAAGCGCCCGTTAACCTACAAAGACCGGTAAGTACGTGTAGGTACATAAAGGAAGGGCCTCTTTTCATAGCAGTCAAACAATTTTATTGACAATCGAGGGTTGCTGAGGTGGGGTGCTCTGGCCTTGGAGTGCGCATGCTCCATTCAGTTCGGGGCAAGCGTGACCCTTGCCAACTTCAGTGTTCTTCCGAGAAGCAACCGCTTACCGTGCTTTACACCATAGCGAAATTTAGGACTTTAAAATCCTACATCTAATCAAAGTGAGTATCGCAATATTCAGTGAAAATTTAATGAAGCATTTGTGTAAGTTAACTCACAGCATCGTAGTTAAGCCGTAATCAATCTCAAGGACCGCTCGTTGGACACGTGTTCTAATTAGGAAGAATCTGCTTTATAATTTTATAAATTATTTCGGGTAAAGTGATGTAATAGACTTGGATTAAAAGATTAACGACATCGTTAGATCGATGGTATATTGTATAATGGAGTTAGTTACTACGATATTTCAATAAACATGTATTTTACCGCGAAATATCTCAAATGGCGGAGATTTGGAGAATCAATAACATGTGGAAAATGGACTTGGAGAAAATCTATTCTGTTTCAAAAGTGGAAAAACACTTACGTCGTGTTAGTGTAGGTGTTATGAAAATGAATATGGAAATTAATTGTAATCTAGACGCTGAATAATTAACTATAATTTATCTGCTACGATAAGAGAGTTAATAAATGCATAATTTATGTAGATAGAATAAAACAGTGTGTCGTTCAAAGAACTTAGTTAATAATATTGATAAGTGAGAATTGTGTTATACATTATTGAAATAACTTTATGTTGCAGAAATGATGAAGCCGAAGTTAACCAGACATCGTTTCCTTCACGAAACATCACTAAGAGACTTCGTCTTGTGACGCATATAAGCTAGGACACGATAATTCTACTATTTTCGTAAAAAATATTTATTCAAGCCTGATGTATTGAATTGCAGTTAACTTTATTAATTTGATAGTCTATAAATTGTAATTCTGTTTATTTTTGTACGTGTCTCTACCAAGTGCTTACAAATTAGTTTAGGATTAAGGAGTGATAAATTGTTTAGAAAAAAAAATATGTGAGCATAGCTTGTTGTTGTAAAATCGGGAATCGGTGCTATAAAATATTTGGATACAGAGAAGATGTTATAGAGGAAAGTAAATTATTTTTTTGAGATGGAACCGTACTCGGATGAATTATTTTGGCTGGTAGTATGCGGGTTTATCGTGGCATTTATATTGGCTTTCGGGATAGGCGCTAACGATGTGGCCAACTCGTTCGGGACCAGCGTCGGCTCCAAGGTGCTCACGCTCACGCAGGCCTGCATCCTCGCTACGATCTTCGAGATTGCTGGCGCTGTTCTCATCGGTGAGTTTACCATAATCATACAACTTATATCATCATCTCCGTTTCAATCTATCAATCAATCAAAAACGCTTTATTTACACCAAAACGTAATATAAGTACAACCATTAAACTAAAACTACAGTAGGTACAATGGGCGGCCTTATCGCTGTAGAGCGATTTCTCCTTTCAGCCATGAATTAGAGCATGTGTTAAGTGCAGTTAAAATAAATGAATATGAAAATGATTCTGTACTAAATATAACGGTTAGGTACCTACTGTTAAACAGGTGCGTTACCAAAATCTTTACAACTTAAATTTGAATATCAGCGAATTTTATACCTCATTGTGTTCTATTCCTCAGTATCAATGACGTATATTTCGTACTTGTTCCTTTTGTCATTTGTTTTGATGTACAATTAAGCCCTAATTTCACCAAGCTCTGTTTGTTAGTTTAACATCCATTAAGTAATTAACAGTCCATAAATATACGTAAACTGACAGTGATTAAACATGACGGGATGTTAAATTAACAAACAGAGACTGGTGAAATTAGGTCTAAGTGTTTTTGTATTTGTATATTCCAGGATACAAAGTATCAGACACAATGCGCAAAGGCATCCTGGACGTGAGCCTGTACGCTGACGGCGGAGAGAAGCTGCTGGCGGCCGGGTGCCTCGCGGCGCTGATCGCCGGCGCGACCTGGCTCATCGTGGCGACGGCGCTGCGGCTGCCTGTGTCGGGCACGCACTCCGTGGTCGGCGCGACTGTGGGGTTCACCCTCACGGCTAAGGGGCCTGTTGGAGTGCGGTGGTCTACGCTTGGCGCTATTGGTAAGACAGACTACCTAGTAGACCTTAAAGATGAAAGTTTGCTATGTATTGATTATTTTTGATCCGTACTACAGGTTAGGTGGTAGGTACCTATTCTTAAAGACGAATGACCTTAATTAATTACCATATATTGTAACGATTAAAAACACCAAGTAGGTACCTATACAGATAATTTTTTCAGTTTAAATAAGTACTTTTAATTTAGGAATTTAAATAAAGATAACTTTATTTATGTGAAGTAAGAATTTGTGACGTAAAAAGATTATCAGTATCACCTATTTACCGACGAGTTAAGTTATTAGTAACTCTCGTCTCTGACTGTAGGTGAGGTCATAAGTCATAACCTTTCTACGTCTCGGTATTACCTACCTACCCATGTTATAACATATATACCGAGGATAAAACACAAGAGAGACAATTCAGTTGAAAAATAAATATAGGTACTTATCATTAAAACATTATCTCAGACATCACAAAATATTGTATCGGTCGTTAAACCGGCTAAATTGTGCTAGGTAACCCACATACTTATGACGAGCAACATATTTCCATAGAACGCGTATGTAAACAAACGAAGGCAGTTAATGTCACCAAGCAAGGTTAGTAAGTACTCACCTACTAAGCAAAATAGGACAGAGCTTTTGGCAAGTTGACCATTAATGTCTACCTTACCAAGCCCTCGCTGTAAAACTACATCGTAAATATCACACGGTATTAATCTGGTGAACTGTTCATTATACTAAAATGGTTTCATCTTTTTTCTTCCAAACAACACTGTGGTGCAGGCCTAAGAATTAAACGGTTCACGATAATAGACAAAATATACTTACCTACCTACTCTAAAAACTAGTTAACGTTAAGAAACACATTGATTGCGATTTTTAAACCAAGATGAACATGAAACGGGTAACATACCATGATTTAAATGTTTTTGAGTTACTTACCCGGAGAACATAGAGAGAGATTATATTCTTTGCTCTCTTTCCATCCAAAGGTTGCCTGGAAGAGATCGCTCTTTAGCGATAAGGCCGCCCATTGTACTTGTTTCTTTTGTTGTTTTTGTTATTTTTGTTTCTTTGTTTTGGTGTGCAATAAAGTGTTTTGTATTGTATTGTATTGTATATTGTTAAAAACCATGATAATTTTAAAAGTTATATCAAGTAGTGGATCATTTCTTCAAAAGTCTACTTTATCTATTTGTATTAACTCTAAGAGAACCTTTATGAAGGAAATAAATGAATATTTTATTTATTATTATTATTTCAGTTGCTTCCTGGTTCATATCTCCAGTGATGAGCGGCGTAGCGTCGGCGCTGATCTACTGGTTGGTGCACAACTTCATACTGAAGACACACGATCCCCTGAACGCTGGTTTAAAGGCGCTGCCGTTCTTCTACGGAGCTACTCTCGCAGTCAACGTGTTGAGCGTTGTGCACGATGGGCCTAAATGTGAGTATAAGGAAAGCTTAATCTGATTTTTAGATTAAGCTTTCCTTTGATTTTTTCACTTTAATATTTAATGTTTTGAGTATGTACGAACGTAACACAATGAAATAACTGAATGGATTTGGATGAAAATATAAAAGATCTGAAAAAATTTCACCGTGAAAAAATAATGTTATTTGGGCAAGACTGTGTGGCGGAAAACCTGCTAATAGGTAATTATTTGTAAAGGAAGTTTGAAAACAACATTAATATTCTATCCCTACCATCAATTACCTTTATAGGTATTAGGCTTGTTACGTTTTTGGCAAAAACTATAACATATCCAAATATCCTCTCTTCGACAGAACTTATATCTTAAAATACCTCAACTAAATACCTTAATTAGCCCGTTTGATAATTGTTACAGTACTGGCAATGGATGCGATACCTCTTTGGGCAGCGTTCGTCGGGTCTGTGGCGTTGGGTGCGCTGACGGCAGGTCTCGTGCGCTGCTTCCTGGTGCCGTATTATAAAAGGAAGCTTAACAAACAACCTCCAGTCAATTTCTCCTTAGGCGTATCAAATGGTAAGAAATGTGATTACTGAATAGCCCCTATTGATTCATAACGCGATGATGTACCAAAACCAAACTGCTGTCACATAAACATAAGTTAAGTTACTCACGCTTAAACTTTTGGATGGATTGAAATATTATTCCTGAAAGCACTTCCTTGTATTTTGAAAAGTAATATCTATCATATAGAAGCGAGGGAAGAGCATAGTTTAGTAGCTACGTATCTTGTATATGATAAAAAGATATTAATTTTGTCTGATAATATTTTTCAGAAACGACTCCGGCCAACACTCCGACCCACTCAAACAAGGGCAGCGTACCACAACAACCAACGTCCCTCCTATCAGAAGATGGCAAAGTCCTCGAAGTCATCGAAGAATGCGCTGAAATGGTCACCCTCAGCGAAGCGGATAAATCCTCCCTCGGAATCATGAACGCACGGAACCTCGCTCTACTGGCGACCATGGATGACTGCAGCATTTTATCTCGCAGCCTCAGCCCTCCGAACAAGTCTAGACTTCAGCTAATTGACGCGGATCCCCAAATCAACACACTGAAATACATTGATGAGACTCTGAGCTGCTGTAAGAGCTTGGATTCTACTCAATTGATGGGAATGGGCGAGAGTTACGGATCGGGGAATGGTTTTTTTGGGGGGTCATGTGATACGATAGCAAAGGGCGAGTTTGATAGTCTCGCAGCAGCAAGAGCAGGGCCTACTGTGGAGTTTGAATCACCAGCACCGAGAATTGAGCAGGTAAAGTAGTTTTGTTACATTCTAATTGTATATTGATGACTCCTTGTGCCTGATTTATAATGTTGGATTTATCAAGATATCTAAGTAATTTATTTTGAGTGAACATGTTAATTTAAAATAAATTAATTATACGCACTAATAGACGGCGTGAAACAAGATTCTGATGTGTTGAACGAGATCTAGTCACTATAGTTCCATCGCCATTCGAGTAAGATAGGGATCGAGTTTCGATGACTCACGTGCCATAGCCGTTATCGCCTTTATGGAAAAACATCTGTAGGTTCAATCATATGATCAAACATATAATACCGAAAATGTCAAAAGGCGATCATAATAATCGTGTCCTAATATTTTGATAAGCTCAATAACAACATAGTTCGATTTATTGGTAAAAAGATGTCTTAAATCCAAAGTGAGGTTTATCTAGACACTAGACTACTTTGGTCTCGAACAAATTTGAGATTAGGTTTCGTAATTAAAAAAAAAAGAATTAATTATTTTAATAATTAAAATTAAATAAATTATTTTATTAATTAAAACTAAATTATCGATTTTAATTCTCGTGAAATCCCCTCAGGTATCAGAATGCCCCGCGTGGCACGTGGAGCGCGACCCGAGCGCGCGGCAGGTCGGCCTCACGCCCAACTCCAGCGCGGCGCCGCTGCTCCGCGCCGCCTCCCCGCCCGCCGCGCCGCAACCACCGCCCGAGACATACCAGCTGTTCTCATTCCTACAAGTCCTTACTGCTACGTTTGGTGCCTTCGCTCATGGGGGTAATGATGTCAGGTAATAGTCCAAGTGATCTTTAAGATTTTATGGAAATAAATGACATAAATCTTTAATAACTCTTCATCGTAAAATTATCGAAGGACTAGGCGACCGTTTGCCGATTTTTATTGATCGCAATAAAAAGTGGAATTTAATAATGATTACACAAATATGGATATGCTGGATAATTTCCACAGCATCATCTACATTTTCCCGGGACAGGAATCGAGACCGCAACGCTGCGTCTGCTCAAAGATCGTCACAATAGCAAGCAACACATTGAAGAATTACCTGTTCAGCTATTATGTACGCATTCAAAGGATTTTCCTAATAGTTACCTTCCAAAACGAAATAAAACTCAAATATTAAATCATATTATTAGTCTCCAGAATTCTGGGACACTAAAGACTAATAATAGTGATCTATTGTGATTTGTGATCTATTGACAAATCATTTAACTTGTGAATCTGTGATGTCAGCAACGCCATCGGCCCTCTAGTGGCGCTCTGGCTGCTGTACAGCGAGGGCGGCGCGCACGCTAAAGCAGAGACCCCCCTCACGATCCTGTTGTTCGGCGGAGCGGGCATCGCGCTCGGCCTGTGGCTGTGGGGACGACGCGTCATACGCACCGTTGGAGAAGACCTAACCAGTATAACACCAGACACGTAAGTCCAGAAAACAAGTTTATTAGTTCAGAAGATTGCTTGGCGGTGCAGCTCTGCCGGGGAGTAAACTCGCCAGTGTTCATGGGCTTCGTAGGTGGCTGTTAGAATTTTTTTTTATGAATATTTTAATAAATTTAATTAGGTAATTTTTTTAAGCTTTAAGATAAATATTGTACATCCGTAATCAATGGATAAAACTGTTGATTCTAAGTGTTAATTATAAGATATTTTGTACCTACACAATTTGAACAAGAAAAACATTTCATTTCACTGATACATGTTATACATAGAATAGATGCGATTAAAATCGTCACGAGAGAAAGCTACCATGAAAAGAGCTACGGGAGAAAGCCTACGTAGAATAGGGATTGTGCTACAAACTCTACGCGCCGTAGCAAATGCTACGCTTCGTAGGTTGATCTACAACGCTATGGAAAACAAACACTATGGATAACAGCGTAGCACATGAATGTATGATGTAAATTTGTAAATAATGTTATATACTAGTTAGAGCAATTCAATAGAATTTTAATAAAAAATATTTGTTCCAGTGGATTTACGATCGAGCTCGGAGCGGCCCTGACGGTTCTAGTGGCGAGTAAAGCTGGACTTCCGGTCTCAACCACGCACTGCAAAGTTGGTTCCGTGGTCTGCGTTGGACATTTCTCCAAAAAATCCGTAGATTGGAGCTTATTTCGGTAATATTTAGAATATGTAAACATTTCCACAGAATTGACTTCCTTATTGAAATGAAAAGAAACTATATACGTAATCTTAAAGCATTAAAGCTCATTCTAGCTTATCTCACAATTTTTTATTTTCTAATTTTGCGTAAAACTTATTCTACCGTTACCAATACCGTTTCCAATCGAGACGTTTAATTAATTTATTTATATTTGTTACAGGAACATAATTTTCGCGTGGGTGGTGACTGTTCCAGCGGTAGCGGCCATAGCGGCACTCTCGATGTTGGCCTTAGAGGCGTTTGTCGTCTGATCTCAATTACTAGATTAACATTTGTAGAACACTCGATACCCAATCGAAAATAAACCTTAGCAGCATTTACTCTTACCCAAAAACAACTAAGCGTTTAGGCATGTAACTTCTTGGACCTAAGATCAGACAATTAGGTAATTTCTATTTTTTCATTGTTTTGGTGATACCGACTTCTTCGCTCTACGTTGTTTATTAATTTCTATGCATAACAATTAAAAAAATTGTACAATATATCTGATCATTATATTTCTTAAGCACATTTATGGAAGAGCCTGGAAGAGATCGCTCTTTAGCGATAAGCCCGCTTATTATTTTTGTAGTATAAAAAAAAATGCGGAGCATAGAGTTGGTTCTCCAACAGTGTTTATGCATGCATATTGTTTATGTTTGATTAACTCTAATTCTTTATGACTGTAATAAATAAATAGATAAGTACTCAATACTGTATGTCCTGTCTAAAATCTTAAGAACCAAAGAATAGATTAGTTCACCGTGTTATGTATTTAAGCCTTTAAATGTTGGTGACGTCTGATTGGGAGCGTGTTATTTGTGCATAAACTAGATATTTTGTTGTACTCGTAAAAGCGGTATGCAGCATAGAAACTTTGTTATGTGTAATTTTGGCCGAAAAACACCAACACTTTGATAAGGGTGAGAGTTGATTTAAAAATTCGTTAGCTTTTTAATGTTTTGAAGATGACCCCGAACAAATAATACAGTTTTCAGAGATTTATGTGGTGGAGAATATTATGTTTAAGTAAACAGTTTTCAAGGGGTCAAATTATAAGAGCTTGTAAGAAGATTGGATATGAAACGATGTCGAGAGAGTGTGGGCCAGTCATTTAGGTATAAGGAATAGTCTTATTCGTGTACGAGTCTAAACTACTAATTTAAGATGACATAATTGTTGAATAAAGACAGTTAAAAAGAAAATGATTATTATTTAACTAGCTTTCGGCCCCTCGGCTTCACCCGTTCATATTTTCCTACTGTAAAAAGGGGCTAGTATCAGTAGTCCGATGATGTAGTCCGATTATCGGACTACTGATACTTTTTTGTATCAGTAGTTCAGTAGTACCCAAGAAAATGAAATATTTCTAACTTAATTATATCATTTTATTTTTATGAACATGCAAAATATAAAGCTATTTTATACAAAAATATAGGTATTATATACAAAAATATAGAAACACAATTGGAGTTGACTGGTGGAAAAATAGGAATACCTATATTTTTGTATAAAACAGCTAAAATATAAATTTTGCATGTTCGAAAAAATAAAATGATTTAATTGAGTTAGAAATATTTCATTTTCTTGGGTAAAGTGAAATAAATAATAAAATTTATAAACTAAAAGGCTCAGTAGTATTTGTTATGTTTTACGATAATTTAATCCGATAATCGAACTGTTGAGACTTTTTAAGTATCAGTAGTCCGAGGATTCTGAAAAATTGAAATCATCGAACTACTGATACAAAAAAGTATCAGTAGTCCGATAATCGGACTACATCATCGGACTACTGATACTAGCCCGTAAAAAGTAGGTTTCAAATAATCCTTTTCATGATTATAAGCTATATCTTCACAGTCCACACAATTTTAAGCCATATCAGTTTAGCCGTTCTTGAGTTATAAATATTGTAACTAACACAACTATCTTTTACCTATTAGTTTTTCCTGTTTACCTAAGGCTTGGATTTGGATGGATAATTAGCGTAACTATTGTCGATATCTATCAGTTTTATTATCACGAAGCTGAGGTGTACTATACATATTTACGACACCACACGGCCAGTACAATGAGAACAAACTTCTACTACCTCACACGTGTGTCCTTCAAAAAGCTCCCAGTCGATATCATAACATAATATCTAAGAGGCGATTTGTATGTTTGTATAAATATCAAACTACTACTAGACTTTGAACATACTTAGACGTCTGGGACAAAGTAGGTATAGGCTATTTAAATTCTTGCTTATAATAAGACGTGCCCCCCATACTAAATTATTATCGCGGACGGTGTCGCGGGCACAGCTACTAATTTATACAGTAAAAAACTCGAAGGTATAAAGCTAGATAGGTACAGTGCTACAGACAAGACAGAGAACTTACAACATTTTTTATTAACGATTATTGTTTAGGCAAAAACTGCGTAGAAACCAAAGCTATGTTTGGCATGTAGACATGCCAAATACTAGTTGCTCTTTATCTACGAGAACCGATTTAGAAACATTTATCTTTATCGTGGGAAATTGCATAAATTAAGAAACCATTATTTTTTACTTGTGTTCAATCAAACAGGAATTTATCATCGCGATACGATAACCTCTTCGGGAAATCCTAAACTCTGAACGGGAGAAAAACCGCGTTGGCGCAACAGTAAACAAAAACAACATCTATCTACCTATCTATACTATTATTAAATCTGTAAAGGTCGATCGTTTACTTAGTTTGTTTTCAGAGATATTGTGTTAATTGGCTCAATATATGATAGGTAGGTACTGAGACAATTATATTTAATATATATTTTTAGAGTATTTTATAATAAGTTAGGTAGGTACCTAATGCTCCGACTAATGATCAGAATTTTAAGAAATTTAATAACAATCAGTAATAATCATTTTATTGTCTGTAAATCAATATTAGTAGTACATAGGTACAGTCAGGTGGTAGGACACAGATTGAACAATTGATTTTGCTGTTAGAGCATACCACAGATATGGAGCATACAAACATTAGTCATACAGTTACAAAGTAGATAAACATTTAGAGGTCTGGGGCACGGTATAGGATATTTCAATTCTTGCTTCAGTTATGATAGGACGTGGTCCCCATACAAACATAATAACGGACGGAGTCGCGGGCACTACTAGTAGGTATATAACTGTTAGGTACTTACATCATGCCGGCGACGCTCAGACGCTCGCTGCGCCCGCCCCGCGCCCCTGACCCCCGAATAATACGATCCGAATAACACGCTGGGCGTTTTAGAAGTCCGCGAACTATCAACCGCGTTACTAGTGACTTGAAAAATTCTGTGAAACTTATTGGTACGTATTGACTTCATGATAATAATTTTGCATTATAATACCTAAAGCTAAAAAATTGTGATGTGAATTTTAGGGATTTTATGCGTAGATTATTTTGTAATAAGAAATGTGGTTGAATAATAAGCATCTAACCATAGCAACGATCTGACCTTGAGTTCTGAACGAAAAACACAGTTATGTAGGTACCTATATGTTATGTATAACACCTACCTACCTCGATCTAACTATGTAGGAGTCTGCCGGAATATATTTGTTTATGATCTCTGTGGCTTGGGTAAAGCGCGTTGTAGGTATAAAATGATTTATTTCTCTCTACCTATATTTGGGTTCGATTTCCGTCCCTGGACAAAAGTTTGTACCTACTTATACGATCTGTACCATCTGTACCTAGATATTTGTTCTAGGTCTTCTGGTTGTTTTCTACTCAAATAAAAATATCTGTCTTCTACCTATATACATAGGTTAATCTACCGTAGGTATACTTACCTAATACAAAGGGTTCGGGCTTAGCCCGCTGCAAGATGTTGCTGTGATTTGTCTAGGCTATTGCCTAGCTAGACAAACACATGCTTTGGTCTAGACTCAAATAAATAATGAATAACCAAGCACTCCACCTCCCAGAAATCGTGTAAAAGCAATTATAAGTAATTATTTTATCATTACCTACTAAATTATTTTTTAGTAATGGACGCCCCACCGCAGTACCCTAACGCGTACCCCCGGGCTCCGCTGGCGCAGAAGGAGGGCCTCGAGGCTCCAGGATACGGCGGGCATCCACATAACCAGCAGGCACCAATGCCACCACCAACTCAAGTAAGCTCAATCTTCTATATTAATAATTTCGTCAAGGGGTACGGTAGACTCGGATCGAAACTATTATTATTTATTTATTTATAATAAAACAATAACTGTTGAGCGACACGATCTTCCGAGAATTGCAATCTAGCTCAATAATAATATAATTGATGATTAAACGAACTTACCAAGTGAAGTTCTATCATAATTATACGTTGCGTTTTTTCCGAAGAAATAAGTCCTGAAATAACAATATTATCACTTGTAGTAGGCATAATTGTGCACCGTTAACATCACTATAGTTTAGAGTATTAATAAATCAAAGTCTTTCGGCGCTGTCAGGCTGTCACTGCCACCTCGCTCGCTAGTACTTCATTTCGTTAAGAGATATATTACATCAGATAAGTATTCTTGAATACTTTTGCTTGATTTTGTTGACGAAATCAAATCAGCATCAGGGTCCTTGGGTTGGGAGGGAATTGGTACTTATTTCTTCGGAAAAAACGCAACGTATAATTATGATAGAACTTCACTTGGTAAGTTCGTTTAATCATCAATTATACTAGCGTTTTTTCCTTCAGAAATAAGTCCTGAAATAACAATATTATCACTTGTAGACTTTTAGAGCTGATTGAGGAAATAAAATCGCATTAAAATTACTCAATAGAGTAATTATACTAAATTAAGTTGAACTTAGAATTATGAGTGACTTCACTCAAAATCATATATAATTTATATGTCATGATGTGGGTAACCACTATTTTGCTCATTAAATAAATTCCAAGATTCTTTACCCTGTTATAATTATATTATTTTGAACAGTATTTTTATTACACTATCAACATAAAAATGTTGTGGCTTATAATTTGTGTGTTAAAGAAAATCTCATAATTGAAAATGTTCTCCAGGTTTGTATGATTGTTCTTTTGCAGAACCTTTCCATTGCAAAGGAAGAACCGTTTTTGTTGTAATTAGTAATAATTAGTAATAACATAATGTTTAAACATTCGTAATTACATAATGTTTAAATATAGCTGTTACTCTCTATGGTTAATGCATGGCTTTACTATGATTTTTTTATAGATAAAGGGCTTTCCCAAACGCCAATAAGATTCACTGGTGATAAACGATCATACTCGTATCAAAATAGATTCAGATTCTATTCGGCTTACTAGTACCAAAAACATTTCTAAAGTCAGTAAGACTTTTGTTGTACTATTTTTTACTGAAATCGATAGTTTTATTTACAGGGGAGCAAACTCCAAAACATCCATAGAGGATTTAAACTTTTGATCGAATATTCATGTATCCGATCGTCTGAAAATTATGTTTGAATTATTCAAAGGAGTACCAATAGGAACGCTTTCTTGTTGCTATTGAGTATACATACAGTTTTGTTTGTATGTAAAGTTAAATAACTGTGGTGAAAATAATGATATAATATATAAAAATTGTTGTAAACAACTCTCAAAACTGTAAGAAATATTAACTTCACAAATGTGTATGTATGTATGTATATTTAAATATACACGATCTTCCCAGACAACTATTGTGCTACATACTTGGTAGAGATTATACTTAATGATTATTTTTGATGTCCCCGTATGGTGGAGATAATATAATATTGTCTTAGCGACAAAAAATCAAATTAACACGTTATTGTTGCTGGTCAATTAAGATTAATGATTATGTAAAAAGTTTCTAAATAACAGATACAACGGCTAAATATACCAATTGGGAATAAAGCCTCTTCTTCAGTTTTGTAAATAATTGTTTGACTGTGAGTCAAAAAGAAACCGTAGAAACGTAGTATAAAAAGGTTTTAGCCCAAGACAACGTAAAGGGAAGATGTCAGGCGTGTCTAGGCACTTATTCTAGACCTTACAAGTCTCATTTTTTTTTTTTTTTTGGTATTTGCAAAAGGTAAACGTTTACTAACGTTTTTCGAGGACGTGTCGTGACTTTCGAGTCGTGACTTTTTTCAAGTTCCCAGTGTGAGTAGAAATATGACTGTTTCCTTTTCTGTCGACGAACTGTCGATAATTCACTTAGAGAGACTGGATTTCTTTCGTTCTATTGATGTATGAATGCAAAAAAAGAATTATTATGTAACCTATAATGATAGTAGATAATTTGCAGCTTTATTTGTATGGAAATTTATATTATAATTCGACCAAGGTCTAGCCGGTACCTTCACTACAACCACACGAACCATACCCCGTTGTTGAGGCGCCAGAATTAACAATACAACTCTTATCTACAGTATTGTCATTTTAAATTCTTTAAAACGATTATAGGGTAGCGTGGAGCTACCATTATTTTAGTCGAATGGAGAAAATAAAAAGATACAATTTTAATGTTTTTAACAAAGGCAATAAATTTCTGGGCAAGTGCACACTAGAAAACCGACTATGCAGTGGTTGGAAATACCACCTTATTTCATATTCTATGTTTTGATAACTTTATCCAGATGTTAATTTCTTTAAAAATGCGATGTGTTCCATTGCATGACAGCTGGTGCATCCCGTGGGTGCAAAACATAAATCATGGGGTTTAACTCAATAACACGTGTATTTGTAAAACCCTGAATTTATATTCAAACGAAGTTGAATTCATAATAGGTCTCCAGCTAACCCAGTCTTAGACATTATTATAGAAATCAGTTATAAAACTATATATAATAATATATAGTTTACATAGTAACTATGTAAGTTTCAAACGGTTACATTGATAGTTATTATTATATAAAATGATATTAAAAATGTAGCAACGCTAATAGTAGATTATCTGAAGCTATTCATGGTTCATAACTTTAGGAAGTTACTACTATACACTTAACAGCAGAATATTCGTAATTATATTTTGTGTCATGTAAACACGTTAGTGTATCACATTGAGAGAGAATTTGGAAATAGTTGTACGTATTATCCGTAATTCAATGGACGTAGGTAGAAAAAACTCTCCGACATGCCACATGAAAACTGACAATAATTTCTAAGTTGCCAGTGATGGCGCATCCTACAGCATACAGCCAAGTAGGTTTGTATATTTCATGTTGGTAAAACACGCTTGGTCTTGACCCGATATGTACATCGGTCATAATGCGGCTGGTGCCGCGAGGCGGAATCTTCTTTTGCACAGCTTATATTTAAGATGCACATTTCAATTCGATATGGATTTTAAAAAGATTCCAGGAATGAACTTATAATAATATAAGATAGTTGAGCACGCTGCGATGTCTTGATTGCTGCGATCCTTCAATGCTGGATTATATTACTATTGTACACAAACCTTTAGTTTTGTACTTAGGTCTCACCAAGAGGCGGCCCGAATGTTAAACGACTGTTTAAAAAATAAAAACATCTGTTTATAAGTAGATATCTGTACCAAGATGGTAGTTACTATGGGTTATTGATGTCGGAAATACGATCGATGGTTTTTGGGTACCTCGTCTCCTCTATGCTCGGCGGCTGTGTCGGCGGTGTGTCCACTGCTGCACTGGCGTTGAACTGGACTACGGATGTAGACTTCTGGATGTGCGGTATTATTCGATGCGATCGGCTGTTTCTTTGTAAGATTAGCCAGTTTGCATCAAAGGTACTGAAAAAACCTAATAACAGATTCAGAATGCTGAATATTTCATAATTCAACCTTGTAAACCTCTTCATAGCTCGTTCTAATTGTTCTACAAGACTAATATTTATAAAGTTGCGTATGTTGGTCACAAGTAAACCACTTTATAGTTTGCTTATCTATTTCGCTTCAATCCCAAAATAATCGGATACGTATGGAAGGAAACATTTTATGCAGGAAAATCTACAACTTGCAGGATGTAGTAATAATAATAATAAAACATAGGTATTATAGGTATACATGGTATACATAATAGATAATTATGATATCTTGATAAATATCTAATGGTGATTGTTTGTATTATTTATAATGCAAAAGTAAGTAGGTATTATGCATAGTTACCTACTATGCATAAATCACCAAGTAGAACTACTCTATTCCATATTATTTTTCAAATAAGTGGACGTTAAGTATAAAATTTAAAACAATTTAATAATTACACAGAGGATAAACCCAAAAGTATATCCGAATGTATCAAATAAATTTTACTTGTGTAACACTACACTGTAATAATGTCAAATCTTTGTGTTTTGTTTTGCCCAAAGTGCCGTATGGCGATGGCCTAATAATAGTGCCACCCAATATTTTCCCATAGATTTCGTCAAACCGACGTAGGGATATGTTTATCAGAAGATAGGCTGCAGCGTCATTTGTGTAGGTACTTAACCTTTCAACTCACTGTGGTAAATTAAATTTGCCGCTAACAAACCTTTTAGTGTGGTGGATACACAAACTCCCCAATCTATGGGGTTTATATTCATCAACTCCATGTCCAGATGCAATGAGGGAAGTAGAATAAGTGAGACAGCCCATAGAACAGCTCGATATAATTATCTTCTAAATATGTTGTACAAATGCGATGAGTCAGCCCAAAGATCAGCTCGAGTGCATTAACTTGTTAATTTGATAGTCAATATGCGATGAGACAGTCCTGAATACTGCTCGAATGCATTGTATATGACTATCATAGTACATTATTAGTATAAATACGTATTGTTGTACACAGAAACTAACACAGTATCTGTTTTCAATAACCCACATTTTAAATGCGGGTAGCGCTTTATGACATCATTGTTGCGATGAGACTGTCCGATGATCAGCTCGAATGCATTTTTGTTGTTTTTGCGCACGATATGAACTACATAAGTAGGTACGCATGTAATAATAAATTGACTTTTCAATAAACCACATTGCAAATGCGGGTAGCGCGTTACGACATCATTGTTGCGATGAGACTGTCCGATGATCAGCTCGAATGCATTTTTATTGTCTTTGCGCACAATATGAGCTAGGTACATAAGCTTTCAATAACCTACATTGTAGGTGAGGGTAGTGCGGCATGACATCATAATTATGAGACTGTCCGACGATCAGCCCGAATGTATTTTTGTTGTCTATGCCCACAAAATAGCTAAGCATATTTTTAATAAGAAATTGACTTACCTTTTTCAATGGTATGATTTGGTTCCGAGTCACTTGGACTCAACTTGGATTTTTATAACAAATTTTATGATTTGTAGTTGATCACTTACGTAAGAATGGCAAATTAAACTTGTTTTGGCCATGATAAAACGTAATTATATTATATTGGACTAGTGCGAAACTTTCGCAATTTTACGTGACGAACGGTTGAGCACTAAAATGCCAATGAAGTACTAGCGAGCGAGGTGGCAGTGACAGCCTGACAGCGCCGAAAGACTTTGATTTATTAATACTCTAAACTATAGTGATGTTAACGGTGCACAATTATGCCTACTACAAGTGATAATATTGTTATTTCAGGACTTATTTCTGAAGGAAAAAACGCTTGTATAATACCTATCATAACATAATATCCACTGCAGGTTTTTTATCAAGTAATATGACCGGGTCAAATCAGCATCCATCGTAAATTGAGCTCTGAGCGTAATAGGTTATTGCAATGCAACCTAAGCTGGGTAGGTAGGTACAGTACAGTGAAAATGGATAGGTGTGGTTGCCGGTAGTGTCGTGTGACACTCCTAAAACGGCATAATAATATCTAATTAGTTAATGTCATGCCCGTGTTAGTTATAATTGAATGGTAGGTACTTGCAACATTTTGTGTAGACTTCACGCTAGGTATTTTGTATTCCTAAAATGAAATAATTAGGTACCTACATACCTACACTTAAGCTTTCTATCTTTTTGAAACTCAGTTTAAAAAGGTTACTTCTTGAGTAAACCTGGATTCTTTAAGTTAGCAAAAATCCTCTGCAAATAGACGATGTGTGTATAGAAAACGGCCAGTAGCGTCGTTCTGCGTACTGTACCTACTAACTTACCGCTATCAACAATTTCAATCCTGGTGAGCGTTGGTGATTGTACAGAGTCCCCCAAGACATATTATGAGATTTATGAGTTCTATTGGAGTCACGCGCTCAGTAGTGAAACGTAGTATGTGTTGTTATGATGATGAAACATAATTCCATTATTTTGTAGCATCACCTGCTGTTGGGTCCTGAGAATACGGTGACGACGTGTGTGTTCTGCCACGCCTCCATCAAGACAGCGGTGAAGTACACCAACAATACGCGTACGCACATTGCCGCGGCGCTATGGTGCCTCGCTTGGTAAGACACACATATATATCTAGTACCCATAATACAAGCTTCGACCTCACCACTGAGCTAGATTGTCCAGCAAAAATAAAAATATAATATATAAATGCTATTTCGAAAATAATCTTTTAGTAGGTACACGCCAAAAGTATTATGATATTACTCATAGCTTATTACTTATTACGACCCGAAGTGGATCATAAACATTTAAAATTAGTTTATTATCGCTGTGCAAATAATAAGCAGGTTTTCCAGTTTAGGTAATTTTCCAACAGGAAATACGTATAATATAATGAGACTCGTAAATAATAAAACAAAAATCACTAATTAATTTAGACTTGGGTATTTGGTCTTATCTTAAAGCTTAGGTACTTAGACGGATCGTAAACCCAGTAAGTTGGTTACTTTGTAAAATCTAGGGTTCTATTGCGGGGATCTACTCGTATTATACTGAGCAGGCGAAAGTAATGACAGTTGTTTCATTTATATTGTTATTTCCAGTTGCATGTGCTGCATGCCCTACGGTTCGGATAGTGCCAAGAACAGTGACCACTACTGCCCCAACTGCCAGCGTTACTTGGGAACGTACCATAAGTAAACCAGAATTTAACCTCGATGTTTCACGAACAAAGAACGTGCATTTATTTTATTAAGTTTATATAATGTATTAGGTATTTACCAACCTATTAATATTACTGCCATCTTTGAAACGAATAAAGATTTTTCTATTGTTATACAAGATAAAATAGTACAAACATGTAGATTATATAATTTTTGATCGTTTTCTTATTTTGCGTAAAAAAGTGCCTATTACATTATTGTTCCATTAGATTATGTGACTGGTTATATTTTAGGTACTGATTGTACTTACCTAATTTTTGTCTAAAACTAGTACGTCGTCGTATCTAGTTATAAGGTCTTAAACTATTTTGTAACTTATCACTGTATTTAAAACTACTATGTACCTAATAGTATGTTACAAGTAATATTTTTAAACTCGCTTATTTCAATATCTATAAAATACTCACTTTTGCCTTATTAGTTTTCCAAATAAGCAAATAAACAAAATTTATTAAGTACAACATTTTAAATATTGTATGTTATTATAGTGGTACCTACCTACATAATTATTAAGAATTTACCACTAAGTAATTATTATTTTACTATAAATATTATAGGTGTACCAGTGCAAATGTGATTCTGTTGAGAGCCTAATTAACAAATCGATAAAAATGTAAAAAAAATAATAATAAAGATATTTGAGAACTAAATTATCTTTGGTTTTGAGTAGGTCTACATAATTAAGAACTTAGATTTTATCAAAATATAATTAATTTTGTATTATTTCAAAACGAAATTTTTACACTTAGCTACGAATTAAATTATTGCTACTTTGTTACACTAGATGGCTATTAGCTAAGTCAAGTCGTCATCGTCAATGGGGGTCGCATAGTTACTAATTTCAATGAAATTGTAAAATGTTATCGGATAGAGTAGGTATTACAGAGGCCAGTTTAGGTAATACTAAGAGAGAACAAAGAATACTGTAGTTTATTGGACAAAAATAGAAGCTTATACGCAAAGTATGTATATGTATTCTTATCGCGTCTTTTAAGAATACACAATGAACTGTTTCATTGAGCACTAACAAAACAGTTTTATAAAAACAATGTGGATAGGGTTTATCATTGAAGCGAAATAAATGTTTAAAAATAGGTAATGTCAAATTTATTAACATTTATTGTTATCACTTTCTTATACATCATTTACACACTGCAATTTTACAGATTTATTTAACATGAACTTATAACCTAAGAGCCCGTGATGGCCAGACCTTCCTTTAATTCACAAGCGTGAAAATTATGTCATGTGTATGTCTAACATAGGTAAGAATAACCCCCAAACATGAAACCTGGATCGTGGTTCCTTTGGGAGATAACAGGTAAAAGGTGGTTATCTCCCAAAGGAACCGCGATCCAGGTTTCATGTTTGGGGGTTATTCTTACCTATGTTAGACATACAAATGACATAATTTTCACGCTTGTGTATTAAAGGAAGGTCTGGCCATCACGGGCTCTTAGTCCATTATAGCTACTTTATTTTCTTTAATTTTACTTGCGAAGTTTTTATATAATGGTTGTACAAAATTGGAACCCAATTTTCGCTTGTTTATCCGTCAATTGATAAAAAGCGGGATTTACAGACCCAAGACTTGTTTGAATATGTACCTATGTATATTCTATGAAGTATATCAGAAATTTAGCATCCGTAACACAAGCTTAGAGCTTATCACGGGGCTAGATGTTGCATGTTGCCGTGTGAATTGTCCAGCAATATTTATATTTTATTTATTTTGTTACAAGCTCCATCTTCAAAGAGAGACTTTCTTTTGAAGTCTTTCTAATGTTTTAAACCATGATAGTTTAAAAAGTGGTATCAAAAGGCTTGTTCACGTGACATATTGGTTAGTGAGCGCCCTGAGCAGCCTGGCCCTGAGCGAAGCCGGGTTTTCATCTGGTATTGTTAAAAACCCATAGATGTAAATAGTTAGATTCGCCCCTACAACAAAAACTGTGTCATTGTCTTTGACATAACATACACAACCAAGGGTACTGTAAAAATAGTGTCATCTCTTTTTCTCCCACGATATTTGCAAATACTAAGTACTATCTTTTTCGTTTGATTCCAACTGTGCTAACTAGCTTACCTTAACTTGGCAACAATACGGGCGCGGACTCACTATGGAAAGGGCATATCAAACTATTTACATCTATGTAAAAACCATGATAGTTTAAAAAGTGGTATATAGTCTTGTTCACGTGACATATTGGTTAGTGAGCGCTCTGAGCAGCCTAGCCCTCCTAGTAGCAGCGGCCTCACATGATAGTTTAAGAAAGGGGTATCAAAAGGCTTGTTCACGTGACATATTGTTAAAATCATGATAGTTTAACAGAGTGGTATCAAAAGCCTTGTTCACGTGACATACTGGTTAGTAAGCGCCCTGAGTAGCCTAGCCCTCCTCGTAGCAGCTGCCTCACGTTGTATATCCTCGCTGTTGTTGGCGTTGAGTTCGAGCGCGTCGGCCGCCTAGACCGCGCGCGCGCGCCGCCCGGTCAAGGAGTTCAAAGGAGTAATTGGTGAGTAACTGAGTATACAGAGTCGAATATGGAGGTTACTTCTGCATATTTAAGTCGTTTTTTTCATGCGACTGGTTTCAGTAAAAAAAAAATTTTCAGTACCATAGAGACATTTCACAACGATTTTATTTTGAACAATATTGTTCATACAGTTCATAAAAGGTATCAAACAACCTGTTCACGTGACATACTGGTCAGTGAGCGCTCTGAGCAGCCTAGCCCTCCTAGTAGCAGCGGCCTCACATGATAGTTTAAGAAAGTGGTATAAACTCTTGTTCACGTGACATACTGGTTAGTGAGCGCCCTAAGCAGCCTAGCCCTCCTAGTAGCAGCGGCCTCCCGCTGTATATCCTCGCTGTTGTTGGCGTTGAGTTCGAGCGCGCCGGCCGCCTTGACCGCGCGCGCGCGCCGCCCGCTCTCGCCGCGCCGCCCGTGCATCGCCACGCCCACTTCTAGGAGCGTGCCGTCCCACAGGCAGCCGTAGTAACCGTCCATAGCGTCCGATGCGTTGCCGGTCTGGAATATAGGGTGGTATTATGCTGGTGTATCATGTTACTCTGTATTTTAATATTTTAAGACTAACTATATCAAACAACATTTTTTTTCTTTAAACTTAGAGATTTTGGTGATTCTATGGTATCAATTCAGATACCATCGAATCACCAAAATCTCCGCTAATCGAAACACACTGTTTATTATCATCACTAACATGATAAAAATGTTACACTACACCGATTTTCAAACCTTTTTTAGGCACCAGTCTCTCACAAAGCAGGTTAACGATCACTTGAACTGTGTAATAGATTATACTTAATTAAGTGAGAAACCTATTGTTTGAAAATAAACAAACGGTTTATTACAATACAAATCAATTTAAAAAAGAACACACTTCTGCCAGGCACGTACAATTGAGCGATAAGAGTCCGGAAAGAGGATTAAATTTTCAAAAAAAGAATAGACCTTTTCAGCCAGACACTTGAACGCAGTGGTATAATCCGCGTCCTCCGGCAGTTGACACAGCGCGGCGGCCTGCGTGGGCGAGTTGAGAGCGAGGCAGCAGCGCGCGGCGCGGCGCGCGACGGCGGGCTCGTCGGGCGCGCGCTTGCTGAAGTGCCAGGAGCCGGCCGCCAGCGCGCTCAGGTACCGCCGCAGCGCGCCGCCCCACCGGCTCTCCATCATCTCCACGTCGCCGTATAGACGTAACCTGCATCACAACATTTAAATACAATCTTCCACCAGAAGCTTAGTTGGCTAAATTCCGAAAGTCGTGTACTCCGATGAGAACCTCTGGAATTTTCCTCTAACAAAATTGTGTACGTGCACATGTGCAAGAGTAAAGGCAAACATCGTGAGGAAACCGGCACGATCCGAGAACTTTTGGCCAGCGTGATGAGTTATACATAATATCCTAAAATTGAGCCCTGCGGTATCCTTTCTGTCTATTTTAGTGAATGTTTAGTAAGTTAACTATGAGTACTATACTAGTCTAGTTCCAGCTGCGGTTTAAGAATATTATTATTAAAAGCATCGTAAATACTTTGTAACAAAGCAGTAATTGCAATTTCCCTAAAATATTAATAAATAGGGGCTAGATATTGCTGTGCAAATTATCCTACAATATTTAATTACGTTATTATTATAAATTATAAATATAATTGACTCACCAAGAAGTGTTATAAGGGTAGAGTTTCAAACATCTCTCCAAGAGATCCGTCAGCGATTCCAATACATGTTTAACGCTATAATTATTCATATTCGATATCGTCACAGGCCAAAGGCCCGTATACTCCACGACTAGTTCCAACGTGGAGTCATCTGTGAGCACGTTGTATATCCTCGCCAGTAGGGATAGCATGACGCCGATAGCGATGGGTTCCCGCAGCGTGGCGAGGAAGGCGTTGAACGCGCTGCGAGCTTCGATAACGGGATTGTCTCGATCGCGGTTGTGGAACGCGCCGCCTGCGTTCCGTTTCGTGCCTTGCGTTGGTGATGTGACGTATACTGATAAGGCTGAAATAATAACATCACTACATTGTATAAAATTTATAATTTCGGAAAACGCAGCGTCGGACGTCCACCTTGAAACTCTCCACTTTGAAAAGTTTGAAGGACATGTCATTCGCAAACCTGCACTTAGCCAGCACGTCTCATAAAGGGTAACTTATGTACTACAATTAAATATCTTCAAATATTTCGGCTAACATACACGTACAATAAGTGTACAAATATCAGACAGCATTACACTAAACAAGTAATGAATCAAAGAGATATCAAGCTTTAAATATGCACATAACTTACCATAATCCCATAACGGCCTGGGGAATTTCCTCACGCCCTTCCCCCTCTGCAGGTCGTAGCAGGCGATGCACAACGCCGAGGCTACTTCACCGGGCCCGTTCACCACGGTTACAGTGCCTTCCCACTCACACGCGTTTATTAGAGCGCACCAACACGCCTCTACTACCTGCAAATTGGAAAATAATATTAATAAATAAATCATAAATATTTCCGGACAATAGCAACATCTAGCCCACTGGTAAGCTCGAAGCTTGTGTTACGGGTGCTGGATTTCTGAGATACTTAAATTATAATATAAAGTGTAGTGATCGTCATCACCATAATATTTAATTTCGTACTGCTAGGACAGGGACTTCTCTCTTGACGAGAGAGATTAGGCCTTGATTCCCACGCTGGACATGTGCTCGTTGGTAAATGACACAATACATGTCCTTTAAACTTTTTAAAGTTCTCAGAACATGCCGGTTTCCTTGCGATGTTTGCCTTCACCGTTAGAGCACGTGTTTTCAAGGCACACATAAATTTGTATTTAATATTTTTTACCTTATTAATATGTAAGTATAGAAGTATTATTACCTGTGGCCGAGGTATGATTCCATCTCCCGCAGTGACCGCCGAAATACAAGCCCTGCATTTACTGGCCAAAGCTTTCAAATTTATTCTATGATGTGGCCATTCGCTCAGCATCACATTGACTTGCAACAGCAAAACTTCCCAAGACAGCAGTCGGCATAAGCGGAATAGATTAGGATCATTGCCTCCAGCCAGTTGATTCCGAGCCTCGCCTTCTAATACTGATAAGAGAGATAACGCAGCACGCGCGCTTCCCGCCTCAGCCCTCGCTCGAGCGGCCCCGGACACAATGAACCCGAAATCTTGTAAGAAACCTCTAGGCAAAGACATAAAAGCGTTCGCTAAGCCTCCAACTGGCTTCCAAGAAGGACTGATCTTCCACAGAGGTACCGAAGGAGACGTGGCGGCGAGTTTCACCAAACACATCCTTATATCATCCGCAGTCGATGCCTCGATCAGACGCTTCTTCAGCTTACCGATTTCTAACTCGGGCACAGTTTGATACTCATATCCAGTCGTTTCCCAGTCGTCGGTGAGAATCTCGCGAGGAATATCCATGTTTTCATCATCCATATTAATAGGATCATTCATTATAGTGTTCTGCTGCTCATCAGTTATCAATTTCTTCCTTATCTTGAGAGCTGATTCCCCGACATGTTTCCTTAGATATTCATCAATTCTTTCTATTGGTAGCCGTGACTGAGAAGTGGCGAGATGGAGGAAAAACATTCTTAGGTTATCCCAATCCGTTTCAGACAGATTTGATGTCAGGACAGGGGCTAACGCCCAAAATAGTAGGTCAAAGAATTTAATTCCTACAGTTTTGAATTTGTTTAAAAAGTCCGGTTGTGTGGATGGGATACCACCTTCAAGAGCGTATCTTACGGCGTTCAGAGCTGACACTCGGTTCAACAGGTCTCTTGCGACAGTAAAAGCACCAGTTGAGGCAGAGCCTTGGATATCTAACTCTGCTACCTGTCTGTGTATCATAGGTATTTCTCGTTTCAGGTTATCAGCTTGCAGAACAGCTATAATGCCTGCATAATGGTTTGCAATCGATTCTTGTAGCTTCTGTAGCAATGTTGGCTCCTCATTCAGTAATTCATAACCAAGATTCAACGCTCTGATGTAGCCTAGTATGTCATCATTAGTCATACTGGCATAAAAGAATTCACCCCATGGCATTTGCTTCTTTGATTTATAACCATAAATGGATACATCTCGTTCAAGTAGGTTGGAATTTTCTCTACAGCCGAGAATATTTTTCTTGGCTTGATCATGTTGACCGTAAAAAAAGTAATTGTAGCAAAGGTCAAAGTGAATCTGCATGGAAAGTTCGTATTGATTAATAATAGTGTCACTGATGTTCCAGTTATGATTCATATCATCTGAATCTTCAGAGAGATGAACAAATGTGTCCATTACAGGTATGTTGATCTTTCTTGCCTCTTTTCGACCCGTGCTAGGACTAGGTTCATAGTATAAAAGAAGGTCTTCCAAGAACTTAAGACTTTGCATGCGATTGGCCTCACACAGCCTAAGTATTTTCTCAAAATTTTGGTTCATTGGAGTGTATGTAGTATCTCCTGGCATACCGGGCCTACAATATAAATTTATTTATTTAATATAGAAAAAAAAAAAGATGAATGCTAACCTAATTACTGACGCATACAGCATGCACAAAAGACAACAAAATTAAAAATCAATAATACAAATAGTGTTCACTTTTAAAGCCAAGTTGTATTATAAATGAAGTAGTCATCCAAGATTGATATCTTTTTTTATGGAAAAGATTTAATTTTGGGTGTTTCTCACTTTTTCTTTTTACTCTAATGTTTGTTGAGTATTGAATGTATCGAATTTATACTCACATATGCATATAAGACATTTTGGTTGATTTTGCATACAGTGCAGTTTTAACTGCAAATCTTATTACCCAGCGGTGGTACAAAACTAAAGCAAACTGCACTTGCGGTTGTTTTAACAGCTCTGGAGGAATATCCTGAAAATAAATAACAATAAATCAATACAAGTAAAAAATTGTTACATAAAAGTACCTTTGTTACTAATGATTTAATAGGCTCCTAAGCGAGTAAAAACTATGTTTCAGGAGCCAGTGGCTTCTCCAGTGTGTGACTTATTAAGATGTTTCTTCACAAAAAATATATTAATACATCCAATACACTGCTGCAAACAAACTTCTATGCCTCATGGGCGCTAATAGTGTTAGTAAAGTATATTTTACCTGTGGAGGAACTGCAAATGCAGTATCTGTTGCCATGTACACTAGATCCTGCATAAGTTGTTGCTGAATTTGAGGAGCAAGCTTTTCTTCCAACACATCTGTAACATATTAATACTCATTTTTTTAATATAATCAAGGTTATCAATTTATACTGCTTGTATATTATTATATGAAGAATGAAAAAAATGTTGATAAAAGAATGACTTATTGTTAAGAGTACACATCTATTTTTTCATTAAAATCACTATTACTACAATATTTTTGCCAACTAATTAAATCAAAAGTTAATACTTATAAGTATAAGAAAGGTCTAAGTAAAAGTAAAAAGTATGTTTATTTGGTTAAAATGTTCAGCTCAATGACTTCTAGGGTAATAAAAATTAATAACAGACAAAGCACACATCACGGAAAAGTAATTCATTATAAATAAACATGTGTAATTATGTTGAAAAAGTCAAATACCTAAGTTCCAGTGCAAAAAAGCAGCAACTTTGAGTGCTAGTATTTTCAAGGCAAGTTGTTTCTTAGTATATTGTAATGAAACAGGTGTCCCCGATGTTGGAGGTGTCGGGGGAGCATCCACATCTACAATCCGCTCACTTGTTGGTTTGGAATTGGAATTCTTTACATCCACAGACAAGAACTCTTCTATTAGTTCACATGCTGATGGCTCTGTGAAAATATATAGGATAATGTAATGTAATGCATCAGCATAGGACATCAGTCCTATTCATAGGAATAGGGTGCCTAAAGTTCTTGTTTTCTTTGTAAAAGTGAATCTGTATGTAAGCAAGGACTAAATTAATAACAAATAAACACAGATGTTGTTAGTCTAAAGTTTGTTAACGAATAAAGGAATACGAAAAACTATTATTTGAAGGATTAACAGACATGATAAAGATACATACAAATAGAAAATCACTATTTGATTGTTTTTGAGGTTATCGGTTTATGACGTTATAAAATAACTCTTACCTGGATTCTCTTTTGCCAAATGCTTTTTCAGAAGGTCAGGATCGAGAAGAAATTCGAACCAAAATATAGTATCAGGAGATATTGGGACAGTGCCTGGGCGAAGTAAATCGACATCCATTGTGTACAAATGAAAAGTATAGCTGTAGTATAGAAATATTTATATATAATATGAAGAACGGTGAAGTAGATTTCTAGATTCTTTCATTTTACACTGTAGAAGCCGCATACGTAAATTAATTTATGACAACAATAACAAAACAATAACACACAAGTTCACATCACTCAACACAATTCTGTGTCGCGAAATTGCGAACGCAGCGCAGCGGCCATGGAATAAAATCAGACACTGACAGATGAATAAGGGACTGACGTTTGAATGTGACTTATGCAAACAATACTCGCAAGGATATAGAGCACGAAATGAAGAAGAGGAGACCAGTTTCGTTATCTAAGATTTTGATCACAAATATGTAATAGGATCACAACTATCCTAGCGTAGGTATCATAGTTAAGGCTAATTATACAGGTATTTTGAAAATTCACCAACAACCTGCGATTTAAACCAACCACTTTAAAAATAGTATCTACCTAGGTATAGTAAAACCATTTCTAAAATGAACGCCCCTCTACCGAACTCTGTATTTTTTTTTCTGTGTATTCTGTTTTTCTGTATTTGCTCTCACACGTTGAAATCATCACGGTTTTGTGGAGGGGAGTTCATTTTTAGAATGGTTTTACTATACCTTCCTATGACGCCTACCTATGTGTTTTAACATATAAAAAATCTTTCATTTTCAATTTATTTTATATAACTTAGAAAAGTAAAATTATGCAATTGAATAAGTACCTACCTACCACCATCTACCACCTTGTTGAAGATTGAAATTGAAGAACTTCATGAATGAAACTTAAAAATATTTTCTACTTCCTATAGAAACCGAAATTGAAGAACTTCATGAATGAAACGTAAAAATACATATTTTCTACTCTCTGAACAAACCGAAATCCTAAATCCGCCACTGGCTAAATGGATGAATGCTGGATCTAGCACACTAAGTAGAGCCCTGTGTTATCTACTCGATAACCAAAAGGTAAAGGCACTTAACCATTGGCTAATAAGTACTTACAATAGCAAGCTATGTTATCATATCACCACTTCTTAGTAGCAGTTTTGGTTCAGTCAACAACAGCCACGTGCGATCTGACTTAGTAAATAATAATTATCAGCAATGTTTTTAGGTAAACGCTATTCGGATTAATAATGAGCTATGTAATAAATCGGTGTATTTTTAATCAATGAGTTGAAGATAAAATAGGCGCCGTCCTATATCTAGGCAGGTATTTTTGTCTAGTGGTTAGCGTCAGTGATAATCTCGCCACCTTCATACAAGTGAGTAGTATAGGTATAAGTCATTGTGCCTTTTTATTTTTACACCTGTTTATGTATGTTTGTCCGTGAAATATCTATAAATACTTAACACTGTCTGTTAGAAGATCCCTACTAGCTCTCCGCCCGTGACTCTGCTTGCGTTGATTTAGATTTTTCCACTGTAATAAGTATCTGGCTTTTATAATATTCTGATGTAATACCTAAAACTTTGTAATTAAGGTTTCATTAAAATTCGTTAGGTTTTCGCGTGAAATTATAACAGACATCCAAAAATACATAAATTCTTACTTAATAAGCTTTCGCCTACCTATATAATTTCATTTAAAATAAATATTTTCTTGATGGGCAAATGAAACTAGAACAATAAGGTGCAGTCAATATTGACGGTATCTGATAGATAACTGGGCATACCTAGATAGCCCTACTGTGTCTACAGTAGAGGTTTCACAATATTTACTCAACTTATATTACAAAAGTTATGTTGATTGCAGTCTGTCAATCAAGACCACACACTCATTTATCCAGCCATTGACCGACAGTATCTGATCTCGTTATTATTAGTACATAATGTTCAATAAAATTTTAACTAAGGAGTCTTGCTCTGACTTCGTCATCATCATCACTAACAACACTTTAATGACGACGACGGCGTCGTGGCGCAACGCCCGAAGGTTCGCCTCCAACCCAAGATGTTGCGGGTTCGATACGCTCCGGAACAGTAAAACATAAAATAGTTAAAAACACGTACCTAGTCAGCCCGTCTCTGTAATAAATAGATAGGTCGTCATAAATCCCGTAAACAGATAACACAGGTATGACTGAGATAACACAGGTGTCTAGGAATATTTGGATGATTAATCGTTTACATTAGTTAAATATTAATAGAACAACACATGTTGTTCTACTGCCTTATTTGTTCTAATAAATGTAAACGAATAAACTATAAAAGAATCAACATCAT
The DNA here is from genome assembly GCA_963691955.1 of Chloroclystis v-ata. Classification (NCBI taxonomy): domain Eukaryota; kingdom Metazoa; phylum Arthropoda; class Insecta; order Lepidoptera; family Geometridae; genus Chloroclystis; species Chloroclystis v-ata. The sequence continues at coordinate 11,110,632 of OY829905.1, forward strand.
TTATTGCATAATTAAATAATCATATCTAAGTAGTTAATGTTTTAAACAGTAGTCTTACATGTAGATATAACACAAATGTGTTATTTATGTACAAAACATATTAAGAATTACTATAGTAATTCGTGTGTGTATTGACTTAAATATTTCTTGTAACATTCCAGTGGAATCAAACGCCTACCATCAAATAAATCAGAGTGCTGACAACTCTGTGCACATAGAGATGGACCTTCTGAACGTCGGGTCTGAGCCGGTCGGGATGCGATGTCCATTCTGTGCGCAGGACATTATGACACAGGCCACATACACCAACACTAGTCTTACGCATACCATCGCTATTATACTTGGAGTTTTGTTCTGGTGAGTTATTCAGTCTAAATGTCGGGTTGTAGCTAGGTGAGATGTCGTGTCTATAATATGTCCGTATCTAATAAAATAAATAAATAATAAATAAATATTGCTGGACAATTCACACAGCAACATCTAGCTCCGTGATAAGCTATATAAGTTATCCAGGAGATCATAACAAAGACCACATACACCAACACTAGTCTAACGCATATACTAGTTTTATACTAGTTTTGTTCTGGTGAGTTATTGAGAGAGAAGACTATAAATAGACTATATGACTGTAGATGAACCGTCTAAATGTCGGGTTGTAGGTAGTTGAGATGTCGTATCCACAATGTGTCCATAATGAAGCACATTATGACACAGGCCACACACACCATCACTAGTTTTACGCATACCATCGCTATTATTTAATTGGATATAAGAATAATGTGTTGTCTATATAACCTAATTAGCCTAAATATCATGGACCAGACGACATACTTACACGTGTTAGCCCATAGATGAATACAACATACCTAATGGTACCTATCCATACCTAATGGTAGGTATTACAGCGGAAGTGGAAATAGTAGGTAGCTATGTTTGTATACAAATATAACAATCATATATTGTCGTAATTTTTTTCTCACGGTCATGCCATTTAAACATTTGAAATGAATGGAAATTGTGTAGGTAGGTATAGTCGAAATCGTTGAAGCTTTGAATTAAAAAGATCGTGGAATGCATAGGAGCGCGTTTATGTCTTTTGTATTAAAATATAACATCATAAAATAAATATCATACTTTCTAAGATAATTTCAAGCATGCACGCACACACATTTATTATTTCTCATTTTTCGTATTGTTTTTCAGGTGGTTATGCTGCTGCATCCTTCCATACTTCACGAAGAGATGGAGAAATGTCGAGCATTACTGCCCAAGCTGTCACAGGTTCTTGGGAGTATACGCTCGAAGATCATGTCTGACAAGATCTACTTAGAATTATTTCAGTGTTAGCAAACAAACACAAAATATTTTTCAGTAAAGAACTTGCTTTTCCAAAACAGTTTCCGTTTTGAGACGCATCAGAAAAATATTGCAAGTAACGGTTATCAAACTCAATGATAATGCTAATATGTAAGTGAAGTATCAATGCTGAACTGAAATAATTATCAAGCATAAGCAAGCAGTGGCAGCACAAAAACAAATCATTTTTTAAAAATTTATTCAAGTAAAAGTGTACCAAACAGACATTCAGATATGCCTTACTCTATCACAGACTTTAGATTTAAATTAAGTTTGTTTCTATTAGTAAATCTATTTATTTAGAAAACCTTGTTCGTTAGTTAAATTAAGTTTGTTTCTATTAGTAAATCTATTTATTTAGAAAACCTTGTTTATAAATTAGTCCTATCTGGAAGACCCTTCTTAGTTGATATTAGTTTTAATTACCATCTTACCTAATAACCACGTTATAACCACGTAGATAAGTAAATCTAAAATATTAAGATATTTATTCTTCATTAATCTGAATATCATATGTAGGTTCATAAAGTAATTATTACATGTTTATAGTTATAGGTACCTACGTTTATTATAACTCTATCTATACATCCTGTATAGGACCTAAACAATATTCACAAAGACGTGTGGCTTATCTTTTTACTAACTTTCATTGAAGCGACTGAGTTTAACCTTGGGGCCGAGCAGTAGATATGTCTTTCATATGTGTTGTCACAAATCTATGTACTGTTGGTGTAACAGCATTTTTTCCCAATGGAAAGAAACGATTAAGCATCTTTGTGGATACTGATAATAATCGATCGAAAAAGGTGAAAAACAAAGCTTAGGTACATACCTACGCAAAACACATTTTTTGTCAGGATATATTTAAAATACTTATTATTTAATTTATACTCAACAATTTCGCATCACAGCTTAAGATCTAATCATATATTTATTATTGAATAAAAATCTACTATAACCTTACATTTCTATTTGATTTATCGTTTTACATGATGATACAATACAATACAAATAGCTTTATTGTAACACCAAAAATATACAGGACAATACAAGAAAGAAACAGATACATAACACTGACACAATGGATAATGAGAAATATACCTATATTATTCCATAGATGGAATAATAAAACTGAGTGGAATAAAATGTAATTATAATACATATTAGTTTCAGTATCTATATTTTACCTAAAATTAAGAATTTATAGATACCATTTGCTTTGCATGTTTATGGTCAACATTTTATGATATTTTTTTTAATTTTTTTTATTTGGACATACAACGGCTAAACATAAAGCCAATAATAGGTTCTCACGATTAGAAAATGGCATAGTTATAGAAAAAACCTACACAATACTCATAACACCCCTATTCACGTTCCCACTGCTGGGACACAGGGACTTCTCTCTTGCCGAGAGAGATTAGGCCTTAATTCACCACGCTGGCCAAGTGCGGGTTGGTGAATGACACATGTCCTTCAAACTGTTTCAAAGTTCTCAGAACATGCCGGTTTCCTCACGATGTTTGCCTTCACCGTTAGAGCCCGTGTTTTTAAAGCACACATAATTTTCCAAGAAGAAAAATCAGAGGTGCGCGGCGGGGTTTGAACCCACGACCTTCGGAATGAAAGTCGAGTGTCCTCCCACTTAGCCAACACGGCTCTTATACTACACAATACATATAAAAAAAATAATATTTATAAAAAAATATAAAAAATATCACGAAGGGGTATACGTTCCCAAAAAACTCCTACATTTAGGGCAGTAATGGTTTGCAGTCTTACAGGATTTCATGCAGTAAGGGAATAAACATGCGCAGCAACACCTGAAATAAAAACAATAGCAATATTTAGAGCAATTTTGCTATTGGATACTATAAACATTATGTTATCATCGAGATCTTGGGAAATTATCTATAGTAATATAATAAACTGAATAGTTTGTTTGATTCTTTGTTTAAACTCGCTTATCTTAGGCAGAAATCGCTGGTCCGAATAAAATAAAATCTGTGCTGTTTTCACTTTCAAATTATTTTTCTGTGCTGTTTTATTTATCGAGGAAGGATGAGATCTAGGATATATTATATAAATTATGAGTTTGTATATAACGTAAAAAACGCAAGCGAAGCTGTCGGCAGGTCGAATATATCGTATTTTATCATCAGGAATTCGGCCGCAGTATCCAGTGTAGTTTTAATTTACACTTATGTAACTAAATCATGTTTTTAATCACCGACCAACTTTAAATTTAAAAGTTTAATACACACTGTTCATAACATACTCGTATACCTAAAGAAAATACACTGTGTAAGGAAAATAATACATTTATAATGTTCGTAACTTTAGGTGAAACCTTGAACTAAGTAGGTGCATCATAACGATATAATATATTTAAACCAGTTTACTGCAATCAAAATTAAAAACAATTCGGGACAAAAACAATCCTGAATTTACACAGCAATATCTGGCACCGTGCTAAGCTCGAAGCTTGTGTTACGGGATCATCTGATGCACTTAATATAATAAACATAGAGAGATAGATATTTTTATAATACATAAAGAACACCCAAATATGCTGTACAAATATCTGCAATCGTAAAAGTTAATAGTTCCGCGGCGGGAATTGAACCTTCTGCGTTGCAGATAGAGGTCGTCTATTCCATTTATTATACACCCCTTAAAATGCCCTTATAATTTAAAGAAAGCCACTCGTATAATATTCAGTGTTTATTTTTTTTTTATTGTTTTAGTCAACTCAGACCTTCTAAGATATGTGCCCTTATAATTTAAAGAAAGCTACTCGTATAATATTCAGTGTTTATTATTTTTTATTGTTTTAGAGTCAACTCAGACCTACTCTACTTAGAAATGTGGTATCGCAAATGTTAATGTTATTATTGTGCCTTTTTTAAATATTAATCACCAGTTCAAGTACCGACTGGTTTATTTTACTAGCACAAGTTTGTAATCAACGTCACATTTAAATCGATTTAGCGTTTTGCCACGAAATTTCCTTACATTCTAATTTTCTATAAAATGATTGATATTTAGACTGGTTTTTATTCAATTCGTTAAACGTAAAGAAAATCAATAATTCCTAACTTAGGTATTTGGCTCTTATAATACCTACTTGCTTAGATTATCTAAGTAGGTAATTAGTTCTATCATTCTGCTTGCATAATGGTGAAATCTGAGTCATCCATCTACAAAGGAACCCGTGTATTACTCAACGATGCATTATACGCACAAATCGCACAATGCAATGGAGGCAATAAAATGCTATAGTATGCCATGTTGACTTATAAATTGAATCTAGAATATTCAATCATATTCGGATCATATACCGTAGGGTCCATGCGGAGTCCAAAATAAATATAAAATATATTTTGGTGTATATCCACATTTTTTTGATAACCGATAAGTTTTGTTTTTATGAATAAATAATGAATTTCATTACATAAACGTTTTCGGTTTAGATTTTTTTACGGTCTCATATTTTAAGAACCATTTTGTTTGTATGTTGTTTCATGTTTGGTCGATTTCCTTCAAAATTTGGACTATATATCTACCGGTTCTTAACTTATATTTCAGTAAGTAAAACTGTGGTACTTACCCAGCGAGCACACATAGTGCAGCAGACACAATATGCGTCCTATTGTTTGGCACATAATCCACATAGGTAACGACGGACCTATTGCAATGTGTACAAGTGGTCCCTGTGCGTCCTGGGCCCAGTTTAACGGGGGCGGTTGCACCATCGCCGGTGCTCGTGGTGGTGATGACGGTGGTGCGTGGCGCGGCTTCGGGCACCACGAACCCTGCTGCTGGTGGGGGGTTGTTCCCGAAGTAAGACGGTGGTGGCGCAGGGTTCGGTGATGTTTGTTCGTAGGGCGGCGGTAGACCCATTTTGTTTTCCACTGGAAACAAATGAATATTGTTAGAAGTAGCAGAAAAAAATAAATATATAGGTATAAAAGCTATTCAATAAGTCATTGGATTTTAAGTATAGTTTAGCTGCTTCGCAGTTTCGATAAGTCACCGTTCCATTATCATCACAACAACCTATTTAACACAAAAGCCTTATTACGACTCACTTCAGGGCACATAATCTATTCTAATGCGTTTCCGTGTTTCAGTAGTTTGTATCTTTACCAAAGATTAAAAGATTATTTAATAATTTACATAATTAATCGAGATCTAAAACACTGGAATTGTAATCTTGACCAATAATGTAATCTATTCAGAGCTAGAGAAAAATATAAATAAAACCTTGACGGACGTGCGTAATTTTTTCTTATAGTGTTTTTTTCCCAAATACGAGAACAAGGTAGGTGCCTATTTTTGGATCTACTTTGCATATAGTTGCCTATTTTTTACCAGTATAAAAAAATATGTTCTATATACACTTCAGGTTCCGAAACTACTGTTTCGATTTAAATGTTTTGAATTTCTTAAGAAGATATGTAGTTTGAGTGCCGGGAAATTACAACTTTTCCTACTTTCTTATAACAACCAAAATAATAACCTTTCTCGCTACTTTTTCAGAAAAATCAATAAGAAGAGCAAAGCCACGAAAAGCTAGTGATTTATAGTAGGTACTTATTATTTATTTAGTAAATTCTATTGTTGAAAAGAAGTTGCAACCCCATAGCAAGTGCAAATCTAAGTATTAGGTACCTACTTATTAAAAAAGATTGTGAGACGAATTTTATAAAAATTGTAGGTTTTAAACTCACATCTAAATATTCCAGCAAAGCCAGCCATAAACAGGCCACCAAATATTTGTGTGGAATAATTCCAAAAGGTTAATACACTGAAGAAACTCACAGCCCGGGAGTCTAGTAACAGGGAATGTAAGTTTTATCTATTGTCAATAATCACTTAAATATTTTAAATAATTAAATATGTAATTTTAAGTACCTAAATACCTACGTTTTAATAGAACAATTTGTATAATAATCGATAATTCTTATTATCGAGGTACAAATTGTCTGTAAGATAAGTATTTTTTTATTGATTCTATATAATGTAGGTTCTTCAACAAATAAAGAATAATCACAATTATGTTAATCTTACATTAACCCACTCTTGATTACAAGAATTTTTTTTCTGTAAATTGTACAGAAGTACCTACACTCTGAGAGTAACTTATCCGAAAACAGTATCCTATTAGTTTAATTTAATCTAAGTCAGTACTAAGAATATTTTATATTATTCTCTCATAAAATGATCAATAAATATAGCTGGGCAAATCACACAGCTTTTGCAGCTTCTAGCCATGTATTAAGCCATGAATGATCAATAAATGACATACTAATTTTATTAATTAATATTGTAACTGTAAATTTTCCATTTAATTGTAAATTTATTAATATCTTATTTGACATGTATCACATATAATTGAAGATTAATATTAGTAGTGCTTAAATATGTAACACTTACAGACATGCCAATGTTATTGTGTAACTTTATGGTGCAATAAATGAGTTTATTGAGTTTACTTCAAAATTATACTAGGAAATGTTTACCGAATTCACAGAAACGGGTGGGAAGCGATATGGTTCGATCAGGTGGCGTGGCAGCCTGCGAGCGGCGACGGCGGCGGTGCCTGCGACCTTTACGTCCGCGAGATCGGTCATCTGAGGTCATAATATTGCACTTTACCAATCATTCAAACACTTTATTCCCACTGCTGGGACACAGGGACTTCTCTTTTAACGTGAGACGGTAGGTTTTAATTAAACACGCTGGCTTAGAGTGGATTTGTGAATGTAACATGTCTAGCTCAACGTAATTAATATAATTTAGTATTTTTAACCATGAGACTCCACAGCTGGACTTTGTAAATATAGATTGAGAAATTAAATAATTAGAAACAACTGTTAAAACAAATATTCAAAAGGGTATGAAGCGGACGGTGTCATTTTAGAATTTACCTATTCTTTATACAGAAATCTGTCACCGTGGAATAATTTCTCATGCATGGATACAGACAACATTTAAAGTCTAAATTACATGCCTCTAATTCTAATAGAACACTCACTGTTTTAATTAGAATCGTATTGAAGCCGTAGGGTATAGTATATTTTCATATGTATTTGCTTAGATAAAATGCGAATTTATCAAAATCAAATTAAATTGCTTTTGTGAAACGTTTTAAGATCCTGAGACAAGAATCCAGTATTCGAAGAATTTTATACTAATAATGTTGTGTAAATCATTCGATATAGTAGCTATAGATGATATGGCCTTACTTGAGTCCATTATACAAACAAACGAATAGTTTGTTTAAACAACATTCATAAAACGACCTTCGTAGTGAAGTGTGTGCCTTCTTATAAATGTAAAGAGAAAAAATCTTACTATAAACTTCCCCATTCCAAATTCTACAGCATTTACATCTACCAAGCGACTGTTGTCCCACCAAGGCAGATGGTGGACAATCACAGTACCTATACTAAATCTTCCTAGCTTAAAACAATATTCTACATAGTAGAGATAGGGCTTAATATATGTACATAGATCGGCATCTACACAAATTTAACACTATTTTAGTGTTAACACTATCTGTGCCCATGACACACGCTCGTATCTACGGCAGGGTTTGTCGGGCAGCAACAGCGAGCAATATTCAGCGCGTGAAACAAGGTTTTTGGAGAGTAAAGCATAATGATTCAAAGATACATAAGATAAGGCTTATCTTCGTTGCATCATCTTGTGCATAATGCGTTTTATCTTTGATCTGGTAAGTAGGTACAAACATAATAATAACAGTGTTCTCCTGTCAATTATTATGTATGGTTGGTAAGATAGGTACGTATGTATTTAATTAAACTTTACAATAATATCTAAATAACACATAGACTCATTTTCACTTCGTGAAAATCCTTTGTGACGCGAGAAACTTTATTGAAACGTAGGCAAAGCTGCGGGCGGGAAGCTAATATGAAAATATAATTAGGATTATTAGTAAGTTCTTATCATATTAATTAGTATTCATTAGTTTAGCTAAAACTCGAGAACGGCTGAGTCTATTTACCTAACTAACTTTAGCTTTAAATGTTTTAGTAGCAGGCAGTTATAAAGACGGTTACAACAAACAAACTGAAAAAATAGCGAGTAATAATTATTTATTGCTTGACGTACACCTAACCAACTAAACTAAGGTTAAAGGTTAAGGTAAACATATTTGAAATATCAATGTGTTACTGGCATGATTTCTATTATTAGGGCTCATCTTATTATTAACGTATTGCAAACTTTTTGATTATCATTTACCGATTTATTTATTAACAAAACTGTAGTGCAATTTAAAAAAACATAAACATAAATAATTGTTTGTCTATGGAATTTTTACATACGTCAGCGCACAACTCTACCTTGGTTTTTAGGACCTACTTAAACATAAAGTAAAGCATTAAGCAAATCATTGATCTCGGAATACGAGTATTATGACGTAGTTTAATTGTAAAACGAGTTTACTTACTTGTTGCGTCCATTTGATGAAATTCCAACCTTCAACAGATTTCCCAAGAAAAAGTTGCACGAAAATTAGAAAACACGTTCGAGGTTTAAATTTAAAGAATGCGTTTATTTTAAAATCAGCGTTCTTTAGTTCTGTTCGGTGTTTACGAAGTGAATGCATTGGGATCGAGGTGCGCGCGTTGCGTCACGATGTTAGAGGGAGACATCTGGTAGGCAGCTTGCGTGAGAGACAGAGACAAAGTAGAGTACGTCACGATTTTTGAAGGCTGGTTTGAGAGCGTTGAACCAAGTAGACTTCTTAGTTTTAATGATATACTTTTTCTTTTAAAATGTCAAATAATTATTAAATTTACTTAACTTTAATAAAAATACAGAGAAAAAATCAACCACGTGTTAACCCTCTATTGCATGAATTATTAAAATTGTAATAAAAAAATATTTGTTGAATATAATGTGTTCTATTATGGCTTAAATGACAAAATATAAAATAAAATAATTAAATAATCTTCTTATTTAGAAAAAAAAATCAAAAGCCATATTTGGCTTCCTATGCACAACAAGTACCAACACTGATACAAGGTTAAATTCTCTAAAACAGTTTCTTTTCCCATTCAAGCAAAGAAAAACGTCACATTCCTCAAATTTTATATGAGAACGCAAACAACAATAATTTTGGCATAATTGACGATTATTTGGTACTGATTTACCAAGAAAGTGTTTATTTATGCCTGATGCCAATTATATATAATGATCGCACTGAATTTAGAGGTTGCGCTTTTATCGTGAACTTATGTGCCCTTCGCCGAGGTGCATAAGATCGTACGCTTACCAATTTGTCTTGAGGTAGGTGTACCATCTCTTGACGAGGTATGTTCGGCATTATGTGTACCAAGACGCCCTCTTTTTCTTGAGATGCTCTTGCCAGCCTTGCAATAATGTTCGGTAATGACAAGCTTGAAATCAAATAGTGACATGTATACGTCGCCACAAAAACGTCTTCATCGGATTCGGATAATGAAACATCGTTACTAAGGGATCTATCGCCAGGAATATAATTAGTGCATTTAGCAGTGTCATAAAAACCTGAAGAAAGCATTCTGAAAATATATAAAAAAAGAACTCTAAATGCATACTAAGCCATATTTGGCGTAAGCGTATTTACCGTAAATGCATAGGAAGCCAAAAATCAAAAAAAATCTTCAACAGGGAATAAAAAAAGAAACTCTGTAGAACATTATTAATATTTTTTAAAAGTAATTTTCTAACAATTTCCATTTTAATTTCAACAACAAACTGCAGTAAAATTAACTTGACACAAGTTTGCGTACGCGTCGGAGGAAAATTAAGGTGACAGGTGACATTTGCTATAGACAATAAAAATTGCTTTCCGTTTCAGTTTGATGTACCTACTTAACATCATTACAATTAAAGTTGAAATTTTTTGTTTAAAATTAGGGTAGAAAAAAATTACTAAAGTTTAAAAGCCAAATATGGCTCTGTATGCAATAGAGGGTTAAGAAGCCTACTTCTTAGAATGGTATACATGAATACTGAGAATTCTTACATTACATAAAAACGTATAACTTATTCTACTATGCTATATATATTATATTATACATATTATTTTGATCCGTGAAAAGACAGACATTCAATAAAAAATATTAGAAAAAGCAATGAAATAGTAAAATATCTCCAAAACTATTAAAATCATAGAACAAAAACTACCTGGAGGTGAAATGTCAATTTTTTATTTCCTTGCTATCTTTTCATCCAAAGGTTGCCTGGAAGAGATCGCTCTTTAGCGATAAGGCCGCCCATTGTATGTACTTGTTTCTTTTGTTGTATTTGTTATTTTTGTTTAATAATTTACAAAAAACACAAATATACTTATGAAAAAGGTTGTATGTGTTGTGATACACGATTTAAAAATATTGCATTTTGCTTTTGATTTGCTAACAGAATGCAACTAGCGAAATAAGAGTACCTAAAATAATATAAGGAAAAAACACAAATTTTCCGTATGTATAATTATAAAAAGTATTATAATGTATATTACTGGCCGACCCGCCCGCGGCTTCGTCCGCTTTAATTTAATGTTTTTTCACCTTTTAAACCTTCCCTGGGCAACTACAGCTTTTTTAAAAACCAAAAGCACCTACATCGGCCCGACCGTAGTTGAGTTATAAAATTACAACGAAATGATTTTATATAAATAGATTCAAGTAAAATAAATAATGCGATATTTTCCTTATTATGTACAGGTATTTCCTTTTTTGGAAGTTGCATTTAGAAAGAGAAAAGAATGCGTTGCCTGCTGCTGTTTTTCCTGAAACTTATAATCTGGGTCTCTTCAAGACAAGAGTAAATAGGTACCTTCTAGACCCTTGCGATCCATCTTCGGCCACATCGACACTTTCCATCAGGTGAGATTGTGGTCAAGCAAGGGTCTATCTTCAATAAAAAAAAAAAAACCATGTTAAAAAAACATATTTTGAGTTTGGTTTTAAATACCACAGTGGAAGCGGCATTTCTACATGTTTCGTCAGTCTATTTACTTACAGTGTACTGTGATGAACCTATAACAAACACAGATCTTTTTGACTTGCACATTTTATGAGCTGAAGTTACCAATCTATCCTTACGCTTATCGCTACGAAGAGCACAGATTTGGATTTAATCCGCGTCGCTCGAACAGCCCACCTATCAATTACAGCGCCACCTGAAAGATCAACTCACATGGTTGAGTTAATATTTTGAGCTCCTTAAAGTGGTCTTTACTGAACGTATTATTCGGTACTCGTTTAGTCTTCTCCTGCATTACTAAGGCTCGCTGGGTGTCCGCGGCTCTCGCCCAAAGCTCCACCCCGTAAATGAGAGTTATATGGACGGTCGCGAAATACGTACTACTACCTTGGAGAGTGCTTGCTAGCCTAAACAAGCCCTTCCGAATGTGGCGCATCATCAAGTTACACCATCCCTCTAGTTTGCTCACCACTGCGTTTAACTTTATATATGAGTACATTTCCGCGTCAGGGATCGCGCTATACACAGCGTTATTCATAAACATTGCTTAATTTTAAGTAAGCCTCTAAGTAATGCTTAACATAATTTTGTATTCATAAATGTTGTTTAAACCAAATCAACGGTTTAAACTGTTACTTAAATAGTTGTCAAATTAAACAACCTGTATAGGTTGTTTAACTTGACAGCTATTGAAGGTAAGGAGGTGTTACACCTCTCCTAACTCCTTATACAAGAAAATGGATCCTAATAAACAGCTGATTTGCTTGTTTGTTTACAATATTTTATAATGGAACTGGATAATTTTGATTACCTACGGTGACTATTCAAATAATTTTGAGCAAGATATAGCAGATATAAACGAATTTTGGCAATCTCGTACTAAAGTTTATCAACCCTGGTTAGATCTGGTGGTGGAAAATGATGAAGTGGAATTTAGAAAAAAGTGCAGGTCATTGATATTATGTCATCAATCTGAGAATCTATGAAATTACCTATTTACCTATCCATAGTTATTTGTTTAATTTCCTTTTGCAGGTTGTGTGTGGCCCTAATATATCTATTTGTGATGTGGTATGTCGTTAATGGTGGAGCACTCATGATGCTCGCATCTTTCGTGAGAGTCAGCTTAAAAGAAGGTTTGAAGAAGGTGAATTTAGAGGAAGAAAACTTTTAGGAGACAGTGGATATCCTTCCACACCATATTTGCTTACTGCAGTGCAGTAACTAGAGTCTGACAGTGAAGATGATGATGAAGGGAAAACAACCACAATTCACCAATGAATTAACTCGCAACATATTTATTAGTACCTAACCATTTTCAATAAATTACAATTATTATTATTTTTTCTAGTTTTTCTCCCAATATTCCAACTCTTCTTCCAATATTTGAAGTCTTTTTTATGTTTCTCTTCCACAATTTGCATAGGTACGTAACTTATGTTCTTTTTCTTGATTTTGTGAAGTAATAAGTAGTTTGATACGAGTCTAAAACTGAACAAAAAACACGAGCTAACCAAACTTTGTCGCAACTCCATAAATATTTTGGTTCACAATCACAAAACACAGCTGACACTGTTCTGTCAAATTTCGTTTTTTTTTGAGCATACGGCCCACAGATTACCCTCATTATCTATGATACGGCCAGATTCTACTATTTCTACCAAAAAGTTACCAGTTCTGAAAAAAAAAAGTATTGTTTAGCTAAGTGATTTTTAAGTTAGGTTTATGAATACAAAAGTTTTAAACACTTCTTAAGGCCTAATTAGTTGATTAGTTATGTCGTGCTTAAGACGTGAATTAACAGCTTTTTATGAATAAGGCTGGTAATGTAAAAGTGAAAGGCCCCTTCCCTGCGTTCACGTTTTGCTAGAGTCACCTATTACTATTAAAACTCTCTGTTTCCAAAACGCAAGCAAATTTGTAGTTATATTATATATAAAATCCTTAGAACTGAATGATTGACTGATTGATCTGACCCTAATGACCTAAAACGAGGTGAGAGTTTTTTAAATGACATATGCATCCGTAATTAAAGGATTATCCAAAATTCTATGTTTGTGTTTTGCTTAATTATACGGTCTACTTATTTAGACCAAAGCCTGATGTATCTGCATCTTATCCGCGATGCACTCCATGGAAGACCCCAATGCATATTTGTAGCTGATACGCCATCTTTTGGTAACTACAAGAGCCAGTTAGTAATGTAAGGTTCTAACAGACCGCGCGGGGCGGCTGTCGCTTGTAGGGTGAAACGACAAACATGTTTGGTCACAAGAGGGCGGCAAGGGAAAAACAGTTTCTGCGCGCGTCTTGTTACATAACTGGAGCGGCGGCCGTGGCGCGCGCAGTGGTGCGCGGGGCGCGGGGCGAGGGGCGATCGATGCGCGCCCAGGGGGAGTCAGTCGAGCGGCGAGAGAGCGACATGGCGGCGCGCCCACACCGCGCGGCGGCCCCGCGGCCCTGGCCGCGAGAGTAGGTCGCCATGCGCGATGCGGTATGAGGCAGCGCCGCGCCCGGCGGGCCGGCCCCCGCTAGCGGCGCCGCCCCCGCCATGCGAGCGCCGCCGCTGCTGCTGCTGCTGCTGATGGCGGCCGCGGGCCTGGCCGTGAATCCGCTCGCGCGCCTCAACCCCTGGCTGAGCGCGTGCGACCTGGACGAGGAGGGCGGCGGCGCCGGCGGCGAGCGCGACTGCGGCGGCGCGGCGTGCGGCGGCGGCGGCGCGCACCGCGACGTGCTGAGGAGGCGCGACGTGCCGCGACTGTGCGCGCTGGGGCCCGGCGAGCGCGCCCGCCAGCTGGCGGAGCTGCGGCTGCGCGCGTGCTGCGAGCGCTCGCCCGCCTCCGCGCTGGACCGCGGCGCGCGCGCCGACGTGCAGGCCGGCGGCGCGCGCTGCCAGGCCACGCTGCACGACCTGCTCCATCTCGACAACATGGTGGCGCGCGTGCACTGCGACTTCGTCGACATCCTCACTCGCTATGACTGCGACCAGCCCTACTCTATACACACGTGTGACGATTGCCAGGTGAGTGCGAAGCTGTGACACCTAACTTATCCACAACGCATGCACGACGCGCCAGAATATCAAGTTCATACCTAGTGCTCATATTCCGTCCATAGTTTGGTCTTGGTTGACGACAATGAAACGTATTAAGCTCAGTGCCAAAAAGTTAAATCGAGATAACGAACTGTTTTTCAAGTGCTTCTTGACAGAATCTTGGAATGCTGCCCTCCAGTAACCGTAGTCAGCGATACTTATATTATGAATTTAATCTAAGACGATGGGGGTAGCACGATTGTATTTGATTACTGGCCGTAGATAAATTCCAGTGAGGCCGCGTAGCCCGCACTGGATTATATTATATGCGTGTATCGATCGCGTCGCGCGGGTGAGACACGTTCCTTACCCGGTGTAGTGGGCCACGGGACCGGGCTCCGCTGCGGGTGATGGATCCGCGCAAATCTGCCGCCCCACTATTTGTCAGAGCGGAGTGCGCGTGACAGCCACGCTATTGCACACTTTACGTAGCCGACTCGGTTAGCAACAATACAAATAAATTACTGTCTTTGGCATAATATAAATGGGCATCGTGACGCCATTCCCTACGTATTTTTATTTCAAGAAGAAAGGTGTTTGAATATTTCTGAGAGCAAATGTAGCTCATCTCTTGGAGGCAATTTACCGTGTAGCCATATTGCATGCCATGAGATTGTGACATTTCACGGCAGACAAACGTTTAGACAGCGCGTAACCAACCGTAGCACACGAGCGTAGAGGGTCTACGGTTACTGTGTTTCAGAATATTCCAACGTACTATATCTACGTTGGAACATTATAAAACAAGTAGCATGAGACACTGTGCTATAACTTATTTAAAATCCGAAGTGGTATTTTGATTAACTTAGATTGCAAAAACAATGTTATTAAATAACATGTAACTAAGAATTTCTGTATTTAAATAGTTTGCGTAGACGTCAATTAATTTAAATTATTTTTATTAGTATCCTTATTTTATTTGTTTACTTTTTTTGGTTTGTTGATATTTTTATACTTAAACAAACCAAATAAAATATTTATGGATAAAGGAACATAAATATTTTGTTTGGTGAGATAAAATAATTTTACATTTATTTTAAGATTGGCAATAGTTTTTATTAAATATAACTCAAGCAATATTATTATCTACTAATATGGCATGTCTAAATATCGGTTAACCATTTTTTTATCAAGGACTGTTTGGTATCTGAGATTCATGGCATGCCTTGTAAAAGTTTCGTAGCTAAAAAGATATCTAATTTTGACCTTCAGGACATATTGTGGCCTTCAAACAGAAACAGCGATGATTAAGGGACAGCTTGTGGTGGCGTAAGAAAACTTTGAAGCGCGTTGGTTATGAGCGATGTGGGTTACTAATTAAACCAGCGATTTGACAAGATCCCTGGCCCTTAAATTCGTTAATAAGCCTACAGTCACTAAACTGTTCTTCAACAGTTAGGGTATCTAATAGTGAACTGGTTTGTGTCTGTCCAACTCAATTTCTATGGCTTTCTTTGTTAATTTTTGTTTATGTTTTGGTGAACTTTTATATGCACATGTAGTGACCTCACATAATTAATTAACTACACATATACACACATAACTAAGTTCATATATATAAATATATATAGGTATATATATAACTAGGTGTAGCCGCACTTCGGGTATTAGCCGTAACATATATATATATATATATATACACTGGTGGTCACATAATTAAGAACGCTAATATTTAGGGAAGATTTTCTCAAACTAAGACGCAAAACTATTTGCATGTAATTTATTTTATTTATCTCAGTATTGTAAAACGTTTCTATAATATCACCGTGCTTATTGGTATACAATGATTAGCTAAAAATAAATTTTAAATTTTTATACACTACTTCAAAACATAGTATTCTTATTTACTGGTTGGTCATATAATTAAGAACGCTTAATCGTTAATTCCTTTTTTTATAATTTAAACAGAAAACACGGTTTGAATTTTAACTGTTTGTATAATATTGGCAAGTTTTTAGTGCTGTAAAAGATAAAAAGGCATTGCTTAGTTAATAAAAATAAAGCTTTTGATCTATCAACCCAGGGTAGAACACCGGCACAAAAGTAAAACTTCGCCTGAAGAATTGGTATTATAAAAAGATAGACAACCATCTGTGATGTTAAAAACGATGGTTTTCGACGCTTTTGAGCATTTTACTTCGTATCACATACTTCTACGGAGTGTTCCACATGTACCTAAACAGAGAAAAACAACTCCTCGAGATGACCAAAACATCATTCGTATGGGCTACAAAACTCTTTAATGGGTCCAATGTGCTGAAACAATAATATTTTGGTGAAAACTAGCCTTCAGCTATCTCAGCACGCACTGTTTGAAGACGTATGGTGAAAGAAAAATCGCACGGAAGGATATCAAGGAAGGTACTCATGTTGAAACTTTGCTATAGTCAAAATCAGCTTACACTTGAGAGAAAGTATGAAAACTGGACTTCGCGACAGTGAAAAAATTTACTTTTTTTCTAACGAAACGAAAATAATTAGGGTGTGTTCTGATGGAAAACGATATGTTCTACGTCTTCTGAATATAGCATTCAACCCTAAGTACTCGAAAGTTACATTAAACCATGGTTGTGGAAATGCGAAAATTTGGGTGAGCTTTCGTGGTTTTCTATCTTAGACTGACAAGCTAACAATCTAAATCTAGAGCCAATAGAGAATCTGTAATTTAAAATAAAGAAAAAGTATCCAAATACAGAGTGTGGGAACACAGGAGAGCTGTACGACGCTTTTTTTAAAGAATGGAACTGTATTTATCTTGCGAAATATCAAAAATTAATAGGTTATGCCTCGCAGGTGTAAAGCAGTGTTTAAAGGCCGTGGATATGCTGTAAACTCTTAATTTAGTTTAAAATGTATTAAATTACTTTTAAAATTTTCTGCACTGCATATTATTGTGATTTAGATTTAATGTAAGTGCCATATAAAACAATTTCCCAGCAGTTAAATGAATCGTTCTTAATTATATGTCCAGCTTCATTACTATTAGAGAGTGTCCCATTTCGGTAAAATTAAAATTTGAGAAATATAGTAAATGATTTTATTGTTTTCTCTATAAGACACACTGCTCCATTATTATGGCTATTTTTTAGCATAATAAGTTGTTTCTCAGAAGGTACACATCTCGGTGTATGAGAAGATTAAAATAAAAATGTTCCATATATTCAAATCGTTCTTAATTATATGACCACAAGTGTATATATATTATATAACACAGTATGTTTATTTCTTAGAACGATTATCATCATGTTTAATAAGTGATAGTTACTCAGAAAATCTCCATAACAAATGCTCTTTCAATAGAAACCCGTTAATGTAGAGGTTTGAAGCACTCAAATACACGGGGTCAATATTTGAGTGCTCCAAACCTCTACATTAACGGCATTAAAACATTAAAAAACGGTGTAATCCATAATGTTGTCATAAATGAAAGAGAATTCATAAAGTATTAATACAGCATGTAAAAAGTTAATCTGGAATAAAAGGAATTGGAAATGACAGACGCCCCTGATTAATAATGAATATTGAAATATGGGAAAGCATTACGAGTGAGTTACTCTGTTCTAATATAGTAGAAGCAAGGTAGTAGAGAGTCCGCTATTGACAATATCTATCTCAATATATAAATAGTTTATGTAGAGGCATAATATATATATTTGTATAGCTAAATTAAAACAAAGTATGACTGATGCTCATAACATTGTTTATTGCCACTTTATACACTTGAAACAAGAAGTATCATCATCGTTATACCTACTCATATTTATTTCTACTTCTGTGCATAATAAACTATTTATGGACAATTCACACAGCAACATATAAAATTAAAAAAGTATATTAATTTACTACTTAAACTTATAAACTAACATTATAGGGTAAGTATTAATATTAATGTATACCAAAATGTATATATCTAATGGTTCTCGCTCTGGGCAAGGCATGTAACGCAAATTAATTATATGAAAGCCTCAAAATTGTATAACTATCTATCTATGTCCAAAAGTCTTTACGTTTGGCGATTAAAATACTGATGGGTTGATGGATTTTGTTTATTCCAAAGTTAATTGCATTTGCACATGTGGTATTAATAGAGTTTTTTCAGAACAGTTTCCATGATCAACAGTAAGTGATGAGTCATTTCTACCCTCCTACCAATGAGTCACGAGTCCATGAATGGCCATGTGGCGTCAGGCTTATTTCAGTTACTATCGTCAGAGCCATGAATGATATACGTTACACCTGGCAACACATTTAATTACGTACCTACACAGTCGGTAGCTTGCATGCACACATACACGTAACTTATTGTCTTTGCCCACGGTTGTTGATGATGATTTGTGACCTTACCAGTTCGCTTGACAGTAAATCAAAATTAGTAGGCTACATTAAGTTTCAAAAGTATGAGAAAGATTCGAGTAGTAAGGGTACTATTAACTAGTGTTTTGATCTTTGAATTAGAATCAGAAAATGATGAAAAGGTCATTGTCCTGGCATCCTGAATTTATCTGAAATTGTAAACAAATTTAAAAGCATGCCCATTGTTTTTAGCTAATTGGCTTAATAAGAAATTTAAAAGTATAAAATAGTATCTCACATCAATTACTTGTTTACATTATAATGCATAAAAAAATAATTGACAACCTTATTTTTTTCACGTTCATGCTGCAATGTTCATTATAGTATATTTATTTATTTATGTTACATACATTTCCCACTCCTAGAAGTTATTTTCATGATTTTGGCCTTTCGCGTAATATTAGGCAAATTGCATCCATCAATACTTTTGAAAGGATGAGGTATTTGTTTTAAGAATAACTTCATTGGATACACTCTAAAAATCAAATTAATAATATAAACATGTTACTTTCCGACGAAAAATAACTTAACCCCTTGTTAATATACGTAAAACCGCAGGTAAACCGCGAGGTGAAAAGCAAGTCACAAAATAAACCCCAAAGACAGATAAAGCTATCAAAAAGCTTTAGCGATATAGTAACTGAATTGGTTTTGGACATTTCGCTTTTGAAATGTTAATTAATTCAAGGGTACAACATAAACATTGAACCAGTACCTAACTAAACAAAGCATCGTTGTCATGCCTGCTTTAGCAGTTAGAAGGTTGGAAGTTAATGTTGTGGCAAACGGTCGAAAGCTCTCAGTTCAATTCAGGTGGGTTCTGGAGCGAGAACTGCTTGCAGACACGCGATGCACTGGGCCTTGACTCTTGTACGAGTACTATGCCATCAAAACAACACACAATTACGTCGTAAGCATGGGTCTCCTCAGTAGAACCCATTATATGGTCTTGGGGATTTGGTATAACATTTCCAAACCATACCAGGCGGTTTACGGTTTAAATTCTAAAGGTTTAATAGAGATATAAAATTAAAGTTAAGTTAAATTAGATATTTCATTACAATTCCAAATATTATTTAAGGCATACAATGCCAAGTTGTCAATCTGAACACAAAAACCGTTACTCGCTTCGCTCGCTTATAAATCCCCATGAGATTGCGCAAAGCAGGTGTGATCTCTAGATTAATTTAATGAGAAGTATTAGTCCCAGCCCATGTAATCAAGGCGCAGCCATTGTTTGCGACAATCTATTGTGGAACTAAACGTTTTCTTAAGTAATTGCAACGTATTGTTGTGCTTCTTTTATAATAAAGATTGATGATATCTGCGCTCAATTGCAGGTGATCAAGAATATAGGACAGCTCCCGAAATTAACAGGAGTTTTGTGACAAAGCGAAAAAAACGTGTGTGTAAAATGTGCTATTCGAAACTTAAATTCAGTAGAGGCAGCGTGTGAAGTGACTGTGATCATGTTTCGTTTTTAAAAAGGGGAAAACTTTCTCGCAGTAAAATGCAATTTGTGGTTCTGACTTTTCATACAAATTTCTATTTTCATCTTCAATATTAGCCTAGTAAATCATTCAAGACATTTTTAAAGGAGTATTTTGAACACTAAAACTTTTGTTTAAAAAAGTTTGCAAACTTACCTAAATAATTGAGGGAAAATCATTAATTAAGATTTTAGTACTGTTACTCTTACTCCAGTGTCGTGTTCTTTTAAAATGAAACGTATATATTTCAACTACATATAAAACTCTAGACTTGAAACCTTGGTGATTTGATTCTCAAAGTTGCATAAAACCATTTAACTTCCTTCTCATGAAAAATCACCATGAATGCGAGTGAAAGCAGGTGTGATTCTCGGATTAATTTAATGATATACAGGGTAATTTATTCAGGGCGGATCAAACGAGGTGGGGTGTTAGGGGAATTCTTTCATGGCTTGTATCACCCTGTCCAGTATCTAATAACTCCATCCCTGCAATAAGGGTACAAATAATTGCCACATTCGTAAAGGAAAATAATATATTTTAATGCTCCTGTATAAGGTGGCTTTATAGGCAGTACATATCCGTAAAAAGTGAATGGTAGCAATGCCAGAAAATGGATCATTACATCGAAAGCCCGCCCTTCGGATCATTCTCAAAATGTTCAATGCCCTCTCAATGAAATACCAAACGTAGGCACAATATCGAACGCCGATTTATCTACCCACTCATACAATCAGTGATTTCCTTTCTCAAATTATGTTTACACGTCTTTAATGTTAGCAGTTCATCCCTAAGTAGAGCTTACTTCTTATTTGATTATCAGATGGCTTTCTCATGTTTTTAACGTAATATAAATCAGCTTGAATAGGTTAGATAAGTCAGTTCGAGAGTGGGAATCGGCTAAAAGCAAAGTACGATTGTCAAGTCGAGGCCGGTATGGAATGAAGTTTCATTCAAAACACGCCTTGGATTGAGGTTAAGTGGCGGTGCGCAGGCGTGCGCAACGCGCATGCGCGCACATCCTGGCCCGCAATGATTTCATCCACCTCTCGCCAATTTGAACTCTATGTTACCTACAAGAAAATGTTTTCTGCACTAATATCAGCGCTTCCTCGCTGAAACTGAAAAGGACACTAAAAGGATCGAAATCCCTGGCCACTAATCTAATACGAAAATCAAGTTATCGTCGGTAATTTTGTCGTCGCTTCTGGCTGGCTATCGGTCAGTGCGAAGGTCCAGTCGGTGAATTCAAAAGTAAAGAATGGATTGAATGGTTTTTTAAATAAACCGATACCTGAAGATGACGAGTTGGTGGATAAAAGAGATCTCAAAATATTAGGTAGTGGAACGTAGGTACCGATCCGAGTGGTGCGAGACAAAGGGAACAATAGGCAGGGGAATTACGGTCTCAAGCCTTTCAGGCCAAGAGTTCTTGCGGATCCTTCATTAGAATCTACGCTGGGGTAATTAGGTACAGTTTCTGTCATTTTTCATTTCAATTGTTTGTTCAGTTGCTTGTTTACAATAATCCGTAAACATAGTTAATACAGTTTTGACAGATAGGCATATAGTTGATGAGTTATCTAAAAACAAAAAGCAGTAGACAAAGTCTAGTTCATGAATGTAGAGGTTAAATTCGAAATCATATTTATAAAGTTTATAATAATAGTTTATTTTTTACATTTTCATTATTAAAAATAAATTAAATTATTAAGCATTCCATAACAAGACGTTTTTACGTAGCACCATCAAATAAAATGTGGTCCATCTAAACGCTTCCATTGCACAAACTTTTATTGGGCAAATTGAATCTAGTATTAAAATTCCCGAAAGTGTGAATGTGGGTCGTAATGCATGTAGGTCAGACAAGCCGGGGAGTACAAAATGTGGAGGCGCCTCTAACTAAGCGGTGAACTTGCCTCGGATTAACTTTTACAAAACCAATGCTGTCTTCTCAATAAATAACTGATTTTATAAATGTGGCTAATTTATATTGCGTATGAAATGTTAAATGAAATGTTATTGGAAAGTAGACATAAATTAAATAAATCAATAACATATATGTTTATTAATTACTAGCTTTGTGCCCGTGGCTTCGCCCGCAAAATAATACATTTTCTGGCGGAAAGTTGTAAAGGATCCTATGAACTTCTCCTGGTTCTCAGCTACCTCTAGATAATTTTCAGCTAAATCGATTCAGCCGTTCTTGCGTTATAAATATTGTAGGTAACTAACATAACTTTGTATATATAGATATATACCATGTAGCTTTTTCCCACTGTGTTCAGTGTACATATCTTTTTTAAAATAAAAATTAAAATATATTCCTAAAATTGAAAGGAGTTGGAATGTGTTCAAAGTAGTTGCAAACATAAAAGTTTAAATATTTATTTTGCAAGTATCATCTACCATTAGCTATAACGTTATTTCATAATTTGGTAAATAACTGAACATGGAGGCAGGAACCAGGAAGTTTTTCCGGAAGTAATTATACTCAATACCGAAAGATTTAAATTTTACACTTGTGATTTCCATAAAATATATCGTATCGTACGAACCCTGTCTGTCTCATTTTGTTTTAAAAGAAAAGCGCCATTCCTAGGAAATACGATTTCTCACATATATTTCACTACAAGCTTTATAGCTCCCAAACGTAGATGACACACATATTAGGTAATTTTCGTAGCAAATATCTGACGTCTGTTCCTGTCTGCACATTTGTTTCGTTGATGCATCAAATTGTTTTGGAAATAAAGTCAGATGGGAACACTTATATGTTATTACCGCAATGTTTCATACAAATTGTACGGGACAGGCTGGTAGAGCAGCTTTGTTTATTTTATTCATTCAGCATTTTTTGCACCGACACATACCAAAAATTGCGGTATTAGATTAGAATATACATTTAATTATTATGATCACATATATACTACAGCGGACTTCATTAAAGGATTAAACTTTATTTGCACTGAAAATGCTAATTACTTCAAGGACGTTCAATAAACACTTTATACATGATATCTAAGGTGAGATTTAGATAAGGTTATGTATCTTAGTTATATAAAAACATGTGCTTTAACGGTGAAGGCAAACATCGTAAACAAACTTTGAAAAATTTGAAGTGCATGTGTTATTCACTCACCCGCCCTGTGTCCATGTGTCCCATGCAGTTAGGGGTGTTGATTAGGTATCTGAGCCATAGCTACTCGCATTCTAACGAGCCCTTATTATTCAAGGCATATTCAGTAGCTTAGTAAACTATACTGTAATTATCAGACAGATGGGTTTATGATATCTAGCGTCCGTGATTGGAAACTCGCCAGAAGCACCCATGAGATAGACGACTAACAAGCACATATAAGAGAGTAATTTCTCCTACGCCTGCAAAATGAACTTAAGCTTTCAATTAATAAGCAATGTTTTACGATGGCAAATAAAATAACATCCTTGATGATATTAATTATCTTGTTGAGGCGGTAAAGCGGATATCATTGTGAGACTGACTGCTTCCGTGGCTGGGCGTTTCAACGGCGAGAGAAAATATTATAGTGCTGAATAGTTTCTGATTATCTTATAGGTTTACACTATTGTTGAACTTATTTGCCTTCCGTTTTGCCTGAGATGTCAATGAATTGCCTGTCGCATTAAACAATGTATATTCATTTTTTGATTCGCAGTTAAAGTCTAAGGTAATTTTATAACTATCCACCTCTTCATTCGCCATTTTTTGGCTTTAAATTGAATAATCCTGCGATATTTAAGATTTATTCAGCTACTTAGTAATAATAATCTGACTTATAAAAGTTGGCTTGGCTTGGTATCTCGCTTCATATGTATTTAAATACAAGAAATGTGAATCAAACTCAACCTCGTTTTCGTACTGAATATTGTATGAACTTCGCAGGCCCGAAATAAATAAATAGTTGGTTATGGCCGTCCTTTTCACATTTCAATCCATACCTCCATAACCACAGAGAGAATTTGACACCCAAAGGTTGCCCAATGTCCCTTTTCCATACTCCTTTCCGTAATGCGCAATAAGTAGGGTAGACTGGGTACGGTTGAAACATTTTGGCATTTATCATGCATAGCTTCGGGATTTGTTATGTGAGCGATATCGGAAACATACTAAATAAAAGACCTTATATTTGTCTGCAATAGGGCAATGTTATTTAAGGTCAATGTATAGTCATTTCTGAGAAAAATCAAATTAAAAAAAAACAGTTTTTTGTTTCAACCGTCCCCATGTCAGGGTCGGTTGAAACAGTGTCTGGGGTCAATTGAAACACATACAAATAATACAAAATATAATCAATTATTATCTTTTATAAACCTTCTAATAACATATTTCGAATGGTAGTGGCACAGTTGACTATCACAATAGTCTTTGACTATTATTTATAATTGAACATTGTTTTTAATCAGCCTTATATTAAGTACGACTTAAACTAAATTATAATGAGATGTTGGTAGCGACAATTCTTTGGCTATACTTATAATCTATCATTCTTTTAATCAGCCTTCAGATTATTATTAAGTATAACAACATCTAATTATTATTTAGTTTAAGTCCCTATGACTTGAACAAAATTTTATTTTTGCTTGTTTTTTCTGCGGCTGTTCTTAACGAAGATCCCGCTTTATATGTCGGCTTGACCTTTTATACCTTTTGTCTTCCTTTGGCGTACCCTCGGTATCTAAAAAACAAGAAAGTTTAATAAATAAACTGTTTCAACCGTACCCAAAAAAATTGTTTCAACTGTCCCCACCCTCCATCTTTGTATAAAACGGTTCATAGTAAGAATGTCAGTAAATGTTAATAAAAACTAATCATACTACGATATTGGACGACCTTTATTGTAACTGTAACAAAACTATCAATACTCTAACCATAAATGAAATCTAAATAATTGCAAAAATGTAGACATCGAAATACTTACTTTGCCGTTAAAAAACACAATGGGGCCTCCTACAGACAAGCACACCGCCCGAAGAGTGAAGCAATACTAAAATTCATGGTTCGACCTGTCGCCCGCTTCGTTCTCCCCTTGTACCCCTCCCCTTATCGCGCACTATTCACAAGTTATTCACTTTGTTTCAACCGTCCACCGTTTCAAACGTACCCAGTCTACCCTATAGCTCCATCGCAGCCGGGCACTTACAACCTGACAAATAAATAGTTTTATTTTATGTTATGTTTGGGTTTCCGTCTTGTATTTTGGAAAATACACGCATAGACTGCGTCTTGCGGCAAAATAGCTGGAAAACATAAAATTGGTTCAGAAAGTCGGCGTTTACGCAATACTAATTGAAATGCCTCTCCGCCACACTATCCACGTAACTTTTACTTAACTTACTACATATATCTATGTATATTTATATAAAAACGACTAAGTGATACTGACCTTTCAGAAGAAGTATTTTAGAATGTGGTTTTGAATTAATTAATTTTTAGAATTTTTCCTTAGAATTTTTATTCTGTCCATCCTAAAATACTTTTAAAATATTAATGTAATGTTATTAAAATGTTTATTGGTACTTAAATAAGACATTTCAAAGGTGGTCACATGATAAGGTTAGATGATGGCAGACCAGATAAATCGAGGGAAACTTTCAAATATCGAACAGGGGGCCTACCATGATCTCTTAGAGCAGTATTATTCTAATCTTATTTTGTGATTTCGTACCATAACCTCTTATAAACCATATAAAGTAATATTATTGTAGGCTTACTCTAAGAATGTTCGGAAACATGATAGTTTTTAAAAGATGGTGGTTGGCCCCCAGGCCAGTGGTGCGTTTGTAAAATTTTTCTTTTTTGTAAAAAGATTATTGATATACGAGTATGTTTAACACACATGCAGCAAAATTATTTTTCGTCAAGGGGATAACCACTTTAAGTGTTTCGGCCTTACTTCAAAACATGCATTATGCATCTTACCGAGTTGAGCCTTGATAAAGTGACGAGGTACTTGTGACTTGTTTGCATACACAAGCACCTCTTCGCAAATTGGTTGTCTTGTAGGAACACGATAGGGGTTTTGTACACCAATTTGTGACAAGTAATGACAGTGCTGTGTGAATAGTACAACCCCGTCTCGTTTTGTCTGTTTCAGTTCAGTTTAAAAATTTCTTTATTTCGAACAATAAATAATATATTTTACATGATAATCCAGTGTACGTTATAATATATTGTATTATATATATTAGGGTTCGGTATATCACCACGCTTTCCAGGCATGCCTATTTCTGAAATGATTTTTTCATAATAGAAATATAAGATTGGAGCTTTTGTATTACCTGCGTAATTAGCGTCGTAATTAAGCAAGTGGAGCTATAAACTGGGCATTACATATGTAGCTACTTACATTATGGTAATTACAGCCTACATAAAGATCCGTAATACGAAACATCCCTGAAATTAACGTGCGGTAAAATCTTTGAAGTCCTATGGAACCGACATTTTAGGCTAAATGGATACCCACTAATATGATTAAATGTGAAACAAAACTTAAATGGCAGTCACTATTTCCACAAAGATTTAAATGTTCTCCCACATTTCTTTCGTAATAATAGGTATCATCATCATCATTTCAGCCGTCGGACGTCTATTGCTGGACATTGGACATATAGATATAGGATTTGACGGCAGAGATGGCGTGGTGCCTGCACCGCAATGTATTGCTTGTTATTGTTGATTGTAAAATAACTCTAAAGATATATTTTGGAGCCGTGTTGGTTAAAGCTGCCAGTTCACGGTGAATGCAAGCTGCATCCGACCAAAACAACTGGAAAACTGAGACAACATCCAGCAGTGGACGTCCGTAGGCTGAAATAATGATGATAATGATAACTTGTTCATTTTTCTATCCGGGCTTTGTGAAAACGCTACAAAATGTCGGTAATCAATGTCAAACGGAAGCGACGCTGTATTTTATTCGTTAAGAACAAAAGTTTTCAACATGAAAAAACCGTACAAAAATGTTGATGACGGTGGAATCGGAGGCCGTGTAACATTGCCGCAAGTTTTAAAACGCGGGCTCTGTCGGGGTAATGTTTCGCGAGAATTATATTTAATATCTCATTTTTATTTTAACGTAATTAGTGCTGGGTTTTTCTGCGTACTGTTGGATTTGGTGAAACTTTTATAGTGCTTTTAAGCCGCCACTGAAATATAAAATATACTAAATAAATGTCATATTACCCGTATTTATGGTCGCGGGGTTTGAACCCACGACCTTCGGAATGCAAGTCGAGTGTGCTCAACCCTTATCAAACTACACCGGTCTGTTATTCCAAACAATAACATTCAATAAGAATATTTTCTAGTAATGTAATCTATACAATTGTTATAAAGATGAAGAGTTTCTTTGAACGCGCTCATCTCAGGAACCGCTTGGTCCAATTTGAATAATTATTTCAGTATTGGACTAACTCTTACTGGATGTTTCACTATCTTTGCGTGCGTACTGTTCACCCAAATAAAAGTGAATTTTAAACGTGTCTAGTATTTTTAAATGTAGTTATAGTAAAAGTAAAAGTGTTATACGTTATTCCGGGAAAAACCACATCATATTTTCACTTTCAATATTATGAAATTGCGATTCTAGGAATGAGACCGGGCTAGTGGGCCTCCGACGACCATAAGGCTGAAAATAAAATGAGCACAATTAATATTATATGAATACTGAATACTATTATTGATGCAGGTCAATGTTCTATATGTATTTTAAATATGGGTTGAGAGTTCGTTTAATATCTTTACGTTATTGGTGGATGAACCAAATACATGGTTCTTATTTAAGTAAATAAATATTACTGGACTATTCACACAGCAACATCTAGCCCCGTGGTAAGCTCGAAGCTTGTGTTTCGGGTGCTTGACTTTTGATATACTAAATAGAGTATACCTACATACCTAAACAGTAAAGATTATGATTATCTGCAAATCAAAAACAAATTTCTGTCCTGAGGCGAGAATCGAACCCGCAACTCTTGCGTCGCATGCAGAAATTCGCCCGCTATGCCACAATAGTCGTCAATATTAAACTATTTATTAATTATTTTACTAAACTGCAAGGCAACGTTTGTTGTACACTTTGTGAGACTATGTTTCAACGTAATGTATAACTATTTTTAAACATCTTTTATTTATTTATTTATCTGCAACATATTAAGTGACGGTCTCTAACTTATGCATTTCCTAAGCATTTCCTCTAGTTTTCATAATTGTTCAAGTCAGAAGCATGAGCTAGTTACAAATAAATATGAACTTGTGTGAAAAAATATAAGCAAAGCGCTTGCCCGTTTATTCTTTGTTTACCATAAACAAATAGTTCAAGTTCATTGTGGTATGGATAACTGCAGCAATTCTCTGAAAATCAATGTTTACATTTGATGTATTAAATGAAGTCGATGACCTCTCACCTTATTATGTGAGTGTATGAAATACCAGTAAGTATTTCTAGTTTGTTTTCATAAAAACAAAATGCAAAAATACATTACGATTTGACGTTAATGTAATCAACTATATAGTTTATTATTGTTTATTAATATTAGATTATCTAGAAGATAAAACTGCACCTTAAAGAAAAACAAACTAACAAGTTATTGTAATCAATTCATAATATACCTATGAGCTGGCTGTTGTTTATGTTTCACAATACAGTACTTAAAACCTGAAACATATTTTTATGTCAACCTTGTTTGCATTGTATATTTTAATTTAATGATATAACCTACGCACATAAAAAAGATATTTAGAAATGGCGTCCACTAGCATGCGTTCTCGCTCACTCTCTATCGCTGTCTATACTCACACAGTGAAGTACGCGCTACAAAAAAATAGTCAGTCAGGCCTAATTCGCAAGAGAGCTTTTTTAACGTCCGTTAAAAAAGCGTTCAAATAGAACATAATAATTATGTTCTATTTGAACGCTTTATGCATACCCAAGTACGTGTTCACACGTCGGCGATTTTAGAACGCAACGCTTTTTTATCGAGCAGTGTTGCATTTTCAACGCAGAGTGCTAGTAATAGGCCGTATGAAACTTTTTATTATTATTCACACGATTAAAAAAACGCCGGCGCTGCGATTATTACTATGAGTATTAGTAGAAATATTCCAATAATTCGTCAAATCTTGTATAATTGTCAAATCTTCGTACAGTGTCACAAACTGTTATTTTAAGTATCTCTGTTCATTCAGAGGATGTACCCAGAATGTCCTTTTTTTCTTTCTTCTTCTTCTAGCAACACAAATCGCTATAGCTATTTATTTAGCAGAAAACATTCCCACGGCTATCTAAAGCGAGGGACGAGACGAAAGTGATTTAAAAGCGGTCGTATGAATGATCACATTGAAGACGTTATAAAAGCGCCGACGCCGGGTTTATAACGCAAAGCTGTTTAAACTCTTTACTTTACTAAAAAAATAATTTTATTTAAAATAAGTATTTTGTAAAAAAAACTCTGTAGGGACCTAGATAAAAATACTATTTAAATAATAATAATAATACAATAATACCGTGGAAATATGCTCGAATTACAAATCATTTTGCTATTACGTTTTTATGGAAAATTCGTCGTGACGCCGGCCTGTTTGAGAATTTGTTTTGCCAACCGTACCATACGTACCCGCCGCCATTGCCAAATATCATTTCTAATTGCGCAAGTTATAATAATGTATTGTATTTGTTGATTTGATTTATTAAGAGAATTTTATGGAAATAAATGCCATAAATCTTTATCCATTCAAATTCATTAAATCATTAAATGGTGTCCCAGGCACTAGAGCTGGCGTTAAATTAAACATATTATTAAGTTGTATGTATAATAACATTACCACTTTAACTATTAAAACAAATCCCTGTAAATTTCTCTACTAAAGGCTCTCCGAATTCTTCCCATATTTTATGAAATTTAAGTAACAGTGTTCTGTGGTAAATGTACCAGGCGGTGGTTGCGCGACCCTAGTCATAATTGATATAGGATAGTGTGTTTAGTGAAGGGTTTACCTTTTGTTTTGTGTGGTATTACTAAAGTAAAAGTTGCAAGCAAGACCTATTTATTTATTCATTAGCAATTAAATGTCAATACTAATACTAAAATTAATTAACAGGATAGAACATTTGAAAAAACTAAAGTGAGAAGTAAGTGAGTCAGTTCCATTAAATCTATGATTTTGAGTGTGTCGTATTGATACACGCATTTAAAAGCTTTGAAAGCATAAGCACTCCTAATACGTTCCCACAGCACAGAAACAGAGAACAGAGAAAACTAACTACTATCTTAACGAGGGAGAAAAGGCCTTAACTCCCCACTTTGGTCAAGACAAGTTTTTTATGTCATAGTTTAGGAAAATTCATGCTACGTTAAAATATTTTGATAAAGCTGTGATTAAGTACTATAATTACAAAAGAAACCCTATTCTTAAGTATGCACGGTGGGCGCTACAACCACTACGTAGGACGTCATAAGACAATGAAATTTATCCCAGCATTATCTCACAGAAGACTGAAACATAAGGACGCAGTTTAAATTAAGTTACACCTAAAATAACTGTATGTAACATGAGCTTTACCGAAAGTTGTTCGTTATAATTAGAAGCGGTAGCTTGGAAATTAATACCTCTTTCGGGCCGAGCGCGCGGAACTCGTACGCTCGTAATGACTTCACTTCACTCACTATTTTATTTTCTGAAGCATTCATCTATGTACCAGCACTCAATATTAAGTTAAATATCCCCTCTATACGTCTCTGAAATCATGATCATACATTGTATCTTTTGTGTACAAAACCTTTATTTAAGTTTTAGTTTCCTTGGCGTTTTTTAGGCATATATGTATACTAGATTAATTTGATCAGGATTTGTTTTTCATTCTTATTATCTCTAGTTGTTTTCTGGAGGAAAATTTTAAAGAATTTCACTAGAAGCCATCTCACCTCACCTACTCATTTTGCTTCG
This sequence comes from Chloroclystis v-ata, assembly GCA_963691955.1. NCBI lineage: Eukaryota > Metazoa > Arthropoda > Insecta > Lepidoptera > Geometridae > Chloroclystis > Chloroclystis v-ata. The sequence continues at coordinate 11,141,896 of OY829905.1, forward strand.
CTTTTCCGAAAATCTCTTCGATTCTTTTTTTACAGTTTAGTTTTACAAGTTACGTTAAAAGGTCATCCCTCTTTTTATGCGGTATTGGATCTAACAAAGCATATAAACCTATCGACCATTTTATCTTTCCTGCTGCAAACAAATACAGTCAAAGATAGTTATAAAAACGCAAAAATCCGAAACAAAAAACACAGCCATCGAAAAATTTGCCAAGAACCGTTTCTGATACTACGGGCAATATCATTGTTACGAGATGAGAGCCCAGGGAGCCGCCGGTTACAGCAAAAACGTAGCAATTATGTAACGACGTCAACGAATTAGTGTTTGTGCTGGCTCCAAGCCAACTGCACGCGGATGCAAGGGGCAGGGGATAAAGGCCTCACGGACTGTATCGGATAATATACGATTGACCGAGCACCAAGAATCAGATTTATCTCCATAATTCGGTTTATGGACCCTGTATACAAATCTTTTGTTACGGTCTGCTGCTAATGGGACGTACCTAATGGTTCTTGGTTTTATATTTGCGGCTATTTTATTGTGATTTTTGCTTTCATAAGAAATATCTTAGTTTAATATTCTTGAAGGTGTTTGATACGAGTAGATACTTATTTAGTAAGTTATATTTGGAAAAATAACTAATAAATGTTCTCAATTCTTTGTCACTTTTTTTTTTTACGTTGAGGGTAGGTATTTACTGCTCCGTATAAAGATTGCAATTTTGATCACAATTTTATCCACTTTATACGTATTGTCCGCACTAGATAACACTCACAGATGATAGTTAGATATCTAGCTACGCGTTAAAAGTTAGTTTTCGTCTGAGGATCGCTTATTTATTTTTATACAACGAAAGAATGTCACAGTAGTTGCGCACCGTACCGCGTCCGAAACGTCAATCAATAAGACGAAAGTATGAATTTATGTTTGATACTCCTTCACGTGAAAGTACAATCATACATCGGAACAACCTAAATGTTACTTTATATTCTAGAAAAAAACTAATATAAGGCATGGAAAACTAGTATAAAATATATGTACTTAATCATAAAATTACAAGTAGTACGTACAAAAACTTTAATGTTTAATATGTGGTTTCTGCTTTTTGCACAGTCCCATCGGGGTTAGTTTGAGTGTTCGTACAAAAATCCGCAAACGCAAACATATGCTAATCGTTTAAAATGCAGACCAAACTAGTCAACCTTCCGAAATAAGCTTACATTATTAATATCAGCTGCTTCCCCGTTCGTAACACAGAGTGTAAAATTTACGTAACTCGTTTTCTGATTCCGGATTTTTTTTATTATATTCGATGTATCCTACTTATATAATAAACGTGAAATTTTGTATGAAAATTTGATGTTCACGCAAAAATACCGTACATAATAATAGTAAAACATAACAGTAAAATAATTGATATATGTATAGACAATTTTTCATCTCGGGAAAATGTATTACAAAATACCGCAGTTATTGAATGAAAAGGCAACAATCATCTATCTATACATCATACTCAAAAACTATCGTGTTTATGTTAATTGTGATTATTATCTGTAGCATTCCACTGTGGTTGTTAATTTGTAGTGATGTTTTGGCTAATCATTGTTTCAAATTGGAGTGATTTATATCAGCGCGGTGCGCGGCGGAAATTATGAACTTCACTTAATGCCGGTTACGTAAACATTGTGGATCCACGTTCATACTAGAGCCACTCTGTCAGGTCGACTAATATATAGTTTCTGTCCGTTTATTTCTGGTATTGAAGTATTTTTATAATATTGTGATTCTACCTTTTTCATAGTTAGGTTGGTTAATATATGATTTAAGGAAATTTAGAAAAAACACTAATAATACACTTTTATGCTGAACAGTTCCGTGATACACTGGTTACCTATTATTGTGCGTATTATTACTGATTTTCCTTACTTTTTTATCAATCTACAAACTCCAAAAGCTTTAAATTATAATTTTATCGCTGGTTGGGTTAGTAGGAAGTTACCTAGTCCTACAACGTTAACGTCCTAGTTATTGCACAGTGTATTGTCGTTGTAGTGTATAGGACTACCTTTTGTATATCCACGTATTTTATGTTCCAAAGCACTTATTGATGGTATTTGAGCACTAGATACTCGCAGACCATGCTCTTTGGTCCTTGTCAGTTGTGATACAACCAAAGCCAAGTTTCCGACGGTTTGGTCTAAAGTTTACAGTTTGAGAGCTTTGAGGGACTAGAATGTTCTGTACATTTATAAACAGTTACAGTAAATTTTAACTGATTCTATTTACGTTCAGACTGGGCCTACACGATCGAGGTCAACAGTTTAATGATACTTGAGAGATTCACTGTAATTGATTTTGGTTGCCAAGAATTTTTAAGGTTACATTTTGCGAATATTGATTTTTTAGTTTGATATTTGATTGTTGGAATCTCTGCTCATATTAGTATCGATAGTAATAAAACGATAAATTATTCATTTATTTGAGAATTTCAAAATAGTTACATATTTAGAAAATGACAAAATAATTGGGCTAGTATCAGTAGTCCGAAAAAAGTATCAGTAGTCCGAGGATTTGAATTTTTCAGAATCCTCGGACTACTGATACTTAAAAAGTCTCAACAGTTCGATTATCCGATTAAATTATCGTAAAACATAACAACTACTACTGAGCCTTTTACTTTATATATATAATTATCTAATGTCAAAACTTGCAGTCTAAATCAACTGATCAACTGAAAAATCAAACTGCAAAAATACCTTCCTCAAAAGAAAGAAAATAATTGTTTCGGCATGAACTCTATACATGTACCCCATAGATAAACTTTAGAATCTCCCTCTGTTGTCATAGTACTTGCTACAAAATGTGTTTTTTACAACTCTAAGTAAAAGGTAGTTTGACCTACATAGAAACTACAACATTTCGAGTTAAGTATCTACATACCTACTAGTCCAAGTTTGAGGCAAATGTTTTCTTCATTGTATATATATATAGTATATATATGAAAATCCAATAAAATATATATATTATATAGATAATATATCAATCGTCGTGATGATGATGACCCATAGTCGGTTGGTAGACCCCGACAAGACAAAGTCAAAAAATGTAATTTCCAAATAGTAATTTAAAAATCATCATGTTTTAACTTATTCGATGTTCAATAGAAAAATAATATTTATTTAATGTGCGTTTTTATCAATAACATTCAAATTTTAAGTTTTTTTCAGAACTGTAAGAAAAAGAAAACTTGGATTATTAAAAATCGTCTAATACATTTGCAATCGAAAGTATAGTTTAATTATATTAATAAAAATGCAATTAACTTGCGGAAACAATAACCGCAAATGACCCCTAAGGACTGCAATATCATTGATATGAGCTCGTATCGATAGTCGGTTATACAATAATTGATTGTGTAGCACAGATCCGCTTTCAATTAACTTCTTCATTTTGCTATTTACACTGACTATCTTATTCACACATCTATATTCACACATTTTCCTTTGAAATGAAAAATAATTATTTGTTAATCATAAAAAAAATATTAAAATTATTAGAAAATGGTATGGGAAAAAATACAAGATCACTGCATAACCTTGGTCCTCATACCGATTTCTAATAATTTAGAAAACTTTAGTTAGAGTCAATCACTATCAAATAAATATAATAATTAATTGTAGTTTTCAATAATTAAAATTGAGAAATAGAGTTCTAAATTAAATGACATGGACAGTTCTTAAATATTAAACTTGCTTTAGTTTCAAAGTTTAAAACTGTAAACACAGTTCTTCTAGTAGTCACATGAACTGTGCAAATGAACTAACCAGTTATGTTGTTTAGGGAAATATTATAGGTATAATGTATTGAGTGGATATCTGAGACCGTACTCCTGCACGCGCCAGTTCTTAACCGTAAAAGAAACTCTTGAAATTCGTCTACGCCGCTCGCTCGTCTCGCCTACTTTACTTTAGGCCTCGTTCAATTTAGCACCAAGTGGACTTTACTAGTCACGTTTCCAACCTCTGTATTAGCTAGCTCTAATACTCTGGTATTGTGCCCGTACAAAAGATTTCAACGCACTCTTGGAACATGCGCGACCTGAGGCACAATTGAACTCTATTTGATAGGATTGCTAAATAACTTGACTGTAACGAATCTTATCGTAATCATAAATGAAAATATTTGTGATTAAAATTTGTACGGTATTTTATGAACAGCGAATTACAATGAAACGAATTGTGTTTGAATTGTGTTGAAAAATGTTTTTATACAAAACTTATCGTTAATGTAGGCCTCAATAGCAATTCAAAATCAATTATTCAAATTCTCCCAGTATTACGAGTATTTAAGGCACGGACCAAAGCTGATATTTATAACTGGCTGACCAAAAATAACTACAATTTAAAGTTACTTAACAAAATGTTTATTTTAAAACTTTTTGTTTTACCACGATTTAAACAAAAATAATATAATTATTAATAGACAAATAATTGATGTCTATTTGCCACTCTACCGGCAACGATAAATACATTCGGCCATCGTTCTGTTTGAGTTGAAATCATAAAAGTTGTTCTCGTGTATTAATCCATGGGTCGGGGGGTGAGGTTCGCGGGCGCGGCGCCGATCAAACAGGCCGGGGAATCAATATGGCCGCCGCCCAGCTGATCCGTGACCTCCCCGCCCCGCGGCCCCCGCCCGCCCCCGCGCCGCCCTACAATCGCAAACTTGACGGGCTCTTCCAAGTTTTCTCATGACGATCTCCAACTCTTGTCGCTGATTAAAGCGGTTTTTTTAAATGCCGTTTTATTGGTTAATTAAATGTTGCGTTAACTTCTAGAATAATTTTTTTTAAATACGCTGAAATATTTTTTATTTCATATTTATTATATACGAACAAGTTATTATTTTTCTTTTGATTTTTAAATGAATCAGATAATTTCCAAATTTAATGAATATTTATTCTGATATAAATGAATAAATTGCTGTCTAACTTCTACATGCCAATTTCAAGGTACCTATACATACATATTTATTAATGAATAGTACAGATTTCTTTCAGGAATAGCTTCTTACCGCGAAATGCAAGAAGCATAATTAAATTATTTAAATACTAGCATACTCGCCCTTATTAAGGATACTCTTTATTATTATTACATTTAAAATTATTTATAACATAGAAACAAACATATTAAGTCAATTTTTAAGGAAAATGCAGCGAGAAAATTGAATGAAGCTCAGTTTGTCTGGGATAATATTTTATTAAAGCGTCCATCGTTTTATCAAACTATTAATCCCGACCATTCTCGTTAGCTGAAGTGGTGGTCCGTTCAGTTAATTATAAAAATACGAGGTAGTTTTTCATCGGCGAGATATCGCACCTTTTTTGATTCTTCTTACAACTTTCAAAACTTTGTAAATAGGACGGACATATATATAAAATACTAGCTGAACCGCCCACATACCATATCACAACAAACATAATCACGTTTAATAAAACAATGCAATTTTTAAACCTTGACCAAAACTTTTCTCTAATAGTTCGCTCAATTTAGTGTTAACTTGTAAATTAGTTAGTTAGATATGTTTGTTTATATTATATTTTTTGCATGTTTTTATTTGCCAGTCAAAGGTTCGTAAAGTAGCATTAAAATAAATTCTCTTCCCGGAAATCACTTCCAATTTTAAAACAGGTAAATAACAAAACTGGAATTGAAAAATTAATAACCTATTTGTATTCGCTTCGTCCATTGACGTATCTATATGAATGAACGTTGAACAGTAAGGCGATTACGTTGGTTTATAAAAGTGAGGTTAATTAAAAGTTGGCGGCACTGACAACCTGCATCGTAAAGCTTGTCTTTTATGAAAGTTACCCCTTTACGCGTAGTGTTACCAGCTATTACCGTGTTGCTGTTTATGTTTTGTTACATTGTGATCGGACATTGAGTGTTATGATCCTGCTATAAATGCGCTGATGTTTTGTTTATGACGTTGTGTTAGTAGGATTATAACATGTGTTGCCATTGCCATTTTCTAGAACAGTTTCTGTTATGATTCGTTAAGTTTTATTATATTTGCGATGCATATATTTCGGGTTCGATTCCCGGTTTGAGTCAAAATTTGTACAATCTGCAGATATGTGTTTCGGGTGTCTAGGTTTCTATACAATAAAAAATATCTATAGATGTATGTAACTATGTATATTCTATTACGTTTAATAGACATCTAGCACCCGTAATACTAGCTTTGAGCTTACCACGGGGCAAGATGTTGCTGTGTGAATTGTCCAGCAATATTTATTTGTTCTATTTGAAAATTTCTCATAATGAAAATACATAGGTTTTTAGTGTAAAGTATATATATACATAAAACTTGATTTTGAGTCCATAAACATTTCAGTTTAATCTGTATAATTACTTCCGTGATAGATTTTAGAATTTGCCTGCTGACTATTTTGGTATATAGAAATTAGCATGTCAAAGTAGACCCCTTGTTAAGTTTATTGACTGGGCCAGTCAAGCGTGAGTAATCTCTTGTTTATCGCAAACCGAGCGAACTCGGCTCAAGTAATTATACACTTTCAAAACAGTAAAACAGTCTTTAGTTAATAAGCTATGATATTTTGAAGTGAATTACTTTGTTTTTTTTTATTGTGTTGAGCTCCTGTATCAACCGGTATCCGTATTTACGTTGGTCCTTATATTTTTGAATGTTATTAAAAAAAAGTTCAAATATAAGTAAAATTATGGATCGTAGAATTATATGTGGATGCTAACGATAGAAATGCCCGTTTCATGTTTAAATACTATTTTTATAGTTTTTTAGTTTCACGATAATTATTTCGAAACTGATTCAAGCTTTTCACTTTCTCAAAAACATTTAAATCGTGGTATCTTTCCGTTTCATGTTAAAATAATGACCATATTTAAATTATTAGCATACAAAATTAAGATGCGAAAGCAAAATAATATGGCCACCTCTATGTTAGGCTTCACACTAAATTATACTCGTGATTTGTTTCTCGAGATAATTAAGAAGCACCAAAAATATATTTTAATTTTAATTTACTTATATAGTTTTATTGCAAAACTGAATTCACATTTAATTTAACGCTCGCTACAATAAAACACGAAACACGTGGTAAAATATTTATCCTTGATATAGGTGTCTGCTCCCTAGGGGTCAATGTCAGGATATCGTTTACAAGCGACCATGTACCGATGCGGTGCGATTATTTTATACGTTATACATTATACATTGATTGGGTATAATGTGTTATGGTTGATATGTTATGTTTAACTAATCGAATGCTGATATATATATCACCCTCTACATAATGTAAAAAATATTTTTACATTATGTAGAGGTAACTTAAGCCCCTAACGAAATCACCGTTATCGTTACGCTCTCGTAGACATGCTACGGCGTAGCCTTTCAACAGTTAGACTTTGAACTTTTATTAATGTTTTGTATATGTTACGGCTAATACCCGAAGTGCGGCTACACCTAGTTCTAGCCGGTTAGAACTAGGTGTATATTGTGTATACTTGCTCTTGGTTAAACCTAGTATTAGCCGATTGTTTTCGGGTAAAACTAGGTCTAGCCTTCATCATGTCGGCTACAACTAGGTCCAGCCATTCCCTGTTGGATAAAACTAGGTCTATCCGATATCACTCCGGCTAGAACTAGGTCCAGACAATCTCTGTTGGATAAAACTTGTTATTCTGATAAATAGTTTATGTTACTTTATAAAAGTGTGATTTATAATTAAAATTACATTCTTTAAATTATAATATGCAACTACTTATTGTCTGTTGTTAAAAAAATGTTCCTTCACTTCGGGTATTAGCCGTAACATATACACATGTAATGCCTATATTTTCTTAACACGAGTACTGACAAGTAAGTTTTTTTTTAATTTAACTTTACTGTATTTAAGATAATGTTGTGATTTTTTTTTACTTAGCCAGATGTGAACCACGTCGTTCGATCATTTAAACGTGGGTCTTTCGTGGAAGATTACGTACGGATTTTGGAAGAATGAAGTTAAGATGACTAGTCAATTACAAATGAAAAAATATTTTACACGAAACCCATGAACAGGATGTGGAAGTTTGTTTCACAATAAACACGGAAGCTTCAGTTCTTATCAGCGCTGATAACAAGTTGCTCCGACTAACACTTAACCGTAGAACTTTTAAGCATGGCGTTCTCTTTACTTTTATCACAAAGGATAACTTTTTAAATTGATGTTTTTCTCGAACTACGAGTACGACTTTATTTTATTGCCAGTTCTAGTTTCATCAAAATGCTGTTTTGTCTATTTTTGGTGTTTACATTGTTTTATTTACTTTCCATCGTGACTTATTCCTCGCATTAAAAACTAAAACAGGACTAAATAAAGCAGACAAAATCTTCTAAATCAGAAATTTATGGAGTGACATCGGACGGGGTAGAATTTAAATCATAGACGGTACCTATAGAATTTAAATCATTCATCATCATCGTTTTTAAATTCTCACACATTTCAGATTTACAATGATTCGTTCGTTTAAATAACATATGCTGATGGCTTTTGAATGAAAAATAATCCTTCTGATAAACATCATGTACCTACTTGAATTATAGAGTTTCATTGAAAACTAATCTTCCCATAAAGAAATCGATTAAACCGACTATGAAACAATAAATTTATGGATGCTCGGTGTGCTCAAAATTGAGCATCTTCGCCGAAGTGGATGAGACATCGGTTTAAATGCAAATAAGATTACAATTATTTAGATCCTCTCGAAACCCACTTATTTTGAACCAAACATCTTATAACTCTGTTGATCAAGCATTTAAAATACGTATAATCTTTAATATAATGTTGATTGGTGTATTAATTGACATATTTTTAAATAATTAAATCCCGGATACTGTAGATTTGCATGATAAGTGATAAGTTTTTGATACTTTTGTTTTGTCTTGACTTCTAAAACAACTAAAAGAATATATTTAAATAAATAAATTCTAAGCAAAACAGCAACCTGTTATATGAGAACTTTCAAACTAACATGCAAGTAAAGTCGCAATAACAAAAATTCATTCACCGTAATAAATGTATAACAACCCATATCACGTCTTACTACTCGAGTCTCCTCAATAGAACCCATTGTGTCATAAAGGATTTTTTATTTCATTCTTAGTTTCGCGGCATTCCAACAAATAATTTACCATAACGCCAAGTAAAAGATTCATTCAAAAATCCAAAGAACGTTACAATGTCGAGTGGAGGTCGGGTAGTGGGTATCATCAATGTACTTTTGAAAATATGGTATAAGCAGCAACCCTCGCCGCGTAATCACTGTGGAGTTCACTTGAGCCGGCAACAATGCGAGCTGGATTACTTGTCAAACAACTTCGCTAGGTACGTGAAATTCGTGAACCTTTCTTTTGGGGTACCGCTTTTTTACCGACCTTGTCTCATTAGGCACCAAAACTATGTAATAAAAATACTAAAAAGCTACCAGCAACTCAACAATCTACAAATGAAAAATAAATATAATAAATTATTAATATAAAATATTTATTATAAAATTGACGACTTCCTGAATGACAAATTAATAATGTTAAGGATATATGTTTTTTGTCAAACAATTTTAGGGTAAGATAAATATAAATAACTGTTTATTATGTAAACTGGGTTTTAATATCTACACAAACATATCATACATACATATCAACAATTTGATTCATACTATTCATATGATTTCACATTTTAACTAATTTTGAATACCATTTCTTTCATATTAATATTGCTGTGTGAATTGTCCAGAAATTGTTAATTTATTTGCATTAAATAGCGCAAACCGAACTCTGAAAGTGAAAGCGACACGGACTTGACTGAATTTATTTGATACGTCTTGAGTCGTTCGCAACATTCTTCAACAGTCTATCGAACCGATTCAGCCTTTTGGTGTTTCAAGATGATCGAAGTTTTTTAAATCTCGAACTTCGATATTTTTCGAAGATTTTCTAATAATTAAAAATTTTCTAATAAATTGTATTTGTTTTAATTTTAATTGTCAAGTTTCTGGCATAAATAAAGACTATTCATTATTAACTATTAGGGCCTGTTTCAGATAAAGTGTCCGGTTAGAGAAATAGATAGTGCTAGATAAACAACAAATGTTAGTTGCGTTATCTATCAGATAACTATCTGAAGCTTTGTGTGTAATCGGTGAAACAGGCCCTTAATATTAAGTAACTTAAACATGATAGTTATTATTCCTTAACGACTAGGTCAAGATAGATAAGAAGTATATTATAATGTTCACTTAACTTTTATTTCAAGCCTCATTTATTCTATAAAATATTTCAATGAATCGAGAATACTTTCGATAAATTGATGCAAAGTGCGATACGCGGGAACGTCCGTTATCCGACTGACCTACAAACTGAATATGGAGCACGTGAAGAATATGCGGATGACCTATGGCAGATTTCTTTGACTTGTCAAATTAAACAGACAATGTACCACTATAACCTAAGAGCCCGTGATGGCCAGACCTTCCTTTAATTCACAAGCGTGAAAATTCTTTCATGTGTATGTCTAACATAGGTAAGAATAACCCCCAAACATGAAACCTGGATCGCGGTTCCTTTGGGAGATAACAACCTTTTACCTGTTATCTCCCAAAGGAACCACGATCCAGGTTTCATGTTTGGGGGTTATTCTTACCTATGTTAGACATACACATAAAATAATTTTCACGCTTCAGAATTAAAGGAAGGTCTGGCCATCACAGGTTATTAGTCTATACTAAGAGCCCGGTCTGGCCAGACCTTCCTTTAATTCACAAGCGTGAAAATTCTTTCATGTGTATGTCTAACATAGGTAAGAATAACCCCCAAACATGAAACCTGGATCGTGGTTCCTTTGGGAGATAACAGGTAAAAGGTTGTTATCTCCCAAAGGAACCGCGATCCAGGTTTCATGTTTGGGGGTTATTCTTACCTATGTTAGACATACACATGAAAGAATTTTCACGCTTGTGAATTAAAGGAAGGTCTGGCCATCACAGGCTCTTGGTCCACTAGTAGGTAATTACTTTGCGTATATCCATTACTAACATGATACATAGGCTGGAAAATTATATTTTTTTAAATAACTGTATAAAAGTAACAATAAACTTTTGTGTGCATCCGGTGCGAGTAATCTTTTCCTCCTCGAGTAATCTTTACGGAAAACTGGGAGTACTACCAAAAATCTGCCAAAGACAGAAGAACGTTACATTTTCATTTTGATTCGTAGAACACAAAAGCTTAAACAATGCTCTTTATTTATACAAATTAAAAACTACTACAATTTCAACGTAACAAACGACAATTCTATTTGTTATCCTTTCTTGGGAAATCGCAACATGTAGTACATTAAAACTTGATTTTTCTCAGTCAATACAGGGTTATTGTTGATCAGACAACAGCGGTCGTACGTCTTGACCTACAAACTGTAGGGGGCTGGAACGATCGCCCCGATAGCGCACTGCAGCCCCGCCGGCTCAAACACACGTGATATTGGATGCGATATCTCAGGTCTGAGGCTGCGGACTCGCTGTTACCAGAAACAACACCGAATCACACTTTGCAACTCATAGTGCGTTCAAATTCTTTAGCTAGACATACAGTTTTGGTAGTCGGTACACTTAAAACATTAATTCATACGTATATTTCACGGTTTTAATTTACAGATTAGAGTTTTTATGGAAGTAAATAAATAACAACCCGTTGAAACAAATGGTTATCATGTTAAACTCGATAGTAAGTTAGATTTATAGACTCAAAGACAATCTAACAGCTAGTAAACTAAACCTATAAAGTCCAAAAAGCTGTGTTAGTGAACATCTGGCTAAGTTCCAGCTTGCAGCAATTAACTAATATGCCTCACTATGTAAATATATCGTTGAGTACTCCTATACACATATTGCATTCAAGGTTTCATTTAATACGAATAGGTTACAATGCATTATTGATTTACCTTATTTACTCTTTTTGCTTGCAGTTATCCACAAGAACTCAACGAGGTTCTTCTAAGAAGTGTTCTGAAATTTTACTATACAATAAGAGCCCCATTGCCCGGCTTATTGCCCAGAATTTGGCTCATAAGCCCAAAATATAGGCATACATTATAGCAGACGAAGAGCTCGAATTGAATTTGTATATTCGCCACACATTTCTTTACGAGCCGCAGTATCCGGCCTAAAATATTATTCACAATTTACCGCGCCCTTTTGCGTGCCCCTGTCAATAAAGTCTTACAAATTTCTTAGGCAGTATCGACAGTTTCGTTTCGTGATGATAAAATATTCGAAGACTGTAGATTATATGTGTGAGAAAGTGTTATCTGTGAGTTTTCAATAAATAAGTATGTCTCGACACATGGTGGGGTGCCCGGCCGGGCGCGGAGCCTGCGACACTCGGCGCGGGGCGCGGGGCGCGGGGGGCGGGCCGTTGACCTGCCCTTCGCCCCGCGCCTCACCCCACAAATCTCACCAAATATCCGCTCAAAATCAACCTTAACTCCTTCGCATAGATTTCGCTTCTTCGAGTCAATTCCAGCACTGTAGTTGCCGAAATTGTTCTTAACCATTGGCAATCGTATGTCGGCTGAATTTGGTGCAAATTGTTTAGCCAAGGTTTGCCCATGAAATGTTAAGTTAATTCTATCACACCGTTGTAGTATAAATGTTTAATGACGGCCCAAGTAACTTTCCTTACGGAAGTTATTAAAGTTCGAACTTCGTTAAACGCAGTTTATGATTATTTTGAAATTCTGCGACCCATAAAATAATAAAATCTACTCTGAAAAATAAAAGTAGACCCAAGAATTTATTTTTTCCACGCGTACAATGTAGCATCACAATTTAGAAACTTGGATTTGTGCGAGGATCTTTTTATGTTTTCAACATTTTACGAGTAGCTCTGCGCTTCCCAAATAAAAAATGTCGTAATACTGGCAAGGATTACCACACATTGTGATGTCACGGTTCAAACCACTTTGTCTCGTGGTTTGTTGCAACCACAATGGCTGATTTTACCATCGCATATTTGCTGCTACTTCCTGTATAAACCTAGCTCACCAACTGAGTTTAGGTCTACAACCATAATGGCAAAATGAACGTGTAACAGGCTCGTAAATATTTTTTCTCTGTGTCGTATAAATTCTGTAGCACGTAGACATTGCGTAGCATTTCCGCAGAGATAAATACAGGCCGTTTCGTGACCAGAGAATCAGGTAACTCGACTGAAAGTGAAATACTCTAGCAATTGTATTTGGAAAAAAGTGGCCAAGTGCGAGTCGGACTCGCCCATGTAGGCTTCCGCAGCAATTGTTTATATGAAATAGTTTATGACGTATTATAAAAAAACTACTTGATAGATTTCGTTCAAACCAATTTTCGTTGTTAGTTTTTATGGTTATGTACAATATATATTTTTTCTAGAATTATCATCCTCTTAGTTTAGAAATTAGAGGGGGGGGGACACTCTGTTGTCCACTTTGGAAGAATCTCACGTCCAAACTATTAAGTTTAGAATTAAATGGTGTTAGAAACATTGTTATGATTTTGGAAGACCTATTCATAGATACCCCACACGTATGGGTTGGATTAAAAAAAAGTTTTTAAGTTTCAGTCCTATGTATGGGGACCCCCAAATTTTATGATTTTTTTTTCATTTTTTTTCTGAAATCTTAGTGCGGTTAACAGCATACATCTACCTACCAAATTTCAACGTTATAACTCTTATAGTTTCCGAGAAAAACGGCTGTGACATACGGACGGACAGACGGACGGACGGACGGACGGACGGACGGACGGACGGACGGACGGACGGACGGACGGACATGACGAATCTATAAGGGTTCCGTTTTTGCCATTTGGCTACGGAACCCTAAAAATGCTTCTAATAAATTTCTATATTTTTTAAACATTTATGTTATTTATTTCCGTAAAATCCCTTTGACAAAAATCACTTGGATAAGTCAATAAACACAATACATTATTTTCATTAAATTAAAATATACAATGAAAATAAGCAATTATTTATTTAATTAGATAGATAAGCAATTACGCTCTACTACGAGTAATTCTAACAGAACCGATCGACTGAGTTAAATCAGTTGTACTAATATTTCCGGGGAGCTCTTATTCGCACGCCATCCTCTTTTGGGTATGATTTCCTATCATCTTATTTCGTGAACATGAGTAGTATTCATACTGCATGTAGATAATCTGTACAAATATACATCACAGTATGTAATATAAATACAAACGTATTGCAAATACTGCATGGCAAATATATAAATATATCGGCAAACCTTTTTTTTAAAGACAGGTCAACAGTAACTTAAATAATACATTTACTTAAGACTATAAATTATTATGTTTACCAATCACAGGCATGTACAGCATTTTTCAAATATTAAATGTTTTACTGACAACAAACAAAGAAAAATAAGTAGGGCTTATGAATAAAATTATAAAATAAACTAAAAAATATTGTTCTGATTACAAATCGTAGAATTCATTCAAAATTACGAGCAAAGTATCACATAATTTGGCTGGAACATGCCTCCATCCCAGGGAATTTGCAGTAACACATACTTGCACCTTGGCGAGCTGCCATTTACGGGAGTTATAATATTGAAATATACTCGGAGTAATAACAGGCTTATCTGTACAAAACCGAGCCAGCTAAATGTGCTGTTATTGTCAGAAAATAAACTCTTCGTTCTGATGACTTTTTGTCGGATTGGGCTCGGCGGGGCGCCGCACGCCGCTGGCTTCTGAAAATCTTTATCTGTTTTGTATTGTCTTTTATTTTACTTGTAATTACTTGAGATTTTATATACCTTTAAACTGGAAATATGAATGGACTAGGTATATTGTGTGTATATTTATACTCTTAGCGAAGACGATTGAGTCATAAATTAATTAGTTATAGCATAGTATTCTCATAATATAATAGTTTCTTCGTCGTCAATTACAATAGGTACATATTTTTGATTTTTCTTGTTGAATGAATGAAATTCAAACATGACTCGTGGACCGTGGGTTGATTTCACCCACGTATAAATATCTGTTTATAAGCATCTAAAACATTAATAAATCCGTTTTAGATTTAATCATATAACGCAGAGAAAACATAATAATCATAGAAAAGTTACTTTGTTTTAGCTTTCCGCCACGCGCTTGACCAAGCTTTCAGGCCGTAAAATGAAATCTATGCTAATTGCAATATTGTGGTTTATAAATTGTAACATAATTATTTTATTTAGCGCATATTCAAAAGAAAGAAATATTGTTTTTTGAATTTGTGTTACAATTAACAAACAAAAAAATACTTACATTTACCTAAACACCCTTATTGAAATAAAGTACCTACTAGATTATCTTTAGCACAATCGTTCTTATTAAGCTATGATTGAGAAATGATTACACTGTATAGGTATACATATCACGAGCCGCACGACGTGTCACGGATTCGCGACATGTCACTGAACAATGATGGATTGCTTTCTAGCTGATGTCATGTCCAGTCCAGACACAGAATATATTACTCATATTGATTTTATCTAGAACTTAATGATGTAGAAAGACTTATAAGCGATTTTGGTATTATCTAAAAAAACTAGCTATACAATTAAATACGTAACAAACATATTGACTAAGTAAAGAAATATAAAAGCTTTAGTAGTGGGTAGTTGTGCTTGTGCAATGCGTTTTCTTATGTTTTGTATTGATTTTAATATTCTAATCGGATTACAAATAAGATAACGTTTAAACCTAATAGAGTAAAGCTGTATCACGTCAAAATGTTAACTATTTCATTATTTGACAAATTATTAGTAAAGCACACTCTAACCTTACATGTAAAAATATATTTCTTGATCGAGTTTAACCACATTAAGACATTATTTGATACCTATTCACAGACAGAATACTCAAGCTAGCGAAGTCTAAATAACTTAACTATTAAGATAATCGCATGGTTACTCTCCAATCCATCGATAATCCAATAAATCTCAATATACAACCGCTTAACATGAACTTAAAGTACATCTAGAGATTGAACTAAGCCCACCCAAAACAGAAACCAAGCTTGAATATTCATTTGCACGGATTATTCAAGATATTTTTATATTCCTGATCATGAGTACTCAAATGAGTACAAAGATACAGGTAATAAATTGTTAATTCTAACGAGAGTAAAACTAAATATAAGTTTATATCAGATATGAACGTAAATATTTTTTCTCGAGCGAAGCGACGTTGTGTGATAGAAAATCAGCTGGATGTAGTAAATTTACGCAGACTACAGGGGTGAGTATTCCATGGCTTGTAGATTAATAGTGTGTCACGAGGCTGGGTCACGTTGCGGGCGGGGTGCAGGCTGCACGTGGCGGCTCCTCGACCCACTCCATTATTGTTTACTCTACGATACAATGAATCGGCCACTACCAAATTTAATTACGGGCGAAATATTGAAGTCTTTGTCTAGATCACTTGCTTTCCGTAGAACTTTTGTTTCGAATGGGTAAGATTTCTAGTTCCACACATCTGATGATGTGTATTTGGACCACGTTTTTGTTTTGTTATTTGCTCACCCATATAAAAAATTTGATAGTCTGATCGGATGCCAACCCATTTTGTTCAACCTGTAAGCTATTGATAACCCCACTTCCCTAGATTGCAATAAAGTCAGATATAAAACAGGTCGATATGAAGCTGTCTACCGTAACGTCCCTTTGTCAAACCAATGCTATACCGGTCTCGAACAAATCTGTATCGATCTTCCTGAAATAGTTCGTGAGTTAGCAGAGTGGCTGTCATGTCTCGTTGTGGCTGGCGTGTCGGGCTGTCAAACTAGCATCGGGACTCCATTCCGGCGGTGTGGAGTTGGAGTTGGCCACTCGAGGTGGGAAGTGTACTGCATATTTGATGGGACCGTCGAGGCGCGCGCATCAACAATTTACACCAAAGCTTACCGAGCCCGAGGCGGCGCTTAACTACTCGCCACCTAAGTTCCCGATCGATGTTTCCGTTTAAATCAGAATTAAGCTGGTTCGTACGGGCCATTGTTCCCAACGGGCCAGGCCCTTCGAGCCTGCAATATCCAAGGCGCGAGATAATCCAGAACACGTCAGCTATTCAGGCTTGTTGAGTTTACATTTAATTTTGATCAGCTAATTTGGTTTCCCGCGGGAGTTGTGTGAATAAACAGCGAAGGGTCGGAATGGATGAGTAGGGTTGTCGAAGAAGTTTGTGCTTATATGAGACGTCGCAGTCGCGCCGGCAGCACGCGACCCGAATCTACAAATATTTTTCCTTCACTCGGTTTAAGATAGATCTGTCTACGCCGCCGACATGATAATACATTCTGTGCCAATACTTAACAAACTTATTATTAAACCTTTTTAAGTTTAATCGTTGCCATTATAATAAAGATAAAAAATTATATACATAATCTGTTTCAGTAAACGTTACACTCATTTTCAATTTGTGCATACATTAGGTACTCAAAATAATATATCGCCTATCAGTAGGTTTGTCTTGCTGTAAGACTTAAAAGCATATTGTTAATTTTCAATGGTGCAAGTGTCACCAGCATGGCATGCCCGATATTCTTGCTGAACATATTCAACGCGAAAAGCAATGCTATTAATTGATAGCTTAAACTTCGATGCTCGAATGTTTGTAAAAACAAATATTTTGTTATAAATTTCAAGGCAAACTGCTTACCTAACTGTCGCAGATCACAGCTAGTAATTTACATTCTGTAACAAACAAAAAATACTAGTCAAGGACCACAAATTAATCAAAAATAATCATACAAATCCATTTGAGCAACTAACTAAACTAAACATTTTTTAATGGAAGCTCGTCAGCCTATTACAAAATGATTTGTTGAGACTTATTAACAACCTCAAAGTTCTTGTTTCACGAGAAGTTGACTGCAGTTACGAGGAAAATACAGCTCAGACTTATTTAAGTTCGAGTTGATAAATAATTTCATGCATTATTAAACTGCGTCGTCAGAAGTTGGACTAGAAATTTTAATAAAGCCCCCACTGTTAGAGTTGTGACACTCAACATTACGGGCGGCGCGGCGAATATCCATCGCATAAACATGCTACTTCACAAAGGACACAGTTTTCCAGCATTTCTTTATAATTAATTCAAGTTCTCAAGTTGGGCTCGGAATACGGCTCCAAGTGGACCGGAATATCGTTTGAGATGTTGACATGTTTTATCATCTTACTGGCGTCCTTATTTGTGTTTCCTTTGAAAGACGCTTCTTGGAAACCAACTGTCGTGAGCTTAAAAATACATGAAGCGCTTGTTGTAAAATTTAATTCAATGCGGTGAATGACGGTACTTGTATAATTGAAATTTTGTTGTTGTAAAATAAATTGTGTAATTTTCACTTTATTCGATAAAGAGAGCACGTTGTCTCACATTTAAGGAATGTAATAAATAGAATATCTAATAATCTTAGATGTTATCAGATAGTTTGTTTAACGAGGAATCTTAAAATAATACATATGTTAATCATCAAATTAAAAGATAAAGTAAAGGCATTTTTTTACCGTAGCGGGACTCGAACCCGTGTTGACGACTCACACTCTTACCACGAAGGTAAGAGGCCTATAAATTGTTTTCACACCTCGTCAAATCCAAAAGAACTTACTACAACTTTAGTGCAAATTGCACTTCAACACCTGTAAAGTATCTACATTGTATCCCAAAAGTTATTGCGGGCACCTTTATCCTCAGTATATGTACAAAGAAAACACAAAACTAGAGCAACTAAAATTTTTTACCCAAAAATGGAACGTAAAGGAGCGGAAGTGGCGTAATTTCCAGTGTTGCCCTGCTGAGGCGAATAAAGCAGACAGTTAAAAGCGTAGTCAATTTCCTCATGCATTTGTCGAAGACTGTAACCGATAGCGGACAAATTGTTACAAATGGCGGAAAAGCGCCGCGGCCGGATGGGGACAATGCCGCCGGCTCATTCACGCCGCGCCGTCTCATAGACGCGACGATCAATTTATACATTCAAATACCGATAGACTTTTACGCGATGTGTCTTGAAAAAATGAATATGTTTTAATCGTTTGTTCCCATTTAAAATGTTTATTCATAATACTAGTAGTTAGTTACAGTCTCAAAACAAGCAATAGATACAAATAGCTGTAACTTTTGGTTTTATCAATGAGTTCTACTTCCTTCCGAAGCTGGATAACATCGAGCGAGCTAATATGTATATGTATGTAAATATTAGAAAAGTTGATGGTACTGTCCTTGAATGTATATGAGAACGTATTTTGTAACAATGCGGCAGCAACATCTTAAATGTGTTTATTATTTTATGTCAATGTTATTTATTTACTTACAAATCCATGTATCATGACAGATTCTAGGTTTAACAGTTTCCTAGAAATTTTCCACAGAAAGATAGACAGATATGGTAATACGATAAGGGTTTTTTGTTGGACTACGGAATCCTAAAAGAAGGAGACAATAATGTTGAGAATGCAGAGCTCTTAAACGTGTAGACTTTACGAGTTGTATTATTTATATCCGTGTCTAGACAGATTCGTATTTGATTTATCATCGTACTTCTTAAGTTCGACTTGGTTGCATTAGTGGTGCATCTGATTCAAAGGGTCACTCACTTCACTCAGTTTGAAGTAAGTGTCGTTAACCTATAAGATATTTTTCTTATGACGGGATTCCAACACCGATTTCATATCAACTTAAGCTTGCTAAGTTACTTAAGTTTACTTTACATAAAACATACTCATAGTCCCAAAAAATTCAACATAAATAGTAACACATTAACTTTTGTCGCCTTAAGTTGATGTGTGCCTACTTTTACTGTGTGTTTTAACGGTGAAGGCAGCGCGCACCATGGTAAATGTAAATCTAATCCTTCTCGTCAAGAGAAGGTTAAAAGTGTGGAAAAGTAGATATTTGTGTTTATGTTAGATGACATGTCACGTAAAGAACCTATAGCACAAATTTCCCATTGAAACGCCAATAGCCAAGCGCAGTCCTGTCTTCGCATAAACGTTTGTCGTTTGTCGAGTCGCGTTCATTTAAAAATGTTATTATGCGTATATTAAATAATTAACATGGAGCGATAAGTTGAACAGTTATCACACGAGTATGAGAACGGAACTTAGCACATCCGGGGCTTGCGGAAGTGGCAGGTGAGATAGTACAATGAGGGGATTAGAGCCTAGAAACTTGGCAATGCATTTATTTACTCGTTGATATATAACATGCATCTATCGTTTTTATATATTGTGCTTTTAGATAACTGATAACAGATTACAAGTAATATATAGAGTGAGAGAGGTCTTAATCCACCACGCTGGCCAAGTGCGGGTACATGAATGAAACATGTCCTTCAAACTTTTTAAATTTCTCAGAACATGCCGGTTTACTCTCCATGGTTGACTTCACCGCTAGATAACGTGTTTTAAAGCGGACATAATTTATTTAAAAAAAAAATTCAGAGTTTTGCGGCGGGAGTTGAACCCACAATCTTCAGAATTAAAGCCGAGTGTGCTACGTACGATGCCAATACGGTATTACTTCCATTCAAAACCAAATTTGCTTATCCACTCCTTCTAACTGATCTAACAAGCATCGAAATAAACATTTAAATAAAGCATTTAACGCAAACCATCCCTAGGTATTTATTTAACTTATCGATATCTGGGTTTGCAAAACCTGCTTGTTTATTTTGCGACATATTAAACACCAATGAAAACAGAAAAGGTTTGGCTGATTTTGTAAAAGCTCAATAATTTATTGCAAATGAAGTTCCTATTTATATTTACCAGCTAAAAGCGATACTAATAAACTTATTTTAAATTGTTAATATGCAACAGATTATTACGTAGACTGGTTAATTCAACTTCTTTTATATCCTTAAGAGTTTGATGTATTGTTTGTTTATTTGAACGCGCTAAATCCAGACACCGTTTTTCCATATTTGAACAGGAAACGGGTAACATCAAATATATATAAAAACCATGATAGTTTAAAAAGTTAAACCGTTTTTCCGATTTGAAAAATTAAATATCGATAGTACATTTATTAAGGAAGGCTATACATAACGTAAAAAACGCAAGCAAAGCTGTCGGCAGGTCGGGTAGTCATTTAATAAAATGTATGATTTAAGAGGTCTTGCAATAGACGCCTTGTAAGTCGGGCCGGAAACGCGCGATCAGCCAGCGCGGGATAAAACGATAAGAGGATTACTCGGTAACCTACACTTTGTCTGTCGCCTATTTATTTTGTTAATTTAGCTCTTATTTTGAGGCGATTACGGTCGCAGTTAGTTCTGTTTTTAAGACAAGGATTAACTTTTTACTGGTCGCGGTTTCACGAGGTTTGTGAACAAGTTGGAATATTTTGTTGAACACTTGGTGGATAAGTTAGAGCGATGTTATGTTCATCATCGTCATAATTTCAGCCACCGGATGTCTATTCAATTCAAAGTCTAAAGTCTCTTATCCAAGTGTCTTCATCATTTTGTAAATAACATAGACTTTGGTTTGACGCTTCACAGTCGTTATTGCAATTAGAAAATATTGCTGGATAGGGAAATAGCATCTTCCCGCGTGAAAATTCTTATCATGTAGGCAAACTCGAACACAACTGCTAGTAAAATATAAAGTATTTACGCTACAAAAATAACAGCGACACTTATCATATCTAATTAAATTGTTTATTTCGTTGACAAAGCATCCCGCCAGTTGAACTTAATTACACAACATCACGTGTGATTTATTTCGCTGTGTTATTTGATTTTTAGACAGCTCCCAACTGTAAACTGAGTTTTATTTTTAAACCATTATTTTGTGTTGGAAAAAACTTGTATGCTGTGCTAATGGACAAGTTTGGTAAAAAATCAAAAGATAAATAAATAAATATTGCTGGACAATTTCACACAGCAACATTTAGCCACATGGTTAGCTCGAAACTTGTGTTCGTGATGCTACATATTTATTCACCGATTTTTAGTCATTTCTATTCAGCCGCTCTTGAGTTTTAAGTAGTTATAAGTACGAACACGACATTTTTTATATATAATTAATTTATAGATATGATTCAGCTTCGACACAC
This sequence comes from Chloroclystis v-ata, assembly GCA_963691955.1. Lineage (NCBI taxonomy): Eukaryota > Metazoa > Arthropoda > Insecta > Lepidoptera > Geometridae > Chloroclystis > Chloroclystis v-ata. The sequence goes on from OY829905.1 coordinate 11,164,080, forward strand.
ATTATTTCTTAATTTTTCTAATCAATATAAATTGTTGAACCTACCAATTATGCAAACCTCACTCATGTATATTTTACAAGATATTTATAAATTAAGCAATACATTATATCTCCCCTAATTTGCAACATGTTATACTGAAACAACAGTGTCTTGGCAACTACGAGTAGGTTAGTAGGCCTACGCGTTCAAAGAAATGGCAAACAAATATTTTGAAACCCACGTTCGGTGACCTTAGGTGGGTCGATGAGAAAAACGATCATTTGCAATTTTTCTACCCCAATCAAACTCTCATTAAAAATATCACAAAGAACTGTTTGTGGCTTTGCCAACGTAACATGGATATATCGACAATAATAAGTTTGTATTTTTCGTCTGAGACAGAGTTAGGTTTTATAAGGCATATGATGTAAGTTTTTCTGTTATTTTATTGTTTGATAAATACTGATGTGCAATTCACACAGCAACATCTAGATAGATAGATATGTTTTATTATACAACATAACACATTAAAGCCGGAACAAATATTTGCAGATCATACAAATTGTTGTCCCGAGGCGGAAATCGAACCTGAAACCTTTTTAGAGGCTAAGAGGTCTTCCATATCTTCTACTTTATAAAAATAAGTCGGGTTTTCCTTCCTGACGCTATAACTACAGAACGCATGAACCGATTTCCACGGTTTTGTATTCGTTGGAAAGGCTCCGTGAGGTTTATAGCAAAGAAAATTGCGGGGAAGGGTAGGTAAAACGCGGGCGAAGCCGCAGGGCGGAAAGCTAGTGTAATAATATATATATATATATATATATATATATATATATATATATATTTATAATACATATAGAAATTAACTAAACCAGCATTATTTTTCCGTATGAGTTAGTTATAATTTGATCGGCATGACTCAACATTTGCACGTTCGACCTTCATCTATTCGAGGCGTTCATTTCTAAGCAAACGTCTTATTAAGGAGAGCGCTCAGCTACTATTACTCCGTCTGTGCCGCTCTGATTGAGAGCTATTTTGCTGAAAACAATGATTTTGCAAATCGCTGCCATTAACGACATCAATACTCGGTACTTTGCTCTCTCATTCCTTGTAAGATGATGATTGTGATGTTATTTTTTTTATATTTCTTTATGTTGTGGTTTTTTAAATGATTCTCAAAACTAAAAAGAAACAATATTCTAAATTGTAATTAATTACATTATATTATTGATATGAGAAAAATATGTATTATTTGTATTCTGTATTATTGTTATATTTGTTTTGTAATAAAGAGTTAATTCATTTATTCTATTGTGAAAGGAAAAACAACACTCATGTTCGCCGCTGTTTGGCTATGATTTTCTGAGAATGTATGTTGTAAAGATTCCATACATCAACAAGTTAGTAGTAATAGCGTACAAGTAACCTACTGCACTTGAATGGTTTTATTCCAATTAATTGAATGAAGATTGCAAGAAGCTCTACTGGTTTTCTATAAATATCTCAAAAAATATCAGGACCAACCGTTTCCGTTTACCTAACCAATCTATTTAATTTTATACATTTATAATATTTTCCAGGATAACACTAAAATAGTGATTTTAAATAAATGTATGAAAGAAAAGCTTGCATCTCATAGATTTGTTTGTTTTGTGCCCTATCTTATATAATGAAATAAAAATATAATACAAATCGGTTCACAACACACATTTTTTTATCTGCTACACAATACAAGTTTCAAATAATCCATATCAATACAAATATTAATAACAACTAAGAACAAAGCCAGATCAGCAAGGATGATTGTGTTAGATAAAGCTTTCGCGATGCTATTCGTAGCAACGTAGCACACGTAGCACCCGTAGCACTCGTAGCTGATTTTACCGTACCGAAACGCTACGAAGTCGTGAGTGGCCACAAGGTGGGGCTAGCCGTTGCTATGGCGTGCTACGGCCTTGCGGGTTGTTATGCGAGCTTCACCATTCGGAAATGGAGCCTTTATAGTGATTTGAATGTTTGATTCGGCACTCTACCCTGAATACGCAAGAATGTACTGGAAGCTCGATACGTTATGCCTTTCCGTTTACGATTAAACTGATATGGGGGCACATAATGGCATTAAAAATTTTCTACCCAGTCCAAGTTGTTTATTTAATATTGGATTACAAAGGGAATGTCGAGAGTAGGTAAATAATAAAATAAAAAAAAGAATCAAAATATTAAATTTTATCAGATCAGTACGTATAAATATTCGAACCCACACCTCCGTGCGTTACAGCCGGACTTTCCACCTCGCAACATAACTCGTCAAACAATGTATCAGTAATATAGGTTAGGTTGTATAGGCACCTATAAGCCAGATCGCTGTTTCTCCTCATGATTGATTGGGAGTACCGCCAAACAACCTCCCGTGGCACCCTGACATGATGTTCATTTGTTCTGATTTGTTAGACAACACTACCCAACATTACGTGATTAGAAAGCATTAGTTGGTAAGTTGTTATGTGATAACGACTAAGTAATAAATGTGCCCATATAGTTTATTGCGAGTAGCATTATAGAGGTTGTATAATGTAGGTTTCTGAGTGGAGATTAATTTATTAGTAATATGACTTTCGGTTCACTTTGTATTTTTGCGGGATACAATGACTTTACAAAGTACCTTTTTAATACGTATATTAAGGTTGCTAGATTTTTGATATACTTCATATTATATAATCGATGTTTTATTATATTAACTCCAAGACACCCGCAACAAATATTTGCAGATCGTACAAGAGTTTGTCTCGATTCGGGAATCGAACCCGCAATCTCTTGCGTCGCAGGCAGAGCTTCTCCCACTACGCCACAGAAATCGTCAAAAATAATTAAATTAATTCTACACTACATCTGTTTTTGAAACGTGTATGTTGATTGCTAACTTAAATAGGGCGCAGTCTTAAACCGCCTTGATGCGTGTTTAAGGAACACGTAGCGCCATCTAGTTCAGTTTCTATGTTTATTAAGATTCCATCTTGTTTAGTAGGATTATTTCAGCGGAACTTCCTGAAAGTAAATATTTTTGGAGAATGTTAAATGAAAACATTGCTATTTCACAACAATTATACATAAACATACCTACTTCAAGACGTATATATAATATACATTTTTGATACTTAAGTATACGAGTAGCATTACTCCTGCGAAAAAAGTTGTTTAAATCCTGAGTTATGATATTAGGTCTTGCATTTGGAGATATACCATAATCATTCATGTATACCATAATCTATAGCACTATGAAATTGAATATTTTTTTTTATATCAAATACAAATTTAAAAAAAAATATTTTGGCCGAGGCTTTTCTCACAGGAAAATATTTATTACAGACCTAAAATAATAAAATAAACTACCTACTTTAGAGTTGAGTAGAGGAGATGTAACAAGTTATGAATTACATTGCAAGAAGAAAAGCACCCTAAAACTATTTGAAAAATATTAGTTGCTTTGTGCAGACTATGGAACAATCTTATTAGCTCTTCTAGAATAGCATCATAATGACAGTAACTAGCTCCATAGCCGTAGCTCTTGTAGAATAGTATCCTTATGTATGACAGAAACAGTCTCTAAAAGTTTTGAAGGCCAAGCTAATGAAGTTGCATGTAAAAGCGGTCTTTCTGTAATCTCTTCGCTACAGAATGTCGGACCATGTAACAAGGGGTGTCCCGATTCCCAATTAGCACACCCTTACAATCGCCTTATAACCGATAGACGAAATACTCTATTTTCTGATCACTCACATCGTTGAGTATTATTTTGTTTCAAGAGCCGTGTTGGCTAAGTGAGAGCACAATCGACTTTCATTCCGAAGGTCGTACATACCCCGCCGCGCACATCAGATTTTTCTTCTTGAAAAGTGATATGTGCTTCAAATAGACGTGCTCTAACGGTGAAGGTAAACATCGTGAGGAAACCGACATGTTTTGAGAACGATGAGGTGATGATGATAAACGTTTCTAGAATACGCACCTAGACGGCGTTAAAGTGAGACAGACCGCATATTGCAATTCGCGGCTGCGACGCCTCGTGATGTCTAATTAATCACTGCCTCAGTGAGCACCGTAATTTCCGCGCAGTGAAAAATGCTGAATAACGATAAAAGTGAGAAGGGTCAGCCCAGCTGACGCTAAATCGAGGCACCCAGTATTTCCTAATATCAGGCCACGCAGGACATCTCGAAGGTACATTTATCGAGTAATGTCCTGGATTTCAGAAGTTTAATCATGCTCGCGTGATCTATGCCATTTTTCATAAACGCCCACCTCTGTGAGGGCTTTCTGGGCTGCTTTATCTTTGGCCATCAGCTTTATCTCCCTTTGCGACCTTCGCCTTTCGTATTTCATTATACTTCAGTATACGTTAGTCTATAAAACTTATAGTGAACACGAAGAACATGAAAAGAAGGTACATGATTTTAAGTTCCAGATTAATATATTAGTCTTTTATGAGTCCTTACTTATTTATAAAATAATTTTAATCCACCATCAGCCCGACGCAACATTCAAAGTATATTAGTTATTAGTGACTTACTTTAAAACTGACTATTTTTAAACTTGAATATCATTATTAATATGCTACGTGATCCCGCTGAAGGGTTTTCCTTGAATAATCAAATAATTTGAAGCAATTTTAGCTAGAACAATAACATATTCTAAAAACACTTTCAACAATTTTTCTATATAATTTATTTATATCACAATAAACCAATTTTCCATGCAATATTGCCAATTGATTTATTTAACAGTTTAATGATCGAACTGAGACCTCCCAAGTATACCGTAGAGTTCATAATTTTACAGTAAGTAGGTCAGCATTCTGTTAGAAGGTGTTCGCTTGAAGATTATTTTCGAAGAATTTGGAGAGTTCAGATGAAAAATAGACAAATTACTTAAAGGCATTCAATGTGGTATAAAATAGTAATCATACAAAATCTATGAAAATACAGGCAATAGCAAATATTTTTCATAGTTTTTGTTTCTTTCGGTGACGCTACGATATCGTCGAAATATTTCTCACTACAATAACTATGAAGTTGTGAAGCAGTTATCACACTATACTTTGTTACTCAATTAACAAATAATAATAATCATGTTCTTCTAGCACATACACTCATCTAATGAGGCTGGTCTTGACCCTACAGAGGCTATCAGTGTTATAAACAAACAAAACAAATAATTTTATTTTTCCAACACAAAAAAAAAACACATAACATAACAAAAAAAGATAGTCTTTTTTTGTTATGTTATGTGTTTTTTTTTTGTGTTGGAAAAATAAAATTATTTGTTTTGTTTGTTTTTATGAGAAGAGACATGTTGGAAAAATTAGTACTGCCTCAGCATGTGTAGGACTCTAGCAAGCGTAATTATTTATACAATTATAAAAAATATAAAACTTATGAAAAATTCCTCTCTAACATTAAATACAATTAACCTTTATGACCCTAAAACTTTTTAAACCGAACATAATTCAAACAGAATCCTCTACCTTCCAGGAAACATACCGGCGGTGGGCGTGCAGTACAATGGTGCCTCTATGGGTAGAGGAAGGTTCAGAAGAGGGCGGGGAGGAGGAGACGAGCGGTCGCGCGCGGCGAGCGCCGGCGGAGCACCCGGCTCGGTGGCACGCGCGGCACCTGGAGCGAGTGGGGCACCTCGACCGGCGGCGCGGCGGCGTCTCCGGCCGCTGGGTGCGCGCCGCCGCCGCGGGCCCCGGCCGGCCGCTCGCACGCCTCAAGCCCTGCCTCTCAGTCTGCCAACTGGTCGAGCAACACTGCCCATACTTCCTACCCGCGGACCGAGCGCCGGCCTATCCAACACAGTACGCAGGGGAGCCTACCTTCCTATGTCTCGGTAAGATCTTTATCATAACAAACCATACCACATTCTAGTGAACTCCGTCTGTCAGCTGGTCGATCAACACTGCCCATACTTCCTACCCGCGGACCGAGCGCCGGCCTATCCAACGCAGTACGCAGGGGAGCCTACCTTCCTATGTTTCGGTAAGATCTTTATCATAACAAACCATACCACATTCTAGTGAACTCCGTCTGTCAGCTGGTCGATCAACACTGCCCATACTTCCTACCCGCGGACCGAGCGCCGGCCTATCCAACGCAGTACGCAGGGGAGCCTACCTTCCTATGTTTCGGTAAGATCTTTATCATAACAAACCATACCACATTCTAGTGAACTCCGTCTGTCAGCTGGTTGATCAACACTGCCCATACTTCCTACCCGCGGACCGAGCGCCGGCCTATCCAACGCAGTACGCAGGGGAGCCTACCTTCCTATGTTTCGGTAAGATCTTTATCATAACAAACCATACCACATTCTAGTGAACTCCATCTGTCAGCTGGTCGATCAACACTGCCCATACTTCCTACCCGCGGACCGAGCGCCGGCCTATCCAACGCAGTACGCAGAAGAGCCTACCTACCTTCCTATGTCTTGGTATTAAGATCTTCATAGTAACCAACCATCCCATATTCTAGTGAACTTGACCCTCCAACTGAACCCGTTATTGGTCTTAACCATACCGGTTAGTTACCACGCATACCAGGCCGGTTGGTGATCGCAGTTAGTTGGTACTAACAGTACACAGAGCGATAGAACTTTGACAAAATGAATGTTAAGAGGTTGCGGGTTCGATTCCCGCGTCGGGACAACATTTTGTATGTTCTGCAAATATTTGTTCCGGGTGTCTGGGTCTGGTGTTTTTTTTAATAAAATAAGGTAATTTCGTAACTTTCGAGCATCTAAAATTAAGCTGCATTCTTACAAACTTAGTACCTACTACTCTATGCAGGCACATAGATAATTATTTTTTACACCCCAGTGATTGCCGTTAAAATTTAACGTTTTTCAATAGCTAAAAATGCAAAAGTGTTAAAATTAAATACATATAATAACAGTTGAACATTAAAAATAATCGTAGGTTCACTGCACATTCCATGCAATCAGACGGCAAAAATGCTTGCACATAATGATAAGCAAATGTTCTGAATAAGTAAGGAGTAGAGCATCCTAAGCGAATAAAAATTGGCTCTGCTTATATTCGTATGTAGGTTTGCGGTGCAATAAAAACGAACAGTGTCACATGCATCAAAACCCTGCAGGAGGCACGTGCAAAACTCGCGCATGGAGAAAAAGAGGAAAAATTAAGGACGATTAGCTTCCGCCAACACTTGGCCAGAGTTCAAAAGTAAAAAGAACAAACGAATGCCTTTGCTGGCTAAAAGGCCTTTTTAGGCTCCGTGCTTTGAACAATTGTTGCTTCGCACCTTCTTATTTAACCCCAGATTCAAACGTTTATATTCCCTGCGGGGTGCTGGCAAATGTTCAAGGATATAATAAATTATACTATTCCAGCATACAAAATTATACTTATTTGGCTTTGATAATATAATCTGTGTAGATTAAAGTGTGAAATGGAATAATATTCAACTTGTGAAATCATAAAGCTTTTTATAGCTTTAAGTAAAATACACAAAGAAACAGATCAACTGCTAATTATATATAAATATATTTTAATGTTTATATAAATTTAGAATATACTTGAATTCACCAACATATAATCATTTCAGGCACTGAAAGTCCACTGACATCCTTAAATTATTTAAAATCTTTTTTCGGGTGTTTGTATTCATTGTAAACTGTCTTCAATTAGTCATTCATGATTCTCGCTGGTGGACGCCAGAGGTTGCGTTTACATGTTGCGATAACAGCTATCCGCTCCCGGCACTACACATATTATGTCCTGCCCATGTCCTGCCTTCAAACAGCTAATCCACTTGACGATAAAAAATAAAGAAACTCTTTAACATGTTTTCATGTAATATTCCAGACCCTCGTATCCCGGAGACGGGAGGACAAGCCAACAAGTCAAACTACGGGTGGGAGGAGTGCTGCTACTGGTACTGCGGGGACCGGCTGTGCCACGAGTGCTCGGCGCGGCTGGCGGAGACGGCGCGGCCCGAGGCGGAGGCGTGCGCGCCCGTGGAGGAGCGCGTGGCCTCCTGCTCCGTGCCGTACCAGGCGCCCGCTCGCGCCTCGCACCCGCGCGCGCCGCACGCCGCGCTCCTCGCCTCCGCCCTCCTCGTCTCTCTCCTCTCACGGACCCACTGGACCGCGTCCATGCCGAAAGTGAAAGTGCGCGACTCACGGTTATAGTTTTACGTTTGCGGGTGCCGCACCCCCAACCGCGTCAGCCAAACGCGTCTGAACTTCTATTAGAACTATACTTATGATAATAATAGGCGAGTTTGCGAGTCGGATGAGGTCCGCTGCTCGCGGAGCGGATGTGCCCCCGCCGCGAGCTCCGGCGTCTAGACTGTAAGTTGATATTTGTGTCCGATTGTTTGATGCAGCTGCAAAATAAAAACACCAAGATGTTCCAAGGAAATCAGTTCTCAAGTTTAATTATAGTAATGCCGTTAGCTGACGTTCTGTCCAGTTGTTAATAGTTCTGATCCCAGCACGAAGATTTACAAATGTTTACGTTTTAAAAGTGGAGATATTATGTGTACCTATATTTTAAATAGTGTTTTACAGTTTGTTATAAGGCACACGTATTTTGAGTTGATTTTGCTGTTTAGATTAATAGAAGCAATATTTTAGACCAATCGAGTACCTACTCTTAATAAAATAAGATCGCAGCGTTTAAGAATTAATAATGTTATCATCGTGTAAATACGCGTACTTTGTGTTAGGGAAAGTGTGATGACTCTACTCAAATTATACGGAATCACAATAATTACCTATCATGTAGACACCAACATTGAATGCAATAAATACGAGTAACCTATGTACTTTTAACTGATCGAAATAAAACTACATTTTAGGTATGTGATAAAGAAAAGACTTCATATCGTCTAGACTATGTGACCATAACATGAAAGCGAATAAGTACTTAATAAACTTTGATCTGAAGTCTTTCTTCTTTTGATCATGGTGACAATAGATTACTATTATATGATGGCAACTGTTTGTTAGATCATAATTTTTATATTATTGCAAATCGGTACGGATAGACTGGCATCAGCGCACCGAATATATTTTATGTTAAAATATTACATCTAACAAATTAAGCAGAGTGGAGTAATTATTAAATAAATAAATATTGCTGGACAATTCACCACCCACCAACATCTATCCCGAAGCTTGTGTTACGGGTGCTAGATTTCTGATATATACTTAATATAATAAACATACATAGATTGATATTTTTTATTAAACATATTTAAAATGAACTGTTTCTCGTGTAAATATGAGATGTATCCACCGACAAGTACCGCGACGATGTCCAGTCTGCAAAGCAAAGCCTAAATAGTTGGTCTACTACTAATCTACTACTTATATAAAAGGTTCTGATAGAGGTAAATAAAGGTAGTTGTTGTTTTATAAGAAATAAAGTGTGTGCAATGCATATAACGAAAGTTATATGTAATATATCCGTCTTATGAGCGTATATTATGCAGTTTAAAACATGGTTGAAAATGGTTTTTATATGTATTCGTTTATATTTATTATTATATTTAAATATCGTATTGAATAAAATACATTCGCCATATAAAGGGTAATTCAGTACATGTTATAGGTATATTGAATTTGTTAGTTTCTTGTTTTTAATATTGTAGCAGCGTAGGGTGTCGTTAAACATTTTGTGATCAAATCCTCCATATGAATCGTAACGAAGACTTTGATATTGGTATAATTTGTTGAATAATATCCTTTTGGGGATGTAGTTGTTGTATTCGAATGATAATAATATTAAGTAAGTTGTTTTTTACGTTTTTAATGTGTATATAATGACGTCATTACAGACATTGTTTTCTCTTCCACTTCTCTTTCAAGCACTGCAAGGGTTAGGTCTTGCTTTTCCCTGGTTTGTTTTTTGCCAACTTATTATATTTATTTGTCATCGCGTATTGTGATCAATGCAGAGAAGCGGCACATTGGCCGGCGTCAATCTCTCACCCACACTGACTCCATCAAAACACAATCACGTGAATCTTGAATCAAGCTAGTCATCAGTCAGCAGAAGAGTCATCGTGTCAGTCGAGTACTGCTCGTGATCCCTAGTGCCTTCACTTTCCTCAAGTGATTGCGTCGCATATTATAATACCAAATATTTTTTAACATTCGTTCATATTTTAATGTTGCGAAATGTAGTTTCTTTTGCGGACTCTTCAAATCTCTGGGTATAGTTAACTGTAGCTTAGTATATCTCCATGAATTAAAATTGTAGCTTGAACATGTTTGAAACTCATGGATAAACTTATTGTTATTTCAACACTTAAGGCTAACGAATAGGTATTGTTTGTTAACTTTTGCGTTGCGCGTAGAGTCGTATCCTTGCGCAGGAGAGTCATGCCTCAGCTCTAACAGGAGCTCCTTCACAATCTATACTTAGGTAAATAAAATAATTTTGAGGTAAAAATTAGGAGTATAGTGATTGAAATATTAAATAATTGAAACAAATTTTGAGCACTCGTTAAAACTTACACATTGACCGTGTATTTCTTCATGAATGTCGCTACTCTACTAAAATCTCGTTCGCTTTCCTTACTAGAGTAGATAGTTGAAGACCAAACGACGTTAAGTCGAAGTTATCATGTCAAAATCACATTAACACTAATCCCTGCCACGACGTATATTTATGTGTATAAATAAAAAGAAACGATTAAATGTAGAACATCAATAGTGTAAACAATATCGGCCTTATGGAACTCATGTCATTTTAATGTAAGGATCTATTCCATCATGAAGTCAAATTTAGCAATAAAATATAGATATAAAGTCAGGTAGAACTATCAAGGTTATCCATGAGTCGTCTGTTTAGAGATCGAGGGTAGTCAGGGCGCCCTGCACCAGCGTCCGCCCGAACGAAAATTTTCCACTATGAGCTCCAATAAATTAGGGTTACCAATTAAATATATGTTTTGATGTTTCTTTGTTTGGTAATAGCGTGTATAATTTACGTTAAATATATGTATATTTTGATGTACATAAATAAAGTAAATGTTTAACGCACAAATACCTTATTATGACAAGATTGCTGATAATGTGGGGCAGTGGTGAAGTCATATAATTCATAAATTAGCTGTTAACTGGATTTTATTAGGGTTATGATCGTAGATACTTATGTACTCTAAATGCTGTGACTAAAATCCGAACTTTATGTTACTTAATATTCTGAAATTCAAGTTATATGATTTATTGTGTTTTGTTCACTTTGATGAAAGCAATAACTGATTTATGTTGGAAGTATGTATTATTTTGTTCATCACCATTATCCATTATACAGAGTTAACTGTCACACACGCACAAAGTAAATTAGAAGTTGCTTTCGGGGACACCTACTCATGTGCAAGTTTCAAACTCTATCTAGTCGCGTCGTGGAGCAAATACGAATTCGAACATGGACCTGCTTTTACATTTCTTTGTTTCTATCGTGTAAATTCTATTGTGTTCTTGATCAATATTTCGTAGTAACGCGTAGTTATTGAAAAGGAACAAAATCAGAGAGTCCCTTAATCTGTAGCACCATCGTATAATAAAAACATATGACGCTTAAATATCTACAAAACAACTCACGACGCTTTGATATGGGATGGTGCTACAGAAGATATATACCGCTGATTATTAGATGTCCGATAACTATATATTGCCACCTCGATCGTTTCTTGCATTTGCGCAAGATGGCAATTTATTTACGCGGTAGAAACTTAGACAAGTAATAGCAGGTTAATGTTCAACTGTCTATCAGCTCCGCTATCCGACTTCACTACCTAACCTACTTCAAATAGAATAATGTAAGCAGAACACCAATTCGTAGCCTTTACAATACGTACAACAAATGACGGTCAAGAAAAATAGTTATATGTAAAAAATATGTTTGTAGTTATTTATAAAATACAGAGTTATTTAATACGTTCACCATCGCCGATAGAAGTCTTATGTTTAGAATTACGGTACTAATATTAAGATGGGATTTGAGAAAGTTATGAAATATGAACAAGTGTGTCTCTTTTTCCTCTTCTTTTATAATTGATGCAATTAGTCAATTTAATATTAGATATTTTGTAAGCAGGTATATATAAAACCAGAGACTAGTAACATAAATCTGTTAAGTTATGCTCTATGAACTTTTAAAGATATTTTGCCGTTTATAGACTGGGAACACAATAGCTAAAGATAAATTTATTTGGTCGGTATTGCAAAAAGGTGACTAATTGAAGTCTTTGTACTTAAACTACGTGATATATTGTGAAAAACATATTACATTGGCCCTTAGTTTTATAACGAAGGCGTCTTTTTGAGCAAATTCGGTTTTCTGCTCATTGTAGCTTTAAGGACTAAGCTTACCAAATAACACTAATATCGATCGAATCCAAAGTACTCACTAAGCTAGACGAATCTTCCGAGAAAAACTACACTTGACTAAAGTCAAAGTCCACGTTAAATATATAGTAGGCTTCATTGTAACCAGTTAAAAGAAAAGCACGTTCTTGACATTATGAAGGAAATGCTAAGGGATGTATTGGTTTTACAAATGTTACACCAAATATTACAACGAATACAACATCCAAATAGCTTTATTACGTTTTGGTCATTATTGTATATCTTATAAATTAAAGTATTAGCAATAGAATTGTGTTATAAATTAATATCGATTCTTAACCTCATTGATTTTCTTTCGTATGATGTTTTCTCTTACTCTTGATGGTTCTTGTTTAATGCAATGGTCTGTGTGAGATAAATTAGAAACGTACTATGTGAGTACGTCATGGCCTTCAATTTTATAGACAGTCTAAATTAGTAAAGTTAAGAATTACCATTGAGATTTAATAAGAAAATCTTATGAAGAAATTATATAATTACTAGATTTGTAATAATTTGTATGTTATTTGACGCGCAAAGTTCAAGAGGTCCATATTTTTTTGCTACCCCGAAAGTATCTTGTTAAGGTGGTAAACACGCGTCTTATTGGAGTGCAATTCTCATAAATGATAGGTTACTTTTAGCATAAGTAGGTATTTTAAATATTATTTGTTCAGAATGATAAATCACGAAAATTAAAGAAACGTGAGGATTTAGCTAGATAGTACACAATAATCCTTGCTCTTGTATTTATATTGTGGCTTTTTTGTTCTGATAGTATTAAGTCGATCTTATTAATTTGTGACTTTTGAAATTATTCTTCGTATAGTAAAAACAACAAATAATATATCTGATTTCAAATGATCAAACACTACAATAGTTTTAAATGTGTGTATTTAACCATCTGCAACATAAAGATAACAAAAAATTAATAAAATCGACTTTTGACTCCTGCTTGTTTTCAAGTTACGCCTCTTTTGAATATTTATGTATTTTGAAGCCACGCCTCCGTCAATCGCGTTAACAAAGAGAACTTATGTAGTAGTATTTTTTGTATTATGGCTGTTAATAAGTTAGTATTAATATAATGTATGTAATTATTAGTGTTATACATTTCCAATATTTAATGTTTTTTGTTCACATAGCGTTCTTTTATATAGATACGAATAGTAAATTGTCCTCATTAATGTTGAAGTGATTACTACAATAACTTTCCTTTGTACGTTTTGTACCAATTTCACTAAAACAATATGTGCCATGTAAACAATTTTTAATTTGAACCCATTACACCCTATATTTATGTCGCGTGAATTTCATTATTCCTTTAAGTTCTAGATCATATAAATATATTCATAATTATGAATCCAAAAGCACTATCTGAAGTTGAACATAATTTATATTTTAATATCGTTGCGAAGGTACGAGTATAGTTATTGCACTGTCGAATAATATTGTTAAAACTAATTCTCGACCTGTCTACAGGTTTGCTTGATAAATTTTAATACATTTAAAATATCATTAAAATGCCTATAATTACTAGTGAGAGAGGTAGCGTAGTATAAAGTGTTATCTGATAATGTAAGACCGTAAGCACAAAGGGCGACGCGCCGGCGAACACTGCCACACCACGCAGGCTTTTTATATATTGATATGATCTAGGATGTGTCGTAGGTGTTTCTCGAGTAGTGATCGTGTAATAAGTCTTACGTTATGCCTTGATTAAACTGTTAGTATGCGGGCGGGAGGCGGCCTGCGCCGACAGACACTACGTACACTCGCTCTACACTCGAAGTAAGAATAATCACGTTCGAATTCGTAGACAGATTTTAAAGTTTAATATTATTTGCATTTTCCTAAGAGTTAGAACGATTGAGACAGTAAGTAGGTCGCACGACCTTGTTATGATGAATTGTGGAGATGTTTATTAAAATATGTTTATGAAAATGAAATAAAAACGAAAAATATTGTCTTATAAACATGTAATTAACTTAAGAAGAATTATTGGAGAACAAAAAAGACGTTAAATAAACCGATAAAAAATACAAGTGTGAGTATCATTTCTTTCCTATTCCTTTAAATAAAACAAATGAATTAAGTTAAGGGTCAATTAAAACTACGCTGTTACATTAAATACTTTAATACAAAATCTTCACTTACTTCAATATCACACTCGAACTTACATCATCTATTTATAATAGTATAAAAACTATGACTTTGATTTAAATTATCGTTCTTGGAGCAGTATAAAAATTGCCACTTCTGGCGCACAAGTACACTGGTTGTATACGGTGAGCGTCCAGGTCAGTCACACAACACTAGGTAAGAGGTGGGGCGGCGAGGGGGGGGGGGGGGCGGGCGCGCTAGGCCCGCGCCAGCGCCGCCGCCGCCAGCACCGCCAGCGAAGCCAGCACCGACGATAACGAAGACCGAGATCCACCGCTTCTGCCACCCGACTCAGGGCCCTCTGTTAACAGACACAAGCGTGCTTATCGCGAACGGTATGTGAACAACTCTGTGCTAATTGTGCCGTGCACGAGTTACCTACTAATCCTTGCACATGACCTACTCAAAAGCCTTTATGAGCGATCTCAGGACAAAAACATTAAAATAGATTTAATTTTGGTTGTTTTCGCGCTCAATAAAAGCTTTACAAATGTCGTATGCAAGCAACGCATAATTATATACTGTGCGTAAAACGAAATATGAAACACAGAAACAAATGAAGTTTCGATTATGTAGCACCATGAAGTTCATCTTATACTGAATTCAGAAATGTATTTTATTAGATGAAATTCACGGTGGCAAATAAAATGAGAAAAAAACCTACAAATGCGGGTGAGTGACGGCGCGGCGAGGAACAGGCCCTCTAATGTACGAAGCGGGGCCTCGACTGAGACATATTACAGTCTGGCACCGCCGGATTGAACGTGGACCACTGAAAAATTAACTTTCTTTAGCGTTAACTCTCTCGTCACCGAAACCGAGACCAAGGTGCTAATCTACAACTACAATGTACAAACTCAAACACGCGTTACATGCAGCAAATCTCTACATTCATTCTTTTGTCAACCGCACTTATAACTTTTTACGAGATTAATGTGGTCAGTAGTGGAACATTGTTCTACTTCATGCACTTTATAATTAGGTTAGTTACAAATAAGAAGAAACACTTTCTTATTCCGAAATTTATTTTCAATTGGGAATGCATAAATTGCCACCACTCAATTAATGTAAAGCTTCCACCGATTAATATTTTCAACTTGGTGCTAGAACCCAATAAATGTGTTTTAATTTCACTCTTACTTTGTTGTGAAATTCGTCAATTTATTTGAAGGCTACTTAATCTTTTAATTTACCAGGAAACCATTAAAACCTTACTTTTTTCCTTCCGGTCACCTGTAATTTTACTCTAATGTAACTAATTATAAAACATAACTATGTATAATGACTATTGAACGAATGATTGAATGTTTTAATGAAATACACAGAATGAAATGGAAATCATGAACAACTATTAATTTATTCAACGCTAAGATCATATAAACATAATCCTAGAAATATGTTTTAAAAATCAATAGTTGTTCACGATTGCACTAATTAAAACAACATGAACACAATAATTTACAAACTTAGTCTAGTCTATATTAACTAAGCTAACCAAAACCTAGATGCAATAAATATAAAGCACTTTACAGCCGACTAAACCGACAAACCACTAAAAGCAGAAGCGTAAAATCATGCACATGCAAAGTGTAATGAAATAGGACGTACACGCAGCAAACAAGGCGCAAAGCCGGTTGGCACTAAATCACCGCTTTACTCTATAATCTCACAGGTCTCATAAATTCTCTAACTTATTTTGAGTCTTTGTAATTTTTTCTATATACATCGTCCAGGAACCCTCGAAGTTATTTCCTGAACCAGAAGAATGATCTGGGAGCGGATTTTAAACCTAAAAAAAGACAAACACACACATCCAAAATGTCCCAAAGCACCGGTACGAATAGCAGTGTTTGGGTGTTGAAACAAATCTTGTTGTGAATCAAACAAAATAGTTAGCACCAGAATCCGGTGTAACGAGCAAAAAAAGTGATTTTTATTGTGAATTAACAAAAACACTGGCTGATTCAAGTGATCCAATCAGTAATGATCAAACTGAAATGATCTTTGATGAATCGGGAAGTTATGTTTCAACCAGTTTCTTTGTTATTTTTACACATTGCAAAGTGCTAGGTGTATTTAAAATTGCATTAAAAAGTGTGTTTTACGTGTAAAAGTGTATCAAAACGTGGCCAGTTATCTAATTGTAAAATTAGACTAAGCCTAATCCGTAGGTATGTCCGCTTCGCCCAAAGCTACAATAAGGGACCCTTACCAACTGCCGCTTTACTCTTTCCCAAAGCCTCCTTTGCCCGTAAGCTACACAACAGCTTGTTATTTTGTTAAAAGCAAGCAGCATTTTATTAATGTATTAAAATGTTTGTTAAATGTTAGAAATTCTGCTGGAAAAGTTTCTAGTTAAAGTAGCTAGGTTAGATGCTATGTTAAAATTCAGATAAATGTTAGTTATTTTGTGAGAGTTAGTTTGGCAGATATAGTAATAAAAACAATCACATCAGGAACAACGAAACACAAATGAGAAAACAGATCTAATCTAATAGGACAAGAACAAGTTTAAAAGAAAGAACAGGACACAATCTAATAGATCACAAAACAAAGTGAAGAAACAAACATTTAAGAGCCGACGACAGGTGGCAAATCCCTTGTGATCAACTGGAATGGGTAAGCTCTCTTAATAACTTGATTTATGTTGTCCCATTTATAATGGGATCTTAGCAAATGATCGGGGAAGGTTCTGGCATAAAAATGCTTTTGGAAATTGATTGTCGCTTAATTGAGAGCTACCCTCTGCTAAAGAGATTAATGTTGCTACGGTACTAAAATAATTACCCCTCACTTTTAACGGGCGATAAAGTTTTTGAGTTTTGTTTTGATAGACGCTATAGGTATATGTAGTTTATAAAAACAAATAGTTATTATAAAAACACAGTTCTTCAATTGATTAATATTGAAAAAGATTATGTTTTTTACGTATTTCCATCAATAATTATCACAAATTAATGGGTTTTTTGTGCAAATTAACCTTTTAAAAACCAATTTAGATCAAATCATAAGGTTTTTTTACTACGAGGATTTCAACTAATCATTATGATTTTCCTCATTATTATTGTCAAAATATAATGTTGTTGAGGTTTTTAGGTATTTATCTATAATTCTAAGAATTTAAATTAATGTAAGTAAGTATTTAATTATGTAAATGAAATAATATACAATTATTAATTTATTTCGTGTCCATCACAAGAAAGACTGAACATTGACATTATTATTATCTATTTACTATCTCCATCGATTGTCTCGTTCAAACGAGTTCGGTATCTTCAGGAGGTAATATACATTAAAATGTTGATAAGTACTTATAATATTATACTATCATGCTTTAGTTCTTATTTGGTGATTGTTATTTTAGTTTGTATGGTCAGTGCACTGCTTATAAAGGTTCCACAGAAAACCAGCGCAATGGCTACTACTGCAGTATCAATCCATTATATGCTGAGTGGTGACCTGTTTGTAATCTAGCGTATATCCAACTATTGTATGTATTAATAATAATTAAGTGGATTGCAAATAAATGATGACGTTTACTTTTGATATTTCGTAGAGTTTTGTAAGTAGGTACCGATAGCAACACAATCCCGCCTACTCTGGGCATATTTCACGGACATACCTGCGTCGAAAGTAATGTCGCCCTCATCTTGGGCGAGAGGCGCGGAGAGGTGCTGGTTACCTCCGACGGTCCCGCGCGGCGCGGCGGTGCAGCCGAGCCACCAGTACGCTAGGGAGCGGGGGAAGGCTGGGTTGTCTGAATCCACCTGAACAAAACAATATTTTACAGTGGTAGCGTATATGCTATTCTTTAACAAAAGAGTAATTTCGAATAATACTTGTAGAATTTGTAGATGCAAACCATTAGTTCAAAATGTTTTAGGCAGAAAAAACAAACACAGAATTACTCATTGTTGAAATTACTATTTCGGTTGCCCTTGACTAAGGTCTTATCTAGAGCAAATATTACAAAACTAACTTACACTGAACGTTCTGTCATTAAACCGCCAATAAGAGCCACCTTTGAAGAAGTAAGTATATCCGTTGGTGTATTGTAAGGCGGCGTCTATGCTATCTGGGATACCCTCCCAGTTGGACAGAGGTTTGGGGTAGGTGGACTTGACTGGGGGCCTTTGAGCCGGGTCAAATCGCCAGAACTTCGAGCCTTTGTAGAAGTAGATCTTGCCATTGCCAGACCAGACGAGTGCTGCGTCTATGTTGTCGGGGATACCAGTGAATCCTGTAAATTTAAACAAATATCCGTTAACACTGCGATAGATAAATAAAAATAAATAAATAAATGGGTTGTTCGTCATCTCGCGGGAAAACAAAAGATGGATTCCCGCGAGTTGGCACATTGCAATTTTTCATAGTATTGTGTTCGTCATCTCGCGGGAATTTCAAAACAAATGAATTTATGTACAGGCAACACAATAAAATTGTTGTAATAAAGGAAATGTATATATCTATCTATAAGTAGGTACTAACTCAAGCTATAAAACTGTGAAAACTTAATAGCTATAGATATATAAATAGTTTGCACAGTTGTGACAGGACGAAATTCTAGCTCGTAGTAGTAGAGGTCTATCTATGCTCGGGGTTTCTCTACGGGATCGAATCAGAAATGAGGAGATACGTAGAAGAACACAGGTCACCGTGATAGCCCAGCGGATTAGCTCTTTGAAGTGGCAATGGCCAGGCCATATAGCTAGTAGAACGGATGGCCGGTGGGGCCGAAAAGTTTTGGCTCGCGGTGGATGCAGGCCGCGTCCGACCGCAATAACTGGAAATCATTAAGGGAGGCCTATGTCTAGCAGTGGACGTCTAACGGCTGACATAATGATGATGATAAAGTATGTATTTTGTCCTTAAGTTAACTTATATAATTCAATGATTATCCTTGAAACAGTTTAACTTTTAAACTGATATAGGTGTCTAGATGACATTTATTGTCAAAATGACAGCTGTCAAACTTTAAACTGCCACAACTCCGAAACGGCTGGGCCTAGAGATGCCGTACATAGCTCAATAGACAGGTGTCAGAGAGAGCAACATTTTCGACAGCTGTCAAACTTTAAGCTGCCACAACTCTAAAACGGCTTGGCCTAGAGATGCCGTACTAGGCGCAAATGATTGGTGATATAGAGAGCAACACTTTCGATGACAGCTGTCAAACTTTAAACTGCCACAACTCCAAAACGGCTGGGCCTAGAGATGCTGTACTAGGCGCAAATGATTGGTCTTAGAGAGAGCTACATTTTTGATGACAGCTGTCAAACTTTAAATGGCCACAACTCCGAAACGGCTTGGCCTAGAGATGCCGTACTAGGCGCAAATGATTGGTGTTTGAGTGAGCAACGTTTTAGATGACAGCTGTCAAACTTTAAACTGCCACAACTCTAAAACGGCTTGGCCTAGAGATACCGTACTAGGCGCAAATGATTGATGATAGAGAGAGCAACATTTTCGATGACAGCTGTCAAACTTTAAATGGCCACAACTCTGAAACGGCTGGACCTGGAGATGCCGTACTAAGCTCAATCATTTGCGTCTAGTACGGCATCTCTAGGCTAAGCCGTTTTAGAGTTGTGGCAGTTTAAAGTTTGACAGCTGTCATCGAAAGTGTTGCTCTTTCTAAGACCAATCATTTGCGCCTAGTACGGCATCTCTAGGCCAAGCCGTTTCAGAGTTGTGGCCATTTAAAGTTTGACAGCTGTCATCGAAAGTGTTGCTCTTTCTAAGACCAATCATTTGCGCCTAGTACGGCATCTCTAGGCCAAGCCGTTTCAGAGTTGTGGCAGTTTAAAGTTTGACAGCTGTCATTTTGACAAATGTCATCTAGACACCTATCGGTTTAATAGTTAAACTGTTTCAAGGATAATCATTGAATTCCTTATGTTGACCTAAGGACCCAAATATATACTTCATCATTATAATGTCAGATGTTGGACGTCCACTGCTGGACATAGGCCTCCCTTTATGACCTCCAGATATTACGGTCGGATGCAGCCTTCATCCACCGTGAACCAGCAGCCTTGAAAATATCATCTGTCCCCATTGTTGGTGGACGTCCGACGCTGCGCTTGCCGATCCGTTGTCTCCTCGAGAACTTTTTGGCCCCATTGGCCATTTGTTCTTCGAGCTATATTGCCTGCCCAATGCCACTTCACAGAGCTAATCTGCTGGGCTATGTGACCTGCGTTTTACTATCTCCTCATTTCTGATTCGATCCCGTAGAGAAACTCCTAGCGTAGACCTCTTCATAGCTCCTTGAGCGACTCAATTGAAAAATTAAGTAGGTATACTAATTCATATTGAGATAAATGGGCAATACACGAAATATCTCAATATGAATTTATCAAACCACGATAGTTCTTATAAGTAGGTATACTAATTTATCTAACTGTACTTTTCAATTCCCGCGAGATGACGAACACAATACTATGAAAAATTGCAATGTGCCAACTCGCGGGAATCCATCTTTTGTTTTCCCGCGAGATGACGAACAACCCAAATAAATATTGCTGGACAATTCACACAGCAACATTCACTAGCCCCGTGATAAGCTCTTAGCTTAAGATACGTAATTAAACACACAGAAGATATTGTGTGTTCTGCTTAGTTTGTCTGTTTTATTTTGACGAGTTAAGATAATGGACACTCCGGCCTACATACTTATCATATAAGTCTACCGACAATCTCATTTGATACTACATTTTCAGTAGGTATAATATTTGCAATTTGAAACTACAACATGAAACTTACATTCATGTATCGCATAATCGTTATCAAATGCAAATAAATCAGATCACTAAATACTTCATCAAAAATAAACTAAAAAGATATGTGTGTGTGTGTAAACCTGTTTATCTTCAAAACTAGTATTGGTACCTGCTTTAAAAGATGTTTACTAAGTTTAGTCATCTTATCGTGGTATTCGGCACGCCCTCCTAAGCGTTATCTGGCATTATTCCTCAGATTAACTCTGCCCAATAAAATTAAGCATTATTTGACTCAGTATTTTTTTTATTTAAGAAAATGTCTCAAAAAGATGCGAATGTTTATCTATGAGTCACATAAATACCGTGTGTAATTAATATGGGTAATACTGGGTAAGCGTTTAGTCGCAATTGTAATCATACAGTACATTAGTACAGTACGTACATTCATGAAAATCTATAAAATTGTAAAGTCCCATCTCTAGTTGCAAAAATTACATAAAAACTTATCTTCTGCGGATGTTTACTTGATAATTTATTTCAGTACTAAGTTTAAAATAAGAGAATGTGTGATTATATGCCACGTTTTGTATTAGTAATTATAATATGCGCACCTATTTAGTACCTACCTACGCACTTACATATATAGTAATGTACTTTAGCTACAGTATTTTAATATTCTATTTGAGTAAAATGGCATACATTTTAGATTATAATGTGAATACTATGAATACGTTAGCATTATATGTACACTCAATATACCTACTGATATAAACAACTAGCTGAGCTATTTGCCCGTGGCTTCGCCCGCTTAATTCCCATGTTATCATACCTTCTAAGCTTTTAATCACAACAAAAAGTGCCATTGTTTTTTATATTTGATTGAACATACCTTCGCTAATTTCTTTTGGATACTGTCCGTCCATCTTCTGTCCATTATACCTCCAGTATTTGGAGCCCTTGAAGAAGTAAGTCTTGCCGTTCTTGTAGGTGAAAGCGGCGTCGATGTTCCCAGGCAGGCCGGGCCAGTAGCGAGAGATCAGTCTTGGGTACCCAGATGCCACGCCATCTTCTGTCAGCTTCCAGTAGTTTTCACCTTTACAATAAATAGAAATAAATATTGCTAGTTTTATATCTCTTTAACCACATCTTGTGAA
This sequence comes from Chloroclystis v-ata, assembly GCA_963691955.1. Taxonomy (NCBI): domain Eukaryota; kingdom Metazoa; phylum Arthropoda; class Insecta; order Lepidoptera; family Geometridae; genus Chloroclystis; species Chloroclystis v-ata. Next base: position 11,186,521 of record OY829905.1, read on the forward strand.
GTAACTAAATCTAATACGAGTAGTTAACTAGATTTCACTTATTTATTCTCGTACATGTGAAATATTATACGCTCGTCTATGTATTACATTTATATTATCAATTGTTTTCTGAAAATAAATAACAACAAACTATTACTAACGCAGATTCGATCCCGAAAGTTTTTGAGCCTCTTATTCTAATTACATATCGTTATCGATTTTCAGTAGTGATATTTTTTTACCATATAATTTTTTGTATATTATTTTATTATTACTTTATATAACTTATTTATTGTAATAATAATAAAGGACGCAAAACATGTCTCAAAACACGACATTCCAGTCTTACCAATCAAGTTCTTTAAGAACTTTGTTAGAAACTTGATTGGTAAGATTTGAGAATCCTTTCAAGTTTTGTAAATATAATTACTGTTTGGAGAATTGGGTTGCAGTCTAGTTTATAATATAGTGAAGAAACAGCACTTGTTGTGTTGTTGAATTTTCCAAGTTGTTGTGTCATAAGGAAAATATAATATATCACAGAATGAAAGACGACTAATAATAAGACTAAACTTTGTTTTCCTGTTTTCCGCTCAGTTCGACAAACAGGCGCAAAAGAAAGATAGCTCATTCATAAATCTTGAGTTGTTCAGGGATAAATCTGTCGGAATAATTTATAAGCAGCATATAAAGGGCTATATATCAAGACAAATAAAGTCATAATGGTACTACGCCGGACTCTTGCATTAACTACAATGTTTATTACAAATGTCATAAACTTTTGAAATTTCTAACATAACGGAGAATTTTTAAATGCATTTAAAATTGGCAAACATGTTGTAACGAGTTACCTATAACACGATTAAACAACACATTTAATGAATATAAAGTTTTTGCATCAAGATTAATTTAAACATTAATCAAATTGAACAAAATGGCAACATTGCGTGTAAGACAAGGCTCTACTAAACTTAAGACAAGATCAAATACCTTTGAAGATGAATGTGTTGCCCTCAGCCGAGTTGAAGATAGTGTCGATCTTGGAGTCGGCACAGAGAGCGGGGTCCTCGGACGAGGGCGGCTGGGTGGTGGCACGGGGAACAGATGGCCCGACGCCGCCGCCGATGTCAGTCTGAGTTTTGTGACCGTAGAGAGCCTGGAATACACAAGATAATACATAAAGCTTTGCAGATACACGTTTACATAACGATAGTGTCGTGGAAAATGTAGTCGCTGCGGTATTAAATTATTGCCGCATCCGTACTGTGCAAGTAATATAGGCCCGATCTGTCATATCAAAATATTATTATTCTGATTTATTCTAGTCAGATTTCATAATATGCGACATTGTCTTTAGATGTAGGCACCTTTAGATTAATTGCACTATGCTCATTAAGTTTATAAATTTAAAACTGATATACATTCACATCTCTCTCATCAAGAGAGAAGTCCCTGTGTCCCAGCAGTGGGAACGAAATAGGGGTGTTATGATGATACATTCACAAATTTTTAAATATTTAACTTTTAACTTCAGTTAGATAAAGTTGACTCTGTGAATAAATTCTTATTAAAATAAGACAGTTAAAATTTATTTAAGAAACAGTAAACTGCAACATTGTTTAGAAGAACAAATAACAAACCGGAAATAAAAGGCACTTTCTCTTTCCTTTGATATCAGGTCAAAGTTTATGTAACTTGTCCGAGAATAAATGTCACTATTTTTATTCTCGTAGAAATTGGAACATTAAATATCTATTATACGGTACCTATTGTACTTTACATGTTTTATAGGGTTAACTTAATCAATTCTCATACATAATATTCCTTAATAATACTCAAAACAAACACAAAAGTAAAAAATATTTTGACTCAAATACTTAACTAAAGACATTAATTACTGTCTCTCAATAAATAATTCCGTATTTTTTTTGGAATAAGTAAGCGAATTGTCACTAGACTGAAATGTGTATAGAGAGTACAATCTGTGAACAAAACTGTCTAGTAAAAATATTAAAATACCTGTATTCCTTGAATGTCATCCTGGTCTAGCTGGAAGGCGGGGTCAAATCCTCGGTAGAAGGGAGCCATGAGAGCTGACTTCACATCACTATGCGACAAACCTAACGAGTGTCCAAACTCGTGCGCAGCGACCTAGAAAATAATAAAACTAAGTTACCTTAATAAATCCAGAGAAGCACATCGCAAACGCGTTTTTACTCTTCATTTTATCCAAATGAAGTCTATCACATAATAGGCCACAGAAGATACTGACGTAATTTTTTTCCAAGGTACGTTCTTTACGCGTCTTTGTAAGGGCACGGTGGACGTGATTTTCTTCATATAATCAAAAAGCGTGCGTTACTTAATATGACTAATGTGAGTTGGTACATAAAGTACCTAAAGTATCAAAAGTGAGTCATTGTTGACAGTCCTTTAACAAATGACCGAGCGCGTCGATAAACTTTACTCTAATTTGATTGAAAGTAGGTAAACAGTGTGCAATTAGCACATCAAATAAATTGAACCTTTTTCAGAAAGTCACGTTACGTATGGCTCACTCATAGTGAGTACGGAATGGAATAAGTCCTCGAAATTAAATAAAAAGAGGTTTCTTCCGGGGTACAAAGTTGTCATTTCACACTAAGCCACCGATTAGTAGAGCTAATAATATAATTAAATATAAATAAATAAATATTGCCAGACAGATCACACAGCAACATTTAGCTCCATGGTTAGCTCGGAGCTTGTTACGGGTGCTAGATTTCAAATATAGAAGAATAGGTTTGATTATAACATTAATTTAAATTAAATCTAGAAGTAACTTATTACCTGGAAGAGATTGGTTCCTCTCCTGGAGTTGATGGACCACACCTCAGCATCATCGAAGTGCGCATCACCGCCATACACCTGAAAGTTTCCGGCTTCATTAGTCTCGGGTTAACTACGGCTTGCGTAAAATTGATTGAAAACTGTTAAGCAATCGTGCTCAGATCAGTATTAAAAAAATTGAATTCTGATACGGACCCTAAATATAAGCTAAACTAGCTCAGGATAGAGTAATTTTTAAACTATTTCATGCACAATGTAACATGTAATTATCGTTTTACCATACTTTCACTGTTTAGGTGACAATTGGACATCCGTTGGTGTAAAACTCATTTGTACAAGTTGTTCATAAATACTTGCGCACTAATAATTATACTGCTATATTTTTTTTTGCTTTGGGATTATCATTAAATTGTTTTTATTATTGAAATTTATTTGATGGTTTAAATGTCTAATAATTATAGTAGCTTTCAGTGTTAAATATTTATTGAGTCTTAGAGTAACATAGTATTGGCATGGTCTAGGGTTTCTTCATAGTTCATGATACTTACTGGGAAGTAGGCGTGGGCCAAGGTGCCTCCAGGTCCATCGAAAGGATCACCATCACCATGCTCGCCTTTTTCGAACCTAAACAAAAAATAATTAAACTTTCTGGATGGATTTCATAACTAATACAAATTATAAATTTTGGATGGTACGTATACATGGATAGTTTTTCTGTGATTTAACTTTATTTAAACACTAAAATTGCATTGTTTGATAATAAAATAGGAAGTTCAAATCATGCAAACATAAGTGATGCTTATATTATAAAAATAGGCATTTCAGTACACTAAGGTACCACTTAAGTAGCATCAACATAAAACGTTCAATGACAAATGTACAGTGACGCAACAGATTACCCATGGATTGTGTCGAAAACTATTGTTGCTACAAAACGCAAATGTTTAATTCGTTACTGGTTTAATATGTTTACTTTATAGTTTTAAATTGATTTTACGAAACCAGTTTCGGCAATGTTTGGACACATTCATTTGGTTCATGCTTTGTTATATTTAATTTCTATTCTATAAACTGACCATCAAATTTTAATTTTACGGATATTTCATGAGTTATTGATTATTTACCGTCAAAGCTTATTGTTTTCCTTCACAGTTAGAACAAGCTAACCTAACAATAAGTTTAAGTAAACAATTAAATTTTTGTTTTTGTGTATAGTATTGTTTTGGGTCACTTGTTTTAAAAGGTTTAAGATGATGTAGGTATAAGGTCACTAACCTGATTTCAATATGAACTTGTCCGGATCTCTTCTGGGTGAAGGTGAGGTCTGTGTAGTCGCTCCAAACGTTGAACGCCTTAGCTAGTTCATTGTCTACTTCAGCTGGGACTAATCTTGCTGGATACTTAGAAATCCTATACGTTAGGTTCTTAACACGCCATCTTGAACCTATAACAGGATGGAACGTTGGTTTATCTTAAGATTATGTAATTTATTTTGATTATAAAAATATTTGTCATAAGTTAAAAATATTAGATAAGTATATAGTTATATGAGCCTTAAGTGCATACGGTATCGTTTTGTTTAGGTACTCATTACATTACTATAATCATAGCGTGCAAAGTAAAAATGGTCCAGGATAACATTATTGTGAGTACCTACTTATTGTCCAGTAGCTGCAATATACGATATTTTCAGAAAACCACTATTACAATAAGCATAGCTCTGTGTGTGGTATCTGTGATTGATGAAAAATGTTAAAACGACGTTCTTACCCTGCAATGCGTATCGCTTGGCGCGGCTCTCTCCGAAGCCGACCTTATCTTTAACTCCGCATCGAGGTAATGTCATCACTTGAGCCGTTTCCTCGTCCAGTTCACCTGCAAATTATTAGTTTTTTATTTTATTTGAAAAAGTTGCCACACGGCAAAAAAATTGTCAATTTTGTGTCCAATAAACTAAATTTATCTAGACAGAATTCATGAAGTCGGCTATCGGATTTGTGAGGAAAATCACAGTTGACGTAAAACAGACGAAGCGTTTTTGTCGCTGTAGTATTGTAGGAAGTAATTACACAATCACACCAACCAAAACCGCACGCGGAAAACAACAGACAAATAGAAACAGTTCAACCACAAACAAACCACTGGGCAACCTGTTTATTAAGCACCAATGACAAACTGAAAACCGTATTATCATGCAGGATGTATCAGAAAAATCATTAAAATGCAAACCAATATACCTTAAGTCGTAACAATGAGGGAAACATGTCAATTATGAAACCCTTTGTCTCTTTGTAAAAACAAAACAGCTGTGACAAACTTTTCCACTTATCTGTAGCCGAACTGCAGACAGACGTGACGAAAATTTAATAAGCGATAACACAACATTAGAGCCTTAATAGAAACATTAGAGTCAAATCATCCGAGACAATCTCAGCCAACCCGTGCACTGACCGATATGAATTATGTATAACTGTGTATAGCACGACTTTATTTGCTTACATAATAACTGCGTCAGTTATTGTCAAGTCCAATAAACTACTTCTTGTGTCAAGGCACGTACGTGTGTGAAGACGATTCAAGCTCTGCCCACATAATTCTACAGTGTTCAAATACTTCACTGTTGGATATACATACATACTATAAATTGTCCTGTCAATGTGTGCTTCATAATGACAGTGATGGCAACGCATCAAGGTTACACACAGAGCGTGTTACTAACTACCGGCCACTAGGTCTTTATAACAGCTTGCACCTTGATTCTTCTAAAAAACATCATTCCTATTGAGAGATTGACTTTTACGTTATATGACACATATTACGAATTTTTTATAAAACTTAAAAAAGTAGGCATAAAATTGTAATATTTAAACTGAGCATCGATACTAAATATGGGATAGATAACATTTGTTAATTTAAGTTGATAAAGCAACGAGGAAGTATTGGTAGAAACTGAACTTCACGTGAGTCTGTTTAATATACTGTAATTAAATCGATAGTTGTTTGTTATTACATTACAAAAATCAGTCAGATGATACGCATAAACATTCCAACCCAATGCGGATGACTTATGGGCCAACAAAGATGATAATAAACCGGACATAGATAGGTGGGTAAGCGGAAATTGATTCACTTTCTGATTACAATAATGCCTTGCTATGAACATTTTATTTTATCACCGTTGTATGTAATATATTCACAGGTAAAATAACATATATGTAGCTAAAGGAGCTATAAAGGCATCGTGCTGAGACTAGAAAGATTTAATCAAGGATTACGAGAAAATTAATAAGCAAGGCCACATTTGACCGGATGGATGTGGCATTCGTAACATAATTACGTCAACCTCTGTAATACCTCAGAAGTGCAATATCATCGGAATCCACTCATTGCAATACCGTGCAGTTGAATTGTACTAACATATTTTTTTATAAAAATTATTAGGTATATAGTTATTATACAGTTTTCTACCACAAAAAAATTACGTCTTAGAAAGTCCACCAGTCTCTCACAAAGCAGGTTAACAATTTCTTGAACTCTGTAATAGATTATACTTAATTAAGTGACAAACCTATTGTAAACCTATTGTGAGAGAAAATAAATAAACGATTATTATTATTATTATTATTATTACGAAACGGAATCATGGAGCGCGGAATAATTTAATTCATATCAACGCTTTCACTAACCGCGACCAATTTTAGTTAAAATCAATTGAATTGGCCACTAAAGTGTAATAATGATCTAAACTTTAACAAAAAATGGAGATCTAACAATAAAACATTATGGGACACTGAACTATTTTAATTAATGCATAATTCATACCAAAAACCTTTTTTTATTTTAAGTACCTACTTGAGACGTGATTTACTATTGTAATTATTGTATTTGGGTTAGGTAGCAAAGCAAACAATCTTATCTTTTATGATAACAGTAACAATATCATAAAATGTCAAACGTCATTGAATGTTTACTGTGACCGATATAACGCTGAACTGAAAAATACGATCTAAGCACATAATCTTTACTTCCTAACCAAACAAACACTAATAGATTTAACCTACCAAGATAAAACTAAACAAAGTTACAGATCTCTTATTTACGTAGAGCTAAAGGAGTATCTATAGAACAGCCTTGCTATTGCTACGGATATATTTCAATGAAAACCTCTACAGATCTTCAAGAGAGGCATCTTAACAGAATTATGACCATGATGTGAGTTTAATATAAAACATTACCTGTTGCGTTTAAGCCAGCAAAGCTTTGGAACTCCGCGATGGCGCGTCTCCACGAGCTCTCATCCATGATATGTCCACTTGAAGGGTTCCGTACCGACGGGCTAAGGTATCCATATTGAGCTAAGTACATCTGAAAGTAATCGTCGTAATTAAACTCAGACTGCCGTAGCCACAAAGGTTAGGGCATCTGTTGTTTACCGAAAGTATCTTCAATGTACAAGTGCAATTTTTACAAGTGATTTATTTTAGTAAAGTGCTTTCTAGAATACTTTCAACTCACAACAGTGTATAGTAAGTCAAATAATGGCTAAGTTTATATTATTGGGCAAAGGCACCAAGTACACAGAAAAGGTAAAATATTGGTTGGCGATACGCCTTATGCCATTTCTGTATACTTGCGCACTACTTAACTACTACTCTGGGCCTAAGCCTTCATATTGAAATTTTCTAATCAATGATGCGATGAACATTTGGTAGCTCGGATATTTTTCCAATAGGTTAACATTTAATGTTAACTTTAGTATGAACGCACCAATATAATAAAATTGAAATAGATTTGTCAGTACTATTTTAACTTTATATTTTTATTTTTCAGAACTCATTTACACACAAACACGACAATTTATTTAAATCATTGAACTTTAATTAATTAATTTTTATTTACCTATATTTGATACATAATTGATTTTTTTATGGTAGATGATGCTTTCAGATTACTAAAGTGTCATAATTAGATATTTATCTATATCAGGTAATCAAAGTGTAGTTAATTATAATTTGTATCATAATGCGGTCTACGTTATACGTATTATCTCGCGTACGTACAAGGTTACAAACCCATTGTTTATTGTCATCGGCCTGATAAGGGAAAGATGATGTGACCAAGAATCGTATTATCATTTCTCGTCTTAACCACAAATCTCACGTGCTCATACAAGTACATAAAGTCAAACCATGGAGTTCTTAGTTTAAACTCCGTGAGTCAAACCATTTTAATAAGTAACATTTGACAAAAAACATGTCGATTTATTTAAATATTCTTTGTAATTTGCTGATAAGTCAAAAGTGGTTTAAAAGTACATGTCACGCGAAAATACCGTTATTCATAAGATGAACACGATATAAGTTCAGACAAGCCTTGAGTGATGGCAACCTCGTGGTGTGCATGGAATTTAAACACGATATCATAGAGACATGATCATTCTCTTTGTTTCTAAAATCTAACAAAGTTATATGACTATTTTTATTTCTTTCTATACTAACTAACCGAGTTCAAGGTGTTTGAAATTATATGCACAGAATCTAGTTTTAAACTGAGTAGAGCTTTACATGTAATATGGAGACTAATGTTTCTAAATCCAGTAATAAGTATACTATTCTTTTAAGTGTATCAGATTATCTAGTAGTACGAGCTTTGAGCTTACCACGGGTATTGCTGTGTAAATTGTCCAGCAATACTTATTTATTTATCCCGAAATAAACGCTTTATGTTCAAAAAGTTAATCATTGCAATAAAATAACAGAAAGCACCAAAATGTGTATTTTAGCCAGGAATGTGTATGTTGCGTTAACGTTTCATGAATACAAATAAAATAAAGCATTCAATGACTAATCGCATGAGAATCAGTTTTAAGGTGTGCTGGGATACCATAAGCCAAGAATCGGACATTGACTTCACAATTGTTTGATACTCGCTCGATACACCGAGAAGTTTCCAGTTTATACGTTATAATATTTTTTAAATAATAATGCTAGACAATTCAGATAATAAAAAGCATTAAAAACGATTCAGCTATTCTCAAGTGTTCGAGCAAACCTAACTTTTTATAATATATAAAAATATCGCTCAACACCAAGAATATAAATTAGAGATTTTTTGCAGTGTTTTCCTAATAGCATAATTGAGGCTTTAGGTGGCTTAAGTGTAAGTGACAAGGGTTAGCGCTAATGAACTGTCAATGTCAAACTATGGACTATAAGTAATAATTCGTAGAGGCATATCGAGGTCATCGTGCCAGTAAGTAACGGACGACTGTCGAACTCGGCCCGAGAGCTGCTCTAAAGACCCACATTTCATGCAAAATTACCGCCTCAGGACATCCAACGGCCAACTTCAACCACGCTTCGTTTCCAATGTAACAATGCTAATTGGTAATCTTCGCTCTCGCTTGCAAACTCACGAGAGTAAATATTGAAAGTGGTTAAGCTTGTCTGGTAATTTCTATGTAACACTTTAAAATAAGGTTAGGTAGTCTCTTTATTCAATCAATTTTTTATGTAGGTATAATTGAATATCTTTCCGAATAGCATGCGCTTACAAGTTCCTGACATTTTATAAAACACATCATATAATAGCTTTACAAAAAAGTCTAAAAACCTTATTAAGTGATTGAAGCTTATTTTGTTTTACTTAACAGAGGTAGATAAGCTAAAATGTATCACTTAAATAAACTTATCTTGAAACTATTAGAAGTTTATTTGTACACAGACGGTTAATAACAGCTAATTATCCTGAAATTTAATTATATCTCAAAACCTAATCCCTCTGTAGCCATCATCTGTAGCCCCATGGTAATAAAATAATAATAAATAAATAAAGTGATAGGTAAGAACTTGATTCGTACAAACAAACATAATTGAAAAGAAAACGACGTGTTAAGTATACCGCGATAATAAAGGATAGGAATGGTCGAACATTTGTGAGTCATCTCGACACACATCCGATGACGAACGTCAATACAGCCTTCAGATCTGTGGGTGTTAACGGTTGAAGATTATCGAAAGTAAATACTAGTCAACTACTCTTACTGTAAGAGTAGGTGATATGTGTCAATATTTTAATAAGAATTTAAGGTCTTGTACTATTTTTTTTTATCAAACAAAAGTAAGATATGCTATCTCTATATATATTATCTTGATTACATATGAGATGCTATAAATAATAATAATGAGAAGTTTCATAAACCTTTTTTTGAAAATAAGAATATATGTATTGTGTTTTGTACTTTACTTATACAGTTTGAGCTCTAAAGGTTTAATATGCCGGGGTCTACCAGCTTAATCATATTTTATCACCCCATTACTCCGTTAGCGTTTAAATGGATTTTGCCGAGGGAAATCACCTCCTGCGGAAGTCGAATCTTATCACATTCTTTTCTATTAGTGAAAGAATTATAAAATCGGTTGTGTGAATCCAGATATTATCACCTCTAATACACAATCTCACAAACAATTAAACCTCGTTTAAAAAAAAATATTTTTTTTTTATATGTAGTTATTTACATAGACGAGTTATAAATGATTTTTTTAGTTATACGTTTTTCCTGACGAGTCCATGTAAATCTAGGTGTTGCTATAGAAATAGAGTTCTTGAATTTGACTTGAAGCTGTACAGTCAGTACCTATCATAACAAAGTTAATTCCTATCACACCTTTGTTTAACACATTGTCGGCGCAAACCCGAAACCTTGCACTTATCACGTCGAACTAACGGCGCGGGCACCTGTCATTGACCCACCCGATGGGCTTTCAGGGTTAAAACTGATTCATTATGTACTTATCATATAAGGAATATCAACATACAAATATTGTATTAAGTAGAGATATCCATACTTAATACATATAATATTATATTATAAATGGGAAACTGTGCCTGTCCGTCCTTCACAGAGCGACGATATAACGTAATTTTTAAGTGGAGATAGTTGAAGGTATGGAGAGTGACTATGTACTTTTTAATGCGGGAAAAATATATTTCCGCGGAAAGTGTAGAACGCGGGCGAGGCCGCGGGGCGGAAAGCTCTTAAAAGGAATGAAAAAAAAATAGTATAAAATCCTTTAGGTCACAGTTAGATTATATTAAGAAATAGCTTGCATTTGGTTTAATTTCAATCGATATTAATATTGATATAACTAATACGAGTACAGCTGCTGTTTAGATGCCAGCTTTGACTAATTATCGATATCAACTCGTATAATGATAATACTATTAATCACAGAATACCATTGACTTCCATATCGATTACTTTAAATGGTCTAACAGTAACAATTGAACATCAATCTTAAGGTAATGGCATGACTTCCTTTGATTTGCATACCATCGTTTAATAACGTAAGTGTGTGCACGTAAATACTATGTAATAAGTAACTACTATGGAACGCGACTATTTTGTTTGATGCTAATTACCATTATAGCAATTGAGCCCTAATTTATTTCGTCAAGAGAGAAGTCCGTGAGTCCAAGCTGTGGGAACATAAATATAGGTGACTTTAATTATGATATGATCATAATACATCTTACACAAAAAGGAATTGTTCTAGTTTAGAATATAAAATATTTAAAAACGGTTGTTTTTCGATAGCGTCGTTTTATATAAGGGATTAATTTTAAGTAACTAAGGGTACGTATTTTATTATGTCTATGTATTTGAAATAATTATTTAAAAAATACAAAGGTACTACATATTCTGAAAGTTATTACATATTCTGAATGTTATTACTCATTCCAATGCTAGTTACTATAGAATAAAGCCTTCATTTTTATTGAAATCCAACGTGTACACGTATTAAGATATACATCCACGCGTAGCGAAAAACGCGCAATAAGCTAACATGTGTAGCATAATGCTGCAGCAGATTACACGCTGTGATTATCAATAGTTAAGCTATTATAAGCCATGCCATGGGCGTATGTAACCTAATGACAGCTCCGGTTATTGTAGCAATAGTAGCTCATACTCACTATTATTGACATTGGTGTATGGTTTATTTCATCTGTTACATGGACCATATAAGGCATATTACCATTAATAAATAATATAATAATAAATATTGCTGGACAATTTTACACAACGACATCTAGCCCCGTGGTAAGCTCAAAGCTTGTGTTACGGGTGCTAGATTTCTGATATACTTAAATATACATACATAGATAGATATTTTTTATTATACATATTATAACACCCAGACACCCGGAACAAATATTTGCAGATCATACAAAAAGTTGTTCCGAGGCGGGAATCGAACCCGCAACCTCTTGCGTCGCAGGCGGACCTTCGCCCGCTGCGCCACAGAGGTCGTCATTATAGATTTGTGTCATCTATTTTCATAAAATCCTAATGATCACTTGAACAAGTCAATAAAAACAATGCATTTATTTAAATATTAATTAAAATAGAACAATGAAAACAAAGTTGACTTAAAAATACGTTTAAATTTTTAAGCACTTTGTTGAGAAGCGTCAAGAATATACCAATAACCAGCTGAAACTAAATTGAGTACAATAATTTGTTAGTTTATTTTTTATTATAAGATATCGGAGCATCCTATGCAGTTTTATCTTCTAGATTTTTTTCCCGCGGTAATAAGTATTTTCTGGCATTTTGTAAATTATGTTTAGTGCTAACTAACGAACGGTAGCTTCGTCAGTGGTTTCAAAGTCTTAGTATGAGCTAAGTCACGCTAGCTTCTCGGAAATGCAATGTTTTAGATCTAGCAGATTTGCCATACTAAGAAAAATCATGCAGTTATTCAAAGCATATAGGTAGGTCAACTAAATTCTTTAGCCAGTTTTAACTGGGTATTATTATGTTACTCTGTTTCCTAGCGGAGACAACATCAAATTCAACGATCAAACTATAAGTCCGCGTTAAGTCATGTTTATATGGGGGCCACGTCTTATCATAACTGGAGCTAGAATTTAAATAGCCTATACTGTGTCCCAGACCTCTAAATGTTTACCTACCAGATTTCATCAAATTCGGATTATTGATTTAAAAATTATGCAAAGATAATTTAACGCGGACGTACAGCTAGTGATAGATGAAATATTACTAACTAAAATAAGTTTATTTGTTTTAAATGCATAATATGATTTGATGGTAGGTACTTAGGTAGGTAGAGCTAGGTATAGATAGGTCTAGGTATAAGTCCATTTCACTGCGCAGCTTACGACTCGTGGACTACATTACGATGCAAGTGTTTATTTAATGTAATTAGAGCATATGTAACTCGTGTATTAGAAAATCGTGCTTTTGTACTGCGCATATCAAAATTTAATTGGTTCATTGTATATTCATGGGGCGTCAGTGTATAAAGGGAGCATTGTTTTTCGTAAGCGTGTCGTGATTTATTCCATAGATCGATGGTGTTTACTTTACAAGTGGATTCCTACATAGTAATTAAGGTATAATTGATGATGTTATATAAAAGTAATCATCATTTTTTTCACTCACCATTATACTAACTTCCCTACCAACATATTTAATGTTCCTTGTGTGTTTTATAGATGGTAAAGTGTGCTCAGCTGTAGGATGTTTATATACATCCATTCGAGAACTTTTCGGCCCCATCGGCCATCAGTTATCTTTAATATTTAAATATATATGAAAAATATACATTTATTGCGTTTAAATAGTTCAAATTCTTGTCTAATAAAAAAAAACATAAATTTAATCTATTGTCCACATCAATTAATTCTTGAAGGTTTATGATGTTGGAATGCGTAGATGAGCGGATAAGTTACGTAAATTATGTAAAAATGTTTTCTGCTCTTGATATAATTATGTAAACATTTTAAGTGGAGCTGTGGTCTTTAGCCTGTGTCACACACTCGGGTAATTATCGACTGATTTATATATTCTTTGTACAAGAATGTGAGACGACGTCTTATATCAATTAATCAGCTTCAAGCTCTGCCCTCGTAAAATTGTTTTTTCCAATGATTTTTCTATGGTATTAAAAAATGATTCTGTACGGTACAGCAAAAAACCTTACAAGAATATTTATATTTTTTCACGTAAAACTAATATCAGATTATTATCTGATAAAAGAATAACTTCCTTAAATTTATTTTAGAGATAAACACGTTAATCTATTTTGTCAACATTATATTTTTAAGTCATGTTACTGTAGGTACCTGTGTTAAACGTGTACCTACTTATAGTTAAACGAAGATATTATAGCCTCGTTTTTGACAAAGCATGTCTTTAATTTTAAAGGAAATAATTAACAATAAATAATTAGAGATTGTTCAACTGACATCAAAATGTATCCTCAATAAAAAAACAGGTAAACATAACATAAATATTCTACGCAATCAAACACAATAGATACACATAGCACACAAATTACTGCAATAAACTTAAAATGAATACATAATTGATCTGGCGTCTATTACACAACGAACCTACATGTTTTTCTGCATTTACGTCCATCTTTTCATGATAATTGTCTGCATTTTAATCTTTGACTCATGTTTTACTACTTAATCCATCGGTTAATGTTGAAAGTCTAGAAGGTAAAGGAGGTTTTTTATACCAAAATGAGTTTTTTATGATTTATGCTTAGCTTTTGATTTTTATTTTGTTATATTTATACAATTAGATACTAATTTAAGCTTAGTTAGATTTAAGAATAAATTAGCTAGCTATAATAATGTAGGTAATTTTTTGACATTTTTAAAGCTCATAATCTTGTTAAATCCTCACCTCAACACGCTTCAAAGAGACATTGGATGACGGACTTAAGCCAATAGGATAATTGCTCTCGTAATTGTTTCAATTATGTAGTGATTGTCAAAAGATTAAAATAGAATGAATCGCGTGTGAAACCCCACTTTTCCGCGGTAGAATGTAGAGAATGTTTTTTACCGCGGACGGTCCTTTGTCATCCACTCACGTTCGTTGGTAACGTGCTTCCAACACTTTGTTACTACTTTCAGATATAATCGACATTGACTTTGCTGATTGCTTGCCAATCATCTATGGATCTGAAGTGCACGTGTAAGTGAGTCAAGGAGTTAACGGCTTATAATTTATATCACGTTATATGATTCTGATTTCTTGTTTAAGTTAAACTACCTAAAACTTATCTCATCTATTAAATTATTTTTATTGAGCCGGATAAATACACAAATCCAAATTAGGTTCTGATATTAATCCATTAATTTATCATTGGATCAGACATACGATATCAGAAGGGTGTGTGTTTAATATGACTATTTTCAAAGGCTTGTTGATGGTCCCATTTATGGTGTTTATCTTAGGAATGTTTTCTATGCTGCGTTGCTATCTTTGCGTTTGACCAATCACCAATTAGCTGTATTGCTCATGTATTGTACCTGTAACTTTCCTGATTGGAAGATATAAAACGCTGCAACATACCAAGTCTGCTACTGGTTTACTTATATTCCAAAGCATGTGTATGTTCGTAACGATGGTGTACAAATATTCCAAAGCATGTGTATGATAGGACGACGTACAATGGGCAGGCGGGCGGCGGCGGCGGCCGTGGCGCGCGTGTTGAAGGCCGGCCGCGCTTCCTGCGTGCGTGACAGGCATGCGAGCCACCACAAGATCGCAATGATAAGACGCAGACTTCAGCGGAGATTTTGTCTTATCCTAGTGACAAATGATTGCGAGGATGTTGAATGTTATGGATGATGAGAGCTTTGCTGAACTTACTGACTTATGAATGAAAACAACGTTAGTTAGGATGGTTCAGTTTTCCGCATTTAGACTCAAAGGCGGTCCATTATGCGTGATGAAGACACCGTATAAAATAACGAGTTTGTGAAAAATTTGATAGTAAAATAGTGTTCTATCATAATTTTCATGTTATCGAAAGCTATAATGAATAAATAAAGTTTAATATACAATACTGATTGGTTCTTGATTACTAGTGATACATTTTTGAGGTAAGGCCTCTTTAAATATTAGTTTCAGGAGTGCTAGCCAAAAATATACTTCTTTATAATTATAGGAAGTTTTTCAGAAGTCAAGAGTAATAAACAACTAGTCTTTGTAATTTATTTGAGATATATTCTACCCCTAAGGCAAATTTTGATCAGTTGTGGAAATTTTCCCAATTAAGAGCATTTGAACGTGCACTACACAAATACGACAGTTTATACACGTTGTGACGCATCCGTTCTCACTTTTTAATGTTAATAACCTAGGATGGCTCAATCCTTGTGCTCACACAATACAAAGTACCTAATCTCAGTTGATTTATAGCAGGTGTTTTCGGTTGAACAACCCGCGGGTTAGCATTGAACCTGTCGTAAGTTCATTGTTAAACACAGTCAGAGGAAATTTTACGAGAGATGTCATGGTGGACGGGACATGATGCGAATTTTTATGATATATTATCGAGACACGTTGGTATGATGCAAACAAAGAGCTTATTGGCGCTTTCTGGCTGCCCATTGTTCGAATATCTGCAAGGAGAATGACCCCGACTTTTAAGGGCTTGAACATAACAGTGCCTGTTTCAAATGCAGGAAATGCCGGTTCGGTGACAATGCCTTACAAATGTATATCACGTGACTCGTGAGTACAATGACCCACAAATAAATCTGTATCAACAAGCTTGTTTTGTATGCTCCCTTGCTGCAGGTAGAAGTATGATGTCGTGACCGTAGCCAATGCGCTTCGCACGACAATCGGCCCGCCGGCGTAGCCTAGTAACCGTTTCAGCATATCAATATTCCAGTTTCCGCCACATTAAAATTTTAACTTCCGTTCCAAAATCATTTAAACATGCATCTTAGTCTCCGTTGCCAACTATTACCAGAAAAAAAACAGGCTTTGAATCTTATAGGTAATTATTTATTATTAGGGGCTAGATGTTGCTGTTTGAATTGTCCCGATTTTTTTTTTATTTATTGACAATAATTTTCGGAGTGCATGCGATAGGTATAAGTTATTAATGTTGGATCCTAATCGATGTTGATTATACTTTAACGAACTTTGTACTCGCTCCTTTGTTAAAATGGAAGTTCATCTTATAATGGACTTTATCTCGTTTGAAGCAGGCGTTAACAATGGTTTTTCCTTATCATTCGCTGTCAATTAGTCCTCGTCATTCATTTCCTAATCACAGGTTTTCAACCAGTTTTCACACACGCGTTTATCCCAACACGACCGGTTTCCAACCGTTTCTATCTAGTTATTGATCTTAGTGCAAATAAAAAAATAAATAATAACCCATTAACTTTATTATCACTATCATTAAATTTATTATGTGTTTTTATAAAAACATTTGAGTTACGTGCATAGGATTCCATAGACCGTCTTTATTGCCTGAAATAAACTGATTTTATTTTTTATTTTAAACCAGTTTATTTGTTTCATACGAATTATATCGGAATGATAAAACAATCAACAAATGAAAATAATAGCATATAGGATAATTTAAACTCCGTATTTAGTAGAGGATATATTTATAATAATACCTATGACACATAATTAACATTACTCATCTCAAAAAATGTAAGCAGGCCATACATTATAATCACTTGGCAATTAAAACCTAAATACCAGCTAATACTGTGAAGAAAATCTGCATGATCTCCTTATATCTTATCAATACTACTCACAGGTCAAGGCATGTGAGTAACATTGTTCAATTACATTTATCATATACTTTACGCAAACGTAGCTATTCTACTGCCGCTGTGCTCTATGACCTAGAACTTGTTAAACGACCGACCGGTTTGTGAATCATCTTACAATACGTAGAAACCATGTATTTTATTGTCACACTTCCTCTCAAACCCCCTAGTGATGATTCATGCTCATGCAGTATTAAGATGCTCTGAAAATATATTTGCGGAAGCGTGGGTCACAAGAAGTAGGTGCGTGTGGTTTAGTTGATATTCTACGGTATGTTTTTCTCATCATCTTCAACCGTTACGTCAATAAAGGATGTTTTCAACATAAACAATAAATTAATGAACTACATCATTAATTAAATTATACACGTTTTGGAGCTCTAAATATTAGTAATAATTTTCTCGTTACTAAATTACTAATGAGGGAAAACATTAAGTAGCGTTTTCAATTTGATCTGTTATCTCATCGGATATGGAAAATAAATATGAGTGGTCAATTAGTGATCGACATTGTGAACACATTCGAATGATTCATGTATTACGCAAACAAAACGAGGTGGTAAACAAAACGCTCTACAGTTCTTGTGAAAGGAGTCTTACTTATCTTGATAGGATATGAGTGGGTTTATGAATGGATACCTGTCGAGAGCATACGATTTACTACTTACGTTAACATGTGTAAATAGGTTCCGTTCTATGTCCGTTCTCAGAATTTGACTCATAATCAATGTAAAGGTAAGTTACTCAGATTCTTATATTACCTAATCCTTAGTTCATTCATATATATATATAAATATATATATATTGTTTTATGTAACTTTAAGCTCTATCTAATACAAAAATTTATTTTATCTACTATCATAAAAGCGTAATACTTAGCGACCTGCAGTCTGCAGTGTCACAAAGAGCATCAAACTCTACAAACAAATCTGACAAATCCACCTCAATGTCATCTTATACAAAGTTCATAGACTACAAGTTTTCCCGAACTCGAGACAGGTATTTCCAATTTAATACAAATAAGGTATAATGCACTCACCATTGCTTTGTCAGTGCTCCCAAAGGCAGGCGCTGCGCTGCTTCTTGTGAGAAGGACAAGCGCCGCCAACGCCGTCCAAATCCTTAAGGTACTTCTTAAACTAACGAACGCCATATTTCTCAATAATACTGGTATAAAGCTCATTCAATATATCTATCAAAAATATCGTAAGGTCCGATCAACCATTACTTTTAGATAAGTCTTAAGTTTCTCTTATCCAAGTCTGGAGCAGTCTTGGTGAATAAACATTGATTTCTTTGATATGTTCGAGGACAACCGCGAATATATAAAATCTGAAACAAAAAAATTCATTGTTATTCAAATTATCACCTTCTATTGTGCTGAAGTAACACCAGTATTATTATAATCTTTATATGAGTTCTGCGGTTATGAATTTTAATAGAATATAGGTACGATTTGTTTTGATTAATTATTTTAATTATAACAAGGGTCAGTTTGCGGTGAGCAAGCAAGGTAGACCCTATAACACATTTCGGTCACTTATTTATACAGCGTTGAGCAAAAAAATAGGAGCAGCAAAATAAAATATAAATACTTAGGTTATATATTTTTCTTGGTCTTATTAAAACTTTGTCTTAATTTTTTAATGTGTGTTTATCGAGTATATGATGTAGTTTAAAGAGTAATAAGAGATAATTGAGTTGTTTTTAAATTATAATCTCCGTAAGAACAGACATCGAGAGGTCATCTCGACACGTCGTCATCTTGTCTCTGAATGAGTCACCAAAAATTCCGGATTTTAAATAAAATATAAAATAATAAATGAACATGATTCACTTATATAATTGAACTTTAATTACAATTGCATGTGGTTTCTTCGAAACCTAATATAAGTTTATATTCTAATAATGCAGTCTTCTAATTTAGACTTATTTTATTGAGGCAATATATATAATTTTTAAAGGCCTTTAACCTACAAAAAATAGAATAAAATAAAAGTAACTGTGACATACGGACGGACAGACATATATATATCACATATCTATAAGGGTTACGTTTTATGCCATTTGGCTAAGGAACTTTAAAAGGGCCAATTAAAACATGTAAACTATTTATAACTAATAATAGCACATAATAAAAAAACTATAAACTACATAACTGTGCCATTTTATTGTGTCGTTTTGCGAAATGACCCAAATATTTTGCAAGTGAGTGGTCGCTATCAAATTGATAAAATAGTTTCAATTGGCAAGACACATACCAAAGACAGTTATGTGGATAAGGAAACCACGTCTGTTCCTTTAACATTTTTTGAATTTGATATTTTATGTAACTATGCTTTTACAATTCCATTTTTTTTTTATTGTTGATAGACCCTTGCTTAGTTTTTTAAAAAGCTTGATAATCTTAGCAATAGTGTAGTGTAGAGTTCTCTTCTATAACTTTATGATCTTACTACACTTTGCCTTTTCGATACCTCGTTCAAATAGTTAACGTTAATATTTTCTTTCATTCTACTGTTACTCGTATAAATCATAATTATTGGACGGAAAAACTGATACTGCAATAAATAGGTATCACTGCAACTGACAAGAATGAAAGAGGTCATAATAAAATAATGTTTGATAAATATATCTGCTAGAATCCTAAATCATAAATGATTCCTAAATTATATAAGTAAGTTTAGAAATTTCCTTCGTCGCTTCAACTGAAACCCGAAATGTCCTTTGTAAAGTATTCTCATTGAACATCTATATTAGGTAAAATAACTAGACAGTGAGTCGATCATCACTATCGCGAGTCTATAGGTTACACTTGCAGATTGTCGTATTGATAGCCACCGTCCATACAACTCGAAGATGTCTCGCATCCCAATGACTTGTCTACTCTCGCGAGAGTTACGTGTGCTGACTGTTTCGCAGCTCTGACCCTGGCTCTTCCTACTTCCGGATCCAAGAGAGCAATACTAATGGACCTCACATAATGACCATTGATGATCAGATCAACAATACACATCTATGGACTATGTTCTGAAAAATCAGGATCAAACGTGGCAACGAACATGAAATAATTAATTAAATGTTAATGTTTTCCGTCTGCTCTGCCCGTGATTTAATAGATTTACCAACGGTAGGTTATTTTCATTTATTTTTTTAATTTTTGTTAAGACTAATTTGAATTCATAGAATCAGTCCAGCGCATTAGGTACCATATTATGAAAGGGAAGAATTTTTTTTAATTCAAAATAAATTTACTCACTCTGGCAAATGAGTTTTTAAAGCGAGGATTCAGGCAAGTGGTCCCACGACAAAGCTGGGACTGCAGTCCCAGTCGCCTGATTAGTTTTTTCTTGTTTATTTCTTTGGGCGAGTGGGACTACTCGTAATTTTAACCTCAAATCTATTGTTTAAAGTACAGTTGGCATCATGTCTTATTGTCCTATTGCAAAAAATAAAATACCAACATAATAATAGGAATTTAAAAATCAGTCTTCGCATCGATAAAATACATAGAACAAAATATACAAAATTGATATTAAACAGTTTAACTTATAAGCTGATAGGTGTCTAGATGACATTTGTCAAAATGACAGCTATCAAACTTTAAACTGCCACAACTCTGAAACGGCTTGGCCTAGAGATGCCGTACTATTTCAACATTTACGATGACAGCTGTCAAACTTTAAACTGCCATAACTCTGAAACGGCTGGACCTAGAGATGCCCTACTAAGCTCAATCGACAGGTGTTAGAGAGGGCAACATTTTTGATGACAGCTGTCAAACTTTAAACTGCCATTATTCTGAAACGGCTTGGCCTAGAGATGCCGTACAAAGCTCAATCGACAGGTGTTAGAGAGAGCAACTATTTCAATGACAGCTGTCAAACTTTAAACTGCCATAACTCTGAAACGGCTTGGCCTAGAGATGCCGTACTATTTCAACATTTACGATGACAGCTGTCAAACTTTAAACTGCCATAACTCTGAAACGGCTGGACCTAGAGATGCCCTACTAAGCTCAATCGACAGGTGTTAGAGAGGGCAACATTTTTGATGACAGCTGTCAAACTTTAAACTGCCATAACTCTAAAACGGCTTGGCCTAGAGATGCCTTACTAAGCTCAATCGACAAGTGTTAGAGAGAGCAACATTTTCAATGACAGCTGTCAAACTTTAAACTGCCATAAATCTGAAACGGCTTGGCCTAGAGATGCCGTACAAAGCTCAATCGACAGGTGTTAGAGAGAGCAACGATTTCAATGACAGCTGTCAAACTTTAAACTGCCATAACTCTGAAACGGCTTGGCCTAGAGATGCCTTACTAAGCTCAATCGACAAGTGTTAGAGAGAGCAACATTTTCAATGACAGCTGTCAAACTTTAAACTGCCATAAATCTGAAACGGCTTGGCCTAGAGATGCCGTACAAAGCTCAATCGACAGGTGTTAGAGAGAGCAATATCATAATTAAATAAATAAAATAAATAAATAAATAAATATTACTGGACAATTTTACACAGCGACATTTAGCCCCGTGGTAAGCTCGAAGCTTGTGTTACGGGTGCTAGATTTCGGATATACTTAATATAATATACGTACATAGATAGCTATTTTTTTATTATACATATATAACACCCAGACACCCGGAACAACTATCTGCAGATCATACAAATAGTTGTTCCGAGGCGGGAATCGAACCCGCAACCTCTTGCGTCGCAGGCGGACCTTCGCCCGCTGCGCCACAGAGATCGTTAGTGGATGAGCCGCTAATTAGTAGGTAATAACTCAAGCTGGTACTATTACGTTTCCACAGCTGGGACACAGGGACTTCTCCAATGACAAAATAATTAAGTTATGTTTATGTTAACATAAGTCAACATATGGAATTGAACTGAAGAAATGTGTTTTAATTATGATGTTGCTCTCTCTAACACCTGTCGATTGAGTTTAGTTGGGTATCTCTAGGCCAAGCCGTTTCAGAGTAATGGCAGTTTAAAGTTTGACAGCTGTCATCGTAAATGTTGAAATAGTACGGCATCTCTAGGCCAAGCCAGGCAGTTGTGGCAGTTTAAAGTTTGACAGCTGTCATTTTGACAAATGTCATCTAGACACCTATCAGTTTATAAGTTAAACTGTTTCAAGGATAATCATCTTAATACCTTAGGACAAAATACATACTTCGTCATCATCATGTCAGCCGTTGGACGTCCACTGATGGACATAGGCCCCCCTTAACGACCTCCAGATAACGGTCGGATGCAGCCTGCATCCACCGTGAACCAGCAGCCTTAACAATATCATCGAGCCATAAAAAGGAAACTAATATTATTTTTCTGTGGTTGAATCGGCCAATATCAGACGTTTCGTTTTGACATATTCTAAGTTCTTTGTGATTGATTCTTATGGGGCGACGAACGTAATGTGTCAATTGGCGAGGCGTTTCTAAGAAACGGAACGTGCTTGGCGACAGCGATTTGTTTATTATTGTTTAATTTACAGTCGGAATTAACGAAATTCTCCATAATACGAATTTTCCGGACATATGTTGTCGACTCAGAATCAATATTTTTTTATGTTTCGTTATTTAAATAGGGTTTCGATCGGGTCTACCGTACCCCTGCACGAAATTATTAATATAGATATTATAGCCCTCAGGTGTTAAGAGTAGAATACCTGTTTTGAAACAAAAGTGCAGTCCTTTATGGATATCCTTGTTTTTAGGAATCATTCGCATAATTATAGTTCTTATGACATTCTTACTAAAAAAATACAATAAAATAAATCCTGAGTTATGTGATTTGATTTTGCTGTTAACTGTACATTAAAGCAAATTGGGTATATGGTCCAAGTCGACCAATTCAAAAATGTGTTCAGGCGTCTGGGACCGCAGTCCAAGTTTTGTATGGGCCCACTCGCCTGTATCCTCTTTAAAGCCTTATACGGAAATCATAAGTAGGTAGGTACTGTCAATTTGTTAAATTCCAGCACCCTTAACAAATTAGTAGACCTAAAGAAGAGAGTCCGACCTATTTCTGTATTCAATTGGATATTGTTCACTTTCACTTAAAAGCCTCATCGCGAAAATCTACCAAAATAATGAAAAAATATTGTCTTCATAGAATTAAGAACAAAAAGTAAAATTGCAAGTGTGTCAGTACAACCTAACCGTAATACGCTAAACAATGGAGGCATAGACAAAGTAAATGTCAAGTTCGGGCTAAGACGGACCGCTACTGATTGAGTCATACAACTGTGGTCAAAGTGTTATTTGCACGGTTGTTTGTTTACACATAAGTCAGATTAGGGATCGAACCAGCGTTTAAGGGACTAAGCGTATAAATTAAAACTAATACAAAATCCAAAAACATAACAAAAGTGAAGCAATTTGTAGGGGTATTATACAATATGGTGTTTTATATAATATAATATAAATAAAAAAGCTTACTGCTCAATAATCCATTACTGCTTTAAATATCACGAAAACACAACAAAATAATATGTATTTTGTCAAAAATTTATGTTTTTATTTAAATTCAATGTCGGAAATTAGTTAAGATTTTGACTTCTACTGGGAACAAAACAATTAAAGTGCCGTATATGAACGTAAAACCCTCGCCATGAAGGAATTTACAAAGAATGAGTTCACATAGATCACGCTATCAATGAGATAATGCTCTTATCCGACTTTATCTGATAACGATACGACGTGTTGATATACCTTTTCTTTTAGGCTAGTAAGGTATTTGATTTTAGCAATATCAATGTAATTGTAGTAATAGAGGCTATGTGAGAACGGTTTGGGATAAAGTTTACAAGGTTTCGTTTTTAAGTATTTAGAGACAGATGTGTTTTATTTGATTTTTGAGAAAGACATCTAATTACAAGTTAATTAATGTTCATTTTGTAGCTCATTGGTTTCACTTTCTTTGTCGTGTGGTGCCAGTCAATGATTGTAGGTACTGCCCCGTCTATTCACGTGCGTGTCGCCAAACCGACTCATATTAATATAATGTACCAAATAGGTATAAAATATTAATTAAATAGTAGTATTGATAAGTTTGTCCAAATAATGGCCGAACTAGTCTACCGTAGCGGGTTACGACAATGTCATAGCACAATGACCATGACACCAAACCGGCAATGAAACTGATTTCAATTATTGCACAGATTTTCCAAATGAAATTCATGTTTATTCCGGTCAATTTTCATTGGTTTACTCAATTTATCAAGAACAAGTATTTGTACATGACTTATTAGTAGACAGATAAAATAGGCATTACGGCTGAGCATTGATAAACAGCCGATTAAACTAAACTCTATT
Organism: Chloroclystis v-ata; assembly: GCA_963691955.1. Lineage (NCBI taxonomy): Eukaryota > Metazoa > Arthropoda > Insecta > Lepidoptera > Geometridae > Chloroclystis > Chloroclystis v-ata. The sequence goes on from OY829905.1 coordinate 11,211,276, forward strand.
TAGTAAGTATATAAGATATCTAGTGACCTTAACATTTTGATTCTGGGGAAATTATTACCTACGTATTTCTTAGAATATAAAAACAAAAGTATTGGCAGCCTGTGTAAGGTCAAGTTGTTATCATTCTCATATCATCGAGTGAATAATTTTATCATCTTTTAGGAAAACCCTAGGATAAATTATAGTGAATTATAAACCTACGTCGGATTGCATTAAGACGTGATTATAAAGTGCAAGTACCTACATATAAATGACGTCTATAGAATAAATAAGTTTCCTGTATACAAGACAATGCAGGTAATCGTTGCTACAATGTCTAATCGATATAAATCGTTTATCGTCTTATACTGACCCTTGATATTAAACCATTTTATTTTATAATTAATTTATAATTATAGTGTGTTAAATTTTAAAAAGCATGTGAATGTATTTTTCGGAAAAATATTTATTTCATTTTATTTAACAGCGTGTAACAAACAGATTTATAACATCGGTCTCTTTTATATAAAATTTTGTCCTAATTAACTAATCTGATAAACATTTCAAAACTGTGTTTTACTCATTAGTAAAATTCTTTAAAATAAGGTTTTGCGGCAGGTATTTGATATCCTTACATAGAAAAACCACACTCATAAAAAAGATCATAATTTCATATATAGTTAGGATAGTAGGTAGTATGAGTACTGGATGTAAACCTGAAAGCACTTACCTGTTGAAGTATTCCAGATAACAGTTTACGCAATCCTTACTACTTGAAACGCCGTTTACGCCTCACTAGTGGAACACGAGGATCTATAACTACCGAATTATCGACAAAATATAGTCCAATGTGTAAAAGATTGATAAATCACAGACACTTTCAGTCACCGATTGACCCTCGTCACTTTTCTTTGCAATGTACGGGAATTTCAAAGAAATGTGTGCGAACGCGGGTTCGGCTGCGATCGTTGCGCCCTCTGCAGGCGCGACCTATCGCAGTGCGCGTGTTTGGGTGAGTGTGCGCCGCGCCGCCGAGCGAGCCTTATAACGCGCCTGCCCCCACTATCCGCCCATCGCTCACATGCTGGCCGGCGAGCCTCCGCCCGCCTAACACGCACAAACAACACAAACTTTAGAGGCTTTCATGTATTTGTTTTTCACTTTATTATGATCGTTACTTAACTACCACCCGCCACTAAGCCTATCATTAAGACCATGAATAGGTACTATAAAATTTTCTTATTTCTAGAGGAAATAGAAATATGTTACCTTTTTTAAGATTTTCATTTATTTAAAAAGTAAAATATGTATAAATTACAATAACATAAAAATACACGTTTTCCTGTCGGAAAATATTTTATTGGTCACCTCAGGAATTACCATACAAAGTTCCTTGAATTTTCTTAACGTAAATAAACTATGGGTGTAAATGGGCGTCTAAATTGCTATAATGATTTTCTGAAAAACGTTATTATGTTGTATAACTCCAATCGATCTTGTGGAAGCCATTATTTATGTGTCGGCATACCTACATAGTTTACAATATCGTACCTACCACGTGGCAATAGCTTCTTCGCAGTAGCTTACAATGCATTATATGTATTTAAGTTACATACATTATACTATATCTACATAAAATTACTTGTTTCCTCAACAAAATTTACCTCATTTAACCCTATAACTCGGAGACGAAGTAGTCATTATGGAAAATAGCTTTGTACTCCGGAAAACATCTCTTTTTAAGAGGTACTCCAGTAAATCACATACGGTATCTTCGGCGCCTACTTATGCGGCAAAGCGACATTTGGGACAATTTATTCTGGGACAATCGTGTCCCAAATGTCGCTTTCAATTTAGATAGAGACAAGAAAACAAATCTCAATATTTAGAAGTTAATTCAGTGGAGTAGGTACCTCATAAGTAGGTATTAGGTTTATTATTCACCCTTTTCCGTAATCGGTCATCGATTGCCCATACTTTTCACTGTAAAGTTACCTACTGTCATTGTGTGAGGAACATACAACCTTCGTAGAAGCAGTGACAAAGGCATTGTCTTGTGCTTGGTGACTAAAGCTGGGGTGGTTTTTTCAAGCGCCAAATACTGCAATGGGTTGCCAGCTAAGGTCTTTAGATGGAAAATATTAGAAATATAAAGTACGTTAATGTCAATAACCGGTTATGAATAATTAAGTTAAACACCTAATTTGTGGGTACCTACCTAACTTTTATGAATTTTCATTTAAATTCATCACTAAACTTCATTTTGCCTATATATGGTTATACATTCTATGACGAATAACTTTTCTGTAACGTAATTTAATGCATAATTACTTAACTTCCTTAAATCAGTCATAGTGTCACTACAATCATACGATTGTCCTTTTTAACATGTTTGTATTAGCTAATTTATTGACTTTTGTGACTTCAAAATTATTAGACAGGCACATACCGATCATTTGCAAACTAACAATACTGAAATGGATATTAATAAAAAAAATATTTTTCTATTCTTCCAGTAGTTTCGAAACACACACAATCAAATGCGTTCCTTCCACTCGACACTACCAAAACGACACTACCGACTATTAGTGAGGTTACCTAAATGTTACCTGTTTATAATAGTAGATAATATCCATAGATGTAGCCAAAGTTGTTTTGCAGCTGGCAATAAGTTTGGGGTGGCTGATGGCACGATGGTGGTGGTGAGGTCACCAAGAGTCGAGGTCAGCTATGCTTATGAGCAGTCTGTCCTTCAGAACCATGTGCTAGCTTGACGGCGTGCCAACGCGCCGTCGCCGACTTTGCATACATTATAAGATAAATACTTCCTATTGAAAAGTAAATAAACTCTTTACATAATTTGGAGTTATGATTCCAACTGATTTTTACAATCTTTGAGAAGTTTCTCTACGTTATAAAACTATACTTTCTGCTACGCCCTACATGCCACTATCTCTATAAATTATTATTTAGGAATAGACTTTTTACTCATATAAAGATTCTCATTAATAAACAATGGAATTCTTGACATATTATAAAAAATCAATGCAACTTTTCGTTGTAATTTTCTTCTTCGCTTAATTTTTTTCCGTGTAATTACATTCATCATCATCATCATCATATCAGCCATTGGACGTCCACTGCTGGACATAGGCCTCCCTATATGATTTTATTTATTTCTATGTAATTACATTATATTTAATTAATTACATTATATTTAATTAATTACATTATATTTAATTAATTACATTATCATTAATTAATTACATTATATCGTTTTGAGCAAAAAATATTTTTCACTGTTTCAGGGTATGTTTGTGATTGGTAATGCATTTGAATCTGATAATAATGTTATTGTGTAATAAGGTGAAACAATTCAGTTGGTATCAACTGAGTATGTTATAACATTTCATTGGTATCTGAAACCCATTAAGCTTTCGTTACTTTCTAGAAACGTTTGTTTTACTGGAAACAGATGATGCTATCAGATTCAAAGGAACTTATTAAGCCTGAGTAATAACCATGAATCCATGAAAGCATTGAAATAAGGATTCGATAGAGCATTTTCCCCGAAACCCTTCATTTTACTGGCGCACGCCAGTTGAATACCATCAGCTATGTGGGTGAAGGTCGGTGATTCAAGCCACCCCAACCCCATTACACATACCACTATCAAACATTCGGTGACTCAAAAAATAAGCAAGTGTCTGTAGAAACTGTAAATGTAAACAAAGAAGAAACAGTTTTCTCGCTTCGGCCGCGTACGAAACCGGAGTCTCGTAACCAGTTACGGTAGAAGAAAAAATCCTCTTTTTACGAAACCAGTTACTAGCCAATAGGTTTTTTTACTTTTACGAAACCGCGGTTAAATTTTCGTAACTGGTGACGAGTAAAGAATGTGAATACCTTGTACGATACTAGTTTTAAACTATTGTAGTTACAAAGCGATAGCGATATTCCATATATATTTTACTTTAGAAATTTAAGACATAAGTAAATAATAATAAGTAATACAATAAAAGACCTCAAAATATCCATAACTGCTATAATGTATTTGTTTTTCTTAATATAAATAGATATGTAAAATGGAAAGAGGGTTTATCATTTTATAGTTTACTAGCTGACCCGGCAAACCTTGTTTTGCCATATAAATAAAAAAAATTTAGGGGTACTACCCCTAACATTTAGGGGGATGAAAAATAGATGTTGGCCGATTCTCATAGATACCGGATAAGCACAAAAAATTTCATCAAAATCGGTCAAGCCGTTTTGGAGGAGTATGGCAACGAAAACTGTGACACGAGAATTTTATATATTACATTTAAACAATTAGGTAACTAGATAATAAAATTAAGATAACACTAAAACATATTAAAATTCTTACCGGTAGAGTTCAAAAATTAAAAGCCATTTTCAAAAATATCAAACATGCAGCATTCGTAAAACAGTTAAAAACCACCTAATACGCATTATGTCAATCATTGGTATTATATTGTATAGCGTCATGGGGTGGCTCGTCAAAAACCCATATTCTACCACTAGAAAGAGCACAAAGAGCCGTGCTCAAGGTTGCTTTCTCTCGACCTTACAGATACCCGACGACACAGCTATACAATGAATGTCACGTACTAACTGTTAGGCAACTATTTATTCAACAAATTGTACTCAAACAAGCCCTCAGCCAAATTAACTTAAACCCTAAACATGACATTACAAAAAGACGTAGAGATAAAATCTATATTCAAGAACAATTTAGCACAACCTTTGCTCATAAACATGTTTGTTGCTTAGCTCCATATCTTTTTAACAAAATTAATAAAACTCTATCTATACACAAAAACACAAAATTTGAATGTAAGAAAAAACTTCAAAAAAAAAACTAAAACGGAATACATATTTGTGAAAGATACAACTTAACTCTTTACAAGCGATAAAAAATATTATACTTACACACAAAAAACCATGAAACATAGCCGAAGCAGGGTCACAAGGGTATATATTTTAATTGTATTGCAGTCTTTACTATTATAGTGTGTGTGTACATAACAATAACTATTGTTCATTACATACAATTAAGATGTTACATTCCAAATAGTTAAGATAGTTTAAGTTAAATATTGTTTTGTTGTTAAACCTAAACAGAAATAAACAATTTATTATTTAAAAAAAAAACTAATAAGATCGACTGTCCAGAACTACTTAATAAAATTAATTTAAGGACGAACAGGACGAACGCCAACAGTAGACTGAGCTAGGCCGAACTGTGTGCATTAAGAAATTTGCTTAACAGTCTAAATCTAATTCTAGGATTAAATCTAAGACAGAGGGGGCATGGTCAAACATAACTAGGTACGCATGAACAAAATAAACTACCGCCTTGTAATTCTTTACTTAATTTCGATTTCTTATGTCGAAACCAGTATCGGTTAAGGAAAAAAACCTATTGGCTAGTAACTGGTTTCGTAAAAAGAGGATTTTTTCTTCTACCGTAACTGGTTACGAGACTCCGGTTTCGTACGCGGCCGAAGCGAGTTTTCTTTCTTTTAATTAATGTATAAATTTCATTTTTTTATTATTAAACCAATATAACTTTCTTTTTTATATAACGTTCTCCAACCCACACTTGGCCAGCGCGGTGAATTAGGCCTAATCTCTCTCATGAAGAGAGAAGTCCCTGTGTCTCAGCAGTAGGAAAGTTAATAGGGGTGATGATGATGATTATAAGTAATGAATGTATTAAAAATTCTGAACACAAAGGGAACATGTTAAGCTCTTAATTGCTCTCTTTAAGTTGATAATAACCAACAAATCGCGTGCCGCAATCTCCAACACATCCTTCATCTCTTCATTACGTAAATGTTTCGCAATCTTGATTAATAATTATTCTACTTAATTGAATTAAACACTACTTGCCCGCCCTTCATTGATTTTGTAGCGAATTAAAACTAGCTAATTAATTAAGCAAGATAAAACTGTTGCATTTGAATGAAACCATTTCACATAATGAGTTTCCTATTATAAGGTTTACAAAACGAAACAGTATTTTTATGGCAAAAAAAAATATTCCTGAAAATTCATTAATAATTAATTACCTCGAATTTTCGGTGTCTATTTTAATTTCCCCACACATTGGTGTGATTATATCCACAACGGTGGTATGTAAATATTCTGAGGATGGAATTAAACATACAATACTAATTTAATCAAATTGCACTTAAATTACTCATTGCGAGCAATTAAGGCTTGGAATAAAAAAATTACAATATTTACAAAATAAAAAAGAATTAATTCCACATGCTTCTATGCACATGCCAAACGACATAAAAAAAACTAAACTATAGTTATGTAGGTACCTACTTAGCGATATAGGATTCCAACTTGTAAAACTGTTTTGCGAGTTGCGTCTTGGATGGGGAAGTTTCCTGTTTTTGACTCATTCATGGTATGTTGAAATTCTTCTGCTTTCGATGATTTGAGAATACCTACGTCACGGTAAATCCAGGCACACAAATCTCAGAACATACTTGCTCTTATTAATTTACATAACCTGATTTACTTAGCAATATCTACTCAGAATATTTTGGCTCCACATTCTTTGCTAAGCAGTTGATTTGGGGAAATTTGCTCTGCCTCATGAACATCTTTTATTACGTATAAAGAATTCAGGGTATTTTATAAATATTCTTATAATTCTTCTCTAAACTATTTACATTTAAAAAATATTGCTTCTAATATTTCACCATAATTATGATCATCATAACAGTCCCTTGACACCCACTGCTGGGTAAAGGTTTATCACTGCTTTATCACGCAAACTGGTTCTGTCCTGTGCGCACCAATGTGACCCAAACGATATCGTCATGTCATCTGGTGGATGGTCTACCTCTTTTACGACTAGCGTCTTATTAATTCTAACAATATGTTTGGTAATAATTAATCTATTGATTTTTGGTTATTACTTTTTATCTTAATTATGCTTTTATAAAATGTACCTAATTGCTTGCTGCTGCCATTATTTTGTACCGTAGATGTATCAAATATCACGTCATAACATGTTTCCATACATACCTATATGACATCTTGTTGGTAAAGCCAAAATTAAATTCAGAAATTTTCGGCCCTAACAATCTATTCTATGTGCAGTACAGGTTACTAACACTATTTAATCTAGTAAATTTTATGTATATTAATAATTTTCTCTGTTTAGTTTATTGTATTATATCTATTTGTCCTAGTACTTGGCACGGGTCTCCCTAATAGAATAGATCTATAAAATTGTTTTAATTGCGAAGACCAGTGACAGTGATGTGATGAGATGATCAATCGCAACATATCAAGTTTACAAATGTACCGACAGCCATTATACTTCAAACTTTCGTCATAAGCGTTCTCTTACAATTTTCCCTAAAAGCTCTTGTTCTGAGAATATTACAAGGAAAATATGTCAATCTCCAGGACTACTTATCAAGATAGCAAAAAATAAAGCTTTTGGAGTTGGTCACGTAAAAATATGCTGCTATATGGGCGTACGCTTTTCGTTAAATATACTTAAAATTTAGACTCGTAAATAGTAGTTATTAAATAAATATGTAGAATAGAAATACGAGTAAACGCTGCTATGGTTGTCACTTGTTTGTATTTTGTCCTTTTTCAAAAGTATTTTTAAACACAATATTTAGACGATTTTAAAGGTATCTTCAATACCAAGGTTGTATCTAATGGTGGGTACACACGTACGTTCTTGCTCGATAAACTTGCTCGATCTCGAGCAAGTACGAACGTGTGTACCATGCAAGTCTCAAGACAAATGCTCGAAGCCAACCAAAATGATAGTAGATTTGTAGATAGTCATGCTCGAATGAAACATGCTTATCGAGCAAGAACGTACGTGTGTACCCACCATAAAAATTTGTTTCTACTTAACAGCCGAAAATGATACACCATCACCTGCAAATAAGCAACACTCATCAAACCGCAATGTCTTTAAAAGCCCCCATACATTCTTCCCACCCGATTCTTATAACTATGATTCATCATAGTGTCCTGATTTTGACTGACATAGTTAAGTTTTCTGTAAATAATCCGTAGACTCTCGTCATTCTCTTATCTTGACCCAATTACGAGTAGTTTTAATGAACTTGCTGTGGATTTTAAGAGAATAACTTGACTTTACGACATTCGATACTCTAAATTATTTTACTCGTACTAAACATCTCATACTATACATTCATACCTACATGAACAGAAATAGACTGCGTTCTAAAACAAAAGGTTCAATTCAAAGATGTGTCATCTAACTCCTCTTACTAAACTCTCCCGATGAGTCACGGTCAAACGGTCATTATAATCGGGACCGTTATGGGTTTGTTCCTGGACCCCAAATTGGACATGTCGTATCAAAATGGTTGTAAAACAGCATGCGTTGAGTCACAGGGTATTAAAGACAGAAGTTTTTGGGATTTTTGGGACAGTTATTGGGATATTTGAAACATTTCCTAAGTGGTTTAGTTCTAACTCGTTCTTATTAAAAAAATCACTATATTTATTAAAATAATTTAAAGTAATAAAAATGTATAAGTCCCTATATTACCAGTAAACTATTATCCTAATTGTACGGTAAATTACTCTAATAGTTAATAAGGAGATAAGTAGGTACCTAAAGCAGAATGTACCTAAAGGAAAACCTACCTATCAATTGCAAATATACGCACCAAGAAGCAAATTGTTTCCTATGTTATTACAATAATGAAACGAATTGTGGTTTTAAAGCGAAATATAGCTGATGATTTCAAGTCAAAATCTCACCATAAGGCCTAAGTGCCGTATAGAAGTGGTGTCAACTTGCGTCAATGCAAAGGTACCTTAGTATTTAGTAATATACTTAAATGAATCAGAGTATTCTTGATGAATAATTTTATTTGGGTAGGTAAAAGTTAGACATTTGTGGTTTCCATTCATTCATAATAAGTTCTTCTCTATTATCTCCCCAAAATTGGGCTGCTATAATTATAAATTGAGATACTGATTATATAAATAAAACTTTTACATATTCTATCTTGAATTTAAAGAGTTTAGGTAATATAAATATTGTTTTTTTTCTTTAGTTTTTCTGACACGGATTTTTTTTTAAATATGTGTAATTATTTTATGACCCTACCATATTATGATATCCTCGTGTACTTCATATTAATATTATTCCACAATTAGCTTGCAATACTCTTAATAATAGCTCTATTCTCATGATCAACGAATCAACAATCGGCGTTCAATCGTCAAGTATTTCGTAGAGTTTATGCAAGTTTTGAGCGAATGCAGTAATGTTCAGTTATATACTTGTCTTAAATCAAATAGTGAAACTACCTCAAGTCCTAAAATAACATTTACACTGCATTTCTTTAAAACTGCCATGAGTTCGTTGATTGCACAAACAAACATAGGAAGGAACCTACAAGTGGTGCATTACATACTGGTTATTTATCCTTTTTAAAACCTAAATGTTATGTAGGTAGGTACTCAACCGAGAACATTATTTTCATAAACTTCCATCTAAAAATTATTATGGCTCATTTTTATCCTTATATTACTTACTAGCAGTGCCCGCGACTCCGTCCGCGTTAAATTTTGTTTGCATGGGGGCAACGTATGATCATAACTGGAGCAAGAATTTTAAGCCTATCCTGTGTCCCAGACCTATAAATATATATCTACCAAATTTCATCAGAATCGGACCATTGGTTTACCATTGAGTTATGGCGGAACATACATAAGTACATCAAGTATCGTCAAATTAGTTTGAGTGTCTTATATTGAGCCTATAAACACAATATCTCTAAAATCCAACTAACTTACTCCATGACCGACCCTTACAGATTTGTTATTAGTGGCAGCACAATATGAGAGACAAAGGTTGGGAGCTACCTAAAGGCCTTCACATATTTGCAAGGGCATTCCAACATTACCTTGTTATATCATAATCAATGCTTATTGAATCTCAAAATCTAATTATGACTTGGTCGATGAAAGAGCAACGAATAAGTAACTCTACAGTCGACAAAGTGGTAGATGGTGGTAGGTACCTACTAACATTGGGATATGTTGAATAAATAAACCTGATAATTAGGAACAGATTGGCCAGAGTTTGTCCTATAGCACTATTCACAATCAATTATGTCGACCTCTGTTGCGCAGCGGACGAAGGTCTACATGTGACGCAAAAGGTTGCGGGTTCGATTCCTGCCATGGAACAACAATATATATTACGATCTGCAAATATTTGTTTCGAAAACACTCGAAAGGTGTAGGTGTAAATATAATATGTATAAGCCTATAGCCTTCCTCGATAAATGAACTATCAAACACTGAAATAAATTTTTCGCGTTCAAACAAACTCTACTTTATAGGAGTTTGACTCATTAACATAAAATATAAATATGTTTGTTTAACGTTCCATTAATTATTGACATCATTTTGTATTTGAATCATATGTCGGAAAACCCAGTAGGTAGATATGATTCTGAAACATAGTTTTACAACGTTAATTATTTTATCATTACACCTATAAAATTTCATAACTACGTCATGTTGTGGCTACGGAACATAATATATTTTTTGTTAATGTATCAGTTTCATCTGGTCATCTCTCTCAGAAGTACATTGACTTTTCAACATCGATGAATTCAATTATGTAGGTATGTATAATGTTTGAAAAAAATCTATCTATGCAAGCTATATCCCGTATAAATAGCGTAGCGAGCATACAACGGGGCTAGATATTGCTGAGTGAATTCTCCAGCAATGTTATTTATTTCAATATTACATAACCAGTACAACAATCATAATATTTTATTCTACTCGTAAAGCCATCCTTAAGGCCTCTTCAATAATCGGAAGGTCAAAAAGCTTCAGAGCTAATGTAATGCGGTTGTAAATTATTTTTAATCACTGCTTCATATCACGACAAACAAACATGATCTGATTAATAAAACTCGTATTTTGCATAGTAAAATAGACTGAAAAGTATTCAGTCTATTTTACTATGCAAAATACGAGTTATACGAGCAATCTAAACTGGCATCGTTCTACAGTTTTATGTCTAGTTGAGTACCTTGTGAGTACCTTACACCCAACGTTTAATTTGTTTGTAGTTCCTATATCAATAATTCATTAAAACCAAGAAACTTTCATATTTAACTTAGTTTTTAGGACATTACATATGGCATAAACTCAGTCACTTTTAAACCACATTAGATAGATATTTTCAAACAATTTGTAAGAAGTGTCAAATGCATATAATAAAAATATCTATCCTTGTATACTAAAATAACTATCTTAGAAATCTTGCACCCGTAACATAAGCTTCGAGCTTATAACGAGGCTAGATTTTTCTATGTAAAATGTCCAGCAATATTATTAATTTGTTTAATATTTATTTATTACCTATCCCGCGATAAAATACACACTTTCCTGTATAGTTTCCACAGCACGCTCTTCCTGGAGACCGGATACTGCACTGTCGGCACGTCTTGGCACGTCTTCTCACAATTAATGATACTAAAGACAGTTTAACTTACGGTACTCCAATATATAACTCTTATACATTAAAGGTAGTATTATAGAGAACGTTTGAGGACATTCGATATTATATCTCTACGCAAAGAGAGAGAAGTCGCAGGCAAAAGTCGTATCTACGCATATAATAGTCTCGCATGGGCTGAACCTCCAGGAAGTATAATAACACCGTTCTATGTGATTGAGGTAAGGTTACCATATGCCCTTGTTCTGTATTTTTAGCTTTTTGCTGGCATATAACCGCCGCTGCCGTTGGAATACTGATGGACTGCTGTACCGGTGTCGATTGATTAGTTATTCTGCGTGTGCGCGCGGAATTAGTGTACATCCGAGATGCTCAGTCGAGCCTATTTGCCTACCTCACTATTTATATCGGCAGGCCTAACAAGGTTTTTTTTAATACCGATGGGCCTTTGTTTGACCATAATTTTGACAACTATATTTAAGCTATTGTTCCGTCTAACTTTCGATTTAGAGCCACCACTCAAGTCTTACGGTTAATGCGGGAACTACAGTATTAAAAACGTTAATATCTAGGCAAGCAGCGCCACGTCTAACGGACTTGAGTGGCGGCGCGTAGTCTCAAAACATTTCCTGCCCATGTTGTTATCAATAAAATTGTTATAGCTATAAAAACTACGATGCACGAACTACGAGAAATTCAATCTAATTTCATCTACAGGTTCACAGAGAAAACCCTTCCTTCCCAGCAAATCCATAAATTATGCTGTCTTATTTCCCACTCTGAAGGCTACAAATTACTAGCGACCGCTTTTAATACCCCGATATAAAAATAAGTCACACACTGCCACCAAAAAATTCCCAAGAATACCTACTAAAATTCGATATCCGATGAAGCAAGTGCATTGACATCTCACGATGCACCGGCCACGATGTGATCACCCATCCTCTTTATGTACCTATCAGTGGCACGTGTTTTACACTTCCTACTTCTTTGTAGATATCTCAACAAGGTGTCATTCGGTTTAAGGCTATCGCTGCAGATTCGGTATGTTACTCACGTTCGCTACCAATTCGCACATTAGACTGTGCTGGTCTATTTCTTGTCTATGATAGGATTTATTTGTTTTTATTTAAAACAATGTGACAAGTACGTTTTACAAGTTACTGTTGTCATAAAAAGACAGGTCTTACACAAAATTACCTTTGAATCGGTATAAAACATAGTCTCCTATAACCATAACACCCCTATTCACGTTCCCACTGCTGGGACACAGGGACTTCTCTCTTGGCGAGAGAGATTAGGCCTTAATTCACCACGCTGGCCAAGTGCGGGTTGGTGAATGACACATGTCCTTCAAACTTTTCAAAGTTCTCAGAACATGCCGGTTTCCTCACGATGTTTGCCTTCACCGTTAGAGCACGTGTTTTTAAAGCACACATAATTTTCCAAGAAGAAAAATCAGAGGTGCCGTGTTGGCTAAGTGGGAGCACACTCGACTTTCATTCCGAAGGTCGTGGGATCAAACCTCGCCGCGCAGTCTCCTATATTTATTATTAAATAAAGATTTAAAGATTTATGAGTTTAGTTTAAGATTATAATAAGCTTTCGAACATCATAAAAAGAGTAGAGCCCATAGATTTTTATTATGAACCACTCATGGAGTTACAGGAACTGATAATTAGAATGAAATAAATAAACAAATAGTAGTTTGTTTTCCTTTTGGACTTTGTTTTTGTTTTATAGAATCACGTCGTGCGGGGTCGTTGTCTCTGAGATTTCGTGGAAATTAACAATGCAGTGTAACTCTTGTAAGTGCAGCCAAAGTTAGTACAGTCATTTTACATTATGGCTGGGAACGTAACTTTGTAGGTTTTTATTTTAACATTAAATAAAAACAAGGTACGAAGACGCACTTGTTAAATTGATAATTGAAGGGTTATAGTTTACAATAGTAGATAGTGGCGAACTTGAGAACCTGTAACCTTCTACATCACATACTATCTTCTTATGTATAAAGCAAACATCGTGAGGAAACCAGCATGCTCTGAGAGCTTTAAAAATTTTAAGGACATGTGGCATTCGCCTACCAGCACTTAGGCCAGCGTGGTGAATTAAGGCCTAATCTCTCTCGTCAAGAGAGAAGTCCACTCAGCCTTGGGAACATAAATAGGGGTGATAATGATTTCGCGATAAAACATACACAGACAGATAAAAGAGTAGGTAGCTAGCAACAAACTGTCCGAAGTCTATTAGTAAACATGAAGGTATCTAATCCATGCCTTAGTACTAGGAAGCGCTGGAGCCGTGCCTACAGCCTATTCACCTATTACTGGCCGCTGTCCAGATGTGTCTACGGAATGTCGTGACAGCATCCGTAGTAATTCTTACGTAGATTTATTTAACTTAATTACTTCCTGCCTTCTTGTTTTTGCATAAGTACATTAACATATAAGGATTCTAAGGTATACACCGTGCCCGCTAATAACCCGAAAGATTTAAGCTAACGATACTAGAGCCTAATTAGAGTATATAAAGTTATGTAACATATAGTCCAAAAACTCATAATTAAGGAGATATTAATTATTTACAACAAATCAAAAGTTTAAAAATCTCCAGTCTAACACACCCTAAGGGCGTGAGCATGTCGTAGCCGCTTACTTCTTTTAAACGTAACTAACTGCATGGTTGTTAGCCAGTTTCATAAAGAAGTTTGGTATCTATCTACAAAAAGTTTTTACTATAAATAAAAATAATTTCAATACAAACATCCTGCAAACATCATGCAGATAAAGTGTCGCCCTGAGGATTACTGTCGCGGGAATCGAACCCGCAACCTACTGCGTCGTGGGCGGACCATTGCCTGCTAAGCCACACCATTAATTAATTTATTAGTAAGTAGATTACATTAGATTTATAAATAAAGTTAAGTACCAAGATTAAGATAAGATAATAAGAAAGGTGCAAAAACGAGTAAATGTCCGCGAGAACGGCTGCCGACAAACTGCTGCGCAGTTTGGCAGAAAATTATTTAAGAAATGTACCTACTTTAAAGATTAAATAAATAAATACAAAAAAAAGACATAACTTGACACTTCTTGTTCGTCGTGTGATTTCGGAGCGATTCGTGAAGTGTCATGCTCGCTCTCTGTTCTTCAACTTGAGTTTCTTACCTAACGGCTTGTTCACAAAGAAGCGGGCAATTAATAAGATTTAATTTTTACCGAAATTGTAATTTTATTAAAACACATAATAAGACCCATGTTGATATAACATTATTTACTCGTAATGTCGTCAAAAATACGTGGTTTAAATCTTTCGGGTTATTAGCGGGCACGGTGTATAAGTGTCTATGATATATTTTTTATGTGAGATAGAGAGAGAAGAGAGTACCTATGCTATGTTGCTGTATGGTGCCGGCCTTAGAATAGTACTTACCACCCAATATCTACCCGCGGGTTTTGGTTTTGAGAAGGAGGTTACAAAAATAAACATGTAGGTATGTATTTATAATAATAAAAAATAATAATTAGAATAAACCGCTTTAATTTAAGTTTATTTATTTGAATAATGTTAGGAAGACATGTCATTTGTATAAATTTTAAAATTAAATTTCATTTTTGTTACCTTAATGTATTTATGTACATTAAATAACTATTTACATCTACATTCAACGGTTAGTAATATAGATTATGTTAGTAGGTACAGATAAGGTCAAAACTATGCAGGTACGAGACAAGAGTTTCAGCAATTTTTTTTCTGAAAAAGTATTACCTATGTGACCAAATAAGGGTCACATAGGTTAGGTAATACTTTTTCAGAAAAAAACAGCACAGTTAGTTTGATATTAAGGTTAACAGATAGTTTCAAAGAAGGCAAAAATAAATAAATAATATTTTGACCTTGATTGTACGCCAGATCTATCTATGGGTCTAGGTTATTTAGTCCGTACAAAATTTACTTCCTATGTAGCTAACTAATGCGTTATTAAATACCTAACTTATAGTAACTAACAGTCTATTGCCATTTAAAGCATCCATTTAACAAGCATTATTCATAAATTATTATTGTTATTACTAATTTTTGGCTTAATGTTTTTTATTTTAGTTTTTTATCATTAATGTTTTAGCCGTTGGTTTTCCAAACATTGTTAAATAAATAAATAAAAGAAAGTCTGAATCGATTTTACTTTTGCAGTGAGAAAAAAATAATAACGCGGACATAGCCGCGGGGCGAAAAGCTAGTTATAATTATTAACTTTTTAACAAGCAATATTCACGAATCCGGGCACATCAATAAAGCCTTTTTGGAAGACGTCTAAGTTAGAGTTGTCCCGGATGCGTTCCGCGACTGCCTTCTCCATGGCGAGTGGATGCCACGCGCCCAGCGTACAGCCCACGTCCTCCTTGTTGATGAAGTAGTGGCAGCGCCGACTCGCGCGCACTGACGGAACGTACTCGAACACGCGCACGCGGTTGCAGCGGTGCAGAGACAACCATAGACCTAATAGAGTACAGCCATCAATATTGCTGGACACTGCAACATCTAGCCCCGTGGTAAGTTTGAAGCTTTTGATTGATATCAGTCATATTAAATAAATAAATAAATATAAATATTGTTGGACAATTCACATAGCAACAATTGGCCCCGTGGTAAGCTCTAAGCTTGTGTTACGGGTGCTAAATTTCTGATATACTTAATAGAATTCATCATCATCATGTCAGCCGTTGGACGCCCACAGCTGGATATAGGCCTTCCTCAATTAAAAGTCACATTTAGATCGCGTCCGACCGCAATAAATGGCAATCATAATAGAATTATTATTATATAATTATTTACTTGATTTCAACATAGATAAAATTATACAAAGATAAAATTTATATAGGTACCTAGGTACCTATGTGTGATTGGGGTTACGAATAAAATAATTTATTACCCAAAAACCCTGAAGAAGGTGGATTCCGTCGCAGCCTGTAGGGCGAAGTGTCCTGTAGAACGGCCCAGAGTCCCCACAGAACATGAGGATTCAACAAATGAACATCGGCCTCTGGTCTCTCGTCCAACAGCCTGTAATATATTTCAGTATAATTATACCATACCCATTTGTTTTTTTATAAACATGGGAATGAAAGAATGAAGATAACATGAGAAGATAGGTTTTTACGCGGTACCTTGTGAGTTCGTATTTTATAGTTTTTCTGGCAGTAGTTTCGATTACAATGGCGTTTAATGTATTTTCCAGCTGCAATATAGATAAGATAATCATGAGTAAAAAGCGGGAAATTTAGTTAAAATAAAAACGGGAAATTACAAATAAAGTGTAGCGTGATATTACAAAATACCTATGTAATGTGTTTCTCAGCTCTATAGATGAGAAACCTGTATGAATTGATATCTATATTTTTTACAACAATAATAATTGAACATACCTTTTATAAACTGGAAACAGAGGATAATCCGGATGGTCGTACCAGTCTTCTAAAGTCGATGAATAGTTCGCGGGGTCCCATATCAGGACAGACACAGCTTTGTACAGTGGATGTTCCGGAAAGTTGAATTCGGGCTTTGTTACCACCTGGAAAGGTTATCATACAATACAATACATAATAATACACAAAATATATCATTATAACTGAACATTAAAATTAAAAAGGGGTACCTAAGCTTTAGTGGAATGGAAAGTTTTGTCTAGTTTTTGATGTTATCAGTTTCCTAATGGTTTTCAACTGTAAAAAAATCCCACAATATAGTTTTACAATGACTGATGTTGAAACAATTTTTCTTGAGATTAAGTTTATTTTACCTGGGAGTTAAGAATTCTAATTGTGGTTTTTGATCCAACATCATCGGTATAATTGTCCGTCGGGGCGTTGTTGAACCTTAGCACCATGTCGTGAGAATCTGCAAACAAAATTACCTATATCAAGATCTTTAATATACTTATCATGATTACATTCAATCGAAATCTAACTGGTATTGTAAAAATGCTTGATAGTACCAAAAGTAATTAAACTTATCACAGCATTAATTCAGTCTACCAAACAAAAAACGCAGATTAATAGTAACTTTAATATTTCCGCTCCATTTAGATAATTCAAAAAATAATGACTAGAAAATAATTTAATTGATTAAATAAGTTCCCAAATGGTAGGTACTTGACTACGTTTTGAAAGTTTATTGTAAAGTATGCCGCTGTGCAATTTTACTAGCATTGCCGATTAAATTATTTACGTAGTGAAACTAAAAAGTATGGTTGTTGGGTATAGTTTTCTATGTTCGAAGTTTACTCTTGGCGTTTACCGTCCAATCATATACCTACCTGAGCAACATTTTACATTACACAATCAAAGTAAATTATTGTAATATTCACATATAACGTCATATATAATAATAACCTATATTTAATGCGTGAGCGCTTACGCAGGAAAAGTGAATAAATTAATAGACTATACGCGTACTTGAAAGTGGAAACTTACAGGTGTTAATTTAATTACAGAGATGAATCATGGCACACATAATGCAGACCATTAAGCCATAGCCAAGATAACAGCTGAGTAAAATTACTAATCATTTTATCTGTGGTTACATTATCTCACAAGTGAAGCGAGGATCTTGGTATCTGATAACTCTAGCCAATTTCAACTCTTTACCAATTAAAATAAAGATGTATTTTCAATAAACGTTCATAGTCATCGACGTTATAACTTATTCTTTGTAAGAAAGCGGAACAATGGCAAAATGACATAATTACATATAAAAGCCTCGTTAATTATACCTATTCTTGTTTTAATAGTCGGTAAAGCAAAGGTTTAGGTTTTTACACGGCTCCTTTGTGTACTAGGTATTATCTAATTAGCAAACCACAACAACTGTACATAACTAGATTGATATTTTAAGACAATCAAATTAGAATATTGTTAACACTGGGCAACGATTTGTAGGCAATTCAAATTGTTGCATAGATTATTATGTGGTAGTAAAAATATCTACTCTACATAACCAACACAGATGTCAGTGTTAAAGACAAGCGTTTGCTTTTAACTAAATTATATTTAGTTGACTTTTATGCTTAAAATGGCTTTATCATAAAGCTAAGGAGTTAGTTTGTTTGATTACATGAATACTGAGCCTAATAATTATTGTAGTGACGGATGGATCATTTATAAAGGTTTAACACAATCTGGAATGCGTGCTAATTTGGAATGCTATATCCCTAAATCTAAAGAGAACCTAGGGGTATAAATAGGTTCAAACTTTATTGAACAAACTGAGCACGTAATTTTCTTTGTAAAGCTTTTGTAAACAGAAGAAAATAAATAAACATTTACAGGCACTTATTCAATTTAATGGAATATAAAACTGTTAAATAATGTATTGCATTGACTTAACAGGTATTTTTATTCCTATTGTTTCTAGCAGCATGTTTCGTAGAAAATGTTTTATTATAGTAGGTAATTTAGAATGAATGAATGAATTACCTAGGTAGAAAACATCAAAATTTGGTTATAAAAGTTAAGGGTCGTTTAGGTTAGAGTAAACTCCAATTTTCTAATGTTTTAAAAGTACCTACCTACCAATGCAATCAAGCAGAAATTCAATAGTTCAATAATATTCAATTTAAGTTTTAATTTAATTTAAGATCGGACTAATGGCCTCGTTTAGGCTGAAAATCTATTAATCTATTTTATAAGCGAGATCTTTGGCAGACCACCATCGGTCTCACAAAGAATTTATCAGCAAAGCTACGAATCGTTGCACCAAAACGCACAATGGGACATGAATTATGCACGGAGCCCTTAGAAGCCGGTTGTTGACACGGCGCGGCGGCGCAGCCACAGCTTGCACGCCAAACAATACTCGAGCCCTGTAGAACCTTATCCAATTTGTATAAATATGTATTTATGTAGATTTTTCTTCCATCCCATCTTGCCTATTTACCCACAGTCATGCGTGACAATCTTTTCTCACAAGTCCAAAGATATTTCAATCTTCGCTCGAAAATGATTCCCATCTTCTGGTGTTCCGTTGTTTTAAGTGTAAAAGAGATAACTTGTTTATGATTAGCGCGAATATTTAGCAGTTAAAGGAGCCGCTTTATGATGTAAAGACAAGTTTTTTATGATAAACAGCGGAAGGTATGCCTACCGAAAATCGGGGTCTTTGAGAGAGGCTATTTTTAGCCGCACAAACATTATGTTTTTTGCTTCAAGGAAATACAAAAATTCCATTAATTATAAACAACATAAAAGCGCTGGAATATACAAACATATTTCATATCTCATCACTTTCCTATTGTTTTTTGGGGGGGGGGGGGGGGATATGATGAAGTACTAAATAGTAGGAAAAGTAAATGATGTCCTTACAATCCTCAGACGGAAGCATGTGTCACGTCTGTTCCATGTCTGGGCTATAAACTTATCAGCATTTCGAGAAAGGACAAAGAATTGTCCTGTGGTTATACAATGACTAACGTGGTAATAAAATAAAGAATAATGAATGATTGTTACAACATGAATCATTGTTTTCACTCTAGGCAACCTAAATTTAAATAGGTACAACAAGGTTTTATCTATTTACCTTTATGCGTTTGTGTATCATTTATATGTAAGAAATACGAACATATTACTCAATAGCGCTGAAAAATAAACGGTGTGCCAATTTTACTATAATAAGTATCTACCACAAAATACGTCAATTAATTCCTGAAAGATTTAAATATTTTAAATAAAACACTATGTGCGATGCACGCCATGCCATGCAAATATGAATGATCTCATTTCATATCAAATAAACTTTTAAAATATCCTCGTTGGAGCATCAATCAATATGATATTTAATATATGTCATATTAATAATGTTGGGAATACATGAAATGTCTGATTTGATGCATTAAATGTTATAAAACCACACATTCCGTGATTTAATACATTGCACCTATTTATATTGTTTTTCTTAATTCCGACAATAGCACCTGCTTACCGACATCATTATGATAATTCGTTTGAATTCGTAGGATCTACGTAAGGTAATGGCCCTAGTCCACTAAATTCGCGGACTGTGCGCATACGATTAGGGTTTCGGCGAAGAGAGCCGCTTGCGCATGACAATTGGCGCACAAAGCAGAGATCCGATGCGATAGTGTCGCTGCGGTCGATCACCCGCACCCACTGCCCATAACTTGTTATTGTAAGTTACGACATTATAAACATTGCAAACAAATACGTAATATTTAAGCAGTTTTATTGTGTTTTTATGATAAGAATATTCGTAGCAAATACTAGGTTAGTCCCGTCGTCACTTTACCCAAATAAGGTAGGTATAGTTTTTTGCCATGGAAAGAGCTGTTATCTTATTAAATAACCGATGTGTGTTTTACAGATCGACATGGGTTAATTATGAGGGAATTTTGAAAATAGATCATTTGCGTTCATAAATCTGCTTAGCTGGCTGATAATAGACGAATGGATTTTGCTCCGTGCTAAAGCATTTAAAATATTACTTATTATTGTGATATCTATCTTTTATAGTTACAGAGATTAGTATAAAGTAATGGCTTAGGTACATCTATAACTAAAGTATTAGCATAACGAAAATCTCTTTAAGTGCTTTAGCAGTGTCGGTTAATATGTAGTAAGTAAGGTACTTATGTACCCGACATACCTACCTACTGGCTATTAATATTATTAGTTATTAAATATGAAAGTTATTTAGAAAACATATTTACCGTTCAAATGGTATAATGTAAATAAGTAAAATTTTAGTTTAGTTTTTCAAAACTTCCAAGAGCATAATAATCTTGCAGTCATGCGATAACCCATCAATTCTATTAAAAATATGTAATTACCAAGCATCGACAGTTCATAGGAAATCAATTGTTTTCAAATACTTTCGCCCACATCTCGCGAGTAGGTTTCGGAAGTATGCCAGCAATGCACTCATTTGCGGTTGTTGGCCTACGACTCAACTGAACCAAAAATAATAAAGCTTAGCAGGTTAGTAATAACATTTAGGACGGTAACTGTAAAACCAGTAACGCATGCTATTTCGCAGAATAATACTGAGTGCCAGCTCATATGCAAGTGATTCACTGATCAAGTGCTCTACAGCTCTATAGCCAAGTGGAATTGTGGTTTAAGGTTATCATTGCGTTATTAATTATTCTATTGAACTTATTTTGTACACGGAAAATAAATTAAGAAAATCCCCAACACCTTAAAATAAATCTTATCGACGGCTGTTGGTATGTCACTAAAACAAATGGGAAAAACGCATAAGTACCGGTTTTACTCGTATTACATATCATCATCATTGCTGCCATCGGAGATTAACTGCAAGGCATCCACCGTTACACATCGGTACAAATGTACCCGTCAATAAATCGATGGTCGATGTAACTTAGGTACCCATATCTTATGGGAATCAACTAAGTGAATTAAGTACTTACCTATGAAATCACCTAGTCTTGAACCAAGGAGGGCTCCAGCACTGGTAACCACCGCACAGGTATTAAAAACTCTACTTCCTAATAGCGGTAATTCTGGAATCTTGAATCCCAGTCTTTTAAAAGGCTCATCATTACTCGTTACAGTACTAAGAGGCACCTTCTTCAAAGCACACATAATTTCATCCTTCGTCGCTTCAACTTTGCTCCCACCATCATACTTAACATCGTAAATATTCTGAGACTCTAAACCTGACGTAAACACTTTGCTATCGCCCATAAGGACTCTATGAAACTCTTTTACCAGTAGCTCTCTGAACTCTTTATTCTTTTCTTCACAATCTGTTGTCGAATAATCATCGCAGACGTACTTCTCGCTGTCAAACTCCAGCAGTGGTTTATGCGTGTTTGGGAATCTCGGACCTCCTTGGTTATGCCTGATGATATTCGAAGCTGGGTTGAAAGAAGGATTTAACTTAATATCCCTTCCTCCACTCCATATAGCACGGACTGCGGATCTCCGGTTTTTGAGGACGAATAATGTTGAGTTATAAGGCGATCTGGAGTATCTATCTGTTTCTAAAGGAACTGCCCGATGCACAGGCTCCGTAGGACTGTTAAACAATCTTTGTTTCTCAATATACATCCAATATTGTGACCAAATTAGGTAAAGATAACCACACATTCCAAAGCAGAGAAGGTTGATGAATACCCAAACTGACATCGCCGCCGCTCTCATTTTAATTTGATTTTCTAACGACTTTTAGGAATACTCTTTTAACTAGATATAAAAATATCACAACCATTAATTCAGTATAAGGATATTGTGGATGTGGGCTGTTACTATCAGCTGTTTGTTTGTGTGTACTGCGCATGCTCGGCGGATGCTGCAAACAAACCCTTCGCTTGGTTGAATTAAATCAATGAACGGTTCGCATGCTAGCATGCTACGAACAAAAACCGTGGGGGTTATTCATCAATAGCGATCGTAAAAGCTAATTTGAATATATGTTTCCGAATTAGAGATCATTTAATGGCATAAATATTGTTGCGATTTAACTCGATATATTTTATTACGATTTGTATACAGAATCATCTACTATCTTCTTCTATAGAATCTCATAGATCAAAAAGTAAATAATTGACAGCTCAAAAGTGTGTCCGTGTCAAAAGTTAAAATAAACTAAATTATATTTTATAGTAATAGGTCACTTATAGGGTCAAAAATACAATTTAAATTAATAACTTATGCAGGTATTTTATTCATAATATTAAAGGTCTTATAGGGATTCTAGATTCACAACCAAGGGCATAATATATATTTAGGTACTAGCTAGGTACTAAATGATATTATCTAAGTACAAACAGTAATTCTACCAATACTTATGTAAAGTGCCTATAATTATTTGGTTCTTTTGTGCACCATATGGTACTCAGGGATATGATCAACTTTTAAGCTAATAGTGTGCCCACACTAATGCAACCAAATCTATACTAAATAGTATTATAATATGGTGGTATACTTTATTATAATCACCCCTATTTCCCACTGCTGAGTCACAGGGATTAGGCATTTATTCACCACGCTGGCCAAGGGCAGGTTGGTGGTATACATACATTATTAGTTAAACTTAATACTCGAGTACAATTTGAAATATATTTAATACATTTATAGATGCTGCTGTGTTAATTGTCCTAATTTGATGTTTTATCATTTGGTAACATTGATGTGTGCCCACCATGTAATTTATAATTATTTTAGTGGCTTTTCATGTTTAAAATGTTTTAAGTTATTTTATTATATTTTTATATACCTTTCTAAATTCAGCTATGAGACATCAGTATACAGGGTGGCCCATTCAAATCGGTCAGTATGGGAAAGTCTGAAACTGTAAGACATACGAAGATTTGTTCTTAGGAACCATGTCACCGATTTTGATAAAAAGAAAAACTGCATTCGGGGCCGTCCATTAATCACGTGAGGTCGTTTTTCTCATTTTTTGACCCCCCCCCTCCCCCATGGTGATATTTGGTGAGGTTTGGGACCACACCCCCCCCTCCCCCCTGGATCACGTGTATATTTTTGGAAGTCTATGTAAAGGCTATTTTTGACTGGAATTTTTTTTAAAAAATGGCGTTTTGATTCGAAAATCGTTGCCTAGCAGCGGCGGGCGAGTCAATCAAGGTATGATACTACAAATCGTTCAAATTTTCGGTTTAGAAATAGCGCTTTTGACAAAAAATAAATAAAATTAATACACGTGATGTCTAACGAGACCCCCCCTCCCCCCTCGTGATGTTTCGTGATGTTTTCCGTACCCCCTCCCCCCCCCCTTTTGAGCCTCACGTGATTAATGGACGGCCCCTTCATACAATTAAAAAAAAAGTGTACCCAACTGGGGAATCGAACCCGGTTGTTTTGAAAAAATAAACTTACACTATTTCTATTCAGATATCGTTTGTGTAGGTCTTAAGCAGTAAATATCTCTAAGAAACATAATGTCTAAAATGAATAAAATGCATTTTTTTCACATACTTTAATTTATCATAGTAGGTGTTCAAAGTGACCACCGTTACAATATTCAGCAAGTTCAGGCATGTAAAATTGTCTCTATGGTTGTTTGTACCTCTCTACTTGTTACATACACCGTGTTATGTATCATGTGGCATTGGCATTGCATTAAACAAAATGCAATAGTAAGATCGTTACCTAGACGTGTTGAATATTGTATTGAAAAAGACGGTGGTCACTTTGAACACCTACTATGATAAATTAAAGTATGTGAAAAAAATGCATTTTATTCATTTTAGACATTATGTTTCTTAGAGATATTTACTGCTTAAGACCTACACAAACGATATCTGAATAGAAATAGTGTAAGTTTATTTTTTCAAAACAACCGGGTTCGATTCCCTAGTTGGGTACACTTTTTTTTTAATTGTATGAATGCAGTTTTTCTTTTTATCAAAATCGGTGACATGGTTCCTAAGAACAAATCTTCGTATGTCTTACAGTTTCAGACTTTCCCATACTGACCGATTTGAATGGGCCACCCTGTATACTGAAGAATTTTTATTTTAATTGTACATTATATTCGTATCTACTAAGATATTAGTTAATAGTGTTAAATACATATTTTAATCTACGTTAATACAATAAACGTATTACTTAAATACTATTTTATTCATTACAAACAAACAAACAAACAAACAAACAAACAAACAAATCTTTCCTCTTTATAATATTAGTATAGATTAGACTAGAAGTATTAATTTGGCCACTACTTTAATAAATTATTATAATATTAAGTATACAATAATTATACTAAATAATTAAGAGGTCAACGTTGTTTATTGCTTAGTTTTCTATCAGGTATTCTAGATATTTTTATTAATTACAGTAACAGAGATTCATACCCTAAAATACAAATACAATACAAAAATACAAAATGTTTATTTCGTTAACCTTATGTACATAAAATTGTTACAGTGGTTGGATGCCTATGCCTCCTTTTAAGTACGAAGTACCTGTATTAGGAGGCAACGCTCTTCCTTATCATACATTATATTATTTTGATAACATTTTACATGAAATTTCTGTGGGTAGAAAAATATAACTAAACTAAATTATAACAAAATTTTGAGGGTAGAAAATAATTTTGAACAAACCGCATATCTGTTACTAATCCGTAGGTACAATATTGGTGTGTGGTACAAGTGATACAAGTGATGATATGTTGGCGTTTTTACTAATAAATTAAAACAGTCATGTTTATTTAAATAATCTTAAGTATAAAATATGTATTATGATTATGTGCGTTGGGTATGTTAGTAAAATAAATAAATATTATATATATAATAAATAATATATTATAAATATATATTTGTGTATATATTACATTTTTAATATACTGATATCTTATATTCGATAATTAAATACAAATAAATTAGATAGAGAGAAATAAAATGGATTTTGTGTTGACGAAAAATCGGTCTACAAAATGCTGTTGTTCATGTGTCCCATACACAAAAGACAACATAACATACAATAGTAGGAATTATAATTTAATTCTTCTAACACGAAACGGGTTTTCGTGTTCTAATCTAATATTGTTAAAAACCATTATAGTTTAAAAAGTAATAATTTAATTATTACAATTACCTTTTGGTCGCCAACATAACTGTATTTTGAAACGAACCTTATTAGTTCAAGAGACTAAGAACCTGTTGTTTAACCCTAAGCCACATCAATCCTTACCATCAGGTGAGATTATGTTTTAAAGGTCTACTTATTATTTAAAAAATGACTGTCAGAATCCTTGAAATCTACAAGGGTAAAAAAAAATTGGTCTTACGATTAAATAGGATACTTTCTAGTGTATCAGCGGTTTCGATCGTGCCACCTCGTGTATGGAGGAGGGTCCGGCGTGGACTCGCGACACGTCAGGATCGTGGAGTAGTGCAGCAGAGGAAGTAACCCGATGCCGAGGACCAGAGCCCCATAAGTGGGCTTGTGGACTAACCTGAAACAAGATTGGAAATGAGAAATCTTTGTTCTTCATACATGATTTTGTGGACTAAATTATTATTATGACAACACATATTACGTCCCACTACAAGGTACAGTCAGCCAAAAATATGGTCTACCACCCTATACCTACCCTACGGTTGAAATTCGTTTGTACGTCACTTAAATTATGTCAGAAAAGTCAACCTTAGCAATCATTAAATAAATAAATAAACTATAAATAAATAAGTTACTCATGCATTTTATCACAGGCCGCAGGATTCACATTATTTGCAAAATGGCGGATTAGTGGAAAAGCTAAACTCCATACTAATATGTTGCAATTTATGTCTCGAGATCTTACCAAGGGATCGACATAATCAGCAATGTGTATGAAAACGCCAGGACAAAATTGACCCAAACTCGGGAACATCTTCTTAGGCTATTTGATATCCACGGCAATTGGAGAACTGCAACAAACAAATAAATAAATAAAAAACTATTAATCATCCCGTCATTATATAACACACATAGCAACCATATTTATGACAAAAATAACAAATGAATAAGTTACGTATTAATCCTGCAAGAAACATAAATAAAATTATATATCTCTACTCTAAGTTATGTGCCTTATGATATAGCTGTATAAAAAGCCACATAAAAATGCCACTACAGCATAATTAAAGATCATCAGTCTGTTTGTTATGACTATTATGGAGGTTCTTAAAGATCGCTATTTCAACTATTTTATGTAAATCGCGTTTTAGAACAAAAACAGTCTTTAAATTGAATTACATATCCATTATCTGGGCTAACCTTGATAATCTAATAATAAATGCTTATATTGAATATTACAGCTCTTGATAAAAATAAGCAGATTATTGATGGATTGAGACTCTCCAATGATAATAAGACTAATACAATATGTGACATTCTGCGTAATAATTTTGGCCCAAAGTTTTCAGACGTGCAGCAAATAATCCAGCCCAGATTTTTATTTTAGTTAGTATTGGTAGGTATGCTACATGGGTTGATAATTTGATATACTAATAGAATAAGGAGGTAACATTTGATTGTTTTTTTCTTGAGACGAATACGCTCTGAACTATTGGACAAATAAAACAATCTTTCACAATAAATTACAATGCTATAAGCAAGTCAAAGTCGGTATACCCTAGATCAGTGGTTCCCAAAGTTGACTGGGCTACGACTCATCTGATATAAGTTTACAAACTCGGGACCCACCTCTAGGAAAGGGGAGGAGGACTTTCATAGCTTCATCAAACAGGCATGGACCAGCAACCGAGAGCTGAAATTTTGTTAATTGCTAACGATTGAAACTACTTTTTTGTGACGAATCTTCTGATAAATCAATTAGTTCTTCACTTGCTTTTGTTGACATACCAGTTGGTTGGGGGTCTTGAAATGGGTAACAAATCCAATTCAACAAGTCGAGTTTTTTCATCTCCTCGCCAAAATACCTAATCGTCGCTTTTTTTAATGATAAATGGGCAGAAATTGCAAATACTACGTTCATCTTTGGCTGCACTTGGTTTTCAACAATAAACGTTTCAAGTGTTTTAAAACAATCGTACTTCTCATCCTCAATACAACTCTTCCACAGGAAAAGCTTTTTCATAGACGCCCGAATTTTATTGTGAACCGCAAAAATGTCTGACCCGTTTGAACCTTGCAAATACAAATTGAGTTCAATTAAATGCGAAAAAATATCCGCTACATAATTATGTGAGCTTGAGAATAAATTCTTCGTCCATTAGATGTTCACCCTCAGTATGTATTAAATTAATAGCATGTATTATGTAATTAATATGTATTAAATTAATATTTTGTACTTATTGACTTGTCCAAGTGATCTTTAGGATTTTATGGAAATAAATGACAAAAATCTTTAAATTATGCGCTCCGATCGCGCGTCATCAGTCGTCAGGGCCCCCTCAATATTCGCTCGCGACCCAGCAGTGGGTCGCGACCCATAGTTTGGGAAACCCTGCCCTAGATAGATAACCTACGTCGATTCGACGTACTCGATTTTGAAAAATCGATATAACTCTTTTATTTTTCGCGCCACTTGCTTGGCCGTTCCTGTCAACTTATTCGGCCTATGGAGCTTGCAGGACACGCACGAGTCGCTCAGGTAAGTACAATACTTTCGTCAGTATTTACCTACCGTACGTCGAAGTGACGTATGGTTATCCTTAGTGTGAGTTTTTTATCTCTTGTCTAAAATTATTTTTGTGAATAAGTGTCATTATTTCAATTCGTTTCTTATGTTTGTTTTAGGGTACGATAAAATAACAACATGACGTCACAATTTCGTGCGAACGAATCGGAGATCTGCCGGTTTTTGCAAGAAACGAGCGATGTTGAGGATGATGAGGTTCAGGGGTCAGACAGCGAAACAGAAAATAATTTATTGCAGGATGAAGTACAGAGTGATATCGAAGACTATGAGGTGAGTGCTCCACCAGTAGAAAACTCTTTGAGCACTGGAAATACGACAGAAAATGATCTCAAAAGTACTCCGTCCACTGTGTCGAGCTATATTGTCATGCCACAGAGTCAAAGTCTCAGAGGCAAAAAATTATCATCGTTGGACGGCTACCAAAGGCAGAACAAGTGGCAGGGTATCATCCTCTAATATCATACGGACATCTAGGGGTCCCACTTGTATGAATAAATGCCTATTTGAGCCTCTGGAATGCTTCAGTATATTTATAACTGACGACATTGTGGAAGAAATAACAAAATGGACCAACGTTGAAATCCAGCTGAAGATTCAAAGACCTGATGTAACAGAAACATTCAAAACAACTACTTGCGATGTGAAACTTGCCTTTTTTCCATCAAAAATTAGAAGGATGACAAAATCAATGTGCGACAAGTGCAAAAATCCTATAAGTGGAGAGCACAAATCGAGCGCCTGTCCTAAGTGCCTTTGAGGCTAAAATTCATAAATAATTATATTCACTAAGGTTTCTAGTATTATAAATATTATAAAAAGTTGATTTTTTAAAGTTTAATTAGTAAATTATAAGACTTACAGTGAGTTTTCTGAATGTTTAAGTTTTTTAGTGTAAGAAGTACCGTGTTTTGTTCTTTTCGTTTTTTTATAATAAAAATTTTAATAAATTACCGTGTTTTACTTTACGAACTACTCAATTATATATATCAAGACATAATATTGTCACATTTTATAAACCTAGTTTAATCCTATCCCAAAATATACCCCATCAAACATGCGCACGTCGAATCAACGTATGGTTATCTTTAGAGTATAGTGTAATATGGTTATCTATCTAGGGTTGTAAAAAAGCTGACAAGAAACAAATGTTGTAGTCTCGTCACTAAATACTTCCGTAAGCATTTAGTCTATGTATTGTGTGCTGATATATTTATCTTAAGTTATTATTTAACAGTTAAGTTGTGTTAGTTTAAGTTACTTTTTATTTTATTGATTCCCGAGAAAGCCTTGTTTTTGTGTAATACGTAAAAACCCAAGCAAAGCTGTCGGCGGGTCTATTCATATGAATAAAAACACAATAACTCACATAAAGTGATCCATTCCGGATGCAACGTCATGGCTGAAGCGAACACCTGCACGAAGCCGAGCATCCTGTAGAATAGAATAGAATACAGTACACCACAAAAACCCAAAAAAAAAGGTTTTTCCAAAGGACTATAGCATGGGTTTATTCAAAAATGGTATTCTGAAGCATTTTATGGGTTCGGCAGCACACAGGTAACATCTCTATGCTACAGGCGTCCATAGACTGCGGTAACCGCTCTCCACCAAGTGGGCCGCATGCTTGTCTGCCAACTTACTACTACGAGCTTACCACGGGGCTAGATGTCGCTGTGTAAAATTGTCCAGTAATATTTATATTTATTTATAACTTGGTAGTATAAAAAAACAGAAACAAACAATACAATGTTAGAGGCTAGAAAAGAGACAGAGGCTAGAAAAGAGACAGGGCTAAAGCACCTTATGATGCGGTAGCACGGTCGTCATCCTCAGATATGCTGAAACATATCTGTAAGAAACCAAAGGTCTTACTCCGCTACATCAAGGAGTTAGGCTGGTTAGGGCCGACTTAGGCAAGGGGACAATGCACAATACGCTCCACAGCGAGACGTCAGTGCAGATCCTAGTTCCCCCACAACAAATTAGAATTAGAATACAACGTTAAAACTAATACATTTAGAGTACCTGTACTTCCACGTGTGGAGGTTGGCGGCGCGCCGCTCCACCTCGTGCAGCTGCTTGAGGCTGAAGGAACCCTTGCGGAGGATCGATATCGGATCAGACGAGGGAAAGTTCTGAGGACTGTAGTTTACGAGGGTTCCGGACTCTACTACACCGACGGCTGTGTACTGGAAAGAAATATCAGGGAGTTAGGATGCAATTTCGGTAAAAACGTATTTATAGAATTTTTAAAGGTTTATGAGGTTGGTTGGCCAACCAATATAAGGTTGCGACTATAGTTTGAAAAGAACTGACATCAGGCTAGTAATTCGTTGTGTAAAATTGTCCAGCAATATTTATTATTATTATTATTTATGATTTGGTAGTTAACTGTCGCGTACAGCGTGCGTATTGAGCAAGACGCTAACTTATTTAGGCAGATAATTTTGATTTCATATTGTTAATCTTTTATAGGAACTATATAAAAATTAACAAAATTAAATAAAGTTAATATTATAAATCGAACCTGCAACCTCCTGCGTCATAAGCCGACCTTTATCCGAACTACACATATTTCTATAAACCGATTCTGGCCAATGAGTATGTATAACTAATTACAGAATATAGTATATATGGAAAACTTACAATGTCATCCTCTCTTCCAGCATATGAGAAATGTATCCTCAGATCCCCAATCTCATGTTCCAAAGCACTTTCTCCATGGTAGTAGAAACCAGAGTGCAGTTTGATATCTCCTCGCTCCGGCCTGGAGTCTGACCATATTTCGTAGTAGTCATTCACTTTTCGTTTTATATCAAAACCTGAAACAGAATTACAGTTACGTCAAAATGGGTATAATAGCTCAATTTTTGGCAGAAGTTGTTACAGGTTATTAGGTTGGCTATTTTTTTTTTCCAAAATTCATCAATAAAATAACTGAATAATTTATAAACACAGTGTAGTAGGTACCAATCGGTACAATACAAGTCTATAGGTTAACTTCTTTTAGCCAATCTTACAATCTCACCTAAATGTAGCCACCCAATCTTCACGCTATCAGCGATGTGTGTTTCACTAAACAGTGGCATTGATGTGGGATTCAGATGCCCCGGCCTAATGTAGAACAGAGCAGAGTCCACAATATCATCTTTCCATTCTTTGTGATAAAAGTATGACTTCTGTGATTCATCCCCTGGTTCTGTGAGATAGTTTTCTGTATCCCTGTAATATAACATAACAAATACTTGATGATAGGATCACCTAAGGTACATTATAATAAAGAACTATAGCTTTTCATTAAATTAATAAACATTAACAACTTCTAACTTTACACAAACAAATAGTTGTTGTAGCCCAGGGAAGGTATAAGAGGAGAACATGGGAATAAAGTGGGTGAAGCCACTGGCGGGTCAGCTAGTTGACAACAACATTACTATTTTAAGTAAAGTATGTCTGCTACATAAAATCTTACGTTGATGATTCAATCCACTGATACATCTGTACGCGTTTCCTTAGCTTCACAGCTAATACATGAATGTTATAGTCTGGTTCTGAGATAGGTTCCAAGATCCGCAAAGGGCCTACAACATGCACAACTTTGCCTTCATACTTTGATGATTCATCAATTGTGTGCACATGTATACTTTCAGCCGCTGATACTAATTCTTCCAACATCAAGTTGCTCTCAATTGTTTTGCCCTATAAAATAGGAAGTAGATACATAAGAATTATACGAAAATCTATGGCAAACTACATTATCATCAATCAGGAATGTTTCTGAATAAAAATACCGGCGATTTACCTCAGCCCAGAGTAGAAAGTATGTAACACCGGTAAATAGAACTAAACTCAACAATGTAGTGAGCCAAGTTTGCTTGAATTGGTTTCTTAGAGCTGACCAATCCATCTGAAAACACGTAATATAAAATCAGTTGAGCCTAAAAGAAAAAATACAAGGCAATTAAAATAACTTTAATCCATTGAACTTCTAATTACTTATTGTTTAGCATTTACTTACTTTCATAGATGATTAAATAATTTTTCGTAAAAAAATTAATAGCTAGCTAGAGAATAACATTTGAATTCCACAATAATTCCTTCCTACAAGTACATTACATTTCCCTATTGCTACTCAGACTATTTCGCCGATTTTCGCCCAACCCGTGGCCGGCCGAGTCCAGGAAGTCAAAGGTTTTTTCTTAACGTTTGATCGATATTGACATGTGTCACTGTCATTCTTTGAGGTTTTATCACTATGTCATTATTTTCGTTCGCCATAATAAAAGAAGAAGAAGAAGACTATGTCATTAATGACACATTACTGTCAATGACAAAATGACAGTGTGCAAAAAAAAACTGACAGTTAATCTGCTGTCAGAAATCAAAACAAAAACAAAGCAAACTTTTAGTTTACAAGTTTTAAAATCGAAACATGTGATATTGATAAAATGAGACCTATAATAAGATCTAATTTGTTTTTAAATAATTGCTCATTTTTAATTGTACGCCATCGTTTCAGTACAATACCGGTTTTTGATTTTTACCATCAAATTACAGGTAAGACTAAATTATGCTCAATTTTATTTAATTCTAGCTTCGACGAGCGAGTTCTGCCTATGATGCAGGAGATCGCGGGTTCGATTCCCGCCTCGGAACAAAAATATGTACGATCTGAAGATATTTTATTACCTATTTATTTTTATTATTATTTTATTCCATTTTATACATAAAGTAAAGAGTAGTAGCGAGGGGTTATGTAGGGAAGCTCGTTCAATGTATTATCTTTGTATGTATCTTAGACTATTCAAAGGTAATGTTTGTATATCTATCTATTAAATATATTATATTATCACTAGAACTAACATAAATATTTAATAGATAGATATGCAACCCACACAAGCATCAAGCTTACCATGAAATTAAAAATTTATATAACATGGAGCTAGATATGCCACTATTGTTACATTTTTTATAATATTACAATAGGTAATATTAAGGCTGACCCAGCATGTACAAAAAGTGGTAAGCCTAAATGCTAATGCTATGCTAATAATATTCCTAATAGTACAATGCAGTAAATAATTATGTTTCAGGTAACAAAATCCCTGAAAGTAAAATACCAAAACTAAAAAAGAAACATCCAAATATTGATAAAGTTGATGGAAAAAGACTACAATGTACATTACAAATCCTGGACAAATTTGGTATTACTCCATTAGAAGCTTGCCATAATCTTCATTTATTTAGTATGAACCCCATATCAGTTGATAATTATGGAGAAATATTGAAGGAATGTGGTTTCATTTCTATTTTACCAAATCACATTATTAAGTAAGTAATACCTGCATCAAATAATTTTATAATGTTATGATAATGAGGCTACTCATCTGAAAATATCATAATTTTATGGAATAGATGAATGGACAGTGTCAAGAATGAGATGTTTATGAAACAAGTGAGTGTTGACAATCACCATCAGGAGAAAAATGTTAGCGGTGCAAAATTGATGTGTATTGTGTATTGATCTGGATATTGCCTGATTAAGATGCTATATTTTTAAATATTACTTGAAAAAAAATACTTTTCATTTTTACGGTGATTGACTCAACTTTTAGCTTTTCTAATATTTTTAATATTGGTGATATGGGAGTTAGATTTCTGATATACTTCATATAATAACATACAGAGATATTTTATTATTATACATGATTTGTTGTTTATTTTCAGATACCACACAGTAGCCAAAGCTAGCTCAATTGCAAGTCTAAAACAAAAGAACATTATTAGTAAAGAAATTGAATTAGAAAAATCACTATTAGATACATTTTCTGATTGGCCACCACACAGCAAGAGTCTCGTTAATTTTGTTGAATCTAAAGCTACAATTTGTAAGTATACTGAAACACGACAATTTATTTATAAGCCACACCAAACACAACACAATAAATGGTTTACTGTAAAAACTGTCGTGGTTTGAACAACACAATCCTTGATCCTGAAGAAGTCCCACGTTCTGGGACGAAACGGTTGATCAATAGTCTACGTAAATACGCTTCGTGTATTGCTCGTTTATCTCAATATGAATAAATAGTTTGTTAGATTTATCGTTTTCTTTTCACTTGCAGTAACAATACGCACAAGTGTATTAGAAAGGTATCTTAAATGGAGACTGTCCATAACTAGCGAAGATTTTGAAAAGTACTGCCGTAACTACCTTCCACTGCGCCACAAACCGATGGCCAGTATCAAACAAGCATTAGACCTAGCTCAGTATGAAATTAAATTTGATATGAAAACTATTCAAAGAAACGGTTTCATTACTGCTGCTGACCCGATAAATACTAAACAGATATTGGAAAATGTTGATACGCTCGCTGGAGTTGATGTTAGAGATGCGATACGAATGGAGCCGGCAATACTGAAGAATAATTATGTTTCTCTGTTAGAAATCAGGAGCTTATTAGAGGTAAGTTTTATAGATTAAATACTCTTTTACCAGAACAGAGAAATATAGCTTTTTAAATTATCATGGTTTTGAACAATATTAGAACACGAAACATAAATCTGTTACCTAAAATGTTTATAATTTTACTCGTTATGCGAATTTTAATTGTAAATAAGTTACAATATTAGACTACAGTGTCCAGATATACCTAATTTAGGAATAAGGAAGCTATTGTAACCAAAAATTATCAACTTTTTATGAATAAATGATGACTATTTATTTTCCTAGGAATACAGAATAGCGGAGAAGTTTCAACGCAACAGCCTCCGCATCTACTGCATGCGCCCCGATACAGTAAAGGAACGACTCGATGAACTCAGGAATATGAAGGAGTTCCAAGTCTTATCCACTAATCCTAGGGTATGTACACCTCGTAATACTAGACTAGATTATGTTGTTTTATCTCTTCGACTCTAAATGGCAGCAAATATTTGCGCATAACATTTCCCTAAAAACTTCGATCTCCCAATAGAACATTTAATAGTCCTTAAGGGACTTGGTATTGGTATACTCACCAGGCTTAGCAATCGCTGTTTTTTTTTAATATAAGGGTCTTGACGCCATTTTGACATTCCCCAAAAATATATTGGTCTACATACCTATGACAATTAAGTGAACGACATAGATGAATTTGATGTATGAGTGACTGATCAGTCATAAAAGAAACATCACTATAAAGTGGATAATTAATTGAAACTGATTCCTTGTCAATTGGTCCACTTTGTGGTTACAAAACATTAGGATAAGGAAAAGTTATATTTGACTATCGTCTATTTTATTTATTTCACAAAGAAATTATTTTATTTTTACACACTAAAATATAAAAGTACAAATCAAATACATATAGGACTTGTTGGAAATACTAGCACTGTCTCATCATCGATTTTCAACTATTTTTATTTGACTTAAGGTTGATTTTACGGGTTCCGTAGCCAAATGGCAAATATCGGAACTCTTATTAAATTTCATCATGTCTGTCCGTTCGTATATAACAGCCACTTTTTACTAAAAGATTACTTGTTGCAGGTGCTATCGTTAGTGGTTCACAAAAAGAAAATGATGGGTCGTATAGAGAAGATACAAGCTGCGAAAAAACAATGCTACAGTCTGAACCACCTTGTATCGTCGAACAAAATATTCAATAAGTATGTTATTGTTTTATTATATGTAGCGTATTGTTATATGTTATATTGTAAGAGAACTAGAGTCATTGACATTGCCCAGCGGATTAGCTCTTTGAAGTGGCAATGGGCTGTCCATATAGCGAGGAGAACGTATGGCCGATGGGGCAGGAAAGTTCGAATGGAGACTACGGATCGGCAAACGCAGCATCGGTCGTCCACCAACGAGATGGACCGATGATCTAGACAAAGCTGCCAGTTTACGGTGGATGAAGGGGGCATCCAACGTTATTAGAAAATTGTTTAGGATAAATTAAAAGATCACAACGTAACCTTGGTCCTCGAGTGGGAGTCGAACCTACGCCAGCCATTTTACTAAAACTTAAATGAGAGTCAATCACTAAAATTTTATACCTTTTCTATTTTATCTATGTTTATTTCTTAATTTTTTTCAGTTACATCGGAAGCTTCGGCAATAAGGCGTGCGGTCGAGATTTAGGAACACTCATAGACTCATCACTTCACACCGACATTAGTGAATCATATAAGAAAATATTGCTACAGTTGAGAAAACATAAATACTGGTTGCATATCTCGCTGAACACTGTTGACGAGAATTTACATTTTCTGAAGCAGTATTTCGATGATCTTGTCATTTTCAATAATATAATTCTGCTGTTGTATCCTGAGTGAGTATTTGATTGTGTAGTTCTTTTTATGTGTTGATCATAATTATTTTTATCTCATCAACCCTTATTTAGCATTATTACTGGGAAATTGGTATAATCACTTAAATACCAATTAACTGAATATATCAAAAATAATGTGCTCTTATATGAAAAAAATATAGATAATATTTACAATATCGTTGTAAATCCATCCAGTTTACTGATAAAATAATGCTAGTAACTAATAAAAACAGAATTAAAATATTTGTGAAAAATTATTTCAACTCTAGAACTTAAAAAATGTATGTTCACTTTAAAAACACTTGCTCTGACGGTGAAGACAAACATCGTGAGGAAACCGGCATGTTCCGACAACATTGAAAAGTTTCGTGAATACCAATAGCGTGGCAAACTATTTCCTAAGTCGTTAAGAGTAAAAAGTCCCGTCCCAGCAAATCAAGTGAGTTGTCCCAGCAGTAAGAACATAAATAGGTTATGGACTTTAATGTTTATTATTTGTTGCAGGTCAGAAATCAAACATTACATAAAGGCCCTCATCCAAATGCGCGGTGCTAAATCTAAAGAGCAAATAGACGCCATGTATCAGAATGTAAAATACTACAAGATTACGGACGATCAGATCTTGAGTCTGGCGCTCTACGAAATGGAGAAAAAGTACCATTTTAGTGGTGATGGCATTTGGAGCGGAAATGAAGGCAAAGCTGATCTGTCTGTGAATTGAAGAAACACTCTATTCCGTTTACAATGGAACTATAAGGTAACACTTTTAGAATTCCCCTTGATAAATACAACTATTGCGTATTCATTTGTTTTTTCTTAGATAATTTCAGATTTGAACATTTTTTTAAAGTGTTGGATAGTATATTACAAGTATATCGAGGAAGGCTATATATTATACTCCTAAAAACGCAAACTAAGCTGTAAACGGGTCGGCGAGTTAATAGTATATCATGTATGTGTACGAATATTTTTATAAATAATTATTGTAGTATGTAATTTTATTTGATGTTCGAAATAAAAGAATATCAAAAATTTAAGCACTTTTAATGTATCTACTAACCGTCTAGTCTAATGAAACATCCAGCTTATTGCTTCCAAAACTTAATGCGTATCAAACTTACTCAATAATAGACATGCAAAAAATATTAAAAATCTATAAAATAAATATCGCACCTTTCTTTACAGTACAATATAGAGCGAAACGTCTACAACAGACAAATTAAATTTATGACAAAACATTTAAATAAAGTAACTTAACCCTAATCCTTAACAAGAATAATTAGAACAAAATTCAAAAATAAACAAATTAAAATAAGACAATTGTTTTTATAATACTTCTGTTTTATAGCAACGAGTTAAGAATGTAGTCTTTTTATTTCTGTGTTGAATGAAAATATCGTTAAAATATGTATTCAGTAAATTAAAGACATGATAATTTTAAAGAATTGCAAATAATTGATCCTCATATTTCAACACAGGTTTTTTTTTAAATCGGCATAATTATATCTGGGGTCATAAGTAAATTTTGTAATTTTTTGATTTTAGGCAGTATAACAATTATTCTTCGTAACGGTATAATATATATTATTTCGATATTAATTACATAGTAATCTCGCAATACAATCGGAGGATATTAACACTATTAACTACGGTTTTATTTGGCACATAGCTTCACGTTGTATATTTACAATTTTATTTCATTATCTTAATAAAACTACATTATAAATCTTAATCATATTGTGTGAACAACTGAGTTCCAATAGTTGATATTAAAATGTTTAATGCCATTTTAATATCAAAATTATCATCAAGAGCATAGATATATAAATTAAAGTTCTTTAGATTAACTTTGTGTAATAGTAATGTTTGATTTTTTGCAATTTAATAATTTTAGTTATTTAAAGAAATCCACTATTAGCATTATGCTTCTACATAAAAACTTGTTAGGATATGATGGAATCAACAGTAGAGTTCAAAATATTCATCTAAATTTATGGTAAAGTGTAAAAGTTTAATATTTTGTATCATAAGTTTTAATATGAATAATTTTTTTCTATTCCTAAATAGCTACGACTTATATCTTTTAAAATAAGGCACAAAGGAATGCACGAGAAGCAAGAGCTCTCTTATTATAATAATCCCTATAATATTTTATATCTTAACCAATTTATGTATAAAAAACTTATTCGAATAAAATGCTGAGTATTAAGAGTACCTCTAGATAATAATTAAATATTCTGTTCTTATCTACACATTATTTACAATTTATTGCATAGATTGCGAAAACCTCAAACTATTAAAACTTATTGCTAAATCAATAAAAACATGGGTTCGTAAAAACAGGCTAATACTCCTTTTCGAAATTACCTGTCACCCTGAGATAATTTCGAAAAGGAGTATTTCAATTCAAAAAAGGGGGCAGGGTCGTGTAGGCTTGTCCAGAGCTGGGTTCCATTTTGACGACGACCGGCTGAGACAGGCCGTCGGGGTGTCGCTCAATCTCATAATGTTTGTCGTGCACCATGCCACATTTGTCGTAATCTTCGGGCGGCGCGGAGTAGCGCGGGGGCTCCTCTTGCAGCGCGCAAGCTGGATATTTATCCTCATGCTCGTGCGTTCTATACTCGATCTTATCGTCATGAGGATGGGGCTCCATTTGCGGTGAATGAGCAGCCATCATCGGGTAATCCCTAACGCCCAGCGGCGGCGGACTACCCTCTCCGTACTCGTAGGAATGCCGCGGTGCGAACATCTGCCCGTCGTGTCCGTTAAGAACAGTTGTGTAGGAGTACGCTGGCTGTGTGTTGAAGCCGGGGTAGCCCCCTGCGGTGCTGGATGAGAGTAGATGATGGGAGGACAGTTCGTAGGAGTGTTGGTAGGACCAGGAGTCCGCGGGCGCCGGCAGCCCGTTCTGCGGGAAGGCGGGCAGGTTCCCCGCTATGCCTGAGAAGCCGCCGGCTAAGGTCGTTGAGCTTGGTGAACTAGAGCCTATGTAACCGGTTTTCCGTGGTGGTTCGCGTTTTCTCCACTTTGCTCTTCTGTTTTGAAACCACACCTGTGAGAGAAGACAATCGTTAGCTCATTGTAATGTGTAGGTGTATGTGATCATGATGTCATTTTCCTAGTTGAAGTTGCAGTTATATTTCTTTCAATCAGGCTTTCACGTGGTTGATCTATTTATACGTATAATTGTAAACTATATTTCAAAGTCGAATTAAATTTTATATTCCAGCTTTCCAGTCATAGATAACATTTTATTAAAATATAAAATGAGTTAGATGACAGAACATAGTCCCGACCGGCAGGGTTGGAAGCTCTACGAGTGTTATACGAGTGTTACACATTTACCTATAACGATAAAGTTGAGTAAACTCCATAATCTCATATTTAAGAATAAAGAGCTACGTACTTGTACTCGTGATTCAGAGAGGTTCAGTTTGAGAGCTAGTTCCTCCCTCGCGAACACATCGGGGTAGGGCGCCCGCTCGAACGCTCGCTCCAACTCCTCCAGCTGGTACGCCGTGAATGTAGTCCTGAGAACAATAGAAAACTTTAGTTATAAAAAGTCTAAGAGTCGTTTGAATCCCTTTTTGCAGACGTTACAAAATAAGTTTTGTAACATCTGCAAAACGGGACCTTACTTAGGTATAATATGCTAAATTGATGAGCTTTTAAAATCGCATACACATATAAAAATATTCTTTGTAAGGTGCGCCTCGGGGTTTGCCTACGACCTTTGGAATAAAAGTAGAGCTTGTACCAAAAACTTGTCTT
This sequence comes from Chloroclystis v-ata, assembly GCA_963691955.1. Taxonomy (NCBI): domain Eukaryota; kingdom Metazoa; phylum Arthropoda; class Insecta; order Lepidoptera; family Geometridae; genus Chloroclystis; species Chloroclystis v-ata. The sequence continues at coordinate 11,252,028 of OY829905.1, forward strand.
GTTTGACTTGTGAATATTCCAGCTTAAATTATGACCACTTTAGTTTAAAACAATACTATTATAAAGTGAGATAAGTTGGCAGGTAATTAAAGTGGTGGTTGGTAGCACAACGGGGGTGAATTTAGTTTCACGCTCAATCAATTTCTGCGCGTGCGCCCGCAGCCATATTGCACGCGTCAGATGGTCGTCGCGTGCGCATCTGATAAGGACTTTCCAAATTTAAATTTTGGAATATACAATGATGCTGTTGGTAAAATTAAAATTTATCGGATATCTATTGCTGGACAATCCACTCCGCAACATCTGGCTCAAGTGCTAAAACTAAGGTGTCCTGAAATTATATTTTATGAATTACTTAGGAAGCAAAATGCCTTAATGTCATAGTTTTTAAGTGAAACGTATGTATTTTCACCAAGCATAATGTATTTTTGCTTTATTAGTAATTTATAATAAAGCTCAGAATACTGGGCATGTGTCTTACTTTCTTGTCTGTCCGGGATGACCATTGCCCTAAAAACCGTTTATAATATCTTGATGCCGAATATTAGAATCAATGGTAAGAATTAGGGATTGCAATCCGGAAAACCGGATCCGGTAATCCGGCGGATCCGGCATCATTTCATGGTTACCGGATCCGGAGACCGGATCCGGTGCTAGCAGTTTGTGGGAAAATGTGATAATTTTTGCCATTCATTTGTTCGACAGATTCATCAAATCATGTTGGTATCTGTCATTATCATAAAAACCAATAAGTCTTGTTTGTTAGCATTCTCAAATACTTTAATTAATGATTTTGATCTCATTTCAGTTAATTACGTAAGAATATTTCACTTTAAAAATTTTCGTGAGTTATACTACAAAAAAAAGATTCAAAAGATTCGTTTATTTGGCCCTATTTATAACAGAGGTTGTTATACTGGGCAAGTCTTTATCATACAATTTCAACATATCCATACATTATTAAGATTTTAATATAATAGTGAGTGAGTACTAATCATTAACTATTCATTTTATAAAACGGGAATTACTCACGTATTTGCACAGGAGTTAAACAACTCTCGACGTAAGGTACGTATGGTTAATTGTATCTAATTATTAGATATTATTTATTGTTACTTACTTGATAATTGATATTTTTCTTATCAATTGAACTATCTGTGAAAGTGAAATCTATAAAGAGCTGTCTTTAAATCTATCTGAGCTACTAACGAGTAACGACGTAACGACGTCGTAAAATTATTATCTACACTACACTACTACAATTTTTATTGTTGATTTTGTCTTAACATTGGTTAGGAAATAAAGTCGATTTTATATATTTGCGATTTATTTTGTATAAACTACCTACATATAAGTGCAGTGACACTTGATTAACTCACTTATTGTGTACTAAAAATCGAAAATCATCTTGATTTAATCAATCCGTCAATCCGGCCGGATCCGGTCGGATCCGGCCGGATTCATGGGAATCCGGTAAAATCCGGCCGGATTGAAAATGACGCCGGATTGCAATCCCTAGTAAGAATACGTCCAAAAAAATCCAGTGTATGAAAAACATTGGGTATATGAAAAAAAGCATTCAGTTTTGAATTCATATCGTTTAAATGCCTGTCCAAGCATCCACCTATCAATCCAAAAAAACAAACTAAGCATAAACATTTCCATTTTACGAACAATTGCCTTCACGCGATCTAAAACACAGATACTATCAAAGCTACCCTCCATGCTAATTATTATTTAATCTGTGCCCCGGTCAGTGATCGCGAGATGCCATCACGATAAACCAATTGACTCGACTCCCTACAGTCATAGGGGTAATTAATATAAGCGAATATGAGTCTTTGTATATACTGCAGGCGCCAGCATCTACTTATGACGCCCCACTGTGTTTTGAGTCTTATTGTAGTGAAGTTAAGTTCCATTTAGTTTGGAAACAACAGGATTTTAACCCTTATCTGGAAAGTCTCAAGACTGGTGTTTATGTTAGGATTGATTGGCGTGTTGTATGTTGATGTTGATCCTTAGGGTAAAGTACCATTAACGTTTCTGTTGAATTCTGAAGGTTCTGCTATTATTTTCTCTTCTTAATTCACCCTTATAGTTCCGCTGAATTCTTTTACAATATTTATTGATATGTATAATCGGAATAAGAAATGATCTTATCTTAAAGCCGTTGAGATTCAAATAGAAACAATAACAAAATACTGGGCTTGATTAATAAACTTATGTTTATGAAAATTATATTTATGTAAGAAGTAGATATATTTTGTACAATTAGTATGTTTACTCTAACAATAAAAACAAGTGATATAATTCCGTAAAATTATTATTGTTTACATTATGTCATTAGGTATCCATCATCTTCATAAGCACAATGTAACATAAGTGTTAATTCATTCATCATCATATGATCAGCCTTCTGATGTCCACTGCTGGACAAAGGCCTCCCTTAAAGATATTCAGTTGTTTCAGTCTACATAATGTTTCGGTTTTCATATGTGTTTAAATTAATTTATTCTATTTACCTATTTATTTAGATCTCATTATTAGTAATGGAAATAAGGTAAGACATTCAAAAAATAATGAGTCATTGTTTAGTTAGTCTTATATGTTACCTGTATGGAAAGTTTAATATTTAACATCATTCGATTTAATTTACGTAAAACAAAACGATTTGAATCATCAAAGTGCGTCGGCGCTCCATATGCCGTCATTGCATTTAAAATGTCATCGTATTAGTTATGCAAATAATAAGTTGGGGTGCGCAAGAGTGGATTCCGATGGTGTTGTAATTGGTATGGGGTGGCGCCCTTATCGCTCACCTGTGCTCGTTTTGTACAAGAGAGAGGACACGTGGCGAGTTTATAGTTTAATAATAGTTTTGTAGGTGTTACGTCGATTACTTTAATTAAGTGTTTGATATAAGAGTTAAACCTGAAATATAAAGTTAAAAACATTTAAGTGTTACTATTTGATTTAAGTGCCTGTTTATTTAAATTAAGCACATTTATTCGTATTTTTATTTTAATTAATTTAATTTTACAATGTGATAGTAAAAAAATGCAGTATCAGAATCTTTTAAAACGAACCCTCCAGAAATATTATTTTCACGTGTGTTTATTAAATTAATAATATTTTATCTCAAATAACATAATTATCGTTAAAATAAATTTATTATTTTAAATGGAGTACATATCGGAGCAGGTTTTGATTTTTAAATCTAAAATAAAATTTTCATGTTTTTCGTAGCGCTCTACGAGTTGAGTAGAGTTCTACACATAGCGCTACGCAGACGTTCTACGAAAAAAGGGCTACGAGGGAGGGTGTTTCAATTCTGCAAGTTGTTGTAACAATTACTTATCACTTCTCTGTTATCAAATTTTTTCAAATCTTATATAGTTTTACATAAGTTGTACATAAGAATTATATAAAGATGCATTTCTTCAAAGGGACGTGGGAGCTTCACCGACGTTCAGTAGGATTTTCACCGGGGACAAACCGCTTTGCAGGAAATATATAGCCTATCATCATCACCCCTATTTACATTCCCACTCACAGGTACTTCTCTCTTGAAGGGCGGGTTGGTGAATCACACATGTCCGTCAAACTTTTCAAAGTTCTTAGAATATGCCGGTTTCCTCACGATGTTTGCCTTCACAGTTAGTGAACGTGTTTACAAAGCGCTCATACATTTTTCAAGAAGGAAAACCCAGAGATGCGTGGCGGGATTTGAACCCATGACTTTCGGAATGAGAGTTGAGTGTTATTTGAAACTATAACTTTATAAAAAAAATATATTATAGAACTAAAATTATAAAAAAAATAGCTGGGCCCAAAGTAATGTTAGAGGGAGTCTTTGTATTAGATCGGCAAACATATAAAAAACTAAGTAGGTATTGACTCATACCTGTTGAAGATCTGTTTCTCTGTAAGCTGTAAGGTACGTCTTCGACGATATTATAGTATAAGCTACTGCTTACCTGGTTTTTTTCTTCTTTATCCCATTGTTATCCGTCTTCTTCTTCTCACTCTTCTTGGTCGGCGGCGGCGGCGCGTGCGAGGGTTGCGCCTCCACCGACTGCAGCAACAGCGGCTCTTCCTTCCTCTTATCCGGGAACACCGGCAACTCGTCCCTGAAGGGCAGGTCGCCGACCGAGCCCGCCATGACCTGCACGTGGCGGTCCTTCTGGAAGTCCCCGAACATGTGGTCCTCGAAGGGCGCCTGGTCCATGGCTAGCGGCGGCTCGAAGGAGCACTCGTACCGGCCGCTGAGCCCCGCCGAGCCCTCGCACACGTACATGTAGGGAGCGGGCGGCGGCCGACCCGCTACCTCGCGCACCTCGCTTCCCTCCGTCTTCACAACTTCACTATAATTCCACGAGACGCGACCGTACGTATCCGAGTCCGTACCGGTTAAATGGCTTTAATCAGCTTTAACGAACTAACAGAATTTACCCCGCGGTTGGTCAATTTATATTTCCATAATACGAAGCGCGATGCTGACGCAGAGCCAATGTGGTGTGTGCGATTAGGTCGAGAGTGGGGTCGCTAGTGGAATTTTGGTCTCTATCAGGCGGGTGGAGAAGAGAAAATGGATGCAGTTTCACTGGCGCTTACGTCTTTAAGTCGGCGGGCGACTGGCCAATGGCAGCGTCGCGAGGGCCACGCCCAGGCAGCCCCCGAGCTGCGGGTATCGCGCGCGCAGACCATGCGGGATTCTCACAAACTCACCCGATATTTTGTTTGTATCGATGGCATTGTTTGTACCCCACCGCCCACATCATTATAGTGAAAGTCCATAACGCTTTATTGTAAATCCGTATCAACACCACTCATATGTCTAGTTCATGATTTATAGCCGTGGGAAAGGTCCTGCCAAAAATGATGAATACAAATTTGATTTGATTCCACAAGGAAGTTTTCAAAATTCTTGTTTATAAAAGCACCAATCCTTCACTTATCCTTAAATCCCTACACTACGAGATACTTGTAAAGAACCCTGACACTGAAAGCACTTAAACTTAAACTTTACTCGGGATACAAATGCGGCAGCGAGTGATCGGCGGAGTGGCGCGGGCGCACTGCCGATCGCGCAACGATCACTTAATTATTAATTAACAGTTATTGCCCCGGATTAATAATAAAACATTCGCCCTGACTATTGGCACTTAGATTAGCGTCGAGGGAGTAATGGCGCATTTCAACAATTTCGGTTGTTATTTAATTGAAGTCAATTTAGATGATCAGAGTCTATTTAGGTTGGTGCTGGCGCTCGCCAGCGGGATCCTGCTTCATTGGGCTTATTGGAGACTTTCAGGCAGCACGAATTGCACTCGTTTGATGCACTTTTAGTCGCATTTGCACATTGTTTGCGATTTGCGAACGGAGCGGAATCACTGCCGACCTCGAGCTTTATCTGTGTTTAGTGCTAGTGTTGTGACCAAAAAGGTGAAGTTTATTTTGGCAAAGTGATGTTGGAATCCATGTGACTGTCGGTAAGCGTGCTTGAGGATATTTGAAGAACCTCGCGTGATCGCCTAGCGTCAGTGGACTCAGACGCAGGTTCTCATAGACATAATACTAAATGTAAGTTCGTAGCTGAATAGTGTAGACGTCTGACATGACATGAAACGAATATTAATATAAATTACTATTGTAAACTCGAAAGCTTTATTGAACGTGACATTTATTAGTACCTACCTATTTAAATGTTCAAAAAGCATATCACACTTGGAAACTGTTGTCTTGCTTTAATGTAAGATGTACTATTGGTGAATGTAGAGTAGGTTCACTTTATTATGTTCCAAATATAAAAACCGTCTCGTTATATCTATTAAGTACTGTTTATCTAGAGCAAAAGTCGATAGCTTATTAGATTATAGATTTTAGATCGTGGTTAACTTAAAAATATTTTAATGCTCTTAACTTCTAGTTGTACAAGTTAAATAAATTGAAGGTCCAAATAAGCTTATGTATATAATATTTTTATTAACAATAACTCTACACAAATAAAACAACTGGGCGAAAGGACTTGCTTAAATAGTAGGATTTTCTATTCGGAACACAACGGGGTTAGACGTGGAAGGATTCCATTTCTATGAAATTTGTACCTATAGTAGAAGTTATTATGTTTTACACCACTCTAATGTGCTTCTAGGCACGTGTTTCTAGTAGGTATCACTCGAATTGAAAAATATCTTACAAGCTAACTGATTCAATGGTTCTAATGGTCCTCTAAATTTGATTTAAAATGACACGAAGGTCGTTATAAACAGTCAGAATATTCAATTCAATACCTACCACGTAAGTATGTAGATATACTATACAGGTATATAATTTGATTTCTTGCAATAATGTGTATAACTCACATAATACCTACCTAAAGATATCAAAAGAATACCAAATGAATTCGATATCAAAGTCTGGACCGGATGTCTTTTGTGTGACAGAATTCATATGAGCGTTTCTTGTACATATGATAATGATAAGCTTTGTATTCATGATTCTGCTTTAACAGTAGATAATCTTCTCTTGCTCTTTCTACTATTTATTTATAATTGGCGTAACCCCAAATCTAATCGAGAGAATCTACTGACTTTGAAATTTAATTGGTTTTAGAGAAGTACGCTCAAAAATTCCATATAAACTTTTAACTTAAAAACTTAATATTAATAATACTAACCCCATCCTAGGGCATGTGTCCCAGCAGTGGGAACGTAAACAGGAATGATGATGATATCTTCACATGGGCTTCTTTCTGTGTACTGTACAAGTTACTACGATCACCAATAGCTTGTTAAGTATGGTGATTGATATAGAACCAATGGGTTAGTTTCGTTTTCACCCAGTCCCGTACACCCCCGGTCCGTTTTCACCCGATTTGGTTTAGGTATAATAAATTCAATCAAAAGCATTTTTTGACGAAAAGTACTAGCAGGCACGTAAATGTGTTCGGCTTTTGTTATATTAAAATAATGGATGTAAGTTAATTATGATTATGTAAGGACAATATTATATTAATAGAGGACTTGAAATAAGTAACTAAATCATATTTAAAAGGATATTTATTTATTCGATTTTTGTTATAATATAGCACTACTACCTAGTGCTATATTGCAACAGTGTAGATAGGTAATTTTAAACAATAAACAGTCTAACTAAGTAATTTTAAACAATGTCAGATCTTGTCTTATTACACAATTAAATTTTAAAATACAGTGTTAACTAAACTCAAGTACTCTTTATAACAAAACTCAAGGGACTAAGCATTACATCACTTCAAAGAAAGAAGGAAGAATAGTAACTCATGTAAATTGTATGTAACATAAAAATACGAACATTATAAATACTCAAATTTCATAACAAAAGTGAAAACCAAATAATTTTTACTAGAACACAATTCTGAAGCACTTTTGTCTTCGCAGGTACTTGCCGTAAAAGCGGAAAAAATATTGATATAAACTTAATTGTAATCGGGTGAAAACGGACCGGGGGTGTACGGGACTGGGTGAAAACGAAACTAACCCGAACCAATTTAGGTACAAGACCCATAGGTTCATTAGGTAAAAGCATTGCCAATTAGTGACACGATACTGGATAAGTTTTAAAAATAAATAAAAAATATATAGGTATTATAATAGGTATATGGTATTATTATAGGTAATCATAACGTTCACCAAGGTGATGGTTCTCCCAGTAAGTTTGACTACCTCCGTGACGTAGCGGGCGAAGGTCTGCCTGCTACGCAAGAGGTTCAATGCCTCGGATCAAAAAATTAGTCTCTCTGGTCTAATATTTCCTTACTCGCTTCTGGTCTAATATTCCCTAACTCGGTTCGACGACTCCTACTGTAAGAAAGGGGTGATACATAATCACATACCGGCACTACACGGCCAAATTTCTGTGTACCACACCCTTACAACAGTTCCAAGTCATAACTCAAAGTAACCTCTAGAATTCCAACTGGAACATAAAGCTTATGTAGTCATATGTGAGTCATGTGACAACCAGCGTAGGCGCTTCACATAAAATCTTTCTGGCGACGGCCAAGCGACGCAGAATCTGCCGCCCGCTCAATTGAAGCAATTGCCTTTAATTGATTTCAATTGAAATGACCTCGCGCACCGGGCTCTGCTCCCGCGCTAGCCTGACACTTTTACATCTATCTTTTTGGAGCTGACGTTCAAAGATAAAATTTATTGTAGCAAGACCAGGGTTTTTAATATTTTACAAGGAAAAAAATAGTAGTAGAATGAAACCCATTAGAAAAGGAGGGGAATATGATAAAAATTAAAGGAAAAATAAATTACGGTCGATCTGAGTTCGGGAAGTGGGAGGGGGTGGGCTTTTAAGGGGAGAAAATGGTTTATCTCGATTTGCGGTGAAACTACAAGTCCTATGAAAAAAGTTATATGGCAAAGTTGTAGGTAATAAAACGATCTACAACTTTTAATTCACAACTTTTTTACATAACGTCAAAATGTATGTGAAAAATTCAAATAACTAAGTTTTTGGTTTTTTATTTCTATCTTTTTCAAAAACATTTTATTTTCTACGAAATTTGGTGAAAACTTACCTATTTATGTTCTAAATCCACTATAATGTATTTGATTAAAAATATTAATTTTTACACCTTATTTTGACTTAATTACTAAAAAAATAGACCAATTTTCAATCGAAAATTCACGTGTCAAAATATTAGCTTTTTTATAAAAATCGGTACATATGCTGTTTGTTCATTAAAATCTCTATTTTCTGATGGTTAAGAAAAATATATACATTACTATAGTAAATTATCTCAGAAAATGCAAAACACCGAAACAAAATTTGTATCATTATGTACAATTGCATCATAAAAATGTGATTTTTGCAATTTTTATTTCATATAATTGCTTATAATCCGACTTATTGCACATTATACAAACAGATTATTATATAATAATTATTATTATATAGTCTGAAAAGACAAAATCATATTTTTATGATGCAATTGTACCTAATGATACAAATTTTTGTTTCGGTTTTGTGCATTTTCTGAGAATATTTACTATCGTAATGTATATATTTTTTTTAATTATCAGAAAATAGAGATTTCAATGAACATAAAGCATAACGATTTTTATAAAAAAGCTAATATTTTGACACGTGAATTTTCGATTGAAAATTAGTCTATATTTTTGAAAATTAAGTCAAAATAAGGTGAAAACAATAATATTTTCAATCAAATAAATCACAGTGTATTTGGGACATAAATAGGTAAGTTTTCACCAAATTTCGTAGAAAAATAACAATTTTTGAAAAAGATAAATAAAAAAAACCAAAAACTTGGTTATTTGAATTTTTCACATAAGTTTTGAGGTTATGTAAAAAACTTGTGAATTAAAAGTTGTAGATCTTTATATTACCTACAACTTTGCCATTTAACTTTTTTTCATAGGACTTGCAGTTTCACCGCAAATCGAGATAAACCATTTTCTCCCCTTAAAAGCCCACCCCCTCCCACTTCCCGAACTCAGATCGACCGTAATTTATTTTTCCTTTCATATTTATCATATTCCCCTCCTTTTCTAATGGGTTTCATTCTACTACTATTTTTTTCCTTATTTGACCATTTTTGAAGCTAACTGCACTGGTCTATATAACTATACCTTTAAACTTATACCTACTAACTAACTGACTACTTATACCTACGTTTTTAGAGATACATTTTTCCTGATAGCAACAAAACTATCAAACTAATGTATATACGTTATAGACGAGACTAGTTTTGCCTGATCCTTTGTTTCATATCTTAAAATAAAAATTGTTTAGTCAACTAATTGGGTTTTATAGTATCATTTTAAGTTATTAACCTGTAATAAAAGGTTTTATTGTCAACTGAGCTAGGTCTAACTTTCTTTATATAGATAAACGAGCATCAACATATTTTTTGTGAAAACTGCGTACTTAATACAAATTGAATTTTCGTTATTTATTGCATGAATATATTATAATTTCTAAAGAAGGCGGATGGTATTCTAAGACCATTTCTTATCCTTGCCTTTACGGCCTTGTCGAAAAATTCAAAAACAAGCCTGCAATAGTTCTAGGTACATTTTATATGAAATATATTAATATATATTAAATATTTTAATATACTTACCTACTGCTAAACAGAGTAGACTTTTAATATACTTATAAAACATTGATTCCATCCTGTAAAATAAGTTCAAATCGATGTGGAATGCCTAGAATTTATTTCGATAACTTGATGACTGATTCCTTATTGAATTTAATCTTATTCAAAACTACATAATATGTTCTTGGTGTAGAATCTTTATTAAATATAACCATTATACAACTAAATATAAATAGTAGAAACGTTAGTGGCCGATCAATCGTCCAGAATATTAATAGTGCCAGAGACAAGTTACTAATATTAAGCTTTCATATAATAATAAAAATTATATATGCATTTATTCAGTAACTTGGTGGTTTTACATGAGTGATAATTGTAGAGACCTTTTTGTGCTCGAAGGTCTCGCTCTTGCATAAAAATTAGTTTATTACATGAAGAAGTGACCTAATCATGGAAATACAGAATCTCTAATAGCTTGTCTCTACTAACAATCATATCCCAAAAATAGAGTAAATGAACTCGATTTGAATGTCCACAATGACGGCAGCCGCTAAGAGATATACACATTTTGGCACGTGTCCTATCCGGTGTTCAATTGGACTTAATTAGGAAATGGCGGCGCGGGGCGGGGGACCTGTACGATCGTCTCATTTAGATTACAATCACGAAAATAAAATTTCATAATTTGTTGTTGGTTAATTGGATCAACTCACTTTGTCTTTCGTTTTATATTCTTCAATTTCTTGCTTGTACCTTCCCAGAAATGTCTTGGCTTGCTCATATCTACTTTGTCCTTCTTATTTGTCTCTTCGTCTTCCCTGATTGGGCTTAAACGTTGTTGTCTTGGTCTGCTAGTACTTGTTTTGCGGCTGCCGTGATCTTCTTTTTCTACTGATTCAATTTTATTTAACGACGTATTTGAGTGGATAAATGTTGGACGATCCTTAAATCTTATTCGTCTTGGAGTGGATAACCTGTTTAGATTCCTAGATTGTTTCGCGGGTTCAGACTTTTCTAATTCTGTTTTGAGCTTAGGGAATTTTTCGCTCTGGATTACTGGTATTTCGACCCTTGCAGAGTCACTATTCGATTGATCGGAGGATGATGTGAATTGCGTACTATAAAGTACTTTTTCTTGATTTAAGTATTCATACGAAGACGTTGATCTACTCTCTCGGAAAAAGTTCAAAGCGCTCAATTCCTCTTCTGGGAACGGTTCATCCAATGTAATTATCGAGTCTCTTATGATTATGGGAGGGTGCTTTGATTTTTTTAATTCCTTGTCCACAGTTTTGGACGTTTGTGTTTTAGGTTCTTCCCGTTTTACAATTCTTTGAGTCATTTCCAGACTATTCCCGGTTTGTACGGAGATATCGATAGTTGTTTTCTGCCCAATACGAGATATCTCAGATCGTGTATAAGAATAATTCCTTTTAAAATCTTTTAGATCTAAATCATGATTAAATTCGTGCTCACTTCCTTCTGTATGTTGTTTTCGTCGGAAACAACAACAACATTTTGTCCATAATCTGCGGCATAGTCCTATTTGTTGTCCTTCAAAGTCAAATCCAGTACCCAATTCATCTGTAGGAATAGAGGTGTAGAACAGCTTATCATGTTCTCGTGGAGATTGCATTACTGTTTCCAAGTATAATCTGGAACCGGCAAAACAACTCTTTTAATTATTAAGTTACTAAAGTTACATTTGCCGTGTATGATAGATATTTGTAAATTTTACATTATTCTAAATACATTATACAGGACGTAATTGTAATAATCTTTTTAGCTGTATATAGTTCAGTAAAATGCTCCATCTACGATATTTAAGATAATTTTTTCCATGCCATGTGGCATGGCCGTGGGACTCCATGTATCATATGTTTACTGTTAAAAGGCATAGGTTTGGTCTTTTCAGGTTCACAGTTGTTTTCGCCTACCTCTTCCTCATAGGGTAGTTATTGGCAAAATAATACCCGAATTAAGTTTACATAATAAAACGGTTGATACCTACTGCAAGAATTTGAAATTTTAAAAAAATCTGCAAAACATATCCTTTCACTGAATATCAACTAACATATTTTCAACCCCATGAGTATAAATAAAGAAGGCATCAGCAACTTTGGGAACGCATCGCTTCACCCAATAATGTATGGCATAAAATATAGTCAACAAAACTGCTAAGACAGTTAAAGCTGCCATGCAGACATTTCTTTGGAGTCCAGAGAGTGCGCACATTAGTCGATCTTCATCGTATATATCTGAAAAATAATGTAGATTTCAGTACTTTCCTATTGCTCATAACACAACAAACCACATTACCGCGCTTACCATACAAACAATAGTTAAATTATGCATGTCATTAAACCAACAAATGTGCTGTATGTGAAAATAAGGACCAACGAATTCGTCAATATCACAAATCATCCATCCACCAACGAAATGTTGGTAGACTTTTCTTACTACTTTAGTTTGCTTTATTTTTATACACAATCTTGCATTTTTTGTGTAAATAGGTATAAGTTAGAAGGTATTACTTACTATAAGAACCACAATTAGGCACCCCGTCGCAAGCTGCCAATGAGTCTACACAAACTCTGGTCCCCGATACTTGGCATTCTAACTGCGAATCGGTGCATTGCGTGTCATTGGTCAACAGCGTCCTGGCACGAGTAAGGATTATCGACATGCTACTGAGCTGTAACAAAGAATAACCAACAGCGATTTGGACATGCGTGGAGAGGGCTCTACCTTATTTTATGAATATACTTAAATACTTTTTATACTCTGAACAAAACAGATTGGATTTTTCCACGGGGTGCGGGGTGGTATGGGCAAGTTCCTGGGAGACAAAGTGGACCTTAACACATCAATGCCCAAGCTCAACAAAGATACATTGACAATACATCTATACAACAAAACAAGATTTGTCTTGTTATACCGATGTCACACTTTGCTCTCCCAAGGGTGCCGTAGATACGAGCGTGTGTCATGGGCACAGATTTGTACTGCGGAAAAACACCTTTGTTTACGAGAAATTACGTTATAACTTACATCTACGGTATCATTCTTTAGTGTTTACGTATGCAGATACGACGTAGATACAATTATAATTCTAGTCTAGAGTTATCGTGCAACCGTTGAAAGGTTAATACAAGTAGGTATATTTAGTATACAATGACGCCACATCATTTAATGAAAGGGTGATAGAACATTCGATTCGGATTCCAATGTATACTCGTACTCACAGTAAAATTGTTCAAAGATAAAACCACCCGAGATGAGTTAAATAAATAAACGTCTCTCCGATGTGGGTAGGCTTCTCGGCAAATGTCGTATACAACTGGTCCGACGTAATGTTTTAGATAGCGCAAAGCAACCCGGCTATACATCTGTGGAATTTTAAGAACGACACTTTACTCTTCTTTATTACGTTTTGACATTTATTTATTTATTCAAAATGCACAGCCCTTAAAAATATATACAACATTGTCTCATATAACAGAACTTACGGCCAAAAAAACAATCCATATTACTTCACTTAGTAGTGCACAGGTCTTTCCAGTAGAACCCATTGCATGCATGTTTTATCTCCAGGTACCTACTATACAAAAATAAGTCGCCTTTTCCTTCCTGACCTATAACTCCAGAACGCACGAACCGATTTCCATAATTTTGCATTCGTTGGCAGAAGGGCTCAGTGAGGTTTATAGCAAAGAAAATTTTGGGAAAGTTTAAAACGCGAGCGAAGCCGCAGGGCGGAAAGCTAGTTGTCTATATAACCGTGTATTTTTTTTTTAATTAGAAGAACAAGGCTTTGTCGCTGAGCGACCACATCGCCTTATCCGGAAAACTGTGTATTTTATAGCAGTGTTTTTGTAGTTAAGGTAAACAAAAATACCCATGAAAGGAAGGACCTACCTTATCGTCGTTCGGCAATCAATACCGCGAAATCTGTGATCGTTATCGAAAATAAACGTGTAAATGATACTGTACACTATAATTAATTAAAAATAAAGTATTTTAATCTATGTGTTACTATGGTATGAATACAATGTTTTTTCAATATTACAGAACACGTAGAATCAAATATAAACAAAAATAGGTCAAAAATGTCGCTTTCGCAGTATTGAATAACTAACGACGATATGATGTTGCGCAAAAAGCCAAAGGAGATATCTAGTTTTAAAAACACTTACGTCATCGTCTTGTAGTTCGACGAGTCTAGCGAATTGTTGCATATCGCCGAGATTGTAAGGTTTCTTCTTTGTGGTAGGAGACGTGCCCATGGTAGTCAACCGGTGGGGACGCCCGTTCTGTATCGCTATTGAGTGGATGGCCTTTTTCCTTCGCTTCAAACTATCATTTATAGAAGATAAGACTTAGATATACATTTATTTAATCACACACATAAAGAAACAATACATTATACGCATTATTATTATTATTTATTATTATTACGGGGCTAGATGTCGTTGTGTAAATTGTCCAGCAATATTTATTTATTTATTTATTTTTATTATGCATCTCTATTAAAATCAATAAAAAAAACATGTTACCTAAGATTAAGATAAGATCTAAGATTTGCTAATAAAAATGCTGTGTTAATGCATTTAGTTATCCAATAATTCGACAAAACATTTTACAGCCGACAGCATTTCCCACATGTTGAATACGGCACATAATTATTGTGTGGCCTATATAGTGGAGCTCATGAACACTTACGGCTTCCTATATATTTCGTTGAGCGTTGACTTTATACTCTGCGGTGACTGGTTTAAAAGCTCGGCCATGTTAGGCGCTACTTGCACGATATTCTCCCAAGATTCGTGGTCCACCAATGATACTGGTTGAGATTCTCTAAAATTATTGTTAAATCGCTATTATGCATTATATATCTAATATCATAAATTAGTAATATTAATTAACTTAAACATAAAATAGCATGGTCGTTCTAAATTATACTTATCAGTTACTTTTTCTAATAAAGATGTTCTAATAAACGTATGCTGCGTCTACCAGGAAACAAAATCGACCTACAAATTGAAAAAAATCATAAAAACCTATTTAAAAAAATCTACTTTGAACTTTGATTCAGGATTATTATATGTTAACTCACTTTGTTACAGGTGTAAATGTAGGAAAATCGGACACCATAAATTTTGTGGTTTTTGTTGATGCCGAACTGTTATTTTTTGTGTAGAATTTGTCATACAGCGATAATTTAGATTCCAAGTATACTAAAATAAGGACAATTTTATATTAAATTATGGTATCCAGGATAAGGAAGTTATTATTTAAAGTAAAAGTATATATCATATTTAGGTTTTTCCTACCTCATTAAACATCTGGCCTAAAAAAGATTTACCTACTGGCTAAAATTAACGAACGGATCGCCATAGTTAATAAATTATGTAAATAGGTCTCAAGGAATCCGTATAATAACCATGCCACTAGGCTACTTCCCTTCAAACTTCCCTTTTTTAATTAACGTTTTTGTTGAAGTAGATAGAGATATTTAGATAGATAGATGAAGGTCACTGACATAAGTACGTAGGTATATTATTTAAATACAAACTGCTTCGATTATGTTCTTGGCTTGCTATATATTCCGCAATTCTTGACGTATTGGTATATTTCATATTATTAACTTCATAGTCTTTTTGCTTAGTGAGGTGTTCAATTAGTTCTTCAATAGTTTTCCAAGATGCAGGATTAGGAGGATTATTCAGTTTATGGTTCAATGTGGACCTTGTAGTAGGAAATTCGTACTTTGTGAAAACGCTTCTTCTTATTGTTGTCGTTTTTGAACTTGTTTTTATAGGAAGAAATCTAAAGCAAAAACATGTTTACATCTTTTGTTTTCCCGCGAGATGACGTATAACCCTTACAAACCTATTATTATATTTTTCCTGTGTTGTTTTTGTCGGATTACCTAGTTTAATATTTTCATCCTATATGTTATACCTATTACATGAGTAATACCTAACGCGTGATCGTGAAGAATAGGTAGTTGTACCTACCTACAAACCTAGTTGTAGGTTATACATAGTCTATACAAACTTTGTCGCATTAATAGCATATTAGTTATTTTGATATTTATAGATTTGTATAGACACAACAACGATTGGGCAGCCACAAATTACATAAGAAAATGTAATATAACTGAAACATTGGTATATGCATAAATATTTTAAACATAATCTTTAGTTAGACAAACACCAATATTACCTAGCCAAAAATGTTAGTCAACATTTAAAAGCTAGAACTTTGAAAGCTAGAGCTAGAAAAGCGAAACTTTTATTAAAACGCTTAAAAATAAATCTTATTCTAATATGTATGTTCAATCACAATGTACATGTTGTGGACGTGTACCATTTTGATGGTAGATATATCGTGATAGGTGTTTTTTTTGTAACCAAATGATAACTTACTTATTCTTAGAAGTGTGTATTTTTCCAAAATGTAGGCGTCTGTTTACGTTAGGTTTATATTTATTTTTTATTACCGGTGTTACTGGGGGTTGTGTTAACCTGAAATATAAAATATAAATGAAACTTGTCTTTTATTTAAAAACCTATTCAATATTTATGATTATTATTAACATTTCCACTGTGAAGGTTGAACCCCGCCAGGCACGATTTTATGTTTAAAAACAATTGTGCGCTTTAAAAAACACGGGCTTCAACAGTGAAGGCTAACATCGTGAGGAAACCTATTCAGAGAACTTTGAATAGTTTGAAGGACATGACTGTGTCATTCACCAACCCGAACTTGTACAGCGTAAATTACGGCTCTTCCTTCCAGAGAGAAGTCCCTGTGTCCCGCAATGGGAACGTAAATAAAGGTGTTTATAGTTACCTGATGTCTGGGGTGAAGTCCTCCATTATATCGATGTCATAACGATCCTCCTTATCCTCGCCTTCTTTCCTCGAGCCCGGCTGTTTCTTTACCAGCAGCTCTACCAAGGGCATTATACTGGTATCGTACTTTTCTCCAGCTCTATACAAAACGAAATAAATAATAGTAATCGTTTTTATATGGGAAGTAAGTATAATAAATAAGGCATCAGATATTTAGTAATTATTAATGCTTTATCACATTATTCGATTATACGTAGAAAACATGCGCAGCAAAAATCTTGATCCAAAAAACATAATTTGTTTCGAATCAGGAATCAAACCCGCAAACTCTACCATCACGCTTCGCCAGAAAATTTTGTCATACATAGGTATCACCAGACAAATAAAGAAAGATATTTTTGTTTGTAGTAGTACATACAAGCAAAAATATCTTTCTTTAATTGTCTGGTGATACTATGTATTACTTTGTTTCTTCTTGCTGTATTTTGAGATACAACTCAAGTTTGTAAGTTTGTCTTGGTAAGTTTGTAAAGGAGATAGCGAGCTTGTAGGTTGCTACGAAAGTGAGATACATAGCTTCGTTCAACACGTTCTGCAAAGACTAAGAAAAGATATGTGGTGCGCGTTGAGATCTTTTCTTTGCTACGAAGAAACCTCGTAGCACTCTCTACGCTCGGCTCTACGAAACTTCAACATTTAGAGTGGGACAGGGGTTCTATAAAAAAATAAATTAAACAAAGCTGGATTCACATAGCAACATCCCCGTGGTAAGCTTGTGTTCCAAAAATATTGTAGTATATCAAAAATATTGTATATTTAATGAATGATCTATTAGGTACCCTTACAATAGTTAGACAATAGATGTTGCTTTGCGAAAAAATTATACAAATACAGTTACTAACATTGGGGTAACATCGAACTGGTAGTCAAACGCAGCTTCATAATCGAAGGATTTGTCAGTTTTCCCATCACCGGGCTCCAGTATCCCTGAAACCTCCACCAGAGGGATTTCAACGACTATCGTATTCTCAGTCGGTGCATTCTTCGTAGAAATATTCGCAGTGGATGTCGTGGTTGTTGTGGTAGTTCGCCTGTTGAAATCGTTTGAATTGGACGTAAGTATTTTATTTTATGAGCCGTGTTGGTTAAATTTAGCACACTCAGCTTTCAACTGGTCGTGTGATCAAACCTCGGCGCGAACATGGCTTTTTCTTCGTGACGATTTTATGTGCATTTTATAAACACGTGATCAAACATAGTGAGGAAACCGGCATGTTCTGAGAACTATAAAAGGTTTGAAGAATATGTGATATTTACCAAACCGCACATGCGTGGTGAATAAAGACCAATGTTTCTCCTAAAAAGTAGGAACGTAAATAGGGGTGATTATGATGATAATGATTTTATTTTCCCGAGTGATGTAAGTACTATACTACCTTGCTGGATCAGACGATTATCTAAAGAACCAGAAGACAGTAGTACTGTAAAAACTTACTGAGATATCAAATCCACCAAGACCTATAATGAGCTATATTTTAGAGACCTATCGCTACTTTAGGTATATTCTAACCAATTTTCTAAAATAATCATCATTATTTCATATTAAAACTTACAAGATCTTTCGTTTAGTAGTAGTAGGTTCCGTAGACTTAAGTGTATAAAACTTAATAGGAGTAGATTCATGCTTGAACAAGTCTTCAGGTATGGGACCCCAGTACCCTCCAAAGGTCTCCCCCATCTCATAGACTGTAAAGGGGGGGGCGTTCTGGTCACAAGACTCTTTTATTTCCGGCTCAAGGGGAAGGTCCACAACCATAACCATGTTGCTGCCAGATTCTGACCTTTTAGAAAAGGAACTGTTTCAGCAACATCAATTGTCTGGGTGTTATATATGTATAATAAAAAAAATATCTATCTATGTATGTATTTTATATTAAGTATATCAGAAATCTAGCACCCGTAACACAAGCTTCGAGCTTACCACGGGGCTAGATGTCGCTGTGTAAAAATTGTCCAGTAATATTTATTTATTTAATTGTATTTAGTACCTATATATATTTATTTATGCATTGCAACATAACGATTTAAATGTTTAAACATATGCAATTTATAAGTATTAGTACACCACTCCCAATAAATATCATCTCTCTTTTCCATCCAAAGGTTGCCTGGAAGAGATCGCTCTTTAGCGATAAGGCCGCCTATTGTACGTCTCTTTTTATGTTACATTCACGTGTTTTGTTTTTGTATTGTATTGTAATATTTTTTTATTGGTGTGTGTAATAAAGAATTATTTTATCTTAATATACACCTTATTTAAAAGGTGTAACTTTAAAGTAAATCTTAATCGTTTTTAATGGTTGTCTTTTAACATATCATACGCGTAAGTTTGTATGCAAGGCTGGATGTAGGTACTGTTTCACGCTAAAACTACTGAACGGATTTGTTTGTTTGTAATGAATAGGCTCCTAAACTACTGGTCCGATTTCAAAAATTCTTTCACCTTTGGAAAGCTACATTATCCCCGAGTAACATAGGCTATATATAGCAAAGAAAATTGCGGGAAAGTGTAAAACGCGGGCGAAGCCGCAGGGCGGAAAGCTAGTAGTTTATATAATAAGATGGCTTATAATCTTCCTCGATAAGGCACTTGTCCCACCAACGGCGAGTACGCGCAATCAAACAAACTTTTAGCATTCTAATATTAGCATCTACATAAATATGTATATTTACAATTACTTACCTGACACTTATGAAACAATTATACGGTAAGTCAAGCTTAGCGAAATACAGAATTAAAGCACTGGCCTCTAAAACATGTCTGCCCAGGAAAATTGACGGTATCACTCTTCTCTTACATAGTTCTGACATATCCTTTTCATGGTAGTTATTCTTGATTTCTAATGATTTAATGATTCTAGGCAATATTAACGTAAATAGGAAAATTAAATGTGATAAATTCATTTTCTGTTGTAGGACACGCACTCAACTCAGACAAATCTTGCCATGGCCATCGTGATTATGGTTAGAATATTTAGAAATCAAATAAATTATGGTGGTAAAAATTACATACATAATTCGGTACATTAGCAAAGTTAGGAATTAGCATAGACTCATGCCGTAGTACATAATACATATACATGTATGTACGTACCGTACCTACCGCTCGTGACTTAGCCTTCGATACCTATACCTACAAGGTAATGGAATTTCCCCTGGATGAAATACGTTTTATTTAACAAGTATCTACATATTTAAGTGTCTAATAAATAAACTATTCAGGTATCCATCCAACTTTAAACCTATAGGTACCTACAAACTATCTCCTTTATAATATTCTTATTCATATAATGACATACAAACGTTTTATCAAATATTTATGACCGCGGCTTCGCCCGCTTTATTGCCATGTTTTATTTTCTTTGCTGTATTGTCACGAGTAAGCTATCAAAGAACAGAGAATCAGATCTTAAAAATCTTTGCTCGGCCCTGTAATAAATTATTATTGATATTGTGAATGTAATGGAGTAGTAGTAGAGTAGGTACCTATTGAAAGCGGGGACACATCATAGGGGTCGCGTGACCCGCAGCAAAGCTACTGAGCAAGCTTTTTATGGGAGCCATTTCTGCAGAAGGGGCCGATATAGACATCGAGTAGTATTATCTTACCTATTAACCTAAGAGCCCGTGATGGCCAGACCTTCCTTTAATTCACAAGCGTGAAAATTCTTTCATGTGTATGTCTAACATAGGTAAGAATAACCCCCAAACATGAAACCTGGATCGTGGTTCCTTTGGGAGATAACAGGTAAAAGGTTGTTATTGTTGCAGGCTCTTGGTCTATATGTATGTATGTAAACAAACGTACCTACCTTCTAGAATAGAATAGAACACTTA
The DNA here is from genome assembly GCA_963691955.1 of Chloroclystis v-ata. Taxonomy (NCBI): domain Eukaryota; kingdom Metazoa; phylum Arthropoda; class Insecta; order Lepidoptera; family Geometridae; genus Chloroclystis; species Chloroclystis v-ata. The sequence goes on from OY829905.1 coordinate 11,272,902, forward strand.
TACTTTATTGCACACCATAAACAGAAACATATAATATAAACTTAGGACTTAAACATTTGGAGTACAATGGGCGGCCTTATCGCTGTGAGCGATATACTAGTGGTGGCAGTGGTGTGATATACTAAATACACAATTAGGTACAATATGAATATTTCACTTTCAAATGAACTTCACTTTTAACAATATGAATATATTATAATACCACAACTTTATAATTCTACCTACATATAAGATCTAAGTAGGTATAGTAAAACCATTTCTAAAATGTACGCCCCTCCACCGAATTCTGTATTTTTTTTTTCTGTGTATTCTGTTTTTCTGTATTTCCTCTCACACGTTGAAATCATCACGGTTTTGTGGAGGAGAGTTCATTTTTAGAATGGTTTTACTATACCTACCTAATTAGTTGACGGTGGATAGGTACCTACCAAATATGATCGGTTTTAAATTTCTTAACCAAAACATTTAACACAAGCTAAGTGCAAAGGACATTGTTGCCTTATTGTTACATACTCTAGCTGCCTGTGCCTACCACCACCCATCGTGTCGTGTGGTGTGATGAGGAAGGCGGTTTAGCTTAGAGTGCTTAATGCTTATCCACCATCACCATAGACTATGGCAACATGCTGCGTTTTATATCCTCCAATCTGGAAGATTTCTTGTAGAACAGCTAAATTAGTGTATGGTCAAACGTAAGCTTAACAAGGTAACTCTAGTTGAAAAGGACCCTTGTTGTTCAGGAAATCTGAAACACTACCTTCTTTCAAATTTTGTAACGCCATCTATCCGCTAAAACCTAAAAGGCTGGGTTGACTATGACAACGCATGTCAAACGTCACTAAGAAGTCAAAGTCAAATAAACAGCTGATCGTCCTACTACGAATCGTCAAAATAAAGAAATTTCTATTGGAATACATACATAGTGTTTTCATTTTCATTCAGTATTACATAAAAATAAACATGCCTATTACAGATTATGTATCTTCCCTTGCAGAAAATCCTTACTTCGGGGCTGGTTTTGGTCTATTTGGGATAGGAGCTGGAGCCGCGGTATTGCGAAAAGGTTTTCAAACTTCTGTGTTACTATTTCGGCGGCATTGCATGATTACTCTTGAAGTTCCATGCCGTGATAAATCCTACCAGTGGCTTTTACAGTGGATCACTCAAAAAGGAGCAAAGCACACTCAACATCTAAGTGTAGAAACTTCTTTTCTGCAGAAGGATACTGGACAAATTAAAACAAAATATGACTTCATCCCCAGTGTCGGTCAACATTTCTTCAGGTACATATCCTTTTATGAATTAAACCTAAGCTTATATAACATTTAATAGATTCTGGAGACCTCTTTCCAGCAGTTTTGATTACATAACTATCTGATCTTATACCATAATACACAAGTTACTGATAATTACATAAGGATACTATTTTGTTTATATTTAATGGATACAACTAATTTCAGCTATGCTGGATCATGGATAAAAGTGGACAGAATAAGAGAGCAGCATACTTTAGATTTGCACATGGGTGTTCCATGGGAAACCGTCACTTTAACAGCATTTGGACGAAACAAACAACTATACTATGACATCCTTGAAGATGGTAGGTAATATTTTGTTGAGATATTAAGTTCCACTACATGGCATGCCATGATAAAACCATTTTAAATAGGTAAAATAACATGCTCACAGACAGCTAGGAAATCACATTAAGTTGGCACAGTACATACACAGAATGACCCTGCTGCCTATTTTATCATTATAATCATTTCTGCCATCAAACATCCACAGCTAGACACAGTCCTCTGTAACACAGTACAGGTAAAATTTATTTCCATGTAATCACTTATCCAAGAAACAATTAAATATATTAAAATATGTTTTTCAGCTCGTACTATGGCACTCAAGCAACATGAAGGCATGACTCTTATGTACACAGCAATGGGTTCGGATTGGCGGCAATTTGGCCATCCTCGGAAACGGCGGCCTATAGGTAGTGTTGTGCTCAGATCAGGTTTATCAACAAGAATCCTCAAAGACTGTCTAGACTTCATAGACAATCCTCAATGGTATACTGATCGTGGGATTCCTTACAGAAGAGGTAAAGATAAAACTACACACTTCACTTTGAACTTTCACTTTGATACTAAATCCTCAAGTACATTAATTAACATTTAACTAACTACTATAGTTTTAAATGGTCTCTCCATATGGAATTTGAAACAGTTCCTAAATATCAAGGTACACAAACCATTTAAGTCTTCTGATGTTACTTCTTTCATATTCTTTAATTTCGATTGCATTGTTACATATACCTAACATTAAAGTGTAGGCTAAATATTATTTTATATTAAGAATGATATATATTTATATATTTTCAGGGTATTTGTTACATGGTCCACCTGGTTGTGGCAAGTCCTCCTTCATCATGGCACTGGCTGGTGAATTGGAGTATAACATTTGTGTCCTCAACTTATCAGAAAGGGGTCTAACAGACGACAGACTCAATCATCTTCTAAGGTAAACCATACAAACTTTAACATACTTTGCTTTGTCGGTGAGCGACCGATGTGGTCGCTCAGCGACAAATCCTTATCGGGAAACAATTATAATAGGAATTATCTTAAACTAACAAAACTTAACAATTCTTATAACAAAACAAAAAATGCTTCATTCAATAAGTACATAAATAATAATAAATTGGCTAATTCCTACGGAAGGTTGCTTAAACTTAAAAGATATGCTGCCGCCGCGATAATCTCGACGTCAGCCATTGTTGCGAGTCAATCAATAAAGAAGTATGAAGGCTGAATGTAAACACCCGCTCGCGTTGAGAGCAACGTTCGCGGCAACGGCAGCGGCAGTGGCAGCGGCTGAATGTAATTTCAGGCTGGAGTGATCGCTTAAACCCAGGAAAAGTACTTACGCTACTTTTAAAAACTTTCAAAACTTATTACTTATAACGAAAATTGGAAAATGTATTATAACGTGGGCGAAGCCGCGGGGCGGAAAGCTAGTATAAAATAATCAATGTTGTATTTTTGTTTCAGTGTTGCCCCACAGCAATCAATCATCCTTCTAGAAGATATCGACGCAGCATTTCTCTCGAGAGAAGACACGCCCTCGCAGAAAGCAGCATACGAAGGGTTGAACCGCGTCACGTTCAGCGGCTTGTTGAATTGCTTGGATGGAGTAGCTTCTACTGAAGCCAGGATAGTCTTTATGACCACTAATTATTTAGAACGGTAAAAGACAAATTTATTGCGTTTTGTATATTATATTTCGGCCGCTGAGAGAATTCGTATATGACACCTATCAGTTAGACACGACCATATAAGTATTCGATTCATCATCATCCCATATCACATCTTACTATGCGCATATAATCACCCCTATTTACGTTCCCACTGCTGGGATTAAGGACTTCTCCTTTGATGAGAGAGAATAGGCCTTAACTCACTATGTTGGCTATGTGCTGGTGAATGTCAACATGTCCCTCAAACCTTTTAATTTTCTCAGAACATGCCGGTTTCCTCACGATGTGTGGGTTTAACTTCAATTAACTTCCTAATGACATTCCATATTTATACATTGATCAAGAAAATAATAAGTCTAGGAATAATTATTATATTATTATTACAGATTGGACCCTGCATTGATAAGGCCAGGTCGAGTAGACATGAAAGAATACGTGGGATATTGCGACCAGGCGCAAGTCGAACTTATGTTTTTAAGATTTTATAAAGGAGCGGAGGCTGCGGGGCACGCCAGAACATTTGCACAAACGTAAGGTCAACCATTATCCACTCCCACCACACACTTTACAACCACTATACAGAACTACATAAGGCAGAACTATTTGGCTATTCTTATTATTAATTCTGAGAGAGTTCTGCTATAGAAGCTATAGCTATAAGCTATAGCTTTGAGTACTATTTTTTCCTTACTACTCGACTTTATGCTGTATTTTTTTTCAGGGTTATAGAAAAAGGAAAAAATGTCAGTCCTGCACAAATACAAGGATATTTTATGTTCCATAAACACTCCGACACTCCGAAAGTGCTTTCAGATATTGATACAATATGGACACTTGGTTGAAGTTAATGTTATTTATATATAAAATAAAGTTAATGTTATAGATCGGATTTTATTAGTTGTATCATAAGTTCATTATATACCTACTATAACACAATGTTCTTTAAAAAGAACAATGAATATTTATTAGGACCAATATAAATGAGATATTAATGTGCCGAAGCTCGAAGCTTGTGTAAAGCTCAGTACTCACATACAGACTTACTCGATAGTACTTTCATATAATTCCAGCGAGCCTTCGAGCTGTCAGTTTTGCGGTCCACACGTTGATTTTTACTCGACTTCGAGTAAAACTATCGAGTAATACCGTTTGTGAGGACTGAGCTTTATGGGCACTAGATAATCTGATACTACATAACAGAATATACATACTCAGATAGATATTATACAAATGTATAGTACACCCTATTCACCCCTTTAAATACATCCTCAATTTTATGCAATGGCAGTCCAGTCTCCCGATTATCTGAATCTGACACGCTCAAGAAACTACAAATTTCCCGAACCTCAAACCGAGCTATCCAACTATTAGTATCAACCTTAATATATTAGATATTCAATAAGAAAAACAATACATATTACTTACACTTATTTAATAATATTCTTTAGTAGGTCCTAAGTTTATTTATACACTACTTACAGTTTACTTACTATTTACAGTCAGTCCTTAACATTTTACATCTGGTTGAGCCTAAATAAGTCACTTTGGAATGAATTTGATAGATTTTAAAAGACACAAAAAACTGTTGGTTTTATTATACACTTCGGAGCCTATTTTTTCAGCGTTCTCTAATAACTTCGATACGACATCGCCTTTACATATCTTAAGTATCTCCCATTGCCAGTTAGCAGACACCTTTGACATGTTGATATTATGATGATTACGATCTTTTATTTTTAGGCAGAATGTATTATCACAATACAATAATGTCAAGCATAGAAAAACTGGTTGTTCCTTGTTTTCTTGTTTATATAACACTTTGAATCGAATGAGAGAGAGGAATTCTGGCGATAATGAGGCCTCAGTATCCAGTAATTTCAGATTATGCACTTGCAAAAGCATTCTGAAGTAATTAAACGGAGAAGAGGTCTTAGTATTCGGTAATTCCACTGTGTCTAGTACAACATACTCATCGGTGAGAGAATCAGAGTTCTCATTTTGGGGGGGAACCAAAGTCTGGAAGGGGAAAAGATTGTTTTTCATACCATTTGAGGTATTAACATTAGCAGGCTCATTCATCCTATTTAAAGATTCCACTGATTTCACCTTTAATCTGGGGACTGAAACAGGCTTTGTGATGCTCTGGCTGGTGGCCGGAGCACTTTCAGCAGGCTTTGAGCATTCATTATCCTTCTGTGAAGTTTCTGCTAGTGAAGTTGTATTTGTTATAATTGGCATTTGGGTTGGATAATTAGACATTACTTTATCTTCACCGGACTTGAGCTCTAAAGAAGGCATGCTTGCTGCTGGTTTAAATTTCTTTACTTTAAGTTGTCTAGGATTAGCAACAGGATTTGAATTTAAAAGTTTACAGTGTGAATTATCTTCTATATTTAATAATTTTTTCATCAAAAAAGGAGGCAGTGCCTCATCAGCTGTAGATGAACCTAATCTGTGGCTTTCTTCTGATGTCGTTTCTAACTGTTGTTCAGATGAGGCTATTTCCAAATTTGATATATTTGGTTTGACATATTTCTTCTTGTACCCCTCAAAATCATTTGATGTTTTTTCAGATGAATATCTTGCTCTTGGAATTATTTTATAATAATTAGAATTATTTGTTACACTCAGGGGAGGTCTTGCCAACCAAATAATATTGAGATTCAAATGGTCTAAATACTTCATTAAACGATTACTGTTAAATCCCTTTCTGTTGATTATCTGTCTTCCAATACTGATAAGCTTTCGATTAAGCTGTTCTAGAGTAGGTTTATCAATGTGTTCATTCTGCTTTATAAACTTGGAAAGAGAATTTGAGATTATTCTGTTAACTGCAGATCTTGGAACCATATCAATTTTATTGATATTCAGTTTTCTCTTTCGTTTAGTTTCGTTTTCATCTGTACTATCAGAGTCATCAATACTGATGCATTCATTGGTTATCGAGCCATTATTTTTGTTATCTAATACAACAGTATCTGTTGAACTTCTGGAACTTGATCGTCTGACTTTAGAATTCTGATTTATATAATTAGATTGCGAGGATGTATCAGATATTTCCATGTCATTGTTATATTCATGCACATTGTTTGTCTCATCAGAGTTCTCTGCACTCTTTTTATATTTATATGCAATATAGTAATCTTCATTTCCCATAGCAATTATTTTCTTTTTACTGTACACTACATGCTTATTACTTCCTGTTAAATTGGGTTTATCATCTATTTTAGCTAGTGATACAGTACAGCTATTTTTAATGACATTAGCATACTGTGTTACAAGGGATTGGTGAATTTTCTTATGGTTTAATACTGTCTTCTTAGAAGACCAGGAGGAATGACACAATCTACATAAGTAGGTTTTTTGATACTTAGCTTTCCATTTTTTATTTGCTTTTTTTATGGGTTCTGGACTGGCTTCCTTAGAAGGTGTATCTGCAATATCTTTTTTAGACTCATCCGACGAAGAAGATACCAGTCGTCTTCTTTTATGTTTAATTTTTTTTAAATTATTTGTTTCACCATTAAGTTGAATATTCAAACTATTCAATGCTCCCGAGTTTTGTAGCTTAACAACTGGTTGTGTTACCTGGAAAGTCAAATTAAAATTAATAATAATTACAAATAACAGACTTAAAAAAGACTAATATTTATTTATGTACTAGAATAAAAAATGCTTAATTTCGGCCCCAACAAATGTTTTTAGTATGTGTTCTGGGTTACCTGGTTATATACAAATACTTTATTGATAACTGTTGTCACTGTAGATTTCTTATTCCATTGTATAATAAAAATATCTATCTATTAAGTTCAAGTTTATCAGATATCTACCCATAACACAAGCTCGGAGTTTACCACATGGCTGTATGAACTTTGTGGCAATATTTATTTATTACTTACATTACTATCCAGTTTTCTTAACTTTAGCTTTTCCTGCTTTTCAGTGTATGTGGCCTTTGTTTTGGAATAATCATTGAGCACCAATTGACATTTCTTACAAATAATTTGTGATAGGCCGTCAAATGGATCTATCTGCAAAAAAATAGTTAAGCTTATTTATTAATCTCAGTTATTTAAGTTAGATATAAGTTTAGATTGTTGTAGTGCTCCAGCGGGATTATATTGTCATATCTTAAAAGTATTATAAACCTTTAAGGTATCTTAAAGGTATTATTATACCAGATGGTAAGTGCCAAGAATGCTGGTGGTATTGCCACATTTAATGGCAATGCTAATTCATTGGCCAAAATAGAAGCCAGCATTATTATCACCCGTGGACTCAATTAGCAAGATCTTTATAAAATCTTATACCTAATTAAATATCTATTATTTAATGTCAGTAACTTACATTAATATTAAAGCAATATGATATCTGATCCCGGACCGTTGGTACTATCTGGTACATGCCGGACTCCTCCAGACATAGTCTGCATTTCATGTAGATTAGTGTATCAATTTCAACCAGACTCATATTGGTCTAGACCTGAAATTGTTATGAATGTCATTAATGGGCTCCACAATACAAGCTTTGCCTAGTATTAAATCTGCTGATATGTTCATTAATTAATTATCTAGGTACCTTTTTTTTAACAATAATGGAATAAAACTAGGTAATCAATTATGTAAATATACAATTATATTGCATGATCATAATGTCATTAAGCAACTTTTGTGTATCTTTTGTTGGAGATCCTAAATAAATAGTACCTAATGATAAATACTACAAAGAAGGTTTAGACACCTGGTCCTAAGGCTCCTTTAATTTCTGGTGCCGTTTCTAACTTGATTAGAAAAAATGACCTGTTACACTTCGTACTTCCCGCCGTTTAGTCCAATGAAACTCCATAGCAGAATCTTTTACGCGCACATACATTTTACAGTACGTACATCCACCAATACCAACAGTTTGAATTTAGTTATTTACCTTTTTGGCTTAGCTTTCTTCATTAATCGCAGTCAGCATGTGTAACCTTCTGATTTCACATTCAGTTATCAATCCTCTTGATCAGAAACTTAACATAACAAAATCAATATTTTTAGAGTACCTATGTAGGCTCCCAGACACTATATGTATCCTTCCACTATTTATGAACTTTCTAAAATAACATGATATTTTATTTATGACAAAAAACCAGCAGTCAGAGTCAGGAATAGGAATAATGATTTATTTTCTATCTCTGTTCTGTTCATTGATTTTTAAAGTGGTGGGGACGCTGAAAAAGGCAAGGCAATTGTCAAAAATGCACTCTCTTGGAGAGAAGTCATAACTCAGTTATTGTACAACACTGCCCTCTAGTGTCGAATAGTCTTCCTAATTCAGACAATTTCCTATTATCGAATGTAAACGAGAGATGGCACCACAATTGCTTAGATCAATTTTTGCAGCTGATAGCCTTGACCGACCAAATCGCCAGACTAAATTTTGTATTAAATTCTACCTCTCTCAAGCAACCAAGTACGTATGTAAAACAACATCCACCACCACCATCAATTTGGAATTCGAGATAGATATGGCTCCAGCAGAGTGCTGCTGGAAAGTGGAAACATCATTGCTTAAGGCTATTCTCACACTGACACGTGCAATAGTTGCGTGCTTAGTGGGCGTGTGACTTGCTTGGTGCCGACGCCGACGCCGTCTCCAATCGCTGCAGCTGCAACTCCGGGGCCAGAACGTGGAAAGCAGCTCGCAGGCACGGTACCTCGGCATCGAGATCGAGAGCTCGTTAAGGGTGTAGGCCCAGGTAGATCGTGCGCACCGCCCGAGTGCTCCTTCGACCCTTCTTGGACTTCCGACTGCCGCTGAGAACAAAGCTCCGATTCTACATCTCCTAAACGAGGTCCCGGCTTATCTACGCCGTGCTGCTCTGGCCTGGTAAGTGCTGGCGTCCTCGAACAACAAGAACCGCATCCAAACTCTGCTTCAACGTCTTCCGGTCGGGCTCCAGACTATTGTGGCAAATGCCCACCATCCCACTGTGCATCGGGCGGACGTGCCCATCGCCATTTATAGATGGCTGTCGATACTCCAACATAAGCAATTTCAGTAAGGGAACTTAGCTCCATATTTCGTACATTCTTCGTTCGATCAGTTCTTCTGCCAAGGATTCTAAGTTCCTTTGCTCTCTAGCAAATCTTGAGCTTAAACTTCTGAAGCTCGGTCAGCGACCATATTGTATGTGCACCGTAAGTTAGGACGGGCAGTATGCATTATGTCAACGAGTTTGCTCTTAAAGACAGCGGAATGCGCGCATTCATGAATCAAAAGCTTTTCTAGGGGTTAAAGATCCTGCGACCGTCTCCTTGCCTGATTTCCAAACGAACTAACTGGCCCAAATAAATGTACTCTTCGACATAAGTACTGTAGGTATATTCTGCTCATCTACCACAACCCTACGTTTCGTGCTATTGCATATTAACTGCGTTTTGGACAGATTCATTTAGGGTCCAACCAAATCATTTTTTATCGTCCGGTTCAGTGAATGTGGGTTCGATCGGTCGTCGAGAAACTAGGATGCGGCACTAGACAAAAAGGTTTATAAATAATTCTTCTTGGTTAATGGCTTTGCGCTTGCATACTGCTATGACTATAAATTGCCAATATTAGATAAATCTCCTTTTTATTGAAGTAGAATGATATTGGAGTGATACATTCTGCTTTGGAATTTTTGCTGTTTCTAATATTGTGTTAATAAGGTTCGTTATGTGTGGAAGTAGAGTACCTAGTTGAACCGTTATTTAAAGATTATGTGGCAACCCCGTCTTCACCAGGATTCTATTGGTATTTCATGATACTAGTCTCGAGCATCGTGCGTAATTTTCTTCCCGGTAAAGAAAGGTAAGTATCGCTTTTTTTGCAGGTACTTATCACGTGCAGGTCAAAGTTACACTTGTGTAGTTTTTGTTGGCCGTGTTTTCCGAACGACGTCCATTTTGTCACTTAGCGGACGAAACATCACAAAATTATCACCTAACTATTGGGTGATAATTTTTTTGATGTTTTGAAAACTGAAGCGCATGGAGCATTCACAGACACATCAATTATCGAAGTAAAAAGTACACATGAAAACAATAAATAAATTTAAAACTTGAATAGGCTTAGTGCTTATAGATTTAGTCGTTACAATACTGAATTCTAATCTAAATCTAAATATTTAAGAAAATACAATTATTTAGTAGGTACTTACCTACCTATTTCATGATAAAACTCTCCTGCACTGCCGGACCAACGTCACTGTCACTGCTGTGGCAGCCATCACCCAGTTATTACAACTACCTATTTAAATACTTGAATTTGTTTTAAATTATAATTAATACCTACCTTACTTACAATTACAATTTTTACTATTATTATACAATTACAACCTAATAAATTCTCAATTATTTAAACATTAATTTAAAAAGAGGACTTTATTTGTTTGTTACCGGAAATCCGTAAGAACTCATACAAGTGCTCTAGAAAGTTCGGTCTACATATTGCCATCTAGTAGTGAGTAGTAGAACTAAACTTGTGCAACATTATTTCTATTGGTTCAATACAGTAAGCACAGATGTCACTTTAAAAAAATTCAAACATGACGACGTTGCATGTGACCAAACATAGATGGCAGACAAATCAACACTTTCTCGCTACGCGACTAAAATACTAGACCAGCGAAATATGCATCAGAAATAGTTGGCATTATTTTCAATAGATAGGTATTGAATTAAATATATGTAGTTATACTATTTTTAATTATTTTGTTGACTGTAGTTTTGTTATCTGCGGCGGATTGTATCAGAAAAATATTTTAATTAGGATTACCCGTAATATAGACCAGGGTTTTTAATTTTTTACAAGGAAAAAAATAGTAGTAGAATGAAACCCATTAGAAAAGGAGGGGAATATGATAAAAATGAAAGGAAAAATAAATTACGGTCGATCTGAGTTCGGGAAGTGGGAGGGGGTGGGCTTTTAAGGGGAGAAAATGGTTTATCTCGATTTGCGGTGAAACTACAAGTCCTATGAAAAAAAATTATATGGCAAAGTTGTAGGTAATATAAAGATCTACAACTTTTAATTCACAACTTTTTTACATAAAGTCAAAATGTATGTGAAAAATTCAAATAACTAAGTTTTTGGTTTTTTATTTCTATCTTTTTCAAAAACATTTTATTTTCTACGAAATTTGGTGAAAACTTGCCTATTTATGTCCCAAATCCACTATAATTTATTTGATTAAAAATATTAAATTTTTCACCTTATTTGACTTAATTACTAAAAAAATGGACCAATTTTCAATCGAAAATTCACGTGTCAAAATATTAGCTTTTTTATAAAAATCGGTATGCTGTTTGTTCATTGAAATCTCTATTTTCTGATGGTTAAGAAAAATATATACATTACTATAGTAAATTATCTCAGAAAATGCAAAACACCGAAACAAAATTTGTATCATTATGTACAATTGCATCATAAAAATGTGATTTTTGCAATTTTTATTTTATATAATTGCTTATAATCCGACTTATTGCACATTATACAAACAGATTATTATATACTTAGTAATTATTATTATATAGGTTGAAAAGACAAAATCATATTTTTATGATGCAATTGTACCTAATGATACAAATAGTTGTTTCGGTTTTGTGCATTTTCTGAGAATATTTACTATCGTAATGTATATATTTTTTTTAATTATCAAAAAATAGAGATTTCAATGAACATAAAGCACACCGATTTTTATAAAAAAGCTAATATTTTGACATGTGAATTTTCGATTGAAAATTAGTCTATATTTTTGAAAATTAAGTCAAAATAAGGTGAAAACAATAATATTTTCAATCAAATAAAACACAGTGTATTTGGGACATAAATAGGTAAGTTTTCACCAAATTTCGTAGAAAAATAACAATTTTTGAAAAAGATAAATAAAAAAAACCAAAAACTTGGTTATTTGAATTTTTCACATAAGTTTTGAGGTTATGTAAAAAACTTGTGAAATAAAAGTTGTAGATCTTTATATTACCTACAACTTTGCCATATAACTTTTTTTCATAGGACTTGTAGTTTCACCGCAAATCGAGATAAACCATTTTCTCCCCTTAAAAGCCCACCCCCTCCCACTTCCCGAACTCAGATCGACCGTAATTTATTTTTCCTTTAATTTTTATCATATTCCCCTCCTTTTCTAATGGGTTTCATTCTACTACTATTTTTTTCCTTATTTGACCATTTTTGAAGCTAACTGCACTGGTCTAATATCCTTACAGTTCAGCAGGTAATGGTACTCGTATTTATGATAATTGAGAATAGAGGATTCAGATTCAGAGGTTCTTGAAGTCGGCGAATATCGACTGCGCTGCGCCCCCGGAGGAAGCTGCACTTTATTTTTGCGGCGGCGCCCACTTTGGTAACCACTGCCATAGGGAATAAAATACGAATCACATTAGGTATTACCTGATTTAATCTTGTCATGTCACTCTCATAAAATACCCAGACAGAAGAGATAGTTTATCAGTTATTGAGAATAAAAATCAAAATAGAAACTAATAAGTAGCAGAAAGAAATCAGGCTAGGTAAATTAATACTATCTGTGCCCACGACACATCTACGGCAGGGTGTGGCGGAGCTGCAATCTGTCGGGCTGCAGCACCGAGCTTGGGCATTGAATGCTTCTGGATGAGCTAGCTAGAGTATAGACTCTAGCTAGCTCATCATGCTATAAGTACTAAACTGTAGTTGAAGTCTATACTTCAACTACTACTATAAGTAGGTACTAAACTGTAGTTGAAGTCTATACTTCAACTACAGTTTAGTACTTATAGCATGATGAGCTAGCTAAGGTCTATACTCTAGCTTGCTCATCCAGAAAGAGCGAACGTTAGGCGCGAGTTGGTGAGGAACCTACTGGGTGTCAATACACCGCGCCCACAAGCATCGGGTAAATCGCGTGCACTACGTGGGACTCACGACTCGAGCGTATTGCGCGCGAGTTAAGCGCTCTACACACCGCCCGCCGGCCCAACCCGCCGGCCTTATTTTGTAGGCCGCCGGCTTTATTTAGTACAAAATAAGGCCGGCGGGTTAGGCCGCCGGGCTGTGCCGGCGGGCCGCCGGCTTTGGTGTGTAGAGCGCTTTAGATACTAGGCCGCCTTCCGATTGAATCTGTCACGAATGCTCGCGCGTTGGTACGCTCCTTCAGGACGCGCGAGAAAATCACGACGTATTCGCCTTTTCTCCTAGCAACGTTTGTCAGAGATCTTTTGTGCAAGCACCGAGTTCAGGTTAAAGATGGAATAGGCAAAATATTGTTTGAGATTTTATATTTAATTCATACATCTATCCATAAAGATCATAAGTAATCTTATTCCACATACATCTACAACAGAATCACGATTACAGAGAATCAAGCATAATAATACGTTTAGTAAAGTTTAACAAAGTCACATTATCGATAATAATCATATCAGAGTTCAATTGTCATTCACAAAATGCATGTCATTGAAAAAAACTTAACAAATTTATTATTTATTTAACATTTCTTGTTTTAAAAAACAAATCGTATTAGATCATGTCAATTGTTAATATTCATGTATTCAATCATACAATGTGTTATCACAGCACTTCTTTCAACTGCTTGTCAATAGGACAACTATGTACCTACAAATTATGATTCATTAATTTTCATAATCAATTATCCAGACTATATTATGTTGGTACATATGTGGCAGCCATTAAATACTCATATTGCCTTAGTTTATTCATACATCATTAATAATTATCTACGTCAAATATCGTCATTGCATTTTCTACCTATGTTGACGGCGTTTCTTTTTGTTGGTGCGTACATTTGAGTTCGAGTTTCCATTGGACGCGGCGGCGAGAGGCTGCGCCGGCGCCTGGTCCGTTTGTAAACTTTCATGGAGTTCATTGATCATTTCTTGAAGTCGGGTTTCATCATTCGTCCGATTATTGTTAGCTATCTCTTCTCGGTTCCTAGTCGCATCGCCATTGTTATTGGTAACTCTGGTATTGTTGCCACTCTGACCCAAAGCGTTAGGCCGGGCGGTCGCAGAAACCGGTCCAGTGCGAACTCTACAATTGTTATAAGTTACATTCGGTTGCCTCGCAGGAGAAGCGAGTTGCGGCCGCAGAGGGGCCGCCGACGGGATCACCGGCGGAGGGGTCACCAGCGGAGGGATCACGGCAGGCGGGGCAGTAACATTCTCCCCACCCGGGTTCTCTCTGAACGCCTGTCGCAGGCGCTGTCTCATGCGCCTGCGTGCGTTGCGCGAGAGGGGGACCGCTTCGAGCGGCATCACGATGGGCTCGGGGGGCGGCACGGGGCGCGGCGCCTCGGGCTCCGCGGGCGGGAGGGTAGGAGGCTCGCGCACCTCGCGGACGGCGGCGGGGGTCGGTCTGTTGTTCGATTCGATGCGAGCGCGCATTTCGACCTCGGAGCGAACGAGGGCGTTGGCCTCCCGTCCGAGATTGGCGAACGCGCGGGAGAGTCTCGCGACGTCGTTCTGCAGATCTTGTAGGAAGGGTTCGAGGTCGTGCGTGACGGCGTCGGTGTTGGCGGCGGGGTCGCGCGCGCTGCGGTTGGCGACGCGCAGCACGGCGCGCGGCTGCGCCTGGCCCGCGATCACGTCGAGCGGCGTGCGGCGCAGAGAGAGCTTGGCGCTCATGGCGGCCGGCGACAGCAGCGCGCGCGCGTCGGCGCCGCCCACGGAGAGACAGCGCCGACGCTTCTTCAGGAAGCCCTCGCACGTGCGCACCGACCAAACCTGAACAATGACCCACTAGTTATAGAATCACATCGAATCTTTATTAGGTGTAACTGGACCAGGTGGGAGCGGAAGGGCGGAGCGATGGCCCGTCGAGACGAACGAAGTTTAGGTCTTGCCAATTTAATAAAATCATAAATTATGATTAAAAAAACTTACGCAATCAGAAAATATAGCTTCGCGATCATTTCCAGATAAGGTAAAGGTGTAAGAGAATTCTTCAGCCACCATCGGCGATGCAGCCATTACCAACCATGAGAAAACACTGTTATCTGTGAAAAAGTGTGATGTAAATTTTATTTTGTCTCGCTCTGTTTATCTGCGATCAGTTTGGAAATTATGAGTAGATTTTGTAATGCAAATATGGTAATATTTTTGCGTAACATATTTTTCAAGTTTGTTTACTAGTATTATATTACTTACTGGTTATTTCGATAATAAGGAAGAACAAGCCCATGTCTGCAATTCGAACAGCTGTCACGATCCTGCCTTCATCAGTGGAAAACTGCCAAGCTTGCAGATATTCTCCATTTTCATCGGATCGACCCTGTATAGTGAAAAATTATTGCTAAGAAACACTTTCAATTTCACCTCAAAATTGAATAAATAATAATTTTAATTGAGTATAATAACCCTTATAACAAGCCATATTAAAAGACTGGGTACTATTCATTGAGCTTATGAATAGTACCCAGTCTCATATCACGGTACGGTAGTATTACAAGTTCCTGGAAAACCCTAATTCTAATAAATTCTCATTCATCATCTATATTTAAAGAACAACCTGTTTATTAAATATAGATTTAAAGCAGCATTGGCTCAATTTTAACAACATAAAATTAATTTGACTGTAATTATGTAATTAATAAAACACATTACCTCAATGAGCTCTGGCGAGTGGAAGTAACGTAGATGGTTGAGCAAACGTGCGGAGGGCAGCCTCTCAGGATTGGTCTTGCAGCATAGGCAACGGAACAGCCCACTGCACGGTCTTGGTGGTCCCACTTGTCTCTATAATATCAAATACATAGGTATAAATATTTCTAAAGGAAGAAAGAAAAAGAATTTTTTTATATTTTTAGACCTTAGATTTAAAACCATGTAAACTAAAGAGTCTAGCTAGATAAGTAATACCTCACTAACTTTATTATACATACCTGGGCACAGGTCTCCCCAATTCTTATGAAACTTATAATGCCCCTTAATGACAGTTTAGTTTTGAATCAATTGGGCTGATGTTGCTTATATAAGATCTTAGTATATAAGATGTATAAGACCTTACTTTTACTTTTTGTAAAAATGTTTAAAAAAATATTTTGCCTTGTTTATAAAAGTTCAAGAAAATATATAAGTATTTATTACTTACACTGCTAACACTAGATGATGCCGCATCTTCTTCATTTTGAGTTGAATCATTTTCTTCAGATCCTGATCCAGATTGTTTTGCATCATCTTGTTCTACAGGAGCAGTGTTCACAGTGGTTACTTTTCCACCTAATTTCTGCAATATTTTATAAATTTATGATAATTCAAAATCGATTAAAGAAAATTGTGTTAGTTACACAATTTATAACTCGAGAACAACATATAGCATTGATTTTACTTAAATTTTGTGAGGAAAGTATTATGTTCCCGCAGTAAAACACTTTTATATACATGGGGTAAGCCATGGGACGAAAAGCTAGTCACATATAGTAATAAGAAAACAATTCATAATGTTTACTAGGTTATTAAAATTAGACCATAACCACTATATAGCATGACTACACAAGCTTTATACATTCACAAGTAATTTGAAGATACAAATAACATCTCTTCCCCAGGAACACCTTTATTGAAATCAAGCCAAATATTATTATAACTTACAAAAGCACGAAGTTTTCGTATATTGGCAATGAGCTCTTCCATTGCATAGTTTCTAGTTCCAAAAAAGAATGCTCGGCAGACAGGGCATACGTCCAGACGTAACTTGCAGCGACCGCAGACATGGTGGCCCTCATTGCATTGGAATATCTGTCCGGTTGGGATTTCATAGCACACAGGGCATTGTAGTAGGTCATCTAGGTCGGGCAAGGCCTCTCCCTAAAATTAAAATAAACCTTATAACTTATTATGAGTGAAATCAGTCCCTATAAATATGTAGGTATGTTTTATAATTCAGATACATACTAAGAAAGATAGGTATACTTAGAATATGGATTTGGTCTTGGGCATTTTTATCCATTAAAAAATAAATATACCAGGCACTACCGCATCCTTTGAAACCATTTATTATTTGTTGAGAGTGGTGTACAGAGGATCTTAAATATGCTTAATTATGTTCTACACAATCTGCTTTTTCAAGTGTATAAATATTATCTTACATACATTTTGTTAAGATAATTGAACAAACTTATTAACACAAATCAATCATACTTATAATCCTGAATAAAGTGGATTTTACTGACTGCTGATATTTAATAATGATTGCTGGACAATTCACACAGCAACTTCTAGCACCATTGTAAGCTTGAAGCTTGTGTTTTAGGTGCTAGATAACTGATATATTTATGAACCTACTTAACTTATACATAGAAATATTTTTTTATTATTCTTAAATAACACCCCGGACACTCATTACATTTTTGTTAATAAGTTCTAACTTTACTAAATAATTAACTCATCTATGACTCAATACAAATATCTAACTACCTACATTAGTGATGTGAAGAAATAATTAATGTTTCAAATATTGCAAAATAATACAATATGATGGTGATTTAGTTTTTATTAGAAAGTGATGTGACCAGGTATTTTAAACACATAATCATGTTGACAAATAACCTAAATAATCTAAAAATAATAACAAATCAAAAAAGAAAAAATAACACATGTAAATGGTATGGTAAAATGTTCAAGAAAATCAGCTGATTTATCATTTCATTTTACTGCGATTTCAAGGACGGGAATATGTGGGCAGTAATGTAAGATTTGGAAATTTCCGTAGATAAGCTTTGAATTTCAAACCGTTTATAGACTACCTCCAGTTAGCCTTATTCAAATAAATGTATTTTAGCTTATTTGGTATTGATAACAACGACCATAAAATAGGTACGGTAAAAGACCATACATATACATTTAGATGTTCGTCAAATGTTTAGTGCTTAGCTATTTAATTATACAACTGTGTGGTATTATCAAAATATTTTTTTTAGAATCGATCGACCAATGCCCGTGTCCTCTATGTCTTGAGACAATGGATGGATGAAAATGTCCGAACAAATTTACGAAAAACATACAGACCTTAGTTTCCACGCCTTTCTCCGACATCAGGAATGAGTACAAGTGTTGGTTTTATTACCGACTAAATAATTATTTTCACTACCAGCAGTTGTATCAAAATTAGCAAGCCCAGAAAAGCACAGCTGGCGATGAAACAAATGGCGTCACAAAATGTCTGGCTGACAATTTTTATTTTTATTTTTTATTTAAACGAAATAGAGTTGTACCGTATCGTCTGCGGATTCGTTTAAGTAAAATCGATTTAACCAATGTAACGACTGGTGAGTACTTATATTCGATTATGTGAAATCGATTTTAAACCTGTAACCAGACTTTCTCTGGATAAGTTGATATTCCCACAGAAAATACAAAAAATATAATACAGTATGTAAATCTAACAATTAAAAATTTACCTAATGAAATAAACAATATCAACTCCTATAATAATTAAATTTTCCATCAGGTGCATGAATTAGTAAAAATTATTAAAATTCTCCAAGTGGGCAGACTGTTTATACTACCTAAATTTAAGAACTTTATGTTCCTACACAGTTTTACAATAAATAATTCTTTATCTCTTTATCTCTTTAATTACCTGGTTGTACAATAATTGGTCGTGCAAATACGCCTCCCACCCATCTGTCAGTGTCATCTGTCTGAGGCAATAGTTTTGTTGAAATAGCTTCAAACAAAAGTTCTGTACGATTTTTAGAAAATTAATGAATACTTAACTTATCTACCTACTATGTTTTAAATGAATGCACTTAGGATTAAGGCTTAATTTTTGTTTTTGCACATAAATAATAACCAGTGAACCATAAAATTTCGAAATCGATTCTGACTCAGACTCTGGACTGTGGAACTTCAAAGACTTAAGGAAAACAGCTATTGGTTGCAAGATAAACATGCTTTGTATCTGAACACTGGATTTCTTCAGCAACATGTTTATTTTCCTATATTTTACGTTATTCCTGTGTGGACTGGATTGTAAGTATAAACAAGTGGTACAATATGAGAAAAATGAGTCATAAATTCATATATATAATACCTACACAAT
The DNA here is from genome assembly GCA_963691955.1 of Chloroclystis v-ata. Classification (NCBI taxonomy): domain Eukaryota; kingdom Metazoa; phylum Arthropoda; class Insecta; order Lepidoptera; family Geometridae; genus Chloroclystis; species Chloroclystis v-ata. The sequence goes on from OY829905.1 coordinate 11,292,241, forward strand.
TTGCAGATACCCTGGGCGAAAGAGTCAAAGAACAGATCTATGCTTCAATTCATGGTAATAATGCTTGTTTTAGAAGATTAAATGGTACACATCAAGCTGGCTGCACATGTAAGTATTTTTTTTTTTTTAATTTTCATTTTTTTTTAGTTGTAGTATAAAGTTATATAATTTATCCTTCTATCTCAGCTCCTCGGAATGGTGCAGTTGGGGTAGTGGAACTGGTCAAAACCTTAGAAGATGCTAAGTGGATTGTGACTGAGGCTCAAGCAGGACCTTACATAGCCGTAGTGAACACAGCACTATTCAACAATATTATTGAAGTGTTGATGGAAAAACCTGATAATGTTGCTGGAGTTTTAGTTTATGACAAGAAAGAGGGACCTGACAGGTGAGTTGAAGTAACAGAATTGTATATCGACGGAAGAAAGCGGAAATGTCGTATCTTCAAAACCCAGGTTTTCAGTAGAGCCAAAAAACCTTTTTGAAAATTCATAACTTTTTTATTATTAGAGATAGAAAGGTGAAACTTAGAATGTATCTAAACTTTTTTAAAAGCTACTTAATCATTTTGCTCAAATTACCGTAAAGTTAGTGCAACATTGATTTGTGACAAGTTACGACAATTGATGTTTCAATTTCAAGCAGCAGAAATGTCGTATCTCTGAGATGAATGTATGGCCAACTGAAATTACATATATTCTTGAGTGTCAAATTTGTTGTATCTTTGTTCATTATATTAAACTATATCTATATTTTGTTTTAACTTATGAAAAGGCGATGAATGTATCAAAATAAAACGCTTTATGTTGAATCTAAAAAAATTATTGTGTTTTAAAGAATGTTTTGTCAGCAAAATTAAAAAAATGTTGTCTTCAACTCTTCCTTCCATCGTTGACGTTTTGCCATCTGAAATCAAGTAACACGAGTGGTTAAATACAAAACAGATCTCCATTTATAGTTTGTGAATAAATACATAACTATTAGCAATATGTGTCAAACTGTTATTTAGGTGTATTTACATTTACAACACCTACTTGTACAGATAATTAGGTATATAGGTACTACACAGAAGGACGCCCCCGCCCATCAATCTGGCTTTCCTTTAGTTGCCTTTTACAACACAAGTGGGTGTAAAGTGTGACCACATTATTTGTTCAGTAGCGAATACAGCGAAAATAGAAAATAAAACTTATTGGTAGATAATGTGGCGTAGATGTTCAAAATTCTCAACACTAGCGCTATTATTATTACTGAACAGGTTACTAACGTTATTATCATTACTGAAAAGATTTCTAGCGTAATTATTATTACTCAACAGATATCTTGGTAAAATTTCAAGTTGTATTTATATTAGAATTAAAATCGATATGCAGACAAAACAAAATACAGTAAAGAAACGTTGAATAATAAATAACTCATTGAATGAAAATAGTTCCACTAAGTGTACCACGATATAGGCGACTGCAGTGTGATGATATCCTACTCATACTGCCTCCCACAAGGTCGCTGCTGCCCATCTTTTGATGTTCCTTTAGGCACCTTTTACGACACCCACGGCCATGGCAGGAGATGGGGTGATACTATATTAAGATTGCAGGCACCACACAATGTGCCAGAGACCAACAATTACTTTATGCAAAATCCAGACGAAACAAAATCCTAACTCATCATTCTTATAATATGGGCTCCAGTCGGGAATCGAAACCGGGACCATCAGCACGATGGCAACGTTGTCTACCAAGGACGTTAATAAACCTATGTATTTACCTTACGTTATGTATGATTTACATAAACCTAGATGTTGGTAAGTACTCACCGTTCAAAGCTAGTCTAGCTCTGGGAGCGTTCGCTTATGGTCTTCTAGATGCTGGGGCTGCTCCCTAACACCACCTGAAAATTAAAAGTATGTTACTAACTAGCTAAGAAGTACCAATATGTACTTTTTAATTGACTATACAAAAAAACTACCTATTAAAAACTTATAAAGGACAATCGTAAGCTTTTTGTTAATAATGTAAGTACCTATCTTTACAATCTTATTCTTCTTATTGTTCATTTTAAGTAAAAAAGTTACAAAACCGCGCGATTACGCACGAAGAGGCAAACAAATTGTGTTTTGCAGGTGTTATTTGTTTACCAATATCTCCCTGAACAAATAATTTTATTAAATTAAACGTTTCTAAATGTTACTATTTTCCAACCACAGCGCATACAAAAGGTACTTTTCTATAATATTCAAATAACTAACTAACAACGGCTTACTGTCCTGACAATTTTATAATAAAATCATATTGACTCGAAACATGCAAAAAATAATTTAATTTATTATTCCAATACTTACCAGAACTCTTGGAGATATATTAATTATCCTCTTATATTTTTTCTTGCATTTGAAAACTTTTTCACAAGCAGCGACAAATCTGCTTTCTTACATTCGCGCTCACGCATGTACTGAATCGCGGTCAAAACGTTGTATAAGGCTCGTTACTTATCTCTTCAGACAAAACATAGCTCTATTTTTTTGGTGTATATGTATGATATTGACATAATATTGATTGTTTAAAATGTGTTAACTGTTTCATATGCCTGCATTAGTAGGGGCAGAATTGTCGTATCTCGGTCAACGTCAAATTGTTGAGCGGCAGAAATGTCGTATCTTATTCGAAGCAGTTTTAGTGATTCATAAACAAAGTAGTAACTATTTTGTGTTCTTGACGTGAGGGCGTATCTGTTTTATTTAAAAAAACAGCCGATTTTGCTCAAGTTACGACAATATTTCTTACGATCTGTACCAAAACAAGGAAAAATCTATGGTCGTATCTGATTGAAAAATCATCGTAGGAAAACGTGACATAGACCATTCGACGCGGCTTTTTTTTCTACGTCAGATAATGGCAAAATTCAAAAAGGTCAAAATGAAGTTACGACATTTCCGCTTTCCACCGTCGATATAGAAATTAAATTTTGAACCCATTGCCTGGCATATGCCCTTTTATGCGATTTGCAACTTCGTGAAATGTTTATCAATTTATCTTTAACATTATCTTTCCCATGATGCACAACATAATAACGTACTGCATGGTGCTGCATAGTGTTCAGGCAGTGAATGGGCTATTAATCTAGAATTAAAGTGACGTCATGTTCTATGGAACAAATGGGACCTACACAACTAATAAGTGCATATCAGTTTTCATACTCAGTCTGTAAATATGTGATGTTAATATTATATTGATATATGAATAGAGGTTGATTTTTATTGTTTCTGCTTATATTTTCAGAACCAAATCATTTTCTCTGGACTCACAATGCCCTAATGAGGATGCATCAAATGCCCAATGTTCCACCAGGACTTCAGGAGTGTGGAATCCTAAAGGATCTGGTCTGATCAGGAGAGATATCCCCTTTTCTATTATATTTTCATCTGCTGAACATAATGATGATATTGATAATATTGAAAAGTGCTATGAAAGGTTATTAACTTATAATTTATTTTACAAATTTTTAAATAATGACTAGACAATATGTATAATTGTACAATTCATAAAAATCTACTGTATAGAAAAAAATAGTCTATAATGCTCTATCAACGTAAGAAGCTTATAGCATAATAATTATGCTTTAAGCTTCTTACGTTGATAGAGCATTATAGACTTATATGATATAAAATATATACATAGTTATAATTATTATAACTATGTATATATTTTTAAATAACTTATTTGTATGTTATATTTTTAAAGGTACAACAAAGATAAAACGAATCAGCGAGGCAATCCATTGTGCTCTTTAGAAATGAACACATTCATGTTTGGTGCTGTTAATGCTGAAGTTTGCATAGCCAGGTTTGTTATTACTAAATCTATATATAAATATATACAAGAAAGTAGTGTTATTTTCAATATTTGTAACTCAAGAACGGCTGAACTGTTTTGTCTGAAATTTGGTGGAGGGGAAGCTTATCACCAGCAAAAGAACATATGATATATGTATATTGCAGAGGAGAAAACTATATATTTCCGCAAAAAATCTTTTATAATGCGTGTGAAGCCGTGGGATGGAAAGCTAGTAAGTGATATAATAATTTAAATTCTGTTTAACTAAATGAAGTTACCAATTTACACAGAAACATCTAGCGCCATTGTAAGCTTGAAGCATGCTTTACAATGGTACACTTACAAAACTTAAGTAATTTTAGCTCGTTCAAACGGACAAACAATAAGTTTATCAAACTCTTCAGCTTTATAATATTAGTATAGATAATTTCAGTTGAAATGTTTATTTTACAGATCAAAGTTTTCGTCATTTTTGAAAATAATCACAGTATGCGATCCTATTGGAGACTACAACACATTCCATTCGCTCTTCCCACGAATTCCGGTTTGTTGATCTTTATTTATCTACAATCTTAAGATACCACACCTTACATAATAAACATGCCGGTTTCCTCACGATGTTTGCCTCTAGAGGTGCGGGGCGGGGTTTGAGCCCACGACCTTCTGAATGAAAGTCGAGTGAATGAAATGAAATTCGATTTAAGGTGTACCATTAAACATCTTAAATGTATACAACTCGAAATAGATTTATACATTATATCAAAATATTTTTTTGTAACTAAGAATTTCTTTAATTAAAATGGTAACTCATTAAATTCAATAACATTTTATCTTCCAATAAACCTAATTAATTGAGTATTATTTAATACTTTCAGGATAACAACAAGAATGAGAATATAACGCTGGTGACAGCCAGAGTCGATGCAGCGTCATTATTTGATGGTAAGTCATTGATGAAATTAAACAAACGGCATAATCCGTAACTTGGACCCGATAAATTAAACCCACGTACACAATTGACGTTAATCGCATTCGAATTAACGTTGGCACATGTCGTGCACACGTGAAAGTGACTATAGCAATTACACATCAAAACTTGGTTATGCGAGTGTTTTTGCATGTTAGTTGTTTCTGGTCTAATTATTGGTAGTGTGGTACCTGCCCACAAATAGTACCACCCCATCTCTGCGAATATCGCCTCACTGACTAAGGGATTGTTAGATTTTTTACGAACTCGATCGTAAGTAAACATCAACTTTGTCAGAACAGCGCCTATAGTGTCAAAAAAGGTGAAAGATAATTTCCGAGTAAATTGCTGATAATTTTGACATAGACTCTGTACTTCTTGACTTATCCAAGTGTACTCGAAAGTATCTAAATGGAATAAAATTTATCTGATTTGATTATTATAAAATATGAATAAAATAGATAAACTAAAATTTGAATTCCAGGTATTTCGCCCGGGGCCGCTAGCTCTGTAGTAGGCTTCGTGTCTCTGCTCGCGACCGCGGGACTATTGTCTCAGATGATTCCTGACTCGGACATGAACAAATATGGTACGTAAATTGCTTTATCTATATTATTTATATCGTCAAGGGGTACGGTAGACTGATGAAGATGGAAACCTATATGAATAACAAAACATAGAAAAATATTGATTTTGAGTCGACAACATAATATCCGCAAAATTCGGATTATGGAGAATTATTACCTATTATTATTATTACTATTACTATTATCTATATGTCAGTCTTTCACGGCTAAACGGAGCGGCATTTGACATGATTTTTAAGTGAAGAATTATACGCTACTAACATATGCTACATTTTACCTCGGGGAAAATACATATATCCGACAAAACCTCCCTAAAGATTTCCAGTTATCTCATTTGGAAGCATCTTGCACCCAGCTAACACTTTGGACACGCCATTTGTTATATAATGTCTACAGCATTATCTAATTGAAATCGAAATCTATATCACAAAAATCTAGGAACATCAGGGATGATATAGCATCTAATGGTGAAATAATAATTTATTTCGGCCCAGTAGTTTCGGAGCCTGTTCGTCTTAACAAAAAAAAAATCAAAGTTTATGTCTTTTCAATATATAAAAGATAGTAAACGCTTTATATTTCTTTTACAGATAACAATATACTGTTCACATTATTCAGCGGAGAGTCATTCGACTACATAGGTTCCCAGCGAGTGGCCTTTGACCTCAACAGAACGGAATGGCCGGCACATAACCCGATATCTCCAGATAATATACAGTTGCATGTGGAAGTGGGACAGATCGGGGGCTCGCTGCAGAACCAGGACACACTGACGGCTAATGATAAGTGGCCCATCTATGCTTATAGTATGAACGTAGCGACGGACCCTAAGGTTAGTAGTTTTTAAGGTATATCCTTAGACTAGCTGACGCGCCTACAGCTTCGCTTGCATCTTTTTACGTAATCTACATATACTAGACGGCCTCTGTGGCGCAGCGGACGAAGGTCTGCCTGCGACGCAGCAGGTTGCGGGTTCGGTGTGGCGGGTTTTGAACCAACGACCTTCAGAATTAAATTCCAGTGTGTTTCCACTTTACCAACAGAGTTTTTTTTACCTAGAAATCATGATTATAGATTGTGTAGTACCCGTTACACAAACTTCGAGCTTACTTGGGGCTAGATATTGCTGTGTAAATTAATCCCCAATATTTTATTCAAATTCACAGATAAATACTTTCCTCGAAGATATGACAGTAAACTACGAGCAATACAGCGAGGCTTTAGTCCCGAAGTTCAACAGCCTTCCTCCATCGTCCATTCACTCCTTCCGTAACATTCTGAAGAGATACACGGACACAACTCTCCCCGGAGTATTATTGGCCGACCATGATGAAACATTCACTAATATGTATTATAACTCCGCTTTGGACGAGTATTATCAAATTGGTCATGATTTTAAAAATATCACCATTGCTAATGGAGCTTGTGAGTATTATATTGACTACTATTATTTAATATTTATTTTTATGAAAATAGGAATATTTAATTTTAAAGGATTACAATTTAATAAAATATAATAAATAAATAGAATAGGGCATGAAAATATACTAGGTACCTATAGTGCTAAATGTTACACATAATTAATTTGTTTTATATTATGATTTATGATTAAACAGTCATATCGATCATCAAACTAAAGTATGTTTAAGGATATTCCATTTGTTTAATGTTTCCGTCAAATTTTCAGTTAAATCCACGGAAGAACTGATTTCCAGCGGCGTCATGAAAGCCACCGACATGCAAGTCAAGATATCTCGATTTGTCACGGCTCTTACCCGTACTTTATACAAGAGGGTTACAAAGACAAATTATGTTGGCAACCTTACAGCATCTGCGCATTTGGTAAGTTAATATAAAGTTATAAACTGTTATTTATTATATTTTGCTGAATATTTATTAAGAAAGAAAGAAAATACATTTGTTCTGCACACACATAAATACACATTAACAGACACACACATAAACAAACATACTACGAACACAAAAAAAAACAAACAAATGAAAGTAGAAGAAATATATAATAAAGTAATTCTATCTATCTAATATATTGGAGCTGATTCCATTCCATGCATTTTTATCTTTACATAATCTGATATAAATAATATATTTCAGGTGGACGAACTTCTATTCTGCTACACGCGCACACTATCATGTCCATTGATAAAAGCCGCCCTTCTAACCAGTGAGACCGACCGAGACGTACCGAACGTGGCCCCGACTATGTACAGTAGCGTCGCTTCACAGGGAGGGTACCCGCCGCACTATCTGTCTAGACTTGTTATGCTGCTTACTGGACAACAAGTAGCGTTCAATGAGACTGGCTGTAATACTGCGGAAGAACCGGTAAGTGGCTTTATACTGTACCATAGAGTAATTCAACATAAGACTGACAGTGACATTTATATAGAAGCCGTGATTGGCTATAGAGACTTAAATTTAGAAATATGATTTATAGCCAATGATTTTATATAGTATAGATATGTTACCTTCATGTAATTGCAGTTTGAAATCTGTTCCGCGAATCCAAAACTGACATAAGATGTCAAATGTTTACTAGTTCATAGAGTAACCTTTATATTCGTAGAGTGGACACTTGAGTAAAATGTATAGTAATAGGTAAGAAATTAAACACCTTACAAAAGTAAATCATATTTATTGAAATTGAAATAATTAATGATAAATTAGTAAAATACACTTTCTAAATACCTTCAAAAAGATTTTATTTATTTATTTTCTCTCTTTAAAAGTTTTTTTAATTCGGGGTTATTTTTATGTGCGGAATGGAGACGAATATTTGTGTATTTATGAATTATGGTTTTAATCAAATATACGCGATGATTAAAAATAGGTACCTGATGTGTTGAATGTTCGATCAGAATTTACATTTACATCGAATTTACATCGCCATCAATATTCGCATCTACACTAACTAATCTATGTCCGCGCCTCAATTATTATAATTATTTTTAAAAATAAATAATCTAAGTATCTTTGCATACTCGCATGTGATACGAGATTCCTTGTGTTTTGTTTACTTTAGCATCGTAATTGGTACACTTCCGAAACACACACGATGGCATTTTTAATTTGTTTTAGCAAGGACACAATAACCTACGGCATGTCAAGCTCGTGATTGCGCTCGACGCAGACTGACAACTAAAAGTTACAATTGGGTTTTATTTGAGTCTTTACAATGCGCGTGCTTGTAACAAATCTATACTATATAAAATCATTGTTTATAGCACTACATTTATATACTTTTTATACTGCTTACTGGCAAAAAAGTAGCGTTCAATGAGACTGACTGAAACACTGTGGTTGAGCCTGTAAGTGGCTTTAACCTGTACTATAGACCTAATTGGGATTTTAAATGTTGCTCTGTGAATTGTCCAGTAATATTTATTTATTTTTTATTTAATTTTACTCATGCATCCTGTGTAGAGAAAGGGAACATAGCAGTTTGATAAAACGATTATGTATAATATGTTGAATTTAGTGAGACTTTTGGAGACCAAAATACCTAAAGGATTGGATTGTTCCAGGGTTACAGATTTTTCTACATTAAAGGATGGAATCCCACCGGTGTCTGCATGCGAACCACTATGAATATAAGTGCCGCTGTAAGCCCTGCTTTTGATATTCCTGGTAAGCACGACTATTAAATTCCTAGAACTTTCGAGACACAGGACTCTTAACCCACGGCATTAACAAAACAGTATAATACCTCTTTGGTTCAAGTCATGTGTGTTGTTCTATATTATTTTTATGTTAGCATATTTTCTTGGTCTTCATTGAATATTTTGTTTCGTTCGTAGACTACAACATGGAATAATCCGAGTATAGCGATTATTTCATGTTGTAGTCTACGACCGAAACAAAATATTTAATAAAGACAAAAAACATATACTTCCGACGTATGTTAAAAATATTATCTAAGATCGGTGCATAAACCTTGAGTTATCCGCCAATAAAAATCAAATGGTGTAATTAAACCGACCGTATATAACATAATATATAGAGTCCAATTGTCAAACCTTATCGTCTTTTCAAATGGCCTTATTTTGTTCATAGACTACGACATGAAATCCGGTCTATACTCCACATGGACAGAGTCCGTGTGGCAAGGCATGTCGGCCCGCTTGTTCGTGTCCGCGAGCGGCGCCGGCGCCACCGCCGCGGCGGCCAGCGGCGTCGCGGCCACCGCGCTCGCCGCCTTCCTCGCATACTGGCTCAAGAAGCACAGCCACACTGTGTTCGTTAACGCGCGGACTGATGAAACTACCTCGGGGTAAGTCTGTCCTAGGCTACGTAAGGTGGCGTTCATAAAATACGTGATATGTTTAAGGGGGTCGAGTCAAATCTTATCTAATCTTACGTTATATAGAGGCATGTTTCCAACTAGTTCGATGCGTCAGTAGAACTGTTTGGAAAAAAACTTCCAAACAGTTCGACAATCGAACTACTGGTAGGACTGTATGGAATAAACGAAATAATCAGGCAATTTTTTTCTGATTGAAACAAAAAAGAAATTATACTATTTTGGTACATTTAAACAGAAAATTAAAGAAAAACACCTCGCGTAATTTATGGACGCCTCCTAACATAATCACTTTTATTTAAGTTCCCGATGCTGGGACCCAGATACTTATCTCTTGACGAGATAGATGAGGTCTTAATTTACCACACTGGCCAAGTGCGGGTTGGTAAAAGTATAATGTCTATCAAACTTTTAGAAATTCTTAGAACATGCCGGCTTCCACCCGATGTTTGCTTTCACCGTTGGCCACAATAGCATCCTAGCATAGTCGTTGAATGAGAAAAGACCTAGGGCGAAGGATTTCTGGCGCTTCGGCGGCTGCCACCGCAGCACGCTCGCTTCGCTCGCTCGCCCGCCTCGCGCGTGGTTATTCTTATACAAACATATTTCGATATTTTAGACTAATATCTTTTTTCATCTGTTACACCCAACGACTGATTACTGTCTCATGCAAACGCAGCATCAATACAGCAACATCAGCTGGTCTTGTTTGTACATGAATAAATGGCTGTAGGTACTTTACCTGGTCGGACAATAATAGATCGTGCAATACCGCCTCCCTTGTGTCTTTCTTGTATTGCCCAAGACCTGACTGTTTTATAATTTGTATTTTTTTATCTTTCAGCATTCTGAGGACAGTGAACTGTTGAGTGGAAGGCAAACATTTTGAAAGACTGGTTATAGTTTTTTTATTGTTTGACGAAAATGAATTTAACGATTCCAATAATTATAAATCCGTTTAATATTATTTTCAAGTAGTATTCTGGATAAAAATACCCATGGGAATGCTAAAATTGTTTATTAACTAGTGGAATATAAAATCAACTCTGTAATATCGTAACGTACTTTCAAAAATGCTTAGAATGCTGTTCCATTGTAAGATACTCACAAAATTAAGTACCTACATCATGTATAATATTCAATAATACCTATCCCGTTAGGACTAGAGTTAACATGATCTAATTTATTTATTTTTTATAGTTCTTAGGCGTAAGTGCTTTAAATAATATAATAAATTATTATAAAGCTGAGATATTTATTTTTATTAAATACATACATATTCCAACAACCTTACTTATGAGTTTAGCATGTGAACAAAACCATAAAAGAAAATACATTTCTGGAAACTTTAATATACATTTTTAAACAATTATAAAATACTTAATTAGGCATACCTACTTGTAAAAAGTTTTAATTTTCGTTCTGCGTTTCTTTATGTTCTAATATTTTGCAATTATACCTTTTTTAAACATAAAATTCAATACAAAACTTAATTCATCCAAAGAAATACTAAAAAGAAAATTAAAACTATTTAAAAGATAATACGAAAATCAAATAATATTAAATACGTAGAAAATAAATAAATTACAAGACACCTTATTGGCTAAGTACACGTAAAGCGTTATAATAGGAACAAGTAATTTCCCAGATCTGTTACAAACATTTTGGAAAACGTTTTCATATCGAAATGGGTCCAATATTTAGTGATTGCAGATATATACTTGTCTATCGATAGTGTTAATTTATCGAATAAAGATTCGTTCATTATGGAAATAAGATAGTGATCGAGAACTTTGTCTCGCCATTCTGAAGACACTTTATTCACCGTACCCATCCATGTCATCTGATGCTGGGCGTAATACCTTGCCTGTAGTTTTAAATGTCGCGTATAATCATCTTTCAACTGAAATCCACGGCATAACCCTAAATCCTCCACAGATAAAGAAAAGCTAGTGTCCAAACTCATTTTAAAAGCTAAATTAGTATAACTATTTGCACTTTTAACGTTTATTAAACGTAATTCTGATTTAGACTCGCTGCTATTAAATGATGCTGATGAATTTTTAATTGCAAAATTATTCTCGTCGTTAATTTCGCTTTCTGACTTTGTGGATGTACAGGGTGTGTTGTAAAATATTCCTGAGCAACTATTAAGTATAGAGCCATGTTCGCTGTTGAAATGAATAACATTGAAGGGAATATTAGCATATGGCGTTAAAGTGGGCGTTTCAACACATTTTTGGAACCCTTCAGTTGACGATATAAAATTTATCTGGACGGTTAGGCATGGGTATATACTGGTAATTATTATGAAATATAAATTTCTTATAAAGTTAAGCGACATAACATTATTGTTTACTAATATTGCTGATATTCTGTATCCTTGTACCACATCTCTAATGTGCCAAACTCCAATAAAGGTGTTGTACGGTACAAGCCTTCTCTTTCCGTTTGTGTTCCTTCTTAGACAGTTCTTCTTATAAAACGTAGTAAGTAATTGAAAGAGATTCACAGAAGATATTTTAATGTTAGGAAGCGATGCATTATATCTTACGTGGCTTCCGTTTATCAATGAAATATTAAAATCTTTGTCCCCAAGCGTGGAATATATTTTAATCGACGCTTTGTAACTTTCGATTCTTTTTGCTTTCTTCTCTACATCACGATATTTGAAGTAATCAGTCTGCTTATCGCTAGTAGATATAGAATTAATCTTGCGGTTAACATGTTGTTCTGGTGTCAATAAATTTTTTTTACTGAAGTTTTGTCTAGTTTTGCAATCTATACGTTTTCTATTTACTGATTTGATTTTGTAGTGGGCTCTTGTATTATCGATTACTTTATCAACAGATCCAATTTGCCAATTAAATTTAGGCTTTTCTAAATAACAATTAATATTTTTTCCAAAATTGTATCGTTTATCTCTAGTGCGCGACATTTTACAATATTCGATAATGTGAAAGTTCTTTGTTGTTTGTAGTTTTTCTCGGTTTATTGTATATTTTATTACTTTTTGTTCATTTTGGTTTGCTCTTAACCTAATATCACACGTCGGCTTTACGTTTCCTTTCGTAACCTGCCAATGTATTAGTTTATTTTCAAATTTACAATTTTTTAATAGCTGTTTTATGTGTTCTGATTTAGTTCCATCTAGTGTACATTTAGACATCATGCTACAAAGACTGGTTTTGATTCTGTCCGTTACTTTACATGGTGGTACAATTATTGTGCCATGTACCATTATGTTTTTATTTTTTTCACCTGTATATGTTATTTCCTTTATAGATGTATATAAATTGTAACAATTCATAAAAAGCTTCATATCAATCAAAAAATAAATTAATTCATGCTTTTTATCGTCTAACATTATTATCATTGATGGTGTGAGTTCTTCCACAACTAATTCTAGTTTAATATTAGACTTTATTCCAGGAGATACTATGTCTACACTTGTCATTTCAAATTCTTCATTATAATCATTTTCATATACACTATTATTATTAAATGTTGCTCGAAAACTATTATTATTAAAAAATAAACTATTCAGTTTTAAAAGTTTTTCAGCTTTTCTCTTTTTATCACATTTTTTTTTACTACAGGGGAAAAATACCTTAGAGGTTTCGTCTGACTCTTTGATTCCTGTTATTCGTGTTTTTCTTGGGTTTTGCATATTGAATGGTTCCAATTAATGGTATTAAAGATTTTTCAAGAGGGAGTGAACATAAAGCTCAGGTATCAGCTTTATGTCACTAAATGCTGGCTGAAACAATATTCTTCGTTAATTTCATAGTAGGTAGGTATCTATTACCCACCTATGAATAGTTGTTTAAGATTTGAGCCGCAACACACAGATGTTGCGGATTAATAGGTACAAATGAGAACATGGATGGATCGCTAGGTAGGTAGGTACCTACTGGTAATGAAAGCGTACTTTTTTATACGTATGTACGGGTTCTATCATTTAACCCATCAACTTCAGAACATAGGCTACCCAAATCTCTTTACATTGGTTGGTATAAACCTATGGCGAGACCTTAAGGTTCTTAAATGTTATTTCTTTACTGTGTGTACCTATTGTCCAGCAAAATTTATGTTTTTATCAAAATACATTTAGAGCTGCTTACCAACTTTCTTAAAGAACAGCATGTTTAAAATAACATGCCTGTATAAAACTTTTTTCTATTTTGTAGAATATTTTGTTGTGTACATTACAAATTTTGTTTGACTTTTTAATATGGTATGACAGATCAAAACTTTAGGACTTTTAACAAAAAGTTAGGTAGGTACGTAGTACCTAAGAGTAAGGTTAGGTAGGTATAGTAGATATTTAACCATTGAGGTAGATTGATACTTGTTCTGAGGGTTTAACTGAAGGTTAAGTTGATACCTAATCCCACAGTTTCCTATACTTTATTCACATATATCCTGATATATCTCTTAATCCCTTAGTCAGTTTAAAGTGCAAAGAAACCCACGGTATCTTTGTATATACCTACCTATGTGATTATGAATTTAAAACCCGTAAATTGGTGATTGGTACCATTGGGAAGACCCGTTTCCAGTTGTGGGTAAGGTCTAATATTTATTTTTATCTTCTTTTTATATAATGACACTGCATCGCGTGAAGATTATTCTATAAAACAATGTCACTTAGGAGGCAAATAAAAAAACTTAGCTTTCAATCTCCGAAATAAGATTATTAAATTGTAGGTTAATACTTTACTTACACTTGGCCTTTATAATGTCAATGTCATTTTCTTTGTCTCTGTCAATGTCATTTATAATAATTGCCAACTCAATTACTTTAAGATTAATCTGGAGATCTTCTGATCAGACATAATTACAACTACAACGTTTATTTACATATATGCATATGACATGCATGACAGTAGTCATTGATTCGTTTTATTATTAATAATCAGTTAATGTTTTGGTTTATTTATTTAATGCTTGAAAAAAACATAAATGTCTTATTTTTCTAGACGGTTCGACGTCGGTTTTCTGAAAAAAGATTGCTTTTATCCAGTTTTCGGCGAATTAATAATTGAGTTTGTGGCAACCCATTTCTGAGGATAAATAAAAAAAATGAACCGGACTTTGCCAGTTATTGCCGGCGGCTTGCGTAGTTTTTACGCCCCCATTATTACTAGCTCAATAGGTACGTAACTTTAATTATAATTTTCCTAAGTTTTGATTGACATTCAATAGTGACATTATTTGTGCTAGTTTATATTTGTTACATCTATAAATTTAGGTTATCAATAAGGCACGGACTACAGCAATAATAAAAGATATTTCAAGGTTGAAATTATTGTTGTAAATTGCATTTGAATCTGTGGTGAAAAATACAAAGACATTGCAAGACTTTTTACAATTTGTTAAAACATATATCTTCTTTCAGATCCTTCGATTCTAGCAAGGGTTAGCTCAACGCTACAGCTACGACATATAAGTTTTTCAGTAACTCCAAAACAAATTGTCGATTCAAAAAAAATGGCTCTACCTGATATTTTCAACTATGTTGACCAGCATGTAAAGGATTATAAAGAATTACTGAAAGAAGCCGTCGCTATTCCATCGGTGTCCTGTGATGCTAAGTACCGCGACGATTGTGTTCGCATGGTGGAATGGACTCAGGGGAAATTGAAGGACGTTGGCGCTAAAACTGAACTCAGAGATGTTGGATTCCAAACCATTGACGGGAAACAAGTTAAACTTCCTCCTGTCCTCGTTGGATCTCTTGGAAATGTAAGTCCTTACCTAACCATCACTGACCTAAGCATGTCAAATTTACCATTCATCTATGATTTAAATATTCTGAGTTGTGTTACGAAAATATTATTATTTTTCATTTTCTTTAGCCTGGTACATATTATATAATAACTTTTCTTTTGATATTGATTGCCATGGGTACCATGATTTCAATAACTTCTTCCTAAATCTTATTTCTAGCCAGGAAAAAACTGTTGGGGACAGCTAGACAGGCACTGTGTTTCTGATCTTTAAATAGAAAAAAAAAATACCTCTGAAGAAAATTATAAAATAGTTAAGGCTCTAAAAAACAATGGGACCATGAAGGTTTCAGGGTTAAAATTTTATTAGTAGTCTTATTTTTTTATAACTCAACTAGCTGACCCACCAGTGGCTTCACCCACTTTATTCCCTTAAAAGTTAAAACCTTCCCTGGGCTACTACAACTATTTAAGTATTTTCCAAAAGCACCTAAATCGGCCCAGCCTTTCTTGAGTTTTAAAATGAAAACTATAAGTGGTATTGATATTTAAATAGACAGATAACTTTCTGAAAAAGTAAAATAGTTGTGTATATACCATTTTCTTATGTGTTTAATTTAAGTGACTATTTGAGTAAAAAAAGACAAGCCTTATCCCATTTACCATCATTGTAAATGTTTAAATTTAATTTGTTACTCTATTTAAATAAATATTTAGTTATGTAATCCTAATTCTTATTTGTTTAGAACATAGTTCTTATCTGTTATAACTAACTATATCATTAAAAGAGACTGCTACAAAAAACATTATCTATTTAACTACGTTTAATTCACTAATTATTATAAACAACTATTAAAAAATATATCTGTGTGGCGCCAAGTAATGACCTGTATTATTTTATCATAACCAGATAAATATTTGATGATAAGTTGATAACCCGAATTTAGGGTCACTTATATTTTTATTAAACATAACCTCTAAAAAATTATGTTTAATGAAAATCTATGTGATTTCTGTTATCTAAATGAACTCATGCTGGGAGAGCATGAGTTTATTTTTTATGTAAATGAGTAGGTAGCTGAAAAGTTTGTTTGATTGATTTTATTGATCACCCTAATCTCAGGCACTAGATAGATACTCAGGCATTCATCATCATAATCATTTCATTTTACTTCCCACTAATTCTCGGCAAGGGCCTCCCCAATAGTACTTATTATAGTTATTTTTGCTTTAAAAATTCAAAATTCTTTGTTTTATTGAGTTTCTTAACGTAGAGACATAATTTTGTCTCAGGAGAACCAAAAAACGCGAGTATACCCTTGTGGCGTAATAGGTTCTCATTTACACCAATAAATTAATGAATTAAATATAAATAAAACAAATGTTACTAGACAATTCACACAGCAACGTCTATTCCACAGTAAGCTTGATGGTTGTGTTGTATTACAGATATCTGACATACCTTATACTCATTACATGGTCATTACATTACATTTAATCATTTATTATCTATTCAACCAGAATATCGTACTAACATACCATAATTATGCCGCAACCTCCTACGATGGACCATCGCCCGCCGCGTTACAATAGTCTGACGCGACGAGTTGTCCAAACTAATCTTAATCGCATGTTTTTGTTATAAGGACCCGAAAAAGAAGACAATCTGCATCTATGGGCACTTGGACGTCCAGCCGGCTCTGAAGTCAGATGGTTGGAACTCGGAGCCGTTCGAGCTCGTGGAGCGCGATGGCAAGATGTTCGGGCGCGGATCCACTGATGACAAAGGCCCTGTGCTCGGGTGGATACATGCTATCAATGCCTTCAAAGGAATCGGGGCTGAGGTAATATTACTTGCTCTATTTATCTATCAGGTAGAGCTTTCAGGTTATATGACTGAACCATGTCTTATAATTTATAATGATGACTATTATATACCCATTTGGTTGGCTTAGATTCAGATTCAGATTCTTTATTCGTAACTTTTGTTACATGTCTTATTGGTAGTTATATTACATAATTTCTTAATATAATAATATGTAAAATAAATAATTGAATTATTAAAATAATTAAATTAAATTATTAAAATCATTGAACTATTAAAATTATTAAAATAATTGTATAAGTTGTAAATAGAATCATACATAATTATTAATTATATGTTAAGTAGATCGAACAGAACCTCAAATAGTAAATAAATTTTCTTCAAAGAAGTCATTGACGTTATAAATAGCTTGCTCGATAAGCCAGGCCTTTAAAGATACTTTAAAGGTTTGCGTTGATGGAGTAGCGGTAATGACTTTTGGGAGACGGTTGTAAACATCTGGAGCCATCATCTGAACCAATTTTCCTGATTTTGCAAGCCGCCACCGGTCCGCTACCTGTAGCCTCTCAGCATGTCGAGTCGGGTACCTATGCGAGTCACCAACTCTCGCATACTCTTCCAGGTGTTCGCGGGCGTACATGGCTGCGCTGAAGATGACGAGAGCTGGCACGGTCATTATTTATTTACTTAGTTGGAAATACGCTGGTGGTTTATAAAGATGTGTCAGTTTTTTACGAACTTGAAGGAGAAACATAATTTTATAGTATAAATTGACGTTACTCTCCATCGGGTTCGTAAAAAACTGACACTTGACACACTGGACTCAAACCCCGCACCTCTGGATTTATATAAAAAATTATTTGTGCTTTAAATACATGCTTTAACTAAAAAAATTTAAATCACTTGAGAATGTTGTGTAATTGTAATTATAAATATTGTTTAGGCATGATTTGGACCAACTGTAACATTATGTTTAATGCAAATAAATGAAATAAATAAATCATACTAATTGTATATTTTGTTACAGTTGCCAGTGAACCTGAAGTTTGTCTTCGAGTGCATGGAAGAATCCGGCTCAGAAGGTCTGGACGCCCTCCTCATGGAAAAGCTGAGGCCCGAAGGATTCTTCAACGATGTGGACTATGTGTGCATATCCGA
Organism: Chloroclystis v-ata; assembly: GCA_963691955.1. Classification (NCBI taxonomy): domain Eukaryota; kingdom Metazoa; phylum Arthropoda; class Insecta; order Lepidoptera; family Geometridae; genus Chloroclystis; species Chloroclystis v-ata. The sequence goes on from OY829905.1 coordinate 11,310,661, forward strand.
TAACTACTGGCTGGGAACCACGAAGCCGTGCCTTACTTACGGTCTTCGAGGAATCAGTTACTACTTTGTAGAGGTTGAATGCGCTACTATGGACTTGCACAGTGGAGTTTACGGGGGCACTGTACATGAAGGTAAGTCATTATTATTACAACTTATATAATGGTCCACTTCTAACTATAACTTTTACTTATAACTATTTAAATTAATAAAAATTATCTATTCAATTCTACTTCTGGGCACGGATCTTTCCAAAAGAACCCACTGTAGTTCTCGGCTATTTGGTATAATCACCACACTTACTAAGCAGGTTGGTGTTTAGTTATTCTAGTATGAATAACGACTCTGTGAAAGTGCAACAAACATCCAAACTTAGAAACTTTCGCCTTTATAATATTAGTGTGAAATTTATATTATTGCCTACTAGCAGTCAGCGAAGTGGCATGAAACCTCGTCAAATCTTAACTATATACCTACTAATCAATCAATCGATCAACGATTTCGTCACAAAATAGAGTACAATATAAGTGAATACATGTGTTCCTGACTAGCCTTAGCTGTATGACATTAAGTAAGGATTAACTACGGAGCTACGTCCTAAATTTAATACAGCCTACAGCCAGATAGCTGTTTTAGGGTTCCGTAGCCAAATGGCAAAAACGGAACCCTTATAGATTCGTCATGTCCGTCCATCCGTCCGTCCGTATGTCACAGCCGTTTTTCTCCGAAACTATAAGAGCTATAAAGCTGAAATTTGGTAAGTAGATGTATTCTGTGCACCGCACAAAGATTTTATAAAAAGATTTATAAAAAATCAATTACATTTGGGGGTCCCCATACTTAGAACCGAAACTTTAAAAATCAAATTTCATCGAACCTATACTTGTGGGGTATCTATGAATAGGTCTTCAAAAATCATATTGAGGTTTCTAGCAGCATTTATTTCTAAACTAAATAGTTTGCACTAGAGACTCTTCGAAAGTGGAAAAATGAGTGTCCCCCCCCCCCTCTAATTTCTAAAATAAGAGGATGATAAATCTAAAAAATATATATAATGTACATTACCACAAAAACTACCAACGAAAATTGGTTTGAACGAAATCTATCAAGAAGTTTTTTTATAATACGTCATAAACTATTTCATATAAACAATCGCTGCGGAAGCCTACATGGGCGAGTCCGACTCGCACTTGGCCACTTTTTTTTTAATCATCATTTAAGTAGTAGTATTGTCCCCAAACACATTATCCTTTCTGTCACTGAATGAATTTTCTATACTGACAATGTTAATGCAATTTCATTATCAAGTACAAGTAATATTGAACTTATCTCGATTCATTAGTGCTATCTACACAATACGCCTTATATCAACATTCCAGTTATGTGATATGACATGATTGTTGCACAGTTGCTAACTGATAGTGCCTTTTCAATTTCAATGACTAATTAATAGTGTGTTTAGTCTGTGAACACACATAATATATATTTTATGTACATATGTACTTGAATATTTTAGACAAAAATAAACTATTGACATAAGCCGTGTTGGCTAAATGGGAGCTCGAAATAAATATTAGAAAACTGAAAAAATAAACTACCTCATATTATGAAACGGGTAGCTTTGGTCCGACATTGATTAAACATTTGATAGATTTGACCTTGGCAGTTTATTGTGAGAATTTTTGATAAGACAGCTATTATTTTTATTTTTGTCTTTACAAGTAATACTAATACAGACATTATAGACGCTTAATGTTTGCTGTCTGTCATGTGCTTTGCGCATGATTTGTATTCTGCGGTAAAAAGTAACTTATAAGGCCTTAAAATAAAATATAAATGAACCAACACTGAGAAATATTTTTATATCGTTTTATTATTTATACGAATTATCAATATGCAATATTTACTACTATTTCAACAAAACTAATGTATTATATATTTGATGATGAATTAATGAATCACTTAGCTTTGCCCAGTTGGTAGCTGAATGACTCGCATAGCATTATGTTAATAACTGTTAACACATTCAATGTCCAGCTTGCCGGGCTACAGCACCGCCACACCGTTTCACACACATTGATTTTTATATATTAGATTTAAATGACATATAGCGTACCATAATATATAATATTGATAAAAGTTCTCATGACTTTTTTTATGATAAGAAGAGACTATGAAACTGCTATTTCCGTCTTAAATCACAAAAAAAAAAACAAGTTATTAGTGAATTTTATTGTATTTTTTCAAGAATTTTCAAATATTTTCTGCACACGTAATGATGGTTTTTGTCATCGTAAATCTATTTTAAATTGTGGTTGATTCCATAATGAGGAATTGTTTTGTTAAACAATAATGGTTCTCATGTAATAAACTCTATTCTCAGAAACAATGGTGTTTGTTTTAACCCATTTCTGTAAATAAATTAGATGTGAATAATATAATGATGAACCTAACTAAGTATATTATATAATGATTTACCTAATCAGTGAGTTATGTCGTAATGTCAATGTATGATTACGAGACTCTAAGTAACACATGATAATTTGTTACATATCTGGATGTTAAGATATAAATTATATTTCGGACAAAATTTTCTTTACAGATTTTATTTAATAATCCTTAAATTAGTTTAAGTATCTTATAATGAGCCTATGAAAACAATCTATCTTACTCCGAGACCGACCCTTACAGATTTATTATTAGTATAGATACCTACGATATCTGTGAACTGCCCAGCTTTATTAAATGTTTTATTACAGCTATGTCCGATCTCATCTACCTGATGGACCAGTTGGTGGATAAAAATGGCAGAATCCTGATCCCTAACATGTACCAGAATGTTCCCGAAGTTACGAGTAAGGAGAAGCATCTGTACACTTCTATCGACTTTGACACACAGGCTTACAGGTATGTACGGTTTCCACCCACGGTTTTGCCCGTATTTTTATTAACTTCCCTTGTTATAGTGTATTTTCCCACAAAGTAGCCTATGTGTTATTTTGATATATGTATAAGCTAGTGAATTTTCCCACGGTAAAAAGTAGCCTATGTTATTCTGATATAAGTACATATAAGCTATATTATTGTGAAGTTTCATCAAAATCAATTCAGTAGTTTTTGCGTGAAAGAGTAAAAAACGTACAAATAAAGTTATGTAATGCATAATGAGGATTACGTAATGTTCTATAGTTTGCAATAAAATGCAATGTAGCCGGTTTTCTTGCATATTGAGAGCAATAATGTGTAAACACGCTAGCACGCGATGTAAGTCTAAGCATTATTTAGTTTAGGCGCTCTATAGTCGGTTCTTTTCATAACTATTCACTCCATTTTTTTTTAATTTAGCAGTATACAATAAAATAAAAAAATATATTTTTTTAATGAATTTTATATCCTTTGGTAGCAAACAAGTAAATTCAGCCAATCACAACTTTCGCTTCACCTTTGCCTATTGATAAATTAAATATTTATTAATAAATATTTATTTTATCTTGACGAAAGATTGGTGAATGTCACTATGTCTTTCACAACTCGTCCGATTTATAAATATTACAAATGCTTAGGTAAAAATGTGTATATCTTTCAGGGATGGTATTGGTGCCTCTGCGCTGGCGCACAACGGAGACAAGGAACAGATTCTGATGCACAGGTGGCGTTTCCCAAGTCTTTCCCTCCACGGCATTGAAGGTATCTTATCATACAACTATATTACGTCCACTGGGCATGGGTCTCTCCAATAGAAACCATTTGAGGTCTCCGGGGATTTGGTATAATCGCCACAGGCAGATTGGTGGACAGTTAGTTGGCACAGTACCTACACAAAACGATGCTAATTCCCATCATCTGGTATATAAGTCCCATTGTCGATTTTTACAGGAAGAGAAGGGGTGGTACTATACTTAGACCCGTACCACACGGCCGATAACAATAAGTAATAACATAATTAATAAATAAATAACAATAAACGAGTATAAACATAATTGAAACTCAGCTGTGTCTGAAGGTGATAAAATAATAATCTAGTAATCTATTGTTTTCGATCTTTGCCATACGATAAATAAGTATGCGGGTGTGTTGTTTGTTATTATAGCTGCATGCGGGTTTCGTGGTAATGGATTTTCTGATCTAAAAAATGCACATAATAGCTTTGTTTACTACAGTTTACAGCAATAACAATTTGGCTGTTTCAAGTGTTAAGGAGAAATAAACACGCGTAGACACTTGAGCAATATTCATTATTATAAGTATGATGAGATTATAAACTAAAGTGTGCCGTGTGTTGCCTTGTTGTGTTCGGTGAAGACAAACATCGTGAGGAAACCGAACCGGCATGTTCTGAGAACTTTGTAAGTTTGAGGGACATGTGTCATTCACCAACTTGGCCAGCCTGGTGATTTCAGACCTAATCCATCGTCAAGAGAGTCCTTGAGAAGTCGCCGTGTCCATTTGAAAGAAAGAAAATTTGATACATATTAATCAATTTATCTATTGTTTAGGTGCCGCCTTCCAGCCTGGTGCGAAGACTGTTATCCCCGGAAAAGTAATAGGAAAGTTCTCCATTCGCATTGTACCGAACCAAACTCCGGAGGAGGTTGAGAAACTCACCATCGACTTCCTCAACAAAAAGGTCAGTTATGTGTAGCACACAGTATCCTTAGTACCTACTTATTCAAAATAAAAAGAAAATCTAAAATTGATCTTGAAAATATGTAGAGATCATAAAGGTTCTTCTTCTTTTATTTTTGGCGAACGTGACTGGCCATTGGGGTTTGCCGTCAACCGCCAATGTCAAGTTAGATTATAAAGGTTAAAATTATATTGTAAAATGTTTCAGTGGGCCGAGCGTGGGTCCCCGAATAAGTTGAAGATCAGCGCTCAGAGCGGCCGCTGCTGGACCGAGAACCCCGACCACCCGCACTACCAGGCCGCCGCACGCGCCATCAAGCTGGTCTACCAGGTAACATTATGTCTGCACCATCAGTCTGCTCGACCTATGACAATGCCTCGTTACAGCAGCATAATTATTTTTTTTTTTTAAGACATTCCTTTTGATGTCGAAACAATACCTAGCTTTTCATTTGACAATGCCTATATACAGCAGCAGTATTTAAGCCTAGAGCAGATCGGATGCGTATACGTACTCGTAAGCGTAGAACGTGCACGCGTAACACACTGCTTGCGTAACGTGACGTGCGCGTACAGTGTGTCCTGTCTCATTCATTCCCATACATTACAACTCAGTGGTACGTGCACGTCTACTCTTACGCGTACTTATACGCATCCGGTTTGCTCGAGGCTTTAATCAAGTTTTATAATCTTATTGACAAGATAAATATTGACATGAATCCTAGACATGCTTTTATTGAATTTATACTGCTTGATGTAATATTTGACATGTCATTAAATTTTGGTTATTATTATAAATAACTATTTTTATTATATTTTTTGTAATTCAATAATAATTTGTTGTTCTTGATTAGTAATTTAATGAATAGAATTCGAAATAGTAATTTAAAGAAGAAGTGTTCTGTGATGTAAATAATTGAATATGAATATAGACCGAGAACCCCTATCAAGCGACTACATATTGTGTTTCGTTCCCAGACGGACCCCGACTTCAGCCGCGAGGGGGGCTCGATCCCGGTGACCATCACGCTGCAGGAGGCCTCGCAGCGGAACGTGCTGCTGCTGCCCATGGGCGCCGGCGACGACATGGCGCACTCGCAGAACGAGAAACTCAACGTGCGCAACTACATCGACGGGGTGAGCTCAACGCGTACAAACACGCCTTCTAATACATACTAATATTATAAAGCTGAAGAGTTTGTTTGTTTGAACGCGCTAATCTCAGGAACCGCTGGTCCGATTTAAAAAATTATTTCAGTGTTGCATAGTCCATTTATCGAGGAAGGTTATAGGCTATATTTTATGAAAAAAAGCATGCGAAGCTGTTGGCGGCCGGCTAGTACATAAATATTGCTGGACAAATCAAACAGCAATCAAACACCCATTTTTACGTTTCCACTGCTGGGACACAGGGACTTCTCTCTTGACAAGAGAGATTTGGCTTTGATCCACCACGCTGGCCAAGTGCGGGTTGTTGAATGACATAATATGATGTTTGCCTTCACCGTATGAGACCATGAAAAAACAAAAATCAAAGCGCACAACAATTTTTCTAAGAAAATCCACGACCTTCGGAAAAAAATTGAGTGTGCTTCCACTTAGCCAGCACGGCTTGAACCTAATATCTCTCGTAAAGAGGGAAGTCCCTATGTCCCAGCATTGGGAACGTAAACTTATGATATGATGATATCTAAATCAATTATCCTTTTCAGATCAAACTGTTCGCATCCTACTTCGTGGAGGTTTCGAAGCTGTAAACAAAGAAGCTGTCCTGTTGCTCAAGCATTTCACGAAATACATCTGAAGGAACATTCCTTTATTTCTCATAATATTAATAAGTACAATGTATCTTACTCATAATAATATCATAATAATACCGCTATTGTGCCTTATTTAAACGACGCATTACAAATGAATTTATGAAGCACAGATTTTATCTACTTTGAAGCTGTGCATTATATTTTTTTTGTTAAATTATAATTTCATTAAGCTAATCAAGAAAGCATACTATTACAGTGACATTTCATGTAGTCTCTTATGATAAATATTATGTATAAATATTCGAAATCTTTAAATTTAAAAGAGGACGGAATTAATGTGTAGCAGTTTAAACGTAAAATTAATCTTTTCATTTGTTTATTTATATTGTTTATATTTACATAATAAAATATATTAGGAAAAAAATATTTGATTTCATTACATCGTCCGTCATAGAAGTCCCTAAAATAATTTTAACTAATAGACTTTAAAAAGGTTTGAGCGATTCTTGTACGTTTGTTTATTTATTTATTCCCACATATTTTCCCCACAACTAGCTAAATGGATTTAAGAAGATACTTATTAATAATTCATGGTATAATAATGTTAATAATGTATAAAACGTTTTTGTTAACGTTCTTTTCTATTAATTTTAAAAAGTCATCTTTTTATTTTTAAAATTACCTATGAAAAAAAGGAAGAGTATTTAGTCGAGCGTGCCCAAGTAAGATAAAGGAAAAATGATGTGAGAATACCATAGATTACTTGTAATTATTACTTGTAATTATTACTTGATGAGGTAGGTTAGGTATCTTGGACAGGATATCCATTTTCTACTAATAACAAAACTTATGGTGGTAAACACCTTATGTAGTAAGTCGCTTAATAAGATCTTCGAAGCTTAATTCAATATAAAAATTATTAAAAATACCAACACTTAGGTTTATAAGTGACATTACACAGTGTTGATTGTTTTTAAATTTGTACTTATTATTATATCTGAACGAAAGTTAAATTCATAGTAACGTTATTGGACACAATATTTTTAACATTCGTTATGAGGCAACAGGATGAAATAAAAGGCCAAAATTAAAAGCCCCTTTTGTTCCTTGGCTTATTAAAATTCTGTACAAACTAACTTTTAGTAGATAGCAATAAAAAATAAATAACTTCTTAGATCATTATTATAGATTAGTATTATAAGTAGGTTCTACTTAGGTTTCTATTTGAGTCTATTGTCTGAGAATAAATCTTTCTATTGTTAAAACTTTCACCATACACGTTTTGTGGAACCCCTACAGCACGAGCGATTGATTGAACTCGGCAATTTTATATTTTCTATCTTTATATCGTACTTTATTTAATTTAATTCATTGGTACCATTATTACATCGGCATCCCATGAAGTATAAGATACTTACTTAAATAAAATATAAAATTTGTATTGTTTTCAACGGAACTTATTTAAACATTAATATTTGAGAAGTATTTACTTTAATTATAAACATTACCTACATATTTCACTTTCAAAATTTTCATGAGGTACACTATTTATTTAAAAAACAACGGGAATTATTTATACTGAGTTAAAACACTCGACGTTTCGACCAAAACAAGAGCTGCATCAAAAACGTTTCTAGTTTCGTTTTGAGTGAGAACCGCGCGCGCGAGCTGAGAGGTGACGGAGCACGGCGGGACGCTCAGAAAAAGACTGCGGCAAAAATGAATGCTTAATAATAGTAATGTTTTTGTTCAAGTAAAAAAACGTCAGCATTATTAGAAATAGGAACATTAAAATAGGTAGTGCCTACATGATAGATACAACGTGCTCCTCTAAAGTCGTTACAATAGGTTCTATTTAAAAAAAGAGTAAGAGTATGTATATTATTAACTGGAAATCCCGTTTACAGAAATTAAATTGCATCGCTCTTGACGCTGACCTTATGACAAAATTACTGGTAGTTCCCTACATTTAAGGTCATAAGCATAGCAGATGTTCATTACTGATGACAATGGCCTTAGAATGCTTTATCCAACTTATTAAAATAATGAATCGATTATAAAGACATAGGTATAACTCGATATAACTTATTAAAGCTTGGGATAGAGACTCGCTCTAACTCGAAATCTGATAAAGCAAGGTATGTAGCGAGAAAAGTATAAGCTCTACTAAGTATCCTAAGATTTATGGAACTATACAATTAAATAGAAAACCATTTAATACGACCCTCTCCCTTTACCACTCAAAATTACAATAAACAAGCACTAATCTATTAGTGGTCTACTAACAGATCATCAGTAAACTATCCCAACCCTAAATCTTACCAATTAGCCTATGATATACCTAGAGAGATTGTGGTCCATCCATACTTAAACCAACTAGCAAACTAGTACTAAATGTTTAACCTATAGGTAGGCTACATCGTCCAGCTACTACATGTAGTTAGTCAAGGAGAATACACACCGGTACATAATGAGAGCCAAGCGTTCCAATCCAACCTCAGTCAGTGAAAGCCACCGGCACGTATCTGACGCGTTCGCCGATAATCGTGTTGAAGGCATCTTTATACTAGACGAAAAGGATTATTGACATTAAATTGAACCTGTAAGTACCTTTATATTTTATATTATAACTTTATTTTTTGTTATTTTTAAGGATCTATCTGCGGTGATTTACAGTTGTTAAGGTCCAACGTGACCCCACATTCAAGATGTTTTCGTACGTTTATTACGAAGGTTCAATGTTTTCTACCTGTGTTTTTAAGAGCGATCTTTTCAAAGATGTGACTTTTTTTCCACCAGCCTTTATTATTTACCTAATGAAACAATGGCGTGTTTCTAATGCGTTTTCGCTTTCTAATTTACTGTGACGAATTTTCGCAACACATTAAACTCTGCTTTTAATCTACTTTTTCGTTCTAGCTAAAGGTACGAACCTTCAGTGTATACCACGTACTGTTGGCACTTAATCATTTGCTATTAAAAATTGGAATAAATTCTTAAAATCATTAACTGTTTACGTTATTGGATGATTTATCTTTTAGAGTAGACTTACGAGATGAGATTTCAGTTTTATTTGAATTAAAGCTTATGTATGTATGTACATGTACCGGTAACATAATTTCATTTGATATGTTTTGTACAACTTAGATAATTGTCATTCAGTTGAAGTAGCTGACTGTCCAAGGCTCTTATGCAAACTCTTGCACATCCCAACTACATTTTGTCCTCAAAAGAGGCTCCATTACTCGGGTAAATAGACCGGCTGTGGCCCAATGTAACTAGGTCATTGAAATTCAGACAAATGCCTAAATATTGCATATTTTAAAATATTTTATGCATGAAGAGTGCTTAGGTAAGTACAAATTTCTTGTATTTGTTGTTGAACTGTTAAATTTATGCAAAATTTGGCACAAAAACCGTTATGATGTAAAAAATGTTCAACAGATGCTCAGGGTTTGGTACCTACTTGATGCTTAACTTAGATAATCTTCGTAGATATCATATCTGTATTCTTATTTCATTCTGTTTAATTTACATTTATAATTGTGTTTCATCAATATCTGTTACAAACAACTTGAGATTTAATTATTTGATGCAAATTGTCCAAACCTAGATATTCCTCGCTTAGTCAATTGTATCCAGAGGAGAGTCAATTTGTACGTCCGGAGACAACAAAGTTTCTATGCATAAGCCTGCAGCAGCAGATTCATGGATTATTATTATCTACCTACATAGTATATCCATAACCTAAAGGTAGTTGGCTCTTAAACCTATATATAAGATAGGTAATTAGCAAGAGAATTTGTATGCGCATCAGCGCATCAGGCCAGTACGCAATGTTCCAGGCATTGTTTTAAAAATCCTTATGTGACGCTGTGTGTTTGATTCAACGTTATTGACACGCTTGTGTTGTGACGCTGTTTGGTTGTTGTGTAACTGAGCCAAGTTCTGAACATGACGTGATGACTTTCGCTGCGCCCACGCAATCATCCTCAATGCTGGGTCAGTTCATGAAGGATCCCATTACCTATTGGGGAGAACATGTACTGTTAATGTTTTTAACCTTCATAGTAGGTATTTTTACTCAGACAATTAACTCAGCAACTCCTAGTTAGGCTAGCCGAAGCTTCTGTTAATGAAATAAATAATATGTTAGAACGTTCTTGCCTCTTTTAAGTGTTTAAAAGGTACTCTGATTTGATTCAAAAGTTATGCTATATATAGTTAAACAATTATTTGATTTACAATTGCATCGAGATTTGCTCTAACATTCTTATTAATATCCCAGCTGAGCTGAAAAAAATATAACGTGCAATCTACACGCAGACTATAAAATCAAAATCAGTGATAATGCGGAGTCTTAGTCGGAATTGTGACCTCATGCGATTGGAGGTCCTGGGTTTCCCGATGACGCACGTTCTTCCGCTGAATAATGTAATGCAGCTTTTGTGCAGGGCTTAAGTACTCTCATTGTAGGTACTTACCAATACTGGTGTAAAAACCGTTATTTTTCTGGAATTGAATGAAGCTTCGGGATGGTTCAATAATAATTTGTTAAATGACCTGTTAACCGACATCGAATTGTAGAGTCAGCGGTTTTTATGAAGGCAAAGGTTTTTTGAAGGTTTGAAGGTCTGTTTTTATGTGTTATAAGGTTTGCATATTGATGATGTGTGAACTGGACTAAAAAGGACCACAGGCAGCACTAACTTTCAAATAAAAAGAATCAATAAACCAAATAGCTTCACCCAATTCTAATAAAAATGTAGGTATAACCTGCGCACATATAGAAGCGAATTATAAATGGCGTCCGCTCGCATGCGTTCTCGCTCACTCTCTATCGCTGTCTATACTCACACAGTACGCGCTACAAAAAAATAGTCAGTCAGGCCTAATTCGCACGAGAGCTTTTTTAACGTCCGTTAAAAAAGCGTTCAAATAGAACATAATAATTATGTTCTATTTGAACGTTTTAGGCATACCCAAGTACGTGTTCACACGTCGGCGATTTTAAAACGCGACGCTTTTTTATCGAGCAGTGTTGCATTTTCAACGAAAAGTGCTGGTAATAGGCCGTATGAAACTTTTTATTATTATTCACACTATTAAAAAAACGCCGGCGCTGCGATTAGTACGATGAGTATTAGTAGAAATATTCCAATAATTCGTCAAATCTTGTATACTTGTCGAATCTTCGTACAGTGTCACAAACTGTTATTTTAAGAGCCCTGTTAATTTTTTGAAGTTTTGCGAAATTGGATATTTTATGCACCACGTGACCGGCGCGTCACGCGAATTCTATGAAAAATACTAAATGATCTTGATACTTCGTCGATCGAAAACATACAAATATACTAATAATTATTTTAGATCTGTAGAAAATGGCATCGAATAAATTCCATTTTATTGAGTGGATTTTTTTCAGTTTCATTCTGAAATAATTATTATATTAATGTTTTTATTTAATTGATAGGTGTTTAATATATTTTCCTAAATTCAAAATGGCGGATATTTTTATTTCAATATTTGAATCAATTATGTTTTATCTTAATAATATCATCTATATCGCTTACAGCGATAAGGCCGCCCATTGTACTCCAAATGTTTTAGTCTTAAGTTTGTATTGTATGTTTATGTTTAAGTGGTGTACAATAAAGTATTTCTATTCTATTCTATTCTATCAATATTTATTTTAAATCTGATTGATTATTTGTAATCAATTAAGTACATAATTTTAAATTAAAACATTCATGATTAATAATTATCTATACATATAAGAATAAAACTGAAAATAGTCTTATTGAAGTTAAATGTCCTCATTCATCTCATCTTATGGGCTCATAATTAAACCGATTCTTCTGAAATTTGGTGTGTAGGTTTGTAATTAAATGTTTTTTTTTGTCGAATGTTGGGACTTTATGTAAGTTCGAAAGTCTAAATTGAACGGACTAAATACAAATTCAACAATATAACAAAACAAATAAATTATATTACCTATATATATTTAAGTTGCTTGTTTTGTTACAAAAAATAATGTTTCATGTTTTTTATTTGATTAAAATAATTAATTTCACGTTGTTCCTTTCTTTTAAAATACTATGTTACTTAAGCAGAGTTATTATTTTTTAGCTTTTCTTTCGATTGGTATCATAAAAATCGAGTATTTTTTTCTACATGTAAGTCGGTTCGATTCCCAGACAAAGCAAGTAATTTTTAGAAAATCAATGAATGCAGAATTACTAACTTTTAAAAATAAAATGAAGTCTTGTTTGAGCAAAATTCACTATCTACGATATTTAAGGTACTTCCCCTCCATGGCCCATAACTTTGGGACGCCCTGTATTTATTAGAAAGGTACATATTTAATGTTTACAATAAATAATATATTTATTAGAAAGGTACATTATTTTTTGTTTACATATTGGATACTCGGTAAAAATAAGAACAAAAAATTACGGAATATTTTCTTTGTAATAAATATTATGGAAATCTATACTACAATTATCAAGCTGAGGAGATTGCTTGTTTATTTGTTTGAACGTGCTACTCAGGAACCGCGGGTCCGATTTAAAATATGATTTCAGTATTGGATAGTAAAATGATCGAAAAAGGCTATAAAACATAATCTAGTAAATAACGTAAAAACGCAAGCGCAGCTGTCGGCGGGTCGGCAAGTTAGTCATAATCTAAAAAAATCATAGGCATAATTACATTTAGTCGTTGGACGGTTTCACCAAAAAAAGTTGCCCTGTTGTTTTTTAATTAGGATAGATAACTTTAGATATGCAATCCACATCCTACAGCATAACCTCCAAATAAATAAGGTAAAACAAGATGACAATGATGTGGTACAATTCTTAGGCCAGCAACATTTGGTACAATTCTTAGGCCAGCAACAACAACAATTGACCGTTATCAATAAAAATAACAATTGATCGTTATCAACGGATCAACTTATGTCGGTCGTAGTATCGCAATAACACATACACGCACACTAACAGCGTTTTTACAGCAATTGACAGTCCCACACACTGACATTTTACGAAATATTTCTATATTTTATTCAAGAACAACCGACATAGGTCCGACCTCGACAAGCGCTCGCGCGGTACTAAATGGAAAAAGCCGGCTGAATGAAAAAACTACTAAATTATGGTAGTTTTATTTTATTCATAAAAAATTACCAAAACCGTTCTACAAATTAAAATTAATATCATAGTTTAAGCAAATGTTGATAAATATTTTGATATAAATATGACGTCCCATTGATTTAGAACTTCGGAGTTATTGAGGTTTGTTTCGAAGCATTTTCGGTCGATATTAAATTCGGTATATCTTTAGAATAAAAGCATTTAACGAAAATGTACTCTACTCTAAATGAAGAATAGGATATACGTAACATAATAAAAAATAGTTTGATCGCCCATATTCATTAGAATCTACAAATTAGAGCTAAGAAAACAGGTCTTCGAGCGTTTTTTACGAAACATGTATCCGGAGAATGATTATTACTCAATATATAAACAAGTTATCTAAAATGTTTCTTACTACTTTTGTAGAGGAGAAAACGAACTATTATAAAGATGTAATTGTAATATCAAACAACTAACGTAAACCATAGAATTAGGACGAGAAAACCGAACAATTTCGCGATTTTCGGTAAAAGGCCTCTCAGAATGTCCTTTTTTTCTTTCTTCTTCTAGCAACACAAATCGCTATAGCTAGTTATTTAGCAAAACAAAATTCCCACGGCTTTCTAAAGCGAGGGACGAGACGAAAGTGATTTAAAAGCGTTCGTATGAATGATCACATTGAGGACCTTTATAAAAGCGCCGGGTTTATAACGCAAAGTTGTTTAAACTCTTTACTTTACTTTACTAAAAAAAAAATTTCATTTAAAATAAGTATTTTGTAAAAAAAACTCTGTAGGGACCTAGATAAAAATACTATTTAGATAATAATAATACAATAATACCGTGGAAATATGCTCGAATTACAAATAATTTTGGTATTATGTTTGTATGGGAAATTCGTCGTGACGCCGGCCTGTTTGAGAAATTGTTTTGCCAACCGTACCATACCTACCTACCCGCCGCCATTTACAGAATTCACTTTTAATTGCGCAGGTTATAATGTTGACAATATTTTACTCGACAGCCGAGAATAACCTCTATTTCTTTTTACGTGCGTAAAACTTAAACAAGTTGACGAGTAGGTTCCTACTATGTTGAATGAATAGGCAATTAGGATTCATTTTAACCGCTTCCTGTACTTCGATAGTAAATTTATCACGTTTTGCTCCATATAGGCAAGCATACCGTGGGGAAACCCACCATAGTAATGCGGCGATGCAATCAACATCGACTGCCGCATGTCGCGGTATTTGTGATTACAGTAAATTGACATTTAACACTCGTTCGTAGGTATAATTTTAACCTACCATGGCCCATGGTAATCATTTTCATGCTCTACATATGTTTTACTGGTTATTTACACTTTTTCCTTGTTGTTACAATTGTCATACAGTATCTAATATCTTTTTAAAGATGTTTTGAATGTTTGGAATTTTTTAATAATACTGTAATTTTGTTGTGTTGTTTTGTTGCTGTAAAATTATTATGACTCACACTTAGGTACTGCACTTGTTGTTGTGCATTAGATGCGGGTACCTACTACCTACTTATTTACCACTTTATGCCGTATGAGCTTATTATAGGACTTATCTCATCAAGACCCGTGAGTTATGATGGTGGTAGGATAGAGAAAAATAAATCATTAGTTGCAAAGTATCTCTACAGACGCCAACCAACTGTGACAATGACGCAAGGAAAGTTGGATAACGCTGGCCTTCTTTGGTTGACTCATCAGTCATATGTAGGTACGACTGACCCCGCGTTTTCATTTTAGGTGACTAAACTTGGAACTTTGAATCCGGCTCGGAGAAACAATTTCCCAATTTTTAAACTGTAAAAGTATTCCGAAATAAAAGAAGGAGTAGTAGAAACTAAATTAATATAATAATATCAAATCCAAATATAATAATAATAATCTCACTCCATCCAATTTATGACCGATAACGTTGCGTATTGCGATCATAACTGGTGCTGATTGATTATTGGCCCAAGAATGAGTACTTAGGTACTTATTCATGTTAGTCTACATTAATTTTGCGGTTGAAAAGTTTGATTAGAAAACGTATGTAATAGACGTTCTGTCGCGGTCTTGATGTGTGTCTACGAGCTAATGAGTTCAGCGGTCACTCAACGCGTGCAAAAGCGCTCGGAGAAAGTTGCAGTCGCAACAAAAAATATTTGTAGGTACCTACTTATCTACCAACATAAATTTGTTGTGAGATACAATCTACAAACCTTATATTCTAATAATTAGTTTGCGAAAGTGAACACATATCAAAGCGAATAGTTTCGCTTTGACCTCTAGAAAATAATGCTTGATGTTAAACTGTTTTCTTGTAAAGCTTGGGGACAATACAGTAGATAACAATCTCACAGAACTCGTTTCCAAACAACTTAAATCTAATTAAATCTGCAGATATCATTTAATTTTCCTTGTAGCTGCATATTTTATGCAAAGTTTAGTGACACAGTTTAGTCGTATTTATCAAACTAAAGAAAAGCTGTTGACCGTTTGATTACCCACTGGGACCATTATTCATTATATTCCTTTATTTAATGGCAACAAAACATTACTTTTAATAAGATAGGCTCTCGTAATTATTTTATTCTGACAAAAATATTACCTGCTTTCAGTTGCAGCTGGCATAATGCTGAAGTTTGGTTTGGTGTTGATGGTGCTAGCGACTGTGAACAGTCAATGCTTCTACAAGGATGACTCGTCTAAGAAGTTGAACCCAGAAGCGCGGTTGAACCTCTACCGAGGCCAGTTGACCTTCACCCTTAACCTCTTCAACGCTATCAACAAGGTGGTGCCAAACGACAACATCTTCTTTTCACCGTTCTCGGTGTATCACGCTTTGCTGCTCGCGTATTTTGCTACGGGGGAGCAAACTGAGCAGTCTTTGAAGAGATCTCTTCAGATTGCAGAGAATATGGTAAGTTATATACACAGAGAAGTTAATTTAAAAATAGATCTTAAATAATCAGAAATTAAAACGAAGTATCTGTTGAAGATTTTATAGCGTAGGTAGGTACCTAGGTAACAGATTATAAGAGCAAAACTATTAAATAATCTTTAACCTGAAAACCATTAAGGTATATTGTTACCATAGACAGCTACTCGTATATTGTTTGAACATATCATATTCTTGAGTGGAAGTAAGATACACACACACATGTAATGTTTCAACGTTTTCAGGACAAAGTTAACCTGATGACAGCGTACAAGGTAGACAAGCGTTCCCGCGCCACCAACAACAACAGCCACAGCTACGAATTCATCAACGGCAACAAGATGTTTGTGGCCGACGATCTGCAGGTCCGACAGTGCATGCTCGACATATTCGGTGAAGATATACAGGCATTGGTATGATATTTTATATTTTTACGGTCAAATTCTACTTACCAACTAACACTCCTTAGCCTTCAACGTATGACTGTTATGTTTATGGCGTTAACTGTAGGTATATGCGGGACGAATGCGAACAACTATGCAATGCGGGATGAACACTGACTTTTTAAGTATTCGGGGCGAACGTCCGAGATTAATGTAGAATTAATTAAATATTTTGTTTGATACATTGCTATGTTTTACGATTTTTGGTCATTCTTTTTATGGTTTTAATCGACTTCCGAAATGTAAAGTGGGGTTACATCATGATTCTTATTATAGAACTGACCTACTTTTCGTCAACAATCGTGAATAGCGAAATAGGTCTTCATAAATTACGTTAAACTGACAGTGCAAAATTTTTTAAAGTTTAAATAACAAATATCGCAGATAGGTCCTCTTTTGGACTTCTGCAAATGAGATAGTCACATATACTGTAAAAATAAAATCAAATAAAAGATACCTAAGACGAGCGAGTCATGGAACGATGTCAGCTCTGCGAAAGGATTAAATTCAGTTACATATTTTATCAAATTTAGTTTTTTATAACCTATACGAAATACATGGGGCAAGACGAGGTGCATTATAATTTATTTTGAATTTAAAATATTATAATATTATAGGCCGGTCAATTTAGACATAAAAATGAGGGTGAAGTTACATATAGTCCCAACAAGCTGAATTCCTGTGAAATTGTTCAAAACATAATTATAAACAATGTCTAAAAGTTCCCCATCATTCCCCATTAAGGAAAAAAAGTTATTCAAGGTCAAAGGCAAAAATAATGAGATTTTCACGATTTTCAGCAAAACGGTAAGTTTTATCATAAGAGTACCTGAGAACAAATTGTAGATCATAAAATTATCTATAAAAATGTATCAATACTTTTTTCTTACAAGCCACCGTTTCTGAGATATAACGATTCAAAAAGTTATAAAAGTTGGCATGCACAAATTGTCAAGGCCGGTCGTGCTCTAATATTGAATCACAAACAATGGAGGATTCGTTTCGTTCCGACAAAGTATCATGCGATACATCGCTATTGACGCAATTTAATAACTTTTTGAACATTTCATTTCATTTTGAAAACAATTTTTATAACTTTTTGAACCGTTATATCTCAGAAACGGTGGCTTGTAAGAAAAAAGTATTGATACATTTTTATAGATAATTTTATGATCTACAATTAGTTCTGAGGTACTTTTATGATAAAACTTACCGTTTTGCTGAAAATCGCGAAAATCTCATTTTTTTACCTTTGACCTTGAATAACTTTTTTTCCTTAATGGGGAATGATGGGGAACTTCTAGACATTGTTTATAATTATGTTTTGAACAATTTTACAGAAATTCAGCTTGTTGGTACTTTCTGTAACTTAGAATGTCTAAATTGACCGGACTATTAGCCAATCATTTCCCGGTCGGTGCAAGTTCGTAGATATGCCAATGAATCATTCGTGCAAACAATAGACACAAAGTTGACATTGCGACCGCAATAATAAAAAATACCTACACTGAAAAAATGATAAGCATCACATTCCTTTGTTATAGAACTACCGGGAAAACCCCGGGGCCGCTCGTGAATACATCAACAACTGGGTTTCCCGAGTCACTAAAAATAACATCAACAATCTGATACCAGAGGACGGGGTCACGCAAGCTACTAAACTTGTACTGGCTAACGCAGCTTACTTCAAAGGAGTTTGGGCGTCAAAGTTTGCACGAGAACTTACAAGGAAAGAACCATTTTTCGTGTCCGAAACACGCCAAACGTTGACACATTTCATGAAACAAAAGGGAACATTCCACTTCAGTGAGTATACCAGAATCTACCTATGAATATAAATTTAAAAGTGCATTTTTAGAATTATTATTATTCTCTAAGGGCATACGATTATACATAATGTATCTAGATTAGACGAACCATGAATGAGAATGTCTACTCTAGAAAAAAAAATAGATTGCATCTCAGTTTTTTAAATAATATTATAATTTTATTACAGCGGCCAGCGACGAGCTTGGAGCGCAGATCTTGGAGCTTCCGTACAAAGGAAATGACATCAGCATGTACATTTTGCTACCTCCCTACTCCATGAAGGAAGGTAAACACACTTACTAATCCGTCAACTGGAACCGCGGTTCCAGTACATTGTGGTTCCAGTCGCCGGAATCCTCTTCAAATCCTCTCAAATCGCCGGAATTAATTATATTTTGTTTAAACCTAAGACGTGTGCTTTGTCATCAATGAACCTCTGATCACACGGGGTGATTCCAAAAAAGCTTATTAATAAAAAAAACAAAAAATTGTGATTTATGTATCTGTAAGAGCCGTGTTTGCTAAGTGGGATCGCACTCGACTTTCATGTCGAAAGTCGTGGGTTCAAACCCCGCCGTGCGCTTTTTGCTGAGTAGTGCAGGTTTTCTCTACTGATTTTTTTCTCTATTGTATAAAGTTTTAGGTGTTTATCGTGGTTATGTCCATTGTATTCCAGGAGTCACGAACATCATCGCAAACCTGACGCCCGAGCGGCTCGCGGCCGTCGTGGAGGAGAGCTACAATGCGCGTGACGTCATCGTGCAGATACCCAAGTTCACCATCGAGAGATCCATTCCTTTGAGAACTGTAAGTCACATTACCTACTACTATCCTGTCGCCGTGACCAATTTCGGTACACAACGCCAAGACTCTCACTGTCTATCAAGTAGGGTGCAGATTTTCTATCCTCTTGTGTGCTCTTTGGTGACTGGCATACCTACCCAAGCTCGTAGCTAAAGGATAATTATAGTAAATAGTCACTGGCTGGCGGATCTTCAGATAACCTCGCTTTGCATCGAGTTCTTCACGCCGCTCAACTTCGTAACCATCCATGTTGATGAATAAGTCGTCTCCATTCAGGGCGCTGTGCCGCTTTCGTCTCCCACTGTGAGGGCTAAATTTTGCACCACTTTAACGCAGGTTCTTCTCCATTGTAACGCGGGCAAAGCCGCGGATGGAAAGGACGGAAATTAAAATATACTTAAAATAAATTGCATCTTGACTTGTAGATATAGGATGTTTTGGAAAGAGAACATAAATCTTTAATTAAATTCTTCTTTTTAGGTGTTAGAGGAATTGGATGTAGGAGACCTGTTCAACTCGTCAGTGGATTTCAGCACGTTGACGGAACAGAAGGGCATTCAGTTCGACGACGCTGTGCACAAAGCCAAGATCCAAGTGGATGAGGAGGGTATGTACTGATTTTTTTAAGGAGATGTTAACACGTTTACCGACTGGCCTCGGCGGTGCAGCCTCCTGTGCCATCGCTACACCGCGCTGTATATAAATAAATAAATAAATATTACTGGACAATTTTACACAGCGACATCTAGCCCCGTGGTAAGCTCGAAGCTAGATTTCTGATATACTTAATATAATATACATACATAGATATATACGTCACTTGTGTTCGTCATGGACTAGTGTTAAGTCAATGCATAGTGCTAATAGTACGCCCTAACTACACAGTGGGGACCAAAACTTTTGCTCATATTTTTTTGTTAAATTTCGTATACTTATTTCATATATTTCCAAGTTAATGAATGCCGTAAAAGCTCTTTTAAAATGGAGTGAGGACGCAGAATACTCTGTAAAAATGAATAAAAAGCTCAAAGAACCCTTTATGATCTTTGATTAATTAGTTTGTGTTTAATTACTAAGTATATGCATTTATTTTCTTTCTTTCTTTCGACCAGGTACGGTGGCTGCGGCATCTACCGCTGTGTTCGGCTTCCGCTCCTCGCGTCCCACGGAGCCTACCACCTTCATCGCCAACTTCCCGTTCGTGTACGTCATCTACGAGCGCCCCACCAGCTCCATCCTCTTCATGGGCGTCTTCAGGGACCCCAAGAAATAAGCTGACGAACCAAGCACGCCTAAAATCAACTCGGAACCTGAGAATGAGAATGGAATACAAGATTTCGATCAATTGTTTTATGAATCTTTTCAACAAGCAGATTGTTTTTTTTTTGGATTGGAAAAGGATGCACTGCAATCTTTCAAAGTACTAGATGAAAACCCGCCTAGCTCGGGTGAAATTTGACGAAATTCTCCATAATCAGAATTTTGCGGATATGATGTTGTCGACTCAAAATCAATATTTTTTATGTTTTGTTATTCATATAAGGTTTCGATCGAGTCTACCGTACCCCTTGGCGAAATTATTAATATAGATAGAAGATTGTCAAATTGTACAAAATATGGTCAAATCAAATAGTAAGAGTATTCCATATCCATATATATCTTTCATGTACAGCAACACGATGAAAAAATCGGCTTTATAACTTGATACAAATCGGAATCATGTTCTTGTAGTCAGTAATTATATATTTTAACTCAGTAGAATTACTTTATGTTGGAGATTACCTAGATTCAGTTTGATGTAAAAAATGTAGAGCGATGCCGTGGAGAATGTGTATTTTGATCGTTCTGCATTCTCAACTTGGTGGTGTAAGAATCCACCAGATAAAACTATATGCATTCTCTATGGATGGTTGCTACACTATAAAACGATATCTATAATATCATTAAAATTAGCATTGCGCCGAAGATTATGTACTTGTTCGTGGGCGTAAGAGGTTTGGTACCAATTCCATATTGGAATTTGCATGTCAGAGTTGGCTCTTAGGCTGAATAAATTTGAAATAAATTTGGTAGTCAAAGGGCAACGGTTATCTGCACAACATAGTTCGTTGTGGATTCTGATTAAGAAATTACCAAAGTAAGCGGAAATTGTTTTTCAAACATTAAAACACCTGTTTATTCGGTTGTATGGAAGCGAAAGATATGGAAGTGCCTACATCACTTTATTCCCAAACACATTTTCAATAAAAACTTACCTACTAGTTACCCAAACTTTTGACAATTTGTAAAATCTAAGTGTTCCGTACCTATAGTGTTTATTTAAGTAATATTTAGTTATTTATTTGTTTGTAACTTAATAATAAGTTAGTAATGTAAAACTCGTACCTACGTGTGCAGTTTGAGTAGTTGTTGTGTAGAATGAATGAACCTGGAAGAATACTGGCAGGTATAGTAGATAAATATAGATTTACCGTTTCCCAAAGCTATGAAAATATGAACAATGTACAAAATTACTTGTATGATATGTTTTTGAGATGCTCCCTTGTTACACAGACCAAAGCAGCATGATTGCATTAACCTCTTTGTTTATAAAAGCAATAACATTTTAAGCTTATTTATTTATTCTTTATTTATGCTGGACAATCCACACAGGAAAACCCCGTGGTAAGCTCGAGGCTTGTGTTACGGGTGCTAGATTTCTGATATATTTAATATAATAAATACTTATAGAGATATTTTTTATCATACATATATAACACCCAGACACTCGGAACAAATACGAGGTCCTATATGCAGATCTATCAAATATCTCAGAAATGTCAGATCATAATCTCTTTCGACATGAGAAAAATCCTGGTGAAGATGGATGTTCTAATAAATATTAAATTATTGTTTAACGTTTACTCTTTGCTATTACGTAAGTGTTCAGTATGATATTTACTCAACACCAAAACTTGAAGTGTTCTGTCATTCGCGTTTCCGTTTGTCGCAGAGCTTTGTGTTGACGCTCGCAGGTCTTCCATTCAACCTGCGATGCCTAGTTTTCACTCATAATTTAGTATTTCCTGTAGTTCAACTCAGCTAATGATGTCTGGTTACGTCGCACATTTACTCTGTTGTTTTCTCTCTGTTCCATTCATCATCCACATAAACGTTTCTTTAAAACTAAAATAAACAACCGCTTCAGCCTTACCTTACAATAAATCATCTTTGCAGGTGATTAAAATTTTAAAACGATTTATGTATGCTAATATGGGAATACGAGTACAAATATGATAGGCGAAAATGTTTTGGTGTAAATGAATAAAGTGAAATATTAGCTTTGAAGCGGAGTGATAACTGGAAAATCGTCTCTAATTTATGATGATTGACGGCCCATCACAGGGAGAAAGTTAAAGTGCCTCACAATATTCACATGTCTGTTTACATTAAGCATGCTACAAGAACTTGCATGTTTTCTTTTTGTATCAAGCAATCAGGTTTATGTTGTAGACATAGTATCGAACTTATGGAATCTACATTTTTTATTTAGCAAGCATAAAATAGACTCGTGGAACGGAAGGTCGCCCGGTGTACTTCCGTTTGCCGGCAATGTGAATGCTTTCTTGTTATTTGAATTTGGTTTGGTATTACGCGTAAATGGTATTAGCTAGGCGGTAGCTTAGCGTAGCCATAAACCGCGAGCTCTTATAGGTACCTATAAAACGTATTATTGCACATCATAGCTTTATAGTCAACTAGCAGACCCGTCTACAGCTTCGCTTGCGTTTTTACGTTATCTACATACCTATGAACTTCATAGCTACTTTAAATAAATAAATATTGCTGGACAATTCACACAGCAATACGGGTACTAGAGAATCTGATATACTTATAAAATAAACAACCATAGATAGATTTTTTTACTATACATATTTAACACCCAGACACTCCGAGAAAAATATTCTTCAACTGAAGAATAATTGTTAAGCTAGCTATCAGCTGGGTCATAGAGATTGCTCTCTTGATGAGCGACATTAGGCCTTAATTCATCACGCTTACCAATTGCGGGTTTAATGTAGGTACTTAATGCCGGTTTCCTCAAGATGTAACGATAAAGTCCTAGCATAAAAAGGCTTAAAACTGGAGCAGTATTTCTATCTCATTAAAGACGACACAATATCAATCAAGAGCGATTAATACACCCCGCGAACAATGAGTGGAAAGCAGGTATTCATCGGAAGTATTTGTGGGGCGATAAGATCAGCGTCCACAATGGCAGTAATTACCACCAGCTCGCGAGCCAGAACGGATCTGCAGACAATGCTGGCCGGTCTCGTGGCCACACCGACCTCACCATTGTTTGCTCGCTATTGAATAGCTGATTTATAGCTTGACCTTAAGACTTATTAAAACTACAAGATACGCTATGCAGATTCGGACATTTGCGTGATATGTAATACTAGAATTAGTATTATACCAATAAGTATGCGGTCGATTGTACGTTTCATCAATACAAATATGTTTATTATTAATGTTTGTGTTTATATAGAGATAGTTTGAATAGGTAGAGAGGGAAAATGTTAAGTCAGTTTAACACATCCAATGTCCAAGTAAGATGCAGCATCGTTGATGATCGTTCAGATGCATGCAGCATAGGCCTAGATAGTGTTAGTTATGTAGTTTGCGTAGTAATTATATGTTCTGTGGTATATATAGTATACATAGACAGGTAATTGTGTCACCTTCTGCTTCGAGCTTACCACATTCGTGTTACTGTGTGAATCGTCCAAAATTTTTATATAAAAACATATATTTTGATAATATATAACAGAGAGAACACGAGGGATATAAAGGTAAATAAAATGACCATTATGAATGTATTCAAAACATTTTATTAGCAAACTAACATAGGAAAGTAAAAATATATGAAATGTCAAAACTGCAATCAACATAAACTGCAAATAATCTCTATAAAACTATGGTAGCCGAAGGTATCATTAACTAAATACCTTCTGTTTGATACTGATAAACTTGACACATGATGTGAGTAGATAAAATTTGTTAATTATAAAAGAACAGTATAATTTCGTAACTAAATATTTGAGTATCTCAAATTAAAATAATAGTCAAAAATGTCTGATCAGTTTAAAAAAAAGCACCAATCTCAATGTTACATCTTTTGGAACTTAACATATACAGACAGACAGAATACCAAATAATCATGTGACAATTCAGTAACAAAGAATACAAAAATCACAGCTCCCGTAAATCGAAATAAAATATTTGTTCTTTTCTATATGATTTAAACATACATTTCTTTAATAAATAATTAAATGTCTATACAGGACGGATAAAGGGCAAACGTGGACGTTCTCATTAACATAATTATATAATTAGAATTTTGTCTATAGTTAATTAATATTCGCGTCAAAAAAACCGGAATAAAATAGTTGTGTGTGTAGATATCCAATCCACTGAATCCTTAATGCTACCTTTGTAAAATTAATTACACATGGATGAAGTATGCTTATATGTATAATCTTATAAACAAGACACATTAATCAATAAAATCTATTAATTAACTCAGGAACAAATGCATTATAAATCGTTCGATACACTACATACATAACCTTTTGAGTGACAAAGCTTTTTTTTAATATTGACCTCAATTTATTCTTAATATATTTTATATCTCAGCTTTGTTAATATATTAACAACCATTATGTACTCACAATAACTTATAGGTAGCCATAATATCTTAAAGAGTAAACTGGTAAAATCTCCGAAAGACTATTCTTATTAATTATAAACTTAACGTTCTATAAATTCGCTAACTTTTAAATAAAATACCATCTAATGAGATTCAAGTAGTAGAGTTCCTACAAATTTCTCAAATTTCTTTTGTATATAAAAATTAAAGGGCACATATTTACAAATTAATGAGTATTGTCATACAAATCTTCAGACTTTAAAAACATTTATACAGATAAAAGCATAATGAAATTTTTGTATTTGAGTATATAAAGTAAGCAAATGTATATTTGAGTTTATGTAAAGAGTATATATTAGGTATATAAAAATATCGGCTTAACATCTGAAATATCATTGTGATAAGGAGGTGCTCCATTCGTTATTTTATAACTAATCTTACGACGAAGGCAGTGATAGGTAATAGGCCGTATAAATATTAATTGAAAGCTCTGGCAAGACAGTTTATCGTCGGCAAAGATGGTTTCTCCCACAAAACCTTTATAAGAAACAGGGCATTTTATTCTATTGCAAATCCAACATAGATGCATATTGTATATATGAAAAGTGAAAATAGTATATCATAATCATTGAATTCTTAAATAGCATTAACTAACATAAATTTAAGTACAAACCAATAATATTTGAAAGATTAACAACTTCTTAGTATCATAAATCTTTACAAAATAATCTTAGTTGGCGGACATTTAACCAAAGCGCAGTAAAAAGCTCCGGCGAGTTGCTTTCTATTTGTGTGCTGATCAAATGATTTATATCAATTCAAGGAAATAAGATCTACAATGGGATAACATTATTGAGTTTAAAAGTAAGATCATAACAAAGATGAAAACACTTTCCCTTCATATTGATAATAAATATAAAACAAAAGAATCCGTTTATTTTATCTCTGTTTTAATATCTAAAGCGCTCTACACACCAAAGCCGGCGGCCCGCCGGCACAGCCCGGCGGCCTAACCCGCCGGCCTTATTTTGTACTAAATAAAGCCGGCGGCCTACAAAATAAGGCCGGCGGGTTGGGCCGCCGGGCTGTGCCGGCGGGCGGTGTGTAGAGCGCTTAAAAGCCAGTCACGGAAACGGACAAACGTTTAAATAAAAAAGGTATTAAATCATGTTTGGTAATTTAAAATAATAGAATTGTAATGAATTCGACTCGGTCGTACAAAAACGGCATTGCTTTAGTTGTGAGATCAATATGCGGTTGACGTGCGGAGGTCGAAAAGGCGACCTTGGTAGCCGGTGCATACGTAGCTATTTGATTTCAATCACAAACCAATTAAACTAGCACACCAGGTGATAATATCGGAACAAAGATATAAATGAACACAAAATTAAAACTAAAATCTCAACACCGTGTCGAATCTAGTTGGCAGGTATGGTTGTTGCAGTAAAACCAATGACGCGGTTTGCTCAAGACCGGAAGTCGTGGCTATGTATAAATAGTTATCCGAACGTGCAAGGAAGTTCTTTAATTATATTCAGTAGATTTGCAACGCTATACAAAGATATTCTGATTCAAAAGTAAAAAATAAATAAAAAGAATGATACATAGGTACTAGTCATTACATTGTTCTCAAAAACTTTTACTACCATTTTTTCCTTAAACTTTCTACTACTACTTATATTAGATCATCATACATTTTGCGGTCAGAGGAGAGCGATGAGAGTATGAATATTTATTTACATGAGTAAAATATAATTTCAATATATTTTCTAGTGTTTGCACAAGTAAAGTTTCGTTCTATCATAACAGAATAGTGGAGTTTGTAAGCTCCAGTTGAACTTGTAAGTGTGCTATCGTATTGATCTAATAACTGGGCGAGGCCCGGCGTTATAAACACAAAGAAAGGCCAATTTGTACAACGAGAAAGGGAGCACAATTTTAAAGACTGAGCCATGGAAGCACCACTTGTATTTCTAATTTATAGCAATCTGAGGGCAATCAGGCCTCTCCCTGTATCAGGCGTAAGATGTAATATTGGGAATGAGATACCGTTCACTATCGGATATGGATGTTCAAATAATAGACGTGCCTAGTCGCTGCAAGTTATTACACTAAATTTACTAGAAAACAAACATAATGGCAGCGGGTCTTGCTTGTTAAAATGTACTCTTATGGTTTTAATGTAATGGCCTTAAACAAACCGTAGCTTAAACCGTAGTTAATATTGGAGTTTGTGTAA
The DNA here is from genome assembly GCA_963691955.1 of Chloroclystis v-ata. NCBI lineage: Eukaryota > Metazoa > Arthropoda > Insecta > Lepidoptera > Geometridae > Chloroclystis > Chloroclystis v-ata. The sequence continues at coordinate 11,338,118 of OY829905.1, forward strand.
GACACGATAGTTTTAACAACTGAACACCGACGGAGGTTCGACAGTGCGGTGAAAGATGGTGGTACTGAATGGTCGATCTTTTACTCTGTTTTTTTATTATTTTTAGAAAGTTTAGTCGGTCGCGCCGCGGGAGAAATTACGGCGGCGGCTGCAGGTAATCCCAGCGCTGCTCATCATTGTCGGCTATTTATTATGATGGCTGTTACAATTATTATTATTAAAATATTAGAAAGAGATAGGATTTTCCCATTATTATCAAAACTTACCAGGGTTGTTTTATACAGATAATATATTTAGAAAAGTAGATGTGTAAAGGGCAGTTCGAAATCATTGTGATGATATTTCTTGTGATGTTTGAATACTATAATTGACAGGTACAAATGCAAATAAAATACAAAAGATTACGTCAGTACTAAAAATAATTATTTACAATTAGAGACTAATGAATATGGAATATTGAGTATTGTACTAAAACAAAAGCATCTTATTAGCTTATTACGCTAGTAAAAGTACGGTAACGGGTGGAATTATAGACAAATTAACAAAAAGATACGGCCGAGAACTTTCACATCGTTCACTTATAATATCCATACATTCCTATAATTACCACTTTATAAATTAGCACCTTACCAAATTCATGTGATATTTCAGCCTTATTTTGAAATAACTTATCACCATGACGAAGTGTTATTGACTATGATAGCGAGTGGCGGGGGCCGGTTACCTCTTGTTGGGCTTGACAGGGACTCCGTTGGCGGCGGCGCTCTTCTGCGCGATGTGCGTCTGGTAGTGCTTGGCGAGGTGGGCCTTCTGCCGGAAGGACTTCCCGCACAGCGAGCACGCGAACGGCTTCTCGCCCGTGTGCGTCCTCACGTGCACGTTCACAGAATACTTGTCCTTGAAGCCTTTCGAGCAGATGGAGCAGTAGTGCAGGGAGCGCTCCTTCCGCACCCCGTTCGACGTCGAGGTGGCCGCCTGAATGTTGGTGCTCGACTGCGGCTGAGTTGCCGGGGGAGAGTTCTTACTCGGTAACCTCTTGTATTTTTTGTTAGTCGTTTTTGTGCTCGTCACGGTGGGTGACGCGGTCATTATCTGTAGGTGCTGGTTGAGCTGCACGTCCCCCGCTGGGATCATGGTCACGAGCTCGCCGTTCACGTGGTGTATGTTGTACACGCTGCGCGTCGGGTCGAGCGTCTCCACGGTGCAGTACGGCTGCATACTCTCCCCTAGTTCGGATGTTATCCGCTGCAGTTTTTCGTAGTCATCAGGGTAGTTTGAAAGTATGTCATCCACGCTCTGAGTCGACGTCGGGTTTTCCCCGTTGGCAATTACAGTAGCGTTTTGACTGTCTAGTAGTATTGAAATGTTCACGTTACCGCTTTGTGGTGAAATTGCCATTAGTAGCTCTTGGCTGACTTCTTTGCCATCTTGATACATTGATGGAACATCCGCTTTATTATTGTTGTTATTTATTATAACTCTTTTTAGTTCCATGTTAGAATCTGTCTTACCCTTTTGAATGGTACTATATCTAATAAAAGCTTTTCCTTGTAGTGCGCTTCTGAGTAATGACTCATTCGATTCAGTATTTTGATCAGTAATCTTCCAGTCATTATTGTTGTTATTGAATTCTACTTGACTTTCTAATAGTGTGGGAGCAGTAATGAGAGGTGGACTGTGAGGGTCGTCATTTTTATCACTTTGAAATTCACTCTCTTCATATACAAACGGTTCTACTTTAACAAGATTACTTGTGCTCAAATCCGTGTTCTGACTTTCTGAGTCGTCTTCGTAAATTATGGCGTCCATTTTTGGTATGTCTTGGCTAAATTCATTAGGGAAGCCGTTCATATTTAAAATAGACTCGAGATCCAATGATTGTGGCTCTATATCCGCCGGGCTTGAAATAGAGACGTCTTCTTCCTTTACCCAATAGCGGCTCGAGCTTGTCTCACTAATATCGGGGTTAAGAACAGTTAGAGTATATATTTGGCCGTCAGTATTATTTATGAGTTTATTTGAAATGGTTGTATCAGCGCATGGGTGTGTGCCATTAATTTCGCTATCTTGATTCCAATAATATTTGTTGAGATCTTCTAACATGCCGGAGTCTAGTCGTTCGCGTTCTCTGTCCACGTTCCAGATGGAGTCGAAGCTCTCGAGCGCGGTGGGCGCGGCGGCGGGCGCCATGCCGGCGGCGCTGCCGAGGGCCGACGACGCGGACACGCTCAGCAGACTGTTGTTGTTCTGTTCTTTAGGCTCCTCCGAGAGCAAGGGGTTCGACCGCGAGTCGGGAGATTCCATGAACACATTAACGGAACGCATTTGCTGTTTGTACTGAGCATCGGTAACCTCGTTCGACGTCACGAAATCAAAGAAATCCGACTTTGACAGTTCTGGGGCAGTGGCCGTCATGACTACCGTTTCAATATTAACCGAGGACGACTGCTCGGTTAGCTCCGTCGGGGTTGCTTCATAAAGCTCGTCTTGTTTTGTGGTTTGTGTTTGTACTAGTTATAAATATCTTATTGTAAGGATAACCCGATATGACTTGTACTAATATTGGCAGTCGCTAGAGCGTCGGTAACTGAGAGTGAAGAGCGCGCGTCGGGACTACTCGGACACGTGCGGAGCGCGGGGCTCTCTCGGCGGATCAATCGAATGTGTGAACTTGATCCGTACGTGCCTTCTTCCCATTATTCACCCTAAACCACAGCCGTGCTCCTGAAGACTTAGTTCTGGAGGCGTCTGCCAAGAGAAGCGGTGATGCAGTTCGTATTATCCATGATTCACAATATTGTCACGATGGTGTTCCGATATCTGGAAATAAAGAAAAACTGTTTTAGTATAATTATCCTCGTCAGTGTTTTGTAGTAGGTAAGGTACTTATAAAAAATCTAAAATCGTTTAAGGTTAAAAACAATAACTAAATCCAACAACAGTGTACATTTTGTAGTGTATTAACATGGCCAGCTATATTAAATTGATAAGTTCAGTTTCTTCGTGTGTTTAGATCCTGTACAGAATCAGGGCGAGCAAGTCACGCGTCGCCTATCAGCCATCGAGCTGCGCCTGCGACGGCCATACCGCGACGAACCAAATACCACCTTAAACTACATTATGAAAATATTCGTTTGACGGATGCCTTAAGGGGCCAGCGGAAGACGAATTTCCCATACAAACGTAATACCAAAATTATTTGTAATTCGGGCATATTTCCATGATATTATTGCATTATTATTATTTAAATAGTATTTATCTAGGTTCCTATGGAGTTATTTTTACAAAATATCTACTTTAAATGAAATTAAAGCCAATCGCTTTTTGCAAATTTTTTACGTTAAAAATGCATGTTTTCTTTTTATTGGTTTGGTATGAAAAACAACAATATCTTAAAAATTATTTGCATAGAAACATAGCTTATATTGTTAAGTCACCGAATAAAAATACTTTGTGAGGAATACAAAATGTTTTCAGTCATCATTTTTGGTATTACGGAACACATCCAAATTCATACCAAATTTTCAACAGCTAGTATTGCTTATCGCTCGCACTAACTCACACTAGTGCAACGCGTATTTACAAGAACGCTCGGAACTCTTTCGTCGTGAGGGAAGGAGTCTATCAATAACCAATAAATACTCTAACGTAGTGATTATATTCTCTTTGGAGTCTATTATATTTATTTTTTTCTAAATCGGTGTCTAAAAAGTTACTGTGACGTTACTGTGACTTTGGCTTTGTTTACAAATTTTGATATTTTTCTATTTTATAAATTTTAAGTCCCATGTAATGCTTTAGTGTAAACTGTTATGTTACATTGTGTGTTAAAATAAAGAATTTGTATTTGAATTACGGTTTGGTAGCTGATAATGGACTCGGAACGTCGGGGTGTATCTCACAGTAAGTGCCTAACTTATATTATTGTTGCTTGTTATATTTTAAAGTACAACAAGTAAAATCAATCTACCATCGTACCTACTTACCTATAAAAAACTTACCCACTCAGTAATTGTCCCTACCTACCTACGTAGGTAAGTACTTATCTAACATTTTGTTTAGGTAATTACTTACTTATATCTAAGGATAAGTGAAGAAGGGAAGTACTAGGTACCCAGGTAGGTACATGTACGAAACATTGGATGTTTCATTTAGAATCATTTAGTCTTAGATTCCCGCCGCGGGACAACTATTTGTATGATCTGCAAATATTTGTTCCGGGTGTCTGGGTGTTATGTAATGTATAATAAAATAATATCCATCTATGTATGTATATTATAGTAAGTACTTATATCAGAAATCTAGCATCCGTAACACAAGCTACGAGCTTACCACGGGGCTAGAAGTTGCTGAGTGAATTGTCCGGCAATTTTTATTTATTCTGTTGTTTCAATGTATAAGTAGGTCTTATAGCTATAGTAAATTGATTAGATTATAATTTGTATAAATATTTACAGAGCCACGACAATCAAGCAAAAAACGCCTGTGGTTATCAGTTCCCAGGAAAAAGAGGTCCCTTCCCGTAAAGAAAAGAAACACACGAAAAAAAATAAAAATATGATTTTTGATATGATCGAACAAAGTGATGACATGTGATGAAACACTAGAGTTATTATTATGTTGTACGTTTTAGTATAACATTTTAGTAGGTACCTATGGTAATTGTGTAAATTTAGGTTTTAGAGCACTTTGGTTGCCTGGAAGAAATCGCTTTGAGCGATAAGGCCACCAGTTCTATGAATAAATAAGTTCTATTGCTATTCTTTATAATAATGTTTAAATTAAGTTTTTAAGGTGATGAATAAAAGTATTATCTGTCTAGCAAAATAAATGTTTACCGCTAAATCCTTTCTTTTGTTCTCTAATCATAATTTTATAATACTCGTAATTTTGTAATCCTAAATTTAGTAGAAGCAGAATATACATGTAGAAGCAGAACCGTATGACGAACCTACCTACACTCCAGCCAAATTTTGAAAGAAAAAAACGCATTGGCAAACTAAACATTCACTGAGATTTTTTTAACATACCGGTTTGATAACTAACATAATCTCAACACGTATTGTTTGTGCAGCAAATGTTTCAAAAGCGAAGCCGGTGCCGTCAAACGATTAATTAAAACATTAGATATCTTTTTCTATGGTCATGACATGAAACATCAGGTGAGCTATCCTAACTACTCACGCACACAGTCAAACACTGTGGTTGACGTCATCGGCTAATAGAGATAGCGATATGCGGGCCGATTTTCGCACGCGCCTCGAATTGAAATTCCCTGCAAGCGTCACCGGGCTCTTAAGCGAGTTTCGTCGGTATATTCTTTTGTAATCCTAATAATAATATAATAAATACATTAAATACCAATACTATAAAAGATAATTTTGAAAATAAACTTAAATAAAACCTACAAGAATATGCAGTTCATACGGAACATTGTTTAAAAAATTAACCAGGAAGAGTTTAATTACTTTTTGTATGTTGTAATTTACTGTTAAAAATAACCACAAAGTGATAATAAAAACTTTTACATTCACCTGGACATCAATAACTTATAGGTATAATCTATTGGATACCATGGGACTCGATTCACTACTAAATATAATCTATAAAAACTAGTGCTAAACTTTATGGTATTAAAGCTTTCTATATCATAAATAAGGAAGTTACATCATTCGACCTTTTTATGATGGCCACATATTTTTTCATCATATTTCAGGAAACAACTCATATTTTAGAGAAAAACCAAATCACAGCTTTAACGAAGGCTTAAGTCCCTCAGTGGACGTCCGACGGTTAAAATGATGAAACGTATAAATACTAAATACCAGAAGCCATCAAATCAGTTAATCACCTCTTAAAATACTGTACTTAAGGAGAACAATTATGAGAAACATGCCTAGTCTCTGATTTATGCTAGAGGTTTCCTGATCGCTCTGCAGATATTCATGAACTACATCTACATGGTACCGAGTTTTGTAAAATGAGAAAGGTCTGTCAAACGACACGAATTGGAGCAAACGCGAGGAACCGAAACAAGGTATTATGTTACACCTGACAACTGATACGACATAACTGGTTGATTTGACGAAATATTATACTCGCCAATAGGATTTGATAAACACTTATAGTTATACTTATGTAAAATATGCATGTATATATATATGTATTGTATAAACATTAATATATTCACATATGTAATTATTAGGTTGATTAAATCTGCACATCTGAAGATGTAGTCTACAAAATTGTATGCGTATTGGGCGTAAACAAACATATACCATGCATTTATTTCTTCCATTTAGAAAACTCTTGAGTTTTTCTATATTTAGTTACTAGTCTAGCATGTTTTATTTTGTTTGTAAGTAATTGATCTGTGCAGTAATAAATAAATATCTTGTAACACTTATAAATGTTGTTACTTAAAACATTTTTCATATAATAGGGATAATGTTTTTATTGATAAAAATTTATAGTTTTCATATATGTTTTGATCAAAGCCTGTGAAATAAAACAATTATAGAATATATCCCACTGTGCAATAGGTGGGATAGTCAAGTTATTTACTATTCTTGAGCGGAAAAGTAAGGTTGGAAAATAAAATAAAAGCTTAAGTACTACAAGTTTACTAAATTATATGATGAAAGTGAAAACCTATTAGTTGTGTGTGTACCTACCTCGTAAACATCAAAATTCAATTAGTGTTTACTGTCATTATCCAGTAATAAATAATCTTAAATAATACAACATTCTTATCCATTTCAGCGTGTTAACTATTACAAAATTTACCGACTACCAGTACATATTTGTGAAAAAGCTGTGCAACACAAGATGGCACCGGTGCAAACTTTCACAATTGATAACTATTTGTAAAATATTTTTGCATTTGAAAAGCACTATTTGAAGGCAATAAATGCCTAATAGGTACGCTTAAACTTAAAAGTATATAAAGCGCATATACAATTAGTAAAGATTATTTAATAAAATTAAAAACAAATAATGCTATTTTGATCAACAATTTTAAAGAAGTTGGGATAAAATGAGAATCTAAAATACAATAATAAAGGGCACATATTTGATTGCTTGTATAGAATGCACTGACAAGCATACCATAGCTATGCCTTAGTTAACGATCCTCTTATGATACAATACAAGGGTATCATAAGTCTAATCTGGGATCTGTATTAGGTTCCAGTGACGTGACAAAATGAGTGATGATAGCCTAATTTTTAATTTATTTTTTATTTGTAAGACTTTTACTAATCATCTCTCTATTTGAACTTGAAAAACGAAAAACAATTAGATATATGTCTTTGCACTATCCTAAAGTGTTGTTAGATATTGGAAGGGATGGTTTACGGCGCAGAGGTTTAAGTACTTTTTGAAATACGGGTAAACACCCTATGTTAAAAATAAATAAACGGTCAAAGCCGCGCACAGCAGCTAGTAATAGATAAAAATAAATATAGCAAAGTATCGAATCAAGGCTTTTCTCGGAACGATGATCGTGGAGTCGTCGCCGTGTCGTGCGCGGGCGCATGTGGGTTAACGAGCGGTTGCGCCACGCCGCCGACTGCGGCCGCATAGTACCGATCCACCAATTGGATCACGACTGTGTCATGATCGCTAATACTTTGTTTTACTGTGCAAATATATTTGTGTACCTATTTCACTAAACATTTGAAGAACAATATAATTGATTATAACGGCATTGTTAAGAGCCTTGTGACGTTACGAAGTTTTGCGAAATTGGATATTTTATGCACCACGTGACCGGCGCGTCACGCGAATTCTATGAAAAATACTAAATGATCTTGATACTTCGTCGATCTAAAACATACAAATATACTAATAATTATTTTAGATCTGTAGAAAATGGCATCGAATAAATTCCATTTTATTGAGTGGATTTTTTTTCAGTTTCATTCCGAAATAATTATTATATTAATGTTTTTATTTAATTGATAGGAGTTTATATATTTTCCTAAATTCAAAATGGTGGATATTTTTATTTCAATATTTGAATCAATTATATTATTTATATATTATATTACTGGACAATTTTACACAGCGACATCTAGCCCCGTGGTAAGCTCGAAGCTTGTGTTACGGGTGCTAGATTTCTGATATACTTAATATAATATACGTACATAGATAGATATTTTTTTATTATACATATATAACACCCAGACACCCGAAACAACTATTTGCAGATCATACAAATAGTTGTTCCGAGGCGGGAATCGAACCCGCAACCTCTTGCGTCGCAGGCGGACCTTCGCCCGCTGCGCCACAGAGGTCGTCAAAATCAATTATGTTTTATCTTAATAATATCAATATTTATTTTAAATCTGATTGATTATTTGAAATCAATTAAATAGGTACATAATTTTAAATTAAAACATTCATGATTAATAATTATATATATAAGAATAAAACTGAAAATAGTCTTATTGAAGTTAAATGTCCTCATTCATCTCATCTTATGGGCTCATTTTTAAACCGATTCTTCTGAAATTTGGTGTGTAGGTTTGTAATTAAATGTTTTTTTTTTGTCGAATGTTGGGACTTTATGTAAGTTCGAAAGTCTAAATTGAACGGACTAAATACAAATTCTAATTATAACAAAACAAATAAATTATATTACCTATATTTAAGTTGCTTGTTTTGTTAGATGGTATATTTGTGTTTGAATAAATAAAAGTTTCGTTAATGAAGGTTTTAATTATGTTTAGGTATTATTTTTGTAGTTTCGAACTTTATATTTATTTTTATATTTATTGGTATCCATTTATCTACATATGTCATACACAGATGTAGAATATCCATTTATCTACATATGTCATCTTGAATAATTCCCATTATATTTTTATTTTGATAAACTATTTATTTTTATTTTATTACGAACTTATTTGACAATATTTCATTTATATATTAAAAAAAAAACCAACCCGCACTTGGCCAGCGTGGTGAATTAAGGCCTAATCTATCTCGTCAAGAGAGAAGTCCCTATCCCAGCAGTGGGAACGTGAATAGGGGTGTTATTTTATATACAGGGCGTTCCAAAATTATGGGCCATGAAGGGGAAGTACCATATATATCGTTGATAGTGAATTTTGCTCAAAGAAGACTTCATTTTAAGTAAAATAAAATGTAATAAGTAAAATAAAATAGAATGAAAAAGTAAGTAATTTAATTAATTAATTTACAAAAAAAATGTTTCATGTTTTTAATTTGATTAAAATAATTAATTTCACGTTGTTCCTTTCTTTTAAAATACTATGTTACTTAAGCAGAGTTATTATTTTTTAGCTATTCTTTCGATTGGTATCATAAAAATAGAGTTTTTTTTTCTACATGTAAGTCGGTTCGATTCCCAGACAAAGCAAGTAATTTTTAGAAAATCTATGAATCCAGAATTACTAACTTTTAAAAATAAAATGAAGTCTTCTTTGAGCAAAATTCACTATCTACGATATTTAAGGTACTTCCCCTCCATGGCCCATAACTTTGGGACGCCCTGTATTTATTAGAAAGGTACATATTTAATGTTTACAATAAATAATATATTTATTAGAAAGGTACATTATTTATTGTTTACATATTGGATACTCGGTATAAATAAGAACAAAAAATTACGGAATATTTTGTAATAAATATTATGGAAATCTATACTACAATTATCAAGCTGAGGAGATTGCTTGTTTATTTGTTTGAACGTGCTACTCAGGAACCGCGGGTCCGATTTAAAATATGATTTCAGTATTGGATAGTAAAATGATCGAAAAAGGCTATAAAACATAAACTAGTAAATAACGTAAAAACGCAAGCGCAGCTGTCGGCGGGTCGGCAAGTTAGTCATAATCTAAAAAAATCATAGGCATAATTACATTTAGTCGTTGGACGGTTTCACCAAAAAAAGTTGCCTTGTTGTTTTTTAATTAGGATAGATAACTTTAGATATGCAATCCACATCCTACAGCATAACCTCCAAATAAATAAGGTAAAACAAGATGACAATGATGTGGTACAATTCTTAGGCCAGCAACATTTGGTACAATTCTTAGGCCAGCAACAACAACAATTGACCGTTATCAATAAAAATAACAATTGATCGTTATCAACGGATCAACTTATGTCGGTCGTAGTATCGCAATAACACATACACGCACACTAACAGCGTTTTTACAGCAATTGACAGTCCCACACACTGACATTTTACGAAATATTTCTATATTTTATTCAAGAACAACCGACATAGGTCCGACCTCGACAAGCGCTCGCGCGGTACTAAATGGAAAAAGCCGGCTGAATGAAAAAACTACTAAATTATGGTAGTTTTATTTTATTCATAAAAAATTACCAAAACCGTTCTACAAATTAAAATTAATATCATAGTTTAAGCAAATGTTGATAAATATTTTGATATAAATATGACGTCCCATTGATTTAGAACTTCGGAGTTATTGAGGTTTGTTTCGAAGCATTTTCGGTCGATATTAAATTCGGTATATCTTTAGAATAAAAGCATTTAACGAAAATGTACTCTACTCTAAATGAAGAATAGGATATACGTAACATAATAAAAAATAGTTTGATCGCCCATATTCATTAGAATCTACAAATTAGAGCTGAGAAAACAGGTCTTCGAGCGTTTTTTACGAAACATGTATCCGGAGAATGATTATTACTCAATATATAAACAAGTTATCTAAAATGTTTCTTACTACTTTTGTAGAGGAGAAAACGAACTATTATAAAGATGTAATTGTAATATCAAACAACTAACGCAAACCATAGAATTAGGACGAGAAAACCGAACAATTTCGCGATTTCACGTAATAGGCCTCTTAAGCATCGAACATTTTCTCATGCGGTTACAAAAGGAGTTAAGTTTGAGTGTTTTGCTGCAGCTAATATCTGCTTAGATTATAGAGATTCTTCTTAAATGTATCGATATTTTGTAAGACAAAATAAGTATTGAAAAGTAAAAATCACAACCATTTAAAAATGCAAACAAGAAAGTGTATATTATATGTGTATAATGTGTATTATAAGTGTATAAAGTGTATAGTAGTATTATTGTCAAAAACTGATTATAATGCCGATAATATCTCCATAGCGACACACGATAACTTACTCTATCAGCATGGTGCAGGTAAATCAAGTAGATTACATATTTAGCTCGTTATCTATAATTAACGTGAAGTAAACGGCCTCAATAATGCAACTACAATGCTCGACTTTATCTTTGAGAACCATCGAATGATCTCTACAAATTGCGTTTTATTTATTTTACAACAAAATTAAATGGACAATTAACGCTTAGAGCCGATAAATTAGATAAGAACAGTCCACTACCACGGTTTACTTTAACTTGATCTTAGTGAGATACTCAGGTGAGGTATTTAGCTTAAGAAGATTTCGTCTATTATCTATGAAATTGTTCTATAAATATACTGGCCGTTGCTACGAATATTAATGAATTTGTATTGCATTTCATAAAATGTATTTTTAACTGTAGGTAAGTGGTTTGGTATGTGAGACGCGTTTAACATATCTTGATCAATTATCTTTAGTAAAACATTGAATTATTTATCTAGGTACCCATGAATTTGATTTACTTCAAATGGCGCTTATGTGCAGTGTATTACAATGTTACATTCACAACATACCTACATAATTAAAGTAACCATAAGTAGAATCCCGATTCATTCGAATCTCTAAATTCTCACATTCAAAGACCGACTGCGCTATTTACACGGTTTATAAATTCATGGGTACCTAGATAAATAATTCAATGTTTTACTAAAGATAATTGATCAAGATATGTTAAACGCGTCTCACATACCAAACCACTTACCTACAGTTAAAAATACATTTTATGAAATGCAATACAAATTCATTAATATTCGTAGCAACGGCCAGTATATTTATAGAACGGTACATTATTTACATAATCGATATTATGGCATTTGAACTCTTAGCGTACGAGGAACAGGCAGCCATTATGGTTACTTAATTGCCGTAGTGCGCTCGCCAGAGATGCTCATCGTACAAAGTCAACGGTGGTCTGTTTATCATCGACATCTTAGCAAATAGAATACTTGCATTCCAGAGCAATCGTCGTAGTCCGACTGGCTCGAGCTCACCTCTGACATTTCGATAAAGATGACCGTTTACTACGTTCAGCCTTTGATCCCTCTCATACACCTGACTGTTGCAATTTTATGCCAGATTACTATAAGTTAGATAGCGTAAAAGTGAAAATTATAATGACGTGTAATAGTTTACACCGCCGTCTCTCGGATGCCTCGAATGACATGCGGTTAATTGCGGTTAGCGCAATTAAAGGGCCCGGCCGAAGCGTCTCCGAGAAAATCATATTTTACAAAACCAGCCGGAAATAAAGCGAGCGGTTGATTGCTCGTTTGATTGCAAACATATCGGAACACAATATATAAAGCCTATGAGGTAACTAATTTTATAAATAGGAACGAAAGCCCTAAATGTCTTTATTACATTATATAATGGCAGAAATCATTACTCTGTGCTATACTTACAGAGGCTGTGTATGGGACATTAAATCGGTAATTTTGCATCAGACTAGATCCATCGTAGTCAATAATAACAAGAAAACAAATGTCTGCTTTGATCGCTTATTTATAACGCTATTCTAATTTGAAACTGTCGTAAAATAAGAAATACCACTTTGTAATAGCAAATGCAGTTTGTTATTAAGTAGCGTCTGTTATAAAATGTCAATGCAGGTCGATTGCGGCTGTTGAGCAGATTTACTGCAGTCCGCACAGCTAGGTACTGCAAGGATGCACAATCTAGTCGTGACATTAATGACGCATATTCCTTGCGCACAACGAGACTGCGTCGAATTCTGGTAACATTATTGCGTAATGGACACAATAAACATTGTCGCTGCGCGGTTTCCCACGAAACTGCACTGACAGTCGGCTGCTGTCTATGCGCATGCAAATAGCTCCAATGCAAATTTGACCATAACTTTAAATAACGATTTCAAATTGAATTATAAGAAGATATAGGAGTACATTGTAGACTATAATTATGTTAGTGTCCTACTGTTAGTTCAGATCTCTCGAAGATAAACAATTGTGAGTAAATTGTTTAATTTTGAATTTTGCGTCTTTTTTTAAATAGATTCCTCTTTTCTATATCCTTGTAATAAACAATCATAAAAATAACATACTACAAGGCTTTTTCATGATTTTTCAGGATAAACTTAAATGACTCTGCTCTGTTTTCCAAAGGGGCGGAATGCAAAACTCGAGTAAATTATAAGTCAGCGTTAACACAATAATTTGCCCGATATGCGTCAATCACGATTTCATTTCGAAATAAGCCAAGATTGCCCTACATCGCAGGTGCATTCACAAAAAAGAGAAACTGCGGTGTTGCGGCGTTCGTTCGAAAGAAAATCGTATTATCGACATAAGGGGCGATATTCGAGACCGTCTGTGTCTGCTCCAGTTACGAGCCCTCCGATTCGGATCCGGTTCGGGCCTACCTTCACTCTCATGTTGTTTTAATTACTGTTATTTAAGTGCTTCTGAAGGCACAATCGAGATAAATTGTTATTGTCATGTAAATATTGAACGGCTTCCGTGGAGCCTTGTCGCCGCGACTACCGCAGGATCTTACGCTTCGGTGGCTGCTTCGATGCGAACGATAACATAAAAAATACAGGTTTTATTTTGTAAGTTTAATGTGGTTTAACTTTTAAAAACTGTATTTACATATTTCTACTAGGAGCCGTGTTGGCTAAGCGCGAGACCACACTCGACTTTCATTCCGAAGGCCGTACGTAGGTTCGAACCTCGTTATCAAATCTGATTATTTGTCTAGAAAAATGTATATGCGCTTTAAAAACACGTGCTCTAACGGAAAGATCATGAGGAAACCCGTATGTTTTGAAAACTTGCTTCAAATACATGTCACATGAATGGTGAATTAAGGCCTAATCTCACTCGTCAAGAGAGTAGTCCTTATGTCCCAGCAGTGGGAGCGTAATTATAATATTTCTATCCCTATTACTACTAATCCCTACTTCCCTTCTATCAATTAATGACCAATTCAACCATAAATGATTAAAATTCATAACTCTTGTATAACAGAATCAAATAATCATTTTAATAATAATGTGTTGTTAATGCAGGAAAATTATTGAATATTAAACAACTATGCTAAATTTGAAATTCTTAATGTTGTTGTTGTTTACGAATGTTTAGTTAAAACCATTCTCTCTTAAACCCTTTATATTGCCGTGTTCAAGATTATTACCACTTCATATTATCTATTGGGTGTCGTCAAACTGAAACCTGAAACTATGCCTGATTATGCATGTAATAATGTAAATAATAATATGAATCCCCAAGATCTAAAATTATCATATTAGGGACATCAGACCTCAGTTATCTATACTAATAATAAATCTGTAAGGATCGGTCATGGAGAAAGTTAGATTGTTTTCAGAGATATTGTGTTTGATGATGATTATGACCTAGAAAAGAGAACATCTATTGTTAGATATGCAACCAATAAAGATTGCTCATCACAACTAATCATAATATTCATCGTTATTGAAGTAGTCAGGTGCCCAATTAAATAATAATGCTAGTAAATACAAAATAACAAAAGCAATGGAAAGTGCATTATTACAGATTCAAACAATACACCCAATCAATTGAATTGGTTTCTCATTCAATAACAAAGCAAAATATAAAAACCAAACAATATTTTGTATCTGAGACGAGCAGTCAATTGATTTATTTTCTTTAACTAATACAATGTAACATTGTATTTAAAATTTATCAAAAAAATTTAAACTTTCCTCTATTTACGGAAGTCCTTAAATAGTCTCTCTTGATGCCTGAGAACTTTACTGTCTGGTCTTAGAATCTTAATCACCCCTATTACGTTCATTCCACTGCTGGGACACATGGACTTCATTCACTACGCTGGCTAAGTGTGGGTTGGTGAAAAATATATATAAATAAATAAATAACAATTAATTACAGAGAATTGAAATTAAATTCAATGGTATCTTATTATTATTTTTTCTGTTTGAAATTAAATTTAACGGTGTTTTTAGTTTTTTACGTATTACCTAAAAAATTAAAACATAGGTATTTATATATTGAGAGTACTTATATAGTATTAGCATAGACTTAATTTGATTTAGTCTATGGTATTAGTAAGGAACGAACGACTTAGCGAATTATTTTTGTTAATTAGTTTTATTATCGAATAAGTTTGTCTTTGTTGTTTATAAATTCTTTAAACATAAAGTTACGATGATGATGATTTTTAGAAGAGTATATCTTCTAAAAATGATTTTTAGAAGAGTATATCTTCTAAAAATCATTGTAAGCTATCAAATTGTTAATAGTATAATGTTGGAATATGTTAATAACAAAAATGAAAGTCCGCATTTTTAAATATGTAGTATAAACGCTTTGTTAGGAATTTTGATTTGTCCCATTATCGTTTTACAACCTATTGTATAAAACGTTACATTCTCGCAGAGCTTTATACTGATTTCACGTGATAGATTAATACTACGGTTTCCAAGCTTAGCAAACTAATAAATTATTTTAGGCTTTGAAATAATGCAAATACAAATCGAATTATGATTATTAGTACCAAAGTCTATAAATGAAATTATTATATATTCGTTTTCTATCATAAATACATGTCAAGAGATATTGCACAGAAGTTGCGAGTGAGTTATTCGGGAAGTAGTAAGCATATGCTTAGATTCCAACTACAAAGTCCTGTTCAAATTACAAAGTAGATTTCAGGCGATGTTTCTGTATGAATTTGTTTTTAATTTGATTTAAAGGATTTAAAAATAACTCTGTCCTCCGCATAATTAAAGTAAAATATAAAATAACATGTGGGAAGGGTGTTATAGAAAATTGCAAGACAGGTGAAATGCCAGTTGCTGAAAAACTAAAAACATTCCGTAAATAACTAAAGTACACGCTATCTTTATTACAGATTACAAATTCGATTCGACTTGGATGCAGGTAATTCTGCCGTGTTGCCGCTAAACAAATACCCCAAATCACCAAACTTTAGCTTTTATTATATCTTTTAATTACTAGTTAAAATACTGTGTAAGAAATTGTTTATAAAGATTTTAATTATCACTAAAGTGGTGAGTTAAATTATCTTTTCTAAGTACAGTTTGTATTACCGGAAGAGACAGTCTTATTTTAATGTTTAATTATTTTCCAATTATTTTGTTTCCTAATTTCTCTTTCTAAGTATTTAGGTACTTTTCTCACAGGTTCATTTTAGATAAAGATCGTTTAATAGTTAAACCGTTTTACGGAGGTTTACGTTCGATGGTTTTAAGCAACTCTTTAGTTTCAACATCATTTATAACCTCAATATTAATAATAAGTAGTGCATAAAGTGGATGACGGTACGACATGGTAATACCAAATATATCGGTACCAGAACCCCATATATATTCAGTCATGTATATATCAATTTCTTTGCAATGTTGTATCGATATTTATGTCAAATATATAGTATTGTAACTTTTGAATAACAATGTGAAATATGTATATGATAGCCAGAGCAATGTAATTACATTGAGCTGTAATACTTATTAAACATATTACTCGTATTTACGTAAGTTTCATTACGTAATTACCATAACACAAGCATCGAAATCATAAGTTAGTTCTAAGCCAAATCATAGTTCAAGTATGAAAACGAGAGATAAATTAATGTTTCTAGCAATTAGATACGTCTTAATCCAACACGTGCAATGTGCATAGATTAAATACATACACAAATATAAACGGGTACTATTTACTTTACTGGTACCTGAGTTAATCGTGTTTCTTGATGTATGTAAATTATTAAGCATTCTCGACTACTTTCTATTGCTTATAATATTTTACTAAGTACATAAAGATACACAATATAATTATATACGTATACCTACTAAGCTTTTTTGAAGGGCATTATTTTTAAGGTGATTGATAAGTATTGTGTTGGCCTGTTAAAGATGAAACGTAATATTTTCGTTAACGTCTTTGACTGTTATCATTTACAATCATTGAATAATTTATAATATATGAAGTATATATGTAGTGTAATATGTAGTGGCAATGCCGCCAGCATTCTTGGCACTATACCATCTGGTGACGTATAAGAAATTGAAGATTTTTATAATCAAAATGTAAAAACATTTTTTAAATATTTGTAACTATTTTCTAAAAGGTTTATGAATAAAGTGTAGTAGTAGACAAATAAAAATATTGCATTGCAAAAACATGTATAAACTCTTATATATGCAAGGCCCTTTTTCGACATAGGCCTCCAGCCAAGGAAGTCGTAGTCAATCCAAGTTATTATAATTAAGTATGTAATAAAATTGAAGGAGTAGATTTCTATATCGATCAGAAACAAGCATCGCTCATATATCCATGTCGTCTAAGCACGCCCGTTGGATATACGTTAATTTCCACTCAAACTACCAAGGCAAACTACATAGTTTCAAAGCAAATAATAAAACAATTTGCATCTCTTACGTCCATTGCTAATAAATGTGCCTTATTAGCAACCCTAGGAGAAAATTAACCATATTCAAGTACCTTCTAGCCAATATGCAAGTTTCTTGCGCTTACGATTTACCCTGTGGTTTTCACAAAGTAATGACTTAAGTTTAATAATGTCTAGTCGTGATCTCATATTAATTTATTCTTGTGTTAATAGCGAGTCCCTATTTATTGGTACATTCTCGTACATCGTTTCTGTTTCGTAAGTCTATCATCATTTGCATACTACGCTGTCGATAGCGTCTATGCCTTACTTTGAAACATTATTATTATACTTACAGATATATATGTATATTAGCTACTGCGTAAGAAAATAACATTACTAGTAGAATTTACATTTCATTCAAATCAATTCAAACTGAACTTTAGTCGAATTGAGAATTAATAAATATTGCTGGTCAATTCACACAGCAACATCTAGACCTGTGGTAAGCTCGAAACTAAAATATTCAACTCAACAACATTATAGATCATCTTTTTCGTTGATGATTTGATTGTTTGTTTGTTTGAACTCGCTTACCTATCTCAAGAACTGCTGGTTGGATACATATAGGCTATATAATATAAACCATAGGAATCTAAATAACGTAAAAAACTCAAGCGAAGCAGTCGGTGGGTCGGCTAGTTTCTGTATAAAACGCCTGTTTTGTATGAATATAACTTTAATTATTATAAGAATATGTGAAACTGTAAAATAAGTAGTTTACGCAAGCTGTGCGCAAGAAATCCCTTCAAAATTAGTTATTGTTAGATACATTTAGTTTAGGTCAGAAACATCTATCAGTTGATAGCTATAAATGTCACAATATAAAGCATAATTCGAAGGCCATCCCGCATCGGTGCGTACCTTCGGATGCTGGGATGATCCAGATTCGAGAATCCTTTCACTGCACAGCCTTGAGTACCGTCCCAGGAGTGACCATTACTGGCCGCTTTAAACACCTATCGATTAACATAGATCTGTGCCGAAGATTTAGTGCCCATCTGTTTAAGCTCCTATTGTGAGACATATTTGAGAGAGCGAAATGTTAAGCTGGTCTCAGGCCAGGCGAAAAACCCGAACATTCTCGCCAATTAAGCTCCGTAACGACGCCGAATGAACCGGAGGATGTGACTGACGAACTGTTTTGCATTTCAAATCAACCAGATCGTTATTCAGTGATTACGGCTACTCTTAAATTGGTTACAGTATTTTTTGTTGCATCGAGAACATCTAGTAATAATTTCCGTAGATTAATTAATAAGATGTAAATTTTATTCTGAGATTTCACATGATTCGTCTAGCTAATTAATGAGCATCACCTAGCAAAACATTATTTCTTCTTGTTTAACATTGCCAATTATATGGGTAGGGATTAGTTTTGTATGTTGCAAATTTAAATGTGGAGTGATAAATAGAGCGTCTCAAAATGTCTTAACTGGGGGATTTTGGGAATAGCCTAATTTCCCTAAGATATGCGCACGGCATAACTGAAACTCTAATCTCCCGTAAGACAAACCAGATAAAAGTGGTTTTGGCAGTTATGTCACAATTCCTAGTTAGAATTCCTTTTCGTAATTCTTAGTACCTACCTGCGCTGGCACGGGTGTCGTTGCTGTATACTTGAATCATTTCCGCTTTGTCAGCTCTTAAAACAGCATGTCAATCGTCATTTGTCTGTGACACTTACAAAGTCACTTTCGTAATGTATAGCCAAATTACAATTCATACGAACTGCAGGCAGATACGACTGGCTTGTTGACAAACCGGATTCATACGTTTTAATTGAAGGGTTCATTCTTCGGGCCGTTTATCAAGGTAATTTGGGGCTGGTTTTAAGAGAAAACAATTATTTTATAACTTTCCTTTAAAGTGCTCTATATATTGACATTTATTGAGCAGAAATCGAGCTCGTGAGGCATAATTACAAGGCTCCTTGTAGGTTTGTGTCAGTGTCCACCGCTGTAATTGACTTGCTGCCACAGCCCTGTGGATGGATAGATAAAACCACCTCTGTACCAATTAAGAATGTTTCGTTATGTATATTATTTAACATTATATAACAGTTATGAGAAAATACATACATATTATTTCGTGTAAACTATTTCTGTTTCTTTAAAGAAAAATTGTTTTAATGATCTATTTAGCCCAGTCAATTTAAACATTTCAAGTTACATAAAGTCCCAACAAGCTGGATTTCTGTGAAATTGTTCAAATCATAATTATAAACAATGTCTAAAAGATCCCCATCATTCCACGTTAAGGAAAAAGTTTTATTCAAGGTTAAATGTCAAAAAATTTAGTTTTTCGCGATTTTCAGCAAAACGGTAAGTTTTATCATAAAAGTACCTAGGACAAAATTGTAGATCATGAAATTATCTATCAAAATGTATCAACACTTTTTTCTTACAAGCCACCGTTTCTGAGATATAACGGTTCAAAAAGTTATAAAAATTGTTTACAATGATCTACAATTTTGTCCTAGGTACTTTTATGATAAAACTTACCGTTTTGCTGAAAATCGCGAAAAACTAAATTTTTTGACATTTAACCTTGAATAAAACTTTTTCCTTAACGTGGAATGATGGGGATCTTTTAGACATTGTTTATAATTATGATTTGAACAATTTCACAGAAATCCAGCTTGTTGGGACTTTATGTAACTTCACCCTCATTTTTTTGTATAAATTGACTGGACTATATTGTATTTGCCCGTCATAACAAATGTTGATTTAGCATAATTTACAATTAAAGCAAAACATACCTACCCATATATAAATAAATCGAAAATGATACAATAATTTATGCAACAATCAAATATAACATCAGTACATTATTCTATCCTCAGCTAGTAATAAGATATATTGAAGCTTGAGGGCTAAAATGAAACTATAATTTTCAGCGATGATCGCCGTCCTTAACTCGAATACCTTATTATTTTTACCCATCAGACGGATCTATCGAGTGTTTACACAACATGGCTTACTAAACATTACGGGCATACAATATTGCTAACATGTTGTAGAGATCAGACCGAACGATTTACCATAATGTATACTCTCACTTAACTAGCAATCGTAATCGATGTACGCTGGTGTCCGTGCCGGGTCGAGTGTACATGCCGGTAATGTACCACATGTATCTCTTCGATAGCTTTTACCCCGTACCTACATATACCTACCGCAAATTATATTTGCTCATCATCATCCTGGTTATCGGCCGTTTGGCCGTAGGTGTCATAATCATAGTCATAAATATTTATTTCTATTGTTTTATAAACTTCTTCTGGAGACCTATGATAGATTCTAGTGGGAAGACTCTGGTCCAGTTGTGAGTCTTAATTAAATAATAGAGAAAAATAAATTTAAAAATAAATTTCGCCATAAGTAATTATAATAACTATTATGAATTTTTACAGTATTATCTTACGGCATTATTTTTATAATTTTCCGTTATTTTTCGAGTAATAACCAAATCAGATAACTTTCTATGTGGGACCGAATAGTTCCGATGGTCTAAGAAAATGCTTTTTTTAACTAATTGTTAAAATATGTATAATGATAAAAAACTATATATAATTAGGTAATCTATAAAACATACATACCTATATAAGAGGTTAATAAATTAAAATAGAATATTCATCCATATGTAAATCAATAAATAATACATATAACAATAAAATATTATTAGAAACGTGGTTTAACCTCGAATTAAATTAACAGTCATGTAAACATTCCTTAAGATGAATCTAACTATGAATACCTAACTGCTGACAATAACTATTAAAGCACAACAATCAACTTGTTGCAGTTTAAGAGATTGAAGTTAAACCTAAAGCTATATAAAGTGGGTGATAGACGTGCGTGTAAGTTCGGGAACTTGTGGCTCGACCTTATTCGTTTTTTAAAGTACGATTACTTATGATGACAGCAGAGAAAAAGTTCATCGAGCCAAAAGTTCGCGAACTTACTCGCCCTTATATCACTCACTTAAAAGAAAAAATGGAATTACAAATAGGTTGCACAAGGCTTCGCCAATGTTCGTATGGACATTATTATCATTGTTATTGCTGGCCAATTTGTCACTGACGTTGCATCGATTATTTTGAAGTGTTTATAAATTTTCAAAAACAAAAGAACATTAATTCGTCCCAAGTAAATTATTCGAGACCGCCGCAACCGAATACCTGATATCGATTTATTTATGTTGTTCCCCTTTTGTTTTACGATTATTTTAAATGGTTTCTGTAATTATTGTCTTGTTGCTGTAAGGTCGTTCTGAGACTTATTTGTTCATAATCATATATTCATTTGATTTATTCACTTACATTATCACGCCTATTTTAAGTTTCTACTGCTAGGACAAGGGGACTCTTGACGAGAGAGATTAGGTCTTAATTCACCACGCTAGGCCAAGTGCGGGTTGGTGAATGACAAACTTTTCAAAGTTCTCAGAACATGATAAAATAACTATGTTTGCCTTCACCGTTAGAGCACGCATTTTCAAAGCACACATAATTTTTTCAAGGTGAAAAATCCGCTTTGGGTATTGAACCCACGACCTTCGGAATGAAAGTCGTGTGTGCACCCACTTAGCCAACACCCTCTCGTGTGCCCGTGCCTTCGTGCCCATTTATAAGTTCGTAAATACGGGTTGTTCTGATGATAAGTTTTGTTTATATAAATGCAACGCTACTGTTGGAAAGTAAAGAATTTGGATGTAATTTTTAGTTTCTATAAATTAAGAAAAGTAGAATGACATTAATTTATTCCTCAGTCTAGGTAATTAGCATAATACAAATTGATTAACTATAATGAAATTAATTGATAATGTTCATTAATATAAAGCATTAATATCATTTTATTATTTTAGAACCACCTACAGACTAAACAGAAATGCAAAAAGAAATATGGCACTAATTAATAATTTCGTGTACATATATTTTGTGCTTCATCTTACCATCTTATTAATTAATAAGTTCGTTCTTTTCGATATCTACGGTTGATTAAATTGAGAGAATGGATTTGGTCTAGGAACATAATATGTTATTATAGATATGGCAGACACCTTATTCATTAAGGGCTAAACTTCTGTTACTCTGTTACATATTCTAAAAATCCTATATAAAATCATTGTTTTCAAGATAGTTAAATATTGTTTATTAAGTTATCATCATGTCAACTCAACTTAGACTGGGTCTTTCCAACTTAACCCATTATAGAACTATGGGGTAAATTCACATTCATATCAGCTTGTATTTTTGATACAATTTCAATTTTGATCCATTTCAGGAGTACTGTGAGATCCCAGTCAATTATTTTACAGATCTATAACAAAAGCACCTGCATAAGCTGAATTTAGGGCACAGTAAATGAAATGAAGCATGTCTCTATGGTCGGAAAATACACAGCCAGCTTGGCCGATGCACATTTGTGATAAATTGGAAACGGCACTCGCGAACTAATCTGCAAGCTTACTACAGCAATCAGTTTTGCGAAACCCAGCCAGTTCCCTCGTAAATCGTTAATGGATTAGACTTCAGAAAATATAGTGACTAAAATACTGGCACATAACCTGCGTACGTTCTGTCATGTTCCGTACGACTCACAATGCACATACATAAATAAATATTGCTTGACAATTCACACAGTTTACGTGTTACGTGCACTAGATAATCTGATATAGGTACTTAATAGAGTATACATACATAGATATATATTTTTATTAAACTTATAGAACATCCAGACGCCGAAACAAATATCTGTAGATTGTACAAATTTTTGTTCCGAGGAGATCGAACCCGCAACCTCCAGCGTCGCAGGTAGATCTTCGCCCGCTGCGCCACAGATGTCGTCAATAAACATCGACATAATAGCAAAATGTCATCGTAAACCTGGTATCATAAAACATTTTCAGCCACATTTAATAATCTCAACCAATGAAGTTATTATTATGTTATTTCTCGATACCGCATTAATATTGTCGAAATTCACTTTCTCCGTTTTTAGTATGCTTTGCTATTTTATTGAGATATTCGCAGAAATTATATATTGAGAAAGAAAATTTAATCACCATTGATTTTATCATTTTATTTTAACGACTTATTTGGAAGATATTGTGAGATACTGAGACATGTAGTAATATAAAAGTTATAAAGCTATTTCTCATCATTTATGTAATTTCAATTTTAATAAATAAAATATCTGCATAACTGAGTAACTATTTCCCCCCGTGGTAAGCACAAAGCTTGCGTTGTTACGGCTTTAATACATCTTATAATTATGGAAGTAATAGATTACAATACATATTATACCTACAGATATTTTTATGATTTATATAGATAACAACCATAATATCTAAAACTAATGTAAAACTATGTGCAGATCGTACATTTGCCCGAGGATCTGATTCATCATGATTTGAGCCACTACACGTCCACTGCAAGTAGGCCTCAAATTAATGTTTCATGTTTTTATAAAGATTAAATTTTATATGAGTGTAAATTTTACATGTTAGCGTAAATGATAAACCAAGCATCAGAACGCTGTGTATTGTTCGTTGTATCTTTCGTCTGATAGTAGTTGTTTTTTTAATTCGTTAAAGCTAGCCCATCGGTCACTTTCTATAACAAATCTCGTGCGTTTCACTTATGTTAAAGTAGTTACAAAGACAGATTGAGAATGCTTGTGATTGACCGCTCTTAATTTAAGTTACATGACTTTTAAGTTTATCAGGCTTATTCAACATCAATCTACGAAACTTAATTGCCCTTAATTTTTATATTTTTTTCAATATCTTTTTAATTATGTGAGATTGTTATTATATGCAATCGCCAAGCAAATTTGTTTTACGTAAATTAAACACAATAAATGCTGTAATTATAAATAAATTAATAAATAATTAAACCATCATGTTTTTTTAACAATATAAGAACAGGAAACGAGTAACATTTTTTCAAAGATTTAACTAAATATACAACTGTTTATTTAAAATTACTAGCCAAAAAATTACTCGTTACCACAATCTTGTGGAATTATAAAAATAACAAATAGTCATTCATATCATACATATCATATGATTAGCTACATATTAGTTTTCAGTTTTGAGATACTTTCTAGTATCATCTTACTAATCGTACAATATAAAATACCTATCATGTTTTTTGGTATAAAAACGTTAACGCCATTAAAATTACATTCAATTAGTGAGGTATTTAAATTGAATGGGGTCATATCAAAACGAAATCGGTAGATTTCTCTTTGTAGCAATAAATTCAATAGTTGTAAAAGTTTTTGTACTCTTATGTATAGTTAATAAATATAATAATAACCAAGCTTTTTATTAAAATGGACCCGTGTTTATAAAGGAGAAACTTTAGTATTATTTTTATCAAATAGTGGGTAGGTAAATATTAACTGAATAATACAAATTCAAGACACTTGACCCTACAAACCGCAAAGTCTCAAGATTCTCTATAGCAAAAAATTTGAAATCGAAATCTGCAAAATAAGCAGTCTAATGAAGGTGATTTTTATATAATATATTACTAACGAGCACTTCATACTAGAATGCGGTATTTAAAATTGAATATGATAAAATTAATACACAAGCTTGTACAGGGTAGGTATGTGTTTAGTATATACTTAGATTTTTGTTTATATTTTGGCCAATAAGACAATACGAAAATAATATAAGGTTTTATGTCTTCTTTCCAAATTTCGATAAAATCAAAAACCCTTTAAAAACTGAAATAGATATATATATAAATATATATATAACTATATATCTTATATGTATAAATAATATATATATTTACATAATATATTATGGTGATTGATAATGGCATACATCTGTGTCTTAATTTATGATAATTCTAAAGCAAATTACGTTTTAATGGTTTCAATAATGTTTCAAATATATTAAATATAGCACGTGTTAATTTTATAGATTCCTAACTGGAGAAGTTGGACCTGTCTCTAATCTTAATACAAATAGATTATTAGGTTTAAAAAATAAATGGACTTTGAATAAATAATTAAATTGCGAATATCTTATTTTATCTAACACGAGTAAAATAATAAAACAAGCATTCTAGCATAATCTGCGACAAGGAAAAGACACAAAAAATATTTACTATTAACGTGCAAAAAGTTTTTAATGTGCTTACGTACCTAAAGCAGGTTTTTGTAGCTGGCGTTATGGCTCGTAGAGGGCATTAATGTGACAACTTTGATTTCCGGGATAGAAGGTACTTAACGTAGGTACCTACTCGTAGTCAAAACGTAGGGAGTTTATAAAACTTATGTTGTGTAATGTGACTGAAGTTTTTATGTTTTTTTTGTTTGAAATGTTTGTTTAAACTATTGGTGGAATTGGCGTAAACAACAAGTATACGTTCACATAAAACAGGCTTAGAGTAGGTATATAATTATACGAGCTTTGTTAAATAATATCCAGCTTCTGAATTACACTGCATGCGCTGCAAGCGCGTTAATGTCTTTTACACGAGAGAACACTTTGAAGGTCCATTGATAGCATAGGACTCAAAAAGGGAATATAAAATATTTTGATGATCTTGTAACTTTCAGTTTTACTTGATATTGTAGAATTGCTTTTAAAACGTTCGAAATTTTTAAATACCAGATCCGGAAGTTGTTTACGTTAAAATAACCGATGCACGTATGCTCTACATAACGTAAAAGTACTCGTATTACACCTATTTAAATAATACCTGGAAATACGCATGAGCTGAAGGTAGTTCCGTATCAGTAGACGTCCGGCAAACCTTCAATATTTCCGAACAAACACAGTTGAATCACCCGCGACGGCCGGCGGCTGTGGAGGGGCTCGCGTGCGAACATGCGCTCACGAGGTCGATCTTTTTACTCTCTTTACCTCTTGACATTCGAACTTAATGGAACTGCTTTATTGAAATGTAAGCAGAACAACTACCGAGATAATGGAATAAAATTAGGTTATCGTAACGAGAAAACACTTCGCGAGTGGCCATCTTTATGCTCTCAACTTAAACTGCCCAATAGGAATTCAAAACATTCAGCAACAACACCGCGCTTCTAAAACCTTCTCGTCTCACTCGTGACTATACAATCTTAAGCGTGTACGAAAAGAACAGATATAGGAACGCTCTGCTATCGACAAATACTCATTGTTCTTGGTCGTAATGGAACAAAATAAAGTCTGAACAGCGGTTTTCGTGACTGTGAGACAAAATATCTATAGCAGTGGAGCGAGAGAGACACAAAATAAGGTTTATAGGGTCGATGGCCGAGCGAAGGAACTTAAAATTGGTTTTTCTTTGGAATTATATTTGACTTAGGACATATCTATCATAATCACGTAATGCGTGGGCCAGTCCCACGAAGTTTGATATATTAACCCACATAGCAACAAATTTAAAATACATTAAATTGAATGCAAATATTTATCTAAAAATAGTAAAAGAATTTAAATTGATTGGTAACAATAAATGATAATAATATGTTTAAGTATCAAGTCAATTAAATTTTAAATTCAATATTTAGGAAAATAACAATCAAATTCTGGTTTGACATTCAAATTGTCAACACGTGGATCGTAGCGTGCTGATATATGGCAAACCTGTTTTTTAAAAATAGAAGTGAGCATTAATAGTGTTGGGATATCCCCGAGTCCCTAGTCCTGAAGGCTGTGGTGACGCGGCTAGCGGCTCCGGCGCACCGTTACGAGGGCGTCCTTGGCTGA
Organism: Chloroclystis v-ata; assembly: GCA_963691955.1. NCBI lineage: Eukaryota > Metazoa > Arthropoda > Insecta > Lepidoptera > Geometridae > Chloroclystis > Chloroclystis v-ata. The sequence continues at coordinate 11,365,445 of OY829905.1, forward strand.
GTTCTTTCTCGCAGCAGGTCGCTCTGAACTCGTCGGCCGCGCCACGCCGCGCCTGCGCACGTGTGCGGCCTCCCTGTGTTGCTCTATCTCTACGTGTGCGCCCTGTACTTACACCTCAATACAACACTTCTATGTGTGCAACATTCAACTGTGTGCCTCTTAACGGATATTACGGAAATTTCAGATACCTCAAATTTAAATGGCAAGTTATTAAAACGTCAGTCGGTAGCGTGTCAATAGGATATGATCTTGAGAAACATTTTAAACGCAATTCTTAGATATGAACAAAATTGTCATTGCATAAATTTTGTTACGCATAAAATCTTATCAATTAATTTCCAAGTTAGTTATCAGATCTGCAGCACTGTGGCATTAACAGTAATTAAGTAAGTAGTTAAATGCTGTTTGTGATTTAATAAATTTATCTAATTTTACATAAACAAAAAATAATTTTAAGTTTGTGTAATAATACTACCCAGTAGTGGGTGACGGGCTGATATTATGACGATTATGTTGAAGTTAGAATACCTAAGTATTATTTATTAACTTTATTAGCAAAATGATGCCGATTACTGATAATCTATGAGTTGTTTCTCAATCATTCATGACTCATCAATGTTGAACTATTACTGGGCCAATTATCTAGCCCAGGTATTTTTACCACAAGCCATAAATAGGTTACACAAATTAGCCGGTGAAACTGAATCGATTAAATAATAGATAATAATCTTGCCTTTGTTACGTCGATGGCAGCTTTTAACAATAAATTGGGTTTGTGACCTTGCGCAACGTAAGTTGAACAATGACATTCATTATTGCTCACTTGTCTGATTTTGTGTTTAAGCACTTACGATAAATAATTTATCGTAACGTGTCTGTTAGTGACAGTTCTAGTTATATACAAATACATAAATTCACTTTGTATTTGGAGAAAAACCAGTTAGAAAGTTAAATTAAGTATATAATATAAAAGTATATTACCTAAACACTTATTTACATTTAACTTGTATATACTTATATTATTGCTTTTTACCTATGTTCATAAATACAATACCGAGCATTTCTTCACAATTATATAAAACCTAAATTGAATGTATGTGTGGAAAAATAAGTTTTGTATTGTGACAAAAATAATGTCATAAATTTAAATAATTAACATATTGAAAATATGTCGTCTTTGTTACCTTGACAACATAGATTGCATGTAGTTACTGGTTATATCGTACAATGCGTTTCGAAACAATAATTGACAAAGGTCAGCCAATACCTTGAGGCACTTGTGGTCAAATTATATCGCTTGAATCAATTTTGTTTCTTCTCTGAACAAATAAATGTTTCGTAGAATAAATACTCTTTTTATAAGTAGTCATTAATGTTTTCAATTCAGCAGGTTTCTCGGTAACTCATTTTTATCAATCGGATTTTAAATTACTAATTAGGAAACTTGTAAGACGTAAAGATGAGTTTATCTCTAATCTTTATGGCGTAATAAAATTCAACATATTAATAATACATATTATATTAATGAATTTCAGTTATTTACCTATGTGAATCATATATTTGTTGTTTAAATCATATTTGTTTAATTTTTTTATCATAATATAATATGATCACATACTATTTAATTGTCCTTTAGATACTGTTTGCTTGCAATATGCCTGTAAAATTTCCTATAATTAGGTACGCATTAGTACAATAAAATAATTGCGATAATTCTATACAAAAAGACAGCCAATTTAAGCTTTTATGTTTGACTCGAATGCCCGTTCATTACTTTGCACTCCGAAGTTACAAAATATCTTTAATTGCATTTTTTATTTTCAGTTGTATACTTTGCTCTAAAAGGTTTTAATGCTTGGAGCTAATGTGGCTGTGTTGGGTAATTGAAGCAAGGACACAACGTAGTCGGCTACCAGTGGGCTACCTCGCAAGGTGTGACGCGAGCAGAGGACCTGTGGGGCCATACCTATCACAGTTTTCTTGTATTTCTGTTTAAATTATCATTTGTGTGAAAATGCCTATCCCTCTTAGTTGAGCGACTTGTTATTCTTAAACAAATGACACGTCGCACAACTGAAACTCTAATGGAACCATAGCTAAAGTTTGATAAGAATAACCGGCACATAGGTACATACTCATGCAGCCGAATGGCAACTGATATAACGGCCTAATACTCGTGTCGTGCGGTGAAGTTCAATTCATTTTATTTTTATTTCTAATTGTTAGGTAGTTACTAACGATAGAATGTAGATCAAATCATAATCTGCAAATTGTTAGGTTAGCAGTTGTTAGTTGAGCATTTTACGTTACAAGTGGGTGGATATCGCTGTAAGACACACATTAATAATATGGCAACATTGAACCGCAACAAAAACCGTCCAAATAATTGAACTAACAAATAAATCTGCACCGAAATATGATAAAGTGAGTTGCACGAAACATGCGCCTTACCTACCTATCGCACCATGAATCAGATTAATGTACGTATACACATTTATTAGACACACACCACAAAGTCTTGTGTGTCAATGGTAACTTGCTTTAAGGCTGTGTGCGTAACTAAGGTGTTTCCTGAGTGTGCGTCCACTCACACACGCGAGCCTGAGGTTCAACGTACCAGTCACCACTACGCGAGTTCCTTGTTCCACTTTACCACTGACACTATATTATTATTGTACCAATGGAGTTTCCGAGTAAAGCTTTTTATATCACGTCCTTATTTTTATAGCTCTTCAAGACGGGTTAGGCTGTCGATACCCGATACGGATATCTATAAAACTATAGCCATCTTATAAATATCATGATCATATGCATGAAATTTACACATATTATCAGTTCCAACATGACCAGTTTAAAATATAAACGATATAAAAAGACAACGAAATCGTTCAGATTCTCTCTTATTGTTAATCATTATAATATCAAAAAGCCTTTGTTCTTATGCGTCACCTCCGTTATAAGTATGTTAATGATGATACGGCTGTAAACTCGGCGTTTCGAAAGAATTGAATGAGAAAACCTATAACTGAATAAATGTAGGTCAACAAATTAAAAATTAAAGTTTAATATTGATATTTTGCAATACAAAACAAGGTATCTGCCTTTGCTTTACAAAACTTTACAGCAGCCATAACTCGTGCGCGTCGTAAAACGGTGCGTAGTTATAACACAATAATTATGCCTTGTGTTAAATGTCAGGTAACAAGACAAAGAACTGCCCGAGATAAAATGCCAAATTGCGGGGTTAATAAACAATATAACAGGATGTTCTAGCAAATCACCTTGTGAAATAATAAGTTCAGCTTAATTGAAAATACAACATTTTGTATAATAAGTAAGTATCTTAATATACCAAAGTTTTGTAGTTTCTTTTAGTTCGTCATTGATTGTTTTAAAAAGAATTAAATAACAATACAGTTCAACAAATTTTGTTTACTGTGTAGTAAATAGAATCATGCATCGAGCGTTGCCGGCGGCTCTGAGACTCCAAACAAAAGACTTCAACGAGCTCTACACGTTCAAGAATACTCGACTCAAATATTTTTAAGTGTTTTAATTAAGAGCCGCCACTATTCATAGAATAATTTGGTTGCTACTGTTTAACATAATATTTTTATTAAACTCACATTTTATTACTATAATTCTTTACATCTATATCTCAATATATAAAAATCAATAAAGGAAATAAACAAATAAAGTGGGTAAAGCCACGGGTGGGTAAACAGTTAGTTTACAATAATTGTGCTTGTAAATGAGAATTATAAGTTTATAACAATTTTTTTAGACTTTTATGATTATAAAATTAGTTGATACAATAATCTCAAGGTTTTAAAGCTGGTTTTATAACAAAAATTGGTATAATTCAATAATACAACTCTATAATTGTACGAGTACCTTTCAAAATATAATATGACATGAGCAAAAGAATTAACTCACGATAAGCATTAGATGATGAGTAGAATATGAGTTAAACAGTTTTAACCACATTAATTAAATTAATACATATTACGATGACGTCATTATGTTTTCTCGCCGGTAAGGAACATAAGTAATCATTTTTATTTCCTTTCGTAACTCGGGCATTTACAAAGATATATATAATTTTTAGCATTATTTTATCGTAACATTGTTACACAATTAAGTGGGTAGTGAATAATCATAAAATGTTGCAGTTTTGTTTATCTTTTTTATAAGTATATATTTCTCGTGTTTAAATATCTAGTCTGATTAATCTAATGTACTTTATAATTATTTAAACACCAATATGTATTACGTCAAAACTGGTTCAAAAAGTTTTTTCGTTTTGTGATTATAAAGGAAGTTAAAACATATTTTAATTTTGGAAATATCTATATTATTCGATATAATTACATTAATGCTTGTTATATGGCAACGATAAATTAAATGGTTTTAGAATTTTATAAAACCTGTTTTATATTTTTATAAAATTGTCTAACGATAGACTTGCATTTTTTTCTCTAATATAAAAATGTATGTGAATGTAAACTGGATTTAAAATTTTTGATTAAACATTTTTGATCCATTTTATTTACGTCAAAATTATATATAGAAGCATATAATTATAAAAAAAAGATTATTTTATTCTTGTATGTTACATATTTACCAAAATCCTACTAAGAAAGTTTGTAAATCAAAAAGTGTCTGGATGTATTTGTATACAATATATGTTTGTTGGCCTTTCACGACAAAACGGCTAAACCGATTTGAATGACAAATAAGAATGTAAATAATGTTAATAATGCATTATTAACATTATTTACATTCTTATTTAATAATGCATTATTAACATTATATTTTATTCATTACATATAATGAAATAACTTGCCTAACGGCTAAACCGATTTGAATGACAAATAAGAATGTAAATAATGTTAATAATGCATTATTAACATTATTTACATTCTTATTTAATAATGCATTATTAACATTATATTTTATTCATTACATATAATGAAATAACTTGCCTAGTTTAATAACCAATACTATAAGGCTAAATAAATAAATCTTTGAATAAAATTTGGTAAAATGAGAGTTTGAGTGCCAAAAAAAATATACATAATTATAACGACGTGCAGCTAGTGTTGTCAATAGCAAAGTTTTATGGCAATATCAATTTAACATAGGAGTCGATGCAGTCTAGCACCATGTTTTCAAAATAATAACTGGTTCTACAACATACCAGGCACTAGACTAGAACAAAGTTTTATGTCCGTGCCAGTTTGCTAGACGAATATTAATATAATTTATCTAAATTTTAATTTTCTACACGGAATTAACATAAGCTTCGCGTGCAAATGAATTTTGCAAAAAAAATTATGAAATACCTAACACAATCTCGTGATTTTAATTATAGAGGTTGCCGATATAAAAAGAAAGTTTAGCATAACAAAAGCATAATTATGCAAAATAGCCATAACACACATGTAAAAGACCGCGCTGCAGATACCTTCAAGAGCAAGCCAACACCTCTCTTTCGTCGTGGAATATTTATGATAATTACTTGTTTATAATGTGATATTCAATTAATTTTATTAATTAAATAAATTGTTTTACATTTTAGTCTGGAAATTACTTTGCAAAGTTAATCTAAATATAGATAAATGCTACGAGCAACTAAACTTCAAAATATAAACTTGTGTTTAAATAATGATTGGTTGGTACTAATTAATGTAAAATAAATAATTTATTTATATGGACCATATGAACAACGAATACAATACAACGTTTTAAATTTATCGTAGTTTTATGAACAAGCATGAGCTTAATTATGTTATCTATACTTTATTATTTATTTAATTTTATTCACATTCTTCTGTATGTTTTTGTTGTTGAGTTGTCGAGTAGATGTATTTCTGAACTGACACCGTAATAATGAAACCCTTTTAAAAATGTATTAATGAAGCTGTCAAACCAAACCATTAACTTAATATGTAATGTGTTTAATCGTGCTTCCTGGTTTCGTTAAATAAACCCATTTATCTCCTTTCTCTCAACAGAACATTTAGTTTAATGGACATTCCAATAACATTTTGCATTCAAAGAACAACAGAATGGTATGATTGCCTTTAAATAAACCTAAAATAAGATTTTATCAATATATGTAATGTACACATTCTTCAGTAGCAAGACTCATTGATTAAAAAATTTAATAATATTTTATAACTTTCACTTTTATAACGTATGATTTGGAACGATTAGATAGATGTATCTTTTGGCAGATACCGCATACCGTTGTTCATTTTGCAGACATCTGACATCTTGCCCTTGACCTTTGCACAAATATAACGGACAGAAACTCATGCTAAGATACTTATCTATACTTAAATGCTGACGTAGATGCATCTTATGATATGAATGCGGTTAATGTCCTTTTAAAATAATTTATGGCGACAAGAGAAAATTATATTCCTTTTATGGATAAAAAGTTGTTTACGTTTTAATTTAAATATTCAGATGTGAAATTTTAAAGCTAAATATTTGTGATTTAAACCAGACATAACATGAGTTGTACAACAAAGTTTGGGGATACCAAAAAAATCTTGCTGTAAATTGTTCATTGAGTTGAAAACCACGAAGCCATAGCAATAATATTGCAATTTCTACATGGATTGTGGTTTACAGCTTCGTTTGTCGGTTGTTGAAAGCCAGACCGGCTCTGCGATAATAATCCATTTGCTCTATTCATTAATTCAATTTATCGAGGATTCCATTGAGCAGGTCGTTCCGGAAGCAAAGGGTGTATACAGACGAGATGTCTTGCCGCAGTGACTTTCACCTTCACTGCAAAATCATGCAATGCTCGCGTCATATTGTGTGCAGAAACTGTGTAATGCAATGCGGACTCTACATAGCGGGATTTTTCTAAAATGTTTACTCATAAGTTTAAATGTTTACATTTACGGCAAAATATCAAATATTTCTTTTTAAACTATCGTGGTTTTTAACTATATTTGAACATGAAACGGGTAACATACCATGATTTAAAGCATTTAAATCATGGTATGTTACCCGTTTCATGTTCAAATATCAAATATTTTATGAACTTCCATTAGTAAATTGAATTAATGTTGTAACTTAACTATATTTTCTTAACATGTGTGTATCCTGTATACTCGTATTGAACAATTTAATATATGTAGCGATGATATTAAGACAGGATATTTTACTTGTGAAGGTAATTTGAACATACCTGTATAAAAAACCAATAGATGACGATAGTGCTCCCAAGTGTCTTCTGCAACAATAACAAAAATCGTGATTAAAATTACTTAAAATTACATCCACAACAACTTTATGAAATAATTAAAACTTTTGGTTTGCTAGAGAGCTGGTATAACTAGAAGTGTTTGCAATGTCAATCAAACTCGCGCTGCAAAGTTACAACGTCCACTTACAGAAGGTACCACCAAGAAGGCGGAATTTTAAATATCAAAAGTAAAAATACATCGACATGTTGTAAACGAGTAGTGTACCTACGTCAACTTATAAAGTAGATCGTTTTGCATGCTTGGAAACTGGTGCAAACTGCAAAACAAAGTGGTTCAAACCACAGAACCAGTCCTGCGACAGGAAGCGGCCTCGCAGCCCCCCGCCGCGCCGCCTCCCCTCTACCTGCGACCACCTGATCCAGACAAAGCTTGTCCTTCGCCTGGTGACGCATGCAAGTGCACTGCACTAATAATAACAACTCCTTTCCACGTCCGGTAGGTAACAAAATATAAACTTATCTACGTACTCTGTTAAAGCAATTCGGAAATTTCCATTACAGTTTTCAATCATCTGCATCAAATCAAACTAAATTGAATAGAACTACGTGCTGCATAAGTACCTACTTATGTTTCTACACAGCTTACTAATTTTTAGAGGTCTTGGGATACCAAACAATGAGTATAGTGAGTAGAAAGAATGTCGTGCAGGCACATGCCGTAACGAATCTTTTCGGGCTGACCAAAGAAACGATCTCATAGAAAGTAGAGCAACTCATTTATTTATTCAGTGCAGCCAGCGGCGGGTGCGAGTGAGAGATACCTGCAGAACGGGCTCATTAAAATAAAAATCCGATTTTCGAGTGCAGCTCGCGATATAAAATAAAAGTTTCCGACGAAATTTGCTCGAGTTATTCCAAAAAAGGCATGTGAAACGCCCCCTGCGACGAAATCTCAGTACAAGTGCGAGGTGAAACCGACCGCAATAGCGCGCACGCATTCTGCGCAGACTCATGACCACACTCGCGTTTACTTTCGATACTTCACGTAAGTACCCACTACGAAATACCCACCACAAAGATGGCACAAACAGTTTAAAAACCGAGCAACGGGCACAAACTGGAACATTTTTATCTGAATGGATAAATTTCTTTTCCGCATTACGATGAGTGTTTTCACTGCAGACGCGAGCTATTGTCTAAACATTACGCAGCTTAGCGTTGCATTAAGCGCACGATACAATGCAGCTCTATAATCATAGTCACGAGTCACGTTATCCGCACGCGCATTGGCTATGTAAATATCACCATGCACGACATTCCGCCGACCGATAAAATAAATTGTTATAAAATTCGCAAACGTGTTTTGAATTCAATTTATTACATATCGATTGCAGAAACTTTACGCTTTAATTGTGACAGAAAGTAGGTTGTGCTTGTGCATTATGAACGCACGCGCTCTTACCGAGTTCCGACGATTTCTGTCATTATCATTTGAGAATTCTCGTGCAGCGGTCTTCATTAGCAGGGTTAATGCGGGTGCTAGCGTGACTGATGTTTCCAGAGCGCGCGTCAATTACACTCGCGGAATTAACCAAAACTTGAGACGCCGCCGTCGCCTTTCACAACTCTGCAGACCACTCTAGCTTTAAATCTCAGGATTTGTTTTATGATTAACGAGACGAGAGCATTATAACATAATGGCTCATAAAAATGATTTCAGGCAACAACACATTTGTGTCAATTATTTTGGAAATACGTTTATTAGCGTAATAAATAGTAAATTTACTGTTTATAATTTGATTTGGCAATTCGATTAACCTACTTTGTTGATAATTAGTACTAAATGGTAACTGTAAAGAGTGAAATATAGAAATATACATTTATCTTGATTACATTTAAGCAGAAAATATGCTAGCCATTAATTATACAACGAACTATACTTTAAAAATACTTAATTAATACTCAACATGAGTGCATCCCATTACTACCTCGGTAACACAAAACATGGGCTGTGAATCAAGACTGCACTTGGCTAGATGCTATGTTATTCATCCGGAGAAACGTATCTTCTCTCATTTTTCATTCTTTAACAAAGAGGTAAAACCCTATGGTGTATCTAAACAAATATTTGGATGCTTACTGCTTAACAAATCATGCATACAACTGTCCCAGTTTACAATTTTGTACAGTTGTGTATAACAAATCGTTAACTCGGCTGCTAGAATCATTATGTGTGTCTAACACAAATATTGGCCTAGCGAAAACTTTGCGAAACGACGCTACCTTAGAAATTTTACGCAGTTTCAACTCAAAACGGTAGCCTATGCCAAATAAACAGATTCAAATCATAATAATATTAGAAATGAACAAGTAAAATAATTATGAAATATTCTCAGCGCTAAGTATATTTAGGTCATAGCAGTTACGGTAACATTAAAACTGCAAATATAATAAAATTTGATTTGTTTACTCAAAAATATATAGCAAATTAATATCTAACGCGCCTTAATAAACAGTTGGGTGTCATAAAATGTTGATTCTAAGAACTGTTCGCAAAAAATTAGCGAGTCTGGCAACAACTTCACTTGAAAGTTACTTACAAAGTGTGAATGATGCACGGACCTCTATGCCTACCTACTACAGTTATACGCTGTTCCGGATTCAGGGTTTTCCCGGAACAAGATCATGTCACACCAATATCAAGGACGAAGGCGGCAAAAAATAGGTTCATAGTCGCGGCTTATAACTATAAATAAACCCAGGATACATTCCGATCAAGGATATGAGATCGTGGTTTTCCCAATACCATTTTATTTCATTAAAAAGCCTTTAAATATACAAGTGACTTTATCCCTACCCTTACAGATTCTGGCAATCCCCAATCGTAAGTGGAAATTTACAAAATGTTCAGTATTTATGTTTATAAAATGATAAAATCTAGTTTTTTTAGGCTTTCGAAATTGACACTAATAACCAAATTTACAAATTTAAGTCTTAAATGGTGTCCAATATCCATAATTTGGTGAATTATCATAATAATCTTTATAGCAAATTCGAAAAACACTTTTATTCTTATAAGCAGGCCGAAGTTGATATTTATATGAATTAAATTTTTCTATTCAGGGGTTTACTGTTTAAAATTAGTAAATATTGGGAGTAGAGGACTCTAAAAGAACATAATCAGCATTTTTTACTAGTACAGATCCGTGTTCCGTATCAATAAATGTCTATTAATCGAAACTTGATAATTAACGTAGAGAACAATGCGAGCGCTACCGCTGAGATATATCAAGACATCCGCCACAGCGATAGGGCCAGTCACGACCCGCGGTTTGCGCTACAAATAAAATGCACTTAACATTGTAGTGTCCGGCTTCTTGCATAATCGTGGTCAATAGATGCAGTACCGAGTACCGAGCTTGCGCCTGCCACAACAGCGCGGGCGTTACGTACCTAAATAATAGCTACAAGCTCCAAGCCGAGGAATAAATTGCTCTTCCATTAAAAGGTCAAGAGAGTGCAAATTGGAGCTCCTACTCCGTTGTTTTGCGGTAAACATTTTATAAATGCAAATTTATTGCGAGGATCTTAATTTTTTGAGATTTTTACAACTGTCGATCGCGACCTCACCTACGTAGTATTAGGTTGGTTGGTCGAGTTTTATCTGATAGATAAAGTAATCTTCCTTAGTTAAAATGTTGATACAATACTGAAATTATAAATTCACTTAATTCACAAATATCATTAATAAATGGTTTGAAACTAGTATTGCTAAAAAAACAATAAAGTATAATTTAGTTTGACTTCATAAAAAGCTATATGACTGAGTTATTTGCTTATTGAACCTATTTTACCTGCCTTAACACAATATCCTGACACTCAAACGCAATAACTGGAGACGATATTTATAAATTTCCTTATGTTTATGTATTAACTCGCATAGAACGTGCTTATGAAAACTCATGTGCTAAAACTAATACTAGCGAGATTAATTCAGCAACACTTTCTTATAAAACTAGTATCTAAGATGTTTTGAAGGCATGTGGGCGATCAGCTAACTTGTTTCATCGCAGACTGCAGTGGTAAGTTCCGCTCTGAGTGAGAGTGACCGTTCTTAATGGACGGTTGTTTTCTTTTTGCACAAAAAACAGATCTCAACCAACGCATATTTTATTTTTAGGTCCAAGATGATATTATTTTAGGAGGGTTTGTGGTTTGGTCACAACATCAGTTAATGTTTCCCTTCGAAACAAAATATAAATTAAGTAAATGAATTTAGATCCCCAAAATAAATATATAAAAAAATATGATTTGTAAAACACTGATTTGTATAAATAATAGATATTGCTGGACAATTCACACAGCAACATCTAGCCCCGTGGTAGATCGAGTGAAGTAATAATACGAGTTAATAATAATTTATATAAACTTTCTTAATGGCTATTGAACAAACAGAACAATTAACAATTAATTAAATGTAGTGTTACGCTAATAATATATTCAGCTTCCAGTGGCTCACCATGTTACCTTTCATTTGCTTTCATTCACAATGTTTTTATTCTTAATTACTTATGATTGAATAATTAGTTTATTCAAGTGAATGAAAAGGCATAACAAATATCTTCACAGTGAATTCTTTGAATGAACCAGCTGTCATCTTCAATGACGGAAATTAATGGATTGTTAATCCCTTCATCAGTGTAGGTAGTTGTTTTTTTTAACTTTATACTCGTAGTTCACCCGGTAAATTAAGCTAAATTTGCTTTATAGATTTTAAATTGCGTGATCGCCATTTTGGGGCATTTTTACTTTATGTATGTTAAATAAAAATTGAGTTGACATTAATGTTTATTAACAAACACAGGAAACCTAATAACCGATTTTTCGTAATTAATAGATAATTATAGTTTGTTTGCCGTTTCTTATTAACTTAGATAGGAAGGTACACCACTTTAATTTCAAAGGTCGTAGGTTTAATCCCCATGATATGAAGTAACGAATAACATAATGTACAGAAATTGAAGTAGCGCGTTGTAATCTTTTGAACGTAGGCTACGTTCCAAAGATTTCAACGCGCGCTTCCTCAATTCAGATTTTCCTAAGTATACATAATTATCTTCTTTACATATAAAACAAAGTCACTGTATGTATGCTTCAATCTTTAAAACTGTTTTCTTAATTGGTTTCATGATTCAAGAGGGAGGTTTAGGTATAAGTATAATATAGGTAGTAATAATGCATTGTGTATTGAGCACAAAGACCATAAGAGGTCATTATAATCCCGTTATTGGGATTTCATTAGGGTACAGCTAGACTCAGGTTGTTAGGAGTATGATTCATAATCATTTAAATAAGCGCTAACAAGTGGATGACAAAACTGGTGCCAGCGTAGGCGATTATTGCTGTTAAGATAGCATCTACATATATCTGGTAAATCCCAACCATTTTAACATCGTGGTTTTTGCAACTTATTTACCTTTAGGTGCAAACTTTAGGTTTTTCCGGAATCCCATAATGATCCATTGATTGATTTGATAAAAAATACTTATGTATTGAACATATGTATTTTTTATTAACTAGCTTTTACCCGTGGTTACGCATAAAATATGATAGAGTTTTCAAACATGAAAACAGCTTTATTATCTGGACATACGAGTAAAAATAAAATCTAATGCTTTTAAAGTCGGTAATTATTTTATTGTTTAGTTTTATTCCCTGATTTTTATGACTGAAATATTTGTTATTACCAGAAACCTAAAACAAAAAAAAATGTTACATCAGTTTTATCCATCAAAAAAATCAATAAAGAAAATTATACCATTAATGCATTCAATTTAGCGGCAACATTCCGAGCACAAGAACCGGATGTCCCTCGCCAAATGCACAATCACACTAACACACTAACTCTCACGAAATTTTTCTCCCAACGCTTTCACGTCTTCCACTAATTATTATCCACTTTATCGGGCATCTTCAATTTGATTTACGTCTGGCTCTTACACAGCTCAATTGGTACACTTTTTCTTTTCGGCAAGGTAATTTAAGAGTCGGTTAGAAGCCGAATCTATAACCGCAGTAGGTCGGTATACCACGACCTCCTTCCGCGAGATATTACTTCAAACTGGGGATAATTATATGCCAAGACGATGCCATTAAGTTAATTCTACACGTTGCTACTAATGAGGAATTTAGGCATTTACATGTTTTACACTGATCGTAATTTATGGTTTTGCGGTGTATAGCAATCGATAGTTTCGTGGCGAATTCATTGATTCAAAATTTTGTCATGATGTTGAACAATATAGAATAACTTGAATACCACTTTATAGAGATTGATTTCAAACAATGACTGCACAAGTATTTATTGAAAAAGATAGAATAGAAACTTCGTACAAAGTTTAAGTGCTTACTTAGTTGAAATGCCACAAAGTTTAGAAATATGACTATTTATTTAACAAAGCATAGATGATTATAGAGACATAAGTTTAAAAACAATGTAACAAGCAATGAGTTTAAGTCGATGAAAGCTGTCTTTGCCATTTAGATTTTCTGCATGCCCATCCATGGTACCTTTTAGATTTCCTTTCCTTTTCTTAAACTTCTATGTAAATTCATAATATGTATTTAACTTTTCACATTTTCTTATAAGAATACTAGCTGACCCGGCAAACGTTGTTTTGCCATATAAATAAAACAAATTTAGGGGTGGACTACCCCTAACATTTAAAAGGATGAAAAATAGATGTTGGCCGATTCTCATAGATACCGGATAAGCACAAAAAATTTCATCAAAATCGGTCAAACCGTTTCGGAAGAGTATGGCAACGAAAACTGTGACACGAGAATTTTATATATTAGATAGTTTTCAATTTTGAGATGCTTTATCCGTCCATTCGTAATTAACTCGTTTTGTCTTCTTTGTATGTGATGTAAGTTTTCAATATTTCTCTATCTGAAGGGTCTGTCTCTATAATAGCGGTAGCGAACACACAGGAAAGAAAATACATATTACCAAATAATTATGTTGAAGGCATTGAGTATATTATATGGCCCGTGGATATACAGCTCGCACGCTATCCGCCGTTAACATGAGTGAGTCATTATTTCTATCACAGATTCCAGCTCAGCGTGAGAGCGGCTTCAAATATGTGCCATTTGTGTATTCAAATACATGAATACATACAGAATTTGTAAATTATAAAGTTTGAACGCGCTAACCTCAGTAACCGCTTGTCTAATTTAAAAAATATTGCAGTGTTGGTTAGTTCATTTATCGAGGATGACTATAGTCTATATAATATTAACTATAATTATGTAGATATAATAAAAAACGCAAGTCAAGCTGTCGGCGGGTCGGCTAGTGATTTAAATAAAAAAATAAACGTTTGACATGACAAATATGAAGAATAAGAAGAAAAAATATTATTGTCACAAATATAATAACAATTGGTACCGACTAGAATATAAAGAATTCCATGCGATTTACAACACAATAAGATTCTCTCAGCACCGTTGACCTACCTACTTTTGGACTTGTTTAGGAAGCTACGTTCAAGTTTAGCACGAGTTCATGAATCGGTAACATAAATTGCGAACAAAATTGAAAAAATATGCTAATAAAATGTTAACGAGAATCTAAATAGCGTTATTATACGCTTAATCAAAAAGATATCTTTCAATACAATTAATAAACATCTGCAAAAATTGCAGGAGCAGTTCTAAATATCTCCGATAATCAAAGTCCAAGGTATTTTTATTTCTGTGTAGTTTTCTCCGTTAATCATTGATTAAATAAATGGTACAGTATGTCAAGTGATCCTTTTAGCTCGATAATGGAGCAAAATAAGGCGTGGGCGACTGTGCTCGGCTTGTAAACCGGATCTAAGCTACATACAGATAGTACGTAGCATAGATTTAGAGGAGTAGATCTAGTGACAGCCTGATAATGCGTGACCGATTTTGATTTCTCAAGTTGTGCGAAAGCTTGGATTTTTATTAGATTATTTTCACTGGTAAATTTAAACAGATCAAGATACATTTCACAAAAATGGAGGAAACAGAGTCCAAAATATAGTAAGAAATCATTTGACTATTATTTCCGGAAGTCAAATCTCAAGAAATTAGTTGATTTCCCGTAAAATGTATGGCCCTCTGTACCTACATAAAAATAACTCTATTTTTAGTAGGTAGGTACTAAATCATGCTCTGAGGTTCGGTTTGCCCCGCTCTCCCCTCGGCGCCTCACGCCGCAGACATCTTGCTCAAACTATTGTTAACTCATTCAATTATAGGTCAAAATCTGAATCAGAATATGTAAATGGTTTGCTAATGCTTTATTAAACTTTTCTATCTATCGTTGATTTGTTGTTAAAACTTCAATTCAAATAGGTAAATTACAGTTTAAATAAAATAAATCTTCCTAATACATACTTACATGCACAATAACCAGTATTTTTTGCTATGCTGTCAATTTTAGTCTATTTTATAATAATGAAATAGTTTAAAACAAACATAATGATCTTAAAATATAAATTAATAAAAAAATACGCCTTATCAATTTTTGTTTTTAGTTTACCACTTATCTGTACATTTTTTTAATTCATGGTTAATAAAATAAAAATCTTATGCTATGGATCATATTGCTTATTGATTTGTAAATAGTAAAGAACTCATGTCTGAGACGGACCCAGGAACTAAATATATCGTGACTCGTACTAAGTATGTACTCGTACTAGACATGTATGTAAAGTGTGTGACAGCTGTTCTGCAAATAGTACAGTAATTATGTGAATGAGTGAGACGCTGCTCAGGCGCTGCGTCGCCGTCGTCGCGGGCTCGCGCAGGCCAGTGCACTTGCGATTTCACTTTTATTAGCAATCCACTTAATTGGATAGTGTGCGGTTTCA
The DNA here is from genome assembly GCA_963691955.1 of Chloroclystis v-ata. Lineage (NCBI taxonomy): Eukaryota > Metazoa > Arthropoda > Insecta > Lepidoptera > Geometridae > Chloroclystis > Chloroclystis v-ata. The sequence continues at coordinate 11,381,579 of OY829905.1, forward strand.
TTCCTTTTGCAGCTTCATCTGGGCCGTGTTTAATTTCGAGTATTCGTCATGGGAAAATTAATTTATGCTGTCAATGAGTATTGAAGTTTTAGCAAAGTCAAAAAACTCGGTTTCATGGTCAAGGCACTAAACATTCGTTTAGATGTTGATTGTGTTTTTAAGATTGTTTAATAAACTGTGCTTTTTGATAAAAGTTACATTTAATTCACTAGGCAATTATTTATTAACAGGCTAAGTAAAGCAACCAATTTTTTATTGCTACTTGACTCTTTTATGTGTAACTTGGCATACGATACTTAATAAAATTTATTAACAAGTTCAACAGTTTAAATGTAAAATAAACATAATAATATATTAAAATATATTTGCTTAAGACACGGTATAAAGTATGGCAAACTTTTAATCTGAAAGCCAATGGCTGGAAAAGTACCTACATAAGACTAATTACGACTTAATTCTGACAGAAACTTGTCTACAGTAATTCCACGCTCGAAAGCCCCATTAAATTACATTATTGGAGTTTGTTCTGGCAACATTGGATGAAGTATCACTGAATTTAACAATAGTAGACAAATTATAAAATTAAATATAGCAAATAATTCCCATTATAATGGCAACGACATAATTATTCAAAGCTCATCCATTTTAGCATAAAAATGGTATATTTATGGTTCTAAATTGAAGAAGGAAGAAGTCACAAGGACGGCTGAGCTTAAAAACTTGAATATTTAAAAAAATCTTTATTCAATGCACGTGTAAACTGAGAACCTAGATTTCCAACAAAACTGTTCTTAAAATAAAGTTGATGTCATAAAATCTCATTTGCTGACTGTGAAGACAATATATAGCATGTTATTACGAGCTAAATGTTCCTGCATGTAAAGTATATTGTTACAGTTTATTTGGTGCAGGCTGTAGGTAGTAATTTGGCCATTTTAATTTCCGCATTGCAGTCATTGAAGGACTTCAGTAATTAGTTCGTGTTTATAGCATAAATATAGGAATTACGTATTGTAAATTAATAAATGTTTCGTGTATACAATTAAATGCTTTTTATTTTGCCTAAAAAGATAATGTTTTGTAAAATAATTAAACATGATTTATGCTCTAAGCAAGGTAAGATTTGCACTCATTTGCTTTACGGACCAAGAGAAGCCCTAGAAAACAAAAAACCCTCGCTTTTATGAAAGTTCCCCCAAACAACTTTTAAAATATTAAGAATCGAGTTTGTGACTCTGCACTGAATATTTAGTCGGGTTACAGTACAATTGCTTGAGTTAAAACACGGGCAAATATATAGTCAAAATTACTAATTAACGTAAAGATCTAAGATAAACTGGAAGTGTTTTGTTATGTACGTTTATATACGGCGATCAAGACTTTCACTTGCACTTTATCATCGGATATTCAACACCAAACCAGTTTTTGCATTTGAGACTAGCTCTAGGATTCCTTTTATTTTTTTTGTGGCTGATCAACATAAAATCAATTTGCTTATCATTCTTGAGCCAAAATTGATTAATATTAATTACGATCCTGATACGTTGGTAATAAATTGGTTTTGAAAAAGAAATCAGTTTGATTATATTGTAGCGGCTATTTCATTCAAGCTAATGACGACATCTCGACATCTTTTTTGTGAAGACACAATTGTATCAGCTTTCTGTTACCCACATCTAATGATGGAGTGTTGCATGATATTTTGAAAGGCAACAAGGAAAATCAACAAAAAAATAAAATGACAAAATCTAATTGGAGATAGAAGCAAGCTAGAAAGTACCTGTTGGCTTTTAACTCAGATATATGCGGAGCAGACTTTTGTTTTTAGTTCCGTTCTAAAAATACTGCACTGCAAAGAATAGTAAGAATTTATGTAAAGTAAAATTACTAGGTATAAAAATGTAGCCGTACCGAATACATGTTAATTTGTTCGTTGCGGAATCTGAGAGCAATAACCGACAGTTCGCTAGCGGTATTCGGCGGTTTCCTCGACGCCAGCGCGGGTCCAACTTTATTCGACAAAAAACAGCGGTATGCATGTGTGTGTCCATATGTGAACATCAAAATCTCAGCGTATGTTTACCTAAGTGTATTTCGACATATTAAGTTTAATGTGCGGATTAGTCATGGGTCGGCCTTTAAGAAGCAAAGCCATACCTGTCTGTGGCAAAATGAACCCAAATGCTGTATAAAAAACTTTGTACAGTATCTATTCAAGATATAATCGAGATAATGTTAGTTCTTTTTAAACTAAATTTAAAATAATGCACTTTTATGTTTGCCTATCTTGTATTTCAGGTTCTGCCATTTGTTTTGTACAAACTAGTTCGAGGTGACATTAAAAAAATCTCCATGAATATTGGATTCTCTCAAAATGGAATTAAAACTTAATTAAGCACTACAGAGAGTTACAAGTTCGATTGATTATAGAACCAAGAGAACTAAATTAAAGAAGTAATTATCTTTCCAATTGCTTTTTCCTCACGCACTTTTTGCGCACGCTATGTTCTAAACAAAAAGTGTACGTTAATTGTCTGTTTTCATTCAGGGCCAAAGGTTACCGTGGCAATGTCGCAAGGACAAGCACTTTCTGCGCAGGAGTGCGTCTCGGCCGAGCGCGCACCAGCCTTCCGCATAGCCACGCCGCGCCGCGGACACGCGAGGGGTCAAGGCACCACGATGCCCATTTCGAACCAATTTGTTTGTCGATCGAAATCTTCTGTATCAACTGACAACTTTTTTATTCTGTGACACTATTCAATTGCTTTCAAAATAGAAGGAACAGCTCTCCGCCACACGATCTTGCCCATGTAGTATCCCACGGTTTTTGATAAGCATTAAGTGTAACATTTCAGAAATGAGGTGTAAAAAATACCTTGTACCGCGGAAAATAAAATTAATAACTAGTAGGTATTCGTTTGGATTACCAATAAACCCCGTGCACTAATTGTAGAGTTGTGGCAGAAATCTGAACCTTCTGGTAAGCGTGTTGATTAAACCAAATTCTCGAGCTCAATAAGAGCTCTAATAAGCAGGTATGTGCCCAGAAGGACGTTATATAAGTTGTTGTGATGATTGGATTTGATTTAACCACAGACAGACAGATTTTTTAACATGTTTGACTCTACTTTTGAGAACAAAACCTTCCTTTTCTTTACCAGTACCGGATAACATCAGAGCGGCAGGCAACTGGTTTCAAATAAAATGCTGTTGTAATTTGGAAATATTACCTGTTGTAATTACTTTATAATGAGAAAGTATTTGTCGTTACAAAAACCCAATTCAAAACTTGCACAACGTATAATTAAGCTTGATAAGACAAAGCTTTTAAATTACTGGCTAGCACGGCACTACTTATTTATATCTAATACGCATGTAATGTATTTTCCTGTGTCAAGAAATATTATTTATATCATACTAGCTGACCCGGCAAACGTTGTTTTGCCATATAAATAATTTTGGCCGATTCTCATAGATACCGGATAAGCACAAAAAATTTCATCAAAATCGGTCAAGCCGTTTCGGAGGAGTATGGCAACGAAAACTGTGACACGAGAATTTTATATATTAGATAGTACCTACCAGGTGAGTACTGTATGTTTTAGTTTTGTCAGTTCTCAGGTTTGAGTATATTAGTGAGTACTTAAATATAATTTAGACTAGAGATATAGACTAACAAAATTAGGTTTGAAAACTAGCAAAGAATATTTTCTTTAGTGCTCGATACAAAAGACATAAACGCGCTCGGCCACGAATTTAAAATAACCCTTTATGCTGGACAGTATAATCTATCTATTCAAAAGAAATCGTATTAGTTACACGATTTAACTTAAAAAGGCTGAATAGATTTGGCAGAAAATTCTTGGAGAGATAGCTTACTTTTTCACTTTCAAGCTTACTTTTTACAGCGGGAAAATATTCAAACGCAGGCGAAGCATAGGGCCGGAAAGCTAGTAGGTATGGTATAAATAAATGTAAGTTTATCTACAAATAATAAATGATTTTCAAAAACGAATTGATCCTAGATAATTATGTAACTCAAAAAAAATAACCCGAAAGCTATTTAAAATTGGATACTTACTAAATACTAAAACAACACAATTCTTATAACATTATTTCACAATTTGTAGTTACCTACTTAAAGCTGGCTCAATTTACACAATTTACTTATCTCAATTAACAAAAAAAACTTACAAAGAGATTGCATGCAATATCCGTTTAAATGTCGATCGACTTGGATGTTATCTATCTTTGAAATTGGAACACTATTATAAGGACAAATCGTGACGCATTTCATAGAGCTCCCAATACAATACATTGCGATGTAAATTCATTGTAGTCAGAAGTTTCACTGCCATTAATTGTGTTAACAGATAAAACTTTTTGCTTAGAAAAACTATTTTAAACTAGCAAAACCTAGTCAATATAAATTAGCCAAGTCTGTGCTTGAAAAACCTATCCCGAAATGTTCTTGTCAGTACTTACCAAGTCAAAAAAAAAGTCTTATGTTAGGTACATTTAATACTTCAAATTAGATAATATTAAAATAGCTATTAAAACTATTGTTACTTATTTAAGACGCAATTAAGTGTATGACAAAGAATTTGGTATAAAAAATCTGATTCTGATCGACCCCGAAAACTTTTCAAGCTGACTTTTTGCTTTTCATGATTGAGTTGAAAGAAATCCAATTCAAAATTATAACTGAACATTTTAAGTATTTTATATCTTTTTGTTTGTCTGTGAGACTTTAATAGGTACTTGGCTTATTCAGAAATGGCCAAAATTTATCATCAAAGTAATACCTAGGTACTATGTTTTTGTTCTCTTGAGTTTTAAAAATGTTGGAGGTTGTTTGTACTCGTAGTTACAAGATAATACTGTATTTTGTATTGAGGGTCACAGTGCTAGATACTATTTAGTAGGGATTACCAAGATCAATTTTTCGTAACGGGATTTGGCGTGACTCTTTGGGAACCTGCCGTTTTGAGATACTAGTTGATTTACTTATTGATGGTTGTGTGTGCACCACGCTAAGACTTGCGCAACCTGACGGATCACGCTGTGTTGCGGAGCAGCCATCATCGAGCTCTGACAATTGAATAAGTACGTAATGGCCTCTACACACCAAAGCCGGCGGCCCGCCGGCACAGCCCGCCGGCTTAATGCCGGCGGGTTAGCCCGCCGGCTTCAGAATGTCCAAGCCGCACGACTTTGCCGGCGGCAATGCCGGCGGCACGACAGCCCCGGCATGTGGTGTTCTAGTAATGAAGAATGTTACTAGGTATGCCAAATCGCTTGAAATGTTGTATCAGTAAAGCCTGTATGTATACAAATATACTAGTTTTTGTTTAGTTAAAAAGTACCTAGTAGTTTTGATTTTATAGGCATTCAAAGTTTCGAAAAATATCGAGTCTCGCTAACAGTCACGTGAGCGCTTGTAACGTAATACCACAACTTCGCGCGGCCTACGGCCCGCTTAGTATCGCCAGCAGATTATAGTAGTAGTGCAACAGCTTGCGCAGTATTTTGATGTGTTTTCGTCCGCGTATTAATTTAATAGTTTAATAGTAGTACTTAAATATTATTCGATTGATAAAATGGATGAAGATAACTCAAATAGTAGAAGTACCTACCATTAAACTTTGACGTTAAAGACATTAAATATGTATTAAAGTTTTGTTGCTATTGGTAGGTACGTAAGTATTTATTTATACATAGGTAGGTACCGCTCTTCTTAGTAAATTTAAATGAACAATACATTGATTTATGGCAAACTAGCTTCTTAGTAAATTTAAATGAACAATATATTGATTTATTGCAAACTAGCTTCCTCCAGTCTTCGGCCCCGTTTTCCTCAAGAACTGTACATTTTCATAGGATTAAAAGTAGCCTATGTGTTATCGTCGTCGTACGGTTACAACTTGTTTTACTTCTAAATCGGAAACTAATTGATGTATCGAAGTAATTCTTTCACGCGTATTTTTTATATTAGACATAGAATATGAAGTGCTAATAATCAAAATTAGGTAACATTCTTTATTGCCAAATACGTCACTACTCTATGAAAGCCGGCGGGCAACTGACTGAGTGAGTGGAGAGGGGTGCCGGCGGCCTGACCCGCCGGCACAGCCCGGCGGCCCAACCCGCCGGCATGATTGTAAAAAATAAGGCCGGCGGGTTGGGCCGCCGGGCTGTGCCGGCGGGCGGTGTGTAGAGCGCTTAATGTACGTAGTTATGGTAGGTAATCTCACAAAACCTTAGATGAACACAATGACTTTATTTTTGTATGGTAGGGAAATTGCTTTGTCAGAAACGAAGTTTTCAGCTCCTGGTGGATACATCACTACGTTTTTGTCCGAGGCATGGTGTTTAGATAATTTAAATATTGTGGTCGATTATGTTCATAAGCCATTTAAATAGTAATGCCCTGTTTAAATGGCTTATGAACAGAACCGATTTTAAAATTTGGATTAAAAATGCATTTCAAGACGACATTACCGACATTATTTTAAAACACGAGAAGATGCTTTTATTATAAGGAAGGTACCAAATAGTTATCATTTAAGCCAAAACTATAAGCTTAAGGTGATAAGTAAATTGCACAAAACGTATATAGATTATTTATTGTTCGTGCGTGGATCATAGAATGTATTGAGGCCTGAATGTTCTAACAGTCGTACTATAAGCACAGCGCTCTGTAATGTTACAGCTTCCTTTGTTGAGAACAATGCGAAACGCCCCTTACCGCATCCTTTAACTCCGACAGTCTCCAACTGCACGTGAATTACTAACTAGAATAACATATCTACTTTATTGTTTTACAGAAACATGCCGACATTTGTTACTTACAGTTTGCTTTTATTGCTAGCTATAGGTATAATATTTAAGCGATTTTCATTCATATTTGTTCCTAGCTTTCAGCTTAACTGGATTTTTAAATTTTTTGGCATTATATAATATTAAAATGTATGCCTTAAAAACCTAATTTCAAATCTAATAAAAAAAATTATGCCAATTATGAGAAGTTCTCACGGGCATTTTCCCCTTTCTTCTCCGGGGTAATTAATATGTTTGTCTTTTCGGGAAAATGCCTATGATATTTGCGGAGAAATATTTCACCTTATCACAGAACATATAATTACACCTTATACTTAATATAAGATTATTTTTTTCCACAAGATCAGAATTAACGACTATTTAGTGAGAAACATAAAGATTAAGTTTCTAAAGAGTTGTACATGTAACAAAAGCGACTATTATAGCCACTCTGTAATTATTGTAACCGGATACAGAATCGGTCTTTATTGCTACTTAATAAGTCCGGTTTGGCTTATGCATACGTCACCCGTTTTTCTTCCGTTAGTCTTGATTGGATTTGCATGTTGGCAGACTGCAGATTTGGATATTTAAGTCATAAAATATTAATTAAGTATCAGTATTTATCAGACACATTTAAAAATATCTTTCAGACCAAACATTTACGCAAACTTGTCGAGTATCAATGTACCGAATCGCCTTACTTACAGCAATAAAAAATATTAACGTACTCTAATCATATCCATAATCATCTAATTTAAATAGCATTCGTTTCTATGTCAACTTTGGGTATACTCTAAGGCTAAGCAAACCTGTTGTACTTGATCATAAATCTTTACAAGCACGTTTAGGTGGCTCTACCTTTTGTTTTCAAATAGTAGTGCCAACACTGATCGTTGTCGGTCAATATTCAAAATCAATAAGTTTGTTCTAATAAACTAGCTAATAGTGATGCGGGTTTTGTAAACATGTGTCTGTGTTATTTGGCTACTGCCGAATACACAGAACCTTCTTGTATGAGTAATTAATTTTAGAACGAAACAAAAGCTCTGTAATTTATCATTGATCGTGCTGTCTGTTCGGTATCTGTGTCAGCTCGCAATCAGTTTCGAAGTTCGACGTATCTAGACTTTTCAATTGCGAAAAAATAATAACAAGTTGTGTATAAGAGATAAGATACTAACATTTTTGAACTTTCATACAACAACATAAGGTTAAATATGGCTTGCAAGCCGTCTAAATATTCGGCTCAAATATAGCTATTACAATGAAGCAATCTTATAAGTTTATACGGTGTACTTGCACGCTTTGTTGAGTTACCTACATTGTCTGGAATGAACATTTTGGCTTGGTAATTTTTTTTGACGCGAAAAACCCTGAATTGTATTAAACCAGATAATATATTAAATATATTTCTTCTTCTTTATTATCAGCCACGTGGGCGTTGAGTATTCTTATAGGGGTCTGTTTAAAACTATTAAAGATTGTATTATCAGCTACTACACGTGCTCCTCTCAGCTACATTTCTAGGATATAGATAGAGCCCTATAATTTTATAACACTATTTCATATGAAACCCCATAAATAGCTAATACAATATGATAAAGCGGAAGCGGTAAAATTGAATATTCATCATCATCATCATCTTACCTGTTTTAGGAGAAATCTTGTTAGAGGAATTCTTAGAGTGATTTTGTTGTAAAACACTCATGAATTGTTTCTTTAAATGTTTTTAGTATTTACGTAGGTTGGCATTAGAGGTGAATAAATAACAGAAACCTTAGTACGTAGGTGAATAAGATACAAAAATAAATGCAATATATAAGTACTAAAAATTTATGTTACTTAAAAATGCCTAAGTGAAATCAACAAGTGCAACTTACCGCGGCGCCGTGTCGAAGAAGCGATCCAATAAAAAGTCAAATATCGGATTTACACTGCAGTGAAATAAGCACGATCACTTTGTCTCTGGAAAAACAATAGTCCATTTACGTAAAGCACAGGAAGGTCCTTAGGGATGGGGTATTCCAGGGTAGTAGACTGCCGGCGGCGCGCGGGTGGCGTTCCGTCCGGCCGCACTACGCGCCTCGCAACGGTAAACTGGCTGCCAGGCCAGCGGGCAACACAGCCTCTCCCTCGCTTGTATGAGTGCCGCCGAACCTCCCTCCCGGCTCCATAGTACCGTACGCTGCGCGCCTCTATACCTACCATTTATTAAAACTACGTCTGTGTGCTGTGGATACCTTGCCTGTGTGCAGGCTTCTCAGCACACAGCCGTAAGCATACCGTGTTGTACAAGAGTGTGGGTGTTGGAGTAGGTAAAGTTACTACCTATGCGTGCTTTGATCTTACGATTTGGTATGCACGACGGCCGTGCGGCCGCGCGGCCGCACGTAGAGCTGTGGCTATAGGTACTTTACTTCTTTACTTAGACCTAATATCTAAGGTACCTACTCAATAATTTTAGTTTGGGTTTGTGCAACACACGCGTCGTGCCGAGCGAACTCGAGTACTTAGTTATCTAGGCTAGAGACTTGAACCGGTACAAGTACCGCCGCGAAATGTATCTTCATTTAATGGCAATTTTATTAAAGGTTATTTACCGATGTTAAAATAATTACGTATCTTTATTTAGGGTTCTGTAGGTATGCCTTATTAAAAGCCCCATTGTTTAACGAAAATTGCATTTTGTGCAACTCGTGTAGGTAATAGGTGGTTGAAGAAGTTTAAAAGAATTTTAGGAAATGTTTTTTCAATCTTAATTGTTTATGATAAGATCACGGTGTAAGTTGCCATGCCATACTAATTACCATTTTTAAGTTCATTTAAATAAAAAAAATATTGCTGGACAATTCAGACAGCAACAATTAGCCCCGTGATAAGCTCTAAGTTAAGGGTGCTAGATTTCTGATAAACTTAATAGATAGATCACATTCACAGTTTTTAACTATAGGTACATTATATAACATAACACCCAGATAAATTGTTATCCCGAGGCGGGAATCAAACCCGCAAACTCTTGCGTCGCAGGCAGACTTTAGCCCGATGCGCCACAGAGATCGCCATATAATATTGCGTAGGTCTGATAATCGGCCAACTCATATTTTTAATACCTACCCACCCTTAAATTATATCGGTGATCCATCCCAATTTGTATTTACCTTTATTATTTTTTATGATTCAGCATTTATAAATAGGTACCCAATTAATGGCAAAAGTCATTCATTACTTTTATTAGCTATGCTCGGAGAGGGCTATGCTCGGGATTTCTCGACGCGATTGAATCAGAAATAAAGAGCATAACCTACGTAGAAACACGCTTAGAGTGAATTTACCTATTTCATTTTATGTACAAGTACCAATGTATAAACAGAAACTTGAAACTAAGCAAAGTAATTTTGTTATTTCAAAAAACAAATAGCTTTCTTCTTATCCGGGTCCATAGGTTCCTTATAGGAATCTTATAAGAATGGATGTAGGTATAACTTTGAACTTTATAAGATTCTGAACGACAGGCTGGCTGGACCTGTGGGCTGTAATATGCTTTGATAAAGTTTGAAAGACGTCTGCCACTCACCAACCCGCACTTGTCCAGCGGGCAGCGTGGCGAATTAAGGCCTTATCCGTCTCGTCCCGAAATAAACTCCTGGGTTGCGAAGCAATTATATATTCTGTGTCCTGGGTACGCAAATATGGGTAATGATGATGAGTGTAATGATTTGGATTTAAATTAAAATCTTTAATTAGGCTTTAGGTAGGTAGGTACCTAGTACTTTGGTTGGCCACACCACGATGGCCAAGTGCAGGTTTGCGAATATCACATGTCTTTAAAACTCTTAAAAGTACTCAGAACATTCCAGTTTCCTTACGATGTTTGTAGTCATAGTTGTTGTACTTGTTTAGAGCGCTCTAAATATATTTCTCAAGAACAGTGTTGCCATTGATACGGCAATTGCCGTATTATACGGCAATCCACGTTTTATTTTCAGCAAATACGGCATACGGCAGGACTCTCATTGCCGTATCACAATATACGGCAATTGGCTGTAGGTGAAATGAAAGTGACACGAAACGTTTTTCACTAGCGTAATAAATGAACACAGCCGGGGAAATCCTGACTTTTCTTGACCATAAACTTAAGGTCATATTTTATAGCGGATTTACACTGTAAGCGCGTTAGTGGACTAAGTAGGTCCCATATCGTGCCATCTCTCTCGCTCTTTTTAGGGTTCCGTAGCCAAATGGCAAAAACGGAACCCTTATAGATTCGTCATGTCCGTCCGTCTGTCCGTCCGTCCGTCCGTATGTCACAGCAGTTTTTCTCCGAAACTATAAGAGCTATAAAGCTAAAATTTGGTAAGTAGGTGTATTCCGTGAACCGCACTAAGATTTCATAAAAACATTGATAAGAAAATAATTACATTTGGAGGTCCCCATACTTAGAACCGAAACTATAAAAAAAAATTAAAAAAAAAAATTAGTTTGAACGAAATCTATCCAGTAGTTTTTTTATAATACGTCATAAACTATTATGGGCGAGTCCGACTCGCACTTGGCCACTTTTTTTTGACATTATTATAATGAAATACGGTAATTTTAATTTTTTCCCCCTAAAATACGGCAAACCAGACTGTGACATACGGCAGCTCAACTTTTTACGATAGCAACACTGCTCAAGAAGAAAATCCAGTGGTTATATATTTTAAATAATACCAAGGTAACAAACTACGTAAGCGCCATCTTTTTAGAAGATTAATAACAATTCTAGTTCTAAATATCTGTGGCAGATGGCGCTGCCTCTAGTAAACTTTACTCAATCTTTTATTTTATTTTTTTCCAATCATTTTCAAGATATTCCACAAACAAATATCACGAAAGTTTTTTCCTGGAAGACTGGATAGGGTCCTTCTGAGTTTACCAAATGGTTTTTAAGCCTGGCAACAATCATTTGTTGTATTTTATCAATGCATGTCATTCTCAGTTTTTTTATACTGGCATCCCCGCCGGGTGTGTGTGCTGAGAACAAACTGTGTATTTTGTAATTTACAAAGATTTAGGTGTAAACAATGAGTTTTTTAAAATTTCTAGTGATAAAATCATCGGACAATTAATTCTCCTCTTAATAATTTCGTAGTTTAGCTTTTTATATGCATTTTGTATTGATGTGAGGTTCTCGTGGATTGACTTCGTGTGTGTCTCAAAATGGCGCACCAGCTAGCACAATCTGTAAATTGTTCATTAGACGACATTGACCTCAGTGCTCTGAAGGTAAGCTGTGCAACTATGCTATTTGTTATTTCATTGAAACACCAGAAACCAAAATCCAAATCCTATGTGAGTTAGAAGATCTAGTAAAAGGGCAATGATCTCACAGGGCGTGAATCATAGTGAAGGTTCAGTTTATATCGACGTACATCATTACCTATATAGTTTCTTTACAAAGTAAATGTATTTCAGGATCCAGCTGGTATTTTTGAACTAATAGAAGTTGTTGGAAATGGCACCTATGGACAAGTATACAAAGTGAGTATCTTCTCATAAGCAGCAGAGTTCATTATGTTATCATTCCATTCTTCTAACAATAGTTTTGCTTCTGGATAAACACCCTTGTAAGCTTAACACCTATTGTACTGGAGATAAACTGAGTAGGTAGAAAATTACTCAGAATTTAATTGATGGTACCTACTCCCCTACTCCCTATTACATTGAAATTAAGTCTAATAAGCTTCAATGAAAACATATCAATTACAGTTCAAAGAGATTAATGTCAATGAACCCAAATATTTTTGCTTTTTTTTATGCAATGCCCAACTATGAATACTGATTTTATGTGATTTTATATGTACTTCTGGTTTCTATAATGGAATTTTTTAATTATAATAATATAGATTTGTAAGTTAATCTTAAAAAATTTATGAATCTGTGAACTACAATTATTTGTAGCTTTTATTTGAGTCAGACTTTACTCTCTGATTGTTGTGATTTAACTCCTATCTAACTTCCATTATGTTATCAACCTCTTACTTAAACTGAATGAAAAGACTGAGATTGCATTTTTACCATTATTGCTGTTAAGTTTCTCTATTATGTCTTTTGACTTTACTTATATAACTATCTGTGCCTGTGACACATTCATATCTACATTATGTGTTATTATAGGGTCGACATACAAAAACTGGGCAGCTTGCCGCTATCAAAGTTATGGATGTTACGCAGGATGAAGAAGAAGAGATAAAGTTGGAAATCAATGTTCTAAAAAAGTATTCAAACCATCGCAATATTGCAACATACTATGGTGCTTTTATCAAGAAAAGCCCTCCGGGGAAAGATGATCAACTTTGGTTGGTTATGGAGTATTGTGGTGCTGGTGTGTGAATTTGATTTATTTTCTGTGTGAAAGCTTAAGCATTTGAGTTAATAAGCTAAAAAATGCATGGCCTTTTCTTTTCCTAATAAATATTTTCCCTCAAAACATAAAATAATATTTGTATAATTTTCAGGTTCGGTGACTGATTTAGTGAAATCTACTAAAGGACAGTCACTGAAAGAGGAATGGATTTCATACATTTGCAGAGAAATCCTCAGGGGTCTTAGCTACCTGCACTCTAACAAAGTGATACACAGAGATATCAAAGGACAAAATGTTTTGCTGACAGACAATGCTGAAGTTAAACTTGGTGAGTATACTGTTTGTTATGTTTAAATTCAAATCTTATATACTACATACTTGCTTCTATTAGCTTGATCAAAGTAGCCTATGACTAAACACAAAACACATCTCTTCACATCTGTGTTTAAAACATGTATAGTAAAATAGGTTTTATGTTGGAAACAATGAATATACTTATAAGTGGTTCAAACATTGTAAACTAATCATTAAGTTATGTAGATTACATACAAATTAACTTGTAACATTACTAGTATCATAGTTTCTTAGTATACCTACATACCTACTTTTTAATCAGATATGTACCCATAACACAAGCTGAGAGCTTATAGATAGATCTTCATATTTATGTACAAATTAACCATTATATTAATATAAATATAATTCATTTACAGTTGATTTTGGAGTGTCAGCCCAGCTTGACAGGACTATAGGCAGAAGGAACACTTTCATTGGAACACCATACTGGATGGCTCCTGAAGTTATTGCCTGTGATGAAAACCCTGATGCCACCTACGACAACCGGTCTGATCTGTGGTCTCTCGGCATCACTGCTCTTGAGATGGCTGAGAGTCAGCCGCCTCTATGTGATCTGCATCCTATGAGAGCTTTGTTTCTTATTCCAAGGTAACATACTAATACTAAACTGTTAGGGCAATCATGGAAGAGAAAATTTTGTTCATCATAGTTATTTTACAGTAGAACACCATTTACTACTCATATTTAATATTCAGTACTTAAATTACATACACCTTGTTCCTTGTTGTATTCATAAATCTGTATGATTTTTTAGGAATCCGCCGCCACGCCTGAAATCAAAGAAATGGGCCAAAAAGTTCCATGGTTTCATTGAAACTGTACTTGTGAAGGATTATCATCAGAGGCCCTACACAGAACAGCTATTGAAACATTCATTCATCAGGTAAGTTTATTTATTTATAACAATCCTCAAATATATCATAAAGACTATCTTACATAAGTTGTATTTTATAATAGTGGAAAAACACCAATGTTGGACAGTTCCACATTGGTTTTCTTTGACACGCTTGACGGTTTGACGAAACCCGCGGAAAGATGCGGATGGTACTAACCCAAAACCGGCACCACACTGTCATACATTATATTAATTAACTAGCGACTCGCCCTAGCTTCTTATAAAACTTCTCTTGAATCACCTATTTTAAAAATGGCATCAAATTCCGTTGCGTAGTTTTAAATATCGAAGCGTACGTAGGAACGGATAGCTACCATTTTATACAATATTAATAAAATACTTTTTGCACATTCTCAGAGATCAGCCAACAGAGCGTCAGGTCCGGATACAGCTGAAGGACCACATAGACCGTTGCAAGAAGCGCAAGCAGGACAACTCAGTGAGGGAGGAGTACAAGTACTCGGGCTCAGAGGGAGAGGAGGACGAGAACGCGACCGCCGGCGAGCCCTCCTCCATCGTGCACAACGCGGCCGCGCACCAGGGCGGGGACACGCTCCGGAGGAACTTCCAGCAGATACAGGAGGGAGTCAGGTTATATCACCCAACACTTTCTTTAGAGCAAGACAAAATTTCATTCATTCATTCATATTCGTTCATCATGACAGCCTGTTGACATCCACTGCTGAGTTATTCAGGCCAATTCGCTCGGTCCTTTGCAAACTGCATCCACTGCCTTACTGCTATCCCAACAACATTTGCTACCTACCTTACAATACAACCTAAATATTATAGATTCTTTGAACAGGTAGATTGAATAGGTGGTGATTGCAATAAGTTGGTTCAGTGTGAAGAATAACGCTGCTGCCTTTGGCCAGTTTGACACCCACGGGAAAAGGTGGAATGTGGTACTATTTTCAGTTCGGCAACACACTGTCATGAACATGAGATTGTTTTGTTTGAAAATAACAGGTAACCGAACAACGCATAATTAACAATACCGTTTTCTCTAACATGGTAGACCTGCTGAACCACAGCCCCAGCCGCCGCCTAAACGCAATAGCAAGCGCGAAGAACGTGAAGAAATCCCAGGTAAAAACTCATAACAAATTTTGTAAGACCTCCGTGGCGCAGCGGGCGAAGGTCTGCGACGCAAGAGGCTGCTGGTTCGATTCCCGCCTCGGGACGAAAAATTGTCTGGGTGTACCTATATTTAATAAAAATATACATCTATGTATGTATATTATATTAAGTATATCAGAAATCTAGCACCCGTAACACAAGCTTCGAGCTTACCACGGGGCTAGATGTTGCTGTGTCAATTCTCCAGCAATAATTATTTATTTACTAGTTGACCCGCCCGCGGCTTCGCCCGCTTTCTATAGTTTTCTCACCTTTAAAACCTTCCCTGGACTACTACGAACATTTCAAGACCAAAACCAGCTCAATCGGCCCGGCCGTTCTCGAGTTTTAGCGAGACTAACGAACGGCGATTCATTTTTATTATATAGATGTATTGCTGCTTAGCCAAGAAAGATACTAACATGTTGTGTTGTCCGCTAGAACCGGGGCCGCCCGCCCGGCCCACCAACCCTCCAAGACTGATCGTCGTGCCAGACCCACACGCGCAACAGCCTAACAGATATAGGTAATGTTTTTACTAACCTACTGAAACATTTAATATATTAACACACCAGTTGTAACAATTTTCCATCAAAAAGACTCAACCTTATCCGAATTTCACTGGTTAAACGCATCAGGGAAAACCATACAATTGCTGTTGCTGAATACATCTACCGATACCTATGTTATACAAGACTACAAAAATAACAACTTGATTCTGAAATCTATGTAAAGAGTAAATATTTTAGTTATATCATGTTGGAGTTATCGTCATGATAGTGAAGTGAATTAAGATTACCAAATGAGTAGTAGAACAATAATTAAATTTATCAGGAATCCACTGTGTATTATCTATACCCATTTCCAAGAAGTTATACATTTGTTGTTAATTAAAGTGTTACTCTACAATCTTCACCACTTAATCATAGGTTTTGTGTAAAGATAATTAAGTCACTATAATTATATACAAATAATTGGAAGTTTTATTCCCCTCCCAATATAATGTTTTGGTAAATAATAGTGTCAGTTTAATCACTAGTACTCATATCGTCCAATAGCCTTGCCTGGCTTTTATGAGTGACTAGCCGACCCGCCGATAGCTTCGCTTGCGTTTCTTTACGTTATCTACACTTCGGACTAGCGGTTCTTGAAATTAGCGCGTTCAATCAAACAAACTCTTTAGCTCTATAATATATATGTATATGTAGTCTTAAAAATGATTTGTTGACAAAAATATCTTCATACCTGAAAATTGTTTATTATTATTTATGAAGGTACAACTTGAATAAGGAAGTATTTCTTATAAATCAAATACTTCCTACTTATAATATCAAATATAAAGTAGTATGAAAATGCTATTTATATAATGTAATAATAAATGGCATTTGTTATTCAGGCCTTTGCCTCCAACACCGAAATCTTCTGGCTCATCCAACAGTTCGGGCTCCAATAATGATCAAGGCTTCGTTCCCATGGTGCGTATTCACACGTTTCTAATTAAAATTTATACTAATAAAAGCATTTTCAGCTGATGTTGAATTTTCTATGTAATACCTACTTGGATTTGCTTCAAATAGTAGAATACGAAGCGAGCTTAATATGTAATTGAATCTGCTTTCGAGTCTCTTAAAATTACAATGGTGAACTTCCAGTATTTAGTTATTCAATAACATAATTGAATATTTAAGCTTTCCTCGAAAATATTTAGTCTTGCTCAACAAGTTGGTTTGTTGGAATAAAATTATTATATCCACTTGTGACTTCTAGTCATTTATTTGCTTTTTGTTTTTATTTTCATGTCACGCTGTTTACATTTATTTGCACTCCTGATTACTGCAGATTCCACCGAGAAGGCCAGAGGTTCGTGCAATTTCTTATACTCGACCCTATGAACTCAATCAGTAGTTAAATTACCTTATTATTTCGCTCTTTAGCTTGTTTCACAGAATGCGAAACCTTGATAGCTTTTCCCATAGAAACAATACAAGGTTTAATTGGCTACTTATTGCATGAGCTAGTGTTATATTGGTTAATTCCACGTTTTGCAAAGTTTATGGAATATTCGAGTTGTTTTTACGATTTCATGTCGACAAAGTTCTGCTTTTTTACTAATAGTTTGATTGATACAGGACTTGGATAAATTAGCAGCTCAACTCAACGAACTCAGTGTGGTGTCGCGCAACGAACCGCCCAACCGACCTCCACGGGCGCCTACTAATGGACAAGGTAACAATAATATGAATGTCATCACCCCTATTTATGTTCCCACTGCTGCGACACAGGGACTTCTCTCTTGACGACGCTGGCCAAGTGCGGACTGGCGAATGAAATGTCTTACAAACTTTTTCAATGTTCTCAGAACATTCCGGTTTCCTCAAGATGCGTGCCTTCACCGTTAGAGCACGTGATAACACGTGTTGAATGTAATATTATTAAAATATTTATATTTCATCATTTCAACTCAAAATACGTCGGTCTACTTTTTACGTTTATTTTTTTTACCATTGACTCGTTGATGGTGGAAGGGTGAAAATTCCTTTCCGCGGCACAGAGGGGGCTTTTGCGAACTGCTTACAGCTCACAAAAATGGTTAATATATCGCACCTTCGGTAGAACAAAGGCCGACCTACCAAATTTTTTAAAAATGATTTTAACCTTTTTCGAAAATTTGGTAGTTCGGACCTTGTTCTACCGAAGGTGCGATGCGATATATTTGAATGACAAAATAAATGTTGTAGGTCCCCCGGTGGAGAGGTCGGAGCGCGCGGCGGGCGAGCCCACGTTCGAGGAGTCGGACTCGGACTCGGAGGCGGAGGAGGGCGGCGGCCGCGCGCGCAACGACGGCACGCTGCTCGCCAGCGACCCGCCCAAGCCTCTGTGAGTTACACTATTACAACAACGTATGCGTAGTGGGCGGTCTTATTGCTTGAAGCAATCTCCTTAGACAACCTGATGGAAAGAAAAACTGCAGAATGTAACTGGACGGTGGTGTTATACTTAGAATTGATATATAAAATACATAAATACCTACATGTAATATAAAAAATATTTTCAGCGAGAGAGTAATTTGACCCCCTATTTCATAAATTCATTACTAAACCTTCAAGTAGTATACAACCAGCACTTTTTTACATTTTTATTTGCTGTTTACGTTATTACACCTATTACGTTCACCCTGCCCTTCCCGTTGGTTTTGTTCGCTTGTTAGTCCCGAGTTCTGCTACAGGCCTGGTCTGAGCGCTGTGTCGGAGGACGGCGCGAACAACACCGGAGGGGCCCCGACGCGCCCCCTTCCGCCCACTCCGGATGATGATGATGCTCAGGGCGACCGCACACTTGTCATGAAACGGGTAAGAGTTCACTTCACACGCGGCTACGCTGGCAGGGTAGATGTGGCTTCCAGCAGGATAACGATGTTTATATAAAAAAAATGTAAACTTTGTTGGTTGATCGATATCCTGCAGGAATAAACTTCTATTCTGCGTTACATTGCTGTTTGTGCTAACTATGTAAGCTGACATACTTTTCACACCCTGCCGGGTTGAAATGACCCTTGTTTTTATATATTTCACGCCAAAGTAAGATTAGTGAGCATTCCTAGTAATATTTATATCGATTACATTATTCATGTGTGTTTTTGTATGGGTCACGAAATCGCCAGAGGGAAAATGCTGAAGATAAACTCCAATCGGATCTAGACGAGGCGGTGCTGTTGAAGGATTGGGACTTTGCCAAATTCTTCCCTCCAAAGAGCACGGAGAATAAGCTGAAGGCGGCTAAAGACGCTGAACAGAAACGAGCACAGCTCCAACGACAATCGCGACTGGAAATGGAAGATGCGTGGTCAAAGTATAAAGCTACTGCCACCCCACCATCGAGGCATAAACAACTATTCCAAAAAGCAAACGAAAAATCTACACAAGACAAACTTAATGACCTCATAAAATTCAAGAAGGAAAAAGACGCCGAATCCAATTCTCCGAATCCTTTCTTCAGAGTATTCAGAAGAGAAAATTCCGATCTTCTTCCCTTATCGGGCACCAGACATTCTGCCTACATACCAAAACATGATAACCCAATAAACGCACAGAAACAGACAAGATCCAGCGGTATTTTCAATAATTCCCGGAAACAAATAAAGTCACCTGGCGAACCAATATTGACAGATTTTATTAAAATGAATGATAGTCTTAAAATGTCTGCCCAAGGAGAAGTAAAGAAGAACGATAAAAAAATTGCTAATACAAAAATACAAGCTCACAATCCTATCGACGCTCTGAAGAACGTGGCTGCTTTGATCCGACAAGACAGTGAAAGCAACAGCCCGAGTCGGCAAAGTAGCGTCAATAGCGATTCTCCGTCCACTAGCATATGTTTCTCAAGTGGCACGTCGTTTGAGAAAGCCGGCACTCCCGACTTGACTGCCTTCGAGAACAACCAGAGAGGACCATCTCCATCTGAAGCAAACTTACACCTAAAACCTCGCAGAGAAAAGACTGAATCCGATATAGTATTTCGTCGAAACTCCCATTACAATCGGCACTCTGAACTCTTGGCATCTGGGCAGGAAGCGGTACTCGCTCAGGATAAGGTAAATGATCCCCCATCAGGACAGTTTAATATTTTATACTTACAATCTGGTATGAGGGATATATTTTACTCTAACATAGAACCTAACATCTACATTTTTTTGTTTAATGCTTTATTAAAGGAATGGTATATATTACAGTTATGGTACGGGTAATATTAACATAAGTTTGTATTTTGCGTGGGAATGGTTTATGGATTGAATGTACTTAACATAACAAGAATATTTTTCAATGTTATTCGTAAATAAGTATTTAAACTCTACGTATATTTATATAAGTATTTGCTCACACGTCTTACATTTTGGCGTGACCAGTTAAAAGGTAGATTGTGTAGCTAGTAGCAGAGATTATAACTACAATATTTATGTATCAGGGTATTTTCTTATGTATCAAAAATACTTTCATCATAATATCTCTTAAATAGTAATTATAGAAAGTATATACATATATTGCTTATTGTTTTCTAACCCACATCTTCATTCGAGCAACTAACATTATCATACTAACTTCACCAAGTTACCTGCGCGACTACCGTCTTCCTGCCAAGAAAAGTGACCGCCACCGACACGACATAACATTAGGAATGCCTAACGACATCGGAGAGATCTATTAAGTCATCTGATTTGTGAATGTGTTGCATGTTGGCTGCCGTTTGTGTTTGTCGCCCTATGTTTGTTGTTTTGTAATAATGCTATAGCTGCAATCATTGTTTGTCACCGTTTGATTTTATTAATGACCATAACATAACCTATTGTCAATTATCATAGTAAACACAGACCAATACATTATACTTTGTCAAATAGCCAAATTTTTCTCCGGTATATTTATTATGTTTGTAAGATTTGGATGTTTAAATTGTATACGTATTTCGATCAAAATTTATTAATTAGCATTTATCTCTATTAGTTATAATAGCATTTGATATATCCAGATTCTTAGACATTAAATAAAACTAAATGCCATTTAATATTAAGATGACATTTTCAGATAGAAACTTTCAAATGTAATTTGATGCATATAGGGTCGACCAAGCGGCGCGAACGAAGGCAGTGGTTCTCGCACCAGCTCCGTTCTACCGGATCTGTTGAGCCAGGCCGGCCAGTCCACCACTCCGCCGAGACACGACAAGTCCACCAGCGAAGAGGTAACAACCACGCGATATCTCTACTGTAGGATAGGACCCGATCTAGATAAGCGATACTTAACTATAGCTGTAACATTTCTGTAAAGTGAGTGGACGCAATTTAATGGTAAAACTAAAACTTGATCTTTATAGTTGTGGTCAAAACCTTATTCTAAAGTATGCAACACTCATTATGTCTGATTTAAAATATTTTATGAAATGCTTTTTGAATAAGTTAAAGTTAATAATAAACTAGTGCTTCACGCTCTCTAGGCACCTAAACATTTCATTTCCTTACTTTTACGAACCATTGTTTTTTGTTGGTGGCAAACATAGACATGTGCTTACAAGGGATATAATTACACTGAATATTAAAGCCTAAGTTCATAAATTACATAAGGGGCTTCCTAAACATAAATCAATAACTATAACAAAAATAATCATAGCATAACCACTTAAAAGTTGTTATTGGAGGCTCCTTCTCAGAATCATTGTGGTGTCTAGCTTTTGGTTTTTTATTAATATAAATGGTTGTCAATCATGCAAACCTCCGGAGCCGCGGCGCCGCCGTTTGCAGACGCCGCTCTCTCCCAGTAAGTATTGAATGAATGGATGCAAGCAACATGCTTACTTCATACATATAAAGGTCCTCATATGATTGTTTGTTGAAAGTTGGAGTTGTATCTTCTTCCTTTCACGCATTATTTAGCCGCTTTCATTTAAGTAAGCAATTTGTTGATCATCGAATGCAGATCGATAGCTCAGCTTGAGGTAGAACAGTTGAGCTTCAATAACCGAAACGCGGTCGGAGGGTCTAATACGCTGTATACCTACGCTGAGTAGAACCTAGAGTATCATAAAATCCAGTGATCTAATTAAACTAAACGTAACAGAATATGTTTTAAGTATTCATACTGTGGTGGAGTCTTCTTAAATTATCTATTTAATGTTGTCGTTTTAAAGTTCTAAAATACTTTGCCTGCATCACATTCATGTCACAGGAATGATGTAACTTCCATGTAGATAATCGCCATCTAGCAAATAACTTTCCAACGTATTTGGAATGACTAATCAGCGGGAGATGGTCTTGACTAACCGATCACCGATATCTCATAATTACGCTCAATGCTTGTGAAATTGGTTCTAATTGTGTGTTTTTTGTTTACTTTTCAGTACAGGCAAGCGATTGCCGGCGGCACGCCACATTCCCACCATCACATACCCCAACCTTCCTCCGCCCAATCGACTCCTTCCAAATCGTTCGTTGCGAGCGGTGTTGCGATGCACGGTTTGCAACATTCTCCCTCCAACTCGTCCGTGGGTTCGCATCAGTTCCTCCCGTTACAACAGAAGCAGCGCTCGTTCCTGACGTTCGGGTTCGGCGCCGGCTCCACGGGCAGCGGCACCGGCGGCTCGGGCGGGCACGCGTCGCGCCGCGAGAGCCACGTCAACGTCAACGTCACGCCCACCGGACACGACATCTCCTCGGATACGCCGGAGATACGGAAATACAAGAAGAGATTCAATTCGGAGATCTTGTGTGCGGCTTTATGGGGTAAGAACCGTGCATATTATTTGTTTTCGTGTCAATCAGAACCTACTAGTGTTACGTAGCTTAAATATTTTATAAATACAATACAAAAACACTTTATTGTACTCCAAAACAACAAATAAAAAATTACAGAATATAACAAAGCAACAAGTACAATGGGCGTCCTTATCGCTAAAAAGCGATCTCTTCCATGCAACCTTTGAATGGAAACATATTGTTTCAAGCTTATAAAGTCTTTCATGTGTACAGTTTCAATATGAGCCCAATAAGAGCATTACAATATAAGGTTTGTATTGTTGTATTTATTAACCAATTACTTTATTGTTTCAGGAGTGAACTTACTAATCGGTACTGAGAATGGTTTGATGCTGCTCGACCGTTCTGGCCAAGGGAAAGTTTATCAATTGATCTCAAGACGTCGCTTCCAGCAGATGGAAGTGTTGGAGGGGCAGAACATTCTCGTGACGGTTTCTGGCAAGAAAAACCGTGTTCGCGTCTACTATCTTAGCTGGCTCAAATCCAAGATTCTGCGGACTGATGGACTAAGTGATGTAAGTATAATATTGAAAAAGAATGCAAAATAGTTTCATGAAGCTGTAGAGTTTTTTGTTTGCTTAGTTGAACACGCAAATCTTAGAAATACTGTTTTGTTTTATTTTTATACAGCAGTGCCCGCGACTCCATCCGCGTTAAATTATGTTTGTATGCGGACCACGTCTTATCACTACTGGAGCAAAATTTTAATAGCCTTTCCTGTGTCTCAGATATGTTGTACCAAATTTCATCAAATTCGAGAAAGTTATGGAGGATATACATACATACAATATTATTATACGCGGTGCTATTGTCTTAAAAAAAATATCATAAAACACCATTTTAAGAGAAAATATTTTTTTTGTTTTCTTCGTTTATACAAGATATTTTTTTCTTTTCAGCAAGCAGAAAGGAGAAACGGTTGGATAAACGTAGGCGAGCTACAGGGAGCGGTGCATTTCCGCATTGTGAAATACGAGCGAATAAAGTTCCTTGTCATAGCACTGAAGGACTCGATCGAGATTTACGCGTGGGCCCCCAAACCATATCACAAGTTCATGGCTTTCAAGAACTTCGGTGAATTGCAACATAGGTAAGTTAATGCTAACCATCTATACTACGCATCTACGCTACACGACTATATTAAAACAAAAAGCACCTCAATATGCCCAGCAGTTCTTGAGTTATAGAATTACAACTAAAAGTGGCATTGATTTTATAAAGTTAGAATAATACCCTTTTTTTAATCTACATCTGCAAGCGCAGATAAAACGATGGAGAAGGAAGGTGGTTAAAAAAATCATAGGTGGTTAAAAAATCATAATTTTTTTCAGGCCGTTGCTAGTGGATCTTACGATTGAAGAAGGCACAAGACTGAAAGTTATCTATGGATCAGCGGACGGATTCCACGCTGTTGATCTCGACACTGCCAAGGTTTACGATATTTATATTCCAAAACACGTAAGTACATCAGATTTGTTATAATTTCAGCCAACGAATGTCCACTGCTGGATTTAATATAGTTTCAGTTATTTTGGTGAAGCGACCTGCATCCACTGTGAACCAACTGATGATTTTAGTTTAATATAATGTCTTTGCAAAATTTGTTTATTTCAAAGAAGTGTTACAATTAATTTTCTTGTTCCAGGGCGCAATTATTCCACATTGCATTGTGCCACTTCCTAACTCAAATGGTGTCCAGTTATTATTATGTTACGACAATGAAGGTGTATACGTCAACACTTTTGGACGCGTCAGTAAAAACATTGTACTTCAGGTAAGTTAACTATTAATAACTATTAATCCATAGAGTTAAGAATTTTAAATCAAATGTTGTGGTACCCGTATGGTACTTATATAAAATTCCTGTCTATGACGCATAACCGACGCGAAAGTTAAGTGTGTTGTTATTCATAAGATATATAACTCATTTGGTTTGTTTATCAGTTAAAATAGGTGAACACCTGTCAAATAAGATATTAATTTTAAAGTGATGAAATATTTTCTGGTTATGAATTCTCTATAATGTTAATTTACCCAAGAATTTTATAGAACTAATAAGATAAACATTGTTTTTGTTTCAGTGGGGTGAAATGCCAACATCAGTAGCTTACATAGGAACAGGTCAGATCATGGGTTGGGGCAACAAAGCTATCGAAATCCGCTCTGTTGAAAGTGGACACCTTGACGGCGTTTTTATGCACAAGAAAGCACAACGACTTAAGTTTTTATGTGAGCGCAACGACAAAGTATTTTTCTCATCTGCAAAGGGAGGGTCCTCTTGTCAGATTTACTTCATGACTCTGAACAAGCCTGGGATGGCTAACTGGTAGTCCAGCTCAATCGGCAGGCGCTTCCACACCGCATCTGTGATTGTGACCCGCGAACAGCCGGCGTCCTCTACTCGTGTACAATATTGTGCAAGTAATGCCAGTAGTATAGTCAATAAATTAATATATAACATGTGCTTTGGCCATTCGAAATTCAAAGACTTGTGATACTAACAGTTTGTATTATATGCTCAAAAGACAATCCACAAAATAATATTACGAACAAGTTTGTATTGGAGGACCCTAATTTAATAGTAACTGTGACATTTTGTACTGAATTATTTCAATACATGCTAATAAGAATCATAATTATATTATACATAATTAAGCAATAACCTTTAGGATAAATGTTTTGATATTGACAATTATTCATAAGATATGCTTAGTTTTATAATATGTTGCAATGTTTATTTCTTTAAGAAAATGTAATTGAAATAAAACTACATTATTAATTCATATATGCCATATTATATTGATTAAAATGTTAAGATAGTTGGGTGATTATCGATTGGTTACAGTAAATAATATTTTTTTGATGCCATGCCTGATAGATTCCATTCTTTAGTCACAAGTACATTTATTAAAGGGATAAATGTAATTTTTTTATTTTAAATAATTCTTTAGTCCAAAATCACCAAATCGGCATTTAGTCAAGTCACTTGTATCATAATTATCACACAATCTACAATTTTTATTAATGGATAAATCCAAAAATATTGGTACTATTTATTATTTATTTGTTATGTACTATATTATTTACATGTATAAAGGTGTAACTGTGCATATTGAAAATATATATTTGATGACATTTTATTTGACAAAACCTTAGCCTAATAAACATATAAAAATACTTTGTTCTTTTTACTTTATGTTGCTGTTTTAAATCAAATAGGTACATTAACACTATACAAAAAGCTATATTTTGTATAGAATAGGGTCTGTTCCTTAGCAGGCAAATGCCTCTACCTACTTTTTACAATAGTGAAAAGTTATTAAAATGTACCATTCTAGAGTATTGACATAGCTCATAATATGAGCTGGAGATATTATCTCCAGTCTCTTCAGTCCATCTTATTGGTAACTTTTTGCACTCATTCAACCAGTGGTAGCCATATTCTGTACATGCCCTCTCCACAAAAAGATGAAAAAATAACTTGATTGTACACCATTACATAATAAAATAACATAAATAAATAAATATTGCTGGACAATTTTACACAACAACATCTAGCCCCGTGGTAAGCTCAAAGCTTGTGTTACGGGTGCTAGATTTCTGATATACTTAATATAATATACATACATAGATAGATATTTAACAAAAAATAAATAATATAATTGTTTTATAAATAATAACTATAATATATACAAAATATGGTAATGGGACAATTGGCGTTAGATATAAAGTCTTTATTAATTTAGCATGTCCAAAAATGTTGTGGAGATGTTAAGTAATATACATATACATAAAACATTAGATGTGAAATACAATTTATTTAGGTAGAAAACAATCCAGCTTCTGAGAGTCCTCTGGCTTCCTGTTGAGACATGGGTACAAGCATCAATCCTGGGACTGGTGGTTGCATTTCTAAATCGCGCAAATTGTTAACTTTTACTTTTAGATCAGATCTTAACTTATTAAGATCTATGTTTAATTGTTTTTGATCTGCTTCTAAAAGAGATTTTGCTGTATCAACATCATGTTTTACTAGTACAGACCCGATCGTCACCCAGCATTTACGCTGTTTTGATTTAGTTATATCGCGTAAAGCCTCGCGATTCTGGTTTCTTCTTTTGTCTAACATAACTATTTCATGTTTATCAGAAAGAATTTCTTGCGCTAATGTTTCCACAGAAACCAGGTACTTTAGAACTTTTTCTTGCTCCTGCATATTCGGTTGGAAATTGTTTTAGGTACCTAGTGGTTTTCTTTAAAAATATTTGATTTGTTTAATCATGGGAAAGTAAAAGTAAACAAAACAAAAGTGCCGTGACGTGATCATGTGTGACAATTGAGGTGACAATAAATTGTTATTGATTGATGACAGTGACATTATATATAGAAAGAAAGCAAGAGCAAGCTTTATATTAAAACACGACCGGCCAGTGGTTTTTGAAATATTTTAATAGGTTAAGGCAGTCAATTTTGTCTTCCAGTTAAATTGAAAACTGCACTACTTTATTTAGGTAAATAAAATAATATCGTCATTTCACCTGGCTAGAAATGGCGATCATAACGTAATATTACAAAAAAAACCTTATCACTAGCACTTTATTATGTAGTTGTACGAGTATAAATAGGAATTTTATAAGTAATCAATATTACTGTAATAAGTAAATTATTGGTAGAATATGAAAGTTAATTCAGGCACAGCCAACAGCACATAATTACATAGTATTTGTAAATGGTATTATAATTTAGTCTTTTTTTTATTTCAGTCTGTAACATGTGCCTATTAAAGTCTATAAAACTAAGTATTAAATTAAGTATTTACCATAAATTTTTAGCACATTTTATCTAGGTAACAATTCACAATTCTATATACATACCTATAAATCCTTCATTTTATATAAAATAAATAAAAAAATAAAAATCGTAATAACAGGCGAACACAATTAAACCCACGTCCTTCCTTGAAAGTAGGGGCATTATTTCTAGTTCGGGCTGGTCGTTTATTTCAGTTGAATAACGAGTAATTTTCATATTGTCAACACCAAAAATTTAGTCGAGTAGGTCGGTAGGTTAGTTATTCGACTAGTGCGAACATTTCGCAATTTTCGCAATTTCAATCTGGCAGCACTAAAAGCACCGCGACGCGACCGACGCTATGACGTTGGGTTTCCGCTCCAGTTTCTCTTTCTATTGATTTTTTGTCAAGTTCATCGTACGTAATTCTGCAATATAAAATTTTGTGCATACTAATTTCTTAGTAAAATGGATGGACCTGGATGGAATCGTGGTTTCCGTGGAGGCGGTCGCGGTGGACCTCCCGGTATGAGAGGAAGAGGTGGATTCGACATGCGTGGACGGTACGTCAGCGTTCTATTTTTGGTTTCTTCGGAGGTTTGCTCATCGGATTAGTATAATCTACCATAATAGAAAATGCCATTCAAACCTGGACCAACCACAAATTTTGCATATGAGAACCATGGATGCTTATGATAAAATTTTAGGTTATAATTTGTGGCGTCTTTTGTACAGCGGCGGTCCCGGCATGAGAGGTCGCGGTATGCCTATGAGAGGTCCTCCGCGCGGGGGCCCTCGCGGCTTTCGCGGAGCACCGATGCGCGGTGGCGGCGGCGAACGCGGTGGCCGATTCCCGCCCAACCCTCAGGGCCCTGGTCCGCATCCTGTTCCCACCATTGAATCGCGTCAAGCTCCACCTCAAAGTAAGTAACATTTAATTAAACTTCCTCTCTTAATCATAATCCTTATTAACTTAAAAAAATCTAGAGATAATAAAAAACTAACCTAAAATTTTTGTGATTTTACAACTTATTATGTCAACTAGGAGGAGGATTCATCAACAGAGGAGGTCCTGGTAACATGAGAGGCCGCGGTGGTAGAGGTAGAGGGGACTTTGGACAGAGAGGAGACAGGGGTGGTGGTCGTGGAGGCATGCCTATGAGAGGTCGTGGTCATCCTCGTGGAGGCCCAGGGAGGCCAGGTGACCCATCTTCAGGCATGACACATCCGGGTCAATCTATGCCCGTATCAGACATACGGCCAGTCCCCTCCCACCAGTCCCACCAAGCTCCCTCTGGACCACAAGGGCCATCACCTTACAAAAGGGGCGGTGGACCTCCTCATGGTGGATCTGGTGGCCCACCTAAAAGGGGAAGGTATGTACTATTATAAATTATATTGTAACTCATACTTTTATTATGTGAGAAAATATCAAGAAAATGATGAACCGGAATCATGATAGGAATGTGCCGTCTGATACAAACAAGACGATAATCCACTAATCTGAAAAAAAAGGCATTATTCCTGCTATGTATTTGTTAATGTTATTTACTAAGATTGACTTTTATTATCTAGGTTTGAAGGAGGTGGTGGCCGTCCTCCACCGCAGGGTGGATATCAGGCACCAGCTGTTCAACATGATGCTCCTCAAAACAATGGATACTCGTAAGTTTAAAAGAACATCTGTCATTTAAATATATTGATATTTATAAACAAAAAAATATATGATGATCCGGAATCATGATAGGAATGTGCCGTCTGATACAAACGAGACGATACTCCAATAATCTGACATATAATTCCTGTGCTTTTACTTACTCTCTATTAATGTGGAATCTCATTCATTATGTATTTTGTCTAGAAACTCAGGGTATCAGCAACCATACGAACAACAGCCTGCGGACCCATATGCACAAACAACACAATACAGTTCACAAGGGTAAGTTATCATTTGTTATTCATGATATAAAATCCATAGAAAGCAAAATAATTTTAAAACATGATGAAAAACATCTAAGATAGGAATTGCCGTCTGATAACACAAATGCAGATAATTTAGATCCTGATTTTATCAGCATAAGTACATTATTGCTATAAATATACATGGATATCACAGTATTTGTTTATTTTTAGATCATACCAGGACAGCAATAGCTACGCGGCACCAGCACCGGCACCACAGAACAGCAACTATGGCAGTTACCACACAAATAACTATGGATACTCTACTAGCGGTCAGGGAGGATATGAACAGGATAACTATGGGTATGTAATTCCATTTCCTTTTTAATCAAGGAAATCGCCGACATTATTAATCAGAATTCATAGTCTTTTACACTATTAAATAAAACCGGTGAGTGTGAGTCAGTGAGACTCGCCCATGAAGGCTTCCGCAGCAATATTAAAAAAAAATAGTTCATGACGTATTTTAAAAAAAAAAATAGTTCATGACTTATTTTTAGTTTCGTTCAACTATTTCGTTTAAAGACCTATCCATAGATAGTCCTTGAGTATGGGTTTTAAAAAAAAAATCAACAAATTTTAAATATAGGATAGGAACCTCAAACTTTATTGATTTTTTTTCAATAATCTTACCTAATTTGTGTTTTTTTTGTTTCGTAATTAATATTTTATTGCTATCAAACATGAAAATAAGTTCTCATCAATTGCTTACTTGGTATAAATAAATATATATCTGGTCTGGTCATATCCAGAAAACAAAACATTTAAGGCACAGGATCTTTTGCAATATCTAGAGTGCTGTTCGGTATTTTTGTATACATTAGCCTACAAATACAAAGATAGTATAACCACTATAACAAGTTATTTATAAATTGTTGTTGTTAATATTTAGCAGTAATGCTGGTGCCGGCGATGCGGGCTATGGCTCGCAGGAGCCTGCATACGGCAGCAGCGCCGCTCCCGCCTACGACACTTACTCGCAACCCTCTTACAACTCCTCCTACCAGCAGCCACAACAGCAATACAACAACAACTATGGTAAGTACCTCTAATGGAACCTTTTCAGCTAAATCCGGCGAAATATAATCCTCCTCCATTTCTGAATCATAAGCTGAACAAACTCAAATGATAATATGGCAGAACATTGATAAGTCCAGTACATGTTTGATTAAGAAATGATATAACATTATACATTTGTAAGGGACAATGATGATATTATCAGTAATTAATTATAGTATAAGCAGTTTAGGTAGTAATTTTACTAAATTCTACTGATCATAGTAAATTGGCTCCTCAGCCTTGTGGCCCAAATATCAAAATAATATGGTGTATGTCATTAAATAGCAAACATAGTTTAAAATGCCATTACAGAATGAAGGTTTAAATTAAAAACAGATATATAGATGATCCAGTTTAAAAATGAACTCCCCTCTTGCATCAATATACTTGTGTGCGTGCTGCCGGTTGCAGACCGAAAACTAAGCTATTCCAAAGCTAAGCTAGGGAAGCTAGGCTAAGCCAAACTAAGCTAAGATAGAAATAAATGGCGTGCACACAAAGAGCTAAGCCAAAGCTCAGTTAGTGTTGCGGAGTTCAATTAGACGGACGTCAGGCGATTGCTATGAATATAATCGATGAAGAAAGTTCCGATCATGAATACGTTACACATAGAAAAAGAAGATTAATACTGACTTATTATTATTTAAGAAAACGACATTCTAGACCTTGGATATGTCAACACATTGAATCTCGGCACGCAAGTGGAGAGTTTAGAACTTTATTTTACGAATTAGATGATGAAAATTTTCAGTTATATTATCGAGTTACAAGAGTTCCTCCACTATTTGTTTCCATACAACATCCTTTTTAATTAAATTGTGATAGTCCTTTAACTGTGTGTTCCATAACACAGGAAACTGTTTAACGACTTCGATAAATTGCTCCATATTCGCTACGAAACGACCGTGCGTCCGACAAAGGACACTGGACAGCACTGGCGAAGGATGTGCGAAGGGCGTGCGGGGAAGGCGGGAGGGAGATAGCTTAGCTCGCGTAGCTGCGCATCGGCATACACAACTAACTTACGCATATTTTAGTTAGCTCACATAGCTTAGTTCACATAGTTTGCGGTCTGCACACAAGTATGGAAAACTGCGTCAGCTATGCGAGCTAAGCTAAACTAACTTAGCTTAGCTCTTGGTCTGCAACCCGCATAACTGTAACATTGGCTCATCTGTCTGTCAAAGTGATACCGTTTGCTTATACGTTATTGAACATCCAATGACAAAGATCAATTTATGTGTGTTGTATCTATACACCTTTTTGCATGTATGTGTAATCGCGGTGGAGGGGCGTTCAGTTTAGAAATGGTTTTACTATACATAAGTATGCACTAAAAATGATATGATTAAAAATATTATTGTAAATCAATAAGTAATTGAGCACTAAGGAAATACATTTATTTCTTAGATAGGTACAATTTCTATCAAATAAGCATGATAGCATTCTTAATAAGACCAACAGTCAAATAACGACCTACTATAATACACAAACTAGATAATATAAGTATACATACAAAGAACTCAGAGGCCCATTACATAAACAAACAAAAATGACCAAGTGAATAAAATTATGGTGTAATAAAAATTTGATCAATGACATAGAAAATCGATCATAGAATAGGAAACATTATTAATGTTATTATATATTCTAGTTATTATAATTTAAAGAAATTTGATGAAATTATATCTATTGTGTAATTGTTTGTATTACAGGCAGTTGGTGAAATGTTTCAATGAAACATAAAATATAAATAAGTATCCATTTAAATTTATTTTGTGGATTGCTTGATGAAGCGATTGGATTCCCACAAGGATTGCATGGGGCGTTAATAGATAAAAATTATTATGTAAGATAGTGAATTAAAACTTGCACATTATTGACATGCTTAGGTAGTTAATTTATTAATTTTCTTGAGAGACTGTTACAATATTACTGAAGACAAAGTACCATGATGTTTTTAAATTCTAATAACAAATTTATTAAATGATCTTCTTACCTTTGGGTAAAATTTTATACCTAAATTTCCATTGACATTGCACTAATGTATTATTAGCACTAGGGCAAACTAATTAAAGTTAGGATAATAGTAAGGAGTAGGCATGATCTATGTTTCCTTTAAGTTAAGTCCACTTCTAATAAAATATTTTAATGATAGTGAAAATGTGTACTTTTATTTTATGGTAGAAACAGAACTCATACTATAATATATTAACTTAATAACATATAACACACAAATAAGTTCATAAAATTGTTTAAGGGTCTCTTACTCATGATTATTTGTATTAATCATTTAATCTTATTTATTGCAACTAATTAGTATGTCTTGTGAACAATTTTGTCCTACTTTTTCAATAAGTATATTTTTTCTATTCTAATAATTATATTTGTTCTTGACGTCTAATATTAATAAAACAGCCATTATAATACAAATAGTGCTCAATGTCTCACAATGTTTGGTTGGGGTCAATTGTGAAGGCTTTATAAAAATAGATATTCATAGTACCAACATTAAGATAAAGAAATACCATATATCTACACTTGGTCATGTAGCATAATATAATAAATTTAAGAGCATACTATATGATTTGAGTAGGTATTTGTTAAAATATATTCAATATACATATTTAATTGTCAAGAGCCAGATGTCTTTGTATAGATGTATAAATACTCAACAATACAAGATCTTTAACAGAACTTCAAAATCATCTGGGATTACAAGAGTATTGGATAAGATCATTGGCATACACCAATGAAACGAATGCACAGGTACCTAATATTTTCCATATAGATTGCAAACTACATTTTCGTGTGCTTCAACAAAAATATCAGACAACACAGTCCACAGTGGTACTATTTGTTGTATACAAGATCTTATTATCTTTCTAGTAAATAAGATAATTGTTCTTCTCAGGCGTAGGTAACCTGAATCATAAACACGAAAAAGCCCTTCATTACTTAGGTAGTATTTAAGTTAAAATAGAGTTAATTACGAGACAGTAATAATACCATAATTACTAATAAGTTAAGTATATATAAATACTTAAAAGAGAAACTAAATATTGGCTTGACAAAGTTGATTGCAACCGATGCTAAGATTACACAATGAATTACATGAGTAGGTAAGTATATTTAAGGAATGTGTCTTTCATGGCATAAAGAATCAGTTCATGTCATGAACTTATGATAGAATATGAATCTAACGGTATTTTACCGTTTAAGCGAACATATGGTTACAACAAAAAGGCAAACTATGCCACCTGGTGATTATTTTAATGTATTTAACTCTGTGATATTCAAAACAAAATATGTTTTATTAACTTAACAGCGCTTGTAAATTATATTGTTAAAATTAAAGTATATATAAGAAAAATGTAGCTTTAAGTTTATATTGCCATGACAGCAATTTAATTTACAAAAAAAATATTGAACAATAAATATTACAAACGTTAAAATAGGTAATTTATAAAATACCATTATTAAAATTTGTAACACTGCAGAACATTCTCTTTAGAGTACCAATACTTATCTTCAAAGGTCTTTAATGAAGCACATAATTATTATGAGAAAAAAAGTATATTTTTATCGATAAGTAAGTACTTATATTGATAGGTCCCACCAAACTGGTCATTAGGTAACGATACTGATGAGGTATGAGATAAGAAGATGGACTTCTTATAAGTATAATAGGTAACTTGGCGCTGGTAATACGTCAATATTCTTTACCAAAGTATTAAAAATGGGAAACATGTATGTAGTATTAATTAGTTGATAAAATTCCTACCAGCTACATCTCACGGTATCAAGCAAGTCCTCTGGTAATTATCAACAAATGAAGATCCTTTATCATATTTAACAGAGGTATCATTTAAAGGTAAAACTTTTAAATTTATTATTTTAACCATAAACCTTCAAATTAACAATAGCTACCATCTTAATTGCTGATAAATGAAAGACATGCACAAATAGGCTCTATATACATATAAATCCCTGATTTAGAAAGTATTTATTAAGTTTTTTTTTGAAATTCAAGCATATCCTGCGTAGTATAAAGAAACAATATCCTTAGAGATATAATATGAATATTAAATATATTCTTAGTGATAATAATTGGTACCTATGAAATACTACAAACGGAGTGCCAAAAATTAAGAAGGGCCAATGTTATAAATAAATATTTACACCATATTAGTACTTAGTATGTAAGCTATAGGTACTTCCAA
Organism: Chloroclystis v-ata; assembly: GCA_963691955.1. Taxonomy (NCBI): domain Eukaryota; kingdom Metazoa; phylum Arthropoda; class Insecta; order Lepidoptera; family Geometridae; genus Chloroclystis; species Chloroclystis v-ata. The sequence goes on from OY829905.1 coordinate 11,416,453, forward strand.
CTAGTTGGCTATTAAGTTGCAAGTTTAAAATTTAAAGCAAAGATAGGTACAGTTAATAGATGATATAATATTGGAAATAACAGTCGATAAAAATTGTTTATACTATAAGAAATTTAGATGACAACAAATGAGCGGAAAATCAGACGCCATGTGGAAATAACGTTAAAATAAAATATATAACTACAGCCATGTTACATTTAGTGTAGGATTTAACTTTTCCATTATTCATTTCGTTATATAGTTACATAGTTTATAGGCCTGTGATATTTTTTTATAATTTCATGTTTATGTTACAGGCTATGGATGAGAAAATTTGACACTGAGAAATAAACCAATCTGTTTATAAACAGTCCCACCTCTCAGTAAGGACTTAAAAACGCAACACATGAATAATGTAAGTAAATACTACTGCCTATTGTCAAAATATCTTTAAAAAATATATTAGAAATCAATACGAAATACGCAATGATATGAACATTTAGGTATAGTAAAACCATTCTAAAAATGAACTCCCCTCCACAAAACCGTGATGATTTCAACGTGTGAGAGGAAATACAGAAAAACAGAATACACAGAAAAAAAAAACAGAATTCGGTGGAGGGGCGTTCATTTTAGAAATGGTTTTACTATACCTATCTATAGTGCGAGATAAATTATTTACTAGAATTTTTATACACTATCTCATTTAATAATACCCACAAGTTTTGTGCATACATTTTTAAGACATTTCCTATAACTTCACTCCTATATTTGTGCTTTAGTTTAGTTTATAAGCAGAGTAGGTTAATAAACCAATGCAAAAATATAAAAAGAAGTCGTAAAATATCAGTGAACTTTTGGGTCTACATTCTACACTCTATGCTATCTACATGGGTACACTTATTTTAAAATGAATTTAACATCAATTTGTTTGTTTCAGGTACCTAAGAGCAGCTAACCATATCGGGGATCGACATAATAATCGAGTAGACGACGTTGTCATGTATGAAGATGTGATTAAAATGGTTACAAAATATATATTTTTTTATTTGCCGTTAGGTAGAGATAGATGTTTAAATCTTAAATTAATATTCAAGGATTTGGTGGAATAGCTGGAACACAGTCTGTTACACCAGGTAGAAAATGCCGATTCTAAGTTGTTAACCTACTAATTAAACCAGAGCGTTCTTTCCACTTGAAACCCCCGTTTGTATCCCCTGGGGGGACCACGGACACTGACTATTACACTTTGAGCCCCTGGGGGGCCCATGGACACTCACTATTACACTTGGAGCCCCTTGGTGGTTCATGGATACTCGGTGTTACTTGTAGACCCCCTTAACATAAAATGTCCATGGAGTACGTAAAACGTTACATACCTATTTAGGTTTAATCTTATTAAATCTCAGATTGCAGAGTTTAACCCATCTAAATTTACCGTAGATTTAGAACGTGCTGCCATAAAAGCTATTGCAAACATTTCCCCAGCTCAGAAATAAAATCATGTTATTATCATTTTAAAAAAAACTTATGGAAGGACAGCCACTAGGGTTAACGAAGTGTACGACCCCACAATTGTGACATTATTGAACTCATTGAAAAAAGATCGTAAATTAAAAAGGAAACCCTTGATGAAGCCGAGAAAGAAGCAATGCATAAATGCATTACGACAGATTCATTCAAGAAATGCAGCTTTCACTAATACAGGCGACATACCAATTGGTCATTTTCTAGAAGCTGTAAAGTAATGCTAATCATTGCCGTAAGTCGGGCGGTGCCACCGGTGCCCAGGCACAGGGCGTGGTCTCTTGTTTATTTTTTAAGAACGTAAGTTATTTGGGTTTAGTTTGTTTTTAGTTAAAATTTCATTAAACATTAATTTTCCTTTCAGTATTTCATTTGTCTCTGGGGGTTGAAGAGGAATATAAACTTTATTATTATTCTTGAACCCCTAGGTGGGGGCTCCAAGTGTAATAGTCAATGTCCATGGTCCCCCCAGGGGGTTCAAACGGGGGTTTCAAGTAGATACAGATAAGAAGTTTCGTTCTCATTAGTACCACTAGTCAAATAGACCCGGAAGAACCTGATCACATCAAATCACATAGGCCCATCTAGGTGCTTTTAGTTTTTAAATAGGTGGTTTAGGTAGTCGTAGTACCTATGTATCGCCCTTCCCTGGGCGATACATACTACGGTTTGAAGTTAGAAAACAGGGGAATAAAGCGGACGCGTTAGCTAGTAACTTATTTAGGGAGATACCTACTGTATATTTACCTACATTATGTAGTATGAAAGGTAAGAGGTAGAATTAGGTACTAAACATACCTTACCTACCTACTATTATAGATTCAGCTGAGGCAGGTAGGTACCTACCTATATAGCTAGTTGGAAAACATGGTTCCATGATTTATAGCTAAAATTATATTTTAGGGAACAGAATAAATTGTGTACCCATCTATTAGGTACAGCCAAGAAAGTGGTCTACCAGTTGACATAAGTTTCTGCGAGATATGATCGCTAAGGAAATTTTCTTACATAATTAACTGACGTAGTACTAATAACGAATATCAACCGTAGGGTGGAAGACCACATTTTTGGCTGACATTTCTATCATAAAAACAATAAGGACCTGTCGAACTTGGCATTTAAAATAAAATATTTACGACTTTTTAAAACTTTATTATATCTTAGGTCTAAGCTTGTGCCTCAGGCAGGGTCGTGATGATGTCTGAGTCACCAGGGTCTGTGATAGCGAGGGTGCACACTCTGTAGTACTTTCCGCAAGCTGTGCCCAGCTCAATGTTGTTTCCACTGTAGTGGTGGACTCCGGTCTTGGCTAACAGAGCATAGTACTCAATCTCGGATTTCCTGTAATATTGTTAACATTTAATCATTCATGTAACCATGGTGCAACACCTACAATTAGTAAAATTTAATTGAAGAATTTTAAAATTGAACTCTAAATGTAGCATGGACATAATATATGCTGTTGTAACCATGGTGCAACACCTACAATTAGTAAAATTTAATTGAAGAATTTTAAAATTGAACTCAATGTAGCATGGACATAATATATGCTGTAAGTATATTGAATAGGTAACAACACAGGTCTTACCTGATAGAGATCTGCACATGTTTCCAGACTACTCCATAGGTTTCCCATGGTGAGTCCATAAAGCAGTAAAATTAAAGTAATTGACTCATTGACTGACAAGGCAATGAGTGATATTGATATAAAAACTCTTGCTTTACAGAAACACCACGAATGGGAAGCCATACTTCTTAGTCTAAGACTCCATATGCATCCCTTCATAAAGTATTTATATTGGGAAACTCTACTTCTCAGTAGTCTCACCTTAGGGGAGGCGCGTTCTTAGCGATGATGACCAGTTTTGCCTTGCCCTGACGAAGGGTTTTTAACGTTTGCTTGTATCCAAGGCAGTATTTGCCTGACTTCATAACCAAAGCCAGACGAGAGTTGATAGACTCGATGGTCTTTTTCTGAAAATCAAAACATTGTGAGTTGATGCTATAGATAGGTAGATAAAGAAGAACAAATTTCGATACTCTCGTGCGTGATACATTTAGGTAACGATGTTACTATGCATTTTCAACCTCACAAATTACAAAATTTGTAAGCCTATCAAGCAGTATTCATTGTAGGATTTGATAATTAGGCGGTTAAAACAATAAATAGTATAAACCATGCCAAAAATCCATACATTAGAACGATACACGTGTAGAAATCAGTTGTGGATAGGTTAGAAATTAAGGCGAGGTAATTTTTACCTGTTTCTTGGCAGCGACCATTGTGATAGTTGTTTCGTCGACTCACTAGAAGTAAAAATTCAATTAAATTGGGATAATCAGGCAATGAACGAGTCTGGAACGTGGAAATCAGATGCAAACGTACCTTGAGCGGCCAAAATGTCCAACCAAAAGAAAGATGAAGTTACGTTTATAGGGATGTCGAGCAGAGACACAAAAATCGATTTATTTCATAATATTTTACTCGTTCTTCCGAAATATAAAATTCTGAAACTAATAAAAACCTGCGATTACAAAGTAGGTTACAAAAACATATAATTAATTTGTACTATACAAACATATTGTCTAGTCTAGTGTATTGTATTGCGCTTAACGGATATATCTACTAACGACAGCCTGTGATTAATATAGAAGAAAGGTATTAAGTAATTTTTATTTTAAAATTCTAACCAGGGCATAGTAGAATTTGAATCTATATTAATAGTTTCAACCAAAATATAAAAAAAGCGTAGGTAAAGCTTTTATCAAAAGCTAATTATAGATTATATTATTATCTAATTTTATTTCATATACATAGAACAGCAATTAAAACTTTTTAATGAAAATAAATTAAAAAAAAATGTGTATAACAATGTTATTCATAGATTAATTCGTAAGCTTATAACAAGTCATCATGATTTACCTTATCGATTCAATTAATACAGATTAGACAAACAATAGTAGAGAAAAACATAACACTATTCTTGATGGTATTACCATCAGACTAAATAGGTTTTTATTATAATAATAATACCTGGCAATGAATACTGTTTAATGTCAATGCTATTGTGACAATCATGTATCGTCAGCACGTCATAATTTAAATGTTGCCAGGTTTACTGTTCCTTCAAGTTATCTGGGTATTTTTTGTGCTCTATTTATTAATCCACACAACTGCTCTGGTAGTGCGAGTGCTACCACAGACCAGTTGTATAAACTGGTCTGTGGTGCTACTGCATGGCAGCGACAGGTTTTGGAGTATCCACTCCTTATAACTTTTTGTAATGTCACGTTTTATGTACATAAATAAAATATCATAAAAACATAATTTATTATTTAGTTTATCCTTTTGTTAGTAGCCTGCTAAATTTTGTTCGTTGAAAATAAAATAGTTTTTTGCCTTATTTTACTTGTTTTGCTTCATTGTTTCATTTTTTTTTTCGCTGTGTAAAATTGTCCAGTAATATTTATTTATTTATTGTATTAATTGTCATGCTATGTCATTTTACTAACAGATTTAGGTAGTTTTGACAATCCATGTTGGTAACACATCGTATAGGTTCTCTCCGTTGCGTCGAGCGAAAACAGAAAGTTTCCAATTTCCTTTTACAATCAATCAATCTGTTCTCTACATTAATAATTTATTTATATGAAGTGGAAGGAAGGTTCGAAGTTCAGTAAAATTTAAAAGAGCTGGTACTTTATTTTTACAGATTTCAGTTGGTATTCTGAGCAGTTTCAAAGTGATTTGATGAGCAAATTGTAAATAATTTTTATTAAGTTTTATGTAAACAACATATTTCAAGACTTAATTGCTGACTGAGGTGCTGTCGTATCACATCCGTGTCACCAGTTCTTTGCTTCACATAAAAATCTACGGGATTTTATAGCAATGACTGAAAAATCTGCACGAAAACCAAAAAGTTCAGGACCTTCGGCAATTGGAAAATTATATCTGATTGCCTACAATGGAATTCAAACATTAGGGTAATCTCCTTATTTTTATTATATACAATATATGCAGTTTCTCAGAATAAGTTTTTTTTGTTATCATACTATTTTTTAAATTTATTTATTATTACAAAAATAACATGTACTTTATGTATAAATTATGCCTTAAACTAAAAACGAATTATTGGTTTGTCCATTTAGCTATGAATCTTTTTATTGATCTTTTTTTTAATGATACATACATTTTTGTAATAAATATGTTAGAGAACAAATATATCAATTTGAAAGATAAGAACATAATTAATGTTTAACTTGCTAAACAAAAAATCCTATTTTTTCAGATGGAGCTATTTACTTTGGCAAACACTGACTCACTTCTTAAATCGAGGTACTCTGGACACATTTTGGCCAGAAATTAAATGGACTGTAGTTATATTCCAAAATGCAGCTATTTTAGAGGTAGGTACAAATATTTTTCATATTTTAGTTTCGAATTTTATATACTTGGTATTTGATTCTGGGGAAAAGATAGTTATAAAATTTTACATTATTCTATTAGAAATTATTTTAAAATAAAAGTTATAAATATGTATACCATTACAATATACAAAAATGATACATTTTAATTTATAAGGGGTGGGAAACATGAAACTGGTTGTTTTATGACTTCGCTATTAATTAACCTGTCTATTTTCTAACCAAAATCAATTAATTAAAAACAACATTAAACATTTATTTTACTCCAAAACATGCTTAAAATAATGACAACTTGAATTGACAGTTAATTTATTCAGTTAATTATAAAACAGAAATTCATTTATATTGTTACCAAATGAGACTTTGGACTCTGAACTTGAACCTTTCTAAAGTAGGTATATACATGATTATGGATCCATAGTTAGCTATCTTTGTAATGAAAATTAAAAGGAATTGTATATTTTAGAGCACACCTGTAAGTAAAATTAAAACTAGTACCTACTACATCTTTAATTTAAACCATATTCTCTAGATCACCTATATCAAAATGTCATGTAATCAATGTCATACTCAATCACAAGATAGATTATATTAATTACGATCCATCCTAGGTTTGCATCAAAATCTGTAGTGTAGTTTAAAGATTGTAGCATATATTGTAGAGACAGACAGACAGACATTAATTTTGTTTTTATTGTGATAGTGATTAGTTTTATTGATTTTGTAATGATAATTACAGGTAGTGCATGCAGCAATCGGCTTGGTTCCTTCAGGAGCTTTACTTGTTCTAATGCAAGTGTACTCCCGAGTGTTCCTTGTCTGCGGATCTCTCCTCCTCACTGATGGAGCCACCACCAGCCCCGGCCTGCCTCTCTGCATACTTGCCTGGTCGATCACTGAAATTATCCGCTATTCCTATTACGCACTCAATCTTGTCAACTTAGTGCCACAAGTATTGATGTTTTTCAGGTGAGTTGTTATCTAATCTTTTGTGGTTTTGATTGTGTTTGGATTAATACATGTATACAAGGTGTCTCATAATCAATATGAGGTTACGAGACGTTGTTACTTCTTATCTAAATACCAGTAATGTTTATAACTGAAGAATTGACCCAATACATTGCCAAAAACAAAAAATAAAGTTATTTTATTGTATAGGTTTAACCAAATTATTATTTATGATTAATCTATGTCATTATCAATAATAATCAAAAATGACTCAAACCGTGATTAAACTTTTTTATAAAATGTTCACAACTTAAAGGCGTCAAAAAATTAATAAATGCTCGCGGGAGCTTATCATGGCTTTCCGAGCGACCCCTTTTGCTATTGACAAAATTAACAAATATTATGAGACACTACATATAAGATCTATGAAATATTCCTATATATTTGTTTACAGGTACTCAACATTCTTACCACTTTACCCGATTGGAATTACTGGAGAGCTACTCTGCATGTACCACTCGTTGGATGAAATAGCGGAGAAGAAACTACTGACATATTCTATGCCAAATGCTTGGAATGTCGCGTTTAACTACCACTACTTTCTAATGTTCTACATGTTCTTGTACATTCCTCTTTTCCCTGTCCTCTTCGGACACATGCTTGCTCAAAGAAAAAAGATGCTTGGTAGGGAAGCCAAGACGAAATAAGATGTAAAGTGTAACCGTAAATAAAAGTCAGTTTTTTAAAGTTAACCAATGGAATGATCTATCCATCAATATCTTTATAAGTCTAAATTTTGTCTATTCTTGTAGGTACATTAAAAGGCCGGTGACACGCAAACTTTCAATATTAAAAAAAATTCTTAGGATAGATATACTTTATTAAAAAAATTATCAGGGATAATATGCTGGTACGAAATTGTATGGATAGTTGACCCTGCTGTGCTCTTAACCAAAATACTCATATATTCAGAATAATTACGAAAATTATATTAAATAATACTAAATAGTTATAAAATATTAATTTTGCACATTTTTGTGTATGTATAGAGTCACAAAATTATGTGTTGAGCTCAACCGAATATTATTAAATAAGGTTTAATATTGATGTGGGGATTATAATATAGCAATTAATAAATATGGAAAGGGTTAGTAAGTATATGTAGTGGTTGTTAATATCAATTTAATTATTGCTTAATTAAATATAATGATCTAAATATATTAGGTAACCTTTAATGTATTGAAACTTTCACTTTATTAGTCACATACATTGAATTAAGTATCAATTTCTGAGGAGAAACGTCTGAATAGTAGAATAGCAAATCTTATATGTATATAGACGTTCGAAAACAAATAATAAATATGTTGTTTGACCAAGATTTCCAGTAAAATAATCTCTATTTAATATTTTTTGGACTAAGTGGGTTAAAGGTTTATGATGTTGAGTTATTTATAGTTTGACTGGGTAATGGGAAATGATTTTGGCAAAATATAACATTTTACGTTTTTTAAGTTATATGTTTTATTTTTTTACCCTAAATAAGTAAAGTTCTGTGAATAACATATAGTTCCTTGCTTGCATTCATTCTGAATATATTTTCACGAAATAGTTTAGTACCTACCTACTTACTAAATTTTGACCCTGTTGGGATATGGCCTAGTAGTTTAATATTTAAATATATGTATAGAAGAAATAATAAAAAATGAAAGCTGGCAGATAAAGTGGCTTGGAGCAGAGTGGAATAGGCCCTCTTTATCACAGCAAAATAAAGTAGGTACCTATAATAGGTTTCTTACCTACACTATACAGGTGTGCGCAAACAAATTAATCTTAAGATTTTTAATATTATCCCTTTATCAGCACTGATTTGTTGCCTATATCGTGACTAAATGAGATATATTGATAATATTTATCAGAAAATGTTAATAAATAGCTCTCAATTCTAAAACGAATTAGAATCGCGATAAAGATGAATAAGAAATATACAGCATTGGTGTTGGTGTTCCTGGTAGCTGCGGCTCAGGCCAACAGCGTCAACTTGCAGCAGCCCCTGGTGCCCAGCACTTTAGGGGACGATTCTCAGTAAGTACCCTATCCTCATATTACCCACCTTCATATTGGGAGAAACGGGAAATACACGAACCTTTTTTACGTTGGCTTTGTACACTCAGTGCACTGCGGACCTGCTAGCGGTCGTGTGATGTCAGAGTCCTTGCAGTTTTGGTCCTGAAGAAATCCTACGTTTTGGGACGAAACTGTTAACCAAATCCAAGGTAAAAAGGTTCTTATAAATCCCTTATGTTAGTTCTTATATATAGTACCTACCTAACCTACCATAACAACCTATGCTATATTAGTTACGTCCCACACCTGGGCCTGGGTATCACTAATAGAACCAACGTTTTAGGGCATTTGGTATATCCACCATGTTTACCAGGCGAGTTGGTAATCGCAGTTAGTTGATACCATCAAATGTTACAATTCTCGATTCCCTAATACTGTTTAAAATTCTGTTTTACGACCTTGGTCTAGGAATAGGAAGTTACAAAGTTCTATAGGTTACCCTTACCTACGTATAAAACAACGTATCTACACGTAAATTACTTAGATCAGCACATGTTTAGCCATAGGTTACGTTACGCTTGTAGATCTTGTAGATTTTAATAAATGTGTGTGTAACTATCGGTAATAATTAATATTTTTATTGTAATTGTAGACAAAGATGGGAAGGTTTGGGCCTCACCGCGAATGTAAACGATTACGTGGACAACACCATCGGGCTCATCGTGCCCTTCATCCAGGAGCATGGGCTCGACCCGATGGACCTGCCTGATGTCGTTGAAGGATTTGAAGTCGTAAGTTTTTACATAAGTTCTTTTATTTCTATCTACTTAGCTCAGTGGTGGACCAAATGAATTTTACGAATATAATTCGAAAACATGATTATGTAACCATTAATAAGGGGTTTCTCTACGTGATCGAATCAGAAATGAGGAGATACGTAGAAGAACGCGGGTCACCGACATAGCCCAGCGAATTATCTTTGAAGTGGCAATGGGCTGGCCATTATTGCGAGGAGAACGGATGGCCGATGGGGCCGAAAACTTCTCGAGTGGAGACCATGGATCGGAAAACGCAGCGTCGGACGTCCACCAACAAGATGGACAGATGATCTTGTCAAGGCTGCTGGTTCACGGTGGATGCAGACTGCATCCGACCGTAATACCTGGAGGTCATTAAGGGAGGTCTATGTCCAGCAGTGGACGTCCGATGGCTGAAATGCTGATGATGATGAATATACCTACCAAATACTGCTGTACGCTCCAAGTGGGCAGGCTGTAGAAACTACACCTAAATTTAAGACCTGCTTTGTACCTACACAGTTTTACAACAAATAATTCTTTATCCCCTAAGGCACAATAGGCTGAACTTAAAATATGATCTTCCAGCGCCCCATCCTGATCACATACAGCGCCTGGCTGAAGATCCACGACGGCTACATGACGGGGCTCGTGAACGTCGACCGCAATGGCGACCAGCTCGTCAGCTACTTCGCCAAGATGGTGCGCGTGCGCGTCTCGCTCAACTTCTCCAACATCGAGGTGAGACCAACTCATGTCTTTCTTTTCTTTTCTACTTTTCTATCATTGTATGGCTTATTCACTAGTAAGTGTACCTATTGGTGTTGCTTTTATTACCTATCTCTTAATCTGGTTCAACTTTGCGATTCTGCATTCAATCAAAGTACCTACCAATGATTTTCTTTCTTCTCTTATATTGTGGCGAACGTGACTGACTATCTTTCAGAAACTACGGAACCCTAAAAAGCGAAAAAAAAACAGAAATAAAATAAAAAAACAAGATTATTCCAACATTGTAATTAGGTTTCTTTCTAATTGTAGCGTTATTGTCCATGTGCTTCCATAGCATATGTAGGTACCTACCCATAGTTGTATTGACCTTGGAACATTCAAATTAATTCTAATGTTTGCTTTATCATAGTTTAAAATCAAAACTTATGATTAATTAGTAGGTTCTTAGGTATGATTAGGTAGTTACAACGTAACAAATACCTAGTGATAGATGATAGATATGAATCCATATAAGTCGTTTATCACTATAACTACCTAAATCATGTTTTTAAAATTGTTTTTGTAAACTACTGGTAGATTTATACATGAGATAACAACTGTGATATTAGATAAAATAAGTAGGTACCTACCTGGTTACCATGTTATAATATGTAAAATATTAAAAGAAATAAAATTAGGCAAAATAAAATTAGTAAGTACTTACCTAATTAAAAACTTACCTAGGAACGGGTATAGAAGGTGACATGCAATTTTTGGCTAACATAAATTAAATATTGCTGGACAATTAACACAGCAACACTGTTCTGTGATGAGCTCAAATTTAAGCTTGTGATACGGGTAGGTAGGTACCTACCTACTAATACTATATACAAATACATAAATACTTATAGGTATATATTTTTAATATAGGTACATAAATAATACCCAGACACCCGGAACAACATTTGCAGATAATTCAAATTGTTGACTAACATAATTTATTTGTTTCATTGCGAAAACTGTAGTGGTAACAAATTATTCGTGTTCCAGTTCGTGTACAAATACCTCGTGAAGGTGATGAACATCGGGCCTACGGGCGGGATCCGCGGATCTCTGTCTCGCTTCGTGGTCAACGTCGATTTGCTCCTGGACTTCAACAACGATGAGGTTCAGCTCCAGCAGTTCAGCCTCACTGACATCGGGTACGACCTTTTCTCATCATCATTATAATAACTCATTTAACATCATCTATATTTGTCTATTGTATTACCTACCTACTACTACATCACCAGAGCACGGGTTTCCCCGAAAACAGAATACCTATCTACTTATTGCATACCTACTGAAAGAAGGAATGAAAGTCACGTGACGAGAAGAGCGTTAAGTATGAGAGTAGATGGGTAGGCTGACAGAGGAAAGAGGAAAGAAAGGACATGTTGTGCCGCTGTGCCAACCCCACATAATGTGGGAAAAGGGCAGGAAGATGACCTACGTTATTCTAGGTAGATAGGTAGTTTCAAACAGGTATCCTGTTAGGGCATAGCAATATAAACAATTTTCAGCTTATGCTAAATTTATTATGCTGTTTATTTCCAGTCGCCTCCGCGTCCGCCTGACCGGTAACATCCTGACCGACTGGCTGGTGAACCCCGTGATCGCAGTCTTCGTGAGGATCATCGACACCATCATCATGAAGGTGGTGGAGTCCAACATCCGCTCCGCTGTGCAGGACGGCATCATCCTCATCAACAGCAATGTCAAGGACATCGTCAACTATATTGAATCATTCAACTAAATACTTGTTTCAAGTTTGTTGGATAATTGCTAAATAAATGCTGAATATTATTTTTAAATAAATCGCAATTTTTCCCATTTGTTGTTTTTATTAATATCATAGACATGATCCAGGATTCGTGAAACCACGATTTGGACCAAGTAAAGTACCTTTACTACTTTTTTATGTACCTTTATTTTTTGTTATGTGTTTTTTTGTTTTTGTGTACAATAAAGAGTAATGTATTGTATTGTATTGTAAAGAAAGCTCCGGAAATAACATAATGATGCTGAACAATTCCAAAACTAAAATAAAAAAATATGATAAGAAAATAATAAGTTGAGTTTTTTTAACCTTTTTTGAAAAGTCTCGTTTTAATAATAGCCGTTATAATCAATAAATAAAAAAAAATACTTATAATTATTCACCACTACTCCTAACATATACATTAAAGAACACAATATTAACAAATTATAAAATTTCCTATTTAAAATTAATTTTTCATATAGAACTGAATTAAGAGAAGGGTTCGCCTGTAGCGATTAAAGCCTCCTCCAAGCTTTTCCATTGTGTGCTTGCGCTGTCCCTTTGCTAAAACTAGAGGCGCCATCTATAATCATGAAATAGAGTTACATAATACATAAACGCCATCTATTATCGAGTAGAAGAGTAGGTAGCTTACAGAAGCGCCACCTAGGATCAGTTTTTTCTTCTTCTTTTATTTTTGGCAAACGTGACTGACTCATAGTTTTACCGTCAACCGCCAACTGATCAGTTTATATTTAACTTGATTTGATTTCTTGCCAATGTCAGATTGGCAGTACATTATTTATTTGACGTTGACGTTGACATTTGTCACCTCAACACATGCTTGATAGCGGCGCATGTTTTAGGTGTTGTGTTGTTTTCATTGCAATTATACCTCAAATTGTAATTTACAATGGGTAAAGCGAAAAAAATGAAACCTTCGCAAGTTGGCAAAAATGTAGCCCTAGCGGATCAAATAGAATCAACCCATACAGTGAAATCTAAAAATAGAAATAAGGAAAGAAACAGACACGATGATGACGACGAAGTAAGTTTATTTATTCCTTGTCACAATTTCACCACAGTAATATAAATAAAGGTACTTATTTATATTAATCTATCTCATTGTTTTTTCAGTTTGTTAATGCAGACCTCTCTAAGAAAATTCTAAAAGCAGCAAGGAGGCAACAGGCTGAGCTTGATGATAATGGTGTCGGGCCTTCTCCTGCCAAACATGTTACTTTACCCACTTTCAATGGTATGTATGTACCTTCTAGTTGTCTGTTTAATAAATGTACCTTATGAAATTTAATTTGTTATTCCATGTTTTGCAGATGGAGACTCAGATGCTGATTCAGATTCAGATAGGGATGATTTGGAGCCAGACACATACTATGATAATATTGAAATCAACGAAGAGGATGAAGAAGCCCTTAAAATGTTCATGTCTTCAAAAGCTGAAAAAACTAGAACTCTAGCAGACATAATTAAAGAAAAAATCACAGAAAAGAATACAGAACTTCAGACTCAATTTTCTGATGCTGAAACTTTGAAATTACAGAATATTGATCCTAGGTAGGCTATTTATTTCTCATTCTTACACTGAACCAAAGATAAATTCAGATTTGCAAGCTCTGTCAACTTTGGGTTCTGTCAATGATATGATCCTGTGTAATTAAAAATTTAAATATTCATTTCAGAATAAAAGCCATGTATGAAGGAGTTAGAGATGTTCTCCATAAGTACAGGTCAGGAAAATTGCCAAAAGCTTTCAAAATGATCCCTACCTTGCAAAACTGGGAGCAGATACTATACATTACTGAGCCAACTACATGGTCTGCAGCTGCTATGTATCAGGTAGATTACAATCTATGTTCCTACTAATTACTTCCTAATTATTTACTCTTATGTTTATATACTTTTATGTTTCTTTTTCTGGATTTAGTCAATACATTTTTCTGGATCTAGTCAATAAGTTAGTCAATAAGATGTAGTCAAAAATAAATTTGAAAAACTAAAACAAATTTTGTTTGTGAACAGATTGCCTATTAATAAAATGTGTATTGTTTGTTTAATAGTTATTTGAGAGTAATTAATGTTTATTATATTTCAGGCAACCAGAATATTTGCATCAAACCTGAAAGAGAAAATGGCACAGAGATTTTACAACTTGGTACTGTTACCGCGCATCCGAGATGACCTTGCTGAATATAAAAGACTTAACTTCCACTTGTACCAAGCCTTGAGGAAGTCACTCTTCAAGCCTGGTGCATTCATGAAGGGTATTTTGCTGCCTCTATTAGAAGTAAGTTTAAATTTAATTACAATTTGCTTATGCAGAATAACAGATGGGCTTTGGGAAAGTTTAATATAGCATAGGCAAATGCATAAAATGCTTTTATTTTAAAGTAAATTTTCAACCTTTTTTGTTTTCAGTCAGGAGATTGTACACTGCGAGAGGCTATCATTGTAGGGTCAGTTTTGGCACGCAACTCAGTTCCAGTATTGCATTCAAGTGCTGCACTACTGAAGATTGCTGAGATGGACTACACTGGAGCTAATTCAATATTTCTGCGTATCCTGTTTGATAAGAAATATGCTTTGCCTTACCGAGTGGTTGATTCTGTTGTCTTCCACTTTTTGAGGTTAGTACTAAATTGATTTAGAGTTTTTAAATAAATGAAATAATATCTACTATCAAGTTAATATTTGATTTAGAGTTTTTAAATAAATGAAATAATATCTACTATCAAGTTAATATTACATAATTGTAGGTGGAAAAGATATCAATGTGTATTTTTATTGTTTTGTAGGTTCCAGAGAGATCATCGCACATTACCAGTTCTATGGCACCAAGCTCTTCTTACATTTGCCCAAAGATATAAAGCTGACATCTCTACAGAACAGCGAGATGCTTTGTTAGAGCTATTGAGGAAACAATCACACCCAACTCTAACACCTGAGGTAATATTGGAGTGAATTGAGAGGAAACAAACATTATAAAGATGTCCTCTTTGTATCTGAGAAGACAAGGGCTATTCAGTTTTATCAATAGATGTATTTCCTTCCCTTTCAGATACGTAAGGAGTTGCAGGCAGCACAATGCAGAGATGTTGAAGCTAATGAAACCACATCTAACTTAATGGCAGTTGAATAAGGATAGTGTAAATAAATGTTGTATGTATATTTAAATATTTATTGTAGTTTCTTTTCTTTATTACAGTCTTAGATAGTAGAATTAATTATGTAGATTAACTTGCATTAGACGTAAACTGTTGATTTATCATTGGGAGGTCTACTTGACTTGTAACCAGGTGCACCGGTGGCAAAACAGAGTCATTACATTCACACTTTCTTCCGGAGACATAATCAAATGACCCTACTTTACTCTTGCACTGCTCACAAACAATCTTGCCCTTGGTCCACTGTTCTTCTTCAACTTTAGTCTTAATCCAGTCTGGCAGCCTGTCTTCGGATAAATATATAAAATTCCTTTGGTTATAGCTGCTACATACCAGAGGGTCACAGGAAGCTATGTCGTTAGAAACTATTGATAAGTCGTCTATTAGCACACGCCGGCATTTTTGACATTTTATTACTCCTGGATTTGAAGAAGCCATGAATTTTTGGAAGGTTTGGATTTATAGCGTTTATGATTTTTAGATAATTTATGTTTTGTTTGTTTACTTACGACTAAAAAATTTAGAGGTTATTTCCAAAGAGAATATAATCATAATCACTACGTTATTTCATTCATTCGTTATCTATTAGTTCGTTCATCTGACTATAGACAAAATAGAGCGACTATAATTATCAATGAAAGAGGTCGATGGCTTCCGAATGAATCAATTTGTACTCTATAGTATTTTCATTCAATGGGGCGTTGGCATTCCAAATTTAGCGGCAAATTTAAATTGTATGTTCAATATCAGTTACTAAAATTTAGTAATAAGTATACTAATTTTAAAATTACGAGTTTTATATTCGATAACTAAATAATTGTTGTTGAACGTAAATAAGGAATTTAGGTATTCTTGTGTTTATTTTATATCAGTTATTCATTACTTGTTAATAAAGGTACATAGGTTCATAGGCACCTTCATTGATTGATGATATTTTTAATAAAAGAGCATTAGCGCTGACGGGAGACTTGTAGCAGCTATGAAATGAAACAACATGTCGCATGTGCGTGATAATATATTTCACTGAGCTGAACCCAATCCTCGAGAATTTTGCGCTAACCAATGAATGCAATAAATTAAACTATGTGACTAATGTGCTTGGTGTACATACATGATGAATTCAGCATGTTTTATTACAATAAGTACACTATAAGTAACTTTATGAACTATCGTTCAATAATTTAGTATAAAATGTATTACTTATTTAAAAAGCAAAATGGTAGCTATCAAGAAAACTTACAAAAAATTATTTAGCTCAAACGGAAAAGTAGATAATTAGGTACCTACTATAGCCTATTTTAATATTTTGTAATCAGCTTAGTCTATGGCACATCTAGGCTTACAGCGTCTGGTTGGTACTCGTCTCTAACGTACCTTGGTAATACTTTTTGTAAAATAATGATTGTCTTAAAAGTCTTCAATTTATTCAGCAGATAACACGCAACACGCATTGGAACAATTTTGTGAATAACACGCCTGATTTAACAAAACATAACTACATTATTATTGCAAATACATCAAGTATTATATTTGCAACCACGCACTTATATAAATAACAAGGAATAGGAGATACTTTACACAATAGGTAGGAAATATAGCTTTATACATTCTGTAATGCCTTAGTGTGCGTGCGTGCCTTATCTACAGGTAGGAGTAATATTAATGTAAGCTTATACTTTCTAAGGGCACATACTTAGAAATATTATTGTCAATGGATGCGGGGACTTCATATAGAAGTTGGTAAGTGACCACTTATGGGTAATTCATGGAAAGCGTTACCCGAGTTTTAGATTAAGAAAGCTCATTTGGAAATAGACTTGTTAAATATTCATAAGGGGTTTTAAATGTTTAATTTTATGAGCAAGGTGCTATATTCTTGCTCTATAATTATATTAGGTATTTGGATTAAAATACTTATTTATTTGGTCTGGCACTAGTGCATACAGAATGTATAAATAATATAGCGGACATTGGAGAACTAATTAATTTAAGTGCGCTTAAATTTTCAGCTTAACAATATAAAATTTCGATCACAGACAAAATTACATAATTAATACATGCACGCGTCAACTTTGCGCTTATGTTGTTAAAATATAAAATACTTATCTTATATTTATATATTCTAATATAGATATAATTGTGAGATTATTCGAAGCTGAAACAACCAGTTTTCTGTGACTAAAATATTTCAAGGCAACAATTTAATCAAGCGAACATCTGTTAGCTAGATGACACTTATTACTATTCTTAAAGCTAATTATTTAAGAGGGCAATGCCATTATCAGCTATTTTCTATGAATTTATATTAATCTGCAAATAATTACACAAGCTATCTAATTTATAAAGGATATTTTGATACCTACCAGCAGTTGTTTATTCACCTTGCTGTTTAAATTGAAAAGAAAGCGTTGATAAGTGTCTTATGATAAAATAATAGCTATTTTTATCTTAGACAAATAATAAACGGAGGTAACAAAGGTAGGTTTGTTTGGGATGTACATTATCATAAGAATTAATTTCCTTAAATCTATGTAGCAGCTTCTACGGCAGTTCGATTTTAAACGTAACACTTATTAATACTTACATTTAAACGACTAGCTTTTTAAATATTTAAAATGTGGAAATGCCTTGTGTGTACAGGATTGCATATCATTTAAACATACCTATTTATAAAGCAAAATGGGATGGAAAAAATTACAGATATTTTTGCGGTTGGTTTAGTTATTTAAAAGGAACGAAAACTTATTTAAATATTTTATGATAACCTTATATTAATACAGTTTATGACTAAAGTGTCTTAAACAAAATACACCCTGTGCTTATGCGCTGTAAGTCAAAATTTGTAAATCATATTTTCTTCTAGCGTACTCGACCTAACACCAGGTACATGAAAGTTGCCTTTCCTCCATAAATTTTAAATACGTTAATACATTTTATTTGTTAGTTCTCATTTTAAACCTGTGTATAAAAACAAATAACAGAGACATTATCTGTCCCATGTTTCCCCAACCAATACAAACTATGTCTATTTTTCTTGAAGATTTATATCATTGAACCAATTTTAGTCGTAAGTAGCTGAAATGTAAATTATGTAATTATATTATGTGGTACGTAGGTATATTATTTTATATTAACCCAAGGGAATGCAATGATATTTGAGATAGGTATCTATTATACACTACTAGAAGCAATAACTATGTGCTAGAGTGCTTACATTAGTCATTTGAAAGCAAAGCTATGAATTTAGTAAACTATAGATTCGAGAACATGTGTACAATTGAAAATTGACCAATTTACAAACCTTATCTACCTAAACAGTACTAAGTACAATATTTACATCTAATATTTTTCAAAGAACAAAATATTCTTAGTAGGATATATGCATGTTAATTTTATATTGTTTATTGCACACAATAAAAAAACTTTCATAAAGTTATTATTAGGAATCTAACTATATTGTATTATTTAACATAAATTTTTTTCGTTAATATATAGGTATAGTAAAACCATTTTTATACTGAACGCCCCTCCACCGCGGTTACACGTACATGCAAAAAGGTGTATAGATACAACACACATAAATTGATCTTTGTCATTGGATGTTCAATAACGTATAAGCAAACGGTATCACTTTGACAAACAGATGAGCCAATGTTACAGTAAAGTTGTAGCACGCACACAAGTATATTGATGCAATAGGTACGTATTTCCTCTCACACGTTGAAATTTTCACGGTTTGTGGAGGGGAGTTCATTTTAAGTCTGGATCATCTATACCGATGTTTGTTGAATTAACCAGCAAAAATCACATGCATATTTCCTATTCGAAATATTTACCTATTCTCAGTAACTAAGGTAAATTATTTAAACAAAAATATGTCTCGTGCGAATTCGTTAGTATTTTCAATTGCAAACTTTCAAATGATAATTCTGTATCACGGAAGATACAATGAGTTGCACATTTTGTGACTGCGTGGATATAATAACCATTTTATTTGGCATAAATGTAGATTATATACCACCTAGTTGTATATGTGGGCTATTTTATTTATTAATTATAAAATCTTTTTCTTCATTTTTATGAATTTGAGCTCATTAAAATAATCAACAAATCGTTGAACCAAATTAAATGTTTCAACGTAACTTGATCCAAGCAACAATATATAATAACACAACCATTTATGTGATCAATAAGTACAAAGTGAATGAGCACTATCTGAATACACCTTAAATTATATGTTGAGGGTTTTACCTCTCTGAAATACAACTCATTACTCTTAGTAATATAAACGCCCTTTTCTTATTGCTTTCAACTGATATACACTATATTTCAAGTAGACCCTATCTGTTAATGATACAATTCACGAACAAAAGGAATTTGAGCAAAATCCAAATTAGATTTGCTTAAACCTAAGCATTGGTAGGTATAACTTAACCTGTATTCATATATTAAACAAAATAATTTATTTAGCTGAGGTGTATTCGATTTAGTGTCAAAACCCAATTCATGAAATCTTTTAGTGATTGCAATGTGTTTTTCACAATGCATAGAGTAGATAGGTACCTTTATCGAAGGAGTCCTTATAAACGCACTTCCAAAAGGAGCATTCTAATGAACTCACAACAGTGTAATTATACAATACATTACCTACTCAGTAAAGGCAAGGAGCAAGGACGGGTAGGAAGCGTTCATAGTAAGGTACTCTCTTCTGGAAATACATTTCACGGTTACGTAGTCTTTCAGTCTTATTAAGCCTCGACAGTTTAGCGGCCGAATATCTATATATTAATTTATGAAGACAATAAACAAATTGATTCCTTCCTTACGAAAACCGAAAATAAATGTCAGATAGTGCTATTGAATCAGAGAGATATCATAATAACGCTGTAATAACTTAAAATCAAGCACCCAATAAATCGATCACTTATTGCCTTTTCTACTACTCCAGTAATTTACTTAACAATAAATGATTGAAGCCCTTCACTTAGTTCATTTGCTGGACAATTCGTTCATCGAATTAATCATACTCACTCTTTTTATACAAATGGACTCGACGCGGGCGATTGCGCCCGCCCACGAGATCTAGGACGTCAGTTTAGGCGTAACAGAAGTACAAAATTGGTCCATTGGTCGGGGCCGCGTCATAGGAAGCTTCTGTCGTCGAGTTGGAAACGCAAGATTCGCCGGCAGAAGTGGAATCGCGTTTGTGCGAGGCGGATGTTCGGGTCCGCCGTGAGCGAGCCGCAGGACGCGCACTCCGCGAGCGAGCGCGTCTCGGGCGGGGTCGGCGCGCTCGTCTCGCTGTCCTCACACTACCTGTAGAAGGAGTGCGAGTGCGGCGGCGGCGGCAGCGCGGGCGGCAGCGGCGCGTGCGGCTCCGACGCCGAGCGCTGCACGCCCGGCGCGCGCGAGCCGCCGCCGCCGCGTCCGGCCCCGTTCCAGTTCCACTCCCACTGTCGACAAAATCGCATTCATATACCTACCTACCTAGCTCAAAATGATACAAAATAACTCTGTACTATAATATGATTTAAAATGGGCTGTTTGCCATTTGTTGGTTTCCGAGTTTCTCGATATTTCGGTACAGCTTCATGCGCCATGATCACAAAGGAACTGAAGTTGTAAGAATCCAAAAATTATTCCTCACGCTGTTTGTCGAAGTTTCGAACACTGTTAGTATTATGTCGCGATAGCGTTGCGTTCGAGTGTGAAACAGGTCCCAACTCTAGTGGAGAATCGCCACTAGGGTTGGGTAAATAAAATGTGTTAAAACATTATAAATACCTCATTATATCGTCATCAAATTATAGTGGTAAAAGTTTAAACAACTACTATTGGAAATGGCTCACGTCATTCGCTGGAGGCACTGACAAAGACGTCTTCGGCAGCACCGTGGAGGGGGTATGGACCTGCGGCACTGCGTTGTGCGCGTGCGGGTCGCGTTGCTGCAACAGCTGCAGGATGCGCCGCACGTCCGCCGTGAGCCCGCTCTCCAGCGCCGCCACACGGCTGCTCAGCTCGTCCAGCCGAGTCAGCACGGTCGCCACGGACGCGCCACTCCCTGATCCTACGTTTTGATATTGCGGCGAGACAATATCCTGGAATTTTACAGCAAAATTAAATCACAGAAATGGTTATTGTTATTACGAAGCTAAAAGTATTTTATTAAATAATGCGGAATTCGATTATACGGTGCCGTGTGGTAGAATATATTCCCCACCACCGTCTCTCTTCCTGAGGGTTTCGTCAAACCGACTAAGAGACCAGACCAGAAGATAGGCAGCAGCGTCGAAACCCGTGTCCAGTTGTAGGACGTTAGTTAGTTAGTTAGGATGGCTCAGTTTTCCGATTTGCTAGTATAACCAGCCTAACTCCATC
The DNA here is from genome assembly GCA_963691955.1 of Chloroclystis v-ata. NCBI lineage: Eukaryota > Metazoa > Arthropoda > Insecta > Lepidoptera > Geometridae > Chloroclystis > Chloroclystis v-ata. The sequence continues at coordinate 11,438,268 of OY829905.1, forward strand.
CAAAAGCACAGAATCCTCCTGAAGTCTTCACAGGCTTCACGGAGTGACCTCGGGGTCTCGAGGATTTGTAGGACGTAGTAAGGGTTGTTATGAATTTGCTTCGGTATGCGTGAATTTAGAAAATTAAGGGACATCCTTACTGACCTGCTGTGTTTGCGCGCGATCCCCGCTGAAGGGTAAAGCGGCCGGGCGGCCGGCCTGGTGCAGGTTGACGGCGGAGTGCGGCGCCGAACGGCAGGAGACGGGGCGCGCGGCCGGCGCCGGCGACGAGAGGATGTCGTCGCAGGACGCGTGCTGCACACTCGCGGCCGGCGGACTCGGCGTCGCGTTCGTGTAGTACGAGCTCGGGTTCGTGCTGAGGCTGGATACGGGGAGCGTTGCGCTGTGGGCTGGCGTGCTATGGGAAGATGTGTTATTTTACGACGCGACGTATTAACTAGACTTCTCAATTTATTGGTTTTGGGATACAAAACGTATGAAATAGTTATGCTAGGTCATGTGTCATGTAAGATCAGCGGCGATTTCGTGTAAATTATTACTTCATTTTGTTCGAGTTCGCATTGGTGGTTTCGTTAATTTCATGGTGGAAAACCAGTTTATCAATGATTAATATAAGTTACCTGATCGCGGGCTCTCCGCCTCCGCACGCGCCCGTGAGCGGTGACGTGTCGTGCAGCGGCCCCACCGACGACTGCCGCCGCACGGCCGCACGACTCCTATAAGTCTGAGGCGTCGATTGGGCTGGAATAACGACCGTGTATCAACGCGTGTAAGTAACAAAAGAGGTCTGTATCTGTGATATTACGTATGCAAGGTAAATTTGCTGTTTAAGTTTTCGTTTTATTGAAATTAGAAAATATGTTATTAATCTGTACAGTCTTGATCGTATTTATGTAATTCAAATCAGATGAAAACTAAGGCTCTTCTAACCATAACATGCACTATAAAGTTGAATGCATACTTACAGTACTTGTTGTGCAGCGGCTGGTGTGTTTTATGATGGTAGAGGTCTGGGAAGCTCCGTTTAAGTTGCGCTAGCATGCCTGCACACAAGGGCCGCGCTCAGAGCCGGGCGCCGTACTCAGAGATTACGGGGCACACAAATTTAACATAGCTCTCATACAACGATTCAAATACTTAATGTAAGTTATATAAAGATTTGTGCCCCGTGGAACTCTCGGTCCGTCGCAATCATAAAGGAATAAATAATAATAAGTATGTAAGGAAACAAGCGAACATCATGCGGCTTAAATAGGATGTCTTCTGGTCTCAGTATTAGGTTTGATAGCTCTTAAATTATTGATCCATCATGTTTAATCAGATCGGTTATTTAAGATATTCTATAGCTGTACATAGCAGTTTAGCTTCGAGCATTTCGACGGAATTCGGTTTGGTCTTCAAAATACCATGTACTTATCGTCTTTAAGTAAAATAAAGTTAACAACAAATAAGATAATAAACAAAATGCATAAAATTGATTCATTCATATCTATGTGTATCATCTACTCTATGAATAGAAGGATAGAACACGCTTCGACGCAGTCCACGCATTATTTATTTAATGTGGCCCGAACGATTGCGTGTGTAATCTGAATAAAAAACATTCCATGGTGTGATGGTCTAGTGCTTACCTGTTATGGAGTTTAGGGTTGTTGAGCGCTGTTTACTGAAGTTAAAGTTAAGCGGGGTTACGTCCTGGCCGGCTTTTTCTGCGGAAAATTCTAGAATTCCCCGACTAGCCGGCGACTCAGTCTCGTCGTCGCTACATTGCGAGTCCTGAAATATGTGAGGTGTATAGCTATAGTATTGTTTAGTCCTAACCTTTGAGATACATAGATAATGTTGACAACGTTCTTGACATAGAATTAGCTGCCATCTCTACAGACTTTATAAAGTTCACCTTTCCAAATATTTTACCGAGTTTGTACACAATTGCAGGGTCATATAAAAGTATAGTAAACTCTTCTTTTTCTTCTTACCCTTTTCCCAGCTATGTGGGGTCGGCACAACACGTTCTCTCTCTCCACTCTCCTCTGTCAGCCGTCATATCTACACTCACTCCTTTCTTACACATATCATCCTTCACACAGTCCATCCATCTTTTCTTTGGCCTACCTCTCCTGGCATACCCATCTACTCTCATACTTAACATCCTTCTCGTCACATGACTTTCATTCCTCCTCATAACATGCCCATACCACGATAACCTATTGCTCATCACCTTATCCGTCACTGGCGCTACTTTCACACTACCTCTAATAAAAGTATAGTAAACGGTGCTTTTAAATAGAATAATTATTGACTTAACGTAACGTAACAAAAATTTAAAATTGAAATGTTGTCTGGATTGTTGTTCACAAGTTCTCAAATATATAGATAACAAAAGTTACATAAACATAACATTAAGTATAAAATATTCTCGTTAACATAGAATGAGCTAACCACTTTCTCTGCGAATGTTTCGGTGTGTGGTCGCCGCGTGGTGCGCGCGTAGGCCTCCCGCAGCAGGCGCGCGTCATACGGGTTCTCGTAGCGCATTCTGCGACGGGGCTCTATGCCGGTCAGTTCCTCCTGAAATAATAAATCAATATATCTTGACAATTCACACAGCAACGTCTAGCCCCGTGGGAAGGTCAGAGCCTGTGTTACGGGTGCTAGATTTCTGATAGTTTTATATGTTTATTTTTCGAAGTATAATAAAATTTAAATAGATAATTAAAATACATGATTTGGCAGGGTAGGTACACACGTAAAAAAGACTGAGGCTGAATCGATAACTTGGGATAACTCCGGTATAATAGATATGTTTATCAGCTATAAAAATTCTGCTTTCCTAACTGCTCTCAAAACTCTAGGTAATGATTTAAAAAGCTAACAATAAACCTCACAAGTTTAGCAAGAGAACGATATAAATATTATTGGACAATTGCGATAAAATGCTTACACAACGCATATTATAACAGATCTCTAGATTGTTGACGAAGGACGATCGGAACTCGGGATAGAAGTCCAGCACGTCCAGTAAGTCGTCTCGGTGGACGCGATGCAGGTCGCAGTACGTCAGTGCACGCACTCGGCAGTTACTGCGGCCCACCGTGGGGTGTATGCATGGGTTCTCCCCAAATATGTCGTCTTTCCCTGCAAACAAAACAATGTTAATACACGACTGATTGTTTAATAAGCACCAGATCTGTCGTATACGCATGTTATTTAGTAATTGGTCAAAATAGATCCATAGTAACCAAATGGCAACATAGCTTATCATTCTGAATATAGTAGGTAAATATATTTTATTTCTAGTAATTTGAAAGTTTTACTTGTATACGAAAGTAAGTCATTTTCACCTTCGCAACTTTTATCCTAAAGGTAATTCGACCAATATCTTGTAGATAAACTTTAATTTAGAGGATTTTCTTCAAACACATATAGTAGTTGGGGTTTTAAGTAGACAAAAATACTAAATTGTAAAAGATCGTAAACTATATACTTACCTAAAATAGCCATAACAATATCATCTTTTAGGATCTCAATGGAGCCTCTTGAGACAAAATATAGCGACGTTAGAACGTCGCCACGATGTACTAAAGTTTCCCCCGGCGGGGCATGAGTGGTCTTAAATCTTAGTGACAGGGCTCTGCAAGTATGAAACATGGGAATTTGTTAGCTTCGGTCCGAAGCCTTTCCGAAGTTTGTCTATTTGGACTTTATAATAATTAAGAAAATATAAGGCGCTCGATGAACAATTGGATGTTGGTGTGTTTCGGTGAAAAAGCTGACCCAAACGGGCAAACGTTACGAAGTGGAACGTTACGAAACCTGTCGTAAGTGAATTAATACAGTGATGGATGGATACAAACTATGTAACATGTTTCATGTATTACTTATGAAACTCGGAAATATTAATAGTACCTATATATTTTTATAAGTGTTACGAGTATGTACATAAGTCAAATTTTGATATATTTACCTCAAACAACCCGGACTAGCACCTTCAAAAGCTGAACAATTCGCAAGTAAGTTGCGGTTTAAATGTAAACAAATATCTGCTTGTAGGCATTCAGGGAACCCCTTGAGGAGGCTGGACGTATCAATGCCATTCGTGTAGCTCCACGCATGCTGGAAGTACTCCTCTAACCTTTGCCGAAGAGGATTGGCAATCTGAAAAAATAACAAACATAAACACTTTGTCTTAAGAGTAAAATGACGCCATCAGTATGTTTTCTTACCTGATGAAATCGAATAAACTCTCTCACTCTTAAAATTTGCGTATGATAACGGGCAGTGCCCGAGTACAGTCTTTGAATGATCGCCGATACGTTACCGAAAATACTAGCGTACATAAGTGCTGCAACACATTGATCACGTCAATTACACGAACACAATAATGACAAGGCAGAGAGCCAGACAAAACCATACTCACATCCTACAAGCATAACGAATATCGTGAACCCTTTCTCCAAGTCGGTGTTTGGTGCCACGTTGCCAAAACCGACACTCGTTAACGATGTGCAAGTAAAATACAAAGCTGTGATGTATCGTGATCTGCAATATTTATATCATATTAATTTTATTCATATTCCTAGACCTAACAAATGCACGAACAAATGACTGTGCCATATATATTTATTGCGCTTCTGTGCTCACCTCATTGAAGGTCCTGTAGAGTTGTCATAAGTGGCTTGAACGTCGTTAGCGAGAGCATCTAGCCAACCAATAGGTGCTTGAAGCTGAGGGCGTTCCCAGCTCCCTATAGCATACCTGTAGAAAAGAGAAAGTTAAGCCACACATTCATGCATGCTCCTAGTTGAGGGTGTTGTTGTTTGCTTACCACAAGCAAGCAAGCCAATGCGCGATAAGGACGAATGTGGCCATAAGAAGAAGGAGGACGGCGGTACCGTATTCGGAGTATCTATCGATTTTCCTCGCCACTCGCACTAGCCGGAGCAGGCGAGCCGTCTTCAAGAGCCCGATGAGCGTCGTCGTCTGCAACCACAGCACCAGTCAGACCTCCCTCGCACTCTAGCCAAATACAGCCGCAAACCCAACAAGCGGTATATGAATCGTTCGCTTAGAACTAAATTAGCATCAACGAGGCCTCGCAGCGAAACTCACGCTATCTAAGCAGGTATTGCCTATTAAATATGCCTTCGAGCTGAACCAAACTTAGTATTAGTACTTTGCAGAGTTACAAGCAATTATTTAAATCTATAAATTAGCAGCTTCGTACAAATGCGGTGCATACAACTGTTCGGAAAGTTAATGTATTAAAGTAGTATGTAAAGTTGGCAAATTTGTTGTGACCTCATTGCGGTAAAGTAATTAATTTGATATCCTTTGTATGCCACTGGATGTATGTTGGTTTTTAGTTGATTTCATAGCAAAAAGATGTAATTATTTACATAAATATTGTGTTATTAAAACGCTGTGCACCAACACACTTGATATAAACAGTGCTTCTCACACGGATTGCAATAACCTTGATGAAACTTACCTAATACCGAGCCTGCTATATTTTACTTACCTACAAGTGAACAAACCAATTTTACAGGCTTCAATTAATCTTAAAGACATATTTGTGGTATTAAGAGATTCATGAGAAATTTTGTATTAAATGACTAAACCTAAATTAGTAACTAATATTATCAATATATTTTTTCTTTTCAGTCAAATATTTCGATAGGTACCTATAACTGGAAAAATATGAGTTTCAGTACCCAATCACTGTACTTTTAGTAAATTAAAACTAATAACAATTTAAAATATATTTTTAATAAAGTTTTGATTATTTAATGGAAAGGATTGTTCAAAAGGAATGGGTTAAACGAAAATAATGAGAAAGTTTTGTGTAAATAATTTATTAAAATAATAAAATAATTGAAATACACAAAAATAATGAAAATAAATAAACATAATCATCTGTTTGTATCTTAACTTACGACAAACACGATTCATTAACTGTTATAACTTGTTTAAAACATATCTTCGATAGTACATTGAGCATGGCCACGGTTGGGCCGGCTGGTGAGGTGATATCGTAATCTTCAACTGGATGTAAGGTGGGTGCCATATAAATTATCATATGTATAATCGATTGATGCTAATAAACTGGGTGCTTCTTGTAGTGAATATAATGCGTATTTTGATTTGTAGGTACAAAAGTTCGTCTGGGAAGTGTGAGCGTATTGCTACCAAGCTCTGTGCATTTTGTGACCTGTATAGGCACTTTCCGTATAAAAAGCCAATGATTATGTTCTTAATAAAATATTCATCCAATAGTTTCGCTGTGAACTTTGCACACCAGTTTACTTAGGTACCCTACTTATCGTTTTAGTAATAAATGATACATTACATTCAAAATGCTACAACTTGTCTACTTTTTACGGTAAAAGTTTGATCCAAATTAGGTCATTTTCAATCTATATTTCAAGTCTGTCAAATATAGTTAAATTAATTACTAGATATTGATAATCTACCTAGGGTCGTAATCCATTACTTAACTACATATAATCTATATCTAAGGAGATGGAGAAATATATACCAATCTCCAGTCGCATAAACATATTACTATATGCGATCGGTTATTGCTTCCGTGCTATTGCTAATCGCAGATGTTGTTCTCAAGTTTTCGAGTCGGAATATTGGATATCTTGGCATTCATAAGGTACTAGGTGGGGTCTTGCGTAAAGTTTGCCATAAACCCTGCAGCCAAGCTCGTGATATAGCAAGTGAGCTTTATTAGATGTTCGGAATGGTGTAAGATTCGAAAATGATTAACATTTGCTCATGGGAAGCGTCCACATCTTCCTTAACGCATTCACTTTGTGGATTCAATGGCTAGTGGAAATTAATGAATAAAATATGTCAACTAAAATGTTAATAGTGGCAGCAACAGAAAAATAGTTCACAAAGATGGTATACCTCATCACTTTCCAGCCCCTGCTGTAACAAGAAATGGTATTACAAGTTCAATACGCACCCACCTTTGGGCATTTCGTAGACCTACGAATGAACATCAAAATAAAATTACAAAATTATTAAACCTTGTAAAATAAAATAATAAGTGATGATAATTGCTTACTCAACCAAATTAAAACAAAAGAGGAAAATTTTGAACAAATGATACCAATATTGCTTTTTAAATTTGTTTTAAATAGTTGTCGAAATTTGAAAATAATTGTTTATGATTTGTTGGTTAATGTTGACCGTGTCTGCCTGCGGCTGCAATGATTGCATTCCATAACTACTTGTGCTTGAATATAACCAGAGTCTCATTTGTCCGAAACACTGCATTGTCGCGAACTACCCACCGAAGAAAGCAACCTACAACGAATATACAGATTGCGCGTTTTCATCTTGGAATGACTATCGCAGAACCCTTACTTGACCTACTTCGTATTATAAACTTGTGACCTGTTTTAAGTAAACTGTAGATTTTGAACATTCTAATAAACATTGTTCACCGTATTTACCTTGAATAAAACGAGTCGTATCAATCCCTTTCTTCTCCAAGCTTAAACCTATTATAATTTATATATATTCTAGTTCGTTATTAGATAATATATGTATTTAAATGGTAATTAAATTCGGACAATTGATCATCTGGCCCACCGGGAAGAACTAATGCACTTGATCGGTGACCTGAAACAGTGCGAATCCATCTCGATTGAGTGCAGTGGCGGATTTAGAAATTTGCCGCTAGTAGGCCATTAAATTTTTGCCGCCCCTACTGTCTTTTGAAATTCAATAAGTAGGTACGTTAGTTTAATCTCGTTATTAGTATGTATGATTATGAACTTAATGATAAATAGCCCGGTCAAAATAGACATTCAAGTTTATATAACCTGCGCAATTAAAAGTGAATTCTGTAAATGGCGGCGGGTAGGTATGGTACGGTTGGCAAAACAATTTCTCAAACAGGCCGGCGTCACGACGAATTTCCCATACAAACATAATACCAAAATTATTTGTAATTCGAGCATATTTCCACGGTATTATTGTATTATTATTATCTAAATAGTATTTTTATCTAGGTCCCTACAGAGTTTTTTTTACAAAATACTTATTTTAAATTAAATTTTTTTTTTAGTAAAGTAAAGTAAAGAGTTTAAACAACTTTGCGTTATAAACCCGGCGCTTTTATAAAGGTCCTCAATGTGATCATTCATACGAACGCTTTTAAATCACTTTCGTCTCGTCCCTCGCTTTAGAAAGCCGTGGGAATTTTGTTTTGCTAAATAACTAGCTATAGCGATTTGTGTTGCTAGAAGAAGAAAGAAAAAAAGGACATTCTGGGTACATCCTCTGAATGAACAGAGATACTTAAAATAACAGTTTGTGACACTGTACGAAGATTCGACAAGTATACAAGATTTGACGAATTATTGGAATATTTCTACTAATACTCATCGTACTAATCGCAGCGCCGGCGTTTTTTTAATAGTGTGAATAATAATAAAAAGTTTCATACGGCCTATTACCAGCACTTTTCGTTGAAAATGCAACACTGCTCGATAAAAAAGCGTCGCGTTTTAAAATCGCCGACGTGTGAACACGTACTTGGGTATGCCTAAAACGTATTTGAACGCTTTTTTAACGGACGTTAAAAAAGCTCTCGTGCGAATTAGGCCTGACTGACTATTTTTTTGTAGCGCGTACTTCACTGTGTGAGTATAGACAGCGATAGAGAGTGAGCGAGAACGCATGCGAGCGGACGCCATTTATAATTCGCTTCTATATGTGCGCAGGTTATATTACTTCGCACCTTGCTGAAAATTGGCATAAATGTTGGGAACCCTATTACAAACAATTTGTCAAAAGTCCAAATGGTCCACAGGCGTGGAAAAAAAGTTATTCAAGGTCAAATGTTGTAAAAATCAGTTTTTTTGGTAAATATCTAATTTCCTGTTTTTTGCTACTTGTATTTGTGTTCTCCGCCCTCTATCTCGAAAACGGTTAACCGTATGACAATTTTTTTAAACAAAATTAGTAGGATGAAACGGGTAACACTATGATTTAAATGTTTTTTTGCCGGATAGGGGAACATATAAAAGCGGTAAAAACCGGGATAACGGACCACGAAATTTGTAGGACAATAGATAATTATCTTGAGATATAACATATTGTCCTACAAATTTCGTGGTCCGTTATCCGGTTCTATATCCTTGATTTTTTTAATCCTTGATATCTCTGTTAGCTACCACAATCGAGAGTTGGGTATAGGATACTTGAGATATAACATATTGTCCTACAAATTTCGTGGTCCGTTATCCGGTTCTATATCCTTGATTTTTTTAATCCTTGATATCTCTGTTAGCTACCACAATCGAGAGTTGGGTATAGGATATCTTTGGACGTCTCATCGAAACGAAGCTACTCACCAAAAATTAGCTTGATAGTAATCACTTGATTTCCATGTTCTACGGATCCCGGACTATATATCCAAGTTTGGATAAATTATGCTCCAAATTCTGTTTTCGCAGTAACAAAGATAGACTAAAGAACCTAAGCATATATTACAGTGCGTTTATTAATTGTTTATTTATATAATTATGGATTGTGTACACACGTATAATTATAAAAAAAATCTGTAAAAAAAAATTGCTATATTTGCCGCCCCCCTAAATCTGCCGCCCTAGGCACTGGCCTACTTGGCCTAATGGTAAATCCGCCACTGATTGAGTGCCACCTACGATAAGGTGGTCGAAGCGCTAATCAAGACGAATTTGTATTTCACAGGCCGCGGTGTTACGTACTTGCACATTGAATCATCTAATACTTTAATTTTTGTGTTTATAAATAAATAAAAATAAATAAATATTACTGGACAATTTTACACAGCGACATCTAGCCCCGTGGTAAGCTCGAAGCTTGTGTTACGGGTGCTAGACTTCTAAGTTAAGTTATAAGTTGTGATAATGTAAAAAGTAGAGAAATTCAGCTCACTTCATCGGTATCGGTGCCGAAGAGGAGCAAGTCGAAGGGTATGGCCGCGACGAGATCAATCAGGAACCAGCCGCGTAAGTAATGCATGGCTATTTTGGCGGGGTCAGACTCCACTTCATCACCTATATCCACGTACGTCGTGCGGAAGTTTATAAGTATGTCTACTATGAATGTCACATCCACTGAAAAACAAAAATGAAGTTATTATCGTTGACTATCTACAACACAACACTAGGTACATTATTGGAATTCTAATATTTATTGACGACCTCAACAACAAAAAAAATATGATCTGCAGGTATTTGTACGGGTGTCTGGATGTATATATATGTATATTAAAACATCTATCTATGCATTCATATTATATTAACTTTATCAGAAATCAAGTACCCGTTACAGAAGCTTCGAGCTTACCACGGGGCTATAATGTTGTTCTTTGAATTGACCAGCAACTTATTTATTTATTATTTATGAGGTTATTACCGATCATATCGATGACTACAATAGGATCCTCGCCGAAGCGTTTCGACTTTTTGTCGAAATCTGGTTCATTTAGTTGAAAGGCGGCTACGTACGGCGTAAATATAGCGGTGTAGATAACCAGTATTAGGATCAACCAATCCCAAGCGGCCTGAAAATATCAAATAGATAGGGTTACTTAGACATGCATCGCGCTATCAATATTTATGGGCCATTTAGGTTATGTGATCATTTACTTCCGTGAGCTTTTATATCATCTACTTCTATTTATTTAGTTAAAAAATTACTAAGTTTAGTGTCTTATACACCTAAAGTGCTTATACGTATATATGTGACCCTGAAATTGCCTAAAACCCAAAATAAAATAGATTGCCTAAAATGAAACCGTACTTTTTTTATCGATCGAAAGCTATATAGGTAACGTAAACACTTATAAAATATATAATTTTCTGCTAAAGAAAGCTTCTTGATCCGCTCATAGTTAGTAATATTTTAAATGACTAAACGGTATTAGTATAAGCGACTAGAAATTGTGTTGCGCTTTCGCGTGCTGGGACCGAGGCCATTGCGGCAAACATTTTTTTACATTCACAGTTTATATGTTAGCATTAGCAATTAGCATGCACAGTGTTTGACGTCAGAAATAATTGTACTGTTGTTCCTACTGCCATAAATTTATAATAATTCGTATCTAATTATACATAATGTATCGTGTTTTAAAGGTTACAATGATAAATCACATACTTATATTGCGACAGTTAAGAAGTCGATCAAACAGAAAAATAATCAACTATTCAAGTTGAGTACAAAACTTATTTTTTTGATAGAAAATTTTAGTTTAGTGTCCTCGAGTGGGAATCGAACCCACGTTTTCCAGGATACATCTGGCTGCGTTGACCACACGCTATCGAGGACTAACATCATGAGCTCGAGTTTATTCTATGCTTGATATTTAAGCATTTATATTACAAAGACTTAATAGTTACCTTGTAAGGAGAATGGTGGAGGATAGTGCAAGGGTGTGAAGGTTGCGTGGTCCCCTTGTGACCAGGAATTGTCGCTCCCAGGGACAGTACCTACGGACAATCAAATTACTTTGTTATTAGACAAAATACAAAACGTGTTAAGGAATATAACACAATGTTATAGGTTACAGGTATAATGATGAAACAACTGTGCAGCAGTTTGACCAGATTTTTTTTGCCAACTCTTAATTTGTGTTATCCTGATAAATTATATAAAACGGTTTAATAGATTGTATTCGATGCTGTTACAAGCGACATCTTCACGGAAAATATCATCTTTCTCATTCTTCTTAAGAAAAGAAATTATCGGATAAAGAAATTAAAAAAGGTAGAATATAAAATAAATTCTAATAAACCTATCTTACCACGATATGTTCGAGATATTTTAGAAACAAAAAGATAACTGCAGCCGTTCATTACATTTTGTCTATTTACACTATGCTGAATAAAGAATTAATAAAAGACATGCAGCAATTTGGATGCAAGTTATCTAAAATGAAAACCAAGCTATGTCTGCCTGAAGTATTATGATGAGAAATAAAATTTTCATAGAATACCAACTAATTATGCTAATGGTATGTTTTTATTTATAGTAAATAACATGGTAACAACTGTACAGAGTAGAGTGTTATCGGGACCACATAATTCGCTTTCATCGTCTTGATTAATTAATGTTCGCCATCAAGTGTCCTGGATTTCATCTACGCAATACAAGTGGCGCAGGCTGGAGCCACTCAATTCAAGTAAGTAAATAAATAACTCACTCGTTCGCACTGCTTGCGCTATAATATTCATCACTAAGCTTGACGGTAATGACGTGGCACCAACGATGTACTTAGCTTGGCAAGATTATATGTGTATTTAACGTCAAACAGAATACGTAAACGGAGAATTTATGTTTGAATTTTGATGGAGTAATCCGTAGTATTTGTTCAAGACGTTATGGATAAATCTAGTCAGGCAGAGAGAATAGAGTTACCTCCTTGCCGATGGCCGGGAGCCCGTTGAGGCCATTACAGGGCGGCGGTTCGAGTCGTACGATGCTCTTGCGCGAGCCGCGGAAGCTGGTGTCGCGCACGCGCACCGAGGAGCGCCAGGTGGAGAGCGGCGGGTCGTCGCGCGAGCCGCGCGCGGAGGCGGTGCGGCGCGACGTGGTGAGCGCGCCGCCGCCCGCCGCGCACGGCGTCAGCAGCGGCGCGTCCGGCGGCCCGCGCTCCTCCATGCCGCCGCGCCAACGCTCTCACCGGAACCCACCGTGCTCCGACGCCTCCAAGCTCTCACATTCCAGCACGGACCGCTCGTACGCCGTCGCCGACTCGAGGAGTGCGATCGCCGTGTTTTGCATAGATGCGCACTCTAATCCCTTTTACACTTCCGAAACCTCGCCTGGCTCTGTTTCGGTAATCGAACGCGTTACTGAGCCGTTTGTTCTGGATTCATGATAGGCGATGTTTAGATAGCATGATTTTACATATTTTGTTGCGATAGCGATACGAGTGCTGAAGGTAAGTATTAATAGATTTGTTTGTAAGAGACAAAGCAAAATAATCTACAAATGTTCGCTAGGTTTAGCTCGAGTGTATAGAGCGTAATTAATAGGTAGGGAGCTAGGAGCGGCTGAAAGCTGTGAGCGAGGCCGGGCCTCATTCAAGACAGTGTGTCAATAGCCGGTGGTTCTTTTCATCTTTTATACCGGAACACGTTCAGCTGCGAGTGAGCGAGTCTGTTAACCTCTGCGTTTTACGAACTTTATTTTGCATCTCACATTTATTTAAACGTTGTTGTTTTAAATATAACATATTTTGTCGTATTTTCATACTTTTTAAAATATACAACTTTATATTTATTGTAACGATTATATCATCGTTACCAAGCACATAAACGTTTTAATATTTATTTTAATTTACAATTGTTAGAAGCCATCGACATTATATAAAAGGAATATTGAATGACATTAGCTACCCATAGACTAACGTTCGTTCCTGCCGGAATGTACAATCCTTACGGAATGAACGCCAGTGTATGTGCAATAGCGGAAAGAATGACGGTATTATAACACCGCGACCCTTCAAGTCGTGTTTTATTTCATCCCGTCGCTTATCTGTACACGGGATAAGCCGGAAGGAATGAACGTTAGTCTATGGGGGGTTAATATCATTGTTCAGTATATCTTCGAGATAATAACTTTTGGGAGTTAAATCGTAATATTGTTTAATATCGGTAAGTCAACGCGATAGCATTTTCCATTCAGGTCGTCGACAGCAGTCTAGACAACAGTGAGATCGATACGATAGAAGTAGCTATGTTGCCAGAGCTTCCAACTGCAATATATCTTTGAATGTGTAAACGGAGACTTTCATGTTAAATTCAAGAACCAGGCTTTGTTTATGTTGATTTAACAAAAGGAATGATAAATAGAGAGTTGATTCGAATGATCTACTTTACGATGCAAAGCAGTAACACTATTTTTGAAAAAATGTAAGCTATGTATGATTTCTTCAGCTTATCTCTAGCACCATTGGTCAGCGTCAAATGTACCTGGCGTTGGATGGCTGTGATGGGAGGGGCTACTACCTCTCATCATAAGGTTTGCACAGTCATGGGAATGATGCAGTTATAGCGTTCTATTGTTATCGCAAAAGTCAATCGATTAAGCTCTAAAGCATAGACATTTTTCAATAGTCATTCATCAGTACTCTAAGAAAAACAAACCACTATTTTCATACAATTTTCTACAAGTAGAAAGTCTTCAAACATGATAAGCTATGGAAGATTTTATATTCCTAAAACATGATTAACTGCAAGTTCAAACTACTGTCCTAAAACTGTAACAGTATTATGTAGACAAAGGAAACCATACCATGGTAGTCATGACTCCAAGCATGGGTCGCGTTTCCCCACGAGATCTATCGAGTTAAACTAACAAACAAATGGAAATTATACAAATAGCTGAGCCTGCAACCAAAATAAACTAGAAAACACCTTCGACGATTGACGCACGGTTCACTTAACGAACTAAGCACTGGATTTCAACACACTCCGAGCTCGAATTTAATTTCATGACTTATAAAAGCGAGCTAAAACCTCGTTACGGTAAATAGTTTAAAAACAAATAAATAATCGTTATCACAGCGCAACAAAATCTGTAAAAAACTACCGCGAAACGCTAATAATAGTTTTTACTTTTTAATGCAGTCGATCGATTGAGCGCTCGACACATTTACAATTGTTTCACACGTTTTCTGAATAGGGCGTTGGTTTTGAATGCAATATTTTTGCGTTACTGTTTGTGTGTGTTATTGCGCGGCCGTTGTAAATGACGGGAGGCCTAAAAACCGATATTAAGATAACAACTTGATGGCAGTGAGGCGGCGGAGTCCGCAGCGTGATCGGACGTAAACTTGAGGAGCACTGTATCGGCGCACGCAGGGTCCGCGCAGCGCCGCGCGCCGACCGCCGCCGGAGACTCCCGAACGCAGGCGTGACCTCGCACAACCTCTCCCCCTCACCCCTTCACCTCCCTCACTCATCGAACATTTCAGGAGCCAGGAACACTCCGTGTCACCCCGCTCACGTGACCACGTGCCATTACAGCCGCTGCCGTAAGCTCGTGACATTCAAACAGTTGACAATCAATTTTTACATTGATTGAACAAACTATAAAAAAACTGTTATGTCTTATGTTGTATCGGTTAATCCATATATTATTTTCAAATTGTTGGATTAATACTAATGACCTGGTTTCCTAAATTTTACATAAGTACTTAAGTTTAAATTAACAGCTCGCCTGATCTGTTACTTGTACGTGGCTTGACATGCTACTACGTGTAGATAAATACCAAAATATTTATTAAATTTAATTTTTTTAAATATTTAGTTTATGCAATTTCACATAAAATGAAATTCTTTATAAAACACTTCTTTTAGTTCTTTATAAATTTCATCAGTATGTTTTTTCTTCAAATTTCACGAGGTTGGTTGTATTTGACCTAATTCGGTTTGATATTGCATAGAATCTTGGCACCCATAATATCTACACTTGCCCAATACTCACTTCACATATTTTACAGATTGCGATTCTTGTTCTGGCTCTAAATAGCCCCTTTGATGGCTTTTAAGAGCCAGAATACTTTTGTATCAAATGTGCTACGAGTAGCTACGAAATTGCTACACATTGCCTACGACTTCGTAGCGTTTATATGTTATGTGTTTCAGTAAGTGACGTTAGTTGACTGGGTAAGGACCCAGCTGCTAGTAATTTAAATTTTGTAAAATTCACTTCCAATTTAAATTACTGGCTACTTATCAATTCTGAATTCAAAAGTCTAAGATACATATACCTGACATGATATCGGGGCTGAAATTCGCTTCTGTGAAAAACTGCGCGCTCCGTTTCACTCTACATTTATAAACAGTTTTTGGCAAACGCTTCGTGTTGTTTTACATTCGGGATCTTTTATATATTTTTATTTGTAGTATATATACATATGTTAAACATAGGAATTTGGAGCCACTTCACGCCCGGTTTCACGTTCCACGGCACCACAGAAAACCAGCGATAAAGTTGACCGAATTGTGTCTTTTAGTTTTATTCTTTTAGATTTTAAGTTTAATCATTTATATTTAGACAAAAATAAAATGTTATATTATGTATTTATTCTTTAATTTATGAAAGACATACATGGCTTTGCCCTTTTTAATTTTAGTATAATGGTGTACTACTCATAAACTATAGTACTATAATCCATTTTGAACGTTACAAACGTTAACAAAAAAAGTTAATAAATCTTAATCATGGTTAGAACTGTGTAAATAACTTAGTTTAAATTACAAACCCTGGTTTAACAGAATCTCTCAGAATAGAACAGAATCTTTAAATAATAAACATTATTTAAAGATATGTATATATTATCTTGACTATACTCAGTTGATATGTCAGCCCAGCTCTTGAGTCTCAGAGGCAGTTGAAATTTCTATCGTAAAATTGAA
This sequence comes from Chloroclystis v-ata, assembly GCA_963691955.1. Classification (NCBI taxonomy): domain Eukaryota; kingdom Metazoa; phylum Arthropoda; class Insecta; order Lepidoptera; family Geometridae; genus Chloroclystis; species Chloroclystis v-ata. The sequence continues at coordinate 11,454,704 of OY829905.1, forward strand.
TGTATGTTTTGATTGAATTCCAAGTGGAACAAACAAACCGCATGCTCGCTGGTTTGAAAAGCTAACGTGGATGTCAACAAAGTTCTCCAATTGAATTGTAGCTTGCTGCTCTTAACATAAAAGTGAAAAATAACAAAGGAGTAAAGCCTTATTTATTTTCCACTCCTGGACGTATCCCTCAACCTCTAACCACACAGGCGAACTTTCATAAAAAGATTCCCAACGAGTTGCAAGAACTATCTATCACTAAATTAAAAAAAACTTAGTAAAAAACATCTTAATAAAAAATCATATTAAAATATATCAGAATATCTTGAACATAAAACCGCATGGGACGGAATCTGCTTTAATATCCTAAAGAAAATTTAGTTATGAGTTGGTTGTTCTTTCGTTTCTCTAGACAGTGCTGTAAAAACTGAAGCGTACTTTTATGTCAACCTTCTTATTGTATATTTTATTTTAATGAAAAAAAACCCAATGCATTTATTCACTGTATATTTACTACAGCACTTTCACATAAAAACTTGGTTGTGTGAGTGTTTTTGCATGCAGTTGTTTCTGGTCAAATTATATTCACGCGAAGCTTGAGTGTGTCGCATCTCCCATTTTTTAATTATGCTTGTCCAAGTAATCTACGACTTAATGGAAATAAATTTATAAATCACTTACCGCGAATAGAGTTCGCCATTTGTAACATAATGAATGGATGTCTTCGCAATAACAACGAAGGGTTTATTCTATAAGCAACTCTTTGCCATCTGTTGGATGAGCCGAGCCCTTGAACTATCGCGTGCTAATCGCGGCCGAGACTCAACGCCCAACAGCAGGCTATAGCCGTGGCTATGGATACTGCACCACTTTCACTTCAAGGTAAAACTTTAGATTGGTCAACTGATAACAGTTGTTTTGCTTGTTTTCGCGTTGATTATTAATGTTGTGATTAAATCATACAATTTTAAGGAATGGGGTAAGGGCTTATTGCATTTCTATAATATAAGGAGAGGGCTTTGCCCAGGGTTTACCTACGGGATCGAATCAGAAATGAAGATATACGTAGGATAACGCGGGTCACCGACATAACCCAGCGAATTAGCTCTCTGAAGTGGGAATGGGCAGGCCATACAGCGACGAGAACAGAGGACCGATGGGGCCGAAAAGATCTCGAGTGGAGACCACGGATTGGAAAACGCAGCGTCGGACGTCCACCAACAAGATGGACAGATGATCTGGTCAAAGCTGCCAGTTCACGGTGGAAGCAAGCTGCATCAAGTCATAAGACCCTTTCAACAGTAAGTGGGTACAATATAATTTATACAATAAATTATTTATATCTTTAAGGTCTACTGTAATTATTATGGTAAAGTAAATAAATGAGTCTGTCATCGTTGGGGACATCTTTTGTTTGAATAGCATTGGGACAAAATAATATTCCTAAGTAATTAAAACCTGTCCAAAACAGCATTGTACAAATTTACAGTTAATCTCAGTTAATTAAGCTCTTGGTTTAATTGGACGTGGTTAAGCAGAAACGAAAATATTTGCAGAACGGATTTCCTTCACTTGAGATTTTCTGTGTTATGTAAATCTTAGGTTGGCTGGAAGAGATCGCTTTTAGCGATAAGGCCGCCAATTTTTTATTATTATAGTTAATATTTTCTTATTATGTTGTTTTAGGTTGAGTAAATAATGGTGTACAATAAATATATTTATGTATATCTTTGCATCTATCTATGTGTTAACATTTTAGTCGGTAAACAAGAATAAACTGAGAGAGTATACTTCAAAGCTTCAAACGCGAGTATATACTTTAATTTTAAACACGTCTAAACTAATACAAATAATACGCTGTATAATTTTAATAAGTTTTATAATTACATATATCGTAATTGGCACTCTTCTACTTTGTACCTACGTCATGAGCTGGATGAAAGTTGTTGATAGATAATGTACTTACTTCACAATCATCTAACAACTCGATGTACTCTATTTTACAAAATAAATATATGTATAGTAAAACCATTTCTAAAATGAACGCCCCTCCACCGAATTCTGTATTTTTTTTTCTGTGTTTTCTGTTTTTCTGTATTTCCTCTCACACGTTGAAATCATCACGGTTTTGTGGAGGGGAGTTCATTTTTAGAATGGTTTTACTATACCTATCTATATAAAAGCTACAGTAGTGAGTACCGCATACAAAACCACACTAATGTGCGAGCAAGATAGCCTGAGACGCAAGAACAAAAGTGAGGTTAAAGTGTGACGTCACAAATTCATACGCCCCGACGCGTTACCACGCATGGCTTATATGGGTTATGCAGTTACTTTAACGACTTTGAATCCAAGTACTAGCCTAAATCTCTACAATAAAGTTTTAATGTTTACTGCAGTTTGTTTGTTAAAAACAATTTACTTACAAATACAACGATTTACTTAGTAAGAAAATTAGACTTCGCCTACAAGATGCGGGCTGGAGTTTCCATCTAAATATACAAATAGGCCAGAAAGTGTGAAGTAATTAACAAATTATTTCTGATTCAAAAATCAGATTTCGTTCCATTTAGAGATTTCAATATAATATATATTATATAGAAACATCTAGCACCGTGGTAAGCTCGAAGCTTGTGTTACGGGTGCTAGATTTGAATTAGGGGCTAGATGTTGCTGTGTGAATTGTCCAGCAGTATTTATTGATTTATTTACCTATGATGGAAACGATAATACCTGTCACGTACCATGGTTGACCATGAACATACCTACTAACAAAAATACTCGTAGCAAGTAGGGTATTATAAAAGGTTTAACATAACTCTGTTTTCCTCCACAAAAGCATATGAACAGAATTTGCAACATAATTTGGTTTTCATTGATAGCTCTGTGGTTTGACCTAATTAATAATGGGAATACGGCCTCTGGTAAAAATAGGGAATTAATTATGTATCAGGTTGAGTGAGATAAGTCCGCTCAGTTGTATATTTAAGGTAAGCTTGCTTTCGAGATCAAATATTCCTCATTCAATTTACACTGAAATAGCTTTAAAATGGAATTTTGGTTCTGCGACAAAGGAATTTCAAATTATCACGCAGATAAGTTATATTTCGTTTTATTGTAGGATCGTTGTCAACATTTTCAAGACTTTAATATTAAGCCGAATTGCAGTCAATATTTGTTCCATAGAAATTCGCCTTACGGTACTAAAGAGGTTAGTTCCCAACTTAAATGCTTTTTCACACTGTGATAAATACCAGACCGCCAGTTTGTGTAAAACCTATTAAAATGATGGGATCCACCTAATCTCTTTATAATGTGCACGTAATGTAGGTACTCGTTTATCCATCAACACATCGCGATATGTTTTTTTTTTTTTGCGTCATTAATAAAATATAAGCTACACAGTACTTTGTGGTGCCGGGCTATGACTATTCATACTATTATCATCCTAAAGTTCCCAATACAAAGTTCAATTGGGTTCCGTAGCCAAATGGCAAAAACGGAACCCTTATAGATTCGTCATGTCCGTCAGTCCGTCCGTCCGTCCGTCCGTATGTCACAGCCGTTTTTCTCCGAAACTATAAGAGCTATAAAGCTAAAATTTAGTAAGCAAATGTATTCCGTGAACCGCACTAAGATTTCATAAAAAAATTGAAAAAAAATAAATTACATTTGGGGGTCCCCATACATAGGACTGAAACTTAAAAACTTTTTTTTAATCGAACCCATAGGTACGTGTGGGGTATTGATGAATAGGTCTTTAAAAATCATAATAATGTTTCTAACACCATTTAACTCTAAACTTAATAATTTGGACGTGAGACTCTTCCAAAGTGTAAAACAGAGTGTCCCCCCCCTCTAATTTCTTAAATAAGAGGATGATAAATCTAGAAAAAATATATATTGTACATAACCATAAAAACTAACAACGAAAATTGGTTTAAACGAAATCTATCCAGTAGTTTTTTTATAATACGTCATAAACTATTTCATATAAACAATTGCTGCGGAAGCCTACATGGGCGAGTCCGACTCGCACTTGGCCACTTTTGAAGTAACAGATATTATTAGATTATTATTTAGATTTATATTTTAAGTGGCGGAATCAAATTACATTCAAAAGGAAATCGTCACGTTTTATGTTTCAAATAAGCTGAACCTTTGCCGCATGAAACTGTTCTATCTTCTTAGCTTCCAAGAGAAAAAGTTAAGTAAGAGTTAAAGTTTAATTGAGATCAATATATTGTTGGCTTCACTTCATACGGAAGGTAGTCTAGTTAGGGGAAAGTTTTTATGAACCCTGGGCGTATTTAAGCGCGATTTGCCCAAAGTCTTTTATTATTAAAATGTGCCAATGTTATGCTTGTATAAAAAAAAAATAAAAAAAAAATAATAATTGTAAATTCCCTTCTCTTTTGAATAAACCGGGCAAGGTATTTCATAGTATTTCAAGGATAAAAAAAACTGTCATAATGTAATAATCTAAGCATTTGCATTATCTCTTAAACTTCTGTTTATTCCAACAAAGTTAATATTTGCAAGATATTTTAAATAATTATAGTTTTCAATATTAAATTATTAGTAATTAGTTAGGTACTTAAAACAATAACAATCTGATAATAAATAACAATTATACAAATCTGTGGAATCTTGTCATAAAACCTAATAACGATAAAAAGCATCCATATATTGTATTATAAATGTTCCGGGATAATTCCTTTGTTTATTAACAGCTTTATATTATGATTCTTTTTTTATAACAAAGAATAACGCAAGAGTTGTTACATGATGATACCAAGAATTTGATTATGGCATCTAAGAGAAATCGAAGAGTAAGTACTATAAACGCTAAAATTTTGCGACGATGTATGTTTATTGCTGTTTCGGACTAAAATTGCTTAATGGATTTTGATGCAGCTTTAATGCAGAGTTATACTTAGCGTAGTTTTTACGACGGCAAAATCTATTAGAATGTAGGAAAATCTATAAAAACGCGGGCAAAGCCGCTGATGAAATCAAAGGTCTTACTTACCACCTTTTCTTCCACTGCAGTGTCATTGTTGTTGTTGCTCCCATATTTTAAGGCACCGTTTTCCATGACCACAACTGATCGTCGGGTAACTTCTCTTAAACTCGTATCTTACACTATTTGTCCACATTTATTTCTAATTCAAAAAACTTGCTTAATTATATTCTTCAGTCACACACTTGTTTTCCACAATGTTTTCTCAATTACATTGATGGCACTCTAACTGTTAAAAGACCATTGTGTTATGCCAATCTACATGATACAGTTTTGCGATATTAATCTTATCTTTTCAATTAGCTTTCTATCGATTTAATCAAGGTGTTTAAATGAAAATGTGTTAAATTTGTAACGATGTCTAATTAACTAATCAACAGTATGAAATTAGAAATTAACAAAACACAACGCAGAAAGACGTTACTTTTGAATAAGCATCGAACAATGTAATAGTGATGTCCTTTGTAGCGATGCGGAAATATGAATGAAAAACTGAAAGTCTTCAATTAACAGTTTAGCAATTAGTTACAAAACTAAGTTACATAATTGAAATGATAAAAAAACATTGGTTGCCATGTTACTTTTCTTTGTAAACACATCGCTTTGTCCTCCAAACCACTTTTGTCACTGCGAAATCTTTGCAGATTTTTATAAAAGTTTATAATTGCATATTAATAATTTAAATAGGTATATATTGACGTGGTGTAAATGTCTCAAGGCACGGTTAGAACATATATTCGTGATTTGTTTGTGTACGCGCGTTCGCGAGGCTGTGTGGCGGCGCGGCGCGGGCGGGCGGCGCGCTCCTCGCGTCATACTGCGGCGGGCCGGCGGCGGCGGCGCCCCGCGACATACGAACCCGATCGCGGCATTATGTATGCTCGCATACAACACTCGCATCAAGCTTTTTCATTAAATTTGATTTACCTTCAAATATCATCCAGTCAAATTGAGAATTATGCATGTTGTCAATATTGACGTTAACAAGATGAAAAAGTGGCCAAGTGCGAGTCGGACTCGCCCATGTAGGCTTCCGCAGCAATTGATTATATGAAATAGTTTATGACGTATTATAAAAAAACTACTGGATAGATTTCGTTCAAACCAATTTTCGTTGTTAGTTTTTATGGTTATATACAATATATATTTTTTCTAGATTTATCATCCTCTTATTTTAGAAATTAGAGGGGGGGGGGGGGACACTCTGTTTTCCACTTTGGAAGAGTCTCACGTCCAAACTATTAAGTTTAGAATTAAATGGTGTTAAAAACATTTATGATTTTTGAAGACCTATTTCATAGATAACACGTATAGGTTCGATAAAAAAAAAGTTTTTAAGGTTCAGTCCTATGTATGGGGACCCCCAAATGTAATTTATTTTTTTTCAATTTTTTTATGAAATCTTGATGCGGTTCACGGAATACATCTACTTACCAAATTTTAGCTTTATAGCTTTTATAGTTTCGGAGAAAAACGGCTGTGACAATATAATATGTTATTCATCAAAATATCACATAAGCAATTATAACGTGGGCAAAGCCGCAGGCGGAAAGCTACTATTGAAATAACTAACCAATAAACCAATATTGGCGTAAATATCTCATTTCATTATATAAAATGAGATTTTTGTGTAAAGTTGTATTAGTGTTGTTTGTGTTGAAATAAAAAGTAAAAAGCTTTGTACAAAACCTTTCCCTGTTTGCTCTTTAAATTCAACACGACCATTAAAAGCCTCAAAGCGACCTCTGCCCTTATAATTTGACGCACCACCCCTAAGAGGAAATGCGGAGGCTTAAAGTAATTTACTGACATGCCTTACTGCGTGTGAGAGGACCCTTAACTTTACAGTTTCTCAGCTGGAATGTTCCTGGAATCGCTTTCATATTCATTATAGCATTGACGACGGCCTCCATTGTTCCGAGTTCTGTATCAACTTACTGCGATCATCAACCCGCCTGGCAAGTTTGGTGATTATACCAAATCCCTAAGATATAATGGGTTCTATTAAGGATACCCATGCCCAGTAGTTGGACGTTATTCGATTTGCTATGAAGATGATGATTTCAATACATCATGCGCAAAAAATAGTTAGCGAAAATAATTTTAACGCGATATACATTGATTCATGGGGCACATTGGTACAGTTTCTATATCGCAAAACCTATAAACTCTACAGAGTCCGGCACATCACTAGAATGCTCAATGACATTCACAAGAATTACAGTTGTGACACCACTCGCCGCCAGTTTGCCGTTGGGCTTCACCGGTCACTAATGTGTTAAAAGTGGCGTGCGCCGCTGCCTACAAAAAATATACGTGAAATGTAATTGTGTCTCAAGAGGATACTCTTTGTTGTTTTTGTTATTATTTGTTACTATAGTTAAGGAAATATTGTTATTATTGTATTTTAAAATGTTTTAGAGTGCAAGATTATTATTATATTTGATAAAATTAATTGTTTGTGGAAAAAGTCCTTTGGGGCACATTGATACGGTAATGTGCGGGGTACATTGATACGTATTATAGGAGAGATAATATAATAGGAGGTTCCAATATTATATTTTTATTGACAATATTCAATGAATTGTGTCTGATTACTTAGTATGTATATAACTAATTATATAATTAAGAAAATAACAGAGAATTAGTCTTGTTCTATGATGATAATATTGATTTTTGTGATTATATTCCTTAAGTAAGTTAAGAGATTGATTATGGCTAATGTGCACTCTTGATTAAAAGTATTTTGCGAACTCAATCAATAAAATTGTTTTGTTTCTTAATTTTAAGTAATAATTATAGTTTATATTGGGTTTTTAGTCACTTTAAATTTGCATTTCATATAGATTTAAAATACGTATCAAACTGCCCCACCCCATGTATCAAAGTGCCCCACTGGTGGGGCAGAATGATACAAAAATGATTTTTTATAAAAATCAGTTTAGCTCTATACGTCGCCAGTTTTTGAGGTTTTTGCGTAGCTAAAGAATAAGCTAAAATATCAGCCAATGCACACATCAAAAAAATATTCAAATTTAATGCTTTATGGTCCTCAGAAAAGAGATTGAATTTTTGTGTATCAATGTGCCCCCCCTCCCCTGGATACATTTTTGTTTAAATAAAATGTTGCAAAAATGAACTAAATACTATTAATATGATATTAATTTACAATTATACATAAATGTACAAACATATATATTAGAAGATAGTAAAGAAAAAATACTAGATCATAACGTAACCTTTGTCCTCGCGTGGGAGTCGAACCCACGAAAACAAATCTAGTTTTCTACTATAGTTGTCTATTTCGGCCATCGGATTGGCATAGGAATTCGAGAACACAAATCATTGGTTTCTACTCTCCAATCCTCCAGTGGCTGATACGGCTATAAAGTCATTAGTATTGGATCTACTCGTAGTAAGCAAATTACTTTGCTATTAGCTTTCCACCTGCAGTTTTGCCCACGTTCGAATGATTTTAATTGGGGATGATATCGTTTGGTGCAGTTCAAATTAGCATATCTTTTAAACCGCAGTTTATAAGCTGTGTATATTCTGCTCGTATATCCATTCAAACTTTGCAGTGTGAATTTTTACAACCATACAAATTGAGAAATCATTATTTTTTATACTTGTTTATGTATACAAGGTGTCCTAAAATTCGGTTTTGAAGTATCCTTGGTACTTCAAAAATCAAAATTAGTAAACTTTTCCGAAAACTGAGTAGTTTTTAGCTACAATCACACTGTATGTTGGCGTTCTAATATTGGTTATAATATCAATTTAACTTTTGAAAAAAAAAATGCCTTTTATAAATTGATTAAATGACTAAGTTTTGTTAGTACCTGTACTTGAGGCAACCGCACTCAGCCCCACTCACCATCACCAGCCCAACACCATACCATCATTTATTATTGACAGACGACCTTGGTCTACATATTTTTTCCCTTCAGAACATGCCGTAAGGGAATTATTAGGTCAATGGCTCTCGTTAAAAAATTTGAAATTGTTTTCCGATGTTGGTATTTCAGTATTTTATTATCTGTAAAATGCAATTTGAATATTTTAATTCTTGGAATTGGAAACTGTATAAAATTGGTCAAATTTTGTAAGTGATAAATTCATGCATTTGAAAAAAAAGACTGCGAATTTTACAGCGCGTGACGTCAGAGTATTGAATAATTGTCAGTAAGTACTTGGGGATGTTTCATGTATTGTGGATCGAGAATGTCAATCGAGAATACGTGATACTCAATCCACAATACATGACAAAAAAATATTACTTTAAAGAAAATATACGCATCACAAAATTTGAATAAGTATTTATTTACGCAGCGGGCGAAGGTCCGCCTGCGATGCAAGAGGTTGCGGGTTCGATTCCCGCCTCGGAACAACTATTTGTATGATCTGCAAATATTTGTTCCGGGTGTCTGGGTGTTATATAATGTATAATAAAAAATATTTATCTATGTATGTATATTATATTAAGTATATCCGAAATCTAGCACCCGTAACAAAAGCTTTGAGCTTACCACGGGGCTAGATGTCGTTGTGTAAAATTGTCCAGCAATATTTAAAAAAAAAAAAATTGGTTGGATTTTATATTGTATCTGTATATTTTTTGATTATTTTCTTTGAAGTTATTAATTTTTTTTAAAGATTAAACAATGTCATTATATCAAGACAATTTCTCTAATAAAGTTTTATTTAGATATTAATTAACCCTTGTCATGTATCGTAACGTCCAAACTATTCTCGACTTTCGTTCGCCTAGGGAAGCCCAGAAGAATATTACATGTTAACGTAATAATAGTAATTTAGTTATGAATTATTATTTTAGTTCATGTCAAATTTGAGCACAGTTGGACCAAGACAGCATGATAGAGAATTTTTGATTCCACCTTTCTCTGTGTCAATTTCGTCTAACGTAGACAAAACCGTGCTTAGTATAAAATTATAAATAAAATTTAGCTTGCGTCTTAAATTAAGGAATTAACAAACATAATCTTAGACTAAATTGATGACGACAAAAATGGTCACTACTCTAAATAAATACCTACTAAATAGAATTTACTAACTCTTTGCATAACTTGGTATTAGACCATGTTACCACAGGACATAGGGATTCACTTATGTGTGCATGTCTAAAAAGATAATACTTAATCATAATACGTAATGTACTAAGCTCTACATTGCTACCATTTAACTCCCAACCTTTATTCTCTGTCTGCCGAGTTTGGCATGAGGTTGGCAGAATTCTTTTCAAGATAGCCTAATAAGTAGCTTTAGCTAGTCCCAAGTTATACATGCCAACTATTCACACAGTAACATCTAGTCTCATGGTAAGCTCAAGGCTTGTGCTACGGGTACTATATATTATAGGATAAAATAATTATAGATCTTTTTATTATGCCAATTTATAACATTTTAGTTTAATCGTTTGTATATAAATCTGTTTTATATACTACATTATTGCATTCCTGTAGACTACCTTAAACAGATATCAACGGTTCATACAAACATTTGTCCCAAAGTGGGAATCAACCCGCAAACTCCTTAATCGCATGTGGAATTTTGCCAGTCCCGCCACAGAGCTCGTTAGAAGCACCTTTGAAGGCAATAACATTTACTTTACATCTTCTTCTTTGGTTAGCGGCGTAACATTTTATAAGCCTATGGTGTCTCGTTGTAGGGCAAAGGCCTCCCTCATGTCCTTCCAACCGTCCCGATCCCCTGCGGCATCCCACCATCCCCGGTCATGCTCATCGAGGTCGCCAACGCTTTAAATCTTATAAATATATCTTTTTTTATTATTATTATGTTTTGATTTGACATATTGTAAAAAATTACTTGTCAAACTAAGCTATTGCGGTTGACGGAAAAAGTCCAATAGCACAAGTTCGCCACAATATAAAAGAAATACATAGATGAAAACCCGGCTTCGCTCGGGTGAAATTTGACGGAATTCTCCATAATCCGAATTTAGCGGATATAATCTTGTAATGACAATATTTTTTACCTTTTGTTATTCATATAAGGTTTCGATCGAGTCTACCGTAGCCCTTGACGAAATTATTAATATAGATAGATAAGAAGCTAACGCGGTTAAAATGATAATGATTATAAAATAGTCATAATGCTAAATAATGAAACGTCAAACTGTCAAATTACTCAAACGTACTAAATTAGAGCGTACTCGTATCTTCGTAGCATCGCTCTTCAAACTGAAAGTCATTACCACAGTCATTAGTCAATAGTTAGAAGATATGTTGAGATAAGTATTGATGTTTGTATTTTGATATTTAAAGTATTTTTTTAGTTATACTGTAAGTATGTTATAAATAGTCTGCGTAAATTTTTAATCATAGCTTATCCATCTTATAATTTCCCAGGCACTTCTCTGTCCTGACTAACATGAGTTGCTGGTATTGTATAAATCCTTAAAGAAAGTGGAGCACAGAAGTGCGTGGCGAGGTTTGAACTCATGGACTTCGGAATGAAAGTCGAGCGTGTTTCCTCTAAGCCAACACGGCTCGGGAAAGGGACATAATAATAATTTCATGTGGGTTACTGTTAGTACAGCTTGTCCTTCGCTGAGTCGATGATTTCGAAATGAAATAGAGGAATACCTAAACAAACTCAGGAGCAAATCTGTATTGTTTACTCTTGTCAGACATGTAGTTGCAGGTATGGTGTTATTATTCTTATCAGTGCATTTTATTATATCACTTGATAACTGAGATAAAGTAGATCCACCAGAGTATCGCTGTTGCAGATACGTTGATAACAACATCATAACCAATATTAAATTATACAACTCTTAACAATATGAGTTATGTATGGGATGTTGTATAATCACCTTACCTTCAGTGGTGATCGCAATTAGTTGGTACAGTCATATACTCCCCGTTCCCACTGCTGGGACACAGGGACTTCTGTTTTCACGAAAGAGATTAAGCCTTAATTCACCACGTGCGGGTTGGTGAATGACACAATACATGTCCTTCAAACTTTCAAATTTTGCGACGTTTGCATTCACCGTTAGAGCACTTTTTTCAAAGCACACATAATTTTTCAAGCATAAAAATCAAAGGTGCGCGGCGGAGAGAACCCACGACCTTCGGAATGAAAGTCGAGTGTGTTCTTCGTTAATTTTTGATATTGGTGCCTCTTCAATATGCTTAAGTAACTTTGGAATGGAGATAGTTTGAGTGGCGGCAAAGGGCTACTTTTACCGCGGGTAAATACATTTTGAATCGTCTTTCCGCGGTAAAAACTGACATAGAATATGATTTCGAAGGAAGAAAATAAAATGAATCAAGCCAAGCTGTGGCACGTTCAATAGTGATTAACAGAAGATGTATGTTTTTTTTCTGAAACTCAAAATAATAAATATTAATGTCGATGAAACAAGTATATTACATCTAATTGAGCTTAATTAAGGTAATTATGATTAAAAAAATAAATAATACAGCGTTCTCAAGTCGGTGACCCATATTATCTCTGAGATAAATGAAACAAAGCTTTTTCATTATGATGAGTAAAATTGTTTTGTTTTAATACTGTCTCTAGATAAAACAATTGCAAAAATCAATTTACGAAGAGTCCGATAATAATAAAAAAAGACGATCGTCATACAATGACGGCAATGTGATATTAAAATCAATAGCTACTGAAGCTGAGCAACTGGTCATTGTCTTTTTTTTAAATTTATTTATTTATCTTAAAAAAGTACGTACATTCCTTACAATTAGTTCAGCCAAACTGCACAGCAGTTTGTCGGCAGCCGTTCTCGCGGACATTGCTCTTATATGCACCTTAATCTATCTTATACTTAGTCTATCTTGGTAGGTACTTAACTTTATTTATGTCTTAATCTAATGTAATCTACTTAATAACTAATGGCGTGGCTTAGAAGGCAATGGTCCGCCTGCGACGCAGTAGGTTGCGGGTTCGATTCCCCCTTCTTCGGGATCTTACGATTACCAATTGAAATGCATAAAACCACTAATGTGAAATGCAATAGAGAGCCAAGAAGTGAATCAACAAACAAGAATAAACTTTTAAAAAGCACTAAAAGTTTTTAAAACTTTTAATTTATGAATTGTATGAAGTTTAAAAAATTCAATCCGTCGCAGCCTGCAAATGGGGTTCTGGTCGCCTTAATTATAAAGGATTTGCTACAGGATAAAATTCCAATTTCCGTTCTTTTCAGAGAATAAATAAATATTGTTAGACAATTTACACAGCAATATCTAGTCCCGTGGTAAGCTCGAAGCTTATGATACGGGTACTACACCTGATACACTTAATAGAATATACAGAGAAAATTCTGTGATGTGTTTATACACTACTTAAGTAACTCCAGTATTAGAATTAAATAATGTCCCCCTACTATGTTACAAAATAAAAAAAAAACTTATATGTAACTTATGTGTTAACTTTGGTGTTATACAATTTCGGGGTTATATGTATCTATTATATGCTGCAATGAATCGTACCACAATCCGTTTTATAGGCCATTTGGCATAAGATATTTACATGGCTATTAATGTTGCTCGCAAGGTCCGCAACTAGCACGCAAACGAGCCTTTACATTTTATAAAGCAACTTTGAGAAAAAGTACCATTGAAGTAAAACATCTATAGACATATTTAAAATCCTTTCTGATTGGGAAATCTTAATTATCGTCTAAATGAATGAACGGGGAATAGAACGCCTTAAATCAAGAATGAATATTTTGTACAAAACCTAAACCGATAAATTACTAAAATCTTATGATTGTTTCTTAATTGGCAAAAGTTTAAGTGTTAATAAATGAGTGAGTTTAATAAGTGATACATTAATAGTCAAGGGCAGAAATAACCGAACCGAGAAGGTAAAAACCATGAAAGATTTTTGCCAAACTTATTATACGTAAGAAGCAAATTGTTTAACTTGGCAAAGCTCTCTATAACGAGTAGGTAGTTGAAGAATATAATAAAGCCTATTAGTTGCTCAACTCCTGCAGTAGACTGTTCTCATTCTAAATTAGTTGTTGTATTTTTATATGAAGGTATTGCATAACTATAACATAGTTCAGGTGCATGTATTCTATACCTTATTTTATAATATAACATTTGTTTTGTAAGTGCCCTTTTTTGTAAATTTCTGAATAAATTTATAAGGTATTATTATTAACTATGGATGGAACTTAGCACTACCTTCGCATTAGGAAACACTAGAATATAAATTATATCGAGACTCGAAATTAGAAGGAAATATCTGGTAGCCTCTGTGAACCGACTGCTGAATGTCACAAAGCATGGTTGCAGATACCAGGCAATTGCCAATTAAACTTTTTAGACCAGGGTTTTTAATTTTTTAAGGGAAAAAAATAGTAGTAGGATGAAAGCCCACCCCCTCCCACTTCCCGAACTCAGATCGACCGTAATTTATTTTTCCTTTAATTTTTATCATATTCCCCTCCTTTTCTAATGGGTTTCATCCTACTACTATTTTTTTCCTTTTTTGACCATTTTGAAGGGATCTGCACTGGTCTATTTTAATAAACTTCCGACAGAATTTAAAGTGATTGACAGGCCAAACATCTTTAAAAATAAATTGAAAAGGAACTTTGGATTTCCAAAATCACATAAATAACATTGCAAATATGTTGTATATACTGTTATTCATAATGTTATTTATGTGTATACTATTAATATGTTTTTATTATTGCATGCCATTTGTATGAATTAGTAGGTATTTGTCTAGACTATTATAGTTAAGTATTGTGTTAATTTATTGCAAATTGTTTATTAATAAATGAATTGAATTATATGTAATAATACGATAATGAGGCACCATTATTACTAATCAGTATCTTTATTGTTTCTATTAAGTTTCGATTACACTAATGACTAGGTAATAAATATGTATAAGAAAGTTGCCTTGTATAGGTAGATAATATACACACAAAACACAAAAAAACACAGTTTCAAAAAAACTACAAACGCAACTGAAGGGCCTACTGAAGAAATACCTACACTAATCAACAATTTCCGGCTCATTCCCAATAGTTAGCAACAATCTTAATTAACATGCGATTAAAGCCATAGGCAGACCATATATGTATTATTATTCTGCCTTCTTATCACAGTAACGAGTTCAAGTACCCGTTCGATACAAACACGGCACGTATTTTTCTACATCATGTTGATAAGATAATCAGGTTACTGTGGTAATACCCAATGATCGATAAAGTCATGTTACAATGGCTAAGCTACGATTCCTGGGGGTTACTAGCTCTCTATTAACAAAGGGTGGGTAACAAAGATTATTTGTTGCATGTCGTAGAAATCTATACTAAATTTGCAAGGGTCGGACATGGAGTAATTAATTTTGTTTTCCGAGATAAATAAATAAATAAAATAAAATCAGTTTATTTCAGATAACTTTATCAGATTTTGTGTTAATAGGCTCAATACACTAAATATACCTCCCATACTAACATAATTTGACGCGGACGGAGTCGCGGGAACAGCTCGTATTTACAAATTTTAACACAATTTCTGTCGTATTTTAATGACGTAATTTACGAGTATAAAATATATAATAAATAAATATTACTGGACAATTTTACACAGCTTTTAAGCTAGAAGCTTGTGTTACGGGTGCTAGATTTCTGAAATACTTAATATAATATACATACATAGATAGATATTTTTTATTATACATAACACCCAGACACCCGGAACAAATATTTATAAGTATATTACGTTTTTACTGGCACTAGTTTTAAACAATTAGATCATTAAAATTGAATAATATTGTGAAACCGATTCAATTTGCCTTGATAAGATTATATAATTTTGTTTATATGAGATAATATTTCGATCGCAAAACATTTGTTAGTGATGAAATCATTAATTATCTCCCAATTTTCAATGCTTGCCAAATTTTTCGCCTCTTCAACGAATCACTTTTGTGAAAACTTTAACACTAACTATTATTTAATAATCTTAGTTATCCAAAAAAATAAGTAGTCGTATAAAAATAGTAACATCAATATGTAAATTCGATTTTATTTATTTATTATATTAATTAGCACGACATATAAAATATCACTTACACGAATTAATACCATTAAAAAAACTGTTTGCAAAAATAAAATTAACGATGATTTATACTACTGTCCCATACACTTCAGAACGTTTTAGTGGCTGAGACATTATCAGATAGATTCGGGATTCTCAAGACCAAATCCATAAAATAATATAATTAAAGCTTTTAAACATAATCGGTTGTATCTATAGAGGTCAGGGAGAGCGCTGGACATGTGGAGCCCATTAGCTACGGATTTTCTTACGACGGAATATGGAAAAACGTTAAAACACGAGTTCCGAGAAGAAAAGTTTTATTGCGGGAATTTATTAAAACGCGGGCAAAGCCGCAGGCAGAAATCAAGTAACATAATAAAGTTCAACATCGTTATCTTCAGTTTTACATGATTGAGCACTGTTCAGAGAAGCTTTTATGCATTTAGTTCCGCACGTATCTTTAGTCGCAATTTCCTTTCATTTGTATCAAATATTGCTCACGACAAACGTCTGGCAATTCACAAGTTTTATCAAATATAACGTAATCATTTAATGTCTATCCATTTAACAAATTCTCGTATCTGGCAGTTTTATCGAAGCGCGGTTAGTGTGCGGATGGCTAATACGTATTATAATATGTATCAAGATAATCGCATTCATTTTCAACAGCATATATTGAATGAAGTGTAAAAAAAGATAAACTTTATAAAAGTTTTATGTGAAAGCTATTTATAGCGAATTTATAGCGATTTAGAAGTCGTTATAAACAAAATATATTTTTAGTATTATAGGATATAAGTTTGGATCATAATGGATGTAGAAACAAAAGAGACGAAAGAAGCTATGGGGTCTAAAAACCCACCTGATCCCCAGAGTAAAGGTGCACCAGGATTGTTATCGCGTTCGTTATTCCTGTGGATGTTCAAAGTTTACTACAGTGCTTTTCGGCGCGATTTGGAAGAGTACGATTTGAGATCAGCGAAGCGTCAATATGATTCCAAAGTGTGTGGAGATATTTTGGAACGGTAAGTTTGAACAAGTATAAACTAACTCTTGTTAAAATGTATCTCTTTCGTGTGGTATTTCAGCATTAATCTAGCAATTGTCCACCAGGTAACATACTAATGAATGGACCTATGCTGGTATATAAATGGTTTCGATTATATATACAAAATGTTTCGATAATTTCATTTTCCGTAATACTAATACACAAGTTTTGTAATTTCTTTTATAAGTGAATTAATGTTTTTATTCATTCATAAGTATAAGATGTTATACATACAGATGTAGTTCAAAATGTATCTTTTTTTTATTTATTTATCGTACTTAAATAACATTTAAAAAAGATTAGGGTTTAAGAATAGCACTAAGAAAAACCACTAAGGTTTGTGTATGAGCTAAAAAGAGTCTTAGTACGTAACTACGTACGTGCTAAATTAAAACAGGTAGGGCACTACTTAAAAAAAATAAGGTTACACAATCTTAACAAACTTATACTATTCAATTTTTCTAAGTTATCCATAAAATATTTTTTTAATTTGAATTTGATGTTTTTCGGGGTTAAACTATTTACAAGTTCACCTGGCAGTTGGTTTATCATACGCGGCACTAGGTATCTGGCTGTTAGCTCGCCGTAAGCATTATGAGCGCGCGATGTGAACAACTTCTAAATCAATATTTGCATGATAATCTACATATTCAATAGAAGCGAAGGAAAAGTAATGATAGGGACTATACATTGTAGTAAAAGTAACAATATTAGTACAAATAGTAATGTATTATGAAAATACGGGTGTATTACCGGCGACACGTGGTAAACGTTTATAAAATTGTTTTTAAGTACCTAAAAATAAAAGTCTTTATAGAATATCTCAGAGCTATAAGGATTATTTAAATTATATGTTTTAATTATTAATCCGACATGTGTACAAATGGTTCTTAATTAGCAGATTTATAAAGCTGATAAAATAATAAAGTTGTAACAAGGGTATAAAATGTTAGCTAGTCAGACATTTGGCTCCCATCCATTTGACATGCCAACTTTCAGAAATGGCACGATTTCAAACCTCTTCTTATCTGAGCACGATACACCGCCGAGCCTCTCAGTTATAGCAGCTTGCTTCTTACAAGTTTATTTTCATTTTATTTATTTATCGAGCATTACTTAACATGAGCCCCGTTGGAGCGTTATGACATTTTTCTGTTTTTTTTTTATAATTGATTGAAAATTGGCATATTTTATTAGAATATTTTATTACATTAGATTAGTTGAAAATCTATAGTTAATTTTCGTAATATTAAACGATGTTTCATAATACATTAGTAAACAAATTATAGCGTTTCCTGCAACAAACGTTTCGTTTTTAGGAACTGGAAAGCAGAAGAGGCTTCAGCAAAACTCAAAGGCAAAAAACCTTCCTTAATCAAAGCCCTTGCAAAGAGTTTCGGTTGGTCCTTCATACCGGGTGGCCTGATGCAATTCATTTTCGTTGCTCTACGGTAAGACAATAATTGGTTTTATAGAATCTGCGATTCCTTTGCAAACTTTTTGGTTCTTTCCATTTAGTTACAGAGAAATTTGCAATATAGTTTATATTTTTCCGCCCTTGTTTAATATATTATCCAACGCTGAGGCTATTATAATCATTATTATTATTTATAATTTTGAGGGTTTTCGCGATACAGGCTTTGCCTAGTGCGAGAACCACTAGTAATATATTTTGTATACCTCACTACTTAAGTAAAGTATAATATATAAAACGAGAGCGGAAAAATCTGCATGATACCTTCTACAATCCGATAGTCAATAAAGCGATTGCGGAAGGAACCGAAAAACAATGATTTCAGAAATTTTAAATGATTGCGGAATATAAACAAATCTTTCACGAAAGAGTAAATAACAACTTTGTATAAAACCACGTGAATTTCAGAACGGCCACTCCACTTTTATTCGGTCAGCTACTATTATACTGGTCGACAGATTCAGAAATGCTCAGAGACACAGCTGTGTACTATGCCGTTGCCATGATTCTGAGTAACTGGGTGGCGGCCTACATGAACCATCATGGAAACCTTTACTGTCAACAGTTTGGCATGAAACTTAGGGTTGCTACCAGCTCGCTAATGTTCAGAAAGGTTTGGTATAACATTTTCCATTGCCGAAATTAATTTATATTACCTACTTATAATTTTTTTTATAGATTACACCTTTACTCAGTATATTAAAACTTATTTTAAAATTTCACATAAGTTATTTTTATTAGATTGCAGCTTTACGCAATATATTAAAACTTATTTAAAAAGGATAACAAATTAAAATAACATTATACAACTGTATTTCCATACAGTTATAATCGTAAATTAATAATAAGCTATCTTGTATTGCAGATTATGCGTATGGGTAACTCGGCTTTAGGGGACACAACCGCTGGTAAAGTGGTGAATCTATTGTCAAACGACCTTCAGAGATTTGACATGGTGTTCACATTCCTTCACTACATCTGGATTATCCCGTTACAATTAATAGCTGTCTGCTATTTAGGCTATATGCAAGCCGGGTATGCCGCTCTTATAGGCATGGCTGCTCTTATAATTATAGCCCTTCCTATTCAAGGTAAGATCACCACTAGAGAAGCTTAACAAAAATATGATTTGAATTTATTCTTCAGGTTTGAAAAAGTACAACCAATCAAACTTGGAAACAATATATGTATGTACATACATTAGCCAGTTATTTCTGTAGAAGGCGGTTTGAATCCATCTAACTGAAATAATTTTAGATTTGAGTAATTTTATTATGCATTCAAAACTGAATAATTTTATTGTAGGTAGTCTCGGTCAAATGATTGGTAAGGTTAGATTTCGAAATGCTGAGAAAACGGACGAAAGAGTTAAATTAATGAGTGAAGTAATCAATGGTATTCAGGTATGTTGTAACGTATGAAATAATGCTATTTTGTATTGTGAAGCTTTTTTGTATATACCCAACAGCTAACTTGTGTCTTGTTTTTGCTGGTTTAGGTGATAAAACTGTACGCTTGGGAAATGTCTTTTCAAAAAAGAATGTTAAAAATACGTATAGATGAACTTATGGGGAGGAAGACGGCTATCATCGTCTGGGGCATAACACGTGGTATTAATATTATATCGCTGAGGCTTATGATGTTCTTCGTTCTACTTTCCGAAATTCTCTTTAAGAACGCTATCGATGCCTTTGTTGTGAGTAAACTTTTTAACTAAGTACTTTTCAGGTGATTAAAATGTATGCTTGGGAGATTCCTTTTCAAAAAGTTGTTGGACAAAAACGTGCAAACGAACTGACAGAAGTTAGGAAGGCTACTATTCTAAGGACGATTTTTATTGGCTTTATTATTTTCACGGAACGCACTGGAATGTTTATTAGTATTCTCACCTATGTACTTCTTGGGAACGCAATGAGTGCTACTATCGTAAGTTCTATTTATTTATAACTTTTATATTATATTTTTACGCTATCTATAATATATCTTGTTTCTTATATACATATATATCTTGTTTCTTAAGTTACTAATATATTCTCGAAGACAAAGTGCGAAACATAACTACCCACCCTATTATACTCCCAGCACACTATATAGCAAACATACGAATCATAAGTTAATATTTACATAACTTCTCGTTTTATGCATGCTTTTGAATTTTCTTTTTTGCGATTAAAACACACTTTTTAAAAACCTTAAGTACTTATGTTTTCTACTGCTTTTCATAATTGCCTACCTAAAGGGATTTTTATTGATTTAGCTCGATTCTGTATCAAACAAGATTGATAACAAACCTTATCGATTTGAAGCTCGGTACCTACAAACAGTTCAATGTTCGCTTGACCGCTAGATATTGATGAGTACCATCGAATTAATCTGAAGTATACTCAACACCAAGACTTCCTTAGACACTTTACTAATCACCCACACATCACCTTAGATAGCAACGTTAATGATGATAATGCTAACACACGTAAAAGGATAAAGCAATAATCACTGGCAACGTTCATATTATTTACTACCCAGTGGAAAAAAAATACCTACGGGATTTTATTCTGCAATGCGTTGACCTCGAAACGGATCCATATTTCCCGCACAACGCGGCAGGAAGCCACATTACTTTTAATTCTTGGCAGTTGGCGGGGCCTTACGCACTTACATTTTTCAGATTTATCCACTGCAGCAGTTTCTCAATGCAGCGCAAATCAACATTACTTTTGTACTGCCTTATGTGATGACTTTTGTTGCGGAAACGATTGTGTCTCTTAGAAGAGTGCAGGAGTTTCTTAATTTAGGTAAGAATACTGTGTCTATTGTTATTTGGCAGGCAACAAAATCCATGCCACCATTTTAAACCAACCAAAAATTTATTTTATGGAAAATTATAGTGATTTTCGAATCCCCATATTTGCTTTAATTATTTTCTATAGTAAGTGACTGGTCAGGTTTGACTTCTTACATCACATTATTTATTCAACTATCTAATTAGATATAATTTACAGATGAGACTGGAGGTTCGGGAAAGAAATTAGAGACAGTACCGAGCTTGTTTCGTGAGACATCTCAGAGTTCAAATGATATCGAAAACTCTGTTAGACCGGTCTCTTTCCACAGAAAGACAAGCACACCTCAGATTACAGGTAAGAATTAAACTAAGCCAAAAACAACAAACAACTAAATCCCTTTAAAATAAAACAGGTCCAAAAATCCATTACAGGGTCCCATATGCAAGCAAGGAACCCATAAAGTTTCGCTGTCATATCTGTTTGTCTGCAATTTTGCGGTGAGACTATAAGCCGTCTAAGGCGGCTGAAACTTTTAAGCCTCGAGCAGACCGGATGCGTTTACGTACACGTAAGCGTAGACGTGCACGTACCACTGAGTTGTAATGTATGGGAATGTATTATACAGGACACACCGCTTGCGTAGCGTGACGTGCGCGTGCAGTGTGTCCTGTCACATACATTCCCATACATTACAACTCAGTGATACGTGCACGTCTACGCTTACGCATCCGGTCTGCTCGAGGCTTTATAGTTATAAAGTTCGGAATAAAAATCGCCAAGATATAAGCGACACCTACTTTGCCGGTTTTATTTTACCATGAACAAATCCAAGCGCTCTATTAAGTAATAGGGTTTACAAGTGTAAAACGATGAAATATGTAAGTTTTTAGCGGGGTTTATATTTAAAGTTCTCACAACTAAGCCATCACGACATAGAGATTTCTCACTTGACGAGAAAGATAGGGTCTTGATTCACCACTTAGAAAAATTTCGGTTGGTGAATGACACAAGGACTCCTTTAAACTTTTCAAATATCAGAACATGCCGGTTTCCTCACGATGTTTGCCTTCACCGTTAGAGCACGTGTTTTCAAAGCGCACATACATTTTTCAAGAAGAAAAAAACCAGAGGTGCGCTGCAGGGTTTGAACCCACCTTCGGAATGAAAGTCGTGTGAGCTCTCATTTAGCCAACACGGCTCGGCTAGTGATTTGTTAATCGACTCCAATCACATAACATATCTGGTGGAAATCATTGTGTCTGAAATCAATCGCTTCCTTTCATGATCTCTCTTCTTACCAAATATTTTCGATTATGGTTTGTCACATCCACTAATTTGTTGAAACGTCATTCCTAGTCCAGTCAATTTATACAAAAAAATAAGGGTGAAGTTACATAAAGTCCCAACAAGCTGGATTTCTGTGTAATTGTTCAAATCATAATTATAAACAATGTCTAAAAGATCCCCATCATTCCACGTTAAGGAAAAAGTTTTATTCAAGGTTAAATGTCAAAAAATTTAGTTTTTCGCGATTTTCAGCAAAACGGTAAGTTTTATCATAAAAGTACCTAAAACAAAATTGTAGATCATGAAATTATCTATCAAAATGTATCAACACTTTTTTCTTACAAGCCACCGTTTCTGAGATATAACGGTTCAAAAAGTTATAAAAGTTGGCATGCACAAATTGTCAAGTTCCCGATAAGACGATGTGGTCGCTCAGCGACAAAGCCTTTTTCTTGTAATTAAATAAAAAAAATAAAAAAAATTTGTCAAGGCCGGTCGTGCTCTAATATTGAATCACAAACAACGGAGGATTCGTTTCGTTCCGACAAAGTATCATGCGATACATCGCTATTGACGCAATTTAATAACTTTTTGAACATTTCATTTCATTTTGTAAACAATTTTTATAACTTTTTGAACCGTTATATCTCAGAAACGGTGGCTTGTAAGAAAAAAGTGTTGATACATTTTGATAGATAATTTCATGATCTACAATGTTGTCCTAGGTACTTTTATGATAAAACTTACCGTTTTGCTGAAAATCGCGAAAAACTAAATTTTTTGACATTTAACCTTGAATAAAACTTTTTCCTTAACGTGGAATGATGGGGATCTTTTAGACATTGTTTATAATTATGATTTGAACAATTTCACAGAAATCCAGCTTGTTGGGACTTTATGTAACTTGAAATGTTTAAATTGACTGGGCTATCCCCTAAACTTTGGTCACGTATTTTCAGCGTAGGAACACGTCGCCGCCGTAATAAAACATATTACCTACGTTTTGGTACTCTCGATTTCAGTTTTAAGTTATTAATGTATTCTGTGCTACACACTAAAACAAATATTTTATACTCGTGGTTATAAAATTGTTAATTAATATGAATATGATTAAGAAAATTTTGATGGAATTATCTAGTTGTTTGTTGTTACAGAGCATGAATAATTTTACCATTATTATGAAAGCGTAAACCGTTAGATAACAAAACTTCCCGTATGTAAATATTGTGACTGAAACCTTAGTAGAATGGAATAAATTTCGTTACATTGAGAAAACAGGACCTAAATCATAAATTCATATATACATATAAATAACGGGAAGTAGATTATATTCTGAGAAGAAGTAAATAGAAAATAAAGAGATCAGAAACCTAGCTAGGTTCTAGATGTTGCTGTGTGAATTGTCCAGCAATATTTATTTTTTTATGAATATAGGTAATAATATGCTAAAATGCTACAACGTTCATCAAAGTTAAAGTCGACGCAGTCTTAAACTAAGCACTTTCCAAAGTATCGAAGTGTAAGGCTCACATTGAGCGACCCTCAAAGAGCGGCTCTTTAGCTGCAGATTTCTCCGTATCTACGTAACACTCTTTTTACTGACTGCATATATGCATACCGTGTCACATGCCATTACACCTTGAAACTTTAGTAACTACCCAGTTTAAAGTTGCTGATAGTGAAGTGTCTTATGTGCACTTTAAAAATGTATCTGAGAGTAGAAGAGCATTGGTTTGGTTGGCTAAGTGGGAGCACCCCGACTTTTAGAACCCGATGCGCGCCTCAGGATTTTTCTTCGTGAAAAATGTACGTGTGCTTTAAAAACACGTGCTGTTAAGCTTCATATCCACTAGACAAACATAGTGAATAAATCGGAATTTTCTGAGAAGTTTAAAGTTTGAAGAAAAGCATGGTCAGTTAAAGCCTTATCTCTTTTATCAAGAGAGAAATCCCTGTGACTCAGCAGTGGGAACGTAAATAGGGTTAATATAATAAAACCTTGATTCATTTTACTTTCATTGGAAACTGTTAAACCTAGAAGGAGAATATTCGAGGATATGGCAACAACACTACAAAGTACAAATACCTACAAAACCGCTCGTGCGATTCGGGTTAGAGCTTGCCAGAAATGAAAAACATCAGCTACAACATTTTGTTCATCCGCCAGAATATCAAAAGCCAGTATTGCAACGGAACTACCAGCATTAAATTTGATGCATTTTGCAACAACTTTATAGACCTCTGAACTCGTATTATACAGGTTTATAAATTGAATTTTTTTTAAAGAATTTATGTGATTCGGTTATAAGATTTGTAAGTTCATGCTGCGAGAACAGTGTTTATGTATTCTGCAAGCACTTGTATTTTATCTGGGAATTCAATATCACGGTGAAATAACTAAATCATTCGTCCCGTCCCGTCCCACCTTGTTTTTTAGGAACTAGCTTTCCGCCCTGCGGCTTCGCCCGCGTTTTACACTTTCCCGCAATTTTCTTTGCTATATTATAGCCTATGTTACTCGGGGATAATGTAGCTTTCCAAAGGTGAAAGAATTTTTGAAATCGGTCCAGTAGTTTCGGAGCCTATTCATTACAAACAAACAAATCTTTCCTCTTTATAATATTAGTATAGAAAACACAAGACCGCACTCTATGGAATGCTTTAGGGGAGGCCAAAACTGAATAGCAAGACAATCGAAACTGTTGTCATATTAGAAATTTAATAAAGTTTTTAATTTTATTCGTTTTATAGTGGTTGATAGACGTGCGAGTAAGTTCACGAACGGCTCGACGATTGGACGTCCACTGCTGGACATAGGCCTCCCTATTGGACTTCCAGTCATTACGGTTGCTCGCGGCCTGCATCCACCCCGAGCCAGCCGCCTTCACCAAATCATCTTGTTAACACACCAACACCTACTTATGATTGTTAAAAAAGGCTTCATTATTATTACTACAGAAAGTTTTGGGCGCAACGCACCGTACCGCAGAAGTATGTCCCAGGGAGACGACTCGGCGCTAGTGGTGCGAGGCGTGTCGGCCAGTTGGACCGGTGACCCACATTTCTTGGCGCTCAAGAACGTATCGTTCCGGCTGCGTAGAGGGAAACTGTGCGCTATCATCGGCGCCGTTGGCTCCGGAAAGGTCAGTGACGCAGGCTCTGCTCTATGGTATTTTTGTGTAACACTTTATAAGCAAAGGTAGCGTTTATTGTTCCGCGTTCTACGTTGTTGTTTATATGTTCATTTAATATTTATTTGTCAAGGTATTGTGGGAAAATCGCCTTTGAAATGTAAATGAAATATACTACTGATATATGCACACTGTTCATATATGACGAGGTCATCGAACTTTGATATGTCTTAGCAAGGACTTGGACTCGTTAAATAGAGATTATTTGATTTATTCATGTTTTATCAAGTCGTATTGATGTGTGGGTGTGATCTGGTTACCGCAATCAAACTACAACAAATCCACAGATAAGAAAATTGTTTTGTGTTAAGTTAAGTAAATATATCATTGGCCACGGCGCCGTCGCCGGTCCGTAGCATAGGTCGGGATCCATATCCTTGCAGCCCTGATGATATCCCACGTAATAGGAAGAAACTGTTAGCGTTATCCAACATGCTAGCTCATGGATTTCCCCATTATACAAATATTGGAATCATTACTCATCATTACATTATTGACGACCTCTGTGGCGCAGCGGGCGAAGGTCCGCCTGCGACGCAAGAGGTTGCGGGTTCGATTCCCGCCTCGGAACAACAATTTGTATGATCTGCAAATATTTGTTCCGGGTGTCTGGGTGTTATATATGTATAATAAAAATATCTATCTATGTATGTATATTATATTAGTCCAGTAATATTTATTTATTTATTTTATTTATTTATTTATTACTCCACGACTGTTTTACAGTAAAATACAGAAATCCAATTTATTTTATTGTATTTATTTTCAGTCTTCAATCTTGCAACTTCTGCTAAAGGAATTGCCGGCGGCTAGTGGCACAATTTCAATGAACGGCAAAGTCTCATACGCGAGTCAGGAGGCGTGGCTGTTTCCCAGTACGGTGCGAGAGAATATTCTCTTCGGGTTGCCCTTTGACCTGGAAAGATATAAACGGGTAAATATTTTCTTTTGATTCCGAAACATCTTTACTCCTACGTTATTTTCCTTCTTCTTAATGGATTCTTCTTAGTATTGTTGTTATATTCTACTGTGTTCGCGATATACTCTCGGTATAATATTATAAGAGACTTCGAAAATGGTGCAACCAAATTTTTATGTTATTCTATAGGAAAAATTAAATTGGACAGTTTAGACCTAATTTCACCACTCTCTGTTTGTTAGTTTAACATCCCATTAAGTAATTAACAGTCCATCAATGTACGTAAACTGTCTATCATTAAACATGTGGGGGATGTTAAACTAACAAACAGAGGGTGGTGAAATTAGGTCTTAAAATAAGAAAATAAACTGTCTTCGTTAAAATTTCTATACTTATTGCAAACAAAATACAAACAACTAACTGAGTAAGTAGGTACTTGTATTTTCTGTAAAATCGCAGCTTTACTCATACCAGTCATCCAGGTAGGTACAGATTGATACAATAACCAAGTCATCGGGTCGGCTAGTTTTGTAATAAAATGATAAGACAATATACTTGTTCAATATGAAACGGTAATAAATATTTAACTAATCATTTTATAATATGATGATGGACGATACGTTACATGTCACAGAGATAAAAAAATGCTAGTAAGCATGATAGAGAACGAACGCACACGTATTTTGTCAAATTGTAAATTGCAGATTAAGCAACAGGATTTTCGAAGACTTTAATCCGTCTTTAATCCCATTAGGTATGTTTTTATACTTGCTTTGGTGGTACCTATTAAC
The DNA here is from genome assembly GCA_963691955.1 of Chloroclystis v-ata. Classification (NCBI taxonomy): domain Eukaryota; kingdom Metazoa; phylum Arthropoda; class Insecta; order Lepidoptera; family Geometridae; genus Chloroclystis; species Chloroclystis v-ata. The sequence goes on from OY829905.1 coordinate 11,482,283, forward strand.
AAAATGTTGACGCTATGTTGAAGGTATCATTTAGTCACTTGTGTTTATTTTATGTATTTAAATAACTTTAAAGCAAACCTCACCTATTGAATTAATAAATAATGTTACTGGATAATTCAAACAGCATCATCTAGCCCCGTGAATAATTAAAAAATATTTATAAAACATTTTATTTCTTAAATAAATAAATATTGATGGATAATTCACACATAAACATCCTAGTTCTACCATTTCTGATATTACTAAATATACATATATAGATTTTTTTTATTATAGATACATTATATTTTTAACATCGGGACAAATATTTGCAGATCGTTTGAAAATGGTCCCGAGGCGGGATTCAAACCTGCAACCTCTTGCGCCGCAGGCGGATCTTTAAAGAATGTCATCCCTCTTTTTAGAGCTAAAATTACCATAATGACGTTGTCTCGCAGCTATCTATTGTTACATGGTTTCTGTAACTAAGTGATGATGAGTCTACGCATGGTTCTAAAACATATTTATGTGGCTTATGCCACTCAACCCCAAAACTCTACTTTTTAGTCCATACTACTCCATACATTAATTCCACTACCACCCCAATGTACATATCAGGATGGTTCACAAAGCTCACAAAGATATAAAGTTTGCCAGAATATTTTACATTCTGTTCAGCAAATGTTCATTCGAAGTGCTTTTCCGAGGTTCGAGAATTCCTAGAATTGCAGGACTGGAAAATGCTATTTCGTAATACCGGGATTTCGCCATAACCTAGTAGAGGGACTCTAGTACTGATTATATCAGGGCTTAAAAGTCGACGTAATGATGACTTGAAACTAAATAGATAATTTATAATTAATTGTTTTTAAAGCAATTATAAAATTAATACTGATCATGCTGCACGTGCAAAAAAATTATTCTAATTATTAGCCGCGGGGCGGAAAGCTTGTACATAACATAATATACTTACATACCAATATAGAAGTAGTAATAATAATCAGGTAATAATAAAGTAATACTATAGAGGTGTTGAGAAATCTACATCCTGCTTGTATGTTAATCTTCCATGTTGATTACCTACTAGTTCCACAAACAGGCGCACAACGAGAGGCTTAAAGGCTTTAAGCGCCGCGTGTGAATCCACAACAACAGTTCAGAGTGTGTACCTACACCAACACGCTTACTTGTGCCAGAATTTTCCTAGATGAGGTCTAGAATGGCTAGAATTATTACATAAATACATGCTGAAAAATCTATGATTATTGGAACACGTGGAATTAAGTTTTTTTATTTCATTATAATTTTTGTATTTTATTTATACCTTGAGCTTTGATTTATATGGTAATAGTATGTACAGTGTAGGTATTACGACCCTAATATATTGTTTATCTACAACCAGAAGACATTACCGTAAGGCAGTCTACAAGCCCAATAAGCAGAACATACATGTATAATGAGTTTTTATCAAGAAATATATTTTAACTGATAAAAAAATTCAGTCTGTCCATTTATAATTTCAAGACCCCCATTTAGTAAATAAAACAAATAACATATAAGAATACAGCCACCATTTACACATTTCAATAAATCGAACAGCAATAAACAGTAATGGTCCTGGTACTTAAATGTACCAGTAGCACCTATTTCACGAAGTTACTGCCGCTACAATGTGATAACATTAACGACTCGTTTCATTGCAATAAAATACATAAGAAATAAGCTCTTAGAATTTGAAATATGATCATTAATCATATGAATCTTTGGAGAAGACAAATAAATTAAATACCATAAGCTGACGCACCCGCGGTTTCGTTCGCGTTATAATAATTTTTTGATTTTGATGAATAAGTCTAAGACCCCTCGCAAACTACAGACTTTCTATCGGCCGATAGTTTGGTCGGGCTTATAATCAGTATGAAGATGTATGCAAGTCCGCATACTACACGATTTGGTATCGGTCGAAAAACGTACTAACAGCCCAACCCGACCAAACTATCGGCCGATAGAAAGTCTGTAGTAAGCGGGGGGTCTAAGTCTTTGTTAAAAACGTTTAAAGCAAGACTTATTTTTAACCCAGCTATTTGTGCTTAAAATGTTTATATAATAATATATTAGCTCTCCCGCCTCGGCTTCGCCCGCTTTATTCCCATCTTTTCTCACCCTTGGGATACATACCTACTACGAGTATTTTAAAACCAAAAGCACCTAAATACCCGTTCTTGAGTTATAAAATTACAACAAAAAGTGGCATTCAGTTTTATATACCTATATATAGATTCAATATAATTTGGATCACTATCGCATTGCCGCGTGGCCGAAAATGAGTAACCAGCACATATTAGTTTTTGGAGCCACTGGCTGTGGCCTGCGGGACTGTCGCAATAAAACAAGCTGAATTATCGTGTCAACGAAACACATTAGGCACACAACTGTTAATTTAGGTTAATCATTAGTTTCAGGAAAATGTTTCTGGACTTTTTACAGAACAACAAGGCCTTCAAATTGGCATACGAACTCACAATAAACCAATAAATATTTGTAACTTAATTAATATAGGTCTAGTTACTTGGAGTAACTAGATCCAATATACTAAAATAATTTCTATAATTAAGACTAATAATAGGAAAAGCGGACGCAACAAGAAAATCAAGCTGAATATTTTTCTAAATATAATGCAAGTACTTTTTGTTAATACCAGCAAAGTATTTAAATAAACACCCACATACATACTTATGAAATATTATGTAAGGTTAAGTAAATTCGTATTTATTAACAAGTTAGGACCTACATATTATGTAACCAAAAATAATTTAGACTTTTGACGCTAAAACTGCTGCACTTTAGAAGTTTAGAAATCGTTTGGGCACCGAGACAAAGCACTCAAAGGATTTGTCAAAGGATAGCTGAGCTCGAGTGAGTTCTAGCGTATCAAATCAAATCGAGTCAAATTCATCCCTTCTGGACTGTGTCTTAAGAGCGAGAATGCAGTGAAAATCGCGGCAGAAACGACTACGAGAGTTGACAACAGCGACCGCGTGCCCCGCGTGGCGCTGGCATATCGAAAATATTACGCGCAGCGCTAACCAGAATTAGTTGTGTAGCCTACAATCATAGATAAACCCCACTAGATACCGCATGACAAGCGACGACCGCGCGCCAAACAGATGGTTAAATCAACCATTATGAAAAGCCCCGCCTCGAAACACGGCTTTAGTTGCGACCAAGTGTCAGACCCGTGAACTTCATATACGTTTCTATAGTCTAACGCAAGTGAAGAGGTCAGCTTATAATGGCTACTCGTACGAAGGACGTTCACTTGTCTTTTTTCCGCATTGCGCTTATTGGACTCGTTGTCTTCTCGGCGAAAGCACGTGTAACGTTAATGATGAATATTCTAATCGATATCGTTAAAAATGATAGACGACGTATATAAGCGGGTCTCTCGGTATCGGTATTATTGTATGTAAAAATAAATAAGTTATCCATAAACCGTTTAAATATGTTTATTACTTACTCACTCAGTCAAATGAATTATTTGTGATAAATTTTTCTAATATTATTTTTAAATTTTTAAGTTCTACAGGTTTTGTGTATACCAAAAATAAATACATATCTACCTACCTACATGATGCTATTTGCTACAACGCCTTTGTTCCAGTCCCTGCAACCCGCATCTTCCTCCAATTTAGGTGCGTTTGAATCGGAACAAAAGTATTCTAATGCGGTAATCTAGTTTCGGTGATCTGTGATACAATAGACACTATTATTGTAATCTGAAGCAATGCGTCAAATTTTTACACGTCAAATAATATATACAAAATTGAAATGCGAAAGTAACTCTGTCTGTCTGTCTGTTACGCTTTCCCGCACCTCTCAACCGATTTTGATGAAATTTGGCACATACAATCTTTAGAGATCTTTCTCAGGGGAGAAAGAACATACCTACTTTTTACCGCGGAAAAATACATGTTTCCGCGGGAAAATTTGATTTAGATGAAATTTAGTATGGAGATAGTTGCAAATAAAAGTATATGGCGAGAGACTATTTACCGCGGATAAATACATGCTTCCGCGGGAAAATATATGCTTACGCGGGAAAATTCGATTTAGATGAAATTTAGTATTGAGATACATAGTTGCAAATAAAAGTATACGGCGAGCAGAAGTCGCGCGGGGGCAGCTAGTTATAAATGACAAACTACTTATAAAATTGGTTCCGGCACAGAATATTATTAGTTAGTACGGCGCACGGAGAAAATTGTCATAGGTCCGTCCAGCACAACGTCTCGCCCCGCACTGAATTGAAGGGCCCGCGAAGGGGAAGATCGCGCATTGCGTGTGTCGTTTTACGTAAAAAATTCGTTAAAAAACGCTGGGATTTTTTTTCGAAAAAGTAAGCTCAGGAGATGATTGGTATTCTTTTATTCTATATGGTGATGAAAATTAAAAAATCTTATGATTAATAGATTAGGATTTAAACGGTTCTTGCTGAAAAAGTAGACGGTATTTTACACTATTATTTCAGGTACTTAAAATAAAAAAAATAAAATTTCGGCCTCAAGAGATGATGCCTTATATGGCATAGATTATTGTGTAATTTTTTCAAAGCAATTCCGTTAAAGAACAAGGAAATAAATGGTTTCTGCTGAACCCAAATTTACCAAATTCACGCATATCTACGCCTTAATGGAAAAACTTTTCAGGTGTGTCGAGTATGTGCACTGGAGAAGGACTTCAAACAATTCCCATTTGGCGACCAGACGTTAGTGGGCGAACGTGGGGTGTCGCTCTCTGGAGGCCAACGTGCCAGAATCAATTTGGCCCGATCAATCTACAGAGAGGTACGTATGAACATGGTTACGGCAGCTGTCTCATGAGAGACGTATTGGTTTTTATGAATCATGTATTAGATGTCTGATGAATTCGATTCTTGTTGTACTGGCACTTTCATATTGAGTGGTGGATATGTTGATCTTTATGGACCAATTACAATTTTATTTATTTATTTATTTGTTTGAATGACATACAGATTGATTCCAAAGCGTCAAACACTATGTATAATTAACTTAACTAAAACACTTATACACACACTACAAAGATTAAAAATTAAAACACTACAAAGCCTAATGATATATGTTTATGTTGAGCCGTTTCAAGCTGTGCAACTATGAAACTTACTTTACATTATAACATTATTTCTTCAGTTCGCTGGGTTTGCGAAAAAGCTAAAGTAGTCCAAAAAGTTGGTTTATTTTACACTATAGAAAGATAGATACAAATAAGAATAGGTATGACTATCAATTAGAAATCGTATATTTGTTTCATTAACGGTACCATCGGTAAGAAATAACAATTCTGTTGGTATATTGCGGGATATTGTTTAACTAATGAACAAACCTCTTCGTTTAAAATATAAGCTAAGCTTTGGACGGTTGTCTATCAAAGGATTTGTACGAGCTTTGTTGACGCTCAGCTTGCTATAAAATATGCAAAGGACCCTGTAAATAGAACCAATGTAAACGTTCTACCTCTACGTAAGGTAATATCACAGTCAGTTTCTGATGTAAATGCAGGGACAAAGGACACTGAGGTAAACGCAAATCACAGACCGGATTATTTGAACGTAGATTGCTGTAGATCATTTCAAGACCTAAATGCTTCCTTTCCTTAAAATAACCAATAGTGTTATGCCTGAAATTCTCCCTTAAGTAACGCAACGATCATTACTCTCAGCTCATTAAAATACCTAGCCATGAGTAAACAACAAAAATCTTTACAATTTTATTCGTTAGCATATTCTAACTATTACAGTTTTTTTCATGCTATTTATAAACTACATTTGTTTTCTTTCTGCGTAACTAACACATACCTAAGTGTGCACATATTATGGGAGTGTTCAATGCTTTAATTAATTACTGTAGATATAAGGTTTCGAATAATAAGACAATTTCAATTACCACGGGGCTAGATGTTGCTGTTTCAATTGTCCGGTAATATTTATTATTTATTACTATTGTCATTCGCTCATCAAAACGAACCTATTTAATAAAAGTGAGTACTTACGTTACCTTTGTTCTGTGGTGTTTTTTTTATTTTATTAATAGCTTGGCTTTGATAAATATGATTTATACATATAGTAGTAGGTAGTAGCATTAGTATTAATTATCGTAAGATGTGGACATAATTTTATTGCCGTTACGTATCTACCATTCACGGTACCCATTCACGGTAATCATCAGATTGACCTTTTGTGCTAGCGGAAGTTAGCTCAACCTTTGTTTGCAAAGATTTATTAAAAGTTATCTCTAATACACACTGATTATGTATGTTTCGCGTACCTTATCTATTGCGGCATATTTAGGATTATGGTGAAAGTAAGCAGTTGCCTCATATTTTAACAATCAAAAATTAAATGAGCATGAACATTTATAAAACAATCGATTCTGTGACCTCGTTATAGTAGCGAGTCTGCGATTTCACGTTATCAAAGCATCTTCACAAAGACCTGGCTTGTTTATAGAGATAGACTTTGTTTCGGTGCGCAGTTTTCTGTCTTTCGTTTCAGCGAAGAACAAATAATTGCGTATTAGCTTCGGTTCATGATAAGAGCTTTCAGTGTTTACAAATAATATATATTATAATATATTTAATATAATTATATATTTAATATGAGCATCGCGGAGGTACCGTGAACTACCGTGCAATAACAGGCTTGGAGTGCCTGTGTCTAATAGAATCTCTATTTACTATTTGTTGTATGTTTACTGAAATAATATTTAAAAACTTATAAAGACGCAAATTAATATTAGCCTGCTACAGTTACTTATTATGTTATGTTGTGTGTTATTCTAAACTGTGTTTAGCTATAATAACTTTGTAAATAATTATTATGATATATAAAGATCTTTTAAAAACAAACACTGAAATAATTAAATAAATTAAATATATGTATAACATATTTGAAATGATACACTAGTATATAACGTGCGCAATTGAAAATGAATTCTGTAAATGGCGGCGGGTAGGTATGGTACGATTGGCAAAACAAGGATTAAAGTATAGACAGCGATAGAGAGTGAGCGAGAACGCATGCGAGCGGACGCCATTTACAGAACTCATTTCTAATTGCGCACGTTATACTAGAATATAGATACTATGGCGCAATACTTTTTTTGCAAAAAGGTTTTGTTGGGTTTGAGCTCATGGCTAGTCTTAACTTATTAAGGAGTAATAACTTATTAATATTAAGGTTTTATTGCGTAGTTTTTTTTATGTTTTAATATTTATCTTTAATCTGGGTTTTATTTAGTATGTTATTGGTTTAGGTTGCTGTGCATATCGAGTATTAAAGTCTACCTGAACTGCGGGTTAAGAATTGTGAACCTAGCGAACATTGTTCGTCCGTGATTTATTTTACTGCAACAATGCAGATGAATAAATCTTTTCGGGATAGGGGAAAGGGTAAAAGAATATTTAAATTAGAATTTATAGATTCTGCTGTTTATTGTTCGTATCATTGTAATAGTTTTATGAATATTAATATTGATTTATTTGAGTAAAAGATTATTATTAAAATTTATTTGTTCAAAGACCGGAATAAGTGTTTAAGAACTTTTTATGTTATTTATGTAAAATGTCCCCTTAAAGTTTTAATCAAAATTAATAATTGTATTAAATAGTTAAATAAAAAAAGCGATTGTAATCGTATTTATTTACTAACAGTCGAAGCTAGAATATTTTCGATTCCCGGTTTTCGTAAGCTTTTCAGTAAAGTTTGAATGTCTGTTTGTAGATTTAAAAAAAGTAAATTTCCTATACCTACGCAAAAGGTGTTATCATGCCTTTTACGTTAATCCCTATGAATTTAAAACATGTTTTTATAATTAAAAAAAATATTATTGGAAAATCATGGTAACTTATTTATTTTTTATTTACAAGCTCACTGTTTTACCACACTACTACTATCTTGACACAGGCGGACATATACCTGCTGGACGACCCTCTATCGGCGGTGGACGCGAACGTGGGCCGGCAGCTGTTCGAAGGCTGCATCAGCGGCCACCTGCACGGCAAGACGCGCATCCTCGTCACACATCAGATACACTTCCTGAAGGCCGCTGACTTCATTATTGTTATGAATGAGGTAAGGTTTATAAACTTTTTTAGTTCTTCTTTCTACTTCTTCTATGTAGTGGCTCTTTATAGAGATGCATTGTCCTAGATATGTATACTGATCTACATAAGCAATGTTTTTATTATTTTTATAGAGGTAAGGTTTACAAATCTGAAATGTTGCTTGTTGTTAGAACTAGAGCTTTCATAGTAACGTTCTTCTATGATTGTATGATTAACTAGCTTCCGCCCGCGGCTTCGCCCGCGTGGATTTAAAAAGTAGCCTATGTTCTATCTCAGGGTCTAAAGATTGTCTGTACCAAATTTCATCAAAATCGGTTGAGAGGTTTAGCCGGAAAAGCGTAACAGACAGACAGAGAGACAGACAGACAGACAGAGTTACTTTCGCATTTATAATATAAGTAATTTATAATATAAGTAAGGATTAGGATGTAAATGCATTTCAGCGAAGCAAGCAATTGCATACAATTGATATAAAAATCAATTGCTGTTCGTTAGTCTCGCTAAAACTAGGGAACGGCCGGGCTGATTTTGCTGGTTTTGGTCTTGAAATGTTCGTAGTACCTACTTGTATATTATGTCATTATATGACTAATGGTAAAACCTTTACCAGGGAAAGTTTAAAATGTAATATTGAAAGCGGGCAAAGCCGTGGCCCGGTCACCTTGTTTGTGATAAAAAATATATTACAAAAATACAAACTTATAAATACTTTACTCGCACTTCTTTCAGCCACATAAAGCTACTCCTTAACATTGATGTTTGGCTCGATAAAATTGAACTTAATTTGAATGCGATATGTACAGGTATGTCTACATATAAGCCATCTATTGAGATGGATGGCTACATGAATGTCCGATACACGACATTAACCTATCGTCAAGGCAATGGATTTGGATTAGAGTCTAGATTGAAACTGTGGATGTCGTCTATTGAACTAGGCTTAATCGATTTACTAGATTGGTAGGTTAATGCTATATTGGCTTCATATTTCGCTGGTCATCATCATTATCATCAACCCGATAAACGAGATATAGAATACGTCCCAGATGGTCCCATAGTCAGCAGTTTGAAGTATTTTTTTAAAAGATTTATTAATATTATATTTAAATTTTATGCTACACTGTAAAATATTTTGCGTAGGTGTTTTAATATCTTCATATTTTCCAGGGTCAAATTGAAAACATGGGAACATTCGATGAGCTGGTTTCTTCAGGAAAGGACTTCTCGTTGATGTTACCGTCGCAAGATAAGGATGGTGACAGCTTGAGCGCTAAGGTAATTTAAAACTTTTTTTAAATGAGTTTATAAATCTTTGTTCATAAACTAACAGTGTCATCTAGGTTCAACTCGCACGCAAAGCTACGCGGTAGAAAACAATAACCTGATAACCATTATTATCATTTCAGCAGATGATCGTCTTATTAATATTTCTTGTTATTTCTGTCGGAAGCAGTTTGCATCCCCTGTGAACCATACGATTTCACAAAAAAATCAGTTCATCTTGTAAGCGATCGTGTGACGCTGCGCTTACCAATCAGGGGACTCCATTTTTCCAGCCCCATCGACCATCTGTTCTCCGCGCTATTTTGAAATGCTCATTGCCACTTCAATGATCTGATCCCCTGAGCTATATCAAATCTCTCATTCTTCAACGTCTATCCTAATTTCTGCTTCGATCCCGTTGAGATAAAGAAACATAAAACCTAAAGGCCGTGAATGCAACAGTCTAGATTCTTTTACCAAAACAAAAGCTTTAACGCTTGTAGAGCTTTTGTTTTGTAGAAAAGAGTTTATCCACTCGCTGCAAAGTTGGTTACTGTAAGTGTTTCCGTAGAAGCTCTCCGGATCAAAATGTAATTTAGACGACGAACGTGATGTGAATGTGATCAAGTCCTTACTTTGGAACAGCTTATTTGAGTTTGGCTTGTGTTAGTTTAGAGCTAACGAGCTATCCGCCCTGTGGCTTTTCCCGCGAGAATATGCATATTCTCGCGTGGACCTCATGTGCATGTACCTTTCAGACACTCAAATTTATATTTTTTTTATTATTGGTGTAGGTTATTATGTTGCGCTATGCTACAGATACTTGCCCTGTTGATATCCTTTTGTCAACAAGATTATGATAAAATACCTTTACCTCATTGAGTATGGATTTGCCCTCATAACATATTTTTCCTGTTGGATGAGCAAATTATTTTATATATGCACTCTCCCATTTCAAGGCAGGCACATAGACCCTGAAAGTTGTAAGAGCTCTTTAAACAACGTTATCAATATTATCTTAATATGTGGTAAATGACATCTGTTTACCTTCTTATATCAATATTTGTTTGAGATCGAAAAGATCATACAATATCTATATTATGTAATATGTATAAAAGTACGTTTTGATTGGTTTTGATCAATAGAACTCACTTACCCTGGAATATGTTTTTTTATTGACGTACTCTGTGGCGCGTTCGGCGAAGATCCGAATGATGATCGTTGTGAAAACTGAAAAAAACTAACATTATATAGAAATCTGAATCGCCTTACAATTAAACACATTTGTTAGTATCTGCCTTTAATTTTAAAATACTTCTATATTTTAGAGTTCGGGAGACGAGAAGGCTGTGCTTCTTAGACAGCAATCAACAAAGTCTGAAAGCGAAGACTTGCCGCAGTTTGCAGCCCAAGAGATGGTAAAAGAAGAAAGACAGTCTGGCAACTTGAAATGGGAGGTTATATCGTCTTATTTCACTGCCGGTGGCAACATTTGCTTCATAATATTTACTATGACAATGATTTTCTCGGCCACTGTCGCCGCAGCGGGAGCGGACTACTGGGTCAGTTATTGGTAAGTTTAAGAAACAACCATTCTTACTAATATTAAAAACGCAAAAGTTCGTACCGTTTTTTTATTTAATGTTTGACTTTTCTCCTACTTTCAAGTAAAATTTACGAAACACTTTATGACAAAATCTGTTCATTTTAAAACTATCGAAGTTGGTAAAAAGTAAAACTTATCAATAATTTTACTAAGTGTAATATTTGCAATCGGAAAATTTATTAGATTATAATGATTAACTACATCAATTTGGACGTTAGACCGTGATCTATTACCGTATTATCAGATATCATGCATGACCTATTTAATGTGTTTAATTTTCAAGGTCGAATCAAATGGCTACGTACGAAGAAGGATTAGACGGCGCCGAACTGGGTAAGTGTAGGATTAGATAGATTAGATTAGTACTTACACATATACTCATAATGAAGATACATTAGATTTAACATATAAGTAGATAAATTATATTCCTCATCATCATCCCTATTTACGTTCCCACTGCTATACAGATACAGACACTGGGATACAGGGAATTCTCTCTTGATGAAAGAGATTAGACCTTAATTCACCACGCTGGCCAAATTCGGGTTGGTGAATGACAACTGACCTTCAAACTTTTTAAGTTCTCAGAACATGCCCATCTTTCTAGACTATATTAATTGGCTTTCCAAGATGCGTTAAGTTAATGCACTTATAATGCATCGACCGGGCTTCTGTTCTAGTTGTGCCGCCCTCGACGAAAGTTCAGAACGTCTCGCCATTATTATTCATAACTTGACACTTGTTCAATAAGAACACAGAACTATTGATTTACATTTATCTGATGAGTTTTTCTGTTATGTCTGAAGTGATCGGCTCAAACGGATGACTAAATAAACTAAATCTAGCAGTAAATTTTCTTAGCACATTTATTTAGCTTAGAACGTGGTTGCTATGTGATTTTTTTATTATAAAATACATAATATTAGTAGTTTATTAACTAAATAGGTACTTAACATTTAACATTAAGTATTATTGTTTTGTTTCTACTAAAATACCTACCTATATAGTTTTCAATCTATAATGTCCGCTGTATTATAAATTGAAAGTTTACATAGAATAAGAATTTATTATTTATTGCACAGAAACGGGGCTAGACGTGGTCGTCGGTCCCTTCACCACTGGCCAGTACATGATGATACACGGCATTATCATCGCTGTGTGCATCATACTCACACACACAAGAGTTCTACTCTTCGCAGAGCTGTGTATTAGCGCCTCAAAGAATCTCCATAACTCTATGTTCTCTACCATGATCAAAGGAATTATGAGGTTTTTCGACACTAGCTCTTCAGGTAAGCAGTTTCATTATTAAATGCTATTTCTTAAATACACAAAACAATTACAATATTTGTATATATTTTGTCTTGGTGTTTTATACGAGTAACAATATTCTGTCTATGTATACAATACCTATCAATTTTATTTAATCTAATAGTTAAATAGTATACTACTTTTAAAAGATAAACGTTAATTGCTTAGCTGCTGATATACTTATCTTTAAAGTTACAATAAATATCATCATGACTAAGGGATATTTAGTAATTAAGTATAAGTAGGTGATGCGTTCTTATTCTCTGATTACCCAGCTTTGTATAGATAGAATACACCCAAACACCCTAGTGAAGCTGTTTCTATTCTTAAATGAAAACAAAGTAAATGCAACAAACAGACAATTTACTTGATTTACTTAATATAAAATCCACATGAGCTTGTTGACGTCTGCCGAATATAAAAACATATTTTTCTCCAATGTTATCGTTTCTGAACGAGAAAACATGTTAGCGAGCGGGCTCCAAACCCAAACAGAAAGGTTATTTTCGTGCGCTAATATTAGGATGATAATCTTAACCTTTCCGCATCATTTTGTGGTTGTTCCTGCTTATTGTCATGTGGTGCCGGCCTAAGATAAGGATCATCTCGCTTCTCGTGGGTATCGTCAATGCCTCTTAAGGGTTTAGGAAATAATTTTGTCTTGTCAGTTCGCGTTAACTGTTTTCCTGCGTCGTTCTGTGTATTTATAACACCTTATTTCGATCGCTAAGCCGGTAAGCATGGTGATCGTATCAATTCCAATGACCGTAATGGTCTTCTGATATACCTATATGGTTTCTACACCCGAGCTTAGGAGTAAGACGTAATATCGACTTGATGATGATGATGACTACTTATATCCTTCCACAGGTCGAATTCTCAACAGATTCACGAAAGACATGGGTTCGTTAGATGAGATTCTGCCAAGGACTTTGCTGGACGTGCTCCAGATATACGGAACCCTGGCTGCGATCCTGGTGCTGAACGCTATAGCCCTGTACTGGACCCTGGTACCGTCTGCTGTGCTGTTGGTCATCTTCTTTTTAATGGTGAAAGTGTATTTGAGGGCCGCGCAAGGCATTAAAAGACTGGAAGGAACAAGTGAGTTTTTTCGCGTTTTTGTTGTTATTATATTGTATTTAGCTTTAGGTTTTTCCGCTTCAAATGAAGCTTATGTGTTACTCCTTATAACATCAGTAAAAGTTCTGATAATTAAACTTTAAATAAAGTTTAAATTGAAATAAAATCTCTATTTTATCTACAAGAAATAAGGAGTCGATTTGCAAATGCACCACAATATTTATTTTACGTACAAGACTTGATATTGAATTCTTCTCTTCCCTCGAGGCGGTGTCATTTTAACTAGACTAACGAGCACTAACTGAAGTATCCACTTTATCAAATTAACAATCAAGTTTATAGAAACTTAGCATATAAATCAACACATTATGGTCAATTGAGCTAAAGTATTTTATTTATTTGACAGCTTAAACTGTAAACACGAGATCCTATATTTCTTATGAATTTTGCTGTTAGGCAGCGAATATAGGGTTTAGTAGGTACCTTTATTATGCTCTGAACCGAGCACGTTTGTCGCACTGATAGGCTCCCGGGCTATACTGGTATACGGGTCGAGTTAACTAGATTTAGATTATAATGGATTCACGAATGCAAAATCTGTCCTACGGCAAATTCAACGGTTCAATGAACATCTGGCCCCACAAATAAACCGTAGATGCAGTGTGAATTATTTGAGCTAGCTACTCCTAAAATATGCTTAATTCAATATTTGTATCACTAGAGGAAAATAAATATGAAACAGTTAAGTACGTGTCTACGTTACAAGAGCCGCAGTCTGCCCACCTAATTATAAAACCCACATGTTTAGTGCAAAAGCGCGGTCGGCGGAAAATGTCGGATACACCGCATATAGCAGCTCAGGTCACCGCAAACAGGGATCGTCCACTATGCATATACGTAATACACCTAACACGATGTTTAACAGGGCCCAAAGGGAATTTCACTGCGAAAACTTTCAACATTATATTTCTGTATTGTGGCTTTGAAAAGTTAGTCTTTAATGTACTCGTATTAGGGGCGACGTAAAAGATAACTTTTAAGGATTTTGTTGTATTTTCAGCGAAAAGTCCCGTGTTCGGTATGGTCACATCATCGCTGAACGGTATAGCTACGATCAGGTCCTGCGGGGCACAAGATAGATTAGTGACGGAATTTGATAAGCAACAGGTAAGAAACTTCAATTAAACGTTTATTATTTTTATTACATAAAAATGTACCATGATTCGATTTTGATTTGAGTTGATTAATGCTTGAGGAATCGAGAAATTGAGAAATTATGGTTTTACACTTTTTGATTAGTATTTATCCGTATTGTTTTTCAGGATCTTCACACAGCCGCTTGGAACGGTTATTTAGTCGGCGGGACGTCGTTCGGCTTCTATCTAGACACCACCTGCCTGGTTTATCTGACTGCTGTTATATTTATATTTTTGTTCGTAGATTTTGGTAAGTTATATCACAAAACAATAAGTCAGACCTTTAGCACTTAAACGTACGTTAACTACAAATTTACTTAATCTCGCCTTGGATTTAAATTACAACAATTATTCTATCTGGATGCATTATTTATTTCAAACCTCTATCCACGAGTAGAGTAAATTCAATATAAAACTAATTAAATTGGATGTATTTTCAATGTTTCATTTATTTCGCTTGTAACATCATAAACAGTGATTAACGAATTGCTTAAGTGATACTTATTCAACAGCCTAACATGTAACTCCCTGTTGACCAATTTCCTTTCAGTAAAACTATCGAGCAATAAAATAATGAATGCTTTCACAACAACCCGCGTTGGGGGAGCAATCCACTTAACTGGAATCGCTTAAATTGTATAGCCTTGAATTAATCCGGCTTATACATACAGATGTCAAGCTAAAAGTGATTTTTCATGTCCATTTAACATCTAAATAATTGCTTGAAAAAGAGAATATAGGCAATTGTTTTTACTTGTATCTTGCGCTGTAGGTTGTTCTTGTTAATAAGGTTCATTTGTTTTGTATTAATTAGATTCTTGATAATTGAGATAAGTTTATCTGTCTTTTTTATTAAACTAACTTATTTTGACAGAAAACAAAGAAGGATTTGTTTAAAAAATTTAATACAAAAGAGGTCTGCATTTATTCCCAATTTAAACTCATTTTGCATCATATTTGAATGATTCTTTATGTATTGTAGGTTCAGCAATCCCAGTAGGCACCATAGGGCTGGCCGTGACGCAGAGCAACATGCTGACAGCCATGCTGCAACACGGCGCGAGAATGCTGGTGGAGTTTCTCGCTCAGCTGACCAGCGTGGAGAGAGTGCTGGAGTACACCAGGATTGAGACTGAGCACGATCTGTTCGAAGGACGTAAGTAACGCTTAGTGACGACCTTTGTGACCGCACGTTTTCAGTGAACGAATGGAAGGGGTTGTGTATAAAAACTAAAAAAACATGAAATTTCAGTAACTACCAATATAAAAATATCAAAAAGAAAAGGCACCAATCAAATTTTAATACCAGTTTAACATGGTTTTAGTTAGAGTATAACTAAAACTTTTTATTTAATTAACCCAAAACAAGTAAAATGTTGTTTGGTGCTATGTAGTTTGGATCAGAGATAATATCGTTGCAATTTAAGCACCGTTCACAACACATGTGGAATAAATAGTTTACTTCCACGCTGTTATGCATTTAAATTAATGCCATGCACTAAAAGTTCACAAAAAGGATAAAATAATACTGCAGTGTTATTTTTAAAATATTTTACCGAGAAACACTTTCCTATAAAGCTCTACGAGCGGGGATATTGCGCTATCAACAATTCATCGCGCCCAAAAAATTAATCTGTTTTACGGTGGTGTTGCCACATTTTTTATTGCTTATTTTTTATTAACAGAGGTGGCAATTCCGCCGACATGGCCGCAGGAGGGCAGAGTCAATTTCAACAATGTTAGCATGCGGTATGCACCCGACGAGCCCCCAGTATTGAAGAATTTGAACATAGTTATTGAAAGTGGGTGGAAGGTAAGCTATGTTTGCAACTCTTTTTTTCAATAGCTTTTAGGAAAATTAATTGTGCCTTTAAAACAAAAAAAAATCCCTAGCTACAGACAGAACATATAATTACTACGCCCTAGCCTACGAATAAGTAGGTAGTAGAGTTTCATAGAGTTAAATGAATATGTATCAAATTATTACCATTAATCATTTTTAGCTTTGGTTCCACTATAATTTGGTATTACAGACACCTTTTGGCAATTTGAAAATAATGTCATCTATTTTATGATAAAACACTGTTATGCTATAACGTAGGTACCTAAGTATACCTATCCCGGCTTACTATGTATTATTAGTGTAAAAACATGAAAGTTTCAAGATAAACATCTCTTTTTGTTGCTTGAGTATTCAAGATATAGGCTGTGTAGAATCATTCAATACTTTTAGAACAAATTATAAAAACATGCATTGCAGGTGGGTATTGTTGGTCGGACGGGCGCCGGCAAATCCTCCCTGATATCGGCCATGTTCCGGTTCGCATACCTCGACGGACAAGTCCTCATAGACGGCGTCGACACCTCCCTGATAGCACGACAGGTAAGGCACGCTACGGCGTAGAAGAAGAGAACGGACTCAGACCTAATTTCACCACTCTCTGTTTGTTAGTTTAACATCCCGTTATGTTGATGGACTGTTAATATACTTAATGGGATGTTAAACTAACAAACAGAGAGTGGTGAATTATTAGTTCTTATTCGGACATTGGACAAGAATGAGTTTAAATTTACAAATATCTAGTTTTCTGTCAGAATTTACATTGGCCTTTAAATTAATCTTTGTGTAAAATAATTGATTGAAACTTTTTAATCAAAGTTGAAAGTTCTGCACCCTCGACAAAACATCAGGCACCAAGGGAATTGAAGGGGAGTGCAATTTATTTTGATTATATTTGTGTACTATTAATATCTTGATATTTCCAGAGCCTGCGATCAAAAATATCAATTATCCCTCAAGAGCCCGTTCTGTTCTCGGCTACAATAAGATACAATTTGGATCCTTTCGACTCGTACAGCGACGATGACCTTTGGAGAGCACTTGAGCAGGTCCGAATAATGAATAACAAATACGATTTCATCCCAAAACATTTTTATTTATGTTTATTGTTTACCTACGTAAGAATTTTAAACGAATTCAGGATCAAGGAATTGTACGAATCTGGAATTGTACATATATGGAAATGGTACCAATGTGTCCGAAGGCATTACATCTCAGCTCTCATTTATGGTGTTTAGAATTATAATTATACATAGCAAAATTTTATACATTAACTGGGACCACACCTTACATTCATTTCGATGAAGTGCGTGCCGGGGTTTGAACTCACGACCTTCGGAATGAAAGCCGAGTATGCTCCCACTTAGCCAACACTGCTTTTAAGCTAACCTTCAAATTATTTTGGTCTCGGCATTTATCTTTTTTATATTTGTTTAAAAACTTCTAGCTAACCTATGAGGGTAGCTAACCTATAGATATAGATAATTTCTAAACCCAAACCAATAAAAAATAAACACGAAATCCGATAAACATTTATTCACAATACATTTCAGGTGGATTTAAAATCTGCAGTGCCTTCATTAGACTTTAAAGTGACGGAGGGTGGCAGCAACTTCTCCATCGGCCAGCGTCAGCTGATGTGCCTCGCGCGCGCCGTGCTGCGCTCCAACAGAATACTGATCATGGATGAAGCCACCGCGAACGTGGACCCGCAGTGAGTACTTGAGCACGTTTTATGATTATAGTGCTGACTGTACCTGTACGAGATAATAAATACTTATTACTGGATGTGAGTGGTCTGTTTGTGCTTGGTGTGGCTTAAATGTTTGTGAGGCTCGTTTATCTATGGGTAAATTGTTTTTAAATTATTAATTGTTTAAAATATAGGTAGTGGGTTTGATTCATGCAGAGCCGGTGTATGTAATGCTGGTCAGGGAGTTTTTTTATGTTTATCAAATTTAATTTAATCAGATATCTAGCACCCGTACACTAGCTTTGAGGCACGGGGATTGTTGTTGCGTGAATTATCTTACTATATTTATTTATCTCTGTAAACATCAAATACTTAATTAATAATTATTGTATTCATACACCTGTTATGGTAAATTTCGGTCTAAGCTACTTTTTAATATTAAGACCAACAATGTACCTGAAATTTATGAAGAAATATTTTGACATGATTTGATTCATAGGTACAAATATGAAATGTAAAACAATCATTATCAATAGAACGCGGAGTGCACGCGCGGAGAACCCACAAAGTTTTCTACAATTTCTTAAAAATTCGCACATACTACAGTTTACTGGATTTAATTATTAAACACTGATAAGCAAACCTCTTGCAGGACGGACAACTTCATCCAGCAGACGATTCGTCGCGAGTTCGCGCAGTGCACGGTCCTTACCATCGCGCACCGTCTCAACACCATCATGGACTCGGACCGCGTGCTGGTGATGAGCTTCGGCGAGGTCGCGGAGTTCGACCACCCCTACCTCCTCCTGTCAGACCCCAACAGCCACCTCTCCTCTATGGTCCGCGAGACTGGCGAGAAGAGCAGCGCTAAACTCTTCCAGATTGCGAAAGACGCGTATTTTCAAACGAATATGAAGGAGCATGCAAGATGATTTTGTTAGGTTAAGTTTACGATAGGTTTAAGAATAAACTAATTGAGATGACTTGATGAGCTTTTACTCGTTCTCGAATGATGAAATTAGAAATCAAATAAAAGTTGTTTTCATGAATGTTTGTAAACAATTTTACTTTGACGTGTGATCAACTCGTTCTTTGACGATAACGTGTAAGAGCTCCGCTGTGTGCCTACAGTCTACGGTGTCTATATATGTTACACATAACGCAACACACAAATGAATAAAACAAGAAAAAAGGCTAGCGCAGGTTCTTTGGAGGGTTGAAATTGTCTGAAATCGTACTGTTGCTATATGGATGCGTTTGATTAAACCAATAACTCAAAAACTACATGACACATGTTGTATCGTGAAAAAGCATCCAGGTTATTAAGTTGTTTGTTTCACTCACAAAGGACCAATTCTGAGTCTAATTGCGACAAAAGGAACTACGTTGTTTCTTTTGAGCTTCCTACAAAAATAAACACAAAAACAACCATAATGTGATTTTGTGATACACTTTGTCAATTATGGTCTACTCACATAAACTAAACTCCAAGAGTCCGTTCCACCCAGCACACCAGAGGCATCCTAGGATGGAACCACCGAAAGATCCTGTAGATAATGAAAAGCACTAAAACAACAGTTAGTTCATATCTGTAGATTGTAGCAAATCTGTTTAATTGTGCGGGGATACTTTTATCTACACAACCACCCGAGCAACACTCCATGTTTGTCTAGATGTATTCATCATGAAGAGCGGTTATCGTGATAACCATACTGTGAATGTATACTGTAGATTTTTACAATTTTGTAATACACATTACGTGTTTACCAGGGGGTCGACACTGCCTTGGAACAGAATTTGAATAGTGATAATGTAAACGATAAGTCACTTTATTTCTATGATGTTAAGTTTTAAATTTGACAAAACAGAGATTAAATAATTGTACATAAATTCTTGCCAACCAACAGATGCCGAAGTTCTTACTATTCGGTTGGTACTTAGGTTAGGAGTAAAATTGGCCGATTGACGGATTGACTATCATGTCACATTGTCATTTCATTCTGATTTTTCAGTCGTACGTTTTGTTTGAAATTGAGAAAATTAAGTTTATCAAATCCAAATTTATTCCGCAATATTGTGCAAAAGTGAAGTCAAAACTAATATTAAAAATTGAACATGCAAAATACAATAGAAGATTCGGATAAAAAAAATCATACAACAGAAGCTCCAGGAAATGTTCTATTTGTGGTAGACGAAAGATAAGCCCAATATATATTTCTTGCAAAATTTCCTTTGAACCCTAAGTGTTTAATTCAATTTAATTGTATTATTATAGTATACTCATTACCTACTTAATATTTGCACACCTGCTTGCAAGTTTGAACACATTTACTAGGTAGGTACCTACTTAGTTCTAAGAAATGTACCTATTTTGTATTTTAAAATGATGTGTTTTTGCAAATAAACGATTAATTTTATTTGATTTGTACTTATTATTTTCATGGCCTCCTTATTTTAACAAATGTATAGCAATGATTGGTGAATTGGTTATAATAGCATAATTCTCTGTCTAGCATACCGTAAAACACTCCAACATTGCCCACATTTTTCGAATAATTACAATTTTTGTAATTTTTTTGTATGGGGACATAAGTATTTTCTATTAGCATCTGCAACTATAGGATATTTTGCATGTATTATTTTATAAGATTTTGTTATTTGTCAATATTAAATCAAGTATTTTATCATTTTTAAAGGCGGGCAATGTTATCTCAACTTATTGCCAACATTGCCCGCGTTGATTTTTGACGCAAATATCTCCTCTCCGGCCTCTAATCAGCTGACAGCAAAACCTGTACAAGAATTCTGACCAAAACTGGCCTTTACTTTAAAACTAAAGCGAATCCATGACAGGTTTCCTACCAAAATCCATGTTAGGCTAGTTGGGCAAAATTACCCTGACCTTGTTAGCAGTTTCCATACAATTCGCTTTTCGCCTTTAGTAAAGTGATAGGGTTGGTACATCTCAGTAAACTGTTCTTGACTTTTTATTTCTTTTTATGTTAATAAAAAAACAAGATTATCTTCTATTGAATTATTTAAAAAACTTTTGAGTAACATGTTTGATTCAACAGATTCACATGCAAGTATTAACATTTATTCCGTGTTATTTTTAATACATTCTGGTTCCAATCTTTCGTCTGGACTTTCTTTGACGAATTCGAGATTTTGTTCTTGCTTTTAAGAAATAATAAAAATAAATTATCTAAATAATCAAGATAATAATAATTAGCAAAAAAAAAAAAAACTCGGATGTGTCAACCCTAAGCTTATTTTGACTGCGGGCAATGTTGTCAATAGTAGATCGCAAAAATACCACATAACTTTGCCCACCATTATAACTTTAGTTATACAAGAGCTGCATCAATGACAATAAAGTTATAATAATACCTTAAGTTTTTTGTACAACATAATATAAATTAAACTCATCTGTGTTTTCTCCATCACGCACAATCCACTTTTGAATTTTCACCAAAATTTGCCCGCAAAAATACACTCTGTCTTTGACGAGTTCCAACAAGTTACTGAGTGACTTTAGCGTTACATCCAATAGACAGTGGTGCTAAACACAAAACCTATTTTCTACCAAAGTCAATAAATGTCACCATAGTATTCAGATATTTTTGCTATTAAAAGTTTTGCTTAAAAATTGGTCTTCGGGCAAAATTACCCTCGGTGGCAATGTTGGAGTGTTTTACGGTAATTCTCTGCAAAATATATGAAAAATACAAGTAGCGAGGTCCTGGAGGAGCTTTCAAAAGTTAATACTGTTAGGTTGGCAGCATTGCCTGTCTGAGCGATATTGTCCTTATGTTGGTAATGTTGCGTTTACTCGAGCTCACGTCAAGTGAACTCAATCCAATGTTCTAAGTGCCGTCTCTTAAAACGTAGTGATTATATTCTCTTTGGTGTTTACAAAATACTTCATGATTTTGAGTAAATGTCATTTTATTGATATTTTACCTATGGTATTTGCAAATTCTAAATTTGATGGGTTCCAAATAGTTTCCTCTTATTCTTATTACTTTTTGTTTAAAATTTTCCTGCGATCAATGATGATAGATGATAAATTTTTCCCCGGGCAAAAATTTTCGTATCCCTTTTTCGGTACTCTTACTGCCTCCTTACCAACTTTCAGCTTAATTGGTTTAGCCGCTTTGCGGTGCAACGACACTCAATAAAACGAACAATTTTGATATTACAACTTGTAGACATTATGTTTTTTTCTTGAACAGAAATAAAAGATTGTTGGACAAGGAAGCAAAATATTATTTTAACGGTAAGAGGTCTGAGCCCTACTTTGAACCATGGACCATCAATACTAACTGCGTTTTTTCCATTTACTGGCAACGACACTACCAGCCGCACTACCAGTAGTGTCGTTGCCAAATGAACGACAGTACCGCGCCTATTTGTACAGTCGACAACGACTCTACCAGGATTGGATTGAAGTTTTGTAATAGTTAAGTAAAGTAAGTTATACCTTACGCATAGAGATATCATTATGTTATTTAATATTATCAGTTTACAAAGTATTTCAGTAGAGGAACAGAAAAATACTCTACTTTCATCCTATTACTACGAGTATTAAATAAAATAAAAGGCGTATGGTAAATAATTAACATATTTAATTTAAAAGTATTAATATAAAAATATTAAATTATTTACAGAGGTCGTATACCTACCTACAAGATTTTCTTAAACGTTAGTTTAACCAGTTGCAGGAAATCCCACATGGCATAAACTAAATTGTGATGATTATCCAATAAATTAATTGTTTTTAAAAAACCTCTGAAAGGTGGTAGTGGTTTAAACAATGATTTAATTATTCATTTTACCCAAACAGATAAAATAATGTTAATTTTATTTTATTGCATGCAATTATGAACCATGATTTATAATAAACCTAAAAACTGATTGTACCTAAATACGATTGAATAAAGTCAAGTGTTTGTATAATTCTGTTGGTTTCACCGCGTAGCGTAATCGAGAACAACACTGCATTGCGGCTTCCCAGTCCCGTAATGGAACAGTCAACTGCGTTGATCCCTGTTTATTTTACAACACAAAGCAAGGCCTTGCCATAGTTAGAAGAAATTGTAACAATAAAACTTGATGAGAGGCCGGGTGGTGCAGGCCTGGAAGTTGTACCAGTTGTATATATATGGGTGGACCTTACTTACTTATACAGATAATAGAATACTAATTATACGAGTAACTGATGATTCGGTAAAAATATATTGGGATAATAATATAAGTATGTAAAACAATTGACACTTTATTTTGTTATTGTCGATTCGGACACCATTACAAATAGCTGCAAGGTACAGTCAGTAAAAAAAACAGGTTTTTACCAAGGTGCAGCATTTATTTATTTATTCAGCAGCGTTGCTCTGTACCAACTGTGAGCACTAATCCGCCTGGTATGCGTGGTGTTTATACCAAATCCCTCAAGACTTCCCCATGGGAGGCGCGAGGAAAGTGAGGGAAGGGAATGGTAGCGAGACCCGTGCCCTATTAGTAAGACGTAACAAGGGTTATGATGCTGAGTAGATGAGAGACAACGATTCCGTTTCTTGGCATCTTTTAATAGCCATATTTAATATTTTCTTAAAAACAAAATGTAAAATCTGAAAATTAAGTAGTGCAATTTTAGAGTAGAGTAAGCTAGGTATATTTCCCAGTTAGGTACAACGTTGCAGTCGAACGGACCGAAATGAAACCCAGAGGACAGCGACTGACGGTGACAAAGTGGATTAGCCATACGAATGTTAGAACCTATGTAGAATTTCTAGAAAAAAATAGTTTTATTTAGCAGTTACTGAGACAAAAACACGTTTCAGTGTTACAAAATCTTGTTCCGCAAGAACAGCGGCGTCGTGATTTACGTAGAATGCATAAAAAAAACACAAAAAGAACAAGAATCACACCCAGAAAACTCAGAAATTTCGGATTTAGGAAATCTATGCCAACAACATCATCTGTCTTGCCACGCCAAGAAGCATTCTTTCTATTCTTTGCATTTATCTTGAAGTAACTAGAGGATGACGGAAATTTTGATAAAAATTCATTCGCATTATCCCAGTTGCTGCTTTGACTTTTTCTTGATCTAAATGGATTAAATATTCTAGAACGACTCTTGCTGAATATTGATTTCCTTGAAGCACGAGTACTGAAAACCATTATAATTATACGAGTAGTGGTAGCCCCTAAAACAACTAACTAGTTGTTATATAGTTTTGGTAAAGGCTGCTAAGAGGTTCCACTTGTAAATTGGTTCTCTTGACTTCGATCAAGAATATGGTTAAATCTGTAGTTAGATCTCGGAGGTAGTTGTCTTATAGGGTGGTTCATGAGTGCAGCTTTTATTAATGACGATAATTTCATGGTAAACAACAACAAACAACTAGAGATTTCTGTCCAACAGTGGATGTCCTTTGGTTAATACGATGATGTTCTTGATGATACTTGGTGACTTACGCCACCATAGTTTCACATTTTATTCACTAGTTATTGAAGAATTTATCTACATTTTTTATGTTGCACTTTAAGATTTAAGTTTTGTTTTAACCCTTTGAGGAAAATCCTCAATGATGTTTACAAATAATTGTTTATATACAAATGACACATTTAAATGCGAAGCAAACTCTGATATCAAACAATCAAACAAGGATAAAATATAAAATCACATCCCACTGCCGAATACTTTGAACCTCCGTGTTCTTATTTACCAATACATTATGGAAAATCTATGGCTGTGGTCTGTAAAACGTAGTAACGTAGTGATTATATTCTCTTTGGTAGTATTCATACTCTTATAGTGGGTACACACGTTCGTACTTGCTCGAGATCGAGCAAGTTTATCGAGCAAGTACGTACGTGTGTACCCACTTTAGGTGGCAGATTCTTTACTGTGCGCAGCTTAGTTTCTATGATCAAATTATGATAAAACATCATCTCACAGATAGTTTGTTGTATTTCCAGTATATACATTACATATAACATGGTATTGATTTTCGATGAGAAATTAGGATTTTAGCCTGCAATGAGTTTAAATCAAAACAAGGTATTTCTTAAATTTAATTTTTATTTATTTATAAATATAACTAACAATAACTCCAAATCTATCTTGTTTTACAGTTTCTGATCCCACGTATGAGCGCAATATCAAAATGGAATATTGAGCTCAAAAAATCCCTTTGCCTCAATTTGCTTTTAAAATGTATACATGCAAACGTGTCACAGAAATCGCCGATCGAGTTTTGTGCCTATACGAATTAGATATGCTACGTTTTATTATATCCGTGGTTCAAGCGTCAGGACGTATATCGTATTTTTCCTTCGCTACTTGTAGGAGAGTTCGGCTCATGCTTTCTCCGGTCTCCCGTACCATAAAGCTGAAAATGCTGTTTGGGTTTTGCAACAGGAGGTAGGGATGGTCGAACTCAGCAGCAATGCCTTTGTCCATGACTAGAACTCTGTCCGAGTCCATGATAGTGTTCAAGCGATGCGCTATCGTCAGCACCGTGCAGTCTGAGAACACCTGCCGTATTGTTTTCTGAATCAACGCGTCCGTTCTGAAAATAAATTGTGAGAAAATTATTTTTTGTCTTAGGACTTCCCCTTTTATGAATTGTAAAAAAATATAATATATGTATAATAGGTACCTATTTTTCAGATAATTCCAAGGTTATTATTGTTACTTTAGTTACCATCCGCATGGAAATTTGCAGTTTTCAAAAAATATTTCTTTACCAATTATTTAACAACAGCAAAAAAGTTCTGTGCATTAATTATGAACAGAGATAATTATGTGTTTCAAATAAATTAAACAATGGCAGGAATACTGAATCTGTTAATTTTGTACACTTAGAGAAATAAATATAAATAAATATTGCTGGAGAATTCACACTGCAACATCTAGCCCCGGGTAAGCTCTAGCTTACTGGTGCTATATTTCTGATACCTATACTAAATAGATATATACCTAAATGAAAAGATAGATATTTTTTTATTATACATATAATAACACCCAGACACCCGGAACAAATATTTGCAGATTATACAAATTGTCCCGAGGCGGGATTCGAACCCACAATTTCTTGCGTCGCAGGCGGACCTTCGCCCGCCGCGCCACAGAGGTTGTCAATAGCGATAGAGAAAGCTTAATTATAATGTGAAGAAAAGTTGTTACTGTGGGTCCACATTGGCCGTGGCTTCGTCCATGATGAGCAGCTTGTTGGAGCGCAGCACGGCGCGCGCGAGGCACAGCAGCTGGCGCTGGCCCATAGAGAAGTTCGACCCACCTTCCGACACCTTGAAGTCTAGAGCCGTGATCGCGTCTTTCAATTCCACCTAAAAACATTCATAATTTTAAATGAATAACGTGTTGGAATTAAAAACTGAAAAATCCAATCAGGGAAGGAGGGTGAACGGGTGTTTCGGATAAATAATACAGCTAAGAAGCATACCATGCCGACTTAATTGTCAGGGCTGATGCCCTATTGAGGATATGCAGTCTATGTATTTACGGTTTAGCATTTTAATTGTTTGTTTTTGTTTGATGTGTAGTCCTTACATTTCTTGGTAACGTTCGAAGATCTAGCAAATTCCAATCAAATAAAATATTGCAAATTCTAATCAACAAATCAAGTTTGTTAATCAATGGATCTTAAAACAAATCTATGTTTAGCAACGTTAAGTTGTAGGGTTTCTATCAAACAGCGTCCGTAGTATACAGGTGGACGGACGGGCATGGCTATTTTCAGCAGTACTTTTGCAAATTTAATAAAGTCAGTCAGTTGAACCATGCGGAGTTTATTCGCGTAAAAATACAAAAGTTAAATAGTCGTTTCTCTAATTGAATTCTGTGAACGTCGACCGAGGCAAGAGTTCAACGATCTAAATATAGGTACTTTATACTGAAATTTAACCGATAATTTTGTATCTTTATTTACTCAACATGTTTCAGTGCCTCTATAAATAAATTGCCTACATTAATATTAATTTTCAACTTTTACGATCAGCATGTATTTATAGGTAATAATTAAGAGCTGTAGTTAAAATATGTTTTTATAATTTTCAGTGATAAACATCTGTAACTCTTATTCGTTTTAAATAAAGAACCGCTCCCAAAATAAACATATACCTAGCTACCAAAAAATATTTATTAAAGAGTATGTAAATGTAACCAGAAAACTGAAAAACTACCAACCTGTTCCAAAGCCTTCCAGATTTCTTCGTCGCTGTACATGTCGAAGGGGTCCATGTTGTAGCGCAGGCTGGCCGAGAACAGCACCGGCTCTTGAGGAATTATCGATATCTTAGACCTCAAGTCCTGCAAACAACACAAATACTGAACCGCTGTTGGGGTTGGTCTTGTTGGTTTGGTCCTGCAAACAACTCGATGGGGAAGAAACAACTTTGCTTCATTGAATGCAATTCAAGAGGTATTACATCAATACAATAATAATTATATTATCAATACAAGACTTATTTCTTTGTAGAAATAACTCTTGTATTATGGTATGATGAAAAGGAATAAGATGCAAGTAAATTCTTAAAAGTAAAATCTTTCCTTTGTTGCTGCCCAGCCATTGTACCACCCCCGTAAGCTGTAGTATTTTTAAGCATTTCTGGATTCCTTTCATTCCATATAACTCTACATGTTAAAGTTTCTACGACTAATGCTCGGGGCTCTCATAAGGAAAAAACTTTTAAATAAACTTGTTGATAAATTCATATAAATAATAAAGAATACCTGGTCACCTGGTACGTCTTGCTTAAATTCGAGGACGGCTAGGTCGATTTAGCCGATTTATTTATGAATAATGTAATGTAATACCTGTTTAGCGATATCCTTCGTGTCCAGTCCGTCAATAAGGATTTTCCCATCGATGTTGTAGAGCCTGAAGAGCGCCGATATCAGAGATGACTTGCCGGCGCCCGTCCGCCCGACGATGCCCACCTGCAATTAAACATCGCGACTACACTCAGCTGAAAATCTATACCTAGACCTAGACGAATACTACTAGGAAAACATTTAAATATTCATATTATAAGCATTGCCTGTACCTACTTCATCTTAATGATGTTTACCTTTATGTGTGGAGAGGAGACGAGAAAAAAAAATGAATACGATTTCGTAAATTCCAAGAGATACATATACGAACGTTACCATATGCTGGTATACCATATATGACTAGTCTAAACTTACAAATATAATGCGTTGACTGCACCACACTATAATTACATTTAATAACTAGTCTAAACGTATCTTTATGTGTAATTTAGATAGAAAATCTTTTAAGCATGTTTACCAAAGGCATTAATTACTACTTGTTATTTAAATGACTTTATCAGTAAATTATGCACTTCAACTTATCGGGTAATCAGATGATTATCGCACTCGAGTAACAATATAAAAACGTGTCAAAACATACCTTCCAGCCACTGCGTATAGTGATGTTCAAGTCCCGCAGTACAGGCGGGTCTTCGGGTCCGTACTTCATGGACACGCTTTCAAATTTAATGTTCCCATCCGAAGGCCATTGTTTCGGCGGCTGAGTGGCTGCAATAAAAAATAACGCCTTTACATCGCCGCGCCTTTATGCCTTTGTACTTATACAACGTATGCATTGGCGTGGGAATGCGAAGGATTTGAACTATAAAGTATAAATTATACATGATTCTGTTAATAAGAAAATTAAGTGAAAATGCAATGCAATTTTGTGACTCAGATTCCCGACTCAGGACCGCTAAGTCACCGGATATACTGTCCAGTTGAATCTTGTCCGATTAATATGCCTTGTCTGACTCCCAGCGGAAATCATAGCAATCAGCATAACTGATCAGATGCGTCGCATCAATTTATTGTCTCTCCGTTCTGTTCAACAGCCTCCAGAACGGAGTTCTCCTTGTTGTAATCGATACCCACGGGAAGAGATCACGTGGTACTATTCTTAGGACTTCATCACATGGCATAAAATGGAAAGATAAAATTTGAACATAGTTTTAAACGATGAATAAAGTGGAATTCGGAAAACACAGTCATTATAAAAAATGGTAAGAAGGAATATGGACACAGTTGTATTTAACCCTTACGTCCGTAGTCGATGTTCTCCTCCGTCGGCAGACGCGTGTACTCCAGCACCCTCTCCACGGCCGTCATCTGTCCGAGGAAGTCGGACGTGAAGCGCGCCGCCATCTGCAGCATCATCGTCAGCACCATCGACTGGCTCACGGCCATGCCCACGCTGCCAACCGGGATCACCGAACCTTTTTATTAATTAATAAAAGTCATTATTTACGTGCCGCCATTTTATTCGCGTAATAATAGCTTTCCTTGAAAAACCTGTGACTGGTCATTGCAAATTGAAAGTGATGATTACATAAAAAAACAATAACTTTCCACAAGTTGTCTACCTTCAAATGTTTTCAGATGGTGTGACTTTGAATATTCAGATATTTCCATAAATATTTTTAACGGTAAATTGAAAAAGCGGCCTTTGAGCTAGTAATTGTATCTAAGTTATTATCTTATTGTAAACTTAAAATGGGCTATTGAACAGGTTTTGTTAGTTTTGAATTATTATCTTATTGTAAAACTTGTAAATGGACTATTGTAAGAGTTTTGTTAACATTTTTAGTACTCATTTATGTAAATTATTATATAATTATTAAACGGTAAAAACATGATAATTAAAACTTACTGAAATCCACAATAATGAAAAGAGCCATGACGATCGCGAGATAGATCAGGCAGATCATATCCAAATACATGGAAAAAGCAGTAGTTCCGCCAAAGAATGTGTAGAACGCACTTGTATGAAGGTTCTGAAAATTAAGAGATTATTAAGGTACTTTCACCATCTTTTTTATTTAAATAATAATAATTTTAAAATCCACAAAAGAAATGTTAAACTGTTGATAATGAAATAGGAATCAAATGGTGTGTGAAGTAAAATGGGCAACCTGTTTACCTGAGCATTATCAAAGTTGGTTAGAAGCCTGTCTTGGGAGTTGCAACATCTGATTGTAGAGAGCCCTGACATCGTCGAATTGAGCATACCGAAGACAGGGCTTTTTGCTGTAAAATTAAACTCTAATTAGTCTACAGATAAAAGTGTTTATTATTCTTTTCCATTTTCTTATACTTTATGTCAGATATAATAAGTAATATTATTATTATCGCTTAAATGGACAGTCATATAAAACTGGTGTAAAATATTTTAATAATCTTTTAAAGTAAATATCTCATATAAGTATCACATTAACTTACTCGTTCCTTCTAACCGTTTCACTGCTTGTGAAGCATTCAGGTACAATTTGAGCATGAACACAAAGCAGACCATAAGGATCACTGTCGGTATTAAGGTCCAGGGGAGAGCCAGCGCGTTCAACACCAGAATACTGATCAGAGCAAACCACATCTGTGTGGTCTCCAGCGTGTTCCTCGGTAGGAACTCGTCTATTGCTCCCATGTCTTTCGAAAATCTGTTCAACACTCGACCTGTCAGAAGAGATTATTATAAAGCCTCGCTTATTTAGCTTAGGTTTCTTGGAATTCGTGGTTGAATTTGAAATATCGGGATTTAGTTGATTTAATAAAGTGTGCTTTTATTATTTAACACATAATAATATAAGCATACTTCTTTTTGTTTATTATATGTATTAGATAGACCCAAACTTTTTATAATAAATCTGTAAGTATGCAAAAATCGACTAACATCATATATTATTTTGTTACTATTTATTTCTATTACTATTTTTTGTATTTAGTTACCTAGTTCTAGTTTTTATATAGCACCCTGCGCATAATTAAAAGCAATTTGCCAGTGTCAAGTGTTTAAATAAAATGTCAAAGTTATAAAATTATTACTCGTGCGGACGCCATTTTGGCCATGCTACTTATCTTTAAACTTTCGTCATCTTTTATTAATATTATTATCCAATAAAATAAATGTCTATTCAGTCATCTAAACAAGATAAGATACAATTTGGACTGCTTAAGTAGGTTTTCAAGATAACGAATTAATTAACACTCACCCGACGAATTTGTGTCGAAGAATCGCATCACAGCAACAATAAGTTTTCCATAGATATTGTCGTGTAAGTTGGCGGAGGCTCGCATCGCCATCGCCACGAAGGAGAATATCCTCACATGAACAAATACGATGATACCAAGTATCACGCAGCCGTATACGATCAGGTAGTTGGCAGTGGTTAGAGAACCCATTAGTGTATCCATTGAAGTATCTGTAAATATAAATATTAATCTAAGCCTAATTATATTTTGGTATTGTTAATTCAAACCAAGTAGCTAGTTAACTTTTAAAAACTAACAAATATAGATTTATTCTTATTTAGACATCAAAAATTAAACCATGTTTGGAGTGACAACCGCGTGCGCGAGCAGAGCGGAGACGGAGCACGGCAGGACGCTCACTCCTGTTGAAAAAGACCGATTCTTGTCTCGGTCGAAACGTCGGGTGTTTTGTTACACTCCTTAGTTAATATGTGAGTAATTCCCGCTTTTATAAAATGAATAGTGTAACTCACGAAAATTTTGAAAGTGAAATGTTTGGAGAAGTCTAGGTTCCTGTAACACAGCTACGGCTAGTCAGGAGCCCATGTATTCACTTATATTGAACACTATTTTATGTCGTGTGTAAATGATTGATTGATTGATAATTATAAATGTGTTTCAAGGTTGTTGATAGATTGTTCTTCAGTTATTATAAAGTTGTTCAATCGGTTCTGATTTATTTTTCATTCAGTAAAACTAATTAAACTAAATCAGATATTAAAATTCATATTTGTAAATCTTATATCTCAAGCTACAAGCAGTTTTTGTCCACAAAAAAGAAAAGCAGCGTGCAAGATTATTTTTTTACACAGCGATGTAAATAACTAATATCTAAGTTATCTTAGCTTTCAACATTTTAATTCTGATAACTTAAAATATGCAAGTTACCCAATATTTCTCCCTCTGGTAAATTCATTTCGTATTCAGCAACGTTATTTGTCCTGAAAGAAAATAAATGTTTCAATCAACTTTCCTCGACACGAGCGGCGGCGCCTACTCAGGAAACATTAGATTACGCAAAGCAAAATAAGCATCAGTTGTGTACACTTTCACATTTTAAAGACAAGTTGACGAAATAGCGATATTTTACTTTATGAGTTCCAAGAAAATATTTCACGGAGACTAAAAAAATACTTAGAAAACCTTCTACATTTAGTTTATAAACGTATCGTAATAGCGTTTCTTCATAAATGTTACCTACTATCAAAACAAAAATAATATTTCACATCGGACCACCGCTTCCTCAGAAAAGCGCTTTTAAACAAACAAACAAACTCTTCAGAACTAAAATTAACTCGAAATCTATGTTATGAGTAAGATATTTTAGTTTTAGATAAAGTATACAGTATAAGTTACCAATAACTGAGCCAGTAGTCAGCGGTGGTGGCGGCGGCCTGCGCCAGCGCGATGGCGAACACGGCGAGGCAGACGCTGAACCACGACTTGACGGACTTCAAGTACTCCAGGATGATGGCGAACTTCAAGGTGCCCTTGGCTCTCTCCTCGGCCTCCATCACCTGCTTCTTCTGCAGATCTTCCTCGTCCTCGCCCTTGCTAGAGATTCTTGACATTTCGCGATTCAGTGAAGGCCGTTTCTGTATGCAGAACCGGTAAAATTAAATACGGATGCTAAAGCTTATAGTAAGGCATTGAAAACATCGTAAAATTCTAACCGTAATAAAATAAAAGTTTAAAAGTGGCTAGAATATTACCATATTCAATGACAATGCTAATTCTTTGGTCAAAACAGAATCCAGCAGCCAGTTATAAAAAATTAATATTGTGAGTTTACATTACCTACTCTTTTTACATTACAAAAGATAATCTTATTGCATCAAAGTATATAAATAAAATATTACCCCAGTTTCAGTTTCGTTTTTGCTTTCTTGACGTTGTAAGAGAAGAGAGTATTCCTTTCCAGTTTTTATGAGTTCATCGTATGTACCCATGCTTTCAATTGCTCCCTGTAATGACAAATTATAAAATTATTGAGTTGTATATATATTTATATCGAAAACAAAGTAGGTACCTACTAATTCAAAACTATTAAAATTGTTTCTCATCAAAGTTAACTATAGTGTTATATATAACTATGGTTTTTTAAAGAGTATAAAAACGAAATGTTTTTTAATTTTGTCCAACTGTAGATGAGTATTAAGAACTGACCTCATTTAATACGACAATCAGGTCTGCAGATTTCAGGTAGTGTATCTGATGAGTGACCAGTATGCAGGTGCGGCCGCGCAGGTAGCCCTGGATGCAGTTCTCAAACAGCATCCGGCCCACGTTGGCGTCCACGGCCGAGAGTGGGTCATCCAGCAAGTAGATATCCGCCTGACCAAATCATAAAGTCTATCACAAATTTCTTCGAATAAATAAAACATTTAGTATAAATATATAATATAAAACGTTTAATCATTTAGTTTATCACAAATTCGGATATATAAATAAATAAAACGTTATGACATCACACACCTAAGTACAAACACAAGGACAAAAATTACTTTTAACTGAGATACAAAAATATAATCTATCCCACCTACTAATACAGTAAGAAAGAAAGAAAGAGGGTTTTAATCTCAGCTATTGTGGACGCTACATGGTGATTAATGTGTTAAGGACGATGGGTTAGTGAGAAAGATAAATTAGAATGATTTGTTCTATAAAACACAACCAATAATACAGTGCCTAAATATTGAAAGGCCAAGGCCTAATTTCACCAGTCTCCGTTTGTTAGTTTAACATCCCATTATGTTTAATCACTGTCAGTTTACGTATATTTATGGACTGTTAATTACTTAATGGGATGTTAAACTAAACAGAGACTGGTGAAATTAGGTCTAAAATATTTACAATTAACTTTTTAATGCATGTTTCCACAGTAAGTGTTGTTCATATTAATCAAAAGTACTTTATACCTAATAAGGTTACACCGTAAATTTGTGTATCATTAAAGATAAATCACGGTTCAATTTAGTCTTATCAGTTATCGTGTTGTAACTGGTACATATTCTTATTAAGGAAACGATTATTACGACATAAATATTTAATCTTATTGTACTCGTAATTTGAAATATGATTTTAAACAGGTTAATCAACAAGGCAGTTTCGATAAGCCTACAAATTTTTGTTTCAGGTGATATTAATCTTACCTCGCGATAAACGGCTCTGGCAAGATTGATCCTTGACTTCTGTCCTCCCGAGAGAGATACTCCTCGTTCTCCTACCAGAGACTGGTCTCCATAGGGGAACTGCTTGAAATCAGGCAACAGGCAGCAAACCCTGCATACCTAGTATGACAAAGTCTCATTAACAACTAAGGAAGTCTTACGAATCATATAGGTACATTAGACATGTATACAAAGATTCATTAGGGGTTAAATGTCCCAACGACACGACGATTCACTATATCATATTTGTATGAAATTTATGAGTGATTTGTAACCTTGGGCTGCGTCCCTTACCTCGAGGTATTTCTTAGAGTCGTATGGTAACCCGAACAGAATATTTTCCCTGACCGTAGCGGGGAAGAGCCACGACTCTTGACAGGCATATGAGATTTTCCCGGTTGTCTGTAAACTGCCCGATATCGCCGGCAACTCTCTCAAAATCACTTGTAAGAGAGATGACTGCAATAAAACAAAACTATACTGTAGGTACTATAAATTAAAAACATATTTTATTTAAGGTATAATAAAAAATTAAATGAAATAAATGCTTCTACATTGTTGACTTCATGGAACCTAGTTACCTTCATGTAACCTAAGAAAATATTAGTAAATTGAAAACATAAAATACATTTAATGAAATGAACATAAAATCATAAGAAATTACAGAGTATTTTTAAGATTATTGTTTACAAGTCAAATAATTAAAAAGTTTTTTAAAAACATACCTATATGTAGGTACGTTAGCACTAAACATTAAAATAGATGGTTAAGATATGGATAAAATATAAAAGCTACACCACACTACACTAAACATTAATCAATTCATATCATACCTTGCCAGACCCAACAGGCCCGATCACAGCGCAAAGTTTTCCCTTCCGTAAGCGCATAGACAAGTTATTGATCGTGAGACCAGATTGGTCCTTCGAGCCGGTCCACGAGGCGCTGACTTTCGCCAACACAATAGGGTATTCCATATCCACCGATGTACGACGGCTCACTAAATCTAAAAAGATATATTTGTAGTTAGTTTAAGGCTTAAAAACGTATATTCTGCATATTTTGGATAGAACTATTTTAGAGATTATAAAACGAGATAAAGATTGAATAACTCTTTCAATTATGAGTATTCAAAATCAAGGTGTGAATTTAATATAATTTTGTCTAATAAATCATATTAATATTATAAACGCGACATTTTGGAGGATGTCTTTTACCCAAAAACTACGGAATGGATTTAATTAAAACTTCACAATAATTGAGCCAACATCAGAACAACACATATACCACTTTTAACCGCGGGAAAGGTCATTAAAACGTTTAACTTGCTACAATTGCAAGCATGAGCGCTAATATTTTTACGTTGGTATTGCATCAACAAACGCTCACCTCATTAGAGAACTGGAGAGAACTATGTACGCTGGATTTTATGTAATTTTGTCAACATTTTCAATATTTTTATGTTTAATAAGAGTACACTTACCGGCAGCGATACCGGGTGAATCATTATTCTGTGAGAATTTCTTCGGGACAATAACAGAGTTATTGTATTGCGAGTCTCCATTCTTAGAGCTAAATGTCGTTGGACTAGAAGGAGACCCCGAAGTAATAGCCAAATCTCCGCGTTCATCTGTAATATTTATATTGTTTAAAACCTTATAATTTATTTAAGTTACAACACTCCTAAAATATTATTTTGCAATAAAATAAAATAAATAATTCTCACCCATATCCAAGAAACTCTGAACACGTTCCAAAGAAATAAACATTTCAGACAAATTCGCGATAGCGAAGGGTATGATCAAAGTCAAGTTCATCTGAATCACTGAGAAGTATTGTTGAATCGGATAAATCTAAAAATAAAGATTTAGATAGTCATATTCGGTAGTTTTATTAATAAAAATCTACATTTAAATGTGAAATACATACCAATCCAGCAGAGATCATAGTTCCGGTTAGAATTAAGACTAAACAAGTCAAAAAGATAATACTCCTATCGATGAACAACATAAAGCCCATGAAAGAAGAACGAACATACAGGGCGTTTCTCAGCGAAACAATCTCGTGAGCTCTCGCAGCCTTCACGACTGCTTGGAATGGCTTCTCCCAGGCGTACATTTTGATAACCTGAAACAAAAATTGTTTGGAACTTCTTGGTAGAGGTCAGACGCTTCTAGACGAGAAGACTTCAACGTCCTTTCAATTTAATTAGATTCTAAATAGTTTGTTACCTACCTGAATGCCGTTGATGATTTCACTCATCAGTTTAATTCTTTTGTCCGTTCTTTTAGCAGTGATTCTTCTTATTACAGAGGTGAGCTTTGTTAAGGCACCTGTAAAGATATAACTAATTAGTACACTAATGTATTCGGTAACGTTAAATTATAAATTAATTACAATTAATTTGTTTGACTTCAGAGCCAGGCAAGAAAAATCTTGCGACAAAATCATAGACGAACACTTTATTATCTGCGATGAGTGAAAGAGGAACAAAATAATAGTTACAAGCTCAAGTGCTAAAATTTTTAGTATGACGTAAGAAATAACTCTTAAAAGTTTAAAATCATAATAATTACGTAGGAAAGTTGAAAGTACAAGGCACCCGGCTCAGTATAGTATCTACCTTGTATGGGGAACATCAAAATGACCACTCCAAAAAGCCCAATAAATGGAGGGTATCCAGCAAAATCGTACAAGAAGTAAAGCACCACGGCAACTTGTATCGGCACTATCCAGAGGTAATGGAGGAACATGAAGGAGTAGTCGAAGCGAGCCACGTCGTTGGACATCAGGTTGACGAGCTTGCCTCCAGAAACGTCACCAATAGACACCTGACTCATACGCAATAGCTGAAAAAAAAGAAAATAAGGAATGAAAATTGGACTCGAGCACAAAATAGTGATAGACGACGGACAGCACAAGCCACTAAGACATGAGGCTTCCAGGAATTATTTTGGTTATGAAAGCGAGTACCACATAACAACCCAAATTAACGTTTCACTACGGGGTAATAACCCTTATATTTAATTTTTGGTAAATTTCGTAGAATCACGATTACCAAGCGGTTTGTGATCGTAGTAAATTTAAGACATTGCAAACATAAATATGCTGCTATAAATAACATTTCTTAGGCCAGCACCTAACGGCATGGAAAAGTTAATTTAAAATACGGGAAAAATGCCATTTTCTGCGAAAAGATCCGGGTATAACAACTAGAACTAGCTTGACAATCGAAATTGATATATATGATAACATAGATAAGAAGCGCGCCTTTGAATTACTTCCTTAAAACATTGATTATACTAACAGACAGTAATTATATCGTGTGTTATCAATTAGAGGAAGGTTTTAATCATCAGCAAGACATGCGAGACTAGACTATTTGACAATACAATTATGTCTTCTCCCAAAATATTGTGTCTACTAATACATAATACTCGTCAAATTATTACCTTTCTGTACAGCAATGATGTAGTAGCAACTTTGACCTTTGTTGAGAAACTATGAATGAACAGGTTTCCATGATGCTGGCACATCAGCGACACGAAGTTCAGAGCAAGCATCCCGAGAGCGTAGTACGCTGCTTCTTCGCGGGGCATCGTTGAGTCGGGCTCCCAGAACGAAAGGAGTGAAGCGAAGAGCGTGGGCTGATACACTCTGAATGTGTTGGAGATTATACAGTCTATGAATAAATTTTAGAGAAATAATGACAAAAGTTAGGGTGAATTTCATGAGCCTTTTGTGAACAGTATTTTATCTCAAATCTCAACCATCTGTTTTTGACATCAACTCCAAACATTTTATGATACCATGAATGACATGGCGCTACACTATCATAGCCTTAGGTTAAGATTGAAAAGTGATTGAAGGTCACGCTAGCTCACAAATACGTTGAAGCAATCCTCAACCGTAAAGTACGGAACTTCAATGACTAATCACAACACAAGTAGTGATAAAAGAGTGGCAGTTACCTGAGCGCAGATAGAATGATGATGTAGATAGAACCGGGCATGTACATCAACCAGTAAGCTCGAAACATCGCTTTCCACAGCTTGGGCTCTCTATTCTCCCTGAGTGCTCGTTCATTTTCTTCGAACCAGTACCTGTGATAGAGTTGCATTTATTCTAAAGTCACTAAAATTTCATCAATTGTAATATAACTTTCTACGGTTCATGCTCCTTTTTACGAACTTTCATGCATATTTAATTTTAGCGGCTTAAAAAAACTGAGTTAAATTCAAACTGATGAGATAACAAAGTCTTTGTGTGTTTTTCGCCATTATTATGTGATTTTTGATATTATCTTGATAATAAATTATTTAACCCCTAGTAGCAGCCGTATGAGTAAATCCACTGCTTGAAATTTAATGAGATGAATAGATATAGTGTATTTCAAAGAATATTTATGTCAAGTATTTCAATAATAATTTAAATAAATAGAGTAATGGACTTAAAAAATTCTTTTTTTAATTTAGATGTGTCTACCAAAAATCAATGAAAGTACCGATTCTGCACAGTAATCAAAATATGTTTGTGCTACTAAAAAGGATTCTACTGATATATAAACTGTTGGAGTAAAAAATTAGTAATATTAAAAAAACTTACTTTTCCAAGTAATCTCCAAGTCTATCCGAATTAAATTTCTTGCTTGGCACCACAAGATCTTCTTCTTCCACATCCCGTCTGTTGCCAGTTATGAAAATAGGGCACATCCAACAGAAAAACAACCTCGAGAAAATGTTCGGATTATGACTTTTCCTTGCACTACTCTGCTTCGTACTCCCAAACCCAGTTCCTTGTTTTTCATCATTCTCCATTTTAAACGAATATAAAAATTAACCAGTTAAAATATAGACATGTTTTTTTTGATAAAACTTTTCTTGTAATGGTTACTCACATTACTCAAAACCCACACTTCACTAACACAACCACATCAATACTCATTTCGCAATGATTAATTTTATTAATATAAGTTGAATGCCTATCTTGAATATGCTATCAATTTATCATTTAGATAAGCTTACATTAAATTGACTAAATAGTTCTACTTTAGGCAATTTATACTTGAGGCATGTCCGCTTAACGCGCAGTGCTTATCTATGTATCAAAACTAGTATCAATCTACAAATTTATAACAGAAACAACTGAAATATATATTTTTTGTTTCTTTGTTTATGCAAAGTTTTAGAAATGCTTAATTTTTATCCTATATTTTCATAATAAAAACATGATGTGAACAAAGACATGAGGCATGTCAGGGTGTAGTATACCTATCATAAAGCTTCGCTTTTATAAATTGAGGCCCATAGGTAAATAAGGCATTTCTATTTAGGTAACTACAAAATTTATTTAAGTCGTTGATTAACATTAAAACTCACGTGGTCAGTGATTATCAAGTATTAAGTGAATGTGATCTTGTGTTTATTAATTGATATTTTTTGATTAAAAAAATCACATTTACAGAAATAAATACTTTATTTTACCATAAATGTATAAATTCTCAGAAAATGTAATAAAATTCAATAGTTTCTATTTACACAAATGTTAGTCCTTAGTAGAATGGACTGGACAAACTTGAGGCGTCATGGAATCACAGGTGCATTTTGCGGACACTAATTTACTCTCAATGTTTTCTACCAACATTTTAACATGACAAAGTGGTACCATGTCACAATCACAATTTTTCGCAAAAGACGTGGCACAACTTTTAGCTGAAACCTTTTTAACTTTATCAACGCTTTCGTTAATTTTATCCGAAGAACAACATCGATTATTATGATCAAAGTATAGTGAATCGGGTAGTGAGTACCCGCACCAATCAAGAGGTACTGAATAATCGGTAACTTCACTGGCGCTATCAGCAAGCGTATTTGTTCTCATGTGTGCATTGCCATATTTCCCTTTCCAGTCTATGTCTATATCATGTTCATCCTGTATATTAATTTCGGTTTCACAATCCTCTGTACCATCAGTTAATAAGTTGTTTTTTAATATTTTCTGTAAGTACATGTCCTCAGATACAGAAGACATAAGTTCAATGGTATTTAAGTCATCATTTTTGTGATGCGCTGCGTCTTTAGAATTAATGTTATTCATTAAATACTTATACTGCTTTTTATAACTAGTTTCTTCATCAATATAGTCTTTCACAATAGAGTCCACGTTATCGCGTTTCTTTTGAAACTTTGATTTAGAGCAAAAACAACTTAAAACTGTATTACATGTGGAATCAATGTTGTTGTCAATATTATGTTTGACTGCAAATTGAGAAGATGTGTTTACATTTGCATTGTTGAATAACACTGTTTTATGCCCCTCATCAGTGTTACTTTCATTGTTACATTTTTTAATAGCTTGTACGTTTTTAACATGTA
Source organism: Chloroclystis v-ata (assembly GCA_963691955.1). NCBI lineage: Eukaryota > Metazoa > Arthropoda > Insecta > Lepidoptera > Geometridae > Chloroclystis > Chloroclystis v-ata. The sequence goes on from OY829905.1 coordinate 11,523,021, forward strand.
CGCTTTGAAGATCGGGAATAGATTTTTCACAAATATTGGTTATAACTTCATGAAAAGGGCTTTTATGGAATGTTTTTGCATTAGTTTTATCAGGTACTCCATTTATAGAACATTCAAAGTAATCACATGCACACACTGGGGCACTGCCAACGGATGGCAGTTTATTTCTTTTATGTTTTCTCTTTTCACTCGGTGGTGTTTTTCGAGTTTTTGTCTTTTCGAAACAATTACATAGAACGAGAGAGTCTAATTTACCCGGAGATTTTATATTTTCTTTCTTCTCTCGAGGTTTTACCTCTGACCATAGTGTTTCATTCACAATGTTGCCTCCAAATTTTTCCTTTTTACATCTACAAACATCCTGTAATCGCTGAAAATCGTATTCTATTAAATTGAAAACTTTGTCTAAAACATCAGGCAAAATAGTGTCATTGTTCTCTTCTGCTAAACTACAAGAACATTGTACTCGTTTTATTTTAGTCTTTAAATATTCTTGAAGTAAACCATACGCTCGGTTCCAACTTCCTGCAGAGGTGGCGTCTTTTTGCGAACATTTACAAGTTATTTTACTTGTGCTTTCAATGATTACGTTTCTTACTCTATCAAGAATTGTGTTAAAAAGTTTTTTTTGTTCTTCTGATGGAATGCACTTCTCATTACAAGTAAACTGTTCAAACTCTTTTAATTTGTGTTTCAAATGTTCTTCCAATAAGTTAAAAGTATTTTCTTCCAAATCATGTGAGTCTTCACATTTTGTATTACAACAAACACATGGTTCCTGTGTTTGATTTCCAGCAGGTAATGGTATGTCTGAAGTTTTATTTTCATATCTCTGTCTCGAAAAAGTTATATCAGTTGTTTTATTAGTATCAACGGTTTGTTTAGTTTTAAGCATTCGTGAAACATTGACTTCGTTTGTTTCTTTAAAAACTGGTACTGGTAAATGAACAAAATCAGAATCAGGATCTATTTTACCTTCAAAACCAAAGGGTTTGGGATCCTTCTTAAAGGATTGTTTATTGTCAACATTTTGACGATCATTATTTAATGTTATTAAATTATGGGGTTGGTTTTGGTTATCATTCGGTTTTTCTTTAGTTTCCAACGTCATTAAGATTTGTTCTTTAGGTTTATTGATTTGTTTGACATGCTCATTTTCTGATTCTCTTTTTGTTCCTAAATAATTGTTTTGGTCCTTTGTATCTTCATAATTTTGAGAATTTACGTCTGTAAGTGTAACACCTAGAAACTGTATATCGTAAGCATCGGAAGGATTCTTTATTTCAATATTTTGTTTCATATTTTTTGTCAATGACGTTGGTTGATTCTTATCACCCGATAAATTTTCGATTTGCTTATTTTGTTCTAGGTTACCTTTACCCGGACTTGGTGATTGAACATCCATAGATTTCTTTTTAGATTTTTTAGATTTACATATACATGGAAGACATAAGTCTAAATTTCCAAACCGGGATTCAGAGCATTTGCAAACGTCATAGTAACTTTTATCTAAATTTATTGCTCCCATGTATTTTGATTCATTTTGTAAAAGATACGTGTCTTTTGTATGGCCTGCATTTTGTATTATATTTCTATCTTTTGACTTTGAAGTTATATCCAAAGAAGAACGGTTGAGGCTTATACTTTTATCGTGATTTAATATCTCTTTCGATGTATTTTTATCAGAGTCTAATTTTTGGTTACGAGACTGTCCGTTGTTGTTACCAACTTTATCCATCTTAGATAATTGAGCTGATTTATCAGTAATATGAGGACTGGAATTTCGGTTATCAGGGCGCTGCCTAACATGAGGAAAATTTTTATCTAGAAAATCTAATAAATATCTAAAAAACGAGTCAAAATATTCTGTAGTTTGTACAGCTTCTGTACTGTTAGGCCTATAGCTTTGATTTTCCAACTCATTTAAGAAAGTAGCTGATGGAGTATCAGAAATATGATTATACGATTGTTCCTCACTTCCACCTCTGTTTTGCTCAAGGTTATCGGTTGATGTTTCATTTATAAAACCATATGACCCTTCACATTTTTTATTGCAACAATTACTTGGTTTCTGCGTTTCATTTTCATTAGGTAATTGAGTGCCTGAAATTTTATTTTGATTTGTCTGTTGTCTATGACTATTACCATACATTTGATTTTTGCTATATTCTTCGGACGGATCCAAGTACTTGTCTCGTTTAGGTGCTTTATTATGTTCTTGTTCTTTTTTTAAATGTACAGAATCAATAGACGGTTTGTTAGTTGTATTTAGCCCTTTGTTTTCCTTATTGTGAGATTCATTTATAGTGTGAACAAGATTTGAGGAGTCTGCAGAATCATTTCTTGGCTTGCGAGTTATATTTTCTCCACTTGATCTCTTACTTTGCGTTCGACCAGTGAGATTCACAAAATCTACAGAACCACTTCGTTTTTTATGAGCTGTGATATTAACGTTAGTGTTTTTATTGCCTGGTTGTGCATTACTTGAATTAGCAGAATCACTTCGTGGCTTGTGAGTCACATTGTCCCCATTAGATCTCTTGTATTTTGTTTGTACGATAGTCATATCACAATCACAAACAGAGTTATTTGGTGGTTTGTGATCTGCGCCGCCTTCAATAGATTTTTTATCGCGGAGCTGCCTCTCAGTTTCATCAGTGGACTCTAAGGAATCACTTGGTGTTTTATCTTTATTTTCGTGACTAGATATTTTATTGAGAGGTTTTTTATAATCATCAGCTGCGTTATCTATAGGACGTTTTGTATTTAAAGATTGAGAATGAGACACATACTCTTCAGAACGGTTCGGTGTCTGAAAAAATTCGTGTGACACAGTGCTTGCTTTACTATTACTAGATCGTGTTTGATGAGATATTTCTTTATTCGCTCCTTGGCGATCAGGTGAGTGTACCGATTCATGTGTTGGTTTTTCACAAGTTTTACTAAGACTAGAGCGCTTTTGAATAGAATTATGTTTATCATCTTTAAAATGCGCAGGTGACTGGGGTAATTTGTGATATGGCTCTCCACTGGTTCGATTATAACTGGATCGTGATTGTTGAGAATCAACTTTATTGTGTTTAGGTGGATAAGGAGATTCACTTTTTTGTTGGCTAGGACTTATCTTATTGTCAGTGTTATGAGTTGACTTTAAAGATACAGACGAAAGTTTGGTATCTAACTGTTTGACACTAGACCTTTTTCTAGAACGATGTTGATTATCTGGGTCTTTTACTATAGGTTCAACATAACTACTTCCTATATCAGTAGATCCCAAAATAGTGCTTAACGAAGATTTTTTAGAGCCAGAAGTCTCTTCTACCCCTGATTGTTTTTCTGGGCTAGTGTTTATATTTTGGAGACGATTTTTCATCTCACTGTATTTCGTTGAATGTGATGATTTTTTAGTATTAGGACAAGGATCACTCTGTTTTTTAATTATATCAGTTATTAGGCTCATATCGTTTTTAATACAAATATCGTCCCGCGGACAGCACATGCCAGTGAGCTCCATGTTATTCATCTTAAATATACCTCCTCCCGGTAAATAATTGCAACATTCATTACCAAGATTGATATCAGTATCATTTGTCCACCTAGACAAATATTCTAAGAGCTGATCTAAAGATTTATTTGAAGGATCCTTGTGAAAACACGCATTATTGTTTAAACAAGAGAGTTGCTCATTATCATTTGAGTTCGTATCCAACTTTAACTTGGGTTCATTTTCTAAAAAAGGAAGTGAAGGCTTATTGGAGCGTGCTGGACTGTTATATTTGACCACATCATCTTTAATTTTTAGTGTATACTGACTTTCTTTGATTGTATTTTGTTTAACTGGGGTCTTAAATTTACAGCAAATTGGTTTAGCCTGTTTTATGCCACTTTGAGCCATCGCAACATGATTTTTTGATGATTTTTCTTTTTGGCTTTCATCACGATTGGCCATTAAAATATTTTTTTTTATTACTTTATTAGTACGTTTTTGTGAGCACAAGCACATATTAATTGAATAGTTCTGTCCATGTTTTTTGTGGTCCTTGGAATTGCTTTCGCTTGCATTACTGAAACTCGATTTGGGATACTTCTGATTCTTTTTGAAAATTATGTTGGACTTTTTTTGAGGCTTTTGTAAATTTATATAATAATTTGGATCGTTAATATTATAATCCATGTAGCGTTTATCCTCTTCCTTATTAATTGTATCAATATCACAGTTAGCTACATGAATATCTTCAGAAATATCCAAAAAAGCCGAACCCTGGAAGTAAAAATACCTTTGTTAGTGAACCAGTATTAATTCAAGTTTCAAATTTATTTACGAAGACCTAATTTCAATTCAGGGACCAGAACGGTTTAAAATAGATGACATGATTATTTACTTACTGCTTGTTGAACTATTTTTGTAATATTATCTTCCATAATTTTCAAGTCTTCTTTTTTAATAGTTTCCTGAAATAGATTATTATTGAATTTAAATTTAAATTGTATTTTTGTCAGTATTGTTAGACGGAATAAATTAGATGACTCTCTCAAAGTCGATCAACCAAACCTTTTCACGAACATGTATTTACTTTTTGGCATATAAGCGGTAAAATTACCTTATTGAGATGGTCAAGCTGTCTCCTCAGTTTCGTAACGTCCTGCATTGCTAGCCGCATGTAAGATGGACAGTTGGGCATCTCTGTACATTGCACAGGGGTCTTTCGCGTAGGAGAACTCAGTTTCGATTTGTTGTTAACATTTTTGTTTATTGTCGTCATGACTGGGTACAATGCCGTATCATCCGGACAGCAGCAAGCTAAAAGACAATAAATTATAACAAGTCACAAGACACTCTTTATTCAAAATTAAAGGCCCTTAATATATACAACGAAAATAAATTAGGTACAAATTATGAGCCGTAAGGTGATCTCTACCTTACGGCTTCGTAAATTTTAAGAGCCTTTAATATTTTATAATGAGTTTCCACGAGAGTCGTCGACCCGACGGCGATCACTAACTCACTAAGTAAGCATGGTAAATACACGAAATCACGACCTCTTGCGTCGCAGGTGGACCTTCGCCCGCTGCGCCATTTAGTTCGTCAATAATAAAATAAAAAGGTTTACTCTCTTACTTGGATACTTTTTCTTTTTAACCTCTTCTTTTTTGCACTCTGTTTTTTTGACCTCATCTTTTTTAGTTGATTTCTCAGAGCATTCACACGGCGGAGGACCCGCAGCGATCACGTCCTTTGCTCGTTTCTCCAGCTCTTCGGCGCGTTCCTCGAACAACTGCTCAGCGAGGTCTTGCGCCAGGTCCTGAGCGCGCAACTCTATCGCACGCTTCTGCCACCCCTCCTCATCATCATCATCATCAGGCTGCATCTTACCAACAATATCAGCGCACGAAGTCCCTACCCACTGCAATACAAATAGACTAAGTAAACGGTACCCTCAATATTTGTTTCCAATAAGTGGTTGAACGCAAACCAAACAGTAGTTAACCACATACTACAAATCGATTACTAGTTACGCCTCCCCGATTCCATGTGTGGTGATGGAATAATGATGGATGGGGAATGATTGAATACGCGAATTCTAGGCTAATACGATAATTAACAATATTATGTCCAATCAAGATGATGAAATAATTAGTAAATTTAATACATTTTATCGTTTGAATTTTCAACAAACCTTTGCATGATATTTCTCTATGGAAGTTGCAATAGCAATATCGAGTTCACCCATCAGCAACTTATCAAAGTAATTTTCTAAGTTAGTTTTAACAACGCTGGCCTTATCCCAGTTGTGTTTATCATCTAGGCATTTGAGCATTTGGCATGGCATCTGTTGACCCGCGCCACACATCTCCGATGTCAATCCCTTGAACAGATCTGATAGCAAGCTGGACATCAGCCTGCTCCGCAACGAAGTGCACGAACACGATTTCTGAAGCAAAACATCACCATTATTCAGCATAAATTAATAAAGCCCGTTTGTATCATAAATAATCGTCATTGGGAACGTTATCAAACGATAAGCAGTATCCGTATGTAATGAGCTGTTTTATCCACGGCTCACAACAACTACTCACACAAACATAAATCAAGGTAAAGCGCCCTGCGTTATGCTATCAGGAAAACAGCACAGAGTCCATAAATCATTCCAAAGTATAGAAACACTAAACGATCAAAATTTAACTCATAACTCGGAACTTTATTTATTGCAGCCAAGTTTTAAGTATTGAAGGAATGTCACAAAGGGGATAAGGGACGTCACTGAGTAGGTATGGTGAGTTTATGTCAGGGATAAAAATACATAGATAAATCTTCTAATACTAATACGTATCTTCATTCGTAGTGAGAAAAGCAAACATTTTTGGGCAAAAGTGCTCTCGACTCCATATTTCATATTTCACTCGAAGAAAAATTATGAATGATATTTTTATTCATTTAACTCAGAAAATTCCCCATATATTTTTTACTTTAACTTAGATACATATAACATTTATTAGTTAAGTACACCTGTGATAGGTTTAATTAACTTGATATACACCCACCCACACAGTCAAAGTAGCGCCAGAACTTGTAGATTAGATAGATATTGATAACACAACTGGCGAGAGTCAACGACATAGCCAAGCGGATTAAATCGTTCGAGTGACTGCCACTCGAACGATTTAATCCGCTTGGCTTGGGCAGGCAATTTATGTCGTAGAACTGACGACCGCTGGGGTCAAAAAGTTAAAGCTACACAAAATATAAAAATAAGTGAACATTTAGTAGGGCCATCTTTTAGATTTCGACAATATTACAGTGTCACGTACACTAGTAGGTACTAGATATCTGATAAACTTAATAAATTAGGTACATGATATAGATAAAATATTTTTAACATGTTTACTGTTTATGTACATAGAAAACAGCCAGAAACTTGGATCAAAATGATCTGCAGATCGTACAGACATTTGTCCCGAGGCGCGCATCGGACCCGCAGGTTCGCCCGCCATACCACAGAAGTCTTAATTGTGAAAACAATGAAAATAGATAAAACATTGCGAAACTTTACTGTATACCATTATTATTTATTTATAAAAAAGAAAGTCGCGTGTTTGTTACACTAGTATTTATAACTCAAGAACGGCTAAATAGTAAAATTATTGTGGAGGTAGCAAACGTTAGAACCAGGAGATGAAAATATTTTAACGCGGGTGAAGTCGCGGGTGGAAAGAAGTTACAAGGTAGTGTACAAATAAAGAATACGTACCAACACTTTGTCCTCCGGGTCGCAGCTACACTGCGCCGCCAGGGACGCGGTTCTCTTCACCTCCACCACCTCGTCCACGGGCAGCTTGCATTTACAATCCGTCACTTTTTTTTGCAAAGCAGCATATTGCTCCTGCTTCTTCTTTAACTCCCCCATTTTCCCTTCCATGCGCTTATCGCATTTATTCTTACACCCTTCCAAATCTTCCACCATCCCCATTTTCTCTTCACGTAAACTATCTAGCTGTAAGTTAATTCAAATTTAGTGATATTTTTTTTAAATTTTTCAATAGGTACCTACTGATTTGACAGTGGTTATTTGTTCACTTTCCAGGTTTAAGAAACTTTATTCTCATTTCAAGAATTAAACAATTCGCTTACAAATGAGAACTTATAAACAAACATGCAATTAACTAAAGTCGTAAAACAAACGTACTTTCTAAAGGCTGAAACGATTTTGAAGGTAATTCAAATATATATTTGAACATTAAACGGGTAACATACCATGATTTAACTGTTTTCTGTTCAAACCAGATTTCAAAAATAGAAGCTACCTCTTTTTGTATCTGTGCATTTTCTGCGTCTTCCTGCAGCAGTTGCTTGGAGACATGCGCGACCTGGTCTTTCAGCGCGAGTAGTTCGGCGCGCATCGCCCGCTCAGTCTCGTGTGTCATCGTCTGTGACGACTCCAATTCGCTCTGACAGTTCAGCAGCTTGCGTCGGGCTTGCTCTTCCCTGAACTGTTATAATTACGGTTGAATATTATGAAAACACAGAAAAATATGGGTATAGCTTTGAAATGGATAGTGTAGGTTTACCGCCCAACCTCTCGGGTGTCGTCAAACCGACAAATGTTTCCGTTAGTATGACTACAGCGTCGATCTATGTTTTGCACCAACTTACTGCGATCACGAAATCGCCTGGTAAGCGTTATTCTTCCAAATCTCCCAAGATCTTCATGGGATGCTGCTGGGGAAACCTAGCTTGGCGAGCAATAATTTTGTGTGTTTGTGATGTATCGGGCCGTATCAGTAAAAACATATGGAAAATTGGACCTGAATGTCTCTGTCCAACTGCGCAATCTTGCAAAGGTAGTCTGCAAGAGTCCCATCAAGCTGTGTGGACTGCTCGTTGAGCCGCAGCCTTTCACACGCCAAATCACACAGCTTCCTCTCAGTGGCCGAGAGAGTGAGACGGTCTGACTCGTACTGATTACCCCTCTCTTTCAACTCCGCGGCCAGCTCGTTGTTGGCGTTCTTCAATACGTTCCGGCTGTCAATTGCCTTTTTTATCTGGTTCAAACAGAAATAACAATAAATGCATCCACCGATAGGTAGGCCCTTAACCCAAATGTGTATCTCTTTTGAAATTTACATATCATGTATTTCCGTTTGATACCCTATAATAATAAAATATGTCATAAAACCATTTCCAGAATACCTAGTTTTAAGAATAAGGAAGCCAAGACTGATTGGTGAAGAAAGTAACAATTCTCATCGATAAAAATATTGAAACTTTGCCCTCTATCTATGATATAATCTAAACCTTGATGAACAAGACAATGACAAAATTTCGGATTGTTGAAAAAATTAGCCAATTCTGCATAACAATTTTATCATAATGCAGTAATAAAGTATTTGGCAATGAGCTATCGTTTGAAAATTAGTCACCGTGATGTAGCACTTTTGTATAGAAGCAATTAATAAAAATGAGTGGAATTATATGATTTCAGTGCCCCAATAAAACTGTATTTTAATAAATAAATGATTTTATTGAAGTAGACTGACACAACAAGGTAGTTTCCACGATGCTAGCACGTTTAAAGCATCGCACATGTCGTGAAAATGGTCTTAGATGTAAATTACCTCTATGGAATTGAGATTTAGTATAAACTTTAATTTCTAGTCCGTATTGTAGATAGATACCGGACTGAATATACTGAATCAAACAAGGAAAACCGATCGTTTTATTTTTAAGACATACCGTCATGGGCGCTTCGCCACATGGTCGCGCGACCTCCCATACATAAGACATACCTGTCTCAGCATATCCACCTCCTTCTCCTCTGCGAGCTGCAGACGGCGCTCGAAGCCTCGCTCTAGATCCTTCCAGGCGGCCTCTGCTCGTTGCAACAACGTGACGCGTTCCGCCTCGCGCTTCGCTACATTCTCGCGCGACCTCGCATATACATAAGACATACCTGTCTCAGCATATCCACCTCCTTCTCCTCTGCGAGCTGCAGACGGCGCTCGAAGCCTCGCTCCAGGTCCTTCCAGGCGTTCTCTGCTCGTTGCAGCAACGTGACGCGTTCCGCCTCGCGCTTCGCCAGCATGCTCGCGCGGCTGCGCAGGTTCGAAGTCGTCTGGTCCACACTCGCTAACCGATTTGAGCATGATGCTTTCTTGCTACACAGCTAAAAAGATGTTATTGACATAATAATTATTTTGTTTATTTTTAGCCGCCGCGTGTTTTGTACCAACTTACTGGGATCATCAACCCACACCTGTTAAGCCTCGGGTTGTTTTCAGAATTATTAAATCTATTTATTAATTTACCTAATGGTTTTACTGGAAACTTTTACGGCAATGTGTACTTGTCGTAAATTTTAAACTTTTATTAACTTTCATGGAACTGTTATTAATCTGCTCGAAATGCAAATTCTTAAACTTACGGCATTAATCTTTGTCTTTATAGAAGCAGTATCTGAAGGCGGTCTGTACGGCGGCGGTGTCGGGGCTGACTTGCTACATTTTTTGCAGTTTTTCTTCCCACACTTATTATCTACTCGCATCACTATTTGGCTCTCGATTGGTAATTTGATCACTGGCGGTATGGAATCGGACCCAAAGCTCATTGACTTAATGTCTTTTGAGATTGCCAATATTTTTGCATTTGTGTAGGAATCTTCTTCGGGAACTTCCTTCGGTTCGCTCCGTGCGGCATGTAAAGTTAGTACGTTTTCATTTTGCATCTCGTCTTCTTTAATTCTATTGTTGATGAAACTGGGGAGAAATTTTAATTGATAGTTTAGTACGTACTACGTTACTAGCAAAATGTCGCGACATTAAATAAATAAATATTACCGGACAATTTTTACAATTGACAGCTAATAAGCTATAAATGAATAGCGATTTTTTCAATTTCGGCTTTATTTATCAAATTTTAAAATAAATGTACGTTATTCACCAGTACTAAGGTATCATCATCATGAGCATATCCTTTGGACTTTCACTGCTGGACATAGGCCTCCCTTAAAGATATTCAGTTGTTTCAGTCGGATGCATATTGCATTCACCTTTTTTTTATCAGATAAATTTTGTATGCCGGTCCTGTTAGTTACCAGGTATAAACATATTCACCTTGAAGCAGCTAATTGTATCTATTCATCCGTCCACCTAGGACGTGACGTCTGATGCGCTACTACGGTATATAATAATAAATATTAAATTCAGGAATAATAAAAGTGAATATGCTGCGAGTCTTCTAATTACTATAATTACTTAACCAGGCAAATAACCTGATAATTACATTATAGATGAAGGACTAGGCCTTGTTTGCAGCTGTGAAATTCATTAAATTCGTTTCCTATGTGTGGGCGGTAATGCTATATTACATAAAAGCAGACTTCATTTGTAAAACTACTTAAAATGAAGGCCAATAGATTGTACTATTCATCTAGCTCTATAAAATAATCCAGATACTTTTATTGCTGGGATTTCCAAGTTATATAACTTATTACTTTTAATAGCTTCATTCCGCAGCTTTGCCTACGTCGAGATATTTTTACCGCTGTATAATAACAGTAACCCTAAGCTGATTTCCGTCAAAACTTACTCCATAACAAACTTCATTTAGATCAATTTAGTTGATAGCAACAAACATCTAATTAGGTATCAAAACTTACAAACTTTCGCCTTTATACTATTAGTAGGATAAGATTATTACATAACAAATTTATATCAAACTGTAATAGTAAAGTGGTGATATACCTAAAGCGTTATTAGAATTATATTTACTTCTTGGAATCTAGCTTGAATGAATTATTAACATATAATGGATTGTGGATGGTATGCCACAATTGCTTAGGATCTAGAAATAGGTAATAATCAACTGCTTGTGACGTTAGTTTTGTAGTATTTAAGATGTGTTTAATCCACGTGCATGCATATTTTGTATCAAGGTACTGTGCCAACTTACCTACTTCGACCACCAACCCTGGGAATTATAGGCAATCACCCAATACCTTTAATGGGTTCTATTGAGGAGATCCGTGGAAGAGTATTGCGACGTAATTCAGAACCCAAAGTCTTGATAGATTTTACGCCTCAATTTATTATTAAAATCCCTATTTTATTCGTAGGTAGGTAAATAGCTCTTAGAAAATAATTGTAAAAATTAACACTTTTATAATTTTTTTAATCATGAATCATTCTTATGGGATGACTCATGATGTCAATAAAGTTTATCCCCATTATAATATTGTTAATATTGTAGATTGGTTTGTAGACAAATAAGAAACGGCTGGTATGGTTTATTTTGTAGGTATGGTTTGAACGTACAAATTTACGACCCCGCAAAGCGTGTAAAATAACACGAATCTATTTTTCAACTCTATTCTCCAAAAGTACTAAACCTAGCTTAGCCGTAGGCTTGCAACGTAAGTTTTTGTTTAAATTTCAAGATAAAATCAAAATATTGTGGTGGATGTTTGTTGGTCTTCCATGGCGAAACTATGGAGATAGTTTGAGTTCTGAAGAGTATAAACATAGGTTACGTTTTACAACGAAAAAGTATATTTTGCCGTGATAAAATTATTATGGAGCAGTGCGTAAAGATAGTTTTAAAAAAGGGTTTTAAACAATAACTATACTCAAAAACACAATTTAAGGTAATATAATTATATAAAGTGCTGTATAAATAAATTAATAAGAACATCCGTAGCCTATCGCTGTCTTTATCCGTTATCGAGGTCAAAATTAACCGGTTGTTGAATGTAGAAAGTTATAGGACGAATAAGAAAGTATATTCGAATTTGACATCGTCAAAGCAATCCTAATTGAGTCATGATTTTGTAAATGAGCCAAATAACATAGTCTTGCTTTAAAATTCAAGTGGTTAACTGTGCCCGCAGGCTATGAGACCTCCGAGTCCAGTTTGGAAGATGGTAGAGAAGTGAACATTAAACACATACAGTCATACTGATCAAATAATTTGGCATGTCGCATGACAGGAGACAAGAACATAAGTGGAAAAATACATCAGCTATCTACTACAATCTTAAATGTGTTCCTTTTCCTTGTGCGTGTTTGTTGCGCTTAAATTATAATACATAAACGCGTCAGCTTAACTGTAATTTAGGTGGTTTTACAGTATTTAATCTTCTTTATAAATCTGTCTCGGTTCCGTTTTTCTCAAGTGTACCTATAGTAATAAAAACAAAGTTCCAAATGTTCGACCATATTATTTACGTTATCCTTTACAGAATACAGCATCAAAAATAAACCTTTTTAGAAATTATGACATAGGTTTTAAAAATGTCTTCACAGTCATCTAACGCGGTCACTTATATATGTTACGGCTAATACCCGAAGTGCGGCTACACCTAGTTCTAACCGGCTAAAACTAGGTGTAGCCACTGACTGTTGGTTAAACCTAGTATTAGCCGATTGTTTTCGGGTAAAACTAGGTCTAGCCTTCATCATGCCGGCTACAACTAGGTCCAGCCATTCCCTGTTGGATAAAACTAGGTCTATCCGATATCACTCCGGCTAGAACTAGGTCCAGACAATCCCTGTTGTATAAAATTTGTTATTATTCTAATAAATAGTTTATGTTACTTTATAAAAGTGTGATTTATAATTAAAATAACATTCTTTGAATTATAACATGCAACTACTTATTGTCTGTTGTTAAAAAAATATTCCTGGTTGTTCCTATTATATTAAAAATTGCACTCCTAATAATTTGTGTTAATTATTACAATATGATTTATAAGAATAAAAAAACTCTCTTCGTTTCTTTTTATTGGATGTTTTTTAATAGCTAAAGAAGCTCCTCCGATAGCATGCAATTTTTAATATAATAGGAACAATCAAGAACATTTTTTAAGAACAGACAATAAGTAGTTACATATTATAATTTAAAGAATGTTATTTTAATTATAAATCACACTGTTATAAAGTAACATAAACTATTTATCAGAACAACAAGTTTTATTCAACAGGGATTGTCTGGACCTAGTTCTAGCCGGAGTGATATCGGATAGACCTAGTTTTATCCAACAGGGAATGGCTGGACCTAGTTGTAGCCGGCATGATGAAGGCTAGACCTAGTTTTACCCGAAAACAATCGGCTAATACTAGGTTTAACCAACAGTCAGTGGCTACACCTAGTTTTAGCCGGTTAGAACTAGGTGTAGCCGCACTTCGGGTATTAGCCGTAACATATATACCAACTTTCCTTTAATTTGCACGTTATTCTTTATCCTTTGGACAGGAAATGGCTAAGGAGAACATTTGGCGAGAATTAAGGGCAGGCCAGGAATGGGACATTAAGGGCTAACTTAATATAAATCACACATTTGTATCTACTTAAAACCATCGGGATAATAGAAACCATAGGCCATACAGACTTAGATACTGATAAGAAAGCTCAACGAATTAATTGAAAAAACTGCAAAATTTTCATGGGAATCTAATACAATTTATCAACTAGATGGAAATTACTATAACGTGCGCAATTGAAAATGAATTCTGTAAATGGCGGCGGGTAGGTATGGTACGATTGGCAAAACAAGGATAAAAGTATAGACAGCGATAGAGAGTGAGCGAGAACGCATGCGAGCGGACGCCATTTACAGAACTCATTTCTAATTGCGCACGTTATATAAAAAAGTAGCTTATGAGAGAGAGCAGGTAGCATATATAAGTGTAATTCTCGCACTCTAACCTGCTAATGTCAATCTGAAGCGTAGCTAACAAGACTCACATGCATGTAATTTCATCGTCGGCGTCGTGTCAACATGTCAAATACTTTTGCGGACTAACTAGAGGAATATGAATATGAAAAACGGTTATATGGGATGACACAGATAGGTCTATGATATCCAATGCAGATTCAAATCGGTAAACACGCTCTGCACGTATACCAATTCAGCTCGTACAAGCAATGAACGGACTGTACCTATTGGTTTCAAAGCTATTTCCTATCAAAAGTTCTAGGATAACCAATTTAAAAAATATGCTTCCAATATTTCGAAGTTCCACCTGTGACGCAGGAGTTTGAGGTTCGATTCCCACCCGGTACAAATACTTTTATGATCTGCAGGTATTAAGTTGGCTTGTTTTGGATATTTTCAAAAATGCTAATCCATTATGAAGAAATGTTTTCAGTATATCAGATATCTTATACTTTCTGTTTACCTCGGGGGTAGAGGAATAGCGTGCAGCAATATTAATGTATATTAATGATGATGATAAAATACATACCGGTACAAACTATCCGTATCGCTGTGACCCATTTGCTGCCAGGCGAGCATTGCGCAGGCGAAATGTCGTAGCTCCGAGTCTCCGATAGAGGCGCCCAGGTCGCGCGCGTCGTCTATGCGCGCCTGCGCATCCTCCATTGCAATCTACGATCAGGCATGACGCAAATAGTTAGCAGGCTTTCAACATTGTGCGCCATATAGCACATTCACTGCCCTAGCGCTAAACTTCGTAAAAGAAACACATGTACTTACTTAAGTTTCGGGTACTAATTTAAGGTAATATAAATAAAAAAGTATATTAAATTATAGGTATTATATCTAAATTGGGGGGGTCAAGAAACTGAAAGCCCATACTCGGGGACTCTATTGGGGAGTCTAGGGCTTTATGGGAAGCCGGTGGTGGCAGGTTGGATTGTCTTTTGAATACAAATTACAAAAAACTTGATTAAACAAATAAGAGAACTATTAGATGGGATGGGAGAGAATATGTCTATAATCATCCTCCCAACCAACTATCACTATCTTCAAAAATCTGAGTAGTAAAATCAGACTGTTCTTTTTATTTTTAATATTATTTTAATTGGTACCTTACACCATTGAACTCAATTACATAATAAATTTCGTAGAAATATACAATTATACTTTATTGTTATTTCGTTATCATCAACAGCGCACCTTACGATTTTAACCTTGTAAGTTCACCAATAAGTATAATGGCATTGGAAAAACTAGTTAGTTTGTTAAACAAATTCCTGGATTTCTGAGCTCTAGCAAACTACGTCAATGCTAAATTAACGCCTTCGTGCGAATTTTCAGCTAAAATGTTTGCGGTTCAGTTCTTTGCATGAAGTAATAAGGTCTACCATACTAGAACTTACAATTTTAGTTAAAACTATCTGTGCTGTACGGCTTGGTTTGCGTTATAGTAGATTTTTCCGTGGAAATAGATATTTCCAGTTTAAAAATAGCCTCATAACATCAGTTATTCGCAAGTGAAGGTCCCGTCAAAATCCCTAACCCTTAAACGTATTATAAACCTGCCATGTTCACATCCATTTGAAAATTAGCAAAAAAAGTTAAGTACTTATTCTATTTTTTTTAACAAACATTACAATTTTGTTTTCTGTGTCTATAGACAATGACTGTGTATATCGATTCTGATGTCATATACAATAAGTACATATACCTTTATGTCCATACTGGGATTTAATTCCATCGCCTTGGAAATATTCCAAACTATAAGTGAACCCAGAGAAGATTTTTTGGAAGCTTCATGTTCGTTACTAGCACTTATTGTATCATAATTCTGCATAATGTTCTGAAAAAAAATATTTTTTTATTAGGTACCAACTTTTTAAATGAAATATCAAGTTTTTCAATTTATTCCGAATATGTGATAGATAGGTGCCTACATAATTAAATCTGTTAACCGTACAACTTTCATAGATATAATACATAAAATAAAACTTTCTACGATAAGAAGAATTATTACCTACCTAAAAAATCCTTTGCCCATGAGACATGAGACAGAATATCAAACAAACCTGAATATATAAATCTCTAGCACATTTTGTCCTGTAAAGTTAACTAACAGCATGTTTTACGGGACAGCGCAGTGCCGTGATTAAAAGATATGGAACGCATTAGCATAGCAGAGGTGGCAGCTCTGGTGCTGGATAACCACCCTTGGTGCTATGTCTATGACCACAACCCCTAGAAATGTCACCGTAAAAGCTCAACACACACCTTTTTCAACTTCTCGGCAACAATATGATGAATTGGCTCCGACATTTTACTGAAATTTATATCACTTGATGGAATTACTGCATTTGTAATACACAGTTTACAAAATAAAGAATTTAAACTGCTTTATAAAAATTTTACTCTCATTTTTTATTTCTGATTTTTATTTATTTACAGTTGTAGTATATTTTTGACAGTGTCATTGTCTTCTTTTCTTGAAGGAGTTGCCATAGTTTGAGATTATTCTGTGACTCAAGGAGGTTTTATGTCAAAAACTTAAACTTAGAACCTTCTCAGTTGGAGCTGGGACAGCATGCCATAGAGTTTCTTATGGAGTTGGGGACTACAAGCTCATAAAAAAATACTTGTCTATGCTACGAAAAATCCCCCGATGCAAATGCACAACTTTTTTGTCAAGCAGAATTTTATTCACATAATATAGCTACCCATAGACTAACGTTCATTCCTGCCGGAATGTACAACCCTAACGGAATGAACGCTAGTGTATGTGCAATAGCGAGAAGGAATGACGGTATTATAACCCCGCGGTCCTTACCGTCGCGAAGGACGCGACGCGCTCTGTGATCAAGTTAGTGGCTGTTCATTTTTCCGGCGTGATTGAGCGAAATGATTAAATCCATAAAGATTATTAAAAATGACGCGCATTCCTTTTAAATGTCAACAAACGTCATAAAATGTCAGAATTTTAATCATCCACAGACACGCAATCTCTCGGTATGACTGACAAGATGCAAACTGACAGGAATGTACCTAAACGTGTGTATGGTCACTAAAGGATTGTTTTTCCGCATGCGGTGGCGAGTGGTGAAAATGTCAAAGGAAAGACCGTAGGGATTGTTGTTAATTAGTGGCTACAACGGTTTTATTTTATCCAGTCGCTTTTCTGTACAGTTTGACGGACGGGATAAGCCGGAAGGAATGGACGTTAGTCTATGGGGGGTTAATCAGTTCGGAAAAACGATTGAACTGGGATTTAAGATCGACGCAGTAGTATCTTTCTCGGAAACTTTAATCTGACTCTTCGAAGCCAATGATTGCCGACAGGTACATATATATCGTGTCTTGGTGGTGGCATGAATTTACTGTTAAAATATTGTAGAATATACTGTATATTTTTGTATTTTTCACAGACGCTATTTACCTTATTCAATTATAGTAGTGCTCACTGTTTTTGTATATTCGTAGATAGTAAGAGTGATTTAAGCGAAAGGTTTATTAGTATAATTAGGGCGATCAATGATCAATAAAACTTGATCTTATACATTTATTGACTCGTTCTTATTTATTTATTTATTTATTTATTTAATATTAGGAAAACTAACAGCACAATCCATATAATACATAAAATAACTAGATACATTAGGCTAATAAAAAGTTTTCACGATTAATTACAGATTAAGTTATAAAAAGTGAGACCACATAACACATAAAACTAAGGGAAATACAAGAGAAAAAATTGAACAATAACACTGATTAACATATATAAACACAAAATACTCATATATATAGTTTTTTTAGATTAAGATAAAATGAATTTAATAAATAATACTTAATTTAATCAATAAAGAAACTTTTGCTAAGTCGCCGCTTTACGGTATCCGCACTTGTATGGAATAGATCAAGGTCAAAGTCCTTAGTAATGGTGTTAAAAAGACTACTTACACGCCATAGAAAAGAGTTCTGACGATAGTTACTCCTTACAAGAGGAACGTGCAAAAGCGCATTCGTACGCACTCTTCTTAATGGGACACTTAAACTAATTTTTCCCAATAGTTCTGGACAATCGATAACATTTTGGACTAACTTAAACAAGAACACAAGGTCACCTATTTCACGCCTTCGATATAGAGGCAGGATGTGAAACTTTTTGCATAAACTAAGATAATCATCAGAATGATAAGGTACTCCAACACGAAAACATAAATATTTCATAAACTTTTTCTGAATTCGCTCAATACGATTAATATAAATGTCATAACATGGGTTCCAAACTTGTGCCGCGTACTCAAGGTTACTGCGCACAAACATACAATATAAAATTTTAAAAGTTTTAGCATTATTAAAGTTAGCAGAACTTCTCATTATAAACCCAAGAACTTTAAATGCCTTATTTACAATATGGTCAATATGGGTATCAAAAGAAAGCTTAGGATCATGAATAACTCCTAGATCTCTTACTTCATTTAAGGTTTGAATAGGTTGCGAATGTAAATAATATTGAGACTTCAATGGATTGGCTTTGCGAGAAAAAGTAACAACTGAACACTTAGCAGGATTCAGGTCAAGTTTATTTATATTACAATATGTATCAAGACGAGTTAAGTCAGATTGAAGTCTTATTGAGTCATTTGGAGAGTCAATGATTCTAAATATTTTCATATCATCTGCAAAACACAACAAATTACTATGAATAAAACAATTCGAAATATCATTGATAAAAATTAGAAATAATAATGGCCCAAGAAGTGACCCTTGCGGTACACCACTTGGAACTGAGATCCAACTAGAGACATAATTATTTATTACTACTGCTTGAGATCTATTATCGATATACGAGGAGAACCACCGAAGTAAATTTCCTCTTACACCCATACTAGATAGCTTGGCAAGTAACATTATGTGGTCAATCCTATCAAATGCCTTGCTATAATCCGTGTAAATAACATCAACTTGGTGACCTTTATCCATTGCATCAGAAATAAATTCATTGAAGACTAAAAGGTTAGATACAGTTGATTTACCCTTCAAAAAACCATGTTGACTAGGAGAGAAAAATTGTTGTAATGAATTGTATAACTGATTAAATACAACCCTCTCAAATATTTTAGCTATTAAACATAGCTTAGAAATAGGCCGATAATTACTAACATCAGACCTTGATCCTTTTTTATGTATTGGTGAAATAAAGGCTGACTTCCAAATATCAGGAACGACTGCTTGTGAAATAGATTTTTGGAAAAGAAATGAAATAGGTAAATATAAACTGTGCGCACATAACTTTAAAAACACTGGGCTAATTTTATCCGGACCAGCAGACTTGGATAAATCAAGTTTAAGAAGTAGTTTAAGAATATCTGAAGGTATAATTTCGACTGTAAATATATCACCAAAGTCATTATTGTAGCATTCAATAGCATTACAATCCAGGTTACTATCATTTGATTTAGCTAAAAATGTAGAACCAAAATAAGTAGAGAATAGGTCACATATAGATTCCCCTGAAGTTGCAATTTTGTCCTGATATTTAAGAGAAGAGGGAATACTGTTGGAATTTGATTGACTCTTGATGTAAGACCAGAACTTCTTAGGATTCAGTTCAATATCTCTCTCAATTGAAGCCATATAGTTAATATAACTGCTATTCACCAAAGAATCTACTCTATCCCTAAGAAGCTTAAATGTCTGTAAATCTGAGAATCTACCATAGATTTTATATCTTCTATGATATTTATACTTCTCCTTAATAGCTTTAATTATAGCAGAATTATACCACGGTGGGTAAGAGCTATCTTTAATTAACTTAGATGGAACAAATTGCTGTATAAGAAGCTGTAAGGTATTATAAAAAAAGTCAACAGATTCTTCTAATGAGCGAGAATCAAACTCAGAAACCCAATTAATGGAAGAAATTCTTTCATTAATTTTATCATAGTCACCTTTATTGAATAGAAACTTAGAATGTGATTTGGTTTGCAAGCAAGACATTTTAAGAAAATTGGCCTCAATATTAATTGCTTTGTGGTGCGGGTCAAGTGGTACTAGGGGATCATGGCACTCAGAAACATTAACATCATGATTGGACAATACAAGATCCAGAATTCTTCCTTTTGAGGTGTTACTTATGCTATTAAACTGACGCAAATTGTACAAATTTAAGTCATCAATAAACATTTTATCAAGGGTTGTCAAATTTGACGAAGGTGTCAAGTGAAGTGAACCCTGACATGGTTGCCAATCAATGCCGCTTAGATTAAAATCACCCACTATTAGAATATAGTCATTAGGGTTTTTATTCATCACATCAGATAGTTTATCCAGAAAATTTTCTAATTGCTTAGAAAAACAAAAACCTTGACTTTGGGTACACAGGTATAAGCAACACAAGTGAATATTAATTAATTGCTTATTATAAGACAGAGAAATGGTAACCCACATGTCTTCAGCTGTTGAATGGAATGATATTTGAGGAAGAGTTTTAATGTTCTTGCGAGCGGCTATTAACACCCCGCCACCCCTTGTTTGACCAGTTGAAGAGTAATCCCTGTCACGGCGCCATACAACATAATCATTAGTGAATAACTCAGAATCTGAGATAGAATCTAGCAGCCAAGTCTCAGTCAGTAAGATTATGTCGTACGAACTAAGACACAGATTACGTTTAAATATCAATGTTTTCGATCGGAGACCTCTGACATTCTGATAATATAACCGCAAATTATGTATGTCACCCATAACTAAGACCTACTACATAGTTACAGTAAGACATCAGTTTAACGTTAAATGAAATAATAATATCAGAAATATAATAGGTAACTAGGCCCTTAAATTTGGAATCATTAATTAAACATAAATGAAAAAATCCAGAAATCATAGTATATAGCAGAAATACAGTAGAGACAACAGATGCGAAAAATATAGTTACACTTATTATAAATAGTAGTGACCACTTAAATGCACAAATAACAGATTTAATGTCTTATATTAGTATACCAGGAGTAGGTAGGGAATTGTAAAGGATTTTTTTATTGATAGTTGTCACAATCCATATTTACCACATGCATGAGTAGGTACATAAACAGTGAAATGTGACCGTTTGGATAATTCTTCAACGAAAAACAAAGCAATACGATAAAACTGGAATTAAAAACACTTGCAAGTTTAATTGTTTTATACAGTGAATTTGCATCAACTCTTATAATTCCTTGGCATAGATTACAGTGGGTATTCTATGTTACTTAAGGTCTTAAGGAAAAATATATTATACAACAGAGTTTTAAAAATCTAGGTCAAATAGAAGGTTTTAAGTATAGCACAGGATCAGGTAAGAGGAGCAAATAGAGTAAACATTGTGATTGCCTTTATGATTAAGTCTAATACTTGGTGTATTTAGTATAATAAACAAAATATTTGATAAACGAAAAATACTTTTTGTCATATTTGTTTTATGTCTCCCCAATAAACTCCATTATAGATCTTGGGAGATAACTAACTTACTCCATGACCGACCCTTGCATATTTATCATTAGTATAGATATAAATATACAATCAAAATTTAAATCCTGCTTCAAACAATTTTAGTCAATTTTACTCATATTTCAACTGTATGATAACTTTTGTTAGATATTTAAATAAAGTTCACTCGTAAACATATCAATCACCAGCCATTAATTAGAATCATTAAACCTGACAATCAAGGTTAAGTTTATTGAATTATGAAGTCCGTTATTCTTCTGTGAGTAGAGAACAGATATTTTTTGTACATATTTTATGGTTTTTTTTTCTACTCCTTATTGTGGAGTGTTGAAACAAAGCTACTAACAGAGTTAACGGGATAATTAATGCTTAGGTACAGTCCGTCACATTTTTTTCTCACTCATTATGACTAATTTTTAATATATGATAAGAAATGCATTGTCCGAATAACTACAAGATAAACCTGCATACCTGCTCTGCCTTTATTTATTTATCTTTTGCATTGTTATTACTACCAAATTCATTTACCTGGTACTCATTAGAAACTTTACTAAGTCGATTTACCGTTATCTTTTTACGAACTATCATTATACATTGTAATGTTATCAGTTACAGAGCATGTAACACGAACAGACGATTGTCGGGGCCGCAAAGTTCTCTATTGGATACTGTAGAACTCAGCGTCGTAAACTTTTCACAAACGTTTGTTAGTTTTTCATCTTGTGTGAAAACCAATGAGATACTCCAATAATAAAATAATCTCTCTCTTCTTCCCGTAGACTTATAATATAACTTATAATTCACCGCGCTGGCCAAGTGCGGGCTGGTGTACTTTTCATGTGTGAGGAATCTGTAGTTATAAGATTTTGATCCTTCAAACTCTTAAAAGTATACAGATTCCCCACGATGTTTGCCTTCAACGTTAAAGCACTTGTTTTAAAACGTACATAGTTTTTTCGAAAAGAATAATTTAGACGAGTACTGCTGGTGTGCCCCCGACCTTCGGAATGAAGGTCGAATGTGCTCATAGTATCCATTTAAGATGGCCCTCTATTATAAGACACCTGACATACTAATGTGGATACTCAGCAGTTTAAATGGTTGAGGTAGATTAGACACAAGCATACTGAAATGCCCTGTAAAGTTTGAGTTACAGTTTACATCTATAAATAAAATCAAATGTAGGTAAGTATAGATTTTCTAGTTATCCAGCATACAAAGACCTTGCATACAAGTTTTTCTAATTATCCAGTAATTTTGCACAAGTAAATCTCAGACACAAGGGTCAAGGGCTATAGGCCGGTGTCATGCACCTTCAATTGAGCTCTGCGACGCACAGTCACGAGTGCTATCATGGAATGTCGCAAACATACTATAAAGACACACTTTTTACATCTATATTGGTTGATTCGACGTCAACAACTTTATTACCATGTTAGGGACTGTGCTAGGACAAACATCATTATAACAACGTACATTTACAGTACTATTTACTAAATACTATCTGCGAGTCTAAATCAAAATGTACGGCTTATTTGCAAGAAGAAAAAAAGGCCACGTAAGGTGTCATTTAACTTATGGTTTATAAATTGAGTTTCTCATGATTTTTATAAATATTATTTTTACAGTCTTATGGAAACTCACAGCTAGTTAAAAATAACAAAATCTATTATTATAAATAGCCCTCATAACCGAGTCATCTAAAGCGTAGAGAGAAAAAAAATTTAGACACTGTACAACAGTACAACTTAGGTAAACTGAGTTTAAAGTTTATTGCCACTCAGGCGTTTTACGTCTTAGGTGTTTCAAATCTTAGGCAATATGAGATTAATTCATTTAACTTATCAGGCATATCACTTTTTAGACATCCATGTTAGGCATTTTACTACAAAGACTAAAAGCGTTTTAGATGACTCGCTTATTAGCGATAAATAGCATGTGGTTAAAGCTACATACTAGATTAGAAGGTCATTAAAATTATTATGTCTCAGTCCTTGGGGAACACCGAAACATAACAGCTATATTGATTCCTATAGCAATTATTCAGTCGGAGCTCTGTGGTGGGTCGATTAGTATGTAATTAGGTGTCAGCTGAGTGCATTAACTTATTACATTCATTAGGACTCAACCTCAGCCTTATACTCAATGGCTATCAAGGAGGTGTCCTATTACTAAACCTGAATTCCCAACGTGCGTGTTAGTTTGCAAATGTCTCGATATAGTTACACTGTGACAGATCATTTGTGGAATAGGAAGCCCAAACATTTAGCTGTGATGATTACTTTAACACGCTCACTGCGTTATGGGATCAAATTAGCCCATGCGTAACTTTCCGCTGGTGCGGCAGTCAAAATCGCGATCTTTCACCCTGTGCGGGGGGTGACAATATTGACATTTCTATGAGTACAACAGAGACAAATATATCAAAATTCTTGTCTTTTGAAGCCTAGCTTAATGGTGTAGGAAATATCATATGGGATTGCTTCGATCCCATACGCACTAGATAGAAATGATTCACGTTCAGTGCGAAGTGGGATCAGAACGGCCCCAAAAATTGTAGGACCCATAGCCGCACTGAGTGAGGGTCGGGCGGCGCGGGCGCCGCGTAGTGACGTGATGAAGTTTCGATACGGACGGACGCTGCTAGCCAGTGCGCCCGCATTTTTACAAAATATAAGTAAACCCCATCTTTTGTTACTGTGAATCTTATTTTTTGACATTGCAATATATGGAGGGCAAATTTGAACATTTTCCAAAATTTTTATGCTGTTCTCAGAGGCAGTTCTGGTTGAAAATATGCTCTGAAAAAAAACCTATATTTTAATTGTTTCATCTCGTTCGATCCACTTGACGAATCTTTATCGCATAATATAAGTCTCTTTTTACAACGCTTATGAAAAAGACCATAATTAAAAACAAATCATATAAATTTATCGTTACTGCAATTTTGTTTTAATCCCATCCCTAGTTGAGACACAAATTGAACTTTTTTTCAGTGCGATATGAGGCATAATTGATGGCATATATATTTTTTTTATTTATTAAGTACTGAAATGTCATAACTCCGGGCGAAGCTAGTTTCAAGTTAAACATATATTTAAGTTTATAATGGTAAAGTTTCAAGCCAATATTGTCGTTTCTGAGCTAAATACGAGGTATTTTTAGAGACGATATTTTTTGAGGCCGTAAAGGCCCCAAACGCACTGCAAAAAAGTTCAATCTTGTCTCGAAAAGACCCCATTCGCACTGGCTGAAAGTCTACGAAAAATGGTGCCGCAGTGAGCGTGTTAACGGCTTCTGCCAGTGGCGGATTTACAAATTTGCCGCTAGTAGGCCATTAAATTTTTGCCGCCCCTACTGACTTTTGAAATTCAATAAGTATGTTAGTTTAATCCCGTTATAAGTATGATTATGAACTTAATGATCTATCAAAATAGACATTCAAGGTTATATTAATTCGCACCTTTCTGAAAATTGGCATAAATGTTGAGAACCCTATTACGAACAATTTGTCAAAAGTCCACAGTCATGTAGACCAGGGTTTTTAATTTTTAAAAGGAAAAAAAATAGTAGTAGGATGAAACCCATTAGAAAAGGAGGGGAATATATGATAAAAATTAAAGGAAAAATAAATTACGGTCGATCTGAGTTCGGGGAGTGGTAGAGTGAGTTTTAAGGTTAAAAAGTGGCCAAGTGCGAGTCGGACTCGCCCATGTAGGCTTCCGCAGCAACTGTTTATATGAAATAGTTTATGAAGTTTTTCTAGATTTATCATCCTCTTATTTTAGAAATTAGAGGGGGGGGGGGGGGACACTCTGTTTTCCACTTTGGAAGAGTCTCAAGTCCAAACTATTAAGTTTAGAATTAAATGGTGCTGGAAACATTGTTATGATTTTTGAAGACCTATTCATAGATCACACACACACGCATGGATTCGGTTAAAAAAAAGTTTTTAAGTTTCAGTCCTATGTATGGGGACCCCCAAATGTAATTTGTGTGAAATCTTAGTGCGGTTCACAGAATACATCTACTTACCAAATTTTAGCTTTATAGCTCTTATAGTTTCGGAGAATAACGGCTGTGACATACGGACGGACGGACGGACGGACATGACGAATCTATAAGGGTTCCGTTTTTGCCATTTGGCTACGGAACCCTAAAAATGGTTTATCTCGATTTCCGGTAAAACTACAAGTCCTCTATGAAAAAAAGTGAAATAGCAAAGTTGTAGGTAATAAAACGATCTACAACTTTTAATTCACAACTTTTTTAAATAACCTTAAAATGTATGTGAAAAATTAAATAACTAAGTTTTTGGTTTATTATTTCTAACTTTTTCAAAAACATTTTTTTTCTACGAAATTTGGTGAAAACTTACATTTTTATGTCCCAAATACACTATAATTTATTTGATTAAAATATTAAGTTTTTCACCTTATTTTGACTTAATTAAAAAAAAATAGACTAATTTTCAATCGAAAATTCACGTGTCAAAATATTAGCTTTTTTATAAAAATCGGTGTGCTTTTTGTTCATTAAAATCTCTATTTTCTGACGGTTAAAAAAAATATACATTACAATAGTAAAAATTCTCAGAAAATGCACAAAACCGAAACAAAAATTTGTTTCATTAGGTACAATTGCATCATAAAAATTTGAAAAAGAATCTTTTCAATCAAATAAATCACAGTGTATTTGGGACATAAATAGGTAAGTTTTCACCAAATTTCGTAGAAAAACAACAATTTTTAAAAAAGATAAATAAAAAAAACAAAAAACTGAATATTTGAATTTTTCACATAAGTTTTGAGGTTATGTAAAAAACTTGTATATGCAAAAGTTGTAGATCTTTTTATTACCTACAACTTTGCGATATAACTTTTTTTCATAGGACTTGTAGTTTCACCGCAAATCGAGATAAACCATTTTCTCCCCTTAAAAGCCCACCCCCTCCCACTTCCCGAACTCAGATCGCCCGTAATTTATTTTTCCTTTCAATTTTATCATATTCCTCTCTTTTTCTAATAGGTTTCATCCTACTACTATTTTTTTCCTTTTTTGACCATTTTTGAAGGGATCTGCACTGGTCTAATGGTCCACAGGCGTGGAAAAAATTTATTAAGGTCTAATGTTGTAAAAATAAGATTTTGTAAATACGAGTATCTAATTTCCTATGGGTTTTTTGTTACTTGTATTTGCAAGGTGCGAATTAATGTAACCATGCCCCTATTTTTGTTTCTAATTTTACTGGACTACAACAATTTCTATTGAAATAAAACATGTTATCAATCAGTTAATGGTGACAAACAATGAGATCAAATAAGTTTTACATAAGTTTCTTGCGAGATTTTAAATTTGCAAAATCATAACATACTAGACCACGGTAGATAATTTTTGAAAGGGAAAAAAATAGTAGTAGGATGAATTTTTTTTTTTCTATGAAACGATCTACACCTTCTAATACCTACAACTTTGCTATTTCACTTTTTTCAGGAATTGTAGTTTTACCGGAAATCGAGATAAACCATTTTTACCCCTAAAACTCATCCCCCCTACCACTTCCCGAACTCAGATCGACCGTAATTTATTTGTCCTTTCATTTTTATCATATTCCCCTCCTTTTCTAATGGGTTTCATCCTACTACTATTTTCTTCCGTTTCTTA
Organism: Chloroclystis v-ata; assembly: GCA_963691955.1. Lineage (NCBI taxonomy): Eukaryota > Metazoa > Arthropoda > Insecta > Lepidoptera > Geometridae > Chloroclystis > Chloroclystis v-ata. The sequence continues at coordinate 11,550,377 of OY829905.1, forward strand.
CCATTTTTGATGGCTTTGGCACTGGTCTATAATATATCGTCGTATGAAATCTTTTTCATAAGTTCTGACTCTATGCACAAAAGAGACAAAGCATTAAGCTTTTCTTGACTTAAAGTAGATCGTAGATAGTTTTTAACCCGATTTAAGCAAGAAAAGCTTCTCTAATCTGAACAATTCGTCACCGGTGTGCGTGCACCACGTGCACAGAGCCTTGCGAAGTGCTATAAGTTTGGATAAATTATGCTCCAAATTCTGTTAACGATAGACTATAGGTATCTAAGCATATACAGCGCGTTTATTAATTGTTTATTTATGTATGGATTGTGTACACGTACACTTTTAAAAAAATCTGTAAAAAAAAATGCTAAATTTGCCGCCCCCCTAAATCTGCCGCCCTAGGCACTGGCCTACTTGGCCTATTGGTAAATCCGCCACTGCTTCTGTCCCTTAATTCACCGAGATATAATTATGCTTCAGAGCCTTTATCCTATATTGGAATTCAAACAAATTTTATATAAATCGGGTTAGTTTTACGGTGAAAGCCGAACTGACTTTTTTATACATTATATACAAGCAACCCGCCCTCGCTTCGCCTCGGGTCCCTAATTATACATAATAACCTCCCTCTTGAATCATTCTACTTATTTAAAAAACCGTATCAAAATCCGTTGCGAAGTTTGTTTATACTGTGTATTTATATCTGTTTATTGTTTTATACTGTGTTGTGAAGTAAGGATTCATTGTCAAAATGTAAAACCAAATTCTTAAAAAAATATAATCAACGCATACGTCGATAAGGAAATTCTGAGAATAATACATCATAAACACCCCATAAAACAACATAAAATGCACCTAAATTATTAGAACTAGTTCTAGAGTTATAAATTTTTAACGAAAAGCATTGATTTTGATATATAAGGATTTATAAAAACATAAGTAAAGTATATACATTTTAATATCTAAACAATATTCCATATAAATCCCAGTTATAAATAAACTATGTCTGGCAATATGGAAGTAGTATTGTTATGATGATAATGATGTCACTTGCTTATTCCTGGACTAAGACAATTATTTCTGAGAACTTTGATTTTTATTTCTATTTAAGCCATCATTGACTACGATAGTAGCTTTTGCAATTATTCATTCAAGGATTTCAAGTTTTTCTCCATTCTAAAACAAGTAAAGGTATATTGTAATTAACATTTATCCTTACATTAAAAAAAATGGTAAATAGGTATTTTAGATTACGAGCACGTAGCCGGTATGTAGTTAGAGTAGTTAGAAACCGCCTGTTCCAGTCCCCTTATAAATCATGTCGCAAAGACATCGAGATAATTGTTTACTTGAAAATAAAATAAAAATTATCAAGTAATGCTCATGTGAAGAAGGATCATGTATATCAAAATAAAATAGTGATATATGTATTCCATTCTCAGTGCTATAATACCATAAGCTTTGGTTTGCTTGTAATTAGATAAAAGAGCCAATTTTTGTTTGCCGAGAAAATTTATTTTTATTTAACGTAACCTTATAATATTTATCTATATTTAAAAAATAAACATTGTAGAATCATTTAATGTCTTAACAGATTATGTTAAGAAAATAATTTTCTGTAAAATTTTACTCCTTTGTACCTCTAAAAAAATAAATGAATTTTATGCCTATAGTTTTAAATTACCGAGTATTTCATACATTCGAAATAATTAAATATTATTTCCCAACATGTTGCAAGTTACATTCTATAACCATAACCAATCAAAGGGACAAAAAATTGTCTCTAAGGCTTGAGAGGTCATACCGAGTGTTTTCTCACGAAGCACCCCATTAAGACGTAGTTAAGTTCATCGTCCGCTATCTCAGGCGCCGCTGCCGGCGCCGCGCCGCCGCCGCCGTACCACGCCGTGACACTGTACTAGGTACAGGTTTCTGCTGTACCACTACCTTGTTATTTAAAGCCAGCGACAAGCGCGCGCGCAGCAGTAGAAGGGAGGTTCGCACTCGATCAGAGCCGTTGTTGGTCGTGTGCTTCACGCACGCGCAATAATACGCGAGGACGTTCTTTCAAAATGACAATTTTCTACCACTAAAATAACAGCGATTTTAGTCGCAGGCGCGAAGTGTAGTTTCATTTTTTATTTTATCTTTTTCTTGTCAAAATGGTGAGTGGAAACAAAGACACGAGCGACCCCAAAAAAGTGCACCCCAAAACCCGTGAGAAGAAGACAAACAATTACAAGAGAGCAAACTTTTTCTCTAAAACATGGTTCGTGTGGATGATGCCGACTTTCTGGCGCGGGTACAAGCGGGACCTGTACGATGCCGACCTCACCTACCCCAAGGACAGCCATTTATCCGACAAACTTGGCGATCGCCTCGAAAAGTAAGTAACCTATATAATACCAATCACCCACATCTCTCTGTACCTTACTAATTCATACCAACAAGAAATCACTAATAACTGTGTATACAAACTCTGACAAGACACTGCCGATACCACATTTTCTCAAAATAAAGTACATTGTATTAAATATTTTTCTTATAAAAACTGCAACCAACAGTAACAGAATTTATAATTATAAGATAGAGTACCTAGTTCTTAAGTTAAAACGAAATTTCACATTATGTCTATTATTAGTAGAGATAACGAAGAATGGCGGAAAAGCGGTCCTCATTGGTGATTCTCATTTTAAAATAACGATAAAAACTTTAACGTAATACGCAATATAAACTTCTAGTTTATTTACATAAGTATAAACATTAATTCTATAAAGAGATAGATTAGAATTAAATAGTTTTAACAACCAAATGCTTTTTGTTTAAATATATTTTTGATTTATTTAATAAATATTTCAACAATATAATATTACAAAACCATAGCTAAAATCTACATAGCTACTAAAATCAATATATTGATTTTATAGTTATGTTATTTTTTGTGTATAATAAGAAATCTCAATTTTCTGATTGATTTCATCTAAAGATTTAAGCCATAATTATTCAAAGTATATAAGAAAAAAATATGTGTAAAGTTACTTTATATTTTTGTTTTATTATTTAAAGCGTGCCTTCTTTTAATTTTAAGGTATATATAACCAGATTACCCGAATATTGAATTATTTTTTAATATGGCGACACATTATTGACTTTGAGTGGATGGATGGTAACAATATTCCACATTACCGTTTATATAATAATTTTTAAGATACATACATATTATTTCAAACTAAATATTAATAAAAATTAAAATATTAAATCGCACGTTATCTACCTCAGATTTTGGATCTGGCTTAAAATTTGAGAGAGAGCGAAATAAAGTTTATTTATCAAACACATTCATTTTCATAATAACACAAAACTTAAATTTGTATCATATTTTATCTGATTTTTTAAGTATATTATACATACATATACTATATTGTATATGACTACTATAGTGTACTAATGCAACATTTTCACCACGGAAAACATCAAATATGTATTTTTATAACATAATTAATTAACTTAGTATTATAATTTATTCTGACTTTGGATCAGTTAAATATTTATGGACATCGCCTGTCATGGACATTAAATGTATGTAGCTGGCCCTGAAGACGAAGTATCCTTAAAATCAAAATTGTGCATAAGTTTAAGCCTCATATATTATTTACACAAATATATTACCGGTTATCCTCATGCATCGTCGTTACAACTGGGGTGCTATTCCGGGATTCGATACGACAAAACGACAGCTCTTATGGTGTAAAGTTGGTAGACGTAATATTAAAACATTCTCTCGTTTAAAAAAAATTAAGAATACCTATCTACTAGAAATAATACAAGTATTTTGACACACAGTATATTTTGACATTTATTCAAAACACATACAGTATACAGTATTACATATAATCTAAGAATGTATTGTCAATTTACATTCTAACTGCAATCGTTTACTATGTTACACGGATAACCATACGGTTACGATGTTACCAAGAGTAGGACCCCTGATAATTCGCCGAATCGTACCGTTCGAGAATGTACAAAAGTGTACTTGTGTGTAGTGGATATATCCGGGACCGGTAAACATCTCGTTTTCTTTGTACAATGGGTTAATTACCCATTGCCGGTCACATTCGTCATCATCATTTCAGATGTGGATGTTTCAGACTTAAGGTCTTCCTCTATACCTATAACCTATCCAGTAACCAATAGCAATGAGTTTGACCAATTTAATTTAAACTCAAATTAAGACTTGTTTAGGTTGAGTTATTAGTAATCCTTAATGGTAAACTACTGGATATAAATTAATAAATAATGCTGGGGCACTCACATATCGGTAGTAAGCTCGAAGCTTGTGTTACAAGTAGATATTTGATTTACAAGAAACAACAATCCCTCCGCGGAAATTGAATCCGCTGCCGCAAGGGTGCCTTCCTCCACTGCGCCATAGAGGCAGTCGAGTTTTCAGATAGCGCTCAAAAACGTTCAACTTTTGAGGTACGAAACCCTACGAATTAATTAAACAGATATTGTAATAACTCGAATAAAGTATCGTTATTATTTCCTCTGGCATCATATGTATTAGTCAATTTTCGATTACAAGCTTAATAAACCAGCTTGAAAAATGTGCGTCTGTTACATAATAAAAGGATTAAATCCGCTCGATAATACTGGGGCCAAAAACTGGTCTTGAAACGTGATTAATAATCGTGAAGCTTAAAAAGTACAATAAATAAAAATCGCGTACATGAGCGCATTCAGTACAGGTTAATGCCCTTAAAATCTCCTAAAGAAAGGAGCTCTCTAATTTAAATATTTCGGATGAAATCATATCAACAATTAAATATTTTTTTATTTTTTGATTTGTTCCCTGAAGTCTGTAATCAGAAGGTTTCTCTGATAAGCTAAATTCAATTTACCGAAATCAATTGTCTTTTACATAAACTATTTATAGTCTCCTGCCTCATAAGGTTGCATTGCAAAGGTCTACGAGAGGAGGGTTTGTATTATTCTTGAGCAATATTTTATCCAAAAATATTAAGACAACAAAATTTTTAAAATACATTATATGGATAAATTAACCAATGTATCTAACGGCTTGGTGAATTAGAGAACATTTGGTAAACAGCGCTTACCTTGTACACCTACGTTTTGCGATTAGGGTAATACAAATGGATTTCATTGCAAGATACTCATAAGATTGTTTAATAATTATAACTTTATGCAAATTAAGGAAAAATTACAAAGGAAGGGTCTAATTTTAATGATTTGCTTATTTGTATAAAAAGTTCTTCCTTGTCATTTATACTTAAAATTAATGAAGGTGTGTTAGCGGGTACCTAATGCATAATTATTTTAATAACAAAAAGATAATAAAAGGTGAACAATTGAATAACTCTGTTTTATCTAATAAGCATTAAGCAAAGTAATCCATATTCAACCTCATTCACGGAAATATGATATTAAAACCATATTCATTAGGGTTTGACGCACAATGAACTTATAACTAACTCTCAATTACCTACTAGGTATTGCGCACTTTACTCAGTTCTTAGAAATACTCATGGAACCTAGTTTGCGGTCAATCTTAACTACATTATCTATTTGATCTAACAAATCATTCAAATATCTAGAGAATTTATAATATTTAGATTACTCGTACTACATAGTAAAACAAAATCGTTGTCGCTGTCTTTCCGCCCGTATGTTTAAATCTTTAAAACTATGCAACGTATTTTGAAGCGGTTTTTTAGTTTGAATGTTAAAACGAAGCGAAGCGTGGGCAGGACGCTAGTAGATTATAAAACATAAGCAAGGTTAGTTTATAGTAAAACTGAGTTACTGCAAAAACTCTACCCCTTTGAAAATGAAAAGAGTTTGTAAAGTACATACCTATGAGGGGCCAAAACAATCAAAGTATTGCTAAAAAAAACTTCAAAATGTTTTAAAATCGTTATACTAACCCTCAAAACCAAGAAATGTCTATTCGTATATTTGCGGTTTGCAGTTTAGTTTGCTTTAAATTTTTATTAGATAGGAGATTAGATGTTATGTATAAATATTTTAATTAATTTAATTTAATTTTCTATTATTAGGTATTTTTTTCTGTAATCATTATTATTATAATGTATCTACATGGTTGTAAATGGCATCACCAGTTGCCATCCATTTACTTGTATATTGTTCGTTTTGTACTAATATAGTAGGTACTATAAGAATGTTTTTATAATAAATTCAATTAAATAATACTTTTAATTATATAATAATATATAATAATCAGAAATCTAGCACCCGTAATACAAACTTCGAGCTTACCTCGGGGCTAGATGTCGATGTGTAAATTGTCCAGCTATATTTATTTTATTTATTTATTTATAATTCTAGGAATTTTGCGCAGCCACTGACATTTACATTTCGAGGAATTTGGCAATAAAGTTTATATAACAGCTATAATCATATTTTCCTCTTTTTATGTTATTTATGCAGTGACGTGAAATATTACAAGGTGTATTTGTTATTGCCGCTTTTGACATTGAAGTTACCTTTAAAATCAATATAATTATTGTACTTTGCAATTTCATATAATGTTATGTAGAGTCGGTTAAGATGGTTCTTTTATATTTTGTTTGATTCTTGAAAATTATGATTAATTTTTCTTTCAATTTCGAACTATAGAAATTAACGAAAGGTATTGATTTTTATTAAAACGTTTTTTTTTATTCATATCCTCATTATAAAAAAATCGTTTTGTAAAATTTCTAAATAAATAAAGTATTGCACATTTAGTACATTGGTATTAAAAATATTACAAGTTAATTTGTATGACTCTTTGCATCGTCTAAAACGGCTGGAATTCTCAGTAAACTAAGTAGGGGTTTGGTTTTTCCAGAAGTCTAGGTTAATATATAAAGCAATAAACTCAGACACGTTCCATCATTACGATATCTTCGAAACTATAAATAAAATAACGATTATTTAGTCGTTAAAATTAAATTGCACGTATTTCTTATCGAAACAACTTCTTTGTATCGTGCTTCCAATTTAAAATACATTTTATATTAAGATAATATGGATCCATTTATCCATATCCATATCCAGTAATTTATTTATCAACTATTAAAAATACATAAAGTTATCTCTTAAATAGTTAATATTTTATTTATAACTTAAGATTAAAAACAAAAATTCCGATGAATTTTTATTATTATTAAAAACGTAAGGTTCTGTTTAGAAAGACCAGTGGCCACGATTTGATTCGTACAGTCACAAAGTCAAGGCTTAAGGTAACGACGGGAGAGACCGTTTCAATCTGCATAATTTGAGCTCATCTGAAAAATAACTGTGAAAATTTAAATGACTTGCACTATTTATGAATACACTTGTAGCTCCTTTCAAGACTATGTTTGTTAAAAGTTTATTTGCTAGAGGAAAAACCTAATGAAGTTCTAAGTTTCTATACAGAACATTGTATGAAGTGATCACACCAATGACACACCATATTTAGTCGGACTAAATGAACTCTAAGTGTTTCGCACCTGTTAGGGCGGCGTTTTAACAAATTCTCGATAATTATTTAATAAAATAGAATTATATAAGACGCAATTCGTATTTTTTCCAAGAATTTGCCCTACCACAATTTAGAAATACGAATAGCATCCTCTTTCTACATTTATCTTGACGAACAAGGTAAATGGTGTCAACAAAACAATAAATACAACCGAATATTTCGATTATCTACTTTAGCTTTTCCGATTCCATGTCAGAGAACATCTTCTATCTATATTAATAACTAGCTTCCGCCCGCGGCTTCGCCCGCGTGGAAATAAAAAGTAGCCTATGTTCTGTCTCAGGGTCTAAAGATTGTGTGTACCAAATTTCATCAAAATCGGTTGAGAGGTTAGGCGGGAAAGCGTAACAGACAGACAGACAGACAGACAGACAGAGTTACTTTCGCATTTATAATATTAGTAAAGTAAAGTAAAGTAAGTAATAATAGTAATTAGTAATTTCAAGGGGTACGGTAGACTCGATCGAAACCTTATATGAATTACAAAACATAAAAAAATATTGATTTTCAGACAACATAATATATCCGCAAAATTCGGACTATGTAAAATTTTGTCAAATTTCACCCTTTTCAAATTTCAGCCGGGTTTTCATCTAGTATAATTATAAAATGTCTCGGACATCGCATCTGGCGTCTCATCGGAGACGGTGGACGTCGAATACTTACTCCCAAATGTACCGGAACTTTTCATCCGCCATTATCTAATTTGAAGCTCGACTTTAGACCCATCCATTATTCGTTAAAATTATGGTAATTCTTATAACATATTTCAATAGATTTTAAATATTATTATTGAAAAAAATATAGTCGACTTGAGAACCTTCTTTCATTTGAAGTCGATTAGAAAATAAAACACGTAGGTACTTAGGTATTCCTAAACTCTACCTTAACGAATCAGAATCAGCTGACTTGTATATCAACAAAGACAAAAATAGGTAAATACTTGTATCTATTGTGCAGCTGAATGTTCTATTTACATCAAAACAATGCTTACCGTAGAAATTGGATAAATGTCGAGGTTGTTAAACACTTCTATACGTTATAAGGTTATGCTAAAGGAGTATGTTTAAAAGTTAATACCTAGTAGCATTTTTATATACAGTTAAACTAGAAGTAACCGCTAAAATCTAGTCACATCAAGCGCTGTTTGGATTTGAATCCCTTTTGTTGCTTGTCCAAAACATCCAAGCATTATACTTTTGAACCTAAATAAACAATATATACTGCTGGACTTCACACAGCAACATTTTGCTACATAGTAAGCTCGAAGATTGTGTTACGACTTACGGGGGACTCGATACCTGATAAACTTATTATAATAAGTTACATAGATAGATATTATAGAAAACAAACAAAACACCCGGATCAACGACGCTATTGCGAGTGAGAACCGCGTGCGCGAGCTGAGAGAAGGCGGAACACGACTCACTACTCCTAAAAAGACTGCTCTTGTTGTGGTCGAAACGTCGAGAGTTAAAACACTCTTGTGTAAATACGTGAGTAATTCCCGATGTTATAAAATGGACACTGTTGCCGTTCTAAATGTATTATTTTACATCACTATGGTACTTGGTACTAAAGCTAGGCCGGCGCGGCATAATTTCTAGTTAGATAAAACAAAATGTGTCGATTCCGTGTGAATAGGAAGTGTTAATCAAGGTGATACGCCTAGTTAACGGGCATCGGGCATTGTGTGCACATCTTATTGTAACGTTAAGTAGGAGATTGACAGAACGTATCCACGTAACCACGTGATAAGTCCATACCTAAAGTATGCGTTGTGTCATGTGTCATACAACTTGTAGTAACTTTCCTAATTTCTTCAATGAACGATCGCGGCCGCAGGGACGGAAGCTGCCATGGAAAATTACGTTGAACCACAGATTGAGTAGTAATACTGTACAGTAGAACCAAAACTACAAAAATAGTCGGGTCTTTTATTTCCTTTGTTACATGCAAACTGCAAAGGCTATGTAGTACTGTGTTGAAAATTGAAATAAAACAATATTTATTGTGCGTCTACTAACATTCTTTGTGATAATACAAATAGAATTATTATATTAACGTTAACGTTCCTCGATGAGTAATAGTAATCCTTTGCCGTGAGCTGATTAATTTATTTTGACCATAAATTAGAATGTATTGTTAAAATAAATACAGAAGGTTTATTCTTATTTAGGTTATAATTACAAATAAATAAATTAATAATTTTGCTGGAAAATTCACACAGCACTAATTAGAGTCTAGACTCTAGACGTTTCAAGAATTCTTCAAGCTTAGATTATTATATTTCTGATATAGGTGGACTTTGGCTGCGCCCGCCGAGCCACAAATGTCGACAAATTAAATAAACTTCCAGTTCCAACTTTACCTGACTGACCAAAGTATACGGTAGCATTATCGCCTAAGTGTATTTTGGTATAACCACAGAAACCTCAGATAATGTTAGGTACTGCCGCTGATTATCTTTTTTAATATAACGTAGGTATATATGAGATAAAAAATGCACCTAAATACCGAATTTGATACCGACGATTTGTGATGTTTTCATAATAAGAAAAACAATCCATATTTGTAACTAATTATGAAAGGTCAGTTAAGAACGTGAATGTGAAGATATTAGGATACAACTTAAATCCTGCTTTAATTGTAGCTCTAAAATATGTGGTTAGAAAAGCATTAGCAAACTAAACTGTAGGTACTCTCACTTGATGAATCACGTTTTAAACAGGAAGCCTTTTATTACTCGTAGCTAACATAGATTAGTTGATGGATTTCAAAGTAAATTTATCTTATCCTTACAAAGACAATGGCCATTTTTGCAAAACTGCATTCTTTTGTACCATTTTTGAACACACAAAAGCATATGATTATTCAGTTAAAGGAATGATAATTCCTAGAATAATTAAGAACTAATGCTTCTAATGAGAAATGCTTTAAAATGCTCAAGTTAAATCATAGATAAATAGCTACAGTTTTTCCTTGTATATAGAAAAAACATAGACAAAACAAAATTGATTGTGATATTATATCCTACAGACAACAAGAAGGTTCCAAGATTTGGTATAACTAGAAATGAAGTTAAGGACCACATGAATTACTTATAAATAAATGAAGTTTTAAACGAAATTTTATTATAACCTAAGAGCCCGTGATGGCCAGACCTTCCTTTAATTCACAAGCGTGAAAATTCTTTCATGTGTATGTCTAACATAGGTAAGAATAACCCCCAAACATGAAACCTGGATCGCGGTTCCTTTGGGAGATAACAACCTTTTACCTGTTATCTCCCAAAGGAACCACGATCCAGGTTTCATGTTTGGGGGTTATTCTTACCTATGTTAGACATACACATAAAATAATTTTCACGCTTCAGAATTAAAGGAAGGTCTGGCCATCACAGGTTATTAGTCTATACTAAGAGCCCGGTCTGGCCAGACCTTCCTTTAATTCACAAGCGTGAAAATTCTTTTATGTGTATGTCTAACATAGGTAAGAATAACCCCCAAACATGAAACCTGGATCGTGGTTCCTTTGGGAGATAACAGGTAAAAGGTTGTTATCTCCCAAAGGAACCGCGATCCAGGTTTCATGTTTGGGGGTTATTCTTACCTATGTTAGACATACACATGAAAGAATTTTCACGCTTGTGAATTAAAGGAAGGTCTGGCCATCACAGGCTCTTGGTCCATTATATCTAGCTATAAAAATGAGTGTGTGCCAGTGTTATTTTGAATTTAAAACTTTAATCTAAAAAACCATAGCAGTAAAATTAAATTAGGTATGGCTTAGCTTGCATATTAAATAACAGAAAAATACAGTATCATTCAACTTCTATTACCTATTGTTTTAAGAATTATCGTCTATATTTGCCCTTCGGATAAATTATAATATTTTTGATCAATTTATAATCGTAGACTCAATCGCATCAGTCGGAAGAATTAAAAACGTAGTCCTAGCACACTAACTAACCACGTGCGGATTTTTATTTGCATACAACATTTACCTATAAAGCGTAGGTACAACGATGCCTTTAATTGTATGACTCAACTGTATTTACAAGTTCGTTAATGCCCCTGCGCACTTCATTACACACGTATTCATTTGAATCTGCAACTATAAGGGTGCTTATCTATCAGAGTTATGCCTCTTTGTTGCGTTAGGTACATACAACCTCAACCTACAACTAATGAGTAATCCAAATAATTGGTGATTGATCAAACGCAGACATAGCAATTTAGCATAGCTCTGGTGGAAAAGCACACTGAGTTTAGTTAGGCAAAACACTTATTGTATTTTTTATACACCCTTGTATTTGTAGTACAAGGAATTCCTTTTGGTCAGAACTTCATACACATAGAAGAATTAAGCCAGGATAAAATAATTAATGTTTTATCGCTGAACGTTTATGATGCCCTAAATAACATTATGGCGATTTAAAGTCAGTTTGAAATTTATTTTAAGATATCATCATTATGTACTGACTTAGAATATTACTCACCTCTAAGATGAGTAAACACTATAATAGTTGTAGTAAATCTACTATAAGACTAATAGTAGGAGATAATCTAAATATACCTACTAGGCCTGATGAAGTTAATAACCTATAGACATATAATAGCATTGTATGTCATTGACGGCCTTCAAGCTTCGGTAGTACAATAATATCAGTATTTCCATACAATGAGGTCAATGCGGATGGATTCCGCAACCTCTCTACCATAGTATTATATACTGATATTACTTATTACCTACTAGACAAATGTATTGTTAGATTTATTTCCAGGCAAACATTAATTGATATTTCCTACATAACTAATCATACGATTTAACTTATCTATCTGCACATCAGAATAATAGTGTGCGAAGTTTTAATTGAAAGTTTTATCTGAGATTTTCCTTATTGGTTTGAATTCTGCGAAACAATTCCATAATTAATTTTAGAACGCAAGCAAATTAAAAACCATATTAAATACCATAATTTTAAGAATGTGACTTTAAATATTTAAAGTAAGAATCCTCTCCGGTCCAAGTTTAATTATTTAATGTAATGTAAAAAAAATCTGGTCCTATTTTTCTATAAGGATCTCTCTGGCATAACAAACATTAAATACCTAAACAAGAATAAAATAAACAAAACTCTTCAGAAAACGGCCTGTATTCGTCTAGCCTGTAATGACTCATAGAGATCTGCCAGTTTTCAAGATACTCCAAAACACTTGAAAACACAGCTGTTGAGAGTCTAAAGTAAACTATACATTGCCCAATAACATACTTTTGGAGATTTATTCACTTGATATGTCTATGAATGGTATATGAGGACGAATAGGTAGCTACTTGACAAACAGTAATCCCGCGAGTGGCTCCGTGTTGTGTGTCAATGATGTATACAAACATAACACCGTTTTACAAATTACTCCATCACGCCCACATGAACTTCTCAGGTAGCTAGCTGTCATTGTGCCAATTTGTTTTGGCTAAATGAATGAACCCTACTTTATGAGTTTTAACTTCGAGTCAGTAGTCCGTGTGATAGAGATAAGAAAATCGAACACAGGGAATGTAAACTGCAAACCTTTATCTTTCTTGAAACTTTTCTATGCAATGTTGTATGTTTAATATTTATTATATAATATCAAAGCACATATTGTAACACCATTGACAGGGTAATGAAAATACTACATCATCATTTTATTAAAACTGTTAATACAAAACCTACCCAAAAATAAATGTTCCTAAACAGTTTACTGTAAAACCTTGAAGTACAGAAGAATTATATTATTTATTTTTATAAATAATAATCTCAATTAAAACAATGAAATTTATTAAACAACAGTTTCCTTAAAAATTCACATAAGAAACCAATTTTGTTCATAATTTTTTTAAGGTATCTTATTCATTTAAAATGGAAAATGGAAGGAAAGAACATGTTGTACCGACCCCTGATTACGTGGGTAAAGTGTAAGCAAGTAGATGCCGATTTAAAAAGTAATCTATTTAAAACTATCGTTGTTAAAGAGTTACCCGCGGTAAAAACTGACCTATGGCATTTCCCGGCATTCAAACTATCTTGATTATACCTTCCATCCAAATAACATCCAAAAATCAGAACTCTTTAAATCTTATTAGTTCTTTAGAATACACTAGTAAGATTGAATGTTCTACTGAATATACAACAATCATAATTATGCATGAGAACAAAGCCTTAGAGGCGACTAGCGCATAGCGAGTGAGCGGTTGAACACCCTCCCCTAAGGTATAAATAAACCAGGTTTAACGACCAGTAGTGCAGATGAGCTTAGGACTGTCTGGTTTTGTTTTTACGTCAAGAAATTCCAATGCTGGCACGGCGGCTAAGCCTGCGAGTTTTTGCAACCGTTATAAATAGTTACACAAGTTGCGTTATTACCAGATGGTTATAAATAAACCTGGTTTAACCACATAGAAACTTTATTCGGTTTCTCGAGGCGCCTATTACGAGGGAAGAGAGCCATACGATCTTTAGCGATGTTAACTCGTCGTTTGTAGATGTTTAGGTCTTTGAGATTTTTTTACTTTTAGGTTTCAAAATGGTAGGTCAATTTATAGCTTTCTGAGAGCTGCTCATAAAACATTAGATAGTTTGATCTTGAAGCTTTATTTTGATTTTCTTTTTTAAAAATGTAGGTATTCCAAACTTAAATGTTTTAATATTTTTTTAAAAAGGTCAAAATGTATTTAACTTAATGATAGACGAACTCTTTTGCACAACTAGATGAACTATTTTGCTTGCGATTTGCTCGACTTAAAAGCAGGATATCTCTTAATTTAAAAGGCTGAAATATTTTATTGCTTCAACATGAAATACTGCATAAGTAACCGAACATGAGATGGTAGAATAGTTTTTCTGTTTACGTAACTTGATAAAATTAATTAAGTTGGAAAAAATATTTCTCTACGTTTTTCGTACTAGACGAACTATTTTGCATCGGGGCTCGTATACTTTTAATACTTTTAACCCTTAAGCTCGGAGAAAGTGACGGAAATCCGTAGTGACGAAACATGATTTTTAAACTTATTCTGAGGAACTTTCTGCCCGACACTTTTCTATTTATTTATTAAGATGTATTGAACAAGTTATGTATGCACTATTAATAATTTCTTAAGACTAGACTTGAATATAAATGCTTGCACAAGATGTCTACGTTCTTTCAAACTTTGTCTCAAATTTAAATTTTGTATATTGTGCGTTTTTTTTTTTCTTATTTAATGTAGCAAAATTCCTAAAAGTGGTTAATCTAGATTCTTTCAACTCATAAGAAACCGTTAACATAAATTAATTTGAAATTTTATCGATATTACGTTTCATTTTATATTTTTTTGCACATTTGCTTTATCAATGTTCTTGGAAGTCAATTTTAAATACTCGAGTTTAAGGTGTGACTATGAATTAATTTTAGTACTACTGTGCGACAAAATGACCTTACAAGTTTATTTTATGGATAAACCTATCGATCGACCTAACATCCCGTCTATGAAGATATTGCAAGATTTAAGTCAGTATTTTAATAGCGGTTGCTAAAATGGCGTCAAAACAAGTAACATCTTAAATTTTTATTAATTTTTCATAGCATTTGACCCTGATAAAATGTGCTGAAATATGTGCAAGGTCTTTTATTGAAACTTAAATTAGAAATAGTACCTAATGAATGTTTGAAAAAGTTTATTAGGAAAGTGTATACTTATACTTACATTAAAAGAAAATTGGTGGTAACAAATTTTTATCAAAGTTCCTGTTTTCGATAATTACTGCCAATGCCAACAAGGTAGATAGCTTGATGTCGAAAGTTTTATCTTTCGTAAGCTGTTTGCACTCGGTTGAAATATAGACACAATATTGATGTAATAATTTACATTTTTAAGACATTAGAATCGAGAAAACATATTGCACTTACCCATCACCGCTTAAGATGATGAATCATTTATTTTCTATTTCTCATCTGTTCCTCTGCTAAAGATACTCGTATTTGTTTTCTTATTTGGATATATATATCCTGAAAAACGAACACAAATTGTACTTTTTATTTTGATGTTTGACGTATTTTTGACATTTATTATTCCAAATATAACTTTTTAAACTATCATGTTAGAACACGAAACGGGTACACCATGATTCAAAATTTTTTGAGTTTCCCGATATTTCGGCACTGTTACAAGCGCCATCTGTACTTAATAATAAAAAACATATATTTTTATGATACGTTTTGATGATACGTCAATTTGTGTAAAAAACCAAAGTAAACGCGATTTTGTGTTATCATTTATAGGTACTTAACTCTGCATTTCTTGGGCGTAACAACAGCATCTGTCTTTGTTGTTAATAAGTCAGGTATTGTGAGAAACAAAAATATTTTTAGCGGTAAACTTTACTTAAACTTAGAGTTCTTTCCAAAGTAGTCACCACATTATCAATCGATGCCGTTTTCTATTCCATTTTCAAAAATCCAACGTAGTTCCATCTTCTGTCAATGATAACTGTGCTGTTACTTCAAGACTACCTATACAGATAATCAAATGTTTTTAGTGACGCAAAATTTGTCTGAAGACGATGTCGCTAACACCCTGTTATTTTAATATGTTAATTATGTTATGAATCTAGTATCAAACCAGACCAAACTGCATTTTTTTTTACCAAAAAAGTGGATTCCAAGACAAGAAAAAAATTAAGAAAAGGTCATCGAGACATTAATTTATAGGTGATCAACATCGTTATTGAAAGAACGTTTATAATATCGTTTTTAGCGTTGTATTTCTTTGGCTTTTTGGCACGTTTTTCACGTGGACTACGTAGGTAAACGTGATCATCTAACGATCAAAGGCCTTAAAAAAAGTTTCATTTCATTGTTGTGATAGATATTAAATTATCGGGTTTTTCAATTTCAAGATTTCACTTACACGAGTTATTATCGATAGTTGACTGTTTTATGTTGTTCGAATACAGTGTTCGTACCTATAGTCAGTATGTCGACCATTGACACCAAATATACCTACGTGTAGTACTTTAGATGAAATGAAAACGGGCTAAGATCAGTTTTTTGAAGAGTGCTTTCACTTGTAGCTCTGTCAAAATTGTTTACAGTTATAACTAGATTAGGTAGGTACATACCTAAAAATTAAACATTATTAATAAAGAAAAAAAATTATAAATTTTAATTCTCGTGTAAGTGACATCCTTTATCGTCTTGTTGAGAAAAATATATCGAAATCTAAATAACGTAATTATGATGCAAATTTAAAGGTATTAATAATTGTTTATAATTAGACAAATACTTATTAAGGTGAATAATTAATTAAGACAGCGATTAAAGTAGCTGTATTTAACCGTAAAATGGTAAATCTCTCACGATTCTCGCATTGAATTGTTTTATAAACAACATCACGATGCGCTCGCGGGAGCTACTTAGCTTGCGCAGGAGTGGGCCTGGTACGACAACCAGACGCCTCGCCCCACTCCCAACTAAACCATAATTTATATAACTGATTTACAATTTCACTTTTTAAAATTCACCTATCGCGACAAAAATAGAGAATCGCTTCGACACAAACTCATTAAGTCGGCAAATTTTCAACTAGGTAACTTATGCCAATGTAAATGTGAAATAGTCTTTATTATTCAAGTACAGTAGGATGCGTCGTAGCAACAAGGTATAAAGCCCAAATGTTTTATACTTTATTTATAGGACTTTGTATTCTCGGCGTTAAAGTTGATACAATGATGTCATGCATTCCTGTCCTTTAGATGGAATCTTTAATACCTCCTAACCTAAGTCAAATGTCATTGAGTAATAAAAGCGCGAATGTAGAACCAGCTTTTTGTACAATTTGAAACTTAGTTCGTGCTTAATACCTAAATCTAGATTTTTTATTATTTTTCCTTGATAGTTCACTGATTAA
Organism: Chloroclystis v-ata; assembly: GCA_963691955.1. NCBI lineage: Eukaryota > Metazoa > Arthropoda > Insecta > Lepidoptera > Geometridae > Chloroclystis > Chloroclystis v-ata. The sequence goes on from OY829905.1 coordinate 11,567,859, forward strand.
ATTCGTGAAATTGATAAATAATATTTACTAAAGAAATATATTAGAGCTAGAGCTTAGAAACTAAATCAATAAAAAACATACTTAAGTATAATGTTTGAAATCAAACAAATGATTTAAAGATCCATAAGAGAACCTTTTATTTAAAACCTTCTTGGTCTTATTTTTTTAAAATATGCAACGATAAAAACTTGTCTCTGTGCCAATTACCCAATTAAAATTCTCCTTGGTTTCAGAAAATGGCTGGAAGAAATTGCACTAGCAAACAAACAAGGGAGGAAGCCATCTCTACTGCGGGCCATGACAAAGGCATTCTGGATGAGTTACGCACCTTCGGGCATCATGTTCCTCATTCAAGCCCTATTACTAAAGTGAGTAATGTCGCTTTGTGCACACGCTAAAAACACATTATCACAGCGAGTTAAATGAACTAGTGTTTTTCCAGAAAACCGACAAACATCCTGCACGTTAATTTTGTATTCGTATTAGGTATTTGTTTATCTTTTGTTTAAATTAAATATTTCTGGAAATCAGCAAAAAAACTTACTACTTCCTTTCGAAACTAACGTGAGTTACTCTTTCATTATGAAAAATCGGGAATTACTTACGTAAACAATAACGATATTATGTACGTCCGACGTTTCTATTTTCCATCAAGAGAAACTCTTATTCAGGGAAGCTATACCTAACTCGTACAGAAACGTCGAGTAATGCCCGATTTTTTAAAATAAACTTACTACTTTTTGGTTAAGATAGTACTTGACATGTTCAGATCGGACGTTAATATTAAATATTCAATATCGGTTCGGCCAGGCTACGGTTGCCTGGAAGAGATCGCTCTCAGCGATAAGGCCGCCCCTTGTAGGTACTTGTTTCTTTTGTTGTATTTGTTATTTTTGTTTGTTTGTTTTGATGTACAATAAAGTGTTTTTGTATTGTATTGTATTAAGTTTTCTAATTTTGTTTTATTTTATAAGTAGGTACAATAAAATGTTCATTGATCGATTGATTGATTGATTGAATATGTTTTCCACCAGGCCATTCCAGCCAGTGGCTCTGAGTATGATGCTTGCGTACTGGGAGCCGGGGTCTGACATGTCCTACGAGCAGGCCATCTACTGCGCCACCGCTGTCATCACGATGTCTCTGCTCATAGCCTTCCTCAACCACCACGGCACCTACTCCACGCAACAGTTCGGCATGAAAGTCAGGATAGCGGCTTGCTCACTCATCTACAGAAAAGTAAGTTTCAAACAAAACTTAGTTTTGATAGTAACATGTAGGTACCTACACCGCCACTCCATGATTCAATTTATTCTATCTTAGCTTTCTTGCAGGGTATGTTTATGAAAATAATTAACTCTATTGTACTGGAAACAAAAGAAAATAAATATAAAAACCACGTCTAGAACCTACGTATGCATTTGTATTGTGCGAACCAACAAGCAGACTTTTTGTGCAGGTGCACAAAAATGACACACATTCAAAACATTTTCGCGTTGTTACTGCATTATTTAAAACATGACGAGCATTTCGTGAGCGATAATATGATTACAAGAATCAATGATTGGAGAGCGGAATGAAATTTATCATTCTTTTAGAAAACGATACTATATTATCATGTGACTAGAGATATCGGAGTTGAATATTGTATTATGTGACGCATTTTAATTAGTTGTTGGAACACCTGTAACTGTTACGTCACTAAAGCACGCTCGCGTAAATCAAACACAATTAAATAAATATTAAGTTAAGTTAATTTTTTGTTTCTAGGGAAACTTATAAATACTTTGATATGACTTGAATTTAAAAAAAAATCCCATAATGTTCTGCGGTCCCATGGCCATATATTTGATTTATTCCACATTCGTCTGGGACGTTTGTTGTTTTCTAAAACATTTAATTCCCTACCAATTGATAAATTCTCTCAGATCGATGAAATACTTAAGAATTTATGTTTATGTATGTTACGTATAATTATATTTTTATATGGCTAAATTATCAATTAAAACTTACTCACGCGATTGTCGAGAGATAAACATCTGTTTATTTGAATAATATGATAACAAAGCTTACCTTGATGTATTTCGCTACCAACAGGTTATGCGTATGAGTTCCGGTGCGCTAGCTCAAACAACAGCTGGTCAAGTGGTGAATCTTCTTTCGAACGATGTCAACAGATTCGACTACGCCTTCATTTACACCCACTTCATTTGGCTGCTGCCCCTACAAGTCATTTTGGTCTGCTATCTCATCTACCTCAAGATCGGGTATGCAGCCATTGTCGGTGTTATCGGCATTGTGCTGCAAACTATACCTGTCCAATGTAAGTGGAATCTTCTAGAATAGGTAGTATATCTTAAGTTTATAAATACGAAACGAATTATAGATATTCCTTTTTGTGAAACCAATAGTGGCACATTGTCCAATTCACAATCAAAGACCTAAAAGTCATCACTTGAAAACAATATAAATCATGGTACCTACTCGTATTTCTCGGAAATTGGTGAAATTGTGCGTATTTAATTGCACAATTCGTCTAATAACTATTCATGAGTTTGCTTCTTTACCTACTGTTGTTTATTCCATTGTAAGCAATTTGCAAAAATGAATTTTAATTATTAGACGATCATTTAAACAATTGAAACTTGTAAAAAAAACAAAAGATGCATCCCAGTGAATGATTATAAACAAGAGATTTCTGAATAAACTATTTATTAAGGCAGTAAAAAAATTATAAAATCTGTTAGCGGCGCTAAAGCGTCCGCAATTTAATTTGATCCCATTAAGCAATCTCAGGCATCATTGCACTTATCAATGAAGTTAATTAACAGTATAATGGTATAATGTGGGAATATCACACTCGACAGCCAACCAAAGCTTATTTAATATCATAATTGTATTATTACCACGATAATCCCACGTAAATAATTACTGGTAATCTGATATGTTTGACATATTCGTTTGCAAATGTCAAACTCAGGTAAAAGCCCCGTCGCTTTGGCCGCTGCTTCTTGATGACCTTCGTCAAAATTACCAACGTCGTTTCTGCGTATCACTTAGGAATGTTTAGTAATATATTCAAAAACTGGGTACTGACCAAAGCTACAGGGTGTAACGGTAGAAGCAAACCGAAACTACTGAATGCATAAATGCTCGAATGTGTAACATTTTACATAACACATCTAGAGGAATTAGGGTTATAATATACTAGCGGTCCCCGCGACTCCGACCGCGTTTACTATGTTTGTATGGGGGCCATGTCTTAGCATAACTGGAGAATGAATTTAAATAGCCTATCCTGTTTCCCAGACGTCTAAATGTTTATATACCAAATTTCATCAAATTCGGATCATTGGTTTTAAAGTTATGGAGGAACATACATATATACAGAAAAAAATCTAAAAATATATTTATTATTAGTATAGATATCCTGCAAGTTTGAAAACTTTTTAAACACTTACTGGCTTTAATATAAATACAAAAAAGCTCTCGTGTGCCCTTCACCTGTGATCTTTTCAGAAGGTAAACTAAGTACCTTGGTTCTTTGTTGACATATTTTGTCAATACGGAACCAGTTTCTCAGAAGTATTCATGCAGTCTCAAGTATGTTTCGATGCGACATCTTTTTTTCCGGTGAATCGAACAACTAATACAACAGATATTATATCATCATCATAAACAAAGATATTGGATTATTTGGTAATAAATCCCTTAGTCGATTTGATAACACCTGGGGACATCAGTTATTTTGTAAAGACTTTATAGTACGGGAGGCGACGATACTAAATGGGGATTTACTCGAGCGTCAAAGAGACCTATTGGGTTGCATTTGGTAGATGATAAGAAGAAAAAAATTGTATGAGACCGATGTGTTTCATCAGTGGGGGAAGCGACCATAGATAAATAAAAACTTATTTAAAAAAATACTGTTGTATGGACGTACTTAAGCGCGTCAGTTAGTGATAGATTCTATGAATCAGATTCAATAAATTGAAAATCAGCTTAACATACTTACATACTTAAAAATAATTTAGGAAATATGATTGATAATATACGTTTGTAAATCTCATTGTTTACACGATTGGGGTGGAAGTACGTAAAAGTTAAAAAAATAAAAATCGCGACTCATTTTTTATCAAAAAAAAGAACAATAAAACTGGCATTTCTAAAGGTGTTAGAGCGTCAAATTTAGATGTATATGGTTCATCTCTATGTTCTAATTCTACCATATCTTAATCTGACGATTATCTAAATAGACCAGGGTTTTTAATTTTTTACAAGGAAAAAAATAGTAGTAGAATGAAACCCATTAGAAAAGGAGGGGAATATGATAAAAATGAAAGGAAAAATAAATTACGGTCGATCTGAGTTCGGGAAGTGGGAGGGGGTGGGCTTTTAAGGGGAGAAAATGGTTTATCTCGATTTGCGGTGAAACTACAAGTCCTATGAAAAAAAGTTATATGGCAAAGTTGTAGGTAATAAAACGATCTACAACTTTTAATTCACAACTTTTATACATAACGTCAAAATGTATCTGATAAATTTAAATAACTAAGTTTTTGGTTTTTTATTTCTATCTTTTTCAAAAACATTTTATTTTCTACGAAATTTGGTGAAAACTTACCTATTTATGTCCCAAATCTACTATAATTTATTTGATTAAAAATATTGATTTTTTCACCTTATTTTGACTTAATTACTAAAAAAATAGACCAATTTTCAATCGAAAATTCACGTGTCAAAATATTAGCTTTTTTATAAAAATCGGTATGCTGTTTGTTCATTGAAATCTCTATTTTCTGATGGTTAAGAAAAATATATACATTACTATAGTAAATTATCTCAGAAAATCCAAAACACCGAAACAAAATTTGTATCATTATGTACAATTGCATCATAAAAATGTGATTTTTGCAATTTTTATTTCATATAATTGCTTATAATCCGACTTATTGCACATTATACAAACAGATTATTATATAATAATTATTATTATATAGTCTGAAAAGACAAAATCATATTTTTATGATGCAATTGTACCTAATGATACAAATTTTTGTTTCGGTTTTGTGCATTTTCTGAGAATATTCACTATCGTAATGTATATATTTTTTTTAATTATCAAAAAATAGAGATTTCAATGAACATAAAGCACACCGATTTTTATAAAAAAGCTAATATTTTGACACGTGAATTTTCGATTGAAAATTAGTCTATATTTTTGAAAATTAAGTAAAAATAAGGTGAAAACAATAATATTTTCAATCAAATAAATCACAGTGTATTTGAGACATAAATAGGTAAGTTTTCACCAAATTTCGTAGAAAAATAACAATTTTTGAAAAAGATAAATAAAAAAAACCAAAAACTTGGTTATTTGAATTTTTCACATAAGTTTTGAGGTTATGTTAAAAACTTGTGAATTAAAAGTTGTAGATCTTTTTATTGCCTACAACATTGTCATATAACTTTTTTTCATAGGACTTGTAGTTTCACCGCAAATCGAGATAAACCATTTTCTCCCCTTAAAAGCCCACCCCCTCCCACTTCCCGAACTCAGATCGACCGTAATTTATTTTTCCTTTCATTTTTATCATATTCCCCTCCTTTTCTAATGGGTTTCATTCTACTACTATTTTTTTCCTTATTTGACCATTTTTGAAGCTAACTGCACTGGTCTAAAAGTGATTCGCCTAATCTGACAAAAACAAATTTTGTTCCCTTATAATTCACGTTCGAACATAGATAGATTTTTTATATTTGGTGGAGGTACTTGTCTGGGTACTAGCTATCTCCAGTATCTTAATCTGACGCGCTCGAGTAAATCCCGAAATCCCCTCTTCGGCTCCCCTACTATTATGTATTGGACATTTATCAAATGTGTTCCAGATACAAAACCTACAGGCAACATCTAGCAAGTCAAATAAACCATCGACTCTTTTCTATTCACCTTTGAGATCGAATTATTAGCGATGACGTTCTTCCAGGTACCTAATACACTTTGTATCTTCCAGCTTATATGAGCAAATTGGCCGCAAGGTTGCGAATGAAAACTGCGTGCCGGACCGACGAGCGCGTGCGAATTATGGACGAAATCATTAATGGCATGCAGGTATGCGGCACTAACGCGCCCTTGCTCTATCTTAATACGAATCATTAAACATATGAATAAATTAACATACTTTATACAAAGGATAACTTTATAATTGCTAAATGACCTGATTTTTATAGACACGTTTCAATAACGTATGCGTTTGTTTACTTAATTTTCCTCTGTTTTTATGAATGAATCGTTCAATGCTGAATCTTTTCAAACAACTTAGATAGTGTAATTTATTACCGTTAATATGTTTAGTACACTATAATGAATAACACAGACTTAAAGATTGGTATCTCATAAATAACAATGATTCAACACCGGTCCCGACCATACTACGTAGACTTCCTGTTCTGTGTATGATGGACCTTTTATCAATAAACAAACACAACAACTGGTCTTCTAGCTACTTGATCTGACCTGTTGACGTATCACAAGATAAATCTTTTATACATCCTGAGATCAAATAACGTTTAATGAGATTTAAAGAAATGTTTAATGAGAACATAATTACATTGCTCGGACCAATTACCGATCATTACAACTGCAATAAAACTTGGATTTATTATAAATTCTTAATTTTATGTCCATTTCGTGTTGCTAATCATCTGTAGGTAATTTATCTGAAAGAATACAAATGAGGATCACCTTTTACGTTTGACACAGGATTTGAGCTGATTTCTTTTGTAGGTGATAAAAATGTACGCTTGGGAGAAGCCATTCGAGCAAGTGGTGGCACTGGCCAGGAAGAACGAGATCAACTGTATCACATCGGCATCTTATCTCCGAGGAGTCTATCTCAGCTTTATGGTCTTCACTGAAAGACTGACTCTGTATATCACCCTGCTTTCATATTCCTTGTTTGGATTCCAAGTTACGGCTGATATCGTAAGTAAAAAATAAGATAATTTAAAGTAGAGAGTTGTTTGCCTCATCATGTACATTATAATGATTAAAAATAATATTGCACCAATAGAAAACTAGAAGCACGGTCGATTACATTCTACGCCGACACGAAAATAAGCACGAGTAATTAAATTCTATGGGTTCTTTTTGGGTAGTTAAATTTGAGTCGTTTGAGGCTCTTTAAACAAGGTACCTATGACATATTCTATTGTTAGCTGACAACAGCTAACGCAACAAACTGCAGCTAGAGCTCCGGAGATAATTTAGCGGTTTCATTTCCGTGGAAAAGTACTAAGAGTCCGGAATCGCGGTACTTTTCCACGGAAATAAAACAACCACTGACCATTATAAATGGTAATAGTCGCTATCCTTAACTTTGTAAATAGACAAGGTTTATACAATTTGGAGCAATGTAACAAATGCACAATTTCCAGGTATTTCCTCTGGCGCAATTCTTCAACACGCTACAAGGGACCCTCTCGATAATCATGTCGAATGCGGTCTCATTCTTGGCAGAGGCGCTGATTTCAGTGCAGCGCCTCGAAACGTTTATGTTACTCGGTATGTGACACTCGCGGTGTCGAGCATGTTGCATGTGGGTCATGTGGGATCCTTGCACTTTGTCCATTTAACTCTACTCTAACCTTCCTACTTTTATTACTTGGGTGTACATTTTGGTTAAATAATGAGCTGGATAATGCATGAATTTGCATAAATACGGCATATTATGTAGTGCAATCGTATTAAGTAAGTGATAACTTTAAAATCATCAATCACAGTTTTTCAGCAGCGACAGTTAACGGACGATATTAGTTATATTTTATGTTTGTACTTACCTACCTATACAAACCTACATATTATATAATACATTTCAGGCGTTTCCGATGGCTATGTATTTTAATATACTTCAATTGACACTAGCTGTGCATTTGCCGTCTACCCTGCTACCGTTTACTGAAGGTCTAGCTTCTATGGGTCGTATTGAGGCTCTTTTATACTTAGGTACGACATCATCTGTTGATAGTGTGATATTTAGCTTTTAAATTTTAAATTGCTCGAATATTCAAGCTTATGTTACTGAAGCAAAATAAATTATTTCATATTAGATGGGTTACATAGCCATAAAGTTTGAACGATGGATTTGATCTATTAAAAATATATCTAAAGTGATTTAACTTCCAATTGGATGGTAGTAGGTACGTGTGTTTTAACTTAAATGGACTATGAAACATCATAATCTTTTCTTGTGGCTAACACGACTAAAAATATCTCAGGGAAATAACATCACTAACCACTAATCAACTACTAAAGTTAATTTCTGAATAATACATCAAAAAAATACTATGGTCATAACAATAACATCTGAATAATTATACATTTTGTACGTAAAATGAATAATTACCCATGAACAAAAGGTTTTTCGTTAGTTTTACCTACTGATGACGTCAAAACCTGTTGTCTCGATGCATCGGCAAATTGATAATATCTTGTGGTATAGGGCCATTTTCGTGACGTTTTATGTAAACATTAAAAAATACATTTTAACAACATTGCTAATTAAACTTCTTTATATAACAGATGAACGAGAAGACCTTCGTAGTGTGCCTGATGTGAACATCGCCAAGCTCGTCCAAAGCGTGGAGAATAGAAAGATGAAGAATCTCAGTGAGGTGGACCTCAGACCAACCTTTAAGAAAATTGACGAAGAAGGCATATACAACCCTGGTAACTTTACTTGAGTCACTCTAAATACTGCAATACCCATTTACCTGATAAAATCTTGAACATTAGTTAGATATCTATTTGACTTTACAAGATGGCTTCACATGGAATAAGTTTTCATTATTTATTTAGTGACTCTTAACCTTAGCAATTATGTTTAGTTAGGTTACGTAAAAGATTCCGAAAACACAACACAGATATATATTTTTTAACCGTCCATTTTTTAACAAGTCCTGTATTTTTGAAGTACAAATCGTAATACCAAATTCTTTATAGGGTTTGACAGTAATGAAAGGAGTGTGACTAGTCAAGTAGTCGCAAACATACCAGTCAATCCTGATGCTGGAGTAGTCATACAGGACTTGAATGCAAGCTGGACTGAAGACGGCCCTATCACCCTTCGCAATCTTAACATCACGGTGCCCAAAGGAAAACTTTGCGCTATCATTGGTTCTGTTGGATCTGGAAAGGTAAAAAAACTTACCATTATCTCCAACCTTACGAAAATCGGTTATAAATAGTAACTCATGGAGTCGTCAACAATACTAAAGTGATTAATTATTTTCAGAGCTCCATCTTGCAGCTTCTTCTAAACGAACTGAGACCTATAAACGGACGCGTTTACCTCTCAGGACCATTATCGTACGCCTGTCAAGAACCGTGGCTATTTGTCACCACCGTCCGACAAAACATTCTGTTCGGTCTACCGTACAACTCCAAAAAATACAAAGAAGTAAGTTGAACAGAAATGCACTGTGTATTTTTAAGTCTGATAAAATCCTCTTTAATTGTGTTCCGGACCGTTTTAATTTATTGCTCATTTAACAGGTGGTTAGAGTTTGTGCTCTACAAAAAGATTTCCAACAATTCCCTCACGGAGACCAGACATTAGTTGGAGAACGAGGGGCCTCGCTATCGGGAGGTCAACGGGCTCGTATCAATCTCGCCAGAGCGGTTTATAGACAGGTTAGTGAAAATATTTGAAGACCAACGAGGAAAACGCCGAGGATAAATAATGTAAATAGACCAATATATGACCAACAATAACGTCTAATCGATTCTTAGTAATTTTTAAGTATAACTAGTTTTCTGTGCCCGTATAACGTCATACCAAAGTGTCGATAAGAGAAAAATACCAGGCACATATTTAAATATCTGACCCTCTACTGGTGTAGAACTCGTTCCTCCAGTCACGTGTTTACGCGCTCAGTGATCTCATTTTGATCACAGGAAATATTAATTGAATGGAGGCAATTAAAATAAAATAATATTAATCGGTTAGATTGCATTGGCAGGTTTCCAATACGTTGGACTACCGTTACCGCAGCTGTGCCTAGAAGCCATTTCCAATATTTGCACAAGCTACTTTACATAATGTTTGCTTGAATTTAACTGCGTATAGTAATATCTATAACAGCTTTATTCGTGTTATGTTTATTATACATATGTAGTTATTTAAAATGAGTAAAGAAATAATATAGTTTTGGTTTTATATTAATAGACAAGCTTTTAGTTTATAAACTGTTTCTTCTACTTTATGGCCAAGCATTATTTCCACTTTACCAGGCCGATATCTATCTCCTGGACGACCCGCTGTCGGCAGTGGACGCCCATGTGGGTCGCCAGCTCTTCGACGAATGCATCAGCAACTACCTGCGACACACCACGAGGATCCTAGTCACACACCAACTGCACTATCTCAAGGCGGCTGACTATATTATTATCATGCAAAATGTAAGTTGTCGCTCTTATCTTGATTTATGTCATTTAAACTTAATAGAGATCTAGGAATCGTAACATAATCTTACATAAAGATTGCATAAAGATCATTGTAATCTATTATAGCAGAAACCATATAAATTTATAATATCCTAATAAACAATTACTTTTTATGAAACATAATTAAATTAGTTTATATTACTGTTTTATCATCGATTTTCCTGTATCTTAGATTACAAAGAAATCAGTTTTAGCGTATTCTTCGATAACATATGGAATATGTAAAACCTTATTGGATGGTCATATTTAATCAATATTTATAATAATGATCAATATTTTATCTGAATAGGGATCTGTTGATGCAATGGGAACTTATCAAGAACTGATGTCATCTGGCAAGGACTTTGCTAAGCTGTTATCATCCTCCCACGATGAAGATAAACCTGAAGAGGAAAAACCACCGCCGATGTCCAGAAGATCTTCTGCCAGAGTGAGTCACAATTTTAATTTCATTTACAATTATATTATTGCATAACTTAAACCATTTTGGGTTACCTACAGATACCTTGAGTTACAAATATTCGAATGTTGCATGTTTTTATGGAGGTAAAAACGTTGAACCTGTGTTTAACAATACGTTCGCATGGGCGATGTTTAATACTTACGAGTACTTAGATTACAAAGATATCAACATGTGGCTTCTGTCTAGATAATATTTCATTAGTATGTTAGGTAAATCTAATTTTCTTATTAAGTTTGCTTTAAATTAACGAATAGCTGCCTTTAAGCACTGTAGACGAAGGTCTTCCACTTGGGGCTCAAAGGTATATAAGAAATGACCCATCTACGTAGCATTTCAGGCCATTTTCGACCTTAAGTATATCAATTATGTATGACATAATGTAGTATTCATAACAGCTCTACATAGCTTTTTTCTACTTAGACTGTGTTATGTATGACATTATGTAGTCTCTACTTAGCTTGTACGAGTATCTCTACTGATTTTCCACCAATATTTAATTTTCCGAAATCCATTATAGCTATCCACAACCCGCCGGCCGTCCCTATCAGAGTCCACCACCGGCTGCGAGGGCCCAGCGCAGGAGATGGAGGAAGAGGAACGAGAGACCGGGTCGATGAGCTGGCGGGTGTACAGCGCCTACCTGCGCGCGGGCGGCAAGACCCCGCGGCTGGTGTTCATGGTGCTGCTGCTCGTCATTGGCCAGCTGTCGGCCACGCTCTGTGATTATTGGGTCACGTTCTGGTAAGTCTATCGTAAAGTTAAACTCAAATCGTTTATTCACAAATTATATAGTTACATTTTGAGATAAACGGGCAATACACGAACCTTATTTACGTTGTCTTTGTGTGACTTCTTGGGACTTCTTCAGGATCAAATCAGATCTTCAGAATCACTGCGGACCGGCGAGCGGTCGTGATCCGTGTCCTTTGCAGGGTTTGATCCCTGTTTAAGTCCCACGTTTGTGACGTAGCATCTGTTCTCAGTAAAAATAACATAAAGCAACCTTACTTTAGACGTTTTTATTTTACAACTAAACGAGGTGCTAAATCGATCTATGGGAATGTTTTTTATTTATAATGTAAGGCATCCAGTCTACGAGTATCTGCTACTATAAATCATTAGCATTCCTTATGTAGGTAACTAATAATATCCATTAATACTTACGTCCTATTAATCATCTTTAAAGTAGGTAAGCGTCCTTCATTAAACGTTGATGTACTTTACTATACTACTACTAAAAGTACCTACTTTAAGCAGAGAGTTATTTTGCTTATCATAGATCTTTTTTTTTTTCATAACACCCCTATTAGCGTTCCCACTGCTGGGACACAGGGACTTCTCTCATGACGAGAGAGATTAGGCCTTATTTCACCACGCTGGCCAAGTGCGGGTTGGTGAATGACACATGTCTTTCAAACTTTTTTCAAAGTTCTCAGAACATGCCGGTTTCCTCACGATGTTTTGCCTTCACCGTTAGAGCACGTGTTTTTTAAAACACACATAGATCTTAACAACCCATATTACGGACCACTACGTGTCTCCCCAGTAGAACCCATTATAGGTCTTGAAGATTTGGTATAATTTCCTCACTTACAAGGCGGGTTGGTGATCGCAGTACGTTGGTACGCGGAACGACGCAACTTCTTCTGGAATCTAAATTCCTTAGTTTTTCTCACGGAGATTATAAAACTTCCTAATATTAATGTTTATTTTATTTTAGGACAAATGAAGTAACACGGCTCAAAGAAAAAGAAAGTAACGCAACTATCAAAGACTATGACCGACTGCTCAGTTCCAAGGAAGCACCGAAAAACAGTACATTCGATTTTGCCAGCTACTTCTCCGGAGTCGACCAGAAGCCTGGTGAGTGGACACAATCATCATCACATAGTTCTTTACTAATTCCCACTAATGAGTACAAGTCTCCCCAATACAATATACTTAGTAGGTACTTTAAGCAAATCGTTTAATTACCACGCTCTCCAGGTGGGTTGGTGCTATAAGTTAGTATATTATATTATATACCTACAGTAAGCAGAATGAAGCTACTATTTGTCTTCGAGTATAACAGGTCCTTAAGTCGATTTGACGAAACCCTTGGCTTGAGAGGGCGTGATATTCTTAAGCCAGCACCACACAGCCAACGACGACGGTTGTCACAATAGATCACAACAATCCTTGACACGGTAATGGCTACAGGCGACTTGTATGAATGGTCCACCATTGTGTCACTCATACGGGACTAATGTCCTTATTGAACTCCCAAAATCAACAAGCAAAATCAATTTGGTTTAAATTGAACATTGACGTTTGGTATTATGTACGTTGTACGTTGACAAATAGAAATATAATTGAATATGTGGGGACCAGAACCGTCTGCTAGCGATATGACTCAGTAATTACCATATTAGACTTAACGAGGTTTCTATTTTTACATTTAGCATGTGTAATACTATTTACATTTACTCACAAGCTATGTTTCGTTTGCTTTAAACCGAATTGGTTAATTATACGTCGCAGTAATTTAATGGGAAGCAACACCCGCAGAGCCATTAAAATGCCGCAAAACCTAACAGCAGTCTGGTTTAAGCCAAATGGGCTTGAATACCACGATTGTCTAGAAATGCAGCTAGAAATTTCTTAAAAACTTTAAAAGCTCAGTTACCAACAGTTTTACCCATAAAAACATGTTTAAGTAATGAGTAATGTCGCCTTTAACTGAGTATTACTACACAGTAGCATTCTGCAACCGACTTTCACTTAAACGTATTGGAAAAGCAAATAGGTTTAAGTAAACTGTTTTCCTACCTATACATATAAATGATGTAACTTGTACAAATATATAATTTTGGAGAAATTAAATAAATCTTTAGTTCTTTGTTTGATCAGTAGATGCATAACAAAAAACATCGTAAACAATAAAATGGGTGTATTTGCTACGTCACTAAGTAAAGAGACAACGCAGTGTCTGCTCTCTGAGTAACTGTTTTTTTTTTGTTATTGAAGCAAACAAATGATTATTGGTACAGTAGACATACACAGGACGCTAATACCAGGTTTAAGTATACCTACATAAGTAAGTAATATAAGAACCTTAGTCAAAATGATGACCCCCAGAAGAAGAGAAGGGGTATCCACTATTCTTAGGTCACACTAATGTATTTCACTTCCTTTCAGACATGGACATCCACGCTCACATCGGACCTCTGGACACCTCTCAGTACCTCTACGTATACTCAGCCCTGATCGTGTGCTGCATCTTCTTCATCACGGCGCGCGCCTTCATGTTCTTCAAGGTCTGCATGACCGCCTCCAGGAACCTGCACAATGACATGTTCCACTCCATGCTTAGAGGCGTTATGCGGTTCTTTGATAGCAATTCTTCTGGTGAGTTTTTTAACTGTTTTCTTTTGTATTTGAAAGGGAAAACAAGTGTTTTGGATATCATTATACTAGCGTTTTTTCCTTCAGAAATAAGTCCTGAAATAATAATTATATGCAACTATGTAGTAACACATCAGCCTTCACCGTTCATTACACTACTGTTTAGAAAAGATTTATAATCTGTGGCCCGAACGCCGCTGTCTGTCGTCCGCTGCTCTGATACGTCATTCGCATTTTAGTGCTCAACCGTTCGTCACGTAAAAATTGCGAAAGTTTCGCACTAGTAAAATAAACAATTGTGAACCAATATAATTACGTTTTATCATGGCCAAAACAAGTTTAATTTGCCATTCTTACGTAAGTGATCAACTACAAATCATAAAATTTGTTATAAAAATCCAAGTTGAGTCCAAGTGACTCGGAACCAAATCATACGATTGAAAAAGGTAAGTCAATTTAATATTACAAATATGCTTAGCTATTTTGTGGGCATAGACAACAAAAATACATTCGGGCTGATCGTCGGACAGTCTCATAATTATGATGTCATGCCGCACTACCCTCATCTACAATGTAGGTTATTGAAAGCTTATGTACCTAGCTCATATTGTGCGCAAAGACAATAAAAATGCATTCGAGCTGATCATCGGACAGTCTCATCGCAACAATGATGTCGTAACGCGCTACCCGCATTTGCAATGTGGTTTATTGAAAAGTCAATTTATTATTACATGCGTACCTACTTATGTAGTTCATACCGTGCGCAAAAACAACAAAAATGCATTCGAGCTGATCATCGGACAGTCTCATCGCAACAATGATGTCATAAAGCGCTACCCGCATTTAAAATGTGGGTTATTGAAAACAGATACTGTGTTAGTTTCTGTGTACAACAATACGTATTTATACTAATAATGTACCTACTATGATAGTCATACAATGCATTCGAGCAGTATTCAGGACTGTCTCATCGCATATTGACTATCAAATTAACAAGTTAATGCACTCGAGCTGATCTTTGGGCTGACTCATCGCATTTGTACAACATATTTAGATGATAATTATATCGAGCTGTTCTATGGGCTGTCTCACTTATTCTACTTCCCTCATTGCATCTGGACATGGAGTTGATGAATATAAACCCCATAGATTGGGGAGTTTATGTATCCACCACACTAAAAGGTTTGTTAGCGGCAAATTTAATTTACCACAGTGAGTTGAAAGGTTAAGTACCTACACAAATGACGCTGCAGCCTATCTTCTGATAAACATATCCCTACGTCGGTTTGACGAAATCTATGGGAAAATATTGGGTGGCACTATTATTAGGCCATCGCCATACGGCACTTTGGGCAAAACAAAACACAAAGATAGATTTGACATTATTACAGTGTAGTGTTACACAAGTAAAATTTATTTGATACATTCGGATATACTTTTGGGTTTATCCTCTGTGTAATTATTAAATTGTTTTAAATTGTATACTTAACGTCCACTTACTTGAAAAATAATATGGAATAGAGTAGTTCTACTTGGTGATTTATGCATAGTAGGTAACTATGCATAATACCTACCTACTTTTGCATTATAAATAATACAAACAATCACCATTAGATATTTATCAAGATATCATAATTATCTATTATGTATACCATGTATACCTATAATACCTATGTTCTATTATTATTATTACTACATCCTGCAAGTTGTAGATTTTCCTGCAAAAAATGTTTCCTTCCATACGTATCCGATTATTTTGGGATTGAAGCGAACTTTATAAGCAAACTATAAAGTGGTTTACTTGTGACCAACATACGCAACTTTATAAATATTAGTCTTGTAAAACAATAAGAACGAGCTATGAAGAAGTTTACAAGGGTGAATTATGAAATATTCAGCATTCTGAATCTGTTATTAGGTTTTTTCAGTACCTCTGATGCAAACTGGCTAATCTTACAAAGAAACAGCCAATCGCATCGAATAATACCGCATATCCAGAAGTCTACATCCGTAGTCCAGTTCATCCAGAACGCCAGTGCAGCAGTGGACACACCGCCGACACAGCCGCCGAGCATAGAGGAGACGAGGTACCCAAAAACCATCGACCGTATTTCCGACATAATTAATAACCCATAGTAACTACCATCTTGGTACAGATATCTGCTTATATTCAGATGTTTTTATTTTTTAAACAGTCGTTTTAACATTCGGTCCGCCTCTTGGTGAGACCTAAGTACAAAACTAAAGGTTTGTGTACAATAATAATATAATCCAGCATTGAAGGATCGCAGCAATCAAGACATCGCAGCGTGCTCAACTATCTTATATTACTATAAGTTCATTCCTGGAATCTTTTTAAAATCCATACCGAATTGAAATGTGCATCTTAAATATAAGCTGCTATGGTGTGCGAAAGAAGATTCCGCCTCGCGGCACCAGCCGCATTATGACCGATGTACATATCGGGTCAAGCAAGACCAAGCGTGTTTTACCAACATGAAATATACAAACCTACTTGGCTGTATGCTGTAGGGTGCGCCATCACTGGCAACTAAGAAATTATTGTCAGTTTTCATGTGTGCATGTCGGAGAGTTTTTTCTACGCTACCTACGTCCATTGAGTTACGGATAATACGTACAACTATTTCCAAATTCTCTCTCAATGTGATACACTAACGTGTTTACATGACACAAAATATATTATGAATATTCTGCTGTTAAGTGTATAGTAACTTCCTAAAGTTATGAACCATGAATCGCCTCAGATAATCTACTATTAGCGTTGCTATATTTTTAATATCATTTTATATAATAATAACTATGTATCAATGTAACCGTTTCAAACTTACATAGTTATTATGTAAACTATATATAGTTTTATAACTGATTTCTATAATAATGTCTAAGACTGGGTTAGCTAGAGACCTATTATTATGAATTCAACTTCGTTTGAATATAAATCCAGGGTTTCACAAATACAATGTTATTGAGTTAAATCCCATGATTTCTGTTTTGCACCCACGGGATGCACCAGCTGTCATGCAATGGAACACATCGCATTTTTAAAGAAATTAACATCTGGATAAAGTTTTCAAAATGTAGAATATGAAATAAGTTGGTATTTTCAACCACTGCATAGTCGGTTTTCTATTGTGCACTTGCCCAGAAATTTATTACCTTTGTTATAAGCCTTAAAATTGCATATTTTTATTTTCTTCATTCGACAAAAATAATGGTAGCTCCACGCTACTCTATAATCATTTTAAAGAATTTAAAATGACAATACTATAGATAAGAGTTGTATAGTTAATTCTGGCGCCTCAACAACGGGGTATGGGTCGTGTAATTGTAGAGAAGGTAGACCTTGGTCGAAATATGATATAAATTTCCATACAGATAAAGCTGCAAGTTATCTACTACCATTATGGGTTAAATATATATATATATATATAATTCCTTTTTTGCATCCATACATCAATAGAATGAGAGAAAACCAGTCTCCCATCTAAGTGAATTGAACTATCGACAGTTCGTCGACAGAAAAGGAAACAGTCACGACTGAGTCCTCGAAAAACGTTACTAAATAAGTACCTAAACAATCAATTACCCCAGATCTTTTTGCCTTTTGCAAATACAAAAAAAAAAAAATGTGACTTGTAAGGTCTAGAATAAGTGTCTAGGACACGCCTGACATCTTCCTTTTACGTTGTCATGGGCTAAAATCGTTTTATACTACGTTTCTACGGTTTCTTTTTGACTCTCAGTTAAACAATTATTTACAAAACCGAAGAAGAGGCTTTATTCCCCATTGGTATATTCAGCCGTTATATCTGTTATTTAGAAACTTTTTACATAATAATTAATCTTAATGGACCAGCAACAATAACGTGTTAATTTAATTTGTTGTCGCTAAGACAATTATACATAATATTATGTCCACCATACGGGGACATCAAAAATATTCTCTACCAAGTATGTAGCACAATAGTTGTCTGGGAAGATCGTGTATATTTAAATATATATACATACAAACACATTTGTGAAGTTAATATTTCTTACAGTTTTGAGAGTTGTTTACAACAATCTATATTATATAATTCTTTTCACCACAGTTATTTAACTTTACATACAAAATTGTATGTATACTCAATAGCAACAAGAAAGCGTTCCTATTGGTACTCCTTTGAATAATTCAATCAAACATATTTTCAGACGATCGGATACATGAATATTCGATCACAAGTTTAAATCCTCTATGGATGTTTTGGAGTTTGCTCCCTTGTAAATAAAACTATCGATTTCAGTAAAAAATAGTACAAAAAATGTCTTACTGACTTTAGAAATGTTTTTTGGTACTAGTAAACCGAATAGAATCTAAATAAATTTTGATATGAGTATGATCGTTTATCACCATTGTATCTTATTGGCGTTTGAGAAAGCCCTTTATCTATGAATAAAATCATAGTAAAGCCATAACCATAGAGCATTAACCATAGAGATTAACAGCTATATTTAAACATTATGTAATTACTAATGTTTAAACACTATGTTATTACTAATTATTACTAATTACAACAAAAACGGTTCTTCCTTTGCAATGGAAAGGTTCTGCAAAAGAACAATCATACAAACCTGGAAAACATTTTCAATTATGAGATTTGTTTTAACACACAAATTATAAGCCACAACATTTTTATGTTGATAGTAAAATAAAAATACTGTTCAAAATAATATAATTATAACAGGGTAAATAACCTAGGAATTTATTTAATAAACGAAATAGTGGTTACCCACATCATGACATATAAAACATATATTTTCGATAGTTTTCGAGTGAAGTCACTCATAATTCTAAGTTCAACTTAATTTAGTATAATTTCTCTATTGAGTAATTTTAGTGTGATTTTATTTCCTCAATCAGCTCTAAAAGTCTACATAGTTGCATATAATTATTATTTCAGGACTTATTTCTGAAGGAAAAAACGCTAGTATAATTGATGATTAAACGAACTTACCAAGTGAAGTTCTATCATAATTATACGTGGCGTTTTTTCCGAAGAAATAAGTACCAATTCCCTCCCAACCCAAGGACCCTGATGCTGATTTGATTTCGTCAACAAAATCAAGAAAGAGTATTCAAGAATCTCTGATGTAATATATCTCTTAACGAAATGACGTATCAGAGCAGCGGACGACAGACAGCGGCGTTCGGGCCACAGATTATAAATCTTTTCTAAACAGTAGTGTAATGAACGGTGAAGGCTGATGTGTTACTACATAGTTGCATATAATTATTATTTCAGGACTTATTTCTTCGGAAAAAACGCCACGTATAATTATGATAGAACTTCACTTGGTAAGTTCGTTTAATCATCAATTATAATACTTTGGATATCATAATAACAGAATACATTATATCTTGGGCTGTTATGATCACCAAGTTTACTAGGTGGGATGGTGATCGCATTCGCGCCCGTCTTCCAGTTCTAGTTTAAAAGTTATGATTGTGATTTTATTTTCTTTGTGTTTCCATGTAGGTACGCTTTACTTGCATGTGATATGTGCGTGCACTCGACCTGCACAAAGCTCTATTATTTATACAAGAAGTTGAAGAATAACCTTATATAGCCATACAGCGAAATAACAAAGAACTGCTTTGTTTCAGGTCGAATTCTAAATAGATTCTCGAAGGACATCGGAGCTCTAGACGAGTTGTTGCCACGGTTTCTGTTAGAGTGCATTCAGATATACCTCGTCATGTTCAGTATTCTCGCCCTGAACGCCGCCGCACTCATCTGGACACTACTGCCAACCACCATAATCCTTCTTCTCTTCTACACCATTCTACAGATCTACTTGAAGTCTGCCCAGTCTATAAAACGTCTAGAAGGCACAAGTAAGTATTGTCTGATACTTTCGTCACACTGCACAAATAGCGCATCGACGCCTGCTGTTCAAACATTTCGAACATAAAATATACATATTACTTTGATTAAAATAACACTTATGTATAATAAACAATAATTGTAGGTGTTCGTTCTTTGTGAAGTATTAAAACAGAGATATTGCACTTGTGTTGTCGCATTTCGTGACCTTACTTTTTATAAAATTTCTTTATGCCAATTTTATTACTAGACCATGTTAATGCGTACCTACCTAATACAATACATAATGTAAACGTGTTAAGTCGGTTAACTAAACTAATCTAACCAGCAGAACTAATCGACATGTGTGTTATGTAAGCTAGCCTATTTTATTCATGGTCAGATCATCTACAACTTGACACGGTGACTAATATGATTGAGTATTAGCATGGATGTTCCAGACATAGCAATTAAACATAACATAATCTACTCGTACTACCACAGCCCTTAGTCATGATCATATTAACCCTCATGATATTTCTTTTTTGTAATTATTTCATGAGGGTGCCATGTTGGCTAAGTGGAAGCACACTCGCTTTCATTCCGAAGGTCGTGGGTTCGCACCCGGCCACGCATGCACCTCTGAGTTTTCTTCTTGAAACATTATGCGCTTTAATAACACGTGCTCTAACGTTAAAAGCAAACATCGTGAGGAAAGCCTACATGTTCTGAAAACTTTTAAAAGCTTAAACACCACCATATCACTTATTTATTTAATATTATTCCAAATAAAATAACAAAATTCTCTGTCAAAATGTAAAAGCCTCCAATCATAGAAATACCTATAAGGCTAATTAATATTTCAGCTCGCAGTCCAGTGTTCTCCCACATGTCAGCAACACTCAACGGTATCAGCACAATTCGGTCAGCGGGCGCACAACAAAGACTGATCAAAGAGTTCGACAGATTCCAGGTTTGAAAAATATTATATCATCATTTTTTTCTTTCTAAATCTGCAATAGGCTATTCAGCCATAATTATATAAAGTGGTTCGTATCCATTTTCTGGTTTGATTTCCTCAAATCATCCAGTTTTCTGTTCACTTGTTCAGGTTCTAAGATCTAATCACCATTATGTGGCATTACGAAACTAAAATAATTTAATCCGTTAGTTAGGAAATTGGAGCTTAATTTACCCAGAGTTTTCCTGAAAAAAATATTGTATTTTGTTGCTTGTTAGTAATTAATTTTCCTCAACGGAATTTTTTGCAAGAGGAATTTAAAAGGGTCAATTTTATTTTAGTTGTCGATTACTTTCGGAGCTAATTGTGTGTAAATAAACAGACCGAAAAGCGACTAATTAAATTGGATTTAAAGTGAAAAGTGATGGCAATGAAATCATTTCATGAAAGGGCATCAATACGGGCGGCCAAAACGTGGTCGGGCAGTTTTATATTTCTATTATAAAACTGCCCGACCACGTTTTGGCCTTTATTTTAATTAATTTTTGTTTTTTTATAGGATATCCATACTTCGACGTGGAGCAGCTACTTGGCTAGCGGGGTCACTCTCGGCTTCTGGCTGGACTTCATCTGCGTCATCTACCTGGCTATTGTCATTGTGGCCTTCCTCGTTATCGACAGCAGTAAGTTACATTCTAACATTTATGAACGCGAAATTTGCTGAGATTCTCTCTTGCAAACTACTGAACTGATTTCAATGTATTTTTATAATAAAATTGCCCATACAATAAATGAACTATGCGTCCAGATAACCACAGCCATAGACGAATTTTTTATTTAAGAGGAACCAAGATCAAAGTAAATATTTGAGAAACCAACTCAAAATGGTAACAAATAATGGATTACTAGTAAAAAGTTACTAAAAAAATATATTGACCCCGACGTGATTTGAACACGCAACCTTCTGATCTGGAGTCAGACGCGCTACCGTTGCGCCACGGAGTCGATGACTGCCAGCCCATAAATAATGACTCAATAGTCAACTATTAGGAGCTAATGACGTATGCATGTACCTATACCTAGGTATTTCAGTAGTAATTACTCTCATTAGATATTCTCATTATATCACCGATAAGCAACTGATACTATACTAATTAGTGGTTATGTGGTTTGTAGGCGCCTAGATTATAATCTCTACCATTATATTAAGTACCTACCTAGATAATACTCAATTCAAAAATAAATGTAAGTATACACAGGTATTTATTTCTAAAAAATTATGATGAACCTACCTCGACATGTTGGTTAATCTAATAAATAAATAAATATTACTGGACAATTTTTACACAGCGACATCTAGCCCCGTGGTAAGCTCGAAGCTTGTGTTACGGGTGCTAGATTTCTGTTATACTTAATATAATATACATACATAGATAGATATTTTTTATTATACATATATAACACCCAGACACCCATCTAAACTTAATACAAAACGGAAAATTTTGCTAAACTATATTTTTCGTAAAACATACTCTACATTCTGAAGGTAGGTAATTTTATTGTCACGAATTGTGCGTGCAGATGAGTCATGAGTCGCTTTTGTTGCAGAAACCATATTCTCGGGTAACGTGGGCTTGGCGATATCGCAGACGCTGATTCTAACTGGAATGCTGCAGTTTGGCGTGCGACAAACGGCCGAGGTCATCTCACAAATGACGAGCGTTGAGAGAATACTCCAGTACACTCATATTGAACGGGAGCCTAAATGGGAAAAAGGAGGTATGCTAACATTACAATGTTTATTAATTCAGGAGAAGCTTTACGAAATAATGTAGAATAGTTGATCGTATGACCTTTATTTAGAATTTTCTTATAAATACATAGTAAGTACTTAGGTATTATATTAAATACCGGAGAAAAACATTTGTGAATATTCTTTGGTCCTAACTCGAGTTCTAGTTTTTATAATGGACCCTGCGAATTATTCCAGTGTCAATTGTTTAATTAAATAATATTACAAAGTAATAAAATTGTTACTCTTGCGGAAGCCATTTTGGCAATTCTGGTCCTAACTCACGAGTAGGCAATATTTAAAAACTTTCTCTTTCTGATGTGTATAGAAGAGAAAGCTTTTATCTGTGGATTTGTTTAAGTTTAACACCGCAGATAAAACAAATCTACAAAATTTAGTGATTATCACCATTAACGTTGGGTTTAGCGAGTCAACCTTATAGTTTCGCTATAATGTCGTTACAGTGTTGTCATCTTAACGAAAACGTGACACCTTTGTGATCTCGCATATCTCGCGATCACTAGAGTTAATTAATTATAATTAATATGTAACTTTTTCATAGTTAAATGGGTAGTTTAATTGTAAAACAAGCACCTTCCCGGGGCTCTCCTCATAATTAGCTCAGTCTAACTAACCAACATTTCCAGAACGCGAAACTCCGAAAAGCTGGCCATCCCGAGGCCGTGTGGAGTTCCGCAACTGCTACATGAAGTACACACCCGAGGACCTGCCCGTGCTGAAGAACCTGAACCTGGTGATCGAGAGCGGCTGGAAGGTTAGATGATTATTTTGAATAATAAATACATAAATTATTTACAAAAAATAAATATAAATAACAATTTTTTTTCAATCTAAATTATTATTGGTACTTAATTGACTATACAAGTCCTACTAAACTATCCTTAACATAACATAACACCCCTATTCACGTTCCCACTGCTGGGACACAGGGACTTCTCTCTTAACGAGAGAGATTAGGCCCTAATTCACCACGCTCGCTGGCCAAGTGCGGATTGGTGAATGACACATGTCCTTCAAACTTTTCAATGTTCTCAGAACATGCCGGTTTCCTCACGATGTTTGCCTTCACCGTTAGAGCACGTGTTTTTAAAGCACACATAATTTTCCAAGAAGAAAAATCAGAGGTGCGCGGCGGGGTTTGAACCCACGACCTTCGGAATGAAAGTCGAGTGTGCTCCCACTTAGCCAACACGGCTCTAACTAAAAAAAAAAAAAACTATCCTAAAATGTCCTAAACTATCCTTATTCATAAATTAACAAAGCTTTTATGTTTGTTATTTCAACTAATTATCGTAGTGATATGTATTATTATTATTGTAGTGCCCATTCTGGGCTAATGCTGGACTTAGAACTAGTTATAAGATTCTATTCAATTCGAATCATTCATTTCATTCTTAAAATACAAGAAGGGAAACTCGTTTAAGCGTTCATATTTGAATTATTAACACACGTTAAAAACAAAATGGTGGATGCAGGCTGCATCCGGCCGTAGGTAATACCTGGAGGTCATTAAGGGAGGCCTATGTCCAACAGTGGACGATGGCTGAAATATGATGATGATGATGAAAAACAAAATTATAAAACTCGTGAAAATATAGTATAAGCAATTATATAATTCTGTGGTATAGTTATAGTATAATATAGTTTAGTTAATAAACGTTTTGATTTGTTTCAGGTCGGTATCGTGGGCCGCACGGGCGCCGGCAAGTCCTCGCTCATCTCCTCGCTGTTCCGCCTCGCCATCGTGGAGGGGGAGGTGCTCATTGATGACGTCGACACTGCGTATTTGGCTTTACAGGTAAATTCAACAGTTTGACAACCTCTGTGGCGTAGCGGGCGAAAAGGCAACGCAGGAGGTTGCAGGTTCGATTCCAGCTCCAGGACAAAAATATTCGATCTGCAAATATTTATTCCGTGTGTTCTGTTTGTTAAAATATCTATGTAGGTATGTATTTATGGTACTTATATCAAAAGTCGCATCCGTAACACAAGCTTAGAGCTTAGGGCCACACATTCGCCTTGTTGTGTAACACGGATAAAAATTGTCTTTAGTCAATCAAACCATCAAGTCACCTGGGTTTTTATGTAGAGTCAAGTCACCTGGGTTTTTATGTAGAGTCTCTCTAACTAAAGTATTTAGTTGTATTTGGTACCTACCTACTTATTAAATAAAAACATTATGTGTGGGAACCAATATTTAGAACAATTCTTTTTCCAGGATCTGAGATCGAAAATTTCGATTATCCCTCAAGAACCAGTGCTGTTCTCGGCAACAGTGCGCTACAACTTGGATCCATTCAACCAGTACGAAGACGAACAACTTTGGAACGCTTTGGAAGCCGTAAGTTCCGCAACTCTATCTTTTTGCACGAACTAGGTATTTCTATTCCAATCTTCGTTGAGTTTCGCTTTGAATATAAAGCATTTTTAAAACAGAACTACAAATTTTGACGGACCTAAGATGGAACCTATAAGTCAAAACTGAATATAATTTAACATTCTAACAACCACCGTCCAGTTACCTATATTCTGCAGATTTTCTATCCACCCTCAGGTTGTCTGGAACAAATTGCTTTAAGCAATACGACCGTAGTTTTTAAGTTCTTATGTAACTATTGATTATTGGTGTGTGTAATAAAGAATTATCATATCTTATCATTAATCTCAGGTGGACCTGAAAGCAGCTGTACCAGCGCTAGACTTCAAGGTCTCGGAAGGAGGTTCCAACTTCTCTCTCGGGCAGCGCCAGCTGGTGTGCCTCGCGCGCGCCATCCTGCGCGGCAACCGCATCCTCGTGCTCGACGAGGCAACCGCCAACGTAGACCCTAAGTAAGTTGAACCTACCAATTAAATACCATCAATTAATTAACACGTTCCCTGTGCATGACCCATCGATCACACATATGGTTCATTTATAACCTAATAATATCCAAAAAAAAGCATTTGCGCATTAGGGGGTCGACTCCATAATCTTGACTGCACAGGGAACGTGTTAAGACACTTAATGCATTTGCCAATGAATGAGACAACCCTATTCTTATCGCCATTACTTAGCTAGCTCTAGCTACCTGCTAAAGACGAAGAAAAACTTTTTACAACATGGTCTAGAAATTGATAATGTTACCTAATTTTGATGAATAGCACTCCATATTCTATGTCAAATATAAAAAATACTAGTGAAAGAATTACTTCGATACATCAATTAGTTTCCGATTTAGAAGTAAAACAAGTTGTAACCGTACGACGCGAGCCGCCGGTTACGGTGTGACGTCATAGTTTAGCACGATCAGTCTGGTTCACTCAGTCCGCTTGCATTCGCTTGTTATTGTGACGTAACTATAATAGTTAGAAATATGCTGTCGCGACATTTTTTGTAGATATTAATGTGTTCTACAAAATTGTAGTACATTGTATATTTCTAAAATGAATACTTTTCGCAGCGCATGCGATATAAGATTTTTTTTTACATCTTGGGTGACATATTTGGGTTTTCCGTGCGGATCCCTACTTTTTTTGAAAATGTAATATAACTTATAACCTTCCTCGATAAATGGACTATCCAACACTGAAAGAATTTTTGAAATCGGACCAGCGGTTCCTGAGATTAGCGCGTTCAAACAAACAAACAAACAATCAAACTCTTCCGCTTTATAATATTCGTATAGATAAGTGTATAGAAGCGCATAAACAAGTTTTAAATCAAAATAAACGGCCTCGCGCATATTGTAAGTAAAATAAATACAAATAAAAGTGGCCAAGTGCGAGTCGGACTCGCCCATGTAGGCTTCCGCAGTAATTGTTTATATGAAATAGTTTATGACGTACTATAAAAAAACTACTTCATAGATTTCGTTCAAACCAATTTTCGTTGTTAGTTTTTATGGTTATGTACAATATATATTTTTTCTAGACTTATCATCTTCTTATTTAAGAAACTAGAGGAGTGCAAAACACTCTGTTTTGCACTTTGGAAGAGTCTCACGTCCAAACTATTGAGTTTAAAATTAAATGGTTTTAGAAATATTGTTATGATTTTTAAAGACCTATTCATCGATAACCCACACGTATGGGTCCGATTAAAAAACGTTTTTAAGTTTCAGTCCTATGTATGGGGACCCCCAAATGCAATTTTTTTTTTCAATTTTTTTATGAAATCTTAGTACGGTTCACGGAATACATCTACTTACCAAATTTCAGCTTTATAGCTCTTATAGTTTCGGAGAAAAACGGCTGTGACATACGGACGGACGGACGGACGGACGGATGGACGGACGGACGGACGGACATGACGAATCTATAAGGGTTCCGTTTTTGCCATTTGGCTACGGAACCCTAAAAAAATAGGTTTAGTACATCTGTAACGTTCAAGCTACTACATTTACATCCTAAGTATCTATCCTACTTCCTACGAATAGTATAAATGCGAAAGTGAGTGGGTGTGTTTGATATCTTTCACGAAAAAACTACTGAACGGATCTGGACGAAGTCTAG
The DNA here is from genome assembly GCA_963691955.1 of Chloroclystis v-ata. Lineage (NCBI taxonomy): Eukaryota > Metazoa > Arthropoda > Insecta > Lepidoptera > Geometridae > Chloroclystis > Chloroclystis v-ata. The sequence continues at coordinate 11,595,339 of OY829905.1, forward strand.
AATAACACATAGGCTACTTTTAATCCTAAAAAAATGTATACCGTAAAACACTCCAACATTGCCACCGAGGGTAATTTTGCCCGAAGACCAATTTTTAAGCAAAACTTTTAATAGCAAAAATATCTGAATACTATGGTGACATTTATTGACTTTGGTAGAAAATAGGTTTTGTGTTTAGCACCACTGTCTATTGGATGTAACGCTAAAGTCACTCAGTAACTTGTTGGAACTCGTCAAAGACAGAGTGTATTTTTGCGGGCAAATTTTGGTGAAAATTCAAAAGTGGATTGTGCGTGATGGAGAAAACACAGATGAGTTTAATTTATATTATGTTGTACAAAAAACTTAAGGTATTATTATAACTTTATTGTCATTGATGCAGCTCTTGTATAACTAAAGTTATAATGGTGGGCAAAGTTATCTGGTATTTTTGCGATCTACTATTGACAACATTGCCCGCAGTCAAAATAAGCTTAGGGTTGACACATCCGAGTTTTTTTTTTTTTTGCTAATTATTATTATCTTGATTATTTAGATAATTTATTTTTATTATTTCTTAAAAGCAAGAACAAAATCTCGAATTCGTCAAAGAAAGTCCAGACGAAAGATTGGAACCAGAATGTATTAAAAATAACACGGAATAAATGTTAATACTTGCATGTGAATCTGTTGAATGAAACATGTTACTCAAAAGTTTTTTAAATAATTCAATAGAAGATAATCTTGTTTTTTTATTAACATAAAAAGAAATAAAAAGTCAAGAACAGTTTACTGAGATGTACCAACCCTATCACTTTACTAAAGGCGAAAAGCGAATTGTATGGAAAATGCTAACAAGGTCAGGGTAATTTTGCCCAACTAGCCTAACATGGATTTTGGTAGGAAACCAGTCATGGATTCGCTTTAGTTTTAAAGTAAAGGCCAGTTTTGGTCAGAATTCTTGTACAGGTTTTGCTGTCAGCTGATTAGAGGCCGGAGAGGAGATATTTGCGTCAAAAATCAACGCGGGCAATGTTGGCAATAAGTCGAGATAACATTGCCCGCCTTTAAAAATAATAAAATACTTGATTTAATATTGACGAATAACAAAATCTTATAAAATAATACATGCAAAATATCCTATAGTTGCAGATGCTAATAGAAAATACTTGTGTCCCCATACAAAAAAATAACAAAAATTGTAATTATTCGAAAAATGTGGGCAATGTTGGAGTGTTTTACGGTAGTTCTAGATGTTGATTGATAAGAAGTGTACTCGTTTGCAATAAATCAATGTATTGTTCATTTAAATTTACTAAGAAGCTAGTTTGCAATAAATCTATATTGTTTATTTAAATTTACTAAGAACAGCGGTACCTACCTATAGTATATAGATAAATACCAATAGCAACAAAACTTTAATACATATAGGTAATATTGTCTTTAACGTCAAAGTTTAATGGTAGGTAGGTACTTCTACTATTTGAGTTATCTTCATCCATTTTATAAATCGAATAATATTTAAGTACTACTATTAAACTATTAACTTAATACGCGGACGAAAACACAACAAAATACTGCGCAAGCTATTGCACTACTACTATAATCTGCTGGCGACTTGATACTAAGCGGGCCGTGGCCCGCGCGACGTTAAACTATGACGTCACAAGCGCTCATGTGACTGTTAGCGAGACTCGATATTTTTCGAAACTTTGAATGCCTATAAAATCAAAACTACTAGGTACTTTTTAACTAAACAAAAACTAGTGTATTTGTATACACGCAGGCTTTACTGACACAACATTTCAAGCGATTTGGCATACCTAGTAACATTACTTATTATAACAAAGGTCATCGCGAACTAAATAATATTGACTCATTTTTAGAATAAACACCGTAATTCTACTCAGCTTTTGCTTATTTATTTTGCTTTGGCAATTTTGACCAAACATCTTACTAAATGCCTTCCTATGGAGAGCCCATAGCAAGTTTAAAATCCGAAAAGCGACACGGGATCCTAATGTTATTTTCCGTTATTTGCAGAACCGACGAGTTCATCCAAAGAACGATTCGAGCGCAGTTCGCAGACTGCACGGTGCTTACCGTGGCCCATCGCCTGAACACCATCATGGACTCTGACCGCGTGATGGTCATGGACTCGGGCCGTCTGGTGGAGTTCGACCATCCCTACAAACTACTCAGCAACCCCGAAGGATATTTTACTAAAATGGTCAACGAAACCAGTGATAAAATGTCCACACAACTTAACCAAATCGCTAAGAACACTTTCATCAATAACGGCGGCGTAATTGAGTGACAGGATTGATACAATTAGGTACCTAACACATTGGAGTGATGCATTAGTTTTAAGTAGGTAGGCGTAAGTTGATATCTAAGAACATATAACTTAGGTTCTCTAAGTATGAAAAGACCATGTCACCTATAATTTATATAAAGTTTATGATAAGGAAGTAGGTATTTGTGTAGCTAAGATCGGACTCTCTGGTTACAATTCCGTAAGGACTTAATCTTAAGGAATTCTTAGGTATAACTAAGTCGAAAGATGGAATAATGTATCTAATATTAGTTCTCCTATTTACCTAACTATTGTTTAATTTTATTATACCCCATGCATTTTTTACTTTTTTTTCTAAATTGTTTTATAATTGATTTAAGGTAGGTAAGTAAGTAGTCTTATGTTTTAATGAATGCATAATTTCTAATATACCCTCGTACAGTAAGTACCTATTAAAACATGAGTATGAACAATGGTATAGGGCAAATATTAATTTGGTAACAAGACTATACCTAATATTTGGTAACTCATATCAGCTATGAAAAATACTTGTTCAGTAAATAAATCGTGTTATTTATTTTATTTTAATTGTATTAAAATCTACCATTATTTTTAAGGAACTTTTATTCAAATAAATGCCATAGAGGTTTTCCTCAACCTAGAAATTACAACAAGCCTTTTAAAGCCTTTTTTACCGCCTAAATAAAAATAAATTATTCGAGGCGATAGTTAGGCGTCTCCTTTTAACAATATATTTTCACTTGAGTAGTTTGATGTTAGTAAAATATAAATAACCTTAGTAGGTACCTACCTACCTACCTAAAATTTATAACAAGTTTTAAAAGCATACCTTTCCCTACCGTAGGTAGCTATTTATAAAAATATTCAACAAGCTGCCAATTCACCTTTTGCAAACTTAACATTTTATGACTCAACTTCCTGTTCCTAAATGATGAAATCGTTGTAAGTGCCTACTTGAGCACCTATTCGATACAATCTCAGTGTTATAAAACCTACTTTACACTAGTCAGAGGTTCTGTGTATCTGAAATCAAAGAGAATCTCTACAGTTAGTAGGATCCTGACAGAAAACCTCTAACATGTGCTGACACCAAAAAGAGCTGAGTTATAATTTAGTTAGGGATAATCGATGTTGGTTTTCTATGTTAGTTTTGCAGTTTAGGTCCCGTACGAGCTACCTCACGATTATCGGACGTACATTGCCGACAGACATAGGCCTCTCTCACACATACATACACATAGGACAATAGGACTTCCAGTTATTGTGGTCGCGCAGCTTGCGAACCAACGCCGAACAGGGCTTTAACAAGATCGTCCGTCTATCTTGTTGGTGGACACCCGACGCTGCGTTTCCTCTTGGTCTCCATTCGAGAACTTTTCGGCCGCATCGGCCATCTGTTCTCCTCGCTATATGGCCAGCCCATTGCCACTTCAAAGAGCAAATCCGCTGGGCTATGTCGGTGACCCGCGTTCTCCTACGTATCTCCTCATTTCTGATTCGATCCCGTAGAGAACCCCGATCCCTATGTCATCACTGGCAACACATACTTACTGAAAAGACTTTCGTCTTATGGCAGCGAGGTATTTTGGTCGCAAACCGAGTAAGTAAATAAATAAATAATCTTGTGGTTGTGTAGTTTGATTAGAAAGATTGTCTCCGCCAAGACAGTAAAATAGCTAATGGTTTAATGGTCATGACATGTCAGTGACAGTAAACCGATGAAATAGCCAAAACCAAGCAATACTTGGTAACTAGCAGGTCGGTAGTTATAGGGATGCTCGATATTCAAAAACATCGCTATTGACATCGATGTCATTATGTTCGGTATTTATAAAAATCGAATATTAATGTTGGATACCATCGATTATTTATGCAATAATAACTGATCAAATTATGATAAATTCCAATATTTTTTAATAATTTACTTTCAATTTCCAATATTTAATAATAATAGATCGATTCCGATAACTTCGATGTTACGATAATTTTCGTATAGCAACATTGACACACTGATGTTAAAACAGCGATGTTTATTTCTTTCAACGTCGATGATCATGTTCATCGAGCATCCTTAGGGTGCTTTTGTAGGCGTCTACAATAAATCCGATAAAATAGTACCTACTTCTAAGAAATTATCCTTTAGAACAAATTATTTGTTTGTTTCTACCTGTGTAAGTATTTTATGACTGCACAAATAAAAGTTAGAATAGGTAATACGCGAACAAACATGGTTTAATTTATTAACAAACATTTACTTTCAGAATACAATACAACATGACTTCCAATCCAATACAATCCAATAGTACACCACCGTCGGTATCGTGGGCTCAAAGGCGAGCTCTTGTATACCTAAAACTAAATGTTGAATGCAAAAATCCTGAAATCAAAATAGATAAGGCAACATTTTCATTCAGAGGCACATGTGCACCAGACAACAAATTATATGAGGTTAATATCCCTCTATATGCCGAGGTAGACCCGGAGACTAGTACCTATCGTAACAAAGGCAGATTGATAGAAGTCCTGCTCACTAAAGACAACACTGAAGAACCTTACTGGCCATATCTTACCAATGACAAGAAGAAACATCACTGGCTGAAGATAGACTTTGAACGCTGGCATGAAGAAGATGATGATGAAGGAGAGGGTGGAGACAATATGCTTGAATTGAATGACTTGTTCCAGAATAAAATAGATATTGGTGATGGTTTGGGTGATAAAGATGATTCAAGCTCAAGCGATGGTGAGGATCTTCCAGATTTAGAATAATCATAGCCACAACTTGAGACACTTAAAATGATTTTATTGTGAAGGAATTACCTATATGGAATGGGTTTTCATTGAAAGGTATAGTTACATGTAAATACTGGCATGCATTTAATATTTTTAATGTTTCTATGTTGGTACCCAAAGACAAATATGCACTTTTCAAATACCTACTTATTATAATTTGAAATTATTACTACAATTTCAATAGTGTGATAGAATGTGTTTCCTGTTATGTATCTGTACATTTTGTTTGAATTAAAGTACCTTAAGCGCTCTACACACCGCCCGCCGGCACAGCCCGGCGGCCCAACCCGCCGGCCTTATTTTTTACAATCATGCCGGCGGGTTGGGCCGCCGGGCTGTGCCGGCGGGTCAGGCCGCCGGCATCCCTCTCCACTCACTCAGTCAGTTGCCCGCCGGCTTTCATAGAGTAGTGACGTATTTGGCAATAAAGAATGTTACCTAATTTTGATTATTAGCACTCCATATTCTATGTCTAATATAAAAAATACGCGTGAAAGAATTACTTCGATACATCAATTAGTTTCCGATTTAAAAGTAAAACAAGTTGTAACCGTACGACGACGATAACACATAGGCTACTTTTAATCCTATGAAAATGTACAGTTCTTGAGGAAAACGGGGCCGAAGACTGGAGGAAGCTAGTTTGCAATAAATCAATATATTGTTCATTTAAATTTACTAAGAAGCTAGTTTGCCATAAATCAATGTATTGTTCATTTAAATTTACTAAGAAGAGCGGTACCTACCTATATATAAATAAATACTTACGTACCTACCAATAGCAACAAAACTTTAATACATATTTAATGTCTTTAACGTCAAAGTTTAATGGTAGGTACTTCTACTATTTGAGTTATCTTCATCCATTTTATCAATCGAATAATATTTAAGTACTACTATTAAACTATTAATTTAATACGCGGACGAAAACACATCAAAATACTGCGCAAGCTGTTGCACTACTACTATAATCTGCTGGCGATACTAAGCGGGCCGTAGGCCGCGCGAAGTTGTGGTATTACGTCACAAGCGCTCACGTGACTGTTAGCGAGACTCGATATTTTTCGAAACTTTGAATGCCTATAAAATCAAAACTACTAGGTACTTTTTAACTAAACAAAAACTAGTATATTTGTATACATACAGGCTTTACTGATACAACATTTCAAGCGATTTGGCATACCTAGTAACATTCTTCATTACTAGAACACCACATGCCGGGGCTGTCGTGCCGCCGGCAAAGTCGTGCGGCTTGGACATTCTGAAGCCGGCGGGCTAAGCCGCCGGCATTAAGCCGGCGGGCTGTGCCGGCGGGCCGCCGGCTTTGGTGTGTAGAGGCCATTTACTGTTTTTAGGATAGGTTTTTAATTCAGCCACTACGAACACTGTTTTTATTAGATGTGTATTTAAAAGTGCCTGTTGCAAGATTTAAACAATTTGTAGTAACATATTCAGTGTATTATTTTAACACATTCAATGCCCATGCATGGTGGTGCAGCTCACAGAGCTGGGCTGCCGCGATAACACCTTGCAAATTACAAAATTGTGTCATGGGTGCTGATAGTGTTAAGGGGTTTAATGTATGTATATTACAGTGTGCTAAGTGTTCAATATATTTATGGGCACAATGTGTGTAATATGCAAAATATTTAATCAAAAAACAACACCAAATAGTATATAGTTAGGCCTTAAAAAATAAAAATATGTACACCCTTCTAATGAATGAGGATACTATTTCAATAAATATATTTAAAATGTCTATTAAATATATTATATTTGTCCATCTGGTAATAAATATACCTAGTATCTTTTGTTTTAAGGGCATTTTTTTACACTTGTATGTTTAAATAATTTGTAAGTACTTACATTTAAAAAAAATACAAGTTATGTATGGTTTTCATTTACATTCTTGATATTATTATATTATACATATTGTAGTACCTTACTTTGTTATTTTATTTGTAAAAGAATAGATCTCTCCTAACCAGGTTAACCCATATGGATTTATCAACCCTTTGTAAGGTGTATTTTAACGCTTCACCAATTTTTAGCCAAGTCTATTCAGCCGTTCTTGAGTTATAAATAGTGTAACTAACACGACTTTCTTTTAAATATATAGATCTGAATAGTTAAGAAGAAGAGAACACACACTACAAAAAGGTTTTAATCTGACACAATAATGATGATGATTTTAGTTTTCTTTGATCGTCCACAACACTTAACTTGTAAACTGTCGTCGTAAACATTTGAAAAGATTTGATTCTTTCTTTACCTTTATGTATTTCGCTAAACTGGTGAACCACATTTCATCAAACATACCTAAGACAATGGGGGCTTTATTAAAATTTGTCGAAAGAAAATAGTAAGTATATGTATAAACCCAATATATTACCTAATTGGACGGAGGGCAAAGCTATTAAATCCTTCTATCATATGACTTCTGTGGACTTCAGCACAAATGTCATCAGAAATCTCCAAAGCAAGAAGTCAAGTCAACCCACAAATGCTTCAAACGCCGATATAGATAAATAAAATTCCTAGTTCCTACAATCTAAAATCCACCACCCCAAACATGATTGAATTGTAATAATTGTCGACATAAAACAACCACAAATGAATATGAGATACGCCCCGACGAATTCTAGCAAACCACTCCAGTGAGACAGTACAATATAATGCAGTTATTATAACACAAAGAAAATGGCTGTTTCCGCGAAAGTGTCATCATCATCTATAATGGCTAAGGCTGCGAAGAAGTCGAGCAAATCGCGATCGAGTTTAGATGCAATAGATCTTTCAGACCCAAAAACTGTAACGATCTGCGTGTTGGTGGGCATCATACTGATTATATTCTGGTACGCTCATAAAAAAGGCTGCTTTCGATTTGGACATAGATGCCGCCGTTGACTACAACAGACTAAATTCCGCAATTGAACTAGAAAATGTGATATTATGGGAACGGAACAATAGTTTCGGGAAACTATGGACGATATTCAACTCGCTGACTATAATAGTCAGTTGTATACAACTCAAGAATTTCGGAATATTGGTATGTTCGAAGACCCAAATGCGCAATCATTTAACTTAAAAGATTATGTGGACTTTGATGATCCCAAAGTTCATAAAACACTACTGATTACGACGATAGTGATGCTCGTATTGTTTTCGATCTTTTATTGGTACAAAAATGGATTTAACTTTTCAAGCCGCCGGCGGCGCCGTCGCCGCGTGCGTAGATGTAGCTGTGGTAGGTAAAGAATGATCTTAAAAAGTTTGACCCCCCATTCCCTCACCCCCAACAAAAACAGATTCAGCGGCAAAAGCATTAGTAACTTATTAACCAGTAGTCAAACTCTAATGCTCTGTGCTCTCCTTGGTACATTTCCTGTAAGGACCCGTGAAGACGTTTTTCAATAGGTACTTCCTTTGTTCAATTTGTATTTAAAATCAGTAAAAATATTATAATAAATAGACCTTGATTGCATACATACGAAGTTTTATTTATCTAATGATTACCAAATTAACCCTCTTATGCATAATAGAAATAACATGCACAATGCACATGCTAGCCTTAAATATTGTTGCCATTTTCATACCAAAGATAAGGACAAACGAATGCTATGTGAATTTTAACTTATGTGACTAAAATGCATAAGATGTTAAGTCATTGAACATTTTGTGGAATAAGAAAAACTATAATTAACTTATAATAATAATAAATCTGTGTTTGATGATCTTCACTCCCAATCGAGGCCATTCCTCCTGAAACAATTAAATAGAGTGTAATTAATAGATGAATGTTAATCTCGAGGCGGATTGCAGTTTGTTCATGCAGTTTTATCTTTCTACTAGCCGACCGCCAACAGCTTCGGTTGCTTTTTTTTCATAAAATATAGCCTATAACCTTCCTCTATAAATGAACTATCCAACACTGAAATATTTTTTTTAATCGGACCAGCGGTTCCTGAGATTAGCGCGTTCAATCAAACAAACAATCTTTATAATATTAGTATAGATAAAATAAATAAATAAATATTGCTGGACAATTTTACACAATGACATCTAGCCCCGTGGTAAGCTCAAAGCTTGTGTTACGGGTGCTAGATTTCTGATATACTTAATATAATATACATACATAGATAGATATATATATGTTACGGCTAATACCCGAAGTGATAAAATTCTCGTGTCACAGTTTTCGTTGCCTTACTTATCCGGTATCTATGAGAATCGGCCAACATCTATTTTTCATCCCCCTAAATGTTAGGGGTAGTCCACCCCTAATTTTTTTAATATAAATTATTTATATGGCAAAACAACGTTTGCCGGCACTACTTGTTATTTTATAGTGATTGACTCTCACTTAAGTTTTCTAAATTATTAGAAATTGGTATGAGAAAAATTACAAGATCACAACGTAACCTTGGCCCTCGAGTGGGAGCTCCCACTCGAGGGCCAAGGTAACGTTTGCCGGGTCAGCTAGTATTAGTATAGATATACTCTGTTAATTAAATATGTTGATGCTTACAACATTCCGTCCGCAGTAAGGTGCGGCGGTCAGTTCCAGTCGCCGCCGCCGCCGTTGCCCCACTCCTCCACGGCCGCGCTGGCCGGCTGACGCTCCCCCTCGCCTTCGTCCTCACCCTCGTCTTCTTCTTCTGTGAAATATATTATAATAAATATTGCATAATTTACACCAGATTCCCGCTGGTCAAAGAAAAAAATTCAGTTCAATATAATCCAAAATGAAATTAAAAGTAAGTAAGTGTCTATGCGCTTTCATCATCTCTTGGTGGACTCATTCGTTGATAAATCATTTATCTGGAAAGTTTGGTTCTCGCTGAGTTAGGTTTATTGCTCTGTCTGTTATACAATCCATTGTGTGAGGCCGCTAAGATCCTTTATACGATGGTGTTTGTTATTCTAAGTTATGTTTAAGTTTGAGTTTTTATTACAGGGTTGGCATATAAAAAAATTCAAAACGACTGATCTGATTGTAATAAAATATGGAAATAGTTAAAGTGCCGGGAAAGGACACAAGCTACTTTTTACCGCGTAAAAATATATCGGGGCAAAATCTAATATAACGCGGGCGAAGCGGTGAAGCGGCAGGTTAGTACTAATATGTACGGCCAAATCCGCGGGTGGAAACTAGTACATCATATTAGTGTGATATAATGACTGACGACAGCTTACCTTCCACATCAGCTTCTTCATCATTTCCATCTTCCTCGTGTCCAATATTTTTACTATCTGAAAGTGAAGGCAGTATAAGTAAAAGGACATTTATTTCGTACTATTCATAAATAGTGCAAATATTTAGATTAAAAAAAAACAATAAGGCAAGTCAGGATTACTATGTATTAGGCGACCTGCCGACAGCTTCGGTTGCGTTTTTCACTGCTTTCCTGATATATGAATCAATGAAATATTTTTCAAATCGGACCAGCGGTTCCTGAGATTAGCGCGTTCAAACAAACAGAAGCTTCTTTTCAGGTTCATTACGATTTAAATGAGTATTTTGTATAGATACGTAGATAACGTAAGCGAGTACTAGTATAATTATAAAAGAATACGCACCTTTCTTATTCTTAGCCTGTCCCATCATCTTCAGTATATGCTGCTTCTCCTTGGTCAGATGTCTCTTTCCGTTGAGATGATTAGTCATCTGCTCCGAGCAAGTCACCGAAGTCTGGAATTAATATGTTGTCATAGTTAATTATGTTGTCGAGCTTACCATGGGGCTAGATGCTGCTGTGTGAATTATCCAGCAATATTTACTAATTTATAGTAAGTATATTGGATATGGCTGTGTGTGTTGGCTAAGTGGGAGCACACTCGAATTTTATTGTTTAAACTCCATTCATTTCATTCTTTTCGAGTGTCTGGGTGTTATATATACTTATATGTATAACAAAAATATCTATCTATGTAGGTATGTATACATATATATGTATCTCAGAAATCTAGCACCCGTAACACAAGCCTCGAGCTTACCACGGGGCTAGATGTTGCTGTGTGAATTGTCAGGCAATATTTATTTATTTAAACAACCCAGTCGTTAATCATCATAGTATACCTTGCATATTTCACAAATCAGCTCAGGAGGCACTACTTTATTTTCAGCTGGCTTCGCAGTTTGATCTCCCGTGAGCGCGGCGGCTTTCGGTGGGTTCTTTTTCTCACGGCGAATAAGCTGTTCACTGGCGAAGAAATTATAGACGTTTTAAAATTGTAACATTGTAAAAATTTATGCCTCCAGCATATTTTAGGGAGAAAAGTTCGCAGGGTTTAACTTGCGCAATTAGTATCTTAATATCAGTTAACACAGTCTGCAAATAATCTCTTCTTAACATAAAAGAAAGTCGTGTTAGTAATAAGTATTATTTATAACAAAACACTGGAAATTGGTGGAGGTAGATTAGAACCAGGAAAAGGGCATAGGATACTTTTTACAGCGGAATAATATGAATATCACGCGGGTGAAGCCTAAGCGTTAAGCTAGTAAAAAATAAATTGAATAAGTGAAACTTACACACGAGCCTTCATTTTCGGACGCCGCAAAATCGGGTTCTTCGGTGGCTTTCGGCCCTCGACGATACTAGAATCCAAACACGACATATTATTAACCCAAAAATAATGTTAAATGGATATATAAATAAGATACTTAAATAAATGGAGATATTTATCGGTACTCAGCCGCTACAGGTAAAATTGTAACGACCAAAGAATCACTACCCTAATAACGCGGCAGGACATGTCAATTAAAAAAAAACTCACCTTCGATGAGACTTCCCCGAGTAATGCGAGTCGGCGTGAGAAGTGGACGTGATGTGCACGTCGCACAGCTCGCAGTACAGGTTGCGCGCCTTCATGGGGATGTTACTAACCTGGAAACAAACCTCTAACTAAATACTGCATTACATAGCTAAAACAATTTATGCCTTAACAAAGTGCACTAACATTAAACCTATAAAATCCCATTTAGTTGACGAAATTTACAGATTTCTATTCTATGCAGCTTTAATACAAAACTGAATAGAATTCTGGTTAATTAAATTCTCCAAACCTTACGTCTACAAATTGGAGATGTAAGGCAAGACAATATTGACACAATGTTATTGACCATTTTGGTGACGGTGTTCACATAAAATATGCTAGCATTTTTCTGTCAACAGATATCAGGTATTTCTATTGACAGCAATAACCAGCAATACTTAAAATGTAATTATTGTTACAAAGTCAATGCAAACTTACATAGGCATAAGATATGATCCTAAAACTGTGCATAAAGACATTTACAATCTGTGAGTTACCATAATTCACCCATTTAGAAAATGTGTCTTGAAATCAGCTTATTTATTTATTCTTTTTATGTGAACGGATAAGGGTCATCAAAATACCTAAGGCAATAACATTGTCAATTGTCTAATTGATAATTACCTCCTTAGGATTACTCGTAGGCCTGTACTGCGCCATAAATTTTTTTTGAGCCTTATAATGGTTTTTGCTGTTGTAATGAAGTTTTGCTGAAAATAAAATTATGTAAGATGATGAATAATAGTTATTTTCCTTTTATTATTAGTCACAGAAAAATTGCAATTATTATTTTATAAACTAATTTAGAAAAATAAATATTGTTAAAAATATTTACCATTAGAAAAGGAATCAAGGTTAAGGGCACACAGCCCGCAGTAGTCTGGGGTGATTAAATCCAGTAGATCATACGGCAAATCCTTAATGTACAGTGGGTTGATATCACAATCTGGAAAAAAGAATTATATCTCATATTTGCAGCAATCTAGTCGTATTTTGTCTAATACTAAATTGTGTGTGTTAGACACAGCAACAATAGTACTATTCAAATGAATTAATTAACTGTAGATAGATATCATGCAATATATTTTTGTATTTTTTTGGAATGTATTTTTATTATTCTGGTGTGCAATATAGTATAATTGTATACTAGCTTTCCGCTTGCGGGTTCACCCTCGTTTTCATATTTTCCTGCTGTAAAAAGTATCCTGTGTATTTTATTGGTTCTAAGCTATCTCTCCGCTAAATTTTAGCCAAATCAGTGCATGCATTCTTGAGTTATAAATAGTGTACTACATAACTAACACGACTTTCTTATATAATATAGATATTCTTGATTATTTTATGATAATGATATAAGGTAAGATGATGTTGTGCTTTATGTATAGAAGGGATGGTGGATATTAGATAATTACTCACCAAATAAGAACTTTGCACCATCATGCATCATAGCCCCTCTGCGAGGAGGTCTGATAGGGCCGAAGCCAAGTAGTGGAGGTGGCCCTCTTGGTGGAAATGGGCCGCGTTGTGGATACGGCCTCATCCTTGGTGGGCCGAACCCTCCCCCTGGCCCGTAACCACCTCTATAGTCACCATATGCCTCACCATACTGAGAATTCCTGAAACAGCAGAGTTTTTATTACACTTAAATGTTCGTGAGTTATACTATTCATTCATTTTATAAAACGGGACGGCAGGACGCTCACTCCTCCTGATAAAGACTGCTTTTGTTGTGGTCGAAAAGTCGAGAGTTGTTTAACTCCTGTGTTAATACGTAAGTAATTCCCGTTTTATAAAATGAATAGTAGAGTTCTGTATTATATTTAAATTTGAATGCAGAAAAAAAACAGCTATTTCATGTTTTATACTTGTACAACCCGTTCCCTCTAAGTTTGCCGGTCTGTGGAATGCGCGTATCCTCCCCCACGTGACAACAAAACTTATAATTTTACCCAAATATGTATGTACACAATTTTTATTGTTACAAGAACAATTGTTTTATTGTAGGGTTCCATCAAGTATTTTTCTTCCCAAAAGGGTTCCGTCCTTAAAAAAGTTTGAGAACCACTGGTCTACAGAGACTCAAACGAATGTCCTCATTCAACCTTGATCATACAGAACTGTTTCTTATTTTGCGAATATAAAATCTTTATCATTATTATACAATTTATTTAAATGGTGATAATTTTGTGGATGCAATATTGTGTACCGTAAAACACTCCAACATTGCCACCGAGGGTAATTTTGCCCGAAGACCAATTTTTAAGCAAAACTTTTAATAGCAAAAATATCTGAATACTATGGTAACATTTATTGACTTTGGTAGAAAATAGGTTTTGTGTTTAGCACCACTGTCTATTGGATGTAACGCTAACGTCACTCAGTAACTTGTTGGAACTCGTCAAAGACAGAGTGTATTTTTGCGGGCAAATTTTGGTGAAAATTCAAAAGTGGATTGTGCGTGATGAAGAAAACACAGATGAGTTTAATTTATATTATGTTGTACAAAAAACTTAAGGTATTATTATACCGTTATTGTCACTGATGCAGCTCTTGTATAACTAAAGTTATAAAGGTGGGCAAAGTTATCTAGTATTTTTGCGATCTACTATTGACAACATTGCCCGCAGTCAAAATAAGCTTAGGGTTGACACATCCGAGTTTTTTTTTTTTTTTGCTAATTATTATTATCTTGATTATTTAGATAATTTATTTTTATTATTTCTTAAAAGCAAGAACAAATCTCGAATTCGTCAAAGAAAGTCAAGACGAAAGATTGGAACCAGAATGTATTAAAAATAACACGGAATAAATGTTAATACTTGCATGTGAATCTGTTGAATCAAACATGTTACTTGAAAGTTTTTTAAATAATTCAATAGAAGATAATCTTGTTTTTTTATTAACATAAAAATAAATAAAAAGTCAAGAACAGTTTACTGAGATGTACCAACCCTATCACTTTACTAAAGGCGAAAAGCGAATTGTATGGAAAATGCTAACAAGGTCAGGGTAATTTTGCCCAACTAGCCTAACATGGATTTTGGTAGGAAACCTGTCATGGATTCGCTTTAATTTTAAAGTAATGGCCAGTTTTGGTCATAATTCTTCTACAGGTTTTGCTGTCAGCTAATTAGAGGCCGGAGGGGAGATATTTGTGTCAAAAATCAACGTGGGCAATGTTGGCAATAAGTCGAGATAACATTGCCCGCCTTTAAAAATAATAAAATACTTGATTTAATATTGACGAATAACAAAATCTAATAAAATAATACATGCAAAATATCCTATAGTTGCAGATGCGAATAGAAAATACTTGTGTCCCCATACAAAAAAATAACAAAAATTGTAATTATTCGAAAAATGTGGGCAATGTTGGAGTGTTTTACGGTATTGAGTTTAGTATCTATTTCTATATTTTTTATGGATATAAAAATTATAATTATGTTGTAGTAATGTTTGGTTTAAAATTATCACATAAGCTCTTTTTATTTTCATATTCCCATAGCCTTTAGTTTTACTGATATTGATTGGTCCAAGAAACAAACTACTCTGTGTGCCTGTTGTGATCAAAGTTAGTCCAACTTCCCATACAAAAATGGTTCATTGACTTTTAGTTTTAGTGAAGAGACTTTTTGAATGACAGTTTTAATACTAGGCTTCAATGTGCATAATTGATTTTACTTACATATAATTATTACGCCGGGGCGGAAATGTTGAATTATCGTACTCTTGTTTATCATTATCATCTTCATATTCATCGTTGTTACCTTCCACGTCAAGAGAGTAATCAAAATCGCTCATATTAATCTGTA
Source organism: Chloroclystis v-ata (assembly GCA_963691955.1). Classification (NCBI taxonomy): domain Eukaryota; kingdom Metazoa; phylum Arthropoda; class Insecta; order Lepidoptera; family Geometridae; genus Chloroclystis; species Chloroclystis v-ata. The sequence continues at coordinate 11,611,059 of OY829905.1, forward strand.
AGAATAATCTAAGTAAGAAACTTAATTATTAATATATTCTATGTAGTATTATACCTTTGTTAATTTGAGGATAAAATGATTACATACACCAACACCATGAACAATATCAATAAGTAGGTAAGTTATGTCCATATATGTAATAACTAGCTTCCGCCCGCGGTTTCGCCCGCGTGGAAATAAAAGTATGCTATGTTTTGTCTTAGGGTCTAAAGATTGTCTGTACCAAATTTCATCGAAATCGGTTGCGAGGTTTAAGCGGCAAGCGTAACAGACAGACAGAGTTACTTTCGCATTTTTACCTACCGTGTATCATAAAGGGTATATGAAGCCGAGGGGTGTGGATTGACCGCGGCGAACAAAATACAACCCCGAAAAAAGATTTCAAAAAGACGCACTTTTAATTTTTTTTAGAAAAATTATATTCGAATGTTTTTTAAAAACGTGACAACCCTAGATACAATGCGAATACGAATGAATGAAAGCTGTCTCATTCATTAATCACTGGACTAGCTCCGTCTCACTCACACTCACACCCAACGAATACGCTTAGCTACTTAGTTCACTAAAATTCATAACAGATGGCAATATGGTCCGATATAAGCTTTATCAAATTATTTTCTAACTCATAGTAAAATTACTGTTGGTGAACTATTTTATACATAAATAATTCATACTTTCTAGGTCTAGATAATATGGATTTAGGCTTAATAAGTTCTTAAAATATTTTAGAAGAGCATAATCAATATCAACTAGTTACCAATTTTATTCTGTGTCACTGGGTTAAAAATAGTTTTTACGCAAAATTCTACGTAGATTATTTCATTAATCACAATTTTAATTACTATAATACCTTTTATCTATCAATTTAAGACTTCGTCAGTAACAGGTAAGTATGTAAGTACATACCTTGTAGGGCCTGCTATGTATCAATGCTAAAATCTACATTTAAAGTTACTTACCTCTAGCGGTATGTTGGAATCCAATTCACGCACATTTCTAGAACACATCAGTCACATCACAGTTCACATCACAATCACAAAGCCACTAACACATTTTTACAACTATTTGTTTATCACTGATGAAGTAGGTAGGTAACTAGGTACACATATCTAATTTTGTTGATAACTGACCACCAAAATGGTACCTAACCAACGTAGTGTGGTTCAATGTGGTGCCCGCCCATTTGGATGCACGTTCTAGCTCGCTTCACCACAGAGCGAAGCACCCATAGGAAGGGAGATTCCTATGAGGATACTCCTCCGCATACCGTCTCCTCGCCTCCATAAGGTTACGGTCGGCTGCACCAACACACATCACCATGTCGTAATAGACGTTATTGTCGTACATCATTATCGCGCGGCTCAAATCACAAGACTGAATAAACATTCTTCACTAATACCTAAATAGGCAAATACATATTCGGGTTCCGTAAACACATTGAATAATCCAAAAGTTTAGAATATTAAATACATACCATACATAATAACGAATATTAAATCAAGGAAATATCTGATTGTTCATTAAAATAATATTTCACCATTAAAAACATACATTACATTTTTTAAACTAAAATCAAATAAAGAAATAATTGTACTGAACCATGATTATTTTTGCACCAAAATTACAAAGGGCGCCGCGTGCCGCACTTTCGCGTCGGCTCTCTTTGGCGGTAGTTAGAGGCGGTTTGTAGAAAAGGACGTATCTTACTACACTGTAATAGGAATTTGAACCTTATGTCAGTAGTCATATGTGCGATAGTCGCGTCTCAGTAGTAGGATTGTCGGACAATGCAAAGGGATTTCAATGTTTTCATTTTTCTGCTAGAAATGTTTTGATCAATTTTTTATTTAGTTGGAGTCGATTACTAGACTGAATAGGTACGTGTCGTGAGTTTGTGTTTCGTGTGTAGATTTCCTAACCTGTTAACTTTACTAACGTACCTAGTACCTACCTACCTGGACATGTACCTACTTTAGTGTTTTGTGTTGTACATAATTATGTTTAGTGTGAGAGAGTAGGTACGTACGAACAATGTGATTGATGTGCTACAGCAAAGCTCGAGGACAAGCATCCAGCTCATTTTTCATGTACACAAGTGCGAAAGAGTAGGTACGTCCAATTAACACAAGGACAGGAGCGGTTAGCTCAAAGCTTAAATTGAATGTGTTTAGTAAGTTTGTAAAATAGGTATTTTAGTTCGGGCCAGTGACCAGTGTGTGTTGCCAGTGATGAGATATGGATCCGAAACGTGGTGCTTCACCATCGGCCTCATGAACAGGCTCAAAGTAGCTCATGAATAAGGGCCTCCCTTGTCCAGCAGTGGGCGTGCTACGGCTGACATGATGAGGTATTTTAGTTAATTAAAATTGTGATCAAATAAATTACCTACGTAGAATTCTGCATACCTAGTAGGTATAGGTAACTATTTTTAGCGCAGTGCTACAGAATTTAATATTAAATTGAAATAAGTTGCATAATTTTCCACAAGATGTCGGGTAAATAAATACAATTTGTATTATAAAGTTACGTATTTAATAATTTATGAGTTCTATTGCAAATTGCAATAATAACACTAGACTTAGGCTTTATTGTGTTATCGATTTCATAAAACTTATTTCTCATCATACCGCCATCTATTAGAATCATAGTGAACCACTTAGATGAATGAACTTAGATGACCTTTGCGTGTGAGTATACATTCTAGGGTTGTCAACGCGTTGTAAACATACCGAAGGTGTAATTTTTTATGAAAATCTGAAAATGCGTTTTTTTGAAATCTTTTTTCGGGGTTGTATTTTGTTTGCTGCGGTCAACACGCACGCCTCGGCTTCATATACCCTTTTGTATATGTACATATATATAATTATAGTTGGCTTGGGTTGCAATGTAAGAAACAAAATGTAGAAACTTTGGTCAGCGTTTCTCTTTTTTTCAAAAATTAAGGTTTAGCGAAGAGATGTGGGTCATTCATATTTCAAAACTTTCTATTGGATTATTCTTACCTGGATTTTTAATCTTTTATTTATTAGCCTTCTAAATGCAAAGCAAGTCGTATTGTATTGTGTGGTGGATAAACTTCGTAAACAGATAAACACTATAATGATTATATTCTCTTTGATAAACACTTGCTTGCTCGCCCGATCGAATCAGTCAAATCCAAAGAGAATTTAATCACTAACGACTTCGATTCGATAAGTCAAATCAATAATCAAATCAAAATCAAATAATCAAAACATTCTTCTTCAGGGCAAATCGAAGCCGCAGCGCGTAGGTACGTAACTTCTTTGACATTGACAGTTACATTATCGAAGACATTGACAGAAACAAGCAGAAACTACTGTTTAAAATAAATAGGCTAAAAACGAATTTAGTAATTAAGGCGATTATCCCACTGCACCGTGTAATTTTATCTATGACGATTGGTGATTGATTGTATGCAATGCAAGTATCTCAATATTCATAGAAAACACGCCTGACTACACACTCCCCAATAGCAGGTCACGTCAGCCAAAATTATAAGAAGAAGAAATAGGTAGACGTCATCGTCAGGCAAACCCAAGTGTGGCCAGTATTCTTATTCTTATACATTATTTTTAGAAAATCATAATCTTTATTGTTTCAAGTTTCAACAATTATTGGTAGGTGTAATCTCCTTAAAAAATCACCAATACAATCGTCATAAATAAAATTACATTTGACCCCTTAATTTGCAATGCTGCTTGCTTGCATTGCAAATAAAAATAGATGCCATTTAGTGTACAAAAGATAGATAGATTAACACTTTATTGTAGGTACTTACTTTAAAATAAAAACAGAGTTAAAAAATAACCTAATAATTATCTTAAACTTAAAAAGTACATTATCGCTGGGAGCGATCTCTTCCAGGCAACCGTACTTCAAACTTCAAGATGATATAATACCTACCAGCAATAAATATCTGCGTACTCCAAAAATCTAGCTCAATGTTTTGAATAATAATGTCAATAAATTCTACCAATTTTATGCCCAGTGCCCAAATAATGTACAGTTATGAAAGAATGATGTGGCAACACTTTGACGACATACCAAAAACTAGACGTGCGCTAAACGTGTCCGCGGCTGGAGTGGAGTTACTCCAACTCCACTTGGCTCCGGACACGTTTCCCGGAGACGTCTCCGCGGAGTCGTTTGGATCCGTCTGGAGTAACAGCTCCTACATGTCCATTGGACCTGTTTGTAGGACACGTTTGCTTCGGATTCAACAAATAAAATTAGAGATATAATTACGTTACTATATTTGCCACTGATTCGTTGAATCCACCGAAACAAACGTGTTCTACTTCAAACAGATCCAACGGACATGTGGAGCTGGAGCCGTTTGCTCAAAACAACTCCGTGGAGTTGTTTTGAGCAAACTACTCCGCGGAGTAACAACTCCGCGGAGTTGTTTTGAGCAAACGGCTCCACATGTCCGTTGGATCTGTTTGATGTAGGACACGTTTGTTTCGGTGGATTCAACGAATCAGTGGCAAAGCAAATATAGTAACGTAATTATATCTCTAAGACAAGTACAGTGATTTTAACTTTTTATATCTTACGCAATCTGCACTGCACACATTATTATTATAGTATTATTTAACGGGTATTTATTTCGTGAAAAATAGGTAGGTATATAATAAATAAATAAAATAAATGTTTATTGCAATTACTTAAAGAGTACCTATATTAGGAATATTTTTTTTATTTATTTATTTATTAAGGCAAGGCCAACAGCACACACAACAAAAATTGTTTACAAAATCTTACTCAGACATAAAACATGAAACATGTGCCTATTATAGGCCAGCACAACACTTATAGGAATGACACAAACAACGGACAAAATTAAAAAAATATACAGTAGGATAAGCACAGATAAGATAGAAATTTTTTTTTAAATATTTATTAGAATTTTAATATTATAAGAATATTTAACAGGTTTTAATAGCGATCATAACACAACATTCACTAACTAATAAAAGTTATGTTTTTTAAACCACAAAGGTTCTCTAGAGAAATAAATAAACTTTGACTTTGACATAAACCGACCGAGACCTGCGCGACAAACGTGTCCGCGGAGGTGGAGTTGGACTCGGACACGGACACGCCAGAAACACCACTCCCCCGGAGTTGAATGCTTCCACTACTCCGGAGTGGAAGCATTCAACTCCGGGAGTGGAGACGTCTCCAGGAGACGTTTCACTCCGGAGTTACACACCTCTACCAAAAACCTTGTTGTTCTTGTTCTTGTAATGTAATACATATTTCACAAATCAATTTGTCCTATTTCTTGATTAATTCTATGAAATTGTAAGAATTTAATAATTTGTATTTGTAATGAATGTGCAGTTTTAATTTTGAAAAGAAGTATTTTTGACATGTATAATGTTTAAAAAACTGAAAGACAAGTTAGCTGAAGAAGTGAAATCATCACCTCAAAGAATTCAGCAATTTGCACAGGCCGCACAAGTAAGTTGTCTACATAACAGTCGCCCTCAGATGTGTCACTTTTGGTACTTACAATATTATTAAAAATACAAGTTGTGTTGACTTGAGATCATAATTTCCAGGCTGCTGTTACATCAGCTTCAAGCAGTATATCTGATATTACCAACAATGACCTCTTTTCTATTGGAGATAATGGTACGTAATGTTTATTATTATAGAAAATTATATCTTGATTTCTAAATCATAGATAAACAATTGATAAGTAGGTAATTCTTCAAACTAAACTAGACATTCTGGAATGAAAGGTATATAATGTTCAAACTGTGTATACAAAAGATGGTAATAATCTAGGAACAAAATCATATTGTGAATCAACCCAAATATTATTTGTTATTTACAGATACTTCAACAAGCAGTGCACCTCAACCGTCACCACAAAAACCACATTTATTTCAAGATGTATCCCTAGGTCAGGGGTGGCCAACTTGATCGGACCCAAGATCGCGTGTTCACTAAAGAGACCCTGTGCGATCTACCAATTACATACTTCAAGAAATCGAAAAAAAGTGGCCAAGTGCGAGTCGGACTCGCCCATGTAGGCTTCCGCAGCAATTGTTTATATGAAATAGTTTATGACGTATTATAAAAAAACTACTTAATAGATTTCGTTCAAACCAATTTTCGTTGTTAGTTTTTATGGTTATGTACAATATATATTTTTTCTAGATTTATCATCCTCTTATTTTAGAAATTAGAAGGGGGGGGGGGACACTCTGTTTTCCAATTTAGAAGAGTCTCACGTCCAAACTATTAAGTTTAGAATTAAATGATGTTAAAAACATTGTTATGATTTTTGAAGACCTATTCATAAATACCCCACACGTATGGGTTCGATTAAAAAAAAGTTTTTAAGTTTCAGTCCTATGTATGGGGACCCCTAAATGTAATTTATTTTTTTTCAATTTTTTTATGAAATCTTAGTGCGGTTTACGGAATACATCTACTTACCAAATTTTAGCTTTATAGCTCTTATAGTTTCGGAGAAAAACGGCTGTGACATACGGACGGACGGACGGACGGACGGACGGACATGACGAATCTATAAGGGTTCCGTTTTTGCCATTAGGCTACGGAACCCGAAAAATGAAATAGCATAGTTCAGTTCGTTTCCCGCTTATTGGTGATCGCGCGCCGACAACAAAAGACTACACTGCGTAAAAGTGCGTGAGTATTAAACAACTTGACGGAAGAGCGATTGAAGAATTATACAAAATGATGTGTCCAGCAGTAGGTGATTACATTGGGCAGTAGACTGTCCAACGTCTACTTATATATTTTTGCTTTGCTACGATCGACTGGACTAACAGTCGCGATCGACCGGTCGATCGCGATCGACCGGTTGGCCACCCCTGCCCTAGGTGAATCACAGGCTGAACTAGTTGACTACAGCCATGAAATGGTACAAATTAATACTCATTGAAATATAAATAATTACCCCTATTTATGTTCCCACTGCTGGGGCACAGGGACTTCTCTCTTGACGAGAGATATTAGGCCTTAATTCACTAAGCTGGCCGAGGCGGGAATGTCTTTTAGGTACTAACTGGATTTATTACAATTAAATTTATTCTATATTATTTTCAGGATAATTCAAGGCAAAGGAGACTGTCTAATAGCTCTTTTGCTAGTGACATTTCATTTAGACTGCCCAGCTATGATACTCCATCAACTTACCACTTGCAAGTAAGTTTTTCTTCTATATCTTTCTTGATTACTAAGATCCCTCATGAGCGAGTCATCTAAAACGCAAAACATCAAAGTAGCATAAGACCTTAAACGCTTATTGTCTGATTACTAAATTAGCTAAAATGCGTAAGGTCTAAGTAGCAAAATGCCTAAAATGCATTATGTCTGCTTAGCCTAATACCTGAACTTCATTATGATAAAGAAGCAGTATGCCTAAAATGCATAACATGCGTTTATCAAATTACCCACACTGCTTTACGTCTCAATAGTAATACGCCTATAATAGTTCCTCTCTCCCCCGTCCCCTAATTTCAAGTGTGATTTTATAAAATGTGTCTATAATAGAATATGTTTTTTTTAAGGAATAATCTGCAAAAAACGTACGCAATATTCGCCGATACTCCCCCTTTCTCACACGTTTTTTTTTTTTTTTTTTTTTATTATAAAAAATTTAAACCTGTCGCTATTACTGCGACAACATTTTCGCATACTTATAATTTAAATGGAATACAATAATAATAATAAAATTACCTAAATCATAAATCAATTCTAAAAATAACAATTAACATTAATTAAATTAAATAAATAAAATAGATTTTAAAGCTTTGCACAACAAAGCTATTAAATTATATTCTAATTAAATTAACACCTCTGGGCAATTTACAAGGCATTCGACAGACTGACAGACAATTCAAAAATCATTATGCATTTATAAAAATTATAATTTATTTCTCACACGTTAGATGGGATGATATTCGGCTTGACTCCATGCTTCGCGTAACTTAATAGAGTAGGTACCTAATAATTTAAAAAATATGAAAAAAAGTCCGTTTTATACATAAAACTCATAAAATAAACGAAACTAAATAAATAACACATTTTCTTCACTTAACTAGGAATTAACAAAAATCAATAATCTTAGCCGTCTTTATAAAAAAAAACATTTAAGGGGCGGACCTGGCGGGTTAGGTTCTCAAATCAGGCCTAGATCTCAGTACTCACGGAATCCCCGTGGTAAAAAACTATCAATTTCACAAAATGAAGCGCAATGCGCTCTCTTAAGATGTTTTCTCTCTATCTTATTTGCTCCAACCTGAGAGCCTTTTAATTTGGCATATTTTTTTGAGAAAAGCTAATTGCGTTTTAGACACAGTACAACTTAGGCAAACTGAGTTTAAAGTTTATTGCCACTCAGGCGTTTTACGTCTTAGGTGTTTCAAATCTTAGGCAATATGAGATTAATTAATTTAACTTATCAGGCATATCACTTTTTAGACATCCATGTTAGGCATTTTACTACAAAGACTAAAAGCGTTTTAGATGACTCGCTCATGAGGGACTAAGATGCATCAATATTTTTGAAATGATTACACATAAATCTAAATTAAGCCTGACCCCTGATAAGATAAATGTTTAAAAAAAAAAAAAAAAGCAAATTAACATGTGGCGCGGCGCGCCACATGTTAATTTGCTGTATCCTAAAGAAGTTATTTAGGATATAGCATATTAGTGCCTGTTTGAGACTATTATATATTTTATATAACTTTTGTAAATAACTATTGCATACCATAAAGGTTATTCTGATAAATTGTGGGGTTGGTATTCAAGTTAATAGGAATAAGTTAGGAAAATACATACATATATTATTTTATTATTATTAAAAAATGTTTTCAGTCAGACTTTGAAGTATCAGCTAGCGAGGCAGACGAAAGAGGATTTTCTGGAGGACCTGCAACTCTTGATCGAGTTACAAAAGAACAGTTATATTCTGCTTACAAACGTACACAAGAACGCTATAAAAAATATAGAAATCAATATGGAGATCTAGCTCGCCATTACAAATTGCTGGAGAGAGAGAATGCCAAGGCTAGGGTATGTGCCAAATGTCTCCTTAAGTCATTTCACTTTTAAAATTATCGTGAGTTACACTATTCATTTTATAACGGGAATTACTCACGTATTTGGAAAGGAGTTAAAACACTCAACGTTTCGACCACAATAAGAGCAGTCTTTCTCAGGAGGAGTGAGCGTCCCGCCGAGTAACGACAACTCTCTGCTCGCGCGCGCGGTTCTTACTCTTGAGTTTGTTTTCAGATATATTGTGTTAAGAGGCTCATTATTTGGAACTGAAACTAATTTGACGATTTTAGATTTTGTTTTGTATGTATTTATTTTACATTTATTTATGTTCCGCCATACATCTTAAACCAATAAATAATCCGAGTTAGATGAAAATTGGTAGATAAACGTTTAGACACACATGATAGGCTATCTAATTTTATGCTCCAGTTGTGAAAAGACGTGGCCCCCAAACAAATATACATATGCAACAATTTAACGCGGACGGATTCGCGGGAACAGCTAGTAATATATATTTTTTTTACTTATGGTCATTGTATCATGAATATTAAATTTAACATTAATTTCAGAGTGTGCTTGTGGAAACACAAGACAAAGCTTTAAGAAGAATATCAGAGCTGAAAGAGCAATGCACATTGGAACAAAGTGCTAAGGTATTTAATGTCTATTATCATAAATCTTAGTTGTTTTACATGTACCTAATTTTAAGTTAAAGTAGTTAAGTTAAGTTATTAAAGTTATCTCCCTTACTCAAAAACATTTATTTAGATAGGAGCGTAAAATAATCCACATGCCTTTAATATTATTGAAAACAACTTAGACGTACCCACACTCGCATCTAATGCGCAGTGCCTAGACTGAAGTTTAGAACAAAACGCCCTTATTTCTCACGATGTTTGCAATCACCATTAATGCATGAGTCAAAACTCCTTTCCTTTCGTTATTTCTTACAATTATTATAAAACAGTCGTTAACGCTGTCTGTCCGCTCCTACGTATGGTTATATCTTTAAACTACGCAACTGATTTTATGCTATTTATTTAAATACTTATTTAAGAGGAAGATTTATAAGTATAATTAGGTTCCCGAGGCAAAGCGAGCGCTAGTGAATAATAACTTATTTTAATTTCGTTTCCAAACCATTTATGGTGTAAATACGCATTATCTTTTTGATTTCAGGCCCATCTTGAAAAAGCACTTCGAATTGAAATTGACGAGAAAAACATAAAAATTGATACATTGAATACTAAAGTAAATATTTTGCAAAATAAAAACGATTCGGAAAATACTGACCCTGACAATGACGCTCCTTTAATAAGTTTAACAACAGAATCCAATACTAGCCCTGCTGAAGTTCCTGCACTCTCTTCAGACATTATAGTACTCAACAACAAAATTGAAAAAATGGACCAATTATTGAACAAGTACAAAGAATCACTTAAAGTCGTCAAAGATAAAAATTCACAGATGACTGCAGAACTTCAAATTTTATCAGTTGAGATCGAAAACAAAAATAGACAAATTCAGGACTTAGAATCAAAAGAAGAACTTCTTAATGAAGCCCACAAAAAAATTCATGATTTGAACGAGGCAAATGAAGAACTCCAGAATCAAGTAAATACATTTGAGTTTTCTAAAACGAAAGAACTATCTACTTTGGAAATAGATTTACAAAAAACCAACGAAGAAAACACTACATTACTTAAAAAAATTGAAGTATTTACAAAACGAGAAGAAGAAAATGCTATTTCGCTTGCTGAAAATAAGTTAAGTATTCACAAAGAATTGGAAAGTAAAGAAGCTGAAATTAAGTCTCTTAAGGATGCCTTGTCTATCTGTAAGCAAGAAGTTCAGTCACTAAAAATAGTAGTGGATGATTATAAAAACAACGTTTTGTCATTAGAAGGAGATAAAACAAAGTTAAATAAGGATTGTGCTGAATTGACTACCACAAGAGTTAAAATTGATGAAATGAACTCACAATTACAGGAACTTTCCAAAAAATGCCTGTCCCTAGAACAAATGAAATCAAAGTCGGATGAAGAACACAAATGTCTGCAGTTGCAACTCAAACAAGAAACTGCCGAAAAATTGGCAATGATTGATAGAAATATGTACTTAGAAAGTAGAAACTCGCAATTAAGTGAAGAAAACACGAAAAAAAGCGCACAAATAACAAATTTGGAAAGTGAAGTAGTGGCTCTTTCAAATGACAAGGTTGATGCAGCATCTAAAGATGAAACAGAGATTACGAACCTAGTCACTGAGGCTCATATGTGGAAAACAAACTGTGGAAAATTGGAAGCTGAAATTCAAGAAGAAAGGGAAGAATTGGTTAAACTACAAACTGAAATAGAAAAACTTCTTACTAACCATGAATTACTTCAAGCTCAAAACGTAGAATTCAGATCAACTATTGCTAGCTTAACAAGCACTAATTCTAAACTGGAGCAAGAATCCAAACAACAAAGTACTAAAATAGCTAAAGTTCTAAAAAATATGTTACAAGAAATTAATAAACTACGTCATTGTATTTCTCTTACGTCTAATGAAACTCTTGCAATTATCAAAGCAAATAAAGAGTCATTCAACTCTTTTGGCCAAAATATGAATAGTATTATTCATAAATCAACACAAATGGAACAAAAATATCTAGATTTATCAGCTAAATATAGTAATATAACCCTTGAATATGAAAGCGTCCAAAACGATTTGATAGAATCACAGGCAAAAATATCTCGCATGCTGTCAGAAAATATGGCACTAGATCAGAAAATCACGCAACTTAATAAAAAAATTGACCAAGAAGAATTGGAATTAAAAGATAAAGCTACTAATGATTATGACCATGCATTGATAGATTTAGAATCCTCAAAAGTAGAAATTTCGAGGTTGACCACCAAGATAGAATTAATTGAAACTGAAAAACAAAACATGCAAAGTTCGTTACTTGCTACCGAATCTAATGAAAAACAGCTACATGATAAAATAACTACATTAGAAAATCAATTAAAAGGACTCAACAATGATTACAGAAACTTAACACAAAAATACGACGAATTAGTAAAAAGTGCTCAATCAAATAATAAATTAATAGAAAAACTGAACAAAGACATAGAAGTGGATTCTAAAGCTTATCAAGACATTGAAAACCTGTTAGAGACAGAAAAATCTGAACATTCCATTAAAGCTAATCAGTTGAGCCAAATATGCAAAGAAAACAATGAATTGAAAGATAACATTATAATTTTAGAGAATAAAAATAAAGAATATGCAGAAAATCAAGAGAGTTCTAAGAAAAAACTTAGCGAATTAGAAGAGTTGCTAATGAGTTCAAACCACTGTACTGTTATGGAAAAGGAACAAGTTGAAATAGAAAGAAATAAGGTAATTGACGCTATCGAGATCGCTGAAACAAATAGCTTGAAACTTATGAATGAGATTGATAACTTGAAACAACAAAATCTACTTGCCAACGAGAGTATAACTAAATTGAACTCTGATCTAGAAACAAAATCAGAAGATTTAGAAAAGAAACTCTTACAAATTATCGATCTCGAAGCTAAAATTTCATTATTATCAGAAGAAAATATAAATCTTAAAAGTGCAGCGTCTACGTTCAATTTAGACATTAAAAATCTAGAATCGGAAATAAACGAAATTAAAAAATCACATACTGAAATTGAATTAGAAAAAGATCGCCTTAATAATATAATAGAGCAGTTAGAAAGCAAAGAATCTATAATTAACAATACGATAACAGACACTAAAGATACTCAAACTGAACAAAGCATAGAGCATTCCGATAATAATCTTATAAACATTGGAGAAAATACATCGATGTTTGAGAACAAATGGGTGTTAGAAAACAAGGAATCAGCTATGATAACCACTGCTCCGCTGAATTTAAAAACAAATTCACAAGAAGATTTTATTGAACAATATACAACTCTAAAAGTAAATTACGATACATTAAAAGATGACAATAGGCGGTTGCAATCAGATATTGAAGGTTTACAATCGTATATGACAAAAATTTCAAAAGAAAATAGTGTTCTGAATGACAAACTCAGAGAAGTTATTGCCTCAAGTGAACATTCCATGGATAGTGATCAAATATCCAACATGAATGAACTGAAATCACAGCTTCAGTCAGGCAAAGAGAAACTTAATGATCTAATAAGAGAAAACTCATTACTTGTTGAAGAAAATTTAGAACTAAAGGATCAAATTAACTCTCAAAACTATACAAAACCCCTTGATATAAGCAAAAACGTTAATAACAATCAAAAAGAAAATGAAGATGTCCAAGAAAAGTATCACAGCTTATTACAAACCAATAAAGATTTGACGAATCGTTATATGGAATTGGAACAAATGAATAGCACTTCTAGTGGAAATATGGTACAGTTGCAAGAGAAAAATGAAAAATTGAAACGTTCAAATGAGAAACTAGAAAGGAGACTTGATGAAGCACTTGTCAGTTTGAGACACCTGCATTCTCTGTCAGAGAATACAGAGTTAGAATATTTAAGAAACATTTTGTATGAATATTTGACTGGAACAGGGGCACATTCCGTCACTCTAGCTAAAGTTTTAGCTGCAATTGTGAAATTTGATGAAACGCAAACTCAAATGGTTCTCCAGAAAGAAAAGGAACGACAAGGCTTTGTAAGTACATAATAAGATAAGATTTATTTGATAAGAACTGAACTGATCTTATGTGACTGATGAAACAATATGGAATTACTTCATAATGGTTACTTCATAATGTTAAATTTAACTGTATGTATTATTTTCAGCTGCGGCAACTGGGTATCATATGATATTCAACCAACTGTGAGGAAAATGATGAAGTGTCAATGCACTACTTGAACAATTATTATAAGAATAATTAGTTTCTTGTTCAATAGGTGAAAAAAAACTACTTGAAGAAGTCAAAATTGGATGCAGCTACTGTGTAAATAATTCTTTAAACAAAGCATTCTTTAAGCATTTTGGCTGAAATTAATTTTGATAATGATAATGCATAATTTTTATGACTTATTAATCTACTGCTTGATTAGTTTAAACCAAAATTATGATCAAATAAATTGACATCAGTTAAATCTTGAGTGGGGCATTCTTTTGTTATTATGATTAAAAATAAAATGATTAGTTAGTCAATTATTATTTCATCTAGTTTTAAAATGATTGATTATATTGAAGTCCAGCAGAAACAGGCTGTTTTTGTTGTATGGAAGACTTTTCAGATACATATTAATGTCTTTATTATCTATCATTGTAAAGCAAAATTGTTATATTTCTAAATTTTATTTGTAATAGTAACATTGTGTATTCATAGTTTAAAATTGTATATCACTTCTTGGGCTGCCCTCCATATGTTGTAAACAGTATAATAAGAGATTTTATTGCCAATTAATTATTGTATATTGTTTCATACTTTTATAAGAAGTGGTGTATTGTTTGCACTAACAGTACCTGGTAACTTAGTATTAATTGCAGAATGTGACAACCTTTCTGTAATAGATTTGGAAATATTTTTATGTTTATGGTGCTTATATAAGATTAATACCTACAAAACAATTAATTCCGTGTGTTTAATATGTATGATAAAATACCTAATTGTAATATAATATCCTTTAGGAATGACTAACACTCAGGTGCAAGTTATGAAAGTTAGTGTGGAATTATACCTACAAAACAATTAATTCCGTGTGTTTACTATGTATGATAAAATACCTAATTGTAATATAATATCCTTTAGGAATGACTAACACTCAGGTGCAAGTTATGAAAGTTAGTGTGGAATTAGATATGCTAGTTTATAAATTTAAGCTACTGTAAGAAGTTCACTACCACAATTATATTAAAATCCCCCAGTTGAACCATAGAATGGTACCTACTTAAAAGGTTTTGTAGCATTCTGTAAGTATCTATAATAATTATGTAATAATGAATATTCCATGTTGTTTAGTATGTAACTTAATAATTTAATAATCAATATTTATTATATTATAAATTAGACTAATTCAGAAATAAAATTATGGCATATAAATAAAACTTTTATTTTTTATACCACTCCACTATCACTTCCATCATCAGAATCACAGGAATCATCACCAAATAGGCTGTCATCATCAAACTTCAGTTTGTCTATATTGTCGGCAATGTCTTGTATTTTGGCTGCTAGTTCTTGAGAAATTTCTCCATTTTCTTCTTGCTCTTTATTGATTTTCCTGGAAAAAAATCATAAATATTTATTTAATTAGTTAAGATGTTAAATGATGTTAAGGACTGAGCTGTATTTTGGTGATACTCTGGTAACTAAAAATGTTATGCATTATTATGGTTTATGGTGTTATTCAATGATCATGGTGAAAACTTAAATATCAAATCTTCGTGCTGTTTAAAACTCAATAAACTTTTTAAATTAATTGTAGGTAGTTACTAGCTTACTAGTTACAAATTATAGAAACCTACAACTTAGTGTGAAAGTAAAAATATAAAAACCTTAACAAAGTGCGACGTTTTCTTTCTGGCAATCCTTTCAACATGGATTTGTAATCAGTCACCTCAGTCTCGGGTTCTTCTACAGCATCTTCAACATTCTAAAATAAAAATAAGATTAATAAAATGTGAGTTTCAACCAATCAGTGTGTAAGAATTTAATTGCACCATTTCTTTATTTTCAATTGTAATAAAGATTTTACACAGACAGACCAGTAGTATGTTTTAAGGTATGCATCATTTTGGTGCAAGGGCCAAAAATCCATTTTTCGTCGCCTGAAGGGCCGCAACCTACTGCAGGTTGCAACAAGGGTAAATGGTAAAATTAAATAGAGTACTCAAAGGACGCTGATTTCGATTAAATGTACCAACTGGATCCGCAAATAGATAATAATGCTAATAGAGAAAACGCGAAAAAGAGAACTGCAAATAAGAAGTTATTATTGATATTATAATTTGCTATGGCCTCCGAGGTCCGCAAGAAAAGACCCGGGGGGCAGTTGAAGACGTGTTTTAAAGTATAATGTCTGGGGAAGTTGTTATCTATTATGTACTGTAGTCCATAATGTTATTATGATAAGGTCAAACTTGTGTTTGGAAAGGAACTTAAATATTTTATATTACTAGCCAACCCGCCGTTTTTGTGATCTACATACATATGATTTATTTTATATACTTAACAAAGCCAATAGTCTTCCTCAATAAATGTACTATCCGACACTGGAACTTTTTTCATAACCAGCCAGCAATTCATGAGATTAATTCGTTCAAACAAACTCTTCAGCTTTATAATTTAAGTAGTATTTACCTCAGGAGTTTTGCAACATTTTGCACAAACATTCTTTACTTTAGCACATGGGTTGCATAGCATGTGATATGCATGTTTTACTGTTTTCTGATCACAGCCTACGCATTTACGTGCAGCAGTTAAGGGCTTGTATTTCTTATACTTTATTTTCCAGTCCAGGATATCTTTACATCTCTTGCAGACACCATTTATTTGCAGTGAATTTATGAACTTTGTTCTGTGGCTTGTATCATGCAGGTCATTTTTAAATACGGTTCTGTTCTGATGTTTTTGAGCTCTTATTCTATTGTTACTACCCCGTGCAGTACTCATTTTGATATTAAGTTGTAAAGTAAACTCTCACTTTTTCCGTGAATTGTTTGACCAGTGTATGATAAAAATAAAGTTAATTGTGTCCTTAGACCACGAAACGAAAATTAATAAGCTTACGCAAGTTGGTGTAAGATCTGAGAACTAATTTATTAATTCTACAAATTCAAAATAATGTGGTTATTGTGAATTTGTGACGAAAATGAAAACATAACCTAAATTATCTGACAGCTTCGTGCCGTGTGATTGTGACATTGACTTTTATTACAACAACAATGAAATGGCATTGTAGTAACTTGACATTGACATTGGCGGTTGACAATATCCCAATAGCCACTCACGTTCACCTCAATGAAGAAGAAATGGCGATGATCACATTCATCACATCACAAGTACAAATCAGCTGATATTAAAAACATGACCGTTTCTACCCGAACACTTATCAAAATTGCTGCATGGGGTGGAGTTATAATAAGTACTACGGGATTTATTTTACAAGGTCGTATCGTAGATAGAGTCAGAAATTTTGATTACTATAAAGCTGCACTTAAAGAATTGAGAGAACATCCAGGTGCGGTGCTCTACCTAGGGGAACCTATCAAGGACAGAAGTTTTAAACTTAGTGACTCCGAAAATAATTTTTCTGACGGGCAGAACGCTAGATTCTCTATTCCGGTTTCTGGACCTAAAGATAGAGGCACTTATTATTTCTGGGCGATAAGGGAGGAAGGACAGTGGAGTATTACAAGAGCTGAATTAGAATTGAAATCTAAACCAGATTCTCGTTTAGTAATTCGTAAAGAGAACAAATAAAATTGGTACCTACCTACGTATTTAAATCAAGTAAGTTTTAGTCTAAAATACATATAGAGATACTCTTAAAGAATTTCAGCTTTTTATAGAATGTTTAATTGCCTAGGGGGTTGGAACTCCCATTTTAATAAGTATTATTTTTTTCAGAACCATGGAGAAGTTTTTGGGAACATCAAAGGAAAGGTTTTTCTTTCATAATACACTCTTGTGCTTGGTAAAAGCATTACAAGGCAAAAACATAACTGTGGATCTAAGGAATGATTCTTATGTTTGTGGCTTCATAAATTCTGTGGATGGGTAAGTAATATTTTTATCCGGATAAACATTATTATTCATAGTCATAAAATCAATTTATAATGTTCATTTATTAATTTTTGATTTGTAATTATTCATTTTGGTACTGCTCTTTATGGTTAACTGTGGTTCAACTGTCGTTACCTTAAACTGGTTACTAATAAAAATAATACTTTAATTTTTTTTCAGGTATATGAATATTTCTTTTACAAATGCTGTCTATTGTGATCCTCAAGGCAATGAATATTCATTTGATAATCTTTTTCTTCAATCAAGGAATATTAGATATGTACACATTCCTGAACAGGCAAGTATTTAACCCTATTTATTTAACCATTTATAATTGTCCTAAATGTTTTGTAATAGTTCTTAATATTTATTATATGTCTCAAGCTGCTTTTTTCTATGATTTGTCCATTTACATCAATTTAAAATTATAACTATGTAATTGAATTACACTTTAAGACTATCTGTGCCCATGACACACACATATCTATGGTGTGGCAGTGGTGCAACCTGTCGAGCTGCAGCACCAAGCATTGGATGTGCTATATTAAGAGCGAGTAGGCAGTGAAAATCGCGGCAGAAACGACTACGAGAGTTGACAACAGCGACCGCGTGCCCCACGTGGCGCTGGCGTATCGAAAATATTACGCGCAGCGCTAACCAGAATTAGTTGTGTAGCCTACAATCATAGATAAACCCCACTAGATACCGCATGACAAGCGACGACCGCGCGCCAAACATATGGTTAAATCAACCATTATGAAAAGCCCCGCCTCGAAACACGGCTTTAGTTGCGACCAAGTGTCAGACCCGTGAACTTCATATACGCTTCTATAGTCTAACGCAAGTGAAGAGGTCAGCATATAATGGCTACTCGTACAAAGGATGTTCACTTGTCTCTTTTCCGCATTGCGCTTATTGCACTCGTTGTCCTTCTCGGCGAAAGCACGTGTAACGTTAGTGATGTAAATTCTAATCGATATCGTTAAAAATGATAGACGACGTATATAAGCGGGTCTCTCGTTATTATTGTATGTAAAAATAAATAAGTTATCCATAAACCGTTTAAATATGTTTATTACTTACTCACTCTGTCAAATGAATTATTTGTGATAAATTTTTCTAATATTATTTTTAAATTTTTAAGTTCTACAGGTTTTGTGTATACCAAAAAATAAATACATATCTACCTACCTACATGATGCTATTTGCTACAACGCCTTTGTTCCAGTCCCCGCAACCCGCATCTTCCTCCAATTTAGGTGCGTTTGAATCGGGACAAAAGTATTCTAATGCGGTAATCTAGTTTGGGTGATCTGTGCATACAATAGACCCTATTATTGTAATCTGAAGCAATGCGTCAAATTTTTACACGTCAAATAATATATACAAAATTGAAATGCGAAAGTAACTCTGTCTGTCTGTCTGTTACGCTTTCCCGCACCTCTTTACCGATTTTGATGAAATTTTGCACATACAATCTTTAGACCCTGAGAAAGAACAGACTTTTTACCGCTGAAAAATACATGTTTCCGCGGGAAAATATATGCTTACGCGGGAAAATTCGATTTGGATGAAATTTAGTATTAAGATAGTTGCAAATAAAAGTATATGGCGAGAGACTTTCTACCGCGGAAAAATACATGCTTCCGCGGGAAAAGATAATAATACTTACGCGGGAAAATTCGATTTGGATGAAATTTAGTATTGAGATAGTTGCAAATAAAAGTATATGGCGAGAGACTTTCTACCGCGGAAAAATACATGCTTCCTCAGGAAAAGATAATAATGCTTACGCGGGAAAATTTGATTTTGATGAAATTTAGTATGGAGATACAAAGTTGCAAATAAAAGTATAGGGCGAGCAGAAGTCGCGCGGGGGCAGCTAGTTATAAATGACAAACTATAATAAAATTGGTTCCGCCACAGAATATTATTAGTTAGTACGGCGCACGGAGAAAATTGTCATAGGTCCGTTCAGCACAACGTCTCGCCCCGCACTGAATTGAAGGGCCCGCGAAGGGGAAGATCGCGCATTGCGTGTGTCGTTTTACGTAAAAAATTCGTTAAAAATCGCTGGGATTTTTTTTCGAAAAAGTAAGCTCAGGAGATGATTGGTATTCTTTTATTCTATATGGTGATGAAAATTAAAAAATCTTATGATTAATAGATTAGGATTTAAACGGTTCTTGCTGAAAAAGTAGACGGTATTTTACACTATTATTTCAGGTACTTAAAATAAAAAAAATGAAATTTCGGCCTCAGGAGATAATGCCTTATATGGCATAGATTATTGTGTAATTTTTTCAAAGCGATTCCGTTAAAGAACAAGGAAATAAATGGTTTCTGCTGAACCCAAATTTACCAAATTCACATATATCTAAGCCTTAAAGTGGGTGTATTTGTGTTTAATAAAAATATATGTATCAATGTATCAGATCTCTTAATCCAGAAGAAAATCAACAATCTAGAAGCTTCTAGCTTGCCATGGGGCTAGTTGTTCCTGTGTAAATTGTTCAGTTTGACGAATTATTTTATTTATTCTTTTTAATGTACTTATATACTTTTTTATTTTTTTAGATGCCAATATTACCCACTATTAGACATGAACTTGGATATGACAGAGTGACAGCACCAAAGAAGCCTGCTAAGAAATCTAGGAAAGCTCAAAAAGCCCACAAGCAGCACATGCAAACTGTAGCCTTATTAGATACATAGATTAGTTATCCAATAATGCAATTAAAACTGTTGACAAAATATAATTATATGCTAATTTTTTTTATAATTTACATGCAGATGGAATTACGAAATATATGATTGCGGCATTGGGAATAGGAACTACCGCCTTAATAATTTATTTCGGTGTTATTTTTTATACAACATTTCATAAGCGCATCTATTGGTAGTAAGAGTTGCTTTGCATACATTAAGTTACGCTAGTTTTATGGGTGTACTTTATTTTCAGTTTTATCATTATCATTACAGCATTGACATACCAATATAAAAGTAAAAAGTAAACGTCAATTTCAGATTAAAGTTTGAACCCACAATCTTGTGAATGAAAGTTGAATGTGCTTTGCCCTAAAATCATAAAAAATCATTATATTATAAAAACATTTATTTAACATCTAAAAAAACTAAACATAGAACCTACATTTGTACACAATTTTAACACCAAAAATATTTTTAAACATACTTAATACATAACATTTGTAGAGATCACAAAGGAAAAGTTTCGTAGATAAATTCTTCCTAGGATTTAGCATCCATCAACAGATGTACAAAACTCTTACATCTAGTACAGGTACATACATAGATACTAGAATAAACCTTCCGCCGATTTTCTATTGCAAAATGGATACAGAATAGATAAGAGAATATGAATACTTCTTATATAATACTAGCTGACCAACCCGCGGGTTCGCCCGCTTTATTCACAATGGTGAGACCTTGCAGTATTTTATACGTTCCTGGGCTACTACGACTATTTTATTTTAAAACCAAAAGCACCTAAATCGGCCCACCCTTTCTTGAGTTAACAACGAAAATTGGCGTTGATTTATATAATTTAAGTTAGTGTTCTAAACATGGGTTTTTACCCTGAATTAAGTGAATAAGTGTTATTAACATGATGATATTGATGATGATCCCTTTTTTCATAAATTATCTTAATCAAAACAACAGTACCTGATTAATTATATTCACTAGATAATATTTACACTCGTAAATGGCAAGTAATTTACTATAAATTGTAATTGGCGTTACTTAATTTGGCTGATTGTTTTGATTATTTTCAGCAGTAAAATTTTCACCATTTGTCATATTTATAGAGTCACCGGTCTGAGCCGAATTTTCATTCTTTTCTTCACTATTAGGAAAGCCATCGGTGTTTGAGGCATATGTGGGCGAAATCTCTGCGTTTGGCGGGACGTAAAACTTATTAATTTTGACTGCTTGATACTCCGCGTCAGAATTTGGCTCATGCTTTGATATAACTCGCTGTAGGTATATATTCTGAGAAGCATAATTCTGAATGTTATTGATGGCTAAATTCTTAAATTCGTAATTTTCTGGAGTACTGGGCGATGGTAGATTTTTACGGTGAAGTTCGTATTCTAATTTTCCGTTTGCTAGAAATGTTTTTTGTTCGGTGAGTTTTTCGACGCTGGGTTTTTGTATTTTTTGCGTTATCACAATATCTTTGTATTTGGAATGTCTATCGCTGCGGGTGACGGGCGGCATGTTGGTGGGGCGTTGGAACATGTCGGAGTCCTTGTAGGGCGCGGGCGGCGGCGGCGGGTCGGGCGACTTGCTGCACAGGAAGTTGGACTGATTGATGCTGGCGATTATAGACGTGGGGCTCGGGGACGACTGCGTCACGCTGGGTCGCTGCACTGCGTTTGGATTCAGAGAACCTGGAATAAAAAACAAATAAATTAGGCTAGGTATTAAAATAATTTGTTAAATTGTGAGTATAGTAAATTGTAGTAAATTTAGATTTTGGAGCGTAAAATTTAGATTTTGGAGCGTAAAATGAGTTGTGATGGTATGTAAACTATCTGAAGAAACGGAATATGAAAACTTTATATTACCTATACATAGTAGGTACCTTTAGTCATAAGCCAGTATGCCGGTTGACAGAGCACACGAAAGGGCGGAAAATCTGAACTCTAAATAAAAACAATCTCTAAAATCAAACTAACTTACTCCATGACCGACCCTAACAGATTTATCTTCTATATAAAAATAAATCGGGTTTTCCTTCCTGACGCTATAGGTCTCGAGCTCCGTGAGGTAATATAGTAAAGCCTCAGGGCAGAATGCTAGTTATTAGTATATATTTTATGTTATTGAATAGAAAAAAGTAACAGATGTGAATTACCTTGTGGCTTATACTTGGCCAGCTGAGCATAGACCTGCTTGATGCGTTCTATGTTGACCGTGGATGCGTCCGCGTGGTCCACGATGGGCAGCGGGTAGTCGCGCCCGATGAGGCACTTGGCCGCCTCCTGCACCGCCTCGGGCGCCACCCACGGCTCGTGGATGTAGCGGCTCGGCATGTTCTTCAGGGCTGGTATGTATCGCCTGTAATGTATATCATTTTAGGGCAAACCGCAAGGTTATTCGCATTTAGCTGTTACTGTAAAGGTGTTCCAAACATAGCGCGGCATTTGAACGCGGCGGCCGCGCACTTTGCGCGCTGTGTTTGGACACACCTTTACTTGCACAATCACAATACCTACATATTTTTACAACACCGCAGACAAAGCCACGGGGCGGTGAAATATCTAATATAAATAAATAAAACAATATGCTGGACAATTCACACAGCAACATCTAGCCCTGTGATAAGCTCTAAGCTTAAGGTACCTAATAGAAATTACTTACATAGATAGACATTTATATAACACCCAGACACCCGGAACAACAATTTGCAGATCATACAAATGTTGTCCCGAGGCGGGAATCGAACCCGCAACCTCTTACGTCGCAGGCGGACCTTCGCCCGATGCGCCACAAAGGTCGTCTGAAATCTGTGAATGGCGAAAAGCTACTTATAAAAACATACCTGATGAAATCTCCATTAGGATCCGTTTTTCGTCCGAACCGCACCGGACAGTAGCAGTGGAAGAACTGTTGGAAGAACGACGAGCAGGACAGCCACATCCACATGCCCGCGTTCACCGACCAATCAGCGTCCAGCAGGAGCTCGTCGAATACCTGCAATTTATAAATAGAATATTTTAAATATTGCGCGCGAAATATTTCTTTTCTATATCTAATCAAAAAGAATGTGTTGTATGCGTAGGTCAAGTCTATTTTTTTGTACTGTTATTTGTAAAAATAAAGTGCTGGTCCATAAAATTTTCCAATGTAGGTCGTGTCTATGCATCAATCATAACATATCATCTAAGCTTAGACAATAATTGTTGTCAATTATGAGCAAAATGAAACTGAGCCATATTTATTGACCTCAACGCTCCTTCTCTCCAAGCTGGATGGCGTCGATCCACGGGTATCTTTTTAACCTTAAAAGTTAAATTTATCGGTTTACCTTCATGCCTTCTTCCCAGGAGATCCACAGGTCGCCTCTAGTGAGGAAGCAGGCCACGGCGTGGCGCGCCAGGTGGTGGATCCAGCCTTCCTCTCTCAGCTGGATCATGATGGCGTCGATCCACGGGTATCCTGTTTGACCCTGCAAATTATATATCTATCAGATTTTTTTATTACCTACACAGTAACAAATAAAATAAGGTAACTACTACCGTTTCACTTTCAAAAAATTCGTGAGTTATACTATTCATTTTGTAACAACGAAGACGCTTTGTGAGAGGAGACGAGCACGGCGGGACGCTCACTCCTCCTGATAAAGACTGCTCTTGTTGTGGTCGAAACGTCGAGAGTTGTTTTAACTCCTGTGTAAATACGTGAGTAATTCCCGTTGTTACAAAATGATAAGGTACTACCGTTTCTAAAATAAACTACTAACATTCCCCCACTTAGCCAGTGCCTCCATGTTCTTCTCCCAGGGTATCTGCACGCAGATGGGGTTCCCCTCCATGCGGTCGAAGTTGGGGTTCCTGGTGGCCGCGCAGTAGAAGAACTCGCGCCACAGGATCTGTCCGTGCAGAGAGAGCGGCGGACGCACGCGCTTCACTCGCTTGTACAGCGCCGTCAACTGCGAGTAGAACAGGCGGGTCGACAAACAGCCGAATCTGAAATTTATTATAACAATAAGGGTCAGTTTTAACGGTTACGAATGCCAGATGGCCTATCCGTAACTTACCTGCAGATTAATTAAAAATTAATATATCTATCTATCAGATAACTATCTGAAGCTTTATCTGTAACCGGTAAAACAGGCTCAAAAACTTCTAAAAAAAACCTGAAGAAGAAGCCTGCGACGCAAAAGGTTGCGGGTTCGATTCCCGCCTCGTGACAAACATTTGTACGATCTGCAAATGTTTGTCCTACAACATATCTATCTATGTTACCTACATAGATATCATATTATAAAGAAATCAGAAATCTAGAACCTGTAACACAAGCTTCGAGCTTAACACGGGGCTAGATGTTACTGTGTAAATTGTCTATAATAGCAACATTTAACTTGACATATAACTTACATAAAACTAAAATAATAAATAACAAACTTTTAAAGATGTAAACAATAAAAAGGTGAAGGTTCGATAAAAGATTGCGTCTTGCGTATCCGCCTCACGCAGCTACACGTGCCCAATAGTCACGCGTAGATACGCATTGTTGAAGACGTTCAAATACAAGCGACAATACATCTTCATTTTATTTTATTATCTTTTTTCAATTTCAATCATGTATGAAAATCAAAATATTACGTAGGTATATAACCTACATACAAGATTGCTTGTATATTGTATAGAATAGAATATACATTTATTTCGACACATAGACTTTAAAATACATGGCATGATTTTATGGCCTACAAAAAGTAAGGTATGCATTAGTGGTCGAAGTTTAGCTTGTATATTAATGATCTAATCATCTAATGGATCTTAGAATATAGTATAAATAAACATGTTAAAATCTTCTCCTTAAAAATTGTTGTGAGCACATTGAGTTGTCTGATACTGATTCACCAACCCGATTTTTGCTAGCGTAGTGTATAATAAATATTCCCTCGTCAAGAGAGAACATCCTGTGTCCCAGCAGTGGGAACGTAAATAGGGGTGCTTATGCTATATATTTTTTATATATATTACCTTAAATATGGTGATAATCCGGTTTGACTAGCAAGCAGGGACTGAGGTGTCATCTTGGGGCGACCGAAGGATGCGACCCACGCCTTCCGCTCGAGGTGGCGCTCCAATCTCGCCAGCGCCTCGCTCTCGCCCCCGATCCAAACAGGCGGCTTTAGATTTTCCGTATCGAAACCTGGAACGAAATGTTTACTTACATACAAGATTTTCTAAAACAAAGATGTATATAGGTATAACCTACTTCACAGGTCGTTTATTTGTGACTATCTTCAATTGGTATGACTGCACTGGGATGAATTAAGTATCCTAAAATCTATCGAATTATGTTTCCTAATCGAAAGTTCCAGACCCGTATCGAACTGAGAAAGCCAAGTAGGCAAGCCATAGATATAGGTCCATAGACCTCAACTCTATGACCATGGCATAGAGTCCTAGATTTGAGGCCTTACTCAATGAGCCAAAAAGACACACCGAGTAAGTGCTGTGTCTTGGTTGACCTATCAGACGCTTGACGACCTCTGTGGCGCAGCGGGCACAGGTTAACCTGCGACGCAAGAGGTTCGGGTGGTGATTCCCGCCTCGGGACAAAATATTGAGCTAGAGTTTGTGTGAATTGTCCAGCAATATTTATGTAGGTACCTATACCTAAGTTGTAAGAATGTTGTAGAGCCACGTCGCATGTAACTCACCTAGCTCCTCTAGCGTGGGAACGCCGAACCTGTCGTCGTGGTCTATGGCTATGGGGGTGACGGCGCCGTGGAGCGCGGCGGCGCTGACGGCGGGCTCGGCGGGCGGCGGCGCGGGCAGGCTGGCGATCAGCGCTTGGAACTGGTGGTACGTGAGCGGGGCCTTGCCGCCGTTGCGTTCTATTATCCTGTCATTACATACATATACATACTGAGCATGGGATACAATCATATCAAAACAAATAAGTCGCAGTACTGGGCACGGGTCTGCTTCTCAATATTACATATTCACGATCCTGTGTCCCACAGCTTGGACATAGGGACTTCTCTCTTGACGAGAGAGATTATAGGCTTTTTATTGGCCTTAATTCACCACGCTGGCCAAGTGCCGGTTGTGACTTATGACATAAACACATGTCACGTCCTTCAAACTTTTCAAAGATCTCAGAAAGTGCCTGTTTCCTATTCATAAATCATGAAAACAGTAGATATACTAATTAATTAAATACGTAACAAACATAAATAATATTATCTGCTATGGTTGCTCACATAGGTTGTATGTTATACCTACATATACCGCATTACGCGTTGTAAATTATTTTCTATAGTTAAGTATAGTTTTTTTTAAAAAATTTTTTCATGACGTCCGTCATGATTATAAAATACTAAAAGGGCACTAGGTGTGGTGAAAACAATGATGATGCTGTTTCCTTAGAAATTAGCTTCATTTAAAGTTTTTCTAGTTTTATAAAACTATTAAGTATAGTGATTTTGTCATACTAAAATTAACTATAAACATTTTATTACCAACCAAGGATGTTATTCAAATAATCCTATATTTCCTTAACTTTATCATTATTGCTATTTTAATAGGAACCTACTTAAAATTAATCATCAATTTCTGTTTCCTAGTTTGTGTAAACGAACCTTACAATTTACATAATAATGAAATGAAACGTAATTACTGTTTGTAAATTAAACTTGGAGAAACGCATCTACTTAGCTCCGTCATTACAATAACACGATATTACATAACCCGCTATGACCTTCGCTTATATGTATATATATCGATGTATTGTATACGCTCGTCGAAGTTCATAGTTTTGATATTGCAAGTGGAACGTTGCGTACCTTTTATTGGCAAGCAACGTTGCAACACTAGATATCTGTGCCCATGACACTTGCTCGTATCTACGGCACGGTGTGGGGGCTGTTAATATACCCCATATTTATCCGCCGGGGGTTAGTGATCGTAGTAAGTTGGTACACAGAATGACGCAGCCGTCTTTTGGTATATAAATCCTTTGTCGGGTTGATGATGGTATCTAGACTAACTAGCTAGTACTATAAAGATTGGCACCACATAACAACTTTCGACATCATAATATTGTACCTTCGGTAGAACAAAGGCCGAACTAACAAATTTTCGAAAAATGACTTTAAAACGTATTAAAAGAACATTACCTAAGTAATTCAGTAATTTTTCGAAAATTTGGTAGTTCGGCTTTTGTTCTACCGAAGGTGAGATACCTACATTATGTCGTAAGTATACCTACTATAAGGTATATCTTTGTGATTTGATAACAATACAGTATTCCTATTAGACATAAAATATCACCGCAATAAAAACAAAAACCACAATTCCTAATTCAATATTTCAAATGGGCGTACTTATCCAACTTAAGCTCAGTAAGTACTCGATAGTTTTATTGTAAAAGTCGAGTAAAAATCAACGTGTGGACTGCAAAACTCACAGAGTTGAGAGTGAGTTTGCGGTCCATATGTCAATTTTTACTCGACTTCGAGTAAAACTATCGAGTAATACCGTATGTGAGTACTGAGCTTTATACAGGGTGACAATCCAAAATTCCTAATTCAATATTTCAAATGAGCGTAACTTACTTATCCAATTTATACAGGGTGTGTGAAACTCGCGAGATGCACTTGATGCCGACCTCGCGGCACTTCGTCATGATGTTATAATCCCGCACTCGGCCGTACGGCTCCGGGTCCTCCTCGAAGGACAGCGAGGTGGTGCCCCACTCCTTGAACAGCTTCGGCAGAGCGTCCGCCGGCTGGCCTCGGATCACGAACAGACGCGAGTTCAGTTTCCTCAAACTGTGGTCCAGATCTTCGAGACATTGCAGCAGGAACCTGGGAAATTAAGACCCTGTTTTACAATGGGTAAACGCCAACGCTTATAGTGTTAATTTATTACATTTTAGTTTAGTGCTTTTACCTGGCTGGTTTATTATTAGGTATAGCTTTCCAACTTCACGCCGTAAAATGTAGCCTTTGTTTAAATAATTCTGAATTCTGAATAAAACACGGGGGTATTACTACTGTTAACACATTTGCCAGGAATAATAATATCTCACCAAATGTAAAATTATTATAACACAGGCAAGGCCGCGGTTCGTAAAGTGTGTACATTACATGAATAAATTTCCGCTATGATAAAAATACTAACTTTCCGCCTCGCAGATTCGGCCGCGTTATAATATTTTCCCGCTGTTAAAAGTACCCTATGTCCTTTTCCTGGTTCTCAAATACCTCTCCACCAATTTTGAGCCAAAACGATTCTGCCGTTCTTGAGTTATAAATACAGTGTAACTAACACGACTTTCCTTTATAAATATAGATGTAATAAATTATTCATTTATTACATCATAAGTAACTTTGCATGAGCTTACAAATATGAGTACGATCGGCAGATCCTAAAAAAAATCAAAAAAAATCTTTTGACTTTGACTGTAAGGCGACAACAGCAGGAAAAAATGGGGTGGTACACTTTATTACGCCGCCACCACACAACATATTTAGTTTAGTACAACTACTAGTAGTTTTACCAAATTTCATCTTCATACGAATATACCTACCTCATGTAAAATATACATTAATAAGCAAATATCGTGTTTTTCAGATTTGTTTACCGCAATTCAAATTCATGCTGATATAATAACTACAATGTAAGTGTGCCAACCAGAATAATAAATGATGTCACTACAGAAAGCACTTGTCTTATTGTTTAGGTATATGGGTTTTAAACATGACCTTGCGATTTACGATGATTTCTTATAAAGTGTAAAATATGTAGGTAGTAGGTAAAATACCACTACAATAAACCATAATGAAATATTTGTTCTTATACTGAGCTAGAACATCCAAGACATAGTAAGAGTTAAATTTTTAAAGAAATGATTACCAAATCCGACAACCAAACACCAATTAATAATTATTATGATTTAACACGGGATATTTCATGACATAAATATTTTGACAAAACTGTTGTGATCAAATGAATTCATCGGTCCACATTGCACTGTGGCTCTGGGTGAGTAGTCATGATCCCTGATGATGTCCCACATACTAGAATGCAACCTTTTAATGACCATGTAAAACGAAAATGAATAAATATCCCGTGATAAATTATAATAGTTTTGACAACCATAGCTAGAGCTACATAGGTTACAAAACATACCTGTCTTGGGTGTTTACGTGGATGCTGGCTGTACATTCTGAACTTCACAAACCTCCATTTATTGATTCCTACGTTAGAAGAGCTAGCAAACCACGGGTCAATTAGGAAGACGCATCGGAACGTGGCTGCGTTAACGAGGCTTTCTCTCAGTGAGGGGTTGTCATGGAGACGGAGGCCTTTGCGGAACCAATGGACGGTGTGTTGCGGGGCGGCAGGCGGCGCGGCGGGCGACAGCGGCGGACTCCGCACACTCGTGGCCGTTAGGGTTTCAGCGGCAGCAAACATCGCTTTAAGTTATTACCCCCATATTATCTGTAAAAAAGTCCTGCTTAACAACCCATATTACGTGCATAATAGGTACCTAAATGGCCAGTGCGAGTGCGTGGATTTGGTATAATCACCACGCTTCCAAGCGGGTTGGCGATCGCAGTAAGTTGGTACAGTACACAGAATCACGCTGGGCTGGCGTACTCATGAATGTTAGGAGCACTCACACATCGCAACATTCTGTATCGCGATTGATGTGATCTTGTTGTGTTTGCATGCACCACTGGAACAATGCCATAGCTCTATAGCTTTGCAACTGTGATATGGATAGGACAGCAATGCTACAAGTCCACAAACCTTCATAGTAGTTTAATTACCCACTGCTGGGCAGCCATATTAAAAAAAATTAGGTAAGTATGGCTCTTATCGTAGAATAATCTTTAAAGAATTTTTTAGATTCAATTTTTTTATAGTGTCTAGTGTTGTAATCTATTACCATGACGCTAGATGTTGCTGTGTGAATTGTGCAGCAATATATTTTTATTTATTTGGAAAACCAATGGCTTAATTATACATAAGTAGAATTTTAAATAGTTACATAGAGCCAATGAGAGGTTCTCACGGGTATTATATACAGATCAAGCAGATCCAGCAATATTTAATTATAAAAATGATTTTTCTGGCCCTAATAGAAAATAAAACACAACATTTTTCAGTGCATTTGTTGTATTAAAATTTATTAGAATTTTATAAAAAAATTCTAAAACATTAGTGTATGTAATTTATTATACACCTTTTTTAATTATCCTTTATTAAATGGTAGGTAAGTATGATAATACAAAGTGTACCAATTTTATATCCTGGTGTCATAATAAATACAAATTTATATGTTCACACACCTAGAACAAAACCGGGACAACTCAAAATACTTCATTTCGCTTTATATTAAATAATGTTATAATCTTATGCAACTAACAAATCAGACCAGCAGTTCCTGAGATTCGCGTGTTCAAACAAACAACCAACGAAACTCTAATCAAAGAAACTCTAAAAAAAAATTATATAAAATTGATAAAATTAGTACTTACAGATACAAATACAACGAAAATAATGAACCTTACCTAACTAAAACCATAACAAAAGCTTATCACTTAATTTTATCTTATGGGTTCATTATTTTTAATTGCTCTGTTCAAAAGTCATTAATAAAATTAAAATCTTCCTGTTCTATTCTCATTTACTTACCAGCAGGAAATTCCCTTGGAGCATAAAACTTATGAATTCAATCTATAAATGAAACTCTTATAACAACTTTATCCTTTAGCCATCACTGCTAAAAATGTTCCTGATGCACATAAGGGATTTGTTCCACCAATTAACAGCTATTGATACAGCCAAATATTTCTAGAACATCCCTAACAAATACATAGTAGCACAAAACTAATTCATTTGAAGTCCTGAGCACTGGGAATTGTTTAGCTATGCATTTACAGAATTTAGAAATATTATAAACACCATAACTTACAACAGTACAGTGGCGAAATATAGACTGACAGAGTCAGAGTTGTCCACGCCGCATGCAACGTGACCACTAAGCACGAGTCAACAACGTGACTTCAACTAATGTACGTTTCACTATTATTGTTGATATTTATATACTGTCTAAACTTCTTCAGTCAGCAGTATTTTCATTAGGTTAACATCTTTGCACTGTATGTTGAACTTAAGTTTCATAAATAACTGGGTCCGGTACAGGTATACTAAATAGTAGGTAATCAGGATATTTAAGCAGAAACTTATTTTTATTTATTTTCTTTAAAAATAATACCTACAAAATAAACTGCTGGAATTGACGTTGACGACAATGACATGACATTAACATGACATTTGACAAGACAAATTATTTTTATTTCTCTGGCAAGATTTTGCCAATTGTCAATGTCATGTATAAATTTTGCTTGTCAATTGGCAACACCAAAGAAGTTCTTTCAAAAGTGACCGTCTTGAAAATGTACGTGAAATTTATGTTTTCAATTTTATCGAACAAAATCTTAATGAATTAGATTTATTTCATGATGCAAATGCTAAAATATTTGTTGCTAAAGCACTGTGTATTTCGCGAAACCATGATTTTGCAATATTCTGTTTCCCTTATTTCAGTGACGGGTCGTAACCATGGGTCGGGTTATTCGTGCTCAACGTAAAGGTGCCGGTTCAGTGTTCGTTTCACACACGAAGAAAAGGAAAGGAGCCCCCAAGCTTCGTTCTTTGGATTATGCTGAGCGCCATGGATACATCAAGGGTGTCGTAAAAGTATGTTTATTATTCAGAAAATCTAACCTAAAAGTCTAATACAATAACAAATTGATATGAACTTCACGTTTTCAAAAATAGGCCTTGCAACTAGGTATATTTCTGCTACTTTGAAGTTAATTTAATGGACCTGGATTGTTGATGGAAGTTCTTATTATGTCTAAGTAAGCGGTATTTTCACACAGGACATAATCCACGACCCTGGCAGAGGTGCTCCTCTGGCCGTGGTCCACTTCCGCGATCCCTACAAGTTCAAGACTCGCAAAGAGCTCTTCATTGCACCTGAGGGTCTCTACACTGGACAGTTTGTTTACTGTGGAAAGAAAGCCACCCTTGAAGTTGGTGAGTTCTTACTTCTTTAACCTATTCAAAGCCATTTCAAACATTGTATTATTATTCTATTCATCTAATTTTGTTCTATTTTTAGGAAATGTAATGCCTGTTGGATCTATGCCTGAGGGTACTATTGTGTGCAACTTGGAAGAGAAGATGGGTGACCGCGGCCGGCTCGCGCGTGCGTCTGGAAACTTCGCCACTGTTATCGGACACAACCCTGATGCCAAGCGCACTAGGGTCAAGCTGCCATCTGGCGCCAAGAAAGTCCTGCCCTCAAGCAACAGAGGCATGGT
This sequence comes from Chloroclystis v-ata, assembly GCA_963691955.1. Classification (NCBI taxonomy): domain Eukaryota; kingdom Metazoa; phylum Arthropoda; class Insecta; order Lepidoptera; family Geometridae; genus Chloroclystis; species Chloroclystis v-ata. The sequence goes on from OY829905.1 coordinate 11,643,983, forward strand.
TGGTAAGTGCCTTTGATTTTCTATTCATAATTTTGGAAGTTTAACTCAAGTTGCCTATTCTTAAGTAAATTGTTTTCTATAGAAACTTATCCACTATTTATTCATGATTGAAATAAATTTAATGACTCAAACTCACTAGTAAAATTTAAATAGCGAATGATGAATTTCACTTACCTACTCTGAAGTCAATGATTACACAAGAGGCTCTTTCTGATGAAAACAGTTAATCTGAAATTAAGTGTTTTCCCCTGCTCAGTTTTAAATATTAAATGAATATTTCAGGTATTGTCGCTGGAGGTGGACGTATTGACAAACCCATCTTGAAGGCTGGTCGTGCCTACCACAAGTACAAGGTTAAGCGTAACTGCTGGCCATATGTACGAGGTGTTGCCATGAACCCCGTGGAGCATCCTCACGGAGGTGGTAACCATCAACATATTGGTGAGTATTTTGTTTTTATCACTACTGAGTTTAATCACCAATTCATCAATATAGTGTTCTCAACAAGTTCAAGAATAAAATGATGAGTTTTGATAGAAATCTACTCATTCATTTTAAATTATTTATCAGATCATCAATCATCCGATTGAAAAACAAAGTTTATGTTATGAAATCTTTGATGCAAGATATTTTTTATAACTAAACATTAAATGTTTGTTTTTACAGGTAAGGCTTCGACTGTCAAGAGAGGAACATCTGCTGGTCGCAAGGTCGGTCTTATCGCCGCCCGCAGGACCGGAAGAATTCGTGGTGGCAAGACCGACACCAAGAAGGAGGCGTAAACATATTTTTAACACAAATAAAACATTTAAAATCTGTTCTGCTTTCAATTCCATAGGTAACACTCCTTAAATTCCCACACAGAGATATCATGGTATGTATAATTTGATCAGTCTATGATTTATTTTATTATTTTTGAAGACATTTATTTAATGATAATTTTTTCAGGTTCAACAATCCATCCAAGTTTCATCCGAGAATAATTCGAATTCAATACAGTTTTTATTGGTAAGTTAGTACCTATGTACTTAAATAATAAAATGTAATTTAAACCTATGTAACGTTAATTCGTTTTGAATATGATGATTTTCACTTACCTACTCTGAAGTTCCATTGATTACACAAGAGGCTCTTTCTGAAGGCTTTTTAATTTTTTTTATTTCTGGGTCTATTTCCTTGTAAACAAATGTTTTAATTAATTCCAGATAATTCGTCGCGGTGCCGACACGCTAGTGCAGCTGGTATATATTCAATGTAGGTATTATTTTTTTCCACTTAGCCACATTTCCTGCATACTTAATTTACTTGTAAAATTATGCTTTGAAAATGATGATTTCAACTTACCTACTCTGATAGTTTTTGATTACACAAGAGGCTCTTTCTGACGATTTGTTTAGTTATTAAATATTTATTAATTAAATAATAGAAGACTAACTTTATTCTATTTCTGTTCTAGGTAACTAATGTTGCTTCAGCCCGACATTGAGGGAGTGCTTCCTGCTGTTCTGTGAAAGTTAATGGGTGCGTGACGTAATTTTTTTTAAATAAAATTTGGTAACTGTTTATTCCTACTCTTTTATTTACAACAAGCATTTCTACCTATCATAGATATATCATGTTGATATGTAGTAAAATATTTTTTCCATTCGGTCCAGTAATTTCGGAGCTAATGTGAAAACAATCAAATTTTAGGTAGGTTTAATTTTAACTCAATAAACTGGCAGATTCTCCTGCCTGAAATAATATCTCGCAAACCCGAATATAGATGCGACTATGAAGACGGTTATTACAAAACTAAGACCTAATTTCACCACTCTCTGTTTGTTTAATCACTGTTAGTTTACGTATATTTTTGGACTGGATGTTAAACTACAAACACAGCTTGGTGAAATTAGGGCTAAGGGTTTCTGACTTGAACCCAAACAATAGATTTGTTTATGATTATTTGGAAGTAATTTTTAAACGTTTAACGCTTGTTTCGACAGCCATATCATATGTATTTACATTTATTCATATTGAGATAAACGGGCAATACACGAACCTTATTTACGTAGCGTAGACTATAATTGATCAACCGTTTCCATTACATTTATGTTGTAGAAGATAGATCTTGTTGTCCAATAGACAGCACAATCCCTTGGATCTCAAGGGAGCATTGTGCTTTATTTTAAAGAAATGATTGAAAAGTTTTTTAGAATGACTCATTTTTATTAGTAACGGCAACAGCAATACCATCTATACTAAACTCAGATATATCTAGTTCACTATCGTCTTTATCTGCAATTTTTTTTGGTTTGACAAAAGCTTTAGAACTAACTGGTGGAACTGTTTCGGATTCATCGAGAATAGAACTGCCTAGACTGGTAATGCTGCCTCCAATACTTGGAGCTTTCGCCATGGGCCCGGCCAGAATGTCCACTCCTCCTACTATTGCTGTGGACGGCGTATCGTTCCTGCGAGCCAACTGTGATTCAATAGTTTTCTTTAATTCTGCTATTTTTGGACTAGCGCGTGTGTTGACTTGAAGCCTGGTGTCATTCTTCAACGGGTCATTTTCGATACTGTGTACAAAAATTATCATTAGATAAAATTATTATTTTTTACTATAATAAATTGAAATCAAATATTCTTACTACCTTGAAATATCCCATTCTTCACCATCAAGGTTGACCAATCCTAATTCATAATTCTCGTTGCCATCACTCTTCTCAGTTAGGCTTTGTGACGGGGAAGCACTTACTGATTTCATTTGTATAGCATCCATGTCAAACAATACTTTTTTCTTGTTTAAAGATGACGTTGACGATGCATTTTTAAGAACACCTTTAGTTTGTTTTATACTTTGAATGTTTTCGACGGACTGAACTTTTTGGATGGGCGTATCTGAATATGACTCCAGATCTTCACTACTATTTCCATGTTTTGGCGCTTGATTGCTGATTATATCCGTACTATTCTCAGATAGGTTAGTAGCTGATTGAGTGCGCATGAATAGGTCACCATTTTCTACTGCGTATTTCCGCACAGGGTGTACAGCAGCAACATCGGCGGATGCTGGTCGTCTTGCTGGTGATTTTATTAGCTGTTCTAGGGACTTGGAACTCTCAGAAACTAGAGCTGTCGTAGTTCTAGGATTTTCGTGTTCACTATCATCCGATTCATCTTCACTATTGGAATCGATATCTTTGATAGTCGAATGTTTTATAGGTTTCGGATTTAGTGTAGTTTTTTGTTTAACTATATTTTTTGTAGGTTTTACGATTTCCTTTCTACTTGGTGTGGAGATTGTATTTGAGCGTTCACGAATTATTTTGTCAGGACTTTGTGAACTAACAGGGCTTTCATGTCCTGAATCAGAGGGTGTGCTTTTAAGGAAGCTGAGAGCTTTTTTAGTGACGTCAGCATTCATTGCTCGAAATCTCTCTTTACTGTCGTTTAACTTTACTAGTGAAAGTGCTTTGGTCTTAACGTTGGATATCACTGACGATATGCTTCGGAAAGATTTAGGCACTTTATTTGGAAGCACATATTCATGATTACCGTTGACTTTATGGCCAACGTCATCAGAGTTAGCCTCCAAATATGCTAAAATACCATATCTTGTTTTCTCATAAGTCGGTAGTTTCTGTAATAGAATTGGACTTATTAGTATTGCGTGGTTAGATTTAGTTTTAAAACAAAGAGATTTAAAATTTATAAATTATTATAAGTATCTACCTTTGCTTTGTTCTCATTTATGCGTTGTAAAGCCATGCGCTGCTTCTGAAATACATTACGTGGTAATCGACTCTTTAATGGATCTACTCCAAATTCAACTAGTCTGCTATTGACTTCCTCGGTTAGCTTGGCTCGTACTACTCTCATAGGGCTGTTAAAAAATTAAATGTTAGTTAAGTATAAATAAATACAAATATCAATGATATAACTAGAATTTACCGTTGCATTAAGAATTAACACCTACCACACGGTTTAACAAGCAAAAACATTTATGAATACTGCTACCCAATTTTTTCTTTATTTACCTTCCAGAGATGAGTCTTGTCGTGTCAAGGGTGCTGTCCTTTGTAATATTCTTAGTGTTAGATTTAACTTTCTCGGTTTTTGGCTTCACAACTTCAGCTTTGGTGCTGTGAGAGGTAACAACAGTAGAATTAAGTTTTTTTGGAGTCGTTTCTTTAATATTGTTATTTTGTGACCTGGACTTCTTCTCTGGAGAATTTTCCACGTATTTATTTTTCCGTGTTGGAGGTGGTTTTGTTTTTTCTTCTAATTCACTGTTAGCATCTGATGATGTTGAACTTAGGGAACCAATATTGAGCAGTGCTTGAGCTTTTTTATGTAGATTTTCGAGTGTTTGACGATCACTTATTTTAGGTCTACCATTAGTTTTATTGGTTACATTTCGCGAATTATTAAGCTCATGTTTTTTAGGAATCTGAAAACATAACATAAAAAAATTGGCATCTTCCAGTTAATTCATGTTGCACAAGCGTTTTGTTTGTCCTATCATTTACCTGGAAATCATCTGTTGATGTTTGTTGATTTTGAGACACTTTTCTTTGATGACTCTGTTGGAGCAAAGTTTGCAACTGAGTTGCTCTTTCTCTTTCAATATCTGCGGATGCCCTGGATTCTTTGGCGTCTCTTGCTACTTCAGATAGTTTTTGAAGTAAAGCTTCGTATTGCTTAGTCTGGGCTTCTGCACGTTTAGTCCAAAATAAAATCTGCGCTTCTGCTTCTTTATTAGTTTGATTATCCTCTTTAACAGTTGCAAAAATTTTCTGAAACGATTGATAAAATAAGGTGAAATAATATATTTATTAACAACACTCAACAAAATGATGGTCCAATACTATCGGTTTATATGTAAGAACTAGCCCTGTAAGATGCACATTGTAAATTTACGTATTAACAGTTGGTGTTCCTATAAATAAATAAATGCCATTTGGCCTACAGTGTGTCCATCCATACTAACGGTCCCAATTGTATTGAAACTTACAGAGTTATTTAATTCCTGTTTAAGTGCTAGCAATTCGGCCCCTTGTTGCACAATAGTGCTGTGCAACTGTTCTATAACTTTTGAATCCTTCAATTCAACTTGTTGAACTTCCTTTTCTTTGAAAGCATTAATGGTTTCCATTATTTGAGATCTTAAATTTTTTATTTCTTTATCATACTTTTCGTGTTCTTCTTTTTTCCATTGGTCAAATTTATCTAGTAAATATTCTTCATTGTTTGTCGATACCTCTGCGTCTTTTACAATACGATCCTCTTTTTTGTTTTCAACTGTAGCTTGTTGCTTAACTTCTACCTCTATTGTTTGCAGATTTTTTGCTCGATTTATTGTTTGTTCCATATCTTTTAATTTGGTTCTAAGTTCCATTATTTCTGCGTTCATTTTGGTGTTTTCGTTGTTCGTCTCAATACTTTGCTTATCTTTTTGTGGGGTTTCCATTACACTGGCGTGTCTTCTACTCAAATGGCTTTGCAGGTATAACTGATTTAAGAATACCTTTTCACAGTAATTACATTTATTATATTGCACCTCAGCATTTGAAGTGGAAGGGAATATATCGCCCTTGTTAGAAAGAGTTTTTAAAATCATAGCGGCTATATTCTCATTGCCATAGGGCACTGTGGTTTTGGATGATTGTCTTGATCTCTTTTTGAGTTTTCTGAGTTCCTCTTCTCTTTCATGAAGATGTTTCTTAGTTGTATCCAGTTCCTATAACACAATTATTATTGTTTAAATTTAAATAAAGACAAAATACCTATCTTTAAAAGTTTAATACTTATGTAGGCTACACTTAACCTGTGCCATGGATGTGATTTCTTCTCTTAAAACAAATACACTTCGATCAAGGTAATGTCTGCAGAACTGTTGGTATTCCACTGCTAACTGGGCTAGTCTGAACATTTTCATAACCCCTTCGTCGAGAATACGAACATCGAACTCCGACTCGAATACACAGTCCAGAATCTATATATAGATAAAACAAAAATATTATCGTACAAAACCAAGTTAATGATCATGTAGTGTAGGTTAATAAAAACAAGAAATCAGCTAGCAAAGTAATCAGTATCATTATTTTAATATGAGGTACTTCGACTTAAAGAATAGTTTTACAAAGATATGAGACCCTGTTGGGCAAAATCACTAGATATTACTTAAGTTGGTACTTAACAACCTAAAACTTATTAAATTATTGCACACACCCAAACATAAAAACTCAATTACCTATATAGGTTGGTAGGTAGAGTATATAGATTCAACTTACGTCGTTTAAATGCTGTTCAATCAGGACGAACTTCCTTTCCCTGATGAGGTTGTCGAGGTCAATAAGTTCTGCAAATTACATTTTGTGAAACTTTCTTTGTTCTTAAAGTTGTTATCTAACCAACTCTATCAAATATAATATTTGCCACAAGTAATATAAACAGTTTAGAAGTAACTTACTTATTTTATTCCAATCAATGTGGACCCTTGGCCTATGTGTATTAAAAGTAAACCCCGACTCCTCAGCTAGTCTAGGGAAATGGTGATGTAGTTCGTACGATGTCTTGTATGCCATTTCATGAGGTTTTAATACAACAAGAGATATTACAGATCAAACGTCTTTATACCGCAACTTAATAGCTTATAGATACAAATTAACTTGGCACATTGATAGGCGCTATAACTAGGTACCTAAGTGTGTGTATATCGCGTTAACAAAATATTTTTTGTTATAGGACATGATTAAAAATGCTTGTGAAACAGTAAAGACTACGCGATTAACCACAACAACTGTTTGTTTACTGTTTGTCTGTCGCCAGGCAACCAACCAGAGAGCAGTGAGCCGTGACTCCTTCGTCATGTAGGTATAAGTTTTTATTGATCTAATAAAAAAAGTTGGGTGATATTTCTTTCATACAATTAGACGACATCATTAAGGAAGTTGGAAGTAGTAAGTAAATAAAAGATAAAGTCATATATCGTGGCTGTTTACCACATTTCTAATATTTATTAAGCAGTCCGAGATCCAAGCGCTTGTTTCGTCGTTATCTATCGCGTGTCCTAAACCTACGGGAGCAGTCTCATGGGCGAGGGGAGCCTAACGACGCGTTCAATTGCTCATATTTTTTTTATATTTTAGCGTCGCCGGCCGATATCTACAGGCAAGTTATAAGAAAAGTGTGCAGGTTCAACTCTACACAAAACGTGAACTCAAAATACGCAGCATCCCACGACATGTGGACTGAATATTTTGTCACAAGCTCGCGCTCTGTGCTCGAGTTATACTTTTGTACAATGTAAATGTTTTCGTATAAAAATAATAAACATCGTTTCAGCATAATCGTGCGTCCTTCGAGTGCCGCGGTCGTTTTGTCTTTCGAGTGAGGGTAGTGATAGAAGCTGCTTATGCGGCTGGTTTCTCTTCTGAGGTGGCGGTGGCTGCGGAGCCGGCGGAGGCGCCGTCGTCGGCCGGCGCGGATTGGCACGCTAGCGATGGGAACCTCGCGTACAGGGCCTGTTGGTACTTAGGGTGGCTGGAACAAACAGTTTAACATTAGTCTATGGAAATTATCTATGGAATTTCCTTCTTGAAAAATGAATGCGCACTCTAATCACGTGATGATGCAACTTTCGGTTAATAGGTTTCAGTCGTAGGTATTCACTTTTCTCTGGGTAGGTACAGTCGATTGGATGGAGGATGATTTGGGTAATAAAGATGTAAGCACAGAGCTTTATTCTAAGCTCATGGTATGATTAATTATTATTTTATGATTTTATGCAACTTATCTTTAATGAAAGAGGAAGTATTACGTTATGTACCTGATGCCATAAACAATTGGATTGTAGACGGCGTTGGCCTTCGCAAACAGTGAGCCCCAGATGGTGGCGAGAGGGCTGATCGCGCCGCTTTCAAAAACTCCAGCATAGTTGATAACCAGGTACGGAGTCCAGGCCATGAACCATAAAGAGATGGTCATCAGAGCAACCTGTGGGGATATTTATATCTTGAGTACCTATGTATATTTTTTTATGGAACCTGAGGTTAGTATTTTTATAATTCTTCGTTTTATTACCTTGGCTAATTTGCATTCAGCGCTGGTGTTGGCGGCCTCAGACGACCGCAGGGATGCTACGTTCATTTTCTTCGCTTGTTCCCTCATACCCTTCTCGTGAGCTGCGACGGCCTAGGTACAAGCAATCATATAAGGTTGAAATTTTAATTTTCGACTATGGTGTGTCACGCCACTACTTGTTCATCGCACGATGTGCACCATTTGCACAAAAGTTTGGCGAATGATACCTACTTCAGTTTGAATTTAAGGAATCAGAACGTACCTGCACAATGAAGAAGTAAGAGTAGATAATGAGAAGGAGCGGCAAGTAGTAAACAAACACGGAGTAGATAAGGATGTAGCTGCGGCTGAACCAGTCCTTGCTCAAGTAGTCGGTGCCACACGCGGTCATGTTACCCTCCGGAACGTATCTAAAACGTATAAGCTTTATTGTAATATACTCATTTAAATGCTTTTCTTGCTTAGTAAAATCAAATGGCAAGATCTCTTCGAAGTCTTCGAACGTCTCGGCCAAATGAGCTCAGCTGAGGTGACCATCTTGCTTTAAAAACGGACACAGTGATATAATTTGGTTATTTGGCTGACAATTTATCTCGTCATTTGGTACGTAAAACGAAGGTAGTCTTACGTACCGAATTTCAAATCACAACCCTATCATAGCTACCTGTTCCATCCGAAGAAAGGTGCTAATGTCCATGCCAGTGAGAACAGCCAGATACCGAGAATACGCAGAAGAGCTCCATTGATGCTCATGGGTTTCGCTGCGATACCCTTCACAATGACGTTGTAGCGATCGAAGGCAATCATCGTCATAGTCCATATAGAAGCGCATCCAAATAGTGATCCGCAACAAGCGTAGACTTCGCATGCAAATGGACCTGAAATTATTGTACGGTCAGTAAATTCATTTTAAAAAGTAATGGTTAAGTATATGAAATATAATCCACGTAGACGGATTCGATTTTTTTGGAGGACGACAGTGAGTTTCTACATTTTAAAAAAGATTTTTAACTATGCAGATCTTCGATCGATCGCCGTTGTTTTTGGTTGCCAAATAAATGAGGAACTTGGTTGGTGACCAGTTAGAACGAAGTCCAGAAGAGACTTTAAGTGGGTATAAGTTGATAGTTGCTAGAAACTTACCGAATACCCAGGTTTCATTGTAACAATTAATGACCATCGGTGGAGCCATGCAGCACATCATGAGTAAATCAGAGAAAGCAAGATTTACGACTAGCAGATTTGATGGAGTTTTCAGACTCTGAAAGTTAATATAAGTATGTATTAGTATTGTACCTACATAAATGTAACTCATATTTGCGTAATCAAAGGGTACCTTAGTTGACATGAAAATGTAGACAACCATTCCATTGCCGGAGATTGAAACAAATCCAAGACAGCCGATGACGAAACCGAGAAGACCGTGCCACAGGGGGTTCATTGGCGGAAATTGGTACCTGGGAGCGAAATAAACATCAAAATGTATCATTATGATAAATTTGTGTAAGTTCCTTTCAGGGGGAACAAAAAGATTAGTAATTCCTAAAGGACAATTGAAGGAGATGGGAGCATACTCGACTTTCATCCCGAAAGTCGTGGGGAAACCCAGCCGCACATCTTCGGATTTTTTAAAAAGAAAAACGTGCTCTGTAGTTTTATGCATCGTGAGGAAAACGGCGTGTTCTGAGAACTTTGAAAAGTTTTAAGGACATTAATGCATAATCTCTATCGTCAAGAAAGAAGTCCCTGTGTCCCAGCAGAGGGGACGTAAAAAGGGGATGATGACTAGAACTAGTCATCATCACCATAGGCAGGCATATGGCAAACTCGGATCTTCGGAAGAAGATTTTTAAAATGTGGATTGGTAGGAAGATGTACCTATAATATTAACAACAAACCAGTGAGGGTCAATCATGTGCAGCATATCTTGTGGCACTTTATCAACGACGGTTTGATTGGATGATCCATATGCTGCCATCTGGCCGCTCCAGGCTTGCATGGCTGCCAGCCCGGGCCCCTCGTCCAAGCTCACGAGCGTCATCTTCGGGCCTTAACCTGAGAACAGAGACCACACCTTAACATCTTCATTACCGTAGATTAGAAATAACAGTATTTTTGGTATAACAACTTTTTAAAATAAAGAAAGGAGCACTCATACGTCGTAAAAATAATCAGAGAATGTTGAAATATTTACTTAAGAGTCCAAGGGAAAAGCGGGTCACAGAGTCGGTTGTTACAAAAGCACTGAAGAAAATCGCAGAGCGAACTACTCCAGCCTTTTAACCGAGCCCGTTGTCGGGGCGCCAAGGGGGAGGCTACTCGCTGCGCATTGCACTAAACGCGCTTTTTATAAGAACCCTAAGGATTACCAGTAACGTCATGAACAGAAAAATCGATATCCATAATTTGATAAAGAAGGTAGGTACTTTGTGTCTAAGAAGGTGCATACATTACCTACCTACTACTTTATACCTACGGATAATTTTTATGCAGGACTGGATTTGATAGAGCAAGTTTTCAATTTGTTAAAGCCAGTCAAAGAAATGCCATTTCTTTGAAGTTCACTTTACTCGTAGTTCTATCAATATAGCATAGCAAATAAGTCAGTAGTTATACATTAACCGCTGCAGCGCGTTCAAACATTCAAACACTCTTCAGCTTTATTAGTTTAGATAGATAGAAGATAGATTTTTTTAGTGTCCCACTACTGGGCAAAGGCCTCCCCTTGATCCCTCCACAACCTTCTTCTGAGCCAGTTGGACCATAGTACGATAAATTTAGTAGAGGAATTGCATTAGAGTTTGTCCCTGCATTTCTTAGACCTACTTGTATAATACCGTTACCGGGGTATCTACATGCCTTGTAGGTCCACTAATGGGATTATAGCTTGAATGCATAAGAAACGAACGTTGTAGGTACCTACCTGCATACCTAGGAATATATTCCATGTATTTTCTTTCTCGTTCTGAAGCAAAACATTAAGAACCTAAGTATATTGGTAGGTACCTATAAAATTAATATTAGGTTTCCATCATTTTTATTATTTTCACCATCATCACCATTTAAGTCGCTCAAAGAGCTATGGAGAGGGCTATGCTCGGGGTTTCTATACGCGATCGAATCAGAAATGAGGAGATACGTAGAAGAACACGGGTCACCGACATAGCCCAACGGATTAGCTCTTTGAAGTGGCAATGGGCTGGCCATATAGCGAGAAGAACGGATGGCCGATGGGGCCGAAAAGTTCTCGAGTGGAGACCACGGATCGGAAAACGCAGCGTCGGACGTCCACCAACAAGATGGACAGATGATGATGTTGTCAAGCTGCTGGGTCACGGTGGATGCAGGCTGCATCCGACCGTACCACCTGTAGGTCATTAAGGGAGGCCTATGTCCAGCATTGGACGTCCGATGGCTGAAATGATGATGATGATGATAATAAAAGATGAAAATACAAGAGTAAGATTTCTATGGGAACCCTAATTCTGCCGTTCTTACGATAAACAGCGTAGGTGACATTTTTTGTGAACATGAGTTATTAGCATATTTGTAATCAGCTAAGCGAAATCTATCTGAAAAAATTAATTTCCTTGAAATATGCCGCGATGCACTTACGTAGTTTATCATTTATCTTATGAAGGTTATTCCTTCTTCTGAGTAAGAAGGGCAGAATTACTATCAGTCCTTTTTTAGACACGTTAATTGATTTGTCACTGTCACCATCTGATTAGGCGTTAAAATAGTCACATTTTTCCTTCATTTTTACAACAAACAGCCGCAGCTGGCGGCGTCATATTTTCTTCAATTGTTATGTTATTGTTTTGTGATTCAAATTAACTTATAGAAAACAAAACACAACTTGATTCCAACTAAAATAACGAGAACCTAGAACTTTGTTCAATTAATATTAGATTCGTGACTATATCGGTTAAATTGAAGTTTAAGTATGGATGACTTAAACGAGGATATTGAGTTTAGTGAAGAGGAAGAAGAAATAACTGCAGATACTGTTTTGAAAACATTACAAAGTGCTTGGCAAAATGAACGTTTAGCTCCAGAAATACTACCACACAAGAATGACATGGTGGAGTGCATGCTTGGACAGATTCAGCATATGGAAAGGAATATAAACAAATTACCTAAAACAGACCTGCGGGCACAGATCCATAGGATGGAACTGAATAGAATAAAGTTTATTATATGCAATTACCTAAAAACCAGATTAAGTAAAATTGAACAATGTTGTATAACTATAGTTAATGAAGAGAAACAGCGGATAGAAAGTGGAACCAATTACCTAACTCCTTCAGAGTTCAAATATGCTCTAGATTATTTGTCGAATTTGGATGGACATTTAAAAACTGTTGTTTTAGACAAAATGCCTGGAAATATGCAAGTTTTTGAAATGAGCAAAATGGCAGTATATCCAAATATTCAAACACATGTGTTCCTGAAAGCAAATGAGAGTGTCAATGGGGTTGTGCTTGAGGATTTAACCGGAGACGATGAAGAGATTGACTTAGAAGGTACCTACATATTTATTTAAGAATCTAACTTTTCATACAGCTAAAGATTAATACTTTGTTGCAAGTTACATCTCATAAAATTTATGCATTGGTCATTCATATGTTAAAATTTATATTATATATTTTTTATAATTTCTATATATTTTTGTTTTAGAGGGATCACAACACATATTGCAGTACAAACCAATAGCAGATTTAGTGAAAAATGGAAAGGTTCAGCTAATATGAGTGTCTAAATCATTTGCATGAAATATATTTGTAATTAAATTTTATTGCAATGCAATGTATCTCTAATCCTGCAAAGATCTTAAAAAGTAAAATAAAAGCATGAAATTGAACATCAAAATATATTTTATCTACTGTATACATAGTATCACATAATAGTAAGGCAATAAATCATTATTACTTAATTAATAAGTACTGTGGTGAATTAGAAAAAGTAAAGATGCAGCTCAATACATTTTTATAGTTACATATTTCTTTTTCTATGCTAGCTCAACAGCTTATAAACATCAGAATCCTGACATCTCAATAATATTTAAATACCTAGTAAGTTTAATTTTGAGCTTATCTTCTAAATATTTAATACATATATAAAAAACCAACAAGCTTTAAATACAGAACATTAAACTAATTATAAAATAAAATTAATAATAGGTTTTCACAATAAGGTGACATCTGTAATATGATTACTATTCATTTGTAAATTAAGTATACAAATCTCAGTAAAAATTATTTTAAGTACCAACAACTTTTAAGTATCATTTGTGACTTATGTTATATTTGGTGATTTACTATAATAAGTATGGGTAACAACAAACAAATTGGTAAATGCCATAAGTTTGACACAATAATGCCATGTTCTGCATAAGGGAACATTATCTACATTCATAAATAATTATCAATTCAAACTATAATTAACAATTCACTCAAAATACAACAAATTTTACACCAATTATTCAATTACTTACTATTAAATTCTGAATTTGTCCCTTAGAGACAACAATGAGAAAAAGTCTGTAGTAAAAATCTGTAGCTAATTTCACATGGAATGGATAACAACCAGTATTCAAAGTCATAGTGTAAGAAAGTTTTCTCATCTATTACTTTGAACAAATAGTTCTCTGCACTGGTTCCTTAGACTTAAGTTCATCATTTCCTAAATAATCTCAACCATTTTTAACACAATTCTTTAAAAAACTATATTACGTCCCATAATTTCCTTATTGTCTTGTAAAATGTAAAAGATAATTATTTGCAATAAATAGTTTTTTTTCAATTTGGTTGATTTTAATAGATATCTGTTTCTTAACAAGGATTAGCTGATTATTTTTTTCAACCTATGCTATTGCATACAAACTAAACCTCAAACTCTTAGAGAGTTCATCTGAAGACACAAAATAGTTGACAAAACTTAGTAAACTCTTATGACAGTGCAGTCGGCTTTCAGTTGCAAGCTTTCATCAAAATCCATTTCAATGTGCGATAATTTCCTTGACTCTCTTTTCAAAATCGTCACTTTCGGCGTCAGCGTATTTAATGTGTGCTTGGTATGCGTTCTTCGCGAGGTCTCGCAAGCTCTGCTGAGAGGCGGGGCCCAGCTGTTCCACCATCTTGGAGAAGTGACCGGACTCGTTCTGGAGCAACTCATGGGGGTGGCCGGCTTCCATGATCATACCGGCTTCCATTACCTTGAACAATATAATACTTTAGTATGGACTTAGTAAGACGCGACTAGAAGTGGGATGGTGGTTATTAGATATCCTATATCTAGCCCCGTGGTAAGTTCAAAGTGTTGGTGTTAGTGTTACGGGTACTTGATAATCTGATACACCTAATAGATTAAACATGCATACATATGATTTTTAAATACACTTAAAAACACCCGGATCAAATATCTGCATATCGATTTCGTACAAATTGTCAAGGCGGGAATCGAACCCGAAACCTCTTGCGTCGCAGTAAGACCTTCGCCCGCTGTGCCATAGAGGTCGTCACTTTAGTTTACTTATTGTTAAATTTGTGTAGCTTGTATCAAAACTTACATTCGAAGCATTTTTTAATATGGAGTTTGCCTGTGATTTTACGAGCACAGCTAATTGAAATAATGTACTTACAACAACTCTGTCAGAGTCAGCCACAGTATGCAGTCGATGCGCCACCGTGAGTACGGTGCAGTCGGCAAAGAATTTCCGAATGGACCTCTGGATCATCGCATCAGTGCTGAAAAAAATCAAATCTATGAAAATTCTGTGAACAGAAGATACAAAACAATATACCTTGAAGAATCGATAATCGAATAGGTTCGCTACGATAATACTTTACCACATCGCAAATTTATTCATTAATTTGTAGAACAATCGACAGAATTATAAAATATTTAAATGGTGAACTTTACTACGATCATTCTTTACCACATAGCAAATGGTGTACTTTAAAAAAATCATCCATAGACATACTATAGTCGATAACTTGTTAATCGAATAGGTTCGCTACGATAATTCTTTACCACATAGCCAATGGTGAACTTTAAAAAAAAACATCCATAGACATACTATAGTCGATAGCTTGTTACTCGAATAGGTTTGCTACGATAATATTTTACCATATAGCAAATAGTGAACTTTAAAAAATAATCATCCATAGACACAAGTATCCATATATGTTAATCGAATAGGTTCGCTACGATAATTCTTTACGACAGCAAATGGTGAACTTTAAAAAAAAATCATCCATAGACACATCCATAGAACTATAGTCGATAACTCACGTAGGGTCAACATTGGCGGTGGCCTCGTCCAGCACCAGCAGCTTGTTCCTTGCGAGTGCGGCGCGCGCCAGGCAGATCAGCTGGCGCTGGCCGGCGCTGAAGTTGGACCCGCCCGACTGCACTTGCGACGACAGTGACGTCACGCTGTTCTTTAGCTCCACCTGCATAACACGAACATATTAATTAAATATAGTTTTAAAGCTTTATGTCATTATTATTTATTTTATAAAATTGATATTATCATTATAAGGTTGAGGAAAAAAGGTTGTGATGGTTAGTTGAGTAAAGTTTAATTTTTTTAAGTACTGCTAACTGCATTAAAAACGTTAAGAACAACACTTTTTTTATTATTTTAAATATTATTATTCTTAATCTTGTAATATCCCATTTTGTTATTATGTTTGACGCGACTAAGTGTTCTTTGTGATCCAACCAATGATTTTATATAGTATAGATTTGTTACAAGCACGCGCATTGTAAAGACTCAAATAAAACCCAATTGTAACTTTTAGTTGTCAGTCTGCGTCGAGCGCAATCACGAGCTTGACATGCCGTAGGTTATTGTGTCCTTGCTAAAACAAATTAAAAATGCCATCGTGTGTGTTTCGGAAGTGTACCAATTACGATGCTAAAGTAAACAAAACACAAGAAATCTCATATCACATGCGAGTATGCAAAGATACTTAGATTATTTATTTTTCCAAATAATTATAATAATTGAGGCGCGGACATAGATTAGTTAGTGTAGATGCGAATATTGATGGCGATGTAAATTCGATGTAAATGTAAATTCTGATCGAACATTCAACACATCAGGTACCTATTTTTAATCATCGCGTATATTTGATTAAAACCATAATTCATAAATACTTACACAAATATTCGTCTCCATTCCGCACATAAAAATAACCCCGAATTAAAAAAACTTTTAAAGAGACAGAAAATAAATAAATAAAATCTTTTTGAAGGTATTTAGAAAGTGTATTTTACTAATTTATCATTAATTATTTCAATTTCAATAAATATGATTTACTTTTGTAAGGTGTTTAATTTCTTACCTATTACTATACATTTTACTCAAGTGTCCACTCTACGAATATAAAGGTTACTCTATGAACTAGTAAACATTTGACATCTTATGTCAGTTTTGGATTCGCGGAACAGATTTCAAACTGCAATTACATGAAGGTAACATATCTATACTATATAAAATCATTGGATCCAACAGTATTAATAAATAAATTGACTTGAATAGCACACATCTTCATATTGAGTAGATACAATCATTTGTTCGTTTTATTTTCCAAATATAATTATAGCAACAAATAAATTACTATAAATTAATAATAATATTATGCACTGTTGTGTGTCTAGGTTACCTGCTCTAGTGCGGTCCAAATCTCAGCGTCTGAATATTTGTTGAATGGATCCATGTTGTATCTTAAAGAGGCCGAGAATAGGACCGGTTCTTGTGGAATGATGGAGATCTTTGATCTTAGTTCCTGAAAATAACAATTAGGTATAAAATTAATATCGAACATTTTGTAGAAGACGTCAGACAGTAGGTACCTACTTTTAATAAACATTGCAGGATAAAAAAGGTTTATGGATACCCTTAGGGTAATGCAATAGCAGTTATTTATAAAATATTTGGAACACGGCAAAATGATAATAAACAGCTGCATTTGTGACTCATATCAGAAATAAATTCAAACATTGCATTGACCTGATAAATACTTGTTTATTTATTTGTAAGTACCTGTTTGGTTCGAATTCGTAATGGCGGGTTTTTGTTCATGGTTACACAGGTAGGTACCTAACCTACATAATAAATGGTCGGATTCGTAATTAACTAATATTATTGGTCAGGACACAATGAGAATAATGAAAATATGTCTACGCTGTACCTATCTTTATAAATGTTATTTAATTAATAAATAAATATTGCTGGACAATTCAAACAGCAATCTCTAGCCCCATGGTGAGCTCGTAGCTTGTGCTACGGGTGATTTTGTAGGTGGAGATTGAAGGGAGAGTAACATAGGCTATTTTTTTTCCGCGGGAAGGTGTCGAACGCACGCAAAGCCGCGCGGCGGAAAGCTAGTATAACAAATAAAAAGAAGCTAAAACTAATATGCATAAATCACAAATTGTCGATGGTACAAATTCCACAGAAACAATCATACCTTGAGGGCAATAGAGCCGGTCTCGACGTCATCTATGAGCACCTGCCCGTCGATGGGCGCCAGCCGGAACAGCGCCGAGATGAGAGACGACTTGCCGGCACCAGTGCGACCCACCACGCCCACCTGAAGTTATAACACTGTTAGTTTGTATACCTACTTACTAATATTATAACGCAATATAACTTTTTAAACTATCAAGCTTTTTAACTATATTTGAAACTGAAACGGGTAACAATGAGCATGGCGCTTGCAACAGTGTAGACATAACGAAAAACTCAAAAACATTTAAATCATGGTATGTTACCCGTTTCAGTTTCAAATATAATTATAACGCTATCTATCAGGAACCGTTTTTTAGTGTTGAATAGTAGGTACACATTTATCGAGAAAGGCTATATTATACAAACTATGTGTTGAAAGATGTTTTTTTCATGCGTAGGTAAATCATTTTTATCGTAGCTAGCAATTAAATTAAATAATAAAGAAAAAAATAATTTATAACCTTGTTTTTGTTTACGTTACTGTTTTAAACAAAGAGTGGTATATTTAATACAAGTACATGATATATTTGGCTGTAAAGGTATACGTACATTTATAAATATCTAAGCAAATAATTTACCAACTGAATTATTTTACTGCGCAGAGAATAGATGAATTTTAAAACAGTAGGTACCTTTCAAAAAACCTACACGACGTAAAATGCGTTTAAACGTGAAATCACCTACAGTTTGAAACATTAGCTTACCTAATTATGTAAATTATGCAATACGAATGCATTTACCAACATAATTAGGGAGCTAATGGTTTCTTTGTTCTCCGCCAGCAGTTTGTATTGTAACAAAGGATATAAAATCTGAAAACACTCTAGGTGAAATGGTCCACTATCTTGTTAATGTTAAACATAAATAAGTAGGTCTCTCTAGCTAGATTGATGCTTACTACTGTTTAGCCAAGCTAGATCATTTATTAAAATATAAACGAAATAGGTGGAGGTTGCTTTCAGTTTATTCGCTAAAGAAAGTCGTGTTAGTTACATTATTTATAACTCAAGAACGGCCGAAAAAATTTGGCTGAAAAAAAGCTTAGAACTAGGAGAAGGACATAGGATTTCATAAAATAAGCCCACATTTCTATATTTTTGTTGCTGTTGGCTGTGTCTTAATAAATAAAAATAAATAATAGAAAGAACATGAGATCTCATCATAAAAGGTCGGAGATTTTGTTTTAAGATCTAATCTTAAAACAAAATATCCGACCTTTTATGGCACTTAGGTAGGTACCTAAGCGCATTAAGTAGGGCTACCTATCGATAACTACTACTAGACTATATATTATTTTTAAACTATGATGGTTTTTAACAATATCAGAACACGAAACGGGTAAAATACCATGATTTTGAGTTTCTCGATATTTCGGCAGATAAATTATGTTACCCGTTTCGTGTTCTAATATATCGTCGTGTTAATGGGAAAATCGACTAAATGCCAAAGAGTTACAATGACACTTAGTTGGTTTTCCCATTAACACGACAAATAAATGAATTGACTATCAAACGCACCTTCCAGCCGCTTTCAATAACAATATTCAGATTCTTGAGCACGGGGTCAGCGCCCTCCTCATATCTCAGATACAGGTCCTTGAAGACGAGCCGTGCGCGCTGCGGCCAGGCGGGCGGCGGCGCGGGCCCGCTCGTCTGCTCCAGCGGCAGGCTCGTGTAGTGCGTGACGCGCTCCACGCTCGTCATCTGAGATATCACCTCCGTGGTCTGCTTTATGCCGTACTGCACCATGCCGACTAGGATGAGGCCCTGGCTCACTGCCAGGCCTACGTCACCGGCGTTTGTTGTACCTGGGAAAGCAGTACTTATAATTACATCATAACTATAAAGACATCATATTACATATTAAGTATATCAGAAATCTAGCACCCGTAACACAAGCATATAGCTTATAACGGGGCTTAATGTTGCTGTGTGAATTGTCCAGCATTATTTTTATTTATTTTATTTATTTGTCCCATCCCTTCAACTAGCTCCACTTAAAAAAAAATAAGACGTTGCTCCGTTTTTTACAAACAGACACACTTTGCCATTTATAATTTTAAATACATTATTAATATAATATATATATATATAGTATAGATTGCAGTAGCTTGTTATGTCAGAATAGTGATGTCTTGAAAACTTACCATCATCCCAGCATAGGAAAGTATAGCACACAACAATCACGTAGAAAGCTGATATTAAACTCAACCAAATAGAGAAAGCTGTGTTGGAGATCAGAGTCAAATACCTGAAACAAATATTTAACATTTATTTGTATTTTTATTATTAGGTATATTTTGTTAAAAAACCGTCTGCTTTATATTCAAATTAAAACACATAAACATTAATAAAATTTAGATTTGTTTTGTATTTAAAACATAAATATTAATAAAATTGAGATTTGTATTGTATTTAAATTTAGAGTTTGAAAACTTATCTGCCAGAAAAGTTATCTATACTAATATTATAAAGAGGAAAGATTTGTTTGTTTGTTTGTTTGTAATGAATAGGCTCCGAAACTACTGGACCGATTTCAAAAATTCTTTCACCTTTGGAAAGCTACATTATCCCCGAGTAACATAGGCTATAACATAGCAAAGAAAATTGCGGGAAAGTGTAAAACGCGGGCGAAGCCGCAGGGCGGAAAGCTAGTGGTAGATAAGATAGGTAAACTAATTTGACGATTTTTTTTCTGTATGTTTGTATGTTCTGCTATAACTCTTAAACCAATAAAGGACATCATAGGCTATTTAAATTCTTCCTAATGTAATGATAAGGCGTGACCCCCATTCAAACATAATTAACACGGACGGAGTCGCGAGCACCGCTAGTATATAATATATCACACATATATAATAATGTGAACCTTTACTCCTAATATTCGCGGGATCTTACCAGGCGGCTGTATGTACATCCTGTTTCTCGTCGAACTGGCGGATCAGCATCTGTTGCGCGCCGCACGACCGGATGGTGTTGAGGCCGGCCATGGTGGCCGACACGTGCGAGAACACTGGGCTGCGAGTCACGCCCTCCACTCTGTAACAAATACATAATAATAAACCATAGAGAATAGAGGTAAACTAAACAATCTGAAAATAGTTTTTTGTTTGTTTAATTAGCCCGTAGGCTAGAATAATAAGTGTAACATAAGGATCTAAATTTAAATTTCTCATTTTAAGTGAAATGTAAATTTATTTAAGAGAATAAAATTCTTTAAACCGAGTACATGACATAATTATAATAATATCAATTGTGTCAAAATATCCGTAGTTAAACGGAATAAAAATTGATGTACCCCAATAGCCAATCACGTTCGCCAAAAATAAAAGAAGAAGAGGAACATTGATGTACCTAAAAAACGGGAGATAAATAACACTCAAGCGTCGCTTAATTCGACCAAAAACAACTACATGCAAAAACACTCACACAACCAAGTTTTTTTGTGTAATTTCTATAATCTATGACACGTGCGTGACATGTAGTGCAAACGCCTGTTCTAATGCGATTATGCGACTAACGTCAATTGTGTTCGTGGGCCTAATTTATCGGATCCAAGTTACAGATTGTATCCCATATCTCCCGTTTATTAATTACATCAATTGGAATAACTAAGTATATACTTGCGAATAAAAATGTATGTATATTAAATTATTATATTATATATTCCGGGTGTCTGGGTGTTATATATGTATAATAAAAAATATATATCTATGTATGTATATTATATTAAGTATATCAGAAATCTAGCACCCGTAACACAAGCTTCGAGCTTACCACGGGGCTAGATGTCGCTGTGTAAAATTGTCCACTAATATTTATTTATTATTTATTATAAGAAAGATAAATAAAGATGATTATATATTTTACCCTGAACTCGTTAGAGCCACTAAGACTAACCAGTTTTTTTAGGAATGCAATATAATTACATATGTTACATTCCAACTATTCCAAGTATCTATCTAGAAAAATTTTTGTTTAGTTCTTGTAAAAATTCAATAATAGGGCAACATAACATTCTTAAATAAAGTGGCCAAGTGCGAGTCGGACTCGCCCATGTAGGCTTCCGCAGCAATTGTTTATATGAAATAGTTTATGACGTATTATAAAAAAACTACTTGATAGATTTCGTTCAAACCAATTTTCGTTGTTAGTTTATATGGTTATGTACAATATATATTTTTTCTAGATTTATCATCCTCTTATTTTAGAAATTAGAGGGGGGGGGGACACTCTGTTTTCCACTTTGGAAGAGTCTCACGTCCAAACTATTAAGTTTAGAATTAAATTATGTTAGAAACATTGTTATGATTTTTGAAGACCTATTCATAAATACCCCACACGTATGGGTTCGATTAAAAAAAAGTTTTTAAGTTTCAGTTCTATGTATGGGGACCCCCAAATGAAATTTTTTTTTTTCAATTTTTTTATGAAATCTTAGTGCAATTCACGGAATACATCTACTTACCAAATTTCAGCTTTATAGCTCTTATAGTTTCGGAGAAAAACGGCTGTGACATACGGACGGACGGACGGACGGACGGACGGACGGACAGACGGACAGACGGACGGACGGACATGACGAATCTATAAGGGTTCCGTTTTTGCCATTTGGCTACGGAACCCTAAAAAGAATAATAAGTACGTACATACTGGATTATATTAATATTTATGATATTGTCGCTTGGCGTAAGATATATTTCAATTTGAGGCTTACCTACTTCGTTAAGGTAGGTACATAGGAGTTTAAATCTAGCTATAAATGATTAAAACAGATTTTAACGCATCAAAATACCTCAATTTTTCGGCGGGACAATCAACTACAGTTACATGTAATCGACTTGAAGTTAATTCAAAGCTTTAAATGGAAATGGTTATTAGGCACTGTTTTGACCTTTAATTAAGGTCGATAAAGCCAGTCAGAGAAACATTAATTCAACACACAAATTATCAAGCCATAAAAACCTTATCATAAGATTTGCATAACGTTGTCTGGATCCTTATACAAACACTTGTTAAGACTTTCATGCGAGATAGTGCATTCCGGCATTGAATCAGGCTAATTATGTCACGTAGTTAAGTAATATATTTGGAACATACCGAGTCCAATTTTCTGAGCAAAACGTTAAATTTAATATGTTAGTTTCACTCGGGGTTTAAGACATTTTAATATCTATTATATATTTTAATTTCTCAAAAAAATGCGAGCGCTGAAGTAGGTACCTTTTACGGACTTTGCAACATCTAGCCCCGTGGTAAGCTCGAAGCTTGTGTTTCGGTTGCTAGATTTCTGATAAACTTAATGTAATATACATACATAGAAATATATTTTTTATACTTTATATTCTAGGTACCTTTTGATAGTCTGAGCAGTATTCAGGTACATGATGGTCCACAGGTACATGAAGATGCCGCAGACGGCCGTGGTCACCACCATCATGGGGTTCACGATAGCAATCATCACCAGGATACCCATCATCACCATGAAAATCTGAAACAATTTTACATAATGAAATATTCATACAAGCTATGTACCAACGGCTTGGCCTGCGTTTTTGTTGTTTTGGTCTTAATTATTCTTCTATTTTGTTTTTCTAGTAAGCCAACTGTACAGCAATAATGAAATACATAGATATAAATGAATATGACAACATTATATTTATGATATTAGTGTAATAATTTGTGATATTAACTATTATTATTTAAAACATAGTGTAGTTACTTATCATATTTGACGATAATTGTATGCGTTATCCGTCCCCGTTTAACAGCGTACGCGCTTAAACGTGCATGTTATTTGCATACATTCATATAATCAGATAATAAACGGTCTGATATGGGTTATGTGGACTTGCTATATGATAGTAATTTAATCCATTATGCAATATAAAGATTATTTGATCTAGATTTGAGTCAGGCCACGACTGCCGGACAGAAATTGGTGCCTTGACCCTGAATTACTTGTCCCTGGAGCTTCCGCTTAAAAATATTTAAATCTGTGATGACGAATATAGAAGGCGAAGTATCACTTGCGACGCAGGAAGTTGCGGGTTTGATACATACCCCATAATTTATACAATCTGATGTTTGTGCAGGAGTTCTAAGTGTTTATACGTTTAATTTATGTATGTATAATAAATATTAAATATATTATTAGTCAATCTCTTATATAAAAATCAATGCCACTTTTCGTTGTAATTAGATAACTCAAGAACGGCTGGGCCGATTTAGGTCCTTTTGGTTTAAGAGAAAACATCGGAATTAAGCGGGCGAAGCCGAAAAGTAATAAGCATTTTTCATTTTTCGCTGCGGTGAACACGCACGCCTCGGCTTCATATACCCATTATGGTACACCTTGTATAATATAAATCTTACTTGGATACTGTCCAAATACATCCTTGGCAGAGTCTCATCTACGATGCCCATGTCCTTGGAGAATCTGTTGAGGATACGACCAGAGGGGTTGGTGTCGAAGAACCGCATGGTGGCCGCCAGGATGTTGCTGAACATGTCGTTGTGCAGCTTTATAGAGCTTCGCATGCAGACCCATAGGAACAGGATTGATCTAGAACAAAAACAAATAATATTCAATTTCAATTTTTTTATATTACATAACAGGCATGTGAAACAAAATACATTTTAATATTCTTTTTATACTATTCTGGGCTAGATATAATGCTGTGTGAATTGTCCAGAAATATATTATATACAAAACATATACCCTCTTAGGTCGGCACGGAAAGGCTGTAATAAATGTCAGAGGTAGATAACAAGTTCTTACTCGTATAATAATGTCAACGTATTTGATTGATTACTGTATGAACAATATATGTACTCGTAGGTATATGTTAATTGTAATATTTTCTTAACATTTCTTGTAGGTAATTATTTGAAATTGTTAGGTCATACAACGAAAGCATAAGACATAAATAAACTAAACCCTTATCTTCACTATCACTTAACATAACACTATTAACAATTGAGAAAATAGATACGGATAATCCTGAATTTTCATTATTAATACTGTACTTAAGATTAGTGTTATCTGGTTAAACATAAACATGATTAAAATTATATAAACATTGTCTAAGCCTATAGCGTGACAACATTAGATGCAATAAAGCCATTATAATTACTGTATTGCAATTACCTCTGTACCTTTATAAGAAACTAGCAGCCCCCGCGAACTTCGTCTCGCCATATACTTTTATTTGCAACTATATCCATACTAAATATCATCCAAATCGAATTATCCTGCGTAAGCATATATTTTCCCGCGGAAGCATTTAATTTTTACGCGGTAAAAAGTCTCTCGCCATATACTTTTATTTGCAACTATCTACATACTAAATTTAATCGAAATCGAATTTTCCCACGTAAGCATATATTTTCCCGTGGAAGCATGTATTTTCCGCGGTGAAAATTCTCTCGCCATATACTTTTATTTGCAACTATCTTCTGCATACTAAATTTTATCTAAATCGATTTTTTCCGCGTAAGCATATATTTTTCCGCCGAAGTATTTTTCCGCGGTAAAAAGTAGCCTATATTAGGATTAGGATATTACATATTATATTACATTACATACCCCAGTGACGCTTACATGGAGTCTACATCGCATGCTGGCTAGCTGAGCGCGGTGAGCGACAACCTCTAGACTTTTTTCTAATACTTGCATTTTTAAACTCGTGATATCTTCCGAATGAAATGTCCGAATTGAATAATTCAAAAAGTTATAAAAAGGTATTAAAGCCGTCTTGAATATAAAGTAATTTATTTTGATAAGGATTAATACCAAGGTACAAATGAAGACCCTTTCATGAGGCGGCATATATAAATTAATATTTTAGAATAAAAAACTGCTTACTGTGACATAACTATAATATTTAGACATATGCTGTCGCGACATTTTTTGTAGATAATGATGAGTTCTGCAAAGTCGTAGTACATGATTTTGTTCTATCATCAATAGTTTTCGCAGCGCACGCGACGTAAGGAATTTTTCAGGTCATTTTTTTACACCTTATGTTACATTATTGGAGTTTTAGTAAGGATCCCTAATTTTTTTTTAAATATAATAGCCTATGTTACTCGGGGATAATGTAGCTTTCCAAAGGTGAAAGAATTTTTGAAATCGGTCCAGTAGTTTCGGAGCCTATTCGTTACAAACAAACAAACAAACAAATCTTTCCTCTTTATAATATTAGTATAGATAGATAAAGAGAAAAAATAAGATCAAGATAACAAGCCATCTTTACTATATATTTATATTTAGCTGCAAAGTTTGTTTGTTTGAATGTGCTTAGCCACTGGCCTGAACTGTCGCCGGGTTAGCTTTAGCTAGTGTATGTATAATTGTAATCCCAAATTTGCTCAACCATTTCAACGTTAGGTGACAATGACAACTTTGGTTCACAAACTATCGCTATAAAATTAAAATTTCCCATTGCTTTTTTGTGGAAGACCTTTTAAAATTTATATTGTAATACATTAACTTAACATAAAACCCCTATAGCCAGTCACGTTTGCCACAAATAAAAGAAGAAGAAGAAGATTAACTGCTACGTAGTTAGTGAACATACCTTTCAGTAGTAAGAATAATGCAGGCAACTATCCCAGCAGTCCAGATGTAAATGTAGAACAGATTGTTCACGTTCTCTTGATCAGACGTAACTCCGCCCGTGAGGCCAGACAGTGTGTTGGCAGTTTCCAACATAGTCCCAATAATGGTCTGATTCGGTTTACCATCGGCATTTGTGTCATTTAGAACGGATGTGAAAGCAGCACTCGTTTCGTTCAAGATACTTGTAAGGTTGTCGCTTGTTAGTCCAATGTTAGTGTCGTCTGGGTTGTAAGTTGCCTCCACTGTGTTCATCCTAAGAAAAAATAAACTTTAATATCTTGTAGAGTTTTCAGAAAAGGTTCATACACCTTTTTCTGCCATTATTTTAACCATAAGCTACCTTAGTGGCTTATTATGGTTTAAAAGAAGGTTTATTACTTTAATTCATGATTTAATATACGAGTAATTTAAGTCTGGCTAAACATGTACATGTGATTAGTAATCACTTTTATAATCACTGATTACTCAATTAGAATTACCTAAATTATTAATATTATGATTAGGTATAATGTTTATCAAAATTGCGCCATTAAAGATTTTATCATTCATTTTATTTCATTAGTGTTTCAACGTATTGAATAATATTACGAAATAAAAAAGCCAATCCTTTTTACACATAAGATAAAATTGTCACTGAAACACAAAATATCAAGATTTAACTTCCTAAATAGAATGCTTATCAGTAGTAACACTAATTAAACACTATAATGCTTTATTTGAACATGAAACGGGTAACAATTATCAAAAAAAAAACTATAATGCTTGTTTGTACGTACTATTATATTTACAGAAATAGAAAAAGACATTTTCGTCACAATTATCAGTACGGGGTTGTGTATTGTAGAGTTTTCGTACCTACTCGTCTAAAATGGTACAAGGTTATTTAGGAATATGTGCATTAACACTATCAATGCCCGAGACGCTCATGCAATTCTAGGGTGCGGTGTGTGTTGTGAATATGTTATAGTTACTAAGTAGATTATAAAATTGAAGTTATCTGTTCAATCATAACGTGAGTTTGCATTATCATCAATGTTTAATAAATATTTTATACCAGATAACGTATAGGTTAATATTTTGCTTAACTAATGATGAGGATCATTATTGATATCATTAACTTATATCTAAAGGTATATATAGGTAATGAAAATTAGTTATCATTAATTTGTTATACCTATTAAATATTATGTCAAGTAGATACGGAAGATATAATATTGAAATATAGAATGTTTTATAGTATAAAACAAAACATTCTCTATTCGGCATCTAACTGCCTCTATAAAAAAACTTACAAACGCACGTCGGCCGTAAGATTTTTGAAAGTTTTTCATTTTTCATTTATTATTGTAATATTCCAATAATGAGAATAAAATAAACAAACTTTATAACGATTCGTAAGGGGGTTATACTTCAACCTAAAAAGTAAAAGTTCAATAGTTTTATAATTGAAAGGCAAAGTGCCTGTAAATATAAAGAATACATTGTATTCTAGTAGTAACTAAAAAGCTATTCAAGTATCCAATTTAAAATATTTTTTCTTTGCATTATCTGCATGCTTTTGTTTACCTTTATCCATTCAAGTAGAATACAGCACTACCTATACATAAGTACCATGTCAAAGACCTTTAAACAACTGTGTATTTTATAATCCTCATTGTATTTATTTATTTATTTTTGTATTATCATACCATACATCGAAGCAAATGGTTAGGTAAGGTAGAGGTAATATTATAATTATGCTCAATATGACTTTGAGCTATCGAATAATATCAAATAACATCGGGTCGTCGACTCCATAATGTTTGATTTATACATATTGCTTGTTATACAACAACAACAACTCTGTTCTAAGTGACGACCTCTGTGGCGCAGTGGGCGAAGGTCCGCCTGCGACGCAAGAGGTTGCGGGTTCGATTCCTTCCTCGGGACAACAATTTGTATGATCTGCAATTATTTGTTCTGGGTATCTGGGTGTTATACATATAAATGTATAATAAAAAAATATCTATCTAAGTATGAATATTCTATTAAGTAAAGTATATCGATATGTTGCACTCGTATCACAAGCTCCGAGCTTCACAGGGCTAGATGTTGAATTGTCCAGCAATATTTATTTACTAGATGAAAACCCGGCTACGCTCGGGTGAAATTTGACGAAATTCTCCATCATCCGAATTTTGCGGATATATATTATGTTGTCACCTCAAAATCAATTTTTATTTATGTTTTGTTATTCATATAAGGTTTCGTTCGAGTCTACCGTACCCCTTGACGAAATTATGAATATAGATTTGACTAAAGCAGTGTACTAACCATATAGGGAGGCCTATGTTTAGATCATATAGGGAGGCCTATGTTTAGATCATATAGGGAGGCCTATTATAGGGAGGCCTATGTTTAGAACTTTAGATCATATAGGGAGGCTTATGTCCAGCAGTGGACGTCCTATGGCTGAGGTGATGATGTTGATGAGTGAACTTACCAGTGCGTTAGCCACAGATCGCTAATGGATGTGACGACCTGCGCGGCCACGATGGACACGACGGTGAGGGAGAGGATGGCCCAGCCGCCGCCCGCGCCGAAATACTGCTTGTATACCTTTATCGACACGGTACCTGACAAACATTGTACATAGCTTGTGTATTTATAATTTAGCACTTACGTACTAGGTACTCATTAGTACATACACAAACCTTAGTGGTTTTCTTTGTGCTATTCTTTAACCTAATCTTTTTGAATGTTATTCAAGTACGATAAATAAATAAATAAAAATTAAATGAAAAACATTTATTGGTTTTATAGCAGCGCTCGCGGCTTTATCGACAATTTTCCAGCGGTACAATAAATTTTTCCGCGGTAAATAGTAGCATCTGTTCTTTAACACTATCAGCGCCCATTAGGTACGCACGGCAAGTCTTATCGCACAGGTGTGTGGCCTGGGCTGCGGTTTTGCCCGGACAAGCATGCTGATGAAATCATCATCTATAATAATTAGTATAGTTTTTACCTGATCCAGACATTTCCGCTTCTTCTTCTTGATCTATTTCACCGTCCATGCCAATTTCAGAGCTCATTACAGTGCTAGTTGTGCTGATAAACGACTGCAAAAAACAGGCTTTATTAAATTATCAATTGCAAAGATATAATATTTATCTACAGTAATATTTATCCTACAAAATCTTTTGATCCATGAAGACGCACGTGATTTAGAATACAAACCTACACGCTACAGTGCACTAAAATCGGCATCAAACTAACTTTAAAACTACTCTAGCAATTAACATAAATTTATATCAATACTTAACTAGCTGACCCGGCAAACGTTATTTTGCCATATAAATAATTTCCTATAAAAAAGTTAGAGATGGACTACCCCTAACATTTAGGGGGATGAAAAATCGATGTTGGCCGATTTTCATAGATACTAGAAATTTCATCAAAATCGGTCAAGCCGTTTCGGAGGAGTATGGCAACGAAAACTGTGACACGATAATTTTATATATTAGATTTCGTGTCCAAATTAGAGTCGTGGAGGGATCAAGAGGAGGCCTTTGCCCAGGAGTGGGAGACTAGAAGCTAATCGTAATTTTACCTGTGTCGACATAGTTCGTTGACGTGGGTTCGTCGGTGGATTCATAGGTTCATCTGGCTGATCTTCTTCTTGCTGCAGCTCGGAGAACAGAGGCGATTTTGACACTTCATCAAAACTGCCAAAAGCTTCTGTTTCACCCTAAAATTTAAATTAGAAAATATACATCACCATAATTATCGTTACTTTTTAATCTTTGACGACAAAACAAAGGTTTGATTTGAACTCCATGTGTATGTATGTATGAATGAAACAATAGCTTTTAAAAGAAAACCAGTTTTTTTTATAAAACAATTATTCTCAAATATAAAATAGTGATAAGATTGGGAGAAGCGAATCTTTGTTGCAAATCAAAACTTAAAAGTTTTTATTTGCAACCATGATGTTCATAAAAATAAGAGTATCAATCATATTAAGTATCCTTTCATATGGAAAAGGAATTACGAGTAGAATAGTGTTAGAGATATTATATCGAGATGCACATCCTACCTGAAGTACCTCAATGTGAGAAGATCAAAGGCATAATAATTAGGAAAGGGTGTCTTATCAAAACCCTTTTACGTAAACATATTTGTTTTTGACAGTTTATTTTTCTGTTCATTAATTCTAACTTGAGATGGTAGATAAACCTCATTAGGTATTTGACGTAATAAGATTATTTGTTCGAAAATACCTAGTTGGTACCTAGTTCACTTATTTGTTTAGGTAAATCATAAATTATGCTAATCCATTGTAAATTTTCTTGTTATTAAAATCGTATTTTGCACAGAAAACTGAATTTTGAATAAATGTGAGTTTTTTTCCAAAACAATAGCATCATTTCAAAGAAAATCAAAAGGGAAAAGTTAACCGGTTTTAAAAAGTATTTTATGGTATTGTTATTCTATACTTCAGAAAAATCAGCGTACCTACTGATTTTTTTATCTGCTATTCATTTGTTATGACGATTCACATAAATGTCAAATAAATCTTTTATCATTATTTTGAAAGATTTAATGAAGCGAATATATGATTGCATTAAACATAGATACATAATTACGTCAAAATCATTAAGCTAGGATACAAATAAGCATGGAGTTATTATTAGAGAGGAGATGTTGTAATAAGATTTCCTTAGGAAACAATGCGTGACAATTTTGCGGGGTGAGGGGGTGTTAGATCCCACCCACTTTTGTCTTTTCCATCTACCGGTCAAAAGCAAAACTGCTTGCTACGCAGTTTAACTACTTCATAATAGATGTCACAGGTGTAGGATCCCACCCACTTTTGTCTTATCCATCTACCGTTCAAAAGCAAAACTGCTTGGTACGTAGTTTAACTACTTGATAATAGATGTCACAGGTGTAGGTAACCGGGACGTACTCAAGGGCGTCGCCAAGGGGAGGGCAGCTGCCCACCCCCCCCCCCCCCTAGAGATTAGTTATTTTTTTAAGTTTATTTTCCGTTGCATTGTGTCATAGAAAGTATTTTGTTTTTTTATTTATTTAGTGACCCATCTTGATGCATATTTTTTATTGAAATAGTGATAGGTACTATTTTATTAAAGAAGAAATGTTTATGCAAGTAAATTATTTTCAGGTGATGTATGGAGGTGAATGACGAATAAAGAAATATTTATCTTTATTGATTATGAATTATGTAAAAACCAGCGCTGTGACAATATAATTTTGCCACAGCTTTGAAGCTTTGAGCTGGCAACTGTTTTGTGTCCCTTGTGTTTAACGCATATTGTTTTAAAATTTTCTTTCTTTTTTTCTAAAAGTTATAACTTTCCATTTATGAAATTGGATTCTTATTACGGCCCTGTGTTAACATTACAATTTCCACTGTTGACACCGGATGTGCAGAGGATGAACGCCAACAGTAGACTGACCTAGGCCACGCCTACTATGATGACGTCAGTGCCACAATGAAAACCTGTGCAACTTTTCTTATGCCGACTCCACTTTGTTTTTCCTCCGTGCAAATAAGAATAATACGATCATAATAACTTTTATTAGCATAAATATTCAATTAAATTGCCATATGAAGAGAACCAACCACTAAATATATGTCCGTTTCGAGGATAATGAGCAGAGCAGGTACTTATTCACGTGAGAAGTATTTTGCAGAATTATCATCCGATATAGGTAAAAACTTGAAATAAAAAAAAATGATTTATCTACCCCTTCATAGTGGCAAAGTAAAATGTGATAGGATTTGTACTCTTATTTCTTCTTTATGTTAAAACATAGAGAGAAGAAATATTATTTATTCTCTTATATAAAAATCAATGCTAATTTATGGTTGTAATTTAACTCGACGCGACGGCGACGGCTGAAACGATTTTCGTCCAATTTTAGATTTTTCGTTTGAGGTTTTTCGAAGTGTTGATTATCGAGTCGGAGTAGTACCTAGTACCTACTTAGTCGTTATGATATAATATACATGTATAATAAAAGTGTTTAACAGACTGGAAATTTATTTATACAAAATTTTACTCTATTTATACATACGTGATATGATAAAATAAGTGTTATCGACAAGATATAAATTCGACATGATGTTTTACTCGACCTTCGAATGTCACCTACTTGATAAGACAAAAATTGCAATAGCGAATTTTTTAGTACGGAAATGAAAATTCAATTTACAATTTCACACGCAAACTGCTCAACTATCAGGTAGAAATATTCTTTACTAAAAAACTCACAAGAGTCAGGAAATATATAGATGAAACAACTTAAAAAATATTTTCTGAAAGAAGATATTACACCCTCATAAGCCTATCAAGTGAACCTAATCTATACCTAATCTTGAAACATTATAGAATTATATCAGTTGACATAGATATGATAAATCTCGGTCTATGTCAGGTTTTTTCTGGATTGAATAGACTGATATGATAACATTGACTAGTGTTATCATTGACAAATTATTATAGTTAGTTAGTTAGATAGGATAGCTCAGTTTTCCGCATTTAGACTCAAAGGCGGTCCATTATGCGTTGACAAATGATTATTTTATGCGTAACACTTTGTGGTAACTTGGAACTTTAAACATAAAGAAACATGGGATCAGACTGATTTATATTGGCTAGCAGATATGTATATACAAAATTTACAGTAAAAAAGTTTATATAAGTACTTACATTACGTAATATGAGAATGTTATCAGCTGTCTTGAGGTGATGCAGTTGGTGGGTGACGAGTATTCTAGTTGAAGATCTGAGAAAGCCATTGATACATTCTGAGACGAGGTGTTTGCCAACGTGCGTGTCGACCGCAGATAACGGGTCATCCAGCAGATAGATATCAGCCTGTATACAAAAAAAAACATATAAATAAGCAAGTTAAATCAACAAAAAATAAAGCTATTACTTTTCCTAATTCAATATAGTAGTACTAATTAGTAGTAGGTCGTCGGTCTACGATACGATAGGCTACGATGCCACTATAACGAAAAGGTGAACGTACATAAGCCTTAGAATCGTAGCTCAGGCAACAAGGCTACGTAAGAATAGCGTAGCTTTGTAGCACTCTACGAAGTCAAGAATGAATAGCATCGTAGCTTGATCGTAGTGCGTACTAACGATTCGCAAAACTAGCGTAGCATCGTAGCGTAGCGCTCTACGGAGTCAACAATGAATTGCATCGTAGCTTGACCGTAGTACGTACTAAAGATTTGCAAAAATGGCGTAGCAACATAGCAACTCTACGAAGCCAAGAATGAAAAGTAACGTAGCTGGATCGTAGAACGTAGGTACTAACGATTCGCTAAAATGGCGTAGCATCGCACTCGTAGCAAACGCGCGTAAAAATAATTTATAAGCACAGTAATATAATAAAATATTATACGACAATTTTTTATTTAATAAAGGAGTAAAGTAGGTAAAAGAAATACACTATTTGCTGTGCTATAATGTTAACAGATAACAGGAGCTCTGTATAGTGTAAATATGGAGTATAATATATTTTTTATCTCAACAATTGCATATAATATCGTCTCCTTATATCTCTTACGAAAGTTCTGTACAAATTATTGTGTAAGAATTAAGCATAGTAATCGTATGTGCCACGTGTACAACAGATAAGTTATCAATATACAAATAATATTTATTAGATGTAAGAAAATTGAGAGATGTGTTGAATAATTAATCAACACATATCTCAATTATACATGTATAGCAATTAAAGATAATGACGATAACGTTACGGTCAGCCAGTTCTTACTGGCTGAAGGCGCAATGTACACAGAAAAGACAAGAAAAATAATAAGGAAAAGATGCGTTCCAAGTTAAAATATTGTTAAATATTTTAAAAAGATATGTCATCCTACTTGCTCTCAAAGACGCAGAGTTGACAGAAATGACGAATAACGAAGAGCAGAATAGAGAAGTCTTCGGTTGATCGTTTTATTTTAATACCTACAAAATATAACTAGGCTGCGGATCTTTAGTTTGCGTTTCAAATTCAGGTAGGATGACGTTCGCCACAAACAAAAGAAGAAGAGAGAGAGAGAGAGAGTAGCATACCTGTCTGTAGCAGGCGCGAGCGAGGCCGATGCGCGCGCGCTGTCCGCCGCTGAGGCTGATGCCGCGCTCGCCGACCAGCGTGGAGTCGCCGGCCGGCAGCAGCTCGAAGTCTCGCAACAAGGCGCACGCCGTCACCGTCTGGTATACGAACGTTTGTTAGTTTGGGAACTCTCTTATCCGCAATTGGACTCGAAGTCGGTCCTTTGTGCGCGGTAAGTTCCACTAGTATACCCAGCTATCAAACCAGAAGCTCAGAATCGTCCTGTGGTAATGGCATGCTTCACGGAGTTCGGTATTTAAAGGAGGTAAAGGTAGGTACATATTTTATTATTATAACAATGGAATCATAGGAAATTAGAGACATTGTTCTGAACTTCCCTATTGATGCAAAAACGTACGTTGAACAACCGTTTGGATAGATGATCCGTGGTGAGACTAAAAATAAGGGCTTGTGCAGATCAGATTAAGTGGTTTGGAAAATGCTTTAGGAAAATTTACTCTCCCTTTATTAGTAACATTTTGATGAGTTCCTCTCAGGTAATTTTAACATGTCGACGATTAATAAAAAAAATGTACTTAAGTTAAAAATGTACTATGTTGACTTCTACAATATCTATTGGACATTTTTAGACCGATTTTTTTTTGTCATTTATAATCAGTTATAACTATAATTAATTTAAAACCCTAATTAACTTATTTATGTAAAATTAATCAAATCAATAATTTTAGTTTTTAATCTTTGTGTGTGTATTTAAGTGTTTTAGTTAAGTTAATCATACATAGTGTTTGACGCCTTGGAATTAATCTGTATGTCATTCAACAAATAAATAAATAAAAAGTGCGTAAAGAAAAATATCGACGATAATCTTGGCTAGTGAAAAAGTCACGTGACCTAACGATGTGAGTAGTATGAGTACCTATAGCCTACTATTTGACTTTACGTGACTACCATTATTAGCAGTGTTTATTTCATTATGTATGAGTTATATTTATCAAGATTTACAATAATTTTCAAAATTAATTATAACAGCTTATTTTTATTAAGTCTAGTAAAAGCAAGCCGTAGTCTAAACGTTGGTTGCTGGCATTTCATAGAATGAAATCAATGGTTAGTAATTGATAAATGGATATATTTAATGAAAACTTATGTAATCTTCATTTTCCTTATTGCCACTGCACGTGTGGCGGATGTGGCGACCTTTATCACCACTATGAGAGAAACTACCATACTATTTCTAAAGTGCAAAAATCTACAGCAAAGTCGAGAGGCTTTAGATAACACGATGAAGGCTGCATGTGATTTCTCTCATAGGTATTAAAGGACTAATTCTGTATGTATATAGACCAAATGTAAATAAGGCTATTAAAATTTCGTCAAATAAATACAGTAAAATAAGTACCTAGTCTCATTTTACATCAACGTACAGATTTATCTCTTCAAAGTTTACCGGTATTCATAGTGAGTTATCAATTCCGTAAAATGATGACGTCCTCTCAAGGTCTCGTTGTCACTTTAGATAAAATATAATATGTACATAATGGCAAGTCATCATGATGAGTTATTCAAAATGATCCATACTCGTATGTACCTATAACCTAAGAGCCCGTGATGGCCAGACCTTCCTTTAATTCACAAGCGTGAAAATTCTTTCATGTGTATGTCTAACATAGGTAAGAATAACCCCCAAACATGAAACCTGGATCGCGGTTCCTTTGGGAGATAACAACCTTTTACCTGTTATCTCCCAAAGGAACCACGATCCAGGTTTCATGTTTGGGGGTTATTCTTACCTATGTTAGACATACACATAAAATAATTTTCACGCTTCAGAATTAAAGGAAGGTCTGGCCATCACAGGTTATTAGTCTATACTAAGAGCCCGGTCTGGCCAGACCTTCCTTTAATTCTGAAGCGTGAAAATTATTTTATGTGTATGTCTAACATAGGTAAGAATAACCCCCAAACATGAAACCTGGATCGTGGTTCCTTTGGGAGATAACAGGTAAAAGGTTGTTATCTCCCAAAGGAACCGCGATACAGGTTTCATGTTTGGGGGTTATTCTTACCTATGTTAGACATACACATGAAAGAATTTTCACGCTTGTGAATTAAAGGAAGGTCTGGCCATCACGGGCTCTTGGTCCACTACTGTGCAAAGTAAAATTTATACAGAGATAAAAAGCTATGTTGTTCTTCTTGTTTGTTATGTTGCGCTTCTCAACATCAGCAGGAAAACAGTGAAGCGAACTGTAAAATCAAAATATTTCCATTTAAAAATTTTTAAACCTTTTTAATGGAATTTAAAATTATTTATAAGTAGGTAATAATTTACATAGACGAGTTATACATAAATTATTTGTTAACTTATACGTATTTTCTCACGTGTACATTTAAATCTTAGTGTTTCTATGGAAATAAAGATTTTGAATTTGGCTTTATCGGAACTTAAACTCATCAAATAAGTCTAGAAAAAAAAATCTACCAGTCATTAGGTACCTATTTAGAAAATGGACTACTGTTCTTTTATCTGCTGAATAAATATAGAGATACCTCTATCATAGGATCCAATCTGATAATTTTGATTGGTTTATTTATCATGGATACTATATCATATTTAATTATCCTTATCGGTAAAATACTGACGAGCCAACGACTTAAGCTTTATCACGCAATGGCGATAAGACATGAACATTGAAATTAAACAAAAAGATTTTTGGTGGTAACATTTTCGTTTTGTCGTGAGGCACTATGACGGTCACCTTTATTCGTAAAGGTTAGAAAAGTATTTAATTAGCCATTAAACGCGACGTGATAAGACCGACTTTATTGTTTGTGTAAATCATGATAAAGATAATTTCAGAATGCATTATTTGGATATTTTATTGGTTGATGGAGCGAGGTTGGTGGATTTAATTACTGTAGGTACGTAAATATAATTATGTCCTTAAGATGGTTTTAGTGTAAGCGATTATAAACTGAACTACGAACAATTTTATCTCTATTTTGCTCTAGATTAATTGTTTTAGTTAAATTATTTATTTTAGTTGATTTTATTTTTCACTTAAGTATATTTGAATACGTTAATAAAGCCGGAGCCGGAGTAAGATTAACGAAAAGGATTCCACTTAAGAGGCCTATTACGTGAAATCGCGAAATTGTTCGGTTTTCTCGTCCTAATTCTATGGTTTGCGTTAGTTGTTTGATATTACAATTACATCTTTATAATAGTTCGTTTTCTCCTCTACAAAAGTAGTAAGAAACATTTTAGATAACTTGTTTATATATTGAGTAATAATCATTCTCCGGATACATGTTTCGTAAAAAACGATCGAAGACCTGTTTTCTCAGCTCTAATTTGTAGATTCTAATGAATATGGGCGATAAAACTATTTTTTATTATGTTACGTATATCCTATTCTTCATTTAGAGTAGAGTACATTTTCGTTAAATGCTTTTATTCTAAAGATATACCGAATTTAATATCGACCGAAAATGCTTCGAAACAAACCTCAATAACTCCGAAGTTCTAAATCAATGGGACGTCATATTTATATCAAAATATTTATCAACATTTGCTTAAACTATGATATTAATTTTAATTTGTAGAACGGTTTTGGTAATTTTTTATGAATAAAATAAAACTACCATAATTTAGTAGTTTTTTCATTCAGCCGGCTTTTTCCATTTAGTACCGCGCGAGCGCTTGTCGAGGTCGGACCTATGTCGGTTGTTCTTGAATAAAATATAGAAATATTTCGTAAAATGTCAGTGTGTGGGACTGTCAATTGCTGTAAAAACGCTGTTAGTGTGCGTGTATGTGTTATTGCGATACTACGACCGACATAAGTTGATCCGTTGATAACGATCAATTGTTATTTTTATTGATAACGGTCAATTATTGTTGTTGCTGGCCTAAGAATTGTACCAAATGTTGCTGGCCTAAGAATTGTACCACATCATTGTCATCTTGTTTTACCTTATTTATTTGGAGGTTATGCTGTAGGATGTGGATTGCATATCTAAAGTTATCTATCCTAATTAAAAAACAACAAGGCAACTTTTTTTGGTGAAACCGTCCAACGACTAAATGTAATTATGCCTATGATTTTTTTAGATTATGACTAACTTGCCGACCCGCCGACAGCTGCGCTTGCGTTTTTACGTTATTTACTAGTTTATGTTTTATAGCCTTTTTCGATCATTTTACTATCCAATACTGAAATCATATTTTAAATCGGACCCGCGGTTCCTGAGTAGCACGTTCAAACAAATAAACAAGCAATCTCCTCAGCTTGATAATTGTAGTATAGATTTCCATAATATTTATTACAAAGAAAATATTCCGTAATTTTTTGTTCTTATTTTTACCGAGTATCCAATATGTAAACAATAAATAATGTACCTTTCTAATAAATATATTATTTATTGTAAACATTAAATAATTGTACCTTTCTAATAAATACAGGGCGTCCCAAAGTTATGGGCCATGGAGGGGAAGTACCTTAAATATCGTAGATAGTGAATTTTGCTCAAAGAAGACTTCATTTTATTTTTAAAAGTTAGTAATTCTGGATTCATAGATTTTCTAAAAATTACTTGCTTTGTCTGGGAATCGAACCGACTTACATGTAGAAAAAAAAACTCTATTTTTATGATACCAATCGAAAGAATAGCTAAAAAATAATAACTCTGCTTAAGTAACATAGTATTTTAAAAGAAAGGAACAACGTGAAATTAATTATTTTAATCAAATAAAAAACATGAAACATTTTTTTTGTAAATTAATTAATTAAATTACTTACTTTTTAAAATAAAATGAAGTCTTCTTTGAGCAAAATTCACTATCAACGATATATATGGTACTTCACCTTCATGGCCCATAATTTTGGAACGCCCTGTATATAAAATAACACCCCTATTCACGTTCGCACTGCTGGGATAGGGACTTCTCTCTTGACGAGATAGATTAGGCCTTAATTCACCACGCTGGCCAAGTGCGGGTTGGTTTTTTTTAATATAAAAATTAAATATTTTAAATAAGTTCGTAATAAAATAAAAATAAATAGTTTATCAAAATAAAAATATAATGGGAATTATTCAAGATGACATATGTAGATAAATGGATATTCTACATCTGTGTATGACATATGTAGATAAATGGATACCAATAAATATAAAAATAAATATAAAGTTCGAAACTACAAAAATAATACCTAAACATAATTAAAACCTTCATTAACGAAACTTTTATTTATTCAAACACAAATATACCATCTAACAAAACAAGCAACTTAAATATAGGTAATATAATTTATTTGTTTTGTTATAATTAGAATTTGTATTTAGTACGTTCAATTTAGACTTTCGAACTTACATAAAGTCCCAACATTCGACAAAAAAAAAAACATTTAATTACAAACCTACACACCAAATTTCAGAAGAATCGGTTTAAAAATGAGCCCATAAGATGAGATGAATGAGGACATTTAACTTCAATAAGACTATTTTCAGTTTTATTCTTATATATATAATTATTAATCATGAATGTTTTAATTTAAAATTATGTACCTACTTAATTGATTTCAAATAATCAATCAGATTTAAAATAAATATTGATATTATTAAGATAAAACATAATTGATTCAAATATTGAAATAAAAATATCCACCATTTTGAATTTAGGAAAATATATTAAACACCTATCAATTAAATAAAAACATTAATATAATAATTATTTCGGAATGAAACTGAAAAAAAATCCACTCAATAAAATGGAATTTATTCGATGCCATTTTCTACAGATCTAAAATAATTATTAGTATATTTGTATGTTTTAGATCGACGAAGTATCAAGATCATTTAGTATTTTTCATAGAATTCGCGTGACGCGCCGGTCACGTGGTGCATAAAATATCCAATTTCGCAAAACTTCGTAAAGTCACAAGGCTCTTAAACGATTAATTTTGTGCAATTATATTAGTTAATATTTCTCCGTTTCTCCGCTCCGCTACCTTGCTCCGCTCCGGTGGACAGGCAGACTTATTGACTAGATGCCGGATTTTAAACCGTTAAAAAATCCGATATTACGTGAGAACTCTAGAGAAACGTAAACACTGGTATCTCAAAAAGCCGGAACAATTAAAAAATAATGCAACCTATATAGGGCTATTGATACTAAATTACTAACCTTCTTGTAGCGTATCTTATCGTAGGGTTGTCCAAAGAGGATGTTCTGTTTGATGCTGGCCACAAAGAGCCAAGGTTCTTGACTGGCGTATGAAATTCGCGCGCCTCCCAAAGATATCTTTCCTTGCGTTGGTGGAAGCTCGCCGAGTATTAATTGCAGTAGAGACGACTGTCGAATAAAATTTATTATGAATAGTGATGAACAACAAATGTTGGTAAATTGACCCGGGACCATAAATAAATAAATTTAACTAACAAACAAACATCAATGAAGCAAACTCTATACTCTACACTTCTACAGGTTATCACGGAAATGAAAAGTGTCATTAAATTTTATATATATTTATGATTATTCCACTTATAAAGTAGAGGTAGCCACATATTATAATGGCTTCGTCTCTGAACGTCTATATTAATCGACTTAGGTTAGGTAGATAATTGTCTATTTAATTGCAAATAAATCCAGGTATTTCTTTTATAAATGCATTGATAATTATAGGTATTTCTTTATAGGCCACAGAATAAAATGGTAGATAACTGAGCTCAATATTAACCCTAGACTTGGTATTGCGGTGGTTATCAAAACTTGTGGATTTCTTCAAAATACTTCCTAAAAGGAACAGAAGTACTTAACAAGATCATTTAAAGAACCAGATACAGGATACTGTATCTGGTTTTAATAAAAAAAATATAGCTCTATTGATTCAGTTCCAAAAAGCCTAAGTTATCGTTTATAATGACTTTGCGACTTGGTTTCCATTTGAACGGAAGTGATAATAATAAATTTGTCGGTCCCAATAGATTTGGTTTTTGATTCGATCCCAATGTCAACTTGTTAACGAAAACCGGTTTCAGGTTATGAAGCTACAGAGGTTAGATACCAAAAACAGCTTACCTTTCCAGCTCCAACGGTGCCGGCTACTCCAATAAATTCCCCAGGTTTAGCGGTCAAGTTGAGATCTCTCAAAGTAGGTACGATAGGATTCTCTTCCCAGCTCGCTGTGACTCCCGATAGAACCAAACCAGTCAGTTTAGCCCTCTCAGTCTTTTCAGATCCATTTGTAATTCCCTTCACAATGTCTGTATCAGTCCCGTTCTTGATTCCATTCTTTATGTATTCGATGGGTTTGGTAGCTGTTGGCAGTTCGTCAAGCTCGAGGAATTCCTAAAAAGAAGCAGATTTCAAAGTGGGTATTAAAGTGAGTCTAAACTTAAAGGTCATTACACTTATTTTTATGTATGTAAACAAAAATTGTGGGTATTAAAGTGAGTCTAAACTTAAAGGTAATTTGTGATGTCACAATAAATGTTAGACAATTAAGCCATTTATGACTTTACCAAATGACATCACAAGCTAAATTCCTTTACTCAGGTGCGACATTTTTCTAAGCATAAAAATTATATTATTTAAGTATATATCTACTACTTTTAAACCTTCCCTGGACTACTACAAATATTTCAAGACCTAAATCAGCTAAATCGGTCCAGCCGTCTCAAGTAGCGAGACTAACGCCTAGCAATTCACTTTTATTTTTAAAGTGCATAAACTAGATGTTCGGAAAATAGCCTTAATATTGGTTTAATAAATTTAAATATTCTGCCTAATAACCTACTATTTATAAGTTATATTATAAGTTAATGTAAAGTTTAATAAGAATTAGGAACTCTACTAATTCTTATTAAACTTTACATTTACAATCTATACTAATATTATAAAGCGGAAGAGTTTGATTGTTTGTTTGTTTGTTTGTTTGTTTGAACGCGCTAATCTCAGGAACCGCTGGTCCGATTTAAAAAATTCTTTCAGTGTTGGATAGTCCATTTATCGAGGAAGGTTATAGGCTATATTACATTTAAAAAAAAGTTAGGGATCCGTACGGAAAACCCAAATATGTAACCCAAGATGTAAAAAAAAATCCTTATATCGCATGCGCTGCGAAAAGTATTCATTTTAGAAATTTACAATGTACTACAATTTTGTAGAACACATTAATATCTACAAAAAATGTCGCGACAGCATATATCTAACTATTATAGTTATCTCACAATAAGTGTTTTAATTTTCAATATAATTAATTTTAATGCCGCCGCAAGGAAAACCTCTATATTTGTATTTTCAAATAAAACATTATCAAAATAAATTACATGTTAATTACGAATATTTCAATATCTCTATAAAACTTTTTAAATTATTCAATTCGGACATTCCATTCGAAAGATATCAGAGTTTAAAAATGTAAGTACCGAAATAAACCAGCCCTTTCGGTAAGGCATCATGCTTTGGTACGGGCACTCAGTCAGTACCTACTAAAATAAGGTCTTTAAACGAAAGTAGGTTCGTTTAAGATTGATTCACTTTTATGATAGTAAAAGTAACGAGAGACTTTTTACCGCGGAAAATTAAATGCTTCCGCCGCGGGAAAATTCGATTTTGAGAAAAGTATGGAGGTAGTTGCAAATAAAAGTATATGGCGAGAGACTTTTTACGGCGGAAAATTAAATGCTTACGCGGAAACTATATGCTTACGCGGGAAAATTCGATTTGGATGAAATTTAGTATGGAGATAGTTGCAAATAAAAGTATATGGCGAGACGAAGTTCGCGGGGGCAGCTAGTAACTTATAATCAAAAGCGCTATTTTTGTCGTCTTAATATTTTACTAAACAAACATACGGAACGTAATAATGGCAAAAGCAAATAGGTACTATAGGTATATTTAAGCACCACACTGTGTTTATGTAGGTATTGAGAAACTGTTTGACTTGCGATAAATAACCAAGTGTTCCCGAGAAATCATTGTTTGCATTCAGTTAGTATTCTGTACTAATTATCCAATTGTCTTCCCTGTCATAACCTATCATGCTCGTCAAGTTAAAGAACTTGTACTCGATAGGCAATATCTTACTAGATTTACTAACTACGATTTTTATGCTTTTATCTAAGACATATGTGCATAATTATTTTATTAACTTATTTCTCGTTTCTTTTTTATTTTTATTTATTACGTATTGTTGAATGACTTAGATCAAATTCCGAAGAGTTACCTCGTTTCTAAGAATTCTTTACTATAATTAAAGA
Source organism: Chloroclystis v-ata (assembly GCA_963691955.1). Classification (NCBI taxonomy): domain Eukaryota; kingdom Metazoa; phylum Arthropoda; class Insecta; order Lepidoptera; family Geometridae; genus Chloroclystis; species Chloroclystis v-ata. The sequence goes on from OY829905.1 coordinate 11,687,565, forward strand.
ACTAGCTGTTGTGCGGGGCTTTGCTCGCACTGTTTAGATTTAAAGTAGGTATTAATTTGCAGTCATGATGTAGGATAGTTATTAAAAACTAAATGAATAGGTAACAGTCATGAACCCGGGTGAACACAGCAAATGTTTTAGCTTATTATTATTATTACAATGTTCTTAACTAAATCACGATTAAATAATACACTAATTAATTATCGGCAGTAATAAACTGTCATCATAATTACCAATACCCATTTACTAAAATCTCTACGAGAAAGTATTGTGTAAAATGCAGGTCTTCCCGTCAAAACGAAAGCTTTTATATAAATAAATATATATTGCTGGACAATGCACACAGCAACATCTAGCCCCGTATATACATATATCCAGCATCTATAAATAATAATACTCCTATTATAGTTATATCCTTCTAAGGACCAACAACCTTGACCAAGCACCTACTTAAACAAATTAATATTTTAAATTTGGCATTGGATTATAATTTACCTACCTGCTACATATCCTTTAAGCACATTATACACAAAGCAAGCAGAGCTACGTCAGCCAGTTTAAACAGGAAACAAAGCTAAATGTCTATATTTAAGATTTTATTTATATCTCGTTTATATTTGGGTGGAAGGTGGAAACATGTCGCTTTAGCTTGCCCGACGAATGATCAAAGAAGCATTACGAATGTGCGTGCGTACGATAATTTCAGAGAACCTATAATGATTCTCATACAAGCTAAATAAGGCATATTTATGTTTCATTAATATATTACTAATAATATATTATTTTATTATAGAGACTCCAGCGGTTTTACTTCAGGAACTCTGTATTTATAATTGTGAATATTGAAGGTTAACTATTCAGTCTTGAACTTGCATGAGGTAGGTAGTATTTAATGTTATAAGTGTAATATCTACCTTCATGTAGCTGTTATATCTTCACAACAGACTTTTAATCATTTGTACTAAAACAACCTTTTTTCAGACCATAAATCAATCTTACCTCAATCCTCTTCACAGAGACCATAGTCTCAGCCAAGAACGCCAGAGCCATAGGGAAGAAAATATTGCAAGCAAGCTGCAGTAGATTGAAGTACTGGACCAGAGAGAATGTGATCTCAGCGCGGATGTTCCCTCCAATGAGGACGAAAGCCACCACGGCTGCGTAGAGAATGAACCGCTCTGTGAAAACACTCAGGGCAGTTGAAAACCCTTTGATCATGGATGTCCTCATTACGAAGTTTACTTCCATTCTAAAACATAAATGATCATTGGTTAAGTTAAAAATATTGTTTAAGGTCCTTAACAAAATAGTTACAAGACTTACAAGCATTGAAATAACTTCAAAGCGTAAATTCTTAATAGTACTTAACCCGATCTAGATAAAACACCAAAATCTTTTGATATTCTTTTGATTGGGCTATATTAACAAACTATAGCATTAGAGAAAACAAAAGGTAGGTTTTTCATAAACAAAAAATATTGAAGTTCCGACCAAATAGTTCTTTATACTTCTTCATGAAATTCATTAAGATGTAATAGCCGTCACACAGCCATACGGTAAAGTGAAATAATAATCGCAATTAACACCTTATTCTACCTGTATTTCGTAAATAAAAGGAAATATTGTCATAGACAATCAGCGGGAATTATATTATGAAGGTTAGTAAGTCACTTACTTCCTGAGTCTAGCTACTAAGTTCTCGAATGGTTTTTCCCAGGCATACATTTTGATAACTTGTACACCGTTCACGAGTTCACTCATCACCTTGACTCGCTCATCCGTGCGTTTTGCTATTTTCCCTCGAAGGATGCCTTGTCGATTACTCAGGTATGCTACAAAAAAGTTATTGCAATGCAATTAATATTCATAACAATGTATATACAACAATTGTTGCTTGTTATAATCGTACATGTTGTGGCTATAAGTGTAGGTGCACTTGTCACAAAAATATTGTATAATAGTTTTAGAAATGTATTAGTGTAACCTATGTAAGTAGCCCTCAATAAATAAATAAATAAAAGAGCTAAAAAAGCAAATAGCTTATAATGTCCTAGATAAATTAATTTAAACCCTATTCTGCTATATAATATTTAGCAAATTAAGTAATTCTGTAAATGTATATTTTGATTTTGTCCTTAAATAAATAAATCAATCACTTTCTTCATACATTCTGGCCGTAGGAGTTGAACATCCAGTGACCGATTTGGATTAGACACGTAAAACGTAGGTAAATATTGTAACGTATGGGTACTTCCTACTAGGTCGGTCAAAAATTTAATTTCTTATTTATTACCTATACATAATTATACATACACGTCCCACAGTCGGTACTACATAAAGTACCTATTCGTATTCACATAAAGTTCCTATTTATTTCCTACAGTAGGTAATAATTTTAAATACTTAGTTGTAGATAAAAAATAATTTTATGTAGGAACAACTCTGCAGTGAAACCTTGGAGAAAGATAAAAGTCAATTATTTAACGGCTCATACATAATAAAATAAAAAACCTATTGTAAATATTATTCAGTTTAGTTATAATCATAATTGTTTTACCCTTATTTGCATACAAAGACATCATAATTTAAGTTATGTTCATTTAATCAGATGATGTAAAGCTGGCTAAGTGCGGGTTGGCAAATGTCACATGCCTTTAAACTTATCATATTTATCAGAACATGCTGGTTTCCTCACCATGTTTGCCTTCACCTTTTAGAGCCTTTAAACTTATCATAGCTCTCAGAACATGCTAATTTACTCACGATGTTTGCCTTCACCGTTAGAGCACGTGTTTTTCGTATCTACTATGTAGTAAAAAGTCAATTTACCTTGAACCAGAACAGTTTGCAGGAATATTACAACAAGAGCGGCGAGTGTCGCTAGCCCCACGTGTTGCCATACCAAGTAAGATACCACTGGAACCACGATAGGCATCACCCAAATGTAGTTCAGAAACAGAGTGACCATGTCAAAACGGTTCACGTCGTTCGACATCAAGTTTATCACTTGCCCCGTTTCCGTTTTACTCATACCGTTGCGATCCAGTCTCAAAATCTGCAAATGAAAATGTTGTTTGGACAAGGTTCTAGATTAAATAACGGAGAAGCTCCGAAAGATACAATATTTATTAATAATAAAAAGAGGGGGGGGGTGATTGATAGTGATGACGTGTCCAAGTTAATCTTTGTGATTTTACCTACAATAGCTGAATCAATTAAGAATCAATCAATCAACAATAAAGCCTCGAGCAGACCGGATGCGTATACGTACACATAAGCGTGCATGTGCACGTACCACAGAGTTGTAATGTATGGAAATGTATGAGACAGGACACACCGCTTGCGTGACGTAGACGTGCGCGTAGACGTTATGTGTAGCCCTACGCAATGCAGCTCCCATGACACAAACAGGCTGCGTGACTTACGCCGTGCCTTACACAGAGCAGAGCGGCAACGTCGCATTGATGACGTTGTATTCAATGGCGCGCCATTATGGACGTCACACCGAACAAATTTGAACACGCACGTACCTTTGCAGTGCGTGCGAAATTACTGTCAGTTGTATTTTATTACAAAAATGTATTTTTTGTTTTGCTTTGATTAGTAATGAATAGCGATAAAAAAGAAAAACTTATTGAAATTGTGCGTAAATATGAATGTTTATACAGTCAAATCATTGTATATAGGTACATTCCGTTCATTTATATCATGGACCCATTTTTTTTGGACAAGCAGAAGTCATAATTTATTCGCGTTCCCACTGCTGGGACACAGGGACTTCTCTCTTAACGAGAGAGATTAGGCCTTAATTCACCACGCTGGCCAAGTGCGGGTTGGTGAATGACAAATGTCCTTCAAACTTTTCAAAGTTCTCAGAACATGCCGGTTTCCTCACTATGTTTTGCGTTCACCGTTAGAGCACGTGTTTTTTACAGCACACATATTTTTCCAAGAAGAAAAATCAGTGGTGCGCGGCGGGGTTTGAACCCACAACCTTCGGAATGAAAGTCGAGTATGCTCCCACTTAGCCAACACGGCTGTAAAAGTGTGTCTGGCAAGCAGAAGTATTCTGGCACAATAGAATTAATATAGCTTCTTCCTCGACAGATGAATTACTAGAACAGATGAACTCCATATACCCAATCTTCGTAACACATAGTGCACAACACCTTCAAAAACAGTAATATGGTTGCTGAAGCCGGGCACGAGGCATGCGTTGCGTTCTCAGCTCTATTGCGTAAGCGTCAGGGTAGACGTATCCGTAGCTCGGTGTGACATTGGGTTACGCCGTAAGCAGGCGCGTGACAACGACGTGGTTACGTCGAAGTCACGCATACGCATCCGGTCTGCTCGAGGCTTAAGAAGAACGGTAACTAGCCATCAATTAGCTAAAATAGCAACAAATCTTAAAATAAGAATAAAAACTATTCTGTCTGAATAATACGATGACATGTCTTGAACTCGTAGAAGTCATCGTAAGTAAACAGCCGGAAAAAAATTACGTTTTGTTTCATTATGTTCGTGGGAACTTACACATTCTGTATAGTGACCACATAACACAATGGGAGTAGATTATAATACATACATATTTGGTTTTATTACAAAATGGTTAATTATACTTTTACAAAAATAGAAGATCCCGTCATATAACGACCGTCACTGTTTTGCTTATTTTATTAATATTTAATTTGATGTCAGTAAATGATTGATGATAAAAATTACAGATTTAGTAACCTTTTTCAAATTATTTAACGTGTATATGTATATACTAGACTAGATGAAAACCCGGCTTCGCTGGGGTGAAATTTGACGAAATTCTCCATAAATCGAATTTTGCGGATATATGTATATGTTATCGTCTCAAAATCATTTTTTTTTTAAGTTTTGTTATTCATATAAGATTTCGATCGAGTCTACCGTACCCATATAGGAACTACTTACTTTTCTGTACATTAAAGAGCAACAGGCAATCCTCACTCGCATCCCCACCCTGCCTTGCACAAGGTTGGAGTGGTTCATCATCAGAGCTGAAGCCACGCTCAAGAAGTTGAGCGAGAAATTGTACAGGTGGGCCATTTTGTACGATTCTGGATCTTTCTTACCCGAGAAGTAATTGATAAATAGACCTAGTGAATATGGTATAAGAGGCCTGGAAAAAGACATTGATATTAAAAAACATATAAGTCATGTTAGTTGTGTATTATTGCGAGAGATATTAAATAAGTATAATAATATACCTATACTTACTTATGTACAATGAGATTATTTTTATATAAGTCAACTTTTTAATTTTATTTATAAAGAATTCAATTCCTTGTTTAAATTAAACAGATAAATTCTGTAAATTGAAATGGAAAAATACCAAGTATGAATCGAACACATTTTAAGAGTTTGTCTCTATATAAAAAATTAATACAAGGTCGGATTGCATAAGGAAATGCGAGCGATAAACGTACCAGACAATAATGTACAATAAGCCACAGAGGAGTCCACAGAACATGTACTCCAGCCAGAAGGAGCTTACTAAAGCTTTCGACAGGCTGGGCTTCCCTCCAAACTTTTTCGCCTTTTCTTTCTCTCTCTCCCATGCTTCTTCCAGACGATTCCCTAATCGACCTGAGTGGTCTTTTTCACGAGCTTGCCATAAGTCATCGATTGTCAACCCTTCTTTGTATCCTCTTCGAAAAAGGGGAAAACTTGAACTGTAACAAAGCAATTTTATCCCATGTAAATCTATACTAATATTATATTATATGGGAAGATTTATGTATGTGTCTTTTTATTTAGTCTGGCTTTCAAGATTTTGACACATATTTCCGCGACAAAATGTACGTAGCGGAAAGCCATACAATAATTCGACTTATTATTTTTGTCAACAATAGAAGGTACGTAATTTGTCATTTATTTATTCCATATAGATAAAATATGTACACTTGAAAACGTAGCAGCATAAGATAGTCAAAGACCATAAAGAAGCATGCGTTATCAAAAGTAAGTTGATTTCAGTATTCAGTTATTTATTGCAAAAATTTACATTTATTATCTATGCATTTGCCTGTAGTAATTGGTATATTTACGATTAAATTGGTGTATAATTATTAACTGGTATTAATAAACACTCATGGGGCAATGGAATAATAAATTATTATTTAATTTATTTTCATTTCAAATTAGGTATTTCAGTTTTTCTCACTTTTTTCTTACGTTTTTAATTTTTCATCTTAGTAGATATGATTAAATTAGGTATTATGCCTCAATAACTCAAACTGACAAACCAACCAACAAAACAACAAAAAAATTGAATCGTTATGTAGAAAAATAATAACTTCAATAATAAAATAAAGATCTGTTATACATGTAGAGCGCATCTGACTAATGTGTCACAGATAAAAATAATAAGGTAGGTATACATATACCTACTGTATAGAGTTATTAAACTGTGTTAATGGCTACATCTAGTAATTGCTGTCATCACAGTAAATTATTACAGTCAAGTGTTGTAGACCCATTGTGATTAGCTTCAATTGAAAGTATGTAGGTAGGTATGTCTCGATTGATAATATCGGTCGCGGAGTATTTCTTATAGTATGTAGTATAGTATGTATAAATATAAAATAATGGATAATTTTGCGACTAAAAAGAGCTTCACAATTTGACTATATTTTTTGCTTGTTTGTTACGGAATTGTTAACACTATCTGCGTCCATGATTCACGTTCGTATCTACGGCACGGTGTATCGAGGTGTGTACGCTTGAATGTGTTAAAACGTTCAAATGAAGAATTATTAATGAACCGCGTAAAATACTCAAATGAAATAACAAGCAGGGTTACCAACTTTTATGTTAAGTACCTAAGTACCTTTGCTACTCAGATCAGATCGTAGGTAAATTTATTTATTTACAGTATTTGTCAACATACACTATGTAGTTGCCTAGGTACGTATTAGTACCTAGGTATGGCCTACTAGCACTAGCATGGCAGTAATTTACGTGCAATGACTTGGTGGGTATGTTTTAATTTCACAAAGTACCCAGATCCACTCGTGAAATTACAAACCCAGGTAGCCATGTACCTATAAGCATAGACTAAATATACACAAAGTCTATGCTATAAGGCCCTTGACACACCCTTGCTTGATTAGGATCAAAAGATAATGGAATAGCAAACTAAAAACGTCGTTTAGCGTACTATATTTAACACAGTTAATGCCCAAGCTAAGTCGTGTGCGGTGTTGCAGCCTTGCCGTGGATACACAGATATATACAAGCGTGTGTCATGGGCACAGATAGTGTTAGGGTCTACATAAGTATGTATTCTAACTTTTATTGCCTTTTTATAAATTTATATGTTATCAATAAATATAGTTACTAAATACACATTAGGTACATTATTATTACAAGAAAAAATTTACTTGGTTTCCCATTGAACAATAAATTACGTTCAGTCAAGACGATGAACGATAGGTACATTCAACAACTTGACGAGTTGTTCTTTAGTCATTCAATCAAATAGGAGATTCAACCAGATGAGTGCGACATTATACCCTGCTCAAAAAGATCGGTCAAATCTCATTTGAATAAGAATAAGACAAATCGTACCTACATACCTAGGTATAACCTATTATATTTACCTATCTAGTAGACGAACAGACAGACAGACATCTCGAAAATAAAAGAGTTATGTTTTTTTCTTTTCGCTGTTATGGTTGCTAGGCAACGTCCTTTGGCTACATTCACGTTACGTGAGGTAGGTATTAAATTAAGTATTAGGGTGGGTTTCGAAATCAATATTGGTTTAATTAACAAAAAATATGTGTAAGGTACCTACCTAATTAGAACTAGGTTTTAGTACTTATCCAACAACTAAAATTATGTATTGTTTTTTTTACATTTATAGAATAAGTTAACAGTAAGTACCTTCCTATTTCACTTTACACACACACACACAGTAAGTATTAGGGTTACCTACCTACCGACCTTCAACAAGTCTACGTTTTTGTGACTGACAACCATGAAGGAACTTAAAATGTATACTTACAGAATAAATATCTTGGATATGAAGTTTGCACTTTCATAAGGATTTTTAGATTTTAACACCACTTTCGAATCCATTTTCACTAGAAAGACAATATATTATATTGGAGAAAAGCACCGTGTATTCACGTTACAAAGCTTTTATAGGTTAAAAAGAGTCTATTGCATAATGTTCCAACTATATTTTAAGAAGTACAGAATATGGACATCTACAATCTACATCACGCTAATAATAACAGGAATCACAGCTTGTTAATTTCGGAATGTTCGCGTCGCGAAGTTAAAACTTGTTTTTAGGCACACTGGCGGTCTTTTATTATTAAATAAATAGTATTTTTTAAGTAGTTAAACTTGGTTTTTATCACAGGATGGTATTTAATAAGGCGAGAAAACGCGGGCGACGCGAACGGGCGATGCCGGCAGACTGGTTTGATCGGAGTGTGACGTGACGTTTATGTTTGGATTTTATATGCCTGACGCCAAACTCAGCCCGTCAGCCGTTCTATATCGCCTCGATATAGCTACTATATTATCGTATACTTACTTAAATAAATACTGTCGCTCAATTGTTGAAGCATGACGTGCACAAACTAAGAGATGAAAATTAACTGAATGAACACTGAACTTTACTGAAGGTACTTTGTAGGTAGGTATGTAATGTACCTACCTACCTACAGCAAATACCTAGAAGTTGTATTATGGTAGGTATTCTGTGGTAGGAGTATCTAGTACCTATCTGAACAGTAAGGAACACTTACCTACGTTGTAAGTTTTCCTCAGTTTCATTGGAATTTTTGTATTCTATTGGCACACACAATTAGGTACCTACCTACCTAGCTACGCGTCCATAATTGGAGAGATCCAAATTCTATTCACTAGTTTCCGTTTTACGGTCTTTTGCAAATAATGACAGAACGAAACATTGAACAGGAAAGGTTCTAAGTACAATTTATGTATTTCCTTCTTCTGAGATTTAGTCGTAGGAGCTTTGTAAATGTAATATCATATGTAGTGTAGGTAGTAGGTACCTACCTAATAAAACCTAGGTAGGTATTTCGTTTGTTTTTTTATTATTGGTAATGTAAAAATAATTACCTACTTGTGTTCACAGTTCAAAAATATTTGTAGGTATAGATGAACCATTTTAAAAATGAACGCCCCTCCACCGCGGTTACACGTACATGCAAAAAGGTGTATAGATACAACACACATAAATTGATCTTTGTCATTGGATGTTCATTAACGTTTATGCAAACGGTATCACTTAGACAGACAGATGAGCCAATGTTACTTAGTTGTAGCACGCACACAAGTATAGTGATGCAATAAGTATTTCCTCTCACACGTTGAAATTATCATGGTTTTGTGGAGGGGAGTTCATTTTTAAAATGGATTATCTATACCTACCTATTCACAAAACATTACCTACTGCTAGAGTCGAGATCCCAAGCTTTACATTTTTGAAAGAGGATGTACATAAGTACCTATAGATTGTAACATAAAAAATCTATACTTAAATATTTTTATCACAAAGCTGGGCAGAGGCCTCCCCAAATTTCCTTCAATCATCCCTACCTAGTAAGTCATCGCATCAATTTTTTTTTTGCAGATATCGAACGTTTTATACTATGTAGGTAATTGTATGAAAGAAATTTAATGTCGTGTATAAATAAATGATTAAGAAAATGCAAATGCAAACTCAGTAGGGAGGGACCTCCAACCCGCTTATATTGCCGCTATAACATTCCGAGCGAACGCTAATGTACAATACATAACTATCTCGTCAAATCCAACTCGGATGGGCAGCAGTGGACGTCCAATGACTGAAATGATGATGATGACTATAACTAATAAAAATTTAGTTTTAAAGACAAATAGACAAAAACAAAAGTTATTCTGCACTATCATTAAGATGGTCAGTAGGAGAAAAAAAATTATGCAGCTTATCAAGGAAATAAAACAAAATATTATGACAAAAATTGTAAAGGTAGTAAGATATAAGTATTAAGTAGTTATTGGAAATAATAGGGTATGATATAACATAAATTTTGTCAAAATGTCACAATATTTTTATCGATTATGAAATACCAACAACTACAGAACTGAAATAGCTCAATTGCGTATGCTTTAAATTAACAGTGAGTATTAAAAATCTAATCAGTACAAAATCCAAGTCACGCTTCCTTGAGCTAGCGTAATTTTTGTCGTTTAGATATGATATTATGCGAGCCGAATGCTTACTTGTGTCTTACACTAGTTTGTACATGTTAAATCAAGTAAATTAATCTAGAAGCTCAAAGATAACATTTATAGCTACCTATTTTACACATGTCTTTACACACGTAGTGTCTTCCACATCATTTTACCTAGGTACCAATTAATTGCACGAATTACTTCTTATTTCAAAAATAATGTACTTACTTGCCTGTAAATGGTTAACATATTTATATTTTTAGGGTTCCGTAGCCAAATGGCAAAAACGGAACCCTTATAGATTCGTCATGTCCGTCCGTCCGTATGTCACAGCCGTTTTTCTCCGAAACTATAAGAGCTATCAAGCTGAAATTTGGTATGTAGATGTATTCTGTGAACCGCACTAAGATTTCATAAAAAAAAGAAAAAAAAATTACATTTGGGGGTCCCCATACTTAGAACCGAAAATTTAAAAATAAAATTTCATTGAACCCATACGTGTGGGGTATCTATGAATAGGTCTTCAAAAATCATCTAAAGGTTTCTAACATCATTTATTTCTTAACTAAATAGTTTGCACGAGAGACTCTTCCAAAGTGGAAAACAGAGTGTCCCCCCCGCCCTCTAACTTCTAAAATAAGAGGATGATAAATCTAGAAAAAATATATATTGTACATAACCATAAAAACTAACAACGAAAATGGGCGAGTCCGACTCGCACTTGGCCACTTTTTTTTAATAGTCTTTATAATTTGGAAATGTAAAATTTATGATTAGTGTACCTACTGTGGGCTTGTCTTTATATTTCAATAAAATAATTATTTTCATTCCCACTGCTGGGACACAGTGATTTCTCTCTTGATGAGAGAGACCTACCTTAATAAGTCTTGGAGAATTTGGTATGGTTGGTAGTAGCAATAAGTTTTACACAGAAGTTAAGCGTTAGAGAATTTTAACTGGAAACGTTCTTTTTTTCACCAAAAGATTTACCTTACCTACCTTTTAAGTGTGCTTTATATTACCTACTAGTCTTGCTTACTTCTGTATCTACATAATACTACATAGTGTAAAACAAAGTCGCTTTCGCTGCTGCCCATCCCTGCTTTATTCTTTACAATTACCTACGCAACGGATTTTAATGCGGTTAATTATCTGAGCAAGGATAAGGCACATTAATATAAATCAAATCTTACTTTCTAGCTAACCTTCATAGGTTTAATACTCAAATAGGTATCTACCCAATTCCAAACTTAGGTTAAAATAGTTTGTTTTTCTTTTATTTGTATAATATAAGTACTTACATACCTTTAATTTTAACATTTCAACCATCTCGTTATAAGTGACTCATAATAACACTAACTTATAAACCTCTGTGGTTTTCTTTGTGTTATACTTATTTTTCTTTTGTAATAATGTTTTATGTTGTGAAATAAATAAAAAAAATAATAATAATATAATGTAATGTCCTTGGTGACTTACCAAGTAGCTAGCAGAAAGCGTGCTGCTATGTCATTTCATTCAACTCCTAAATTATACACACATTATAAACTGAAATACTTATCAATAATTATGATAACAAAATTATTCGTAGACAGGATGATACACGCATTTAAAAAACGAAACTAATAAATTATATAAGCGATTATGCACGTGCTGATAATCAATTTGTGATTATCTTACCTGTTTAATTGATTATTTAACCTTGATTCTTCATATTGAGTATGATAAAAAGATAGGTAGGTACTTACTAAGATTCAAGTAAATAAATAAATCCCGTGGTAAGCTCGAAGCTTGTGTTACGGGTGCTAGATTTCTGATATACTTAGGTACTTAAAATATACGTACCTACATAGATAGATATTTTTATTATACTTAGAGAAAACCTGGACACACAGAACAAATATTTGCAGATCGTACAAATTTTTAACAAATTTATTTAATCAAAATAGGTGCCATTATACTAGCGTTTTTTCCTTCAGAAATAAGTCCTGAAATAATAATTATATGCAACTATGTAGTAACACATTAGCCTTCACCGTTCATTACACTACTGTTTAGAAAAGATTTATAATCTGTGGCCCGAACGCCGCTGTCTGTCGTCCGCCGCTCTGATACGTCATTCGCATTTTAGTGCTCAACCGTTCGTCACGTAAAATTGCGAAAGTTTCGCACTAGTAAAATAAACAATTGTGAACCAATATAATTACGTTTTATCATGGCCAAAACAAGTTCAATTTGCCATTCTTACGTAAGTGATCAACTACAAATCATAAAATTTGTTATAAAAATCCATGTTGAGTCCAAGTGACTCGGAACCAAATCATACGATTGGAAAAGGTAAGTCAATTTATTATTACAAATATGCTTAGCTATTTTGTGGGCATAGACAACAAAAATACATTCTGGCTGATCGTCGGACAGTCTCATAATTATGATGTCATGCCGCACTACCCTCATCTTCAATGTAGGTTATTGAAAGCTTATGTAGCTTATATTGTGCGCAAAGACAACAAAAATGCATTCGAGCTGATCATCGGACAGTCTCATCGCAACAATGATGTCATAACGCGCTACCCGCATTTGCAATGTGGTTTATTGAAAAGTCAATTTATTATTACATGCGTACCAACTTATGTAGCTCATATCGTGCGCAAAAACAACAAAAATGCATTCGAGCTGATCATCGGACAGTCTCATCGCAACAATGATGTCATAAAGCGCTACCCGCATTTACAATGTGGGTTATTGAAAACTTTGCTGTGTTAGTTTCTGTGTACAACAATACGTATTTATACTAATAATGTACTATGATAGTCATACAATGCATTCGAGCAGTATTCAGGACTGTCTCATCGCATATTGACTATCAAATTAACAAGTTAATGCACTCGAGCTGATCTTTGGGCTGACTCATCGCATTTGTACAACATATTTAGAAGAGAATTATATCGAGCTGTTCTATGGGCTGTCTCACTTATTCTACTTCCCTCATTGCAACTGGACATGGGGTTGATGTATATAAACCCCATAGATTGCGGAGTTTGTGTATCCACCACACTAAAAGGTTTGTTAGCGGCAAATTTAATTTACCACAGTGAGTTGATAGGTTAAGTACCTACACAAATGACGCTGCAGCCTATCTTCTGATAAACATATCCTTACGTCGGTTTGACGAAATCTATGGGAAAATATTGGGTGGCACTATTCTTAGGCCATCGCCATACGGCACTTTGGGCAAAACAAAACACAAAGATAGATTTGACATTATTACAGTGTAGTGTTACACAAGTAAAATTTATTTGATACATTCGGATATACTTTTGGGTTTATCCTCTGTGTAATTATTAAATTGTTTTAAATTTTATACTTAACGCCCACTTATTTGAAAAATAAATATGGAATAGAGTAGTTCTACTTGGTGATTTATGCATAGTAATCATGCATAATACCTACCTACTTTTGCATTAAAAATAATACAAACAATCACCATTAGATATTTATCAAGATATCATAATTATCTATTACCTATGTATACCATGTATACCTACAATACCTATGTTTTATTATTATTATTACTACATCCTGCAAGTTGTAGATTTTCCTGCAAAAAATGTTTCCTTCCATACGTATCCGATTATTTTGGGATTGAAGCGAACTTTATAAGCAAACTATAAAGTGGTTTACTTGTGACCAACATACGCATCTTTATAAATATTAGTCTTGTAAAACAATAAGATAGTCGACGTTCATCCAGGACGCCAGTGCAGCAGTGTACACACCGCCGACAACGAGCTATGAAGAAGTTTACAAGGTTGAATTTTATGAAATATTCAGCTTTTTGAATCTGTTATGAGGTTTTTTCAGTACCTCTGATGCAAACTGGCTAATCTTACAAAGAAACAGCCGATCACATCGAATAATACCGCACAGCCAGAAGTCTACATAGTCGACGTTCATCCAGGACGCCAGTGCAGCAGTGGACACACCGCCGACACAGCCGCCGAGCATAAAGGAGACGAGGTACCCAAAAACCATCGACCGTATTTCCGACATCATTAATAACCCATAGTAAATTAAAAAAACTGTTCTTTCTTGCGCGTGAACACGCTAAAGCCCACGACTGGAAATACTGTTGGGTATCGAATGGAAAAATTTTCCTTCGTAAACGTGATGGATCGGCGCCACTGAAGATAGCCAGCGAAGCCGACCTAATAAGTGTTGCTGCCAAACAATGACTAGGCATTAACCTCTACCATACATCATCCTTATTTATTATGTTTATGAACTTTCTTATATTAATTATAGAACATACTGTTAGTTGTATATGTAAAACACTCACAACATTCACACACTTACACACACTACTTTGTACGATACTTTTCAAGCAAATGTCAGAGAAGATTATTTGCTCTAAACACAAACACCAATTTTACTCATGCACTTACTTTACTTCAAATGATCCCCTGTTCCTGTACCTTATGTACGAATCTAAACTTAATTATGGATAAATTACTCTCTATTTCTAATGATATTGAAAACACCACTAAACTAACTGAGGCCGTAACCTGCTCTCCAGAAGATACATATGATTACGTCAAATTATACGGAACTAATAACATTAAACTTTTACACTTAAATATCAGAAGTATAAACCGTAATTTTGATAGCTTTACAACTCTATTGCATAGAATAAAGCACCAGGTAGATATTATTATCTTGAGCGAGTGCTGGCTAAGCAAATGTCCCTCCATTCCCCTCCTGTCTGGATATAAATCCTATTGTTCTGACTTTAGGTCTCAAAATGACGGTGTTATAGCCTATGTTCGTATAGATTTAGCAATTAGTGTTGACAACGTTACATTTGTTGATGCTAATTCTTTGCTATTGAAATTTGAAAACAAAATCGCTGTCCTAGCCCTTTATAGATCTCCATCATATAAAAACACAGATGGTTTTATGAATTGTTTAGATGATGTATTAAGTCAATTACATTATTTTCCCACGATTATTGTTGTTGGTGACGTTAACATTAACATAGCATCGAATTCAAATCATACTGACTCCGATGAATATTTGAACTTAATTGCTTCTCATGGTATGTACCCGGCTCACACTTTACCTACTAGATTGGAGAACTGCCTAGACCATGTCATACTTAAATCTATGTTCCCTGCTATTACACTGATCCTAGACACCGTAATTACTGATCACGCCCCCACTCTTTCTTGTATAAACCTTGCCAATAAACCTATCTCCCATAAACATATTTCTTCTAAACTTGATCTTCCACGTATAATCAAAGATATCGAAGATACGGACTTCTCTTTAATTTTTAAAATGGATAATGCAGAAAATGCTGCTAACTTATTAATAGAAAAACTAAAGTGTATAATTAAACAAAATTCTAAAACCATTGTCTCAAGTAAAAACCGTACTATAAAGCCTTGGATCACTGCTGGTCTCCTGAGATGCATCCGTCAAAGAGACAAATTATACCTTAAATTTAAAAAAGATAAACTCAACCCCATTTTAAAAGTAACATTTACACGCTACCGTAACTTCGTTAACAACCTTCTTAAAAGAGTCAAACAAGATTATCAAAGAAATGAACTCAGAAACGCTAGAAATAATCCGAAAGCCACTTGGGACGCAGTTCGAAAAATTGCTAATATAAATTCTAAAAAATCCACATCTGAAGATTTACTTAAAATAGCTCCAACACCATTAGAATCTGTAAATTTAGTAAATAAATTCTTTTCAAATGTAGGGAATACGCTAGCATCTAACATTATCTCCCCTTCTTCACCACTAGATTTACCTATCAAACACCAAAATGTTCATCAAATTTCAAGCTTTTATTCCCCCCGTGACTCAATGGTTTTCTGGCCAACTGATAACAAAGAAGTCGAATTGCTTATTATCAATCTCCGAGATAAATGCTCTGTAGGTTGGGACGGAATTCCTTCCTCTGTTGTTAAAGGGGCTCGAACTACTCTTACTCCTATTTTGACCTTCATCTTCAATCTTTGCATCAACACAGGTACTTTTCCTGCTGTGTTCAAAAAAGCTATTATTCATCCTATATTTAAGAACGGAGACCGTCATGAAGCTAACAATTACCGTCCAATCTCGGTTTTAAGTGTCATATCTAAATTGTTTGAAAAAATTATCAATCAGAGACTTGTAACTTACCTTAACGACAAACGTATCCTAGCCTGTAACCAGTATGGCTTCAGAAAAGGTATGTCGACAGAAGACGCGGTTATTGATCTGACTTCTAAAATAGTCAATAACTTTGATAAGGGACTTAAAACTATTGGGATTTTCCTTGATCTTTCCAAGGCCTTTGACACTGTCTCTATACCTTTACTACTAGATAAAATAGAGGCTATTGGAGTAAGAGGCAGTGTCAAAGACCTTTTTATGGACTACCTTACCAACCGTTGCCAAATTGTCAAGATTAACAACACCTACAGTGATGAAGAAGTCCTCACATTCGGCGTCCCTCAAGGCAGCGTGCTAGGTCCGCAACTTTTCCTTATCTATATTAATGACATGTGCCGACTCTCCATTTCAAACTGCTCTACCTTTACCTATGCCGACGACACTGCGCTTGTCATAACTGGTTCGACTTGGGATGAAGCCCGAACATTAGCCGAAGATGCTATGAAGATTGTCTCACACTGGCTCGCATCAAATCTCCTAACGCTAAATGTAATAAAGTCTAATTATATTGCTTTCTCTCCCTCTATCAAAAACCAATGTCCTTCTTCTATTGCTATCCGCGCACATGTATGTATAAATTCAGATGATGGACAATGTTTGTGCCAAAATCTTGAACGTGTAGCAAAAGTAAAATATCTAGGCGTGTACCTAGATTCTAAACTATCGTGGGTCCCCCACATAGAAAGTGCAGTCGGTAGGATACGCAAGTTGATTTTCGTTTTTAAGCACCTTAGAGGAGTTGCGGACATGGATGTATTAAAGACAGTGTACTGTTCACTAGCGCAATCAATTATCTCGTACTGTAATACTGCTTGGGGTGGTGCAATTAAAACACAGATGATAAGAGTGGAAAGAGCACAGAGAGCGGTACTCAAAGTTATGACATCAAAACCGAGACGCTACTCCACTTGCTTATTATATTCCCAATGTAAAGTTCTAACTGTTCGACAACTTTTTATTTCAGCCGTAGTTTTGCGTAAACACTCCCAGTTGCACTTTGACCCCAACTTACAAACCACAAAACGGCGTAGTGATAGAGTATGTAAGATCGAGAGCCGACGGACTGCACTTGCAGGACGTCACTTTCACTACCTTAGTCCCACGCTCTACAACAAAATTAATAAATCGGTACAAATTCACTCTCTTACACAGTTCAAATGTAAAATAAAAATCTTTAATTGGCTTCTTTCTCTTACATACGAGGAAACGGAAAGCCTTTTACTAACTACTGGATAGACTAGATGCATGCTCATGATCTCCATTTGAATCCTTCAGATTTTACACTTTTTCATTCTCCCTTTCTCATTCTCGTGATCTTCTGTTGCCCGGACTCTTAAGAGACCGGTGTCCTCAGATAATCTTCAACCTCATTACAAACTCAAAAACATACATCCATACACATACAACCCACGAACGCAAATACACACTCACACACGCAAATACACACTCACACACGGACATACACACAAACACATTCTTCACTCACTCACCCATACTCACATATATCAAATCGTGATTTTCTGTTGCCCGGACTCTTAAGAGGCCGGTGTCCTCAGAAAATCTTCAACCTCATTAACACACTCAAAAACATACATCCATACACATACAACCCACGTACGCAAATACACACTCACACACGCAAATACACACTCACACTCACACACGCACATACACACAAACACATTCTTCACTCAGTCACCCATACTCACATATATCAAATCAAAAATATATAAACTGACTAACAGCAGTTATTTAATCTGAATGTTCGACAAAAATATTAGCATATTAGCATGCTAATTAATTTCCTGTTTGTATATCTTTAAATATTTACTAACATAACTATAAGCTAATTAATTACTAACCCCTCTTTAACTTTATCTTTAACTATAACTATCAAAATATGTATGTATTTACCAACTTATAATTTATATTGTGCTGAGAGGCGGGCGTTGAGGTCACTCCACAGTTTTCAACTTTTGTGACCTCATCGTTCATTTTGTACCTTATATAATAAGTACCTTATTTCTAAATAAATTATTTTGTATTTTTTTTTTTTTTTTTTTGTAACTACCATCTTGTTACAAATATCTGCTTAAAATCAGATGTTTTTATTTTTTAAACAGTCGTTTAACATTCGGTACGCCTCTTGGTGAGCCTACCTAAGTACAAAACTAAAGGTTTGTGTACAATAATAATATAATCCAGCATTGAAGGATCGCAGCAATCAAGACATCGCAGCGTGTTCAACTATCTTATATTACTATAAGTTTTGTATGACTCCATTCTTGGAGTCTTTTTTAAAATTCATACCGAATTGAAATGTGCATCTTAAATATAAGCTGCTATGGTGTGTGAAAGAAGATTCCGCCCCGCGGCACCAGCCGCATTATGACCGATGTACATATCGGGTACCAAGCGTGTTTTACCAACATGAAAATATACAAACCTACTTGGCTGTATGCTGTAGGGTACGCCATCACTGGCAACTAAGAAATTATTGTCAGTCGGAGAGTTTTTTCTACGCTACCTACGTCCATTGAGTTACGGATAATACGTACAACTATTTCCAAATTCTCTCTCAATGTGATACACTAACGTGTTTACATGACACAAAATAAAATTATGAATATTCTGCTGTTAAGTGTATAGTAACTTCCTAAAGTTATGAACCATGAATCGCTTCAGATAATCTACTATTAGCGTTGCTACATTTTATATCATTTGATATAATAATAACTATGTACCAATGTAACCGTTTCAAACTTACATAGTTACTATGTAAACTATATAATTATTATATATAGTTTTATGACTGATTTCTATAATAATGTCTAAGACTGGGTTAGCTGGAGACCTATTATGAATTCAACTTTGTTTGAATATATCCAGGGTTTCACAAATACATGTTATTGAGTTAAATCCCATGATTTCTGTTTTGCACCCACGGGATGCACCAGCTGTCATGCAATGGAACACATCGCATTTTTAAAGAAATTAACATCTGGATAACCTTATCAAAACGTAGAATATGAAATAAGTTGGTATTTTCAACCACTGCATAGTCGGTTTTCTAGTGTGCACTTGCCCAGAAATTTATTGCCTTGGTTATAAGCCTTAAAATTTTATATTTTTATTTTCTCCATTCGACAAAAATAATGGTAGCTCCACGCTACCCTATAATCATTTTAAAGAATTTAAAATGACAATACTATAGATAAGAGTTGTATAGTTAATTCTGGCGCCTCAACAACGGGGTATGGGTCGTGTAGCTATAGAGAAGGTAGACCTTGGTCGAAATATGATATAAATTTCCATACAGATAAAGCTGCAAGTTATCTACTATCATTATAGGTTATATGTATATATATAATTCCTTTTTTGCATCCATACATCAATAGAATGAGAGAAAACCAGTCTCCCATCTAAAGGAATTGAACTATCGACAGTTCGTCGACAGAAAGGGAACAGTCACGACTGAGTCCTCGAAAAACGTTAATAAATAATTAAACAATCAATTACCCCAGACCTGTTTGCGTTTTTGCGTTTTTAAAAAAAAAAATGTGACTTGTAAGGTCTAGAATAAGTGTCTAGGACACGCCGACATCTTCTTTTTACGTTGTCATGGGTCGTTTTATACTACGCTTCTACGGTTTCTTTTTTTTTTACTCTCAGTTAAACAATTATTTACAAAACCGAAGAAGAGGCTTTCCTCATTGGTATATTCAGCCGTTATATCTATTATTTAGAAACTTTTTACATAATAATTAATCTTAATGGACCAGCAACAATAACGTGTTAATTTAATTTGTTTTCGCTAAGACAATTATACATATATTATCTCCACCATACGGGGACATCAAAAATAATCTCTACCAAGTATGTAGCACAATAGTTGTCTGGGAAGGTCGTGTATATTTAAATATATATGCATACAAACACATTTATTGTGAAGTTAATATTTCTTACAGTTTTTGAGAATTGTTTACAACAATTTTTATTTTATATTATATTATTCTTTTCACCACAGTTATTTAACTTTACATACAAAATTGTATGTATACTCAATAGCAACAAGAAAGCGTTCCTATTGGTACCCCTTTGAATAGTTCAAACATATTTTCAGACGATCGGATACATGAATATTCGATCACAAGTTATCCTCTATGGATGTTTTGGAGTTTGCTCCCTTGTAAATAAAACTATCGATTTCAGTAAAAAATAGTACAAAAAATGTCTTACTGATCTTAGAAATGTTTTTGGTACTAGTAAACCGAATAGAATCTAAATAAATTTTGATATGAGTATGATCGTTTATCACCATTGTATCTTATTGGCGTTTAAGAAAGCCCTTTATCTATGAATAAAATCATAGTAAATCCACGCATTAACCATAGAGATTAACAGCTATATTTAAACATTATGATGTACCGTAAAACACTCCAACATTGCCCACATTTTTCGAATAATTACAATTTTTGTTATTTTTTTGTATGGGGACACAAGTATTTTCTATTAGCATCTGCAACTATAGGATATTTTGCATGTATTATTTTATAAGATTTTGTTATTCGTCAATATTAAATCAAGTATTTTATTATTTTTAAAGGCGGGCAATGTTATCTCGACTTATTGCCAACATTGCCCGCGTTGATTTTTAACGCAAATATCTCCTCTCCGGCCTCTAATCAGCTGACAGCAAAACCTGTACAAGAATTCTGACCAAAACTGGCCTTTACTTTAAAACTAAAGCGAATCCATGACAGGTTTCCTACCAAAATCCATGTTAGGCTAGTTGGGCAAAATTACCCTGACCTTGTTAGCATTTTCCATACAATTCGCTTTTCGCCTTTAGTAAAGTGATAGGGTTGGTACATCTCAGTAAACTGTTCTTGACTTTTTATTTCTTTTTATGTTAATAAAAAAACAAGATTATCTTCTATTGAATTATTTAAAAAACTTTTGAGTAACATGTTTGATTCAACAGATTCACATGCAAGTATTAACATTTATTCCGTGTTATTTTTAATACATTCTGGTTCCAATCTTTCGTCTGGACTTTCTTTGACGAATTCGAGATTTTGTTCTTGCTTTTAAGAAATAATAAAAATAAATTATCTAAATAATCAAGATAATAATAATTAGCAAAAAAAAAAAAAACTCGGATGTGTCAACCCTAAGCTTATTTTGACTGCGGGCAATGTTGTCAATAGTAGATCGCAAAAATACCAGATAACTTTGCCCACCATTATAACTTTAGTTATACAAGAGCTGCATCAATGACAATAAAGTTATAATAATACCTTAAGTTTTTTGTACAACATAATATAAATTAAACTCATCTGTGTTTTCTCCATCACGCACAATCCACTTTTGAATTTTCACCAAAATTTGCCCGCAAAAATACACTCTGTCTTTGACGAGTTCCAACAAGTTACTGAGTGACTTTAGCGTTACATCCAATAGACAGTGGTGCTAAACACAAAACCTATTTTCTACCAAAGTCAATAAATGTCACCATAGTATTCAGATATTTTTGCTATTAAAAGTTTTGCTTAAAAATTGGTCTTCGGGCAAAATTACCCTCGGTGGCAATGTTGGAGTGTTTTACGGTAATTACTAATGTTTAAACATTATGTTATTACTAATTATTACTAATTACAAAAAAAAAAAAAAAAAAACGGTTCTTCCTTTGCGATGGAAAGGTTCTGCAAAAGAACAATCAAACAAACTTGGAGAACATTTTCAATTATGAGATTTGTTTTAACACACAAATTATAAACCACAACATTTTTATGTTGATAGTGTAATAAAATACTGTTCAAAATAATATAATTATAACAAGGTAAATAACCTTGGAGTTTATTTAATAAACGAAATAATGGTTACCCACATCATGACATATAAAACATATATGATTTTGAGTGAAGTCACTCATAATTCTAAGTTCAACTTAATTTAGTATAATTTCTCTATTGAGTAATTATAATGTGATTTTATTTCCTCAATCAGCTCTAAAAGTCTACATAGTTGCATATAATTATTATTTCAGGACTTATTTCTGAAGGAAAAAACGCTAGTATAATTGATGATTAAACGAACTTACCAAGTGAAGTTCTATCATAATTATACGTGGCGTTTTTTCCGAAGAAATAAGTACCAATTCCCTCCCAACCCAAGGACCCTGATGCTGATTTGATTTCGTCAACAAAATCAAGAAAGAGTATTCAAGAATCTCTGATGTAATATATCTCTTAACGAAATGACGTATCAGAGCGGCGGACGACAGACAGCGGCGTTCGGGCCACAGATTATAAATCTTTTCTAAACAGTAGTGTAATGAACGGTGAAGGCTAATGTGTTACTACATAGTTGCATATAATTATTATTTCAGGACTTATTTCTTCGGAAAAAACGCCACGTATAATTATGATAGAACTTCACTTGGTAAGTTCGTTTAATCATCAATTATTATCTATACATTGCTGCCATCTAATGGGAAGGTCATTAATGCCTTTGCGATAGAACTCGGACGATCTAGACTGCACAAACTGTGTGAAAGCATTTTGTACTGCCTCCTGGGAAGAAATTTCTTGTCACGTAAATAATTGTCCAAATCACGAAAAAAATGGTAGTCCGTTGGAGCAAAGTCTGGTGAATACGGAGGATGACGAAGGGTTTCTAACTGCAGTTCCTGAAGGGTCAAAATGGTTTCTCGTGCTGTGTGAGGTCTTGCGTTGTCGTGGAGCAATAATGGTGAAGATCGAATCAAAATCAATCAATCAAAGAAACCAAAATCGCACGGTGCGTTCATTATAGTAGACCCCTCTCCAAACGCAGCATTGATATTGCGGGCTGTTTCTGCCGCGTTAGTTCCGCGTCAGAACTCGTATTCAAATATTACTCGAATTTTCGCAGTATCCATCTTTCATGTCTAAATTGCATAACAAAAACAATTGAAAGTCGATATTCAAATGTTTCACATTTTTTTTAAATAGAACATCACAGAAACCATTTGAAAAAAGTTTCAATCGAAAACCTCAAACCATGAAGATTCTATGTCAATTCAAAGAACCTATTGCAATAAAACGGCAATTTCATACTTTAACCCCTATTATACCCTATTATATATACCTACGGTTGGTCCAATGACATGGGAGAGACGTTCGGATTTTGTCAATCTGTGTCGGACTGACGCGAGCTTCTTGGCTCCTCGTGTGCAATACCAGAAACAGAAAGCTTGTTCCTCTCCTCGTGTTCTAAAAGTACTTTGGTTTTCCCTGACGTATACTGCAATCTGGAAAACCAAGATTGAAGGCAGCGTGAGGATACCTAGAGACTGAAATAATGGTTTTGCCGGTGTGTCCCAAGCTACATTTGCAATCGCACTTTTTGCATGCGGAACACACGCTCCTTTCCTTTCCGTCTCTAAAACTATATTAAGATAGATTTAATCTATCTTTTAAAAGTCTAATACATTTACTGATAGGTACGTATTAGATGATTATGCATACATACCGGGCCGCCGTATTCGGACGTTATTAGATGGATAAGGATTGCCCAAGACTAAATCATAGAAAGCACAATCAGTCGTAATCAGAAGAGAGAATTCTAAGACTAATTAGGTAGCCGCGGGTTAAGGTACTCACGATATTTTATAAAAGTAGAAATCGGACTTGATATTACTCATTATTTATTTATTTTAATTAGCTTACCACGCGGCTAGATGTTGCTGTGTGGATTGTTCGGCAATATTTATTTATTTATTATTATCCCAGATTTTCAATGATGATGAGAGATGTTGTCAAAAGAAAATTCAATTAGACAATTTTAAAATATAATAGATAGGTTATATACATTTAAGCATAAATTGAGTATATATAGCTACTTTATAGTATTTTTATGATCTCTTAACTTTAAGATAATTTACATTACTAGGTACTATGAGTGTTCTTGATACATTTATTGATAACCATACTATAAATATAGTTTATCAAGGGTACATTACATAACAAAGGTACATGTTAATCTGTAACTATAAAGTTCTTTGTACCCTCCTTACATGGTGACTTTTAGCTTCCTTGAGAGCTTGTTCTAATTTATTCGTTAAATGCAGCAAATTTTGAAGATTACATTGCAGAAACACATTGGTTATGACATTCTGGCATTGGCTAGCAGCCCTAGCGTCTTGAATTGAAGCATTAACCCGAACTGGCGACATAGAATTATTACTTTGACTGTCCCTTTCATGTTTTTCCGCTTTAAACTGGCCAAAATTTTTCGGAGTCAACACGACGAAGTTCATAGTAATGCTTGGTTTTATTTGTTCCTTGTGATATCGAGTCGCAATCTGAAAAGTACATATTTGTTGAGTTTACAGTTTTATCAGTTTTATACAGGTGGCTTTATTACGTGGCATTTATTTTATTTGCACAGAATAGACTGTCTGCTCAGCGTGATTTTTTATGAAATTCATTGTAATATTACTAAAACCTATATTTTTTATGGTCTAGGCATTAACATGAATGGATATGGAGTTGTGTAAGGCTGATGATAAAGATTATATTCGCCGTGTAAATTTTATATGGGTTTTAATTTTATCCCACAAAACCAAATAAACATGTTGGATTACCGAACACTTAAAAGACCAAAAATACCCGTCAAACCGCGCCGCTCAAACATTCCACACCAACATCATGCATGCGTGCTAATACTGCATACCTGTATTTCAAATCTCCAACTAAAATCTTGGTAGGTAGGATCTCTTTGCTGTAGCAGGCTTAGCGCTTCAGACAACTCGGGTTTCTTCGACTTATGCAATGTCACCAGAACCTCTTGCTTTTCATCTGAAAAACCGGCGATCGCTAGGGACGATTTAAAATCCGAGTCTGAAAGCTAAAAAAAAAATATATTTCACATTACCACTAGGTATATTATATTATATTCCTAGAAGTAAAATTGTTTTTTAACTTACTTATCTTAATAATAAAAACCCATATGTCTTACTTTTGGGCATGTAGTAGAACCCTAACACTATTTATTTGAAATTACCTACATATCTATATTCAGAAGAATAATTTAAATTTATTGCTAATTTTAAAACCATATACTGTGCTGAACACATAAACATAGTTTAAACAAGGCATTTTTAGGGTTCCGTAGCCAAATGGCAAAAACGGAACCCTTATAGATTCGTCATGTCTGTCCGTCCGTATGTCACAGCCGTTTTTCTCCGAAACTATAAGAGCTATAACGTTGAAATTTGGTAAGTAGATGTATTCTGTGAACATAATTGAAAAAAAAAATTGAAAAATAAATAATAAAATTTGGGGTCCCCATACTTAGGACTGAAACTTAAAAACTTTTTTTTAATCGAACCTATATGTATGGGGTATCTATGAATAGGTCTTTAAAAATCATCTAAAGGTTTCTAACATCATTTATTTCCGAATCACCTGGCTAAAGGGAAGACAACCCTAACGAAAAAATTATCACAGCGGAGGGAAGAAAACCCTGGAGACAAAAAATAACACTACACAGAGGGAAGAAAACCCTATAAGAATTCTATAAAAAAATCACAGCAACCAATGGACGCAAAACTAAAAGAGATTATACCCCAGGAGGGTACCAGAGGAAACTCTGGAGAATCCCTCCCTGAGCAATGCTCAGGCTGCCCCACGTATTCTGGGGGGGGCAAAGAATTGCAACCAAAGGATAGTACAGAGAAACCAAAGAAAATACTGACCCAACAACTTTTCCATCCAGGTCTGTTTAACCGACCACGGTCATCATCACTGAGTGATGCAACTGATCAATCCCAAAAAGAGTTCAGCCAAAACACTTGGCAATCAACACAAACACAAAAGAGAAACCGCTCTCCTGATGACAAAGAAATTAATTACAATAAAGCAAAAAGAACCCAAAGAAGACATCAAGTTACAAATATACATAGAGGCATCAATCAAGAACACTTCACTATTGAAACCAGCAACAGTTTCAGTCTGCTGCAGGAAGAGAAGACGGAAACAACAAAACGCATACCGAAACCGCCGCCCATCATATTATATGGGGTAGATGACCTAAAAAAACTGACACAAACAATGGAAGAAGTTGTAGGTAAAGAAGATTTTACCTACAAAATTGTTTCAAAGAACCAGCTGATTATCTCAACAAACTCAGTAGATAAATACAAAGTCTTGATAGAACACATACGCAACCAAGGATTAATTGGATACACCTTTACCCGTAAAGACAAAAAGTGTATGAGAATTGTCATTAAGCATCTACATTTTAGTACACCCAAAGATGAAATCATAGCTGCAATCGAAGAAACTGGAAATACTGTACAAGGAGAGATAGTAACAGCCAGAAAACCTGGGACCAAAGAACCCCTTAACACATTCTTTGTTAATATAACTCAACACGAAAATAATAAAGCAATAAAAAACATAAGATACATATATAACCAAAGAGTTAGTATAGAAGACCCAAAAAGAAAGCAGTCAGTAGTCCAATGTAAAAGGTGCCAACAATATGGACACAGCAAAAATAATTGCATGAGACCTTATAGATGCGTCAAATGCGCTGGAAATCACGAAACATCAACCTGCACTGTTGATAACAATACACCTGCAATATGCGCTCTCTGTACTGGAAGTCACCCTGCTAGTTATAAAGGCTGTCAAGTATATAGAGAAATATTAACAAAAAGGAGGACAAATACAACAAAAACTCTGCAACAAAAGTTTTACAGTACTACTGATAAAGAAACAAAATATGAAAATGCAAGCCCAATAATCACTGCTGTTTACAAAACCCAAAAAACACAAGACAAGACACAAGATGAACGCCTCCCACTATACAGCGACTCAGTCAGACGTGGACAACGAAAACCTATTATTATACCAGCGACAAAACAAAGTGTAATAGACCTCACAAACGTGAACAATGACGAAATCCATACACAAAGTATACCAAACAATAATGGATACCAAAATGAACAATCTAACAAACGAAACAACGATAGCACGCGAAATGTTAACTACAGTAAACAAAGAACAAACGAAACTACCGAAACGGAACACAAATCCAAAGAACACAGACAAAATCTAGAAGCGCTCATCAGAACACAAACGGAAAGAATTGACCTACTGATCACACAACTTAGCACAATGATGAATCTCATCACTACTCTCATCAGTAAAATATCATAATGATTTCGTTACGAATCGCTACCTGGAATATTAATGGCCTGGCGCCAAACAAAGATGAACTTAGCTTATTGCTTCATCATTATCATTATCAGCCATTGGACGTCCACTGCTGGACATAGGCCTCCCTATATGACTTCCAGTCATTACGGTCGCTCGCAGCCTGCATCCACCGCGAGCCGACCGTCTTCACCAAGTCATCAGTCCACCTTGTTGGTGGACGCCCAACGCTGCGTTTCCCGATCCGTGGTCTCCACTCGAGGACTTTTCGGCCCCATCGGCCATCTGTTCTCCTCGCTATATGGCCTGCCCATTGCCACTTCAAAGAGCTAATCCGTTGGGCTATGTCGGTGACCCGCGTTCTCCTACGGATCTCCTCGTTTCTGATTCGATCTCGTAGGGAAACCCCGAGCATAGCCCTCTCCATAGCCCTTTGAGCGACTCTGAGTCTGTTGATGAGGCCGATAGTGAAGCACCACGTTTCGGATCCGTATGTCATCACTGGCAACACACACTGATTAAAGACTTTTGTCTTGAGGCACTGAGGTATTTTGGACGAAAAGACGCTGCGAAGTTTCCCGAACGCTGCCCATCCGAGCTGGATTCGACGAGTGACCTCCTTCTCAAAGTTTGACCTACCTAATTGGATTGTCTGTCCTAGGTATACATACGCGTCAACAACTTCAAGAGCCGAGTTCTCAACCATAACAGGGGAAGGCTCTACATGAACATTGGACATGACTTTCGTCTTATCCATGTTCATTTTGAGACCAACCCGTTGGGAGACTCGATTGAGGCCTTCGAGCATTGTGCCGAGTTCTTCCATCGAGTTTGCCATGACTACGATATCGTCTGCGAATCGAAGGTGAGTGATGTATTCGCCGTTGATATTGATGCCCAATCCTTTCCAATCCAGAAGTTTGAAGGCGTCTTCCAAAGAGGCAGTAAACAGTTTCGGAGACAAAACGTCTCCCTGTCTTACGCCCCTTTTTAAGGGAATAGCCTCCGAACTCTGTTCTTGTACTCGGACGGACATGGTGGCGTTTCTATACAAACACTTCAACACTTCGATATACCGATAGTCAATACGGCCCCGCTGGAGTGACTCAAGCACTGCCCATGTTTCGATCGAATCAAAGGCTTTCTCGTAGTCCACAAACGCTAAACAGAGCGGCAAGTTATACTCTTCGGTCTTCTGTATAACCTGCCGCAGCGTATGTATGTGGTCTACGGTACTGTAGCCTTTTCGGAAACCGGCTTGTTCGGGAGGCTGGAAGTCATCAAACCTGCGTTCGAGTCGGTTAGAAATGACCCTAGAAAACAACTTATAAACATGGCTCAAGAGCGAGATAGGTCTGTAGTTCTTCAATAAGGCTTTATCACCTTTCTTGAAGAACAAGACCACCACGCTCTTGTTCCATGCTTCAGGCGTGGTGCCTCCAAGCAAGGTGGAATTAAAGAGCTTCTGAAGGACTTTAAGTACCGGTGATCCACCCGCTTTCAGAAGCTCTGACGTAATTCCATCCTCACCTGGCGCCTTGTTGTTCTTAAGCTGCTTCAGGGCCATCCTAATCTCGTACAGGCTGATGTCCGGGATATCTTCGGTGTAGTGCCGGGTCAGTTTGGCTCGTGGGTCTGTAGCCGCACTGGTAACAGGCTGAGTGACCGAATCGTAGAGCTGCCCGTAGAACTTTTCGACTTCCCTCAACACTTCCGCTTTCGTCGACGCTACACTGCCATCATCCCTCTTTAGCTTTGTCATCTGGCTTTGCCCAATAGACATATCTCTTGCGAACACTTTGGTGCCTTTATTCCGCTCTATCGTGTCCTTAATACGAGCAGTATTAAAGACACGGATATCGCGTCGCAAGGATTTATAAATACGTCTATTGAGCTGCCTGTGGGACTCAGCGTCATCGGGAGACTGCAGTCTTAGCGAGCGTCGTTCAGCCATAAGGTCGAGGGTGTCTTCAGAGAGTCTCTGAGTTCTACTAGTACGGCGGGTCTTAAAGAACTTAGACCCCACCGTATAGACAGTCTCTACGAACCTGTTGTTGATCTCGTCCACTGATGCGTGATCTTCGAGAGCTAGACAATCAAAGCGGTTTGAGAGCTCGAGTTGAAAGCTCTCGGGGTATTCGATCTGGGCACGATTAGGTCGGAGCGTGGACTTCATCAAACGGGACCGCTCAAGTTTAACGCTCATATTCAATGTGCCTCTCACAATAAGGTGATCACTACCGGTTTTCACCCTATGGATCACAGAGACATCATTGAATATCCGTTTCTTGTCGGTCAGGATGAAGTCGATCTCGTTTCTCGTGGAACCATCTGGGCTCATCCAGGTCCATTTCCTGTGAGGCGGCTTCTGGAAGAAAGAGTTCATCATAAAAAGTCCCTCTTTCTCCAGGAAATCGGCCAGCCTCTGGCCCCTGGGGTTCCGTTGCCCATAACCAAAGTTCCCCACCTTCAACTCATCACCGCTTTTCTTGCCTAACTTCGCATTAAAGTCCCCCATAACAACATTGAAGTGAGTTTTGTTGGTATGTATGGCTCTACTAATGTCCTCATACATACACTCAACTTCATCATCTGGGCGTGCCGAGGTCGGCGCATATACCTGAACGACCTTAAGCGAGTACCTTTCAGATACTCTGAGTGTTAGGTAAGCAACCCTGCTCGACACACTATCGATGGTAATAATGTTGTTAACAAGGGACTTGTGGACGAGAAACCCGACACCACCTTGGGACTGTTGGTCGCCCTCCCGGTAGAAGAGCAAGTTACCCGACTTCAGGGTTATCGTGTCCTCTCCCTCTCTTCGGACTTCAGATAACCCCAAAATATCCCAACGTAACCTGCTCAACTCTTCTTCCAGCTCAACGATCTTTTCGTCTGTCCTCAACGTGCGGATGTTGTGTGTTGCCAGGGCCAGTGGTCGTCGTGAGGGCAATCTTCCATGTTCCGTGTTTAGCGCGTTGGTCGTTTGGCAGTCTTGGACCCTCGCCCGGAGATTATTGCCCCTGACCCTGGGAGCTCTTGGCCTGCTGCCATTTGCCTCACCCCCAGTGTCGCCGGGCACTTGGGGACAGATGTCTGGTGTACTGTTCATGTAGGGGTTTTCATTAGTGGTGGTGATTGGAATTGCAAGCACACTTATTGGGGGTCCAGGTTAACGACTACCAAAGGACGAGAACTCAAAAAAAGCATTGACAAACAAAAACTGACAACACTGACAACAAGAGAACCCACATATTGGCCAACAGATGCAAACAAAACACCTGACCTAATGGACTTCTTTGTAATAAAAGGCCTATCGGACATGTATTTTAAAGTTGAGTCCTCACTCGACTCCATAAGTGACCACACACCAGTAATTGCAACGTTTAGTACATCATTAATGAACAAAACCGTACCGATGACTCTATATAACCACAAAACTGACTGGGAATCCTTTGCAAAGTACCTTGACCAAGAAGTTAATCTTAAAGTAAAACTGAAAACAGATGAAGATATAGACGAGGCTACATTCTACATTACAAATCTGATACAAATAGCAGCGTGGCGCAGTACACCCGCACTTAACAAGTCTGAAACAAAAACAAACATTCCACTTGACATACAAAATCAATTGAGAGCAAAACGAAAATTAAGACGACAATGGCAAACAACCAGAATTAAAGAATATAAAACTGCGTTTAACAATGCTGCCAAAGACCTTAAAACCCTCATTACTGAAAATGAAAATGACACATTTCAACAAAAACTTTCATCACTTTCAGCACATAAAAAAGATAATTACTCTCTTTGGAAACTAACAAAAACATTCAAAAGACCGACAACTCATATTCCTCCGCTAAGAAAGAGTTCAAAAGAACCATGGGCCAGAAGCGAAAGGGAGAAGGCTGAATTATTCGCAGAGCATCTAAGTGAAGTATTTACTCCGCACGAACCAACCATGCTAGAGTTCGACGATGAAGTAGACAGATTTCTCGCTAGCGACCAACAATTATCCCTGCCACTAAAACTTGTAACTCCGAATGAACTAAAAAGAACAATATTAAAACTAGAAAACAAGAAAGCACCAGGGTTTGACCTAATAACTGGAGAAATTCTTAAAAACTTACCTAAAAAGCCTTTAGTATTCTTGACTGTGCTATTTAATGCTATCTTCAGAATGTACTACGTACCAAAAATATGGAAAATCTCGACTATATGCATGATTCCAAAACCTGGCAAACCACCAACAGAACCATCTTCATACAGACCTATTAGCCTGCTACCAGTTCTGTCAAAATTATTTGAAAAGACAATATTATCTAGAATGAAACCTGTACTAGACAAAGAAAAAATCATACCTGATCATCAATTTGGTTTTCGGGAGAAACATTCTACTGTTGAACAAGTGCACAGAGTAGTTCGCAAAATTAGACAATCACTAGAGGAAAAAGAATACTGTTCTGCTGTATTTCTAGATATACAGCAGGCATTTGATAAGGTCTGGCATGATGGACTACTATTCAAATTAAAAACACTGTTACCAAATACACTTTACATGATCTTGAAGTCCTACTTAAAAGATAGAAGATTCCAAGTGAAATATGAAGACGAGTTCTCCAAACTTCATGAAATAAAAGCATCAGTTCCTCAAGGTTCCGTACTTGGTCCAGTACTTTACTCAATATATACGGCAGACTTACCTGAGACAGAAGACGTAGTAACAGCAACATACGCTGATGACACTGCTTGTCTGGCAAGTGACAAAGATTCTGCTAAAGCATCTGCTAAACTGCAGGCTCAATTGGACAAAATAGATATATGGCTTCGAAAATGGAGAATTAAACCCAGTGTGACAAAATCTACACAAGTAACCTTTACTCTCCGAAAAGGGAACTGTGCGCCCGTCCATATGGAACAGAAAACACTGCCGACAAATGACACAGTTAAATATTTGGGACTACACCTTGACAGAAGATTAACTTGGACAAAACACATAAAAACAAAACGAACAGAAGCAAACATGCAATTCAAAAACTTCGCTTGGTTATTGGGTCGCCAATCGCGTCTCTCTGCCGAAAACAAACTTCTGATATATAAGACCATCATTAAACCGATCTGGACTTATGGCATAGAACTATGGGGATCAGCAAGCAACTCCAACATAGAAATACTGCAAAGATTTCAGAACATCGCCCTAAGAACTGTATCCAGTGCACATTGGTTTGTGAGAAATTCAGAAATCCATGAACACCTTGAAATGAATACCATAAAGGAAGAAGTGAATAACTATAGCAGAAAATATAAGGAACGACTTAACACACATATCAACCTTCTAGCCCAGAATCTGTTAAATGACCAAAATGACTTGAAGCGCCTCAAAAGATGGCATATTCTTGACCTTGACGAAAGAAGCTGATACACTGCTGAACCATAAATGGATTATGTAACTCAATGGAGTAACATGTCAACAATCAAAATTCCACCCTAGAACACATCTGATTATGGCCAAACGGCCGATTGCAGATCAAAAAGGAAGAAAAAAAAAAAAAAAAAAAATTTTATTTCTAAACTAAATAGTTTGGACGGTAGACTCTTCCAAAGTGGAAAACAGAGTGTCCCCCCCCCCTAACTTTCTAACTTCTAACACACTTGGCCACTTTTTTTAAATACTTAAATAACATAAAAAATTAGGTAAAAGAATAGCACAAAGAAAAGCACTAAGGTTTGTGTATGAGCTAAAGAGTAGTACGTAAGTGCTGAATTATAATAACATACAGGTAGGGCACTACTTAAAATATAAGGTTACACATAATAATGTCTTATACTATTGAATTTTCCTAAATTGTGCATAAAATATTTTCTTAATTTGAATTTGATGTTCTGCTGGGTTAAATTATTTACAAGTTCACATGGCAGTTGGTTTATCATATTCAGCACTAGGTACCTGGCTGTTTGCTTGCAGCAAGCATTATGAGCGCGCAATGTGAACAACTTATTATGTGCTTGGACATGAGTAAATACAGGGTGTATAAGAACTTCTCTATAGGTTCATTCTTTCTGTCCATTTCACCCTGAGGGCTTTTCCTTGAAACTAAGCAATGAATATTGATGCAATTTTTTAATAGGTAGAGTAGTTCAAGAGTTTACTATTTATTAAGGACCCCAAGGTAAAATTATGGCAAGTATTAAAGTATTAAATTATACAACTTACATTGTGTTTACTTCCTTCAACAATTAAATAGATTAAAGCATGAATAAGGTTCTTGACATCATCAATACAAATACTCAGCTTTTCTGAAATAAATAATTAAAATTACTTTACTGTTAAAATATATAAATTTAGTGCAGTATGTAATAACTACTTAATTGATTCTTATATGTATTTAAGATCTATCTGGTATAAAATAGCTTCAGCATGAGATTTACACAGGACGTAAAAAAAAGGCAGTAAGAAATGATTTTGTATGAATTGAACAATCATTGCTTACAACATGAGGTGGTTAGCTTACCTGCAGCAACATTATACTTCTTTTCATTTATTCCGTTCAAGAGGTAGTCTATAGCCAATTTGCAGAAATCAATCAGAACTGTAATTATAATAACTTTTGTTAGCAGGAGAGCTAGATTGATAGCAGATTAATTAATACTATCGAATTAAGCTTTAAACCTTGGGTAGAATATTGATGCACTATACTTAAATGCTCCTTTTGTAATTCGCTTAAAAAAATAATCATTGTTATTAGTGTCTCCAAAATAACAAAATTCAGATAGGAATTTTATTAGTTTTAGATTGAAATAGAGCATAAATCTAATAAATTTGTTTACAAAATGTTTTTCTTGAGTCTATTCTAATTCTAAAATAAACAGCTATTTCGACGTTATGTATTGATTGTTTTTATTAGGAATTGACCAGATTTGGCCAATATCACTCTATGGCCAATATGAACGTGGGCTTAAAAGTATACAACTCCATCTTTCACTCTGTGTGTAAAAAAATGTAAAGTAGATTTAAATAATCTGTAATGTTACTTAAACGTGTTTAAATTAGATAAATTGAAAGACTGACAGAAGCGTCGTTTTTTTTTTTTTTTTTATTCATTAATAAAGGGTTTTTTCGCACACGCGAATATGACACCCTGGTGGAAAACAATCAACAATAAACTATAACTAGGTACTACATTCTAACTATTATTAGGTCTCTTACGTACTAAATAGTATAATTTCTTAAAGCGTCGTTTTGCGTACTCTTACCAACTTATTGCGATTAGCCACCTGCTGCTAGATTTATTACCTAATCATTTATTCCAGTAGTCGTTTATTTCGTTTTATTAACGCAGTATATTTCGTATGTAGATTGTGCTTTGGGCGTTTATACATAATAAACGCCCACAAAATACTGCAAAAGGTCCTCTGGGGACGGGGCGGGGGCAGAAACGATTCAAACTTAAAATAAGAAATGTCATTGTCAAAGACGTCATGCACGTCACACATCTTAAATTTTCATGTCAAACAAATTGCTCAGATTGCTCTGCCTGTTTGCGATACGAATTTCAGACTTTTCAGTTTTTAGTTTTGTTGTCATGTTTCTTTAATTTTTAAGATTCAGTACAATCTAGATTCTAATTAAATGATTACACATATAAGTGATACACCATGGCTTTGAAAAAAGTTAAAGGAAACTTTGAACGTATGTTTGATAAAAACCTCACGGATTTAGTTCGTGGGATCAGAAACAACAAAGATAATGAGGTAAACCCATTTTAGATATTTGTTCTATTGAAACATAATAAATAAGATTGTATTTATACATTCAATTACGTTAAGTCATCAATGGTGTCTATACCATC
The DNA here is from genome assembly GCA_963691955.1 of Chloroclystis v-ata. Taxonomy (NCBI): domain Eukaryota; kingdom Metazoa; phylum Arthropoda; class Insecta; order Lepidoptera; family Geometridae; genus Chloroclystis; species Chloroclystis v-ata. The sequence continues at coordinate 11,723,071 of OY829905.1, forward strand.
TATATTACTTCTGATAGATTCCTTGTAACCAGAAATCTAATATAAATAAATAAAAATAATAATAAATAAATATTGCTGGACAATTAAAATAAATATAAAGATAATATAATATAGACAATATAAACCCAATATTCTCCAGAGATCTTCTATATAAGTGTTTAGGGAGATTCGATTACTACCTTATTTTATAAAACATTTTGTTAATAATTTGCATTAATTAAACTTACTCTGTCTTCACATAATTTTATTTTTACAGGCTAAATACATTGCACAATGCATGGAGGAGATAAAAGTAGAACTGCGGCAGGATAATATTGCAGTTAAATCTAATGCTGTGGCTAAATTAACCTATGTAAGAAAGACCCAAAAAAAATTTTTTGAATTTTGAACCAATAAGAATCTGTTGTTTAAAATATATCATTTGACCTCTTTTTAATAAACTTTCTATTTGCAGCTTCAAATGCTAGGATATGATATATCATGGGCAATTTTCAATATTATAGAAGTGATGAGTTCAACTAAATTTACTTACAAACGTATTGGATACTTATCAGCAAGTCAATCATTCCATGCAGATTCAGAACTGCTTATGCTTACAACAAACATGATAAGAAAGGACCTAAATGCTCAAAACCAGTATGAAGCTGGGCTGGCCCTTAGTGGGCTCAGCTGCTTCATATCTCATGACCTGGCGAGGGATCTAGCCAATGACATAATGACTCTGGTAAGTACATTACAATCTGTACACTTAAAAAGCTTTATTTTTAAGTTAAAATAGAAATACTGATTATATTATCATGAATGCAGATGAGCTCAACTAAACCATATCTACGAATGAAAGCTGTATTGATGATGTACAAAGTGTTTCTACGGTATCCTGAAGCTCTCCGGCCAGCCTTTCCTAAACTGAAAGAAAAATTAGAAGATCCAGATCCAGGTGATAACATTGATTCCAATTGTATTCTTACTAGAAAACAGTTTTGTTTTTTCTTAATATGGATTTTAATTATTATTTAAATTTAAATAAAATAATAAAAGAAAAAACAAATAAAAATTCTCCTAACATTAGTAACACTAGAAAATGATATTAAATGACTTAATAATTTAGTTTTTTTTAAAGATTAATCTGAATATCTTATTTAATAACATGTGTATTTTAGCTAGTTATAATAATACCAAACAGGCAGACATAATTAAAATAACTTAATGATCACAGGAGTACAATCGGCAGCGGTGAATGTAGTGTGTGAACTGGCCAGAAAGAACCCCAAAAACTACCTGTCACTAGCTCCAGTGTTCTTCAAACTGATGACCACATCTACAAATAACTGGATGTTGATCAAAATCATCAAACTAGTAAGTAATTGTACATAAAGATATAGATATAAAATGCCCTTGAACTTTGATATTATTCCACATTTGATAACTATTTAACCAGAGACATTATGAAAGACTGCTGGAATTAATTTACATACAATTTAAAAGCATTATGAATGAGTCATTTTGTCAATATTGAATATTTTAACAACTACATGTAGACCTATTTTCCAGCAGCTCAGATCAATGTGATTATTAATTGGTTGATTATGAAATGTAACTTGGCAGATTCTTATGAATTCTTCTCCACAGTTTGGTTTAATGACACATTATGAACCAGACATTGGGAGAAAGATAACACAAAGCCTGATAGATCTAATTTGCAGGTACCTCCTAGTAGCAAACAGATTTACTATACAGCTAGATGCATTCACTACACCTCACTATTATGAGATCAATGTACATTTTATAAATATTTTAATTTTACCACTTTCTTAATAATAGTGTTGGAATATTTTGGCAATTGATTGAAATATTTGGTCATGAATCATAACTTTTATTATAATCTAGGATATAAGTATGCGGTGTCAGTAGATCCCACTCACACTTAATAAATAGAGTGGGTTTCATAGATAAAAGCAGATAATTTATATTGATATAAAATTTTACAGAAATTTAATAGAGACACATTCACATACTCACTTGTCCAAGTGATCTTAGGATTTTATGGAAATATGAAAATGACATACTTAGATCTTAAATATTAAAATCTTAAATCTCATAGACTAAGAGCCTGTGATGGCCAGACCTTCCTTTAATTCTGAAGCGTGAAAATTCTTTCATCTGTATGTCTAACACAGGTAAGAATAACCCCCAAACATGAAACCTGGATCGCGGTTCCTTTGGGAGATAACAACTTTTTACCTGTTATCTCCCAAAGGAACCACGATCCAGGTTTCATGTTTGGGGGTTATTCTTACCTGTGTTAGACATACACATGAAAGAATTTTCACGCTTCAGAATTAAAGGAAGGTCTGGCCATCACAGGCTCTTAGTATATCACCTTAATAAAAAAAATTGATTATCATTTCAATATCCTTCCCTCATATTGAAAAGTCAGCATCATTAAAACTATTTTTTGTATCTAAGTGCCAAAATATTGCAAACTCTTAACCAACACAAACCACTTTAAAAACGCCACACTTGTTTCACATTTTGAATTATGTTTGCTGCTGAAGTTTACAAGGGTTTATACCCTATGGGTATGACTAAATAGGCAATACCATTAGTTAAATATTTAGTTGCTCCCACATAAGCTAGAGTTAAGTAGTGTCATTGTGTTTGTTGCAGTTTGGTGCCTTAACCCCATTAGAGCCACGCCTTGGCAAGAAACTGATAGAACCATTAACTAACTTAATACATAGGTGAGTCAATTGCTATGGAATTGACCAATTTGGCTAAATTATATTTTAGTTAGACCTTTGGCGAGTTTGCGGAACTTTTTGAAATTGATTTTGGGATTATATTATGAGTATAGAACGCAAAAAGTTTTATTGTAGGATAAAATCAACAGCTTCTTTTCTTTATTTTGAATAAATAGCTTTATTTTCATTAGAGCACTTTCTAGCTTTTAAATGTGTGCACGATAAAATGCTTAGAATTTTTTTAGAACCTAAAGTAGCTTACTTTAATCAATACTTTAACAAACTGTTTGTGGAATTCGTATTTACAAATAATACTGAGTGTAAATATTGGCATAACTGCTGTATCTTATCGTTTTATGTGTCATCGTTTAAAATCAGAATATGTTGAAAATATCTAAAACAAATTAACGGGAAGACCTATCTAAGAGGTTCATTTATTTATTTTATGTTTCGAAGTAATATGTATATTTTTTGTATTCTAGTAACAATACTTAACTGTTTAAATTATGTATTAACGCGAGTAGTTTCTTTACAGCACGTTGAACATCCTCAGGGAAATAGCGATTTGTTGGTAGTTAAAAAATTGCCGACACAAAAATATATTGAAGATTTTACGTTTTGTGCAATATGTATTCATTACAACAATTACAACCACAACAGTTTTTAGAGTATTATCGCTATAGTGTGTCAAGAGTCTGGTTCTACATACCAGTTAATAGATTAATTTAAATCTGTGTGTAATAGGAGCTTACCTCTAAGCGTCGATAAAGTTATATTTTGTTAATCCGCGAGTATGTTTGTTTACAAATTTCTAACGGTAGTTAGTATAACAGTTATTATATCCTACATTGAAATCTCGCACAATGTTAGTATGGATATCTCACACAATGTTAGTATGGATATATCTCACAATGTTACTATGGATATCTCACACAATGTTAGTATGAATATGTCACACAATATAAGTATGAATAAGTCACACAATGTTAGTATGGATATCTCACACAATGTTGTTTGGCAGCACGTCCGCGATGTCGCTGCTGTACGAATGCATCAACACGGTGATAGCCGTGCTCATCAGCATCAGCAGCGGGATGCCGGGCCACGCCGCCTCCGTGCAGCTCTGCGTACAGAAGCTAAGGATACTTATTGAAGATAGCGATCAGAATCGTAGGTTTTACTATACACACCTCACACACAGATATAACATAAGGATGTACCAAAGCTATGAATAAAGAATCTGAATCTGGACGACCTCTGTGGAGCACCGGGTAAAGGTGCCCCCTGCGACGCAAGAGGTTGCGGGTTCGATTCCTGCCTCGGGACAATAATTTGTACGATCTGCAAAAATTTGTTCCGAGTGTATCTGGGTGTTATATATAATAAAAAATATCGAATGGTAAACTAACTAATTGTACGAAATCAATCTTTACGCTTGTGACTCGCGTACTTATATGTGTTTACGCGATCACTTTTACGGTATTATCATATTCGTTTTCTGAAAACAGACATTCTAAATACGAATTAAACACTATACATTTTGTATAGCAATTTTTTTGCAGCTGTTGTCATAATTAACCCTGTTATCTAATCTCAAATTTGTAGTGGTGGTAAACCATTTTCATTCACATTTGCACTGAACTGATTGAAATATTGTATTATGTTTATTATGGAAAATCTTAAAGGTGACTTACCTATATGTATTTGATCAAGATCTATTTGCTTTTTGATGTTATCCTAATCAGTATTTGTAATATTTTTCAGTAAAATACCTAGGTCTACTAGCGATGTCTCGGATACTAAAATCTCATCCGAAATCCGTTCAAGCTCACAAAGACTTGGTGCTTGCTTGCTTAGATGACAAAGATGAGTCTATTAGATTGAGAGCCTTGGGATTATTGTATGGAATGGTAAGTGTTACAGAAACATATTAATTGTTCTCATGTAAGAGACTATGTATGTTTTTATGAAAATAAATATCTTTAAACCTTAGGATAAAAAAAAAGTGTTGGACACAAAGGCACATGAAAATAATTATTATTATCATTTGTTCCATCCCACGGTTGCCTGGATGAAATCGCTCTTAGCGATAAGGCCGACCTGTTGTAATGTTTATTTTTTGACAACAACAACCTAACAATAAAGTATTTTGTATTGTATTGTAATAAATATCTTTAAACCTTAGGAAAAAAAATGGTGGACACAAATGCACATAAAAATAATAATTTATCTAACAGGTCTCCAAAAAAAACCTAATGGAGATAGTGAAGAAGCTGATGGTGCACATGGAGCGCGCGGAGGGCACGCTCTACCGCGACGAGCTGCTCACGCGCATCATAGAGATCTGCTCGCAGAACAACTACCAGCACGTCGTCGACTTCGAGTGGTACGTCACCGTGCTGGCGGAGCTCACGGAGATGGAGACCAGCGCCAAACACGGTGAGACCTATTTAGAAAGTTAAAGAAAAAAAAATTAAGGCTCATCTAGCTCAAGTCTCGGAGATATGAAGCTAATATAGAGCGCGCGGAGGGTTGACTGCACATTGCTTTCGAACGTGGATTTCTACAAGCAAATTAATTTTTTTTAATGGAATAATTGAAATGGGGAGGCATCGATATTACATTAACATTTAATAGGACATGGGGGAGGACTTTGCCCTACAATGGAACACGACAGGGCGATAAAAAATAAAATGGCAGAAGGTGGACTGTACAATGGTTTCTAACGAGGATTTATTCAAGCTTCATCATCATCATCTCAGCCTTTGAAAGTCCACTGCTGGACATAGGCCTCCCTATATGACTTCCATTTCCGTCCGTCATTACGGTCGCTTGCAGCCTTCTTCAAGCTTAATAAAATTAATTTTGTAACGCGAATAATTATTATGTTTTTTCTTACAGGCGCTATAATAGCCGGTCAGTTGACGGAGATAGGAGCGAGAGTGGCCGAGGTGCGGTCGTTCTGCGCGTGGGAATGCGCCGCGATCTGCGCGAAGGCCTCGGTGTCGTCGCTGCCCGGGCCGGCCTCGCGCGAGGTTCTTTACGCCGCCGCGTTCGTACTGGCCGAGTACTGCAGGTAGATATACTTACACTGACAGAGAGGCCGAGAGTGGCCGAGGTGCGGTCGTTCTGCGCGTGGGAATGCGCCGCAAAATAACCAAAACTTGGCCAAATATGATAACGACTTGTTTCGCCTTATATGTTTACTTTTAGTTGATTGTCTTACGTAAATTAATGTCTATGTGCGCAAACTGCGCCTATTATTTTATATTTGATATGGGGTGTTTAAAATTACTACTTATCCATAGAAAATCAAGCGCATCAAGGCATTCAATGATACCTAAGACATTTGAATGTCGAACGTCGGTCGTTAGGCATACTATATCCATATCCAAGTTTAGTTGCCATGGAGCAGCGTCCAACTTACGTTACCATACATTAACTGTAATTTTCGTTTTCCAGTGAAGAAGAAGTGATGAAAGATTCTATAACACCGTTGTTGCTATGCGGCGCGATGGGGGGCGGGGCGATGCGCGCGCGCGCCGTGTGCGTGCACGCCGCCTTCAAGCTCACCGTCAAACTACTCGTCATATACGAGGACCGTTCCGATCTGAGTTCTGCTATATCTGTGAGTGTTTTATACGGATATTAATACGTGCGGTATTATTTACTTGATGTTTTGGGATTGGGGTTTATATTTGGGTGGGTTGAAACTTACCGCAAATAGGCCCGCTTGGACTTAAGTACTGCTATATCTGTCAGCGTGCTAATGTATATTTTGCGCATTTTATGGTAATATCATAAAATGCGTCAAACGTTTTAAGTACTTCTTTTGAAACATTTCAATTAATCTGCATCCCGCACAATTTCATGGTTGTGAGATTGCTAATAGGTTACATATATCCCTGTTTACGTTCCCACTGCTGGGACACAGCTCTGGACGATGCCTTAATTCATCACCCTGGCCAAGTGTGCGGGTTCATCAATGAAATAGACATCTCTCTAATATTTGCACGCCAGTATTAGCGAAACATGTAGGTCTAGTACTTTAATGATATAAGCATGTTTGCAACCATGTTTAATGCCAATAAATACAATAAAAGCATGTATCTTGTTAGTAACACTTACATATTATTCTATATTAGTATTTATCATTCAATAATCTTTATCATACCTTGTCCTTGTATAAGTCATACCTTGTACACGATAATTAGGTAATTTTAGTATTTACATTTTATATGTGTTTCATGTATGACAATAAATGATATGAATATGAAAATCTTTCTAGCTTCTGGAATCCACAATATCTGGTTTGAAGCCGCTGCTGCGTAGCGAGGACATGGAGGTGCAGGAGCGCGCGCACAACGCGTCCGCACTTCTCACCGTCACTCTGCGCCGACTCAACAACGAGGAGATAATCATTACCGACACCGCCCCGCTTGTGGAACATCACAGGTAAGGAAAGAAGAAGAAAGAAAATAAGTTTATTAAAAATCTTTGGCTTACAGATATACATACAAATTCAACTAAATAACACAATCGGAGCTTGTAAACCGAACATCATGAAAAGGACACTTATTCAGAATTGAGTTACCAGTAAACTAGCAACCAACGCTAAAGTAACGAATATACACTAGTATTTGTAAAAAATATCTATCTGTAAATAAATATTGCTTGAAATTTTACACAGCAACACCTAGCCCCATGGTAAACTCGAAGCTTGTGTTACGGGTGCTAGATTTTTTGCTTCGAGGCGGGAATCAAACCAGCAACCAATGTATGTTTATTTAGTGTTTTTTTATAATATAAGAATGGATATAAAAAAACATATTTAATTCCAGTGACGACTTGGAGGAGAGAGCAGAGGCCGTGAACGGGGAGAGAGCCGCGTCGTTCAGCGGCGGGCTCATCGCGGAGCTGGCGGACTTGTTCGAGGGCGAGCTGAAGCCCGTCGCGCCCAAAGCGCAGAAGAAAGTGCCCGTGCCTGCCGAGTGAGTACTCACACTAACTAGCTATATAAAAAAAAACCACGCACGAGATGAGCGAGCGAAGCGAGCGTGCCAAGCGACAGCCGAAGCGCCACAAATTGGAATTGGTTTGTACCAAGACCAGAATCTCGACTCCAACAATAAATACCCATAATTTTATTATCAATCATAGTTACTAAAGCTCACGACTAACTTCACTACCAAACCCTCAACTAAAGCAATGTAAATACACCATAGACAAGAAAGAGACAGCAATACAAGAAGAATAAAACACATTATGCTTTGTTTGTACATGAAATACCTGGCTGTACATTACCTGGTCGTACAATACCCGGATTATTGATGGAAATGATTAGTACTCAAAAGAGAGTCTCCAACCACATAATTGTATTTTAATTTAAGTTAAAGAAATAAAATATTTTGATTTTTGATTAGTTACTTTGTCCATATAATAAGTAACGTCTCGTTTCAGTCTGAACCTGAAGCAGTGGCTGTCCCGAGACAGCTGGTCGTCTGAGAGCTCCAGCTCGGAGGAGGAGGGCGGCGGCGGCGGCGCGGGCGCGGTGTTCGCGGCGCCGCCCGACGCGCGACCCACGGCGCAGTTCACGCCGCAGGAACTGGACATGGTAAGTGGTAACTAATAATCTAACAAAAATATTCCATACAATACAATACAAATAGCTTTATTGTAACACCAACAATATACAGGACAATACATAAGAGAAACAGATACATAACAGTGACACAATGGGCGGCCTTATCACTGACAGCAATCACTTCCAGGCAACCTTGGGATGGAAAGAGAATATTGCACAAGTAAGAGCATTGTCACAATATTAGCTACCGTACTCCTCCGAAACTTTATTTTTAGTCTTTTTATTTTATTTTTAGTCTAGTAGGTCTGAGAATCGGCTTCTATCTATTTTTCATACTCCTTCCTATGGCTCCCGTGCGAAGCCGCGGGCGGGTGAGCTAGTAATAACAAAAATATAATCCAGCTGCTGAAAGACAGCTGGTCCACGATGATAGATATTTTAATATTCAGTTTTTTCTAAGGCGGAAATCGAACCCGTAATCTCCTGCGTTGAAGGCTGACCTTCGCCTGCTACACCTCAGACATACCTACATTAGCAACTAGACTGCTAGTTTACAGTCACAATAATAAATGATGTTTCCAGTTACGTGAAGCCCGCAAGCAGGAGCAAGCGAACAACCCGCACTACCTGAAGGACGACTCTCCGCGCGGCTACCAAGAAGACATTCCCATCGCAGAAATCGCGCTTGAAGTGCCTCTGCAAGTTTACAGTAAGTGTATGCCTTTTTAATTGACCAAATAATAAAGGAAAAACAATGTTAACTAATAATATGATTTAGCCCAGGGGATTGTCACCATGTGGGATGTTGAGTCAGCGACTATCATCTATTCTGTGCGTTAATTATTATTTTTTATAATACTGTGTTTTGGTATTACAGCAAAGAGATCTGATAAGTACTTACTCACGCGTGAAAGCTCAAAGAAGAAGAAGGAAAAGCGACCCACCAAGAAACGCAAGAGCAAAAAGGAGAAAATTACATCGGAGTCAGAAAGCGAAGGTAGATTATAATTTGTTGCTTCAATATACTTATAGATTACCTCACTTATTACTCGCGCTAAAATAGAAATAAAGTTAATAATTCAAAAGTAGTCAACCACATAATGTCAATGGAAGCCACGGATTGACAAACGTAGAGTCGGACGTCCACTAACAAGATTGACAGATGATCTGGTCAAAGCTGCCAGTTCACGCTGGATGAAAGCTGCATCCGACGGTAATACCTGAAAATTATTTAGGGAGGCCTATGTCCAGTAGTGGACGTCCGATGGCTGAAATGATGATGTTGAGATACACCACATAATTTTCGCGTGAAAGAGTTACAAACATCTATCTATCTATAGAAACTTTCGCTTTTATAATATGAGTGGCATTATTCCAAGATTTGTAGTTTATCGTCGGATGGAAATGAATACGCTAATAGCATCTTGTGTCAAACAAATTGCCAAGTTTTTTTGGCACAGGAATGGCAGGTGTTTGGTGTTTATCTAAACAAAGAGATAACGATTACATAACTTAAATTACTAACATGCTTATCGACACGTTCCAATTTGGTATCTGATTTCATAGATGTCTGGATGTTTAATATATAAGATTTAAGATTTATGTCATTTATTTCCATAAAATCCTAAAGATCACTTGGACAAGTCAATAAATACAATTCATTATTACAACTTAACATTAAATAAAAATATACAATGGAAACAATGTTGACATATATTCAAGGTATCCCTGATATTAGTACTCGTAATATTGATATCTATACTATCTATACTTATATATAATAATATTATAAAGAGGAAATATTTGTTTGGTTGTAATGAATAGGCTCCGAAACTACTGGACCGATTTCAAAAATTCTTTCACCTTTGGAAAGCTACATTATCCCCGAGTAACATAGGCTATAATATAGCAAAGAAAATTGCGGGAAAGTGTAAAACGCGGGCGAAGCCGCAGGGCGGAAAGCTAGTAAATTATACATTAAGCAAATGTAATTAATAATTTAATTCTAACTGGTATCTTTCGTTGTTGATTATAATTAAAATCAATAAATCTATACTAAAATTATAAAGATGTAACATACGATTGTTTGTTGAGACGAAAAGGCTCCGAAGATACTAGACCGAATGTAAAAAATATTTTACCAGATTAGTATGCTATAATGTCTCTGATGGTCATAGGCTAATTTAAATTTAGTTTCCATTCCAATTCTAAATTCAAATTACAATTTACTTAAATAATTGATGTTCGCAGATGAGGTAGTCTCCCGGCCGATAGTGTGTGCGGGCGGCGAGCTGCCCGAGGGCGCGGCGCCGTCCGACGAGGAGCCGCCCGCGCCGCCCGACGACCCGCACCGCGCGCTAGACCTGGACCTGGACTTGTGAGTACCACGCACTGCACCTGTACCATGAGTTGTCATTGTTAAATCGCCTGACGTTACTACAGCAGTTACGTAGAGCCCGCACCTTAGTGGCGGCGCGTAGTCTAAATACGCAGTCAATTAGCTTCTTGAATTAGCATTTTAGTACCCAACTATCCGCTAGAGGCGCTGTTCAAGTTTACATACTTTTTTAACTGCAGTCGCTAGCGAGTGTAGATGCACTAGTGGTAGCGATACTGATACAGTAATGAAAACTATGTAGTCTGTCTTGTAGTCTAAAAACTATTCAATTAAGTTATTATTCTATGGTACTTGTTGGACTTATGAAACTATTTAATTATATTTTTACCGGATTGATATTTATATTAGTTAGACATCATTGATAAATTATGCATTATAAAATAAATCTTTTCAGGCCATTACGAGAAGATGAGATCCTCGCTACCAGGATAAGCCACTACCCCGCCCCAGATGCCGTCTTACTAGATACTCCTAAAGTATACAAAAAGAAATCTGGCAAAACCGACGAAAAATCCAGCAAAAAGAAGAAGGAAAAGAAGTCCAAACAAAACAAAGAGGTTGACTTAATATTACCCGAATTAGCCGCAGAAGCCAACGCGAATGGCGAAGAGTCAAATGCTAAGTCGAACGGCAAAAAACGTTCCAAGTCTAGCAAGACGACTGTTGAAAATCCCGATGACTCGGTCACAAAGACTGATAAACATAGGAAATCCAAGAAAAAGACCGATGACAAAGACTCTAAAAGGAAGAAAGCGGCTAAGAATGGTACGTTGTTTTTAAACAGTTGATTGACCTTGATGCTTGGTACAATTGGCTCTTTGCCAATTGGACGACGAACATCAACATACCGATCGTATTTTCTTGTCTCAAGGGAGGTGCAAATTATCATCATCATAACAGTCCAATAACATCCGACTACCGGACACGGGTTTCGCCAATAAAACCAACCCATTTAATATCAAGTTATAAGGACCCTGATAACTTAATATTAAATGGTTTGGTGATCACAGTAAGTTTACAGTGCACAGAACAATAAGTCGATTTGACGACACAAGAGAACTGTAACTATACACGACACAGTTATGCAATTCAAAATATACAGTTATTATTTAATAATAGTAGATAAAAAAAATTACGTACCTTTTCTGAATCTGCTAGGCATAATAAAGTGTGTGTCTATGAATCAATTAATTTTGTTTTTCAGATAAACATGAGACGAAAACTGGATATGAAGAAGCATTAGGAATTTCTACGCCTAGCAAGGAAGTCGTATAATGTAAAAATATATACTATGTATTTTAAATTATAATAATTATTTCACGTCTTGTCACGTTACTCATGCTATCTCAGTGCAATTGTTGATTTGAACAATTTAGTTATATTTTATTATAAGTCGTTATAATGCTTAGTTACGTTAATTTCATTATCCAGAGTCAACCATGTCCATTAAGCCTAACTATACAAAAATATATGTAATCATGTACAGTTTATTAAAAATGATTTATCACAATCTGGATTTCTTTCAATAGTATTATGGTTTCATCGCATATGATATATTTATATGTATGTTTATAATATTATCAGATATCTAGCACCTGTAACAAGCTTCAAGCTTACCACCGGGCTAGGTGTTGCTGTGATAATAATTCTAGAGCGGCCTATTAGATAAAAGTAGTCTAAATAAGTCCACACAGTTTCTATCCCTTCCGACGCACAGTACCAGAAACGCAAAATATCTTATACGCGGATGACCAGATGCACATTTCGCGAATTACCAAACACGCAGAAGACCTGATACGCATATTACCAGATTTAGTTTTGCAAAGTACCAGATACGCATATTACCAGATTTAGTTTTGCAAAGTACCAGATACGCATATTACCAGATTTAGTTTCGCAAATTACCAGATACGCATATTACCAGATTTAGTTTCGCAAATTACCACATATTAGGTAGGTAAGTATATTACATACTGGAATTAGTGAATCAAACTATTCCCAAATTGGTTTTTAGTAATTGTTAATGCCTCCGACATGTTTTCGTGTGAAAGCTTACGTCAATAATACATCAGTCCATAAATGGAATAATTACTGGCCAGTACCACCTAGTTTTACTGAGGAGTGTTTAATCTCTCACTTAGCATCAAGTGTTTCAGTTTTTTTTTTAAGCAACCGGTTTGACATTCCGGTTGCTATACCATTCTGCCACGGAGGTCGTCAAATAAAAACACTTTCATTATTGAAAAAAAATATATAGTGTGCCACTTAGTCCCCAACCGGGGTCTAGTTATAACCATAAATGTAATTAGGAATATTAACTGTATGAGTTATAACACCCCTTTTACACCACATCCAAAACAGCAGTTTTCATGGAATTCAGGTCATCCGCGTATAAGGTATTTTGCGTGTCTGGTACTATGCGTAATTTTGAAATCCTGGTAATTTGCGTAATGAAATTCAGGTCATAAACGTATCAGGTATTTTACGTATGAAATTATGGTCATCCGCGTAAAAGATATTTTGCGTTTCTGGTACTGTGCGTCGAAACGTTTCTATCTACAATCTCTATAACAAAAGTAGTACTTATTTAAATATGGGTTCCTACCTAATATCTGCGAGCTAATATGTCTTAATAGAATGACAAAATAAAAACGAATATTCAGATCTAGAATAATTTATTTCGGCATGGCATGACCCTTTATAAGAAGCCAAAACATAAATACCCAACGGTTACATTGAATGTATAACATACGTCATTGTACTTTGTGATAAAATTAACACATACTTTATCAAAATACATAAACATACAAGTTATTTACAAAGAAACATTCTGAATTATATATTTTACAAAATACTTTTGATTATTGCGCTGTTACACGTTTATCAAGGTCGCCTTAGTAGGCTCACTCGTTATTAAAAATAAACAATACAAATATAATAGCAATTATTTATTTATTAGCAATCTATTCAGTAACAAACAACAATACTTCAAAAATTAGCTGCATTGCCATGCATGTCTCGTGCCATGGAATGCAGCATCATAATAATTTGTCTAAAACATTTGAACTTATTAGCATAAATCAACAACTACTGGTCACTTATCCTATATGGTATTTAATAAATAGTAACATGATTTTTATCTAAAGACTACAAATAACATGTGGAGAATACAACCTGTAGAAAATATATCTTTCAGAACTCCTTGAACGAGTCAAGGAATTTTCAAAACAATACTCTCAATAACGTGTAGGAACTGCGACAAAGAAACTTCAATATCTCAATCGCCGCACTTTCAAATTGAAACTGTTAACAAACCTATCTATATTGATTAGGGCTTAACTATACTAAAAGCAGAATTACTAATAACGTAGCTAGTGCTGATGACTAACAATGTGTGCAGTTAGATGTAAATTCGATACACAATCAGTATCAGCTATGATTGATTATGTTGATCGACAACGATAATGGTGTGGGTAATACTGTTTTCACTTCTCGACAAAGTATCTGGGTATGTCGAACTGGACGTTGACGCCGGCCTTCTTGGCGAGAGTCACGATCTCCGAGAGCTGCACGGAGAGCGCCGCCGCCTCGTCCAGGTCGTCTCTGGGAACGATTCTCAGTCCAGAGTCGGCAATCAATTTCCTCGCTTCCTCAACTTTCGTGCCCTGAAAATTTATAATTAATAATCAATCAAACAGCAATATCTAGCCTTGTAGTAAGCTCGAAGCTGTAACGGACACAACATAATCTGATATACTTAAATATAATTTACATAATATACAACATAGAACACCCAGGCAGAACAAATATCTACAGATCGTAAAAATTTTTGTTCCGAGGCGGGAATCGAACCCGCAACCTCCTGCGTCGCAGGCAGACCTTCGCCCGATACGCCATTGAGTCGTCAAAATATATTCATCTTCAACAACTAGTCTTATTTATGACGTAATACAAGATGACTTGTTTATCACTATCAATTGATAGTGATCTTATTTGAATTGTTGGTACTTGGAAACGTTCAGAACGTGAGCATCTATTTTATATATAGCAATGATTCTCGGTGTCTAGTGATTTATTTATCACGACGTATTCAAAAACTGCCTGATAGGCTATCTACACAGTTCATCTCCGCATCTAATTTGAATAATAAATTTTGTTTTTGTTTTTAATATAAGACTAATTTTCATAATATTATGCAAACCTTTTTGTTCATACTTAATTATATTATTCAATGCACATACTTTTTGTAGAATTAGAAATCGACCGTAAAATATTTGTGTTAAGTACTTATAACTAAGTATAAACTGACTGTCATTTTAAGTAACGGTACGTTCACACGGAGACAAGATTTCCCGAATCTTATTTTCATCGGATCTGGAAAAAACCGAATGTTGTTCTCATGTGCGGTACGTTCACACGGAGACACGATTTTCTCTACCGAATCGGTTTTTTGCAGGATTCGGTTAAGTGGCCTATGTATTTCAATGAAGGAGTTCACACGAGCATTCGGTTTCAAGATACGACAAAAAACCGAATCCTGCTGAAGTTGACATCCGATTGTGCGACTACAAACCGATCCGGTTTTCAATTCTTTTTCCACCTTTTTCAAAAGATTATCAAATGTAGGTATAGGAATTAAAAGTATTAAATTATCATTCAAGGAAGTAGTTAAAAAAAATTTGTGTATCATTCCTTAACTGCTGCATTAGAGTTGTAAAGGCACCAACTGTTAACCACAATCTTTTTCTGCGACGCTGACGGCGATAATACCAGTATAGTATAGCAACACTGTTCACGTCCATCGCTTCCAAATCAACGTGTGAGCGCGCTCTTGCGAATACAACATTTGGTTTTTCCAGATCCGATGAAAATAAGATTCGGGAAATCGTGTCTCCGTGTGAACGTACCGTTCGGTTTCAAGATCCGACAAAAAACCGAATCTTCCCCTCGTGTGAACGCATGTATTGAATGCCCTATACCACTGCATCGGATCTGGATTTTGCAGTATCAGTATATACAAACCGGATCGGTTTGTAGTCGCAAAATCGTATGTCAACTTCAGCAGGATTCGGTTTTTTGTCGTATCTTGAAACCGAATGCTCGTGTGAACTCCTTCATTGAAATACATAGGCCACTAAACCGAATCCTGCAAAAAACCGATTCGGTAGAGAAAATCGTGTCTCCGTGTGAACGTACCGTAACACTGGACATGGAGTTTATATAAGTCTAAATAATTGATTTTAATTGTGTATTTAGTTTTTGTGTATTAATACTCAAATAATAACGATTTAACTTGTATTCTTGTAATTAAAGTTGTCTGAAATAATCTGAACTAACCTGAAGACGAACGACAACTGGTATCTGAATGTTGAGGGTCTTGGCCGCGTTGATGATGCCCTCCGCGATGACGTCACAGCGCATGATGCCGCCGAAGATGTTCACCAAGATACAGTTCACTTTGGGGTCAGACAAAATGATCTTGAAGGCTTCCTGTAACAAAATGAGTATGATGTAGGTCACTAGATTGAATCTAGTTTAGGTCCAGGCCACGTGGTTCGACTGCATGGTTCGATTAATCGGACTACGTGAACTTTTTTTTCCAGTTGGTTCGATTAATCGAACCACGTCTTCTTGAGATTCCTGATAGTTCGATGAATCGTTAGTTTGATTATAGAGCCGACCAATAAGTCAGAATGTTTTAATACATACAAACAGACCGGTAAGTAACAGACAATGAGGTGAATGAAATAATACAAATACTGTTTTATTGTTTATTATATTTGGCTTTTTTAAAATTTAGACATGTAACTACGGCAGACTTACTCCATAAAATTTATATTTCTCTAGCACAGTCAGTAATAGCTTACTGCATACCCATATGGGGCGGAGCTATAAAAACTAAACTTATTAACCTTGAGCGAGCACAGAGATCATTACTAAAAGTTATGTTTTTTTAAACCTTATAGATATCCATCCTCATTACTATACTCCATTAAAGATACCTTAACGATTAGAAAACTCTATATATTACATGCCACCATTAAACTACACAAATCATTAGCTTTTAATCCAAATTTATTAAATATTAGAAAAAAACAAAAAAAATATATAACATCATATTTATTTAAAATCATATTATATTTTATATAGGTACCAGATAATCATATATAAAAATACATACATTTATTTTTATCTATTCAACTAACATAGTATACACTACATTATAAATCACAAAACTCTTTCAACTGGTACCATACACCATAACAACAATTTTTAGTTTGAACTACATTTGTGGGTACTCAAGTGAAATTTTGTAATTCTACCTTAAATTTTGTCGCAAAATAGTATTTAAATATTGAGTTTAGCTTTATTTTAGTCTATAATATACAAAATGTTTTCGCAAATGTATTTATTTAAACAAAATGTAAAGATAAGGAAGAGCGAGACCTTCTAATACAAGTATATGGTTTACGTACTGATGTCTAACCGAAAAACTGAAAGCTATACATATAGCATTGCTAGAGATGATTTTATCACAGTTACCTGGATTCAATCCTATACGATTTATGACCGACTACGAGGCTGCAACAATGAAGGCTATAGAAACAGTTTTGCCACACACTGTAGTCAAAGGCTGCTTCTATCATTATGCGAAAGCTCTGTGGAGATATGCGCATAAGTGTAAAATCACGAAGGCTCATCAATACTAATTATGATATTGATGAGAGATTAGTCTTAGAACGATTGGCTACAAACCCTATTACATCGATTTCGCATCTCCACATACTTGTCAGCATTAGCTTTCGATGGAGTACACTTAGCTTTAAACTTGGCTATGTTTTTTCGATGCATGTGTGCCTTTATATCATCTGTTATCCAAGGTGCAGGCAAGTGTTTTAACTTAATCTTCTTAAGAGGTGCATGTTTGTCGTACAATGCTATAATAGAGGAATTGAAAGATGATACCATATCATCAACGTTTGTAGCATTAACAACCGGAGACCAATCAATAAGCCGTGCATCTTCACGAAGCCGTTCTACATCTACACCACCAAAATTACGCTGCATGATAGTTTTAGGCTTAGCCTTAGGCGGACGAACTTTATAAGAAATGTAGATGAGGTCATGGTACGAAAACGCGTCTGCCGCACATTGGCCATGCCTAAATACATTATTAGCTGAAGAGACAAGAATAAGATCAAGGAGAGACGGGATACTATTTGGGAAATGGTGAGTAGCACTTTCGACTATGGAGTCGAACCACGTGGTCCTGGCCTTTAGTAGTTCGACTAGTAATACTCTAAAGTCGAACCAACTGGAAAAAAAAGTTCACGTAGTCCGATTGATCGAACCATGG
Organism: Chloroclystis v-ata; assembly: GCA_963691955.1. Taxonomy (NCBI): domain Eukaryota; kingdom Metazoa; phylum Arthropoda; class Insecta; order Lepidoptera; family Geometridae; genus Chloroclystis; species Chloroclystis v-ata. The sequence goes on from OY829905.1 coordinate 11,741,151, forward strand.
GGTCGAACCACGTGGCCTGGACCCTCGTTTATTGTCTATTTGGAGAATGTTACTAAAATTTATGAACGAGCAGTTATTTAATAAAATATTTGCGCTTTATAATTTACAGATAAATAGAGTCTACATTCAGTTAAAATTGTTTGGATCGACATTAGTATAATAATAAATGCCAATTTTCGCTGAAAACTCAAGAACGGGTGGTAGGCCGATTTAGATGTTAGGTGCTTTTGGTTTAAATATGCCAACGGCATTCGGTTAGTGAAGTTAAACAGAAACAAAAGAAGGCAGACAACCAAAGGCAACCGCAGTCAAGTGTGGTTTGTCTATGAATATGTGGTTGTCTGGGCATCAAGGAATAATCATTGTACGTACGGAGACAGCCTGTGCGGTGGCGCCGCCGCCCACGTCGAGGAAGTTGGCCGGGTCTCCGCCGTACAGCTTGATGATGTCCATGGTGGCCATCGCCAGTCCGGCGCCATTCACCATGCATCCAATGTTTCCTACAAAAATATATTTATTATTATGGCGCCTCAGATGTCCCTGATAATTCATTTATTTATTTAACAAAATCCACAGCCCTTATGAATACATAACATTTTTTCTTTAAAAAAATCTTTCACCAATTCTTACAAACAAATTTTTATAAATTATTTTATTTATTGTGAAAAATAAAACACAAATAAGTGCTATATGGTAATTTAACCAATGAATTAAACTAGAACACTAGTAGTGAATTAAGTATCTACACTAATAATAAAATAAAGGTGTCTTAAAATTTGGGTGTGAAGAGGTCATAATGGAGTCATAATGCCAACAAACATAGAATACTATGCCTGAATGTCTTATTTTACCTAGAGGGGTTTAGGACAGACATGAGATTTAAATAAAGCAGTAGTTATCTTACCATCCAATGCAATGTAGTTCAAGTTGAATTTAGCTGCTTCAATTTCTTTAGGGTCTTCCTGAGAAACATCTCTATAGTCGAAAATTTCTTTTTGTCTAAACTCTGCATTGTCATCAAACCTGAACTTAGCATCCAGGCAGAAAACTGCAAAAAAGATTTAATATATTCAAATGTGTCACACAAATAACATAATGCAATTTATTTGCAACAAATCAAACAGTATTTAGAACACGAAACAGGTAACATACAATAAAAAACATTGTTTTTTGTGAACACTTGACACATTGCAAAAATATCAGAAAACTCGAAAACATGGTTTTTAACAATGGTATGTTATGATAGTTTAAAAACTTAAATCAAACCATTATTGTACCTTACTCATTATTATTATCAGCATTACTATACATGATAAATTATGATTGACAGTTAAAACACATACACACAACAAGCAATAGATATGAGAGTACAAGGTACAATCAATCAATTTAAACTACGTACATTGCCCTGTGATGGCATCCTCTGCATATGGGTTGATTTCAATCAGAAGTGCGTCCTTCTTACAAAACAGTTCATACATCTGCTTAATCATATTAAGCACATTGGTAGATTGATCTTCCAAACCAATCTAAAACAAAGAAGTATTAATTTACGTAAAATATAAAATTTTAAAAAGTAAAAAACATGTATTAGCAAAATTAATTACCTTAGCCACCACCCTGTTAATTTGTTCATCAGTAAGACCACTGACAATGTCAATTGGTTCATAAGTGATAGCATCAGGGTTCTCAGCAGCCACATCCTCAATATTGACACCTCCCTGAGACGAAGCGATGATGACAGGACCCTAAAAAAATTAAATTTTATTTATATGTCGAAAACGTCAAAAACAGAATGTAGCTGGAAGTGACGTAAATGAGAACTTACATTAAAACTGCGTTCCATCATAATGGCAACATAGAACTCTCGTCGAGGGAACTTCCTTTCGGTGACCATGACACTGTTACAAATTCTACCAGCAGCTCCAGTCTGCTTAGTTACCAGGAGCTCATTTAGCATCTTGCTTGCTAACTGACCAGCTACTTCTGGGCTGAAAGAACCATTTTTCATAATACAATTAAATTTTTAAGAGAAATACAGTTTTTGTAATTTAATTTTCAAAATGAATGCAACAATTAAAAGATTATTTTTGAATAACTTACTTATCAACCATTCGGACTCCACCTTTGAGGCCAGACTTGAAAGCTCCCTTTCCTCTGCCTCCAGCTAGTACCTAAATAATAAACACAGTATATAAACATTAAGTAGAGAACATAAACAAGTTTTTTCTTCAAGTATCATATCATTTTTGTCGAATTTTAGGTAGATGTTGCAATTATTGTTTACCTGAGCTTTGAGCACTATGTCTTGGGTGTTCAGGTCAGTGGCGAATTTAACCACCTCTTCCTTAGTCTTGGCCACATTGAACCGGGGCACAGGGATGCCATGATCGCGGAGTAGCGTGTAACTGACATATTCATGGACATTCAGGTGGCGCACTTGCTGCTTGCTTGGTATATTGCTGGACGATGTAGCTGCCAGCAGCTACGAAATAGAAGACATTGCAGCCATAATCAAATACTTGTACATAAAACAGCTGATTTGTATTGTATTCGATTGTAAAATAATTAAGGACGGTTGTGTAATGTTTTTAAGTTTTGGGTTCAATGTAGAACAAGATTTTTACAGTGTTGATGACGTAAGGTCATCCTAGAGCTGAAAACGACAAGGTCAATTTAAAAATAATATTGAAATTTGAAATCAAGGTCTGGCATAATTGTTTGCTCCATTTTTAAGTCCCAATATTTAGCAAATAAGTTTCACTGAAATTCTTAGGTCTATGATGATTTTACTGAATTCTAAAGACAATATCCTCGGTAAATACAAGTGATCTGACAATAAAAAAATTGTTATACATACTGGTTTTTCTCATTATTGGAATTTTTCTTGCAATTTAAAATACACTAATATAATCTACGCACCTTATTTCCATTTTTAACGATAATATTTTCTGCAAGAGCAAGAGAGCGAGGCAGTAAGGCCGCCATTTTTTAGGACTGACAAATCATAGATAAAATCATGGATAGATGCTTTCGGAAGACAAACCAAAGAGTAAAGATAATTTATTTTGTTTTTTTTTATAAAAGTCCGTTCGCCGTCGATCGTCCGATGGCTGAAATGATGATATCTTCTATTGTTGGCCAACTGTCAAGCTCACAATGACCCAACACCCCTTATTTTGATTAATTAAAACTTAGGCCTTAACATACTTGATTAACTCCTGAGAGCCACAAAAAATAAATAAGATAAAAGCTGAGAGAATTTTTATTTATAAATCAACATTCTTATAAAACATACGGTTCTGACCATTGAACCAGTCTATCTGTCAGTTAATGTTATTACCGTACAGACCACAGAGCAATGATATAAAATCATTGCCACAGAGCAGATAAGATAGATATACTACAGACAGATGCAATGATTTTATATATGTAGTATAAAAAATATATAGAATAGTATTAAATTATTTACTATAAAAAATCATTGGACAGATGTTAATGCCCTCTACTTGATGATGTAATGTCTTTTCTAACGTTTCTACAAAATCTGAAGTTATGCACAGTGATTGTGTTATAATTTTCTCTTCAACCCATATGATGTCCCACTACACTAGGCATGGGTCCCCCAATGGAATCTAGTACCTATGTATTAAATCTTGGGGTTGTTGGTATAATTACAATTCCCAGGTTAGCTGGTGATCGACGCTGCTGCTCGTATTTTGGAACCTAAACACAATTGACATGCACAGTAGGTATACATAGTAGATAGGGTATAACTATCATTTGGCTGGCACAAACAACACAATAAACAGATTAATTATTTTTATTATACAGAAGTACCAACTTGCATACAGTATATTAATTATTTATTTTTGTGTTACCTAGGTATTGTAGCATATTTTTTTTCTTCTATTGTTAGTTCAGACTCAGTTGAACTTTTTTTATCTTCCATCCATACACCATTCCCAGTAAAATAATGTTTCTTCTCAAGTATATACAATGCTAGGCTGAGTTTCTGTGAATTATTTAATTTAGTAGTGTCAATACTTTCAAAGAAATTTGATAAAGGGCTTTTGATTTTACGTTTTGTGTATATTTCTAATACTTCTTTAACTTTACTCCAAGGGTAAAGGACAATAGGACAGTTTTCATAAATTTCTTCAGTTGTGAAATCATTAGATAATTTTTTGAACACATGCTTAACTTGGACTAATGGTATGTTTATCCAAAAAGGATGTTTCTTGATAACATTGCGTATCTCATGGCTCTTGTATTTCTGATTCAGTGATTGTGCTAAACAGAATATCAAATCTTTTCCCTTTCCTAGTCTATCTCCAGGAGCTTTTTCAAATGTTTCATAATGTGCTAAACTTCCGGATAGGATGTTAAGACTAAGGCACTTCTTGTTGTAACTATATAATTTTTGTATTCTTTTCATTGCTGTTTTATTATAATGAATCATTTTTAAAAACCTTGGGTGTTCATAAAATGTATTGAATTCAGGTATATCTCTGGCTTTTTCCAGTCTCTCTTGGACAGTTTTACTGCTTAAAGTGTAAATATCAAAACATCTTCTTTGAGCTTGATCACTGATACCATAATCATTCAATATATTTCTTATTTCAACAAGAGTCTCATAATTCTTCATAGCAATTTTAGGATGTAATCTTATAACTTCTTTGATATCTATTCCACCAATATATCTAAATTTACGAATAATTTTTTTTAGATTTTCAGCATCGGCATGTACTAGATACATGTTTGTTTTTATTTTGGATGCAGGCATTGTTATCTGTGATTGAAGAATAGTAAGAGTTTCATCAATGACTTGAAGTGGACGATGTTTCACAGTTGGATATGTTTCTATACCTCTGTAGAACTCATCAGGACTGAGGTCAAGGACTAGCTCAAGATATCGCTGAATAATTTTAAGTCTTAATGTAAATAGACTCAATTCATTGACATTTTCTGTTATAGAGCTTGTAAGGGATGTAGGAAACTGTGTCATGTAAGAAGCCAGTTTATTTTCTATGTTTAAATTTCCAGATAAATGTCCAGTTTTCTTCAAATTACCAATTTTATTTTGCTTCATAATAGTTAAGTAACTTTTCAATATGTCCGGAGTAACTTTACTTATGCCACATTCTTCTAGGACCAGAAACCTGTATTTTAATGTAATTGGCAAAATACTAAATAGCTGTGGCTTGTCAACTAAAATATCTTTGGTGAAGCCTAGCTCGTGTACTATTTGAACTGCTTGTCTAATTTGGTCATCTTCAATTTTATTGATTACTGGATGTTTTATAATCAGGTGTTGAGCAACATTTTCATTTATATTCAAGTGTTTACACAAATTGTCAACAGTAGTTCTTTGGGGCAATGTTGAGAATTTTTTTCTGGTTATAAATCTCCAGAACCATTGCGTCATACAGGGCCTTTGAAGATGCATTGTTGCCCATACTAAAATGCACTTGAGAAATAATCAAGGTTTAAAAACACATTCTTACAGTAAGTAGTAGAAGAAAATCCTGAATAAACTTGAATTGAATGCATTCTTGAAAAACAATTTTGTAATTGCAGATTGCAGACTATTTCATCGTGATAATTTAGTATTTTTTGTAATTTTTTTAGAAACTGTTCAGTGAAATAGTTTTTACCATTGAAACGCTTGACCGCTTACGGCAGCTAAAAAAAGTGCTAAAACAGACGTTTTGGGCGTGTTTGTTTATTTATAATTGGTTTGGATTAACAGTATTTTACAATTTTACTACGTTTTAGATAAATAAAATAGTATGGCGAAATCAAAGACAGGTTATTTTGCCCTAGGTTTCTTTACTGTCGCGTCGTTGTTTATTATTATTGCATTTGTAAGTCCTTACTGGTTAGTTACCGATGGCAAGCTCAAAGATCCAAAATTTGTAAAGATTGGTAAGTCTACCTATCTTCAACGTCTTTCAATCCATTTCGAATCAATAAGTTAATCGCTTTTATTTTATTGCAGGTTTATGGACAGTTTGTTTTAATAAATTTGAAGAAATTCATCACTGGTATGACACTGTTTTTACTGGATGCTGGTGGATATTTGAGGAAGAGTATTATATCATACACGACATCTTGCTTCCCGGATTCTTTGTGGCCACACAGTTTTTCTTCACAATCTCATTTACCTGTGTTTTGGCTTCTACGTTTTTGTCATTTTTATATCTGAGGAAAGACAAAGATGATGACAATTATCTTACGTTGTTAGTTACTCTGGGAACTGTTCTTGTGATTGGAGGTAATAATCTCGTTTATTTTTTTAAACTAATAATCAGGATGTTAACTGGAGAAAGTTAGTTCTAGATTTATACAATCATTATTTATTACTTTTCAGGGTTTTCGGGGCTCATATCAGTAATAACCTTTGGTGCTAGAGGAGACGGGCGGGATTGGATGCCTAATTGGGAGCATAATGACCTGGGATGGGCTTTTGCTCTTGGTGTTGTTGGAGTCGTGTTTCTACTCCCAGCTGGAATACTTTTCCTCATTGAAGCTAGGGTACATAAATACAAAAGGCTACATGAGATGCAAAGCCGTGACCCCTCATCTTACACTATGCAAGAGAGGAAAGTAGGTTTCTCAGGTGGTCATACTGACATATAATGTGACTTATTTTTATAAAAGTTATACACAATTAGTTAGGTGTATAAAAGTTTATTAAGTACTCACAAAACCGTCCAATATAAGACTAATACATTATTTGACTTAAACTGATTATGGCTTGCAACATGAGTTGTGTTAAGATTATAATTTTTACTAAATATTCCGTCCAGATGATTTAAGTTATTGTGAATCTCTTAATTATAAAACTAGTTGTAGAATTAAGCTTGTGTGTTTATACAAATAAACAAATTTTTTTTATATGAAAATATTGCTTATGATAATTTTTTAATGTTTTGACATAAGTTGTATGGTCTTTAATTTACATTTATTATTAAGATAATTAAAAATGAATTTATATGGCTTTGATTGATTTATATTTTGCTGCCTTCATTAAAAAGTTCTTAATATTTAAATCTGTTGGTACAGTGTTTTTACTTTGTAAGGCATATTTTGCTGATTGAAATCCTAAATTAACATTAACTGATTCCATATTCTTTTCCAACATTCCTGCAATAAAACCAGCTATGAAACAATCACCAGCTCCTGATACATTTACTATATTATCTATAAGTGTAGCTGGATAGAATCGAATTCTTAGAGGACTACATTTAGAATTAGCAGTTAAGACCCCTTTTTTCCCTAGCGTTACTACAATATAATCAATGGATTTGGATACAATATTGACTAATTGAAGAGTTTCGTTAAATTCATCTCTTATATCCCTAGTTATATTTGGTGTTAATACATTGGCCATAGCTTTTAATTCATTTAGATTAGGGGAGCTGAAACTCAAAGTTGTCTCAGTCATTAGAGGTTTGATGGCCTTTCTTCGGTCAGTGGGCTCGAAAAAAACTGAAACAATACACAAAAATATTTTAATAAAGAAATCAGCTGAATAAACCCGCCTGCGGCTTCGCCCGCTTTGTTCCCAAGTTTTCTCACTAGCAGACTATAAATCTCCATTATAATCTCCAAGAGGCCATATTTTTAAGCCTGTAGTCCAGTTGTCCCATCTCTACGACAACGCCCTTTTTAACGTTTTTTCCTGTCAATGTCATTCAGCTACGAGAAAGTTGGAGTAGGAACAGTGTTGTCCACTATGCAATAATGCTGTGGAAACTAACACATTTTGTTCAAAACAAATTTATTTATTTTTTTGAGAATCCAGAACATAACATTACAGTTTAAGCTATACATTATGCCTAGTACTTACTTATTATAAATAAATATTGCTGGACAATTTACACAACGACATCTAGATAAATATATAAACATTTTCTAAACAAATAAATTTTAATAATGTGCTAGTTTAGTACTATCTATAATACTAGCTTAATACTAGATTAATTAACATTTCAGAAAACACATACCTTAAAACTTAAGTCGGATTGACAACGTCCATCGGGACGAGTGATCTATTCTGAGGACAGCACCATACAGCACGGCAGGGTATTCAATTATTTCATACATACTAGGTACCTACTACAACGTGTGGCGATTACACAGTTGATACAAACAATTTTAAATATATTGCCGTCTCCAGCTTTTTTTCAGTTAACACTTTCATAGGATCCGCGTTGGCAGCATTATTAATGTCATTCAATTCATTGTGTCAGGTAGCTAGTTCACGGTTATGCTTAAGTGTTATCACTGTCTTTCTTGCACGATATGCAGTATGGATGAGTGAGACATAAAACTGGTTGTACGCACTGAGAACGTATTTGTATTTATTCATTCATTCAAATCAGTGGTGTTACTGTTTCCCCAAACAAGTTGATTTTGTCTATTTTGATTTGCTAGACGCGCCGATGTTTTTCATTAATTTTGAATAAGCGAAACGTTCACCAGAAGCATTTTAAACAAGCTATAACTCAGAAATTCGAGACTTCAATAAAAAGGTATGTATAGTAAGTAACACACGTATCTGCGAAGTTGCTCGTGGTGTATATACACAATATTTCTATTTAAATAACCTACTAGGATAACACTATATTTTACCTACCTAGGGAGTGTTGTGTTTTAATTATTGTGGAAATACAGAATACATTTTGTAGCAGGTTTCGTTTGACACGATTGAAATATCCAATTACAAGGATTGTAAGTATGCCTTCAGCTCACCTCCACCAACAATTAGCAGGGCAGGCTGTTGCAATTAGATGATTCATATCATATAGCATCTGGCAGTAGCCTATTCTTGTTACATTACTTAAGAAACTACTATTACAGAACTAATTTTCAGTTTGTTTTTTGAAAAATAACCAAATAATTCCAAATATAAAACAAAATTTTCAGTTTTAGCTCATTTCAAATAACTATTTTAATATTAAGTGTTTATGACCAGAAGTTTTACCAAAATGTAGAACTTCAGTTTTTTACTTAAGTAATAAAGAAATAATCAACCTCATCATTGAAAAAAAAGTGAGTATAATAATATTGATTGAAGTTATAACTTTTTTTATATCATCATATTTTTTTTACTTAAAAACCACTTTATTTTTTTACTTAAAAACCACTTCCCAAACTTTGTCCCGCATTCTCTGTCTAGAACAGTTTGCCACCAGTCTTCCCAGAAGTTGAGAAGTTTGTTTGGCTAGCAATTTACAGTGCCGAATTCTTATTTCACTTCCTGTTGGTCTCCAGACTGTAGTGATAGTGACAAATGCCCTGCATGCATCTGATATATTTATCTATACTAATATTATAAAGAGGAAAGATTTGTTTGTTTGTCTATACTAATATTATAAAGAGGAAAGATTTGTTTGTTTGTTTGTAATGAATAGGCTCCGAAACTAATGGACTGATTTCAAAAATTCTTTCACCTTTGGAAAGCTACATTGTCCCCGAGTAACATAGGCTATAATATAGCAAAGAAAATTGCAGGAAAGTGTAAAACGCGGACGAAGCCGCAGGGCGGAAAGCTAGTTTATCATATTTTTTCTGTCTTGTTCTTGTTTGTTTCATTTCTTATTTCCATATTTTATCTTTTAAAAAGCCTTTAGATAAAACTTTTAAGATAAACAATTTGTTTATATACTTAATAACATTTATTTAATTCCACTTGACATTCATACTAGAAGATTATTTAAAAAAAATTGGGAAATTGGTAAATTTCCTTGATAATTTTACCAAATTGCTTATTGTGTTTTTATTTATTTAGATGGAATTAATTTGGAATTTGGAAAAATAGTTTTTAATGGAAAAAAGAGTTTCCTGGGGTGATATAATAGGTACATTTACAGGTTTGATGGTCAGTACTAGGTATTTCATTTGTTAGAACACCACTTAGGTTACAACACCCATCCTGGTGCCATGATCAAAATTCCTTTCATCCATACTATTTTAATTTTAAACTGACACAGAGAGTTATTGAGTAATTTTTAAAGTGTTTTGGGTGTTTCTGCCATTTACTAAAAGTTTAAGATACTTTTTTAATACTATTATTGTTAGAAGGCCAGAAGTACCTAATTCTTGAGTCAACTTAGTCTTCCGATTCCGAACCATTTGCTAAATCGAACTTACCGCTGCGCCACAGAGGTCGACGATCGTTATAAATGTATCAACATCCTGATCAGACATAATTTTTATATGCCTAACTACCAACACGTTTTAATCATCATTTTGAAGTTCCTAAAAGTATAATTACAATTTCAATGTCCAAGCTTTCCCACGGCCATTTAAATGCATGTGAACTCTTTGGCATTGTGTTTCTTGGTGAATGTACACAAATACGATTCTGTGTATTGCGAAACATTTCACATGGCTACCTCCTAAGCTATTCATCGCAAGTATTAACCTTGTCGAAGTTTGGTGTTAACCACCGTACCCTTTTAAGCTTAGTTGAGAAGGTTAGGTACTTAACTAGTTTGCTCTAAATAGTTCCGTGTGACTTAACAGATTCTGTAGTAGTTACTAAAGATTGCGAGCAGGCGGCGGGTGTGGTTCGGTGTACAAATGTTAAGTGCAGTGCCCTTACGTAATTTATGCAATACACCTATAGATGGGGTGTAGGCAAATGAGTCGATTACTCGATATTACCGCCATTCTTAGCTATTGGTGTTGGGGTCATATTATAGTACTTACCACGTTTATAGACTCAACGAAATTAGCATTCAAATAGTTTGCAGGTCGCGGCAATATTTAATTTTAAATAATTATACAATAAATAAGGTTTTAAATAATTAAAACCTAATTAAATATTGCCGCGACCTGATATAAATCTACGAGTATAATACCTAATCATAATCTCTCTCTTAAGACTGCTCTTGTCGTGGTCGAAACGTCGAGAGTGTTTAAACTCCATTGTAAATACGTAAGTAATTGCCATTCTTTATAAAATGAATAGTATAACTCACGAAAATGTGTCCATGTGGAAAACGTATTATTGAACCGGAGTACCTATGATAAATAATGTCTCTTTCAGAAACAATGAAGAGTAGAAGCTTGGCCGGTAATTGCGGCATTGGGGTTTTTGTCATTGCCCTTGTGACCGTAGCATTGGCATTCGGCACGCCCAGCTGGCTGGTCAGCGACTCAAGAATAAGGGGCGCCAGGTTAGACAGGTAACGTAATAACTTTCTCTGCTTTGTACATCTATCTATGTATTTACAAGAAAGTCGTGTTAGTTACACTATATAAAACTCAAGACCTGCTGAACCGATTTGGCTTAAAATTGATGGAGAGCTTAGAACCAGTAGAAGGAAATAAGATAAGACATTTTACAGTGAGAAAATATTATATAGTGGCCGAAACCGCGGGGCGGTTAGCTAGTTTTGAATAAAATACTGATCAAACAAAAATATAAAGTGTTGCTGAAAAGTTTTTTAAATAGAAAGCTTGTAGATATACAATAAGTACATTTTAATCTTAAAGTTGTTCTTCTCGACCTCTCTAATCATGCTTATTTGATAAAGTGTTATAAGAAAAAACTTATTTTTAGTTACACTACACGCAAAAATAATCAGGTATACACCGTATACAATTACGTAATCCGACAGATAGGTTATAGACAGACCCCTAATAAAAAGTTTAGGTATGCAAAAATTTAAAATTTAATCAGATTCTACTAGCCGACCCGCCGACACCTTCGCTTATAATATTTTTATCTTTTTCAATATATTATTCTACAGACTAGGACTATGGAGCCACTGCTTCAGATCTCTCCCGGACCCGCTGGACCAGTACCAGAGGCGCTTCTTCGTGGGCTGTCGCTGGGTGTACGACCCCTTCACCACGGGATACGATAAAATTCGCGGATATCTCTTACCCGGTATGGAATTATTTTTTAATAAATAAATTTATTTATTAATAATTTGCACGGCATTTAATGAATTAACCTATTACACAAATTATTTATATTACAGAAATTTATACATTGCACATTAAATTAGAAAAAACATAAAATTAAATTACACAAGTAAATTATTCTAAAAATTACATTCACTATGAAAATTTAATAAAACTACAAATATTATAACAGCTCAGAGTACTTACTCTAGGAAAGCTTTAAGAAGTAAATATTGCCGGACAAATCATATCTAGCCTCGTGGTAAGCTCAATGCTTGTGTTACGGGTACTAGATTTCTCATTATACTTTATTTTGAGTAATTTCAAAGCTTTGGTGAATTTATGAGGATAATTATGGTTTTCTCTTGTTTGAAAACAGAAACGTCGGATTCACATAATATCGTAATAGTTTTCGTGAGTAATTTCCGAATTATTATGAATAGTGAAACTCGCGTTAATTTCGAATGTGAAATTATGAGAAAAGATCTGGATATGATTAGATTAGATAGTTACTTTTATAATAATTGCAATAAAAATTAAATTGTTTTCATTATTGCTTACAGGGTTTATGATAGCGACCCAATTCTTCTTCACATTGTGCCTTCTCGGCGTGCTCATATCGACTGTGTTAGTGCTCATCTTCTTCCTCTGCTGCGGACCGGACCAAAATAGATTCTTGCAATTAATCAAAAGTATCGGGTACATTATGTTAGCGTCAGGTGAGAACCAATTACATTTTGCTATTAACCGACCCGCCGCCGCGCCGACAGCTTCGCTTCCGTGTTTACGTTATCTACATATAGGTTGTTATTGTTATGTTATACATATATTATCTACGAACATTCCATCGCTGTAGATTTTACCGCGGTAAAAGAAGCCTACTTACAAACTTTTGCTCCTCTAGTAGTATGAATTGGGTCATAATTAAGCCAAATAAACTGCCCCAATTGTCGCTGAGCCGATAGCCCGTTGAATCAATCAATCATTTCATATAATTTATCGTTTTAATATGTAGTTAACATAGTATTGTAATTACAGGTATTTGTGGAGTTATCGCCGTTATTGTGTTTGCGTGCCTCGGAAACACAGATGGGTGGATGCCAGATCATCCGAATAACTACTTAGGTGAGTAACATCTTAGTAAATGCAAATCAAAATATAGGTATATTGTATAACTATGCGAGATTCGGACTCTCATATCTATTTCTAGCTAGGAATGCTCTAACCACTTGATAGTTATAGAACTCTAACAAATTCTTATCCAAGGCCCTTTTCTCAAAACTCGCAATATTACTGTCTTTTCAAAAAATTTAGAAAAAGGACAGAATTGTATTTATTGCTCTTAAGAAAATTTTGACAAGTAGATAATGTAAATAAAATAGGTTAAAACCTATAAAAATACATAATATAAATATAAATAAATATTAAAATTACTCAATAAAATTTTGAAATGTATTTTTTTCTCTCTTCAGGTTGGTCCTTTGGCCTGGGAGTTGTGGGGTCGGTGGCGTGCCTGGTGACCGGAGCTCTGTTCTTGACGGAGAGCAACATACAACACAAGAAACGCAACAAGCTAAAGGAATCTCAAGCTCGTTTCGAAATGGAATACGAATCGAAAGCATAACACTTCACTGAACGCTTGCTTTATATATGCAGCATACGACGCGCGATCTTCTTAAATTAAATACAAATACATCAAAAAATACAGATACAATACCAAAATATTCCTGTGTAAGGATTTGTACGAAATATTATCTTTGCACAGGAACAGAATTCAACAATATTATTGTTCAAATAATAGCATAATAGTAAGTAGATTACTGGAATTGTATTTTATTTCGGTATTATATTGTATGGAAAGATCGCGCGTCGCTGGCCCCTTAAGAACTTTATTTAGTTCGCGTCAGAGCATAGGTATTTAAAATCTCGTTATAAGTACCTGCTCACAAACAACGAAGCAAGCAGGAGTTTACACAATTTAGCAAACGCACTGACGACAATTTTCTATAATTCTTAGTTCTAAGTTAATGTAAAGCTTTATACATTCTTGTGCCTAATGATCATCTAAATTTTATACAAAAAATATACTTGTAGTAGATTTTAATGTAATTAACTGTGTATGTGTGCCAGATATGTTTTTTTATACTTATATTCTTTTAGGTAGTATTATTAATTGTCTACCTCCACAGTTAATTATTATGTTAGTGCACAATTTAACATATCTAATTGTATCATTAGACTATAATATAGTTTGTAAAAGGATTTACATTCACAATTTTCACGAATTTTAACAAAAAAATCTATTTTAATTAGGTTTAGATGTCGTGTGAATTCCGTATGCAGCTATAATCATGTTAACTCCCGATTAAGTTAAAAAAGCGGTACTTTTTATTTTATTATTCAAGAAAATATCCAAAAAATATAAAGTTGGATAGTTTTATGGGTGTATAACAAATTTACTGTGTTTATTACATACATAACATTTTTACCAGTAATATTTGTCACCAATAAATGAGTCTTTGACAATCTGTGTTGTTACCCACTTAAATCCAGACAATGGTTTTAAAATATTAAAGTATTTTATAGATCATAGAAGACCATGCTATCATTATTATGTAATTGCATTTATACTAGTTATCTTATAGACACTTTCACTATACATGCTGTTCAATACGATTAGCAACTCCATAATTCAATAAATTTTATTATTTCACTTTTGGATCATACAGAACACTTAGTTACATCAAATATAAATCCAAATTTGTAGCAGCTCATACCACCGATATTATAGTATTGTAATCAATATAAATTCAATATAATATTATTCTTAATAATTATGTAGAAAAATCAATAAGGTACCAGTAACAGGGAGGTTATCGTTTTGAAAATTATTGGTTAAATAATCTTCAATATTAAGCTGTTGGTTGTACATATATACATTATTGTATGTATTATGTTTGTTCATTCCATGTTGTCCGTCCGAATATTTAGATATTTAGTAAGCACTTATTCTCTTATAAGAATCTCGTTACTGCCGTCCATAGGTTAATTTTTATATTAATAAAATGTATTAAGTACTACTCAAATTGATTTTGATTTCAAAACATGCCTGATTAGCGCTATAAAGTACGTCTAGGAAAAGGATATTAAATTTAACCCTATGAGTTAATTATATTACTAGGTATCTAAACTATTGGCAAAGTACCCTAGCATTAATTATGTATGAGTTTGTTCTGTCAGCAACTACACGGCACTCAAACCCATGGCATATGGCATTTGGGATCGAGACTACAGCCCACCGAGATCTGGGCGAATGTAATTTAGTCAGAGCCACCTAGTGATCGTTTTTGTTGGCCTAACCTAAATCAATGATAACTTCTGACATATGCCGTCCGTGGCTGGCTATTTCACCGTGAATATTAACATACTAATGACAATAATTATTATGGTTGGATTTAGACCATAATTTACATCAAATTCATAAAGACCAATTAGAAAAGTAAAATTTGAGAAAACTGCTAAATTGTAAAAAAATATACCTTTGATTTGCCTTTGATATTTATGTATAACAATAAATTTATATTGCTGACATTGACATTTTATTGACAGCTTATGTATTGTCTTGTTACAAATTAAAAAAAAATACACAAACAAACAACTTTTCAACTGATAACTGAAAAATTGTGAAATACGATTTATTACTGAAAACTGTACGATTATTACTATTGCGATCATCAGGGATTAGGACATTAAAACAATGGTTGCCGCAAACAATGAATATCCTAAAGCATCTAGTAAGTAACTAAACCAACGGCTCTCAATCTGGGCACGCCCAGTTTTTACTTTCATTTTCTTATCCAACTTAAAATTAACTTTAGATAACTTTTATTATTTGCCAAATCTAAAATATAATAATTTAGTTTGTTATTCTAACCAATTCGTGTTAATTTATCGCTATTAACGCTATTATTGCAAAGACAAATTTCAATGTAACCTACTCTTACATTATTTGCTTTATTCACATATACGGAATTGATAAATGCTATTTGTTTCAGATGCAACCGTGATTGGTGCAACATTAACCTATATAGGGGGTTTATTCCTGCTCTTTTCGTTCGCTAGCCCTTATTGGATTGAGTCATATCCAGAGATGTTCACATCTTTCAAGCGCATGGGCCTATGGGAATACTGTTTTGACAGATTCCGTTTCCCTGCTTACCAACTTGATAAGGTGTTTGATGGATGTCATTACATTTTCAGTAATGTAAGTTAAAACATTGGATTCAGTCCATACATTTAATTATCTTGAAATTGAAATTTGTTGAACATAAAAATCAATATCTATCCCCATGGTAAGCTCTAAGCTTGTGTTACAGTTACCAACCAGATATCTGATAAACTTTAATTAAATTTAATCACAACATACACTTCTCACGTAACATAACATGATCTTGTAATTTTTTCTAAATTATTTTCTAATAATTAGAAAGCTTATGTAAGTCAATCACTTTAAAAATAAATATATTTAATTAAATTAATAATATGAATTTATTTATATTAAACCCATATCTATTGTTAATATTGTAATTTTCAGGAATACCACATGATTAGAGAGTGGCTGCTGCCGGGCTGGTTGATGGGAGTCCAGTTCTTTATTGTAATGGCCTTAATAACATCATACTTGTCTCAAATAGTACTGGCTGTTATTGTAGTGCGCTTTCCTGTACGATTGATACTTCGCTACGAGTGGTTTTTTGTATCTGTCTCATTCGGACTGAATGTTGCTAGTAGTAAGTATTTTGAAAGATCATTAACATTATTTACTATTTTTAAATTCAGCCTGGGTTTTCCTGAATTTTTATTAAAATTCTCATAGCAAAAAGTAGCATGTTATTTTTATTCACATCTATTGAACTATAAAATTGTAAAGATCTTCTAAAATCTGTTCCTAAAAAACTTTCATATTACTAAGACTAGGACTAACACAACATTAAAGACAATCAAGAAAAATATTAACTGTAGAATAATTTTACTTGATTTTATTAATATTTATGTTCTTTTACAGGTGTATTTATGTTTTTGGGTGTTGCAATCTTTGGAGGCAACTGCTACCGCCGGGACTGGCTTATGTACCCATCATTCAATGTGCTGTCTTGGTCCTATGCCTTTGCTGTGGTCGCATTAATTCTGTTTGGTATGTCTATACTATGTCTATTTGTTTGTTTGTTTGTAATGAATAGGCTCCGAAACTACTGGACCGATTTCAAAAATTCTTTCACCTTTGGAAAGCTACATTATCCCTGAGTAACATAGGCTATAATATAGCAAAGAAAATTGCGGGAAAGTGTAAAACGCGGGCGAAGCCGCAGGGCGGAAAGCTAGTATTTTATAATTTTACATACCGCAGCCACACCATACTGTGCGAACCTACGATCGTGCGTAATGGGCAGTAGTTTTAACAAGCAATGTTTGTTCCCACAGTGTTGGCAGCCATTCTGCTGTATTTAGAAGCTGGTAAGTTGTATGAGCTTCGTGCAGAGGCTCGGAACCTCGTCGGTCAAATGCAACACAGTCACCCTGAACACGCGTTGCAACAGTTCCGTACGCAACTGCAACAGCAACGCCAGCAACCAGGATGGTAGGAAACATATATCTTTGCCCGATTATGCAAAATAAAACTAGCATGCTCCTTCTATTTAAATTTTAAATGCCACTTTCAAACCAACACAAATATTAATGTGAAAAAAGTAAGGATAACAAACGGATGCTAGCTCCATTTAAGCTAAAATAGGTTTAGTTGATTATTATGCATAAGAGGGTGTAGATTTGTGGAATAAATAAGTGCTAGGGTGTATGGGGGCCATACAATTTTGATTGTGTCCACAAGGTAGTTCGATCAGTAAACTGCGTAGCATTCGAAATCTTTGCCTTGAATCTCATGTATGTGAATCTCCATGAATTTTTCTTTATATATTATATCGACGGGTTAGAAACCATGATAGATCGAAAAGATTTTTTTAAAAGGTTTTGACTACAAAACTAAAATAATTAAAAAAAGATACTAACGTATTTTATAATGTAACTTTAGATATCCGAATATACAGGGCGTCCCACGGCCATGCCACATGGAGGGAAAGTACCTTAAATATTGTAGATTGAACATTTTACTGAAAGAAGACATTATTTTAATTTAAAAAACTATTTAAACTGCATTCATAAATATTTAAATAATTACATGGTTGAACCGGGAATCGAACCCGCTGCACGAAAACAATTATTATCCTGTAACTTTATCATACCGATCGAAAGGCTTCATCATAAGATTTTTTTTGCTAAATAGCATAGTGTCAGAAATAAAAGGAAGACCATGAATTTTAACATTTTTTACACAAAATGCACTTAAATTATAATAGGGAAATGAAGCGTACTTCTCAAGTGGTGAATGTCAGTTGTTTGTTTTTACGGCAATGCTAGCTTTTCTGAACTAAATTTCACATTAAATGTTAATTAAATGAATGCAGTTTAAATAGTTTTTTAAATTCAAATAATGTCTTCTTTCAGTAAAATGTTCAATCTACAATATTTAAGGTATAGATGATCCAGACTTAAAATGAACTCCCCTCCACAAAACCGTGATAATTTCAACGTGTGAGAGGAAATACGTATTGCATCAATATACTTGTGTGCGTGCTACAACTTTACTGTAACATTGGCTCATCTGTCTGTCAAAGTGATACCGTTTGCTTATACGTTATTGAACATCCAATGACAAAGATCAATTTATGTGTGTTGTATCTATACACCTTTTTGTATGTACGTGTAACCGCGGTGGAGGGGCGTTCAGTTTAAAAATGGTTTACTATACTTTCCCTCCATGTGGCATGGCCGTGGGACGCCCTGTATATTTCGATCTTACGAAAAGTTGCTGGACATTTTAGGTATAATGCACATGAAAATAGTGCTTAAGGTTAAAATATGTACATATTTTTCTATTCAATTACGATACGTCTTTAGATGTTGTCCTAAGCAATGTTAATTGCATTGCACGTTATGAAGTAAAAATGTTATTATGTTTTGAGATTTGCGCGATCTCTACTTTATAAGTAGGTTATATAAAATTTTGAAACTGGTACACTAATTTATGCCATATCGCTTCTTCTTCAAAATCAGTACAGTCTAACTGATGTTATAAGTATTCATATAACTTTGTATTAATTATAACATTGAATGAAACTGTAATGTATAAATTGAAACAAAGGACGTTTGTTTTAAATGTGACTTTTTTATGAAATGACGCTTCATTACACTAAGCCGGATTTAGATTAGGTCGAATGAATATACAGTATGAATTGTTTTGTAAGCTTATTTTTTAAAAGTTAATATGTTAAGTTATGGTCAAATTGTTTTGATAGTTGGAAGACTTTTTAGAATGTACGCTAATTTACGTATTCCGTCCAAATAATGCATTCGAATGTAGCTATTAGCACTTAGAATAAATGTATTATTTTACTAAACTGATTTTTATTTCCACCTATAATTTTATAAAACTAGTTCTTAGCCTTGTCTACATTTCTTTTTTCCTACTTATATTCCCGATTTTTTTTAACAGAAATACCGAAATATTCTTATTTGAATTCGAGCTATGATATGTTACGTATATGATAGATATTAAATGGTGATTTAGGCCTTATTCGTACGAGAGTTAAAAAAGCGATGCGCTTAAACCTAGGTGATTTTATTGTTTTAAAAACGCTGTCATGTGATTATACGTGAGAATGAATTTGTTGTATTTCAACGCCCGTTAAAAAGCTCTCGTGTGAATGCGAAAAATGGGTAAAGAATTAATCAATCTATAGCTAAGTATAGTAATATCTTTACTTTCCATAGCAAAAGCAACGGTAATATCCTGCAGCATTAATCGCATTGCACAAGATTACTCGAGTAAAAATCGATTATGAGAGGTGTGATGTCGTGCACTTACCGGGCTTCTGTTTACGTTGACACACTTGTAGCACGTAATGTATGGTCGCTTCAGGCAGGTTCCCGTCGATCACAACTATTGGAGATTGTTCTAAAACCGACATGTGTTTGTTTACCTGGAAGTAAATGGGGTGTTGAATTTAGAATTTTACCGATTTTAATTAGTAAGTTCTACATACCAAGACATCTACATCTATATATATCTATATTAATATAATACAGAGGAGAAATCAAACAAATGTTTCTAGGTTTAATTTTATAGGAGAAATTATTTCACTAATAGGGAGCTATATTATCAATCAATAATTGACCATAAGCTATAGAATATTTTAAATGAAGTTAATTTAACCTTCACTTAACAAACACGGATAATATTTTACCCACGAAGCAGATAAAGAGATTTTATTTACCCCATCGCAAATGGAGAACCAGCCTTTAAAATTAATTTGGTCACATGGAGATTAGTTGTTAAAGCAGACCTAAGTTAATAATGCTCGTTTTTTTAACATAAATTAGGTTTTGAGAAAAAGAAGGGCTTTTGGTAGATTGGATATAATAAAATGTCTAATTAGACTCACCATGTCAACGGTGATGCGGTCATGTAGAGCCATATCGCCGAGCCCGAGCAGGCATTCGCCCTTCGGATCCAAAACCGCAGCGTAAGTCGATGTGCTCCCATTTTCGACTGTGCACCCTAAAATTATATTTCAGTTCCCAGTCTCTCCTTTCATGGTAAGTCAGTAGGTAGATAGGTTATCACAACAACCTTTACCTCCCGTCCGTATAATTAGGGATTTCGTACTGTTGGTGAGCGTGTTGATAATACCAAATCAGATTGTTGATGGCAGTTATTTGGTACAGTATACAGAATAGAAATCAAATCAAATCACTTTATGTTTCAAATGTTTACATAAAGGTCTTAAACTAAAAACTAAGCGAGTTGAGCAACATGGACTCTGTTAGGGCACTATAAAAGAACGACTTCTGGTAAATGAATGCTTTAATTGGTTTGACGATATCAACAAAACAGCGCTGAGCGGCCATCGCTTAGCACATGCTGAGCCAACTCCTTATTCGACACAGAGTCATATGGGCTAAGTTGTGACCTTATTATCTTCCTAATAATCTTCTTATTAATTATTATTATTGCATTGTTCTTAAAAATATTAATTAAGGCCTATAATTGTATTTTTGTTTCTTTTTATTGTGTTGTCTGTGTTTCGAATTAAATGTATTTTCTATTCTATTCTATTCTATTCTATATCCTCCAGAAGAGATGGGGTAACGCTTTTTCTATACCACACGGCTTGGTAATATATATTATTGCTGGACAATTACACAGCAACATCCAACCCCGTGGTAAGCTGGAAGCTTGTGTTACGTTTGTTAGATTTCTTTTATCTCATCATCATCATGTCAGCATACCCTTAATGATTTCCATTTATTGCGGTCAGATGCGACCTGCATCCACCTTGTTCTTTTATCTATCTGTAGGTATATGTAATGTACTTAGGTACATATTTAAGATATTCTTATATAAAAAAGTCGTGAGGTACGTTACTTTCTAGTTAAGAGGTAATACTCGTACCATCTAGCAGCAGTCCCGGTGCGATGTCAGTGAGATACCGGCCGTCAGCGTCGTCCCCGACAGCGGTGAGCAGCCGCGCGCGGCCGCCGCGGAGCCTCCACAGGGCTTCGGCGATGTTCCGGCCCACGCCGCCGCCGCACTGCTCCGTCTTACACGGGTGAGTGCTGCCGTCTAACTGTAACCAATGTAACACGACCTTTACTAGTACCTACAGGATAATTTCTATTCATATTTAGCCGGAATTGTCATTAGACACATCTAGTTTTAAGATTAGTACTGATTTAATGTCTATTAGGTAAGTGTAGGTATAATATATTTAAAGAAGATTGTGAAAAATATAGTACAAAGTCATAATCTCACTGTTAGAATCGAACCCTCAAAATTCCAACAAACATTATAACCTATAGTTTTCTTTCTGTGTTTATATTAGGTCTTGAGGCATACAATTAAATATCCGCATGCCGCGAGGAATTTTAACGCAATATTAAATTAAATGCAGCTTTGCCTGCGTTTTATGGTCTTCCTCGCGATAATAAGGTATTCCTTTACTGCAGTAAAGAGCTTATCGCCTTACTCGACTCATAAACAAGATCTAGTTCTGCCTGTTATATTATTAAGGGTAAATCTAATATTTATATTTAGTTCAGTATATAAATGTACGTAAGTACCTACATCGCTCCGCCTTGTAGCAAAAGTGCTACGGCGTAGACTCGTAGTCTGTTATTGATTTGAAGATAACTACATTTACAATTAAGGAGAAAAAGGTACCTACTTACTCTGAAATGTATAAATTACTAAATTTTAATAACTCAAAAATAAATGTGATCATAAATATTTATGGAATATATGGATCATATTTCAGAGTCTCAATTGTCTAGTTAACTATCTTTACAAAATTTCGACCGCACGCTCTATAGTTAAACCAGCTAAACAGGCCAAGCGATCTATCTAGCGCCAAGTTTTTAGCCGCTAATCTATGACACTCAGGAAAAGCCGACACGAGACGACTTGGCCTAATCACAAATGCCAACGTTGACCTCATTTTTGTGCATGCAAAAACAGCATAAGTTGTGTTTCAACAATTTCAATAGAGCTCCAATAGCGTGTTCCACGATAAATATGTTTAAACAGGTAAATACTAGTAGAGTAAAAGAACAAGGGAACACATTTATTGCATGATGTTTGCATTGCAGTTAAAGGAAATATTTTATGACACGCGAAATTTAATTGCGAGTTATTGTATAAATCTAGGGTTGCATGTGACGAGGGGCGGCTGAAAGGCGGACTTTACACGATCGATCAGTTTGTTCAGCCAGTATGAGGGTCATGATTAATTGACGGTGGTGTCATCCAAGTTTGATTTAGATTTGACTTAAGTTTCACCAGACGCAAGAGTTCAGTGATAGGATTTAGTAGAGTTTCAAATAATAATTATATTCGGTACCTATCTGTTTTCATAGATTGGTTTACCTTTATCAAGTGATGAATAATTCAAAAGTAATGAAAAAAATATGATATAGGTAATGTAATCAAAAATTTTGCATTCATAAAGCATTCAAAACGAATCCAATCTATCACCTTAGAAATCGATAGCTTATCTCTTTCTCTCGAAATCTCAATCTAGAGATGCCAATTCCGCGCACGTGACTCGATAACAAGTTCAACACCTCTTACAATACATTCCCACCTAACCACCCTTGGTATCAAACCCTTCATTACCATAAGGAACAGATTTATTACAACTCAGATAGGAAATAACGCCCGCCGCATGAAACGTCGCATATTCATAAACTATTCGATAAAAACGAGATTGTTATTCTGCGGTATATAAATTCCAGTAGTATATAAATTGTGTGTATTTATAGCGTTGCAAAAAGCAGTAGATGGTAATGCGGGTGGCGTGTGGCGTGTGGCGTCCTGATTGCATCGCTGTGGTGCGGTCAAAGCACTCTGCCAACTTCTAGCTCAGCGAAACGAAGCGCCTGAAGACCTCACAGATATACCTAGATTCTAGATAATAGTGAATTATTATTCTTCACTTTACATTCGCTGCTGTTGAATGAAACTTTGGTTGCCATTCTCATAGATTTAGTATAGTGATGCAGATCGCTATTCTAATTCATCATCAGAAACTGGCCTTAATTGTCGGCACGGCATTTAACTCTTAATGATCATTAGCGCTTCCTGTCTCTTTCTATCATTATCTAATCATAAATGAGAGTGAACATTGCAAGTTACATCTGCGTATCACCAATATAAAGTTGAATTAATGAAGCTTGTCTACTAAAGTTATTATTTTGCAATGTCAGTATGAAGGTACTTTTTGTAATTGCTTTATCTATATACTTGTAGATATTGGTTTTGATTGTTAAAATGTAAACTTTTATGTGCGCAATAAATAAATAAGTACTGAATAAAAATCAACCATGTGGTAGCGTATTAGTAGGTACCACAATTTCCTTTGCCGTCAAACCGACTAAAGGATTTATATACCAGAACTTCGATGTAAACTGTAAACTTTAAATAGCTACGCTCAAACAGGGTGCATGTCAAAGTTCCATACTTTAATGTAAGACCAAAATGTAACATGCTTGCAATAAACGATTTGGGTTTGAGATGGGCCGTGAAGTTTTGTCTATTTATTGTTCCAACTTCTCGGAAGACCCAATAAATACCCTGTAGTGCAATATGATGATGATGGGTTTAGTAAATTAGTAAACATGATTGATGATATCCCGATACATATAATTTCCGTGATATAGATAAATTCTTCAACAAACCAAAACGTAACTAGGAAATATTCAGTTTCGCCAGCTCTTGGGGACATCGGTCTCTGGAGAGTTTGGTTTGGACTTTGTAGTTAACCCTCTATTGCATGAATTATTAAAATTGTAATAAAAAAAATATTTGTTTAATATAATGTGTATTATTAGGGCTTAATATACGAATTATGAAATAAAATAATTAAATAATCTTCTTATTTAGAAAAAAAAATCAAAAGCCATATTTGGCTTCCTATGCATTTACGGTGAATACGCTTACGCCATATTTGGCTTCCTATGCACAACAAGTACCAACACTCATACAAGGTTAAATTCTCTAAAACAGTTTCTTTACCCATTCAAGCAAAGTAAAACGGCACATTCCTTAAATTTTTGATGAGAACGCAAACAACAATCATTTTGACTATTATTTGGTACCGAAAAAAACGTTCAATTATGCCTGATGCCAATTTACATGATCGCACTGAATTTAGAGGTTGCGCTTTTATCTTGGTCTTATATGCCCTTTGCCAAGGTGCATGAGATCGTACGCGTACCAATTTGTCTTGCGGTGTGTACCATCTCTTGACGATGTATGTTCGGTATTATGTGTACCAAGACGCCCTCTTTTTCTTGAGATATTCTTGCCAGCCTTGCAATAATGTTTGGTAATGACAAGCTTGATCAAATAGTGACATGTATACGTCGCCACAAAAACGTCTTCATCGGAATCGGATAGTGATATATCGTTACTAAAGGATCTATCGCCAGGAATAGAATTAGTGCATTTAGCAGTGTCATAAAAGCCTGAATAAAGCATTCTGGAAATATAGAAAAAATAACTCTAAATGCATACGAAGCCATATTTGGCGTTATCGTATTCACCGTTAATGCATACGAAGCCAAAAATGGCTCCCATATAAAATGGTGAAAATAATAAACAAAAAACATATATTTAAATAAATCTTTAACAGGGAATCAAAAAAGAAGCTCTGTAGAACATTATTAATATTTTTTAAAAGCAATTTTATTACAATTTCCATTTTAATTTTAACAACAAAACTGCAGTAAAATTAACTTGACACAAGTTTGCGTACGCGTCGGAGAAAAATGAAGGTATACTGACAGGTGACATTTGCTATAGACAATAAAAATTGTTTTTCGTTTCAGTTTGATGTACTTAACATTATTACAATAAAAAAAGTTTTTTTTTGTTTAAAATTAGGGTAGAAAAAAATTACTAAAGTTAAAAAGCCAAATATGGCTTTGTATGCAATAGAGGGTTAAACTAAAGCAGAATATTTCACTTTCAAAATTTTCGTGAGTTACAATATCCATTTTATAACAACGGGAATTACTCATAGTCAGGGATCCGTAGTACATGGAAATCAAGTGATTACTAACAAGCTAATTTTTGGTGAGTAACTTCGTTTCGATGAGACGTCCAAAGATATCCTATACCCAACTCTCGATTGTGGTAGCTAACAGAGATATCAAGGATTAAAAAAATCAAGGATGTAAAACTGGGATAACGGACCACGAAATTTGTAGGACAATATGTTATATCTCAAGATAATTATCTAAATTATATAAAAACATGTTTGTCCTACAAAACCTATGGTTTAATCAAAGAGTCCGCCATTTCGAAAATGTATCGAAAACGAGGTCAATTTAAATGATTACTATGATTACTAACCAGCTGATTTTTTGTTGTATACTTAATTAATATATATAAAATCTAACGGACATATTGTCCGACAAATTTCGTGGTCCGTTATCCCGGTTTTACATCCTTGATTTTTTTAATCCTTGATATCTCTGTTAGCTACCACAATCGAGATTTGGGTATAGGATATTTTTAGTCGTCTCATCGAAACAAAGCTACTCACCAAAAATTAGCTTGTTAGTAATCACTTGATTTCCATGTACTACGGATCCCGGCCTATCAAGTATTTACAAAGGAGTTTTAACCCTCTTGACCACAACAAGAGTTGTTTGAATTTCATGAGAAGTGAGCCTCCCACCGTGCTCCTTAGCTAACGTGATATAAGCAATTCCCGTTGTTATAGGGTTTATTCGTCATCTCGCGGGAAAACAAAATATGGATTTCCGCGAGTTGGCACATTGCAACCGTTATAAAATAAGTCAAAATACACTCATATATTTCCTACAAACCAATCTGGGGTCGGAAGCTAGTGTAATAAATCGATGACGTTAATTACGAAAGCGTCAACAAAACACACCCACTCGTTTTAGAATATGAAAGAGAGCAAATGGTGTATAAATAATGACTATTGATGAGTATTGGTATTATGACGTCACACCAAGCCTTGGGTTTAATTAATTTGTTCGCTGAATATCATGTAACCAGCCGACCGATTATGTAAGAGGTGTACGACCTATAAGGAGATTGTACCACAATATACATATACATTCAATGTAGGTACCCATATTGAACCGAGCCGATGGGGCTAACATTTTTTTGTATGGAAGCCGAGAAATACCCGGACTGAAAATTACTGGAAAACTTAAGTGGATCTTAGATACAGAATGTTTTCTTTTTAAGATTTCCTGTTAATGCTAAGATTTGCTTATTTTTATTCTCCAGAAAAAAAATCCATAGTAGGTAACTAAATGCTAAAGTGTGTGTGTGTCTGTGTCTTGTCCGTCTGTCACGGCAAAATTGAACGTTGAATATAGATTACCAAATTGTACAAAAATTAAGTGGTGTGTAAGAAAATTTATTGCAGTAGTTGGTTAGTTAATTTTATTTAACGATATTAATATTACGCATGAAGTCATTACTTTTGAACCTCACGTTACCGATACAGAAAACGAATATACCTAATTATTACGACGTTTATAACATCGTTATCAGCGTGACCAACTAAATTAATTTCTCAAATAAACATCAAAATAATCACCGTTGCATAAACAGGGAATGTTTAATGAAATACAGAATTAATTAAACGGTGATTAACCTGTCGCATTCGTACGTTACGGCGCAGTTAACTGCAGGGAGATTAGCTGAAAATAAACAAACTGATAAACTTGTTCGTACAAACGCGCCTCGGACCGACACGTTGTTATTACATACTAATTTATTACATAGACGATTACTATACAACAGAAAAGTTTAAAATATCAGTGCCGATGGAATTATGCATGAAAAGTAAACATTTTTGGATACCAATAGCCTTACATAAAAATATTGCGCTCTTAGGTACTTATAGATAAAAGTACCAACCTATTGTAAGTAGAAACGCAAGAAATTAAATTAAATCAGTACCATGAAGAATATTCCTATCTTATATTTTGATATTCAAGATTTAAAACAAAAAAATTATAACCTCTATTCTCTACCTTTAGGGACGGTTTAGTGGTTAGAGCATGTAGCAATACAACAAATATCTCAACTCTTATCGATGCAAAAGTCGATTTATTAATGATATTGGTAAATTAATGAGTAATACGGGATTCAGGATACCAAAAGTATAGGATTTTTTTATAATAAATAAAGACTATTTAATAAAAGCTTAAATATAGCATAAAATAGTATCTCATAAAAACATCGACTCCCTGCATGAATGCAATGATGGAATAGGTTCGGTCGGTGTGCAGCGGTGCCGGTGGTGTGACAAGATAGAGTATTATTTATTATTTAGTATTATTTCGATGCAAAGGCCTATTTATTAATGATATTGGTAAATGAATTTTAGTAAAAGATTTAGCAATGTGGGAGGTTGCCGCCGCCTGCCAGCTCGGCGCGGGGTATCGAGCGGGGGCGCGCCGCCCTACACGGGACGAAGCCCTACAGTCCAGTAAGAGGAGCGACGCGGCGCGCACGCCCGACTGCCTAGCGCTCTCACTCCCGTCGCCAGCCGATCGCACTCGCACCCGCGCGCGAACCCACTCGCAACCCAACTGCACGTGCATTACGCCGGGTAACCGCACAAAACTTTTTATACATAAACGCTCGGTGATTTTATTCCATTATTGAAATTTATAGTGTGACGATAAAATAATATGATAAGTGACATCAAAACTGTGTTTACCGAATAAATTGGGCGGCGGCGGCGCCACGTCTTCTACGTCATGTTTTTCGGTATGAAATATATAAGAGTTTATTATTGTTGTGTAAGATTTAATTAATTTAGTAGAAACTTTAGTGTGAATCTTTTACTAAGAAACATTTTTACTGGTATTATTTCTGTTATCTAAGCTTAAATGATAAGAGATTTTGTTATAGTCATTTTCTCCAGGTTATAGGAAAATCATATCAGCGTATGTTCATGTTCGGCACCTTTTTAATAATAATTAGTTTGTAATGTTATTTGGTTATCTATCCAATATTGTATAGATCTATTAGGGGAAGTCAAGTTGATATTTAGTGAAATAAAAATTCGATAAACCTAGTCACATAACAGGTCCTTTGATATTTTGTAAGTAATAGACAAATCTATTAAATACAAAATATTTAATAGATTGCATTAATACAAGGAACTATTTAAAAGTTTATAATTACAAGAAAAATCAAGTTGAAATCTACTTCTACTTCGAATAATTATTTTTTGTCGAGTTAGTAAAAGGCTGATTTTTTGGCACGTTGAATCCAATTATCTTAGAAATCTGCGCTCGTCAACCTTGTTCCGCGTCGATTGAAAAACAGCCCTAATTTTGTAACATGGCTTAACATTAATAATACCACCCCAAAGACTATAATAACTATAGGTAATAAAAAAACATGCTCTGATTTAGTGTCAGCTAACAATATACACAATATTTTTACAGTTTGTAGCATCATAAAAAAACTTTTAAAACTATCATGGTTTTTAACTATATTTGAAATATCGGAAAACTCAAAAACATTTAAATCATGGTATGTTACCCGTTTCATGTTCAAATATCATAAAAAAAATTAATATAGTTATTTGTTCAATTCCGTAGTAGTGAATAATGTATGCAAATGTCAAATAATATTTATCGCTAAACAACTCTTCTATTATTAACGACTGAATTTATTACGACTGAACTCTTCTATTATGTTCTTCTGAATCTGAAAATGTCAAAATTATTTTTCTCTTACGTCCTATATTTTGTGTTGATAATAATGATGATGCGAAACACTATTATCAATCTTGGACATTTTCAAACAATTTGGAAAATCACGGTCAATTCCTTATGTTGGTCCTCCTAGCTTTTTACGCTCACACAAGTGATTTATATCGTAATCCATCAAAAGCATATTCAGTTCTGGGTAGAATATTCCAGACTTGCTGGAGATTCTACTCAATTTCTCGTTTCACTGAAACGCCATATGAAGTGATTTTTTTGTTGATAATATCGATTTAACGTTGGATTCATATCAATTTTTCATATGCCGCTTTTTCTACAGAACTGGCGAACTTTTTTTATTAAAAAAGTTAAAAGCACGAGAACTCATTAACTGTTATTTCGTTTTATACCAACTCTCATAACGACCTTTCTTATGACTCTTTTTTTATACGCTTAAAATTTTGATTTCCTTAGGACTCCACAAAACTGAGTTATCAATAAATACTCATCACTTCAAACAATTAAATAAACTTATAATGCTCTATATAATAGTCTATTGATCATAATTACAAGTTGAAATTCTCCTAAACAGTAAACACGTTTTATTTTATATCTTTTGTTGTGTTAAAACAAAGAAAACAAATTCAAGAAAGCTTGTTGAGAAGTTTCCCCCGCTCTGGGCCCATCCCGAAACTACGCCAAAGGAAACTTTCAATTCTTTGAAACGGAAAACAATAACGGCCTAAGATTGTTACTCAAAATCTTTAGATATGTAACAATCGACGCGATTGAGAGCATATAAATAATCATAATCATATTACTTTATTGTGCACAATGCAGACTTTATAAGAATATATGACTAATAAGTTGCCATTCCTGGCTTTGCTCGCGTCTCTGATTAATGTTAATAATTTATGTTATTGTAGAGCTATTTATTCGCGGTAGAACTTTCTATACAATTAACTTTCGTTAATTAACTTAGTTGATTTTTCTTTCTTAAAATTTAACAATAACTATGTCTTTATTCTTAGTGTCCGGCAAACGGAGCGTAATTGTTGAGTTAGCGAGTGTGTAATTCCGGTCGTGGAATTTCGTTTTCCCACAACAGTGGTATAATTCTAATTTTGTGTCGCCGCTTGGCACAAAGACGACATTTATATGACATGGAATGCTGAATAAATTTGGTGAAGAACCGTGGAAATTGTGCCGTGTGGTGCCGGTTGAAGAATAGTGCCACTTTACCGTGGGTATTGTAAAATCGTCAAGAGATTCATATACCTCATATAGGTGAACAGAGTGTCGTTTTCAACTTACTGCGATATCCAACTTTACTGATAAGCTTGAGATTAAAACTTAATCCCCCAAGAACTAGTTCTAATAGGCTAACTCGTACCCAGTAGTTGGACGTTTTATTGACTTGGTTTTGCCCCGCGGCTTGTCTTTCTCCTGGTTCTAAGCTAATTTTCAGAGAATCAGTTCTGCCACTTTTTATAGAAGATATCACCATCCGTTTTACAGCGTCGCGAAACACTAGTGGAAATTGCCCTTTTCAATATTTTAATTACAAATTTTAACATTGTTAGAGGTGAGCGCAAACAGGGTTGGCTAACGCTATTCAATTTTATTCTCAGAAGATGTGGAGTATATATATGTATATGTGAAAAATTCTAAATTAGCTACTCTACGTTTATCGGACTAGAAATAATTACTAAAGATATCCACTTAATTATATTACATTTCCTACTGATCTTTTAATAAGTTTGTAGGAAAGGCAAACTCCTAGATTTTATTCACTTGGAAGCTACACCAATCCAATTAGATAGCAACTCCGTTAGTTGTTCAGCCTTGAATATGAGTATTCGCCACGAGGGATTACAGGCCAAATTCACTAACCAGATTTGAAATACTTAGTATACAAGGAATGTGCAGCCATTTTAACACTACTTCCCACTTTTATGGTTAATGTCTACTGCGCCTTATTTATACCACAGATGACAAAATGATTTAGGGAAATTATGATTCATCCCTGGGACCTTTGCTACTGTGGGAGCCGGTGTTTATGGGTAGACCTAATTATCCGTTACCCAAACTAAATCATGAAATTATCATTTCCCTGATTCAATAGAGAAAGACGATGATGATGAATTGAGATGAAAGCAATACATGATTTATTCCTGGTTGTTATTTTGTCATTACATTAACCCTGATTACAATTTCTGGACTGATTATCTCCAATAGAACCCATTCTATTAGTCTTATCATAATCACCCCTATTTAAGTTCCTACAGCTGGGACACAGGGACTAATCTCTTAACGAGAGAGATTAGGGCCTAATTTACCACGCTGGCCAAGTGCGGGTTGGTAAATGACACGTTTCCTTCAAACTTATCAAAGATCTCAGAACATGCCGGTTTCCTCATGAAGAAAAAACTAGATTTGTGCGGCGGGGTTTGAACCCACGACTTTCGAAATGAAAGTAGAGTGTGCTTCCACTTCGTCAACACTAGTTTTATTATATCATAAAACAAACTTTATAGCAATTTATCACGAAATTATCAAGCAAATTATTTAGCAAGCACAAGGTCCTGTTTTAATAAATGCTGGAAGCGGTATTATTATGTAATCGCAAATGATTTATACACTGTCCCTCGGTCGGCACCCTTCTGCAAATTAAAGGTTTGGGCTGTAGGTTTATTTAATAAATAAATTCCACCTTCACCATTGTTATGCTCACATTAAATACTTTATTTACCTGATTCCGATCTCGGTTTCGGGGATATTGTCCGTTTTTCTTAAAAGGAAAGATATGAACTTTGATAATTAATTTGCAGGTTTAGCATTTTCGATTTCATTTATTAGGATGTTGTAAAAACAATTACCATTTTTTATTAAGTTATTTTATATAGTTGCAAAATATGGCTCGTGGCAAACGCTGTTTTGCCACGTGTAAGTAAATACATCAGCGGTCACGCGTAGGTATACTCATATAGTAGTAGCATGGAATTTAATACAAAACGTGACACTATTTTATACACTTGTGCTTATTGCGTTAGTAAATAATGTATAAGGAAAGGATTATTACGTGGGTAGTCATTTACGCTATAGCAATAAGCACGTAGCCTACGAAACGGAACCCACATATGTTATGAACTTGGGAGTTGGGCGGCTTTGGAATCAAACATTGCCTTATTTATTCATAGAGCCAAACGCAAGCCAAGCCGCTCCTTTCAGCCCTGTTGCAATCGAACCGTAAATTTGCTACATCTAGGTACTCTAGCCAGTAGCATGTTGGAGATAGACTGCTCGCCAAAGCCATTTCATTACGAGTAAGTCCCACACAAAATGGAATTCTGTATGATAAATTATTGTTCGTTTCTACAGATGCAGGAAGATATTATACTTAATCATTTAATTTATCATGATAAGCATTATAAAAATAGGAATGGTGAATTCAAATGTTGTTCTTTTATCATTGAAAGTGTTGAAACTGATTGGTTAGAATTGAATAGAATAATTTATATAATTAAAATAAATAACGGTAGTCTTCAGCTAAATATTATAACCAAGAAGATATAACAACGACTTAAAAATACTAACAGTTTTTTAGTGAGACTATTAAAATGTGGACAAAATAAATTGATTTACGTGGTGGATGTAATGTTTATAAAAAAGTTGTCAATATATAGTGAAGCAAAATTGTTATACCGATTTCTAATTATAGAAGTTATTTTTAAAGAAATATGTCTCCAATGCAATGCATTGAAAAGCTAGCCTGCTATTCTTTTATAAAAAAGTTATTTCTAAGAATTAAATACCTATAAGATCTCATTGTTGTCCATCTGTCTGTCTGTCTATCAAGGCCCTTTATTCGGAATAAAGGGAATAAGGGGAATAAAGGGTCTTGATAAAATGCGTAGACATATTAGGTTTAAAAAGTTAAACCTTAATCTAATAGGTGACCGAATCAATTTGTGCATATTTATGACCCTAAAGGATTATTAGGGACAATCTCTTGTCAAGGATTCACAATGGATATAAACGAACGGTTCTTATGCGAATTCAAATAACACTTGGCATTTTTCTGAGCAAGACCTCTCGCATTCCATTTTATAAGTTTTACGGCTTACTCACAAACTAAAATAGATATAAATAGGATAAGTTATGTAAAGCACTCTACCATCTAGCGAAGGTAAGCTCGAGTAGCAAAGGCAAAAGTGCTCGTTATCAGGTTTAGATGTAATGTAACTCCCATCTTGGGAATCCTCCACTCGGCACATCTATCTATAGGGACGCTACTCGTATCTAAGCCAGATAAAGCTTAACTACCTGCAGATACGGTGTGTGGTTTATGGTTATCACATGCCTTCATAGTTTTGTCTATTTGAGCTTATGGGTATTATTTGGAAGAAATAAAAGGACTGTAATACTTACAAGGTTTCTTGGGTATGAAGTCTTAGAGGGAAGTGGAAGGGGTTGGCACAGGCCAGTGAAGTATTTAAATAATAATATAGTTTAGGTTCAAGTACTTTTATTAAATCTGTATAGAAAAATACCATATTTATTTCTTAATTGTTTTAAATAAATTTTGAGTTGATAAAAATAAGTTGTTTCAATTACAACAAGTTACTTATACAAGTTCTGCACTCGGTGGCGACCATGACTAGATTTTATCAACTCAGCATAAAGAGGTTTAATATCTTTTCAAGTTTTTATCTCTATCCTTAACACTTCAATTTATTCAGTCCTGTGCGACAAACCTCGACCCTCATAATTTAGTCAGGACTTAATTGCTCTCTTTATTGCGATCACTTTGTCATCAATTTAGTTAAAATTTTCTTGTTATGATAATAATTCTGCGAAACCCCGACACAGTGAAACTACACTATCGATTTCATTGGCAGTGGTTTCCTCTGAGTTGGTTTGGCATCGTAAAAATTCACACCACATTAAGCCTTACTGTAGTCTTGGCCCCCAGCCACAGTGGTGTGCTTCGGTATTTTTCTGGAAGGTTTTTGAATGGACCTTTCTTTGATTCCTAACTGCTTTGACCCAGTTCGTGAACAACGAACATTGTTGGAGTTTGCCCACACGATGAAATTATTTCTACTTGCATAGCCAAATATACTTCGGTTGAGTAAACAATCATTTTAGTTTAAACTTCGAATATGAGGAATCCATACATTATGAAACAATGTTTCATGTTACACGAAGCTGAACGCCGTGCCGGCATGCGCTACAAAACTTTGCACATAGTTCTACGGACTAATAACAAGTATTTGCTAAGTAGCTCATCGAGTGGGACAACAGACTCGACTACACAATACCTCATCTGACTAATAGAATGCGCAATGACAATTTGCTCCATTTGCTAAACTTCCTATAAACATAGCTTCATTGGTGGGATATTAAGTTTTGTATGATAAAGATATTAACTGTCCATGGACAGAAGGTTCACTTTTCAAAGGTTCAACACTGAAGGTCGTTTCATAGATACTTGTTACCTTTAGAATCTGTACACGTGGCACCTAACGGCTTTGTTTTGGTTTCTTTGGAAACAAAACAAAAGAACAAGTTGATTAAAGGTCGACCGAACCTATCTAAATTATAAAAAGAGAAAATTTTGCTCTAAATTTTAACATTTTTAAAAGATTATTGTGTTATAAGTTATATAACAGTGTGGATTTGCCCAAATGTGGGACACGAAACTAGTACTAATAACATTTCTATACGACAGAGACTTATTACCAGAGATTGAAAGAATTAAAGACTTGAAAATATGAATCCACAAGACGATTAGCGCAGTCCTTAAAATACATCAACCTAACCAAACTACGTACTAGATTTTAGCGTCGATTCAGCTATCGAAAGGTTGTTTTGTTTCGAAGTAGAGGCTGTTGGGGCTGGAAGTGCTAAATGATTGTCGAAGCACTGTCAACATGGCCGCCGCTGGCACCCTGCCACAGCTGACTTGCACTTGCCACCGCCGCTTCACCGCAATGGAGCTGTTGTTTACTTTTTGTGTTAAATAGGTACCTACATTCATAAATAGTCAAAATTTATGCGAATTAAAAGTTACATAAAGTGCCCTACAAATATATTTAGAGTAATGTATAATGTATAGTTAAACTTCAAATTCAGGCAAAATGTTAAAATCTTAAATTTAGTTAAATTAATTAATATGGGACTCTCTTGATAATACGTAGCGAAGAAGCGTTATTTGCTAGTATAGCAACTTTTAGTCTATAACGCTATTTTGCTCCCGAAATAGCAAACGAAAAGTCCGTAAAAATCAAACTACATATATGTAGGTTTTGGCGAGGAAACAATTTTTATGTTTTCAAAGCTTGGCATACTTTGGAAAAACGTTTTTCTAATAGACATGTGCTTTTTAATCTATAAATAAGTTTATGAGTGCCAAAATGTTGCTGAGTCATTTACTAGTAGTTACTAAGCTATCATTCGTAGCATTTGTACAACATTATGAATATATTATACGTGGAACATATGGGCTTCAGTGATTTCATCGAATGTTCTATTTTAAGCCTTCACCGTACCTGAGACGTACTCGGCACAAAATTTACCAGAGTGCTTTCACGATATTGCTTGCAACATTTCAAATAGAAAATAGCATGTAGCGGTGAATCGAGCACTTATAACGATAAATGTACCTACTTTGAATCGCAAAATAAATGCGTAAAGAAATAAATTAAATAGTCTTTGCCAAAAACAGAATAAGTAATGACAGTTTTAGCATTAAACAGAAAATTTAACTGGCATTGAGAAACTTGCAATCCCTTGGGTTTGGCTCATACTAGCAAGCTTAATAATTATGGATGATATTTGCATGCAAAAACTGGAGTGAGTTTTGAAGCGAGAACTTTTGCAATTATGAGATGCGTAGCTCCCTCTACGAGTGGCGTAGCTCCTCTACGAGTGGCGTAGCGTGCTACGTGCTGTTACGGGACGCACCTACGAACTTTACGAGTCTGCATACTTGAACACTCATTAAATTTGAGTTTGTGTTATGCTCTTAATTATATCATAATCAGATTTGTATTCTTCATCAAATAATATTATTAAAGCGTCCAAGTTTAATTGTTACTGTTGCCTCTCAGATAAATTAGTTTAATTATCCACCGATGTAGAAGGGATAACGTTGAGCTGATTGCCTGAACTGAGCTGAAGATAGCTTTTGGTTCGATATATTATCGTGATTGAGCCAGGCGTTGAGGCATTCACTGAACAAAAGACACTGAGCTGTCGGTCGCCGATAGCCTCCCGGCGAGAGGAAGTGGCCACAGATGCCTCCAAAGTACAAGCTGACAACCGCAAAAACCTAATAGTTAAATGTCACTGAAACAGGCAACGTGATTTTGAACACTTCGAGAAACAGCACGCTTGCCAAGACATGTTTTAGTCGTTAACTTCATTCTCTTACTTTGTATGTCCAGTCTCTCCACAGATTCCATTTAAATATTAAGCCTATCTGAGAATTACTTGCTAAAAAAACATCAAAAGTGCCAAAATTTTAAAAGAATTTCGGTTTTTCCTTATTAAAATTTTTAAAAGTTGGGAAAACGAGAATTCTTTATAACTAAGCTTTATAAAACGTTTTTGATCAGCGAACGAAGGCGATAATGTAGGCTTAGGATTTCTTCCAAACCGACCGACGGATACATTTATATGCATGTACTTGACCTGGTTCTGTCATAGCGCGGAATTAGTTTATTAGCATATCCGTTTCCTATTACCATATTGCCAATTTGATATTATTGGGATATGATTATATTACACTAGCTGACCTGCCGACAGCTTCGCTTGCGTTTCTTTAAGTTATCTCGTATAGTTTTTTATAAAATAGCCTATAACCTTCCTCGATAAATGGACTATCCAACACTTAAAGAATTTTTTAAATCGGACCAGCGGTTCCTGAGATTAGCGCGTTCAAACAAACAAACAATCAAACTCTGCAGCTCTAAAATATTATAGTATAGATTTACTACCAACGAATATTGGTTTGAACGAACTCATAAACTCATACATATACATAAATAATTGCTGCGGAAGCCTACATGGGCGAGTTCGACTCGCACTTGGCCACTTTTTTTACTATCATAAAAGTGAATCAATCTTAGACGATAGCCATATACCTACTTTCGTTTAAAGACTTTATTTTAGTAGGTACTGACGGAGTCCCCGTACAAAGCATGATACCTTACCGAAGGGGCTGGTTTATTTCGGTACTTACATTTTTAAACTCTGATATCTATCGAATGGAATGTCCGAATTGAATCATTTAAAAAGTTTTATAGAGATATTGAAATATTCGTAATTACAATGTAATTTATTTTGATAATGTTTTATTTGAAAATACAAATATAGAGCTTTTCCTAGCGGCGGCATTTAAATTAATTATATTGAAAATTAAAACACTTATTGTGACATAACTATAATAGTTAGATATATGCTGTCGCGACATTTTTTGTAGGTATTAATGTTTTCTACAAAATTGTAGTACATTGTATATTTCTAAAATGAATACTTTTGGCAGCGCATGCGATATAAGGATTTTTTTTTACATCTTGGGTTACATATTTGGGTTTTCCGTACGGATCCCTAATTTTTTTGAAAATGTAATATAGCCTATAACCTTCCTCGATAAATGGACTATCCAACACTGAAAGAATTTTTTAAATCGGACCAGCGGTTCCTGAGATTAGCGCGTTCAAACAAACAAACAAACAAACAAACAATCAAACTCTTCCGCTTTATAATATTAGTATAGATAAAATTACGGTAGTTGCAGTTTAATAACTCTCATTAGTTTATATATGTATATATTTTTTCCATTTCTTAATTGTTAATAGCTCACCCAAACAAGACGTGTTTCGTGGATTTCACAAAAAATAATAAAACAAACATGCAAGGTGTGTTTGGTTTACTAACGTGTAGATTCATTTAAATCATTTCGTAGTTAAAGAAAATCGATAAAGTAAACATAGATCTTTACAAAAACGAAATTGGTGATTTAATAAAAGTATTTAACAATAATATAAAAAAAAAATATTTCCTCAACTAAAACTAATACTTATACATTTCTGTGGTAAACGATACTCTCTCCACGTTTCGTAAGTGTTAAACTCGCATTTGGCAGCGTATTCCGAAACAGTTTTGAACCCTTAGCCACAAGCGACTACAAAGCTCAATGTTGCTGTTAAAAATAGTCAACAAGCCGTAGGTTACACAGAACGCCTGAGGAATGAAGTGATTGACAATCGATACTTGCTGAAGGTGAAATGGCAACATTAACGAATCATGTCCTAACTGCAACTTTGTTTGTGAAAATGAAGTTGTTTTATTTGTTTCAAGGTACCTTTGGGATTTTCATGTTATATCATCAAACAAATATTAATCATAATAATATAACCACGTACTTTAACGTCCCAATATTGAACAAAGGTTTCCCCAACCTACCGAAATGGTATAAATGAATTATGATCAAAACAATATCATATCTTGGGAGATTTGGTACATTCAATACGTTTACCAGTCATGATAGCAATCGTAGTAAGTTTGTACAGTACATAGAACGAAGCTGCTGACCGTCTTCTGATATATAATTCTCTTAATCGCATATTTAATAACTTCGCCAGTTAAGCAGTGCATAGAGTGCAGTAAATAATAGTAGAATAATCTAGACTGTGATACAGATACAATGGTACCCTATAGAGCCAGGGTCGGAGTTAACTTAATATTTTAGAAGCTTAATGTAAGATTTTATCTTAAACTACTGAATTTCCTTGACTCAAGCCACTATTAGTTTTAAAGTAGATTCTCTCAAACTTGGAATCCTCTTTTACGTCCAATCCGATTAATAGTTGGAAAAAGACTCTTGCGTCGCAGGCAGACCTTCGCTCGTTGCGTCACACAGGTCGTCACTAAAACAAAAATATAGGTATCTATTTAAATTTGGAAGTGGAAGCCAGTTAAGAGTATATTATGGAATAGGAGATAAACAAAACCAAAATGACATTATCTGACCCGAGAGTTATACAAAAGCATATATCGTTATAACATTTCATATTACAACTAGTTACCTTATAGTAAACAATTTATTTTAGGAAATTAGACCTTTTAGTTGGGCTAAACGCGTTGGGACATTTGTTTGTATTTGCCTACATTATTGTCGGTCCGGGGTCACGCAACTATGTTGACATAACAAGAAGCACGTACGTGTTTTATCAGATGGATTATTTGTGGTGATAATAATATAGAAAGAAGATATAATATATATAAAAAGAAAAATATTAATATATTGTATTAGATTATTTTTATTTTCTTAGTACAACCCCTTATAAACGCCGGAAGAAGCTGCTATGATGATGATAAAAAAATAACTAATTATAATAAAAAAAAATGTTCAGTCATCTTACAAAACATAACATATTTTACTACTTTCAAACACAAATTTCTCATAGGTATACCTACCTACTTAAATTGAATACAGAAGACCACTTAGTAGGTGGTTTGTCAAAATATTGTTTTTATATTTAGTTAGACTGCATTTATTTTGATCTTAGTGAGTTCCAGAATAGTCAGGCGTTCTACAAAACCCTTAAGGGGCTTAAGGCTTAATGAAAACTCTGTAAATACCTATTTACAGAGTTTTCATAACAGGTGTTTGTCCAATGAGCTGGAAACACTGGGTTTGTCCCGCGAGGTAATTAAGTGCAGGCTTGCGGTTTGCACACAAGAACCGAGTTTCGTGATATTTTCACAACTCAGCATTTTAAATGGAATCTCAACATGGACTGGAGTATTATTTTTACATTGTACTTTGAATTGGTTTGATATGAATGTATATTCTGTGGTCTTATTAAACAATTATTATAGTCTGTCTAAATGTACCTTATTAATTTAGATCTTCCTTATTGAGTTCAAATTATAACAAAATTAAATATAAATAATTCCTAAATATAAAAATATTTTACTGTCAGTTAGTCTGGTTTGGTGGGCCGATGCCTGGTAGTTTTGAAATGTTAAAATACAAGGAATTCAAGCGGGCAATGCTCGAGGATGACAGTTAATTTTTAAATAGAAACCTTAACGTTTTCATTGAGCTTACATTTTGTTAAACACATTTTATTTATAGTTTTATATTATTACGAAGATAGTAAAGATCATAGGTATTTATGACGTCCTGGCGGTAACCGAGGTCAGGCTCGCCAGACTGGTTTTGTCATAACAATATATTTTCGTTCACTTCCGAAGCGACTATAATTTAAACTGCAATTTAGTCTCCATTTATTTATATTTTTCGTATTACCAAATAATAGCGTCTTCTTATTACAGTAAGAAGTGAAACTAAATTTATTTTATGGTGACATATTACGCTATTTTGGTTCTGCGAAGGCAATGTGCATAATTTAACTGTATATCACTGTAGGTAAGTTTGGATATAATATCTATTTTAAGTCCTATATTTTAAGCCGGCTGGGATGTTTATTATTTATAACTAGAAGTAAGTTTTCCAAAACAAATAATAATAATAAAGCGATGGCTTACCAGAAAATTTACAGTTTAGCCAGGCTTATTGGCGATCTTAGTTACAAGGGTTAGTTGGTTTGGTTGGGGTACAGTACAGGTATAAAAATTGTTTAGTCAGTCAGCTTAACGTCTCTCACAGAAGATACGGGATCATACTTTTCTTAGGCCTGGACCACATAGCATATTACTACTCACCTTAATAGATGCAATTAACTTTATTAGTATGTTTAACGTTATTAGTATTTTTTCCTTATCTTTCACCGTGAAAAAAGGTTTTCGGCAATACTCGTTACTCATTATTCGGTCCGAAAAAGAAGGAAGCTGTATCGTTTAATTCTTACGGCCGACACATTTGGGCCATGTTGATTCCAGCGCCGGAAAGTCTGCCATGTTCCGTGAAATGAGAAACGGAAAAACGCAAAACCATACTTCCTTTTGCCGGCACATTCTTTCCTATTTTTAAGGCATTGACGGTTCCCGTGCAAAATGCTGCGTCACCTACACGCAGCATAATGCTCAACAAGAGTTGGTTCAACTCTTTACTAACTAGGTGTTTGAATGAGTGACTTTGTAATTTACTTTTTTTTGTTTTTAGTGAATTTTACATTCTTCGCAGATGGTCAGACAAGTGGGTCTAAATTAGAACCGCGTGACAGCATGAATAAAGAATTGAATATTCGGTCGTTTATTGTATAAATTCAGTATAATTTATACACGGAAATCTTGCATAACAAGCACGATAGATAGATAGATAGATAATAACTTTATTGCACACTTTATAAAAGACAAAACAATACATATATAAGAACACAAACTAAACTAAATAACACGATAGGTGTTAAGTATCCTGTACCGAACACATAACAACCCAGCTTATAAACCTGCCCACACTTTGTAGACAAACGTTCAACAAAGTTCGAAAACATTCAAACAAAAACATTGAAAAACTCGCAACGAATATTTCAGTGAAAATTTACGATGATAACCCCGTAGCTCGTAAAAAGTTATATTTGCGGCGGCTTATATGACCGGAAAGGCGGCTACATTGCGTGTGACTCCGGGGTCTTCCGGAGACGGCGACCCACCACTCGTAATGCCAATAAGCCAGAAAAGTAGGGCCCGTCTGTCGCCGTACGCACATATGGATTTTCAGAAGACGCCGATAATAAGGCTCAAGGTCAGCGCGAGCCCGACATCTGAAGGACTTATCCCAAGTTTTCCTTCTCATACAGTTACCTACATCGTTTTGATTTCGGTCAGCAAACACACACTCAAAGACCGTTCGCGAGAATAATTGCACGGCGAGCACTTATTTGCTTTGTTTCAGCTCGTAGCTCAGAGGTACTTTATCGCAATTCAATAATTGTGTTTGAGGAGTACAGCAAATACGAGTTAACTGGGGACTGAAGCAATGCTCGTAGTTTAATTCAGGAGGGAGGGGGAGGGCTATGTCCCCCTCAAATTATTCATTAACTTGAGAGAGCTCTCGCGGGCCACTTTGTGCGTACATGATCTCCGCTCGTAGTGGGTTAACGATATTACCCGTTTTGACCTGACTGTAGGCTTGAAATAAATTTACTTTACGATACACCTGTTAGTTCTCGCAAGCTGTTCATAGAAATGCCAGATGGTGAATTATGTTTATGGCGCGTGAAAGGTGAGCGGTCGGTGTAGGGTGCGAGCGTCACATCCTGCGGTGATAGGGCGCGGGCCGACAGGTTACGGACTATACGGACTACCCAGCTGACACACAAAGGTTAAAATGTCACCGAAACCTGTCCAATAACATATCTAGCTATTTTAGTTTCACATCGTTAGTTACCGTCGATGGTACAATGAGTATAAAAAGTATCCTTAAAAAACTATGAAAAAGTTGAGAAAATATTTAATAATCAGTTTATTTCTTCTTTCCAGACAACAGATGTCCTCGCAGGTCGACTGGCTCACAGCTATGGAGTTAATTACAGTGCACCGGTCTCAACACATCCAGTTAAGAGGTAATTCTGTCAATAAACGAGCTTTTCTTAACTTGTTAATACATTAAATAGGGACGTTGACTGGCAACGGGCTTAACTACATCTCACTTAGTATTTTCTTTGTTTGACACGTTTAATATTTTTTATGTTTCGTTTAAGTTAACAAAATATGAGGAGTCGTGTAGAAGACTGTTAATGATCTGGAGTAAACAATTGAAACTTGGTTATTTTTATGAAAAAAAATTAATTGATTCTAGATATAACTTTTTCAAGATAGATATAGATAAATCCAGAAGATTGCGGTGCTAGGTTTGAACCCATGACCTTTAGAATAAAAGTCGAGTGTGCTACCACTAAGCCAAAAAGTTATGAATACAATATACAAACAGGTTAACAATTGTAACGTGGGTAACGTCCTTTCGGTTCGCAAGGTTCGGTCATCCAACATCGGAGATCCGTGACGGCTGTCGATCGATATCTTTGAGAAATAGCGAATGTCACTGTCTCCCGTAATTAGTTTTCCACCAGAAAGGCACCTACTAATTTTCTGCTTTGATATTTTGAAAGGAAGGAAATTGTGGGAACTCTTTGTATTAGTACTGACTGTTAGTTGACATGTTAATAGTGCAATCATACAACCTTGTTTGTTTGAAACAAGTGATAGTGTTTCATTAGAACTTGTATTAAGTACTTAGTAATTCATATCTGATAAACACTAGTAAATGAATATTTTACTTTAATATGCAAAACATAATACAAAAACTAGTTTTAAGAGTTATTTATTAGTGGACGTTTTCCACGTTACGTGTGGGAGAATTATTTTGTCTGTGAGGTATGTCATAATTTAGTATAGATGATCCATTCTAAAAATGAACTCCCCTCCACAAAACCGTGATGATTTCAACGTGTGAGAGGAAATACTTATTGCATCACTTGTGTGCGTCCTACAACTTTACTGTAACATTGGCTCATCTGTCTGTCAAAGTGATACCGTTTGCTTATACGTTAATGAACATCCAATGACAAAGATCAATTTATGTGTGTTGTATCTATACACCTTTTTGCATGTACGTGTAACCGCGGTGGAGGGGCGTTCATTTTAGAAATGGTTTTACTAGATATACATTAAAGTCAAAATTAATTCACATTAAATAACCTATAATGGGTTCTATTGGGGAGGATTGGTATTGTGTAGGAGGTAATATGGGTTGATATGATGACAAAACAAATTAAATTAAATAAGTTCTTGATATGGAAGACGGTTTTGCAATGTTTTACAAAATAACAAAAATCGCAAACATACAGTGACTAATAGATTTAGAAAATAAGAAGTGGTTATGAAGTAAAGCGAGTACGGACCGGTAAACAGGAAAGTAAGTAGATGGGTTGCTTGAAAAACGATATTGCGAGGTGTGTTGAAGGTTGATAGAGGAAAAAAAAGAAAAAATGTTACGTGGGGTTGACACATTAGAGTGCGATATGGACAAGGAAAAATAAACCCTACACTCAACCATATTAGCCGTTGTATAAGTTGTTTTTATAAAATCCCCATCTCTAAGAAATGTTGTTTAAGTTTACAAAAACATAAATTATGAGATCAAAATTGGAATAAATTTGTATGAGGTAGTCAAAAGTCGGCAAATAATACATTATGTGAAAAATTACATTTGTTTCTGATCATTTTTCAATAATGACGCACTATGAAAATCATTTATTATTCTTTTTATATTGTTCTGTAAAAAAATATACTTCATTAAAAATAACCCCGCTATCAACAGTATAGTTAGTAAACTCCCCCAAGCGTATTGCAAATTACAAAGCACATGTCATTACGTAAAACCTCAGTAATGTTTAATGCAATCATTCCAAGAACACTATGGTGGCCGGTTTTAAGTTTAGATGTTTTGTGTTATCGACTAACTTATTAAAGGTTTATAAGGCACTAGCTAGAACTTAGTTTCAAGACTTAAAAGTTAGTTTCACAAGCACTAAGATTTATAATAAGACGAAGTCCCAGTAAATATTTTTTTATATGTAATTTTAAGTTAAGTATAGTAATATTAGAAGTAGTGTGAATAACACAACCGTTTCCAGGCCTAATTAATATTCAT
The DNA here is from genome assembly GCA_963691955.1 of Chloroclystis v-ata. NCBI lineage: Eukaryota > Metazoa > Arthropoda > Insecta > Lepidoptera > Geometridae > Chloroclystis > Chloroclystis v-ata. The sequence goes on from OY829905.1 coordinate 11,786,095, forward strand.
AATCCAATTAAAACTTTCATAGTCGCCAGTTTATTGGTTTCTTAATACTAGCAAAATCACGATCGATTTTATTTTAAACAGTGTGCCTATAAAACAAATCTTGGATTGAATTTTAGGATAAAAGGTAAAATAAATAGCGTACCCTCAACCGCAAAGTTATCTTTACACGTCGTTTAACACCTATCACCGGCTTTGCCATTTGTTGCCGTAAAAAACGCTGTAACGATAACATGATGTGTTGTTACTTCCTGAGTTATCGAAGATCGATGAGTTGGCACTGAACAGATTTTTTGCCAGTCATTTGGATGTCGACAGTATTTTGAATTTTGACATACATATTCAATGAATAATTATTAAATACTTGGTCAATTGATACTTCATTTTTGGATTCTCTCAGCGGAAATCTATCTCTTCTCGTATGCTTTTAATATTGATAAATATCATGTGGTGCCGGCATAAGAATAGTACCACCCCATCCCGTCTGAGGGGTTTATATAGATACTAGAATACGAGCAGCGACATCGGTCTGTGAAACCCTTCTTATAATGGTTTATATTGGGGAACACCGTGCCCAGTTGTGGAACATAATATGGATTTATAATGAAGACACTGAAAATCGTGACTTTGATAAAAAGTAAGCAGTTTTATTCAGAGAGCTTATGGCCGTATGTTTCGGTCATGTTTCGAACGTGGATTGATACCGGGCGGCCGGTGTTGTATACTAACAAGGTGTCGTTTAGCCGAAAGTGCCGAAAGCGTCGAATATCGGGTTCGGTGAGCTTGTCGATAAGGCACGAACGTCTGTCGAAGATTGGTTCTTATCCCTCGCTCCCTCGGCCTCCGCTCGAGCGCACTACGCGACGCCCGCAAACTTCTTATGACATCTGAATGTCTTTCATGTCGCTCTATATTATACTCGGACGGGATACTTTCTTTAAACCTATTGACCTAGTTGAACACTCGTTGTTTTTATTACAATGTTAGTTTTTATCATCATAATCACCCTTATTTTACGTTCCCATACTACTGCTGGGATGCAGGGATCTCTCTCTCAATGAGAGAGATTAGGTCTTAATTCATCCTTTGGCCAGGTGCGGGTTGGTGAATGTGACATGCCCTTCAAACTGTACAAAGTTCTCAGAACATTCCGGTTTCCCCACGATGTTTGCCTTCACCTTTGGAGCACATGTTTTAAAGGGCACATACACTTTCAAAAAGAAAAATGCAGAGGTGCGCGGCCGGGTTTGAACCCAGGAACTTGAGAATGGAAGCCAAGTGTGCACTCATTTAGCCAAAATGGCTCGACTTTAGATACTGTTTTAAAATTGATATACGAGACGCCGTTTTTCTTATAAAAATATTAAATGAAATAAAAAATCAAAATTACTTAATAAACATTTTACCCTTCAATGTATCACTATTTGTCTGCAAGTAAGCATTAAGATAGCTATAAAAACATTTATCACACGTCTATAAAAGAGTACAACTTCCTCGATACTACACTAAAACAAAAACAGGAAAATATCTTTTAGTGCTATTAGTTCGAGTAATAATTTACAACTTGTGTCAAAGTGAGAGATAAATATCCAAAACTAGTCGGCCTCTAGTTAGACCAGTGCAGTTAGCTTCAAAAATGGTCAAATAAGGAAAAAAATAGTAGTAGAATGAAACCCATTAGAAAAGGAGGGGAATATGATAAAAATGAAAGGAAAAATAAATTACGGTCGATCTGAGTTCGGGAAGTGGGAGGGGGTGGGCTTTTAAGGGGAGAAAATGGTTTATCTCGATTTGCGGTGAAACTACAAGTCCTATGAAAAAAAGTTATATTGCAAAGTTGTAGGTAATGTAAAGATCTACAACTTTTAATTCACAAGTTTTTTACATAACCTCAAAACTTATGTGAAAAATTCAAATAACCAAGTTTTTCGTTTTTTTTATTTATCTTTTTCAAAAATAATTATTTTTCTACGAAATTTGGTGAAAACTTGCCTATTTATGTCTTTAATACACTGTGATTTACTTGATTGAAAATATTATTTTTTTCACCTTATTTTGACTTAATTTAATAAAAAATAGACTATTTTTCAATCGAAAATTCACGTGTCAAAATATTAACTTTTTTATAAAAGTCGGTGTGCTTTTTGTTCGTCGAAATCTTTATTTTCTGATAGTTTAAAAAAATATATACCTTACGATAGTAAATATTCTCAGAAAATGCACAAAACCGAAACAAAAATTTGTAGCATTAGGTACAATTGCATCATAAAAATGTGATTTTTGCAATTTTTATTTCATATATTTGCTTATAATCCGACTTATTGCACATTATACAAACAGATTATTATATTATTATTATTATTATATAGTCTGAAAAGACAAAATCACATTTTTATGATGCAATTGTACCTAATGCTACAAATTTTTGTTTCGGTTTTATGCATTTTCTGAGAATATTTACTATCGTAATGTATATATTTTTTTAAATTATCAGAAAATAGAGATTTCGACGAACAAAAAGCACACCGACTTTTATAAAAAAGTTAATATTTTGACACGTGAATTTTCGATTGAAAAATAGTCTATTTTTTATTAAATTAAGTCAAAATAAGGTGAAAAAAATAATATTTTCAATCAAGTAAATCACAGTGTATTAAAGACATAAATAGGCAAGTTTTCACCAAATTTCGTAGAAAAATAACAAGTTTTGAAAAAGATAAATAAAAAAAACAAAAAACTTGGTTATTTGAATTTTTCACATAAGTTTTAAGGTTATGTAAAAAACTTGTGAATTAAAAGTTGTAGATCTTTACATTACCTACAACTTTGCAATATAACTTTTTTTCATAGAACTTGTAGTTTCACCGCAAATCGAGATAAACCATTTTCTCCCCTTAAAAGCCCACCCCCTCCCACTTCCCGAACTCAGATCGACCGTAATTTATTTTTCCTTTCATTTTTATCGTATTCCCCTCCTTTTCTAATGGGTTTCATTCTACTACTATTTTTTTCCTTGTAAAAAATTAAAAACCCTGGTCTAAGTTCTTTGACATCGTGCTTAGTATTTGTAGAATACTCGTAAATACAAAAATGTTTTAGACTATTTGACTAATAGAGGTATTAAGTGAGTGGAGCAAAAAAACAAATATAAACTCGACCCAACTATACAAGGTGACCTATTAAACTATAAACAAAACAAAATCTTAAAATTATTGTGTTATTTTAATTAAAGTATTGTTTAAAAATAGTGTTAAGTATAATGTTTTCAATTAAAATAATTCTTGGTTGTCTTCTAATAAATATAAAATTTCAAAAGACATCTATGATTGAAGTACTATTATAACTGGCTGATTTACATTATATCAAATCATATTAGATTCTTGCAATATTGTCGCTGCATTAGGGGGCTACGCCGTAGCGTTTTGCTACGAGGTCCACTTCGTAGCCGCTCCATCGTAGCTTATGCTCAATATAACGCATATTTACTGTTTCGTGTGTAAACCGTATAAAAAAGTAATGTGAAGTATTTTATATTAATTTCTTTATTAGGAGCTATTAAGATATGTTTTCAATTTTATGGCTGTCGAAATAATTTTTGGCCCTTGATGAATTGTTTTAGAAATAAAACAGTTTACATGGTCAAGCTTGACACGAATTGTGTTTTCTTTCATCAAATATTTCATGATTTTCTATAGAGACGGGTGTGACCGTCTAGTGGTAGACATAGACAGACATAGACATCGTTATGATTGATATTCTCTATACACGAACTCTACAAAACATTCCGTTCTGTAGTATGTAACGTTTCGTAACAAACACTGTGAATCATTTATTTCCATAACAATTCAGGCTTTGTACCGCACAGTTTGTATGGAGGTGTAGAGGATAGAAGTTTTATACTGTCTAGTTTACGAGTGTTTTATGTAAAGTGTGGGTATCGCGTGTGGCATAGTGGCGCGAAGGCACGGAGTGCACCTCAGCAAATTAATAAATATTGCTGGACAATTCACATAGCAACATCTAGCCTCGTGGTAAGCTCAAAGTTTGTGTTTTTACTTTTAGATTTCAGATGTACTTAAAACATATAAACATAAACATATACATATTTATTTTTTTATTATAATAGAAAGATATAATCCATCCAAAGGTTGCCTGGAAGAGATCGCTTTTAGCGATAAGGCTGCCAATTGTACAATTAGTTAATATTGTTTTGTTTATTCAGGTGTACAACAAAGTCTCAGTACATCTATCTATAAGAGAAAATATACGGAGCGGTCGCCACAGTGCTTGATAGGACTATAATCATGCACTGCGGCGCACTGAATGCTCCAATTTATAGTTCATACGTCACCGCCTTCCTTATCGGGGTTCCGGCGGCTGTAGCGTGCGCGGTTCTGCACACGGAACAAAATGCAGGCTTAGATTGCTTTGATTTTTATACAAAATGCATTTAAAATGCTTATGCATAAATAGTTCTGGATTGTCCAGCATGCCTATATGTATACAACAAATTAACAAATTAAATTTCATACTACAAATTAAATTTCCATACCATTGACAATAGTTTTAGTTTTCAAACTTGTGTTAGGAAGTAGACATGTTGATGATCGAACTCTCGATCGATTTGTTTGGAAACCATTAAAACTTTTTTAATACAGATATTTATAGATTTTGAGTGACTACTAATGGATTTACCTCTAAAAATAAATGAAACGCTATCACTAACGATTTACTCTGCTAATTAAAGTGCGTGGGCATAGAGATTTTTTTAGAGACTTTAATTTAGAAGATGATGATAGGTTTGGTATGCAACTCGAAAAATATATTTTAGTATTTTTAGTAGTTTATTTTAGTATTTTAATTTTTTTTAACAGAAAAAACTTGCATTATTATGTTTTAAGCTAAATAACACATTTCTGAATCATATCGTTTCACGCGTCTCTTTTTCTATTGACGTATTAACAAAAAAACAAACATAATATTTACCTTTTGGTTCGCTAATGAATATTTTGCTTTGTTAAATGAAGCACCTAAAACACGCCACCTAACCACCTTGCTAGGTTCTCCGGTAAATGAACTCGTTATATTCAATAACACCGACTAATTCGCCTGTGGCGAAACTATCATTGACTTTGTCTAGGTTACGTGGGGTGGCATTATTTAAATTTACACAAAAGGTGTTATTGTGATGGAAAATCAATTGTTGCTTACCATACTTTGGCGAAACTTGAGAGTATTTATCAATTATTAAAAGAAATTGAAACGGTTGGATATTGTCAAACATTTATTTATTATCTTGAATAACCAATGCTCATAAATTTGGTATTTGATGTTTTATATAAATCCTCCATTTATAAGTCTCAACTTTAAAGTGATTTGTCATAGTGATGACCTCTGTGGGGCAGCGAGTAAAGGTCACAAATGTTTGTATGATCTGCAGATATTTTCCGGGTATTCTATATAATAATTATCCAAGACAATGGTCCGAATTAAAGTGCTTTTTCAACAAATATTTACGTAAATCTACTAAATTTTATTATGTTTATATTCTATTTGTTTATAAAATTATATTATTTACTACGATACAGGGTTATTTTAGCGACCCTAATTCAGAACGTAAACCTAGTGTACCACTTTTCACTTTACGATGTTTGATGGTACTGAACACTCTTTTATGAAACGCTAGCACGCAAATAACGTGTTAAAGGATTTACGGCATTACGGAGACAGTAAACCATAATACATAATTACTGTTTTACAAGTAGGTATCAACTCGATATTATACATTTGAAAATGATGGATTCCATTATATACTTTGCGCTGTTGAAAGGTATATAAAGGTGATAATAAATTATATATTATGTGTAATAATAGATGAAAATGAATTTCTCTTTGGCTCGCTAAAACTATAGAACGAAGCCGCGGGTGGATCTACTAATTTTTTAATAAAAAGATAATCTAAAAACATATTAATCCAATATAACTCTTATCGTTATATCTTTAATATTGAGCTCTTAATCTATATTAGGATTGACATACGACAAATTAATGAGATGCTTCACGCTCGCTTTGCCACACTAATTAATAATAAAGCTGCGAGTAAGCACCAATATAGATTATATTAACATAGAATCAGCTAATACACTTTGTTATTGAAAATTGTGTGATAGAATCACGAATTCCATTAATATCATATGTACGAGTATAGACCGATGCAATAATTATAATGTTGGTTCGAATTATACCATTTTGTTGAGGATTTTTATGAGTATACTCATTGGATATATATTTAATAGTTTAGTTTGTGTAACACATGAGTTGACTTTTGACCCAAACTATTGGGGAATGTGAGTAGTATCTGCGCTGTTTTCATTAAACAATATTTTAAGCCTTCCTCTATTGCTCGCAAGTATAAAGAATGACTTCTATCGCCCATAATATTTGTGAAATATGGGCCAGCTGTTTGTAATGAAACATGACGTCGGCCATTACGCACTCCGATTACACGTGATCGGAAGATAAAGCAGAAATATTTATTATACTAGACACGATGTATTATTATTCTCATTTATTTAAATTAGAAATTCCAAGTGTAGTCTAATTGTTTATTATTAAGGGCATTTATTATAATTACAGTATAATAATTACACATTTAATTAACAATTTATAAAACGCTTCAGTTTTGTAGATTTACTTTATAAATTTAAAATTTGAATTTCTAAAAAGGTTTTCGGTAGGTAATATTTATTGAATCAACAATATTACCTTCACCCTTCTACAATGCAATATAAAATACATACATACATACCTCAACGAAAGTCATTTATCTAAAAGAGATTCCAGTCCAATAATTTATTTATAACGCGATTCCATTTCAAAACATTATTTTCAATGAATAGTACTGCAGGAATCTTTTAAAACAACTTAACTCCAGCTCAAGTTACGCTTCTTAATAAAGCTGAAGCAACTAAAAGTATTTAACTAAGACGATGCACGTGCAAGTGGCTGAATTTAATTCTCTACGGCAAGTGGCTCTCGTGGCAGTTCTAAACTGCTCTGTGGAAGTTCTCGGACGGTGTGGTACAAACAGATTCCAAATTCCGAGACTTGGTATTCCTATTAAGTATGCTTTTGCATCGCGGAGGACTAGGGTCAGCATGAAAATGAATAATTAGTTTAAATGTTTTGCTGTTAAATATTTTCGTTTGAATTCTTCAAGTTATTCTGACTAAATGTTTTTGGTAAAAGTTCTCTATTATGATGTTGACTAATAAAATTCTATGGTAAAATTCGAATATCAGAACTGAGACGGGCTTTTCAATAAGTCTGATTAAATAGGCTTAGGATTGCTACGACGGAATCTCAGTTACTTGACGTGTTCAAAAATAAGAAGATACGTAACAGAATGAATTCAATTTCAATCAATTTTCATGTAGAACGATTAAAATAAAGACAGCATATAACCTAAGAGCCCGTGATGGCCAGACCTTCCTTTAATTCACAAGCGTGAAAATTCTTTCATGTGTATGTCTAACATAGGTAAGAATAACCCCCAAACATTAAACCTGGATCGCGGTTCCTTTGGGAGATAACAACCTTTTACCTGTTATCTCCCAAAGGAACCACGATCCAGGTTTCATGTTTGGGGGTTATTCTTACCTATGTTAGACATACACATAAAATAATTTTCACGCTTCAGAATTAAAGGAAGGTCTGGCCATCACAGGTTATTAGTCTATACTAAGAGCTCGGTCTGGCCAGACCTTCCTTTAATTCACAAGCGTGAAAATTCTTTCATGTGTATGTCTAACATAGGTAAGAATAACCCCCAAACATGAAACCTGGATCGTGGTTCCTTTGGGAGATAACAGGTAAAAGGTTGTTATCTCCCAAAGGAACCGCGATCCAGGTTTCATGTTTGGGGGTTATTCTTACCTATGTTAGACATACACATGAAATAATTTTCACGCTTGTGAATTAAAGGAAGGTCTGGCCATCACAGGCTCTTGGTCTAATAGTTAAAGTTTCAATTTTCAATAGCCTTATTAGGATATTACGAAACACGCCCTAATATGAATGTAAACGTAGTTTACTTGAACCCCGAAGAATTATGGTAGCAAATTCAATGAGCAAGTTTATATGTAGGTAATTGAATTGGATTGCTATTGCAGGTGAAGTCAGTAAGACAGTGATAACTTTAGCGAAGAGCTACAAGTCAGAGTGAATCTTCTATGCGAAGTTTCAAGTTATATCAAGTTCCATTGTAAGTCAGCCAAAGTTCTGCCGAGTGAGAGTTCACTCTGAAATTGTAGTGACGTTTTTTGGGCTTATTCCACTTTACCCCAAAAAAACTTCCACTTCAACCCCAAAACGTTTTTGAAAATCAAATTTAAAATTAATCTTTTGTTTTTAGTATAGTCAACAGAAAAATTCAAGATAATACTTGAGGACTGATAACTCATCAATTTGAAAAAAATACTTATCGAAAAATGCTGTTGCGAGCTGTTGTAGTAAAATCTATTTGAATACTACAACATCTTAAATCGTCAGAGATATAATATTATGTGTATAGAGTCTGAAAAAGAAATGTTGGTTTGGTAATAAACCTATTTAATAAGATTACCATAGTGTTTTATTGAAAAAAGTGGCCAAGTGCGAGTCGGACTCGCCCATGTAGGCTTCCGCAGCAATTGTTTATATGAAATAGTTTATGACGTATTATAAAAAAATACTTGCTAAATCTCGTTCAAATCAACTTTCGTTGGTAGTTTGTATGATAATGTACATTATATACTTCTCTTCTTATTTTAGAAATGATAGATAGATTTGATAGCTACCCCACGCGTATAATTTTTTTTTTTCAGTTCTGGGACGAAACGGTTGATCAATAGTCTACGGAAATAAGTTTCGTGTATTGCCCGTTGATCTCAATATGAATTTATCAAACCACAACAGTTTTTATAGTAAAATATAACATAAGCCATGAACAATAATTATCTTGCGTTTTATTTATTTTTGCTACAATTATACTGCAGACCCTACGAATAATGCTTGGGGTGCAAGTGGAATGGAAGTATGGAGATATTTGTTGATGAAATTTTGACACCTTTCATCGTCTTGGGGTGGTAGTGGAATGAATGTATGGATATATATTGACTAAAAAGTAGAGTTTTGGGGTAAAGTGGAATAAGCCGTTTTTTGTACTACCTATTTGCTTTTACTTTGAAGTAGATCCGTATTATGAACAGTTATAAAAATTAAAAACGTGTAAATGATCTCTTAAAAAGTTGATGTTTGCAATTTAATCATGTACGATCTACAAATATTTGTTCCGAGTGTCTGGGTGTTATATATTTATAATAAAAATATAAAATATCTATCTATATATCTATATTATATAACGTATAATCAAAAATCAGCAGCCAAAACACAAGTTTTGAGTTTACCACGGGGCTAGAAGTATTATCCAGCAGTATTATATTAATAGGCCGGGATCCGTAGTACATGGAAATCAAGTGATTACTAACAAGCTAATTTTTGGTGAGTAGCTTCGTTTCGATGAGACGTCCAAAGATATCCTATACCCAACTCTCGATTGTGGTAGCTAACAGAGATATCAAGGATTAAAAAATTCAAGGATGTAAAACCGGGATAACGGACCACGAAATTTGTCGGACAATATGTCCGTTAGATTTTATAAATATTAATTAAGTATACAACAAAAAATCAGCTGGTTAGTAATCATAGTAATCATTTAAATTGACCTCGTTTTCGACACATTTTGGAAATGGCGGACTCTTTGATCAAACCATAGGTTTTGTAGGAAAAACATGTTTTTATATAATTTAGATAATTATCTTGAGATATAACATATTGTCCTACAAATTTAGTGGTCCGTTATGCCGGTTTTACATCCTTGAATTTTTTAATCCTTGATATCTCTGTTAGCTACCACAATCGAGAGTTGGGTATAGGATATCTTTGGACGTCTCATCGAAACGAAGCTACTCACCAAAAATTAGCTTGTTAGTAATCACTTGATTTCCATGTACTACGGATCCCTGACTATAAGTCAAATTTAAAAAATAAATACATCAAGTACCTAATACAGAAGTTCTTATTTTAATTCAACGTGATTTTTAACTTTGAATGTATTGTGCAAGCACAAAGGTAGGTGCTACCTTTCCATGACTGGGCACAGCTTTTATATTTGTGTAAATAAAATTATAAAGTCACCGACATCGCAGTGTTATTCAGGTAACATTGACACTTTGAACTTTAAAATATTCTATTGAAAATTATGAAAATGAGCGAATTTTATACGAAGGAATATTTTAACTTCAACAACGTATAGACTAGTGAGGGCAGCTTAGCTAAATATCTATACTTATATTTAAACCTGTAGACCTGTTTATTTGTTTCAACGCGCTAATCTTATGGTGGGTACACACGTACGTTCTTGCTCGATAAGCATGTTTCATTCGAGCATGACTATCTACAAATCTACTATCATTTTGGTTGGCTTCGAGCATTTGTCTTGAGACTTGCATGGTACACACGTTCGTACTTGCTCGAGATCGAGCAAGTTTATCGAGCAAGAACGTACGTGTGTACCCACTATTAGGATCGGCTGATCTGATTTGAAAAAATATTTCAGCGGCATTTGGAGACTTCTTACGCATTCCTATAATATAACTTACCCTGTACAGGACCATATGACGAAATTCCAAGGGTCTGCCATCGTGTGAGTAACGAGCGTTTGATGGCTCATCCATTTAAACTTCACAGCCGAATCACATTTTATTGCTAGTCATTATTTTATTTGCTTGTACCTTTTTATTTGATTAAACTAGTACAAATATTTAAAATACTTATTGTTATCTACTCGTAAAACTAACTTAGCTATTATTCTAATATTACGTCTATCTTAGACCTAAATTTACCACTCTCTGTTTGTTAGTTTAACATCCCATGAATATACGTAAACAGTCCATCATTAAACATAACGGGATTTTAAACTAACAAACAGAGAGTGGTGAAATTAGGTCTTCGAGTTAGAAGCCTTAACTCAACATGAGATGTCTGAACATGAGATATTAGATCAAGTAGCGGTACTACATCTTCAAACAAAAATAATGTTGCCAAATAACGATACGAATGGGCTGATAACAACTCGGTAAAAAGAACGAAACCACTTTTCCACCCGCGCGGACGTGAAAAGCTCTGCCTACGTGCCAGCACCGCTGCGAGGCTGTGAAAACAAGAACAGCGCTGACAGCCGTCTGGTAGATACTTCACGACTCCCGGACTGCATATTTAAAGGAGCTTTAGGGGCGAACGAAACCTCCTAATTGGATTAAGCTATATTTAGGATTTTAAGGATTATCAAAATCAGAAACTCATCGCTGGTCGAAATCGGATCTCGGATCGGACTCAAATCGGATGAGACATTTTTTTTATTTTAAAATACCTGACGCAATCATTTCTACCCCTTGCGTTGAGGGTCCACTAATTGGAGAGGACAAGTCAAATAAATTGTGCCTCACTCCTTTGGCATTTACCTTTCAATGAGTGCGCTATTTTAGACATCTAAAATTATCGCGTCTCAAATTAAACACCATATATCTTATGAATAAGGGTCGTTTTCAAAGGTTACTTACCTCGCAGGTACGAAATACCCGAGAAAGTTTTAAGCGTAATATAAATTCTGCACATAGATACCTACCTTGTTCTGTTTCTCTGAAATATGCAAACAGGGGCTTACCTGGGCTCTGGGAAGGCAATTAACGATCCCAAATAAACGTTTTGATTGTGTACTGTTACGAGTAAGTTATTAATCTATTTAAATGGGTTTTGTCCTGTATTTACCAGATTTGTGGGATTTGTCACACGTACATCGGAACAGTCTATGAACGCAAGTTAGAGGTTTCGGAGAGCCATCAATCACCATTAGTCAACAAATGAGGCCTTTATGGAGATGAAGGCAAGACAATACTAATGTTTATTCCATGAAAGAGACATAATGACGATCGACGGGTAAAATAAACATTTGCATTGGATTTTATTTACTCATACTGCGCCCACACCAATGAGTTTTCTTATAATAATCGAATGGATTGAAACAATCTTCATAATATAAGGTGCGTAAAAAACATTTTTGGGCAAACACCATTGCGCTCTGGGCGCAAGATTACACTTTAATTTAGCTAATTTAGTAGCTCAAAGTTTGTGTTAGTCTAGATATTGGATTTACTGAATATAATATACATTATTATACAGTCAATTTTTAATTTGACGAATAAGTAAGTCAAATAACAAAATTATACAATCTATTAAATTCCAGGAAAAAATAACTTTGATTAATATGATTTTTATGTATATAGATTAGTTATATCATGTTAGTTATATTACTAGTCTTTAATTACACCGATGACGTTCCATGACCTCACAATTTTTTTTCTGGAAGCTATCCTTACGGGTATAAATCATGTTAAGGAGTCTCCCACCTCCCTATCCTCAGGGTGGGGGTTGAAAGGGGAGAGGGGCAAGGGTTCTATTTTTAACCCGAGTGCTTCTCACTAGTTTATTGGTTAATGCCATCTAGCTTATGACTTGCGCTCTTTTAATCTACAAGTTGATACGTTATATTAATTATTTAATAAAAATTACCACTTACTATTTATAATAGTACTACTAATATTATAAATGCGAAAGTTTGCGAATAAGTATGTTTGACGCTCTTGTGATGCAAACTACTGAATGGAATTTGATGAGACTTCACAATAATAAAACTTACATCAGAATAATAGACCAGTGCAGTTAGCTTCAAAAATGGTCAAATAAGGAAAAAAATAGTAGTAGAATGAAACCCATTAGAAAAGGAGGGAAATATGATAAAAATGAAAGGAAAAATAAATTACGGTCGATCTGAGTTCGGGAAGTGGGAGGGGGTGGGCTTTTAAGGGGAGAAAATGGTTTATCTCGATTTGCGGTGAAACTACAAGTCCTATGAAGAAAAGTTATATGGCAAAGTTGTAGGTTATAAAACGAACTACAACTTTTAATTCACAAGTTTTTTACATAACCTCAAAACTTATGTGAAAAATTCAAATAACCAAGTTTTTGGTTTTTTTTATTTATCTTTTTCAAAAATTTTTATTTTTCTACGAAATTTGGTGAAAACTTACCTATTTATGTCCCAAATACACTGTGATTTATTTGATTGAAAATATTATTGTTTTCACCTTATTTTGACTTAATTTTCAAAAATATAGACTAATTTTCAATCGAAAATTCACGTGTCAAAATATTAGCTTTTTTATAAAAATCGGTGTGTTTTATGTTCATTGAAATCTCTATTTTCTGATAATTAAAAAAAATATATACATTACTGTAGTAAATATTCTCATAAAATGCACAAAACCGAAACAAAAATTTGTATCATTAGGTACAATTGCATCATAAAAATATGGTTTTGTCTTTTCAGACTATATAATAATAATTATTATATAATAATCTGTTTGTATAATGTGCAATAAGTCGGATTATAAGCAATTATATCTAATAAAAATTGCAAAAATCACATTTTTATGATGCAATTGTACATAATGATACAAATTTTGTTTCGGTGTTTTGCATTTTCTGAGATAATTTATTATGGTAATGTATATATTTTTCTTAACCATCAGAAAATAGAGATTTCAATGAACAAACAGCATACCGATTTTTATAAAAAAGCTAATATTTTGACACGTGAATTTTCGATTGAAAATTGGTCTTTTTTTTTAGTAATTAAGTCAAAATAAGGTGTAAAAATTAATATTTTTAATCAAATAAATTATAGTGGATTTAGAACATAAATAGGTAAGTTTTCACCAAATTTCGTAGAAAATAAAATGTTTTTGAAAAAGATAGACATAAAAAACCAAAAACTTAGTTATTTGAATTTTTCACATACATTTTGACGTTATGTAAAAAAGTTGTGAATTAAAAGTTGTAGATCGTTTTATTACCTACAACTTTGCCATATAACTTTTTTTCATAGGACTTGTAGTTTCACCGCAAATCGAGATAAACCATTTTCTCCCCTTAAAAGCCCACCCCCTCCCACTTCCCGAACTCAGATCGACCGTAATTTATTTTTCCTTTCATTTTTATCATATTCCCCTCCTTTTCTAATGGGTTTCATTCTACTACTATTTTTTTCCTTGTAAAAAATTAAAAACCCTGGTCTATAACAAATAGGTTACAATTCATATAGGTCCATAATATATTTAATTTCCCCTCCAGACATACCCAAGTCATTCAGAATGGAAAAACAACAATAAAGGGTTAATGAAAGCGCCACCCTTATTACAAAATATAAAAAATACATAACTTTTGGGAAGATAAACGCGAAGCACCTGCAACATCTGTTTTTATTTCTGTAATAACACTTATTTCATCATGTATACTTTTCATTATAATTTACACAGTTAATTTTACCCTGAATACACAAACAGGTTTCTTGTTTAACTTAATAAGCCAGGAATTAATTCTCGCAGATAGTCATGAATAAGTAATCGATTTGGCAGCAGGAATCTATTAATCATTAATGCCTTAGCTGTTTTACTTAGCGTTAGAAAGTTTAGTAGTTATTTTAAAAAATAGCTTTCGTCCGCGACTTCGCCCGTGTTTAAAGTATTTTTATTGGTATTAGGAACCCTATGTTTTGTTTGAGTATGAGCTTTATTTTGATAAGGTTTCATTATAATTCGATGAGTAGTTTTGGCGTGAAAGAGTTACAAAGTACCATCCTCACAAACTATCGTTTATAACACATATAACAACTGAAGATTAATAGTGAGAACGAAAAATAAATTTCCTATTTGTGTGTAAAATAATGTTCCTAAGTGTGGGGATTCGTTTTATTCGCAGAGTACAAAACTAAAGGTATACGAGTTTCTTTAGTGAAAAAAAAACAAACAAAATTAAATAGGCACAACTGTCAATTTGGAGAAAACATATTTAGACCTAATTTCACCACTCTCTGTTTGTTAGTTTAACACGCCGTTATGTTTTATCACTGTTAGTTTACGTATATTTATGGACTGTTAATTACTCAATGGGATGTTAAACTAACAAACAGAGAGTGGTGAAATTAGGTCTTAATTAAGAAAGTCGTGTTAGTTACACTATTTATCATTCAAGCTTAGAACCTCTTTTTACACCAGGAAAATATTGTTACGCGGGCAAAGCCGCGGGCGGAAAGCTAGTATATTATAAAATATGTGTATATTGAATCAAATAACACAAAATAAAATAACAATGTTATGCACAACATTTATAGAGAAGGAAAACAGAAATAAACGAGTAGAATCCATTAGCCGTACACTTATTTATTGCGTAAACAAACAGAGCTTATTTCTAGACTCATTACTGTAGAATCTAAAACCTCCAGGACATTGGCTAAATTATTGTTTATATCTATCTCATAAACTTGTAGAACTAATCTGTTTATAAATGAATCGATCAAACCTTATAATATTTATTGCTTTAGTTTTTTTAACAAATAATTGTACCTACTAGTATTTCCATTATAGATTTATGTATAACATACAATTTACTTACTATATTTATCCAAAAATTTTAGCCACGAATTACTTACGGTAGAATAAACTTTGCAGAACAACGTTTAAAGGGTAAATAAACCTATATGTTTTACGGATAAATTAATGGGTTGAAAAGTTTATAGCTGCGCCTTAACTCAACGTAGTTTTATCGTCATCTAATAGATTTCAAGAGTGGAAAGTACAGTATCAATTTACTCGTATTTATTTGTGTTTTATAAATAAAATTCGGCGTAAAGGTCGGCTGCGAAAGCGGTTGATTTTATGAGATGCAATTACAATTACCATAACTGTGTATGAATACTTAGCTATGAAATGAAATGTTATTAAAATTAAAGCTTCTATAGATATTAGAACACTCGTACGACGCATTTCACGAACACGTAGAATAAATAATAAGACATTTCAGATTCTATCGCATCGATTTTTTCATATTTTTTAAAATTTATTTATTTATTTTATTTCCAGTCGCATGAGTGTACCACGTACTCTACTTACCCTATTCGTATTTAGTTATATTTTATAAAACGCTACCAAAGTAAGGGTATCATAACATAGGTATAATTATTCCTTAAAAATATTAAATACATATAGGTTATTTTAACATAACACTGCATTGCCACGAAAAAATCCCACTTTCCACACCTCCTCTTTCAAGAGGAAAAATCATAGAAAGGCAAAATCGCGGGAAAAGTGGTATAGGATTTCATTATGAGTGGCATTGCGATGGGCCTTGGCGAGGTCGGGCAAAGATCATGGAAAGAATGCCACTCACGCTCGATCGCTTGACCTTTATGCCCCCATATTATTTGAATCAATGCTCTATCGCGCACGGTCCTTGAATACTTCTCTAATAAGGATAAGTTTCCTTATTGGTTCTGCGAAATTTAGGTCAAAACTTGGCATAAACGAAGTATACAATCATATTTAATGAAAGTAATATTTGATTTATTAACAATGTTATGATAGATAGGGTTAAGTTAAGACCTAATTTCACCACTCTCTGTTTGTTACTTTAACATCCCATTAAGTATATAACCAGTCCGTCATTAAACATAACGGGATGTTAAACTAACAAACAGAGAGTGGTGAAATTAGGCCTAAATATCGGAGATGAGGAGATTAATTCCGCTTCTTACATCAATTGAACAATTTCCTAAGCTATGTAACTTCATGCTAGATTCTACCCTAGCTAAATCGACATTCCGAGTAACAAATGAGGTTAGGTTTCAAAGAATATATTAACCTTTTAAAAAAATCCTAAGTTAATTTTGTCTGGTTGTTAACTCTCATATGGAATAGGCAGGCAGAGTCTTACACGGTTTCTAGGGTTCCTTCCCGCTAGATAAATGGTCAGACTTGAAAAGTTAGCGCAAAACTTTTTCTCGCAAAAAGTTCGAGGTTTATTTACGGGTTGTAACCGACGAAGAAAAAATATGTTAATGTTACAAATTTTGCTGATGATTGCGTATCTTCCTAAACTAAACGTAAACTAATAAAGATGTAAAGAATGAATTTATTAATGGGTATGTAGGCATTGAAGGCTTATTCCCAAACCTTGTTGCTTATAATATTCAACCAGACCCACCGTGCTCAACACAGATTTAAGAACTTTCATTGATGGGTGCCATTGTATTCACAAACACTAATATTACATAACAGTTATTGTACATTTTTATTTAACTTGCGTAGTTTTTGATGAAATCTTTATGTTGCTTCTACTTTAGCGACTTGTCTATGGCACAAACGCAAAAAGTCGGGGCAACGCTGCAATTTTAATGAAGACTCGCAAACAATCTTGTGAGTGCCAGCCCCTAGATTTTATGAGAGCGCGAACTTTAAGGAAAATTAGACACTCGTATAACGCGCGAAGGCCGACCCGCTGCCGTAGAATTAATTCCATTAATTACAGAGCCACCTGGCGGCAGGTATTTTGTTTACAATTAATCATTGTTTAAGCTTATGACATTGTAATTCAGGCGCTTTACGTGGTAATCACATTCATTTGTTTTACAAGGACTAAGCGTAGGTAATGGACGTAATGGGCTCTGTACACAAACGCCACCAGATTAGCCCGGCCTAGTTTTGGACAGCACGCTTGACCGGCGCTTACCTAGGTAGCTTAGATTGTAACAGATTTTTTTAAAGTAACGACATGTATCTCTTAGCTCATTTTGAAGAAATTAATTTCGTGAGTAGGTACCTATAATTTTTTTTTAATATATTTTAAGAATTACTTGTTTGTGTTAGCTGTATAATACAAACAAGTAAAACATTGATTAAGCACTAACACGGCCAATTGCAATTTTGACACTATAAAAACGCGATGTAATTTTTCTTAATTTAAGAAACGTTATCAAATGGCAATACTAAATTTTTTATCAGAAACAGAACTTTCAGCTGAACTGCGTTAAATAACCATAAATGAAAACCTCCTATATTTGTTAAAGTCTGTATAATGTGTTTGGATAAAGTTTGTTGTAGATTGTATTTGACAGTATCATTGTTTTAAGTTGATTTTGAAGACCTTTTGTTTCGTGAAAGCTCAGCGAAATTTCTTGGAATAATTAATGATACACTAACGTTTGAGCACTAGGCGTTGAGGCATAAACAGTTGCTGATGTTCTATAAATCATATAATTTAGGTTTGAGACCTTAATTTGTCTTTGGCTGCATAAGGTTATTATGATTTAGGTTAGGGTATGAGGTCATTTATAAGGTAATGTATACACTTCTACAACAAGATGTCTAATATATATGTAAATTGCCAAAGCTCTTGTCACTAAATTAAAAAGAAACAACGTTATTCAAATCATTAAAATATCTAGAAAATAAATTAGTATGGGATGCAATCAGTAGCAGTAATAGTAATTATGTAGGTATTAAAAATAGAATAGTTTGTTTATAGAAACTTCAAGTGCTTTGATTATGATGATCGAAAGCAAATTGAAACCCGTAAATTACGGTTATTTCGTGATCGTTGAATGTAGGTACTTGTAGTCCATTCCTACACTTTTGTAGCACGCGATAGTAAACAATTTATTGATCTACTGATCTATTGTCAGTTGATCCGATAGCCCTCGGGCTAATGTCGATTTTGTGGTCGTGCCAGCTATTATTGAAAATAAACTAACGGAATAAATAATATTAAGTCTACGAAACATTATTGTGAACATTATTTCCTTGATGGCTTATCATACTAACAATGTGCTTTTTGGAGAGAAATATGCCTTTTACCTAGATCAAAATAAGATTTAATTTTTTTGAAAATGAAGGAATGATTTGTTTTGTAAAAAGAACTATTACACAGATTTGAAGTCGTTACATCTTTATAAAATTTCAAGAATTTTTGTCCTTGGGCGGGAATGGAATCCGCAACCTCATGTATCGCAGGCGGACCTTCCGCTGCGCCACACAGGTCGTCAATATACTAAGTATGAATCGTTGCAGTTTTAACTACATAGAAAGCTATGAATTAACTGTATTGTTAATTATCCCTTTAATTATTACCACAACACGAGGCCATCTCGGCGTGGAAACCTGCAGGTGACACCACGACACTATTTGACACCTACTCGCGTCTATTTCTGAAAGGTTTTGGCTGAAAATTCGTTCAGAACCAGGAGTTTGACAAAGGATACTTTTTATACAAAGAAAATATCAAGCACGGGCGAAGCCGTGTGGCGGAAAGCTAGTATATCTTATTTTTTATATGTACATATCTACGACGTAACACACGTTTTCCTGGATATCTTTGTCATTCGTCCAAGAACGTTAACGTTAATTAAAAATTGTGCTGATAGTTGCTTTTTGCAATTGCAAAAGATGGTCTTTTTTCATTTTGTTTTTAGATAATAGATCTAGTACTTTAGTACTTATATTTCAACTTTGGGTCAGCCCATCTCTTCTTTTACTTAAGGTTTTGCAAACAAAAGTGTTTAGTTTTCGTACGATTGTATTGGTAGTTACATGCATGTACAATAAACTGTTGTTTTATTACAGGGTTATTGCAAGGTGTTCGCGATCGACAGCATGCCACCTAAGTAAGCTAACAGATAGTATGTCACATAGACCAAGCTTTCCGTATACTTAGGCCATCACACCCAACGCTTAACAATTGGTATGCATTGCACTTTATAAAATAACTATACATTCTCAAAGTAATATAAAATGCACAGCAGAGCTTTCACAATATTTAAAGTTATCAAACTTTTATTAGTTATAAGCACCTATGAACGTAGAAATCACCTGCAAATGAATTTATTCGACATAAAGCTGCAGCTTACTACATAGAATAATTATCGGAACTCTGGTGATATTTCATTAGTTCCAACATTTTCCTATAATGTCGCCTCAGCGATGGCCGTCTTGTCTATCTAACCTAATTATACGTGAAGAATGTCAGGAAGTCGTCGTCGTTAACCTTCCGAAATATGGGCAAATGTTTATGGCGGGGGGTTAAACTAGATTAGTGTGTGCCATGGCTCCAAACATTAGGCTTCCTGTAACTTTTATCACTTCAAATTAGTTACCAACATCAACTTTAACCCGAATAAAAACGTGTTGGAAACGAACTCCACTTTGTAGAGGTATCTGCAGAGATTTATGAGGCTATTAATTGTATAAAACAAATTGCTTTTTTGGCTTGTTCAGCTTTTAATTATCCGTTTATTTGAAAACTTCGTTTTATTTGGCATTCGAGCAACGTCCCTGCAAAATGAAATAACAGGACAGATAAATTGTTATAGATATGGTACCTAGCTTTGGCTTTAAAAGTTTAAATAAGTTCAGACAAATAGAAAATATATTTCGTTCAGCGTTGTGCCAGGCACGGTTACCTCGCACACGGCTCCTGCATTGTCATAACATGTCATTTCGTAGTTTCCTTTTTGTAAACCTAAGGCGGAAATTAAAGGCATCATCACGATGCGGCGAGCGTGCAAATTACCCCAATTTGTGTTGGAACATGATTGAAAAACAACTTGGCAGTTTGTTCGTGACCCGCCCCGGGGTAAGACAGTTCCGTGATTCCGTGTAGATAAATGCCATTCGTTGTTTGATTTACAGAATTACTTTCTGAATTTCATTTTAGGATTTTTAAATAATTGCGGACGTTGACAAAGATCCGTGGCGCAGGTTTACGTAACCGTGAAAGGTAGCGTAGTTACTGGAGTTACAGTCAGCTAGTTGAAAACTAATTTCCTGCTGCACAAAGCAATTGCCGGGCCTATGTGCGCTGTTCTAGCTAGGCAAAGGAGGGCTGGCCGTTATTTCTCTTAGATTGATCTCCATGCCCATTTACCGTTTTTGTAATTTATTCTGTTTCGTATTGCAATGAAGTTTTAAATTGCATAGTAGTTTCCAATTGGTGTTTCATTGTATATTCGAGAAGCCTGTTAATCGCTTCGGAAAATGAAAACAGTATTCTATTCTTAGATGCTTAGCTAAAGTTTGGTTTGATTGTTTATTGAAATTAATTTTCTGTTTATCGATTCTCGGAAACATTACAAAATTAATGTTAGGCTTGAGTTAGGAAATGATTATTTTCCTTCTTCTTGTGATTCATTTAGATTGTGGCAAACGTGACAATCTAAAAGAAGGGAAATTCTAGTCCCATCTAAGTCGGTGTTTATATTGATGTTTGATTATCGAGTCACTTGGCTAGGACCATAGGGATATATTCTTCTGAGGCTAGGACGAGTTGTCCAGTTGTTAATTTTAACATAAAATAAGAACTTTGATGCTTGGCGAAATGCTGGAATTCAAACTGTATTACTTATTTCCAAATAATATTTCTCATATACCTATAAATATTCTTCTGTTAGAATTTGACTTTTTAAATGGTCCCGTATGACCAGGCAACTTTTTTTTATGTACATTTAGCACCTAAATCCATCACACATATATAATCAGGTGATCGTACCTATTATCAAGGTATTCTTGTTATCCTTGACCCAACGTCCCTTCCAATTCGGAAATAAGGGTGCGGGCACATCGAGGGCAGACCCTCCCGAATTCCACCTCACTACACATAGCTATTATTATAAAACTGTTTACGACCACTTCAAGTGGATAATCTATAATTTATTTGGTACATTAATTACTGCGTTGCTATTTAAAATCAGCTTTCAATGGAAGTTTATGGGGCGTATTGGGGACGTGTAAAGTTGAATGCTATGCATATTTATTCCTTTCGCAGTTTCTGGCAGTTCGTCCGATAAATTAAATTATAGTCGTCTGCAAAAGCCTATGCGCTGAAATCTCAGGTCTTATTATTAAATAATAATTAAGGGCATATCATAAATAGGTCATGCGGGATTTTGAGTAATCACCAGGCGAGTTGATCGCAGTAAATAGGTACTTAGTTGGTTGACAACTCCGCGAGTAGAGATGGCGTGTTTCTATTCCACCTATAATGAACCACACGATTTTAGGCTCGTATCAAATGATACCTACATAAAAACACTAACCAAACAAAAGGTTGAAATCCATTCTTAGTGACAGTGGGTCAATGGGCGGGGTAGATTACTTTTATTAATTGCTACCGCGTCTATTTTAGGCGCCAAGGACATTGTCGTTTAGCGTAACCAAAACCCTGAGATATAATCGAAACAGCATAATTAATTAAATAATATGTATATTCTATTAAGTATATCAGAAATTTAGCACCCGTAACACTAGCTTATTATGGGTGTAGATGTTCCCGTGTGAATTGTCCAGAAATATTCATTTATTATTTATTTATTTATTTAATTGTTAGGTTTGAATATCTTCGCTATAACTAAATATTTACAAAGGCGGCAGCAACGTCGTTCTGGGTACTGTACCAAGTAACTGCATGCCTGGCCTGCGTGATGATTATGGAAGCCGAAAGCTTTTTATTTATTTTTTATATTAATTGGATTGTTTTCTTCCATATACCAATACCATCTTTATATAAAAAAATGAAGATAAAGACAAGTAAAGTTTTAAAAACCAAGGACTTGAAGAAGCACGATTAAGAATCTGCAGGAATAGTCTGAATAGAGTATATATCTACCAGCATATAATAGTACAAAATGTATTGACATAGAAGTAGCTAAACCCCACAGCACCCTATAAATTTCGGCTTCAATGGAGATCGTTTAGCACGATGTCACTACTTTTAGCCCAAATAGAGCGCGCTCGTAGAGTCAGAACGAAATGCCAGTCAACGGTACAGAATTAATTCTTAATGGACATCGGTGTATTTAAGCCGTCGTACGTACTCGTATCAACAGCGCTTTGTAATCCAGTGGAGCCAGCGCTGTCAATCGGATTACGATCGTTAAAAAACTTGCGATATTTTGTTAATCTCTTTGATGCAAATAAACTTTTGCTTACCAATTGCTACTAAATTAAACCTCAGTTATAGTAGGGGAGCCGAAGAGGGGATTTCGGGATTTACTCGAGCGCGTCAGATTAAGATACTGGAGATAGCTAGTACCCAGATAAGTACCTCCACCAAATATAAAAAATCTATCTATGTTCGAACGTGAATTATAAGGGAACAAAATTTACTTTTGTCATATTAGGCGCATCACTTTAGATAATTGTCAGATTAAGATATGGTAGAATCAGAACATAGAGATGAACCATATACATCTAAATCTGACGCTCTAACACCTTTAGAAATGCCAGTTTTTTTGTTCTTTTTTTTGATAAAAAATGAGTCGCTATTTTTATTTTTTTAACTTTTACGTACTTCCACCCCAATCGTGTAAACAATCAGATTTACAAACGTATATTATCAATCATATTTCCTAAATTATTTTTAGGTATGTAAGTATTTTAAGCTGATTTTCAATTTATTGAATCTGATTCATAGAATCTATCACTAACTGACGCGCTTAAGTACGTCCATACGACAGTATTTTTTTAAATAAGTTTTTATTTATCTATGGTCGCTTCCCCCACTGATGAAACACATCGGTCTCATAAAATTTTTTTCTTCTTATCATCTACCAAATGCAACCCAATAGGTCTCTTTGACGCTCGAGTAAATTCCCATTTAGCATCGTCGCCTCCCGTACTATTACTTTTCATTGCAGTTTGTTTCGAGTATAACATACAAAAACGATAATAGTTATGTTATAATAATGCTGCAGCGATTCGCATTGTTCATAAATTTTCACAGTCCACGATCCATCACATCAAATTTGGTAAAATGTTGAAATTAAATTAAGCTTTACGCCGCAAAATCCAATTTGGTTTTGCATTAATCTGAAAGGTGGATGTAAATTATATTTGTAGGAAGTGATATTTTTTGCTCCTTTTCAGATCATTTTATCGACAAGTAAGTATTAAAGTATAACGTATAATTTCAAAGTACCTACGTCTTGTAAATTTTATACACATAAATTATTGTATTTTTATTACCTACCACGGCTTAGCTTACATAATGATGAATTTTCTGTTATTAAGGTAGATGCATAAACTAAATTATAGTAGTTTCATTAAAATTAGAATGAATAGATGTTTTTACTTGAAAAAATAACAATCATCCACTAATTATTATAAACTTCATCAACTATTGTTACTTTAAATAATAGTGATAACGATAAATCGGAATTCTCGAGGGTCATACTTTTATTATTTATATCTACAAGACCTTGACACATTACCATGTGCCTGATTTGCATGTAGCTCGTAAAATCTTCCCGCGCCTTTGCACTCATATTTGAGCTCTGACGTCACTTTATTAGGGCGTCATTTTCAAAAGACCATTTTGTTGTAATGAAGGTCGAATAGAGGACGTATACGTAGTTCAAAGGACTGCTGATACGGTTGGCAATTCTTACCAATTATTTCCTTGAGTCACCTTGCTCGTAGATCTTACGCATTCGACACAACCAGCATGTGAAGAAATGAGAATTTCAAGAGAAAATGAAACATTTCATTAGAATAATTTCGTACAAAACCTGCGCGAAAATATGAATCGCCTACATCAGGCGCTACGAAATGCTTTTATTGAAATAACAAGAATTTTGGTCGGGAGCCTGCCCCGCGGCGCGCCGTGAAACAGCCAGCCAGCTTCGGGAGGACGCAGCTGAAACATGTTTCATTTTGCGAACGTTTCTGCACGGGAAAGGTCTGAAAGCGTGAAAACTCCTAATAATTAAATTATTTTGGGGTGACTTGATTATGTATCGCAGATTTTTGCGGGTACTTTGGGTCGGTCGGGAGTTCGTATTTTTAAGGTAGCTTTGGGTTAATTTTTCAGGCAAACCTTGTGTGTTTTTAATTATTGAGACTGATTTCGAGTAAATACATAAGTACTCATACTCAAGTCTCTTTTATTTTTTGTACCCTTATTATATGTAACTTTAGAAATTGGATTTTAAACATAAAATTCAACATATAATGTAAAAAGTGAAATTAAAGTATTGTGACTTTTTTCTGGTTTGCTCGTCTTGTTTGGCAATGAAAGAGTACAAAAATAATAGTAAAGAAAACAAACAAACAACATCGACATTATTTTGCGCTACGATTAAAGAATCGTAGCGAATCGATAAGCGTAAGCTCCTTATTTTATGATTCTAAAAGCATGTGCACTTTGATTTTTAAATAATTTAACCAAAATAAGTAGCGTCCCTTATGACAACAATAATAATTGTCAAAGTTATAATGATCACAGTACATGATTTATTAATTTGTCGATATGATTTAATGATGTGACGAGGTTGAAAATGCATCAAACATTATTTGAATGTTTCCTTGGCAATAAATGTGTCCGATCAGAAAGTCTGCTTTTATACATAAAATCTTTCCTGTGGTTAAACACTAAAACAGCTTGTTAGAATAATTTCCAAAATTATCTGAGAGCGGATGGAGTCAGCAAGGTTATAATGGCGAGGTCTGGACTCTGGACCTCTGGCGACCCGCCAACTACATCCCTCTAGAATGTACTAACATACATTATAGTTCATAATTAAACTATTGAATAGATTTGGTTTTAATTAGGGAGTAAAAAGGCAACGAATAATAGTGTAAAATATTATAAAATAAATTATTATTTAAGTGTAAATATTAAAATATTATTTATGGGTATTATGATGTTTGCCAATTGTGTATTCTTTTTCATATACATACATATGTCATGCAATATAATGTAGTTAAATATTTATAATAAAAAATAAACACTTGTGTGTGAGCAGACGAATTTAAGACTTGAGTATATAATAATATCTAATATTTTATATATACATTTATCTTGCATAACATATCTTTCTCATTATCTATAATAATCACAATTCCTATTCCTATTCTATTCTCGTGCTGCTTCAAGGCAGGTAGGCACTTCATTTTCAGACACAGCGTGAAAGTGGAGCTCACATTTTCAACGCGAGAATGGAACGT
This sequence comes from Chloroclystis v-ata, assembly GCA_963691955.1. Taxonomy (NCBI): domain Eukaryota; kingdom Metazoa; phylum Arthropoda; class Insecta; order Lepidoptera; family Geometridae; genus Chloroclystis; species Chloroclystis v-ata. Next base: position 11,812,077 of record OY829905.1, read on the forward strand.
TAATAATTGAATCGGTAGTTACGTAATTTCAGACAGTCCGTACAGTATGAGGAAGCAAAATAAAATACTATTTATTTCAGGTCATCTACTTCAGATAAATCTCACGCGAATAATAGGCATGTTTTCCGCCATTACAAACCAAAACTCTTATTAGTCTGTCTGACTGTACATGACTTAACTGCATATTATTCTATTTTTTAGTTAAAGTACAAAAAATGTTTCATATGTATTTTATATGTATGGAATTTTGTTTCTGGCGTCATTGGAAAATCATGTAACGTATGTTGTTAGGTCTGACGATTTTTGTACGTACTCAATTTTTTTTTATATTTACTAGAGCTAGGCTAGGCTCGCTAGGCCTCGAATGAAAAACCATAGCATACCTACTCCATGTATTAAGTTTTTCCGAAAACAATGAACCTATCAAGCCAGTTACAAAACTGGCATCATCGATGCAATCCTCAATATCGCTTTGTTTGTCAGTCCACTTTGACATTGATCTCTACCTCTGTTATTTGTTTTTGCACTGTTAAAGTTTCAAACCGCTTTGTTTTGTTTTTGTAGTTTGCTCTTTTTAATAGTTGTTTGACGTTTTCCCGATACGATGTATCCTGTTTTTCTGCGATGAAATATGGCTGAAAGCCAGATTTACTCTATTACAGTAAAATACTCCCACGTTATATAAGTGGTATGATGTCCATGTAAAGTGATGTTAAGCAAATAAATGTATCTTCTCTTATATAAAAATCAATGTCACTTTTCGTTCATGTAGTTTTTATAACTCAAGAACGACTGGGCTTGGTTTAGGTCCTTTTGAGACTTCCCTGGAAGATTTGAAAGGTGAGAAAACATGAGTATATAGCGAGCGAAGTCGTGGGCGGGTAATAGCGTATATAAGTAGAATTTTGTATGATTTCTTGGTATTCTAAGTTTTTTCTCAAAAAAATATTATTTTATAGTAAAAAAGTTAAATAAACCTATTTCCCAAACCTGCTTCACTCCCTGTTAGACAAACGTGCTTTTGTCGCTGAAATTCCATCGGAGCTCACCTTTTCGCAAACGATGGAGCTTCACTTTGAATAATGCTAATCGTAGGCTACTGAGTGAAACTGCAGTTTTAAATTTTTAATGAAACTGCAAGTTGTTTGTAAATTCTGTCTGCATGAGAAAAAATAACCACGTAGGTACCGAGTTCAAGTACGCCTTATATTATATGTATTTCAGAAATTTTAAACTCTTAAGAAATTTTTAAAATTTTAAATTTACACAACCTTACTACTTGGCTATGTTGCTGTGAATTGCCCAGTATTATTTATTTAAAAATAATTACGTAAATAACCAGCCATAGGCTATAGAATTCAGCTTTAGGGTACGAGTGACGTAGGTCGAGCCAAATCAGGAACCACAGCAACCTATCACACCGAATTTAATACCGACTTAGAATCATGCGTCAGCTATTGAATAATTCACCACTCTCTGGCCGAAATCACTTTTTAACTCGGGTTTCGATATAAAATATTCTTATGTTGTCCATAAATATGCACTTAGCTAAGAAAATATTTAGAAGCTGAATACTACCTTTAGCATGATACATGCGCAGTTGGCATATGTATCATGCTAAGATGAAAATAAGTAGATTAAATATGTGGTGTACTTAGTTTATTCATTATTTGTATTTATATATTTGTAAGTGTCCAAGATAATGTATATGGATTTGTAAAGTCTGAAATAAATGATTTTTATTTTATTTTTATTTTTATGGACGAAATGGAGGCCGTTACTAACAGAATTCTCACTTATTTCAAATGGAAGCGAATGGTACTACCATAACGATACAGGTTATAAATCGTAACATAAGAGCTTTTATAGTCATAATATAAGAGCTTTTATCCTAGGTTAGATACCGATCAACCAGCACTTGGCCAGCGTGGTGAAGTCAAGTCATCAAGAAAGAAGTCCCTGTATCCTATGTGTATGCAAGCAGTTTGCACGTAACTAATGGTGATTATATAGATACCGATCTGGATCATTATAATCGTACAACCGAATTACGAGTACAATTCTCCCCAATGAACCCAATAGATCTTAGGGATAAAGAATAATTACCAAGATTATAGGATAGGTCCATTGATGCTACAAGTTGGTTCATAAAACACTGATTCTTTGTCTTCTGGTAAATAAATATGTTAGTTGGTTTACGACATCCGCGGGTAGAGATGGGGTGGTACTATTCATAGGATACATTTCCTCCACAATGGATTTGTATAAACGGTTTGAATAGTTGATCTTATAAAATTGAATTAGACTTGAAATTAATCTGAAGCCTGTCCATTTAGCAAAACATAAAAAGCTGTCGCTGAGAGTTTATATTTTGAACTCTTAGTTTTATTTAGCGACAATAAAAATAAAATATTGCTTGACAATTTACACAGCAACATCTGATTGATTGATTCAGATTTTGTCCGTAAAATCACAAAGATTAACTTGGACATTACCCCGTGGTAAGCTCGTAGCATATAGCATTATATTCATAGATATGTTTTAATACAGACACTCGGAACAAATATAAGCAGATTTTACAATTTTTATCCCGAGGCGGGAATCGAAGCCACAACTTCTTGGATCGTAGGCAGACCTTCGCCCGCTGCAACAATTATGTTTAAAAGCCGTTGGCGTTAGTGCCTACTCGTACTAAATCCAAGCCGTCGCAAAGCCACTTTCCACCTCTAGAAGCTCGACATTTAATTATAACAAACAGCACGCGCCTCAACTTCTACGTAATCTAGTTACAGATTTAGTTTCAAAGCTATTTTAAGGCTAGACACAATTTACACTTAGAACTAGCTAGACTTTTAACGTTAGTATCTAATTAAATACGAATATATAAAATCTATTTTTACCTTCATTTATCGGACCAAGTTTATTATGTAAGCCTATCGGTTAAGTTTATTGTGTTTTGTTTTCCTTACTAGTTTGATAAACGCGAAAGTTTGTGAGGATGGATGGATGTTTGTTCCTCTTGCACCCAACTAATTAAGGGATTTAATGGAACTTAATATATCTTAGGCATCAGAATAACACATAGAAGCTTCTTTTAGAGCGGTAAAATCCGTTATAAGTTATAACCCCGACAAAACCACGGACAAAATGCATGTCTGTAATACCTATTACAGATCAAGACAATGGATTTGAAAATCTTTATAATAACTCATAATGTGAATTTCCGCAGAAACGCAATGCTGCTAGATTTTTCTTCAGGAATTTCAGGATAAGTCGAGCGAACCCCTAATTATAATATAATCCTACAATTCTATATTTATCGATAGGATAACAATCTTTAAAACAATTTAAACGCATTGTAAAATTCTTAAAGATGCCATTGTAATTTTCTTATTACTCACAGAGAACGGCCGATAGTGATCGATAAAATGCGGGACTCCAGCAATTTGATTCGAAATGTAGCTATTCCGCATAGTCCAGTAGCGACATCGCATTGGTTCAATTGTTAGAATGTAAGGTGATTTATGTAAAGGAATTCCTTTGATAGTATAGTAGATATTTTATTTGCAAATTGTTTTGAACACAGAAATTTAAATTATCGCATTCAGGCATATAATATTAGGGTTAAGAATTGAGATAATAATTATTAAAAAGGTAAAACAAGTTAAGTAATGTTTGTTGCTAATCCTATATCATGAAAAAAATTATAAAGATTTTTTAGGTAAGTTTAGGGAATTAACATAGCCAACTTTTAGCGCGGGAAACTCGATTATAAGCCACGGGGCGTATTAGTAGTTAAATAGAAACAAATCCATGATACCTAAAGTATGTGCACATTGAATCAATTCTCCAAAGATTAAGTATTCACATAAAGTAGCACAAATAAGGCTTTATAAGCTTTTAGCGTCAACCATCGTACAAAACCGCTTACAAATGACTTTTGACAAAATGGCATGTTCCCGTAAGCTGCGACACATTGCAGTTTCCCTGAATTGTTTGTTGTATGTAGGACGTATAGTTTAATAGTTTGTGAAGTCCAACTTGGCGCTGTTCCCTCCTACAAGCGCCATCTGCTGTTATGTACCAACAACAAAGGCCTTGGCGTCTCTCGAGTTATTGTGGTCCGTTCTTGACTATTCTAAAGATGTATGCTCTTCATGCAAATGTGTCTGGGAGTAACGCAAGTTACTGTCTGATGGAAACATTGTTGAACTATCTATCTTCAAATTTATAATTAAATGTAAGTACAAACCTACATTGTATACATATGAGGCGGGTAACATGCCGTTCCGCTAGTCAGTCTCTCCGGGAAGATGACGCTTGAATCTGTGCCGAAATGTCGAGACATTAATATGTTACACGATCATTCATATTAGTATAGGTAAACGGAAATCCACGAACCTTTATTAAGAGTACGTTGGATTTGGTCAATAGTTTCGTTCCAAAACGTGGGACTTCCTCAGGTCCAACACTGCAAGGACACGGATTACGACCGCTCGCCCGCGCCGGTCCGCAGTGCACTGCGAAACCGTTGACCAAATTTAATGTAGATATCAACTTTAACTCAATATAAGTGACTGGATGTATTTTAAATTTAAAAAAAAATGTTTTTATTTCAGGCCCCGCACCGGAGTGGTAGGAGCGCTGGTGACCATATCGCGTCCGCTCCTGTGACTAACCAGGCTTGTAGTCAACGGCACGGGAGGCGGATTGTGAGTTTACCCAGTATTTACTTCAACTTACAAGTTTTTTGCTCATGTGCCGTATAGCACTGCTCTAAGAATGATGAGTTAGAAATAAGGATATTCATGAGTGTCGGGTAAATACAATACCTACTCATAATGGTTCTTACGTAAAGGGTTAAACAGTAGGCACAGTAAGTTGGAAACTTTTTGGGAAGGTAAACCAATTGAATTTATCAAACAGGTTTGTGTAATCGCATCAGCTTTCGAAAATTCGACTTATTTTCCGATTGAAATGCCTTGAGTTTAAAATTAGCTGGTTTTGTTTGAGGTTTGCCCAAAAGGCAACGGTACGTACCTATTAGGTTATTTATTAGAGTCGAATGATCAAAGAGAATACGGGAAATGAATCGTCAGCCAAGCTCTGTTATTTAAGTCAATAACGAAGACGGTGTTGCGAAATAGATAAATAAACAGATATACTACAATTTTTGAATAAATTAACGTGATAATAATGCTGAATTTAAGGAACAATGATAAATAGGAAGAGCTATAGTTACCTAAGATCAAAATCGGTTTTTGTTCCTACTGTGACTATAGAGAGGCTAAACCCTCTTTACAAAGGCTGCGACATAACTACAACAAAAACTGACAGATAGCGCTTCTGTGACAAAGTTGGCCGCTTTAATCCTATTATGATGCATCATTCTCCGAGCTCGGCTTCAGTACACGAACCTCGCAGTGGTAGGTAGATACTTATGATGAAGTAGGAAGTATTGAGGACACTTGTTTAATTTATGAATTAAGATATAAATAAAAGAACGTTGTTTGTTGTCAATAATATGTTAGATATAATTAATTAATAGGCTCTATAATTTAAATAAAGTTTAACATCACACACAAAAACTCAGCTTAAGAGGCCTTTTACCGGAAATCGCGAAATTGTTCGGTTTTCTCGTCCTAATTCTATGGTTTACGTTAGTTGTTTGATATTACAATTACATCTTTATAATAGTTCGTTTTCTCCTCTACAAAAGTAGTAAGAAACATTTTAGATAACTTGTTTATATATTGAGTAATAATCATTCTCCGGATACATGTTTCGTAAAAAACGCTCGAAGACCTGTTTTCTTAGCTCTAATTTGTAGATTCTAACGAATATGGGCGATCAAACTAATTTTTATTATGTTACGTATATCCTATTCTTCATTTAGAGTAGAGAACATTTTCGTTAAATGCTTTTATTCTAAAGATATACCGAATTTAATATCGACCGAAAATGCTTCGAAACAAACCTCAATAACTCCGAAGTTCTAAATCAATGGGACGTCATATTTATATCAAAATATTTATCAACATTTGCTTAAACTATGATATTAATTTTAATTTGTAGAACGGTTTTGGTAATTTTTTATGAATAAAATAAAACTACCATAATTTAGTAGTTTTTTCATTCCGCCGGCTTTTTCCATTTAGTACCGCGCGAGCGCTTGTCGAGGTCGGACCTATGTCGGTTGTTCTTGAATAAAATATAGAAATATTTCGTAAAATGTCAGTGTGTGGGACTGTCAATTGCTGTAAAAACGCTGTTAGTGTGCGTGTATGTGTTATTGCGATACTACGACCGACATAAGTTGATCCGTTGATAACGATCAATTGTTATTTTTATTGATAACGATCAATTATTGTTGTTGCTGGCCTAAGAATTGTACCACTTGTTGCTGGCCTAAGAGTTGTACCACATCATTGTCATCTTGTTTAACCTTATTTATTTGGAGGTTATGCTGTAGGATGTGGATTGCATATCTAAAGTTATCTATCCTAATTAAAAAACAACAAGGCAACTTTTTTTGGTGAAACCGTACAACGACTAAATGTAATTATGCCTATGATTTTTTTAGATTATGACTAACTTGCCGACCCGCCGACAGCTGCGCTTGCGTTTTTACGTTATTTACTAGTTTATGTTTTATAGCCTTTTTCGATCATTTTACTATCCAATACTGAAATCATATTTTAAATCGGACCCGCGGTTCCTGAGTAGCACGTTCAAACAAATAAACAAGCAATCTCCTCAGCTTGATAATTGTAGTATAGATTTCCATAATATTTATTACAAAGAAAATATTCCGTAATTTTTTGTTCTTATTTTTACCGAGTATCCAATATGTAAACAAAAAATAATGTACCTTTCTAATAAATATATTATTTATTGTAAACATTAAATATGTACCTTTCTAATAAATACAGGGCGTCCCAAAGTTATGGGCCATGGAGGGGAAGTACCTTAAATATCGTAGATAGTGAATTTTGCTCAAACAAGACTTCATTTTATTTTTAAAAGTTAGTAATTCTGCATTCATTGATTTTCTAAAAATTACTTGCTTTGTCTGGGAATCGAACCGACTTACATGTAGAAAAAAAATACTCGATTTTTATGATACCAATCGAAAGAAGAGCTAAAAAATAATAAGTCTGCTTAAGTAACATAGTATTTTAAAAGAAAGGAACAACGTGAAATTAATTATTTTAATCAAATAAAAAACATGAAACATTTTTTTTTGTAAATTAATTAATTAAATTACTTACTTTTTAAAATAAAATGAAGTCTTCTTTGAGCAAAATTCACTATCAACGATATATATGGTACTTCCCCTTCATGGCCCATAATTTTGGGACGCCCTGTATATAAAATAACACCCCTATTCACGTTCCCACTGCTGGGATAGGGACTTCTCTCTTGACGAGATAGATTAGGCCTTAATTCACCACGCTGGCCAAGTGCGGGTTGGTTTTTTAGGGTTCCGTAGCCAAATGGCAAAAACGGAACCCTTATAGATTCGTCATGTCCGTCCGTCCGTCCGTCCGTCCGTCCGTCCGTCCGTCCGTCCGTCCGTCTGTCCGTCCGTATGTCACAGCCGTTTTTCTCGGAAACTATAAGAGCTATAACGTTGAAATTTGGTGAGTAGATGTATTCTGTTAACCGCACTAAGATTTCAGAAAATAATTGAAAAAAAAATCATAAAATTTGGGGGTCCCCATACATAGGACTGAAATTTAAAAACTTTTTTTTAATCCAACCCATACGTGTGGGGTATCTATGAATAGGTCTTCTAAAATCATAATAATGTTTCTAAAACCATTTAATTCTAAACTTAATAGTTTGGACGTGAGACTCTTCCAAAGTGGAAAACAGAGTGTCCCCCCCCCTCTAATTTCTAAACTAAGAGGATGATAAATCTAGAAAAAATATATATTGTACATAACCATAAAAACTAACAACGAAAATTGGTTTGAACGAAATCTATCTAGTAGTTTTTTTATAATACGTCATAAACTATTTCATATAAACAATTGCTGCGGAAGCCTACATGGGCGAGTCCGACTCGCACTTGGCCACTTTTTTTAATATATAAATGAAATATTTTCAATAAGTTCGTAATAAAATAAAAATAAATATAAAGTTCGAAACTACAAAGATAATACCTAAACATAATGATAATAACATGGTATATTTGTGTTTGAATAAATAAAAGTTTCGTTAACGAAACTTTTATTTATTCAAACACAAATATACCATCTAACAAAACAAGCAACTTAAATATATATAGGTAATATAATTTATTTGTTTTGTTATAATTAGAATTTGTATTTAGTCCGTTCAATTTAGACTTTCGAACTTACATAAAGTCCCAACATTCGACAAAAAAAAACATTTAATTACAAACCTACACATCAAATTTCAATTGTACTTAATTGATTTCAAATAATCAATCAGATTTAAAATGAATATTGATATTATTAAGATAAAACATAATTGATTCAAATATTGAAATAAAAATATCCGCCATTTTGAATTTAGGAAAATATATTAAACACCTATCAATTAAATAAAAACATTAATATAATAATTATTTCAGAATGAAACTGAAAAAAATCCACTCAATAAAATGGAATTTATTCGATGCCATTTTCTACAGATCTAAAATAATTATTAGTATATTTGTATGTTTTAGATCGACGAAGTATCAAGATCATTTAGTATTTTTCATAGAATTCGCGTGACGCGCCGGTCACGTGGTGCATAAAATATCCGATTTCGCAAAACTTCAAAAAATTAACAGGGCTCTTAATGTAAAAGTTTTGTTCGAGATACCTATAGAGAGGAAAAATATTATAACTTTTTTAAATGTGATAAAATAATTTCCATGAAATCATATTTACATGTAATGTTTGTGATGCAGAGGCGTGGGGCGCGGCGCGTGGCGGCGGCGCGGGCGCGGGCGGCGCGATGAGGCGGCGTGCGCCACCATGACGCTGCCGCCGCCCGCGCGCCCCGCGCACCCCGCCGCGCACCGCGCCATGCGCTACTACCGCATCTGGATCTACGCCTGCAACGGCGCGCTGCTGCTCGGCGCGCTCGCCTTCTGCGCCGCCGCCGGCCGCGCGCTGGCCGACTACCGCCGCGCTCTCGTGCCCGGCCTCGGCGCCGCGCAACCCGGCTTCCTCTACGGATACGCAGCGCTGCCGGCGCAGGCGGGCCTGCTGCAGCTGCTCGGCTGCCTCGCCGCGCTGCGCCTCTCCGAGCGCATGCTCAACGCTTACTGGCTCGCGCTCCTCGCCCTGCTCGTCGGCGACGCCGCCATAGGGGTCTACTGGGCTTTCCGATTTGAAAGAGTCTGTCGTGAGCTACGCCCCCAACTGCGTCTGCGCCTCGCCAAGGAGTACGATACCGACATCGAGTTCACCGAGGCCTGGGATCGCCTCCAGAGAGAGCAACGCTGCTGCGGAGTTAACGGGCCGGCGGACTTCGCAGCGCTGAACAGGACGGTGCTGCCGCCCAGCTGCTGCCGCATCCCGGCGCACTCGCCCGCCTCCGCGCCCGCGCTGTTCGGCGCCGCCGCCACCGCCGCCACCTCGCTCGCTCCCTTCACTCCGGTGCATTGCGCTCCGCATACGGCCGCCTGTGCGGAGCGCTTACTTGTCTGGCTGCGAAGGACTGCTGACGCGCTGTTCGTGCTCGGGTACTGCGTTATAGCATTTCTAAAACTGTGCTTCCTCGGAATCCTCCGGTACGAGATAAAGGAGATGATTCAAAAGATAAGAATTCTACGGAGCGAGCTCAGTGCGGGCGAGCTGATGGACGGGAGCCCGATCCACGGCGGGCCGCTGTCGCAGACGGTGATCGTGAACGCGGTGAACGCCAACGGCGGCGTGCGCGCGCACGGAGGCAGCCCGGAGAGGGAGGCGCTGCTGGGGCGCGGCTCGGAGCCGAGCGTGCGCCGCAGCATCCACGAGGAGGCGCTGGGCCCCAAGACCATCAACGGCAACAACAACTGCGAGATGCGCGAGCTGGCGCGCGGCGAGTACCGGCCGCTGGCGGCGGACAGTGCGGCGACCCGGATCTGACTAAGATGTTACCTGGAGCGGCTGTTTGGGCGGCGATGGCGCTCGTTCCCGGCGGCCGGCTTCGAGGCGGAGCTGCCCGCGGGCGCCGTGTGCGTGCGCCGCACGGCGGCCCGCGTGCGCCTCGACCATCGCCGCCACACCCGCTCCGAGTTCGAGCTGTGAGCGTCGCCTCACTGCTCGGGAAACACCACTGTCAATTGTGCGAACGTTCGGTGTAGTTACTAATGTTCAAACTGTCGGATATAGATAGATTTGTGTTATGTATTAACTGTGAATATTCGCATGTTGGACGATTTTCGCGTATACGTGATGAAGTGAATCGTTACCACGAGCGAGGCTTGTGTTTAGTTCCTACGAGTTGCGGATTCAAGTGGGTTCTTACAACCTATTAACTAGATAGTCCTTTATTTTACGATCCCTTATATGTAAGCATACCTACCTAATGGTTTTCATCAGAGTGATATGCCAGTGTGTGTGTGACGGTGCGTCGCGGGCTGCAGCGGACAGTGGCCTGCGGTGAGGCGACTATCGACAAGAGCATTCGACGTGAGATGCTCCGGTCCATTCAATTGAATACACTACAAGTATCTATAGCACTGAAAATGGGAATCAATATACACACTTACTTTGATATATTATCCTAAGATCAGTTTTGATTATATCTGACTATACCTACCTACAAATTTTCTATGTTCCAAAAATGTAGAAAACTTAATAAAAGTGTTATTGTTTCGAGAATTCTAGATCTTAATAGCTTGAAACTGTACTTCAGTGATAGGTACCACCAGAAAACATGTTTTTCATTTTATAGTAAAGATATACATTTATTATTTTACGTATGCTTTAATTTTGAAGCTTTGAAATATCTAGGCATGATTGTAGAGTTTTATTTTTAATTAGTAATCAATTGCACATTATTCTAAACTAACGTAGCTGTAATTTAGAATGTTTCTACAGCTTTCTTAGCAAACAGCAAAATAGGTTTTACTTTATTAATATAATTTTAAACTCACTAGCCACATAGATAAACTAAACTTGGAAAATAATATAATTATTGTCAAGTAACAAACAACATGCAAAGCTTGATTGTCAATAAGAGATAAACACAACCAGGGCAAACTAGCCAATACGATTATAGAATAAACCTTCTGGTATCGTTAATTCTATGCTATCTCTACATTATCGAGCTCTACTTCTAAGAAAATTTTCGACGATTAATTAAAAGTTCTTACCTATATATAGCAGAAAATTTTCGTAGTATAATTCTCTTATTTTAAGTTTTATTCACAAAATAGGGTAGTTAAATATTCGGTTTATGTACATTTGTAACAACTTCTGCATTTGTGTAGTATGTAAACAACGTACATGAACAGATAAACATACATAGTACTGATATGAGCTTATTGACGTAGTGCCTACAGTTATGCTTGTACCAGTATAGACCGAATACATGAGCATAAATCTAGAAACATCTATTCAATTTAACATCTAAGGAAAACAACTGGACACAATTTCACAAAAACTTCAACCTGATTTTCAATATTAAATTGTAACATAATAAGATTGAAAAGGGTTGCATAAACTAATAATTCAAAAGTATTAAATCAGTTTAGTTTCATGTTAACTTGAAAAATAAACGAGCTCACCATTATTCCGTGTTTGACACAGATTAAATAACCACTAGATGCCACATATGAATACTTTTGTTCCGATTAAAACGCACCGAAATTGGAGGAAGGCGCGGGTTGCGGGGACTGGAACAAAGGCGTTGTGATTGGCTATTTCAAGGTCGCACTTAGGTCGCGGGTTGGGATCATTGAATGAATTTGTCGATAATTAATTTCGATGATTCGTTTTAAAATTTCATATTAAAATTAAAATAGCATCATGTAGGTAGGCAGATATGTATTTATTTTTGGAATACACAAATCTGTAGAACTTAAAAATTAAAAAATAATATTAGAAAAATGTATCACTAATAATTCATATTACTGAGTAAGTACTCTATAAACATATTTAAACGGTTTATTGATAACTTATTTATTTTTACATACAATAATACCGAGAGACCCGCTTATATACGTCGTCTATCATTTTTAACGATATCGATTAGAATTTACAACACTAACGTTACACGTGCTTTCGCCGAGAAGGACAACGAATGCAATAAGCGCAATGCGGAAAAGAGACAAGTGAACGTCCTTCGTACGAGTAGCCATTATAAGCTGACCTCTTCACTTGCGTTAGACTATAGAAACGTATATGAAGTTCACGGGTCTGACACTTGGTCGCAACTAAAGCCGTGTTTCGAGGCGGGGCTTTAGATATGGTTGGTTTAACCATATGTTTGGAGCGCGGTCGTCGCCTGTTATGAGGTATCTGGTGGTTATTAATCTGTGGTGTTTGACCTTTGCTCGTAAAGTTTTTTTGAAACTTGATTCAAGAATCTTTGAAGATGTCATAATCTAAGAGATGTGTGTAGCAGACAGTGCGCGCAGTATGAAATTGAATAAAGACACAATGTATTTAGGTAATAATAAAGGCTGTGTCATATAGAATAGGTTAAACCTATTGAAGCAGCGTGTAAGCGCCGGGTGCGGAGGACTGAAGTGGCGCGCGGTGCCTCGCTCAGGCGAACTTCAAGACCAGATTACTTGTTCACATTATTCCGTTGCTCTATGATCATGTTCAACCCAGTATTGTACCTACATACATATGTATTTGTACCTATTATAAAGTAAATTTATAGATATTAATGTATTGACGAGTATGGAGTTTTGTTCGCTTAGAGTAGGTATAATATTTTGTGAATTTATGCAGAAACATAGTTTTTTAATATTGTTGTCACATAATAAATGTACCAATCTTATAAAATTTGTACCTATATTCGGAAAGTTGAATAATTTGTAGCTAGGATCCAATCTAAGTCCTGCATTTCTTCCAAAAAATCTATAAAATGACATGTGCCTTGGCTTGAAAAATTGTATAACTGACGTTATGTTTATTGTAAACTAATTATTATAAATAAATTGAATTACTTATCTCGTCTCTGATGTGCTGCCTAGTCTGTTGGACCTAGTCTAAGTTAAAATTGCAAAATCATCCGACAATTTGTAGACGATTAACGGTTTAAAATGTTTTAACATCTATCCATGCAAAGAGATGTTATTTTCAGCGTGCAAACATCTTTAAGCGTGGCTAAAGTGGGCACTCAAGACTTTTGCTGTCCACCGTCTGCAATGGGTAAAATGTAAACCCCTTTCACAAGAGAGCCACTTTTAAAAAGTAAATATTAACTTGCAACAAAAAACGACTCTAGTGTCTAATTTTACTGTGAACTTTAAAACCTTGCCCCATTTCAAATATTTACAAATTATAACACCAATATTTTTATCTGCCTACATTCGCGATTATTAAAAAATATAAAGATTGTGACATTCTGGGCCTACATATGCAAATAATACCAGCTTGCGTTCAGAAAAATACTAGATCTCACATGTACTCAATAAGTCAAGAGCAAGTATATTTCAGAAAGCAATTTCAATAAACGTGTGCATCGCTCTGAAAAAGAACGCGAGACCTTCACAAATCAATATCGTGGACACGATTGACTGGGCAGGTTGAACCTTTTGTCTATTTACTTTAGTTATTAAAATAAACGTATAGTAGAGTTGTTGCAACTTTCCGAGGGTACGCACTAGGCGACTGAGAGCTAAATATTATCATAATAAATGCATTGAATAAAGAGTTTGTTAAAATGTTGTCTTATTTTATTTACATCCGATGTATTCTAACTTAAATTCTAATACTAACTTGTACATCCTCAGTAGTTCTAAAGGTTCGGTCGACGTTGGCTCCGCCGATAACTAAAACGTCTCCGTCAGCATGAGTTGCATCAAACAATGGCATATCTTGATTCGCAGAAGCACGTCTTTCACAAGAACTGTGAAAATGTCTCTTTGGTCCACTAGACTTGCCTAAGCCGAACCCAATATTGAGAGCCCCCAATGAATCCATCTCGATTCTTCTATACTGAACTGCAATGTTTGCTCCAACTTTAGCGTTGTTTTTGATGAGTGCAATGTCTGAGAGTCGTTAAGGATGAAATTGTAGCAATTAGTTACATTGCAATCGTTAAGAACGCTGTCATTTCTTAACATTTAATTTGAGACAAAATTACGTAGCAACGGGCGGACCAAGGTTTCATTAAGGATTTAATGGATGCGGAATTGTGCCGAGTATTAGGTGTCTACGCACCGGGATGAGGTGGTACTGTGAACTTATCCACTTCATAATTCATTGTATGACGAGGAAGCAAGAGCTTAAAGCCTACTTAACGATCCAGGTCAAAAGGTTTCCGGTTACCTTAAAATGAGAATATGTGGGAAGAAATGTTTTCATCTTTTTGCTTAAGTAAAAGGATACTGGTGTTAAGAGATGCTCCACCTGTAGCTTTTGCGACTGCAGCGAGGATAAATGGTGTTACTTCTTTACCTTGTATGCTTTTCAGTTTTGCGTCAGCTAAAGCTTTGTTTATTGCCTCATCTATTTTGGATTCTGGAAAAATAAGCATAGCATTTTTATTTTAATGGATATTGCTGGACAATTCTCACAGCAACATCAAAATTTATTGTCACGTGTCACGCGGGAATCGAAACCGCAAGCTTTTGTGTCGCAGGCTGGGACACCTATGATTTGATAATTTATGTAATTACTTACAGTTATTGAGATTTGGAGTACCCGATTTACATACATAAAGTCAAACAAAACCAATGCAATCTACCTAACTATGATAAATATGATAATCTACCTAGGTAGATATGGAAAAAATATAATATTTTGACATTCGGTACACTATCCACGGATTTGTGTAGAAAAATATTTTCCTCTACAGCGTGTTTCGTATAACGAGGTTTCGCGGCAGTATTACAGAATCAGGTGTTGCATACGAAACTGGCTGGTAGATCTACCAAGCTTTTTATTTTTCTGAATCTATTTTTTTTAGGTGAAAGGAAAATCAGTAGTTTTTTTATGTTGTATATTCGTGACTAAATTGTTTGTACTGAATATAATAATAGATAGATTTTAATGAATTCACAAAGAACAACACTCGTATACCTACTTCTTTAAACTTTTGTTCAAGGCTTCGATAAAAGTAAAGGAACCTACTCAGTTAAGTGTAAAATACTTTTCATCATTATTATCTTGTCAATAAAGGTGCATTTGGCTATGAAATTATTTTACATTAACCTTCATACATACTACTTTACTTTGTATAACTGAAAGAGACTAATATTTTTCGCATGTACCAGCATGGACTACGGCACTAGTAATCGTTAAAAAATGCGTAGAGTGATAAAGGCGTTTCCTACCGTCCATAGCCTGCTCCTCTGGTACAGGCACGGCCACAACTATCCCGGAGCTAAGGCCCAGTTCCCGCGAGGCGTGTAAAACGCGCGCAGCCTGGGCGGCGTCCGCCACCCGGTGCGAAGCTCGGTGTCCTGAACGCCGCGTGTAAAACGCTGGAAAATCGTGCGTTTCTCCAAACGCACATACACATACTCCTTGAGTTTCCTACAAAAAATTTTTTCTAAGTAACAGAACATAGTTAATTAACCAATAGTTTTATTAAAACGAAAGAAAGCTTAAGAAACTATATTATTATGTATTACATCAAGGTAATGACGCGCGAATCACGCAAACATAAAAAATACCTTGCACAAGACATATAAAGTACTTACAAAATAATATTACAGATATATTTTAATTTAAAATAAATAAAATAAAAAATGTTGCTTGGTAATCTATGTAGTTGTTTCGTAGAAAGATAATATTATATCTAAGAATCAAATTAATTACCAAATACTCAAGAGTTCTTCCAATATCGAGTATGGACTTGACCCCGCTGCAGACAACTAGCGTCTTGCTGCGACCCAGCTCATTCAGATCTGCGGAAACGTCCAGTGTGGATTCCCCTTCGCGATGAACTCCACCTGAAATTACATAACGACGATAGAATCGGAGTACCTACCCGGAGTTTTACTTGTAATCTACTTATAAGCTTTTCAATAAAGAGCTATCACCAAAACATACGAGTAGGTACATAAAAATAAGCCCCATTTCATTATTCAACATTCGAATTTCGTTCGAATATAATAATACTCTAAAACCATGAGATTTATAGCTACCTCTATGGTTTTCCTTTGTTTCGACAGGCAATTATACGCAAACATAACAAAGGCATAAAATCTTCATAATAACGTATTGTACTCGTATAAAAGCGTTATGAATTTCGGAATAGAAATAATAAACGTTAAATTGGCACAGAGCTCTACGATTTCCGCAATTTGAAAATTTCCCGACCATTTGAGTAACTTAAATAAACGTAACTTTTTAACTTTAATTTGAATAATATTTACATTTAGGACATCGTTTGTAGGGGCGATGTATCTTTGTGAAAATCGGGGTTAGTGGACCAAACGTGCTGAATAATTCCGAAGACTTCGTTAATTGATAACGGAATAGGTTTAGGGGCAGGCGTTGGCAATCAGATAAGTGCAGTGGGCAGGTTGTAATCGAGTTAGTGAGCGTCCATAGTGGTTAGTTACACAAGATCGTTCGAGACTTGGGCGGTTTTCACACTACAACCATGCCGCAACATCCCAGCTACTATCATACGCGCGTAGATGCATTTCTGTGTGTTTGGATTGGTGCGATTTTTCTATACAAACAGAGGTATCGATAAGCATAAGTTAGAACACGAATGCTCACATAATGTAACTTAAAAATTAAATCAAATAAACATATGTATACATGTAGGTACTTTAGGTTGATGAACCTAAGTCAGGCGGCAATGTCTATCCAACATTTATACATATTGGTGTTTAGTAATCTTTCTGTCAGACTTCTAACGATGGTGTTATTACTCGAGTAAACCCTGGACAAGAAGCCTGCTATCCTTTTACGCTGAATAGCATTAAAGGAGTCGATCCGAGCTTCCGTGTACATCTCAGAAGCGCTGCAGAAGCGCTTCAGGCCCATGAGGTGTCGGAAAATGTTGTTTTAGGTCACTCGGAGACCATTATGCGACTTTTTGCTGTACTCTGTCCAGAGCTGCATCGTATAAGCGTTTAAAAACTACCTAACAATCGACCATCGTAGAAAATAATTTATGTCCATTTATTTGTTGACTAAATGGGTAAGAATGACGATGGCTACTCTATTTAGTATAAACTCAGTAAGGTATTATAGTTTGTTTTGTATATGTAATAAGAAAGTATGCAGACATGCCATGAGCTATTGTCGCAGGTGACAAATCACGCGCCAAAGCGAGGAAATTCCACTAGCCGATTCCAATTGAACGCTCTACTGACATTTTCACCGGGCTACATTTCATCGGAATAGCTGGTTTCTGAATTACAGAAGCACTTCCATTCTAGCCTTGTGGATTAATAGAATTATTCGCGGTGCGTTTTCTGCTCACGATAACGTGCCAAAACGGAATGGAATGATCTCAATCCCTGGATAAGCTGACGGATTTACTTTCAATTAGTGTGGATACGCTCTACAAAGGACAGCCGGCTCAAAGTCATTGCTACTCTCTTCTCGGAGCCATAAGTATTACGGGGTGTAATCTGTTTAGGTTTTTCACAAACGAAATAATCGGAATAGAGTTCTCGAATTATTAGGCATAAAATCGAAAAAGACGAGCATTGTACAAAATACTATGGTTATCTAACTATACGAATTTTTAAAATTATTGTTCCTGGCGAATAGACAACAAATAGCCTAAATCATAGCAAGATTGGTCATGTAGTAAATTAAAACATTAATTTAAAAAAAGTAGCCAAGTGCGAGTCGGACTCGCCCATGTAGGCTTCCCCAGCAATTGTTTATACGAAATAGTTTATGACGTATAATAAAAAAACTACTTGATAGATTTCGTTCAAACCAATTTTCGTTGTAAGTTTTTGTGTACATTATATATTTTTTTAGCTTTATCATCCTCTTATTTTAGAAGTTAGAGGGGGGGACACACTCTGTTTTCCACTTTGGAAGAGTCTCTCGTGTAAACTATTTAGTTTAGAATTAAATGATGTTAAAAACCTTAATATGATTTTTGAAGACCTGTTCATAGATACCCCACACGTATGGGTTCAATGAAATTTTATTTTTAAATTTTCGGTTCTAAGTATTAATTTTTTTTAAAAAATTGTATGAAATCTTAGTGCGGTCAACTGAATACATCTACCTACTAAATTTCAGCTTTATAGCTCTTATAGTTTCGGAGAAAAACGGCTGTGACATACGGACGGACGGACGGACGGACAGACGGACGGACGGACATGACGAATCTATAAGGGTTCCGTTTTTGCCATTTGGCTACGGAACCCTAAAAAGTGATATTATTTAGAAATATGTATACACATAGTTTAAAATCAGCGAAACCATTGTCATGGGAATCGATTTACATTATTTTTATGTAAGTATATTTTTTTATGTACATAATACTGTACCAGGGACACAGTATTGACACATTACATTATTGCTTATGGAAGATACAAATAATAGCCCTAATCCACAAACCATCACCGTAGTACTCACCAACGCCCCCCGTCACAAATATGGGTATGTCCGCTAACTCAGCCGCGATGATAGTTGCAGCTACAGTTGTAGCCCCGTCCAGCTTGGCAGCCATTATAGGAGCCAGGTCCCTTCTAGAAGCTTTTACCACTCCCTTGGCTTTCGATAAATATTCAAGTTGCTCTTGCGTGAGGCCAACGTTCAATTGCCCCTTAAGTATGGCTATTGTTGCTGGTACTGCGCCCTGAAATCGTTTGAATTTGTTTTTAGTGATAAAATGGTATGAATAAGATTATAAACTAAGACTTAAACCGTCTCTAATATTTATAATTTTTCAAATGTACAATGGCAGAATTTAATAACGATTAATAGTAATACGAGATTTAAAGTCTGCCCTACTCGCGAAACTGTTGAATTTAATTATAATTTCACGTAGCTAGCTACGAATGTCGTATAGGTCGGACGGTGTAGCACTTTGCTACGAAAACATTTATTTCGTCAAACATATCCCGGTAAATCTTTTTACATACGAAATCCGGCTACTACGTTGTTATTTATACTACTAATTACTGCGATGATATTGTTCATATGCAAAAAAATATGTACCAATAAAACCTAGCTATGGCGTGCGGACTGCTAATAATATCTTACCTGATTTCTAATGATATTTTCAACTTCCACAGCTGTCTCCAAGTTCTGAGGATATGGCATTCCATGTGTGATGATAGTTGATTCCAGAGCG
The DNA here is from genome assembly GCA_963691955.1 of Chloroclystis v-ata. Lineage (NCBI taxonomy): Eukaryota > Metazoa > Arthropoda > Insecta > Lepidoptera > Geometridae > Chloroclystis > Chloroclystis v-ata. The sequence continues at coordinate 11,831,493 of OY829905.1, forward strand.
ACTATGGGGAGGTTCCTAACTTTGGCTTGCTGAACTTCGTCGGAAAATACAATCGTTGATGATGTTTTCCATCTCCGCGAATAACCATTAAGTCGAGGACTCCTTGGTAAGAACTTAAGAAGAAATGCCATCCCGATATCTAAAAATAGAATCAGATCATTAGCGAATGCTAAATTACGCTGGTATAAACGAAATGAAACGTTTCAGTGCGACTGCAAATTAGTTTTGTTGGCACGTAGGTTATACGGTAATGAATTTATCTCGTGCTTTGCAACTTGGGACGCTATCAGTAGTCTGATTATACTTTTATTGTTTACGTGATACAAATTAGTTTTAAAATATTTACATGTAGGGTTATGTAAAATAAGAAGTATTTTTTGGAAAAATATAACAAAATTTTAAAATAACTGTAGTTAATAGTAGGATTTATTATAAAGCAATGAGATACTGAATTTAATTATGAATGAGAGAGACCCAATTGGCAAAACTCATCCTAAGTTTTTTGTTCGTTCAAAAGAGAAAACCTATAACATTTAACCATGGATTTAAGCATGGAGTTTTGCCAATTGGCTTAGATTAGAGGGTCACGATGTATTCCTTCGTGGTTAAACACAAATTTGGAGACTACCTTTTGATTTAAACTAAAGAGCCAACTCAGTAACTCTAACCACCATATGCATAATAATCACTTCAATTAACATGCAGTTAGCATTCGATTGCCATTTGTGTTGGTTAGAAAATGATAACTATATTTTAGGCTAGCACGTGCTTGCTATTTTTGTTATGCATAAGAGGGTAACTTGTTGACGCTCGACTAAGCTAAAAGGCAATTTAATTAAATAAAGTTTTTATGCAGCAGTTAATAAAACTGTATGCATAGAGAATCATATCACAAGTTGTAGGTACAACAAATTATTAAATTATTCATTTTCCATTAGCACAGCAATAAAATGGAACAAATGTGAATAGAATAAAGGTGTCACTGTAACTGTTGAACCAGTTTTATTCGTTTGTTCCCGATGTTTATTTGTTTTTAGAATACATGTTGTTTTTCATTGTTTCGTCGGTCACAATTTTTGTTTCAAAAGAATTTTTTTTTAAGTATTGTTAATAGAACGAATACCTAGGAAATTTTAAAACGAAATGGTAGCTTTAAACTTTTGTATGTTTTGAAAGGATTTAAGCATCATTATGACGTTAAATGCCAGTATATTCAAAATTACTGAATTTAGGTTTTTAAATTCCTTGCCTACCCATATTTTATACTTACCATTATTATAACCTTCCATGAAAAGAAAACTAAATAGGTACTTAAGTTTTTTTTTAAACTATGAGTTTATCCGGTTTTGTCTTCGATGCGACATGTAGTTAAATAATCATCTTCACGTTTTCTGTCTAAATTGCGTTAGACAAAATCCATTACCATAATAAGATAAATAAATAGAACCATTCCGTACATGGAGTTGGAGAAGTATTGTTTTCCCAATGTTTTCCTAAGGAGCACGTGCAAAAGATTAGGTAATATCCGTTCCTTAACCCCTCAAGGACTAACATGGCTATTTTTAGAAGCGGCGGCCTGCGGGCATTTTATCCTGCATGATCTTACGTAGCAACCGTTCCAGTAGAATATTGTGTAGGTATGCCGATTTTGTAATACTATGATAGTCATGACTATTAAAGTATGTTTAAAGGCATTGAACTTTCTTTTGTTATTTGTCTTGTACTTTTGTGTGTATTTCTTCTTTTTTTGTGTATTTCATCGACTCCCATAGTTTTTTTGTGGAAGATCTTGTCAAGTTTAATGTCATCCAATAACACGACATTGGCGGTTGACGGCAAAATACCAATAGCCAGCCAAACGTCTCAGAAGAAGGAATCTATGGAATGGCCCTAATGGCCCTAATGGCGTGTATACCTACATGTACAGAAAGTGACAGTAATGATATCGAAGAAAGGCACGTGTGACAGTAAAAAAAAAAAAAAAAACAAAGCCAAACTGATCTATTGGCATATCTATTTACATTCTTTAATCTAAGCCAAGAAAAGAAAAAAAGTGATTGGATTAAATTTTCTTTTAAATACTTTTTGAAAAAAAAAGTTAAAACTTAAAAAAAAAAGTTACTAAGAAGTTTCATTAAGGAGTGAAACTTCTTAGTAAACCAAAAAAACTAGAAGCAACGAAACTCGCCAGCGAAACCTCTTTGGATACAAATTAATCCATTTGGATCCAGTCTACTAAGCAGAATTTATGTGGTCACCAAAATAACCAAGGAGTTTTATTGGCTTAACCACCGTTGCCTAGAAACGCAATTACATCCTCAAATTGTTTACTTATTATGACAACTGAGTCAACAGTCGCTATTATTTCGTTTATTTGAGTGTTTATTTTACTGTGGTATTAGAAAACGGTTTTATTTTGTACACTTACAAGAATCGAGTTCCAGTGGTGAGATAAAAGGTTTGTAATACTGTGTAAAACTTTTTAATTTGTTTGCATGCTGTTATTAATAGCACAGAACATATAATTATGTACTACGCTAATACTGCGTCCCTATTGTATACATAGATATTTTTTATTATACATAGATCTTTTGCAACCAGAACGCCCGCAACAAATATTTGTAGATAGTACATTTTTTTGTCCCGAGGCGGTAATCGAACACGCAACCTCATCGTCGCCGGACCTTCGCCCTTCTGTGCCACAGAGGTTTACCAACTTGAGGACTTTCATCAAATATCATTCATCATTTTATTGAGGTACCTACCTAAATAATCAATTTACCATTTGTTATTAAAAAAAATACCAATAACTCTGTGTCTGTTAAAATATGATAAAATATTCAACACAGTTAATTGAGTTTTTAACTAGTTTCAAACTCCAAACTGAAATTCAAGTCTACCTACTTTTGTAATTCGATTTCGTTGCATTTGATTCGAAAAGCAATTCTAGCTATTAACAGGTCGGGGTGAATTTGCAACTTCCGAAAACCAGTTAGCGATTGCAAACACGAATGCCGAAGTTTGAATCGTGGAAGCATTCTATTCTTTTGCAAAAAAAGTTTCGCTTTGTGTTTCACAACTTTGTGTTGTTTTTCTCTATTTGTAATTGTAATGAAGAGACATGAAAGACTCAAAATTGCTTTATTTATTAGGTTTACTCTGGAACCCGAAAGTCTTTTAGGAAAATTTATAGTCCTAGGTAGTGAATTGGGGTGAAAAAGGTGTATTTATCTAAGTACTTTTATTATGTAAGTTACTTAGCCCTATTCGCGTTATAAACATTGTGCATTCTGAGTTCAATTTAATTTAAAAAAATCTTATAACAACTTCTGTCAGAGAAGAAGAGGTTTTACTATGAATTCTTAGTTAGTCAATGTATGTATGTAGGTACGTTAGATCCAGGCTAGAGGTCTCAATTTTACCAAACTTGGTACATATTCTTCTACATAAATGTTTATAGATATCAGAATATGCTTTCAAAGTTCAGATATTGTTCTTCTAACGTTAATAAATAAATTCCTGCTTTAGACAACCTATAAAAATGGCGTGGGGTCTACCAAAGCTACCGGGTCTGACGTTCAGCGACCCCACGAAGACGCAGTTCCACCTGAGGAGTTCGCTGCGGTACTACCAGGGCCACCGGTTCCCCGACAGCACCGTGCGAGCTCCTGGTGGCATGGAGACGGATGTAGACAGCAACGCGTTCGCGCTACCAGACGATTCGATAAAGTATGTTGTTTTAAGCTAGCTACAGTCGTGTTATGCCGGTCTAACAGACGCAGTTTTAGCTGAACAGCTCGCTGCGGTACTACCAGGGCCACCGGTTCCCCGACAGCACCGTGCGAGCTCCTGGTGTCATGGAGACGGATGTAGACAGCAACGCGTTCGCGCTACCAGATGATTCGATAAAGTATGTTGTTTTAAGCTAGCTACAGTCGTGTTATGCCGGTCTAACAGACGCAGTTTTAGCTGAACAGCTCGCTGCGGTACTACCAGGGCCACCGGTTCCCCGACAGCACCGTGCGAGCTCCTGGTGTCATGGAGACGGATGTAGACAGCAACGCGTTCGCGCTACCAGATGATTCGATAAAGTATGTTGTTTTAAGCTAGCTACAGTCGTGTTATGCCGGTCTAACAGACGCAGTTTTAGCTGAACAGCTCGCTGCGGTACTACCAGGGCCACCGGTTCCCCGACAGCACCGTGCGAGCTCCTGGTGGCATGGAGACGGATGTAGACAGCAACGCGTTCGCGCTACCAGACGATTCGATAAAGTATGTTGTTTTAAGCTAGCTACAGTCGTGTTATGCCGGTCTAACAGACGCAGTTTTAGCTGAACAGCTCGCTGCGGTACTACCAGGGCCACCGGTTCCCCGACAGCACCGTGCGAGCTCCTGGTGGCATGGAGACGGATGTAGACAGCAACGCGTTCGCGCTACCAGATGATTCGATAAAGTATGTTGTTTTAAGCTAGCTACAGTCGTGTTATGCCGGTCTAACAGACGCAGTTTTAGCTGAACAGCTCGCTGCGGTACTACCAGGGCCACCGGTTCCCCGACAGCACCGTGCGAGCTCCTGGTGGCATGGAGACGGATGTAGACAGCAACGCGTTCGCGCTACCAGACGATTCGATAAAGTATGTTGTTTTAAGCTAGCTACAGTCGTGTTATGCCGGTCTAACAGACGCAGTTTTAGCTGAACAGCTCGCTGCGGTACTACCAGGGCCACCGGTTCCCCGACAGCACCGTGCGAGCTCCTGGTGGCATGGAGACGGATGTAGACAGCAACGCGTTCGCGCTACCAGATGATTCGATAAAGTATGTTGTTTTAAGCTAGCTACAGTCGTGTTATGCCGGTCTAACAGACGCAGTTTTAGCTGAACAGCTCGCTGCGGTACTACCAGGGCCACCGGTTCCCCGACAGCACCGTGCGAGCTCCTGGTGGCATGGAGACGGATGTAGACAGCAACGCGTTCGCGCTACCAGACGATTCGATAAAGTATGTTGTTTTAAACTAGCTACAGCCGTGTTATGCCGGCTTAGAGATGCAGTTCTAGCTGAACAGCTCGCTGCGGTACTACCGGTTACCGACAGCACCGTGCGAGCTCCCGGTGGCATGCAGACGGATGTAGCAACGCGTTGACCAAATGATACAATGAAGTATGTTATGATTAAGTAGAACTATTCTCACTTGACGACATGGATCAGCGTACATGTTCCATAATTATCGTTGCATGTTGACCTTCCACCGTTTATACATTAAATTTCCAATATGTTTAACTCGGCACATAAAACTAATCATTTTAATTACGAAAAGAAGTTTAACTAAACCGACACAAGGTACCTTAAATAACCGTAAACTACCAGACTCGTATTGTTGGCATGACGTTGCTATTCCTTTACTGACCTTCGTCGTTGAGCGCAGAAAGTTTTGTCATTCATGTAATAATCTAATGAGATAACTTAAGGAACTCTCGTAACTCGAGGAATTTAATAGGAAGGCCAATAGCTCGCTAAATACTTCCTTCGGGGTCTGAATTCGTTGGAATGATCCATGTAATAAAAGTTGTTCATACGGGTCTCGTTTAACGCTGTCGTTAATTACAAGTTGCGTAGGCTAGGACCCTACGTATACTAGTAAAACAGCATTTATGAAATTAGAAAAGATACACTTGAAAGTTTTTTTATTTCCGTACAATTTTTTCAACATTTCCAGTAGGTTTGTATATTATTCTCCACAAAAACTACATTATAATATAATCTCCACAAAATATATACTTATCATAACCAAGAAAATCGTTGTCCAACTTCTAGTATGTAAGTAGTTTTCTTATTTGAACCACACACACGGACTAACATGATTTGCCCGCTTTATTCCCACCTTCCCTGGGCAACTTTTTATTTTAAAACGCCTAAATCGGCCCAGCTGTCCTTGAGTTATAAAATTACAACTAAAAGAGGCATTAATTTTTATTAATATTGTCGATTTGCATGTTTATGTTTTAGAAAGTACTAAGTATGGAGATGGCGACTGAAAGAACTAAATGAAAGGAGAGTAGGTACAATACAATGTACATCCATAATGTGGGGAAAAGTGCAAGGAGTGTAGATGTTGTTTCGCATTTCAGCTATGACCCATCGCTGACGTACGGGCGCGTGAAGCAAGCTGCTCTACCGGCGGTGGTCCCGCATTTCGTGCACTACGACAAGCGGTGCCTTAACTTCACCGCCTTCTTCAAGCAACCAGTCTATGACAACGCCGATGAGAAATATCGAGTGCGGATCGTCAATATCGTGTACTTTCTCGAAGATGACTCTATCACCGTAATGGAGCCGAGAGTCGGAGTAAGTCTTGTTTTCTTCTTAAGCGGAGCGGGAGCCAGATAAGTTAGCGAAATAACTCGCACGTAAGTTCGCGAACTTGTGGCTCGACGAGCTTTTTCGCTGAAAAACGCAGTTAACACATTTAAACTTTTGTCATCACTTACATTTTCATCTCAACTTAGTACAATTTATGTCAACGTTTCATTTCTTAAAGTTAGAAATGTTTAATGAGGTTTGTTTGATTTGAGTTGCTTCTGCAATATCTTGTTATTTAACTTTTTGATGGAAATATATTATTTTTATAATACGCACGTTATAAACGTTACAACTCGGCTCATTTCCCTAAAACAGCTAAGTACAATAAAATAATATTGTCACAAAGAAATTCATAAATTTTCTTTAAGTTTTGACTGAAGTTCTAACAAGTCGAAAGATTTTGCATACTTAGAAACGTCGATTTTCTTTTGCCTATTTGTTATTCCGTACGGGCAACGTGTTGCCACGTGTTTTGTGAAACAATATTATCAGACTCACCCAAGCTAATGTCTGTGCCACTGACTGGAAAACTAAGTAAGTAAAGTAAATACTGCGAAGTTCAAATTAATTTGAGGGTGAACTCCGAAAACAACATTAATTTCCAATTAATTTGGAAATAAATTAACAGCGACCTTTACGTAGAACATTTCTCAGATTCAATTAAAAATTGAGAACTGATACAAAATGCATTTATACTTATGGTAGTTTACTGAAGACTAGAGTTTTCTCTGGGGCTAATAAGTAATTTCTTTGAAAATTATCACTTGTCTCGGAATAAAGTAGCATAGTTGCACTCAAAACGAGTTGCAAACACGCGGCCGTAAATTGTCTGGAGAGAGTTTAAAGCTTGTAAAACCTTCACATATTCTTGATAAAATATATTTGTTTAGGTTTCACTTTTCAAACTGAAATCCATTTGAAACATAGATAATACTTTATGGAGCTAAAAACAAGAGGGGCAGGAATATGCGTTAGGATCGAAAATAATCAACTACTGTATATTTTAAACATAAATAGTTTTTATATTTTTCCTCGAAATATATATTATTCCCGCGGGAAAAGCCTTGTGGCTCATAGATAGTAAGCAATAATATTATACCCCGATGCTACGAACATAAAAAACATAAAGATGATTGCATTGGGAATAAGCACTAGACTTTAAGTATTTATTTTAATACTTTTTTCAGTCGTTACTTTATTTAACTGAAAACTATAAACATAATTGAATCCCTGTTGAATACTTTCCGTGGCACTGCAGAGTCTTTATCACGTAGATATAATAAAAAGTTAAATTTGCACACACTCTCACAGTATCATTAGAAATAATCTCTAAATGAGCTGAGTTTTCACAACGGCTCCAACAGCTGACCCTAGTTTATAAGCTATTCATGTTAAATGTCATAGGGCCGATAAGGTGTATCCATCCGAAGGGCAAATACGAAGGTTCCGTAGGTACGCGAAGGTTAAAAACGGAACCCTATAACTTAGGCGTCTAACTTTTCCTACGCCTTTTAATAAGCTTATAATATTCGTTTAACATTACTCCTAACACAATGATTTTATTTAATAGACACGAATAACTTTATTATTCTTTAAAAACGGCCGATATGATCATAATATTGATGATATTTCACTACAACAGAAGAGCGAGTAGTCCTACCTAAGTACGTTTTACGAACAGCGAACCTTCAATAAATCGAACTTTGCTAATTTTATGGTGGCTTCGAAGCAGATAGAGAGAGGTAGGTGATGATGGGTGAGGGTCGAATTGTGGACTAATACAAATCTTTTCTGCGCGCGATGCTCGCGCCCCTGCCGGCCGGAGATGGCAAATGAATACACGTTTGTATTCGTGTGGATGCAGCGAGAAATCGTTTTGCCGTTTTACTTCGCTTTGTCTGAAACAGCTGATTGTTACAGAATAACGAATGGATGTTAGGTAGGATCCAATGTTTGCAGGGGTCACATTCACATAGTTCAATGAAGCTTCCTAGGTATAGATGATCCAATCTTAAAATGAACTCCCCTCCATAAAACCGTGATAATTTCAACGTGTGAGAGGAAATACGTATTGCATCACTATACTTGTGTGCGTGCTACAACTTTACTGTAAACATGGACTCATCCGCGCACTGCGTTGTCAATAAGTTGTGCGACCAATCCCGTGTAGGCATTTGTATGGCGGGGAGCGCGCTCTTTGTTTGAGTGACACGTCCGTTCAGTCGCGCGTTCGGCTCATTAATGCACTAGTTGGTCGACAGATCCAGTCTTTCTTTCATAGTGACACCGTGGAGGCTAGACATTTGGCAAGTTACACGTTCGTCGACATCGTTAGTAAAAAAGTATAAAATGTATGGATTTGACATAAACCTATTATCATTAAGCTAGGTCTAAGCTATTACGCACGTCAGAAGTTAGCGATGCCACATGTCTAGGGGCCCGTTTGTTTATACGTCATTGAACATCCAATGACAAAGATCAATTTATGTGTGTTGTATCTATACACCTTTTTGCATGTACGTGTAACCGCGGTGGAGGGGCGTTCAGTTTAAAAATGGTTTTACTATACCTACCTTTTCTAATTTTAGGTTATATAAAGCTCTTATAATCTAAGTTTTCGATTATCCTTATCTTAATATTATAATGTTTGTAAGGAAGTAGATTTTCATAATTATGATTTTTATACTTAAGTAGGTACCTACATACCTAATATTTTTCCTCATAAAATATTAGTTATTATGTTAAACATGAGATGTACGTGGGGTTAATTTTTCATTTGTGTCTATAGAATTCCGGCCTATGGCAAGGCAGACTCGTGAAAAGAGGGAAGATTCCAAAGAACGACATTGGGGAATTCTGGCACTGGAAGGATCTGAACAACGGCAAGGATATCTGCATATACGGCAAGGTGTTCCATACTGTGTCCTGCGATCTTTTTACAAAGGTAAGATAAACAAAAAATAATCCTAACCGACCGACGCCGACGACGCGACAACTAATAGTGTCTCGCATAAAACAAGATGGCTAAAATACATTGTTGAAATTCGCGGATTTTTACCTGAGCCACAAAACACATTACCTGCGCCTATAACCGAAACCGTTCCGTTTAAATCACATTAATTCAACGTTACTAGGTACCTATACGAATATACGATCATCATAATAATGGATGGGGTAGGTAGGTACCAAAACCAAAAGCGCCTCAAGCGGGGCTGGTAGTACTTTCTTATTTTACTAGGTATAATTGTAGGCACAGAACATTTAATTAAGTAGGCAGGTACTACGTAGGTATAATATATCCATGCTGATTTAGCTTAGAATGGGCCATGCATGCTGTATGTACTTGATCAAGTCTTATTCCGGTTGTATTTCTAGTACCTACGTAGGTACCTACCTACTTCATAGATACAAGCAGGTATCACAGTCCATAAGTTTTATCTCAGAACTCGCAAGAACTTCACGCTAGTCCGCGGTCAATAACCTAACATAACAACATTCAACATTCTCTCTCTCTCTTTCATTTTATAATAGCCCTATCCTATTATGTCCTTTGCATTTCTCGACGCAATTAAAATCCTGCTGTTAGTAAAAAAATTACTTACGTGTTTGTTTAAAAATTTGTATTCCCAACGCTGACTCCAAAACACAAAAGTATTCAAAACTGTTAGCGGCGTCCTATTTTTAGGTTATGAATTTGTTTGTTGCGGTGCGCACGAGCGCAGTAACTGTTTATATTCTGTGGTAGTTACAGAGTACAAGGTCACTGGACGCTGACATACAATCGGCTGTCTTTAGTGTTTTTATCAACGAATGAACGTAGAGGCATGCTTCGATTTGGGCCCACAAATCGACTAATGACATTAGTTTTGAGGCCTGTTCAATGTGACCTGTACCTACATTTTATAGGCAACAATAGTAGGTACCTACCATTTAAGTCCTAGAATAATTACCTACCTATGTTTTTGTACAAACAACACGATTACGCAACTACGAAAAAAAAGTCATAAATTCAAGGCCCTTCACTAAGGTACCTAATAGCTTTCTCATAACTATACATAGGCATAGGTATACTCATACATAGGTAGGTAAGTATAATAAATTTGATTAAAAGGTACTTACCTACTAACATATTTTAAAATGGCTTTCCTTTCCTATACAATAATAAAGCAATAATGTGAAACGAATGACCGCCATAAAACCATCGAATGGTTTCCCGAATAAAGCCCAAAGTAAGGTCGAGAAGCCTAAAGAAATGTGTTTATAGCCGGAGGAATTGTGGAACAGAGGGTTATGTGCCGTACTGCCCACATTATAAACTAACCCGGTTTATGTTCACTAACTTCTATTGCTTTATTATCTAGACTAGACCTTGTTGCTATCTCATCATTGACACTACTTGGTAAAGAAGACTATTAGGTACCTACCTAGCTAGGTTGGTACCTAAGTTAATTAAGTTCATTAATTATGTAAACTAGGTAGGTACATGAATAGGTTAAATATTAATAGCTGACAGAATACATGTAATAAATAAATAACAAAGATTTTCATTTCAAATACTTTAATAACCCATCATAAAAACAAACATTAACGTTCACCATTCTTTTTTAAATTACAAAAATACAATATTGATAATTATTTACAATAATAATTGTTGAGGTATCTAGAAATACTTTTATGGTGCTTATACATAGCGAATTTGGTACCTAATAGTAAATTATCTAATTCACATAAGTATTCTCAATTTATAATCAATTTAATTTATCATAAATATAGTAAATGGCTTCTAGCTTAGTAACTGTTAGGCACAGATAACCCCGTTAGGTAATCTCCATTGATTTTAATTGAAATTATCAAATCAACATCAAATCGTAATAAACAAACGTTACTTACAATGTTCTTACAATGCCGAAATATAATGCATCACAACTTTCACACCCATGTAAATTTTAATGATATAAGGAATTCCAAAGGCGATGGCCCGCGAAGGCTGAGGCATCGGCCGGACCACATACACATACGTATGGAGCACACGTCCCGCTGTATACACCCTGAACAGAAGAGACGCCCAGGACGCCGCGGGATTCGTAGTCAGGAACAACGCACCTAACACCCAGAACGCAGGAATATTCTCCAAATCATTGAGATGCGCCCGTCTCGCCCTCTCAACGTCAGGGTCATCCAATTTCACTTTCCCACCGGGTTTGGCAGCGGCATCCTCTGGATTCGCGAAGACATTCTTTGCGTAACGCGCTTTCGATGTCAGCAATGCAGTTCCCAATAACTTCAGCGCTAAGACACCGGAGTACAGAATGTACGATTGAACAGCAGGTTGTTCCAGAATATTTTCCATAGTCACTATTTGATTAGAAGTGTGTACTAGCCGCGAGGTGTCGCTTGAATGACGTAACCGGTCGAAGTGTCGGAGTAGTCACCGTATATACTGAGCGCAACTTCATGGTGACTTGCGTGTTCACTGTTATTTGTTTAGGTACTTATAAACAATTCGTTTATGTTACGCAATAACTGCAGTACTTTAAGGGTTTATTAGGTACCTACTTTACATTGAATATAATTTTTATATGAAATTAAAAAACTGTTTCATCTACTTACCTAACATAATTTACAACGCAGAAATATAATACTTCACAACTTGCACACCCATGTATATTTTGATCAAGAATGGGATTCCAAAAGCGATGCCTCGCGCTGGCTGTGGCAACGGATTGACCGCGTACACATATGTATGAAGAACACGAGCTGCTGTGTAAATTCTGAAGAGAAGTGTGGCCCAGGAAGCGGCAGGATTCGTGGTCAGGAACAAAGCCCCGAGCACCCAGAATGCAGGAATGTTCTCCAAGTCGTTGAGATGCGCCCGTCTCACTCTTTCAACATCAGGGTCATCTAACTTCACTTTTCCGCCGGGTTTTAAAGCAGCGTCTTCTGGGTTTGCGAACACATTCTTAGCCATACGTGCCTTGGATGTAAGTAGGGCAGTTCCCAGTACTTTTAATGCTAATATAGCGGAGTACAGAATGTACGATTGTACGGCAGGCTCTTCCAGAATATTTGCCATGATCGGGGCGATTTGTTTACTGGTGCGAACGAGTGGCGCGGCTAGCTGTGAATGACACAAGCGGCTGGATTGGACATCGTATAAGTAAGACTGAATTTTGCATTGTCACGGTGAGGAACATTATAACTGATAACTTGTTTACAACACCATATTATCACTGTTACACAGCTAAATAACCGACTATGTAAGTTCTGTTATGCATTGTGCCGCATCCGCTTTTGAAGAATCGCCTATACTATATCCCAACAGTCTTCATTCGTTCATATAGGTTACTCGTAGTAGTTTATAAACATGTTGTTATTTATTTGTAAAAGTAATTTCCTATTAGACCTTATTTTACCAGTTTACCATAACACCCCTATTCACGTTCCCACTGCTGGGACACAGGGACTTCTCTCTTGACGAGAGAGATTAGGCCTTAATTCACCACGCTGGCCAAGTGCGGGTTGGTGAATGACACATGTCCTTCAAACTTTTCAAAGTTCTCAGAACATGCCGGTTTCCTCACGATGTTTTCCTTCACCGTTAGAGCACGTGTTTTTAAAGCACACATAATTTTCCAAGAAGAAAAATCAGAGGTGAGCGGCGGGGTTTGAACCCACGACCTTCGGAATGAAAGTCGAGTGTGCTCCCACTTAGCCAACACGGCTCTCCCAGATCTCTATTTTACCAGTTTACTTTTAGTATTTACATTTTCTAAATTAACGATTTAATGTATTTAGAGGGCCCTTATTTATTTATTTTAAACATTTATAACTTTACTGATAATTACAGAAATTAAATCTACGACGTAACATAATCGCAAATTATATTCTTAAATAGACGTAAAAAAACTTAACCATTAAAAGTTAGCCACACCAAGGTTAACAGGTACCTAATATTAAATATTTTTATGAATATTTCATTTTCAAGGCTAGGTACTTGCACAAAGCGTGGCCAAGTAAGAGCTAAAACTCACAATGAGTGCTCTGTAAGATAATGATCTATTTATATAAATATGTTCTTTATTATAGAAAAGAGGAAAAAGGAATTGGTGTTTTTTCTATACAGATTCCTTTTTCCTCATTATGTAAAGTCTTTACCTACCTAATACAGATTGTGTTTATACAAATCACATGAAGACATACCTGTTGTGATCTATTCTTTTGTGGTACGGAACCCTAATAACTCTATTTTGATTTCCTTAATGATTATAGACAGAGTAGTTGTGCAAACATATTTAATTAGGTAGACGATATTGACCTACTTAGCTTACAAATTAAATCATAAAATTCTTAACATCAGATTTTTAAGTGTGTTAAGAATTTCGAAATATGGAGCTTTATTTAATATTTTGTCTTCGAATCGTTTACGTTTTTTAAATATCACTGGGAAAATTAAAAATATCACCAAGCTTTTCAAATATTTTAATTAAAACATAAAATAATACCTACATTAAGTAATCCCATATTAAGAATATCCTGAATCGCTCGCTACTAAAACCCGCTTTGAAAAACTTACTAATAACCTACACTCCAAAAAATAACGTTTTTGTACCATCCAAGTTCATAACTAAAAAAAACATTTAGGTATTATAATCATTCTAGTATGTACCCTCAAGACCTAAACCCATATACCTAGAGCCTCTCGTATAAAACAATCAAATAATATTGAAAAGTACTAAGTGAATATTCTCGTAGTCAAAACTTGCTAACAACACTCCTAAAAATAAATAATCCTCCTTGTACAAACAAAGTAACTAAACAAAAAAACAATTATAAAGAAGTCACATAGTACAAAGCTGTTTGAGCACCCAAGTAGATATTGATGGCATAAGGAATACCAAAAGCGATGGCTCTGGTTGGCTGTGGAAGTGGAATGATCGCGTAGACCAGGGTGTGTATCAGCCTGCACACGGTGAACACTCGGAACAGGAGCGTCGCCCAAACCGCAGAAGGTCCCGTCGTCAGGTACAAAGCACCCAGAACCCAAAACGCGGGTATATTCTCCAAATCGTTCAAATGCGCTCTCCTCACTCGCTCTACAACTGAGTGGTCATACTGCACTTTGCCTCTAAACAGCTTCGCGTCTTCAGGGTTCGAGAAGATGCCTCTGCAGAGGCGGTTCCCCGCTGTAAGCGCTGACATGAACAATAGCTTGAGTGCTAGCAGCGCAGCGTGACCCATAAACGCTTGCACGACGCTATCGTCCAGAGATAAGGGAGCCATGCTGAATCGTCGACGAGCACGCGAGCTACACACAATGTTCCGACACTGTCCGTTACACGAATGGCTGGGGAATATCTAATGAAGCCACCTCGAAAGTTAACTTCGTACGCCGACCGTGGTACCTAACTTGTCATTGAACTTTAGCAGGTATTGCTGCATGGAAACCGGTCCTCTAGAACAGTTAGCTATAATTTACGCTTTAGGCATAGTTTCATATTATGTTGTATGCTATCGCGTAAGTTTTAAGATATGGCAGCAGTATGGATTTGATTTATCGCTTACAGTGTTATCATACAAAACATAATATTATCATTATCACATTGAATGTGTAGTGTTGATTAAAGTTGGCACCTACTTGCTTGAAATCGTTCCGTAATAACAATATTTTATAAATATTTATCTAAGATTAGATAGGTACGCATTTATATTAATTTAATTTGTAATAAATCGATTTTGTAAGTTACTAAGTATAGTTTTATCATTTTGATAGTGTTTTAGTATTTATAATTTTAGTAGGTACTTATGTAAAACCATATTAGTCAAATGTTTATATATTTTTAAGTAAGGTGATTTCCCTCAAAGTTAAAAAAGATTACCTAGCTGTATTTAACACCTTTATTTATTTATTTTAAATTGAGCCAACATTAATTAGCAGACTATTGTTTTAGTACATAAATACACAAGAAAAACTGTTAAAATAAACTTTAACTAACTGAATTGATATAGAAGTAGGTAATAAAAAGAAGCCTATTATAAGTTGATAGCAACACTTGCGTAGAATGGTGATGTGAATGAAGCAGGGACAAATGCAGAGAGTATAAGCATACTAATATCTAAGCAATTTCTTTATTGCCATATAAACTCATTATACACAAACTCTATCAAAATTATAAATAAGTATTTAATCAAATAGAAAAATATACATAATGAAAAGTTGATGATTTAAAAGTTGTTATAAAATAAGTAATCGAAAAGATTCTCCGTCCGAAAAACATTGACTAAATGATATGGGTAGATTTTCACGCACATTTTCTAAATTAATAAAATAGAACAACAAAAAGCTTTAATATCAATTTAAGTAAAATGGACGGGTTAAAAATCCTACAATTAATGTCTCCGAGTATGGGAGCGAAGAAGCAAAAAGCGCCCCCGGGTGGACTCGAACCACCAACCTTTCGGTTAACAGCCGAACGCGCTAACCAATTGCGCCACGAAGGCGGCTGAGGGACGTGTCGAAATTAATTGCTGTTTTACTCATAAACAGCGTCATGCGCCTACTTATCGTGTATCGTTATGCATAATAGTAACTAGATTATTGTTCTCGTCGTCTAATTAATAACTGAAAATATGTCTTGCATTGGAAATTCAATAAATGCTAGTTTTCTAAATATTAATGTTATACTTAAGTTTTAGTTTATTTTTTAGCCTGTTTTTCTTTGAATTTGATTCTTATTATTGGTACAATCAGCCAAAATTAATATGTCTAAATCTTATTAAGAAGAATTTTATTTTGGTGTGATAGTAGAATAATTTCAACTTCGTATTTTACAGGAATGGCTTGAATCTCAGGGACTGGAGTTAGCCAAAGAAGAGTCGCTACCTCTGGATGCGTACACGCAGCAACAGCACTGGAAGTCGATACCTCCGCCTAAAAGGCCGCCAGTTCGCCGAGAACCTTTGCGGCGATTCTTGGAGTATGATGGAAAAATTTTGACGTAAGTACATACTTAGCATAAGCACCCCTATAACGTTCCTGCTGCTGTGACATAGCAAATGGTGGTTAAATAAAAATAACTTTATGTGTTGATTATCTTTATTCAATATTAAAAGCTGCACAGTACCTACCTTTTATAGGGCTTTCAAGGAACTGTCTGAATCTGAATAATGCACAATTTTATTTATGTGGCTATATTCATCGAGTTTAGAATTAAATGCGCGATATACCTACCTACCTCTAACTACTTGAAGTATGGAAACCAAGCATTAGGTATTATAAAGACATGTTTCAGATTCTTAAAAATTAGAATTATTCCCAAATATCTGACAAGAATAAAATATATTTATTAAATAGAAATAAATGTTATTCATTACAGCCATATAAGAATAATATAAATATAAGATGCAGCCTGAATAATGTTCAGATCCCGCGGTCACGTCAATCTTGTCTTGTCTAGAGCTAACCTCGTTCGAACTGCCATCTCTCTCGGGAGTCATCTCTATGCAGATCCTGAGTAATGGCCCCTCTTGTGGCTTATTTTAATTTTCTGCCATCAGAACTGAATTCCATTCAATTATGACCGAACGATCAACCGAGCACACAATTCCCAACGGGAGCTAAACGGTTGCGGTGTCAAAATGCCGTGCACGGGTTATTGGATTCTGATTGTGGTGTTGGACGGTGACGAAGTAAACATGGTCACACATGTGCTAGGTATTTTGCTATTCATCATCATCAATTATCAATCATCATCGTGGAATGAATGGTATTGTTGGTCATATCTAACATTGTTTTTATTTACATAATATACGGAAAAAAAAGTTGTATAAACCGACAAAATATGGCATTTACTATGACACCGACACCCAAAAACCATTATTTCTCCCGTAAACATTTTTTACATTGTTAAAAACTACAATAGTTTTAAAAAAATCGAATTAAAGCTTATTATTGATTAGGTAATTCATATTTAAAACCCACATTGCATACTATAATGTTAGTAAGGTAATAGATAACCTATTAGAAGTCTATTCAAACTCAGTTTAAACTGCCAAGTTGCTTCGTAAGCGTACATCCCTCTGGGCACTTCTAACAACAATCTAGTTTGCCTACTGTCTACTGTAGGAAGCTAAGTTCTTTATTAGACATTTAAATAAGTTTTTCTTAAAAAATATATCTAAGGTTTTTAGCTAACATTTGGATTTACGTATAGTATTTACCTACGTAATATCTACTATATTTTAAAGAGGTAGGCGATATTGTGAGTTTGTTTGTAGATATGTCTTGATAATCACCAAAACGGCTGAACTACATAGTGGTGTTGAAATTTAATTCGCCTGGAGATTATTTGAGACATATAAGGGAGCGTTCAAGTATTACGTAACGCAATTTTTGAAGATTTTTGACCCCTCCTCCCCCCACTATAACGCTCCGTAACGTTTTTCTGTAGCCCTCCCCCCCCCCCTCTAATTGTTACGTAACACTCAAGTAATCATTTTTACTCTGGTCGCAAAAAGTTGTTATAGTTTTTATTGTTGGTATAGCTTTAATTGCCTTATAATATATAAATATATATAAATAATAGAGTTTTAATTCGCAACACCTGCGTATTTTGTTTATTTTTTATAAATTTATTCCCTAAAATTTTTTTATAAAAAAAAAATAATGTTACGTAACGTGTTGTAAGAAAGACCCCCACCCGCCCCTGTAACGCATCGTAACGTTTTACGAGACCCCCCCGCCCCCCCAAATTGCGTTACGTAATACTTGAACGCTCCCTAAACAGGGGTTTTCTACAGCGGTAAAATACCAAGTTCCCACGGTAAATTCTAATACAAATAGTGAATGCTTTTCGTATTTCTCTCTTCTCTCTCACGTTTCGGCGCTCTACCGTTTGGCCTTATTACCTTAAAGTTCAATAAAAAAATCAGCGTTGTTGAAAACATTCCAACCGGAAAAATGGAGACTAAGTACCATTTCCTAGCTGCACTTTAGTACCTACTAGAAAAAAACATTATCCAACTTATCCTACTTAACACTTAACAAAATCGATACACTCACCCATCTCTGTAATTCAGCTCCGGAATCTTTAAAGCCGGTTCAAGTATTTGCCGGATTGAGCCATTATGTTGGTGGGTCCTCCCCCTCCACCTAGCGCCTTCGACCTCCGGCAGGTAAACTGTGGAAAATTGCCGCTGGTCCGAAGGTTCTGGAAGTGGAATGTAAGTACGGCCACCGGGAGCGTCACTCGATATATCTGGGTTAAAGTGTATATTTGTACACAAAATTGTAGATTCTGTACAACGAGAGCAAGTAAACTGAGTTACCTACATAGCGAAAGCTACGAGTCACAATTTGTTTATGAACTTAGATAAATAAATAAAACCAATAAGCCAGTAAATGAGTGATTAATACAATCTTGTTTACTCTTAAATTAATTTAATAAGGTAGGTACTTATTTTTATTAAAATGCATTGCAACATTCTGACTTCGATGGGACTAGAACCTGCGTCTCTGGCTTGCCGGGTCAGCTGTCTAAGCTTAACAAAAATGCTGCCACCCTTTCACACATTCACTCGTACTTGAAAGTATAAAGGGAGAAAAATACAACTTTTAGTCTCTCCATCCGTCGGTTACGTCTTTTGTACAGAGATTTGAATAATAATTAGTATTGTAGACAGAGGGTGGCCGCAAGCTGACCGAGAAATGGGCAGAGGGGGAGCTACCTTTATTCTAATTGCTGGTTCTAATTACGTACTCTTCGCGCTGCTTACCGAGTCGTGTTTCAAACTTATTACAAGGAATGGTTTGCGAGCGGTAATTGAGGCGGTTATGCAGTGCAATGCTTTTGAGGTAGGTACGTTGCTTTGTAAATTAAATAAAGACAGAAAATTAATTTAAGTTTGTGTTCATTGCTTCACTATTTTCAAGATAAGGCTTTGTGTTGTGGTTTTTTGTTTGTGTAGTAATTAATGTCTTATACTAGAATTAGGATAGGAACAATAAAGGAATAAGAAGAATAATATAATTTAGGGAACATATTTTCCGCTTAAGTTAATCATAGCTTTCGCATTAGATTATATTAATTACTATTATTAAAAATGTAATACGTACACGTAAAATTTAGTTCTTCTGAAGCTTCTGTTAAATAATACGATAAGCTATAATTCGTATCCTTATGAAGCTCGAAAGGTCTGATGAGGTGAATTATACTATCAGATCCAGAAATATTGAAACAATATATCGCATAATAAATTTTCTGTAAAATTTTAAACTGAATTTTCCTTTACATTTCCGTTAAATTGAAGTTGTTACTTTGCAATTCCTGAACGAGGGTCAGACAAAAAGCCATGTGGTCTGAGTTTCTACGGACGAAGTTCGCGAGTGGTAGCATGAGCCGCGGTTTCCTTGTGGCATTTTGTCTCGACTGTGTTGGATTCAGTCATGTGACATTTTCATTTTTTTTTTACAATTAAACGGTTTATTGAACAGAACGTTTTTACGCTTCATAAAGAAAGGAGAAAGAAAGAAAGAAAAATCATTCATATCATAAATACTTTTTAAAAATATTTTTGTGTTTGGTAAGACCCCTCGCTAACTACAGACTTTCTATCGGCCGATATTTTGGTCGGGTTGGGCTGTTAGCGCGCACACTACGCCAACTAAACAGTTGGGTTGGTGGTGAGTGCGCAAACTAGGCAACAGTCGGCCGATGATATTCAGTTTTTAAGCTACCTGTTGAAGAGAGCTGTCTCATAATGGAAGTTTCTCGTAGTAAAATATTGTCCAGAAATATTATAATTGATCTCATACAACGGAGGAGAAAAATCAAGAAGAGAGTCTGAGAGTATTGTGTGCATCCCATCTACAGTACTAGATTATTAAATGGAAAATTTTACACGATGCATTCAAAATTACTAGATTACCCGAAAATTAAAATAAGATTACGTTTCTACAACGAGCGATTGAGTAGAATTGGACATAATGAAAGAATGCACGACCTTCCGGCTCCAAAACTCGGAGCGAAGTGAACCATCGGCCGACTAAACAATCGGTCAGTGTGCGCGCTTGCAAGGAGCTCCATACTAATATAGCAGTCGGCCGATAGTTTGATCATCTTTCAGTTTGAACGCAGTTGAGAAGCCTATCAAACTTATTTATCGGCCGATACCAAATCGTTGTAGTATGCGGACTTGCATACATCTTCATACTGATTATAAGCCCGACTAAACTATCGGCCGATAGAAAGTCTGTAGTTAGCGAGGGCTCTAACATTTAATATCTCTGTTTAGTGTTCTGAGAACGTAGTAAATAACGCAAATACAATAATTCATAAATGTAATTATGTTTAAACCTTTCCTCAGATACTACGAGAATCTTTGTAAGAGCGGCCTAAAGCCCCTCTCAGCTCGACAATCGGTCTCCAACCGCAGCTTTTATGATCCATAAACAGGGGCCTATATCATTCCAGGGATTTTTATTCTAAGTAGGCATGCCATAAATATCAAGTTCCCTTTTTAATGAAAATATAGGACCATATTCACATGAGATACGTACGAGACGCTAGTAAAAATATGCAAATATCGTATTTCAATATGAACAGCGGATATGTGATGTCTCAAATTAATGTAGGTAAGGTTATGACTATTGTTAGGTAACGAGCATGGATTTAGGATTTTTAGGGGCTGCATTAAGGAGATCTTTTATGATCTCTTCTTTTTACACGATTTCCATTGCAGGGTTCTATGGAGTGATAAAATGCCTTTAGTTTGAAGGACATGTACCTATAGTTAATTTTCTATTTTAGAATCTATATACATAGATGAGATCAAATGAGGGACACAATTTTAGGATGATTAATAAAAACAGGTAAGCTTAGTTGTATATTTTTCTGTTAAATGGGTTTGTTCATTTCATTATCACTTGTATGGTTTTGAAATGGATTCAAAGTATAATGAATACCCACAATGTTTTTTCAACTTTTTTGATTACAGATTTTAGTGTTTTGACACTATAATCTACATTATATTCGGCTGTATAACAAAAAAGTAGCTTAGGTTCATTTACGGCACTCGAGCTCCAAACCATTCCAAATTCAATTTTAATCGTTTTAGTACTTTTGGAGCCTATTCGTGTCAATCAATATAATCTAGACTAGATGCTAAATAACCTAAAAGTGGGTTATTATCACATTTATACGTTCATTCTGAACCTGATAATGTTTATGTGCACATTGTTATTTTATTGAGGCGAGTTCGATCAATATGTAAATCTATTACGATTTTAAGTAAACACGGAGCATATTCGATTCGCTGATGTAACACAAGCTGATATATCCACGTTTACTTCCGCTACGATTCTGTTTGTCCAGTATTGTATTTGTCTGTACCTACGTAAACAAATAAGGGTAATAAAAGATACAAGCTTATGCAGCGAAATGCCATCTAATAACATGGATGAATATATTTACTTATTTGATGTTTAACATGTTTTTTAGATAGATGCAAATAATAACTTAGATGTCATCATAAAATAATATCATAAAGAAATGTAAGGTTAATGTGGAAAACTATCTATTCATTTCGGTACCTACTTCGTTCATGACATCACATAATTTCCTAAGCACTCAAAAATAGATGTTGTCGCGAATTTCCAGAAAACTTTGTACTCCCATGCCACAGCACGGAAATTTGATTCTTAGCCGCATTTCAATTTATCGAATATCAATTTGTTTTTGCGGGCGCTTCTCGATATCGAATGTCGCGGTTGGTGCTCGCTCCCGTTCCTCCCTTCAGCGGTTATTCTCCCCTTTCCACTCCATCTGTTTTCCGTTAACGTATGTACAACTTTGCAGCTCGTAATGATGTGGCTTTGATATAATTTTGCCCTATAGGTGTTTATTTATCTTAGTTTTATATTTAAGTATTACTAGCGCTCCGCCCCGCGGCTTTGACGGCTCTGTAATATTTTACCGCTGTAAAAAAATATCTTAGGTCTAACCTATCCAACATTTTAGCCAAATCGATTCAGTCGTTCTTGAGTGATAGTGGACCAACACTAGTAAATAGTGAAGGAAACTCAACTCACACGACTATCTTTTATACATATAAGAATATAAATATTTGTATTAAAATTTGGGACAAATTGCTGGTGGCTTGAATTTAACGTCATGGTGTCAAGTAATATTATTGAACACGCAACTACTGTGTTTGATCTTCTATGTACAACTACTGGACATCGCAAAACAAAACATTTTCGCATAAAAGTATTTTTGCATTTTAGCAATCAGTGTTGCTTGTCATTTATTTACGTCTTGTTATCTTATCTCTGGTCATAATAATAAGCACGGGCGGTTTGTTAATAAATCATGACGACTGCGACCCTCGCCCGTCGGGACTCTAGTCTGATTTTACTTTTTATTCTCGTTCCTTATATTTTTCACACACTACAAGGACATTGGGAGATTAATAGCTTGTTGTTTTATCCAGATTGGTTGGTTTGAGCCTGCGTTTTGTTCGTAACTTCTTAGGAGTTGATACAGTATCTCTTTTGCTAGATTAGTTTGCATTTGTATAGGTACCTACTTCAAGGTTCTGTCACTGAAAATTATGGTCAAACCTAGCTACATCTCTCAAATCATACTGAATACTACATATTCATTGGGTTTTATTTCTATTTTGAAACTTTATTTATTTACATGTTTTCTTATTTAATTTCAAAATTGATTTGGTTAACACTATTAGCACCCATGTAGCACGGGCGTCTTTTCGCATAGGTGTGGGCGCGACGCAATCGGGATCGTAGTGTAGGTACCGGCAAAGAATGTGTTAAAATAATGGTAATAATGAGAAAATAATTTAAATTATTTACTATCCGCAGGTTCAACGTGTATTGGGACAACTGCGACGCGGAGAATGGAGAACTCCAAGAGTATAAGTTGCTCTACTTCCTTCAGGATGACACAATCGCTGTTAAGGTTACATGTTGCATTTATTACGCATAGAGATTTATTTGTAGTGAAAATGTAAGGTATTTAATAACCTACCCTAAAAAACAAATCATTAAATTGGTAAATTTTTCTTTACAAATACATGCAAATTATATTTCTTATTCTTGTTTGGCAGAAAATTGGCGGTTTCACGTAAAAATTAAAAAAGTTTTGTGATAAATGCCGTAATTCCTAAATTAACTGGTAATTTAGTTAGCAATAAAATAATTGATGTTATTCAAGTTGCGTTGGGAGCGCTTTCTGTACAAGTTTGCGAACAACGCCGGTTTCGGAAATCAGAACAATGAATATTTATTGATGTTCTGAACTCGGACGCACTCCAATTATGAGCTCAGTAAAAATAGGTACCTAATTCAAGCGTTACTGATTCTTGCTTGACCTTTAGTTTTAGCTATGGCGGCATCGGGTCCTAGTGGGTTAAATAATCGAAAAATATTGATGAAACGAAAACCTTTTCTGTTAGATTAAATCTCAGTTTTCCACGAAACGACTTGCTAAAAATCAGCACGTTACTTTATTTCATAATTTTAACTCGTCGTGTTTATACATACGTGTTTATATATGTGTAGAGTTGGTAATTAATAAGCGTTTGTTATTTTAGGAGCTACACGATGACAGAGGTGGGAAAGACCCATTCCCTATGCTTTTGAAGAAAACGAAACTTCCCAAGAAATGGAAGGAGAAACCGGGTTAGTATCTTTTATAATAGGACAATCGTAATAGAGCCTAACAATGGTTGCGATGATATTATTTAGAATGATGGTAGCAATGGCAGATGGCAAAACCAAATGACAGAGAGTTAAGATATTTAAATTAAAGATACTCTTCATCCTATGGTCCGCACTTAAATAAATTAAGAAACATAAGTTATGTTATGAAATCCTTATAATCTATCAGTGAATATATCAAGGTTTAGGCGAAGACGAAGTTGCCCGAAAATTACTTATTTTATT
The DNA here is from genome assembly GCA_963691955.1 of Chloroclystis v-ata. NCBI lineage: Eukaryota > Metazoa > Arthropoda > Insecta > Lepidoptera > Geometridae > Chloroclystis > Chloroclystis v-ata. The sequence continues at coordinate 11,855,809 of OY829905.1, forward strand.
GCTTTGAGAACGACAAACTGTCATACATTATTCATATATCAAGTAGGTCACAAACAAACGAATCGTTGCTTGGTCCACTAACATATGCGTAGATAGATCCTTTTCAATTCAAAACTTAGGAATATGTAGATCAATAAACCCCAACTAAACATTAGAATGTTTCAAACTTAGTCAAAATATCAAATTGATGAATATCGAGTGGGAACATATCCGTTGAATATTGATTAATAATACTTTTACATAAGTGATTTTCATCATTTGTAACCGACTTTGTATACAAAGTTTTAAATTTGAAGGTTTCCTTTGATGTTCTGCGGCGGCACCGATTGTCTGTTTATTTTTGTTCAAGTTTTATTAGCAATGTTAGGATGTAAGAAATAATTAAAATACCTAATAAAAAGACACATGAGACACCAGGCACCCCGATTGATTGTGTTGTATTAATAGAACAAAGATCGTAGGAATCGTATCCTTGCTGTATTTCACAATAGATTTGGATCAGCCTGGACAGTCTTATTGCCTTTGGTAAGGCGCATAAAGTAAGACGAATAAGTTGTTCGTGCCCCATAAACTAAATAAGTAGGGCAAGGTTTATCGTTAAGCTTCTGTTACCTGCAAAGAATTAGTTTTAAACTATATGAAAATAGATAATAGACAAAATCATGCAAGCAATAGTCTCATACTACCTACTTCCTATTTACTACTTTATATTTATAAATTTTAATTACTGATGAGGTGATGAGGTATTTTTTGTTATGTCTTTTAGATTTAAATAAACTAGGTAGGTACCTGTTGTATTGTACGTATATATAAACCGATAAAGATTGACAAAATATAAACGACACATTTCAATTATAAACAATTTAAAAAAAAAAAGTTTTCTTTATCTCTATCTGTATTTTAATAATATTATTTATTTTTAACCACCACATCTTATAATATTTCACTTAACATTTATGCTAAAGTTTTCGGTTTACGATACCTTTTTAAATGTAAATGAATATAGACATGGCCCTTTATCAAAATATACATTATTTACTGCGCTTCATCTGTGCTATCAGTTTTGTTTACGTTTCAGTAGTTATGCGAATGAATAATTATCCGCTCTTTTGGAAATGGAGCTCATTAGCGGCCAGTATGCAGTGGCTCAGTCTCGTAGCATTTAACGTGCAAACTAAGCTTTTGTTTTTCTTTTGAATTGCAATTTGCTTATAAAAAAGAATTACCAATTTGTTCTAAATTATAGGAAAACAATTTTTAAAATGTTGCTCATCATAGTTTAGTGGTAGTTTTAATTGTACTAAAATTCACATCAAATACAAATACAAATAACTTTATTGTAACACCAACAATATACAGAACAATACATAGGAAAAACAGACACATAATAGTGACACAATGGGCGGCCTTATCACTAACAGCAATCTCTTCCAGGCAACCTTGGGATGGAAAGAGAATATTGCACAAGTAAGAGCATTGGCGTTATCCGACATTAGAAGTAAACAAATTTTTATATTCAATATTATTAGAAAAAAATTATATAATTATAATATATATGTCGGGGCAGACAAGAACATCGGTTGAAATATGACTCAGAACCGGTTTGTACCGGCCGCATCGCGCTACGGGTTGAGGCGCTTCGACGCGCCTATAAACTTGTAAAACTGGTTCGTTCGCCAGGCCGCTTTGTGCTTCGTATAAATACGACCGTCGGCCGAGCTAAAAGGACATTCTTGTTTGAGCCGTTGGACGGAACAGTGCTTTGTTAGTAATAAATGTATTCTTGTTCGAGTAGTCGGTTGGAACAGTGCTTTGTTAGTAAAAAATGTATTCTTGTTCGAGTAGTCGTAAATTCAGAGTAGTTTGACCGAAACATTGTTAATTGGAATAAATAATGGACGTTTCGTTGTGGTTTTATTATGAACATGAAGACGACTGTGACGTTAGACCTGGTGACGTCATAACCAATTAGAAGCCCTCCAGATAAACACACACTCCTCGACATCCTACTCATCTCTCTATTCGACATCAGAAGTGGGATAACAAACCTGAACAAGTGGGATAACAGACCTGAACAAGTGGGATAACCGACCTGAACAAGTGAGATCCGAACTTCGATAGATCTGAACCTCGATAGCCTTGAGACTGTACGCTGCCACAAGACCAAGACAAAGAAGAAGGCAAACCATACTGACGTCAAATTTTGGAACTACCTGCATCTTTATAAAATGATGCAAAAACTGACCCAAGAACAAGAAGAAGACTTAGTTAAACCATACTAACGTCAGAGTTTTGGAACTACCTGCACCTTTATAAAATGATGCAAAAACTGACCAAGAAGATGGCTTAGTTAAACCATACTGACGACATATTTTTGGAACTACCTGCATCTTTATAAAATGATGCAAAAACTGACCTAAGACCAAGAAGATGGCTTAGTTAAACCATACTGACGACATATTTTTGGAACTACCTGCGTCTTTATAAAATGATGCAAAAACTGACCCAAGACCAAGAAGATGGCTTAGTTAAACTATACTGACGACATATTTTTGGAACTACCTGCGTCTTTATAAAATGATGCAAAAACTGACCCAAGACCAAGATGCCGAGCAAACAAACAATTGAGGATCATACTGACGTCAGAGTTTTGAAACTACCTGCATCTTTAAAAAGTGATGAAAACAAAATTGATGAAACGCAAATCGGTCAGGACTTAGCCGAGCAAATAAACAATAGACGATCATAGTTTTGAAACTACCTGCATCTTTATAAAGTGATCAAATAAATGATGGAACGCAAATTGATCAGGAAAAAGCCGAGCAAATCAATAATTGGATCAAAATTCCAATGAGAATTCCTACGAACCCCTTCTATGAAATATTCTTCAAGAACTAATTAAGTTTCTTTTACAGATTCACTTCCGCACTACGAGTACTTGATGATATACTCCGAGAGGCAGATGCATAGCACGCACTGCCTGTCAGTAGGGCTGTGTTGGTGGAAGAAGACGATGCACTAGGCCCTCAAAACACTACTGCAAGCGAGCCCGTGCCATCCACCTCCCATGCTAGACTGCCTGAGCAAGACTCCGACTGAAACAAAGTTAAGTTGATCATTTTTATAAATTTTCCCCAGAACTCTTACCCTCCGAGACCTTACCTATTCTTCATTAAAACTTTGTTCAACTCGATGGAGTTGTAAACAGATACCAAACTCAAAAGCAACTCTCTTTGTTACAGACAGTTGCAGACCAGGCAGGTGCAAAGCGCCCACCGCCTGTCAGTCATTCCCGCACTACGATGACCTCTTCGAGGCAGATGCAGAGCGCGCACTGCCTGTCAGTATGGCCGAGTAGGCGGATGAATACGATCCTGTAGTTCTTCCATGCAACACTTCTACCTAGGCAAGTACCGTAAACTTTAAGCAATATGCAACCAAAACAAACAAACAAAAGAAAGAAAAAGAAAAAAAAAAAAATTTTGGCGAACTATAGATTTTACACAAACTAGACTAACAAACTAAGTAATAAAATACGGATTATGATCTTAAACATCAAATAAGAAATCAGGTTGTGTAACTGAGTCAAAAACAATTTAAATAACTGCATGTCCTAGTATAACATTTTCAGTGCCTCTGGGGACCCCAGCATCGACCTTTCAAATTATCCTTTATCCCCTGTGGACCACGGTGTAGTATAGCCGCCCAGACCACAGCATCGACCTGCCCGTGAGACTTATTTTAAAAATTAAAAATTAAAAAACAATGTAAGTGCGTGGAGCATAAACATTGATAAAAATAATAACATAACTCGCTCACTGTCCGCTTTCGTTATCCATTATCCTAATAAACATTTTAACTATCATGTTTTAAATTATCGCTGATAATTTGGTGTTTGAGATCAACTTATCAGAACATTAAAAATTATTCCAAAAGAAAATGTAACTTACAACTACCTTCTACTAACCTCTACGAAAAATTCCACAAGTACCACGAGAATTTCCGCGAGTTACTTTATGAGAAATTCCAAGAGTACCTTAATAACCATGCAAGTACGTGGAGTGGCAAGCATTGGCCATAAAATTATAAAACAATGTAAATACGTGGAGCATGAACATTGATAACAATAGTAATAACTCACTCACTGTCAGCTTTCCTTATTCATTTTCTAATAAACATTCTAAGTACTATCTTTTAAACTTTCGCTGATAATTTGGTGGTTGAGATCCAATTATCAGAACAAATAACCTGGCACCAAATTATCAGCTAGTGTACCTTTGAATGGATACCTAGCTCAGAGAAACTTTTTCATCTTTTCCAGAAAAACGACTGGTGCAGAGCGCGCACCATCTATCAGCATGGCCGTGTCGGGGCAGACAAGAACATCGGTTGAAATATGACTCAGAACCGGTTTGTACCGGCCGCATCGCGCTACGGGTTGAGGCGCTTCGACGCGCCTATAAACTTGTAAAACTGGTTCGTTCGCCAGGCCGCTTTGTGCTTCGTATAAATACGACCGTCGGCCGAGCTAAAAGGACATTCTTGTTTGAGCCGTTGGACGGAACAGTGCTTTGTTAGTAATAAATGTATTCTTGTTCGAGTAGTCGGTTGGAACAGTGCTTTGTTAGTAAAAAATGTATTCTTGTTCGAGTAGTCGTAAATTCAGAGTAGTTTGACCGAAACATTGTTAATTGGAATAAATAATGGACGTTTCGTTGTGGTTTTATTATGAACATGAAGACGACTGTGACGTTAGACCTGGTGACGTCATAACCAATTAGAAGCCCTCCTGATAAACACACACTCCTCGACATCCTACTCATCTCTCTATTCGACATATACAATAATATATAGGTACTTAGCTACTAAAGAAAAACTAAAAACATAATTTATTTTGAGGTGAAAAAAAGTGTTTATAGACCAGATTTTTGAAAATAGGTAGTGATTTAGCATTCATTATGTGAGAGGGTAGAGCATTCCACAATTTGATGGCACGGACTGTAAAGGAGGAATTAAAGGAGTGAAAGGAATTTTTGGGTACTTTAAGGCGATAGGTATCTTTGGAACGTAGGGTACGGGAATGGGACTGGTGTAGAAATTGAAAACGTTCTTTGAGATAGGTGGGAGTGTTAGATTGGAAAAGGATATTGTAGAGGAGAAATAGAATATGAGCATCCCGTCGGAGTCGGATAGGCAACCATTTTAGCTTATCGCGATATTCAGATACGTGGTCATACTTCCGCAGACCGAAAATGAAGCGTATGCATAGATTCTGAAATCGCTCAAGCTTATCAAGCTGTGCTTGGGTTAAGTCCGGATAACTGGCATCGGCATAGTCTAGTAGAGGAAGAAGGAGTGTTTGCGAAAGTGAAATTTTTGTAGAGGTAGGAAGAAAATTGCGTAACCTCCTGAGGGAGGCAGACGAAGCATAAATCTTCCGACTTACTTCAGCAAGCTGTGGTTCCCATGATAGATTTTTATCCATCCTAATACCCAAATTTTTTACAGTATTAGAAAATACCAGAGGTACACCATCAAAAAGCACCTTGGGTAGGTGTTCCCAATCAACCCTAGATAGCATGTGCTTATTCCCAAATGCGATGATTTGAGTTTTAGAGGGGTTCACCTTCAACCCGTGTGATGTACTCCAATCTAAGATGTGGGTTAGATCGGCATTGGTCCTGTCAATAGCTGTATCTACACAATCTGGGCGCGCTCTGGTATAGATTTGCAAGTCGTCACATCATTTATGGTAGGTACGCTACTCTTTACATTTCATCTAGTTTTCTAAATATTTTCAGTAATTTATTATTTATTACTAGAAAGATTTAGTTGAATAATTTTCATTCAAAGTAAAACAAAACGTAGTCGGTTACCGTAAGTTTTTGCTCTTCTACAAATTGAGTTTGGCACGATTTACTCAATTTTTCCATTTATCTTGTTTGATACAGTTTGGTTTGGTTATTTCCACGTCGAAATAATTCCGTTTCCTGGTTTTAGCTTTTCAAATAGCATTTCAATGTTCCACTTTGTCGGCGTTAGTACGGCCGAGTGCGCCTAGTTAATCCCTACAGGCCGATAGTTGCGATGAGTTTCTACATTCCAGTTATTCTAGCGGTACGTATTTTGCCTATGGAGCTGTGTAATGATTACCTACAGTTTGTTATTCACTTTTTTCACAAGTTTTAATAAACTGTTGGTAGACAGATGTTTGCGTTGAAAATGAACCTGAAACATTAGGTAGATAAATGAGTACCTACCTAGTATTAAAACATGTTTAATGATGCACTAAATCGTGATTCAGAATACTTAACTAATAAAATCGCAATTATATTTTATTTAAGAAAGTGGTTGAAAATCCAGTCTGTTCCAATCGGTCCTAGAAAAACTCACACGAAGATTGCTAATGGTCGTTTCATTTAGGAGTAAAATATGTCGTTTGAGTCTCGGAAAAAACCTTTTCCTTTAACTTCCAAAGAAATTGAGCAATTCTTAAGCTACATATACCTACCAAACATAAAAGTTATAGCAAGTTAAACAATTAACTGGGAGTCAAGCTGTTTATAATTAATTTGTATAACCTTAAACTTTGCTAGTAATGAACGTGAGCAAATACGGCATTCGCTTTATATTAATAGGCCGCTTTTAAGAAGATTAAGCCATGAAAGTTTCAAGACTTGGCGGGCCGAGCCGTCTCCAAGTTCTTTACAAAGGAGATTATGAATTATTGCAAGTGAGGAAAGCGCTTTTTACGACGTCTCTGTAATCATTTCGAGTACAGCTTTGGACGCTCAAGTTTTTGTGCCTATCTACGGATTTATTTACGAGTAGAGCAACTGCTAGGAAGAGAAAACTCCGCCAAAGTAGTGAACACGAGATAAGACTACCTTTGCAGGTTCTTAGACTTCTTTAGCCATCAAACTTTGTTTGCCTTAGCTTGTGTCTCGTTTCGCTTTAGAGTGAAATAAATTGAACTTTATTAGTCTGCGCATTCTAACTTGTTCAAGATGGATAATATTTAAGGCTAGCTTGAACTTAGGTAACTTGGACTGTTTATCATAGACAGGTGTAATTCTTAGATCTAATAGGTTATTTTGTCGACAGTTTCTTTCCCATCAACGGTATTGGAAACTACCGAAGAAGAGGTGACGGAGTACTACGCGCCTTTGGACCTTATCGTGGGACAGACTATATTCGTGTTGGGCCGCAGGTTCCTGCTCACTGACTGCGATAACTTTACCCGGCTTTATTACAGGTAAGCCCACATCTCGCATAGGCATTATCACCAAAAAAGAACGCTGTTAAAGAATATGCAGATTAGCATAAGCAGTATTTATATAGGGGAGAGCGGGGTTCAAAGTTACCGGGGCACGTTGTTCCGATGCAAATAACTTTCGAAAGAAAAGAGATAGCAATACGTGGGAAGTACGGTGCAAGACGTCATACCATGGCGCTATCGCGTCAGCTATTTTAGTGACGCCTCGGCAACCGGCAACTATGGTAATCGAATGGAGGCTCATAATTGTAACGTGAGTAAATATTTTTGCGTTGAAACTTTATGGTCTATTTTGAACAGTTTTATAGCAATTAATATCTGACTCGCATTTAATTGTTGGAAAATCTATTGGGGATGTTTTATTATTATCATTATTGACGTAATAATACTTATTTCTAAAATAAATTTGGTTTGCTTTTTTATGAAATTTGGGGCTCTAAGTTCCGCTTGACCGGGGCTAGTTGTTCCGCGGAACTATGAACCCTGTGCTAAAGTAGTACTTAAATTAATAAAAAAAAAAATGTTTTAGGATGCGAAACTACAAAAGAAATACGGAACGGGGCAAGACTTCGGAATATCTATTGCGGCGGGGAATTGATACTGTAATGGAAGACGGTCGGAAAATCAAAACCGTAGCACGGGAACTAAAAATATGCCATATGACATTATTCTGAAAGAAGAATAGATATTAGACTGATTAAAGACTTATAATAACTGTTACTATAAATGTTAGTGCTAGTTTATTGATCTTAATGTCCTAAAACAAAGTTCCTGAGTTAAAAATACATAAATTATTAGTAGGTACTTAGTTTTAATGATTATTTGCCAAATATAGTAATTTTAATCCTTATTTTGAATAAATGACTTTTTAATTTTTGGCACAGTACTTTTGTGTTTCATTTATACATATTATATACACTACATTTGCAACTTTAGCAATAGAAGTTGCTGTCGGAACAACTTGCCTCAACGATGGAACAACCAGCCCCATGATGGGGTCAGTTGTTCCTTGTCAATTTTACACAGAAAAAATGTCCTGACGCTAACACGTTTAATCATTTAGTAAATACGACAAAATCAAGTAAAACTAGAATAAATTCTGCGTCTATGAGCTCCTTTAAATTTAATTTCAGTCTATTTACTGACGGTCTTTTTGCGTGTTATTTGAAAATCGGAACTTCGAACCCCGCTCTCCCCTACTTACTTATAAAAGATAATGTACCTTTGTTTGACGACCTCTGTGGCGCAGCGGGCGAAGGTCCGCCTGCGACGCAAGAGGTTGCGGGTTCGATTCCCGCCTCGGATCAACTATTTGTATGATCTGCAAATATTTGTTCCGGGTGTCTGGGTGTTATATATGTATAATAAAAAATATCTATCTATGTATGTATATTATATTAAGTAGGTATATCAGAAATCTAGCACCCGTAACACAAGCTTTGAGCTTACCACGGGGCTAGATGTCGTTGTGTAAAATTGTCCAGCAATATTTATTTATTTTATTTATTTATTATTTTACCTATCTCTGTGATTTAGCAAAAAACATTCAAAACTTTTTGCAAAAATATTTGTTTCCCAAAACAACGATTCTTAAATCAATGTTGTGTTTTGTGTCCCTATTTTGTGACACCAGAATAAACGGGCACAGTAGTTGGGCATCGAATACGTTGCGTAACTAAGTTAAGAATGTAATAAAATTCTTGGCACGCCTGTTAGATGGCCACCTACGCAAAACAAACATGCAGTCCTTCCTTACGCACTGCAGAGCTTTCTTTTATAACCGTTATTTCCCTCCAAGAGTAAAAGTTATTATTTATAACCCTGTACTCCTTAGAACAACCGACAGTTGATTTGAAATAAATCTTTGAGCTCCAATCATATTTACAGTGCTCTCGGAGGTACAAAGATCGAGACCGCCAGACCCTTCTCAATTTTCCCGCTTGCATTAGTAAAGAGAAAACAACGCGAGAAAGCGAAACGTGGTTTACCTATTTCATTTATTTCTTTATTGGTGGATTGACGGAATGAAATAGGCTTTGGCCGAATTTATTAGCTTTATTGAAGGAAATCATGAGACATTCACACCGAATTTCTGATTCACTTGCTATGTGTTTTTAAGGATATCTCAAGACAATCTTTTGGCCACTATCTATTTTATTTTTGGTGAATGACACAATGTCCTTAAGAGCCCTGTTAAGTTTTTGAAGTTTTGCGAAATAGGATATTTTATGCACCACGTGACCGGCGCGTCACGCGAATTCTATGAAAAATACTAAATGATCTTGATACTTCGTCGATCTAAAACATACAAATATACTAATAATTATTTTAGATCTGTAGAAAATGGCATCGAATAAATTCCATTTTATTGAGTGGATTTTTTTCAGTTTCATTCTGAAATAATTATTTTATTAATGTTTTTATTTAATTGATAGGTGTTTAATATATTTTCCTAAATTCAAAATGGCGGATATTTTTATTTCAATGTTGTATTTATTGACTTGTCCAAGTGATCTTTAGGATTTTATGGAAATAAATGACATAAATCTTTAAATCTTTAAATCAATATTTGAATCAATTATGTTTTATCTTAATAATATCAATATTTATTTTAAATCTGATTGATTATTTGAAATCAATTAAGTACATAATTTTAAATTAAAACATTCATGATTAATAATTATCTATATAAGAATAAAACTGAAAATAGTCTTATTGAAGTTAAATGTCCTCATTCATCTCATCTTATGGGCTCATTATTAAACCGATTCTTCTGAAATTTGGTGTGTAGGTTTGTAATTAAATGTTTTTTTTTGTCGAATGTTGGGACTTTATGTAAGTTCGAAAGTCTAAATTGAACGGACTAAATACAAATTCTAATTATAACAAAACAAATAAATTATATTACCTATATATATTTAAGTTGCTTGTTTTGTTAGATGGTATATTTGTGTTTGAATAGTAGGTACCATGTTATTATCATTATGTTTAGGTATTATTTTTGTAGTTTCGAACTTTATTTTTATTTTATTACGAACTTATTGAAAATATTTCATTTATATATTAAAAAAAACCAACCCGCACTTGGCCAGCGTGGTGAATTAAGGCCTAATCTATCTCGTCAAGAGAGAAGTCCCTATCCCAGCAGTGGGAACGTGAATAGGGGTGTTATTTTATATATAGGGCGTCCCAAAATTATGGGCCATGAAGGGGAAGTACCATATATATCGTTGATAGTGAATTTTACTCAAAGAAGACTTCATTTTATTTTAAAAAGTAAGTAATTTAATTAATTTATTTACAAAAAATATTGTTTCATGTTTTTTATTTGATTAAAATAATTAATTTCACGTTGTTCCTTTCTTTTAAAATACTATGTTACTTAAGCAGAGTTATTATTTTTTAGCTTTTCTTTCGATTGGTATCATAAAAATCGAGTATTTTTTTTCTACATGTAAGTCGGTTCGATTCCCAGACAAAGCAAGTAATTTTTAGAAAATCAATGAATGCAGAATTACTAACTTAAAAATAAAATGAAGTCTTGTTTGAGCAAAATTCACTATCTACGATATTTAAGGTACTTCCCCTCCATGGCCCATAACTTTGGGACGCCCTGTATTTATTAGAAAGGTACATATTTAATGTTTACAATAAATAATATATTTATTAGAAAGGTACATTATTTTATGTTTACATATTGGATACTCGGTAAAAATAAGAACAAAAAATTACGGAATATTTTCTTTGTAATAAATATTATGGAAATCTATACTACAATTATCAAGCTGAGGAGATTGCTTGTTTATTTGTTTGAACGTGCTACTCAGGAACCGCGGGTCCGATTTAAAATATGATTTCAGTATTGGATAGTAAAATGATCGAAAAAGGCTATAAAACATAAACTAGTAAATAACGTAAAAACGCAAGCGCAGCTGTCGGCGGGTCGGCAAGTTAGTCATAATCTAAAAAAATCATAGGCATAATTACATTTAGTCGTTGTACGGTTTCACCAAAAAAAGTTGCCTTGTTGTTTTTTAATTAGGATAGATAACTTTAGATATGCAATCCACATCCTACAGAATAATCTCCAAATAAATAAGGTTAAACAAGATGACAATGATGTGGTACAATTCTTAGGCCAGCAACAAGTGGTACAATTCTTAGGCCAGCAACAACAATAATTGATCGTTATCAATAAAAATAACAATTGATCGTTATCAACGGATCAACTTATGTCGGTCGTAGTATCGCAATAACACATACATGCACACTAACAGCGTTTTTACAGCAATTGACAGTCCCACACACTGACATTTTACGAAATATTTCTATATTTTATTCAAGAACAACCGACATAGGTCCGACCTCGACAAGCGCTCGCGCGGTACTAAATGGAAAAAGCCGGCGGAATGAAAAAACTACTAAATTATGGTAGTTTTATTTTATTCATAAAAAATTACCAAAACCGTTCTACAAATTAAAATTAATATCATAGTTTAAGCAAATGTTGATAAATATTTTGATATAAATATGACGTCCTATTGATTTAGAACTTCGGAGTTATTGAGGTTTGTTTCGAAGCATTTTCGGTCGATATTAAATTCGGTATATCTTTAGAATAAAAGCATTTAACGAAAATGTACTCTACTCTAAATGAAGAATAGGATATACGTAACATAATAAAAATTAGTTTGATCGCCCATATTCATTAGAATCTACAAATTAGAGCTAAGAAAACAGGTCTTCGAGCGTTTTTTACGAAACATGTATCCGGAGAATGATTATTACTCAATATATAAACAAGTTATCTAAAATGTTTCTTACTACTTTTGTAGAGAAGAAAACGAACTATTATAAAGATGTAATTGTAATATCAAACAACTAACGTAAACCATAGAATTAGGACGAGAAAACCGAACAATTTCGCGATTTCCGGTAAAAGGCCTCTTAAAACTTTTCGAAGTTTTAGAACATGCCGGTTTACTCACGATGTTTTCCTTCACCGTTAGAGCATGGTCGTAACAATATCTACTAATCATTAAACTTTTAACTATGTGACCAATTTTTTCATCATAAATTAGTAACTATTGCATAGATACCTGGAATCGTTCTAAGTACTTATTCATCTTGCTATTATAAAACACGCTAACGACGGTTATTATAGAGACTAGGTAGGTACCGTTTACAATGACCGGCTAGCAAACCGTTTATGGCTAAGTACTTGCTTCGATTAACCATTGATGCATGATGTAGTCATCTACCCACTGTTATATGTATGTATAGTAGACCTCGTTAGATAATTCTAATCTAGACGAGATAACCAGCGAACTTGCGAAAATTAAAATAATTACTAGCTTTCCGGCCCTATTTTTAACTCTGAAAAACTTCTGCTGAACAATTGTCATTATAAATCTCAGTCATTTAAACAATAAAACTAGGTATGTCAATTATAGTGTATTTTAAAACTTAAACTGAGTTACATACTTTAAATGCATGGAAACATTTTTACATTACAACACAATCATGACATACCTACCAAGATTATATGTATATTATTTATTATATATCTACAAGGTGCCCGCGACTTTGCCCGCTTTTTTCCCAAGTTTTCTCACCTATTAAACCTTATCTGGGCTACTACGACTATTTTAAAACCAAAAGCACCTAAATCCGCTCAGCCGTTATTGAGTTACAAAATTACAAGGAAAAGCGGCATATAATTATATATAGATTCAGTACCTACGTAAGTATATTATCGACGGTGGAAAGGAAAAACACTTGAAGCGACACTTTGGTCGAAAATGACTTTTTTACATATTTGAAATCAGTGAATTTTTCTGCGTCGATTGGTCTTGGTTTCGTGGCGATCTGACCACTTTGGTGTCGCTTCAAGTAATGGCACTTTTAGGCTCAATTTTTTCAGACGCTAAATGAAGTGACAAAGAATTTTAGCAACTTTGGTTCATTTACCGCTTGAAGTACCGACTATATAGTTAGATTGTTATTTGATGTATTTTTCCTTTTCTGTTTCGAATCTTATAGGTTACTTAAATCGTTTTTCTTCGCCATATGAAATCCTATTTTAAACATTTAAGTTGTTTTTGCTTACTCCTATCGCGTTGGTGCCCGGTCGCTACATTTGTTTTTCCTTGCTTACCTTATATCTGTATCATGGAGTTCATGCGTTTTTCCTGCATGATTGTTATAAAATATTATGGATTTCAGTTATTTCGACAATCGCTGTAAAAAGCAGTGGTGTCGGTAAAAGTAAACATAGACAAAAATACCACATAAATATTTAAATTAACCGACATCGTCTTTTATTCCCGAATCGTCGGTTAATTTAATAAATGAATTAAGACGATAGTCGGTTAAAGTAAGTATAATTTACGATACTGTGTCTTTAAATTAACCATTCAAAACAAGTCTTGTCGCTACAAGCAATGAAATTCGGTCTCTTTTGTGTAAATGGCGTCACCTATATAAGGATATTGCACGTGACGTGGCGCTTCAGTCATCGGTGAACCGCCGTTGAGGCACGTCAATACAGAATACTAATAAAACGTGTAATACAGAATTTAAAGTTTTTGAAAAGTCTTAGTAAAAGATGGTAAAAGTTATTAGGTTAAAAGAGTGTTATAAACGAGCAACACAACGTAGCACTTTTGTAATATGGTCTTATCAGATCACTCATAAAGATTTTGTGTGTTGCCAGTGATGACATACGGACCCGAAACGTGGTGCTTCACTATATGCCTCTTCAACAGACTCAGAGTCGCTCAAAGGGCTATGGAGAGGGCTATGCTCGGGGTTTCCCTACGAGATCGAATCAGAAATGAAGAGATCCGTAGGAGAACGCGGGTCACCGACATAGCCCAACGGATTAGCTCTTTGAAGTGGCAATGGGCAGGCCATATAGCGAGGAGAACAGATGGCCGATTCTTCTTCGATTCTTTCCAAACTTCATAAAATTCAAAAGGTTTATAAGTTTAATGTACGTTTCCAATACAAAAGCGCTACGTTGTGTTGTAAACGACCAACACAACGTAGCGCTTTTGTATGATTTGATCAGATCACTCAAAATAGTGATTTAGGTATCTATGCTTCGCTTGAAATGGTTTTTTAAAGGCAAAATGTTAAAATATCAGAAGTTTTTAATAAATAAAAGACTGTTGTATCTCAATAGTCTTGTTTTTTTGGTATCTTTGGGAAACAAAGTAGGGACTTCAGTTAAAAACATAGCTTTAAATTATTACATAGCTGGCACTTATCGTGTTTTTCTTCTACTTAGCATACTATGATTTTCTTAGTTAACTGGTTTTTCCGGAACCCTGTATGTTATGGTCGATACGCTTCAGTTATTTTACCTCCTAGTTAAATCATACATAGCTTGTCGCTTAATGTGTTTTTCCTTGCGTTTGTCAGAATACTCAAGTTGCATTTAATGCGTTTTTCCGTCCGCTGTATTCACCATGAAATAATTAAGCGACGCATAAATCAATTAATGATGGTTGTATATTTTTCGAAGTTTAATAGTAAGGTAGTAAATAAAAAATAAAGAAACTATATTTTTTCCTATCGCTCTAACTTCAAATTTAAATTTGTTATGATTTATTTTCGGAAAATAAAAACTTTGATCGGCTCTCCTGTAAAGTTTGAAAATTGTCGGTTCAAGGGTTTTTCCTTTCCACCGTCGTTATATACATTGGTAGGTAGGTATAAGCAATTATTAATGACTGACTTAACTGAACGACTATGATGGCATCTATTAATTGGTCATTTATCTCATAGCATGACCATAGATCTACAATCATCAGAGTTGTAACCCTTTGGTAAACTCTGTTGTTTGTAGAGTTTTACAAATAATTTTATCATATAATTATTAGAATAGAAATCACTTTATTGCCAACCACAAAATAGTAACAAATAGTAACTAAAATATAATTAAACCTTAGAGATCGCTCTTTAGCGATAAGGCCGCCCATTGTACTTGTTTCTTTCTGAATTTTTTAATTTATATGGTGTACAATAAAGAGTTTTTGTATTGTATTTGTATTTTAAACCCAATAGTATAAAATGACAACAAAAAAAAAATAGTGATAATAATATAAAAACATAATGGTTACACTCCTACGAGCGGATCTGTATTGTCCCTAAGTAAAGTTTTGTTAATTTATTAGGTAAGTACCTACGCCTTTTAAAGGTTCCATTTTAAATCTTGAAACCTTGACAAACACATTTTACGAAATATTTTGAAAATCCAGGAACAACATTAATTAACAATTACAATCCTAATTTTCTCTTATTAGCACATTTTCATATTCTAGTCGTATGACTATTCTAACCGATTGTTATGCCTTTGTTCTAGGACAATGTTAAACATAGAGCAGCCAGCGGCTATCGTAGTCGAGAAAAAGACTCAGAAAGAGTTTACTAAGGTGAGAACGTTATTGTATTATTTTACCCGTGCGTTAATACCAATGGTAGGCTGCGGCTACATTTGCTCTATCTGGGACAAATTCACCAAATTGTTTGTTGCTAGTACAGATGCCGATGTCACAGCAGTAGGTATAGTATATTTTGATTTATTATTTTTATCGTTTCTGTATGCTTATTATTATTATTTTCTAGACCTACCCACCGCATATCGGTATTGGATCGCCAGAAGATACTCTTCAGTCTTGCTTTGGGCTGATACCAAAACCTCCACACAAGGACATTATTAAATACAATTTGAACGCTAATAAGGTAAGCTGTACTATGTATATACATAAGTACTTCATTTTTCCAGTCCAGACAAATCGACAAATCAATTTGGTCCTGGACAATTAAATCAAATAATTAGATCTAATTATAAATTTTAATAGCGACTCATTTAAAATTGAAACGTTGATATACTTTAAAAATTATAATAATATTCATGTTCTGTCGAGATAATTGCAAAAGTTTGTGAATATTTTTCATAGAGCAATTCCTCGATATTTGAGATTGCAAATCCCGGTCCCGACTCAATTAAACTTGAAGAGAAAAGCGTAGCACAAAGAAAAAGACGCTTGTTTTTGTTTCTATATTCAAGATGATTATAGTATTCGAATGCGCAGGCTGTGAGTGCCATTATGAAATCTACGGATCGTTTTTTTGCTAAAACTATAAAAAAAATTAGATGACCTATCCTATAGGTACTATACACTAATATGACTTCCGTTCAGACACTGACTCTGGTATTAATTCTAAATAAAAACTTCATTACGGAAATTCATTCTTGGTGATGATAATATTTATTTACTAGATGAAAACCCGGCTTCGCTCGGGTGAAATTGGATGAAATTCTCCATAGTCCGAATTTTGCGGATATAAATATGTTGTCGACTTAAAATAAATATTTTTTTATGTTTTGTTATTCATATTAGGTTTCGATCGAGTCTACCGTACCCCTTGACGAAATTGTTAAATTCAGTAAACTCATTTATTGCACCATTAAGTTACACAATAATATTGGCTTGGCATGACTGTTAGTGTTACATATTACTACTATCACCTAATATTAAACGAATCAAATGGAAAAATTACATTCATAATATTCATTACTGTTATAAAAGGGAAACAATTGAAAAAATCTTAAAATATACTCCGTTTTAAATTGTTGATTAGATTATGATATATAATATAGATTATTTGGTATAGTATCTCCGTTACCTCTGCGAGCTGGAATGGATCCACCCGGAGGACGACGGGCGCCGCTTCGTGTTGTCGTACAGCCTCGCGGACGGCACCATCAAGATCAGCGAGATCCCGCGCCGCAACTCCGGCATCAAGGAGGGCCAGTTCCTGCAGTCGATGCGGCTGCAACTGCCCGAATCCGACCCCGACTTCCCCACTTACTTCACGCCGGATAAGTTTTATATTGGTGAGTATAGTCTGGAGGAAGACTTTGCCAAAAATGGAATGGTACAGGCTACTTGACCATACAATACACAATACAATACAAAATACTTTATTGTTACACCAAATTACAAAAAGATACACAAAAAATACACATAAAAATACAGTGAAACAATGGGCTTTGGAATGAAAGTCGAGTGTGTTTTCACTTAGCCGGGTTATAATAATAATGTCTGATTTAATAGCAGCCTGCACTAACTCGAAGTGAGGACGGTGGTTAATGCAATTTAAATTGTAATTTGTCTGTTGCATCTTCAACTTTAATATCACTGGCAAATTTTAATTTCCGTTCCATTCAAAGTTGGAGCCTGGTTTTCTCAATATTTATGCAAGATATTTTTCTTGATAATGGGTGTTCCCTTATTTCTTAATATTTTTCTTAATATTTATTTTTCAGAATATATTGTGTAGATTAATATTAAGATACAAATCTACCTATTGAAAATTTTATCAAAGTCATATTAGCCGTAAAAGCGCAAAGAGCATCTACTAAGATAAACTCTCGCTTTTATAAACGAAGCATTAATACTACTAAAATAAATTAAGTAGTATCTATGTGCATAATAGTAACAACTAGGTTCACAACGACTACCTTTAACTGTACCTTAGTGGTCTAAAAAGTAATTCAGTTAAAATGTATGGTTCACAGGAGTCGTAGTCCCGGTATTTAAGCACCGGTTCAAGATCATTGGGTGCGACTTATTCGTGTACCGCTACATGAGTGCCAACCCTGACAAGTTTCCACTCGAAGTCATAGACAATGTGCGCAACTATCACATGAGAGAGGGCAATCTAAAGGATGAACTCCAGGTAATCTTCCAACCCTTATCTATAATACAAACTCTTTCATTTCAGGTACTTTATTCTTAGGTGGTTAGTTATTATGGTATTAATAAGTGTTTATTAGGGTTCACAGATTTAGATCAAATAAACTGATTACATAACCCAACGAGAGCGAGCTAACTCTCTAGACTAGTTGTGATGGATAACGAATCCCAACTACAATGCAACTAAAATGGTTTAGTTATGTAACTTTTATGCATACGGGGGTTTTCAGAATGCTGTTATCGTGGTCAAAAATACCTACTGTTTATTTAAATTTTCGTCTATTATAAACTTGCTCGTCGAATGCATTAATATTGAAAAAGCTGCACGTTTCAATATTATTTTCTCGCAGCAAAATATTGTACACAAATAAAAGGGAATAGCGCCCATACCACTCGAGGATTTAAACAGACTGTGCTTGCAAATCTGACGGGTATGACAGTGATTGGCAGTTTTCAGTAGAAAATGGTAGAAAATATTTCTGCAAATTGATGGTGGCTTTTAAAGTTTCACAATTTCGTGTTTGTTGGAATTGTATAGATGTTGCGCCTTACGTCGGCGACACAACTTTTTGAAATGATTGATCGCTTAGCTTTTGTGCCATCATAGCTGCACTGGATAATTGATGGATACCTACAATCGGCTGTTTGTCCAATGAATAGAGCCTTTAAAATAGTATTATTATTATAATAAAAAAAAAAAATGTAATTTCGAGTTACTGATTCGGTTATTTCCGCGTTGGAAGAACTTATTGTTTTTTAAATGTTGCATAACTTATAAGATTGAGGTCTGGATATAAGATTGTCCCGCAGATAAGATCGCTAATTAGGGATATGTTAAAATAACGATAACAGGTATTTATGTTTCTTTTTAAAAGTCGACCAGATATTTCAATCATACTTACTATGGCGTCGATATCATTATGTTTACCTATATTAAGTTAAGTATGTCTGATTGAAGTATTCTTGATGGAACCGGAGCAATAGGTACCAACATCGATCCTGGATTATTGTCCAGCATCATTTTGGAAAGTTTTCAGCGATGCTCATTTATTTATTAAATTTCCAGTCGGCTATCATAGAGGAGGCGGCCGAAGAGAAACGAGCTCAGCTAGGCAAGATCGGCGCCGCGGCGGTCGCGCAGCCGAACGTGATGCAGCAGTGTCTGGAGGCTCTGCAGGTCGTGGAAGGCAGCGCCACGCCACTCCGCCCACCCACACCGCCCATGACCACAGATAGGATCTCCTACGACGACTCTTTGAGATCGCTGAGAGCAAGGTAATGAACAGAGTATCAACGATTCATCTACAAAGTCTTTCATGAGATAGATCCCGTAAATGGAACAAGGTAAGTTATGAATACGGAGAAAAGGGCTGATGCTGATCCAAACTAGCTAGATCATAGAAGAGGCCTAAGTAGTTATTCAGCGGTTAAAATTATGATAATTAGTGTAAGTTACTGACTATATCTCTACCAAATTGAGTATTAAAATTTTGGAAAAATCTCTTAATTAGTCTGATTCAAAAGGAAAATAGAGATTACCTAAATACTTATCATCACAGCATTTAGTAGGATTCCGTCTACCGATAATCTTAAATTTTAAGTTGACCTAACCATCAACTTAACATACTCTACTCATTTAAATATTTCGTGGATGCATATCTAAATAGCTCGGCAAAACATTGCATAATGTTAATTACCAACCTAAAACATTATCTTTCCGAAACGGGACATATTTCAGTTTTGCATATAATTTCTGCACGTTCTATTCAAATAGTTCTTCAAATGAGGAAACCATTTTCATAACATTCTCCCTTGGTATTTTAATTAACATACAAACTACTAAGAAAAATTAGAGAAAACTTGTCAAATACCTACTGTATTTGACAAGTTTTCTCTCTTGTATCTTATATATTCTGATTCTGACGTATGAATTTACATAATTATATAAATACTATTTATATTTTGTTTCTTAATTTTTTATATTTTGTCAGTATAGTTGCCCAAGCTCGGGGCTGCAGCGCCCGTCACACCGTTATATCATAGATACGAGCGTGTTTTATGGGCACAGATAGTGTAAGTTTTGAGTTTGACGACATCCGTGGCGCAGCGGGCGAAGGTCCGTCTGCGACGCAAGAGGTTGCGGGTTCGATTCCCGCCTCGTATATTCTTTTAAGTATATCAGAAATCTAGCACCCGTAACACAAGCTTAGAGCTTAACCTCGGGGCTAAATGTTGCTGTGTGAATTGTCCAGCAATATTTATATTTATTTTTATTTAGTTACACACTTCTCAGGTAGGTAAACAATTTTTGACGAATTAATGTTTTCTTTGCTTGTTTTCAGTAAGCCAACATGCGAGAACCTGGTGCCGCTGAAGGGCATCCTGAAGACGGGCGCGGCGCGCGACGACCACCAGAAGGTGGTGTGCTTCACGGGCCCGACCGCCGACCGGCACACAGCGAGGAAGCACGTCACCTACCCGCCCGGAGAACAGCCACACTTCAACGAAGATCCCGACTTCTGCGATAGATTCAAGGAACATGTAAGATACCTACCTACAAGATTTTATTGTTAACGAAAGATGTACACGTAATTAGTATTGAAAAAATTACATTACCTATTCGAAAAAATCGAATAAGGTAAGTATTCTGTAACTGAATGGGCAAAATGTGAAATTTATTTAAAACTGTCGCCCTTGGTTCGATTTTATGTATCGTATCCATTCATAGGTATATGCTTTCTTGACCTCCTCCCGACGTTATTTGTGTCGTCAGGACAGTTTTCCTACTGCTTACCTTCTTTCGGGGTATTTATATAAATATAAAATCGTAATACCTACCTGAGTTAAAAATTGTGTGAAAACCGCTTGCAAAGACGAAGGTCGCCGCACCGCTCCACGCCTCCTATGAAGACGCATCTCTATTTTGAACTGAAACGTTTGTGAATACTTGAAATACATTGATGAGCTCCCTGTTATGTTTCAGGATTTGGAAGAGCGCAAGGCGCGTCGTGAAGGCGACATATGCGCGTACGACATCGTGCCGAGCACGCAGTCCGCCAACGCCTTCGACGAGGAGGCGGGCGGGCCCAAGCTGCCTGGCTTCCTCGGGACGTATGGCGTCGACTGTAAAGAGGTAATCCCTAACTAGATAGATAAATAGATAATAGCTTTATTGCACACTAAATTAACAAAACAATATACATGATAACAAACTTAACTTATTATACAATTGGCGGCCTTATCGCTAAAAGCGATCTCTTCCAGGCAACCTTTGGATGGATAGGAACTATAGAATCATGTAGTATAGATTTATACTATGACAACGTTGCGGGTTCGATTCCCGTCTCGGGACAACAATTTGTATGATCTGCAAATATTTCGGAGTAAGTTGATACAGTAGGTACGCTGGACGCTGCTGCAGTCCTCTGGTAAATAATTCCCTTGGTCGGTTTAACACCACCCACGGAAAAAGTAAGGAATAAAATTCCAGAGTGAGAATAAACAGTTCGATTAACCCACACAAGTACACGTTTCGTGCTGCTTATTGGTAAAACTCTTAGCAAAATAGGTACTTACCTAACATATTTCTGGTCAAAAGTATCCGTACTCGGTATCCATCAGTAGGTAGTACCTACCCCGTATAAAATAAGGGTCTTCAGAACTAATTATCTTTTCTCTTTTTACCTAATTGCTACTCTATTAATCAGCAATCTGTATGAATAGGTGCAAAAGGGTTATTCAGCTATAGTACCTATGGCTTAGGGATTAACACAGGTAGGAACCTACTACCTCCTATTACTAAGCAGCATCATAACAGTGAAACAGACCCTCAAATAAAAGTACGTTTTTGTAACAAGTTTGTGTTTCTTGGAAAGTCTACCAAAGTATAGTAAAACCATTTCTAAAATGAACGCCCCTCCAACGAATTCTGTATTTTTTTTTCTGTGTATTCTGTTTTTCTGTATTTCCTCTCACACGTTGAAATCATCACGGTTTTGTGGAGGGGAGTTCATTTTTAGAATGGTTTTACTATACATACCTATCTGCTAATGTGACGTCTTAGATCGAGTACAAAACCCGTTTTTTGAAAAGAATGTCTTCTTTCTAGTCGCGGAAAATATTTTACACGGAAGGTATTGGTTACAAAATAGCCTTAGCCTTTACTTAGCTTAGCTACTAGATGACCTCTACACAGGTCCTGGCGTCGACGACGCTTAGATTACTTTACATCTTTATTAAATAGGTATAGATAGATAGGTATAGTAAAACCATTTTTAAACTGAACGCCCCTCCACCGCGGTTACACGTACATGCAAAAAGGTGTATAGATACAACACACATAAATTGATCTTTGTCATTGGATGTTCAATGACGTATAAACAAACGGGCCCCATAGACATGTGGCAATCGCTTAGACCATAATGATAATAGGTTTATGTCAAATCCATACATTTTGTACTTTTTTACTAACGATGTCGACGAACGCCAAATGTCTAGCCTTCACGGTGTCACTATGAGAGAAAGGCTGGATCTGTCGGCCAACTTCGGCATTAATGAGCCGAACGCGCGACTGAACGGACGTGTCACTCAAACAAAGAGCGCGCTCCCCGCCATACAAATGCCTACACGGGATTGGTCGCACAACTTATTGACAACGCAGTGCGCGGATGAGTCCATGTTTACAGTAAAGATGTAGCACGCACACAAGTATACTGATGCAATACGTATTTCCTCTCACACGTTGAAATTATCACGGTTTTGTGGAGGGGAGTTCATTTTAAGATTAGATCATCTATACATATAACATGGGATTTATTATACCTCAGCACGATTTTGCACGCAGTTATCAGGCGTCGTTCATATTAAATAGTAAGTATATCTAAGGTCAACCATAACCGGTTACTTTTTATGTTCTGTTAATGTATTCATATACCTATACATTCAAAGACTTTCCTTAATTTTGCTTATTTCTACTTTAGATAGACGAGAATATAAGCATTTACCAATAGACATGATGTTAAAAACGAGTATTAATCCTATTAAGCTATGAGATATTTCTGTTCTGGCTATTTTCAAAGTAAAAATATTAAGTATCCTAAATAAATATGTATTGAGGTATGTAAATTTTAAAGAAGGTACCTTTGTATATCAGTTATCTTTACCCGTTACACGAGCTTTAAGTTACTAAGGCGATGGCTAGATGTTACCATAGACTAATTAAACAATGTTACTGTGTGAGTTGTCCAGCAATGAACAGCAGCAAACCTTTCAGACACCAGAGTACATGCGTCTACCACCAGACGCGTACGAAAAGGCTAAGGCGATGCGTCAAGAGGTGCCTGCTATTTCACCGGCGGCATTGCGCAACGCCAAGTACCAGCGTCTACCCGAAGACCCGGTGCAGGTCTGCGTCAACCCGCCGCCCGAGGCCACGGGACCCTGCGCCCCTCACAAGGAGGAAGACGTGGCCTTCGCCTGCCCCAGGGTCGAGCCCGTCGAGCCGGGCTGCGAGTGGATGAGAGACAAGAACGACACTGCGACTGAATAAAGATTTTTTAATAGCTTGATTATGTTGTTTTTTTTTAATAGGATTCGTGTCTAAGGACCGCTGCAGCGGTCCGACACGAAACGCATAAATTGAAAGAGCCTTAACACTATCTGCGCCCATGTCATGCTCGAATCTACAGTACGGTGTGGCGACGCCGCAGTCAGCTTGGTCGCAGCATTGCATGGGTTAACACAATTATAATGCCCAAGCTCGACACCTTGCTGTAGAATAGAGCGTTGTCATGGGCGTTGTTAAGGTTAAATTGCAATTAAGTGTAAATCAATGAGTCACAAAGAACTTTAATTAAATTTAAAGCCTAATGAGTCCTGAGATTTTCAACTTGAAAAAAATTAAAAATAGACTACGATAGCTTGTGTAGGCATAATATGTGTATAGGTATTTTAATTAAAATAAAACGCCATCATTAACTTAGTCACGTTTGCAATAATAATATTTATTAATAGGTATAAAACAGGTTTATAAATGTGTCTTAGTAACCGGTACTCTGATTAAAAAAAGTTGTCCTAATAAGAAACATTTTCCACAAGAGCCAAGATAACTTATTTTTATCAACGAAAACAATCAAGGGTTTTGTATAAGTTCATTCTATAGTTTTTACGAGTATGATAGGTTCCCAGCTAGTCGCACTAGCTATATGCCCGCGGTTTCCCCCGCTTATTTCCATGTTTTTTTACCTAGGTACTAAAGCTACTACGACCATTTCAAGCACCTAAATCGGCCCAGACTTTCTTGAGTTATAAGATTACAACGAAAAGTGACATTGATTTTTCTATATATCAAGATTATACAGTTTCATTAAAATTCGTCCCGTAGTTTTTTGCGTAAAATGGATAGGGATCAAAAACCAATGTCCAATGGAGTTCATAAATCCACAAAGATGTTTGACAGGGTTTTATTGTCATTCGAAGACGATGGCTATTAAAGATCTCTTTGATAGATTGCAAAATGGCGATCACACAAGTTTACTTTATAATTTTGTAAATTTATAAAACACTTGACACTGGCAAATTGTGCTTAATTTAGCGCAGGGACCATTATAATAAACTAACTAACTAAAGATCTCTTTGATGGTTATGACTCGCCATCTCTGGTTGAATTTTATTGCGGTTAATGCATCAACAGCTATTTAGCTTGTACTTAATATTATTTCCTAGTGTTTTAATAAGACTTAAGTAATATAGAAATTATAATAATCAAAAATATTTATTGGGAACATAAATGGTTAGAGTAGGTACATTATTTTGTGAGATAACTCCGCAAAAGTTTAGAAACTGAGTAGCGGAATTGACAGGAACAAATATAATAGAAAAATAGTAGATCTTAAAATAGTACAATTTATATATTTATGGTGCTCTACATTATGTTACAAAATATTTGCATATTTCATAGTTCTTCTAATTTGCAAATATGTAACTGCATTTCTGATAATAGTTTTTACTTGGAATGTTAATAATATCATAATTATGTATTATTACAGCCTTATTTCAAACGATAGCACTAAAATTAAATGGTCATTTATATAAAAAATAACTCAAGCAAATATTTACTTATAATAATATTCTCAACCGACGGCTTAATTATCATCCCCGAGGTATAATCATAAATAAGAATTCATTGTACAATTAATGAAATAAAACTTGACTATACCTATATTACGGAAAAAACCTTTGCCTACATACATTGATGACATTATAGGTATAAATAGAATTCGGCAAATTCTTTGTTAAAATATATAACAAATAATACTAACATTTGATGGCCATATGATATACATACTATCAATATAAGCCACCGGCAGAAACGGAATTGAAAGCTATACTCAAACTACGTCAAATAGATAATAACAAGAACAACAATTGCCAAAGTAACTAACATCCCCCCGAACAGTATGTACTTATCTTGGGCCACCCGCCTCTCTATCAGTGATATAGTAGCGTTAGACAAACCTAAAGTATTCGCTAAGTCTATTATTCTTCTGTGGGCACCTTTTAACGTTTCCCTGTTGTACCTCAGTGTTTCGAGCATACTTGAACCTGGAAAGGAAAGAAAACATTTTTAATGACGATTACTTTCTTATGAAAAAGTAACTTATGACAAATACAACGATAATAACGCCTTTATGATAAACTGTGTCGCGTATATTAGCGCCCGCTCCGTGGTTTGTATCCAAATATCCAATTTACAGTGTAATGGAACCTATACTAATGTGTGTGTGTAGATATGTTAGATATACATAATAAAGTATTCAGTATTAATCATATTCATATTTTATAATTTATATACGGGATACCTGGCGCTGTACAACGAGACAAAGGGAAGCAAATTAAAGATTGAATATTTAACTTTTTATGTCAAACCAGTTTAGGAACTTTTTATAAAAGAATTATTAACTGGAACGAAATAATGTTGTCAGGTATATTTGCATTTAAAATACACATATGATAAAGAGTAGGTACCGAGATAATGGTAATCAGAGAATATATATTTAATTCATTTATTCACCACTAGCTTTCCGCCCCGCAGCTTCGCCCGCATTATTTTTCCGCGGTGGTAAGCGTGGGGATAATACCAAATATCAAGACTTACCAGTGGTATTAATATGGATTGTTATGGTGATGAAAAGTATTCAGAATACTAAATCTATCTATCCATCTGTATTAATAAAAATTAATTGCTATTCGTTAGTTTCGCTAAAACTCAAGAACAGCTGGGCCGATTCAGCTGATTCTTGAAAAGTTCGTAGTATTCTAGGGAATGTTTAATAAGTGATAAAATTATGGAAAGCGGGCGGGTTAACTAATTTCAATAGATAGATTATAATTTGATCAGATTGTGACATTTATCCTGTTCTAGTCCTGCGTTTTCTCAGATACACTTCACAACAGCGAGAAATGTGACTTCAATACTTAAATATTTCCTGCGAGTGGAACGGAAAGTGTGTGGGAATAATCTAAGCCGATAATTAACGCCTCATTGTTTGCTGCTAACAACAGAAAAGACTTATTTCCTATTTAATTTTATACGCGAGTTTAGATATAAAATCATCATCATAAATCAATTGTTAAACTAAGAGTATCGAGGTTTTTAACAGTATTAAAACACAGGCGACCTGCCGACAGCTTCGCTTGCGGTTTTTTTACGTTTATCTACATATATAGTTTGTACACTTAGTAATATAGCATATAGCCTTCCTCGATAAATGTATATACTATCAAACGCTGCATATTAAATTGTGATAACTAACGACAAGATTAATGGGCTTAATACATCAGCTATATTATCTAGCGGCTTTGCCCGCGTTATTTGTCGTGGATTTTCCCGCTTAAGTGTTTTTAGCTTTAGTAGTTTCAGCTGTACAAAGTCTAGCAGACAGTCAGTGTTATCTATTATATGTATAATATTTATATTTACCATGCTATGTTTGTCAATGTAAGCAATTATGTTTTTTCTTGAAAACACTCGTAATTAGATGGCAATTTTCAAATACCTATCTATAATAATATTTTAATTAATTAGAGATGAACTATTTTCATTCATAATGGATTTATTTATTAAGAAATAGCCGCAATAAGAACAATGTCCCATTTCATAAAAATGGAGCAAGTTATTAAAAAGAAAAGATACTTTTAAATGTAAGTAATGTTATAACTTTTATAATTAATATAAATAAAAATAAAACCGCCAGTATCGGGCCATGCGTATAGGCTAAGTCGTGTTTTGAAAATATAATGGTTAATAATAATAAATATATCTGGACTTCACACAGCAACATCCCCGTAGTAAGCTAGAATAAGTTGACTTTGTTAGTAAACAAAAACAATTTCACTTTTGTACAGTGAGCTATATACTACTAATTATATTACTAATTTACTTAAAATACCAAGTTATAAAATATAAGTTATTATAAAGCTTAGTGTTTTTAACAATTATGGAAAAGCACCATTTTTAATATTTATAAAAAAAAACTTTACAACGGTATGAGATATTCCTATGTAGCGATATAAGATAATCTTTAAAAAATGAATAAAAAATTAAAATAATTTTCGAAATTTTAAAAAACTTAAAGAAGTGAAAAATTTACCATAATTTTACGGAAAATAATATTATGACATACCGTGCAAAAGAGCTGTAGTGTTACAAATCCTACTAATATTCTAATTATTTATTGTAAATTTTGTAACCTTCCAAAATAAAAATCATTGTGGAACGAAATAATTTCCTGCGCCATAATAAACCTCATTAAGTCATTAAACAACGATGTATTTTTAGGAAATAGAAGCTGTGTTGTATAACAGAAAATATTTATTCACATATAAGCCACAGCGGAGAGCAGTAGTACTTGAAGTCACTAGTAGCGTATCAGTGTAAAATAGTATGGAATTAAAAGAGAACCCAGTTTAGGTATCAAATTTTTTCGATACAGTAATTTTGCCGAGATAAGTTTACCTTGATAATGCCGGTCTAACACTCACAAGGTCGGAACTGTACCTAGCTGGTTTGTGGCCCGTTAATCTTCTAATAACAAATTGACTATTTTGAATGAGTGAAGTGTCAGTGCCAAGATCTTTTGCGGATAAAAATGTGGTAAGTCGACATACTATAACATAAGTGCCTTCAATGCCCATTCAATGTTCGGATCAAGTTCAAATTACTCATCTACCAATGAACCTTGCCTTGACTATAGTCCCCACTTCTAGCAATTTTAATTCAACAAACCATGAATCTGTTTCCGTAGTGCGAGTTCGAGTTGCGCTTGAATCGAAATTTTGCGTCAATGGCTCTATTATTTTTTTGTTGTATCTTAGTTTTATTTTCTTTATTTAAACAATTTATTTAGCATTGCATTCACGATTAGTATTACCAGTAGCTAACGTAGATTTACCGCAAGATAAGTAAAAACTTTAACCCATGCGTTTAAATGACATTGCGAGGTTCAAGACGAGCTTGTTAGATCACTTCCATAATTGTCGCCGCTAATTGTACACGTGAGACAACGCCTAAGTACGGCTAAGAATATAAAGATCTAGCTGTGCCCGCGACTCCGTCCGCGTTAAATTATGTTTGTATGGGGACCACGTCTTATCATGGACGTTAAATAGCCTATTCCGTACCCCAGGCGTCTAAATGTTTATCTACCAAATTTCATCATATTCAGATCATTCGTTTAAGAGTTATGGAGGAACATACATAATGATATAGGTAATAGCTTTCCGCCCTGCGGCTTCGCCCACGTTTTACACTTTCCCGCAATTTTCTTTGCTATATTATAAGCCTATCTTACTCGGGGATAATGTAGCTTTCCAAAGGTGAAAGAATTTTTGAAATCGGTCCAGTAGTTTCGGAGCCTATTCATTACAAACAAACAAACAAACAAATCTTTCCTCTTTATAATATTAGTATAGACATAATTATATTATACAAACATACAGAAAAAATCTAAAAATAGTCCAATTAGTTTCAGTATCATTAGTATTGAGCCCATAAACACAATATCTCTGAAAACAAACTATCTTGGTCCATGGCCGACCCTTACCGATTTATCATTAGTAGGTATATAGATACAGACTAAGATACTAGTAGCTCTTGTAAGGTAGGTACTTCAAGTAATTGACTAACAACTTCAACCTTTTATATGAGGAAATTTAAAAATACTTAATGCATTGAGCGATTAGTTAACCATTTGCATCTAGTACTTGCTGTACTTACTAGGTTTATATGATTAGTGCGGCAAAGCTAGGTTTGAGATTTTAAATTAACTTTTGAAAAGTAAATAAATTAAACTTAAACAATGGTAAGACTAATTTGGAATCTAACTAAGCGTCTCAACTAAACATGTTGACATAGACATTTACATAAATGTAGAAGTACATGTCGGAATTATAGCAGTGCAAACTGTGCAAATCTTCCGTACTAAACTAGTTTAAAAACTTATTATAATATCAAATGACTACGTATATGAAATCACTAGCCAAATTCTTTTATAAAATTTGAGGTACTTAATTTTAATAACGTTCTTACAATGACCTTTAGAAATAAGAATATTGTTCGTCCATGTTTCTAAAATTCTGAGTACAAACTTGAATTAGGTATCTACCTATACATAATGCAGGTATATTCTATATTTTATCTAATTTATATTACAAAAATAATGCATTACACCACATCTGTAAACATATTTATAAAAATAGAAATAACCAGTACAAATATCTGCAGATTATACAAACATGTGCCTCGGGGCGGGAATTAAACCCGCAACCTGCTGATACTGACGCAGCCGGTTTTTTAGGGTTCCGTAGCCAAATGGCAAAAACGGAACCCTTATAGATTCGTCATGTCCGTCCGTCCGTCCGTCCGTCCGTCCGTCCGTCCGTCCGTCCGTATGTCACAGCAGTTTTTCTCCGAAACTATAATAGGCCGGGATCCGTAGTACATGGAAATCAAGTGATTACTAACAAGCTAATTTTTGGTGAGTAGCTTCGTTTCGATGAGACGACTAAAAATATCCTATACCCAAATCTCGATTGTGGTAGCTAACAGAGATATCAAGGATTAAAAAAATCAAGGATGTAAAACCGGGATAACGGACCACGAAATTTGTCGGACAATATGTCCGTTAGATTTTATATATATTAATTAAGTATACAACAAAAAATCAGCTGGTTAGTAATCATAGTAATCATTTAAATTGACCTCGTTTTCGATACATTTTCGAAATGGCGGACCCTTTGATCAAACCATAGGTTTTGTAGGACAAACATGTTTTTATATAATTTAGATAATTATCTTGAGATATAACATATTGTCCTACAAATTTCGTGGTCCGTTATCCCAGTTTTACATCCTTGATTTTTTTAATCCTTGATATCTCTGTTAGCTACCACAATCGAGAGTTGGGTATAGGATATCTTTGGACGTCTCATCGAAACGAAGCTACTCACCAAAAATTAGCTTGTTAGTAATCACTTGATTTCCATGTACTACGGATCCCTGACTATAAGAGCTATAAAGCTAAAATTTGGTAAGTAGATGTATTCCGTAAACCGCACTAAGATTTCATAAAAAAAATTAAAAAAAAATTATTACATTTGGGGGTCCCTATACATAGGACTGAAACTTAAAAACTTTTTTTTAATCGAACCCATACGTGTGGGGTATCTATGAATAGGTATTCAAAAATCATAACAATGTTTCTAACACCATTTAATTCTAAACTTAATAGTTTGGACGTGAGACTCTTCCAAAGTGGAAAACAGAGTGTCCCCCCCCCCCTCTAATTTCTAAAATAAGAGGATGATAAATTTAGAAAAAATATATATTGTACATAACCATAAAAACTTACAACGAAAATTGGTTTGAACGAAATCTATCAAGTAGTTTTTTTTTTTATAATACGTCATAAACTATTTCATATAAACAATTGCTGCGGAAGCCTACATGGGCGAGTCCGACTCGCACTTGGCCACTTTTTTTTATTATTTATTTCTTCTTACTAAAAAAGGGTAAGTAGTTTGTCAAAAATTGCTTCTACTACAGTCGACCCGTTTGTTACCAAACTTATAGTAAGTAGGCAACAAACAAAGTTCAATCTAAGTTTCTCGTACGTCTCACCCTTATCCTTATACAAGACATTTGCGCCCTTAAAAGGGTTCTATGCCTCAGGCTGCTAAAGTTTGTCAATACTCGACAGCGAGTTTTATTTGACATTTCGCGATTATATAAGTATATAGCTTATAACGATAAATAAGTTAATGTAATATCTATGCAAATGTGTGGTTGCTGTGTAGTATTCTAGTTGTTTTTCCTCTACTACCTCATAGAGCGGGTTAAGTTGTTTCTTTATGTTTGAGATAGATGGCGCTGGCTACTAGTAAATTATCTTTTAAAGGTTCATGAAATAATATTTTTCGACGCGGTGTTGAAACATTTTGTGTTGTACCAACGATATCATCTATTCATTCTATTAATTGTATGAATATAGTTTAGTCCTGATATGAGTTAATTTGAAAACAAAAATGCCCTGTGGTATTGAACAAAAACCTAGAGTATCCAATAGGGTGATTCCACCAGAGCTAGGCTATGTTGCGTGTTATTTCCACCAATGAAAGTGCTTTTCCACAACACATGTGCTTAGATATACTTGGATAATGGTAAAATATAACCATATAGTGTAACATATAGAGTAGAACTCTTATAATATCATATATGCAGAGTTTTCAGACTTAAAGATAGTAAAAAATTTATACTGTACGTTCGTGCGTAGTCTTTTAGAATATGCGTGCCAAGTATGGAACCCGTGCTATGGAGTGTATAGTTCGCGGATAGAAAGTATCCAAAAAAGATTCTTACGGTATCTACAATATCGCGCCAAAATCTATCTTCCTGATTACATAACGAGATGCCGAAAATTTCATTTTCTTCCACTCTACGAAAGGAGAAATATATCGGATATTGCGTTTCTTTTCAATATAGCGAATGGCAAAGTGGACTGTCCTGAGTTACTAGAGCTGGTGGGATTACGCACGAGCAGAGCTCTAAGAGCCCCTAATACATTGTATGTACCTCGGGTTAATTCAAATTATAGGCAAAATTCATTCATCTTAAGAGCGAGTAATTTCTTCAATTTGTTAACTAAGGAGCATGTAAATATTGATATTTTTAATACATCAGTTTGTAGTTTAAAGCGAACATTAAATAATAATTTCTTTTTGGATAGCAACTTAGAATTAAATTTAAATAATTAATAATCTAGCTATATTTTAGTAAATAATTATGTAACTTTTTTCAAAATTTCTTAATTAATTAATTTAAACAGTAGAGTAATAATTTAAAACCAACACTAAAAGTAATATCTTTATTATATATCTATATCATTTTTTGTAATAATACTACTGTAAATATATAAAGTTATTTTAAGTGTATTAATCTATGTATGTATAATGTATAGACACATTATTATATTATGTCTTAAATCGTCGTCTATAGTGATATTTATAAGAGTATATGTGTTTAGTACCATATAAGCGGAAACTTTTAACTGGCCTTCAGCAGTTTTAATTATGTAACACTTTTTTGTTAGCTGTAAGTTTTCTTAAAATTTATAAAATAAAATAAAATAAATAGGAGTGCTTTTAGACCAGAGGGCTTTACGCCGTATAGCATAAATCCATCTGGTATAAATGCCCCATATGTATGTACTCTTGTGCATGTTAGCTAAAAATTTCTCAATTCAATAAGAATAAACTATATTAATTCTTCTTAGTGACTTTATGCACAAGAAGATAAGTCTTGTAATGTTGTAAGTTGTTACCTGTGTGTAACATTTCATCCACATTCCTGTGTGAATTCTGCAATGACATCTGTTCTTGTCCGAGATAGTCTACATTGATAGATGTGTGATCATTTCCAAAGCGCCTTGTTAACAGTTGTTCTCGATCAGCAATCTCTTGTTCTCTTCGCAGTCTTTTAGCTTGCACATTAGATAGAGATGCCTGAAAGTTTAATATGAATATTAGTATGTTTGACTTTTTGGTCTAAGGGAGCACTAGAACGGGAAAAGTGGAAGGGAAAAAGGGAGACCTTGGCCCAGCAGTTGGACAGTACAGATATTTAATAATAATAAGTTCCTTTCTCTACACCCCTAGTCACTCTCGCTTAACATCTCTAATTATGACATATTGATACTATGTCCAAACAGAGCTATGTTGGCTAAGTGGGAGGGAGCACACTCAAATTTTATTCCAAAGGTTGTGGGTTCAAACCCTGATTAAAAACCTTATTTTTAATTAATTCAATCATATTTTATCGTACCTGTATGTGTTTATTGTCATATTTGAGTTGATCAACTCTCAT
Source organism: Chloroclystis v-ata (assembly GCA_963691955.1). NCBI lineage: Eukaryota > Metazoa > Arthropoda > Insecta > Lepidoptera > Geometridae > Chloroclystis > Chloroclystis v-ata. The sequence goes on from OY829905.1 coordinate 11,889,272, forward strand.
TTTTGCCATTGTTCTCTGGTTGATCGGCATTTTAAACACCATTATATCAAGTTTTTCACAGTTTCTGAAAGTTTAAGGTATTTTTTTGGTTGACAATATTACACTTTAGTTTAGATAGCTTATTAAAATATAAAATACAAAAAACAATAATGCATTATATATAAATGAGAAATATACCTACAAGCACTTTTTCATTAAAATTTATCCATATTTTTATCTTGTTATTTGTAAATAAATTACAATTCTTTATTCAAGTAGGAACTTTATTCTTACTATTATCGTCGATTTATTTAAATAAAGAAATAGCCTGCCATCTGTTCAGTGTTCTTTAATAACATAAGTGGTGTCAAAAGTCCCAAAACCCAACACTATTTTAGGTCTACTGTCTACTAGGCAGACAGATAAGGAACAATGTGTTCATAATAGTTAGATGATCCTCGGGTTATTTTTTAGCACGACTATATCAAATACTTACGCGTTTATTGCATTAATTTTAGACTGAATTGCGCTCTCTGCAGCCTCATGATTGTAAGGGTCTCCTTCTAATTTTTGGAACAATTCAGAGGTTTCCTGAATAATTTGATTAGTTTGATGGTACAACACCTCCATAGTTATTTAATGTTAGTTTTTTAAATACTTAATTATTGCACAAATTTCGTGAAACTTTTCGATTTAAAACATCTGTTTTGATTTTTTTGGAAATCTGCCCTGGCCAGCAAAACACTGTTTGCTAGATTTGACACATAATAATTTGACACGTGACGTACGAAGCGACGTGGCCTTTATTTTTCAAACTGTCAACTTCATTTGTCAATCTTTACATTTTGTAGAACGTTTCGATTTACGCAAATTGGTTCGATCTAATAACTTTACGTTCCTTCGATTATTTATCTGTGGTAACCACTGGTTTAGTTAGAGTTTAGTTTGAATGTGAAATGAAACCGGAGGGGACGGAACGGAATTCTTCTTTGTGTGACTAATTCAAGTAAAAATAGAAAACATTTAGTGAATTTTAGTGCTTTCCATTCGTGTCGTGCCTAGAAAGTTTGTGATAGAACAGCAAGAGTAATTTAGAATAAGAACCATAATCAAAATGGGAGACCTTTGCCAAGCTTGTCTGACGAGAGTTCCCCATGCCACTCTCGTCGCAACGATAATGTGCTGTTTGGGTGTGGGTGTGTTTTGTGGAACAATGTTTCGAGGATCAACACTATCGATACGCATGTTTGATGAAGTATTCCATTTCCGGTTGATGTGGATTGAAGCACTGCAGATGATATTTACAGTAGGCAGTGCTTGTATGGCTGCACTTGGGTTTATGCTACTATGCCTAGGTTGCCTGGCAACAGGTGCAACTAGGCAGAAAGTGTACAGAGCCTGGAGAGCCCGGGTGGGTGGAAGAATCTCCTGTGCTATCTTCATGATAATCACCTACATTCTTACAGTTATTTGGATACTGTTGCTTGGCTTTCTTGTGATAACAACTTTCATGTTCACCATCTTCTGGAAATTATGTTCTAAGCCTAGAATTGTAGATGTAACAACATGCATTGATTTCACACAGTTTGATTTTATGTTCCCATCATCAGTAAAACAAGAAGATATGAAAATATGTGAAGCGCAGAAATTGAAGTTATTCTGCAAGGATTATGTAGAAAAAGCTGAATTTATGTTTATACTGGCTATGGTATCCTGTGTGCTGGTGATACTTAGCTTAGTCCACTACTTGATGTGCTTATCGGCCAACTATGCACACATTCGGGATCACGAGAAGTTCCAAGAGCTGCAAGAGTTGCAGTACCTGACCAACCCGGACATGCATGCTTCCAAAGATCGTTTCTAGTATATGGCCCGCCCTCCCCTCCTGCGCTCCTTGGAGGCCACCACTAAGATGTGATGCTGTTAAACAGTTCACAGAATATGACTGTGTTCATTGGCAAAGACATTCAAAAAGACTGACTTTCATCCGAAAGTTTTGCATTGGACATATCTGATAAGAAAATTAGTACCTTCCTCTCAGTGACTCCTACATTCCAAACTCAAATATAAGTATTTATTGCAATGTTTAGTATAAAATAGATTGATTGTTAACTTTCTTTATTATGTATAAAAATTTATTTTATATATTTTCCTGTTACTATACTTGTATCCAAACCATTGTATTTGCTATCATAATAATTCTCAACCACAGCTTTGCCTTAATCTTTTTTTTGTCTTTAGTTTATTTTATACACTATTGTATATTTTATATTATTGCACAATTTTTGAAAATAAGTATTTACACTTTTTATAATTTCTATTATTCATAGGCGTTTAAGTATAGGAATAATTGATGTTCAAAATATTGTACAATAAGTGAATATTAAAATAAGTAATTTAATCATAACTTTTAGGTAGAATATTTGACCATCCATTGTAAAAGGAATTAGACTGAATTTTAACAGTTTTATGCATTTATAATAAAATATCTGTTGGTAGTCCAGATATAATATATGAAATTAAATATTAAGTACTAAGCTTATATAATTAAATTCTAAGCTATTTTCAAAAAGGATTTTATTTTTCCACAAATGGATAAGTTTATACAATGTTAAATCTACATTGCAACTTAAAAACAATTTTGCTTCAAAGCTAGATTCAATTTTGCTACACTACAAATACTGCAATGAAAGTTTGAAAAATAAAAATTATTGTTGGTGTATAATTGGTATCTAATATACATATGACCATAGATAACTTATCTAAAAAGAGAAAATATTTGTGATTGTATATTCATCCAGTATTTTTAATTTCAAGATAATGTTTGGAGTTTTGATTATTTACATGGTTTGGAGTTATAGTATTTTGTGTACTTAAGTACATAGATGGGGATATTTATTACGATAAATACCTACCTATTCAACAGGATATTTTTGTTATTTGTTAATGTGTAAGTACATAAGTTTCTGTTGCAACATATTCACCTTTTGTGAACCTCTAATTGTTCTCATTGAACATTGAGGGCAAGTAACAATGTGCAAAGGTTAAGGCAGGAAACATGCTTCTATTGTTTAAAAAGCCTTAAACTATGTCAGCTCACTGCATTTTTATTTCATTACATAAGTACATCATTGGTACTTGTGTTGTTAAAAGCATTAAACTCCACCAGAGAAAATTCTTAAATACTAAGTACTTATTATTTTCGAAAAATTGGTGCCTTTGTACCCATCTAGGAAATTACTTGGGTTTTGATTTGATTTGCACTTAATATAATTGTAGTAATAATTAGTTTAAGGTTTACTTTAAATACTACGTAAGATACGGATTTATAAATGTACCGAATAAATGTTCATTATTTAAATTTGCTTTTCCTTTCGATCACACTCCAAAGAGACTATCTGGAGATTGTTCAATACAATCTTAAAAACTACGCTACGGATTTTAATGCGGTGTTTAAAATTGGTAAAGTGAAATATCAACGTACCTATTTAAAAAATGTGGCTTGATTCTAGATGCAATTAACCCGAGTAAGGACAATTAAATTTTAACTTTTAACTATCTCAAAGGAAATTTCAATAAACGCCAGGCCTACAGCCGCCTAACAGAACAAACTGAGCAAAGCCAAACACGTTTTGCGAGAATACTTAAGTGCGGTAATCAAATTTAAATTTTAAAGGTGATATTTCCGCGTCTCTTGCCGTCAAACTTGTTTATGGAATGCCACGTGATTAACTCAGCAGTTATGTATGAATCAGTGTATCTACCTTGACCGTTACCAAATATGTACATTAAAATGTATACTTGCATAAATTCATAAAATAAATTATTAAGTATATGTTTTCGGTACATATACCTATAAATTTTATGTTTCCGAAGAAGGTGTGTAATCAACCCTACGTTTCGAACTGCTTCTTAGATACCTAGCCTACCTACCCAGGTATGCAGTATAATAGACTTCAACGAACACCTATATCAAGAATAATTGCTCTGATGTAAATTAATCGTCCTCTAACTGTTAAGTACCTACTTACCTATTTTTTTACATAATTTTGTCCTAATAAGTATTATTTTATTTATTATTTACCAATGTTGGATACATTGCCTGTTTATGGTTTTTCCTTTTCTAAGTCAAAGCGCATTATTAGATTATTACGGAACCACTAGGCTAAGCTCAAAATTAAATAGGTTCATTAAACCATAAAATTTTAAATCACCATTCTTATGGACCACATTGTAAATAATAATCATAATCATCTATTTATTGCTTTCATATTGGTAAAGTTGTTTTACTTTCTTGCTTAATTATCCAAATTATTTCGTGCACAACAGGAGTTATTTTAATAGCGTTAACATTTTGTCGCAATTACTTGAACAGTAAAGACAGATATTGCGTCATTAACATTTCAACAAACAAAGGAAAGGAAGAAAATTCAAAAGGAAAGGTCATAATAATATTCTTAGTGAGCCCTTGACTTCTCTTGTATTAAATAGTAACTTTAATTAGTAGACCTACCTACCTTGGTGGTACTCTCATCATCATTCCAAAAATCCACATACAGCTTTCATAAATGTGACCTAAGGCTCTTGATAGACGATGCTTAGACCATGCATGTTCAATTGTTTACATGCACTGTATTTCACATGATTTCACACTTACTCAATGACGATGAATAATAATTTATGCCCGTACGACGCGATCCAATTCCAATAAGACGGACAGTCAAACGTCGTAGGTCGAGCGGCTAGCGTGCTATTGTATAGTAAATAGATGGAACAAGATTCGACTATGACCAATCAGTCGGTGACTCGCGATATCTAAACACCGTTTTAATATGTGTCGTGTTAAAGATCGAGCAACGAAATATAAAAGGACGTTGTGACGATTTAATATTCAACCGTTTGGATTTAGTCTCTACCTGTGGCTGGTAGGTACCTACCTATGTTAATTGATAAATTATTACCTTTTGTAAAAAGTTAGTTTATTTGGTTTACATAGTCATATTATTCTATATACCTAACTACTAATATTAGAAAGCTGAAGAGTTTTTTTGTTGTCTGTTTGACCACGCTAATCTCAGGAACTGCTTATATAGTCTGAATAAAAAAATATTTTAGTGTTGGATATTATCTACATTTATCGAGAAATGCTCTTGTCGTAATTTACAAGCGTCCACAACAGAGCTTCTTATGTTCGGTAATGTAGAGGTACCTACTACCAATTAAGAGAGAGATCAAGCATGATCATATGATCATATTAGTAGATATTAATGAATTTCCATTGTTTGATAATACCTTTCTAAAACAACACAAAGAAGTTATCTTATAACAAAATAATAATAAAATCACATTACTTATATTATCTATGGTAACTTTTTATTCTTCGGTTTATTTATCTATAGGTACTATACCATACAAATCACTGCATTTTATCTCGCTTTAGTAACCTAACTTTAGTTTGAAACATATGTTAATTTATTTTATATTATTTTAATTAAATCATTTTACATAGGTAAAAATTTTGCCACTCATTTACCCATTTTTAGGGCTTTCATTTAATTTAATAAGCATTATTACTTTTTAAGTTTAGTTTAAGCAGGTAATTTAGTGTTTATTTGTTTTAACTTTCCATCAAATCTTAAAGTATAGGTAGGTACTTACCCATACTTGGAGAAGTCCTTAAACACAATAATTGGATTAAAAGTAGTTGGGTATCAAGGTAAGATTTAAATATTATCAGTTATCACTTTTTGTATTAGTACTTAGGCAAACACCTATATACTTATGGACATTTATAAAATAAAATAAAATATTTTCAATTTAAATAACTTAACAAAACAAATTGAAAATAAATACCTAGGTAAGTACTTTTAAAAAGGAACCATGTAAAATTGATTAATTTACTGATAAAAACGAGATTAGAGAAATCTAACACAACACCTACATAGCGGGGCTAGTTAGGCTGTGAGAATAATATAAGGTCAACCGGGGCAAATGCGTGGTATTTCTCGATCACTTCAAGTTAGAGCCTCATTGTGTTCAAATGTATGGCATTATCCACTTTTTGAAACTGTAGTCCAATATTATGGCTATTTCTGCACAAAGTTCAATCAGCGATATCTTCCCTGGAGCTTTACAGATGTTTCAAATTGACTATTTATTTTAAATGGGAATTTTAGATGCATTTGCCCCGCTTTGGGAAAATGCGTCTTTATTGAATAAAAACTTTAATGATAAGCATTTCGTGATAATAACTAGATATAACTTTTTGGTTCAAATTTATTTACAATAGTATGATAGTCAAACTAGTCAAAAATAATAATTGATGCATTTAGAGACAATTTAGTAAAAATTGGGGAAATGCGTCTATATTTTGATAGACGCATTAGCCCCTTGTCAAATCCAGATGCTGTCAACATTTTATTTGGGTACGGACAAACTATCAAAACTCAACAAAAGTCTAAAAATAACAAATGTAAGTAATACGATGGGACGATAGTAGACATATTTCTACGCGTGAGATTTTGATAGCACCGTAGAACAATACAGATTATAATAAAACACAAATTTGAAGGCTACACCGCATTTTTTAAAATTAAAGTTAAGTATATTCTGACTTTTGTATATTTTTAAATAATAATTTGACAAAAACGATATAAAAACCTCCATGAGACCAGATTTCTTTGCATTTAATTTTCATATTAAAATTTGCCGACATAAAAAGGTTGACGATATATGTTTTGGGGGTAAATGCGTCCCACAGTCGCAATTGCCCCATAACAGCAGACGCATTTACCCCAAGAAATTAACCCTAACCTTATAAATGGAAACATTATTATTTCTTTAAATAAAGCTATTTCATTAAAAATAACTGTCTGGGTTGGTAGCCCATAGTTTATTCCTTACAATTATTATTGAATAAAATCAGTAAATTGAAGAAAACTAATGACTAACATGGATTTAGTAACTCGCCTCACGCAGTCAAAATTTGTTCAAAAACGAGCAATTTTCAAAATGGCCAATTACTCGAATATGAGAACTGCCACGCCATCCGCACGAACTACATGTTCAGTATTTAGTTCAAACAAATGCAACTAGGTGACAGAAGTCAACGTATGTTGATTAGTTCTCGAATAAATTCAAAAAAACGCATTTGCCCCATAGACGCATTTAGACTGGTTGACCTTAACAGCAATAACGGGAAATATTTATTGTAAATAATATTAACTTAAATTTAACTAGGTACCTACTTGTATGATATTTTCTGAACTCAGTCAGTTAAACTCAATCTGTTTTACTTAAATTAGAACAATATCCTTATTACACCTATTAAATCATTTATTCACAGCAATTGTAATTGACTAAACTAGCAGTTCAGTTGAAACCACGAGTGGCTATTGTTGTGTTCAATGGATTGTGATAATATTATTTTTAAGGAATTGAAATCTTATTAGATACTACGATGAGTGATAAACATTTAAACCTGGAACCTAGACTAAATCTGCATAAGGACCCTAAATGTAGAGCAGGAACAATTCCAAATTCGAAATTTTATATATCCCTATTGGAGAGGAAGATCGCCACGCATTATGTCATAAACAAAATATTGAAAGATGAAGGTTTCAATTCCATGAGAAGATGTTCATCTACTTTTGATTTAAGTGATAGCTCTAGCGAAGTACAGGATTTCTACCCATCTGTACGAAGGTCATCAAGTTGTGTAGATTTAAATGGATTTGTTAGTAAAGGGTGAGTAAGGCGAATTTAAATGAGCTGGGGATGATTCATAGAGACTAACATAAGGTATAGGTATATTTATGTTCCACCCTGGGCATGGGTCTTTCAATCCAATAGGTATTGAAGGAGTTGGTATTTGTACCTACCAGGCCAGTTAGTGATGATGATCACTTAGAATATATCGGAATGTCGAAAGATTAGATCATAATATATAAAAAGTTTTAAAAGGTGGGCTAAAAGAGTTGACTATTTTTGAAGGATAAAAAGGTGATTCTACTATAAAAGTACGATAAAAGTTGGTCATAGGTCTCATTCTAAGGAGTTAGAATCTGTCCAACTAAGTGTACGAGTTTATATTCATATCTACCTTATCAAGGAAAAATTTAATAATACCTATGTAGGTACCACTAAATCAATATTCTTACTGAAGCCAATATTTACGTCTTTGTTAATCAAAGTTTGATAACATAGTAGGTTACTAAGTTCTGAAGGAAACTGCGTGAGGAAATTCGCAGCCACAGTATTATTCTGTGCCGCGGCTAATTTGCTTCAGAGGTATTGACTTAGTTCCTCTATATATTTATGATCTTAAAACCAGGAGAGGGACAGCGGGAAATATTATCTATACCTAACGCGGGCGAAGCGGCAGGGTGGATAATGCTAGTATTAAATAAACAAATAAATATTGTTGGACAATATTTGCTGCTGTTGTGTTGTGTAGGTATAACTATCATCTTTATACGTACCTACCTATATGTTGTAACACAAGCTTCGACATACCACATGGCAAGAGGTTACTGTGCGAATTGTAAAACAATATTTATTTATTAATTTTTATTTAATAAAAAACGTTATTTTTAATTCCTGAGCAACCTTTGTTTTACGTAGGTATGTACATGTACGTCACCTTCAAGTACCTATATTCTCTGCTGATTTTATGAACCGCATTTGTGCGTAGGCAGCCTGTGACTGTGAGCCACAAATGGTATAGGACCTAGAAAATAATATTCCAAATTCCGTTTTAAGGACAATGCTCAGTAACATTATTTTCTAAATAATGTGAAGGACAATCTATACATTGTCGAATTTTTTAATGTTTAATTTTTTTTTATGAATAATGTGAATAATGCATGCTTTGCTAGACTCACTCCATACTAGTAACTCAGTGGGTATCAAGAGTTCAAATGAAAAACTTGTTTCTTAAGATCACATGCCTGAACCATTGTGATAGAAACACGTGTTAAAATGATTTATATTATAACTAGTCGACCCACCTCAGCTTCGTTTGCGTTATTTTATGTTATATTTATTCTAATACTAAATTTCTTAATCGGTGACTTAATATTTTATCAATAAGTATAATCTATTGGTTGTTTAATCAAAATCAAATTATTGCAGTTTACCTGATTTCCCTCGAATTCGTTTTGAAACTGATTGTCACAGCTCTACCTGTTGATAAGAAAAAGTGATAACTAAGTTATGTAATATGAAGAGCCATTTGACATTATAATCGAAAGAGAAATAAAAACGTTTTTCAAAATTATTTTTCATATGAACTCTTTATGAACACAAACACTCTGAACAAATATTTGCAGATCGTACAAATTTTTGTCCGAGGCGGGAACCGAACCCACAACCTCTTGCGTCGAAGGCTCTATAGGATATTATTTACTTAAATATTAACTACCGGTACAAAGGTTGAAGGTTTCTTTTAAGTTTTATTAACCGTTAAACAGTTTGTGTTTACGCGACGATTACGGAAGTAACTTTATCAGTACCTATAAACTTATTAAAGAATAAGTACCTACCCATACCCATCTTGTACTAACATTCATAATCTTGTATTACAATATAACGCGGTGGCTTCTAATTGCGGGATCAAACACAAATACAACGCAGTTAGGACTGGCAGTAATGTATAGATTTAATGTATGGATGTGGTCATGCACTGAGGACTTAATCTATACAAAGTCCGAAAGTCTCTTAGTTGATTAATGTTGGTTTATCGACTGAAATAACATAAATTATACCTACACAACACATAAAATCAATTGGATTAAAACCTCTCCCGATTACTTTTATATTCTTCAGGTTGTGTTAGGGTATCGAAAGGACTAGATTTTACGTCCTTTTTAGGGTTCCGTAGTTTAAAATATTACTTAGTCGTAACTAACTTTACCACGTCCAGAATCTGTGTTTTAGTTGTGTTAAATTATTAATTAAGTTTATTATCTAACATTAGTCACTCTTTTACTTAAGTAGGTACCTATGTACTATTTATTATGACATTAAACGTGAATCTTTTTAACATTCGTATATAAATACCAGAATATTAAGTAAAGATTGGTATAATCTATAAAATTGATAATATTTTCCTGAATAACAAGTTTACTTTTTAAAATTGCATCAAATTAATTTGAAACCTGTTACGTTTTTGTGGCTTCAAGACCTAGATCCTTCAAAGATCATTTATTAAATACATATTCGTATTCTTTGCCGTAACTTGAAATTTCCATAATGTTTTTCATTAATTGTTTGCTTAGTTTTTTATGCTTAAAAATAGATAAAATCTTAAAAAGTTTAGGTATATCATACTCAACTTATTACTAAAAGTACCTACAAATCTCAAACAGCCATAACAAAGAATTTTATTAATTTAAATTAATTAACACTGGCATTCTAATTGTCTGTGTAACTCGTACCTGTTTTTTAGAATTATTGTCTATCTTTAGCCTAATCTAGTGGTACTTAAATTCCACTTACGGCAGATTTACAAAGTGTTGACGTAGGTAGAGGTTTAAAAAAAAACAAGTATTCGATCGGAGACCTGAGTGTCTCGACAAGCGCCGTGCTCGATACACGCCACAACGGAACATTACAGGGTCATTAATTACTTCCTATTATTTCGGCAATAGAACCATTAACTTCAAGTATTTGAATAAGAACGATTGTTTACAAAATCGAACACATCTACCGCGGTTCGAAATTCGAATCGAAGCTTTAAGCTCATCCGGATCCATCCCCTCTCAACCTGTTTAAGTGTTTTCGTTTTTGTAAAGTGAGTTTTCATGTGGCAGGTCATTCGCGATTCCGGAGGGACTGGTGATGGACCCATTAGCGCCAACCGCGCTGGCGGTCTCCACAGAGTTCATGGACCGGATTGGCAGTGGCCTGACCTTGCTCAGGGAGCATGGAAAGAAAGTTCAAAAGGTACTTTTCTATTTATGACATTTCATTATTTAATTTTAATGTTTCATAGGTTAGTATGGTGGAAAACTAGCGCGAAGCCCGCGGCTTTTTGCATTGTTATGAATTTTCCCGAATATGTGTTCCCACCATATAATGTGTTTATCTATGTATATAATATAGGTACTTACTTAATATAAGTGGTAGGTATGTGATACGTAATTATAATTTGTTTATCTAACAAGAGTGCATTGCACTCTAATGAACTTTTGAAGACCATAAAAAAATGACTCGAACTTCGAATACCTAGTCAATATTTATTATGATCTAAAACATCATGTTAGTTCATTTCAAAAATATATGTTCAAGCTTTTAACGTGTTTTACTACAGGTAGTTTTTTTATCTTAACATCTCGTTAATTAGGTTTTAAGCGCTCCACGATAGAGGAAGTCCATGAGAAGCAAACAACCGCGCAATTTGTGTCGGATCATTGGCGTTACCTTGATCTACGTTATCAATTAGTTAATTTTTATCTTATTTAAATAAAACCTACACACAATTATTTTTAAGGTCATTTTTATTATAGATTGCTTTTTAAGTGTTTAATCGTTCGCTACCCGAGCGTAGGTCTCTCTTTATATACTTATGCATAGACACAATTATATTGTTTCAAATTCTGGTCACCTACCTCTCTAACCTAAATAAGGTGCATTTACAAAAAATATAATAACAGTTATTTATTTAAGCTTTATTACGAGAATATCTCAAATATAGGTACTGGACAAATCTCTATTATAGTTAATAACACCAACATTTAAAAAATCATTTGGTTTATTTCTCAAAATATTTGTTGTGAATGAAAAAATATACAATTAAAGAGACGCATAGAGAGCCAAAGGCCAAAAACTTAAATAAGACCTTAAACTACAATAACAATTATTCACAAATCTAATTAATATTTACTTAATTTATAAGTAGGGAATAAAAACACAGATAACTGATACTTTAATTAGGTAAGGAAACATTGACGGGATATAGTTTAATTTAGTGTCATGCCCTTGTACATACTTCTTGATAAAACTAGATTAGGTCACACTTCCATGAGGTCATTTGATATGTTTAAATTATAAATTGTTTTGAATGCAATTAAAAACAGTTTTGCTAAATTTGTTTGCGGATTTTCCCTATAGAAGATCTCGTTTTGAAATTAATGCAGAATGAAATATTTGTAAAATTTATAATCTGCTTTAAGACTATGGTGTTTCTAATGAAATACAAAAAAACACCTAATATTTTATGTATCCTCTCAACCGTGAGGCATCTAAATGACGAATTGTCCGCATCTGTGGACCCCATTACAGGACTTGTCACAGATATGGGTTTGAGCACTAATTTTTGTGACCTAGGTTTGGAAAAACTTGATTTTCTCTAAATTTAGTTGGAATCGTGTAAAACTACAGTAAATTTTATAATTGAGAGAAATTTTTGCAATTTCTTATACCACTTACACTTAAGTTTGAATAACATACCAACTATTAGAGGTGAAATAACATGAACCTCCAAGACTTAACTTTAATTTTCTTATAATTAAAAAATTAAACGATTGGTGGTAGTAATAGTGTATTATTTTTATGCTATCTTATATATATGATAAAATTAAAAAACCAATAGCATACATTCCATACAATTTTTTTTCAGGGCACTGAATCGCGCAAGTGCTACTGAACTAGTCACAGATTAAAACAACAAATTTGATTTTTTTTTGTACCACAGACATGTTATTTTTTATGTGAGAGCGAGAGGCAGTTTATTCTAATACGATTTTTCATGTGTTCGATAGAGTAGGAACTATAAGATCGCCAAAATACGCTCGGAACTGAACCTTGTGATCTTAGCAGTTGCGGGTCCTTTGACAAGACCATCCACGCAAGCGGCAAAATTTTCTGTGTCCGTTAATGGAACGCTTGAGAGGGTAGATAAATTGATTTTCCACAAGTTTTAGGAACATTAATGTATTTGCGTAGAGTATGCGGTTCAAAAGTGTATGAACATGAGGATTCACATTTGAAATTATGATACGAGTAACATTTATACATATATTATGATGATAAAGTATATTTTTTAAAACATTTACATTTTATGACACTTCAAGATAATAATTAAAGGTTTTGTCTAAAATTGTATGAACATGAGGATTCACATTTGAAATTATGATACGAGTAACATTTATACATATATTATGATGATAAAGTATATTTTTTAAAACATTTACATTTTATGACACTTCAAGATAATAATTAAAGGTTTTGTCTTAAATTGCATCTTAATGTTAACTAACCTAACACATTATATAGGTACTTAAAAGAGAGTCCAGAAATTGTTTAGATTTTAACCCAATGTTATCTTACAATGTTTGTAAGGTAACATTGGGAGTTTGGCAGCGTACATAGAAAATATTTTAGGTCGTCTGCCCCGTGCCGGTGCCTTGCTTTGTCCAGGTTAATTATATCTAATTTTTTCTCAGTACGTATGGAAAAACCGAAAGTTTGACATTCTGAAGAAGTCATGGAAGTCTATCGTGAACGTGGTTCTGATAGAAGCCAAGGACTTGCCAGATGGACCAACGGGAAACCTGTACTGCAAATTTAGGTAAGTTTTTAATAATCTTCAATCTGTAGGTATACTATAAATATAGAAGTTTCCTTCTTAAATTGCCTGGACGACTGGAAGGAGCTGACGCCTGACACACAGGTCACTGAGTTAGGACCACACTGTTTTGTTCAATGTTTTTATTTACTAAATTTTGAAGAAATATCTAAGCAAATATGGCTTAAATTTATCTTTAAACGTAACTTATTGTTGCCATTAAGACCGTAGGCTACATAACCTTTTGTGTGTATCTTGTAATTTTTTTCCTTTATTTTACTTGCTAATTTAAACAAAAACTTTATTCAAATTATTCGATCTTTGAACCCTTCAATGTCTGTTGTGAAAGATATTTAAGGATTTTGTGTGTAATAATAATAAGTCATTATTATCCACACTATGTTTATTAACTACTAATCCTTTGAATCTAAACAGTACTTTGTTTTAGCCTGTTTTACGAATTGTATATACTTAGTATTTTATTTCGAAACATCAGCACATCGATATTTCGCCGTATAATGAAATCCATTTCTAGTCAATGTTTGTTTACCTAATACATAATCATGTGTAGGTGATTATTATTCCACACAGCAAGCACCTTGACAAAGACACTGATCTAGAAAACGCTTGTAGATATAATCTGATATATACATTATGTATGTATAATGAGTTGAACATCGATTATTTAATCAAAATGATAACAACATAGTTTTATGTAATATACTTATTATTTTTACAACATAGTATTTTTGTGCTTCTAAAACAACAAAATTCTAAATAGTTCGTCTTGTAGTCTATAAGATAATTGAGACACGTGTTTATTGCTTTTAATATTAATGAAGTACCTACACATATCTACGAAAGATAAATCACTTAAGTTCAAATATTATCTTTGTGACGTCATTTGGTCCAAAAACTATCATGCAAATAGTCGGAAGTTATGATGTTACATGATCTTTGGACCCGAAGAGTCTTTGTCTAGATACATTTACAAACATAAAAATTTAAGAAAGAAAATCAAAAGTCAAGCTAATTAAAGTAGATATAAAGGTACTGGTTAAAGTCGATATGTCCATAATACACTCGAGAGCAATGAATCCGGGTCACTCAAAGAATCCAAAAAATCTCGGAAAGTAAGAATGCTAGGTTAATGCAATAAATTGTATTTAATAGACAATTTAATACTCCTTAAATGAAAGTTAAAAAAATATGAGTCACCATACATTTTATTTACACAAAATTACATAAAGAAAAAAAACTGCTGATCTCGAAGTATTGAAATTCAAGAAAATCGTCATAAAGTTCAAAAATTTCATGTTTCCTATTTTTGTTTTAAGGAGAGATCAGCAGTTTTTTTTCTTTATGTAATTTTGTGTAAATAAAATGTATGGTGACTCATATTTTTTTAACTTTCATTTAAGGAGTATTAAATTGTCTATTAAATACAATTTATTGCATTAACCTAGCATTCTTACTTTCCGAGATTTTTTGGATTCTTTGAGTGACCCGGATTCATTGCTCTCGAGTGTACTTATGCTACATACAATACGATACAAAACTAACAAAACTTTATGTACTTACTTTAAATTGCGCTCTAAAAATACTGCCTACTTGTAAAGGCTAATAAGTAGATGAACCAGTTTAAGATACAACTTTTATATTTTCGTTTTTCAAAGAATTCTGTTTTTATTACATCAAAATAAAGGAAAAAAATTTAGTTCTCTTCTTACTTTTTGTCATTGGTTTTAACTAGTTTTTCATCATAAATACCTAGCCATATTTCGTTTCACCACTGGGCACTTTGAATTAAAGTTTAATCTGTTGCAGATTAGGAAGCGAAGATCACAAATCGAAACAAGTATCGAAGTCAAAGCCGATGTGGTGCGAAAGATTCAACCTCCACCTTTACGAAGAAAGTCACCTCGAAATCACAACATGGCTCAAAGGGAAACAGAAAAACTTCATGGGAAGGTAAGCTGCAACTGCTTTAGATTTTTTTTGTCGTAATCTGTCATAAGTCAATTCTGATATTAAAATACCTTGCAGTCTCATGCACTTTCCTTTGTATTTCGCTATGTATAAGAAATTCGACGAACTTATATAGGTACTCTATCTATAAGACTATTTTTACACACACATAGAATATTTTTACCGCTTTAAAATACATATAACGCGGTAAAATAAATACCCGGAAAGAAAGCCATTAGGAATTTAAACGTGGTAGAAGTTAAATAAATTATATAGCGTTATTGATAAATCCATATTATGTCACGAGTGTCGCGGGAAGGTAATCTTTTTTTAAATAAAAGAGTATTAGTTATCCTAAAAAACTTGGCACTTACCTATAGGAAGTTACTCAAAACTTACATTTCAATTTGTATAATCTTGAAATTCAAGATACACGAACTAGGAAACCAAAATGATCTATCTATAGATCAGAAGGCTCTTTTTCGCTTTCTACTGAGACAAGACTTGTAAGACCAGTCTCGTCCGGTGACCTTCATTTTACTGACAACATATGAATTATAATTAAAGTCAAGATGCAATGATCTCTCAGTACTCGGGATCGGAAGACGGGTTTCTTTATTTAAAGGTAAACATCTCGTCTCGAGGTGAGTACATATGTGTAAGAATAATCGTTTATTATGAAAAGACTTTCAAAATCATTGTTACAAATAATTTGATTTCAACTGGAACGATACCTGTGATTCTATGATTTAATGATTTCATTTAATTATATACCTACTACGATCTATGTACAAAAATCTGTAAATATTACAAAATAATGTATTATTGTGGGTCATCATAGATTATTTGATTATTCGATAAAGTTATTTAATCAGTGCATGTTGCCAGTTGATGATTATACAATTTTCATAATGATCAATAATTAAAATACATAATGGGATGCTCTACATAAAGAAGGTATCTATGTATATTTTGTGTTTACTCGTGCATAATGTTGAAAGTCAAGGTTACAATGCATGTCAGACAAACATCAGATTTCTTATGCACATTAAGTTTATGCAAATGTATCAATATAAAACCAATCAGGTACTTATATAGATTATTTTATGAAGCTCAGATAAGGTTAAAAATATTAATATTATTCGAAATGTTCCATGTTAACCACAAAGCTACGGAAAACACTGAAAATGATTATTTACACCTACAATCATTTTTATAGTTTCTAACCGCACATAAATAATCGTTAAATGTATCAACTTTAAAAGGAAATTTTATTTTATATCGAACGCAGAATAAATAATCACCACTGTGATTCGTTAACAAGACACGCATAAAATAAGTTAACTTTGTAGTAGATAAGCTCGATTTCTATGTATAGGTATCTAGAAACTAAAAAGCAAATTTTCCATACCACATATCAAAATATGTATGAAAATTGGATGAAACCGAGTGACTATGTGAGTCGCCAGTAATAGCAATGAATGAACATATATTTTTTTGTTTGAATATTTTCCATGTACATATGTTAAAAGAGATATATCAATGTGTTGTAGTTGTATTAAGTATATCAGATATCTATTACCCGTAACACAAGCTTCAAGCTCACCACAGGGTTAGATGTTGTGGTGTAAATTGTCCAGCAATATTTATTAATTACTAGCTGACTCGCACGCGGCTTCGCCCGCTGTATTCCCATATTTTCTCACATTTGACACAATCACACAATTTTTAAGCCAAATAGCAGCTAAATCAGCCCAGCCATTCTCGAGTTTTAACGAGACTAAACAAATAGGTTTTATTTATTTTTTATTGAAGGCTGAATGTAGATTTTAAAAATATTATTAATTTATATATTTATTTTCTGCCAGGTGTGTAATCGACCTATCTCGGCTGGACAAAGAGAAAACTCACGATCTATGGCAAGAGCTGGAGTGTGGGTTCGGCTCCATACACCTGCTAGTGACCGTCAGCGGCTCCGGGCGAACTATGGCGGTGGACAATGTTCCAACTACGACGGGAGTGCATATACCTCCTGTAGCAGAAGAATATGTAAGTTCTTGTTTAATTTTAAAAACACATAGGTACGTTATCTCATACAGGAGTGACTTTATGCAATAATATACACACAATTGTACAAAAAAATATTTAACTGTAATACGATATTTATGAGATGCTGGCATAAGAACACTACAACCCACCTCTTCTGGCGTTTTACGTTACACTTTTCATATTTTATTAAGCAGAAACTATTTAAGAAAATGAGTAAAAAGTGATTTATGATCACCGAGCGCGTTGAAGTCTTTTATATCGTTAAATAATATCTGGATAAAAATAATTTTATATATTTAATAACATTGTTTTAAGTGATATATTCAATAAAGTTAAGTATTTTAAGAGAAAATAAAAAAAACATAATTTTAATAAATATATACGTACTTTGAGGATTAAATTTTATACTTAACCTTCGTTACAATGACGTGAGGATTGATTAACATAATTTTATTATTTTTATAACTAAAGTAATGTTATCAGGAGGCTCTATTTAACCGGTTTTATTGATATAAACACTATTTTAAGGTCAAAACCGTCCTAAGCAGCCCATTATATTTTATTACAGCAACACTTCAAGTTACGTCGTATTCTAATTTATTCCATAACCAAAACAAGTACATCGTTTAATGTTATGTGAATAAATAATCTGTAAATGTTATAAACAATTCAAAGCCCTTATTCTTTTTCATGCATTAAGTACCTACATACATTATTGAATTAAGATTTTAATTTACTTGTGTACGGGAAACGAACTCCGATTACTTTGTGCTGTAGAAACGTTTATCAAATCCAATATCATGATAAATTAATACAAAAAGTCCGTGAATGTCCCGTTTGTACAAAAATAAACGAATGTATCACCAACAAAACGTTTATAAACTTAAAAGTTTTTTCAAGGGCCCTTCCCACTCCAAACGATTATGTAGAGTATTTTCATTCGATGATGAAGGCCTATTCAAATGTGATGTGAGGCCGAGGTTAACGCAAGATTCATGGAAGGAAAATTGATGAACAATAAATCCTTTAATTTTGTATGCATAGTGTATACGACCTGCGCCTTTGACTATTACCAGATGGGCCGTGTCGTGATTCAATAGGTATTTGTGAAGTGCATATCAATTACTTTTATCAGGAAATGTTTAAGGAAATGCAATTGATGTTCATTCCGAAAACGTTTAAGTATTTAAACTTGGTATTCTCTATGAAGGCTAAACGAATTCGATGTCGTTGTGGTAGTTTTGTAAATATTTATGTCGGCCGAGAAATCAACCAAGTGTACACAGGGATTTAAGCCTCGAGCAGACCGGATGCGTATACGTACACGTAAGCGTAGACGTGCACGTACCACTGAGTTGTAATGTATGGGAATGTATGTGACAGGACACACTGCACGCGCACGTCACGTTACGCAAGCGGTGTGTCCTGTCTAATACATTCCCATACATTACAACTCAGTGGTACGTGCACGTCTACGCTTACGTGTACGTATACGCATCCGGTCTGCTCGAGGCTTTAATGCGATTTAAATTAGAGAAAACAAGATTAAATTATGCTAACATTTATTAATTAACGCCCATTATTTTATAGGGTCAATAAGTTTTTTACAAATTTAATAACTCGCGTGAATCCATCTTTTGTTTTCCCGCGAGATGACGAATAACCCATTTTATGGGGGTCCAAGTTAGAAGTTTTGACAGCGAAAGATACATGGATATCAAGAAGCGAAGTTCACGCAATTCATACTCCTATTTCAATTTCATCGGAAATGTATGTGCACGTGCATGTTAATACGTCAGTAGCAAGAAAACCATCTGTTCAGGGTTTGCAAAAAATACCCAGTGATCTACCTAGAAGCTCGCGAGGTTTTTGCTTTCTAACATTGGAGTTTGTGCCATGACTCAGACTTCTACATACCTATGTCCGGTTATACCACACTGGAATATTCCTAATCAATATCGTCTCTCGCCTAGGTAAAAACCAATACTAATGACGTCTACTTAATTGGATTTAATAAAATACGTCATTTTATACGATAACCAGTTAAAGCGTGATGGTTTTAGGTTTATTTTCAACGATCAATTTTAATAACCGCTGTAGAACTTCCTGACTTATTAACATTTATTTCGATAGTTGTAACGATGTATTGAAAGTAATGTGCAGCATTGAAATAAATATAACATTTTAGACTTTTGAAAGGAACGTCCGGATCGAATATTAGGTAATTTATTTATTATTTCAATACTAAATTGAAATTCTTGCTTAATACTGAATATCTATAAAATCAAAAACAGTTATTATGGACAAGTATGCTATTAAAAGCAGTAACGCAAGTACTTCTTTTTATTTTTTACGCTCACCTTTACAAAGCAGTTCAATGACTTTATGTAGGACCTTAAGCAGACCAGACCTACCTTTATAATACTATTTAAATAAATGCCAAGCGTAATTTCTGTGATTGGTATGTAATGACAAGTTAATATCTACTTGTATGCATGTGAGATTTTCATGTATTTTTTTTGTATGTTGGGAAAATCAATATTATTTGTCTGTAATGTTCGTAAAGAATACATCATCATCATAACAGCCTATAACACATCCCACTACCATCTCTGAGAGGATCAAGACAAGCTTATTTTGAATACAAAATTAATCCATAACGTCTGCAACTTAAATACTTTCACATTAACGATATTATCGATCGTGTTCTAGAAAATATATATTTATAATCTATAGGTATCCTTTTAGTTCCAAACGCCTCATAGTTATACAAATCAATTAAATAAATATAGCTGGACAATTTACACATCGACATGAAATTAGAATTTATTGTAGAGAACACATACTTTTAGTTAGACGCCGCATGTCAAACAAATCAATTACATTAGTATTAAATATTTGCAGTCTTGGTATCGCCTCGACAAGGATTGGGACGAAGTGGGCCAGCTAACGGTGACGGTGCACGGCGCTCGCGGGCTGAGCACGCTGGGCCTCAGCAAACCTGACTCCTACTGCGTGCTAGAGCTCGACAACTCGCGGGTACAAACGCATCCCGTCGCCGGCTGCTCTGACCCCACTTGGGACAAGAACTATACCTTGTAAGTTACTATTTACATATAACTTTTTAAACTATCATGGTTTTAACTATATTTGAACATGAAACGGGTAACATACCATGATTTAAAAAACATCATTATTATTATTGTTAAAATCATCATTACTCAAAAACATTTAAATCATGGTATGTTACCCGTTTCATGTTCAAATACTATTTACATACTTTGTATCTTAGCAACTAAAGGCAAATAATTGGACTCAGCTGAAAAACAGTTGTAAACGAATACCTGACTCGTACTGCGTGCTAGAACTCGACAATTCAGGTACAGACGCATGCTTTACTGATCCCACTTGGGACAAAAACCTTGTAAGTAACCTTTTAGATTCTCTTGCATCAGGTATCATCTTAAAGATAGTGGTCTTGAGCCTTGAGTGTAAATTGTCCAACCAATATTTATTTATAACTAGCAGCCCCCGCGAACTTCGTCTCGCCATATAATTTTATTTGCAACTATCTCCATACTAAATTTCATCCAAATAAAATTTTCCCGCGTAAGCATGTATTTTCCGCGGTAAAAAGTCTCTCGCCATATACTTTTATTTGCAACTATCTTCTGCATACTAAATTTTATCTAAATCGAATTTTCCCGCGTAAGCATATATTTTCCCGCCGAAGCATGTATTTTTCCGCGGTAAAAAGTAGCCTATGTTCTGGTTCAGGGTCTAAAGATTGCATATGCCAAATTTCATCAAAATCGGTTGAGAGGTTTAAGCGGGAAAGCGTAACAGACAGACAGACAGACAGAAAGCCAGACAGACAGACAGAGTTACTTTCGCATTTATAATATTAGTTAGGATATTTATATTTATTCCGTCACCTGCTCTCATGACCTAACTTCGACCAAGAACTTACATTCCACCTGAGTGACATTTTACATAACTTATCGAAGGATAATTAGTCAATGTCGAAAAATAATTGCTAGAATTATCAAATTTAATTTTAGTAGCTAAGTCAAAATATGACTTAAATTGATCAATATAGATCGAAATCCAAACCGTTGTTTCATTTATAAGTAATTTGTCTACTTCATTATATCAATAATTTTAATTTAATTAATAACAAAAGCTACAGCAAAACAAACAATTAGTACTCAATACTTCCGTGATCATTCCATCTCATTCACATAGTATTAAATTCGCACTTAGCGGTGTTATCTCCTGAGAACAAAAACTTAGAACGTCATAGTTTTTTGTTTTGCGTCAGTCTAACTTCTAAACCATCAGCCATCGACCATGAATTAGCAAAAACTACACCAACGCTTTGATGCCTCGTGAAACTTCACGTGACCACGGTTTTTCACCTGCAAGTTTTAATAGACAGAGCTATGCAATGTGTATGCAATCCATGGGTCCTCGCGCTATCGAAATGTAAATAAATCATTTTCAGTTACTTTTATAGTGGGTATCTAGTGTCCGTTCCATTTTTTTAGATACTTACACAATTAATCAAGTTAGAAATTGTCTACCATTAAAAAACGCATTAAGTTTTTGGCGAAATAACATCGAATAAATAACTACGAAATTTGAATTTTTCAAAACATAGGTATAACAGCTTCTGTTGGTGCCAATTTGAGAAAAAGCCCACAACCGCAACCTTGTTCTTTCCTGTTATAAGAATGTAACCAAATGAATAGTGTCAAGAAACCCAAGGTCATTTGCTCATTATGGCCGTCCCCAGTTTAAAATGCGGATACATAATCAATATGAAAATAATACGTAGGCACTTTCTGATTTTCTGACTTGTTTCAAAAATAACGTGTCAGTTCAGTTCATGTCATGACATATTTGCATACGAGTATATAGGTACTTTATCAGTATGGAGAAATTACAATTATGTAGGTATACTTTCTTAACTTACCCATTTTTTCTATGCAACATAAAAAAAGAGGTAACAAATATAAGTCTCTATCTTGTATATTAAGACACCGGCTAAACATTTGTTTTATAATTATTCATATAGGTAGTTTTGAATGGAATAACCTATAAAAATATTTATCTTAACCTGCACTAAAATATAAAATAGCAATTTTTATGTTGACTAATAGGCACTCCTCCACTCTATACATAACATGCTAAATATGTCACCTGTATATCCAGTTTTAAAACTTAATAAATATTCGATTAGAATACATACCACAATTAAACCAGAATGTTCTAAATACAGTATTTTGACACCTGATTGTTAAGTATCTATTTTTAGAGTTTAATACCTTATGCTTTGGTTTATCCAAATGAAACGAAACAAAAAATACGTTACAAGAGATGTGCGAATCGTAAAAAAATATCCAAGCGGAAACTTTTGTTCTTCACAGATTGAGAGTAGGTAAATATGTACTGCAACTTTTAAAAAACTAGATATGGATGGATGTATTTTTTCTGTTCCGTGTGGTTAAATGCTGTAAACTTTGAAGGTTGCTTAAGGTATTTTATGTTATGACAGGGTAATTTCGGTTTATCGAAATTGTTAAAAATCAATCTGAATATTTTCTAGAGTAGAGTAGACATGTGATATTTCGACGACCATTATCGGCACAGATTTTTACGTACTCTATATTTTATTTCGTCTATTTTCAGTTCAATAAGCGATGTGACCTCCACACTAGACATCACAGTATACGACGAGTCCCTTATAAACGAGGTTCTAGGCAGGATCTCCATACCCCTGCTTAGGATAGAGAATGATGAAAAACGATGGTACGCCCTCAAGAACCGCTCTAAGAAATCCAGCGCAAAAGGAAACTGCCCAAGGATATTGGTGCAGATGTCTATGGTTTGGAATCCTGTAAGTATTGATATAACTCAGACTAGAAGTTGAGCCGTGTTGGCTAAGTGGAAGCATACGCGACCTTCATTCCGAAAGTCGTGGGTTCAAAACCAGCCGTTTATGTTTGTTTATTCATTTCAGGTTAAAGCTTCTCTGCGAGTATTAAGTCCGAAAGAAACTAAATACAAGGATTTTAAGAAACCGACAAAATTTAACATTCCTCTTCTCTATAATAATTTAAAATTTATAAAAAATATTTTTGCGGCTGTTGCAATGGGAAACGAACATTTTAAGTAAGTATTTTATCTGATTTCATTTCAGAACATTATAATAAAACTAGATTATTTATAACATTTTAAATTTCACCTGGGTCGACAATAAAATAGGCATAATGAAAATCTTGAAAGAAAATGTAAAATCAAGAATAATGTAAAATCTTGCCAGAAAAGATTTTTTTTTGAAGAACCAATCTTAAATTACACATTTGGCACGGCACACATTTTATGCATTTGTAATGGGTTTCCCCAAGTAATACCAGACACTACATACATCATCAATTATACAATAATAAATGTTACTTTACGGGAACCTAAAACTTCGACAAACGCTTTATATTTAGTTTTCTTAGTCATATTTTACTGACAACTTTAGCGATAGGTATTCTCTGACGAAGGTACATAAATATTTCTCATTATAACAATGCAAGTTTCCGTTCTCAACCTGCTATTGGATGTTTATAGTATTTATTTAAAATTTCCTGTTAGTATAAGGAGTTTACTTAGATTAAAGGCAAGAAACATTGTGTTCAGGTTTTTGTAGCTACATTAAGTCTATAAATAATATTTACACAATAATTAAAAGATCCATACGGGTTTTTACAAGAGGTTAGTTTTTGCACGCAGTAGGTACACGTCAATAATCTTTATACTAATCACAATAGTTTATTTATCTACGTAGATAACGTTTGATAATTACTTAGAAAAAAACAGTGATGTAAGCAGGTACCTAAATAATACTTTCAACAATCATATTTTTATCCTCGATATCGTTCAATAGAAATCTTTTTTCATCAATGACATTGCCCGTACTTGTAATATTTTATTTTAACTATATATTACTATTTTAACTTAATAGGTGGGGATTTTTTTTATAAATACATTACACGAAACCTAGACTTTTGGCGAGACACAACGGAAAATTTTTACACCGGAAAAAACGCCTCCTTTTATAAAAATAATCCAGTAAAACACACACATATCCATTCACATTCATAATCAAATTGGAAGCGGATGTTGGTGTCTCCCTCACAGTTACCTATTTATAGATTTATTGTAAACAAAATGTGGACATTATATTATATGACTTGATTAGCTGTGCCCACGAACGACTCCATCCGCATTAAATTATGTTTATATGGGGGGCACCATGTGCAATGTCCACATTTTGTTGTCACTTATCATAACTGGAGCAAGAGTTTAATACCTAGGCTATCCTATGTCCTAGATGTCTAAATGTTTATCTACCAAATTTCATCAAATTCGTATCATTGGTTTGAGAGTTAAGGAGGAACATACTGACATATAAGTAGTAAAAATCTAAGAATCGTCAAATTAGTTTCAGTGTTCGTCAAATTCGTGTAGTTAATGTTAAATTATTTTCAGATACGTATTCGAATGGGACAATAGAGAATTATCGGCTATAGCGCTGGCGGGATGGCTTTTATTCTGGATGATATTCAAAATGTGGATGACGCCTCTTGTGCTGGCTTTTCCATTTGCATATTTCTGGATATCAAGTCAAAGTAATAGTATGTATCCACTGTAATCGACATTATGAAATTATTTGATTCAATGCAAAATATTGCACGCTGACACGCTGTGCATTCTAGGTTGTCCCTGTAGCATTTGTAATACCTATTTATTTTATTTATTTATTAATTCAATTGTTGAATGACGTACATAACAATTCCAAAGAGTCAAACACTATAATTAATTAAACTGAAACACTGTTAATACACACATTGCAAAAAATATTAATGAATACTGTTTGATGAATTTAAATATTTGAGAATTATAATTATTTATTAAAATGTCCGACAAATTAAATTATATTTAAATATTCCTAGGCGGAAAGTAAACTGAAAAACCACCTAGCGGCGTAAATATTCTGTTACTAGCCCAAATAGTGCAAAAATTGTAGTTACTATTCTTAATGTTATATGGGCACTTGGGGATAAAAATAAGTGACTGTTACTCACACACGCGTTCCCTAAACTCAAAAGACTACCAAAGACATTTTAACGTTTTTTTTATTTCAGGTTCTGCATTAATTAATATACAATCATCAGACGATGAGAATGAAGATGAAGACATTGAGTCTACCCAAGTAAGTTTTAAAATTGAGTTGTTAAAATATTTCGTGGTTTTATAAAGTTTTGTTCTATTAACAAATGCTTGTAAATCTTTCCACAGGATTACAAGACACTGAAAAATCGAATAGACGGATTAAAGGATTTGACACTCACTATAAAGAATGGAATCGATTTTATATGTTCTCTTCTGGAAAGATTAGTGAAGTAAGTATTATCCTCAAAAATAAATGACCAATTACAAGCAATCAAATAATTTGTTTACTTTTATGTAAATGTTTAAGGATGGTATTATATTAATGAAAATAATGCCAATCAAGCAATTTTTTTATGTTTATCATCATTGTATAAAATTATGCATAACAACAGCTGGGTAATCCATATTTTTTGTTGTTAATTGAGTTATTAACGTAGTAAAGTGGTGCTACGATTTAATAAATCAAATATGAATGACGTGATATATTGTATTTGTATTTTATTGAGTGGTATTTTATTATAATTGTTTTCAATTATCCTTATGATTACTGTGCAGTACCTAAAGTCAGGTCATTTTAATCTTCCTTAACGAACTTAATTTTCTAATGGCGAAAGTTTATAAGTAATGCTTGTATATTTGGACGTTTGGATATTTGTAGGTCTTTCAAATTATATAGACTAAGCTGATTTTTATAAAACTTTGAACCAGAAAAGAATATAGACTCGTTCTTCCGCGAAACCAGTAATAAATCGGGTGCAACCGCCGCTAGTTAGAAAATTATTTGTTGTATAAATAAATATACTCGTATAAACTGTTTGTACTACATTAAATGTATTTTATTTTCAGCCTGGCGAACTTTTCAGTCCCCTATCTTAGTTATTTGGCTGTAGCAGCTTTACTGGGACTGACAGTTGCTGTTTTTATCATTCCAATAAATTACTTATTTATGGCATTTGGTGAGTATTACAATATTAACTTTGCTATATTAAAAAAATGTAATAAAAAATTATAAATATATATTTGGCAATTATAAATTATTTTATAAGTTTAATTAACTTTTATAATAAGTATTTCAATAATAAGTAAAATAATAAAAAGTGTCTTAATTTCAGGCATATACAAGTTTGGACGAAAGTTTTTAAATCCAGATCGAGTTCCCAACAATGATATTTTAGATTTCATATCAAGGGTGCCTGATAATGGAATGTTGGTGAGTACTTTATAACTACGTTATAAAAAAATAGGAGAAAATTTATCTACTTGAAAATTCAAAGAATAGTCGTAGTAGCCCTGGGAATGTTTGGCAAATCGACATTTATATACATTTATTAGGACGTTTATAAATGTGTTAACTTGCAGGAAACACATTATTAACACCCGACGCGACGCGACGTGTCGTCACCCGACGTGCACCGTGCATATTACCAACACGCGACGCCACGACATACTAGCATTTCATCATCATTTCGCTAAATAAATGCTAAAATTTAATATGATATTGGCATAAAGTGACAGTTCTCGAACGAATGACGCGTGGCGTCGAGTGTTGTCTAGAAACATACTGCGCGCCCGCGTCGGATGGCGTGTTTATCCCCACCATGGGCAACACGCAGATCTGGCACGTCTGGATCAGGTGGCGTGTGCGCGCGTGGCGTCGGGTCGCGTGTTCAAAGTGTGTTTCTGGTCTATAGAAAACCATACATTTGATTCGATTCAACACGCATCGCGTTTCATCGGGTGGCGTCGGGTGTTAATAATGTGTTTCTGCCTTAATTGTTGTGTTTATTTTACATAATATAAAATTATGTTAACTTAGATTATGAACTAACTATACCTACATTTTTATTTTAACGTTGTCAAATTTTGCGTTCGCTCATTTCATATTATACAGTAAAATTTTTATCTTCTCCTATTTCTACATTAGACAATCATTTTACGTATTTCTTTTTCAGAGACAATGGCACGAGTTAAAAGTCCCAGAACCGAATCTATCAAGAAATAACTCTGCGAAAAAACGGTAGAAATATTATAAAACTTCATGCATTAAGTTATTATGTGCCATAGAATTCTCAACCTCATCCTATAGAAAAGACTTTGATTTCCATTAGTTACGTAGGTAAGGTGTTATTAGTATGCACAAATATTATTTATCGGCCTGAAATTCTTGCCTAATTTATGATTTATTTATGTTTGTATATAAATTCTCTAGAAATGCTGGTATATCCTAAATTAAGGTTTTTATTGACAATGAAATTTTTTTATTGAAAAAGTTCTCAAAAAGTAAAGGACATGTTTAAACAGTTGGGTTCGAATGATTTAATCTTTTGATATTTTTGCGTAGATTTATCATTATTATATATTTTATTCATCTAACAATTTTTATATATACATACTTATATCGATTTAAAAATTCTTCTGCATATTGTTGAATTAAAAAGATAGTATCTTTTACAAAATGTCACCTGTGATTTCTAACGAAATATGATATTTTGTGGCTTAGAGATATAATATATATCTCATTATCTCGTAATTTTGTTTTATTCCTCAGTGTTTTGAGAATCTAAAACAAAAATACGTTTGTAATCTCAATATTATAAGCATAGGTTATATAGGACAAATGCTAAGACCTAGTAGGTTAACATTTTTGGTAGAAGGATGTAGAAACTTAAGGAATTACAGTGTTTCTGTAAGACTTAGAACGATTGTGATCTTGATTAACGTGATTTATATATAAGATAATTTTAAGCCTCATACAAAAGTCAATATAAATTACAACATACATTTATTTTTTAATTTGCCCCTATGCTCTCAGAAAAATTAATATTACATTATTAGCAAAATTTAAATATCTATTATACGGGGAGGCGTATTCGTATATTTCACATAGACTTCGGCTGAAGTGGTTTAGAAATTAAATTAAAAATATTTTTGCTCATTATAAAATGTATTTTAGATTCAATATTCTAAACTTAAATAATTTATTTCTTACTCCTAAAAATCGATTAGGTACTCCTAAAATACAATAATAATCACTAAGCCGGTGTTAAAGTCGATATATTTCTGTGAACCACAGATGCTTCTTCAGTGTGGTTTACAGGTAAGGTTTTACCGTGTTCTTCATTCCTTCTGTTGTTTAACATTGGCGATGGTTCAGGCACATTCAGTTCTTTCCAGTCTCTCTGTAAAAGATAAATGTTTTTGTTAATTTACTGAATTACTATATGGCGCTGTCCGAGTTAAGATTTACGTTATATTTTAGACGTTTGATGTAAATTTTGTGACTACACCAAATCTCCCAAGACTTACAATTTGTTGTAGGTACTGTGATAACTGATAACCCGTGCCCTGAACATTGCAAGCGTACTGTGTCTTGCTTTCGCCGTATTGACGACTTTTCTGTATACCTACTTGGGGCCTTAGATTGGAGTAGTGTTGAGTAAATACAAATAAAAAAGCAGCCTTACCCATTCTGCTGTATCCGGTAGTCTTGACAAGAAGTCCACAATATCATTATTCAACACTCGCTCAGGATCTAAAAATTTTCGTGAAAATTTGTACAACCCTGAAAAACAACATAAATAAATTTAAATTATTAATTGAGAAACAAAAATATATCATTTTAAAAGTTTAATCATTTTTTACCGTTTCTTTAAATTAATTTAATCAGTAAATATTAATGTGTATTGTTTAAAAGTGGTTACAGGTATATATAAATAAAAACTTACCAAACATCATCATAATATAATTGAAAGGAATAAGATAGCATCCAAATGATGCTATAACCAGCAAAACCATCGTTAGGTAACTTAGGAAGGGTACTTTGAAACTTGCCAGACTGAAACAAATATTAAGTTTACATTCAGGGTATAAACAAAAACTCAACAAGTACGCAATTGGTAGGAGTAAAATTTTAATTTCAAAAATATGTAAAAGAAGCTTAGCGATAATACAAAATCCCTTAAGATTTATAATGGATTTTATTGGGAGACCCGGTCCATGTATGTCCATGGATACGTCATAGGGGTTGTTATAGTGACTTATAGTTTAGATTTACTGATTTGTCTCCTAGAACTTACTTATATATTTTTTCTGCCAAAGAACCTATATACTCAATCCCGTCTGTTATTGTAATAGTCATCTCTGGTATTTCCTGGAGTTTTCCAGTTATATTTTTTTCGTTTTTCTCTTTATTAACATTTTCTGAAGATTCTTCTACTACACCATATCCTCTCATGAAAGATTTCTCTTCTGCAATCAAATAAAATGAATAGGTTTATTTTAGTTTTATTACAACTTAAGACCTAAAAAATAAATTTTCTACGGCTATTTAATTATTAGCAAGTTAATTATTAAGTTAGTCAAATAACGCCTTACGTTGATGTCTTCCAAGAACCCGCGAATATAAGAAAGGTATCAGAAGTAGAAGAGGAGTTGCCCACATTTGAAAATTATACCAGAAAAACAACCAACATAGTAGAATAATGAAGGACATCTCTCGATTTTCCCATTCAAATAACTGCCTGAAAAGAAAATAGCATGTACTTACTGAAAATTGATATACCAAACATTTTTTATGTTTTAATATTTATTAATAATATTATAAATAATAGGTCCAGTGTACCCCAGCAACTATTAATAATTATATAGATATATTTTTTAAATCAACATTAAAATATCTTACTTGTAACCCTCATCAAGTTTCAATAGAAGAACAAAAATATCTCTTATAAATTGTGAGTTTTTATAAACAAGCCCGACATCAAATTTCCTAGGTTTTTTACCATCGTATTTTACTTCCTTTGGTTTAAATACTTTTAGAGATGCTTTAATCTGAAAGAAAAAAAGTCAGTTTTTTTTTTTTTTTTTATTCTTAATTTTTGAAAGGGGTTTTTTTCGCTTTGCGAATATGCCAGCCCCGTAATACAAACACTAACTTAAACCTAACTTAACTTAAAACATCAAACACCATCCTAAAGAGGACCTTGGCGGCCTCACACAATGGATTTGCTAATAAATAATGTAATGAACCTAATTCCGCGAGATCCACACTAAACTTTACAGCTAAATAATTTCTCATCGACTGAGTCCGTACACATTCCACCAAGAGATGATGGACGTCTTCTGGCACATGACACTGTGCACAGTTAGGTGAGTCAACCTTCCTCATGAGGTGGTTGAACTTATTTAGTGGAATGTGTCCGGACCGCAGTCTGTGAGCTACCACCACATGACGGCGCTTCAACTCGCTGTGTACCCACCAGGGGATACGAGGAGGCGAACTTTGTATAATTTTATACCACAAACCTTTTGTTAAACACACTTCATTAAATAATTTTTTCCATTTTTCAAACACCTTGTATCTGTATTGTATTAGTACCTCAGAGTATTCTGGAATAATGTATATTTCTGCTCCTACCTCAATAGCTTGTTTGGCCAGACGATCAGCCTCCTCGTTGCCCCGTATACCTACATGTGAGGGAACCCATTGCAATCTCAGATGCACGTCTTTATTTAAAAGAAATAAAACTTTCTTTAGGATAACATATGCTACCGAAGCACATCGGAACCCTGATGCGCATCGAGCAATATGTTGTAAAGCACTTTGGCTATCCGATAAAATCACTACCTTCTTATAGTTTAGGGTTGTGACATAAGACAGTGCTTCTGAGATGGCAAAGAGTTCTAATGACATAATAGTATTTCCTGACGAAGTAACGTGGTAAGTATCTCTCGTATTGCGACTGGGATCGTAAAATGCAAAACCAGAACCATTTTCCATTTTTGACCCATCCGTGTAAACTTTGTGCCAGTCTTTATAACTACCATATAACATTAACAATGTATGGCACTTTAGTTCTACATCATTAAATTGTTTTTTTGATTTATTGATGCCCTCAATTTCTAGTTTAATAAAATCAGTTTTAAACTCAGACACCCACGTATTCAAAGAAAACATCTCCAGAGGGTTGCACCGTATAATACCTACTTCAGTTATGAACCAAATGATTCAGATTTAGAACAAAGCCCTAGAATGATTTAAAAACGTCAGCAAATGATATCAAATCCCCCAAGATCTAGTTTTGGATTTTTTACACATTATACATGAACTATATTCATGATGCATTCAAGTAACAATTACTCACAGGATTATAATTCAGCGTCATTTCCAAAAGGACTCTTGGACAATTCCCTCTGGCACTATTTCGTTTACTTCGGTCCTTCAATGCGAACCACCTCATCTCTCCATTGTTGATCCTCAGGAGAGGTATTATCACCCGCCCCATGCAGTCATTACGAAAGGAAGCGACTATTGAGCTGTCGAATACTTTGAGATCCAGGGTCGATGTGACGTCATATACTTTGCTGAAAAGTCATTGTTAAATATGTACTTACAAATATACAAAAACATACTGTGTGTTTATTTATCTCAATTACTTAATTTTAACGATTTCCGGGTGTGAGACTCTCTTTTAAGTACACTTATGTACTTCTTTATTTGTAGAGTGAAACTCAGTTTTGAATTTGAATAAGGGTGTTATTATTGTATTGTATATGAAAATATGTTTTGGTAAAAATGAAAAATGTCTGTGTTGGCTAAGGTTTAAACACCTGATATGCTATACTATAATATATGGGTTTTTCTTCCCTTAAATTATATGTGAACTTTTAAAACACGTGCTCTAACGGTAAAGGCAAATATCGTGAGGAAACCGGCATGATCTGAAGACTTTGAAAATTTAAAAGAACTTATAATGTTTTTCAAACTTTTCAGAAGTGTTCTACGCCGTAGCATGCTAGCTACACTAATATGAATACGTAGTCTACGAGCCTACGATAACCAAGCTATTTTATTTTTATCTCCTTGTCTCTTGGGGTTGTTTGAGTGTTTTTAACTTACAAAACAAAGTGTTTGTCCCAAGTGTAGTCAGTACTGGAGCTGACGGCATGCGTTCGAACTCTTTCGTTGTCGACCTGAAGTACGCAGTACGGCTTCCCGCCCAAGCCCTTTGATGATACAACCCTTACACG
Source organism: Chloroclystis v-ata (assembly GCA_963691955.1). Lineage (NCBI taxonomy): Eukaryota > Metazoa > Arthropoda > Insecta > Lepidoptera > Geometridae > Chloroclystis > Chloroclystis v-ata. The sequence continues at coordinate 11,922,090 of OY829905.1, forward strand.
AAGTTCACCAACCACGCTAAAGTCTTTTAAATCGAATAGTTCCTGGAACAAACAATAGAAAAAGTTTATAACGATTTTTTTTCTTTTTGATGAAATTGTTTTTGTATAAACAAAAAAATAACGTAGATATTGACGTGATATTGACAAACAATAAGAAATGGATTAAATTTAATTTTATATTTATTTGAACTTACGTGTTTTTCACTAAGCTTCCGTTCAGGCGATAGATTTGAACTCTTTAGATGATTCCATATTGTGATAGAGAGGTGGATCATTCCGTAACCGTCGTCCAACGTCTGCCATATTTCGTGTGTTCTATCCTTACTTAGGTGCGAAAGGTCTAAGACGCAACTGAAAAACATACAACGTTTGAAATGTGCGAGTATGTTCTATTATTGAACAATAAACTATAGATATTAATCACAAATCTATTATTATATAGTTAGGTATAAGTCAAAAACAAAAATGTATGAATTAAATTCCTTATGGCACGTTTACATTTCCTTTGGGCTAAAAACTAGTTAAATAAATATTTTTTATTCAATGAATAAGAAATTACGCACCTGCCCATAAAACTTTTTTGTTTGCCTTTGTCCCAGAGCGATGCTCGTAGTAAATATTCCCCATGTTGCTTCAATTGCAGTCTCTCTTGCCAAACGGGCTGTTGGGAACTATTCACAGACTTCGTTTTCAGCGTGTGTGAGCCAAGCCTGAAAATAATTAGACTTCTATATATCATATACAAAGTAGTTAATACTAGGTGTACCCGCGACTCCGTCCGCATTAAATTATGTTTGGTTGGGGGCTAGGGTCTTATCATAACTGGAGCAAGAATTTAAGTAGCTTAGCCTGTGTCCAAGACGACTAAATTTTTATCTACCAAATTTCAACACCACATTCGGATCATTCGTTAAAGAGTTATAGAGGATCATAATTACATATATACAGAAAAGAACTCGTCAAATTGGTCTGATATTAGGTACCTACCTATATTAAGCCTATAAACACATATCTCTGAAAACAAACTAACTTACCGACTCTTACAGATTTTATTATTAGTCTAAATAGATTCTGTGGTATAGATTATGACTAAGAAAACACCTGGTAGTTTGTACTGTAGATAAAAACACAATAAAATGTTTAGGCAGTACCGGATCTATGATGACAGGGTTATTTATTGATAAGGGATATCGGCGCGTGACGGGCTTTGATATAAGTCAGTTAATCTATTTATTAGTAGGTACATTATTAGTACAATAACATATTTCTTCATCAATACAGCTGATACTGAAAGCATATACATCTGTTTACGTCCTTAGGAGGCCTACTAATCCTGAAAAAGGTCACTCGAATATCAGTTTGTTTTTGTTTGTGGAACGGAAAATAAGGTTTCTTATCACATCCTACCCATTATCATATAATGGCCCGTCAAGTATCACACATTAATTTAAAAAAAAACATTTCGTTGTAAGTTTTATCTGACGTGTCCATGTCTTTGTGTTTCTATGGAAATAAAGATTTGAACTTTGAGTCTATGGATTAAGTTATACCAAAACAAAACAACGATGGACTTTGTATTACCTTATCTTACAGTAAAGGCTGTGTGAGCTCCCATCGCTAGGCACATGAGGTAGTCCTTTCGCTTCAACCACAACCACTGAAACGGTTGTACCGCCCTCCTTTGAAACACCATTGTAGGAAGATCTTGACGTTCTTCTTGAAACGCGTGAACTGGTTTCTTCTAGGTCGGGAGACAGGGGAGGTGTGGAGTCGAAGAGGAAGCTCCCGGTTTTCTTTGGTGAGGATATTAGCCGCGTTAGAGAGCTTGGACGCCACCTAAGTAGTTATACGATTTAGGTAGTAGAGTTTGAACAACACTGGAAATAGTTTAGATTAATAATTATAGACTAATAATAAGTTAAGTAACAATTTTATGAATATTAAATATCACTAAATTCGAAATGTTCATTATATTTGTGTGCGTTATTTTAGATTGCAAAATGTTACCTACCTAAAATGTTTTTAATTTTACTTGTAGGTAATGCTTTTAATGCGTACCTAATGTTTTTAACTTTATTATGGAACTCGGTGTCCAGATAAACATATTAAGGGAGAACGCTTACTTTTTATCTATTGTGTTACTTATTTAAATGATATTACTATTACCTACCTACCTACAGTCATCCTACAGTATAATTTCCTGCAATGGACTCGGTGTAGTAAAACCTATTTCTAGGCCAGCACAACATGGCTGGAAAACTTAATTATAATAAAAATAGCTTACAGTTAAAATAAAGAAGCAGTAAAGGTTTTGTTATCTTACCTGTTTGGTTTAGGTGACTTATTGTTACGATATTCAACCACATTTTCATCACTTTCAAAGCTATCCACTGACAGGCGACAAATTTCTATTTCTTCGTTTGCCATTATAACAAAATAAACGGTAACATTATTGAACTGAACTAACAATACTAATTTAGTTTTATTTTTGTCAAGGTCTATCTTAAAACCCTGATAATATAATTTATGTACCGACTTATCACTAAAAATTAAGTGATAAATGACCAAACGCTAAACAAGTGTGCTCTATCTCTATAAATACCTAAGTGTTTGGTCGCTACGTTGCTATGTATGAATAATTCTTAAGAATCCTTATGTACCTATATATCTTTGTAATGAGTATAGTACCTACATACCTACGTATGTTCTTACGAAGACACCTAATATGGTGCCAAAATGTTATTCGGAGTTTTCTCAGTGACGATTTTATTGCGTCATATAAGAAGAGCCTTTGCCCTGTATTATAGAGGTGAGCAAGGGTTAAATAATATTTGCTAATAACTAACGGAATAACACGGCATCATATTTCATAATTTCCATTCCAGGCAGTCTGACGTATCAGCAGAGGTAGGTAGGTATGCTATGCCACCTATGTACAGAGTCAAGATAAAGTAAGAAAGTCTAATGAAATTAAAAATGTTAACCCCTAATCTACGAGTAATAGGTATAAGTCATAAGTAGTCTAAGATCCGGCTGCAGGACCAGTGCCCTCATCGAGTTTTGGCTAAACTCATCTTTAAAGTTGAGTTTAGCAACAATTAGGACAATATAATACCAAAATGTGGCAGCTAGTATTCTAAATATCTAATTACAGTATCAAATTCTGTTTTCTGTAGTACATTTTTAAATGTGATACAACGTCATCTCTCGTCGAGTAGTAAAATTTTGCTGATTTCTTTTCTTTTATAATAACATAGATGGCAGTACTAAAAGTTATTCAAAAATATCGCTAGATGGAAATACTTACAAAGCTAACATTAACGGTACATTCAGTAAGTCTTACGAACAATGCAGTAACTACAATACTAGCAACGTTTATTTTCATGAAAGCAGCGCCACGTATAACAGACTTTAATGGTGGCGCTGATTCAACAATTAAATGACGCAATGATGCCCATTGAATATTTTTGTGTCATATAAAACATATAAAACAAAAATTTATTGATTTTATTATGTACAAATTATAATTAATTTTTTTTTGCCAAAGTTAATAAAATAGAATTATTACATTTGTGAAAAGAAAAAAGTTTTTTTTAAGTTGAGAATTTTTGTCCTTTTGAACTTTGTTTACTTACCTACTTAACGTAAACAATTTTGAAACATAATTAAGATGAAATTAAGATGATAAGCCTAACTAAACCTTGCAATACATGCCTTTTTGTAACTGTGGTTTTAATAATAATAAAGATTTTGAATAGGCACAGATAATAAACTTGAATAAAAACCGTGTACTTTTTTAAATTCTGACGTGTATTTTTTATTCTTGTTGGAAATACCAAACAAAAAACTGATTTTATTTTGCGCGTCAGTGGCGCTAGTGTTCTCTTCAAGCGACAGCCAATCAGCCAAATTAACCAAAATATGCTTGGTTGTAATACATTATAAGTGTTTTTGATATTATTTTCCATGTTACAATGAAGTGATTATCTAATTAATATTTAGTTTTGATTCAGTACCACAAAACATCGAAATGGAAAAGAGAAAAGAATCGCTAAGTGCCTTGAAAGTTTGTCGGTTTTGTCTGACTAAAAATGAGCCGCTTGTGTGGTTGTATGAGAAAAGTAAAGGGCCGCATAATTTACCATCGCTTCCTATGAAGATTCTTATGTTTATTGGAATTGAGGTAAATATCAATTTATTCTGATTTTGTGATTTGATTACGTAGGTACAGCACCTTCATTTGGTATAGTAATTAGTAGTGCCATCTACTGAGAGAGTGAGGTTAAAATTATGCCTTCTAAGATTTTATTTTGTTGTAGATATTTCCATCGGATAAAATGCCTCAATATATCTGCAATAAATGCATATTTTACATGGAACTCTGCCATGGATATAAGCAGATGTGCAGAAAAACTGATCAAAAAATTCTGCATTTCACTCAGCAAGGAACACCTATTGAGGCCCTTCCTTGGGCAACATACCTTACAAAAGTAAGTAAAATGAAATACTAGTACCTATGCTATTAACCTCTTGTGTCGCAAGTAGACCTTTGCCTGTAAGCCTCAGAGGTTGTCACAGAAGTTTTCTGAAATAAGCAAGATTAAAATGTTCTTATTGTGGTCCTTCAAACCTCATAAACGAATTTTATATATTCACATCTATTTTGTAGCACCCTACCAGGGCTATGACCAAGACTTGTAATTTATTTGAGATCCGTGGTGTACAGTAAGAATTATTATTATTATTATAGTGTGCATAAAGAACTAACCCTTTAGTTTAAGTTTAAATATAAACTACCTAAGATAATATTTTATTCAATTAATTTTATTTCATTAAACATAATATTTATTTGAATATATCTTTCAGGTGTTTAAATCGCAAACAAAATCTGAATTCAGTTCAGTAAAGTCGGTGACACAGGACGGTTCAACTGTGAAAGTCACTGCGGAAGAAGTGTCGGACAGTGCAGATGAGGATGAGGACAATGTTTACAATGTGAAGGTAAAATAGTAATAATTAACGAGTATAGGTTGGAGCCTATCCATGTCAAATAAATAATTATGTTTTGTACAACTAAAGAACAAATTTAAATATAAGTTAATTATTAATTTATATTAGTTTATAGTACTTTTGACTGCAAAAAGTATTACTAATCATTATTGTAATTACTATTAAAATTATTATTGTAGTGCCCATTCTGGGTTCATGCTGAACTTAAAACTAGATTACATGTAAGATTATTATGTAACTCATAAATTCAATAAGCAATTTGATTTAAATAGCTTAATTATACTATTTGGGGATAAAAATATTTGCTGATATAACATAAGTTATAAGATTCAACCATATTTTAACCTCCTAATGTATTAAGGTAATTTATTAGTATTCATTATTAACATGGGACAATTCACACAGCAACATCTATTTATTCATTTATTGTTCTTATTATGGTGATCTAACCTTACTTTAATGCTTGAATCGAAATTTGGTAAAGCATTTTCTGAGTAATGCTAACCTGTTATATTCAGAACTTATTTTTATACCAAAATTTTATTGAGGAATTTTCTGAGTATTGTTTATTTTTTATATTTAGAACTAACTTTTTTCTACAGATTGATGATGGATCTGAAAACACAAAGAATATCAAGGTGATTACTAGTGTCAATCATGAAGACACAAAAAAAGGTAAATATATTTCATGATCTAATGTTCACCACATTACAAATAAATTATTACTGTTCATTGCGTTTTTATGTACTGTTTGGGTGTTCATAGCTTTTGTTACGTTTAACTATTTTTGTTAAAATATGATTATTATTTGTTTTATTTGGCATGAAAAGAAACTGATGGGTGGATAGGCGCATGTGTAACTACTGTTTTTTTACTGTTTATTCTTGTTTTTAATTACAGACTACTTAGTTTGGTGTTAGACCAGGGTTATGATGTAGCTGTATAATGACACTGTACTGTATCTCAGCATTATTTATTGAGTAAGGACAAACCTGATTGTGATCTAGATTCTTAGTTATTTTTATTTTTGTGTGATATGTTGTGGGTGGGTGGTTACGGTTTTATGGAATCAGAGTAAAGATTTTTACTCAATTTATTTTTGGGTTTGTTAACTGAAGCTAAATTCCACATGTTACCATGAATTAACTGTTAAATGTATTAATCATTAACAGATAGTTTTGACATATTGTATCATATGTCGTAAATATATGTATGTATATCATTGTTTCACCCAGCCAACAAATAAACAATCATTTATTTTTGCTTACTGAAGCCCAAACATTATTTGTGTAACTTATTTTTGTTTATTTGTCTTTATTATTATGCTACACATGTTAATTTGTTTGATACAATTACACCAGGTATGCTTGTATTAACAGTGGCAAGTATTTAAATGTAAGAAAAATGGTAATAAATGTACCTAATATAAAACCTGAGAGCTCATAGCTTCTATGTATGTCCAATATTATTTTTTATATGATAAACCATAGAAGATTTTTGCCAATCTGCAAAGATTGGAAACAAGAAGTCCGGAATATTGTCCAAATAATCATCAAGAAACCATTCTACATAATCTTTTCTCAAGGAACCCTGTTAATAATTAAATTGTAAATGTCAGTTTTCAGATATAATAACCTAGTAAATAGCAAGTTTTCTTATTTTATTCTAAGATAAATGACATACCTAATTTAACTTGGCCTTATATAATATATTTAATTGTATTTATTTTAAATGTAGGAATGTTACCTACACTTGGTCATTCAAATAGTTCTAAAACTTCTTTCTTCTTATGATTATCACCAAATGAAATTTTGCGTTTAAATAAAACAGATAAGAAATTAACTATAAAAAATAATCTTTACTGAACGAAATACATAAACGGAAAATTCAAGGTCAAAAATATAATAACATGGGGAGTCAATTTGCTTATCGCTGACAGCGATCAATATCTTCAAATACAACTCGACAGAAACAATATCTTCAAATAAATGCTATCCCTACTTTTAGTCCCGATATTAAATTACGAGGACGAGGCTATAACGCCGGAGGGGCAGGTGAAGAACGGCATCTACCCGTGTGACGAGTGCGATTGCACCTACCCGCTCGAACAACTGCTCGCCGTGCATAAGAACCAGAAACATCGGCTCAAGTACCTCGTCTGTGACGAGTGTCACGCGTAAGTTTACTAACTGGGTCTCAAACAATCAATTTTTTTATTAGACAATGTATTTACTTCGCTTTCAAACTCATAAGCACATTTACGTTACCACTGCTGGAACAGGAATTTCTTTCTCAAGTGAATGCTTTAAATTCGCAATTCTAACTCAAGCAATTGTTACACAGTTAGAGTTGCGAAATAAAGTAAAAATCAAGAATAAAACATTTTTGCTTTCAAACTTTACACACAAGCTTCAAGCTTACCATGTGGCTATGAAATGTTATGTAAATTGTCAAGCATTATTTAAGTATTTTAATCGTTTCGTTTATTATAATTTCTGTTCAACATATTCAATGGAGTATAATAAATATTTATTTTAGGGTAGTGGATAGCGTCGGACTCACAAGGCACATGGAATCCGTTCATAGAAAGAAAGTGGCGTTTGGCTGCAACTATTGTCCAGAGAGTGAGTGAGCAAAAAATACTCATGAATTCGCTTTCGATCAGAACCGAGTCTAATTTCCATAATTTGCATCCTATTCTGATGGCGCGCTGTTTCTTTATACATAACGCTTGTATCAATTGTACATAGATTAAAGGTTAATGCGATAATGTTTGCAAAATGTGTTTTGTGTGACGAATAAATAAAATAAAATAAAGAAGCTATGAACACTCAAAAACGTTTAGTATAGACTTAACGCTACACTCAAGGCCGACAGAAAAAAAGCTGAACTATACTAGCAATGTTAGTTACTGGGAAAGCAGCGACATGTCTATCAGACTTGAATGGTGGCGGAAAGGAAATTTAGTAACTAGTTAACGGTGGCGGAGTTCTGAAGGAAAATTAGTAACTAGTTAATTTTTTCAGGTTACTCGAATATATCGAAACTGGCCCGGCACCTCCGCACGCACGTCAGCGACCGAGCGTATCCGTGCAAGCACTGCGACAAGACCTTCATGAAGTCCCACCATTACACTAGGTAAGCTAAATTGAATATCAGATAAATTTACCGCTTTTTTTTTATTCATTTATTAATTTCATATTATAATTATCTTAGTTTGTGTGAATCGAAAGCCAATATAAAATGCTTACAAAAAAGGATGCAAAACATAGAGCCAATAATAGGTTTTCACGTGTAGCAATGAAATTCAAAGATAGAAATGCTTCAAGAGAGGCCTATGCCGTGGACATCCGACGGCTGAAATGAAGTCGATGATTTAAAATAAATAGAAAATTTAAAAAAAAATCCCGTGAGTTACACCATTCATTCTATAACAACGGGAATTACTCACGTATTACTTAGTTAATAGTTTAAACACTCTCGACGTTTCGATCACAACAAAAATAAAATAGAAAATTGTAATTTCCAGACATCTCCGACGGAAACACGACAAGCGGCCCGCGATGTCGCAACTGGACGAGACCGACTATCGCTGCGCGGAGTGCGGCGACAAGTTCCACACGCAGGACGAGCTGATCTTCCACTCCGCGCTGCACGCCACCGAGAGCCTCACCTGCCCCCTGTGTCAGGAGAAGTTTGACGACGTCGATACTGTCACTATGCACATCAAGTCTCACGTCAATGGTATGTACTAATTGTGTGGTTAATGAGACGTTCAACATGAGATGAACTGATCTTCAGATTAAGCTATGTTGGTTAAGTGGTATCCCATTCGACTTTTATACCGAAAGTCGTGGGTAGAACCTCTGGAATTCTCTTCATGTAAAATTTATTCGCGCTTTAAACTCACGGTGAAAGCCAACATCGTGAGTAAACCGACATGCTCTGAAAACTTTGAAGAGTTCGAAGGATATGTGTTCGAACTACCCGCTACCCGCACATGGTCACTATCATGATGTAAGGGCCTAATCTCTCTCGTCAAGAATTCCTGTGTTCCAGCAGTGAGAGCATAAATAAATGCTTATGATAATGTGATGTGATTTTTTCTACGCCACTAATGTTCCACTATATTTAGTGAGGAAGGTTTTATATATTTAACATCTGAGAACAGTTCTCATAAACAAACTCACTCTATAAACTTTATACCAATTGTATTTGTCTTTTTACAGATGCAGAGTTCATGTGCGATTACTGCGAGTTAATATTCACATCGCAAGAGAAGCTGGACCGTCACATGATGACGCATGCAAGTGACTTGAATGACAAGGTAAATATACTATATTGTCCATAGCCTTGGGTGGATGTTGAACATTTCAAAGGATAGGGTTCGAACCCCATCGAGCAACTCTAGACATTTGTTGTAGAAAAATATATAAAAAATTTATATAAAGAAGAATCTATTTTCTTACCGACACTAGAGGAATAGAAATGATGGAAAACATCGAGCATTTTAGCTCTAGATGTGTAGGCTAGATCTCTCCTATGGATATGGCTGATTATGCTAAAAGGAGACTTGGGCAATCTTTTTGGAATTTTCTCACGATGTTTGTCTTCACCGTTAGGAGCACGTGTTTTTAAACTGCGCATAATTAAAAAAAAAATAAAGGGGTGCGTGGAGGCATTGTATTGTATCCTCGACTTCGGAAAGGAAGTCGAGTGTGCTCTCACTCAGCCAAACACGGCTTTCTACACACACCGGCAAATTTAGCGGAACAGAAAAAAAAGTCCAGAATTTAAAAAATATGGTTTTAATTTAAAATACTTACTACACTTCTTTTGTTATTTTAGGTTTCGTTTGTTTTAATTAAATGAGATCACATTTAGAACAGATTTTGCGAGTACGGGCTATTTGTGAAAAAAAAGTTCAAATATGTTCAATTTTTCACATTTAGCCTTTAACTGGCAAATCTGTTCTTAATCTGATCTCATTTTAATTAAAACAAATGAAACTTTAAATAACAAAAGAAGTGTATTAAGTATATTTTATATTAAAACCATATTTTTTGAATTATTAACTTTTTTTGTGTTCCGCTAAATTTGCCGGTGTGTATATGTAAATCATCTAATATGGATGTATTATCTGTAGGAACTAATAGAAGATGACGATGAATACTCGATGGACGCCGAAGAAGAGTACGAAGATGATTCAATTAATGGTAAGAAATTGTTATATTCTCATTATATTTTTGTTCTTATACTTATGACCCATTTTTTCAAGAATATACCTATACGGGCGATACTTTATTTTAATACATAACTAGCTTTTGTCTTCCACACATCGCGCGTCATAAAGAAGTGAAAAAAACATTTGTGTTCAAATTCGAAACTCTTTATTTTCAGTAAAAGAAGAAGATGGACACATGGTGGTAGAAATAAAAAAAGCTGGTGAATATATAGTAAGTCGTTATCGTAGATTATCCTTGCATAGCCCTAACATTATCTAGGTATAATATGTAATAAACCATAATGTTCCTAATACTTGATAAAAGGCCTGAATGTCACATGTATTACATACATCGCAAAAGTATAGAATACTCGGACTTATATATATTGCCGGAAACATACCTATTAAATTATACCTATATTACTTTGTCCGAAAAAATTGGAATCAGTCTTTGAAATACAAGATATCTCCTTAAATCAGTTACAATTTTTCAGCTTGCCGATCCTGAGCCCATGAAAGATGACAATGAAGATGATAAAATGAATAATTTAAACCAGTCTGAAGGTACTTGTTTGGGTGTTGAAATTGCATGAATACGAGGGTAGTTAGTTATTTGTTTTTGGCGTGAGCTCGCATGGCCTGATATTTAGTCCTAGCAATGGTACTAATATTGGATTAGACATTTTTGTCCCAGAACGTGGACTACGGACCGAGCGGTCGTGATCCGTGTCCTTGTAGTGTTTGTTGGTCCTGAAAAGGTCACACGTTCTGGGACAAAACATTTGACCAAATCCAACGTAAAAACGGTTCTTGGTTTTAAAAATTCATATTGGGATAAACGGGAATACCAATATGATTATATGCTACAGTTTTATATGCTAAAGAAAGTTTCATTTAAACTCATTTTCAGAGAAAAAATATCTATCTATCTAATCATTGCCAACCAAAGAATGAGACGAAACTGCGTGTGAGTGAGACCGATTAGCTCCGTTTCACTCACGCGTAAGAAATACATACGCAATGATATTGTCAACTAATATTGAGAAAATTAATCTATTTTATAAATAAGAATTCGTTTTATCATATCATCCGATATTAGTTGACAATATTAACTAGTTATTAGTTGACAATATCAACTTGATATTAGTTGAAAGTATCAGCTTGATATTATTAATTGACAATATCAACTAGATATTACATGACAATATCAAATTGCGAAATATTGTTCTAATATGAATCGGGAAAGATTAATCTATTGTTTTGCAGTCAACACAATGGAGATCACCATCGACGCCACGGGGCCTCTGCTCTCGCTGAAGACGTCCAAAGCAGCTGAGCCACTTCAGCCGAAACCGGCCAAACCTAAATTTGAACCACTTACAAAGAGAAGTACTGCGCCGAGATCTGAACCAGTTGTCGTTGAGAAACCTGTGATTGGAAAGCTTGAGTCAAAAGCGAATGAGGTATGTAAATATTATCATCATCATCCCTATTTACGTTCCCACTGCTGGGACACAAGGACTTCTCTCTTGACGAAAGAGATTAGGACTTAATTCACACGTATAGTAGGCAGTAATATGGATTGTGTTGATGATAAATGACCATGTCTGTCATACAGGCCGTCATAATAATAATAGAATTAACGTTTATTTATATTTTCAGTCTCAAAGTATAAAGAAAATTGAAGAAATCAAGACGAAAGGTCAGCATCAATCAATACCTGGTAAGTTTAAATTGGTCGATAATCCTTTTTCAACTGGTAAAAAAACCGGTAAATAGCCTATGCAATGATGCACTCTATATAATTCTCTATTTTTTTTCAGATAAGAAAGAGAAAATAATCTCTAAAGCCGAGAGTGCGAAAGTCGAAATTAGCGCGGCGGTCGGAGCCAATGATTTGTCCTTACGTTTACTAGAGAAGGAACTACAAGACCTAAAAAGGGTATTTATTTTAATTTACACACTTTTATGTATTTGGTCGGTTTTGTTCTGAGCTACGTTTGATGCAAATCGGTCTAGCCGTTAACAGGTTAAGGGAATAAATGCAGGGATAATAAAATTTTTCTAAATATGTCCCAGTACTTATTAGCATTATGTTTACATTATTATTGTCGGGGGTAAATGTATTTTTATTAACATGTTAAACCTTTCAGACGAATTCTCGCAACGACGTGGCGAAAACACCAGCAAAACCTAATGAGTCGCTAAGAATTAAACGCACACAAATGCATACATCGACTCCTAAGCCGAGGTAATTATTGTTATCATTGATTTAGCTTTAAATAATGGTAAACAATCTATTTATTACCTCCATATCTAACTATTATTACGCTCAGATTAAAAACTCCCACTGAAATACGGAGCGACTGACTTAAAAAATTTATATAACAAACGAGCCGACAGCTTCTCTTGCGTTTAAGCCTAAGTATTTTAATTTAATGATCAACGATAATATAGCATTCTAATGGTGAATAGTCTACGAGTCTATCCGTCTCAACAAACAAACAATCAAATATTACCTCTTTATATTATTAGTATTGATGTAATAACTTGTATTTTAGAGCTATTGAGAAGAAAGAAGTGATATCAAAATCAGCCCCGGAGAAACCAATTCAAGAGAAAAAACCGCCCGGACGCCCTCCCAAGGAGAATAGAGAAGTAAAGAATGCCAATATCAAAGAAGATAAAGAGGTAAAAGAGAAGATTAGCATGAAGGAAGATAAAGAAACCAAAGAAGCTAAGGAAATTAATTCACAGGTAAGATTCACTTAGAAAAACTTACGTACAAATTACTCTACCGACTTATATTTCTGATTATTTTATTCTTATATTAATGTTCTACCTCAGCTATTATATATTTAATATTAATTGTAGTGTTTTATTAAGCAGGTGGTTAAAAACGGCGCGAGCCAAAGATCATCAACAGAGGAGCCCGTGCGGAGATCCACGCGCCCCTCCAAAGTGAAGGACTACGCGAAAATGGTCAGAGACAGGTAATATATTAAAGTCCCATCTTCACTAAGTTGATGTTGCTGTCTGATCTTTAAACCTACGCAACGGATTTTGATACGGTTATTATAAAGGTAATGATTAAAGCGGGTGAATTTGCTGACAAGTCAATTAGTATAATAATAAATTTGAGAGTACTTATGTGTAGCGCGAAAATATGAAGTGATTTTTATTTTTTTATTATTATTGGATTTTTTTTCTAGCAACATTGACGATGACGAAACAAGCGATGAAGAAATTGAGGAAGAGGAGGCTAAAGTTGCAGATAAAAGTCCAGAGGTGAGAATTAATCTATACCTATTTAAAAAGCTATCACAATAATATAATTTTATTAAAATCAGGTGAGATTGTGGTCAAGCAAGGGTCTATCATAAATAAAAAAAATGTTTTTATTCAAATCGCTTCAGCAACCTGGTTTTATTAAAACACTCGCAAACTTTCACCCTTATAATATCGTGAAGATTCACGGGGCTAGATGTTGCTGTGTGCATTGTCCAGCAATATTTATTTTATCGGGAATCTCGAAACATTGAAATCATGGTACGTTACCCGTTTCGTGTTGTAATATTACATTTTATTTAATAAAAATTAATATGTCTTGTATGTATTTGTATCAGACGCCCCGTCGCGGTCGCAAGCCGAAGCAGAGTGCGGCCGCCCCGCCCCCCGCGTCCCCCGCCGCCGCCGCGCCGGTCGCCAAGAAACGAGGACGACCGAGGCGCCAAGATCCCATGTGAGTTCCTTATCATTAACACATTAAATAATAATAATAAAATAATAAATAGTAAAAATCTTTATTTATAACATTTTTACATGAATGATCAAAATGGTACTTTTAGATTATATTATTACGAAACGATGACACTACCGAAAAACAAACTGTGGTAGTGTCAACGCCCAACTCCTTGGTTACTTGATAATCACATTAACTACTAATATTTATCTTATTATATAAAAGAAAGTCGTGTTAGTGCCTGAACTTATAACTCGAGAACGGCTGAATAGATTTGGCTGAAAATTGGCAGGGAGGCAGCTTAGAACCGGGGGAAGGACATAGGATACTTTTTACTGCTTTTTTAAAATCTAATATAATGCGGGCGAAGCCGCGGGCGGAAAGCTAGTATTATATAAAAACAAAAAAGATACATAGTCATTCAATGCCCAAGTTCGGTGCCACACAGTGCCACCATGTCGTGATACGAGCGTGTGGCATAGCACAGATAGTGTTAAACGGACCGTATAACAATTATTCGCCTCACCGGTGTACAGAAAAAATTAAAGTCATATCTGTTCCTTCCCACGGTTGCCTGGAAGAAATCGCTGTTAGCGATAAGGCCGCCCATTGTTTCACTGTATTTTTTGTGTATCTTTTTGTAATGTGGATCACATTACACAATACAAAATTCCTTATTGTTTCTCCCATAATGGGTTTGGGGAATTTTATATTGTATTGTGATATAAAATAAGGACTTATGAGTAAATATTCCACAGACCGCCTAAGATTTCGAAAAGGGATGAAACTGAAGAGGCTGATGACGCAGAAGAGTCTGAAAGCAGCGCTTCCACGACGAAGCTCGACGACGCTAGAAGCATCACAATCCCTGCACAATCCGCGGAAGAAAACAAACCTGTGCCTGTGAGTAGTCTTTGTTTTTATAATCTTACTGTAATTAAATATGTTTCTCTTGTCAAGATTATAAACAATCTATTTCCTGTACAGTAGGTATTTTAGCTACATTTTTATATGTTTAAGCAAATACGAGTAAATATTCAAACATTAGTATTATTTAATCTGGTTCAAGTTAGTAAGAGATTAGAGCTGTTTTGGCTAAGTTTGCACAGTCGACTTTCATTCTGAAGATCTTTGATTCAAACCCTGTAACACACATCTGGATCTGATCTGAAAATGTATGTGCGCTTTGTAAATACATGCTCCAACGGTGAAGGCAAACATCATGAGGAAACCGCATGCCAGTTTCCTCAGAATACTGAGAACTTTGAAAAGATTGAAGGACACATGTCACCAACCCGCACTGGACCAGCGTGGTGAGTGAAGGCCATATCTCTCGTAAAGAGCAGTCCCTGTGTCTCAGCAGCGGGAACTTAAATAGGGCTGATGAAGTAAGTAATGAAAAAAAGGGACTATTTTATATTGTAATCTAAACTTAACTTTGTTTATATATTTTTAAAAACATTATTTTTACAGGAAATCAAGACTCCAACTCCAGTTGCATCCGTGGATACATCATCAAACATTATTGTTTCTCCGAGTGGACACACATTGAAAAAGGTATGATACATATTTCATATTAAAATATATCCTTAAATAAGTTGTTATTTATCCTTAAATTCTGCTATCCTTGTTTTTTAAAGTATAATGAACACCTTTCGGACAAACCTTATTTAATGTTTTTCTATGGGCTTGGTCTAATAATCCCCTTGCTGTTATAACATTTTTTCCTCCGGTAAAAGTTATTTGTATGTAATTATAAATAAGTACATAATGTAAATAAATTCTAATTAAATTATATGAACCTAAATAATGTTAAAATAAACAACTTTTGGAAAAACCTAAATTCATAGTAATTTCCTATTAGTTAAATTAAATATTAGTCATTATAAAAATATATTATGTACTATTAAAACTAAATGTTTAATTTAGAACATAATTATTAGACGCTCAAGTAATAATGAATAAACAAATTAATGTGATTATTTCGCAGGTGCCCGTCAAAGCTTTACCTCCAGGTGTGAAACCACTGCCGCTACCGAGAAGTACGTATTAAACATATTCCTGTTTAGTCACTTCGTAGTATTGTTTGTTATTCTTCAATTAAGTACTAACAATTACTCATAATATTATAATATTGCTGGACAATTCGCACAGCAAAATCTAGCCCCGTGGTAAGCTCAAAGCTTGTTTTACGGGTGCTACATTTCTGATATACTTAATAGAATATACATGCATAGATAGATATTATCATCCTGAAAACTCGGAACAAATTATTGCAGGTACAAATTTTTGTTCCGAGGTGGGAATCGTACCTCTTGCGTTGTAGGCAGACCTTCGCCCGCTGCGCTAAATAATATGTGTTTCCTTGATTCAGAAATCACTGGTGAAGTATGCGAAATGCAGATCGGGAAAAAGGTTGTGAAAGTTCAGAAGATTGTCATGACCAAGGCGGAAGTTGAGGCTATGACCAAAAAAGGGCTCGTCGAGATGAAGGTCAGTAATGTACTACTTACATGCTTTCCTCAAAGGAACATAATTACAGAATATTCTGTATTTTTTGCATACCAGTTTTTTTACATTGGCTCCAATTATGTCAACATTTGGTATCATCATCATTACAACCTTACCCCAATCGTATGTACCATCCAATTTTAAACCAAATCGATTCAGCCGTGGTTGAGCTATAAATGGTGTAACTAACACGACTTTATTTTATATACATTGTTTATGAATTATTATATTATACCGTATATACCAATATCGTAATATTATATTAATTAATTATAATCGTGTCTTTACCTTTACAGGGTGGAACCATAGTTCTGAAACCGGGAATCAAACTTCCCGGTAAATCCGTTGCTACTGCACTAAAACCCGCTGCATCGGAAGGTTTGTAACAAAATGTATTCTAAATACAAAACTGTAGTGTATCGGCTTGTCTCTAAATATAAGACAATAAATGATTTTCATATTGTGATTCAATAGTCAGAACTGGATTAATTTAAAATTGGATTACAAGGAAAGCATCATCTTTCAAAGAAAAAATCTCCGAAAATGGCGGTTTCTTCTCGATGTTAGAGTTGTCTCCACAGTTAGAGAACATGTTTTCAAAGAGCACATACAAATTACAAGAAGAAAATTCCAGAAGTACGCACTGGGGTTTGAACGCACGAAACCAAGAAATGAATGTACATTATGTTTTGTTTATTTGCAGAACAAAAAGAATCTCCGGCCCCTCTTCCGAAACCGACCCGATGCGACTTAGACGATGATTAAGTTTATCATTCACGTTAGCATGTTGGACAATTTATTATTATTTTATACAAAATGTCTTGTTTTGTATATTTGTATTGTTTTTGTTCGTGAGTATTTGTTTATATTTTAAAGCATGAATGAAATAATATTGGAATAAACTGGAAATCCACGAATGAAATATTTAAAATATGTTTTGATTAAAGTATGTTTTGATTTTTAGACACTCGCGATTATACTGTATGTACGTATTAATCAATTAGATATTTCGACAAAATCTTTAATAGAAAGCGAAACTAATTTTAAGTCACAGTTTGTAAACGTAAGTTTGTATTTTACATAGGTAACAATAAATTCTTTACCTTATGGATATCATTATGTATAATTATTTATATACGTTTTAAATACCTATGTAAATAAAATTAAGATTCTTATTAATTAAACTTCTGTAGTAAACAAAGTTTACGCTAATTGCGTTGCTATTTTTATAGATGTTAAGGAAAATAAAAGTACATTGAACTACATATCTTTGTTAATTTTA
Organism: Chloroclystis v-ata; assembly: GCA_963691955.1. Classification (NCBI taxonomy): domain Eukaryota; kingdom Metazoa; phylum Arthropoda; class Insecta; order Lepidoptera; family Geometridae; genus Chloroclystis; species Chloroclystis v-ata. The sequence goes on from OY829905.1 coordinate 11,939,859, forward strand.
TTTTTCCTACACAGTATTATTGTTCGGAATACTTTTATTTAATGCGAATAATGACTTAGACAATAAAAATAGAATAAAAAAATGTATTTATGTTAAAACATATCCTATGTATTTTACATAATACTATTCAAAATTGATTCATAAGTTCCAAATGCAGACGAATTAGAACATGTATGACAATGTTTATTTAAATAGCCAAAGTTTATCATATGACCTGATTGACGTATTTAGGTTCTTCATACATAGGAGAATTAAATAGAGAAAGAACGTAGCTAACTGTCAAGATATCATTGGGGACTTCAAATAGCCCTTACAGAGCTTAGTGCTTGTACAGGAAGGGCGAAAACGCCGCGTTCCTGGACAAGCACTTACATGTTGTACCTATATAGCCGTATCTACTTACTAATAAGGAAGTAACCACTAGATACCTACTTGATGTAGGTGATGTCAAATTGCTTTATTTCCTTCTTTACAACAGGAAAATATAAGTGTAAGAGAAATTTCATTACCTAATTTTTTTTATGTTAGTAAGTAAGGTCTTCTATATGCGACAATGATAAAAGTGTTTTGCTCATTTTACTATAAAAAATTACCTAACATACTTACTCCAACGTAGTATAACAGCCCTTGATTTAATTTTAACAAAACAATTCGGAAAAGAATTAGGACTTATTTTAGAGATACCTAGCAAATATTATCAAAATTTTGCGCTAGATTATACATGCATGTATGTGTGCCATAATATCGTTGTCACTTTAAAACAACATAAATGTCAACTTGAAATATAAGGACAGTTGAATGCTGAGTGCATGTTAACTAAATTCATAACATAATACTCAAATTAATTGAATGATTATCTAAATCGCATTATAGAAAATACTTCACCATGTATGCGTTCATTTCTCGCTACTTGTCAACAGATGGCGCTGATCAGCTTATCATAGATGGCGCTCCAGTACTCTTACCGCCCCTTTTATCAAGGCTTCTCGCGGCTTCGCGGGCCGATTCAAAATATCTCTAATCAAACGCCAACAAAAAGTCGTGACAACCGGTCGTGGAAGCCTGACCTAGGATCCCACGAATAACTTTCTTCGTGAAGAATAAATATTTAAAAAGTGCAGTGCTCCGTGAGCTGATTTGTTAGGATCCTGAATTTGCTGGAAGTTTCGGTAAGTTCTTAATTTTACGTTACTATTTTCTTTTACAAATATCACAATCGTTTTAGTTACCTATCTGAATTAAGCCGGTTTTTATTGTATTTTTAAACCAGATATTTAACAAACAATAAAATAAAATGATCAATTAGAATCTTTATTATCTTATTAAAAATTTAATTTCTTAAACTTAATTCGTTTTGCCATGGTTATTTCTATTGTAAAATGTGTTAAAGTTTTATTTGGAAACAGCATAAAATTTGTAAATAGGTAGCATAAAAGAATCAATGATTATCTTTATTTCATATTTCGCAACGCTTAGGTAGATGCGAGCATGCTCAATTATACTTATCTATTTTAAGAAGCGTTCCAAGCCATAAATATTTTTGTGTGCACATTTATCGAATTTTATCTCATATCTTATGTAGGTACTAATTTTATCAAAACAATAACGCCTTTGAAAATAATACTACAAAATGTGCATCAACCGAAAGAATCGTTAAAAGTCTTACTATAATCGCGCCTAACCTTATTTTATTCAGTACAGAACCATTTTTTTTTCTTTCAAAATTATAATAAGCTTACATAAAATAATTTGAAAATAGATAAAAAAGAAATTCCTAGATCGTCGAAACATATTCCTAGTACCTACCTAGCTTATCTAATCTACCTTAGGTAAATTAATTCATATAATATCTATATAATTCTTAAAAAATGTAGGTTAATATCTTATCATAAAACAATTCTTTCGACTTCCTCTTTCTTGAAAAATCATGTTTTTTTTCTTCTGGCAAATGCGTAAAACTTACACATTGAGAAAAAATGTGTTTCGTGCGTAAAATACGACTATGTACACAGCTATCTTCTGGACCATAAAAACATGATATAACTTGAACTGGCACGGTTCAGCTCGAGGTTTACCCATGTAATTACCCTTGGCATTGAGACATGAAAATAAAGGAAGAATTCTGTCGAAAGCCCAAATGGATATTGTCAACACGTCTATTAAAGTCCAATGTATTATCGTGTCGCTGTGACCAAAACATGCTAAATGATTGGACATGGCTATCGTCCAAATATTACAGATTCTTGTTAACATTGCATGCCTAGTAGGTACCTAAACTAACCTAGTACTAATTAAGTACAACAGTTTGGTATGTTTTAGGATATTTGCTTTTAGTTCACAAAAAATTATTTAGTTTTGATAGGATGATAGGAAAGCTCTTTCATAAAGTAACATTTAAACACCACTGTAAAAATACAGAACTTTATTTTTGTAAGTATGTTGTTTGATTATCCTAATTCGTGTTAGATTAATTCATATTGAGATAAACGGGCAATACACGAACCTTATTTACGTAGACTATTGATCAACCGTGTTAGATTAGAAACGAATTTGGATAATCGTACAAGAAACGAAAAAAATGAAATTTAAACGCAACAGCATGATGTTCGAGTAAAGCCGCGAACGAAAGTATTAGTAACTAAATCAAAATAAAGCCAAATTAACTAAAAAAATATTGGTAGGTATAATGCAACCGTGAAATTTAAACTTTTACGTAACTTTATCAAACATTTTTTTAAGTGAAGTGAAAATTATTAATCAATTCTGCTGGACAATTCACAAGCAACATCTACTCTCGGTAAGCTACTTATATACATAAAAGCTCTGCTAAAATTACAGGAAAAATATTTTGTTATTAACTATTGTTCTGTGCGTCATTATGTGATTAATTGAATAAGATAAACCTGAAAACTGGGGGATTCCGGAGTTTCTATAGGTATTTCTTAAATATGCAAATTTAAATAAAAAATACACTGAATCATAGTTTTACGATGAAGTGAAATACCGAAAATAACTTTCGAAATTCGAAAATGAACCCATTTTATGAATAGAATTTCGTAGTAATAATAAAGAAAATTAATTGAATGAGATAAATCTGAAAACTGGGGGTTTCCGGAGTTTCTATAGGTATTTCTTAAATTTGCAAATTTAAATAAAAAATACACTGAATCATAGTTTTACGATGAAGTGAAATACCGAAAATAACTTTCGAAATTCGAAAACGAACCCATTTTATGAATAGAATTTTGTAGTAATAAGGAAAAACCTTACGTATAGTCAGTCATCTTTATCTTTTATTAGACTAATTTCAAGAATTGTCTCTTCTCGACTGAAGCCGGGACGCGTTGCAATCATAAAACGCAATTTTACAGCTTCAGTTAGTAATTTAATGTCTCCAATGCAAGCTCCCTTGAATAAACATTCATAAATAAGCCATTAATTACAACCGTATGTTGAAAATTAATCGTTGATCAAGGCACATATTTTATGTTCATAAATTGAATACTGCACATAAAAAGTTTATTGTAGGCTAAGTGCTAATAAGTACCTACTTCAGTTGAGTTATTGAAATTATTTACCTACTCAGTGTCATAAAAATAGAATTAAACCTTACCAATAAGAGACTTCTAGCTTACTTATATACTAATAATGTATATAATATACTAATAATAATAAAAAATAAATAATAATGTAGGTATATACTATACTAATAGTAATATACTAATAAAGTAATGGCATCTTTCAGAAAGATTTTTCTTTCTTCTGTAGTTGAGAACTCATAAAAAATAAAAATAAATAAAAACTGTGCTGAAGTTCAACCCATAAATATGTCTTCACTACCATTTTAAATAAATACCAAGTCCTTTAATTTTATGTTTTGTTTGTTTGTGTCCTTTATACAACTTTATTGAGATCAGTTCCATTTTGCATGTGGTTTTGTTATACTATAAGTGTACTAGTTACTATTAATACTATCGGAGTGACGACCGTGACACCCTTGCATTGTAGTCAACAGAAGCAAGATAAAGGGTAACAACATCTTTGTCTTATAAGCCTAGGCGCGTAATAATTATTTGCTAATTTATTACGGATGTTGCCTATACAACTACTGAAAAGATATAGTACTACCTACTACTGGTGAAGTAACGTAATGATGATGATGATAACTTAGTTTGGTTTGTATTTGAAATTCATATAATTTTTTTGATCTTATGATCCTTTTTAACAACAACTTTAATAAAAATACTTACGTCCTAAATATATAGGTACCTATAGCTACATTATATATATATATAACTAGCTATTTGCTTATTATTATGGACATTCGCGAATCATTGACCGAATTATTCATTAAAAATGATCCTCACGTCCAAACCATACACTTTGTACGTGTGAATCAATTACTTAGCACCGTTTAGTAACATTAGGTACCTATTATGGGTAACATTAACCGTTAGTTACCATAACTTCTCTTAAATTTTATTTAAAAATAAATATACACTCATATTAATAAGAAATACTGAGTTAAGTAAAGTAAATGCATAAACAGGAAAACTCTAGTGTAATTTGTTAATTTGTTAAAACTTATACACCAAATTATTAAGTCTTATCAAGATTTTTCTGAGAATGAGAACGCAAATATAAATATTTTTGTAAATTAAGCCAAACTTCGATGAAAGTCTTCAATTTCTCAGTACCAAATTAAGTTTAAGATCACCATTTTAAAAACTATGAATCTTATAAAATACTTATTGTTTAAATTGTAGGTAGGTACTTTTAAACTGCATCACCCATTAATCTTAGAGGAAGGATTCACTAACATCGGTCACCTTGTCGGTTATTATTATAAATTGTAGAGTAATTGCCGCTGTTTTTAGTTTATTTCCCGTGGCTCATTATGACCCATGACGACAGCAACTTTTTATTATCATCTATGTATCAAGAACAAAACCGGCGAATACATTATTTAATCGCCATTATTTAATTGAAACAAATGATAATCAAAATCCATCTATAAAAACAAAATGTTGTTTTGTCAGTTATCAAGTACATAATGCCTGCGTGCCATTGCACAGGCTCTATGTTGTGCTGTGTATTAATTTGTTGTTATGGTGTCTGTTATAATTATATTTACTTATATATTCAATACGCAAAATCTTTAATGACTAGGTAACAATAATAATAATTCGAATCGGTTACAGTTTCAATCCTGTTATAAAAATATAGATTGACCTTTAGCATTAATTAATCAAGATTATACGATGTCGTATAACCATTTTAGATTAAATCATAACTTAGGGCGAAAATAAATTGGCCTTGGTAATGAATGGCTGAACTATGGTGCTGGGCGTATCCGCCCGCCCAACCGCTTCTAAACACGGACCGGAAATCCGGCGATGTGTGAGAACTCCGCAAAAAAAAAGTTCCAACCTTGAACCTCATGAATATGCAAATAAATGCAGCATTTTTATGAAATCGATAACGCTTTCACTGTGTTTTTAAAAGTTAAAAGCTTAATGTGGACAATACATACACAGCTCTCTCTAACTTGGTAGAGCTACCAAGAGTTCTAATTACTGTGGTTTAATATTTCTATATGTGGTTTAATAAACTATTTTGAACTTAGTCTAAATCTAAACTATTTTGTAACTAGTCCCCTAAGTAGGCAAATCGATCAAAAAGCACAAGTTAACATGAACAGTGTAAAGTGTGGAAGTGTCTATAAATCTAGAAACAAACGAAGCCCCTTCTCTTTGAAATCTAATAAAACATAATTAAATATTAAGATTTTGTTCTATTTTCCTTGTAAAATCTAAGAAACAACCGTGTTTGTGTGGGCACCTAGGTACCTAATACAATTAAATAAATATTGTAGCATAGTTACATAATATTTAAATATATTGCTAAGTAATTGGTTCTATTCAGACGTAGCCAAGTGATTTGTTCCATTCCACAGTCTTGACATTGAAAACGGAACTGGTTTCATAGCAAAAAATCTAAGATAACTTCTTACGTAATAATGATAGCATGATTCATATTTTTTGCGCTTTGGCAGCGAAGGCGTAAGAGTTTGAAGACCCTTTTACCTAGCTGTTGTTCTGTGGTTTCGTTCCTAGTAGGTAACCATAACTTTATACAGATTAATGTAATAGCGCCCACATGTATGGAAATCAGAGGCGGCAGAACCAATCAGTAAGGTAAGTACCTACTTAATTTTGAGTATAAGATTTTTCTTTAAGGAATACTTTATTGTTATAGGAAAACATTACACCTCGTAACGTCGCTCAATACAATAACCAACTTAGGGCATTACCAATCTCTATCTCTCAAGTTGTAGATACCTAATTTAATAATAGACCTTTAAAGAAGACGTCATCTTTTTATGATGTAGGCAGATATGATGGATAACTTATAGTAGTTATATTATAATAAATATGACGACACCTCTGACATCAAACCTAATTATTTCAATGATATTATTCAATATGGGAGATTTGTAATCTAGCCATCAACACAACAAAGGTTTTAAACTCCTTGAGACTGTCCTGGCTCTGTATTCTAAAAGTATCGTAAGGCATTTTATCATAAATGACCATAATAAACTTATTCAACAACACTTTGAATCACCCTAGGTACGTTATATATAACCACATGCTACAATAATAAATACATTCTGAAAGTCGTCATCGGTTATGTACGTAAAGCGTAGGACAGGGACTTTTCGTTTAGGTACTTACTTTTAGGGATAAATTCGATGTAAAATCCAGCATTCTGTCCAGTCTGTCTGTCTGTGTGTCCTAGTGAGGTCCCGGCTAAAATCGGTAAGTTCATATTTTTTAAATTTAATAAATAAATATTTGTGTTAAAAAGATAGAAAAAAAATTAAATTGCATAGTATTATGGTCTGCATAATAACTAGTTACTCGTACAAACCAATCATTATTTATTGTCCATTGATTATTAATTATAAGTTACAATCTTGGTAAGTGAATAATGAAGATATTTATCGAGTTAACTTGCTTTTAAAATGACAAAAGAACTTTACAAGTTAGTTACTCATATATACTTGCTGTTCCCGCGATTCCGTCCGCGTTAAATTATGTTTGTATGGGGGCCAAGCCAAGTCTTATCATAACTGGAGCAAGAATTTAAATAGCCTATCCTGTGTCCCAGATGTCTAAATGTTAATCGGAGGAATATACCTACATACAGAAAAAAAATTAATAATCGTCAAATTAGTTTTATTTGTAAATCTCATCTAAAACTCTATCATAAGTAGACAAATCTTTACTATACAATTTTATTTTTTTCTTATACAATAATATCTCGTGCTCATAGTGAAAAAATATCAGTGGGTACCAACCAACTACCAACATACGTACAACAATGTGATCGTGTCTTAGAAAAAAGTTAATTGATATCAACGTGCTATCCTTATCACGTAATCGAAAATAGAAAGAGACACAAGAACATATAGGTAAACTTACCACGTCATTGGGACTTACAAAGCGTAAACCCCATCGTTTTCCTTCTCAATTCGTGGGATACAATTATAGAACCGGAGGTTCGATAGCTCCATGCCGCTATTATTATCTGACAGGTAAAAAACTACCTTAGATAATTGAGAGCCCGTGGCATCTTCCGTTCTATAAGATAGGATTGTACCTACCTCTAGATGCTATGTTAATGTATGCACGATAATGTAAATTACCTCATACTAACTCATATTAAATTACGTGTTATGATAGGATGTTGATTTGTATCTATCATTTTAATTGTAAAAATAATTACGCCCTTACTTTGTACACGGCTTGTGATGGATAATCAAAATAATAATAAAAATTTACCGAACTTTATTAGGGACCTACTAGGTATTACCCGTAGACTTAAAAATGTAGAAGCAATTCATTCGCATGTTTCATACAAAAACAATTAATCACCTTATTTTGAAATCATGATCGATGGCCTAAATTAGTTTGATATGATATTTGCCGACATATTTATATACCTAAACATTTTTTCAACTGTAGGTACTATACCTAACTTAGGTACCTACGCATAAAAATAGGTTAAAAACATATTTTATTTGAAAGAAATCTGTAAAACCTTAGTAAAAACCACAGAACATATAATTACATACAAACAAACCTTAGTTCGTGTAAAACCAGTGCACAAACCAGCTTATAAACAAGGCTACAAGTGGTGCGTGAAGAATCAAATTACCTTTTCATCTCATCGGTCTGTGACTGCTGTTACACATTACACAATACCGCCACAAATTATTGCCTATGTGAGAATGAAAATTGGTATGATTACTAAATAGACACCATTACAGAAAACGTGTGGGCACATACAAGCACGTCGCACCTTCCATATAAGTTTTTTAAGCTTCTATTTTTATATCAATTACGCCTTGCCTTAATGTATCTATAATATTTCAACAGAAATATCATTATAGTTCCTAATTCCCCCGGTCCAGAATATTCTCGATTCTCCACATTCCTAAGAATTTGATTTATGTGAATATGTACAGATTTAGAAGGCAGGGCCTTTGTATAGGTAATTTGTTATAATACCCACAAGCGTGCGTACAAAACCTTAGCAAGGTTATTAATAGGTCTAATAAATAAAATATAACAGGGGTGACAAATCGTACCACCCCGTGTCACCTTGAACCTGGAAAAGACGCGGAAATGATAATGTTGGGGTATTTTATTTATTTGAGATAACAATCATGGCATTGAAGGAACGCAAATGCATGTCAATACTGCCGAACTTTTACCATCAAAGTTATGCTTCTAAATTATGTGAGATACTTTTTTGAAAGTCACGCAATAAAACTTCCTGAAGTTCGATTGCTTTCAATTGTCCAAGGTTATGGTTAACGTGCCACGTGGTGCCGGCTTAAGAATCGTACCACCCCTTCTCCTCCCACGCACAAAGGACCAACTTTGAGTCCAATTGCGCAAAAGTAGTCCCCAAACTAGCCCCTTCTCCCGTGGGTTCTGCCAAATGTACTAGGCGGTTTATATACCAGAAGACGGGCAGAAGCGTCAATCTGTGTAGATGCTGTATCAATTTAGTAATCACCAACGTGCCTGGTAAGCATGCTGATTATACCATATCCCCAAGACCTACAATAAGTTCTCTTGGGGAGGCAAATGGTGCTCAGAAGTATAGGACTTAATCCTTATAAATTAAGGAAAGAAAATATGTCTACTTCACTGTCTCCATGAAAATTAACACCAATCCTGAATCCTATTATACATTGACCTACAAAAGTAATAGAAATGGTCATAAATAACATTAGTTCTTAGAACATAACAGCAGTAATGTCAGTCATCGGTCACGGCAGGGCGCGCCCCGAGGGAAGTGGACGATTACCTCATTCCAGCGCATCGTCATCACCAGACCTAGGAATTATTGTAGCTGGACACGAAAATACTGGATGCCTACTGGGATATTACTAACCTTCAGGCACGGAACCGGGCTTTTGTACTTAAAGAGATAGTTTATCATCAGCATTATAACTGTATTGTATTACGTACCAATACTGGGCGTTTCGTTTCGCCAGTACGTTATTATTATAAGGGATTTAGAATAATCATCACGGTGGCCAGTTGGGTTGACATGAAAGTAAGTTGGTACAGTAGTACACAAAGCGATGCAGCAGCTACTCTTCTTCTGGTATATAAGTCTACTAGCCGACCAGCTGACAGCTTGCCTTGCGTTTTATTACGTTATCTACATAACCTATAGTTTATATAATATACTTACCCCTATATAAATGTACTATCCAACACTGAAATATTTTTGAAACGAATCAGCGGTTCCTGAAATTTGCTTGTTCAAAAAAACAAAGTCTCCAGCTTTATAATATTAGTATAGATTAGTCGCCAGCGCGGGTAGGCTTGAGTTGGTACAATTCTTAAACCGGCACCACAGAGCTGAAGGAAAATGACAATATTAGCAAGTAATTTCGACTCCCCAATTTCCCATCCATTTCATTTGCCAGTAATTTATAGCGAGGACAGTTTTGTAATTGTTATGGGGAAGCTAATTGAAAATGGCATGCCATTCGAATTCAAGGGCTTATCTAAACGATTAGTAAATATAGTTTATTACTACTTGAAAACACTGAAGATTTCCGATAACAATAAAGAAGACCGCGTTCCTTATTGCTAATAGGCCGTATTGTTAAATATTGTTCATATCACCCCTATTTACGTTCCCACTGCTGGAACACATTTTCCATTGACCACCTAGCTGGTCAAGCACGGGTTTGTCATGTGTGACAAACCCGTCCTCTAAACTTTTTAGAGTTCTCAAAAAAGATAACTTTACGCTTACCAGAAGCATGGTTAGTAGTAAACTAGTAATATTGTCACCAATAAAAATATTGCAAGCAGCTCCTGAAGTCCTGACTATATATTCCTTGAAAACTATGTAATTTTTTGCGGTTTTGTTAAGTCTGGTTAATTACTTGTACCTACTTGTTTAGTAGTTGAATTAAAAGCTCGCTTTGTTTTTTCCTCATTGTTTTCAGAAATATAGTTTGTTATTGTAAGTGCAGTAGTATTGTGTTTTTCCTTATTATAATCTTACGAACAGGTCAGTGTCATTCTCAGAAAATGCAGTTGTCTCATTTTACACCTGTGACTTCTTTGTAATTTTATTAGCTAATATATTAGGTAAGTATATATTTATTTACTAAGAACTTAATTCCTCAGGATTTTCCTATGATAGATTATTAAAATTTGCCGTAAGTGGTGGGGTAAAGTCTAGTTTTTCTTTAAACCGCCCGCGAGCATCCGCAGAACAATAATTGATATTTATGTAATTGTGTATTCATAGAAACCATTTAGATCCGTTCTGCGTAATCATTTACACAAGCTTGATAATTTCCATCACTGTATCCGGTTAAGTGATTCATTAATTACGAGGTATAGATAGATATAATTATAATTTAACATTTATAAAAATATAATCCGTATTTCCGGTGTTGTCACACGAACGAAACAATAGAGTTCTCGCTTGGTGGAATTAGTAACTGACCTATACGAAGCAAGTTAAATGATTTTTAGATTAAATAAAATGATATTAATTTTAATTAGTCGGCATTTCAATCAATCAATCATTAACAAATAAAGTATTAGGTACATACGGACGATTGGTAGGTACTTACGGGTAAAGACGAAACGAACCACTACTAGTAATTTATAGGTGCAGAAAAAATCCAACTGTTGGGCTAAAAATAAACCTTATACATAAGTAGATATCTTTGTTTATGTTTTAAGGACACGCAACCGATTACGGGTATCGAAGGTTCTCTAGTTGGCTGCACTTGCTCAACGCATCTTCCCTAGGGACTGTTGACTGCAGAATAATAACTCATGTCGCCTTGGCATGCCTCACACACTGCCATTATAATAATTAGTTCGAGCAACACGGAAGATTGCAGCAATAAATATTCATCTAAAGAAAACAATCCTTACTTTCTTTACACACAGTGACGTCAAAGAAAACATTTGCATAGAGTGGCGGCACTTTGCCAAGAAGATTAAAATAAAAAAGATTGAACTACTCCGTATCCACAAATTTTCTTCTGATAAAACAGCGATAAGATTATCGCGTACGTTTTTGTAGTTAATCTTACCCGGCTACGATCGCAGACGTTATTCGTAAGGTTATTTTATCATTATGACCGATAAAAATGAGATCAGCCATAATCTCTTTGCCTTACGAACCTACAATACCTTGCCCTTTTGTAACTGTGGCATTGGATAGAAGTAACAATGCCTAAGCATCAATTTCTTTAAAACTAGACATAAGCAACGTTAACTCCCATATGCCCTTACTTTACCTTAATTAAGTTTAAAATTTAAATAGGTACTTATCTAGGTATCTGTACCTAAACAATAATCAGACACTAAACTTAAAATACGTAGATAACAGATATATACTTAAATTAGAGCAAAAGCTAAAGAGCTAAAGCTGAAGAGTTTGTTTGCACGCGTTTTTCTCAGGAACTGCGCTAGTCCAATTTGAAAAATATTGCAATGTTAAATAGAACATTCGAATAAGAACAGTCTTTATTATTTAAACTAAAGTTTTTTTACGATAACTACATACTAGTTATCGTAAAAAAACGCAAGCGATGCTGTCGGCAGGCTTTACTATATTGCGCTGAATTAAAATTAACTTGAATTCTGTGATTCATTCATATAATTGATACTATGGTAGATTCCGTTTTTTTATTTCTTTGTAATAATTAATTTAATCTAGCTAGGGGTAAATCCAGTGAGTCAGTTTTGATCTAAAATTGCACTTCTCCGAAAGCTCGAAGGTCTTCGAACTTTTAAAGGAAAATGTGGTCTTAATTCAAGGTAGATTCGTAATGGTTTTTATACAAGTTTTTGTCAGTCATTGCCAGTTAAACTCGTTACGATATCGTCCAACATCATTTAAATTATACAATGTATTGTCCTTTTTGAAGGAAGCTTGAAGTTACCGCGCAGGTTCGGTCGGAAGCTTAGGTATAGTAAAACCATTTCTAAAATGAACGCCCCTCTACCGAATTCTGTATTTTTTTTTTCTGTGTATTCTGTTTTTCTGTATTTCCTCTCACACGTTGAAATCATCACGGTTTTGTGGAGGGGAGTTCATTTTTAGAATGGTTTTACTATACTAGTTTTTTATTTATTATTTCGTGGGAATAGGTTTTTTGGTCAAGTAACAGGTTTTCAGCAACATGTTTCAAGTTAATCTTTTCAATAATTTCGCATTCATGTCTATTTATTGCATACAAAGTTTAGACAAACCTTCTAATATGGCACGTTTTCTCCTAAAGATGGATGCTTTTTTACTTTCAGACCGATGCGTATCGTGTTGGTAGGTACCTACTCCACGTAGGTACCTAATAGAGCTAAGTTATGCGTATGGTGCGTGTCATTTCAAAATGAATTGGTAGCATTGTTTGAATACCAAATATCCACAGGGTTATTAATTAGCTTCTCAAAGATTACATTATAAAAGGTTTTCCTTAGAAAGCAAAACTTTCTAAGGAATAGTTATAAAACGGTTACCTCGTTAGTTAGGTATTTCTGTTAAAAATAAAGACGGTTTTATTTAATAAATAAAAAAATCTTAAAATAATATTCATTAATGACATTACGAAATGGACTGTTTAAAGTTTAAATAGGCTAAATAACTCGCAGTATCTCGAAATAAGTCAATTTATATTCCATAATTAGTATAATGAGGCAAGCTTTTGCCGGGCTGGGTAGATTCCGATATTTACCACTAGCAGGGTCACACCTGTTTAATCTATCATCGCACCTTGAACTGTTACCGGTAATTTCTCCTACATGTCATAGAGATAGGCTGATAATTATAGCATTTCAATACTTATGCCTTTGTGATAACGATCATTTTTATGGACATTTAAGGACGAAATGGACGACCCATTAGTAGGCTCTGGAAAATTTTTAAATTCAGTAGGTGTACGATGCCTAACTTGTGATTTATGACGTCAAATAAATAGTTGGTGAAGCATAATGATTGTTATTAAAGTCAAACATTCAAAGCTTTAACTACGAAGCGACGTACAAAATCTACGGACGTTTAGAAGTAGTGAACTTCTCACCCGTTTGAAGTGACTAATCTCCTACCTCTAGGACTCTATAATATATATATATATATATATATAGGTATATGCGAATGACTCTACATATTAGTTTTATTCACTTTCTTCGGCACGGTGGTGATCGCGGAAAGATACACAGTACCTACATATTCCCGAAGTTCTGAAGCTAAATCAAACGTAAACCAATAGGTAATAATCGTTTCAGAAAAATGCTGAAAATATTCTAAATATGCATAATAAAGGAAAATCTTACAATCGTCCTTACGTAAAGCAGATGATAGCAGCTGGCTTGTTAACTTAAATATTAGCACGTTGGTGTTCAAACGCGACTAACTCTAATGCAAACAGCTTGCCGCGTAGAATTGCCAAGTGCCCTAGAATTGGTTTACTTAATCTTATATGAGTGACCAGTTAAGATTCCGTGACACAAAGTAGAGTTTAATAAATGAATGACATTTTGAAAGGAAAGAAAACTTTTCACTCAAATATGATTAACTTACTCGATAGACGTGTCCGGTCATTTTGTTAAATTGTGTTGACATTTTTATGGAAAACACTTGATACCTACGTTTTATTTTTAATGTACCTAAGTATTTTCTTTTTCGTGGAAAGTAGTCTATTTTTGCTTCTTTATCTGGTATATATAGTCCGGTGGTAGCCTCGTCTTATTTTTAATGTCTATAAGGTTGCATCTAAAGATTTAGTTTTTTATTAAAAGTATAAAATAAACTCAATATACCTATCTATACTATTATTATGTCCTGAAAAGATTAATGTATTTTTCGCACCAAAAACGTCTATAGCATAAAAATAAGGCTAGAACGGACCTTTATCCGGTAAGGTAAAATACTAACGGTCACGGTTAACCGGACGGGGCAAGTGTGCGGTGCCCTCGTATATCCTAAAGAAGTAAAGATGCTGCCAAGTGTCACTTTTATGTACAACAGCTATAGCCGACCCGCCGACATTTGAAGCTACATGCGTTTTTTACGTCATCTATATAAATATTGCTATATTACGTGCGCAATTAGAAATGAGTTCTGTAAATGGCGTCCGCTCGCATGCGTTCTCGCTCACTCTCTATCGCTGTCTATACTTTTATCCTTGTTTTGCCAATCGTACCCATACATACCGCCGCCATTTACAGAATTCATTTTCAATTGCGGGGGTTATACTAATGTGTATATTTTAAATACAGATTTATTAATATAGTCTGTCTAACGAAAGATGGCCCTGATAAACCCCGGCAAATTCAAAAAATTTTAGTATGGCAATACATTAAATAATGTGATAACTTGGAATAACATAATTTGATACTTTTCTATTATTCTAAATAAATATCCTTACATATTTTTTTTACTCCGATATAAACAAGTAATATTCTTCAGATTACCTACACGCCTAGGGTGCATCTTAGAAATATCTTAGTGTAAGTAATAAATAAAAGTCTCAATTATTTAAGTTTTTTTTTATTCATCGTAATCAAAATCAGAATTTTGAATCATAATTCATAAATTTACTTCAATAAAATGTTTCTTTTTCCAAATATGTAGTAATGCTATTTAGCTATCATAAAAGAAGGCAACAGTATTATAAAAAGAAAATAAAAGTCGAGAACCACAAAAATGGGATCAAAGTATCAAATGTTTGTGCACTACAAACTTAGGAAATCAACCACATTATGTAAACAATCCTGTTTCTGCAGAAATTCAGCTTCTTTTTCCTGCTGCTTCTCCTGATACTTAGATATCATACAGAATAACAGCCTTCGCTCGCTACCGTTGATTGTTTGAGGCATTTTAACACGCAAAATTCTCAAAATGTATTTTTAATATCCACCAAAACATCAAGGAATAGTATTGCCACACACCGAGACCAATTTTCCCTAATCTTTTAAAGTCAAATTTTTATGGATGTACCACACGTAATTGTATATTTATCCGATTTATGATTTATAAAAAATTAAAGAATTACTTCTTGTGTTCATTAAAGTGAACTATAATTCGTTAGCAAGTATTATTATTTTTTATCACCCTGACTTTACCCCGTTATAGAGCATAATGTCCGTAGGTGGAAACACATGATGTATTGCCATGTGAAAAGTTTCGCAAAAATGCCCAGTGCCATCTTTCATTAGACAGACTCTAGTAAGTATTTATTATAGTATATCTATATCTATCCTCGATAAATGTAAGCAAGACTGAAGGTATTTTTTAAATCAGACTAGCGGTTCCTGAGATTAGCGCGATGAAACAAACTCTTCAGCCTTATAATATGTAACATAGTTATACGATGACTCGCTTGCCAGCAATAAATCCAGAGTTTACTGTTTCGTGGATTTCATTTTAGAATTGCATTTAGAATTTTAATTGCAATTCGCTCTTGTTTACAATCTTCATAACTCCTAAACTATTCAAATATTGTCATTATTCAAAGCATTATTACTTTATAATTTGAAAGTATCATCAATGTTCTGAGTCAAAATATAATATAGATAGATCAATCTAAAGCCCATTAGCATTTTGAAATCACACCCCTACATGAGTCATAAAGGTTTTAATAATAAATATAAAATTTAGAAACTTATTTTGTAGGTAGGTACTAGTAGCTGTGTTGAATGTATCGCCCTCGAGCAAGTTCCGAGCATAATTCCTATTGTTTTACTCTGACCCTCTGGATGTAAAGGGATTCATATCCCGAGATCAACGGAAGCAGATAGGCACTCAATGCAACCATTGCAACGCATTGCTATAATTATTACTTGATGTGCGGAAGTCGGACTTTCCCAATTTCCTCTACTAATTGTGGCAACAGTCCGGTGAATGGTGACAATGGAGCCCGGGTCCGTCCTAGCTAATTAGGTTGGTATAGAATTAATACCTAACGTCCGGGATCATAGAACCGTAAAATCAAATCAGAGACCATCCACTATATCAGGGATTTAACAGTAGGTATCGTGACGATTTACAACAACAGGCATAGCCCAAATTCACCATAATATAGAGATGAACTTAACTTTAGGTTGGTTAGGTTAGGTTAGGTAGTTTGAATGTTGTAGTAGGGGAGCCGAAGAGGGGATTTCGGGATTTACTCGAGCGCGTCAGATTAAGATACTGGAGATAGCTAGTACCCAGATAAGTACCTCCATCAAATATAAAAAATCTATCTATGTTCGAACGTGAATTATAAGGGAACAAAATTTACTTTTGTCATATTAGGCGCATCACTTTAGATAATTGTCAGATTAAGATATGGTAGAATCAGAACATAGAGATGAACCATATACATCTAAATCTGACGCTCTAACACCTTTAGAAATGCCAGTTTTTTTGTTCTTTTTTTTGATAAAGATGAGTCGCGATTTTTATTTTTTTAACTTTTACGTACTTCCACCTCAATCGTGTAAACAATCAGATTTACAAACGTATATTATCAATCATATTTCCTAAATTATTTTTAAGTATGTAAGTATGTTAAGCTGATTTTCAATTTATTGAATCTGATTCATAGAATCTATCACTAACTGACGCGCTTAAGTACGTCCATACAACAGTATTTTTTTAAATAAGTTTTTATTTATCTATGGTCGCTTCCCCCACTGATGAAACACATCGGTCTCATACAATTTTTTTCTTCTTATCATCTACCAAATGCAACCCAATAGGTCTCTTTGACGCTCGAGTAAATCCCCATTTAGCATCGTCGCCTCCCGTACTATTGCTCTTTGACGGCAAAATGGGTGACGATCATTTTGACTGTTTGGTATGGTAGACATAAGTACCTATTAAGTAAGTAAGGTAAGTACCTACCCTTTCTATATTGGCTTTTCAAGTTCACAAGCCAATAAAAGAAGATGTCATTAACTACACCCGGGGGAAAAAATATATTTTTTTATTAGGCGCGCAGCTAGTGTAAAATAGGGCCATAGACAACAGGCCATGGTCCGTCCTCACCACGGCCCCCATTCGTCATGCTGACCCTATCATTCACACCGCACTTGCTTTTGTTGCAGTAAACATGTTTTATTACATTGTTTTCGAATAGTTTTAGATGCGTAACTCCATCATTTATTCCAATATGGAAATAAATTACACTATTTATTTTAATTGTGGCTATAAATCGTTGAAAGAATAATAATGATGGTAATGTAATACTGAGTGTTGTTATCTAAATATCCTGTCAGTCTCTCTCCTGTTGGTAATGGGATAATGTTGTTTATAAATGACCATTACATCAGAAAATATATGTTACCTTGGTGTATTAGTTAGTTACTTATTATCAAGTGAAATTAATGAAGATAGATAAACTTCATGCTTTAAAACCATGATAGTTGTTTAAAGTCCTTGAGCAACCTACTGTACCTTTTAGGATCTGAGTTACATATCTATGAAATTATTCTACACTGATATTGCGGTACAGATATATTTAAAACGAATTTCTGAGTAGCTGCGGTACCATTTTGTTTTATCGCAGGTTACTACCAAAATTAGATAGGTAATTTGGTTAATATGTAAATCGGCTACAGAGAATGTTATCTGATCTGAACCAACAACGTATAACGAAAACCTGTAATTTAGCTTTGTGATAGATGACCCTACCCGTTTCGTTGAGAATTCAAAATGTTTTTTGCTTTTATACAAACTCTATAATGAATCGTGATTATAATATATCTATATAGTAAGAACTATTTTAACTTCTTTAATTAGTATCAATACAAACTACACTATTGTGGTATTTGTATTTACTACTAGAAGGTTTTAATGTTTCGAAGAAAATATGAAATCATATTTATATAACTTCTCTCTAATTTTATTCATAATGAATAAAATTATAGGTGTATAATAGCTAGCATAGAATTGTAGGTTGATAATCATGACATCAGAATGAGATCAGGTCCTGAATGTCGCTACATTTTACAACTGAGTAAAAATATACATATTTATATAATTTTGTTATTTTTATCCTGAACCACAACTTATAAAATGTTTTCTTGTTACAGATCTTAAGCCATGGGTGAGCTAGGAAATATTCTGGGTTTCGACGAGCTGGCTGGAGGCGCCGCTGGTATCGGGAAGGCTCTGCTAGCTGAATTCCTCGGTAAGACAATACTATTTAACTTGTAAAAGTAAGAAGTATTCATATTGAGATAAACGGGCAATCCACGAACCTTTTTACGTTGAATTTGTGGTCAATAGTTTTGTCCCAAAACGTGGGACTTCTTCATGATAAAACACTGCAAGTTATAGTAAAGTAAAAAGTTGTGAAAAAAGCCGTGTTGGCTAAGTGAGATCACTCGACTTTTATTCCTAAGGTCAGGGTTCAACACCTCCGCGGACCTTTGGATTTTTCTGCTAGGAAAAAATACGTGGGCTTTAAAAATATGTACTTTAACGGTGAAAACATCGTGAGGAAACCGTCATGTTCCGCACATGCCCAGTGTGGTGAATTAAGGCTTAATTTGATTCCTATAATTAAAATGGTATAGTATGTTAAGGTAATTATAACCATCGTGGTACAAAAACAACGCTTTGCAGGCGGCTTAGTGATCGCAATACGTTATATGTGAAGTATATTCCCTAACTAGATTGCTCATCATAATTTATTTACCAGGTAACCTGCTACTGAACCTGTTCGGCTGCGGGTCCTGCGTGGACGTGGCTAAGACCAACACCCCCGCAAACGTCGTCCTCATCGCGTTGACCTTCGGACTTACCATCTTCGCTGTCGTCTCTGTAAGTTAACTCTACACTTTCATAATACCTCGTCATTATAACGCTCAGAGTCTTATAGATGAGTTTCGCTTTGGAGTAGTTGATAAACGTCAAACATTACCTACGTAGAGTTAGTGCCGATTAGTTAACGTGTAGTGTTTGCGTCAACACTATCACTGCCCACGACGCAAGCACGTAAGTATGTACTTTGTGGTGTGCTTTAAGTTTAAATGTGTTCAAGTTAGGTAATTTTGATATTAAGAACTTGATATAGAACCGACTTTTATATAGTCTTTATTGTAGACTACATAGAGTCTATCTACCTACATAAGATAGTCTAAGTTATAGTATAAACTATCTGACGTAGGTAGATCATCAAAGCGGAATAATGTTGCCGTTCCTGTCATGACTTAGTGCGGAACAATGACTGTCAATTGTTAAATCAGCAGATTAGTTACGGAATTGTGTAATTTGCACGACTGCCTTCTGTCTGGTTACATTTTAACAAAGACCTTTATTTAAAAATAAAACCTCACTGTAGTGATTATCGTTAACTTAAGACGTCTTTGGTATGACCTATCTTTTGACATAATGCATTGAGGAGGTCAAGATAGAATGGAACTAACTAGGTACTTAATACATTGTGACAAGAATTAGCTCTTTTCCATTTTTGGAAGCATGTCTCCCATTTTCCGTAGTCGACATATTTGTCCACAAAGGTAAACACTGATAAGAATTTTATCTATTTTAGTGGTGAACTAGCTCATATCATGGCGCTTGATTACGCGCATCTATGTTTTGTTACTTAATACCTCTTGACAGCTGATAAAACACACCTTTTCAATTAATCCTTTTCTATCAGAATAGTTATGTCCAAGGCAAGAATTCGTTGGTCAAGCATAACTATTTCGTTATAACAATTGTAAAAGTTATCTGCTGATTAGGTAAAGGTAGGGTCTACAATAATTAATGAATTAATTACCTAACACTTTATCGTAATTAAAAAATACCTACAGAAAATTATACAACAACTTATGTAATACTTACTAGCTAGCTATAAAGAAAAGTATAGGCCATTAGGCTCGTACTTAGAGAGCGATGTCTTTCAGACAACCGTAACAGGATTGTACAGTACAAACTTATTCAATAACAATCAGTCTAAGGTTAGAATAATATGTAATTTTTAAGTTGAAGTATCTTACTTCCCAGAGATACAATGATTTCTTACAACTACCTACACCTATTTAAAATTGCATACCATACTTCGTAGATTACACTATATATTTTTTCTTTTACATTCTCCTTAATTATTATTTTGTTTGACAGGCGATTGGCCACGTTTCCGGCGGACACATAAACCCAGCAGTCACCGTTGGTTTAGCAGCGGCCGGTAAAGTGAAGCCTTGCCGCGCTGTGCTGTACATCATCGCACAATGCGCGGGAGCCGCCGCAGGGTCGGGCCTCCTACGGGCATTCACTCCTGAGCGAGTCGCGGGCAAACTCGGAGTCACGGCTTTGGGCACCGATGTGACTCCGCTACAAGGCTTCGGAATCGAGTTCTTCCTTGGATTCGTGCTTATCTTCGTTGTCTGTGGTGTGAGTATATTCTTTTTTCGTAGGTATATTTGGATGTAGATAGAGATACATAATACTAAGTGCACTAGTTATTTATTACCTAAGGTTTTATAATGATGTTATGTGCAAAAGAATACTAGGTTCTCTTTTACTTTTTGAGAATTCTGTTTAAGAATCCTTATAAATCACCACTAAAGTGTACCTATGCTAAATGTAGTATTATATATCTATAGTAGGTAGGTATCACGGTTTTGTGGAGGGGAGTTCATTTTAAGATTGGATCATCTATACCTAAGTACCTACCTAGTATTCAATATCGTTGGATACACAGTCATAGCTAAGTACTAATAAGTTATACAGCATTCCTACAACAACGTAATGAGCTAATATATCTTTGTATGCAATAGCTGTAATATAATTTACTTTTCAATTAACATGTCCAAGAAAATCCCTCATCGTTTGAGCATTCGTGACAAAACTAAATAACTTTAGATTTCAATTAAATTTTGTCTCAGACCACGCTACTACAATCAAATCTAATTAAAAAGTTTTTAAACTATCATTGTTTATGTTACTTATATTTATTTTATGAAGAATGATAATATAATATAATATATCTAGTGGTAGCTTTTCGATCTATGAACTAGTACCTAGTAATAGAAACACACAACTTATGAAAATAAGAATCATCGTCAGAACATGCCGGTTTCCTCATGATGTTTTCCTTCACTATTAGACCCCGAACCTAATCCGCACTTAGCTAGCGTGCTGAATTAATGGCTAATCTCTCTCGTCTAAAAGTCCCTGTGTCCCAGCAGTGGGAACGTAAATACTCTATTGACAACCTCAATGGTAATTCAATCGTCATTTTATCATTTAAACATGTTTCGTGACGAAGAGTGATTAACATTACGTTTAAACCGTGCAATTCATTGAGTAGTTTAATGGAATATTTATGATGCTCTTCCCTTTAATCAAGTTTAAAGCTTTTTTCTAGTATTTTTTATGGCAAACTGAAGCGGAAATTGCACCGCAATTCAATTTTCATTTCATATTACTTAGTAAATAATGTGCTATGCTTTTCTCGTCTAATGATTTGAACATTTTATAACGTTCATAACACCCGTTAGTAGTCTTAATTTTTTTTATTACTCTTTCTTTGTAGTCTAGTTAAATACATAAGTTATATTTACAAAAATAAATAAAAAACATAAACCATAAATAACAAAAAACATAAATGTTTAAAGATTTCAAAGTAAAATTGCACAAATATAAGTTAAACAAAATAGGTACCAGTACCATGCTTGATCGAGTAGATATTATAATTTAACAAACTTATACTATACATACCTAATTTGAAAATAGTATGTCTTTTCGTTTTTTGAAATACCTACTTATTATGTAATTTATATTTAAATAATTCAAACGATTTAACAATATACCTTATTAAAATCGCTCAAACCGTTCATGAATCTAAATTAATCAGGCACGGAATCTAACTGTAACAGGCATGTTGGTAATTATTCAATGTCGTTAAAGTTAAGGACTGAAATACCTGTGTTATAGAGATGAAATACCATTAAATTTAAATAATTTACAATTAACATCATCACAATACGAAGATTGAAAAAATCAGGGAGAATGTATGGCATAGGCCTTTACGAAAATACTAAGGTAAAATGCTGCTCATCTTTTAAAGCCAATTACAATAATTGTAAGTGTATATGTTACGGCTAATACCCGAAGTGCGGCTACACCTAGTTCTAACCGGCTAAAACTAGGTGTAGCCACTGACTGTTGGTTAAACCTAGTATTAGCCGATTGTTTTCGGGTAAAACTAGGTCTAGCCTTCATCATGCCGGCTACAACTAGGTTTGGTTCAGTTCAGCCATTCCCTGTTGGATAAAACTAGGTTTATCCGATATCACTCCGGCTAGAACTAGGTTCAGACAATCCCTGTTGGATAAAACTTGTTATTATTCTAATAAATAGTTTATGTTACTTTATAAAAGTGTGATTTATAATTAAAATAACATTATTTGAATTATAATATGCAACTACTTATTGTCTGTTGTTAAAAAAATATTCCTGGTTGTTCCTATCATATTCAAAATTGCACTCCTAATAATTTGTGTTAATTATTACAAAGAATAAAAAAACTCTCTTCGTTTCTTTTAATTGGATGTTTTTTAATATCTAAAAAAGCTCTGCCGATAGCATGCAATTTTTAATATAATAGGAACAATCAAGAACATTTTTTAACAACAGACAATAAGTAGTTACATATTATAATTTCAAGAATGTTATTTTAATTATAAATCACACTTTTATAAAGTAACATAAACTATTTATCAGAACAACAAGTTTTATCCAACAGGGATTGTCTGGACCTAGTTCTAGCCGGAGTGATATCGGATAGACCTAGTTTTATCCAACAGGGAATGGCTGGCCCTAGTTGTAGCCGGCATGATGAAGGCTAGACCTAGTTTTACCCGAAAACAATCGGCTAATACTAGGTTTAACCAACAGTCAGTGGCTACACCTAGTTTTAGCCGGTTAGAACTAGGTGTAGCCGCACTTCGGGTATTAGCCGTAACATATACACTAATATTTTATTTAAATAGGTAGGTACTACTATTTTACTTTTAGTAGGTACTATTTTATTTATTTATAAAATGTATATTTCATATGAAATATGGTAAATTGGAAATATATTTATATTATTTACCTATTTACCTATTTCAGTTTACGTCATTTCGCGGGAAAATGGATACATACACTCTTCTATAATTATTTATCACTTAATGTTCTTACTAAAATTATATCAAAACAGTATCTTTTGCTGAAGAAACTAGACATTGGAACGATCGCGTGCTGAGATTCCGTATTATCGAGCAAAGGCGAAATGGTCGGAAATTTGCATAAATCAATAGTTAGATACGCAGTTAGCAAATTTTTTATTGAAAACTTTGAACTTTTCTTGTAGGGATGTTGATATCTTTGTAAACTTACAAATTACACTTCAAACAAATAATAAGGTAGATTATACGTATGCACGATGATCTTGACAAAATCGGTCGAGAGCTCTTCATATTTATAAAAACTAGCTTAGAACAAACTAGATGTAGCTAAGTTATGATGCAAAAAAGACTTGACGAATTACCTAAGTAAGTAGGTAAGGTACTTATATATAAGCGATTTACCACCTTAGATAGGCTACTAACAGTCGTTATAAAGGATTAAAACAATAAGTTGTCAAAACAATGTTAATTGTATCTTATCACCAGTAGCAGTCATATAAACAATTCACTGCACTTGACCGAATAAAATGATTTGCTTAACCTACCCACTTATCATTATCACTGAGTGCACAGCCTACTTTCATAATCAAACAAATGATACCGCTAACGCCATCTAGTATTGAGTAGCGATAGCAGCATTTAATATATGCTTGCTACTTCGTTCTTTTGTTTTAGGAGGAAATTTTGAATGGAAGTAAACGAAAATACCTCGTTGTATGTTTTGAATATGATTCAATTTAGACAAAAATAATGCTACAATCAGTTTATTTTATTCTATGTGTTACATTGCCTAATCGTAATCACTAATCTTTTACGCCTAAAATGATTAGATAACAACCTATGTATTGCCTAAACACGTGTAGATTCACTGAAAGTAAACCTAGTAAGTGCGAGTCCTGCTTACGACTTGTTCCCTTCCATAACAAAATACCTACAACTTATATGTGGATGGAATCCATTGTATACCTACAGATTATCTACTAAATATAAATTTAATCATGGGCTTACCCATGGCCAGAGGGGCAATGGGTTAAACTGTAAGTGCCCGTCTGTATAACGGGCACTGTTCTGATGAACTGTTTGACTTGGTGCCAATGGCTACATTTCTTCATCGCACCACTCGCCGTCGGGAAGGATTTCATCCACATACTTTAGAGCCATTCAGTTCGCGGACTGTCAGGTTCACAAGAAATTTCCTACCACGAACACTCAAGTTGTGGAATGATCTTCCTTCCAAGGTTTTCCCAAAGGACTATAGCATGGGTTTATTCAAAAAGGGTATTCTGAAGCATTTAAAGGGTTCGGCAGCACGCAGGTAACATATCTGATGCTACAGGCGTCCATAGGCTGCGGTAACCGCTCTCCACCAAGTGGGCCGCATGCTTGTCTGCCAACTGGTAGTATAAAAAAAAAAAAAAAAAACTTTAACCGTTAAAGGATATCTTCAGATATAGGTAAAAAGAATAAATAAACATGAATGATGAATAAACCTATGTACAAAATCTCAAAAATGATATCTTTCTTTACAGGTCTGCGACCCACACAAGCACGACAGCAAAGCAACAGCACCCCTAGCCATTGGACTGACGGTCACTCTCGGCCATCTGCTCGCAGTGAACTACACCGGCTCAGCCATGAACCCCGCGCGCTCCTTCGGCTCTGCTCTTGTCATCAACGAGTGGGCTGACCACTGGGTAACTAGAGACTGTCACATTATAGCTACAGCGTCTATCGCCATTGGACAGACGGTCATTCACTGTTCACGGCTATCAAATTTTGTAGACGCAGCGTAGACCATGGAAAATGTCTTTAGTTATTTTTTCTATATAGCCGTTTCACAATTTTTCATGTTGACTCCCCAGTCCCTAAATCAGTAGGTACCTATAGCTATTTTTGTTTTTGTCATGATTGTGATTGTTCCCTTTTAGCACAGGTTTAAAGTAGGTTACAGATTTAAACGTTGAAAATTCCTTGAACGCATTGTTGAAATGCAAAATCGGTAGCATACGGGTCATTTACATTGTAACTTGGAAAACGTGGCCGGAATACAATACCGGCGCACCATGATCAAACTTCTAAATATCTTTTTAATTTCAAAAGCGAAAATACCTAATTTTCGATTTTGACCACGATTATACCTACCTACTGCTTTGTAATGTTTTACAAGTTAGTAAACAATCACCTTCCCCTGTCTATAAGTAATTCCATTCCATCCGAAATCCCAAACCCAGTTATGTAGTCTTCTTTCTCTATTTAATTTTTTTTTTCAGTCTCTATGTTTTTTTAATTATACTTCGCTGTAATGTGTTGCCATATTAATTGATACATTCCTTCTCCAGGTATACTGGGCCGGGCCCGTCGCCGGCGGCGTCGCGGCCGCGTTGCTGTACACGCACGTATTCTCAGCGCCGCCCGCCGAGCTCACGCCGCCGCGTTACCGCAGCGTCGCCGCCGACGAGAAAGAGGTATCGAGAGTCTAGAGTACCTAATAGGTAAATTGTGGCGTTTTCACAGGATATATATTGTGCTAACACTGCTTAGGATTTAGTTAGAAATTGGTAGTTGTTGCCACATCGAAAGGCGAGGCAGAGCGATATAACTCAATTTCCTTATTATAACTGTTTAGATGTTAATTATTAGCAACTGTAAAGTATTTTTAATTAAATAGGATCTTTTAAGATTTATGCAGCAATATATTGTATTTTTACAAGCGTACTGGACGCCTAGCACCCACTGCTTGGACTGTTGAACATGGCGTAAGCATTAACCTTAAACCGTAAAGCATCCTCAAACAATAACGCACTGAACACAGTACCTACAAGAGTACAGGTTAGGTACATGCACGTAGAAAGATTACTTAGATTTATATTTTTCCCAATTTTTTTCTGCTACAATTGGCTACACTCGTCATGGTTTTTGTTTTCGGGATGTAACAGTTGCTTATGGAAACAGACTTGCCAATATTTACCGTGGCTTGAAGATAATAATCATACTTATATTTTAATGATAATAATTTTATCCGCGTCTGCCAAAACGAATAAAAACTACTTACTACTACTACTAACCTTTACTAGTTTGACGAATTATCAGTAGCCTACATTGTGTGTTATTCTGATTTCTTGAATTTATTACTAATATACGTGTATATTCCAGCTGAAGCGACTGGACGGTAAAGCCGACGACCTGGCTTGAGAGCGCTCGCGGCGGCCCCGGTCACCGGAGGCCGGCGCCGCGCGGCTCGCCACTGGACCCCGGCCACCGGAGGCCGGCGCCTCGCGGCTCGCCACCGTCACCCACCACTATCTATGAAATAATGGATCCACAGTGCCTCTAATAGATTAACTAAACTATAGGGAAACATTTGTAATGAGCATTTTACAATTTCGGTTTTTAGAAGGTTATAAACAGTTTTTTTAACAGGATTCATGTTATAACGCGTTATGAGATCCTACCTATTACACATATGAATACAATATTGTTTTGTGTATTGAGTCTTATGGTACAAAACAGGTTAAATAAACAAAACCAGTCATCATGTTAAATAGAGTTACGCCACTGATTAATTTTAATGGTCAGACCATGACAAATTTGGTAGCCCAGTGACTTTCTAGCTCTCCCTAGTTTTGTAATTTGTAAACTCGAAGAAGAACTGCTCATTATCACCTTAAATATCACACCACAGTTCACAATTATGGCCCCAATCGTTACCTACGTACCTACTACATAAAAAGTCTAACACGTTAATATTTCCCTAATTGTTAAATTACTGATTTGAGATCTATGGGAGTGCCTGGAAATTTATTTAATTTGAATCTGAAGTAAATTATGAACAAATTAAAACATTAACTGTGTTAGTTAACAGTACCTAGAGTTAATTTATACTTAAACATAATACGAATTAGATCGCGTTAATATTTACAAATGTAAATAGGTATGTCAACTTTAAAGCATCAAATGTGATTCAAAATTTGTAATGACAAAGATTATTTTTTATTAGTATTGATGCATTATTAGAAATAGATACCTACAACACTACAGAAATTCTCAGTTCTCATTATAAGTAAGTATAAGAGATTTTCTTCTATATTGGAGATTTTATTTAGCGTTTTAACAAAGTTTGAAACGATTATATACTTAAAGATTTTTATTGTTCTTCATTAGGGTATACTTAATATTTTTAAGCTCATTTAAATAATTTATATTCATGAAACATTGTAAATCACAGCTACATACTATCAAACAACTTTTATAAGTAGATAAAAGTTTATTATATTCTTAAGATATCTTAAAACTAATATTTAGAAATGATTAAACTTTATTGTGTTTTAAATTAAGCGTTTTAAGAGTTTCATCAAAATCATCGTACCTACCTTAACTTTAATAATAGAACGATAAATTTGTAATAGCCCTATAATTTTTTTGTGTATCTTTGAAACAATACCTATATAAAAAATACTAGAAAAAATAAAAAAGTAATTAAATTTGCCATAATATTTGAGTTTTATCTCACTTA
Organism: Chloroclystis v-ata; assembly: GCA_963691955.1. Classification (NCBI taxonomy): domain Eukaryota; kingdom Metazoa; phylum Arthropoda; class Insecta; order Lepidoptera; family Geometridae; genus Chloroclystis; species Chloroclystis v-ata. The sequence goes on from OY829905.1 coordinate 11,968,104, forward strand.
TGAACGCTATTTTTGAGAAAGAATCATACTTATACATAACGTATAAATTAATTATTGTTCATTAAGTTTAGGTAACTATAGATAGTTAAACAACAATCGACCTTTTCTCCGTGTTCATAATTATTTAAGCATACTTACAACTTTTCTCTAAATGCATATCTATGTACGTAATAACTATTGTCTTAGCATTGATTCAAAATAAATGTTTTAAAACTAGCCCCTTTTTCATTGTTTACAAGGTATTTCATACATAATCCCAACTACAGTGAAAATAACGTTTTAGACGGAAATATTACTATCATCATCATTATCATAAATACCAATTACGAAATTGAAAGTTACATATAAAGGAAAAAGGAAAAAAAAGCTTTTTTAAATATTATTTATTAAATAACATAACATTTAAAACATGTTAACTACTTATTACAAAGAATTTACATAATAATTATTCGTATATTTAATGAAGTTTTTTGTAATATTAGATGAACTGGTGATGTTCTAATTTTCTAGTAGGTAACGGTAAGATGGTATTTTTTTTACAAAAACTTAAAAAAAGTCTACTGTTTTTACAAATTAAAAGATGGCGGTTTAAATCAGTCTTAGACTATAGACTAGTAATAAATTTAAGTAAGAATAGCCTATATTACTGCCAATGTAACAACCTAACCAAATATTAAACAATAATACATCTATTTACATTTTATAATGTCATAAAACTTTATAATTTTTTTATAAGAAACAAAATTTAATGTACAAATTTATATATTTTTTTATTAGGCACTTATCAAGTTATCAATTTTCACAAATTGTACACAACAAAAATATGTAAAATAATAATAATTAGGTAAAAGGTAGATGAACGACACTTACTGCAAAGACAAAGAACAGTACGACAACCCCATAAAACTATATTCCTAAAAATGCATGTTGTTAATTACAATCTAATTGAGACTCTCTCAATATCACATATTAAAAATAATATGTCAAATTGTTCATTTAATATCAATCATCATACATATATCATATTGTATAAAATTATATAAAAGAGTAATATGTCAGCACAAAATAGTGCTAAACTACATTTAAATGCATTCCTTTTTTTTATCTCCGAATCTCCGATTGATTTGCCGAATGGAAATAATAAGCAATATAATAAAATAAACCAAAAATCTGAAATATTTTTAGATATAAAATAGGGTTATCAAAATAAAGGTTAAAAAAATTAAGTGTCACAGTACTTAGGAAAGAAAATTACTTTATTGTTTACTTTACTTTATAGTTTATTGTAAATATTGTTCATCACAGAAAGTGAATGTACTATTAAATTTTTATATAGGTATATTGTACTTATCTGTATATTGTCCACAATTGATCAATCAAAAGAGCCAACATTTATTAATAGACTTATGTAATATTACTGAAAGTATTTATAACCTTGACACTTGACTAGCACATAGTACATTCCAAAACAAGCCAAGATACCTTCATCATCATCATTTCAGCTGTCGGACGTCCACAGCTGGACATAGGCCTCATTTAATGATATCCAGTTGTTTCGGCCGGATGCAACTTGCATCCACCGTGAACCAACTCATCCGTCCACCTACGTAGGCGGATGTACGCTGCGTTTCTGATCATTGATCTCAACACAAGATAAGATATCTCGGAATAATTATCTATACTACACGACTATAGTTTATATAAATTTAAAGCATTTTTGTTTATCGTGTGGTATCCTCGTTTTAAACAGGACGGAATCGGCTCGATATTGCGTCGTCAGAAGTGGTGTATATCCCATTACCTGAACAAATTTAATGTTTATGAACAGTTCTTTGAAGTGCCATGACAATAAATGTAACTATCAGAATGTTATTGCAATGGAAATAAATATCCTCATCTTTTTTATTTACAACCAACAGATTGCTTTTTTATCCCCTAAAGAGAATGAGAAGATAAGAGAACAATGTTTGAGTGAGCTGGAAAGAGAGTGCTACTCCTAACCAAATTTATCGAGATTTAATTAATATTTTAATTATAACGTCACCGCATAGGCCCGTGGTTTATAAAATACATACTTAGACACAATTTTTTTTATATTGAGTAAAGTAGAAGTATAGTAGAACCAACTAATAAACCATACCTGTGAGAAAAACTGTATGCATTTGTGTCGCTCGTGGAAATGTGTCTCATCCGAGGACAGAGTCACCGGGCACCCGGGGCATCGGAACGTCCATCTCGATGTTACCTGCAAAAGGTTATAATACCGGTCTGCTGCAGTTTCTGGACAATTCACACAGCAGCATCCTGTCTTGGTAATCTCGAAGCTTGTGTTACGGCGATTTCTGATACACTTTATATTATAAACGTAGACAGATATTTTTCCTTTATACATATACTATAACATCCAGACTCGTAATTATATTTGTCCAGAGGCGGGAATCGAACCCTCTGCGCCACAAAGTTCGTCTAAATCCAACCAGTGAGATAAATATTTTATTCATCAACACGACACCAGTTATAATGATATCAGTTAATTAGACAATTATCAATCAGATCAATGATATTAGACATAAATAATGTTTGGAGAAGCCTAGGTTCCTGTAACACAGCTACGGCTAGTCAGGTGCCCATGTATTCATTTATATACATGTCAAAATAAATGATTGATTGATTGATCATTGATAGGTACCTTGACAGGAGGTCGCCTCGTGATATGTGCAACGAGGAAGTTCATGGCGATGTCCTCGCAGTTCATGAACTCGTCCACGTAGTCCCGGATGGCGGCCGGCAGAGTGCGCCAGTAGGCCCACAGGTAGTAGCGGTGCACGAACGCCGCGCCCGTCAGCACCATGCTTAGTTCGCAACTACAACAGATTCATGTATAGTATTTATTGACTTGTCCAAGTGATCTTTATTATTTTATGGAAATAAATGACAGAAATCTTTATATCCCTTGGTCACGCTATCACGCGTGTACGGCTGGGTCGATTTTTTTTGGGCTGCTATGGATTTTAAAATTCTATGTGTATAAAGTCGATTGACTATTCTGGGGGATGAAATTACTCCATTACATACAAAGGAAATACAGTCTCATACGGTAAATTTGCAAAACTGTCTCGAGGGAGACAGAGTCAAGTATTCCATTGTGAGACAAAACAAACCTCATCGTCTGCGGACCTAGATGGTAAGGAACATTTTCTGATGAATTGCTTCACAAAGGTATTATTCTTAGGTTGATGTGTCTTAACTTAGTTAAGACCCTTTATAACATGTTGTTAATTACCTGTAATTTGAATTATAAAGAAACCCGTTGTTATTGTTCAAGTCCCACGCGTGGTAGCGACCAGGAAAGCCGACGATTCGGTCGCGGTGTTCACGCCATACCCTGAAAAAGTTAAAATTACAGTAAAATTACACAACAATAATTTAATATACCGACTATGGGATCTATAACAAGACGGGGACTACTGGTTCTGTGTACTGCGATCCCCAACCCACCTGGTGATAATAACAAATCTTTAAATAAATAAATAAACATTGCTAAATAATTCACATAGCAACATCTAGACCCGTGGTAAGCTCGAAGATTGTGTAACGGGTGCTAGATTTCTTAATATAATATACATGATATACAAGAAGAAAAATAAAAAAATAAAATTTTTCTTTCAAGACCTAAAATGGATGTCGATGAGTTCACTGACACTTACCTAAACGCGAAGACGATCTCGTCATGTCTGAGATGCGCATCGTCGTCGACACACAGCACGGCCTCCGTGTCGATGAGGTTGTACGGGAGGAAGCGGTTGTTGAGGGAGTTGCGCGCGGCGCGGATCACGACCACCGGCGCGCCGGACTCGGGCCACGAGGACATCGATGAAGGGGAGGAGGGGCCGTTCCACACCACTATTACCTGGAAGATTAATGGCTTACTTTTATTGGCAGGTATTGGAAGACTTAAGGTAAGAGAATGGGTGCGATAATCCTGAAACCGTTAAGTTGGCGTCTAGACTAGGTTTGGGGGAGAAAATGGGCATTTCATAGGCAACCTAGAAACATAGATGCAGAAGTTAATTATTTCACATAAGTAAAATATGTTGTATTCCAACAATTATTGGTTCTCTGGCATGATAAGAATTCACGAACTCCTAAGCCTCAGTCGAAACACCGAGGTCTTAATCATATGAGTGATGCAAAGTGCGGAAGCAACTCACCTTATTCAAATACGGAAGGCTCCTTAGTCTGGAAACAGCAGCAGCCAACACAGATTCCCTCTCATACGTCAGTATCACCACCGTGAACTGCTCCCTCGGTCTATCCCCTCCAAGAGCCTCACTAAACTCCCTCCCCGCCCCGCCCGCGCCGGCCCCGACCGGCCTGAACCCAGCCGCAGATCCTAAAAACCGGGCCTCTGAAGTCAGCGGCGGATCCCAAGGTAACTGAGGAAACAGCGCAAACGGCTCTCCCCACTCGTTCCAAGCTTCATACCCGTGAATCAAACCCACAGTGTAATTCCTCTTGTACGACGGACTAGGGTACGGAGCTTCCAGCGGACCGAGCGTTTCCTCCGGCTCCGCGTCGACCGCCGGCGGCTCCAAGTGAGGAGGCGTGAAGGAATCCTCGAAACCTGGAAGCCCAGCTGCAGCGGGCGCAGGACGGGGCGGTATAAGTAATCTCTGTCTTATGTTTGCTAGGATAGAGTCCACAGTAGCTTGCACGGAGCTGAGATATCGCTCCCACAGAACGCGACCCTGTCGTCGCAATGTCAGTAAATCAGCGTCACCGAGCGCTCTCAATAAGAAGTGGAGCTCTGTTACTCGCGCAGTTGGCAGTGAGACAACCGCGCGTCGCCAGTCTAAAACCTCATCAAACGGTAATCGAATTCTGTCTCCGCCCAGAATTACGGGTATCGCACCCGATCGTAAAGCTTCGTACAGTCGCGCCTGAACCAGGGCAGTGCTTGTGTATGTGACGTCAGCTGGGACTAAGATCAGCGCGAACGTCGATGCATGAAGTACAGATTTCCTCGAACGATCTGTGCCACATAGAGCCCAATCTCCAGCCGGCAACACGGCTCGTCGCTCAACGGGCGGGTCGCATTCAAATTGTAACATAAATGAATCCGAATCAGGCGCCTTTTTTATCATGTTCTTCAACTCTTCAATTAGTTTGTTATAGTCTTCTTTCTCCGTTGAGCTCAGAGGTGGTTGTGAGCCCTGAAAACTAAATTTTTCTCATGAGTATGACCATAGTTGGTATACAGATATTTTTTAAAGTATTTTGGTGATCTTTACCTGAGCAAATATTGCCTTCTAGCTGGCGCCAATAGTCCGCAATCAGCCCAAACGTCACCACCAGGTGGACCAAGAGCTGGAGGAGTAACGAGATCAAATCCTGGTCTGAACCGGTCATGTGTGAATGTAGACTGAGCTATCATGGCCCTGCCGGTCATAGCTCCTCTGAAGGCATCACCGGACCCAACTGACAACTCTCTTCGAGCCAGATTTATTAGTAAATGGTTACGACCATCTCCACCCCAATATGGGAGGGTTTTTAAAGCTGTTTCATTCAAATAAAGCTTGTAAGATTCTGTTGCTGCCCTGGAATAAATACGAAATATGATTTTTGCGTTTATCTTATGTTACAAACATTTTAAAACTTTGTCAAAGTTTGATGTATCCAAAACACATAAATATGGCATGCAATATTGGGCTGCACTGAAATTTTATTAAAGTTTTTCCTACTTACTGTATCGTTTTATCCGAGGGGAAAGCTTCACCCACAATAACAAGATACATGCACGCCTCATTGGGGTCTTGCGTCAAATGCGGATTATACCCAAACGTCTGCTTGAGGGTAGTCTTCAAAAACCCATCCACTTCCGCGCCCGTCAAAGGTGCGTAGACATCCGGATCATACAAATAGACAGGGAAACCAGAAGTTAGAGAACATCGGGAATGATCGAAGCAGGAAAACATGCGGCAGTGAGAGATGGAGGGTAGATTGATTTCTGGGAGTTTTGGGGGTGGTTTTGATGGGAGAATGGGGATTGGTGGTGCTATCTCTGGGGAGTCGCGCCGAATGGCTTCTAGTTGGGCGATTCGCGCTTGGTCAGCTGATACGCGAAGTCTTTGCAGCTCGGTAGCAGCGCGCGCGTGCTCTGCCTTAGCGTTGTCGGCGCGGGAGGCGGCTGCTGACGCCTCGCGTTGCAAGCGCGCTCGTCTTGCTTCCAACTCCCTAAGCTCTGTTGATACTGATGCCTGAAAACACATGGATGTTTACTTATCTATATTTTATTCGGTAATCTTGTAATTTTCTACGTAGGGTACCGATAAGCACAATACCATAATAAGCAATAAAAGTTATTGTTATGCCTAAAACATCAAAGAATTATAGTTTATTGAAGAGAAACTTGTACTTTTTTACTACAAAAAAGTTATGGTTAAGCTTATGGTTATGGTTAGCTAGTGTTACCCATGAACCTATTATTGGCTCTATGTTTTTTATTTAAGTTTATATTGTTGATGTCTTAGCCGTTGGTTTTCCAAATACTGTTAAATAAATAAATAAAAACTAGTTATTGCTAGATTAATGCAATACAAAACAATTTAAACTTAAAAATATTTTTACTACCTTAATTCTTAGCATTTCTTCTATCCTTAGTTTCAGGTCTGCTGGATTTTGAGGGTTGATATCACTCAAAGCTTCTAATGTGTGCCTCAAAGGGCTTGATTCCGCAGATATTGCCATTGTTTCATACTGAAAACAGTTACATACTTACTATTATTACTCATTTGCTCTTAGGTTAGATTAGTAAAAAAAAATCTATTCTATTCATTTATTTCGAAATTATAGTAAACTTTGGAATAACTTTAATCTACCTACCCTTGTACTTCATCCAAAGTCTGTGAATTGAATACCTTCTGCTAAAATTATGGTGTGTATTATAGAACCAAAATTTTAATATATAGGTTTATTCAACGCCAACAACTGTAAGCCCATGCTATGCTATTAGGGACACTATACTGGGATAAAGTAGATAGATACGGATTACATAACATGGTTAGAGAAATTCTTTATTTTAGATATAGTTCAATTATAGTATAAACCTACCATAATAAAATCGTAATTTTACTTACCTTAGACAAGTAATAATGAGTGAAGAGTGGAACTGTAAACAAAATCACAGTAACACACACTAAAACACGAGATAGCTTCAAATGGCCCATCCATTGGCAAGTACGTTCGTAAAGTAACATCTTTTCTAAGAATGAAGATGGTTTATGTGTAAAATTACATTATAAATATGTTTAGAAAATGCAAATTCTTTTGTTTATTTCCGAATTGATATTGAAAAATGTTTTGTTTTGACAAGCATTGATTTGATTGATACTTGACAGCAAAGCAACGTTGACAGGGATAGTAGGTAATGAAACTCACGACAGTCACGTTCGCCACAACATTAAAGAAGAAGATAAGACGATTTTCTAGCAGTCTTATCTGTTAAACGAAATAACTTCCTGCTTATTTAAAAAAAGATTGCCAAAATGGCGATCACACAAGTAACTTTATAATTTTGTAAATCTAAAAAAACACTTGACACCGGCAAATTGTGCTAATTTTAGCGCAGGGACCATTTTATTAACTTACTTATTTATAAAACAGTTTGCCACCAAACTCAAATATAACGTAAGTAGGTATAATACCTACCAACATTAAATCTGAAGGTACTTACAGATTTATATATAATTAGGTATATTTAACGTAACCATTTCATTTACCCATAAATAATACCTTGTAATGCATTGTAGGTAGGTATTGTTTTTGCATCTTCATCCCTTGTACCTACGTGGCGTTGCGAATCACATGCAAGAATATAACGACTTTTTCATTAAAGTATGGGATCCGGGTTCAGATAAAACACTATATTATTTACTTACATTTAGGTATTTATTAAATTATCAAAACTTAACTAAGTATATAATTCCTCCTTTAAGACAAATTTATTCTGTTGTTAGCTAATTTGTACTTTGTACATTATCACCAGTAATTCTTTACATACAACTTTCTTACATAATAAGTGTCGTGTTTACCATGTCCAAGCCATGTCCAAGCAATACAAAAATGCAATGATTATTCTAAGTAGTAATTTTAATAGCACAATATGAACACAGCCGAGGTTTTATTACTAACCAAATTTAAAAAATTGGTACCTACAGTAAAAGTACATTTTGCCTAGGAACAAAGATACAATAATTTCCGATACAAATCCACTTACGTAAGTAAAAGGTAGGTATAATTATGAGACTCCTACTGATCAGCCTTCGTAACATAAAAAGAACAAAACTAGTTTCATTTATGCCTTGTACTATAGAAATAATATTTTAATATCTAGGAGTAACCATTTTGATGAAATAGTCGTATACTATAGGTACATAACTAATATGTTTATATAACAAGATAGGTACCTATAAAGTTTGTAATGAAAATGTTTTTAGTAAGTACTTGACATAGTGATACGTACCTACCTACTTAACGCCCCAAAACTTATGATTTCCATCTAGGTAAAATCAACAATTTTAAAATTACATACTTGGTTTTTTTCTTTTTTATGTACAACGAGATGAGAAAATAATTCACTTGCGTTAAATAGCAAATTACATCTTGGACAGTTCTGTTTGTATTGTTTATATTGGCATCTTTTCTTGTGTTCCGTAACGTTTTGCTTATTAACAAAATGTAAGCCACATTTACACCTATACAAAGTTTTTTCATCATCAGGTTTGGGATCCGATTCTTTATTAACTTCATCATCGTCTACTTCAATAACAAGATCACTGCCTATTTTTATATTATCTTTATGTTGTATTTTATTATTATTAAACTCTATGATGTTTATATTATCTTTTGTGAAATCAATATCAGTACGATGTTTTTTAGCATGTAACTTGTAGATGGAAGGGAAAAATAAACCACATTCATTACACATAATTCTGTCGAGATCTGAATTTTCCACACAAACGTGATGTTCAGAATTTTCAGTATTCCTTAAGGTCATTTCACATTTTCTACATTTATACAGGGTATAATCATAAACTGTGCCTTTAAAACTGGGGGTAAGTTTATTTTTAAGGCTTTTATCTATTCCTTTACCGAACAGGATAATTTTAAAATTATCTGAACAGAAATTATCTTCATTTGAATGCTTAGTTAGATGTGTTTTAATGTCAACGTTTTGTATTAATAGACCACAAGCTTCACATTTCTTTAATGCGTCTATGTTACATAGGTGGTCTGTAGGTACTGATTTTTCTATAGCCTCACAACAATTTCTGCATTGATAAAAATTGAACCTATTTGTGGTTTTGATATGGTTATTGCGAGATTTGTCTTTATTTTGATTGAACAAAATTATATTAAGTGTTTTTTTTATGATACCTTTGCCCTGTTTATGAAGATTTTCGTGATTACGACGACTAAGCGACGAATGGAATGTGAAACCACAAAATGAACAAGAATATACTTTTCTGATTGGGGCACACGGATTTAAAGCGTGATCATACATATTTCTAGGATCTATACAAATTTTGCATTGGTCACATTTGTACAGATATATATTTGATGAGCCACGCTGAATACATTCAAGTGGCAGTCTATGCTCATGTCGGTATATAGATGTCTCAAGAAGTTTAGACACAAATAATTCAGTCATATGCTCAAACACGTGCTTTATCCATGTAGAATTGTTACATGTGTAAAATAAAGGATCGAATTTAAAGACCTTAATTTTGGATCCAGTAAAATGGGCACGCTTTTGGTGGCAAATATAATATTCAGTATCAAAATATAGTAAACATTCCTTACATTTTTTTAGTGATTTTACTACATGACCTTTATTGTTATAATTTTTTTGACAATGCGTTATAACTTCATCATACGATTCTACAGAAACATTACAAGTACTGCATGTATAAATAATTGTCAAGTCTTTATCTAATGTATTCTCAGTGTCAGTACTAAGGCTTCCTGTAGTTACTTTTGGTATAGCATCAATAACTATTTCTGTAATTGGTTTATTGGTATTATGTTGTGTTGGTTTATTATAAGATTCTCTTTCATGTGGTTTTTGAATTACGTAGAAATGGAAGGACATGTGCAATTTATAAGCTTTTTCAGTTAGTTTTATATTACAAATTTCGCATAAAAAGAAATTAGTTTTACCACAGATATGAGTGTGAAAACGGGCCTTTTTTGTAATAAAATGTACTTCACATTTTTTACAATGAGGATACTCGGGAATAGGAGGGTGTACCTGTTTCCCTTGAAGATCAAAGAATTTGTAATCTTGCAAATTTAATGATTTCTCTTTTTGGTGATGATCTTTGTGTAGCTGCAGCACGGAATTCGTAAAAACAAGCCCACATTTATCGCATATGTACTGTATACGTTTGGAACAAGTACCATTAATATGATTCTTGTTTTTTCGACCCAAATCTTTAAGAAAAACTTTACAAGTTGGACAATACGTTAAGCAATTATTTTCAACTGTTTTCTTTATGTGGCTTGGGTAGCAATTAGGTTCTGTCACTATATTTTTGGTAAAAGCATCTTTCTCTACAATAATTATATTTGCATTTACTACTGTAAAGTCTAAGCTATCACCTAGTTTTTCGTGATAATTGCCATGTGCTATCTTTTCTACTTTGTCGATTAAGATGTCACATTTATTACAACGAAAAGAATCAGTTATGTTTGAACCGCAATTAGAGTAATGCTTTTGATACCCATTTTCGGTAAAATGAATAGCACATTTTGTGCATATGTACAAAACTTTTGCAGTTTCGTTGACAGTAATTATGTTTATTAAACTACGAAAAGAATGTTGTTTTAAATGCATATCTTTATCTTGTTGTTTAAGAATAAGGCTGCATATAGAGCATTTCCAATTAATTAATAAATCTTTATGTTGTTCGTGATCAATTGCAATATCTGAAGATAAAAAGCAAGTGCTGCATTTAGAACATTCGAACATTGCGGATTCTAAAGCAAATTGACTATATTCACTAAACACATCGTCATAAATCATGTCACTGCACTTTTGTAAGTGTAAATTTTTGTCGTGCTCTATTTCATCACCTATTTCCACATTCATCAAATCCGAGTGATACCTAAAAATGTGATTGTTATGAGTGGATATACTTAAAGCTTTGTATGGACAGTATTTGCATTGCTGATCGAATTTTTCTTTGTTAATTTGCATAAACTTTTCTATTTTATGGTTTTTAATTATATGTGTGAAATACGCGGAGATACCTAACAAGTAGTATGAGCAATGTCGACACGCAAGCAATATTTTATCATCGTGATTTCTCAGGGTATTTTCAATCCGTTCCGTGATTACACTTGGACATTTTCTAGGTTCTAGAATTTTATACATATGGTTGATAAGTTCTTCGTGATCTTTAAATAATTTGTTACAGTGAAGACATAGATTGTCATTCTTGTGTGTTGAGTTCGCACGTGTGGGATACGTGGACTTGTGCACAAGTGACTTTTTTAAATTCTCGTTTAAAGCAGTATTTATAGTCGCAGCTTTATTTTTAGATATCTTTAGTTTTGAAATACCTTTTTTTCTCTCAATTTTATCTCTTTTTCTCACAGCTGGTGACTTTTTCTTTTTTTTATCTGAAGAATTATCTTCAGATGTGGAAGTAGTTAGCGATTCTTTAGTAAGTCTAATTGTACTTAGTATATTCTGGTTTAAGGACTTATTTATATTCTGGTTTTTGGCATTATTAAACGCTGCTTTATTTAATGAAATGTCTTTTTTACTCTTTTTTTCATCTGTTTTTTTCACAGCTGGTGACTTCCTTTTTTTTGGATCTTCAGAATTATCTTGAGATGAGCAAGTAATGGGCAATTCTGCAGTGAGTTTAATTTTACGTTTTTTTCTAGGGCTTATTTCTATGCTGTTATTTGCAGCAATTTTTTGTTTATGTTTGCTTATATTATGTATGATAATGCCAACAAAGCTTCTGAAACTGATTTTGCAAATAGAACAGTGTTTGTTTTTCAGCAGAGATTTCGTTTTCCTAACCAAATCAGCATGTTTAGTTTTATAATGTCTATATAGATTGTATTTAAATGAAAAATGCGTGCCACAAAAACAAGTAATGGACTTTATGCAACTATCTTTTTTTGCAGGATCTATTGTTCTTTTGTCAAATTCTTTGTTCATTCTTAAATTATTGGTATCATGTACTTTTGTTGAATTATTATTTTTCTTCTTATCATTTATTTTTTTAGATTTTATATGTTTTTTTACAACTGTGTTTGGCTTATGTTTGCTAATATTATGAATATTTAGCCCCAGAGAAGTCTTGAAATTAATTTTGCAGATAGAACATATATAACTTGACTGACGCTTCATCCTCATAAACTTTTTCATTAGATCAGTATGTATTGTCCTGAAGTGTCTTTGAAGATTGAAATTGTTAGAAAAATACTTGCCACAGACGCATTTATGCTTTTTGGGACCATTTTGAAAATTTAATTTATTGTCCGTTTTTTTTGAATGCTCTTTAATTTTATGAACTTTATGAGCCTTTAAGCTTAGAAATAATCTAGAACATATTTTGCAATATCTCCTATTTTCATTTAGGTAACTGTTTATATCTTTTAAAACTATTTTAATTTGTTTTGTTCTATTATCACTAGAAAACTTTAGAGTATCTAAATTAAATATTTCACTAGTTTCTTGTGTAGTTAGATCTGATCTTAAACCAAGTATAAGTTTATTACTTTGTTTAGGCTGTTCTAGATTTTGTGGAATATAATTGTCAACATCAGTAGTCTGAGAATTATGAACATTATCAGCATTGTTTGTTTGGAAATCTTCACCTTCAAGCAAATGACCAGTTTCTTGAGTATCACCTATTAAATTTGATTCTGTAACAATATAAGTTTTATAGATATGTCGGGGCAGACAAGAACATCGGTTGGAATATTACTCGGTACCTGTTTGTACCGGGCGCATCGCACTACGGGTTGCGGCGCGCCGAAGCCACTACCTGGAAAGTTGTTCGGTCGCATGACCGCTTTGTATTAATTCGCATAAATACGACCGTCGGCCGAGCTAGAATTACATTCTTGTTCGAGCCGTTGGACGGAACGGACCTCTCTTTGTAATTCAGTATTGCTCGAGTTGTTGGACCGAAACATTGTAAATTGGAATAAATAATGGACGTTTCTTCGTGGTTTTATTATCAACATAAAGACGACTGTGACGTTAGACCTGGTGACGTCATAACCAACTAGAAGCCCTCCTGATAAACACACACTCCTCGACATCCTACACATCTCTCTCCACGACATCAGAAGTGGGATACGAACCTGAACAAGTGGGATAAGAGACCTGAACAAGTGGGATAAGAGACCTGAACAAGTGGGATACGAACCTGAACAAGTGGGGTCACAGATTTGAACAAATGGGATCACAGATCTGAACTCCGGAACTAAAAGCTGCTTCCGGACCAGAAAAGATGGTCAATTCATCCAGTGGGATCCGAACTTCGATAGATCTGAACCTCGATAGCCTTGAGACTGTACGCTGCCACAAGACCAAGACAAAGAAGAAGGCAAACCATACTGACGTCAAATTTTGGAACTACCTGCATCTTTATAAAATGATGCAAATACTGACCCAAGAACAAGAAGAAGACTTAGTTAAACCATACTAACGTCAGAGTTTTGGAACTACCTGCACCTTTATAAAATGATGCAAAAACTGACCAAGAAGATGGCTTAGTTAAACCATACTGACGACATATTTTTGGAACTACCTGCATCTTTATAAAATGATGCAAAAACTGACCTAAGACCAAGAAGATGGCTTAGTTAAACCATACTGACGACATATTTTTGGAACTACCTGCATCTTTATAAAATAATGCAAAAACTGACCCAAGACCAAGAAGATGGCTTAGTTAAACTATACTGACGACATATTTTTGGAACTACCTGGGTCTTTATAAAATGATGCAAAAACTGACCCAAGACCAAGATGCCGAGCAAACAAACAATTGACGATCATACTGACGTCAGTTTTGAAACTACCTGCATCTTTAAAAAGAGATGAAAACAAAATTGATGAAACTCAAATCGGTCAGGACTTAGCCGAGCAAATAAACAATAGACGATCATAGTTTTGAAACTACCTGCATCTTTATAAAGTGATCAAATAAATGATGGAACGCAAATTGATCAGGAAAACGCCGAGCAAATCAATAATTGGATCAAAATTCCAATGAGAATTCCTACGAACCCCTTCTATGAAATATTCTTCAAGAACTAATTAAGTTTCTTTTACAGATTCACTTCCGCACTACGAGTACTTGATGATATACTCCGAGAGGCAGATGCATAGCACGCACTGCCTGTCAGTAGGGCTGTGTTGGTGGAAGAAGACGATGCACTAGGCCCTCAAAACACTACTGCAAGCGAGCCCGTGCCATCCACCTCCCATGCTATACTGCCTGAGCAAGACTCCGACTGAAACAAAAGTTAAGTTGATCATCTTTATAAATTTTCCCCAGAACTCTTACCCTCCGAGAACCCTTACCCTCCGAGACCTTACCTATTCTTCATTAAAACTTTGTTGCAACTCGATGGAGTTGTAAACAGATACCAAACTCAAAAGCAAATCTCTTTGTTTCAGACAGCTGCAGACTAGGCAGGTGCAGAGCGTGCACCGCCTGTCAGTTATTTCTGCACTAAGAGGACCTCTTTGAGAGGCAGATGCAGAGTGCGCACTGCCTGTCAGTATGGCCGAGTAGGCGGATGATTACGATCCTGTAATTCTACCATGCAGCACTTCTACTAAGCAAGTAACGTAAACTTTAAGCAATGTGCAACCAAAACAAACAAAAGAAAGAAAAGAAAAGAAAAAGAAAAAAAAAAAAAAAAAAATTTTTGGCGAACTGTAGATTTTAAACAGACAGTCCACTCTGTAGAGGATGTCTTAGCGAAAAAGAATCAGCTGCCCACGTAGTCCTGGAATGCGAGGGAGTAACAGTGCAATGAATTCAAATTCTCTAAATTGCGGAGATCATTTCTTGAAGCCTGCGATGACCCCAGGACGATTTTAAGCTTCACGTCGGATGGAATCATAAAATTAAAAGTCAGCCTCTTCGTTTACTATAAATAAACTAATGAAACAAGGTTAACCCATATAAATTTAAAGACAACGGTTAATTGCCAAATGTAATGTAACAGTCAGTTACAAAAATTAAACTTATGATGATAAAGAAAATAAGTTCAAGTAATAGCCATAATAATAATAATAGTCATAATAGTATTTATTGGTAATACTCATTACGTCATATCAAACATTTTTAAGTTCAATGACTAACAAACTAAGTAATAAAATACGGATTATGATCTTAAACATCAAATAAGAAATCAGTTTGTGTAACTGAGTCAAAAACAATTTAAATAACTGTATGTCCTAGTATAACATTTTCAGTGCCTCTGGGGATCCCAGCATCGACCTTTCAAATTATCCTTTATCCCCTGTGGACCACGGTGTAGTATAGCCGCCCAGACCACAGCATCGACCTGCCCGTGAGACTTATTTTAAAAATTAAAAATTAAAAAACAATGTAAGTGCGTGGAGCATAAACATTGATAAAAATAATAACATAACTCGCTCACTGTCCGCTTTCGTTATCCATTATCCTTATAAACATTTTAACTATCATGTTTTAAATTATCGCTGATAATTTGGTGTTTGAGATCAACTTCCTACCTTCTACTAACCTCTAAGAAAAATTCTACTTTATGAGAAATTCCAAGAGTACCTTAATAACCATGCAAGTACGTGGAGTGCAAGCATTGGCCATAAAATTATAAAACAATGTAAATACGTGGAGCATGAACATTGATAACAATAATAATAACTCACTCACTGTCAGCTTACCTTATCCATTTTTCTAATAAACATTCTAAGTACCATGTTTTAAACTTTCGCTGATAATTTGGTGGTTGAGATCCAATTATCAGAACAAATAACCTTGCACCAAATTATCAGCTAGTTGTACCTTTGAATGGATACCTAGCTCAGAGAAACTTTTTCATCTTTTCCAGAAAAACGACTGGTGCAGAGCGCGCACCATCTATCAGTATGGCCGTGTCGGGGCAGACAAGAACATCGGTTGGAATATTACTCGGTACCTGTTTGTACCGGGCGCATCGCACTACGGGTTGCGGCGCGCCGAAGCCACTACCTGGAAAGTTGTTCGGTCGCATGACCGCTTTGTATTAATTCGCATAAATACGACCGTCGGCCGAGCTAGAATTACATTCTTGTTCGAGCCGTTGGACGGAACGGACCTCTCTTTGTAATTCAGTATTGCTCGAGTTGTTGGACCGAAACATTGTAAATTGGAATAAATAATGGACGTTTCTTCGTGGTTTTATTATCAACATAAAGACGACTGTGACGTTAGACCTGGTGACGTCATAACCAACTAGAAGCCCTCCTGATAAACACACACTCCTCGACATCCTACACATCTCTCTCCACGACAGATATAATAATAAATAAATATTGACGGACAATTCACACAGCGACACCTAGCCCCGTGATAAGCTGTATGCATGTATTATGGGTGCTAGATTTCTGATATACTTAATAGAATATACAAACATAGAAAGATATTTTATTTATTATACATAAGATATAATAAATAAAATAACACCCAGACACCCGGAACAAGGTGGGAATTGAACCCGCAACCTCTTATATCGCAGGCACATCGCATAATTTTAGTACCTATAATAATCTATTTTGTAACTCAAGAATGGCTGGGCCAATTTAGGTGCTTTTAAAATAGTTGTAGTAGGCCAGATAAGGTGTCTATCTTGAATTCTATTGAGGATACCTATGGCCACTAGTAGTAAGATAAACCTATTCTAGGACCAGTAACAGATGTATATTTACCTTCATCAAAGTATGTTACTTCTTTTTTTAGTGCTGTTAAATCAGGGAAGATACTTTTGATTACTGGATTGTCCAGAAGATCATGTTCTTCAATATCTATGTCATCATCCATTATGACTCTAAAACAATAATTTTAACACATTTTATAAATAAATAAATAAATATTACTGGACAATTTATTGTATTGTATAACACTGAAGAATTGTTAAGTACATGTATGTTGATTCTTACAGTTTATGGACAATAAATAACAGTTTGTTAACTATCTGGTGCTATTATTTATAGATGCAATTATTTGATAAGTTATTTCGTACTTTATTAATTTAGGTATAATAGTAATATTTAGGTACATATAATAGGTATAATAATTATTATACTTTAAGTGTTAGGTACCATACTTTTTATAACTGTAATTTTCTTTTTTTTTATTATTATCTAGCATGAGACGCATTGGTTGTAAAAGCTGTACCTACCTAATGTTTTATGTGAAACTTTTTTGAACCTAAGCTTACCTGTAAACCAAATATTCCTTCTCAAACACAAAATAGCTAATGTATTAAAAGTGATTTTGTTAAATAACATAATATTACCTATTTTCTAAAAAATTAGAGCTATGTTTTAGACATAGACAGGATTCGAATTTTAACGAAAATAAAAATAGTCGTAATTCGTAAACCACAAGACAAACTAAAACTATGAAAACTATGAAAAGGAAATTTTGGTTACAGCTATTTTCTAGAGTAAACAATCAGCTGAATCAGCTTTAAGGTTACCTCGCAGTGCTGGCTTTAGTCCCAACCCATGCCACACGTTGGTCAAATTGGCCTGTGTAATGCTCCCTTTAATTTGATTGAGTAATCGAAATAAATAGTCTGTTCTCATAGTTTGCAGGATGAATGAAGAAACTGAATCGATTTATTATCTGTGGTGTAGAGTTCACAGCTGATCAAATGTCAGTCGAGAAAATGGAGTTTTGTTACGCATTTTACAAATTCAGAATAAATAAAAAATCATTATGAGGTCGATTTACTGTATCAATACTATTAGATTGGACTAGAATGGATAATACAAGTCCATTTCAGCCGTGGGCAAGTGACGAAAGTGTGAAAAATGTGAAATCCGAAAGAGATGTAGTAGATGACGCGAAACTTCCTAAAGAAAATGTCAATCATCCAAAACATAGGCAAACTGCGTCTTATGATAAAGATAGTGTCGCCGTTCCGAGCCTCACGCCGGGGACTTCGGGTGTTTCGGGCTCCGGCGCCGACGCTGCTCGGAGTAAGGAGTCTAAAATGGACTCCAGTAAAGTAGCTTCCATGCAACAAATCGTCGAAAATACCCTGAGGTAAATAATCAAAACGCGCTTACAATATACATATTTTGAAGGAATAAATTAAGTGTTCTTCTGTACACAGATAATAATGCAGGGAAATGGCGATAGTTTTTAAACAGTCTTTAAATCAATTATGTTTCACCTGCTTAATAATTCATATAAATTATCATTAACATCTGTTTGTTTATTAAGATCAAATAATAATAAATAAGTGTCAATGTATGATTATTGCATACCTAATTAATTTATATTATTGTAGCCAAGAGGGTCGACAAAGAGTAGCACAACTATTAGAAGCAGTTGAGGCTCTGAGTGGGGCTGAAAGACTTCTCTTGTACCTGAGGCTGCCCACCGGGGTGCCACCACATGATCCACTCAAGCAGCCATTGAACCCTTTAGGATCTAGGTAAGCTAAGATAATACACACAAAATCCCATACCCTATTTCCCTCCCATTTTAATTTGTTAATACTTACTCCATTCTTACACATTCTATAAACAGAATGTCATGTTATATTGGTGGTATCTAATTGTTAATTTTATTTCAATAGTCTCAGATAAACTGATTTAAATTGGTAAAATGAAGCTACTTTACAAATAGACTTCATAAAATTAATCAATTTATACATCCAGAATAAGAATAATCATATAGTATACTAGCGGCCCGCCCCGGCTCCGCACGAGTACATACATACACCCTTTTTTTTGCATCGGGTTTAAAAAAAAAAGTTAAATTATATAGGAAGTTTGATTTTTTTATAACGAATTTTTTTTATTCATATTTTTTATAAATGTTTTTTTTTGTATTTTTTTATTTTATTTACACTTTATTATATTACATTGACTCCCCCCCCCCCCCCCCCCGTACCCCCAGTGACGCTTACATGGAGCATAGATCGCATGCTGGCTAGCTGAGCGCGGTGAGCGACAACCTCGCGACTTTTTTCTAATACTTGCATTTTTAAACTCGTGATATCTTCCGAATGAAATGTCCGAATTGAATAATTCAAAAATTTATGAAAAGTTATTAAAGCCGTCTTGAATATAAAGTAATTTATTTTGATAAGGATTAATACCAAGGTACAAATGAAGAGCCTTTTCAAGAGGCGGCATATATTAATTAATATTTTAGAATAAAACTGCTTACTGTGTAATAACTATAATATATAGACATATGCTGTCGCGACACTTTTTGTAGATAATGATGAGTTCTGCAAAGTCGTAGTAAATGATTTTGTTCTATCATCAATAGTTTTCGCAGCGCACGCGACGTAAGGAATTTTTCAGGTCTTTTTTTTACACCTTATGTTACATTATTGGAGTTTTAGTAAGGATCCCTATTTTTTTTTTAATATAATATAGCCTATGTTACTCGGGGATAATTTAGCTTTCCAAATGTGAAAGAATTTTTAAAATCGGTCCAGTAGTTTCGGAGCCTATTCGTAACAAACAAACAAACAAATCTTTCCTCTTTATAATATTAGTATAGATGATTATATTACATTATATTGGATTATTTAATTCTCAGAAGTTTGGGCCATAAGCGAATGACATAAGTCTGAATGCTAAATGTGGATAAGGTATTACCTAATTTCTATTTCTAGGTCCAGTGTGCAGTTAAACATAATATTACTTAATATAACTGATTAACTGGTTACACAAACGAAAGAAACACATTGCTCATAATAACATAAAATTCATAATTCATGCTAATACATAAAATTAGCTTAGCCATTATTCACTACAGTACTCAGAATTTATTAACTGAAGACTACTAATGGGGCTAGAAAATATTGTGTACAGTGTCCAGCTATATTAATAGAAATATTTATTCATGTATTTTTATTACCAGAATAGCAAAAAGGTTTTTAAGTATACCTTTGCAAGAAAACTCAAAGTCCCTAAATAAAAATAGAATATAAAAAAACCTTTGCAAGGCAGAATCAATTTTTTTCTTTGTTTATATGTGATCAGTTTAATAAAGTTTAATAACAATAACAAGTATTATTTATATATCGTATAGATGTCCTTATAATATGTCAAGAAAAGCACACTCTTGTACTACTTTATGTTTTATATCATTTCTCTTTTACCTTTTAAATATGAATGAAATGTTAACTGCCTTGTTCGAGAAACTATTTTCTAAAATGTTTATATTTTAGTTTAGATTTTGCTTGATTTGATTTGAAATAATCATATTTTTACTATTAATAGGGCAGAGCTTCAACAAACTGTTATATGGATACAAACACACCTAGAAGTTGATCCCGATGTCTCTTTACCTAAACAAGATGTCTATGACGAATACATGTAAGTAAACTATATTTTACTACTTGTGCCCCATAACTTTGGGGCACAAGTAGTAAAATTTTTCTAAAATGATTTTTATTAAGTAATTTTCATTCAAAAATCGCAAGTAAATTTCGATAAAAGTAGGTATCTGTTGCATATTTGTTACAATAAATAAGAGTTTACCTCATCCATTGTCCAAGCTACCACCTACCTTGATTATCTCACTTAATACCTAGATTACTGTTCAGTTTGTATTTAAAATATGTAGTTATTTTGTATGTATTTAACTTTATTACTGTGGGGGACAGTAGCTCTACAAATATTTCTTTTAATAGCTCATAATTTCTAAAAACATTCTATTATAGTATCATAGCTGTTCCGCCATAGCTTTGCTTGCGTCGTAACTATACATATATAAACTTATATGATTATAAACTTACCAATGCTTGCGCAATATTTAAACTGCCTGGTCATTTTTGGAATAGTTATAGTCTTATCTTCATATAAGTTACCAATCATCTGATACTCGTTTAATAAGGATATCCTAAGCAAAAATTTTCTTTATATCATGCTTGTATTCTCTCTCAGCTTTAAATTTACCTTACGTACGTTTAAGTACGTAAGGTAAATTTAAAGCAAAGTAAGGTTCGTTTTTAAGAAATTTTAAATTGATCATAGATAGCTTTTTGTGTACGTGCTTGATCTGTTTACGTTACGCGTTATATGGCCAGCCCACTGCTACATCAGAAAGTTTATGTAGGTATACTCATTTGACTTTCTCTAAAATTATAGGTAAACTATTACTCCAGGTTTCTGGTCACAACGATCAGTTCAGGGCAAAGTAAAGTGTAGCGTATCTAGTACTAGTTTATAATCCAGTCATGGTATTATACGGTGAACCTTTAGTATGATTTTATGAGCATATCTAACAATCAAAACATTTGCAGAGCACATTGTATGAGTTGCAACATGAAGCCACTATCCACGGCGGATTTCGGCAAGGTGATGAAACAAGTGTACCCCACGGTGCGGCCGAGGCGACTTGGTACGCGCGGAAACTCTAGGTGAGTCATATTTATCTCTATCTGTTATCAAAGAAGTGCTCTATCGGTGAAGGCAAACATCGTGGGGAAACCAGCATGTTCAGTGTGTAGGGTGACATTCACCAACCCGCACTTGGCGAGCTGTGAAGAGAAAGTATCTATTGATATAATTATGTATATTATAAGTAAATCATAAATCTAGCACCCTTAACACAAGCTTCGAGCATACCAGGGGCTAGATTTTGCTGTGTGAATTGTCCAAAATAAAATAAATATATTTTATTTGATAGATATAAATGTAGACCGTTTGTTGGATTGAAGTATTGGCGATTATATCTATTTCAGCAATGAGTTTGCTTATGCTTACTGATTTGTCGAAACTAGATAAGATGGATTACACGATAGTTATCAAAAGTATCTTGCCCTTACATGTCCGTAATATATAAATGACAAAACCGATTTATTAAGTACCTAAGTACGACTTTATGTGTTGGGTTGTTCCAAACGTTAATTTATTAAAGAACAATGCTAATTACCCATAAGTATTGTAAATTGTTTTCTTGAAAAACAATGTGCTAGAAACACAAAACTCACTGTCTCATTGCAAAATTAACAAAGGATTAACTTAAGTGAAAATATTATTAACTAATAGGTTCATTGTTTAGTCTACTGAAGTCTAACTTTACCCCTTATTCTACTTATAAGGTACTTATTAGTTATAATTATAACATCATTTCTATCATAGAAAAGCGAGATAACAAAGCAAACTTTTATCAAATGTAAAAGATAAAAGTTTTTTACTACCAAAAGACATTACAACACTACTATACAACGTATTCTAACATATCTACTAGTTTTATAAAGAACTAGCTTTCCGCCCTGCGACTTCGCCCGCGTTTTACACTTTCCCGCAATTTTCTTTGCTATAAACCTTACGGAGCCCGAGACCTTTCCAACGAATGCAAAACCGTCAGGAAGGAAAACCCGACTTATTTTTATATAGTAGAAGATTAACACCGAGACCCAAACTAAGCTTTATCAATAAATAGTATTTGTACATATCTCGTCATTGTATTTTTGTTATAATATTTTTCACACTGTTTAAAGTACCATCCTTCCGGTCTTCAAACTCTCCAGAGTTTGTTTTATACTGTAGTTACCACACACACTAGTTTACGCTGACAAACACTTTTATAATAAAATATTATCTAAGGTATACGTAGTTTCTAGCATATTGTGGCAATAATATTTCATTCGTACATAACGCATAGCATATAATCGCAAACAAAGGAAATGCACCGTGATAACAATTATAGATGTTATGTAATTACAAATCCGATGCATATTTTATCAAGGCGCGTGTCGCATTTGCCAAGGACTGAGCTAAGTAGATATTAATGACTATCGATTTATAATTTATACCAAAAGTATAAAGCTGTAGAGTTTGTTTGATTGTTCATTTGAATGCGCTAATATCGGGAACCGCTGGTCCATATTGAAGAATAATTTCAGTGTTGGATAGCACATTTATTGAAAAAGGCTGCAGGCTACGAAAGCGAATGGTCGAATAGTTGACCTATAATACCATAATTAAAAAATCTCTCTGCAATAGGACCCATTATAGGTTTGGAGGATTTGGTATAATTAAATTACCTAGCTATGCTTAGCGATCGCTGAAAGTTGGTATAATTTTATCATTTTATTATGATTTTCGTGCGGAGAGAATGTAAGTAGGTATAGTTTATAATTATAAGGGATACAAATGTATTCGTTTCTGAATCATGGAATCATTGCCGTATGTAAAAAATATGGAAGGATCATTATTTATTATATAAAAGTCCAAAATACTTAAAAGAAGTTGTAACGGATCAAAATAATTAAGAATACTCAAGTTTCCAATTCTGTTATCTCTTTTAAAATATCGATTCTTACAAACATACATTACAAACGGCATCTAACATAAAAAAATAAGATTCTAAACTTATTGATAAGTAATAAAATAAGTAAAGAATATTTTCTTGCTTGAGCAATGCGTCGGAATTCTAACAAATCAAAACCAGATCATAATGTTTTATAATCAATTAAGATAGTTGGAATAATTAAAATAGATACATTTTCTCCTTCCTTATTGAGATCAATCAAGTAACGCAATATAATGACTATAAATATATTATCACACTTCAGAGTCGGGGCTGTAATCACTCTTGATTGTAATGAATAGATTCGGTACCTTACGAAAAATCCATATCTCAATTGATAACGCTGCAAGCCGAACTTTATCAAGAACACGCTGAACTGGTTATCACAAGCCACAGATTAATTGCCATGATGTATGGCTTTAAAACAAAAAAATTACAAGTCCGAATAGACTTACGAAGTTCCTTACTTGAGAACTCCATAATATTTTGTAGAGATTGTTTTCTGCCATCTAACGCTGTTTGGTGCTTTTCATTTCGTTTGTGATTTTGAAACTATCTTACTACTAGCACCCCGCGGCTATTTTCGCGTTTAAATCGCCATAAATAAATAATTCGTCTTTTTATTGTTGAAAGAGTTAAAATAATCGGATTATTAGACCCGAAGATTATTACATACCAAAAATAGCGAATAGGTACACAATCTCACAATGAATACCTACCTCTTAAATACATTTTATTGCTTGTATTATAATTTTATTACTCAAGAACGGCTGGGCTGATTTAGATGCTTTTGGGTTAAAAATAGCCGTAGCCCAAGGAAGGTTAAAAAGGTGCTATAACATGGGAATAAAGCGGGCGAATTCGCGGGCGGGTCAGATAGTAGAAAATAAAGGTTATGGATTTAAAAAATTCAATTGAATATGTATTATGTTTTATTGATTCGAAATTTAAATGAATGCATAACGGCATCTTTTCTGTACCGATCGATACTCATGCATCTTGATAAGTGAGTATCTGAGTGCTTTGTTCCGGGTCATGTAGATTCCAATTCATTCTACTGGGGATCATGTTACAATACACGTGCGTTGAGCTGTTGGTACTAACCTAGATATGTGGTACTTATTTGTTATTTACCACTGGGTGAACTTATGTGGGCCGTGGTATTACGTCGCATTTCTCTTAATTTACTGTTTGTGGAGTTGGGAACGAGTTGTAAAATTCCAATGACGTCTTCGACATCCTTTCATTTTATAAATATGATTATAATTTGTGAAAACATTCGTGCAAATGAGAGGCGAAAAGTAAAAACGCGGAAAAATGCGTACGCTCGCTTTTCGTCTCGGGATTAATTCCATGTCCGTGTTCAAACGATTGTTTCGCCGAACGGTTTGCCGCGTGTCGAGAAGGCGAACAAAAAAAATTGCTGGACAATTTACAGAGCAACACCTAGCCCCATTATACATATATAACACCCAGAAACACAGAACAAATATCTGCAGATCGTACAAATTTTTGTTTCGAGGCGGGAATCGAACCCTTAACCTTCTGCGTCGCAGGCAGACCTTCGCCCGCTGCGCTACAGATGTCGTCTCTGTCGAAGTCTGTAAAAACTGTTTTTTAAGTGTAGATAAATATCGTTAATAATATTGAAATGTTTTTGTTTTCGCTTCTGAAGTCGACGTTGAATCGCTTAACGCTATTTTCATCGTTATTAAACCATGAAACGATGTAAACTATTGCAATGATTCACCGCATGAGCTGGTTATTGATGTACGAATAGTAATGGAATTGTAAGGAAAGACAACTTGATTTATGATCTAAGATTTATTATTACCCACTTACTCGTTAGTCGGTTAATCTTAAATGGTAATGACGCGATCTGTAGGTAGGTATCACATAATAGTTCATACGTAAATCTATACCAACGTCACACATTTATCGATTATTATAAGTAATTGCTACTAATTTAATACATGCGAAAGTTTGTACGTATGATTGTTATTCTGTCACGCGAAAATATTGAACTCTACATCATAATTTCAAATAGGCTACTTATTCCATCTGGAAAAGTCATTATAACGCTAGTAGAGCTGTGGGCGTAACGCTAGTTATAAAATCAAGCTTTGTCTGCGTAGAAATGCGGGAATAAGTAACAAAGATCCAACAATATTCTCAAACTTTCACATCTTTTGGACAAACTATAATTCCATGTTTGATATATTCTTCAATCTATGTAGTTATAATATAAGTGTATATATTATACAGGTACTGCTATGCTGGTCTTCGCAAAAAGATCAAGCTGGAAGTTCCTCAGTTACCGGATTTGGGAGATTCTTCAACAGAAGTAAGTGAAGCACTAAATTGTTATCATATCATCAGATTGAAATGCATTATTTCAACCTGCCAAGGCTTTTCTAATAAATTTTACATCTGTTTATTTTGAAGCATTTATGTGGTCGGCATCGAGCAGTAACCGAAGAGTGTCGGAATTAAATATTTATTTTTTATAATTTCAGGAACCCAATGTGGCATCGAAGGAAAACGAAAGGGTAATTTGCAGCTGGGCGGAAGCTAGATTAGGTGAGTTAATAAGCCTAAATTGTCATAGATACCTAAATGTACTTTCTTTCCGCCACCCGGCTTTGCCCTCATATTAATTATCATAAAGATGTTTCAATAATAAAGTTAGCCAAAATATTAGGAAATTTTATAGATAAAAATCCTATAGCCGATATAAATACCGTAACTTGAGTCTAAAGTCTGAGTGAGGTTACCTGTCGAATTTATTAAAATCAGATCGAAAAGTTATATAGGATGTCCACATAGAAGATACGACACGCGGAACGCGATCTTGTGAAAGCTACTCGTTTTCTATTTCTCTATTTCGATAAATCAATCAATTAAAAACACTTTATGGTACTCCACATAGTAATAACAGTACAAACATTTAACTAAAAAATACAGTACAATGGGCGGGCTTATCGCTGAAGAGCGATCTCGTCCAGGTAACCTACTATTTTACGTTTACTGTGGATTCAAGTTGTTTCCGAATGAAGTAGCAGGGATTCTCACAGACATTCGACGGCTGAAATGATGATGAAGGTTTATTTTAGTAATGTATCGTGTTTCAGGTGTGAAAATCAGTAGCATATCGGAATTGGCGCGACATTTGATGTCCGGTGCACAACACTCGGCTCAGAGCGCGCCCGCGCCGCCCGTGTCCCCGCCGCCGCTGACGCCCGCACAAGGTAACATAGCAAACTTTGTCTTCTACAGTCTTTTTCAAATGAGAAACAATGTAGGAATTTTTCACCACCGGGGAGCCATCGAGGGAGCGGGCGAGGCGAGCGTGTTGGGGCAAAAACTCCATATCAGCGCACTATTTTTTGGTGGTGTAATGAGTAATAAAAAATACATTTTGTACCAACATTATTGAAATTTAAAATAAAACCAACTAATTTGGTCAAAGTAGGTACTGTTGTTAAATTAATTAGTTTGTAACCTAAGTAAGTCAAGAAACTAATTTTTTTCAGGATTGGCCATTACTGAAGAACAAGCTAATCGCCGATTGTTATCAGGTCTCAAGCGAAAAATACAGGTAAGACAAACTCGTAAATAGTCGTATGAAATATAGTTTTATTTCGGAAATTCAAACAATATAATGTAAAATTATATATGCGAACGGTTACTGAGTGAATTATTTATTTACTTTTTACTTACGTTTATGAAAATGTTTTTTTTTTTTTTTCAGGGAAGCCAAGGTACACCGGGCCGGCCTAAAAAGAACAAACCCCAAGAATTGGCCGGAGAGTCTCCGCCTTCAACCTCCTATGTCGGCCATCACATGCCCCTCAAGCACGAGAGCGAGGCCATCCCCGGTGAGCTTCCCAGCTACGGCTACCAGCCTTACGTCTCCATGTACGAACGATCCGCCTATCCCCCCTACCCCGCGCCCCGCGCTCACCCCACGCACTCCCCGCACCCGCCCCATCCCCCCCACTCAACATCGGCCTCGCACCCCCCACCGCTTATCGACTACGCGGGACTACGGCAGGATCCCTACGTCTTCGAACCGACCTACCCCCGAGACCTCACGGTGTCCATACCGCCCGACGTCGGCCACAACTTACCCATCAATCTCAGCAGCGACGCCTCTTTAGACCTCTCTACGGAACGCGGCGACTGGCAACGTCGCCGGCCCCCCGAGCCCCCGCCGCCTCGACTCCCGCTACCCGGAAAGAAACTCATACTCGAGACGTATCAAAGCGAGACCAGATCGATCTCCCCTCGCGCCGCGCCCGAAGTCAAACCCGTTCAAGAAGAGTTCCCCCGAACCGAGTACCTCCCCAAGAAGATGCGCGCCGCCGAGATCCTCGGCGGGAAGTTACTGGCCGCGCGCCAGGCGCCCGCCGCCGCGTCGCCGCCCGCGCCGCCCGCGGTCACGGCGGAGCCCCCCATTCCTCCCGAGGCGGATTTTTTAGAGGATCCAAAAAACTTAACTCGCCGGTCCAAAAGCACCGCCGCGGCGCTGGCCCGGGAGGAACAGGAGGCGGCTCGGGGGCGCCCGCCGCGCCCTAGGCGTGCAGGCTCGCCCGCCGACCCGCCCGACTGCTGCGGCCTCGGCGGGATCAACCTCAAGACGGGCGTCATCTGCGCCGAGAAACACTCCGAGATACTGAACCGAGAGCGCGTCATCAGCATCTGCAACATCGACAAGCACGACCTCGACGACTACCTCAACGAGGGCAGCAGCCAGGAGCACGAGGAGGAGCTCGTCCACTACTTCCACAAGACGCCCGGCGAGCCGCCGCCGAACGACGCGGACGCGCCCGCTTTTTTAGAAACCCAGGACCCACAGGACGAACACAGCCAAGGCAAGAATGAGAAGATATCGCAGCTTCGAGAGCTGCTGGCCAAAAACCTCAAAAATCAAAGTGGGTCCAATTCACATCCGAACCAAGAATCGCAGGGAATCGTACCGAAACCCGATGAACCTATCAAAGCTACCATTTCCGAGGGCGCTTTCAAACCTTTAGTGAATCTTAACGAAGGCGACATGAACGGGACACAATTACCGGTTCAAAACGAAATCGACTGTAAAAATTCCAATTCAAACCCCTCTAATACGAATGGGACATCTGTGCCATATGTCATCAACAACAACAGCCAATTGGTAACTAATGTGGGAACACCTCATTTATATAACGGACATAGTCATAACGAGCCTCAGAGTCCTACGACCCGAACACAGCAGTATGATTTTGTGCCGATATCTGATGGGTGCCATTCACCTGGAAACTTCCATTCTAAATCACCGTTAGGTTTCGGAGCGAGAGGGCAAAGTCCTACGAAAGTTAAACAAATAATCATGGGCGGCTCGCTACAAACATCCCCAATATCTCACAGTACTGCCGCAAGCCCTTTTGTCAGCCCCAGAAACACCCCTGTGCCCAGATCACGATTTTGTTCACGACCTATACCCAAACCAAGCGGAAGAAAACGAAGAAATCCCTTATCTCTTGGAATGACGGACCCCAAACTATTCGCTGTACCGAACGACCAAAAGTTCATTGGCAAAGCAACTATGAACGGCCCTGGAAATTATTGTCAGCCGATGTCAGCCCCCCCGTCTCCGAACATTCTATGTCCACAGTACAAAAATCAGATGTATCACTGCGGCCCAGTACCTAACGGCAGCAACAACAACTTATGTTTGAATTTTCTGCCAAATCAGCCATTCAGGAACCACATGAACGGCGACCCTCCGTTGTCGGCTGATCCTTTAGCCAGCGAGGTCAGTCAATTCTTTCAGGAAACCGTGACTTACAGCAGACACGACGCCTTCCGGTCGCAGTCTGTGCCCCTAAAGCAAGCCATGAGCAATATGCCAATGCTGAGCTATAACAATACTCCGGTCGGTTCTGTTCCCCCAACGCCTATTCCCAATGAGTTCTGCGACTTTGGCTCTCTAGCGGATACCTGCGATCTAACGAAAGCTGGCCTGAATCGGGAAACCCTAGATAAAATCTATAATGCGATCGATAGCAGCAACGACGTTCTTAGCACTGAAACAGGCCAGAATATTCTGAGTGGCAATGAATCATTGAATAATGGATGCGATCCTTTACCCGAACAACCGCTGCTTTCCGACGACCCGCTGACATCTCTGATCCGTACCGGCGACGACTTAATCGACAGAAATAATCAGTTCAACCAATCTTACTCTGACGCTGCTACTGATCACGTTGAAGATTTCCTCAAAAGAGCAAATAGTATGGAGTTTGAAATGAATGATCTTGTTGACAAAAATAAATATTACACATCTCGGTCCGTGCCCAGTACCCCTTTACCGTACAAGCGGCCGGCGCCCAACCTCCAGATCGACTCTCGCCGTTCCCGAGAACTCTTCGCCGCGGATAACAACTACTCAGCGGTTCCAAATGGAATTTCCTCAAAATCCGTGCCCTCGACGCCACAATTCGTCGAGGAAAAAAGTTTTTTCGGCTTCAGCAATAGAGATTATCTTATAAACGGTAATTCAGTGAGTGGCTCCGCTCAAATTCATGAGACGGTAGTTGAAAGCGACCAAGGATTGACGTCTCCGCTTCATGACATGCTGCGGGAAGATATGCTAGCTGAGCGTTTGACCCCGGCTCTGCTCGCCGACCTCGACAAAATGGACGGCGCCCCCTACGTCGATCTCTAGTCAGCTATATTATATCATCACCTGTACATATGTAAATTACTGTAAATTTTGTTATTCGAACAGTCATCAAAATATTGGATCACTCCCGGAGTACAATATTCTTAAGAGTACCTTCAGTGAAGGTAAAACGGTGTAAAGGACAGATAGGAATTCTTACTCCAGAAAGACATTGACGTACATTTGATGTGGTGATGTTAAACTTGAGAATCATAGAGGAGCTGGATCTATCTCTACAAAGAAGTTATTGTTAATGTTTGTTAGAATTGCGTTATTTTTTTTCGATGCACAATTGCTTCGAATTACAAATGCAACGTGTCAATTGGTATTAGCTTTTTGAATGTTTAGGCCTATAATCGGGAACCACTAGGCTATTTTTACTGTGAGATTAATTCGTTAGTATACAACACGGCACATAAAATTGTTTTGCCTACTCTGTATGGCTTTAAGTGTAGAATTATCGCAATGTTTTAATAACAACGCGATATTTGCTTGCGTTGAATTTTTTACGTTAGAAATAGCATTGAATGGTGTTCATTCATTATTATTATTATATCCCATATCTAACAGCACTTACATAGTATAACTGTTATGTATATAGCTAAATATAAGACATCGTTATGTTAAGATTTCATTGGTTTAGATTGTATACTGATAACCATGATACGAGGCTTGCTCACACATATTCTTATCAGTGGACCAGTTCATAATGTGGCAAAGTATTAACATAGCCATATAACGTATTACCTAAATACTTCAGAAAAGCTTAATAAATCTTAAAAAAGATGGTATTAATTGTGCCTCATGACAATATGCTAAGAAATTCGTGTAATCAAAAGAACATCGAAGTTTTTATATTGTGCTTTGAAACTAGTGAGATGCAAACTATAGTCGTATGTTTGATTCGTGGTAATCAGTTCCATTAACATCAACGGAATTAGCTGTAGTCTTTACCTAACAGACCAATGCTGCGTGCCAAGCGCGCTTAGAGAATTAGATATTGAGTTTTCGTAAGAAAAATAAAATAGATATAGTTTATGAGAAATGAATTTATTGTAAGTTAGCACAAAGATTTAATATATTTTATTATCACATAGGGAGTTTTACTGATATACTAAATTTACATTAATCGCATTAAATGCGAAATAAAATTTGTAGTATGCCATTAGGCTACAGTGAGCTTATAAGGCTTGATAATCAAAAATATGTTATGGGGCCTTTGGTTCAATCATTTAACATATTGCTGTGTATAAATTTATGTTTCTACGAATAATTTAAAATTATTTTAAAAATTGGTAAGTGACATAATTTGATCGGTTGTAAAACGATTAAACATGCAGTACGTTTCATTGTTTTCGTCGATAAGTAAATAAGGCCTCCCCAAAATTATAAAAAGCTCATTCATAACTCATGAATACTTTTGGGTAACCATTAGCCAGAATTTGTATGAGTTTTATGTTTGTTTTCTCAACCTGTGCCTGTGTAAGAATAGTTTTAATGAAATGTATTCAAAAGCTTTGTAGATGGATAAAACGCTAGTACAAAATAAAACACTGATTCGACAGGGATACGCCTAGGTATAATGTAAGTGAAACCGAAGACTGTATTAAAGTTTGTAGTTATTTTGAACACAATATAATTTTCCACGGATCACTTGTTTGGAGGAATGCCGAGCCGTGATCACTTCAGTGTTGTATTCCAATTTGGTACACTTACCAAAATCATCTTGTAAGTACCTAATTATTCTTAAGTTGTTTATAGGCTTGTCACACTCACATATTAGCATAAGTCGGATCTTGTGACATGTAAATAATATTCATTCCTCACCTACACATTTGTTTATTGATTCTTTATTTCACATATTTGTCGAATGTTATTGTTAAGTCTCAAGTTGTATAATGTCATATATGATTTAGCAAATGAGAACATTAGTATGACTAGCGGTGTGAAATGTCCATGTGTTGTGATCATTTAATACGATACATTAAGTGTTTCATTTATGATAATAAGGATATATATGTATTTTTATATGTACGTTGATATAACTAATTATTATGAATGTCGTAAGTTTTTTATTTCTACGCTCCGTAGATAATCAAAGTCTTTGCGTATTGCTGGAAATTGAAGATAGAAAATTATTGGTTTCGTAATTTTCCTTAAAACTACAAATAAAAAAAATTCAACATTTTCATCTAGTCTAAGGGAGCGTATGTATGTATGTCTTTATTGTATATTATTTAGCCTTAAGGCTAATGTTACTTGTGAAATGTTATATTATATATTATGTACATAAAATGTAATATAATATTACATGTTAAAAATATATATGTTTGTGTGTTATATGTATCTTCCAATCAAAATATAGGTTAATATGTTCTTGGTCAATTTTGTGTCAATGTGGATTAAAAGTAGTTGGTACGTAATTTGTTATACCTGCAATCAATAGCAGAATATGACCTTGTGTTGTTATATGTTAATAATGTGTACATTAAATTTATAAGGCATTCTTTATCCATACCACCTACTTTAATTAAATGTAGGTGCCATTTTTATTTTCATGATCTATCAAACCAATTTATTGTAGGTACCTAACTTACAAGTCATTTTATTAAGTCTTTATTATTTTACAGAATAACAGTATAATTTTATTGTAATGTTTTTTTATGATAATTAATTGAATGAGCAATTATTTTCATCGAAAAGTTACAAATGTCCAGCAAATCATGGCTTTCTCATACTAATTACCTACTTTTATCATATTATTGTGTACCGTGTTATAAGTCAATAAGTTAAATTGTATACAATTTTATGTCACTATGTATAAAACCACACCTATCTACTAACGTTATGCATACATTATTTCTTTGTCTTTATTATAAATCAACATTTTATTGAGTACCGACACAGCATGATTGAAGGGAGGTTTTATTTTTAATATACATAGGTAATTTATCCTTTTTGTAACATAACTAGCTTTCCGCCGTGCGGCTTCACCCTCATTTTACACTTTCCCGCACATATTTTTTTCTTGAGACCTATCCAACGAATGAAAAATTGTGGAAATCGGGTTCGTGCGTTATGGAGTTATAACGTCAGGAAGAAAAACCCGACTAAATTTTTATATAGTAGATGATAAAGCTTTTTGTATTTTAATTACGTCAATACCCGCCCCGGTGGTAAATTTTTAAATCTCAGTAGAAAAAAAAATTACATGAGCCACATGGAAATACTGGAATAATAAATAATTTGGTGCTAACTTACTAACCTAACGGCAAAATAATTTATTTTTCAATTGAATAACTCCCAGAGTTAACGGTACTTCATTCAATCATGAAGTGTTTGGTCTCAATAAGGCGAGATTTGGTAATATTTTATGAGTATTGATTTAACGCTTATAAGTTAAAAGCTTTGAATTAACTTTACTTTAAAGTTATTTGTCTTTTGCATAAGAGTAATAAGTTATAGCAAACCCTCTTTTACAAATAAACCTCTTAGCTAAAATGCAGTGACAGATATTAAAGATCGAGCAAGCTTGCTGTTGTTTTTACTTATTAAGCAAGAGTGTTAATTATGCCCTGTATATCTACAACAGCAATTTAAGTATATTACATGATCTAAAATAAGTTTTTAACAATTGGGGATTTAAACTTTTAATTGAAACGACCCATAAAGTAGAAACATTTATTTAATAAATAAATAAACATATTTAACAGTAACATTGATAAATATTTACAAATCATGACATTCATATTATTATAATACATTTTATGTTTAAACTTTGTTTTTATTTCTTAGTTATTTTTTTAATGTACATTTCATAAGTTTAGTATGTATTATATTTTAAGTCGAAATATCCATGTTGTTGATTAGTCTTTTATGGATGTTGATTTACACCATTTGCTATTGATAAATAAATGGTAACATAGTATTTAAACTGTTTTTACTTGTACCTAAAATATTACCCGTACCAGATGTCCTTAAGCCTTTACAAAATAATAAATAAATATTATAAATAAAATTAATCGTTGTGGTGCAACGCAAACAGTTTGCACTGAGAGTGAATATCCTGTAGTGTTGTCCATGTTCAATAATGTAATAAAAGAAATCAATAAAATAATTTAAACCAGCATGTAATCCTAATAAGGATCTCCATAGTCCCGTCATTAAGATAATATTAATGGCAAGTGATATTTTTGCAGGCATGTCGTTATATTGCGTAAAAATATATAGGTAGGTACAAGTTCTATCTAATGTTCTTTCCATAGTTTTGAACGAACCAATCATGCAGCACAGGGTCGTCTTGATATACATAATTGGTGTTCACCATGACCGGCATGCCGGGGTTCCATTCCAACATAATGTCAATCATGGGTAAGGATTGTAAGTTTTTCAGAGCTCTATCTCCATACAACCTTTGAATCTTGCGCGCTAGACAACGCTTGACGTACGTGAAGAGATTCTCCAAGAAATTGAAGCATACATTAGGATTCCAACATTTCTGAAAAAAAAAAATAAGGTTGAGTAACACACTAAAAAGATTGCAGTGTTTTTTTTTATTTACATGATGATTCAACATTGAAAAATACATACAAACTCGGAATTCATTTCATATTCAAACATTTACGAAATTAAAATATTTGTTTCTAGGGAAAGAATAAGTACTTACTACTTTTTACATTTATTTTTAGTTTATCACTGGTCTAGGTGTTTCTGTGTGAATTGACCAGCAATATAGGGGGGAAATGAAAAAGTTAATATCTGATTAAGACCCCTCGCAAACTACAGACTTTCTATCGGCCGATAGTTTGGTCGGGCTTATAATCAGTATGAAGATGTATGCAAGTCCGCATACTACACGATTTGGTATCGGTCGAAAAACGTACTAAAAGCCCAACCCGACCAAACTATCGGCCGATAGAAAGTCTGTAGTTAGCGGGGGGTCTAACAAGTCTTTTCTCTTTCTTAAATGTAAACTTAAATGTTAACTTAGAAACTCTTGAGTAACATTATTTCTTAGCGGATAATAAAAACGTTTAGCCATGTCAAGGTGAGGCTGATCAGTGTTGTTACCTTTTAAATGATTAAATAACTTACCTGCGACAACTTATGCTTAGGCAATTCTCGAATACTATACATTTTAAGTTCTTCTACAATTCCATCATCATTTCTGAGACCACAGAGTATTGAGTCAACACCAGCAAGGAATGATTGACACCACCATTTTTTGGTTTTGAATCTCCTGTAAGAAGAAAGCATGTCACAATATTATAATTTGCATTCACAAAGTTAAACATTGAAATACATATTTAGTCAAACCACATTTTGTCAAAGTAATTAACATAATATCTTTAAACAGGGCTAGATTTTGCTGTGTGAATTGTCCGGCAATATTTATATTTATTTTAGACTTACAGTCCAAAAAGTAATTAGCTAAGCAGGGTTTCCCAAACTATGGGTCGCGACCCAGTGGTGGGTCGCGAGCGAATATTGAGCGGGCCCTGACGACTGATGACGCGTGATCGGAGCGCATGATTTAAAGATTTATGTCATTTATTTCCATAAAATCCTAAAGATCACTTGGACAAGTCAATAAGTACAATATATTAATTTAATACATATTAATTAATACATGCTATTAATTTAAACGATTAGGTATTTTGGCGAGGAGGCGAAAAAGCTCGACTTGTTGAATTGGATTTGTTACCCATTTCAAGACCCCCAACCAACTGGTATGTCAACAAAAGCAAGTGAAGAACTAATTGATTTATCAGAAGATTCGTCACAAAAAAGTAGTTTCAATCGTTAGCAATTAACAAAATTTCGGCTTTCGGTTGCTGGTCCATGCCTGTTTGATGAAGCTATGAAAGTCCTCCTCCTCTTTCCTAGAGGTGGGTCCCGACTTTGTAAACTTATATCAGATGAGTCGTAGCCCAGTCAACTTTGGGAACCACTGAGCTAATGTATTGTTTTAATTTTGTTACCTGAAACTCCTTTCTTGATTAAGATGTTGGATATGACGATTTGTTTTAAGCTCTATAAACTCTTTAGTGGATAAATAATCAATAATGGAGTCAGCTCCTAGATCCTGGCTTGGAGGTTCCAATACTTGTCCCACATCACATCTGATGCCATCCATTTCAGCTCCATAGACTATTCTATGATTTTTTAACTTAGTAGTAAAAACCAAAGAGAATTCCTCTGTCTCATCAACTGGCTCATTAGGATTTGGTTCAGAATCTGGTTTATCTGGCAATAATAATGAAATATATAATTTTTTTTAATATAACGAAGATCAAATAAAATGATTTATAAATTACTTATTAGGATCTATTTTTACCTGAGAGCATATATTGTTCAAACTTGTAACCCCATGATGTGAAAAGCTTTTCCCTTTCAGACATATTTTTTTTCCTATGTATCTTTTCCTCTGTATCTCGAGCGCACAGAAAAATATTTCCTTTAAAGAGTACCGCAACTATTTTCCATGGTTCCCGATTCTCATAAGGGGTGCATGCTACACAAGTCATAAGACCTCGATAACAAAATATCTGGGCCATGTCTAAGCTGCTTTCAGGAGGAAAGTTAAGCCTTTGCTCATTCTGTAATAAAAACTTGAGTAGTTCTGTAATTTTTACGTCCAAATCTTCTGGCTTATGAATCGCTTTGTCATAAAGAAGATTTAAATTAAATTGAACTCTTCCTTCAGATATTCGTTTAGCAAACTTTAAATTCTCTAAGCCAATGTATCCTATTATTTTTGGGCGGTCAAAACGAGGAAAGTGACCTGCATATATATTGCTTGCGACTTGTAGTTCTGGTTGGGAATCCATACTGCTCAGTAAATAAATATAATTTCCAATCAGGAAAGATTAAGAATTCAGACTTTGATAGCTGCCTAAAATTTGTAAATAAAAACAGACAGAGGGGTTATATTTTTGTTTACATTTAGCATCAAGACAAATGATATTTCACCGTAAACTAAACCGAATCAGTCAGGGAATCATCGCTCTCTGAAATCGAGACGTCTACAAGCTTAAGCCTTCCCGTGAGAATAGCTCTTAGCTGTCATATTCGCATCGCAGTTAACAGATAACGGGACGGGCCGGGCCGTTAAAATTTTGAAATTTGTTGACTTTGTAAATAATCAGTGTGTGTGTGTGCTCCTCCATGTACTTTTTACTGTTATCAAAGTGTTAATTGTTTAATTTTTTAATAAAAGCTTGTAAAATGAGCTCCACATTTCACAAATGTAGATTATGTTTAAAACTTGGTGATTTCTGCTCCATTTACGAACAAGATGAGTCCATAAAGTTATCAGAAATGGTTATGGCATTCACATCTATTCAAGTAAGAATCAGTCCTTTAGAAAAATCGATAATAATAATCAATTTAAAGAGTATACTCGAATTATTGTTTGTTGAACTTTTTGTAGATATATGAAGGTGATGGATTATCTGATCGTGTTTGCACGTCCTGTATTGAAAACCTCAGCACCGCATATCTCTTCAAGCAACAATGTGAAAGAATTGATAATATGCTAAGGAAAGCACCAGGTTAGTACTAAGTCACACCTTGCTTGTCTTAAAGCAAAATTCATAATATTAAATATTTGCATAATATACATTTTACATGACATTTTGTATACAATAAATTAAATTATGATCAACTTTTAATTTTTAGACACCAATATAAACCAACCAGCACTGGAGGATTACAATGAACTATTCCACAAAGAGTTCCACCAGCATACTGACAACGAAGGTGTTGAAGGAGATAACATCAACAATCAAAATGTTGTCAAAGACACAACCATACAGCCTCATAAAGAACCCAGGATGGGCTGGGTGCATGAGATTAGCGATGAGACAGACAGTGATATGGATTCAGTTAAATGTATCTGCTGTAATCAGTCATACAGTACAGTTGGTGCTCATGCTTGCCGCATTGAATGTACCATAGAGCACAATGATCTACAGCGCTCCAGTAGCAATGAAACCTTAGTGGCTTCTGATTTGTCACCCATAACACGTGCCTCCCGGCCTGTACCCCCCATCCCACTCAGGCCCACAACTGTAAGTGTATCTTGTGTTTTATGTGATGATGAGTATGATCAATATGATGACTATGTCATACACATTAATAAATGCACAACTAATGTAAAACTCCATCATTATGTCTGCCCTGTGTGCCACGAAATGCACACTAACAAAATAACTTTCTTGGAGCATTTGAAGTCGGTGCATTTTAAGCCTCCCTCACCACCAGGCTTGGATTGTGTGGATTTTGTTTCTACAATAGAGAAAACTCGGAAGCCTAAGACAGTAAGACGTCAAATAGGTTGGTCAATTGAGGATATTTATCAAGAAATTGAGTGTAAGAAAATTGAAGAGAAAAGACCTCACTCTCCTGCATCAAGTGTTACTTCAAATAACTTCTTTGAGAAAGAGACCCCCAATTTGAGTCCTTTAAAAAACTTTTTTTCCAAATTGGGTAATGAGTGAGTTGAAATTGAAATGTAAGCATGGGGATTCTATGCCTAAGCAGATCACTAACAATAACAAACCAAGCTTGATCATACTTGCAGATTGGGGAACGCTTCACACATGCACATACATGCTTCCTTTTCATTTACTATCTAAAAACCTCTTTTCAAACTCAATTAATAAACTGCCTCCATAACAAGCTCAAACCTTATATTATTCTAAGTTATTTAATTTATAGGTCCTCCAGGCAAAGTACTCCCAAGCGTGTAAGCTTCCGGAAGTTCATTGAGAATGGAAAGGCCAAGACGGCTGTGTACTTGCCCTTCCAAAAGTACATTCAAAACTACAAGCAGAAGAAAAAGGGGAATGCTTACAGTCCCATGAAGGGTCAGATGCAAATCACCACTAAAGTCAGAGCTAGCTTGCCTGCAGAAATTTCAGGTAAAAATATAAGTACCTTTTTATCTTAACCTTAGCCAACAAGTTTCAACAGAGAGCAGCTTGTAAATAAATTTATAAATGTTTTTTAATTTGCTAACTTTCCTAAGAAAAGTGATACTGTAAGTGTACATAAATACTAGAATTCAGGGAAAGATAGAAAAAAGGGGGATAATGATGAAGTGTCCACGTAATCTTTGTGAAAACAAGTCAATTAATCAGATAATTAAGAGTCTTGTTTTTTTCAGATAGCGACTATAACTCCCCCAGTGGAACATCAGAGGAATCTTGGAAAATGAAGCAGAACCTTATATGTGCATGTGACAAAAAAGTGTTTATGCTTTCAGAGTCCATTAATGTAAGTATCAAAATATAATGTTTATAAACTGCAAAAGAGCGCAGTTTCTAGTCTTAATGGGGAACTATTATAATTGTTATTCTGTAAATTTACAGTAACATTATATACATATAACATTTACAATTGTTGACTTTTTACTTAATAATTAACAGATCCCGTGCTTAGTAGTGTGTAATAAGATGTGTTGTTAAAATGATACTAGAAAGCAAAAATATAATAACTAGAAGAACCCCTTGTGATACTAAATTTATCATAGTTTATTTCATAGATTTTTAAATCATTGCAGGATCGCGACAGGATTTCAGCGATGATAAACGAACTAGGGGGCGTGGTGGCCGAAAACACCAAAATGGAGATGCTGGCAACACATTTCATATCAATGCTTCCGAATGACACATACTCTGGCATGATGGTGTGTGCTCTCGCCACAGGCAAGTGGTTGTTGACTGTCAGCTTCGTGTATGACAGCTTTAGGTGCAAGAAGTTTCTTCAGGTGAGAATACCAAGTGCAGTCTGATTTTTAACTGATAGTTATCATAGTTTGTAGTATTTAGTATTTAAGTATTCGATAATGAGCGCAAAAAGAGATCGTTAAATTGGAAGAAAAAAGGATTTCTGGCGTTTTGGCTTCCGCTGGCACAGCACGCTCGCTTCGCTCGCTCGTCTCAATATACTTTTTCCCGTTCTGTTTATACGCGATCTCATGTAAACGAAGCATGATAACAGCTGTGTTTGTTTGTACAAGTTTTTAATTCTTACAGGAATACCTTTATGAATGGCTAAAACACCCGAAAATCCTTGAAATTGACAGCACAAGTGTGGAAGTTGCTAAGGCGGCTGTCTACTGGCACAATGAGCTGCAAGCTATCGACGCGAGGCTGCCGTTCGAAGGGAAGCAGGTTGTGCTCATTATGAAGAAGAAATACAGACAGTATTATCAAATGATATTCAAGGCACTGAAAGCTAAACCTGTCACTTATGATCCCAGGTATGTTCTAGTTGTCTATTGCAAATAATACAATCAACCTAATTAATAAGTAGTTAGTACGTTATACATAAGTAGTACTTATGTATAACACGCCGACCTCCCGACAGCTTCGCTTGCGTTTTTTACGTTATCGATAATATAGCATTCTAATAGTAAAATAATTTTCCTAATTTGGTCTAGTCAGCAGCCTATTTGTTTCAACAAACAAAGTTTACCTCATAATGATATAAGTCTAACGGTGAAGGCAAACATCGTGAGGAAACCGCGTCTTCTGAGAATCTAAAGTTTAAACGACATGGTGTCATTCGCCTACCCACACTTGACCAGTGTCGGGAAATAAGGCCTAATCTCTCTCATCTAGAGAGACGTCCCTGTGTTCCAGCTGTGGGAACGTTAATAGAGGTGATGATGCAACAAAGGTCAACTGCTTTTAAAATCCTGTTTTAATTCCAGAACGCCCGGAAGCTGCTGCACTGCAGACTACTGCTTCGTTGATATGAAAGTTATAGAGAGAGTGAAATTGAAGTTCTTTGCGCGCCACAACGTGCCCGTGTTCCCCTACCAGTACATCCTGGTGTATCTGCTGAAGAGGGGCAAAGTCGAGGACGAACACAAGTATCTACTGCAAGACTGCAAGATGTATCCTACTGAGAATAACTACTTGTTAAATAATACATGTTGATATCCAATACCACCTATAATATTAGAAAATGGTATGGAAAAAATTTCAAGATGTTATAACTTATTAAACTAATCATGGTTTTTAACGATATTAGAACACGAAACGGGTAATGATTCCAATGTCTTTGAGTCTCTTCGTGAAGATGGCTAGTGTAACACCCGTTATCCGTTTCGTGTTCAAATATTCATTGTTTTTTTAAAGTTAAGTTAAATAATATAACCGCTAAATAGATCTTATATGTAAAATGTATTGCTGTTCGTTAGTCTCGCAAAACCTCGACAACGGCTAGGCCGATTAAGCTTATTTTGGTCTACAAATATTTTTAGGTGATACAACTATAGAAAGTGGGCGAAGCGAAGGGTGGCGTGGTGGGTGTGTAGTTATGAATAATAATTATTAGTATATTTATATTCCAATAGAAAGATTATTTTGAGATAGTAATTATTCCGTTTAATATTTGATGATAAGTGCAAGGATGTCATCAAATACGTATATACGTAGTATTTCATCTCCCGTTTTCTAATTACATCAATGGTTTTTAACACTTAGTAAGCTGTCCAGATAATGTAGTAGAAATATTATTGATATATCTTTTACCCCCTGGGGAATTAGGTAGTTTAGTGTATAAGATGAACTAAACGACTGTCTGGGTTGTTTTAT
Source organism: Chloroclystis v-ata (assembly GCA_963691955.1). Lineage (NCBI taxonomy): Eukaryota > Metazoa > Arthropoda > Insecta > Lepidoptera > Geometridae > Chloroclystis > Chloroclystis v-ata. The sequence goes on from OY829905.1 coordinate 12,009,998, forward strand.
TAGAAAATCATATATTGTTATATAATTTAGTTATTATTGAGTGTTTTGTATTAACTCTTTATATATTATGTGAGAAAATGAAATATATTTTATAAATTTATTAATAGTTATATTAATTAATACAAATGGCCAGTTTAAATATTAAATAGATGCATTTATTATAGTTATTTTTATGATAGGAAAATTTTAAATAACGAATGAAGAATGCCATATTAATGTAAAGCAATGTAATAAATAAAATCGATATTATTATATTATCTTGTCTTATTTCCTTAAGCGTGTTTGCTGATTTCTTCTCGAGTCTCCTGATCTTTGTAGAGATGCATTCTTGAAGATGTTTGAAGGAAAAGACTTCATTGATTTTCTCGCAATTCTAATCTGAAAATAATGCGATAGGTAACGATAGTGACTTCCAAGAAATAATGCTACGTACACTCAGCTTGTTTATCAGAATCATATTACCATACTGAATCATAATCATATAGCGTAACACGAGCGTGCCACTCATAACTAAGTAGGTAGGTAGGTACTGGAACTGTAGGTGACCTACCATAGAATATAATATCCAACATGCGGTGGCCGTTACAAATGTTATCAACATCCCCCAAAGCTGATCGAAGTTTGGAAACGAATCATCGTCCATTTTAGATCTTGGCTGTGGTGGTTCATCGCAATTGCAAAAATAAAGCATGAGGAAGTTTGCAATACTCTTAATTTTTTGAAAATAACAACAAATGTTTGACAGATCATAGAGTAAATCCGAGAAACGGGTTACATTTTTATTATGTAAGGACAGTCTATAAAATATTTAAAGGTTTTTTTTCATTTATTTTGCTCAACATACAAACATCTATATTTTACAAACATAATAAATATCTATGCACCTTGTTAATTAAGGTATAAAGTATGGCAAATCTCAAAGCTAGGTTGGTTGAAGATCACAACACAGTGATCATAACGGCATGCAAATAATAGGTAGGTACTATCACCAAACTTGCCACTCTACCTACCGCTGTACTTAAGGGTTATTTTTCAGTGAAGTACAGTGAGCCACTCCCGGCTTGCTCGATTTCTTTTGTTTTATAATAGAGGTTCTCGCAAAGATCCGAACCACGCAATGAGTCCCACATGGTCAACATGTGCGACTAGGGCTTCTTTTGTTCTTTCAGCCCTCGAATCTTATCTCTGAACTATAAGGCATAAGGCTCATAAATTCTACGAAAGTTTGCGTTCTAAAGAAAACAATTGAAAAATAGGTAGGTAGGTAAGGAACTATCGTACCTACTACTTTGTAGGTACCTACCTACTCTTACAAGTCAAGGTCAAAGTTATTTATTGTTTTCATGTGTACTACATACATAAATACATATATACTACATACTAGGTCTTCTATAATATTAAGGTATCAACATGAGCCCAGGAAGGGCATTAAAATATTATATGTATAAGGTTATACATGCCTTACAATATTTCTTTTATAGCATGTATAAAAAAATATATCTAAGTATATAATTTTTTTATACATAATACTTATAGGTATTATACGCAAACTATAATTCTTATACTTACAATTTTAACAGTATAATAATAAAAGTTTAATTCTCACAATATTTAAATCAAAAGAAAGAAAAAGTTAGTTGTCAAAAAATCTAGTTGTCAAAAAAAAATCTTACCTACTCTACAAAGGTGTAGGTAGGTACATCATACCTACACTCTAATTATGATAAGTTTAAACCTTATGAAAGACCTAGGAATGCGTTAGAAATGTTAGTAGCATTGCATTGTAGTCAGTCAGTGCGTGTGTAAGCAATCCACGAATCAAGAAGCTTACCTAGCGTTCTTCCAAAACTGTAGATCCAATACATCCTGAAATGCTACATCCATCTCGCTCAAACCTGATTCATTTGACCTAAAGTATGAGCGAGATAAAATTATACTCTGAACCGGGAAAATCCCCAAACCTCAACAAAAGCTTATTTAGTGTGCATTAGTTAATTTAAGAGTGCAAGTGCAAGTGTAAAATATTTCATGTCATTCGCTTCATTCAGTGTTTTGTTTAGCAGACGTTTGCCTGTAGGCACGTATTGAGTCAATTGATTTTTAATAATAATTGAAGGTAGAAAACTTTTTCAAGTTTCTACCTATGTGCGTTTAACGAAAGGGCATTATATTTTTATTAAATATTAATCTTGTTTCTATTTTATTCATAAGGCGCGATAGATTCTGTGATTATGTTTGTGTGTATCTGACCTGGGACTCTGGCGAAATGAAATGTACAATTTGATAATAGATAGCTAACATAATTCATGAAATAAGGAGTCACTTGTTAAAAAAACAAATATGGGAATATTATTGTCGTGCTGTGAGGTAAGTACCTACCGTATCCAACCTTTCAAGTTCAAAATACACCCGCCAAGAAATACTTACCTATGTAAAGTTTTCCTATAATAATAAAATTGACCTACTTAAACGTAATAAAACTACCTACTTACTGAATTTTAAGAAATATAGACAGAAGAATAAAATGAATATTGTTTGTTAAGGTAGAGTTAAAGAATAATAATAATAAATTTATTCAGAATTTTACAAAAAGGGCACTTACAAAACAAATGTTATAAGTACAAATGTTATAAAATAAGGTAAAGAATACATGCGCCTGAACTAGGTTAATCCTGTATCTCAGGCTAAAAAAACTAATATAAACAGTTTAATACAATTGGTAAGCATTATTGTAAAATGGTTACTTATCTAAAGATTTTATGATTTTAAATATAAACTACGAGTAAGTAGGCAAGTTATTAAACAAATTATGCTGTGTTGAGAATTTTGCAGAATGTTAGTAAGTAGGTAAATGGGTTGCATTGCAACATTGTTATTGATCAAAATTAATGTAGAAAATATATGAACAATTTAAATAACACTAATGTCATTCAACCTGCTCCTGAATAAAAAAGAATACCTTGATGATACATAATGTTTAAACCTACCTTACTTTAACCTTAAGCGCTCTTGGTACAAAATAAGGCCGGCGGGTTGGGCCGCCGGGCTGTGCCGGCGGGCCGCCGGCTTTGGTGTGTAGAGGCCATTAGATTAATTAATGAAGGTTTAGCCGGTGTAAAATGTAACCTGCATATTAGTTAGGTTCCTAGGTACCTACTAAAAAGTGAAGTGACCAATATATTCGAATTGTGTTTCAGGGTAATGAAGAGGTTTGCCGCACTTGTCAATCGGGAGGATTGGCATTAGTTAATGATGAATGTCCAAGTTGCAGAATCAAACGCACATTACAAGCTGAGAGAATCGTGGTAAGTTAAATTCAGTAGGTACTTATCTATAATGATTAATGTACTTACCTAGGAACCCATTGACCTAATATTACTTTTACTACATACTGTACAGACGTACATAATTATATAAGTAGGTAGGTAATATATTATCAAGATGTTCAAACGAAACGTCGCCGAAAAAAATATAATATCCTACCTACCTACTTAGTTACCTACCAAAAAAGTACCTAGGTATTTCATCCAATGTTGTAATCTACTTTAATACCTATTATGAATCGTTATTTTTCGGTTTCATAGTGCTTGACTTAAGTTTTCTAAGTATGTAGGTATTGGAAGTTTTTTTTTTCTATACTTATGTAGGTACTACCTACTTTTCTAATAGCCATACCTAATCATACCCATAATAAGTAACTCACAAACAAAAGTGGCATTCCTTCTCACTTGGATACATGCCGAATTATTACCTACCGTAAAACACTCCAACATTGCCACCGAGGGTAATTTTGCCCGAAGACCAATTTTTAAGCAAAACTTTTAATAGCAAAAATATCTGAATACTATGGTAACATTTATTGACTTTGGTAGAAAATAGGTTTTGTGTTTAGCACCACTGTCTATTGGATGTAACGCTAACGTCACTCAGTAACTTGTTGGAACTCGTCAAAGACAGAGTGTATTTTTGCGGGCAAATTTTGGTGAAAATTCAAAAGTGGATTGTGCGTGATGAAGAAAACACAGATGAGTTTAATTTATTTATGTTGTACAAAAAACTTAAGGTATTATTATACCGTTATTGTCACTGATGCAGCTCTTGTATAACTAAAGTTATAAAGGTGGGCAAAGTTATCTAGTATTTTTGCGATCTACTATTGACAACATTGCCCGCAGTCAAACTAAGCTTAGGGTTGACACATCCGAGTTTTTTTTTTTTTTGCTAATTATTATTATCTTGATTATTTAGATAATTTATGTTTATTATTTCTTAAAAGCAAGAACAAATCTCGAATTCGTCAAAGAAAGTCAAGACGAAAGATTGGAACCAGAATGTATTAAAAATAACACGGAATAAATGTTAATACTTGCATGTGAATCTGTTGAATCAAACATGTTACTTTAAAGTTTTTTAAATAATTCAATAGAAGATAATCTTGTTTTTTTATTAACATAAAAAGAAATAAAAAGTCAAGAACAGTTTACTGAGATGTACCAACCCTATCACTTTACTAAAGGCGAAAAGCGAATTGTATGGAAAATGCTAACAAGGTCAGGGTAATTTTGCCCAACTAGCCTAACATGGATTTTGGTAGGAAACCTGTCATGGATTCGCTTTAGTTTTAAAGTAATGGCCAGTTTTGGTCATAATTCTTGTACAGGTTTTGCTGTCAGCTGATTAGAGGCCGGAGAGGAGCTATTTGCGTCAAAAATCAACGTGGGCAATGTTGGCAATAAGTCGAGATAACATTGCCCGCCTTTAAAAATAATAAAATACTTGATTTAATATTGACGAATAACAAAATCTAATAAAATAATACATGCAAAATATCCTATAGTTGCAGATGCGAATAGAAAATACTTGTGTCCCCATACAAAAAAATAACAAAAATTGTAATTATTCGAAAAATGTGGGCAATGTTGGAGTGTTTTACGGTACTATATTTCAATGATTTTGATTTGAATGTTTTTAAGTGCGGTAAAATTTTCAGGTAGAAAGACTTTCAAGGCAGATTTACCAGCCGCTACCGATTCCCCGTGACAGTAAAAAAGACGAACCAAAACGGCCTCTTTTTGGTGAATTCCGCTGTACTTGCAGACGTCGATGGAATAGCCGCAGAGCCTGGCGCGGGATTTATCAGATTTGTAAATCTTGTCAGAGGCATGTCCATGCTCATACATTTGTATGTACCGTACCTCTATTATAAGATACCTACCAAAGATGTTGGGGGTCATCTATGTAAGCTAAGCACCCCTACTTTCCTACTCCTGTACCTCTGGTACTCTGGTCTCCTACCTCCTTGCTGAGATAGATAAGGCCTACATTCACCACGCTATGCCCGGGTTAATGAAATGTAAACTCTCCAAGTTCTCAGAACATGCATGTCAGTTTCCTTACTATGTTTGTTACCTACCACGTGTAAACTATAATTTGTAAATAACGTACAAAAACTCAAGCGAAGCTGTCGGCGGGTCTACTAGTCAATACTAAATTATTTCCCTGTAAAATATTGAAAAGACTTTTTTTTTAATGGACTTTATAGTAGTAATTAACATAGACTAGTTAAAAATGATTTATTTAGTTACGTTTTTTCTGACGTGTCCATGTAAATCCCATGTGTTATGGAAATAAAGTTTTTGACTGTGATATTGCAGAGAGAGCTTCGGGCCGAGGATATAGAAGGGCGCTCCCTCGCAAGGGCCAAGCAGGACCACCCCACGGAGCTGTGCCAGATGTGCACACAGCTCGGCTACTACTGCGGAAGATATAACCCGTAGAGATACAACAATCAAATATAAATACCTACCTAGGTTACTTTACTTTATAGTTTCTAAATAATTCGAAAATGGTATAGGCCAAATTACAGGGTTGTTCGTCGTTCGATGATGACAAATGATAGATTCACGCGAGTTGGCACATCACATCTCCTCGAAGACCAAGGTTACGTTGTGGTTGTGACCTTGTAATTTTTCCTATACCATTTTGTAACTAGGTAGCTAGGTTACTTATAAATCTTATAATAGAGCCTTTACTTACTTATTTGTCAAGAACTTACGATTCTATGTATTTTTTGAGATAATTGCAATCAATATATTTCCATTTTAATAATACTTGTTAATTAATAACTGTAGGTACTTTAATTACCGTAAAACACTCCAACATTGCCACCGAGGGTAATTTTGCCCGAAGACCAATTTTTAAGCAAAACTTTTAATAGCAAAAATATCTGAATACTATGGTAACATTTATTGACTTTGGTAGAAAATAGGTTTTGTGTTTAGCACCACTGTCTATTGGATGTAACGCTAACGTCACTCAGTAACTTGTTGGAACTCGTCAAAGACAGAGTGTATTTTTGCGGGCAAATTTTGGTGAAAATTCAAAAGTGGATTGTGCGTGATGAAGAAAACACAGATGAGTTTAATTTATATTATGTTGTACAAAAAACTTAAGGTATTATTATACCGTTATTGTCACTGATGCAGCTCTTGTATAACTAAAGTTATAAAGGTGGGCAAAGTTATCTAGTATTTTTGCGATCTACTATTGACAACATTGCCCGCAGTCAAAATAAGCTTAGGGTTGACACATCCGAGTTTTTTTTTTTTTTGCTAATTATTATTATCTTGATTATTTAGATAATTTATTTTTATTATTTCTTAAAAGCAAGAACAAATCTCGAATTCGTCAAAGAAAGTCAAGACGAAAGATTGGAACCAGAATGTATTAAAAATAACACGGAATAAATGTTAATACTTGCATGTGAATCTGTTGAATCAAACATGTTACTTGAAAGTTTTTTAAATAATTTTATAGAAGATAATCTTGTTTTTTTATTAACATAAAAAGAAATAAAAAGTCAAGAACAGTTTACTGAGATGTACCAACCCTATCACTTTACTAAAGGCGAAAAGCGAATTGTATGGAAAATGCTAACAAGGTCAGGATAATTTTGCCCAACTAGCCTAACATGGATTTTGGTAGGAAACCTGTCATGGATTCGCTTTAGTTTTAAAGTAATGGCCAGTTTTGGTCATAATTCTTCTACAGGTTTTGCTGTCAGCTGATTAGAGGCCGGAGAGGAGATATTTGCGTCAAAAATCAACGTGGGCAATGTTGGCAATAAGTCGAGATAACATTGCCCGCCTTTAAAAATAATAAAATACTTGATTTAATATTGACGAATAACAAAATCTAATTAAATAATACATGCAAAATATCCTATAGTTGCAGATGCGAATAGAAAATACTTGTGTCCCCATACAAAAAAATAACAAAAATTGTAATTATTCGAAAAATGTGGGCAATGTTGGAGTGTTTTACGGTATGTATTTTGATATGATGATTAAATTTATTTTATAACTAGTACTTACTACTATTTATTATTTCTTAACTTTTACCTAACTAAAGTGAGATAGCAGTTGGTCGTATAATCGGCTTGTCAACTACCAAAAACCAAAAACATTGGCGTGATTTTACAGGTACTTACCTACCTGTAAAATCACGCCTCTGGGTTTTATGACGATACCCTCTATAATTACAGCCGTGTGAGTGAATATGTTCGGAAATATCTATCTTTACGGTAGGTATTCATAATAAATCTGTAAGGGTTAGTATATAATCAGAAATCTAGCACCCGTAATACAAGTTTCAAGCTTACCACGTGCGTGTTTCTGTGTAAATTGTCCATCAGTAAGGTATTTCTTTTATTTATTAAGTAGGTATGTACCTTTAATGTAGTGATTGGAATATGGTAGGATTTATTTATAAGTATCCTACCTATTTGATGATAAGTATAGTAAGTAATACCTACATCGATTTCAAACAAATTATCATATACCTACGAACGAAGGCACTACCTACTTACCCTAACTGCAACGTAACTGTTTCGCAAACATGAAATCGGCTCATAAATGGACAGGTCAGTGCTGTACTAAATCCTTTCAAGTTATTGTTAACTACATATTGTTTTTATTATAATTGCTTGATAAACCTATAAACAATAAAGTGGTTTGATTTGATTTACCTACTTACATTAAAATGTAACGTCTTTAACATAAAAGTATTTCTTAGTCTGTATTAAATGTATTATTGAATGAATGTAGGTATTATGTTTAACAAAGATATTTACAAACAAACAAAATATGGTTTGGTATTATTAGAGGGTTTTATCCTACTATAAGTAATTCTATATTTTGTTCGCTTAATACAATTTTCAAAGGCTTTACTTTAGTCATGGCCTGGTTCATTCCGAAAGTCGTGGATTCAAAACTCAGCGCAGATCTCTGGATTTTCCTCTTTTTAAATGTAAGTATGTTTGTGTATATTCACTTTAAAAACACGTAGGTAGGTACTCAAATACCTAAGTGCCTAACTAAATGCTAATGTTGAAAATAAAACAAATGGTCACATTATATTCTCGATTCATCTCTGGAAATTGTTAACTAGGCAAATCATACCTACATAAATCTAGTTGTAGATACGTATAGATACCTAATAACCAATAAGTGCAATGAGGTTTGTATCAAGCTTTGAAACTTAGGGAATATAAGTAGGTAATTGAGATAGTAAAAACTCAGTGTTAGACCGTGGTCGTTCCGCCATGCCGCCATTTGCCTTTATCGCAGGGTTCTTTGCTTCGAAGCAGATCTTCATTCTAACGGCATATTTATGCTGGTCTCCAGGTTCATAATAATTTATGTACTTTAGAAGTATTAGAAGATTCTCACTCATTAACCGTACCTATCTCAACGGCAGAAATTCGCACCAATTAAATCAGTTAGATTCAGTATATTGTTAGATTTGTTATCTTCTCTGTCTCATAAACTAATGATAATGAGTGTACCTTTTTGCTATCAAAATTACATTTAGGGATCATTAAGAAGGTATAATGATACCTAATATAATAAATCTAATGAGATTCCATTATAAAAACAACAACATGACAAATATCTCATGTTTACCATTAATAATAATTACCTACTATGCGTGATGAAGTTCGTAATAAACTGGCATGCAATAAAGGACCCGAAAAGTACATGTTCATCGCCTCAACAGAACTTAGGCTTGAGCTCGCTCGGAGCTGCTCGCGGCTCGGAATTAGCGTCCTCGTGAGAACTGACCTGGAGAATGCGCCGGTGCAGCCCGCGCGGCCATCCTCGCCGCGACGCGAGGGAGTGCTGCTTGACGCAAACTGCTCCTACGCTGACGTCTTTCTCAGCAGGGTACGTAAAAGTGTGCTTTTAGTCAGCTGGCTTTTGAGACCAGCGCGGTGCTAAAATGATGGATAGCCAAAAAGCATTTATTGCGATGAGACGAAGGAATGACCCAAGTTATCAGGGCTATCCTTAGGCTGATGCTGTTGAACGGATACGGTATGAGTGTCAAGGTATCTGAATTGTTACGTTTTGTGGTAAGAAAGATAATGTAATGTACAGGAACATTAGACTACACTTTTACTGTCACCTAATAACACACTGATGACTGAACACGTCACTGGAGTCGTTATTAGGTGTGCGCTGTCGGATCTCTCCACGCTAGTCAAAGACTTCTTAGTCGCTACAATCTTAACAGAGAAATAAAATCACCAATAAAGAACTTAAGAAGAAGATGAGCCGAGTAGTTATGGTCTCCATGTTATGGATAGTGATAGTAGTTGTGGTCACTTGTGGTACACTTAGGGATCTGGCGCTATGCCTCTCGTCTGCCTTTCTGATACTTTCCACGTTTCGACGTCTGTGAAGGAGTTGTGCCAATAATGACATGATCCTCACCTCAGGCGTCCACCGGACTATCCTTCACGCAGCACTACGTATGGCTGATGCTGGCGGATGGAGTAAACGCGACGATTGATTCGCTAGCGGGCGATGCTCTGCCGGACTCAGATGTTACTTGGCTGGCAGAGGACGGGATGACGGAAGCTTATCGTGTGAAGGTAATGAAGTATCTAAGTAGTGTTATTTTAATGTAATGACAGAATATGGTACCAAATTCATTCAAGATTTTTTTTCAGTCAAATGTTGTCTGACCCCGAAAACTACCGCAGGCTTTTGTTTTAGCTAAGGATGTACGCAAACCAAAACTATTCGGGAAGAAAGTTAATCTTATTACCATTCTGATATTCTCGTCCCTGAAAATATTAAAACAGAAGATTTAGACGTACCTACATGAAGCCTAAGCCATAGCTAAGTACCTATATTATAGTATTTGATCTTGTAGGAGAACCAACGACTGCAGAAGTCTCGTCTGCCCGTGAGCACGCGCGCTTCGTTTCATGAGCTCAAAGTCTTCTGGACGAGAAGACCACCAGCGCCACAGAGAAGGAGGGATTTGGGGAACATAACTCTATCGGGCGTCGCCGTGGTAAGGGAATACCTCATTTATTTGCTTTGATAATACGAGATGAGGCGGTCTGTCTGTTTACTTACCAAGCTACAGGTTATTACATTATAAATATATTAGATCGGAAAGGTTTCGCAGGGTTGCTAAAGCCCATCAGTGTTATTTACAAACTACTTTTTCGTTTTGACTTGTTTTCAGAGGAAAAGGGTATGATATCATTAATTACGATTTATTTTACATCTTTGGCCAGGTAACGGAGCCAACAATGTTCCACGGGTGGGACGACCTTTCGCACAGCCAGCTGGACACCTTCCCTAAATACTCTCATCCATTAATGATGCTCATCGCTGAAGACTTAAACTACAGGTTAACATTTAAACCATACCATTACCACGGGACTAGATGTCGCTGTGTAAAATTGTCCAGTAATATTTATTTTATTTATTTACCTATTTATTATTATACTTTTTTAAACACTTGTTAAATTCACACCCACTCTGGATTTAACTAAAATGGTGTGCTTAACTTAAATAAGTACCTACTTTTAAGCCTTAAAATAAGTTGATTAATGAGAAGAGAGAGACAGAGAACTATAGATAGATAGGTAGGTAATAGTAGTATGAGAATAAGGTAACTTCCATAGATACAACCTGCGCCAGGTGCAAGTCTACGGAGCTCAGCCGGAGAACGGCTCGTTCCACGGCGCGTCAGGAATGCTGCAGCGACGCGCGGTCGTCGTCGGCGTATCCATCATCTTTATGCGCTCCGACCGCTGGAATATCATGGACTTCGTCGCTGAGGCTGGCGAGCTAAGGTGAATATTTTTAACTAGGCGTAGGTATTTTACATACCTAATTGCAGATGGCTTATCTTATACTAGCTTTCCGCCCTGCGGCTTCGCCCGCGTTTTACACTTTCCCGCAATTTTCTTTGCTATATTATAGCCTACTAGCAGCCCCCGCGAACTTCGTCTCGCCATATACTTTTAATTGGAACTATATCCATACTAAATTTCATCGAAATCGAATTTTCCCACGTAAGCATATATTTTCCCGTGGAAGCATGTATTTTCCGCGGTAAAAAGTCTCTCGCCATATACTTTTATTTGCAACTATCTTCTGCATACTAAATTTTATCTAAATCGATTTTTTCCGCGTAAGCATATATTTTTCCGCCGAAGTATGTATTTTTCCGCGGTAAAAAGTAGCCTATGTAAGGATTAGGATATTACATTACATTGACTCCCCCCCCCCCCACTCCAGTGACGCTTACATGGAGTCTACATCGCATGCTGGCTAGCTGAGCGCGGTGAGCGACAACCTCTAGACTTTTTTCAAATAATTGCATTTTTAAACTCGTGATATCTTCCGAATGAAATGTCCGAATTGAATAATTCAAAAAGTTATAAAAAGGTATTAAAGCCGTCTTGAATACAAAGTAATTTATTTTGATAAGGATTAATACCAAGGTACAAATGAAGACCCTTTCAAGAGGCGGCATATATAAATTAATATTTTAGAATAAAAAACTGCTTACTGTGACATAACTATAATATTTAGACATATGCTGTCGCGACATTTTTTGTAGATAATGATGAGTTCTGCAAAGTCGTAGTACATGATTTTGTTCTATCATCAATAGTTTTCGCAGCGCACGCGACGTAAGGAATTTTTCAGGTCATTTTTTTACACCTTATGTTACATTATTGGAGTTTTAGTAAGGATCCCTAATTTTTTTTAAAATATAATATAGCCTATGTTACTCGGGGATAATGTAGCTTTCCAAAGGTGAAAGAATTTTTGAAATCGGTCCAGTAGTTTCTGAGCCTATTCGTTACAAACAAACAAACAAACAAATCTTTCCTCTTTATAATATTATATATAATATATATATAGTATAGATGTTACTCGGGGAAAATGTAGCTTTCCAAAGGTGAAAGAATTTTTGAAATCGGTCCAGTAGTTTCGGAGCCTATTCATTACAAACAAACAAACAAACAAATCTTTCCTCTTTATAATATTAGTATAGATATAGATATAGATTTAGACAAAGACAAACCCTTTCGACTGGAAGTGGGATCATGCTGGTGTGTTGCTTATTTAGGTACATTCGATTTCGATGCAAAGAAACTGTATCCGTGTACATCATGATGTACTCATCCGTAGATGTTCAAACTCAAACTCAAAAAATACCTAAAAATCGCTAACCCTACAAACTGTGAATCTTCATTACAGAGGTATATTCATCTTCCGTCAACCGCAGCAGTCGGCAGTAACGAATGTGTTCCTACTTCCTTTCTCTGCCGGCGTGTGGGCCGCGCTGGGCGGAGTGCTGGCGGCCACGGCGGCGCTGCTGGCGGCGCTGGCGAGTCGACTGCGCCGCTCGCACCCTGACCTCGCCCAGCTCACGCTGCTCGAGGCTGTGACATTCTCCATTGGGACTATTTGTCAGCAAGGTACCGCTACTTACTATATATATAATGGCACTGGTTTGCTGCGTAACAATCCTTACTTATTTTATAAATGCGAAAGTAACTCTGTCTGTCTGTTACGCTTTCCCGCCGATTTTGATGAAATTTGGTACAGACAATCCTTAGACCCTGAGACAGAACATAGCATAGGTACTTTTTATTTCCACGCGGGCGAAGCCGCGGGCGGAAGCTAGTATAAGATAAAATCATAGGTAGAAAGAGAAGAGACGAAGATAATTAGGTATTTAGAACACTTGTTAGCGGTGTAGTTTTTCTCTTTATGGCTGTATTATTGGGTACATTTCTTGATTAGGAAGTTTTCTAAACATGTTTGGATTTTTAATTAAGTAGGATTTATAATTTTGTATTTGGCAGGAACCCACGTGTCAGCAGGTGCGGCGCCAGTTCGCATCGCTATGTTTTCCACGCTGGTCTGCTCGCTGTTTGCCTTCACGGCTTATGGAGCCAAAGTGGTAGCCATCTTGCAAGCCCCCAGCAACGCTCTACAGACCATCGACGATCTGTCTCGCTCGCACATGGAGATGGGAGTGCAGAATACGTCGTATCGGCGGGTTTACTTCGCGGTCTGTTCATTCTTCTTCTTCTTACCCTTTTCCCAGCTATGTGGGGTCGGCACAACACGTTCTCTCTCTCCACTCTCCTCTGTCAGCCGTCAAATCTACACTCACTCCTTTCTTACACATATCATCCTTCACACAGTCCATCCATCTTTTCTTTGGCCTACCTCTCCTGGCATACCCATCTACTCGCATACTTAACATCCTTCTCGTCACATGACTTCATGACTTCGCGGTCTGTTCATGTTTAAGAATAATTCATTTCAGGTCCTACTTTCAAAATATCTAGTTTGCCTAGTCATAAATTTATAATATACGAATTGTTATAACTTCAATTATATGTTATCTACGTATAACATTGTGTGTAGGTTACCTCTACCTACAACTACAAAGAATCACCCCGGGAGTGAGTGGTGGAGATAACTCGATGCATCCAGCGAGCGAAGGCATGTCATCTAATGCAAGACACGAGTAATGCACCAGTGTAGCGGTCAATTATCAAATCTATTGACAATTATGCAGGAAAGCCCTGAACCCGCAACTCAGCGTCTGTATCGACGCAAGCTGCTGCCTCACGGCGAGGCGGTCTACATGAGCGCAGTCGACGGGATTGAGCGCATGAGGCAAGGAGGCTTCGCCTTCCAGGTACCTTCTATGTTAGAACTGACAGCCTCCAGGTTTATTATGAACGATATCCTAACATTACCTACCTATAGCATCAACTCACGAGAGTATTTTAAAGGGTAGGTAAAGCCAAGGGGGCGAGATGCCTTTTTGAAGTGCGAGTAGGTATATTTAAAGTGCCTAATCCGGGTCTACGCATGTTTGTTTCATAAATGCCTTTTAATTAAGAACACCTTTAACATGGTTGCCATAAAATAACCTTGAACTTGACCTTTGCTAGTTCTTCTTTATCTTGGCAGTCTCGTGCCTCGCAAATACTTAGTTGCTCAGTCCTATTTCGAATTCGTAATAAGCTGAATGTCAATGCGACGATTTCAGGTGGAACACGGTTCGGGGTACACAGTGATCAGCCGCACGTTCACCGAGCGAGAAAAGTGCGGCCTGAAGGAGATCACGGCGTTTCGCCTGCCGATGTGCGCCGTGCCCCTGCGCAAGTATTCAGGCTATAAAGAGCTGTTCGCAACCAGGTAAGCTCCTACAATGACCTCGTAAAAATATTTTAATTCACTATTTTCGTGTCTGCAAAAGCGTGGTGTTTAAAAAGAAGGAATTTAAGAAAACCTTAAAATAAAGATAAAAATGAATTCAAAAATTGCGACTCAGGCTCTGCCTATTTAGCGATTTTGTTTTTATGTTTTAAATCCGCATCTACAGAACCACCACGCGCCGAAAAACTGAGCATGGGTTAGTTAGGGACATACAAGAGACACGGCTAATGCTTAGCAGTGCCGTGGATAAACCTACATCTAAACAACGTAACACGTGCAGGTTGCGTTGGCAGCACGAGGTGGGGCTGATGGTGCGCGAGTGGCGTCGCTGGGTGGCGGAGCGGCCGCGCTGCCCCGACGGCGGCGCCGGCTTCCTCAGCGTCGCGCTCACGGACGTGCTGCCGGCTTTCCAGGTGACCTGCGCTTACTGTTATAATAGTTTATGAGCTCTGCCTCACTAGGACGTAGGAAACGTAGCCGGCTATGTCTCCAAGCAGTTTATATTGAATAGGGCGATTTGAGTGATACATTTCAATATTAACTGGTTGGAGACGTAGCCGGGCTACGTAGGTAATACCTATGTCTTCTTACAAATACCTTTCCTAATATGGCATCAATTCTAGGTATAACTAGGACCACCCAGTACAGTAAAACAATCAGATTTTTATTGTTGGTTTCACCACATGTTTTTTGGCATTAGTGGTCACATATTTTTGCGCCGCTCATCATGGTCATATATTTATGGTGTTGACTGTACATTGTAGATCCTGTGGTGCGGCGGCGCTGTGTCCTGCGCGCTGCTGGCCGGCGAGTGCGCACTGCACCGCCTGCGCCGGCGCAAGCACAAACAACGGACGCAGTGACGGGGTTATCTGTGCGAGACACACATGATCTTAGTCTTAGACTCTTGTGATTTGCAATTACTAAGCATTATGTAATTTATTTATCGATAAATAATAATACTTCACTTGTGGTCGTCAGTGGAATAGACGCAGAGGGTCGCGTTCTCAAATCTGCCGTTCTTGTGGTAATCGTGTCTTTCAATTATAAACAGGCAAACTTTTCGCTCAGAGAAAGGAAAATATTCTTCTGAGTCCTTTTGGTAATTTTTAACGTCTAACCTTAACCACTTCTACCTTTATTATTAAGAACCCGTAACACAAGCTTACCACGGGGCTAGATATTGCTGTGTGAATAAAGATATTGCTGTGTGAATAAAGTTGTACAGTAATATTTATTTTTTAATTAATGCGGTATCAAAGTTGTTATCTACCCATTTATTGATAATCATTATGTAGGCTTTGATTATTTAATAGTTCTTATAGGCAAATAATGTAAGTAACATGGACTCATAATGAAACCATACACAGAAAATTATAATCAAACATGTTATTACAATGTTATTACATTTACAATAAAAACCCAAAATGTGTTTGATAATCACTTTTATTAATCAACTCAATATCTATATAATATGTACCAAGTTTAACTAACATTTCCAAGTTTTCTGTAGGTACATAGTGTTAGAGCAAATTGTATTTGATACAATATGCGCCATGAAGTCTAAGTGTCAACATACAAATGAGACTTTCTTGGTAAACATTTAATTATATAATCTCTATTAAATTCAAGCAGTACCATTACGGAACATTTTGTTTACAATTCTGGCAAGTTTAGAGTTCTGCCAATTCTCGTTGATATGGTCCGAATAGTTAAGACCATATTCTGTCTCCTTTTCAGAGAGAAAGGCAAATAGAGGTAGAATGAGGTTAGACAGATCGCCATGTAGATCGTCGGATGCCAGTTCCACGGCCGCAGCTAGGTATTTGATAACACACTTTACTTGGTTCTCCGTTAAAGGCTCCTTGAAGTATTTGTACTGAAAATAAGATTTAAACTTTAAAAATGTATAGATGGATAATAACTTTATTGTACCTACACTTAAATAGACAAAACAATTGTATAAGAAAACAAACTGTATGTTAGTTATTTTCCATCAGATCCTAAAAATACTTGGACAAGTCAACAAATTGTATTAAAATTGTGATTAAATAAAATATACAAAACATACAAGTTTGTTTCAATTACTTTTGCTGTGGGGTGCAGGCAAAATAAATAGAACATGCTAAAGTCATGCCCATGCTTAAGTCCTGCGAGCGAAGGACTGCCTGCGACGCAGGAGGTTGCGGGTTCAAATCCCGCCTCGGAAGAAAAAGTTATACGGTCTGCAGATATTTGTTGGTTGTTGTATAATAAAAATATAATATAAAATAATAATAGTTAAATAAATGTCGAAATAATCGTATGTACAGTTCGACAGACGATTAGAATAAAGGCTTTTTTATTTTTTTTGTTGTTATGGTGACTGGTGACTTACCCTCATGATATAAACGAGATTCTTATAGCAGTAGATGACACAAGCGAGGCTGTGTTCAGTTCTGTGCGCGCGCTCCGTCATAGAGATGACACCCAGCGCTATCACAAAAGCGTCCAGTTTCATCTCGTCTCCTCTGTGTATATTGTCCCATAACTCGCACCACTCCGGTTGAGTGCAGCTTGCTATTACCTAAAATGATAATAATAAATTAAATTATTGTTCATTTATTTATTTGCATTCTGAAGTTTATACATATAAAAAAAATACATAAATATAAAGGACTTAAAAGTACTTAATATTACATTCGTTGAGATCCTCTTTTAAGTTTGATAAAACCTGTGATAGAGGAATCTCGCTCTCCCAAAAACAATAACTTGAAAAGTAAATTAAGTTATGCTAAAGGTATTTATTTATTTGGGTTACATATTGGTATAGTAAAACCATTTCTAAAATGAACGCCCCTCTACCGAATTCTGTATTTTTTTTTTCTGTGTATTCTGTTTTTCTGTATTTCCTCTCACATGTTGAAATCATCACGGTTTTGTGGAGGGAAGTTCATTTTTAGAATGGTTTTACTATACACATTTGAACATGCGTTAGAGCACGCTGTACCGCGAGAAAAGAAAACAAGCGCCAATATTTTTCTATTATGAATATTACATATATTCATAATAGAAAAATATTGGCGCTTGTGTAATACATAGTCACCTGACACATCCATGATGATATCTCATCTGCAGTCCTGTTTTTATCATCTAATCCACTGATATCATTCAGATAGTTTGTTTTAGGAGCCCACAGTGCTTTGTAGTAAAACATATTTAAAGGCTTGAGGTTGCCAAGTTTTACCTTGAGCCAGTCTTCTTCTCTTTCTGAAACAGGATAAAAAATGTCTTGAAAACTAAAATACTAACTGGAATTTTTTTGGTGTCACATTTGGACACAAGTTCATGTTTTGTCTAAATAATTTGCATAGATAGAAAACAATAAAACAACTTTTGTATTTAATAAAGCTGCTTACCTGGTATTTCATTACTGTAGGTCCCAAAGATAGACTGTTGAAGGTCAATAGCCAAAGTTAAAGCTGAAGGGCAATTAGCGGTGAATGTATTTATCTTCCATCGAACAACATCCATAACTTTTCCAAGCATTGCTAACATGGGGGCTCTATATTGCAATAATTCCTCTAAAGAGTAAGCATCTTTTAACAGCTTTAAATGAAAGCATATACTCTCAATAGATCTCGTAATTAAACCCTGGTGTAAGTTACTCATAATTATAAGAAGTAGCAGTTTCGACCCTGGTATAATATCAAGGTCCTTTAATCCAGAAATGAACTTTATGAAGTTGTTTTCTTTGGCTGTCGAGTCTAATTTCTTGTGTATCACCTCCTGTGTGATTGTTATAATACAAGGCTCCATTTCTGAGTTGTAATAGTAGTTTGAATACTTTTTGAACATTTTCATTACTTTTATCATGACTTCTGCCTGATGTATGTTCTCAGTGGCCAACAAGAATGTTTTAGTGTAGACTTCCTGTGGGTTTTGCAGAAACAGAGTCAAAACATCGGAAAGATCTGACTCAGGTGTGGCTATAAATTTGTTAAATGTTTCTGTTATGGAGTTATTAAAATCTGGAGTAGCTTTCATATTTCTATAGTTGTTGTTAATAAAATGATCATCAAGTATAATGTACTTTGTTTGCAAATTACATTGATGGAAAGCTTTCACCATAAGAGATTCAGCAGATTCTTGATTATCAAGTTTTTCATTTACATAATCTTTCAAAACTGTGTAGAGTTTATGGCTCTGCTCTTGATCAAATAAATTAAGGTTTGCAGATACAGCATTGAGGAACTCTAAATTATGACATAATTTTTCTTTGTATATTAGAGATTGAATCCATACTTTTCTATCCTCAGTTTCAGTATTTATTTTTTCAAGGATGACTTTATCATCTGTGGAGTTTATGATATCCTGCATTTCATCTGGTTTTCTGGATATTTGCTTGATCATGTCATGAATTGGGTGTTCTGCTAATGTGTTGATATCTTTTACAATATTGCTAACTTTATAGCAGAGCTCACCGATGGTTTTTTGCATAGATTGTCCACAGTCATCAATCTCACTCCATCTACAGAATACATCAAGACTGACATCCATGACTAGTGTTTTACACTCATCTAGCATATTAGTGTTGCATAAGTTGAGACATTCAGACAAAACATTGTGATTTAAAACACATACTTTTGAATCTGCCACATCAGTTTTCATAGTCCCTTCCTTGTATGTAAGCAAGTAAATTTCAGAACCTAGGGCATCTTTCTCCAATTTGTTTGAATAGTATTCTATGCAGTCTAGAATTAACAATAGCATTACTTCTAAACGGGTTCCCATGAATTCATACAATTCATCTTGGCCCATTTGATTTAGTTTATGAGCATTAGGTGGTTCAGAGAAATACTTCAAGCATTTCTTGAAATAGTTTAGTCCTGCTGTTGCTTTGCTTGTGACATCTGGTTCATTTAGTAGATGGAGCCGTGTGATGGTTTTGTAACATGATTTAGATAAAGTTCTCAAATTGTCAAGACAGTTCTGTGGTTGGAAATATTTGAAGTTATCAATAAATGCACCCAATACTTGTAGGGCTAGCTGAGGGTAAGAATATGAAATTATCTCATGAACAAAAGGTTTCATTTCAAGACCCCAAAGTAACTCGCACATTAAACATTGTGGCACAGTGTTGATAGTCCAAATAATTGAATCAATGCCGTCTAGTTCTAGAAATTCATCAAGGACTGGCAAATTTGAATTCAAAATAATGTAAAATGCAAATTGTCTAAGAGTAACATACTTTTCTTTATTGAGGATATGATTTTTAATATACCCATTTAGCTCTAGAAAGTTTATCAGATTTTCCACAACATCAGATATTTCATCTTCGTTTCCTGAAAACAATATTGAATTCCATAGTAGTATATACTAGGTTCCGAATTTCGACAAGGATGTCGATACATGTGTTTTAGGCAGTACCTGCTTCAATGTTTAAACTTATAAGTTTTATTTTACACGCAACTTGAATTAAAAAATGTTACTGAAACTGTAAACATTTTATTACCAATAGTTTTAGAGTTATTTTTTTGACTTGAATTACTTACCGCCTTTAGCTGATAGTTGTGAGAACGAATGGGTATTATCTGCAGATAGTAGAGCGCCTTGAAATTGTGATAATTCTCGTGTAAAATTCATCTTTTATCGATATCATCCATATATTTATCCAGATGAAAATAAAAGATTCAAGGCACACCACAAAACTGTAACATTATTATTGTTTTTTTGGTCACGGTAGCTACCTATTTTCTTTTTATTTAAAGCTATTTCACTGTAAATACTTTGTGGAAATTGGCTTATCGTTACAGACATTACGATTAAATCGGGTCGATCCGACTAACAATCCGATCCAGTTGTAAACAGAAGATGATAAATTATATATTAATTTATCTTAAGATGCATCAAAAATTTTTTTATACAGTAATTGTATTTTTTTTATTATTACTGAAATATATTTTTTTGTGTCTTTCAAAATTATTATTTTAAAAATAAAATCGCTCGCATGTCACAATTACATATTTATTAAGCATTCTATCTATAGCCACAATTTATCAAAATCGCGTCGGTGTAATAGCCTAATATAAGATTTGAAATTTTGAATTGAATTCTTCTTATTTATTTATTTTCAGTGCTTGAAATTTAATTTGTAATATATAATATCTAAGATAAATATCAAAATGTTAAATTTCTGTTATGCCTTGATTATATCTGCAATCTCAATTATTCCATTTTGGTTAAACTACGAAGGTGATTTTGTATTTGATGATTCTGAAGCAATTGTTAAAAACAAAGATATTTCTAGTGATTTTTGGCCAGATGCCTTCCTTCACGATTTCTGGGGAGAAGATATACAAAGCAATCTAAGTCATAAATCTTATCGCCCACTTTCAATACTATCATTCAGGTATATTATATTGAATTTGAATTTGCACCTAATATGTTTCCTTTACACCATTTTCAATTGTATTGTGTAATTTTTTTTCAGATTTAACTACTTTGTAAGTAAAAAGAAACTTATAGCTGCACATTTCAAAGTGACAAACATTGTCTGCCATTCAATGTGTAGTCTTATAGTTTGGAGAGTGTTAAAAAAAATATTCAATGAATCTATAAAAGAATCATTTTGGCGCAGTAAGGCTTTATTAGCAGCCTTACTCTTCTCTGTACACCCTGTACATGTTGAATGTGTTTCTGGAATTGTGGGTAGAGCTGATATTTTGGCAGCAATTTTATTTTTTCTTGCCTTTTGGACTTACTGTAAAGCAAGAAAGTCAAGAAATAGGCATATGCTCTTGTTACTGAAAACAATTGCTCTCGCTGGGTTATCTATGCTGTGTAAAGAAAATGGTATTACTGTCTTGGTAAGTATTCCACTTTAATTTATTATTGTCTTCTTAGCTCAAAAGAAAGTCTATTAAAATGGTCTGATATGTAATTCTAAGTCTGTGTGTAATAAAATAGATTATGTAACTGTAGACTATTTCATTTTATCTTTTACAGGGATTTTGTATTGTATATGAAATAGTGAACAAATTGACGAAGCGAAATAGTGTTGATGTTAATGTGGTTACATCAAGGGTACTGATTCTGGTTTTGGGGGCTTTTACTCTTTTGTATGTGAGATGGCTGATAATGGGAAGTTCTAAGCCACAATTTAAACCTATTGATAATCCGGCAGCTTTTGAAGAACACCCCTTTAAAAAGGTTTGTTTCAATATCTATTAATTACCTTACTAATGATAGCCAAAATAAAAGTTTGTGTTTTATATAAGACTGAGTCCTTAGCTGTTTGTTATTTATTCAACTAAGAAAAACTTTCTTTTACAGATATTGACATTCCAATATATTTATTTTTTAAATGCTCTCTTGTTGATATGGCCTGAATGGCTATGCTATGACTGGTCAATGGGATGTGTGCCACTAATTGAAGGGATCCATGACTACAGAATACCTTTTGTATTAATGTTATATGGTTATGGCTACTTAGCACTCAATATGATAGAGTCCAGAAGGAATCTCACAACATTAAGGTATGTTTTTGTTGAAATTCTTATATCATATTATGTTTGTTGTGATAGGTTGGTAAATGTATAACTTCATTGATATTCCAGGCATATCTTTTTAGGTCTGTCACTTATATTCATTCCATTTCTGCCGGCTGCAAACATTTTCTATCCGGTTGGATTTGTGGTTGCAGAAAGGATATTGTACATACCATCAGCAGGTTTTTGCATACTTATTATAATTGGACTGTGCAGGATTATTGAAAGGAAAACGTTTAGGAAGGTCGGTAGCTTTGGTGGTGATTGAATAAAGTGTCTTTAGATTTTTCTTCGTTTTAAAATAGCTTTTTTAATTTTGTTTATAACTTGGCTGTAATATTCATTTCCAATTATGTCAGTTCGTAGTTTAGTTTATGCATGTATGGGATGATAGCTTTATACCCTTTATTCAAGTAGTTTGTATACATTGTTTTCAGTTGAAGATGTTATTCATGTTCAAGGTAACATTGCCACCTAGGGCACCTAGTATGTAAGCTAAGAACACTATTATGCATGTTTAAACTTACGTAATTTCTATTTAATTAATACCTACTTTTTTAAGTTAACAAACGCAATTAATGCAATAATAATGGAAAAATAAATTAACATTATCGTCGAGCGAAGCGAGCCGCTGTTTTATAGCATAGAAATAACCTCCCGATTTGCCTTTTTATAAACATAGACCATCTATCATGTTAAATACCCATAGGATATATTAAACCAAACCGTTATTCCGTTTGTTCTAGGCAGGGCAGTGTTTCTACTTCCTCTTACTGATAGCATTCTCGCTGAAGAGTTGGCAGAGATCTCGGGAGTGGAAGGACGAGTACAGCTTGTTCCTGAGCGGACTGTCTGTCTGTCCGTTGAACGCTAAAGTGCACTACAATGTCGCGAAGGTGGCCGATGCTAGACAACAGACTGACTGGGCTTTACAAGAGTATAAAGAAGCTATCAGGTACACATTATCTTGAAATTATCAGCAGCTACGGTACAGGAAAATAACTCGGACATTTTGATAGATTTTTCTGTGATAAGCAAAATTTTCCCGGTAAATAGTAACATTGGTTGAAATGTATTTCTAGTTAGGATTACTTAAACTATCTGCCATAAGTATTAACATATCGTCTCAATCTGCAAATTAAATTAAAAAGAAACAAAAATGGAAGTGAAGCTTCGAAACTAGCATTTTAAATCATATAACAATCATTTAAACATACACCTGGCACATGGCAAATCACTATACAGCAGTGGTGCAGTTTAACTACATGGAAATGATTTAAAAAACAGCTCTCCGAAACTTCAATCATTGCTATAATTGTAAAATGTATGTGTTTGCAATAAATAAATAAATAGTTGTCTTTACTTATTTATCTTATCATTCCAGGTTGTATCCAAAGTATTATCAAGCTATGAACAATGTGGCGAACTTGCTGAAGAATAAAAAAGAATATGATGAAGCTGAATGGTATTTACGCAGAGCGATCAGTACGAAGTAAGCCTCATTTAGTACAATTATATCAAGTTTATAAGAATCTTTATAGAGCCATTATAACATTCGTCCTCTGTGGCGCAACTGGCGAATGTCTCCTTTCGACGCAAGAGAATCGAACCCGGAAGGGGTTCAATTCCCGTCTCGGAACAAAAATTTTACGATCTGCAGGCTAAATTATTTATAACACTTCAGTTATCTTATAAATTATTTCTGTTTCACAGATTCGATTTTCCCGCAGCGTGGATGAATTTAGGAATAGTTTTAGCAAACACGAAGCGGTACGTCGAATCTGAGAATGCCTATCGCATTGCGATAAAATATCGCAAGAACTATCCAGATTGCTTCTACAATTTGGGATTCTTGGTAAGAATTTCATTCTTGTAAAATCACCAATAAGCTGAATAACATAATTAATCATTATATTGTGAGAAAGCACTCAGATTGCGGATAATGAAACATAGCATATAAATAATAAATAAATATTACTGGACAATTTTACACAGCGACATCTAGCCCCGTGGTAAGCTCGAAGCTTGTGTTACGGGTGCTAGATTTCTGATATACTTAATATAATATACATACATAGATAGATAATTTTTATTTATACATATATAACACCCAGACACCCGGAACAAATATTTGCAGATCATACAAATAGTTGTTCCGAGGCGGGAATCGAACCCGCAACCTCTTGCGTCGCAGGCGGATCTTCGCCCGCTGCGCCACGTGACACATAATGTGACGGATAACCTAAGCTTTTCATAAGAAGCCTTCTGATAATTACAGGGAATTTAAAGTCTTATCACGAATGTTAATCCTTTCAGAATTTAGAATTGAATCAAACAGAAAAAGCACTGGAAAACTTTTTCGAAGCAATAAGACTCAATCCTAAACATAACCTAGCGTGGACTAACGTATTGGCTCTATTGGACAACTCTGGTATGTACTTTTGTAATATTTATTTACAAATAAAATAAATATTACTGGGTATTCCGAAGCTTAATATATGTCACGTGAAGCTAATTTGACGATTTTAGATTTTTTTCCGGTATGTAATTTATGTTCCAACATTACTCTTAAACCAATGATCCGAATTTGATGAAATTTGGTACATAAATATTTAAATGTCCGGGACACAGGATAGGCTATTTAAATTCTTGCTCCAGTTATGATAAGACGTGTCCCATACAAACATAATTTAACGCGGACGGAGTCGTCGGCACAGGTTATTTAATCCTATAAACTTAATCTAAATTAAAATGGTTATTATTATCCTACAGGTGAATCTTCTCATCTATTAGCAATACAATTAATACCCAAGGCGTTGGAAGTGCTCGGTGATTCTCCGTCAGTGAACTTCGCTGTCGCCAACATATACGGTAAACTGGAGAAATATGAGGACGCCGAAAAACATTTTCTGATTGCTATTAAATTGTTCGGGGAAAAAGCACACCCTATTCATTATTCTAACTTAGGTAAGAATAAGTAATAATAAATTTTCTGTATGTTCCCCCATAACTTAAACCTATGATACGATTTTAATGAAATTTGGTAGATAATGCCTGGGACACAGGATAGGGTATTTAAATTCATGCTCCTTATGATGAAAAACGTGAAGAATTTAACGCGGACGGAGTTGCAGGGACTGCTAGTTTGTAATACACAGATTCACTATCACTATGATTAATTAAATATATTTAAATTTAATTCATCATATTGTTTTTAGTTTTAACATTATTATTCTGTACACATCCATAAATCCGTTTGTCCAATTGATCTTTAGGATTTTATGGAAATAAATCTTTTCTAGGTGTCCTGTATCACCGTTGGAAAAAATTCAAACAAGCACAGGAAATGTATGAAAAGGCGTTGAACATCGATCCCAATTTTGTGAGCGCTGTGCAGAACCTGAAGAGCGTTAGAAAGTATGTTAAAATTATGTCGTCTAACTAATCAAATCATTCATGTTTATTTATTAGTAACCACATGAAATGAGAAATAAAACAATATATCACACCCAGAAGTTTTATTACCATTGTAACATCGACCTTAAATTAATAAAGAGTATTGTGACACATTTAGACACCTTGGTTAATTTACATGGGAACTATTGGGGCAATTATAACACTAAAACATTGATTTGAAATTTTATATCTGATGCATGATTCTACTGTTAAGACACAAGGCGATAAACGGACTTCTACAAAAGCTTATAACATTTATGTACTGTCACTTAGAAATCAAAGCCTTTTTCAAGATTAATCGTTTTATGCCTAATATTTAGCATTCATATTCTTGTTGAAAATATTTCATGTCAAAAAGTCTGAATGCTAACTGAATTTTAGATAAAAATAGGTTTAGTTCACTATTACGCATAGAAGCTAATAATTATGCAGGCTATTCAATAACGATTGTTTAAACCGACAATAATATCAATAATAACTATCATTAACACTGAACATGAAATGGAAAAACATAATATGATTTAAGTATTTTTGAGTTTTCCGATATTTTGATATTCGTTTGTAAATATGCCTTGATACTCGCTTGTAACATTGACGAAATATTGAGTTCAATATGATGTTTACTGACGGACAGTTTATGTATATTGATGAACTGTTAATTATTAAATGAGATGTTAAACTAACAAAACAGAGAGTGGTGAAATTAGGTCTAAATATTTAAATCACGTTACGTTAATAAAATGTTACGGTTTTCACTGTTCAAAACAGTTATACACACACTGAAATATCTAAACCATGGTTTACATTGTTAAAAACCAGTTTTACACACAAACTGATAAGTCCAAGTGTCCTCAATAGTCACATTATCGGTATCAACACTGGGCGTGTTCCTATTGCCTCCGATCGCGGTCCGCGCGGTTAGCGAGTAGCGAGGCCAAGATGGGGTTGTCTGTAGCTACGGACCGATACGGGACCGCTGGGGTCGGCTGTCAGTGGTTAGATCTCGGCTGTAAGGTGTGTTTGATGTCGAGAGCCGTGCGCGGGTCGCGGAGCGCGGCGGCCGCGTGAGACAGCTGTAGGGCGCACTCGGGGCCGGCGTTGGGCGGTAAGGCCGCTCTTTCTCGATCTAACGCAGCGCCTACTGATAGTAACAGTTCGGAGAAGCCTAGAGATATCGCTGCTCGCCGGAGACGATTTAGTTCCTGGGAATAAGAGATATTTACTTGAGACATTAAGTAGCCGTGTTGGCTAAGTGGGACTACACTCGACTTTCATTGCGAAGGTCGTGGGTTCAAACCCTGCCGCGCACTTCTGGATCTTGAAAACTTTATGTTGGTTTTGAAAACATGTGCTCTAACGAAGATGGCAAACATCGTAAGGAAACCGGCATGTTCTGAGAACTTTGAAAACTAACCGGCACTTCGCCAGCGTGGTGAATTACGACCTAATCTCTCTCGTCAAGAGTAAAGTCCCTGTGCCTCAGCAGTGGGAACGTAAATGGGTCAATTTTGTTATTTCTTTGCACTCTTTCCATCCAAAGGTTGCCTGGAAGAGATCGCTCTTTAGCGATAAGGCCGCCCATTGTACTTGTTTCTTTGTTGTATTATGTAATTTTTTTATTTGTTTTGGTGTACAATAAAGTGTTTTTGTATTGTATTGTATGGGTGATGATGCCGTTGCTAATACCTTGTATAGATGTTGCGTCTTATCTGGCAGTTTCCTCGCGTGCCGCAGCACCTTCTGCACGTCTGCGAGCAGCGCGTGCGTGTGCGCCCACGCGCAGCCCGACCCGCCGCTGTACGAGCGCCACGAACGCACCGGGAACGACTCCGCTGGAACATCACAACATATCTTTTATTTACATCATGCATCTTCAACATTTTTGTTGCAAGGGCCAAAAATCCATTTTTCATCGCCTGAAGGGCCGCAACCTGGTAAAATAAAAAAGAGTACTTAAAGGACGCCGATTTCGATTAAATGTACCGACTGGATCCGCGAAAAGATAATAACGCTAATAGAGAAAACGCGAAAAAGGGAACTGTGAATAAGAAGTTATTACTGTTATTAAAATATTATAATTTGCTTTGGCCTCCGAGGCCCGCAAGAAAAGACCCGGCGGGCCGCGGGTTGAAGACATGTGATTTACATGAAATCTAGCCCAGCGGATTAGCTCTTTGAAGTGGCAATGGGCTGGCTATATAGCGAGGAGAACGGATGGTCGATGGGGACGAAAAGTTTTCGAGTAGAGACCACGGATCGGAAACCGCAGCGTCGGACGTCCACCAACAAGGTGGATAGATGATCTTATAAAAGCTGCCGGTTCACGGTGGATGCAAGTTGCATCCGACCGTAATAACTGGATGTATATGGAGGCCTATGTCCAGCAGTGGACGTCAAATGGCTGAAATGATGAGGATGATGACATGAAATCAAATTAAGCTGAGCAGTATACACGTAGAGATAAACTATTCTTAAAATGGACGCCCCTCAACCGCGGTTACAGATAGGTACATGCAAAAAGGTGTATAGATACAACACACATAAATTGATCTTTGTCATTGGATGTTCCGTAACGAATAAGCAAACGGTTTAACTATACCATACATACAATACTATGCCTACACTGGATTGGTCGCACAACTAGTTGACGCGGATGAGTCCATGTTTTCAGTAAAGTTGTAGCACGCACACAAGTATAGTGACGCAATAAGTATTTCCTCTCACATGTTGAAATTGTCACGGTTTGTGGAGGGGAGTTCATTTTATGAATGGTTTATCTCTACCATCAGTAGAGCCCTCCTCGCTGGGCCCCAGCTGGTCCAGGGGCCCGAGCCAGGGCGCGGCGGAGGGGCCCCGGCGCATGACGCTGAGCAGCAGTACTATACACGTACCATCAGTAGAGCCCTCCTCGCTGGGCCCCAGCTGGTCCAGGGGGCCGAGCCAGGGCGTGGCGGAGGGGCCCCGGCGCATGACGCTGAGCAGCAGTACTATACACGTACCATCAGTAGAGCCCTCCTCGCTGGGCCCTAGCTGGTCCAGGGGCCCGAGCCAGGGCGCGGCGGAGGGGCCCCGGCGCATGACGCTGAGCAGCAGTACTATACACGTACCATCAGTAGAGCCCTCCTCGCTGGGCCCCAGCTGGTCCAGGGGGCCGAGCCAGGGCGTGGCGGAGGGGCCCCGGCGCATGACGCTGAGCAGCAGTACTATACACGTACCATCAGTAGAGCCCTCCTCGCTGGGCCCCAGCTGGTCCAGGGGCCCGAGCCAGGGCGCGGCGGAGGGGCCCCGGCGCATGACGCTGAGCAGCAGTACTATACACGTACCATCAGTAGAGCCCTCCTCGCTGGGCCCCAGCTGGTCCAGGGGCCCGAGCCAGGGCGCGGCGGAGGGGCCCCGGCGCATGACGCTGAGCAGCAGTACTATACACGTACCATCAGTAGAGCCCTCCTCGCTGGGCCCCAGCTGGTCCAGGGGCCCGAGCCAGGGCGCGGCGGAGGGGCCCCGGCGCATGACGCTGAGCAGCAGTACTATACACGTACCATCAGTAGAGCCCTCCTCGCTGGGCCCCAGCTGGTCCAGGGGCCCGAGCCAG
Organism: Chloroclystis v-ata; assembly: GCA_963691955.1. Classification (NCBI taxonomy): domain Eukaryota; kingdom Metazoa; phylum Arthropoda; class Insecta; order Lepidoptera; family Geometridae; genus Chloroclystis; species Chloroclystis v-ata. The sequence goes on from OY829905.1 coordinate 12,039,136, forward strand.
GGCGCGGCGGAGGGGCCCCGGCGCATGACGCTGAGCAGCAGACAGGAGCGGCGCGCGCGCGTGGCCTCGCACCAGGCCGACAGCGTGCCCCACCACGACGCACCCAGCAGCACTATGCATGCCATGCCTTCTACCTGCAACGTGTTCAATAATTATTTTTTTTAACTGTCTTTAAAGTGCCTCTGAAGAACATCCTTTATTTACACCTCAACATCCTCTTGCCTGCGACGCAAGAGGTTGCGGGTTCGATTCCCGCCTCGGAATAACTATTTGTATGACCTGCAAATATTTATTATATATATTTAAGTATTATATATATTAGTATATTATTGTAAGTATTAGTACACCCCTGTCTTACTTAAATACCATCTCTCTTTTCCATCCAAAGGTTGCCTGGAAGAGATCGCTCTTTAGCGATAAGGCCGCCCATTGTACGTGTCTCTTTTTGTGTTTTATTTGTGTGTTGTGTTATTTATTGGTGTACAATAAAGTGTTTTGATTTGATTTGATATTTGTTCCAGGTGTCTGGGTATTATATATGTATAATAAAAAATATGTATCTATGTATGTATATTCTATTAAGTATATCAGAAATCTAGCACCCGTAACACAAACTTAGAGCTTATCACGGGGCTAGATGTTGCTGTGTGAATTGTCCAGCAATATTTATGATAAATTTGTTTATTAATCATTTTACTTGCCTTTAGAGCACCATGTAAAAGAACAGTGAAATTTGGCACTTTGCTAGGATCTGTGACATCTTCTTCATTTGTTGAACCTTCTGTACTAGAAGAGCCTTCCTGTTAACAAATGGAATAAGTTAGTTTTGGTTCAGTGGACACAGCAGACAAAATATTTACAGTTAAGAGGCCTATTACGTGAAATCGCGAAATTGTTCGGTTTTCTCGTCCTAATTCTATGGTTTGCGTTAGTTGTTTGATATTACAATTACATCTTTATAATAGTTCGTTTTCTCCTCTACAAAAGTAGTAAGAAACATTTTAGATAACTTGTTTATATATTGAGTAACTAGCAGCCCCCGCGAACTTTGTCTCGCCATATACTTTTATTTGCAACTATCTACATACAAAATTTCATCGAAATCGAATTTTCCCACGTAAGCATATATTTTTCCGCGGTAAAAAGTAGCCTATGTTAGGATTAGGATATTACATTACATTGACTCCACCCCGTCCCCCGTCCCCCGTACCCCAGTGACGCTTACATGGAGTCTACATCGCATGCTGGCTAGCTGAGCGCGGTGAGCGACAACCTCTAGACTTTTTTCTAATACTTGCATTTTTAAACTCGTGATATCTTCCGAAGTAAATGTCAGAATTGAATAATTCAAAAAGTTATAAAAAGGTATTAAAGCCGTCTTGAATATAAAGTAATTTATTTGGATAAGGATTAATACCAAGGTACAAATGAAGACCCTTTCAAGACGCGGCATATATAAATTAATATTTTAGAATAAAAAACTGCTTACTGTGACATAACTATAATATTTAGACATATGCTGTCGCGACATTTTTTGTAGATAATGATGAGTTCTGCAAAGTCGTAGTACATGATTTTGTTCTTTCATCAATAGTTTTCGCAGCGCACGCGACGTAAGACATTTTTCAGGTCATTTTTTTACACCTTATGTTACATTATTGGAGTTTTAGTAAGGATCCCTAATTTTTTTTTAAATATATTATAGCCTATGTTACTCGGGGATAATGTAGCTTTCCAAAGGTGAAAGAATTTTTGAAATCGGTCCAGTAGTTTCGGAGCCTATTCGTTACAAACAAACAAACAAACAAATCATTCCTCTTTATAATATTATATATTGAGTAATAATCATTCTCCGGATACATGTTTCGTAAAAAACGATCGAAGACCTGTTTTCTCAGCTCTAATTTGTAGATTCTAATGAATATGGGCGATAAAACTATTTTTTATTATGTTACGTATATCCTATTCTTCATTTAGAGTAGAGTACATTTTCGTTAAATGCTTTTATTCTAAAGATATACCGAATTTAATATCGACCGAAAATGCTTCGAAACAAACCTCAATAACTCCGAAGTTCTAAATCAATGGGACGTCATATTTATATCAAAATATTTATCAACATTTGCTTAAACTATGATATTAATTTTAATTTGTAGAACGGTTTTGGTAATTTTTTATGAATAAAATAAAACTACCATAATTTAGTAGTTTTTTCATTCAGCCGGCTTTTTCCATTTAGTACCGCGCGAGCGCTTGTCGAGGTCGGACCTATGTCGGTTGTTCTTGAATAAAATATAGAAATATTTCGTAAAATGTCAGTGTGTGGGACTGTCAATTGCTGTAAAAACGCTGTTAGTGTGCGTGTATGTGTTATTGCGATACTACGACCGACATAAGTTGATCCGTTGATAACGATCAATTGTTATTTTTATTGATAACGGTCAATTATTGTTGTTGCTGGCCTAAGAATTGTACCAAATGTTGCTGGCCTAAGAATTGTACCACATCATTGTCATCTTGTTTTACCTTATTTATTTGGAGGTTATGCTGTAGGATGTGGATTGCATATCTAAAGTTATCTATCCTAATTAAAAAACAACAAGGCAACTTTTTTTGGTGAAACCGTCCAACGACTAAATGTAATTATGCCTATGATTTTTTTAGATTATGACTAACTTGCCGACCCGCCGACAGCTGCGCTTGCGTTTTTACGTTATTTACTAGTTTATGTTTTATAGCCTTTTTCGATCATTTTACTATCCAATACTGAAATCATATTTTAAATCGGACCCGCGGTTCCTGAGTAGCACGTTCAAACAAATAAACAAGCAATCTCCTCAGCTTGATAATTGTAGTATAGATTTCCATAATATTTATTACAAAGAAAATATTCCGTAATTTTTTGTTCTTATTTTTACCGAGTATCCAATATGTAAACAATAAATAATGTACCTTTCTAATAAATATATTATTTATTGTAAACATTAAATAATTGTACCTTTCTAATAAATACAGGGCGTCCCAAAGTTATGGGCCATGGAGGGGAAGTACCTTAAATATCGTAGATAGTGAATTTTGCTCAAAGAAGACTTCATTTTATTTTTAAAAGTAAGTAATTCTGGATTCATAGATTTTCTAAAAATTACTTGCTTTGTCTGGGAATCGAACCGACTTACATGTAGAAAAAAAAACTCTATTTTTATGATACCAATCGAAAGAATAGCTAAAAAATAATAACTCTGCTTAAGTTATAGTATTTTAAAAGAAAGGAACAACGTGAAATTAATTATTTTAATCAAATAAAAAACATGAAAAATTTTTTTTGTAAATTAATTAATTAAATTACTTACTTTTTAAAATAAAAAGAAGTCTTCTTTGAGCAAAATTCACTATCAACGATATATATGGTACTTCCCCTTCATGGCCCATAATTTTGGAACGCCCTGTATATAAAATAACACCCCTATTCACGTTCGCACTGCTGGGATAGGGACTTCTCTCTTGACGAGATAGATTAGGCCTTAATTCACCACGCTGGCCAAGTGCGGGTTGGTTTTTTTTAATATAAAAATTAAATATTTTAAATAAGTTCGTAATAAAATAAAAATAAATAGTTTATCAAAATAAAAATATAATGGGAATTATTCAAGATGACATATGTAGATAAATGGATATTCTACATCTGTGTATGACATATGTAGATAAATGGATACCAATAAATATAAAAATAAATATAAAGTTCGAAACTACAAAAATAATACCTAAACATAATTAAAACCTTCATTAACGAAACTTTTATTTATTCAAACACAAATATACCATCTAACAAAACAAGCAACTTAAATATAGGTAATATAATTTATTTGTTTTGTTATAATTAGAATTTGTATTTAGTACGTTCAATTTAGACTTTCGAACTTACATAAAGTCCCAACATTCGACAAAAAAAAAACATTTAATTACAAACCTACACACCAAATTTCAGAAGAATCGGTTTAAAAATGAGCCCATAAGATGAGATGAATGAGGACATTTAACTTCAATAAGACTATTTTCAGTTTTATTCTTATATATATAATTATTAATCATGAATGTTTTAATTTAAAATTATGTACCTACTTAATTGATTTCAAATAATCAATCAGATTTAAAATAAATATTGATATTATTAAGATAAAACATAATTGATTCAAATATTGAAATAAAAATATCCACCATTTTGAATTTAGGAAAATATATTAAACACCTATCAATTAAATAAAAACATTAATATAATAATTATTTCGGAATGAAACTGAAAAAAAATCCACTCAATAAAATGGAATTTATTCGATGCCATTTTCTACAGATCTAAAATAATTATTAGTATATTTGTATGTTTTAGATCGACGAAGTATCAAGATCATTTAGTATTTTTCATAGAATTCGCGTGACGCGCCGGTCACGTGGTGCATAAAATATCCAATTTCGCAAAACTTCGTAAAGACACAAGGCTCTTAACATACCTTAGTAGGAGTTTTAGGTTCAAAATTTTCTCTGTTAGAATTGTTGGTTTGCACTTGAGGTATCACTAAGTGCTTGCTTACTGCTATAGGTGTACCTGTTACAATAACAAGAAATTATCTTCAGTTATATCTTATTTTATTTGTTAAGTTATTTAGTTAGTTATGTAAATATAAATTGCATATGTAACAATATCATGTAGGTAATGTATGACAATCGATTTTACAGTGAAAAGAGGTTTTCTCACCATATTCCAAGACCATACCTTATAAAACAAACATACATAATGTACATTATAAATATGAATATTACCTAGTTCTTGCTGCGTTACAAATCCAACAACATGAATCTGGCTAGCGACTGCATGCGACTCTGTTTGGTTCTCATCAGGAATGGGTTGAGGGGGTGGAAACAGTTGCACACGCGTTTCTAACTGCCCACATTTGAGGGAGCACCAGAACTCTTGGAAATGCTGCTCACACATTCTGGTCATTGCTGCTACTGCCTGGAACAATAAAATGATTTCATCTGATGTAAATTCAATTTACTAGCATTTATTTAGAAGCATTTTATTATTACAAATACAAATAAAAAATACAAAAACGTTACTACTGTTTTTTTTAACTATTCAGTTAAAAAAAAAACAATTTGGTTATGCATATAATTTGTATTGTTAGAAAGCAACACATATTTTAATCAGGTAGACTTAGCTTTACTTACAAAACTTAATTCATCAGCATCAAACACAACTATATGTATATGTATAATATATATTTATTATTTTCTCAACTTACACCAGGCACCGATAGATGATCAGGGCAATAGATTGATCCTCTCACAGCAGAAGTATTTCCATCCAAAGTGTTTGCACACATGTCTATAATTTTCTGATAAAGAGGCATAGCTGAAATATATCAACCTTTTAATATGTTATAGAAAACATAACTGAAAATTATCACAATACTATGATGCATCAATTATAGTGTGTTAAGCCAAACTCAAATTTATATAATATTCAATGTAATAAACTATATTGTACATAAATAAGTTCAGAATTTCAGAATCACAACTGCAACATGCTTAAATGCAATATATTAAATTGTGTTTCTGTATACTTAAGTTTTCTGTTTTATTATGTTAAGTTTTTAAGTAATACTTCTAGTGTTTGTTTTTGATTGTATTTATTCTGACCTTGTTGTAGGCATGAATCATGGGGAGATACAATCGGTAGAATGTGTATCTTAGCTGGGTAAGAAGGAGGTAGGGGTAGAGCTTGAATGATACGGCTTCTGCCAATGGGCCCCACACCTGTGCTTCCATCTGTAATCTGTAAAAACCAGATAGAGTAAGCTATAAGAAATGTAATTTTGAATGTACATTATTTATAGTAGTTTGTAGAGCAAATATTATTTATATACACAATTGTCAACATTATTTATAATGGGTTGTTTGTTAGTATTTGACAAAAAACTTGCATAACAGATGAGATTGAATTTGGATGTATAAATAAAATAACTTAAAAAAAGTTAACATTTACTACAAGATATAAACCTCTTTCTGAATTATAATAATTGAACTTAAGTACTAGAGCAGGTTTACATAAGTAAAACAATAAAATAATATAGATCTTACCAGTATAATTTGCACAGGTGTTTGATATCCCCATTCATTCAAAATCACCTGGTTAACTCCCAGCAGTGCATTTTCAATGCATGTTTTATCTCCTTCTTCCAAATGTGGAAGTTTATTTCTTATACTATCATAATCCCGTGTAAATGGTACGATTACTGAAAATGTTACAAATTAAACCATAGGTATTGTTATAGAAAAAGAAAGAAAATAAGATGTAGATAGATATAAATCTAACTTAAAAATTGGAATACTATGTCTAATGTGCATACAAACCTTCGTAGTTCGAAGAGAACGTTACTAACGCGACATATTCTAACTTAGCGTGAACATTCAAGTGGTCTAAAAATGTGTTTATTGTCGCCGATGCAATTGTGTGTCTTGTGTGATTTTCAGGCGCATCTACAGAATTCACCGGTCGCAACATTGACAGTGATACATCCAAAAGTAATAAAGTAGGCATTTCGAAGATTTCTTATATAAAAATGGTAATGAAAACATTCACAAAAAGCAACAACAACACAGCCGAGTCGGAATTTGAAGTATTTTGAACTTTTGAAGTTGACTGATACTGACATTGAGATGAAGCACGACATAAAATTGACAATTAGACATAATCTGACATTGACTTTCCGACATAATTTTGTTATTTTTTCACAAACCAAAAGAATGGATTTGATGCGTGTAGCGGAACGTTTTGTGCGCGGCAAACATAATATTACGAGTATGTTTCAAAATTTAAAATGAGAGCCCTCATAAAGTTCATGTCTTTGGAGAAAATCGACACATCATAATTGTATAAGACAAATAAGATAAGATAAATACATTTCTTGTTATTGTAACAGGTAGGTACAACGATAGCATTAAGCAAGCACTTGGTGATGCCTCAAGTATACCTAAGTATGATAATGATATAATGATTGTATAAATAATCATAAGTGACTATTATGTTATAACTAGTATAAGCAAAAGCAATACCCACTCGATTATGAAATATCATCTAAGTCAACTAGATTTAGATGTGTCTTGTGTGCTTTGTTAATGTTCTAAACTTTTTATGTTTTATAATTAGATACAAGTTACGGACTATAAATTGTCTTGTTGATAATTATTTGTGTAAGGTAAGGCCTACTTATACATAATAAAACGTACTTTTATTACATTTTTAAAATTTTAAGTTAATGTCATGGAACATAACATAAACATTAACAAAGTACCCGAGAACAATAACAATCCTGAAGAATATGAATTCCGTTACAATTTCATCAACGAGCCCTGGGACTACCGTACCAGAAAAAGCAAAATTGGAATCGTGGTGTTACTAGTTTCCATATTTGTGGCCACCATGGCTTGTGTTGCTAACAACTTCTTGTGGCATTATCGAGGATTTCAAATGGATAAACATATAATACGCAGTGTACCTAATTGTTTCACATCAAAAATGGCTATGTATAGATACGTGGCTAAAATTCATTCTTCATCAACTAAAGAATTACTTTGTGTGGGCGCTGTGGTTGGCCCAAATTCAATTTTGGCCAGCGGAATCTGTTCAAAGTCAGGCCCTATTCGTGTCTATTTAGGAAGTCCTATGATGTAAGATTTGCCGATACTTTTTTGACTACCTACTCTTTATTATTTAAAATACTAGCTGCTCCCCGTGGCTTTTCCCGTGGATTCATAGATTTTCAGTTCCTGGGGTAAAAATAGACTTTGTTATTTCCTCAAACGATTTTAAGGTAAGTATATCCCATAACTACAAAACAAAGAAATAGGTTTTACCGTTTAACCATGACTTAACAACAATAATTCAAACCGCCAAATGTAATTAATTTAATCTATAATTACCTATAGTCTTTCAGATATTTAATTGTATGATTTCAGACCAGCGTGCAAAAAGTCGTTCTCAATCGACACCGTAGATCCTATAAGCTACGAAGGCGAACCGGAAAAACTGGTACGCTTAACGAGCAAGGAGAATATACAGCCTTGCGCTCACAAGATCAGCATAGGAAGCGACATAAATTGGAATTCAAAGGCTCATGTAATTGGCAGGGCCCTGAGTATGGGGAGATCTTTGTTTCGTCAAACGTTAACGGTATCAGTCGAGGGAAACTCATCTAAACGAGTGAGTGCGAATCATGAAAGTATGATTTGTGTGGAAGATCAACCCCAGTGTCCTGTCAAAGTCGGGGACTTGCTGGTGCAGAATGGACATCTATTTGGTATAGCAGAACCGAGCGGGTTCATGTTGGGTTCAAATAGAACTGCTTGTTTTATCGACTTGAACACCGTTCGTAGTACCCTAAAGGAGTTGGATCCTAATATTGGATTCATTTGAAATTTTACTCACACGGTGAAACTATATAAATCTACTGTTTTGCCAAAATATCTATATTAACTTTCATTCCGAAGAAGGTCGTCGGTTAAAACCTCGCTGCGCAGCTCTAGATTTTTCTTGAAACACGTGTGCTTACTTTTCTACTGGTTTTTGTTACGTATTAAAACAATTTAAGATGAACTTATGAAGGGACTGCTATCTTTAATTTAATTTCTTCGACTGAGCTAGTCTAGGAAAACTTATTTAATTAGCACCGTTACCACGAACTGTTTTCCCCTTAATTTTATAATTTAGGACACATTAAAAAAAAACACTAATGAACGTTGGTCAAATACATAGATATTATATTCATGAGAATCATTTACTTAATGCACGGACACTAATTAACATTAAATATGGGTAAATAGAGTCATCCCTTTAGGACCTGACTTATAGTTTGTTTGTCGGTTGCGATCGGGATGAAGTACTTGGTTGCTGTTGGAGGCTGCGGCAGGCATGGACTTGACGAAGTTCGACTCGGATGAAGGGAAAGATTTGGGTCCTGAAAAAAACGGGTTTAATCGAAATTAAACTTCAAATTTAGCTTAGGTACCTATATCTTAACATTAGCACTGTTGAAACGGCTTATATCAAAAGAAACTGACCAACCAATTTTACGACAAAACACACCACTAACTTAAATAACTTATGATACTGACACTTAACTAATTTTAAATAACTTTTACGAAAGTGAAATTATAAAATCAAAGAGAAAGAACCTTTTCGTATAATTCACGCACAATATCTCTTTGATGGTTGGTGGGAAATGAGTGTAAGGAGCCAAGGTCGACCAAATCAGGGCCAAAGTACCCTTTCCAGTTCTTCCCACTCAATATCATCATCAACAACAGTGCTAATAGTAGTGCTCCAACCAAAACCATCTTCATACTTAATTACTTCATAAAGGTTGTATTATTTTAATTGTAGCATCTCTGTAACAAACAAAAAGAGTTGCAGAGATATAATGTCCAACTAAGTTAATGCCTACAATTATGTAGATTTTACATTACATTATTGTAGCCATTAATATTTACAACTATTGGTCCAACAATAATTTAAGCTTACTCTTCTAGAGAAAATAAGTTCGTTCAAAATTCAAAAATCGTACTACCAAAAGCTACGATACAGTCAATCCGCTACGAAACGCTACGGCACAGTGCTACGAGAGTAAACCATTTGAAAATTTAAGTTATAAATAAATAAAAAATAATCCATTGTATAAGTAAGCTTATAACTAGGGGTTAGTACTTAAATATTTATTGATTTTGTAACAATAATGCAAATTGCGATATATATTTATGTAGGTAAGTATGTTTACAAAAAAACTAAGGCGATAAGTACAAGATTTAAGTTTGCCACGACAAAGATACTATTGTGCCACTATTTCTGAAACGCAGAGGTACACTGTATATTATAAATTGGAATTACCTGATTAAGTACGTGACGAACGGGATTTTCTGTGATTTCGATTCGTATTGTATGTTTGTATAGAACCGAGGTCAATAACTTCAGGACCGAAGCACTTCTTCCAAAAATCGTCTTTGAACGCTAAAGCCAACACCAGAAAGAGAGTGCCAGCTATCATTATGCCCATAAGGACGTTTGATGACTTTGCAAATGCAGTTAATCTTCTAGAATTTGACACGCTCATATTCTTGGATGTTTTGTTCGCAAGTTGGAAAAATTTTGCTCGGAACATTATGCTTGCTTTGCTTTATCATTTGTGAATCTTAAAACAGAAGAAAACACACATACGTTACTGTAACAAAATAGGTACTTATTTGATGTTTGTTCTGTATAGGTAACTCAGGTAGGTATTCTGTATTCTAATGGGAATCATTAGCGATTTTCGTCATAGATTAGGGTCTTTATGTAAATGTGTATGTTTTGAAAATGTTCTTAAGGTGGCATTCCGTTCTTACCGCCCTCGATCACACGATCAGGCAACCTACTGCTTAGTATGAATTAATAAGGAGCATTAAACAATAGTTGCGACTGCGACGCACGATCGGGTGGGAACCAAAATGGTTGCATGGTCGTTAAGAATGGAATCTAAGGTTAAAAACAACTAAATAAGACCTACGAGTACATGGACGTTTCTCGGTTAATGATGATAAAAACACACTATCAATCACAGTCACTAGTTAGCCTAGTAGGTCAAACAAAGCCCGGTTTGCACTGAAACATAACGTAATTTCCATATTGATTTTCATTGGTATTATCTAATCTGTGGTTTATGACAAATTATGACAAGCTATTAGGGTCTCGTCATACGGGCGATTGGATGTCAAACGTCCACGTTTGATTTTCCAGGGGGCTGGGCTGTCGACACAGCTACATTGGAGCACCGAAAAGGCTGTGGCATTTACAATTAAAATGTTAATTTGCAATGTCTATCACCGAGCTCGCGTCATAGGCACACAGGGCTGAAACCAGAACTGACAGCCTTATTAAATTTAGAATTGTGTATTAACGATAACAGTACCTAACGAACTGCTCTTGTGATTAGAAGTCCTTGGATATCTTACCTAAACTGTAGGGTAGAAATCTATCATCTATGGGTAGATGCTAATTTGAATCATTAATAGAAAACGCTTATTAGCAAAAACTCAGCTCTTACCCATGTAATGTTGAATTAAATAATTGAACATATAAAATTTGCACTTGAAATACCTATATGGTGTTTAATGGTTAATAGTTTTTTTTTTTTTTTTTTTTTTTTATTATAATAATAAAGTATCGCCACTATTAATTTTGTGTGTGTGGGTGTTAATAGTGCTGACTTGTTAAACTTCTTACTTACAAAATATTATCTGTACAAAAGCTTTATTATGGCTCATTAAAAGCATGTTGATACAGTAGAGGGTCTACTCTCTTAGCCTAATTGCAACCCTTTCCAGCGTTATTGACAGAGTAAACCAGGTGTACTGATACAGTTAGCTAGATAAACATAGGTTTGATAAAGCACATTAAAATTGTTTAACCTATATAACGTCCCACTATTGGGCACGGGTCTCCTCAAAGTAACTATTTATAGATCTACAACTCTACATTGTACCTATAGCCATGAAAAATACTAAGCTAGACGTAGACTTGATATACTCTGAACGAAATAACACGTACATATGTACCAATACAACTGTATTTACTACCACTGTATGAATTATATTATTATGCTTCAATTAAATATGGCAGGTTAGCGTATATAACTGATTATTTGAGCAGGTTGTTCAAATAATCAGCTTTTAGGCAGGCGCCAGATAAACAATGGATGGTGGTTAAAATAGCAGGCTTTGATACAAATGAACGCAATATTACCTGTTAATGCAAGGGAAATGTTGTCGGCACGTTGCTAGTGTTACATTATTTGTATAAACTATTGTTTTTTTTAGTATCTGATTGGGTTTGTTTTGATTTTGACCATAATAGGTAAAGACAATCTAAACTTTGGTCAATAATTTTTAGCCCTTCTGGCCATGGAGGTAAATATGATTGTTCTCTGAGCAGTGATTACTTATATTCTCTTTGGTTCTGAGCTTCTGGCTTACAAAGAATTCATAGATTTTTATAATAGAGCATAGACAAGTTTTACCAGTGCTATGTTTATAATAATTTGTGTATACACCAATGATCCGTGATCTAGGCGTTATTTTCGATTCTCATCTAAAATTTGATAAACAAATTAGAGTAGGCGCGCTTTTGCGTGGAACGTCAGTGGGCGCGTGGGGAGCATTTTGCCGCCCTAGTTCAACTAACTATTTTCTTAATATGCAGTTAAAAATATACATATTTTTCTTTTAGGGGTTCAAAATAAAACATTTAGCTGTTAGAAAAATAAAGATTTATTTATTACTAGCAGCCCCCGCGAACTTCGTCTCGCCATATACTTTTATTTGCAACTATCTACATACTAAATTTCATCGAAATCGAATTTTCCCACGTAAGCATATATTTTCCCGTGGAAGTATGTATTTTTCCGCGGTAAAAAGTAGCCTATGTTAGGATTAGGATATTACATTGACTCCCCCCCCGTACCCCAGTGATGCTTACATGGAGTCTACATCGCATGCTGGTTAGCTGAGCGCGGTGAGCGACAACCTCTAGCTAGACTTTTTTCTAATACTTGCATTTTTAAACTCGTGATATCTTCCGAATGAAATGTCCGAATTGAATAATTCAAAAAGGTATTAAAGCCATCTTGAATATAAAGTAATTTATTTTGATAAGGATTAATACCAAGGTACAAATGAAGACCCTTTCAAGAGGCGGCATATATAAATTAATATTTTAGAATAAAAAACTGCTTACTGTGACATAACTATAATATTTAGACATATGCTGTCGCGACATTTTTTGTAGATAATGATGAGTTCTGCAAAGTCGTAGTACATGATTTTGTTCTATCATCAATAGTTTTCGCAGCGCACGCGACGTAAGGAATTTTTCAGGTCATTTTTTTACACCTTATGTTACATTATTGGAGTTTTAGTAAGGATCCCTAATTTTTTTTTAATATAATATAGCCTATGTTACTCGGGGATAATGTAGCTTTCCAAAGGTGAAAGAATTTTTGAAATCGGTCCAGTAGTTTCGGAGCCTATTCGTTACAAACAAACAAACAAACAAACAAATCTTTCCTCTTTATAATATTAGTATAGATAAATGAATAATTAAGAGGCACTTTGTATTTAAACCATCTCTGGAAGATAATCTTAGTTTTTAGGAACAAGTTTGTCTTAATCTAGATAAAATTAAAATTAAACATCAAATATAATTAAATTATATGCCATAGTCTTTGCTAGGATATTTTACATCAAAACAGACTTGACCCAGGTACACACAGTGGATATTGCACAGCAACTCTTGGCTTATATGACACCCTTTTTTTGACCTCTTATTTTTCTTAGATGGTCATATAGCGCATATTCCTTGGCTTTCTGAAGATCTTCTTGAGCTAGTTGGTCTTCTGGAGCTATTTGGTTCCTCAATGGTAAATTCAATGTATTGAGGCTAGATCTTCTGGTAAAATATTCATCTTTCATTTGGTCGAACACCATTAGTTGCATTGTAAAAAGGTATAATTTCGGGTTTCCCAGCGGCGCCAGTGGTTTCATCGGAACTAACATATGAAATTAGTATCAATATATCATTAGGAACAATATGATTAGTAACAATATGAAAATAAAAACAAAAAAGTTTCTAGTTGTAGTAATATTTTAACTTACGCAAGTAGGCGCGCCGTGACAAATTTGCCGCCGCGCGATACCCGGCGGCAACAATCCTCTCTTCCTGCGGCTGCCCGTGCACTGATTGAGTTCAAACTTACGACACAGGTAGATGAATAGAAGGGGGGCAACTACTAGACAGCTTGACCTTGACACGTAAATATTTGCAAAAATAATAACGTTTGTTCACCAAAGGCGGCAAAATTGACATAGACTCTAGGGTTAATAGTTTTTTTTTTTTTTTTTTTTTATTATAATAATAAAGTATCGCCACTATTAATTTTGTGTGTGTGGGTGTTAATAGTGCTGACTTGTTAAACTTCTTACTTACAAAATATTATCTGTACAAAAGCTTTATTATGGCTCATTAAAAGCATGTTGATACAGTAGAGGGTCTACTCTCTTAGCCTAATTGCAACCCTTTCCAGCGTTATTGACAGAGTAAACCAGGTGTACTGATACAGTTAGCTAGATAAACATAGGTTTGATAAAGCACATTAAAATTGTTTAACCTATATAACGTCCCACTATTGGGCACGGGTCTCCTCAAAGTAACTATTTATAGATCTACAACTCTACATTGTACCTATAGCCATGAAAAATACTAAGCTAGACGTAGACTTGATATACTCTGAACGAAATAACACGTACATATGTACCAATACAACTGTATTTACTACCACTGTATGAATTATATTATTATGCTTCAATTAAATATGGCAGGTTAGCGTATATAACTGATTATTTGAGCAGGTTGTTCAAATAATCAGCTTTTAGGCAGGCGCCAGATAAACAATGGATGGTGGTTAAAATAGCAGGCTTTGATACAAATGAACGCAATATTACCTGTTAATGCAAGGGAAATGTTGTCGGCACGTTGCTAGTGTTACATTATTTGTATAAACTATTGTTTTTTTTAGTATCTGATTGGGTTTGTTTTGATTTTGACCATAATAGGTAAAGACAATCTAAACTTTGGTCAATAATTTTTAGCCCTTCTGGCCATGGAGGTAAATATGATTGTTCTCTGAGCAGTGATTACTTATATTCTCTTTGGTTCTGAGCTTCTGGCTTACAAAGAATTCATAGATTTTTATAATAGAGCATAGACAAGTTTTACCAGTGCTATGTTTATAATAATTTGTGTATACACCAATGATCCGTGATCTAGGCGTTATTTTCGATTCTCATCTAAAATTTGATAAACAAATTATGACTATTGTTACGAAATCATTTAAAACTTTAGGATTCGTAATCAGGAACACCAAAGAGTTTAAACATAGGTACATCCACCAAAATTAAATTATTTAAGAACCTAGTAAGACCCATCCTTGAATAATTGCTGTCAAGTATGGAACCCGTACTACGATGTATATTCCAAAAGAATTGAAAGCGTTCAGAGGCGTTTTCTTTATCACTTGTCATACGCAAACAAAATGGCTAGGAAGCTTCCAAGTTACAAAGACAGGCTCACACACTATAACATGCACGAACTCTCATTTCGTAGAACTTATTTAGACCTTGTGTTTCTGCACAAAATGTTTAATGGTAGCATCGATTCAACCGAACTTGTCAACAAACTTGAAATTCATGCTCCAACCCGACTACCTAGGAAAAAATCTTATAATCTTTTTGCTACAAAACATTGTAGGACTAATGTAGGTAAACATTATTCATTGCCAAGACTCTTCCGCCAGTACAATACTCTTTCAAAATTTGAAGACATCGATATTTCTGATAAGTTGCCTAAATTCAAAAGATCTTTATATAAAATATTACTACCAAGATCTAACCAATTACCCCAAGCCTGAATAACCTTTTTATTATTATTTTTTTCTTTTTTATACAGGGTGTCCCAAAGTTATGGGCCATGGAGGGGAAGTACCTTAAATATCGTAGATAGTGAATTTTGCTCAAAGAAGACTTCATTTTATTTTTAAAAGTAAGTAATTCTGCATTCATAGATTTTCTAAAAAATACTTGCTTTGTCTGGGAATAGAACCGACTCAAATGTGGAAAAAAAAAATACTCTACTTTTATGATACCAATCGAAAGAATAACTAAAAAATAATAACTCTGCTTAAGTAACATAGTATGTTAAAAGAAAGGAACAACGTGAAATAAATTATTTTAATCAAATAAAAAACATGAAATATTTTTTTTTTGTAAATTAATTAATTAAATGCTCAAAATGTGATCCCTCTTGTCTTAAGCATCTTCGCCAATCTTTTTGTGACCCGGCTGCCTGTTGATTTTCTAATAATTTTATGGTGAACACTCAATGTGATATGGCACAATTCTGTTTGCAACGCGATCATTTGACCTTGGCTCAATTATTTTATGTTGTTCCTTTCTTTTAAAATACTATGTTACTTAAGCAAAGTTATTATTTTTTAGCTATTCTTTCGATTGGTATCAAAAAAGTAGAGTATTTTTTTCCACATGTAAGTCGGTTCGATTCCCAGACAAAGCAAGTAATTTTTAGAAAATCTTTGAATGCAGAATTACTTACTTTTAAAAATAAAATGAGGTCTTCTTTCAGCAAAATTCACTATCTACGATATTTAAGGTACTTCCCCTCCATGGCCCATAACTTTGGGACACCCTGTATAATGATTAAAGTTTCTAGTTGTTGCCACAAATTCTTATGAACTTGTAGACTTACTCTTTCATGAATCTTTATTATATAAAATAATTATTTTAATTTTATTTCAATATTAAGTTATTTTAAAGTTTTTATCTAGTTAGTTTTTTCTTTTTTTTTAACCATAAGTTTAGTTATAAGTCTCAGCCATAAAATTGTCTAAAAATAATGTGCACGCTGTGGCCCCCTGTAATTAAAAGAACATAAGTTTCGAAGACCTTGTGAATAATGTTTAGAATATATATCAATGTATCTTTTGTTGGGAGTCCTTAAAATAAATAAATAAATGATTTTTTATAGTATTATATCATAATTTTAACTTCGTATAAGATAATAATACATTTAATATCATCTGTTATAAAATATCTTGTCGTGCGTATTATATTCCGTACATTAGACAAAGCACCTATTGTACAAAGAATTGCCACGAAAATATTAAAATTACTTATTCTTTACAAACTTCAGAACAAGATGAATGAGAGTATTAACATAATCTGCGAAAAGACGCATAACCTAAACACAATTGAAATTATCATCATCCTTTTGTAGGTACCTAATATTGAACGAACAATGTAATCGCCTCATTATCATTTTATATAATTTTATATTTAGCAGCTATTCCAGGCAATTTAAAAATAGCTTTTTCTCTCTATTATGGTAGGAGTCAGTGGAATCATCATCATTTTAACAACACATATTACGTACCTACGCCGTTCACTTGGCATTCACCAACCCGCACTTGGCCAGCGTGATGAATTAAGGCCTAATATCTCTTTTCTCTATCTTTTAATAAATATATTGGCTCTAGTGTTATCAGCGTCAATCCACTGATGCGTCAGCTGCTGTTCACAGCTATCTTGTAAATAAATTGATCACGTCAGTTCTGTCTTAAATATTTTTGAAGTCATTGCAGTTTTTAGACCAGGGTTTTTAATTTTTTACAAGGAAAAAAATAGTAGTAGAATGAAACCCATTAGAAAAGGAGGGGAATATGATAAAAATGAAAGGAAAAATAAATTACGGTCGATCTGAGTTCGGGAAGTGGGAGGGGGTGGGCTTTTTAGGGGAGAAAATGGTTTATCTCGATTTGCGGTGAAACTACAAGTCCTATGAAAAAAAGTTAAATGGCAAAGTTGTAGGTAATAAAAAGATCTACAACTTTTAATTCACAAGTTTTTTACATAACGTCAAAATGTATGTGAAAAATTCAAATAACTAAGTTTTTGGTTTTTTATTTCTATCTTTTTCAAAAACATTTTATTTTCTACGAAATTTGGTGAAAACTTACCTTTTTATGCCCCAAACACACTATAATTTATTTGATTAATAATATTTATTTTTTCACCTTATTTTGACTTAATTACTAAAAAAATAGACTAATTTTCAATCGAAAATTCACGTGTCAAAATATTAGCTTTTTTATAAAAACCGGTGTGCCTTTTGTTCATTGAAATCTTTATTTTCTGATGGTTAAGAAAAATATATACATTACCTAGTAAATTTTCTCAGAAAATGCAAAACACCGAAACAAAATTTGTATCATTATGTACAATTGCATCATAAAAATGTGATTTTTGCAATTTTTATTTCATATAATTGCTTATAATCCGACTTATTGCACATTATACAAACAGTATTATTATTATTATATAGTCTGAAAAGACAAAATCACATTTTTATGATGCAGTTGTACCTAATGATACAAATTTTTGTTTCGGTTTTGTGCATTTTCTGAGAATATTTACTATCATAATGTATATATTTTTTTAAACTATCAGAAAATAGAGATTTTGACGAACAAAAAGCACACCGACTTTTATAAAAAAGCTAATATTTTGACACGTGAATTTTCAATTGAAAAATAGTCTATTTTTTATTAAATTAAGTCAAAATAAGGTGTAAACAATAATATTTTCAATCAAATAAATCACAGTGTATTAAGGACATAAATAGGCAAGTTTTCACCAAATTTCGTAGAAAAATAATTATTTTTGAAAAAGATAAATAAAAAAAACGAAAAACTTGGTTATTTGAATTTTTCACATAAGTTTCGAGGTTATGTAAAAAACTTGTGAATTAAAAGTTGTAGATCTTTTTATTACCTACAACTTTGCCATATAACTTTTTTTCATAGGACTTGTAGTTTCACCGCAAATCGAGATAAACCATTTTCTCCCCTAAAAAGCCCACCCCCTCCCACTTCCCGAACTCAGATCGACCGTAATTTATTTTTCCTTTCATTTTTATCATATTCCCCTCCTTTTCTAATGGGTTTCATTCTACTACTATTTTTTTCCTTTTTTGATCATTTTTGAAGCTAACTGCACTGGTCTATTTAGCGTCAGTACCTACTTAGGTACGCCGACTAGGCCGACTACTAAACTGACTTAAACTTTTTGCATGTACGTGTAACCGCGGTGGAGGGGCGTTCATTTTATAAATGGTTTATCTCTATATTACTATCTATTAGGATGAGGATCTCTCACTCCGATGCCCATTAATAAATCCTTAAAAGAAAACGCGATTGGCGCGGATCTTTGAGCATTTATTTTCAAAGAGCACGTAACGACTCTACCCGTAGGAAATTTCCGCTGGGGATTATAGCCGATCAGATAATAATGACCCGAGGAAGAATATTCGGCCATTTTAATATTGATGAGGGCTAACAATAAAAATATTAATAGCTTCTCATCTCATAAACAATTTACCTTATTGGTGATAGTCTAATCGACCTGACGTCGTAATTTACTACTAGGCATATTTTAATGAGTTGGCTAAATGGGAGCACACTCGTCTTTCATTCCGATGGTCGTGGGATTACTCATTTAAAAAAAATAATTATGTGCCCTTTAATAAACACGGGATCTAACGGTGAAGGCAAACATCGTGATGAAACAAGATGTTTTGAAAATAACGCGCACTTGGCCAGCGTGGTGAACTAAGGCCTAATTTCTCTCGTCAAGAGAGAACTCATTAGTTTCCCAGCTTTGGGAGCGAAAAATATTATAATCATTTTCTATGTTAAACATAATTAGATATATAAATATTTTAAAATAAATAACAATAAAAAGTTGAGATAGAAGACAAGCCTTCTCTTTATTTATTGGTACACTAGCTAGTGCATTTCATTAATATGAATATTATTTTTAACCCCATTTAGTTGATTAGATTTTCAAGCTTCATGATTATGTTTGATATTGAAAGAGATCACTCACTCCTTTAAAGAATAAAATCAAAGAAGATTCGCAATCAAGGAGTTAATGGATCTTATATAAATATTTATTTTATTTCTAAAATAATAATTAGGGCTCGTTTAATTTAGGTTTAATTGATATCAGAACTAGTTTTAAAAAGTTATGATTGAGATACAAGTTCTATTTAATGTGTGGTTGAGACCACATTGTGTTTATTTATTCATTGACAGAAAAAATCTTTTAATTCGACCGTATTCGAATCGAGACGAGACCCTTTTGCAGGTGTGACCCATTCTTTCGTTTTATGTATTTAACTGTGTTTGTTTATAAAGTATGTTATTATTTTATTTCATTAATTCTATATTATGTTAATTTTGTATTTTGTGCGAGCAGTTAATGTATGTCAGTTAGTTTTACATGTATGTGTGTATGTACACAGTACACATAACAGACTCCGTAATAGCAGCACTGAAATTGTAAATAAGGATTACGGAAACAAAGACACGTGGAGTTTCGCTACGTGCTCCGACGCAGGCCTTGAGAGGTCATTGCCAACTTTAATCGATATCCTTGCCATAAAACAACCTAAAATAGGCCTACGAATGTCTATTACACCTTTTTTCTATTAGGCTGGATATCTTTACAGGGACGTTGGGTGTAGGTACCTTCTTTGTTTTACAAGATAGGATTAGTCGTAGTAATTCCCACTCGAGGTAAAATAAGTATAATAAGGGTCAATGACATCGCGAAGAAAACCTACCGAGAAGTAAAAAGAAGTTTGCGAATCAGCAAGCGCAGTTGATGATTGCACAGATGACTTGATCAGAGTAAGTACTTATATGATACTGGTAGTTTCTGTATGAACCAATTTAATTGTTATCTATAAAGTATGAACTATTCTGTGGTAGGGTACAAGACCCTTCTATCGACACAAATGGAAAATAAAAGAATCCTATGTAAATATACTAGCTGACGCTGTCAGCTCTCATCTTGTAAGATTTCCATTTCCATTTTGGATTCTAATGTCGTAATTTTTATAGACCAAACTATCCTTAGTCACTAAACCAATTGTTAAGTGCTCACTAACGATCAGCAATAACTAAGTAAGTAACTAAATAAGTAAGTTCAACTAAATGGCTCAAAATTTCCAATCTTTTCACATCCTAATGTAACCGTTTTAAGTGTAAGGTGGCCACCTAATATTGAAAAATTAAAAAAAATCTAATAATTCACACGGCAACATCTAGGTACCGCCGTGGTAAGCTCGAAGGTTGTGCTAGATTTCTGATATTCTTGATATATAAAAATATAAATATTGCTGGAAAATTAACACAACAACAACCTCTAGCCCTGTGGTAAGCTCGAAGCTTGTGTTAAATGAGATAGGCGTGTGTTTAAAATAAACACACTTAGCATTAGCACCCCTATTCACTTTCCCATTGCTAGGACATAGGGACTTCTCTCTTACCAGAAATATTAGGAACAAAATTCAACAAAATTTAACATAATCAAATTACTTACTAATAGAACAGGAGGGAGGGGTAAAGCCCTTGTTTGACTTTAATCGTACTACGCCTAAATGCTAGCTGATGTAGCAAGAATTAGCATTTTCCACTATTGAACATCCACATGTTTGTAAAACTGCAATAATAATTAAAGTAGATAGACTCATTTAATTCCAATGTTTATGTTTATGAACGTTTTCATTTGCACAAGCGCTCGACTCCGCTGTAAACTTAAGGAGCTGTATTTAAATACGAAGTACATGATCTCAACTTTACTTGGAATATTTTATTGACTGTTATTTTTAATTAGTTTCTTTTTAGATATTACTTTAGGCGGTTAGAGAGGAGAGTGCATACGTTATTGAAAGCCCTATGAATTAATTTAGGTAATCCTTAAGACTCATTGGATAAATATTACTAGATATTATTTTAGTGACGTATATTTTAATGGTGTATTAATCGATTGATTAAATTCTCACAAAATAAGGGTCGAAATGTCTTTGTCGATACCTAAAAGTATTTCTATTTGGAGTTCTTTATTCAGATTATTTATAATCTAAATACAGTGGACATTGGTGTATATCTAAGCGGGGCATTATACCAAATTCCCCAAGAGTAATCATTGTTTGATGTGCGAATTGCGAATAGCAATAAAAGTTGTTATAGAAATTCATGTCCAGTAAGACGTAATTATGTAAAATGGGTTGTTATGATGATGATGAAGTCTGATCGTGATCTCAATCTGGATATGCCTTGATTTCGGTAACGAAGGTAAGCTTTAACTTGTGAGGTAAATCACTTTTATCGCAATTGTTCCCCGATACTTTTATAGACTTTATCAGCTTGGAAAGGGTCTAAGCTTGTTATCTATAGTTCTTTACTTTGCTATTTGAATCACGCCATTGATTTATGGTTCTAAGTTGAGCTTACGTTAACTCTACGTCACACACTGCAAAGAAAACGTACGGCACTAAACTAAGTTTGTACAGTACCTACACAAAAGTGCTCTAAACACTATTATGCAGTTACCTAATATCTTAAAGTCATGTTTGGAAATGAAATTACAATTATTCTTATTTCAATAAATTAAATAATAATTAAGCCTCTAGTCGTCCAATAATCACAAATAATGTCTTGATAGGTTTAATGTAATTTATAGAATGATTATCGGCAATGATGGCAAAGATTAAAAAATAACTACTTCTGATGTCGTTTGCGTTCTAATTTTTTTGTAAATGAATTTTTTTTTGTCCATTGTCGTTCATTACTAAAATACCGAGAAAATACCGCACACAAACATAGAGGTAAAGATTCCTTCTTATGAGCACACAAATCAGATACTTTTTTCGAAAGCGTTTTGTCTCAACAACTCATCCCTTTAAAATAATGTCTATCACTTAATCTGTGATTGATTGAACCATTTCGAGTAACATCCGATTTGAAGCGCCCCGCGGCTAAGATGAAGTGACTGTGATTTGCACTGAATTTGTCTCCGAATCTCGTTGTTTTGAAGTCCGCTGATGGGGCTCTAATGGAATTGAAGATGATGACGGTTGCGGAGGCGGCCATTCAAAGAGTGATATGAATGACGTCGGCGCATGCGTGCGGGGCCGGCTCTCAGCAAGATATAAGCACGAAGTCCGAAACCATTGGCACACAACTTTGCCGCGCCTAAACCATCGGAGAGGCGAACGAGAAAAAAATCTATCCCATAAAGTCTATAATCTATGAATTGAAGTTGAGTTTGGAAGTGAGTTGCCGTTGGGCGAAGTGCACAGAGCTCCCTCTGAATTCTCCACGAACTTTCAGTTAGTTGTTCGGAAGTTTTTGGCGGCGACGCACAACTTGCTGTGGAAGGTGAGTGATTTTAATTTTTTATTATTTTTGAAAAAAAAACTAGATTTCTTATTTCGCCATGAAATTATAAATAGTTTATAATACTTAACTAAATTATTATTAAAAATTAACATATTAATTATTTTTTCATATTATCAAAAATATTTAAAGAAACGCATTGACGACCTTGACGTATTTTTGAAAATGAAAAAAAAAAAAAAAATTTGGTAGTTTCGTAGTTAGTTTAGTAAAAAGGGTTTCTATTAACTACATATTAGAAGGTTCAAAAGTGTATTAAATACCTATTGAGATAAAAAATTTCCTAATTTTACATTTAAAAAATTACATGCCATTACCTACTTAATTAAAAATAATGTGGCAAGGTTAAAAGAACAATTTCTTTGTATTTATAATTTAACAATATCCATCTAAGCAGGTTTAGCTAAAGCATTATCGCATTTGCTAATTCCACCGTGTAAAATGCGAATCACCAAATTGGTTTAGGTATAGGTAGGTATTATGAAACATGGTGATTATGCGAAATCCGAGGCAAATACATAACTTTCCTTGTTACTGCCACATATCAAGCAGAAGTTGCTGGAAAAAAGGCTTTTTAGCTTACCTACACAAGTACCAATTCACTTCAGAATTATTCAATCAAAAGTAATATTTTAGGTTGAATGAAAATAATAAATTAGGAATTTAACCAGTTCAATTTCCTGGGAGGTCAGAGCAATAATTCAATGTTTCACCTGACTTCACTAAGAGTTTCCTGTTTCTTTAACTTAAGATATATCCCAGAAGCATTTAATTTTTCCACGAACCAGAAAACCATTGAACCGGATATATCCATTATCTACCACTATAGAAACAAAATCAAAACCTTCAATACGGAATGAGCTGTAAAGTGAATATCTCTACGCGATGTATGTAATATATACCTAAAATTAACACCTATCACCACAGAGGTTTCCCAACATCTCTAAGAACTAGAGATACGTAAAAGCGAAATGATAAAATGTTTTATATCTAAAAATGTGAAGTGACTTTTAAAGTTTTTAACGTATACCTACTCAAGATTCGTTGAAATAGCCACCGACAACCCTTTCTCGGTTCTCACCAATTAAATAAACAATATCCACGCTTTTATAGGCAACACTTGTAAAATTAATTAAAATGCTCAATTGCCAATTTTCCACACACAAAATGAAGAAAAGTGCCTTTTCATTTCGAAGACTCGCTGTCTCAATAAACTAATTGAGTTTTATTAATATTTTAGGGACGACTTTGATAACATTAGTCATAAATGAGAAGTGATTAAAAAGATTATGTATTATGATCCTGCTGTGATTAAATTTTGTTAGATATTGATTTACATACATACTTATAATAATTAAAACTTTTTCTTGTACAAAAAAAAGGGGTGTCTATTCATTAAAGAAACCGGTGCTAAAATATCAAAGGCTAAATGCGCACAAGGGTATTAATTAAATCTCTCTGAACAAAAATTTTATCATTTGCGTAAAATTTTTGGATACTAATTTAAAATACTTATGTAAAGCTAAATAATCAGTGATATAGAATAGAAAGATTAGAAATATATAATAGAATTCAACAATATCATCCTTCAGAGAAATCTCGTTTTCATACGCTTTATCCAAAACAAGCACGCGTAACGAGCTCAGAAACGTCTTATAACATTTTTCAACATAAATAATAACATGATTCTAGACGTGACTTTTTTATAGAACAAATTCATAGAATGAAGTCTTGATCTGACTGTAAAAGATTACCTACCTATAGTTTTTGAAAATACACTAGCTACATTATGATAGATATTATTTTATTCTTACTATACCTACCTACCACATTAAAATACTAACCATTCTTATTTGTTTGACGAAAATAAAATTATTTTATACCTACATTTTAAATACATGTTCATGGTCTATTAACACAGCGACATTTTAGTTCACAGTTAATTTTTTTTTACTTTTTACGCACTTGGGTACTAGTTCGACTTTATACATTTTAAGGTATCTAAAACTAGTCTTGAATAGACTGTTACGTAGTATCCGTCTTAAATAATGACACAAGTTTGCAAAACGTAATTCTATTGGTAACATTTCACCAACCCAAAAGTTACGCACTTAGTCATACAAAGCTCCATGCTCATTCAAGCCATCTTCCTGTCTTTGAATATCTTGAAAATTTTCAACAACTTCATGAATTGTCCTGACAGTACGCAGTTTATGAAATAACGTAGGTACCTAATGAGAAAAGTCGTGTGGTGCCTCATCATCATAATCATCACCCCTTTTTACGTTCCCACGTCTGGGACACAGGGACTTCTCAATTGACAAGAGAGATTAGGCCGGCATTCACCACGCTGGCCAAGTGTGGATTGCTGAATGACACATGACACTCCAAACTTTTTAAAGTTCTCAGAACATGCTGGTTTCCTTACGATGTCTTCTTTCACCATTAAGAGCACGTGTTATTAAATCACACAAAAATTGACAAGAAAAAAACTCCAGAGGAGCGCGGCGGGTTGAACCCACGACCTTTGGAATGAAAGTCGAGTGTGCGCCCACAAAGCCAACACGGCTCTTTTGTGGTGCCTACCTAAGAATAATACCGCTCACTCTTCCTGTCAGTGTCTATTTTTCATGGAATACTTAATACACTTGAGGACCTTTTTTGGAGTTAATAATGCAAGATTTAAATTAGTCGTACAGTTTGATCATATAGTGCGTGTAGAGAATGTAACTCTATTTATTTAGGTGTTTGTTGAAGCGTAGCAAAGAAAATCCCGCCCAATGCGGTCCGTAAAGTTTAGGATTGCGCCTAAAACATTTCGCCGGTAAGTGGGATTCAAAGAACAATGTGTTCTGAATAATTACTGCCCCTCGTGACATTACTTTTTCCCGTTATCACAAACTCACCGAACAAACTTGCAAACTTGCCTAGTATCTGATTGAGTTCTAGTTAGACAATGAACGAGGGTTCAATTGGAGTTGTTATTTGGGAAATTATTATCAATAAATTGCTTGGGATTCAGCTATTCAGGAAAGTAAGCGCGTGTGAAATTGACGGTTTATTTACTTCCACGGCGACACCCTGAGAGGATTTTTTTGGTACTTTTAACTTATCAAGTAAAATCCGTATCACAAGTTGCGATCTTACTACGGGGCTAGATGATGCTGTGTCAAATGTCTAGCTATATTTATTTATTTATTTAAGTAGAATAGATGAAGGTAGAAAGGGAAAAATTAAAAACACTACACAATATAAATTAGTAATAATATGCATTTTAAAAATACCGGAAACGTATGTGACGTAGGCTTGTAATTTTGATTTGATATTGCGTGATGGATCTGGTCTTATAAAACCTATCTGATCAGTCTAATAAAGTTCTAGACACTAGAACCTTTTAAGCTAGACCTATCTACCAACCCAATTTCAGATCGGATACTGTACTAATATGGAATTGAATAAATATTTCCAATATTTCGCCTGTATATTTATTTTCATGAGTCCATTGGGCCATCGCGTCCCCACGTCTTCATTGTTACAACTTTTCATTTTGTCATCCATAGGATTACCGAAACGACTGGGATCTCGTTTTCTTGCTCGTGAAAATTTGTCTTGCGACTTGTACGTTGCAAACGGGATTAAACGATTGTTCTAATTCTTCTTTATTACTCGACCGAGTTTTCTTACAAGTTGAGAATGGACTAGCATTGAAGCTTGTTGCTGACGGTACTTAGATGCAGGCCTTGATAATGATTCTTTACAGTACGATTGTTTGCAAATATTAATATTGTTATCGAAAGTTGGTTCTTATTTGTATGTAGTTATGCTCCTTACTTTAAAATCTACTAACCAGATTTTCATTATAATTATTGTCTGTATACTTAGAACAGTTCGTTTTCTACGATTTAAACACTAAAAAACTTCTATAACAATTTATTTCCCTCTGAAACTCACACGTCCGTGTTTAGTACTCTTAGGAAAACATAGTTCATTATGTATTGTGTTGTTTGAGTCAATACAAATTAAACATTAATACTTTAATCCCGACATTATTCGAAACAAAGGAGTTAAGGGATTGTGTTAACTTCTTGGTGTTACAACTTGTAGTAATTTGACTAGCTTCACGGTATCATTGCGATCAAGTGTACGCACAGATAGACACAGCCAGGGTAAAATGATCAATCACGACTCGTTTCATGTTGCAATATTCAAATTATCAATTATATAAAAATATACCTATACCACTTTTCGTTGTAATTTCGTTGTAATTATAAATTAAATGACTCAAGAACGGCTGGGTCGAATAAGGTGCTTATGGTTTTAAAATAGTCGTAATTACCTAGGTTTAAGAAGTAGGAGAAAACATGGGAATAAAGCGGGCGTAGCCGCGGACGGGTCAGCTATTACTTTTTAAAATATCCTGGATACCATTCAGTGCTATGTAAAATAAACACCGAATTCCATAGTTTCTATAGATAAAATCTAAATTAAGACTAGGACTTGGGCACAGTTGCCTAACAAGGTGGTTTTGATAGATATCTACTCGACGAATAACAATAGGCATGGCTGTTCACAAATTGCCAATTAAATAGTTACTTCAGCTGACACGATAGCTATCTGCGTAACCAGAACTAGGGCCCTGCGGGTTTGGGTGCTGTTGCTTCTCCTACTAACCGATAAATACAAGAAAGTATTATCAATACTTGTATAAAACCATAATCTAGGCATACTTATAATACATTTGTAAGGATCGGTCACGGAGTAAGTTTTTGTTTTACAATACAACATTAGTTTATTAGTAAATAAGGTACCTACTTATTAGTTTTCAAAGATAATGTGTTAAATAGGCTCAGTACTAAAACTAATTTGACCATTTTTAACAGAACCAAAAAACCAGCGATAATAATAAATTCGGTCTGGGATTGATCACATTTTAAAAACAATTTGCTCTTCTTTACCAGCTCGTCTGAACTAAGCCTTCTCTACAGCAGATAATAAAATAATATCCAGCGCTGTCGGAAACATAAAAACGAAAACAGCTGTGAAGCTGTGACTTCCTATGCTTCCCGTTAAACATTCATATTTTTCACAGCTCAACAAGCAGTTATAAACTTACCAGGTGCAGTTTCCACAAGTTAAATATGGAGCATTTTAATCGTCAACTTGCTCAAGAGCCTCTGATTTGAACCGCTACAGAAAAACCGTAGTCCATTGTCTCAAAGTCAATTATAAGTTTGTTCATAGTTTTTTTCATATTTCTATCAAACTGAATCTAGAGATGAAGCTCTGGGTATCTGAATGGAAAAATGTTGATGGCATTTCGAATGTTGGTAAAATCATGACTTTGTTTTGAAAACGTTCATATTGCAATTTTATGTAATTTGCAGGCTGTTAATACTACACTTAAATTTAGGACCTACATAGTTTTACAATAAATAACTCTTTATCTTTGGTTTTCACATTAATAGGTAGCACAAAATACCAACATAGGTAATCTATCCTTCAATAAATAATCGGTATTGTCCCTCACTATACCTCACTGATTAAATTAGGTCAACAAAGGATCCTGTACCGATTCTTATAGGTATTCTTATTATTCTGACCATAACTTGATTGTAGTTCTTGATTAGTTGTCCGATATAAATACCAGTAATCACTGTTATGGGATTCATATTCAAGATTTCAAGCGTAGGTACCTACCTAAATTTAATTATTTCAGTGCAAGACCACCAAAAATATAACACAGTCATCATTTCGGTACCCTCCTTATATTTTCTAAAATACTGTCCAAAGCAGGCTATAAACATTTTTGGTAAATGAATCATATTTACACAAATTAAGATTTAAAAATTAAGATTTATGCGCTACTTAGAAAGGCTTTCAAAAATAATTATTCCGTTATTTATCAAACAAAACACTTTAATGAATGTATTTTTGTTGGCACATTAATTTGGAAATTTCAGTATGTGTATGTTTGCAAGTATAAAAAATACTACCAGGTTTTTTTTATAAAAATCCAGTATTTGTGAAGTGTAATTTAGAACGATGTCAAGTTCTCGTGATTTCTTACAAGCTTCTTACTGAAAACAAGTTTATTATAAGGTGAGAAAATACAACATTTCTAATACAAGCCTTACACTTTAGCCCGTCCAATAATATTCTTAGCTTGAGGGGATGCGAGGGTAGATACAATTACGACAATCAAGTTATGAACTGGTCTGCAATTACCTTGATCCTGTGCGCTGTAACTCCCGCCTCGGAAGCTGAAAATATCTTATTTTCGGCAACGTAACTGTATCTACATCATTATCGGTTAGACTCAATATTATACTAACATAGTTTCCTAACATTTTGGCTTAGATAGGTACACTAGAAGGAAAACGTGTTGAAATTTCGGGGACAACTTAAGGTTATTGAGTTTCGTTACATTATCTAGGTAAAGGTAAATATCGACGAAGCAATTTGGTTATAAATATTTTAATGCTATTTACTAAATTGCAAAACTAGCTTGAACGAATAATGCATTGCTAAGTCAATTCAATAATGTGTGTTGTAAAAATATGCTGAGGTTAGCGTCAATATGAGTTATAGCTGTTTACTTTGCGATAAATTTAATTTCCGGTCCAGTTTTATTAATAGTATCTTGAATGATCTTGGACAAATTAACATTAAACACTGCACATAAATTATATAGAACTATCCTGCATTATATTAATGTCTTAATTCACTCTAATCAACCTATAACGAATGCCTACATTTTATTTATTAATTTATCAAGAACATCTTACAAAATCAGAGGTGTCTTCGCAATTACGAGATACAGCATGCAATTTCTCTATTTCATAGTCAAAGACGAAAACTAAAAAGGCAGGGAAATGTACAGCTGTGT
The DNA here is from genome assembly GCA_963691955.1 of Chloroclystis v-ata. Taxonomy (NCBI): domain Eukaryota; kingdom Metazoa; phylum Arthropoda; class Insecta; order Lepidoptera; family Geometridae; genus Chloroclystis; species Chloroclystis v-ata. The sequence continues at coordinate 12,068,974 of OY829905.1, forward strand.
GGAAATAAAACAGAAGCGTGAGAATGAAGAGGTAGGCCCTGCCGTCCACAGACCCTCCCACACCGACAGTTCAGTGCCACGCTATTGTCCACATTAAAAATAACAGAAAAAATCTGCAAAATCCCCTTACATAAGTACCTTTTGAGCAGAGAAAACGGTCGTTCTGGCGACTTTAATCTATCTTAAAATGAGAAAAGATGGAATTTTAATCTACAATTATGTATATTAAATCCGAAAGATCTTGAATTTTGGTTCTGAGCAAATAGGAAAATGTTGGTATGGATTCAGAGTCACTAATTATGCTAAAATTGTTTAAACTGAAGATACTTTCAACCTAAGGATAAAATATGTTTGAACCTACTAATTTAAATTTTAACTTTTCTCACGTTGTTTCCTTGTATAATTTTTACCTATCCTTGTACTTCGAACCATAAAAGTAATGTTTTGTTTGAAGACTCAAGGCTTTCCCTGACTTGTTCATTTCTCTCTTTTGTTTAAGTACGCTGATGTTTGGTTTCTTCTGCGTCTTTGTGTTTTAATTCCTTATTTACAGTGTATACTGTATACACACGCAAAATCGTACGTTTTCAGGAAATACAAGTGTGCTGTTGAACTTAAAATTATTAACGTGGAGAGATGGAGTGTGTGGATTGTTCCTTTTGGCTTATACCACATGTCAAAAAATACATTTACAAGTAAACATAACAATAGCTGTAATCCCATTATATCAAGGAGGCTTAATATTTTTGCAAAAAATCCTACAAAGAAAAGTTAGTGCCTAGAAGCAACAAATCAGTACACGATTCTGATAAGGCCCGGATCATGTTTATGGCACTATTAGGCACGGAGAGACTATTTGGCCGGACTCTTTTACGTGGGAGGCTTATTGGCACTACCTTTTATGACTAGTGTTTTGGCACCGCTGGATCATAGTCAGATGTTTATTGGTTTTGCACCTGTAATAAACAATAGTTTTGTTTCTTATGGTGGAATAATAAATAGAGTCGAAGAGATGCTGATTTATTAATATTATATTTAATACTATCGCCCAAGCCGACAATCGGCAGTTAACTGTCGCGTGTAGTGCGTGTTTGATCGAGTGTGGTTTGTTATTATAGAATTTCTTAAGATCAAAATTGTTTACGTCCCGGTACTAGTCAACCCTTAAGAACCTATTGGTAGACCTATATTGGACTTGTAGGATTTGGTATAATCACTACGCTTACCTGGCGGGTTAGTGGTAGCGATTTAGTAGCGAGATGCCTACTATCGCACTTAGTTCATTTTTTAATTTTTACTTGCAGTATGTAGCGCAAGGACATCATTCTGAAATTTCCATACAAGTGATCGCACTATGCCGAAAATTGCGTTTCGTCAAACATTATTCTAAATAGACCATATGGTCGCATAATGCCTACTTTCATTTCTATCAGTGTTTTGGCGCGTAAATACTATGGCTTAAAATCTGGAATTACAACAGATACTCGTATACTCGTAGTATTATTTTATAATATAAAATATAATAAAAGATGTCGTTGTGTAAAAATTGTCCAGTAAATATTTATTTATTTATTTATTTATAATGTGCTATTTACTTATAATTAAAAGGCTGTCTTGTAAGTATTTTGTATGGTTGAATCAGTGGTGTTTCGTTGTCTATCGGATCTGGGTCAGTGTTCCGCAGCAGGACACTAGCCATCGGTCACTTAGCACTGACACACTTTTATTTGCTTTTAAAGGATTGCGCTTTGAAATACAATTGTAAAAGATAGAGTCTGGCCAACGAAAGCTGTCCAAGAAAAAAAGGCGGGAATTTTAAAAAATCAAGAGCTGTTAACCCTGGCTATACACTGCATAAACGGAGTTGATATTATTTATTTTTCAGCAAGTACATTTATTTCGAGTTGTAAAAATTTTGTTTTGTTAGCAACTGTTGTTGAAATTTTCGAATGTATTATGAAGAATATCAAATAAAAGATTACTTTTAATTCTATAATTTTAATAATATCATTGTGCAGGCTAACTCCATAAAATTCGTTTATTTTGTTTCTTATTGCTGAAATATCAAAATTATCCAAATTGGAAACTGTTGCTGAATGTGGACGATTTTTCCCCGGAGTATTCCACTGTCCTTTATTTTTAGACCCTTCAATTTTAATTCTTCTTCACACTGACATCTGAAGATAACAAATACAATAAATTATGTATGTAACAGTATATTATTAATTATTAGTCATTATAGTACGGGAGGCGACGATGCTAAATGGGGATTTACTCGAGCGTCAAAGAGACCTATTGGGTTGCATTTGGTAGATGATAAGAAGAAAAAAATTGTATGAGACCGATGTGTTTCATCAGTGGGGGAAGCGACCATAGATAAATAAAAACTTATTTAAAAAAATACTGTTGTATGGACGTACTTAAGCGCGTCAGTTAGTGATAGATTCTATGAATCAGATTCAATAAATTGAAAATCAGCTTAACATACTTACATACTGAAAGATAATTTAGGAAATATGATTGATAATAAACGTTTGTAAATCTGATTGTTTACACGATTGGGGTGGAAGTACGTAAAAGTTAAAAAAATAAAAATCGCGACTCATTTTTTATCAAAAAAAAGAACAAAAAAACTGGCATTTCTAAAGGTGTTAGAGCGTCAGATTTAGATGTATATGGTTCATCTCTATGTTCTGATTCTACCATATCTTAATCTGACAATTATCTAAAGTGATGCGCCTAATATGACAAAAGTAATTTTTGTTCCCTTATAATTCACGTTCGAACATAGATAGGTTTTTTATATTTGGTGGAGGTACTTATCTGGGTACTAGCTATCTCCAGTATCTTAATCTGACGCGCTCGAGTAAATCCCGAAATCCCCTCTTCGGCTCCCCTACTATTATAGTCAAAAACCATTATAATATACAAAGACATTTTTACAAAACCATAATATTATATTATTAAATTTAGCCATCCACACATTGTCATAAATTTATATAACTCTTCGAACTAACTGTTAAAATCTATAATTTCTAAAGTAATACCTGCCATTGAAGATATATTTTCTAAATAATGTGTTTCAGAAGTCGCCATTTAATGTTTTTCGAGATTTTTATTTCTTTACTGCTTCCACAATTTTAAGTTTCGTCTCCTCGTCGTTGTTAATACTTCCTGAAAAGTAGATACACCATGAAAAATATTGCTATTAGTCTTAAAAGTATCAAAATGTTTCATTAGAAATTCAATACACTAACCTGAAAGTTAAAGGATTGAATCCAGTCGTAGTATTTTCTCTGCAGATTTCTGATTTAAATCACTTTTTATGTCTTTATATTTGTCAATCATAGTAAATAGAAGCTTCCTTGTCGAAGTTTTAATTGTTCTCGGCATTATTTTAAACAAAATCAATGAAAATATGATGCACATAAACCAACGTAAACAGAAGATGACTCAAGTACGAAACGTCAAAGTGTCAATTTAGACAATCTTAAATTATTGCCATATCAAAACTTCTGAAAATAATCCGTGGACAGCTTTCGTTGGCCAGACTCTATTAAAAATATTTAGAATAATTTTAACCTTTACGTCCGTGACGTTATTTTGGTTTTTGGAATCATCATAATCATACAAATATTACTTACCTATATAAAGGTGAAGAGTTTATTTGTTTGTTCGTTCGTTTGAACGCGCAAATAAGTTATAAGTACTATACAGTGTGCAATGTTGGCAGTGTTCCTGATCGTTTAAAAACTTACTGTTATAACCTATTAAAAGAACCAATTCTATAATACTACTTTTACGTAAATACACCACAAATTATTAACGCTGATTTTATGTAGATTAAACGTGCTTAATCAGGAATAAATTAAAACAATATGTTTTGGTAAGATTTTTCTCTTACGTTCACAACTTAAATGTAAAAGCCTTAATTACATGGTATATTATATAATTTATTCAGCAACTGTAAACCTCTTTGAGCTATGTAGAGCAGAGTAAGATTGACATAAATTTATAAATTCTAAAGACGATGCATGTTGCAAATATTTAAGTGTTTCAAACTCAGTAAATCCAAATTGAACGATTATTGAATAATATGCAGTAAAAGGAAAATGTCAGCACTATCTAAAGCCCCACACACCCTACAATGTTTTATGGTAATCATATAAAGGTCCAAACGTAGAATCTAGATGTCTGTTTCTACGTAAAAGCTCACATTCGTTTTAGAGACGAACCGGCTTTGTTTAGAGCTGCATGTTAGCATATCAATCCTCATAAACGCGAAAGTTTTTATGAATGGATGGATCGATTTTGCGTAAAAACTACAGAAAAAAACTTTAATAAAACCTAACAATGAAACAGTTCATGCATTAAAAAAACATATTTCTACTTTTTCTAAGGAAAAATCCATTATAATGTGGGTAAAACCCTGGACGGAAAGATAGTCTTTTAATTTGCCGATGTTTCTTTGTTGGATTGTTTTTTGTTCTATTGCGCTTGGAGTTTCATCGGTTAAAGTTTTTTTATATGAGTTTACAAGCTTTTATCCTGTCAATGTAGGTAATCAGAAAACTCTTTTCACAAATGGCTGTTGTTTATTACGACAAAAAATACTTAGGTCGTGTAAAATAGTCTTAGCTTAAGAGAGGGCATTGGTTAAAAATTAAAGAGATTTTTACTTATAACAAGATCTCTTTCTGTAAAGTTGGTTAAAGGTTTGCTTAGCTGTTAAGCTCAGTATTCATTTTTCATTTTCATAGTTTCTACAAGATTTAAAAGCTCTTTGAAAAACTTTTACTTAACAAGTGGCTAAAGCTTTTATTGAAATGAGCTGGCTTCCGTTTTGAAATCTTAATTCGACGCTTCATAAGTTCAACTAAAAATTCATAAAAAGAAATAGTTTCCAAGTTCAACGTTTTTATTAAACTAGACGCTGTTTGTGGAAAGGTAAGAGAAATCGCTGTTCGAGAATGCCACATTGCATTTTCACGCCGGAACTGTTAAGGCACCGCAAAACCACGTCGTTGCTTCAAACATGCAATCTTAAACCTGCGTTTTGTATGAGTGACTCAACAAGAACGCGATTTCGAAGTGATCCGATGCGAATTCATTGCATCATGGAAATAAGTTCAGTTTACAAATTTGGTTTTAGTTAAAAGTTATCAATAGCAACTATTTATTGTTTCTGCGCCGCATCGTGTCGCTTAACGTTCGGATCCAGATCGTTCACGCAAGTTCCAATGGAGTTGCTACACACAACACACTCCTAAATTATTTGGCTTTCTATAATTCAATGAATTTTAAAAAGTTTCATGAGATTTCAACCTCACAATCACACAGTTACTTTCATACTTTCATCGTAATCTTCATCATAACAACCCTTATTTTGCCGTAGTGCTGGGTGCAATAATAAAGCATACATAGAGATAATAATATACGTTTTATACCTAATCTTAGGATTAGGTATAATAAACAAACTCACTGGGCGGTTTAGTTTACCTACGTGTTACAGTACACGGAGCTCTTGCCCGTCTTACTACGGCATCAGTCTTTTTATATAAGCACTTACAATTTACAAGCCTTAAACCTTTAGAAAAAGTTTTTTTATTTAAAACCTTCAACTCAAGAGTGTACAGGTACTTCATATTGCGTGCAATCACCCAAAGAATAATTTCTGTCAGACGCAGGGTACCGATGTTGACGTAGGCTGAAAGACGTACCTACTGATGTATTGTTTACCTAGAGATGTATTGTGGCGACAAATTGAAATATACCAGATTCTCAAAACCGATGTGATTCTAACATAACTCGTAACTGAATCTTGTTTTTGGAAAGATGAATAGATATTAAGCTTTTCGCCCAGCGGCTCTGCCCGCGTTCTACACCTTGCGGAAATATTTTTCCCGCGATAAAAAGTAGCCATGTTACGTTCCATTCCTTCAACTATCTCCACTTAAAAAAACACACAATCTGTCGCTCCGTTTTGTCGAGAAAGACGGACAAACAGTCTATAAATAATCGTTTTTTTATTAATCACTACTTCTATCCTAAATTTAATGCATACCTATGACCAATCCTGAAAGGCAGCGTTATAATGCAGTCCATAGCCACTGCCCTCTCCAGCTCATCGCAGGTTTACAGTGGGAAGTTAATCACAGTTCGCAATTTGCTTGTGAAATTGCCGAGCGACATTACCCGCCATTAATTTTTCCAACGATACGACATCATGTCGCGATGTTAAACGATATGAACATCATTCTTCTAAACGCGCTGCGCCGCCCTTAGGGTATTAAAGGATCACTGTCTTCGAGTGATAAATGTCTAGCGCCGTCTTAGGATAATAACTAAGATGGCTTTAAAAAGCTCTTTGAAGTTGTAACATAGGTATCTAATCCTGACATATTTTAGGATATCTTTTTACGAATTGATGGGGCGACTCCGGCGAATTTTGCTTCATATTCATTATGGTTGCGTAAATATTTAAAAAAAATAAAAAGTCGTGTTTGTTCGGACGATTAGAACTCGAAAATAGCTTTTTTTAAATAAAAAAACGTTAACGCGGGTTGCAGAAGGCGGAAAGAAGAATTTATTTTCAGTAGGTATGTATTAAAAGGATAATTTTAACAGTTTCTCATTTTGTTGTCTGGGTCATTAGATGGAATTTTTTTGCTTGAATCCCATCTTTTTGAAACAAGTAGATTTTTACCTGCACAATAAATATTACGACGAGTAACTGCGCGATTAAACTTGTTATAAAACGACTATAAGAGCAAAGGTAACCATTTTGTTTTCACTGAAAGAGCGTTAAGTTTTTATAGGACACTGAACGTAAAGCATCAAGAGTAATGGATAATAATCTGAATAGACCATTTCCTATGACTGTTAAATTGCAGAAATCGATTTTTGGTCTAATAAAATAAATATTGCTGGACAATACACACAGCACAGCAGGTTTAACACAATCAGTGCCGATAACACACGTAAAATAAATACATATTGCTCGAAAATTCACACAGCGTAAGCTCTAAGCTTGTGATTGTGATACGGGTGCTTGATTTCTGATAATGTTATTTTATTTTAATTATAATTTACATCTTTTTAACTACACCAATGTGCCACCACACACACCCACACACCACATTTTTCCCAGCTGCATCGGCAAGCTCGGGCAGCGACTGGGTTAACAAAGTATTCTCAATAAAAGCCCATAAATATAAACTTTTCCTAGGAACAACATTGAATAGGGATTTACAGTATTTGTCACGGCAACTGGGTCACAGTCGTATATTTCCTGTTGTCTATCATCCACGGGCTGATCTGTTTCGAAGCTAGGTGGAAATGCCCGTATGATCCGCGAGTTTGCCTGCTAATGACACGCGCTAAGGTCCTTTCAACTTTGGCTTTGAGCGTATCTTTTATCTATTCGTAAATCACCAAGTTGATATCTGTCGCTTATCGGAAAGATATTGAACAAATTGTTACTTTTTGTTTGGTAATGGACTTGAAGTGTAGCTCGTATGATTCAATTTTTTCAATTAATATTCAAATATTGTTAAAAACCAGTTTAATTTTTTATATAGTTATTAAGTATTATGAACTTTAGCTGATATAATAGTACTAAGTATATTAATAGTTATTAAAAGTGTGGCAAAGAACAGTTATAAAAATACCACTTGAGTTTACACAGAACTTCGTAATGCTTGATGATCTAATCCTGTCATTCTAAGAAGCCATTCCTCACGATAATTCGGCGTTCCAAACTTCATGATTGGTTGCCTGAACTTAGACAAGTGCTAGATAGTACTTAGCAACAAGTAGTCGTTCACTCCTACAGCTTTGCCACAGATAATAAATTATGCTAACGTGTGTTCTGTGGGTTCAAAAAGTCGTCACCGTCACGGATAATTTGCACTTTTACCCATCTTTTCGTACGTAACTATAAAATTAACATACAAATGCTGTGTCGCAGGAGAATGTAAACACATGGAAATGGGTAAAAGACAAGGGCCTCGTTAAGTCCCTAACCCATTATCTATGACGTGGAGACACTGCTTGTTTATGTACACGCAGGCTTCACGGCTCGGTTAACTCCAGTCATTTAACGTACAACACTCATATCTAGATGCCATGAACGAGGAGGGTTTTACATTGTGTAGTTGATGTACCTAGCTTTTGAAATAAGAATCACTTAAAGGTAAAACATGATAATGAAACAGAAAACTACTTCTATTTTGTTTATAATCTAGCATTGGTATAATAAAAAACGGCTACCACAGCTCTTGGCTTACTCCAATTTAATTTTATAGTAGCCGCAGGCGGATTACTAACAGTTCCATCTGGCTTACAAAATTATACAGAGATAGCACTTAACTTTCTCTGCACTAATCTTAATCATACTTACCTACATGCGGATTATCTAGTTGAAGTGACAGTGAGTTGGCGCTATATGGCGTAGAAAAGGTTACTGGTGGGTCCAAATGTTTGATGAATAGCCCACCAATAAGATGGACAAATGGTTCGCTGAAAGCTGCCGGTAAGTGGTGGATGCAAGCTGATTCAGACAAAAATTACTGATAATACTCGTTTGTATGGAAAGCCTTTTGTCTGGCAGAATACGACCGACGGGCAAAATAATACTGATTATATATATAACTCCTACATACGTCTAAATAAATATCTACATTAAAAATAAGTGTCAATTAAACATCATTTGCAAGTTATTTACAAGTAACATATTGTACGATAAACTTACGATTCAACAAACTCAACGTAATGACAGTTTGACATGTGCCAATATTCTTACAATCAAAGAGATTGGAGCTTTTGTCGACGTGATGCGTAGGTATGAGTATATGCGACGTACATTATTTTCTTGTATTTTTATTGAAGAATATGAGTTTAGCGTAGAACTTGGTATTGGAGCGTAATAATTTAACTAGCAGTCATCAAGGTTATGTTTTCGTTATGATCTCAAGAATATTTATGGAAGAATTTGATCTAATTTTATTAATGAATACGGAAGTAACGGAACAAAAATAAGAAGGCATAGTAAAAATCGAATATTTCTGGCTCAATAAGGTAATTAAAATAATAAAGTCTAACAGACCTAAACACAGAACATTAAACTTACCACTTTAACGTTCCGTATTGTAAGAAAGAATCATTTTCTACCGTATAAATAAGCCGTATAATAAATATTCTCGAGTCCGAGAAATTGTAAGAAAATAACATTAGATTCTTTGAACAACTATTTGTATGATCTGCAAATATTTGTTTCGGGTGTCTGGGTGTTATGTATGTATGTATAATAAAAAATATCTATCTATGTATGTATATTATATTAAGTATATCAGAAATCTAGCACCCGTAACACAAGCTTTGAGCTTACCACGGGGCTAGATGTCGTTGTGTAAAATTGTCCAATATTTATTTATTTATTTTTATTTATTCTTTGCATTACCTTAAGACCAGTCTAGTGATTTCTCCGTGACTGCAGTACTAAGATAATAAAACTTATTTTCTAAAGTTTAGCTGCCTGCCATTTAACCTGACTGAGGAACTCTTCAATATTCCAATAATCGTTATTGAATTGCTTGAGGTGATTAATTGAGGGTTAATTACGACATCGCTTAGGAATAACTTGTCCAGGTTTAAATGTACTTAAAATTACGAAACAATTAAACTTTTCATCTTATCATGGAGTAAAATATCTTGTACTTAATCCCCTTAGTTAATTATTGTGTATTTTTTGTAATTGACTTGTAAAATTTAACTTATTATTACTGGTGACGTATTAGGTTATATTAAGTTTTTTTATAAACGTGATGTAAATACTTTTTTGTTATTACATACTTGTAAGTTTATGAATAGAGTAAAAATATTATTTAAAAGTAAGTAAAAATAATATTATTGTGTTAAAATCCGAGCTTGCTTCAGTCATCCAAGTAACAAAGTCCTCATTACAATAATATGATTTAATCAAAACAGTTCTGGACCCTAAGAACTTATTAATTATATCACTATTATACGATTACTGCAAGACTCCAAACTCGCCGCCATAACAAATAATGTGCAATAGTTTGGGCATCGCGGTATCGTTATGTTTTAAGAGCTAAGCTCAACCACAAAATAAACAAAATAACTCTACAACAATAGCAATTTAACTTTTGAGAATTGTGCATTAGTTTTGTGGTCTCCCACTTTCACGGTTCGCCACGATCACATATTAGATAATTTAACATGAACTTTAATAAATCTCGCGATATAAATAAAAGCTCTAAAATATTAGCTGCTATAAAGACTCAGATTTAGGCTTAGAATTAATGATCATTTAGGTTTATACAGAAATGGATTTTACTAAAAGATTTTTTTATCTTCTCAATATTTCACAGTAACTGTCCGAAAATTATCAATACAAAAAATTTCAATACTATTGATATTTGATCGTTATAAATAAATAATACCTTTTATAATTAAAAACTAAAATCCACAAAAAATATTACTTAGGTTTGATATTCTTATTCTCTGCAGCTCACTTCTATTGAAACACATTTAAAATTGTTATTTTCCTCAACACAAAAAGCCTCATAGAGAGAACTTAATTTTTCCCGAAATTGATTGCAAGCTCCTAACGCTGTTCAACATCGCAAGCAAAGCTCGCTATCGTATAATAAGCAAAGAACTTTCCTCGGTCTTGTAAATTGACTGTTTTCCTAGTCGATGAAAGCTAAAAGAAGTTAGCTACGAAACAGCTACGAAGAAGGAAGTGACATGAGCTACGAGTTTGCTACGAGACTCGTGTAATGAAATTCGCTTTGTACGCAAAAATGCAGCAACTAAAATGAAATGCGGACGAGAACATTTTGTTATCGCGCCTGACAGTCCGAAGGGAGATAGACGTATTAGATAGAGACATGCACTTGTGTTAGCGTTTTTTGCTCGTGACATTTTTGTTATTTCCTCTTTTCAGGAGAGTTGTTCATTTATTGTCACGTGGCCAACTGAACGATTAGTGGGTTTGTTTAAGCCTGCAATTTGGTCGATGGTGTCTGAGTTATCTGTTATTGTTAATATATTTGGTCGCTGGGGACCTTGTCAGCAGAATTTATACAATTAATTATTACTACTTTTGTTCTTTCATATTCAAAAATATTTATTACCTAAAATAATAATTAAATCTAATATAAATATCAGCGAACACTAGGCAAAGCATGTAATGTGGTACTCATAGTATCAGTTATCATATTACCTAGTCCTTCTCTTAGGGTGACGTCTGACACTGCGCTTGAAGATGTGCTAATGAAGATGTTTAATCATTTTTCATCTTCAGCACCTCCAAGCGTTTATAGCGAGTTTTTAATGCCTTATAAATTTCTAACAAACGAAGTATCATACGGTAAGTATGTATTGAAAGGGGTTACGATTAGTGGTAGGATTTAGATACATGGCGGCTGAAATATGTAGTAAGTTATTTGTAGAATGTTCAAAATGTTTGCTACACCATAAAATCAATTTAAATAGGGTGTTTATTAAGCTTATCTGTTAGGTATAATTTACAGTTTAAATACAATTAAGTACTGACTTCGCTAAGGACTTTCCTTTAAATTGTTGTTAAAATTACTTCAAATTCTGTAAGTTTTAAACATTACTTGGTTAATGTACGCAAATTTTAATGAAGATATAAGTTTATTTTACTGCCTTCAAATATTTCAAGTACTTCTAACACCCATCAATCTACTAAATGTTTGTAGACATAGGCATTACAATTAACAGTAATGAAAATACTTTTAGTACAACATCCCTCAGTGTAAGTCCGAAGTGAGCTTAACTATGTGATCCCAAACTTATGGCTTGTTTGTTAATTAATTAAGAGGAGCCTTGCTAACCACTACCTTTTCATTTACTATGTTAGCTTTGCTTTCAGTGTTATCTAATCACGTAGGCCTAATGAGAACTTGACGAGTTGTGCCGGCCCAAGAATAGTATCATACTAACTATTCCCGCAAGAGTCGTCTAAACGACTGAGGAATTTAGTTACAATATTATGTTGTTTATTGTAGCACTAAAAATACACGACAATATAATTTAGATACAGTCAAATCGAACCAGCGGATCTTGAGATTAGCTCGTCAAACATATAAACAAACAAACTCTTCAGCTTTATGGTATTAGTATAGATAAGTCATTCTCGACAACATGACCAAAGCATAATTCACACTACTTACGATCCTACACCGAAAAAGACAGTTGATCTTGTCCGTACGACTCTAACCAACTTATCATAAATGTTTGAGTATGTATCTATGCAGACTACTTTTATTTTACTACCTTTCGTGATAACAGGCTTACTTACAGCTGGCCAAACCTGTGTTTACAAATATATATTTCATTTCGTTAAAATCTTCGGAGAACTTACGTGTCATAAAACAAAAAACTTCTAAGACAAATACACAAAACGTGACTTTGTTTTGAACAGGAAAAAATAAAGGTGGAAGTTCTGAGAGTGATCGGTGCAATAAAAAACTCAAAAGCTACTTAGTTATCTGCTCGGTGGGCGAGTCTGAGCGAGAAACATATATTATACTCGTATGTACCAACAAAACGACAAACACTATGGACTTATTCTTTAAAGTTGTCTGTGTGGAGAATGTTAATTTTTAACATTCTCATTAATGTTACTCTAAGCTAATTTTGTCCCTTATAATTTTTATTTGGATCTACTTCGTAGTCCTTGTGTATTTCTAAAAACCTTATAAGGCAGAAACTAATAAAGAAATAAAATTTACTTACTATTAAATAAATAAATAGAGCAGCAAGGAAGCGCTATCGGGTCAAGTACCTACATCTAAAATTAGAATAACACTAACTTATAATCCCTCAAAACATACGAAGGTGTATCTAAAATTAGCACATTGTAATTTAATATGAATTTCGCTAGGTTTACTTTGATAGACATAGTAGAGTGACGACATTGTTTATAATATAGAGCCCGGAATATCTGCGCTATGCTTTTCAAAAGCGAACACTTCGAACTTCTCAATTTAGGTCACCTTTGACATGGCAACAACGGAATTTAATTTATACTACATCGGGCTAACTTAGATTCTACCAGATAATTTGAGAAAATCAAACGCAATTACTATTATATTGGGAATTTGTTATTTTTCCTTCCTAGTATTAAAATACTTTCTTGATTGAGCAGCATAGTTGCAAAATTATGAAACTAATCAGTGTACGTTATTTATATGTTCATAGCTGACCCGCTGTTGCCCATGTTTTTTTACCTTTTAAACCTTCACTGAGCTACTACGACTATTTTAAAACCAAAAAACACCTAAATCGACCCAGCTGTTCTTGGCTTAAAAGTCAACAGTAAAATGCGGAAGAACAAGAGCCATTTCTATCACAAATTATCAATGACAATGTACTTCGTGCCCGACTAGCGGAGAGTTAGATTAGTTTCCACTTCCAAAGCGGTTTTCTGAAAGTCCATTATATTTACATACACAATTTAACTTTTATAGAAAGCTTTTCTTGAAAAAAGCTTTTTTACCGAATCTTATTTTGTACGAGGTGAATGTACATTAGAAAATTAGATAATCTTTATAAATAAAATAAATTCGTGTTAGTTACACGCATTTATAACTCAGAACGCCTGAATAACTTTGGCTGAAAATTTACGGAGCTATCTATAGCTTAAAACCAGAAGAAGGACATGGAAACTTTTTAACGCAGAAAAGGATTTCAGAGTATGCAAATGGTTTTGTTTTGCAAAATCATTCGTTCTTTCTGCCAATAGCCTCTCACGTCATGAGAATTGATGACGTGCGCGCATAATTAAGGTGTCATGAGTAAATGCAATCAATTCGAGCGCCGGCACCTGATTATGGAACAATGCTTCAGGATATCGAATTACCGTCGACTTATCGACACTCCAACTAATAGATCATTGTGTGGATGATAGATCATAATCCAATGATTTGCGGCATCCAAGTCACGTAGTGTTCTTTGTTACTGGTAATGTAATTTTGTGTTGTAATGTCAGTGATTATTGAGCAGCATGATATACAGGGTGGGTTGATAGTAAGATAATATTTATTGGTAAAAATATGACATTCCATTTTTAGTGTAAACTGTTATGTTACATTGTGTGATAAAATAAAGAATTTGAATTTGTTAGTACATGTCTTTAAACCTTAGTTAAGTTAGACACTAGCTAGAGTTCTATAATAATTTACCTACTCGATGATTGTACGTTGTTTTGCCTGGATAAATTGTTCTTTCCAGTAAAAAAGTATTTTCCCGCATTTATTTTTACACTTGGCACTAAAAACCGAAACTGTAACAAAACTTAACATACTGTTAAAACATTTTACATTTAATTTGACCCATATAACATCAAATAATTATTCCAGCTCATTCACAAAGCATACTTTACCAAACAAATTTTACTCGTGGCAATAATCTTCCCAAAACTATTTCTGGGTTCCTCCCATCAAAGGAAAGTGGCTGCGTATCTCGGAACTAAGTGGGACGTGCTTAGATTGAGATAGTTGACTGTCCTTGCGATTAATTCCTACAACATATTTTTTTATGTGAAAATTTATTTGAGGAATCGTCAAGCCGACGAACACTGACACAAAATCACAAAATCACTAAGATTAACTAGGACATTAATAGCTTGGAAATAAGCTTATTAATTTTATAACTAAAAGTATTTTAATTGACTTGACAACCGAGCTTACCTAATCTAAAAACTAAAATTATTCTTTGTCCGTTTCAGATTTATAAGCAACCGGAACAAATCTTCAAATAAATGGTAAGCAATTTTATAGACGAATTATCATCATCATTTCTGGAGCTAGCCGTCTAATGAAAAGCGTAGTAATTACGTTCGGAAGCGGCTAGAACCATCAACTTTTACTACAAGTTATATACTCCACACTTATTTATTATTCGAATATTAGTCTCGTAATAAATATTAACAGAAAACTAATTATTCTTCCAATTAATATATTATATATGCATACGATGCTATTTACTTATTAATCAGGTACATGGATTTGATTTAATATTCTAAATGTTAATTACGATATTACAATATGGAACGCAGCGTTCTATAACCCGAGTAAATTGACCTAATATTGATATGTTTTATTAAACTTGTGAATGGAAGGCACTTTATAAAAGAAATATTTTATTTTAAAGGTGATCCCCATTCAACATATTACATTAGCAATAGCTAATTGCTTCAAGTTTATTTTTAAGTTAAGTTTCAACTTAGATTCAACGACTCTTTCGCTTTTATATGTCTCTATAATGTAGATTATTGTAGGTATGTCAGTTCTGGCGTACAGGTCACATTTTTGTGACACTATTATAATCACATATCACTATAACCTGACATTGCATAAGTTTTTTTTTTGGTTAAGACGATATTGTTGAATTCAAAACGTTACACGAACGTGGGTAAAACGCGAACGCTGGCAGAAACGTTGCTGGGACTGCAATTACTACAGTACCACAAAGCAGATGCAACAAGTGTTGTCAATAAATATCGGAGACATTTGAACATGAAGTGCTGCGTTGCATAGCTCGATTATTTGCTACTACTTATTATAAGTACAGATGTAACTGACATTAATTAACAGCACTTGTCGCATCTGCTTTGTGGAACTGTGATTCAAACGTACCGTAAGTTTGAACAATAATACTTGATAACCAATTAGAATGATTATATTTTGTAAAATATATTTAAAGAACTGGAAAATGACAGAAAAATAAACAAACCATGGCAAACCCGTTACAAGAGATCTTACCACTGTGCACTGGGTTTTATTTGACTGTGTGAATTTTCAAGCCAATTATTTTTATTGAGTAGCAGGCGGATTGGTTAACTCACGAACGCAACATCTGTTCTTTTTTTATCATTCTACATCACTTTCAATATTTTCCATACCTGAAATTAAAAACATGAAGAATACAGAAAGGTGGATGTTAATTTATCGTGGGTTGTCTGCGGGCACTCAATACGGCGGTGCGGGAGCGCTCAGCCGACCTGCACACAATAGGCCCATGAAACGAGCGAGCGTGTATTGTTCAGAATAGGCTCCAATTGTTGCCGATATTTGGCTCATCCTCGAGAGCTCCAGTTGATTGCATCCGCTAACAAATACAAATAGCGCACGCAAATACTGATTTTACTGTAAAGCTTAGAGTCACGTGTATAAGTGAGGTCTCATTAGATTGGTTTGAGGTCTTAATTGATAGGTCTTATTATGGATAGGTTGTACTCGTTTTGCATACGTTTCATAGTGTATCTATCACGCGGTAAAATATATAAATAATGTTAGACGAAATCTTTTTTTTAAATTTGGGACACTAATTTAGTACTCATACTTTGTTTGTTTTTTAATGTTTTATTAATAAAATAAAATAAATAAATAAATAAGTAAATTAATTAATTTGACTCAATTATTTAATTAAGAAATTCCTTTCTTAGCACTAATGAAAACCATATCACTTTCATACCAAATCTACTAACCTCAACCCTACCACTGATATTATACATACGTACCACTAAGCAGTGGGACCACGAACCCATGATTTCAGGGATAGTCGGACCACGAGTAATAGTGGTACAATCACAGTGGGACCACGAGTCACGACCCTGATATACAAGTAAACACTGACTGACACCTCTAAAATTGCTACAGCAATTTTAAGATGGACTAGATTTCACCTAGACTGGAAATTTAGGGATAAATCAATTATGACTCACTGTGATTATTCGAATGCCGTCTATGTTTCATAAACCAACTGAAATGATCAAGACCTAGAGTGTAACATTGTAACTCAACCGCGGTGTTCAGAGTGTTTGTCAAGTGTTTATCACAGGAGACAAGAGGTTTCACGTAAACAAGGTTTGTTAGCGAACCTGACCAAATACTGCGACTGTGTATGCTCTTTGTAAGACAAATGTCTTACATAAGCCATTGACAAATTGCTAAAACCTCACAATAATAGTAGTTATGTAATCAAGCATTATCTACTCTCTTTGATGCTGCCAAAATTAACCGTAAATCATCTTTCAATTATATTAATTAAAGGCTTATTTAGATAGGAAATCTTTAATCAATAAGATTTAAACTTTGAATCCTTGTTTAAGAATATTTGATTTCGTTGGGCTTTGGGACTCACCAAGGATCTGTTTTAGAAAATCTAATTTGGAAAACTACGCCCAAACTTAGCACTTTATTGCTTATGCCTTGGAGGTAAAGATCATTATTTATTTACTTCTTCCGTAGTAGTATGTAGATTAGATACAACCCACAGTGCGTTGTATAAATTACGAAACATACTTGATGCGCACTAAAACGAGCGCGATCCAAAGTTGAAACTGATAAATCAAATCGTTTCGCTAATTTTTCAACAATTTATTTTATACTTAAAAATTTAGAACCTACTCGCTAACAAAATTACTCGTTACAACGTACTTGAAACATACTTGGTGCGCACTAAAACGAGCGCGATCCAAATTTGAAACTGATAAATCAAATCGTTTCGCTAATTTTTCAACAATTTATTTTATATGTATTTAAAAATTTAGAACCTACTCGCTAACAAAATTTCTCCGTACAGCTGAAAGTCCAGTTTTAAACTGTTTAAGGGAATTTTAAAAAGTACGTTTTACACGTTAAAAAATATCTTGCGTCAGGAGCTTACCTAAACAAACTTACCTGTAGTAGGAACATTTTCACCATTACCTGGACCATTTTCAGGATCTAAACTCGGCAGTTCAAACAATTTAACAACTTTTAGAGTGCAAAAGGTTCATAGTGAAATTTGTGAAAGTCGAACATATTTAATTCAGGTGTTCATTAATGGAGTAATTTGAATAATTACGGATCAGGGAGCAGTTGTAAAAGGAATTCGTCTTATTAATTAAGAATAAATTTGTTGAATGATTCCAAAATGTCAGGAAATCTTTTATTTTAAGGATTTAACATATCGAAATTCGACAGATTTTATAAATATGGCAAATAATAATTATAAGATTTTAATGAAATTCAAGCTCGAGTAGCTTATATCTTTAATTCTGACCTTTGATCGATGACCTACAGATGAACATAAATTTTTGTATGTAACTTAAAATAATAAACTTCAACGTCGAATTGTTAAATTCGTCAAATGCATCAAACATTACAAAAACACACTTAAAACTTAAAATTTAAAGGTGGCATTCCATACTTACGGATCATTTGTATTGCTGCAGATGTGGTGGGTTTTCTGGTGCGCGGCGGTGGTGATGGGAAGCTCCGCGATGGCTGTTCCCGCGCCCGACAACGTCAACCTGGACATGCTACAGGTGGACTCCTCCGCTCCTGATGAGGTAAGTAATCTTCACCATATATTAATAAATCCATATCCATACTAACGTTATAAAAAAATATTGCTGGACAATTCACACAGCAACATCTAGCCCCGTGATTGAAACTAATGTTTCGCAAGTACCGGCGAAAACAAAAGTGTTTGAAATTGTGTTCTAATAAAAATTTCGCAGTGATCTCAATTCTCAACACACATTGTTTTTTTCTCATGGTCCATAGAACTTTCTTTGGCTTGCCTCTTCTCACAAATACCACGTTATAATATCTTACCTTATTTGTCCTCATAATCACGGTGATCAAAGTAAATTTGTACACTACACTACACGACGCTACTACCCGTTTTAAAGTATGTATAGGCAGGCACACACAATTTAAATGTTTCAAATAGGTACAGCTTGAGTGTCTCATAAGACCATTCTATTTGTGCTCAATGTCGTGACAACAAGAATACTTTCTTAGTTATCTACATCTCAAAAAATTAAATCTATTCAGTTTCCGTAACAGTCATTTGGCTGGAAAATTGCCAATTCTCTGGGACAAGGAAGGGAAAAGTAAATACGAGTACAAAGCATTCCCTTCCCAATTTAAAGGTATATTTTTTATTTATGACTATTGTGGGATTTCAATTCTAATACCGGATCTCTTTACATGGAATATATTTAACGCTATATTTTAGGACAATATTTATTTTTCAAACTGACATGGAAATTTTCCTGTTGAATATTTAACAATTTGTTGGAATGAATTCAACATATTGTAAATGATAATGATTTTTTAACATCATCCAATAAAATGTGTTATAAATTAAATGTAGAAAAGTTAATTCATTTCTCTTTAAAAATCATCATCAAATCTTCCAAAGTTACCGTAAAAATAACTGTTATATTGATCAGCACAGACAGGCTTAATAGATTATAAGCTTTGTCAATAGTTATAATTAATAGGAGAGTTCCTTTGGGTCACTTAGTGCCCTTTCAGCGTGATTAATTAGAGTTTGTTCTGTATTTCTGTTTGTTTTATAGGACAGTGTGTATGCTGTTCAGCCGATGGCGCGCTACGGCTCTCCCTGGCTCTACCTGCTTGCTGATATGCCTCATGACTCACAGGTATAATTGTTAGATTATATTATGATTTTAAACGGCTGCTTTTTTTCATATGTGTACATGCTCATAACAAGCAAGAGAAAACGAAAATAAAAATCGAGGTTTATGGAAACAATAAAAAATAATTAATGCAAGTTTCTAAAGGTTCTGTGTCCGAGATTTCATAAAAAAATGAAAGAAATTTTATTTTTGCTTGGTTACCTATGAATGTAGCACTGCTACGCCGTAGCATTACACTACGAAACCGCTACGCCTCGTTTATATTTTAATCAAACGTAAAAGGTTCTTTCTTTTTTTCACGTTCTTTTTTACAATTGCAAATACGTGAAATTAATAAATAATTATGCTCACTGTTTAATATATGAAATTGGATTAGGGTTTTAATAATTTGGTCCAATATTTACAGAAACTCCGAAACAATGTTCCAGTATTTTCCTCTTGATTGATATAAATATAAGGTCGAGTTATCGCTGTAAGAGACAACACCTTGCCGGACGTTTTGTTGACACGCCTATTATTTACTGGAGATTTCAAAGACCTTTTTGTTTTAGGTCAGATTAAAAGCTCCCTGTAATTAGTTGAACAAATTACAACGTCAATTTGAAACTTCTCAACCTGCCAGAGATTGTTTTTATAACAATTTGCTTTGTAAATATTGAAATACCTTAAAACCTCAATCTTTTCTCGTTATTGGACGGCGGAGTTTGTTTGTGTTTGATGGCCGCGCCAGAATGCTATAAACATTACTTCCTTCTGGTTGTTGATACAGTTTAGACTTGATATATTCTTTATGAGTTTTTTAAATAATATTGAGTTATGCTATTTTTTACTTACACAATTTATTTAACTTAATCAAAAATTTAATAATACGTACACATTTAATCGTATTTGTAACACTTTAAATTCATTTTTGTAATATTAAAGGTGTAACCAAAATCATACTTCACTCTATAACAGGCCCTTTATCAACTAGTAAGTACACATATGATAGTGAGATGGTTTGTTTTATTTATCTTGTAATGGCAAACTTTCGATAAATGTAAGGTACCGATGTCAGAAGGAAGCCAGCAAAAATATGAAGAAAATGTTGTGGATTCTGAAACAATTCGAGATAGACGATCTTTTGTCGTGAACGCTCCCGTAGAGCACCTTCAGAAAATCACTCACCAAAACTTCTTAAGGCGATTGGCAGAGGAAGAGAACCGACATCTTCTAGAACGGATCGGAAAACGCGGTAAGTTTAATTCACATATAATGAAGACAATTATAATAAAAAAATATATAATAATCTCTAGACTGTTTAGATCTAGTTCTTAGCTATTTTCAGTTTTGACTTGTAACCCAACAATTTACGTAGTTAGTGCATTTCGCATTCACTTCATTCGATAATAGTACGGGAGGCGACGATGCTAAATGGGGATTTACTCGAGCGTCAAAGAGACCTATTGGGTTGCATTTGGTAGATGATAAGAAGAAAAAAATTGTATGAGACCGATGTGTTTCATCAGTGGGGGAAGCGACCATAGATAAATAAAAACTTATTTAAAAAAATACTGTTGTATGGACGTACTTAAGCGCGTCAGTTAGTGATAGATTCTATGAATCAGATTCAATAAATTGAAAATCAGCTTAACATACTTACATACTTAAAAATAATTTAGGAAATATGATTGAAAATAAACGTTTGTAAATCTGATTGTTTACACGATTGGGGTGGAAGTACGTAAAAGTTAAAAAAATAAAAATCGCGACTCATAAAAAATGATAAAAAATAAAAAAAAAGAACAAAAAAACTGGCATTTCTAAAGGTGTTAGAGCGTCAGATTTAGATGTATATGGTTCATCTCTATGTTCTGATTCTACCATATCTTAATCTGACAATTATCTAAAGTGATGCGCCTAATATGACAAAAGTAAATTTTGTTCCCTTATAATTCACGTTCGAACATAGATAGATTTTTTATATTTGGTGGAGGTACTCATCTGGGTACTAGCTATCTCCAGTATCTTAATCTGACGCGCTCGAGTAAATCCCGAAATCCCCTCTTCGGCTCCCCTACTATAAGCTAAAAATCAAAAAATGCTTCGTAGAAATCCGTTGACCTATATATTCGACATTCATATACAAATATTAAACAGACATGAGTAGTTGAAATACACAATATTTTATCCAGTTTAACTGCATGAAAAAGTAGAGCTCTGATGAAAATAACATTGCTTTGTAGTTGCATGACGTAGATAAATTAATAAAATCTTAAAATTTATCTTACATTCTAGCGTTGCGGTGGTTGGAGAATTTATTGCAAATTACCGCGAGCAAAAAGAAAAATTACTTCAATGCAATTAATAAAGTTTATTAAATCTCAATAAATGATAAATATATATACATATTTATATTCACATCGTCTTTTTTTCGGATAACATCAAATATTCAATACTTATTTATTGAAATAATATTAATAATTTAATAATAAACTTATTGAAACGTTCTCCATCAATAGTCTGTAATAAATATAATCATACAAATTAATATTTGTACGATTAAAACTTGATTAAATTCATTCGCAAAATATATTTACGAAATATTAATCTCGTTGGTTTTTGATGTATTTCAAATAACTCTGTACATAAATGGGATATTTTGGATTAACTTTCTTAAGCACAAACAGAATTGATAGAGTAGTCTAGTAAAAATACAATAAGCTTTGAAACAAAATTGATAGATTAGCCGTGGAATTATTTACCTACTACTACCCACAATTCCTCCTTGTCTTTCCACATTAATGTTTCTATAAGCCAACTGTAACTGGATATAAATAAATCTTGCCCACAAATGAAGTAAGACAATTCTTATATTTTGTACGGATTACCCAATTTTGTCATTCTTACCGTACCTAGTTTGTATTCACTTTTATTGTCTCACGTGCTTAACACTCCTTCTGCTAAGCATCCATAATTGAGATCACAGATCTAAATGTTGAAATCAGTCATTCGTTCGACAATAACTATTCGAGCGATTACTCGAGTCAAACTTGAGCGTAGAGCAAGTACTTGAGATCAAGAAACTGGCAGCGGTTCAAATCAAATTAAACATAGGTGGAACGGAAGGGTATGTGCATTCTGTAGGTAAAATGTTCCAGTTAATCTGACCTAGAACGTCGAAGTTTAACGAGATAGTGAAAACCAAAACTATCCGCTTTCTGGATAAATAAATATGAATTCAATTTATTGATTATTAATAATTTCTTTTCGTTTTTATAGCGATGGACTCACTTAAGCTTTCTAAATATAAGACAATAGTATAGAAATATTAACAAGTTCACTACGTAACCGTGGTCCTCGAGTGGGAGTCCAACCCACGCTTTTCAGTATACGCCATGGCTGCGCTGACCACTACGCTTTTTAATTTTGTTAAATACCTTATACACTGATAGCGACATCTATCTGTCTTACAAAGAACCAATTTTCTTATATTATTTATTTATTTAGGAACCACAGGTTTACTCTTCAAATGTTAAAACACAAACTCGTTACTGCTTTCGCAATTCTTCAGCTACCCTTTTAGTTTTTAGTGACCATTGAGCCAGGTGTATGTACACACGTTTAAGAGCAATCGTATCGCCGCCCACAAATCATGG
The DNA here is from genome assembly GCA_963691955.1 of Chloroclystis v-ata. Lineage (NCBI taxonomy): Eukaryota > Metazoa > Arthropoda > Insecta > Lepidoptera > Geometridae > Chloroclystis > Chloroclystis v-ata. The sequence goes on from OY829905.1 coordinate 12,092,104, forward strand.
GCTGTACTAATGACTCTCAAGGGTACTTTTTCCTATTCAGCTAAGGGTATTTATTTTTTCTCGTATCGACCGGACCACCTTTACTTTAAGGTTGAAAACAACGAACTGTTCGTACAAAGCGTACGGCTTAGGCGTTTTACCAGCTGATACCCGCCCGCGGCTTAGCCCATGTTTTCCTATGTAAATCTTTTCTACTCAGACGCACCGTAAGCTGAAAAAAAAAAATTAAGTTAGTGCCATTGTGATACCGAGATTTTATACAAAATTGAATTACAAACTGACCCTGATATTCAGAACTGACGAAGCTCCGTAGAGATTTCTATGTTAAATTTGTTTCCACGTTTCACTTAACCTGTACCGTGATTGAAGAGCACCAATGGGCGCGCCAAGCGGCGCATGCCGTCTCTCTCTATCGACATGCCGATGGCGGTGCTGCGACAGAAGATAACCCTCGAGAAGGAGAGGCAGGCGCTTGCGCAGAAATACGCCGAGAACAGGAACTATCTCAACGATATCGGTAAACGAGGTAAGATAATTTAAACTTATAAATTCATCTATCTGAAAAAAATACAGAAAAATGCAATGGAAAATTGTGATTCATCCGGGACGTGAACCGCGTCTCTCTAGCCAAACTAACCACTCATATCTGAATGTTTTCATACATAGTATCTCATTTACTTTTCTGTTCAAAAGCACCTAAAAAAGTTCATAGGATAACCCACATATATTATGTATATCCTTAGTTGTTTTGTCTGTCTGTATTATTCTTGCCAGCCTTGCAAAGTCTTAGTGGCATTCCTCGCTGATTTGGGTATTTTTCTACCACAACAAAACTAAGCTACGTTGTTATGAATACGTTTGGAATCGACCAATCTCTTAGAATAGTACGTTGCATAGTACATCTCGACGATGTAATTCATGTAACATAGAAGGCTTCATTTTACAAATTATTCGGTAATGACGAAATGTAGGCTATTTTATTAAAAACTGTATTAAGCCTGAGGCGCTCTGCCATTCACTTTAGCTGCTCGAAACGCCTTTTAATCATCATGCACTGGTTAAAACGAAAGTAACATGAATGTATTTTCACTGAAAAGCTTTCCTTCCGTCTCGTTTCGTAATGGCAACAAGTAATTTATGTGGAAATATGTGTTTAAACTAAAACGGTCGTGTACCTATACGTAGCAACAAAAGTCTAAAGTTCATGGAAGACATATTTTTTTATCATAGAAATGATATAAAGAGACTAGATATAAAAAGACTCATAAAATCTAGGGATTAAACTTTATATTTGTACATAGTTCTTAACGTACAAATATACCAATGCAAAATGCGTAGCAATATCTATACCACAATCACAGATGTGGGGGGTTATCTGTGACCACAATAAACTTAAAAAGCAAAATCAATTTTCATACAAAAAAGTTAAAGAATTTGTAATGTTAATTTATATATTAGAACATTCAGGAAATAAAGAAACAATGGAGAGGAGTAAAACTTGTACAATTACCTATGTATGTAGTTATAAGGATTAAATTGAACTGCCAAAGCAACAATTCATGCCATAACGGGAAAGAACTTACTAGAAAAACAGAGATATACGTCAAATAGCGTGTTTGAAAGTGGCTACACTAGGAAGTAATAAAGCGTTTGCAAACTACGGAAACTCTGGATGAGATATCGACGTATCGTTTCAATAGAAACGTATTGACATTCGGAAGCTATAACCGTATGATCTTGTTTCTTTTAGGGTTCTCTCTTAAGAGGAAAAGACATATTTTAGGGTTCCTCTATAGAGATTTTATAAGCTCCGTACTTGTGTGCATCCGTCCATATTCCATACCCAATATTTTTCCTATAATTTTCGTGAAAAATATTAACCGATTTTCTTTTTCCAGGTTTCCAGCAATGGTCTGCAGATAAACACTTTTAAAGATGTATAACATTTAACATGTTGGATTTAACCGAATTATAGAATATTTTTGTTATCAGCTTAAGATTGTTTGGTCTAAAATAATTATATCTTAATAACAATGTATGTCTAAATTGATGAAAATGTATACGATAGAATGGTAAAAAAATAGAAGACTTTGTAAAATTATTATCTAATATTACTAGTTAATTATCTTAAATAAGGCATTGTTGATCAAATTAAAATAAACTTTATTAATAATCTTGGAATTTTATTTATCTTTTTCTGTTAAATATCGCTATGACCTGGTTAAAAACCTATCCTATAATAGGACGTAGGGTATGTAGGTATATTTTTAAATCACTTACAGAAAAAGCGACAGCTACTTATTGACATACCAATATTTATACATATTGGCAGCTTTGATCAGATCGACTATCATCGACATCGATATCGATATCTTATTGTTGGTTTCTTTCGTCAACTTTTCGGTCCCAACGGAAACAAAACAAATCCTACCAAAACGCGTCGAAATACTATAGTAGGGGAGCCGAAGAGGGGATTTCGGGATTTACTCGAGCGCGTCAGATTAAGATACTGGAGATAGCTAGTACCCAGACAAGTACCTCCACCAAATATAAAAAATCTATCTATGTTCGAACGTGAATTATAAAGGAACAAAATTTACTTTTGTCAGATTAGGCGAATCACTTTAGATAATCGTCAGATTAAGATATGGTAGAATCAGAACATAAAGATGAACCATATACATCTAAATCTGACCTTTGGAAATGCCGATTTTTTTGTTCATATTTTTGAAAATGAGTCAAAAAAAATGAGTCGCGATTTTTATTTTTTTAACGTTTACGTACACTCACCCCAATCGTGTAAACAATGAGATTTACAAACGTATATTATCAATCATATTTCCTAAATTATCTTTAAGTATGTAAGTATGTTAAGCTGATTTTCAATTTATTGAATCTGATTTATAGAATCTATCACTAACTGACGCGCTTAAGTACGTCCATACAACAGTATTTTTTTAAATAAGTTTTTAATTATCTATGGTCGCTTCCCCCACTGATGAAACACATCGATCTCCTACAATTTTTTTCTTCTTATCATCTACCAAATGCAACCCAATAGGTCTCTTTGACGCTCGAGTAAATCCCCATTTAGCATCGTCGCCTCCCGTACTAATATTTTGATAGATGCTTCACTTGTTAAATGTATAAAAAATATATGCGTTTCATCGACCTTAAGTTATGAATTTTGAGGTTCGTCATAAACTCATATGCATGAAAATCGTTTGATTAATCAATTGGATCTCATTTATGCGAGCTTAATTGGTTTTCGGGAATTACCGATTCGTTCATTTCTACCTGCATACAGTTATAATTCATCATCACTATACCTACTAGTCCCTTTGTAAACAAACTTAAACAAATACTGTCGCGTTATTGTATTTATCTACTTAGGAAGGTACCTATACATCATTATGTTTCACATTTCGGATGACATTTCATCAGAAATGTGTAGGATCCTTGGCACACCTAAATCAGGACTCTAAAATCGATTTCCAGTTTTAATTTTATATTCATGTATTTTGATGATCTATTTTAAGATGATTTAACCGCAGGCAAAAAAAAATGATTCTTTCTCGATGTAGGCAAATTATTTCTCAATCTTAAAAAAGCTTATATTAATGCTTTATCTAAAGACATAAAGGTAATAAATTTGCTAAGTTAAGTACTTAGGTATAATAGAAGTGGAATAAGAGGTATCTATCTTTATAAGAGTGGCAATGGCAATCCTAACAAACATTTCACCCTTTTATTGGGGCATGAATCGCTCCCGTTTCTATCAGACCTAAGGAGGGTACAGTAATTCAATAAGTATAATAGCACCTTCGCAAGATGAGTGCCTGTATAGTGCCAAGTCATCTTTTTATTTTATACTTCAATGGACAAAGTTTAGGAACGGTTTTGCCGTGATTTGGGACAAAATGGGCTAAGGTTTATTTGGTTAGGCCCAGTTTAGTGGATTTTGCACCCGCCACGCAACATTCAGTTAATTAGCCATATCGATTACCAGCGCGCTATGGATTATCGATTTTTTGTGAAATTAGCTGTATGCATTATTTTTTATAGGGTCGTGTCATGTAAAGCTTTGGATAGTTAGATAAATATTCATTTGAAAATGTGTTCATGTGTTGGTCTGAGGTCGTCATGAGGTTGACATTTTTTACAAGAATGAACAGAATGATGACAATTTATGACTGATCAAAATTATATTTTGATTTTTGATTAAATTTGAATTCAGAATTGACACTTTTTTATCCAATAAAATAAAATTGGAAAGATATTTGGAAAGGTCAAATTAGGATTGACATTTTTATCACGCTCTATTTACCTTTCTTCGTGCTATGACAAGTAGTGTGATGTAATAGTACGGGAGGCGACGATGCTAAATGGGGATTTACTCGAGCGTCAAAGAGACCTATTGGGTTGCATTTGGTAGATGATAAGAAGAAAAAAATTGTATGAGACCGTCAGTTAGTGATAGATTCTATGAATCAGATTCAATAAATTGAAAATCAGCTTAACATACTTACATACTTTAAAATAATTTAGGAAATATGATTGATAATATACGTTTGTAAATCTGATTGTTTACACGATTAAGGTGGAAGTACGAAAAAGTTAAAAAAATAAAAATCGCGACTCATTTTTTATCAAAAAAAAGAACAAAAAAACTGGCATTTCTAAAGGTGTTAGAGCGTCAGATTTAGATGTATATGGTTCATCTCTATGTTCTGATTCTACCATATCTTAATCTGACAATTATCTAAAGTGATGCGCCTAATATGACAAAAGTAAATTTTGTTCCCTTATAATTCACGTTCGAACATAGATAGATTTTTTATATTTGGTGGAGGTACTTATCTGGGTACTAGCTATCTCCAGTATCTTAATCTGACGCGCTCGAGTAAATCCCGAAATCCCCTCTTCGGCTCCCCTACTATAATGGTTGTACATAAAATTGACTTCGAAAAACTATAACAATAGGCCTTAAGCGAAGAGCAACCATGGTTGTTTCATTACAAATTAACATGTCATGCATTTAGATAATCCTTGACAGTAATAATAAGTTTTATTTTAAGTTAAACGTTTGATAAATTAATGTGTATCACTATCTCACGTCTGTTAACAGATCCTAAGTCAAAACTTGCATTAAAAAAAGTGTATAATGTAACTATAATATAATTTTTTAATTCCATTAATATTTTAATTCCATGAATTAAATCAGTTAGAATCGAAATTAAAAAAATATAGTCGTTAGGAAAATGATGACCCTTTTTTGTTGGGTAACGTTACCATTATTTTTTGTTGTCGAACAGAGAGTGGCAGAGGTCCGCGAAGGGCGTGCTCGACCGAAACGCAAGATGCCTTCCCTCTCGATCAGCAATCCGATGGAGGTGCTGCGGCAACGGCTGCTGCTGGAGGTCGCCCGCAAGCAGATGCGCGAGGCTAACCAGCGGCAAGCCATGGCTAACCGGGTCTTCTTGCAGAACGTGGGCAAGCGAGGTAAGCATCAACAGTAGACCCGTACAACGGCTGCTTCTGGAGGTCGCTCGCAAGCAGATGCGCGAGGCTAACCAGCGGCAAGCCATGGCTAACCGGGTCTTCTTGCAGAACGTGGGCAAGCGAGGTAAGCATCAACAGTAGACCCGTACAACGGCTGCTTCTGGAGGTCGCTCGCAAGCAGATGCGCGAGGCTAACCAGCGGCAAGCCATGGCTAACCGGGTCTTCTTGCAGAACGTGGGCAAGCGAGGTAAGCATCAACAGTAGACCCGTACAACGGCTGCTTCTGGAGGTCGCTCGCAAGCAGATGCGCGAGGCTAACCAGCGGCAAGCCATGGCTAACCGGGTCTTCTTGCAGAACGTGGGCAAGCGAGGTAAGCATCAACAGTAGACCCGTACAACGGCTGCTTCTGGAGGTCGCTCGCAAGCAGATGCGCGAGGCTAACCAGCGGCAAGCCATGGCTAACCGGGTCTTCTTGCAGAACGTGGGCAAGCGAGGTAAGCATCAACAGTAGACCCGTACAACGGCTGCTTCTGGAGGTCGCTCGCAAGCAGATGCGCGAGGCTAACCAGCGGCAAGCCATGGCTAACCGGGTCTTCTTGCAGAACGTGGGCAAGCGAGGTAAGCATCAACAGTAGACCCGTACAACGGCTGCTTCTGGAGGTCGCTCGCAAGCAGATGCGCGAGGCTAACCAGCGGCAAACCATGGCTAACCGGGTCTTCTTGCAGAACGTGGGCAAGCGAGGTAAGCATCAACAGTAGACCCGTACAACGGCTGCTTCTGGAGGTAGCCCGCAAGCAGATGCGCGAGGCTAACCAGCGGCAAGCCATGGCTAACCGGGTCTTCTTGCAGAACGTGGGCAAGCGAGGTAAGCATCAACAGTAGACCCGTACAACGGCTGCTTCTGGAGGTAGCCCGCAAGCAGATGCGCGAGGCTAACCAGCGGCAAGCCATGGCTAACCGGGTCTTCTTGCAGAACGTGGGCAAGCGAGGTAAGCATCAACAGTAGACCCGTACAACGGCTGCTTCTGGAGGTAGCCCGCAAGCAGATGCGCGAGGCTAACCAGCGGCAAGCCATGGCTAACCGGGTCTTCTTGCAGAACGTGGGCAAGCGAGGTAAGCATCAACAGTAGACCCGTACAACGGCTGCTTCTGGAGGTCGCTCGCAAGCAGATGCGCGAGGCTAACCAGCGGCAAGCCATGGCTAACCGGGTCTTCTTGCAGAACGTGGGCAAGCGAGGTAAGAAATAGGTATAGGTATATATATACCTGTTACTGCATCTTGACTATCGCTCGACTAACAGTCTGTCGACCGGCAATCCGATGGAGAGGCTGACTGTAACATATATAGGCAAACAGAAGGGAAAGTTAACCAGTAGCAAACTATGGCTACCCGAGTCTTGCATAATGAGAGCTAGCACGGTAAGCTAATGCTTATCCTAAATAGAAGATACTTACGAGTCTCTTCTATTTAGGAATAAGCATTAGCTTTCTTATTTAACTATTGGCAGACTGCGTACAGTCTACAGTTAAATAAGAAGCAGTAGATTGTAATCAATTTACACAATAAAGATACACAATAGGCGGACGTATTACTAAAAGCAATCTCTTGGGACGGTAAGAGAATATAAAAATTATCTAAAAACATAGAATAGACGAACTCTTATAAATAAATATTATTTGAGTAATAAATAGAGATATGAGAATATGAATATTCTTGCATAGTGAACGAAAGAGCACCATAATAAAACACCTTTGACAACAAATCGTATAAATTGTCCTACTCAAGTAATGAGCCCTAATTCACAAAATTTCGTAACTTCCGGTACTATTAACTTCACATATACATTCCTTGAACTCTGTAATTTTTCAGTACATTGATTCTTTACCTACCAAAGTTATCGATATTATTGTCCAGCAATATTTATATTATCATCATATCAGGTCACGGTTGGTGGTGGTTAACAACGTGGTCTTGGGGAATTGGTGTATATCGCTCACCAGGTGGTAGTAATCGTCTCACTTACTAAACGTAGAATAATATCTAGGTACATTAAATTGTGCTGACTATTCTATAGAATCTAAGCGATTCGAAATGCAAATATAGTATCTATCGGTTTTTCTGGTGGAAAACAACTTGTAACAAAATTTAAGAACAGTGCAAAAGGGAGAAAATATCTGCTTATTCATGGAATTTTTGCCATAAATCCTGCTAACAGAGAAAGGATTAAAGTTTGACTTTTAGGTAACACTCGTAATTACTTTTTCAGCTTTCAACTGGCAACAGGGTGATGCTAAGATTAATTACGTCGAGTCCGTCTTGTTTGCCTGGCTAGCCTATTTGAAATTGAGATTGAGGGTGCTGCATAAATTGTACTAGGTTCGATCTATTCTTACCGTAAATCAAATGGGCTTGTACATCACGTTATCAATATTGATAGGTGATTTTGTATTACAATATTAGCTACATAAATTAATAAAGAATGTTATTGATTGAGAAAAGCATCTATAATGATTTGGTGAAAATCATTTCCTATATTTTATAGCTTTTTAGTCGTTTTTTTATGTGTTTCAGACGGAATTCTTAATAGGAATGCTGTCATTAATCCTCAGTCACTAAACTTATTTCACAAATCTTCTACTTTAAACACGTCAATTATTTCACCTGAGGTCTTGAGAGCATAATGTAAAGAAATACGAAATAGAAATAAAAACTAATATACTACGCTTAAAAACAAAATAAGGCAAAACGGTAAATCAATTTCGTCTGAAAATATACATAGGTACAGTACATATTATGACGATAAGTGACAAAAACTTTGAAGACTTCCAATATATAGGTACAATTACAATAAAATATTTATTATACCATGCGTAGGTGATCCGCAATAATTTATTCTGTTTGTTATCCAATCCACCCTCCGTTTCCCAGCTTAATTCCTTTGTTGCTTTCTCAGCGACCCATTTACATTTTTGCAGTTTTAAATAAAGATAACGGTCACACAAACAGCGTTTTTTGCTTTTGACATACATACAACAAAGTCAAAGTCAAAAACTTTATTTCCATAAAAACTCAACGATTTACACGTCAGAAATAAAATTTAATGTGAGGCAAAATGTGTCATTGACCAACCCGCTCTTGGCCAGCGTGGTGAGCCTAATCTCTATCGTTAAGTCCCTGTGTCCCAGCTGTGCGGAAGTAATTGTGGTAAATTTGCGATGATCATTATCCGATTAATTAATAACATGACTTTTGTTACAGGATTTTGGGCCGACTCCGCTCCTGCCCGCTACGACAATTAGAGTCCAATACTGACCGCTTTTTTTCCGTTCCTGGTTACTGTCGTCACTATATGGCTGGAAACAAGGTTTTACATGCACAGCAGAATATTTCAGCTTAGTTATTACCTTAATGCCGCCGGTGGCTCTATAACGCAATCTTTTGCAAGTCAATGACGTTTCTACTTATAGCAAAAAAACCTTCATGCTAAGAAAAAGGCTTTAAGGCATTGATGTAATAAAAAACGGTATATGCGGCACACAATCTTTAACTTGGACCCGATAAATAAGGCCCACAAACACAATTGACGAGGTTAGACGCAATTCAAACAGCCGTTGGCAGTAAACTCTTGTCAAATTGACTATATCAAATTTGACATCAAAACTTGATTGTGTGAATGCATGTAGTGGTTTCTGGTCTAATTATATGAGTGTATCGCATCTTCCGTTTTTTAATTACATCAATGCTTTAAGGTGCTTCTTACAACGATGATTTTACGTTGGATATAACGATATTGGGCAAAGCTAGTTTACTAAGAGCCCGTGATGGCCAGACCTTCCTTTAATTCTGAAGCGTGAAAATTATTTCATGTGTATGTCTAACACAGGTAAGAATAACCCCCAAACATGAAACCTGGATCGCGGTTCCTTTGGGAGATAACAGGTAAAAAGTTGTTATCTCCCAAAGGAACCGCGATCCAGGTTTCATGTTTGGGGGTTATTCTTACCTGTGTTAGACATACACATGAAAGAATTTTCACGCTTCAGAATTAAAGGAAGGTCTGGCCATCACAGGCTCTTAGTCTATAGGGAATAAAGGTTAAAGTATTTTCTTGTCAAACAGTTTAGCATTTATTTTTCCTTTGTATTTTTTTTTATATAATGGTATGTCAACCAGCCCGACAAACCATTTCCAAATGTTTGATGTAACACCTTGTTTTGTGGTGAGCAGTCTATTTTACTGAATCTCCTAATCGTATTTTTCTATGCTTGATAAAATGTTACGTAGAACGCTGTTACTTAAGGATTCTACATTCTTATACATTAGTCGATGTTAATCTTTAAATAGACCTAGAACATATAAATAAATATGGTTATGATTACATGTGCCAAATTAATTTTTTTCTTTCGTATAGAAATTGCTTCCTATAAGAAAGCTCTTGATATAAGTATTATAAGCAGAGTGAAAAATGTATCTTTGTTCAAAAAATTACTTACTATTTTCCACAGAGACGTCCATTAGGTCTTCAAATATTTCAAGATGTTTGTCATTAATTTCCATAAATTCCTAATCACTTTGAAAAGTCAAAGAACTTCCTTCTCTTTTCACTTTTAATTTTAAAAAATAATAGTTAAATACAGATATCACTTAGTGACAGGCGATAGGTGGATGGCTCTATGTACTGCGATGTACTTTATCTTTGTAAACCTTAATTGTAGATTATTTTCTTTTCAATGTATTTGTCCTTAAACAAGGCAGCTATTGTTTTTAATGTCACAAAACGACATAATTTGCATCGTTAAGCAAATAACTGTTCTTCCACTTCAGTTATCATTAGTATATTGTTTCATGATCGTGTTAATGAATACATAAACTACGCCCATTAGTTTAGTAATTTGTCATTTCATTGTACAGTTTTATGCTAAGTATTTATCGTATATATTATTTTGATTGATCTCTATATCTAGTCTAGGTAGAGCAGATGTAGTAAATATAAATTACGTTCAATAAAAACGTTACTTATTAATTTGTTTTTTATTTACATACCTCTCTCTTACTGTTACTAATACACAGTCTATAAAAAAAGTTTTTACTTCTTATAAGAAACAAATATTTATTTGTTTAACGACCTCTGTACGTGCGACGGTTGCGGGTTCGAATCCCTTGCCTTCACCCCCAAACGTTTGTGTCCCTAACAAAAAAATTACGATACAAATATATTTTCCGAGTGTCTGGGTGTTATAATATGTGTTACTGCCTCGTAGAGTAAGCTCAAGATATTCCGGTCGAACGTCAAAACCAACCATGGCTGCGGCCCAATAATTTTCAGCGCAATCGATTCAGCCGTTCTTATTAAGGCTAGGCGCGCACTAGGCAGCCAGGCTGCGGCAGCCAGGCTGCGGCAGCCAGTAAAACATATGACGTTGTATAGGAGACCGCGCACTTGGCAGCCACGAAATCTCGGCTGCGGCAGCCAACAAAACGCGCCTGTTTGCACGGCAGCCAGCTGGCTGCGCGCAGCCAGAACGTGTGTAGGCAAATGTATGTGGCTGCTGTCAGTCTCCGCGCACTAGTTGTAGCAGCCAGATGTATTTCGCGTTCGAACTTTGACAAGATGACGTTCGATACAGAGAAATTTATTCGGGAAATTGAAATTGGCTGTTTTAACTGGCTGCGCAAATATTCTGGCTGCCGCAGCCTGGCTGAGCAGCCAGGCTGCCTAGTGCGCGCCTAGCCTAAAAGTAGTCTAAGGCCAGGCGCGCACTAGGCAGCCAGGCTGCGGCAGCCAGGCTGCGGCAGCCAGAATATTTGCGCAGCCAGTTATAACAGCCAGCCTTATTAACCTGTATTATATTTATATAGATTATCTTCTTTACATAGGTACGTCCCGAGTTATAAAATTTTCCCGCAGCAAAATCCCGCCTATATCCTTACCCTGGTTCTAAGCTACCTCTCTGCCAATATTCAGCAAAATCCATTCTACGTTCTTGAGTTGTAAATAGGGTAACTAACACGACTTTATTTTAAACATATAGGTAGATAATATTTTTTTCAATAAAAAATCACTTATGTACCTACTATTAATATCATAACGCAGTGAGCGTGTTAATTGGGCTAATGTTCCGTCTTAGGGTTGTTTTCGTGAATTTGCACAAAATTTAAAAATAATTTTCTATACTTACCTAAATGATTAAGGTTTACTGTTTCTAAGAAATTTAAAGTGGACTTCCGAGCAATTAGGCTTCGAAATTTTCCTGGAAAACGTTTTGTAAAATGGGTTATTTAAAGAAAGCTGCTTATAGTTTAGAACAAAGTAAACACAACACAACAACAAAATTTATCGGGCATTGAATTGTTATTTTCAAAACCTTTTGTTATTATAATACCTTCCTATTCTACGATTTTACTGAAGCTATGAATGAATGCCTGAAATCCAATCACAATAGTTTAATATCTTCAACGGACAACAATGAATAGAATTAAAGCCTTATTTCGGTAATGGTTACAAAACTTATATAGATTTCGATGCGGCAATACGTGTAGGTATAATACACATGACATGATAATTACATGATAAGTATTTGTTGTCATTTCGCAGCAAAACGCCTGAACCGATTTTCATAAAATTTTGTACAATGATAGTTTGAGTGCCGGAAAAAGAACGTGTGCTGATTTTATGGCATGGCGTTAAAAAAATAACTGATTTTCGCGCGATACTTTTTTATCATAGTCAAATCCGCGGGTTGCAGCTAGCTAGTTAGATTATTAATTATGTGGTGTACAAATTAGCTTTGTGATAGGTTTGATTGATTGATTTATTAGTCCCGGTATTTCTTGTCAATAACATACATAACTAAGAAGCTACAGAAAATACTATTCTGTTTTACCTTATATGTCATTATTTCTTATATTTTCACCTGAATCAATGCAGGGTCGATTCGTCTGACATGTAAGCCCAAGGCTCAAGGCCCAAGCTTCCGAAATAATAAAGTCCTATCAACTCCCGTCGTGGGCCACCCTTTGATGGGCATTAATTAGTTTTTTACACCGAAATGAGGTAACACTTTTCGTAATTTCATTTTTCGTGGCAGTTTTTTGTAAACTTTGATGACAAGATGAGCCGGCAGGTATTTATGGGATCAGAATGGGGATGGATTCGGGGAATTAACTAATCGCTTTTTTGTTTGCCTCAATCTTTCTATTTTAATTAAAAAATAAGGAATTAAATTAAGTTTTTACAATTTGTTTCCGTGTTATTCCGTGATGAATTCCTTCCATTTTATTTTTAAAGTAAAACTTAAACCGATCGCAAATGGTACTATACTAAGTCAAAGTCAAGAACGTTATTTCCATAAGGATTTACATGGACACGTCAGAAAAACTTATAACTAAATAAATCATTTATAACTCGTCTATGTAACTACACATAAACTTATTTGGAAATTCCATTAAAATAGGCACATTTAAATTGCACATGGAAATAATTTTGTTTTGACAGTTCGCTTCACTATTTGCATGCTGATGTTGAGAAGCGATTAGAACAACAAAGGTTATATATTAGTATAAGTTTTACTGTTATAATAATTATTAGACAAGTTAAACATTAGTAAGTTAAGTAGGTAGGTAGGTACTTAAGAGCCCTGTTAAATTTTTGAAGTTTTGCGAAATTGGATATTTTATGCACCACGTGACCGGCGCGTCACGCGAATTCTATGAAAAATACTAAATGATCTTGATACTTCGTCGATCTAAAACATACAAATATACTAATAATTATTTTAGATCTGTAGAAAAGGGCATCGAATAAATTCCATTTTATTGAGTGGATTTTTTTCAGTTTCATTCTGAAATAATTATTATATTAATGTTTTTATTTAATTGATAGGTGTTTAATATATTTTCCTAAATTCAAAATGGCGGATATTTTTATTTCAATATTTGAATCAATTATGTTTTATCTTAATAATATCAATATTCATTTTAAATCTGATTGATTATTTGAAATCAATTAAGTACATAATTTTAAATTAAAACATTCATGATTAATAATTATATTATATAAAGCTAAATTACCACTGACTCACTGACTCACTCATTGACATAATTGTTCTCCCTGTTGGTGGATGGGAAGGTATGTTTTTTTTTGCAGAATCGTTGAGGGGAACACCAGGTGAGTTGGGGAAAATTCCGACTTTTTCAAATTTCCCCCTCCCCCTCCCCCTCCCCTATGGTATCTTCTAAACGGTAAGACCTAGAGGAAAAATTTTTTCACAGTCGTTTAGAGGAGGATAAATAGTTTTGAATCGCAAAAAAAGTTTGTCCCCCTCGTCCCCCTAAACCCCCTTTTTAATGAAAAAACTGAAATTTTTATCGGGTGGAGCATTGCGGCGAGCGAAGCGAGCCGCGATGCGACTACGGGGAACAGCGCGGCGAGCGAAGCGAGCCGTGCTGTGACCCCCGGAATGTCCCCCTTGTCCCCCCTCCCCAAAAAAAACGGTAGCACCTTGACTAAAAATTTTTTCGGGGTCGTATAGGGGGGGGTAAACGATTGCGAAAAAAATTTTTTAATCCCCTCCTCCCCCCCAAAAAAACTCCCCCTCTCGAGTGTGCTTCCAGAAATCGTCCTTTAATAGGATTTTCGATGGCGGGGTCGTATAGAGGGTTCCTTCTCGAGTTGGAAGAAAAAAAAATTACCCCCCCTTTTCCCCCAAATTTCACCCCCCCCTTTTGGTATCTCCCAAACGGTGAGACTTGGATAACTTTTTTTTTCACAGTCATGTAGAGAAAGATAGATAGTTTTGAATAGCAAAAAAGTTTGAGCCCCTCGCCCCCCTAGACCCCCTTTTTTAAGAAAAAACCGAAAATTGGCCTATTTTTGTCGAATATTTTAAGGGTGGAGCATTGCGGCGAGCGAAGCGAGCCGCGATGCGACCGCGGGGAACAGCGCGGCGAGCGAAGCGAGCCGTGCTGTGACCCCCGGAATGCCCCCTTGGCCCCCTTGGCCCCCCTCAATAAATTTGACATGGGTATCGTTTCCGACTAATATGGGGGTGAGGATTACGAATTTGATGACGGCGCGCGTGGGTCGGATTGCGGTGAGCGAAGCGAACCGCAATGCGACACACGCCACGCAGCAAGGCGAGCGAAGCGAGCCTTGCTGTGTGTGCGTGTATGGCAGCCCGACCGGGGTCGTATTGCGGTGAGCGAAGCGAACCGCAATGCGACCACGGGCATCAGCTCGGCGAGCGAAGCGAGCCGTGCTGATGACCGTGGTGTACCGATATGGGTGTCGTTTTCGACTAACATGGGGATTCGGATAACGAATATAATGACGGCGCGCGTGGGTCGGATTGCGGTGAGCGAAGCGAACCGCAATACGACACACGCCACGCAGCAAGGCGAGTGAAGCGAGCCTTGCTGTGTGTGCGTGTATGGCAGCACGACGCCACGGGCATCAGCTCGGCGAGCGAAGCGAGCCGTGCTGATGCCCGTGGTGTACTGATATGGGTATCGTTTTCGACTAATATGGGGGTGAGGATTACGAATTTGATGACGGCGGGTGTGGGTCGGATTGCGGTGAGCGAAGCGAACCGCAATACGACACACGCCACGCAGCAAGGCGAGCGAAGCGAGCCTTGCTGCGTGTGTGGCACCACGACCACGGGGAACAGCACGGCGAGCGAAGCGAGCCGTGCTGTGACCCCACGCCCCCAGGCCCCCTGAATACCCTTCCCATCAAAAATTTGACTTGAATGTCGATTCCAATCGCAATAATTTCTTTCTTGATTATCGATTTCCACCAAAAAAAACTTGTAGGTACCAAAACCCCCCCCCCAATTTTAGAATACATGCGAGCTGCTTGCAGCTCGCACACTCACGACCCACTAGTTATATTATATAAAGCTAAATTACCACTGACTCACTGACTCACTGACTGACATAATTGTTCTCCCTGTTGGTGGATGGGAAGGTATATTTTTTTTTGCAGAAACGTGTAGGGGGGGTCGGGGTGAGTGGGGGAAAATTCCAACTTTTTCAAATTTCCCCCTCCCCCTCCCCCTCCCCTATGGTATCTTCCAAACGGTAGCACCTAGACTGAAAATTTTTTCACAGTCGTGTAGAGGAGGATAGATAGTTTAGAAAAGCAAAAAAAGTTTGTCCCCCTCGCCCCCCTAGACCCCCTTTTTAATGAAAAAACTGATTTTTTTATCGGGTGGAGCATTGCGGCGAGCGAAGCGAGCCGCGATGCGACTACGGGGAACAGCTCGGCGAGCGAAGCGAGCCGTGCTGTGACCCCCGGAATGTCCCCCTTGTCCCCCTTGTCCCAAAAATTCGACATGGGTGTCGTTTCCGACTAATACGAGGGTGAGGATCACGAATTTGATGACGGCGCGCGTGGGTCGGATTGCGGTGAGCGAAGCGAACCGCAATACGACACACGCCACGCAGCAAGGCGAGCGAAGCGAGCCTTGCTGCGTGTGCGTGTACGGCAGCACGACCGGGGTCGTATTGCGGTGAGCGAAGCGAACCGCAATGCGACCATGTAAGGATGAAAATAGTCTTATTGAAGTTAAATGTCCTCATTCATCTCATCTTATGGGCTCATTATTAAACCGATTCTTCTGAAATTTGATGTGTAGGTTTGTAATTAAATGTTTTTTTTGTCGAATGTTGGGACTTTATGTAAGTTCGAAAGTCTAAATTGAACGGACTAAATACAAATTCTAATTATAACAAAACAAATAAATTATATTACCTATATATATATTTAAGTTGCTTGTTTTGTTAGATGGTATATTTGTGTTTGAATAAATAAAAGTTTCGTTAACGAAACTTTTATTTATTCAAACACAAATATACCATGTTATTATCATTATGTTTAGGTATTATCTTTGTAGTTTCGAACTTTATATTTATTTTTATTTTATTACGAACTTATTGAAAATATTTCATTTATATATTAAAAAAAGTGGCCAAGTGCGAGTCGGACTCGCCCATGTAGGCTTCCGCAGCAATTGTTTATATGAAATAGTTTATGACGTATTATAAAAAAACTACTTGATAGATTTCGTTCAAACCAATTTTCGTTGTTAGTTTTTATGGTTATGTATAATATATATTTTTTCTAGATTTATCATCCTCTTAGTTTAGAAATTAGAGGGGGGGGGACACTCTGTTTTCCACTTTGGAAGAGTCTCACGTCCAAACTATTAAGTTTAGAATTAAATGGTTTTAGAAACATTGTTATGATTTTAGAAGACCTATTCATAGATACCCCACACGTATGGGTTGGATTAAAAAAAAGTTTTTAAATTTCAGTCCTATGTATGGGGACCCCCGAATTTTATGATTTTTTTTTCTGAAATCTTAGTGCGGTTAACAGAATACATCTACTCACCAAATTTCAACGTTATAGCTCTTATAGTTTCCGAGAAAAACGGCTGTGACATACGGACGGACAGACGGACGGACGGACGGACGGACGGACGGACGGACGGACGGACGGACGGACATGACGAATCTATAAGGGTTCCGTTTTTGCCATTTGGCTACGGAACCCTAAAAAACCAACCCGCACTTGGCCAGCGTGGTGAATTAAGGCCTAATCTATCTCGTCAAGAGAGAAGTCCCTATCCCAGCAGTGGGAACGTGAATAGGGGTGTTATTTTATATACAGGGCGTCCCAAAATTATGGGCCATGAAGGGGAAGTACCATATATATCGTTGATAGTGAATTTTGCTCAAAGAAGACTTCATTTTATTTTAAAAAGTAAGTAATTTAATTAATTAATTTACAAAAAAAAATGTTTCATGTTTTTTATTTGATTAAAATAATTAATTTCACGTTGTTCCTTTCTTTTAAAATACTATGTTACTTAAGCAGACTTATTATTTTTTAGCTCTTCTTTCGATTGGTATCATAAAAATCGAGTATTTTTTTTCTACATGTAAGTCGGTTCGATTCCCAGACAAAGCAAGTAATTTTTAGAAAATCAATGAATGCAGAATTACTAACTTTTAAAAATAAAATGAAGTCTTGTTTGAGCAAAATTCACTATCTACGATATTTAAGGTACTTCCCCTCCATGGCCCATAACTTTGGGACGCCCTGTATTTATTAGAAAGGTACATATTTAATGTTTACAATAAATAATATATTTATTAGAAAGGTACATTATTTTTTGTTTACATATTGGATACTCGGTAAAAATAAGAACAAAAAATTACGGAATATTTTCTTTGTAATAAATATTATGGAAATCTATACTACAATTATCAAGCTGAGGAGATTGCTTGTTTATTTGTTTGAACGTGCTACTCAGGAACCGCGGGTCCGATTTAAAATATGATTTCAGTATTGGATAGTAAAATGATCGAAAAAGGCTATAAAACATAAACTAGTAAATAACGTAAAAACGCAAGCGCAGCTGTCGGCGGGTCGGCAAGTTAGTCATAATCTAAAAAAATCATAGGCATAATTACATTTAGTCGTTGTACGGTTTCACCAAAAAAAGTTGCCTTGTTGTTTTTTAATTAGGATAGATAACTTTAGATATGCAATCCACATCCTACAGCATAACCTCCAAATAAATAAGGTTAAACAAGATGACAATGATGTGGTACAATTCTTAGGCCAGCAACAAGTGGTACAATTCTTAGGCCAGCAACAACAATAATTGATCGTTATCAATAAAAATAACAATTGATCGTTATCAACGGATCAACTTATGTCGGTCGTAGTATCGCAATAACACATACACGCACACTAACAGCGTTTTTACAGCAATTGACAGTCCCACACACTGACATTTTACGAAATATTTCTATATTTTATTCAAGAACAACCGACATAGGTCCGACCTCGACAAGCGCTCGCGCGGTACTAAATGGAAAAAGCCGGCGGAATGAAAAAACTACTAAATTATGGTAGTTTTATTTTATTCATAAAAAATTACCAAAACCGTTCTACAAATTAAAATTAATATCATAGTTTAAGCAAATGTTGATAAATATTTTGATATAAATATGACGTCCCATTGATTTAGAACTTCGGAGTTATTGAGGTTTGTTTCGAAGCATTTTCGGTCGATATTAAATTCGGTATATCTTTAGAATAAAAGCATTTAACGAAAATGTACTCTACTCTAAATGAAGAATAGGATATACGTAACATAATAAAAATTAGTTTGATCGCCCATATTCGTTAGAATCTACAAATTAGAGCTAAGAAAACAGGTCTTCGAGCGTTTTTTACGAAACATGTATCCGGAGAATGATTATTACTCAATATATAAACAAGTTATCTAAAATGTTTCTTACTACTTTTGTAGAGGAGAAAACGAACTATTATAAAGATGTAATTGTAATATCAAACAACTAACGTAAACCATAGAATTAGGACGAGAAAACCGAACAATTTCGCGATTTCCGGTAAAAGGCCTCTTAACGTAAAAAAACGCAGGCGTAGCTGTGGGCGAGTCGGCTAGTATTGTTATAAACGTGAAAGTTTATAAGTATCTAAGTGTTAAGGGATTCAGATCTGTTAATTTATCAAAGCTCTACAACTACATTACCATAAGTGGTGGTGTGGTAGGTACTTCGCTGTGAGGGCTAGGAACGTCTGAACGATAATTAACGTGATATAATTTACGCGACACGCTTGAGAAGCCACATGATTTCATTACCTACCTACTTCTCAAAACATTTTCGGAGATACGTTTTTCTTTACATAAAAAATAGTAGTTTTATAGCTCGCGTTTTTTCCCTTTGTAAGATTTTACTCAAGGGACCGGAGATAAAGGCGTGATAACGAGACCGAAATCCTGTTGTGGGTGTGATCGCTAGTATTACAACTAAGTTTCACTTAAATTGATTGATATTTGTAGATTATAAGCGCGAATTTCATTAAAGTCCAAAATTGTATAAAATGTGATTTATTTATGGATCTAAGTAGTCTGAATAAAAATAAAATTATTTTATTTAAATTAAATTACCAAACGTATTTTTATAACAAAAAAGTTTTTTTTTTTAGTTCAGTCCTAAGTAGGTATTAAATTGCTTTTTTCATTTTTTTTAATCTTAGTGTGGTTTACTGAATACCTACATCTACTTACCAAATTTCAGTAGTTTAGCTGTTATTGTTGGATAAATGTGGCTGTGACATACCTACGGACGGACGGACAGACATGACGAATCTATAAGGTTCTCTAATAAGGTGTCATTGGCTACGGAACCCTAAAAGTAGAACACCTAAAACTTTTACCAGCATAAAAAAAAATATAAAACTACTTTAGCTAGTACATCATTAAAATTTGGATACACTCATTCCCTGATAAAAATTTAATTCGCAATCAAAATTCCCGCAACTTTGAACGTGACAAAGTTTGCGAACTAAACAAACAAACAATATTTGTGGAATATTTTGATTATCCTTCCTGCCTTCTCGTTTTATCAATTAGGGGTTGGACTAAGGGCTGATTGTGTTCATTTACAAAAGGCGTCCGTAATTATTGTTAGTTGACGCTATTATTTAAAAGCCATTGTTATTTCGTAGTAATATGTAGAAGCTAGAAACATTTTCATTTGCAATTTACAATAGATGGATATGGGTAAAATATAATGTTTTCTTAAATATTTAATAGTCATAATAGCAATGAGTTAAAATAAAACCAAAAAAACATTATGTACCTCTACCTATTCATTTGAAATTATAAAATTTATGTAGGCACATCACAATAATTGGATTAAGTATCTAATTAAACATAAGGCTTTTACTTGTAAAATCCAATGTGAACTTTAATGTAACATCTTGATGTTACATTAAAGTTCACATTGGAATTAGGTTTGAACATTATGAATCCCAAAAGATTTTGCTATCATGCATGTATCTACCAAGCCTCTACCAAGATAGGAAGTATTAGGTGGGTGATATTCTGCTATAGATACCTACTAAATTAAAGCAGATTAATTTATCTTCGCTACCATGAAATGCAATAGATACCAAGTTGCTACGATACCTTAACGACAAAACCGAAAGTGAAGTTACTAGTAGGTACGGTTCCTATAGTAAAGTGTAGTTACTACATCGTAGTCGACATATAGATAAAGTGACATAGTAACTGAAATTATTAGGTAGTCAATTTGCTTCTATTAGATTGTACATTAGCTTTGTTCGGGATGGAAGCTGAGAGGTAAGTAACCGAAAATTTTCAGCTTTAGTGCGCTAATAAGTGTATAAGTGTATTGAAATTGAAACTACCGTGAGATTGTAGGACCGAAAGAGAATGAAATTATATAGAACACTAACTGTTTTATTTGAAATATATTAAGACCATTTTAATAACAACATTTGTTTTGTATTTGAGATTAATTTAGTTATACATTTTTAGGATAAGTAACATGGATGCACTACTGTTTGCGTTGATACTGGAAGTTGTGCTACACCAAATTCATATATTAGGTAAGTACCTATAATATTTAATTTAGCGTACCTATCTAAAGAATCTTACTAGCTGGAAAGTTGATGCAAAAAAAATATTCTGGTTACGAACATTAAATTACTATTTAACGTACGTAACGTAGGGACTTATTATTAATTACTAGCTGACCTGGGAAACTTCGTACCGCCTAACAGTCACAGTCACAGTCATCTACGGAGTAATTCGATGTAGGAGTGCTATAGGTAGATAAATAAGTCCTGTAAAATTTTGATCCTATTGTATGGGTGATATGATATTTGACATTATTATGATATCTAAGGTAATGTAATTAATCAGTTATCAATTTGAGGATATTAGAGAAGATTTCGTATGCTACATGAAAATGAGAGAACAATGAAATAAAATTATACACTTGTAGGATTTTGTTAAACGCTGTGCTACTGCCATCTATATCTTAATTGAAGCAACTGGTTACAGAAGGTTGCGCCAAGCTTCGGGCACAGTGTTGGAATATCAACACCAAGAACGCTCCGGTTCAGTTTGAAAAGATGGCCAGAGACAGGTAAACTTTCAAAAGTTGCGGGTGTTGCGGATAGATGCCGCTATCGTAAATACAATACGTTAAATTTTCTTCTGATGAAGCTAAATAAAATAATTCCCGTCTGAGACGTTTTTTTACTTTACGTTTTTTTTATTCAGGCATTCAGTATATTATATGGGTATATTTCAGAGTAGGTTTTATTGTTTCGTGAAAGTAATTTTCGTTTCATAGCAATGTATGTATATTCAGTTCTTAGAAACTCGGAAGGTTGTGAAAAGCAGAATAAAACCCAATTGATAAAGGTATTTGATAAGGTATATACCTTAGGTACTATACTATAGGATAGATTAGGTATAGACATGGTCCTATAATTTTATTTAATATAATCTATCTATCTATCTATTCAGGGATACAGTTAAGGATGTGGCTTGTAGAACCCTCATAGAGTTTGTTGAGAACAGAGAGTTTCAAATACTAAGAAATGCTGTTGATATTTTGAAAGCGCGCGCAACGTCGGCTGTTTCTATGAAGCAAATATATGAACAGTCTAAAAAGTAAGTAGCTTTGCTTTGTTGAACCACGAAATTTTTTAATAAGCTTGGAACAAGTACAAAAAAAAAACATGTGATATTTCTAGAACACGCAAAGAATTATGCCAGGAGTTAGAAGAGAAACGAGCGGAGTGGACCAGTAAACTACGCGAGGCAGATTTCACCACATCCATTATCCGAGACAAAATGAACGTGAGCCTTATACTACCCCATCTAACATAACATGAACAATAAATTTAGAGTAGGTACCCAATCCAAAAGATTCAGGTTCGAACTTCGAACCACTTTAGAGAACACTTACTAAACGTTCGAATTCCTGAAAAACCGTGAGTTACCTTATGCGGGAATCATTATCATTAAGCTGTAGTACGACCACTGCTGGACATAGGCCTTTCTAATGTCCAGCTTTAGTTGGAAGCGGCTGACCACTTGAGCTGTAACTAAATCTGTATATCTTTCAGGACGCCCAACAAAATACCAACATGCGTCTGACTTACGCAGACAAGTGGCTACTCGCCCGGATGGAAGGCCTAGAGCTGGAATGGCAGAAACCGCGACCTACCTTACCTGATATTAACAATGAGTTACGGGTGCATGCTGAGCTATTAAGGGCTTATGATATGCAGATCAAGGTAAACAGACATTGAAGTTACTAGAAGTCCCAAATGCTTGAAATTGTTGCCGAACAGTTATGACATTAGGAAACTTTAGGTTTTTTATTTTTCTAGGAACGAGAAGAATCTATGGCGCATTGGGAACAGAAGTACGCTACAGATCTCGCAGACATTAAGGAGCGCTTGGCGGCGAAGACCGAGGCCCACCGTCTGGTGAAGGCAAACCGCGAAGAACTACAAAAATTGGTAACGGGGATTCCTTGTCATTTTGAAAGTAGATTTTTTTTATGAGACGGGAATATCTCTTTTTTGGACCCCTTATTACTTTCCACGTCCATTGCAATAATTTTTCTTTATTGATGTAGGCAAAGAGAATATAATCACTACGTATACCTAGTTCAAACAAAAATAAGGTTTGCTGAAGTATGCAAATAAATGCACCATTCTGTAACATTTGTTGAGAATGTCTTTATTTCTGTAGATTTCTAGGTCTCGAGACTAATCCCGTCTTGGCTTGTGAATCATCTGAATCCTACTTAATTAATATTCAATGGTTTTAACCTACTTATATGAAACCTTTTTTGAAACCAGTTCGATCTCCACTCGGGCGAAATGCGCGCATGGTTGACGTTCAAGCGCGAGCGCGCGGCGCGGCTGGCGCGCGAGGAGAGCCTGCGTCGCTCCGCCACCAGGATCCAGGCGTGGTGGCGCGGTACCATGGTGCGCCGCGGGCTGGGTGCCTACCGCTTCATGAACAACTTGAAGAAGGCGCATTCCAAGAAGAAGAAATAAACTACTTTTCTACCTATGTACCCAATGATTTTATATAGTATAGATTTGTTACAAGCACGCGCATTGTAAAGACTCAAATAAAACCCAATTGTAACGTTTAGTTGTCAGTCTGCGTCGAGCGCAATCACGAGCTTGACATGCCGTAGGTTATTGTGTCCTTGCTAAAACAAATTAAAAATGCCATCGTGTGTGTTTCGGAAGTGTACCAATTACGATGCTAAAGTAAACAAAACACAAGGAATCTCGTATCACATGCGAGTATGCAAAGATACTTAGATTATTTATTTTTCCAAATATTTATAATAATTGAGGCGCGGACATAGATTAGTTAGTGTAGATGCGAATATTGATGGCGATGTAAATTCGATGTAAATGTAAATTCTGATCGAACATTCAACACATTAGGTACCTATTTTTAATCATCGCGTATATTTGATTAAAAGTATTAAAACCATAATTCATAAATACACAAATATTCGTCTCCATTCCGCACATAAAAATAACCCCGAATTAAAAAAACTTTTAAAGAGACAGAAAAGAAATAATTTAAATCTTTTTGAAGGTATTTAGAAAGTGTATTTTACTAATTTATCATTAATTATTTCAATTTCAATAAATATGATTTACTTTTGTAAAGTGTTTTATTTCTTAGAGTCTGTCTAACGAAAGCTGGCACTGGGCATTTTTGCGAAACTTTTCACATGGCAATACATTATGTGTTTCCACCTACGGACATTATGCTCTATAACGGGGTAAAGTCAGGGTGATAAAAAATAATAATACTTGCTAACGAATTATAGTTCACTTTAATGAACACAAGAAGTAATTCTTTAATTTTTTATAAATCATAAATCGGATAAATATACAATTACGTGTGGTACATCCATAAAAATTTGACTTTAAAAGATTAGGGAAAATTGGTCTCGGTGTGTGGCAATACTATTCCTTGATGTTTTGGTGGATATTAAAAATACATTTTGAGAATTTTGCGTGTTAAAATGCCTCAAACAATCAACGGTAGCGAGCGAAGGCTGTTATTCTGTATGATATCTAAGTATCAGGAGAAGCAGCAGGAAAAAGAAGCTGAATTTCTGCAGAAACAGGATTGTTTACATAATGTGGTTGATTTCCTAAGTTTGTAGTGCACAAACATTTTGATACTTTGATCCCATTTTTGTGGTTCTCGACTTTTATTTTCTTTTTATAATACTGTTGCCTTCTTTTAAGATAGCTAAATAGCATTACTACATATTTGAAAAAAGAAACATTTTATTGAAGTAAATTTATGAATTATGATTCAAAATTCTGATTTTGATTACGATGAATAAAAAAAAACTTAAATAATTGAGACTTTTATTTATTACTTACACTAAGATATTTCTAAGATGCACCCTAGGCGTGTAGGTAATCTGAAGAATATTACTTGTTTATATCGGAGTAAAAAAAATATGTAAGGATATTTATTTAGAATAATAGAAAAGTATCAAATTATGTTATTCCAAGTTATCACATTATTTAATGTATTGCCATACTAAAATTTTTTGAATTTGCCGGGGTTTTTCAGGGCCATCTTTCGTTAGACAGAGTATACCTATTACTATACATTTCACTCAAGTGTCCACTCTACGAATATAAATGTTACTCTATGAACTAGTAAACATTTGACATCTTATGTCAGTTTTGGATTCGCGGAACAGATTTCAAACTGCAATTACATGAAGGTAACATATCTATACTATATAAAATCATTGTATGTACCTATATTTAAGCCGTAGGTTTTCCAAATAAAATAAAATATTAAATTATAGCATTCCCTAAAATTATTATCAATGACTTGGTGATAATAATTTACTGAAAAATCACAGCAACAATAGTAACACGTCACACTTAAGAAAATAAAACCGTAACTTATATTGAGACTATAGCTTACCTTATTAAACAGTGCTACAAACAAATTATTATTGCGAATATGAAATAGTTTTTCTGATTAAATGAATTGGAAAATTTAACGATATCAATGCTACGCGAGGGTTAAAACCGTGTCTTCAATATTGTTTTAATATAATGTTCCTGAGATTTTAGGAAATAATTAATTATCCATATGCAAGGGCATTATTTCACAATATTAAAACTTATGAAAGACACAGTAAATAAATATTGCTGGACAATTCACACTTAAGGTAAAACTTAATCAACAGTTTTAATTCTGAGCTGGCAGCACCAATAGCTGTCAATCTGAGTTTCCAACATGATATCGCCACACAGAATTAATATTGAAAAATTTAGTTTTTTTTTTATTCTGTTTTCAGAAATTGATTGTTTAGGAAAAGCCGTATTGGCCTAGTAAGCTGTTATGAAGAACACTCAACTTTAATTCTTAACATATTGCTTGAACGGAGAGGCAAAGTCGTGAAGAAATCGGCATGTTCCGAGAACTTTAAAAAGTTTGAAGGATAACAATTACCAAATATTCTAAAAGATGTGTATACTTTAATATTTATAAGCAGCAGTCAGTTGTTCCCAATGAAGTAGTTATTTATTCTCAGGCAGGTCGTTCCGCAGCAATATGTTATGAATGAGCTGGCAACTCTAGACAAACGTCAAGTCAGTCGCACGCATGCTGTTGTTATGAATGCCGGTCAATTCCATTTTTAAATCCGTGTAAAACGAAAGTATTTTTGCGAAACAGAAAACTCTTATTAATTTATTTTTATTTAGATAACGAAAATAAGTACAGTGGTGTTGTGCATTTATCGAACAGTGGTGTTTTCTTTCAATAAATCGAGTTCCTTGAATTTTCCAATTCTTGGAAAGTTGGATTGTCGTTCACGAGATTCGGTGAGTAATCCTTTACTGTTAAACTTCATAAATATATAGCTTTGTTTGTATTATTTTGCTGGTAAACATAAAATATTTAATATGGTTAAATTTTATACTTGAAAATAAATTATTGGTTGATAGGTAAAATTATAATGTTTACTGAAATGTGAACTACCCACCTTCTAGAAATAGTTTTTTTTACTGTTTGGTTAGTTGCATTACAATAAAATATTTTTTTTTTAAAGTTCCCTTTGTGGTGTTTGTGTTCTTACAAATTAAACATTTAACTATAAAGTTTGATTTAAAACTTAAAATTTTAAATTAAGTAGGTATATTTTATTGAACTTTAACAAAAAAATATTATAACCAAACTAACTTGTCCTTCTGATGCCTATGTTTTATTCATCTTAAATGTTCAATAAACAAAGTAAAATAATGTTTATAATAATATCTACTTATTATCTATATTATAAAGGGTAGCAAATGCTTTAATTTAAGCAATAAGACCTTATGTAAGTATTGATTTTTGGTGTGTGTAATAAACAATTATAATTAACTATAATAAAAAAAAATACTAAAAATTAAAACTACATAATTATTTTTATGTAGATTTTTTTGCTTAAATGTGAATCTATATAATTTTATTGTCTTAAGTGTTTTTACTGCTTATAAATTTCTTTTCAGTTTTTAAATACACTCGATAAACTTTAAGTATTTAAATTTTCTATAAATTTTCTTACATAAGTCATCAAAACAAACCAAATTACATTAAAGTCCCGCTGCTGAGACACGGCTTGGTGATCGCAGTAAGTTGGTACAGTACACAGAACTAGTCTTTTGTATGCATCACTACATATTATAAAACCAAGTTTGTGTCATGTGTGCATGCCTCTATCTTTAAAACAACACAATACATATATATTTTAAGTCGATTTTTTAATCTGTAGTTATTCAAGAGGAAGGTAATTTATGAAAAATTACCTTCCTCTTATATTCTATGTATTTTTTTTGTTATTTATGTTAAAAAATACATCTTCCTATGTATTTTTTAACATAAATTACCTTCCTCTTGTAATCCTATGATTATATAATGAGTAATTCAATAATAATGTTCCCATACCATCCAAGTGGCTCTTGTATAGTATGTATAGTGGCGATAGTATTTTCCCGGTAAATGTAGTTACATATATAAATGATTCCATCAAAACCTGGCTTTTTAGGGATAAACCAAGGTTTTGATGGAGGTTTTAGTTGTAACATCTGAAAATAACTAAAATAATTTTAGAGGGATGTTACAACCTACTGAGTCTAGGTTACTTCTTATTCTCAAAACCTATATTCTGCTTATATTTTATACACACGGATTAGGTTAGTAATAAATAAAATATGTTTCTATAAGTAGGTAAGTACATATTCAGACTTCTCAGTATTATGATATCTAGAAAAGCTATTCAAGGTTGCTTTGCCAACGAGCATTTAAGTGCACCGCAATTTGAGATTTGCCATTCCCTTCTAGGATTCATACGAGCTTGGTGTGTAGTCTATGTAGGCGGTTCATGAATTACGACACAGGTAGTTAAAGCCATTCAACATCAGTTATGCTGTTTTATCGTAATCATCCATAGATCATAGATAACTTTAAAACGCAAGCGAAGCTGTCGGCGGGTCGGCTAGTTATAAAATAATAAAAGACTTAGGTAACATAATTTCGACAATTACACAAACTGGTCACCAAATTGGTAAACAACAATACAAGTACAAGCATATCACTACTGCGCTGGTTTTCACCGACGCCACTATCAGTGCAATTTTGGGGATTTCATATATGAGCACGTTATCTTTCAGTCTGGTTGGTGGTCAATGGCTGTTATTTTTATTTTATTTTAAAACACAACTTTAAACTTAATAATATGAAAACATTATAATGTTGGTAAAGATTTTACTTCCTAACCTACGCTAATTAAATATCAATCAAAATTTGTGAAACATTGTGCAATACGTTTCCAACTATTTAAAACCGTTCAATAGTAATTACACCTTTACTTTCGAACCTTGCTTGACTGTGGTCCTGCATCGCATTTCATCTCTATATTCGATAATTCAAAAATAAAAAAATGTATTGATTTTACTCGGACAGTAAAACCTCATTCTTGGTTTCAAAGGTGTTTAACGGAACGGATATAATTGTAAGTACCCATGTCTTTGTATTTGATCGGAAGTAAGTAGGGACTCGATTGCCCATGGGACAACTTGTGGCCAATCACCCTGCTCCTATGAGCAGAGTAATTGTAATTTTTCAACGACAGTTGTGTCCGGTTTGTCAATGGGCAAAGCTACGTGCTAGGCATTATAAAAAATTGTAAGTTCTTGTTACGAGTATAACTAAACCTTGAACTTTAGTAAGTACCTAATATTCAAATGATTATGTATCTACCTAAAGAGCAAGCAGAAATTCATTTTCAATATTTGGGTAATGTCGGCGGCTATATATTTATTTTTATAATAAAAAAATAGCTGAAGTGTTTTTTTTTATGTTTTCATCAAATATAGAGATAAAATGCGATGCAGTTGAGACAACAGTCAAGCAAGGTTCAAAAGTAAAGGTTTAATTACCATTGAACGGTTTTAAATAGTGAGAAACGTATATTTAATTCAGTAAGTTTGAAGTTGTGTCTTAACAGTTATCACTGTGACCACCAACAAGCCTGATAACATGTTCAATAAATGAAATCCCCAAAATGCACTGATAGCCCAGTCATTCTACTCATAGTGTAGACACATTAAAATATAACCTATTAAAATAAATCAATACAGAAATCCAGGTAATTTAACTACCTAACACTGCTAAAACGAAAATTATCTGTCCTAAACGTTAAATAATTTCGCTGAAAGCAGTAATTACAACATACCTAATCTGCAATTAAAAGTAGAAATCGATGTATTCTCAGAGCGACATCGCCGTTCGCATGACGACAATAATCTGCCGAGAAGCTGCCTCGGTACAGCGCAGTAATTAGTGCGTTAATCACACTAGGCTGCGGCTCTCGGCTCCACGGTTGATGCAACTCATTTCTCGGAAACCGATCACCGAGGCTCGAGAGGACGGCAAATTGCCGGCAGATATGTGTGCCGCCCTGTCCGTAATTGCAAAAATCAGTCTCCGGCCGCGGATGCTTGTAGTCCTTGTATTACAAGTACGTACCGCTCGCTCGAGACCGCTGCCTACATCAGAAATCTATCATACTCGTTTTACAAGTACCGCTCTTACAACTCGCGTGTCCAGTAGATGGCGCGGCGTGCAGGCTCCAATTATTGAATACGCTTCTATCGACTACTGACGCAAATTCTCAAGTGTTCTTCCTTCGTGGAAAACATTATGTTTAGCTTTCCAATTTGCCCAAAACATTATCTAAATCCTAACCCAGTAACAGCATGACATTACCCTTTATTTATAACATCAATTATAATTCATATGTATGCAGCACTTACCTCATCAACACTTAATAACGATACCTGCACACATACGAAGTTGTAATAGTCTAAAAACAACTCATCTTTATGTCTAATGGTTTATTTGAATTTTTTATATGCATCCGCGACAAGAACGAATAAGACTGCATTGCATAGCCATTAACTATTGCTTTTCTAAGAAGTGCTAGGCCAGCCTGGCGTGGTCTAACTCGCGCAGCACAGTTCAAGGAATTCAAACAGTCTACAACACCATTCCTTCGACTTCAATATTTTTTATCGATAACGAGGAACACATTAAATACGTGACAATAAGTCAGTAAGTGGTTATAAATAAAATGTAGAAAATTCATGCGATACACGTTTTTATTTTAAAAACTTAATACTACTCGAATAAAAATGCAAATAATTTAATGAATAAGGAGCTACATTTTACTCGTTTGTCGGTCTGAACTCTGAACATACTCGTGAATTAGGTACTCATATAAAATGAATACCATAAGAACAATAATACAATATTAAAGAATAAAACATAAATGAAGGTACCTAACTCAAGGTAGTTAGGTTAGCTATATCTACGAATCATTAAGCAATATACTCTTATTTTATCTGGTCCGTGGATACCTTGGGCTTTCTGTAAACGTCACTGCAATTGTCTCGTTGTTTCTTTAACCGGTTTCTTTGTGTTCTTCGTTGAATTTCATAAAACAATGGTCGGGGCCATATCGAAGCTGTAGGTCGGTGACTCTCTGATGATCGGCAGGGATCAATTCCATGATGCTAGAATCCTTAAAGCATATCAATCAATCAATAATTTACATATACCAAATAAGTATTACGTAATTAACGTAGTTAATATACCAACTTACATTTTAATTTGAGGAAACTTTGCAAACGGAACCTCCTTAATTCATCCAAAAAAATGGAAACCGGAAACTGGTATTACCTACTGGCTTGAGTAATTATAATGTTCTATAACAATTGCATGGGGGAAGTACGACTACTTAGCATGTGAAACACCGATGATAAAACAAGTTGAGTGATTAATAACCCTTCTTTAATAGTCATAATAATAGTCATAATAGTATTTATTGGTAATAATTATTACATGTCAAACATTTTAAATAAGTACAATGAATTATACATTATATTAATATAAAAACATAATACTATAAAAGTATGATACAATGTATTGTTTGTTAGGTTTATAACAAAATTACAAATTAACAACCAAATACAACAAATAATTAAATCACTTATGTCAAATAATAATCATTATAATGAAGGTGTCTTTAGAGCTATAAACTCATTATAGCTATAGAATGTTTGCTCAATAAGCCAGCGTTTTAGTTTGCGCTTAAATTGAGGTAAACTGTGGGCTTCCTTAACATCACAGGGAATTTTATTGTAGGTTTGTGGTCCCATGACATGTGTCAGCTGTTTGGCAGACTTAGCCAGAGAGCGCGAAACGGACGCGAGCGCGTCGCGGCCGCGCGTGGCGTACCCGTGCGTGCTGCCACGAGTGGCGTAGTCCCCGAGGTTCTGCCGAACGTACAGAGCCACTTGGTATATGACCAGACATGGGAGTGTTAATATTCCAAGTGACTTAAAGTATGGCCTCGCCGATTGGTCGCTGGGGATCTTGGCTATTGCTCGTACGGCCCTTTTCTGCATTCGGAACGCACGCTCCCAGTCTGCAGCGCGCGCCCACAGCTCGGTGCCGTACTGCAGCAGCGACTGCACTGTAGCAAAGAAGCACGCTCTTACTACGTCAGCTGTCACAACACGCGCCATACGACTCAGCGCGTAGCATGCGCCAGCCAGCCTTCCACACAGCTTGTCGATATGAGTTCTCCACTGCAACCCTCTGTCAATCTGAAACCCTAAGAAAGAAGTGTTATTAACCTGGCTTATCGGACTCCCATTTATTAACACTGTTAATGACCTAGGAGTGCGACCAGCCAGGAAAAAGTGGATAAAGTGAGTTTTACTCAGATTGAGAGAGTCCATTCAGCCCGAACCATTGCGCCAGCTGTGAGGCCGTGCTGTTTAGCTTAACTTCTAGTAGGTCCACCGTAGGGGCAGTGACGACAGCAGCCACGTCATCGGCGTACATATACACCTCCGCGCCACTGATGTATTCGGGTAAGTCATTAAGCAGTAAGGAAAACAATATATTTGACACCGATGAACCCTGGGCTACCCCCATCCTCGATGTCAATGGGTCGGATACTGCCTCCCCTCCGCTGCCCAGCACTACTTGGGAACGGTCACGCATAAGGTCACAAAGTAGATCATGAACCTTATCGGAAATCCCATAGTGCTGTAGTTTAATCGCCAGTATTTTGTGGTCGGCGACATCAAAGGCTTTGGATAGGTCGCAGCAGATCACTGCGACCTGCTGCTTCGCCTCCCGAGCGGCCATTATGCAGCGGATGACTTCCCGCGCCAGTGACGTCGTCGAGCGTCCTTCGCGATACGCATACTGCCTATCAGAAAGAGCTTCCGTAGCTGAGAGAAATGCAACAAGCCGGGAACTAAGACCATTCTCAAAAACCTTGGCTATTGCTGGTATTATTGAGACAGGTCGATACCCGTCAATGTTGCTCTTCTTTCCCTTACCTTTAAATAATGGAGACACCTTGCTTATTTTCATCGGGCAGGGATAGCAACCCTCTCTGATGCAGGTATTATAAGCATATGCAAGTATAGGCGCGAGGGGAATGATGGCGTATCTAAGTACATTTGAAGATATGCCATACACATCCTTTGACACCTTCGGTGGAATGCGGGTCATCACAATGCGTACTATTTCATCAGCGCTGAACGACTGAAGTCTCAGAGAACGGTCTGAGGGCTTACGTGCCAATGTTAACCCTCTATTGCATACAGAGCCATATTTGGCTTTTTAACTTTAGTAATTTTTTTCTACCCTAATTTTAAACAAATATTTTCAACTTTTATTGTAATAATGTTAAGTACATCAATCTGAAACGGAAAGCAATTTTTGTTATCTATAGCAAATGTCACCTGTCAGTATACCTTCATTTTTCTCCGACGCGTACGCAAACTTGTGTCAAGTTAATTTTACTGCAGTTTTGTTGTTGAAATTAAAATAGAAATTGTAAGAAAATTGCTTTTAAAAAATATTCATAATGTTCTACAGAGCTTCTTTTTTGATTCCCTGTTGATGATTTCTTTGAATATATATTTTTTGTTTATTATTTTCACCATTTTATATAGGAGCCATTTTTGGCTTCGTATGCATTTACGGTGAATACGCTTACGCCAAATATGGCTTCGTATGCATTTAGAGTTCTTTTTTTCTTTATTTCCAGAATGCTTTCTTCAGGCTTTTATGACACTGCTAAATGCACTAATTCTATTCCTGAGGATAGATCTCTTAGTAACGATATAGGTATCATTATCCGAATCCGATGAAGACGTTTTTGTGGCGACGTATACATGTCACTATTTGATTTCAAGGTTGTCATTACCGAACATTATTTTAAGGCTGGCAAGAATATCTCAAGAAAAAGAGGGCGTCTTGGTACACATAATGCCGAACATACCTCGTCAAGAGATGGTACACTTACCTCAAGACAAATTGGTACGCGTACGATCTCATGCACCTTGGCAATGGGGACATAAGATCAAGATAAAAGCGCAATCTCTAAATTCAGTGCGATCATATAAATTGGCATCAGGCATAATTGAACGTTTTTTTGGTAAATCGGTACCAAATAATCGTCAATTATGCCAAAATTATTGTTGTTTGCGTTCTCATATAAAATTTGAGGAATTTTACGTTTTTCTTTGCTTCAATGGGAAAAGAAACTGTTTTAGAGAAATTAACCTTGTATGAGTGTTGGTACTTGTTGTGCATAGGAAGCCAAATATGGCGTAAGCGTATTTACCGTAAATGCATAGGAAGCCAAAAATGGCTTTTGATTTTTTTTTCTAAATAAGAAGATTATTTAATTATTTTATTTTATAATTTGACTTTTAAGCCCTAATAAAACACATTATACTAATCAAATATTTTTTTTAATACATTTTTAATAATTCATGCAATAGAGGGTTAAGGCCCGGCACACACCGGCAACGTTGGCTGTTGGCGCTCCGCAGGTCTCCGCCGCACTCAAAAACCTAGCGTTCATCGTATTGACCAGATCTTTTTTGTTTGTAAACAAAGTTCCATCCGGTTTTAATATTACGTCCGTAAAGTCAATTCGCGGAGAGTTATTTTTCCCTCGTTCATTATTTATTATGCCCCACATGGTTTTAGAGGTATTACTCGTTGCTACTAACTTACTCTGATAAAAATCACGTTTGTTACATTTTAAAATATATTCATAATTATTTTGCATGTCAAGTATTAAAGATTGAATTGTATCATTATATGGATCTAATTTACCTAATTTAATTATGACAAATAATAATAATTTATAATTTTTAGAGTCAGCAGCTATCCAACTTTCTTCATGTTTAATGCACGTTTTCCTAAGAGGAAAACATATTTCAAATTTATTTTTTATAACATTAACAATTGCGGTAACCATACCAGGGGTATTCAGCCTATACTTATACAGTAATTCGTTCCAATCTACACTATCTATGGATGCAGCAAAGTTAATTTTGTTGGCGTTACTAAACTTCCTAGCATACGCATGTTTCTGCTGTGGATTCGATCTTACTCGTGTAATCACGCCCTTAATCGCGAAATGATCACTAATGTTAGTGACCACTGAGGTAACAGTGACCGCACCATCAACTAGATTGCTGTACAAGTGATCTAAGCTGGTGGAGGTGGACGCCGTGACCCTCGTTGGGAAGTCTACCAAGTTACACAAGCCATGTACCGAAATTAAGTCTCTTAATTTAATTACGTCGTTATCTAAATTGCTTAAAAAATTGATGTTAAAGTCACCCACAATAACACACTCCTTATCCAAGTCGCTAATCTTATTGAGCAAACGATCAAAACAACTAATAAACTCATTTGTCGAAATCAGGTTTGTTCTATAAACGCAAACTACTGTCAAATTTACATTAATTCCCATGTCTTAATTTAATTAGCCTTTGCTTTTCGCCTGGACAAAGCCATTCTCAGTTTTTTCAACTCATTTCTCGCACTTATTATCTTTGTTTTGCTATTAAAAAAATCATATTTGTCAGAAAATATAATATCAAGATTAGATGCCTATTATAATATTTATCAATGACGCATTCATATTACCCAAAGCCTTTATGCCGCTCCGAATTTAATTTGTACTGGGACTTGTATTTTACATTACTTATGTGGTTCCTAGAATTCCGGCTAAATACTGTCCACATGCATTGTAATTATCCATTTCAGCAAAATCTAGGTATGTTATATGGTTAACTTAGTGGGAAGTTTTGCTTACACCCGTATTTCATTCTTACTTCTAGAAATTGTAACGTATTTATGTTTTTACATCTATACTGTTTGCTTTCACTTCTAGAAATCGTAATTAATTCTTAATTAATCATAAGTTGGTATATTGACTGAAACAGTTTCTGTTAACACCCATTTAACAATTTCTAGGCTAGCTTAAACATTCTGAAAATTCTAACGGACTTAACCTACTAAGAATTATAGATAGGTCAAGAGCAACACACCGTTTGTTACCGTTCTATGTCTAAGTACTACAAAACAAGTGAATAAAACAACGTTCACCTGAAGCAACGTTAATTATCTGAAGAACATAACTTATTCTAATATCCCGGAATTGTTTTCAATGCAGTGCTTACTTGCGGTCGTAATTCCTGGACAGCATCTAGTTAATTGTTGCATTGAATGCCAGTTCTGATGGTGGATTGCAATGTATGGAAATCATACCTAGAAATAGATTACATCGGAGGCAGCTGCGCTCGGCATTTCCTAGCTCTGTTGTGAAAATAACACGGTCCACTAGTTTTTCATCGTTAGCGAGCGTCGCCGCTTCCTCAAACATAATTTCCGAGATATACACAATTGCTACTTCCTTATAAAGGCACTTTGTTACTTTAGTCGCATTTAGATTTCAGGAAAATAATTTTCTATCTGATGCGTAAACCGTTACTTGGAACATGACTAAAGCCCAGTTCAATATTTAACGGGGTTGTTTGAACGTTCATTGCTGTGAATCGACGCGGGAAAGTAAGGCAACAACTGTATTTCAAAGCGCTTGATGTTAGCTGTTTTGTTAATGCACGATTAAACTAATGGAGCTTTCACAGTGAGCTTATTATTAAGTCGGGAATTTACTGAGAAGTTCATTGCGATTTTAAATTTCAATATTTTGATTTTAATCGGTATGTAATTAATGTGAAAAATATGAAGTAATTAATATGAAGTATAACTTAGGGGAATATGTAAGTTTAATTTCTTTACCTTAATTCATCTCCAAGCACTAAGTCATAACTTTACTTTAAAATAATTGTTGGGCATTAGGTTGCTTTGTTTTAGAGATTAGAACCTACCATAAGTTCGGTAAAGAAGAAACAACTTAATCTGTTGATAATATTGTATTCTAACATAACAGCATAAAAGATTAAAGTGTTAACCCAACTAATAGTTATACGGGAACAAAAGCTATGCTCTATCTACTAGACTATTCTATATAGATAACAGTGTTATGAAAACAGTAGTAGTAGAATAGAATGTCGTCGACAAAACGCTTGTCTCGGCATTGTCGTAAACATTTTTGCTTAGTTATTCTTTATAATTAACTAGCTTTCCGCCCGCGGCTTCGCCCGCATTATATTAGAGTAAAAAGTACCCTATGTCCTTCTCCTGGCTCTAAACTACCCCCCTGCCAATTTTCAGGCAAATCCGTTCAGCCGTTCTCGAGTTATAAGTGAAGGCACTAACACGACTTTCTTTTATATATATAGATTTGCATACGAATTGTAAAAATAAGTACTGAAATAAACATTTAATTATTTTTTATTATAGTATACGCCTGGATGCATTTAACCGCTATGCTATCGAGGAGTTACGTGATAATCTCGAAGTTCTGATACATCGGTTATTATTTTTATTCTATTACATAAGTAATTGGCACGGTAATACGAAAGCGTTACCAGGAAATCTGTCCGTGTTGTGTACTGATGTGTAACTTTGTCCTTCGTCTCCAGGATGTAAGATGTGGGTGGTTGCGACGCTGGTGCTGGCTTACGCCGGCGGGACACTGTCTGCCAACTACTGCTCCAAGAACACCTTCACGACCAACTCCACGTGGATGCAGTTCACCAAAGAACCCGTCCCTTTGGAGTTCGGCTTTGACGAGAAGTTCAAAAGCATCCATTGCTGCGTGAAAAACTACAGGAGCATAGAATGGTAAGTTTAGTTATAGATTCATGTTTTGTTCTTTCTAGAGTAGGGTAGTTCCACCGCGCTCCAAATCCCATTGTTCTCAAAATTTTAAAGTTCATGCATTGATTCCACTGTGCTCCAAGAATTTTTAAGTAATAAAATATTCGAATATTTTAGTTCCACTGCGCTCCAAGCAATTTTGAGTAGAGTTAGCAAAAAAATATATTTGGCATGAAACATTACCTACGGTAGGTACGTGAAAAAAATAATAAAAGATGTAGGTACCTCAAATATGTTTATTCAGTCAATAATTAAGTTATCAACAATAATTATTTCTTAAAAATAATGTAAAAACAAAAATCACAGCTTCAGATTAGAAAAGTTTTCTTAAAACTACAATACAAATACTAATTAAAGGCAAATGCGCCAAAGAAGCACATTTTGCCACGTGATCTTTTTCTTCGTTTGAAATAATATTCAGTGCGATCGTTTTGTTTGTCAGTGCTTGTCGAAAGTGGAAATTACACCCTTTGATTGAAGTTAAAGGAAAACATGTGCCAATTGCATTTATAACTGCTTGTTCGAAATTAATTTCTACTTGTTCTTACAAAAATAAACAACTAATGTTACCTTTTTTTGCTGACGCTATCTTTTTCATTTTGGAGTGCGGTGGAATCAATATGGTACTTATAACTTTTAATAATAATATGGGTAATAAAAACTTGGAGTCCGGTGGAATACATTCTTGGAGTGTAGTAAATTGCGTTTGCATGTTTTTTTTTCGTTTTAAACAGCCTTTTTCTTTTATATGTATATAATAACTATCTATGTATGTATATAACATGAAGTATATCAGAAATCTAGCACTCGTTACACTTTGAGCTTACCAAGAGGCTAGCTAGATATTGCTGTGTGAATTGTCCAGCCACGGCCACGTTACCAGAGAAGCTTTAATTTCTCCTTCATATAAATATTATAATAACGATACCGTTCTACAACCAGTCTGCTGGGTTATGGAATTTATAGACATGTTATTACTAGCAATAATATTGCTAAGCAAAAAATGATAGCACAGTTTTCGTTGAGCACTGAACTGGACAGGTGTGTTTGAGATAAGCGCTCTTCTTGGAAATGGTTCTTTGTTGTGCGCACAGAATATGATTAGTTTGCCCTCTGTCGGGCTCAAATTTTGCGTTCGCATATTTGGCATGATCCAATATGTTTTTTTTTCAATGATTAATAATTTACTCCCATTTAGGGGAATGCCAAACCGAGTTGACATTAATGTATCTTTTTTTTAAGTAGGAAAAACACAATACCTATTTTATATGATAATTATTTCCACTTTTTCTTTTTAAATTGTCAATAACAAGAATTTGTCAAGTTGTTGAATTGTCAAGAAACAAAAACGTTTTGCTACAAAGTACATAGGTTATGGCAAATTTGTTAGGTTATTTACCTTCATAGCAGTTCAAAAGAACGACACAATAGTCCTTCAAACGTATTCTATTCCAAGTAAAACAGTTTCACGGGAAATGGAATCAATAGTCTGCGCGATTTTATCAAATCGTTAGTACTCAACAGTAGGAGTGTTTTTATAAGCGGAACTAAGCTAATAAATACTTAAGTCACTAAAATAATTTTTTAAAGATTAAAAAATAACAGAATTATCAAGCGACCATAAAATTATTAGATTAATTAATACTTTTAGATCAGTTGTTTGGAAATTATGTACATAACTGTTAGGTTATTTTTTTTTATTCTCCTTGAACTTGTGCATAAGTTAAAAAATCGGATTTGAATCTGTAACATTTTCTTTACAAAAGTAGTCCATAAATCGTCTGTCCTTATGGCACTACAAAGCATATATTCAATGAAAATAAGTTTTATTATGTTAAGGTGTAGATATATGTGAATTTGGTAAATTTGGGTTCAGCAGAAACCATTTATTTCCTTGTTCT
Organism: Chloroclystis v-ata; assembly: GCA_963691955.1. Classification (NCBI taxonomy): domain Eukaryota; kingdom Metazoa; phylum Arthropoda; class Insecta; order Lepidoptera; family Geometridae; genus Chloroclystis; species Chloroclystis v-ata. The sequence continues at coordinate 12,131,115 of OY829905.1, forward strand.
TTAACGGAATTGCTTTGAAAAAATTACACAATAATCTATGCCATATAAGGCATTATCTCCTGAGGCCGAAATTTCATTTTTTTTATTTTAAGTACCTGAAATAATAGTGTAAAATACCGTCTACTTTTTCAGGAAGAACCGTTTTAATCCTAATCTATTAATCATAAGATTTTTTAATTTTCATCACCATATAGAATAAAAGAATACCAATCATCTCCTGAGCTTACTTTTTCGAAAAAAAATCCCAGCGATTTTTAACGAATTTTTTACGTAAAACGACACACGCAATGCGCGATCTTCCCCTTCGCGGGCCCTTCAATTCAGTGCGGGGCGAGACGTTGTGCTGAACGGACCTATGACAATTTTCTCCGTGCGCCGTACTAACTAATAATATTCTGTGGCGGAACCAATTTTATTATAGTTTGTCATTTATAACTAGCTGCCCCCGCGCGACTTCTGCTCGCCGTATACTTTTATTTGCAACTATGTATCTCCATACTAAATTTCATCAAAATCAAATTTTCCCGCGTAAGCATTATTATCTTTTCCTGAGGAAGCATGTATTTTTCCGCGGTAGAAAGTCTCTCGCCATATACTTTTATTTGCAACTATCTCAATACTAAATTTCATCCAAATCGAATTTTCCCGCGTAAGTATTATTATCTTTTCCCGCTGAAGCATGTATTTTTCCGCGGTAGAAAGTCTCTCGCCATATACTTTTATTTGCAACTATCTCAATACTAAATTTCATCCAAATCGAATTTTCCCGCGTAAGCATATATTTTCCCGCGGAAACATGTATTTTTCAGCGGTAAAAAGTCTGTTCTTTCTCAGGGTCTAAAGATTGTATGTGCAAAATTTCATCAAAATCGGTGCGGGAAAGCGTAACAGACAGACAGACCGAGTTACTTTCGCATTTCAATTTTGTATATATTATTTGACGTGTAACAATTTGACGCATTGCTTCAGATTACAATAATAGTGTCTATTGTATGCACAGATCACCCAAACTAGATTACATTAAAAAACAGAATACTTTTGTTCCGATTCAAACGTACCTAAATTGGAGGAAGATGCGGATTGCGGGGACTGGAACAAAGGCGTTGTAGCAAATAGCATCATGTAGGTAGGTAGATATGTATTTATTTTTGGTATACACAAAACCTGTAGAACTTAAAAATTTAAAAATAATATTAGAAAAATTTATCACAAATAATTCATTTGACTGAGTGAGTAAGTAATAAACATATTTAAACGGTTTATGGATAACTTATTTATTTTTACATACAATAATACCGAGAGACCCGCTTATATACGTCGTCTATCATTTTTAACGATATCGATTAGAATTTACATCACTAACGTTACACGTGCTTTCGCCGAGAAGGACAACGAGTGCAATAAGCACAATGCGGAAAAGAGACAAGTGAACATCCTTTGTACGAGTAGCCATTATATGCTGACCTCTTCACTTGCGTTAGACTATAGAAACGTATATGAAGTTCACGGGTCTGACACTTGGTCGCAACTAAAGCCGTGTTTCGAGGCGGGGCTTTTCATAATGGTTGATTTAACCATATGTTTGGCGCGCGGTCGTCGCTTGTCATGCGGTATCTAGTGGGGTTTATCTATGATTGTAGGCTACACAACTAATTCTGGTTAGCGCTGGGCGTAATATTTTCGATACGCCAGCGCCACGCGGGGCACGCGGTCGCTGTTGTCAACTCTCGTAGTCGTTTCTGCCGCGATTTTCACTGCATACTCGCTCTTAAAGCTTGCTTTATGTTAGTACTGAAATATATTAAGAGAACATACTATGAATTAAATGTAAATAAAAATCACCTTGACCTTGATTTATTTATGTAAGGATGAATCGGTGACCTTTGCCCTGCAGTTCGACAACTAACATTGAAATATAATATTAAATATAATAATCTAAAACCGAACTCGATAATCCTTACGTGGAACCTATAATGGGTTAATGGGTTTTACAAACAAAGGCAGTGTGATACCACTCTATTTTTTGAGCACTAGGTAGGTATCACTTAACAAAAATCATAGAATTTTATCTGTCACACGATAATGTTGCTATCTGCCTCGTGTCATCGTGACACATAAACTAGGACGAAGGGGCTAATCCTTTTAAGTAATGATTACTTTTGTAAGTAATTGAATCGCTATAGTGCTGGACTTTTTTTGATAATTTGTAACAACTACCGTGAAAATGACTGCACTGATTCAATATTAAATATTGTATAACCATATTTTTCCCGTCACAATTGTTCCCATAAAATAGAAAATCATACTTGTTCTGAACTTCACGCACAACAAATCAAGTTTAAACTCATTAGCTTATTTTTATAAATTGTGGTTCACCTTAGTATTATTATGATGTGGCTCTCTATGAAAATTTATAAGGGAATCCCAAAGACAAATTATGTAAAAATTGTCCTTATTGGTCATCTGAAGACTCATGTTTTTTCTTAACTAAGTGGGTGTGGCTGTGACCACTTGACTTATGACGTGAATTACGCTTTTTTTCCATTAATTAAAAAGTATTAACCTAATAGGTTTCGAAATAAATTCAGTCAAAAAAGACGAAGGCTATTATGGTGTCAAAAATCATTTCTTAAGTTATCTTAGAAAGCTTAGGAACAAATAAGAGAAAAATATATATTAAGCAACACAAATGTTACTGATATCAATATTAACAAATAATTAATTATCGCTTATCGATAAAAGCTTAGCGCGAAATGTGCTAAATTCATTTGCGTGACTCACACTGCTTGCGATATGAAACTCTAGGCTATTCCGTAGTATTATGTCATTATCCACTTGTTCCAACTTGTTAAATTTACTAAACATAACAATTATCACGCACAGAAAAAAGTTCCGAGAATATAATACAGCGGATGCCTAATTGCTAATCTTTTCGCAAAAGTGTTCCGACGGACCTTGAATGAAGTCAATGCCCTATCGAATGCGAATAACGAAGGCTTCGTTGCACATCCTCTAATATTTTATCTTGGCTTTTCGGAACGTGCTCCTTAAACCACTTCTCGATAAGAGTTGCGTCATACAGCATGCCAGTAACTGCATCTTGGTTTTTCTTCTTATTTTATTGCAATGCTTTATCGCAGTAAATGATTCACATTGTTATCTGTCGATGTACGAACCGAATCTTCTGATAAGTTTTCTGTCGTAATATATTAGCGTCTATTTATGATGAAATTGTGACTAACCAAACTGACACACGTGCAAATTCCTTCAATAGAAATAATGTTGCCTAACACGCGTATTATATTTATATATTTGTTATTTCCAGGGAAGTAAAGGTCAAAAGTATTTTGTACTCGGTATAGTTGTTCTGTCGTAGCTCACGTCATTATTATTTTTTGCTTCTGTATAATGTAAACACTTGACTCGCAAGCGCAACGCACACTGTCTGCGCCACTTTACCTACCGGAGACAATTCTAAGAAACGTTGGAGGTAAATACTCATTTACATGAAAAATATAGCAACTGCATATCAAACTTTATTTTAACATTTTTAACATTGACTCGTTAGTTTTATTACAATTTTATATCATAGGTTTACAATGTCCATAAAGAATAATAGTGATACCTTGATCCTTGTTAACTTAACTGTTAACCTGTTATCGACTTTTATAGTTTTATGGCATGATCTAACCTTTTTAAAGTTTCATAGGGATGAACTCTGTTAGTCAAATGGTTAAGGAGCGAGAGTGGCCGTCATCTTGCCTGTAATAAATCCTGCGCCGGCGGCGCTCACGTCGGACCGAGTTTGTAACACCGCCTGGGAACTTTATTTTATTACACCACTTTTACTTTTAACGTTTAAGTCCCTTCACAGACACCGAGTCAAACTTACAAGCTTTTTGTTCTCTTCAAACGAGCCGTGCAAATTGCGGGTCTCAACATCTACATTGAGAGGTGATTGTCCTCCCAAAATATGCTTTATCAATAAATGACAATTGTCCCATGTAGACTCTTATCAATATTCGTCTCAAAATTCCTGGTACCTAAGTTGTCGTGCGAACTCTGTATTGCCATTTTTATCGTTTTATTGCTATCGGACCATGTGCACCTAACACTAAAGATATTGATTTACGAGAATCGTTCAGGGTCTGTCTGTTCCGATAGAGGCAATGGCAATGAAACAAGAAACCTACTTTAAAAATTCAATCAATAAGACGTTATGGAGATTGGAGATGCCTCATATTTAATCTAGAAGCCGGTTTAATTATCTCAACAGACCTGCCATTCATTGTTAATCACCTTTGCTGCAAGTGTCGTGAATAACTAATTGGCTATGTAGCCATAAAGTTTCCATGGGTTCAGAGTTACTCGTAATACGGGCCCGAGGTGTAATTTCGATAGGCCGGAGAGTTTGAGAGCATTTACCGTTGGTTTAGTGGTTGACAAAGGGCCGGGTGCAGGCTGCGGCTGGCTGGCTGGCGCGGCTGTACCTGCGCGCTCGCGGCCGGTATCTGCGAAGGTATCGCACGTCGCTCGCCGCAAACCTGTATTGTGGCGGTTCCGGGAAGGCTCTTTGTTCCGCGCCGCAGTCGGAGTCCCCCCGCCGCGTGCTCCGCTTCCACTGCATTGCTGTTATGGGAACGATGTCTCCTCCCTTCTCCGCTGTCATGAACATCGACTACTGAGACCCTATCTGATATAGATCTGTCTGAGATTTTGGAGAGAATTAAGAATTTATTTTATTCAGGTCAATCTTGATGTGTGTAGGCATGGGTGGAGCGCTTGTTGTCTATTTGTGTGATATGAAAAAAAACAATGTAAGTAATTTGTTTATAGTCAGTCAGTTTGTTTATAATTTGTAGGTATTATATTGATACTTACATGGGTAATCAAATCGTTTGTTTTTTTACAATTATAAGTTATGTTGCCAAATTGCACCTACCTAACCTAAAAACACCTAAAGTAATTTTCTGTAATAAAAACTGAATGACGTCCTTACATCAAACTTCCATATGACTACCTAAACATCAAAGTATAAAATTACACTTGCCTTGCTTGTTCTTATGGTATGGTCATTCATGACAACCTACCTGAGATTTAAAATGTAAATTGGGTAGCTTGAGTTGCGATATCCTGATGTGTCAATAGAGTTGAGAAGTGACCGCACCGGTACTGTTAATGAAGTGGCCATAAAATACACAAAACAACCATAGACATCCCACTGGGCCCAAATAAAAATCAACAGCATGTCCTGACACGTTGGAACGACTGGATTCGTTGAGCCGATTACGTTTAAAGACCCACTTGAATATTGCCCTTGTTCAGGTAGGAGTTCACTTTGTTTTACAAATTCGTTGATTAGCTTATCTCCAAATCGCCGGGGATTTTTGTGATTTAATGGATAAAACTTCGTTTGATATCAATTTACACATTCCAGGTCTTTTAAAATCCTTAAAACATGCACAGTTTAGATAACTTTAAATGGCTCACTGATTTTATTTGGTAAAATAATGAAGACCAAAGACCGTAATGCGAGCGCAGGCTATATGAAGACTTACTAAGAATGTTCATTATAATTAGCAGAAATATCAGGTTTTTCCCTGTAAGTAATTAATGTTTTGTTGTCTGTACAATGAACATAGGTACTGCAAATGTCTCCGATCTAATTCATTAGTAGCTACAATTATGGAACTAATTAAGTACAGGTCGCCGAAGTTTTATTTTATGTATCGATTCCATCAACAAATCCAGTGACCGTATAATTTTCTGAATAGATTGTTAGTTAAATTAGTTTTGGTTTGAGTGGAAATTTTAAATAGTAGCGATGATGCGAAGAATTGAATTGAATATTTTAATACAATGCACAATGTATCTTCTCGAAATGCGTGCACACAGCGCGCTGCATTCACAATGGACCGTTTATTTATCTGCCGTATTGATCTCTCTCGACGTTTATTCTATTTCCCCGATTCGGGTGTAGAATATTCTTTTGTGGTATTTTTTGTTCACATATTTCATTGCAGTTGCTGAGACAACAAGGTGTCCTGAATGGGACGCTCAATTATTTTGTATTGTTTGAGTCGAGGGGTCCTCGGCCTAGCAGAAGGGCCTCAAATATTTGTATTTACGCAATGCAATTTATTCGACACGCAGTTTTTTGCTTACTGATAGAGTGACAGAGTTATGTCCTACTTATGAACAAAGTTTGTTTAGATCTCAGTCAGCGATATTGTAATGGATTAAGGGTGACAAAATATTTTCATTTTAGTTATGTATTCTATCATTTTACCTTTGTAAAACATTTCATAGATACAATCTAAAATAATATGGGTGCTTCGATTATTAAATTTTATTTTTTCTTATTGTAGAGTACCCTTACTTGCAATTGCTCTCCTTAATTGATTACGGAGAATCGACATTCTGTTCTGACATGTTTTATGCTATAATAATATGTAAAATGAAATTTAATATTGTGCTTTCATAACTTCGTCTGAAGTTCTAAGAAGTAGTAATTTACATAGACGAGTTATATAGTTATATATAAATAATGTATTTAGTTATAAGTTTTTTCCATGTAAATCTTTGTGATTCTATGGAGATAAAGATTTTTACTTTTGACTCTTTATTGAAGGAATCTTATAAGACAGTTGTAGTAACTAGTCGTTTTTTTAAGATATCTTGAAAGTTTTATAAATCAACTTCAGTACCCAATTTAGTAAAATCCGCTTATTAAATATTTTCATTTTGTTTTGTGTAAATGGCATAAAAATGTTTATGATTGAGTGATCTTTACTTGGAATCATTAGTCAAAGAACGCATCGACCTATTTAAAACGCACGATGTGACGCAACATCGACTCTCGACAGTATGCGTAATGCAAACGATACCCACAATTCTTTGGAAAGCTGTGATCGGTACAAAATGAGCGGAAATGTCAGTTTGCTGAGACATGGCCGCTTCTTGGCGACCGCTGACCACCGCTCTTCGGTTCACACGCTGGTGTCTCTATCAACACATATATTCTATTCGAACACAAATATTGACATACCACAGACTGTTGACTATGAACGACAATTGCTCTTCATATTTCTTTCACGCTTTGTTGGTTTTGCTCTACAATTGGACGATTAGGTACTTACAAGAAAAGTAATGTTAGTTTCCTGGTAGACAAATCTTAACAGACCTATCAACTCATACCTACCACCAGCTAAAATGATGATCATAAAGCATTAAGATTCGAGACCACCGACTCAGATCTTAGCAAAGAATGTCGCATAAGAAATCCGATACGCTATAAGCATCAGGAGCTGTAGGGATGTGCGTGCATGTTTAACGACGCCATTGTGAACACGGTGCCAGAATAAAAATGCGCACCGTATACGATATAATCACATTTTTGCCATGGGTGCTCCACGCAATGTGAATTTTATCGCATCGAGGCAGAGAGTTGACGCTTCGTGACATTTATTTGCGCTCGCATAATTCATGCAACAATAGTCATTGCATAGTCGCCGTGAATCGAATGGCTTTCGAGAATTGTGGCGCGGGCTCGTTATGGCAGCGGTGCACGTCCGACAAATGGCTTCATCGTGGAAATTAATATTCGGCCAGCATCTCTCGCGTCGCGCCGGGCCTGGCCGGGGCCCGCTTCGTGGGCAAATATTGAATCGATGCTCCGTCGTCATGGACCTCCGAGGTGTCGCGTTCTCACTAAGTAAATACACTCGTTCATCATTTTTTGTCTATGCATTTCTAATCTTTGTAAGCTCATTCATTCTCGTCACAGCTCCTGAGTAGATAGCTGCTAAGTTTTTATTTATGTGCATACATTTAGTGCTTGGAACCTTGTGTAGCTGATTTACATGGTCATGTCACTTATCTGTCACACTTATGAGTACAAGTGTCATGAATCCTCCAAATCAAAATGAAGACCATCAAATTAGTGAAAGTATTACTCTGAGGAACGTGCAACAGTTGCCTACCTGATGTCTAACCGCCAACCTTCTAAATTGTCTGCGTCGCGGGCTCGCCACATGTCGTGAGTCACCTCATGTCGTCATTTCAAACTGGTTTAAACTTTAAATTCGTCATTGATAAAACAACACTGGTTCTAAGTAAATCAATCAACTTTATAATAGATCAAGTTACATCAATCATATTACGATTATTGAGTACCTACATGCCTATAAAACAATACATCATGCCTATAATCATAATCAGTGCAGGCATTTTATAATAATCGCGAACAATGTGATGTTACATTTACATAAAGCTTTTTGCTGGCGCCGTAATTACCATAATAAGTGTCAGCTAGCCTGTCCTAGCTTACTTGAGAATTATCCTAATTCAAGGCTACACGTTGCATGCAATGAATTTCGCTTATTCCAACTATTCCAAGTAAGTCTCTATTAAGTATTTTAAATTGCATATTATTGTCATGTTGAGGGATAATTTGTTCTTAAAACAGTACCATTGTCATTAGTCTTTAATGGTTGTTTAATTTAGCTCCAGGTAGTAGCGATCTTAAAACAACTGTGATCATTATGTAACGCTGCTGACCTACCGCAGTCTTACTTAAATATATATAAAGCCTAAAACTAAGAATCAGTAAAAACTTCAGTATATTGTAATTGGTAGGTCAAAAAATCAACGCTATCTACCTGGGATTTCCCTCTCGTTACCGTGATAAAATGATGTCATATCTTATGATTAACACTGTAAAAAGGATTAGGTGTACCGGTTTCTATACGTCATTGGATTTACGCCTAGAGAATTGCAAAAGTTTCTCCAAATCAATCAGCGGATTTTCTCATTGTAATCAAAGCACTATTGATGCCGCTCTCATCTTAATGCGGCATCTTCAACGGATTTCTATTCCGTGCATTAGGCACGATACAAGCTGCTCCCGAGAAGCCTAATTGTACGAGTGACTCCGTCGATATAAGGTCTGATTAGCGAGAAGATACTTGCGTGCATCTAAGAACCGCCGACCGACGCCGGGCCGGGGCTATCCACACGCAATCACGTACACACACGAGCTTTCTAACTATACTGTAAGTAAGCAATCACAAACTTATACAAGCTTCAATCGCCTTTTTACGTTGATGCAAGAAATGTCGTGCATCGGGAGTAGGTATATTACCTTATCGCACGTGCATCTCGGCATCTCGTAGGTCGGGACTTGTTATGCTGTCGCCGTGAGCCTGCGACGCCGTCGACGGTGGCCCACATACATTACACAGTGCACATGTTTATAATAATCTGAAAAACAATGTATCATAATTAAGTCACCGAATTCTCATACCTACAAAATTTTCAGAGGTTAAATTAAGCACTTACCAAGAAACGGTAAGTTGAGCCTTTTAGGTATTAGGATGAGTTCATGAGTAGTCGTTGGTCATTGGTTCTGAGAACGCTGTTTTATCAGGAGGGAACATCTAGATGGGCACCCTCCGCGTCAGGCGGACACGCCGTCCGCGCCGCTCGAATCGATCATTTCTCGTACCCGCTTCGCATAATGAACCAGTCATTTCCGGCGGATTCGAGGAATCTAATAATTTAATATTTCGCACAATCGCTCTCTAAACGACGCAGCACGCACAGACAGAGCCACCGGGCCTTATTAGTATTCGTCGCGTGACCCAAACCAATAATACATTCTTGTGCACTTGCAGTTTCAGGTTGCCAAGAAACCGCGATCAGCTACCGAATGCTAAAACGGGTATTGTTAGATGAGTACTAAACCAGGGTTATGAACCTTCTGGTTTCGAATGCTAATTTATTGCCTACAGAAATAATTTATGAAACGATACGATATCTTTTGAATTATTCAAACATAAAGTACTCTTTTCATGCTCTTTGTATTCTACTCAACCTGTCTGGAAAAGCTGGGGTAAACCAGAATAACACTGGTATTACGTAAATAAAGTACCCAATGGGTTTTTCATTTCCGCTATAAGAAAGAAAACATTCAAGAAAAAACCCACAACATATTTACAGAAAACTTGTCCAGCCGCTCGCTGTGGATAGAATTTTATGATAAAAACTAGAAATGTTTCTGAATTTAAACTAGACACATTATATTATACTACAATATAAGACACCATATTGGTAAAATAGTTCCTGTTTCCGTTTATGCGAACCATTCACCTGATTTGAATACAAAGGGTACTGAACAATACCCGGTAGCATTATTGTCTGCCCAAAGATAGACGTTCCAGAACCGAATTGGAAAAAGGAATCGGAAGAACATAAAGATTTAGTAAGCGGTTTAAGACGACAGGGGACAGTTAGTCGTGGGTTTATGGTACTGGCCGGTGGCTCGGCGGGCGGCGCGAGGCGATGGCTGAGTAGGGCGCGCAATACACTGTCATGTTCCCAGGCGATGTTCAGCAGAAGCAGCATTCCTTGCCCATAGCAGGCGGACAAGCCATCTGGCTTTTCCGGGACGTGTCATTACTAGTCCGGGACTACATTCTCTGAACATCGGGAACGCAAATACAATCTGCCGCCTTCCTCTTTAACTTTTTCGTCGCGTTACAGGCCCAGAACAGCACAGGTATGACAAACCTTCTCAGTAATTAAGTTTGAAATAATTATATATGTTCAGAGTGAGTTTTTTTATGTTGTTATACAATTGAAATGGTATACCGAGTCCAACGACACGTCTCTTGAGAAATCTTGGACTAGCATCTTGCTTTTTACGTCATAAATAGTATATTTAATGCGTATACTTCGAATAGCATTCTCCTAAAACACCGAGACTTTTTATTGGACTATTATTGACTTGAAATAATTACACTGTGTATAATATATGCTATACTTATCATAGTTCAACTTTGGGTCCGTCAGAGTTTTGGTAAACAAGAGCAAATCGACATTTCTATACAACAAGTCGCTTAACCAAAACTCAGAAGTAACCGAAGCTAACCTGGATAGGAAAGGCCCCACTGTTTTTCTATACAAACGTAATTATGAGAAAGTTTTGCAACTTTGTTATTTTGCGTTTTTGTTTGTGGTTACCTTTGCATTGTATTTAAAGTACTTTAAATAATTATACTTAAAGCACAATAATTTATCTTTTGTATAAGTAATTATAAATACGAGGATGTAAATTATATTCACATTGAATACAAAGTAACAAGACAGAAGTACGGCGGTTTCCCTCCACCTGTTACGAGACCACGTTTTTGCCGCGCACTACACCCGGTACTTAGCGGTTTTTCTAATCGCCTTCAACCGTTCCCAACTCGCTTCCCAAAACCGCACTAATAGTGTGAAATTGCTACACTCTCTGCCACGGAACGCTAGTTCTAACAACACCGTCATTAATACATAATTCAAAAGAAAATAATTACGTTGTATTTTATGTGAAGATACAATGGTTGCTACGGGCAAAAAGTACCATCCATCTCTTTTGACTTCGTTTATTGATAAAAATTATACATTCCTGATAATAGGTAGAATATATCAAACAAAACAAGGCCGTTATCCAGACTTTTAGAGCCACGCTAGTTGTAGCCGTATTAATTAACGTGAATCGACACAATAGCTGCCAAAATACCAAAATTCCGTTGGAGGAGGAGGTAGAGGAATATGTGCTACCAGTTGAACCGATACTTCATTGAATAACTCTGTTCAATTCACAGTAAACAGGCCACTCTGATTGAGCTTCATATTGGTTACGTTGACGAAATTAAAGTGCGATGTATAATGAAAAGCCACAATCCAATTATACCATAATAACGTGAATTCTGTCATAATATTTGCCTGAAATTTGAATAAATAAATCACATAAATGAAAATAGTTTGGCGCTTTTAACATGGCATGAAATTGATTCAAAGCTCTCATATAAATCTAGTAATTAATGAGGAAGCAAAATTTTAGAGCTCATACATGCTAGTGTGTTGTTTTATATTTTCCAGTCCAGTACACATGACTATTTTATTATGGTGTAATTTGTTCAAGTTTGTATTTTCCCACAAGTTAAAAGACAACATTATTATCAGCGGAGCATGACGGGCGTGCAATCACTCCGGCGCCGTAGAATGCAGCACCACTCGTCATTACGTCGTGCGTGTGTGACAACTGTTCGCAGAGAACTATAATAATTGTGCTTTTCACAGAAACGATCAACTAAGGCCAACCCAACAAAGGGGCACAAACAATGGAGAATACCAGCTTGTGCTGCTGTGGGATGACAAATCACATTAATTTTATATCCCAGTTCCCCGAGGCGCTTAACCCGATTATCATTTCATACATTCGTTTGTTTTCTTTAATTGAATTTAAATAGTTGCATGATGAAAGAAAATATGACAAAGGGTGAGAATAACCTTGGAGGACTACTTGGCTAATTTATGGCGATAGTTTACCTTGTTGGTCCAATAACCTCAAGAATAGTAAAACAAATAAGGTTACAAAGATTGTGGCTGATTCGCTGTAATTACTGCGAGTAGTTTTTACGCTCGAACTTCCACTGAAATGACGTGATCAGTGTCTTGCAAAAACCCGGACACGCTGCATACGAAAGCCAATAATAAATTGTCTTATCCTATTTCATAGAATACTAAATAAGCTGTAAACATAATACTTATTGCGTTCCAATTGAAACTCTCCTTGGAATTTCCTAGAACGATACGTTCTGGGTATTGAATACCTAAAGCATTGCTCTTGAGACTTGGCTACAAGGAGTAGAATCAAAATGGATTAGACAATTTTATAAATTAGGTACTGCTGTTGCTATCTCAATTTTCTTATCTTCTACATCACTAACCAAATTTTTTTATTCATATATTTCGCTTATACCAATGCGTGCAAAAGGCAATAAATATTCCATCAAGAATCATTTATCAATTTGAACATGTTAAATGGTTTTGGAGAGGTCTTCGAGGAGAAAGTAAACGCTGGTTTCATTGTTCCCAAGTGTACGGTAAACGGACGTCGGTACCGCGCCAGTGCACTTCGCCGGAACTGAGCTGACACACTTTTCATTAAAAACAAACATGCATACAATTTTACGCTTCGCAGGAGGAAAATGATCTATTTACTCATCGGATTACCTAGAAATGTGTTCAAAATTGTTCACCTATATCGATATTATATTGAAATATTACGAATTAATAACTAAAACCGCATACAATTCATCTCAAACCCTTTCCAAATATGTGGTTAGCCAGAATGTTTGTGTTCAAAAATAATAAATACGGCATAATTCTGCGTAGTCGTCCGGTTTAATTCGATTCGCTATAATGTGGTTCCTGTGATATTGTCTGTCGGTTGAAGTTGGCCCGCGAATGATTTGTGGCGGAGTTGCAACCAGACACGGTCAAAGACCGGTTCATGTTAGTTAGGTTATTTCGGTATATTCCTCCTTTTTTACAACCCATGGGAGGGAAACAGCCGCGCCGAGCCTCCTGATGACCTCATCAAAGAATTCTTGATCATCAAATTCCTTTCCCATTAAATTTTTTTTTTGGATGTGCATACAACCTTTCTTCACATTTTCTCACAAAGGGTTTAGTTATAGAGACATTAGCGGCCCATCCACTAACGTTCATTTCTTCCGACTTATCCCGTCGTGCAAACTGTACAGAAAGCGACGGGATAAAATAAAACCTTTGAAGCCACTAATTAACCTCAATCCTACGGTCTTTCCCCTGACTTTATCACCACACGCCACCGCATGCGGTAAAAGAATCCTTTAGTGATCATACACACGTTTAGGTACATTCCTGTCAGTTTGCATCTTGTCAGTCATACCGAGGGATTGCGTGTCTGTGGATGGTTATAATCCTAACATTTTATGAAGATTGTTATCATTTAAAAGGAATGCGCGTCATTTTGAATTATCTTTATGGATTTAATCATTTCGCTCAATCACGCCGGACAAATGAACAGGTTAACAACCGCTATTATCTCGATGAAAGTAATCAAAATATTAAATATTGCTGGACAATTCAGAAAATGAAAATCATTTTTTATTACATGTGTGTTTATATGAAAAAACACTAAACATTATTAAATTATAAAGATCGTTTTACTGTATAGTCTTGTAAATTTATATTTTTATTAATATCCAGAATATTACAAACATTCGTAAGTGGTTTTTTTTTCATAATTAGTCTATCATCTTATTCAGATGCACATTACCGTTTTCACTATAAACAATACGAGCTTTGCGTGAGTCATTCATATGAAAAGATAAAAATATTCGTATCGTTCTCCCAGGGACGCTGGAAAGTGGCATGATGACTGGTAAACACGCGTATGAAACGTTTTCTCGGAAATTGCCATAAGATTAGTTCGTGCGAATAAAAAGCACTAATTTTTCATAAGCATAAGGGTATGAATATTTGATTTGAAATGATATAATGTCGAATTTAATGTGCTAGAATCAAAACAGTTTTATCGTTAGAAATTAATCAGTTCCAATGAAGGTCAATACTTGCATGTTTGCATTGTGATGTTATGTATGACCTAATTTATACAAAGATAAGTTTTTATTTTGTATGATAATGCTATTATATTTTGGCTGTTGTGAATGTATTCTATACTAGTTGTTTAAGTTATACATATATCGTTTATAGACTTATCACAAAGCCGCCTGGTAAGCATGGTAGGTACTTATACCAATTGTCATAGACCTATAATTTCTATTTACTAGATTTTATTGAGAAAACTTGTTCCCAGTAGAATAGTGGCACACTTTATAGGTTGTTATGTTGATTGTTAATTTAACGGCGCAATATAAAAGGGTGTATAAAAGATAATATACAAAATATTAAAGTTGTAAACACATAGGGATGTATTAAAATGCCCTCTAGCACATTTACTAAGTAAACGCGACAGCTGATTTGATAGTGGTTCAGAATTTAGTTGGTTAAAATAGCTATCAACAAAGCTTCACAATATAAAAAGTATTGTATATCACGTATGTAGGCGATGTACATAAAAAAAATAAGCAGGGTAAGGTAAGATTACCGAGTACCTACCTACATTTTTTCGTGACGATTTATCTTTGTGGCAAATGTACAACATCCCATTCCAAACCGGTGTAACATCCCAAGACTCGAGCTAATTCCAGAGGATGATCTCCAGATCATATCTTGCCCGCATTAGGACGGATTCTCGGAAACAATTCCAGAATGGCCTTGCGATCAAACATGTTTGTTTTACGAACGATTCAAAAACGGCTCCGCTAAATTTTACAGATCGCGGAATAGGTTAGTCCGTGACGTTTTGTTTGGTTAAGCCCGTTTCACCGAACCAGTTAACAGCTGTTTGATACCAACGGATTACAGATTGTTGGTATGTACTCACTTATACAAATATTTGGGGAACCGTATCGCGATGCCTTCCATCGTATGAACATAATGCCGAAAACATTTATTTAGCTCAGCTATGCAAAGTAAAGCTTTATGAGTCATATTAATACTTTTATAAAACTTTGATTAGTGTCAAGGCTTATTGTAGTTTATGAAAGACATTGTTGCTGTATTACATAGTATCCGCTTAAGATAATATCTAATTCACACTAGCTCTTGCATAAGCTTATAAAATTACATATATTTTGGTGGTGTAAGTACATGTGGTGGTGTGCATTGGTACATAGACTTAGCATTTGGAATAAGTGTATGAATGAGCTCAATTAAACATTAAAAATTACGTTGTTCCAATATAGATAACACTCATAAATCCATCAAACTAGTTCTACGCGTCATACTTTCTTAGCCCACGGCCAAAGAGCCTGCGATTTTTCTCCGTATCCTTGCGAAATCGTTCTAAATGGACGTTATATCGTTTCCTCATTGAGTGGCGAATGGCGAATGCAATCCGACTTATCCGACGTTTCTCGGAAGCGCGCCTGTCATCAGCAGCTGCATTACACCGCCCGCTCCCAGAATGACGTTCCATTACACGTTACCGGGAATTATTTCCTGAGCATAGACAGTAGACACGCATGACTATGATTATCTGTCGAGATAACTTGAGGACATATCGAGAATTATGGAGTGTTGCTTGTGTTGGAACTTGATTGTAATGTACCTATTAGGTTTGCTAGTAGGTTTATTATTAAGCATAGAAATGTTGTATTTTGCAAAAATGTTTAGGGTATCGGCACAAGTAACCCGTAATTTTACTTCTTATATGGAATGGAAATATGGTGTTCCAAATTAGGAATGAAGGCAAAAGCCAGAATTAATAACTCAGTGTAATAACTTTTAAAACAATGAAAAAGAAGAATATATTTTAAATATAGGCACGCCAAAGGTGCCTAAATTAAATAAAAGAAAGTAATTTTATCTTGTTAGAGCATTGAAACATGTCCTTAGACCGGCATTAATAATAAAAATCTCGTACTTTTAGTTTTTCCACACTTTGCATTATATTAATTTATTAATCATTGTCCCAGGTTCAAAGACGGGGTCGCATACCCGTGGTCTGCAGGGGTATCCAACCTGATTCTATACCCAGAGGCCGCCAACCAGACGCTGTACACCAGGAGGGCGACGCGAGAGGATTCGGGCAACTACACATGTCTCCTCAGCAACGAGACCCACGCGGAGTCACACACTGTTCGGCTAGATATATTAGGTATGTATTACATAAAATAACGTTCTTCAACGGTGAAGGCAAACCTCGCGAGGAAACCGGAAACAGTAGTAGGACGTCATATGAAATTATGACGTTTAACTTGACAGTAAAGTTGAAGAAAAAATTTAATAAGTATAGTAAAACCATTTCTAAAATGAACGCCCCTCCACCGAATTCTGTTTTTTTTTTCTGTGTATTCAGTTTTTCTGTATTTCCTCTCACACGTTGAAATCATCACGGTTTTGTGGAGGGGAGTTCATTTTTAGAATGGTTTTACTATACCTACTTATGTAATCTACTTTCTGATTCATTATTTTACATCAAGTGAAGCTTTCGTTTATAAAATCGGTTCACTTCCAGCTTTTGCATATAACTTTAAAAACTATTTAGCCAACAAGAATTGATGTAATTTCAAGCCTAACATAGGCTTGAAATTACATCAATTGTAAAACTCTCAAAGTTATAAATACGTTCATAAATATCAGCTTACAAAGCATAAGAAAGTAATTTATGTACAGAAACTGCTATTTTAAACCCCAAGAAGAACCACTACTTTCTCCCAGTAAACAATTTATTATCACGAGATTCTCATTGACTTTCAATATCTTTTCACGACATCGTTTCTTGAATAAACGTAATACAAAATAATTGAAATAATAAAGAAAACCAGCTGACCGACCTACCAGCGGCTTCACCGCTTTATCCCATGTTTTCTCACCTTTTAAACCTTCCCTGGGCTACTACGACTATTATTGCAAAAAGCACCCAGCCGTTCTTGAGTTATAAATATACAACGAAAAGTGGCATTGATTTTTATAAAGGTCTGAGAATCGGCTACTATCTATTTTCATACCCCTAAGTGATAAGGGTATATAAAGTCAGTTAGTCATTAGATAAAACTATTTTGTTGACAAAAGAGTTTTTTCCATTTTTGCAATATTACTATGAAGCACTTCTTAGCCGTCAAAGGCCTAATTTTATTTTATCGATAACGACAGCGCATAAGAAAACATATATAAATAACTTATATAACTATACCCGAATTATGGAGCTCAATTTCTGATCACCAACTTAATTTATAAATCAATATCTAATGCTGACCTTCTCAATATTTCTCAGAAAAGTAATACAACCTTTTGTTTCGCAGAAAAACCGACAGACACTCCGAGAACAATGTTCATATCAAAGGACCAGTGGGTGGAGGAGGGAAGCGAGGTCCGTCTATACTGCGAAGCTCTTATTGGTACGTTATATAATTAAGAAGTTGAATACGGGTCTATATCACGTGATTTTATATTTACTATTCCGACGTTTCAAGCGCTTTGTAGTCGCTCGTAGTCACGGAAGAATTGATGTAAATTTCAATTCTACTGCCGCGAATCAAGAGTAGAATCCACGACTACCCTCAATTTATCTTCAGAATCATCATTGTCTAGGTTCATACTACGACACACTACACACGACATCATTAACTTGGGATTTAGATCCTGACGCACACACTTATATTCGATAAAGTAAAATAAAAATGCGCGTGTGTAATTCTGTAGGTATGTCTTTCTTCTGTCCGCCAAAACTAATGTATGAATGTGTTTATGCCGAAATAAGTGCAATTTGACTGTAATTTTTTTTAACAATAGTTTTAATACCAGTGCTAGTAATATTTGTAGTACATTTGAAATGTTTTGTATTTTGAATCAAAAATACGCTATTTTGTAAGGAAAGTTTGTTTGCCGGGAAAGGATATTTTACCGCGGGAAAATGTATCTTTTCGCGATTATGATAACCCGGGGCAGGTCGCAAGGCGGAACATAAGTTCTATTTATTTCCTTTGTAAGGCTTTACTTTGGTACTGAAGTATCGAGTTTACAAAATCTATTGAAGGAAATTTCCTAGAAGCTGTTTAAATGCGATGAAAGGAAAACTTGGAATAATATTGTGTTTTCGCTGTGTCCTTAGAAATATTTATATACAAATTCCTGTATACTACAGAACATATAATTAATACTTTTTTAATATAATATCATGGAGCTGAAGAGTTTATTTGTTAACGCGCTAATATCAGTTACGGCTTGTCCGATTTGAAAAATATTTCAGTATTGGTACATTACATATATATATTATACAAACTAAATGTAGATAACATAAAAAACGCAAACAAGCATTCGGGTCGGCTATTTCTATATACCTGTACCACCTAGGATATCACTCTCCATCTCGTCAATTTGTCAGTCCGTTTTGACATGAAAGTCAGAGAAACAAACAGACAGATACATAAACTTTCCCATTTTTAATATGAGTATAGATATTTTTACACAAAGTATTACTAATTTATTATTTTCTAGGTAAATCGGAATTGGCGGACGCGCGTAGCGACTTGCGTTGGCAGAAAGTTTGGCCCAATAACACTGAAGGCGATCTTCTACATACAGAAGCTGAAATTAAGACGAAACGGTATGTTCGAACAAATTATGCATTAAAAAATAAAATAAAATCTGCTTTGCAATACTTTTGGGGACATTCCACGTTCATCCTCATGTAGAGACTTTCGTCATTTAACTTTTTATGTTCCTATTTAAATTAGATGAAATATGAATTAGTGTTACTGTAAACATTAGAAGTGCAGAGGAGGAAAAAATTAATAAAATTTCTGAAACCAACATTATGGCATATTCCCTCTTCGTACGAGAAACAAAATCATCCAATAATAATTAAAATGAAAAACGGAGACGGTTTTCTTAAATAAGGAACTCAATATCCCTCCCAAAGATCATATTGATCCGTCCATAAATAACGTTACAGCTAATTTCCATTTTTGCCTCCATTTGCTTCCCTATTCAACAAAGCTCTTGACAAAACAACACGTTTACCACACGTTTGGTGAGAAATCGAATCAAAATGTGACCTGTAACTCAAAACTGTTAAAGGTAGACAAAAGCAAAATAATTAGCCTGCTTCGCTCACTGGGTCAATTAATTTAATTCTAATTTGGCCAGTAAATCGTAAAATAGTCAAGAATATTTCTTGAATGAGTAACGTACATTATAAATCGCAAATTAAAAGATTTTCTTTCATACATCCTTTGTATTTTGTATTATTAACCACACAAAACATTACAATTCACATGAAACAAAAATAACTATCTTACACTATGTATGAGATAGTTTTACATGTTTCATTTATGTATTGCGTGACCTGTGTAGTGTAACCACTCGGAATGCTGTATAACAGGGGTGGCCAACTTGATAGGACCCAAGATCTCTTTTTCATTATAGAGACCCTGTGCGATCTACCAATTTCATACTTACTTCTAGAAATAAAAAAAAAGTGGCCAAGTGCGAGTCGGACTCGCCCATGTAGGCTTCCGCAGCAATTATTTATATGAAATAGTTTATGACGTATTATAAAAAAACTACTTGATAGATTTCGTTCAAACCAATTTTCGTTGGTAGTTTTTGTGCTCATGTACATTATGTATTTTTCTAGATTTATCATCCTCTTATTTTAGAAGTTAGAGCCTGAGTCTCTTTTCCACTTTGGAAAACAGAGACACTCTGTTGAAAGTGGAAAACAGAGTGTCCCCCCCACACTCTGTTTTCCACTTTGGAAGAGTCTCTCGTGCAAACTATTTAGTTCAGAATTAAATAACGTTAGAAACCTTTACATGATTTTTGAAGACCTATTCATAGATACCCCACACGTATGGGTTC
Source organism: Chloroclystis v-ata (assembly GCA_963691955.1). Classification (NCBI taxonomy): domain Eukaryota; kingdom Metazoa; phylum Arthropoda; class Insecta; order Lepidoptera; family Geometridae; genus Chloroclystis; species Chloroclystis v-ata. The sequence goes on from OY829905.1 coordinate 12,151,419, forward strand.
AATGAAATTTTATTTTTAAATTTTCGGTTCTCAGTATGGGGACCCCCAAAAATAACCTTTTTTAATTTTTTTTTCTGAAATCTTAGTTCTAACCTAAGAGCCCGTGATGGCCAGACCTTCCTTTAATTCACAAGCGTGAAAATTATTTCATGTGTATGTCTAACATAGGTAAGAATAACCCCCAAACATGAAACCTGGATCGCGGTTACTTTGGGAGATACCAACCTTTTACCTGTTATCTCCCAAAGGAACCACGATCCAGGTTTCATGTTTGGGGGTTATTCTTACCTATGTTAGACATACACATAAAATAATTTTCACGCTTGTGAATTAAAGGAAGGTCTAGCCAGACAGGGCTCTTAGTATAGACTAATAACCTGTGATGGCCAGACCTTCCTTTAATTCTGAAGCGTGAAAATTATTTTATGTGTATGTCTAACATAGGTAAGAATAACCCCCAAACATGAAACCTGGATCGTGGTTCCTTTGGGAGATAACAGGTAAAAGGTTGGTATCTCCCAAAGTAACCGCGATCCAGGTTTCATGTTTGGGGGTTATTCTTACCTATGTTAGACATACACATGAAATAATTTTCACGCTTGTGAATTAAAGGAAGGTCTGGCCATCACAGGCTCTTGGTCCATTCGGTTAACGGAATACATCTACCTACTAAATTTCAGCTTTATAGCTCTTATAGTTTCGGAGAAAAACGGCTGTGACATACGGACGGACGGACGGACGGACGGACATGACGAATCTATAAGGGTTCCGTTTTTGCTATTTGGCTACGGAACCCTAAAAATTAAACAGCATATTTCAGTTCGCTTCCCTCTTATTGGTCATCGCGCGCCGAAAACAAAACAGACGACGAAAGACGGAACAGCGATTGAAAAATTATACAAAATGATGCGTCCAGCAGTAGGTGATTGCGTTGGGAAATCTAGTCTATTTATTTATTTTTGCCTTTCCAAGATCGACTGGACTAACAGTCGCGATCGACCGGTCGATCGCGATCGACCGGTCGATCGCGATCGACCGGTTGGCCACCCCTGCTGTATAAGGATCACAATGTTTTAAATTTACACCTGGACTTGTAAAATACCAACTTCACTTCACTTTTTCATCGATTATTTTATAAAAGTTTTATTATTAATTTATTTCTATCGGATCGACCTGTTTGTCTAAACGATGTTAAATGATTGGCGTGAATATTTGCAAACTAGGTTATGCAAAATGCAAACGCATCGGATTCCTAGAATTGCACATTTATTTTGCCTCTGATGATTACCGAAAACGTGCTTTAACTTACCTACCTACACTATGAATGATAACTTTAAGTATAAATTTGCATCTTTGTTCTCGTGAGTTATAGGTTATATCACAATTTTAACATCTCAAAACATATATGAAATATAATAAATATGAAAACAATATATCTTCTTATATATAAAAGAAAGTCGTGTTAGTGCCTGAACTTATAACTCGAGAACGGCTGAACGGATTTGCCTGAAAGTTGGCAGGGGGGTAGTTTAGAGCCAGGAGAAGGACATAGGATACTTTTTACTTTTTTTTTTTTTTTTTTTTTCAAATCTAATATAATGCGGGCGAAGCCGCGGGCGGAAAGCTAGTTATCAATAAAAAAAGAAAACTTTGCTACTGAAGCAATAATGCAGCCTTGTTACCATGAGCCCCAACAGTTTGTCAAACAATAAAAGTAAGAATATTAAAACTTTTATTAAATAGCCCTATAAAAAACATAACTTGCTGAGAAGCCAAACAAACATAACAAAAAACAAGTATTTCTTATGGTTTAAATTTAGTTGGGTTTTGTACGGTTCTTTTGGTAATTTGTATTCGCACTTCTATATTTTTCACATGAACCCAATTTACACCGTACGACATTGTTACAGAGAGGACGTGGTGGAGATAATCGGATCGTACCTCATAATGGAGCGCGTGACTGCCCAGGACTACGGCACCTACGTGTGTCTGGTCCACAGCAACGACGCGGTGTCTCGCAGCTACGTCACACTGCACTACAGATGTAAGTATAATACAATAAATAAATAAAAAAATCATTAAATTGTCACGGGCTAGAGCGGATTTTCCCTAACACAAACAATTGTTTGCTTAAAAGGGGAACTCCTAATATACGAATTGTAAAAATAAGTAGGTACTGATGAAATAAATATTTTTTCCGTTTCGTCCCAAAACGTGGGACTTCTTCAGGATCGAACACTGCAAAGGACAAAAAAATGCAAAGACAAAGGACTGCAAAGGTTCGTGTATTGCCCGTTTATCTCAATATGAATTCATCAAACCACGACAGTTTTTATAGTAAAATTAATAAATTTTTATTTCATCAGTACTTATTTTTACAATTTGTATATGTATTATGAGTTCCCCTTTTAAGCAAACCATTGCTTGTGTTAGGGAAACTCCGCTCTTGCCCGTGACAATTTTAAGTACATTGTGTTATAGGTCTCTAAATAATATAGGTTTTTATTAAAGATTATTAAAGACTAGGTTAACACATTTGTGTAACACACACAACATTTCTTAACACAAATAAATATTGCTGGATATTTTGTATTACATGATAGCTGAATTAATTTACTTTATATTCTCATAAACCAAGCGGGTAAAATCTCTCCATCATCCAATATCCATTATGTGAAAATTTACTGCAAATTACTACACTCACCGATTTCCATGAAATTTAACAAGTTAGGTGAACGGTTCGTGCTCCCAACCAGATCACTCAGTGGAATTGAATCCGCATTCAGATAATCCAGTAACGGTTTGAAGTGATGTTACTAAGTAATTAATTGGGAGCCTTCTCGGAAAATTTCACTTCAACTGCGGTAAACTCGTATTATACGATTAAATTTAACTTGTTGCGGACAATTTACTTTGTTTGTATTAAAACCTCCTTGCTGTTAGAAACATTCAGCAATTATTTATCAATATTCTGAAAAATACATTTTGTGTTGAGTTAATAAAAATAAGATAGGTACCTTAGGTGTGGTTGCTTCTATTTTCTGGTAGATTTTTAATAAAATTAGTTGAGAATGTTTATTAGCTATCTAAATCCTACTTACGACTAAGTTCATTCCCAGCATGTTTTCTTACCTTTCAAACCTTCTCTGGGATACTAACGTAAACCATCTAAATCGGCCTAGCTTCTTTCTTTATTCTTGGGTTATAAAAATGCTACGGAAAGGGGCATTGATTTTTATATTTATAAATTACTACTAATACTATAACCTCGTTGTTGTTGAACTTTTTTCTAAATTTAAAGTGGGTGTTACTCTATGCTCCTCCCAAACGCCTACTTTTCAAATGCGTGGGAGCTCGGTGATCTCTAGGTTTACCTAGTATTAGCTACATTTTCCTGAGAAAAGATTGCCCTAACTATTGCTAGTCTTTGGCTAGAGTAGTATTTTATGAACAAAACTTATGTACTCGTATCAAGACAAAGCCTTATTTATTATTACGATATTTATTTTGCCATGTTCATATGAGCGCTACGGAAACGCCAGTAGTATTATGATTATGATACAGTAGGTAAATATTACTAACTAAATAAATGCATCATACTCTCGAATATAAAACTAGGTGCGTCACAAGAACCTCTTACTTTTATTTTAGGTCGCTCAAAAAAGGGAAACCAGTTATAATTGGACCTCAATTTCATTTTTTTCTCGTACACAGAATCATAATTAGCGTTGTACAAATTGCCCCTAGCAATCTGAAGAATCTGGTAAATAAACGATGCTAAAAATGGAAAAGATTCAGATACGACCAAGACCATAATTAAATCGTCAAGTACTACTAATTAATAGCGTTTTTGTCGCCGCGACGACGGCGGTCCGCGCAGAAGAACCCTATAACGCAATTATCCACTGCAAATATTTCTCTTTAAACGATTTAAACAGTAGTTTACTTGTTTTTTTTTACCTTTGTGGTATGTTAAATGAAGCTCTTTAACTCAAACCCGATTATATATGACAGGTGCGTGCGATTTAAATATAGTCGTGGATTACTTGTTTAAAGAATATTGCTTCATGTCCTTTGTCTTTAGGAAACCGAATCTATAACTTATATGTGTTGTTCAGCTAAAGAGCGTGTACAAACGCGATATTAGTATTTTGTCGACCTATTTTAAATGTTATTCTAGTCCTGGAGACTGGATAGAAAATTTTATTACAAAAATTGCTACTACTGCGCGAAAATACCGGCCTCACGCGGTAAGCTAAATTCTTCAATTATTCTAACATTATGTAGCCCCAACAGATACTCATGAAACGTAGTAGGTAAATTAAAAAAATATTATTATTTATTTCAAAATAGCTGTTTGTATTTTTAGTAAGTAATATTTATTATGTATATCTGACGTTTTGAAAGTGAAGACTAGCGGTATAGCATTCAGTTATTGCTAACTGCTCACATATCTCTAGCTAATTGCTGTGGTAATTGCTAACTTGAGAGATGTGATCAGTTAGCAATAACTGAGTACTATAGCAAAACATTTTATTCAAGCTAAGACCTCAATTAAACATTTTATTGAGTCCGTTAGAAGTAAACGTTAATCGCTCTTAAAATATATATGTCATTTTATAATACTTTTCAATATACATAAGTACCTACTACTGTGTTAATTCCTTTCTTTAATATAACTCGATCAATTGCTGCGCCCTTACATGGTACATGTGTACTTACCTTAAGCAACCTACCATCTAAGCTTAACATTATAAATTGTACATGTATGCAATAAATAAAATAAAAAATAATTAAATACAACTTCACTTTTTACTTTTTAGTGAGAAAAAACCCCAATTAATTCAATTTCTATGGAACATGTAATTGCAAATGATGGGCCGATCAATATATTTTTTATAATTATATCATATTTTATAATTAATGAAGCATGAGTCTGAATTTTATTACACTTCTTGCATCTTATTTTTTTATGACAGCTTCTCTTGCGTTTTTTACGTTATCTACCATAGTTAATATAACACTAGCTGACGCGCCCGCGGTTTTGCCATCTTTACCCCCATGTTTTCTCACCTTTTAAACATTACCTACTACGACTATTTTAAAACCAAAAGCATCTGTCGGCCGAGCCGTTCTTACAACGTGTGATTTATAAAATTACAATGAAAAGCGGCATTCTTTTTTCTATAATAAGATAAAGAAAGCCTTCCTTGATAAATGTACCATCCAACTCTGAAATAATTTTACAAATCAGTTCCTAAGATTAGCGCGTTCAAACAAACAAACATCTTCAGCTTTATAATATTAGTATAGATAAAATAAATAGGATTCGTTCCACGTACGGTATTCCTCGGAAACATACCACCTACATACTTATTAGCGATCAGTGGAGGGAGACGGCTCGAGCGAGAACCAGCGCGCGATTCATGGAAACAACTAGACCGATTAATTGCATTACGCTGAAGGGAATGATCTATTATCGATTTTACATTCTATTAACATGTATTATGAACTTATCCATTTTTTGTGTTAATTTTGCGTTACAGCAATTGAGTTTTCAACTGGGAAAAATAGGTGAAAGATTATCGCGGTTTTATTCGCATTACAATCTTTAGCTCAATCGAGGTTCTAGGCACTCTCTTTAGTAATTTAATGTTTCGTTCAAATATTCTGCAAAATTTTCATTATAAATAAAATGGTCTAGTTTAAAATGAGACAAGTCAGTTTTTAGAAAACTACGAAGTCGTCTTGAAAACTATACCGTTGTTTGTTAAGAACATTTGCTCTTTAGAATTCCGTAGTACATCTTGCAACATGCAGCTGCCTCGTCCAAAAGTGATGTGTTCTTGGTTTTTGTGACTGTGTCCCCAACAATTTATGGACTTAAATAGACTTATTGGTCAAGGACGCAATTAAATTCTACTTTGTAGTTTATTGATCTACTGATCTTTGATTATGAACTATAAGTTATTGAAACTCTTTACTTATGAATTGAAATAAACAATAGGCATGTAATACATACATGATTAGGTTACATATAGGTAAAACTAGAAAGAACTAGTAGATAACTTTCCTACTTATTTTATTAGTTTTCTATCTTGAAAATAAACAATGCATTTCATAGTAATGAAAGTAATGAATAGCTTGTTCTAATAACTTTTGTATTTTTGCGAATAAAACCAATTACGAATTCACACTCATGCTGGAAATTAATTCAAAGAAGTGTCCTGCGGTCGGCGATTCTTTATATTATAACAAAGTGAGTGGCAGGAACCTTTTGAGAAATGTTTTTCTTCGAGGTTTTCAGTATTGGTCCGTTTACGCACGTTTCGACGTAAAACGACTGCTGGACGGTTTAACGTTCGATTGTTTCATGCGAATATTAAATGTTACGTATTCAATTCACTTGAAAGTTTGGGGTGACAATGTTTTTGTTGGATAGTTTTAGTTCTTTTTATTAATTAACAATACTATAATTTATAGAAGTTATTAAATGTGATACAAAGAACTGTTTGTTTCTTAAAAACATGGAACGTTATTTGAACGTTCAACCGACGATTCGATAGAAGTACAATAGGAAAATGTGTACTTTAGAATTACTAGTACATCTTTTGCTAGCTGAATACAATGTGAAATTTTGTAATAAATATCATTACGGGCTTCTGTACCTTGTGTGTTACTGAGGTTTCTATTGAAAAGACACCACTTTTCAGTAGCGATGTAAAGCCCTTATTTTACGGCGATACACACACATACAATATGCCACGTGTTTATATATGTGATGCGTAAGAAAAATTTGCATTGTTTAATTTACTTTTACGGAGAACTTTTGGCAAGACTTGCAAATAATTAAAATTACTTTTCTATAATACGATATTTTTGCTACAGACGGTGGCGGACCAGGCAACAGCGCGTGGTGTGGAGGCGAACAGATCCCGTGGCGCGCGCTAGTGCTGGGAGCGGTGGGGGGCGTCATACTGCTGGTGTCTGCGGCCGTGTGTCGGAGGCAGTGCCTGCCGCGGATGATACTGGCGGCGAGGCAGGCGCGCGCCAGGGCCGCCACTCCCGCGCACAGGGCCAGAGGTGAGGACTTGTATTTGTATTTATTTATTTTCACCGTAGGTACACTTTGTTACACGTGGTTATGTCTATTATCTTATATATAGGTCTTAGTCTAATTACAAAATTTTGAAAGCAAATTCAGTTAGAGAGAGGCATTCATTAGTCAATTTATTTGTGTGACACTCACTGTGTATTTGACTTATAAGGATCCTAAGTTGCACGAAAGAAATAATCCTATCTTAATTCAATTCCTGCAATACACCTGAGCACATTTCGAGAGATTTGAAATACACTGGCTGTATTACTGGCTCAAACAAAGGATTTTGACTACAAATTGTTCTTGTTCGCTGTTATTACAGACTGTGTACTATACGAGGAATACTGAAGTTGGTTTGCATTGTTTAGTTCTGGTGAATTTATATTCACTAGAAGTCAACAAGACAATTCTGATTACAGGATCCTTGGGATGGTATACGTATTTAAAAGCAATATATTTGGGTTATATACCTATTATATACCTACTGCTACCGGTTATATTCCTACTGCTTTTATAGAGAACACAACCATTAGTAATAAATATGTGTTTCACAGTTTTAGAGAAGGAGTTCGACGTATTGGTGTGCTGGACGGATGTTGACGGCGAGCTGGTTCGAGGAGCGTTACTGCCGACGTTGTGTCTCAAATACAAATACCGCGTGCACTCCGTACGACTATCTACGCAGCCTGATTCATGTAAGTTAATAAATAGCAGTGCAGAAGATTCTGAATAAAAACTTTTTTCACAGTTTATAGTCATCTAAGTTTGCCTTCTTTGATCTGACATGGGCTTTGGGCGCTATTTCTATTCCAATCCTTCCTAGTTATGATAGTATTAAACGTAATAAAGATACTAAATTGGAATGGTTGTGATGCTATCTAACGAGTTAAAGACGATGTGATAAAAATTTGGATAATATGAAGACATTCTTACAATTTATTTAATATGGTGTATCACAAGTGAAACTCTTGGGACCCAATCTATTTAACATTTATAAAAAAGAAATCCACTCGTTTAGTTAATCTGATCTGAATGAGCATAATGTCTTGCAGTAGAAAAAGTTATGATAGAGGTTGAATATTGTAAACATTGATTATGATTGATGTTTAAAAATATAGACATGCATTTTCTTTGTCTGAAAAGATAATGTTTTGAATTGTTCAAGTATGATTTAACAAGCTAGATAAGATCAAGTTATAGCTTAATAATGTATGGATATGTTGAAATTGTATGAAAGACTTGCCCAGTATAACAATCTCTGTTATAAATAGGGCCAAATAAACGAATCTTTTTATGCTTGAGCAGGAGATATTTACAGCTGTATGTATGTTCCAGGGTACAGCGAGCTGATAGTGTCAGCGGCGCGGTGCCGCTCGCTCGTGGTGGTGCTGTCGCCGGCGCAGTACTCGCCGCAGCAGCTGCTGACCGCGTTACATCAGCTGCGAGCCTTACCGCTGCCGCCCGTCGTTGTTTTACTACAGGTATATTATCTTTATTCTCATCATTTTAATCGTCGCGTCGGATATCGACACCTAGATAAGAGACTCTTTTAAATTTGTAAATTAAGTTAGAAGGGAAACTGAAAGACATGGAAGAGGCCCATAAAACAGTATGACATACTACAAATCCACGTTTATTTCCAGGATCTACCAAAGCTGAAGCGCGAAGCCAAGGAGTGCGGGTCGCGACTAGTGTCGACTCTGCGGGGGACGCGGCTCGTGGCGTGGAGGCACGTGCAGGAGCGCGCCTTCTGGACCGCGCTGCGTCTGGCGCTGCCCCTGCCGCCCCCGCCGCACACACAGGTACTTTATTTATTTATTTTATTTATATGTACCATCATGATATTAGTTCGACAACGAGTCTTCTTCAGGCCCCTTGCGAGGGCACCGAGAGAGGCGTCGAGGCTAGGCCTCTTTACCACGGCTTCAACTCTAGGGGTAACGACCCCTAGGTCATGTGGATAAGCCCATTGTGATGGGCAGGCTTCAGACGCTGTCTTGTTCTGTTCCCGGGGCGGGGTATTAGTTAGTAATATCCATCTATAGTTCGACTTATTACCGCCAGAGGGAACATTTTTAGGTTAAAGATTTATCGGTTTGATTAAGCCCAAACATATTTATTGAATACTGAGGAATCAATAACTGGTTCAGTAAGCTTTAAATTGTGTTATGAGTGATCTGATTACTAAAACACTACAATTATGTATAAGTATGACATACTTTTCCCAATAAATAATTTTGGTTTTTATTTCAGGAGAAACCGGAGCCAGATGACGACAATAAGAACTCGCGCTCCGGGAGCCTCACAGCTCTAGTCTAGTGCCGACCTACGTGATGCAGAATATAATCTAGTACTCGACGGGAAGTTCACATGAACTCGGATATTTGTATCAAATGAAGACTAGAAGAAAACAAGCATGATACAGATATGTTCAAGGCGTGTCCCGTCATAAAGTGCTACGAAATTATTGTTGAAAAGTTATGGTGGTTATATGTTATGGTGGTTGTGAAGTGTGAGACACTGCGCACTACTGACCATGAGGACTTCGTCGGCTGCCAATGCTCCAAGACTGTGAATAGGTTAGTCCTTATACCCGTATCACATAGGTTTAGATGTAAGACGACAAATCTGTATACAATTTTCTCTTAGATCTCAGTATCTTTCTATCTGACTATTTTTTTTCCATTTCTCTTGTGCCAAAAGAGAAGTTTACCTACTTTCATGACAATTTCTTTAGTTACGGTTGTATCCATCTATTTATTTTATTTATCTTTCATTTCGTGTTTAGTATTATTTTTAATGCGATTATTTCTTTGAAATTTTCGTTGTGTTAATGATGCTCGTCTTATCTCGGGCATAAGTCCTGAGCATCAGATCTAGCACAAACGCAGGCTGTCTGCGTGTGCCTATTTATGTTAGAAGTAAAATTATTTATGTTCTCATTGTGTATTATGTTATGGTTGAATGTGAATGCTGTGTTGAGTAGAATCAGGGTTCTGTGATAAATTGATGTGTGGGATGTTACAAGGTCTGGCGGTATACGAACGTTCATTCAGTTAACGAATTCGGGCCAAGATCTACAATTTATGGGCATTTTTATACTGCTATACCTTTTAACCTATTTTTTTTACCTTTTATAAAATGTGTTAGCGTATCGATGTAAATATTATTATATAAATTCTTGAAAAGTATTCGCAGCATATTGTATTAGTTAGTCTTCAAGAGGTAAGCAAGCAGTTTATTTTGAAAGTTTTCTAGTATTGTCGCGTTACATTCCATAGAAGTGGTTAAATGCCTTCACATTAAGTTCTTTGTAAAAGATGATAAATAAAAATAAGTATCAGACTAAATTTACCCGGCTTTTAATTTGAACTTCCCACTGAAATCTTATAGAGTGCAAATATGGCACTCTGATATTTATTCTGGATTTTTTTAGATATATTTAATGCACATAAAACAGGGACAGCAAACTGTGGGTCTAAAAGTCGATCGTGCAAGTCCGGTGGGCCTGCACCGCCAGAGCTTCGGCATTGAATTGTTAAGGCTTACTCCTACGTGTCTATAGATAACACATACCAGTTTGGTAGATAATTGCAAAACAAAACAAATTAAATTGACAATCATTTATTTCTGTTGCAACAACAACAAACGCGCTATACTTTATCCATATTACAATGGAAAACACAAAAATAACATCCAAAATTCCTTATCACATTGTCATTGATAACCATTATACATAATCAAAAATAATTGAATATACATAATATAATTAAGTATCAAAATCTGCACTTGCAGTGCTCATAAGTACGAAATATTATTTACGATTAAGATTTGGAATAAGCAGCACAGTATCACTTATACGCCATAACAAATGGTCAAAATTAGGTAATGCATTAAACCATTTAAATGGGCTATAAATTTAAGTACAATAAGCACTAAGTCTTGAAGGCAGATTGGACCATGATTACATTGTATACAATAATATTATCATGCATATAAAAATAATGTAAATATTAATACATTCGAGCTCGTTTCATGCAATATAAATTTAGCAATGACAAAATTAGTTAACCCTATATCACTTTTGTAATTTAAAGATTTTAAATAAGATTCGTAAACTATTCTTAAAAATAGTTAATAAATAGACTAATACATTTATGACATAACATGCACTGATTCATTAACGATAGATATTTCACTTACACATGAAATTACGTGATGTTTGCATGCAGTCTCATGCACACTGTAAATAGTATCTCAGATCCTTTGTATTTCAATAGGAACAATTACAATATAATTCGTAGCCTAAAATTATCCTAGTTCAGCCGGAAGATGATGGTCCAGGATCCGACGATTTTGTTTTTTTCTCGTATGACTGAAAAAGAAAAAAATTATATCATTGTTTTGCTGATATATTACACGTTTGTGTCAAATAGGAAGAAATTGAGCACTAAAAGATATCATATTCGGCAAATCATTAATGTAGATGAGGAAAAGTAGCGGCCCTAAAATACTACCCTGCGGCACGCCAAAATTTCTGCTATTATTTAAGGTTCAGTGATTAATTTCCCTTTATAATTGATTAAATTAATACTTCTCGTATTATAAATAACTATCTTTCCGCCCTGCGGCTTCGCCCACGTTTTACACTTTCCCGCAATTTTGCTATAAACCCTCACGGAGCCCGAGACCTTTCCAACGAATGCAAAACCGAAACCGTTCGTTCGTTCTGGAGTTATAGCTTTAGGAAAGAAAAAACTACTTGTTTTTATATAGTAGAAGATAATGTGTTACCTGCTGTGCCACCCGCAGCAGTGTCTCGGTCATGGCGCGGCCGGTCTGCTCCACCATGCCGCGCAGCACGCCGTCCGCGCGCTGCAGCAGGATGTGCGGGTGCGCGTACTCCACCATCGTGCCCGCGTCCATCACTAGCACCTGGAGCACATTCATGTTATTTAGCGATAAGGCCGCCCATTGTACGTGTCTCTTAAAATCGTGTACGGCTGTACAGGTGTGAACAGAACATTAATAAGGCAAGGTTATCATTGGATCATCGAATAAGGAAAGTCTGTACAAGCATCAAAACAACATAGAAGCTGGAAGATGCTTGGAATGCATGCTTGGAAGATCGTGTTATTACCAAACCAAGGGTGTACAAGCATGATCAAAAGATAAATCAAAAGTGTGTAGGTACAGATGTGAACGAAAATAATAAGTAATGTTGGTCGGAATAGCGCTCAACGAAACCTTTTTATAATATTTTGTTCTCATTTAAAAGTCCGCGTATAAATGAGACAAGAATGCAAACAAAAATAAGATAACTTACCTTATCAGAATCCATTACAGTGTGTAGTCGGTGAGCAATAGTAAGTACGGTGCAATCAGCGAATTTGTTTCTTATTGTAGTTTGAATTAAAGCATCAGTCCTGGAAACACAAATAAATAAAAATAAATAAAATCCTATTTTTGATACGAAAAATGTGGAGTTAATAAATATTTTAAACAAAAATGTCCACACCATCGCTCATGTGTCATTAATTGTAATTATGGATCTGGAAAACACAAATTTGACAGGAGAGCGTTTTAAAGATTTGGAAATGTTAAAACATTTTGAAGTTGGACAGTTATACGACCAAGAAAAACATACTTAGAGTAGTTTTTTTTAAGTAGATGTGTAGATGCCAAAAATGCATCAAATGTATAAGTGTGTATCTGGCAGTTACACGAAGATACGTAGGGAGTATCGATATACATATATGTATGTGTCAACGTCGTTATAGTACGTACTGTGGGTCAACGTTGGCGGTGGCCTCGTCCAGCACCAGCAGGCGGTTGCGGCGGATGATGGCGCGAGCGAGACACACCAGCTGTCTCTGTCCCACGGAGAAGTTGCCGCCGCCCTCCGACATACGCGAGTTGAGTCCGGCCGGGAGTTCCATTACGGATTCTTTCAGCTCCACCTGTGAAGGAATTCGTGGGTTACTTGTATTGCGACTAATATTTATTTATTATTTATTTTATAGTGATTGACTTTCACTTAAGTGCACTGATGGTATGAGGTATGGGATAAATGGGCTTTTACGTAACTCCTCGATAGCGTAGTGGATAGCGCAACCAGGGCTAAACTGGGTGGCGTGGGTTCGACTCCCACTCGTGGACCGAGGTTAGTGATTTTGTATTTTTTTCCATACCATCATATTAATAATTTCGTAAAGGGGTACGGTAGACTCGATCGTAACGTTAGGCTTATATGAATAACAAAACATAAAAAATATTGATTTTGAGTCAATAACAATATCCGCAAAATTCGGATTATTGAGAATTTCGTCAAATTTTACCCGAGCGAAGCCAGGTTTTCATCTAGTTTTCTAACAATTTAGTTGTTTTGCGATTTAAATTAAACTAAATTGAGCTGTTGAAGCCTATTACGGAATGCACTGTATTTTATGATCTAAGTGTTTATTTTATGATCTAAATGATAATAAAGACTTACCTCTTCCAAAGCTCTCCACAGCACCTGGTCGGGGTACTCGTCGAAGGGGTCCAGGTTGTGCCTCATGGTGCCGGAGAACAGCACGGGCTCCTGCGGGATGATGGACACCTGGCTCCGCAGCTCGTGGAGGCCGAGCGACGATGTCTCGCGCCCGTCGATTATGATCTCGCCTTTGATTGTGGCTAGTCTGTGGATGACAAAGATTCTTGTCTAAGTAACAAGTGCGAGTGTTTGGTATCTACCTACTTATTGAGACAATAAAATTAAAATTTATGATATAGGTACCTAAAATTTTTTATACGTAAAGCAAAACGAAATAATGTATGTAATACCTAAATGAAGGGTTAAACATTTTATAATAATTATGAATCATTATCATAACAGCATTACGGTATTTGAACACGAAACGACTAAACGTCCTAATATTGTTAAAAACCATACGGTTACATTACGGTACTTAGCCTAAAGCGAATCAAATGTCCAAGATTTATAGACCTCTTTATGGATGAATAAATAAATATTACTGGACAATTTTAAACAGCGACATCTAGCCCCGTGGTAAGCTCGAAGCTTGTGTTACGGGTGCTATATTTCTGATATACTTAATATAATATACATGCATAGATAGATATTTTTTATTATACATATTATAACACCCAGACACCCGGAACAAATATTTGCAGATCATACAAATTGTTGTTCCGAGGCGGAAATCGAACCCGCAATCTCTTGCGTCGCGGGCGGACCTTCGCCCGCTGCGCCACAGAGGTCGTCAAATATGAGCATACCTAATATGAACGAAATAATCATAAAATATTGATAACAAACCTAAACAACGCATTAATAAGCGAGGACTTCCCGGCTCCCGTCCGTCCAACAATGCCCACTTTTTCTTTGGATTCGATCACAATAGTGAGGTCCTTGAGCACAGCCGGTTCGTCGGGCGCGTAGTACAGGAACATGTGCTTGAACTCGATGCGTCCGGCTTCCGGCCAAGATGGCGGCGGCTTCTTGGACGGCTCTGATTGGAGAGGCGGTTCCGATTCGATCTTTGAATATTCTTCGATCCTGTGTAGAAAAAAATTATATGTAGATAACAATACTATGTAAATGAAAATATGCGAAATATCGAATCTACGGAGTCAGACGTAAAATAATTAATGATTAAACGAACTTACTATATGTATAGCCTATAGCCTGCCTCGATAAATGTACTATCCATTACTATTTTAGTAATGGATATACGGCGGGTATACGTATAATGGACATGGCGGATTTTTTCTAATCAGAGCAGCGGTTCCTGAGATAATGTCGTTCAAAACAACAAAAAAACTCTTCAGCTTTATAATATAAGTATGACTACCTCTCCACGCTCGTCATCTGGTTCTCTAGCTCGGTGGACTGCCGCATGCCCCACTGGAACATGCCCGTGAGTCCCATCGCCTGCGTGATCGCCAGGCCGACGTTACCGCCGTAATTCTCTGAAAATTGTTTAATAAATAAATATTGCTGGACAATTCACACAGCAACATCTAGCTGAAAAAAGCAGTAAAAAAGTTATTTGTCAACAAAGACATTCAAGATATTCAACAGAACAAATTAAGCCCATAGTCGTAAGGCTAATCGAACACTGCATGACATGCCCCGCAAAACAGAGAACATAGTTGTCTATTTAGTTTCACAACAAAGCGCTAGATGGCGCTGTCATGAACTTAACATACATCCATCAGATAAAATTAGTTACCATTTCCGAGGACGAGGAAGCTGAGAGTGACGACGGCGATGTAGACGACGCACACCAGGTCCAGCCAGAAGCCGAACGCGCGCGAACTGGCGATGAACAAGAACCTGCAAGATTAATACACATGGTTCATAAATACTAATAATAAATATCATGGGGTAGTTTGTTTTCAGGGAAATTTGGTTTATAGGCTCAATATACTTCTACTACTATACTACTGATACTGAAACTAATTTGACAATTTTAGTTATTTTTCTGTATATAAATATCGAATAAAGGAGAAGTAATTTAAATTCAAATAGGCGTGGAGTCCGAAAGGCATTCTATGCATAATAAATACTGTGTATTTAATGAGTCATTTGTAGTCCATTTAGCCCAGAAAAGATAGATCGCATGAAGAAGACGAGAAAAGAAGAGACGAGAGAAAGGCATTCCCTACAACTTCAATTCCACTACCTATATTAAGTCACTTACCAAGCAGAACTATGAAGGTCCTGGTGATTGTCAAACTCCCTGATGAGGGCTTCTTGCGCCCCGAACGCGCGGATCGTGGTGATGCCTTGTAGGGACGCGTTCAGGTGAGAGAATACCGGACTGCGAGCTGTGGGTCAGTTACATATTCGTTAGGACATGTATTAAAGCAAATGAAACCTGTTTTAGATAGACGTGCCCCTAGCGGTGAAACGCAGAACTATATTTATGGCAGGGACCTAACATTGGCCAAACTGATTATGCACACTTCCGCTGATACGAACAGTTTTTGTCGGAAAAAAAAAACAGATTCGTAAACTTACTATACTCTAAATACTAAAATTCGAACGCAGAACTATATTTATGGCAGGGACCTAAGATTGTCCAAACTGATACGCACACTTCCCCTGACAAGAACAGTTTTTGTCGGAGAAAAAAACAAACTCATAACTTACTATACTCTAAATACTAAAGTTCGGTAGATAAACACGTCAATATAGCCATTTTGTTTCATTACAAAATGCAGCGGATAGTCAAAAACTTAATTTCCATTGAATATACATTGTAATTGTAATACATAGACGAGTTATAAATCATTAGGTACTATTACTAAGTACTTATAATAAAAGTAATTATAAAAACAAAGTTACTGTACTCAAGGTAATTGGAAGGCACAAAAGAAACGTGTAGATAATAATGATTAATGATGTGTATAGTTGACTCACTCACGCCCTCGAGACGCTTGATGCTGCGCGAGGAGGACAGGTAGAAGATGCGCAGGCCGTAGAAGATGCAGCCGATGGCGATGGTCGGCACCATCAGCCAGTACTGGACCGCCGCGACAACGACTACTATACCGATGAGGGAGAAACCGATCTGGAATGTTCAGAATAACATATACATATTGTTGGAATATGCAGCAGCAACATGCACAGCGACATATTCATACTAAATTGGAAGAACTCTGTGGCGCAGCGGGCGAAGGTTTTCAAGAAGCTGCAGATGGTGTCTGGGTTTAAAAAACATGTAAGTATGTATGTATGTATATATATATATAATATAGTATATCAGAAATCTAGCACCCGTAACACAAGCTTCGAGCTTACCACGAGGCTAGATGTTGCTGTGTGAATTGTCCAGCAATATTTATTTATATATCCCCGAGGTAAGCTCGAGCATAGTTTAGCATCAAACTATGCGGAACTTGTGTAAAAGGTACTATACGACATGTGTGTAACTTGAATACTCGTATGTGTAACATGTATCTTGGAAGATAATTTTGATATGATTTATCTGCACAACAATAATTACCTGTAAGACATCCAACAAAGCCGAGGGCAGCACTTCGTCCACGGCACCCATATCCTTGGAGAACCTGAAATACAAATACAAAAAATACAATACAAAATATTTATTCGATAACTTTCACGTTAGATAAAACCTGTGTTAGAGGAAAGTAAAATTTATAATATATTTCACTTTATAGCTTATTTATTTTATAGAGATGAGTCTAACTTAAGTTTTCTAAATTATTAGAAAATGGTATTATTGGAAAAATTAACCATACGAGTCTTTTACGCAGTTTTATGTCAATCTATTCCAATGATCTTTTTTTGGGTGTGGATTTTTTAATAGTTTTTATATAGTTTACCTGTTCAATATTCGTCCCGACGGATTGAGATGAAAGAAACGCATAGGCGCGCGTGTAATGGACGCAAACATTTTGTTGTGGAGCTTCGTAGACGCACGCATAGCCATGGAGAAGAACATGAAGGAGCGAAGTAGGGAGATTACGACTAGCGCGACCACCATGCCTGGAAAAAAGTAAAAATTATATCTATGATTTACTAGTTTACACCAGCGGCTTTGCCCACGTTTTAGTTGAGCTTCCCGTATTATAGAGAAATTTACCACGGTAAAAAAACTTGTGTTATCTATACCAATATTATAAAGCGGAAGAGTTTGATTGTTTGTTTGATTGTTTGTTTGATTGTTTGTTTGTTTGTTTGTTTGTTTGAACGCGCTAATCTCAGGAACCGCTGGTCTGATTTAAAAAATTCTTTCAGTATTGGATAGTCCATTTATCGAGGAAGGTTATAGGCTATATTACATTTTCAAAAAAATTAGGGATCCGTACGGAAAACCCAAATATGTAACCCAAGATGT
The DNA here is from genome assembly GCA_963691955.1 of Chloroclystis v-ata. Lineage (NCBI taxonomy): Eukaryota > Metazoa > Arthropoda > Insecta > Lepidoptera > Geometridae > Chloroclystis > Chloroclystis v-ata. Next base: position 12,169,389 of record OY829905.1, read on the forward strand.
AAAAAAAAATCCTTATATCGCATGCGCTGCGAAAAGTATTCATTTTAGAAATATACAATGTACTACAATTTTGTAGAAAACATTAATACCTACAAAAAATGTCGCGGCAGCATATATCTAACTATTATAGTTATGTCACAATAAGTGTTTTAATTTTTAATATAATTAATTTAAATGCCGCCGCTAGGAAAAGCTCTATATTTGTATTTTCAAATAAAACATTATCAAAATAAGTTACATTTTAATTACGAATATTTCAATATCTCTATAAAACTTTTTAAATGATTCAATTCGGACATTCCATTCGAAAGATATCAGAGTTTAAAAATGTAAGTACCGAAATAAACCAGCCCGTTCGGTAAGGTATCATGCTTTGTACGGGGACTCCGTCAGTACCTACTAAAATAAAGTCTTTAAACGAAAGTAGGTATATGGCTATCGTCTAAGATTGATTCACTTTTATGATAGTAAAAAAAGTGGCCAAGTGCGAGTCGAACTCGCCCATGTAGGCTTCCGCAGCAATTATTTATGTATATGTATGAGTTTATGACTTCGTTCAAACCAATTTTCGTTGGTAGTAATCTATACTTAATATTATAAAGCTGAAGAGTTTGATTGTTTCTTTGTTTGAACGCGCTAATCTCAGGAACCGCTGGTCCGATTTTAAAAATTCTTTCAGTGTTGGATAGTCCATTTATCGAGGAAGGTTATAGGCTATTTTTTATAAAAACTATACGAGATAACTTAAAGAAACGCAAGCGAAGCTGTCGGCAGGTCAGCTAGTTATGATATAAAGGCTACATACATTATTGTGAAGTTTCACTAAAATCGATGTAGTTTCAAACTTTCGCATTTATAATATTAGTAGGATGCATCGTCGGTAACTATAAACCAATTCTATGAAGGATGCTGTAGGATGCTGGGACATTATACGATAGATAAAGATTGCCCAAGATAAAATCAATCGTATCAAAATATTATGAAGGCGAATTTAGTTGATGTTTTTGAAACTTACACAGCTGAATAGCTAAACCAATTTGTATGATGGTTTAAAGATTTTGTCGAAAAAGAACCAATAAGTAGTTAGAATTAATAGATTGTTAAAAAGATGATAATATTTACAACCAAGATTAAAAACACCGGAAAATCCACTATAACTTACCAGTGTAGATATAAATGCAGTCGTATCTAGTGAGTCCCGAGGCGAAGTGCGTGTCGTCCACGAGGGTGTCCGTGTAATTGACCGCCTTCGCGACCGGGTCCGTGAAGTTCAAGCGCTCAGCGTCAGCCAGTTTCGTCATTGGGTTCTGTTCTTCTAAGTTAACCCTGGAGGGATAGGCTTCTTTGAGATAAATATTCGGATTTATAAGATGACACTGTATAAAGGAATAATCAGCAGCACAAGTTATTTTTACAGATACATTTTATTTTTGCAATTGTGATGCTAATTAAGTATTTACATCATAATAATATGCTGTATGATAATTTCACACCCAACAAAAAATATACATAGAACACCCAGACACCTGGAACAAATATCTGCAGATCGTAAAAATGTTTGTTCCGAAGCGGTATTCTTATAATATTATTTTCCTATTTACTAATAAGTGATCCATTATTTACACCACTGTCCATATATTTATAACTGTCCAGTCCATACATAGGTTGCCTGGAAGAAATCGCTCACAGCGATAAGGCCGCCCATTGTACTCCAAATGTTTCAGTCTTAAGTTTGTATTTTACGTTTCTGTTTTTGTGGTGTGCAATAAAGTATATTCTATTCTATTCTATCGAACCTGCAACCAACCTCCTACGTCGCAAGCAGACCTTCGCCCGCTTCACACACACACACACACACAGTCACAGAGGTCGTCAACCTACTATCAACCAACTTACCAATAGCCGGTGAAATAGTCAGATCCCGATCCCAGCAGCTGCGCGAGTAGCGCCACGAACACCATTACGGTGACGAGCAGCGGATGTCCGCTGGCGCGCAGGTAGGCGCCGTACACGCGCGACGACACCGCGCCCATAGACCGCATCTCCGCCTCCTCGCGCCCGCCCTCCGGCGGCGCCGTCGCCGTCAGGTTGTCCACGGAGCTCACCTACACACAATAACATATATTTCTCTACCCCCACCACCGCCCCTGAGCAGCCGCGCACTCCGGTACCTCGCCCGCAGTGAGAACCGCGCGCGCGACCTGAGAGGAGACGGGGCACGGCGGGACGCTCACTCCTGCTGATAAAGACTGCTCTTGTTGTGGTCGAAACGTCGAGAGTTTATAAAATGAATAACATATATTTCATCATCATAATTTCAGCCATTGGACGTCTACTGCTGGACATATGCCTCCCTATATGATTTATAGTCATTAAAATCGCTCGCGGCCTGCATCCACCGCAAGCCAACCGCCTTCACCAAATCATCTGTCCAACTTGTTGGTGTACGGTCGCTGAACTGAGTTGTTATAAAATGAAATAATAAGAAAAAATGCGGCGAGTCTTCGTTGTCCTGCATGGAAGACATGTCGAACCTCCCCCCTTCTTTTAGTCTTAGAAAATATATGAAGGAGACTAATATAATATCCAGTAAGCTTGTAGCCCGAGACACAGGTCAATCCTAGTTCAGGATCCGTCTATGTAATATTTTGAACTTTTTAAATTACTAGATTTTATGTTATTATTAGTAATATTGATGTTTGTCAATAAATATAACATTTAACATATTGAATTTTAATTATGAAATAGGGTTAGATACACTTACCGAATTGATGCTCATCTGTCGTTTCCTGAAGCTGCCGTGCAGAGAGTCGTCGTTGTCCTGCATCGAGGACGTGTCCGTCTTCTTCTCCTTCTCCTCGTCCTGTTCCTCGCGCGAGAGGAGAGACGCGAAGTCCAGCCCGGACGCGCTCAGAGTGTCGAAGTTACCCGCCGCGGCTATGGCGCCGTTCTTCAGGATTATTATCTGGAATTAATATAATAATAGTCAAAAACAAAAAACAACACAACGGATTTTGAAGCGGTTTTTTAAATAGAGTGATTTTAAAGATAAGCTTATTTTGATGCTTGTTTAGTAAATTTAATGTCCGTAATGGACAAACTACAAAATTGTAACCTACTCTGTAACACTCAGTCAGCCAAAAATGTGGTCTACAACCCTACGGTTGTTATTCGTTTGTACGTCAGTTAAATTATGTTAGAAAATTAGTCAACCTTAGCGATCATAACATTTCACAGAAACTTTTGTCAAAACTGGTAGACCTCTTTCTTGGCTGACCGTACAACAGTCGACTAATAAACATTTTCCGATGTCTGATTATGTGCCACGAACGTCGAACAAGAGTCAAATACCCATTCAAACCACAAAAAACGGCTAGTCAAATCCTATCCACACTTTGCTGTTAGTTTCCCCCCACATAATTACTTTAACAAGCCTTTACGTGAATCTAAATGACCAATTACCTGTTCCACATCTCTCAAGAACTGCAGCTGATGAGTGACGAGTATCCTCGTGGTGTTCCGCAGGTAGCCGACGACGCACGACTCGAACAGATGTCGTCCAACGTGCGCGTCCACGGCCGACAGCGGGTCGTCCAGGAGGTAGATGTCGGCGCGCTTGTACACCGCGCGGGCCAGGGAGATACGGGCGCGCTGACCTGGGAGAAAATAGAGTTAAAATGAATATAATACATAGACGACCCATATATAACATAGACGACCTCTGTGGCGCGGATTTGATTCCCGCCTCGGAACAAAATTTTGTACGATCTGCAGATATGTGTTCTGAGTGTTTGTTATAATATTAAATTTAATAATAAATATATATCTTTGTTCGTATATTTTATTATCAGAGATCTAGCACCCGTAACATAAGCTTCGAGCTTACCACGGGGCTAGATGTTACTGTGTGAATTTGCAGCAATATTTATTTTTATTTATTTATTAATACGCACACACGCTGGGTCACAGGGACTTCTCTCTGGGCAAGAGATTAGGCCTGAATACACGTGATAAATTGATAATATTAATTATTATAGGATAAAGTACTTATACCATTAACTCTATAATTAAGCTTAAGTCTAAGGTCCATAATTTACATACCTCCACTAAGACTGACGCCTCTTTCCCCTACGATAGTCTTGTCTCCGTGCGGGAAGAGAGTGAAGTCGCGATCGAGTGCGCAGCGGCGAACCACGGTGTTGTAGCGAGGACGGTCCATTGGTTGCCCGAACAGAATGTTTTGACGCACGCTTCCTGTAAAAAATATACAAACATCTATCTAAAAACAATATAAAACAAAATTTGTTGCAAACCAAACTATCTCTTGAAGTCTCTGACTTATGCAAATGAACGGAATAGCTACTCAGAGATTATCATATCGGAAGCTAATTACGATTTGCCGGATATTTTCTAACAATAGAAACGATGATTTCCTGGAAAGATCATTGACTATTATTATTGTATTTATTACTAGCTACTTCCGGATTTTTTCCTTAATGGCTGGACCAGCTTGCACCACCGGTGTTGCTATTTTAAATACCCATTACACCACTGACAAATAGCGCTGTGCCCTGACGCTTTGGCGGTCACTGCCGCAGCACGCTCGCTTGGCTCGCTCGTTTGTTTTCTCACGTGGTTTTTCATATTCAAACATAATCTTATCTCTTATGTTTGTTTTCATGTACAGAAAAACCTTCTACTTGGTGTAATCAGTGGTGCAATCTGGTCGTATCGTGGCACTTTTTTTTACTTACCAGCAAACAGCCATGGTTCCTGACTGACATAAGACACGGTCCCACCCAAGTACACACTCCCCGAGAGTAGCGGTAACTCCTTTAATAATACATGCAGCAATGAAGACTTGCCGGCGCCGACGGGTCCAATTACTGCTATTAATCTGAAAGGGAAAGAAAAATTTATTAGGATAAGAAAAATAGTTTCTTATTATCTTTATAGATGGTTCTGATCGCTACGTGGTATAATATAATGCATTTTATGCATGAATGCCTACTAAATAAATCGTTTTATTTTAATGCACTATTCCACGTTATACTGTTTTTCAACGTGCATCAGGGAAACCGGCTCATCAAGATTTTTCCTGATATATAAGTGTTTGACGCAATCCCATGAATACTGAAATATTGCTTTTTATTTGAAAGCAGAAATATTTAATTCCTTCGCGGTAGATGTTATCTATCTCGTGATGTTATCAATTAATGTACAATGCTTGTTTAGTACCTATCAAAGCTAAGCTTTAACATAACATATGTATTTGTAAATTTTTTGCTATGTACAATTCATGCCAAAGTAAATTATTTCATTACTGTGCAGAACTCATTAGGCTCAAAAAGAAACTCTTCGGCCAAAATTAATCACAGAACAAAGCATCTTACCGTGAGAAAAGTAGACAAGATATAACTTAAACTTTTAGCTTGTTTCACTTACTTGCCAGGTTTGATCGTAAGTGACAGATCTGTAAGCGTGTTCTCAGTATGTGATTCTATCCATTTGGCGGTGGCGTGTTTGAGGCGAACTCCTCTTGTGTCTTCTTCTACTCTCGCTGATAACTCCTGGTCGTCGTCTTCTCCTGATTCTAGGGGTGCTATGGTTCCACCAGTGTTGCCTACAATATATATAAATCATCGTAATAAACCGATAACGTTCCTCCCTTTCTTAGGAACATGTCGTCTTGGGAATTATGAATATTGTTGGAGAATTCAAACAGCAACGTTTATGCCCACAGTAAGCTCAAAGATAAAGATAAACATAAACTTTATGCAAATTAATTATATTTATCTTCGATTTTATTTATCTAGCTTCGAGTGTTCGAATACGTTTCATGTACGAGTAATCACTTGTGTTACGGGTACTGGATATCTGTCAGTTATTTTTAAATGAATGTATGTAATTCGTATACATTTTAAGTTATAAATGACTCATATTATATTAAATGTAGTCTTTGAATTGAAGTCATACTTTCCAAAATAGGCTAAGGAAAAATACCCAAATAATAATTCCCTTTTCCTGTTGGTGTTAAAATGCGAGTAAGGGGTCATAAGGAAAAATAACGTCCGAGCAAGACGACACAATTCAGGTACCTCTTGCGTTTATAACTATATATAGTATATAAGTACTTACAACATCAAGCCTAGATAAACAAAACATCATATAACTCAGTGTTTTTATTATGAAACTTACTTAAAACTCATAACGATAACTTTTAATAAACAATATTTCTTAACTTTAATGCAGTCATTGACATGTCTCTAAAATAGATAAAGAAGCAAACAGGTTACGGACAGCTAAGGTTACGGGTGCATGCACCTACACGTTAGGTAGCATACGAAATATATAAGTATACCTACCGTTTACCTTATTCAATATGTTTAACATAATTTATATTTCGGTGTTTCTCATTAGAACGTATTTTGCTGCTTTATTTTCCGGGTAAGGTATTGACTAACAATTAGATACATTACTTCTATAGACTCATCACACATAGATCTCTCCGCTTCACTACATACCATAACCATAACACCCCTATTCACGTTCCCACTGCTGGGACACAGGGACTTCTCTCTTGGCGAGAGAGATTAGGCCTTAATTCACCACGCTGGCCAAGTGCGGGTTGGTTACAGAAAATGTCTTGTATCTCTTCCATGAGTTCTAGCAAACTTGAACAGCGCCTCTAGCGGATAGTTGGGTACTAAAATGCTCATTCAAAAAGCTAATTGTATTGACCTAACCGCTGTCGTAACGTCAGGCGATTTAACTAACTTTTCAAAGCCTTGTTAAAAAGTTTGCCTTTTGAATGAAAAACAAGTGTGCCACTGAGCTAACACGGCTCGTCCCGCAGATTCACAAATATAAATAGTGAGAACTGATTTGAGCTATCTGATTGCAACTAAATTGAAAACAGTATTGATTATTCATTTTGTACAACGGGAATTACTCACGTATTTAAATAGGAGTTAAACAACTCTCGACGTTTCGACCACATCAAGAGTAGTCTTCAACAGGAGGAGTGAGCGTCCCGCCGTGCTCCGTCTCCTCTCAGGTCGCGCGCGCGGCTCTCACTGCGGGCGAGGTACCGCAGCGCGCGGCTGCTCAGGGGCGGTGGTGGGGGTACGGGCGGTGCTTGTAGATGCGCCATACCAACAGATGTAGTTGCTGGCACTGAATGAACGTTCGCCTCATCGTCACTACTGTCATCTTCTACATCTTGTGTAGCGTAACACACTGCACTGATCGTGTCACCAGACGAAGGCAACGGCCCTTTGTTGACGCGAAGACCATGAAGACACGGAAGCCAGGCAGGTGGTACAGCCCAGCCCTTGTCCCTATTAAAATTCGGAGTCCGGTTGATTTCAATAGCTTCGCGTTCTCACAAGTGGTTACTTTTCCTGGCATGGAGACTACTACCTACAGCTGGATGGCGTAGCTATGGGATCACCATTGGCTCCGGTAATAGCCAATCTCTTCATGGAATGGTTTGAAAATGACGCGTTGTCGACGGCACCTGGAAGGCCGCGATATTGGTGGCGCTATGTAGACGATGTGTTCGCAATTATACAGGAGGAACAAATTGAAGGGTTATTAGAACATCTGAACTCGAGGCACCCGAATATTGCGTTCACCGTGGAAAGAGAACTTAATAGAGAGTTACCATTTCTGGACGTGTTGGTGAAACGAGATGGTTTTGGTCACTTGTCACACACTGTATACCGTAAACCAACACACACAGATAGGTATTTACGCGCTGACTCTCATCACCATCCCTCCCATCTTGCCAGTATACCCAGGACACTTATAAACAGAGCTTTGAAGCTATGCGACCACCAATACCTGGATACGGAGCTCTCGCATGTAAGAAATGTGTTAAGTGCAAATGGCTATGGATGGAAACAAAGTTTTCGCATAGCGCAGCCGTCATCAAGGAAACGCCCGGTTACCGCAGAGAGAGCTGTAGCGTATCTACCATTTGTCAAGGGAGTGACGGATAAAATTGGTCATTTGTTGCGCAGACGCCTGGATATTAACACCATTTTCCGTCCTCTCACAAAGATAAGAGATCTACTGCGCTCCCCGAAGGATAGAGATCCTTTGTCTACACCGGGTGTGTACGAGATTCCATGTGATTGTGGTAGTTCATATGTGGGCGAAACGAAGCGTAACATCTCCACCAGACTGACTGAGCACATACGTGCTATGAAGAATGCGGATGTAGATAAGTCAGCCATAGCAGAGCATGCGCTGACAGCGGGTACATCACATTACATTCGCTTCGACAAGGCTCGTGTGTTGGCCAGGGAAAGGTTTTTCGTGCCCCGGAAAATCCGCGAAGCTATTGAAATCAACCGGACTCCGAATTTTAATAGGGACAAGGGCTGGGCTGTACCACCTGCCTGGCTTCCGTGTCTTCATGGTCTTCGCGTCAACAAAGGGCCGTTGCCTTCGTCTGGTGACACGATCAGTGCAGTGTGTTACGCTACACAAGATGTAGAAGATGACAGTAGTGACGATGAGGCGAACGTTCATTCAGTGCCAGCAACTACATCTGTTGGTATGGCGCATCTACAAGCACCGCCCGTACCCCCACCACCGCCCCTGAGCAGCCGCGCGCTGCGGTACCTCGCCCGCAGTGAGAGCCGCGCGCGCGACCTGAGAGGAGACGGAGCACGGCGGGACGCTCACTCCTCCTGTTGAAGACTACTCTTGATGTGGTCGAAACGTCGAGAGTTGTTTAACTCCTATTTAAATACGTGAGTAATTCCCGTTGTACAAAATGAATAGTATAACTCACGAAAATTTTGAAAGTGAAATAGTATTGATTATATCTAGCATTGTGAAACAAGCCTAAGGCATGAATTCCATATCTTCACTCTTTATCAGTCATTGGCATCGTCTAGATTTTAAATTAGAATATAAAATCGAATATCAACAAGTTTAAAAGCAGATTATATAGTTTTTGCGATTAAGATCAGAGATTCTTTGATAGTATCGAAGTTGAATAATTATGTCAACTGGAAACATAAAGGATATGAAATTTAATGTAGCCATAAAATCTTGGAAATTTTATAGAAAGAGTTATTAAGACCACCTTGATAGATTACGCATAGTTTAAAAACCTGATCTGTCACCCGCAAATATACAAACCTAGATAAAAACGACATCTTAAAAATGTTTGAATAATTGAGAGTAATCTATTTTTTTAGTTAAAACTAGTTTTATTGATAAGCAATCTTTCAATGTCGCTATCTGGTTTTTCATTACCTATAAGTTGAGCGTTACGAAATAGAGCGACTGAAGAACTCAATACAAAGTGATATCATCTGAAGACCGGTCATCTACATATTATTAGATTATTTAATATAGCCTATTATATACACTTCCTTGATAAATGTACTATCCAACACGGAAATAATTTTTCAAATCGGACCAGCGGTTCATGAGATAAGCACGTTCAAATCAACAAACTTCAGTTTTATAATATTAGTATAGACACGTTTGACGGAAAGCTAACAATAATCTAATTTAGTTCTTACCATTTCCTTTAACATCCTCAGGTTTGGTCAGCTTGCTTGCTACAGCCGCTAGCCCAGTCTCCTTAGTTTCCTCTTTAGGTACCCCGAGATCTTCCTTTATCGGTATTAATGACTCTCTTGTCTCCTCTTTCTTCACCTTTTGTTTCGTAGATGTCTGTATGTCCGCTAGACCGGGCACGGGCTTACTCGTGTCTTCGTATAGCATGAAGTTCTGAAGACGCTTTATTGATATCATCGCTTCCGCGATCTGAGCTATGCCTGTTGAAGAGAAATAGATATTGAATAACTTTCCGCCGGACAATCTATTATAATAAAAGTAAAATATTAATAAAAATCATTTATTTCAGCCATTATGAAAGCATTATAACGCGGACAAAGCCTCGGGGCGCCGCATATATCATTATTAGGAGATTGGGTGGTTGTGTTGTAAGGGTCTTTATTATTCTGACTCTGTAGAACCGATTTTTAAAGTTCTGTCAGTCAACGAAAGCCAAGTTAGTATTTAAATGTGATTTATTTCCTACGCAAACAGGAGTTCCGCTAATTCTCCGCGACAAAATTCATTTTAACGCAGTTTTCCTTAAAACTGTAGGCATGTAAACAGTAAAATTAATAATTGAGTTATTATTGCGTAATGATTGATAATGAATGGGCAATAAACCATGATTTTATGGAATTTGTCCTCGAACTCTAGATTATGGTAATTGAGTAGACAAAACTAATTATGCAAACGAGACGGCTGATTAATTTTTAAACGTGATTGTTTTTGTGTAAAAAGTTAATAGATTTGTTAACTGATTTTTATGGTCTAACGGCTTACGGAATTTACGATCAATAAATAAATTACATTATTTTACATGATACAATTTTATAAGTTTCAATTGAATTAAAAACCATGTGTGGTGCCGGGCTAAAACAGAACATTATGGTTAACATTATGACCGAAATCAACACTGCCATGATGTAAGATATATTACCTTGTGGAAAGAACACAGTCATAGTCTGCCTCAAGATGTTATAGAAGCTGGTGACGACGAACACTTGCTTCGCCGTGATCACGTTATGCACCAGAACATACGCCAGGATGGAACAGAACAGGCATATCCTGGTGGTGAACATTATGAACGAGGTCAGCACACCGCGGATGTAGGAGGTCGCGCATATCTGCTTTATTTCGTGCCTGGAACAGAATGGTACGGTTATGGTATGGAATAAAAGGGTGAGTTGTGTAGTCTTAGATAGATAAGATAATTCTTTATTACACACACCAATAATCAATATTTTACATAAAAACTACAAAAACGTATGCGTACTGAGCGGTAATAATAATAATAATCGTGGACCGTGGTCGTTTATTGTACACTAGTTGTACAATTGGCGGCCTTATCGCAAAAAGTGATCTCTTCCAGGCAACCTTTGGATGAATAGGAACTATTGAATCATGGAGTGGCGAAATGTACATATAGTTACTATCAAAACAAACAGAGAAATGCGCTATATTTGAAACTCGTGCAAAATATCTTATCATATTATGATGATGGTAGGGATTTCGAAATTATGAACTTTGTGAAGTTAACGGTGGCAGTGCACTGTTAATGGGACGTTGAGGGAACTGTATTTGATTGTTTGTACTTTGTACCTACTAAATCAATAATACGTAAGCGACGGAAGTACATAATAATATAAGAACAATCCTCAAAAAGACGCAACCATTATCAGCAGATTTGGAGAGTAATATCATCTAAATCGCTTAGATAACGCACGTGCTATTTTTAGCAACGCTTACCGAACGGAAATAGCGTGTAGATAACAAAACCGCGATTGCCCACATTTATTATGTCTGCCAAAACCACGCTTATCTTGAGAATGTGTCTCGTATTCAATCTTCTATCGTGCGTGACATTGAAACCAACGATAATGAAACAGTCAACTTTGTAGCTAGATGTAGGTACATAAGTACTCGATTTTGTACGTGTTGTTTGGATTTCAGAGTGATTTAGTACAGATTTTTTATCTTATTCAAGAGTTATGAAGGAAAATACTCTATATGAAGCAATCATCAAGAAAAACCTTTTAAAAATAATCTTTACCCAAATAATATTAGAGGGATGATAACAACTCATAAAATACAATCCTACTAATATTTTAAACGCGAATTTTTGTAAGGATAGCCCCAGTTGGAAAGATTTAAGATTTATGTCATTTATTTCCATAAAATCCTAAAGATTCCTTGGAAAGCTAGTAGTAATAATAAAAGTCTAAGCAAGGGCGAACACACAGCAACATAGATCAAAGTCAAGCCTTATAAAGTAAAAGTCATTCAGATGACATCATTTCCTGCACGAAGCATCGGCCTTTGGACTTGAGCCTATGTCGGCTAAGGTGCAAATATTTCTCAGAAAACACGCCAAATACAACAGACTTTGAACGGTTATGAGAACTCTCTCATTCTCAATGTTCGATTTCGTAGAAACATAATCGAAACTGTGGTGAACAGTTGGTACGTAAAAATATAACGTAGCACGTGTAATATATGTAGGTAGTCTATAATGTATATCAGATATTTAGTACCCCTAACTAACAATGAGTTTAGTGGATTGTCCAGAAATATTAATTAATTTATTAGTTCTCTAAACGACTGATAAGTAATACTTTACACACACATTTAGAGCCGGGCGAGTCAACAATAAAAATAAATAAACATTATGTAAAAGTATGATTTTGCGGTTGTTTTGTTTCGCGTTTAATTATTGGAATTGTGGACATGCCAATTTTAAAATAACAAAACGGACATGCCAATTGTATATGTTCCCATGCCGTAATTCTAATTATCTGTTATGGTCAATCGGTGCTAGTCGCAAATTCGCAATGTAGGTACATGTAATTAAAGAAGGTCAACGAGTCAACGACCAATTGAAAAGATGCAACACTAGTGACCGTAGTTTAAACTATTGTTGTTTTGCGTATCTCCCTATCAATTAATTAGGAGAAGATGGCACAATGGCTACCTTCTTACTTTACTAAGAATACTTTTTTTGCCTGATTAATATTACAGCGAAAGAAACTGTCTACCGAACTTTATCACGGTGAGATCATCTACCAAAACCGCTATTAAAAAACTTTAAAAAAAGCATCTTACTTTCTCGCCTTTGCCACGAGGTCCGCGAAAGGTTTTTCCCATGTGTACATCTTGATGACCTGGATTCCAGAGAGAATCTCATTCATAAGACGGACTCTTTCGTCAGTACGCAGCGCTGTTTTCAAACGGAGAACTGATGTGCGCTTGCCGAGGTATGCTGCAAGAAAAAAAAGATTGAAACCGTGTACTTTACTTCTCTGGGTTTTCTTTCTTGAAAAAATGATGTTCATGCACTTTAAAACATGTGCACTAACGGTAAAGGCAAACATCGTGAGGAAACCGGCTGATCTGAGAACTGTGTTAATTTAAAGGACTTTCACCATTAAAATTTCCAATTGTAAAATCTAAGAGAAAATATTCCATTCGTATCCACCATTTCAGTAATTAAATTGGCATAATCTTTGATCGCCGCACTTACAAAGTTATGAAGTTCGTTATATGTATATAGTTTGTTGTTTATCCACGTGGCGTCTGATGGCGTAAATAGTATACATCTATTATTAGAATATTCATATCTTTGTATAAAATTTACGATTTCAACAGATATAACTTGCCTTCTGTTTTAAATATAACATTAATTTTGCGGCTGTGCCTGTTGGACATGACATCGACATGACATAGGTTCTAAACTTAATTGTTTGGACGTGAGACTCTTCCAAAGTGGAAAACAGAGTGTCCCCCCTCTAATTTCTAAAATAAGAAGATGATAAATCTAGAAAAAATATATATTGTACATAACCATAAAAACTAACAACGAAAATTGGTTTGAACGAAATCTATCAAGTAGGTAGTTTTTTTATAATACGTCATAAACTATTTCATATAAACAATTGCTGCGGAAGCCTACATGGGCGAGTCCGACTCGCACTTGGCCACTTTTTTAGGTTTATTCCCATAATCCCCCCTGACAAATACCCCTTTCCAGAATCACCTAATAGGCAAAAAATTCAATTTTATGAGAAATCCGCTTACCTTGCAAAGGTATGAAGGATAACATGACCCCCACTCCCACAACGGCCGCCCAGCTAATCTCCTCCCACATGAAGTAAGTGATGATGACGGTGGCGAGAGGACCTATCCAGAGGTAGTGCAGGAAGATTATCGCCACGTCGAAACGGTTCACGTCGTTAGATAGCAGGTTCACTACTTGACCGACTGTTGTTTCACCGAGGGCAGTTTTGGAGAGGCGTAGTGACTGTGGAAGAATACAAACATAAAATTTGCTACTGTTTATACAAGTGTAAGTTTGGCCATGAATTTTCTAAAATTATCATATCATAGATAACATTGCATATCTTCATTGAGAAAATAATACTATGAATATAACAACAAAACTTCCACGCCACAAAACCCACAATGGAACTTATGAGTTAACGCTATTATTGTCGCCAGGTCTTTGTCAATATGACAACATCCCACAAATTACAAATCCGAATAAAACGTTTGACAAAGTTGTCAAAGAGCGGATATACATAGTTTTGTGACTAAGGACTTTATTTTTTTGTAATTTCCTACGAGGCCCAATTTTATGCTCTAAAATTAAGAATTTGTATTGAAATCGAATCTCTTTTAGGCATACAAAATTATGTTTATTTAAAGTCTCTGAGAAACTAGATACCGACAATACTAATTCGATTAAATGGTTTCAAAGGAATGATGTTATGTTACAAGAATTTGGGTCACCTGACACTTAAACTTAATCTTTACCATGCTTAGTGTCCTCGAAGCAAATAGAGCAGAATCATTTAATTGAAACTGATTAGTTACACAGCATTAATCAACAAATATCTTGACTAGGTTTAACCCTTGATGCATCATTACATTCATTACAATAAGTTACATAGAATCATTTAACTTGTGTATTAATTCTTCAGAAATGAAAATATATATAAGTATACGATACACCCATGAACTCGGAGTTTAGAGGTTTAGGGGTTAAGTATTTGAATAATAGCTTACTAGTTAGAGAACATTGCGAAAATATACAAGAATAACTTAAATTGCAATATAAAATAATATAGTCTTACAACTTGTCTTAGAGTTTATAATAGGATACATAAATTATATTATAATTGGCTGCTGGAATCTATAAAACAATATTTCCTGTAAGGTATAAATAACAACATGTTTCAGCGTTATAATAGAATGTATATATTATATAATAATCGGCTGGTGGAATCTAAATAACGATATTTCCTATAGGGTAATACTTACTTTCCTGTATATGAGAGAACAACAAGCAACTCTAAACTTCATGCCCATATGCAATATCGCCATCATGTACGGATGCGTCACAAACACGTTTAGAGCTGAGCAGAGAACAACGGCCCCTGCGTACATGTAGGCCTCATCCTTCTTGATATTGCTGTGCCCAGGGCTGTAGTACGCTACCAGTTTGCCTAGAAAAACTGGTTGTGCCACCCTGCGAAATAATGGTTCTGTTAGAACAATGAATAAGGTCCTTATTACTTTGAACACATAGGAAGATTTTCTTGAGTTATACTATTCATTTTATAACAACGGGAATAACTCACGTATTTACGTCGAGAGTTGCTTAACTCCTGTGTAAATACGTGAGTAATTGCCGTTGTTATAAAATGAATACATAGGAAGATTAATACAAGTATAATTTTCAGCCCATACATCTCTATTGTACTTAGTCCTGGGTCTTTCCATTTTCACACCTCATAATATGTTAATTTAACAATTTATGAAAAGATGTCTAGATGCAATGGTGTTATTTCTTCTATTCTACTCTTTCCGTTGCCATCTCTAAATAAAAAATGCGTTAAATAAGCACTGTATAAATGGATTATGTACAAGTCCTCCAGCTTACACGGCAAATTAAATAAATTAGACTTTCAATAATGCAAAAGACACCAGAAACAGTAAGTACTTAAACATAACAGACATTAAAGGTATTGACGTCGACGAATAATGTAAGATTTGCTAGGTTTCCCCTCAACAGAACCTAATTTAATCTACGCTAAGTAAAATTGGAACTAACAAAGAAGTAATAAATCTTTCAACAATGACAAGCAAATACATTGTACATAAAACTAAGTCAAATGAAGAAGTTATCAACATATACTGATATCTTATCAACATGAAATCTATGTTCAAAAAGATCAGATCAAATATGCAGCTGATAACATAAGTAGGTAGGTATTGAGTTTTCAAACAAACAGCGTGTTTTATGATGTGATGTTTTAAGTAAATGATTATGTCTGCATTCATAATGAATCTACCGCATTCTAAAATGCATTGAAACATCGTCGATGTATTAATGATTAAAAACTATTACAAATGTATGTACTTAATGATGACGTCTGCTGATTTATTAAAATAATGTATGTAAGAATAATATAATGATTGCCAAGGTTACAAAACATATCCTAAAAACAAAGCCTCAGAATTACCTCAAATCAATTGGCAAAAAAAAAATAGTCCTGTTACAGAAGCACCTTTAGTTTGAAGTCAAAACTTATTTTTTAATTTTTAATTTGGACATCAATAATTTTTCTGCTTAGACATCCAATCCGTTAGCAGAATAATTCGAAACAGGCTCTTGATTATACTTATTACAAAATGGCAGTAAAGCAAACAAGACATCTGGTGGGTGAATATTAAAAAATATATGAAATAGATTTTTGAGCGCTCTATTTGAGCTCAATATGCATTTATAGAAACATTAACGGGTTAAAACAACTAGACGAATCTGTGCAGTTTCATTGACTATGTGATGACATTAATTTGAGGCATTCAGAGGCTTTCTATTCTACATGCTGATATCAGGTAACCCTGACTGCTCACGTATGATCTTCCGGATGAAGACGAGTGTAGTTCACCATATCATCACGTAAATCCGACAGCCGGTGTCGAATGTACACATTGTCGTTTTGACTGAAGTATTCGATGAAAGATCCCAACAGT
Source organism: Chloroclystis v-ata (assembly GCA_963691955.1). Lineage (NCBI taxonomy): Eukaryota > Metazoa > Arthropoda > Insecta > Lepidoptera > Geometridae > Chloroclystis > Chloroclystis v-ata. The sequence goes on from OY829905.1 coordinate 12,186,006, forward strand.
CTTGGTTGTTGTATTCTAGGGTTAAGTTATACATTACTTTTTACAGGTTAACTATTTATATTATGGAGGCTCTTAGAACATGAGCACATTTTGCTCTTGTAAGATGTTATACCTACTGTTATATTATTTATTATTCTGTACGGTAGCCAAGCCACTAATTTATAATTGTTATTAGTGACAAAATCATATATAATTTATACATGGGCAAATAATTTAGAGAGATACTAATTGTTTAAAATTAATATTTAAAAGGCATAAAAAGCAGACCTATTACAATAAACAAGTCGGCTATACATCCAACGCAATAAATAAATTTGAATTGGACGATCTATTACAGATACAACAAGGTTAATATTATCTTTTTAGTGCTACTTAAAAATTAAATACAGTAGGTAAGATATTTAGGATTATAGTTTCCTCTCTAGATCTCTCTGTATTTAAAGAGATTGAGTTTTTAATAATCTAAAGGATAATGGTTAACATATTTTGGTTTCCTTGTTCAATAAATATATGATATATTTTATTATATACTAACAGTTTTTTCCGTACCAACGATGATTTTATTTATTTTGATACACAATAATAATTATATAGGATTTTGAAGTGATTTCGAGTGGTAAAGTTTTTCTATTGGCAATCGATACTACAGATTTATAATATTAATTATTTTATAATATTAATAATATCCGATATAGTCTAAGCACCATTATCAGATAACGATGCTCGAGCCAAGATAGAAACCGTGATTGCAGTTTCATAATATCTTATCTGCTCTTGTTGATACAACAGAAGTCGATAAATATTTATTTAGATAGGAAAGTGAGTTTAATTATGTTTGATTCTTAAGCTGTATGTAGGTTACATACAGTTTGATTAAAAAAAATTGAGGTAGGTTAGTTCACTGATAAAAAAGCAACTGTTCGCAAAAGTCAAAGGTTAAAAGAATATTAATTTCGCATTCATGTTGCGAATCTCGAATTAACTCGCTTGTGTCTTGCGAAATGTTTATTGCAATAAAACTAAGAAACTTGATAATACGACTTCGGGTTACGGGTTTGATTCCCGCCTCAGAAAAAAAAAATAAGATCCGCAAATATTTGTTCAGAGTTTCTGGATGTATCATAAAAAATATCGATCTTTCGTAACGCTAGATGTTGCTGTGAAATATTTATTTATTTATCCTTCTCTAAAGCAGGCTATTTCAACTGAATAATAATAATGATCTAGCTCACACGCATATTTCAGACAAAACCTTAAAAAAGCCTTAAAAATATGTACTTTTATAATCCTTTGTCTGACTACAAAATGTAGGACGAACTAATATTGAATTCTCAAAACTGCTCAAAGAAGTAAGCAACCGTTACAATGGTCAGCCTTCCAAGAATAGGAATTCGCGATTCGCAAGTGAACAAAGCAGGCGTAGGGCTAATTGTACCATTGTGGGTACAGAGCAGGACTGATTGTACCGTTGTTGTGGGTACAAAGTCTCCTATAGTGATTCACTGGAATCATTACATGGCAAGCACTTTGCATACCAATATAGGTCGCTATCGCTAGTATGTCATTGCTGTTTTATACGCTGAGCCATAATTATAAACCATCATTATTATGGGTTGTTTTAAATTTGAATAGACGGATAAAATACCTTTTACCCAATTATGTATTATAGAAGGGTTCTTACAAGTGTACCCAGCAAACGTGTTTTGAATTTCGAAACAAATTAAATTCTATCACGAACTAACTGAGCGCGAACGTGGTTTTACCCGTTCCTGTGAGTAAATAAATTTAAAAAATCAAAATGTTTATATAACCTTGCTAAAATCAAAGATCATCAAAATCTGTCATGACTATTTCAAAAATATACCTACAATTAAAAAAAGGTTAAAGTAAACAGGACAGATGTTAGTCAAGTGACTGTGTTTTTCCTTCATAACGATTAAACAACACGTTGTTATTGTGAAGTACTGGATGACAAAAATTGCGCAAGTAATTGCAACTCAAAACACGCTGATAAAGTTCGTCAACCTAGGTCCGTCCAGGCGGTCGAAAGAGGAATGACCGGTTTCGTTCAAGTCCTTAAGATAAAAACCAATCTTGTTTTCAGGTCAAGTGTACCTGATTAGTTAAATGAGTGTCTCTTGTGGCAATGTATGTATTAAGTAACGCGAGATAAGAAGCTTTTGAAATAGTCAGGAATTCCATAATACGATTTATATTCTGTACCTACATAAGAATATCGTAATAAAATGTGGGTAGACAAGTTGACTCACCAAATTGTTTGACTAACGGATGTATAACGATTACAGAGTCAGATCAGGATACGTTAATGTATTACCAAGTCGCTCAAAGGCTACGGAAAATTATGCATAGAGCTTCTCTACGGAATCGAAGATGAGAATACGGAAAAGAACTAGGGTCCGAAATAACAAATCAGTTCAGCTCGATAAGGTCGCACGCATAAGGTGAAGAAAATATGCTGGGATCCAAAATGCGGGATATTTAGGTATTATGTTAATCGGCTGATAGACTAGTCCGTCACAAATATTTATCTTCGCAACTTCATAAACTAGGTATAAACAAAAAGTAAAACCATTTTTAAACTGAACGCCCCTCCACCGCGGTTACACGTACATACAAAAAGGTGTATAGATACAACACACATAAATTGATCTTTGTCATTGGATGTTCATTAACGTATACCTAAGCAAACGGTATCACTTTGACAGACAGATGAGCCAATGTTACAGTAAAGTTGTAGCACGCACACAAGTATACTGATGCAATACGTATTTCCTCTCACACGTTGAAATTATCACGGTTTTGTGGAGGGGAGTTCATTTTAAGATTGGATCATCTATACTTGAATTACCACTAATGGCTGGTTTACACAGTGCGAGCTGCTGCGTGGCCAGTAGACAGCTACTCGGATTGTCTACTCGTACGCCAGTAGCTCGGCTCGCCTTTGCTGTCTACACGACACCTAGCTACTGCTCAGTCCGAGTCGAGTCGCGATGTCGAGTGAACTTGTTTTAATAAAAAAAACCACTCACAACTGTCCGGCTGGCACTGGCGAGCTACTGCCGAACGCGTCCAAACGATGCGAGCGACGCACGAGCCGCTGTCATGTGCGAGTTGCTGCCGGGTGAGCAGGCGAGTGAAAACAAAAAATGTTGAAGTAACTCGGATGCGAGCTACTGACCTACTCGCACGTACGAGTTACTCGTAAGTGACGTCCAAACAGTGCGAGTAACTGCAGTGCAGCTACTCGGAAGGCTTACTCGTACGCTAGCTCGCACTGTGTAAACCAGCCATAACTCTGCAATCTTGTTGTGTTGACGTTCCTATTTAGCAATCAATGTTGACACACGCAGGTTTCGTCATTTATATTGTATGGGTATTCCCTCTTCTCTATTGTAATATAACTACAAGAAAATTCCGTTTGCTAAAAACATTTAGTTTAATACCTTTTATTTATTTAGTGTTGCTTTGAAGAGTTTCGGGGACAATGGCTCGCCTTTATTGACTCCTTTGGTTATTTAAAAAGGTGTACCAGTTTATAAATCTATAGATACTATTATTATAAAGCTGAAGAATTTGTTTGATCGTTTTATTTGAACGCCCTAATCTCAGGAACCGCTCGCTGTTCCGATTTTCAAAATATTTCAGTGTTGAAATTAAATGAAATTTATTTATTGTTGGATAGTATATTTATCGAGGAAGTCTATATTATTTAAACTACTAGCCTATCTACACCTTCCCTGGGCTAATATGACTATTTTTAAACAAAAAGCACTTAAATCGGGCTAGCCGTTCTTGAGTTATAAAATTACAACGATAGAAAAATACCTATATGAATAGGTATGTAGATAATGTAATAAAACGTAAGCGAAGCTTCGGTGTGTTGACTAGTATTTGATAAAATATTTTAAAAGTTTCCTGAATTCATGAAATGATAAAGTTTACTTGCTTTACCTCTACAATACCTACCCATTTTAAAAGCGAGTCACTTAAAACAAACTCACAAAAGCATTGCAAGATCTTCATGCAAATAAATATCCGAACCGAATGATGTTTGTAACCCTTTTTGGGGACAAAATATGTTAGTATTGGAATTTTGATTGGATTTTAAGACTAAAAGAACAGGTGAGCGAGTTCCTGTTTTAAACTTTTATTTTTGCATATGTCAAATGAATATATGCTGTGTTTTGTATATTTACGCCGACGTGAAACCTTTTAGATTATTTTGCACCTTTGGTTTCATCACACGTTTGTAAAACAAATCAATGATCACATATATTTTGTAAGGCTGTTCATATTCGATACTAACAATATAAACGTGATGTCGCGTAAATACCTTGTGAGTTTTGTACGTTTTTACGTTGATACATTTTAACGCCTGTGCACGTTGGCATAATCTGTACGTTGAACAATTTTTCATCCCTAAATTATATTTATGCCGTTGACTGTACAACGTTAATCCTAGTTCCCGCTGTTCGTTCATAGATGGCGCGACTAAAAGTGGACGAGCCCTAGATCGCGGTATCAAGGTGTTGCACGTCAGAATGGGGTTTAAACTCAGACTCACTCACAATTTGTATTGTATTAATATATCAGAAAGTTTTTGAAAGAGGAAACCCTGCCACTTGTTGGCAAGTAATTCTCTCATAAATATGAAAAAAATATAAAATTAAACCTTATAGACCAAGAGCCTGTGATGGCCAGACCTTCCTTTAATTCACAAGCGTGAAAATTCTTTCATGTGTATGTCTAACATAGGTAAGAATAACCCCCAAACATGAAACCTGGATCGCGGTTCCTTTGGGAGATAACAACCTTTTACCTGTTATCTCCCAAAGGAACCACGATCCAGGTTTCATGTTTGGGGATTATTCTTACCTATGTTAGACATACACACCTTTTACCTGTTATCTCCCAAAGGAACCACGATCCAGGTTTCATGTTTGGGGGTTATTCTTACCTATGTTAGACATACACATGAAAGAATTTTCATGCTTGTGAATTAAAGGAAGGTCTGGCCAGACCGGGCTCTTAGTATAGACTAATAACCTGTGATGGCCAGACCTTCCTTTAATTCTGAAGCGTGAAAATTATTTTATGTGTATGTCTAACATAGGTAAGAATAACCCCCAAACATGAAACCTGGATCGTGGTTCCTTTGGGAGATAACAGGTAAAAGGTTGTTATCTCCCAAAGGAACCGCGATCCAGGTTTCATGTTTGGGGGTTATTCTTACCTATGTTAGACATACACATGAAATAATTTTCACGCTTGTGAATTAAAGGAAGGTCTGGCCATCACGGGCTCTTAGGTTATTAATCAAATCAATACTAGCCGACTCGCCGACAGGACTTTCGTATGAGTCTTTTTATGATTTCTTATTACTACTTACTAAGCTAAGGTATAGTCAATACAGGAGAAAATGGATGATAATAATTTATAATATATTCATTATTAATACTTTTTATACAATACATTTATCTATAACGTCTTCCTCGATGTTATATCTATCCAACACAGAAATATATGTATTTTTAATCAGACTAGCGGTTCTTAACAAACTCTTCAGATACCTACTGTTCGTTGTAATTTTATAACTCATGGCTGAGCCGAATTACCTGCTTTTGGTTTGTAGTCCAAGGAAGGTTAAAAGTCGAGGAAAAAATGGGAATAAAGCAGGCAGCTAGTTTATAGCTTTTAGTAGATTGAATATGGTTATTAACTACTGTATCTCACACTCAGTATCTCCAAGGGCACTTTGCTGTGAATATCGTAACGTAACCATGACCATGGGAAAGATTTATTGTTTGCGAGACAAGGAATTGACGGTTGATGCCAATGACACGAAAGGCGATGAATGAAAATTCTTTATACCTACGCGTAATTGCAAAAATATACTATCCATTTGTTTCACTAACCCTTACGGTAAAAATAGGTTATAGGAGCACTTCATTTAGGTAAAAAAATACTTGTATTAGAAGGCTACTTACTGCCGTTAGCACAAATAAAATAGATAAATATTGCCGGACAATTCACACCGCAACAGCCCCGTGGTAAGCTCGAAGCTTGTGTCGTATACTAACTATTCTTAACTGAATTTATGAAAGAAATCTTTTTTCAAAATGTTTTTTTTTAATTGCCAACAATGATATGGCATTGTACATAATTATTGTTTGATACATTGGAGCATGGTAGCATATTGTCTCCAACTCCATACATCCATATATTCAGGATTGACAACGATGCCACGATCGAGTCATTAACTACGCACGTGTCGATTTTAGTGCCAAAGACTAAAGACTGACTACGAAAGTGTTAATGAACGGATACACGATTTTGATAACGTATCCTTGATTTTATTATTATTATATTTTACAGTGTAAATTATGTAAACGCTCTCTTTTTATTAAAAAATATATAAGTAGGCACCCGGCCGTTTGATTTATTTTCTGTTTAACAGTAGTTTTTCAAACACTTTCAATAAAAATATGTAGTAGAAAGTTTCGATTCCTAGAATAATTAATGATATTATCATGCGATATTTTCCAACATTTTAGTAGAAATCGCGCAATTTTCTCACATTTTCCACATAACATAAAAATTAAGCATGTAAAGTTTTAATATTTATAAGCAATTGACTGTCGAGCTCATTCTAGAGCGCTAAAATTCCTTTAAGTCATCATACACTCATTAAAATTAATTGTTAAACTTTTTAACTAGAGATAATTTAAGCTACAGTCCAATTTATTATCAGTGACCTAGTAAAGGATGAACAAACTTTAACGTGAGTGATGTGATAACTTATACTTATAACTCACCGAATGCCACACTCCATGACCATCAGAACAAACCCGTAGAACATACATCGGGCAGCATATGCTTTGAGAATTACTCGCAGGAGGCTTGGTTTCCGTTTCCCGGTACCCGCCCGGGCTACTTCCTCTTCCCATAGTCTCGCAAATTTATCACCAAGTGGACCTGTCAATTGAAAATGGAACTTTATCTCATAAATTATTATTTTTTTGACTTAGGATATACAAAAACTGGATTAAGTATTTAACCATTATTGAACATTTGATTTCACTATGGTCACAAAAAACTAACATTTTAAAGTTCTGATAAGAGACTTGTTTTTAAGAGCATCATCAATAATTAACTTGACTTGATTTAAATCATTTAATGAGGCATTGTGTGATTGTGGGAACTAATTAAAAAAATGGTTATCCTTATAACTGGTTACAAAAAAATATATCAGGAAACTCAAATTTAAATGTTTAATAACTGTATTTATTCATAATGTAGGAACTTAGTGCCTCTAGGTTCATGAAAATCTAACCAAAAACAATGTGTAAAACAGTTACATTCTGTAGTTTTTCTTTCTTGAAGAAATTGCTTTAAGCAATAAGACCACCCATTATATACATTTTTGTAGTTTTTTAAGTTCTTATATGTATATTGATTATTTATCACATAATATGGATGCGGCTAACAACCATAGTGGGTGGAAGAAACTATGAAAAAGACATTTATAGGTAAAGGCCTCCTTACAGAGGATAAAATCTGATTGTGGATAATAATGACTATGATGGTGAATAATTACTTATTTATCTATTACTGAGTAAAAACAACTAAAACACACATAAACACTAAAACACTGCTCTCTAAAATCATATAAATTCTTTATAGCATCATTATCTTACTCACCAGATGCATGTTCATCAAGGGGTTCATAGAGATCCTGCTCTTCCATTTCCTTGTTTATTCCACTCCAGAAAATTGGTAGCGTCCATCTAGAATATAATTTAATTTTATATAGTAATTTTACATTATATTTATTATTACTACACTAGACACAGAAAACTGACCAGAAAATTACTTAACTAGGTTAGTATGGACTAACTTTTCTAACACTGACTAGTATGGAATGAACCATTTTAAGCTTAATTCAAATGTACTAATTGTAAATATCAATTTAGAAGGAAGGTTAATGACAAAATAGAAGCCAAGTTTTCCCAAGTGGCCAAGTGGTCCCTCATACCTAGGACTTATTTTAATATAGGTAGGCTTAGGTAAATTGTTTTGCCATAATACATAAATGTTTAGGGGTTAAAAGGTTATGATAATTAAAAGAATTTAATTATCTGTAGTAGGTAGTTTCAACAATACTTAGTAGGTATTTATAGGTAATTATAGAACCTAAGTAAAATATACTTACGCAAATGTTAGGGCAGAGAGAGGGTTGGCTTTAGCCCTAGGATTTGAAGGACGAGGTTTCTTCTTTTGTGACTCCATTTTTCAGGTAATTATCTAGGAACGAAATATTAAACAGTTTCAGTCAAGGTACAAGGTTCACAATCACGGTACGGTAAATACAAGGCAAAATTTGCAAGGACTTACAAATGCAAGCTTGTGCACATCAATTTCACTTTGTAAATTATAATGTCATGACAACAGCTGCGCCAGACCCTCCGAGCACTGAGCACAAATTCTCAAAAAAACACACAATAATGAGACTACCTGCTGTATAAAAAAATAGCCCTTTTCAACACATTATTCACTGCAACGAACAGATCCCGGCCGAAAGAAAACAAAGTATGTACAGTTTTATTTTAATTTGCGGGTGTTTACAAAATATACGAAACGACTATACGAACACATAAAATTTGTATTACAGGTTAATTTTTCGAATTAAATCTTTGCATGAAAACTCGAACGCACGACAGTCCTTGCAAAGAGATAAATATAAACTGGCTTGGCTTGGCTGTTGGCTGGCTGGCTGATCGGATTTACTGCGACTTGTATGAAAATTAAATTACCACAACCACGCGAATAAAACCACGGAAAGAGACGGAATTTTGTTTTTGGACAGCTATCAGCTGATTGTTGAAGACACAGAGTGAGTACAATAAAATACCCTTAGATTATTACCAATAGATTTGTTGCAAAATTGTCTATGGAATTAGTTTATAAGATGACTAAAATAAAAATGATGACATCTCTGTCTAATGTATGCAATTAAAAAGAGCCTAACTATATACACCACAGTTTCGCTTGGTTGCCAATATTTACCGTGACGTCATGCACGTGCCTTGCTTCGATGCCTTCGATATCATTTACTGTCACTTTGGATATCATTTACTGTCACTTTTTGGTTTTGTTTACATCGATAGTGGTGTTCTTGTATATTGCACGAGTTATCGATATTTTGATTTTAGACTTAGGTAAAAAATTATAGACCATGATAATTTGAATAAATGTTGATTATATATTGTGTTTTTGCAGAATAGCATGAATCGTAGAATGAAATGACGGATTAGATTTTAGGTTTTTTATAGAATATTATATTATTTTGAAATATAAATTATTTTGATATATAATAATATACTAAATATAAGTAAGTATATTGTATTAAGTATATTGTGTTTTATAATTATCTAAAACATTTGGCTTATTCAGGTCTTTCATTCGTTTAGTTATATTCTGTGGGTATATTAATTTAGTTAAAATGAACTTTAAGTAGAACTCAAACTAGTTAAAATAAGGTTAAAAGTTCATTTTCACTAAATTAATATGCCCACAGAATATAACTAAACGAATGTTTGAGTTTGAGTTCTACTTAAGTACCTATTTTTTTTTGTTCTAGTTAAAATGTTTTTTGTTTTGCTTGGTTTTATAACTGTATTAATTAATTCTATAATTTAATATTTACGGACTTCAATTTACAATAAATACATTATCATAAAAAAAAGTTCAGTTGAAAACAAACTCTATCGATAAATTATTATAATATACCTACCTCGTACAACACTAATTTATGTTAGTGTAGGTATACACGATGTATTCGTGGTTAGGGCCATTCCATAGATTCGTTCTTCTGAGAAAATACCTGACTGACTGAAAGTTGAACTTATTAAAATGAGTAGGTAGTATGTACCTATACCTACCACAGAGCAGATAAAGACTAAAGAGTATTTGCTCCGTGGTACCTACCTAACGTTGGCATGGCATGGCAAAGAAAATGGCATGAAATTGACGTTTTGAAATCTGAATGAACTTTCTTCCTCCTTTGTCCTTTTTTTTGTCCGTAGAGTAAAGGATACGGTCGCACCACAGAGCGTGGGTCGCACTCATGAAAATAAAACAATGGTAAAAATAGGTAGATTAAGATAATACCTACAATATTACGTAGGAAATTTTTGCTCCTGCAGCAAAGCAATTTCCCTTGCGCTTAAGTAGGTAGAACCTACCTAGCTACCTACCATAGGTAAATAAAACGAAAGTGTTAGTTATCCCTAAATTAATCCACATATATTTAGGCAATATACCAAGCTATAAAAAGAAGTTCTTTTAACTAAAAGGATCCAAATAGAAAAACAGTAATTTGATTGTAGAACAATGATGATGCCCGGCCCGATCATCATTGTTCTACAATCAAATCACTACCACAAGCATTATGTTATTGAGAATTATCAGGATGGATCCATAGTAATAATTATAAAACTTATTATTATGAAAACCGTAGGTAGGTATTATATAAATGTTAATAATTATTGTACACTTACAGTTACAGCGTATTTGAGAGCAGTTATTAGGAGGTTAAACATTAATTTACAGTTAAAACGGTGATATTTATTTATTCTGGGCCGTAGATCTAAGACACATTAATTGCCTTAAATAATAGGTGCTTACTTCAGAGGAATCGACATTTAAAATTACATCTTTTGTCTAACCAACTTTGTTAGAGGAATACTGAATAAAAAACTTTCCCGCCTATTATTTCAAATTGTCTTCTTCTTCTTTTTTAAGTGGTCGAAAATATTTTTGGCATAATTTTGCTGTCAGAATCTCAATGTAATTTTTTTTCAATGTTTTTGTCACTGTCAGTTTGGAATTTCAATTATTTGTCAAACTCAGCTGTTTTTATAAAATAAAAGAAGAAGAAGAAGAAGAAGGTTTACTGTTTTGTTTACATTTGCTTTCTTTTTTGCTTCATTTTCGTGAGGTACGTTCGTTGAAATGAGATTTTACGCAACGTAGAAATGTTAAAAAAGTGAATTTGACCGTTCCTTCCACTCGACACCATCAAAACGACACCATCGATACTATAATGTCACTAAGAGCAAAGAGAATAATTATAATCACTACCTACGTTATAACTAAGAGTACATAGACAGCCATACACACTGACCGGCTAGCTATGTGCCCGATGATATTCTATTTATAGTAGGTCTAATTATTTTAAGTTTTCTGAGTGAAACATTTGAAGAAAAGAACTCCAATGTTTAAGCAGAAAATTAACTCACTGTGGCGTAGAAAAAAAACGCTTATCATATTTCTTTTAGTGGTGTTCATATGTTATGAAAAAACTTCTTTGGCCTGGAAATCATGTGAAATACCAGATATCAGATCGGAACTTGATAACTACAGTTATGTAGTTGTAATAGCCAGTGCCCCAAGTAATTATGCCAGAAGATCGTCAATAAGAAACACCTGGATGAAGCTAGCTGAAGATAAAAGCAGTCTCGGAGTAAATCATAAATATATAACCACTTATATACCAAAGATAAAGTTTTATTTCGTAATAGGAACTGGCGGCTTAGAAAAACTGCAAAGCCTTAGATTAGTAAGAGAAAAAAATGAATTTGATGATGTTCTTTTATTTGACTTCCGAGACAGCTACAGTGCTTTGACCTCTAAAATGATGTTAACAATAAAATGGGTTAATCAAAACATCAAAGATTTGAAATATTTGATTAAATGTGATGATGACACTTTCTTGAGGATTGATCTGATTCTGGATAATCTTGAACAGTATGCGCCTGCTATGAATGCTCCAGAAATAAGCAAATATATTAGCTCTCAGGTAACAAATACTTTTTAAAATCAAATTTTACATCTATTTATGTATTTTGTTATTAAATTATATCATATTTTCAGACGCACTCACACTACAAAGGTTTGTATTGGGGTTACTTTTATGGCAGAGCAAGAGTCTTAAAATCTGGAAAATGGAAAGAAACTAAATGGTTTTTATGTGATCACTACTTGCCATATGCGCTGGGAGGAGCCTATGTTATATCTCGCAATATTGTCGACTTTATAGCTAGGAATGCTGATGATTTAAGGTGAGTTTTAAACATACAATAATACATGCTTTTAAACAGTATATAGATGCTATGACTTTTTTTATTAACTCATTAAAACATTAATAAAAAACCATCCTAACCTCTCATATAAATTAAACATAAATTTTAAACTCTCTTAGAAACGAATATAATATTTTTCGTGTGAAAGATTTACAAACATACCTACATCCTTATTCTTATGTACTTGATTTTAGTCAATACAATTCCGAGGATGTCTCAATGGGTGTATGGACAGCCTCTCTTGATGGAATCAACCGAGTGCATGATCTGAGGTTTGATACAGAAGCCACATCAAGAGGATGCACGGATTCAATGCTAGTTAGGCACAAAGTTACAGCAAACAAGATGATTGAAATATATCAAATATTGCAAAAATCACAGGGAAAGCAAATATGTGATGGAGAAGGTATTTCAAGTTATTATTTGTATGATTGGAATGCACCACCAAGCATGTGCTGTAAAAAAATGAAACCTGAATTATGAACACCTAACCTCATCATCATACGTTGTTATAGATTTTCCCGTGGAATTATATAACATCTTGCATTAAAAGTAGCTTTATGTTCTTTACTCAGTATCAAAATTGTATGGAGATAAAACAAAATTACATTTCAATTGGTTCAAACATGACAAATATTTTAGTATTACTTATTAATTTGTTTTCTTACCAGTAATACCAGTGTAATTTGTTTTCTTACCTGTAATACCAATACCAGTGTATATAGTCTAGTCAAATTAGCCTACCTTTATATTATAAGAGTTTCGTAAAACTATTTTTTTTAATGTGAGAAAGTACGAACAAATGTCTTCCATATCATAAGTTATTTTAAGATGAATGACTGTAGGTAACTTATTATTTTAATAAAATAAATCAAGTTTTATAAACAGTGCATAGTCATTTTAATGAATTTTCAGTCCTATCCTATCGGTAAACAAACAAAGGTATAATAATAACATAGGTAAAATGGCATTTATAAATTTGTCTTACTACAAATTTCCACTCACTTTGTGATTAACAGATTTCACTCTGAAGTCAGAAATTACTTTTTTACTCCATTTAATTAATATTATAAACATAATCTAGACCAGCATCTCAGAACATCATGTAGGTCTAGAAATATTTTTGGTCAACTTACATTTGCCAATCAACATTACTCTTTTCACACTCACTCTTAATCAAAGTCAAATTTATATCACAAGTGTAACCCTAGATGTTTTTTAAAAGGATGTAACTTATAACGGGATATATATTAAAAGGATGTAACATGTAACTTCATAACGAAGATAAACAATATTTTTTATAGAAATGTGTAAATAACTGATTGTAACTGTAGGTATTAGTTGATTACTAACACATACACATACTTTTTTCTTAGCGACCTGAAATCATAATAATAATAACATATAATAAAAACACAACAATGGTAATCTAGATACAGACTCATTGAGAGATACAGAATTTCAAAATTCATATAAAGAGTAAAAAAAAATCAAACTTATGTATAAGTGATAATAAATAAATAAATAATTTAGATTAATTCATATTGAGATAAATGGGCAATACACGAACCTTTTTACGTTGGATTTTGGAATATAAATTTATCAAACCACGACAGTTTCTATAGCAAAATATAAATAAAATCATATTGTGATAAACATTGTTTTGTAAGAAGTCAATAAAACTTCGATGATTCAATGATGAAAATTCGTTTTTGATTTTTCCATGTATGTTTGATTATTGTAAAATGTTGTCCTAGTGAGTTCCTCTTTGAAATAGTCAATAGTTCTCTGAAGTCCTTCTTGTAAAGAAATCTGAAACAAAACACTCAAATCAATTACGTGATCATTATAGGACCATTAGAAAGTAGATCGATATACCACTAGTTCTATGGGATATTATCAATATTTTCAAATAAGTACTAGCCGATCCGTCAATAACTTCACTTGCATTTTTTTAATTATCTAAATATAGTTTATATACCGTACCCTATACCATGGATGTAACGGAAGTGGTTTTATCGGAACCGAAATCGGAATCGGAGTATTCAAATTTGTTTTATCGGAACCGAAATCGGAATCGGAGTTTTCAAATTTGATTTAATATCGGAACCGGAATCGGAATCGGAGGCAGGGTCAGTTTGTTTAAGAACAAATAAAACATGATTTATAGTCCATTTTATTATCCATACTAATAATTTCATCGAGTCTGGTACGGTAGACTCGATCGAAACGAAACCTTCTAGGAATAACAAAACAAAAAAATAATGATTTTGAGTCGACAACATAAATCCGCAAAATTCGGATTTCGGAGAATTTCGTTAAATTGTTTAAAATGTTTTGTAATGTAAACAATGGCTGTCGCCATCTTTGGTGTGAAGCACATTCCGTTTCATCGTCAGTCGTTGACGTTTCGCGAAAATATTGTTTTTATTATGAATCAAATTTCCACCGAGCGAAGCCGGGTTTTCATCTAGTATAATCATAATTCCAAATAAACAAAAGAGTAATGAATTTAAAGACACAGGCCGTCGCGCGCCGCCGTTTCGTCCGACTTCCGATTAACATCCGATATAAAAGTATCGGAACCGAAAGTGTAATAACAATCGGAAGTTCCGACTTAACGGAACCGGAATCGAAGCTCCGTTACATCTCTACCCTATACCTAAAGCCTTCCTCTGGGACACAGGATAGGCTATTTAAATTCTTGCTCCAGTTATCTTATGACGTGGGCCCCATACAAACATAAATTAACGCGGACAAGTCGCGGGCACCGCTAGTAATAAATAAACAATAGAGGCTGGGTACTAATTTCCAGCTTGTCTTTGAAATATCTTGGCAAAACATGGATGGCAGCTTTGATTTCTATTAAAAATTAATAAATGCAGTAATCATTTTATAACGAGAATTACTCACGTATTTGCCAAGGAGTATAAACACTCTCGACGTTTCGACCACGACAAGAGCAGTTTTTTTCAGGAGTGAGCGTTCCTCCGTGCTCCTCTCTGCTCGCGCGCGCGGGACTCACTCTCGAAACGTCGAGAGTGTTTACTCCCTTTTAAATACGTGAGTAATTCCCATTGTTATAAAATGAATAGTGTAACGCACGAAAATAGATACCCATACACTAACGTTCATTCCTACCGGAATGTACAATCCTTACGGAATGCACGCCAGTGTATTTGCATAGCGACAAAGAATGACGGTATTATAACACCGCGACCCTTCACGTCGTGTTTTATTTTATCCCGTCGCTGATCTATCACAGGTTTTTATCAAACTTAAAAGAGGATCTCAAAGAATGTAATATTTAAGTACTTTAAGTTATTGAATAAAATTTTTGTATTTTGTATTTGATCTGTACACGGGATAAGCCGGAAGGAATGAACGTTAGTCTATGGGCCGCTAATTTTGAAAGTGAAATACAAGGTAAATGTATAAGTGACCTTTGGTTCCCAGTTGAGTTGCGACTTGGCCAGCGCGATGTCGGGCCGCCGCCGCTGCGGGTCGTCCTCCACGGCCGCGCCCGTCGCCACCAGGCTGCGGCAGCCCGGGACTAGATTCTTTATTATCACAGCAAATTCTGGAATATTCATAACAAACATCTATATAAATACTTACCCGCCACTTAGGTACGCACTTAGATAGATAGATAATAACTTTATTGCACACTTAAATTAACAAAACAATACACAGGAAAATAAACTTAACTTATTGTACAATTGGCGGCCTTATCGCTAAAAGCGATCTCCTCCAGGCAACCTTCGGATGGATAGGAACTATAGAATCATGGAGTGCTTAGCCGTGTTGGCTAAGTGGAGCACACTCGACTTTAATTCTGAAGGTTGTGGGTTCAACCGCACCTCTTGTTTTTTCTTCTTGAAGCTTGAAACACATTCATTAGTGCTTTGAAAACACGTGCTCTTTAACTTAAAACTAACTAACTTTGAAAAGTTTGAAGGACATTGTGTGCCATACACCAACCCCTCACTTGGCCAGCATGGTAATTAAATAAGGTCCTTGTGTCTCAGCAGTAGGAACATAAATATGAGTAATAAGATAATGAATGACTAACCTTCTATAGTATGCTCCACAGGATTGCCAATATTAACAGGTAACGTATAGCTGGACGCCATCAGAGCTAGCAGTCCATCGACGAGATCAGACACGTACGCGAACGAGCGCGTCTGCTTCCCATTGCCGTACACCTGAAATATGTTTGAACATAATAAGTATAAAGTAAAACTATTTGTGTATTTATCTCTTAGCCTTTTTATACTCAGGCCATCAGAAAAGTTTCACCTCTTACTCACCGCGTGTGTCCTCAAGCCGACGGGGATAGCCTCTTATTATATTGGTCTTAACGAGAGAGATTAGCCCTTAATTCACGCTTTCCATGTGCGGGCTGGTGAATGACACAATCATGTCCTTCAAAGTTCTCAGAACATGCCGGTTTCCTCACAATGTTTGCCTTCACGGTTAGTGCAGGTATTTTTAAAGCACACATACATTTTCAAGAATAAAATCAGAATGACCCTTTAACTTCTAAAATAAGAGCATGATAAAGCTAAAAAATATAGGTACATATATAATGTACATTACTACAAAAACTACCAACAAAAATTGGTATGAACAAGATCGAGCAAGTAGTTTTTAGGGTTCCGTAGCCAAATGGCAAAAACGGAACCCTTATAGAATCGTCATGTCCGTCCGTCTGTATGTCACAGCCGTTTTTCTCCGAAACTATAAGAGCTATAAAGCTGAAATTTGGTAAGTAGATGTATTCCGTGAACCGCACAAAGATTTTATAAAAAAATTGAAAAAAAAATCAATTACTTTTGGGGGTCCCCATCCATACTTAGAACCGAAAATTTAAAAATAAAATTTCATTGAACTCATACGTGTGGGGTATGAAAATGAAAATGAAAATATATTTATTTCTGTAACTTAATACGAGAATGATAAATCTAGAAAAAATATATAATGTACATTAGCACAAAAACTACCAACGAAAATTGGTTTGAACGAAATCTATCAAGTAGTTTTTTTATAATTTTAGTTTTAAGTGTGTATTGTGTGTTTTTGTTTCGTGGTGTGCAATAAAGTATTTTCTATTCTATTCTATTCTAATACGTCATAAACTATTTCATATAAACAATTGCTGCGGAAGTCTACATGGGCGAGTCGACTCGCACTTGGCCACTTTTGTGTCTAATTTGACCGGGCTTATTGTCTATGTATAAATTATTTAACTAACCGTTATCGTCAAATTCTGTAACGCCTGCATTATAAAGTTGGATACGACCCGTCCGTCGGACACGTGCATCCGCGGCCCGTACGTGTTGAATATCCGCGCCACTCGCACGGATACTTTCTCTTGCTTCGCGTACGAATACGCTAACGTCTCCGCCACCCGCTTGCCTTCGTCATAACACGCACGGGGACCTAGAACATTCCAAAACCAAGTGTTATTGATGTGTTTGGATACCTGGCCCGCAGTGAGAACCGCGCGCGCGAGTGGAGACGAAGCACGGCGGGACGCTCATTCCTCCAGATAAAGACTGCTCTTGCAGTGGTCGAAACGTCAAGAGTTGCTTAAGGATGCACCCCCCATCAGCGCAAACTCGACGATCGGCTAAGTTCGGCTAAATAAGTAGGAGAGGCGCGTGAGCCCGAGCTGAGTATGTATTTCGCGCAAAAATCTGACACATCAAATTACTTCTATAATTTGAAATTCATTTTGTAGACCCTACGATATACAAGGTAATACTAGCGTTCCGCCCCGCGGCTTCGCCTGCGCTAAAATATATCTTTAAGCGGATATGTGTATTTTTAAAGTTTAAAGTATAAATTCCACACACGGCTTTTCCCGTGTTTTAAATAACTTTCATAAATGTGTATGTATATTATATTAAGTATATATATCAGAAATCTAGCACCCGTAACACAAGATTCTAGCTTACCACGGGGCTAGATGTTGCTTTGTGAATTGTCTAGGAACTAGCAATATTTATTGGTTCAATTTTATTTATTAGGTTTTTTGGTCGTAAGCTCAGTTATTAAGAAAAATGAAAGGGCTGGGGATTTTATTAATAAATAAATAAAGTTTTCTGAACTAAATTTCACATGAAATGTTAAAATTCATAGTCTGCCTCTTATTTCTGATTAATTTTATAAACGAAAAGTCAAACCGTATGATATACTTCAATATTAGATAAAAGTGAATTTATAAAAGAATAAGTTCCTAAACCTTAACCCTTAACTGCATGATTATTTTTCTTAAAATTTGTGATGGTCATATTATGTCTTTTAGATAAATAAAGTAAAGTAAGTTATAAATATTTAAAATTGATTTAAAAATTTCATATGAATTGAGTTTAAGGGAAAAACTGTTTTTATATTTAGTTCCATATAATATATGGCAAAACATGCAGTCACCTACCTATATTTTAAAATATCATTCGCAGGGCATGCGGAAAGTGGTCAATTTTTTTTTTAAGTAATAAAAGACTTTATAAGATAGGTATAACCCGCGCAATAAAAAATGATATTTGACCATGGCGGCGGGTACGTATGGTACGGTTGGCAAAACAATTTCTCAAACAGGCGTCACGACGAATTTCCCATATAAACGTAATACCAAAATTATTTTTAATTCGAGCATATTTCCATGGTATTATTGTAGTATTATTATTATTTAAATAGTATTTTTATCTCGGTCCCTACAGAGTATTTTTTACAAAATACTTATTTTAAATAAAAAGTAAAGTACCTAAAGAGTTTAAACAGCTTTGCGTTATAAACCCGGCGTCGGCGCTTTTATAACGTCTTCAATGTGATAATTCATACGAACGCTTTTAAATCAAAAAATAATTTTAATTTAATTTTTAAAGTTTCGGTTCTATGTATGGGGACCCCCAAATGCAAATGATTTTTTTAAAACTTTTTATGAAATCCTAGTGCGGTTCACGGAATACATCTACTTACAAAATTTCAGCTTTATAGCTATTATAGTTTCGGAGTAAAACGGCTGTGACATACGGACGGACGGACGGACGGACGGTTTAGTTTGGGGACTCCTTTTTCCGCAATTGGACTCAAATTTGGTCCTTTGTGCGTGGTTAGACGGACGGACGGACGGACATGACGAATCTATAAGGGTTCCGTTTTTTCCATTTGACTACGGAACCCTAAAAAGCGTCACGTTCTAAAAGCGCCAAAGTGTGAACACGTACTTGGGTATGCAAATGTTCTATTTGAACGCTTTTTTAACGGACGTTAAAAAAGCTTTTTGTAGCGCGTACTTCACTGTGTGAGTATAGATAGCGATAGAGAGTGAGCGAGAACGCATGCGAGCGGACGCCATTTATAGATAAATTCTTTATACGCGCAGGTTATATTAAAAAAATCATAGTTATATTGGTTGTGTGTGATATAGCAACGTAGGGTTAAGAAGCACAAAAACGTAGTGATTTGTTTGTTCTATGAAATATCTTAAATTTACTTTTCATGAATTGACATGACATAATTTATGACAGTTATCATAAATAAATCAAAACTCTTTGAGATCTCAAAACTATAAAAAAGTTTTATTAAGTCATAATCCATGTATTACTTATGAATTTATTGTTTGAAGTCTCCTCTTGTATTTTATTATAATATATAAGTACCTACCTACACTTTATTATTATATGTATACTAGCTGCCCCCGCGAACTTCGTCTCGCCATATACTTTATAAGCTCTGTTATGATGCTGTGTGGATTGTCCAATAAGCCACAGACAAAACAGAAATTTGAAATCCAAAGGGCGAAAAATGCTTTGGTGTCAAAAATGTCATGAAAGCTTTACTGTCTATACGTTTTGTTTACGTTTGTAACGAATGTAGGTTACTTTATCTTTTTACGATTCCGTCGCTTCTTGCACTTATTATACAGATTTCGCATATTTGAAATAAAAACCAAACAAGTACAATAATTTTTCAATTCATTTTTTACGTATTTAGTGCGTTATATAGCGATCTGAATGCAAGAAGCGACGCGATACATGTTACCAGTTTCAAAGCCGCGGCTAGACTGAATTTGAGGCACGAAGATGCCCGAATGGTCAGTTTTCGCGTGAATTTTTCCGCAAATTTAGTTATTCTTATTTTACGGTTAAAATAATAAAAATTTTAACAATCTAACACGCTCTACCCCTGCTCTATAACCTGTTTGTTTACTGTACAAAGTATCAAGGCTTATTTTAAAGTATTTATTGAATAGCGACGATTTATTGTAAAATTTAGAGCGAACTTTGGATTATTTTTCTATCGAGAAAATTTTATGTAATCGTGTTTTTGTAACTGTAATCCCCTAGCATATATCCTGAACTATAACATATATTAATCTCAAAGTAAATGCTTTATTATTGTGGAAGATATGTTTGTTAACAAAAAGCAATTTCAAGCGATTTGACGTAATATGGCCCCTTAACTCCTGTGTGAATACGTGAGTAATTCCCGTTGTTATGAAATGAGAAGTGATATTTACATAAATAAATTTGGATTTGGTACTTAGTTCCCGATATATAAAATTTTATACATCCTGTTATTTTAAATCGTCGCGCGTTGATGACATCATAGGTCATACACTCGCACTATACACTGCGCTCCAGTACTGTATCTAGTAACATTGTCCATCGTGTAAACATGTTGTAAAATAAATATCCTTACCAATAGGATTTACATGACCCCAATATGATTCAGGTTGTGGGTGCACCATAGGATCGCCATACACTTCAGAAGTGCTGGCTATCAATATTTTGGCCCCCACTCGACGAGCTAAGCCTGAAATAAAATGTATAATATTTTTGATAAAGCTTCAACCTTAACACAGCAACATATTTTTTCTATATATTAAGTTTAGCTACTCTCTTCAAATCTTTCTTCAAATATATGTATGATCAATTTAGGTCAAGCAAGGATAATTTCAATTAAAAACAGCAACATTCTACAAACTTTTATGTACCTGTTTGATAATCGTCTAGTACACCGCGGCCTTACCAGCAAATTACAAAGGATTTTTCCGCGGTAAAAAGTCGCTTGTGGGCTATGATTTAACAATTGATTTAACATTGTTAATATTTAATAAAATCCGTAAAGTGGTAATACAAACAAAGTATGAAACTTACCTAGCATATTGATAGTTCCTAATGTGTTAGTCTTGATAGTTTTTACAGGGTTCTGCATGTAGTGAGGTGGACTCGCTGGACTAGCTAAGTGGTAGATTTCATCTGCCTGGAATAAGAATAGACATTAATAGATAGTATTTAAAAGTTAAATCGTTAAAAATATCTGTCTGTCTCTATGAATGCTTAAATCATTAAACTATGCAACGAATTTTGATGCACAGATGAGTCAAGAGGAATTGCCTCTGTCCTAAATAGTAACTGTTAAGTATGAACATTTCTTGCCTAACACTGTTTAAATTTATTTATTTCTTTCTTCAAGCCACAGGATAAAAGCCTAAATTATTATTTTGTTCCTACAGGATAACAAAAATAATAATACAGGCTTTTACCCTGTGGCTTGATCTAATGAAGGTAAAACATTGAATTTACAATGAGAAATAATATCAGTTCAAGTTATAAGTACATAAACTCAAATGGTTGCTATCAAACCACAATCGCATGCTCAGAGATAATAAACAGCTAACAAGTAGCAACATTACCAAGTGCATAAAATTTACATTTATAGCTTTTCGGTTTTGCCATGCAGTGCCGGCTTAGAATAGCTCCACTCAATATCTTTATGAATCAATTATCTTCAATTCTTCATTCATAGTCTAACTAAATAATTAAGGGATTTGTATAGCTTCATACTGTGCCAAATTGCCAGCAAGCCACCATGTAAAAATGATTTTACCAAATCCCCAAGACCTAAGAATGGGTGTTTTTGAGGAAACCCATGCTCTGTAGTGGGACATAATATGGATATACCTAATTAATAAGTTTTAACAGGTCTTGCCTTTATCACATTTTTTTATCATTCTGGCGTTAAAATTATATGAACAAATAGCAAGAGTTTTTCAAGTTCTGTGGGTTGTTAGGATTTACTTTGAAAGAAACTTACTTCAACATAAAGAGGATTCACTATGTCATGATGGATCATTTCGAAATTGCGATGCCCAAACCAGTGTTCCACATTGCGTTTGCGGCCTGTGAAGAAATTATCCACTACAATGACCTCATGGCCTTGTGTCATGAGGATGTCTACTAAATGGGATCCTACAAACCCAGCTCCTCCGGTAACCTGAAATAGAGACAAGTTTATAAATAAAACTGTTTATTACCCTTGAGACTATTATACACATAAAGTATACCAAAGTTTAAAACTGTCTTTGTGTGTCTGTTTGTTATGGCATGTAAACTCTCAAGTAGGTTAAATGATCTATTTGTGTTTGATTAAACATGAAAAGTTACAATATATGGGGGAAAAGTGAGGTCAAAGAGTTTGATGTATTATTACAAAACTAAATAGAAATCAGGTTTGGCCATTTTACTTTTATTATCAAGATAAAAAGGTCAAGATTATTCATTGACTTGCAACTTGATTATCTACCTACACAAACACTTTTTCAGAACAAACTTAATATGTACAACAACAAATGTATGAAATTGTTTCTGTTGCTAACAACATGCCATTAGTGAATTCATAACACTAACAACGTGGGAGCAAAAGAAAATTTTATTAATAATTACTTACCAGTATTCTTTTTCTTTCTTTGACACCTAAAAATTTAACATCTGGATATTTTTGAGGAACCCTTCCTTCTAAAATAGCAATTTTTTTCTCTAACTCTGCTAATTTTGCTTTGGTTTCCCGAAGTTCCTTCTTTGTACTATCATCTGTCATATATTTTTCCATATTTGCTAAATGTGCATAGTTTTGTTGTTTATAACTTTCAGGATATGTTAGATCTGGGCTTTTCGTCTTGTGAAACACTTCTTTTGTTTCAATGTTTTGTCTTGCAAGTAACAAATATGCTAGGAGCACTGAAATCATTTTGATAATGAAACGTCTTTCGAAATATGTTTTACATAAATTAAAATACAAACTCGTTTACAATACCGGCTCGAAATGTACAAAGCTTGAAGAATTACATTATAACAACAATTCAACAATAAGCAATACCTACAGTCCGCTTTACTGAACCTTGGATTTACTACTATAAAATAAAGTACAAAGTAAGTTGAAATAATGTATACTCAAAAGATTCTAATCTTATGTAGCCAGATCGTAGTAAGATTGGTAAATTGTAAACATACACACCGTACATACATAGAAACAGGCCGCCGACAACAAATATTGTTTTCCAAAATTTTATGGATTGTCTTATCATTGCGGAGGATGTAAGAACAGATTTCATTCACATTTCTGTAGTATTTTTGTTAAGAATTTTACTAAAAATTGATTATTACGACAATAATATCCATGTAGAAACTAGACTGAGTGCCAATGCCAAGCCAAGCACAGTAACAGTAACCAAAGAGAATATAATCACTACGTACAGTAACGTAACGCCAGCCAGCTAGATGTCATGTCATGTCAGTTTGTCATTCGCTGTCAGCCTGCAAGGGTGACAGATAAAACAGCCAGTGCTGCCAGTTAGGAAACACAAAAAGCACTGCAAATGTTCTTAATCAGCTTAGGTTTATAATTATTGTAGGTTTTAAATCAATAACTACTTGTTATTAACAACGATTCACATCTTGTGCATCAGAATATGTAAGGTCAACCAGTCTAAATGCGTCTATGGGGGAAAATGCGTCTTTTTGAATTTATTCGAGAACTGTTCAACATACGTTGATTTCTGTCATCTAGTTACATTTGTTTGAACTAAATACTGAACATGTAGTTCGTGCGGATGGCGTGGCGAACTGCCATCTCGAATAAATTCAAAAATACGCATTTTCCCCCACAGACGCATTTAGACTGGTTGACCTTATAAACATTTTATGAACCGTTTTAACTCTTTGATTCGCAAAACAAAAATCTAGATGTAATGCTGTAGGCACTAGAATGGTAGCACTGAAAACAGCTGATCTCTTATTTTCTTCTTTTGACATTCATGAGAGCTTGTCATTTGTTACAGTTTGAATTGTCGGTGACAATGACAAGTGACATTTACCCTAAAGTATCTAATATTAGAATCGCGTTTTTTTACAATGGAACTTGTAAAATCATTGTTGGAGAGGACAACCTTATCAATAGCCAGTCACGTTCGCCCTATGCGTTCGCCACAACCTAATAAAAAAGGAAGAAGTGGACATTAAATATCTTAGAATAGGTAGGTACCTATTCATCATCATCATCATATCAGCCGTCGGATGTCCACTGCTGGACATAGGCCTCCCTTACTGAATTCCAGTCATTTCGGTCGGATGCGACTTGCACCCACCGTTAACCAGCTAACTTTACCAACTCATCCGTCCACCTGGTAGGTGGGCGTCCGCGCCCACGCGTCCGTGGGTAGTTAAACCGCTGGGCTAATAGGTATTAAAATGTACCTAATAGGTAGGTATTAATCTTCACAATAGATAGGTAGGTTGGTTCTATTAATAGGTAGTAGCTGTGTGAATTGTCCAGCAATATTTATTTATTTAGGTAGGTATTAATCTAAGTATAACATACTTATATTTTACTATAAAAACTGTCGTGGTTTGATAAATTCATATTGAGATAAACGGGCAATACACGAACCTTGTTTACGTAGATTTTTGATCAACCGTTTCGTCCCAGAACGTGGGACATCTTCAGGATCAAGAACACTGCAAGGACACGGATCACGACCGCTCGCCGGTCCGTAAATAAGGTTCGTGTATTGCCCGTTTATTTCAATATGAAGATAAGTATGTATATTTATTCACCATAATAACCCAAATAACGACTCACAACTCCTTAAACAACCCACGGTAATCAGGTGGGTTGGTGATCGCAGTTTTTTGGAACAGTACTTACATACGTAGAACGTCTTACACTTAGGTACACTTCAGTTAATTGCTTTTTTGGCATTTTCCTCGAGCACGCACTGCTTTATCCGGTTGATCTGAAAACAGACCATCCACTCCTGCTTCGAAATAAGCCTTCAGTTCCTCATCAAAGTTTCCAAGATCATTCGGAGACGCACTGCTCTGGAATTCAGCAGGAAGAAACGAATTTTCCGCCCTGAACGTGTATGGGTGTACTCTTAAGCCCACTTCATGGGCATCAGCGACAAAACTAGTTACGTTTCCTAGGCGGTTGTTCTCATCTCTAGGAATGATGTAAGACTTATCTGGGCCAACAGCTGTGGCGTATTCTGCCACTGCCTTCAAACCTTCTGCAGTGGCCATATCGCCATAGGTCAGATTGGTGCCGAGAACAACTTGATCGTAAGGTTGTACCGACTTTTCATCATAGAGCTGTAACAATTTCAAAGAGGTCATTTTACTCAGCTCTTGCAGATTGCTAACTTCGAATGATTGAATGTAAATTGGGTCTGTGTGTTTAAAGTAGCCGTTGTACAACAATGTCTTTACGACCAATTTCTCCATGCTCAGTCCTATTTGTTTGAAGTGTGTGCTGTGTTTTATTTCTGGGTAGATACCGATTGTTCGCTTTTGGGATCTCTGCATGCTTTTGACTAGGGTAATGAGTTCTTGAAAGGTGGGTATCTCATAGGTGCCGTTCATGCGAGCGTTGCCTGGTCGAATATTGGGTATCCGTTCTACGGCTCTGAGTGTCTTTAGTTCTTCGAGTGTGAAGTCTTCAGTGAACCAGCCTGTTAGTTCTGTGCCGTCGACAGATTGCGTGCGGCGGCGTGACGCGAACTCCGGATGATTTGCAACGTCAGTGGTTCCAGTTATGTCGTTTTCATGTCGTGCCACTAGCTTGCCGTCCTTGGTCATCACTAGATCTGGTTCGACGTAGTCGGCTCCCATCGTGACGGCGAGTGCGTAGGACCCCAGAGTGTGTTCTGGAACGTAGCCACTTGCACCGCGATGTCCTATCACAATTTGACTGCATATGTCTTCATCACATGACTTTTTGTTTGATATTTCTTGAGTAGATGTTTGAATTGAAAATGCCAGGAGGCCGATTAGTATAAGCTTAGGATACATTTCTATTTTATCTGAAAAAAAGTATATCATATTGGTAAATCACAAGATATGGAGAACCGACATGTCTGAATAAATAATTATGATACATTTTATAATAGCTACAAATTTTAATTAAAAATTCTTGGGTACCTAGATACCTACCTAATGAAATAAATTAAATACCAGTCTCAATTAAATTAAATTCCGTAGAAATACTTAAGAAATAACTTACCTTTTAATAAATCGATGATAGTTTTCAAACAACAAACTGCCTTTTACATAAACAATTTATTTAGTTTATTTTCTTCATTAATTTTGCTAGATAGTGATATTGCTAGCACCCAGTAGGTACTAACAGTAGGCAGTACTACACAAACAATTGAAGTGTTACTTTAAGTACAAGTACAGATGCTGAGAAAACTGTTTAGGCTTTCCTCAACGATTGTTGCAAGGTTAAACTCCACGAATGGAAGATCCTTATATTTTCTTATCCATATCATGCGCTACGTGCTGCAATTAGAATATAACGACCACAATCATTTCCTGTCGGTGTTATCAATGCGGCTAAGAGATTTATTTATTTTCTAGAGAAGTGGCATTTTCAATCCATAACACTAAACATAAGCCAAACATAAAGAGTAAAGTTAAGAGTCCATCACTAACACAACTTTTATATCTACTAATGTATAATGACAACTATTATTCGCAAAGTTACTACAAATTATTCATTTTCATAGAATTCATAAAACATTGTCTTTTAAATTTATGTATCTTTAAAATGCGAGCTGTTTAGGTAAATGTTAATGTTTATTCACCTGCTAAATATGTATCTATTATTCATAGTTAACCAGTTAGTGTTTAGATCGATGCCAACTAGAACGGCAATAAGATGGTATAATTTCTGATATACATACTTAGTATTATATGAATACATAGATATTTTTGCTAGACATAGAAAACACACAGAACCCCGGAACAAATACTTGCAGATCGTATATATTATAGTCCCAAGCCGCGAATCGAACCCGCAACCTCTTGCGTCGCAGGCGGACCCGCTGCGCGACAGAGGTCGACCAGTTGGTTATTAAGGACACATTTACCAAGTAGTGGGATGTATAATATCTAAGGTTATTATAATGATAATAATGGCGTAATATAATTGGGTTATTATAATGATAATTTTTTTTCGCACCTGTACCAAGGATAGTAAATTAGATACTTTTAGATAAAGTTAAGAGGTGGATGCTGACAGTCAGATAGAATTCGTCATTTTTATCGCTCATAGATAGTGAAGTAAGAACGTATCTAATCTATGCTTGCAAGTACCAAGGTTCCTAGATACAAACCCAAATACAGGTAATATTACTCGTCAAGAGAGAAGACCCTGTATTCGAAACTTAAAATAGGAGTGACAATGACGATGATGATGATGAAATACAATCACCCGAATTGTAATAATGATGTAAATATTTTCGAGATTTAACTTATTATCTTTTTAACTACTAGCATGGTCCACGAATGCGCACAGCGATATCAGGATGCTCTGTAAACAATCCATCAATGCCAGTAGTTATATAAGCTCGCAACTCACTCTCAAAATCACCAAAATCTGTTAAACTAACATTCCCTTTGAATTCATTCGGCAGAAACGTATTCTCTGCTCGGAATGTGTATGGGTGGACTTTTAACCCAGCTGCGTGAACTTCACGCACAAAACTAGTGACTTGTCCAAGTCTGTTGTTCTTATCACGAGGAATAATATAGCTCTTATCAGGTCCGACCGCGTTCGCATACTTTGCTACCTCTCGCAAGCCATCTGCTGTTGCCATAGCGTCATAAGTAAGAGACGATCCCAGCTGCGTCTGATCAAATGGTTGCGTGGACTTGTCTTCATTATACAACTGTAGCAACTTCAACTCTGTCATATTCCTTAGCGTCTTTAAATTGCTTACTTCAAATGACTGGATATACACCAGGTCGGTTGATTTTGAATAACCATTATTTAAAAACGTGTCCACGAGAAGTTTCTCCATAGGAAGATTTAGCCTCTGAAAATGAGTGCTGTGTTTTATCTCGGGGTAAATTCCTATTGTTCTTTTCTGACTGACCTGAAGACTCTTCACCATGTCGATTACTTCTTGGAATGTGGGTATCGTGAAGGTACCATCCATACGAGCGTTCGCTGGCCGTATTTGTGGTATTCTTTCAATCACGCGCAACGTTTTAATTTCTTCCAAAGTAAAATCTTCTGTGAACCACCCAGTTAGTTCTATTCCGTCGACTGTATTATTTCGACGGCGAGAAGCGAACTCTGGTCTTTTAGCGACGTCGGTAGTTAGTTCTAATGCATTATCATGCCTGATGATTAGTTGTTTGTCTTTGGTCATCACTAGGTCTGGTTCGATGTAATCTGCTCCCATGAATATGGCAAGGGCGTATGCGGCAAGAGTGTGTTCAGGCATATAGCCACTGGCCCCTCGATGTGCGATCACTATTGGCTTGCAGATATCAAGCCTTGGACTTTGCCCAGGAACCGTATCAATCGCAACACTGACTGTCCAATATGCACTAAATATTCCTAAGAATATTTTGAGCGACATTATTTCAAGTTAACTTCACTTTTGTAACAAAGAAATCACAGTCTGCTGATTCTAAAGGTCATCTCTGTTGCCAGATAATGTTTTAAATGTTTTCCCGTCCACTGATTGTGTTTGTTATGCTTGATTGCGTTTAGATGTTTCATAAATTTAGTTAAAATAATGTAGTATAGTTGTGTTAGTTGTTCCATAAGTAAATTTGTTACTGCTAAGGGGAAAGCATCTTCATATTATCTGGCAACGTCGAGCTAATAAAATCCTTGCTTGCAAGATTAGAAAGACAATAGCCAATTATTCACACATAAATAAAAACCAATAAATTAAAGGCGCGTATGAACTGACGTCGTCGGTCGAAATTATAGATTATTTTTCTCTTCAAAATAAAATAGTATTGTATATTAAGTTTTTTTTTTTTATTTAAGTATTTATAATTTGTCACCTTCTTACCCTAAGTTCGTACAACCAAACTCCAATCTAGCAATATTTTGCGATGATAAGAGTTGATAGGTTAATTAAATAAAGCAGCACTTCGATAGAAAATACTGTTAAATTCAATATGTTTTTAATAAATTTCAATAATATATCTTAATAATAATAATAGTGTATACAGGGTGTCCCAAAGTTATGGGCCATGGAGGGGAAGTACCTTAAATATCGTAGATAGTGAATTTTGCTCAAAGAAGACTTCATTTTATTTTTAAAAGTAAGTAATTCTGCATTCATAGATTTTCTAAAAATTACTTGCTTTGTCTGGGAATCGAACCGACTTACATGTGGAAAAAAAATTACTCTACTTTTATGATACTAATCGAAAGAATAGCTAAAAAATAATAACTCTGCTTAAGTAACATAGTATTTTAAAGGAAAGGAACAACGTGAAATTAATTATTTTAATCAAATAAAAAACATGAAACATTTTTTTTTGTAAATTAATTAATTAAATGGTCAAAATGTGATCCCTCTTGTCTAAAGCATCTTCGCCAATCTTCTTGTGACCCGGCTGCCTGTTGATTTTTCAATCATTTTATGGTGAACACTCGATGTGATATGGCACAATTCTGTTTGCAACTCGATCATTTGACCTTGACTCAATTATTTTATGTTGTTCCTTTCTTTTAAAATACTATGTTACTTGAGCAAAGTTATTATTTTTTAGCTATTCTTTCGATTGGTATCATAAAAGTAGAGTAAATATTTTTTTCACATGTAAGTCGGTTCGATTCCCAGACAAAGCAAGTAATTTTTAGAAAATCTATGAATGTAGAATTACTTACTTTTAAAAATAAAATGAAGTCTTCTTTGAGCACAATTCACTATCTACGATATTTAAGGTACTTTCCCTCCATGGCCCATAACTTTGGGACGCCCTGTATAATTACTATCTAAATCTATCATGTTGTAAAATTTAATTTCATCACTAAGGACAATCAAGGAGCAAAAGAATTGTCACCTTAAGGGCTTCGTACTTATTATGGTTATAGATACTCTTTGGGTACCTTCAGTATTCAAAACGTTCACTCGCTAGCTAGTTCGAGACTCGGTCATATCTAAAAATAAATACTTAGTAAAAAGTTGATATAGTTTTCCACTTTTTAATGTGATTGTACCTTTGTAACACTAGTGTGGCACTATGTGTGTCTATCTTAATAGATAGTAGGTAGGTATCTATTCATTCCACTAATTAACTTGAACAATAAAATATACCGTAGGTACCTATCTGGTTGTTTGTTACACATTATATTGTTCTTCTACTTAATCAATAAATAAATGCACGATTCGGGTTATCTTTTAACATTAATCTAGTAGGTAAATGCCTACATTAACCTCATATAAACTGTTCGTAGGCATATAATAAATAAATATTTAAAGCTAGTTATGACCTACTCTACAAGTCCCTCTTGCACGTAAAGAAATATCTGGCTGGTCAGAAAATACTCCATCGACTCCTGCATCATAGAATGCTTTCATCTCACCCGCAAAGTCACCAATAGCATCTAAAGAGGTGTCATCACTTCTGAACTCAGCTGGGAGGAATACATTCTCTGCTCTGAAGGTGTATGGATGGACTTTTAAACCAGCAGCATGTGCGTTTGCGACGAAGCTGGTAGGAACTCCAAGTCTATCGTTCTCATCTCTTGGTATTATGTAACTCTTGTCAGGACCTACAGAATGGGCATATAAGGCGACTTCACGCAACCCCTCGTCAGTAGCCATGTCACCATACGTGATCGATGTACCCTGAACAGCCTGATCGTAAGGCTGAACTTGAGTTCTAGAACTGTACAGCTGCGTGAGACGGAGATCAGTTAAGTTTTTAAGCTCTCTCAAATTACTTATCTCGAATGATTGTATACATATCGGAGCTTCAGGTCCCGTGTAACCATTGCTGTGCAGGATTTCCACTAAGGGTCTCTCCATAGCAAGTCCTAATTGCTGAAAATGAGTTCCGTGCTTTATCTCAGGACATATGCCGATACGACGATTTTCGCTGATTTCCATACCCTTAGCCAAATCTATGATATCTTGCATTGTAGGAACTTCAAAGGTTCCATCCATACGGGTGTTACCTGGCCGAGCTTGGGGTATGCGTTCAATGGATCGTAATGTTTTGATCTCCTCTAGAGTGAAATCCTCTGTGAACCATCCAGTTATTGTCACTCCATCAACGTTTTGCGTTCGATGGCGGGATGCGAACTCCGGATGCTGAGCTACATCAGTCGTGAGTCCCAGTTCGTTGTCGTGTCTCGCTATGATGTGTCCATCGCTCGTCATAACAACATCTGGTTCTATGTAATCTGCGCCCATGGTTACTGCTAGAGCGTATGCTCCCAGCGTGTGCTCTGGGACGTAGCCGCTTGACCCTCTATGGGCTATGATAATTGGTTGACAGAACTGCGCATCGTAGTCTATGGTATCGTAGCTGGATGCATTGTTCCGGATGACGACGAAGGCAATCACTCCGCTGATGCCCCCAATACAAGCTAGAGCCAACACCCACAGCACAGGATTGCGACAATCCATTATCACTTATATCTGGAAAAACAGGGTAAAGATATTCATTACGTTTACAAATTCATAATTATTACGCTTTACTCAAGATGTACCTAACAATAAAGCAATTATTGTCCTACCTACCAGAATATTAAACGAGTTTGCTTCTGCTTGATCGAAACGGCACTAACCATCTGAAAACAAACAGAGCTAAGAAAATAGTCTCAGTACAAAAACAGCCTTGATAAAATAAATAATAAATAATGGTATGGATTAAATATAACGATAAGATTCCGTTTATTACTGCGTGAAAGGCAATTGTTGTGGAAACAAAATTATCTAGTCCTTCGTTATAAGTGACTTGGAATTTAGTTAATTATTCTCATTCTTCTGGCATCAAATCATAATTTTGTAAAGACCTAAGTATGTATATTTCGCAAGTAAATACTAAAAGCATTATAGGTACCTAAGTGAAAAAGATTCAATAACAACAAACGCTCTTCCCCACTGTATTCTTTTCCCCTATGTTGACATAAAGACTAGGAGTTAGGGCTGTCACTAAAAAATAAAGTTTTGCAATGATTTGTGCAATTAGAACAATATAAAAAAATACACAGGAGGTCTCTAGTTTAATTCTGTCTTAATTGTTTAGGCTTTAAAATAGCAAACACAGAGCGGTATTTCTATATTTTTAACTGACAATATTTTAATAGATATAATTGATAGTGGGACCATAAAAGTGAAGCAGGAGGTAAGACTATAGTAAAATAATCTTTATTACCTTTTGTGATAAAGTTTATCCTATTAGGAATAAAAATATCATAGCACGCTAAAGGTATCATGTAGGTTGTTGATAACGCATATAGCAAACACTTATACTACACGCATGCACGTTTTGTGGGTGTGGATAAAACTTCATTTGAATATAGTAAGAAAATAAAAGTAACTAGATAGATTATTGGCCTCATTGCACAATTGTATTTCAACAATCGAATGCTATGCTGAGCAAACCTGCAGTAAAATACTTGCGGATTAGTCTGCATTTGCCGGATTTTCCCTGCAATAAACAGTGGCTCCACTACGTAGAACCTTTATTAACTAAATAGATACATACCTACATATAAATATATTTTAATATTAACTTTGTAAACCAATTAGAAATAAAATGTTGACTTTTCCTTCTGTATTAAACAACAACAAAATAGTTGTCACTTCTCATTACTTTGCAGACAGTAACAGATACAGATTTTTTATTAAAAAGCAAATACATACTTAAATTAATTACATTTCAATAACAAAGAATTAATTGTAAAGTAGCAATACCTATATTATTTAAGATTTAAATAATATAGGTATTCATAAAAATGTTCCTACATTATATTAAATATAAAAATGGCAACCCTAGATTCCGCTGGGCCCTTTTCCCCAACTTATCCCTTTATTCGTTTGTTTTTTCCACCTACCCCGAATCGCTAATCCTGATCGAATTAATAAACTGCAGTCGTTAATCATTATCGTAAGCTGGAATACGGAATTAGACATTGATAGCATGGGTAAGCCAAACTTTATTAACTTCTTAGATTTGCACACCCTCCACAATGAATACATGTTTTACAATGATGGTATTGTTTTTTTTAATTAAAGTTTTTTTTAATATATTGTTCCAATTTCAAATTTATGATAAAATCGAAAGAAGTTCAAGATGTTATTGTGGCTCTATATTCCATTCCAATATCAAATATTTAGAAACAATAGGAAGTTTTAAAAAGTGAGAAAACATGGGAGTGGGGCTGGCAAAGCCGCAGGCAGTTCAGCTAGAATTTTATATAAAATGAAGTCGTGTTATCAAACCTCTATTTATAACTCAAGATCCGCTGAATCGATTGGGCTGTAAATTAAACCTTAAAACTAGGAAATGGTCATAGGCATTATTACAGCGGGAAAAATATTGCGGGCGAAAAACTAGTATTTTATTTTAGTACACAGTAATAAGTTATAACTGTATCTATTTGTTTAGTTGTTTTAACGCTTTCGTTCCCATGCAGAAATATCTCCCCAGGGAAGCTACAGTAGGTACGGGGGATTCAATTTATACCATCTACTGACAATATCTCCCTTAGGACTCTAATCATATCACATCGTAACCTTGTTTGTGTAGTGCTAACCCTTTGTTATGGTACAAATTATGTACCTAATAGGTCCCTGGTGAATCTTGCCTGGCTTGGTGACACAGACTTGGTGTGGGTTGCGGAGTAGGTAATTATTAGGTATGTTCTGTGGTGGTGTGGGTAACTTACTGTTAAGAATTTCACATCACAAGTAAACTGTTCCTTAAAAAGAATTCTAAGGCTAAGTTACAGAAATTAAGATATTTTTTGTGTAATTTAGTATAATACGTAGGTACTTATCTAAACTAAGGCAAGTCATACAAAACACCAAAGAACAACAGAAAAATCTGACGAAACATGTGCAGTTCTAGAGTTGATTG
The DNA here is from genome assembly GCA_963691955.1 of Chloroclystis v-ata. NCBI lineage: Eukaryota > Metazoa > Arthropoda > Insecta > Lepidoptera > Geometridae > Chloroclystis > Chloroclystis v-ata. Next base: position 12,220,363 of record OY829905.1, read on the forward strand.
AAAATCACTACATCCAAGCGTTGAAGTGTGTATTTGTAGTCAAAGGCCCATTATATTTAGTTTACGAACATATTATATACGGTACTTACAAACTCTAGCAAAGATAAAATGCCAACTCTGCCATACAACATACCCATCTAATCTATTCCACATTCTTGATTTTTTCCAAACAAAAGATAAATTCCTCGTCTTAGCTGCATTACACAGAAGTGATGTGTATAAGTGGATAATAAGCAGTCTGCCATCCTGGGCGGAGCCGACACGCCTACGGTCCAAGAACCGCTTTAATTTAAAAAATATACAATATTATACAAACATTGAGTAATGACAGTTTGATAGTTCTGTTATTTGTTGGTGTTGCTCGCTTGAACCGACGAAATAAAAAAGAAGGAGCTTCTACGTTCTGTTCTATGCTGTTTAATATTTAAGGTAACAAAGGGGAAAAATCCCTTTTAGAATCACTTTAATCTCGGGAATACTTCGAGGTATAAAGTTAAAACCATAACTTTATACCGTATGTTCCATTACTAGATCTAGAAATGTCGTATGAATAGATGAATACGTACAGTCACCAGCATTAATATCTGACACTGAACAGCGCCGCAAAAATATGTGACACAGATTGCCAGCAAAAACATGTGATAAGGTAACGTGCATAATAATCTGATGCTTTCGCGGCGGTAAAAATATATGACATAGTCAACAGCATTAACATCTGACAACAGATGAGCGTGTAATTATCTGACATGCCCCGAAAGCAAAATTATGTGACACTGTTACTGCAAAATGATTTGACAATAGAATGAACGCATAAACATCTGACACATCAAATTACTTCTATAAATTGAAATTCATTTTGTAAACCCTAAGATATAGGTAATACTAGCGTTCCGCCCCGCGGCTTTGCCTGCGTTAAAATATATCTTAATGCGGATTTTTGTATTTTTCTGCGGCAAAGAGTAGCCTCAGTTTTATTTTGATATTAAAAGTATAATTTCCAAACACGGCTTTTCCTGTGTTTTAAGTAACTTTCTTAAATGTGTATGTATATTATTAGGTATTATCAGAAATCTAGCACCCGTAACACAAGATATAGCTTACCACGAGGCTAGATGTTGCTTTGTGAATTGTCTAGCAATTAGCAATATTTATTGATTTTATTTTATTTATTATGTTTTTTGGCCGTAAGCTCAGGTATAAGAAAAATGAAAGGGCTGGGGATTTTATTAATAAATAAATAAATGCCAAGTTTTCTGAACTAAATTTCACATGAAATGTTAAAATTCTTGTCTGCCTTTTATTTCTGATTGATTTTATAAATGAAAAGTCAAACCATATGATATACTTCAATATTAGATAATAGTGAATTTATGAAAGAATAAGTTCCTAAACCTTAACCCTAAACTGCATGATTATTTTTCTTAAAAAAAATTTGTGATGGTCATATTTGTGTTCTAGATAAATAAAGTAAAATAAAGAAGAAATATTTAAAATTGATTCGAAAATTTCATATAAATTAAGTTTAAGGAAAAAACTGCTTTTATATTTAGTTCCATATATGTAGGTATGGCAAAACATGCAATGAACTACCTATATTTTAAAATATCATTCGCAGGGCATGCGGAATATGGTCATTTTTTTAAAAAAATAATAAGAAGACTGAAAAGATATAAAAAAAAAAATTATTGGTTGTGATAATAGCAATGAGAGCAACGTAGGGTTAAGAAGCATAAAAACGTAGTGATTCGTTTGTTCTATGAAATATCTTAAATTTACTTTTCATGAATTGACATGACATAATTTATGACAGTTTTCATAAATAAATCAAAACTCTTTAAGATCTCAAAACCATGAAAAAGTTTTAAATACACTTTAACTTTGACTACTGCCCTCCGATCTGTGTCGCTCATAGATTCAATATCGTAATGTTAAGAATCTTTTTACAAAAAGAATCTGAATATGAATTCCACCAATTCCTCAAGGAATCTTAATGAAATTTTAGGAATGTTTTATCTATAATATAATACCTGCCTGAGAAGTATATACTCTAACATTAAATCATTTTAAATAAAAAAAGAAGGCAACCGGTGCAACTCGAACTCGCGGACTTCGGATTACGAAGCGCCTACTATAGCCATTAAACCACGAGGTAACTGACAAAGTGTGTGAAATTAAGAGACGGATCAAATGACGATCTGATGACAATGTATCGTCACATAATTTCGCTGTCGGGGCATGTCAGATAATTACGCGCTCATCTGCTGTTAGATGTTAATGCTGTTGACTATGTCATATATTTTTACCGCCGCGAAAGCATTAGATTATTATGCACGTTACCTTATCACATGTTTTTGCTGGCAATCTGTGTCACATATTTTTGCGGCGCTGTTCATTGTCAGATATTAATGCTGGTGACTGTACGTTCCGTAGATGAAGTACCTATGAAACTTTGCAAATCCATAATATCCCAATACAGCAAAGAAAAGAAAAAGTGAAATTGATTTGATTTCATAAGAAAATCTTTAGTTATAAACAAAAAAGCCTTTAGCAAAGCTTTTATTTTAAACCATGATTTAATGCGTTTTCTTTACGCCAATATTTTAAAATTGTAATGTCCCTGTTCAACAACCGTAAATAGTAAACACATTAAAGGTCAAGTTTAACATTATAAAGTATTTTATAGTTTTGTATTTTCACTCTTATTAATTTAATTTGTCGGCTATTGTCCGGTTTGAATTGTAATTGAATAATTGTTGATTGTATCGCAATAGATCATCGACCATTATGTTTATAATATGTTCGACTGTAGAAGTGGATTCAAACTAGTTCTGAACAGCGAAAGTGCTCATTTCTTCCTACTCTTGTTTCGTTCAAAGAAAACATCGGATGGCGTGATAGCAAACAATTTTATAATAACCCATAGCAATATGTCAAGCGAATCGGTCATATTTTCTCATTTCCAATAAATAATTCGATCCTCATAAGGTTTACAACTTTACATTGTTCGAATCGGCCGCAACCTTCCGACGATATTTCTTGAAATTATTTTGAGCAAAAAAGGTTACAAAGCCGTTCTTTATGCATTTCGGGCCTACATTTGTTATTATGGGAAAATGATGATGTGATTATTGTTTTGCGCGCTTTAGATGATTGATTGTGGATTGTCACGGATAATGAAGTGCTCTGAAGTATTCGATTTTATGCCTTATTCATAATGTTAATTGGGTTGCTTTTATTGGATGGTATTTAATAGGATTATTGTTGGATGATAAAATTAATAGTTTACGTCGCATAATAATAATCGTCCATGCTTCACTATTCAGGTGAATAATGTTTATATTTGTTATGATCATGCATTTTAAAATACATAGAAATATTTACGTGGAATTATAAAATTATAAGAATACTAGCGACCCGCCCTAGCTTAGCCTCGGATACATAATTATACTTATAAACTTTCTTCTTGAATCACTCTATACACAGTACACACTGAAAAAATCATTAACTCCTCTTTGCTAGATTCTGTATCTATCTACTGCCTAAATTAGCTTAGCTTTCCTCGTGTAGTAGGTACTTACATATTTTAATTTGGTTCAGTTCTCACAATAGAATCAGTGTGAAAACCATACAAATCGTTTGAAGTTTGAAAAGTGATTATTGTTTCCTTTATTGAAACATACAGGTAATATACCCGTGTAGGTAAGCAAGTTTATGAATCGTCAAACTATTTTGAAGCTTCAAAACGTTAATTATAATTTGAATGCATATTTCGAATTCCCAAATGTCATCCAGCTTATTAACTGGATATGTTTTTTGTTTGAGTTTTATTTGTTTTGGACCGTTTTGGTTTTTGGCGTGGTCATATAGACCTTTTGTTTTTTGTCTCACGTCATGCGATCACCGAGATGAAATATTGTTTAAGGTTAATTACTTGGTTGTTGATAAAGACTTGCTATGAAACAATTTAAAATGTTTGTTGGTCATTAATATCCATTTACTTGATTATGAAAACGTGAAAAAAGAAAACATTTTTGTTTTCAATAGAGTCTAAGTTAAGATTGGGTTTAAAAGTCTAGTCTAGATAGACCTTCTAGCTGACCGCGGCTTCACTCGCTTTACCTTTTTAACCTTTTCTGGGTTAGATTGATAAACAATAGGTATCAGAAATCAATCAGCCTGGGACAGATGACACCCAACGGAAAAGATGGCGTGGTACTATTCTGAGGTGCCAAACGGCCCTGTAACGATGCCTCATTCAACTTTTCTTAACTAGCGATTTTTCAAGACTACGAGTTTAATTGAATACGAAGATTAAAACTTATTAAGTATCAAGCATAGACAATCAATCAGAAGATCCACACGTCAAACACAGTCTGCAAAAAATATGCCACTAAATGAATAAATTTGGATTCCAATGCGCGTGATCGATAGACTCATAGATCGGATCTATAGATCATATCGACTTCGAAAATGGAATGCGTGAGTAAGACAAAAATATAATTAATGATGGTCCTTCGAAATTCGAATCGGTTTGGTGCAGACAAGCTGGCGTCGACGCAAAAACCAAAACTTTTTAAACTATTTTTTTTTGTATGGGTATGTAAAACTATCGTAGATTAATCATTTCTTTTGGTGCATTGTTGCATTGTTGCATCTGACGTGTCGGCTTGTAGGTCTGGGCATTTGGCTTTTGTGTAATGGACATAGGCTTTTGATTAGCTGAAAAAATACATGCGCCACCTGTGCCGCGCATGAAAAATTGCATATGAGTTCTTTAAAAAAATATTATACAAAATATAATACCTATTCAATATGTAATATAGCAGTACTATCAATACAATAATACTATTTATGGGAAAGATTTCTCTCGTTCTCAAACATGTTTTCATAGACCCAGTTATTAGTTGCTGTTAAAGAACTTAAGTTGCAAAGCTTTCTCGCCTTAAACTTTTAATAATAATTATCTTCATCATTATCATTGAAGTATAATGTTTATTTTTGTTATTTTAAACTTATGTCCTGGAACTTACAAAGGATTTTATTGTAAAATTTTAACGCATCCGTGTGCGTCATCAAAGTGTACCTGGTTCGAGATGATCCATCGTTTGACAGATAGCAAGTCGTGTCGAGCGGTCACCAATCACTCACGGCGCCTGCGATCAAGCGTGGGAAATACAAAAACATGTTGAGGCAAATCCATGACAGGTAGAGTACTTTTTAATATTCATATTCATATTTTTATGTTGGTGTACTCTTGACTCAAGCGCAAAAGCGGTAAGAGAGCAAGCAATAAGAGAAACAAAAATAAAAGACAGAAAACTATCGATATCGATAATATCGTAAATGTTACAGTTTTGGATCAATGTTTATAGATTGCTTTCGTATAATTACGATTAGTCTAAGATCCCGCTATACAACGACCTTCACCGAGATGCTTATTTAATGAGACGTATTTTTTATGTTATTAAATATGCCAATAAATATATCCTATATGGGTTGCCTAACAAATTTCAGTCCAGAGTATTTTTAATTAATAATTAAAAAGCTCGAAGCTTGTGTTACGGATACTAAATTTCTGATATAAGTAGATAGTTAGATACATAATAGAATATACATACATAGATATATATTTTTTATTATAACTACATATATCACACAATCACCCGGAAAAAACCTCTGTGTCTGCTGTGTAAAAGTTTACCTGTCCGTTCAACCGATAAAATTATTTCTATATCGCGACCTTGCTCCCAGTTAATTAAATTAATAGACTAAATTCCTTGTTTTACGTCAGTTTTCTATTCTTAATTTCAGTTAATTTATGGAACTTAAATTGGAGAGGCACATTTACGATTTCTAAAAAAGGGCTCTGAGAAAAATACACATTCGTTTCCCACTAATTCCATTAATTGCTTTAAAAATATTTTAACAGTTATTAAGTAGCCATTGGTCGGACAGGGGCAATATGAAATATGGCTCTTCTTCTTCGAAAACACTAACCTTTCTATTCCAAGCCACTAAACTTGGGATAGGAAAAAATATATGCGACCACCTTTTTTTCACCTGACAACACCCAACATTAGTTTTTATGGACGCTTTAGAAAATTAAATTATAGGTTATATTTCTAATACGATAGGTGTGTAATATATTTTACAGGATGAAAGATTTTTATCAGTCTATTATAATGTTTATTTTATTCTAGAGTATTTCAATAGTTAAATTCATCTTGTCTTTTGGGTTATTGACATTATTCGATTAATATTGGTTGATTTATTTGTTTTATTTAAATCATTTGGTTGAAGCTATTTATTTTACTAATATTTTAGTAGTAAGGTGATGAAAATACACCGAGTATGCATTGAAAAATGTGGATTTATGGTTGATTATTAAATTTTTACATACATAATTCTATTTAAATAAGATTTTATTTAGCCTTTTCGTTTGAAACTTTACTTAGGTATATAATGGGTAGTATCTTATTCTTTACTAATATTATAAAGCTGAAGAGTTTCTTTGATTAAAATGGTCTGATGTGAAAAATTAATTCAGTGTTGGATAGTGGATTTATCGAAGAAGACTTTAGGACTATTCACTGTACTGCACTAACTTAATAAAAATATCTACAACATTTCGTTATAGATATTTAAAATTATGTTGGTAGTAATAAGGTTCCTACTCAAGTCCCTACCATTAATTCGCCAATCACGAACGTTTGGCGACCTACCGATATATTTCCAAAATCAAAGATGGTCGGCGAAAACAAAGAGCTCCTATCACAGTAGAATCCATAAAGATTGCCATCTACAAGGAAATCAGCGTAGATTGTACTAAACTATCCAGAAGACGTAACGATCTGTTTTTCGACAGTAAAAAGTGCCGACCACGACAAAAGACAAAGATCATCTCTGGAGATAAAGGGACAATAAATAACACTAGTTTTTTGGTGTTTGGGGTTTATAAGGCAAGGATTGCTTTGGCTTGGAATATTGTATTTTTATTACGACTTTTTTATTGCATAAATATATATTATGTCACGAAATATGGTTTACGGATATGGTAGGTAGTCTAGGTAGGTACTCGAACTCGGGTTTGTGTTCTACCTCTCTACTGTCTATGCTTATTTTTATAAGACATGTTTTCCAAATACTGCCCAAATGTACATTTGGGCAGTATTTGGAAAACATGTACTTATATATTGTATGTATATATTGTCTATACTAGGTATAATATTGTATGACGTGTTAATGTTTATAATATGAAAATCTTGCATTTTCGTTATTAAATGAATCACGAGAGTTTTGAATATGAAATTTATTTACCCTGGATTTTTCTTGAAAAAATAATGTTCGCATTAAAAACACGTGTTCTTACAGTAAAGGAAAACATTCGAGAGGAAACCGGTATGTTCCGCGAACTTTTAAGTAAAAGTCAAGAGACATTCGCCAACCCGCACTTGGCCACCGTGGTTGGTGTACAAGCTTCTAACAATAATCAGAAGCCTAGCGAACAAATAAAATGTTTATCTGTCATTATTAAGATAGGGTGAAACAAACGAAGTTGTGGTAAAACCTACCCCTATGAAGGGCTCCCGCGGGGCAAGTTTATTAAATCTTCCTTAGAATTCATTATGGCCTGTCGCTAAATTAAGTTTCGCACCCTAAAAACTTTTAACTTTACGCGTTGTTTTCGTGCTGTTAATTTAATTTCAAATATCTAATAAGATTTATTGGCGGTGTGGTTTTACCAAAATGTTCAGATATTGTTTAATACAGTTTTAATATTACATGGGTAGGGAGTTAAATAAATAAATATGCCTTTTGTTTCGAAATTAGCTTATCTGATTGGATCTTCTCATCTAAAGGTTTTCTAATCCTCCACCTTCTAAGCTTGTAATAAATATCCTTTTTTGTATCCTAAATGCATGTATTGACAAAACATCACTTACCTGTCTGTATGACCGGCACCCAGGCAGATCGATCCGCCCGCCCAGCCGCCCTTCGTTGCCTAGCAACCGCGTCCCGTCAAACATTACATTACGAACTCTTCCGAGTTGCTCACTGAAAAATATAAGGAGATTTTGTTAAAGAACACCCGAAGATAACAAACAAAATTTATCTGAGCCATTTTTAAAGATTCAAATAATAAATTATCTAAATATTTATATGACATTAATTTGTTCTTTTAGATTTGGTTGAAGATTGGAACAGCATTGACATGTTTTGACGCATCATTTTGGAAAAGGCAAATGAGATTTAAAAGTTCGTTCAGGAACTTCTCGGTGTGTTTTAAATAATTTTAGAATATTTATTAATACATATTATAATGAAAAACTTATTGTTAACGACCTTGGGTAAGAATAAGTAATATACCTACATAAAATAACGTGTGGTACTGCCCTGTATCACACGTTATTTTATTACGCATCTGAGTTATGTGTATTTAACGTCCCACTACTGGGTCTAAGCTCCTATATAGAACCTATTATAGTTCTGAGGAATAAACAAAATTTTTACAATATCGGAAATCTGCAAAACTTCATTAACAGTTCAATTTTCGTCCCATCAGATTCAATGTAACATAAAAGAAATTACGTTTAACATTTACCGTTTTAAAACCGTCCAATATTGAGCCTTATGCCATCCAAATAACATCTAAGGGTGGCTAGGTTGTTACACGTTGTATATGTATACAAAGGTTGTCGCGAACAGTTGAGAGGGTCGTGAATTATACCCTGCCAAATGCAGCTCTGTGCCCTATGATTACTTACCTGGGATTAATTCCGTTTTCTTAGATGTTTACTTTCATTGATAGCGGTAGTGCCGACCTTAGAAAAGTACCACCCGATCTCTTTGCTCTTTGTCTTGCTTCGTAGGCGGATCTTCGCCCGCTAGAGGTCGTCAGAGGATTATGATTAACATACTACTTAATATAACACAGCATTATGCCACAGCTAGGCATGGGTCTCCTCAGTAGAACCCAATAAAAGTCTAGGGGGAATAAGTTGGTACCTACCTATAATCACACGCTAGAGTACAGCAATATAAAAAGCTCAGAGGAGGCTGAAAATGCTTATAATATTGAAACTCAAACTATTGCGAAAACAATTGAAACTCAAACTCAAGTGTAAGTTTTAACTTAAATTATTAAGGAACTGGTTTTTACTAATAAAACATTCCATTAGTTAATTTAAAATAATAAATCCGTGACCCCCGATGACCACAAGCAATTTAATCCCATCCTTAAAACAAACAAATTAAATCAACAATTCTTTAAAGATTATCTCGTCCCTTCACGGTAATTAATACAAAACTGTTCTAGTCCTGATAAGCACAATATATGGTCCATAAAAGTTCGATTACGTTTTATAAACACTACATTTATAACTACTTCATGATTGTATATTTATTTTGAGTAATATATTATCCTCTGGTGGAGATTTCGATTTTTTCTAACAGAGCCTTCAAATATTTAAAATTCTCAGGCACGGTACACTCCATTAATTTATAGTATTCTGCTTCGGTTCGGTTGGCGTGGAGTAGGCTCTTTTTGACCGTAATGAGTTTTAGGCTTGTAATTAGTTTATAGGTTCAAATAATTTAAGGCTTCATGGGTGTTTGAGACGAATTTATCGATACCTATCATAATTGTTAGATATTTCTCTTTATAATTAATTAATTATTTATCTATTTGTCAAATCTCATCTAGCCATTTAGAAAATAAACGGGGTTATAGAAAACAAGCTTACAAGAGCGTTGGGATTTTAACAGTTGGGTAACATTCACATTTCGGTATTTAATAAAATGAGATGTTTATATCAGCTTACATTTTATAATGTATTTCACTTTCAAAATTTTCGTGAGTTATACTATTCATTTCGAAACGTCGAGAGTTGTTTAACTCTTATGTAAATACGTGAGTAATTCCCGTTGTACAAAATGAATTTTATAATGTTATTGAAGATAATAAAGATCTTATTAGCGATCTTCGTAGCTAGTACACCAATAGAAGGGGAAATAATCCTTACTATAAAACAGTCCATCTCCACAGCAGTGCAGCCGGCGATTGGTACTGCACCGTCCGGACAGGCGTTCGGGACGCCCGCACTAAATTTAAATATTTTAATCCTTAATTTAAATTTTTGACATTTTTATTTTATGTTGGTATTCGTGTAGTTCCATTTTTAACGTTATTTGTCATATTCAAGGGACTGGGCACTGGCGCCTTCGAACACCATTATGATAGAAAGTTATTGACAATTACAGGACTTTTGTAAGACATGGATAGTATTTTCCTGGAGCGAAGATTACCTATAGAAGGTTCTACAATTGGGTAGTAAGCAATCAAATTGCTATAAAAATGAATGGCAGGTATGTTTGTTACCTACTAGATTTAATAGTAGGGTTAAGTAAGTATTTGTTTTTCGTTTATGTGGTCGTTAATTGTAAGTGTTATTGTACTATTAAGTGTTACTAGCTTTCCGTCCGCATTTGCCTGGTTTTTAATGCATTTTCGTAGTATGGCGTAGCATTATATGTGTTATTCTGTGTAAGTACCTATACAATAATATATTGTGGGTAGGTAGGTAGTTAACTGTAAAGTAGGTAAGTATCATGAAAATACGATCTGTAGTTTACACGTGCCTTCATTACCGACCCTAAATAAAACAGTCAAATCATCGCGTTTAAATATATTTTCTATAGGTACCTAGATAATCGACTCGGTTTTTATGTCACACCACAAAACATAATATTGACTAAATAAGTCACATAAACACGTCAAGATACATGGATATATAATTTAATTCATTTTGTGCGGAGAATGTGTCCTTGAAAGTTCTCTGAACCCATTATGAGGCATAGACTATGCTCGCAGTAACAGATGACGTCACCGCAATGAATTTCTTTATCAATTCACCGCTATCTACACGTAACGTCTGCAAATAATGTGTGATATGTAATTTCGACCGCGATGAACATGACGAGGTGGCCGAGTGGTTAAGGCGTTGGACTGCTAATCCAATGTGCTCTGCACGCGTGGGTTCGAATCCCATCCTCGTCGTATCTTTTTGTTTGGTTTTTAGATTTTTGTGTTGTTTTGTTTCTTCATACAATAAGTTTATTCTTATTAATTTATATAACAAAACTATAAATTTAATTTAATTTATTATATGTTAAAAAATATATCGCTCGCTATCACATACATTTTCCTTATATAGATCGCACGTGACTTTGTTCGTGCCTGTTTGCCTTAAGGGGAGTCAGAATCACACGCATTATTAACCAAGGAGAGTTTAATAGCTTGGCAAAATAAACAACAGTGCTTTAGATTTTATGATCATCATCATCATTTTAAGAACTATTATTATGAACCAGAACAAGGCATCAAAAGGTAATTGTAAGAGTGGTGATATACCAAATCCGCCATGGTATAATCACCACTCTTACCATGACAACTATGACAAGTTGGTAATTGGAGTAAGATGTTACCAATACCACAGAACATTATAATTACTTATAGTACCTTCTCTGAACACCACACTTGTCCAAGTGATCTTTAGGATTTTATGGAAATAAATGACATAAATCTTAAATCTAAATCTTAAAATCTTAAATCTTACACGGTAAAATAGAAAAATAATATATATTCTAGATATTAATAATAAATTGAACAATTTATAAGAAAGTTAAGAAGATTAAGTTAATAATAAGGCTATGTTGTTAGTAAGGTGATTGATTGCTTACTTAACTCACAAATTGCTTAGTTAACCTGAATAAAAATTAAAATCATTGAGTTATTCTTCCAATAAGAGTAAGGTAAATAGGTAGTTAGATATTTCATTAGGCACATAATATTTCCACTTTATTATTTTTCCAACAAGAAACAGGTTACAATAAATATAATAATTCATATAAGACTTTAATAAATAAGCCAAAACCATTGACGCTAAAATTAAATTAATTTATTAACGTACCTACCTAATTAAAGTTATTACACAAAATCGAGTCTTAAATCTTCAATAATTATATGGTCTGTGGCTATACTTTAACAGCGTTATTCATAAACACGGTTTAATTTTAAGTAAGCCTTTAAGTAATGCTTAACGTAATTTTGTATTCATAAACGTTGTTTAAACCAAATCAACTGTTTAAACTGGTACTTAAATAGTTGTCAAATTAAACAACCTATATAGGTAGTTTAACTTGACAGCTATTGAAGGTAAGGAGGTGTTACACCTCTCCTAACTCCTTATACAAGAAAATGGATGCTAATAAACAGCTGATTTGCTTGTTTGTTTACAATATTTTATAATGGAACTGGATTATTTTGATTACCTACGGTGACTATTCAAATAATTTTGAGCAAGATATAGCAGATATAAACGAATTTTGGCAATCTAGTACTAAAATTTATCAAACCAGGTTAGATCCGATGGTGGAAAATGATGAAGTGGAATTTAGAAAAAAGTGCAGGTTTTCTAAGGAGAACATGAACAAAATAATAAATATTGTTAAAGAAGACGACTCGGTTGATACAAAAGGTGGCGGCATACCTGTTCACATTCTAGTAATGGCTGTGATCAGGCACTGGGGTCGACATGAGGTTAGTGTTCATTGTATACAAAGGTTTTCTACTTTACTATATTGCAGGAAGTAAGTCTTGCAATATAGCCCTTTGTGGGTCTTGGTCTCCTTGATGGTTTCTCTCCATTAGGTACGTACCTACGTCAGGAGCTAGATATTAGGAAACTACTTGCCTAGCATTGATATTATGTCTTCAATCTGAAAATCTATGAAATTACCAATTTACCTATCCATATTTATTACCTATCCATAGTTATTTGTTTAATTTCCTTTTGCAGGTTGTGTGTGGCCCTAATATATCTATTTGTGATGTGGTATGTCGTTGGAGGTGAAGCACTCATGATGTTCACATCTTTCGTGAGAGTCAGCTTAAAAGAAGGTTTGAAGAAAGTGAATTTAGAGGAAGAAAACTTTTAGGAGACAGTGGATATCCTTCCACACCATATTTGCGTACTGCAGTGCAGTAACTAGAGTCTGACAGTGAAGATGATGATGAAGGGAAAACAAACACAATTCACCAATGAATTAACTCGCAACATATTTATTAGTACCTAACCATTTTCAATAAATTACAATTATTATTATTTTTTCTAGTTTTTCTCCCAATATTCCAACTCTTCTTCCAATATTTGAAGTATTTTTTATGTTTCTCTTCCACAATTTGCATAGGTAAGTAACTTATGTTCTTTTTCTTGATTTTGTGAAGTAATAAGTAGTTTGATACGAGTCTAAAACTGAACAAAAAACACGAGCTAACCAAACTTTGTTGCAACTCCATAAATATTTTGATTCACAATCACAAAACACAGCTGACACTGTTCTGTCAAATTTCGTTTTTTTTTTGAGCAAATGGCCCACAGATTACCCTCATTATCTATGATACGGCCAGATTCTACTATTTCTACCAAAAAGTTACCAGTTCTGAAAAAAATAAGTATTGTTTAGCTAAGTGATTTTTAAGTTAGGTTTATGAATACAAAACTTTTAAACACTTCTTAGGGCTTAATTCGTTGATTAGTTAAGTCGTGCTTAAGACGTGGATTAAGAGCTTTTTATGAATAAGGCTGTAACAAGGTTATCATTCACTTTGACAGACACCCAAAACCCATCCCATCAAACACATTACGAAAATCACAGTCTCCACTTATTCTAAACCGCAGCTTACTGGTGTTCATAAGTGCATGTAACTATGGCAGTCGCGTGGCAAAGGCAAAGAAACAATATTCATAAATAACTCATAATACAATACGTTATGGGCACTGAACGACACGTGTCCCAGACAAGCGTGCGTTTGACTTGACGCCACAACGAATTATATTCGCTTATTGATGTACACCCACTGATGAAGGGGAGTAGCGATTAAAAAGGTTTTATAGACCATAGACTTAGAAACTCTTTAGTGAAACATAAAACTAATTTTCTCTATGCCTATAAAGAAATAGGTATTTTATTAGCCTATTTGCTTTATTTCTTATTATTACATATTTTTAAAATATAATATTGATTAAATTGCGACATAAACGAAAAAAGCTAATTTTAAATATCGAACTTAACTGGATCTTGTAAGAATGAAACTACAAAATACTACAAAAAGGTTGTCTATATCGTACCAAGTGTTGATTTTGTTCCTCGCGCTGTGTTGCGGACAAACTTCAGCAACACAATAAATAATGATATAGGAATGAGCTAAAGCCCGCGATTGGTACCGGAAGTAGGGGAGGCTCGCGAGGAGGGGCGGCTTCCTTCCGGCTCCGTAACTCATCATCAGGGCGCGGGGGAAGCGCACAAAGAAACATAGAGATTTGCGTGAATTATACTTACACAAGGGGAGAAAGTATTGACATAGGTTTACTTTGTCTATTCCACAAGTTTTAGGGTATTGCGCTGGTGCGATGAATTAAGATGAAATTTTCGACAATTTATTATTATTTTCGTATTTTTAATTATTTAACACTTAATCGATAACAGGAGGCTCAATTCCCCACCCTATAGCTTTTTATATGTTTAATAAAACTTATTTCAAGATAAGCAAGAGAAAGATATATTTTGCAAAGGAATAGTTTTAGCTTTGGTAAGCTTTCTTAAATAAAATATTTACAGGTAAAAGTTAAATTGGGTTCTTATTTCGCAGAAAAAATAACTGTAACCTACCGAGAAAATAGAACCCATAAATAAAACAAACATAACCTCATTTGTGAAATTCGTAAAAAAATAACAATTCCGTGTTCTGAATTTAAATGAGGTATTCCGGAAGCACAATGCAGCCAACTGCAGAATCAGTGGGATAGCTAGCATTGTTCTGTGGCGGGACAAGTGTTTTGACGACCACCTATCGCTCTACGCCATTTTGCTACACGAAAATTCAATCTAAAACTTTTGGTGACAGGTTATTTGCATGATTATCTGAGTACATGTTTGTTTAAGTGTTAGTTGATGGGGGCTCTGTATATTATCACATTGTTAACTATTTGGTAATAAAAGAAATTCTGTAACGTATGTATATATGCATTTGATCCATTTCTGTAATACCTACCTACCTTAGTTGATGAGTGACTCTGACTTTCGTAGGTAATCAAATCTATAAGTAAATACTATAGTTCTTTATTACGTTTTGAGTAAAATTATACATAAAAAATAAATTTATATAATTTTGAATTTGAATTTGAAAACCTATTTCAGATAAACATGGGATTTCAATTATCAGTTTTTCATGAGATTTTCAGTATGAGTAGGTAATATCTGTTTATATTATTAATATAATTATAAGAATTGTGTAAGCAGCACATTACTCTAAGAAACTTCGAGTCTCCGTCGTTTTTACTTACTTTTGCAAATAACATGCACATTAGAGATCAGCCGATGTTTTTATCCTTCAATATCAATACTACGTTGAATTTCAAATAAGACAATAATAAATAAAGATTTCAAACCAATACAGCAAGTTGGCAAAAAAAGCCCGCCCTGCCTGCATTTTATTTGAATTCTAACTCTATTCAATTTTACCATAAATTGTTTTTTGCACCTTGTCAGAATGCATTAGCAAAGTTCGCTTCAAGAAAAATTTTTGGTTAACTGTAAAATTGTTTTAATTTACAACTTCATTCAGGACTTTGCGATTAGACAAGAATAAAACTAGTATCTCATATTATCATGTTAAAATTAATACCACAGACATTTTTGATTTCCTGTCGCTCGACAATGCAGCAATGTAATTAAAAAACGTTCTACTATTTATTATTAAGCCGATTTGAATTTTTAAATTGATGTTCCAAATTTTTAAATCTGGAACTGCGTGGTTAGGTATCTATGTTTAGATAATTATTTAACCATACCTATCTATCTCTTTAATAAAATAATTACCAGTCTCTAGAAAAAAAATAGGTACCTATAACTAGTGAGTCATGTTTTCGTTTTATCCACATCAATAGGTCCATGACGAGGGGTGCGGGGGGCGGGGCTGGTTGTCACGGACAGACGGATCTTATCTCGATTATGGGGATGTGGGGATGCACGCCTATACGAGTTACCTGGCGCCTGGGTACGATGTCACTATGACCATAGACTATGTCTATGCTATGACTAACATTGTATGGATACAGTAAACCTTGAGTTAGTGTTCGTTTTGGCGAGTACATTAGATGTATCTTCACCGCTACGTGTGGATTAGACTTACCTACTTGCACATAAGATTTAAATTTAATGTGAATATACATACCTAGTGAAATAATTTGTGTGTAAAAAATATAGCTATTTTTATTTTATTTAAGTATTTATTTTATTACTCTATGACTGACTTTTACAGATTTATTATTAGAATAGAATTTCTATTTATTAGAATAGAATTTCTATTCTAATAATAAGGGTCGGTTATGGAGTAAGATAGTTTGTTTACAGAGATATACCTATTAGATTATGTATTTACCATTTGAAATAAATAAGGTTATGCTCTCATTTTAATTTTAAAATGTCTTACTTATAGCACCTAAGTAGTACCTAGGTACTTGTAATGCTACCAACTGCCGCTATATCTACGTGAATGCCAATAGTCTAGTTTAAATTGAAATCTATAGAATATCACATTTCTGAACCATAAACTTTCAATGTTACATTCTATGTTTTGATAGCTTGCAAACTTGTATTGTAAGTTCTGAAGCTGACCTACCTACGTTGGGCCTTATGACACGACAGCAGCCAAAATCTTAAATTCTAAGTACCTACCTATACTTAGCATTATGTACCTATGTTTAAATCTAAAGAACTTAATATGTATAGTATATCTTAATATAAAAATCTGGTACTCCGCTCCGGTTTCTGTTAAAAAATAATACTTAATCAAGTTATTTTGAAATACATATAAAATGTATTTTATACTGTTCTTTTATTTTAAACATCGTCTTTAGCATGTTTGGGGCAACAGCTAGCAGTAAAATGTGACAAAATGCCTGTCATAAATGGCCGGCAACCCGTGATTTTTTCGTTGATCAACGTAGAACAATAATAATTTAGCATTTATTAAATAAAATCAACTTGAGTCATCTTCATTTCCGTTGCATGCATATGAGGAAAGGTATGTGAACCCCATAATCAATTACAATACTGGTTACCGCAGCAGCTTCACAGAGCACCTCCGTGCGCGAGCGCATTAACTTACTCCGCCAATTATAGCAGCCGCAGTTCTGCCAACGCGGGTCATTCCTCTCCTAAAGCAATATGTTAACATTGTACTTTTAATTTCTCCACCAGACAGATAAAGAGGCAATCGCATACTCAGGAGTGAGGATTTATAATATGAAAACGCTCCTACCGCGCATGCACCAAGGATCTATAAATCTTAAGGTACTGCATCGGCCAATCCCTGTTGAGAAACGATAAATCATCCCCTTGGACAATTCGAATCGAGTACGATCGTCTTCTATCCCCCTCACTCTCGCACTGTCTTATGCCTCAGAGATCATTTATCATTTCTTTCTCTCGTTCTTTCCCAATGATAAATTCAATTCTCTTCGAATATGATTGTTCCTTGTTTTGTTGTGGTGTTTTATTGTGGGTATCGTCACGGAGTTTGGTTTTTGATCGGAATTCGATCGAAATGATCGCGAGAATTGGATTTCCATTTTAGATTCTTGACATTGTGCAATTAATCTTTTGACTTTATGGGGATAATGAATCGTTTGAAGGTTCCTAAACAGATATTAATTGTTTGGTTCATTTCTCTTTCTTTGCTCGTGAATATGAGTTTTATAAAAAAAAACAATGTAATTCTTATGCAATCGAAATTTTTTTTAAATATAATTAGAGCAGATTTATAATAAATTTTAGATAGATATAATAATACAAATAAATTCGATGTTCACATATTTTTATTTTATTCTGCTTTTATGTACATGCCTGTAGAAAAAACAACGATCTCTTATAGAAGTAAACTTAAAACGAAGACGCTATCAATCTCTTTCAGTCGTTTAGTTAAGTAGTTATAGGTACAATTGAATTCTCTATCTACAATAATCGATCCGTGAAAAAATAACACTATTTTATAAATATAGGTACATTTGCTCATAGTAAAGACACAGAACAGTACAAATCAAATAGCGACAAGTATGCCTTAAACCGAACGCTTAAATCTATTATCACTGGGCATTTTCTTAAATCTATTTTATACATTACAATACACATTTTATTCGTTATATTTTACATACTTTACAACCTATGTCGTTTTATAAGACTTTAGTGCTTTGGCCATGCGATTTGACAATGCAATCTGTACTTATAAACTATGTTCAAGTCTCTTTGTTTGAGTTATAGAAGTAGCTTACGAGAAATCAATCTTACAAAAGGCTAGTTGGCAATTGTAATTCTTATTCTATGAAGGCTGATAAATCACTGTTGACAAAGCAGATGACAGAATCGAAGTTGTATACAAGTAATTCAACTGCTCTAAACGCACAATACTTGTTTGGGATGGCCAAAAATAATGGAACATGTCCCTTTACAAATAGAATTGTGTACTCAAAATATACGATGCTGTAATGCATTCAGCCAGTGGTCATTGTTTACTACCCTGTTGTTTTACTAACAACAGTTTTTAGTCTATTGTTTCTGTCACACATCTCACGTACAGTAGGACGGCTTGCTCAGGCGTTAGTAGAAAACTGGTTATGAACTAATTAGAACATTAATAAGCGTAACACACAAAATAACCCGAACGCGCTTTAGTGAACTTTTCATTCCACAGATTGCTTTATGTTGTAACAAAAATATACTAACTTCAGAAAATTAAAATTAGTAAAGGAATCAGATGAAATCATTTAAAATTTTTGGTGTGTCAGTCGAATGAAGAGTTCCCTAAGCGCGGTGAGGTCAATACGCAGCAGCGGCTCCCGAATGATGCATTAAATGATGATGGTGGTAGGACTCCTGCGTCGGACACCACCAGTCCGGGACCCCGTGGGGCATCGCCGGCGCAGGCTGGTGGAACTGCGTCCAATGGCCACTAAACCCAGTCTTATTATCCATGACACCATTCCCGCTGAGATTCGTCAGGTGCGGCGGCGGAGGTTGATTGTGGTGCGGTGGGATCGGCCGGTCGTAGGCTTTGGGATCGTGCGGATTGAGGTACTTATCATTGAGACTTTCTAGTTTGTCTGTTATCGATGGATGGTGGTGCGGGTGGTGGGAGGGCGGGGGAGGGAGGGGCGCGACGGGGCTGGCTGCGCCCGCGGTCACACTCACGCTGGCCGCGGAGGAGGAGTCATCTCCGTCACTGTCGTATCTGGGCGACTCTCCCGCCGCGCCGTGCACCTTCATGTGTTTCCTCAACGAGGACGGATGCGTGTATGACTTGTCGCAGCCGTGGACGCGGCAGTTGTAAGGCTTGTCGGAGGTGTGGACGTGGGAATGCTTCTTTCGGTCGGAGGAATTCGCGAATCTACGGTCGCAGCCGGCGTACTCGCATTTAAATGGTTTTTCACCTGCAACAAACATAACCAGATTTATATAACTAGACAACAAGATCATGCTCTACGTAAATAATATCTTGATAATCTAATGGCGGACTGTGGTCGATTGCTTTTGTAGCAATCTCTACATTTCAGTCGAAGTCGTTTCAAAAGCTCAGAGTCCTGGTACGCTAAAGTCCAATCACATCATAAATAACCAGATTTGCTTGTTGTTTATAGTTTACGAGTATAAATAAATATTCACAACAATTGCACGGGATACTTAACACGGCCATAAATCATATTTATAAGTCGACTTTGTCACATTGCCGTAACAAAGCTTGTTCACAATAGCCGAGCGATATTGAACTCTAACGACTTGACAAATGATATATTTTCGTTTTGATGTTTCAATAAGTTGTGAGGCTCTGTGACAAAAAGACCTGCTTCTGATAACTCGATGATTTAAGTGAACAGAGCAGTTTTATCTCAAAAAGCTGCAATGTGTTTACATTTATCGAAGTTCTTTTCAGGCTTCAATTTATTACTTATTTTTTTATTTAGTATAAAAAAAAGATTTTAAATATGAAACTAAGCAGAGAAAACTACTACTTATGGTCAAAATTTTTAAAGTTTACGGATCTATTAATATTAATATTATTAAGCTTAAAGAAAGATCATTGATAGTTCTCAATATCTCACGCATCGGTATTTTCAATAGCAACACATCCCTATTTTTTGCAAGGATTTTTTTACAAAACTATGTAAGAATGTTGTACATTCCTGTCGAGTTCACCGAAACGTGTGCGATATGAATAACATTCAATAAGATGTATCACGGCTGCGGTGTGACCGGCCGACAATGTATTGTAACTGTTTACAAATAAACCACTTCGGTTGTAATCCCACATTGTATGAAATCTGAAGATTTGGAGGCACAGATGCTAATCTCAAGTGTCTGTTAACGTGCCAATAATAGGTTATTTGAGGCGTTCCCTTACCGCAATATTTGTATACAGACACAACTCAATGAAGCTATAGTGATACTTCCTTTCACATTGAACTACACCTATCATTCATGTTTTAGTACAATAGAGCACTTGGAAATTGGTTCACTGGCTCTGGAATTCTAAATTCGAAGATTACCGAGGTTTATCGGTTATCGTGATTTTATTCGGTGTGGTATAGCTATAAACTGTCCCGGTAGTTAACGAGATGGGGATAAAATGTCGAAAACATGTGTCGCCTGTCTAATTACTAATCTGGCGCCGGATCTGGAGATCTTGTTGAAAACGGGACAAGAGACTTGACACTTTACCTGCGCTTGAGCGAGGTGGAATATTAATAGTCTTGGAAAACGTTATGAACTAATAAAACTTGTTCATTAAACTGAGTCAAGTTTTCAAAGTTGCATATAATTAAAAATAATTTATTTTCTCAAGTAGGTACCTACTATATAATGAAGCAGCTTATTTAGTGTTAATTTATCGATCTATTTGATTTTATCAAAATTGATTTTTTATTGTTTCCGGAATTAAATTTAAACACATGACACAAATCCTTTTCCTAAGATCGAAAACCATCTTTATATGCAAAAAGTTCCATGCAGATAAATAAAAACAAACTGCATTTACACCCTTCTCGACAAGAACAAAATATATTCCAAAGTCATGTTTCTTATAAACGCGTATTTTGCGGAACCCAACACACTAAGAAAAGAAAATATGAGTAAGAAACGCTTGGAATCCTCTCGCAGGACCAGCCAGGGTCAGATGGTTATCTTAAACGGCTGTATCACCCACTGGAGACACTTTTTTGTAACGTTTTTATCGACTTGAAACATAATCTTGTACTTTTTCATGTATTGGAGGCAACGGCATTTTAATCGATAGATTTAAGAATAGATTGCTTTTAGTATTGTCTCGTGCCATACTTGTTTAAGGTTTATCAGGTGTCAAGCTTCATAAAATGCAATACAACAAAAAAAAATTCTTGGTAATTTAACCATTTTAATTCTAATTGAGTTCTGAGAAGTAAATAGGTGTAGGTACCTATATTTTAAGAGAGTTATAACTGAAGGCAGATTTCAAATGTAAAAAAAGAAGAGAACAAAACGCTAATGCGGAAAAGTACCATATCAAATAATTATAATTACCATCACACATTCAAAAATAAATAAACTAACAAAATCCTCTCAAAGTTGTTGAACCAAACTTGTAAAACAAATGAACAGTTGGCACACCGCCTACAACATAATAATCTCACGTTACAATTCTAAGTGCTTGTTGGAAAAACATGCTTTTTAGAAATAGCACAGTTGAGGAAACACGATATATTCGGCCTTTGCACTCAAACTATGTTAAATGGCTTCGGGTGTGTTTGGAGAGACACACGGGGCAGGAGGTCGACTAAAAAATACTAAGCTTGCTTTGAATGTTCACAACTCATTAAATTGCTATTTTCGTTCGTAACGTTTATGTAAATAAACTTGATAATGTTTTATCGAAGAATCATTTAAATGTTAGGTAATTATAGGTAAAACATCATAAGACAAATATAGTTAATCTCGTAAGTAGAGATATTTTGGCTTTGCTCTACCCAGAAAATTAAAAACGCCTAAAGTTAAGAATTTATAATAGATTTTTCATAATATCACTATTCAGTTCTTGAGTACTTAGACTCACATTTAAATAACGTTTATTTAAATATAACTCTAAGAGATAAGATATAATAAAACGGTTAGGTCAAAAAGTACCTACCTTCTATTAAAATAACAACCACAAAAGTTTCCAAACCTTAACACGTAATATTACCTGCAAGGTAGATATAATAGATATCTAAAGTTGTAGAGCTATTATAATTTATGTAAGTTATTAAACAGATAAAAAGTAAAAAGCAAAGGTCACACAACACAATAAGTTAATTCAATCCGCTGCGATGCTTTAATAAGCGCGGAATGACTTGTGCTTGTTCCGTCGTTATTAGGGCAGACATGGCCATAGACTATAGAACATGTTTTCAACCTGATTCGATATAGCGATACAAGTTACAACCAATATAATCTGCGTCTTTAAATATGGAATAACAAAAGGATTTTAAATTTTCTTGAAAAGGGTTTTTGATAATTTTATAATATTTTTCATGATATAAAATGTAGGAAAAATGGTAGATTTACAGTCTTTGGGTATATTAATTTACGTTTAATACGTTTACGTTTGAAAATAAAATACCTACTGGCAGGGCCGGATCTACCTATGGGCTGATTGGGCTGCAGCCCAGGGCCCCGGGGTTACAAGGGGCCCCCAGATCAGCCACAGGTTAGACCTTTTCCATGGATTGATGATGTAACTCTGAACAGAAATGATTTGAAAATGGCACTTAGATGACGTTCCGGACACATTCCATCAAAAAAAATTGCATTTTTAATGAAAAAAGTCCCATCTCCCAATTGTGTTAACTGCGATGTGGTCGAAGATATACACCATATTTTGATGGAATGTGTCCGAAATGAAGTTTTCAGAAGATCCTGTTTCCCCAATTGTAATGTAGTAATAGGCGAGATAAACAGCATTTTGGCTGAGCCTTTGTCAGGCAAAGCCGAAATGCTGTACAAACTCGCAGATTTAGGTCTTAGTTCGTAAGTAAAATGTAGGTATTTTTTGTTTTAGTACGGGAGGCGACGATGCTAAATGGGGATTTACTCGAGCGTCAAAGAGACCTATTGGGTTGCATTTGGTAGATGATAAGAAGAAAAAAATTGTATGAGACCGATGTGTTTCATCAGTGGGGGAAGCGACCATAGATAAATAAAAACTTATTTAAAAAAATACTGATGTATGGACGTACTTAAGCGCGTCAGTTAGTGATAGATTTTATGAATCAGATTCAATAAATTGAAAATCAGCTTAACATACTTACATACTTAAAGATAATTTAGGAAATATGATTGATAATATACGTTTGTAAATCTGATTGTTTACACGATTGGGGTGGATGTACGTAAAAGTTAAAAAAAAAAATCGCGACTCATTTTTTATCAAAAAAAAGAACAAAAAAACTGGCATTTCTAAAGGTGTTAGAGCGTCAGATTTAGATGTATATGGTTCATCTCTATGTTCTAATTCTACCATATCTTAATCTGACGATTATCTAAAGTGATTCGCCTAATCTGACAAATACAAATTTTGTTCCCTTATAATTCACGTTCGAACATAGATATATTTTTTACATTTGGTGGAGGTACTTGTCTGGGTACTAGCTATCTCCAGTATCTTAATCTGACGCGCTCGAGTAAATCCCGAAATCCCCTCTTCGGCTCCCCTACTATTTTGTTTTATGGTTTTTGTTTGTTTTCAATTAAGTAGAATAGGTAATTACTATTATATTTGTTGATTTGTGTTTAAGTAGTTCGTATAGGACGGTGTGGTCGCTGAGCGACAAAGTCCTTTTCAATAAATAAAAAAAAAATAAAAAAAATAAGCCATAATTTGAAAAAAATAAAATATTTTTATTTATTTATTTATTTATTTAATTTAATTTTATGGTTTACGGAGGATATTTTTACGTGACTACATAAGAAAATATTGATTAAAAATTGTATACAAATATACGTTTTCTTTTCTGCTTCGACCCATAGGTGGGAACTGTTGAATTGTTAAATAAAATTAAATTAACGATAAAAAGTTTAAGCCAGACCAGATGGGTCTTGCACTTTGATGTTTTCAAAGCGTTAAAAAAAATTATGATGACATCATGAAAATTTCAAGAAGTTTCAATGAAAGTTGATTTTCGGAAAATTTATACATGAAAATCGCAAAACTCAAGACAAAAAATATATACCAATATTTATAAAAAAAAACTAGCTTTCCGCTCTGCGGCTTCGCACTTTCCCGCAATTTTCTTAGCTATAAACCTCACGGTTGCCCAAGAGCATTTCAATGAATGCAAAACCGTGGAAATCGGTTCGCGCGTTCTGGAGTTATACGCCAGGAAGGAAAACCCGTAGATTTTTTAAAACTCAAATTGAGTACTAAGATTTATGCCCCCAAGTAGGTATATAGTTTCAGCCCAGGGCCCCACAAATTCACGATCCGGCCCTGCCTACTGGTTATTTATATAAAATAAATGAACAATAACCATACATTTTTAGCGACCGCTTTTCTATACGTTACTTACTTTATATTATTTTATAAGGAAGGTTTTTTATGCAATATCATAAACATAATAGGATCTAGCATAGAATTCTTCCTCAGAAAACAGCCTCTTCAAACTGTCAATACAGACATACAAAGGCTGATTGACTACAATAACGACACTTCTCCGAAAATCGATTTTCTCTCGCATATTTAAAGATACATAATGATTTATGATCTCCCTTTACCCATAACGTATTTCGAATTAGAAAGATATATTAATATCTCAATTTTTTCCACATCTCCAAGATACAAAAAGAGTGGAGGGGTCGAGCTTTGGGCGCCCAACGACCGTGTGACAAGCTGCTTTATGCGGACGATTATGAGCGCCGAATAATGTTCCGATAGCAGATAAATATCTGCCAACTCATACAAAAGTATACCAATAAAAATATAATAGTAAATGTAACACGGGCTCATCCTGCTCAGTCATATAGCGCCGATAAATTAAAACTGTTCGGGACGCAACAAGAATGAAAACAAATTAACTTCTGAGCAGTTTCATTATGGGAAAGCGACGATATTTTGTAAATCTTTTTGTGGCAATCAGTGCGATAGTTTCATCGCTTACAAGATGTAAAGCATAAAAGTGTTCATTATTTCTCTGATATTGGGGAATTTCCCGTATTACAAGTACCTAATTTCTTAGTTTTGTACTAAGGCTATATAACTCTGAACATTATGTTATGTGTTCTTGGAATCTCATTCATCGAGGAGTTAGATAGGTACAACATTTACCGTGGACATGATCACAAAGACGCATGGCAAGCCGTTGGTCCTTAGTTAATTGATCGATACCCAAAACAAACTTTCCATCATCCAACGAAAATTCAAACTCAGGGCAGGACATTGTACAAAATAATTGTTTTAGTTTGACAAACGACGTCATTCCCAGGCGGGCAAAAATAATAACACACTTTCCTGTCTAGCCGCACGGTAGTAAATTAACCAGCCTAACGCATATTTCAGCCTAAAGCCGTAAAACACCATCTGTCTTGCTCTGATTACTATCTGCCGAGGAAGTGCAAAAGAGCTAGCTAAGCTTTCAGCTTTCAAGTTTTATTTGATTATGGAAGGAAAATAGCGATATTTTCCTTTCGCTTTCCCGTGTATTTTGCGCGGATAAAAAAGTACGAGTATTTTATTACTGTGATACAATCTTAGTTTTATCGGCTTTGTTCCCACAATGTTGTACATAAACATTATTGTATGGCAGGTGTATTTAAAAGGTACAAAACGAATGGGACCCGAGCAGGGCACGCTCGTCAATCCTAACGTCAGCGTTTTGACAGCTCTAACCGGCATCATCGCCCGCATATACAAAAAATATAATTTAACAGAAATAAAGATTTATCTAAAATAAGAAAAAATACTAAATTTTTTATGGAAACTTAATTCGTGTAGGTACGCTATGTAAGTAAACTAGGTACTGGACAAAGAATACGGATTGGAATTTACGCTATGCACATTTTCCAGTAAAAAAAGATTATTTTTCGCATTTATAAAATAGAAAAAACGCGTGCTTACCTCGTGAGGTAACCGGCCTATAGAATTTGAAGAGTAATTGGCCAGCGTGGTGAATTAGGGCATAATCTCTCTTGTCAAGAGAGAATCCACTATATCCCAACGTGGATACGCGTACAAAAGTGCTTGTGAATAGTTAATTATGTTAATAAGTATGCCAACGCCTATTCTTATTCTTATCCTAAAAAGTCTATTCACAATGTGGTAGAGTGGTGCCTTGTATAGGACTCACCAATTTACTGGTGAGTCCTATACAAGGCATTTTCTAATGCGTCCCGAACACTTATTATTAGTAAGTAGGTACATCGTATTTAATTTATCAACAAATGTCTATGGTGAGTAACCTTAGCTTAAAAATCGATATAGTCAAGCAATAAATCGAGCAAATTCAATAAATTATCCGAGTTTATTTCGGCCAAGTGTGTCCACTCATCGCCCACGGTCGGATCGCGTTTCAGCCCCCGGGCACAACTTTGGGACAAACCAATATTTCTAACGAATATTAATAGCCCATTTTGTTCTTATTTTACATGTTTAATTTTTTGGTTGGCGCGCCCACATTGCATGCATACCGGACATTCTTTTCGGAACTCTGTTTGGTTTATGAGTAGCCTTCCTTATGAAGAATTTACTTAAAAGAATGATGTAAGGTGGTTAATGATATTGTACCAAAAGAGATGAATAAATATGTTTGAACACACAACTCAGGGCTATGTAAATTGTACAGCAATATAAAAAAAATCCCACTTTGTATCCCGGT
Source organism: Chloroclystis v-ata (assembly GCA_963691955.1). NCBI lineage: Eukaryota > Metazoa > Arthropoda > Insecta > Lepidoptera > Geometridae > Chloroclystis > Chloroclystis v-ata. Next base: position 12,247,353 of record OY829905.1, read on the forward strand.
AAAAACATCGGTAAAAGCGTAAAAAGACGGTATCTTCAGTATATCTATCTATTTAGGGTTCCATGCGACTTTGGACATATGACGCGCAGCCTTAGCCTATCTAATGAATTCAATAGTGAAACAGATTTCTGATAATTATCATAATATATAAATTAAAACAAAACTCGAAAATACAACTAAATGGAATAATAAGGTGTGATAAAAAAGTCGGGTCACTTTTTAGCGCAGCGCGTTTTAAGAGTGTTCTTTAAATAGGTATGCGACACCTTGTGTTTTTAGGGCTCGTCGGCACTATCACAGACATCCATACATATTGATACCAACAAGGTGTTAGCGAAAAAACGTATGAATGATGCAGTGAGACCTCCGCGATCGCCCTACAAGACGATGGAATCTCGCACAGTTAAGAATCTCAAAGAGTAAAGTTTTTTTGACGCTTTGAAAAGGGCTGATAGCTCATTTAATTTAATGAGGTACCTATTTCATGATGGTACTTGCTTTGGTATATTGAAAGCACTGAATTTGTATCATGCTGAGCGTAAATGGTAGATTGATGAGGCTGAATTGCGCATAATGCAGGTAACTATGATAAGAACATGAACTCACAGAACCACTATTTAAAGTTTTGCAAAGACATACAGGTTTTCGATTTTTTTTTGTTATTGCCGTGAACAAGTCCTAAGAAAACAATTTTACCTACAAAGTTAAAGCTCCCAGTTCAAGATGAGACAAAATGTAGTGTGAAATAAAAGCTAGTCGAAATTATATTAACGCCAGAAATATTGTTCTAAGTTATGAAGCTCTTGCCATCTGGTATAAATTAAACGAGACTGAAAATAAAGAACATTCATGTTTTAATTACTACCTTCAACAAATCTCATTAGCGCAGCTACATTATTAACCCTTAATTACTCGCGTGGGGTATATTTAACCCCAGTGAGGTTTTGAAGTGTCATAACTCTGCCATTTTTAAATTTAACCGAACGGTGTTTCTAGTACCTGCCTAAATATCTGCCCTAGCCCTGAATCAGTCGCGTTTGGCGCTCCATACCGCGTGGTTGAGTTCTGAGATTGCATCTGGGGTATATATTACCCCACGCGAGTGTTGGTGCGACTTTTTTTGACTGGTTAGTATTTACAAATTTTCGTTTTTTTATTGAGTTATGAGGGTTTAGTAGTGTATTTGTTACTTATCTATACTTTTACGTTTATTTTAGGGTTGTAAGCTCGAAATGGCACATCAGCGGCTGCCTGACCACCTAATTGATCAATGTCTATTAGATGAGGTGGAAGAAAAAATAATTGATAAATCTCAGCCTTCTAATATCAGAATCTCAAGAAAGTGCTAATGAAACAGAGTCGGAATGGAGCAGCGATGATAATGAGCCACTTTCCAGCCAAGTAATCAACAAAAACGTTTGAAGAGAAATGCTGAAATTCAAGATGCTGACTCCAGGTCCTGAGGTGGTCCATCAACAAGTTATAAAAGAAACTGTCTTTGCCCAAGGTCCTTAGACGAAAAACAATGATGTGTGTGTGCGAAATGCCAAGATAATGTTTGCCATGACCATTCCACACTGACATGTGATGGATGTACCAACTAAATAGTTCCTACATTATATTGATTTATATCCGAAGTACTTGATTAAAATGTTGATTATTAATAATGCTATCCTTAAGTAAAAAGTTGATAATTTCTAAATTTAATAATAAATATAATACAAATTATTCATAAGTGTTTTTATTTCACCTTAAAGACTGGGGTTAAATATACCCCACGCGAGCGTTAGTGTAACTTTTTTGACGCGAGCAATTAAGGGTTAAACCTACAATATTTTCAATAGTACCATCTCGAAAAATATTAAAAAACAGTAATGTCTATTCAATGTTTGAATGTTCAATTGCTGTAACTTTCAATATCGTTAATGGCCACATAACTTATGTGAAATAATATGGGTTTGCAGACAAAAGCGAGTGTCGTTATAAAATAGAAGTAATATAAAGTGCCAGGAGAAATGATGGTAATAAGATAGGAAGGCGAGGCGTAGGCAGAACTTACTGCGCGCGCGCATCCTTCGAGTTTTTGTTCGGGTTTGGTAGCAGAATAAGCGCGTGCTAGTGCTTTTGTTACAACTGAAAATTTATAGATACCGATGTAGAGTTGTTTGTTTTTATGTATTCTAAATTACCTAATCTTCAGGAAAACATTAACCTATATGTTTTATTTTCTGTCGCTAATTCGTTGCTTGTGTACAAAAGTTCCTCGGTTAGTTAATAAAACATAGACCACACATCTCCAACACTGAAAATGCATTCACACACGTTAAAATTGTATGATGTAGAGCGGTGCAGAAAATGGCCTAACTTATTTACATTATCTTGTAAAGGACTTCAACTTACTATTTCAAAAGAGTTTTTAAAAACGTAATCAAATAAAAACTTCCTTGTTTAACCAACTTCCTGGAATAGACACCGTATAAGAAAACACTTCCAAGAATTGCAAAAAAAGAGATGCAGTTTTCATGATTGATCAACAAATAAGCATGACGAATGGTTTATTAGTAGAAGTTGGGATGTTCTCGATTAGGCCGATTGATCGGAACCAGGTGGGACGGTACTGAACTAATCTACGTGATTGATTGATTGAACGAGATCTTTATCTTCGAACAAAACATCTCTGATTGAATCCATAATTTCCTTTCATTGTTATAATTACAAATACAACTTGTAAGTCCTGTAAATTGGTGATTTCGTTTGAGGAAATGAATAGGCTTGACATCGATAGATGCGACGCGGGTGGCAAACAATTGGTATCAGTAAAAAAAACAAGAACCATAGACGTAGTTTCTAGATTTAATACAACTCAAATTATTGTATGAGCATTGTAATTTATCATGGTTGTCAACTGCTCCGATGAATCATTGCTGCGAGTGAGAATGACTTTGTAATTAACTAATTGTTCAAGTCACATTAGTAATGCTAGGTCCGTATCGGATGCTGTGTATTCGTATTCATACCGTGATCTACAATCGATGTTTGAGACTAACTCACATAATCGATTCTGTTAGAACAATTTATGGAATAAAATCACGAGTTAAATCTTTTGATAAGTGATTCAGTCTGTTATATGAGAGCGATGTTAACGGATAATCGATTTTGATGCGATTTTAAAGTCGATTCTTGTATGTTTTTGTGCGCACTCCTTCGCCCTGTTCGCATATCTTCGCCGTTTAGTGGGATTCCGAAGCAATGTTACAAAAAGTATTAACACCTTTTCTTAGAACATTTAGTTCGTTCAGGAACGTTTCATTGTTTTAACATTTTTGGCTGGGCTTGAACACCTTAGAAGTATTAAAAGACACATATCTCGAATACCTATACATATATCATAATAAAAATGTTGCTCGGTTTTTAATATTTTATAAATATTTTATTCAATACATAAATTAACGTGGGTGGATCGAACTGGTTTTGGTTGATTGATGATAAATTAACGTGGATTGTACGTAGGCATAGTAAATAAGTTTGAGACAATCATTCAAGATTTATTAGTCACATTACTAACTGAAAGGCATTTTTTGTTGAAATACGAGTTGAGAATGAAATCTAGTGGTTATCGTAACAAATAGTGTAAAGCGAACATTTTTATTTTAAAAACAAAGTGTGAAACGAACCGTATACAAAATATCAACTCAACGCCTCAGCGTGTCGATCGCCACCCTTCGGGGTGTGCACAAAGAATGTAAAAAATAAAGCGCTTAGTCTTCATTGTCTATGTCGCGACTGTCTATGCTTGTAGGGTGGGTCCGTGCATGTGTGTGATTGCTGATGTGTTGGCGTGTATGTGTGTGTTATAGGGTCGCGGTGCTCATGACGGCTGACGATTCGACCACGCCCAAATAATAATTGTTTGTACACTTGCTCTTTCATTTGTTTTCATGTTTATGACGGTTTGTTGGTCTTGTAATTGATTTGTCTTAGATGTCTTGATTGGAACTCCGAGATCAAATAACTTAATTATTGTTCTGTTCGAACATGTATTTGAAATCTACTTACTTAATTTGAAAACAGAATGTCTAGCTCACTACGTACAGACGTAGGTAGTTAGACAAAAGTAGATTTTTATTTTATTTTAGAGTATGAAAATTAAAATTAGAGTTAAAATTAACTATGAAACGTTTAGTAGTACGTAAAGTAACTATATGGAAAGTATGTGTATTTACCTAAATAAAGAAATTAATTTCGATTAAAATATAAAAATACACAAAAATATTTAAAATGCAAAGCTAAGCCCCCTCCGTATACCTACGCACACATTTATGCTTTTGTGTTACTGAATATGTTTTTTATTCAATTTATCAATCCAGGCAGATGGCCGACTACTTATAAACACCTTTTGTAAATCACCCGCCTATTTATAGGGTTACATCATTATCACATGCACAGTTAAAAATTAAAATGGCTGAATAAAGTTTATACGGCAAAATGTCATAAAAAAGTAAACGTTTTGTTAAACATGGCCCCGTCCAGCTCTTATTTATCATTCCGGTTTGAACATGCATAATGTTGAGAATGAGAAAATTAGTTTCAATGTAATCAATAAAATAAATAATGCTGCAAAATTCACAGTAATAATGTTTTATGTCTATCGTGGTGACCCTTATTTCGGTAGGATCAGAAAATAACTTTAAAATTGCTAAAGAAAAATAAAATGTTGCAGGACATCTGCTACGATCTACGGTATAGGTAGCCCTGTAATAAGCGATGTTAAATAGCAAGGTATATTTTACATACATCCAAATTAGAAACAAGTGATTGCAGAACACACAAAAACGAGTCCCTTCGCGGGAATCGAACCCTCTTAAATCTTACCTCGCAGGCGGATATTCAACCGCACCACAGTTATAATTCAAACTTTTATAACCAATGCCGCAAGAAAATACTATCATTTGAATATAAAAACATTAAATCTGTTGTTGACACTCTGGACATCACTTGTAAAATAGTTAACAAAACCGCATTGGGTAGGTACCTATATCACTGTTATCCATATTTACTGTAGGTACATATTATCATTTATTATTTATTTATTTATCTTAGCCGACCCGTCCGCGGCTTCGACCGCTGTAGTTTTTTTATACCTATGGACGATTCGGCCTAGCCGTTTCCGAGTTTTAACGAGACTAACGAACATCAATTCATTTTTATTTATATATAACCTTAAATACAAGATGTAAGAATGCTAGGTTAATGCAATAAATTGTATTTAATAGACAATTTAATACTCCTTAAATGAAAGTTAAAAAAATATGAGTCACCATACATTTTATTTACACAAAATTACATAAAGAAAAAAAACTGCTGATCTCTCCTTAAAACAAAAATAGGAAACATGAAATTTTTGAACTTTATGACGATTTTCTTGAATTTCAATACTTCGTATTACCTCCTCGTGCTTCCATTACTGCGTTTACGCGGTTTGGCATGCTGTACACCAAGTTCCTTATACGATTTTGGGGAATATTCTCCCATTCCTCTTTGAGAGCAATTTTGAGCTCAGGAAGCGTGATTGGGGGAGGGTTTCGTTGTTTTGCGCATCTCCCTAGCTCGTCCCAAGCATGCTCGATCGGGTTGATATCCGGGCTGCGCGCTGGCCACTCCATACAAGTAATGTTCATCTCTTGAAGGTAGTCATTCACAATCCTACCTGTATGAGGTCGGGCATTGTCATGCATAAATATAGCATCCTCACCCAAATTGACCATAAATGGACCAAAGTGTTCGTTGAGGATTTCTTCCACATATCTTACGCTAGTTAAAGAGCCGTTTTCTATGATCACCAGCTCTGTGCGACTTTCAGAGGAAATTCCGGCCCACACAAGTACAGACCCACCACCGTAGGCTACTTTTTCTTCGATGCATGCTTGCTTGAATCTTTCCCCTGGTCTTCTATACACTCTGTGTCTTCCATCGTGCTTGTAGAGCATAAATTTTGATTCGTCGGAGAACATAACTTTCGACCAATCTTCAATACTCCAATTTACGTGGTTCTGGGCATATCTTAGTCTTGAAATACGATGGCCACGCTCCAGTTTAGGGCCGTTTGCAGGTCTAAGGGGTTTTAAGTTAGATTCAGCAAGCCGACGTCTTACTGTCCATGCACTTGGGTTACTTCCTCAGAGGCGTCGAAACTGATTTGTGAGTTCAGTTCCTGTGAGAAAGCGATTTCGAAGCATGGTGTTCACCAAGTATCGGTCTTCTCGTGCTGTTTTGAGTGGCCAGCGCGCAGCCCGGATATCAACCCGATCGAGCATGCTTGGGACGAGCTAGGGAGATGCGTAAAACAACGAAACCCTCCCCCAATCACGCTTCCTGAGCTCAAAATTGCTCTCACAGAGGAATGGGAGAATATTCCCCAAAATCGTATAAGGAACTTGGTGTACAGCATGCCAAACCGCGTAAACGCAGTAATGGAAGCACGAGGAGGTAATACGAAGTATTGAAATTCAAGAAAATCGTCATAAAGTTCAAAAATTTTATGTTTCCTATTTTTGTTTTAAGGAGAGATCAGCAGTTTTTTTTCTTTATGTAATTTTGTGTAAATAAAATGTATGGTGACTCATATTTTTTTAACTTTCATTTAAGGAGTATTAAATTGTCTATTAAATACAATTTATTGCATTAACCTAGCATTCTTACTTTCCGAGATTTTTTGGATTCTTTGAGTGACCCGGATTCATTGCTCTCGAGTGTATAACCTATAGGTATAGATAAATTAACCGTTGCTAATTTCTTCTACTTGATTATTTGTTTGTTACATTTCAGTTTACGAGTGTAGGGTAGACTGGGTACGGTTGAAACATTTTGGCATTTATCATGCATAGCATCGGGATTTGTTATGTGAGCGATATCGGAAACATACTAAATAAAAGACCTTATATTTGTCTACAATAGGGCAATATTACTTAAGGTCAATGTATAGTCATTTCTGAGAAAAATCAAATTTAAAAAAAAAAGTTTTTTGTTTCAACCGTCCCCATGTCAGGGTCGGTTGAAACAGTGTCTGGGGTCAATTGAAACACATACAAATAATACAAAATATAATCAATTATTATCTTTTATTAACATCTTTCGAATGGTAGTGGCACAGTTGACTATCACAATAGTCTTTGACTATATTTATAATCGAACATTGTTTTTAATCAGCCTTATATTAAGTACAACTTAAACTAAATTATAATGAGATGTTGGTAGCGACAATTCTTTGGCTATACTTATAATCTATCATTCTTTTATCAGCCTTCAGATTAATATTAAGTATAACAACATCTAATTATTATTTAGTTTAAGTCCCTATGACTTGAACTAATTTTTTTTTTGCCTTTTTTTCTGCGGCTGTTCTCAACGAAGAACCCCATTTATATGTCGGCTTGACCTTTTATACCTTTTGTCTTCCTTTGGCGTACCCTCGGTATCTAAAAAACAAGAAAGTTTAATAAATAAACTGTTTCAACCGTACCCAAAAAAAATGTTTCAACTGTCCCCACCACCCATCTTTGTAAAAAACGGTTCATAGTAAGAATGTCAGTAAATGTTAATAAAAACTAATCATACTACGATATTGGACAACCTTTAATTGAACTGTAACAAAACTATCAATACTCTAACTATAAAGGAAATCTAAATAATTGCAAAAATGTAGACATCGAAATACTTACTTTGCCGTTAAAAAACACAATGGGGCCTCCTACAGACAAGCACACCGCCCGAAGAGTGAAGCAATACTAAAATTCATGTTTCGCCATGTCGACCGCTTCGTTCTCCCCTTGTACCCCTCCCCCCATCGCGCACTATTCACAAGTTATTCACTTTGTTTCAACCGTCCACCGTTTCAACCGTACCCAGTCTACCCTATTAACTCGATAGCGATAATCACTGAACAAATTAGCTTATTTTACTACCAAGCTTAATGAGATTTAATTTACAACTTCATTTCGATATAATTACAACTTCTCAATATTTGTTATTTCAGTCGTTTATAGTCCGGTGCAATTTTTCTTTTTAATATAAATTGATTGCAAGCTAATTGTTGTTAAAACTCGTTAATTTTAAAATCAATAAGTAGGTATAGTTTTACTGAAATGTATTGCACAGTTAATGAAGTTATTCATGGTTTTATTTAATAGGTATGGTTTTATTATGTAAGTAGGTACTCGTAAAATATTTCGAAGTTTAAGCTTGGTTGCTACATTTTGTGAAACTTTATACTAATGTAAGTATAACCATAGAAAACGGAATATTACAGTAGGTTATAATATCTTAATCAGGAATCCACTGCCTTATTTCTTATTTGCCTTTGTTCAGGTCCAGGTCTTTATTGCTTCAAATTGTAGATAGACTCAAAAAATTAAATAAATACGAGTACTTATATGTACCTAAATAATGAGTAAAGTTTCGAGCTTACTACGGGGCTAGATGTCGTTGTGTCAATTGTCCAGCAATATTTATTTATTTATTTATATTCATTAGTTTATCTGAAATTTTTTGAAGTCAATATAATTATCAACTTTTTTTACTAGTAGGCCGGTCAATTTAGACATAAAAATGAGGGTGAACATTAAGTCCCAACAAGCTGAATTTCTGTGAAATTGTTCAAAACATAATTATAAACAATGTCTAAAAGTTCCCCATCATTACCCATTAAGGAAAAAAAGTTATTCAAGGTCAAAGGTAAAAATAATGAGATTTTCGCGATTTTCAGCAAAACGGTAAGTTTTATCATAAGAGTACCTGAGAACTAATTGTAGATCATAAAATTATCTATAAAAATGTATCAATACTTTTTTCTTACAAGCCACCGTTTCTGAGATATAACGATTCAAAAAGTTATAAAAGTTGGCATGAACAAATTGTCAAGGCCGGTCGTGCTCTAATATTGAATCACAAACAATGGAGGATTCGTTTCGTTCCGACAAAGTATCATGCGATACATCGCTATTGACGCAATTTAATAACTTTTTGAACATTTCATTTCATTTTGAAAACAATTTTTATAACTTTTTGAACCGTTATATCTCAGAAACGGTGGCTTGTAAGAAAAAAGTATTGATACTTTTTTATAGATCATTTTATGATCTACAATTAGTTCTCAGGTACTTTTATGATAAAACTTACCGTTTTGCTGAAAATCGTGAAAATCTATTTTTTTTTACCTTTGACCTTGAATAACTTTTTTTCCTTAATGGGGAATGATGGGGAACTTCTAGACATTGTTTATAATTATGTTTTGAACAATTTCACAGAAATTCAGCTTGTTGGGACTTTCTGTAACTTAGAATGTCTAATTTGACCGGACTATAGTGAAATATAATACTGTGGACTCTCCCATCGTCTGTGCTCGCCTGCACTCGACACACAATGCACGGGTACCGAAGGGTTCCGTATTGTTTGCAAATATTTTGAAAGCGCCATTTCATACGGTATATTAGCCCAGCACTGCGCGTGATAGACCGACCGTCTTCGCGTCATCATTAGGGATTGTAGGGGCGGCCCCTACTGTGGAAGTGTTTACAATGAAACCACTGAATATTCAATGATAATACGAGTATCATTCGAGTGCTTTAGTAGCTTGTTAGTGTGGGTAAAGAATTCAAATAGAAAGACAATCTGAGCTTACATTCGCACCTTCGGTAGAACAAGAGCCGAACTACCAAATTTTCGAAAAAATACTTTTAATACGTTTTAATATTTGATTGAATTTAAATAGTACGATTTCTATCATACAATGTACCAATGAGTTAGTAAGCACTTATGTTTATATCAATGAGCCAATTTAATACGAGTATCATTCGAGTGCTTTAGTAGCTTGTTAGTGTGGGTAAAGAATTCAAATAGAAAGACAATCTGAGCTTACATTCGCACCTTCGGTAGAACAAGAGCCGAACTACCAAATTTTCGAAAAAATACTTTTAATACGTTTTAATATTTGATTGAATTTAAATAGTACGATTTCTATCATACAATGTACCAATGAGTTAGTAAGCACTTATGTTTATATCAATGAGCCAATTCAAACTCTAGCTAATAAAGAGACAGACATTAAAAACTATTATATCCGGGGGAAATATGATTAAAGAATGTTCTAATTCAAATTCCTATCAAATTTCCGGTTACATAGCGGAGCAGAGATATTATTTGGAATGAATGATTCAAGATAACATAATTAATAAACTAGAGCCGGTTATATCCATAATTTTATAACAAATGTTTGCAGCATTCCATAAAAACTAAGCGTGTATAATTAGATAATGATTAAATAGCAGAAAATGAATCCAATTAGTTGTATAAAAAGTATTATGTAACGTGTGATGATAAGTGGGAATAAAGCACGAATAAAGTGATTATTGTGTTGTAGGCGGGCGCGGGCGGGTTGGCGCGCGAAACTACCCTAAGGGTATTTGGTTATTGTCTTGTTTATTTCGCAATCATCTTTAATAGCTAATAAAAGTTTGACCGCGACATAATTTATAAAATATTAGACGTGTGGGATTCAACAGTTTATTGTAAACGCTTCGGGCTGCGGTGGTATCAAACAACCATGCGCTGTTCGCTTGACCTTAGCGATTTATAAAAACCATTTACAGACAAATAAGCGATTTGTATGTATGGAATCATACTTGGAAATGTAAGTGACATTGATACACTTAAAATATGGTTATTGAAAAACAAACCACGAATAAAATGTGTTTCGATTATTAAAGATGAATAACAATATCCCAAGCTGAATTGTGATTCGTTAAAGATAAAATGAAATTAATTTACAGTAATTTATAATACTTGACCAACGCTACCAATAAAATATAAAAGAGCATGCTACCGACGGAAAAAGTATCAGCTTACACTTGGGCAATAAAAATATCAATATCTAATGTTACGAACTAGCTTGGGGCCTATTTTATGTATAATTCTTGACTATTATACCCGGCCATTTAGGTTAATTTATCAGTATATAGTATTTATATAGTATTTATCAAATTCTCAATTAACTTTTTTCCCCACTTTGCAATCTATTCCGCATTCAACCAATTAATGTCATAATGACTGACAGTCAGCTTCACATAACTTCGAAGTTAATTTATATCCTCCAATAAAACAATTCTTCAAACTTGCCCGCAAAAAAGGTCTCGTTCTATTCAAGTCTGAATGACATAATACCAGACGGGGGCTCAGGACAAAAGTCCCAACGCAACACACTAAACAGAGATACTAAAAAAAACATATAATGAAACCATCTGGCTTTACCCTCAGAGCATAGAAATTCTCGACCGTTCCCAAAAAATCGATATTTAAAGTTAAGTACCAACCAATACTTTACCAAACAATGCTGCAGAGAAACAAGAATAAGGAACCGAGACGACGGAACTGGACATTTTAATTTACGATCTATTTTTTCTATCGTCCAAGATGAATCTTCGTCTTTTGTAATGAATTGAAATATGGAGTTCTGACTGGAACCGTTTTTGTTCGTGCCTACTGGGAAACGGACTTCACAAGTCGATGGACGTTTATAGGACGCCCGTTAGCTCTTGTTTATGCGGGATCGTGTTACGAGAATTCTTTGATAACAGTTTGTTGTCTCGTGTCATTGTGTCGCGCTATTGAGCAGGCGTGCGCGGGAGTGGCGCGACCGCAGGCCTCCGCGACTGCAGGGGGCTCTCATTATGGACTAATGACAATCGGAATGTCTCACCGTATCAATAACAGACAGGGCGGTGATGACATTCATAAGCTAACAATGTATGAATTAAGTTATTTAAGCAAACTTACCGGTATGCGTCCGTTTGTGAATCTTGAGGTTTTCCGATCTGGCGAACACTTTTCCACAGCCGGGAAAAGGGCAGGGGAAGGGTTTTTCTCCCGTATGTACTCGTATGTGGTTCACTAGCTTGTATTTCGCCTTGAAAGGGCGGCCGTTCCTCGAGCAGCCCTGCCAGAAGCAGGCGTGCGTGGTGCACTCCGGGCCGCCCACGTGCTCCACCGTCAGGTGAGTCACGATCTCGTGCATGCTGGAGAACAGCTTGTTGCAGAGCTTCCTCGGCGGCGGCTGGTCGGGGTCCTGCCACTGACAGCGCATGTCCCGCCGCGGAGGCGCGCGCACGTAGCGCAGGAAGGCGTGCGGCGCGTGCGCATGGCTGTGCGGCACCAGCGGCGCGCCTCCCTGGTAGTGCACGTCACCGCGCCAGTCCCAGCTCTGCTCTATGGGCTGCTGCGGGAACAGCTCGCCGCAGCCGCCGTACTCTCTGAGATAGCCAGGTTGGTAGGAGTGCAGCGGGTAGGGCTGGTAGTGCGAGGGGTGGTGGGGCGGCGGGGGCGGCGGCGGATGCGGCGCCGCGGCCGCGTGCTGCGCCCTCACCCCGCACCCCCCCTGCGGCGACATCTTCAGGCCATAGGACGCGAGGTGAGCGTGGTTGGTCTCCAGAAACGCGTTCATGGCGGGGGAGGCCGACGCCGGCGCATAGCCCCATTCGCCCGCCACCATCCACGCGGCGGGCGCGGCCCGCGAGGTTGCTCGCCAATGCTGAAGTCACTGACGATCAACAAATCTTGCTGCGATCACCTTGCTTCCTGCATTTATCCTTCACCTCCTTTCGATGAAATTGATGGCGTCACACCTGTAAATAATAAAGCGTGTAAATCGGTACCCTGATTTGCGATTTATACTGCGCCTGATTCAAAACCCTTAGTTGAATTTTCGAGACAAATTCAAAACCATATCTCAAAATAATAACATACATTCGTGCAGCCATAACCGACGTTGAACGTTTATACAAAAAAAATGTGAGCCAGGTACTCTTGGACATAAAATTAAAGTGTGGGTAAATTTATAGGACACTTTTATACGACTGAGACAAAAATTTCGATTGTATTCGTGTATATTTAATTTTACTTTATTTGTTAGGCAGGCTGGTCCAATCTCTTTTATAGTCGAGGTTTAGCATCGATAATTTATTAAAATAGGTTTATGAATGTAGAACCTGTTTGAGCAGAGATCATGCGACAGAAGGACTAGCCTTTTATTGCTGGTAGTTTTGTCCCTTCTTAATTATTGAATTTTAACCAGTTTCCAGCGTCGAAGAAAAAGCTTTTACAAAAGATTAGGAACTTATTTATGTATGTACCAAAAATAAAATAAACTTATAACGCTCGGAAAAATAAAGCACATTCCTGCATGTCATAGATACCTATAGGTACATAGGTATTTAATTATTTCACACAAACTTATCTATCATTAGTCATTACATTACAGGTTGCACCCAATTCAATGGAGAAGGCAATTACATATATACCTATAATATATTTTATGTAGGTAGGTAGGTAGGTGAGGTGCCCTATGGAAAAATCTTGGCGTCGTGAGTTCTAACCTGTATTTTATGAACGCTTTCATAGAAACTTTTACACCTATACCTATATTGAAACGGATAATGTAAAAACCATAACAAGTTTTTCCGCTCGCTGTTTGTGGGCATTCAGGGGCTATGTTTTTATAACTGTATCTTTTAAAAGTGTCTCATTCATTCTGTTCACATTTTAGTTGTCTAACGCCTACCTATAAGTTTTTTTCAGTTAGGTACTTGTCCTTATTAATCTATTGATAAACATTGTTAGTTTTCCCAACTTTGTTAAATAAATAAATAAAAGCAAAAAAATAAAAACAAGCTCTATTTGAAACCCTTCAGAACTAATCCCCGCATCGCGCCCCGTATCCTGCAAATCTTCAACTGTCAATCACAACTGTACATTTTTTTGTGGGCGTCTACATAATCGCATTACTATCGAATAATGTTGTTTATATATTGTTTAAAACACTTCATCGTCGGTGAAGCGAAGGCTCTACCTGGGTGAAACAATGTCTCCTTTCAGATTCCCATCTAATCTGTACATTATCTAACGGACTCCCGCCGAGTCACCGCTGGCTCACAAAGCAACGGGTTGACAGATCTGTACGGACAGTCATCGCCCAATAGGATTACAAAAATCAGCTTTTCCAAATTCAAATTCATTCCATTTTCAACCTTGTTTATTCGCAAAAATGTAATTTAGACATCTGCGTTAAGCAGCTGTCGTGTAAACATTTTCAAGTTTTATGGAATTAGTTTTAATCTCATTAGATGAGCCTATTGAAGATTACATAGCGGTAAAGAAATTATGGATCTTGCTTTTTTCTTTTAACGGTTCTTGTTGATATTTAAAAAAATGTTTTATCAGTAGGTACTTTTTGTAACGGATCGTCGTTATTTAATTTAACAAAAAGCTAATTTTAATAATTGAATATTTAGAAACAAATATAAGGTTAGTAAACATATTTATGAGGTATTTATTTATTTCTAGGCTAGTTTGTAGCAGATTATAATAATTTTTATTAAGTAAAAAAATAGTACATATTGTATTTAGCTAACCTATTGAAGAAGCTTATCCATTCCCAAACGCAGCTATTCATGTATTAAAATATTGGTATTGTTCTGCCAGTGTTAAATTATATTGTCCCGTCGGAAATGTTGCGAAGACAAATCTAACAAATCAAATCCCATATACCTAAATAAGATAGTTAGATAGAGGCCAAGATAGTAGAATAATACTAGAGCTAAGTAAATGTTTTAAGACAAATCGGCTTTTTAAAAGTATATTAAGATTAAATTAATTAATCAAATATTTTTCAGGAAATTGACGAAATCAAAGCGGATTAAAAAAATAAACTTGCGTATTATTCCCAAGTATATTAAGATTAAATTAATTAATCAAATATTTTTCAGGAAATTGACGAAATCAAAGCGGATTAAAAAAATAAACTTGCGTATTATTCCCAAGTATATTTAAAACTACTTTAAATTGTTAACAAAATATTAAAAATGTTAACTGATAGTGTATTTTATTTGTTCGTTTGTATTTTCCTAGTTAAAAGAATCAATACTTTTGCAATAATCCAGCGGGTAAGCTTAAAGCTTTAGGTACCTAGTCGTTAATCCAATATTGTTATGTTGGAAGTTTGATAGGACATAATATAAATCAGGTATTATGTGAACTCCTGAATATCATTTAATTTGCATTCATTTAATTTAAATTCCTCTTTTTACAACACAGTATGCATTCACATCGTCCCTGTAAAAATGTACTGTTGTCAAACTATTAATAACCTGTATGATTATTAAATATCTTGATAATATACCTAATAGTTAATCAATAAGATCTTTTCTGGCGTTACTTTGATAAAATTAGAAATAAATACTTACTAAGTTTATCTAATCTATAATAATTCTAAAATTTATAACAAGTTACTTAATATATTTATTTCAAATAATATTATTATATTTAATCGGACCAGCGAGCGGTTCCTGAGATAAGTTCGTTCCAACAAACGAACTTTTCAGCTTTAATGTTTTTTATAGATTTATTACTTTTCAGCTTTAATGTTTTTGTAGATTTATTTAGACTAGCAGCCCCCGCGAACTTCGTCTCGCCATATACTTTTATTTGCAACTATATCCATACTAAATTTCATCCAAATCGAATTATCCTGCGTAAGCATATATTTTCCCGCGGAAGCATTTAATTTTTACGCGGTAAAAAGTCTCTCGCCATATACTTTTATTTGCAACTATCTACATACTAAATTTCATCGAAATCGAATTTTCCCACGCAAGCATTTATTTTCCCGTGGAAGCATGTATTTTCCGCGGTGAAAAGTCTCTCGCCATATACTTTTATTTGCAACTATCTTCTGCATACTAAATTTTATCTAAATCGATTTTTTCCGCGTAAGCATATATTTTTCCGCCGAAGTATGTATTTTTCCGCGGTAAAAAGTATCCTATGTTAGGATTAGGATATTACATTACATTGACTCCCCCCGTACCCCAGTGACGCTTACATGGAGTCTACATCGCATGCTGGCTAGCTGAGCGCGGTGAGCGACAACCTCGCGACTTTTTTCTAATACTTGCATTTTTAAACTCGTGATATCTTCCGAATGAAATGTCCGAATTGAATAATTCAAAAAGTTATGAAAAGGTATTAAAGCCGTCTTGAATATAAAGTAATTTATTTTGATAAGGATTAATACCAAGGTACAAATGAAGACCCTTTCAAGAGACGGCATATATAAATTAATATTTTAGAATAAAAAACTGCTTACTGTGACATAACTATAACATTTAGACATATGCTGTCGCGACATTTTTTGTAGATAATGATGAGTTCTGCAAAGTCGTAGTACATGATTTTGTTCTATTATCAATAGTTTTCGCAGCGCACGCGACGTAAGGAATTTTTCAGGTCATTTTTTTACACCTTATGTTACATTATTGGAGTTTTAGTAAGGATCCCTAATTTTTTTAAAAATATAATATAGCCTATGTTACTCGGGGATAATGTAGCTTTCCAAAGGTGAAAGAATTTTTGAAATCGGTCCAGTAGTTTCGGAGCCTATTCGTTACAAACAAACAAACAAACAAACAAATCTTTCCTCTTTATAATATTAGTATTAAATGAAAAATATAAATATTTTAGTTGTGTCGGAACGGATTTAATGTTCTTGATGATTTAAAGCAGATAATAAAGTTGAGTTGTATTCTTGTTTTTCTTTTAAAACTTACAATGACCCTGTACTTAATTCTAATGCATAGAGTTTATCATTAACCTAAATAAAAGCGTACCTAATGTAATAAACGATTTAATATTTAGACGAGTGCATTAGGTATACATATATTACAAAGGAGTGTATTAGATAGTGGACAGGAGTATTTATATTTGATGCCTACTTAGAGCTTTTTAAACCTAATAATTAAGGCTTACTTTAGAATTAGACGGTTTGGATTTAGTAATATAGCAAGGGTACCTATGTCTTATTTGATTTAAAGACAATAAAACACACACAAACTTTTATAACAAGTTCTTCTAATCTAACGTTGCATAATTAATAATCATATTTTGCATCTTTCAATCAGAAAATACCTAATGATAACTCAAAATAAACTTGGCCCACGTTTATTTATGTAAGTATAGCCAATGCTGTTTTATATCTCATCTTTGATAATTTGAGTTTTATTTGAATTTGAATGATATGACTTGTAGAGTGTTTGTAAACATTTTTGGAAATTACGAGTAAGTTATTGGATAATAAGGTCCAAAAAATAAAGGTCGGAAATAAAGGTTCTTTTTTATGTTGGTAAATTATTCATATAACATAATATGAATAATTTACAGAATGTTCCATTCTGTTATGTATGAGACTAACCTTAATTAGAGCCGAAAATATTCAATCAGCTTCAGCAACTAGAAACTGACAAACACAACACACAGTTCTAACAAGCACGGAAAAATATCACTTCACTGAACTATAAACGGTACAAAATATATTTCATTATCCTCATGAAAATATCAATTTATTATCACAGACGTTATGAATTCGTTTCACAAATATTGGATTGTTTTTGGTGTAAATGTCACGGATTTTTCTCGAAATGTTGAAAAGCTTCGCGACATGTGTCCTGTGACTCCGCTGAGAAGCTCAGCATGACTGCGGGCTCCCGCGTTGACGCCCCTCGGACGGCCGACATACTGCTTCTTAGAAAATATTTAGTGCGGGCCCAGCGAAGGCGCGAACGCAGCCCTGCGCTAGGGCGGGACGCACACAACTTTTTCACCCAATCATGCCGCTTCGCTCCGCAAACGGACACAACCATCCATCTCTCTCCTACACGCGCAACGCACGCAACACTGAAAGAGCGAGAACATTTATCCGAGCTTTTGTCGTAATAACGAAGAAAACTTCTTTGTATTTGTGTCGTAATGTGTTCACTTTATCAGATCCACGTTGAAAGCTCGCTGTTAGCTTTCGAGGGCGCCATGTCGAGGCTTCTTTTCTTGCGGATTGCGTTTCTTGCGGGAGTGAAAGGAATGGAAGATAGCCGGAAAATGTTTTCTGCTAATGTATTTTCCTTTGGGAAGAAAAACACATGTTGTCGCTTTTAATTTAAGAGGCCTTTTACCGGAAATCGCGAAATTGTTCGGTTTTCTCGTCCTAATTCTATGGTTTACGTTAGTTGTTTGATATTACAATTACATCTTTATAATAGTTCGTTTTCTCCTCTACAAAAGTAGTAAGAAACATTTTAGATAACTTGTTTATATATTGAGTAATAATCATTCTCCGGATACATGTTTCGTAAAAAACGCTCGAAGACCTGTTTTCTTAGCTCTAATTTGTAGATTCTAACGAATATGGGCGATCAAACTAATTTTTATTATGTTACGTATATCCTATTCTTCATTTAGAGTAGAGTACATTTTCGTTAAATGCTTTTATTCTAAAGATATACCGAATTTAATATCGACCGAAAATGCTTCGAAACAAACCTCAATAACTCCGAAGTTCTAAATCAATGGGACGTCATATTTATATCAAAATATTTATCAACATTTGCTTAAACTATGATATTAATTTTAATTTGTAGAACGGTTTTGGTAATTTTTTATGAATAAAATAAAACTACCATAATTTAGTAGTTTTTTCATTCCGCCGGCTTTTTCCATTTAGTACCGCGCGAGCGCTTGTCGAGGTCGGACCTATGTCGGTTGTTCTTGAATAAAATATAGAAATATTTCGTAAAATGTCAGTGTGTGGGACTGTCAATTGCTGTAAAAACGCTGTTAGTGTGCGTGTATGTGTTATTGCGATACTACGACCGACATAAGTTGATCCGTTGATAACGATCAATTGTTATTTTTATTGATAACGATCAATTATTGTTGTTGCTGGCCTAAGAATTGTACCACTTGTTGCTGGCCTAAGAATTGTACCACATCATTGTCATCTTGTTTAACCTTATTTATTTGGAGGTTATGCTGTAGGATGTGGATTGCATATCTAAAGTTATCTATCCTAATTAAAAAACAACAAGGCAACTTTTTTTGGTGAAACCGTACAACGACTAAATGTAATTATGCCTATGATTTTTTTAGATTATGACTAACTTGCCGACCCGCCGACAGCTGCGCTTGCGTTTTTACGTTATTTACTAGTTTATGTTTTATAGCCTTTTTCGATCATTTTACTATCCAATACTGAAATCATATTTTAAATCGGACCCGCGGTTCCTGAGTAGCACGTTCAAACAAATAAACAAGCAATCTCCTCAGCTTGATAATTGTAGTATAGATTTCCATAATATTTATTACAAAGAAAATATTCCGTAATTTTTTGTTCTTATTTTTACCGAGTATCCAATATGTAAACAAAAAATAATGTACCTTTCTAATAAATATATTATTTATTGTAAACATTAAATATGTACCTTTCTAATAAATACAGGGCGTCCCAAAGTTATGGGCCATGGAGGGGAAGTACCTTAAATATCGTAGATAGTGAATTTTGCTCAAACAAGACTTCATTTTATTTTTAAAAGTTAGTAATTCTGCATTCATTGATTTTCTAAAAATTACTTGCTTTGTCTGGGAATCGAACCGACTTACATGTAGAAAAAAAATACTCGATTTTTATGATACCAATCGAAAGAAAAGCTAAAAAATAATAACTCTGCTTAAGTAACATAGTATTTTAAAAGAAAGGAACAACGTGAAATTAATTATTTTAATCAAATAAAAAACATGAAACATTTTTTTTTGTAAATTAATTAATTAAATTACTTACTTTTTAAAATAAAATGAAGTCTTCTTTGAGCAAAATTCACTATCAACGATATATATGGTACTTCCCCTTCATGGCCCATAATTTTGGGACGCCCTGTATATAAAATAACACCCCTATTCACGTTCCCACTGCTGGGATAGGGACTTCTCTCTTGACGAGATAGATTAGGCCTTAATTCACCACGCTGGCCAAGTGCGGGTTGGTTTTTTAGGGTTCCGTAGCCAAATGGCAAAAACGGAACCCTTATAGATTCGTCATGTCCGTCCGTCCGTCCGTCCGTCCGTCCGTCCGTCCGTCCGTCCGTCCGTCCGTCCGTCTGTCCGTCCGTATGTCACAGCCGTTTTTCTCGGAAACTATAAGAGCTATAACGTTGAAATTTGGTGAGTAGATGTATTCTGTTAACCGCACTAAGATTTCAGAAAATAATTGAAAAAAAAATCATAAAATTTGGGGGTCCCCATACATAGGACTGAAATTTAAAAACTTTTTTTTAATCCAACCCATACGTGTGGGGTATCTATGAATAGGTCTTCTAAAATCATAACAATGTTTCTAAAACCATTTAATTCTAAACTTAATAGTTTGGACGTGAGACTCTTCCAAAGTGGAAAACAGAGTGTCCCCCCCCCCTCTAATTTCTAAACTAAGAGGATGATAAATCTAGAAAAAATATATATTATACATAACCATAAAAACTAACAACGAAAATTGGTTTGAACGAAATCTATCAAGTAGTTTTTTTATAATACGTCATAAACTATTTCATATAAACAATTGCTGCGGAAGCCTACATGGGCGAGTCCGACTCGCACTTGGCCACTTTTTTTAATATATAAATGAAATATTTTCAATAAGTTCGTAATAAAATAAAAATAAATATAAAGTTCGAAACTACAAAGATAATACCTAAACATAATGATAATAACATGGTATATTTCGTTAACGAAACTTTTATTTATTCAAACACAAATATACCATCTAACAAAACAAGCAACTTAAATATATATATAGGTAATATAATTTATTTGTTTTGTTATAATTAGAATTTGTATTTAGTCCGTTCAATTTAGACTTTCGAACTTACATAAAGTCCCAACATTCGACAAAAAAAACATTTAATTACAAACCTACACATCAAATTTCAGAAGAATCGGTTTAATAATGAGCCCATAAGATGAGATGAATGAGGACATTTAACTTCAATAAGACTATTTTCAGTTTTATTCTTATTAGATAATTATTAATCATGAATGTTTTAATTTAAAATTATGTACTTAATTGATTTCAAATAATCAATCAGATTTAAAATGAATATTGATATTATTAAGATAAAACATAATTGATTCAAATATTGAAATAAAAATATCCGCCATTTTGAATTTAGGAAAATATATTAAACACCTATCAATTAAATAAAAACATTAATATAATAATTATTTCAGAATGAAACTGAAAAAAATCCACTCAATAAAATGGAATTTATTCGATGCCATTTTCTACAGATCTAAAATAATTATTAGTATATTTGTATGTTTTAGATCGACGAAGTATCAAGATCATTTAGTATTTTTCATAGAATTCGCGTGACGCGCCGGTCACGTGGTGCATAAAATATCCAATTTCGCAAAACTTCAAAAATTTAACAGGGCTCTTAATACGTGTCACGCTGTGAACCGTGACGCGGTTACACGCTCTACAAGACATATTTCGCGGTAACTTTTATTAGGAATTATAAAAGGTTTTGCTGGTAAATAAATCAACGGAGCCCTATGAAATATAGATTTTATATAAACAAACATTATATTCCATTAAGTGCCTAGCTGGTTTTAATAAAATCTAGAAAGAAAGTTCACGAAGGCAATAACGTCTCTAATATCAAATTAGTATATAGGTACCTGATGATATATTTATTCATAATTAAATATGTGACTATTAAATAAAAATAATTACCTATAGGTACATTACCTATATTTAGGTACAATTATCACACCCTTAGTAGGTAATTCCAATAACTTTATTACTTTATTATGATTTTATTAGAACTTAATTAGGGTAATTTGCAAGGAAAACCTCTAATTATGAAAAAGACTAATGAATAATTAAAATGTGCATTCATTCACGCAACCATTAAAATTCCATAAAATAGGTGAATATGTTACGTTGAAACTATCAAAGGATTTTGAGCCCTATCTATACCAGACTCTTAGATAATATTTCAAATGGATGTCGCCAAATAATTACCCCATAGAACGGGCATGTAAGTTCAGTACGTACAGACAGCTATAACCTGCGCACATATAGAAGCGAATTATAAATGGCGTCCGCTCGCATGCGTTCTCGCTCACTCTCTATCGCTGTCTATACTCACACAGTGAAGTACGCGCTACAAAAAAATAGTCAGTCAGGCCTAATTCGCACGAGAGCTTTTTTAACGTCCGTTAAAAAAGCGTTCAAATAGAACATAATAATTATGTTCTATTTGAACGTTTTAGGCATACCCAAGTACGTGTTCACACGTCGGCGATTTTAGAACGCGACGCTTTTTTATCGAGCAGTGTTGCATTTTCAACGAAAAGTGCTGGTAATAGGCCGTATGAAACTTTTATTATTATTCACACTATTAAAAAAACGCCGGCGCTGCGATTAGTACGATGAGTATTAGTAGAAATATTCCAATAATTCGTCAAATCTTGTATACTTGTCGAATCTTCGTACAGTGTCACAAACTGTTATTTTAAGTATCTCTGTTCATTCAGAGGATGTACCCAGAATGTCCTTTTTTTCTTTCTTCTTCTAGCAACACAAATCGCTATAGCTATAATAAAAATACTATTTAGATAATACTTAATAATACAATAATACCGTGGAAATATGCTCGAATTACAAATAATTTTGGTATTATGTTTGTATGGGAAATTCGTCGTGACGCCGGCCTGTTTGAGAAATTGTTTTGCCAACCGTACCATACCTACCCGCCGCCATTTACAGAATTCACTTTTAATTGCGCAGGTTATACTAAAGTAGACGTAGAAATGTATATTTTTATCATGCACTAATGAAATATTATATTTTATGATTGAAAAATATTATTACCTATTATTATTATTTTATTATAGACGAGCAGCTTAGATGCTGATGTGTCTATGTCACAGTGTTGGAAGGTACAGTCATTATTTATTTCTTGTCATCTGTATATCGAGATTAATTGAGTGCATGCACTGTGCGCTAACAACTCTTTGCCCCATTCTTGGCACGCCCCGTGTCGAAAGCTCGACCGATTGGCCAACTGATCTTACAACCAGCGGGGGCGGGTGAACACTTTTTATTTTTAAAAACATTACTATCAACTGCACGAAGTCGTGATTAATTTAATATATTTTTATCGTTCCTCTCACGCAATGCAGTTTTTTCGATAGTATTTCTTAGAAGTGGTTGTCCAATTAATGGTATTTTTCGCCTGTTTTCAGGTTTCTTGTTGCCATTTGTAAAATTTCATTCATGTTATGCTGCTATTTCTGGAATATAATAGTTTGTCTGTCACAGGTAGGTTCACCTAATAAATATCTAAAGTAAACTAATGTCTTGAGAAAAGAATTAAGACTCTACCCGTAGACTTTTAATTTTCTTAACTTTTAACTTTTAATTTTCACTCTACACTTACCTATTTTGAAACTAGAACTCAAATCACATCAACCTGCGAATTACCTTCCAAGTTCAAATTCAAATGCCTAACAGAATAAAATTCAAATACCTACCTAACATAATGAGATTGCATCAATTGTGCGTACAAATAAGAACAGCACGCACCATCCGTAAAACCATAAATTTATTAAACATGCACTAAATTATCAAATATCAGCAACAATAATAGAAACACAGTAGGAACTCAGGTTAAGCCGCGCCACAATGGGCCCCTGACAGCATGTTGCGGGGTTGCTAGGTATTTTATTAAAATAACGTTATTATTTATACGGGTGTTTTTCGGGAGTGATGCCAGCTACAAATTACCATGGACAATACCTCCGCGGGACACCGCCATTATTGAGTACAGCAGATGGTGGGTTGAGGGACCGTAGACTAAATATTTTTTTAAAATTGATCTTAATTATGACTAAATTAATAAAAATACTTACTTATGTTAATTAATATATCACTATTATTTAAACCAAAGCTACATAGACTGATAACAATAAATTATTGACATCAGGTAGGTAAACTACCAAGTTTTCCTAAACCATAAAAATATGCATCTACCGCTAAAATTAAATTTATAGATTTAGGGAAGATAAAATCTTAGTAAAGTAAATTCTTATAAAAGTGTTAGAAAATGCGGAAAATTGCATTTCTTACGCTCTGTTTCATCAACTGTAAAATTGAGAGTTAACCGTAAATGCATTATTCTTTTTATTTCGAACTAGATTTCCGTCACACATCTTTGCCCGCTTTATAATAGATGTCCCCAGAAATATATATATTTTCCCGCACTAAAAAGTAGCCGAAAACCCTTTTCCGGTATTCAAACTATCTCCATACCAAATTACATTTAAATCGGTTCAGTGGTTTTGGCATGAAAGCGTCCAGAAAGTCAGACTCAGTTACCTTCTCATAATACATAAGTAAGGAAACATGGATTACAATTCTAGTCATAATTCAATGAATTCTATAAAGTAGCGAAAGCGTTTTTTTAGGTTTTGGTTATTCAGGAAACAATTAAGATATAATGCGTTTCTTCATATTTTGTTACTTATCTACTATTAAATTTATACAAACAGAAGGAGGTTAAAAAATCGTAACAACTGATATTGTAATAAAAAGTAATTAACGAATCAGTTATCTATTCTTTTTAAACTCATGTGCGAGCAAAGACAAGTTTAACAAATGGAGAACAAAATATCACCTTTCTACTTTGAGTACCAACACGCGTTGAAATCTAATACATGTAAGTACCTATGCTACGAGTAAGACTATTGTGCTCTGCCTCTACAATACTCTGCAGAACAAAGGTAAAAAGTTGAATCGCGTTTAAATATTTATGCCATAAATAGATGAAAATATAAAATTACCATGAGCATTTTGTATTGAGATACGAAATCTGTGAAATAATTTATTTAGGTACAAAAGTGTCTCTTTAAAGACGATGCTTAGTTTAATCTTAGTACCTATTATAAAAGGTATACTTATCGGAAAAAGTAGGTACTAGGTCTTTTTCCACAGATCTCGGTAAAATAGTCTTATGTCCCACGTTCAGGCTTACAATTTTACAGCACAACTATTCCATGAAAAAAACCACTCCACAAGTTCATAGGTGTTGACAATCAACTTCATTAGTCAGAAAGTTAAAAAAAACCACCTGTTCACCTCTTGCCCCTAACTGTAGAGTAATTAATTCGAATCGCAGCAGAAATCCGTCGGCCGATGACTATTGATATCTCGCCTTTGCTTCGCCGACACAATCGAATACGATCGACTTTTTGTCACGATCATTCGAATCGAATTTGATTCGGACTTAATGATTTTCAACTTTTCGTGTACGAATGGTACACAGTTTGGAACGCTTCATTATCTACCAGTTTCTTGTGGAAATCGATAGTTTTTCGAACTCACTATATAAGCTAGGTACCTAGGTACTATAAAATTTAATATGAGTATGATTAGGTTATAGGTAGGGTATTTTATAGAAAACTTGTTAACGCAGTATGTGATAAGATAAAATCCCGAGGTACAAATGCCTTCCTTGTTTTATCTTTACTCCGTCTACCGACCTTGACAAGCATCCTTAATAAATGATTTCACATGCAACATCTATTCAACCCCCGCAGAGTGATCATGAAAGCGTACCGAGGTAGCAAAGTGGAACACACTCGTAAATACGTAACTAGCGGCAACTCTTGGCTTCGCACAAAGTTTGGAGTAAGTTTCAGATACTCAAGTTTTAAATATTCGCATAATTGCCCTTTTTAATGATAAATCAAACCCTGGTTGCCTGGTGATACCATACCTTATGTCTTTTTCTATGATAAAAAGCCAATTATTCTATTGAATTAGCTATATTGATGTGCAGTTTTCTTAAAATGGCGAAAATACAGTTTTCTTAAATCCAAAATACTCGCAAAGAAACCTACTCGCTTACTTTCGCAATTAGGTACTTAAGTATAGTAAAATTTGTATTACTGTAGGTATATCAGACGAGTTTTATATCATACGTTTAATTTAGTTAATATTACGTTTGTTAATTCTTTATTTTAAGACTCAAAATAAAATTTATTTTACTTTTACTAAATGCCTAACAGTCTGAAGTTCCCACTATGGAATATCGAAATATTAATAAGCCTTTTGCTCTGAACCAAATTGAGCAATTTATACGCGTCTCGATCCGTGCGTGTGCGTCCTGTAATTAGTTACAATAACATAAAAACGTTTATAGAAGGTAGCTCCTTTGATCATAAGGAGTTATGGAATATTATGCTTATATTGATATTATAAACACGAATGTTTGTGTGTTTGTTACGAGTTACCGAAAATGACTATTTGGTTTTACCGCAGTACCTAATTGAAGGCAGAAAAAATAAATTTACGGGGATTAGCTATGAAATAACTCTCAAAATTGGCATAACCGGTTTGTACATAAAACCATGAAAGTTAAGTTTTACAATAGTAACGAGTTACAACGAGAAAATCAAGTAGGTCAATCGCCAAATATTCATAAAGGCCGTCATGCGATAGTTAGGTATATCTACAGGTATAAGTATAGTTGGTTTAAAACTGAAAGAGCAAAGCATGTTGGGTAACCTAGTGCAGAACGCGGTCATTAATTTTATTACAGTCGCTTTAATGACACAAGAAACTTTAATTACTGACAAGTAGCCGAATATTTCGCTTGCATTGCGTGGGAGTACGTATGATAATCGATGATAAATTGTTCATCATAATTAATACTTAATTGAATCTTAACTTATGTTTTATTACTTTAAGCTTACCTTTCGCCCGCGGCTTTGTCCGTTTTAGTTTATTTTACTTACGAACTAAATTTTAACTCGATCGCGTTTTCGACACCACATTTCAGACGCCATGTAGGGTTAATTTAAGGAATCCTGAAAGTCATTTTTTTTATTTTGCAATTAGAGAAAGATTGCTATTCATATATAGTGAATTACTGCGCTCTTAGTACCTATACATTCTGCAGCCGTAATCATACTCATTCAATACCCATTCCTTACGATATCATTAGATATTTGAACGGCAGATTACTAATCTAAGTACTTTATATATGTCATTTATATGCAGTCTCAACCTACGCCTACGCTGAGAAAACCACCTTTAAAGCCTTACATGTAGCATTGTGTACGTCTATTATTGGATATTTTAATCAAGAGGATCAATTGTTACACGTTCTTATAAAAGAAGGTAATTAATAATAGAAGAGACCGCTGGTGTTGCCACATGCCGCAAATAAAAACTCAAATGGAAATGAAATGGAACGATTTGAAACGGTGTAGAACGTTCCGATTGTCCGTAAGCCCTTTTTGTACCAAACCGTATTTTTGATTATTTGCGGTATCAACGCCGAAAACGGCAAAAAGTCGAGTCAATAAACAAGTCCGGATAACCACAAAGTTTTTATCTGTTCATCAATAAGCAATGTTTGGAATAAATATTGATACGGAATGCCCTTAATTTATTAATGTTTTTCTCATAGCGATCTCGTTAGGTTAATAACCACACACGCAGAAGTAACGGGACTTGATTCCTTTAGAACTGTTTTTGGTTCGGAAAGAGATTCGCAAAAATCCATCCAAGTTCTGATTAAATCGGAATTTAATTAAACTAAACGAATGTATTCGTAATTTCAAATGTTACCCTAAATAAATTTTGATTTAAATTAAATAAGTAAGTACATAAAATTATAGGTTATCTATTTAACTATTTCTTATCTATGATTGAACAAAAACGAATCAAAGTCACCGCCGACCACGATCTAAAGCGACAAATTGGCCTAAAATAGTTTAAACGTTTCCGAAGACTGACCACGAGAAAGCTATTTACAAGTAATAGCTCAGTTGGTTATGCTCTGAGAACCTATTGAACACTTTTTAGAGAGTTTAAGATAAGGATAGTTTTTGTATGAGTAATTAATCGATAGATTTGTAATGAATGAGTAGCTAAATCCTTATTATGATTAAATAGTTACTTATCTAGACTAGTGTTTTAATTAAGAGATAATATCTTTGCACAAGCAATCGACCATACCTACTACACATACTGTGTGTTTTACAGGAATTTCTTGAAAAGAGAGGGGTTTTTCGGGATTCAAAATTGCCATTCCATAATGACTAGGTACCTTATTCTTTTCTGATTTATAAGGTTAAACATCAATAAAGTAATAACAATATAATAGATTTATTTACTTTTATTTCATTGAGACGGTTTTAGTAACAGTGAGACTGTTGGGCCAAAATTAAGCTTTGCTATGATCAAAATAGCGTCGATCTCGCGCCGAAGAATAATTTCAAAGTGGCTAAATGTTCTTTGTACCTATGTTAATTTTATCATAATACACATTACAATCAGCTTCTTTACTTTCTTCTTTACAGGCGTTAATTACTTTAATTAACTCGATACAGCATTCGTTGAGACTCCAAAGAATCCCACGGACCTGCCCAATACCAATTTGATATTTTATGAATATAATGTAAAATTGACATATTTAACTAATAAAGAATCAAAATTATTGGAAACTCTTCTACAAACCCACGTAAAAAGTGCCCTGTTAAACTTAAAGCCGTTAAACTTATTAAAAACAAAACCGCAGGTGTTAAGAATAGAGATTTCCATAATCGAAACACATGACTATCAATAGAAACGTGATTATGCATAACTACTCGTAGGTATATATTGGATAACTGTATAAAATATGTCATTATCTTGAACTAATGGTTCTAATCGTTAGAAGATGGAAATTTGTTAAAATGAATTATGATCCTATTTCTAAAGCTATTTATAGATAGGAGCGTCACCAAATAAATCGTGGTTATCTGGTTATTTCCTAGAATAATGATTATTTTCTGGTTAAAAACTTTTAATCATTAAGTTTTCAATTTATTTATGTTAACTATGTAATTATGGAATAGAAATTACTTTATACTTATACCTAAGCTTATCTATACCCTAGGTAGGTACATTATATTAATTACTAGTTAGCTAGAGCTATGGTTATTCTATTTTTATAGTTAGTATATCAGAAATCTAGCACCCGTAACACAAGCTTTGAGCTTACCACGGGGCTAGATGTCGTTGTGTAAAATTGTCCAGCAATATTTATTATTATTATTATTTTTCTTAAATAAGCAATCAGATAATAAATTATCAGAATATGGCTAATATTTCAACTTGTTTCGCAGATAAAAATCTTCGATTATTTGGAAAACCGTACCTAAACAAGTGGTATAATCAAGCACAAAGGTAAGTAATGGTAATCACTTCGATCTTGCAAATAATCTCATCATTGCATGGGGCTCTTATCTAGATTTGGCCAATCAGTGGCATTGAGGTGGATGGCAATGAATAACGTATTTTCTTATCAATGGAAATCAGGAGGGATTAAGTATTGTATCCATTACTAAGGGAGTCTCTACTACGGTTATTCAAGAAATCGTTGTGGGACTTTCTATCTAAAACAAACTTTTTCTACTACATATCTGAATTATTTATATACGACGTCTGTGGAGCTGTGGGCTAAGGTCTGTCTACGACACAGGAGGTTGCGGGTTCGGTTTCCGTACTCGGAACGAAAATTTATACGTTCCAGGTGTTCTGGGTGTTCTATATGTATAGAAAAAATATCTATGTACATACATAGTTAGATATTTTTTCTATTACTTAATTCTATTACTTATATCAGATTATCTAGTGCCTACCTACCCTACTATTACCTACTACTAATGAAATAATTCCATAATGTGATATTTTAAATATGTAGATTTTCTCATAATTAGTTTTACAATTTGGATCAAAATACATAAATTCCATTTTATTTCAAAACATCCCACGATGAGCAGACAAATGTTAATTAATAAATATATCCCCGGTTATTAATAAAAATGTGTATTTGATAAGCGTGGAAGCGATAATAGCACCACTGCACCACGCCCGCACACGCCCCTCGCCCAAGGCGCTCTTATGGTCAATATTTGGACGTTAAACGTCCACCAAATAAAACATGTATAACTTAAGAACCCTGTTGGTTAAGTGGCAGCATACTCGACCTTCATTACGAAGGTTTTAGGTTCAACCCCGCCGCGCACATCTGGATTTTTCTGTTTGAAAAATTTAAGTGCAAGTAAACATGTGCTCTAACAATGAAGGCAAGTGTCGTGAGGAAACCGGCATGTTCTCTTCATGAGTTTGGAGGAGATGGGTCATTCTCTAATCTCTCTCTTCAAGAGAGGAGTCCCTGTATCCCAGCAGTGGGAACGTAAATAGGGGTGATGATGGATGGTTCTTATATTATCAACGCGCTTTATTTTATCCTTTTTAATTGACACGCTTCTTGTCAATATTAAATTCCTACACGGATTACATTCATTATTTCAATGTTTTGGGTTAGTTACTCAATATTTCGACACTATTTAAGCGCCATCTTCACGGCGAAACTGTTCAGTCATTACACGTTTCATATTTTAATACTGATAAGAGTCATGATAAAGATAATGTTAAAGCATAAAATAATGTGTAAAACTAATGGCGATTAAAGTTTTATCCTCAGTAATCTCTGGGTTAATCTCATCTTGTCGCAATTACGGATATAGTCTCGCCGATTGTATTATGATAATTACGGGCTTCATACAAAACTGTTATAATAAGTTGTTGTTGGTAATGTTATTTAAGTTTTTCATGTCTCATTTCACTGCAAAACTATGTTAATCGCTAAAATATGTAGTTTTTGTATTCGTGAAAAACTCAATACTACCTTTATTTTAAAACATAAATTAGGAAGATATTGTAGTTTCTGAGTTTTTTCTGTAAAATTATATTATAATTTACATTATACTTAATTTAATGATAAAAGAGATCTACGACAAAAGTAGGCACTTTTAGATAGGTATTATTACGTTAGATTAAAGCATAGATATAAATACGTTACGTAAGAATAATGCATATAGACCTACTCGTATTTGTACTTCTTTAAATATTGAAACAATATTCATGGCAATCATAGAGAGCATAGACTAAACCATTCAATTAAACCGAGCGCAAAATTGCGTAATCGATAAAATGGAACTCGTATATAGTTTAGGAAATATCACATGAGCCGGGCAATATAGCCGGTGTAGAAAGGCACTTATGGGCAAGGCGCGTTTTTCCCGACGTTATGGGGCCCCCGCGGAGCACTGCGGGGGCCCCCGCCCCCACTTAACGCAATTTATAGCAAGACCCTTTAATAAATAAATGAATAACCGAAGAAAATTCAATGATGTACAACGCGTGCTGCGAGTTTTCCCATCGCTGTATGAAAGATTGCCTTAATTTTGGAAATGGGAAATTATAAGCTTTGTTGGTGTAATAGAGTTGGTCGTAAATAAAACTTTGTTTGGATTTTTATTAGTTACGAAATTAAGGTTCATCGTCAACAAGACGGTTTAGATCGAATATTTAGAACCCGAAACACATGCTCCGAGCTTACTACGGAGCTAGTTGATGACCATGACGTAACGCGAATAGTCAAGCAATTTATTATAAGGCATATAATTTTGGATACAGATGTGTTTTATCGTCCATTTGTGTCTCTGTTGGAAGCGGTGCGCATCCACCGCTAACCAAGTCATCTCCAGCCTTGACCAAGTCATCTTTCTATTAGGTATTTAGGTTAATAAAAATAATTAAAAATTAGATAAGTGTTTCTATTAAATTCTTTAAGAAATTTCTGTAAAAATCCTTAATTCAATCCAAATTCATAATCATAACATCCAGGGTTTCACAAACAACAATTTTGTACCCGATATAGGGTGTACAAAAAGTACAAACTCATTAGTAAACCCGACCGGGAGCACGAGAATTAATGAAGGTGAACAATAATTTAGGGTTTAATTAAAAGTGCAGCCCCCTGTAGCGAGCCGAAATCATCCTCTATGTACCAGAAGGTAATTTAATAAAAAATATCTATAAAACCTATGGGTATAAAACTACAGTAAACAAACTATTTAGATATTTATGTGCGTTCAATATTTTGAAGTGGTAATTTAATTAAAATTCATATGAGAATTTAAAGCTCTTTGATATATGATAGGAAATTAATTTTATGGTTTATGGGCTATAAATAAACGATGATATGATGATGCTTCCGACTATCACTTACATCATCGAAACTATAAGAGCTATAAAGCTAAAATTTGGTAAGTAGATGTATTCCGTGAACCGCACTAAGATTTCATAAAAATTAACAACGAAAGTTGGTTTAAACGAAATCTATATATAGTAGTTTTTTTATAATACGTCATAAACTATTTCATATAAACAATTGCTGCGGAAGCCTACATGGGCGAGTCCGACTCGCACTTGGCCACTTTTTTATTTATATTACAATTTTAATCAATCCTTTTACATTTTGTCTCATAGAAAATGGAATCCTAAACTATTGATGATAATGCGTAGCGGTATACTAACTCGCTTCTGACTCTTATGGGAGTTTTGGCATAAGTCGGGTTCATTTTATAAAAACGGGAATTACTCACGTATTAATTAAGGAGTGTAAGAGGAGACAAGAGACAGGGCTAAGGCACCTTATTGATGCGGTAGCACGGTCGTCATCCTCAGATATGCTGAAACATATCTGTAAGAAACCAAAAGTCTTACTCCGCTACATCAAGGAGTTAGGCTGGTTAGGGCCGTCTTAGGCAAGGGGGCAATGCACAATACGCTCCACAGAGAGACGTCAGTGCAGATCCTAGTTCCCCTACAACAAATTAGAATTAGAATTAGAAGGAGTGTAACAAAACACCCGACGTTTCGACCGAGACAAGAATCGGTCATTTTCAAGGGGAGTGAGCGTCCCGCCGTGCTCCGTCTCCGCTCTGCCCGCGCGCGCGAGCAGAAAACGTCGGTCGAAACGTCGGGTGTTTTGTTACACTCCTTAATTAATACGTGAGTAATTCCCGTTTTTATAAAATGAATAGTGTAACTCACGAAAATTTTGAAAGTGAAATAAGTCTGGTTGGTATAAATGTAGGAGGTCGTGGGGTTACGATCGTTACCAAAACAAAAAAATATCTGATTATGCCAGCAAATACCTAAAACATATAAATCTTAAACATATTCTTCCCGAACTTGGATCTAGTCTTGTTAATTATTAATTATACCTATACAAATTGCTTATTCTCTGTAAAATTATAAAAAATGTGTCAATTTTGTAATAATTTTGTAGCTTTCCGCCCCGCGGCTTCGCCCGCGTTATATTTTCCCGGTGTAAATCTGGAGAGATTTACACCGGGAAAATATAACGCGGCGTCGGAATCGATTTGGCTAAAATCGGTCTCCACCGATTTTAGCATCGAAATCGATTCAGGTGTTCTTGAGTTATAAATATTGCTGGCAATTCACACTGCAAAATGTAGGTAGACCCGTGGTAAGCTCTAAGCTCGGTGACGGGTGCTGGTAATCTGATAAGATTTACTAAAAGCCGTACAGTGGTAGGTGACGTGGACGCGGTGTTGATCACATCATCATCGCCTCCGATCGCGAGTTCGCGTCAAACTGACTGATGACGATACATAAAGTACCTACCACATTAAAGAACATAAATATGACAAGTGATGACCATAGGTGAAAGCCCACTGACTTTCATTCCGAAGTTCGTGGGTTCAAACCCAGCCACCCGTCTCTAGATTTTCTTCTTGAAAAATGTATGTTCGTTTTAATTGTGTAATCAATGTCGTATATGTATAATATGTATATATGGTTAGGCAAATATATTTATGTATAAAACTAGATTTAATGGTGAAGGAAAACATTGTGAGGAAACCGGCAAGTTCTGAAAACCTTGTAGAGCTTAAAAAATATGTGAACTGTGATCTCTGTCTAAAAAATGAACACAGAGATCACAGTTCCATCGATCATTTCTAATCACTTGCCTACCCACATGACAATTGGCTCATTCCAACCAGCGCCACCGTAGAGATGGGACCTGCACGAGCGTCGTCAGGGTGCGGCGGCCGTCACGCCTCGCCGCCCGCGTCTCTTATCGCCATGTGGGTGGTGCTGCTGGCCTTCGAGCCTGGGAGCGCTAATCAGGACATTGTAACAACATTCAATGATCCAATAAATACGGATCACTCGTTCTTTAACCACCTTGCCATTGACGAGAAAAGTCAAGTCTTCATTGGAGCCGTAAACAGACTCTACCAACTCACACCCGATTTGGAGGTAATTCAACAAATACACACCGACTCGGGTTCCGAGAACACAACGCTGAATGTTAACAAAGTTCTGCTTATAGACCAGTCAAGTTTAGTGATGTGCGGTACAGGACTTGAAGGAACATGCTCGGTGCGAAACCTTAACAACTTGAAGCACTCCATGCGTGCGGGGCTCCCGCGGGTCGTGGCGCAGGACCCCTCGGCCTCCACCGCCGCCGTCCTCGCCCCGGGGCCGTGGGGCTCCAACGTCATGTATGTAGGGACCTCCGCGTCCACACTCTCCTCCGACATCGGTTCTGCAATTCCTGCCGTGAGTAGTCGTTCACTCGAAGACAATAGCCTCTTTGAATTAGCCAGCATCGGGGACACAACTGCAACGCAAATGTTTGTTAACAATTCATCAAGACAGAACTATCCCATAAATTATGTCTACGGATTCAGCTCTGGAAGCTTCAGCTATTTCTTAACGACACAGCTCAGAGCCGGTGACTCCGACACGTATTACAGCAAACTGGTGCGCGTATCTCACGGTGACGCAGATTATTATTCTTACACAGAGATACCGATATCATGTTCACCGAAAGACGATGAAAAAAACGAATACAATCTAGCACAGGCTGCATTTTATGGACAAGCTGGCTACCAGTTAGCTCGAGATCTTAATATGGATACTTATGAAGATATTCTATTTGTTACATTTAGTAAAAGTGAATCAAGAAATACGAGCAAACCATCTAATCATTCAGCGTTGTGTATGTATTCCTTGCAAATGATTCGTGAAAAATTCGTGGAGAATATCAAAATGTGCTATAGTGGTAAGGGGTCACGAGGCCTGGATTTTATATCTCCTTCCCAGCCTTGCATCGACAATAAAATGGATAACATCCCTATAGATTTCAGTGGTTCAGAAGTGAATTCACCGCTGGGCGGAGAGGTCCCGGTGAAGGCTGCTCCGATCGCGGAGTTCTCGGAGAGACTGACGGCGCTAGCGGCCGCCACGGTGGGCGACTTCACGGCGCTGTTCGCCGGCACTGCGGGTGGACATCTCAAGAGCATTGTCGTCGAGAACGCGACCTTTGCGACCGAGTATGCAGACGTTGCGGTCGACGAGGGCTCTCCGGTGAACAAGGACCTATTGTTTGATCGGGAATCAAAACATTTATATGTCATGACCGAACGCAAGGTGTCTAAAGTGAAAGTTCAAGGAGATTGTTCAGTATATGAATCGTGTTTATCTTGCTTTAAGGCCAACAACCCTTATTGTGGCTGGATAACCAAGGCAAACAAGTGCGGCTTATTATCAGAATCTCAAGATGCTAATAATACACCTCTAGCCTGGATCTCTTACCGTAAAGCACGGTGCTCTTCAATAACTCAAGTGAACCCAAATCAATTGCAAATTACAACCAGAAGAACCTTAAATTTAAGCATCGACTTTTTGCCTTATGATAACACACACTATGAGTGTGAATTTAGAGTGTTAAATAATACTATTTCTACAAAAGCCTTGCCAAAATATTTCGGTTTGAATTGTTCAAGTCCGCTGACCGACGAGCTGCCGGCGATCCCTCCCGGCGCACACCAGCTGACTATGGACGTGTCCGTGCGCACCACCACGGGGCCCAGCTTCTTGTTCACTAACGTCACATACTTCGACTGTCGAACATACGAGTCCTGCACAGAGTGCGTCAGCTCTCCTTTCCCATGCGACTGGTGTGTTGACGGAAATCGCTGCACCCATGACACTTCTGAAAACTGCAGAAACGATATTCTTGTGACCGGTGTCAGTAACTCGGGGCCAAGCTATCGTTCAGGACCTGGATTTTGTTCCACTATAGAGTCTATACTTGGCGGCACCGGACCGAATGAAATTATAGTTCCATTCGGTGAGAAAAAAGCAATAAGAGCAAAGGTCAAAATAATAGGACAATTTATCGTTCAGACGAGGTTTGTTTGCCAATTCATTATAGAAGGACGCTTGAGCCACGTAAACGGTCAATTACTTGGCGATACAATTTACTGCGACGCATTTGAATTCACGTACGAGTCGTCTGCGCCGCGAGCCACGGCCGCCTTCAGCATCACTTGGGGCGGGACCAAGCTGCTGGACAACCCTGGCCACGCTCACATACTCATAACCCGCTAACACAACTGTCAGCCATGTTGGACCAAGCTGCTGGACAACCCTGGCCACGCTAACATACTCATAACCCGCTAACACAACTGTCAGCCATGTTGGACCAAGCTGCTGGACAACCCTGGCCACGCTCACAAACTCATAACCCGCTAACACAACTGTCAGCCATGTTGGACCAAGCTGCTGGACAACCCTGGCCACGGTCACATACTCATAACCCGCTAACACAACTGTCAGCCATGTTGGACCAAGCTGCTGGACAACCCTGGCCACGCTCACATACTCATAACCCGCTAACACAACTGTCAGCCATGTTGGACCAAGCTGCTGGACAACCCTGGCCACGCTAACATACTCATAACCCGCTAACACAACTGTCAGCCATGTTGGACCAAGCTGCTGGACAACCCTGGCCACGCTCACATACTCATAACCCGCTAACACAACTGTCAGCCATGTTGGACCAAGCTGCTGGACAACCCTGGCCACGGTCACATACTCATAACCCGCTAACACAACTGTCAGCCATGTTGGACCAAGCTGCTGGACAACCCTGGCCACGCTCACATAATCATAACCCGCTAACTCAACTGTCAGACATGTTGGACCAAGCTGCTGGACAACCCTGGCCACGCTCATATACTCATAACCCGCTAACACAACTGTCAGCCATGTTGGACCAAGCTGCTGGACAACCCTGGCCACGCTCACATACTCATAACCCGCTAACTCAACTGTCAGCCATGTTGGACCAAGCTGCTGGACAACCCTGGCCACGCTCACATACTCATAACCCGCTAACACAACTGTCAGCCATGTTGGACCAAGCTGCTGGACAACCCTGGCCACGCTCACATACTCATAACCCGCTAACACAACTGTCATCCATGTTGGACCAAGCTGCTGGACAAAGGGTTGGCCAGGAGGCCACGCTCACATACTCATAACCCATAACATAAAATAAAAACGAAAACATGTTAAGGATATTATCTAATGCGTTCGAGTAAAATTAGAAATGATCTCTCTTACTTCATGAGTACGCTGGCCAACGAATGACATCGCAATGACGCTGGGCTCATGTTCGGCCAACTAATGGCCAACGAATGACATGGCAATGACGCTGGGCTCATGTTCGGCCAACTAATGGCCAACGGATGACATCGCAATGACGCTGGGCTCATATTAGACCAACTAATGGCCAACGGATGACATCGCAATGACGCTGGGCTTATGTTCGGGCCGCACATTCGCAAAGGACGCACACACTTAATAATAATAATAATAATAATAAAGCCTTTTATTTCATAACCAAAAATTATCTTATATCTAGTATGTTATTAAATCTAAATAGGTGATTAATATTAAGTTCTTAACGTAGGTATTTCATAGTGTTGGTATATGAACCCCTAATTGTAGGGTATAGGCCTCCTCCAGGTTTTTCCATCTGTTTCTATCTTGGGCTACTTCGATCCAGAACATTCGCAAAGGACGCACACACTTAATGAATACCTATTTAACAGTCGCAAAACGCCAGATGCTATGTAGGTACTTCACTTACCCATACAATCCGGGTGCAGGCCTGTTCACACTTGATAATCTGTAAATGCCGTTATCTTTTCTTTCATAGAAGGATTGCGCTTATTTACTCTGTACTGTACTGTACAGCATTTGAAGTAATTTTACGAAATAAGCAGGCAGCAGGCCTAGATTTTCATTAGGTAATTTGATTTACGAGAATACCAATCCTTTATAGTATTACCCTGTAATACGTAGCTAGAATCCATAAAATTAAAATTAATCTTAATAACTGGCCGATGACTGAAGGTTAGCAAAGAGTATTATAATCACTACGTTATAGTTGTTAGTTAGGTTAGGTTGTTAGTTAGACGGGCTGACGACTGAAGGTTGTTAGTTTGACGGGCTTAAAACTATAAACGTTATTCATTATTAATGAGTCAGTTTGGTTTTCTTTTCTCTTATGTTTAAGTTTAGTTTTGTATATTGCTTATATTGATAATGATACGGGAGAGGCCTTTGGTTTCCGTAAAACAGTCTTTTGACTAGTACGGAGCCAATGGTTTTTAATTTTATTTTGTGAAACTTTTCTGGAATCAATAAAAATATTTGTATTTGTATTCATGTCATCTGTACCTATTAGGTAAAAAAAACTAGGATTAATATGTATATTTAATAAAATAAGAACTATACAAGCGCATATCAATTTTAAGAGCTTTTTACAAGATAATTTACACCAAATTTCAAATTCATTTATTCCTTTTTCAAAATACGTCACATAATTGTATATCCAATACTTATCTTATACTTATAGGTAAGTACTTATTTTACATTGGTTATGTTATATTCATGCATGACAGAATGATGATAGAACATTTTATCTATGATATACGTAGAACTATTCCTATAAAAGTGATACCTATAATATGTAGGTACCCATTACCCTCTTAAGGTTTTTTTTATGACAATATAGTCATAATTATTTTATTCAAAAAGACATAGGTACCACTTTTCGTTGTAATTCTGTCCTTAGATGTCCTAATATCCTAACTTAATATTATAAATGCGAAAGTAACTCTGTCTGTCTGTTACGCTTTCCCGCTTGAACCACTCAACCGATTTTGATGAAATTTGGTATAGACAATCTTTAGACCCTGAGACAGAACATAGGCTACTTTTTATTTCCACGCGGGCGAAGCCGCGGGCGGAAGCTAGTGTTTATATATAACTAGCTTTCCGCCCGCGACTTCGCCCGCATTATGTTAGATTTTCCCGCGGTGAAAAGCGTGCGCCGCGCTGCGCGGTGCGGTGCGCGGTGTGGGGCGGGGTGCGGTGCGGGGCGGCGCGCGCGGCGGTCGTACTGCGCGCTGCTGGAGGAGGCGGCGGCCGGTCGAGGAGCTGCATCAGGAAATACAAGTTGGTTACGCCATCGACATCCGACGATAAAATCAACAATACCTATCACACACGGCTCTCATGGGATCTATTCAACACATTTGACTCTAGTTTTAAAACGCTTTTTAGGGTTCCGTAGCCAAATGGCAAAAACGGAACCCTTATAGATTCGTCATGTCCGTCCGTCCGTCCGTCCGTCCGTCCGTCCGTATGTCACAGCCGTTTTTCTCCGAAACTATAAGAGCTATAAAGGTAAAATTTGGTAAGTAGATGTATTCCGTGAACCGCACTAAGATTTCATAAAAAAATTGAAAAAAAAAAAATTACATTTTGGGGCCCCATACATAGGACTGAAACTTAAGAACTTTTTTTAATCGAACCCATACGTGTGGGGTATCTATGAATAGGTCTTCAAAAATCATAATAATGTTTCTAACACCATTTAATTCTAAACTTAAGAGTTTGGACGTGAGACTCTTCCAAAGTGTAAAACAGAGTGTCCCTCCCCTCTAATTTCTAAAATAGGAGGATGATAAATCTAGAAAAAATATATTCTGTACATAACCATAAAAACTAACAACGAAAGTTGGTTTAAACGAAATCTATATAGTAGTTTTTTTATAATACGTCATAAACTATTTCATATAAACAATTGCTGCGGAAGCCTACATGGGCGAGTCCGACTCGCACTTGGCCACTTTTTTTATATAATACGTCATAAACTATTTCATATAAACAATTGCTGCGGAAGCCTACATGGGCGAGTCCGACTCGCACTTGGCCACTTTTTTTTTTGTTATATTAATTCATCATCGCCCCTAATTACGTTCCCGCTAAACAGAGACTTCTGTCTTGACAAGAGAACGAGAATCAATGTTTTTCTATCGAAAATCGTTATATAGGTACCTACCTACTCATAGTTTATGCAAAGTTTAGTTAAATAACGGTAAGTACCAAAACACTTGTAACGTATTTTCTCACAGGTATCGAGTTCAAACAATGTGCTTTTGACGCCATGACCCCTGCTTTAAGAGAAAGGCGATTATTCACAAATCACTGTGATTATGAACACAATACTTGCTAGGGGAAGTCCAAAATCAGATCGATTGAATTGTTCTTGGTTAAAATGTCTTAGGAGTTGGTTATTTGCTTGATATATACCTACCAATAATAGTAATGATAAAATAAAATAAAAAGTTTGTATCATAATATACAAGTATGGAAATTAAAGACTTAATATTTATGCGATTATCCGATAGTACCTACCGATAAGAATTAAGACCCCTCGAGGAAACCTTAATTAACTTGTTTTAAATGTACTAATACCAAACTTATACACACAAAGATAACCACTATGCATACATTCAGATTTCAGATATCAAGACAGCATATTAAAATCCTGAAAACCTGATAATTACAAAAAAAAGTGGAATCTCGTGGACTTTCCATTCACCAAAGCACATCCATTGAAAAATCGTTAAAATTTCAAAGTGTTCAAATTTAGAATGAAAGTCATGTGCAATGGTGTGCCGTGCCAATGCTACCACCCTTGATGCGCAAAACAATGTAAACTCATTCGAAATTCGAAACCAAACGGAAGTCCGCGGACCCCCGGGATGCGACGATTTTCTTGCGTTCGCGCTCTCTACAGTTATTTAAAAAGTAAAAACTCAGAGGGCTAATGCAAAGGAATTTTTGTTATCGGCGCGGCATTGAAGTCAAGTCGCGACGCATTGTTCAAACGTATAATTATTGTACGTTCATTGTTGCGCGAAATCAAAGAATATGTTATTCATTTTCCCCTGACTTTGCACGTATTGAGCAAGTTGAATGGAAGACGGTTTATTCTTCTCACGAGCTGTTGCGTTTGTAAGATGTCATTGGAACGGTTAATGAATGATTTTCTAAGATGTTCTGGACTTTTTAAATAAATATTAAATAAGAAATGTAGTTCTGAGTATTTTCTAATAAATAGTAAACTATATCTATAGTCAATAAAATTATAATTATGTTCAATATCTACATCAAAGGCATTAAACCCTTGTACATTTTATTTGTTTGTTGTTGATAAAGTCATACATTATCATCATATCAAAAACAGACAACAATAAATAGATACTTGCTTAGGTAATTAATTACTTCTACGAGTAATGTCTGATTGTAAATTAAGAAAGTTTTTAACTTTAAAGTTTTAATACATTTTACTTTAATTTTATTAACTCGCTGGTTCCTATTATTATGAATTTTATAACTACGTACCTACTGTATTTTATAAAAGGTTCACGTCAATGATTTTATATAGTAAAATCATTGGTTCACGTAAAGTTGTACGAATAATGTTGTAAACTTATTCAGCCATATCTAAATCGACCTCCTTGAGCAATCAAAAAGGTCCATATGCCTTTTTAAGTACCCTCCACCTCAATGACGTCACGTGCTCACAAAGAGCTGCTAATACCTCCTCGTGTGATCAATGCTATTCTTTGCGCACTAATGGGTGGTCAAGTGGTTCTTGAATCACTTGCGTTTTGTCGCGTGCTATATATTTTTTTGAAGTCTTATTGAGAACAGCAATGGAAACTGGTTATTTTCATAGTCCTTTTGTTGTTTTTATAATTTGCCATATAAAAAAGTTGTAAGAGTATAAAAATAATAAATCATTAGTTTTTTAAATAGATAATCAAACAACGTCACAGAATAAACTTTACGTATAACCTATTAAGTACCTAAATGATTTAAGATTTGGATTTTTGATTTTTTAAGATTTAAGATTTATGTCATTCATTTCCATAAAATCCACAATAGATAGATCACTTGGACAAGTAATGGACAATGTTGTTATTATTTAATTTTGCTGTAAATATACAAATGTTTTGCAATTATAAATTGAGTCGTTAGTTATAGGTAGGTACTGAAACCATTTAAAATAGACAATGTTTTTTTGTTACAAAGTTATACAACGGTATTTTTTCCTCAGCCATAGAATTACACAACATATAAATTACACCACCCATAACCAGACCAAATTTAGCAGTCAGCTTTTTCAACAAATATAATTTGTTTGATTTGTAAAGAGTGAATAGCAGACATCAATGAGGCACGGCTAGGCATTGTTGCTACTCGCGGGAGACCAAGAAACCCTGCTATTTTCCCCACAGGGCTCCGCTAAAGACCTCTAAAGACCCACCATGTTCGCTGTGGTGTCACCAAATGGTCCATTTTCGAATAGACTATAGGCCAGGGCCGGATCTACCTATGGGCTGATTGGGCTGCAGCCCAGGGCCCCGGGATTACAAGGGGCCCCCAGATCCCGCTAAAATGTAGGCCATAATTTGAAAAAAAAAATGTTGTCTTTAAAGTCAGTCAATCATAAGAAATATTGATTAAAAATTGCATACAAATATATTACGTTTTCTTTTCTGCTTCGACCCATAGGGAACTGTTGAATTGTGAAATAAAATTAAATTCACGTTAAAGATTTTAAGCCAGACCAGACTGATGGTTTTGCCACTATGATGCTGTCAAAGCGTTAAAAAATAGTAATAATTTTATGATATTTTATGATAACAATGAAAATGAAGTGAAAATGAGGTGGAGAAAGTTGATTTTCGGAAAAAGGCACAAAATGTATACTTACATGAAAATGGCAAAACTCGAGACAAAAAAATAGATATATTTATAAAAAACTAGCTTTCCGCCCGCGTTTTACACTTTCCCCGCAATAAACCTCACGGAGCCCGAGAGCTTTCCATTTCCAACGAATGCAAAACCGTGAAAATCGGTTGGTGCGTTCCGGATTTATAGCGTCAGGAAGGAAAACCCGACTTATTTTTGTGTGTAGATTTTTTTCAACTCAAATTGAGTAGATACTGAGATATGCCCCCAAGTATAATATAGTTTCAGCCCAGGGCCCCACAAATTCACGATCCGGCCCTGCTATAGGCCCTTTGAGCACTATTTGACAGTTGACTTTGAATCGATTTAATGGGCGTGTAATTTCCGGTTTGTTGAAGACAGAAGTAGATAAAGATGTATGATTCTGAAATGCGTTGGAAAATCGAATCTGTGCGCGTGCGCTTATACCAAAATAAATCTTTACATTGCGGATTTTATATTTAACTTAGCTTTAATATGGTTTGGAATACCTAGTAATCACAAACAGGTCTGTAAATTTCCTAAAGAAATAGGTCCTTTTTCCTCGTTTTTTTTCGAATTTTTAGGGTTGATTCTAAAGTAGGTAATTTTGTTTTCGCTGGTACTTGCCACAAAAGCTGAAAAAATATTGATATAAACTTAATTTTCATCAGGGGAGAATTAAACGGTTGAATACGTGACTGGGTGAGAACGAAACTAACCCGTTATTGTGCCATGTGGTGTCATATATAGATCAAGATCTAACTTACTTAACTTACATCCTTGATGCTAAAAGTGGAGTACGGACATAATTAACCTGACCTTACGTCACTCAGTAAACAACCCTCGCGTGTCAAGGTTCTTTCACGCACAGGCGCGGTTGGAACTGCTCAGTAGAACGTAGTGCGTGCTTTATGCACCTTAAAAACCTTTATAAAACCTTACTAAAATACCTGGATCCCCAGGGAACAGTAGTGCAGTAATAAACAGAAGTCTATGTGAAATCTTAACAGTTAAATGGAGTAGTGGCTCTATCACTCTAGTGTTTCTAGTGTCTACAGTTTCTAGTGTTCGGGTGAGTAACTGCCTAGTTTTTATTACCGTTGTTTAGGTGTAACTAACAGATATGTAGCCGTGAAGATAATAACTTAAGTACCTACTCAAACATTTTCGATTCTTTGTTTTCATAGTACCTACCTATTCGAAAACTTCATCAGAAATAACATAGTAAAT
The DNA here is from genome assembly GCA_963691955.1 of Chloroclystis v-ata. NCBI lineage: Eukaryota > Metazoa > Arthropoda > Insecta > Lepidoptera > Geometridae > Chloroclystis > Chloroclystis v-ata. The sequence goes on from OY829905.1 coordinate 12,291,379, forward strand.
ACAAAATATACTACCCTCGGAATATAGACATCCATACTTTTTAGGATTTTAAATTGACGTTGAATAAAACTACTATGGTGGTTATTTTAGATATACATTGCTTACATTTTGTCATAACTCATAACCGTGTCACGTAAAACTTGCTTGATGTAAAAATCGATGAATGCTTAGGTGTGTCCGAGCGATATCGTGTCAAGGGCGTGTCAACAGGGTTGTACAACTGTTGCGTTCGGTTCCGCTGTCATGAAGGGAAGTAAACACTGGTTTATGTCAAATAAACTGTAAACTGGATTGAAAGGTACAAAGGCTTATCGGCTTCATCGACATTAAATACATTTCATTAAATTTTATAAAATCTCTTGCTACAATTACATAAGCCTATACATTAAATGATTGTAATTTACCTTTCTAACTGCGATTGAATTCGTTTACGTAGATTCAAAATCCATTCATTCCACTAAATTCCACCAAAGCGTGTATTTGCCGATGTCACGCTATTCACGGAAATATTTCTAATAATATTCTTTAAATTAAATTACCTTCATTTCCATAAGTAAATATGCAGCGACTTTAAAACCCATAAAATCAAAGAAACAAACATTTTGTCAATGCATCTAAATATCGCGTTGTTGTAGTAAATTATTTTAGTTTTTAGGTGGTTATAAAAGTGGTCCCGACAAATGCGCGGGCGCAGCGGGGGCCAGCGGGGCGCCTACAACGGTCCCCGCCGTATAAATACATCCAAACCTTTATTTACTTAAATTATTATTTTTAATAAAAAAACACGTACCTAAAAAAATTGTCACTGTGGATAATGTTCACATATAGTGGAAAATGAACCTAAAGTTTATCTAACTAGCTTTCCACCCCGCGGCTTCGCCTGCGTTACAATTACAATGTAAAAAAAAAATCCCGGGTGTAAAAATCATATGTCCTTCTACTGGTTTTTAGCTACCTCCCCAACATTTTCAGCCGAATCCCATAAACCGTTCTTGAGTGTAATTTCTTACTTCTTATAAGTGGTGTAACTAACACGACTTTCTTTTATAAATATAGATTATAGCCTATCTTCCTTCTATTAACTTTTTGCCTTCCTCGATAAATGTTGGTAGGTACTATCCAACAACAAAATAAAACTATAGATGTAGATTTTCCTACTTCATAATGGGGAAAACTCCTTGTTAATTTATGGAAAAAGTAATGTTCAGCTTCCGTCGTTTGAAGCACATATTGTTACAAAGTGCTCTATTAATTTTCTTTTATAACTTTCCTATTGCTTGGAACATTAAATACTGTGTAGGTAATGGCTTTGTTATGAACTAGAGATGTTTTTATTGCTTGGGATAAATAGGTACCTAACCTACATTGTCTTTTCCATGGTTTAAAATGGACTTCAAAAAGGAGGTTCCCAATTCGTCGGATTTTTATGTAAGCTTTTCACCATTCACCTTACTCAAAGACGCCTTGACCGATTTGCAATTCTTTTTAGTTTACTCCCGTCAATAGTAAATCATCAACTCTTAATTTGTGTACTGTACCTATTACATACCTATATATTTTTTTTAATAAAAGGAGAGCTTGGATTCGCTTGGAGTTATGGAGGTAAATGCAAATGTGTAATTAAAGCACCACTGTTTTTTTAGTTTGGTGTTTTAAAGTGTATTGTTTAAGCTTTTTGTGTTTTAATTTAACATTTTATCAGACATTAATTCTAATTTCTTACGGTATGTTATGAATATAATTGAAACCACAGATGGAACCTGCCTATAGGTACCTAGTCTAAAAACATCAATTGTAATTTTTATCCGACTTAAAAAATAGGAGCTTCCCAGTTCGCCGGAATATTTTATTCTTATTATATTTTTATGTAAGACCGATTTGCAAAATTATTTTTTTGTTTGATACCCTATCAAACAAAAGGTAACTTCTCAGGACCAGGTGGTCCAATAGTCATCAGGTCATGATCTGAGGGTATCCTTGAAAAATTGGTGTAATTCATAAAGTTTTAGAGGCCGATTAAAGTCGGTTTATTTAAAAGATTAACTATTATCAATCAGCTCGAATAAGATTTTTTTCTTTCTCGTTTATAGATAGCTAACATTAGGTATCATCAAACGCATTATTTAAGACTTATATAAATTACACATAAAATTATCTGTTGTTCAAATAAAAAAGCCATTAACCTATTTTAAGTTTAGTGTGCAACATATATTTTCAAATATTTTGGCTGTTGCTTTGGCACTAGGCGTTGCGTTTGTAGCACATCTTGTCTTATATGTTTAGTAGTAACATGTCGTCATATATTTATATAAGTACCTAACATGTACCTAATATACGTGACGTCACGGTCCAGTGGGCGGTGATGTGGGCGTGGCATACTATATCCCTCCCACTCTGACACTCCTACTTAGAACTGGTTGTACCTGATATAACATATTTACGTACGTAGATGAGTTGGTAATACGATTTGAGAATTAAGATATTACTTATATTGTTTAACGAGTGCAGTTAATTGAAGGTACGTGAACATTAAATTTGTAAACAGGACTGGTCGATTCACACAGCAATATTTTGCCCCATAATAATTTTATTAAGATATATTAACCCGTAACTTTAGCTTTTATCTTAAACCTCAAGTTACGAGTAGATATCTTACACTTAATAGAACATACAACATATACAAATATCACAATTTACCCACATAGAAAAACACTCGTGACTGTCCTCTGTGGGAATCAAAACCACTTTTGTGTCACAAGCAAAACTTCGTTCTCCTCAAGCAGCATAGCTTAATTGTTAATGTTATCTAAATGCTTAAGTTGTAAACGTATAGATTTTCTTTAAAAACGCAGCTGTCTTGCCTGTATCTTATCTAGCTAGATAACTAAAATATTATTATACCAACGTAGACGCTTTTTATTATTTTAGAATTAATTGGTATGTATTGCTGGTTTAATATGAAAACGGTATTTTTTTCATTTTATTTATAACTAGCTATCCGCCCCGCGGCTTCACCAGCGTTAGGTAAGATTTTCCCGCGGTGAAAATTATCATGTCTTTCTCCTGGTTTTAAGCTACCTTTCTACCAATTTTCAGCCAAATTTAACCGTTCGAACACGACTATCTTTAATATATATGTATAGATTAATTTCTTATGCCAAACCGAAAATGGCCAAAAACTAATACCTATAGGTATACCTAAATAAAAGTCATACAAAGTATTTTGCAATAGATATTCACATTAAAAACATAACTGCTGGTTAATTTCCAAAGAACCATTAATTAAATAAAAAGCTAGTTCCGAACACCCGCTGTCTCTACTAATTAATGAATGAGCTTGTCCACACGGTTGTTTTTACCCGACTGCGCCAAGGAGGCTTATGTAGGTATACTCATTTATTCAGACCATTAACAAGTTCTAAGACAGATTCAATGAATCTCTGTGGGATATCCGCTGGCAAGTAATGACCATGATAACAACAGGATGCGATACTTATTCGATCTAGCGGAAAATTATTTATCTATTTACAATTGAGATTTTTGTCGAACGTTCTATAAAAAAGTATCTACTTACTTACAATACAATAAATACTTAACTAATTACGTACGTACCTATACGAAAATTTTGAAAGTTAAATAACCGTAAAACACTCCAACATTGCCCACATTTTTCGAATAATTACAATTTTTGTTATTTTTTTGTATGGGGACACAAGTATTTTCTATTCGCATCTGCAACTATAGGATATTTTGCATGTATTATTTTATTAGATTTTGTTATTCGTCAATATTAAATCAAGTATTTTATTATTTTTAAAGGCGGGCAATGTTATCTCGACTTATTGCCAACATTGCCCACGTTGATTTTTGACGCAAATATCTCCTCTCCGGCCTCTAATCAGCTGACAGCAAAACCTGTAGAAGAATTATGACCAAAACTGGCCATTACTTTAAAACTAAATCGAATCCATGACAGGTTTCCTACCAAAATCCATGTTAGGCTAGTTGGGCAAAATTACCCTGACCTTGTTAGCATTTTCCATACAATTCGCTTTTCGCCTTTAGTAAAGTGATAGGGTTGGTACATCTCAGTAAACTGTTCTTGACTTTTTATTTCTTTTTATGATAATAAAAAAACAAGATTATCTTCTATTGAATTATTTAAAAAACTTTCAAGTAACATGTTTGATTCAACAGATTCACATGCAAGTATTAACATTTATTCCGTGTTATTTTTAATACATTCTGGTTCCAATCTTTCGTCTTGACTTTCTTTGACGAATTCGAGATTTGTTCTTGCTTTTAAGAAATAATAAAAATAAATTATCTAAATAATCAAGATAATAATAATTAGCAAAAAAAAAAAAAAACTCGGATGTGTCAACCCTAAGCTTATTTTGACTGCGGGCAATGTTGTCAATAGTAGATCGCAAAAATACTAGATAACTTTGCCCACCTTTATAACTTTAGTTATACAAGAGCTGCATCAGTGACAATAACGGTATAATAATACCTTAAGTTTTTTGTACAACATAATATAAATTAAACTCATCTGTGTTTTCTTCATCACGCACAATCCACTTTTGAATTTTCACCAAAATTTGCCCGCAAAAATACACTCTGTCTTTGACGAGTTCCAACAAGTTACTGAGTGACGTTAGCGTTACATCCAATAGACAGTGGTGCTAAACACAAAACCTATTTTCTACCAAAGTCAATAAATGTTACCATAGTATTCAGATATTTTTGCTATTAAAAGTTTTGCTTAAAAATTGGTCTTCGGGCAAAATTACCCTCGGTGGCAATGTTGGAGTGTTTTACGGAATATCTATAGATAATTTAACTTTCAAAATTTTCGTGAGTACCATTCATCATATAACCTACATAGACGTCAACAAATGTTTTAAATTACACAACCAAAATACAAAATATAGCTATAAAATATACAAGATATAGGTAATGATGAAACTACAAAAGTTAAAAAAAAAACTGCAGCAGTTTCATCTCAAATTATTTTTATTTTTATTTAACAATATTACAAACAGGCTTAGGAATAATTAAGATTAACATTATATCTACGACTAAAATTACGGCTAAAGTTTTGCAGTGGCCCCACACTAGGCTCATGGCCCGTGTTGTGGGTACCTGTGTGACGAATGGCCAGGAATATTTTTATTGAGTAGGTAATGTAGGTATCCTAGATTATCCAATGTCTTATCTGGTATAGGTAGGTATGCAAAAATTGAGTACATGAAGTGATTGTAAAGGTATGTATGTGCATGTGACGAAAAGTACAGTAACTGAAAATTGTTGAAATTAGAGTGACAGATAAACTACTTAGAGTATTATATCTTCCGTTTCATCGTACGTCCTTGTAGAAAGCCACAAACGGACTTCCAATTTAGCTTGAGACGTCTGTAGTGTTTTAACGTCACAAACCTTACAGATATAGTTATATATTCTAGGCAGAATTGATGAAAGATGAAAGATCTCTCGCTCAAGGCACTAAGTTATATAATTGTACAAAAGGTATATAACTAGATTATAATGATTAATTAAATAATAAATAATATAAAAAATCCTATACGTACAATTTAAGCCCTATAAAAGGAAAAGTATTTACAAAAAAATGCCGATCAAAGAAATGAAAGAGTCAACATACCTTTTCTTTTTCTTGCGTAATTTCTGGAATAAGGTACATACAATAGTCTTGGAATTTGCAACGGTTCCGTAGTCGAGGCCCGGAGCAATAATCACCTTGGTGGCCACATGCGAGGATGCCCCGTGGTTCGCGCCCGTTGCAAAGACCGCTGAATTATATGGATGTCCTTTTAGGGCCTGAGGGAAACATTTAATGAAAACAGGAAGTGGTTGAACTTTTTCTATCTTCCTGCTGGTAGGTACTCGCTTATTTCCTAATTAATTTATTATCACAATATACAGAATTATTAAAAAGTGGCGTAACAATACCAACTTTAATTTTATTGTTTATTGAATTTTATGATTTTTATAAGTGTAATTTTAAATAATTTCTGTAAATACGTGTTATTTTATAGAAAAATAACTAATGTTATTTAAATTTTGGTTAAATGTTTATTTATTGTTAATTTTAAATAATTTCCTTATGCTGGTAGGGACCGTAAACACCCAAAACTGCACAGCACATCATATACCTACACTAGGTATAAACAATGTATTTTTTTAAAATTAAATATTAGGTAATTAATTTGGTCAAATTGTAAACAATGCGGTTGCTAAAATTAACCATCAAAAACATTCGCATACTTCTCAATTAATATTAATCAATACAACAGAAGCGTGGCCACTACATTTAGTAATTTAATGAATCTACAAGGCAAACTTTAAATTGATGTACCAGCGTCAATTGTTCCCGAGATTCGTAGAGAAAGGAACGTCTTTTGTGACTTGTGAATTATTAATTAAGAATGCTGAAAATCCTTCAGCCACCCACCTTTAGAGCAGACAAAATCTTTGATGAAAGCTGTGCTTTATTAAAACTTATCACAGAAAATGGGATTATTTACAGAGAAAAGGTGAGTTTACGCAAAAACGTGGTTTATTTATTAGCATCATAAAATCACAAGAGCCTTTAAAATTGTCACAATCTTTAAATTAACAATAATGAGCAAACAAAAACAAATGAACTATTCTAAAACAAAACAATTCTATTCAATTGAAGGCTATTCAATTTGGTTCGATCTGTCACCTAAAATTTGTCACGCCTAAATAATTTGTAACATCTTTAAATTTTTTTGGGAGTTTTGGAAATCAACAATGTAGGAAGTACAGCATTGTAGGAAGGAACAATACTAGCACCCGACGTCTTGTTTAGGAAACATAACTTTGTGTGGAATAAAAGGAAGAAATCGCTGCCCACCGTGACGGTGTAGAATGAGAACCATCGTGAATAATAGTTGTTGTAAATCAACTCAATGAATTCTTTTGTTCAATCCGTGGTTTAGAAATTGGGATGATGTTTCAATTTTAAGGAAATGTTAGAAATTTGTGATTGTAAATTACTTTTTGCTTAGCTATTTTATGAGCTATTAGATATTTGTCTAAGTAATATGAAAATTATGCACTTCTTATCAAACACTCGCAATTTGTATCAATTAACCAATATACTTATGTGTTCATAAATAAGGCCTCTAAGGTACCTACTATGATTATTTTATTAAACGTTGATTTATCTCGGCTATTGACCTTGATTTTACTAATATGAAGCATTAAACAAGTTTGATTATGACCTACCACAAAACATTTCTTCTAAACAGTTTAATAGTTATGGGACCAGATAAGAACCCAAATTTAGGTCAATATCAAAACCCGGAACTGAACAGATGCTTCTTACTTCTGTAAACCAAATAGTTTACGTTTGCCGTCTAAAAATATCACGGCCGAAAACAGCCACAAGGCACAGTCATGGCATTATTCATAAAACTGCGCGAACCACAGCGATCGATTCCGCTTTTATACAGTGACCATCTAATTTATTTATCAAGAGATACCTTTATCTCTTATCAATGATAGTTCCAGTCGCTATAATGCTTGTATCGTTTTCACCGTGCTTCAGTGTTGCTGTATTATTTGCGTGATTGGTTAAACTCCGCAGACAAGAGTTTCAAATTTCTTTTTTTTTTCACGATGAAGGAGTCTGACGACGTCCAGTGGGTGCCGCCGAATAGATCGAGAAATAAATACGATATCAATGCAACTAATGGAGATTCGAAAAAGGAAGTGCCAGAGAGGTTTGTTTTTTGTTGTTGTTAAACGCCGTATCAAACTTTTTGCTGTCAAGTGTTGCAATTGCAACAGTATTTAGATAGTGTTGTTGTTTAAATAATCGTAGGTTAGTTCCTTGTTTGATATTTTTAGATAATTTATGTAGTGTTTTTTTTTGCGTGAGTGGGTTCAATTTTAAGCTGATTGAACTGTTTTTAAAATAAGAAATTTACGCTTATGTTTTCTGCAGTAGATTTAAGTACCTATCGTATTTAGCATAAAAGCATTGTGCCAGTCAATGTTATCAATTAAAACTTATAAATAAATCAAACATAATGATAGAATATTAGGAAATAAAATATGAACTGACATGAACGATGATCTGGTAGATAGCTACAAATTATAAAAATAATAAGTAATTATATTTCAGTGCATCAGATGGGGAGGCTGAGAAAGATGAAGTTCCAAGCATTAGCTTTTTCACACTTGTGAGTATTGCATGTTGCCATAGTTATAGAAAAGGGAAAAGAATTAAATTTAAATCAAAACAAAATCCCGTAACAAAATATAAATGTTACGGGATATTTTTAAAACTAGATTTAGGTCAATGCTCGCATAAGTTGCAATAGCAGGTAAACAATAATGTAAATATATATTTATATTCCAGTTCCGATTCGCCACAACCTTGGACAAGATCTACATAACCATAGCAATTATTCTGACAATGATCAGCGCTATATCTCAGCCAATAAACACACTGCTGATCGCATTCCTCCTCGAGGCGATGGTCAACTACGGCATATCCTTGGCGTCAGGCACGCCTGATGGAGACCAGTTCCTAGATGACCTGTTCTGGTTCGCCATGTACAATATTGTAGTGGGGGTGATCGTGCTAGTGCTTTCGTATATATCTACAGTTCTGATGAATATGTCGGCGTATAACCAGGTAGGTTGATTTGAGTTACTAACGATCTTAAGTTTTATAATTCGATTTACATAGTTTTTTATTTGTTGTAAAATAATCTAACATGTTGCAGGCTTTTATTATACGACAAGAATACCTAAAAGCGTCTTTGAATCAAGATTTTGGGTATTTTGATCTGCGCAAAAATTCTGATATTGCTTCAAAAATAAACAGGTAAGGATGTTTAGGTGTTTAATTATAGTGATAATGTTAAAATAATATAGTTCTTTACGCGTAAAATAAAATATGCATTTATTTACAAAAAAAAGTAAGGTAACAAAGCAATTATTTTAAACGGGAAATCCAAGAATATAAAGTATAAACCGAGTGATATATAGAAATAAAGTGTTTCGAACTTAACATTAAATCTGAGCCTTATTTGTAGTGACGTGTTGAAGTTAGAAGATGGTATCGGCGAGAAACTAGCCATTTTCATATTCTACCAAGCTGCGTTCCTAAGCTCCTTGATAATGGCGCTCGTCAAGGGATGGAAACTGGCTTTACTCTGCCTTGTCTCATTTCCTGTGACGCTTCTTCTAGTCGGAGTAGCTGGACTTGTAAGTTAAATATAAATCATCCAAAGGTTACCTGGAAAAAATCGTTTTTAGTGATAAGGCCGCCCATTGTAACACTTTTTATGTTACCTAAATTTTTTGTATGTGTTTTTGCTTTTCTGGTGTGCAATTAAGTATATTGTATTGTATTGTATCATACTGTCTTGCTTATATTATATCTAGCTGTGCCCGCGACTCCGTCCGCATTTAATGTTTAGCCTCTTCTTAACTGGAGCAAGAATTTGAATAGCCTATCCTGTGTCCCAGGCGTATAAATGTTTATCTACCAAATTTCATTAAATTCGAATCATTGGTTTAAGAGTTATGGAGGAACATACATAAAATACAGAAAAAAATAGTTTCAGTGCCATATATTGAGCCTATAAACACAATAGGTAATCTAAAAACAAACAAACATACCTACTACATGACCCCCACAGATTTATTAGTAAAGCTGACGAAACATCGCAGAATATGGCTTTTGGTTTGGAAATTGTTTTAGTGCCGACATAATTTTACAATGGGGAAATATTTGTTCCACGGTAAAAGTCACCAAAAGATAAGTAGGTACTGCAATATTTAAAAAATATACCTACGTAACAAATTTATTTAAAAAAAATAATAGTAAAATTAAACTCAATTTAATTTAATTTATCTGTAAAGTGTAAAAACATTGTTTTATTTTTAGGGTTATCAAAGTAATTTAATTGGTGATTCATAATCTACGTACTTACTACGTAAGTACTTAAGTAGGGATTTCTTCCGAAGAGTTTACAAGTATCATGATGACAATCTATTATTGTCTGAACAAACAGATAAAAATTTAATCGATAACTTGATAAGAGTCAATAATTTATACATACCTATTAGGACAATAGAATAATCTTAAAACATTTCCGTGTTAATAAAAAAAATTAGTTCAAACTGTTCAGGAGTCAGTTCTACCCATTATGGTTAAACATAAATGCTTAATATGGCTTACAACTTTTGTGTAAATTTGCTTTTTATCTATTTATATATTTAACACTAGGAAAACTAACAGCATTCATACATACAATGTATAAAATAACTAGGAAAATGAAAAGAACAATAAAAAGACTTTTCAGGCGTTTATCGCGAGTTTTAGTCTCACATCTGCATTTTGTTCTAAACTGATGTTTATTTTAATACAGGCTTCTGCAAAACTATCAAAGAAAGAATCAGTAGCGTCCGGTAAAGCTGTGACTATCGCTGAAGGCCAATAAAAAGACTTTTACAGCGTTTATCGCGTGTTTTAGTCTCACATCTGCATTTTGTTCTAAACTGATGTTTATTTTAATACAGGCTTCTGCAAAACTATCAAAGAAAGAATCAGTAGCGTCCGGTAAAGCGGGGACCATCGCTGAGGAAGTGATCTCGGCTATCCGGACCGTGTACGCCTTCAGCGGACAACAGAAGGAACTTGACAGGTACCAGGAACATCTGAAGGAAGCCAGGAAAATCAATGTTATGAAAGGTAACTAACTTACAGAAATCAATTCATTCTCAGAACAACATATTATAACTATGTATATTTGGACGTGACACGGGTAACATACCATGATTGAAATGTTTTTGAGTTTTCCGATATTTTGACACTGTTGCAAGCGCCATGTTCACGGACAGACTCAAGTCTGTTAAAAACCATGATAGTTTAAAAAGTTATAACATATTATAAATTCAAATTCAAAAATTTAAAACATTTAATTAATATTCTAATAGGTACCTATTTCTAATTCATTCTCAGAATAACATATTATAAAATCAATCTCCCTACGGATCTTAGTGTAACTGCCAGATACACACTTATACGTTTGATGCATTTTTGGCATCTAAACATGCCAGTCTATCATTATAACTTACAAAAAAAACAGTTAAGTAGGTACTAAGTAAGTTTTTCTTGGTCTGTCCAACTTAATAATGTTCCTAACAGTTTCAAATCATCCAAACGCTCCCCTGTCAAATTTGTTTCTTGCAGATAAACAACTATACGTATAACCTAAGAGCCCGGTCTGGCCAGACCTTCCTTTAATTCACAAGCGTGAAAATTCTTTCATGTGTATGTCTAACATAGGTAAGAATAACCCCCAAACATGAAACCTGGATCGTGGTTCCTTTGGGAGATAACAGTTAAAAGGTTGTTATCTCCCAAAGGAACCGCGATCCAGGTTTCATGTTTGGGGGTTATTCTTACCTATGTTAGACATACACATGAAAGAATTTTCACGCTTGTGAATTAAAGGAAGGTCTGGCCATCACAGGCTCTTGGTCTAGTAGGGAGTGTCGAAATAATCGTTCGCTCGTCACTCGAGTGTAGGAACAAAATTTGACGATCTGCAGATTTGTAAACTTTTTTTAGGTATTTTCAACGGCCTAGCCATGGGTTTGCTATTCTTCTGTATTTTCGGCGCTTATGGCTTATCAATATACTTCGGATACACGCTTATGGTGAACGAACCGGAAAATTATGACGTCTCTACCATGGTTGCTGTAAGTATCAGAGATTTTTCTCAAACCTCATCAAACTTTAATTGATTGATAATTGATGCAAAGAAATAATTAGAAAAAATTCCGAGCGAACTCTACAAATCAATAAAGTCTGATTAATATCGCACAAAAACTGAAAAAATTAAAAGAACCAAAAAGAAATTGTCTAACAATGGTCCGTTCAGTTTCTTTCGTAGGTATATTGAAAAAATCTTATAGATTTTTTAAATTTTACCTTTGTTGTTATTTTAGGCGCATCTTATTTTTTTTACATACAACATCATCTACATCGTTTTACATCTAAGAAAAACACGAGGACGAATATGTTAATCCGCAAACACCATGGCTTGTTTGTGTCTCCGCATCACACTTTTCAGCAGATCTTGGTGCAGCAAGTGTGAATCTGTGGATGCAAAAATGTTAAGCCATATATTAAAATCTTCCCAGGTGTTCTTCGGAGTCATGACAGCGTCAGCAAACTTCGGTATATCATCCACACTCATGGAGGTGTTCGGGACGGCCCGGGGCGCCGGCGCGCAGATATTCAACCTCATCGACAACGTGCCTATTATCAACCCGCTGCTGAACCGCGGGACAGTGCCGCCCTCTATTGATGGAAACATTGAACTGAACAACGTGCACTTCCATTACCCTTCGCGGCCTGATGTCCCGGTAAGATTTTTTTTATTTATTTTACCAGGCCATAGGTTGCCTGGAAGAAATCGCTTACAGCGATAAGGCCGCCCTTTTCACTCCAAATGTTTTAGTTTTAAGTGTGTACTGTGTGTAACAACTCAATAAAGTATTTTCTATTCTATTCTATTATGTTGTAGTTGTAGACTATGCCATGTTGTCCCACTTCTAAAGGTCTCCCCTTGATTTCGCCACTTTTCGATTTTTTTAGATCTCCGACTACTCTGCCTCAAATGTGTTCAAATCATCGCAAATTAAATCCAAATCAAATAATTCGTGGGATTATTTATTTTCCTAAATTTTTAGAGCATTTGTTTTTTATCTCACTCTTAAATCTTCCGATGCCGCGATGAGAAAAAGGCATGGATCGGAAAAGTATACCTAATTACAAACTTTAACTTCTATGACCAAACTGACAATATTTCCTACTATATTGTCAGTTTGGTCCGTTTCTATGTAGTAGGAAATATTAATTTATAGTTTATTTTGCCGAAAAAACATATCATGCAAACAATGATATGTTTCTTTTAGTTTGCATTTTTTCTTGCGTGTATGTAGGTCCTTAGTTTTTATCAAACATAACATTGCATAACTTCAAGTATATCTATCGCGGAGTGGGGAAATTTACTCTGATTGCAAAATTGCGGGAATTTTTTACACTTTATAATTCAATCAGATTTTTTTTGCTAATAAAAATTGTTCCAGCCAGTTTTTACTAAAAAAAGTTTTAAAAAGTTTACCAGTTTGAAGAGCAGCTTTTTTTTTATTAAATTCATCGTATTTAATGTACCAGAGTATTTAATATTATCGGCTTAATCGACCTAAAAATATTGTATTTCAATTGAAGGCATTATCTATCTCTATCATAATTTAATGTTTTATATACATACAAACAAACACAATAGGTTATTAACTAGGAAATCAGACAGATAAACCTTATAAGGGCCTTAGATGTGACGATTGAGAATCACGCGACTAACATGTGCAAATTATAAAAATTTTGATAGTAGATGATAGGTTATTATTATCAAAGCAAAATGTGCAATGTGATACATATCGCTTATCTGTCTGTGACTAGCCTATTTTGTTACCTATATAGTTTGAAAACCTATTTGAGACTTAATTTTTTAAGTAGGTATATTCCGACATTATATAGGATTTACTTAATTACAATAAATGGAAAATCCACGAGGTTACCAGAAGTGAAGTTCGATCTTGATTATGCAGCACTTTTACCGAAGAGACAAAATTTGTTCTTATTATAGGTAATCAATTCAAATCAAATCAAAAAACTCTTTATTGTACACCAAATAAAATAAAAAATAATATAAAAAAAATACAAAAAACAACAAAAAGAATCAAGTACAATGGGCGGCCTTATCGCTAAAGAGCGATCTCTTCCAGGCAACCTTATATATAATAATATAATATAATATGATATCTTTCTTGCAAAGAAACCCATTTCTGCAACCCCAGTGATTGCAAATCTGATTAACGAATAAAATAATATTACCAGCACCTAGAAAAAAACAAAGTAGGTAAACTAAGTTTTAATTTCAGGTTCTAAAAGGAGTTAGTTTGAGCGTGAAGCGCGGACAGTCAGCCGCACTCGTGGGGCACTCGGGCTGCGGGAAATCCACCATTATACAACTCATCTCGCGGTACTATGACGTCATTGAAGGAAGTGTAAGTACACACTGTATACACAATGATATAATCTGTAAAATAAAAAAAAAGATTTATCAAATTGATTTATTTAAAATGGGCGAGGCGGCACACCCTTGCGTAGCGTGAATATTAATTAGACCAGAAACAACTACATGCAAAAACTCACACATCCAAGTTTTTATGTAAAAATAGCTATAGTCCATTTCACGTGACGTGTAGTGCATACACCTGTTCGATATAAGGCAAACACATTGTGTGCTGATTTCAAACAAAGTACTTAGGTACCTATTTAAGAATTCAAATTTTTTTCAACGGGAATATTAACCTCTTATATTATCGGGTCTAATTCATACATATATTAGTCACCGCTTCTTGTGAATTTTTATTGATTCTACTTTTCAAAAATATATCTTCCATCAGACACCTGTACAACCTGTATTAATCTCAACTTGTTTATCAGTGGATCTCAGCAATATACTTTATCTCAACGTAAAACTGATGAATGTAAAATGTTCCGAGAGTTATCGTGGGGGAAAATAGATTGGATATTTGCATCCGCTATTGTATCCTGCTTATAATCTTAACGCTTACCTTAACCTTGGGGGCTTATCATTGGCATTTATAGTTTAACTTATCAGCATGTACTTATTATGATATTGGTAGGTAACGTTTATTGAACTTATATAATTTTGGAACCCTTTCTTTAATTGACGTTATGCGGTATTTTTATGTTTGTATGTATGTTCCTCCATAACTCTGAAACCAATGATCTGAATTTGATGAAATTTGGTAGACAAACATTTAGACGTCTGAGACTCCAGTACCTACCTAATGATAAAACGTGGCACCCATAAAAACATAATTTAAAAGCCGACGGTGTCGCGAGGACAGCTATTTCAATATAATTATGTAAATGTTTGATAAAACAATCAACATTATGAGAAAATGGTATAGGACAATTTACATCACTACGTCGCCTTGGTCCTCGAGTGAGAGTCGAACCCACGCCACCCATTTTAGCCCTGGTTGCGCTAACCACTACGCTATCGAGGAGTTACATAAAAGCTTGAATTTATCCCATACATCCAGAATACTGTAGTGAGAGTCAATCACCATAAAATAAATATTAGTAACAATCAACATCTGATGCAGGTCTCGGTGGACACCAACGACGTCCGCGCGCTGTCAGTTCGCTGGCTCAGAGACCAGATTGGCCTGGTGGGTCAAGAACCAGTGCTCTTCAACACCACCGTCAGAGAGAACATCAGGTACGGAAGAGAAGGCGCTTCCGACGAGGAAATAGAAACCTCGGCCCGTCAAGCCAACGCGCATCAATTTATCATGAAACTACCTAATGTAAGTATCGTGCAATTTGTAGTAGATTACAGATAAGATATAAATACAAAAGATATAACTAGTACGGTATTTTAATCGCTTTGTGACGTAGTGTATTGATGCAAAGGTCATAAGACCGAAAGTCCCTTGAATGGTTATTATCGTTGCAATCAGTTGTAACCATATTAACCTAAGAGCCCGTGATGGCCAGACCTTCCTTTAATTCACAAGCGTGAAAATTATGTCATGTGTATGTCTAACATAGGTAAGAATAACCCCCAAACATGAAACCTGGATCGCGGTTCCTTTGGGAGATAACAGGTAAAAGGTGGTTATCTCCCAAAGGAACCACGATCCAGGTTTCATGTTTGGGGGTTATTCTTACCTATGTTAGACATACACATAAAATAATTTTCACGCTTCAGAATTAAAGGAAGGTCTGGCCATCACAGGCTATTAGTCTTTACTAAGAGCCCGGTCTGGCCATACCTTCCTTTAATTCACAAGCGTGAAAATTATGTCATGTGTATGTCTAACATAGGTAAGAATAACCCCCAAACATGAAACCTGGATCGCGGTTCCTTTGGGAGATAACAGGTAAAAGGTGGTTATCTCCCAAAGGAACCGCGATCCAGGTTTCATGTTTGGGGGTTATTCTTACCTATGTTAGACATACACATGACATAATTTTCACGCTTGTGAATTAAAGGAAGGTCTGGCCATCACGGGCTCTTAGTCCATATCTACGAAGAGCGACGTTTAAATTTAACAACAGAATTGCAAAACTGTTGGTACAATATTGTTACTCATCATCAAAGTTCCTGGTAAAAATGTATACAGGCATATTCATGTAATTGTAGTTTGCTTGTAATTGAAATAGCTATTTGTCATGTACCTATATCATGACAAAATAGTAAATTATCAACTAGGGAATGACAAAACAATAAATTTGAAAGCTCTGTACATGTATTTATATGCACAAAGTTTCATAAAAATCGGTCCAGCCGTTTCGGAGAAGTTTGGAAACTAACACTGCGACACTAGAATTTTAAATATTTGATGTAATCAAGAAATATTTTTTTACTCTTTTGAACACTTAATGCAGCCTCAATGTATATCCAGGGGTACAACACTCTGGTAGGAGAACGAGGGGCATCTCTATCAGGCGGGCAAAAACAACGCATAGCTATTGCACGTGCCCTCATCCGCAACCCGAGCATATTGCTGCTTGACGAGGCCACCAGTGCGCTGGACAACACCTCGGAGGCCAAAGTGCAGAGGGCATTGGATAAGGTAAAGTGTAAAACAAATTTCATACCACGATCACTCAGGTTTTGGAATTATCTCCCTACCGAGGTTTTTCCGAAAGTTTAGTATGGGTCTTTTCAAAAAGGGTTCTAGGTATTCTGAAGCATTTACGGGGTCGGCAGCGAGTAGACACTTTACATCAGGTGGGCCGCATGCTTGTCTGCCATCTCAGTGGTATAAAAAAAAATTCAAAACCTTCCAGGGAACAGCGGGCGCTTTTATACATACGCTTCTCATATATGGATTGGATATATATCACAACGACGCCCTAATTACTGCAAGAGAGACTTAATTAGAAAGAAATAATTATCTGATTCGTTCAACTTGTTTTTAAAAGTAAACTAAGCCGAATAATAACATAAGTTAAAATGTGTCATAAATATTTGACTATCATGTAAATATTTTGTTCCCATCAGAGTTTTTAGAATTAGTCTTTCCGCTCTCAAAAACCACCTAACTTAGCACGTTCCCAGTGTTTTTTTTCTATGGGTCATTTATACCCTAATATAATATCCAAAATACCATTTGCACGTATGGGGTCGACTCCATAATTTTGGCTAACGGACCGTGTTAAATTTTGTGCGCGTACTTTTAAAAAATAGTTCTTCCTTCACACAGGCGCAAGAAGGCCGAACAACAGTCATAGTAGCCCACAGACTATCCACCATCAGAAACGTAGATGTCATCTATGTGTTCAGCAGTGGAGAGGTGGTGGAGAGCGGCAGCCACGGCGAGCTGATGCGGAAGAAGGGACATTACTACAACATGGTGAAGATACAGTCTTCGGGAAGTGAAGATAGTGAGAGTGGTAAGTTTGGTTTATAATGGTTTTCTGGTGGACTATCAAATATACATAGTTTAGTTTATAGACAGTTGTTATAAATAGTCTGCATGCCTTTTTTATATTAATAAATAATTAAACTATATTTCCAGATAAAAAAGAAAAACTGACCCGAGAAGTATCAATCAGAAGCGAACATGATGAAGACGAAGACGTTGTTGCTGAAAGTGTAAGTAAAGATTTGATATATTTTTCTCGTTACGATAATACCTATACCTACTACATATTACCGTTTAGGTAAGCGTGCCTAGTAATAATGGTGTCTTACTTGAGATAACATCGTGAGAAAATTGAGAAGAAAATTTATTGACTTTTGAAATATAAACGAGAATTCCCAGAAATGTTGAGCACATATAATTATAAAAATATCTGCAATTTTTATTCGGATCTGACTCTGAACTGCCTTCCAGGTGGAAGTAGAAACTCCCGACGACATCAAAAACGTGTCGTTCTTCCGCGTGATCAGACTCAACGCGCCGGAGTGGAAGTCCGTCACGTTGGCCAGCATTGCGTCTCTGAGCAGCGGGTTCGCCATGCCAATGTTCGCCGTCATATTGGGAGATTTCGTTGACGTAAGTGTAGTGATTTACACCCATATTCTTAGTCGTTTCCTAATAATTTTCCTCCACTCAAAAATAAACAAGCGTTGAGGTTTTGTAGGAGTTTCAAGGTTGGTTATGAGGTACTTTACGTTTGACAATTCCTACCTTGCCTCGAACTTGAGGTGAGCTGAAAAAAATCAAGAGGAGGACGTTTTTCTCAACTGAGAATACGAATTTGCTCAAGTGAGGTTGAGTCGAGTCTGGAGGAAACGACTAAGATTATGGGTGTTAGTATTATTAAAATAATTAAAATATTGTTTATATTATATACCTATATTTTTCACGTTAAATAAAAAAATCTATAAAATAATCGCTGTAAACAATTATATCAAAACACACATCCTGGAACTTTCGCTTACTAAGTAAACTCCTCTTTTAGTCTTTAGATTCGTATAAATTACTTAGATACACTTTAAGTCTAGGATAGACACAATGTGATTAACGCCGTTATTCGTTCTAGGTTCTGTCCCTCCCTGATGAAGATGAGGTTTGGAGACAGGTCACAAACTACGCTCTGATATTTGTCGGTGTCGGTGTGTTTTCTGCAGTCACTAATTTTATATCGGTAAGTACCTACCTATTAGTAAATATATACCTAATGTACAGAGGATTCTTGTATTAGCTTTAATTTTTGCTGTGCTCATCCGGTCCATGATTGCTACTTATTTTACCTTGAGAACTATCCCTACATCATGGATGCAAAAATAGGTAGATACTTTGACTTTGAATACGTCGGTCTTTTGGACTTACCTTATTATCTACCTACTCCAACCGGTGTTCTAAGATGACTATGAAATATATAATTCTAACAAACAGCCTTATCTTACGCATCCTAAATTTTTTTTGTTAACAGGTATTTTTCTACGCCATAGCTGGAGAATATTTGACAGAAAGACTGAGAAAGATGATGTTCGAAACGATTCTGCAGCAAGAGATTGCGTTCTTTGACGACAAGGACAATACAACCGGCGCTCTTTGCGCCAGGCTCTCCGGAGAGGCGGCAGCAGTGCAAGGGGTAAATATAATCTTATAATTAAAATAGAATAAGCCGTTGTTGGTGTAGATACATAAATAACATGATATAGATTAAACTAACTGAACTAAATTTGGAATTCGTTCCTTTAAAGCATGTCTCTCGACAAAGGTCTCCTTTAGTCCTTGTGCGCTTTTTAGCGTGCCAAATCTGGACCGGCTTACTTTTTTATATCGTCTTCGTACCTTTTAGTTAGTTCTTGTAGTTTGTTTAATCTTAAAATAATATCCTATAACTAAACTATATAAACAATTATATACCTACTTCATATAAAATACCCTATGCTCGTAAACCATGTAGTCAGAGAGTAACTTTGTACCTACCTACCACCTATCCATTTGAACTACACCTCGTTTTATAAGAAACTGCAGTATAACACATACGGTATCTTTAAAGATCGATCTACGCTACGTCATCATAAATCATTTTTAGCAATAGATAAGTACGTGACGTGACATATAATTTTAAGACAAAAAAATTACAATCCGTTCCTATCCGTTCATAATTGATAACTTATTTTGTTTATTCCAGGCAACAGGTCAAAGAATAGGATCAGTCCTTCAAGCAATAGGAACGTTTGGTTTCGCGCTAGTCCTATCGCTCATTTACGAGTGGCGAGTGGGACTCATCGCGCTCATCTACGTGCCTCTGCTGATGTTCGCTATGTACAAGCAGAACAAACTGGCTCTTATGGAATCCTTTGGAAACGCTAAGTTTATGGAAGCTAGTTCTAAGGTAACATGTATTTTAATGTATTGATGTATTTTAATCGTGGGAAAATGGATCGTATAGCTTAAGTGGAGGGAGGACATGTGGCTGAGCAGATGAAGTTAGATAAATTTATAAACAAACAAGCTTCCGCCCGCGTGGAAATAAAAAGTAGCCTATGTTCTTTCTCAGGGTCTAAAGATTGTATGTGCCAAATTTAATCAAAATCGGTTGAGAGGTTTAAGCGGGAAAGCGTAACAGACTGGCAGACAGATAGACAGACAGAGTTACTTTCGCATTTATAATATAAAAAGTAAAAAAAAATATTATTCATTAGCGCTAATGAAAAATCATAATATTTATTAGTGCCCTCTCCGTGAAACAGTGCCGAGATATCGGGAAACTTAAAAATATTTAAATTAGGTATGGTATGTTGCCCGTTTAATGTTCTTATATTGTTAAAAACCATGATAAGTTATTAGTTTTAACTTTAACAAAATTACATTTTGTAGATCGCTGTTGAATCGGTAGCGAATGTCAGGACAGTGGCATCACTGGGCCGCGAACACACGTTCACGAGCGAGTACGCCAGTAAACTGGAGCCAGCTGTGGCTCTAGCTAAACGAGGCACGCACTGGCGCGGTATCGTCTACGGCATTTCTAGAAGCATCTTCAGTTTCATCATCGCTACTGCGATGTACTACGGTGGAACACTTATTGTGTATGATGATGGTGTGACATATGCGGAAGTTTTCAAGTGAGTTTTTTTAATATATTCTTGAACCAAACTATCCTGTTAAATAGATAGATAATTATTTCATTATCGCTTTTATTTTTTAAGCCTCAGTATACTCGTAGTACCACCAAACTGACTTAGGGATTAAATAACCCTAATATACCAGTACCAGCAGTGTCGTTTAACTTACTGCGTAAGTTGACACAGTCAACTTACATATCACCAACTCACCTAATAAAAAAAAATGGTTTTAGAGCTTTAGAGTGACCCATGCGTGTGGCATGGTCATGTTCGACGTAATAAAACCGTAGATCTAGCCTACAGAAAAAAGCTATTCTGACCTAGAGCCCACAGCTATTAAAACACAAAGCTGAGTTGGACGCCTATTCATAGTTAAAAAAAACAAAGGTTAAATATTTGTATTTAAGGTTGTATTAACTATGAATAAAGATTTTTTATTTGTTTCTTTCTCCTTTAGAGAGAAGAAAATAACAAATCAAACTATATTACCTTTCACCCTCTCAGATCAGCCCAAGTCCTGCTAATGGGGGCGACGGGCGCTGCGCAGGCGCTGTCCTTCGCGCCCAACTTCCAGAAGGGCATCAAGGCGGCCGGTCGCGTCATCGTCCTCCTCGGCAAACAGTCCAATATCACGGACCCGGCTCAGCCCGCGAAGGAGAACTTTGTAAGTACAATGGACATTGACAATGTGACAAGAAGCCAGATGAATATCGCTAGAAGTAGGGACAGGGAAATATAATTCAGCGTAATAACCGTATAATTTCGATATTACATGACTTACTGCAGCTGGGCACAGGTTTTCACAATATAATCTCCTTTTTCCACCAAAAAGTCTTGGTGATTTGGTACATACCACCAGACTTACCGGACAGTTTGGTGATCGTAGTTAGTTGTTATGGTTATAGTACACAGAACGGCGCTGTTGGTCGATTGGACGACACTCACGGGGTAGTACTATGACAAGTAATATGTATAGGTACTTGGCACCACACGACAAAGATAACGAAAAAATCTTTATTATATTCTACCTACTTACATGTTAATAGCAGGCAGATATCTTCTAGAGCTAAATGTTTTGCTAATACTGGTGTGCAAGTGTGAGAGCGAGAAATTTATGTTTCATTGATTTGATTAATACAATAGCAACAATGCCGCGTACCTATCTATAATTCCGGTCTAAATTCTCTTCCCCAGAGAGGCACTGGCCAAGCGAGCTTACAAGCAGTACAGTTCCGGTACCCCACGCGTCCCAACATACAAGTCCTGAAGAGTCTAGACCTGGAGGTGGAGCGCGGGAAGACGGTCGCGCTGGTCGGCGCCAGCGGCTGCGGCAAGAGCACCGTCATACAGCTGCTGGAGAGATATTATGATCCTGACTCTGGGATTGTGGTAAGTTAACTGAGATGTTTACACTTACTAAACGTTCGTGACAAGCGGCGTATTTTACAGGGATTGAGTAGTATAGTCTCCTTAGTCTACCAGTTTTGACTAAAGTTTCTGTGCGATTTAATGATCGGTATGGTTGACTTTTCTAACATAATTTAACTGATGTACAAACGAATCTCAACCGTAGGGTGGTAGACCACATTTTTTGCTGACTGTACATCGCCCACTTGCCGTTGCTTTTGAGACGTGGCCTTAAACTTACAATAAAACCGACATAACTTTTTAATGGACTTAGGAGGAATATTTATTTCTGGACAGCAAAATATTGCCTTAGTGGTTCTTTCTAGAAATCATCATGAGATTATTTTATTTTACAGGCTCAAGACAGCATACCACTTGTGAAGCTGCGACTAAAAGACGCGCGACAGTCCATCGGCTTCGTGCAGCAGGAACCGATCCTGTTCGACCGGACTATCGCGGAGAACATCGCGTACGGCGACAACGCGAGTAAACCCAGCATGGACCAAATCGTGGACGCGGCCAAGCAGGCCAATATACACAACTTTGTCAGCAGTCTGCCATTGGTAAGACTATTATATTGTACTTTGTCACCATAGCTACGCTATGCTAATGCTAACTACGTTTTCTATGAATTCGTGTGACATTAGAAATACTTAACACTAGTCTGACACTAATGTGTACGCTTTGGCCCCCTGTAAGAACATAAGTTTTGACCCTGTGTATTATCAATATCGTTATTATATTATTATTCAATGTTTCTTTACTTGGGAGTTATTAAATAAATAAATAATAAAAATAAATAAGTAAATAAAATATTTACTAGTTGCTCTGTGAGCTGTAGACCTCGCGAGGACCAACATCTTTAAATGAAAAAAAAACAACAATTTATGTAAAATAATATTTTTATTTTCAATATTTTCACTATCCTCGTATAACTTTGATAATTCTTAATATTGAAGTCAATTGTAATCCTGTTTTTGGTTTTCTTACAACAAATCAGATAAAGTTAAAGACAAATTAAAAAAAACCATAATAAACCTACCTACGGCTGAAAATCGAACACAACGGACCTCCGGATGTACACTCTATTGCGTAACACTTCTCTGGTTTATTGCATCTTTTTATATCATTTTTGTAGTTAGCTTAGTTAGGTTTCAAACTACAGAGAGAAATAATGGCATAAATTACTGTAGGTACTTTGAAACCTAAGTAAGCTCTTAAAAAAACAAAACTCTTAAAAAAATTAAATCCTTCATACCAATTTTTGTATAAATTTTAAACAATTAGGGCCTGCGAAGACAATTTTTGGAATTTAACCACAAAAATGGTTTTCGTAGATCAAAATTGTTTTTAAAAGACCTTTAACTACGCCAACTAAAAAACTTCGCGAGGACCAACGTAATAAAAAAAGTAAAAGACAAATGAAACGATACATAACCACAATAATTTAAAACCAT
Source organism: Chloroclystis v-ata (assembly GCA_963691955.1). Taxonomy (NCBI): domain Eukaryota; kingdom Metazoa; phylum Arthropoda; class Insecta; order Lepidoptera; family Geometridae; genus Chloroclystis; species Chloroclystis v-ata. The sequence goes on from OY829905.1 coordinate 12,314,954, forward strand.
TAAAAAAATCCACGAAATCAACGCAACAAAAAATAAAAAAATAGCCCACATCCGGGGATTGAACCCGACCGATATATTACCTATATCGACCCTATAATTGTTTTCTAAAGATCTATGACACATCACAAGAGTTTTTGGGTTTTTTTCAGCCATTAAAAAAGAAATGGCTTGATAAAATAATTCTACACTAATTACAAACCTCATCATCTCAGCCATTGGACGTCCACTGCTGGACATATGCCTCCCTATATGGTTTCTAGTCATTACGGTCGCTCGCGGCCTGGATCCACCGGGAGCCAACCGCCTTCACCAAATCATCTGGCCACCTTGTTGGTCGACGCCCAACGCTGCGTTTTCCGATCCGTGGACTCCACTCGAGAACATTTCAGGCCCATCGGCCATCTGTTCTCCTAGCTACATGGCCTACCCATTGCCACTTCAAAGAGTTAATTCGTTGGACTATGTTTTTTTTCATTTCTGATTCGATCCCGTAGTGAAACCCAAGCATAGCCCTCTCTAAAACCCTTTTATCGGTTCAGAGTTTGTTGATGTATTAATCAAGCAATTACAAACTCACACGCCAAATTTCAAAAAATCTGCTTGGAAATGAGCCCTCCAGAGGAGAACATAGTAGGTACATAACAAACGAAAGCATTTTCTTCGGTCAAATAGCTTGCAATAAGAAGTGCTTCTATATCAAAATTCATAAAGTTTTTACCATAGACCACGTAAGAAAAAGCCATGCCAAACCACTGTTGTTGGGACTGAGAAAAATTATTAGATAACTGACAGTGGACCTCTTCTTGCACTCATTTTATGGGTAAGAAAACCTCAGAAGAAGCAAAATAAAGAAAACGAAACGTCTTCTTTTATTCTCAATTTTTTTTTCTAGTAACAGTAACACAGAATATACTTAATATTTTTGCTATGAATTTACTAAGGAGACAACGAACAACTCAACGATAGCGCGTTTTAATTTTTCCTCTAGCGACATCTAGTTATGAAAATACAAAGCGTGTTTTCTGACAGTCTGACAGTAGAAATGAGGGGTTATTTCCATCAAATCATATGATCAGATTGTAGTTGCATCTTATCACAAAAAGTTTTATTACACGCTAGATATAATATTATGATCCGTTGGCACAAAATTTAATTCAATAAAGCAGTTGCAACGGATCCGTTATCCGTTGGGAATTTTTTGTGTGATCAGATGCAACTACAATCTGCTCATATGATCTGATGGGAATAAACCGAAATGGTACAAAAGGTTATTTTAAAAACATTTAATATTCAAATATTTCGCTAACGGAACATTATATCGAAAAATTCTTTTCACAGACTATGATTGTTTTTTAATTACCTATTCAACGACACCCCACATGAGTTTTTGGTATTTTTCTCCGCCATTTAAAAAAAAATAAAAAAAATGGCTCGACAAAAAAATTCTACACTAATTACGAACCTACACACCAAATTTCAGAAGAATCGGTTGAGAAATGAGCCCTCTAGAGGAGAACATACAAACATACACACATACATACATACGAAAGCATTTTCTTTGAAGCTGAAACGGAGACGCTTCGCTCGCTTCGCTCGCTCGGTCAATAAAATATTTATTTATTTTCTCTCACAATTTCTAGGACTAGGTACTTTGTTTGTAGTAGTAATAAATCACACTGTAATAGTTACCTAGTCGTCGTCTTAAACTCTTCAATTACCTTGTTCAAGTTTATATTCTGTTTGCAGGGTTACGATACAAACATCGGTTCTAAAGGCACCCAGCTCTCCGGCGGCCAGAAGCAGCGGGTGGCCATAGCGAGGGCCCTCATCCGACGGCCCAAGATGCTGCTGCTAGACGAGGCCACCAGCGCACTCGACACTGAGAGCGAGAAGGTAAGTTCTTGCAACGTCAATAAATAAAACAGTGATTGAATCTACTAAGAAAAACAATAAGTAAATGATTTCACACAAAAAAAAAACAATTAAAACAAGAATAGGTAATTTAAACATTTCAAGGTAGAAAGCGCACTTCACATGGGCAATTGTGCACACAGGCTATGTTTTACTGCGGGTTGCATTATGCATTAAAATGCAGGCCCAGTAACCTGTACGTGTCTCATAAAAATTGAGTGAGATGACTAAGAACTTAGAGTAACAGATCTTTTAATATAAGATATTATTATCTTTGTCAACGTAGGTACACAATACAGAAAAGACACCAAATAAGTAATTTATAATTTATGCTTTTTTAGTTCTCGTTAAACGAATCTAGCTACAGCTATCATAAATAATGTTTGAATGTTTATGGTTTGTTTGCAACAATTACCAACAATATTTGGTTGGGTCAAGTGTTTTTCAGTAAAACGCAGACCCTTTTTTTAGGCGGTTCAGGTAAACTATGAAAATTAACGGGAATCAATATTGGGTTAGAAATCATTAACATCATTGTTTTTGCTACTTCTTGATTTCTGTGCAAACAAATATAACAAAAGGTTGCCTTTTGTGAGATGAATCTTTTGTTCCCTGAATGATGATACTTCGAAGTCATTAACGAAATAATGCTGGTCATCTCAATGTCCCCAGGCCATTGATATTTAATTATAAGTACTCGTAATTTAATTAAACAAACTGAGAAGAGTCTATCAAAACGTCCGACGGCTAAAGTATCTAATATTGATTTAGAAAATATATCTTTAACATTATACGTGTCCATGACACAAGCTTGTATCTAAGGCATTTAATGTAAACCTATATTATTTTACCAGACAACTTAAGCTTAAATATCTTACCAATTTGTTTCTTCTACGTTCATGTCCAGCAATGGACGTCCAATGACTGTAACGATATTGTTTGACCAGCCAATGATAAGATAATATAACCTGCGCAATTAGAAATGAGTTCTGTAAATGGCGTCCGCTCGCATGCGTTCTCGCTCACTCTCTATCGCTGTCTATACTCACACAGTGAAGTACGCGCTACAAAAAAATAGTCAGTCAGGCCTAATTCGCACGAGAGCTTTTTTAACGTCCGTTAAAAAGCGTTCAAATAGAACATAATAATTATGTTCTATTTGAACGCTTTATGCATACCCAAGTACGTGTTCACACGTCGGCGATTTTAGAACGCGACGCTTTTTTATCGAGCAGTGTTGCATTTTCAACGCAGAGTGCTGGTAATAGGCCGTATGAAACTTTTTATTATTATTCACACGATTAAAAAAACGCCGGTGCTGCGATTAGTACGATGAGTATTAGTAGAAATATTCCAATAATTCGTCAAATCTTGTATACTTGTTAAATCTTCGTACAGTGTCACAAACTGTTATTTTAAGTATCTCTGTTCATTCAGAGGATGTACCCAGAATGTCCTTTTTTTCTTTCTTCTTCTTCTAGCAACACAAATCGCTATAGCTAGTTATTTAGCAGAAAACATTCCAACGGCTTTCTAAAGCGAGGGACGAGACAAAAGTGATTTAAAAGCGTTCGTATGAATGATCACATTGAGGACGTTATAAAAGCGCCGACGCCGGGTTTATAACGCAAAGCTGTTTAAACTCTTTACTTTACTAAAAAAATAAGTATTTTGTAAAAAAAAACTCTGTAGAGACCTAGATAAAAATACTATTTAAATAATAATAATACCGTGGAAATATGCTCGAATTACAAATAATTTTGGTATTACGTTTGTATGGGAAATTCGTCGTGACGCCGGCCTGTTTGAGAACTTGTTTTGCCAACCGTACCATACCTACCCGCCGCCATTTACAGAACTCATTTTTAATTGCGCAGGTTATACCAATGTATTTCTCTCCAGGTAGTGCAAGAAGCGCTAGACGCAGCGAAGGCAGGTCGCACGTGCGTCATGATCGCGCACAGACTCAGCACGGTGCGAGACGCCGACGTCATCTGCGTGGTCAGCGAGGGTCGCGTCGCGGAGCAGGGCACGCACCAGGAGCTCATGGACATCAAGGGGATATACTACACGTTGAATAGACGCGGATATTCATAGGACATGACATTCCGTAATGTCGTCACGGACCAGGAGCTCATAGGGATATTCATAGGTCAGTTCATAATGTTCATAATGTCTTCTTCTCGCACCATGAGCTACACACACAGCCTACAGCCTGTAGCTCATGGAGAAGAATATTATATCCCTTTGATGCCTTGCCTGTAGGCTACAGGCATCTTAGGGATATAATATACCTACGTTGAATAGACGCGGATATTCATAGGACAAGACTTTCCAAAGTGTAAATTCGCATAACTCTGTGAGTTTTAGGGTTTTACCGTCTGTGGTGAATGTGGTGATCTGTTTAGAAATGCTGTCAATGTATCTTTCAGTGCTTTTAGATCTATTTTAGTATAAAGTTTTGTGAGAATGTTTATAAACACATGGTAATTTAGGCGCTTAATATTTTCGCATTTATCACTTTTGCATAATTTATTAGTTACTAGCTCCCGCCCGAGGCTTCGCCCGCGTGGAAAAAAAAGTAGCCTATGTTCTGTCTCAGGGTCTAAAGATGTCTGTACCAACTTTCATCAAAATCGGTTGATATACATAGTAGAGGTTTAAGCGGGAAAGCGTAACAGACAGACAGAGTTACTTTCGCATTTATAATATAAGTAAGGATTACTTAGTAATTATATGTTCTGTGGTTATAGTGCATTTAGGTAGTACCTAACCTGCTAATCAACGGGTTAAGACGCACTTGGTACGCACAATGTGCAGGAGGTTCTTTGTAAAATGTATTTGTTACTAATAGTATTATTTATTTTTCTACATCTATCAGTTCCTGAACTAAATATCTGTGTTATTATGATTATGACTAAGTTAAACTATTTCAATTAAAATGTACCTAACTTAAGTTGGAATAAAATTATCCACCCCAAAAATGTTGAGTGACTCCCATCTGCCCCGGTGACCTGGCCCGGTACCGGGGCAGATGAGAAGAAAAAGTTGCATCGGGCCCGGTGATGTGTTCACCGGGCCAGATGACACAAATTAAGTGCCATCGTCCCCGGTACGGTGCACCTTGTAATTTATGAAATACTAAATACATACATCTACCTATGATAGGGACTGAACTTAAAATTCAAACTGCTTGGTAAACAATAATCAGTTTTTATTGTGAAATAGGTACTATACTTTATCATGGTATGTTTAATCCTAAAGATCACATGGACTAGTCAATGAGTACAATACATTAATAAGTAACATTAAATAAAAATATAAAATGGAAACAATGTTGACATAAAAATATGTTTCATTTTTTAGGGTTCCGTTGCCAAATGGCAAAAACAGAACGTCCGTCCGTATGTCACATCCGTTTTTCTCCGAAACTATAAGATCTATAAAGCTGAAATTTGGTAAGTAGATGTATTCCGAACCCCACTAGGATTTTATAAAAAAATAAAAAATAATCAATTACATTTGGGGGTCCCCATACTTAGAACCTAAACTTTAAAAATAAAATTTCATCGAACCCATACGTGTGGGGTATCTATGAATAGGTCTTCAAAAATCATATTAAGGTTTAAAACAACATTTATTTCTAAACTAAATAGTTTGGACGAGAGACTCTCCCAAAGACTCGCCCTTGGCCACTTTTTTTAAGCACTTAATTAAGTAACATAAAGAACAACCAGCTCATATCTGAATTTAGTACAATAATATGTTAGTTTGTTTTTTTCTAACAACAGGTACTTCAACGATAATTATATTTTTCCTACTTTGTGTAATGTTACTGTTGGACCTTGTTTTCAACTGAACTACCTATATTTAAAGTATACAACTACGTACAATGCTATATGTGGAAGCTGTCTAAAGTTTAAGTGAACCTATAAGTTGTGATCTAATTTTGTATATAAAATAAGCTTTTTGTTACCCAAAATCTATTATCTTATATATTAAAGAAAGTCGTGTTAGTTACTTCACTTTTAACTCAAGAACGGCTGAATCGATTGCGCTGAAAATTGGTGTGGAGGCAACTTAGAAAAAAAAGCTAGTAACTGAAATAAAATAAATTCTAACGCATTTTTTCTAAAAAATGACCGATGGATATTTTACCCGTCACTAGCTCCATTGTTGCCTCCTGAATAAGATCTTCTCGAAGAATAGCCTCCTTCGAACGTCGTGGAGTACTTAGTATATTGTTTTCAAAACTGATTATTGTTTACCAAGCAGTTTGAATTTTAAGTTCAGTCCCTTTCATAGGTAGGATGTATGTATTTAGTATTTCATAAATTACAAGGTGCACCGTACCGGGGACGATGGCACTTAATTTGTGTCATCTGGCCCGGTGAACACATCACCGGGCCCGATGCAACTTTTTCTTCTCATCTGCCCCGGTACCGGGCCAGGTCACCGGGGCAGATGGGAGTCACTCAAAATGTTGATACTTACCTATATTATATTATTATGTATAAACTATTTTTTACGAAAAATAAATGAATTTATCTTTGTAGCACTGTTTTTTTCATACAACAAAGCATAATTGCCAACAGATTAACAGACGACGATTTTTTCTGAATCCCACGAAATTCGTCAGATGAAATAAGACGAAATGAGCAAATTGTAAATCACAATCACAATGCCACTTTTACGCAATTGTATAAAGCTGCATGATTTATTAGCCACCCGTCCCAAGTGAGACAAAGACATTGTTCCAGCGCAGAGAACAAAGTTACCAATTCTATTATTCTCGTATTTGTTAAAACTTAAAACATATGGCCATACGTTTACTAATTGTAAAAATACGTTGGATTGAATATTGTTTGGATATTTCTTTGTTTTGCGGTTGATTTAGAAACCATTCGGCAGAGACGTGTTTTTACACCAGACGATGTTAAGAGACTTTGAAGTTTACCTAACTGCTCGATAGATATCTACATACCTATAACTATAAACCACTTTCCATTTATCTCTATGCATGTATGCAGCCTTGAACTGGAGACCGATTTGTGTTTCTTCACCAGATTTTGGTGGTTAAACTAGATGTTATTTACCTAGTTATATTAAAATCGCTTCCCCTTTCTTTTGAAACCTACCCTTTTAGAGATGGTAAGTAGGTACATACCTTACTACCTTAGTTACCTCGATTATATCTCCTGTCTACGTAAGGTCTAGGTAGAACCTGTACCTACCTACAAGGGGGCGTGTGATGGCTTGTATTAATAGCCATTAGCCATACAATTAGGGTATCTAATAACAAACTTCATTTTTATGACGCATCGATAGATCCCGCATGAGGTAGGTACCTATCTACAATAATTACTGCAACAAGGTTTATCAACTCCATCAAAGAGCAATTAATAAAAATTACCTCTTACATAAAACTATTAATATCCCGTGGCGCCGCAAATCAACTGATCGGAATCATCTCTGAAAGCCATAATAAATTAATTGTTTTATTATGTCACGAGCAAGACGCGATAAAACCGACAAATGACTACAGAATTGAGACATCCCGCTATCTCCCCCTATTAGACACGTGAGCCCTTTAACAAATATCTGCCGTCGTAAGATAAAATACTATCTATCGAGAAATCAAAATGGCTGCGCTTCGTTGTTTTTTCCGATCCCAGCGTGGGCCATATGCTAATGAGACCCAAAAACAAACATTGTTACAAGCCAAATGTGTAACATACTATAAAAATAAATTAAATAATAAAGGGAATCGTTAAAATGGATGAAATGTACGTAATTTATCCACGAGTCACCTTTTAGGCATTCCGTGGATGCCTTCGCGGCGGGGTCTCGCCCGCTCTAGACGCGATCTCCCAATAAAAAGGCTCCACAAAAAGACGCATTCAATAAGCCGTTGGCCATTACCGGACGTAATCGATGAGATAAATTAATAATAATGAAATTTGTATAGACGAACGGATGGAGTCAGGCGCCGGGGTAAGTTTTGACATGGCCTGATTTGAGATTTTGATAACATTTATTTCTGCTATAAAAGAAGATGGTTTAATATTAATAAACTAAATCCCGAAAATAATGAAGTGTTTACAAGAATAGATCATCAAAGACTAATTTCACCACTCTAGGTTTGTGATAATAACTTCCAAAAGTACCTAAACTTGAACCTACGATATGATATAACTTCTTAAACTATTATGGTTTTTAACAATATTTACATAATTATTTAAATAACATACATTAACAATATCAGAAAGTGTTACTTACCATGTTTTCGAGTTTCCCGATATTTCGGACAAATCTGTCTTCAATCACTATTTCACTCACTCGCAGTCGCCTCTCATTCTAGGCTTGTAAACAAATAGTACGCAAGCTAACCGAAGATATTTTTTTCTATGAAAATCTGATGCGTTCTTTTTTAACTTTCTTTGGTGTTGTATTATTCTCTTCGCGGCAGCCAACACGCACGCCTCGGCTTCATATACCCATTATGGGACACCTTGTATACTTACTTAATTCCTTATGGAATATTTATAGGAAATAACGTGATTTCTGGAGCTTATTTCTCTCATAATCATGAGCTAATAATAGGCAACCTTTAAAAGATTTTCACCACCTTAGCATTGAAAGAAACGACTGTTGCCATGGCGCCGCCAACATATTCAGACTCGTAAGATTTCTATCAGGCGCGCTTATTACTATTACTATTTTATAGTTATTCCGACCTTTGGCTAACAAGAAAAATTCTTGTTGCATGGGTTTACCTAATGCTAGTTTTTATGAATGTGTTTAGGGATTTGTACATAATAAACAGAAATAGTATTTGTTTCTTTATTTTATTGGTAAATTCACATTAAAATTATAGACCATGTTGATGAAAGATGGGTTTTACTACAGACAAAATTTTGATTAATGTAAGTATTCACTATGATACTGTATCGGTACTTCTCAATTTCTAAATCTACATCAATAGCTACATCGATTCAAAGGTGCATAAATGCTTAAAATTTCAGTGACAGGAGTGAGCCAGCAATGAGACCATCAGAAAATAGAAAATCGAAAATACACAAATACATCGCTCATACGAAATCACGATACAGAACGTACATCAAAAATATTTCTATGTTAGACGCCTACGTTCACATAACTAGAAAATGATAATACGCGCCGAGTCGGGGAATGAAAGACATCGTCGCAACGGAACGTATGATATATTACTGCTATCGATTAATCCATTAGTGAATCGCACTATCTCGCGAATATTAAAGGCGTAACAACGCCCGTATCTATGTAAAGAAAGAAACAACGCGGCCGCTCTCGCGTGAGATTCCGAGCGGCCGCGGCACTCGCACCGCTAACACCTAATGTACAATTATATTAATTAGTCACAGGGTAATTTCAGTCCGAGTCGAGTCATCGATACAACCTCCGAAAACTCCAGCCTGAAGATATAGATATATAAACTATTTTATGGAAGTTGGAAATGTCTATTGGTATAACCAAAAAAGAAATTGGGAGTAGGCTTTCATACTATATCGTTCAGACAATCTGAGCAGAACCGTTTAGTGAATAAATTATGTTACTTTACGGAAAATAATTTTAAACATAAACCCAATACTTAGTACCAATTCCGCGAAAAAAAATATCTAGAAATGAGTACTAAATGAGTGTTTAATTTGCTCTCAATTTTCAAAATAATCAGAACGAAATGGCATGAGAATTTCCGCTGATACCCTTTGAATACTACCAATAGACAGTCATCACTTCCACTGCCAGAATAACCTAACCGCAAACTCCATTCCGAATACAAGCGCGATGTTAGGCGATAGGAGTTTGTGTCAGTAAGTAAGGTGAGTTGTGTTGTGTGGTGGCGGTGCGAAGGGGCGCTTAGGAGTCGCCCCACCAGTCCGGGCCCCCGCCGCCGCCACCGCCGCCGCCGCCGCCCCCGTACGACCCGCCGTAGTTGCCACCGTAGTTGCCGCCGCCGAAACCGAAGCCTGCAACATTATCAAAGTTTAGATTACAAATAATACATATATTCTAAAATTTGTTTACAAGTCAAAGAGAAATTAAATAAGTCAATTACACAAAAATTAAATATTAGCTAAAATACTGTTTACACAGGGCAAATACCGCGACAGTGCCAGTGCGACTAGCCTCGTGTAAACTAGGCATTCAATTCATTAATTAATTCTTACCGGAGCCAGCGCCCGCGGACCTCGGTCCCTGGCGGGACTGCGTGCGGAAGTCCCTGGCGCCGAACGCGCTGCCGCCCGCGGGCGCAGTGCTGCCGAACCGGCTGCCGCCCGAGCGACTGCCGCCCGTGCGCCGGCTGCCGCCGCCGATGCGACCGTCCGCGGCCGTGCTCGTCAGCCAACTAAGAACGAAATAATCACATTAAAGGCGAATATCAAAACAGAATCGCGGATGTTCAACAGCTAATATCATGATGAATGATTCAACGAAGAGTCATGAAGAGAAGTTGTCGTTGAAAAAAGAAGTGTCAACCCCCAGTTTGTTGTTGACTCTACAGTACTATTATTTTTATTATTTGAGTTTCTCCCTTTACCTACGTATAGTTCTTACTATGATACTTCTTGTTTATTTTTAAATTGTTTAGGAATATGTACTCGAAAGAGGCTTCCACCGGTAGGTCAGCATTGCATTGTTAAATAACAATACAACAAATGCTGAGTTGGAGTGGAGGCCTTTTTGAGACACTCTTTAGTTGTTTTATTTCAATTTTTTAGGATAATTATGTGTGTCTCAAATAAATAGTTTTTCTTTTATTCTTTACTCACTTGGGCACGTCCTGCTTGGCCTCTACGAGCAGCTCGACGAGGTCGCGCGCGAGGCCGCGGTTGGTGTCGTTGAAGAAGGAGGTGGCGACGCCGAGGTTGCCCATGCGGCCGGTACGCCCGATGCGGTGCACGTACTCCTCCACGTCCGACGGCAGGTCGAAGTTGATCACGTGACGCACGTGAGGTATGTCCAAGCCTGGAGGGAATGCGAATAAATTAAACATTAATATGGTACGGCGCCCGTACGCAGAAACTATTGATTTTAGGAAAGAACAGATCAGACATTAACTGTAGGAAAATTCTCTACCTTCGTTTTATGTATTTTATGTTTTTGCTGTACAATGCGTCGGAATGCGCCATTTTTTCAATATGGCGTCGCGAGCGGCAAACTTACGAGGTGCCAAAGTTGACATTAGGAAGAAGCATATCAAAATCTATAAAATTAGCAATTTTCAAAACTCCCGGAAAACTTTCCAGGTAAAAATACCAAATGACTGTACTATTATGATATAGGTTAGTAAGTATAGATAAGATTTGGAATTGGCCGGCGTTATTATCCTTTATCCACCATATTTTTCTCATTGTATCACAAAGAGCGCATACCTCTAGCCGCTACAGCCGTAGCGACGAGTATAGGCGTCTGTCCGGTGCGGAAGCGACGCAGCGCCTCCTCGCGTTCGCGCTGCGAGCGGTCGCCGTGGATGGACGTCACCGGGTAGCCCTGGTGGTCCAGGTACTCTTCCAGCTGATCGGCGCCTAAGGAAATACATAATATTAATAAAAATAACAGTATAAGTGCACAATTATATAGCAGAGATTCTAGCCCGAACCACAATTTCTCCACATGGAGACGGTGTATTAGTTATATTAAATAATAAATAATAAAATAAATATTGCTGGACAATTTGCACAGCGACATCTAGCCCCGTGGTAAGCTTTAAGCTTGTGTTACGGGTGCTAGATTTCTGATATACTTAATAGAATATACATACATAGATAGATATTTTTTCATTATACATATATAACACCCAGACGCCCGGAACAAATATATTATAGATGTTGTAGACAATTTTATTTTAATACTAGAAAAAAAACCCAGCTTCGGTAGAGAAATTTGTTGCAATTACAAAATAATGGTATTTAATTATGGGACGATTTCCTTACTATGGCAATTAAACATTTCATAAATAATATCGATGTTACAGACAATGTTAAAAAAAATTACATCAATAATGAATAAAATAATAACCTTTCTTTGTCTCCACGAAGACAAGGACCAACTGGTCCTCCTCGGGTCGCGAGCGCTGCAGCAGGTTCGACGCGTTCAGTAAATCCAGCAGGTACGAGCGCTTGTTGCACTCCTCTACCCACACCACCTGCACCACAAAACTATGTCAACGAAACAAATCACGAAATAAATGGGATTGTGATGGTTTAGACCTAGCATTATGCTGTTGTGTGTGGCACTCGACGATCTTAGGGATCTGCGGCTCGAAGCCCATGTCCAGCATGCGGTCGGCACATAAAATGCCTTTTCTATATTTGAGAATAAAACAAGATGCCAGCAACTATACAAACCTTCTGAGTAATATTCTCCGACGTCGACCCAACCCGTCCGACAGCCAAGAACACATAGTTATACAGGAAATCCTGCGCCAGCACTTGTATCTGCTTGGGGAAAGTGGCGGAGAACATGAGCGTCTGTCGCTCGCCGGTCTTGGGCATGGTGTGGCACTCGACGATCTTGCGGATCTGCGGCTCGAAGCCCATGTCCAGCATGCGGTCGGCCTCGTCCAGCACGAGATGGCGGCAGTGGTCGAGCGCGACGCGGCCGCGCGTCAGCATGTCGACGAGGCGGCCCGGCGTCGCCACCAGCAGGTGACAGCCGCGCTCCAGCTCGCGCAGTTGGTCGTGGATCGGGGAGCCGCCGTATCTGTGGTTCAATCACACATTTTTTACTTAACACGTTCCCTGTGCACGAACCACCGATGGGGCATTTTGAATTTCTAGTCGTACGTGCATGACACACATATGGGTCATTTATTTATACCCTAATATGATATCCAAAAAAGGCATTTGCACGTAGGGGCTCGACTCCATAATATTGGCTGCACAGGGAACATGTTAAGCTCAAAAACACTTAAATCGTGGTATGTTAACGATTTCATGTTCTATTATAGAAACCACTCCATTTTGCAAATTTTAGTGTAGAAAACATAATGTTAAACTATAAATATACTCACACGACACAGGGACGCACACGAGAACGATAGGCGAACTTTCTAGCTTCATCGAAGATCTGGGTGGCCAGCTCGCGAGTGGGAGCCAGCACCAACCCCAGAGGGAACTGTTTACGTCTTACAAACGGCCTGTAAATAAATTTCAACAATGAGATAACCGAACAAAACCAGTAATTAAATAAGCAGCTTTAAAAACAACAGGTAGCAAGCAAATCCATTAGAACCCAACTGCAACTTTACTGCTTAGTTAGTTCATAACTTGTATGATCTACAAATATTTGTTCCCGGTGTTATAGTATGTATGTATAATAAAAAATATTACTCTATGTATGTATTATTCTTTTAAGTATATCAGTTATCAAGCCCCTGTAACACAAGCTTCGAGCTTACCACGGAGCTACATGTTATGTGAATTGTCCAGAAATATGAATAAGAGTTAGTTATTATGTTTACCCCATGTGCTTGACGGGCCCCGCCTCGTATATCTGGTTGAGTATGGGCACGAGGAAGGCGGCCGTCTTGCCGGAGCCGGTCTGCGCGCAGGCCATGACGTCGCGGCGGCCCAGCACGATGGGGATCGCGTACTTCTGCACCGGCGTCGGCTTGTCGTACCGCGCCGCCGCTATGTTCGTGCGCATTATCTCCGTCAGGTTAACGTCCTCGAACTGGAATACAAGGACTACATTATACCAACCCATATACTTATCTCTACTGGGCACGGTTCTATTCAATAGACCATTTATAGGTCGTAGATATTTGATATAATCTTGCTGTTAGCAGTAAAGTAATATATCACGGTACACTGCTCCATCATCTAATATTTTTCCAAAAACCCAAAGGTGATGGGATCATACTATGGTGATATTGGCTATTTCTTTATCCAGTAAGAAATATTCTACAGTTTAAAATTAGATACTTCCTAATTATTTAACTATAAAAAACAAAACGAAATTTAAAAACATCTACAACACTTGCAAGCGCTTGAAATGGAAATGGACAGGGCACATACTACGTGAAAAAAGGGAAAAATGGACAAGAATAGTGAGAATAGTGGTATCCCCGTAACTGCAAAAGGAACAAAGGTAGACAAATAAAAAGGTGGGAAGACGAAATCAAAAAGTTAGCCGGCCCAGATTGGACACGCAGCACCAAAGACCGCACATTGTGGAAAGAACTAGAGGAGGCCTTTGTCGAGAGACAAGCTGTAAAGGAATAAATTCAAAATTTAGTTTAGTTTAGTTAATACCTATCATGTTATGTAAGTACAGCAATAAAGGCTCTTTTTATTTATTTATTTATTTTATTAATTATTTAACAATGATTTCTTACGTAAATTATGACACTACGATATAACGACGATTCAGAGATATCAAGAGAAACCACCGTCAGGAAGGAAGGAACATGCTATGGTCCCGCGATCTTGCATAAGAATCATAGCATCTTCTATTCTCACCTTTCCTTGATAAGATGGAGTGAAATAATGGAGTCATAACAGATCTTTATCGCGTAATTTTATATATTTACCATTCCGACGTTTAAGGCGCTTTGCAATCGCTCATAGCCTCGGAAGAATATTAAAAACGGCGATAATTTAACAGGTTGTATCATTGAGTTAGTTGTAAGTTAGTGAGTGACTCACACTGGAGATATTGTCCGGCACGCGGTCGCCGCTCGCCTCCACCGGTATGTCCTCGTACTTGGAGAAGTTGATGCCCGTGTTGCCGGTGCCAAACAGCTCCAACTCCTGCCGCTCGTCGCGAGGTAGCGGGATCGTCCAATCATTCTGGAAATAATAATGATGGTTGAAATAAGACAGATAGATATTTGTGAAACACAATGAGCACACATGTATATTGATGCAATAAGTATTTCCTCTCACACGTTGAAATTATCACGGTTTTGTGGAGGGGAGTTCATTCTTAAAGTGGATCATCTATACCTAACTTAGCACATAATAATAAAAACTGTTTTATTTGATTTTTAATATTTTGACCCAATATTTTGTATAATTATTGTACCATACTAACTTAAAATAAAAAGTGTTTTTAAAAATCATGATATTTTTTGAAAAATGACAAGTAAAAGACGATGGGTAGAGCAGCCAATACTCTTAGGGTGGTGCCCATAGCTCATATCGGCTATCATGTAGCATTCAAATTCTTACTTATTTGTACGCGTGTTCTGTGGTATTTGTGTGTTTCGTAAGTGAAGTATTTTCTTCGACTTTAATGTCTACAATCCCATTTTACCAAAGAAAATAAAGAATTCTAGAGATAAACCTATGTATGTACCTACTACATCTAGTCTTGAACAATACTACAATAACATAGAAACTTTTTCATGAAAGCATAGACAAAAAGCTTGTCAAATCACGGATCTATCACGCAAGCATGGATAAAGTAAATCACGAAATCTCTAATTGAGTACATTGTGGTATTAATAGCGTAATCTGCCGCAAGGTCAATCACGCTAGGAAGTAGATCCGAGATTATAGTTATACAGAATAGATATAAATGTAGTTATATGTATACCGTACGTTCTGGCAACGATTCAATACGAATTAATTTATATGCCTAACGGGATTGTTTATTATGGATTCTCGGAAGATTGGATTATATTATTGAAGATCCTTTGATCAAAGTAAATCCTAATGTGAGGTGCTTTATATTTGAGGCCCCATTTCTAGGTATCTTATTATAGTAACAAGTTTATTTGAAAATATTTAAGATAACACATCAGTAGTACTTTAGAACTTTTACTATTCTTTTGGTACTTTTGACCATTGAAAGAAAGTAACTTGATTAGATATTTTAAAGTTTACATATTTTAAACGTTCATTTATATGTGATTTTTAACGCTAGGGACCCGTTTGTTTCTTATTATCCATACATTCACCCATTCGTTGTTGTGTGTATCTTGTAAGGTTATAAAAAGCTTACCACAAATAATCACACAAAAAATTTAGTAGTTGAAAAACACACCACAGATGCCTAAATAATAGTAAGTATCTTGCAAAGACATTTTAACCACAAGACACGTACATCGGACTTTATCACTATAAAACCCTCTAGCCACAGGTTTGGTTGGTCAACCATTCATTCATTAGAAAGATGTATTTTAATATTTTCCCGTATAGGCCGGGATCCGTAGTACATGGAAATCAAGTGATTACTAACAAGCTAATTTTTGGTGAGTAGCTTTGTTTCGATGAGACGTCCAAAGATATCCTATACCCAACTCTCGATTGTGGTAGCTAACAGAGATATCAAGGATTAAAAAATTCAAGCATGTAAAACCGGGATAACGGACCACGAAATTTGTCGGACAATATGTCCGTTAGATTTTATAAATATTAATTAAGTATACAACAAAAAATCAGCTGGTTAGTAATCATAGTAATCATTTAAATTGACCTCGTTTTCGACACATTTTGGAAATGGCGGACTCTTTGATCAAACCATAGGTTTTGTAGGACAAACATGTTTTTATATAATTTAGATAATTATCTTGAGATATAACATATTGTCCTACAAATTTCGTGGTCCGTTATCCCGGTTTTACATCCTTGAATTTTTTAATCCTTGATATCTCTGTTAGCTACCACAATCGAGAGTTGGGTATAGGATATCTTTGGACGTCTCATCGAAACGAAGCTACTCACCAAAAATTAGCTTGTTAGTAATCACTTGATTTCCATGTACTACGGATCCCGGACTAGTATTGTAACTTAGGTAAGAAAGTCTTGTAAGTTACAATATTTTCTTTTATATATACATCAATTTTGTATATTCCAATCAATTCAGTCGTTCTTGAGTTATATATAATAGTGTAACTTACATGACTTTCTTTTATGGATATTTAGATGTTACAAAACAAATTCCCAGCGCACACCGCGAAAAATGGTTGATTGTGTATTTGTGATTTCTTCAGTTTTTCTAGCATGACGAGTTATGACGAGTTTCTATCATGAGAGTCTATGGTTTGTTGTAAAGTTACAAAGATCTTACCTCGTCCCTGCGGTTGGAGGTTCGGCGCACGTCATCAGAGCCGTAACGCACGTTATTGCGGTCATCCGGTCGTGGCTCTGGCTCCTAGAACATACTTAATTATTAGATTTCTGAAGTACAGTTGACGGGAAACCAGATAACATTATCTAAAACAAAGAATAAAATGAAATATTGTCTCCTTCCTTGGGAAAAACCCTATTTAACGCCGAGCAAAACGGCATACCTATATTACATGTTTGAATGATAGATCACTTCTCAAAAGTTCCCAGATCAAGGTCAGTACAATAGTCTAAGTATTGTAAACTGAATCATTCGGCAATAAATGTCACTTCGACACAAAGACTTAGTTTAAAATGCGTCGACTATAAATGACCAAGACCTTTAATAATTATACTGTAAGTAACTAAAATCTATTTCTGTTACTAGTTTACAGTCGTAGAAAAAGCTTATTACTGGAGTTGAAATGTTGGAGCACTATACACAATAAAACATGAAAGACGCACCACTAAAACTACTCAAGCGTTAAGGTAAGATAAAGGTTAGTACTTTGTCGCTAAGACCTTTGCCTTTGACCTAAAGGCCTTGATAACAAGCATCAAAGAAGGTTACCCCAAATACGGTTCAAGGTGAGTTGTCCTTCAATTTCGTTAGGTCGTTCAAGTTTATCTGTCTAGTTCAATTGGTCTGATAGCCACTGGATAGTTCATACAGAGACAGATGACATTATATTGACGACCTCTACGGCGCATCGTGCGAAGGTCTGCCGCTACGCAGGAGGTTGCGGGTTCTATTTCCGCTCTGTATATCGATGCTGTGTATTAAGCTTACCACAGGGAGTACCTACTCTATAAATAATATATTGCTGTGTGAATTGTGCAGCAATATTTTAGTATAGTAGTTTATTTTCACCTTAGGTACAATTTGTTACACTTGGTTATGTCAATTATCTTATAGGTACTCTAATTACAAAATTTGCTGTATAGAGGCATTATTAGTCAATTGATTTGTAAAAAAAGATATCTGATGTCTCTAGACTGTTTTATACCTAGGTGACTGTATTTATTTCCCATTTCGTTTTTTTTTGTTTGTATCTGACGATGGCTTTTTGTGTAAGAAAGTTATAAGATAAGTAAGTGATAGTGGTGCATATCACTACAGCTGCTTATGCTGCAGGTGGTATGTTACCTTCCAGCGGTCGTTGCGCGGCGCCGGCGGCTGGTAGTCCTCGTCACGGCGGATGTCCCTCGAGGGCGCGTTGGGCCGCGGACGCTCACGCTCTGCGCCGCGCTCCCCGCCGCGCTCCCCGCCGCGCTCGCCGCCGCGGTCGTTCCACCGCTCCGATGCCGGCTCGGTCCAGCGCTCTGATTCGCCATTCTGACTGCCGCCATCGCGACCAGCTGATAACAGGTACACAGTCAACTTATGCAATCAGAAACCTTTTAAGTGATAAACAAAAAATAAATTTGCTTAATCATGTCTGAAAGTGATCTGAGTGAATTGAGTGATCAATGCTAGTATTGTATCTATCTAGTATGTTTATTCTATTACTTTATCAGAAATCTACCACCCGTAACGTAGAGACACAAGCTACGAGCTTATCACGGGGCTAGATGTTGATGTGTGAATTGTCCAGGAATATTTATTTATTTATTATTATTTATTTTAGTTCCAGCTTTTTCAGTAAGATATGAGCGGTGGCGAAGTGCATAGACTATAAATTAACATTTGCGATTAGACTACCAGTTATTAAAATCTACTAAAACGATCTGCCATGTTACTTTTGAACATGAAACGGGTAACATACAATGATTTTAATGTTTTTGTTCTAAAAATGTTAAAATTTAAGATTCGAAACATGGTAGATCGAACATGAAACAAGAAAAATAGCATGTTTTCAGTTTTCCGATATTTCAACACTGTTGCAAGCGCTATCTGTCTGTCCGTGAACATGGCGCTACCATGTTTCGAATCTTAAATTGAATGATGATCATAATGCTTATCTGTCTTTACTTGGTGTTAGGGTGGTCTCACCGCGATTGTCTCTGCGGGGGTTGCGCGAGTCATAGCCCCGGTCGTAGTCGCGGTCGCGCTCGTCGCGGCGGCCCCCACGCTCGGCTCCGCGCCCGTTATTGCCGAATGATGGACGCGCGTCACGGGACTCGGCGGGACGAGCGTCTAAGCTTGGAGGCTTAGACTCTTCGCCTGAAACATATATTTTTACTTTTAGGCACAACATCAATCCTTTGTCAGGAATACGGAGCCTATCAGTCCAAAGTCGTTTAATTTATCCAAACCCCCAAGACTAAGACTACACGCAACATAATATATGCATACAAAAAAGGTAGAGATGGCAGGGTGCAGTTGGCTAAGCCTGCAGCACTTGATATACTTTTATTTGGTATAATGTTATTAGTTTGTCAATGTGAATAGGAAACACCAATGTGTTATTGTTGAAAAACAATTATAGTTTCTATTACTCCAATAATAACAGAAACTAAATAATCTTAAATGTTTATCTTATTTTACTACTATTTTTGTTCTCCCTTGTGGTAATTCATTATTTATACTTCTGTTTAGTGTTAGGCTTTCTCTTCTCAAAATATTAAACAATATAAATGAATCATAGGTGAATCACACAACAATGAGAAATGTATAATATAATATATAACTTCGGACTAGATAAAGACTAGAATGTTTTATAATTACCTTCAGAGCATGTAGTTTGGTTTGACCTACATTTCCTTGTAGGTCACATTAAAAATAGAAATAATTTAGGACTTATAACAGAATGGACAGTATGTGAAAGACAGATAAAGTATCATGATTAAGGAAATTACTCTGTAGCAACTCATTGTTTCAACTAATGAAAGGCAACAATTGATAAAATATTGATAGATAGTAAATGCCCCAAACATTTATCAATATAACCTACATATGCAATTAAATGTATCTATTGTGGTATCTGGTAGACTGGTGGTTTACCATTCATTTATATAAATAACAATTTTGATAGTAATAAAGACTCCAGACAATTTATCTCTTCCTTTCCAAAAATAATAAAAGTAATGTTGAATAAGTTACAATGTTATTAATGAACAATATATGTATTATTTAAGATTACAAAAGCTAGCTTTTCCCTAATGAGGTTCATAGCAGCAACATCAACCTCGGACATGGAGGTTATCATGTATAACATAAATTAATTTTACTATACATAGAGATAAGGTAGGGTATAGGAATCCATGAGCACCATTGTTGGTGAACATTATTGTTGGTGCTCATGGATTGCGTAGTGGCATAGTGACTCGCAACATATGTAGCTTTCTGAATACTATTTCCAGAAATAGCCAATTAGCTTGAGTATGTAATATTGCGAGTCTATTGTAAAGTGGTAAGTACCTTGAGGGCTGCCCTGCAACTGCCTGCGCAGGTGCGGGGGGATGTAGCGACCAGCACCAGCACTCTTGGGAGCCTGAGGCTGCAAGTCCAGACCAGCAAGCTGGAAAAATAAATTTGACTGTCATTCTATGACTCATTTGAAGTTCTAAAATATTTTTGATGATTGTTTTTAGACAAATATGAAAATCTGAGTCATTTATTGTCAAATTTAGAACTAAAGGTAACAGAATTCCTGGATTTTGTATTAATTCAGAAGCAACTACAATACAATATCAAGTAGGTTACTTTATGTGAAACCTTAAAAATTAGTAATTTTCAATTAATAATGGATTGAAAAGACTACACTGCTGTTGAAATTATCTTGGGTATATAGAATTTGAAATCTCAGCTCTAGGATACCGTAAGATCCTAGAAATAAATCTATGAACTACTGTAGATGTACTCCCGCCATGACACGCTACTGTAACGTGACAATGACCTCAAGAACAACAGGCTCATTACCTACTCCGAATATCACAGTAGGTAGTTACTAAAGCAACTTTTTGCAATTATTTCGTCCTGCAAAATCAATGAAAAAGATACCGTAAAAGTGGAAAGATCTAGTCGCCATGTTGGTTATTTCCAGACACGTAAAACATTGAATTTCTAGCAATGGAAATATACAATAGAAATATGATTTTTCATGAATTAGATTTAGTTCGCTTCAAAATGTAATATATCTCTATACGAGATTCGACATCTAATATCCTGTGTAACATAGGAAAATCAATACAAATTGCATCTACTACATGAGGTACTGACCTGCTGCTCTAGACCTGTTCCATTTTGGTTGGTAACATTACTCATATTACTACCAAGCGGTGCGTTTTTTTGGGAACTTTTCTCTAAAAATATTAACAAAACACAGTCTACAATGAATTTTGTTCACACACAATTCACAAAACCACACAAAAAGCCTTCAATTTTACTCTCCCAAATCACTTTTCTTCTTTCATTCAGTTTTTTGACTTTAGCTCATTTTGATATGATTGACGTGATTGATCTCGCTCGCGTCTTTATGCTCAGTCATTCACTCTCATGTTCACTCTAAACTAGTGCTGCCACTGTTAGTGCTTTCGGCTAAGGTGGCTTCTGTGTTCTATGCGATTATGGAATCAAATTATTCCTATCTCCGAGGTTAAATGCTATAAATGTATGAAGAAGCTAAAGCTGCATTTTTATTTATCTGACGTGTTGTGTTGTGTTGCTCTCTGTCGTGATGGCTAGTGTTCACATTTATATGACGTGTATGGAGCATTATGACACTTTTATGTATCGTTCCGTCTTGATTCCCAGAAAGTTCACAAATTCACAATTTTTTTTCAAGAATCTTCCGAAAAAAACAAAACGCTGGCGCGTACACACTTGTCTGAATCCCCATACATACACATAGCCCCCCGCACCTCACCCGTTCTGACGCGGGCCGGCAGACCTACTAAGAAAAACTTTGCAGTAGCGACAGCAACAGCAAAGCGACAGAGACCGCTTTGCAAGGGATCGCTCTTGACGCGACACGTCAGAAGCCTTCACAACACACCGAATTGAATAAAAATATGAACACTACCATATCAAATGTATGAAACCGATACCGTTCTGATGCATCACAACACAATGCGTCCAAAATTATAATAATAAATTATTACCACCGTAATGAATAAGCACAGTAGGTAATGTAACATATTAACTGTGTAAGCTGTAGCTTCCTACCCGTAAGTAGGAATTCACTGTTATTACATTCTTTGTATTGTACTATATAAATATTGTTGTACGCTCCAAGAGGGCAGACTGTTGATACTACCTACATTTAAGAACTTTATGTACCTACCTACACAGTTTTACAATAAATAATTCTTTATCTTTATCTTTATTTTCTGTGGGGAAGCTAGTAAAGTACTAGATAAATAAATTGTAAATAATCGAATTTGAACCTCTCGTTCCTGTTGGGACACAGTTGACTCCTTATAGGTCTCCTTAGAGGTTTCTTTAGAGAAACATGACGGTTTCCTCACGAGAAGCCTGCATTCACCGTTTATAAAATGTATAATATTAGTAAAGATACGAATATGCTAATGCTAACTACATTTTTGAAATAAGAACAATCCAGAGGTGCACACTGAAGTTTGAACCCACTACCACAGCTTAGTAAGTAAGTAAATTAACACAGTGTTACCTGCCACTACTAATTTTAAAATATTTCTCCTTCTTTTAATCATTTGTGACGAACGTGACTGGCTACAAACAGTGGCAGAACAGTGTTAATAATTTGTCTGTGGTAAAACAACATCAGAAAATAACACAAGATAAAATCGAAAGAGTGAATGATCTTTATGTATTTTTTTTTCAAGCATACAAAGTATGTGAGCACGATCTTGCGTGTGAGGAATCCGTGCGATTGTCATTCATTCTACCTTTTGTACCTACTTCATCTAAGTACAAGTAAAAAATTATGTAGGGGAAATCCCATAATAATAAATTTATAACCATTATTTAGTTTTACAATCTCTGCTACCTACTTAGTCCTTGATTTTATTTATTCCGAATCAGACAGACAGACCTCACCAGTTTCTTACAATTTAGCAAGGTAGGTACACTTTGTAAACTAAGTCTGTCTGTAACCAAAGACTTACGGGAAACAGAAAAGTGGATATTGCAACGTAACTTTTTAAGTAAGTGTTAGTGTCAGAGTCGAAATTAAGCGTGTTTCTGTATGTGTGTGTGTGTGTGTATAACTCAGAAGAAGGAATCTATTCTATCTATAATATTATGTCTCCTCTCCTCTTAGCGTAGTGATTATATTCTCTTTGTGTCTCCTTATAAAATTAAACAATCAAATAATCTAATCCAAATTCAACCAATAATTTAAGAAATAGAAGAAAAGAGAGGAGTAAGTAGGTAGGTTTTTTGTTTCTTATATGCAATGTATTTTGCATTAGGTACCTACTAGGTATGTTAATTTACTGTATTGTATTTAGGTATACTTACCGTAAAACACTCCAACATTGCCCACATTTTTCGAATAATTACAATTTTTGTTATTTTTTTGTATGGGGACACAAGTATTTTCTATTAGCATCTGCAACTATAGGATATTTTGCATGTATTATTTTATAAGATTTTGTTATTCGTCAATATTAAATCAAGTATTTTATTATTTTTAAAGGCGGGCAATGTTATCTCGACTTATTGCCAACATTGCCCGCGTTGATTTTTGACGCAAATATCTCCTCTCCGGCCTCTAATCAGCTGACAGCAAAACCTGTACAAGAATTCTGACCAAAACTGGCCTTTACTTTAAAACTAAAGCGAATCCATGACAGGTTTCCTACCAAAATCCATGTTAGGCTAGTTGGGCAAAATTACCCTGACCTTGTTAGCATTTTCCATACAATTCGCTTTTCGCCTTTAGTAAAGTGATAGGGTTGGTACATCTCAGTAAACTGTTCTTGACTTTTTATTTCTTTTTATGTTAATAAAAAAACAAGATTATCTTCTATTGAATTATTTAAAAAACTTTTGAGTAACATGTTTGATTCAACAGATTCACATGCAAGTATTAACATTTATTCCGTGTTATTTTTAATACATTCTGGTTCCAATCTTTCGTCTTGACTTTCTTTGACGAATTCGAGATTTGTTCTTGCTTTTAAGAAATAATAAAAAAAAATTATCTAAATAATCAAGATAATAATAATTAGCAAAAAAAAAAAAAAACTCGGATGTGTCAACCCTAAGCTTATTTTGACTGCGGGCAATGTTGTCAATAGTAGATCGCAAAAATACCAGATAACTTTGCCCACCATTATAACTTTAGTTATACAAGAGCTGCATCAATGACAATAAAGTTATAATAATACCTTAAGTTTTTTGTACAACATAATATAAATTAAACTCATCTGTGTTTTCTCCATCACGCACAATCCACTTTTGAATTTTCACCAAAATTTGCCCGCAAAAATACACTCTGTCTTTGACGAGTTCCAACAAGTTACTGAGCGACTTTAGCGTTACATCCAATAGACAGTGGTGCTAAACACAAAACCTATTTTCTACCAAAGTCAATAAATGTCACCATAGTATTCAGATATTTTTGCTATTAAAAGTTTTGCTTAAAAATTGGTCCTCGGGCAAAATTACCCTCGGTGGCAATGTTGGAGTGTTTTACGGTACACAAAATTATTATGCTTTTTTAGGTTTGAGGTGGGGACCTATAAAATAATTATCCTAGTGACACTCCGTATTATAATATAATATAAATTATGTGTATTTCAGATAAAATGCAGAATCAGCCTCGTCGTGAGCGTCAAGCGCCTCCAGCGCCCCGCGAAAGACACTATCCTCCGGAGCCCCGGGCTCGGCAGTCCCCGCCGGCGCCGCGACACACCGACGCGCAGGCGCCGCCGCAGCCGCGGGACCGAGTGCCGCCGCCGCCGCCTCGTCAGCGCCTAACCCCACCGCAACCAAAGCAATGAGATAGAAGAACAACCTCGAAGAAATTGCCTGTGAACTTACTGTGATATACTAACAGTAGTAGAAGTAGTAGCAACCTATGAAACATGTTAATCATCACATATTTCTTGAAGTAGAAGTAGTACATAGCAACAGAATAAAAATAGAAACATGTTAATAATCTTAAACGGAGTAAGGTAACAGGGTAATATAGGTTGTATTGTAATAGCATTTGTATGGAGAAAATTTATACTTATATTACATAAAATATGTTACTTGGAACTCTGAAACATATTCTAATATTTTATACTTACTTACTTGTAATATTTTTATAAGTACTAAATTTTTATACCTTGTTGTTAAACTTTTAGATTCCCAGCCGTGAGACCTCATGAGTACCTTAAACTTTTTTTAGCTTAACCATAACTATGTAAGTACATATTATATAGTATTCAAAGCTTCATCTTATTTTATGAGATAAAGCTATTTTTTTAAACAAAACTCAAAAAGAAAGTTTTTTACTATTTCTACAATCATGTTTATAAGATAGATAAAAATTTTGATTAAAAAAGGTGTTTAATAAAAAATTTTATATACAAACTTTTTAAAAATGTATATTTGGAAACATTTTAAAATCCTACATGGAGTTGCCAAAATAGTGTTTGGGAATTGTGAAAAAGAATGCCTTACTTATAGCACCAATCAGCTTTAAAGATTGCTGATTGGTGCTATAAGTTGAGCTAACTCGTGAGTATTTAATATTGAATTGTTATAGATTTTTGTTACCCATTACAAATGCTGTTTGTTAAAGTTATTATGAAAGCCATTGAAAATTAGTACCTCTAATAAATAATAATAAATATTTTTGTATTAAAAATTACATAGTTTTACTGTTTGAGTTTGTTTTCAATAGTTCAAATCTGGACAATGAGTGTCAAATAAGACTGAGTATACCCAAACTTAACATCATTTGGTAGTACATAGAACTACAAAAATAGTACATAATATTTAAAAAGTTATAACAAAAAATATTGGAAAAGTTTGATGTTAGTTTAGAATGATTTGCTTTTGGTTTTAAAATAGTCAGCAGTAGCCCAGTGAGTAGGTAGAGAAAACATGGGAATAAAGCGGACGAAGCCGCGGGTAGTTAAGCTAGTAGTTTATATATTATTATTTTATGGTACATAAATAAATCTTAGTACATATTCTTAAATAGCCTTCTACGATAAATATTCTATCGAGCACTAAAATAATTTTTCAAATCAGACCAGTTGTAGCGGTTCCTGCGATTGGCGTGACAAACAATCAAACTTTCATCATTATATTAATTGGTACCTAATAGTACAAACGCATCTTAATCTCAATTCATTAATATAACTGATTACTGATTATGCTGAATTATTATCCCGAATTTCCGATGACCCCTAATTAAATGCGATTGTATTTCGTGTGGGAGGAGGAAGGAAGTCGCTAATCATAGTCTGGTAGGATCCCAGTATGTCATCATCGCTCATCTTGTGCACACCATGAACGCAGCAATCTTTATCCTCGCCTTGTTAATCGTGACGTCACACCAGGCGGTGGTGCCTCGGAAACATGACCATAAATCGAAGGAAGTAGTGCTGAAGATGGCTATTGCAAGGGATTCTCCTGTGGTCTTCGACGACCAGTGTCCAGAGGGTTTGCAGATGGATAAAGTGGGCGTCTGCAGAGAAGTTTGGAACGATGAACCACCAGTGGAATACCCTGATTATTAGTGTTGCAGGTTAATCTATAGTATGTTTTATTGGTTGGATTAAATCTTTTCTGACTAAAATCCATATTGTTATTATATCTATACGTTCTTCCAATTTTTGTTTCTTAGTTCAACTCAAATTAAACAAATTTCTAGACTGGTAGGTCACGGTCAGTTCCTTTCTAGAAATAAGTTATGAAATTTCTAAGTAAGTTAATTATGACTCGCTATTACTAGGTAGTGTCCTATGAGTATGATAGGTTATATACCTACTATTTTAATAAGAAACTATATATATAGGCATATTTAATAATAATATGTTCTGAGTATCTACTGATAAACAGTGATAAAAGAATTCGACGGATGCGGTTAATGGTACCTACATAAACAACCTTGTTAATAACCATAATTAATTTTGGAAAGTCAGACGTTCAATGAAAATATTTAATAAAAAGACTGTAGTACAAATAGTTTATTGAGCATGTTAAATACAAATGAGTCCCTTATCTCAACAAGCAGATTTAATTAACATTAATTTATGCCTTCACATCTGCAATGTGAAATAAGAAACCAGTTTCAACTAGTTTAATTCCTTGGGACGAAGGGAGCGATGTATCGCCATGTGGAGAGCTGTTCCAGGAAGGGGTTGAGAGCGAGGGGGGCCAGGTGTGCGGTGCCCAGGGAGATGGCGCCGTGGAACCGGTTGACGTAGCCGAAGATGACCTCCTCTACGATAGCGTTGGCGATGGCGTCGATGTCTCCGCCGCCGATGACGCCGGACAACTCAGACTGAAATTAGGAGAATAATATGGCAAACCTGTGTAGAAGGAACTTTTGGTGTTTATCAAACTTCTAATCGAAGTAACGTAGAAGGGATTTCAGTATTTAATTTTGTGTAGGTATTTTTTAACGTTAACCTATTTGTAGTTTTCTTAGTCATCATAATAACATATTAACCGCTAATGTGGATACGGGCCTCCCCAATAGAACTCATTATTGGTTTTGTGGGTTTTGGTATAGATATTTAATTACCAGCCGGGTTGGGATTGGTGTTCGCAATACAAACCTGCTCAAAATGACGCTACTGCTTCTTTTGGTGTATAAAAATTCCTTAGTCTCGACATCCGCGCGAAATTAAGGGGGACTATACTTAGGCACCATACTGCATTAGTTATATGACAAAATATCGAACAAGAATGTGATGCAGTGCCCTGACAGTTTAGTTACACTCATTATCTCAACTTACCCATCTACCTAGGTATGTAGGTACCATACTCGTTATGTTTAAAAAAAGAAAGCATTATCAGGTAGGTACCTTGACGGAAGGAATTTCGAATGAGGGGTTTGACACACTGTCCAGGATGACGGATTCGCCGTCTTCAGACCGAGCCAGGTTCAGGGTAGCCTTGAAGCGGAAGCCTTCAATGACGAATCTGAAAACAAAAATCTTTTAAAGTTAAGTAGGTAGGTACCTACTATATATTAGGTTATTGTGCTTTCAATGATGATTATTAGTTAAAGTCAGTGGAAATATTTCGAGTCATAAGTCAAATAAACCTATTAAGTAAATTAACATACAGTTAGCAGTAATTTTGTTTGTTCTAAACTTTCACACTGGTAACATTTATGTTGTTTGTAACTTACCTAGCCTCGCCCTTTCCATACAGGGGGATTGCGGTGAAGAGGTCTCCAACCAGGTCGTATTCACCTAAAATAAAATAGATAAGTAATTTTATGTAGGTAAGCTTAATTACTTTGTCAAATAAACAACAGGCTTTTAGGTAGGATAGGAACCTTCTTAGTCTGAGAATGGTCTTAGTTGCCAGTGCAACTAAGACCATTCTCAGCTACTAAGCACCTCTCCGTATCTCATACAATTTCTTACGCCCGTGTATAGATTTCATTTCAGTGCGTTAGACTGTAGGTTTTTTATTTTGCAAACGGGCACTATGTAGGGTACCTACTTACAAGTTATCATGGGGATAACACGCACGTAAAGGAGCAGGCCCAACAGGATGTCTGGCTGGCAGATTGAGATTGGCCCTAGGCAAAGTACGGATACTAACCGGCTTTGATATCAATAATGGGGACGGAAATGTCAATGTCAAAAGTCATGCGTGAAAGGTTCAAGTTGCTGGAGTGGACCACGAAGCCTCCAATACCTCTGACTTCGACCTTCTTCAGGGCAAGGTCCAAGCTGAAAAGATAATCATGAGTTACAAAAATCGGAGTATACCTACGAGAGTTGGGTACCCTTACGTAGGGTAAGGAGGGTATACTCGTATGGTTCTATTGGATTCGTAGTCACCAGTGGAAAGTAATACGGGTTTCATGATAATTCCGATG
This sequence comes from Chloroclystis v-ata, assembly GCA_963691955.1. Classification (NCBI taxonomy): domain Eukaryota; kingdom Metazoa; phylum Arthropoda; class Insecta; order Lepidoptera; family Geometridae; genus Chloroclystis; species Chloroclystis v-ata. Next base: position 12,343,890 of record OY829905.1, read on the forward strand.
ACAGTTTCTGAAGTAATAATTTTTATCTTGAATAGTCCTTACTTGATAAGTCCAGCAGGAATCACCAGATGGTACGAGTCAAGGAGTAGTGGGTCCAGCACGGGCAGACCGAAGATGGCGGATCCGTTGTTGATGACGTAGCGGATGTACGCGAACAGCTGACGGACTAGCGCGTTGATGAGGATGTTTCTCTGCTCCAGATTCTGGATATCTGGGGATTAGACACGTGAGTAAGTACATAGGAACGTATCGTTCGTACAGACGATGCGCTTATGACGCGAGCAAGATAAAAATGTATTTCTTCTTTATTGATAGCAAAGTATCCCTAAGTAAGTGGGGTGATCGTAATCGAGTAACGCGATTGTAACGCGCGTCTACCGCGCGCACCGATATAGAGGTACCGTGTTGCAGTGGCTCGCCTCGCAGTTGCAGCTTATTTGTTTCATTCAGTTAAAAAATGAATACCTATAGCGTATTTACGCGCGTTTTCTTGGTCCTAAGTAACAAGTTAAAAAAACTATTTAAATTGTGTTTCAATAAACAAGGGATTAAGACAAAGATCTCAATTACCTATCAGCTTCCACTATCAGCACCTGTTAGGTAGCTATTGATTATGAATATGTGTATGATTAGAGTATTATCTTATCTTATCCAAACTAGGCAGGAATTAATTCATAGTACCTACCTACCTAGTAACTATGATTCTGCGTAGGTAGTACATCATAGATGTATGTACCTATACCTACCTTCCTATGACCAACCCTTGATAGTTTTTGTGAGGTTCTTTATTCAGATATTAATTCATTCGTAGTTTTATTTCCATAACAAATTGCTACTGAGCAATTTAGTATATGAGAATGGAATTTAAAATCTAAATTTCATGGATTTATCTTTTTTTGGGACCAACCGGTCAGGTGAACCGTGGAGAATAAGATTTGTAGTTGTGACCGGTGGTACACCTCAGGTGTACTATGGGTCAAAACAAGTCCCTTTGTCCACCCAGGTGAACATGTGAGGTGGACCACGGGTAAGAAACTGTTAATTACCTACCAGAGAAATCAAAGCTCTCTACTTTGTGGACGCCGGGCGCCGCCGCCGCAGCCGCCGCGGCCACACACACTGCCAATGCAAACAGCAATTTCATTCTGAAAAATAAACAAGAAGCCTTAAAAATTAATTCCACTCCGGACAAGGTAATTGTCAGGTTGCATATTTAATGGAAGATATTTGTGAGCCAGTTCAAGTTAATAAGGATTAACCTACATTGATAAATTTATAACACTTTTTTTTGTTATTCACTGCACGCATACTTACTTAATTTTGGCAGGTATTTTAAACTTGTTTTCTAACGACATCATTGAATCATTTTTTTACTATTTCTATTATAATTATTTTGTTGTTTATATTATCCTATCGTGCCTCACAGCTGGGCAAAGATAGGATACTCTTCAATTTGTCAATATTGAAAGAAGATAATGATACGATGAACTAACTAGACTAGACACTTCAATGAAATCTATGACGTTTTCTTGCAATAGGAACAAATGGCTGGCAAATGGGAGGCTTTTGCCCAACAATGGGATAGGTTATATCTGTTTAAAAAAATGTTAGACACAGAACTAAATGGGAAAACGATTTAGCCTCCATTAATGATAGATATTTTGGAAGTGAAGTTTGATAGGTAGATTAGTAGTCGTTAGTTCGATAGGAATCAAGATGATGATGATGAGCATGTAATGAGCTTCTGTTTATTTCCGTTTACGTATTACTTTTGTTATTTATACGTACAAGTATGTGAGTTGAACACGCAATATATCCCGGTTTGGAAATTCAACTTTAAAAATATCTAACCAAATATTGCCTGTTATGTACATAAAGACTGTTGACTTTTAAAATACCTATTAAAAGTAAGTATTGTAAGTATCTAAGACCTAATTTCACCACTCTCTGATTAAGTAATGAACAGTCCATAAATATATATGTAAACTGACAGTGATTAAACATGACGGGATGTTAAACTAACAAACAGAGAGTGGTGAAATTAGGTCTAAAAATCTCATAAAATATCTAAAGAAATAAGATTATCACGATTTAATAAGAAATAGGACTGACCTTACACTTTAACAGTTGACTTGCTACTGTGACTTTGAGTAAATCACAGATTTAAGAAGATAGGAATAATCAAAATTTAGTGTAGGTAGATATTATAATTATCAATAATCATTTTATCAGTAAAAAACAAATCAGTGGTGATTTTGTTGAGTTAATCTACTTTAGCCCTAGTAAATAGGTATCTATTCGTAGATAATATTGAGCAATATTATAAGAGTTGTAGATGTATCTAAGTATAAAAACCGTCGCGGTTAAACGAATTCAGGAGGTCCACACCATTCCATGTTGAGAATATAGCCAACGTTTCGTTTCGTCCCAGTAGATATGTACGTGAGACAAAAAAGTTGCTTGGACTTCCCGTTTATAGTAAAATTAATCTAATATGTCTTGGGAATAATAGAGCCGTGTTGGCTAAGTGGGAAACTCGACTTTCATTCCGAAGGACGTGGTTCAAACCCCGCCGCGAACCTCTGGATTTTTCTTCTTGAAAAGTTGAAATCCGCTTTGAAAACCTGCGCTCTAACGACGTAGGCAAACATCGTAAGGAATAGAAATGTTGTAATAACTTTTAAAAGTTTGAAGGACATTGTGTCATTCACCAACCGCACTTGGTCAGCGTGGTGAATTAGGTAAGGCCCAATCTCCCTCGTCAAGAGAGAAGTCCCTGTGTCCCAGCAGTAGGAACGTAAATATAGGCGACTTGTGTGACTTGAGTAATTGAATTTTATTTGAGTGACTGTAAAAAATATTAAAACCAATAAATATATAATATCAGTAAAGGTATATAGGCACCAATATTGATCTCGCCCTCCTATACCTATAGGTAGAATGCATCTAACCAGAGACCACTAAGTAGGTTACACAGCTTTGCCCACCAACACTAAATAATAAGGCAATTTGTTCGGTTCATGGATTTTGTCTAGACTGAACTCTTTTATATAAACTTCTACCTACATTGGGATTGGGCGGTCAACGTCCCGTGCCTAGATGACAAAGAGCACTTCGACAAATTAAACATTTAATTCAATTTATTGCTTGGTGATACTTACCTAGTTAACTACCAATAGACGCGATCAGAGTGTACGTTCCATACCTTACCTACTCTACAATCGAATCAAAGAGTAGGTAGTTACCTAATTACTCTTTTCTATGATTTAAGAACACCACTGTACAATTAATGTTATTTTTCTAAGAATTATGCCGGTATGTATATTGATATGTACATATACACAGCTTGTAGGTTGACTCTATCTGTATAGCTATGATGTTGATGATGATCCAGGATGCTACAGATAGAATCAACCTAAGATGACTACAGAAACTTCGGACGTGCGTGTGTTCTTGACCGAATGAAATGTATCTTTTACCTTTCCCTAAAACTCCTTTGCAACACCTGCTCTGTCGATAACCGTCAATGAAATCATAAGTTATTTATGTAGGTAATTTGACACGGTAGGTATACATTCCTAAATTAACAGACACCGTCTCCAGTAAAACGTATTTACCTCCTACCTCTCATGGATCATTTACCTGACCTCTGCCACGAAACGAATAGATTCTCCCATACAATACGAAGTGTGGCGGAAACGTCCACTGCACAATACAAGAGCATACATCACCGCAAAGAAGGCAATGTCCAAACAGAATTCCCATGTGGGAAGCTGAACCATGAATCCTTGGCCCAATTGTGGAGATAAACGGATTACATGCATATCAATGGCTAGATCATCGCCAGAGATGTTTGTAGGGTAGGGGTAAGTGGGGTAACCGAATTTCCCACTTACCTTTTACCTCAGTAATACATTTCTATCGTTCTCAGTTAAATGTACTCCAAGTCCATAACTTGTAAGCGGCTGGGCCGATCTCTTTAAATTTTTAAATGAAATTTTTGTAATGAACACATCAGTAAGTTGGTTACTTTATTTTCTTAACCCTACTTGTACCTTGTACCATATCCTGAAAACGGCTGGAACAATTTGTATTAAACATAGCCCTAGAACTACATTTTTCAAACCAAAAATGCAACAGGATAGACACCGCTTCGTTTTCGCTTCGGAGTTTAAAATGGCGGCCTAATAAAAACGTAAACCTGGTTATACACTGAGTACATCCCTGTAGGTTCACTCTGGGCGCTCCCGTCTTAGTTACGATTTTATTTATTACACCATTGTGGTATGACATTGCTTAATCTATCTCCAAGGACTTCCTTGTAGGTAAACTCAGCTGAGACAAATGCTAGCTGAATATGGCTCTCCTAGTCATTGTAGAGCATGGACAGTTCTTGATTGAATATGAATATTATACCCTAGCATATATTATAAATGCTCGCGAAAAATATTTTAAGAGCCTATCGGAGTTTTGAGAAAATCTAACTTTTCAGTAGTTTATCTATTACACTGAAAATCTTTTATAGATGTCTATTATTTCGTCTTGTTCGCAACTCAAATGTTACAAAGTTTAATAACAACAGAATTCTAAAAACAATAGTGACAATAGACTTATTATTTTATTATTATTATTTAACAGTGATTGTTCTACGTATACTTTTTCTTTCCTATCATCTTATGAGCAAAATCTCAGCACAGTTTCAACATCTGGAGTTCTGATTTGAATGTTACTTGCGCAATTTTATTGTATGTTTTGCGAGAGGACCCATATATTCATTCAGATTAGACAATAGATTTATTACACCGTAATAATTTATGAGTTCATAGGCCAGATGTGAAACATTATGAAACTCATCATCATTATCAACCAATATTACCTACGTTCAATTACTGGGCACTGTTGTCCCCTATAGAGCTTATTAGAGGTCTTGGGGATTTGGAATAATCTTACTCAGGAGGATTGGTATTATGTAGTATGTTGGCATTGGCATAGTATTCAGACCGACGCTGTTGTCCATGTTTTTATTAGATACTTTTTTGTATATTATTAATCGTTAATTTGTTGGTCATGGTGGTTAAAATGGTCCTTAGTCATTTTGGGATAGCCACAAGAAGAGATTAATAAGTATATTAATTTATGCGTATCGAATTGAAATCATCGAAAATTGTGGGCAGAATCAACAAAATCCTATTTGAGTTATTGACCGCAATTCTTTCAGCAACGAATTGAAAGCCATAAATTAATTAATAACCCATATTTAGGCCCAAATCATTGAGTGCCTTCACTGTGCTATAATTTATTGGGTCAACGACTGATCACTCAATAACGACCGTTCATACGGAAAAAAAATTGCTATCTTAATCGATGTCTGGGATAAGTAGGTACCTACCAAGACTGTAAAAGTAACTAAATCGAGGTAACAGTATCTACTATAGGTACCTAGGTAATCTAGACGTTGGTATGATTTTTAATTAGGTATTATTTTATGAATGTTTAAACCTTAATATATCCACTTTTTTTGCTCTGTGGCGCTGCGGGCGAAGGTCTGCCTGCGACGCAGGAGGTTGCGGGTTCGATTCCCGCCTCGGGCTTTATATGTATGATCTGCAAATATTTTTTCCGGGTGTTATAAATGTATATTATATTACAAATATCTATCTATGTATGTATATTACATTAAGTATATCAGAAATCTAGCACCCGTAATACAAGCTACGAGCATACCACGGGGCTAGATGTTGCTGTGTGAATTGTCCGGTAATATTTATGTTATATAAATAAATAATAATAAAACCCCGTATTAAAATCTTTATAATCACGGTTAAAAGAAATATTTGAATTGAGATGAAACTGGAACTATTTTAAGATAGATGGTGGTTTTAAATAGTTTCAGTTTTATCTAAACACTTATGTTTATTTGCCGTAAGGAAGCTTATTTCCATGACTGTACTCGATTTCGGCGGTTCATCTATCGTGTAAGTACTTATTTAGCCTCAGTTCAGCAACATCTGGTTCAGTATTGACCCGTGTCAAAAGACGAATAACGTGCTCTGACTATAATAATACCTTCTCAGCCAGTTTCAACGAAAAGTCGATAAACAAAAATTATTTTTTGATTTAAAAATAATAAGGTTTTTAAATATGCGGTATAGTGTGGCGGTTGCGTTTGTAATTTATGTGGTTGTGAATGTTACTACAGCACCGGTTAGTCACAACTGTGAGTAATTTTAGTTCAGTTGTAGGCTAAAGTTAACCTACGCTCTCGTGAAAATTAGCGCTTTCCCGGAATAGTAATGTTTTCTTAAAGTAAATCAAGGTCATAATTTTTAACAACCTAGTTTCTTTAGATGCTTTCCGCCCGCGGGTTATCCCGCGTTATAATATTTTCACGCCGTACAAGATATCTCATATCCTTCGTCTGGCTCTAAGCTATCCGTCAATCGGCCAAATCGATTCAGCCGTTGTTGAGTTATAAATAGTAAAACTAACACGACCTTCGTTTATAAATATAGATAGATAGATATAAAAACCTATTATACTTTTATATGTTCCCCTCTTTATTTAAGTACCCTTATTTCTGTCAGAACGAATTTGTAGGATCTGATACCATTGGATCTACACCTACGAGTATAAGAATTTTTTATTTATCCACAGACCGAGGCCCTTCCTACACTGTCGCCAATCGCCCTGAACAACGTAAACCGTACCTTGAAGTTCGGAACTCTACCTACCATGGCGCTGGGCCGCGTGAAGAGGCGCGCGCGATGTGCTCCGTGAAGACTGCCGAAGTAAACGCCACGGCCAACGCCACCATCACCAGGAGACTGCATGGAGTTGTTACCTCTCGTGAGTACATTATGCGATGCTTTCTATTGCATTGTAGCCGTTGGTACGTTGAAGCTAGGTACATCTAGGTAACAAGGCGCCGGGTTACAGGAAGAGGCGCGCGCGATTTGTTCCGTAAATACTGCTAAGTGACGCCACCATCACCAGGAGACTGCATGGAGTTGTTACCTCTCGTGAGTACATTATACGATCCTTTCTATTGCATTGTAACCGTTGGTACGTTGAAGCTAGGTACATCTAGGTAACAAGGCGCCGGGTTACAGGAAGAGGCGCGCGCGATTTGTTCCGTAAATACTGCTAAGTGACGCCACCATCACCAGGAGACTGCATGGAGTTGTTACCTCTCGTGAGTACATTATGCGATGCTTTCTATTGCATTGTAGCCGTTGGTACGTTGAAGCTAGGTACATCTAGGTAACAAGGCGGCGGTTTACAGGAAGAGGCGCGCGCGATTTGTTCCGTAAATATTGCTAAGTGACGCCACCATCACCAGAAGACTGTGTAGTTGTTACCAGGGTTGTTGCTGATATCAGCATCAGCATCAGCATCCGCTGATGATCAGCATTAAATTAGACATCAGCATCAGCATCCGCATCCGCATCGATCGATGCTGATTTACGATGCTGATGTTCGAGTCGCAACTTGTTCGAAACGTCGGGCTTAACGCGCATTTTTGTACAAATTAGGTAAACAAGCACAAACCTGTTTATTCGTTGCACTACACATTGCGTGGAGATAAAGTACAGGTTCTTGTGCTCGTCCGTGTATTTAAAATAAGTCGCGTCAGTAGTATTGTAGTACAATATTATAAACAATATTTTATTACATTAAATACCAACCCACTAGTGAAACCACATTTTTCATGTAGGTTCAATAGATTAGATTGATTAAATGCTAACTTTTAAGGGTTCCGTAGCCAAATGGCAAAAAACGGAACCCTTACGTTCGTCCACCCGTCCGTCCGTCCGTCCGTCCGTCCGTGCGTCCATATGTCACATAACAGCCGTTTTCTCCGAAACTATAAGAGCTATAAATCTGAAATTTAATAATGACGTATTCCGTGAACCGCGCTAAGATTTCATAAAACAATTGATAAAAAATTAATTACATTTAGGGGACCAATCCCCATAATACTTAGAACCTAAACTTTAAAAATAAAATTTCATCGAACCCATACGTGTGGGATATCTATGAATCTTCTAGGTCTTCAAAATAATATTAAGGTTTCTAACAGCATTTATTTCTAAACTAAATAATTTGGCCGAGAGACTCTTCCAAAGTGGAATGAGTGTCCCCCCCCCCCCCCCCCCCTCTAACTTTTAAGATATGAGGATGATGAAGCTAAAAATAAAGTCGATTTTTTTTTATAAAACGTCATAAACTACTTCATAAATACAAACTTTAAATTGAAAAAGAAAATTACAGTCAACTAAAGAAAGACATACAGACAGCGGATGCTTAATAATAGGGCCCCGTTGGCACTCTTTAGGGACGGAACTCTACACGGCATAATTTATCAAGACTCCGTTTCGATGATGAAAGGAGGAAAACTTGATCAGACACGCACTTGGCCAAAATCAGCATCAGCATCAGCATCCGCTGATGTCAAGATAAAAAATCAGCATCAGCATCTGCATCCGCTGATGTGTCAAAAACCTCCATCAGCAACAACCCTGGTTGTTACCTCTCGTGAGTTCATTATGCGAACCTTTTTATACCTGAATGTGACAATTCGGTCGAAACTTGGCTTGAATAAATCGTCCGAATTGTCGGCGAGCCGTCAGCGTCAGCTTTGTATTGTATTGTACGTTGAAGTTAGGTACATTTAAGTACCATGGTGCAAAGCCACAGGACTATCTATTTTGTATGTTCATGTGAAGTTTTATTCTTGACATAATTTGGGACACTAAGTACAGTCGGCCAAGAAAGTGGTCTACCAGTTTTGACAAAAGATCCTGTGCAATGTAATGATCGATATGGTTGACTTTTCTAACATAATTTAACTACACACAAACAAACGTACAAACGAATCTCAAGCGTAGAGTGGTAGACCACATTTTTTGCTGACTGTACAAGCAAGACGGTATACCTTTAGGTTTTTTTTGTAAAATGTACCCGTTTTTGTTACAGGAGAGCTCCATTCTTCAATTCAGCGGCTTGAGCTTATAATTCACGGACAAATGCAGCAGTTATGGCATAGTTTAGACGCGTTACGCGCCCAACTGTCGGGCGATTCACGCGCGGGAATCCCAGATAGACGTACTATATCGTTTAGGTACACGCCAGGTTTAGCTTAGGTAGCAGATCACAAATAAAAATATTAAATCTAGAGAACATTGAAATCAGAATGATATTTCTGTAACCTTACTTCACGGTTATAAGTAGACACGTACTTAGATTAGAAAATTCATACATTTTTCTAACCTAAGTACGTACTATCCTTATTTTTAGTTATTATAATGTTTACCAGTAGGACTTAATATATGGGTTGTTTTAATGAATTTTTACGAGAATGCATTTTATTACAACACTGTTTTTAATAGGCATAACTAAAGATTAGAACCAGGATTTAAAGCAAAACAGTGAAGCTATGTATTTACTTCCAACAGTGCCTGCCAAGTGAGTGTAAAATTAAATAAAACTAGAAATTTAATAAAAGTTTATTTATTAACAAATTAGTATTTTTACTGAACTAATCAGCTGCAGTTTACATGGTTAAGTTCTAAAGCCTATATAGTTAGAATTTGACCATGTAATAACAATAAAAAAATACGTTAGTTACAAAAGTTAATCAATTTATTTCTATTTTACTAATAAATATTAACAAAGTATTATGCTTTTATAGAATTTCTTACTTATAATTTTGTTTGATTAGATAAAAGTTAGGTATTTTATTAAGATTTTCTGAACGTTGATCAGAATTTGTATATTTATTATATTTTATATCTTTAAAGCATCAACGCTTTCCCCACGAATCGTATACAATACTTTTGAGCTTTATAAGATGTTATATGCCTAATTTAATTGCATTTTATTATGTATCAAAATACAACTTTTTTTTACAACATCCAATATACATATGTATATTACTAAATCATATGCAATAGCTACACTTAATCTCTGAACAAATTATTTTTAAATTTATTCGGTTAGTAAGAATAACATAAATTATTATGTTGTTTAAATACAAATACCTATGGAATGTTTAAGATTTCTACATATGAGATTCAAATAGTCATGATAATTTTAATAATCAAATTCGACATTTTGAGATTACAGATTCACGGTTATTTAAATACGATAGATAAGTACCATCAACGAATAGGTACAATTTGTAAACTATTATGTTTTTTGTTACTCGAAACGGGTATCATACCTTATTTATCGTGATAATGGCATGCCGGTGTGCGAAATATTATCGCGAAAAAAATTGCATTTCGCGATGATATTTCGGTATTTGTTGCTGGACCTGTACCTTTAGATGATTTATTATATTCGGAGGTTTTACAATAATAATTCAGCACGTAATACTTGCACTTTGCTGACAACATAACGTTATCACTACGATTTATCATTGTATATGATATTTATACAAGAAATAACCCTCAACATGGAATGTTTACATTTTAGCATTACAACATTTCTTTGCTTCAACTAGCCAACTCATATAACCATGTTTTATACAAGCAACCTAAAGCGACTGATTTTCCACCAGAATTCTTGCTATAGTTTCGGCAGAATACCAGTGTCGACTGACGATCTATTTCAGTCGACATCATGCTGAGTCGCTGTAGCACACAACACACACACACAGTTCTTAAATTCAGTTATTGTGTGTTATAAAGTTATATGTTTACATTGTTTCTGTGTCTTTTAAAACTAGTGTTTCTTTTTCTATGTATGGTTAGGTGTTTTGTAATATGTGTGTGTGTGTTATTTAGTCAGTAAATGTTTAACAGGTGCCACATTAACTTCAGTAAACTAGTATAGCTGTAAACACGTGGCCCATTCCCTTCAGTTGACATACCTATATAGCTGTAAAATGGTTATGTGGCGACAGCGTTGGCCTACAAGTACCTCGGCACGTCCTTCGGTTCTCTAAATTTACCGTGCCCCATTCACTTCTGTGAACTAGTGTAGCTGTAAACACGTTCCCCATTCACTTCAGCGAACTAGTATCTAGCATATCTGTAAACACGTGGCCCCTTCAGTAGACATTATATAAAGCTGTTTGGTAGTTATGTGGCGGCGGCGTTGGCCTGCATGTAGCGGCGCAGCTCCTCCTGCGTGTCGAAGATCATGACGGGGAAGGGCGAGCCGGGCACGTGCCGCCCCGCCCACCGCACCTCCACGCGGTAGTCGCCCGGCTCCGTGGGAGAGAACTATACAATAAAAAAATATATATATATATATTTCTGGACAATTCACATTCACCAGCGCAATGGTAGGTAGATTTCTGAAAATTTTGAAAATTACTAAATGATACCGGGACGTGAATCGAACTCTCAACTTTTTGCGTCGCCAGCCTGTGAAACCAATTACTACTACTATTCATACAGCACAATTAAATATCGACATTATTGATGAAATAAGTATAAGCTGTTAAAAAACAAAAGGATTTAGGAATAGGTAAGCACGAAAATCAATTCATAAACTATTTGTTGATTGTTATCCGTATAAGCGTAGAAGATTCATCAATTTAATCTTATTGATAATTTAAATCGCTTCGTTATCTAGGCATTGATTTTTAGGGTTACAAGCATTTAGAAGATATTTATATATAAGATTATTTATCTATACTAATATTATAAAGAGGAAAGATTTGTTTGTATGTTTGTTTGTTTGTTTGTAACGAATAGGCTCCGAAACTACTGGACCGATTTCAAAAATTCTTTCACCTTTGGAAAGCTACATTATCCCCGAGTAACATAGGCTATATTATATTTTAAAAAAAATTAGGGATCCTTACTAAAACTCCAATAATGTAACATAAGGTGTAAAAAAATGACCTGAAAAATTCCTTACGTCGCGTGCGCTGCGAAAACTATTGATGATAGAACAAAATCATGTACTACGACTTTGCAGAACTCATCATTATCTACAAAAAATGTCGCGACAGCATATGTCTAAATATTATAGTTATGTCACAGTAAGCAGTTTTTTATTCTAAAATATTAATTTATATATGCCGCCTCTTGAAAGGGTCTTCATTTGTAACTTGGTATTAATCCTTATCAAAATTACTTTATATTCAAGACGGCTTTAATACCTTTTTATAACTTTTTGAATTATTCAATTCGGACATTTCATTCGGAAGATATCACGAGTTTAAAAATGCAAGTATTAGAAAAAAGTCGCGAGGTTGTCGCTCACCGCGCTCAGCTAGCCAGCATGCGATGTTAGACTCCATGTAAGCGTCACTGGGGTACGGGGAGGGAGGGGGGGGAGTCAATGTAATGTACTTTTTACCGCGGAAAAATACATACTTTGGCGGAAAAATATATGCTTACGCGGAAAAATTCGATTTAGATAAAATTTAGTATGCAGAAGATAGTTGCAAATATAATAATTTTTTGTAATGTCTGTTCTGTGTACAATTAATTATTATGTTTTGTTTATGATTTTATGATGAACCAGGTGAATATGCGACTCTTTACAGCAGAAAAAAAACATTTCCGCGGGAAAATCTAATATAACGCGGGCGAAGCCGCGGGGGTATATAACTAGCTTTAGATAAAAAGAGGAGAATGCAAGATTTTCAACTTTGGTTGGTAAAATATGCTTCGGAACTCCGATGCAAACATTAAAAATTTAATCAATTTATTATTTCAATATCATTATTATTATAGAAAAGGTTTGATAATGGATTGTTACCTAGCACTTGTACACCTTAGCACCTGTACAATTTGAGGTACATGATTGATAAGAAATATTGATTAGATACTGAGTCATTTATGAAGATCACAACAAAATTACTCAACAAATAATAACAATTTGAAAGGTGGAAATTTTACTAAATTTTGGTCTTGTGCCCAAAACAGATGCCAAATATATGTTGTATCAAAACTAATCTATAAACCAATTATATCAAAACGAATATATGGCCTAGCTATCTATTTATATTATATAAATTACCTATAATACTATCCAACACTGACTTTTTTTTGGGCCAGCGGTTTCCTGGTATTGGTATTTCAAACAAACCAACAACCGAACCAATCAAACAAACTCTTCAGCTTTATAAAATAATTTAAGATGGATTTTTTTATTGCATTTAATTATCAAGTTCTCCAGCATAAGCCTCGAGCAGACCGGATGCGTATAAGTGCACGTAAGCGTAAACGTGCACGTACCACTGAGTTGTAATGTATGGGAGTGTATGAGACAGGACACACTGCTTGCGTAACGTGACGTGTGCGTGCAGTGTGTCCTGTCTCATACATTTCCATACATTACAACTCAGTGGTACGTGCACGTCTACGCTTACGTGCACTTATACGCATCCGGTCTGCTCGAGTAACTATGACAACTCATGTTGAGCCCTAATTTCACCAAGCTCTGTTTGTTACTTTAACATCCCATTAAGTATGTATGTATATTATATTAAGTATATCAGAAATCTAGCACCCGTAACACAAGCTTTGAGCTTACCACGGGGCTAGATGTCGTTGTGTAAAATTGTCCAGCAATATTTATTTATTATTTATTTATTTATTAAGTAATTAACAGTCCATAAATATACGTAAACTGACAGTGATTAAACATGACGGGATTTTAATCTAACAAACAGAGAGTGGTGAAATTAAGTAAGGTACTAAAAATTAATGAGTTATACCTTGCACAGTATAGTGCGGTCCTTCTGGCTCTCACGCTGCATCTCGACGCGGAAGGCGCCCTTGGGCCCGCGCACGCGCACCGTCAGCTGCCCCGCGCCCGCGCCGCGCGTGTCGCACAGGAAGCGGGACTGGAACGTGGCTAGCACGCCCGGCTCCAAGCCAGGCCCGTATACGCGAACCTGAGAACACACTACATTGTACAACTAAGGCAATACTGTAGGGGATCGCTGCTGTGAGCAATTACCAAAAAAATTCGTTGTGCCGAAACTTATGACTGCTTCACTGTCTAGATCGCGCAAGCAAAAAATCTCACGACTTATATTGGTCAAAAGTCTACCATGTAAAACCCAGACGCAGCCTAAATAGGATTAGTTATGTGAAGCAGATGGGATGTAAGGTAATATCTTCTTTTATCATTGGGAGACATTCCACCATCCAACTTAAGCTATGAAAATAGTTTTCAGAACGCATAATGTCTGCCGGTCTATATCGCACAACCAAAGAGTCGCCCCCCTATAACCTTCTCCGTCAACTACAACGGACAACCTGTAGAAACTATACATATACTGGAAACTGGGCGTGTGATAGTAACCTTGGAGGGGTCGGGCGCGCCGGCCACCTTGAGCACGAAGGGCGAGCCGGGCACGTGGTCGTGCGCGAACTGCACGCTGAGCACGTGGCGGCCCGCCTCCGCCGGCTTCACGTTCAGTGTGAACGTGCCGTCGCCGTGCTCGTACAGCTCGCAGTACGCCACCTGGAATCAGAGTATACTTTGACATTTTGAATTATAATCTATCTAACTATCTATGCTATTACCCACAAACGTCTAGGGGGTAATAGCATAGTTTGAGACGAAACTTTTTTCTTACTCTCTAAAAACAAAGGGGCAGTTTGAAAATGTAGGGCGAAAATCTGACAAAGCTTATAAATAGTATTATTGTACCAGAAGGTTCATTCAGGTTTTGCTTTAAAGTGTGGTGTGCAAGAAAATTTACTAGGAGCGTAACAAGTTTATGAATACAAAATACTTAAAAATACCAGCATACAATCTCACTCTCACCAATGTCACATCTTCGTTTTTTTGCGGTCTGTGACATTCCTCACAAGCTTTAGATGTGTGATGAGATTACGTTTGAGTGCTAGAAAGTCGGGCCAGTTCTTGCTAATCTGCGGTTGATATATCACCAGTAGTGTTACAGTCGGACGTCTACCAACAAGGTGTTCACGGTGGATGCAAGTTGCATCCGACCGTAATACCTGGTCATATAGTTATATAGGGAGGCCTATGTCCAGCAGCGGACGCCAATGGCTGAAATGATGATGATGAGTGTTACAATAAAGATGGTATGTGGTAGACGGGTGACCTTGTTGGGTCCGGTGCAGTGCGCGGTGAGCTCGCCGGGGCCGGCGCGGCGCGTGTCGATCCAGGAGCGGATCTCGCGGCCGACCACGCCGCTCTGCAGACCCGCGCCCGAGCACACCACGCGCGACGCGTCGCCGCTCTCCGCGCCCGCGTTCACGTTCACTGTCAGCGGACAGCCTGCCAAACGGACACTTATATCACTGTAGTATGTATGGGGACATAGGGAACAATATCTTAACCGTTTAGTCAGCAAGAAAATGTTAATTTTAATACAAGCCCTTTTATTTATTTTATAGTGATAAACTATCACTTAAGTTTTAAGTAGTTATACAGCAAAGCCAATGAATGAATCCTGAATACCACTTTGGGCATTGATCAGTTCTTTACAAAACCGATAGATAGCGCAATCAGTGCTTAACTAAAGATATCAGGTATAGGATTAATGCGAGCTCTCTTACGTAACTCCTCAATAGCGTAGTGGTTAGCGGAACCAGGACTAAACTATTACTATTACACTATTATTGGCTTTTATGTTTTTTATTTTAGTTTATATCATTGATGTTTTAGCCGTTGGTTTTCCAAATGTTGTTAAATAAATAAACTGGGTGGCGTGGGTTCTACTCCCACTCGAGGACCAAGATAATCTTGTGATCTTGTAACTTTTTCTATACCATTTTCTGATTAACTATTTTAATGACAAGCGATCCGGTTTCATTAGGATCAGAAGTCTGTATGGGACCCTTTACCTTTGACGAGTCTGCCCGCCCACAGCACCCTGAGCTGGTGGTCGCCGGCGCGGCGCGGCGTGTAGGTGGCGCGCCAGAGGCCGGGCCCGGCCGCCGCCAGCGCTACCGCGACGTTCTCTCCGTCGGGAGAGTTGAGGGATGCCTCGGGTGCTCCGGGGCCGGCTGCACTTCCGTCTGCAAGTTACAGGTTTTTTATAGCGGTACCGCTTAAAATTAAGGTGCAGATACACGTAACGTACACTCCATGAATATCAAGGCACACCTTTTGCACATCTGATCACCGATGCAAAATCCTACCACCAAACTATAATATTGGTATTTATGACGGCTATTGTGACAGATACACCCAACTACTAGACTATACTTTTTCTTCTCGAAGTGTGATCTTATACTAATAAATAGTAAAAGTAGCGCGGCGTGGGCAAATCCGGATGTAACCAGAACCCTGACGAGGTGAACCACCCTCTAATACCCCGTTGTAGGTAACCTCTAGTTTTTGTTTGCCACTAACTCCTTCGGAAGCTGCTAGTGTGACGACTTCTATACTATATACAGTCTCAACTCTTACCAATAGTAAAGATAGCCGGCGTATGAGGCGCAGCGTGAGCCAACCCCCGGCCAGCTAGAGTGACTCTGTCCGCGGTGTTGCCGGACGCCACCAGAGCCCGACGCGGAGCGCCCGCCACTAAAGCTCCGTTGTAAGTGAGCTCTAACTCTTGTTCGCCGCTGACGCCTTCCGCAGCTGCTAGCGTTACGACTGCTCGACCTGATACGGTTTCTACTCCTGTATGAAAGAGTTTGGTTAGTATTGAACACAAAGAAACAGAAGTTCAAACAGGATGCGAATCGAGACATCGAAACATTCAAATTTTATTTGCGAAACATTCACAGAGACATTGAAATTCTAATAAAATCAAAATCAATGCAATGCATTTGTTGGATGTTGTACAGTTTGAAATTTATCTGGATATTAAAAAACTACCATAGGCTTATTACTGATCAAGATCATTGCAAGCAAATGCCTCTTTTTCTAACATACTTATATTTGCCACCTATAATCTGGATATGGTATAGTTTTGTAACATCCGTAATAAAAAAGAAAGTCTAAAAGACAAACGTCCTTTCTATTATTGATAAAATTTGAAAAATACACAAAAAGTTAAGCACATTCTTCTATCACAGAACCTGTAAAACTACGGGTTTTTCCAGTATTTACTAAGCAGTGACCAGTGGCAATGAGAAGGCAATATTAGCTAAGTACATACGTTGATGCCGTCCAGCCAGCAAGCACTCGAGCGTGCCGGGCCCCGCGTGGCTGGTGTCCAACACCAGTTTGGAAGGCGCTCTGACGCGCCCAGAGTTATCCGCGCTCCAACCGCCCACCGGCGTTATTGACGACGTATCTATTACCTGTGAGAACAAAGAAATTCGATAAGATTGATTATATCTTAGCTTAGACCCTTTAGAACCAATATTTGTTGTGAACCAACATGTTTGACTAGGTTAGACTAGACTCCAAGACTGAATCAAGTTAAAGAATAAGAAATACTCTAGTAGAGTATACTGAATAGCTAGCCATTAGACATACCCTTAAGTAAGTTCTGTGCACTTACTTTGACAGAGAAAGGGCTGCCGGGCAAAGGTCCGCTGGCCGTGAATATCCTGACTTCATAGAGGCCGGTGTTGAGAGGGATGTAGGCACAGAGCCATTCTCTAGGAGCGCCGGCCACCACTCTGCACTCTAGGAGACCTGAGTCTAGGGAGCCATCCTCTTCCGTTAGTCTTTCAACCTGTTGGTAAATGAATACTGGTTATAGAATTGTTAGTCAATTTCCTTACCTGTGATATTATGACAGATAATTAACACTTAGCCTTACTAATTGTTACCTAACACTTTAATTACAAAAATTTGGTTTAAATTTTAACTTAATTTTCTTATCTGCGATATAGTGCAAATTCCCTTTCAAAGTTTTCGTGAGTTATACTATTAACCTAAGAGCCCGTGATGGCCAGACCTTCCTTTAATGAGATAACAGGTAAAAGGTTGTTATCTCCCAAAGGAACCGCGATCCAGGTTTCATGTTTGGGGGTTATTCTTACCTATGTTAGACATACACATAAAATAATTTTCACGCTTCAGAATTAAAGGAAGGTCTGGCCATCACAGGTTATTAGTCTATACTAAGAGCCCGGTCTGGCCAGACCTTCCTTTAATTCACAAGCGTGAAAATTCTTTCATGTGTATGTCTAACATAGGTAAGAATAACCCCCAAACATGAAACCTGGATCGTGGTTCCTTTGGGAGATAACAGGTAAAAGGTTGTTATCTCCCAAAGGAACCGCGATCCAGGTTTCATGTTTGGGGGTTATTCTTACCTATGTTAGACATACACATGAAAGAATTTTCACGCTTGTGAATTAAAGGAAGGTCTGGCCATCACAGGCTCTTGGTCTAATTCATTTTATGAAACGGGAATTACTCACGTATTTACACAGGAGTTAAACTACTCTCGACGTTTCGGCCACAACAAGAGCAGTCTTTATCAGGAGAAGTGAGCGTCCCGCCGTGCTCCGTCTCCTCTCAGGTAGCGCGCGCGTTTCTCACTGAGTGAGAACCGCAAGAGTTGTTTAACTCCTGTGTAAATACGTGAGTAATTCCCGTTTCATAAAATGAATAGTGCAAATTGCAGTCAAATTAGTATATAATGTAATAAGAAGTACATTATAAGGCTCAGTCCACGTGATCAGCTGCCGATAAACTGTTTGGTAGATACATATAGTAAAAATTTAATAAATAAAATATAATATTGTAAACGTACCTCGACACTAGGAGCCTTGTCCTCGGTGCAGTGTATAGTAAAGGCGGCCTCCTTCCCCACGTGCGCGTGCGCCAGCCCCGTGCCGACGCAGCGCGCGCCGCCGCCCCGCGCACTCAGTATACCCAGCGATATCGGGCTACCGGGGACCGGGGCACCTGGAGTAATAAGGAATTAATGAATGAGTGAATGAACACTTTATTGTACTTATAAATTACATACAATAAATTCAGGGGAAGAGAAAAAAAAGGGGGGGGGGGGGGATTTATATTGATGACATGTCAAAGTTCATCTTTGTGATTTTACGGACAAAATCTGAATAAATCATCAGTCATCCAAATCATCAAATAAAAGTAGTCAAGTGCGAGTCGGACTCACCTATGTAGGCTTCCGACATATTGATATATAGAGATTTCTTAATATGCCTTTACAAGCGGCCTATTTTGCATGCGTCAACTGTGCTTATTATTTTGAATCTTTGGTAATGTTAAAGGTAAATACTAACCTCCATAAGTAATGTATATCCTGTAATGCGCCGGTACTGTAGGCCTCAGTCTGACTCTGTAAGTGCTGCCATCTTCTCTAATGTCGACAGGTAAATGGACGCGTTGTTCGCCCATCGCTTCGCAGACTACTTCTAATTCGCCAACACCAGCCTCTTTGGTGTCCACTGAGGATAAAAAATTGCTTTATAAAAAGGTTGTTAAAGATGTCTTCTGATTATATGATCGTGTGACGTTAGTTAGCACACACATGCAAATCACACATCATTACATTAAATTAATTACCTGTGAAATTGATAGGGGTCTGTGCTACGATGTTTCCAGTGGGCAGGCCAGCCAAAATAACTCGGTTGGGATCAAACGATTCACACGTGTATGGACTGCCTGCTATCGCCTTAGATAAATGTAGCACCTCTGAAACAACATAATTTATATTAATCTAAGATAGACGACCTCTGTGGCGCAGCGGGCGAAGGTCTCCTGCGACGCAAGAGGTACGATCTGCAGATATTTATTCCGGGTGTCTGGGTGTTATATTTTTATAGATCTTGAAGTTCGCTAGTCGACGAATATATCTGATAAAGAAGTGCCATAACAGTTGTATAATTTGTGGCTATTATATTTCATTAATATAACTATGTTTAACTTTATTACATTTATTTTTTGTCGAATCTATTGATAATCTTACCTATCGTGCTCTGTCCAACCTCAGTGATAGTGAACTCGGCCTGCAACATGCCCGACTTGGTTTGGTAACAGCGCACGGGCAAGGCTCGAGAGCCCGGCCCGGAGACGACGACGTCGAACTCTCTCGCAGGTCGACCCAGCGTGTCTATACTGAACGAGGCCACGCGGTTCACTTGTGCTTGGTATAGGCCGAGACCGGATGCTGATACCTGAGGGGTAAAGGTAGACATTAATTTTGATACTAACAGAAAGGATAATTTGCGTATTTGGTGTCTCAGAAGCCAATTCCAACACTCATTTTAAGCACCAATACAGTCTCAGAATTAACTTCGGTACTACCTTGTGTAGTCTTGATTAGAGTGATCAACCTGCCTTTTGTCCTGCAAACTCGACTATACGTGTAATTTTGACCGCTAGATAGAAGCAGCGACTTCTTGTGATGTTGAGGCAGTTCATCATCATTTCATCAGCCGTTGGATGTTCACTGCTAGACATAGGCTTCCCTACATGTTTTTCAGTTATTGCGGTCGGAAGCGTCGGTCGCGAGCTAATCGCTTTCACCAGATCATCTGTCCACCTTATTGGTGGACGACCGACGCTGCGGTTGCCGATTCGTGGTCTCCATTCGAGAATGTATCTACCCCATCATCATCTCATTCATAACACCCCTATTCACGTTCCCACTGCTGGGACACAGGGACTACTCTCTTGACGAGAGAGATAAGGCCTTGATTCATCACGTGGGCTAAGTGCGGGTTGGTGAATGACACATGTCCTTCAAACTTTACAAAGTTCTCAGAACATGCCGGTTTCCTCTTGATGTTTTGCCTTCACCGTTAGAGCACGTGTTTTATAAAGCACACATAATTTTTCAAGAAGAAAAATCAGAGGTGCGCGGCGGGGTTTGAACCCACGACCTTCGGAATGAAAGTCGAGTGTGCTCCCACTTAGCCAACACGGCTCGGTATAGTGGTAAGTATCCCCGCCTGTCATCATCATCTACTCAAGCTTAATTGTCCATTGTGCTGTACCTCTTGTCCGTGGTGGTGCGGCAGTACGTCTACGAGCAGCGGGTCGCGCGCGATGGGCGTGGCGCTCCACAGCAGCGTGAGGCGGTGCGGCGCGGCGAGCGCGGGGTGCCACACCAGCTCCTGCCGCCCGCCGCCGCGCCGCCGCACCGAGTGGGCCACGGTGGACCCGCCGCACGTCACGCGACCGGAGAGGCGACCGGCGCCCGCGTTTGTTGTGCTCACTGGGGAGATAAAACATATTATTATTGCTGGATTCATACTGTACTCCCGAAGGTTCGAATAATAATAAAAAATAACAATTTTATTTGTGTTTCAAGACACAAGAATTTTTTCGAGTTCCATTGAACTGACTCCGGTCATTTACTCGGACGGATTACGATATGAAGTCGAAAGAAAACACTCTTATGCGTTAATATTTTTTTTTATTTTTACTATGTAAGTATTTTTGACGTACATAGTAAATATAAAAATGTTATCTTACCAGTTAGTATGGCGGGTCTGTGAGCCACAGCATTGCCGATCGACAGTACTTTTACCGCCGAAGCATCGTTCGCCTCAACCTCCGCGACCGGGCCGCGAGAATTCCTGATGACGTATCGTCCGACTTCATTGGCCGGAAACGTCAGTAGCCCTGTGTCTTCAAGTTGTGCTTCGGATATTCTGTTGCCGTTTGGTGATAGGACTTCTACGTCGGTTATGCTCTCGTCGATTTCTACTGTTGCGACGCCACCTAGCGGATAAATTAGCTGTGTTTAGCTGCATTAGATAAGAGGAAATAAAAGGTAGAGAAGACTAGTAAGTACATAAACAACTCACCAACTTGCACGTAAGTATGCGGCTCGTTGACTCGGCAGATGAAGGGGCTGCCCGGGACCGCTTGCTCGTTGAAGGTCACGGACACGCGGTGCGCTTCGCGAGATACGGGCACGAATGTTACGTCGTAGAGGCCGCGGGCTACCGCGACAACCTATGACAGGAAAATGGAAAGATTAGAGCGTGATATTTTAACTATGAGGTTTTTAGTAACTCTCTCTCTCTCTCTCTCTCTATGAAAATAATGGTTACTTTACGATCCGTTTTTGGCGATACTAAAACAACACACGCCGATAATCAGTCTGTGCGGAGTGATCCGTACTGACGGCATGCGTGAAACTAAAACCAACCTAAACCATCGTCTATATGTAGACCTTCAAGTGTTACAGTTCAATAAAGAAACAAGCAACTAACCTCTGCTTTCACAGTAGTAGACGGAGTAGACACGACCAGCTCCAATGTCCCCTCGCCGGCGCCGGCCGCGTCGACGCTGAATGTGACCGCCTTGCCGACTTCCACTCCACGCTCCTCGTCTAACCCATCGTCTAGACTTAGACCTTCCAGTGTGCCTTCCAGTTCTATAAAGGATTCATCTGTTTTAATGGGGTCAAGTGCTAATTTTGATTGCATAATGCTATACCTACATCCAGAGAGAAATACTCGAACTCATATTCAAAAACTGTTTATTTTGAGAGTATTTCGGAAAACAATCAAAAATTTACTGGTCAAGGTCTCGTTGCAGATACTGTTGCTGAATAATCACAACAAATTTCACAAGTACTCAAAGCAAACTATTAGACCCAATAACACTCACCTCCAGGTCCTAACCCTGTGACCCGCACTCTATGCACATCATAGACGTTGCAAGTGAAGGGTGAGCCGGGCACATGTCTGCCGGCACAGTTGACCTGCACGCTGTGGCGGCCCACCGCGTCCGGCGTGTACGTAGCGGTGTATCTACCGTCGCCTGTGGCTGTGACGCGAGAACGAACATTACTGCCGCCTGGTCCAGCAACTATTACTGTGGGCTCGCCTGCTGAAAATAAATAGACTGGTATAGAAATTGGTGGAACACAATCATCACAGTATTGGGCACGGGTCTTCTCAATGGAACCGACTGTGAGCCTTGAGGGATTTGGTATTTGGCACAGAATCACAACCCCTGCTGGTTGGTGATCGTAGTGAGTAGGTTCAGTACCTACTTGTATACAGAACGACGCTGGTCCAGTTTTCTGGTGTAAAATATCCTTCTGTCAGTTCGACGACACTCGAGGGTAGAGATGGGGTGGCACAACACGGCCCCATTAGGTTATACGAATTCAAAGAATGAGTTACATGAGTTTTGTGAGAGATGAAGGGCGCGGTCTACTATGCATAGTAGGGATTTGGTAGAATACCGAAAATACATATCCTCGATAAAAGTGGATAGAAGAATCTAAGGTCAATCAAGGTCGAAAAATAATATCATTAATGGGCTATTTTATGTAGCATTCACTAATCTATAGACAATAACAATATTTCTATAAGATGAAAAAGAATTGAAATAAACTTATCTGTGTTATAAGGTTGAACACAATCGATTTATTTAGCTGTAAGGTCCAAAATGTTGACACTACTGTTAGTAACTTTCTTATTGACGGAAACGTACTTTTAGTCACAAAACACCTTAAAGTATTTTTTAAACTACAGACAAATTTGAACAACGCGAGATCAAAAGACATATCTTTTACACAAAGACGTGTTAATAGAACAGACAGTACCAAGACAATGTTATTTCTAGAACGTTATTTGTAAACATTTTCAGATGGATGTAGATAGTACAGGTAAATATTTATAGGATCATCAATGATCAGTTAAGTAGACGGTAGATAGAAACAATAGTGTTGATCATCTCGGCTGTCCAAAATCAGAGCCTAGACCTATTTTTACAGAGAGAATATATCAAACATTTTAGTGTGCCATTTAGAAGGAAGGACACAAATATGCAGATTAAGACCCCTCGCTAACTACAGACTTTCTATCGGCCGATAGTTTGGTCGGGCTTATAATCAGTATGAAGATGTATGCAAGTCCGCATACTACAACGATTTGGTATCGGCCGATAAATAAGTTTGATAGGCTACTCAACTGCGTTCAAACTGAACGATGATCAAACTATCGGCCGACTGCTATATTAGTATGGAGCTCCTTGCAAGCGCGCACACTGACCGATTGTTTAGTCGGCCGATGGTTCACTTCGCTCCGAGTTTTGGAGCCGGAAGGTCGTGCATTCTTTCATTATGTCCAATTCTACTCAATCGCTGGTTGTAGAAACGTAATCTAATTTTAATTTTCGGGTAATCTAGTAATTTTGAATGCATCGTGTAAAATTTTCCATTTAATAATCTAGTACTGTAGATGGGATGCACCCAATACTCTCGGACTCTCTTCTTGATTTTTCTCCTCCGTTGTATGAGAGCAATTATAATATTTCTGGACAATATTTTACTACGAGAAACTTCCATTAGGCGACAGCTCTCTTCAACGGTAGCTTAAAAACTGAATATCGTCGGCCGACTGTTGCCTAGTTTGCGCACTCACCACCAACCCAACTGTTTAGTTGGCGTAGTGTGCGCGCTAACAGCCCAACCCGACCAAAATATCGGCCGATAGAAAGTCTGTAGTTTACGGGGGGTCTTAGTGTACTGAATGGTATCAAGTATAACTAATAACATAGCTTTGAGTTAACCATGAGACCTAACAATGTTTATTTATTTATTCATCGTCTTTGTTGTGTAAAATATGACCATTGTTAATGAAAGGTGACTAACACTGTGCTACCTTTGAATTTTCAACTAGAGCAGGACTGGTTTACATATTACACATACATGTATTGTGTTCTGGCTTAGAGCAAGTCTGGTCTACTTACTGTGGAATCCCGTGAGGTGTATCTCCGCAGGGTCTCCTCTAGGGGTGGAGGTAAGGCCCGGGCCGGCGGCGCGCGCGTCGGCGGCGGCCGCGGGGGCCGACACGGGACACGTGAAGGGAGACCCCGGGACTGCGTGACCGTTGAACCGAACCGATAGGTTGTGTGGGGCCGCTTCTACTGGCTTGAAGTTTACCTGTCAAATGGAGAGGGGATTTTGAGGTTGGAAATTCAATAGTACTAATATTGTAATGTTCTCTCGCTTTATTGTTAGTATCTCTACAGACCGTGCTTATGAAGCTCTGACATGAACACTTGTAAACTGCGAAACGTTAAATTGCACTTGGACACTGGCAAAATTGTTTTAACCAATAACAGTAATCCATTAAGAAAGAAGAAGAAGAAGAGGTGGTAAAAACAAAATAGGAAATAAGCCTTTAGTTGAAAAGTGATAGCTGTGCTCTAAAAATACCTTGAATCTCGCGTTTCCTTCGCTTTGTACATAATTTGGCACATTTTTTCCGTTTACAGCTACAATTATTTCCAAGTTTCCAGCACCTGCAAAACATTAATTTAACAGTTTAAACCCATTAATTTTTCAGTAGCAAACATGGTTTATTCATTTTTCATGTTCTACAAGAACATACCAGCATGAGAAGCGTTGATAGTGAACGCGACAGGTCGCCCCACAACGCCCGGCGATATATCTGTCACGTTCACTCGTGCTGCACTATACGCCTTCACAAGGAACGGGCTTCCTTCAACATGGCCACCCATTGTCCCCGCTCGTACCTTGAAAATAAACATGTCTTTAAAACACTGGATTTTTAGTAGCTGTCTTATTCCTCAGCTGTAGGAGCAGCGATTAAAAAAACAAAAATATTAGATTAGAACCGAAATTATCTTGGAATCTTTGATTATTTCTATTCCATTTTATAATATTATACTCGTATTAATAGACATGTTAATCAACTTACCTCAATACTGTGATCTCCTACGTCTATTGGCACGAACGAGATAGTGTATCTCTTGCTGGGCTCGTTTTCGCCGATAGTTTCTTCAGCGGAAACCTGAGACAATATTTGTATGTTTCAGTTCAGAAGTACGTTAATATTCAAAATGGCGGCATCTAACGCGCGATGCTCTTTCTCAATATCTTTTGAAAATAGAACGTACTTGCACAGACACAGGTCGCCTCGCGGGCCCCAAGACCTCGACATGCGGAGACGCGGGAGAGTCCACGCTGAAAGTGTAAGCGTCTCCTACAGACACTTTGTCAGGGGATTCCCCCGAGCCAGCGCCTATCACGCGGGCGGGCGCTGACACGTGGCAGATGAATGGACTGCCTGTGGATAAAGTTAATAAATAAAATATTAACGCAACTATATGAGCATTATAATAGCATTATATTAGCAACATAATTATTGTAGAATGGTAAAAGCTTCATAAGAACACAGAATAAAATAGATGACGACGCTCTATTTTTTTTTTTTTTGAAGAAATTTCTAATGGGCTGTGTGGTGTGAGGATAGAATAAAAATAGTGCGACACTCCCTAAAACAAAACACAAATTTGACAGGAGAGCGTTCGAAAATTTTAGGAACATTATGAAGTTGGATAGTTATACGACCAAGAAAGACCTTAGAGTAGACTTTTAATTTTGTAATTTTTTTAAGATTTAAGATTTTAGATTTATGTCATTTATTTCCATAAAATCCTAAAGATCACTTGGAAAAGTCAATAAATACAATTCATTACAAATGATAGACTGGCATGTGTAGATGGCAAAAATGCATCAAACGTATAAGTGTGTATCTGGCAGTTACACGAAGATACGTAAGGAGTATCGAGCTATTGATAACTGTTCTAGTAAATGTAAAATTACTGATCCGCTATAGAATACAATTCACGTACCTGGTACATGGTCCCCGTTGAACCTGAGTTCCACAGTGTGCGGTCTGGGGTCGCGAGGCGTGAAGCTGATGGCGTATGTGTGTGCTCCCTGCGCCGCCGCCGCAGTGGGCACTCTGCCGCCGTTGACTGTGACCTCAAGATTACCAGGACCAGCGGCCATGGTTTCCACTGAAATGTTGAAATATCTATTAATATATTGCATATACAAACATTTACATTTCACAAAATTCATGGACCTTGTTTATAATGATTTTTTTTTACTTTTAGAATATTGGACTTATACACAGGAAATAAGACAAGAAAATAAACACAGGAAAAGAACGATTAAGAGAGTTTGGAGTGCAAATTTTTTGTATAAGATGAGTTAACATGATTGTTGTAGAAAAGACCTATGAATTACGATACTTACCAAGAAAGGTGACAGGCTTTCCGACTGTGCCGTGAGCGACATCTTTAACTCTGATGGCAGTGACATCATAAACCTAAAAAGAAATTATACAATTAAGTTTCAAGACCTATTTTAGAGATGAGGCGTATGTAACTTTAAGGGTGAGATTCAGTTGCTATATACAGGAAAATAAACAACATACTTAACTAATTTCTTCTTCCAGTCGACCTTTGTATGTAAGTATAGGAACTATTATATTTATTCAATTATTATTCTTATATTTATTTAAAAGTTACTGATTGTTTTATTTTAATTAGTGTAAGTAGGTACTGGAACTGTATGTGGAGATACTTATAACATGGTTCTCATGAGAGCGAACACATGTATTCTTAATGACAATAAATATAAAATATAAACCGTAGGTACTATTGAATCATGGAGTAGCGGTATACCTATAGTTACATAGGATAGTCGTAAACGAACCTTCAAATGGAAGGGGCTAGCAGGTATGGGCTGCGAGTCGATGAGCACGTTCAGGCGATGCTCGCCGACGGCGCGCGGCACGAACTCCGCCCTGAACACGCCCGCGCCCGCCGCCGACACCGCCGCCGGCACCGACGCGCCGTTCGGACCTGCGCCGCATCACTGCTCAGCTCACCGCCACGCCCTAACTTCTACCCCCAGACTTAATAATCTACTACTAGAACTACTAATACGTTTTCGAATTTAGATGTTTGCGCTAATAATAATCTACTACTAAAACAATGCGTTTTCGAATTGAGATGTTTGCGCTAGCTAATCTATCTACTGGTAGCGCACTGACAATAGGTTTTTGAATTTAGATATTTGCGCTGACTAATGTCATACTCGCAGCGCACTAAAAATAGGTTTTCGAATTTAGAGTTTGCGCAGATTAATCTACTACTGGTTGCGCACTAACGATAGGTTTTCGAATTTAGATGTTTGCGCTGACTAAATAATCTACTACTAACACCACATTAACCCTATGTCTTTGAACCGACTAAGGGATTTATAAACCAGAAGACGTTCTGCATACTGGAACAACTTCTGCGCTTACTAATCCCTCAATACCGATGCAGTTTGGGATATAATAATGGGAAGATCCGGGAAAACCCGTGCCCAGTAGTAGTTTTATATTTTTATATTCATCTAATTAAGCTTATAATTATTAAGAGTTACAAATACGCTAAGATAAAATCAAAGATTATTAAGTACTTATACACTATCTATACCTATCCCCAAAATATCACGAATATGTTAGAAGTTAGGGCGAAGCGAATGAGCTTTTAAATATAATGATTGTTACGTCGTCATGTTAAACGAGTATTCTAAATCTGAAATTGAGTCATCATCACTTATTCTACTAAAAACTTATTTCAATAATGGTTATTCTAGAATTTACTTAAAACATGATTAAAGTTAGTACAGCAAAGCATGTGATAATGCTATTGATTAGATATTTTTTTCGTTTTTATTCTCCTTTGTCAAAACTCCCCAATGAACCCGAAATAAAGAGTTTGTCTTGTCTCTCATTGAAATGTTCTATGTCTCATCTATACCATCCCCCTGTAAGAAAATAATTACATGAAATGAGTGATTATGACTTGCCCTGCTGAACCACAATAAAAATCAAATTAAAATAACACAAGCAATACCAAATAGTTGGATAAATTCTTAAAGTTATTTAGCATATCAGAAATCTAGCAGCTGTAACACAAGCTTGTTACAGCTGCTAGTGTGAGTTGTCCAATATATATTTATAAATAAATACTTAAATATATATTGCTGGACAATTCACACAGCAACATCTAGCTCCGTGATAAGCTCTAAGCTTGTGTTACGGGTGCTAGATTTCTGATATACTTAATAGAATATACATACATAGATATATATTTTATAATTAACACCCAGACACCCGGAACAAATATTTGCAGGTCATACAAATAGTTATTCCGAGGCAATAATCGAACCAACCTCTTGCGTCGCAGGCAAGAGGTATTAGTAATGATATTGTTGCTATGCCAATAACATGTAACTCACCCTCAACATTGACTTCTATCTGGTCGAGCGTGGCGGTGGAGTGGTGCAGCGTGAGCGCGGCCGGCTGGTGCAGCGGCGCGGGGCCGGGCACCACCACGCGCGCGCCGCCGCCGCTGCCCTCCGCTACCTCTACTATGAGAGGGCAGCCGGGGACACGCATCTGTGGGGTCAAACATTGCACATATTATATAAATATAGAATTAAGAAGAATTAACAACAGTTGACCTGAGAATTGGCTTTAGCTAGAATAAAGATAAATGGGTCCACAGGATTTACATTGAAAGGGGTTTATTTTATTTATTTAAGGACTCCCAACAAAAGATAGAATGAATTATACTCTATTTTTCACAAGGTCTTTGAATCTTAAGTTCTTTAAGTAACAGGGGGCCTTGGCGACATAGCTGGCTATGTCTCCAAGCAGTTAATTAAGAATGACCACTATTTTGTACATATTTATGGTAAGTAAAAAGAGATAAGTACCTTATTGAATGAAACATTAACAATGTGATCACAAGCTTCTGTAGGTGTGAATGAAACTGTGAATCTGGCATTGCCCTGAAAGAAAAAGAAAAGTAAATCACACAACAATTCAATATTTTATACCTAGATAATTATGAAAACACTCAGCTCTCTGTTGTTCTTTATGTTTCTCATGCAAATAATTTTCAATATTTTATATTTTTTGTTTGAATTTACTTGTTTAAGTGATTGTCTCACACTAAATGGAAATAAATGTAATATATCCTTACCAGAGGATGAACCTGTGTTGGTATATTCAGTCCTCGAGCTGACACAGTTATTTCTAGATTCCCTTCTCCAGCCTGAGCAGCATCCACTGCTAATTGTACTGGAACTCCGACTCGAGCTGATGTCCCTCCATTGACACTGACTAGTTTACCATCATAGGCTTTGCATACAAATGGAGTACCCTGAAATTATTTGAAATATGTATTTATTAATTATTTTTTTAGATGTAAGTACATAGTAAGTATAGAGAAGACACATCAGAGGATGTGCACTCACTCAAAAAGAGCATAATAAAATAGCAAATATAATTATAGATGCAAGGCTGATTGTAGATAGATAAATAATAAAATAAAGAAATTATTGTATATCAAACTAAATGGAAGAAGGGAGAATACCTACTTAATGAGATAATGTCCGTGGAAGTAATCAATTGTGCAATTAGGTAATGATTCTTGGATTAGACCAACATAATCTCTATCTAAATCTATCTAATGTAATCTTGGATTACATTTTTATTGATATGACCTACATGTCATACCTTAATATTAAAGTATTTAAACTTTTTTTAAACTTAAAGTTTACTTTAATATTAAGGTCTCATGTAGGTCTTTATTTTTTAAATCAATCATTTTGGTGACTTCAAAGCGACATAATACTGTGTACTGTACTAACTTACTGCATAGCAAGTTGCCTGGTAAGCATAATGAGTATAACGGCTACCTCTGGCTGGTACACAGTTGGTTACAGTGAAGGTGTATCGTTTTATAAATAAAATGAAACTTACAGGTACAGTCTGATTGTTATACTGCGCGGTAAGAGTATGTGGTCCAACGTTCTTCGGAGTAAAGCTAGCCACCAGGCCGCTGACAGCGTCCCCCGTCAGTCTTACTGGGACTTCGCCCCTTGGACCTCTCACAGTTACAGTCAATTCTCCACCGGCTGAACCTTCCACTCTTACTGAACATGATGCTGTCTCACCAACGGGGATGAGTTCTGGAGAATAGTAAAGTTTTTATTTAGTTTTAGAGAGAAGATAGGTAGTAAATTTTGAATTCGGAAATCCAAAAATCCAAAACAATAGAAAGTAGAAACAAACAACAGTACAATAACAAATGTCGTTGAGATTTTATGACAGTGACATAGGTATTCCTAATATGACATTGACATTTGACTTATACATGGCCGGAAAGGCAAAAAAAATTGTTTATTGTTTAAAAATAAAATAATTTCCTTTTAATTTAGTGGCCAGTAAGAACATGAACGTAAAAGGTAAAAAAAAGAAATGGCATAAACCTATTTGTGCCGTATCGATGGTCACTCTCTGTGCTGGGGCAACGTGAAAAACGAAGGGTGACGATGGGACCGGCTCTCCATTGAACTTGATGTCGACTCTATGAGGTTCAGCTGTTTCTGGACGCCAGAAGACTAAACATCGTCCACCTCCAACAACCTATAACAAAGAATTTTAATGATATGTGTGCTGATTTTGTATAAACTTTAAAATTACAAAATAAATATTTTGAATTTACCTGGACGTGGTTTGGCACTTCTCCTTCGTTTATTGAAATTTCTAACTGACCTTCTCCTGCAGCACTAGCATCCACTGTAAATAAATAAAATAGGTTAACCCCGAACACAAAAAATTATAGATAGGCAGGCAAGTAGGTAAGCTACTTAATTAATTTCGGAGGACGGCGTATTTGTAAAGTGACAAAACTTTTTAAATATTTAACCGATTGAGTGCCCTCAGCAACTTTATTGAAAGATTATGTAGATTAGGCATGCCTTATTAAAATGTAGAAATGACGAGAAAGAATACCACCAAAGTCTTATTCAAATCTTAATTGCTCATCATTTTTGAATTCGTTACACAGGTACCTACGGTATGTATAAAATTTTGATAAAGGTGTGTGTAATAGTAGACAAAAGTTAAAGATTGCCTATAGTGCAGCAGCGTCTATCTACTGTGCCAAATTACTGCGCTCACTTCACTAACCCGCCTGCTCAGCTATCGAATCCCTCAAGACCTACCTAATGGGTTCAAAATAAATTTAGCACCCGTAAAACAAACTTTGAGCTTATAAGAACATGATATTATGTTTCTGTGTGAATTGTCCATCAATATTTATTAATTTTATTTATTAATACCTTTGAATTGGCACTGTTGTCCAACCACTGCGTTTCCAACGTCGGCCACCTTGATGAGGCTGGCGTCATACACCTTGGCCATTAGCGGGGTCGACGTCAGGTTTCCGAGCTTGTCTCCAGAAATAGTGATCTGCAACCAACACATAGGTACTAATATTACTTTTATGTATGGAAAAAACAATAGAAAACGTTTTACAACCAGCGGCTAGCGGTCAAAATGCTGACGGTATTGTCATTGCCACGTTGCTTGGCAAGCCTAACTCGTAAGAAATAGATGTCCCCATTCATTTAGCTATTTTCCATTTTAGGTATACCTACTTATACCTACTTTTAATTCAAACTTGCAGGTTCCAGTTCAATGGACATATGAGAAAATATCAACCCATTCCCACAGGAAAATAACGTGGGTAAGGCCGCGCATAACAACTAGTCATAATGGCACCTTACAGCACAGGTAAGATGCTTCCGACGAAAAATCATTCTTATATTTTCTAAAAGTAGGAACACTTCGAAGGAAAACCTTCAGGGCTACAGTGTTATTTGTTCAGAGGCAACGCTAAAGCACCCACCTAATGCAAATTTTATCGAGACCACCCACTAAGTCTCGATATGGAGCGGAACACCGAAACAAATTATCCAACCGCCCTTGAACTTTCCGGAGGAATTTCCAATTGGCTCGCACTTCGTATGGAGATTAGCATTTAGAAGGTAAACCCTCGAGAAAGGTGGGCTGGTCGGTTACCAAGGTAAGTCAGTGGGTGCTATCTAAGTATAGAGTACGAGTAGATTGGCTGTAGTTGGAAGAATTATCAAAATAACGGTTATGCTTTACCCTCTTTAAAAATCTACAATTAAAAAAATATGTAGGATTCTCCATCTCGATAATTAATTCCACAGTACCTACCTACTAACATTTGTACCAAGATCTTCAGACCTTAAAGCGTCGTCGTGTCTCTACTATCTATCAGTGAGCTGTGCGTTGTATCCATCACAACGACTGAGAATAACTAAAGATTCATTTGGCAAAAAGTTAATTAATTTTCACAACAATCCTGAGATATCGTAAGCACTGGATAATCGCAAAAGACCTCAACACAAAACAACACTTTACACAAAAGCGTGATATAAAAGTACATAATTTATTCATACATCTCATTGGTAGTTCTAGGGCGGAGTTGAAGGTTAGAGGTCTTCGTGTGAATGACATTTACGAGGTTTCTAGCAAAACTACCTGTTATATGTAAGTAGGCAACTAAAACTTAACTTTCCAATTCCCCGAAAGACTAATTAGGTAGCGTGGTATCTAAACTTATCCTTATAAATGGGAATTACACTGCTTTAGTAGATGTGAAAAGTTGTTTTTGGCACAGTGTTTGTATGTGAGTTCTAATAAGAATGGCCTGGTCATGTGGTGCTTTCCTTAGAATACTACCGCCCCATTCAAGACGCTTCTGGTGATATTTATACGAATATTGAGATCTGACCTGACCACGACACAAATTATGTAAGCGCCATGACGAAAGAAGGTTGTGGATGAAGGATGAAGTCATACTAACGTACCTACCTACTATTTTTCTTATATAAAACGGGTTAAACTGAACTTAATTGCTGTATCATAATTGTAAAGCAATTGCTAAGGTTTTATACTTTCCTTTACGGTCCCTAATTACTGGGTAGAGCCCCAATTTAAAGTCCAGCAACGGAGATATTAGCAATACATTCAGTCGACGCGACAGCAGGCACTTGCTAGTTAAGTCCGTTGGCATCAAAGCCGTATCTAAGTGGAGAGAGATTTTTCCTCTAAGTGGACAATTTGCTTAAAGTGACGGGAATCATTCGGAACTCAGTAAAAGTAAGGTACCACCTAGTTCTTAACAGCCCATATGGCTTATGCTTAACGTAGTGGTTTAATTCCTCGCATTTTACCAGTTGTTTTAACAGCGTTATAGCGGAGGCGTAGCATCGCCGTTGAAGCATTATGACATTAAACTAATTTCTTTAATTGATTTATGGTGTGGTGTGGGTAATGATGATTTAATAATGATTTCACAATCTCAATAGATGTGCTCTATCAACCCTTATAAATTATTGTAATAACACTGTGTAGGTATTTGATTCAACTGTCATTTCCTAGCCTATCGTTGCGTTGCGTTCTATCGTAGACGAAGCGCCAGCAGTCAGCAGTCTTACTACAAGTAGATTCTACTTCCAAAGAAATCCCTTAGTCGGTTTGACACGGCCCGCGGGACGTGAAGGGGCGATACTATTCGGCCACCAATGGGAAATGAACCATGTACTCACGTCAATAAGATGAGTGCCTACTTCGTCAGGCGTGAACTCGATGCGGTAGGCGCCGAGTCGCTCCGCCACGTCCGTGACGCGCGCCGTCACGGGCCGACGGGACGGGGCCGTGACTGTTACACCCACCTGTAAATATTCAATAGTAAATATAAATATTGTTGGACTATTTACACAGCAACATCTAGTGGTAAACTGTGGTAGCTGAGCTTGTGTTACGAGGGAGCTTTGGCCAGGTAGACATCTAGCCCGGTTGGAAGCTCTACGCTTATGTTACGAGCTTTTGAAGTCGAAAGCTTTTGCCAGTTTGCAGGATGAACAAAGCTGAACAATAAAAATAAAATAATGGGGTCCCAGTTTCTTGAAAACAGCAAAATACAGTTTCATATTGAAATTGATTTCTTACTAGGTATTTAATATGTTTTCTTCAAATACACTTGACATAATTAGTAAAATTCATACCTTCAAACATTGACCTACCCCGACATCCAAGTTAACTTATTTTCATTTCCCGTAGCTTTAAGTTATAGAATGAAGCATGAATGAATCGCTTAATTAAACGGAACAAATTGGTACAAGAGAGTGCTTCAAAAATGTAAAATATTGAGCGACGCAGAGGGCCGCTGCAATGTATCGGTTCAAAATAGAATTTTCACCTGAAAAACGTTTTCGGTGTCGGCTTCAATTCGTTAAGTGTTTCAGTACAGTGCTTTTCAAATATACATGAGATAAGTATATTTATTTTTAACTGATTTTGTTCATATAAATGTCGATGAAAGACTGTAGGTAGGTAAAGTTTAGTTAACCATAATTATTTTTTTAAGGTGTCTATGGTTCGGACTGTATGTAGTATGTAAAATATATACTAACCTAACGGTACCTACATAGGTAAAACCTCTCGATTAGATGCGTGGCCAAAAGCTGTAAATTTATGATAAAATAAGAAAAGCTTGAGTGTGAAACAACTTACATCATTTTTGGAGAAGTTGTCAGTTCCAGGCGAGGTGGATATCTCGAAGGCGGCCGGCGCCCGCGCAGGTATCAGCCGGGTGGGCTCGCCTCCGCCGCCGCCCGCGGGCCCTGCCATCACCTCGACCTTCCACGGAGATCCTGGAGACAAGAGACAGCTTTCAAAACTATGGTCTAGAATAAAAAAAATAATTCAAACCTCGTAATTCGAATACGAAACTGAAATTCCTAATTTAAAATTTCCGGATTCACAGAAAGCTTTAAGTACCTACCAAGGAGGTTTTACAAGAGGTACCTACCAATACCTTCCTACCTAATATTTGCTACGTGTACTATTGAAGCCAAATAGTTTCTATTTTTATCTCCTGGCAAAAAAAGCAGAGTGGTGTTATTTAAGTTAAACTTCAGTGTGGCATACCTAGTGAAACAAATTTTTATTTTTGAAAGTTTTCTAGAAATATTCATACCTTTTTCATTAAAATCTGTCTAGCCAGAAAATACACCTAAGTGGTAGGTAGATGTTTTAAATTAACGTAAAATAAAAGTACGACTAATAATGACCGACTATTAAATGACGAAAATCACAGCGTTTAAGTTAATTGCTCCTTGAATGTTTTAAAATGCAACACCTGAGAATCTCAAGTGCTGATAATTATTTTGAACCTTAAAAACTGTTAGCTTATTTCAAATACATACGATAAGCATCTATCTATATATTAATGGTTAATTAATCTGTCTTATCTAAATATTTAAACTATTAAAATGTCTACGCAATTTTTAATCGATTTGTCAAACATTGGTAATAATGTTTCTAGATGACTTGTTGCAATAATTACATAAATATCTATTTCACACGATGTAATCAACTTTGATTCAAGTTAAAAGGAGAAAGGATCAATATCTTTTGTTTCATAATACTAGAATGACAAAACAGTTTACAATCAGACAAAATACATTTGGACTGCAAAATTATCAGTAGACCTACTTACTTAAATCGTTCTATGTTCTCAAGGTTATATCGTAGCTTTTTTTACTATTTGGACCTTTGAGTCAGTTAAAGTTCTTTCGTCTTATATTTTTAATAAAATATCTTACAGATAATACCGGAAAATCCTGGATAGAGTTCTTCTAATGATCGGCTCTAAACAAAGTCCAGAATAAAGCTGCAAATAGACATGGGTCAATTTATAGCTCGTCCAAGAGATTTATTTGAGGAACTTTGCTGATCGCTGTATCAAAGTTATTGATCACCGTTCAGAAACTTAACCATTCGCCTAAGCACCGTCTCTGGTAATATCAATGCTCCGTATTTACATAATAAAGGCAGGAGTAATTTGTCATCCCTCCAACTTGACAACGGTAATACCTTAAAGCAGGTTTGCCGGAGTTTCTTATGCTTTTCTGATATTAATTTTGTTTAGGTTAGCTTTGTTCCATCCAGCACTCTCTCATTAAGACTTACGATGTAGGTACGAGGCACCCTTTTTGAATATTATAAAGATGGTAAGTGGTTACCTACGTTTAACTTTTTTTATAAATGGTTGTAGTGAGTACCTACTTCCTACGATTTTGGTTGTGTTCAAATGGAAATTTCCTGTGGAAGACCACTCTACCCGCGCCGCGGTAAATATCGAGCCTATA
The DNA here is from genome assembly GCA_963691955.1 of Chloroclystis v-ata. Taxonomy (NCBI): domain Eukaryota; kingdom Metazoa; phylum Arthropoda; class Insecta; order Lepidoptera; family Geometridae; genus Chloroclystis; species Chloroclystis v-ata. The sequence goes on from OY829905.1 coordinate 12,380,602, forward strand.
CCTAACACTCACAAATAAGGTGGTTTTCTGTTGGAGACATAATTTTCAATATTTAGTAAGATAAGATAATTCTTTATTACACACACCAATAATCAATATTTACACAGGAACTTAAAAACTACAACAACATATACAGGGCGTCCCAAAGTTATGTGCCATGAAGGGGAAGTACCTTAAATATCGTAGATAGTGAATTTTGCTCAAAGAAGACTTCATTTTATTTTTAAAAGTAAGTAATTCTGCATTCAAAGATTGTCTAAAAATTACTTGCTTTGTCTGGGAATCGAACCGACTTACATGTGGAAAAAAAAAATACTATACTTTTATGATACCAATCGAAAGAATAGCTTAAAAATAATAACTCTGCTAAAGTAACATAGTATTTTAAAAGTAAGGAACAACATAAAATAATTGAGTCAAGGTCAAATGATCGAGTTGCAAAACAGAATTGTGCCATATCACATCGAGTGTTCACCATAAAATGATTAGAAAATCAACAGGCAGCCGGGTCACAATTAAATTGGCGAAGATGCTTAAGACAAGAGGGATCACATTTTGAGCATTTAATTAATTAATTTACAAAAAAAAAATGTTTCATGTTTTTTATTTGAATAAAATAATTAATTTCACGTTGTTCTTTTCTTTTAAAATACTATGTTACTTAAGCAGAGTTATTATTTTGTAGCTATTCTTTCGATTGGTATCATAAAAGTAGAGTATTTTTTTTTCCACATGTAAGTCGGTTCGATTCCCAGACAAAGCAAGTAATTTTTAGAAAATCTATGAATGCAGAACTACTTACTTTTAAAAATAAAATGAAGTCTTCTTTGAGCAAAATTCACTATCTACGATATTTAAGGTACTTCCCCTTCATGGCCCATAACTTTGGGACACCCTGTATATGCAATATTTAGTAAGTTTACCCTTTAAAACTTTTCCCACAACATTAACCTACCTACCTAATAAGTGGTCTTTTAGCGAATAGGATTAGAAACGTTAATCTCAAATTGATTCTTGATTGAAAATAACTGTCGTAAAATAAAATATTTCGCATCCATCCGCATTCATAAACATTTCATTGACAAAGAAATTTGTAAACCATTTAACCTGAATACCGCTGTCATATATTCCAATCTATAAAATACTGCTTAGGCCTACAAAAACAAAAACGAGTTTCACAACTGGTTAACAAAGCCGACACCTGTTCCATGTGTTGATCACTATCCGACCGTGAGATCAACACAAACCAAACATCTTTACGGATAATGCTTTTTTGCAAGTTTTTAGTTTAAACAAAACCAAAGTAATTAGAGACGTGTAGGTACAGCCAAAATTTATTAAAAAGCAGGATTATTGAAAATAAATATCTATAACTAGCCAATCGCGACCCACAGACAGATTCGCTTGCGTTTTTTAACATTATTTATACATAGGTACTTTTAGTTTATATGTATTTAGCCTTCCTCGATAAATTTAGGTACCTATGTAATCCTAACACTGATTTAATTTTTCAAATCGGACCAGCGGATATCGACTAAGCTTTTGCGAATAAATCCTTTGCGAAGCCTCAAACGTTACCTGTAACCTCATATCATATAACGGACTGTTACCGGGCTTGGCTATTTGCGTTAGACTATTAATTAACTCGTTGAACTGATATGCCCTGTTAAATTCTACCTTGGTTGTTATTGTATGGTCACAACTCACCTGTCTCGCCTTATTCTAGCCAACATTTTATAGTTTTAAAATCTGTGTGCAATACTGTTAAATGCCTGTTCATATAGGGCGATGTAATTTAAATAGGTAGGTACTAAATGGCTAAAAAATCCAACTTCAAACTGCCTTTAAAAATACTTGTATGGTATACCTATACACACATTAATGCTATTGCCAGAACCTGCCCGCAGAACATATAATTACTACCTGACCAAATTAAAATGTAGCCACATGGAAAGCACCAGCTTATATATAAAAAAAATACACAAACCTATTTACCCGTTCGTAAGTTCTAAGGCAACAGAAAAAAATACACTCACCGGCACGGAATCTTGGCCAAGCTCGAAACTTGTGATAATCAAACAATGCAAGTGTTTCTGATGAATGTTACTATGAAGGTAGGTAAAAATGTATAAGGTTACGTTCAAGAAGGTAATTCATTAAACTTGAGTTTAAATTTGATACCACTTTTTGAGATTTAGTCAAAACAGGTCATTTCAGTGATAGAGACGATTTTTCATTTTGTGTGTTTAAAATCTTTAGCTAAAAGTTTTAATTATTTTTGGATTTTGTGGTTGTTATTGGGTATCTTAACAACCAGTATCACGAATAAAACTGCCACTAACAGCAGAAAAGATGGCGCAAACCATAGCATTGATCAACCAGGGACTGACCCAGCTTGAAGTGGCTATTGTGTTAAACGTACCTCGTTCCTCCATGCAGTTTGCCCTGAAACGATATCAGGCAACAAGGAACTACAGCCGGCGACCAGGTAGTGATGGTAGAAGATGCACATCAGCTCGGGACGAGAGGTTTATTGTCTTGGAAATTTTGACTTACAACCATTGAGATACGACAGTGGCTCCAAAACGTAAGAGACATTAATGTAAGCGAGCGTACGGTGACAAGACAAACGAAGGAAGTAAATTTAAAAGCTTTTAGACCAGCGCGTGGCCCAGAACACCTCAGACAGCACCGAGTAGGTCGTCTTCGTTTTACCTAAAAACATGCAAACTGGACACACGCTCAATGGGCCAGAGTTCCCTTCGCGGATGAGTTCCGTATGGCTTTATGATCTCCAGATGGTCTTAAAAGAGTGTGGAGAAGAAGAGGAGATAGGTACCTACCCATTACCACTACACAAACAGTGAGTTTTCACGGCGGCTCTATAATGGTCTGGGGGGTGTAAGTTCTGAGGCTTGTACGGAGTCAGTGGTCGTCGACAACCGGTTAAACGCTACTCGAAACATCGCAGACATTATACAGGATCATGTTTAACCCTGTTTGGGGTTCATTGGGTACGACGATTTTTGTCAATACACGATAATGCACGCCCTCACGTCGTTCGGAACGTTGAGGAGTATCTTCAAGAGGTTGGGATCCGGAAGTTATAGTGGCCAACTCGTAGCCCGGACTCAAACCCAATAGAACACATCTGGGAAATGCTAAAAAGAAAGATCAAGTCAGGTTCAAATCCACTATAGTCACTAATTGAGGTCTGCATTGCGGCGCAGGCCGCTTGGGAAACGATACCCCAAGAAAAGATCAAAAACTTCATTCAGAGCATGCCTGATCGAATGCAGGCAGTCATCAGGGCTAGAGGAGGAAACACACGCTATTAATTCGCACAAAGACAAGTCAAAAAGGTTTTTGTTTCATTCTGAAATCAAATTTTAAAACATGTTAAATATTCTTAATTTTTGTTTGATTTTTCTTGGTATTGAAATGGCATGCTTTATTTGTTATCTGTAGACATTAAACACTTCCGAAGGCTAGGAAAAATACCGTAAATTAATTTTCAACCTCTAACCATCAACGATACAAAAGAAAAAATAAAATAACCAACATTTTCGCAAAAATTTAGACTGGCCAAGTTTCCGTGCCGGTGAGTGTATACAGTCAACTTGAGAAACTCTTCCATAACTCTTCTTTAAACTTTACGACCTTTAAAACAAACTTGAGTGTTGAAGACCTACAGTTTGAAGTCAGTTTTTTTCATAAAACATTATTTAGTTGACTCATAGGTACCAAAAGTTTGACTTTTAGTATTATATAGAACACATATGCTGCGACCACAGCACTAAAGTAGAACGACAGGTGCAAGTATGTACTAAACGTAATTACTACTATACAACTAACTACATACAAACATACCACATAGATAAATGGTAAGCCGCATTCCGAAACGCCGCTTGATTACATCATTAATTTAAAGATTTAAAGATTTATGTCATTTATTTCCATAAAATCCTAAAGATCACTTGGACAAGTCAATAAATACAAATTCATTATTAAAACTTAACATTAAAAAAAATATACAATGGAAACAATGTTGACATAAAAATATGTTTCATTTTTTTAAGCACTGAATTGAGAAACATAAAGAACAATCAGCTCATATCTGAATTTAGTACAATAATCTGTTAGTTTTTTTATTCTTTAAGATATTGGAGCGGATTCCATCCCATGCAGTTTTATCTTCTAAATACTCTGATATTTTATAATACGATTTTGAAATAAGAAGTTTTTTTACCAAGTTTTTAAATTTAGTTATAGATAATTCTTGCAATTCTTTGGGAATCTTGTTATAGAAGCGTATACATTGCCCTTTAAAAGATATATTAACCTTATGCAGCCTAGTAATATGTAAAGCTAGTTTTTCCTTATTTCTAGTATTAAAATTATGTCTATTACTTTTCTTAGGAAAACTATTGATGTTTTTGTGGGTATACATTAAGACTGTATAAATATACTGACAGGGAACTGTCAATATGTTTATGTCCTTGAATGTTTCACGCAAAGATTCTCTTGGGCTCATTTTATAGATAGATCGAACAGCTCTTTTCTGAAGCACAAATATATTATTAAGTCGAACATCTCCAGCACTCCCCCAGAGTAATATGCCATACGACATAACACTGTGAAAATAACTGAAGTAGACCAGTCTAGATGTAGTTACATTAGTTAAATATCGGATTTTTTTAACAGCAAAAGCCGCAGAACTGAGCTTTTTCGATAACTTATCTATGTGAGCGTCCCATTGAAGCTTACTATCTAGTGTTATGCCTAAAAATACAGTACTTTTTACTAACTCTAAGTTTTTATCCTTTATTTTGATATCTGCCTTAACTTGTTTAACATTTGGTAATGTAAATCTTATACATTTGGTTTTATTTTCATTAAGTAACAAGTTATTAGAGTTAAACCAATGAACTACTTTTGAAATAGCGTTATTCACCTTGTCATAGTTATTGGTACGTCGATTCATTTTAAACAGAAGAGAGGTGTCATCAGCAAATAACACTATTTCGTGATCATTCTTTACAAGATGGGGTAAATCATTTATGTATATTAAAAAGAGATACGGGCCCAAAATTGATCCCTGCGGTACACCCATTGTAACCAAAGACCCTGGGGACCGCTTACCATTTACATCAACTCTTTGAATCCTTTCACTTAGGTAAGAAGCAAAAAGATCCAAAGACTTGTCTCTAATTCCATAATGATGTAATTTTCTGATTAATGTTTCATGGTCTACACAATCGAATGCCTTCGATAAATCACAAAAAATTCCTAATGCATCTTGCGACTTTTCCCACGCATCATAGATATGCGTTAGCAACTCTGCGCCAGCATCAGTAGTGGACCTGCATTTGGTGAAGCCATATTGCTTATTGTGTAATAAATTATTAGTATGAAAATGCTGTGAGATTTGTATTAAAATAAGTTTCTCAAATATTTTACTAAACGTAGGCAGTACCGATATTGGCCTAAAGTTAGTTGGTTCCGTCGTAGTACCTGATTTGAACAGAGGTACAATTTTGCTGTGTTTCATTAAGTCAGGAAATACACCACAGTCAATGCATTTATTGAATATGTAAGCTAATTCAGACGCAAATGTCTGTATTAGTGATCTAAGTATTTGTACAGAGATACCCCAGAGATCTTTGGTTTTCTTTACATTAATCATTTTGAAAGCTTTTAAAATGTCTTCTGTGTTTACATATTTAAAGTGAAAATCTATTTTACAACTGGGTACATTTTCTTTTAATAATGACTCTGCAATGACATGTGATGAGTTTAATGTTCTAGTTGTAGACACAGGGATGTCAGTAAAAAAGCCTTCAAAAGCTTGCGCTACATCATGATCATTATCAATAACAATATCATTTATTTTCAGTTTAAATTCTGTATTAGAGTCTTGAGTTCTACCGGTTTCATTATTAATTATTTTCCAGGTAGTTTTAACAATGTTACTACTATTTTTAATTTTTGAACTAATATAATTTGATTTAGCTATTTGACAAACCGCTTTGAAAATTTTTGAGTATGACTTGACTTTATCTCTAAACTCTTTACAGAAGTTAAACTGCTTTTCATTATACAATTCATATAGTTTTTGACGGCTTTTATGTATACCCACAGTTGCCCATTCGCTAAAGCCAGGTTTGTCGGACACTACCATTGACTTAGTGGTAAATATTGAACTAAAAATTTTATTGAATTCATTAAAAAAAGTACTATAGAGTTGACTGGGATTACTGTTACTATAATCAAAAGGAAGCTTTAAATCCCAGTTTGATTTAAACCTCTCAAATCGATTGGTAGTGACCGGTACATAATTAATTATCTTTTTGACATATTTTGGTCTATCTTTTATTTCAAATTTTACTAATTGCCCTAGGTGGTCTGATTTTAAGTTACTGATTATTTTTTTCTCAATTATATTTTCATTAGGACCAGTGAATATATTGTCTATACATTTTGCTGAAGTTTCTGTTATTCTAGTTGGTTCCAAAAACAAAGGAAACAAGTTATAAGAACTGAATAAACTACATAATCTAGTACTTAATGCATTAACTTCTAAAAGGTTTATGTTGAAATCACCGCATATAGTGATACTTTTACTTGTGTTGCATATTTTCATTAAAATATGGTCCATGACCTTTTCAAATATCTCATATGATGCCGAAGGGGGTGTATATACGCTTACTATAAGACTCCGCTCCAACTCTACACATGCTACCTCAATTTGGCTTTCTACTGACAAGGATGTAATGTCTTGTCTATTTTTAAATTTTAATGTCTTATTAATGAGTATCAAAGAGCCTCCTCGGATAACATGTGTTCTACAAAATGAGCTACCAACCTGGTGATTGGGGAAGTTAAACATGAGCTCATGGTCTCTAAGCCAGTGCTCTGTAATACATATTATATCAATATTAAAAGAGTTTAAATACAATTCTAATTCAAATAATTTACTATTTAATCCTTGAATATTTTGATGCACCAAGTTGGTATAACATTTTGCATTTTGTTTACAATTATTTATTTTATTGTGTTTTTTGTGATTCATACTATTAGATATTTTCTCAGAATTATTATTACTTCTATTTAATTGAATTAATTGGCAAGAGATTTCCTCTTTTGTCTTATAATCTAATTTAAAGAACTTGGATAAAATTCCAAGGACTTTACTATATTGCTATGCTCAAAAGAAGCATTTTTTATAGCCAAATTATTGGCTGTTATACTTAAATAATAACATAGCGAATCAGCTAATTGTCGCGTGTAAAAATTAGGTAGGTAATAATTACCATTGGTCAAGTAAAATTTATTACTAACTATACTGTTAGTATCAATCACATGTACAGGGTTATTGCATGAGATAGTATGCAATGTCATGTTAAGCTTATATCTAATATTATTTTCTATTTGTGGCAACTTCTGACTAAAAGGAAATGTATAGAATACAATTTGGCCTATTTTTAGAGAAAATAATTCATCCATATAATTAATTAGGTCAGACTTCTTTACATTTCCCCTATTTCCAATCAAAATTATTAAATTTGTATTTTTAGTCAAAGAATTATCATTTTTTATATTTTTCATGATTTGATGTAAATCAGAGTTAGGGAAACAATTATTTATTATAGAATGCTTCATACCAATGTTCAAAAACTTACCAATGCTTTTTCCAATTTCATCACAGTACATAACAGTTTGTTTACAGGGTGTAGTTGGATTTGTTGTTATGGTTAAGGATGATGATGCAACCCTGGACAGATTAGGTTCCTCATGGTTTTGGTTAGAGACACTAACCGGACCAGATTCCCCACGGTCCAGACCAGCATTGCAGCAACAACCAGCCATAACTCTGGACTCTAAACTGACCTGGCTATTAAGTACAGCATCCATTGCTAGACTGAGTTCCCGAATTTCATTTGTAGACTTTTGATACAAAAGACTATAATGGTTCATAGAACGTTCTGCGGAGCTAAGTTTACTTGTTAGGACTTTTATGTAGTCTTCATATTGAATTTTATTGCTATTTAATTCTGTGGTATACATTTTCAATTTAGTTAATAGTGTTCCAGTTGATTTACATTTTGTTACAGCATTTTTGTGCATTTTTAACATTTTCTTAGTCTTTTTAATAATTTTATTAATTTTTACATATTTTTTAAACTTATTTCTACTTTTCATGTGTATTTTGCCTCTACTAGAAGCGGCCACATGACCTACACTGTCGTCCTTAGTTAAGTCAATTGTTATCAAAGCGGAGTTCATGTCATCGCTTTCAGCAGAGACTTGGCCAGATGTACTATGCGGTATAAGCTCATCGTATAAAGTTTGTGTGGACACTATGACAGAGTTGTGGGCCTTTTCTTCCAACTTTGTGATAAGGTGGTGTGCATCACAAAGTTCTCTTTCCAGCAAAGATGTTCTACGCAGGGCAGATTCAAACTCTAAGCCACAGTTTTGATCAAACTTTAGAATTATCTCCTGTAGCCTGTCACGCTCTTCAGTTATGGACTCATTTAACGAATGTAGCACGGAAAGTTCATTTTTAAGCTTATTATTTTGTTGTACTGAGTCTAGAAATATTTTTTCATTGTCTTCTATTTCTTGTAGTAACTGTGCATTCTGATCCTTGGATTTCTTTAGCTCCAATAAAGCTGTTTGAAGTTTAGTGAGTTCCTCTTGACGAGAGAGACCTTTGCGAGTCATCATTATAGGTACTTTAATTACTAGGTTCTAAGTAAAAATGCCAAGTTTCAAAACACACAGTGTCTAGGATATTGCGTTTCAAAAATGGTTGTACCTACGTGCTAATAAGGTTGTTACGTAGTAGAAATAGTATTCTTATATCACAGTACTCACGATTCAGCACAAACACCTTGTAAAACACAAAAACCTAGCAAAATAACTTTGAAGTTTCTAACCGAAAACTCCTAAATCCGTTAGGCCAATACACTTATTTTACACAACTTTTCACACTTATAACTACTTAATTATACAAATTATACGTTTATTATGCGATGAAATTGGAATACAGAGCGTAATTCTATCTAAAAACAATTAAAAATTATTTATTTTGGTAGGAAGCAAATTTGAACAAGCTGATTCCGTGGGGTTGCCAACCCAAAAAAAAAAAAAAAAAAAAAAAAATCATTAAGAACCGGTCTGTCCTGTTGTAAAAGGCTGTTAACGCAAATTGGTGAATATTCTGCCGGAACATACCATTGACAACTGACAAATACCATAGTAGTGACACAATAACCACTGATAAATCGCATTATTAAAATCTATTCTAATTTTATAAAGCCGAAGAGTTCGTTTGTTTGTTTGAACCAGTGCTGGTCCGATTCGAATATTACTTCAGTGTTGGATAGTACATTTATCGAGGAAGTCATTGCCATTATTTTTATAGTCATACATAAGTACTACTACTTTTCGTGCATACATAATATTATCTCCTCGCGATCAATCCCTTTTCTAAGAACAAATTAATTTTGAAATTGAAATGACTGATGCATAGTTCGCTCCGCCATTTTGAATAAGCTAATTAATTCATTTATAATTAAAATAATATTTATTCAACTTATTTAATCAGCTTTGTCAATTTTGCTTTACTCTAATAATGCTTTAAACCTACGTTTTATTGGTAGCGAAACATTATGCTGTTCTGTATTGCAGGGTCAAAGGATAATTAATGGGCCCGCTCCTATTGCGAGAGAAACATCGAGCTTTATGATGCAGCTTATTAAACACGAGTTATCCAGCGTCGAATATTGGGTTGCAGGTTCGAGCTGACATTCTGTTGTGACTTGTGACCGTTCAACCGGTGCTTGTTAACGGGATGATGGCGGAAATAATGAACGATTTCAGGAATCGGTGTACTGCACATTGCATATTGCTGCTCTCGTTATCTACCTACCAGTCAAAAGTGTAATAACTTTCAATTGGCCAATTAGACATGTGGCAATTACTTAACCCACACAAAACCATAGCTAATTGGCATCAATAAATACAAAATTAGCAAGTCGTTAAGTATCTTGATCATCCATTAACCATACAATGTACCTATACTACTTGAAGACATATTAGAAAACTGTGCGAGTTTGTTTGAAGCCTAGTAGGTATACCTAGTTTGGAAGGTAGGGCATTATGTAGGCACTTAATTATCGCATAGATCATTAGAGCATGCCTTGATGGTGTTCTAGCGATTGCTGTATCTAATTAAACTGGGATTTAATTTTTAGTTGTTACACCTTTTGCAACTTTTATATTCTGGTCAATTTCCTTGTAAGTTCTCGTATGGCTCATAATGTTAGTGCATTGATATTCTATGTAAGCCTAGTTCTATTAAAAAATATTTACACGTACGAGCGGTATAAATGTGCTACAAATCATAATGTTTAGGTGCACATTTAAAAGCATAGAAACAAACTCCGTGATAGAAACCCTAGAAAATTACCGCTACTGCAGTTGTATCAACTGTGTTCCATTTATTTACAACATTCAAAATGGAATTCAAAGTTCCTATTATGATTTCCGCGTCTAGAACTAACACGTAAGTGGGGCACGGACGTACGTGTGCAAGAAGAAATTAGAAAGATGGGAAGTTTCTCCAACGGAGAGTAGCTACCTACAGCGTGGCTCAGAGCCACTATTTACTGCTAAGCACCAAGGAAACACCCAACCTATTGGCGATAAACAATAGTGGATATACTAGAGCCGAGAAGACACATTCAAACTTTTAATAAGCTTCATAACGAGGTTTCAATAAAAAAACCAAAGTTAAATTAGATAAAAAAGGTATGAACAATGATACTTATATAAACAATAGGTATTTATTCTGTAAGAAAATGCTAAGAATTTATGCAATCTAAATTTAATTGAAAACTGTATAATCAACTATTAATTTACTTGATTTAACAAAGTTCTTCTGTTAACCACATGTTCGATTTACAGACCATTGTCAGAATCGTGACGGTAATAGATTCGAACTAAACATTAAAGCGAGGCGTGAAGTGTTTTGCACAGATTTTGCATGACCAGCTCCTCGCAAATACCGATGCATGCATAACAAACTAACTGCATGATGTTTGATCATGTTAGTCACTCAATTCCGAATTCCGATGTTCATAAAAAGCTAAAATGTCAATTCGTTATTATTCGTTTCCTGCCCTTTTTAAACAAACTTTTTTGTAGAAAGGCGACTACATAATTATTTCACAATCCGTGGCAATAACTAAATCCTTCAACCTTTTCAGAATAAAAACTGCGTGGAACCCAAAATAGATTAATATTCAAGTAAATATCGATAACAAACGCAAAAGGACATAAACTGTAAGTGAGCATTGAATACCTACTAATCTACCTTTAATTCACCAGATACATCAGGTCAAGTATCTATAGGTAAGAGGTAAGCCCTACTCATCTGGCAAACAATAGATGACGTAACGTCCGCCAGCCGGACATTAGGAAATGGTCAGAGCCTGGGCACAGCCATTGTGCGCCTGCCATCACGAAATTGCAATCTTTTGAAACTATTTGAATTAAGGTAGGTACTAACACTGCAAAAACCCACTAAAGGGTTAAAATCCCATTAAAGTTCCACAAAACACGAGCTATTTTACAATCCTATGTACCTACCTAGACATTTTATGCACAATATCGAAGTGTTATTGCTGCACATTGAAATGTTTTTGATTATTACGAGCTATTGTTTGAACATTCACACACCTGATGATGATTTGTTTCGCGAGTTCACCTTGAGATTACTATCTATACTCCTACATTGTACGTTCCTGGTGTAGGAGTCAATAGAAGTCACAATCAGACAAATGCTAATCCTCTAACTTACATTGACGGCAAAACCTTACCGTGTTTAAATGGTTTTTGGTAAGTAATATTTATATTTGATGTACCTACACTCATATTGAGATAAACGATACACGAACCTTATTTACGTAGACTATTGATCAACCGTTTCGTCTCAGAACGTGGGACTTCTTCAGGATCAAGTACACGGATCACGACCGCTCGCCGGTCCGCAGTCCGTATTATAGGTTGTTATGATGATGAAGTACCTACAGTTTACTCACTTATCAGATTTTCGTATTATCGCACTTGTAAACTCCCTCGAGCGTTAAGATTCTGCGATAGGTTAGAGACATAACTTTCGTTTTGATCACTTTCATAATAATGGTGTGATCGTGTAGGTACTTACTTACCTATAGGCTTTCAACTTTACTATGTTAGCTAAAACTGTTCACTCGAGTTATTATAGAAATACTGCTTTGTCGTTATAATTTACAAATCTGAATATTTATTAAACAGTGATTAATTTGCAAGGTAATGCTTTTTAGAATATTTTTTTGCTAAGCATAAATTCGGTTTTTAGGTATTTATTTCATGATTATTTTTAATGTATTTATAAACTACTAAGTTGCATACCTGGGCAGAAAAACTTAACTTAAATGAAAGTAAAACCGGATGTAAGATACTTTTATGTATCCGCCATTACACGTGTTAAAATGATTCTAGAAATCAAACTTAAAAATAACTATGAATGTTTACGATCAATTTTACAAGTTTATGAAGAAATGCAGGAAATATTCGACAATTAGGTACCTATATAAAGTAAAACGTCGCTGTTTAACATTATATTTTCTAAAAGTTGTCATTTTAATTAGTCATGAGTTTTAATTAAGTAGTACTTATTATGCAGCTAAAGTCAAGCCATTTCATTAGTTTTTATGTTTAGAATGGTTTATTAGTGAAAGCAAATCGTTAAATTACTCGTATCGGTCAATATTACAATAAATATACGTACAGTCACCAGCATAAATATCTGACTATGAACAGCAAAAATATGTGACACAAATTGCCAGCAAAAATATGTGATGCAACCAACGTGCATAAAAATGTGATGTGTTCACGTAGGTATAAATATCATATTCGTATAATACTTGTAGATATTAATGCTGGTGACTGTACCTAATCCTAATCAAAAGAAAAATAAATTTTGTCAATATATACGTTGTCAAATGTCTAATAAAGAGATTTTGAAGTGGCAATGGGCAGGCCCTTAGTAATATCTCCGTGGGCAGGCCATACAGCTAAAAGAACAGATGGCCGTTGGAGCCGAACATTTCTCGAGTAGAGACCACCGATTACAGTACAATGATACAATGAGCGACCTTATCGCTGAGGAGTCATCTCTTCCAGGCAACCTTTGAATGATGATTATGATGAGCTATTAAAATGGCCTGACTTTAAGCTGCCTGTCTATAATCGTAAATGTTTTGGGGACTGAAAAACGATAATAGATTTCAAAGAGGTGCCCATTGTGTGTGCCAAATACCGTGATAGGCGCAAAGCCCAGCCTTTACCCAATTTCATTAAATTTAAATCGCCTATTGTACCATTTAGTATTGTTTCACCCGCACACAGCCTGGACCGCAATACATTACAATGGTTTTATAAAATCGAATATCTATGAAATGTTTTATCTTAGCTGTCCGTATATACCCTACCTTTTTGTTTGTGGTGCTTTGATTTTGAAACAAATAACACGGCTTGAGATAATAAGTATTAATTAGTATTATTTATTATTATAACTTAAGATTATAAGTATTATTAAGCGCTAGTTAAACATTCATTGACATTCAAATTCAAATGCATACTGGAATATTTAATCATTAAATAAATAAATAGCCGGACATTTCACACAGTAACATCTAATGTACCTAACCGGTGCTAGACTTCTGATATACAATAATAAACATAAATAAATTTATATAAAAATATTATTCATATAAATATATTAAATCTTAGATTACAAGTTTACAACCTACATAAGACTTGAACTTGGAACCTTTTAATCGAACCTATTTACCTATGAAACAATCGTTCTGTTCAGGGATTTTGTAACAAAAACAAACAGTAAAAAACCGTTAATTCTACAAACACACATTCATTGTCTACTTCGGTGGACCTGCTAAGCGATTTCTGTACCTACTTGTTTATTTACTGAGCCAATTAGGTTTAAAGAGAACAAACGTGCTTTACTTATAACGCTACCAAACCAAATAGTTTTTGCAAGGTGCTTGTATGTGTGTAAGTTTTTCATCTCTAAGAATAATTATGAGAACTACCTATTGTTTATTTATTGTTGTCTGAACTTTAGCTAAAATTAGGATTGGTTTAAATTGAATAAATTACAAAAAAATAAATATATTAATGAAGGTCTTGTTTTACTCGTCGTGGTCGTAGTTAATTGGTCTTATTTATTGTATTCTGAATGCGATCAAGCTATGTAGTACCTGCCTACCTGCCTAATGCTAAACTCAGTCAAAACTCATTATGCCGGATCAATCAATGGGATTGGCATCTGACATAAGTAATGTGAACAAGACGCAAGATTATCACACCTGAAAAATTTATCAATAGACAACATGTAAAAATATATCAAGCGTATCTATATTATTTTCATGACAAAGCAATCAATAACGATCGACATGTCAAAACAAGGAACCCGTTGTCCAGTAGAAAGGCCAGTTCGACTTGTCCCGTCGTCCTCGGTAGGCCAGACCAGTTCCATTGGCCTCCATTCAAGCTCGAAATGGATCCAGAACGCGCAAGTCGTTCTGACTTAGCTTAGTACTTCATTGACTTGTAATAGTTGCAATTTACCGCTGCCATTACATCCGTGTTGGCTTAGCAAGTGGTATCGGCAGGTTAGATCATAGTCTAAGCTATATTATCTATCCATGTATGTTTATTCTATATACTAAGTTTATCAGATTATCTAGTACCCGTTACACAAACTTCAAGCTTACCACGGGGCTAGATGTTGCTGTGTAAATAATTGTCCAGCAATGTTTATTTATTTAGGCTTTTAACTTAGAAATGCCTATGAGCTTCTGGTTCAAATATTAGTCATATTTATAAACTGATGACACCGATACGTCTTGGTCAATGTTAGGAGTTGAAGGAGTTTTTTTTATTTAAATGGAATTTATACAAATATATGGTCAAGGACGTTACTTATTAAACAACTAATGTAAATTAATTTGAATTGAATATTCAAAGTGATGCGAGATCAAATTCTCTCCGTATAATAAATACACTATTGCAAGAAGCTTTGAGGATTTTCTCGCGGTAAAATGTATTTTCTCGAAAATTCCTTTTATACATTTTGACACTTCTGAGAAGCTCAAGACTTTATGTATGTTTAATGAAAGAAAAAAAACTAGTTAACTGAAAGACTACTCGTACAATAACTTCATTCGTAGTTTATTATGAAAACTTGTGCAAACAAAATGGTAATGAATTAGAACATTTGCATTGGAATACATATTTTATTAATATACATATATTATTTCATAGCATTATAATTAATGGAAATATTGAAGTCTTGGAAATATGCAAAACTCTGTTCAGAGTTTTAATTTTGGATCTAGGTTTTACGGTTTACGGTTTAAAAATTTTATTTTCTCAAACATTGCAAAAAGTTCAGTTTACCGCTTAGTTTGAGGTACCAGGCCAAGCGAGGCTGTCGGCGGGTCGTCTAGTGATGGATATTATTGTGATAAGATATGATGGTAAAACGCTATAATATGTAGTTATGAAGTGTTGGCTAAGTGGGAGCACAGTCAACTTATTCCGAAGGTCCAAACCCCACCGCGCAACCCTGGATTTATCTTCTTGAAATATTTATGTGCGCTTTGTAAAAAAGGCTCTAACGGTGAAGGCAAATACACATGTTCTGAGAACTTTGAAAAGTTTGTAAGGCACGTGTCATTTACCAACCTAATCTCTGTCGTAAAGAGAGAAGTCCCTGAAAAGCAGAACCTGAGAAGCAGTGGGAACGTAAATAAGGGTGATGATGAAGGTCTTTTAATTACACATTACCAGCAGCTAGTTAAAAGGTATGACAGTTACTGCAAGTTTCGAAAGCCGACGCAATGCAGTTTTTAACCAGTTTCTGTGGTGTTGCCTTACTAGTTACTACCTACTTTTGGTAAACTTTCAAGTATGTTTACTAGCTGCCGGAAATGCTAAAGATTTTAGTATTTCTACACATATGTATTTAGAATGGCTATGATTTGCTTTTTTCAGTGTTTGGAAATTTATTTTCTCACGGGTATAAATTAATTGGTAAACATATTTGCAACTTAATATATTATTTATTTATACTAACGATAATAGTAGCAAACAGTGTTAGTAACAGCATGAATGCAACACGCAGCGTGGTGCTAAATAGTGAAATGTATAATCGAATCGTCTTAGTTCTGAAAATGCACTGACGAAAGGAAATAGTAAAATACACAATAGCTAGACTTTACATTGAATGACTAAGTTGCAGGGAATTCTATCTTAAACTTAGCGGTAACTGTAAAACAAATACAAAACTTAAACTACCTCGTTCCCAGGCAATGAGGTGGATGCAATATGATAGGTGCCTATCAAGTTGCAATCTAACCCGGGTTTAGGTACTGCCTGCACGGATGAACTGGATTAAGCGTATTCTTTTGTTTTTATCACACAACGCTGAGACCGGGCATGTTTAATGAGATCGCTCGTTGAAAAAGTTGTTAAGTCTTGTCGTACCAAGTGAAAATGACTCGTAGCTTGAAAATATTTTAGCGAGTTCAGTAAATTAAATAGTTGTATAGTAGATAATGAGTATGTAATCAAAATAGTTTATTCTTAAGAAATTCGCTGATTTATTGATAAAGTTATAATTTAGATTACAATTCAAATACTTTATTTTATCATAATTCATTAAAATTGCTTTTGCCGATTATAATACTTACCTATGCAAAAAAAATAAGGCTCTGGCGCTATGCGAAGATTTTCTGAAAATGTTTGATACTTTTGGCGTTCTATACACTAAATTAATAATTATATTCGTTATTTCCATTGACTAGAAATTATATTAACATTATTCAAACATTATCTTGAATTAATTTAGTACGAGGTAAATTTCTTTCGACATCTTTGAATCTAATAAATCAAAATATACCTAGTATTTTGACCTCATGATTATAAAAAAACAATCTTACGACTTCAACATTAAACTGCAGTCGTAACTTTAAAATCCATAGTTTATTTATGAAGCATTTCGTAATCTCGGGATAGACATTCATTTGAGAGGCCGGTTTAATCCCATCGAACATCATGTTTATTGTAGTAGGCACCTACTGGTAAAAAATAGTCGTCGTAATTTAAACGTTTGTATAAATGTGTTATAAATGTAATAAGCATTTTAGGCTTCTTCCCAATAGTACCATTTTGGGTATAGGTCATGAATTAGGTAGTTGAAATCAAACTAGCACACTCTTGGCTAAATAAATTTTACGAACTCTTGTGGAAATCCTAAAGAACTACTTTGTTTATACATTATGTATTGTGTATTCCATATTGTTTTTATTGAGGAAATAATTATGAATGTTGTTACCTACCGAGTTTTCGGCTTATTTGTTTAACAGTTCTCACCAAACGATCATGGTGAGAACTTAGATTAAATTTTTCTTACTATAATATTTATATTTGAGTTTGTTATTCCACCGTTCCGTTCGTCTGCTCACATGTTACATAACAAGAAAGTGATAGTTTACCTACGCTGTGATGGTTTATTTTACTTACGCAAGTAAACACCTTTGCTATGTACGGTTGGGTGCTTTCTCCACGTTTTTTGACACCACAAATTATATAGACTTGCTTTCAACTTCTCTGCTAGTTTCGTTTTTATTACTCATCTCAATGATATAGGAACTCTTTGAATAATCAATAATAGTTACATTTGCGAGGTTTTTGCAGCTATTTCCAACGTCAGTCACGCTACATTGTATAGCTTCGGGCGGCGATTGTATTGCGATGAGTACCATAAAAACTTAACAATATCCGTTATCCGATCAATAAATGTACAATTTGATAATAACCATTAACCTACATAGTATTAAAGTACAGTTTGGGTTGCTAGCGAGTCGGTGAAAGAGGGTGTATGCGTGAGAATCGGCCCTTACAAAAGAGTTCAACGCACGGTTTGCAGACAGGTAGGTCTTTTGTACGAAGTCAATAGACCAAAACCCTACAAATACACTATCCCCGCTGTCTACAGCTATTGTAAAAACCATAACAGTCTAATACGGTGCATATTTAATGGAAGATTCCGGTAACAGACTGATATTTACATCTGATAGTGTATTCAAATTGGAAGAATTTGATTAAGGAAATAATAATAATGTTATGTGATTATGACCCACTAAAATTTTATGCGATTATTATTGCCTCATTTTCCAAACTATGTAATAGCTTATCGAGCGGGTCTATCGGCTTTTAAACATTAAACTGGTGTTGAAGCTTATAATGAGCAAAACTCGTTTCACAATGGGCAAAACATTAACAATCAAGCATTGTAGATATAGATGAACAATGTTTTAAAGGATAACTAAGTTGGTACAATTTGGTACAATGCAACACATCGATTTTCTATGGTTTCAAGTTTTCTAAATTAAATCAGCACGCTATAAAAGGCATAGCATAGCAGACATGACGTGTCTCGCCCACTTCGTACTCGGTTGACCAGCTTACGGATGTGGAGGCACAATGTATGCAAATACACTTACTTATCGAGGGCGAAACACCTCCGGAGACAATCTCGTGTCCCAAAAGTGACAGCGAACTAGGACACTTCACCAGACAGAGGAAAAGAAATCACAACAACACTGAACAAACACAAACACTGAATCGTCAAAGATAAATCGCAGCTCTACTGTTCTTGAAACGCAAAGAGCAGAGAGATAGCTATTGTTTCACAAATACGGAAGTATTCGACGATTTCGCATTTTTGATAATTCTGAGGCAGAGCCTCGGACGCGGGCGCGACTCAAATGTCAGTGGAGTGCGCTGGCGCAGCGCTCGCACCCACCTGCGTGACGTCACGGAGGTATTCAAAATGGCGGCGTGGAATTCGAGAGCCTACTACTGTGGTAGAAGCGGTTGGTTAGTCACGTTGCGTTGGTTGCTTTGGTTATAACCACTCCTACGTTTTAAATCTACGTGTTTATCTATCAATTCAAAAGTTTAATCGGAAGTACGTTCCTATACTATTTAAATGAGACTTTTATTGTTATTGATGACCCATTGATTTTAGATAAAATTAGCCATCGCTTTTACTGTGACCATCGATTATGCGAGCGTGCTAGATTATTTAATATTTATTGTTGGGGAGACTTGTGTTGAATGGAAAATTTACTAACCTACCTACCTATTGTTTTTTTACCTATGTGCCCGACTGTAATATTTTTTAGCCTCGTCCACAGCGGGCCAAACATTTTTTGTCCCGTTTGAGACTTAACTTAACCTTAACTTAACTTTTCTGCTATCACCAGACAATCTGCATCTCGGTCTTGTCATAATGTCTTGACCACCATTTCATTAATTGATAGATAATTATGCATGTGTTAATTATGACGTACTATTATCTTTATCTTCTTTTTAAGCAAATAAATAGTATCTACACTATAATAATCTATTTGTTTTTTGTTGAACAAATGGTGCTCAAGAGTAAAGAAAGTTAACACTTATAGCAAACAAACATAAATACTTTCAATTTTTAATGCCTCCGAAAGCCGAGGAAAATCTCGTTTGGATACCGAAAGAATAATTCATTTGCAATAGAATACCTAACTATAATTATGTTTAACAGGGGCAAGAGAGCGAGCGGAAAAAATGTTTTCCACAGCGTACCACCCCATTAAACTTAATTACAAAACTAGGTCAACTGTTAATAATTCCAAGGCGTATTTTCTAGAAAATCTCTTTTTTGTGCTTTCGCTAATTGAATGATGAGACACATTTGAAACTGTTCTCTAAAAATAGCAGTCTTGTTTATGATGTGTCTTTGTTGATAACATTACCGTTATAGATAAAGGCGTTAATAAAACCTTCCATATTATTAGGAACAAAGAGCGTCTTATTTGATACTTTCTAAATAAAACTTTAAAGCTTAAGCCTCGAGCAGACCAGATGCGTATACGTACACGTAAGCGTAGACGTGCACGTACCACTGAGTTGTAATGTATGAGACGGACACACTGCACGCGCACGTTACGCAAGCAGTGTGTCCTGTCTCATACATTCCCATACATTACAACTCAGTGGTACGTGCACGCCTACGCTTACGTGTACGTATACGCATCCGGTCTGCTCGAGGCTTAAGCTTTAAAGTTTTAAGCATAAAATTAACATCATCATACCAAGTTATTTTAAGTTCCACCACATAGCACGGGTGTTCTCAATGGACCCGATTATTGGTCTTTGGAAAATCGTTATTACCATGGTTACCAGGAGGTTTTGTGATCACCGTAAGTAAGCACACATAACGCTGGTAGAATTCCTAGTATTGCCTAAGAAATAAACAAAATAATAAACAATACAAATATTGTTTAGCACACAACATAATATAAATTCTGATAGCGTTTCTTATTATCATACAACAGACAATAATAATCCACTAGAGGAACGTTTCTTTCCATTCTCAATGCAGATTACACGGCGTGTCATCGTTGCTGCACTTTCTATAAGGAGTATGCACATGGAAATCAGATTCCCGGCGCCGATTTACAAGCGCTTATTGGATGTAGGAAAATTGCATTTTGGAGATGAAGCTCAAAATGATGATGATGACGACGGTCAACATACATAGTCCATCATTAATGGATAAGCTGTTCATGACATTACAATAAATGCTTTTCTTTTCAACAGCTGACGCAGTAGTAGGTACCTACTCCTACGTTGTTCGCGTTAGTAACCAATAGAATCGCGTTGCCATGACGTGATATCGTGCTGGCACTGTCTGTTTCACGCACAATTATAACATACACGATTTTTTAAAACCAATACGTTACTTAATTATTAATTCAATCAAATTCACATGATCATTATATTCCATTGTATATCTACTAGATTATAGATTTTCCAGCTTTAGTTGTTGCCAACATCAACTTTATGCTTATTCCATAAAAATAATCTGGCCGTTAGCTTTGAGCTTAACACGGGGCTAAATCTAAATGATGTAGGTAAAATATTATACAATAATGATTGTGTAGCATCCACGTGGATCTACGAAGGCTACAAAACTGGTAGACTAGCGCCAATAACCAGCTTTCTATGTGCATACGCCCTAACGATAGAAACTGGTTGGTGGAAGAGAATAACATAAAGCACCATGATTTTATTACGAACTTTCATATGACATAAATCTTTTATCTATTACGATTTAATTTCCGTTTCTTTCGGGCGTTTTTACAACGGTTTTAAATTAATGTTATGTGAATTCGTGATAACGTTGTAGGGTATAAGGTACTTCTTCTGTTGATGATTGGGTGTTCCGGGTAAGGTGTGTTATGCTTTTAGCCATCGTCTAGGTGTTATTGAGTGTGCTTATGAAATGTAATGGGTTCAGATTATGCGTTAGTTTTTATTTCTGTGCTACACACTTAAAGTTAGTCACTTCAGGTCACACTCAAATTGTGTAATAATTTTTCGAATCAAATCTATTTATTGTATTCAGAGTTACATAAGATCTTATTTTCTAGTTTTAGGTCCAGCATTAACAAAAATTATACTTTGGAGTTAAAATATTACAATTAATATGAATATATTTAAATGGGAACAATGTAAGTATAAAATGTTCTAAGTGCCATAAAAAATGTGCAAAACATTCTAGACAGTAATAATTTACAAGGTTGCTATCGCAAGCAAGATTTAGCTCAGAGAGCTGACATTGCAAATTACCAGGTTGTAAATTGTTTTGAAATAAAACTTGTCCATTTCCTTGGAGATATTTACAAAGCAACGCGGAATACCTGGCAGTGATTTCAATTTAAAACAAAAAGCATTTGTCATTTTTCTTGGAATAAATTTCTTTATTATTGTGAATGAAACAGGTTGTAGGTACCTACTTGTACTTTGGGAGTAGAAACGTTTGGAGTCAGACAAATTTTGCTTAAAATGTAGGCCGAGAGTTATAGCTACACTAATATTATAAATAGAAAATTATATGGGTAATATTATGGGTGTGTTTGTCCGTCTTTAGAGCAAATCTGGAGAATATGTTTTATTGAAACTTCACAATACCTCCATTTAAAAAAATAACACAAAAACGATTCTTTTCCCGCAGAAAATTATTCTAATAAAGCGGGAAAGTCCAGTAAATCACGGGAAAGTCCAAAAATATGGCGCATTAAAATTATACTATGTAGCGATGAAGTTCCTCAAAACTTTCCGTGAGAATATCCTGCTTACATCACCTCGAGCTCCACATGCAAAAGCACGCTTAGAATCAAGAACTTGCGAGATTTAATAACTAGTTTGCATGATTTTATGTCCAAACTGCTAAATTCACGCTGTCCAAGAACAAACATTACTTATGGGACCTTGTTAGTTAAAATGTTAAATATGGGATTATTTAAAAGGTAAGGCATGACTAATTCGCTAATAAATTCCTATGCCTTCAGTAGGTATGTATTTAGTTTGAACTTACATTAGACATAGATTTTAATTGGAGATTCAAATTATTTCATTGCAATCAATTCTAACATTATTATCGGTAGACTCATAATTTCAGGAACGAAACGAGATAAACCTTACTTATTTCATAAACGCAATAAATTGTGAGTATTGTAGATAGATTATATATTTTTATTCTTGTATCAATAATAATTGCATAGTTAACGAAATCTATAAAAATCTTGGATGATATGCAATTGATTTCTTTAATTAAGCTCTTTGCTCAGTGTTATCCATATATAATATATATGATTATTCTAGAACATACCTGGTACATGTTCGTCATTGAAAGTGACTCGTACGGTATGCGCGCGCGCCAGTCTCGGGACGAACGAGGCGGCGTAGCGGTGCCCTCCGAGAGACCGTACCGAGCTGGGGACCAGGGTTCCATTCCCGCCTGACACCTCCAGCTCTAAATGTCCAGCACCTGCTGTGCTTCCGTCCACTGTAAGAAAGTAGCTTATACATTTTAATTTCAATCGAAGCTTTCCACTATTATTTATTTATTATTTACATACCTACAGAATATAACATAACAGTAAAAATACCAATGCCCTATATCCATGACTAGATTTCTAGTGTATGGGCTAGGTGTTGCTGTGTGAATTGTCCAGCAATATTTATTTATTTATACATACTATAAGTTTTCTAGAAGTGACCTAATTGAATTTCGGCAAAGTGAGGTGGAATACATCTACTTACCTCGTTTTCGGACAAAGTGACTATTATCGAACAAAACTAATAATATAAAATGTTAAAAATTTAATCTTTCTCTAGAAAGTAGTGCCCAGATTGCTGGCGGCATTGTCATGTCACTTTGAATTAGCATAGTTTTTTTTTTATTGATGATAAACCCTTGCTTGACCACAATCTCACCTGATGGAAAGTGTCGATGTGGCCGAAGATGGATCGCAAGGGTCTAGAAGGAACCTATTCACTCTTTTCTTGAAGAGACCCAAATTATAAGCCTCAGGAAATACAGCAGCAGGCAACGCATTCCAAACCTTAGCAGTGCGAATAATGAAGGTGGAGTAATAAAAGTACGGCTCATACGATCGATATATCGTGTGAAATTTTCAAGAAAATGTATTTTAGTCATGATTATGTTGAGATATTTTGTTTTCATCAAAAAGCGAAATAATAATTAGGAGGTCTTTTTACAAAAGTGAGCACTTAGTAAAGTATGTATTTGAAGAAAGGTATTGGTAAAGCGGTTTAGCCTATCTATACAAAAGATGGAGGAAGATTGAGAGATGGAGGAAATAACCACAAAATCAGCCCTATAAATCTCGCACAAGAAACAGGTAGAAAGAGATTACGATGAGATCAATCAGAACACACGATTTGCGGGAAACTTAAGCAACGTGTCGAGATATGATAAAAGTGGCATAAATTCTTTTCATGGCTTCCGACGCGAAAATCTCGGCTAAATAAGGAAAAAGTGTAGAACGTTATGAACTATCCAAACGTGCCGTGTTGTTCTGGGGTTCGTGGGTCATAACCGCAGTGCACCGCTGGATTTTTCTCATATTATCTTATGGGCTCTTTAAAAATACGTGCTTTAACGGTGAAGGCAAACATCGTGAGGAAACCGGCATGTTCTGAGAACTTTGTAAAAAAGTTTGGACAATTGTGACATTCATAGCCCTCACTTTGGCCAACGTGGTGAATAAAGGGCTAATCACTCTCGTGCAGAGAGAAGTGTTAACTTAAATAGGGGTAATGATGATGATAATTTATAGATAAGAAGTAGTTAGTACATATGTACATGACATTGATCATCAACTCACCAATAAACTCCACAGGTTTTCCAACGATTCCATTGTACGTTGGTTTAACGGTTATGCTTTTGGCACCTTTATTATCCCTTTGGATTGGTCTGCAACAAAGTAATGGTATAAAGCACCATTCTGCACTTACAGAGGCGCGCGCGAACATAATACTGACAGTTTCAAGCTAATTATCAGGAATTTACGCGGTTTCCGGACGTACGCGAACATTTTTGCATGTATTTATTGGAGTTGAGTTAAAACTGTTAATTTATTTAAGTTGGATCGAGGCGTGTTTCATGAATGTTGGGTTCAGCTTGAAATTAGTCATTAAACGCTGATAAGCTGTCGGTATCTTCGTTTTATTTTCCAAGGTTAGAAACGAATTTGCAAATGGTTTGGTAAGTAAACATAAGTACACTAAAATAAATTGATTTAAAATAAATACATTTTCGTGTATTCACTTCTTACATGCCATTTTGTACCATTCAAAATATGTATATTAAATATAAATTAGTAAGTAGGTACTTACTTAAAGAATATCAACATCAAATTTAAATTCGGAAGAAGATCAGGCGAGAGAAGAGGGCGGAACTACGAGTATATTATATAAAAAATGCTGCAGTGCTTGCTCTTCTACAATGGCGTTAGATAAACCATAGATAATTTATGCGGCTCATAGTCTTACCTGAAACGGGCGTGTGCAGCGTCCGGCTCAGAGCGGGCCCCCCCGGTAGGGTCGCGGGGGGGCCTATTGGATAAAAAAGACTGCTGTTGCTGTTTGCTCTCCTCCACACTGCTGTAAGAGGAGTCGCGGACTATGTACGAGCTCTCTCGCACTTCCCGCTTTGTGCTTTGTACCTGGTGCTGTTGGAAGGAGATGAATATGTTTTAAGGAATTCTTAATCATTAAAACAAAGGAATTAATGCGTCTCGAGGATTAGGTATAATAACAACGCTTACCACGGGGATTGGTGATCAAAGTAATTTGCTTCCTCAGGCAAACGTGATTTCGCTACGAGATTTTTACACAGGAACAGAATATATTTTAAAACCAAAATTAAGTATCACTAGTTTTTTAACTTCTGACTTATGATAATTTGAGTTGCTATTTCACAATATCTAATAAAGTAAAACCATATTTATATACCAGATCGGCGATATGCAAAATAGCAATACGCCAACGATGACTTTAATCGCCATTTAAAACACAGCATTAAGGACCTGTACATTGTGAAACAGGCCCATGTAAATTACAACTTGAATGTAAAGTATCTGCTTAAATATTTGGATGCTTATAATAACAACCGCACGCGAGTCTATTATGACGCCAAAAATCTTAAATTGCACGCCTGTGGAGCAGAAGCCTAGTAATCAGTATATTTTTTTATAATCTGTAAATATTTGTTCCGAATGTATGGGTGTTATACATATATAATAAAAATATCAATCTATTATAGGTATTATATTATATTAAGTTTATCAGAAATCTAGCATCCGTAACACAAGCTTCGAGCTTACCACGGGGCTAGATGCTGCTGTGTGAATTGTCCAGCATTATTTATTAATTTTCAAAGTTATCATCATGACACCAAGCACATACGTCCTTACATTATTCGGTTTGTGACCAAAATAAGGGAGTTATGGATAATATTTGCTAGGACCTCGAAAATACTCAACGACCATGATTTTCTATTGAAATAACGGTGCGCCGTAATCCCTACCCCATAAAAGATAAAAGGCAGAAGGGTCATTAACTATTTTGTGTAATAGATGAGAGTGAACCGCGGGAAGGAAAGTATTTGGGTCACAATATTATATGCGAGGACGTTCAGCTAATGGCCGAAACAATGTTCGTTAAAGGAAGTTCCGTGATCCCATACCGGAGCTGTAAGTCTGAAGTACCTAAGAGAGTAGACTCAAGCTTTTCTGTGGTAACATTATGATAATAAGGCATCCAACTTACTGTGGGCTACAAAACTTTAGTTCCGAGACAAAAATGTTCTCTAACAGACTGTAACACGGACCCTAATGAAGCAGCATAATTGACAACTCCAAATAAAAACTTTTGCTGCCTAAGTAGATTTGGTATATATTTCAACATGCTACGTATATGCTAATCTTTAGTTTTATCAAGCGCCTATTTTTACGAGTTCATGTCTAAAAATTTTTAACCGTTCTACATAACATTTAATGGTGCAAAGTTGGATCCCATCGGGAATGGAATAGGCTTCTGCTTCTGCGTACTGGTACCACTTAAGATAGTTGTCAATAGTTCACAAGTCCGAGTTAAGGGCCCGCGGGGGCAAACGGGGCAAATGGCTGTTACCAGCGATGAGACTTGCAAACTTCGATAATGGTTAACTGAATCTGTTTACTTGGATATAACATACGGATTTAAGTAAGTGTGTGGTATAAAATATATATTGTTTTTGTATAGAGGAAAATATTACAGCGGAGCAAATCTACATAACCACATCTTGGTATATTGAAGTAGCTATATACATAGTTAAGTATCCGGATAGTCGTCATCGCAATCACTGGAGAGATCGCTTGTTCAGCTGCATCTCTCTCTTTTCGCGCTCCAGTCTACACTCTATATATGTTTCTTTGTATATTTGAATTAAGAACAGGACTTACTCGACTGGTGTAAGTATCCGAATCCCGGTCGTCGGCCAACCGGTCCAGTTGCCGGTTGAAGGAGTCCCTTGAGAGGTCGCTGAACTTGTTCAGCTGCGTATTTCTCTTGGTTTCGCGCTCCAGTGTGTTCCCGAAGCGTTCAGGGGTTGGTTCCAATCTGTGAACAGATGTAGGTACAGGTTCCGCAGTAAAAAGTCCTATGTCCTTCTCCTGGCTCTAAATTACCTCTCTGCCAATTTTCAGCTAAATCAGTTTGGCCGTTCTTGAGTTATAAGTGAAGTAACTTACACGACTTTCTTTTATATATAAGAGAAGATAAAGATTTAATCTTTGACTATACTTCCCCCCTATTTTTCATAAGAGAGTAAACAATGGGACTACGAGAAACAGTTCTCCCTCGTGGTCCCATTAATGGGACAAAATCCTGGGACCACGAGAAAACAGCGAAAATTTATTAGACTTAATTGTTAATTTGTTTGTTAAGTGCTCGATTTAAAGCATTTCGTTTATTAAAAAGTAGTCTATAAGATGGTTTTAACAATAATTTTTAGATGTTAGATTGTATCAGCGTTGTGTAGAAACTTTGATTGCTATGGCTATGAGTATGAGTATATGTATATAGCACGTTTGCATTATTCTCAAAGTAGGTAGGTAATTCACGATAAGTATCCAAAATCGTCCACGATTCACACATTCCAATTTTAAATGAACACTACTGGCGAATTGCGCTTTATAAACACAGAGCATTAAAACGCTGAACTGAAACAAGTGACATAAACAAATGTTTATAGAAGTTTTCACTAACTATTTGCGTCTCACAGAGCGGTTACAGCATAGCTTCATAAAGGTACCTAAAGTGCGAGCGAGATAGAAATTCTAGGTCCATTCTGAACTAGGTATTCCGGGTTATACTTACGGGGATGCAGGTGGCCCGGTAATTCAAAAACCACGTGGTTGTCGCGTGCCGTATCGACTGCCCACCTAGCCACCTACTGACGTCAGTCGTGACGTCACACAACTATCCGCAGCGATATAAAGACTATCTGCGATGCTGACGTGTTTTGGGGCTGTTAACCGATTTTTAAAATAAACCCGCTAAAAGAAATTCGAAATTGGAATTTGGAAAATCAGAGAGCTATAACATGGTAGTGTTAATAATATCAGGGTTGAAGGACAATTCTGAAATTTAAAATCTGACCTTTTTACTTAGCTCCATTTCGATTGATAGTATGGTACTTACGTATTTGCGCTCATCATTTGTCGAGTTCTCTCCAATGTATCCCATGAGTCTCGACGAGGACTATACGGTTTCCCACCAGGATCTCCTGTATCTAAAAAAAAGAATATATTCATAAAATAAAGCTACATCTGGAGAATTTTAAAGGAAAGCGATTAGAAAAGGTATACGAATGTCGGGTAGTTCCACTCTATCGTTAGTCATATAAAAGCTTATAAAAGCAATACAAAATCAACTTTAAAATTATGAACTCTTAAGTATAACATTCCTATCCCGTAGTCAGCAACATTAACAAAAATATCGCATAAAAATTATATGTTCTTTTGTTGACTTTAACGTACGACTGCGCTCTTGAGTTTTGAAAACTGTGGTTCAGAGTTTATACTAATGGTTTTATCTTTTTCAAACTTTTCAACTAAAATTTTATGTCTAACACATAAAAACTATTCGTGATAATTTAGATAGTTATCATGATTAAACTTTACTAGATTTAGAGGGATAGTTTTAGTTTATAAGAACCAGATGTCTTAAAAATTTGCATTTACTTTTTTAAGACACAGCAACCCATTTACACCATAAATACAACTTATTATATAAAATATTTTTATTAATCTACTTACTAGGGCTTCCAAGTCTCCGACCCATGTCGGCCTCCAGCGAGGAGAGGGGGCTTTGGTCGAGGTTGTCCTGCGAGCCGGAATAGCTGTACTTATAGTTGGAACGCTTCTCCACCACCCGCTTGGTCGTCGTCACTGGGCTGTAGCGCTCCGTTGGACTGTGGACTCTATAATTGAAAGTTAGGGATTAGTAGCTATAACTAATACTCAATTAGAATTTGTTGAAAGTATTTTAATAAATAATAATGTCCTTATAATGTTCTAAGTTGTATATAGCATCCCAAACTTGACGTTGTATCAATAATTTTACGTAGGTATAGATTATAATCCGTTTAAAAAATGATATTAATAATTTTGATTTATGGATATTAATGTGATATACTCTGTTAGTTATCTATTAAACGAAGGTCCTCTGATGTAAGCTATGGGATAAAACCAACCATTAACTAACATAATGCACAAACATCTGACGTAGGTACACCTAAATAACAATAACAAAGGCTAATTAATATGAATAGCGTACTAGAGAACTGCATTAAGCACATTCGCAAACATAAAGGCCCTCGTCAAAACAAAAACGAGCACTTATTCGCTCGCGCCAAAGGCCCCCATTGAGAGCTGATTGAAAATTGATTTACAGCAGAAAGCGTTCACAGCCTATATTCACTTTTCTCTCGATATTAACTCGATTACGAAATGTATACAGCGCTCGCGAAACTGCCGTTTTACACGTACCTGTTAATAGGGCTTGATGGAGTGAGTGGACTTTCTTTTCTAGTAAGGGGGCTCGTCGCACGGTACGGGCTCGATGCTCGATACGGACTGCTAGCCCTGAACGGACTAGAAGACGTATTCACATCTAGTCGTGACCCGTTGCCCAAATGCTTGCTAGTTATCGGGCTCGCAGTCCTATTCAACGGACTCTCCGAACCGTATCTAGTCAGCGACTCCTTCTTGTTAACTCTAGACGTCGAATATGCAGAATCCACGACGTCATAGCTTTTATCTTTGATATCGCCGAAGGATTTGTAATAATCGCTCGAGTCACGTCGCTCCTCGCGTCGATCGATAGAACTCGTGTTGTGCTTTGTACTCGAGTCGAATAAGCTGTACTGATTCATCGGGCTCTCGGATCTTAGCCGCGTTACTGGAATGGAAGCTCTTTGTTTAAATGGATCACTGTCTGTGTTGACAAAATGGTGCATTTGCTGTGTAAATACCTGGGCTGGATATCCGGGCGTACGGGGGCGCTGGGCTGGAACTGTCACGCGGTTTCTTAGACCGGGAACCCACCCGGAACATGTGAGGCGAACCGTGGACGTCGTATCCGTTAAAATAGATGTACAACTGCAAACATGAAAGGATACGTCTAAACGCTTTGTATTCCGAGTCATATTGTTTTCGGGAACAATACGCTGGCTTTTGAAATATATCTTACTGGATTTTGATTCTGAATTTCTAATAACAGCGTAGGTCAAACAATCTCGTAGAATGACAACTAATTTTGAATCGCAAATTCAGTCAGATGAAATCGCATCTACGAATAATAACGTCTGTGCGATGCTAATAAAATACAGAGTTATTGAAAATCCAACAAACGGAGAGATTTATTTGTTATTAAAATGAAAATAAAAGCTTTCAACATACAATTTTTATCAGATTTTTTTGCTATTGAATATTAATCTGGCTAATCGGCGTTGAATTTCTTTCATTATAACAATTACCTACGATACTTACCTATACATTTTAATATATAATAAAATAAACAATAAACGTCATATTAAATTTTATGCTTAGTTTCTGTTACGACTGTCAGGGTGTTCTACAAGTAAATACAGATGGTTATCTTATCGAACTACTAAAATTCTGCGTAATGCCATACTGCGCAAACGAAAAAGCGCCAAGTCAAAAGCCTTTGAAATCGTAATAAAAAACTTCGTTCGAAGAAAACGAGTAAAGGTATTGTATCCTTACCCTATGTTTCCCTGGAGCTTTAGGCATGAAAGTGGCCCGGTATTTAGTAGTTGAGAGTTTTTCCAGAGCGCACATAACGCTGTGTTTGTCATGAACGATGTCGAGCTGGAGATCTCCTTTGACTCCGCAGCCGCTGGTGTCCAGCTCGAAGGAGTGGGGCTTCAGTGGCTCGGCTCCTTCCAGAGCTCCTTGACTGAGCCTGACGCCGGCCGGGTCGAACACTTCGCATGTGAATGGACCACCCTAGAACAAGACACTTTTACATTAAATACATAGGGAGCTAAGATAAAGAGTCTAGTTTACGGAGAAACACCATTTATGCGTACTTATAAAATGAAATCCAAATATATTGGTGCTAATAGTCACAGTGAGTCAAAAGCTAGTAACTTTTTGACTATAACTAACTAAAATAAAAAAAAATTAGCAATCTACATGAAATATTATCGGCAATCTTATAAACACAGACACTTAGTGTACTTAGTGTATTAAAGTTAAAGAATCGCCTTATATCAAATGGGTAGGTATGAAAAATGTGTCCTTTTTCGATCACTATCGATTATAGTTTCAATTTACGTCCAGGCTTTCAATTTGCGCTGCTAAATGACCTTTTAATAAGCAAGTGTTGCAGGCAGCCTGCGGTTAACGTTCTTTCATACCATTTCGAATAATCGGTACAGTTTTCAAATTATTTTCAAAAAAATATCCTCGTCTAAGGCTTTTGATCAGTCAGCCATAAAAAGGTTCTTCGATATAAACTTCCGAACTAATCAACAAAGTCGCAAATTGGAAATATTAAACTGAAAGAGGGAATTATGTAAGGATACTTCGTAATTGAATAGATATTGATCGTAAAAAATTAACGATTTTATTTTAGGGTTTCCGCTGTTTTATGAAGTAGACGAGGCTGCCATGTGTTAGTACACGAAAATATTAAATTGAATTATATTGTCTTCGTGTCACTAATATTAGAGAGTTATTAAGTGTTGGTAAAAAAGCTGATGGTGACGGGCGCTAACGGTGTAAGAAGACACTAAGTCACGTCTATGATATCCGTATTACCTGAATGTGCTCCCCCTTGTAGGTGATAGCGATGGTCCATGTGCCCGCCTCGTCCGGCTGGAAGGTGGCGCTGGAGGCGGTGGTGCCGGGCGCTGATGGCGGAGGATGACGCGGCTCCAGCGGCACTGCTCGCCCGCTGGGAGAGTGCGCAGTCACGTCTATGATATCCGTATTACCTGAATGTGCTCCCCCTTGTAGGTGATAGCGATGGTCCATGTGCCCGCCTCGTCCGGCTGGAAGGTGGCGCTGGAGGCGGTGGTGCCGGGCGCTGATGGCGGAGGATGACGCGGCTCCAGCGGCACTGCTCGCCCGCTGGGAGAGTGCGCAGTCACGTCTATGATATCCGTATTACCTGAATGTGCTCCCCCTTGTAGGTGATAGCGATGGTCCATGTGCCCGCCTCGTCCGGCTGGAAGGTGGCGCTGGAGGCGGTGGTGCCGGGCGCTGATGGCGGAGGATGACGCGGCTCCAGCGGCACTGCTCGCCCGCTGGGAGAGTGCGCAGCCACGTCTATGATATCCGTATTACCTGAATGTGCTCCCCCTTGTAGGTGATAGCGATGGTCCATGTGCCCGCCTCGTCCGGCTGGAAGGTGGCGCTGGAGGCGGTGGTGCCGGGCGCTGATGGCGGAGGATGACGCGGCTCCAGCGGCACTGCGCGCCCGCTGGGAGAGTGCGCAGTCACGTCTATGATATCCGTATTACCTGAATGTGCTCCCCCTTGTAGGTGATAGCGATGGTCCATGTGCCCGCCTCGTCCGGCTGGAAGGTGGCGCTGGAGGCGGTGGTGCCGGGCGCTGATGGCGGAGGATGACGCGGCTCCAGCGGCACTGCTCGCCCGCTGGGAGAGTGCGCAGTCACGTCTATGATATCCGTATTACCTGAATGTGCTCCCCCTTGTAGGTGATAGCGATGGTCCATGTGCCCGCCTCGTCCGGCTGGAAGGTGGCGCTGGAGGCGGTGGTGCCGGGCGCTGATGGCGGAGGATGACGCGGCTCCAGCGGCACTGCTCGCCCGCTGGGAGAGTGCGCAGTCACGTCTATGATATCCGTATTACCTGAATGTGCTCCCCCTTGTAGGTGATAGCGATGGTCCATGTGCCCGCCTCGTCCGGCTGGAAGGTGGCGCTGGAGGCGGTGGTGCCGGGCGCTGATGGCGGAGGATGACGCGGCTCCAGCGGCACTGCTCGCCCGCTGGGAGAGTGCGCAGTCACGTCTATGATATCCGTATTACCTGAATGTGCTCCCCCTTGTAGGTGATAGCGATGGTCCATGTGCCCGCCTCGTCCGGCTGGAAGGTGGCGCTGGAGGCGGTGGTGCCGGGCGCTGATGGCGGAGGATGACGCGGCTCCAGCGGCACTGCTCGCCCGCTGGGAGAGTGCGCAGTCACGTCTATGATATCCGTATTACCTGAATGTGCTCCCCCTTGTAGGTGATAGCGATGGTCCATGTGCCCGCCTCGTCCGGCTGGAAGGTGGCGCTGGAGGCGGTGGTGCCGGGCGCTGATGGCGGAGGATGACGCGGCTCCAGCGGCACTGCTCGCCCGCTGGGAGAGTGCGCAGTCACGTCTATGATATCCGTATTACCTGAATGTGCTCCCCCTTGTAGGTGATAGCGATGGTCCATGTGCCCGCCTCGTCCGGCTGGAACGTGGCGCTGGAGGCGGTGGTGCCGGGCGCTGATGGCGGAGGATGACGCGGCTCCAGCGGCACTGCTCGCCCGCTGGGAGAGTGCGCAGTCACGTCTATGATATCCGTATTACCTGAATGTGCTCCCCCTTGTAGGTGATAGCGATGGTCCATGTGCCCGCCTCGTCCGGCTGGAAGGTGGCGCTGGAGGCGGTGGTGCCGGGCGCTGATGGCGGAGGATGACGCGGCTCCAGCGGCACTGCTCGCCCGCTGGGAGAGTGCGCAGTCACGTCTATGATATCCGTATTACCTGAATGTGCTCCCCCTTGTAGGTGATAGCGATGGTCCATGTGCCCGCCTCGTCCGGCTGGAAGGTGGCGCTGGAGGCGGTGGTGCCGGGCGCTGATGGCGGAGGATGACGCGGCTCCAGCGGCACTGCTCGCCCGCTGGGAGAGTGCGCAGTCACGTCTATGATATCCGTATTACCTGAATGTGCTCCCCCTTGTAGGTGATAGCGATGGTCCATGTGCCCGCCTCGTCCGGCTGGAAGGTGGCGCTGGAGGCGGTGGTGCCGGGCGCTGATGGCGGAGGATGACGCGGCTCCAGCGGCACTGCTCGCCCGCTGGGAGAGTGCGCAGTCACGTCTATGATATCCGTATTACCTGAATGTGCTCCCCCTTGTAGGTGATAGCGATGGTCCATGTGCCCGCCTCGTCCGGCTGGAAGGTGGCGCTGGAGGCGGTGGTGCCGGGCGCTGATGGCGGAGGATGACGCGGCTCCAGCGGCACTGCTCGCCCGCTGGGAGAGTGCGCAGTCACGTCTATGATATCCGTATTACCTGAATGTGCTCCCCCTTGTAGGTGATAGCGATGGTCCATGTGCCCGCCTCGTCCGGCTGGAAGGTGGCGCTGGAGGCGGTGGTGCCGGGCGCTGATGGCGGAGGATGACGCGGCTCCAGCGGCACTGCTCGCCCGCTGGGAGAGTGCGCAGTCACGTCTATATCTTGTCTTCTTGGAGCTCCTGTAACCAATAATACAAAGTAGAACAAGTCTTGATGAACTATGGCGAGATAATTTTGGAGTACCAGTGTGCGTGCACATGTCCAAGTAAAAGTTAAAGCTTTATCTTAAAGCCTAATATAAGCCAAGCCATAAAAGGTAAAGTATTATAGGCCGGGATCCGTAGTACATGGAAATCAAGTGATTACTAACAAGCTAATTTTTGGTGAGTAGCTTCGTTTCGATGAGACGACTAAAAATATCCTATACCCAAATCTCGATTGTGGTAGCTAACAGAGATATCAAGGATTAAAAAAATCAAGGATGTAAAACCGGGATAACGGACCACGAAATTTGTCGGACAATATGTCCGTTAGATTTTATATATATTAATTAAGTATACAACAAAAAATCAGCTGGTTAGTAATCATAGTAATCATTTAAATTGACCTCGTTTTCGATACATTTTCGAAATGGCGGACTCTTTGATCAAACCATAGGTTTTGTAGGACAAACATGTTTTTATATAATTTAGATGATTATCTTGAGATATAACATATTGTCCTACAAATTTCGTGGTCCGTTATCCCAGTTTTACATCCTTGATTTTTTTAATCCTTGATATCTCTGTTAGCTACCACAATCGAGAGTTGGGTATAGGATATCTTTGGACGTCTCATCGAAACGATGCTACTCATCAAAAATTAGCTTGTTAGTAATCACTTGATTTCCATGTACTACGGATCCCTGACTATTATGTCCGTATAAAAAATGATATTTTTTTACATTTGGTAGGTACTGAACACGAAGATGATTATATAATAATAAGTTACCTATATATTCTTAATGCATAAATAACACCCAGATTATCAAATTTTCTTACATTTAAAGGAGCAGGTAAATTATCATCGCCCTAAAGAGATACACCTAAAGCTTCAATTGAACAAAATAAGCCTACCACGAATTTTGTTGAGGCTCTCAGTAATTACTACTCTGAACCGAATTTTAATTTGTTACAAAGTTCCAAAAAGGCTCTAACACAAATTGTTGTGAAAGTTCTTGTTCTGGTCTTACTTTTATTTGCTTTAATCAGGTGAACCAGAAGAGACTCCCCCACGCTTTGTACTCTGTGACCGGGTCACAGGCGATTTTGTCTCGGAAATTTCACAGAATCATAAACGTTGAAGCCCATACTATAAGGTTCTTATACTCGTATGAAACTACAGTACTTATTTACACAGATCATAATGAAATCAATGAACTAGAACTACATATTTTTGATTTCACTGATAAATGTTTTTACTTATATTTTGACATATCAAGAAGACTATTATATAAGTTTTATAATTTAATAGTTTATAAGTAAAATCATCAAATAATTGTAATTTGTTTTACTGTGAACCACCAACATAGATTAAATGTGTACCTAGGTATTCATAAATAAAAAAAATTAAAGAAAGTTATAAAACAAAATAAACTGTTATCCTGTGAACCAAATTTTACATAAAGCAACCTTGACACGTCTCGCCGACCATATAAAGCCTACATTTTTCCGCAACACAAATGCGAAGCCATCGATTTTCATAAGCCTGGCTCCACGGTAAGCAAAGATACGAGAAAAAGAATGAGTAAACTGCTCAGCTTCACTCGTTTCAACAAACGTCTTTCGCGGTTGCATTCGAGCTATGAAAATAAGTCGCGAATCGCACTGGCTAATCTCAGCTCAGCTGGAAATGGTTTCAAATGGAGAAGCCGAGTGGTGTTGCCAACTGCATTCCAGTTTATTTAATTTTCGCGTCGAGATAATGTGGCTTAGTTGCGAGAACGTTCCATGTTAAAACTTGGACGGGACCTTGGTATCTTTCGTGGGTGGGACTGATTATAATAACAATCGCTATATTATGAATATATTATTGTTAGGTCCATATCTTTCATGTAAAATTAGATCCTCCGTCATCATAGATTCAAATATCATTATAACAGGACCTTATCCAATTTGGACACATGCCACTATATCATAATGATTATGTATAGCTGTGTTAAATTATAAAGTGATTTTTAGCTCCCTATATTTATAATTATCCTTAAATAGTCTAAGGCAGAACTTGTATGTACTTTGTTATTTTTAAACTATCATGGTTTAACAATATTAACTCACTCACTCTCCGCGAAGATGGCGCTTGTAACAGTGCCGAAATTTCAGTAAACTTAAAAACAAGTAATATTCTCTTATATAATTGATTATTTCCTATGGATCAAATTGTGTCTGAAAAAAAAAGAATATTATTATAACATACCTGTAGCACTGACTAGAACTTCCACGATGCTGCCGGCGGCGCAGGGAGCCATGCCGGGCGGCGGGACCGACACCAGCCTCGGCAGCACTCTGAAGAAGTACCGCCCATCCACCCTGGAACACATCAATACTTATATTTATTTTATAGTGATTGACTCTCACTTAAACTTTCTAAATTATTAGAAAATGGTATGGCAAAAACCAGCGCTAAACTGCGTGGCCAAGAGGTTGCTGTGGCGTTATTTATAGAAGAAACGTGATCATTATTGGGTGGGATGTGAAATTCCTTACAGGATGATGTAGTAAAAATACAAAAAGTCTCCGTTTAAAGAGTGGCTTATAGAATTAAAGAGTAGTTTATTTAAATCAATAAACTGTTATTATTTACGGTTAAAATATAATAAAATATCTCAAAAATCTGTTCATAGAATTATCTAGTTACTAAACCAGTAACTACGTAGTTTAAACTAGACCCTGAAAACGTGGAACTCAATTTAGGCAGTACCGAACTAAAATTGATATCTGAATTTCGAAGATATTTCACTAAAGTTTCCATATAAAGCACTTACGTTATTAGACGAGAAACGCTTAGCAGTAACTGAATACGTATTGGAATACCTACAGGGTAAGGTTTCATTTTAACAAAGCGTAGTTATTCACTTAGGGTTGGTTCACATTCGGCGTTTATAAAGCGAGCGTTTTAATGACGCGATTCATAGATTACAAATGGTTCAATTCCAAGCAAATTGGGGCTTTCAAAAATATAATAAAATAACTTTAAATGGTGTGATGATATCCTTATAATTAACAAATACCTTGTTATTTTCTTGAATAAATAGTTATTATTGTTTACTTTTCCATAACGCGTTATTCTAACGCGCGGCGATAAGACGTGTGTTACAGTACGTTACAGTCTAAGTAAGATGAATATAATAGGAGTATTTCAGACCCTTCCTTTTCATCTCTGAACACGCTCGTACCCCTCAACTTCACTCATCTGCCAAATTAGCGCATTGAGGTTTTATGATTTTCACGAATCTCACGAGTTAGTTTACAAGTTGAATGCCTTTTCGCTGTGAAAACGATGGTAGATTATTAATAGTAAGATTTAAGTTTTTCTTGTATGTTCTTACATACTTATGTAGATAAACCTATTTTTACGATAGTATTGGGAATTCGCAAAACATTGTGTTCGTAGATAAAAGATTCATATTTAAATAAAATCGCAAAAAGATCACAACTCTGTATGGTTAAACTAAAAAATAAAATAAACTAAAAACTATATAATATCTACTTTTATCACAGATCCAAATAGTTAAGATAATAAATAATACTCAAATCCCTGCAAATAATAGCACTGCAAACCGAATAATTGATTTTATCAAACGCCATACTTTACCTTTTGCGGCAACACAATGGTAATAATTTCATTATAGCTGCTCACCTGATTTATAAACTTACCCACATAAATGGTGGGTTCAGCTTACTATTTATGTGACATCTGTTACAGAAACAGGGTCAGGGGACGGCTATAAACAACTTGACGTTATGTGATGTATCCGAATGTTTGATCTCGATTCGTTACCGAAATGACGGGAAAAATGAAATGAAGCTGTTACTGTCCGTTCAATATTGATATCAAGGGCCTTTTATGGAAGACGTTAATGTTTTATCGATAATTTACTGTTTTTCCTTATTATATAAGACGGAATTCTAAAAATAGACGCAGTACCGTTACGTTGCGTTCTATAAAGGAATTTAGGTGTAATAAAATTGGAAGAACTTATCACTCTTTGTTTTTCAGTTTTATATAAGAGAAAATCTTTTTGCTTTGTTTTTTTTTTATCGTAGACACAACAACGATAAAAACACTCCAACGTGTTCATTATGTCAGACACCGTTAGCTCATAGAAATCGTAATAGGTACCTAACGTTCCTACCTGACATCATCACTAAGCATGATTTGTCTATCTATGCCGGCGTGTATTGGAACGAACTCTCTCGCGTCTCTCGCATCTACCTTCAGCCTGGAAACGTGCTCCTATTGGCTAAATATTACCTTCATGTCAGACACTAAAAGGCCATAAACATAGTAATAGTAACGTACCTGACATCATCAACAGTAAGCACGATCTCGTGCATTCCAGCGTGTTCCGGGACGAATTCCCCGGCGCCTCTCGCGTCTACCTTCAGCCTGGACTCCTGCTCCAAGGGATTTACTATCGACACCTTCACGTCAGACACCGATAGCTCTTTTGATATGCTCTCCACTTTAATGTATGTCTGTAAGATATAAGCATATTTTATTGGTTGTAAAATACCATTGATAAGGTCTTTCGACCAGCTTATGTTTTTGTGGATCTGTTTCACTAATAATAGAATAAGAATGAGTAAAATTTTATTAATTCACGTTTTATCAGATGGAAATGTTTCATTATATTTTCCACTACTGCAAAAAATAACTTCACTGCATATTTCTTAATTAAATGTGGAAAACTTATTAATTAGAAAATACCTCTTTCCTGTCATGGTGAGAGGAAAGAAGTATTTTTATGAAAGTTAAATTTCTTAGATAAAATTTAATTTCCTCTTTAAAACTTGTTCAGTATTGCTACCATTTTGAATTCACTTTTAGGTGGCTCGCTTTTAGTTTCATAGCCTCGAACTCATTATTTACACTCGAACTTTTGAGTACCTATTAATTTGTACGTCATAAACTTTTGATTTCAACAGTGATAAAATACTTAAAATCTGCCTCTCCGCAAATCATTATCTTGATAGTATAAGTCTTTTGTACAACAATTTTTTTTTATAACTAGTAAGCATCCGCGGCTTTACCCGCATATGAATTAACTTACCCGCGTTATGGTGGATTTTCCCGCGGTAAAAAGGTTAATATTATGCGATATTCTGATTTACAAAAGATCAAAAATAATCGTTCTAAAATTGAAATCACACAATACTCACAGGTTCTCCGACCCTCCCCGAGGTAGAATCGAGAGCGAGTCTCAGCATGTCGTGCACGGGCGGGCGCGGAGGAATGTTCTTGAACTGCGAGGCCCACGCCAGCACGCCCAGGTGCTCCACGTCGCTCGAGCTCATGTCTTTGGCTGATAGAACTGGCTGTACACCTGAGAAAGAATACTTCAGGCTTGTAACCAGTAGGTACACTCGCATTGTAGGCGATAGAGGCATAAGCATTTATTTATTTTCTCTCACAATAGGTTTGTCATTTAATTAAGTATAATCTATTACATATATCAAACAATCGTTAATCTGCTTTGTACCTGAAAGGGTTTGAAAACCTGTGTTATAGTAATAATATATCAAAATCAGAACAATTTATTCATTACAATAGACGCAACCTCCTGATATGACAATATTCAAATATAACAAAGGTCCTTACTAACGATTGATTAATTTCTACAACAAAATACCAGCCTCCTCCTTTCTTAAAGTTACCACAATATAATGCAGGCAAAGCAAGCTCAAATAGGCGTCAAGCTCGTCCTTTCAACTGATACAGGGTCTTCTCCATTGTCTAAAAGCGTTGGGTGGGCTCCACTTAGTCTTTACTCATTGCAATACAATACAACTAATTACCGTAAAATTACAGTACGTGGTGGAAGCTTCTAGAAAACTCACCGATCTTTTTAGCAGCGTCGATAGCGTTGGTTGTTCTCCTCCCAGCGCCTCGGGCTCCATTTAGTCTTTACTCATTGCAATCCAACACAACTGATTACCGTAAAATTACAGTACGTGGTGTAAGCTTCTAGATAACTCACCGATCTTTTTAGCAGCGTCGATAGCGTGTTGGTTGTTCTCCTCCCAGCGCGCCGGGTCGCGCCGCAGCCGACTGGCCGGCAGCGCGGGCCCGCCGAGTGATCGGACCAGCTCGTTGCCGACACGGCCGTCGTTCCAATCAGTCTGCAAGGATATTCCTAGCATGAAATCCCAATTACAGTTATTCTAACTTATAAATTTACAAGCTGGACGGTATAAATTAACAACGGCTTCACCTTACTCCCATGTTGTAAATACACGGAATAAACTTGTATCTTTTTCAATGGTAGGTACTAATGACACATAGTAGCGTCATTTGTACCATTGATGGTACAAACCAATGGAACTATTGACACTTCGCCGTTTTCTTCCTCTTAAATCTTTCCGGGGCTTCTACGACTATTTTAAAAACAAAGGCACCTTATAAATCTTGCTATTATTGAGTTATAAGTTATACAAAATAGGAAAACAACACGGGCAGTGTTGTTTGCAGAGTTCTTACGATAAACAACAGCGTAGTTGATTTTTTTTGTGAAAAACAGTTATTAGTATATATGTAATCAGCTTACCGTGAAATTGGTGATAGCCCTCTCCAGGCGAGAGTTGACCCACTCCAAAGTAGAGTTGGTTCCCGCAGACCCTGGCTTCATGAAGTAGGACAGGTAGGTCATGCCGGACAGCTCGTCGAGCCAGGGCGAGGCCAGGTACTCCGGCTCCAGCACCATCGGCACGTCCAGCTCGCGGTGCGCCAGCTTCATGGCGCGACGGCAGTTCTCTACAGCTTCGTGACGGTCTGTTCAACGTCAAAGTCAAACACTTTATTTCAATAGAAACAGGGATTTGCATGGATATGTCAAAAAAAACTTATAACTAAATAGATAATTTAGATGATTTGTGAGTAAACTACAGAAAGCGGGCAAAGCCGCAGAATCGTGAAAATGCGAAAAACAAAACATCATGCCGCTTTTCTTTCAGTCCCTCATTAATTATAAAATAATTACACGTTTCTAGTCTCATTTGGAAACGTAAAATTAATACCATTCCGATACGAATTACTCCACCTTAATATTGTGTAATTTTTGCATTGGTTTTTAGCTAAATATTTTCATGAATTTACATGCGTAAAATATTTAAAGTAAGAATTAAATATTAAAATATAGCTGATCCGCTCGCAACTTCGCCCGTTTATTCCCATGTTTTCACACCTTACCTTACCTTACCACTTACTTTATTGAAATTCCAGGGCTACTACGACTTTAAAATTTGGTAGATATACATTTAGAGGTCTGAGACACAGGCTAGGCTATTTAAATTCTTGCTCCAGTTATGATAAGACGTAGCCCCATACAAACAGAGAAAAAAAAAGAGGGGG
Source organism: Chloroclystis v-ata (assembly GCA_963691955.1). Classification (NCBI taxonomy): domain Eukaryota; kingdom Metazoa; phylum Arthropoda; class Insecta; order Lepidoptera; family Geometridae; genus Chloroclystis; species Chloroclystis v-ata. Next base: position 12,422,563 of record OY829905.1, read on the forward strand.
TTATTGATAGTGATAACATGTCCAAGTTAATCTTTGTGATTTTACGGACAATCTGAATTAATCTATCAAAAAACGCGGACGGAGGTGCGGGCATCGCTCGCTAGTTATCTAATATTTTTAGAGTCTTACTGAGTTCACGCCAGTGCGGGAAGGTCCCCGGCTTGCAGTGGTCCACGAGAGCCGAGAGGAGCACGCCCGTGTTCCAGTCCGTGGTGAGGTTCCCCACGCGGCACTCCGGCAGTGCTGACTGAAGCCATGAGAGCATCAGCTTTCTGTAAACACAAAGAAACTTATCCATAAAACTATCTTATGGGTGTATAAATTAATAATTTCGTCAAGGCGTACGGTAGACTATATATAATAAGTATATAACTTATTGAACAATAACATGCTGCAAAGTTGTGTTACTGGTTAAATTTAAAACGGTGTACCAGAGTCAGTCCTCTAAAAATCTACGAGTAGCTAACTCGTAACTAGCTAAAAACCAAAATTTTGTTATAGTAAAATGCACATTAGTATAGAATGTAAACACGAAACCTAAATCCTATAAATAACCGTTACAGGCGATTGTGTAACTACACCTAATTGCCACAAATTGCTCTCACACCTTTAGTAAATGATGACCAAGCCTTTATAGTAGGGGAGTCGGGATGCAATAATTTCCTGCTACTGGAGCCTCTGTTTAAGATTATGGACATTCTTGGGCCTTATAAAAATATAATATAAAATACGAATGCCTTTAGCATTCGGGGTCATTTTTTTTCCGGACGACTTCTGTAGCACGGCAAGCGAGAGTTTGCCTGTGACGCAGAAGGTTGTGGGTTCGATTTTTGCCCAGGGGCGCGTGTTTGCACTATTTGTACTAATTTGCTCGAGGTGTTCTTAGTGTTTTCTGTGTATTGTAAAAATCTTAAATAATGTAAATCATAAGTACTGATGGTACTTAACCTTAGGTGATGCTTGACCATATCTACCTATTAAGTTGCGCTTGAGTAACTGCACAAGTTTTTTCTCAGCTCCCTTGCTATTAGCTTACATGCATCCAATGTTCTACAATTTGCTTTGTTCAAACAGCCAATGCATTTGCGCCTACACACGATAATTATTGACCTTCTGACTAACGTTTTCAGCTGTTTAGATACAGTTAGCTCCGGTGCCAAGGCCTACATTACGTAGTAGGCTGTAGGAAGTTACGTCATTGTCGCGTTGAGTAGAAATCATTTGGCTTATTTGGTTCGTCTAAGTTTGGATGGTTTCTGTAAGCCACTTTCAAAAATATTACCGTTTATTTTCTAAAAATATCTTTACCTATTTTAGTCCAAAAATAATAGGTTCTTGTATTACTTGGAAACTATTTTTGTTTTGGTTAGATACGTTAATATTCTATTATCTATTAATAGAATTTCTATGTATGTATACCTATATTGTGTGGTATTTATACTTACCTAGTGAATCATTTTACATTTAAAAGCGTAAAATATATGCTTGGTGAACTGGCTAGACCATAATCATCTCTTATTTAACGAGAAGTTTTTATGTAAATATTGTGGCATTCATTATTATTAAAATAAATACCTACACTACACAGTTATTAATTAACCTGTTAGATAAGTACTTGTATTATGGAGTGACTAATATTACAACTATGCTATTAGCAAACTAATTGCAAATTTTATATTGCACACAGCCAAGTAAGTCATGGTCCAAAGAGTTATATTGCGAATCTATAGGTTTACTCAGACCAGCCAATTTTGATTAATCAAAATCTTAATTATACAAATTAATTGCGTATGCCCTTGGAATAAACTTAGTCAATAAAACGATATTATCGAAGCGTTTGCTAGAGTAGAAATGCGTTAGCTAGAGTAGAAATCCTAGTTTGCTGATCTACCGTAGCGGAAAACTTTAGTTGAAATCTCGCAAACTTAATTTAAAAGTGAAAAACTTACCTTGGCGGGAACTTGCTCTTTCCTATTTGGTATCGGACGATAAGTGACCAAATCAATCCCAGAATTAGCTTCAGGTTGCCGTTTACTATATCTACATTACCTGGAAAATAAGATAAATATATTTGGATATTGTTCTTCTTGGTTTAAAAATACTTTTTGGCAGCATGCACGTAAAAGCAGCCGTAGCTTAAGTGTCTTAATTATCATCATTATACCAACTCATATAACCCTCTATTGGCCACGGATGCCCTCATTACATCCATTATAGGTCGTAGGGCATTAGGTAAAATCATCACGCTTACCTAAATTAGTGATCGCAGTTACCTGTACAGTACGGAATAATGCTCCTGCCTTTCTTTTTGTATATAAATCTCTCTGTGAATATAACTTTCGCGGGAAGATATAAGTTGGAAATATTTTTAAAGCGGTACCACACGTCTATAAGATAAAGGATATAAATAGCTTACCAATATTGACTAATTTGACTCCATCATCCTCTATGGCTTGTAGAGCGGTGGTTACGTTTTCTAGCTTATGGTGCTGATTGGTGGGGTTCATGCTCCAGCCCTTCAGCTTGCGACCTTGCAGAGCCTCCACCAGTGAGCAGAGAACTGTACCATCTCGGAGATCTTCCACCAAATCCACCACCTATAACAAGTAGACAATAAGTCGATTGTTGTAGATTTAAATTAATGTTGCTGGACAATTCACTCAGCACATCTAGCCTAATAATTATAAGAGAGTGTATATCTGATTTACATGCGATAATATAGAACATAGAAAAATACATTTTAAAGTACACGGGGAATCTAACCAGCTACTACCGCTTGCGTCGCAGCCAGACTTATGCCATTTAGCCTATGGTTCCGCCGCTATAACAGTGCGTTCCTGACACATCGCGATTGAACTGACAATGTAACTTTGTAATGGCGTTGCAGTTACGATTAAAATATGTTTGCTGTTTGTTTACCGTTTTAACAATTGATGAGCATTAAATCTACATTATTATATCAATAATCAATGAATCTAATAATTTTGTGCCAAACTGAGTGTAAAATAACTTGGTAAACAATATTTTTCTAAATCTATATTGCGCTATTACAAGGTTATGTCAGTGCTTTATATTTGTAGGTAGTGCTGTGCTAAAAATAACATGCAGCAACAGTATCGTTATCTGTTACAGTTATTTTTAAAAAATAATACGTTTAAGAAATTGAAAATAATGGACTATAAAATTTTATTAGATATAAAAATAAAACTACGACCAAACCGATTGCGCGAAAGAAAGTAGCATTTTTATATTTAGGTTTAAAATAATAAACCCAAATGGCGTTATGGGACGTCATTTTGTGACGCTAAAACAGTCGGTTTCCACTTAAATTACTAAAATATAAATATTAAATGATTCCGCCAATTTAAAACGAAAATAATCTTAAAAATAACACGGCGGTTTATTTTGGAGGAACGGTTACGAACTCATTATGTTGTGCCCATCACTAACGTGTCAAACTGACATGTGTCCTAAACGCACTAATAAAGTGGCCATACTATAGTTTTTTGAACAAAACGAAAAATATTATGTAGTATAAAGTTAAAATGAAAGCCGCTTTATAATAAGACATTTCATAAAAAAATATGTATTAAGTTAATATGATAATTGAGCATATTCCCCGAGGAGGAATGTTATGTAATGCGGCTACAGAGGCAATGTTCCATTTTACAATTTCTCTAAGTGCCGTAATATTGCAGTACTTACCCAAACGTTATGGTAGGTATAATCATGATCTTATTATGGTTTATGGCATCAAAGTTGACGCATAAAATACCAGATGTTTTGCGAAACTTCGGCAATTAGGTACAATCACACAAGGCGACTGTATCTGTTTTCTTTGTATTTTTATGAATGAAAAGCTGAGTTTCTTTTCCGTTTGTTTAGTGTTGGCTCCTTGAGACGACGAAAGTCTACATTGCTTTTATTGTTTGAAATGTAGATGGCAATTTGGAAGCTCGACTTCGCTTTTTATGAGTTTTTTTAGTATTTGGAGACGCGAATGCTGAAGGTTTGTACAGTTATTTTCACAATCATTGACAACCTTAAAAATTAAAAGGATTTATTTCAATTTTATTTGTTGTACTTTGTCTTCACTGAATATTATAATATGATATAGAATTATTTCAATTCAATGAATTATGAGTTTGTTTTATTCCCAGATTGTTGTAGGTTTTTATTAAATTGTATTGTATTTAAAAATCCTAACTTGGTTTTATTTTAATTTTATTTTACTTTTGAGACTAAACTTTGAGATTAAGTACATAAAGTCTGCTTCGAGTATTTAGTGTGGTCAGAGCTTATATCCTATTAATACAAGGTGCCACAAAACTGGTGTCTGCAGCGCCAGGGGTCCGGGAGTCAGACCTCCCGTAATCTTTTTTGTTGTACTACTTTCCTGTTAATAGATATTTAGAGAGTATTTTTTATCTTGCCTTAATATTAACAGTTTTCAAAATCTCCTTTATCTATTTCCCATAGGACATGTGGACCCTAGCACCTCTATGAGGCGTAAATTTTAGGTAGTGATTTAGATTTTTAACTACTGACAGTTAGGATGTTTATTCTAGATAAGAAATCGTTAAATTCATAAAAGTATATCACTCATATCGTATTAAAACAGATAAAACTAAATAAGCTAAATTGTTAGATTCGATTTTTCAAGCTCAAAATACCTACTGATCAAATAGAACAACGCCAGTATTGCCGTCAATTCTTGATTTTGTTATTGTTAGAGAGACTATAAAATGTGCTAAGCAGGTACCTAATAAACTCACCTTAATATTAAAAGGTTTCAAAGTCTCATTGACCCAATTCCTAAAGGTGTTCGCCTGGATTTCCACCCACAGGTCTTCATGTCCCTTGATGGCCATGCCCTTTGCTGCCGTGCCCACCGCACTCCTGGCCGCCAGCCCCGCCTGCGTGATGCGCCCCGCAGAGCCTTCGGGCGTGTGTGCCTTCAGGCCCTGGTGCGTCACCCGGACTCCTTCCATGTTCAAATGCTAGAGCCCTACGTTGTCTATGCTACGCGTGATCTGAAAAAAAACAAAAGACGTTTATTAGAGAGAATGTTTGAGAGTTGCTTGTAATGGTGGGTACACACGTACGTTCTTGCTCGATAAGCATGTTTCATTCGAGCATGACTATCTACAAATCTACTATCATTTTGGTTGGCTTCGAGCATTTGTCTTGAGACTTGCATGGTACACACGTTCGTACTTGCTCGAGATCGAGCAAGTATATCGAGCAAGAACGTACGTGTGTGTGTGTACCCACCATATGGATTGAAAATAACTTTTCAACCAGGTTGCAAAATTACAGAAAATATTTTGAGAGCTTTGCGTACTTACCTACTTAATTACAAACCTGAAAAGGTAACTATCGCTGAAAACTGAATATTACTTTGAAAATATAGAATTATAAAAATATTCCTATGTTAATTTAATTACTCGTCAGATGTAGGTAATATATGTATAACATATAATTTATATGACACAGATTGTAGCAATCAAATACTGAGTGCGTTATCAACTATCTATTGTGGAAGTAAAATACCATAACAATATCTAAGATACCTCCCTAATCCACTTTAGTCAGGGATCCGTAGTACATGAAAATCAAGTGATTACTAACAAGCTAATTTTTGGTGAGTAGCTTCGTTACGATGAGACGACTAAAAATATCCTATACCCAAATCTCGATTGTGGTAGCTAACAGAGATATCAAGGATTAAAAAAATCAAGGATGTAAAACTGGGATAACGGACCACGAAATTTGTAGGACAATATGCTATATCTCAAGATAATCATCTAAATTATATAAAAACATGTTTGTCCTACAAAACCTATGGTTTGATCAAAGAGTCCGCCATTTCGAAAATGTATCGAAAACGAGGTCAATTTAAATGATTACTATGATTACTAACCAGCTGATTTTTTGTTGTATACTTAATTAATATATATAAAATCGAACGGACATATTGTCCGACAAATTTCGTGGTCCGTTATCCCGGTTTTACATCCTTGATTTTTTTAATCCTTGATATCTCTGTTAGCTACCACAATCGAGATTTGGGTATAGGATACTTTTAGTCGTCTCATCGAAACGAAGCTACTCACCAAAAATTAGCTTGTTAGTAATCACTTGATTTTCATGTACTACGGATCCCGGCCTACTTCTCATAAACAGAAGAGCAAACGAAACGTTCTCTCGTAAATATCAATAGCAAAACTAATCACAGATTTTTCTCAGAAATGTACAAGTATTATAGGAAATTAAATGCGGAATCCGTATTTCTGGTTTCCACAAACAGGAAATCTCTGTGCAAACGCTTGGTCAAGGCTCTTTAGAAAGGGACTCTCAGCCCTTTATTGCCATAAATAAGGAAACACATTTGAAGAATACATTATTATGTAATTCGATATATTTTACTTGGGGCGAAAGCTAGCAAGATAATATTTAATAGCCAAAAGTAAATGGTCATTGATTATTATTTGTTTTGAAATATTGGACACTTAAGAGTGTCTAGGTATTTTACCGTAGGTAATACAAGCTTTCCACGAAGCTAGATGTTGTGTAAATTGTCCAGCAATATGTATTTTATTATTATTTATATTAATACGGAACCACGACAGAGATTTGCATATACTCCGCACAAGCCCCGAGTGATAGTGTGAAAAAACCCGGCGACGTCCTATTGCCGCTGCTTGCGCGCTCCAGTTTAGACTAGATTGATGAGGCGTCTCTTCTAAAATGATTGACGAGCTCAGCCAGCGAGTTGTACGAGCCACTTACAATGCAACGCTGAACCGGCAAAGAATGCTTTGTAAAATATATTTTTCATTGATTTTTTTTTTATTGACTGACTGATTTATTATCTGATATCTATGACTGGTTCAAGTGATCTTTACGATTTTATGGAAATAAATTATATAAATCTTTAAAATCTATCAGCGAAAATCTCTGCTGGTAGAAAGCTGAATTTAGAAAATAACCTTTAGACTAAACATTTCAAATTAATCACTCATTAAGTAAATGTAAATTATTTATATTTTATTTGATTTAGGGTAGGACAAACACATGAGAGTAATTATTTATTATTATTAAAAATTTTAAATAGAAATAAACTTCAAAACTATAAAAGTAGGTACCTTTAGTTATACAAATGTCCACAACAGATTTCATAGTTACAAATTTGTTTAAGCTGAGAAAACCACGAGGCTACATAATGCTTACCAATTTTCACAATATGAGTTGAAGAACAATTTATTCGAAAACGGGAAGCAATAAATGAGAACAGAGACTTGAATCCCCATAGTAATCCCCCTGAGATTCGGCAAGAAAGATTTCGGGAGGATCTTAAATCACTGTGTTAGGAGGCTTTTGATTACCTGCCCTGGTCTTTCCTACAAAAAAGAAAATCGTAGAGCAAAAATACCAATACATTTTATTAGATAGGAATTTTTGGTCACAGAATTTCGCAAATTAATTTACGGGTTCTTTTTTGCAATAACCCCACCCGACCCCATTAATGGTGCGAGTTTAAGCTTTGTGTAAAATGTTCAACAGAATTATGGAACGGTGCTGTTAAAAAAAGAAATAATATAGTCATGCTTAAAAACGATTTTATCTATATTAATAAAATATATTACAATGTTAGAAGATTAGACTCGTACTTCAATCAACTCGCAACCATGCGTGAAGATCATTTCAAAGGTAGGTCAATTATGAAGCTACCCACGTCATCACACGGAATTAGTTATCTCTAAGCTAAGTGCATAATATGTAGTCTTCTGGATACAATCAATCAGATGAAGTCGTTGTTCTCTCTACTGGGGACGCAACTCTAGTAGATTATGAGTTATGATGACGATAATAAAGATTTTACTTTACCACGAACACGAATTATTTTCTCCGTAATGACAAACTAACGTTTTAGTCTCACAACCTACACTAATTTCTGCTACGTCATTAAACCTTGGAGGATCTTGTTCGACCGCAAACAGTAAACAAAAATGCATAAACACTGGAATTTATGCTAAATCCGTACAATTCTTGAGGTAAACTTGTCCCATATAAGGCTTGTTGATTCATCCTTACCTATTCACACCATTACTAAGGCTGGTATCTCGTTCTCGGTGTCATTGTCTGAATCACGATTGTGCGTGTGGATAACGTAAGGTTACTACCAAATATAGCCTGTAGAAATACGTACCTAGTGACGAATTTAATAAGAAAGATCTTTCGCCTACATCTTGTTTGCTAGTTCAGTTCATATACAATTTTTTTTGTCTAAACGCGACAGAAATATTTATATATAAATAACAGCGATAAATTTTTCATTATCATTAAATTTGAAACATACAATTGTATAACTTTATGCACCGACACTTCAATAATATCTCAAAACCGTTCGTCTATTCCTATTTCTTAAATTTAAATCTAACCTTAAAAATACAGTTGGTATACAGAGGGCTGGTATAGTATAGCAGAATTAAAAAAAAAGAAATACTTGCTTTTTCTCAACAGAGACCCTGTTTTATATAAGACATTGGTATTTTTATGTTTTGAGGACACGGCTGGGGTCCCTTTTCTGGAACAATTTCCTGCGTCTTATCCAATCTTCTACCCGGTAGTGTTTTTATGAAGATACCGAAGTGGATGGACTAAAAGAAGTTGTTACTACGAACCTATAAATTCCAAGATTATCACATCAACAAATAAGTATCAACCCAAGTTATTAGCGTGCCGGCTTATGAAATGACTTTGTGGAGTATGTTTCAAGATAGAGAATCGTTTACGTTAACGTGACATAATTATTATGGTGTTTTGTGTATATAATTAGGATAATTTCCCTTAAATATGTATAATAATAAAAATATCTAACTATGTATGTATATTTTACTAAGCATATCAGATATCTAGCACCCGCAGCACAAGCTTCGAGCTTACCACGGGGCAAGATGTTGCTGTGCGAATTGTCCAGTAATATTTATTTATTTATTCATGTGACATAGCTGTGCTGTGGGACGCTCTGTATACCTAGGTATGTAAATATAATATTCCATTAACATTACGAGTGAGATAAATATACTAATTATTTCTTTATTGGTGTGTGCCAGATAACTGACAGATAAGTCACAGCCCACATTGCCGATCTGGGTGGGCGGACTAAATATTATAAGATGCGAACTATAATAGCTCGACAGGTACCGATCATACTGTCGCTTTCTCGAAAAATTCTACTTCTCTCAAAAATGTTTACGATGTTTTATTTATATATTTTTTATAATTATAATAAAGCAGGTGAAGCCGCGGGCGGGTCAGATAGTACAAACTTTATAAATAGATAATAAGCACTTGGTTGCATAGTAATTATTATGTTCTGTGCCCTTGGTAAGCTTCTGTTTCGGGTACTAGGTAGATATCTGATTTACTTAATTTAATGCCTGACATAGGTAGTATGTATTACGATCTAAAGCACCAGATAAAATCCTCTGACCATTTAAAGCACTCAACAAGGTTATATAGATAAGAGCTATTTACCTGACTTAATAATTACTAATTAGCATTTACTAATGGTCTGGCGAACACATGGCTTGTAAACAAGAGACACAGGTATATAGGTAACTATGTATATGTATCACTATATAATTACATTTCCGAAGTATTCTGATAAATAAAACATTAATCTTTAAGCGTTTATAAATTCCAATGTATGTCGGAAAGTACCTATGATAGGCGACCATATGGCGTAGGTAAGGTACTCATTGTTATCCGTATATGCTGTCCTTCAGTTGGTCTTTATTTTATTCCTTGATTAGCTGCCCAACACTTTTCACTTTCAAAGACTTAAGTACCTATAACATTTGATTAGATACAGCGAAATTATTTATTTTAATTGGCTGTAATAAGACAGGGACGCAAGTTGTAAAACGAATTAACTGGATTTTTATGGAAAGTCTTCAAATGCCCTTTGCTGGACACGACAACGGCTCAAATAATGAATGCATAACTTTCAAAAACATAAAATTCCTTAGTGGTCACTTATGAAAGTTTGAAGTCTAAAACGCCTAGACGTTGTATATTCTAAAAATTATATACAAGTAAAATGTATTCCGCCTCGAAGCGTCATTAACCGTAATTTGAATGTGCCGTATCTCTAGAATATTGTGGGTGAGTTATGCTCTCTCTCGGGCGCGGGCATGCACCTCTACCGTATTATAACGGGTGACATAACAATCCACTAAGTAGCGCCATTACAATTCTTGGATGGTTCGCTTGCCTTTGTAGCAACATATTTTCAGATTCGAGAATATTCTTGCCGTGTTTTGATTTGGCTTAGTTGAGTAGTCTTCCCGCGGGTGTCGTTATCGACTCAGGGATTTATCTGGATGATGAGCAGCGTTGTTCTCTGTACTCTACAAAACTATTGCGATAACTTACCCTCCTGGTGATTATACCAAATCCCCCAAGACCTATATTGTGTTATAATGGGGAGTTCGTTGCTTAGTAGTTGGACTGAAAGTTAGTCTAAAATAAGGACTGAATAGTTGAGTTGTTATTGTTATTAATATTAAATAAATTCTTAAAAAAAATAGATAAGCTTTAAAAAAAATAAAAGTTTTTGAATTGTGGACAGATTACATCAAGATTAGGTACCTACACCGAATAGGATCATTTTCTAAGGTCTACAGATTTTCGTAGTAAAAGCCCAAAAAAAGAAAAAGTTTTAGAAAAGGTTTTTTACGTGGTTTTTTTATGTATCTAAAAAGATAGAATGTGCCTTATGCTTTTTATCACGGGGAAAATACATATTTCCACGGGAAAGTCCATTATAACACGAGCGAAGCTTCGAGGTGGAAAGCTAGTTTGTAAATAAATACATTTCTGTTAGTAATAGTACTCGGGCCCGGTGTGTGAAGTTCACACCGCCGCCGCCTGACGTGGATTGATGACAGGTAAGTGGGCGCGCCTTTTGCATGGGCATTGTTCGAGTGATTGGATGGTTTTTGTCTCACTGATCTGATTCACTGTTTTTACTTGATTACGCTTTTTTGCATAATTGTGAGATGACACGATAGTTAAAGTAGGTAATTAAGACGATATATTATGTCAAATTAAATTTATAATAAGTTTGTTTAATAAGCTTGATTTTGATTTAACACTCTATGGTGCGTCATGCGTCTGTAATTAAGTTACGTTAAGTTTTCCTGAATTAATAAATTCTACTTCTTTTTCTATTGAATAAACCAAATCGTTTTATAATTTGAATATCATGATTTTGAACAATGCATGCGGTGCAACACGAATTTCATTCAAGATAATGATATAATTATTGCCAAAATATCGGCTATATTGTGTCCAATCAATCCTCCAAATGAATCCACTGAATACAATGAATCCTTTAAACAAAACTCGGTTTAGATATAGCAGACAAGTAACAAAACGGCTTTAAAAAAGAAGAAAAATAGCAGACCCCGTTGTCCTTCATAGAAAGGTTATTTTGGATGTGTTGGTTTGATAATTTTTACGACCTTGGAATGTCAGCGGGCTTTGGCCGGCACAGCCGAAAATGGAACAGGTTTCATGTCTACACTTGGGGATTGTTCCAGTTTTGTTACAATACACAATCGCATTCTAAGATTTTTGCGAGCTTAATTGGCATTTAAGCATAAAGGAATGTGAGGAGAAAGGTTTTTATCAAAATTTGCACAAAATTACGTGAGGTGGTAAACAAAATATCGTAAGCAAATAAAGTAAACTATACTAATCCATGTCTAAAACGATATTAAATAGTATTTGCAAAAGTACTGGCACTTTACCATATAAGGTGTTAATAGGTATCGGTAGAACTTAATTATAAGTAAATGAACCCAAACACTTTAAATACCTATTCAAATGTCGACAGTAAACGTGAATTGCTTTTAGACAAATCCTTCTTGCCCTTTTCTTTAACAAGAATGTTACGCAAGGGAAATATAACAATAATATTGCATTATCTGCGCCACAAAGTGGTCCTGATCGATACAAAACGGTATCAGTGTACAGTCACCGTCAAACGGCGTTCAATGAATTCTGTTACTGAATCTGTTGTGGCAAACCAATATGGGAGAGCAGCGATGCAAAGCAATACTGCCGAGCGTTGATTTTGATATATTCAATGCGATCATTACCTATATCTGTCTGTAGGTGTTTGTCGACTTATCGTCGAATATGAATTGATGTTATGCTATTTGTCTCTTTGTCTTTTAGATTACGGATTAAAATACAGATAGAGGATGCCCTTTATCTAAACTAAAACTTTGAGGTGTTAGGAAAAGGTCCGGAAAATGTTCAAAATAAATTGTAGAATTTTTCTTGAATTTTTATTCTCATAAACACCATTTCTCATTATTTGTCAGTTTTGTAACGGACCAAGAGTATCACTTTTGACGTCGACCGTATCACAGGGGTGCTAAAATTGTATAATTTTATTTTTAACGAGCATTTGCGTGCTTCGTGCTTCGGTGCCCCAATAACGTGAGGCATCCACGTAGAAACACCCGTCTATGCATAACATAGTGCGATCAGTAAGTATATAACAGTATCTTTATCATTATGTGACTATACCTACGAGTATGTATCTCTTTGTCTTGGTTAGAAATATTTACTTGTTATATAAATGTTATACTTAATACCATTTTATTCGACTGCCTTAACTGTGGTGAAATGGTCGAGTTATAGAGGGATGGACTATGTGATAAGTAGCAAAATCTCAATTCAGTCGCTGTTTTATTTCTGACATACTATACAATATACTCCGTGGTCTACAACTTTTGATTACTGTTTTAATATTTAAAGCGAGAAAAATGCTGTTTGTTGATACTAAATGTCTCAGTGTGCTAACACCTTTATAGTTGCACGAATATGTATATACGAAACATTACTATAGTAACTTAAACATATGTGTCGGAACACTTTGCCCACTCAAGTGTATTTGTTTTTCCTATAATGCTTGTAAAAAAGCATCAATTGTATGCATGAATAGGAGTGAAAATAGTACATAATTAGGTGTTCGTTGAGTGGAATGGATGTTTCCGGAATGCAAACAAAACATTGGAACTCTTTTATCAATTACTCAAAAAATATGTGTAAGTATACATTATTATTTAAAATGTTTTTATTATACGTAAGCGGATTTCAAAACTTAGTTGTAAATCATGTTTGTCTATTTGAAGTAGAACTCTCATCACCAGTTAATTGGTTAAAAGAATACCAAGCCTGATTAATAAAATCTCCCTATAATTTATTGCTATCATACGAATATTTAAAGTATTGAAACTGATTGATGTTCCGAAATGTTTGATTTATTCAATGAATAAGTAATTAATCCGAAATATCAGTTAACATGGTAAAATATTAATTAAAAATGGAAATGTTGTTGTTACTGGCAGCAATTATGAGTTACACTGCAAAAAAACTCAAGATTGGTATAAATAGAACCTACTAAGTTATAGTAAGAAATACCTACCTCCTTTAGTAGAAAAAGCTGTGTGGGTGCATATTTTAAGTAGGTTTAGAATAATAAATGATATTAGGTATATCATAGTGGCGACGAACTCGTCGCAGATAGATAACAGAGGTCTAAATATAACAAGTTGCTCATCTTATTGAATTTTTCGGTCCACTTTATTACGTATGTACAAAGGTACTCTTGTCTTGAAGAGACTTGGCTTGTTCCCAGTTATGGGCGAGTATAGAAGAAGTGAGCATTTCAAATTAGAGTGTCATGATTTAAAGTTAATTTGAACCAGTTTGTGTAAGAGTCCTTTACCAACTTCAAGACAAAACCTAGACCAAGTTTGAAAGGCAGACCAGGATTAAAATTACGATGTTTTATAAAAATGATGCGATTTCATCAAATTACTAGCTAGTTCTCTCAGGTTAACTCTCGCAGTACGGTGACACTGTGAGTAACCATGATAATTAAATAGGTACTGTCAAAATAAATCTGATACCGATAAATGTACCCATTGATTGACGACCGTTTGAATAAATTTTTGTTTGGGTGTGTGTTAAGATGTAGAGTTTATACAAAATTCAGGAAGGTTCCACTATAAAACGCTGCCGAAATACGAAAGATCTCAGTCTCATTAGTTATGCCTTTGAATTGCCGAAATCAAGGGTTGGAACTCGCATTTCTGTGCTTGCGTTATCATTATTCATAGGGTACCCATAAAGTTGCTCCTTAGACCTATCCGAAGGTTCAGATGTACCTACATGTTTGTATGTTCAAACGTAACATATTTAAAGTGGGCTAAATATGAATATTACCTCAAACACGTGTGATGTGGGTGTGCGGCACATAACAGGTGATGTCATTAAGTTAACTTGGTAATCTTTGTCATTTTCGGCCCCTGTAGGCTCGCACTTACTCATGATCTGAGTGTTACACACTGAAGTTATGCAACTTAACCGGTCCTTACTACAGAATCATTCACAAAAACACCACCTGTTACGAAGTAAACCAATTAATACTAAAGTTGTTAGCTTACCATTGCGACCAGTCGCAGTATTGTAGTAAATATCGTTAATAATCATTATAACCGAACTGCATATCCGATGAGTTAAACTTTTGGGGTTTACAACAACACAAACTTCACTCAGCACTGTTTGTTTTGGGTGTTTCACTTCACAGATTGTTTCGTAGGTTTCGGAGGAATGTTGTTGCGCGTGAGTGTCGCGGCGGAGCGCATGGAGGTACTGAGTGGCGGAGGCAGGCGCGGGCGGCAGGTTGCGCGGGAGCCCCTCCCCGCCGCGCCTCAAGGCTGCCACTGCGCCGGCTTGTCATACTAACTACGCATAACAAACAGTACCTACACCGAAACGTCATATTGCATAAGTTTGCCCAAAATATCTCTTTAACATTACTACTACTTTGATGAGTTAGACCTATCACACGACCCATCTATGTATAGAGTTCTCAGCAATTCTGAACACTATTAGGGTCCATTATCAAATTAACTTCAATCCGTCCGAATATTAAGTGTAGTAAATAATTTAAATTAAAAAACGCATTAGTCGCTTCTTCAACTTCAACAGACCCAGGCTCTCTTATTATCACTGAAGGATATGACCAGAAAAAAATAAATTGAAATAAGTTCATAAGCGACTAAGTTTTACGCGACCATATTAGTTATAGTCATTACGTCGTGTAATATTACTATTGTAATATCACAAGGATTAATTTACATGACACATGTCTAGCCAGAATGCCTGCGTTTTCTGCGCAGACCCACAGTGACGTGACGACATGCCCATTTAAGTCTTTGGACATGGATGACGGTCACACCGACCATATGGTCACTTACTCTTAACGTTTTTTCAATGGAATTCCGTAATAGTGGGCGGAGAATTGCGTTGACGTGTGGGAAACCGTATAGATCGCTTTTCTTGCTTGCAACTTTGGAATGTTGTGGTTAACGAAAGGTTCCTTGTAGAGTTTTCTATTTTATTGCTACATCATTCATTACCTACATGGGTGCTCGAGTAATTTGTTCGAATGTCGTTCGTGGTCATAAAAGTTGGTAGTAAACAAGATTAGCTGCTATGGGATAAGGAAACATGGGTTTCTTTACTGGGCAATAACACAACACAAGGCAGTTAGTTACCGAATTCCTAATTGTAGAGCGGCCATTTATAAAAAAAATATTATAGTTATAATACCATATATTACCCATAATATTATACAAATTTTAAAATCATTGTTGTATTAGTTTGTTTAAATATAAAAATAATTTCACGGTGGAGATGAATTGAGTCTACTTAAATTTATTCGTAAATAAATGTGGTCGGTAAATTCAAACAATCAATGGCATTAATACTGAATTATTAAAAAAAACACTTAAAACCTTTATTTTGGTTTTGTATACAAAAAAGCTTTGAATTTACTTGCCAAAAAACTGATTTTGCCCGAAATATGGCATAATTATTTATGAACTCATCATAGCAACGCAAGCCGAGGAGGTTAACATTATTTTAATCATAATAAAAATAAATGTACGAGAAAAACACAAATTCCTCTTGTTTTCTTTGTTCTGAATGGTGTTTCTAACATTTCCGTTGTAGAAGCCTTATCAAATGCGTTTCATAAAGGCTTTGAAATTAGTAGTCAAAATCTCTAGATGGCACCCTTACGATTTATGATTGTTTGTTGTATGAAATGGAGAATATTTCAGTTATTTATTACATGAATTATTGATTGTACCTACAGGGCTTGTTTGCAGGAGTAATATAATATTGTCTGTGGAAAATTTAAATTGGTTTCAAGGGTCGTCGAAGGTATAATCTGATGCGGGTTGGTCAAGCAAGACCTTTTATGAAAATTTGGTAACACAGAAATTCTATGGGACACATACTTAATGTTTTAAAATAGCAGAATTATATTTTATGAGGGTTTAAGCGTAATTGATTTTATGCTATTAATTGGTGTAATTCCACAGCAAATTGGTCTGGCAAAAGTTCATTTTAATGGTTTGTAAAGGTTACGTTTGAAATAAATTATCCTAGGAATTCTGATTGAATGCTAATGTATTATTTTGTTTTTTATCATCACAGCTAGCCTTTACCAGATTCCGTGACACCATATAATTTGATGGAGATGAAGTTTTTGTGATGATTGTTATAATATATATATATCCTCCTAAATCTCCCGAAGTTTAAAAATTCACTCGATAATCTATATTTTCCTAAACAGTTTGATAAATATTTCACATTACGATATGTCAGGCTTACAAATTGAACTTGGAAATGGTAAAACTGAAATTGCATTTTCGCGTTAACAGGCCGCAGGTGAAACATTCGAAGGAAAATTTTCAATAAATGAAAAATGGAATAGAAATGTGGTTTCAAATTTTATCAACTTGCTGAGTTTTTCTATTAACTTTAGTTCAAAATGTTCGGTATATTTGAATATTTGCAAACTGATAAAGATGCATAGGCATACCTAATGTTTGTACGTTTCTTATTATTCAAATTTCTATCTTAAATTGCAAAAAGTGGAGAGTGACATAGGTTTTTTTGAGCGCGGGTTTTTTTTTGCGGGAAATTGTAGAACGCGGGCGAAGCCGCTGGGCGGAAAGCTAGTATTATAATAAATAGCAACTACCCGTGGTCCTCAGATATCGGGCGCTCGTTACCCGGCCGCGTCGGGTGGCTGAATTGTGAATTGCAATTTATTGCTTTCGTTGTTTTTCATAATTTATAAGATTAGCATCTAGCTGCGCGGGCTCCGTCACACCCATATCAATTTTATATTAGCTTGATTTATGATGATGAAAACGGTTGCACAGCTAAGTTTTATTCATCTCGAGGCACTGGTTTCCTCAAAAGTAAATTCACACAGGAATATCTAGCCCCGGGGCAAACTCGTAGCTTAGATATTTTTTTATATTATACATAGTAAACACCAAGAACATTTGTTCTTAGGTAATGTATTAGGACATTATTTTATCTTTTTTATTAGGTATCTCTCACATTATGTGTTATAGGCGGGAACAAACACGTAAACTCCTGCCCCGCTACAGAGTGTAAACTAGTGTAAACTATTACTGTATTTAATAATTCAAAATTTAAATAAGCTTTGCTTTTTACATAAAGTTGCAAAAATATGTACAGTAATATTAAAAAGATCACAAAGTTGAATGTAAGAGCTTGTCATTTTAATCTTTACACACACTTCTGTAAGTAAACCAATTAAATATATAATCTTACTCGTAATTATTCAAAGTACAAATTAATTTACGCAAACAATAAACTTAAACAGATCATTGCTCTACGTACGCAGGCCGTCCCACTGGACGGAGACCGATTGGTCGCCCGCGGTACCGCTGGAAGGACGAAGTGCTGAAGGATCTCGTGGAGTTGCAAGCCGATGATTGGTCTACAATGACAGGGGATAGAGCAGCCTGGCGGTCTTTCGTGTCTGAGGCCAAGATCCACTTCGGGTCTTTGCGCCGCAGCAGTGTTATTAAGTAAGTAAGATCATTGCTCTAACAAATCTTATTTTAAATGATATTATCTAGGTACTACTTTGATCTCGCACTGGATAAATAAACGTAGCTAGGAATACTCGGACCCAATGCAATCGAAGCTAGCTGGTTACTAACTAACACAGACAAATCCACACGGTAGAAAGCGAACCTAACTGATGTGCTTCCATTTCCATACAAACAAGTCCTGACGTGAGATACTAAACAGGATTAGGTTTTTAATATAACATGGCTGACCCCCCGCGACTTCGCCCTCTTTATTCCCAAGTTTTCTTACTTATTTTAAAACCAAAGCAAGTATTTATACATATAAAAATCAAGTGGTGTATAAATAGATAAATCAGGTTGATTATAAATATATGTCCATGTAAATATTGCAAAAATGGACAAGGAATACTAGTGTACACTACACTAGTATCAAGAAAATATGAATAAGAAATTACTTACGGATTTTATCCGTATTTTCTTATTTAGTTCCATATTCTGCCAGGACGCTTCAATTAGTTTATGGACACTAGTTATTAGTAGCAAAGTGGTTATTTTAATATTACCAAAACCCATTTTTTACCCGTTAATCTGATATAGCCGACTTGCTTTTGATTTTAGTGTAATTTCACAAAACTTCTAACACTGTTTGTATTTTAAAAGTATCGCCGTAACGTACCATCTAGACCAGAGAATCCTGTTTACATTTTGTATTGTATCGAGCAAGCTTGGTCGTAAGTTGTCTTTCTAGTCTCCTTACAAATTCTGGGTATGGCCTGTCGTCCAATGCCTACGTGATTGGCTTCACGATGGGATCGAACACTGCTGGGACGTTTTCAACACAGAAATGCACCTTCGTGGTGGAATCGCAACGTATGTAAGAGCAGTTTTATTGCTTTGTAATATAAAATACAATCGCTGAAATCTATGGAAAGTGCTCGGAGTTAGCATTATAGGAAATTCGTAGAACGATTGGCAGATGAGGGCTTAATGAGCCCTAATGACGTCACGTATCTGCAAACGCAGCCTGGGACGTCCACCAACAAGCTGGATGGTTGATTCACTGAGAGCTTCACAGCCGTGGACGTCCTACATCCTGAATTTATAATGTAAGTCTATTCATTTTAGCCCTGGAAAGTTTATTTGACAAGTAGACAGTATAATGTCGGGTATTTTGTCATATGTAATTTTGGTATTATTCATTACATAATGCAAAATTTTATTTTATTCAGTCCCAGTGCTGTAAGCAAAAGTTTTATCTCAACAATCTGGCTTTAACTCAAAACAGATTAAAGAAATTTTAGAGGAATTAAAGTCGGATAAACAAATTTAAATGCAGAGAGACTCAAGTTACCAGAGAGCTTTATAAATCGGAAATGAAGAGGCAAATTTTAAAACAATTTAATTTCTTTAAAGTTTCTAACTGTTTCTTATAAATAGCTTGAAAATATCTAAAATATAAAATTTGTGGCTTTGTTACAGATTTTGTCCTATCTTATTCGGATACTTTTTTTATTTAAAGAGATTTAAAGATTTATGTCATTTATTTCCATAAAATCCTAAAGATCACTTGGACAAGTCAATAAATACAATTACTAGCTTTCCAATAGATATATCGTCGGGTTCGATTCGGAAGTCGTCAAAACAGACGTACCTATCAAGATAAACTGCATACAAAGTATTTTGTACAATGGCTAAAAATTTAAAAATTGTTGAGGTTGGTGGTATACTCGGATATTGCACTTCAGCCAGTAATTAGTTTTGGATTGGTGGTTGGAGGGAGGCAAAAATCACAAAGCCTCCCATTATAATGGATTTAGCGAGTTGTCGACCGACACTCCGGACACTTGAATTAAGACTGAATCTATTCGTACGGGTACTGTACGAATAAATTATTTTTTATTCGTACGGGTATTGTACGAATAAATTATTTTTTATTCGTACGGGTACTGGACAAACAATTTATTATTATTCGTACATAAGTCGGATGAATTTCCTCGATCGATCATTTTAAACTTATAGATTTTTAATGAGGTTTAAAAAACTAGGTGCCAACCGCGTGGAAATCGGTTCATACATTCAATAGTTATTGCTCTTGATTATATTAAACTAGCTTTTCGCCCGCGGCTTTGCCTGCGTTTTATTAGATTTTCCCGCGGTTTTCCCTTCTCCGGTTCTAAGCTGGCTCCCCACCAAGTTTCAGCCAAATCGAATCAGCCGTTCTTGATTTATAAGTGGAGTAACTTACACGACTTTCTTTTATATATGAGACTAGCTTTCCGCCCGCGGCTTCGCCCGCTCTATATTAGATTTGAAAAAAAGCAGTAAAAAGTATCCTATGTCCTTCTCCTGGCTCCTAAGCTGCCTCTCCACCAATTTTCAGCCAAATCTATTCAGCCGTTCTCGAGTTATAAGTGAAGTAACTAACACGAATTTCTTTTATATAATAAGAAGAAGAAGAAGATGAAATAAAATGATTAAAATAATTGAACAAATTTAATTTACTTATTTTTAGTCAAGTTTAATTCTATAAAACTTTTAATTGTTCTTACATTTTCATAACATCAAAATTAATTAAATTATACTAAAACATATCTACAATTTTTTTTCACATCACATTGATTTTTTCTTCTTTGGTAAACCAATCGCTGTTTGCGTTGCTCCTTTCGGTCGTCCTCGTTGTCTCATAGCCGGTTGTACAATTATATTCTCCAATATTTTATTTTTTTTCAAAAAATTTATCTCTATGAATACAATAGTATCGGATGCTGTAATATATCAGGGACGCTTCAACATGCCTCTTGATTCCTTTTGTGCGACATCGTTCAATTGTCATAGCATCTCGTTGATAAAAAAATGCGTACTCTTTATCTTCCACATCTTTAAATTTCTTCTCTAACGATTCAAAAGAATCAAATTTGTCACCTTCCTTCAATAAATTATCATTCTCCTCTTCTCTGTTTTGGTCTTCCTCTTTGCCCTCTTCGTTTTCATATTCTTCTTCTGAATCTGAAGAATATATCAGCAATATTAAAATTAAAAAAACAATTAGGTATATGTTAAGAAATCTATATATATATATATAAGAGAAAGTCGTGTTAGTTACTCCATGTTAAATATGGTATCAAAATTAAACTAAGTAGAATATTCCACACGGTGTGGCAACACCGATGTCGTTTGATTGTATCAAGTGTGTTCTTGCATGGAATGTATGTGAAGATAAATAAATCTGTTTTTCTAATATATCAATTGGAATTTATCATCAACAACCCATCACTCCACTTATAACTCAAGAACGGCTGAACCGATTTAGCTGAAAATTAGCAGGGAGGTAGCTTAGAACCGGGAGAAGGACATAGGGCTCTTTCAATTTATGCGTTTCGTATCAGACCGCTGCAGTGCCGAAGCGGTGCGGCGTCCGTTCCGCGAACACCCGACAGCAGGTACGGACGCCGCGCTGTTGCCGCACCGTGCATTTTGTATGAAAACAAGTGACCGGCCGTGCGCCGTACAACAAACGCACCGCTTCGGCACTGCAGCGGTCCGATACGAAATGCATAAATTGATAGAGCCCTTAGGATAGTTTTTTACCGCGGGAAATCTAATATAAAGCTAGTTAATATATTTTTTATTAATTTAATAATTACTTACCCATTTTGTAAGATATTTTATACAAGCTAAATAAATTCAAATTGAATTATTTTATTATAAAAATACTTAGTGACAGAATGACAGAAAATCAAAGAGAATATAATCACTAAAAATATAAGCAAAATTATGATAACCTCCTTGTGTTCACATTGGTGAACACAAGGAGGTTATCGAAACTTATTAAAATAAAAGCTAGTTATCCCAATTGATGTACGAATAAATAATAATTTATTCATACAGTATCCGTGCAAATAGTGACGTTCTTAAAAGAAAAGCTAATC
This sequence comes from Chloroclystis v-ata, assembly GCA_963691955.1. Taxonomy (NCBI): domain Eukaryota; kingdom Metazoa; phylum Arthropoda; class Insecta; order Lepidoptera; family Geometridae; genus Chloroclystis; species Chloroclystis v-ata. Next base: position 12,444,509 of record OY829905.1, read on the forward strand.
ATCCAGTACCTGTACGAATAAATAATAATTTATTCATCCGGTACCCGTACAAATAGTCACTTCCTTGAATTAATGGGACTTCTCTAATCTTGATATTGCCGTTGCTTTTTCAGGAAATTTCAATGAAATTCGCTTTGTATCCAAATGTAGCTAATATTAAAAACGCAAATTTTATGACGATAGATTTTCTTTACTTTAAATTGTAAATTTACCTGAGCATCTAGGCTAAAACCTTGGGCATCTGCCAATATAAACCCACGTAATACGGTATTTAAACACTTACCTCAACTTCCATTAATATTTAAATAACCCTTACTGTTCAGTATTTTAAGTAGGTATCTAGTGTTTTATTGAACTGAGAAAAAAGAGATTCATAACGAAATTTCTCAATAACAAATTGTCCGGCATTATTAAAAAAAAACTTTGCACGTGTATTCAAAGTATATCCATATCAACTATATTTAAAATTTAATTGTCGTTTTGCCATAAAAAATACACTAACATCTTAAGATCCAAGTTCCCAAACTATTTCCATTAAAATAATTAGTACGATAATACAGTAATTTTAAAATAGAGTGTTTCTCAACCGGCAGATGAAACATGTTTTTGAGGAAAATTCGGGGAATACCTCGAAATATCCTGTTGTGGGAGCAACGCGGACGGCGCAGAGTAGACAGGCGTTTGTGGGATTACAGGGACCTTTCCGGCGTGCAAATCAAATAAACCCACATTTCCATATGTGGAAACTACTGATAACACAGGAACACAGAGGGTGTTTTATTTTTAGGCAATTTTGTAGAAGATTCCGGAAGGTTTATAGTTTTGGGCCCTGTAATATGTACGAATGGTTGGTTGTTCAGGTGTTTCTATTTAAAATCATTCCAGATTTTTTTCTTAGTTCTTTAAGTTACTTCTACTAACTTCTACTTAATTTGTTGAGTGCAACCTAAGAAAGAAAGTTGACAAAATGATGTTTTTTTTTTAATAATCTTGAATTCAATTTTCCTTAATTTTTAACACGTTCGTAAATATATAATCAAATGCAAGTTTTGAATTAGCAAAATTTAATCTGTCTGGGTTGAAGATAAAGTGCATTCACATTAAAGCGGGCTCAGTGTCATCTAGTGACGCACCTGAGTTTTAGTCCCGAGTCCCGTAGCGATAGTTTCGCTTCAGAGTCAACCCACTGCGTACATGCAAATCGCAATTCGTCAACAGATCCCTCTGCCGTGCGAACAAAGTACATACACTACCGCCTTGTGTTCACAAGCCAAATATAGAAAGGGGAATTTCTAAACAAGCGACTCGATACTTTGATAGACACGAGACGTTATTGATAGTGCCTGAAATATGCTCCGTCATTTTGTCTGCAACGAAACGAGCTACGTTGTTAGCCGGAGATGTATTGTACGTATTTTAGATGAGTTATTTCTCGAGCGGAGTTCGTTTGTTTTGTAAATATAAACGGGCAACACTGGTGCCCTCGCACGCTAAGGGGAGGCAATAAAGGTGATACTTGTGTTTTTAACGAAGTTACTAGCGCAAGTATAAAATGAGATTTTGGGAACACATGGGTAGCGTTGGCCGCCTGCCACGAGACGGACTTAAAGAAAATTTACTAGCCACAAAAATTTTGCTCTACGGCCTCCCTCAGGGACTTACTGGTTAGATTAAAGTTTTGTTAATATGGAAAGGCTGCGGCATGCGATTTCCCCAAGGAATACGAACATAATATTTCTGATTCTGACTGAGCCCCAACTTCAGTAGGCACAATGCTCACCGATGATAACAGATTAACGAGATCTACGTGAATCCGAGACCCAGTCCGACGGGTCGCCGCTTCTGACACGGACCCCTATTAAACTTGGGACTTATGAAATAGCTTTTCGAAAATCGCGATTTGTTTATCTGTGGCTTGAGAGATTTCCCATTAGATGTGAGATCAGTGTGATTATTCAAAGTGGTTAGATTTCTTAAATTGTTTGGCACGATTTTTGTTGGTTGGGTTATAGCAGGTTCTGTAAAACAATAAGGAGTGTTTCATGTATTATTCAAAGTGTTGGCCTGGGTTGAGCCGCTCGTTCCGCCGCGTCAGAAGCTGCACGCATTCGCTAATGCCCCCATTTGCTGAGATTGTGAGCGGAGACAGGTAACGATCTAACTGATTCGAATCTAAAATGCTCATGAAAAATTTAAATGCTTTTAGCCCATAATATAGATAATATATATCCAGGTAACTCTATCCTTTATGAAGCGTTTATGATAATTTTATTTTTGTTGATAATGAGATTATTAGGCGATACGTATATAAATCAATACACTAAAATTTATTAGGTTAAAAGCCGAGTTTATTTTGAAGCCAAAAGAAAGAAAACCAAAAATGTCGGAAAACAATAAAAATTACTGCAGTTACTTTTTTTTCGGACTTGAATGATTATTATGATAGATGATAACTTCATGCTTAGATGTGTTAAATATTTTTGTTGATAGGATAAAACAAGCTTCTGAAAGCACAAAAAGATGTTATTAGGGAACCCCAGTTTGTACCTTTGAAACTTTTGAGAACAAAGGTAACTCCGGGTGCCAATTATTAATTGCTGCTGTGTCGGGGACATTGGTGCTTGTGACGGGCGCACTGCGGTCAGCCCAACGGTGAAATGTTCGCTATATTACTTTGTTACCTTCACTCTGCAACTAGTGAACTTGTAGGTGAAGTCTACATTGTATCAGATAAGATAATTATAAGAACTCAAAGCTCATTATATTATTTTCATGTAAAGAAAAAGAATGAAAAATAGGAAAAAGAGTTAATTCAAAGTGTTTGGCTTACAAATATACATACAATGTGTACTATACAAAAGTGAAATTTGTATAAGTATATAGAGAGATAATTTGTTTATTATTTTATTTTAGTTAGTTTAAGACAAACTTGTTATGTACCTTGTACTTTAAACAAGTAATAAGTACGTACTAATAAATAAACTACCTAATTATTAAACGTATGTATGTGACTAATATTTTAAAAAGCAATAAAAAAGTAATTTATGTACCAGTCAAGCTGGAGATTTTCAGGCTCATTATTGCGAAAGGAACCACAAAGACAATGGATGGATGCCATTTGTTAGCGCTACACCATAATCAACCATGTTTATTACATTGTCTTTTTGTTAGAATACAATTGTGAAATTTCTATAGAAATACGCGGTTCATTTGCCCACAGAGTATTTAATTTTAACAATTGCAAATTTATCATTTTCGAAGTATTTTGAATATCTTTGGGCCTGTGAATGTATTAACGATGAACGATATAATCATGTTTTTAATATAGAGTTTATGCGTTTATGACTCGTTCGATGGATTAGACGATTAGTCAATTTCAGAATCCTAATACTTGTTTGTTAGATAAACAAGACATTTCGCCTCTGACGAGAATCTCGAACTAATGGACGAGAATAAAATCCCAAACGTTCGTTACTTTATTTGTTCGCCTGCTGAAAACACCTGGCTCGCCCACAGCGGCCCGTTCCAATTTAGGCCACGCTCATTTCGGATGCGTTTTTATACGGTATTGATGACTGAGCCAAACTCAAATAACAGAAGAAGCAGACGGTGAAAAACCAAACATGCAAAAGAATAAAAATACTATAAACTAAGTTGACCTTATGAAAGTTACGAGTACCTACCTATACGTTAAATAAAAAATATTGCTGGAAAATTCACACACCAACATCTAGTGGGAATTATCGAAGATAATTGTGTTATTGGTGCTATGTTTCTGATATTCTCAATATACAGACTCTTGAAACAAATATTTTATTATGATGTTGCATCTGATTAAAATTCAAGTCAGTATAAAATGCACAATCGACATAACAATCCTTCGTTTAAGCGATTATGTAACAATAAACTCATCATACTAATAATCATGTATGGGAGAGTCTCCAAGTCTACTTCTATCTCACGCTTAATCGTCAAAATTTCTTAATTCTTTCTCATCAGCATTTGCTGACATTTTACTAAATAGTAGGTACTTACATACTGCACAATAGCAATTCCGTGGTTGCGGATACCATAACTAACAAATAGATAAAAATTGAGAGCGACTGAAACGACTTTTCACAATATTGTAGAAGGATTTTTATCACCAAGCTTCTATCGGTAAGCAACTGGCGGAGTTATAAAATTGTATTTTCTTCCCGTGCTAGGTACCTTTGGACTGTCTAGGTACTATATCATTATTTGACAACTGACCGCAGTGATAGAGTGGATGATGCCAAGGATATATAGATACAGGTTTAGTTTTAAGCTTTTGCATTATAATGCACTATAATTGTTATTTTAACATTTCCTATACCTACAGCTATCTATAAGCTAAGCTAGGTATGAATTGGATAGAAAAAAATAAAATAAAATGTTGCTACACAATTAACATTGCAATAAATGTTAACTGCAGATATAATCTACAACAAATACATAAAGATACTTACAAAGACTGTTCCTTAAAACACCAACTATCGCTTTTAATTCTTCAACTAGCTATTCGTAGAACAATTAAGAGCTAGAGTAGGTATAAAAAAGTACTTCATACATCCTAAACCCCCTTAGACCATAAATCGTATCCACAAACTGAAAAATAGCACTGCGTATTGCCACAAAACTTGTTAAAGCTCAAACCGTCTGCTGAAGTGTTTGAAGCAATTTGATATGAATCCGGGCCATTAAGGAGGCTCGAATCGGCCAGTGATCCCCCACGATGTAAATGCCGACAATTTGTTCGCCGAGCCGCTTCGTCCCACTAAACTAATGAGCCTTTAGATAGAGGTAAGGAAATCATTTCACTCTCTCGCCCCAAATTTTCCGATTGGCAACTTTTGCTCGTTTGTTTGAGGCTTTTTGGCAAATCGGAATGTTTTTATGTTGATATCTTGCTGGTAATATATTTTGGCATCAACTACGCTGATGTACGGGATCAGGATGTAATTAGGTTCTATCCATTATCGGAATTCTGAGTATTTCTGTAAGCTCTGTTTCCGAGCTAAAGAGAGAATTGTTTATTTAAGGGAAATATTTATAAGGTTTTTATCCGAATATTTAATTTCGTCGTCGTCGTTTTATTACATTTTTTTTAATTTTTAATGTTATTACTCAGTGTGGCCACCCTAAGAACTCTGCATGCATTAATTAATGCTCATTACTATGCATAGGGTCCGTTTAATGGAATTATTGACACCTAAATTAGGCTATTAATAAGGGGTAAATGCCGTGCTTAGCTGGATGAATTCAATAACGCTGTCTCTTAATAGGATTCCATTTAATTAAAGCCTCGCATGCACGATCAATTTCTTTATTTGCCTACGTCAACAGACAGTCCGACAGAATCTATTGGAACGTGGTGTTTTCTTTTGAAAAGTATCGAGACCCTACCGATATTTTGTAGACATATACGCTTGGATGAGACAATATTACAAAAAAAAACATTGATTAAAAATAACTTTTTCTGAATATTCCACGCACAGAACTCTTCGTATTAAATAGGATATTTATTTTATCAAAGTCTATTGGGCTGATTCTAATTATATTCCTGTTGCAGGTTCCAGCAGTAGCAAAGATAATGGGAGTTATTTTAGATTATCATACCTCTTCTGAGGTAATTTCTATTATTTTGTATAATATGAATTGATTTGAATATTATATAATAAGGTGATGATTTTACTTGGTAATTAGGATCTAACTTATTAGACTAAGAGCCTGTGATGGCCAGACCTTCCTTTAATTCGCAAGCGTGAAAATTCTTTCATGTGTACCTACCTATGTCTAACATAGGTAAGAATAACCCCCAAACATGAAACCTGGATCGCGGTTCCTTTGGGAGATAACAACCTTTTACCTGTTATCTCCCAAAGGAACCACGATCCAGGTTTCATGTTTGGGGGTTATTCTTACCTGTGTTAGACATACACATGAAAGAATTTTCACGCTTGCGAATTAAAGGAAGGTCTGGCCATCACGGGCTCTTAGGTTATATGTCATTACCAAATAATCCTTGAAGAACGTATAAAATAGCGCAATTTAATGTATTGTTTTATGTCTCCTACTGTGCCGTTAAGATAAAAATTCACTTTAGCAAAAATATAGTGTGGTTTTATAGCATTATCTATTAGGTAAGGAAGTCCCAAAATCATCAAATTCACAGCTGATATAGAGATTACGTCGGTAATACGTCTATAAATTCAGGAGGGTTTAGATAAGTGCAGAAATGCCCAGAATAGAGATAAAAGCTTACGAAGCTTTGGTACAAGTCTGACGTTTTATTTATATTCCCACTAGGTACAGAAACTTTTATGTTTCCGTGTCGGCAATGAGAAAATTATTTATGACTATTCTTAAAACATTATAGTATCTTAAAATAGTGTACCTACCTACTTAAATCATATTAAAACAAGGCAAATTCTATTACATTGGAACTATTTGGAACACACGTACCTACTGCCGAATTGGCGAGTGCCACTGTATCTCAACGTCAGGCTTAAAACCTTCTTTGTCTAAGGAGACCTTGTCCCCTAGCATATGAACATTTATAATTATGATGCATCGTGAATACCAAATGAACAAGTTTGTGGTTTACATTTTGTACTCGGAATCATCGGAATCAGTTTAGTAGGTACCGCAAAGTATAAAATTACTAGTAAAAATAACGACTGGACTACAACACTAAATCATAAAATTTTATTGAAAATTAATTTAATTAAAATTAGTGTAGTATATAATAACTGTCCAGTCCATACATAGGTTGCCTGGAAGAAATCGCTCACAGCGATAAGGCCGCCCATCGTACTCCAAATGTTTAGTCTTAAGTTTGTATTGTTTCTTTCTGTTTTTGTGGTGTAAAATAAAGAATATTCTATTCTGTAGAATTAGTTCGTATAATATTATATTACATATATATATTAAATAAGTCGTATAGATGAAGGTTATTATTATTATTGCTTAGTAATATTACACGCAAAATTATATATTAGGATTTTTGTGATCCGTTGGCACAAAATTTAATTCAAAAAAGTAGTTGCATCGGATCCGTGATCAGATGGGAACTTTTTGTGTGATCAGATGCAACTACAATCTGATCATATGATCAGATGGGAAATACCCAGTTTTATTAGTCAAAGAGAAAAATATATTATTGATTATTTTTACTTTAAACATTTATTATCGCAGGTAAAGCCGCGGCAAGATAGTCAATCGCAGAAATCAACCTAAAACGTATTACTAAATTACACTCACCGGCACGGAAACTTGGCCAGTCTCATTTTTTGAGAAAATGTTGGTTATTTTATTTTTTCTTTTGTATCGATGATGGTTAAGCGCTCTACACACCGCCCGCCGGCACAGCCCGGCGGCCCAACCCGCCGGCCTTATTTTTTACAATCATGCCGGCGGGTTGGGCCGCCGGGCTGTGCCGGCGGGTCAGGCCGCCGGCATCCCTCTCCACTCACTCAGTCAGTTGCCCGCCGGCTTACCTAATTTTGATTATTAGCACTCCATATTCTATGTCTAATATAAAAAATACGCGTGAAAGAATTACTTCGATACATCAATTAGTTTCCGATTTAGAAGTAAAACAAGTTGTAACCGTACGACGACGATAACACATAGGCTACTTTTAATCCTATGAAAATGTACAGTTCTTGAGGAAAATGGGGCCGAAGACTGGAGGAAGCTAGTTTGCAATAAATCAATATATTGTTCATTTAAATTTACTAAGAAGCTAGTTTGCCATAAATCAATGTATTGTTCATTTAAATTTACTAAGAAGAGCGGTACCTACCTATATATAAATAAATACTTACGTACCTACCAATAGCAACAAAACTTTAATACATATTTAATGTCTTTAACGTCAAAGTTTAATGGTAGGTACTTCTACTATTTGAGTTATCTTCATCCATTTTATCAATCGAATAATATTTAAGTACTACTATTAAACTATTAATTTAATACGCGGACGAAAACACATCAAAATACTGCGCAAGCTGTTGCACTACTACTATAATCTGCTGGCGATACTAAGCGGGCCGTAGGCCGCGCGAAGTTGTGGTATTACGTCACAAGCGCTCACGTGACTGTTAGCTAGACTCGATATTTTTCGAAACTTTGAATGCCTATAAAATCAAAACTACTAGGTACTTTTTAACTAAACAAAAACTAGTATATTTGTATACATACAGGCTTTACTGATACAACATTTCAAGCGATTTGGCATACCTAGTAACATTCTTCATTACTAGAACACCACATGCCGGGGCTGTCGTGCCGCCGGCATTGCCGCCGGCAAAGTCGTGCGGCTTGGACATTCTGAAGCCGGCGGGCTAACCCGCCGGCATTAAGCCGGCGGGCTGTGCCGGCGGGCCGCCGGCTTTGGTGTGTAGAGGCCATTAGAGGTTGAAAATTAACTTACGGTATTTATCATACTTCCTTAGCCTTCGGAAGTGTTTAATGTCTACAGATAACAAATAAACCATGCCATATCAATACCAAGAAAAATCAAACAAAAATTAAGAATATTTAACATGTTTTAAAATTTGATTTCTGAATGAAACAAAAATCTTTTTGACTTGTCTTTGTGTGAATTAATAGCGGGTGTTTCCTCCTCTAGCCCTGATGACTGCCTGCATCCTATAAGGCATGCTCTGAATGAAGTTTTTGATCTTTTCTTGCGGTATCGCTTCCCAAGCGGCCAGCGCCGCATTGCAGACCTCAATTAGTGACTGTAGTGGATTGGAACCTGACTTGATCTTTTTTTTTAGCATGTACCAGATGTGTTCTATTGGGTTTAAGTCCAGGCTACGAGCTGGCCACTGTAACTTTCGGATCCCAACCTCTTGAAGATACTCCTCGACGTTCCGAACGACGTGGGGGCGTGCATTATCGTGTATTGACAAAAATCGTCGTACCCAATGAAACCCAAACAGGGTTGAACATGATCCTGTAGAATGTCTTCGATGTTTCGAGTAGCGTTTAACCGGTTGTCGATGACCACTAACTCCGTACAAGCCTCAGAACTTACTCCCCCCCAGACCATTATAGAGCTGCCGTGAAAACCCACTGTTCGTGTAGTGGTAATGGGTAGGTACCTATCTCCTCTTCTTCTCCACACTCTTTTAAGACCATCTGGAGATCATAAAGCCATACGGAACTCATCCGCGAAGGGAACTCTGGCCCATTGAGCGTGTGTCCAGTTTGCATGTTTTTGGGCAAAACGAAGACGAGCTACTCGGTGCTGTCTGAGGTGTTCTGGGCCACGCAGTGGTCTAAAAGCTTTTAAATTTACTTTCTTAGTTTGTCTTCTCACCGTAAGCTCGCTTACATTAATGCCTCTTACGTTTTGGAGCAGCTGTCGTATCTCAATGGTTGTAAGTCAAAATTTTCAAGACAATAAACCTCTCGTCCCGAGCTGATGTGCATCTTCTACCACCACTACCTGGTCGCCGGCTGTAGTTCCTTGTTGCCTGATATCGTTTCAGGGCATACTGCATGAACGAGGTACGTTTAACACAATAGCCACTTCACGCTGGGTCAGTCCCTGGTTGATCAATGCTATGGTTTGCGCCATCTTTTTTGCTGTTAGTGGCAGTTTTTTTCGTGATACTGGTTGTTAAGATACCCAATAACAACCACAAAATCCAAAAAGAATTAAAACTTTTAGATAAAGATTTTAAACACACATAATGAAAAATCGTCTCTATCACTGAAATGACCTGTTTTGACTAAATCTCAAAAAGTGGTGTCAAATTTAAACTTAATTTTAATGAATTAGCTTCTTGAACGTAACCTTATACATTTTTTACCTACCTTCATAGTAACATTCATCAGAAACACTCGAATTGTTTGATTATCGCAAGTTTCGAGCTTGGCCAAGATTCCGTGCCGGTGAGTGTATTTCACTTGGTTGGTACCGCGATACCAATTACTGAGCTTTTATTATCTCTTGTCTATCGAATAATATTGATGGATTCGCAAACGAGTTTCAAATTGAATTTTCTTTTTGCTTGAATAGAACGGGAAATTCATTTTGATTCGAAATAACAAAGTTCTTTTTTTCAATTGCCAGTTGTAAAGTAGGTATCTAATCATTATTTTGTATTTCTCTGTTTCAGATAAATGAATTAATTATGCACCAGATGATGGGCAGGAGCATAACACAAGCGAAGCTAAGGGGCGGAAAGCAAACAGAAATAAAAAATATGTAAATTTTGACGCAAAAAAAGAAATGATTACAACAAAATTTTGTACACCTAAGTAAGTAAGTACCTAATATTTTGTATAATTTTAACCTATAGTTTTTTACCAACATTGTAAAGAACGTGATCTTTCTTTCAAAACAAAATGCGGTTTATTTTCCTACAACACCTTAAAATATTTGGAACTCGTGTTACATTAGAAGCTTCACTTGCAGGTAATATTAATATTTAAACGAGCTTTATAAGTAAACTCACCTACAAAATCCCTGCGCACGTGGAATTCAAAATTAACAGTATTAGGCAAGCGAAAATGTAGCAAACGAAAATATTCCTTAATGTATGGAAGCATATTGTAGGCTCTGTGCTGCGGTACGGTTTAAGTGCATCTAGCGAGGAATGCAGACTAATGATATTTCTTTAGAAAAGAGATTAAGAAGCCCCGTGATATATTCACGCTCGCTTCAGAATAACCAATTAGTTTTGCCCGAGAATCTCGAAATAAGCTCACTTAATTATTCATGGAATGCCGAAAATATATTGTTTTAAATGCTTTCTAGAGTTTGTGCTGTTGATAGATACGTAATTATTTTAGGAGTATCTAAGAGTGTACTGTTGATGTATCTGTACGTGAATCCTTTTATTTCATCAGCCAATGCAGATGCAGATTTCTTTTTAAGTTTTTTTAAAGTTAAACTTTGTTCTGAATGTGTAGTAAGTTAATTAAGTACCTACATTTTAAATTATTCGATCACTTTGCCAATATTAATTCATATGCTACTTAAAAGCCTTTGACAAAAACGCACTTTCACTTGCATAAAAGCACAATATTTTCCTCCATAGTTAAATCTTCTTTGCTTTTAAAATATCAGTGTACTAAAAATACTGCCTACATATTTTTACTTTCACGCGAATAAAAACAAAACCCATTCCCTTTGTTGAACCGATCACATATCCAAGAGCGATAAAAAACAAACCAAGAAGATGTGGATGTATCAAGAAAGCCACAATATAGAAAAAGAAAAAGAGGAAAAAGCTGGGCGGTTATTGTAAAGCGGAAGACACGAAGCAGATAACTAAGGAATATTTTATTTAAAAAAAAACTAACAACAGCTTTATATTGGTAGGTATATAAGCTCATTGTGTCTCGTACGTGTGTATTGTTAAATTCGAGTACGAGACACCACATATTTACAAAGTTAGGAATTCGTTTTTAAAAGACCAAGAGGTATCTTGGTCTTTTAAATACGACTTATAGACTTTGTAATAAGAATGGCTTTGAAATCTAGCAATTCTTCGACTAAGCCATAGTAAGACAAAGTAAATAAAATGTAAATTCGCTCCAACACAAAGACAGCCATCGCCCTGCAGCCAGATTTCTCGTAGATTCAAAGGATCAAGTGAGAACATAAAAATTTAGTAACAGATTCACAGTAGGAAATGGATTGGGCGTTAGAGCGAAATAAAATATTTAGACGGCGCAATTCCAGCTACCCCACAAAGCAGGTCGCCTCGTTCCTTCCTTTTTCTGTTCACTGGGTTTATCCACGTGGTTTTCTATGGTTGAATGACCTTTTTAAACTTGCTAAGCTTGGTGGTGGGCAATGCAGTTGTTTTCGGATAAAGCCTTGGCGTTGCAATATAGAGATAACTTTCATTATTATAATTATTCCAAAGGAGATTGCAAATGTTTCTCCCAAGATTAATGTTAGAATAAACGCCACATACTTACCTTTTTATACGTTGAATCAGGGCAACCGTTTTATCCCAGTGTGTTGAACATCTTCAGGACTGCATTGGAAGGACACGGATCAGTACTGCAATACGTTCGTTGGGTAGATGTTTGCGATGCGACTTCTTCTGTTTCTTCGAGAGCTCCGTGCAGTTCTTTCTTTCTCTTTTTCTTACTAGGGACAAAAAACTTTCCCCTGTATAAATCCTGGGCTATCAAACCTAACGTAATGAGCTGGCCCCTTCAACACATTGTTCTACCAATGCCGAGCTGTCCGTGTTTACGTTCTTCACAGCGCGAATAGTCTCACCTATGTATCTCTTCCCACAACCCCAATTTTTTTCGTCTGATTCAATGAGGGCGTGTTACAACACTTTATGAAGAACATAGGCTAGCGCCAAACATTAAGGCCTTCTGTGCCTACCTACCGGGTAATAAGGAAAAAGGAGATGAAAATAAATAAGCTTTTTATATTATCATTATCTTTTTATTAACAATAAAATGAATCGTGTGCGATACATAATTGATTTACCAATTTGATTCTGCACAAGCCTGTTTCAGTTTTACAAACGGTCCTCTTTTCAGTTATCTAGTTACCTTCCAAGGTATTGGTAAAGAAACACCACTTATATTAAGTAATGAATATTACAAAAGTAATTATATCTTACTTCGTTTGGTCTCCGATCTCGACCGGACTGCAAAACCTACATCGTAAAAAGCACTTGTCTCTTGTATTAATGTATATTTAATTCAATCGCATAATGCATCTCTCTTACAGTTTTAAGTATAATCGAGAAATCGTAAGAAGAAAATTTATGGAATTATAATAACAATAAATAAATATATTATTTACAGTTCAAAAATTTTATCGCCTATCTATTTTCTTTGGGCGTTTAGGAAACAAACGGGGTGATTAAACTAACTAATTTATAACTCGTTCGAGAGTAAAAGTCAGCTGGAACAAGCTTCAGTTCCCAAATGCTAGATTTATCGTTGAACAGTCACTTTTTAGCTATTTTATAGAAAAGAAACAAAGTGCCTACGTCTCATGCCCACACAAATCCCAAGTATCCACTTTCTTGCCATTACACTTTTAAATTAAATATTACCAATGAAAACAGCTTATAAACACGTATCATAGATATCGAATATTTACATTCTTCTTAACCTACTGTTTCCTAAGTTTTGAATTGGTACAATCTTATAATTACTATAGTATTATAAAATAAATAGTAATCACATTATGAAAAAGTAATTTCGGGCAAAATATGGCAACTAGGTACATATCGGACACAAAATTGTTAATCGAAATCAATGCATAATGTTGTAAAGGGTGTAAGTACAAAACATTACATTAAACGATTGTCGTTTTATATGAGTACAATCACTATATCCTAATCTTATTTGGCAGTAGAGAACTTCATATTTCAATGAGTCCATACCCAATTATACTACAATTCTTAATTTATAGACCAATAAATTGAATTCAAATTATGAACTGATTTTTACGTTAAGTTTTTTAATTGGAGCTGAAGTGATCACCAAGTTTTATTTTAGAACTAACAAAATGAAGTTATATGAACAATATGAAAGTTGAAAGGTAAAATTATTATCATTCCCTAGACTGCTTAAATTAAACAATATAATGTTAAATAATACAGTAATTTACCGTTAAGTGGATTATAATTAATGGTATAAGTCTTCCGGGATATTATAATAATTAAAGCTCAAATTTAATGGATAAGGAATACCCATCTCATTTTTAATGTCACAACGTAAAAATCTTATCAATAGTACAATTTGGCCGTTCTTTGGCACAATCGTATCAGTCACCTACTGATTAAACACATCAACGATTTTGTACACATCTCAAGACATCAATCACATCGCCATTCACTTTAGAAAGACCAGCAAACTTATTGAAACAGGATATTCAATTCATAGAATCGACAAACTTAATCGGTAAATATTTGGATAAACCACTTATTTTTAAATAAAGCCCTTTTAGGGCGACATGCGCAAACCGAAAGGTGAATCCCACACAACCCCTCACTCTAAACACTCGATGTATCTAAACTTCTTTGTAATTTAAAGATAATATTGTCTTTTCTTAATCTCACTCCACAGACTCGTCAAATATTAGCGAGTCGTATATACTACGTATATATAAATTTTGATAAAGTTAATTCGTGTTTAAATATAACATAATAATACTTGTAAAAACACTAATCATCCTTTAGAGTCACGAGGGCACAATCGCACAACACATGGTACTGAACCACACTTGCCTTGCACAAATACTCCGCTCATTTTATATGAAAACTTTTCACTCGTAAACAGTCCAAATTAGGGTGACATTGACATTGACAGCTGTCATCCATGTCACGACGGAGGTGCACCGGTGTCAGTAGGCAAGTGAGAGGCGGTGTAGCATGGTGTGCGACGGGAGTGCGGGGGGCGAGGCCTGCCGCTAGATGATACTCTCCCGGTTCCGCTCGTTCTCTTCTTGAGAACTGAGCGAGCTGCCTCCACAGATCTGCATCTCGATCTCTTGCAGTCTGTTATACATAAAACAAATATTTTTACAGAGATATAAACTTGATTAAGTTATATTTATATTCTTATTAAAAATGTCCCTTTACTAAAAAGCAAAGTATTTAGAGAATTAAACACATTGCACATTTGTTATGAATAAATTCTTAGTTTTTCATGAATTATACACAACAAAGACCAAACAAAGACCAAACATTAGCAAAAGCAATTTAAAGAATGATGCAGTATAACCTTAATGCATAAATGTCTCAATTATGGCCCTGTTTTTGTTGAAAAGTTTAAAGAGCTACGACCTAGCCTAGACCAACAACAACATCTTTAATTTATACTTAATATTTTTGTTCAAACTTTGCGATAGACTTCACTGACCTTTGGTCCACTTCCCACTGCTGCTGGCTGAGTTTGGCCGACATGGCTGCATTTTCTGTCTCGACTGTGTACAGGCGTTCCCTGAGCCGTTTGATCTCGCACTCTAAGACGTCGTGCTCGGCGACGACCGTCGGCCGGACGCCGCTGCCGCCGGCCGCGCTGCTGCGAGCGGACGACGCCAGCGAGGCCACTGGCGACGCCACGCGGTGGGGGCTTACTGATGAACTACAAACATAGGCTTATATTAGAATAGGCAAACAAAGAAGTAAATCCTGCTAGTTCTAGTGTATTGTGCGAGGAGCTTGATAAATTTTTTGGATGCCATTAAACAGGTAGTATAAACTAAATGATGAAAATGTTTGATGCAAGGGGATTTAATGGAAAGGCAGCTAGACTAAATGAATTTTAAATTTAAAAAAAAAATTAGCAATGAAATGTTGTGAGTCATCGGACATACCTTTTATTTTTGCTGGTTATGCCCATCTACTGCCTAAGTGCAAAAGGACTTACCAGTCCGTATGATAAGTATGTTACCTATGAATGTAGGGGGGCGGAAGTGAGACATGCACGGGCGGCGGCAGGGAGTGTGGCGGGGGCGCCTCGTCGCCGAGAGCGCGGGAACTCGGCCGCGGCTCGGGCTCCGCGTCCTCTTCCATCTTCAGGCCTGGAGGTATTATGGATGTATTATAGCAGTCCCCTATTACCTATATAGCTGGTCCCGGAAGGAAGGCGGGTGTGAAAGGTGCAGGGGCGGCGGCGCCGGAGCCGGCAGCAACTCCATCTCCTCTATCGAGACGCGCCCGGCCGTCTCCACCAGCCCGGGCGTCGACTGGCAGCGACCCATTGCCACTGCACCCAAAACAAAAGCAACTTAAACAAAAATATTCAAGCGTTACGTGTTACGGTGGTGTCTTCTTATGCCATTTTTATCGCCGGGTTTCCGTACCGGGAGAGCTTCCAACTGGGTCAAAATCTTGCGGGCTATATTACTGTAATCACGAAAGCTACTCTAAGTTAGCTACGTATTTGCTTTGTTCAATTCTAAGCTAATGCACTTTCACTTCATCTACAATTCTAAGTTTTTGTTCATTGAAGCTTTTAGTACCTAACAATATCCATAGCCACACCAATCAAATCAAATCGCAAGTACCTTTTTCGAGGGGCGCTTTCTTATACTTCTCAAGTCTCTTCACAGCGATGGCCTCGAGCCGCACGCGCGCCGCGGGGTACTCCTTCAGCACGTCCCACATGTCGGTCTTGCTCAGCACGAAGAGGTCCGAGTAACCGACGGAGCGCACCGATGCTGTCCGCCGGTTGCCTGTCGACGTGTCATCCACACACTCCGTGCCAACCGGTGTTTCGGTCTCAAATTAAAACGTGGACCGTTCCAACTTTATTCATATTTTTTACAAAAGTCGGAAGGATCCACAAAATACTACGGGGAAGACCGAAACACCGGCGGCATGGCACTTTATTAAGAATGTCAAACAAGCTCAATCGACAACTACCAGAGTCAGACATCACGCAGGAATAGATCCGGGGACACATAACGTTCTGAGAAACAATAATAAGCCATGACTATGGGATCGAATTTAGAGATAAAGCTTTAGTACTAGATCTATGAAAATGTTGTAGAAATCTGTAAAAGAACTAAGCAGTTCTACTAGTAGTAACAGCACAGGGTTCCATGATCAGATTTTTAATAAAATAGATTAAGAAATAAACCGACAGCAAAGGACAATCTTAAAAATAGGTTCGCGGGGGCGCTTAAAAATAAGGGGAAACATGCACCAAGAGGTCACGCCAAATAACAAGAAATACTCAGGGAGGATGCAAAGCGATCGGGGACACTGCCTTCAATACAACCAAAGGAGATAAAACAAAACGCAAACAAATAACATTCAAAACGCTACAAATCCTGAAGGAGGATCTAAAATCAAGCGACATAAATTTAACTCGAAATAATAAAGTAAAGCTTACCATAAGATCATGGTTCGAGTTACGGTAAAAGAAAAATCGTTTGAAGAATTTTGTAAAAACAATTGAAATTATAGTATACTAAATGCGAATTATTGTTAAAGATTGAATAGAGATATGACAAAGCATTCCCTTAGCAGTAAAGACAAACCATCGCCGGTCCCTCACCCCACATTAGTTATAATATAGTGGGCAGTGGTGTTCACGGGTGAGGGCGCGGGCAAGCGCTTTCTCAATGATGTCCCAAAACCTGTTGGTAGCGTCGCGGCCGCTCCCTCGGCCCTGATTGCAGCGTCTCCGTAACATTTTTTCTCAAAACTTTTACAACAAATATAAAATATAATAATAATGGCGTGGCGTCTCGGGCCGTGGAGATATTTACCAAGTTGTTTACCTGCCGTGCCCATGTTCAATATTGAAATTTCGCCAAAATAAGAACCGGCCTTTAATGTTGCTAGTACTGTCTTGCCGTTGTCTCCTACCACCTGCAGTTTCCCTCGATTCACTATATACATCTCCTTGCCGACTTCACCTGAAATATATTGCTCAAGTAATATGAACTGCGAACAGTGCTATCTAAGAATAGTTTGAAAAATAAATGTCTGATGAAATTACCTTTTCTACAGATGTAGTCTCCAGGCGAGAAGAGCACCGGGCGAAGCCTTAAAACTAACTCACACAGAAACCCCGCTTCAGTGTTCTGGAAGATTTCCACTCTGCAAAAATTTAATATAAATTACTTATGAATCAGCGGTCGCGGACGTTACAGGAGTACATTAAATATCACCTGAACAGGCTTAAAAAAGCTCTCAAAAAGCGAGCTTCTGCTGAAAAACAGAAACACTCGGAAGAGCCATTTGGCGACAAAAATTTACGGATCGTATAAACGAACACTTATGCATAATTCATGGAAGTAAAAAGCGAATGTTTCTTTTTTTAATTATACAACACGGGATATTAAGCTTGAACTGCCACGCTGCATTAATGTGGACGAATGACTACGTATAAACAAACAATGGAAAGTATCTTCGTACATATTTGCATTTCGTTTTGATGAATATTGAGATGCTCCGTCAAACTCTCAAACATCTGCGAAAACTTTTTTATGGAAATTAGTCACGGACGGGCAGATGCTCTTCAAAATAAGCTTGATTTTTCCAATATCACTTTCGTCGGACTTTGCCTACGTGGTAAATTAGTTCAAATATTCTTCTGCTATCGGTACCTACTGGTCTAACAATCGAAGCTCGCTACGAAGTGAAGGTGGTCCGTTTATATCTGTCTCATTATTATGGATAGGTATAAATAATGTAGTCATATTTATTTATATAAAAATAGTCGATATACAGTTAAAGAAACGTTCAAAATATTTAGTTGGGGAAATACTGGCGTGTAATTGTAATAAGCTATTAAAGCTTTTATAAAAAAATAATCACCCCTATTAACGTTCTCACTGCTGGGACTTTTCTCTTATCGAGAGAGCCTTATCTCTCTCGATAAGAGAAAAGTCCTTAATTCACTACGCTGGAAAAGAGCCGGTTGGTTTTTTTAAAGCTTTTTTAATACATAAAACGAAACATTAACAACGCAGTAGCAGTATATATTAATTTATAGTAAGTTTACCCATTTGCATAGTTTATGTTGATTCTCTACCCTTTATTAGTTGGCAGTCTGTGTAGCAGTATAAGGGATGTTTAAACTATGTTATAACAACATTGCAACTTCTGGGCTAATAGTAAGATACCTATACATATCTAAACATGTTACATGCCTCACTTAAAGTAGTTTTTACCAGTAGACTAAAGAAACCGCGTTTTTTCTACCCGTTATAACGTCTGCAATTTTACAAGATAAAATCAATTGTGTCCAAATTGAATTCAAGGTTTAAAAACGTAAAGTAGTTGTTGAAAATTAGTCCACTACAAGTCCCAAATACAATTTTCCAGTTAGAAGTTAATGGTAATAACATTAGCAGCAGATGTTTAGGGTACCCTTTAATTAGCTGATCCACTGTAGAGTTCGTTATCCTTTGAGTCCGTCCTTTGTCATTGTCAAGTGAGTACTGCTCCCTTAGTAACTTCACAAAACTTTTCAAAGAGCATGGTTGTTCCATTATGAAGCAAGTGTATCAGCTTGGCTTCGGATAAGTTTATAGAGGATCCTTTAGTTTTAATATTCAAACTTTTAAAAATAAAATGTATAATTAATAAATAAATAAATAAATATTACTGGACAATTTTACACAGCGACATCTAGCCCCGTGGTAAGCTCAAAGCTTGTGTTACGGTTGCTAGATTTCTGATATACTTAATATAATATACATACATAGATAGATATTTTTTATTATACATATATATCACCCAGACACCCGGAACAAATATTTGCAGATCATACAAATTGTTGTTCCGAGACGGGAATCGAACCCGTAATGTAAATAAGGAATCATATCTTAATGTAATATTAGCATCATCATCGTCATTTTAGCCGTTGGACGAATATACTGCTGGACATAGACCTCCCTACGTGATATTCAGTTATTGCGGTCGGACGCTGCTTGAATCTACCGCGAGCCAACCGCTTTCACCAGATCATCTGTCCACCTTGCTGGTGGACATCCGACTCTGCGCTTGCCCATAATGTTATATTGAATGAGATAAATTTTGTAAGTAATTTACTCCCCTTCGGCCGCGTATGATACCAGAGTATGGAAACCAGTATCATTCATATAACTTTAATGTTTTAACAAATGTATCTAATACATATGAAAGGGTAGAGTAACTGACAAAAACACAGCACAAGCCACTGAACGGAGCGTGCTAAGTTATAATGACTTACGCTTAAAAACGGATTCTGAGAATTCATCCTCGAAGGCTTACGAACTTGGTTGGAGTTTGTGTAACATAAAATGCGGAATGGGTTAATCTGGGTGTTTAGCTTAATAAAAACGGTAAGAATACAAAAAAAGAGTCGCGTGTAAATTTAAGTAATTTTATTTTATGTTCAGTATCGGTGACACACCGATACTTTTCATGGATCGATTTAAAAAGTTGACAAATCGCAAAAAGTAAACCCCTTTTTTTGGCTTTTTATAGACTTTCCAATAAGCATAATCTTTCTTCAGAAAAAACAACGCAACGAACAAAAATACGTTCCATCAATCCCTTTAACATTTCTCCATCAAAAGTTTCATTTGTTGGAGATAATAATCAGTTATAAACATTGAGACAATAAATTTCTATACCTTTATAAGATAGTTCGGGTAATGTATGTACTAAGAACAAATACGTCAATTGCAGTTTCCGAAACTAATCAATCGTTGTGAAAGACTGCATTCAAAGCCCATGCTGAACTAGCAAACTAGAACTAAGTAATCAAGATATTCACTCGGCAAGACAGCCTTTTGAGAAATCTGTTACTAACTTTTGTAAACCTTCCAGACAATCTAATATATAAAATTCTCGTGTCACAGTTTTCGTTGCCATACTCCTCCGAAACGGCTTGACCGATTTTGATGAAATTTTTTGAGCTTATCCGGTATCTATGAGAATCGGCCAACATCTATTTTTCATCTCCCTAAATGTTAGGGGTAGTCCACCCCTTAATTTTTTTTATTTATATGGCAAAACAACGTTTGCCGGGTCAGCTAGTATTCTATAAAGGTTTAATAATGGAATGTGTTTCATAAAGCTGGAATATAATATTTTGCACTATAAAGTGAAGGACTATTGCATTTTTCAGCTAGCTATAAATTTCATGAACATAAAATGGCAACGCTGGGCACCGTTTTATTTTAACAGTGTTCAACAAATATTATTATGTTCGGTTTTGCCTGGAATACTGCTACAACTGCTTTTAAATGTTAATTTTATTATAAGACACCAAAATAGATTATAGATAAATATGAAGCTATGTTCGGTAATGGGTAGAATTAGTGGGTTATGTTCAGTTAACGTAACAAAAATGATAAGACTTCCAGTTTTTCTGTCGGAAGCAGCTTGGTCCTAAGTTGGTATTTTCTATACTTAGAATAAATCTGTAAGGATCGTTCTAGAAGTAATTTATTTTGTTTTCAGAGATATTGTCTTTTTTTTTTTGTTAGCCTGTGGTGTCCCATTGTAGGGCAAAGGACTAAATATCTTTATAGACTCAAAATAATGATACTGACGTTTTTAGATTTATTTTCTGTACGTATAATCCTCCATAACTCTTAAATCAATGATCCGTGTTTGATGAAAATTAGGTAGATAATCCTTTAGACGCCTGGGACACAGTATAGGCTATTTAAATCGGGCTCCGCTTGAATGACAAATGACCAATTACCTTTTAAGAGTATCAAGATGCACGTTGATAGCTATTTCAGCCTTCAGCTTGTCCGGGAGACATGATACCGCCTTTTCCTCGTCGGAACACTTCTGCGTGAGCCACAGGTAGTCGAACCACTTGATCACCTTCACTTGCAAGTGGGAGGGCACTCGTCGCATGCGCATGTACGTCTTCACGCCATCTAGTTTCGCTGTGAGGAAACAAAGAGTGTTAATAATACAATAACAATATTATAGTTTGTGTAGACCAAGTTCTTTCCTCACTGATTTACATTAATAATTATCTGATACCCGTAACACAAGTAGTAAATGATTATGGTTAAAGATAACCTAATGCAATTAAACAATGATTCTAAACATGTAAAGGTCGGTATACTTTTATCCGTGTTACAGCGTCTTCAAAGATGATTTCTGTATTAGAAAAAATATTTCACTGTGCATTTGAATGATTTGAACCGACGCCAAAATAAAACTCTTAACTGAACATTTTTCAACGTCGCACCTTTTCCGGATGTACAGTTTAACTCAATTTATCATTTTGTCATGAAGTTTCAGCGACGAAATGAATTTATACTGTTTTGTAAATCCAACTTAATCCCACCTGTCGTCGGATAAGTTAAGTTGGGTTAAGTAGGACGTCTCGTGTGCCTTACTAACTTGATGTTGTCGGCAACGAATAATTGCAATCTCAAGTTAACCAAAACAGTTTTAGAGTGCTTTCAAGTTTCAACGTAGCGGCAAGTTTCGTAGCTTGTATAACATTGAATTCAATCGCACCTATCAAACTATTAACTGAGTTAATCTTGTTGTCTCGCAAGCATAATTACAAGGCTGACATGTCGCGTGGTTTATGGCTGGTTGAAACAATGACATTATGTCATCTTTGATGTAATTATTAGATGGATCAATTTTAGGCTCCCGGTAATTATCTTACCGTCGTCAGGGATCCGTAGTACATGGGAATCAAGTGATTACTAACAAGCTAATTTTTGGTGAGTAGCTTCGTTTCGATGAGACGTCCAAAGATATCCTATACCCAACTCTCGATTGTGGTAGCTAACAGAGATATCAAGGATTAAAAAAATCAAGGATGTAAAACTGGGATAACGGACCACGAAATTTGTAGGACAATATGTTATATCTCAAGATAATTATCTAAATTATATAAAAACACGTTTGTCCTACAAAACCTATGGTTTGATCAAAGAGTCCGCCATTTCGAAAATGTATCGAAAACGAGGTCAATTTAAATGATTACTATGATTACTAACCAGCTGATTTTTTGTTGTATACTTAATTAATATATATAAAATCTAACGGACATATTGTTCGACAAATTTCGTGGTCCGTTATCCCGGTTTTACATCCTTGATTTTTTTAATCCTTGATATCTCTGTTAGCTACCACAATCGAGATTTGGGTATAGGATATTTTTAGTCGTCTCATCGAAACGAAGCTACTCACCAAAAATTAGCTTGTTAGTAATCACTTGGTTTCCATGTACTACGGATCCCGGCCTATTATCGTATGTATTGTACGTAAATAAATAAATAAAATAAATAAATAAATAAATATTACTGGACAATTTTACACATCTAGCCCCGTGGTAAGCTCGAAGCTTGTGTTACGGGTGCTAGATTTCTGATATACTTAATATAATATACATAAATAGATAGATATTTTTTATTATACATATGATAACACCCAGACACCCGGAACAAATATTTGCAGATCATACAAATAGTTGTTCCGAGGCGGGAATCGAACCCGCAACCTCTTGCGTCGCAGGCGGACCTTCGCCCGCTGCGCTACAGAGGACGTTTCATTAACATGCTTAATGCATTGGTATCAAATTTATATATAATCCAGTCAATTTAGAAATTCGTAGGTGCATAAATGTTTTGAACAATTTTACTGAGTTTTAGCTTGTTGGTATTTTAAGTAAATTTTTTGGTCTAGATTGACCGGGCTACTATCAACCATTCAGATAAATAAATGTGGTTTAGATATTTATATCGCAATCGACAACTAAATTGTATTATAAAGTCAATAACGCATGAATTAGTTTTACCAAATCTAAATCGAAATGCGGTTGTGCTTGCCGCATAAACCATTTAACCATATTTTAAATCGTAATTAATTATACAAACTCGATTTAAATGCCAAATGCCAATGTGTGATTTGTTTAAACTGTGGTTAATAAAATCTACATTCGGATTTCAGGATAAAAATACATACGAATTTAAGGTAAAAAGACGTCAACATCTGTGCTGACATCGGATAAATTCATTTAGTATTATAGTAAAGACGAAGTTTAGTGTTGAACGTACATTGGCCAACGCCAAGAGCGTTCTTGGCGTGAAGCAGCATTTAAAGCAAGGCTCATAAAATTCAATTTATTATCCTATGCACGAGACAAGTATGTCAGGATTATTAAAGCCCGCTCCAAAGAACGACGACAGATATTGACAAGGTACATCCACCTCAAAGCAACCCGTACCCTTCCTAATCAGTTTTCACGACGTTTCTAAGATCGAAAGAAGTTAATAGAGAGCAGTTTGCCTTGTTCGGTAAAAGGAAACTAGCAACATATTACACAACTTTGTTAAGCCGGAAAGGTTACCTACAAAGTTACAATGAAAACTTTTGCCTCTCTAGAGAGTCAGTTCACTTAACTTACCAGCTTATAACTGGCGTACCTATTACATGAACGAGAAAATTAGCATAACCATTCATAATCCTCAAGTGTTCCCTGTCAGAACAGCGCTGTATCTTTTCAGTCAGAGCCTAAGCTAAGTGCTTAAATACCATAGTAAATAGTAGTGTACTCAAATAAAAAAAACCATTTCACTTTCAAAATTTTCGTGAGTTATACTATTCATTTTAAAAAACGGGAATTACTCACGTATTTACATAGGAGTTAAACAACTCTCGACGTTTCGACCACAACAAGAGCAGTCTTTATCAGGAGGAGTGAGCATCCCGCCGTGCCCCGTCTCCTCTCAGGTCGCGCGCGCGGTTCTCACTGCGGGCGAGGTACCGCAGCGCGCGGCTGCTCAGGGGCGGTGGTGGGGGTAAAGGCGGTGCGTTTTGGTGCGAGGTACCAACAGATGTAGTTGCTGGTACTGAATTAATGTTCGCCTCCTCGTCACAACTGTCATCTTCTCCACCTTGTGTAGCGTAACACACTGCACTGATAGTGTCACCAGACGAAGGCAACGGCCCTTTGTTGACGCGAAGACCATGAAGACACGGAAGCCAGGCAGGTGGTACAGCCCAGCCCTTGTCCCTATTAAAATTCCGAGTCCGGTTGATTTCAATAGCTTCGCGGATTTTTCGGGGCACGAAGAACCTTTCCCTGGCCAACACACGGGCCTTGTCGAAGCGAATGTAATGTGATGTACCAGCTGTCAGCGCATGCTCTGCTATGGCTGACTTATCAACATCCGCATTCTTCATAGCACGTATGTGCTCTGTCAGTCTGGTGGAGATGTTTCGCTTAGTTTCGCCCACATATGAACTACCACAATCACATGGAATTTCGTAAACACCCGGTGTAGACAAAGGATCTCTATCCTTCGGGGAGCGTAGTAGATCTCTTATCTTTGTGAGAGGACGGAAAAAGAGAGAGTTTTGGGAGAGTTGTTTAACTCCTATGTAAATACGTGAGTAATTCCCGTTTTTTAAAAAAAAACCATTACCAATATTGACTGACTTATAGTTTTTGACTATTTCTAATTTCTGTCTCGCCTGAAAAAGGAAAATAACCTCGAAAAAAATAGCCACAAAGCATTACCTTTTAAATTGTAACCTTCCGGAATATAATTTGATATACTATAACAAACATAAAGGTGTGATTTTTAGTATTATCTTAATTATACAAAACGGTGTCATTCTATCATCGCAAGCACCTTACAGTAGTACGTAGAAAGCGCGAGTGCTAATCGCCGAGTAAAGCCTCCTGTTCGGTGCTTAGCTAATGAAGGATATCGGTGGATACGTCGTTATTCCCGAATAACGTCAAAGCAATTTGTAACTCTACGCTCACTACCTTACCATAGAGCACAGATAATAAAACTGGTCTCTGCTTCAATATTGTGTGGTCTATTATTATTATTATGCCAACCGTAGAAACCAAATAAAACCTTATTAGTAAATAAATAGCTTTTATTTTCTTTTTCAGATTTTGTATTCGTTTTTTATTTGTGCACATAAAAACGTTCTATCAGCTTTAAGTTTAATAACCTGAGCCATGATACTTCCTTTTTTTATTAAAATAAAATGTCATCTCTCATCCTATTATAACGCCCCACTTTAATATTAATTTTACGGGTAACCGCTTCAAACAAAATTCACGAAAAGCAAATTTCTTGTTGTTTCTTGGGGACTTGGTAACTAAATAATGTTTCGCTTGTTAATTTATTCGAGGCATGCTCTTACAGATTTAGACGAAACAATTACTAAATAAAATCGGCCGAATAGCTATAACGCTTTAGTTTTTTAATCTCTCCGTGAAAAAAAAAATCTACTTATTATAGAAAAGTATTCTTTACAATTAATTATATCGTCACTAGTATTGTAAAGACAAATCACAGAGTTTAGATCAACATTTTATTTAAACTACGCTTTTCTTAGTAATTGTGGAAACACAGTGAAGTATTAAGTAGTAGGTACCTAACACAACAACAATATATGGTTCACTGAACATTCGCTTACAAACAGCGTGGTGGACTAGTATTGCATTGTTTAATTTTGTAAATTAGACAGAACTGCCGAGTACAGTACGACAACCAAACAAGTAGCGAAGGGACTGTTTACGAACAACGTCAACCAACAATAAACGGTCAACACAGAAAGGATGCCAGTCAACACTGCTTTCAGAACTGTGTTCACTGGTCCATTACACACGAAAATCTACAGGACAGGACAATAATGGCTAACACACATACATGCTACAAACGGTCACTGATTTTGTAGCCGGCGCGAAATGGAACGAACTTATTTGAATACTGTATGACATCCTGCCAATAGACGATCGGACTAGCTTAGGTTCTACTATAATTACGTCAGTGAGATCCTTTAGTTCGGTCACTTTAAAACTATCGTACAGACAAAAGCAAGAGCCGATTCTTTCAAAAAAAGAATGGGAAACGGAAAGAATGATCGCAAAGGGGCCGTAGATACCTTCATTATTCACAGTCATTCAGGCAGAGATAAATTTGCTTCACACGGAAAATCCTTTAAAGTGCTGCAGTGTGATCGATTCTTTCATAGCGTGCCGACATTTGGAGCAATTTAATCTTGTTCAAATACAGTGAGGGCGATGTGGTCAGCATCAATGCGGCGCTCCGACCACGCTCCCCGACCCCCCGCTTGCCATGCTACATTAGTCTCGAAACTACTTTACAGAAACAAGCGAAAGCTTTGTACAACTAAAATAAGCCTTCTTTGTTTAGTGCCGTGCTATTTTCCCGTAAAATTGTGTCCCAAATGTATTAAATAACAGCAGAATTATAAATTTCCAACGGGCTATTTCTCTACAACATCATGCAACACGGAAATTCCCCTCGTTTTATTTCATGTTTTATAACAAATAATGCACGTGATGCAGACGTCTTGTATGAAGTCTCCCAACAAATTGTGATAAATTTTCAAAAATATGAGCTTGTTTTGTGATTTTAAAAACAAACAAAACTCGATGACGATAGTAATAATTACTTAGACTCAAAGCTGAATCTCAAACAGAATACCTGGGTAGATCGAGCCAGGTGCTGAGTACACAATCCAATACGCAATCGTAGACGAGTTCAACAATTTGAATATAAACTAGGTGCTAGAAGCAGCTTCAGTGTTTACTCGAGACGTAGAGCCGCCGCTCGCCTTCCAATCTCTAGCGAACCATTGAATTCTACTTGATCGAGCTCATTAAAGGAACCAAAGTACGGAGTACAGTTTCCGATGGCTAATCGAAAAACTTTTCATCAGCCTGGTCCATAGCGTGCAGCAAAATGAACACACATAATGTACTTTTTGTTTTTATTAGTTAGAAAGAACTTTACGTATATACAGGGTTATAATATTAAACATGCTACTTTTAAGTTCCGGACTCCCCAACGTGCATATGATATCAGTGGTTAAAATCCTTTATTTGCAATTTCAATAAATGGGGCAGCGTAGAGTTTTTTGTAGAAATAGATCCGGATATTAGTTCAAATACTAGTCAATTATTTTGAACGTGCATTAATCTGCCGGGATTAGGGAATTTAACACATCAAAAATCAAAAGAGATAACTATAATGTTTATTTAATTATTTAAAGGCAGAATATTCCTTTGTTCGTAGAAGTATATTCCACAAGCAATATGAAAATCAAACAGCAGATTTACCTTTGGTAAACGTTATCATACGCCGAGCGATCGTAATAAAAGCGTTCACGATTTTTATACGAGACAGATAAGATATTTTCGTATCAAAAGGTCGTAGAGTACACACAAGTCAGATGAACTGAAAGAAAATACGTGTTGCGTTTTGTACGAGGCGGAGCGGAGTCTGAAAAGAGAGGTGCAAGTAGGTTGAGTTGGGATTTTATTACGGTGCAAAGAATCTAGCCCTTTCGTCAGCAGTAGAACGCAGTTGAAGTCGTAAGTACGCAATTAGTCAGACTGCCAGACTAGCAACGCAGTACTTATTACAGTTGCTGGGAGTTAGATAGCTTCGCAACCGGCAAACGCTCTAACTTATGAATAATATTAATCTGAGAGCGCAAAGTGAGTGCAATAAGGTTGTTCCTAATGAATTTGCGGAAAACTTTCCCGTTTTGGCATCCATTTGTTGGATTAGATAAATGTATGCATTTGAATTATTATTAGAGGTGAAAAGTAAACATAAATCATTTATGTTAAGCATACCTAACTTATCTTTCATTGACGTAATTTCCTATATCATTATTAAAAATCCGATCTTTAGTTTTTGAGAGTAGAATAGAATCATAAATTGTTTTATAATAATTTCCCAATGATAAAAATTTTATCTGTTCCACTTACACTAGTTACACAATTCATTATGAAAATCGATCCGATTTTTTTGTTTTCATGGATAGACTTTATATTGTTATTGTTAACGCGATTAATTCCCGATAGCTTAAATTAATAGCTTATTAGTTATTCTGATAAAATACTATTTATTCTCCTTCATCCTCACAAATTCCCGCATTTGTAATATTTGTATACATACATATTAGCACAAAGCCACAGAAAAAATATTCCTATAAGAAGCCGAACCTGCATACAACCTATGAAAGTTAAGAGCAACCAATTAAACCGATTCAACTTTCTGAAGTCTCTGGTACTCGAGGCACCCAAAAGCCGAAAGAGATGGGTTTAACTGATTTAAAGGGATGGATACGATTAATGAAAATTTTCTTTTGAAAAGTTTTATGGCAATCAATTTATTCCTAATGATTTTGACTTTCTATATAATATTATTAATAATTTCTTTATAAATTAACGTAATAGAATACTGAATATAATCAAGATTCAAGAATCTACCGCCAGGACATTACATAATTAATTATTTCTTATTATGAGTAAAATATGCAATGCAGACATCCTTTGTGAGCTTAAAGTTCAAAATACAAATGCACCAAAACAAAAGAATATTATAAAACAAAAGAGAAAGGCGGAGAGTGCGCAAACAAAAGCAATAGATGTCAAAACCCTAAAAGTGTTGGGAGAGTAGAAATACTAACTGACAGGAGCATTGCCGTGTTGCTGGGCCAGTCAGGACCTATCAGCTAGGAGCTTATAGATGTGAACCTGGGCTATACATTTTTTAAAAGTGTATCATTATTTTTATATGATTTCAGTATTTTTTTTTTATTTTAAGCCCAACAAAATTAGTTCCGATAAGCATTTTTGTAATTTTGTGTGTCGTCGTAATCGTGTAAAACCACATGCGTGGTGGTGATTCAGCTATGGATACTAAAGTATGAGCGACAGCAGAAGAGGAAGCGGCAGCGGTAATAGAACCGCTAGCGTCCGTGGCGAGCGACGTCAGATCGATGGCGGGCGGCCGTCTCCCGCGGGGTTGGGGCGCGGCGCCCGACTTTCGCCGAGCTATTTATAGCATTCAAGCCGCTGACCTATTTCGCTGCAGCGCCGCCGAGGAAGGTCACGGATTCAGCCTGCTCTCTGCCGTCGCGGCGCCATTGTCTTTTCAACCGAGCTGCAGCACTAATTAAAGTTGTTGACACTTTGCCGCTTCTCTTTTTAAATGCTAGTCTCAGCCTAGGAATTGATCGCGGGTGTTGCGGTTGCAATTAATTTCCTCTATTTCCTATGCTGGTTGGAGAGTTTAATTGTTTCATGAAGTGCCGCTGGTGGTGCGTGTGACGTCATACGGTCGCGGTGGCTCACGTAGCGCGTGCCGGCACGTATACCTGCTTAGTACGCTAATGTGACAGCCACGCTGCCCCCACCCTTCGCGGCTCTTTGAACCTTCTCACACGCTCACAATGATTTATCGTGTTAACTATCCAACGTATTACGTATATTGCACCTACGCTTTTTATGCTCGCTCGTTACAAACAATTTTACCGACGGAACGTGAGGTAACGGTTTTTTTGGATATTTTCCTGCGTTTATTTTTTAGGCAGAGGCCTCGACGTAGCCTGGAGCAGACCGGATGCGTATGCGTGACAACGACGTAACCACGTCGTTGTCACGCGCCTGCTTACGACGTAACCCAATGTCACACCGAGCTACGGATACGTCTACCCTGACGCTTACGCAATAGAGCTGAGAACGCAACGCATGCCTCGTGCCCGGCTCCAGCAACCATATTACTGTTTTTGAAGGTGTTGTGCACTATGTGTTACGAAGATTGGGTATATGGAGTTCATCTGTTCTAGTAATTCATCTGTCGAGGAAGAAGCTATATTACTTCTATTGTGTTGTGCCAGAATACTTCTGCTTGCCAGACACACTTTTACAGCCGTGTTGGCTAAGTGGGAGCATACTCGACTTTCATTCCGAAGGTTGTGGGTTCAAACCCCGCCGCGCACCACTGATTTTTCTTCTTGGAAAAATATGTGTGCTGTAAAAAACACGTGCTCTAACGGTGAACGCAAAACATCGTGAGGAAACCGGCATGTTCTGAGAACTTTGAAAAGTTTGAAGGACATTTGTCATTCACCAACCCGCACTTGGCCAGCGTGGTGAATTAAGGCCTAATCTCTCTCGTTAAGAGAGAAGTCCCTGTGTCCCAGCAGTGGGAACGCGAATAAATTATGACTTCTGCTTGTCCAAAAAAAATGGGTCCATGATATAAATGAACGGAATGTACCTATATACAATGATTTGACTGTATAAACATTCATATTCATGCACAATTTCAATAAGTTTTTCTTTTTTATCGCTATTAATTATGGACCAAGAGCCTGTGATGGCCAGACCTTCCTTTAATTCACAAGCGTGAAAATTCTTTCATGTGTATGTCTAACATAGGTAAGAATAACCCCCAAACATGAAACCTGGATCGCGGTTCCTTTGGGAGATAACAACCTTTTACCTGTTATCTCCCAAAGGAACCACGATCCAGGTTTCATGTTTGGGGGTTATTCTTACCTATGTTAGACATACACATAAAATAATTTTCACGCTTCAGAATTAAAGGAAGGTCTGGCCATCACAGGTTATTAGTCTATACTAAGAGCCCGGTCTGGCCAGACCTTCCTTTAATTCACAAGCGTGAAAATTATTTCATGTGTATGTCTAACATAGGTAAGAATAACCCCCAAACATGAAACCTGGATCGTGGTTCCTTTGGGAGATAACAGGTAAAAGGTTGTTATCTCCCAAAGGAACCGCGATCCAGGTTTCATGTTTGGGGGTTATTCTTACCTATGTTAGACATACACATGACAGAATTTTCACGCTTGTGAATTAAAGGAAGGTCTGGCCATCACGGGCTCTTAGGTTATTACTAATCAAAACAAAATAAAAATCACTTTTTCTATATTAATAATTTCGTGCAGGGGTACGGTAGACTCGATCGAAACCTTATTTAAATAACGAAACATAAAAAAATATTGATTCTGAGTCGACAACATATATCCGGAAAATTCGTATTATGGAGAATTTCGTTAAATTCCGACTGTAAAAATACAAATAATAACGCTGTCGCCATTTTTGGTGTCAACAAACACGTTCCGTTTCCATAGATACGCCTTCATTTTGTAATAAAATACAACTGACAGTAATTTCGCACGCACTGCAAAGGTACGTGCGTGTTCAAATTTGTTCGGTGTGACGTCCATAATGGCGCGCCATTGAATACAACGTCATCAATGCGACGTTGCCGCTCTGTTCTGCGTAAGGCATGGCGTAAGTCACGCAGCCTGTTTGTGTCATGGGAGCTGCATTCCGTAGGGCTACACATTACGTCTACTCGCACGTCTACGTCACGCAAGCGGTGTGTCCTGTCTCATACATTTCCATACATTACAACTCAGTGGTACGTGCACATGCACGCATAAGTGTACGTATACGCATCCGGTCTGCTCGAGGCTTTATGTATGACATTGAAAACATGGCTGCGTTTTGCGAGTCTTGCGACAGACAAGGTCGAGTTATTCGAGGGAACGGAGCTATGAGAATAGAATTGGATACAAAAGCTTTCCTCTCGGTGAATCGCGTTTACATTTAAAAATAAGATTTTTCGTTTTATGCTCCGAGCCGAAATAAAATTTAAAAAAGGCTTTGTAAAATTTTAGTTTCACAAGCAGTTTAAATTATAAAAATGTATTAATGTTAGAAAAATATTATTATTTTCTCTATGTAACAACAGATCTGCGATTCATTATAATGCACTAGACTAGATGTTATGTTTACCTTGGAACTCCTTCCTGGCCGTGCTGACGGACGTGACGATGTTGGCCACGTGGCCCAGCACGGTGGCGAACAGCAGCAGTCCAAACAACAGCTGCGCGATCACAAACACGTACTCTCCTTTACTCCTCGGCCTTGGAAGATCACCTGAAAAGTACAACTGTTGTACAAATATGTCTTTTATGATCAATTAAATATTTGTTCCGTGTGTCTGGGTGTTTTTTTATTATAAAAATTAAATCCTGTCGCTACCTATTAGGCGTCGTCCTAATTGGCAACGTACGATCAAAGTGGTTTTATTGCGACAATATTTTCGCATACTCATACATAAATTAATTTTTAATTAAACTTCGCCAGCATTTTTTTATTGATCGTTGCGATGAATCAGTTTTAGGATCGATGCAAGCTGTAATCGTTGCGCTAAAGCAGTTTTAGGGTCGATGCAAGCTGTTTATTTATTTAAGGTTGCCTGGAAGAGATCGCTTTCAGCGATAAGGCCGCCCCTTGTACTTATAAGTTAGTACTAAGTTTTTCTTGAACTCTGTTTTATTTTAATTAAGAAGGTACAATAAAGTGTTATTCATTCATTCATTCATTCATTAAACGTTTTTACATGTATTGTCGTTTACCTACTAGTTAGCCTAAGATAAATCAACGTAAATTTGGAAAATGACGAAGAAGAAAAATGTCTAGCACAACTTTATTATAAAAGATAATACCACCTAGTACATATTTCATCTAAGTTTGTTAAAATAATTTTATTTTAAAAGAAGGGAGTATTTACTCTGTGGAAGTAGATGGAACGGAAAATGTGCAATCCGGAAATTCACTAAAACGGACCGGATATCTACAAAGCCATCCTTTCGTACGAGCTTTTTCTATTCTATTTTCTTTTGCTTTTAGTTTGAGAGAAATGACGAATACTTTAAACTGAGTTTTTAGAACGTTCATCAAACACACTATGTTTAACCCAAAAATATCATTTTTTAAATCAAAAGGAAACAATTTTAACAAATCAGTGTCAAAGGTACTTTATTAGGTTAGGTATTTTATTACTTACCTACTTAAGTTTACTTGTTCTTCTTTAGTCTACATTATTGGTAATAACTTCGTCTATAGCGCTTAAAAATGATTGTATGTACGGGTACAGTTTGTGTCTCTTGACTAAAACAATGATGACGATAGCACATAAAACATAGCACCTGACTGAGTATTTGAAACATTTCATCAGCAAAGTAAACAGTCAACCGAACAGTTTTAATGAGGCTCATCGAAACGTAATGTTAAATGAACAAATCATTAACAACCGTAAAGTGTTTCATAATTGCAATTTCCGCCGAATATTGCATTCGTGTATATAAAGTGGTAAACGTCCCTTTATTGCTCCTTTAGCCATTAAAACATAAATTCAATAGTTGGCAATTAAAATGGTTAATAGTGGTATCAGTTTCCGACTGAAATAACTAAATCTGCAGTGGATGTCTGATAATAATGTTGATGATTATAACTGTAATTACTGTAAACTTACGTACGAGTTCAATTCAATACAGTTTGTATATCGATTTAAATTTGAAAGAATAAAGTTTTCACTCACCACCACGACGATTTAGCCCACGAGCGACTTCAAAGGGCTTGAAACGTCCGAATGGTAAATAAAATACGGAATAAAGGCCCGACATAACTTCTTGATTATGTTAACAAATCGCGAAAGTTTAACAAGTTCCAACGCTAAATTCAGACGATCCCTGTATTTATTTGTGGAAATTTGTACCTGGTCACAATTCTGACAATCCTCTTTGGCTTCAGCCCAAAGCGTACTCAGGTCTAAGCATTGCTCTTATGCTTGCCCGAATATAATTTATAAATTTACATTAACTCATATAAGACGCCTCCTGAACCCAGCAAAGTCCGGTCACGTTCATATGCGGCAAACCACATTCAAGTCCATTTCAATTTCAAATTCATTGCAATTTTGTGGCTTAGGCTTATTAAAGAACAGCTCATAGGTGAGGAAGAGATAATTTGATAATTTTAATGAAGTAAATAGAACCGAAACATAATTCTTATAAGAATTAAATACCGTGAGCCTTACTCAATGACCTAAGGAGTTTCCGTCAAAAAGCTCCAACACAACCCATGTTTGTTAGAGAGGAAACAAATTATTTCATTTTAAAGAAGATGTGGTATCATCATTTACAGCCAGCCAGGTTTCATTCACTGATGCATATCTTCCTCAGTTTGTGGGGAGCTGAGTTTTCATTAAATCTATCTTAAGCTCTACCAAAAATTAAATTATACTTTTTTATGCGGTCCAACTATTTTTCTGAGCAAAATGGTTTAAAAATTGGTACAAAATATCTTGTATGTAATACGTTATCAGTGGTGTTTTTCCTCCACGTAATTGTGACAATCACATTTGCGATGCGGTCTGTACGGTAAAAATAAATTAACGAAAAACATGCGAGGGTCGGTTCACTTTTTCGTGCTCCGTTCAAGTCAATGTCAGATTAAGCCCCGTATGTAAGTACTTTATCCCGCCACCTGTGTGGAAGCCAGGGATAAAAGTGGAATTTATTTTTAAAATAACCATTTTAATGCTCGTTTGACGCAGATGTTTATTTATCGGCTGCCCTTTCATATCTCTCACTGGGTATCGCGCAACGGAAACTTTCTCATATTTTTCTGTAGGTTTTATTAAATTTCAATGTTATTTTTTGGGCTTTATTTGTGAGGCATGTTGTGAGAAAAATGTTTTAAAACTTTTTTCTAATTTATTCCAAATATAGTATTATACATCAGTCTTAGATTGCCAATTGTCTCACTCTTTTGATTTTCTACAGTTTTTCTACTTAGGTGGTTAAAATGTGATAACAATATATTTGTTCAGTTTGTCACTGGACACTAGATTCAATTTATGAATCCAAAGTCCATTAACATAAACCTGTTGTTAAAAAAAAAAACTTTAGCAAGGAAAGAAAGCTGCTGTTAATAATATAAAAGTAAAATAAATAATAACAAAATCACCAAAAGCAACTCCCAATAAAAACCTAAATCAATTGTAATACACAATTTATCACCAAAATAGGGCATCATAAATATTTTCCGTCGATAATGGGATATAAGAATAAATTCTCTTACGCCTGGGACTTTGTGTATCAACCTACGAACCCCGATAAGGAGATATTATGTTTTTATTTACACTACATACTGCGAAACATTTCAATTGAAAAAACTATAGACCTTAAGGACAGAAGCAAAGAGTACATTTTAGCTTGACAGGTTATTAGCATGAAATCATATTGAATATCGCAGGTATAAACGTGCGGAAGACGGATGGCCTTTCAAGGAATGACAGTGACACAGGATTGGTAGGAATCCATTTTGCAGATCAACGTTATAACCTAAGAGCCCGTGATGGCCAGACCTTCCTTTAATTCTGAAGCGTGAAAATTCTTTCATGTGTATGTCTAACATAGGTAAGAATAACCCCCAAACATGAAACCTGGATCGTGGTTCCTTTGGGAGATAACAGGTAAAAGGTTGTTATCTCCCAAAGGAACCGCGATCCAGGTTTCATGTTTGGGGGTTATTCTTACCTATGTTAGACATACACATGAAAGAATTTTCACGCTAGTGAATTAAAGGAAGGTCTGGCCATCACAGGCTCTTGGTCTATTATTAAAGAAACTTGTAGAGGGATTATTGTTTACATTATGAAACTTAGCATGAAAGCGGTCTTTTGAGACCATTCGTAGTAGTTCGTAGAGATTTCGTAGCAGTTCGTAAAATTTCGTAGCAGTTAGACATCTGTGCTACGTAATTCTATAACAATGAAATCAATCTAAACTATAATATAGATATGGTCTGTATATCGACCATATTATATTACTATATAATATAAATATATCTATCTAAATGATATATAATAAAATACACAGATTACTCTCATTCTGATAAATATTCCTGAGTCACTTTAACTATACTCACGGCTCAAGCAATTTCAAAACAAGAAAATGCTTTTAGAAATTGTTCGCAACAATATCTTTCTGTCAAAGAAAATGCAAACACTAACGTCACTGAATTATACAATACAAGTTTCAACTGCAGTGTTGCTTCAAACTAATCTAAATGGTGAAGCCTTATAAACCTGCGATGCAAGTAGTGGCGGGTTCCTTTCCCGCGTCGGGCAAAAATTTGTTCCAAAAATATTTGGAGATAACTACTTTAGCCGCTTAATAGTTTAAAGTTTAAATAAATATGTTATACATTCGAAGGTAGGATACAGTCATTGTAGCGCAGTTAACAAGACTGGGAATGGTTAAACTGCGGTTTCAGACAGGTAACTGCCGGGTACCGCTAAAATTTAACGATACCACATTTGCATGTTGTGCGAATTCAGCAGTTCAAACTGGACAAAAGATACGCCGATTAAAACTTTCTTTAATTCATTCGTAGGCAACCACGTCGTCTCTTCTTTCCGGATTAAACTATTAAACACTATTTAAAACTATTCATGATTATTAATTGTTTTTACTTTAAAAATATGTGATTTATTTTATCCAGTGGATTAATGATTGATTTGAACTTTTTTGTATAGTTACCTACATGGCAAAATCAACGTAAATCATATTATTGGCAAGAGTGATAGGTACTTCTTTCTAAACAAATTTACGAAACAATTATTGTCTGTTGTTGTCTATGCATAAAATATTTTTTCTATAATACAAAAATTGCAAAAATAAATCAAAAATTACAATATTAAAGTGGTTATTGCAGCACCTACTGAAGGACGTACACTGCCATTCTGGCAGTGTACGTCCTTCAGAGGCAACGCCCTATATCTATAACAAATATTTAGCCCCGTGGTAAGCTTGAAGCTTGTGTTACGGGTGCTAGATTTCTGATATCTATATTTCACAGGAAATAAGACATATGGAACAATGTAGATATCTGTTAGAACTTCTTTTGAACTTCGCCTGCGGCAAGCTCGAGCTTCTACAAAGGCAGCGAGCAAAGATGTATGGTGTCTCATTGTGTAACTACCGCCATTTCTCTCGGCTTATCGGCTTGGCCCTTAAAACTACCCTGTAGGCAAGGGTTGACCCAGTATTTTTCGGTTTATTTTCTTAGCCGGCCCAATATTTGACAACAAAGGGCATTACAACATTCGCACGAAGAAATCTTTTTATCACATTTAGATTTGGGCTATCGGTGTTAAGTGGAAATACAAAATTCTCGATTTTATATTCTCATAGTTCTTAAATTTTACTTCTTGAATAAAAAAATAGATTTATTTTGGACATCATATAAAAATTAAGAGTACATATGACTTTTAGGTCCTTAGATTTTGTTAAAGAACAATACAGAATATTTAAGCAGGATATGAAACATGTATTTATTGTTACGTATTTCGACACGGGTATCTCGAAAAAAACTCAATCACGACACTTACAAGCGAGTTTAAAATAACAGTTAGTTGGCACAGTACACAATTCAATTTATTTATTAAAGTTTTGGAACAATGGGTTAAGGTTAGTTTTTACACAGAATAATGAATTCTAAGGCTCATGAAGCTCATGTACGATCAGCAACAAGACAACCAAAAAGGATGAGTTTATGAAAGCTCCTGAAAAAAGGTTGAGAGTGAAAGGTTTTCGGTGGTTGAAACCAGCTTCCAAACAATAAATTACTGGAAATGTCCACGGGAGTTTCATATTAAGTAGATGACGTGCGACTGCAGAGATGATGATGATTTACTCTACGCAAGATAACTGATTACCACTCACACAATTGCATTATGTAAGGAAGTAATAAGTAATATAATAATAAAATAATAAAAAAATAAATAAAATGATAAATAATAATAATAATAATAATATAATAAATAATATGATAATATTTCCTGTTAGCAGCATTTTATTTGTCGCAGTGACTTCCACCATACTCTAAGCAACATTATTAATGTATAATGAAGTTTTGTGTCTCATATGGGATAACTACTTAGGAACTTCTTTCACTGCACCACTTAAAACATAAGTATTATGGTATACATACTGGGCCGGTTGGCTAAGTGAGAGCACACTCTACTTTTATTCCGAAGGTCATGGGTTCAAACTCCGCCGCGCACCCCTGGACATAGATATAACTAGTCGCTCATAATTAGTGCGCAAGGATCAGTATTAAAGTGAGCAGAGTATGTTCAATTCCTTAAAGGGTGAAACTATTCTAACTTTAAATAAATATCGAGTAAGAAATATAGAAGTATTGAGAGAACCCTCTGTAACATCTGCAAACTTTCTGCACGATCAATTACAGCTTAAGATCTCAATTGTATTCAGTTCAAGTCTAACAGTTGGTTGCCACACTTTTCAATTAACAATTCCAAAAAGTTTGTAAAAAAAAACAAAAAATTGCAACTCATTTCCTTAATTATGAAAAGAAAATTTAATATGCTAATAAATTTGGCTGAGATCGTAAATGGAATGCTAAAGATATAACAATAAATTAAAATGAATTATTTGATGAATCTCAATTAGAGTTTTTAGCTTCTCAAGATAAGGGTATAGTCGTAAAGATAAAATACAATCTTACCCAAGACATCACAACATAAATTCAAATTGGAGTTCTTAATTCAATTTTTTTGAAGATCTAACATAAAATCTCATAACAAAACAAACAAATAATTCGGTTTTATTTTTGTTCTGTCTCATTTTAACATTTAAGTGGATCGAAAATAGCATACATCATTAGCTAGCTCTGGACCTTGTGATTAGCGCAAGATATCTGATATAGGTACTTACAATACACTACATCGATAGATATTATTACACAGAAAATACACAAAACCAAATATTTCGTTTTTAAATGCTTAATAACCTAAGCAGGGATACAACCGCCAACCAAAAAAAAACCCGTACATAAAAACTTAAATTTTAGTATAAATAATGGATAAGAATATATAGGGCAATGTTTATCCATATGTTGTATTATTTAATTACGTACCAAGTAATCCCAATTTATTAAATTACGCATTGTTGTAGAATATTTGACTAGCGTTAAATAATCAACACAGGCTTAAACATACTAAATATTCGAGTATTTGCTTTCTGATCCGATCCCAATGATCCTATCCTCTGAATAAATATACTAAATCCATAATGTAGATTGTTTTAATGATAGAAACCGGCGTATCTTTCCTGCAATTATCTCCCTATTTATGAGCGGAAAGTGTCAACCTCGGGAAGCACGGTCTCCGTTACAAATAGGGTTGCCGCTCTCCGATAAAACTGATCAATCAAAGCAGTAAAAATGAACAACACTGCAATCCGGAACTAGGTCTGAATAAAGACCAATTTTGTTCGACTTCTGTGGCGCAGCGGGAAAAGATCCACCTGCGACGCAAGGGGTTAGGAGTTTGATTACCGCCTTGGGATGAAATTTTGTACGATTTAATAAATAAATAAAAAGATCGAATTGATTGCAAATAGTGGAATCACAATTTTTTCGTCTTGAAAAATTATGTGTGCTTTATAAACACGTGCTCTAAAGTTGAAAACATCGTGAGGAAACCGGCATGTTCTTACAACTTTGAAAGTTTTAAAAATATGACATAACTTTCAAACATTCAAAGTTTCAAAAATGATATAAGGCATTGTCTTGTGTCATTCACCAATCTCTCTCGTCAAGAGAGAAGCCCCTGTGTGGGAACATAAATAGGGGTGTATGTTTTATCGGAGATCCAGAATACATGCTAATAATTTTCACCAATGGGGATTCTGTGCGATCGGATTAAATTATATCACATTGTGGCAACTTACCACAATCATTAATTATCCATTATAGAACTCCGGTGTGGTAACCCTAGCTACAGAGTTTTCATTTCAGAGTATTATTAAAGCTACTAATCAGTTTGAGTTGGAAACATGATATATTGAAGAGAAAGGGTTAATTAAAACTTATTATGCGTCCCTTATCCTCTTTCGTAACATGAATGTTTTTTTATTAAATTTTATGCAACTTTTCTGAACTCTAGTCCTTAATTATTAAAATTACATAGAAAAGTTTAAAATTTTTACTTAATTAAGGCTTTTCAATTAACTACCTAAGCAATTTTGTCATGTATTAATCAAACAAGATAAAAATAAAAGCTTCAACAGATAAACTTAAACCAGTTCGACGAACATACCGCTTATTCAAGCGAAAACAAATTACTGAAACTTTCAAAGAATTCCATTCCCGAAGGCGGTCACTGCAAAAACTTATCGAACTAATTTCCTTTGACACTTTTAACGATTTTCCAATTAATTCAAGTACGACTCAACTATCTCGAGATCTCCTTGAGCCGAGACTGTCGCAGAGTGCACCAAGATATACCGAGTGGATGCTCCACTCTAGAGCCGCCTCGAGTTTTTTAAGACCAGCCCGTAGATTGGCGGTTAAACCGCATGATTCCATAGTTGAAAATTAAAAATTCTTTTATTTATATTGCAGTTACTTTCTTAGCTACTGCGATGCTTGAGAGATAATTTGAATGCCCGTGATATATCTATACTAATTTTCAAATCTGTAAGGGTATGTATGTATGCCATAACTCTTAAATGAATGATCGAAATTTAATTAGATTTGATAGATAAATAACTCGTAATAGGTATGAGTTTTGGGGTTGAGTGGCATAAGCCATTTACACAGGATATACTATTTTAATTCTTACTAAAGTTATGATAAGACGTGTTCCCCTTTCAAACATAATTTAACGCGGACGAAATCGCGAGCACCTCTACTTATTTATATAGATAATTCGAAGTCTAACTCCTAACTATATCTTTTAACATCGTCAACAAACACTAAAATGCGCTAAATTTAGGACCTTTACAAGTCTAGTCTAGCATTAATGCGTTGATTGATAATTCAATTTTGATGTCAACAGCCCTGAGTTAATTGGATTTAATTATCCAAAATAGCACCCGATTGTTCCAATCTACAGTCCTGGAGATAATATAATTAATTTGGTGCAGTCCATTATCGAAATACAATGACTTCTGTGGCGCAGCGGGCGAAGGTCCGCCTGCGATGAATGAAGTTTCAGGTTCAATTCCTGCCTCGGTTCAAAAAAAATACGATCTGGGTCTAATAAATGTAAGAAAAATGTCTATCTATGTATATAAAATTAAGTATATGACACTCAGTCATTCATTATCGAAATCATTATCGAAAGGTTTAAAAATTGAACTCTACGGGACTGAATTGTTTAGTGGGCATTTGATAGATCAACAAATAATATTTTTGCCTGGTAAAATCCAGTGTCAGTCAGAAACCTTATATAAGTCAAAATTCATGCAAATATCCAGAGAGTTCAATGCATATTTATTTCAATCCTGGTATGATTGCTAACGACTAAAGCGAAAGCGTATGCAATTTACGGAGGATTATGTCGGAAAACTCGCATAATTCAACAAAGCGCTCATTCGTTTCGTAGATACTCTTTTATAGAGGTGTATAAAATATTAATCAATTTTTAATAACAATATTTACAGAAAATTCAGAACATAATAAGAAGACCTATAATGGGTTCTGATAAAGAGGCCCATAGCCCGAAGTGATGGTGATGAATAATAATTATAAATGCAAAAACTGCATCAGTCATTTTCCAGGCCCCGTCTTTCAAAGACATTGGATAGGTACTTCAAATATTGACGAATTTTGACCCATCAATCTCCCTGGTTGCAAACTTTATATCACAACGCTGATTGTACGAAAGCTTTCATAAATCCTAAGCATTCTAAACCATAAAGATTTCCAAGTAGCACTTCAATCCTCTACGGTTCGTTTACGGTGTCATTATTTACTCTGTGGCAGTTTTTAATGGTGTTATTATCGCTTCTGCCTTTAACAGGTGAGGTATATTTTTGCATATTTTGGATGCTCTTAGTCACAGTGTAAATGGTGTACGGGCCATTCGTATAACAACATTTGATGTGTTAAGTTTAAAAACTGGGTAACGATTCTTTGGAATTGTTTGACGTTCGCATTATGGTGG
Organism: Chloroclystis v-ata; assembly: GCA_963691955.1. Classification (NCBI taxonomy): domain Eukaryota; kingdom Metazoa; phylum Arthropoda; class Insecta; order Lepidoptera; family Geometridae; genus Chloroclystis; species Chloroclystis v-ata. The sequence goes on from OY829905.1 coordinate 12,486,618, forward strand.
ATTTATATATTAGCCATCGTCCAATACATAATAAATATTATTTTATAAAGTAGCATTTGTATCATTTTATATTATTTTGTAACACCTGATTCTACAAGGTAAGGCGATATTAGCAAAAGCTAATTTAAGTTTCAACCGTAAAAGTGCAATAGTTAAGTTTCGCAGTAACATTAGTTTGTTACTAACCGGTAACATTGTAGACACCTTATGCCTTCTGCGGATGTATTAAGTAGTTCACTCAAAGTTCTTATGAGTATAAGTTAAATTGTGATTAAATCAGTTATGTCTGGGAACGTAAATAGGGGTTCTATTTACGTTCCCACTGCTGGGATACAGGGACTTCTCTATTGTATGTTGTTTTTATTTTCCCATGTTATTAATCAACTGTTTAGGCTGGGTGTTGTATAATAAAATATCTACCTATGTTATAACCCATAATGTCTATCTGATATCTAGTACCTCCACGTAACAGCCATCGTTACACTTCTTCAAATGTTGGTTACTGATAATAACAAGAGGCACAATAAACAATAACACCATTTTAATAAAAAAAAGTCGCAATTTTCCCGCACCTTTTGTATTTGGGCTACGCTAAGCCACATTTAATTTATGACTGACGCAGGTTACCCTCTGAACGAATCAAAATAAAGTGATTTTATATTTATTATTAATAGGCATCAAGTTTTTTTTATTTATGCCGTCTAATCTAAAAGATTAATTGGATCCGTCGATAAATGCTATTTAATGCGTATTCGAATTATATGACAAATAAAGAAATACTTAAGAGATTAGGCCTTAATTCACCATGCTGGCCAAGTGCGGGTTGGTGAATGACACTGATAACACGATGTTTGCCTTCACCGTAACAGCACGTGTTTTTAAAAACACACTTCGGCATATTTTCAAGAAGAACAATAAATCAGAGAGGTTTGATCCCACGACCTTCGACGGAATGAAAGACGAGTGTGTCCCCACGGTGCCAACTCGGCTCCACAAACGTAAACACGAGTATTCGTAAGTTATACTAGGCACCAAGTTCCACATGTCAAGTGTTCCCAGTCGTACCTACTCTCTGATTGATAAGTTCAACAAACTTACTGTAGTTATGAGATAAACTTTGGAGGCTTTACGGTACTTGATTTATGCATTCACACCTCGTTATTGGAATAGTTTGGTTGGACGTGTTATTGATGTTTGCAAGACTTTTACATCCTTACTCATGGACGAATGTTCCAATGGATGGTGTTTTTTCACGTAAAACTACATAATAAGTTTTGTTGATACATTACAATACATATTAGATTATTTACAACACAGTGACCATTGAACTGATATTTTTTAATATTCAGCCACGACTGTAATAAACACAAAAATATATATAAGTACAAGAGTTCCGAGTTCACAACTTTATAAAAATTGATAATCTGAATAAAACTAAAATATCAACACAAAAATGTTCCGGCATAACCCGTGATCAAAAAACATCGAACCCTCAGAGAACCTCATAACGAAGGATAATGAAAATAGCGTAAGTAAAATAAACAATATTCGCTTTGTTCAATTCACAGATAACGCGATATGAGTGGATAATAGTTCCTCTGGCACAACAATGGCCACTCGAATGAGGAAGTTTCGCAGATAGCAGAGACTTGAGTCGAAGTAGAGGTAAGTAAAGGCCAGATTTCAAAGCTTATTTTGATACGGCTCTGTTAGTGTAGCGGTGTTAAAAGATATTCTAGGAATGTGACAATTAAGTCTATTTAGTCAGTTTGTGTCGTACACTACAACCACACGGTTAACGTACACATCAGACGTCCACCAACAGATGATCTGGTCAAAGCTGCCAGTATCGATCTAAGCCGCATCCGAACGAAGCCTATAATCACTAGTGGACGTCAGATGGCTGAAATGATGATGGATGATCTATCGACCTTCTTGTGTAATTATATCCTCAGTTGAAATTTTTATTCATGCTTCGCGTATGCTGATTACACCTCCTAATACATAAAGGTTTGAAATGTACAGCGTTAGAGATTGTGTTAGCATTATTACAGAGCGTTGAGTGTCCGGTCCCTAATTTTCTACGTGTGCCGACACAGCGATTGTAAAAGTACCTGAGCCATGATTTTGTTTTTGTTTTTCCAGTTTTCACAAACTTAAAATATAATGATCGTTCAAAAATTAGCTTTAACCCACGTATTTGCCCGCGTTAAGATAAAATTATCCTGTTAATAAGTATTATTTTAAATTATAATTTATATTATTGTTATATAAGCTTAATTAAAATTAATTTAATAGTTTAGAAGTGAAAGAGTAACAAACACACATCCATATTCGAAATGTTTTGAGTTTATAATATACGGATTGATAATTATAGTAAAAGAAATAAACGTCTATAGCTTAAATCGTGTTAAATGCTTTTTGAATCTTCATAGTTAGTTGTAGATATTATCCTCTCATAAAAAACGTACAGATAAACATACCTGACGTACCTTAACAATTCTAGATATAATAAAATAAAATAAAATAAAAAATAAAAATAAAATAAAAATAAAATAAAATAAAATAAAATAAAATAAAATAAAATAAAATAAAATAAAATAAAATAAAATAAAATAAAATAAAATAAAATAAAAAAGCCTTTTATTCTAATGAAGTTTACATCTTTTCTTATAAGGTACTATCTATACTATTCTTCAACAGTCGCCTTAACGGCGTAGGCCTCCCCTAACTTCCTCCAGACTTCTCTATCCCGCGCCTTCGTCATCCACATTGGTCCGGCTATTTTGTATAGGATATCTCTCCATCTTCTTTTCGGTCTCCCTTGTTTTCTTTTCATTCCTAAAGGTATCCATTCTGTTGACCGTTTTGTCCATTTTGCATTGTTCATCCTACATACATGTCCGGCCCAGCTCCATTTCAGATGTCTTATTCTTGCTTTTATGTCAGTTAGTTTTGTCTTCTTTCTGATGGTGGTATTTTTAATTCTATCCGATACTTTAATTCCTAACATACTTCTCTCCATTTTTCTTTGACAGATTGCTAAGGATTCCTCATCTTCTCGTCTTAACGCCCACGTTTGACATCCATATGTCAAGCATGGGAGGATCGCTACATCGAATACCTTTTTCTTGATCTTGATATTGATCTCTTTATTTTTCATAATTTCTTTGAGGCCCCAATACTTCTTCCAAGCTAGAGCTATTCGGCGTTGTATGTCGTTCCTAGTCGCGCTGACGAAAGATACAAGTTGTCCGAGATAAATATATTCTGTTACATACTCTATTTTTTGGTTCTGAAAGACAACATCTTCGTAGATACTGTTGGTAATGATTTTGGTTTTGGATAAATTCATGAGTAATCCTACTCGCTTGCTTTCTGATGCCAGTTCTGTTATCATACTTTGGAGTTCTGTTGTGCATGTTGCGAATAAAACTATATCGTCGGCGAAACGTAAGTGACTTAGCAGTTCTCCGTCGATACTCACTCCTCGGGTTTCCCAATTTAGCCGCCGAAAGACTGATTCGAGTACAGCTGTAAAAATCTTCGGACTATATTTCTGTTATAAAATATGAATGAATATCATTTATATAACTTCTCAAAGGAAAAGTTTTGTCCTGAAGATTATATTGAATAGAAGTAAAACAATATTTTGCATAATCTTAGAGCTTCTCGTAATGTGGAAAAAATTCAGCTAAGTTTAAAAAAGATCAAACGTAAAACTAGAAAATACGCGAGCTTCACATAATTGGCAAAGAAGCTAATTGAAATCCAAAGCAACAAAGTTACTTAAACGAAGTTGTGGAAGTTCCACACTGAATACTAATACCTTTTTGGCACAAAGACCACATTTTATTACAATGCTGCATGTTGATGCTCAATGGAATAGAATTCCACACATGATGGTTATAAATAATTGAAACAGGCTGCGGATAGCAACCGTATGTTTCGGTTTTAGTAACGATAGAATATTGACATGAAAGTTGATGGAATTTAACGCGTGTGGTAGTTTATGCCGACTGGGCGTTTAAATGTTTCAGAAGGGATTTCTGTATAGTAGAGACAAGTAAATTAGTTCATAATTATACTTAAAAATAAACTAGATCAACCTTTCCCATTATTGCAATATTAAAATTTTGATTATGAATACTGATGTAACTTATTTTATATTCACAATTTTTTTTAAAAAAGCATTAAATAGTATTGTGGAACTCGTTACTGATAGTTGTAAAACATTATAATGATAACATTACTATAACACATCTTGCATTTACCAGAAATAAGAGGAAAGCTATGATCTAGGTGCTAAGAAAAAATAAGAGTAGAAAAACACTCACCTATCGTAGTCAGCGCCAACGTACACCAATAGTAACTTTGCAAATATTGTTTCACCACATCAGCCGTCTCAGTGTCATGATACACCCAGTTTTTACTACCGAAACCATTGTTTTTATATATTATATGGTACAAGCACCCATTCCAATGGAATATCACTAATAGATAATGTATTAAACTCGTCGATCTAAACAGATTTGGGTAGTTCGTGTGCCGTTCCGTGCGGTCCATGAAGGCCCAGAAGCGGTATATTTTCACAAGGCGGAACGATCTCAGTATTGAATTGAATCCGATGGATAGATACAGGAAGTCCAGTGGTAGAAGACAGAGGCAGTCTATGTAGAACGTCGTGGAGTTCATGTAGTGGGCTCGGAGCTTCGCCGTGTCCGTCTGGAGCACCCCGTCTTCTAAGTAGCCGGTGCGAAAGTGGAAGACTATGTCGGCCAGATATAGGAAGTCTGAGAAGTAGTCTAGACAGAACCAGACTATTATTGTTTCTCCTGCAACAAAAATAATCACGATAAATCTTACAATTTCAGTACATTTTATTAACCCTATAAAGCTAACGTTCGTCATTTTTGCACACATCGGAAGAATATCGTCTTGTAACTTTCCAACAGTTACAACTACGGATTTGAGGTTTCGTGCCAACTAAGAGACTGTTAGACTGCATCGGATGGTGGTCGCCTCTAACAGGTAAGTTGCTTAGTTTTGGAGATAAATGACAACGAAGAACTTCCACAGTTGCTAAATTCCCAATGGTGGTGAACATTCGATTGGTATTTTGACCAACGTGTGTTCAAAAATTATGAAGATCAATGTTTTATTTCTACAAATGTAAAAAAAAACTATAATTTTCTGATGTTTTTTGCCTTATTCGTAGTTTATAAGATGTGTGATTTTGCTCTCGAAAAAGTGGTGCCATATGTTATTCGTGTTTATAGTGCCTTAATGGTTTAATATATGGATTTTTGTGATAAATATCTTTCATTTATATTCTATATTTCTTGAAAATACAATAAATCCATATAAAAATATAACACACTTTATAATATGGTTCATTTTAAAATGATCGTCAAAATTACGAATGGTTAGCTTATCAAGGTAGTTTAAGAACGTTAGCTTTGTAGGGTTAAGAAATATTTTAACAAGTCTAGTGGTACACAAATCCCTATAAGTTCTTGACAATACAGAGAGGTGGTACCATTCGGTCATTGTTATTTCGGTTCGTTTAAATTAAACTTATTCACTAGTACGCGTTAGAATAATAATAAAAGTTTCAGCAAACTTAATCGAAATTTCCATTTTATTTATGAAGTTTCACAAACAAATTGCGCATCGAGACGAGACATTAGTGGTTAATTTACTCCAGCTCCGAGTCACTGGGGCGACTATCCGCAAGTTTAATTAAAAGTCCAATTAAATTATTTGATCTTAGGTTGCAGTTGTGGAAAAAAGCGCCTGCAAACAGAGTTGCGAGTGGAAATACAATTACATAGCCAACGGTAAACCCATCGCACTGCGACTTCTCGGTAATAGAATTGAACCGGCAGAAAACCAATCCATGGAAACTGTTATATTTACAAAGTATTACGAAACAAAGTCTCTTGCGCTTGATTTTCTGAAAATGCAGTTTTGGTAAGCCAGTCGCGTCCGTGCAAGTTTATGCATTTGATGAGAGTGCTGAGTTTATAAAATTGAATTTATAAGTGGCAATTTCTTAAGAGAACGCGGTGATTCTAGAAGGCTTTATTTTTAAATTTGAACTTTTGACCTGATGGTTGAATAAAATAGGTAAATATATTAATTTGGATAACTTGCAAAATAAGAAACTTTGGGTAGGAGCGGAATTGTCATTATTCATCTACAACGTAAAACATTGAGATTTTTAAGGTAAATTTTCGATTGTCTTTAATTATTATAATTATTCCGATCGAAACTTTTAAACAAAAATTTATGCCGTATCTATATCACACAAATAAAAAACTATTTTGTGGAATAGCTGAAAAATAAATGCAAGGGTTATTCCTGTAAATTGCATACAAATAAAGCAATCTGCTTTAAGCTAGAAGAAACGACTCCTGCTACAAAACTAGTCCGAAACTTGGATAGATTATTGTGTTGAAACTAGCCAAGAAAAGCTAAAGCTTTCGTCAAGTAATTCAGTTTTTGTGCAAGTATTCGTGCAGTTCTCGGCATAGCGCCGATCCCCGCTAATCTTACTTTCTATCTAAATGGGAGACGTGTCTTTTGCATAAGCCTCGCAGTCAAAATTGGATTTTTATCCTTTTAAGCACTTCCACTTGAGTTTTGAAGCAAAAAGAGCCAATTGGTTGTTGATATTAAGATAGGAAACAGTTTTTCTAACGCTCTGTACTGAAATAAACATTTATTTTATTTCTGTAGGGTATGACACAGTAAGAAAGTTGGTACACTTCCCGAGTTATTCGTCATCTCGCCCGAAAAAAACTCGCACGATCGGGCGACTTGGCACCTTTCGAATTTAAATGATATTCCTTTCGTCAACTCGCCCGACCATAAAAATATGAGTAACTATGTACAGTCAACGACTGAAATCCTTCTTAAAAACGTTTTATGATTGGACTTAAACTAAAACAAAATGTAATTGTAACATTATTTTAGTTATATTTAAAAATCAACATCTTATAATACAAAAGCATAATATAATACACCAAATAAAAATCAACGTCGAAAAATAAAATTAAGTAAGTATATAATTATTCACAGAAGGTCTTGGACTTATTAGATATCTAAGTATAAAAATACAACCAAGAAAATATTTAGCGTGTTATTAACTAGATAAAGACATTAAAAAATAAAATCAACAATTATTACAAAAGAATTCGCCTTGTCATCACCTAAGCATAAAAATGTAATCAACAATATCACGAAACATTTGGCGTGCTATTACCTAAGTATAAAAATAAAATAACCATCAATATCATATAAATTGCTTAATGCATGTTGCAGTTTTAATATTGCGCGGGCGCAGTAAGGGACGCTTAAGGGAAGACTGACTGACGTCACTAAGATGCGCCACGATTTAGATAAAAAGAAAGAGATAGCGCTATACTTTTGTTTAGTTTCAATTTTTTTACCTGACTGTACCTACTTTGTTCGAGCGTGCAAGTTGACGATAGACATATTAGGTAAATACGAAACGGGCGAGTTGACGAAAGAAATATCATTTAAATTCGAAAGGTGCCAAGTCGCCCGATCGTGCGAGTTTCTTTCGGGCGAGATGACGAACAACTCCACTTCCCAGCTAAAGAATTGAGAATGTTGTAATATTTTTTTGCGGAATTGCTTGCGTAATAATATTTTTTTTTTCAATTATATGGAACTTTAAATCGTACCATTTAATTAAAACACTTAAATAGCGGTATTTCCTTGTATAATGGGGATATACATTATTATTGTAAAAACAATATTATTAAAATATTTTATGCGTTTTAATCACAGAAAATCTGTGGTTTCAATAAACTAGACACAAATTGACACAATCCAAATTACTAACAAAATAAATGAGAGATCGTAAGACGGTTGAATCCTGTGTATGACAACTCTTTGGATTGCATTTATTCAATAAATACTTCTAAAATCAGTAACTTTAAATTTGTTGAAATAAGGCCTATACATTTTTGTAAAAGAGTTAAGGATTTTCGACGCGTACACTGTACAATCGGAGTTCGCAGAACGTTTTCACAGTAATTGCTACAAAGCCGGGATACGAAGAAAGTAGAATTGCCGACAAACATAAATCAAGTGGAAGAAAGCTCTTCTAATTAAGCAAAAATGCGTGTCATTGAACTTATTTCTCATCCCCAGTTTTGCATTTGGTATATTTTTGCAATATTTACAGTTTTTTAGGGATATAATGTACTGAAACCATTTTATACCAAATCCCCCAAGACTTCTACTATGCCTTTAGTAAGGGGTATTGTATTAAGGGTTGTTAAGACCAAAATATTGAATAATAACACGGAAGGATAAACTTACCATTGATTTCTTGAAACGCGAACCTATAGACTATGACCCATAGATTGTAGAGGAATGCCAGCGAGACGACCATAGACCAGTAGTAGCAGAGCCGCCCTGCGGGGTCGAAGACGAACGACCAGCCGGTCCTACTGAGGCGGCCGCTGGCGTACGTCGATCGTCTTCTCAATCCGCCTCTGCTACAGCTGTTGGAGAAAAAAAAGAGTAATTAGTTTTTAAAAAGAAGCATAACTTTTCATAAGTTACTAGGAACTTTTTTGAAGGAACGCAGAGTCGCGTCCTCGGATATGAGTTGTTACTTGACTATGTTTATTTTTATATTAACAGAAATAAGAGATATCGCCACTATTACTTGACTATGTTGTAAAACAACCTTTTATCATCATTCTTGAATAATATCTACAGAATTCGCAAAGTGGGACCTAACATCTATTTCATTTCATCTCTAAAGATAGAAAATACGGTCTTATCATGTTACTAAAACAAAAGAAATGCTGTAAAAATGTTCACTTATTTTTATTGTCGTTTCAGTACAATTCACTATCAAATTCTACCTTTGATAGGTATCCTAGAAATAAAGATCTACGGTTGGTAGTAATGGGATATCTTTGTGTACCGTTGAGACAAATTCACTTCGGTTTCGTATACAATCATTGACAAGTTTTCTTAAACATCATTTCTTATATAGTTTTCCGTTCACGGTATGAGATTAAGTAACAGATAGAAGGTTTTCTAAAACTATATTGCTAAAGTAAAGTAAATACTTCCAAAGGGACTACTCTATTTATTATTATGTGCTGTTTTTTAACTAGGTCAAGATTTTGTACTACACGAGTAGAGAAAGTACTAAAATGTTATAAGCAGGTTAGTAGATGACAGATAGTTGTCCTAATATTGACACCTGGCGAACGCCTTATCTTCGTAGTAGTATTGTTCTAGCCGTGTCAGCGGTACAATGGTAGATGGAATCTATCGCGTGATATATTGTTCGGCTGATAGATCTTGATTCGACTTGTCAGTTGTACTCGTCAGAGTAATGAATGAAAATATGAACGAGACTGCTGATGTCAAACTTTGAGACAGATTTACTCGTTATTAATGAAATGGGTTTTAAATATTCTAAAAATATAAAAGTACCTACCGAATCCAAAGGTAATTCAACTTGTAAAATATGTGACACAACTTTTGGAATATTTAAAAAAATTGTCCCACATGGCCGTGGTTAACAAACGTTAAATACTTCACTGCTCAAATACCAATTATTTAATCATCAAACAAAATAAATACTAATCAAACAGATCAGATTTTATCACAATATATTTGATGAAATTGATGACAAACCAAATAGACCCATTGTCTAAGAAGTTAGGGCGTAAACATAAAGATAAAAAAAAATTCATACAAGAACTGCACTTGTCGCCACAATTGAACTAGCCTGTTTTGCATAATTAGGCTAATAGAAATCTGCCCTTAACCAGCATGGATCCAATATGGGTTCTGCCTAAGCCAATAGTTACAATATAAATTCTACTACCATTGAACACTCAGCACAGCCGTGCGGCTGTGGAATGCTCTACCGGAGAGTATAAGGAAGGCTCAATCGTTATGTGTCTTTAAAACACGTGTAAAGGAATTTTATTTGTCTGAGAACAGCTAAATTTTACTTTATTGTTATTAGTATGTACTTATTTATTTATTTACTATATTATTTAGTCTATAGTAGGTATTATTATCTATTTAATTATATGTATTTTATGTATTATATATACATATATATATATTATATATTATTATATAAGTATTATATAGATTAGTATATTATTGTAAGTATTAGTACACCCCTGTCTTACTTAAATACCATCTCTCTTTTCCATCCAAAGGTTGCCTGGAAGAGATCGCTCTTTAGCGATAAGGCCGCCCATTGTACGTGTCTCTTTTTGTGTTTTATTTGTGTGTTGTGTTATTGGTGTACAATAAAGTGTTTTGATTTGATTTGATTTGATTTGATTTGATTGAATACTGTCCAAACATTGGAATATCTAGATTGATCTATATAATATCGGTATTCAATTCGTTAACATAACGCATACATATCTATGCTAAACAAGGCTACCAACCGCAAGCCAAATTAGACCCCGTAAGGATCCCTTCATGATAAGAATTTATATGGGGAAACGGACGGGCTTAAAAATGCTAAAGGGTGCATGCTATAAATTGAGGTACGCCACATAGAGGGACAGATAAATGAGGCCTTGTGGCCGTGATGCGACAATGGCCGAACGCTTGAAAATCTGAAGTGAAAATCGCAATATATTCCGCCACGCGGCTTCGGCTTCGGCCGGTATTTATATTTTTCTCAATAAGTACTTTTTTTCTTACGAGCCACCGTTTCTGAGATATAACGATTCAAAAAGTTATAAAAGTTGGCATGCACAAATTGTCGAGGCCGGTCGTGCTCTAATATTGAATCACAAACAATGGAGGATTCGATTGATTCCGACGAAGTATCGTGGGATACATCGCTATTGACGCAATTTAATAACTTTTTAAACATTTTATTTCATTTTGAAAACAACTTTTATAACTTTTTGAATCGTTACTTGTAAGAAAAAAAGTATTGATACATTTTCTAGATAATTTTATGATCTACAATTTGTTCTAAGGTACTTTTATGATAAAACCTACAGTTTTGCTGAAAATCGCGAAGAACTCATTTTTTTTACCTTTGACCTTGGATAAAATTTTTTCCTTACAGGGGAATGATGGGGAACTTCTAGACATTGTTTATAATTACCTATGTTTTGAACAATTTCACAGAAATTCAGCTTGTTGGGACTTTATGTAACTTCGAATGTCTAAATTGACTGGACTATAGACTGAATATTTGTGTTTGAACATGAAACGGGTAACATACCATGATTTAATTGTTTTTGAGTTTTCCGATATTTCGACACTGTTGCAAGCGCCATGTTCACGGACAAACTGATGACACCGGTGGGGCGGCGGGTAGGCAGACCGTTATTGACAAACGAAACGAAATATAGTTAAAAACCATGATAGTTTAAAAAGTTATATCGTGAATATTTGTGTTTCAAATCAACGTAAAACAATACAATTAGCTATTTTAAACCCAAGAACGCCTACAAATAAATCACTCGAACGATTTCATCACATCATTTCGATTCTCCGTTTGCACAAAATGGAAATCAATTATTATTTGCGCCTATGTGCATGTGCCCTTAGAGATCGGTCGCTGTTTGCATTAGTAGATTGTTTGTTAACTGATTGGGCTAAGAGGCACGGAGGTGTGTGATTGTGCCAGAATAATTGAGTAACCGCGTAAGCCGCAATGTTATTGATGAGCCTTCTAGAATTTGGTTTCATAGATCAGAATTCAGTGACCTATAGCTATATATACGGAGCTCTTTACAGATTATTATGCACCCTGTGTTTGGGAAAATGCGGATGGCGCCGTTCTAAGAATACTTTACCCCGACTTCGAACCAACCAAAGGATTTATAATATATACTATGAGACGGGCTGCAGTAATTTAGTAAAGTTTCTATTTATGAAACTGTATGCCGATCTTGAATCCTAGCTCATCATTGCCAGTTTACGAGTGTCGCGATACAATTTATTTCTAAAAGTAGAATAACTTGAAGAAACAAAGTCTGTTTTATATTCCTAAAGCATTGCAATCCTGGCACAGAACACAAATCTTTACGAAAGGGAATTCCGTCACCTATATGACAGCAGAGAAAATGTTCTTTATCTCTGAAACAGTGATGTTCCATTCCTATTCTCAAGAATGTAAGGTTTATTTTACTTTGCACTGGGGTCGTCTGCTTTTGTTATGTGTATGTATAAACAGGTGTATATAACCGAACGGGCTGGATTGTTAGGTAAGCCTCGGTATTGCGGTCCCTACAATGTCAGATTCATTATCTTGGACTGACGTGGAGAGACTGATAGGGCGTGTTGTTGAATTAGTGCTTTAGGTTAAGGTATCCTGCTGTCTTTAAATGTAGATGATGAAAAGTAGTCTGTGTAAGTGTTTATAAAAGGAATGAGTTTGCTAGGTAGAATAGCAAGAAAATAAACTGCAAGTAAGTCCTTGAAGTTTAATTTAATTCGTCTTATATTTACTTCATTAGAAGTGATGATGAGAGAGCAAATGGTTGGCCTTTAAAATTTAAAACGCTGATAGTGATAGGATAAACTTTTGTACATGATGCCAATTTATCGTATCTAAACCAAATCGGGGGAAAACGGACCGGGCGAATATGGGACTGGGTGAGAACGAACCGAACCCTCTGTACTTGCTGTCAATTTAATTTATTTTTTAGCTGAGGAATGTTTAGTAGAAAATCTTCTAAAATCTAATACCTTTTTTTATACAAATTACAATTTTATATTTGGTACCTTATCATAAAATTATCCTTGTCATTTTGCGACAAGAAAAGCTCAACTCCGAAAACTCCATGAATATATAAAAAATATTTTTAAAGTTATTAATGGGCTCAATGTCGGTCCATGGGAGCCATAAAAATGTTCGGGCAACATCATTAGTCCCCTGGTGCAAATAAACTTTGAATAGTTAACAATGGACTGTCAAGAATAGCCTGGCCAGCAAAGGCAGGCTTTGTAGTGTTAACTTATAAACTGCAGTCAATGGCGGATCTAGCCAATTAGAAGTTCTGGACTAACTAAACTAGTCAAACTAGATGCATTGTAAAATGTTTGATTGGTTTGAGGAACCTAAATACACCGATATGCTGTATTTGACTTTTTCACGGTAGCAGTAAAAGTAACTTTATGATTTCTTCATAAAAATCTTCGACATCATTTGTCATATATTATCTATCTACCATTTGAAAATACATGAGACATCTCTTGAACTACCTAGATAGAATCTATTTCGCCTCGATATCAGTTAGAACTGGTCTAAATCTATGATTGATTTGCGGATTGTGGTAAGCAAATTGTCTCCGTTTATCGTCTCAGGTCACCTTCCGCTTACTCAACCATGATAATCATACCATGTTATATCATCAGTTTAGGAGCAAGTGACATGACCATATTGATAGTTTGATTGGAATCGTCATAAAAATAGTTTGTTACCAAATCAATATAAAATCTAAAATGAAATCAGTATAAAATTATAAGACAGATAACATCCGTAGAAAACACCCAGAATACTGGCAAAATATATCTATAATGTAATGTACAAACATTTGTCTTGTGGCAGGAATCGAACTCGCGTCACAGCGCTTCTCGCCCGTTACTCCTTTTACTAGTCCTTTACCAATCAAAAATCCGAAACTCGTTCAAAGATCGGTCCATTAAAAACTAATAAAAAACCTTTGATAAGTTTTATGTATCAAAACTAATAAAGTTATTAAAGTTGATAATTTTCTAATTTATGCAGAATAATCTACAACAGAGTTTGTAGAAAACAAGTGAATAATGCAATTAAAACTTATCTGGTGAATAATTTGCCCGTATCCTTAATTTGGTCGCAGATATAATTGGACTGGGATAACATTTAGATTAAATAATTAGAGCGAGCCAAGTCGTATATTTTGTTCAATTAGTGTTCGGCGGTCAAGATTTTTCACTAATTCTTATAAATCACTTAATTATTTAATTATACCATTTTTGCTCATGCATTTAAACTAAAGTCTCAGAACGGTACATTACCGGACAAAATTAAATGATTAATTCTTTGTTATAAACAATAAGATTTACAATACTACACATTATAGAAAAGCATTGTAATTATGTGTCTCACTGCGCTCTAAAACGTTATCTCAATCTCAAAATGTAGCTTTGATGTAAGGTGTGGTTTCTTCTTCTTCCTCGGTCACTCTCTGCTCGGGTTCGCGACCACGTACAAACAATTACTCACTAAACTACTCCTTAATAAAGCGGCTACGTCATAAGCCCAGATAACAAGAATACTCAAGGGCTAAACTTAACATGGATAAGGTTTTACGTTTTGAATACTTTTCAGAAACGAAACAAAAAATCTTTTAGAACATTTATTTCTTTGACGACCTTTGTGGCGCAGCGGGCGTAGGTTTGCCTGCAGGATGTCACGCGGCTATGTATGTAAAAAAATAACTTTATTCAAAATATACCCATACCACAGCTTCGATCTAACCACAAGGCTATTGTGAATTGTCCAGTAACATTTATTTTTTATTATTAATCTGTCAGAAAACTGTTTACTAGATTATACAAATATTTACCACGCCTATTACGAATAGATGTTCAATTTGGCAAATACAAGTTTACGTAAAGGTACGGCTGTGTTTGGTAATTTAATTACGAGGCAACGCAGAGGCTCGTTCGGTCCGTGAAATTCTACGGGCATTCAATTATGCCGCGGTTTTGCTTGTTAGTTTTAGACAAACTTTTTATTTACTCTTCTAATTAAAATAGGTTACATTTATAGTTTTACAAATTGAGAACCACTAATTAGGTTTGCATTGATTAGCATTTATGGAATGCATTATATCGTTTTTAGTAACAAAACGTAAATAATCTTATTTGTATTTTGGAGAAAATTTAAAGTCATTAACCAGTGTATTTAACCATATTATGCTTCCAAAACGTGTTACTTTACTTAATTTAATAGGCAAATATGTGTGTATAGTGGACGTCCGACTGCTAACTGATGATAATGTACATTTGAGCGGAATAGTATACTAATGTATAGATGATCCAGTTTAAAAATGAACGCCCCTCCACCGCGGTTACACGTACATGCAAAAAGGTGTATAGATACAATACACATAAATTGATCTTTGTCATTGGATGTTCAATAACGTATAAACAAACGGGGCTCTAGACATGTGGCATCGTTAACTTCTGACGTGCGGAATAGCTTAGATTAGACCATAATGATAATAGGTTTATGTCAAATCCATACATTTTGTACTTTTTTACTAACGATGTCGACGAACGATAACTTGCCAAACGTCTAGCCTCCACGGTGTCACTATGAAAGAAAGACTGGATCTGTCGGCCAACTAGTGCATTAATGAGCCGAACGCGCAACTGAACGGACGTGTCACTCAAACAAAGAGCGCGCTCCCCGCCATACATGCCTACACGGGATTGGTCGCACAACTTATTGACAACGCAGTGCGCGGATGAGTCCATGTTTACAGTAAAATTGTAGCACGCACACAAGTATAGTGATGCAATAAGTATTTCCTCTCACACGTTGAAATTATCACGGTTTTGTGGAGGGGAGTTCATTTTTAAACTGGATCATCTATACCTGTTCTTATAGTTTGCTCGATTGTCAGATGTTATTTAGAACTATGTGTTTAATACATAGTTCTAAATAACATCTGCATCATCAAACTTATGACATTGTTCTATCAAAATTTGACGATAATTATCTAACAACTGCGCGAAGTTCGAGTAACTTTGGTAAGTATTTAGCCTGCAGTACGAACACTACTCACATGACATCACATTCACTTGCATTATCACCCTATACGAGTACAATAGTTACATGGGTTAGTAATCTTCGGAACGCTAGAAAGCTATAATTTTTCGCAAAAGTCCTAAAGCAAACCCAACAGAAAATAATAATGAAAGGGCAAAAGAATCCTTCACGTCCAACCGTTTCATTAACCTGATAACACGACCAGCCATAATAAAACAGTTACTGCAAACCAACCAAACCGTATAATATTTGAGCAGATACTATCTCTTATTCTACGCCTTTACCATTGCTGTTTAGCCACGTGAATATTACATGCGAATCGGAACGCAAGCAGACTTAACGAAGCCGCTCTTCGCCTTAACACAATGGCTGATAATATTCTGGTAATAACATAGCTTAATCTATTAAAGGTTAGTTCAATAATTACACAGTCCGATTTAACTTATTTTTTTTTAATAATTTTATAAATATTATTATATATAGCTTCAGTAGACTGTATCTTTTAACAGTTCTAACAATAGCATCAATGTTAAGTCCCATATTAGTTTTTATTTTTAAAACATACAACTCTCTTTGCGAGCTTTTGCAATTAGAGTACCATTACGTTTAGCTATAGTCTTTACCCGCTCTAAGTATACATACATATATTATTGTGTAAATTTTAGTATTAAGTATATTGCTAATATTAATAATGCATTAATAGTTAAAATCACACCAAGACGAATGCATCCCCTAAAATAACAATAATTATCGTGTCGTAAGAAAGGCGAGCTGTAAGCTACATAGCTAGTTCAAATTAGCTATGCCAATGCTCAACTGGATAATAATAGAACGATAAAAGCTATTATGCCCATTATGTGTATAGTACAATAGGGAGATATAATAAATGCTAAATGGGAATTACAATACAGGTAAGAAATGAATAAATATTTCAGGCGTGTAAGCTGGAACAGTTGCAAAGGTATAATTAAAATGAAGTCATTCAACGTTTTGTGGGTAATATTAAATTTAACCACTTGTATGAAGTAAGCCCCGAAGAGCAATGTGTAGGCTCATAAATACTTAAGCCATTCAAATTAAATTCTCAAATATGTTTATGGTGAGAGTTATTTGTTTTCATCCATAAAGTCGTTAAAATTAAATAATTCTGTTGTAGTGATCGCAAATACAATTATTTACGTATTCAGTGAAAAAGTATGGAACTGATATAAATATTTATTAGTACTTCAGACTTTGTATTCCTGTAAATACCCATCTAAAGCAATAAGACCTGGAGCTATACAAACATTATTTTATATATCTACGAAAAATATAATAAGATGAAGAGTGATCATAAATACTTCTTTTATTAACTGTGATTGAGTGTTTGTTTACCAACCCTATATGGGTAAACAACGAATGTTCAAAGTGATTTTGACTAGATGAGCTTTGGCGATTCTATCCATCCTTGTGTGAATCGTTCTGTGATTGGGTGATTGTTTACCTATCAGTTCCATTGCAGTGCGAAGGTGCGAGGTGGTTCTGTGATTGGTGCGGCGCGGGCGTGGCCGGCGCGTGCGGCGTGTGCGGGGTGCTGCGCCAGCCGGTCAGCAAGGGAGCTTCTCCACTAGCCCCCAGCAGTTTTAACCTGGCGATTAGATACATTTTTATATGTGTTTAATAGGTACAATACAATACAAAACCGCTTTGTACGTGTCTATTGTACACCAAAAACAAAACACAATGTCATGATTAAAATGAGACACGTACAATGGGCGGCCTTATCGCTTAAAAGCGATCTCTTCCAGGCAACCTTAAATGTTAACTTTATAATGCAAGCTACTATTCGTTTCATCTTAAGTTTAAAGCGTTGTTTCTATGAAAATAAAAAAAAAATAGTTTTTGCTTATACGCCCAACTAAACTCCTCTTGAAATAGAGTCTTTATCTAGATTTTTAACATGAGAATTTAAAGCTTAGCTTTGCTTTGAATAATGTAAAACATGTAATTCATTAGGTATTAACATTATAAAGTATAATTTCTATTAAGCTGCAATATTTTAATCAAGACTCATGTAAATATTTAATCAAAGTTAGATTATTTAAAACTTTCTTACAGCTTAAGTTAAAATCAGTTTATTCAACTAAAACACAGCAGTCGGCGAATTGTTTTAATTGTCAGCGCTGCACATAGCCCATAGTCGAGTCCTATTTCGCGACACCGGCAGTAAAGCTTCCGAATTTACTGTAATTTTAGTGTTAACTTTATATCTTTCCTGATAAACTAAAGTGCCACGCAATAAAACAGCTGTGATACATCCAATTTCAACCCTCAAATGACCAAAACCTCCATGAAATGGCAACGGCTCTATTTATGGGACCGGTTCTCCCCGCTCTTATTTGCAGAAATAGAAGGTGCTAACAGATTGTGTTGATTTTCTCACGGGGTATTTTGTGCTGAATGATTTTTCAGTTCAACAAAGCAACGCGTACGTCAGATTCCATTTTAAAGTTGCAATAGAACCCAGAAATGTGCGCTCTACCATTTCTAGATAAGAGTTTTTTTAGGAATAGCATAAAAGTGGTATGTAACTCACGAATGGTATCGTTTGAAATTGGTTTTACCAATACGATCATGCGAAAGATGCTTACGGTAGAATCTCGCCTAAAGCTCTAAATCCGTAACCACTCAAAAATGCGAAGATTTTATCGCGAAAAAGCACCCAATCCTGATAGTGTTGTATCAGTTTTCATTTATTTAATCATAGAATATGTATAGCGTAATTTGATCCTGTTTCACTCGAGTATATCTTGATCTTATCAAGAAGGCACGTTATGGTAGCTAAGCGCAGAGAAAACTAGCTCTTACGTCGTTAGATATAAGATTTATTATTGATAACACGTAATACGAGATATCCCTATTTAAAGCAATCGTTAGGTGCGTAACCCACATAATCTTTGTGGTTTAAGGCCGTTTAGCGGCGAACCATAAAGTCGATGAGAAATCGACTAAATATATTTTTGCTCAAAGACATGGAAATTAATTACTGAGATTACCTTTCTCATCTAGATTTCAGCGGCAAGAAAGTTATCAGATACATTACAATGCCACTGATCCTTAAGAAAACAATTAGATTTTGATAAGGTAAGCATTTATTTTTTAATTTATTTCACTTTATACTATCCTGTGTTATAAAATGTATGAAAACAGATAAAAATGGTTTTTTTATAGTATGTAACATATAATCTTTTTATTTAATATTTTTGTTACATGCCATAATACCAATTATTTCGATCACCATCACATGAACAATATGAACATCTATGTATGTTTCAAACAAGACCCTAACAGAAAAAGAACACAACACAGCTTAGCCTTTCCAAGTCTGTCATTGAAATGGCTGGTAATTCGAAAATGATTTCTTGATGACCGCACGAGTGCCCTTTTAGGGCGAGAGAGGTCAACACTTGTGATTAAAGCGACACTCAAGAAGGACCCTCGCCTGGACAAACAACAGACAGGTACTCGAAGCTCTTCTGGCGACGCCGTAATGGCGTCGTCGCCACGTTTCGTGGTACAATTTATAGGGCCTTTTTAGAAAGGCTTTAATAAGGTTTAGCTGGGCTTGATTACTTCATGAATACGGTTATTTCAGTTAGTTTTTATATTGTTTTATGAAGCTATAACAGAAATAACAAGCATAATTAATTACCTTCAAGTTAAAATGTAATAAATAAATAACACCTCATTTACCACGTCGAGATTGGTTTAACTCCTTTGTAAATACGCTAAATTAGTAATTCCCGTTGTTATAAAAAGCACCTGGTAAGTTTATATTTATCAATACTATCTAAGAAAAGAAACGAAGGACTAGTACAAGAAATAACGGCAAGAGTAAATCTAAATACCAGAAATAAAACCGCTAATTGCATGTTGACTTGTACTTGTATGTACCTATATGAAACAGACAAAAACTTAGGAAAATTTGAGAGTCAAAAATTGCAAAAGGCAAATAAACTGGCCAAACTGGGTGAGAAAATATACATTTCAGCTTCGAACTTGGAGACTTTTGGAAAATAACTAATGGTGTCGGATTTCGATGCACGCTATAAAACAGTGAAAGCTATAAAATTTATAGCGCTCACTGTTTTATACTCTATTTATACTATAAATTTAATGGATAATAGAATTTACGTACCACAAAAGTTTTATAGGATTTTTAGGAAGACTTTAATTAAGCTTTGAAGTGGAAGGTAAAAGGTACGATTGTTGATTTTACATTAAAACAGTCGAGTCCGGGTTTTAATCTGATCCACTGGTATATTTAATGATAATAAACTAGTCAGTCTCTTGCCTCTGTAAGTATATAAATATAATCTTATATAACATAGATTATTATATAAATTATATAAACTATTTTCCTCAAAAGCTCCGTGAAGGTACAAAGAAGTATTTTCCTCAATACAACAAAAATGCCTTTAAACCACTGAGCCAGAAAGTGTAACAAACCCGATAAGACAAGAGCAATATCTTTTATCACACGTTCTGACACCAGTTTGAGGCGTCGAATATCAAGGGGCTTATTCTGAGAAAGTAGGCCTTTTACACAAGTGATTTATGCTAATATCAGCAAAACCACTTTCATAGGACACTGTTAAGCGAAAGGCAGTATTTTGAAGGTATATTCATAGTAGTCACATCTGGAGATTAGACATCTGATCTGTTTCAAAATAAGCGGTGTTATTTGAACCATTTTGGATCTATAGATACTAACTATTATATAATATGTATCGGATTAAAATCCTAATAGATTATTATTAACAGAGGGATCTCAGATTCTTAGAATCTTATTTTTGTTATTTCAATTTCCTGATGGTTAAGTATTAGCTACCTTTAAGACAGTCTTAGATTTGATTTGCTAACTTTTTTTTATTGGAGCGTTTTGGTGCTACGTTTGTGTTGCATACAAACAAAAATAGAGGAGAACCCTAACCTATCTAATAGACCAAGAGCCTGTGATGGCCAGACCTTCCTTTAATTCACAAGCGTGAAAATTATTTCATGTGTATGTCTAACATAGGTAAGAATAACCCCCAAACATGAAACCTGGATCGCGGTTCCTTTGGGAGATAACAACCTTTTACCTGTTATCTCCCAAAGGAACCACGATCCAGGTTTCATGTTTGGGGGTTATTCTTACCTATGTTAGACATACACATGAAAGAATTTTCACGCTTGTGAATTAAAGGAAGGTCTGGCCAGACCGGGCTCTTAGTATAGACTAATAACCTATGATGGCCAGACCTTCCTTTAATTCTGAAGCGTGAAAATTATTTTATGTGTATGTCTAACATAGGTAAGAATAACCCCCAAACATGAAACCTGGATCGTGGTTCCTTTGGGAGATAACAGGTAAAAGGTTGTTATCTCCCAAAGGAACCGCGATCCAGGTTTCATGTTTGGGGGTTATTCTTACCTATGTTAGACATACACATGAAATAATTTTCACGCTTGTGAATTAAAGGAAGGTCTGGCCATCACGGGCTCTTAGGTTATAAGGGATTATCCTCTATTTTTGTTTGTTGTAGATTGTCTTAAATATGGTGAACATGGTACAGCAAAAACAAAAAAAAATAGTCGTCTCAGTTAGAATAAGATCCTCTTTCACCACCAGTCAAAATATGAAATTGGATGAAACATCAGGTGAAATCTGGTGAAATATTAGAAATCAGGTCATACGTCCGTTTGGTTAGATAGCTTGTCTTGCCTTTGTGGCTGGTTGAATCTAAGCCGTGTGCATGCATAATTGCTGGTACAAGTGTGGAATCTGTGTTTGCTTGAGGCGTCTTATCTACGTATATGATGTATCACCTAGCAGTGCTAAAAGGATGAAAATGCAATTTTTTCACATAATCATCACACACAAATACTTACCTTATTTAAATATATTTAAATTTTATCAAATTAGTTTTATTTGCCTATCTTTAGTATTAAGTACACACATGATTCGAGCTAACCATCAAACCAAGAAGCTGCAAAACACGTCAATCAAGACATCTAACGGGTTTTCTCGGAATGTTTTTATTCATTTCCTACATTTTATGGGAAAACCTATACAAAACAGGTAGCTTTCACATTTATTAGCGAGAAAAGATGAAATGCGACCATTTTCTGTCCTTGAGGTGTGAAAATGCGGAATTTATGTCACACATCTAAACGTCGAGCTTCGTAAACGACAGGCGGATATAAGATGTCTTCGGGCTTTTGCCACTTAACGGTATCCGAGTCTTTTTACGGAAAGAACCGCCTTTTCTATCTGATATAATACAATCAAAATCATTCGGGGAAACGGCGGTTCGTAATTAAATTTCGTCGTTTGTCGTTTTGAACAGGAGGTAAGTTATTAAAAACAAGCAGTAGTACCTATTTGTTTAATGTTATTTTATAACTTAATACGTTTTTATTGTATGTAAAATTTTAATTAGAATAGAGGTTAGATAATTATGTTTGGGTTGATTTCATGTTAGGTGTTTTTCTTTGTGTAGGTAGTGAACAATTTTTACCACAATATATACTTGAACAACCCCGTGGTGTCGTCAATGCGAATAAAGTTATATACGAGTATATAAGACAAATATAAATACATTATGATGATGAAAAACAATACAGGTCGTATGCATCGAAACAGAAATAGTTTGGACTCCTAACATTAACTTTGTCTCTAAAAATTTTTCATTGCTCTTGAACTGTATGAAAGTTTTCCCATAAAAATGTAAATTAAAACTACGCAAGACTACTTGATACTACGATGTGCACTTCGGCTACGCCGTAGCACCTCCGTAGCACTTGCCGTAGAAAGCGCTACGTAACTTGGCTTTTAGCGAAGGACTTCAACGCGTTTATTATCAGTAAGTTTATGACTTTTAATGTAAACTTATGAAATCTGCAATTTTTCTGAATAAATCCAGCGAAAATTTCAGACAATACACGCAGTTTTGGATAACCGCATTTCCTTTAAAACATTGTATTGTATTAAACTTAATACATACAATTTTGAAAAAAATACCACATGTTGACTCAGACAGGAAGGAGTTATCTATTTGCTCTCAACTAAGGCTCAGCCAAAATAGTCCTAGACTATATACTACGCATATCATTTAATTTATTTTTAGTTAGAAACAGCGATGACGTCATCAATAGAAGTTCTTTTCAAACTGTGTAAGCCGTTGCTAACTACATAACGATATACAATACAAAAGGCGTTTAAAGTTTTTAGATACAGAAAATTTGGAAAAGAACCTTTAAAAGAACAGCAAAGTATAGACCAGTGTACTAAGAGCCCTTCTTACCGTGCTTTGTGTGCGCGTCGCGATCGCGTGGAAAGGTCAAGTTCGCTGGCGGCCGACGCGCCGCCCTGCAGAGAGCCTCGGGAGCCGCCGAGTCGCCGGGACCCCAGCCGGCACGTCATCATTTCTGCAAAAATATTTATTATTAATTCATAAATTTAATAAAGTTTGTCTAGAAGTACACTATACTAAACAAATCAATATAGTTTCGCGAAAACTAAAAAGGAAAATACTAGGTAGATTTTAAAATAGTCGTAGTTCAGGGAAGGTTAAAAGGTAAAATAAACCTAAAAGGTGAAGAAACGCATCCAGGATAGAAATAAGATCAAAATTCTTTATTTACGACAATGTAAAAAAATCTTGAAATACAGAACATTCAAACACTGCAGCCTACTAACTCTTGTAAAGCATGGAAATCATCGCCCACTGAGCCACGGAGGCAACAATTAAAAAATCTATTGATTATCATGAACGAATCATAAATATTACAAAAGTAAAACTACAATGACTTCTCATATAAGATACTATCCAAAGACAAAATCTCAAATCTGTATAACACGTAATAGCAACCAACCATGTGTGTAATGAACGTCCATGTTATCAACGCACTTGATTATAATCAACAGCCACAAGAGCAAATTACGCCGCCTGTAAAGAGGACTACACAATAAAACCCATTATGAAGATAACATTCAAGTACCGCGGGTTCATTTCTCTCCATATCAAGGGCCCAGCCACCGAACAAAGGGAAAACAATAATGATAATAAACGTCCATCTATGAGATACGAATAAAGCGTAAATCGAATGAGCACATTGTTGCGACCCATAAACCGCCGGCCGCTCTGCTCAGTCAAGTACTCCAAATTACGATCTAAAGAAAACTCAATCATACCTACTTCGAACTAACGAACCGAAAGTAAAATTAAATTCGATGCAATCGGAGCAAAGGTGCAACAGCATACAGAAACAGGCACGGGTCGACCCATCAGTAATTACCGTTGCCATGGTAACGAATACCCGAATTGGGTGCAAATTTGCAATTAATTTATCGCTACTTACTGCGAGTACTCGTCCGTACACGTCACCGGAACGTAAACCTATTGTTATATGTAAATACGTACGTGAATTGTTTCGGGTATGCTGGTTTTGGTAAATTTTAATGGTAGTGTTGCGCAGTGCGGTAAACTGATTCTTGTTGGCGTACTGCTTATCATGTTTATTCGAGTAATAGGCTTTAGACGTACGTTACTCAGTTTACTCGCGGTAATTTGGTTACAATTTACTTAACCCAGCTCTATTTTCCTCTTATGGTTTCGGATCAAAGCAATTCATCAATATTTCGACAGAAGTGAGTTAAAGAACTTTTTGCTGAGTTTGGAATTTAATTTAGCAATTTGTTCAAATTAATGGATTTTCTTCGTAATTTATCTAATTTGATTATATTGGATTTCAGATAAATTTTGAAAGCAATTATAAGGATTTTTTTCCGATATTTAATAAAGGAACTCGCTTCGATTTGCCTAAGAGAGCGTAATACTTGTAATTAATATCTTCTAAAGCAAGTAAACGCACATGTAACATTTCAGAATTTAAGCATATTTAGAGTTTACGGTTTACATGTATTCACCTGGATTCGAACTGCGTTGAACAGACCTATAAATGTCAGTAAAATTGCACCCTGGGCTCATGAATAAGCTCAACACGCCATTTATCACCAATTATGTGCTATCACGACCCATTTCCCGTATAGCTTGAATAAAGTTACGTACCTTATTATTCAGAATGCAATTCTATAGGAGCATTCAATCCTAAAATTAATCTGCTTACATATTGAATGAATTCAGGATTAAACGAGAATATTTCGAGGAATCTAAACCGAGATTTCTATAATGGACAGTGGAATGCCGTGTCCTCTTCAAAATTCAACTATTTACACACAAAAGAAGTCAATACGGTTCAGTAATGGCATTCAATCAAAGACTCTCGTGAAATGATTTTTAATTTAATAATTATTTTTTAAATAACACATCGGTTTAAGTAAACGTCAAAATTTAAACTCATGTTTATCATTTTCAATAAGTCTTCGTTCTGTCGGATATACTCACAACAACCCTCTGGAAAAAAAACAGAATATCCGCAAATTTAATATCACGACAAACAGAAATTTGGGCAACTTGGGACAACAACTGTCATCAGAACGAGGACCATATATAACCCAGTATGGATTTATATTACATTCACAGTCTGGTTTGTTCTGTCTTAAATAAATTTTAAACAAAACTGTTGTTTAAATTCTCTCAAACTATGAAATAGAATATGCTCTGAAAAAACCGCTCTACTGTTACTCATTATAAACTGATAATAAATAAAGAATTCAAGACAGTACAGTTTTAGATTCACAGTTTTAAATTAATTGTATAGATAGAGAATAATGTTTTTTTTTTTATTATGAAACTACGTGTTTTGCAAACCCACAATTCTTTGATATAAAAACTGTTATTTTCCGATTCACCCGTATTCTAGTGAACCCTGCATAAACTCTGCGCGCGAGATCCTTTGTAACTTTACACATCGGTAGTTCGTTCGGCTTAAAAGGATTCAAATATGAGGTGGATTTGAATAGCTTTTACATGCTAAGCTTATTGCTAATCTTACAGTTTAAGAGCTTTATCGTACTTTAAAGTTATCTTACTATTAAACATGCAGATGTTTAATGAAATGTTATATAATTAATCAGAGAATAAGCGAAATATTATTCAAATAATATATTTTCTAATCTTTCCAAAAACTGTTTCACGAAACACATCCTAAATAAATAAATAAAATTAAACGACGAATGTTTTTATAAATTGACTACTTATAACTTGGGAATTTTGTTATCTTATTTCTCTCTGTATTTCATAAAGATTGAACAAAAGCACTCGTACTATATATATCATAATGTACGTTTTACTCATATTTGATAGAAAATAATTCTTTGTGTTGACAGATCACATTTATGTGGACGACCGACGATGCAAAACATCTATCATCGCTGACAGGAAACACGTTCACTAGTCCTCAAAACATCGCTTCGCTGTTTGATGCATATGCCAGTCTGGATTTAAAAGTAAAATGGACAGAATCTTCTCGATATTTTCGTTTGGAGTGAGGATCGCTCCGGGCCTATTTTAAGAGCCGTCAAATGGTACCGTACATAAATATAGCCTGAGGCGCGCCGCACTGCGTCGACATGTCATTAAAATTTACTAGTCTAAAAGTGAGGCTCCTTGGACAAAACTGAAACTGAACAAATAAATGAACCACAAGCTACTTTAAAACGATTGAACGGCGATTTTCGTGATCACTGACACGAAAAGACGGTTTTTGGAGTCCCTTTTGTCGGTTATAACATTATTCGTTTTAATAAGTAGGAACATATCAACATAACCATCGTAATAACAAAACAAAAACAAAACTATATTCATAGGTCATTTTTGAAATAACATAAATATTAAATGAACTCTGTCACACAAAAGTATATATATATTTTAGTATCATGTTTTTTATAGCCGAGCTAGGGGTTTTATTCTCCATGGTTCTATAAACTCAACCCTTTCAATCGGGTCCCGCTTCTCTTCACGAATGCGCATTAACATAATAGCAAGATTTATAAATATACAGCCAAACTGGAGCGCATAAAGCCGGATAGAGAGCAGATTCAAATTGGAATCAACGACTGAGGAGAAACATACCTTATTTTACCCAACTAACCTACTAAGAGGAAGGTTTAAGCAGTTTATTTTTGCCGATATATACATCCGTTCTTTCTTATCGTTACTAATATTTTTAAAACAAAAGTTAATATATAATTTAATTTAAAGTTAATATAAAGCACGCGATCGATAAAACATCATGAATCAAAAAAGTATTAGTAAATAGTAATTTAGTAGCAGTAAATGGCTGCGCCTCTAAAAGCAATCTCTGTAGATTAGATACTATTAATTTTTGTTTCGAGTAACACATTATAACGTATACACGTTATACAAAACTTTTATTACTCAAACTGTAAACAAGGCGTATAAGCTTACAACCATAAAAACTTGCTTTGAAAAACATACGTAACTTTACTCTTTTCCCCTCGACCTCAGGCGATAAAAAAGATTTCAAAACTTATTTCGCCTTCAAAAGAGTTAGGTACAGGCTTTATTTTACGAACAAGATAAAACTTACGTTAAAAATATCAGGGAGTTTAAACGCGAACAGAATTTGGGTAATCACAAAAATTCCGAATTCCTAATCATAAAAAAGTATAAATTATAATTTTCGAAAAGAAAAAATAAGACTTCATAATACCCATTTAAGTTTCAGATATACTGTAAAAAGCTATCAAAAACAACAAAAGCTAGATTTACTTATAAGAGCAGCTTCTCCAATAATAAGTTTGAACATTAAAGATCCGTGAATTGAGTTTTACGATGACGAATTAGAAATAATGAAAATTCAATTATGTTCTTCAATACTAAATTTAGAAAAAATACATACGTAAAACATTAAAGAACGAAAATGCATCACTCAGTTTAACTAATCATAGAAACACCAATTTAACTATAACTTCATCTATTCATTAATATTGCTTCGCAAGTTATTCGAATTCTACATTCGAAACATTATGAGCGTGCATTTTATTTTATTTCTAAAAGCTTGAACATGAGAGAGTAATAATATAACATGTACGAGAGCACATGTAGGGATCTTAGATGACGTCAGCGAATCATCTCAGCCCCGAGCTAAATGGATGTCGATAGTTTTATCGCGCCGGGGCAGTGACTTCGCAAATCCTAGTCTACGTTAGAATAAGATGCTCTAACGGGTCTTAGCTTGCTAGAGTGAAACAAGAAATCTGTTAATGTACGATACATTCAGGGTTCAAAGGCAGGTATATTGACCTATGTTAGTTAGGTTATTTATTCAACCAAGGTTAAACAAGTTATTTTTTCTCATGAATAGGATAAAAAACTACGGGGCAATTTAAAATTACCTGAAACTATGGATAAATAGCTCTATCGAACCTTATTTCGCTATCCGTTTGTATTTTAATTAAATTAAAATATTTATCATATTTTCCTAAGGCCAGCGAAATGAGTTATAAACAGCGTTTTAGATAGATAGAAAAAATAATAGCACAAAATCAACACGAGAAAGCAAAGTTGCTTGAACGCAATTCTGAATTATATTTTTGAACCTGTTGCCAAAAGCAAAGTTTGTGTAAGTTGGTGCCTTCGATCCAGTCCATTGCACCGGCAGAGTTTAAAACAAACGCTGAGGCAGGCCGCGACCAACTCCGTAACTTCCATCGGATAGCTTACTCAAAACTTTCATACGAATTCCATTTCTACAGAGTAGGTAGGTGCTCGTAACTCACCAACCCTTTTAAATAAATAAACATCGCGGGACGATGTTATTTGTATTACATTATTTGGAGTGTTTGGAGAAACACCATACACATTAACTATGTAACTAAATTCAACAAAATAAACTTGACAGGAGATTTGACTCTATATATTGCTTATTTTGATGCGGAAATATACATAGTTAAATTATATGGTTTAATTTTATGGGGTAATTCTACCAATTCCTACCTTGCCTTCATAGCACAAAAAAAATGTATACGTGCAATCGTCGGTATACCGCCTTGGGAATCGTGTAAACCCTTCTTTAACAAACTGAAAATCTTAACATTGCCCTGTATGTACATACTTGAAATCGCAAAATTTGTAAAAGAACGATCGAATTTGTTTACCAGAGCCAAAGATAAATATCCTAGATGCGTTCGTAACCCAGACAGAATTGTCCTAGCTAGAACTGCTAAAACAACTTTGTTTATGAAAAATTGTTATGCTATGTGTGGAGTTATTTATAACAAAATCCCAAATAAATTTAAAGAACAACCTTTCAGAGTTTTTGTAAAATTGTTAAAAGCATGGCTTATAGAAAAGTCATTTTATAGTGTAAAGGAATACTTGGAATTTAAATATAAAGATCTATTCTGAATGTAATTAAATTTTGTTTGTTTGTTTAATTTAATTTAATGCTATAATGTTTGACTTAATTTTATAAAATATTGCATGCCATTGTTTTGGTGAAATATGTGGACCTATTATAATTATTATGAACTTTTAACCATATTTCTCGCAATAAATGATTTATGATTATGATTATATTGGCATATTTAACGAAGTCGTTTCCTATATTATTAGATTGAAATTTTATATTTTAAAATGATTTAGCTGATTCTTTTTTCTAAAATCATAATGTAAAATTTTAATTTTAACAGCTTAGAGATGCAAAATATATGCAGAACTAAATTTCCAAAATCGAACAAAATTATGGAAACAATAATAAGTGCCTTATTTTGAAATCAAGAAACTCAAGGATGTGATGTATTTTATCATTCCTACGAGTATGTGATCTGGATTCACCAACCAATTTCCAATTCTGTATCGGAAACGCGTTTGGGGCGCCCCTATGGTGTCCTAATAAGATAAGGCCCATATGCGAAATCGTTTAGCCCAAAAGTAAACAGAGATTGTTTAATAATAAAGTTAGATTGTTTAAAAAATATGTACAAGTTTTACAACCTGGACGGGCACAAAGGAGTCGCTAAAGTCATCAAAATAAAAAATACATTCGTTTAATTAATTGAATTGTTCTTGATTACTGCAGAGAAGAGCCAAAAACTGGAACCCAACAATTCAGGAACAAAATTAACATAAAATACAATAAACTTAGTAAAACTTTACTCGAACGGTCTTGGCAAGCTACGGTATTAATTCAGGTGAAATGA
Organism: Chloroclystis v-ata; assembly: GCA_963691955.1. NCBI lineage: Eukaryota > Metazoa > Arthropoda > Insecta > Lepidoptera > Geometridae > Chloroclystis > Chloroclystis v-ata. Next base: position 12,516,587 of record OY829905.1, read on the forward strand.
TCCGAACTTTGCAAGAAATTACGTACAAAAAACTGCGCTTACTCAACTATAAAAATTCTATTGGCAAGTCTGTTAAAGTCGAAAATTGATTGTTGTTGCAAAGAGTGATGCGATTACTTACGCCCAAACTTTTTCTCACCTACATTTCCGCCCCAAGTATATTTGAATAAAATATGAGCAGCGAGAAAACTTGAAGCATTCCCACAAAAGCATTTTTACGTTGCGAGATGCGGTTGTTAATCTATTTATTATTCATAACATAATGCAAGCATTATAAGGCGTGGTAATTGGATGAATTACAAGATAAAACCTGCTGGAACACCGATTTAATTGTTATCATTCTCGTGAAACGAGTCCCGTAGACAATTAAAGACGGGAGGCGACGATCGATATTACATCCAGCGCACATAAATTGAAACAACTTATGTCTCGACGATACGAACCAGTACATTATATCTCGCCAGAGAATTCAATTCGAGAAAGATCCACTATCGCCCGAAATATATTCTCATTTACTGTTTTGATATGGCCCGTGATTGACGTTGTTGAAAATCATCCTTCTACAAGTTTTCCTTTTGTAATAATGTAGCAATCATAACTTTTATCATCAACATTTTGAAATCGAATTGAAAATACAATTAGGTTTTTTAAATTGATCAAATCTCATATCAAGACCTCATTCTATTTCAAAATCAAATAGAGAACCAAAAGTAAAATGAGATTAAGTAAGAAACAAAATTAAGTATATACCTACCTATTACTTATCACGATGCAAAAACCAAAAACGTATCTTAATGATAATTAATAAACTTTGCGAAACGTATCTGATACAGCCTGGTAATTAATAAACCAAGATTATCTGAAAATTTACGGAGAGCGAAGATAATCCGTTAATAAGAATAAATGGCTGGGAATAGACGTAAAAAGAGCAGTTTAATTTGCAGTTTTCTTTGTTACAATGATCGGACGACGCTTGGCTAGTACTTAACCATTGCGGTTATGCTGTACGAAGAGACGGAAAATGCTAAAAAGCTAAAATTCTCCAACTAGATACACATTGTGTTACGGGTGCCAGATTTCTGATATACTTAACATACATTAATATAATATATAATACAATGCTGATGACGATGAATATTAATAAAAGATAATATAATATTAAAGTCGTTATCAATCTTTACCCTAAGCTGAAGGAAATAACAAAGTGCCCGAATAGAATCATAACAACGCTTGAAGCTTCCCCTCTTTCGGATGACTTGCGAGAGAACAAAGAACTCTAATAGTTGGACTTAATCAAGTAAATAAAAAATATTTTCCTGGACCAATGTGAACCGGGTTCATAAAATTATTATGGAAGAAGGAAACAAAGATGAATAACGAAACACACACACTTAATAATAAATATATAAATATTGCTGGACAATTCACACAGCAACGTAAAAGTATTCTACAGATACCTACATTAAATGTAGGTATCTGTAGAATAAGTAAATTTTACTTATATTATGGGTAATATGGAAATGGAAAACCTTCTCTGTTATTCATCATTATAATACTCGTAACAACCTATACATATATCTCTATATATTTTTAAAAGAAGGTGGAGAGATTCCTAATAAAACTATTATTCGTACGGAAGTGAAGTGATAATTTATTTATACTTCCGATCATACATAGATTTATTTAGTGTTTGCATATGAAACCGCAGTTTATTCGAACTGAACCCACTGCTATACAAATATGCGCTTTTGACTAAAACTGTTAAACCATAATAACATGTTTACTTTTAGGCTGCGAGAAATGTACCTACGGCATTTTTTTAAGTCGTATCAAATTAAAAAAAATACCTTTTATGTTAGGTAATTACTTAGAGTGCTTCAAAAGTTACGAAAGTGACAGTGATGGAAATATTTTGAGATTGATTGTGAGTTATCTCGACAACAACAACAAGATCCTACACAAACTTGAACGACATTGTGAACCGAAATAATGTTATTATCTACTTCAGAATATTAGTACCAAGCTGGTCTTCGAGAATTGTCCTTGTAAAGAGAATGAAAATTTAATGAAATTCAACGTTTTAAGGTAATCATTGTTATGCGTAAGTAGATATAGTTTTGATAGGACAAAAGGACTGAACGTGTTCGTGTAAAGTAAAACGTTCTTATGAAAATATTTTTGTTTCATTAACTATTCAAGATTACCCACGAAGGAATTATAAAGAGAAATGTTACGCCGCCTCCGGAACAATCCAGAGCAGCGCTAAAATAAATTTTAATTACGACGTCAGTTAAATATAAAAACACACCCAACTTGCGCCATTTGCTACAAAAATCCCCCAAACTTGTGACATTTTACGCGATTAGACCAACGTCATGATTAATCTTGAGAAGGTAATCCGGCTAAAAAAAATTAAACCCGATGCTCAAAGAAAAATGACGAGCTAATCAAATTTCGCAAAAGTTTGGAAAGTTCTCGGCAAGTTCTCAGATTCAATTAGTAGATAGGCGCTCGCGAGCCGCCCACGGCGCGAGCCTCACCATCGCGATCATTTTCATTATAATGTCAGCAATAACAGTTCAACCTTCTCTTCAATAATATCCGTCTTTTTGCGCTGTGAATTGAGACTGTTTCAACCCCACCAATAAAAAATATCAAACAGATGGCGCCCAATGAAAACATTTATGCAACAAAGGAAAATTAAGACAATTAAGGTTTTATTTTATTTTTATTTTATTTTATTTGGGAAACAAACAGTACATAATACTTAAATAATATAACTTAAAATAAACATAAACCAATAAAGTTTCCACTATTACATTACACATACAAAGCAAAATGAACAGATCAACACAAATGTTATGGAAAAATAGAGTGATATTAAAGAAAAGTGAAAATCACAAATAACTATGTAGATTAATCAATATAAATGAATATAATACTATGTAAATATTATCAAGGTTATCAAAAATCTTACGTTCGACGCCCATACAGCAATGGTATGAAATGTTTTCAATCAGCAATGAGTGTTGAGAGACACCTCCGGGAGCGAGTTGAGGCGATGTGCGCCATGCGAGACATTACGGCTCGCGACATGTGCAGATAATCAACCGCTGGAACTTGGTGTATTTTTCACGTAACGTGGAATCGCTCCCCCAGCGATGAAAGAGTCGAGGCGATCGCTCATCAACCGACTATAACAAGATAAAATATTTTCTTCCGAAGCGAACTTTTTCTCGATATTGAGCGCTAGCCTTTGATCACGCCGTAATGAATTAGCGACGCTATCCACGCCAACTCTTCGGATAAATTCATCTAATATCTGCATTTAGAGAATAAGAGACGGAATTTCAACTTCTCGTTATTGTTAAGGACACTCTAATGACAGCAAAGGCGAGTATTGCTGAAACGTTTTACAATAGCGCCCTCCTTAGAAAATGTAGAAAATTGTGGAAACTTCTGCAGTTTCTTTCTCTAGAAGGTTCTTGGAAGGGCACTCCTGTTGTAATAAAACTTTATGAGCGTTCGATTTAAGCCCACAAAAACGCTATTACGAATGACTGGCTTTTGCCCATCAACTTTTCTTTATTTGTTTGAGAGGTAAGTGTACGAATTCTTCTAATGATAGTGCTGTATGATGCGGATAATCTAGATATATCTGGTCTGTGGTGGAATATAGGCGAGCCCACGTTGTATTATGGACGGCTCATTAATCTCAATACCTGATTAATTGTTCGAGAGCGTCGTACCGTGAAGAACATGCGGACACAACTACAAGTATGTCCATTTGCCAGAATACACACGAACTATGATGCGGAATAAAGCTCAAGCACAATCAACGATATTTTTTCTATATAAGCCAGACCATTAACTATAATTATGTTTATCAATAGCAGGAATTGCAACCTAAAATAGTTTAGTTATAAGGATTTTATTGCATTTTTATATTCAATTCAATTTATTTCACCATGAAAACCCATATGACGCCCCACTCTGGTCACGGGTATCTAGGGTAGTACAAGATCTAATAAGGTTTTGGAGTAGTTGGTATAATCCCACGGGAGAAACGGTGGTATTATTTTTAGGCCAAAACCACATGGCCAAATCATTGTTTTAATACCAAATTACGTTAATTCTGTAAGATGGAGGCATTGTGCATAGATGGTCTTATTACACGTTAACACGATCGTAACTCGCTGGAAGCCAGTGATTCGGGATAATGAACTCCGTTAATTATCTAATTAACTTACCAATAACGAGTTAAGCATGATCTGATAATGAAGTTCAATAAGATATTCAGCTAGTAAATGAACTTATCATTAAAGCTTTAATGGTTATTTTAATGGTTTTTAATGGTTTCATTCAACTATTATTTTTAGATTTTTTCGTACCAGCGGATACCTGAAATTGTCACTATAATATTTCATTATATTTATTTGCCTATTTTTATAATCATATTTGAGTATTTGGACTTCGTGGCCAAAACTCCTCTTTCGACTACCACTGGGGCTTTTTTGTCCAATCACTAATATTGCCTTCGAAGGGAATTTTCATTACAATTAAAAATTGAAAGTAATGGAATATTAGCAGGCCTATAGCCCACAAGTGACTGCGAAACGCTTGAAACGCCAGAATCTATATAAAACTAAGTTGATAAGCTGACTTTGCTTATCAACTTAATAAGATATTCGACTATTCGTACACTTTGGCTATATTCCTGAAAGAACGTAAAAAACTGACAAGAACTTGTAGAAAGGGTAGTCGAAATATTCGCGATCCAACTGTTACACCTGTTACTCAATCCCATAATTCACGAGCTCTGTAGCTTCTTTATCTGAGACCCGGTGGATAACCTAAAAACTTTGCACATTTATCTTATCTATATATGTATTACGTACACACCAACCCGCATTTGGCCAGCGTGGTGAATTAAGGCCTAATCTCTCTAGTCAAGAGAGAAGCCCCAGTGTCCCAGCATTGGGAACTTAAATAGGGGTGATGTTTCTCAAAGCAAGCCGGTTTCCTCACTTAAAAAATACTTTCATCTAATTAAACACACAGTCCAAGTTATTAAGGACATTTTTTTAAGATTTGAGATAGGTACAGATTTTGTAGTTTTACTCAGTAAGATTCAAACTGAGCAAAAACTACAAAATCTCTAACATAAAGTCTTGCTTACTTTATACCTAATATATAAAAGTAGTTGAATAGTTTCGACTTCATTTTCTCAACTTAAAAACAAAAGAGATAAGCATATATCGCGAACTTCATGATGCATACTTTAGACAAAGTACTTTTGTAATGTTTTCCCTTTGGATAGAGTTTCTAAAGGTTTAAAGTTTAGGAATCAGGTATGATTATAAAAGTGTATAAAGTTTAGGGCAAATACTTCTTCATAACGTGTTCATTTATTAAATTTTTTTATTATATGTATAGTACAGTATAAAGCAAGTTTTACTTTACCTAACTTAAACAATCAAACCGGAAACCGCCACACTGGTTAAATGAATGTATCTACGTTAAAGCAATCTAATTACTTTAAGTGTGTGATCATGTACCCAGTTTCTTGTCCTTAACTAATGTATTCGGGTTCGTAGGACCACGGCTTAACGGCTCACTCAAATTAAAACGCCTACTTTTAGGAGATGAAAATTAATCCTGCAGGTAGTTTCTTCCATAATCAATACGTTCAATATTTGATTAATATATGAATAATTTTTACGTAATTCCCGTTGTACAAAATGAATAGTATAAATCACGAAAATTTTGAAAGTGAAAAATTAGGTTTTATACGACAAACTTGAATCTCACTATCAAAACCCTAAATTCATGTATTAAAGTTAGTGATCCAATTTGATTTCAATCGTAAAACAGTCCCAAAAGTCGCAATTCAAAAATAAGCATAAAAATAAAAATGTTAATTAACCCTTGGTATGTCCGAGTTACACCAGACCCGGCTGAGCCATGAAAGTTTTACGTCCGGGCCTTGCACCTATTACCCGGACGTCATATTTCAGAATGGCTTGACACCGTTGGCTTTTATTAAACTCGTAACCAACATTTCCATCACCTTTTCAATGTTGATGTAGTCGTTTTTATTCGGTCATCGGTGTATTGCGTTCGGCAATAACTGCGGCATTGTTCGGCTGTTTAGTCGGAATTTATATGTCTGTGTTGTTTAAATGAACTTGCTGCGCCTCGCGGTTTTACCGTATTCATACTTTTTCATTTACGTTTTAAATCATTCTAAAACCCGCCTACGCTTCTGCTAGGATATCTAAATATACAGAAAATTCGTTGCGTAGTTTTAAAGATTAATCATACATAGGGATGGATAGCAGCGACTACGACAAAATGTAAAAATTTGTTAGCTGAGTATTTTAAAATCGATGTGCATTGAACTTGGGTTGCCTAAAATGATAATGAAAAATGTTCCAAGTTTTCCTATTATTTCATTATTGGACCTAAGCCTATTCGAAATACTAATGTTCATATCGGTTGCCTCTGGCTATTGCCCTATCTGGCATTGTTCAATACATAATATTATATTTACAGGATATAATATTGGTTGGAAATGTAAAACGGGGCTTTTAATACATTTGGGCGATATTTGAAATAGGTTTTAGCTTGCATTATTAATGAAACGTGTAACATATGAAAGGATCTGTAATCTCTCCGGAAAGTATTATGATAGGTGTACTCGATATTAATTAATAGGTACCTAATATTTCCAGAATTACCTAAAATAATATTTTAATGCCACAAACACTTCAGAAAAAATGCTTTAACTTTAAAATTATTCGTTTCTCATTGATCATTAAAAAGTTGGTAAAAAGACATTTTATACAAAGATACACATTTCACGACACTTTATACAATATCATCCTTGTCTCCCATTACAATGAAAAAATAGAACACTTTTACTTCCCGCAACGTAACACGAATAACGGAAAGATTCTACACCAAGATTGTATTGATGTTGGAACCGCTGATTGTTGCCGAGCGAAAATTTAGCAATTTGAGAAAGATTCCATCTCCGATCTCTTCCACGTGACGGCGCAAACAGTTCAATATCAATTGAATTTGTCACATTAGTATCGATATTGGAATCCGCGTATTACGTATTGTAGCGATAGCCGACAACCCTGCGTGACGCGAGGTGACAGCCAGTGACAGCTCGGTGAACCACTGGAAATGCTAACGCGATCAATCATTGACGACATCAATTGGGACACAATTTATCCGCTTATGCCGCCCGACCCTACATTTAAAGGGTTAATTGAATCTTGATATCGAAACAACTGAGGTTCTGTTGGAATATATTACAGAATAATTTTACTGTAATAAGTTACGAGTTTCGTGGTATTTTGGTCGGTATGAATAATTATATTTAGGCCTGAATTTGCCCGTACTTTTAAGCTTAACTTGTGGCTTGCTTTGCTTGAACAAATCCTCGATAGTGACAAGAAGTGACACTTGCTGTGGATTTACACATTTTATATAACTTTACCATGTTCTCCAAAACCTAAGTAGGATTCTATTGAAAAGATCTGTGCCCAATAGTAAAAAGTGGTAGGTATAGATTGAAATGATAATAATTATGGTGCAAATTTGCATAAACCAGAATAACTGTTTGACATTATCTATTGATTAAAGGCCTTGTTTCTCACCTGCTGACAATAATTTATTCGGCGTCTAATCAGCGCGCCAATAAGCTACACCCCACGTACAAACTGTTAACAAAATAACGAATTCCGACCCAGCGTACATGCCCGTAGAATATAGATATACCTTAATACCTATATCTCAATACGCCGCGACAGCAAACGAGTGGTATCTAACGAGCGCATATTGAGCCATGAGCGTTGTCACGTAGCCGCACGTCGGCTCTCCACACCCACATTAGGCCGGGACTCCACCAAAACAGAGATTTGTGTGGTGTGCTGTGTGCTGGGCGAGAAGAGATGTTTTTTTCCGCTCGGGGAACTCTACCAAATTGGAAATGTGTGCCGCCAGATGTCACTCGCGGCTGTGTTGCGTGTCGTCCTTCTGCTTCCATTGCTTCATAATTATAAATTTTCCACATCGCCGCACAGCGTTCTTCACTAGCTGCGAGATGAGTCATAAACGCAATTCTATTGGTTGTTTAAAAACATATTATTTCCGCTCGTCTTGTCTCCGCTTTGGTGGAGTCCCGGCCTTATGCTGATTCCCGTTCAGAACGGGCCCCACAACAACCTGTATGAGATTTAGATTCTTATCGCATTTCGAGCCGAATCCAACGAACGTAACACTTCGATTGTGACGTGGGTATTTTGTGAATTTTCTCGAGGTGTATTCGAGTGACGTCAATGGGCATGTTACAAATAAATTCGCTTTTTTAAATTTATTTTCTTTAAATGTAGACGTTTTTTTTTAAAAAAATAACAAAGCCTAATAGAGGTGGAAAGTCCAAAACGCACTACCTTGTTTTCTTCGCTATTTAAAGGCTAATGTTGTTACACATTAGATTTTAACTCCCCTGTAAAACAGGCAGGTATTCAGCAGCTGGCTCTAACTACATAATCCAGACCCATGTTACATAATCGCCTGTGTATGAATGAGGGCATAGTTCAAAATCAGAATGTTAGAAAGTTAAGAACTTACACGCCATGGGCTATGTTGCATTAGCGGAAGAACTACGCCTAAATAAGCAGAAAATAAGTAAATAATTCTTTAATAAATTAGATTCTCTTTAAGAAATCGTAATACCAATATTAATAACGCATCGATTATGTACCTACTATGTTTATTGAGCTGGAAGATTATTGCATCTCAGATTCTAATATCCCTTCTACATTAAAAATAGACTTAATAAAAGTGAACTCAAATTTAAAAATAACTTATAGGAGATTTACTGTTATAAGGCTGGCCCCATTCGTACAGCAAAAACCCTCATTTATTATTTTTATATGCAGTGATTCTGACATCGAATTTATTATTACACACATGAAAGCATTTATTGCCTTATGGGGATATTTCTGAATGCTTCGTAAATTAGTATATGTACAGTGTTCATGACATTACAAAAGCAAACTCCAATCGAACCACGTTGAAAACTTTATAAATACGATCCAACTCAACCCAACTTCCAATTCGCGCTAGTTAGTCAAACATAACTCTGTTTGACTAACATACGTGTACTCACCGCTGAAACTTTCCCATTAGACGTGTATTTGTGAAACGAAACATGGACAGAAGGTAATTTGCGTGATAAACTGCGGATAATTTTATAAAACGAGCGGCGCGAACAATGAATCAAAATGTACATGTATACCGCAGATTGCGCTTTGTTTACGTCCCTATCGACACAAAATAAATGGACTCCCAATAATTACCAGTGATTTTGCAAAACCAGCCGCGTTAATGATAAGTTTATACAGGTGGTGTCACATGTTACCGTCGAAGCGATAGTCAACTTGTCATAATAAATACGCCCGCTTTTCTGCAGTGTTTTGACAATGGCCACTCATGATAACTTGTCAGACCTCGCAATGACGCTGATGACGTCGGGAAATTACAACTGTAATCACATTCTGGCTTCATTTCGGTAACGCAATTTTACATGAAAACCCAGTGATTGCTTGGGGGACGGACAAAATTATAATAAAAAACGACTTTGATAACGGAAACGTTGGAAATTGTGCTAAGCATAAAACCTTTTAGCGAAGTTTTGAAAGGAAATACAGAAACACAAATAACGGAGGTCTAAATTGGCTTTTCAAAGTTCAAATAGGTAATATTTGTAAGCAAATATGAAAAATTATGGTCTTTTCATATCTGAGTAATATAAGCTAATATTTTTTTAATTCAAACTGAAAAGTGTATAATTTATAAGAAATTTTAAGTTCCAAAATACGAGTCTGAGAGAGTAACAAGTAACTGAATCTTAAAATAATGTTAGAAACAGTTAAAGCAAATAAAGAAAATACTTATTTAAAAAAGAAAACCTACATGCCAACTTAAAAGGCAAATATTTTCAAGCGCGAGTTTAATTTTCTCAAGCTCACAATAAAAGTTGCTTAACAAATACGGGCCGGTTTATTATGGTGGTGTAAAATTACAAGATTTGAGCCACCTTTGTTGAGAAAGGTCGCTTTCAACAAAGGAAAAACTTACGAAAGCTTAATAACTGGATTCATTATTTATTTTTGTTTCCCAATTGTTCTGTAACGAATATGAAGGTTGGTAATTTACAAGTAACAAATTAATTATGGACTTTCTTTAATTTGATTTTGCGTAGATGAATAGAATACATATACTTTTAATGGAAATTACAGGAAACCAATGATATAAAAATACACAAAGCATCTTGTAAAAAGTTGTCGCTCTTGTACAGTCAGGTATATATTAAAAATATTTGTATGATATAACTAAAACTGAATTAATTTTTGCGATTTTATCGCAGTTAATCATAACCTACAGAATATGTATATACAAGTCTTATCCCCACCTACAGGTTCAATCGTTCAGTAAACCTCTGAGTTCTGTCTAAAAGCATTTATCTTAAACGATATTCTTATGTATTCATTACGACAAATGAAATTTTAACATTGGAGTTTAAAGCCATTCGTATAATTACAGCCATATTCGTTTACCGAATGACTGTATGAATACGTAATGTGGCATAGGGTACTACTGCGTGGTAAACCAAGTATTTTATTAATTTTAATATTGTAATTGTTTTTATAACTAAATTATGCAAAGCAAGTAAACGGATTAAACTGTAATTTTGTATAGATAATGATATAGACGTGACTTGATCATCTCTTGATATTATTCCAAATAAATGGGTAAATACCGTTTGATTTAGATATTAGTTAAGTATTTATTTTATTTATTTTTTGGGCTATATATTGATGTGTAAATTGTCCAGCTATGTTTATTTTATTTATTTACTTATCTCCTAAAAATAGATGAACTAAGCTGTGAACGTAGATTTCCTCAAGTTGTTCCCCCCATCTCCCGAGAACACATCGATTCTCTCCACAGATAATAAAACTTGTCTCTGCCAATTCTCTCAGTTCACACGCAAGGTTGTTAATTAAACTATGTATATACCTGTGAATTACTAGCGGAATAACGCGATTATGCCCTACCCGTGGTGTGTGTGACTTTATGTTCGGGAGATAAAACGCGAGGTGTGCCGATGCTCTGATATAAATCTCCAAATATTAAAACTGATTGTTAAAATATTTCTGCGTTAAGTTTATTGAACATATAACTGAGTTTAATGCCTTTAGTTGTTTCAATACTACAGTGTAATTTGGGAGAAGTTTGATAATGCCTCCAAAACAAAATGGCAACAGTCTGATTTCTCTCGCTGCCGCGCTATTGGGTATATAGGTCTTGTTAGTGCATTTGTTCTTGGAAATAAAAAAGCTTAGACTTTCTTATATTGACTTCATTATTTTTTTTAATTTCAGAGTAATTAATAAATAAATAAATATTACTGGACAATTTTACACAGCGACATCTAGCCCCGTGGTAAGCTCGAAGCTTGTGTTACGGGTGCAGAGAATTGTAGAGGGGAATTCCTTTTTTCAAATGGTTGATCTCTACAAGTTGTTGAAGTGAGATGGCAGGTGACTTACCAATGAGACTGTGCCGGCTGGCGCCGAGGCTCTGCGCGGGCGGCGAGCCGGGCGCTCGCAGCGCGCCGCCGCCGCCGCCGCCCAGCGCGCCGCCCTCCAGCGCGCCTGCAAATACCAATACATAACCAACATGTTTTACTATTTCTATACTATATCTTGATATTTTTGAACACAGTACCTACAAATAAATACATTCTCCCTCTTGGTTGTTTAATACTTGTTGCGAAGTCGCGTGTCGTGAGGCATTACGACGAGCTATTGACATTTCTATACATAAGACAAGTTAAATGTAAAAAAAAGTTAACTGCCGCTCGATAATATATCGGTAGGAAAATCTTTTATAACGCGGGCGAAGCCGCAAGGCGAAATGTTATAAATGGATAAGTAAAGCCAAATGGAATCTGTAAAAAAACACTTTAATTTACCAAGCAACCAACTACCGGTCTTGTGGTTTAATATTCGAAGGGATATTAATTGTCTATTTTTCTAACAAATAAAACCATCACATTTGAACATCAAGGAAAAATGAAGCTAACGATACTCGTGTCCATGTCAACCTACATCAAAAAATATGTATCCGGCCATACAAAATAAGGCGATGTCTATAGGCACGTAGGTAAATTTGTTACAGAATTCTTTAAAAAAATGTGACCATCTCTTTTCGTGAGTGTCATTAAAACCATACAGAGATTTGTCAGACAGTCTGAATCGTCGTTCTGTATACTTTGCCACCTTTCTTCAAGCATATCAGTATTACCTGGTAATATGGATGGCATTTACAGCAGTAGGTCTAATATAATTTGTTTTAATGGCGAAACGTATGATAGAAGCTCTGCGTTTTCCCATCTTGGTAGCACGAGATTATTTTACAATGTTGATTTACATTAGTATTCGTCGACTTTTGAATTAAAGAACTGACATTATTTTATACCAATCAGATATTTCTACATTGACAGAAATAGAACTGAACATTCGTTTTTCGTTTCCAATAAGGAATGATAAGGGCCAAGGCTGAGGACATTCGGAATGTGCCAACGGGTCACCGGGGAGTCGTCTGCTTGCTTTATGTCCTCTAATGTAACGATTTGTGGCGCACCCACACGCTCAAATGGAATCTAGACGTGCATATCTAAGCACTAGCTGTCATTTTGAGGATTTTCCGAATTCTGCGCCTATATCCTGTATGTTAATCTTCAGGTTCAGATACATGGACTATGTAACATTAAAATATTCATAAGAATTTTGAAAACAGAACTAGTATAAGGTTAACCATCATAAAAAATAATTTTCAGCTTTCCAATATTAGGTTTTAATCGTACCCACACAGGTAACCTTAACCTGTGTTTGATACGTTAATATTTTTTGGAAGTGCTGGTAATATATATTTCTCCGGAGGAATACATTTTTTCCGCAGAAAAATCTAGTGTTACTCTAGCAAACACGTGGTCCGAGTAGCTAGCTAGTACTGTATATAATATCTACAAGTTCATTTTCGATGATAGATGATACAACGTCATCATCTCCGGCAGGAACACAGCCTACGGCTAGTCTAATCTAGTTGACCATAGATAAACTCAGAAGCCCAACTTCGACGTATGCTATTAATAATACGGAGGTTGGAATAGATTAGCCATTTGCAACATCTCTAAGGTGTCCCAACGGCTTCGAGCTCTCGGTCTAAGACCGTTTTCAATTGAAATTTTGAATATGCACGTGTGGGTAGATAAAACATACGTAAAGGTAGGTATAATTATATAGAAGGCGTAGGTTAAATTAATGTTTTGTTCAATTTTCTTGAATAAAACTCCCTAATTAATTTATCTTAATACTTTGATTCATTCGTGGAAAGGAGTAAACATGATCGGCGGATTCCGTTTTTGACCCAAATAAAAATTAAATCCATCCAATACCGTCCGATAGAGAGGGCATAGCTAGTTCAACCTCTTCATGATTCCATAGCACAGAATCAAACTTTGTTAAAACTTCTAGAACTTTACTTTTTTCTCTTAAATATTAAAAGCACCTTTTTCTACCAAGCTAAATAGCTGAAACAAAGCTACCACTTTCAGTTACTGAAAAACTATGACCTATACAGTCCAGTTCCACGCTCGCATGAATCATGTTAAATAATTTATCGCTGTAATTTTTCCCCATTCTTTGCCTATTGTTTCGCTCTGTGGAATATTTTACGTCCATTTTTATAGTAGGCAGCACAATGTATAAAATCATTTCTGTTACTCAAATTTACTAGGTGCACGTTTATAGGGCCATTGTATTCACCCCTATAACTGTAAGCACGTACTTTCCTTTGTTCAATTAATTAAAAACCACATAAAACAATTTATGTTCGCTCATATCATTTGAAGTGAGAATATCGCGCGAATTTCTACTACATTCGTGAGGAAAATAATAAGGGCGAAAGCTGTCTGTATTTATTCGTAAATAAGCTTATTTAACCTACAACTCGGCAGTTAATTAAAATTGTTTTCATTTCGTATAGGGCTCGCAAATAAGAGTAATGAAATACAAACTCAACAGTTACATATAAAATTGATAATAAATAAATATTGCTTTATGTAGTACATAGGTAAAGCATTATTTTATTGTAGGTATATAAAATTATCTAAACTCTTCAGTGATTGTGTGTTGTATTAACTACACTGTTAATAATTATTAAGTAAATATGTATATTATGTATTTTAAATTTTTAATAATACATATTACCTATTCATTCTTTTTTTTTTAATAAATTTGTATATAGCCTTACATACTTTCATATTTATTTCCCAGATGAAAATAACGTTGATTTTCCACCGTTTCAATAATAACTCGAACGTGTAGTATAAATTCGTCACTGAATTCCGTGCCAGCAATTGTAAAAAATGATAACTGAGAACGAACGAAATATATTGCACTTCACAGTAACAGTTTAAAAATAAAAAGGAACGGCGCGTGAAATAATCGCAGCATCGAGACTATTATCCACGTTGAAAAAAGATATTGGAAAACTTCTCGACTTACTCATAAAGTGCAACAGATTCTGCAGTTTACAAACAAAGTAACGTTTTTCAATGAGCCTACATTTTCAAACAGCTGGGCAAAGGTCTTCCTCAAATTCTACGAGTTTTTAATAAAAAAAGATCGATCAATAATGTAATCATTGTTAAAGATAAGTTCATACAGCCCACATGAGTGAAAATTTAATTACCATTTAGTATTAAACTTTGTACACGATACTATTACTAGTTTCCGTAGATTTAAATATCTTAATTTTTAAACAGAGGGCTTTAACTATTCCCTGAAAATGTAGCCAACAGAGCCTGATTTACATTTAGATCCTTTCGCGTAAACTAATTTAGAAACAGGTTTAAATGTCGCAAAATTCTGTGAACCGGAATCGGTTGTGAGATTGCCACAGGTACAAGTTCATAAAATATTCACAACAGTCTCAAACCTCAATCTTTGGAAACATTTTAGGGCACTTTAAACTTCATTAAGTATTCTGAACTAAGCCTAGAATTATTACGAATCAAGTAAACAAACAGAAAGCTAAATAGAAATAATCAGAAGTGGCTATGATCTAATTATAGAAAATTTAGTTTATTTTAAAAAGTGGCCAAGTGCGAGTCGGACTCGCCCATGTAGGCTTCCGCAGCAATTGTTTATATGAAATAGTTTATGACGTATTATAAAAAAAACTACTTGATAGATTTCGTTCAAACCAATTTTTGTTGTTAGTTTTTATGGTTATCTACAATATATATTTTTTTTAGATTTATCATCCTCTAAGAGGGGGGGGGACACTTTGTTTTCCACTTTGGAAGAGTCTCACGTCCAAACTATTAAGTTTAGAATTAAATAATGTTAGAAACATTATTATGATTTTTGAAGACCTATTCATAGATACCCCACACGTATGGGTTCGATTAAAAAAAAGTTTTTAAGTTTCAGTCCTATGTACCCCCAAATGTAATTAATTTTTTTTCAATTTTTTTATGAAATCTTAGTGCGGTTTACGGAATACATCTACTTATCAAATTTCAGCTTTATAGCTCATATAGTTTCGGAGAAAAACGGCTGTGACATACGGACGGACGGACGGACGGACATGACGAATCTATAAGGGTTCCGTTTTTGCCATTTGGCTACGGAACCCTAAAAAGTAGAATATAAACAAACAATAATGCTAATTGTAAATAATCAGTACCACTTATTCGTTTAAAACGTTATAGTTATATACCTTTTCAGCAACCTGCACTTGGCCGGCGGTGGCGTGGTGAATTAAGGCCTATTCTTTCTTAATAAACACGCAACGAACTCGCCCTTCGCACATCTAAAAACACTTCCACACTCACATAAATACCTAGAGTGCTAGTAATTTCTGAAATAGGGCACTTCATAGTTTGGACCCGATACGCTTGATGTCTCCGCAATGGTCCTGGGGCGGCGCTTCCGTGGTTGCGTCACTCACATCGCTCTACTTAGACGCATTGTCCGCGGAAACGGGGCGAAAATAAAATTGCCTAGAATTCTATCACACCGCCTGGAAGCTTCTTTGGAATACTTGGCAGGTTTCTTCTAGAACTTTTCAAAGCTTTGTAGGGGAGAACGGATACAATTATGTACCAGGGTTCAGTATTAATAACCTGTATTTATTAGTTTAAATTGACCGGACTATTGATATCTCAAAAACGTGGCTCTTAAGAAAAAAAGTATTGATACATTTTTGTAGATAATTTCATGATCTACAATTAGTTTTAAGGTACTTTTATGATAAAACTTTCCGTTTTGCTGAAAATCGCGAAAACCTCTTTTATTTTACCTTTGACCTTGAATAAAATTTTTTTGGGTGTGGGGATTCGTGGGGAACTTCTAGACATTGTTTATAATTTTATTTTGAACAATTTCACTGAAATTCAGCTTGTTGGGACTTTATGTAACTTCACCCTCATTTTTATGTCTAAATTGACTGGACTATAGTGAGAAACGTATATTTTTAGGGTTCCATAGCAAAATGGCAAAAAATGGACCCTTATAGATTAGTGATGTGACTGTCCATCCGTTTGTACACACACAGACACAGCCACTTTTATCTAAAACAATAATTGCGCTGTGTAAGTGAAACTAGCTAATGACAAAACTAAGAAAAACTAACAAATTGAATTGAACCTGACTTGCAAGTCGCGATAGTAATAATCACGCTCCAATCTACAAGTATTGTGACTATAAACTGGTATCATTAGAATATTACACGAAGAAATGAAACAGATAATTAGTTCCCATTCTTTTTTAGTTCCGATTATTATTGTGCTTTACATGTTTGCGTTTGTTGTACTAATGAGTCAGACTAATTAGCGTGTAAAGGCATCTATGTGAGCTAACTAGTAAGTTCTTTTTTGTAGAGCTTTGAAGTAATAAGAGAACTTATCAATACAATTTTCATCATTTTAATTTCAAGGTTTTTTTTTACAATTATTGCAAAATTTGTTTTTAATTCTTTAACTATGATGTCAACATAAATGTAGTCAGCCGAACCGGAACTTTTCAGACTTTGAAAAACCTTGATCATTTTCTCAATGTAGTTACGGGCTTAATTTGAGAGTATATAACAAATCTCAGAAACATTATACTTATAACCTATAAGTATTTTTACCTCCCCTAAACCGTCCGAACGGCGAACACCACTTTACCTACATTTACGCGTGTCAGTGGCGGGGTTTAACCACAAGCTGACATATAAAACAAAAATAGACCTGCCCAGTCGTTTGCTGCCTACGTGTACGAGTATATTCTCGTGTGTTCTGAACTTTCTGATAGTAAAAGTTTGTTACAATGTACCGACTTACTCCTCCTCGATACGGGTTAACTTTTTTCGATCCCTAAAGAATTAAGTCAATTTTTTGTGTATTTATTTATAAGTACCTATAGTAAACATTTAAACAGAAGATATTGGGCAAAAGATAAGTTTTATCTTCAATTTTACTAAGAAATTTGAGGTAAATCATATATGTATCTGAATTGATGATATTGAAGGAGTTTGTTGAATCAGACTAAGTATTAGATCAAATACAAAAAATACCTAGTTAAGATCTAGGGTTACCTAAAGTGTCTCTCTAAAAACTTCTCCAACTGACAAAAATAATAATGTAAAAAAATAAGCAATTTCGTCTTAAAAGATTGTGCATATGTTTTTGAAAGAAGCCGGTAAATTCGCGCATGACTGTAAGTTTTGATTCCTCGAGCTCCTTAGCGAATGTTCTGGTTCAGTGGTTCAAGAGACGCGATAAGTGACGTCACCGGCGGAGGTACAGGTTAATGGGTTCGCTTTCAGATATTCCACTGAGACGACTCAAGATGCGGTGCGGTGGAGGCGACGTTTTTATCATGTTGGTGCTACTGGGCGGTTCTACTGAAGTGCGCGGTCATTCACCGATACCAACCTTCTTTGTTTTCGTTTCGTTGGACTTGTAAGTTCACGCTCAGTTGCACTTTCGTTCTTTAAAACTGTGTTAAACTCAGTTCTGTTTTTGTCCTTGTGTATTTTGCTGTGCTACGATATTCTCGAGTCACAGCGAGCTTTATTCAAAATTGTATATAGGTAGAGATAGTTGAATGCACATAGATAGGTTACTCTGTACAGCGGGAAAATCTACATATAATGGCCAACAATATTTCTTGACAATTCACTAGTTGTTTTATGGGTAAGTTCTAGCTAGATATCTACTACGAGGTAGGTACATAAAATTAGTAATTGATCTGCAATGTAATATAAAAACAAATTACACCTTTTTCTCTATTTCTTATCTAGCTGAGAAAAATATAAGCTAACGCTTACAGACTTGCGATGTTAGACCGTGTAAGAAAGAATTTCAGCTACATTTTATGAATACATTTCACAATATTCTAGCATGTCTGGGAGTTTCTGACAGCTAATATCCGTTTAATTAAATGTGAAGCGTGGTAGCCAATGAAGAGGGCAATCCACTCGGTAGATAGCTTAGCTGTATTCAGTCTGGAGATACCGTAATTTAATACTAATATGGAGTTATGCTCGGAACTCTGATGCTAAATTAGCTTTCAGAAGGTAGTTTATTCAGGAATTTATTATGAATATTTATGTTTCTCCTTACTTATTTGGTTAAGATTTATTGTTTACTATCTGTGCGTCGTGGCTTCGGCTGTTTGCATAGATTTTTGTGATGATAAATGATGATGATGACATCCTAACATAAGAAAGCCAAATACCGTGCACATTTAGACCAAAGCGAAGCAGAATGTGTCCAATTATCGAGATTATCCGGTTTACAAGCATCTCTAACACAACAAGGAAACAATGAAGTTAAAAAGCAACCTCAATCACTTAATTTAGCATTAACGGCATTCGCATTGAAAAAGAGAATCCGGATAATCAGATCGAATATAAATTAGTTCGGGGAGGGACCCGGATGTTCTACTGTGCCACTCCGGGATTCAATGCAAAATGAACTGTATTATTCGAAATTCAGACGAATCAGTAGTAAAAGTTCGTCTATAGCTGAATTATTAGGACTTTTGTTTACCTACTTAGTTGAGACCTTATTGGTTAACACCGTTAATAAGGGTTCATGTTGATACTGTAATTTTCATAAGTAAGACCTAGTTGTAAGGGGCGGAAGCTAGTCATTTATTAATCTTTTAAATATTTACTCTACCACAGATCGAAGCACAAACATTCTTTACAAATTGCAAAGTCATGGTTCCATATAAATTATTAAATAAAACACAATAAGGTACAGTTTCCTGTAACTTAGATCTCCAACTATATAATTCCATTTGATGCTATTCCTTTATCTTCGTTCCACAGAAATTCCACTATTACTATCGCCATTAACATCGATTTTCCCGTTTCCGTTCTGTCAGTTATAAGACCTCCCATTATTCTTTTAACTTCCTTATGCTTTCGCCAGTGTTATTGTGATAAATGTGATAATGCCAAAATTGCTTGTTCGCAATTGTTTACGGACCAACACAGGCCTTTTAAATTTTCTCAATGTTTTTTCGTCGCGGGTAACAATTTTAGCTAAGGCCATAGGTAGTTTTTTTTCAATACCGATTTATCTATTTTATAAAAATAAGTCGGGTTTTCTTTCCTGACGCTATAACTCCAGAACGCACGAACCGATTTCCACGGTTTTGCATTCGTTGGAAAGAAAATTGCGGGAAAGTGTAAAACGCGGGCGAAGACGCAGGGCGGAAAGCAAGTTTTCATAAAATTTAAAGAAGAAAAACCTAGAGATGCGCGGCCGGGTTTAAACCCACGACCTACGGAGTGAAAGTCGAGTGTGCTCCCACATAGCCAACACGACTCACTTCATTATAACAACATAAGTACCTACTATTTTGACGTCATAGTCGCATACTTTGAACTCAAAAATCCGTCTGTGAGTTGTAAGAAAGTAGCCCAGCTTATGTGACTGTCGGCACTGCATCTGACTCCGTAATTTATACTTTAATCAACGAGCTCGGCCACCGGCCGTCTTACTCCGGATATGATTGACATCCGTTTCGAAAGCGCCAATGCGCAAATACATTTAACATTCTATTAAAAATGTAAATTGCTTTTGATGTTTATGTAGCTGGCATTAAATTATTCGAACACTTGGAATATACGACGGTGAATTGATGACACTTTGGTCGGATTTAACGTGATTATATTCGTCTGAGTTTTTGATTTTACATTTATATTCTGACTGCAGCCGTTGATTTTATCGTTCTGAATCCAGTAAAATTGATGTATTCCTACGTATCCGTATTTTATGCGATATTTTTCTTGAATTGTTTTGATTGAAACCGTGAGTAGTTTCCGTGGTTACTTAAGAACAAGGAATGCATAATAATCTTATTGTAAAGCAATAAGTAGGTTATTATAATCTCAATTTATTACTTTAAAATAAAAAATTATAGCCTTACTAGCTTCCGCCAGCGGCTTCGCCCGCGTAGAAATAAAAAGTAGCCTATGTTCTTTCTCAGGGTCTAAAGATTGTCTGTACCAAATTTCATCACAATCGGTTCAGAGGTTTAGCCGTGAAAGCGTAACAGACAGACAGACAGACAGAGTTACTTTCGCATTTATAATATTAGTAAGGATAGTCCTTAAAGTTAGTCTATCAAGATAACTAGATTGAAAAAGGAACATGGTTCAAAAATTATGATTCCGGTTTACGGACCATAGAGCAATCCGCAATGACATGCTTTACATGCGCACATCACTCGTCGCCAGTTGTGCGTCACAGCCTCGGGGATACTGAAGCGACCTTCCATTTATTTAGCACTGCAACACCAGGTCACACTATTTATAGACTTTTCATCACGAGTGAATGAGAATCCCTTTGTTCTCTCAATCACACAGGCTTTGCCAAGGTTGCATGCTTTCAAATGAATAATGTAACCTGCTATAAATAACTAGCCTTTCAACACGCGGCTTTGCCTGCGTTGTGATTATTTTCTCGGAAATTTATGGTAATTTATGTTAAATCTAATAAAGAGAAGCTTTGAAGATTATGCTTGGGAGAGTTATAAAAATATTTTATCGTTTTACTTTTGGTAATCCAGTAGTGTTTAAGCATATTAGGTAGATAGAAAAAACAATTTATCTCCAGTAAGTAAACTATATTAATCTTCATTCATGAGCAGTTCCTAACTTTTTGAGCTTAATTTACTTAATAAAACTAATACGGGCAGAATTTAAAGCTGATAATTATATCAGCTTTAAATTCTGCCCGTTAATGGATATTCCAGTTAGTGTTCTTGGGTTCTTTTCTTTACCACGATAAAAAGTAACCTGTGTATTTATTTATTATCTAAGGTTTATAAGCTTTGTGTATTCTTACTTTACTTCCAAATCGTCTACTCTTTGACGCAAAAATGTTTTTGCAATAAATATGTAACTTATATTCTCCGTTCTTTATGAACCAAGTAAAGAAAACAAAACAATCTCATCCCTTACGATGTTCGAAGCAAATGCATGCAAAATGTTGTACCGTGGCAACACAATCCTTGAGACGTTCAGTTCACATACAAGTCAATGAACTACACCACAATGTACCGAGTCACTATTTATTCGAATACATTTCATTGTATCATATATTTTCTCCTATAAAAGTACATAGTTGGGCGACGATGTAAGAACTATTTTGATCTGCCCCGCAGCTCTGTCTCTTCAGGGAGCTTGATCGGATAAAATGTTTTGTTTGTCTGTTAACGATCCGTAGCGAGTTAGAGCTATATTTACTTCTAAAATGGAGACATATTCTGCATACATGTGTCCTCTATCTCTCCTAGAGGACTGAGTTGGGAGTCTTTAGGAAAAAAAATATATAGGGCTTGTTTTATAAGCTTGGAATATAATTATCTATTTTTGTAAAGTAGCGACCTTACATATAACTTTTTTGCTTAGTTTTGTCGGCACTTACTTTAGTATATTTTTAATCTGTAGCAAAATATATAAATTCCGACTACATTACATCACTAATATTATAAACAGAAACTCTTCTTTACTTTTAATTGTGCACGCTAAAACTACGTTAGAACTACTTAGAACACATAAGCTACTCGGACTTATAACCTAAGAGCCCGTGATGGCCAGACCTTCCTTTAATTCACAAGCGTGAAAATTATTTTATGTGTATGTCTAACATAGGTAAGAATAACCCCCAAACATGAAACCTGGATTGCGGTTCCTTTGGGAGATAACAGGTAAAAGGTTGTTATCTCCCAAAGGAACCGCAATCCAGGTTTCATGTTTGGGGGTTATTCTTACCTATGTTAGACATACACATGAAAGAATTTTCACGCTTGTGAATTAAAGGAAGGTCTGGCCATCACAGGCTCTTGGTCTATTATAAATTCAGAAATTATATTTTCAAGAAAAGAAATATGACAGTAGGTAAATAAAACTTAATCCGCAACAGTCAACAACGAAGTCACGTTCCCCCAAATAAATGATAATTTCTTGAGTTATATCTTTATCTCCACCCTATGTTTCTATTGACATTACTTGCGGCTTTTGTCCTGATATTATCGCAGCTATTCTTTACCAAGGGAAGCGGGCGTGGTCAGGTCAACTGACAAAGGGACTGCGATCAACTGCGACAATTTCAGCTGTTTGTACCCAGATAAGTGGAGGGCATGTATGTTAGCTAAAGATTGCATACTCGGGTTTATGTCCTTTCATAAACACTTTCGTATCTAAACTTCTGAGCGGTATGAGTACATTTTTGTCCGTTTTTACGAAGATTTTAGGAACGTTTTTAACGTGGTCAGCAGAGAGTCGTATTAATCAAAGAAACTACGGGACGACAATTTGGTATTTTATTTTTTGATTAATATGTTATTGAAGCCGTGTATCAATTTAATACAGTTGTATAATTTATCTTTGCAAAACTTAATGTAACCACAAACATTTTGAATAAAGATATTTTGTTTGTTTTTAATAACCTTAATAGCCTGAATGACTTCTGTTGATTTCGATATTTACAGCAGTAGCTCGTTTTATTCACAGTCCCACATTTTCAATTACAACCGGAACAATTGTTGAAAAAGGCATTTTGGTAGGGCATAATCAAGCCGGCCTATTTCCATTTTACGAGTGAATGTACTTGAACAGTCGTAAACATGTGTATTTTACGACGAGTGGTGTGCCTACCAACCTTCTATATATCCTAGTAAGAGTCACGATTTTGAATAATAACGTTCATAGTACTTTGAGAAATTAAAACAGCAATTACTTTGA
This sequence comes from Chloroclystis v-ata, assembly GCA_963691955.1. Lineage (NCBI taxonomy): Eukaryota > Metazoa > Arthropoda > Insecta > Lepidoptera > Geometridae > Chloroclystis > Chloroclystis v-ata. The sequence goes on from OY829905.1 coordinate 12,539,990, forward strand.
TATTCGGTTAAACGGTGTTAAATAACGAGGTAAGTTACTCGCTGTGATTCGGTTACTTATTGTAACCATATTTCATTTCACAGAGGTAAACAAATTTGTAAATTTATATTCCGTCAGAGGTAAATTTATGTACAAGGGCTCATATTATTTAGGGATCATTAAAGCGACGCACCGTGTTACCGTGAGGTACCCTTGTAGGTACCTACATTATTTAACGCGCTACCTAATGTAAGGCACAGATTTAGAAACGTAAACTTTCATTATTCAGAGAGTTTCTTGTGTTCTACTGGAAACTTTTGCTTTCAGAGTTTATTGGATATCCCATTTTAAATGTTATCATAAAACCAGCGTCTTTTATTTGTGTTTCGTACCGAAATAAGTATTCATTATAATCATTAATTTGTTTGTCATGAGATATGTGATACCATATAATTAACACCTTAAATACAATAGGTCTTATGGCGAATAGATGCGAACTGAATTTGAAATGTCGCGCCATTCTCCTATTGGCTACACACTACGGCCAATGGCGACACACAAAGCGCCCTCTGCCCTCGAGGTGCGAACTTCGAACGACCAATGAATGAAAACATCTTCTCTCTTCAATTGCGCGTCATTGAACTAATTACTGGTGATTTTTGTGTAATTTCTAAAAACAAGGATTTTTCGTGGACAATACAAAAACTAAGCAGTGGCATCTAAAATCAGTGACCTATGAACACAGTGTCTAATGGTGGTACATCTAAATATCAGCGGATTTGCAAGATTAGGAAGGATTGGAACAACATTCTCGCCGGCCGGCAGAATCTCCCATACATCCAAATTCAGGTATTTCGCTCAATCTATTTCCGCCTTAGACATAAATTTGATCCGTTCGATCCGGATTTGGGTGTATTGTATTGTGTTGTCACATTATCTCATTGTATCTGAAATACATTTCATATCATTTGTTTCGGACCATTATCGCTGCGACACTACGTGTCCATTTCAAACATGGCCGAGCAAGATTTGTTCGAACGCGAAGTCATTTTAGACGAGCTGAAACGCACATTAGACTTCTTTCCATCAGATGATCTAAAGTTTATAGCTAGGTCTAAAGATATCGTATGTAGTCAAAGAAAGTTTTTTAAATTACAAACTAAAATTGAAAAAACTCTTATGAAAAATGGTACTTTCGTAAAAGAAGACGAATTGAGTATTCGTAACATGTTTAATGATTTATACTATACAATTATAAGTCATCTTGAATCTTTAAAAGAAAATCAGAATGAGCAGCGTCGTGCGAGTCGCTCATTTCATAATATTTCTAGTACATTTCAAAGTCACGAAAGGTTACCTACGCTACCCTTACCATCATTTGACGGTGAACAAACTAACTGGCCGTCATATTATGATTTATTTGTATCGCTTGTTCACAATAAAAGCAATTACACAGATGCGGAGAAGTTTAGGTATTTATTGTTAACATTAAAAGAGGAACCTTTCAATCTCATTAAGTCCATACCAATTACGGATGAGAATTACACAATTGCATTTGATATTCTTATCGCTCGTTATCAAAGCACAAGATTAATCGCTTCAAAACATATAGATCGCATTTTAGATATTGAACCGTGTTTAGAATCAAGTTCAAGTTTACAAAAACTGCTAACTACGTATCATGAAAACATACAAGCTTTATGTAGAATGCAATTTCCCATTAATCATTGGAGTTTTATAATGTTGAGTATTTTATTACGTAAGATACCTAACACGTTGCGTAAGCGTTTTGAATTATCATTACAAAATCCTACAGAAATTCCTCAAGTGAAGTGTTTGATTGACTTTCTAGAAAGAGAATTAGCTGCGAGCGATATTTCCGATTTCAATAAACATTATACCAACAAATCACAGTCATTCCAACAAAGTACAAACAAGCCTGTGACGCGGTCGATTAGCAATACCTATCAAAATAAGCGTATTTTCACGGCCACCGTTCAACCTGAGAATAACGCAAGCAAAGTGAGCTTTAAAGATAGCGCCGATAAGGTTCAAAACTGCTATTGTTGCAATAATGAATCACATTATGTAACAAAATGCAATAAATTTCTTAACCTTTCTCCAAGCGATAGGTACAATTTAGTGAAGAGTAAAAATAATGTTTGTCATAATTGTTTAAGCACTGGTCATAATGTTCGTGATTGTAAATCAAACTTTGTATGTCGTTCATGTTACAAACGTCATCATACTTTAATTCATTGTGATAAACAAGAATACAACGCGGTTTCTTTGCCCCTTACTACGCAGGAAAGTGACTTAAATACGTCAGGAAGTTCAGATACCGAGCCACATATAGTCATGGCCTCAACCAGTCATAAGATACAGGATGATAGGACGGTTTCGTCTCTTCGGACAAATATGGTACTATTATCCACGGCACTTGTAAATCTATGTGTAGGTAATACGCGAGCTACTGTACGTTGTCTTATTGACACCGGTAGTCAAGCTACTTTCTTGACGGAATCGTGTGCACAACGTTTAGGGTTAAAACGACGCAACGCGAACGTACCTATTCACGGCATAGGTGAGACGCGCCCTTTGCTACCAAAAGGTGTAGTGTCATTTTTTATAACACCGGTCGATAAACATCAACCATCGATCCCGGTCGAAGCTTTAATACTTTCAAAATTAATACCTAAAATGCCAAGTGTGCCATTACCTCAATCAGAGTGGCCACACATTAAAGGGTTAAAATTAGCGGATCCGTATTTCTACGATCCACAAGAGGTCGAAATGCTGGTAGGAGCGGATATACTATCCCATATACTACTAGGTAACGTCGTTACCGGTTTTCCCGGTTCTCCGATCGCGGTGGACAGCATTTTCGGCTACCTATTACTAGGTTCACTCTCGTTCGAGTCGACTTTTTCTCCCAAACTTCAAGCTTGTTTTAGCTCATTCTACGATGACGGCAACTTGAAAGGTTTTTGGGAACTCGAGGCGGTGCCTGAACGAAAGGTACTAACGCCCGAGAAACGTTTATGCAAAATGTTGGTAGGAGCGGATATACTATCCCATATACTACTCGGTAACATCGTTACCGGTTTTCCCGGTTTTTCGATCGCGGTAGGCAGCATTTTCTTATACTTATTTCCAGGTTCACTCTCGTTCGAGTCGACTTTTTCTCCCAATTTTCAAGCTTGTTTTAGCTCATTCTACGATGACGGCAACTTGAAAAGTTTTTGGGAACTCGAGGCGGCGCCTGAACGAAAGGTACTAACGCCCGAGAAACGTTTATGCAAAATGTTGGTAGGAGCGGATATACTATCCCATATACTACTCGGTAACTTCGTTACCGGTTTTCCCGGTTTTTCGATCACGGTAGACAGCATTTTCTTATACCTATTTCCAGGTTCACTCTCGTTCGAGTCGACTTTTTCTCCCAATTTTCAAGCTTGTTTTAGCTCATTCTACGATGACGACAACTTGAAAAGTTTTTGGGAACTCGAGGCGGTGCCTGAACGAAAGGTACTAACGCCTAAGAAACGTTTAGGCGAAATGTTGGTAGAAGCGGATATACTATCCCATATACTACTAGGTAACTTCGTTACCGGTTTTCCCGGTTTTTCGATCGCGGTAGATAGCATTCTCTTATACCTATTTCCAGGTTCACTCTCGTTCGAGTCTACTTTTTCTCCCAATTTTCAAGCTTGTTTTAGCTCATTCTACGATGACGGCAACTTGAAAAGTTTTTGGGAACTCGAGGCGGCGCCTGAACGAAAGGTACTAACACCCGAGAAACGTTTATGCGAATTAATGTATAACAACTCACACTACAGAGATAACACCGGGCGTTACGTAGTCGCGCTTCCGTTCAGACCTGACTCGGAACCCTTAGGTGAATCTAGGGATACCGCCCTCGCTCGGTTTCATAGGCTCGAGCGTCGACTGGAACATATCCCTAATCTCAAAACAAAACATCATTTATGTCTGCAAGAATACCTCGACCTCGAGCATATGGAACCGATCGAGGAAATCACTCAGGCTGATCATTCCTACTATATATCACGTCATCCCGTGACCATAGAATCAAGTGAAGCAACAAAAACGCGCGTAGTATTCGACGCGAGTTGTAAAACCTCAAACGGTAATTCACTTAATTATATTTTATTAACAAGTCAGAAATTACATCAAGATATTGTTAATATAGTACTTAAATTTCGCGTACATTCTATTATTTTCACAGCGGACATTAAACAAATGTACCGTAACATTCTTGTTCAAAATTCTGATCGCAATTTCCAACGTATAGTCTGGCGAACTTCACCCCCAGATCCGATCGAAAATGTTCGTCTACAAAGCATCACGTTATTAGTTATTATTATTGTTTATTTGTTCGGGGTTAGTACTTCACCTTATTTAACCCTACGCATAATACAACAATTAGCACGTGACGAAGCAACGCGTTTTAGTCAAGCCTCAACGGTTTTATTAGATAAAGTTTGTGTAGACGATATTATCACGGGCGAACGCGACGAGAATAAGGCCCTATCTCTTCAATGGGAACTTGTAGGTATTTATCCAACCGCCGTTTTTGAGCTACGTAAGTGGTATAGTAACTCGCCAGCGATACTCGCTGCAGTTCACGCGCCAGACGCTCACGGCGAGCGGCTCCACGAGGTTAGTTTCGCACCCATGGAGAATGATCACCAGACAAAAGTACTAGGACTACAATGGAACTCGCATTCCAACCATTTTACGTTTAGTATTAAATACATTTCAAATAGGATTACCATTAATTTACTTTCCAAACATATTAGCTATATTATACTATCCGTTCTACCACGTAGTAAGTGGAGACATATATCTTCGGCCGACAATCCGGCGGATGCTCCGTTTCGCGGAATGCTATCTTCAACTTTACACTTATGGTTTCACGGCCCTAAATGTTTATCCCAGGACCCATCATCATGGCCTATACAGAGGGACATACGTGACACACAAAAGGAAAAACGTTCAATTCCCATAGTGCTCACCGCGACCACTTCTGAGTCCATTAATAACATTAAATTAATAAACAAGTTTTCAACTTTAAACAAATTAGTTCGAATCACCACGTACATTTCTCGACTATATAAATACTTAAAATTTAAACTTAACAAAGCACCAAAACAGGTTTCTTTCGCACACATCTCGGTGCACGAATATAATTTCACATTACAAAACGTAATTCATTTACTAAAACAGTCCACTTTCACTGAAGATATTAAAAATATAATTGATGATTAAACGAACTTACCAAGTGAAGTTCTATCATAATTATACGTTGCGTTTTTTCCGAAGAAATAAGTCCTGAAATAATAATTATATACAACATGTAGTAGGCATAATTGTGCACCGTTAACATCACTATAGTTTAGAGTATTAATAATCAAAGTCTTTCGGCGCTGTCACTGTCTTAGTCCCTGTCACCTCGCTCGCTGGTACTTCATTTCGTTAAGAGATATATTACATCAGATATTCTTGAATACTTTTGCTTGATTTTGTTGACGAAATCAAATCAGCATCAGGGTCCTTGGGTTGGGAGGGAATTGGTACTTATTTCTTCGGAAAAAACGCAACGTATAATTATGATAGAACTTCACTTGGTAAGTTCGTTTAATCATCAATTATACTAGCGTTTTTTCCTTCAGAAATAAGTCCTGAAATAATAATTATATACAACATGTAGACTTTTAGAGCTGATTGAGGAAATAAAATCATATTAGAATTACTCAATAGAGAAATTATAATAAATTAAGTTGAACTTAGAATTATGAGAGACTTCACTCAAAATCATATATAACTCATATGTCATGATGTGGGTAACCACTATTTCGCTCATTAATTAAATTCCAAGATTCTTTACCCTGTTATAATTATATTATTTTGAACAGTATTTTTATTACACTATCAACATAAAAATGTTGTGGCTTATAACTTGTGCGTTAAAGCAATCTCATAATTGAAAATGTTCTCCAGGTTTGTATGATTGTTCTTTTGCAGAACCTTTCCATTGCAAAGGAAGAACCGTTTTTGTTGTAATTAGTAATAATTAGTAATAACATAATGTTTAAACATTAGTAATTACATAATGTTTAAATATAGCTGTAACTCTCTATGGTTAATGCGCGGCTTTATTATGATTTTATTCATAGATAAAGGGCTTTCCCAAACGCCAATAAGATTCAGTGGTGATAAACGATCATACTCATATCAAAATTTATTCAGATTCTATTCGGCTTACTAGTACCAAAAACATTTCTAAAGTCAGCAAGACATTTTTTGTACTATTTTTTACTGAAATCGATAGTTGTATTTACAGGGGAGCGAACTCCAAAACATCCATAGAGGATTTAAACTTTTGATCGAATATTCATGTATCCGATCGTCTGAAAATATGTTTGAATTATTCAAAGGAGTACCAATAGGAACGCTTTCTTGTTGCTATTGAGTATACATACAGTTTTGTTTGTATGTATTAAAGTTAAATAACTGTGGTGAAAAGAATGATATAATACATAAAAATTGTTGTACACAACTCTCAAAACTGTAAGAAATATTAACTTCACAAATGTGTATGTATGTATGTATATATATTTAAATATACACGACCTCAGACAACTATTGTTGTTATTTTTGATCTCCCCGTATGGTGGAGATATATATTGTCTTAGCGACAAAAATTCAAATTCAATTAAGATTAATTATTATGTAAAAAGTTTCTAAATAATTGATACAACGGCTAAATAATACCAATTGGGAATAAAGCCTCTTCTTCAGTTTTGTAAATAATTGTTTAACTATGAGTCAAAAAGAAACCGTAGAAACGTAGTATAAAAAGGTTTTAGCCCAAGACAACGTAAAGGGAAGATGTCAGACGTGTCTAGACACTTATTCTAGAAGTCACATTTTTTTTTTTTTTTTTTTTATTTGCAAAAGGCAAAAAAGATCTGTGTTAATTGATTGTTTACTTTTTTACTAACGTTTTTCGAGGACGTGTCGTGACTTTCGAGTCGTGATTTTTTTTCAAGTTCCCAGTGTGAGTAGAAACATGACTGTTTCCTTTTCTGTCGACGAACTGTCGATAGTTCAATTCACATAGATGGGAGACTGGATTTCTTTCATTCTATTGATGTATGGATGCAAAAAAGGAATTATATATAACCTATAATGATAGTAGAACTTGCAGTAAACTTGCAGCTTTATCTGTATGGAAATTTATATTATATTTCGACCAAGGTCTAGCCGGTACCTTCTCTACAACCACACGAACCATACCCCGTTGTTGAGGCGCCAGAATTAACAATACATCACAACTCTTATCTACAGTATTATCATTTTAAATTCTTTAAAATGATTATAGGGTAGCGTGGAGCTACCATTATTTTAGTCGAATGGAGAAAATAAAAAGATACAATTTTAAGGCTTATAACAAAGGCAATAAACTTCTGGGCAAGTGCACACTAGAAACCCGACTATGCAGTGGTTGAAAATACCAACTTATTTCATATTCTATGTTTTGATAACTTTATCCAGATGTTAATTTCTTTAAAAATGCGGTGTGTTCCATTGCATGACAGCTGGTGCATCCCGTGGGTGCAAAACATAAATCATGGGGTTTAACTCAATAACATGTGTATTTATGAAACCCTGGATTTATATTCAAACAAAGTTGAATTCATAATAGGTATAGCTAACCCAGTATTAGACATTATTATAGAAATCAGTTATAAAACTATATAATAATAATATATAGTTTACATAGTAACTATGTAAGTTTCAAACGGTTACATTGATAGTTATTATTATATAAAATGATATTAAAAATGTAACAACGCTAATAGTAGATTATCTGAAGCGATTCATGGTTCATAACTTTAGGAAGTTACTACTGTACACTTAACAGCAGAATATTCATAATTATATTTTGTGTCATGTAAACAAACACGTTAGTGTATCACATTGAGGGAGAATTTGGAAATAGTTGTACATATTATCCGTAACTCAATGGACGTAGGTAGCGTAGAAAAAACTCTCCGACATGCACACATGAAAACTGACAATAATTTCTAAGTTGCTAGTGATGGCGCATCCTACAGCATACAGCCAAGTAGGTTTGTATATTTCATGTTGGTAAAACACGCTTGGTCTTGACCCGATATGTACATCGGTCACAATGCGGCTGGTGCCGCGGAGCGGAATCTTCTTTCGCACACCATAGCAGCTTATATTTAAGATGCACATTTCAATTCGATATGGATTTTAAAAAAATTCCAGGAATGAACTTATAGTAATATAAGATAGTTGAGCACGCTGCGATGTCTTGATTGCTGCGATCCTTCAATGCTGGATTATATTATTATTGTACACAAACCTTTAGTTTTGTACTTAGGTCTTACCAAGAGGCGGACCGAATGTTAAACGACTGTTTAAAAAATAAAAACATCTGTTTATAAGCAGATAACTGTACCAAGATGGTAGTTACCTACTATGGGTTATTGATGTCGGAAATACGATCGATGGTTTTTGGGTACCTCGTCTCCTCTATGCTCGGCGGCTGTGTCGGCGGTGTGTCCACTGCTGCACTGGCGTCCTGGATGAACTGGACTACGGATGTAGACTTCTGGATGTGCGGTATTATTTGATGTGATCGGCTGTTTCCTTGTAAGATTAGCCAGTTTGCATCAGAGGTACTGAAAAAACCTGATAACAGATTCAGAATGCTGAATATTTCATAATTCAACCTTGTAAACCTCTTCATAGCTCGTTCTTATTGTTCTACAAGACTAATATTTATAAAGTTACGTATGTTGGTCACAAGTAACCCACTTTATAGTTTGCTTATATATTTCGCTTCAATCCCAAAATAATCAGATACGTATGGAAGGAAATATTTTATGCAGGAAAGTCTACAACTTGCAGGATGTAGTAATAATAATCATAAAACATAGGTAGGTAGGTATACATGGTATGCATTATAGATAATTATGATATCTTGATAAATATCTAATGGTGAATGTTTGTATTATTTATAATGCAAAAGTAGGTTAGGTAGGTATTATGCATTACTATGCATAAATCACCAAGTAGAACTACTTTTTTCCGTATTTATTTTTCAAATAAGTGGATGTTTAGTATAGTATTTAAAACAATTTAATAATTACACGTAGGATAAACCCTAAAGTATATCCGAATGTGTCAAATAAATTTTACTTGTGTAACACTTGTGTCAAATCTATCTTTGTGTTTTGTTTTGCCCAAAGTGTCGTATGGCGATGGCCTAAGACTAGTGCCACCCAATATTTTCCCATAGATTTCGTCAAACCGACGTAGGGATATGTTTATCAGAAGATAGGCTGCAGCGTCATTTGTGTAGGTACTTAACCTATCAACTCACTGTGGTAAATTAAATTTGCCGCTAACAAACCTTTTAGTGTGGTGGATACAGAAATTCCCCAATCTATGGGGTTTATATTCATCAACCCCATGTCCAGTTGCAATGAGGGAAGTAGAATAAGTGAGACAGCCCATAGAACAGCTCGATATAATTCTCTTCTAAATAATGTTGTACAAATGCGATGAGTCAGCCCAAAGATCAGCTCGAGTGCATTAACTTGTTAATTTGATAGACAATATGCGATGAGACAGTCCTGAATACTGCTCGAATGCATTGTATGACTATCATAGTACATTATTAGTATAAATACGTATTGTTGTACACAGAAACTAACACAGTATCTGTTTTCAATAACCCACATTGTAAATGCGGTTAGCGCTTTATGACATCATTGTTGCGATGAGACTGTCCGATGATCAGCCCGAATGCATTTTTGTTGTTTTTGCGCACGATATGAGCTACATAAGTAGGTACGCTTGTAATAATAAATTGACTTTTCAATAAACTACATTGCAAATGCGGGTAGCGCGTTATGACATCATAGTTGCGATGAGACTGTCCGATGATCAGCTCGAATGCATTTTTGTTGTCTTTGCGTACAATATGAGCCATATAATAAGCTTTCAATAACCTACATTGTAGATGAGGGTAGTGCGGCATGACATCATAATTATGAGACTGTCCGACGATCAGCCCGAATGTATTTTTGTTGTCTATGCCCACAAAATAGCTAAGCATATTTTTAATAAGAAATTGACTTACCTTTTTCAATGGTATGATTTGGTTCCGAGTCACTTGGACTCAACTTGGATTTTTATAAAAAATTTTATGATTTGTAGTTGATCACTTACGTAAGAATGGCAAATTAGACTTGTTTTGGCCATGATAAAACGTAATTATATTGGACTAGTGCGAAACTTTCGCAAGTTTACGTGACGAACGGTTGAGCACTAAAACGCGAATGAAGTACCAGCGAGCGAGGTGACAGGGACTAAGACAGTGACAGCGCCGAAAGACTTTGATTATTAATACTCTAAACTATAGTGATGTTAACGGTGCACAATTATGCCTACTACATGTTGTATATAATTATTATTTCAGGACTTATTTCTGAAGGAAAAAACGCTAGTATAATTCAGAATAAATACGTTTCAAACCAACTTCCACGAATTTACTCTTTTTTCGATAAATATAATTTATTATGCGTTGGAGGACATATTCATAAATTGTTATTATTATTTCAATCCAAAATTCAAATGATTTTACCTAACAAACATCAGTTTACTAACCTGATTATAGATAACGCACATCAGTTTTACCAACATGCTGGTACACAGACTATGCAATATTTACTATCACAAAGTTATTGGATATTATCTGCTAGTCGCAACATCATTCGTCAAAGAATGTATAAGTGTGTACTTCCGTCACTCCAAGGGAAAGTGCCTCGCATGCACGCGGTTCATCTTGGTTTTACTAACATCATTCGTGTAGTTACCTTACAATCCGGAAGTACCCTTTTTCAAAAGAGCTGTTGTAAAACTTTGCCCTCTTCCGATACAGTAAATAAATAAAATTAACTACTTTAATACCTAAAAATATAGTAATTAGATATTTTAATTTAAGTATCTTTCTTTATACATATCGATAATACATCATACTGATATTATATATAGGTATGTTTGTTTACACATTATTGTGCAGGTGACGCACTCACTTACTTTTCGTACTTATTCCAATGTACTTTCATTTCTTATTCCAATATACCTATTTCAATATACCTATTCGAGCATACCTATTGCTCTGCGAGCATTTAGTTAAATTATTCAACTCAACTACATTGATTGAAGGCGAGCGGCATGTTTCGTACCGAAATAAGTATTCATTATAATCATTAATTTGTTTGTCATGAGATATGTGATACCATATAATTAACACCTTAAATACAATAGGTCTTATGGCGAATAGATGCGAACTGAATTTGAAATGTCGCGCCATTCTCCTATTGGCTACACACTACGGCCAATGGCGACACACAAAGCGCCCTCTGCCCTCGAGGTGCGAACTTCGAACGACCAATGAATGAAAACATCTTCTCTCTTCAATTGCGCGTCATTGAACTAATTACTGGTGATTTTTGTGTAATTTCTAAAAACAAGGATTTTTCGTGGACAATACAAAAACTAAGCAGTGGCATCTAAAATCAGTGACCTATGAACACAGTGTCTAATGGTGGTACATCTAAATATCAGCGGATTTGCAAGATTAGGAAGGATTGGAACAACATTCTCGCCGGCCGGCAGAATCTCCCATACATCCAAATTCAGGTATTTCGCTCAATCTATTTCCGCCTTAGACAATTTGTGTAACAAGAGATATTATACGAAGGATTGTTTGTTATTGATTCTAGAGAAGTTAGAAAAGTAGATCGTTATTATTTTTAAAGTGCACGACAGTTAACGTGCAAAAAAAACATAAGTTTCGTAATTATTAATAATTTTCCGTCAAAAATTTATGAGTTACAAACTAATTATTTAGAGCCGTGTTGGCTAAGTGGTAGCACACCCGACTTTCATTCCGAAGGTCGTGGGTTCAAACCCCGCCGCACACCTCTGATTTTTCTTCTTGAAAAATTATGTGTGCTTTAAAAACACGTGCTCTAACGGTGAAGGCAAACATCGTGAGGAAACCGGCATGTTCCGAGAACTTTTCAAAGTTTGAAGAACATGTGTCATTCACCAACCCGCACTTGGCCAGCGTGGTGAATTAAGGCCTAATCTCTCTCGCCAAGAGAGAAGTCCCTGTGTCCCAGCAGTGGGAACGTGAATAGGGGTGTTATGGTATGGTAAACTAATTATTTGAGAAAATAATATATTTGTTTAATCATCATTTTTCACAAATATGCAGTAGATTGCATGAGATTGTTTCATCAATCTCAAGCTGCCATGGAATGTTTAAGTAGCCTCTAGTGAGGACACGTAGATACTTTGATTTTGTTAATGTATAAAAATAGTATCAAAAATTATATTCCTTCGTACTTATCTGTTTTTTCGTCATCATCATTTAATTAAAACAGTTAAAAATATGCTTTATTCATTTTAAATTCAATAACAAGATAATTCATACATATTTTATACTATGTACTTACTTATCAATATCACCCGGGAGTGATTTAAAAAAAAGTGAAACAAACATGGACTTTTAAAAACCTACACACGCAAAGGGATTTACCGGATAAAAACAAAACCACTTTTATAAATCAAAACGTGCACGTTATTTAAATTACTCAGTCATACTTTACGTGCCAAAAATTAGTAAATTTGGCAGCGTTTTATAAATTGGAGAGCTGTAAGTCGGATTTAGACAATAAATTGACGAGTTAAATTGAATGAGAGAATTTCATCTCGACAAGCAAAATGGAATACATATTGTGGTGTTGCACAAAATAACACCATGTCACGTAATAGAATGAATGGGTTGAAAATATATTTACTCTTGCATTATCGCCAAATCCTCCGCAAACAAGGGAACGACGAGGATATAATTACAACCACTTGACCTGACGATCCATTGTTTTAACCGAGGAAAGGATGCTTCCAACCCAAGGCTTATTATGAACAAAATATTTAACACATAAATGGAAATCGAGTAGAACGTGATGAAAATATCACGACTGCATAGAGCCCTGTTCGTAGCCAATTAGTCCTTTGACCGATCGAAGATTTACGTTAAATGTTATTATTTATTTATTTATTTATTTAATTTAATTGCATACATGTAATATTAATGCTAGGTTAGTTTGTCGCTAGCTAGTTGTTAGTAAGTACATGTAACCTGTAAGGGCGCAGCAATTGATTCATAGAATAGGATATTTGTGATAATAACTGGTACATAAGTTAATTAGTTATTAATTTATTACATTTTATCCTTCAAGAATTCGTCAACAGAGTAGTAACTTTTGGATATTAGGTATTCTTTAAGTTTACTTCGGAAAACCGTATCTTTTTGAAGTTCTTTAATGGTGCCAGGTATTTTATTAAAGATATCGATCATTTTTGAATAGGGACCTTTGTTATGTTTTAATTTTAATTTTATCATGTCAGGGGGTAAAATAAGTTTATCTTTATTTCGTCTATTATATTTAGAAAAATGCTCTGAGTTAGATACAAATAAATGTCTATTTTTTTTTACGAATATGGTCATTTGCATAATGTATATACAGGGTAAGGTCAATATTTTTAGAGTTTTAAAGTGAGGTCTACAGCTTTGTCTTTGTTTTATATTAGCTAGTATTCTAATTAGTTTTTTTTGTTTAATAAAGATATCGTTAAAGTCTACACAATTTCCCCACAGTACAATAGAATAGTTGAACCAAGAGAAGGCGTTTGCGTAATACGCTGACAGAGCGGTTTTGTAATCGGTGTTACTTTTCAATATACTAAGGGCGTATGTAAACCTAGAAAGTTTATTCTTAAGTATGTCAATATAGATCTTCCAATTGAGGTGGGTATCTAATGTCAGGCCTAATAATTTAAATTCATTGCATTCTTCTATGTCTAAAATACTAGTCAAACTATTTAATTCTAAGGGGGATCTTTGTCTGGTCCTAAATTGCATAATTTTTGTCTTTTTTATGTTAATTTCTAAGTTGTTATTACAAAGCCAATCTTTTGTACTATTAAATGTGTTTGTTATTAAATTTATGTCAATGTTTTGACTGCTTTTGAACAGCAAAGATACGTCGTCAGCAAAAAGAACGCATTTGGTATTAACTACTTTAGGCAAATTATTAATGTATACCAAAAATAGAAGACATCCGAGCACACTTCCCTGGGGAATAGATGTATTTATTGTTATTATGTCTGATTTTATGTTCTGGAGTTCACCATTGTCTTTGTTAAAAAATTCAATTTGTGTGTACTGGTTTCTATTGTAAAGATAGCTACGGAGCCAGTCATGTGCTGGACCCCTTATACCAACGTCATTAAGTCTTTCTAACAGTATTTTATGGGAAACACGGTCATATGCTTTTGTCATATCAAGAAATATTCCAATGGCATATTTTCTATCGTTAATGCAGTTAAATATTTCCTGTACGTACTTATATAATGCTAGTTGTGTAGAACAATTTTTACGGAACCCATATTGGTTTTCGTCAAAGATGTTGTTTTTTTCTAAGAAGCTGTAAATGCGGTTGGCTATAGGTTTTTCAAATATCTTAGATAATGTTGGTAAAAGCGCTATAGGTCGATAGTTACTTGGATTTTTTACGTCGCCGCCTTTTTTCGGTATGGGTTTGATTTTTGTTAATTTAAGTAAGTCAGGAAAGTAGCCTTCGTTGTACGATTGGTTACTATGTCGAGTTAAGATCGGTGTTAGTTCTAAAACGCATTTTTTTATAAGAACGGAAGGTAATTCGTGTGCGCCATGGCTTCTTTTATTACTCATTTTGCGTATATTAAAAAAAACCTACTTCTGATTTCATAACAGCAGAGAGTCTTTTAGACAAACAGTTGATAAAAGCCAGTCACAGAAGACTGTTAGGCCGTCCTTTACAAACATAAGTTACAACATGTATTGTGTGTTTTAACAGAAGTGGCAAATCCTTCATTTTCTTTGAAAATTCCTTCACTTATTCATGCGTGTTGTACGCTTGTTGTAAGGGTTGTCGTTTGGTGTGGTGCGTTCGTGCATGCCCTTTGCCTAAAAAGTTTTCTCAAGTGCCCTCAGAATATTAATTCGTATTGACCCAGTTTCGTGTATTCACATTATTTGGCTTGGTTTAGGATATTTGCAAACCCTTCTCAAGCGTATTGAAATACGTTTTGTACCCTAAGAGCGGTGTATTTCTAAACTAGCCCGTTCAGACCTTATTTTGTTAAGAGGTGTAAGGACTTAGCAATGGTAAGGTACATCCATAAAATTTGCATAATCCCATGATGGTATGGTAAGCCGCTAATTAAAATTCACTCAGGTATTAGAGCAAAGCAACCAATAGTTACTTGTGTACCGTTGATGCAAAAATCTTTCTTACGCTGTTTTCCATCATAGTAAAAATATCTATCTATGTATGTATATCAGGAATCACAATCACCCGTAACACAAGCTTCGAGATTACCACAGGGCTAGATGTTGCTGTGAATGATGATTGAATTGTATAGCATTATTTATTTATAGTTCACGATCACATTATTAAAATACATTTTAATTTATAATTACGTGACTTAAGTAATGAAACATAAATTGGAGTTAAAGCAGAATTGTCAATGTAGGCACAAGGCCCTACTGGGAGAGGATAACTTTTTGTTTAACACACTCTCACGTTAAGTTGCGCTTGACATAGGACTCGCCATGGGAACGCTCCAAACTTTCCTCTGTAGGTTGTTTGTTAGACACTCTTTCTAATTAGGCTATCCTCCGTTTCATAAAAAATAAGCATCTCTCATCCCTTACCCATAGCAGACGGCAATGAACAGAGTAATGAGAAAGAGGAACTCCTTTACAAATTGCGAGACAAACTGTCTAGCGACGTTATTAATGATTAGATGTTTCTAACTGAAACATTAAGGCTATCTACAAGGAATATTACTTTTGACGACGTCTGTGGCGCAGCGCGCGAAGGTCAGCCTGCGATGCAGGAGGTTGCGGGTTCGGCTCCCGCCCCTGTCCAAAAATGAGTACGACCTGCACACGTTTGTCCTTAAAAATATATATCTATGTTTATATAGTATATAAAGTAAATCAGAAATCTAGCACCAATTACACAAGCTTCGAGTTTAGGTACCACGGGGCTAGATGTTGTTGTGTGAAACGTTCATCAATATTTACTTGTCAAAACAAGCATGCAGCAGCAACCAACCAGCGACTGATAGTTTACATACAGTCGGTTCTGATTCACTCCAGTCTCGATTCCAATATTTGTTAACGTAAGTACCATTTGTTTCGAATCTGCTTAGGGTTTACGTTTGAGCTGTGCCTTACTTGGCTTACTCGGAATTGAATATTTAAACATCAAATATGCTCGCGAGATCGTATGCGTGTTTGAAACGTTAAACAGGGATATGTTTCTAGCAAAG
Organism: Chloroclystis v-ata; assembly: GCA_963691955.1. Lineage (NCBI taxonomy): Eukaryota > Metazoa > Arthropoda > Insecta > Lepidoptera > Geometridae > Chloroclystis > Chloroclystis v-ata. The sequence continues at coordinate 12,556,484 of OY829905.1, forward strand.
CAACCGCTTTCAAGCGAGAGAATATGCATTATGTATTTCTTGTGTAACGCTTGTTTTGCGGATGAATGCGTTCCATATGACAGCTGTACATTTGAAACAAACAAGGGAAACTTTTGTTCTGCATGTTTCAGAGGAATGTTGGGTTTGCAGTCGTGTGTTTTATTTAGCGGGGTCTATGCTGATTGCTGTTCGCATAATAGATTAGACGGCGCTAGACAGCGTCATTCAAGTACATTGGGTTAAAAGGCACGTGTATCGATGGAGAGAAGTGCGCTGACACAAATGATCGGCGATTTCCCAAGGGCCCGCTCGACCCATCTCTCGATGTTTTATTTTACTGAGTGAGCGAGGCTGTGTTAACACTATGTGTCCCAAATCAATGTCATACGGAGGGAAATACCTAAGATATATATGATAAGACATTTCGGAGAAACCATTTATTGTATAACAGTTTTCAATGTATGCTTGATCAAGTAACAGTTATGAAAATGGCTAATGGGCTGAATTGAAGTTAATAATTAACCTGAAAAGTAAGTAAGATCCACTGTTCATTGCCTGTTTGATATAATTTCGTGTCCATAAATTCTTAAGCAATGAACAATTATGTAATTCAGCTTTAGAGGCGCTACAATACTGATATGAGCATAGGGAAGGCTAGCCGAGACGTGGAACTACTACTACTCGAAATTGTAAATAAATAGTTTATGAAACATGATATAGATTTATAATATAAGTCGGATTAGTGATCCAAAATCCCTAGTTCGAGCATTTAATTTCGGTGTCACCGATTGCAAATAATTAAAGCCATTCCATAGAATAAATTTTAATGAGAAAACTTTGAGAATTGATTATCAAATCCTAATCCCGAAAGCGAGTTTATTGTATTAGCGAAAGTTATGTTCACGATAAAGGTTCCCGAAGGCATACCTACTCCTTGAGGCGGGCGGGGCCTAAGTTTGTGGCTCTAGTTGATAGCTGCGACCCTTGTAACTTGTAACTTTGAGAATTAGAGCAATCTGGCATACGTCGAAAACCAACAGCTTACATCATAAATATCCCTTTGCCGTTTGGTATCAAATAGCAGATATAAAACAATCAATAAGTAAATTATGCAATCAAACAACTGAGCCCGAAATGGCCTGGCAACAAAGGAATACTGAATTAATCAATAAAGTGGAAGAGAGGACGACGTTTCCTGAATCATGAACAGTGCCTTAAGTAAACAATTTACGATCTCTATTTTTGCCCCATGGAAACAGCTGGAAGTGGATGGTAAGAATTTCTGTAAAAAATGTAGGCGGATTTAGGCGTCCGTAGCAGAATTGGAGAAATCCTTAAGGCATCATTATGTCTGGTAATATTTGGAAATACTGATAGATCATTATTATAATCTAGATTTTATTTTTAATATAGTTGAAACGCGGGTTAAAAGTTTGAATGTCATATAACTTTCTAATGGGAAAAATAATTAGGTTAAATTTTTAGGGAAAAACTAAAAATTATGATTTTTGAATAATTTGGTTAAGTTACAAGTTGTAAGTCAGAGACAAGGCGATGTGATAGTTACCCGTGGATACGTCGCTCGTGGTGGGAGCGGCTAGGTCGGGGCGGGCAGGCGCGTACAGGCATGGTCTGTGTGAGGCGATGTGATAGTTACCCGTGGATACGTCGCTCGTGGTGGGAGCGGCTAGGTCGGGGCGGGCAGGCGCGTACAGACATGGTCTGTGTGAGGCGATGTGATAGTTACCCGTGGATACGTCGCTCGTGGTGGGAGCGGCTAGGTCGGGGCGGGCAGGCGCGTACAGGCATGGTCTGTGTGAGGCGATGTGATAGTTATCCGTGGATACGTCGCTCGTGGTGGGAGCGGCTAGGTCGGGGCGGGCAGGCGCGTACTGACATGGTCTGTGTGAGGCGATGTGATAGTTACCCGTGGATACGTCGCTCGTGGTGGGAGCGGCTAGGTCGGGGCGGGCAGGCGCGTACAGGCATGGTCTGTGTGAGGCGATGTGATAGTTACCCGTGGATACGTCGCTCGTGGTGGGAGAGGCTAGGTCGGGGCGGGCAGGCGCGTACAGGCATGGTCTGTGTGAGGCGATGTGATAGTTACCCGTGGATACGTCGCTCGTGGTGGGAGCGGCTAGGTCGGGGCGGGCAGGCGCGTACAGGCATGGTCTGTGTGAGGCGATGTGATAGTTATCCGTGGATACGTCGCTCGTGGTGGGAGCGGCTAGGTCGGGGCGGGCAGGCGCGTACTGACATGGTCTGTGTGAGGCGATGTGATAGTTACCCGTGGATACGTCGCTCGTGGTGGGAGCGGCTAGGTCGGGGCGGGCAGGCGCGTACAGGCATGGTCTGTGTGAGGCGATGTGATAGTTACCCGTGGATACGTCGCTCGTGGTGGGAGAGGCTAGGTCGGGGCGGGCAGGCGCGTACAGGCATGGTCTGTGTGAGGCGATGTGATAGTTACCCGTGGATACGTCGCTCGTGGTGGGAGCGGCTAGGTCGGGGCGGGCAGGCGCGCCGCCGCCCGCATGCTATCAGCTGGCCGGCGCAGCCATCTCGCCGGCGCACGCTGACTCTCACCGCACTGCGTCTATGACAAACATAATCAAGAGTTATATTATTGTTGTATTAATGTATTTACAGACAGATGATCAGCAGTGGACGTCCAATGGCTGAAATTATAATGTACACTAAAAGAGAACATTTTTACTAAATTATTAACATGTTTTAGGATCAAACTGGATATTTGAAATCGAATTTAGAAATAAAAATCCAATATTCCAAGTAAAAACTTTTCCATTTGATTGGAAAAACATATCAACTATTTCCACTGAAATCCCTATTTGTCGTGCGTTAAAATATATGGCAACGTGGAGATAAAATCTTTTTTATTTGCAGCAAAAAATACAAATTTAGAATTTACAACTGCAGCAGAAAATAAATGAGTACGAAATAGCGCAACGAGAGGGCCGTTTAAAAATATATGCTGGCCTTCCAGTGGACGCGATCTAACCCGACGAGGCTGACCGAACTAGTCGATACGAGTACCTACATTTTTATAATAATACACCCAGGCTACCTTTTAGCTGGCGTTGATAAATTCACACCCATTTGCTGTTTTTTTTATATTTCGAAAAAGTATCGCTTTTACGTTTTAGTATTTAAAACATATAGTTATTTGAGCCCCTGAGCTTTATAATAGTACGCCAAAGCCTGTTTGTGGGATTATTTGTTCTTACATAATTAGCTCAGTAAAAACCTTATATTAAGTTAGATTTTAATCAATCAAACTAATCATATGAAGTGTCACTACCCATGACTGATGATAAAATTTACTTGGAATTGAAAATGGAAAATACAGAAAAATTAATCACATACCTATAAAATCTGTGCACAAAATTGACACGGTTGAGAAATACGATAACGCTATAGTACTGACAACCTTATGCACGATATCATTTGTGCCAAGCTTATCCTAATCTTCAAGAGAAACCTACAGCTATCTCAGTCGAATAGGTACAACTCCGTTATGACACGCAAAACCAAACTCGATTTTCAATAACAAGGGAAACCAAATCTAATTTGTTAACAGCGTCACAAGTGTCATTGTTGACTTAATCGAAGGTAAACCTCTAATTAGTTAGTCGAAAGCAGAAAATTCAATTAAAACATGAGATAGCAGGGACCGTGTAGATGGAGAGGAAATAGCCAAAGTTCAGAGTACACCACAACTCCACAGCTCATTTAAATAGCTGGTTCACAAACAGAGGTTTCACTTAGTTAGTTTCATTTATTTATAGTTGTTACCATGCTGTTTCCTATTTCAAAGCGTGACTGCGACGCTACATAAATAATAATGCAGCATGTTTAGCATTATAAACAGTTCCAGATGATTTTCTTGGTACTAGCTTTCCACTAGAGTTTAACTCTGATGGATTTTAGAAGTCAAGGGTTTTCAGAGACGGTATTTTCTTCTGCATTTTGCACGGGTCAATCTAATAGAACCCAGTACCAGTTTACCAGGCACTAGGTTGGTAATCGCAGTAAGTTCGTATAGTTATCGGAACGTCGTCGCTCCTACTGAAGGGCACTATTCATTCATTACGTAATAGAAATGAAATGAGTAGGTAATCATAAATTATCATACGAGCTGATACGAGTAAGGCTGTCGTAGTGAAACATACGTCAATTGAACTATGTTTGCAGAGCGCTCATTCATATTCCAAGCCTTCTGTTTATGGAAGTCGAGCGATTGTGTCCTATCGCGATGATAAAGGAAGACGCGACCAATACCAATAGTTGTTTAGAATAACAATACGGTACGTGACTTGTTAAGTTTCAATAATATTATGAGGAAAATTCAATTTTACCAATTCACAGATATTTTGAGAAAACGCCATGCAAAGCTCTCGTAAGTAGTTTCATCGATATCGGAGAAATGTCCTGAAATTCTGAATCGTTCTGATTTTAAATTCGTTTAAAAGGTTAATAACCGAGTAACAAAGGTTAAATACCAAATAATAACAAAACAGAAAGATTTTTTTAGAACTTCAAAAAGAACTAATCCGCCCAAATTATAATCTTGACCATAACAAAAAGTTGAATTCAAAAACGAAAAAAAATCAGAACATCGTTACTAGCTACTAACTCAGGCAGAATTTTCAGTAAACACAAGAAAAGGACGAATTTCTACAAAGCATTGTGTCAAACATGAGATACACCCTTCCGTTTCCTAATAGGAACGTACCGGGAGAGAAGACACAGAAATAACAAGCAATTAGACGGAAAAACGTGTCCCACTTTGAAGGCGTGGCGTACAAACCTACGTATTTCTTACGACTTCGAACATTATCGTCACTGCACGTAATTGCAAGATACGTGGGCCAAATAAAGATGGACTTCATAATCCTTCAGATCAGTGATCGAGCTCGCAGGTTCGAGTTCCCGACTCGATACTCTGTCCAAGGCACAAGTATCCAGTGTGCTTTCCGCAAAGATGGTAATTACGATAATACCCTGGGTACCTATTGAGTTAGGACAATGGAATAGTCCTCGACTCAGTTAATCTTAATACAAATCCGTTCACGCAGCAAATCTTAGTTTAGTAGGTATATGACAGAATCCAATTATCTACTCAGATCGCACGAATTCACAAAGGACATTACTGTGAGAGCCACCTAATAATTACGGTATAAAGACGATATTGAAAAATTCTTTACATTTTAAGGAGACAGTGGGAAAATAAATTCACCATTTAGCTTAAAAAGAAGGAAGGAAGGTGTAATATCGACAGAATACTTTTGTCCAGTAATATTTATTTATTTATTTATTATTATTATGGTCTTCGAGCAGCAATTCGGAACACCCATGTTTTTATTACTCAAAACCTCACTGAAAGTTATTAAAGTGCAAAGAGAGACGAATTAGATAATACAAGCGCGGAGGAAGCTGCACTGGGGAGGCTTTTTTTTAATTTTCCATGACGACTTTATTGGTGCAACCAAATATTATATTGAACCGATATCTAATTTTCTTCATTTACTATTTCTATTTCTTAGACATACGTAGAATTAACAATGCGCGGGTCACCGGAAGGTGACGAATAACATTTTTAAAGTGATTTATAAATTTTGTGAATAGTTATGTTTTCTTCAACATTTTCCAACCAGTTCTGAAACGTATTCCAAAATTGCGTTAACAATTCGAAAATTCCGCCGCTTTTCTCGTTCAGCGGCTGTCAAGGCTGAAACATGTGCCATTTATTTATGCCGAGCCTGTTACTGACGCACACTCATTCTCCGAATGTTTCAGTGTGTTCCGACGAGACTGGAACGACGAATGCTCAGATATACGTCACATACACATTCCTCCGTGTAGCACGCGAACTTCACAATCCTGATTTGAAACACTAAGCTCCTAAACCCAGAGAGATAACTGACTGCCAGCCCCATATTGTCATTTCCTTACTGCTATTGTGACCGCCATTCTTCCTAATGTACTGCAATGGGCTTGAAAATATCGTACGCTACGCATTACCATTTCACAGTGCCTGGCCCCGAATATTAAATGCCATTTGCGTAGTAGCTGTAAAATTAGGAAATTTATTTGTGTGGCACCGTTCTCTTCATATTAATGACGGTAATGTCAGAACCATAGGTTTCAAAGGTAATGGCCGTGGCGTACTTCAAAGAATGTTATATTACGCGACATTATGAAATACCTAAGCGAGTATCGAGCCCATATAGAGCGGCTGTTCCTCGAAGTATTAATAGCTGATCTGCACGTTTACCGATATTCCATTTACCCGCATATTTACTAGTACAGGCTTATGCGATAGCCGAGGCACCCAACGGGGTTCCGCTAAAAGCTTTTCTACAATCTACTAACCTTACATTACATATACACAGAGAGCGTTTCTGGGCTTCCTATAATGCATATCTTATCGAAGTCTGTGAGAGAGCAGAAGCTACCTGCTTGCCCGAATACTTATGAAGGTATAATAATTTTGAATATTTGATAGCCAATATGTGCCTACCGAGTATGTATATCGAATCCGTTTATTGAATTTGGACAAAATCTCACGATTCAAATATCATATGAAAATATGCACGATCCAAAGGACTTTTTATTTATCCTCCTAGCGAGCAAAATAAACACAAGAGTCGTTCGAGAATATCGCTGACATGCGCCATTGAGAAATGTTTTTTCATTTTCCTTGGGTAAATTCATTCGATTTTACTCCTTAAGATTGTAGTCATCTACATTTTCTTCGCGGACTTTCCTCCGTTATCGCTTTCACTTGGCGTAATTGTCTTTTAAAAGTTCTTTCTAATTGAAGATGTGTCGACAAATTTATTCATGGAAACTGTAGGCAGTCATTTCTATTGGAGGGTAGGTTAGTTCAAAGTTCAAAAGTTTTTTTTATTCACATTAAATGTGAAATTTCAAACATAAGCTCGGACGAGTATCCCCATCTTAGATATTTATGTGTCACACCAAAGCCACTTATTTGTATTTCTATACAATAAAGGTTTTGTATCGAACAAGCTATTGGTGTGTACAGTGTGAACCAGGAACCGACCGTCATTAAAGTAGTTATTTTGTTACGTTGAAAATATAAATTAGGTATATAGGTAATGATGTTTTTTAATGGAAGTACCTAAGCGGTAGTTAATTACATATCATGTATTACAAAACCCCTGTGTCAATTACAAATAGCATGGATTTTAAGTTACAAAATGGTTAAACAATTTCTTATCGTCTTTGTATTCAGTATGGCAATGTTTTATTGAAGCTATCCAACATCTAAAATACATTAACAATATTAAAAACACTTTCAAGAAAGTCTAAAAGAAGCACGACCCTTTTCAAATATATTTCTTTGTATTCAAATAAATTGAAATAAGGAAGAGCTTGCGAAGCTTTGAAAGAAAGGATCAATCTGAGATTCGATTGCCAGAATCGCATACCAAGATTACAAAACAAATTTTATCCTTCTCCGAAATTCTTTTGTATTTTTTAATTCTGAATAATCTGTAGTTTCTTCATCGACTTCATGATAACTCAAATTGCATTCTGCTATTGCTATTGGTAGCTATTGGGTGGGTGTTTTCTATGTATAATAAATATTTCTATCTAACTATGTATAAAGTATATTAGAAATCTAGCACCCGTAACTCAAGTTTCGAGATTAGGTACCATGGGGCTAGATATTGCTGTGTACATTTTTTAATCAAATAAAAATCAGTACGCAGGCACTGGCTCGTGGTAGCCACGATCACGGGACACATTACCCTTAGTAAACACCCATTCAGCATCGGAGCAACGGACACCCAACTCTACAGAGGGTTTCTTAGCGAAGAAGAATCAGATGCCCACGTAGTCCTGGAATGCGAGAAAGTAACAGCGCAACGAATTCAAATCCTTCAACTGCCAATGTCACTCCGTACAAGCCTGTGATGACCCCAAGACGATTCTGTTCGGAGTTAGGCTGGCTACACTGGCGGACCTCACACGTACAAAGGACCAACTTTTAGTCCCATTGCGACAAAAGGAGTTCCCAAACGAACTCTTCTACTACTAGATATAATAGATATCGAACACTTGGTCAATTCAGACCATCGTTTTACAACTCCGATCCTTTCACGAAGTCGAATTACAACGAATAAGGTCATAAATTGCGCTCCACTTACTCGAACAAGGGAGTCCTAAGGGTATAATTTAATAAGAGACAAGAAATCGAGATAATCAAGCAGACGACTTTCAGGAGTCCTTATTTGATATTCCCATTGCCTTATCCTGATTCGGCAATACATTACAAGACTGTATCTTTGTCAAGCCTCAGTCTAACACTCAGCCCTATAATGAAATGATATTGATTTTACGAAAAAACTCGAGATTCAATGTCAAACTCCATTCGCTAAGGTCTGAACACCTGTTACATTATCGGTATCGCACTATTTGAATGCACATATGCTGTAAAGTGTTAAGTAAAATTGCTTTTTTATTTTATTGTTTTTCTAAATGATAAAGTCGAGGAGCATTTCATTTCGTTCTCGAAGAGCAGCGCACGTGCGCGACTCCATCCCCCGCGGGCAGAGGTTAAATACGACGTGCCCGGGAGCGGTTGCTTCGTAACTCATTCATCTCCAATCTAATTTCAGCTCGCTAGCAGATCCATCAGGTGTAGCTAAATAGAGAGCACCGCAGACACTTACACATGAATTCACGGTCGCGGGTCCTTTACATCGCGCCACAATCGCCGGTCCCGATAGCGTGGTCACTAGTAAGGGCACTTGCACAGTTCGGTGGTCAGCACTCGGTCGCGGCGCGTCGGGACGTGTCGGGACGTGTCGGCGGGCGTGGTACGGCGGCGCGGGGCGTGTTCGCGACGCGGCAGCACGCGGGACGGTGGGACACGCTCGGCGCGCTCAGCACAAGCGCTCGCTACGACCAGCGCCGACACACGACAGCCTCCGTCGCAATGACGAAACGGCCGGGTACGCGCGCGCGCTCTGCGACGCAGCCTCCCGAGCCGCCCCGACCCTCCGCGAGATCTCACGACTGGGGTGAACAAACCCGCCACGCTTCTCCTTCTAACACAGTGATGAGGTTAAAAAGGATTTAGATTTACTTCTAGCTGTTTACGGTTCGATCGTTGTTTCTCTACACTTTAGATCTAGACGTCTTGGATTACGGCTCGATGGTTGGACGAGGTCCGGAGAAACCGTAGATGATATCTGTAGCCGGCAAAGCGCTGTTGGCTCCACGCTAGCATACTGCGAAGTAACCTTAATTGCTTTAATATCGAATTAGGGACTAGACGTGCTAACGTTCCAGTTTATTCGCAAACAAAATTCAGAAGCTTAGCGTAGCTGAGAAATAAACGAAGTAGCTAAATTGGAGTCGCAACAAAACAGTCCGAGTTTATAAAAAGAAATGTCAAGTAAATTACCATCGAGTTAGCGCAGAGCGTCGTGTACATAAACTGCATTTAAACAGCTTGCCATTTGTACTGTTTAAATTCTCACGAAGAAAAGTGTTCGTTGATCGGAAACGATTAAAATTGCGCAAATTGATATCCCTGGGAAGCTGCAGGTGACGCGCCGGGCGCCGGCACAATACCGCCAACAAATTGCTCCACGTTTTTATAACTACACTTCAATGGTCTTTTTATACAGCACTAACATGTTTTATAACAAGAATCGGCTCGGAGCAACTGATCAAAAGGCATCTTCTGAGTAAAAATTCTTCCTTATAAGATTTATTATTTGCGGCAGCATTATTTCTTTTGATGTTTTACAAAAAATATACATTAGAAACTAGCCTGTTTCTATAATATTTATGTAATATTTTCAGATTATTATTATTTAGCGGATTTCAGCGGATTAAAATACTTGGGGCTCTATAATATTCTATGTAATTAATAAGATGTATTATTCTTATAATCTAGCTCTAAATTCTACAAATAGTCTATTATTATAAACCATCAGCCATACATTATATTCTACGAAGTACTGAATTCGTAGCAACCGCTACGAGCTCGTAGCAAAAGTTGTAGCGAGTTCTACGCAGCACCCCATCTGTGCTGCGGAATGTAAGTATTTGGGACTTACAATATCTAATAGTCTGACATCTTTGTATTGTTTTTTATTTGCTTTATAATAACAGTAAAGGTACATGATAGTTTTTTTTAACAGAGGAGTGTATGTATGTATCTAGCTCTTTCTATTGAAATAACATAAGAAACTATTTACCGTGAAACACTCCAACATTGCCCACATTTTTCGAATAATTACAATTTTTGTTATTTTTTTGTATGGGGACACAAGTATTTTCTATTAGCATCTGCAACTATAGGATATTTTGCATGTATTATTTTATTAGATTTTGTTATTCGTCAATATTAAATCAAGTATTTTATCATTTTTAAAGGCGGGCAATGTTATCTCGACTTATTGCCAACATTGCCCACGTTGATTTTTGACGCAAATATCTCCTCTCCGGCCTCTAATCAGCTGACAGCAAAACCTGTACAAGAATTCTGACCAAAACTGGCCTTTACTTTAAAACTAAAGCGAATCCATGACAGGTTTCCTATAACCCCCGCAATTGAAAATGAATTCTGTAAATGGCGGCGGTATGTATGGGTACGATTGGCAAAACAAGGATAAAAGTATAGACAGCGATAGAGAGTGAGCGAGAACGCATGCGAGCGGACGCCATTTACAGAACTCATTTCTAATTGCGCACGTTATACCAAAATCCATGTTAGGCTAGTTGGGCAAAATTACCCTGACCTTGTTAGCATTTTCCATACAATTCGCTTTTCGCCTTTAGTAAAGTGATAGGGTTGGTACATCTCAGTAAACTGTTCTTGACTTTTTATTTCTTTTTATGTTAATAAAAAAACAAGATTATCTTCTATTGAATTATTTAAAAAACTTTTGAGTAACATGTTTGATTCAACAGATTCACATGCAAGTATTAACATTTATTCCGTGTTATTTTTAATACATTCTGGTTCCAATCTTTCGTCTTGACTTTCTTTGACGAATTCGAGATTTGTTATTGCTTTTAAGAAATAATAAAAATAAATTATCTAAATAATCAAGATAATAATAATTAGCAAAAAAAAAAAACTCGGATGTGTCAAGTCAACCCTAAGCTTATTTTGACTGCGGGCAATGTTGTCAATAGTAGATCGCAAAAATACCAGATAACTTTGCCCACCATTATAACTTTAGTTATACAAGAGCTGCATCAATGACAATAACGTTATAATAATACCTTAAGTTTTTTGTACAACATAATATAAATTAAACTCATCTGTGTTTTCTCCATCACGCACAATCCACTTTTGAATTTTTACCAAAATTTGCCCGCAAAAATACACTCTGTCTTTGACGAGTTCCAACAAGTTACTGAGTTACTTTAGCGTTACATCCAATAGACAGTGGTGCTAAACACAAAACCTATTTTCTACCATAGTCAATAAATGTTACCATAGTATTCAGATATTTTTGCTATTAAAAGTTTTGCTTAAAAATTGGTCTTCGGGCAAAATTACCCTCGGTGGCAATGTTGGAGTGTTTCACGGTACTTATTTTACAATAGCATAGTTTTTTATACTTGTGGTATTTTTTATTATTATTATTAACATTTAATTATTCGAAAAACAAGGTCGTGTACTACTCATTAGTAACTAATGACACGACATAATACTTAGTGGAACACGCTTTATAAATAAACACCATTTTATTGAAGCAATAACAAAGATTATTGATGCATGTAACATTTCTTGTGATTACCTCAACAATATACGGACAATATGCTTGACAAAATAAGTATAATTAATAACGATGTTTTTTGTACCTACAAACCATCTCGGCATTTTCTTTAACAACGGACAAAGCAAAACAATACACTAATGAGCACTCGATATTACATCCAGGGCAAAACAAACATCAGAATAATGAGAAAAACAAAAATATCTTATTTGTAAAATGGCGTCAGCCCGCCTTGTAAGTATTTGGCACGCTTATCCGAGCGATAATACTAAAACATGAATTAATTATGGCGGGTGTGAATCGGACGCAGCGCTGTGGCTTCTGCTTCCAAAATCAGCATTTCAAATGGATTTGCCGCCGCGCCGACCACAACTAAAAGCTATAGGGAGTTGTAATTCACAGTTTCGCAAGATTAAACAGCCTTAGTCAAGTGATTGACTCCTGTAACCCCATTTCATACGAATGTTTTATTTTATTTTATGCGCTAGCAAGCTTGACCACGGGGCTATTTCTTGATGATCTGTATGATTGTCCAGCAATAGTTATTTAATTATTTATTAATTTAGCAGAATTTAAATTTAAATAGGTCATCTAACGCAAAAACAATAAAAAAAATTGACATCCAGCAATGGAAGGCTACAAGGCTATAAGGAAAAGTAGATAGGGCAAACAAAAAACATATCTCAATCAATTAATCATCTATTACAAACATACATCCGGCAAACTGTAATCTTCAGTAGAATCCAAGTCAATAACTGCACTTTTATGTTCCAAAGACATTTCAAACGCATCCCGCCCCTCACCCAACTTATCGAAAAAAAAGCTCGTATTCACTTTATTTATCACAGAACTATTCAAACTATTTATTCCAGAGTTTCTCATCAAAACAGATTTTCGTAAAGGACTATCTTTTGGCGTGGAACAATGATTCTGTATATCACTAAGCACACTCTTTCTCTGTTTCTTTGGAGTCGAAAAGTTAGTAAAAACTAGTTTTAAATTTTTGTTGTTTATTTTAATCTTTTTCGTCATTGGTTTGTTCACCATTCGCTCAACGATATCGGATAAGTCTGCTTCATTATCGTCTACAGTTTTACTAAGAATACTTAACCAATTGTCAGTTACTATATTATCTTTTTCTTGATTAATAAACGACCCAAAGCTTTTCCTCAAAGACGTATAAGTGATCGATTTTTTACGCTTCTTAGCTATAAAACTATCTATCGTCTTTTGTGTCTTTTTGCTCTTTAGTTTTCGTTTGAGTTTATTAACGCTTACACTTATATTAGCTTTGCTAGAATTGAGCTCTAAAGTCTTTAGAGAATTATTTATCGTATCGATATCAACTTTTGTCTTGCTTGTGTTTTTAGGTTCGCTATTCTTAGGTTTTTTGTTATATTTTCTTTTCGGTTTGTCCGCGTTAGTTTCGTCTTTCTTTTTTCTGCCTTTAGTTTTCTTTTCTTTAGGTGGTTTTTTGATAGATTCTTCGTAAGCTTCGACAATGTCTGGGTAAAACTGTCGCATTAGATCTTGCCTCTCTATCGACGTCCAAGGAAGTGTACGGTCTTCATCAACTAAAAAAAAAATATGATTTACTAAATAAATATTAAATCAAATTCCATCGTTTTTATTAAACGCATGATATGGATGATCTGTTACTTAATGTTTTCTTCTTTGCCTGGTGTTGAAGAATAGATAAAAATAAGACTGATTTTTTTTTTAAGTATACAGTAATTTTATTTCAAATGTCCATTTCTGGAGCCAAATTGCTAACATGTCTTATTCTAATTGGGTTAATATAAGCACCCCTATTTACATTCCTACTGCTACGACACACATGCATACACAGGGACTTGAAACATGCCGGTTTTCTAACGATTTTTACCTTAGCGCATACATTTTTCAAGCAAATAATACAAATATTTGCAGGTCATACAATTTTTTAACTCAAGGCGTGGATTAAACCCGCAACCACTTGTGTCGCAGGCGGACCTTCGCCCGCTGCGTCACAGAGGCCGTGTTTATTTATTTACCTTCATATTGATCGTCGGGAATAAGCGCGTCGTAGTGTCCGTCGACATCCGTCCACACCACTTCAAAACTCGGTACTCCTGAAATAATTATATTAATTACTTTTATTTATTTAGTGAAAACTCACTTAAGCTTTTATCGATTAATTGGGTAGTAAAACTTCTTTACCACATTCCCTATTACAGCGTTAGGCTCTTACCTTTAGGGTTTCTTTTCTTCTTAATTTTATCCGGCTGTATGGTTTTCAACGGAACGGATTTCTGAAGATGCCATTTCGTTAGCAAGGGCAGAAACTTCTCTACGCAATACCGCTCTGACCAATCCAATTTACTCGACATAATTTTCTGCAAAAAATACTTAAGTTAATATTCACTCAATGCTTTCACAAACGTGTTTTGTGGTGCTGGGCCTAGAATAGCACCACCTCGTCTTTTTAGGTAGGTGTCGGCAAATGGTTTTACCTATCTATCACTACATAGTATAAAACAATAAATTTTGTTATGATGATAACTTTCACAAATAGCTTTTACCTATAAGAAACTGAACTCTAACTTATCTCTTTCACTCAAAGCACTTTTAAACTTACTTTTTCTTGATCAACTTTTCAATAAGTTTTTTCTTCAAACTTGCTGCATAGCTCACTCGAGATTTCAAATGAGACTTTGTGGCTTGCACATATGAGCATTAAAAGGCAAAGTTACAAGAAAATATAATTTAAACCAAATGTAAATGTACAAGTTGGGTTGTTGGGTCAAAAATATTTCATACCAATATTACAATACAATACAAAATTCTTTATTATATTACACCTCAATACACGTTCAATGTGTCGTTAAACTTCGTTTGTTGACATTTATTATGATTTGTATTATTTGACGTGATTACCAAAATGGCGATCACAGAAGTAACAACTTAATAATATTTTTTGTAATTAAATAAAAAAAAAAATAATAATAATATTGCAAATTTATAAAACACTTGACACTAATAAAAAAATAAAATACTAGAAAAAAAAATTAAAGGGACAAAATCCTGTGACCACGAGAAAACAGCGGATTATTTGACGCGTAAACGCGTATACGCTCCAAAGCGAGACGTCAGAGCAGATCCTAGTTCCCCCACAATTGACGCGTAAAATATTTTACCAATTAATTGATTATTTATTATTATCTGATTATTACTTACAATAAACTGAATAAGACTGGGCGCAGGTCTCACACAGTCCAAGTCGAAAGTCTCGGGGGCAGTATTCATAAATTCCTTCATAACCTTCGGCTCCGGGAACAGCGCGCCGCAAGACAAAGCCCTGCTCCGTAAACCAAGCTCGCGTTTTACTTCCGCTACTTTAGCCCTGTGAATAATAGGCTACTTTAATCCTTGCCCTTCTTTTGAAATATTACTTTGATTATTAAGGTTAAGCGCGCGGATACGCGAGCGACGTATGTGAGTATGGTTATCCTTTCAACATTTATAACAAAAATATCAAGTACCCAACGGATCTGAATATTGATAGAATATAGTTTTAGAAAGTTGTCTTTGGATTTTTATCTGCAAAAATTATAATGCAATTCCACAATAATATATTAATGGCTCAACCATCATAATAATGGGCTACTTTTTAGCTCGTCAAAATACAAAATGTTGCAGGATAATCTAAATAAATATTTACTAGACATAATGAATTCGTTATAACTAGCAAGAAAGTCATATAAAAAAACAGAATAGACATACAGAATATGAAAAAAATACAATACAATACAATATTCTTTATTGTACACCACAAAAACAAAAAACACATAACATAAAATAAAATACATAAAATACAGCTCGTTATTATAGGGATAACAAAATACGAAAATACATAAGATTATTTATGTTATATTTCTCAACGGAGGCCACACAACCTGTAATATACAGTCTGTAATACCTACTTGTGACCATAATCGTTGCATCCCTTGTGCGTGGCGCAGACGGGACAGCCCTTCTTCAGATGCGTCCGGCCGACGTGTCCGCAGCGGTCGCAGCGCGCGGGCGCCGCCGCCCACCGCGTCCTCTCTTCGTAATACTCCACGTCCGTCACCCACGATAACAACCTGGGCAGTTGATTCTTTAAGACAAAGACAGTGTTTTTTTGAAAATTTAGTTCGCTAATACTGAAGAAACATGAACCCGACATCTAGTGGTACGAAGTTGTGTTATGAATATTTTTACTACTGAGCTACTTAGTAATTATATGCTCTGTGGTTATTATTATAATTATCCACGACTTCTGTGGCGCCACGCATAATTGACCGCCTTTGAGTCTAAATGCGGAAAACTGAGCCATCTTTACTAACCTCCGTGGTGCAGCGGGCGAAAGTCCGCCAGCGACGCAAGTGGTTGCGGATTCGATTCCCGACTCGGAACAAAACAATTACATACAGGGACTTCATTCACCATGCTGGCCAAGTGCTGTTTAGTGAATGTCACTTATTTATTTTATTTTAATTTATTTGGAAAATGAACGGCTTAAGTATCCCATAAATAGAATCTTAACTGGTTACATAGAACCAAAGAAAGGTTCACTTGTCATTCAAACTCTTCAAAGTTATCGGAACATCCCGGTTCCTCACTCCTATTTATTATGTCTTCAATATTATACCTTGAAATGTTTATTTATTAATTATTTAGTGTGAAGTGAACTGGCAAATCGCAAATCATTTACTGCGCATGCCTTTGTGAGAACTAATCAAGCGGGTGTCTACCTTGGTATGACGTCATCCTCAGGAACAGAGTGAAGGAACGTCACGACAGTGGTGGTAGAAGTACCACAGGCGCCGACTCCGTAGTCGCAACCACAAAGAAGTGCTAATGCCACCATCTTTTTGCGACCAAAACCTAAAACAGTTGATATAGTTTTCTATTTGTAATAGAGCAAGAGCCCTTGAGTCCCAGAACTACTTTATTTTATAATGGGTGAACGTTCAAAAAAAATAATTATAAACTTACAGAAAACATATTTGAACATGAAACAGGTAACATACCATGATTTAACTGTTTTTTTTGCCCGGCCAGACACGGTGAGTGTAGTATGTCGCGATCGACTTGCATTCGTGAATGAAACAGGTGATAGTGACAGTGACAATCAAACTCGCAATAAAAGACTCAGGAAGAGGGTAGATCGTTTCGTTTGTCAATAACGGTCTGCCTACCCGCCGCCCCGCCGGTGTCATCAGTTTGTCCGTGAACATGGCGCTTGCAACAGTGTCGAAATATCGGAAAACTCAAAAACAATTAAATCATGGTATGTTACCCGTTTCATGTCCAAATATAGTTAAAAACCATGATAGTTTAAAAAGTTATATTACAGAAAACATGTCTAAAAATCGTCGTTTCAGTATCATAATATATTAATCCTATAAACACAATATTTCTGAAAACAAAATAACTTGACCAACCCTAACAGATTTATATTTGGTATAGATAACAACCAGATAGGTACACTATACCTACCTTATTTTGAGCTAAGATCATTACTTTAGAATATATTAATTCTACCGGGCTCGTAGTTTAAAAAGCAAACTTTATCATACTGTCAGTGAATCCATATTGAAGATTTAAAGCGATATTCACGTTCGTTCATACTATACGGTTCAAATATCAAGAAAATTGCATTGTCGGATGAACCAAGTCGACGGCGGATATCCGAATGCATTCGAATGACGAGCTTTTGCATGCCAAGAACGATCAACACTCCGGGGATAGAAGCATACTTTGACCTGCTTACATCAGATAGGTATCTTAGTTTAGTTCAGCTCTATATTCTTATAAGTATCCGGAGCGATAAACGGTGGTTAAAATAAATAAACGTTTCATTATTATATCTGTAGCAATGTTACATGTCATGTTACCCATGAAATTTATTCTTGTTGTTTTGATTTATGTAATTGAAAATGCCTAGGCAATAATCCAACATGTTGTACATGAAAAGGATTCGTTTTGCAATGAAGAGACCTAAATGAACTAAATAAAATAACCAAATACCACCGTCCAGTTACATTTTTTTTTTCATCCTCAGGTAGTTTGGTAGAAATTGCTTTAAGCAATAAGCCCAATCATTACGCATACGTTACTGTAGTTCTAAGTTCTTAAGTAATTATTGATTATAGGTCTGTGTAATAAAGAATTATCTTATCTTATCAAATAATATAAAAATAAGTCGGTTTTTCCTTCCCAACGGTATAACTCCAGAACGCACGAACCGATTTCTACGATTTTTCATTCGTTGGAAAGGTCTCGGGCTCCGTGAGGTTTATAGCATAAGAATATTGCGGGAAAGTGTAAAACGCGGGCGCAACCGCTGGGCGGAAGTCTAGTAATAAATAAATATTGCTGGGCAATTCACATGAGACATCTAGCCCCATGATAAGCTCTAAGCTTGTGTTATAATAGAATTAAGGTGCTTACCGTTGGTCTGGTAGACTTTCTGCGCGTCGTAGCAGTCTACGGAGCCCTGCATGGCGCCGCCGCCGGCCGCGCTCGACACGCTGAAGTTGCGGTACACGCGCCGCGCGCCGTACGCGAAGCAGTCAGAGTCCTGCGATATCACTGCGTCTACCAACTGTTCGGAATTTAATTAATCTATATTTATGATAACTAAATATCTGTAGCATAACTTATTTACTTTACAATTTATTGTTTTTGGTAGAGTGAGATGCCTCTGACATAGATTTTATCTGACTTAAAAGAGGATCCCAATGAATGTAATAATTAAGTTCTTTAAGTTATCGAATATATCTGTAATGGTTGGTCATAGAGTAAGTAAGTTTGGTTTTAGTGATAATTGTGATTATAGCCTCAATATGATAAGTACTAAAACTAATTTGAAGATTTTTTATTTTTTGTGGGAGTACTCTCGATTTTCATTCCCAAGGTCGTGGGTTCGAAACACACTGGGCACCTCTGGAATTTTTTGTTGAAGTAACTTATATGTGCCTTAAAAACAACGCTCTAACTGTGATGTCAAACATTGTTAGGAAACTGGCATGTTCTGATAACTTTGGAACATTTGAAGAATATAATGACATTCACCAACCTGTACTTGGCCAGCATGGTTCATCTCTTATATTCCATTCAAAGATAAGAAAAACAGAGAAGTACAATCTTCATCCTGTTAATGTTAACTTATCAAAAAATTATATAAATAAGTATGTAGTTATAAATACAAACACCTTGGGCATTTAGCTGTGCACATGTAGCCTCAGCCTCCCCTCTCCCTTTGATACAGGTCACCCCCATACACTTCAGAAGATTTTCACACTGAAAACAGGCAGAATGTATTATGGCAGAGAGAATTATTCTTAAGAATTTATGAAACTACATTCCTGCAAATAAATGTTATTTTTTAATTATTATTAACATCTTTATTTTATTTTATTTTATTAATTTAAATTCTTTTTTACTGCAATTAATATCTATTATTTTTCTTTTACTTCTTTAAGAACTCCTGCAAATCTTCTTCTTGTTACATCGGGCTTCTTTGTTCCCTGTTTGTCTGATTTAGGAGGTGCTCCTCGGAACTGAAGGGCATTTCTAGCCGCCATCACATTTTGCTTCAATGCTGGAGCATCTCCCTCCAGTACAAAGATAGGTGTTATATCAGCCAGTAATAAATATATTGTTCTGAAGAATAAGTTTCTGAAATATGGAAAAAACTTATAAAGTTTCATGTGATGAAAATAATAGAAAAGATTTTCTTATACTGAATGCAGAAATTAACATATCATTTATCATTAAATCATCACAACATTACAGGTCAATTATTTTTAAATGTATCATGTAAACTTGAATCAAATGTATAAAAAATCAACATTTTAACTCACAAAACCCCATAGGACTGAGATTTATTGGTGTAGTTTTTATCTAGTAAGTAAGCATTCTAGTATACATAATTCCTTACCTGAGATACATTTTGGGCTGGATATAGTACTCCGTCACATTTTGGCTGTCACAAACCCAGCCGGAAAGATCCACAGCAAGTGTCTCACCTCGTACCTGAAAATGTTGGCACAGGCATTATAGCCCGTAGACTGCATACCTATGTAATCAACATCAACCGAAATAACCATAAATCCGAGACATAATTATGTATAGTAAAACCATTCTAAAAATGAACTCCCCTCCACAAAACCGTGATGATTTCAACGTGTGAGAGGAAATACAGAAAAACAGAATACACAGAAAAAAAAATACAGAATTCGGTGGAGGGGCGTTCATTTTAGAAATGGTTTTACTATACCTACAGCAGTGGTCGTCCGAGGCTGATGATTGACATAAATATGTGTTCTACACAGTAAGTACTATCATCAAACCACAACATTTACAACTATTATGACTCACTTCGTGCAATGATTTCTTTTCGCTGAAGGGGGTAAGCACACTCCACAATCCTTTGATTCCCATGGTTCATAATTTTTAGGACGCTGTTATTAATTATGTTTTGGTAATAACATTTTCAAAACGCTGTACTATGGTAAATTGAGCCTGCAGGCCGGCAGGTAGGAGTAATAGGTAATAGTGTTCTGTGGGCCGGCAACTATGATTTTCATCATCAATTAATTCAAACCAAAACGAAAACAACAAACTGCCAAACAAATCCTTCTTTTTCTTCTTCTTGTTATATGGCTTTGCGCTGTACCCTGAGCACATTTTTACTATTATTATATCATGGTTATTTAATATATAAAATCAAACTGCTGAGTATTAGATACATAGGTTGGATGTTTTATTAAGTAAATAAATAAAAAATCTTTGACTTCTTCACATCAACAACTTCGTTTTAATTTGTATCCTTCTGAGTTGTAGACTATTTACTTGACACTGACTATGACATCATATTACTATAATATTATGTCAAGTGTCAGCATCATCTGTTCGATCGATTTGTTTTGTTTGTGTTGTTGACATTTTATTTTTATTTGCCCTTTGAGCCCCTTACTTCTCAATTCTCATATTTTCTTTAGAAATTACTGAAGAAGGAACTTCCTCTAATATCATGGGATAAAATATAAATAGAACATATTTCCAAGGGAAACGTGTCATCTGATTAAAATGAAAGTATTATGTACCAAATTTGTTTTCTAATTGGTATCTTAGAAAAAATGCGTTAAACTGATAACATAAATGATAATAGCAATTTAATGAGATAATGTTATGCGTGTGAAGCTCGTATAGGGGCCGGGCAACTGACGCAATCTTGTTTGCTCATGAATTTGTTATCTTTTAGGTATCAAATAAAAACAACTGATTTTTATTATAAGTACATATTTATGTAAGGAGGTACACAGTTGTGGCTGCTATTTCATGTTTAGTAGTTGTTTATTGGAAGCAAAATGTCTTACCTTAGATTTATTCCGGGAAAATGGTGAGTTCTGATTTTTACACTTAACATTATTTAAGTAGATATTAAGTTCTAGAAATAAGTACATTCCTGCAAAGTTAAATAAGGATTTCTTAAAAATATATAGGTTATTTTAATATACAATTGTATTTTATTGCGGCCATGTAGATGCCCATGGACAAATATACATACCTATTTTATAGTTCCTCATGAAATATAAAATATATGATATGTTGAAATTCTTATTAACTGAAATAAGATGCAGCTTAACTTTCTAATTTGATGTGGAGGAACCATGATCTGCACTGACGTCCAGTACAGTAGAACCTTAGGAGCTGAACTTTATTATTTTGTCTAATTTTTACAGTGTCACAAACCCTCCGATCATAGCAAGATTCAAACATGCACTAGAAATGAAGGAAGAGATCAGTCGGAAACAGATTAGTAAAGTTCTGATTGCGAACCGTGGAGAGATAGCATGTAGGGTTATGAAGACTGCGAAGAAGCTTGGAATAAGGACTGTTGCAGTTTTCTCAGATGCAGACAAAAATGCTATGCATGTTGAAATGGTAATTAAAATTTTTGTAACTGCATGTAAATGCAATTATCTTTCTTAAACTCCAACCAAGTACAATTTGTATCAAAGTAATGCATACAGGTGCAAAACACTGGTGGTATTTTCATGTACCTACATTTAAGATATTTATGAGTAAGTTTCATTTTAATTTTTGTGTCCATTTAAAAAAAATTGCGTAAAAGAATCTTTGATGAATTTAAAACTATGTACACATACACATTCACTATTTTCCCTACCTACATAATATTATTTGCTCCTTATTGTTTCTCTTCTAGGCTGATGAAGCCTATCACATTGGCCCAGCTCCTGCCACTCAGAGCTATCTAAATGCTAAGAAGATTCTAGAAGTTGCAAAACGCTCCAATAGCCATGCTATACACCCGGGCTATGGCTTCCTGTCAGAGAATGTCGAGTTCTGTGAGGAATGTTCTAAAGAAAATATTGTATTTATTGGCCCTCCACCTTCAGCAATTAGAGATATGGGTATCAAAAGGTAAGTGTAATAATAATATTAATTATCAGTTAATAGAATATACATATATACAAATAGAACACCTAGACACTGGAAGAAATATCTACAGATCATACAAGTTTTTGTTCCAAACCTGCAACCTCCTGCATCGCAGGTCTACCTCGCTCGCTGCTCTACAGAGGTTGTCAAAATAAATTATTTGTTTCAGCACATCAAAAGCTATCATGTCTGCAGCTGGAGTGCCAATCGTGAAGGGTTACCATGGAGAAGAACAGAGCATAGAGAAGCTACAGGCTGAGGCACAGAAGATAGGATTCCCTCTGATGATTAAGGCTGTCCGTGGTGGTGGTGGAAAGGTAATTTATTTTTAAAATGTCTTAGAAATAGTTATATTGTTCAACCATAGACAATATTTTTGAATCCGCTTTAAAAAAAATGTGATGCATCTAAATAAAAACTTTTTTTATCTATGGATTACACTATTTATGTATCTTAGAAACTTCGATTTAATTTTCAGGGAATGAGAATAGCCATGACAGAAGCTGACTTCCTTCCCCAACTGGAATCAGCTAAGACGGAATCCCTGAAGTCATTTGGTGATGACAACATGCTTCTAGAGCAGTACATCACAGACCCCCGGCATGTAGAGGTCCAGGTATGCTATAAGTTACATCCATACATATACTATACATAATAATGTATATAGAAACGCGTGTGTGTGTGAGTGTATTTATATTTTTGTATGACACGGCAAAACGGAGCGACGAATTAACGTGAGGGATGAAGAGTGATAAGCTACTTTTTATCTAATCATAAAGATACAATACGGTATTAATTTATTGCAATGTCATTATTTTTACTACAGGATATTCCTGCAAACATGGATTTTTAGTTATCTTGGTTCTTGGCATTAACGTGTCACTGTTACGTTCATCCAACAAAATAAATGAACTACAATAAAATAACTTGTTAATAATGTTATGTTATTTTCCGAAGCTCTAACTGCTATAAGTCGCTTGTAGGTCAGAGCGCGTCTTAAGCGCAATGGTTATACCAATTCTTCTAGACCTATCATAGGTTTTGGGACCCGTGCCCAGATGTAGGAAGTTGTATAGGTTATTCATCATCATCATCATATCAGCCGTCGGACGTCCACTGCTGGACATAGGCCTCCCTTAATGAATTCCAGTCGTTTCGGTCGGATGCGACTTGCATCCACCGTGAACCAGCTAACTTCACCAACTCATCCGTCCACCTTGTTGGTGGACGTCCGACGCTGCGCTTGCCGATCCGTGGTCTCCACTCGAGAACTTTTCGGCCCCATCGGCCATCCGTTCTCCGAGCTATATGGCCCGCCCATTGCCACTTCAAAGAGCTAATCCGGTGAGCTATGTCGGTGACCCGCGTTCTTCTACGTATCTCCTCATTTCTGATTCGATCCCGTAGAGAAACCCCGAGCATAGCCCTCTCCATGTAGTATAGGTTATTATAATGATGCTATGTTACGATAAGCTGTAATAAAGTGTTGAAATCGTTTCAGGTATTTGCTGATATGCACGGAAATGCTGTCCATCTCTTTGAAAGAGACTGTTCCGTGCAACGAAGACATCAAAAGATTATTGAAGAAGCACCTGCGGTAAGTGGAAATTGTATTATAATAATAATAGTCTGTAGTAAATAAGCCTGACGTTACTACAGCGGTTACGCAGAGCCCGCGCCACCTTTCGGTTAATGCGGGAACTACAGTATTAGAACCGTTCATATCTAGGCAAGCAGCGCCACGTCTAACTGACTTGAGGCGCTGTTCAAGTTTGTTTAGATTGCTAGAACTCATGGTAGAGATACAGCTGTGTCCAGTTGAAGAAAGCTGTTAGTATCATGGACTAAAGTAAATTAGAGTTTTTTCTCCAGCCAGGCCTATCAGAAGAGACCCGTCTCGCCCTGGGCTCGGCGGCGGTGCGTGCGGCGCGCGCCGTGGGCTACGTGGGCGCCGGCACCGTAGAGTTCATCCTGCACCGCGCCACGCACGACTTCCACTTCATGGAGATGAACACCAGGCTGCAGGTCGAGCATCCTATCACTGAGATGATCACTGGTGAGATTAGAGTCCATACGTTAGTCATACAGCCAGGGTACTGCGCCACAGCGGTCGTAATGTTAGAATTACGACCGCTGTGGCGCAGTGGGCGTAGGTTCGCCTGCGACTCGAATTCGATTTCCGCCTTGAGACAAAAAAAATGTACTTTCTGGAAATATTTGATCTGGGTGTCTGAATGTTGTATTATGTAATGTACAATACAAAATATACTTGCATGTATATTATATTAAGTAGGTATATCAGAAATCTAGCACCCGTAATACAAGCTTATCACGGGGCTATTTGTTGCTGTGTGAATTGTCCAGCAATATTATTATTTATTTAATTCCCAGACGAGCTCAGTCGCAGCAAAAACACAGCAGCACAAAAACAAAAACAGCCACACTGCCCTGTACATTGAATTAAGACATTTAATAAAAATGCGAATGAACAAGCATCACGCGTAAATTAATTTTAGAGTGACTTGCGCGTTTTATTTAAGAGGCCTTTTACCGGAAATCGCGAAATTGCTCGGTTTCCTCGTCCTAATTCAATGGTTTGCGTTCGTTGTTTGATATTACAATTAAGTATAGTAAAACCATTTTTAAACTGAACGCCCCTCCACCGCGGTTACACGTACATGCAAAAAGGTGTATAGATACAACACACATAAATTGATCTTTGTCATTGGATGTTCAATGACGTATAAACAAACGGGCCCCATAGACATGTGGCAATAGCTTAGACCATAATGATAATAGGTTTATGTCAAATCCATACATTTTGTACTTTTTTACTAACGATGTCGACGAACGCCAAATGTCTAGCCTTCTCGGTGTCACTATGAGAGAAAGGCTGGATCTGTCGGCCAACTTCGGCATTAATGAGCCGAACGCGCGACTGAACGGACGTGTCACTCAAACAAAGAGCGCGCTCCCCGCCATACAAATGCCTACACGGGATTGGTCGCACAACTTATTGACAACGCAGTGCGCGGATGAGTCCATGTTTACAGTAAAGTTGTAGCACGCACACAAGTATACTGATGCAATACGTATTTCCTCTCACACGTTGAAATTATCACGGTTTTGTGGAGGGGAGTTCATTTTAAGATTAGATCATCTATACATCTTTATAATAGTTCGTTTTCTCCTCTACAATAATAGTAGAACACATTTTAGAGAACTTGTTTATACATTGAGTAATAATCATTCTCCGGATACATGTTTCGTAAAAAACGCTCGAAGACCTGTTTTTAGAGCTCTAATTTGTAGATTCTAATGAATATAGGCGATCAAACTATTTTTCATTATATTACATATGTCCTATTCTTCAATAATGATAGAAAACATTTTCGTTAAATGCTTTTATTCTAAAGATATACCGAATTTAATAGCGACCGAAAATGCTTCGAAACAAACCTCAATAACTCCGAAGTTCTAAATCAATAGGACGTCATATTTATATCAAAATATTTATCAACATTTGCTTAAACTGTAATATTAATTTTAATTTGTAGATCGGTTTTGGTAATTTTTTATGAATAAAATAAAACTACCATAATTTAGTAGTTTTTTCATTCCGCCGGCGATTTCCCTTTAGTACCGCGCGAGCGCTTGTCGTCGGTTGAAAATTCGGAACCTATGTCGGTTGAAAATTCGGATTCTTGAAAAAAATATCGAAATATTTCGTAAAATGTCTAATAATAAAAAATTTCGCGATTTCCGGTAAAAGGCCTCTTAAACGGTAAAATTGGTCCCTAGTCTTTTGAAATTTAACTGACGCTTACCAGATCGCTTAGAGCTTACCTTTGAACTTATATGTATTCTTTAGGAACGGATTTAGTAGAATGGCAATTGCGCGTAGCCGCGGACGAACAATTACCATTATCACAAGAGGAGATAATTCGCCGCGGCCACGCTGTGGAGTGTCGCATCTACGCAGAGGAGCCCAGAGCCGGCTTCCTGCCGCGAGCCGGCACCTTGCACCGACTGACGCAGCCTTTACCTGAACAGTTTGTGAGGGTGAGTGTTGTATTTAGATAGATAGTATTTATTGGAGAGAAACATGGTTAGTAGCGTCTTAAATCCTATGTTATGTGTATGTTCTATGCGTCAAACAGAAAACAGGGCGCATTGGCGCTCACTAGGGGAGGCATGTCCAGCTGTGGACAAATATTGGCTGATGATGATGATGATGACTTACGTGACACAGTGACGATCAGTGACTGTAGGGATAGATGCGGCTATGCAGAGCAGCCCGGACCCGGTTTTCTGCCGCAGCACCCTATTCTAAGCTTTAAACTAATTATCTGTTTCTGTTTTTAGGTAGAAACCGGTGTACGTGAGGGTCAAGATGTGTCCGTGCATTACGACCCCATGATCGCTAAGCTGGTGGTGTGGGGCCGCGACCGCAACGAGGCCTTGGCGAAAACCAGAGCCAAACTGCAAGAGTATCAAGTAAGGCAAAATATTCGTATAATAATTTATTATTATTTTAATATTCGTATTCGAATTATTTTTTTGGTTATTTACCGAAATTTTGTTTGTATTTTCCTATATTCAGAACTTTTATAGCATAAATTATTAGAAAATGGTATGGGAAAAATTACAAGATCACTACGTAATCTTGTTCCTCGAGTCGAACCCACGCCACCCAGTTTAGCCCTGGTTGCGCTTACCATTACTCTATCGAGGAGTTACGTAAGACCTTGAATTTATCCAATACCATTTTATAGCATACTTAGCATGACAAATTTTGATATAACACCACTAAAAGCTGTTACCGACTCCGCTACTCAGTTTTCTAAACTTTTGCGGAGTCATCTCACAAAATTATGTACTCTATAACCATTGTTTTATGTTCCCAATAAATATTTTTTAATTTTGAATATTTTTGACCTGACTTCTATATAGTTTGCCTATCTAAAAAGGTCGCGAAACTCATGCAAAAAAATCTTTATCATAGGTAGCGGGTCTAGAAACCAACGTGAATTTCCTCCTTCGTCTGAGCGGCGCGAGCGCGTTCGTGTCGGGCGACGTGCACACCGCCTTCATCCCGCAGCACGAGGCCGAGCTGTTCCCTAACTCCGACTCTGTGCTGAGCGAGCATCGCGCTATACAAGCCGCTTTGGGACATGTAAGTTACCGAGGATACATTTTGAAAATCGAACATTAATTTGTCCCTTTCGCTCCTATAGCCTGTACTACATGACTATCTTCATCTATCTTCATTGATTCAAGGAGTTAAATCATTTTGAAAAACGAATATTAATTTGTCTCTTTGGAGGAGACGGAGCACGGCGGGACACTCACTCCTCCTTAAGAAGACTTGCTCTTGTTGTGGTCGAAACGTCGAGTGTTTTAACTTTTTTATCAATACGTGAGTAATTCCCGTTGTTATAAAAAGAATAGTATAACTCACTTTTTTTGAATTTTGAAAAGAACTGAAAATTTTTAAAGTAAAATATGGCCATCTTGTTCGCACATATCATATGCAAGCACCGGACGACCATTGCCTTTATGAACTTGGAAACAGCTACCGCATTTATAGAAATACAAAGCACGCTTGAATACGTTGTTAAAAACATTATCTAAGTTTGACATACTGAAACCGACTCATAAACTTTTTTTAAACCTTCGAACTAACTAATTAATCGAAATTATGTCAGTAGATACTTTCACTAAAATCCTATTAAATCATTCCTCGTAATA
This sequence comes from Chloroclystis v-ata, assembly GCA_963691955.1. Classification (NCBI taxonomy): domain Eukaryota; kingdom Metazoa; phylum Arthropoda; class Insecta; order Lepidoptera; family Geometridae; genus Chloroclystis; species Chloroclystis v-ata. The sequence continues at coordinate 12,584,524 of OY829905.1, forward strand.
AACGATGTAAATCAGAAAGTCCCAAGTTGTAAATTCTGCCCAATCAAATCAATAAAGATCGCAATGGAAACGGCATATTGTATAACCATCATTAATCACGCCTTTACAGCTGCTTGTTAGTAAAAATGAAAGTGCCGCTAACGACTCGTGGAAGGGAATCGCCGTGGAAGCGACGTCTTGGAGACCCAATTACAATGTGGAGAAGACTGTACCGCTTCGATTTGATGAAAAAGGTACCTACTTCACAAATGCTTACCTAAATATAATATTTTTATTGCGAAGGTTACTTTGTTACTGTCGGCCGCTTTGTCTTTCTGTTGTCTACAATTTTTGTGCAGCTTAGTTGAAAAATTTGTACAGAGAGATTTTGAGTCTGGGGTAAGATAGTATCCCGCCCGTCCCATTAGAACTCATTATAGATCTTGAAAGAATTTAGTATCATCACCAGTCACCATGCGGATTGGAGTTTGCAGTTAGTACACTTACTTTTTGATTTTTTTTCTTGAAAAATTTATGTGTGCTTTGAAAACTCGTGCTCTAACGGTGAATGCAAACATCGTGAGGAAGCCGGCATGTTCTGAGAACTTTGAAGAGTTTGAAGGACATGAGTCATCCACCAACCCGCAAAGCCCCTTTGAAAATTATTATTACCAAGGGGGTGGTAAACAATTATTACGCCCCACACGTCAATTTAACAATAATCTTTGCAGATCTAAAAGTGACAGTGAAATACGAGAGCGCTTCTCAGACTTACAGCGTGCGCGTCGACGACGGCGCGTGGAGACGTGTCGAGGCCTCGCTCCAAGCGTCTCCGTTAGGGCTGCGGCTGCACACGGCCATCGATGATAAGAGGACCAATGTGGGACTACTCGCGCATGAGAACCAGCTACATGTTTATGATGAGGTGAGAGTGAGATGCAAAATGTTTATAATATTTATTACCTTAATACAATTAAATCCAGTAGACATAATATTAGCGGACTCCACACTAGGTAAAGCCTGTATCGCGGAGCCCTTTAATAATAGTATATTTCGGACTAATACAAGCTTAACAGAGCACGTAATAAATAAGTACTATATAGATAGAAGAATCAAGATTATGTATTATATATTTTTAAATTGATCTTGTTTAATATTTTAAGTAGCCCAGGGAAGGTTTCAAAGGTTAATAATTAATTCTTCATTTGATTGTATGTTTATTGTTTCTACTACAACACCCCACTTGATTTTTATACTTGTGTTTTTAATTTAATTTTATTTATGCAAACAGAATGATGTACATTATTTAGGTACATTTAGCCTTTGTATATTTTTCTGTTCAAATTTGTATGACATTATTGATTTGTTTGGTCAAGTCTTATTATCTCCTTCTTACATTGTTCTCAATAGAGGCTGTGTGCAAGCAAATTAAATTAAAGTAAAGGTGTAGAAGAATAGTATAAAGAAGGCTTTCGAAGCCGCGAGCGTGTCAACTAGTTTACTTTAAACTTAGTCTAGGCTTCACGCAATATAATTTACAACTGAAATACATTTTGCAGAGTGGTCAAACGATTGTGGAGATACCTAAGGCGAAGTACCAAGCTATTGCTACAGCGGACTCTAGCGCATCGGCTAACAGTGCGTCTTCACCCACCCAGGGGATATTGGAGCGGGTTATGGTCAATAAAGGCGACAAAGTAAGTGCAAGTTAAAGCTATGTTGTTCTAATCCCCTCAGCGCGAAAACATAGAAGCATCGATCGCTTCAATGTTTTCGCTTGACAGCTGTTAAGACAATTTTTTTGCTTAATTTTAATTAAGCATGTTAAATTAAAAAGTAATACTTGAAATACACAGGAAAGCTATAAATACAGTATAATATATAATAATATATAATACATAGTTAAAACTTTTTTGAAGTGTCGTCCTTATTGGAATTACATATTACTTATAATGGAAGCTGTCAAGTAAAAAAATCGTTGTTTCTATGGAAATGTCTTGAATTTTACTATTAGATAATGATAACCTTTATTAAGACAACCTTTAAAACCTTTAAGCCATGAACAATTAGGACATCTACTGTGTTTTATTTTAATGCATACAGCATGAAATGGCATGGAAATATCTTAAAAAACTATTTATTAAAGCATTCAGAACTTTTTCAATTGCGTCATCTATACTCAAGTTCTGAAAGTGTTATTCAACAGCTAACATTTTCAGGTGGTAAAAGGTCAACCCCTGTTCGTGGTGATAGCTATGAAGATGGAGAACGTCGTGCGTTCGCCGAGAGATGGCGTTGTCGCTAATCTAGCACCCTTCAAACTTGGCGACTCGGTCGGAAAGGGGGCGCAAGTTGTCTTACTTGAAGGTGACCAATGATCTTTGTTCTATTATTGTTTTAGGTACCTTCATATATTATACGATAGTGTAATAATAATAATGTTGTTTATTATGGTTAACGAAACGTAACGCTAATGGTTACTGATATTTATATTTGTATGAGTTACCCGAAGAAATTACACATTCATAAATTTTAAGATTTCTTCCATATCAATTAGTAAAAGGGGCTCAATTTGTTATAAGTACTTTAACTTTAAAAGTACCTATAATAATTATAGGTACATTAAGAATTTTAACATAAACAAAGAACATTATATTACATAAAATTATTATGTTTTACATAAAGCTGCCATTCCAAAGTAATTAGCAAGTCATTAAAACTTACAAAGAATCGCTTATTATTAAGTTCCAAATGTAAGAGAAAACAATGTAGTTTTAAGTGATTGTTTAAATAAGTAGGTAGTTAAATAATTAGGGTCCCGGATTTCGTATACTATTTCTTGCCAAAATTATCATTAAATGGTAAACAGGGTGGGTATTAGAAGACTTAAAAAAGGTTTGTGCGTTATATTTAACTTGTTCTTAAAATGAAATAAGACTAAGTAATATATTTATCTATGTTTTAAAAGTGTTATGGGTATAGTCTGTGATTCGTATGGTACAAAAATGTTATTTACAAAGGTTGAATTTGTTTTAAAGTATATTTTATATATTTTGATAATAAAACTAAAAAAATATAGGTTAATGTGTTTTCTTGTTCTTCTAAATTAGATTTTTAAACCTATTTTTCTAATTTTATGAAACAATAAGATCACAACAATTTAGTCGTTCAACTACGAGAAATGTTACGTAAAACCAAGTCTACAATAAAGGCACAAATTTTCTATAAATTTCACGAACTGTTATTATACTGAATGACTGAAATATTTATCTAATTACCTATTTAAATCTAGCTTTTTGCCCCGCGGCATCGCCTGCGTTATTTATTTATTTATTTTATAATACATGCCACGGAAATATATAAGTATATATTGTTTACGGTGTAAAAATATGATACATGTCCTTATATTGGTTCTAAGCTATCCCTCAACCAATTTTGCAGTCAAATCGATTCAGCCATTCTTGAGTTATAATGTAACTAACTATTTTATTTGTTTAGTTAACGAATGTTACGATAACCAAAGATAAATAATATGCCACTCCATTATGTGGTTTGCGGTAACCAATTGCATGAGAAAATGTATTACTTACCGTTCCTGGTCAGTTTTTAATCAGTTTTCAAACCGGATGTTATGTACAGATTCTTATCGCGACTACTATTACAGACCATATACATTTTAACCGTGGCAAACGTCAAGCTAGAAAAAATAATTATGTCAAAAATGGTAAAATAAAATGTCCTGTGGTTAAAATATCTTTGGTAGGTACCTACCGACATTTTATCTCGATGTGGTTTTCAAAGGTACTTTACGGTCGCCTTTGTTTGGTATAATTTCTCACAACCTTTTAATATTATCAGTGCTTTAAATTACATCATTAGGTATAAACAATATAGATGCAAATTGTACAATTATGAATTTGTTTGTTACGTCAGAAGTAAAGAGATTTAAAGATGATACTGTTATCATCATACCAAATAGATTACGTACGGTCTGGTATTAATATAGAGTACCTTTGTATTCCTTCTTATTATCACGAAAGGCTGAAATACAGCAAGAGCATAAAGTAGAATAACTTAGCTAGTTTTATGAAACCTTAGTAGGATCCTTTCTTTTGTAGGTTAAGTAGGTTAGCTTTCTTTATACCTGCAAGTAGTTTTCGTTTTCTACTTAACGGATTGTAGTTAACATAAGCTCTACCTGTTATTCCTTTGTTTGGGTTTATCTTAACCATGAATTCGAATGTCTTTGTTCCTGTACTCCCCTTGTAAATATCCTTGAATTCCATTGAAGTAATATTATTATTAGTTTAGTGGCTCTTACCTGGCGAGGGTACCGGCCACGCAGGTTTGTTGATAGTTTTTCTGTACATTCTCTAAACAGCTGATCGGAACAACAAAAACACGAATTTGTGCGCTTCTGATTGGTCGAGATCACCCCTCGTAACTAGTTTGATCCCTTGACTACAAAAAACATATCTTTGTAGATGCATCCCTGGTTTTATGTGCATCATGAATCTCTGAATTGGTATTTAGTGTGAATTTTATACACCTTTTGCACATCTGGTAGTCTGAATTCTTAAACCAACTTTGTACTAAACCGGATAAGCATAAGATAACCTCATTTTTTGAATATCGCGTTTATCATTTACATACATGAAATTAACTATGGTCCTACCTATGAGAATAAACAATTAAGTATTCTTTAGATTGCAATAATTTCATGATATATTTCTGTCGATGTATGTAATCTAGAGTCTAGAAGTAACGGAGGAGGTAATCTAGAGTCCGGTCAATGAACTGTTTAGTAATAAACTATGTCCTAGTAAAACCTGTTAAATTAATATTTTTTTGTTACAAACAAAACAACCAGAAACCACCATTTTCTTCTGATTCCTTCTAAACTTTAGAATATACATACTTCTTACTTCGGCAAACTTTAGATTTTAAAGTTATTACTTACGTTAGCGGATTCATTAACCAGCCTCGACTAATCCGAAGGGTTTCAAAGTCAAAGTCAAACAATTATTTCCATAAAAAACGGAGTAAATTGTTGTGCATAAATTAATTATAATCAAGTCATGGGCACTTATTGTGTTCAAGTTTCCGATGTTGTACCTACTACTGTACATTAATATACTTAGGTAGGTACTGGTTAAACCTTAATGTATTTTCTGTTACCAAAAAAAGTACGTAAGTAAATGTAGGTTAATCACCTTGTATCTAATGTAGAACATGTCAATTAACATTCGTATCTTCGTTGAACTTTTTGAGCTAAATTAAGTATATTTTAAGAAGTATACAGACATTATTTATTATACATAAACAAAATCATCAAGTTTTTCAGACGTTGTTTGTTTCAAGGTGACTTGCATCCAATAATGAACCTGCATCTTAACAAAAACATTCTTCTATCTTGTAAGGTATATCCAACGCTTCGCTTGCCAATCTACTAACACCTATGAACTTACGGCACCAACAATCTGTTTAGTGCTTTCAGCAAGCTACTTAATTAGCTTTGGTTAGTCGGTAACCGTCGCTCTTTATATAGCCTCATTTATGATGCCATCTCGTAGAGCAACCCCTTGCAGAAAAATTTACATAATCGCTATTTTTCCTTGTAGATCATCATCTTAAAAAAATAATTTAAAAAAATTGGTTTATTTCGGACAATTTAATCCATATGTTGTTAGTAGCACATAAAAATAGAAGTAGAGTTGTTAGTAGGTACACTTTAAAAATAATAAAATACAATATCCGTCCTCTCTAGATTGCATTCTGGATATGTTTTACCCAGAATGAAGAGGAACATCTATTGGATAATGTTTTCAATAAAAATCTATAGTTTATAATTTAAGGAAGTAGATATACCTAATCGCATAATCTTCGTTAACAAAAGGAAGAACTCTCGATGTATAATATAATATATTTCATCATTGAAATAGAAGATAATTATTTCATATTCGTGGAAATGTTTTCGTTACCAATTTCGGAACGTGGATTTATTGCATTTTACTCTTCTGTCGTGACTTTAATTCCAATTACGTGATTTCTTTTGAATATTTGTTAATGTGTTTCTGTAAATTACCAATAAACGATAACCTTGGCAATCTTGTCACTTTTTTTCATATTTCATCATAAATTACTTAGGTATCGTTTTAAAACTGTGTACCAGGTATATTTCTCATAAAATTATTTTCTCAAACCTTTGATTCTAATATAAAATTATATATTTATACAATTTTAATCATAATATGAGAAATCCTTTTTTCTCGATCAGCGTGAGTTCATGTCTTTACCAACCTTACAACCTGGTAGGTTGGTAAAGACATGAACTCAATCTTCATTATTTTTGGTCAGTCGGAAATAACTCAAATAAAGATACAAAACGAAGTTCTTTACGGATTTTTTCACGAAACGAACTTCGTTTTTGAATAAACTATGCTTGAATTAAAAACCAAATGAATTGTGGGCCGAAATAAATGAATAATTGCTAGTGGCACAGCTAATAATTAGGAACTGGCCACTTCTTGATAAACCAAAAAAATCTAAGACGCCACATTTTGACGCTGTGAGCTGTGCTGTAGTGTGGCCAAGCGAGTGTTGCGAGAGGCAAGCGCTGTGTGCGACCAACAAAAAACCTGATTAGGTACCTAGTCATATTTTACATCGCTTAGTTAAAAACCAACTCTTACTTAGCTTAAGGTTCAGTAGGTTTTTAGTATTTGCTAAGATGCCTCGGTATGTTTAGCATTGTTAGGTCAAGACGAGCATTGCATAACGAGATGCATCTGCTTGACATTTGAATTGGCCCCGAATCTGAATAGAAACTGTGTCACGAATGAAGGCGGCAGCGGGCACGGCGCGGCGGCCGGCGTCGACGCAGCGTTCCGGCGCGAGGTGCGTTGTGCAATCCCGTTAGCGTTACACGTGCGAAGAGAGCCGGCGCGCCTCAATGTCGCCCGTGGGCGGCAGGCCTCCACTCGCCGCCCGCCCGCCGCTGAAAATAGCGAGTTCATCCGAACGTTAACTGCGACCCGAAGAGAAACGAACCGGTGCGGCATCCGCCTACTCGCTCGCACGCACCCGGCGTTCTAAACTCTCTCGCTCGCACGAACAGCTGAGTATCAAAACAAAGGAGTGAGACGGGCGGTCGGGGCTCCCGCTCGCCGGCCGGCCGGTGTCGCCGTATCCCCGCGCCGCAACGCTGCGAGAGCCCGCGTCGCACGCACTCGCGCCAGTTCTCTCCGAGACCGCGCGTATCGAGGTCGTCTGCACGAACTCTTTGCGAAGTTTACTGCCGCGAAAGGATTCTCCTTCGTCCCGATTTTTGAGGACCTGCCATCGTATTATGTTTCCTAGCGAGTGCTGCGATCAGCCCCGGCCTATTGAGAAGCCGGACCGCGCGCTGCGCACAGATTCGCGACGTAATTCTCCTAATTTCCCTAAATTCTGTGACGGTTATCCCGCGAAGCGAGTTCGCCGGGCGATTTGAAATTCTGTGGTGAACCTTTGTGAGAATAGTTTCCGGAGCGGGCCACGGACGGCCGACGGTGTTTTTAAGGTTAAAAACGAGGACGAAAGCGTGATAATGTCTACCGGTAAGCGCTTAGCGAAGCGCTCCATCATCGGGACGCGAGTCGCCGCTCTCGGTGACGATGGACTTTACTACTCGGGAATGATTCAAGCAGTAAAGACACCGGCTCCATTCCCTGAGAACAACAACTGTATCAACCTGACTCCAAATACGCGTTACACGGTGCGGTTCGACGGCGGGAAGAGCACGCGCGAGTACCGCGATGCGGAGCTGATCGGGCCCGGCTTCCGCGGCATGGCCGGCGTGAAGCTGCAGCCCACCCAGCGCGTCTTCCTCACGTACAACGGCCGCGAGGTGCGCGCCGACCTGCTCTCCCACGACCACCGCACCGACGAGCTGCGCGTCCAGTTCCAAGCTCCTGCCAGTGAGGTGAGTTCATCCACACTATTTTAACCATACATCAGAACTTCTCTAAAAGCCGACTTTAACATCCAAAAAAAGGAAATAAATGAGGTACATACGACACCCTACGACTCATTTGAAATCGGACAACAAAAGCCGGCCGGCTTATTTTCGCATAACTTCAAATGAATCTTACAAAAGATTTCAACGCGCTCTTTTTTTTCGCTTTAGGATCAGCCAGCCCAAAAAAGACTGTTCTTCAGTCTGTGGATAATCAGTGTTGCCAGTTAAAGTTGTAAGGGGATAAATGTAACAAAGTGAATCTGAGACAAAGGCTTATTGTGGATTGGTGGGCGCGTGCATAGAGCTATTGACCCCTCCACGTGCAAGCGGGTTCATACGACCCGGCCGGCCGGTGCATCACGAACTAGATATATCTACACGGTGTTCTGTAACAAAGCAACATAGAAGGTACAGTAAGGTAAGCACTTACTCTATTTATCGCTACCACACGGTTCCACTGCACTTTACGCGGTTGCGGTGACCTGATATGATTATTATTCAACCATCATGGAATTTTGCATGATAATTATTGATGAATACTACATACATATTGAATTTAAAATTAACTTCGCAGGTTTACCTAGTTAAAGTTAAGTCATGAATACTGAATCATTTACGCATAAATCACTGACATGACAAACAGGAAAGGTTTTATTAAAAGCGGATCCATGTTACTAACAGACATTTGAAAAAGTTAATCGAACAAAATAACCGAACATCAAGGGCATCGATAACATTATCGTTAACATTAATTCGATATAGGTACATAAGCTGGGCAATGTCGTAATTACCTATCTAAGATAAAGCTACGAAAAAATTCTGCTGGCTTCTTTTTATTATATTGTTCGTATAACATGTTAGGAAGTTTCCGATTAGATATTAATTATTGCTAGATAGGTACCTACATCGTGCCGGCCGGTCAGTTAATTACAGCGATAAAATTACTTGAAGGCAACAACGCAAACAATGCATATCCTACACGTGCAAGGTATACTTAAAGGTGCTATATATATTATAGTACGAAGCTATTTGCATCAGTTGAAAGCGCATCAAGCGAGGATAAATGCGTCGCACGTCTTGGCGTTCGTCGTAGGCTACACGCATGCTCTAAATGTTACAAAGCCGGCCGCACCGTTATGCTACGTATAACTGTTGGATGTAACAAGTAGCTGCGCGAAGATTACAATAATCAACGCCGCCGGAGCTAAATTGTGGTTCTTATTAAAGTAGTTGAGATGGTCATAGTGTAAGTACCTGGTCCGGTGCCACAGATTACTCAGCACTATGTAGCTCTACGCTTTGTTTTCTTGTTTTGATTCGTCGGAAGCCGGCCGGCTTGCGCGGCGCGCGCATCGTCCGCTATGCGTCATCACTTCATCCAATCCAAACTTTATCGAACATGGGTAATTTATATACAATTCAAGATAGGTATAAACAAGATAATTACAAGCTGAAAGGCTACACAATCTGGCTGTCAATGTTTTTGCCAAGGTTCGGTAAAGGTTGATGTATAAAACTTAATTTATTGGATAACTGGCTACTTGTATTGACTCTGTTATCGGCGTTGAAAGAAATGGCTGGAATAAAACTAAATACAGTACGGTAGATAACATTAGCAACCGTAATAAGGAAACGGTGCGCGTGCGCAGACCTTGATACATTCTTTGTGCGTAGATGACGTAGCACGCGGCTTTAGCGTGACGCCCCGAATCGAGATAATAGCCACTCGTGCCAGTTATTTGTATTCTAATGCGGTGAATCTTTAAAAACAAACGATTATAATGCCAGCTTGTTTACATTATGCGTTAGCTTAGCTAGCCTATTACTAAGCATACGTCTAGTCTAAGATTTTTAAATACTCTTATTTTTACAAATACACTCATACATTTATTTATTTGCTAAACGTACTCACAAATGTTGTATTTTTATAAACTACATCAATATCAACATTTGTAGAGTACCTATGTACTTTTCGTGTAGAATCTAGCATGATACAGTTCTTACATTAATTAACACACTGGACTGTACGTACTGACGAGAATGGATCGTTGCAAAAAAAGTAGACATTTCAATTAACTAACTACGTTTCGTTTCTACCAACCATATTTTGCGTCACATGAAACGCAACACGCTACGCACGCAAACATAACATTGATAACATGTTGATATTTGGATAATATTCAAAACAACATCGCACGGCGTATTTATTGCCTCGTTAAATAGAACAAAACGATAATTTGTGTAAATCCCTGAAATTCAAAGTAATTGGAAATAACACTTAACAGGAAAACTTGTTTGTGAACAGTGACGCGTGGTATTTCCCGTCAGCACCAGAGAACGCAACTTATCACGTCATATTATTTACTCTGTGATGTATCTACCTACGGACCCGGCAAACTCAGTAATCAGAATACTGACTCACTCGCCGGTATAAACATCCATGCTGTCATTTATCTACCGGCAAAACAGAAGATTATATAATGCGGAAAAACAATAAATAAAATGAATAGTAAACTTATCTATCTAACGGAAATAAAATGGTTACAGCATCAGCGTTTGCTTTAAAGCAAATGAAGCTGAAATCAGATACGCTTTCCTATTACTTAGCAACAATTTTTATTAAAATTTGCTATTAAATGACAAAAATACAGCATCAGCATTTTATGTAAAAGCAATTCAAGCTAAAATCAGATACGCGCAATGAAACTAAGCAACTAATTTCGATTCTGGTTTTAAGTGAGTCAATATTAATGATGCAAGCCAAAAAGATATAAAAATAAAGAGTGCTGTTCGAGAAATAAGGTCACCGGCAGGCCCGGAACCGACTAACGGTGTTCGTTACAAAATCGCGTCAAGAATTATTTTCACGTGCGCAGTGGCATCGTCAGAGCGACGAGTGGCGATTGTACCGTTAGGTGGATGGGGCAGCCTGTCTCACCTCGCCGCAGACTTGTTCGCTAAGTGGGACATCGCAAATGCCTAAGGAAAGCTACAATCCGTTACGGTAGTTGCAATCACTACAGTCGAATTACCTGGCTCCGGAGCTTTCATTGTTTACGTATGGTGTGAAAACCTGGGTTATGATTCCTCTATGCGTAGTAATACAGACTTCTTCCTGCTTTGCGGGATTTTCCGGAAAACAATTCAAACCTGTTAATTTTACTGTCGTGTGGAAGTATTGAGACGATGACGAAGCTGAGCTGCGCTCGCCGCGTCGAGTGTGAAAGTGCCACTCACACCTCCGTCGACCATGTCATGCAGAAGGCAGTATCATAACTGTTTCAGATTCACTTTGTACAAACAATGCCATAATATTGCAGCTATGGAGTAATCGTAAATACCTATCTACATTTCGATTTCCATTACATTTTTTTAAGTAACATTGTATGCTGATTTAGTAGATATTATAATTATTCTTTAACAATAAACATATTAAGTACTTTTTTTTTCAAAAGCATCATAATTAAACAATCGACTATAAATCACTATCACTACTGTAAGTAAGACATATAAATTGATTAGTTTCATCAAACACGAATTACCTACGCGTAACATGGAAAGTGCATAAAACTCTGATTGCCGGTGTAAGCATCGCAATTACGCGTCAGCTTAACCAATAAAAACTTATCGCGTAGGTATGCCTACACAACATTCGTATATATGTGGTGGTAGACAACAACTTGCAAACATAATTAATATCGCATAACTAACTAACGTAGCTGGCGAAAGTATTTAAGATTCTAAAGCAAATTATATGCGTTTTCCAGATTTTCTAGTCCAGTTATGTTTTTTTTTTCTAACAGTGTTGCCACTTACGCCTATGGGTAGCGTTGCGTGGAGCATTGGCGTGCCGGTACAAGTTTCACTTTGATATAAGCACGGATTGGATTATGTTTTCCTCAATTGCCACAAATATAATTATTAGAATTTATCTTCCTCAATTTTTATCAACATTTTTAATTAAAACTAACCAATAAAAAGTTATACGGATAAATTAAATATCAAATAAGGATATAACAATAATGATGTTTATATATTTTAACATATCATTCTTTTAGTGCTCTAAATAGTTTTTTTAGCTGTCGTTATATCAGATAAACAGTAGTTTAAAAATTGATTTCAAAGTGCTTATCATTACGGAAATACCTAAATATTATTATTAGTTACCGTGAATTCTAGCTCCGTCGATAATACTGTATGTATTTAAACTAACGCTTCCTGTACAGTTTACCTTGTGAAGACACTAGATATACCATTAGCAGGTTTTTATAAACCATGGGAAGAGAAATCGTCATTTATCGCGCCGCTATGCGTAAACGCTTTTCATTTACTTACATTACAGGAGCGTATGCGTGGCGTGCGTACCGTCTCTTTTTCCACATCATCTATATTCCTTTAACAATCTGTTTAACATTTTCAATTTGTGCAAATTATAAGGCTCAGATTGCTTAGCGACACGTCTAAATAACTCAAGGTTGATAAGATAGAGAATATAGATTTGTTTGTTCGCGACAACAGGCTGGAGACTGATTGGTAGGTATAGAATACTTACAGTACCTATACCTAAGCTTAAGTAGGTCGAGAGCTGTATCCGCCCACAAGAATTACTATTTTACCCTGATATTTAGGACGAAATATGTATAAATTATTTAAATAATATTGCCATATTAGAATGACTTTAAACTTGCCGCTGTCGCCTCAATCATCTTAGTTATTAGCTTTGTATTTAACCAATTCAGGTGTTGTTTCCTCTTCTAACATCTTCATAAACCTTTAAAATACCTCGGATGAGCTCAATGGAAACAAAAATCCAATTCCATAAAAATCTTAACGCCAATGGCTAACCTTAAAAATAGATAGCATGGCACCAAAAGTAGCGGTTCTTTCATTACGAAACACGACTATGAAGTTTATATAGATAGGTACGCGTTTATCTTTGTAATGTAAATTCTTAATCTTTATAGTTTTTCTATAACGTAACACTACACCTGAAAGAAACTTATTATTTTGATTGTTATAACATGCAACGCATTTTTATACACATATATTTTATTTTGTATATAATGTTTCAACTGAACGTGGGATCTCAGCTGTTTAATATCAAAACAGAGCATATTTGTCAACGAGTTCTCCTGCTTAGTTACAAAAAGTCACAATAATAGTGTGACTAATTTATTTGACCTAAATTCGGCGTCTAAACATTGGAGGCGATTGACCAAATAAAGTGTTTAAAAACCGTTGCGCATTTAAAGTCGTATTGTTTTTGTGTCGACGGCGATAAATAATTTGTTTCAGCTCTATATTTTTACCTATGTAGCCACTGCTGTAGTTGTTGTTGCAAATTTAGACAGAGATCTTCCATCCTCTTACAAATAGGCAGTGAAGGCAAGGCCGGCTTGGGCGTTGTAGCCCTTTGTGCCTAAGTGACCTCATTGCGATCGCCTTGGAATAGTTACATGATTTATTAGTCTTTTCTAAACAGCTGGCAGATTGAGGCGACGATGCTCTGTTTGATTTCTATACCCTTTTGAACCTTGTACTTGTTAAAAAGCGATAAGTATCTCGTTGAAGAAATTTTCGAGTTAGATCTCAAGGCAATCAATTTGTTCGTTAGAAAAAAAGGTATATAACTTTTACAATCTTGGATGTAAATTACCATGATCAACCACACGTTTTCTCTATAAGGTATCGCTGAAATTGAATAACAAATCTACGTTGTAGCGTCACGCATGCCGGCGTTGAATCAGTACGCAAAAATAACTCGTTTCGGGTTTGAGTTAACAGTAACTCACGGTGACCGTTACGACGTGGGCGACATCCACCAAAATACTATCTACTTAGGATTCTACACTCTAATCTCTTATTTCTTTGTCAAATACGGTCCACTCTTTGTTCTTGAACAAAGGTCGATCACGATTTAGTAAACAATAGAGAGGATATAATTGCTGAATGTTCTGGTCAGAGGTTAGCTGTGGCCGTGAAACTCAGGAAATTTTAATAGGCATTGTGTTTTTTGCTAGATTTTCATATAAAAATGCAGTGCATTCTTGCTGAAAACCATAGAGTAGTTTTCTAGATATGATTAATTTTCTGCTGTAATACTTGTAAGCTATTAAATCTTTCAATGTTGTAATCAAGGGACAAAATACTTCTTCGAAGAACACTGCGTCAAGACCTTGTAAGAAATGATTGATGACAATGTAATGAGACAGATTTTGTCTCTACCGGCGTTTTCATATAAAGAGCAAGTTTAATTGCAAGTGGTCTTGACGCGCGGGGAGCGGCCGCGCGGCACGGTGACCCACTGACCCAGAATCGCTGATATTGAACCGGTGACGACGCACAGCCCGTTTTCGAAATACGGCCTCCACTTATGTTTTCTTCATGGTTCTATTCTATGATCTGTATAGCCATCAAATATAGCCATCTCCTATGAAGTTAATTTCGCTTGTCCATAAACCCTAATCGCCTTGAATGAAATACAGAAATAATTAAATTCTATTTTCCTTTCAAAAACTTTTGCATAAAATTGAATAGTGTCGAAAGGGCAAAGTCAATGACAAATCGACAGGTCGCAAGTTGGAACTGGTCGGTAACGGTGAATGTTGTCTATTGGCAGTGCGTATGTTGCTGCGTATGGTGAACAGGTTCCCGTATCCGTTATCAACTGGTGAGTAGGGCGCGGTGGGTCGCGAGCCGTTTTTGGGTCAGGCTGGGTCACGACGCCTGCGTGCGGCGTCCTCCCCCTAACATGCTCACTGCTGTTTCGATATCCAAGAATAGAGAGGTGACCGCGCTTGCAAGTATCCAAGGTGAACGATCACTTCTCTAAGCTTAGCACGTAAACGTTGCTATTATGCCGTGGCCTGTGTCTGCGATGTTCATCGTTCTGCGAGATTCACGTTTAATTGCGTAATAGGCCAAGATACAATTTACGCCTGAGCGCTATCACTTATCGCCCACGCACTCTGGACCGTTTCAGGCGGATCGTAGCATTTTACCCGTGACGTCACCCCCGCGTCGCGCCTACGCTGGCTCTCCAAGCCAACGCACGTGACGTCACCGTTCCGAGAACTTAAATTACAACGTCTGTGACGTCACTTATCAAAATAAATTCTTTCCTTGGCCAAAACCCTTACACAAAATACTTTTGTCTATACAATACGCAATCTTTTTCATTAGTTTTATTTACGGTTATTTAATTCTACAGCTTAGTAACTGTACAGTGTGTACTCTACAGCAACAATAGATGCACTTAGTATGATATAGTATTCGGTGACCGCACTAGGTCCAGAAATAGAGCACAGTGAGGTTACCCGGGCAGCGAATGCAGGCCGCCTACATCGGAGGATCGCGACCCGCGCGCCAACCCGGCCAACTAGGGCGCTACTTCGTCCTGTGCAATCGATGAGCACAACCTAGTTACACTAATGAACAACCGTCGCTGCACTCAATGGAACTTACAAATTAGCTATGCTCGCCTGACTTTTCGGTGAAGAAATTTCGCTCTACATTTGAAGTCGTATCTAACGAATTAAACGGCAATGGAAGGAGAATGGTCGCAATAAAAACGTTGGCTGCATTTTGACGAATGTAATGTAGGTCACGGTTTTTTGGAGCAAGGTTGCTTGTGCTTGTAACGTTGGAGGTGCTCGCGTGCCCTGCTTCCACTACATCCGCTTTGCAACTCGGTGAATTCACTAATCATACAAGGCCGCCGTACCGAATCATTGGTCAGTTTAATCGTACACATCCGACGGTAACACCTTATTTCCAAGATTTGTCCTTACTTGAAATTGATTGAGTCTTGTTCAAAATAAATTCGAATAGGTACATGAATAGCCTAATACTAAAGCAAATAAATCAAGCGACGCTTTATTAAGTCGTACCACCCACTCGTCTATTTTTGGCTCAGACTTCAAGATGCCTCAACAACTATTCCCATCTTTTCTGACCCTGACGCTGAAGGCGTGTGGGAGTTACGCGTCACATTTCTCCTACGTCGTCACCTCGTTTCTAGCTACGTATATTCATGGAACAGATGTGAGTTTGTAATTTGAATCGCATTGAGAGCGTCGTCGGTTCCAGTTCTATGCTCATTGACCCATTTATTGGTAGTTAGGTACACGATCGCTGACAACCAAATTGCTTATGCATGCGGAGTACGTGACTGCGACTGCAGGCTCGCTGCATGCTAAGGCAAATCCGCACTGATGACACTGATAAAACGGCCACTGTTACATGCCATGTAGATTTCTGATTACTTCTACACTTCTTGCTGGTGCTGTGTTTAAATGGCTCGACAATAGTTTATTTATCGCTGTCAATAGCTATCATAAATCTTCAAAATTACGAAAGCTTTATCGGTCGTTGTAACTGAGGCAAGCCATTGTTCTTGTCCCCACTAAAGGGTAATGTATTCTAAGTGCATTGTCCTGACATAGAGCCCATTTGGCTGATACGATAAGTATGACGATGTCTCTCTACATATGAATTTAAACTTAGAATTATTTATTTTAATAAATTTCTACGTCATTTAATCTGGCAATCTATTTTCTTTGCCTAAGGGTTTGTGAACTTCGTGTTCAAATGATCCTTAGGCAATAACCCTCGAGCCACGCATGCGCGCCTCCGATCTCTCTGATTCAACCCCTCCGCCTACGCATACGAACCTTTATAACTTTTACCGATGCCAATGACATCCCACAGTCAATGCCACAGAAGTTAAGGAACTCTAAGTAAAGGTTCTTTAATTTATATGAACAGGCCTAAAAGGGTTATTTGCTGAAGTGTACACAAAGTGTTTTTAATGTCAATCTTTCTGATTTTTAAACTTATGATAATTATTAACGTTTACTATATACTAAGAGCCCGTGATGGCCAGACCTTCCTTTAATTCACAAGCGTGAAAATTCTTTCATGTGTATGTCTAACATAGGTAAGAATAACCCCCAAACATGAAACCTGGATCGTGGTTCCGTTGGGAGATAACAGGTAAAAGGTTGTTATCTCCCAAAGGAACCGCGATCCAGGTTTCATGTTTGGGGGTTATTCTTACCTATGTTAGACATACACATGAAATAATTTTCACGCTTCAGAATTAAAGGAAGGTCTGGCCATCACAGGCTATTAGTCTATACTAAGAGCCCTGTCTGGCTAGACCTTCCTTTAATTCTGAAGCGTGAAAATTATATCATGTGTATGTCTAACACAGGTAAGAATAACCCCCAAACATGAAACCTGGATCGTGGTTCCTTTGGGAGATAACAGGTAAAAGGTTGTTATCTCCCAAAGGAACCGCGATCCAGGTTTCATGTTTGGGGGTTATTCTTACCTATGTTAGACATACACATGAAAGAATTTTCACGCTTGTGAATTAAAGGAAGGTCTGGCCATCACAGGCTCTTAGTCTACTACGTTCTATTGAATTTATGAACTTAAGAAGTTCCGTGGAATCCTGGTAATTTACTCTATGGAGGTTTAGATAGGATAAATCATTTTACGCGGTTACAAAGATGCGCAGTAGAGCGAATAGTTTTCGTAACCAGCACCAAGCCTAGAATTACCGGCGTCGCAGCCTCGTCTCGAACCAACATAAATGCTGCCAAACTACAATAAATACATACCACCTAATAGAACCGCATTCCCATCAAAAAGACCTATAAATGACCCGAGAACAATGCAACAAAAGAATGGCCTAACGACTTTATTCCTCCATTTCTCAGTAAACTAAAAATTATTTGACCATTTGGTAATTTTCTGCCAATTAGTTTGTAATTAAGTAATTTAGCTCAGGTAATTTACGAGAGGTGATAATAAAAGTATGTTGTGCCAATGTAATTGGACCAATCGATACGTTTACTATCGTTACAAATATATAGTAGTGGCTGCATTATCGCTGCGTGCCAAAGTCACTCGGTGACTTTCACTGGCATTTCAAAGCAGCCGTTTCGCCATCGGATAAAGCAATTGTGCAATAGTTGTCGCTTTTTTACATAATAGTTGTCGAGACGATAGAACCGGCACTGCAACTGGACAATGCCTATGACTTATCACAACTACATAATACTCGTATTATCGATCAATGCTATTACAAAATACTGTCTAAAGTAGACTATAGAATATATTTCACGACGACTGTACAGTAAGAGTGTAACAAATGTGTGCCAGGGAATTACAAACACATTCATTAAAGTAACTTTCATTGTTCCGGTGAGGGGCCAACGTCAATCTTCTCAGCGGCCACACTTGCACGAAATCACGTAAAAGTGAAAGTATGATGTGATCAGCCACTCGACAATCAACTGCTATTATGAGTGCAACGGGACTCTTGGAATTTCCCCCACATTTTGGTCTTACCAACTGGTTTTCAAAATGTGTGTGATACGGCTACATATCCAAAGGTGAACTGTGCTATACTTATTATGCATTCGAAGATTAAGGCTAATTACTTAGAACAGGGTCAACGAATGCGTTAACAGGAGATTTAAGACAGTCCATTAGGACGCTTTGACATACGACTTGTGGATCTCTAGTAAATGTCTGTATAAAACTGGAATAAATAATCCCAAAGAGCATTACCGAATGAAAAACCAAAGTTACCCGTATTTTGCATTTTGACATCTAAGATTTTCTCTGCTATTCTTCATCTACATAAGATCAAAAATCCGTACATGAAACAAAGGGCTTATTGACGGTAGTTAATAAACAGTAGCGCTAAACGATACAAGGCTACTGACGTATATAGGATTCACACGGAGGTGTACCATACGCCAGTATAACGTGTTAATCACGCACAACTCCGGAGGAAGCTGATGAAAAGGCAACCAATGTCGACCGCTCTCATAATTGACCGAGAGCGCGTTTGGTCACTGCTCACTACAACCGGTGTCGTGTGTGCTACATTATGCGTCATACACAACAGTTTCATAAGCTTTTCAAGTTCACAGTTTACATGACATGTAGTGTCATGATCACGGAAGCTGATGCGTCTGAAACACTGTTAGTTACTTAAACTTTGAAATGGTTATTTTTAAATGAATTAGAAATTGAATTGAAGAATTTAATAACAAATTAAAATTAAACATTTAATGAAATTGTACGTAATTTTTAGCGTTAATTTAAAATTTACAAATTGATAAAGGTATATATTTTTTTAATTAATTTCTATAGTTGTCTGTATAAAAGACTGCAAGTCATGTAGGTACCTACCAAGTCTAGCAAAACATGCGAGTTCTCTGTGAATCAAATATAATAAAATAAGCACTAAAATCTAGCACATGCAACTCGAGGCTTGACCTTTAGATACTAAACATGTTATGCGGAAAGGCCTTAAGCTGCACTCACTGAAGCCAGTACAAACACGATTGTGATGCCGTGTCGTTTAGACGAATGATCTAGTTTCCCTCTACTATACCACCTATTAAGCGTAGCGCGTTTCCTGTTCCAAACGAACATTATCGTAAAATAATTTGCGGTATATGTAACCGGTTGGTTGGAAACTAAATCAGCGAACGTTTGCAATAGGTAGCGGTATATGGAACACCGCGCAAAGTGGCGAGTCCCTGACACGGCATGCAACTCGCTCCATTTCCACCCGATCTGACGTCACGTCCACCCAACCACGGACCACTGCGAAGGTCGCTTCATATTGATCTCCGGCCGTTGTTGCTATCATGTACATTTACACATAATACACATATTAAATATAGAATGGAATGGATCGAGAGTTACGGGTTATGACACAACCTTACTGCAAATTACGCTCGTCAAGTTACTTCGGAATGTCCATAATACCTTAAACTATTTACATCATACAATTTTATGTTACTTTACTTGATCATTACTTATAGAATATTCTCATTGTCTCCAGGCACCAATTGAACTGAAGAAAAGACTTGATGAAATACGACTTCTGGAGTCACGCAAATCTGCCAGGCTTGCTGACGTGGATACAGATTTCGCCAGACTGGCGGACATGGCCGGCGACCGCCGCCGAGCCTCCGCTACTATAGAAGTACCCCCTGCACCCCACATACAAGGGTAAGCCTTTAATTTTTTCTTAGAAATAAACATGAAAATCTAAAAGGAAACCTGAGGTTGCAATTAAAAAAAATCCCATAATTTTTTCCGTCTTTTATATTTCCTGTGGTGTCTGAATATGTAATTTAATAGTAACTTTCTATATAGTCTATCAATGATGACATTTAATTCAACTGTAGATCCAGAAGAACAGTAAGCTTAATTAACAAATATCAATGCTGAGTTGCCTTGAGCTAGTGGCTCACCTCGCCTCAAACGCGAGGGAAGGCCACCACATTTCTAATGCCTGCTCCGTGCTCGCTGCCTTGCAAAACCATTCGGGATTCCACTGGAATGTCAGCGGTAATTAAGTGGACAATAATAGTTCTGGTTCGACAAGGTAATCAATCTAATGAGGATATCATAATGACCATAACTCAAATAATAATAAGTAATTCAAGGCAAATGCAGTACCCATGATGTCACAGAGATGTAGGACTACTCAGTTTATCCTATATCTAGCAAACCAAGTTGTCTCTCAACCATGTTCACGACATTGTACGCAATGCACCATCTGTTTGTTCTGCTGGAGCTTAGCAATACCGAAAGGCTCCTCTCACCGAGGTGATATTAAGCAGTATGTATTGCGGCGGTTACCTTGTAGGTGGGAGTAGTCGTTCACGAGTGTGCACTGTGTGCATCGCTGAAGTGGGGCCGGGCGCGGGCGAGCGTTGCGAAACGCGCACCGAGCACGTTAGAAACTGGATGGAAGTGTTAGCGCGGAGTACGGGCGTGTCCTTGTCACACTTGCCTACATTCTGCGGCCGGAGTCGAACCGCCTCCCGCGCCGCACTCCCCTCATCTTACAACAGGGACAGACAATGCTTTGCTTTGTTAGATCCATTAGTACATCGATTACAGCTATTATTAACATTTTTCTAGATTTCCAATGCCAAGGTGGACAAACTAAATCAAGTTCAGTTGTTGTTGAGACGGATGATTCATACTCTCGCCAACAAAAGAGAAATGTAGAGCCATTTGGAATGTACTCTTTCATAAAGATGTTGCAAAAAGCACATTATATTGTAGCTAATGCTGTAGAACCGGAACAAATGGCATGAGGTAGCATAGACGTGACGCTTGTCGACGCCGCAGTTTCACTTTTCATCGTGATCACGCCGAGGTGAGAGGCGAGGCCTCCGCTCACGGTCCAAATTTCACAACTACCAGCGAAACAAACGCTCAAGGAGTAATCTTCTTTTTAGATCGCGGTATCTACGTCGCTGATTTAAGGCTACTACAGCAGCTTACTTTCTAATTCAACGTGGCGAATTAATTGCGATTCAAGAAGCACCAAGGTTTTTGGCTCTGCTTGTACGCTTGATGTTAAATCAATGCTACGTTTTATCGGTATGAAACCTGACCTAGTGACAATGTTATCTTGAAACGAAGGTTAGCTTCTCGTAAATGTGCGTACCTCGTTATTAATTTTACATAAAACATTGCTTAGCTCGTAAAATATGCCGTGTTGACGAATTATGCAAACCGGTAGAGCTCATACAATGATTAGTAAATGATAAGATACATTGAAACAGTACCTACTATTCAAATGGAATATGTAATTTCAGAAGCAATAAAAGGTGACACCTTTTTAGTAGGCAGAAAACAATTAACTACACCAAAACACCACCACATAACACTAAAAATATCGCTACAATGGAAAAGACATAAATCTTTGCCAACAAATCATTTGAGAGGTACCAGAACGTGCGCAATACAGAATGAAGCACGCACAAAAGAGATAATAAGTGCCTTTAGTAACCTGCAGTAAATAGCTTTCTAAGATGAAACTTCGATAAAGATTCCATCGACGATTGGAGCAAATTTCGCAACTACGGGCCGGACCATAGCAAAGTGAAAGTTCGCAAACATTCGTTTTCTTTGGCTCTTAACTATCATGCCAAGTAACGTTACTTTAATTATTTCCACTTGACTTTTAATGGATCCGCCTTAGGAGTGACTCAATTGTGCCATACGTTGTGCTGTCAAGGTTTTGTTTCTAACATTATTCGATAGGACCATGAATCAAGATGCCGTAGCATCGACGGTACTTGGCGCGGCCGCCATTTGACACGGTGACCCAGTTTCGAAATGGAACGACACACACACTAGAAAATATCGCATACAATGATATCCGCAAACGGCACACTAAAGCAACACCTTTTTGGGCAGACAGTAAATAATATGAATACTACTAGTAATTTCAATGTTTCTGAAATAAACTTAAAAGTTAATAGCTTTAAAAGTCGGGCAGTAGGCCAGTTAGAAACCTAAAATTTGCACTTCGATGTTGTAAGCCTTTAGTTTAGTACAACATTTCATTACTTTGATCACCTTTGATTTATAACTCAATGTCAGCGCGAACTTATCGCAAGTTAACACTCCCGAGATTGATTTGCAGTCAAGCCTATCAGATCGAATAACTCATGTGATTCTGCCATTCAAACCCAGATCATTTGCTTAAACATAGACCGTGGGTCTATTATCTGATCAACCTTATAGAATTACAAAATCACTCGAACCTTAAATGGGGGACATTAATTTTTGTGTCCTAATCGACGCTGCCAATTTAGAATTGGGACTGTTGTATGATAATGAGGCATTGGGTGTCACGGACGGACACGTCGCTGACGGAGCGAAGTCGCATGCCATGATTGTGGTGTGAACTGAATAACGTTCAGAAAACGAGAGCGGCATAGTTTATACAAACTATTTCACCGCTTGAGAATAAATTAGGTAAAAGACATTGAATTACATTCCGCATGCGCTTGCGCAACATGCAAAGAGAAGGCGCGACGGGTCGGCCGCGCGCTGTGGCGGGGGCCACTTTCTCGCGGAGTATACGTTTGCTTTCGTTGGTGCGACGGAGGCCCGTTATCTCATTTGGCAGGTGCCGCTACCTTGAGAAAGCTATTAAATGTATTCAACGTTACGCAACCAATCAAAATGTTAAATATTCATTATATTTCGTATGAGTCGCGTTTAGAAAACATGGTTTTGTTAGCAGGGTCCATGGGAGGAAGGATTTAAAAGCTTAAAACGAGCAAAAGTTGCCAATATTATTTTGGGGCAGAACAAAAGATCGTCTCTGTTACCGGGAACTATTACTCACCTGGCGCGGCTGACGGCTCATGACTTTCCGACGACCTACCGACAGGTTATTCCTCCACGGGAACAAAAACTGTAGTGCGCCAATTATTCTTCAATTTTCAGAGAACTGAGTCGTGCTTTAAGCTAATTGATGCTCAATGTATTTGGTTTGAACGTCACGGTATGACAAGTACTAATAACACCAATCCAATAACGTTTCAAGCCACTGCCCGTTCGCTGGGCCTATTATAGGTCACCTCAACCTCTGACTTTGACTGCATGGGTTAATTTAACTGGCATTTCGTATAACTTATCGCTTTACATACGTATGACTCACATAGTGTAGCTATGGAAGCTCAACAACGATAAAGTTCCCTCGCCACGTGGAATTTAAAGATTTATTGCTTGTAGTTATCACCTACTAAATAGCAGCTAGTACAGTGAAATAGCAGATGATGTCATCGCGGGAGCGCGGGAGGTATCTAGGCATGCGTCTCGCTCGATTACGGCGGATCTTAGTTTTTTGTAGACCAAAAAAACGCTCCCGACCTACATCAACGCGACAAAAAAGACATTAGCACTAGTTCGTACGAAACTGCGATAAACATCCAACACTGACTAACAACTTCCACGAACAATAGCACGATGTTGTAGGCCTTCAGTTTATTTTTCAAATTCATTAACATAATGACATTGAATCGTTGTAGGAAGCGCTTGTTTGGATTATGTAATTCGAAATAAGTAAGGAAATTCTTGAGCTGTTTGCGGTAGTTTTCGTTCAGTATGTCGAGTGTAGCACAGCACGCACATATTCCTAATGTTTGAGAAACTACGTCTACACTACATTTATCTTTCCTACGTCCTCACGTTACGTAAGTAGTGGAATGTTTGCAGTGTGAGAATTTATGATGACTTTACATATAGCGGCTCCATATGCACGTAGCGTGGTGTAAAAGAAAATCTACGAAAGCGGACGTAGAAGAGAAATCGTCATTAGGTTCCGTTCGACACGGCCATATTGAAACCATTATGAGTAGAACAGTTTACTACTTCATTCAGAATCCTATGACTATTTCTTGCTTTTTATTTACGTCGCAAAAATTACATAATTCTGACAAAGTTTCCCAACATTTTTATAGTTATTATATTTGGAAATTTTTAAATCTTTGCAAATGTTTTGTGGATGTTGTGAAGCCGGCACAAAGCGGCAAGGCCGCTCTCAATGTTACGTGTGTGTGTGTACAGAGTAGTACGCCACAAGGTGTCGTAACTGTGTGCGCAGCTGCCTCCCCACTGGCGCCCGCGCCGGTGACATTGGCGAAACTAATCAAAGTCGATTATAAAACAATACGCATTAATCTAACAAACATCGATGTCATCGCACGCGTTACATAAATTTGACGTAGGATCTGACAAAGACCAATGAAATTTTCTCTTCGATATCGAATCGGAATGAGTAATCAAAACGTGCAATGCAACGTATGTAGAGTTACGTCAGCGGTGTTACGTCACGCCGCTATTTATGTGACGGCGCACGGCACCGGCCGGCCGGCGTCGGCAGCTAGCATCCTCAGTTATTTATTTAATAGCCAAACAAAACACATAACAGAGCACGTTAAACAAAAATTACTCTCTAACATTATCGCGGACAAAAGCCAAAGTCACCTTTAGAACACCAAAACATCGCCCTAACTGGACTCTACCCAACCTCTGGCTCACCTGCACAACCTTCCATCATAATCACTAATCATTGGAAGCAATTTACATTAACTCACAGAAAACATCCTCTTGAATTCAACAAAAGTTCAGCGAACGTAATTTTCAAGCAATGCATTATGTATTAGAGAATGATAGCCCAAAGCGAAACGATTTGGTTAACAGGACACCGCATCCGGTCAAGCGAACGTTAGAACGGAGCGTTTCGTGTGTAAATCGGTGATTAACCTGTGAATAAATTAAACATTGTTGCAATGTATTCAAGAACAAATGGAATGGAGCGTAATGAATAGACGACCTACAGTACGTGAACATATTTATCATGTTTTTCAGATCGGATAACGAACCTGGTGTAAGGTCAGACCGGTGCGGGGTGAATACACTTTGTATCTAGGGTGCGTCGGTAGGTCGAATGTGTCGCGCTTTCGATGTTTTCAAATTCCTACTCAGCCAAATCGCAAATTAACACGAATTTGTTACATCGCAAAATTTATATCGCTTGGTCAAAAGCCAAATGTCTCTTGGTATGTATTATTTAATCGTTTGAATTTTTTTTTCTCTAACATAAGCTCTGAAGGAAAATGTTACCTAAACATGTCTTTAACATGATATTTACAAACGATTTTCATAATAAAAATTTTCTGGGTTAATATAGTTCATAGGAGACGACCTTCTTTAAAATGTATCGTAATTTATGAGTAAAGTGCGTGGGTAGGTCGCGAACTTTGGGCCGCGGTGGCTGGAGTCAACGCCTGCTCGCCGGCCGGCGCGGGCCCGTCGCCCTACAGCCTCCCTACAGCCGACGAGTTCAACAAAATCGAGTTCAAAGCCTGCAATGTCGTCACACCTTCGGTCATTGCTTGCCGCACTTCTTTCACATTCTAGATACGCATCGAGTTGTTCAACTCCAAGCGAAACTATAGGTAACCAATCAACAGCACAATTAACAAATGACGTCTGAAATTAAACAGAATGTTTACCTACTTAGCGCTCAACTGTTTTTCACCTATTCTTATGAATGGCGTACAACTGCGTCATAAGTCGTTGGCAGCACAAACAACTATTAATTATTCACTGCTTTTATTAATGTGATAAAACAATATGGTAAACAGAAACAACAGACTTTATTTAACCTAGTAGGTATTGTAAATAGCTGTATTAAAAATTAAAACGAAACCTATATTTTAATGAAGTATCATATAAAATGTATATTTAGGTAAAAACAACATTAAATGTTTGGTTCTCAAGAACGTATGCTTAGACAACCGAATACAGTTGTTATTATACTTCAAAAAAGGGGATCCAGGCTTTAACCCTTGTGATTTTAAAGTACATAAGTATGAGTATGTATAATAATAACTATACAAAGCAGAGTACACTTCGATCGGGCAGCTGAGTGATGAACTGCTCAACAGCCTAGACGGATAACCTGTACTGGGGTAGGTCGTTCAACAAACTCGCGATCCAGTTGAACGAACCTCCTTGCCGAAGGTGGTGGAGGGTGATCGTTCGGGGCAAAGCCTTCGTCCTTATGTGCCTAGTCTCGTTTTTAGGTCGCCGCCGCCGCCGGTTACGCAACTCGACGCACCCTCCTACGACCCGAGCCGCCGAAAACTTAGCTCTCGGGTCAATAAACTAATTTCGACCTATAAACCTTTTTTAGTCTAGACTTGTTGATTGTATTCCATTTGTAAAATGGAACTTTTAATCTTACGACACGAATTAACCTTAGAATATGACGCGTCCATACTTTTATATCACATCTGAGTATGACAATGGTATACCCCGTGTTAAGTATTTATTGATCCGCCAACAAATAAGAAAAACAACAAAATTCATTATTGATTTTTCTCAGAATGGTCGGTAATGCGTTCTTAGAAATATCGATCGCTCTGACTACACTACTACTACTACTACTACTACTACTTCTGCCTGGCGGGTTCTTGGAACAGTACAATTACCTACTGCTTTCTATTCTAAGTTGTTTAGATAAATGAACTGTGTCACGATACCACAGAAAAAATGATGATACTGCCTTTTAAAATATTTTTACCACAATTATTACATGTTATGCGTGTCTGTCTACAAATAGCTATACGTTGAGTTATTTAGGGCATTACTCCTTTTATTCCAAATCGCTTTTTTTGTATTTTAATAAAGCCTATACACACCTACTTAACAATTTTTAACGGTTTATGTTATATTTGTTGCAGATCCCGAAAACGCGGACCAAGTGGTTCCTGCGACCTCGGATACGGCGAGTCCAATGATCAGATGAACGAGTGCAATGCGGCCCTCGTGCTCATGTCCCTCAGTTGTTCCCCCAACTCGCCCCGTCCCAGTAAGTTCAAAAACAACGACGTTTTCAGGTCGAGAATAAATAGATTTCTTTTAAGAATTCTCAAAGTCTTATCTTCAGTGATAATGATGGTTAAGCGAAGGTTTGTTCCTTTATTCAAAATAAATTCATCAGTTCTTTACACTTCCCTGGAGTGGGAGGAACACCGGTACTTCTTTATTTCATTCCCACATTTACGACCATTGTTGACATCACCATTCCGTCAAAGTTATGCCTCGAATACCATCGCCCACTGGATTTTAAGAGCCCGTTTATTAAGAAAAAAAATACTTACATATACCTTACATATGCCTTCAAGGCTACATCGCGAGACCTGGGGGCTGAAGCCCCCGGAGCAGAAGCCAGGCCAAAGAGGACACTCTCGAGGCCCCACCCTGGGCCTCTACCAGGAGGACAGAAGACAAGACGGATGCCCACTGAATGCTCACATGCAACCCAACAGATACGTTCTGCACTTGTTTCTAACTCGGTATCCATTTCATCCATTAATTAAATTCATCTTCAAAGTAAAGTCTGTAACGCTGAGGGAATTATCATTTTAAACAACAGACCAGAGTAAGAGTAAAATCTGCAAAATGGGATAGCGTCTAGACGACAGCGTCGTCTAGACTGTGTCTAGACAGGTATTTGGTGTAACACTATTCTCATGATGAGCAGCTATCAAATGTGCTCTTGCTCGAGTAGCATATTTCAAGCAATCAGTCACAAATCATCTTTCTATGCTAAGCGGAACATTGAACACAAAAGCGCTTCGTCTACACCGTAATTCAATTAGAATCAAATAAATAAAAGATGAGTTACAGCGTTGTACCTTAAATCTATTGGTGCCAGTTGCATTTTCAATATAAGTATTGTTTTTTGTTTCTTTCTAACATTAACGGACCTATAAATAAATAAATGGCAGTAATCCTACTTTGAATTAAACATGAGCCTAATTTAGTTGCGAGCTTGGTTTGATTATGCAATCGAAAGCTGAGCTTCGGCGTTTCATTCCTTCATAAAAGTTTACGAGGCCTCTTGAGGACGGCTGTTGCTTCTGCACACGCATGTGCGCTAGAAAATAGCCAGCTCTCAGTGAAAGTGGTCCGCAGTTCCGCTTAGCAATTTGTTGCGTTAGATCTACACATTCTTGATAATTATTTTTTAAGAAACAACAGCAAAACAGCAACTGTTTTAAAATGCATTGGTACTTTTATAATGGTGGCTAATTAATTCTGTTTTTAATTTAATACTTTCAAAAACAAGAGCTGTAGCCAGTCCAGAACTCGAGACCACACATAAAGTTTATCTGATCTAAACATCTTACAACTTATGATCATGAATTTTGATCAATTTATTTACATTATCTACATACAAATTAGTATCGGAACGGTAGCATGATTTATACAAGGTACCTTTGAAGTCAATCATCATATGCATTCGTTGTCGGAATTTTCTAGAGCCAATAATATTCTGATAAGCTGTGTATTCTTACTGTCTGTTAGAGCAGTTCTACAAAAACAGAAATTGCAGGTGGCTGGGGCGGCCGCTCGTCAGTGTCTCCTGGAGCCAGCAGCAGCTCTGGGTCATCCTGGCGCTCAGGCACGCCGTCTCCACCGCCAGCCTCCTCCTCCTTCAGCGACGAAGGCATCGCTATGGACTACGAGGACTTGCATCCACGCAAGAAGAGGGTAAGCCTTGTACGTATACCCCAATCATCATTGCTTTTACTATCTATCCTTCTTTATTGTGGTTCTAACAGTTGGCCAATTTTTGTAATGTGCTCTAACCTATTACTTCTGACTTGAAATCTTGAACCTATGCATACATTTGTTATGTCTCAACATCATCTCAACTAAGTACGCTCTCAGCATCATTGCACATCTGCAGTGGACTTAAAAGACATGGTCTTAACTTATGTGATTTTCCAAGTTTCTACCTAACTGCCTGCCTATGTCATGCTCATCGCCATTTAAATTTTCTGATTGTTTACTATTATAAGAATGTACGGATGGTTCAACAAAAACGCGGAAATAGCCTTCAAGATCCCCAGCAAAAAGTATGAACAAAGGCCTTATGGAAATTCTTAGTTACTAGCTTAAGTACTGAGCTAATTATGATGCTAATATTTTTTATTTAATTATTCTTGCGTACTGCAAGTAACGAGATGTAAATTGAAGGGACATCTTATTCTTAAAATACGCTAGCTAGGTTTTAGAAACACTCAATGTCTTCACTTGACGACATCTATTAACGGGTTTAATTGTTCCTTATAATCGGCTTCACAGCATTTGTAGGACGTGTTACAAAACATGGCCGGTCACAACTCCAATTAGACCGTGACACACTTTGCACTCGCTTTCGTATTACAACCGGCGGCATTTTAAGCACAACACTGCCGTATTTCATCTAACAATCTCCTTAGTTTCCTTCGCCTTTTACGTACCTTGCAATGACCACAGAACTGCGCCAAATCCATATTTCCTTTGTTGAAAACAATGCATTAAACTCGAGGTAGTACCCAGAACGAGTAATGGGTAAGTTCCTCTGAAACCTATTTTGCAGAGTTCAGATTTCATTAGCTCATTCTTTGTGACGCATATCCGTGACTCAATCGCACAGATGCACTTAAAAGCCCTTGTATTATTTCATAATCTATGCTGTAAAGGGGTAATTACGCATGTAGTATCTTTGTCCAAGCTCCTTCTGAGATAAATATTAGCCAGCCTGAGTTATTTCTAGAATGGTGCTTGGTGCAACTTTCTCTCGCAACAGGTGTACGTTGGTATTGCCTGTGCACGTCCCTCTGAACGCCGTTACATCACGACTTCGACTAGCTAATGCAAGATATTTGAATCCACCGGGCAACTAATAAATACGTTACTGCACGCCATTAGAACTAAAGGAAATTATGCTTCAACATTTGCGTTTGGAGTACCTATCTTAGAAATGATCACTGACTTGTTTCATTAGTAAAGTAGTCTTTAAGTAATTTTCTCTTTGACTTCACTTAAAAGCTAGTGTAAAAATAACCGTGATTTTACAGTTTTAATGTAAGGGTAGAAACTCAATGTGTCTTATCTGCTCTATGAGTGGATCAAGTAATCCGAAGCACTGTTCTTTGTACGATTAGTACTTATGCGTCCTATAAATCAAACAGCCGCTATTGTCTTCCTAAGTCAGGAGCAGATAAAGAGTCACTGACATATTATGCACTTCTCCGATAGCACTTATTTACAATGGCACATGTACAAGATTAATAGCGACACGTGTCATTTATATATTACCTATTCTAAATAAAAAATGTTAATTGACTTTATAATGAGCTTGGAATGATGTTTGTTGTTTACATGCAACATCTATAAAACTTTGTTATTATACCATCAATATAAGTATAGATTATCGGCTATGTGAATTATATTAATTCACATAGCCGATAATCTATACTGAAGTATGAAGGTTTTATGAACAGTTTTCAAATTTTAACAATAAAGCTAAATAAGAACATGACTGATGATACTATTAAATATCCAAGAATTTCAAAAATTATTCACGATTTAATTAATTTTCCTTATATAAAACATACTAAGTATTATAGATTGAATATGTTTCAAGGGAAATGTGCACATTATTGCCATGAACTTATGCATGTTAACAGCAGTGTAGTGTGAGTAGTAGTATGTAGTGCTTATCAAACACGTGTGAGTACGGAGTCCCTCAAGCCACCGCGAAAACAAACAGATATACACCAAAGTGCATGTACTTTTCACGTATGTGCACATAATATTATGATTTACGATCCACGTGTTCAGTTCACTGTGTCGTACAATGTCAAGGCACTGCGCAGCCGGTTATGCAACACCATTGTAAAATTGACATAAATGTGCTTATTGCCGAGTGAGATATCGGCTGAAGCAAACCTCTAGTATCTCAACTCTCAAGCCACACGTTCACTTTTATAGTAATTAAATATTAACCGTTCGCTGCTCAGTGCTCGGTTGAGACTTGAATTTGAACTCGGTTAAATATGGTTTCGAATATCACAGTCACGGCAGAGATAGTGCGTTGCGTAGACAGTTGTTGTCAGCGTGTCGGCGGTTTTGTGGTTTTTATAAGCTGTAGTAGATACTTACCACTAGCTACTATTAAACATTTAAATGTTCTGTAAAAAGTACATCTCGCCTACGCCCGGCCCTCGCTGAGTCGACCCTGGAAAACGATTGGACCTTTCGTACTAATTTAGCTATGATCGCAATGACAATTATGATTAACGATCAACGATATGGTTCTCAGTTTTTTTGAGAGCTCTACATTTACAGTAATTTAGGCGTTAGTTTGATTGAATTGTCGCATAGATAGATACCTACCACTCATTTTGGGTAATAATCTAGTAATGTATATTTTGTAGTATACAAAACTGTAATGAAACAACTTAAATTAAAAGAGGAAGAAAATCATCGGTACTTATATATAATTTTATTGTAATTTAAACTTGACCCTCTTATGCGAAATCACACTTAAGATTATCATCACACCATACGCAGATATTAAAGGCCACATTATCAGTTTGGTCGAAACCAGTTTATTGCATTCATTGGTTTGAATGACACCGCACAGTAGCAGAGGAAAAACCAGGTGCGATTGTGTTGGCAAACCCACGCTTCTCGATAGTTGTATATTCTGTGGCTGTAACCTTGTGTTACTGTTGGCGGCTCGTTGCTCACTTGTGGGCGTACTACAGATGAGTTACACTTCTTGCGTAACACCTATTTACAATGAGCAACGAAACTTTTCACTTGGTAGTTAGGTTCTAGATTCGAAATTTAAAACAAAACTGGTTTTCAAATTTGTTTTAGAAAAGATTACGCGAATTCAATTAATTATTTAGAAAATTAGTAAACCATGTTCCATAGAAAAATTATAGAGACCGTATTTGGTAATTTCAAACAGAGAAACGTAACACTTTGAATAAATAGAAGTATTTGCTTTATTTATTCATGAATGTAGTTGACTCTAACCTAACATCGCAAATATCGCAATGACCATTAACTTTCAGTAGTTTCATTCGACCTTTCGTGAGCTTCTTGTACTTTGTGAAACAGAATGTGACCGCGGAACAATGATGCGTGACGTCATTGATTTTGGCTAGTCTAGTCGTGAAGTCTAGCCGAATGGGCCATGAAATCCAGCTATGAGCCTTAGTAATTCTAAATCGTTTATTGAATTCAAATCAAACAACCTATAGAAACTACCAAGCATGGATTTTTCCCAAGATATCTCCAACTCAGTAGATAAATCTAATCTACAACTTGATAAAAACCTAACGTAAACTATTTTGACGCAAAACTATAATCTGATAACGTATGGTAACTATTTACTACAATAGGAATGAGGAACGTAGTATTGTAATTGAGTTTCAAAATAATATCGCATTGTTCACGCCTTGAGAATTAAGCACAACGTATATCTTAAAGCTAATTACAAGAACAATAGAGAATGCTGGAACTTCCCTGGACTGACACACAAAGAGCTGCACCTGGTATGTTCAATGTATTATCTAAGCATCGCAGTTCTGCCCACGCAGACATTTGACTTTGCTCACAGAGAACCTATCATTGGTGCAACAAAATACAATGGTATGCCCCAGACGTTGTGTCGCCGAGCTAAATATTCACGTCGTTGCCAACTGTTCTAGCTCTTTTTATAGCCAAGTAGTACCCAATATTGACTAGAAGTAACTAAAGTCGAGCCGCTGACATGATAAATCTAGTCAGCCTACTTCATTTTACTTTAATTTAAGAATATAATTTAGAATGATTTGTTTTTGCTATGATAATTGATGGGTCATTGGACATATGGCGGCAACCGGGCGGAGTACCGGTGGCAGTGGTGCCACTTTGGATTATCGTCCCAGGGGTCGGCGACCTACCCACATGTGATCCGAACCTGTTCCCGCGGAGCATTTAGGCCGGCCGGGGCCGACAGCCCAGCTCTACCTGCCCGAGCGCTCCATATCGCGACCACACGACTATTTACACGTCTCGCTTCCCGCGCCAAAGGAGCATCTATGCCGATACCGCGCTTAGCAACCGGTGCATCGTTACGTTAGCAGTAGGTGCAAATCTCTTGTTACCGAGCGTAGGTGCCTGACGTCAGCTCGAGACCTTGGCTGAGGACACAGCTATTAGAGCGAAGCGAGGCCTTGCCAGCGCTTTGCCTGCATACGATGCAAATATATTTGCGCTTATAATATTTCCGCGTGCATTTGTGTCAAGCTAATTAGCAATGAGCTATATGCAAATTACTATGGGCAAAAATCCCTGAGCTGGGAGTCATGCATCGAGCAGACAATGCACGTGCATAGATGTAATTAGCCCTAGCACGGTAGGAGTCATTGCTGTAGGTATGTCAGGCGCGATAATAGTTCTCAGGAGTCCTTTGTTCTGCGTAAAAGTGCACAGCAATAAGGCTGGACTGTATTTGTCGTGATGTGAGCCGCCTACCGACTTCGTTCCTTGCTTCAATAATTCTTTCCGAGAACGAGTTGCCATGCAGCCCCGGTCGGCGCAACTGTTGCAATGCAATCGGCCGCTATTATTAGTTGCGGCTATTATAAATGCATTTCATATCAATTCAGTTCAACAACATAGCTTGGTGGGACGGTGAACGTTGCAATATTATAGTGACTGCTACCTACAGCGTGGTAGATATAGAATAGACGTTCGAAGGAGACAAAATGATAAAGAAAACCATTTAGTTATCAGGCCGACGTCGTCGTTATGCTCATTCTTACCGTGTGTGCATTGTTATGACTGTGCTGGTGTTGCCTGACGTCAGTGCTGGCTACCAGCGTAACACTATACCTACCAAAGCTACCTGCATTGCATCACATCACAACTCGTGCGTACTAAGCGTAGGCAGACCCTTGCATAATAGACTTGCCAATACGTCGTTTATTACTCACTTGCCAACGCTAACATTTAGGTACAATGTAGCCTTTTAAATGTCATTATTGAAGGGGGACGTTAATTTTTACGGACGGCAATAAAATACTTTATTTACACTGATTTAAATGTGGCAATCGCACTCAGTGGCCTTGCATTATTACGGAAATGTCACCACACGGCCGCTGCCAAGCGTTTACCGTAAAAATCAGTCGGCACCGCGACATATTGACTGATAAGGTAAACGAGAGATTACTGCACATGCAACATTTCATATTGCACGAGCGGAGTTATCAGCGCACGTGTAACCTCTAACACGTAATAGGTAAAACAATACTTCGTAGAAATAGTAAAATTGTAGAGCCACTTCAGAATAAGGAACATTTATTTTACACAAAAGCTATTAACGTATGAAGTTACAATTGTAGTTCCAAGAACAAGGCTAGTTGTCACATACATTATTAGGTTAAGAACGGATGACTAGTGGACGTTTTCTTTAGGTTAAAGGAACCTACTCGTGCTCTTTAAACCGCTAGTAGTTAATCAATAGGCGGAAAGCTAACAGACTTTTTAGCGGAACAAAGCGGTGCGTAAGTCCGGATAGCGGTGAAATAGATCATGCTTGAGCACCCATAGGCTGGGAAATATTTCAATGCCTACTACATTATATACCTACAAGCAGCACCAGCGACTTTTTTTCGTAAAGTTTCGTAATAATAGTTTACTAAGTATATTTTTCGACCTATAGGCAAACATTTGAAATATTTTGCTTATTAATAAGAGCTGAACAATTCCTATTGAGTTTTTAGCATAACTTACGGCTCAGCCTAGTTGTTTCTATAACCATCTTACAGCATAATTTAACAATAAATGAGTTATGATATTAGTGCGCCGTTCGAACAATCGATCGGCTATCGTTTATATAAACAAGAAGATTGTTTGTACAGGACGATTCAACATCTGTTGCCATTAGTTTATCGCAATTTCGTATTTTGCTATAATTTTAGGTGAACAATCTGTTTTTCATTTGTTTTTCTGCAAGAAATAATGTAGGTCATAATATTTGTTCTGTATTGAAACAAACAAACAATGTTTTAAAGAAATGCGTAGCGAATTATTTATCTGATGTTACATCATACAAATCTACATGTTTGTTTATTAATTCCTACGTCGCACTGCCATAATAACAAATAATTAAGTTCCTTAAAACGTGACCAGCAAATTCTAGAACTTACGTTCAACGGTCTGTTTTAACTGTAGATACTTTTCAGTCCTCAAAATAATATTGATACGCACTGATATCGAGGTAACAACCAATACCAGACAAGTCTTACAACTCCATCAAAGGTAAAATAAGGTTTCGTCTAAATAGGGTCTGGTATTTGAGAGTTAGGTTCGTATAATGTGGCACGTGGTAAGTATATATACGTTGATCACGAAGGCCATATTATCACTCGTTTATGATAAAATACGGCAAATGTTATCTGCGAAGCCGCAAGGAGACTTCCGCGTACTCACGGTCACTGTAATTACTGCTTAGTGTCGACCAGCATCGCGTGTTTGTGGAATGAGAAAAACTTATTGCGACATTCTTTGTATAAAAACTTAAATAAATTCCTGATATATTAAGATTTTCAGGTCGGGAATACTGCTAGAGCGTTGTTATTTACTCGAGCCAAATATCAGCTCTTTACTATCACCGGATCAGTAATATTGTTAGCTACCTTATCGTAATTATTGTATTTATCTTGTTTTTTATTTTCGTACTTTCACTAAATAACTCTATTTATTTTAAAATAAAATATACCTATTCGGTAATCGTGATCTATCTGTAACTCGATAAGAGAAAGATAAGCGGCGCTGAAACAAGCGACGCTCACGTGAATTGAGAAATAACGCTTTGTTGCGCGTGCGCAACGTGACTCTCAGTAAATACTACTCCACATCACGTAACAATGGACTATTATTTACACAGCCCAAACAAACCTTGAAAACTCACAAAAATGAACCTCAACCCGTTCATATTCAATCCATGCTCCGTTACTTTGCCTGTTGTAAAAAATATGTAAATAAATACTATATATTTTATTATACAAGTACGTCTCGTTTCAAGGTTTATGTTGTACTAAATGATAGCGGTAAGATTCAACGCAAATAATGAAGCGACCTTCGTGCATCTATTTTAAAACGCGGAAGACGAGCGCCGCTTGAAACTAGAATCGCGCTGAACAGTTACATTAGGTGTGTAATTGGCAACACCGGAATAAAATAAATGGTAGCGGCTCGCGGTCCTTACCATTTGTATATTATATCTATCCGCCTGTCAACTGCCTCGATTTAATGTGCAATTTAATTATATGTATGGTCCTTCTAGCCGGATAGTAACCGGTTTCATCTACTACAGGGGTATACGTTTCTACCGCACGCCCGTTTTTCATTATTATTAATTAACGATAATGAATTGATATTTGCATAGGCATTGACTTCTGAGTTTAGAACCTTTATAACACTACTATGTATATGGTTCCATTTAAGAACTTTGACATTTATGTAATAGGTTTATTGGGTTTGAGGTTATGTTCTCTCTCTCTCTCTCTCTCTCTCTTTTTGAATGATGACGTCACGCAGAATATGTCAATTAGCTTGTGTTCCCCGTTGCCCCATGCGTACGAGATCCGGCCGCTGCGCAACGAACCATCACCAGCACGTTTTGTCAACCAATTGCGCGTCGTTTTACCAATTACGCAACTGATATTAGTGGGATCGATAACAATCGCACTTTTATATTATCTTGGACCAACGTACGTATTGAATGACATTGTTTGTGAGTCGTTTATTTTGGGTTACACGACGTAATATTTTACAGTTACAGATTTTTAATACAATTAAGTATTTAAGCTACTTTTTGCGGTCAATTTTATTATTTACGTTGTCTTAAAACTCAGTACCTAGTACCTACATACATACTATTAGGTTTCATTCGGAAAATTTATTCGTTAAGTCTTTGTTTTAAATGCACAAACACCCATTTGAAACCCAAAATAGAACGAAATACATCAACAAGTGATTGCTCTATCTAAGTGTGTTTGTAAAGTAGGACGCAGTCTATCAAACACTTTGATATCGGAATTTGTCCTAAATATCATGCTAAAACCTTCCGGGATCATAAACTGACTAAAGTTAACGTTCTCTACATCCTAAATGGGTTAAAGTTAAATAATATTTTGTTTGAATTGTCCGATTACGACGAAATAATAACTTTCAGTTATAGATATCTTCATAATTACGAGGAATAATTAATTATTGCCGATAACGCATAAATTGTACAGCATATGTTTGTGATTTAATGATTGAATGGGTATTTGGGCCAGTGCCTATAATAGCTAATTCGATAGGTGTGCACTCGTAAGTGCTACTAAATGAGTTGTGCAACAAGCGAAATGGGTGAGTTCGTATGCCTACCAGCAGTGGACGACCTACTTGCGTACAAGTAGTTACATTATTGCTTTAGTTAGGAACTGGTTTGGTTGATTCGAGATCCACTACTTAACCCTTAATTAACTTCCTGAGTCCCTGGGACTCACATCAAAATTTCAATCTTCCATAATTGTAACATTTGAGCGGCTAGATTCCCCCCCTTCTCAGTACCTTCCTGAAGTGTCGCGGGCTACGCGGAGGCGAGAGGACAAGTGCTGGCACTGCGTATTTGGTGAGTTATTGCGTCAAGTGAGTCCCAAGGACTCATACAAGTTAATAGTGCTATATATTTTTTATTTGTTTCAATTTTCGAATGATGCTTATTTGTCTTTATTATTGATATAAATTATATATTTTATATGCTTATAACATATATCTATTTAGATTTGCAGAATGAATCCAGAACAAGATAAATTCGTTAGTATGAATGAAGATGGGGCGGATTCCCTTTTGGAATCTTGGCTGCAAAATGTTTTGAATGACGAGAGTGACGATGAACAAGGTACTGGTCAGTCGATGAACGCAAATGAAGACTTATTCAACTTGCCACGCAAAGTTCACTGCTCGGTTTCATCTATATTGAAAAAAGACATTCCTGAAGATGCGAACCACCCTGAAACTGAAGACAAGCTACCTAGGAATGAAAGAAAATTCTGCTATATGTGCCACTACAAAAAAAAAACAAATACTGCATAATATTTGCACCAAATGTCTGAAACCAATATGTTTGACCTGCTCGAAAAAAGTATGCCGACGTTGCCTGTAAGCAGTGCCAAAACCCATTGCACGTTTTATTTTTTTGTATTGGAGCATACATTTTTGTTTTTTTATTATTAATTTGTATATCATTGAGAGTCCAAAAAACATATATAAGTTACGAATATTTCATAGTTTTGTAGAGGTTTTAAAATACCTTTGTTTTTTGAGACTGATAAAATTCGTTTCTTTAATTTTTAAGAGGATCCCTGAAATTTCTCTCTCTCTGTCCAGTTTTGATACTTTTTTCTAGTGCCTTAATAAATATTTAATATGAATAATAAAAAAAAAAATAAAAAAAATTGTTTTATTTGAGAATATCACGCTTAGAAAATATATGAGTCCCACTGACTCATACAAGTTAATTACGTTAGTAAATTTCACGAAGTTAATCAAGGGTTAAACTAAATAGTGAAGGGATGTAGAAAACAAGCTTTATGAGGTTCAAAAAGTTCCCTACTAGAAAAAATTAAGAGTTATAAAAATCGTAATTAGTTTTTAGGTAGGTAGGTACCTAAAGCATCTACCTTATTTAAACTAATAAATTCCTTCCCTTCACGTTCCCAATTTGTAACATACAAATTATGTGTTTCGTAAATACTTACCTACCTCCCTAAGTTCCAAAAATATTTCGATTCGAAAATGCATAAAGAAAAACAAAATCTTTTGTCTCTTTGCTTGTGTGTCAGAACTGCACGAACTTCACAGTTGTTGTCGTTCTGTCTCTTTCTACGGGTCATCGTCCTCGCATTACTCTTCTCCCTCGTTCTAATAACCCTGTCTAATATCAGTAGTAGTATATTTTATAGAAGCCACAAATTCAAAAGCAACTTTTATAAAATACTTTTTTGCGAATTCTTTAACAGGTTCCAAATAAAAATAGGCAAAAGAGTGACGACGTCATACAGTTCACGTACCCCCATCCTGACGGCCTTGTGGCGGTCAAAGGCATCGCTCGAGGAGACATTGACCAGCACGGCCTAGATGATGCCCAGGTGCGCTTACGGTCATTATGGGTGTGTTACCACATTGGGCAATTATTTCTACCACCTTGCACAATTAATATGAACAAAGGAAGCACTGTAGTTACCGTTTCGCGTGTCACACGACATTCTGTGGGTGGCACTGGCAATTTTAATAAAACGTATTTGATCTTTACCAATAGCTGTTGCAGAACGTTCAAGGTTTATTTTTTTGTGAATTTACCAATCAACTCACCAAGACGAATTTTAAGCAAAACCTTCACTTGTGTACGGTTATTTACAAATGTATTGTTGATTGGAACTTTGCGCAACAGAAGCGACTAGTAAATTATCAAAATTCTACAAGGCTGTTATTCAGAGGGATTATTTTTATTATTAAAACATGTCTCGAGTCATAGATTTATAGCAGATAGATAGAAGCAAGCAGTGCGTTTTTTTAACCGTCATTGGCAGGGCAATGACTTCCAGACCGGTTCACTGGCCGTTCTTGACAGTTCAACTGTTTACACTTATGCTAGCTAGAGGATCTTTCGCCATGCACTTCAGATTGCTCCATATCAGGGCTAAGTACCGTACCTGGGATAAATAAGGCTAAGATCTTAGCCGTAAAGGAACTCGCTCTAGCTTTGCAAGGTGAATATTTTTTTAACTATTGTTGTTGTTATCGTAACTACCACTAATTCAGTTTATTGAAAGTTTAAAAGTCCGTAAATAGGCAGGAGAGTTGGAAAGCGAGAGATAACCTGTTGCAATTTAACTGTTTAGGTAGTTTAAAAGTAAAAACAATGCAATCAAATATGAAGACACGTCACCTATCACGCGAAATGATGTATCGAAATGCGTTTACGTATCGCAGACTGGGACAATGGCAGTGATGAGTTCATCAGTCGCGATAATGAGTAGTCCCGCGAGTTCAATAAACCCTGTAACGAAATTATTAATTTCGCAATTCTTGAAATCATTAAAAAAATATTCTAACACTTTGACTAGGAACTTCAAACTGAAAACATGCGTATCTATTAAGCCAAAATTAACATTTAAACTTTGCCAAATTATCCAACCTGTAATTCACAATAAGCTGCAAACCTCGATTAACGAACTGTGTTTCACAATAAATTAAATCTGTGCGAGAGATGCCTGGAACCAGTAATTCAGTAATTCTATCCTGTCGGGTCGGGTAGAAAGAAAAAGTGAAATTGTAACAAGTTAGAACCTGTAGAGGTCGGTGACCAAGAGCCGGCGTTCTACCCCGACTCGGCGAATGGCGACTTCCAACTGCCCCACGCGGCTGATTCGTCACCTAACCACCTTCCCAGATCGTTGCCGTCGGCCACTCGAGCCACTGACTCATGTTAATGGAATCACTTTGTTATTGCCATTGTCATACACAATAAACAACGTACTACCGAAATATCTACCGTTCAGCACTCTAAGGATCTAGTAGGTGTAACCGTGACGCACAACGTAAATACATATCACTAGGACAAATGACGCTCGTCACCTTTGACTCCAACACGTGCATTTGTCTTCGCGGTGCTCTAATTTAATTTACTGTTGTGTTAGTAGGTTATCGATCATTTGTGGAATTCTACTAGTTTTAAAGGTACATTTCCAAGGGCCTTTTGGTTGTGCCTACCCCTGCTTAATACATGATCATCTCTATAGCATCGAGCAAACAATAGCAAACGCAGCTCACTTACGAGAGGCGAACGAACGCAGTGAAGTTTCTTGCCACCACCCACCGGGTATTTTCATGTGTTAAGTCCACATTGTGGGATGTCTGTGTGAGTCGGCGACGGAAGGTTGAGAGAAAAACGTCAAGTGATGAGGGTGAACCCCCGCCGAGGTAGGGGGCGCAGGGAACAGGCCACGACTTGTTTTGGATCTTGGTTCAATGATTGCTCCACGGCATCGTTAATAGACTATTAAGTATTCTTAATCCTTTCATGGACCCTTTCCGAAATGTCGTATGGAACCACCTGCAGATTTTCCTTGTTTACTTTTCACAAGAAAGTAGGTGAAACGAATTCATTGAGAAATCTTGCAATTGACAAGACTGTTTTGATATCCTTACAAAGTTTGAGCTTGAGGGGTTGAACTATCAAAAGTTCAGTGACCTACAAAGTCCCCTGGCTTCATGGGGTGCACGCCGCATGGCGCATTTGCCGCCTTCTCACTCGATGCATCATGCTATCTCATCTAATTTCTTTGTGTTACAATCTTGGCAAAGTTGAGTTGTCAAATGCCAATAAATCTTTTTTTCCGAAAACTTTCTTATCGAAGCGAGATTTCATATCCTGTAGACTTCTGGTATGATTTTGAGATTGTTTAAATCCTACTTACTTATTTTAGTTTGAGCTAGTTCTGAACTTATAATTTAAAACCACATCCCACAGCCGGTTTGTATTTTGTCATATCAACACAAGCATTATGATTTGCTGACTTTGATGTGGTTGATTCATAAGTCACAAGTGTCGGTAAGCCTATCTCTTCCGGAAGGAATAAATCAGCTCTGCCATTAGAGGCTCTTTGTTTGTAAACATGCAGAGTTGACAAAGCGTGTTTTGAAATGCGGACGCTGGGACCAACCAATCCACGTGACCCCTTCTCTCGCTTATTTACGTCGACTTATTAATTTTCCGTGAACGTTCAATTCTAGAA
Organism: Chloroclystis v-ata; assembly: GCA_963691955.1. NCBI lineage: Eukaryota > Metazoa > Arthropoda > Insecta > Lepidoptera > Geometridae > Chloroclystis > Chloroclystis v-ata. The sequence goes on from OY829905.1 coordinate 12,626,548, forward strand.
CGCTTCTAGTTTCTGGTTGTTATTTATCTAGGGCTTCTTTGTTTGAACTTTACCTTACCGACGTTAATTATTTATTCTCTTTGATCTCAGTTAATAAATATGCTAAGTTTTTTTACCTTTCCTACTTTGTTTTATTATTTAGATTTATAGAAACAAACAAAACACATGTTAGGTAGGTACCTATCTAATTTTACATTAGGAAGATTAAATATAAGATTTTTCTTAATTATCTAGAACTCTACTGCAAAACTCTACCCTCAGTTCCATGAATAAAACCCGTATTTTGGACAAAGCATACACAAAGAGAGTAACTTAATTTTGTGTTGGCTTTAAAAGCTATTGCGTGTCATAGTTAAGGCGTTGTTTAATTTGGCTTTGTAGATTCTCGTTGGAGCCACAAAGCCGTGCATTGGCCTACATAAAGATCACTAAGATTGGTGCGCATAAAAGTACCGGCCGCTTCCTCGTTCTTAGCGCTAGAAGGAGATGATGGGAAAACAACTTATCCGGCTACGATTGTGTGTGTAAAGCTTTATATGTGTGAATAAGTAAGGTCACGCGGGCGAAACCGACATATCATGTACGCTCATGGGCAAAAGAGAGACGCAATGAAAACAAATCAATATCATCTTGACACGGGTAGCGGTAGAGCGAGATAGCGCAACAACAAACCGGCATTTTATGCCGGTCCGTTTTATAAACACGATACTTTGTAGGACTTTGAGCTCTAAGGCTGCTGGATTTGATCCAAATTCGAATGGACTTTACCTGTTTACATTATTTGGACGAGGAACGCTTTAGAAATAACTATAACTAGCTACACTGTTTGATAGAGGTTTATTGTGGTGGGTGGTTATAGCTTGGGTAAAGGAATATTGCGATTGTAAATAAATCTTTGTCTAACTATACATTAGTATCCGCTGATTAGGTAGGGACTTGCATTTCCTACTTAATAACCCAGATTTAGTAAACTTTTTATACGTAACACAATCATATTAAAAATAAAGCATTAGCCAGGTACATAATAAATAATTCAATTATCTATCAGAGCAATTAAATACTCATTTTACCTTTTAGAAAGTTGATCAGCAACTTAATAAACACCAATTAAGTCAACAATCAAATAAAGTACAAACTGAAGCCGAACGTTCTTGTTAAAACTTAACACCTCTAGGTAGAGTAGGCTTAATAATTATACCATCTGCCATACAATATATTAGTAGAGTATAAAGCTACGAAAGCCTAAAAGTAATGTGATGATAGAAATGGAAACAAAGCAACACTGCAGCGTGACAAACACAATAGACACGAATTACCGAGTCCCCTTCCCAACCGAACCTTATTTCCGTGTCGTATCCCCACTGCGACACGTGGCCTCGGTACCCCCCTAATCAACTGTCCCAATTCTATACATGCAAATACAATGACCACAGGAATAATTGAAATAAAATGATAATAAACAAATATACTGCCAATTACTCACAAAGACATTTCTTACAAATTTATAAAAAGTCGAAATGCTTAAACAATGCCCATCTTATACTGTATAGAAATAGAACAAATATTACATAATTAAAAAAACTTAATTTTTAAGATATCTGAATATAAATTATTTAGGTATAGCTAAATCTGAATATAAAGACAAACGCATTTATTATCAGATTAGCAATTAGCAGTATTATTTTACGCACTAACCTATCATGTCTACGGTCGGCGTCCGTCTACATAACTAATGCCAGAGACAAAATTTAAGGCAAGATTTTTACTAAAATAAAAAAATCTTCAAATAAAGCAATTCAAATATACTACCTAAATATGATTACGCTAATACGTGTTTTTATATGTATTACTCAAGGTATGTAAATAGGAATCTATACCATTTACGTGAGTAAACGTTAAACAATACATGCATGGTTTCCATGCATGTCGCGTTCGAAGTACGCAGTTACTCAGAACACGTTTCAAGAAACGCACTGAAAATGCTTTAAAATATTACAGGGAAACCCTTTACTGTAGCAAAATTTTTGTAGAGCTGTTCACTGGTTATAACTTTATAGAACAGCGGGAATTAAATGCGTTTTACGACGAGAGGTATACTGATCTTGGCTGTATTAGTATGCTGTGTCTATTCTCGAATGCACAAATAACCGCTGCACTCTGGCAAGTGGTACGACTGCATTGCACACATAGACAAAAGCCGGCACGTGTAAGCCGACTACACTGTTCGAAGCACCCACACAGCCAAACGCGAGGAGGCCTATTCAGCGCGGCGGTACCGCAACGATTTACGAACGTATTCTAACGTTAATATAATTTACAATTCGTTTATATCCTTGTGAATGCAGGTTATGGTAAACAAACATTAATATTCTTGTAAATGTTTACGTTATTATCTGGATTTATCAAAAACCAGTTCGAATAGAATAGTTTCTAATATTTTAACAGCATGATAATTAGTTTAAGACAGAGTTTGTTTTTCGCGTAAATCACGCCCATATAACAATCTGTTAAAAGATGGAAATATACCTAACTGATATCCCAGCGAATATCCCGCATTACACTAGCTCCATAGATTGATAAAGTTTATCGGAGGCTGGAAGTAGGTCAACGGTGCAATGGAGGGAGGGTGACCCACTACACGCGCCTCGCCTCTCCGCCGAATATAAGGGATAAAATATTCATTAATAAAGCATATAACGTAAAACGTGCCCATTTATTGGCATTTGTGCAAGTTCTATAAGCTATTAAAGTTATTCTTAAGAAATTTACATACATATATTACGAGAACAATTACCCACTCTCATTTAAAAGTATGATTTAGTAAAGGTACTATTATGACTACTTCAAGCTCGGTAAACGATTACAATCATAAGTTTTACTTTAAAGTAAGTTAGCGGTCTTGTAAAATTTATAAATTTAAACAATAATATGTTTAGCCTACGGAATTAACTCGAGATGTGTGTAGTCTATCGTGAATCGTGCCATTAGAGGCTTGCATGGACTTGCCCTTTTTAGATTCGATCACGAGCAAAACAGCACTTAGCCACATTGCCGCAGTATCGATCCGTGTTGCCAGCGCGAGGCGAAGGACACGGCAACCAAGGGAAGTCCCACGCCAACCCAAACCTTCGCCGATTTCATATATGAATCAAAAGTTACACAGAATTATAATCTAAAACTAAAAGTAAAATTGCATGTTATGATAAAACATTGTGTTAATTTAAACCTTTTGATTCATCGTTTATTTAGGTTACCTACTTTTGAAAGTAGAGTTATCTTCCAGAAATGACTCTACTTTTCAGCAAAATGTTACGCTTAAACTAATATTTTGAGATTTTACTAATTTTAAAGAATAATGTAGGTACATAAATATGCATATAGGTTTTAAATGAGTAAAAAAAGAGAAAACACAGCAATTAGATTCTCCTAGAAGTGGCCCTCAGCGAAGACAAAGGAGCGCAACCTTCGCAGACCACCCTTGGCCGTGGTGCTGCGACCTAGTTCGCGGCCTCATCCCCTCTCCCCGGTGACACCCGCTACCTCGTTTTCCCGTGACCTGACCTACTTCGAAATGCACTTGATATATACCTATAGCACAGCCTCGTTTTTAGGTTGCAGGCTATCTACTAGCTTTGCTGTGTTCGCTAGCGTCAACGCACAGATATTCTCTTGTGATGACAAGTTGAACAGGCGTATGCTAATTTTAGCTCGACTTCAGGGTAACAGCACATTACACAAATGAGTTTGGAATGATATGGCATTGAACGGAAGGTCGATGCAGAATTTTTGGCAACGGTACCGGCTGAGGCGTACGGCCAGACCTCGACAAACGCTATTGTTATAATCATTCTTTTAACTTTCACAACAACGGTCTCTAATTCTAGCAAAAAGTAAACATCCAAGATTTTGTGACTAGGTATATTCAGGTAGAAATCCTGTTCATAAATTCTTTAGAATTGCTAAAAGCACTTTAGCTCTTTAGGTTGGACGTCAACGCATCCTTGAAAACACGCAAATTATTTTCCATCTAGTTGACCTGTTTGAATAAATATGTTTATTTGTCCTTGTTTCAGATGAACAGTGTTGTGTTCGAGTGCACCTGGAGGGGATGTGGCTTCAATACCAATACCTGCTCATCTATTGAAGCTCACATTAGAACCACACATTTAGGGTAAGTCAATTATCATATCTATAAATGAAATGCAAATAGGATAGTAAGTTATATATGGCAATAAATGAACTAAAGGATATCATTTTAGACTTGATAAACCGGTGATCTATGATTACAATAATTAATGCCACGGATTCCAGTCATATATTCTAGAATTGTAGATAGTGCATTAGTCACGTGTGTCCTCGCGCGGCAGTGTGAGTGCACGTGTGCCGCACCTACCAACAGCAGTAATTGCGCAATGCCAACTGGCAAGGTTACAGCTCGCATGCACTGCGAACATCTCATTTCCTGCATCTGTGTATAGAAAGTTATTGTTATCGATAACTCGAAAACAAATCGATAGATGACGACTTTTGGTGTTGCCAGAATAACATATTTTATTGATTTCGTTATCATGCTTAAATGCTTTAACAATAATTGAAAAAAAAAGGTAAATTAAATTAGTTCGGACTCGAACTGGCTCTGAACGTCATAGCCGGCTTTGCAACCGAGCCTCGACATCATTCTTACTTTTACTTTGTTTTAGTTGAAGTTCATTTTCAAAGGTTTACGAACTTCAGAGCTATAAGGAAATGACGCCGATTAAGATCGGAGTAAAATGTAAGAAATGCTATAAAAGCAAGAGACCTTTATATATTCATGAACTTTAGACTCTGTTATGAAAATAACGTTGATATTTAGTTTCCCTGCAGCTTCTCACATTTAATATAGCTTTTTGTTTTATACATTTTCAATAAAGCGATAGGTAATATATATTTATTATATTAGTATTGAGCATTTATAAATCCATGCCTTAGATTCTCTAGTGGGACATTATAGATAGAGAGGTAGGTAAATTTAATCTAAACTGAAGCCTTTTGTAGCATGGAAACTGGTATCGCCGATAGTTCGTTAGACATTACTACTACCTGCAAATAGAATACAGTCTGTATTTGCAGGAACCTAAAACAAATCCTAGCTTGCCTCTTGTTTAAAGCATAGAAACTATGGGACCTTACCTAATCAGGGGGTACCTAAACTGTGATTTAATTTCACTTCTAACTAACCTTATTCAAAAGGTTAATGAAATCCTAGTTTTCAAGGGGTAGGTACCTAAACTATGATTTAATTTCCCTTCTTACTAACTAACCTTATTCAGAAGGTAAATGAAATCCTAGTATACCCCTTGAAGTTGCATAGGAAACTATGTTCCCTTGAAGTTGCATAGGAAACTATGGTAGGTTACCTTACCTAATCAAGGGGTACCTAAACTATGATTTAATTTCCCTTCTGACTAACCTTATTCAGAAGGTAAATGAAATCCTAGTTTACCCCTTGAAGTTGCATAGAAAACTATGTTCCCTTGAAGTTGCATAGGAAACTATGTTCCCTTGAAGTTGCATAGGATACTATGGTAGGTTAGAGTGAGTAAGTACAATAGGAATGGCAGCAGTTCGTTCGCGCTGAAAGGCCGGCCCTACCGAGCCGGAAGCCGCGACAAGGTTGCACCGTCCCGCCCGCGCTCTAGCAAGGTCGTGTTGCTACGCCCGCTTACGTAACCGCCCTACCAATCTTTTAATATCGATGATACACACTACTCATAACATTCCTTGAGATTCATTTAGCCCTTCAAATTATTCCACTATCAAAATGTTGCTGACGTTCTCTAATTTTTCTTTTTGATCAGATTTTACTTACAATTGCTTTATGTTTGGTTTAAATTTCAGATTGAGCTAGCTAGGCTATTACTTGTGTCTGAAATAGTCTGAATGTAAAATTATTTAGGCACCGCCAACAACACATATTACAAAAAATATAAAAGTTGATTCTAAGAAAAATGTGCCTATTAAAGGCTTGCACTACATTTTTAAGAAAATGTACAGAAAATTTTGACCTAGATAGAAACACCTGTTTTTAGGGTACTCATCAATGAGCTCGTATAAAAGGTCAATGATTAAACCTGAGAGTTAATTCAGAGCACTGGAATTCTACTATATAGTTGAATAAATTAAATAAGGGCAACACGGAAACATAAACTCGATAGGCATTCAATGATCAATTGCTCAACAATGGCCTGGGTTGGAGGGATCAAGTTCGATGAATAAGACCTTCGTGTTACTTAGTTTATTTTTTGTTGCCAGCTATCAACGTCTATTTGTGAAAAACTTGTTTGCCCTATGAATTATTTATAAACGGACTAGTTTCTGTTCGCGGAAAGAATCTAGTTAGATAAAATTATGTTCAGTCAACATTGTATTTTCTACATTATATATTCAAATGTAGTCCTGAGCTTACATGAGTTCACTTCCGCGCTGAGCTGAAACCATCAGTCGACGCCCTCGATCAGTTTCTTTGATGTTCAATTGTTTAAAGCAAGTTCTCGATTGTTCCAGGCCAAAGAAGCAAGGTGACAGCGACCACGAGGAGGAGTTCTACTACACGGAGCGCGAGGAGATGGCTCCGGCGCCGCCGCCGACGCTCTCGCACCGAGACATGTGCCGTCCGCCGCACGAAGACCCTGAGTACCAACGCCAGCTTGTGGGCTCTTACAGGTACACTACAATACAATACATGAAAGAAACAGATACATAACAGTGACACAATGGGCGGCCTTATCACTAAAAGCAATCTCTTCTAGGCAACCTTGGAATAGAAAGAGAATATTGCACGAGTAAGAACAATGGCGTTATCCAACATTAAAAGCAAACATATTTTGTATATTCGATATGATTAGTACAATTATAATAAAAAAACTATATCTACAATAAGATTTAGCTAAAAAGAAAAACTAAAAACACAATTTATTTTGAGGTGAAAGAAAGTGTTTATAGACCACTATCATATTATGTCTAACAAATGTGCAATAGGCTTGCCATAACCCAGGAAAATACTTGGGGTACCTAAGTATACCACTACCCTTACCGGGCTTGTTGAACGCAGTAAGTTGGCACTGGTTGGCACAGATCTCAGTCGCTTGACTAAAGTAGAGAACACTCGCGTGTAGAGATGGGGTGGCACTATTCTAAAGCAACAACAGGGCTACATGTAGGTACAGATACTTCCTTCTCCATAATAAAATAAGCACTGATTTGTCGTTCTCAAATTCTTAATACCTCTAAAGTAAATCCGGGAGAGAAGATAATGACTGCCTTGCACTCATTTGGAAACGCTCACTTTTTCAGCATGGCACTCTCTTACATTACGTACCTACATGGTAAGTTGTACTGACAACTAAGGTGCGAAATTCCTTCTCGGATAAACTACGAGATTGGGTAGATCCTGGATTCTACTTCTTTTTGTTCGTATTAAGGTGCAACAAAGAAAAAGACGACATTTCCTACCGCGCATCTCAACTAGTCGCATCTTTACAATTGAATTCAGGAAAGAAAACTATAAGAAATTATTTTATGCCCTACGATTTTGCAGATCTACATAGTTTTGTTGTGTAGTTTATATTTCGTATCTATATTATTATATCGCAACTATTTAGATTTACATAAGTTCTTATGGATGAAGCTCACATTAGCATTCTTTTGTTGCAGGCAAGGGCTGCTTATGCAGAATGGAACAGCGAGGCCAATAAGCATTTCTGTATCGAATTCCTGGTCAACCTCGCAGTCGCCGGTAAGAATACTGTTTCCCTGTTCTTTTCCTTAACCTTAAGTTCCTCGTTTTGTTGCTGTGTCAGAATAACAGCCTAGCAACAGAAGAATACCTAAATGATGCCTGTTTTAACCCCGTCGCAAAAAGATGGTGTTAAATGTTTGACTACGTAGCTCCCAAACGGATGAACGAATTATGATTTTGTTGTTTTTGCATGAAAGGTAAAGTAGTCGTGTGTTTTAGCTACGAGTATGTTTGATGAAAATCGGTTCAGCTTTTTATAGAATATCGGGATATAAATGTTTTAGGTTTTTTCAAATATGCTCAGTGTAGAAGATAACAAACCTGTGAATTATGTAACGGTTCAGCCGTTTACAAGTTCTGGTTACTTGAATGATGGGGAAGAACATAAAGGAAAGGTCAATTTTACATTGGTCTCTTAGGTGAATAAATCAAATGAATGTTATAATGTTGTCAACAGAAGCACATGCGGCTAACCCCCGGCGGGTCGCCGAGCAGCCCGGGCCGGCGGCCGCGCTCCGACAACAAGAAGTGCCGCAAGGTGTACGGCATGGACCAGCGCGACCTCTGGTGCACTCAGTGCAAGTGGAAGAAAGCGTGCACTCGCTTCGGGGACTAGCGCGCGCGACGCAAGCTCGCCTCCGCGCGGCAGAACTCTAACCATGTGCGTGCACGCATAGGACTTACCCACAAGCCTCCCACAGCGAGGCTGTGAGTGATTCGCTTATGAAGAATATTATCCAAGAGTTTATCTAATCTAAGTGTTAGAGTGTAAATTAAAGGAGACATATTTTTGCTCTTTAAATGTGGCTGGTATTGACTACGTAGACATTGCCCACGTATTTTTGTAGCGCAGTAGGCTCGCCTTTACTGTGACACGACGTGCTACTTGTAGCGGATTGCAACTATGTCAGTCGGAGACTGTGAATATTAGCTGTAAGTTATATAGATTTAAGATAGACTGACATAAACAGAGTGGAATCATTGAACTGCTGGGTTACATAAAGCTTCGATTTTTTGCGTACCGATATGCGGGCCGCCTTTGAAAGCGAGACGAAGTAATCTGAGGCGAGTTTTCAGAGTAGGTAATGCAATAGGCTCTTTGAATGGAGTCCAAGGCCCGCTTACACGGGACGGCACGATACGTAAGGCGAATGACGTAGGTACAGTGTTGCATCAGTCAAGTTATTCCGTCCACATTTTCGAATGTGCAATATTTTGATCGGTAAACGGCAACAATGATTTCACGCTGGTGCATATAACTTCAACGAGTATGCATAAATGAAACAATCAACTGGATTTACGAATTATTAATAAATGCATATCCAGTTGATGTTACGGTGATATTAATCACTAAGATATGTGTATCGACTGAATAACTAGTAATAAAAGAAAACCACGTAATATATGAATCTAGACATGTAAGCTATCTCTGATTCGACTAAAAGACTATAAAGTGTTTAGATTTAAATTTTTATGAACATATCTGCGTCGTATACAAAGGAGTGACTAGAACAAGGAGATAATACTCAGGTGGTACTCGCAGAACGGACGCCCGGACAGAGATAGATGGCGACACCAGGACAGTCGAAGGCGGGCGCCCTGGCCTCCAGAGGCTGGCCAGGGCCGCCCCTGGCGCCCGGCCTCGAGGCAGGCGAACCCTCTCGAGAGTCGGAAGTACTTGACGATACAACTGACATTCGTAAGTAAAACATACCGCTGTAAGTTTTACCCACTCGGAACATTACGAGGAACCTCCGTCGACTTGGCTCTTCCGGGGCATGAAGGAAAGTGATAGAGGCATATTCATGAGGCAAACAAAGTGAGAAGGCGATTGCGAGCTGCAATATTATTTTTAAGAAGTAAGTATTATTGAAAGAGTTGTATAATATACTTAAATCATTATTAATAAATAGAATAGTAAATTATATAAATTTTAAATATAGGCATGATATGTCCGTGTACATACATGCGAAATATAATCTATTGATAAAAGAGCAATTTTGGGTGTGTAAATATTTTAATATTTAAGAGAATGTTATACTTTATTGTTACTTAAAATTATCGTTAAATTGAAAAATATAATTATACAATCTGCAACACTATGATTTTAAAAGATATATTTAAGAATCTATTATAAACATTAATTTTAACTGTGTGAATTAGCGATGTAAAATAATATTTTAACACAGGTTTAAGATAAAAATATCTACCTACCTAGCAAAGATAAAGTCTATAAAAAGGCAATCAGTAACTTAAATCTATTATTGAAACTAACATCGACGACAATCCGCCACAATTCATAAAATGTTTTTAAAAATACCTACTATACTATATTCTACTATATTCAAATTCTTTGAAGATCATTATATTTTCATATTTAGTTATTTCCACTTTAGAAGAATATAACTGACCCACCATAAAATCATTTTTTATCTTCAAGTAACATAGGTTTGTGTATTCGATTTGTGCCAATTGTAGAATATTTGAAGCAAAATTGATCTCCTCAGTTTAAATCAAAGATAGTTAACCTCCCACTTGTTTGATAATTTGTAAATTAACTTATACATATAGATGACATAAACAAACGCCTACGAAATACTTTTGCCTACTAGCTACAGTACTTGGGTAGGTAGCTTTTAACATAGTTAAAATAAGTTATTTCCAATTTTGTGATCATTAACCTGAAACATATTTTATATTTTAGTAACACGGAATTTATCCCGGACTCGGTTATAATGCAACTTAATTTCAAAATCAGATAGGTATTATCTAACTAAACAAAGGGACTACTAGTAACCACAAAAATATATTGGCAGATCTCATGTGATGTTGCATGTATATGCATCAATAAAGTTTCATTATTCATAATTTGTGATTTTAACGTGATGTCAGTACCTGTAAACATTACCAAATACACATTTTCGTTGCAATAATGGTTGTGATGGAACATCATGAAGTTGTCTTTGAGAAACTGGCATTGTCTGTGAACTAATGAAATTGACCGTGGTCCATGGTCCGAGACAACAAAGCTAACATAAGCAACAACTGCCATATTGTAAGTAACTAGATGTAAATGCAGCTTACAATGTAGCATAGTTTAAATTATTTCAAGTCATAATAGTATTTAATAACATTAAGGTACAATACGAAATGTAATTTTTTAGGATGTTTTACCTAATTAGATTCTAAAGTTGTATAAAAAGTAATAAAAGAAAAACTTCTTATTTACAAATAGTATGGTTTGTTAAATTCCAATATTATCTATTTTATCACAGCTTGAGGTTGATGATTTATTTATTTTTGTCGTGTTATTACATATTAGATATATTGAAGATATTATCGGGAATATAATACAAGCAGCTCTATTTAGAGTGTTCGGTTCCTTGCCTGATGCCAGCAAGCATCTCTCAAAAATGCCACTAGGGCAACTATTTTTGATATCGTATTCGTTTTCAAAATAATCAAAAAGTACCTTTCCAGAACCGGATATGTTAGGTTAGTAAAATGACATTAAATACACTAATTTCTTATTCATTAAATACGATACCGATCTCAATTATTTTTTTGAAGCTATTAGGTTTTATGTGATCTATTAAATACAGAAATATACTTATTTAGTAATGAGTTTTATATTTTATTTTAACGTAAGGAAATAATAAATATTATATTAGATTATTATGAAGACATATTATTTTTAGCTAAGTATGAAAATATTTTTAAGCACCGCTATTAATGTTAATTTATTTAGCCAAAATTTTGCTCAATTTTATATTCACTCAACACCAAAGTCATACTTAATACTTTTAAAATTATTGAACATATCAGTACAAAATGCATAATTTGTTACAGTTATGACGCATAATATTAAAAGAAGAAAAGAACCATCAACTTCGCAATATTATTTTATCCACAATGGGTCATATCTCTAGGTACCTGTTAAAGTTTTGTTAATGTGTAGAATGCCTACGAGTTTTTTTTAAATTAATTCCCCCCGTCAAACCTTAAAGTTTTTTGTTTAAATACTTATTTGTTTAAAACATCACATTCTCCTTAAAGTGTTCTTCCTAAAGATACCACGATATTTTATCAACTTATATAAATGAAGAGGCTTTTATGTCCCTGACCTCCTTTTTTCAATATTGAAGAAGTATTTGATATTTAATTAAATTTCAATATTTTCTTGTTAGATCAATTTGGGTTGGTCTTCTTCCAGTATAAAGCATCAACTGCTATGTTAAGTTCTATTAATCTACTAACTTAATTTTCCTAACGTGATCAAACTATTTTCATGAAAGTCAAATTTTCATAAATTGAACTTGTAAGGTTTTACATGATAAAAATTTACGAAACAATTTGGTTTGTTGATCGCCATTATCTACATTTGTTACGCAGGATAAAACTTTAATATTAAGTATCTCAATTTTATAATTTTAACTCATACGAAATGCATGAAATATAAAATACATACATACCTACCTTTTTAAGTCTTGTGTTAAAAAATAAATAGCCTAAAATATTATTGGACACTGTATATAATAAATATATGAAAATAGCTTTATTTTTCTTCTCTTCAACTTTGTGTGCTGTTAATATAGTTTTTATTGATTCTCATTATTTCGTACCCCATGTTTTACCTTAAGATAAATTACCTAGTTTATGTGGGCAATTATTATTTCAGAAAATATGTCTCCTCGATACAATAAATGTAGATACCAAAATAGGCATTATTTTAAATATCCACCTAGTTGTCGAAGATAAATTACTTACCACTTATGTTTGTAAAATATGTGCAAAATGTAACGAAATTTAATATTATTGTCATAATAATGGTAATATGTAGAGTTTTTTAAATCTATGTGAGTCTTACGTAACCATTATTAAGTATGCTATTAAGTATTAACGCTATCAAACCCCTTATTTCATTCACTTATTAAAACGTTAATTTGTACAGTTGTAGCCAAAAACAGTACTTACAACAGTAGATGTAAAAACGCCTTATTTTGTAAACATGATAAATAAAGTAGTGCTCTTTAAGTAATATACTAAATCGTTCTGTTTTGATTACTAGCCATTAAGTTAGATATGTACTACTCAATGCTTTTGGATCAGTTAGTACGTAGGTAGGTAAGTACATCAAGGTAGAGTCTTGATAATCTTTGAAGCCGAGGGGGATGATATCGTGTTTGTTGATTTAAATAGTTACCAGTAGTTTTAAGATTCCAACATGATCAAAATATTGTGTTGTTTTTCATTGATTTGAATATCTTGTCTTTCGTTGTCAATATCACAGAAGTTTTATACCAAGCTGTCAGCGTTATGCTACTTTGTTTATTTGTATGAAGTTTAATTACATCACAATCTAGTTATAGTTTCGCCGCTATAACAGTGCGTTCCTGACACATGTCAGTTTGACCCGTTAGTGATGGGCACAACATAATGAGTTCGTAACCGTTCTTCCAAAATTAACCGCCGCGTTATTTTTAAGATTATTTTCGTTTTAAATTGGCGGAATCATTTAATATTTATATTTTAGTAATTTAAGTGGAAACCGACTGTTTTAGCGTCACAAAATGGCGGCCCATAACGCCATTTGGGGTTATTATTTTAAACCTAAATATAAAAATGCTTCTTTCTTTCGCGCGTTCGGTTTGGTCGTAGTTTTATTTTTATATTTAATAAAATCTTATAGTCCATTATTTTCAAATTCTTAAACGTATTATTTTTAAAAAAATAATCGTAACAGATAACGATACTGTTGCTGCATGTTATTTTTAGCACAGCACTACCGACAAATATAAAGCACTGACTTAACCTTGTAATAGCGCAATATAGATTTAGAAAAATATTGTTTACCAAGTTATTTTACACTCAGTTTGGCACAAAATTATTAGATTCATTGATTATTGATATAATAATGTAGATTTAATGCTCATCAATTGTTAAAACGTTAAACAAACAGCAAAAATATTTTAATCGTAACTGCAACGCCATTACAAAGTTACATTGTCAGTTCAATCGCGATGTGTCAGGAACGCACTGTTATAGCGGCGGAACATTAGATAGTGTAGTTACACTATTAGTCCGGGATCCGTAGTACATTGGAATCAAGTGATTACTAACAAGCTAATTTTTCGTGAGTAGCTTAATTTTAATGAGACGCCCAAAAATATCCTATACTCAACTTTTGATTGTGGTAGCTAACAGAGATATCGAGGATTAAATATGTCGATTTGATGATCCAAAAAAATTGATAAGTAACCGGTTGTTTTTTAGTTATATCGTAAGATAATGATCTAAATTATATGAAAAAATATTTGTCCTACAAAACCTATGGTTTGATCAAAGAGTCCCCCATTTCCAAAATGTATCGAAAACGAGGTCAAAATAAATGATTACTAACCAGCTGATTTTTTGTTGTATACTTAATTAATATTTATAAAATCTAACGGACATATTGTCCGACAAATTTCGTGGTACGTTATCCCGGTCCTACGCCTAGACATTGTTAATACCACAAGACCAATTATCTCATTAGTAACTGTAGGACAAAAATATTACTGAATAGGTTAGTGTGTTCCTTGCCCAAATGTAACAATGTCCTACAAAAAAACAGGTAGGTATCGCTAGTCCGACAAGAATTGTAATTTTTAAGTTTGCCTATTTGTAACATAGAAAGTTAAGTCGGCGTCAGTGTAACAACACACCCGCAATAAAATATAATTTGTAATTATATCGAAGACATATTTCGTCTGTTATCGCATCTACTCAGTTGGCGTAATGGCAAGGATCGAACTCCTGTCACTGACTGGTGACTGTGCGTCACCGAGTTCGATCCTCCGAAAGAGAGTTCTTTTTGTGATTATGGATAAGATAGTGATTTTTTTAAATTTAAATAACTTTATTTTATAGTTATCTAGGTAAAAAAATATTGTAGGTATTAAGTATTTATATATTTATTTATAGTATTTATATATATATATATATATAAGGAATTGCACGCTTATTGGGCGGTAATTTAGACATAATCCAGGTATTGTTTGCTAATAGAGATTTATATTCTTCATCCATAGCCTCTTGCCATTGCTCTTTATCGGTACTAGACATCGCTTCTTCAAGCGTTGCAAGGGTCAGTTAACTGTATGGCACACATTTAATTACATTGCTATCTTCAAATGATGAATTCATCGCATTCCGATTTATGACATGACGAATCTATAAAGGTTCCGTTTTTTCCATTTGGCTATGGGACCCTAAAAATAAGTTATTATGACTGGTTGGTAATAATCTATTGTGACCTCGTTTTCGATACATTTTGGAAATGGGGGACTCTTTGATCAAACCATAGGTTTTGTAGGACAAATATTTTTTCATATAATTTAGATCATTATCTTACGATATAACTAAAAAACAACCGGTTAGTAATCATTTTTTTTGGATCATCAAATCGACATATTTAATCCTTGATATCTCTGTTAGCTACCACAATCAAAAGTGGGGTATAGGATATTATTGGGCGTCTCATCGAAACGAAGCTATTCACGAAAATTCAGCTTGATAGTAATTATTTTTACATCGAGGATGTGTACTACAACTTTGGACCGTAGGACCGGGATAACGTACCAAGAAATTTGTCGGACAATATGTCCGTTAGATTTTATAAATATTAATTAAGTATACAACAAAAAATCAGCTGGTTAGTAATCATTTATTTTGACCTCGTTTTCGATACATTTTGGAAATGGGGGACTCTTTGATCAAACCATAGGTTTTGTAGGACAAATATTTTTTCATATAATTTAGATCATTATCTTACGATATAACTAAAAAACAACCGGTTACTTATCAATTTTTTTGGATCATCAAATCGACATATTTAATCCTCGATATCTCTGTTAGCTACCACAATCAAAAGTTGAGTATAGGATATTTTTGGGCGTCTCATTAAAATTAAGCTACTCACGAAAAATTAGCTTGTTAGTAATCACTTGATTCCAATGTACTACGGATCCCGGACTATATACCTATATTGACGGTATATAAAATAAATTACCTATAGATACCTATAAACAAAACGTAAAATCATGCTGGCAGTTATTCTATTGTGATATTAATATTTCTATTTATTATTTCAATTATTTATACATGAATATTTAATGTTGTAAATGTTAAGTATGTATTCTATTACTATTATATAAATTGACGTAGACTAGACGATGTTATTTTGTAAAGTATGAATCAATGGAAAGGTCCAGGTGTGTTCCAAATATTTGATTTTTAATATTACAATTTTATTAAAGTTTTTTGTTAAGTAATGTTAAAATTATTATGAAATTGTATAAAATGAAATCAAAAATTATTGCAATGAGATAAATTAACGCAAAAACATCACCTAACAATAACTTGTATATCGCGTAATTGTGCTCTCTAATATGTACTGTGAACATTTAATATTATTGCATTTCATGAACGAAATTAAAATTATAATGTGAATATTGTAACTTGAAGTACACCTGTCTACAGGAACTGAAGTAGTTCTATTTGCCTGAAATATTATACCTCAATAAGTTTAGTATGAATTTTGTGTCTTGAAAAATATATTTCAATTATTAGAATCGCAGTTTGTATTTCTTGTTTAACCAAACCCCGATACCTACCTATATTTTATTGAGTTGATATATAAATAATGCTCAAAAAATAAAACCAATAGCCACGTTATATCCTATCGTAGATTTTAGTTAACTATTAGGAAGGAAATAAAGGACAGTTAA
Source organism: Chloroclystis v-ata (assembly GCA_963691955.1). Classification (NCBI taxonomy): domain Eukaryota; kingdom Metazoa; phylum Arthropoda; class Insecta; order Lepidoptera; family Geometridae; genus Chloroclystis; species Chloroclystis v-ata. The sequence goes on from OY829905.1 coordinate 12,643,096, forward strand.
AAAAAATTGTTATCAGAATAATCAAGAATATTTAAATCATGATAGGTACAAGATGCTGGTGTTTAAGTAGGTAAGGTACCCGTCTCGTGTTCATAATAAGTTCTAATATTTGGTAGATTATAAAGTTTCAAGTTTATCTTATACGAGAGCAAATCATCAACACCCCTAATTACGTTCTCACTATTAATGGGACCTTGCCGGTTTCCTCACGATGTTTTCCATCACCGTTAGAGCGCGTTTGCAACTTCACTCATTTTTCAAGACAGATCTAGAGGTGCGTGGTGGGATCTGAACCATACTTTAAAACGAGTTCTATACATAACAAAACAGATACGTCGTCGTACTATTTTTCTTCTATGCAAATTTAATTTTACATTAACCTAAGGAGTGCATGAGGATATATTTAAGTTTATCCTCTCAAGCGTTGAGCGTTCCATTAACGGACATAGAAAATTTTGCCGCTTGCGTGGATGGTCTTGTCAGAGGACCCGCAACTGCTAAGATCACAAGGTTCAGTTCCGAGCGTATTTTGGCGATCTTATAGTTCCTACTCTATCGAACACATGAAAAATCGTATGAGAATGAACTGACTCTCGCTCTCACATAAAAAATCGCATGTCTGTGGTACAAAAAAAAATGAAATTTCTTGTTTGAATCTGTGACTAGTTTGGTAGCACTTGCGCGATTCACTGCACTGAAAAAAAATTGTATGGAATGTATGCTATTTGTTTTTTAATTTTATCATATACAGGGTGATTGGTAGATGGGTGCAAAGCTTCTAGGGGATGGTAGTGTGGACTATTTGGAACCATTTAAGCCATAGTTGTCTTAACCGAAGTCGGACTATTTTTTTTTTATGAATTTTTTACGGGATACTAGGAAAATACCCAAAATTTTACAGTTAGTTGCTAATAACTGCCAGTTTAAAAGGCCAGTTAATTATTTTTTGTTTAATTTAAGTTAAGCTATGTGTAAGCAATCTACCAAAACTTGTTCTTAGGTATCTGAGTCATTAGCCATTTTTTTACAGACATTTCAAACTTACGAAAATGTTCTGCGATTTACGAAAACCATTTTCGACGTTGTTTAAAAAAAAACGAATGGTGCTATTTTTGTTCAAATCTTTTTAAAAACATGTGTGGTTATTACTCTTTCTTTTGGGGTATTAATTAAGATGATATCTCAAAAAAATTTGAAATTATGATACAAAAACCAAATAGAGGCAGAAAATTTTGAGCAACTTTAATGATAAAAAGCAGATTACCGAATTGCTGAAAATGGCATACACCGCGTGATACCTGGGTACCACGCGGTGTATGTGTGTATGACTCTAGATTCAACCCAAGCAGACACAATTCTAAGGTCGAGGAAGAGATTTTGGCAGCATTCTAAGCGAATCCTACTACCATCACTAGCGTAGTAGCTCAAAATCTTAACATTTCACAATAGAAGATTGTGTATGTGGTGTGGAGTATGCACAAAAATGATAAGTATTTATTCCATGGCCCGGGTCTGCCAGGTTTGGAAGAGCAAGGTACCGGGAAAATAATCCAATTCTGCCGTTTTCTCCTCAACAGAGACATCAACGCATCTTCAATGCGTGATTCTTAAAATCAATCTTGTGGACAAATAAAAGTAAATTTTCCAGAGAGGGCATAACAAACTTTTACAACCTTCACCAACAGGCCAACAAGGGCAGAAATACATACTGGAAAAAGCAGGTGTCAGTACAGAGGAAATTCTCTGTCAGTGTGTGGGCTGGAGTAATTGGCAGAACTTTGATTGGGCCCCACTTCTTACCAGATACCTTAAATGGTAGGTAATAATTATTTGGGATTTCTTCAAAACGATCTTCCAATGCTCGTAGAGGTGTCCTAATATTTAAAACTGACCAACTGACGTTAGGATTGTGTCTGCCTGGGTTGACTCCAGATTCCACGTAGTGTATGTCACTTTTAGCAATTCGATAATCTGCCTATTTTTTCATTAAAGTTGCCTTGAATTTTCTCCCTCAATTTGGTTTTTGGATCATAATTTCAATATTTTTTGAGATATTCGCTTAATTGATACCTCGAAAGAAAGAGTAATAACCACACATGTTTTTAAAAAGGTTTGAACAAAAATAGCACCATCAGTTTTTTTTTGAAACAACGTCAAAAATGGTTTTCGTAAATCGCAGAACATTTTCGTAAGTTTGAAATGTCTGTAAAAAAATGGCTAATAACTCAAATACCTAAGAACAAGTTTTGGTAGATTGCTTACACATAGCTTAACTTAAATTAAACAAAAAATAATTAACTGGCCTTTTAAACTGGCAGTTATTAGCAACCAACTGTAAAATTTTGGATATTTTCCATGTATACCGTAAAAAATTCATAAAAAAAAATGGTCCGACTTCGGTTAAGACAACTATGGCTTAAATGGTTCCAAATAGTCCACACTACCATCCCCTAGAAGCTTTGCACCCATCTACCAATCACCCTGTATATAAGATAGCATAAAAATAATACAATATTACTATTCTATCACCAATCGTTTAATTTTTTAATTATAAGAAAATTAAAGTTAAGTCTTGGAGGTTCATGTTATTTCACTTCTAATAGTTGCTATGTTAATCAAACTTAAGTGAAAGTGGTATAAGAAATTGCAAAAATTTATCTCATTTATAAAATTAACTGTAGTTTTACACGATTCCAACTAAATTTAGAGAAAATCAAGTTTTTCCAAACCTAGGTCACGAAAATTTGTGCTCAAACTCATATCTGTGAAGAGTCCTGTAATGGGGTCCACAGATGCGGACAATTTGTCATTTAGATGCCTCACGGTTGAGAGGTTATGGGTGAAATAAAACTAGAAAATAACTTTAGGAAATTTATTGAATTTGACATGCGTAATAATTACAATTGTTAGGGGCAGAAAAAAATTGATAAAATGTAGAAAGAAAATTTTAGGACAAGAAAATGCAGAAAGAAGGAATTTGAGATCTTATAAAAAAAACAATAATAATGTTTACACTTAACCACTAACTAGATAAAAATACAAACAATTTATATGAAAAATTAAATAAAGTGTATTTTACCGAATGACGCATATGGTATTTAGGCATGCATGTTATTATTTGATATTATTATTAGCCTGAATCATCCACGGCATGTAATTAATATAAGATGCCAAATTATAAGATGCCAAATGCGTCAAACTTCCATAACTGGGACTATAATAAACTATATAAAAGTACAATCACATAAAATCATGGTTTTATTAATATTTCCTTACGTAATTCTAAATCGCCAAACAGGTAAAACTTCGCGTAACTATACAATCACGGTTGACACATAGATAATAATATCTTAACTTCTATAGGTTAGCGAAATGGGAGGAGCATTAAAGTTACATAGGCAAATAAGCGTAATTTTGTGAAATGTATAGCTTAGAAATAGTTTATTGTAAGGGCACGAATAGACTGATAAACTTACTCAAATAAATCTATTTATGAAGTTACAGCCTTTACAACCCAAGCAAAGATAAGTTTTCTATTTCACAAAAATACTTTTGTTTGGCTTTATTTTTTTTTTAGATTTTCGAGCATCGTAAATAATTAATAATAATGCGATGCAATGTTTTTAACTTTTTACGCTTGGAAATGGTATAGATCACTAAGACCGATCTACCAAAGAGACGAAACAAGAAGAATTAACCAATCTGTAAGATAGGAAAGAAGAGAAAGAAATTACGAAATCAGATGGATTTATTCCCCTCGCTTTCTCTATTTGGTGGATCCCGGCCTTACATTTAAATAATAGATCCTAAGTCCTAACACTGACGTAACTACATAAAGCTTGCAATATATCATTGCTAAAGATATAGATAGATAGATCATATAGATTATAGATTATAGATACCATATCATTATAGATCTATCAGATATCTATAGAGACAGATCTATATCAATCAGCTCTATCTTTAAAGACAGAGACAGTTCTATATCTATCAGCTCTATCTTCAGAGACAGAAACATATCTTTATCTATCAGCTAGCTCTATTTTTAGAGATAGATCGATATTTATAAGCCCTATCTTTAGAGACAAATCTATATCTATCAGCTCTATCTGTAGAGACCTATAGAGATAGTTCTACATCTTTCAGCTCTATATCTATTTCTATCTTTAGTCATCTGTTATTTAGACATTTAGCCAAAGTTGCGATCGGGGAAGACAGCCGGCGCGACCAGAGTCCACACGTAGAGGCCGATGCACATCCAGGAGGATGTGATCTTAACCCACATGGACGCTGCGTTCACCTTCGATAGTTGCGAACTCGGGCTGTGGATGATAACAAGCTGTTAGCCTAGAATTACACAGGTGAGGATAATAGATAACATGTGTATGTAAATAATCGTGTAAGAAGTAAGTACTTAAGAACGGCTAAACTGTTTTGTCTGAAAATTGGTAGAACGGAAAATAGCTTAGAACCAGAAAGACGACAAAGGTTACTATTTATCTGTCCCCGGGAAAATGTATTATAACGCGGGCGAAGCCGTGGAGTGGTAAACTAGTATATTCAAATGTAAGTTACACTATTTTTAACTCAAAAACAGCTGAATTGATTGAGCTGCCAGGAGATGAACGTAAGCTACTTTTTACAACGGGAAAATATAAATTTCTGCGGAAAATGTATTATAACGCGGACGAAACCGCAGGGCGGAAATCTAGTATAAATAAATATTAGGAGAGTGAACAATTCACATAGCAATATCCTCAGTACTACGAGCTTCCTTGATTAATATACTCTCCTCCAACATTGCAATAATTTTTCAAATTGGACCCGTGGTTCCTGAGATTAGCGTGTGCAAACAAACAAACTCTTAGCTTAATTAGTATAATACAAATCGCTCGCAGCCGATAATGCCGCCCATTGTACTCCAAATGTATTAGTTTTAAGTTTGTATTGTGTGTTTCTGTTTTTGTGGTGTGCAATAAAGTATTATTCTATTCTACAAAGTGGAATACTCACTTGTACCAATTGGTGAGCGTCATCATAATGTAGAGCGTGGCGAGCGCGAACACGCAGTGGAAGAAGCACCAGGAGTAGGCCGTCTCCTCGCTCTCGTTGTCGAACACCTTGCTGTCCTCAGTGCGGGCCGCCTCGCCGCCGTCGACGGCCTCTATGGAACCATAACCTGTGCTCAGTACGAGCCATGCGAACATGGATTAATTATGTTACTTGTAATCGACTGCACCCACTATGGCGATTATCATAATGCCTTACGAGCCATGCGAGCATGGAATACTTATGTTACTTGCAGAACGACTGCTCCCATAAAAGAGATTATCACAATGCCTTACCACGACACACAGAATGAAGGTTTTATTAATATTCAAAATACAGGTGGCAGTGTGAAAATCGCCTTAACTTGTCTTAAGTTTGGCAGAGCCCTTAGACGACGATCAATATGTTGATAAAATGATTGTTATGATGAAGATAAGTAGGTACTATAATATAACCGTTAGCTGATTTTGAGGATGATAAGTCTATTCAAATAGACAAGATCTATCTCGGCTATAACTATAGAATATAATATACGAACTAGGTTCTTATAGAACTATAGTGCCGAGACTCTAATTACCTCGATTCTACGGGACTTTATTAATTTCAACGCCTTATGAAGTTGGTCATAAACAAAAATTTTATCTATAAAGTTTATGTGTGACAAAGTATCAAGATTGTGAAATTAAATAAAGAATTTATAATATTGCCTTTTAAACTTGATTTAGATTTTTTCTCAGGGCTTTTACTGGATGAAGGTTTCTTTCCTGAAAAATACGGGAATAAATCTAATCTTGGACACTACTTTACTTAGCTATAATTATTCTTATTCTATAGTATAATTATTCTATAGTACCCGAAATGAATGTAGCGAGAATTAAAAATACGGGAAATACGGAAAACTGTTATAAGTCATTAAAAGCTATACGTAGTTTTTGTCTTCACCTACCCCTAAACTAGCATATAGTACATTATACAGTTGTTAGTTATGTATGATAGACTGTCTACATGGAGATCCGGGTGTTTCGTACCTTCGTTAGCAATGAGACTTCCAGGTCCTTCGCCGAGTGCCGCCGCGCGAATCGCCCAAGGAATGCAATATGGTGTTAGTTCATAACAAAGTGATCATAAAATAATATATGATAAACCCAAAGCATTCAAAAAAATATGAAATAAACAATTGTGTGGAATTAGACCAAAAAATAAAGTAGATAAATAAGTAGGCAACAAATAGACCTAAAAATATAAGTACTTTTATAAATCAATTAGGTCAATGATGTGATATCATTGGCGGTTGACGGCAAAACCCCAATGGCCAGTCACGTTCGCCAAAAATTAAAGAAGAAGAAGATTATTTATAAAGTTATAGTGGACAATATAAAACCCTTTACTTATTTTTTTTGTTAAAAAGTGAATTTTACAGAATTTTGGGGGTCAATAACAATAAAAAACATTTCGAGAATGCTACAATCATAATTAGGCTTAGCAGAAACACCAAGCACGAGTAGGTACTTCTTAATAAAATTTCACTGGCTTATTATTGCTGTACCAAATTAAAATAATATTCCCATTAAAATGCATCGATAATAAAGTTATTATGTAAATCCATGCACGTGCGTGCACAATATGATAATTAAAATTAAATTACTCTTTCTGTGACGAATATTATGAAATGCTTATTATTTTACACTACAATCAGTTAATTCTACACGTTGACCGTTTGTACTCGTGCTGTCTCTCTGTAAGGTTATGGTTGATAACCAGAATTTTAGCTCTAATTTTTTAACTCAATTTGCCTTCATTTAGTTTCATAGTAAGTACTACAACTACTACTAGTTACAATTTTGTTATAACACTTATATAAAATATTTTGTTGGAAAAATATATTATGTTATCTGTTCGTGTACCTGTGGTAATAAATTAAAGTGTCCTTTATCTATCTCTCTCTTTGTCTTATAAATAAAAACCAATTAGGTACTGTTCGTCCTCGTATTGAAATTCGGGACTGAATCAGCTGATTTTGGTTATAATTGTCTGTAGTCTAGGTAAAGTTTTAAAGATGAGAAAATATGAAATCATTGCGAGAAAGTTCGAAAGTGGGCGATACGGACAGGTCAGCCTATATTATCATAATAAGTAGAGTCACTTAGTTTATAAGTTTTACTTGTTTAAATGTAATTTGTTTGTTTGTTGTTTGTTTAAACCTTTATAATGATTAAAAACTTTGTTATTTATTTTTATTTTATAACATTAGTCACAGAAGGAATACAAAGTGCGGAAAGATATTCACCTCCGCTGCCCTCCTTGGCGAGGATATGCTCCGACATGGTGATCTTGGACGACGAGGAGGCAGTCCTGATGCTGGAGTAGAGGACGCTGCACGCCCAAATGACCAGCCCGATGATCGACGACTTATCGAAGGAATTCTGTGGGATGAAGGTTGTTTATGGTATTCTAGATTTAAAGAATGTTTTGACGGGTATTTGACAGTTTAGAAGAGTAATGATTTGTAACGATAAGGTATGAGAGATATAATGTTTTGTGTAATTGGGCAAAATAGCATAAAATATTGAAAAGGTAGTGTAATGATGTACATACATGGAAATGAAACATATCTAATTATTATAATGAATCAATCAATGTGACTACTTAAGTCCCAAGTCCTTGTGTCTATTCAGACACTAAAATAGTTAAAGTACAACACTTGATAAATAATTGTGAATATAATATAATATTATCACTCTGTATTGTAATTATTTTAACTACGTTCATCTATTTGGAGCTAGAATTATGAAGGATTTACAAAATAATACATAGTTACATTAAAAAAGAATGGGAGAACTTGGTTGAAAAAGTAATTAGCATGCCAAATAAAAGTATTGAAGTAGATGCAAAAGAAATTACACAAAACTTTGTGAATAACGATGTCACTAAAATTATCTAGTGATGTGGTATTGCTTTTATATTGGGTTTTTAAAATGTGGATTCATTACAAGCGACAATGACAAGACGTAAAGAAATCATTGATGAATAAATTCTAATACATCTCTCACATACCCAATACTTGGCCTCAATCGTATCCTGGTATAGCATATTCAAACAATACATATGTAAATTAAATAACAATAAAGTATAAACATGTATAATATAGGTATAGTAACAAACAAGGTGGTTTTAATAAAAATTTGGCATTTCATAGATGCAAATTATACATGACATTGTGTGTTTGTGTGTTGCATAATATTTACAAAAAAATCTTCCTATATATATAGAATCGTTAAAAAATCAATAAATTTCGCAGAAAACAACCTTCCAAGTCAAATTATTTTACTTTCGAATTCATTGACACCAATAAGGTTACAAAAGGTTTTTAATATATCTAGTGTAAGTAATCTCGTGTAATACAACTGTGACCGTTAATAATCCGAAAGATTTAAGCTAACGATACTAGAGCCTAATTAGAGTATATAAAGTTATGTAACATATAGTCCAAAAACTAAGGAGATATTAATTATTTACAACAAATCAAAAGTTAAAAAATCTCCAGTCTAACACACCCTAAGGGCGTGAGCATGTCATATTTTGTGGTGCCAATAAATAAAAATAATTTCAATACAAACATCGTGCTAGACATAACTTGACACTTCTGGTTCGTCGTGTGATTTCGGAGCGATTCGAGAAGTGTCATGCTCGCTCACTGTTCTTCAACTTGAGTTTCTTACCTAACGGCTTGTTCACAAAGAAGCGGGCAATTAATAAGATTTAATTTGTACCGAACTTGTAATTTAATTAAGACACCGAATTAGACCCATGTAGATATAACATTATTTACTCGTAATGTCGTCAAAAATACGTGGTTTAAATCTTTCGGGTTATTAACGGTCACGGTGTATAACTGTTTATTGAAATGTCTTTAGTATCTTTAATTAAGGTATTAAGGCATTTGTAAGTTAGATATAGATATTCTTTTGTATAACTCCCATAATGTTAAACTGCAGAACCTAATAAATAAATATCTACTTTACCTGATTAGTTCCTCCAGTGAGAGCATTACACTCAGCGTCTCCGTTCGAGAGCGCGGACCACGTGAGGTACATCACGTACAGAGACACCACGGACGACTGCAGGAGACCGGAGCGCGGCTGCTGCTCTTGCACTGAAGGTAGGATGGATATGGCACTCGCGATCACCACGAGGATCAAGTTGATGGAGATGAAGAATTTTGACAGGTCGCAGCCGCTGGACTGGAATTAACACAGTTAATAAGTTAGTTCAATAAATACAAAAATAGGTAATACAAACGTTAAACAATGATGACATAACCCACTTTATCACAACAAAATCAGTCATTTAATTTAGGATTCTACCAAATTCGAAATCATTTATTTGCTGAACACAGGTAGGTATTGCATTTAGGTGTTATAATAGAAAAGTGCCTTATAATCCACCATCAGAACTTAATTTACTTATTACGGTAGTAATATTAAGTAGTATCCTAAATTAAAAGACTGATTTTCATGTGATATAACAGGTTGTTATGTCATCATTGTTTTACGTTTGTATTACATAACTTCGTCTTCCGACCGCTAAAATAGCAGGATAAAGGAAAGACACATTTTTGTGTTTTATGTTTTCATTGCTGTCATTATATAACAATGGTATTATAAAAGACAGCAATTCTAATGCATAGGAAGGTAGATTGTGTTTTTATGTGGATTTTGTACTTACTTTAGTATAGAAAACGTAGAGTAGAACGACTCCGGTGATAGCCAGCGCGAAACAAGAGAGCATCGCCAGCAGCAAGGCCGCGTACCAACCGCGAGATTCCGTCTCTTCGTAGTTAGCTGCACAAATAAACAAATAATTTTAACTTTATAGTAAAGTGAACCTTTTGGGTCGTTGGCTTTGTGATTCCGGCACAATAATGGTACCACACCACACCACATCTTAGCCTGTGGCTATTATCAAACTAAGGGATTTATCTGCCAGAATATGGGCCGTTCTGTGTACCTACTGTATGAACTTACTGCGATTACTTACCTGTCTAGTAAGCATGTTTTTTTTTATTCAGTTTTTATTGACCTTTGAACTAAAAGTTCACGCCGGTCATATTACAATACCATAAGTGATTAATTAACTTAAAACTAGTACAGATAACAAAATATAAACTAAAAACTATTTTCTAACAATGTTGGTTATACAAAATCGTCCAATATCAATCAATCATTAATTAAAAACACAGAAATTAACGTTGTTTTTAGGACTAATAATGAGAGTTCCGTTCTACAGCTAGAGTTACAGTTTTTACCGCGGTAAGATACCTATAAATTGGAGTAATATTGATTGCTACTTACAAACCCAGTTCTCAGCCCAAGTATGGGCAAAATCGATGATCAATATGAGCTGGATGATGATGAATCCGAAGCCTCCAATCATCCCGAAGACCATCCAGGTGGACGCGAACGTGCCTTCGGGGATGAAGAAGGCGCCGATGATGCCGCCGATCACCAGCATGTACTTGATGCCCCAGAAACTAGGAAAAACAAGAGGAATATAGTATTATATTATAGTATTGTTCTGGGTGTCTGGGTGTTATACATATAACGGGTGTCCCAACAAGAACGCAAGATTTAAATTTGGCGCCATTTTTGTATTTTAGTGCTGGCAACCCTAAAAAATATACTAGAGTTTGTCTAACGAAAGATGGCCCTGAAAAACACCGGCAAATTCAAAAAAATTTAGTATGGCAATACATTAAATAATGTGATAACTTGGAATAACATAATTTGATACTTTTCTATTATTCTAAATAAATATCCTTACATATTTTTTTTACTCCGATATAAGCAAGTAATATTCTTCAGATTACCTACACGCCTAGGGTGCATCTTAGAAATATCTTAGTGTAAGTAATAAATAAAAGTCTCAATTATTTAAGTTTTTTTTTATTCATCGTAATCAAAATCAGAATTTTGAATCATAATTCATAAATTTACTTCAATAAAATGTTTCTTTTTCCAAATATGTAGTAATGCTATTTAGCTATCATAAAAGAAGGCAACAGTATTATAAAAAGAAAATAAAAGTCGAGAACCACAAAAATGGGATCAAAGTATCAAAATGTTTGTGCACTACAAACTTAGGAAATCAACCACATTATGTAAACAATCCTGTTTCTGCAGAAATTCAGCTTCTTTTTCCTGCTGCTTCTCCTGATACTTAGATATCATACAGAATAACAGCCTTCGCTCGCTACCGTTGATTGTTTGAGGCATTTTAACACGCAAAATTCTCAAAATGTATTTTTACGAGGGTGGATTGAAAAGTTCGCGGCCTAGTCAAGAAAACACAATCAAACACATGCAAAAATATTTTTGCATGTGTTTGATTGTGTTTATCTAGATCTATCTCAAAAACCCTTCTTCCATCTTGTTTCTAAAGCTTCTATGCCTTTAAAAAAAATGATTCCTAAAAGCCTTCTGAAAAGTGGTTTACAGCGGCTTCGACGTCTTAATTTGTTAAAAATTTGTGTCCACCGAGGTGATTTTTTAGGTTCGGTAACAGATGAAAGTCCGGCGGTGCTAAATCAGGAGAATAAGCTGGGTGAGGCATCAATTCGATTCCACAATCATCAATTTTCGACAGAGGTGTGAACGCGAGCGTTGTCATTGTGAAACAAAACTTTATTTCGCAGTAATCCTAGACGTTTTTCTTTAATTTCTTCACGTAAACGACGCAAAAGGGTGCAGTAGTTTGCCGAGTTTATTGTTTCACCTTTCGGAAGGTAGTCACCATTGATGACACCCTTCGCATCTCAAAAAACAGACGCCATCACCTTGCCAGCCGACAAAATTGTCGCCTTCTTCGGAGTCGGTACATCTGGTTTTTTTCCACTGTTTAGATTGTTTTTTTGACTCTGGAGTATAGTGGTTGAACCCTTGTTTCATCCATTGTCACAAACTTGTTGATAAAACTTTCGGATCAGCTTCAAACATCTCCAAACAGTCGCGAAATTTTTTTCGGAATTTGTTTCTGTTCAAATGAAATCAATCTGTGGAGCCACTTAGCAGAAACCTTAGAACAACCAAGTTTTTCGACAATTATGTGTTGCGTTCGCTCATACGAGATGCTTAAAGAGTCAGCAATCTCCCTGATAGCCAATCTCCGGTTTTGCAATATGAGATCACACACTTTACCGATGTTTTCTTCAGTCGTAGACGTCGTAGGCCGGCCATCGAAGGGGTCGTCTTCGACGCTCTCTGGTCCACGTTTAAATTCGGCAGCCAATTTTTTCACAGTCGTATACGACGGAGCAGACTTCCCTTATGTTAAATTCGTGTCATTATGGTGCTCTTTCGGTGTTAAACGTTTTTTACACAAGTATTTGATGACCGCACGTTGTTCTGTTTTTTCAATTTTCATAAAATGCTGCACCTTGTCTTGCTCAAATGACTCTAACGTTAAAACTATTCACGATGCGGTAATAAAATTTTACACAGTTTTTGCCAATAAACATATAAACAAATTGAGGATAGTTTAAATTTTTTATTTTAATTATTTATATGTCAGGCCGCGAACTTTTCAATCCACCCTCGTAATATCCACCAAAACATCAAGGAATAGTATTGCCACACACCGAGACCAATTTTCCCTAATCTTTTAAAGTCAAATTTTTATGGATGTACCACACGTAATTGTATATTTATCCGATTTATGATTTAAAAAAATTAAAGAATTACTTCTTGTGTTCATTAAAGTGAACTATAATTCGTTAGCAAGTATTATTATTTTTTATCACCCTGACTTTACCCCGTTATAGAGCATAATGTCCGTAGGTGGAAACACATGATGTATTGCCATGTGAAAAGTTTCGCAAAAATGCCCAGTGTCAGCTTTCGTTAGACAGACTCTATTTGACGGCTGAATGTTTAAGGTTTGTAAAAATGGCGGGTTATATAAAAGATCAACGCGTTTTTATTATTAAACAATATTTCAAAAGTAATGAAAGTTTAGCGCATACAGTTCGGAGCTCGATATTGCGACATGATAACAAAGTTTTTTCTAGCCGAATTAGAGGATATTGATGTGGAAGCAATGTGGTTTCAACAAGACGGGGCCACTTGCTACACAGACAGAGAAACGATGCAATTACTGCATGAAACATTTCCTAGTCGTGTGATCTCTCGATTTGGTGGCCCCCTAATTCTTGCGATTTAACACCATTAGACTTTTTTCTTTGGGGTTTTTTGAAGTCGATGGTTTACGCGAATAAGCCGACGACGACTCAAGCCTTAAAAGAGGAAATTGGACGCTGCATTAATAAAATACCGCAGCATTTATGCAAAACGGTCATTGAAAATTTAATTAAAAGATCGCGTGTGTGCCAGCAAAGCCGCGGCGGTCATCTGCCCGATATGTTGTTCCATACATAACCTCATTCTGTCTACTTTACGATATAATAAAGTTACACGATTTTTTTTTAAATATCTGTGTTTTATTTAAAATTTAAATCTTGCGTTCTTGTTGGGACACCCTTTATATGTATAATAAAAAATATCAATTTATGGATGTATATTATATTAAGTATACTCATATCAGAAATCTAGCACCACAGATTTGGACATAGATTTACTTGGCTTTTAGACTTTACTTTAGACTTCTATCTATTTATTTTACACATTGCTGGTGGTTAAGAATTTTGTATTGAATGTTTTGGAAATTAATATTCAAATCATATGATATGTTACAATATGATGGAACACAAATAAAGACTTACCCATTCTGTATCCCAGCTCTAGGATCCTTAGACGACTTCACCCCTATAGTGAGTAGAGCCATGAGCACGAAGAATAGACATGCTGCAAAACAGATCCTAAAAGAAAATGTTCATGATTACTTTATTTCATTTATTCATAAAGCATGCCTTTTAAAATAGTTCAAAACTATTGTAAAAGGCATGTTTGGCCATGGTTTAATGTTTATGTGAGTAAAACTTTCTTGAACAACATAAAGAATAATAGCTTTGGTAGGACAGACCCGATCTGCATCTACAATGAGCTTTTACTAAATCATATCTTGCCAGAGTATGTTAAGGCTGTACTTGAGCACATTTTGGCTCCAATGGTCATCTCTTCTACTTTTTTAATGCCTGCCATTTGCCATTTTAATAGGCTAATAAACTTGATTATGTTGGTCAAAATGGCATTTGTTGTTGGAAAAATGAGATTAGGATGTTTATTTAAACAAATAGTATTTACCTGTAGACTGCCAAGTAACCAACAGCATTGTTACAATCAACTTTCAAAGACCCTGGCACTAACGCAGTTGAGTTTTGACAAAATGGTACCTGAAAATTTATGATTTACTAACTAAAAATCTTACTCTTATAAATGCATAAGTTTGTATGTTAAAATACCAGTAACAATATTGATTAAATTTAGTATAATGATATTTTAAGTTTAAAAATAAACATAGGTAACTTTACAAACAAAAAATAATTTTGTCAGTAAATTTGTTAGTGTTAAATATGGGCAATGCCACAGACAAGGTCAAATATATAAATACAAGGGTACAAGTATATAAATATTTCAGTTTGTAAATATGTATCATTCATATTGTTCATCTAATTAACATGATAATGTGTAAACAGAGCTGAAGATAAGATATCATACTATTCAACAACATGTCATCAACATTATGTTGATACACAGATGCTTCACCTTGGATTGTTAATTATTATAAGTAGTATAAGTTCAAAAACTTTTTTGGCAGATTTATGAAAAAGAGAGTAAAGGTTAGGTACTTTAATTTATTATCCAGCAAATTAAATGAAGTTACCCTATTACATGAACTTCAATTTATGTAGGTAAACACTTACTAGTTTAATAAATCTGTCAATAATTAATTATTATACAAACCTTCTTCAGTTCATCTTCTAGACCCGGAGCCAGTGTGATGCATGCAGTGACCATCACCAGGAGAAGCATCACAGCATACATGAGCCGAGTGGATGTTGAGTTGGCACATGACGGACATGCTGAACAACATAGTGAGCAGGCTGCACTACCACAGCAGCATGCCAGCTACAGAAAAATGTTAAATAATCATATATTTTTTAATCAAATAGTTTTAACAAGTGTTTATAGCAGATTTATTGACCATTTAAGTACTCAGAAGAAGTTTAACTTCTAAAGTGAACACAAGCAACTACAAAATGCATGTTTAACTTTATAATTGCAAAATTTTAACTTGTTCAAAAATTTTGTAAAATTCAATAGATTCCTTATCACGTCATAATAATGGCGTCAAATCTAATAGAATATACAAGGCTGCCACACAAAGTGATCTCTGACTATTATTCAGGGCCTAATTATTATACCTACCTACATTGGAATATAATTTGAATGTAGTCCTTAACAGTATATTCATCAGCAGGGTATGTATGTATAAATGATTATTGTGTTCATAAACTTGAGACTTCTGTCTCACAATGAGTAAACATTTGTAGGGATTCCCAACAACAAAATGTCTCTCTGTGAATAAAGATGAGTCATTCCATTTATTCATGGTGCAAATTTTTCCATAGATCAGTTTACAAGAGATATAGTTTATTCGAAAAAAATAAGGGTAGGCTGGAGAAATTAATCAAGGCAAATATGGAAAATAATAAGGTCAACTCAAACGGATTTGTCAAAATAGTCAAATTTCTCACGCACCTGTGCAGCAGAACAAAGTCCTAGCACGGCCCCCATGTTTGGATGAATTCACTAACTTCAATACTAATACAAACAAACACAGTAATTTTTAAAGTCATAAGACAATGTATGGTGAAAACTGGAAAATCAATTTCTTTTCTAGCAAAATCAACAAACAAAGGTATTCTTTAGACAGGGTTGCCGTTGAAGTATAAATAAATCGCTAGAATTTGTTCAGATTTCGGTTCTTATTCTATAGAAATTACTTATTATAAATACTAGAAAAAACTACAAAAAAATATATATTTATAGCACTTTATACTGTATCTTACAGTAATATAAAAAATGTAAAAGTGACTAAATAAAGTAAATAACGTGATGTAAAATAGCTACGTCATAACTTACGATATAGTGTCTAGCGGCAACCCCGTTCAATGTTTTTTAATGACATTGACAGTTACAAAACGGAAATCTTATGTCATTGGGTTCCCCAAAAAATACCTACGACATGAAAATTTTGATATTTTTCTATTTTATAAATTGTAAGTCATAGATTGCAAAATGGCGATCACACAAGTAACTACTTTATAATTTTGTAAATTTATAAAACACTTGACACTGGCAAATTGTGCTTAATTTAGCGCAGGGACCATTATAATAAACTAACTAACTATATAACCTGCGCACATATAGAAGCGAATTATAAATGGCGTCCGCTCGCATGCGTTCTCGCTCACTCTCTATCGCTGTCTATACTCACACAGCGAAGTACGCGCTACAAAAAAATAGTCAGTCAGGCCTAATTCGCACGAGAGCTTTTTTAACGTCCGTTAAAAAAGCGTTCAAATAGAACATAATAATTATGTTCTATTTGAACGTTTTAGGCATACCCAAGTACGTGTTCACACGTCGGCGATTTTAGAACGCGACGCTTTTTTATCGAGCAGTGTTGCATTTTCAACGAAAAGTGCTGGTAATAGGCCGTATGAAACTTTTTATTATTATTCACACTATTAAAAAAACGCCGGCGCTGCGATTAGTACTATGAGTATTAGTAGAAATATTCCAATAATTCGTCAAATCTTGTATACTTGTCGAATCTTCGTACAGTGTCACAAACTGTTATTTTAAGTATCTCTGTTCATTCAGAGGATGTACCCAGAATGTCCTTTTTTTCTTTCTTCTTCTAGCAACACAAATCGCTATAGCTAGTTATTTAGCAAAAAAAAATTCCCACGGCTTTCTAAAGCGAGGGACGAGACGAAAGTGATTTAAAAGCGTTCGTATGAATGATCACATTGAGGACCTTTATAAAAGCGCCGGGTTTATAACGCAAAGTTGTTTAAACTCTTTACTTTACTTTACTAAAAAAATAATTTCATTTAAAATAAGTATTTTGTAAAAAAAACTCTGTAGGGACCTAGATAAAAATACTATTTAGATAATAATAATACAATAATACCGTGGAAATATGCTCGAATTACAAATAATTTTGGTATTATGTTTGTATGGGAAATTCGTCGTGACGCCGGCCTGTTTGAGAAATTGTTTTGCCAACCGTACCATACCTACCCGCCGCCATTTACAGAATTCACTTTTAATTGCGCAGGTTATACCTACGACATTCGGAGTTTACCCGACTTTTAAGGACTTTTTAATAAATAGTTCATGACATATTTTAATCAATTTACAAAATAAAAAACTTACACAGTTAATACAATCAATTCGTTTGATTGTATTAATTGTGTACCAAACTACCAACACATAGTTAATGTCCCTAACATTCACACATTTCTAAATAATTGTTGATCGTTATTTTAATAAAATATATTGTAAAACCCTTGTGACAAACCCTCGTGGTTGTTTATTCATAAATTTATAACAAAAAATAGCTATTCTCTTCTCATATTCCAGAGCATGCACTTCAAGTAGTAATTTTAATGTTCAATCAAGGTGCTACTCTGAGAAGTCTGAGAAAGGAAACTTTCTTCTGAGAGTTGGTAATACTATACTGTAGTAGTTTGTTTGTTTTCGTTTCGGCGCGTTTGTTTGTTTGTTGTGAAAAGTTTATTTTTACTTGTTTTTATGTGTAGGGTCAAACTTAGACCATGAAAAACTTTTATTTAATAGGGTTTTTGTACCTATGTTTAGTGCACACTCGTGCTTCAGATGATTATTGCCACAAAGACGATGCTTCATGTCTATCTAGTAAAGTTGAAAAACTTTATGATAAAGGTATCAATCATTGATCACGAATTTCTCATTTGTCCTACAAATTGTATTTATGTGGTTTTGTTAATATCGTATTGCACTAATTGGCACCTACCTATATTACAAATAAATTTACAGAAGCAAATGTATTTACAACCAAAATAACCTCTGGTCTCGGCGAATTCATTCCATGTAAACGAGAAAACTGCAGTTGTCATAAAGAAGTGATTAAACAAGATCTGAAACCCTTTCAAGAAGGTATAACGAAAGACCAATTCGCTCTAGCTAGGGCTAAAGGGACTAAATATCAAGTTAGTATATCTTATATTTATAATAAGATATAAAACACTACCCTTATGTACATAAAAAGCGACTGGAGTTTAGGTCATAGGATGGAGATCTTAACTACCAATACAAAAACTAATATGTGGTGCTCATTTTATTTTGCCATCGTGTAGAGTGCATCCAAGAGAACATCTTTCATTAATTCATTGATAAATTGTGTATTATTTCAGATTATTAAAGGAAAACTGTACAGGGAGAAGGACTGTCATTTCCCTGCAAGATGTGCAGGTATAGAGTATTATCTCACATCATTAGCTCCAAAGATGCCAGATATGGAACTTGCTATCAACACAAGAGACTGGCCTCAATTCAACAGAGAATGGGGACATCCTAAGGCTCCAGTGCTGTCATTCAGTAAGGTTTTTATCACAACCTTTTATTTTATTTTATCCTGTTTAACAACTAAGCTTCAAAAAAGTAATAGAAAAAGTTAAACCAAATTTAAATTCAGGTGAAACATCAATCTATCTATAGCAAACACATACTAACTGTAATACTATGGGCCCCTGTTATTAAAATAACATAAAATTCAAAGACCTTGTAAATAATGTTAAGATACATTAACTAATAATTATTATAAATCTAAAGAGTATTTTTGCTTATTAATCTACTTATGGGTTTATAAGGTAAGGCGGGTTGGCTAGTTCTAAATAAAATCAAACGAGTATTGAATAGATTTAAAAACATCAAATTTTTTCTTTACAGACACTTGACTACTATGATATCATGTACCCTGCCTGGAGTTTCTGGGAGGGTGGTCCGGCTATATCCCTGTACCCAACCGGAATAGGTCGTTGGGATAAACACCGCATTAGCATATCAGCTGCTGCAGAGAAGTAAGATTTTAAACTGTATATAATGATAAGTTAAAATAATGCACGGACCAATACATAAAATAAATATTGCTGGATATTACACACACCAACATCAAGCTAGCCCCATAGTAAGATCGGATAATAGGTTGCGTAAATCCACCCACCACCACCTGAAATGTTTAGTAGGGTTCTGCATTTGTGGTGGTTTAGGAGAGCTGGTCAGCCTTAGGCATCAATAGTAAAAGTATCAGATTCTTATTCCATTGGATGTATTTCCTTTAAAGAAGACATCACTAAAATGGAAATTTTCGTCATCATCATCATTATATATGGTATTTTAAATGTATTGTTGTCTATGCTGTGCCCAATAATTGTTATCTTACTCCTTCACTTGTCATTGCGAGTAAATTAGCTATCTACCTCTAGGTCAATAATTAGCAATAATGATCTTATTAATTTTCCTCTCCAGGTGGCCATGGGATGAAAAGGAAAGCAAAGCCTTCTTCAGGGGATCAAGAACCAATGCAGAGAGAGATCCTCTTGTGTATCTGTCTCGCTCCAACCCTGATCTTGTCGATGCTCAGTACACTAAAAACCAAGCTTGGAAATCTGATGCAGTGAGTACTTATTATAGTTGCACTTAGCTTGCTTTTGTAGATTTAGATTTTTCTTTCGGCGTCATTTGTTTTAAACGGAAGTTGTTATTTGTGACGTCACTAAGTGTTCTGTAAGTTCCAAAAGTTAAATAAATTAATTGAAAAACCTTTTCGTTACAGCTAATGTATGTAATTTGTATAATATTTAATTTTCAAGTCTTTCCAGTCTTCTGAGTGTATGGAGTAACAAACACACTCCGGAACTATCGAACTTTAATTAATATCTATGTATATATTTTTGTCTATGAATGCTTTTATTAACAATATAATCTTTTCTAGGATACATTATATGCCCCACCTGCATCGGAGGTGTCTTTTGAAGACCACTGCAAATACAAATACCTATTCAACTATAGAGGAGTAGCGGCCAGTTTTAGATTAAAACATTTGTTCCTATGCAAATCATTAGTATTTCATGTCGGAGATACTTGGCTTGAATTCTTCTATCCATCACTAAAACCTTGGGTCCACTATGTGCCGATAAGTTCTGCGGCAACAAAAGAGGAAATTATGGAAATAATAGAGTATTTCAAACAGCATGATTCTACAGCTAAGGAGATAGCTGAAAGAGGTTTTGAGCACATTTGGCAGAATCTCAGAGACAAAGATGTTAAATGCTACTGGAAGAAACTGTTGAAGAGTTATTCTAAGCTATTGAAGTATGAGGTGGTTAAGGACAATGATCTCATTTTGATAAACTAAGTATTTCAGTTCAGTATTTTTTTATCCTGGTTCTCTTATTCTTTTATCATAAGTCATAAAACTCAACTGTGGTCCGTTTATTTAATACTGTAAATGTAATTAGGTGTTTTAAATAAATAAATAAAAAGATCAGATACAGTGCAAAAATATTTCATTTATTAAAGTTATTTAAAATCGCAAGTAACTTTAATCTTATCAAAGACACTTGTAAGATCTTCCACTGGTTTTTTGAAATATATAATTATTTTTAATAGGACTGCTCAGTAATTAGTCTAAACCCACAGATAACGGGTTAGGTTAGGTTAGGTTTGGGGTTATTATATCTGTGTCTAAACCTAATCAGTCTCAGTAAAGCCAAACATCCTGTTTTGTAATAAAAGTGTGCATTGCATAGAAACACTATCTTATCACGGCAAATGCCATTTGCTGTTGACATAGTTGTTAAATATGCTTAAATAATACATTTTTCCACACAAACAGTTAAGAATCACGTACGCTTAAGCTAAGTACGAAAACGGTATCACAGAAAGTAGGTTAACATAATGGTATAATAGTTAACATAAGTATTAACGAAGTTCTTTTAACTATGAGCCCTAATTCTGTTGTTTTTGATTAACGTGGACGTTAAACGTCAATTTTCGAATGGGATTTTCAAAGAGGCCTTAGTAGTCCTAAGTGGAATTAAGTTTGTACATTTGGTAGCTTATGTTCTACGAAAGTTCGATAACGAACCTTACAGAACAGCTAAGTTTACAAAATGTAATAAATATTATGATAATTAATCCTACTTCTATAATCGAGTTTCGTTTGGAATTGGAAGTAATTCGCTTAAAGTAATTCAATATTCAATTACAGATCCCTTAGTTGTTTGCATGAAGCTATGAATTGAACTAATCTACTTGGATAGTTTGCGGTCAAGTTGTTCAGCAATCGCCTCCAAAAAGTCTTCGGTGTGTAAGTACATTCCCTCCTTAGTATTCTTCATTCCGTGGATGCAAATTACGAGATCCTTTGTCATTTTCCCGCTGTCGATACATTCGACGCAGGCCTGAAAATAAATTGAAGCGTTAACAAAACATAGATTATACCTATCTTGATTTCAGATAGGGATTGATACGGTAAAAATAAAAGGGCCAATCAGTCTAGTAATGTATTGCTATTATCATTAGATAGTTTCCGTTAAACCCCCTGCTGATAACTGATACGAAAACTTAAAGTAGGTATATGTAACGGATATTATAATATTATAAATTTAGGATATTTATATATTTAGACTAGTCTATAGAATATAAATAAATATTGTGTCGTGCGTGTAACATAAAACATTTCCATTCGGTATGCCTTAATTAAACAATGCCGGTTGCTAACCTAACTGATTGTGTAATGCCCGATAAAGTCAACCTGTTTTTTGAGGTTTCCTTACATTGTCGTTAAAAAGATAGTAAGTCTAAGTAGGTATATCTATCTTGTCTACATTACGCAAAGTAAGTCTTGACCTACTGCCAAATTCATGTGCTTGTAAACTTCTATATCTCGAATACAATACGCCTTAGTCCCGTTTCCCCCTTGTTCGCACATAAGTTAGGTACCTATAGGTTAAGTACCTCAACAGTACATGGTTAAGACAGATGTCGACGTTTTAACAACTAAGGCACTATCAATGCCCGAGACACATGTGTTTCTAGGGCATTGATAGTGCACCGCCAAGCGGGCATTGAATGAACTATAGGTAATAAAACTTGTAAAAAGTTTCCGTAAGCTACGAACCTCTTCAAGAGCATTAGCAAATCTATCCAGCTCGGGCGTGTTGTCCAGCTTAGCGCGATGTGCCAGGCCTCTGGTCCAGGCGTAGATAGAGGCCACGGGGTTGGTGGAGGTCGGCTTGCCTTGCTGGTGCATGCGGTAGTGGCGCGTCACGGTGCCGTGCGCCGCCTCCGACTCCACCGTGCGTCCGTCCGGGCACATTAGGACCGATGTCATCATGCCCAGTGATCCGTATCCCTGGATAAATTAAATTTTATTA
This sequence comes from Chloroclystis v-ata, assembly GCA_963691955.1. NCBI lineage: Eukaryota > Metazoa > Arthropoda > Insecta > Lepidoptera > Geometridae > Chloroclystis > Chloroclystis v-ata. The sequence goes on from OY829905.1 coordinate 12,665,588, forward strand.
GAAACTAGATGAAAACCGGGCTCGGGTGAAATTCACGAAATTCTCCATAATCCGAATTTTGCGGATATAATGTTGTCGACTCAAATTCAATATTTTTTTATGTTTTGTTATTCATATAAGGTTTTGATCGAGTCTACCGTACCCCTTGACTAAATTATTAATATGGATCTAAATTTATCTTCGTAGAATCGTGGTAGGTGTCTAAGGTCTCAAGAAAAGTAATCGATGTAGCAAATAATGGCATGTGGAAATATTATGTCGATCGATACATAGGTTGTTACAACTGATAGATACTTATTGCTACGTTACCCGTATGTTACCCGAGCTATCATATTACCCGGTAACTAGTTGGTCGTTGAGTGTCACTTGTTCAATAAACGTTCCGCCTAGTCATTCAATCAAATGACTGATTCAACCATATGACTGCCACAGTTATATTTTGGTGTTTACCTGAGCAACAACATCCGACTGAACATCTCCGTCGTAGTTCTTGCACGCCCACACAAATCCCCCCGAGCTCTTCATGGCCTGCGCTACCATGTCATCGATCAGTCTATGCTCGTACCAAATCTTGTTAGCTTCGAACTGTGCCTTGTAGTCACTATAACATAATAACATTTGAAATTAAACGCCTGATTATGGTTCTATTTACAGTTAACACGGAAGACAATGAACAATAGAATATTATCTAGCGTGTATTTATCTTATAGAATAGACACCGATCTTATTCCGCTCATTTGATAAGGTTGCATTGCATACCACAAAACAATAGGTTGGTAACAGTGGTATGACTATTACACATAATGTTGTCTCCTTCAGATGTCATTGCGCATAAAAGGCGTAAGCGTCTCCAAATACATTGGTCTGTGTTGAACAATCTGTTAGATATCGGCATATAAATCTTGTACGAAGCTTACCGTACCGGTTCTCCCGAATACTGACCTCTGATATATTTCTTCAAAGATGTCCTTGAAACGACCGTCGTATTTTTTAAGGATCGTGTTCTTTGTAGACAGGTATAACGGCCATTTCTTTTGCAGTGCAACCTGAACAAAACCAATTGTTACTATGCTATTTTATCCAAAAGCTTTTGACTTCTAAAAGTTAAGAGGATATGTTTGCATCATTACCTGGAAGCTCGAGTGGGCAAACGCGCGGATCGATTCGTCTACATTGTACATGCCCATAACAACACCCGGGGTCTTGAAATCAAACAATAGACGTTTTTCCACCGTCCCATCATTCGACGTAACCACCAGCTCTACCTGTATAGAAAAACAGTCAATAAAATATTGAGATAAAAAGTATATTGGGATTTATCTAAGTCACGTCAATGGCCTTTGGTACGTTTTATTGTTACTTTTATCGTTGAATTACACCAAAAGGTCGAATTCTTACAATGTCATCGAAAGTTCATACAGCTTGATAAAAAAGTGTGAGGCAGGCACTTTTTATCAAGTTTGAACTATCTATCGAATATGAATTTTCGGATCTCGTTTAAGCTGGGAGTTGTAAACAAATTGAGTTTACATAAACCCTATTTACGTTCCCTCTGTTGGGACACTGGGACTTCTCTTGACGAGTGAGATTAGGCCTTAATTCACTACGCGGGTTGTTGAATGTCACATATTTTTAATATAAGATAAATAAATAATAGTGAACACTTTGCCAACACGGCCCTCGGACATGAAGTACTCCTACTCCTATTTTTTTTCAATAAACTTACCTTTCCCGGTTTAGAAATAACCATATCTTGTGCTTTGTATTGGTCGCCGTGCGCGTGACGCCCGATGACGATTGGCTGCGTCCACCCGGGCACTAGTCGCGGAATGTTCTTGCAAATGATGGGTTCCCGGAATACGGTTCCCCCGAGAATATTACGGATCGTTCCGTTGGGACTAAGCCACATTTTCTTTAGTTTGAATTCTAAAACAATAATTCAATTGTTAATAAGCTGATACATCTGCCCTTCTTATGATAAACAGCGTAAATGCATCGCGGCATATTTCGAGGAAATAATTTATCCAGATAGATCTCGCTTAGCTGATTACAAATATGCTAATAATAATAACTCATTTTCACAAAAAAAAATCACCTGCGCTGTTTATCGTAAGAACGGCAGACATGCTGTTGTTACTTCTCCCACAGATTACTATCTGATTACCAAGTAAGCGTAAATTCGCAGATAGTTACCACATTAACAAAGCTACCACCATCTATTTATTAAACTTGGAATGGAATTGTAGCTGGATCAACAAATTTACTCATGTAGGTACAATATAATAGTGACATGTTTAAAAGGAAGGCAAGTTTGTTACCTTCAACCCTCTGCTCATCAGGGGTGATCGTGGCGCACTTGACCCCCACATTGTGCTTCAGCATAGCATGAGCGGCGTCTATGGTCACCTGGTCATCTGTGGCGTCTCGGTGAGGCAAACCCAGGTCGAAATATAGACAATCCAACTACAAATTAACATGTAAATAAACCTGATTTAAATAATTCACATTACATGGCTCATTTTAAACTGAATGCGAACTAATATCGTAAGAACTTTATCCGTAAATAATGTAAATTTCCCACTTTGTTTGTGTTGCTCAAACGCAAGGACATATTATTTTAATGCTTGTTTGTTGTTGCGAATCTATAAGTGCTTAAATTGAAATGAAACGCCGTCAATTGAAGTAAGAGTGTAGAGCGGTATATCAATCTCGTCATGAAGCCAAAAATGTCCGAAAGATCAATGACTTTCATTGCTAAATTAGTAGCCACGAAACCCCAATGGAAAGAAACGATGATTAATGAAACGCTTTAGCTGAATTCTTACAAGTGTTTACACAATTTGGACTGCATGAATTAAACTTAGGCTATAGTTAGGCTTAGATTAGAACCATAACAAAAAGTATCTAGGTACCTTTGTCTTATTTTCCTTGACCTACTTCAATAGATAACTAGTTAACTGTCTCGATAATAGGTTATCGAATTCCTAGATTCAACCATGATATTACGTGACAGATAAGATTTGCAGTGGCAATAATTAATTCGATTGCGCACATGTTTATTTCGTTCGTCGAATTTGAGGATAATATGAAATAAACGTTTGTAAGACCTTGACTTACCTTTACGTAAGGAAATATAAGTCTCTCCTTGATCTTGGCCCAAATGATACGAGTCATTTCGTCTCCATCCATTTCCACAATCGGCTTTGCTGCCACAACTCTTTTCGACGACCCATCTATGGACAAAATTGGTGGAACACTTTAACAAACCCGCCTGGCAATCTTGTCGAGATAATTGGTTGCATTGGTGTGTTAAAGCACGACCTTATTCTTGAATCTTCATTAACTGCCTGACTGAATCACAATTACTTTTGAGAATGGTTTTGGTAATTACTACTTAAAATATACCTAGTAATTTTATATTAAAATAAAGTAATTTTCAAAACCTTAAATTAGGCACCTACTTAATACGAGCCATAATTATAATAATATCTGCCTTTAACAAATATGTACATAAGTGAAGAGTGAGTAGGTGTACTAAAAATTCTATAGTTTAAAGACACCGAAATAACTATGAAGGTTTTTCTTCTAGTAGAATATAGTTAGTAGGTTTTGCTTAGCATAATCTGTGATTTACCTAAGTTAAATAAATAACTACCTACCCGCAAATTAAATAACAATTTAGTGAAATGCAACATTTTGTCTATGAGCATGGACTTTGAACAACAAAATTATTTTGTTTGACATTTAGTAGAGTCGTCTTCATTGCAACCAATTACGAACCACTTGATTCGAAGAGTGTTTCGGTGTAACATTGATGCTATAAAAATGATAAGAACAGGTTACCTAACAACCAAAACAATGCAGGTATACTCACAATTTCTTCTTAGAAAGCCGATTTCAGTCACACTTTTTAACAACTGTCTTGCATTGTTTCCCGACATTTTCGTAGCAAACGTGGCGAGATTAATATATTCTGCACACAAACAGTTCACGGCTATACGCGAAGTGCACAGGATGTCAAACAGGCAGGATCAGCTGCGGCAGACAGTTAGAGCGAGATGCCGCGACGCGAGTACGACGGAGTTAGCTAGACTGAAAACTAGTGTTGTGAGTACAGCGGGTATGAGGTTGTCGATTCAATTGTGTTTCGAATCGATTTTTTTCATTCCGATAATGACGCAGGTAAGTACTTATCATAATTGAATAAAAAACTTTACGGTTTAATTACTCTAGCTAGACTAGACCCATTTGATACTTTTTGACATACGTTCGTGTTTTTGTGATGTTGACTTTTACTACAATTTTTTTTTACATTATTTTTTATTGAACTATTACAAATCTATACTTATATTATAAAGCCGAAGAGTTTGTTTGGATGATTGTGTGTTCGATCGAACCGATTTCGAGTACTACTTGAAAAAATATTTCAGTGTTGGATAGTACCTTCATTTATCGAGGAAGGCTATAAAGATTATGTAGATAACGTAAAAAACGTAAGCCATGCTATCGGCGGGTCGGCTAGTGTCCATACCATACATAATAAAATACCGGCAATGTCAGCTTGAATCGATTATGGCACCAGTCAAATCGATTTTATATAATGTGTCTCAACACTATAGTTTCTTTGTCAACGTCAGGCAAGGTCACAGTGAAATTTTATGAGCATCTCAACTACAAAGGTGGCGGAATTGTTTTTAAACCAAAAACAGTAAGCCATTAATAATCCGAGAGCTCTCATTTTGTTAAAGTTTTGCAATGCCTTTTTTGTCTGAAATTAAGAAATAAGTACAAAAAGTAACCTACCTACGCTACGTGGTGGGGAGTTAATAATGCACCTATCTACTTAGCCAGTACTTATATGTACGTATTTATGGTACAACACCATGAGAATCTCTTCATGACAGAGAGAGGAGCAAGTAAGAATAGGTACTACTTATATAATTCATACTTTTAGAAGATATAAAACAGATGTCTTACTGTTCTTCGTAAACTGTGGCTCCGACCTGCTCAGTCTGAGTTCGCTGCGAGAACGCCCGCCCCCACCGAGATAAGCACTGTCGCCGGCCGGCAGCCGGTTAACTTGCGTGTGTGTGTTCCGAACTGTTTTGTCCGCTCCAGCCGGCCACAGAGCCGGGAACTACATCATACGTGAGTTCAATTTTACTTAGCTACTGAGAAATGACAAACGATATCCCCAACGCAACCTGATATCCAAGTCAGGTTGCTTGCATCGCATGTACCTAACCGTAATGCACTCGCGTTGAACAATGCAACGGGTTATCCACATGCATTCAGGCAGGAGTTGGGTCGTAGACCGCATCAATCACAAAAAAGAAACAGGATTTTTTTCGTCGCTTAAGTCTGACCGCAGCGACGGAGGTAGGCAGTGTAAAAATAAATGCATGCTCCGAATAATGGCTATTTTAGCCATCTGGCTGCAGTTGAAATGATTAGATAGCGCGTTTTTTCTTTCTTTCTTTTATTTAATTGGGTTTGTATCACGTATGATACTGGGTCAACTGAAGGAATGATAATTGTTTAAAAACAACAGGTTTTAATCGTGGGTAGACTGATAAAAATAGTATGACTACAGTGTGTCTACATTCGTAAACATAAATTAATAAATCTAGTGCAAAAGTTTAATATAATCTGCTTCAAAATAAAACTGTTTTTAGTTGATTATCATTCGGTTTTAGTCACTCCTTTGTCGTAGAACATAGTTTTTACTACGACCCACGGATGCGGGAAAGTCTTCCACCTTGAAACGCGAGCATTTCTGCGTGGCAAAAAGCTAATTTTAAATATTATAAGCAGCTATTATTTTAGTATTATTATACGATATAATAGATAAGTACCTACTTTAATTAGTATCGAATATAATTTCATAATATCGTTGTATTTTTATTCACTAAACACCACAAAGAGCACACGAAGTGTAGGTACTGCAGAAGTAAGACAAAGAATGTGTCCTTGTTTAATGACTCACGTTAAAATAAATTGTATGAACTGCATAGCATCCTCTCTTAGATTTAACTCTTTCTGTTAATTGAAGTAATTGCCGGTGTTGTTACGAGTATTAACCGTCGGCTTGTTCGATTGCTTTTTAAGTGACTTTGTCTTAAAGTTTAATTAATGTTTATTTTCGTTGAACTGACTGTGTGGTTGTAAACTAGTACCTAACTTATACAATTTAATTGAATAACCAAGCAAAAGCGAGTATAGTAGCACAGATATTTTATATTATGAACACGTTAGTTGGAGAGCGTGGATTGATGGATGTTTTTATCTTGACGCAATAACTAAGAGCACCTACAATATTTACGTTCCCACTGCTGGGACACAGGAACTTCTCTTTTGACGAGAGAGATTATAACTATTATAACTACATGTACTACATGTTTATTATAACTTTAACTCACCAGCTCACCACGCTCGCTGTCCAAGTGTGGGTTGGTGTATGACACATGTCCTACAAACTTTTCAAACATTCCGGTTTCCTCACGATGTTTACCTGCACCGTTAGAGCACGTTTTAAAGCACACATAAGTTTTCGAGAGGAAAAGTCAGAGGTGCTCGGTGGGGTTTGAACCTACGATCTTCGGAATGAGAGAATGAATGAATCGTGGACAAAGCCGCAGACGGAAAGCTAAAATTATTTATGATCAAAATGAGTGTCATCTCATTTTAATGTTATGTAAAGCTTAGTATATATAGAGTTAAAAAATAAAAAAAATATTTTTTCTATTAATAAAATAAACCCGTATTTTTTTTTTTTTTTTTTTTTTATTTAACACACACACACATAGGCTTTGTCGCTGAGCGACCACATCCGTATTTAGATACACTTTAAGCAGAGCTTGAATGTAGGTCGCGATTATTCGCATTCTTGTTGATAAATAACGTTGCAAGTAAATGACCTTGGTAAAAGATTAATATCTCTTCATACCTACGGATCATTGCCTTCTGGCATGAGGGTTTCTGAATGCATTATTTATTTTATACTTGCTTTAATGCCCGGTTTTTACATGCTTAATAAAACAACTTTGAGTTATACGAATGTAATGTTCAATGAATCGTTAATCTATTCCATTGCATTTACTTTCACAAAAATTAAAATTTCCTAGTTAGTAGGTACCTACCTACGTTATTTTTTTAAGTGTTTTATTTACTTATTATTCTTTGTATAATCTATAGTTACCAAAGTTTTATCTATTGTAGTAACGCGCGTTCAACTTAACCTACCTAGTTTTATAAAACAGAATGCTACATTTTACAACAGAAAAAATACTTCTTTTAGTGGTAAAATCCATTGTATGTAAAGCTCAGTACTCACATACGGTATTAATCGAGAGTTTAACTTGAAGTAGAGTATAAATCAACGTGTGAACCGCTAAAGTCACTGTCAACTCTGTGAGTTTTGCTGTCCACACGTTGATTTTTACTCGACTTCGAGTAAAACTACCGAGTAATACCGTATGTGAGTGCTGAGCTTTACTCGAGCATGGCTTCGGCGGTGCTGTGAGCTAGTCAAAGACTATTATGACACTCTTTAGTTCGTAACGTGAATTTTGTTTATAGTTTTCCAAAATCAAAAATGTGCGGTTGCGTGCGTTTTCTGCGCGCGTCGAAGCCGCTTCGTCGACAATGGCAGTGCCGTTTGTCCAGCACCGCCGCCGGGACGCCGGGCGTGCCCTACACCAATCTCAGTATAGGAGTGCCCAAGGAGATCTGGCAGGATGAGCGAAGGTAAAGTGTACTTATAGTTAGTTTGTCTTTGAAATTATAAATGTGCGGTTGCGTGCGTATTCTGCGCGCGTCGAAGCCGCTTCGTCGACAATGGCAGTGCCGCTTGTCCAGCACCGCCGCCGGGACGCCGGGCGTGCCCTACACCAATCTCAGTATAGGAGTGCCCAAGGAGATCTGGCAGGATGAACGAAGGTAAGGTGTAATTAGTTTGTCTTTGAAATTATAAATGTGCGGTTGCGTGCGTATTCTGCGCGCGTCGAAGCCGCTTCGTCGACAATGGCAGTGCCGCTTGTCCAGCACCGCCGCCGGGACGCCGGGCGTGCCCTACACCAATCTCAGTATAGGAGTGCCCAAGGAGATCTGGCAGGATGAACGAAGGTAAGGTGTAATTAGTTTGTCTTTGAAATTATAAATGTGCGGTTGCGTGCGTATTCTGCGCGCGTCGAAGCCGCTTCGTCGACAATGGCAGTGCCGCTTGTCCAGCACCGCCGCCGGGACGCCGGGCGTGCCCTACACCAATCTCAGTATAGGAGTGCCCAAGGAGATCTGGCAGGATGAACGAAGGTAAGGTGTAATTAGTTTGTCTTTGAAATTATAAATGTGCGGTTGCGTGCGTATTCTGCGCGCGTCGAAGCCGCTTCGTCGACAATGGCAGTGCCGCTTGTCCAGCACCGCCGCCGGGACGCCGGGCGTGCCCTACACCAATCTCAGTATAGGAGTGCCCAAGGAGATCTGGCAGGATGAACGAAGGTAAGGTGTAATTAGTTTGTCTTTGAAATTATAAATGTGCGGTTGCGTGCGTATTCTGCGCGCGTCGAAGCCGCTTCGTCGACAATGGCAGTGCCGCTTGTCCAGCACCGCCGCCGGGACGCCGGGCGTGCCCTACACCAATCTCAGTATAGGAGTGCCCAAGGAGATCTGGCAGGATGAACGAAGGTAAGGTGTAATTAGTTTGTCTTTGAAATTATAAATGTGCGGTTGCGTGCGTATTCTGCGCGCGTCGAAGCCGCTTCGTCGACAATGGCAGTGCCGCTTGTCCAGCACCGCCGCCGGGACGCCGGGCGTGCCCTACACCAATCTCAGTATAGGAGTGCCCAAGGAGATCTGGCAGGATGAACGAAGGTAAGGTGTAATTAGTTTGTCTTTGAAATTATAAATGTGCGGTTGCGTGCGTATTCTGCGCGCGTCAAAGCCGCGCCTTCGAAAATGCCAGGTGTCCAGCATGATGATGATGTTGATTTTGCTACCTATTTCTTGAATTTAGACCGTATAAAATTGAAAAATTACAGTAATTGGTGCAGATCACTTGCATGTGAACCATAATCTACTGTAAATTAATTTGATTGTTAACATTTGCCAAAAATAATCTGTAGTAGGTAGTTGCGATTATCTTAATAAATGAGTTCATTATGTCTGACTTTGAGTTCTAATTTCACGGTTCTAAAATAACTATTTCGTTATTGAAATTTGTTTAGAGGTGTTAAAATTTCAATAAATCGAATTCTGTTTAGTTTTCAACGGTAGGCGTCATCATGATTACCATCATCACTCACATCCGAAAATGTATTTTTCATTTTTAGGGTCGCCATTGTACCAGCCGTAGTTAGCAAATTAGTGAAGAAAGGATTTAGCGTAAACATAGAAGAGAATGCCGGTGTTCTAGCTAACTTCCCCAACAAGGCGTACGAGGAGGCCGGCGCCAAAGTTACCAGTTTAAAAGATACATTCCAATCAAGTACGTTACTTTTTAAATAAACTTATGCTCGTTGAAATATAAATAAATATTGGTGGACAATTCAAAATATCTAGCCCCGTGGTAAGCTCAAAGCTTGTTTTACGGGTCCTAGTTTTCTGATCTGATATACCTACTTAATATAATATACCTACAAAACATACAAGGATATATATTTTTATTATACATATGTACATAAAATACACTCGGAACAAATTTGCTGATTATACAAATTTTTGTCCCGAGGCGGGAATCTTACACGCAACCTTTTGCGTCGCAGGCGGACCTTCCCCCGATGCGCCACAGAGGTCGTCAATCGTCAAATATAGTTTATTTTGAATTTTAATTATGTAATAATTACGTAAGAATCATTTCATAATGGTTTTCTCTTTCAGATATAATATTAAAAGTCCGTCCGCTAACTGATATTGAAGTACCTCATGTAAGAGACGAGGGTGCGCTCATATCGTTCCTGTATCCAGCGCAAAATCAGGAATTGATAAAACAGCTGGCTGCTAAAAGGGTTGATGCGTTTGGTAAGATTTTTGAATTACTCGATAAGACGCTATCAAATATCTATCATTTATATTCAGACTCTAACGCTAACGATGAAGACTGTATATAAGAGTATAGTATATCCTTCCTTGTGTGTGATAGCTCCATGAATATTTTGTTAGCTTGTGACTATAGATAACCCATTGTCTTCCAGCTATGGACTGCGTTCCTCGCATCAGCCGCGCGCAAGCCTTCGACGCTCTAAGCTCCATGGCAAACGTGGCTGGCTACAGAGCTGTTATTGAAGCCGCTGCTCACTTCCCAAGGTTCTTTTCTGGTAAGTTGTAATCTTTATTAGACGGCATCCATATGTCAGTTTCCATCTTCTTTATTGAGATAACGGGCAATCCACGAACCTTTTTACGTTGAATTTTGGTCAATAGTTTCCCAAGTTGGTTATGCAACAAAAATATTTCCTGCAGAGCTATTTCAAACATTACAAACTGTGATAAAATATCAAAACAACTAAAAAATCTACGAAAACAAAACAAGCATTGATACCAGTTTAAGCTAACATTTCATTTGAAGGTCAGAGAGTAGGTAAAGATGTAAAGACTCTATCTATCATTCATAACATAACACACTTGCGTGTTTTTTACAATAATAATATCTAGGTATATTAGGTATATAGTGTATAAATATGTCTATATCTGTAATGTCTGACTTTGTTGCTGAACAATTTATATGATACCCCTACCTACTCATAAAATTCGTAATGATCACGTATTTATCGATAACGTGACAGTCTGCACTATAAGTTGAACTCCCAGGTCAAAGATAATGATGATATTGTGAAACGGGTGTAAGATAAATAAAAATCTAGCCAGGTTTAAAGGTACCTAATTAATTTAAAAGGATATCAAACTTAACTAGACTTGAAAAAAGTTTAAATAATATGATGATGGTAAAGAGGACAATTTCAGAAGCAACATGAAAAACTAGCAAAGGCTGAAGCACACCAGATGCGTATGCGTAGACGCGCACGTACCAATGAGTTGTAATTGTAATGTATGGAAATGTATGAGACAGTACACACTGCACGCGTTACGTCGATGTGCGCAAGCAGTGTGTCCTGCCCCATCTACGCATACGCATCTGGTCTGCTCCAGCCTTTTATGTTGCTTCTGAAATTGTCCAACCAATTGGATCTTGATCAATGGATCTAACGGAAGCCATCCCTCTTTACCATCATCATATTATTGAAAGTGCGCGTCTACGCTTACTCGTACGTATACGCATAAGCATCTGGTCTGCTCCAGCTTTTATTAATGTAATTTTTCGTATAGGTCAGATGACCGCGGCAGGGCGCGTGCCCCCTTGCCGCGTGCTGGTGATAGGCGGCGGCGTGGCGGGGCTCGCGGCCGCGGCGCAGGCGCGCTGCATGGGCGCCGCCGTGCGCGCCTTCGACACGCGCCCCGCCGTCCGCGAGCAGATCGAGAGTCTCGGGGCGCAGTTCATCACTATGGACATGAAGGTAACGTGTGGTCACTGTGGGAGCGGTGGAGCGTGCTGGTGATAGGCGGCGTCGTGGCGAGACTGGATGTCCACTTGATAAGATCATAGAAACATTGTTATAATTTTTGAAATTCATGCACAAATGACGTCACGCTCAGGCATCGTACATGCTGCCTTATCTAGAGAGTCGATTAAATTGATGTTCGTGTGACGTTACCATTCTTCTGGTGCGGTTTTCGTGCGAATTTTGTCTGATTCTGATAGCTTTAAAATGCAGCACTTACAATCTGTAGCCACTTCGTCGCTAGCGAACAGATAACTATTGACATCTACCTATGGGACATAGAGGAGCGTAACGTGTAGTCAGATGACAGCGGTAGCTCATATATCATATTTTCCAACTAACATACTTTTCTGCATAGACACCGACCACAAAGTAACTCGTATTACAACAGACTGTAACAGACAGTAATGAAATGCTAGACAATCGGCACTACCATGTATTGTATAGGTACTTCAGTGTCTGTAAATGTATGAAAATTCGGGACTAGAAAATCATATTATCTCAATATGCACAATACCCATCTCGATGATCATTTTCCACTTAATAAGATATAAGTAAACATATTATCTTATTCTCCGTCGGAAATACACTTGCAATAAAAATAGTAATCTTCTTATGTATAATTTTCTCTCATCCTAGCATATGCGTTTTACATCTATGATGCGTTTAGGATGTAACTCGCACATCATGGCAGCGAGCCAATCTTGATTTCGTAGATAAAACCATTAGTGAAACTTACATCAGACAATTAGTTGGGCTCGGTGTTAGCGCCTCACGTGTTTTTTGCAAACGTTACTATTCTATAGTTGGTTTTCACTCATCATTACATTTAATTACTTATCATAGTTTTATACTGTCATTGAAGCTATTACAAAGCATTATTTATCGTAGGCATTTACAATTTTACTATACCTACTCTTATGAGATAAGTATTTTTAACTTATCTCTCTCTATTGAAAAATCTGTCCTTAAGAGTTTTTATCTGTTGTTTTCTATTTAAATAAATAAATAAATAAAATCATTTTTATTAAGATAACTCAGATCCACATTTACATACTAACATTTACATATTTAGGTATTATTAAACCAATACCTAGACGCATTTTTTCCTGATTAATGGGACTATTTGCGTCAAAGCCCCACGCTCGATTTTAATGTCCATGTTTTGAAAAAGAATCAAAAATTTTACACTTCTATTTAAAACCACATATCTACCTACTTAAGATTTTTTAAGGGCGCAAGCTTATTGTTATTTGATTCCAATATCTCATGATCATAAAGAATCTACCATAATTTCCTCCCGTTACCAATGTAGGTAGGTACCTACTTGGGTAAAATGACTTTTCACGAGACTAGAAGGGCGAAGGCATTTGGTATAGGTAATCTTGAAATATGACTTACGAAAAACGTAGGTATCTTTTATTTTCATAGGTGTTTTAATTTATTTTATTTTTTAGGAAATCATACAGTATCTATAACTAAATATAACACTTCTTAGGTATAACTACTAAAAACGAATTAAGTACATGATATACATGCTGTGCTATTATACATCACTTTAATTGCTTATATATTAAGTATCTGTGTCTGCATTCGACTACTGTTCTTATATATTATTTAAATTAAATATTTACCTACGTACTGACTTGTTATATAAAAGGTGACTTACATTTTACATAACATTTGCTTTTTGCAAAACAGTCGTATTTAATCAGAAGGCGCATAGGATCGCAATGCGTCCATTATTAAAAATGTAAACAAATTCAAGGACAAATTTTATTATGCTCTTGTTACGTTTCGCTGTTTCAATATTTACAGTCATCTATCCTTATTTTGCATACCAATATGTATTCGAGCTGCTTTGTTTTTGCAAACTTGTTTTGTGAGACATTCTAATAAAGCTAGCAATTTATACCAATTCAGTCACCTTGTTTCTTACAAATAATAAAGAATTCTTTGGCGTTAAATATTTCGACGCAGATGTTGCAGTTATTTATTTTAGGCAGCCGAAAGGTCAAAGCTCAGAGGGATATTTGGAGGGGTCACTTAAAACATAGGTACTTGACCTAGTTACCGTTAAATTAAATTAAACTTAAAATGTGACCTTTGTAATCATCATCATTTTATCCATCGGACGAAAAAATCGTTTTGTTGTTCCAAATGCATGTTCTTTAAAAATGTTGGTTGAATATACATGAAACAAGTTAATTACAAAATAAAATATTGTTACTGTAAATTTTACAGGAAGAAGGTGCTGGGTCTGGAGGCTATGCCAAGCAGATGAGTGAAGAGTTCCTGAACGAAGAAAGGGCTCTCCTTGGCAGAGAAGCCAAGACATCCGATGTGATCATCAGCACTGCGCTTATACCTGGGAAACCCGCGCCTGTTCTTATTTTAGAGGTAGGTATATGTATAACTATGTATTTCTAATTTTTGTTCCGAAGTGGAAATCGAACCCCACTGTTAATCGCAACTGTTAGGGACTTATTATTCAATTATTTTTTACAGATAATTGCAATTTGAAATAACATAGTATTTACATTACTACATTGTCAAGGACCAAATGTTTTTACTTCAAACGGCTCAAATCTTATTTATTAAATAGGTAATTTCTTTTCTTTTTATAAAATGTACCTACATATGTGTGTGTCTGGCATCGGTTCTTTTATTATTGTGGATGAAAGATAACAATCCAACAACTTATCTTTAGTAGACTGTTCAATGACCTGTTTGCGCTTCAGCCACTAAATAATTTAAAAATGCGATAAGCTTAGGTACACCACACCACAAATAAAATATGACTGATAAATCCTACTTATATTATAATCGCGAAATTTTGAAAATAATTTATGTAGAACAATTTGTCCTGCTATTACCTATTAAAAACCCCAAAAGTTAGAGAATATCTTGGTACAGTCGGCCAAGAAAGTGGTCTACCTCTACCAGTTTTGACAAAAGTTTCTGTGCGATGTAATGATCGATATGGTTGACATTTCTAACATAATTTAACTGACGTACAAACGAATCTCAACCGTAGGGTGGTAGACCACATTTTTGGCTGACTGTACCTACATATTATGTATGGACGTCTGTTCGGTATTTTTTCATGCAAAATCTATTGGAAGAAATTTAACAAAAATATATTTTTACATCAGAATCCATGAATACTTAGGCAAACTGCAGTTGCTAAGACATAATAAGCAAAACCAATTTTACATTCTATTTTCAATTAAATAGATACATCAAATTAAGTTGAAAATTCCTCTTGAAAACTGTGAATAGATATGAGAGTTTAATCACTATATCTTGTTTATAGGATGCAGTCCGTGAAATGGCCCCAGGCAGTGTGATCGTAGACCTAGCCGCGGAGATGGGAGGCAACATACAAACCACGAAGAAGGGACAGATCACTAAGGTCCACGGAGTCACGCACATCGGCCTCACCGACCTGCCCAGCAGGATGCCGGCGCACGCCTCTACGCTCTACGCCAATAATATCTCTGGATTGTTGCTGAGTTTAGGTGAGTATAAGCCGCGCACTTAAAGAATTGATCTATAAATGGCGTCCGCTCGCATGCTTTCTCGCTCACTCTCTATCGCTGTCTGTCTATACTTTTATCCTTGTTTTGCCAATCGTACCATACGTACCCGCCGCCATTTTCAAATCAATTTTCTATCTGCGCGGGTTATAACACCCATATTCTTAGTCGTTTCCTCATAATAATCCTCCACTCAAAAATAAACAAGCTTTGATCGTCTTGAGTGGTCTTGAGGGAGTTTCAAGGTTGGTGAGGTACCTTACGTTTGACAGTTCCCACCTTGCCTCGAACTTGAGGCGAGCCCAAAAAATCAAATGGAGGACGTTTTTGAATACGAATTTGCTCAAGTGAGGTTGAGTCGAGTCTGGAGGAAACGACTAAGAATATAGGTGTTAAAGTCGTGAGTAGCGGATGTGTAAATATTTATGTAATTATTTCCGTTTACTCCCACCTGTTCTGTTGAGTAGTTCTGTTGACAGAACTGCTGGGATTATTTTTCTCATTAGTTCTATCCACAAAACAAATGGGAATACAATTCTCACTTGTTCTGTTTCTGTGTAAAGGAAAACAGTGTCTGTTTCGGAATTGTGAGTCAGAAATAGGTGAGCTACATCTGCGGGTTAATGCGTTTGAATATTTTATAGCCAAAATAGATTTATTGCTCTTGTCTAGACGTTGTTTTTCTAGAATTTTAGTACTTACCTATCTCTAAACGTGTATAGTTTTATCATTTCCTGACTCAGTCTGAGTTCGTTCATTATGTTGCTGCTTAATTCTTAGTGACCTCGCGAAAAGCTTTCTCCGAGTATTTCTGTATTTTGTTATGTTAGTAGGCCTTTCGCGATTTTGCAAATTAAATGACTTGCAAACGAATATACAAAATACGAGTATACAGTACAAAATATACTAGGTACTAATCTATCTTATCACCAGGACATTTCACCATAACATTGGTATTCTAGGCACAAACGACCACTTTCACATCAACCTAGAAGACGAGGTGACTCGCGGATCCATAGTGCTGAAGGCTGGGGAACTTCTATGGCCGGCACCGCCGCCGCCGAGCATGGCCAATATCCCCACCACGGCTCCGACCACGGCGCCCGTCAAGGTGGAGCCTCCTAACCCTTTCAATGAGACTGTCAAAGATGCCTTCTTGTATTCCACTGGTAAGACTTATTTTATAAGCAATACAGACTACGATTCATTAAAGAGGAGCCAAAAACCCTTTTCTATAATGCCTTCTTGTATTACACTGCTCATCAATAAGGAGGACTAACCCTTTTAAAGATCCTCTCAAAAAGGTCTTGTAAATGCAATTTCATTCATCCGAAAGCATAATATGCATTTGAACGAATGAATCGTTGTATGATTAATGTTAATGTTTATATGCATTCAGTTAATTAAATAAACTTTTTGTGTGACCTGCTATATTGATTTATACTACTATTTTTCTTTTATCAGGATTGGGTGCTTTGATATCATTGGGTATCGCATCTCCGAACCCGGCGTTCACAACTATGACCACGACTTTAGCATTATCAGGTGAGTCTTCTGTAAATTTAACTTTTATTCCTTTCCTTTAATTCCTCGATAATGTAGATATTTTTTAAGAATTGACAATCACTTTAGAACCCCTCATTTTATAAAACGGGAATTACGCGCGCGCGGTTCTCACCTCCTGACCTGCGCGACCTGAGAGGAGACGGGGCACGGCGGGACGCTCACTCCGCCTGATAAAGACTGCTCTTGTTGTGGTCGAAACGTCGAGAGTTGTTTATCTCCTGTGTAAATACGTGAGTAATTCCCATTTTATAAAATGAATAGTATAACTCACGAAAATTTTGAAAGTAAAACGCTTTAGAACCAATATTAATGTAGCAGGTAATATTCATATCTTATTTGTTTTGTTAGGCGTGGTTGGCTACCATACGGTTTGGGGCGTAACACCAGCGCTCCATTCCCCTCTCATGTCGGTGACTAACGCCGTGTCGGGGATCACGGCCGTCGGCGGCCTACTGCTCATGGGCGGCGGATATGTCCCTGAGACTCCAGTACAGGTAACTCATCATCATGTCATCACTTTCGGATTGTCGCATGTCGGATTGTAGCTAACTTCACTATTGAGTTATCTAAAACGGACAGGTCACTACACTAAGCCATATAGATTTTGATTTCTTGAACTTAGCAACTATGCTTATGACTGTGACTGAACCAAATGGTTCCTTTCTGTATCGTTGATTCTGATCTGATTAGAGCCATACTATTTTTTTATTTTATTTTTTTTTATTAATTTGATAATATTGTTCTGTTTTAGTGGTTGGCGAGCACAGCCGCTCTCATATCGTTCGTCAACGTGTTTGGAGGCTTCATGGTCACGCAGCGTATGCTTGATATGTTCAAAAGGTTTGTCAAATGTGTTCCTTATTGATAAATACCTATATGATCTCTTTAACATTTTAAACTAGTGTTACAAAGTCCTTCTTCTTCCAAGTAGATTCAAACAGACGTTTTGTTCCATAGACCCGGTGACCCTCCAGAATATGGTTATCTGTACGCTATCCCCGCCGCGGCTCTTATGGGAGGCTACCTAGCGGCTGCTTCTGCAGTAAGTACCTTATTTAATTGTCTCATGCCTCAATTTTGCAATAAACTGTTTTACATAAAAGCTCTTTTTACTTTGAACTTAGTTGCTACCTTACCAAAGAACCTGTACTTTATTAATTGATTGGTAACTGCTATGAAATTGAAACAGCAATTCTTTTGTATTGCAATAAATAAATAATTTTAGTCTGTAAATTTGGGTCTCAGTTTGATTAATTAAGATTGTATATCTTTCTAGGGTTACCCAGAAGTCCACCAGATTGCCTACCTGGCTTCATCTCTGTGCTGCGTCGGAGCATTGGGCGGTCTCGCATCACAGTCTACTGCGCGCAAAGGAAACTACCTAGGAATGGTAAGAAATACATACGAAATACGTAAATAATAAGTTTAGAATTACATCGCTGTTCGTTCGTTTTTCGCAATAAATTGTGTTGTATATGGTCAATTTAATTTGTAAATCGCCTTAAATATTTCAGAGCTTCGCTCGCTATGTTACAGAGGTCGTCAAAATCATCATGTTCGAGTCTCCCTTTTCCGCAGAATTCCTCTTCAGCTACCTCAACATTATGTCTGAATCATAACGTTCCATATTACAAGATTCAAAGTAAAGTCTTGTTCTGTCTGTAGATCGGTGTGGCGGGAGGTATAGCCGCAACGCTGGGGTCACTGACCCCCAGCGCGGAGATTTTGGCGCAAATGATAGGCGTGGCCGGCGTCGGGGGACTTATTGGAGGAACCATCGCGAAGAAGATCGAGATTACTGATCTGCCTCAGCTTGTGGCTGGATTCCACAGGTACTTTCTAACATATATTTTTTTATGTTAAGAATTTCAGGTCTACCTACTAGTCTTAGTAGACTACGCGCCGCCACTCAAGTCCGTTAGACGTGGCGCTGCTTGCCTAGATATTAACGTTTCTAATACTGTAGTTCCCGCATTAAACGTAGACTTGAAAGGTGGCGCGGGCTCTAATGATCAGTTTCTTGAGATATTTACTTATTTACCTACCTATTAAGCAAACCTTAGATGGTCTTTTAGGTTTTTATTCTATATGGTCTAAATAAAGTAACGAAACGTGAACTTATTGTTTTCTTGTTCTATAGTTTGGTAGGCATGGCCGCAGTACTGACCTGCTTGGCTACGTACATGCACGACTTCCCAGCCATGGCGCTGGACCCCACAGCCGCTACGCTGAAGACGGCACTCTTCCTTGGCACTTACATTGGAGGAATTACTTTCACGTAAGTTCTACTAGTTCACTAAGATATGGACTTCAAAGGCCTTCTTTAACTTGTTGTTTATTTTTATATTCGTGAAAATCATATATATTGTAACCTGACTTTTTTAATGTCCTATAAAAAAGTTGATACAAAGTGCAACAAAATTGGAAGCACAAGTTGTTGGAATACCTAACCTCCTCCTCCTTCTGTTTACGTTTTAAGTTTGCAGGTCATAAGATTGCGCAGAAAAATATTACATACGAAAAAATATTTGCTCTCTAAAAAAAATGGCATACCAAATGGACATATTAAACTAATAACAAATAAATTATATACTTGATTTGAATTGAGAAAATTTGTTCAACTAAACTTGATTGTGCAAACATTGTACACAGCGGCTCATTAGTAGCGTACGGCAAGCTGCAAGGCTCCCTATCATCGGCTCCATTGCTTCTCCCGGGAAGACACGCCATCAACGCGGCACTCCTAGCTGGCTCGCTGGGGTGCGGCGCGGCGCTCCTCGCCGTGCCCGAGGCGCCCGGCCTGCCGCTCCTGGGGGCTGCGGCGCTGCTCAGCGGCATACAGGGGCTGACGCTTACCTCTGCTATCGGAGGTACATATCGACGATGAAGTATCAATATATCCCATCTAAATTTTTTCGATTCTTTTATTACACGAATTTTGACTTAAAAAAATGTTTTTGCATCTTGCCTTTGCATATAACAATATCACCTAAAAACTAGATTCTACAAGGATGAAAACAAGAATGTGCATAGTTTGAGCAAGTATTTATCACGGTACAAATATTAATCGTAGGTACCTACTAATTCGTCCTTATTCTCTAGGTTTAGAGAGCGTATAGAATATAATCAATAATGTGCGTTATTTCTCCGTGCAATATACAGTGTATGAACGTTGTTTGATGTGTCCTAGGAGCGGACATGCCCGTGGTGATCACAGTCCTGAACAGCTACTCCGGCTGGGCGCTGTGCGCGGAGGGGTTCATGCTCAACAACTCGCTCATGACCATTGTGGGCGCGCTCATCGGCAGCTCCGGAGCTATCCTCTCTTATATTATGTGCAAGGTAATCATTTACTATAAAAATAATTAATGCTGGACAATTCACACTCCAACATCTTGCCCCGTGGTAATCTCGAAGCTTGTGTTACGGGTGCTAGATATCTGATATGAATATTGATTTTCAGTCGACAACATAATATATCCGCAAAATTCGAATTTCACCCGAGCGAAGCCAGGTTTTCATCTAGTATCTACTTAATATAAAATAGTGTAGATTTATGCAAATTCTACAATAAAAGGCAGGCTTGTGTAATAAAAATATCTATCTATGTAAGTATATTTATAATATTCTTTTTAATCCTTTAACTCCCTCATACTTAAAAGAACGCTTTAATTTCCTGCACTCCTCTCACTCTATTGATTCTTGTGTACTCCGATCGTCAGCTAATTTTACTTTAAATGTCCCTTCTCACCATACATCCTTCTATTCTAAGTCTTTCTCTGTGCATGCAGTTCGCCTCTGGAACGATTTACCTGACAGCCTGAGAAAAGCGAAGTCATTACCTATTTTTAAAAATCAGTTAAAAGAGTTTTACTTGTCAAAACTATAATAAATATATGTTTACGTAGTATATTTAACATTCATAAGTATTCATTAGAATTTTGTATTTTTTGTATTCTATCTCATATTTTATGTATTCTATCTCATATATGTATTCTATCTCATATATGTATTATATTATATTTGTCTATGTATCGTACACCCGTTAATTTTCATTTCTTTGCTATCTTTCCATCCAAAGGTTGCCTGGAAGAGATCGCTCTTTAGCGATAAGGCCGCCCATTGTACTTGTTTCTTTGTTGTTTATGTTATTTTTATATGTTTGTTATGGTGTGCAATAAAGTGTTTTGTATTGTATTGTATTGTATTGTATATTATTTTAAGTATAATAGATATTTAGAATCCATAACATAAGCTTCGAGCTTACCACGGAGCTAGATGTTGCTGTGTGAACTCTGTCGTTCTTACAATAAACAGAATAGGTGACATTTTTTGTGAAAATGAGTGAGGTATTAGCATATTTGTAAACAGCTATCTGGATAAATTATTTTCCTCGAAATATGCCGCGATGATCAGTGCTGTTTATCATAAGAAGGGCAGAACTGTCCAGCAATATTTATTTATATACTAATTTGTTCAGGCAATGAACCGTTCCCTGCCCAACGTGATTCTGGGCGGCTACGGAGTGACGTCTACGGGGTCCGCGGCGCGCCCGGCCGACGCCATCCACACGGAACTCAACGTGGACTCAGTCGCGGAACTCATCAACAGGGCCTCTAATATCATCATCACACCAGGTACCTACTATTCGTTATTTTATAGTGATTGACTCTCACTTAGGTTTTCTAAATTATTAAAAATGGTATGGGATAAATTCAAGCTCTTGCGTAACCCCTTGATACCATAGTTGGTTTAGTGCAACCAGGGCTAAACTGGGTGGCGTGGGTTCGACTCCCACTTGAGGACCAAGGTTACGTTGTGATCTTGTAATTTTCCCATACCATTTTCTAATAATTAAGGTACCTACTGTTTAAAAAAATACAAAATAACTTTATTTACTTTAACACTGTGCACAATGAAGGTTACTTGTGGTCCCCGCACTAGTAATAAACCCGTATCGCGGGAGACCGTAGAGCAGATACGATTTAAATAATTGTAAATTATAATTATAATGGCAACACTATTCCCAAGAGGATTAATTTTTTTTACCTACTGTGCAAACTCCCAACAGGATTCCATTTTTTTACCTGGGACTGTTGTTCTAATAAATATTTTGTTTTCCTTTACAGGATACGGCTTATGCGTTGCAAAAGCGCAATATCCGATCGCTGAGCTGGTCGATGTCTTGAAAAGTGTGGGGAAGAAGGTGCGCTTTGCTATCCACCCTGTGGCAGGTACGAAACTTGTGTACCTAAAAAAAGGAAATTCAACTCATTTTTCTTGTATGTAATGACAGTTATTTCGCAAACAAATGCAAAAATAATTATAGTTTCTGAGATTGTTTGAATTTTTAGAAAAATATTGGTTAAGTTTTAGGATACCTGGAACTCTGTTGAAAAAGGGCCTTGAAAGTTTGAAACTGTTTATCTAATTTTTATGTGAACAGACTGCCCATGTTATGAACATTGTTGTTTCAAAATTATAACAAAATGGTATGGGAAAAATTACAAGATCACTACGTAACCTTGGTCTTGGTAACTCCTCGATAGCGTAGTGGTGAGCGCAACCAGGGCTAAACTGGGTGAGGTGGATTCGACTCCCACTCGAGGACCAAGGTTACGTAATGATCTTGTAATTTTTCCCATACCATTTTCTAATAATTTAGAAAACTTGAGAGTCAATTCACTATAAAATAAATACAATTGTTGTTCCAGGCCGCATGCCGGGCCAACTGAACGTGTTGCTGGCGGAGGCGGGCGTGCCCTACGACGACGTGTTCGAGATGGAGGAGATCAACGACGACTTCACGGACACTGACCTCGTGCTGGTTATTGGTGAGTTTGTGTAGGCGCTGACAACTTTACGTAGGTATAGTAAAACCATTTTTAAAATGAACTCCCCTCCACAAACCGTGATAATTTCAACGTGTGAGAGGAAATACTTATTGCATCACTATACTTGTGTGCGTGCTACAACTTTACTGTAACATTGGCTCATCTGTCTGTCAAAGTGATACCGTTTGCTTATACGTTAATGAACATCCAATGACAAAGATCAATTTATGTGTGTTGTATCTATACACCTTTTTGCATGTACGTGTAACCGCGGTGGAGCGGCGTTCATTTTAAGAATGGTTTATCTCTACTTGATTTACTTATTGTACCTATATTTACGTAACAGGCGTACCTACATGGACTACATGGATTGTACAATGAGAAATACTCTTGTTTGTTGCAGGAGCGAATGATACCGTGAATAGTGCAGCTGAAGACGACCCCAACTCACCGATCGCGGGCATGCCTGTACTTAAAGTTTGGAAATCTAATCAGGTAAGCTACATTTTATAAGAAAACGGCTTAGTAATAGGGTTCCATTTTAACTCTTTAGACACGTAACCATAAAAACGTCCAATATGGAGAACTTTAAAATCTATACATTTTTTCTATCAGGTGGTCGGACACGTAACCATAGAATCTTCTATTATGAAGAAGTTTTAAATCTATGATGTTTTTTCTTCCAGGTGGTCGTAATGAAGAGATCCATGGGAGTCGGCTACGCAGCGGTAGACAACCCGATATTCTACAACTCCAACACTGGCATGCTGCTTGGGGACGCCAAGAAAACCTGTGACGCTTTACTCGATCGAGTCAAAAATCTCATCGACTATTAATAACTTCGAAATAACAGGCATCACTTTATTGGACATTAGACCGACAATGTTAGATATTAATTAGAGCTTAGACTAGGTACCTACTGAATTACAGTTGCAAGCTTGTATGACCGAAGCTTGTAAGCGAATGTATGACCAATATGATCTGCGAAAAACACAATATAACCTTATTCATAACATAGGTACCTACTACAACAATATATTTTGTGAATTATGTGCTTCTAATCTATGATCATCCAATCACTTTCAAACAATACATGGTGTCCCATGTATTGTTTGAAAGTGATTGCTGCAGATTAATATCCCATTGATTGGTTAAACTCAAACATGGCAACTAGGTCTTGTGAACATGCGCTCTTATTACTTGTTCAGGTTTTAAGCTTTACTGCAAACCTTGCTTTTGGTTCTGTTGGTAGGTATTTTGAGGAATAAAGCGCATAAACTATTCAATGTCGGTGCTATTGCTAAGCCCAACGCGCAACTCTTCTTCCAGTGAATTCGTCGTTAAAAATTAGATGATTCATTAATTTTAAGAGTTGAATGAGTATCGTGAGACTGATTTTTTAAAATTTTATTTGGATTTATATTACTCTAAAATGTCAATATAAGTATAACTATTGGTTATATACCTACCTAACTGTATTTTATAAAAAGAATGGTCTAAAATGATTTCACCTCATTCAGACTTACGTATCTACCTAACGCCCATTATGATTTTTTTATTTCATTTTACTGCTTATTTTTATTTACATTTGAAAATATATTTACCAGAGATGATAGGTTTGATAAATGAATGGATTATGTTTAGATAAGGATTACTGTATGATGTTGCATGTGTAAATATTATGGTTGTCAGTGTAACAATACTATTTACTTAAATAGTTTGTATGACCACCACTTGCAGCCACATTCCATTGCTGTTACTAATGAGATTTTCCTGTATTAATACGCAAGTTAAAATGTGTTTAAGTAATTGAAACTGAGATTCTCCAATCTCAAGCACAATCTAAAATAGTTGATATTCCCAATCAATACCTACTATTTTGATTTAAATTCAATTGTAATTTTTAATAGTGGAGTGTTGCTTTTACGTATTTTTTTCTAGTAAAATACAGTCTTATAGAATGCTAAAAGCGAATTTATTTAAATAAGTAGATAATTTTGTCTGAAATGTAAAATATTTAACAATCATTCCACTGTTAAAACTACTTTCGCTAGACTTTACTTTTAAGAATCTGAATTTAATCTGTTCATATTATTTCTTTCGAATAAACCAGATAATATGAAATGGATTTTCTTATCAATTTAAACTGGTCTAATAAAAATTTATTATTTCGTATTTCTCTTGTTTTATTTTATTGTCCAGCAATATTTATTTATGAAGGTAAAAGGGCTCTTTCAATTTATGCGTTTCGTATCGGACCGCTGCAGTGCCGAAGCGGTGCGTTTGTCGTACGGCGCACGGCCGGTCGTTTGTTTTCATACAAAATGCACGATGCGGCAACAGCGCGGCGTCCGTATGGTACCGCGAACGCTCGACAGCAGTCAGCAGGTGATAATAATCATAGCATAAAACTTTTCTTCTTTTATTTGTGGCGAACGTGACTGGCTATTGATAGTGATTTTTTTTTTCGCCCATTAGGCAGGCAATAGTCTTAGACCTTACAGCCTTGTCTTTAGTTTCTTCATAACTTTTATTAAATATTTATTGTACCAATGTACACCTAAAAATCGGAAAAATCTTCTAGCTACGCGCAGCTCCTGGGGACACCGAGCTCTTGAGAGTCCGGGCAGCTGAAGCATTGCATATAGGTTAGGTACTATTGATAGTGAGATTGATAGCAAGAATACTTCTTCTTCTTCTTTTATTTTTGGCGAACGTGACTGGCCAAATGGGTTTTGCCCTCAGAACAAGGAATATATTTGCCGTCAACCGCCAATGTCAAGTATAAGGAACGCACGAAAATAATGTCAAAGTCAAGAAAAATTCAAGTCAAGCTAACTGTCAAAAACAGCTGGCCTTGATTTTCCTATTGCTATTGCTCATTGCTCTTGCTCTATATAAAATGCGTTGCTGAATGGTGTTATTTCGCAACATACAGCTATAATTTTCCAGTATTTTCAGGAACTTTTACCAGCTTTTCGAGGGTGTTAGACCGAAATTATGAATCTCTTTAGTCAACGCTGAGATTATTACTTCAGAATCAATTTTCTTAGAGAATAAATTGATTCATTCAACAGGAAATTAGTTTTCGGTAAAAACATTTTCTTCCATGTAGTGTTAGTAACTGTTAGTTGTTGTGTGTTATTCGTGACGTGCACTCGCCACCGCAGCTTATTGCGGTTTCATAGCATGGTACGTGGCTCTCAAGAGTTATTTATTTTTCGATATAGTAAAAAAATTTAAGCTTCTGTTTTGGGAGCTAGTTTATGTGCTATAACCTTGAACCTCTTTGTATCTAAAAATAAAAGTGACCACATCTTGATCGTGACCACTGGAATCTTAGTTGGAAGAACATTGCTTTTTTATCACAATTTACATCTAAAGTTCTTTCTAATGTGATACAATAGGAACAGAGAAAAGGCATTTGTTAAAATGGTGTATTTTGTTTATTTTCTTTAATTTTCTGTTGTAAATTTGTATTATTACTATGTATTAGATACTTTATATATAAGTAATATTTTTATTATGTTCTAGACGGAGAAAAAGATGGTGGCTCCGAGCAAAACAGCTCTACCTCCTGGAGGTGATGATGACTCCAGTATTTACTCAGCAATCTACAAATTTTTCAAAAAGGTAAATGCTCCCAATTTTATATTGTTAAATTATGTTTCCAACTTTTAATAGCAACTTTACAATCATAGATTTCTCACCTTGATCTATTTTTAAAATTAGTTTAACACTTGAAGCACCCAACATTATTATCAATTTTGTCATCAAATTCCTTGACTGCAACAATATTTTAGATATAGTTCTAATGATGTACAAATAATGTGAATACATACTACATACACTACATAGGTACATTATATTGCTATTAACCTAAAAGCATTTATCTTTACCTACAAACTCTTTAAAACTTTAAGTGTTATGTTATCAAACATACCTAGGTACACATGTGTTATATTCAATCATTACTCATTAGTAAGCCTAGTGAGTCAAGTGCAACCTTGGTAAGACTGCCTCTGATTCATAAGACGAGTATATGACCTTTATGTGTATAGAGTTGTATTTTGATAACAATTAATCAATCATTTTATTGCATAAATATGTGTTCAAAATAAAAACAAAGATTTAAAGATCTGTATAATATTTTATTTTAATACCACAATAATTTAATACAACATTTTACTCCATGATTTATTGCATTAATTGAAATTTGTGTTCATTAAATAACTTTAATAATAATTATGGTATTAATAAATTACCTACTGACATATTTTTATGCATTATAGTACAGTTAGGTACCTATTACTAAAACTAAATTACCTATTACTAATACACGGTATAAACTTGTATGATTTTCAATGGTACTAGTGACACTACTTTGGGTCGATTGTAACATTGGTGGTACTAATCAATGGTACAATCGACACTACGCCAAATTAATGTAGGTAAAATGGTGGTTGATAATTATTCTATGGCTGTCGGCAAAAAATATTTATTTATAAGTTTCATGATAATAAGTTATAGTACTACTTACTTAGTTGTAATGGAAAATGATTTATAGTGATGAATACTAGTTCTTATGATGATGATTTTCAGTAGGTTACATATGATATAACCACAAATCTACAAATATTACAGACTTCATAATAAGATTACAAGTAGGTATTGGACGTTTTTTCTTATCATAATATGTACTCATACTCACCTGATATATTATGATTATGATATGATAAGTAAGAAATAATTCACTTCATTTGTTGCTACAGAAGTAGGTGTTCTTAGTGTATGTTAATTAAACATTAACATGCTTCATGAGTGTATTATTAAGGTACATATTCAATAATTGCGTTTTATTTACTTTTCTTTTACTATGCTGCCGTTCTTACGATAAACAGCGCAGGTGATTTTTTTTTGTGAAAATGAGTTATTAGCTTTTTTGTAATCAGCTAAACGAGATCTATCGGGATAAATTAATTTCCTCGAAATATGCCGCGATGCACTTACGCTGTTTATTATAAGAAGGGCAGTATGGTTATGTGTATGACAACCTGCGGGTTTAATCGCGTTATAATAGACTTCTTATAGTTGATATTCAGTGAAGTTGTATTAAATTGTATGTATTATGTTGTTGTATGTATTTTACTTTTTGTCTGTTGTTTGTGTATTACTCAAAAATGTTGTGCTAGGTGCTAGCCTATAATAGGCACATGTTCCACAGAATAAGTCCTTAAAATTATATCTTGTAAAACAATTTTGTAATGTGTGTTGTTGGCTGTGCCTTGATAAATAAATAAAATAAGTATTTTGAATGGATAGGTCGCAGTGGTCGGCGCAGTGTACCTCGTGGGCTACATGCAGTGGAGCTGCGCGTGGCTGATCACGCCCATCCTGCTCTCTGTGATGCGGGACCAGTGGCGCAAGGAGAGCGAGTACCGCCGCAACGTCGCCAAGGCGGCCGCACTGTCCTCTGAGAAGGACGTTGTGCTGGCGAAGTTGGATGATCTGCCTGCATGGGTAAGTTAAGTTCATAGAGAGTACCTATAAAAAAAAATATTTGGAAGAAAAAACCATGGTGTTCAGATACAGTATAGAGTATAGTGTCCGTGTCCATGCATAAAAGGACCAACTTTGAGTCCTATAGCGGAAAAAGGAGTCCCCAAACTAACTAGTCTGCGTCATCAAAGAAACAGAACATGGCTGATTTTAGATTCGCAATGTGGCGAACGTCACATTGTTTTAGAGTTTTTATGATTATTTCATCACTTTGATTATGTGGATGCTTAGTTAGATGCTTTTGTTAGATACCGTGTGTGTTTAACTGGAAATTTTGTTCAAAAAGATTTTTTCTCCGAAGTAGCTACCGTTTATATATCAAGGGAGGCCGGATATAAAGGATTTCTGTGCTAGAACTGAGTCTATACCATATTGGCGGGAACTCCTAAACCATATATAAGGTTTAGGAGTTACAATATCAATGTCTTGAAAGTTTTAAAGATTGCCCTAGTTCGATACAGCGCTCAGCCTTTATTGTGGTTAGACGGCCTTATCGAAGTAGTGTAATCGTTGCCGAAATCGATCGGCATAATCGAACAGCTGTAATGCGGCGGTGATCTGATCCATACGTTGCGTACATTTAGAATATTATGATACCTAATATTAGTTCTTACTCATCGGCGATAGTGTTTTTATTACACGAATAGGACATTTCAAATACGTTTATTATTATCAAAGTCAAAAGTCTATTATTTTGGCGCTGCGGAAGACTGGTAGGTACTACTGTAATTATTATGCCTTACAGTAGAAATAAACCGTGAAGTGATCATTGTCATCAATTTAGCCTGACATTATGTTTGTAATTATTTGCCTAATAAATGACGCAAAATTAACTTTATTTTTAGTTTTATTTAAAAAACTGTTTTTTTTGTTTGATGCCTATCTGTAAACTTTTCTCGTATATAAATAACAACTTATGTTTCTTAACAGGTATTCTTTCCCGACGTGGAGCGTGCAGAATGGTTGAACCGGGTAAGGAATCTCATAGCAATCCTACATTATAACGCATTATTCCATTACATTGGTAGAATAGCCCGTTACGATCTAATGATACTGTATCCTACAAGTGATTATACGCCCACGGTAATCTACAGCAAATGTTTGCCACTGAGACTATACCTAATGGTGTTGCATCACTGTTTACACACTGAGTTGTTTCAGATTCCAGAAATTCTATGACACAGAATAAAATCTGATACATTTTGTAAACAAAATCTAGCGACAGCGCTTGACCTGTATTTTATAAAGTATCTATTTTGGATTATTAATTACGATTATTACGCTTCGGTGCAATTCTGACAGATGTGGATTCAAATTCTGCCGAGGTGTGGCATACAGTTACACGACAGTTATAACTAGGTTTTCGATGATTTATTGAATTTTAAAAGGTTGGGTTACATCTTCGTCAATCCTCACCCCTATTTACCTTCTACTTTACATTATACTGCTGGGACATAAGGACTTTAAGGACTCTTCTCTTGACGAGATAGATCAAACCTTATTCAATAGGTACGCTGGCCGAATGCCACATGTCCATAATTTTTTTCTAAGTTCTCAAAACATGATGGTTTTCTTACGATGTTTCCCTTCACCGTTCGAGCACGCATTATCAAATTCTGATTATTATCTTTCCTTTAACAGATTCTATTGCAAGTGTGGCCCAACGTGAACCAGTTCGCGCGCGACATCCTGAAGGAGGTGATCGAGCCGGCGGTGGCCGAGAGCCTCGCCAACTACAAACTGAGCGGGTTCAAGTTCGAGCGAATGATCCTCGGAACTATTGTAAGTATCTGCTTAAACTATTGAAATTCTACGAAGAAATTACCTACTAAGAATGCATAGATATAGGTATGGATGTTTGTTACTCTATGTATATCGGCTAATTTTACCGCGGATCAATTATAGCGCTGACGAAGCCGCGAAGCGAAAATCTAGTTATACCTAATTACAGTCATAGTGACCGAGATAGACATTTATGTAATCTCTGTTTCATTTATCTATGGATCTTTGTGTTATCCAAAATACATTGAAACGCAATGATCTCAAACTTCAATCAACTTATTTTATAACAAAGGGAATTACTCACGTATTTACGCAGGAGTTAAACAACTCTCGACGAATTCCCGTTGTTATAAAATGAATAGTATAACTCACGAACATTTTGAAGGTTCAATCAACTCAACCACTTATTATCTAGAAAGCCTTTTAGCAATTTCCTTCAAGTATACCTGTCCGGTTTCCACGTAATCTATAATTTCCTTACGACGCTATAAATAAATTGGTAATGACTGTCGTTCCCAGGCGCCGCGCGTCGGCGGCGTGAAGGTCTACGACAAGAACCTTTCCAGAGATGAGATCATCATGGACATTGATTTATTGTAAGTATAATTTGATTTTATTGTATTTGATAAGCGTTTACCGATCTTTGGTTTATCTTTGGATACCTAAGAGATCTCTCCAATGTAATGTATGCACAAATATTGAGTTACTACTATAAATATTTCATCGAAATGTTGTCCTGTTTTTGTTTATAATGCACCATGGACTGAGGTCATAATATCTAATTCAAGAATCTATATTTAATTTATTGGCAACAATAACAATAGCAGGAAAAAAGTTTAAATTTAATTTTATTTTACCTGCAAGACCAACTTGAAAATATACACTAATTTCTTAATTTAATATTTTTTTCCGTATAGCTATGCGGGTGACTGCGATATATCTTTCGTTGTGCAGAGAATACGAGGCGGCATCAAAGATTTGCAAGTAAGATCTTATTTGTATAGTATGTAATTTTATGAACCTTTATTCAATTGCTAGAAAACGGTATAAATTTATAACAACGTAACCTATGTCTTCGAGCGGGAGTCGAACCCACGACCTTCCAGTTTAGCCCTGGCTGCACCACCACCACTGTGCTATCTATGGATTCGATCGAATACTTTTAATTTTTAATCTTTGTAGTGTGTGTGTATAAGTGTTATAGTTAAGTTAATTATACATAGTGTTTGACGCTTTGGAATCAATCTGTATGTAATTTTACTATAAAAACTGTCGTGTTTTGATAAATTAATCAGGATCAAGACAGACTTGCAGTGTCTTGATCCTTATGAAGTCCCACGTTCTGGGTCGAAACTGTTGATCAATAGTCTACGTGAATAAGGTTCGTGTATTGCCTTCATTCAATATGAATCTGTATGTCATTCAGCAAATAAATAAATGATACCTGTGTGTGACGTCAGATCCACGGCATGGTCCGCGTGGTGATGAAGCCGCTGATCACGCGCATGCCGCTGGTGGGCGGCCTGCAGATCTTCTTCCTCAACAACCCCTCCATTGACTTCAACCTGGTCGGCGCCGCTGATGTACTGGATATGCCTGGCTTGAGGTAATTATTTATTTATTTAAGGACTCCCAACCAAAGATAAATTGATTTATACTCTAAACATTGTTCACAAGGTCATCGAAACGTACGTTCTTTTAATTACAGTTGGCCACAGCATACACATTAGTGTTAGACTATCGCGGCCTTTGAGCGTGGAGACCGAATCTTGAAATTCCGTAACGAAAATAACCTACACCCCCTGATAAAAAATGATATGCAATAGCTTAACCGTGGCAGTCTCCGAGTGCCACACGTTTTTTTACCTCTGTTGTGTTTTCATGTAAAACACAGCAATAAAGGCTTATTTTATTTATGCTATCTAACGAGGTTTGTAGTGCAGTTCGGGAAGGTCCGCCTGCGACGCAGAGGGTTGCTAACTCTGCAGCAAAAAGAATAAGCAAGCTAAAAAAAGCTTCAAGGCTACCATGTAGCTAGAAGTTCCTGTGTGAATTTATTTTATATTTATTCATTTGGAAAACCAACGGCTTAAAGATTCATAAATAGAATCTTAACTAGTTGTATAGAGCCAATGAAAATTTCTCACTGAATTATCCAGCAATATTTATTTCGTTAAAAATCGCTGTACCTTTAAAAAAAAGTAAATATCCCACAACGCGCAACAAATTTTCACTAAAAGTGCGTTTCGCAGTCTCATTTCATAATAAACATTGTCATTCCAGTGACATTCTCCGTCGCTGCATCGTAGAACAGATCGCCAACATGATGGTGCTTCCCAACAAGCTGCCCATCAAGCTGAGCGATGAGATACCAACCGTCGACCTGCGCATGCCCGAGCCTGAGGGCGTGTTGAGAATACACCTCGTCAAGGCGGAGAATCTTATGAAGAAAGACGTCTCTGTGCTGGGTGAGTTGAGATATCAATATGAGCGATAATATTGTTTAGTTGCGCATGCCCTGACCTACTACTTTACTCTAAAGGGGGTGATAGACACGCGAGTAAGTTCTCGTACTTGTGGCTCGACGACCTTTTTTGCTTGTAAAAGTACACGTATTTATGGTGACACACCAGCGAAAAAGCTTGTCGAGCCACACGTTCGCGAACTTAGTCGCACGTCTATCACCCACTTTAGACGGCTCTACGTATGTAAGTTGGAGTTTTGTGAAGCTGGGCTAGGCTATGTGTGAACGGTAAATCGACACTCCCTACGGATAGTTGTGTATCTGCAAAACACAAATTTGACAGGAGAGCGTTTTAAAGATTTGAACATGTTAGGAACATTACTAAGAAAAACGTACTTAGAGTAGACTATTTCGTAAGTTATAATGAAAGACTGGCATGTGTAGATAACAAAAATTCATCAAACGTATAAATGTGTATCTGGCAGTTACACGAAGAACACTCATATAGAAACACATCTCTGTGCTAGGTGTTGATATATGATTTAAAGACAATAGTTAATTAAGCTG
Organism: Chloroclystis v-ata; assembly: GCA_963691955.1. NCBI lineage: Eukaryota > Metazoa > Arthropoda > Insecta > Lepidoptera > Geometridae > Chloroclystis > Chloroclystis v-ata. The sequence continues at coordinate 12,698,451 of OY829905.1, forward strand.
AGGAATTAATTTTTAAAGTTTTTTGAAGTAACTGAGGGAGAAACTATTTTACTGGAAAATCATTATTCCAAATATAATAATTCTTATTACCTATTACAGGTAAGGGTAAGTCAGACCCCTACGCGATTATAACCGTCGGCGCCCAGCAGTGGAAGACGAAACATATCGATAACAACGTGAACCCACGCTGGGATTTCTGGTGCGAGGTAAGTTTGTATTACCGGTCTCATAGAACCATAGAGTTAAGATTAACCTTACCATAGATAAGAGGTCGGGTTGTTTGATTTTATGGTCCATAGATTTTAAAGTGAAGCATTTTCTTAGACTACTATTGGATAGTAAGCTCATGATGTCTGATGTTTAGCTATAAATTGTTGCACTAATTTTCTAATATAAGCTGGATATGTATTGTAATTTAATTGTAAAACATGCAATGTTTTCAATAATGGTTAAATTTTATGACACCGTGAGTTTTAAAATGCCTTACTTAAACCTACCAATTTCCTGTTTATTAGAAGCTGATTTATGTTATCGAAAAATTACACCTAAAATCAAGCAACCCGTTCACAATCACGTAAACATACACAGCTATAATATTGTCGTTCAGTATTTAGTTCCACTAATAAATCTGTTTCGTAGATAGATATTTAAACTTATACTTTGGTACTTTGGTAAGTGAATGCTCGAATTTTAAGCTCATTTCTGATTTATTTATTATTTTTTCAAATAATCATTGCCATTGGAATGATGATTTGCGTAGGGAATCCCATCTAGTAGCTTTTGCTTTTTTGGCATATTTTATGATCAAAATTAAAACATTTAGTTTATTTTTCATTTTTATCAGGAATGAGCATGTGCGTTCAAGCATCTGACATTTTAAGAAAAATTGTTTGGAATTATGTTTACATTACTTAACGATGTTATGTTATTATTTTGCCTTACAACAATAAACTTATAATTGAGACATTGTTATTCATTATATTCTGAAATGTAAACATTTTTCACACCATCGGATACTTGCACTTTTGTTGATTTATGTCTTTTATATATCTGGAAATCAGCTGAGGTAAATAGAGTAATTTTAATTTAGCCAAAAACTAAAGCTTGCCTTGATTTGATTGGAATATTGATTGGCTCGATTCGATTGGAAAACGAATAAAAAAGAAAATGCAAGCGAAAATACTTAACGCAAAGTGTTGTACCTAACCAATTTACAAATCGCTTACCTAACTAGTGTGAAGTATACGTTATTAATAATTGTGTCGTCTGAAGAAGCGAATAAGTTTTTGTTTTTACTTATGTTTGCGCGGGACGCAGGCGCGTATTTTGCACATGGGGCAAGCGTTGGAAGTCGAGGTGTTTGACAAGGACGAGGGCAATGATGACGACAAACTCGGCAGGTGAGTGAGCACCGCGGGGGCGGGGCGGGAGGCGGGGCCACGTGGGGGCGGGGCTAGAAAATGGGCGTAGGTGATGGTTCATGTGTTAGAATTTGCACGCTTGCATTTGGTTTTGATAGATACAGATTTTTATCACTAGGGCTAATAATTGATGAGTCGCCGTGGGTATTTAATTTATTTTACAAAAATGTTTTAAGTTGAATTTAAACGAAATTCTTTTATTTTTGATTTTCATATTCGATAATAGCTGTAAAATCAGCTAAACAGTTAAATAATAAATTTTTTTTAATTACACTGCGCTCTATCAAGAATTTACTAAATTTTCTCTTATCGAAATTGTAATTCACTATTGGCTTAGTTCGGGAATTTTAACTGTACCTACCGTTTTCAGAGCGTTAAACAAAATTATTAAAGAACATTCGAAATTAAACTCAGATTTACTTTGAGTTCTGTTAACGATAACATAAAATTCCTAATAATAATGCTTTTATGTAAGATATTCATCGAAGCTTTAGCATGTTTATCTAGATGTTTAATAGTTGCCTTGTTTTTTTCATGTGTGCTTTTTGCAAGCAGGTAAGATAAGCAAATTTGTTTAATTTAATTCTGAACATAATCCTTTTTATTATTCACCTATCTTTGTAATATTCATAGCTTCTTCTTCGGACCAGTTATTAAGTTAAAATTATAGTTTTCTTACGGATTTCATAATATTATGAACCATATTTTTGGTTTAAAGTAAGGAAAAATACAGCACACATTCAAAATTTCAATTAACGTAAGATGACGTTCTTACAATATGAGTATTACAAAGAAAGGAAAGGTGCCGGTCATTTCAAAATTCAAAATTTCATCGTCACAAAGGTCTTATTAGGATACCAGTATGTATATTCTTTCCAGAATTTTCTCGAAGATAGTGTCAGACCTACAATCTAATATATAAAATTCTCGTGTCACAGTTTTCGTTGCCATACTCCTCCGAAACGGCTTGACCGATTTTGATGAAATTTTTTGTGCTTATCCGGTATCTATGAGAATCGGCCAACATCTATTTTTCATCCCCCTAAATGTTAGGGGTAGTCCACCCCTACATTTTTTATAGGAAATTATTTATATGGCAAAACAACGTTTGCCGGGTCAGCTAGTATAATATATAAACTAATGACTTTCCAGAATGTTCTCGAAGTTAGTGTCGGTACAATGTTACTAATGATAATGATTTGTCCGAAGGCCATTATTAGCTCGAGGAGAGGTCAAGAGCTGCAGTGCGAGCTTTGGGACTGGGACCCTGGTATGGGGATACAGAATGATGATTTTCTCGGCAGGTCCGTCTCGCTGCGTGCTTGTCACATACCGACATATAGATATTTTTGTGCATTTTCAAGTATCACTGGGCATTTAAACTGTAAATCGGAGGACTGGAGAAATTTTGACCACTGGTTTTGTGTATTGATACTCCCTACGTATATTCGTGTAACTGCCAGATATACACATATACGTTTGATGCATTTTTGGCATCTACACATGCCAGTCTACCATTATAACTAACAAAAAGAGAAAAAGTCTACTCTAAGTACGTTTTTCTTAGTCGTATAGGTAACTGTCCAACTTCACAGTGTTCCTAACATTTTCAAATCTTTAAAACGCTATCCTGTCAAATTTGTGTTTTGCAGATACACAATTAATTATGTTTATTATATACACGTAAATCCTTAGGTTGATATATCTCCATTGCCCTCTATAAGATAAAGTGTTTACCATACCATGAGTGTTAATATTGAATGAAAACTAAAAGATTTGTGGTTGGTTCTACATAATTAAAACGGTGATATTTGAAAGGTTTTAAAATTTATTGTTTTAACATTCTGGGTGTTAACGAATTTTTTATTTTATTTGAGTGATTTTCGGAAAATTGGCACAATCAACATTATAATAATTGTTTTTTTATAACAACCTGTGTGACTACTTCGGGCTATGCGTCTCTTATAACTGAAAAACATCAAAATAAAATACATTAGATAGTTACCTACTTTACACAACACACAAATAAGTAAAATATCATTTTACATCATTAATCATTTGGTACCTGGAGAGTTTTGCGGGATTTTGCAAAATAGCTTTTATTGCAATCCCCTAAGGACATAAAAATAATTAAAATACATGCTACGTCTTTAAATACGTAGGTAAGTATATCATAACCTTTCATTCGTTAAAATCCCACAAACCTTCCCAGTACCTAACCATGGTTTTCAGCTTAATTAACCGATTTACCCTTTACAAATGTGATAGGTAAGTAACAAAGACCTTATGCCGGTCTGACACTTGTACATAGTTTGAACATACTAATAAGCTTACTACTATGTACAGTATTGTATATGTGTATATATTTATATCCGTGTGTGTATAATGGTGTGGGTTGACAGTCAATGCCTCGCTGCGACGCGCGGAGGGTAGATGTGAAACTTTTCGACTGGGACCGCGCGGGGCGGGACGAGAACCTTGGCAGGTCGGTGTCAGTGTATTCACTGCACTGCTATGATAATACACTATAGTCAATTGTCGATGGCTTGGTCATTCCTTATATTCTGACTATTTCGGATCACTTAGTATCTAGAATCCGCGCTCCCACTGAATTCTTTCGGAAAAAGCCATACTACAACTTGAGTTGTGGCACGGAGTCTTAAAATATGCTATGCATGTGTGCAAAATCTTGCTATTGTATTTATAAGTTTACCTACACGGGACTTAATTAAATACATAGTTTGGCTTTTTCATGACGAATTGAACTAAGTTCTAATCTCATTCTTTAAGTTTTTAAATACCTGGTCAGGTCAGGTACTTACAGATCTAATGTAGGTAGGTACCTATCCCAAAAAATAATGCATTAAAAAAACCTAAAGCATTTTTACTGGCTTTTTCATTTTTATTGCATAATATTGATCAAAACATTTTTAAACTATAAATTCATAGTATATATAGATAGATATTACTATAAATTCAAAATAATCAAAAGTTTACCTGTTCTAAAATATGAATAGATTGAATATGAGGAATGATCTTATGTCATTTTATTATGAAATGTGCTACGAATATCTTCACTGTACGCTGCTGCCTTCAGACTGTCTTCTGTCTTGGGAACCAAATATTGACAATACTCCAAGACAACCTTTTGACTGAAGCCAAGAAACACTATGCACAAGCCTCAGAACACCGAACAAAAGCCACTACTCGAAACACCGCCAAGCTTTACTGATCTATCTAGACTTTGCAATACACATATAATATATAACCTTATAACTACATTAATATGTATATAATATAATACACAACATAACATGCACGTTTTTTTTTAAATTAATTTTGTCACACAAATGTCAATGTCAAAGATGAAAAAAAATGCATACTGCATTGAGCTAAGTTCAATTGATTTTTATGCATTATGGCTTTTAATTATATTAACACTCACGGTAAGATACTTACATAACTCAGACGTCATGATCCATACAAAATATTCCATTCTAAATACTCCATACACACATTGTACATGTTTTATTAAAATAAAGAAAACAATATACGCAGGGTTCTCAGACCTCTTACATTTAAACGGAATGAGTTCAGAATACTTCAATATCCATTTAACCAATTCGAATTCAAAATTTAACTACCTGTGAATTTAAAGCTTTGCTTCCACTTGGTCACTTGCGTCTTCCAACAAAATGGCTGACAAACCATTTACTTTTTAATATAGACCTACATTGTCATACAATAATATGTAGGTATATATTAAGGCCGGAATATAAGCAAATATATATAAATGCGAGTAAATAAGTCTTGCCTGTCGTATAATGTAAATTTTATATCTTGGGAAACGCAGGTGTACCTATAAGTTTGGCTGACTGTTCACACAAACTTTTTGTAATAATAGTAATGCACGATTGCAGATGTCTGTGTGCTTGAAATATTGCTACGTTGAATGAATGTTATAATTGGAATCAAAATTGATCTAGCACTTGTCGGTTACTGTCATCGCTAACTATTATAATATTCGCGTATCGTCAACTTTCTATCATTATCATTTTATATCGGCTAAAACCATGGATTTTTTAAATCAAATTGTGTGATTTTATTTGTAGATGTTCCTTGGACATTTCACAAGTTGTGCGATTCGGCCGATTGGATACAGTGAGTTGATTTAACTATTTTTATTATTTAAGTTTTTTTCTAATATCACTGACTAAGCAGGGAGCAGCGTCGTTTTGTGTTCTGTACCAAGTTACTGCAATCACTAAACTGCTTGGTAAGCATGGTGACTGGTGATTATACCAAATCCCTCAAGATCTCTAATCATTTATACTGGAAAGACCCGTGCCTAGGTTATTAATTGTTATGGCTAAGGTCGTTCATTTATAGTCTGTGTACTATGCTACATCACACTCCAATTTATTAACTGATTGTCATTTCTCAGGTACAAACTCTGCAGCATGCTAAACACGGTAAAGTTCACATGCGTCTTTCATGGCACAAGTTGACTACGGACGTTAAGGAATTAAGTCGAGTGAGTATTTACATTGTACAAGTATATCTTTGTATTTTATTGAATCTTTATATTGAAATGTATGTTTTGTATAATATAATATGATTTCAGGCGTTGACAGAGACTTTGCTCATCAAGACCGGCGATATTTCATCAGCTGTACTCTCCATCTACATTGACCATTGTTCTAAACTTCCCGTAAGTATTTATATAAAAACATGACCTTTTATTTTAAATGAACGAAGTTAACAAAGTTTTACTTAAACCAGATTCTCTTTAATAGTCCGTTAACCCATAACTAATAAACTCTACTTTTAGATATTTCGCTTGTTCTGCATTTGTAGACATGACATAATAAATTTTCATGTTATTATTTGTGGCTTTGAAATAAAAGTACTTACCTACTTTAATTTCAAAGCTACTTATACTTATATACTTAAACCATTTTTACCAATATTATTATTGACGACCTCTGTGGCGTAGCGGGTGGAGGTCTGCTTGCGACGCAGGAGGTAGCGGGTTGGATTCCCGCTTCGGAACAAACATTTGTACGATTTGTTCTGACTGTCTGGGTTTTATATACAATGTGTAATAATAATATCTATCTATGAATGTATATTATATTAAGTACATATATCAGAAATCTACCACCCGTGACAATGCTTCGAGCTCACCACGGGGCTAGATGTAGCTTTGTGAATTGTCCAGCAATATTTATTAATATTTGTTTGCTAGAACGCGCGCTCCCAGTCGAAGCCCGACCCGTACCTGACGATCACTGTGGGCAAGAAGACGGACAACAGCGGCGTCCAGATGCGCACCGACAACCCCGTCTACGAGATCGGGTACTCCTACCTCGTGCAGAACCCGGAGGTCGACTACTTGGAGGTCAAGGTAATATAACAACACTGCAACTGTTTATGTAACAGCACTTTAACCGTTTATTTAACATAAAAACTATATGAAACATTTTTGTAGATACATAATTTTATAGGAAACAATTTTTATTTTGACCTCACTGACCTCCAAGCAATAGTAAAAAACTGATTTTCGTGACCTTTGCGAGTTTGATAACATTCCATGATTGAGAACATATAAAGCGTGGTATGTCAAATGTCACCCGTTTTATATTCTCATAATGTAAAAAATCATGATATGTATTAAATAAAAACGAACTGATATTTTGATTATATCTACATATATTTGATTATATTAAGAGAAAAAAATATGTTGGAATCAAATTAAAAAATATTATAATATAAATAACCCGGGTATCAGCGTGCAAAGCCGCGGGCGTTATGCCAGATGTCTCTCCAACTACTATTTAGATTACACTAAGTAATGTACATTTTTAATTTTTTTACATTAATCGTCAGAGCATATGTTTTTAAAAGTTGTATCTATTCTTACAGGTGTTAGACCAGAAGACCGGGAACCTCCTGGGCCAGCTGACGTACAACTTCTCCATGCTGCTGAAGGAGAGAGACCTCTCCCTCCTGATGCAGCCGCTGATGCTGCAGAAGGCGGGGCCCGAGTCCAAGATCGTCATGTCTATGCAGTTAAGGGTGAGTACATACTAATTATATAAATTATACTAAGGTAAACTTTCATTGTTAGTTCGTTTGTTGATAGGCTCGAAAACTACTGGACTGAATGGAAAAATCTATTTATTTATTTTATTTTTAAAGTCTTGTTTCTTAGATTAAGATAGGCTGTTAGATTTAATTTCGACTTGTCAACTTGTCAAAAAAAGTCAGTCAGTTCTACTGTAAAAAGTCGTGAGGTCGATGTAATACCAAGTCTGTATTAATTTCTTCAGTCCCCTACTTAAGGAACCTTTTATTATAAATTGTTACATAATATGATGGCTGACTATAGTGTCTAATATCAATATTAAAAAAAATCTTTAAAAGTTTTTAAAAAGAAATTAACTCTGTCATTGCATGAAAATATCTACAATATATCTCACAAGTTATACATATAAAATTAGAATTTATTCAAATCTGAGCAATTTATTTAAACTTATTTTACTAATTTTCTTAGATTCTAAAAGAAGCCGTGAAGGAAGAAGAGATTGAGGAGCTAGAAGAGCAGATAGAGAGCGTGGAGGCGCCGCTCGCCGCGCCGCTGCAGCAGAGCGCCCTGCACGCAACCGCCGCCGCAGTGCCCGCCGGTGTCGACGCCGCGGACTACAACGCGCCGCCCGCAGCACCCTTGGCGCCATTCCCTAACGGTAATATCGACACTCCCTACGTATAGTTGTGTATCTGCAACAACAAATTTGACAGGAGAGCGTTTTTAAGTATTTGAATATTTGAAAATGTTAGGAACATAATGTTGGACAGTTAAACGACCAAGAAAACGTACTTAGAGTAGACTAATTTGTAAGTTATAATGATAGACTGGCATGTGTAGATGCCAAAAATGCATCAAACGTATAAGTGTGTATCTGGCAGTTACAGGAAGATACATACGTCGGGAATATCGATATCATGAAAACAACACATATAGCGTTCTACTACAGAGCCTTACCTATAGAACTAGCGCCTTGCAGACTGCGCCCGCTAACGCCACGGACACGAATTGTTTATATATAAAATAAATTGAATTGTATCATAAACGTAACACTATGGCTCTCTTTCACTTTCAAACTACGGCTACTATGGCTCTCTATAATTAAAAGAACATTAGACTTATTAGCTTGTAAATTCTGTTAAGAATATTACTTGAAGTATCTATTGAGTCTTTAGAGAAAATAGTATATTCATCCGTTAACCTATAACTACTGCTACATAAATATATAATAAAATATGATACTTTTTCAGAGGAGCCATCCTCTCCATCGGACCTAAAGAACATCGAGGACCCTATCCCCGACAACGTGTCGCAGGCGTCCATCCCTGTCGAGCATATTGAGAAGGCTGTTGGTGAGTTATGATATTAATAAATACATATAGCTGGACAATTTACACAAAAATATGATATATTACGATTTAACACAAGATATTTACCGCGAAGTATTGGTTTTTGAACTTCAAGAAACTCAAAAACCACCAACCATCCAACCTATCGTGGTAAATATCCCGATTTAAATCAGAATATTATTGTTAAATCCCATAATAAAAAATCCAGTCTAGACTTCGATTAAAATCCGTTTTGTAGTTTAATTAAAGATTGAAGCATATTGACTATGTAGCAATAAATGTAATATGATATACATACATAATTATATAATATTCAGCACCTTTGATGGAACGTAATCATCTAAATGCATTGTTATAGATGTTCCTCAAGAGTCATCGCCCCCGTCAGATAACGACACCCCGAAACTAGTGCACAGAACCTCGTCCGTTACAACGTAAGTATCGACGTTATTATAATATTTGGAATGTATTTCGTTTGTAATGAGATTTTATTTCATAAAAGATGCTACTTTTCGGTCTTGCCTAAGTCTTAACTTAAACTTTATACGTTTATTTCCATGTAAAATATTGAAATATACATAAGACTTTTTCTTAACGGAATTTTACAAAATGTATAAGTAGTAATTTGCATAGACGAGTTATAAATGATTTATTAAGTTATACGTTTTTTCTGATGTGTCCATGTAAATCCCTGTTCTATGAAAATAAAGTTTTCTACTTTGACTTTGTTTGCAGGTCGGCTGGTGAAGCGGGATTAGGACGTCTTTTACTATCTCTACGATACAGCATGCAAAACCAAACCTTATTCGTCGTTGTACACAAAATAATGTAAGTGTTCAATGCATACACTGTTTTCCATCCAAATTGTAAACATATCGAATAATTTGATTATTTTTCAGGAACATACCCCTAAAGGACCCTACTAATGTGCCTGATCCGTATGTCAAGTTGTATTTGCTCCCGGGGCGTTCGAAGGACACTAAACGTAAAACAGTTGTAAGTTGCAAACGGCAAATGGCGAAAAAATTATGTCTCTTGTCTTTCGCCAGATTTAATGCGGACGAAGGACCGCCTGCGACGCAGAAGGTTGCGGGTTCGATCCCCGCATAGGAACAATGAGTCTATGTATGTTTTCTATGTATAATTAAACATGTATGTATATCATTAAATGTATTGTATTAAGCACCTACATATATCAGCATTTATTTATTTAATATTTTATTCACATATACTTGACAATAAAATAGTTATTCATATGGAATCAATACAGCACCTCAAGCATAGTATTTGATGGTATATATTGAAGTTAAATATGATAAATAATAAATAAATATTGCTGGACAATTCATACAGCAACATCTAGCCCCGTTGTAAGCTCGAAGCTTGTGTTAAGCTCAGTACTCACATACGGTATTACTCGATAGTTTTACTCAAAGTCGAGTAAAAATCAACGTGTGAACCGCAAAAGTCACTGTCAACTCTGTGAGTTTTGCGGTACGCACGTTGATTTTTACTCGACTTCGAGTTAAACTATCGAGTAATACCGTATGTGAGTACTGAGCTTAACGGGTGCTAGATTTCTGATATAGTTAATAGAATATTATATACATAGATATTAATTATTAGTAGGTATATATGAACACGATGTATATGCACAGGTGATAAAGGACAACTGCAACCCCGAGTACGACGAGCAGTTCGGGTGGGTGATCCCGCACGCCGAGCTGCACTCGCGGCAGGTCGAGGTCACCGTCTGCACGCAGAAGGGCTTCCTCGGAGGGAACCCATTTATTGGACAGGTAGCAACCTGTTTGTTGATTCACCAGTATTCGGTACTGTACCGTGGTAGAATATGGAACTAACAGTTTGATTTTTACAACCATCCTAAAATGACTAAAGCCGCGTTTATATTTATCTGATGTGTTGTGATGTGTGTGATGCATCAGAACGGTATCGGTTTCATACATTTGATATGGTAGTTTCTTGTTAAGTAAGAAATTTATGAAACCAATCCTGTTCGTATCACAACACGTCAGATAAATATAAACGCGGCTTAAATCGACGTCAAGTGTTGTGTAACGTTAATTGATATTCGAGAATAAGCTGCATGTTTAAAAATGTTGGCACATAAAGTTTGTTTCTGTTGCAGGTACTTGTCCACCTCAATCAGTATGAGTTCCGTGAAGCGAAGACCCTTTGGTTTGATCTGATGCCAGAATCTTTGGCAAACTAATAACTATTTAGCGGCAGTTATCGACTAATGAGGATTTATTGATTGTTAACTTATGTGGATCTGATTGCTTATGCCATTGTTGATCTGTTATTTATTAATGTTTTCAAGTCATATTTTTATTGAAAGCTAGCTTTAAGTGTTAGAATGAAGTTTTTCTATCTATACTATTATTATAAAGCGGAAGAGTTTGATTGTTTGTTTGTTTGTTTGTTTGAACGCGCTAATCTCAGGAACCGCTGGTCCGATTTAAAAAATTCTTTCAGTGTTGGATAGTCCATTTATCGAGGAAGGTTATAGGCTATATTACATTTTCAAAAAAAGTAGGGATCCGTACGGAAAACCCAAATATGTAACCCAAGATGTAAAAAAAAATCCTTATATCGCATGCGCTGCGAAAAGTATTCATTTTAGAAATATACAATGTACTACAATTTTGTAGAACACATTAATACCTACAAAAAATGTCGCGACAGCATATATCTAACTATTATAGTTATGTCACAATAAGTGTTTTAATTTTCAATATAATTAATTTATATGCCGCCGCTAGGAAAAGCTCTATATTTGTATTTTCAAATAAAAAATTATCAAAATAAATTACATTGTAATTACGAACATTTCAATACCTCTATAAAACTTTTTAAATTATTCAATTCGGACATTCCATTCGAAAGATATCAGAGTTTAAAAATGTAAGTACCGAAATAAACCAGCCCGTTCGGTAAGGCATCATGCTTTGGTACGGGGACTCAGTCAGTACCTACCTACTAAAATAAAGTCTTTAACCGAAAGTAGGTATATGGCTATCGTTTAAGATTGATTCACTTTTAGGATAGTAAATAAAAAGTGGCCAAGTGCGAGTCAGACTCGCCCATGTAGGCTTCCACAGCAATTGTTTATATGAAATAGTTTTTGACGTACCTATTATAAAAAAACTATTAGATAGATTTCGATCAAACCAATTTTCGTTGGTAGTTTTTGTGCTAATGTACATTATGTATTTTCATTAGCTTTATCATGGCGTTATGACGACCTCTGTGGCGCAGCGGGCGAAGGTCCGCCTGCGACGCAAGAGGTTGCGGGTTCGATTCCGGCCTCGGAACAACAATTTGTATGATCTGCCAATATTTGTTCCGGGTGTCTGGGTGTTATATGTATAATAAAAAATATCTATCTACTTATGTATATTATATTAAGTATATCAGAAATCTAGCACCCGTAACACAAGCTTCGAGCTTACCACGGGGCTAGATGTCGTTGTGTAAATTGTCCAGCAATATTTATTTATTTATTATCATCCTCTTATTTTAGAAATTAGAGGGGGGGGGGACACTCTGTAAAAGTATATGGCGAGACGAAGTTCGCGGGGACAGCTAGTACATAATATAACGGATAATCACTACGCAGTTTTACAATAATATACCTACATAATGTGTATTACAATATTTAATAGTATTCAATACTATGTTAAGATCAGTTGTGCACAAAGTACTTTAATGACTTATGAAATTAAAGCATTTATATTTTCTTTACATTGATTGGTTAAGTTTAAATAAAAGTATTTAGAGTATTTTTAATAATTTTTATATTGCTTTACCTATGTAATAAAAGGCTTAATTTAATATTATCGGTTTTTCATTTAAAACCATGGATTGTCGTATTTGTAATTTATTATTTACCTTGACACAAAAATGCAGTAATTAATGTTATATGACAGTCTTACATACATGATGTAAATTCATTAATTAATGAATATTTTCACACATATTAAAATTAATAAAATCAGCGTTCCAATGTATTAGGGGTAATCTTCTGAGCTATTATTTTCCCGTAGCCTCCACGGCCTCCATCATAGTCAGTTCTGTATTCATCTCTTACCTGAAATGAAATCAATATTTACAATCAGATACTGGTTTTTAGGAATATTAAATAATGACACTATTATTTACTACTAAACAAAATGGGAGAGGCATTATGTCTAGCAGTGTTTCTTTTTGCTAAAATGAGCAGTTGATAAAATACAAATGAAATGTGAGTTTAATTCACAAACTCACCGATTCATCTATGTACATAAAAGTTCAGTTCAGAATATGTTAAACATTAAAAATTTACTCCTTAAAATGCTCTCCTGTAAAAATATTGTTAAAAAACTCAAAAAAAATTATATGTATTATAATCTCTGGACAGATATTATAATTAAAAATTTCATGTTTACCTGTCCACCAGTTTTTCCACGGCCATATTGTCTACCTTCAATAAAACCTGCATCCCAATCACATCTTATTATTCTATCATCTAATCGGGTTCCATTTATGTACCTAAAAAAGATATCATAGAAATATTAACAACAATGATGCTAGTTGCACTAAAATCATAAATTGTGAACTATTTATCTCATAACAAGAATATCTCCCATATATATAGTAAGTTAATAAACTCTTGATGTTTCAACTACCAATTTGCAGTTTCACTTGCACTTTAAATTTAACAATTCAATAATCATAAAGAATTACCTCATGCATGCCTCTGCATCTTCTCTAGTGTAGTATTCTAAAAAGCAAAAGCCACAAGGGGTTTTTTTGTACTTGTCCAAGCCCATAATAACTCTCCTGATATCTCCAGTTCTTGAAAATAATTCATAAAGTTGCTCTTCAGTTGTATAAAATGACATGTTTCCAATGTACAGAGTAGAAGTTGTTCGTAAAAGTTTTTCTTGTTCATTCCTTGATCCCTAAAATCAAAAACCAATTATTTAGACAATGCATTATGAATAACTTGAAAAAACTTTCATTTATCAGTCAAAGTGCAGCACGAATATTTTCTCGATACCAAGAAATTTCAATGAACATCATAGAAAAGAATACATGAAAATATACCTTGAAATGTTGATCTCGATAGGAACTTATTTCTATGGACGAATTCATAGCATCAAAAGAGCGCTTCATTTTTTCTTCTAACGAGAAAGGGTTTTATATCAAATGATTATTACAAGTTCTTCGCAACAAATCTAAATCTGTTTACCCCAGGCAGAACATACGTGAGCAAAATCCACAAATTTCACAAAATGCAATGCAAGTAGAGATGTGTAGGTGCCATGAGTAATGCAGTACGCGTAATATAGCACGACCGCGTACTGTAACAGTACACATAGCCCGACAAAATTTAGCATGACGCATGGCATTTACCCACTCCTCCACTGTCCGTGGGTACTTTAGTACCACAACCACAAACGTAAAGAAAGACCGTTAAGACCGTCAACGTCAACTGTTCATGGTACTAGAAGGCCACAAAACGTTTCGCCCTTTTGTTTTCAAATTTCTGTTTTATCTATGCCATTATATTGTTGCCTGTCGTATTAAATGTCACTGTCAATAATTATTCTAATCTATGGTGAATTAATCTATGGTATAAAAAAATAATTATATTATAACAAAAAGTAAAAAAAAAAATCGTACAAAAACTCAATTATTGTATTATAAATTTTTGCGGGTTCGATTCCCGCCTCGGAACAACTATTTGTATGATCTGCAAATATTTGTTCCGGGTGTCTGGGTGTTATAATATGTACAATAAAAAATATCTAGGTATCTATGTATGTATATTATATTAAGTATATCAGAAATCTAGCACCCGTAACACAAGCTTCGAGCTTACCACGGGGCTAGATGTCGCTGTGTAAAATTGTCCAGTAATATTTATTTATTTTATTTTTATAAAGTTGATTTTTAAATACGCCAATATTATTGGTAACACAACCATAAGCCTGGAGACCCCTTTTTATACCATAGGTAATTATTGGGGTTAAGTATGAAGGGAAATCAACTTTGTTAAATAAAACGTCGGGTCATGTTTAGAGTACTGCGTACTGATAAAATGCTATATGACGCGGTACCAAATGTCATGCCATATGGCATGACATTAGAGAGTACTGGTTTGCGCATCTCTAAATGCAAGCAATGCAATGTAATGTAATGTAACGCTACCGACTATTTTCACGCAACGCAAGCAATGTGAACCGACTATTTTCACGCATGCAAACGGCTAAACCGCCGGAAAGTGCCGCCAAGTAGGTATCGGCGCGAATGATTGAATTCTTGAAATGTCATCTATACTAATATTATAAAGAGGAAAGATTTGTTTGTTTGTTTGTTTGTTTGTTTGTTTGTTTGTTTGTAACGAATAGGCTCCGAAACTACTGGACCGATTTCAAAAATTCTTTCACCTTTGGAAAGCTACATTATCCCCGAGTAACATAGGCTATATTATATTTAAAAAAAAATTAGGGATCCTTACTAAAACTCCAATAATGTAACATAAGGTGTAAAAAAATGACCTGAGAAATTCCTTACGTCGCGTGCGCTGCGAAAACTATTGATGATAGAACAAAATCATGTACTACGACTTTGCAGAACTCATCATTATCTACAAAAAATGTCGCGACAGCATATGTCTAAATATTATAGTTATGTCACAGTAAGCAGTTTTTTATTCTAAAATATTAATTTATATATGCCGCCTCTTGAAAGGGTCTTCATTTGTACCTTGGTATTAATCCTTATCAAAATAAATTACTTTATATTCAATACGGCTTTGATACCTTTTTATAACTTTTTGAATTATTAAATTCGGACATTTCATTCGGAAGATATCACGAGTTTAAAAATGCAAGTATTAGTCGATAAATCGATTTACATAAAATTTAGTATGCAGAAGATAGTTGCAAATAAAAGTATATGGCGAAAGACTTTTCACCGCGTAAAATACATGCTTCCACGGGAAAATATATGCTTACGTGGGAAAATTCGATTTCGATGAAATTTAGTATGTAGATAGTTGCAAATAAAAGTATATGGCGAGAGACTTTTTACCGCGTAAAAATTAAATGCTTCCGCGAGAAAATATATGCTTACGCAGGATAATTCGATTTGGATGAAATTTAGTATGGATATAGTTGCAAATAAAAGTATATTGCGAGACGAAGTTCGCGGGGGCTGCTAGTCACAAATAAAAGAAGAAGAAGTCATCACATCAACCAATCTATCTTCTGTCAAAATGTCAAATAGAATATGTATTGTTTGTAGTTTGTATCAATCAACAAACAAAACAAAGTCAAAGACGTTTAATTCAACTTTAAAAATTTCTTCTCGTCTTTCGAGGCGTGACTAAGTTTGAGTTAAATTGTGAATTCATTTGCTGAAAGACTAACTGTGTCTGTCTTTTGTTTCAGTTTGAATTTACATATTCTCTCTAACTATAAAGATTTTTAGAGATAAGGGTTTGTGTGAGAGAAGTTTTTTAGGTGAAAGAACGGTACATACCCTTCGTTACTTAATTAATAAATAGCACAAGAAGTAAAAAAAAACATGTCTCTTCTAAACGAATTAGGATCTCTTGATGAGGAAGTAAAAGAACTCTTGCTAAACTATAGACAGAAAAAAGCTACATTGTATGAACCTTGTACACTGAAAAACTTCAAAGAATGTCTTATTGGCCTTCATGAGGTAATTTTGATTGAGTGAACCTATTTCTTATTATTTATCTTGGTATTTACTATACAAACATATTTTACTTTCAGGAATTTGGACTGCTCAACATAAACTATGTTTTCAACCCATACATTGATTTGGACAATAATACATTACACCCAGAAGCTCTTGTTAAACTCATCAACTCTGTTTGGACAATGTTGCACTATTACAAAAATATATCACAGAAGTCTGACAATCTAATGGAGCAAAATCTTATTCTTGAACATAAGAATAAACAACTGAATGTAAGCAAAGGATTTAAGGATGTTAACTATATGTCACATTAGTTTAATATGTAATGATAACAACCTTTTTTGTTACCAGGGTATGTTAGGCAAAGTCAAAGACAAACTCAGCTCGGAACAGAATGAATCACGGGCTTGTGTAGCATCTGCTCAAAGAATAGCCGATAACTCAGACTCATTGCTTCTGAAGCTGACAGAATCTCGCTCAAAACTGACACAAGTCACCAAACAAAGAGAGACTAGTGAAAAAGCCTTGAAAAACGAAATAAAGAGACTTAAGTTGGAGAATGAAAAGCTGCTTGATAGAGTTCGGTCTAAAAGTGAGTATCAAGGGTAAAATTATTGTTATCCAACAACTAATATTAGTATAGCTATAGAATTTTGCTCAACAGCCTTTCTTTCTTATTTTTGAACAGACACTCAATTTAACATTCTTCTTAGGTAAATGCAAAAGGCATATGCATTTACCTAAGGAATACTTTCTGATGCCTTGCCAAATATATTCTTATTTGTTTAACTCAGTTTAACCCACTTTTAAATTAATATTTCAGGTTTACCACCTTGCAGTGAAGGATGTGACATGACACTTCATAGACTGAAAGAAAAGGAGAGACAACAAAGGACAGTGATTGAAAAGCTGCAAAGAAACAATCAAGACTTGCTTAGGGAAGTTTTGAGTATGAAAGAGGCTATAATTCTAGAAGGCCTTGAAAATTTTGAAATTGATAGTAACAAGAAAAAATAATGCCATGTAAATTAGTATTTTTTTTTTAAATATTTAAATTGTAGGTGTTTGAGGCCTACCTACCTACAAATTTTAACTTTTGGAAATGACAAGGCCGGAAGTGAGCATGTTACATCTATTTCTTAAAGGTAATTAATTCTTAAGAATCCCTGAAGGGTTTAACTAGCATCTATCAAGAGTAGTCAAAGGGAATTAGTCCTTAAAAAAATTATAAATTTATAAGCTAACTAAACATATCACACTATTAGTATAGCACAAATTCTTAGAAATATTATAACTGGACAAATTTTAATCATTTTATTTCATTGAGACTTAGGAAATAAGGACAATTTGTTTTAAGAATCCACCTAGTAATCAGTATTTTTAGTATTAAGTATAAATAACTATGTACCTTTTTTCCATGACATTATTTTAAGTGTTTTTTGCCATTATGTGCCTTTAAATTAATAGTTTTAAGATTTGAGAATTTATTGTGATATTGATGTTACCTTCAAAAGCCTACATTTTAATTAAAACATAAGAATCATTGTAAAATTTGCCCTCCACCTAGGCATAATTTAACCTAGGCTTAATTAATGAATCCTAAGTTGTTTGTTAACCTTTTGCATTTGTGTATTTTTAAGTATAATATTACCTAGTTCCTAGAATAGGTACCGACATTGTTGCCCCACCGTGCCTCATCTTTTTATTAGACTAACGTTGAAAATTAAATGTCGTTTTTATTATCATCCTTATTGTGTAGGTGTAAGGAAATAATACAAAATAATGTGTACCAATATCCTTATATTTTAGGATAACACTACGAATTGTACATTCCATCGACACAATACGTACCAAATAGGCACAGGAATGACGTAAAACAATTGAGTGCGTATATCTAACGAATCGGTCAATACGTGCGTAGAATTAATTAGCATGTAGGTACTTGGAAGGGCTGAGCGGACATTAGCGTGATTCCACGGCACAAACTAGCGAGAATCTGATTCACCGCCCGCGCGTCGCCATTCCTCGCTCTCGGCTCGACCCGTGCGCGCGCGCCATTAAAACTAAATCCACAATCGCGAATGTTTCAACTTTGATAAGATCATTTATATCTGTGATAAGACCTTCAAGGATCGCCTTACGAAGTTGAAGTGAAATAGTGCTAGTTTTATTTGTGTGATATATGTTGCGGCATACGCTATGGGGACGTCGAAGAGATTGAAGATCACGGTCGTCGGCGACGGTATGGTCGGCAAGACCTGTCTGCTCTACGTGTATACTAAAGACGAGTTTCCTGAAGAATATGTTCCTACAGTGTGAGTACCTGATTTGTTCACATAATATACTTGAGTATTTAAGTAGGTAGTAGTTTGATTAGTTACGGCAGGCTTGCTGTGGCTTAGGCAGTCGTATCGGCGACTCTAGGTCATTAGGGCGGTCGCGAAGACGTGCGGAATTAGCGGTTGGATGCGGTAACAGCGCTATCATGATCATCATCGTCGCGATATGTCGCCGCGCTAAGCAGCAGATACCATTATCTGTTAAGATACACAGTCCAAATCTAAAACAATTTCGGTCTTAACTACATATATTTAATATCTATAATGTTGAATATCTATAATCATGTTTTTTTTACATGTTTAATTTATGTAGGTCTAAATAAAACCGATAGTGTCATTGTAGTAGTGACATAAACCTAGTCTCTGTTTTCCTTGACGATTCACAAACAATAAGCAACCGGTTATCACTGAGTCACGTCAGAATGTGCTAAACGAAACATTAATTTTATTTCAATAAGGCACGTTTATAATACATAATTTTAACTAAATTTATACCAAACACTTGCTCAATAGTTGATAGAGGAAATGATGCTAATGATAACTCATTCTATAGATGACGTCATAGCATCGATGACTAAATATCAACAAAGTGAAGAATTTATGACAAATTAATAAACAATAATGACTTAAGATGGATAAGTTCCACTAATTCTTGCAGTCCTTTTTGTGTAATTTGAACAATTGTTTGAATCTAGAACGTTCTTCTAATTTTGAATCAACGCGTACCGGCCGGCTGACATTTTGAATCAGTAGCTACCCACATCTGTGTACCTAGCAATACATTTGGGACCTACCTAACTAGGTACGAACTATACATTACGTTGTCACTTGTTTTAATACTCGCAGCAAACATTATCATTGTATTGTGCTAGCACAATCGATGCTTCCTTCGTATGAATCTGTCGCCTTCGAACAAATCTCATTTCCTGGCGCTGCTAAGGTATAACTATGCAAGTAGGTAGACTTCAAGTAACAATGGACCGGATCACCCATTTTATTATGTAAAATAATTTTTAATGCTGGTGACTGTACCTACTTATGGAAAAACGTTTTTAAATTAATTTGATAAGCTAAAATCGACATGAATAACTAATTAAGATACTGATACTCATAGGTGACTTAAATAAGTACCATCTAACTCAGTTTCTTATTGAAGATGGTAAGTACCTACAGCATTTTCCCGTTTTTTAAGTAAGTACCTATATAACGTATTTTGCACATAAATATAGGTCTTCAATTAAATTAATCGTGTGATTATATAATTTCATAAACTATCTAAACTTCTATACTTACTCGTACCTATGTGATAAACAAAAAGAATTTAATCACTATACGTTAAAAAGCTGAAGACTATGTTTGATTGATTGTTTGAACGCGCTAATGTCAGAAACCGCTGTTACGATTTGAAAAATTATTTCTGTGTTGTTTATTAACTAAGTATATAAAATAAAAATAAAAAAAAACGAAAGCGAAGCTGTCGGCAGGTCGGCTTGTAAATAATATTGAATGTATTATTTTATTTAGCTCCGTTTCTTGATGTTGTCTTGGCCCATTAAAATGTAATCAAATATGACTATAAATAATTGTAAACATATAATGTTAACAGTTTGATGGACATTTCGATGCCATAACATAGTTTATTCTTGATCTTTTTGACCTTGTCTTGATTACGGCGTTTAATTAGTAGGCAGGTACTTATATTACCACCTATTAATACGGTTCAATGATCAATTGAGTAGGTAATGAAAAAGAAAAATAAATATTAAATATAATAAAAAAATCGTGTATATTGACTACCTCTGTGGCGAAGCGGGCGAAGGTCCGCCTGCGAGGCAGAGGTTGCGGGTTCGATTCCCGTCTCGGGACAACAATTTGTATGATCTGCAAATATTATATAACAGTAAAATTAAAATATCTATCTATGTAGGTAAGTATGTATATTCTATTATGTATCATCATAGACAAACATACCCTATCATATCAGAAATCTAGCACCCGTAACACAAGCTTAGAGCTTGTAACGGGGCTAGATGTTGCTGTGTGAATTGTCCAGCAATATTTATTTATTTTATTCTATTTTCAGTTTCGACAACTACGTGGGTCACATAAATGTAGACGGAGAAGACGTGGAGATGGCGCTGTGGGACACGGCCGGCCAAGAGGACTACGAACGACTGAGGCCGCTTTCCTATACCAATGTGAGTTTTGTTACCAAAGCACAGATAAAGTAATACTATCCTTAGATTTTACTTTAGAAACTTTAAATCAGAAAATTTAGAGATAAATGTACTCGTAATAGGTACCTAAGTACTAAGTTTTGACTAAGACAGACGGAACTCAAACCTGCAATTCGCGCGGCCGGGCGAACGCCGTACGCCGCTATGAAACCGATCCAGAAAATTTTATAGACTTTGCTAGAATATTGTCATTCACTGTATTTTCATGTAAGCATGAAGAATCAATGACTACTGCTCAAAGACTAAAATTTTATTTATTTGATTGTTTAAGAAAACTAAACAGCATTTTATAAGCAAAATTACATAGTTACATTATGACAAGAGACGACGCACTAGCTTTTATAAAATTTTACCGTAGTATGGTATCTTCTCAAGTTCTTAATCACTATACCGAAGTTGAATTATTAAATATTTTTTCCAGACGAATTGTTTCCTGGTCTGCTACTCCGTCGGCAGCCGGCCCTCCTTCGAGAACGTAATCCACAAGTGGTATCCTGAACTGAAGCATTTCAGCCAAGCGGTGCCCATAGTATTAGTAGGTAAGATATTAAAAATAATACTTACCGTTATTAAAACGTTATTAAAAATAAAATTGCGTCATAAAATAAGCTAAAAATAAAAAATACATTTTAAATAGATATAGGTACATAAGTACCTACTTCAGTATTTTATTACTTACTGGCTTATAAATAAAACCTGATTTTTATTTGATGTTCGTTTGCTATTCTGCTACTAATTAGCAATGCTAAGTTATTTTTTAAGTTGTGTATAAAATTTTGTTACCTAATTTATTTTTTTATTGCCGAATGCTTGCAATTAGACTCACCATACTCTTAGGTGGTTAACTATTAATGGTCTAGGGCAGGGACACATGTAATCTCTGATTTGAAGTACCTGATATAGGTATACTGAGAAAATATTTTAAAATTACCTAAACACTATTTTGGTTTACTATAATGTGGTACTTCATTAGACAAATGAAAGTGTTAATGAGGATGAGCATCACCCGATTAACTTCACTCGACGCAAAATAAAACTCCGCGTTGTCATCCGGTTGATAGACGCGATAATTGATCGTTGCTTTTTGTTACAGCGACCAAAATAGACTTGAGAACAGAAAACCCGGAGTCGACAATAACGACACAAGAAGGCAAAAAGTTAAAAAAGAAAATACGGTAAGTGCCATTCGCTAGTGCAAATTTAAAAGTAGATAAGACAGTTAGGTAAGCTAGCTGTGGGTACTTTGGGTAGTATCTAAGCACTCTTACAGGACTTAACATTTCACATGGTAGGACCTTATTTAACTTCCAATCCACAAGCAAAAACTAGTTCCCCCGTCATACATTACACAATGATTGAAAAACCCTGTTACGAGTGATGCAAACAAACCTAGCAAGCCATTTAAAACATGATAATGTTTTATTTAACATTAATATAGTGAAAAGTGTCATGTTATCGCGAGCACCGGCAGCTGTGCTATCGCTCTCTTATCATTGCTGATAACGAACTCCCGATACGAGTTAAACAATGCCCAGCAACTAATTAGCAGAATGTTGTTTATCCAGATCTCAAAACAAGATGTTTTCGTAAAGTAAATAAATAACTTTATAAACAAACATGTGGCCTGATAATAAGCAGTATTGTTTAAAGTGGGAACCAGTAAACAGATGATTCCATTTTATAAAATGCTCAATACAATAATTTATTTCGGAATTAGTAGTTAATCGTTTCGATTTTTGAAATATTCCTACCTAGTGTTGAGGTAATGATACCTATTTATAAGCTCTAACATGTCCAAATAATTCAATTGTTTACCGCTTGCCTGAAGGTAAAACATATCATAGGAAGGACTAATGTTTTCATTTAACAGTGCCAAAAGCGAATGTTAAGAAAAACATTTTACTCCTAATGTTATTTTCCTTGTTTTATTAACTGGTTTATCCCCACCGACACAACGCCACATTAGAACGTTGCTAAACATGTAAAACAGTCATTTTAGATATTCCTCTATTAATGTTACACTATAATGTCCTGAGTGAATCACTTAGTGACGTAGGTAGATTAGTACACCTACTATTGGTTTGTTGAATTGGGTTACCCGGCCGGCCCTTGGATAGTTAAATAAATAACCGAGACGCTCTTGACATTGAATCAGAATCAAACTTAAATATCGACACAGTGATAAAAATAATATTTTTCAACACAAAACATAATATGAAATTAATGTTACTGCAAAATAGATAAAAAATTATGATATATGGAACAGATAGCTATTGTATCTACAACAATTTTGTATAGCACTTATTAATTGTGTACGATACAACATACTTGTTGCACTTTATATAAGGTTTTTTCGCTTTCAGGGCACTTCAGCTAGTGGAATGTTCAGCGCTAGAACGACTGAACATGCGCGAAGTATTCGAAGAAGCGGTCCGAGCGGCGCTCAAGAAGAAGGCAGTCACCAAACGCACCTGCATCTACCTGTGACCTGAAGCGCCTCAAGTACTGAGAATAATTCCAACGCCGCTTCAAGGTCAATATGTAAAAATACATGACCAATGTCAATTGCAAATACTGGACAGAAGCTATACGCAACGTTACTACGTAAATGCATATCTTGTGTACCAAGTGACCAAATATTTGAACAAGATTCGTACTGTTAGTTTGAAGGTATGAATAACTTTACATTAGATATGTATTTCATCCCAGAATAAGCTACAATTTTACCAGTCATAAGGAATAACTAGGCAATATCTAATATGAGCAGACCAGTAGGTACAGTCAGCAAAAAATGTGGTCTACCACTACTACGGTTGAGATTCATTTGTACGTCAGTTAAATTATGTTAAGTCAACCATATCGATTATCCTTTCAGTTGCCAAGCTTATTACATCGCACAGAAACTTTTGTCGAAACTGGTAGACCACTTTCTTGGCTCACTGTAGAATATTATTAACCTAGTTATTTGACAGAATCGTGGGTAGTTACTTATTAAGTTAATAAGCATTATTACAAAGTCTTCCTACACTTACAGCAGTCTAGAAATGCGATCTAGACAGATCTAACATTAACCGTTTTACTGAGAAGTTAAATTGTTATCAACTCGTGCCACTTTCGAGTTGGACCGGCAAGCGTCCTCCCACTCCTTCCTACTCTCAGCGGTCGCTATCAATAGCTTTAGCTGTTATTCCCCTATTTTTGTCATAACATAGATAAATTAAGTATTTCCCCTTCGTTAATTAATTATATAAATGATAAAGTTATAAAATAGGGCTAAGTTAATGACCTTTGACACCCATGATTCAGATGTCTACATTTACATACTGCCCTGTCTAGAATAATACCTACCGCAGAAAATGGTATTCCTAGTTATGACGAGATTTTGTAACAGTTTTGCGCAACTTGCGGCGTTTATGGCAAAACCATCAAGTTGTTAAGCTTATAATATGTTCGTTTATAGTATTTATATTTGTTTTGTACAGCTGTAAGTTTCAGTATTTAATAAGCAAAATTATTTTAAAGTTATGGACAACATTCCATAAGATTAATACAACAAGCTATTAAAGTTGGTCTACTGCACTGACAAGGAAAATGCAATATTTAATTATACTAAGATTGTACCAAACATTTTATTTTATTTAGTTTTTAGGTATTATGAATATACGTTATAAATATTAATAAATTCGTGTAATTATTTACCTGCTTGCCAACAAAATTAATTTTATCCTAGGTGATACTTACATAAAATTATTAGGTACTTATTTGAACCATATTTTACAATTCTGTATATGTAATATAACATGCATTCCTCATATTTGTTTTAATAATAAACGAGAAATAGTATTACAGTTTTATTTATTAAAAATAATGACATGGCATTTGCTCAACTTTTAACAACAACAAAAATTAGTTGATTTTGTTATTCTGATATTATTTATCAAAAATATCTTTGGAAGAACAAAGTTTTCTAGCATTTAACTCATGTAGGGACCAATGTTAGAAAATAGCTTATTAATGAAAATGCTTATTAATGCAATTGAGTTATTGAGGTTTTGCTGAAATTCTCGGTCCCCTTGGTGCATTTGAAGATGGCTCCATCATTAAATTGTCACTTTTTCTTAGAGAGGTCTGTCAATTTTTTATTCTGAAAAAATAAAAACAAATGATTAATTTCTCTGAAACAAAAAAAAACAAAAACGAATACAGGGATGTCGAAGTGAACTCAACTGTTTCGTACAGTTCATCACGTACCACAACTGAATTAACAATAAAACCCATTATACGTCTTGGGTGATTCGGTGTAATCACCACATTTACCAGCCGAGTTAGTGGTCTCTGAGAGTTAGATTAGTCCGTTTGACGACACCTGGAGGTAGAACTGGGAAGGTGCTAGCCGCAGCTAGCCTGACACCACATGCTAGGTACGGGACTAATCTATTCATTTTATAACAACGGGAATAACTCACATATTTACGAAGAAGTTAAAAAACACTCTCGACGTTTCGACCACAACAAGAGCAGTCTTTTTCAGGAGGAGTGAGCGTCCCGCCGTGCTCCGTCTCCTCTCTGTTCTCACTAATGAGAGTAATTCCCGTTGTTATAAAATGAATAGTGTAGTAACGCAAGAAAATTTTGAAAGGGACTCTTCTATTCTGTATAATTGTCGACTAATACTGGGTAACACTGTATAACACCTTGGCTAGAGTGAGTCCGATCTCGCTGAGTCGTTTGTGCTGGTATGTGAGCGGCTCGTGCAGTTTGGCGTTCCCGCGCTTGTAGTAGTCGCTGTAGTCGAGGCGGAAGGCCAGCGTCTGCAGCGACACCTCCGCGTGCAGGGCGAGCTTTAGGATCAGCGTGGTCACGTGGCCTCTGGTAACAATAATAAAATAAATAATAAATATAAAATTTTATAAAAATTTTGTCGGACAATTAACACAGCAACATCTAGCCCCGTGGTAAGTATAATGAGGGAAATTATCGTCAGTTTATACATATATGGCTCCGTTGATATATCACATTCACTGCCCGAGCGCGGCTGTGTAGCCTGTAGGCCCTAAAAACGCAGTTATGTTGGTCCGACGGTAGTGAGTTACATGCACCGCTTTCACAAGTTCATTGCTGCATTTTACTGCAGGGACTTCTCTCATAACAACGGAGATTAAGCTTTAAACTACCATGCTGGCCAAGTGCGGATTGGAGAATATCGTTCACGTCCTTCAAAGTTCTCAGAACATATCGGTTTCAGCACTATGTTTGCCTACACCGTTAGAGCACGTGTTTTTAAAACTATAAATATTTTATTGAAAAAAAAAATTATATAAAGCTAGCTTACACACCTGTATGAGCGTGCCCAGACGTTCAGGTCAGCCTTGCGCGTCGCCAAGAACTGGTGGAAAATTTTCCGCTTTTCTTTGTCGAGCGCCTCGTCTGCAGCCGTGAACGCGTATTCACCTGGGAAGTTACACTTAAAGGTTATATAAAAATAACAGTTTGAATATTTTTAATTCTTTTAAAATTTCAAAGACTCAGAATGAGGGTAGGTCGGTTCGTTTGTGAATGAAGTTTGTGAACAGTCTGCCTACACGCCGGTGACATCGGCCTCTCTGAGAAGATGGCGCTTGAAACAGTGTCAAAATATCGGGAAACTCAAAAACATTTATATCATGTTACCTGTCAAGTTTCAAATAATATTTTTGATTGATTATCTTTTAGTACCTCTGGCCACTCGTTCCCCCTTCATGCGTTCGATGGCGTCTCTCCGCTCCAGCTCGGCGTAGATGCCGGCGTGCAGCGACGCCTCGAAACTGCGCAGCGCTAGTGTCTCGTTCAACACGTTGCCAAGATATGATTGCAGTTCCTGAAATAAATAAGTCTGTTGTAGTTGCGGGTTCCGTGTTTGTTACAGATAAGTCCTTATGTATTATTTTTATTTATTATTTGTTGGAAGGTACAGTCATTGTTTATTTCTTGTCATCTGTAGGTTATTTGTGCGTAACCAGTGGTCGAGTCTGTTTTTAAGGCAGTTTGTAGAGCTGGCTGTCACAACTTCTTCAGGTAGTCTGTTCCAGGATCGCAGGTCTCATGCCGGGGCTGCACCGGTACATGCCTGTGTGGTGTGATGTATCATGGCGTGTATGGAGTGCCTGTCCAGCGCGCGGTGGTGCAGCTGCAGCAGCGTGTCGAGGTGCTGCTGGCCGGCGGCGGCGGCGAGCAGGTCTCATGCCGGGGCTGCACCGGTACATGCCTGTGTGGTGTGATGTATCATGGCGTGTATGGAGTGCCTGTCCAGCGCGCGGTGGTGCAGCTGCAGCAGCGTGTCGAGGTGCTGCTGGCCGGCGGCGGCGGCGAGCAGGTCTCATGCCGGGGCTGCACCGGTACATGCCTGTGTGGTGTGATGTATCATGGCGTGTATGGAGTGCCTGTCCAGCGCGCGGTGGTGCAGCTGCAGCAGCGTGTCGAGGTGCTGCTGGCCGGCGGCGGCGGCGAGCAGGTCTCATGCCGGGGCTGCACCGGTACATGCCTGTGTGGTGTGATGTATCATGGCGTGTATGGAGTGCCTGTCCAGCGCGCGGTGGTGCAGCTGCAGCAGCGTGTCGAGGTGCTGCTGGCCGGCGGCGGCGGCGAGCAGGTCTCATGCCGGGGCTGCACCGGTACATGCCTGTGTGGTGTGATGTATCATGGCGTGTATGGAGTGCCTGTCCAGCGCGCGGTGGTGCAGCTGCAGCAGCGTGTCGAGGTGCTGCTGGCCGGCGGCGGCGGCGAGCAGGTCTCATGCCGGGGCTGCACCGGTACATGCCTGTGTGGTGTGATGTATCATGGCGTGTATGGAGTGCCTGTCCAGCGCGCGGTGGTGCAGCTGCAGCAGCGTGTCGAGGTGCTGCTGGCCGGCGGCGGCGGCGAGCAGGTCTCATGCCGGGGCTGCACCGGTACATGCCTGTGTGGTGTGATGTATCATGGCGTGTATGGAGTGCCTGTCCAGCGCGCGGTGGTGCAGCTGCAGCAGCGTGTCGAGGTGCTGCTGGCCGGCGGCGGCGGCGAGCAGGTCTCATGCCGGGGCTGCACCGGTACATGCCTGTGTGGTGTGATGTATCATGGCGTGTATGGAGTGCCTGTCCAGCGCGCGGTGGTGCAGCTGCAGCAGCGTGTCGAGGTGCTGCTGGCCGGCGGCGGCGGCGAGCAGGTCTCATGCCGGGGCTGCACCGGTACATGCCTGTGTGGTGTGATGTATCATGGCGTGTATGGAGTGCCTGTCCAGCGCGCGGTGGTGCAGCTGCAGCAGCGTGTCGAGGTGCTGCTGGCCGGCGGCGGCGGCGAGCAGGTCTCATGCCGGGGCTGCACCGGTACATGCCTGTGTGGTGTGATGTATCATGGCGTGTATGGAGTGCCTGTCCAGCGCGCGGTGGTGCAGCTGCAGCAGCGTGTCGAGGTGCTGCTGGCCGGCGGCGGCGGCGAGCAGGTCTCATGCCGGGGCTGCACCGGTACATGCCTGTGTGGTGTGATGTATCATGGCGTGTATGGAGTGCCTGTCCAGCGCGCGGTGGTGCAGCTGCAGCAGCGTGTCGAGGTGCTGCTGGCCGGCGGCGGCGGCGAGCAGGTCTCATGCCGGGGCTGCACCGGTACATGCCTGTGTGGTGTGATGTATCATGGCGTGTATGGAGTGCCTGTCCAGCGCGCGGTGGTGCAGCTGCAGCAGCGTGTCGAGGTGCTGCTGGCCGGCGGCGGCGGCGAGCAGGTCTCATGCCGGGGCTGCACCGGTACATGCCTGTGTGGTGTGATGTATCATGGCGTGTATGGAGTGCCTGTCCAGCGCGCGGTGGTGCAGCTGCAGCAGCGTGTCGAGGTGCTGCTGGCCGGCGGCGGCGGCGAGCAGGTCTCATGCCGGGGCTGCACCGGTACATGCCTGTGTGGTGTGATGTATCATGGCGTGTATGGAGTGCCTGTCCAGCGCGCGGTGGTGCAGCTGCAGCAGCGTGTCGAGGTGCTGCTGGCCGGCGGCGGCGGCGAGCAGGTCGCGCCAGGCCGGCTCGGCGCCCACGCCGCCCGCCTCTTGTAGGGCTCCGCAGAGGCGCAGGGTCTCGGCTCGGAGGCAGGATACTCGCCGCATTAGGCTCCATACCTCTGATGTAAGAAAAAAAGTTTTCACATGAATTACAAAATCTTATGTCTAGTTTTTGGAGTATATTTGTGAAACACAAAACAAAAGTAGAACTTTTAATTGGCAATGCCATTCAACGTGTGATTGCTCCCAGTGTAAATTAAGACCTGCTGAGACAGGGACCTTTCTTTTTACGATTAACAAGAAGTCTCTATGTCTCAGCAGTGAAAACTTTAATAGAAATCATTATGCTTAGCATGTAGGATGGTTGTAGGTCGAATAAAATCTGTTTGCCACACCTGGCATGTACTTGAGCTGCTTGTTCAGTATGGTGTGCTCGCGCCAGGCCTCGTGCAGACTGTACTCGATCCGTTTGACGCGCCACAGCTGCGTGAACAGCGCCCGGTAGCGCGCGGCCGCCGTGGCCGGGAACAGCGTGCCCAGCGGCCCGTCCACGCGGTACTGCAGCGCGAACACGTCCCAGCCGCAGTCTTCGCGACCGTCACCTACACAATACATGGAAGATATATTTTAGGGCTACCTCCCTGATATGATTTTGTGAGAGGAGAGACACGGATCACTTTTCGATTCTACTACCATGGTGATGCACGTTCTTGTGTGAATATAAAAATGATTCACTTCACGTATGAACTGGCCAATAAGGAACACAGGTATACAGTGTCAATGCGGAATGACATACAATAAGTTTTATAAAATCAGTCAGATTGAGAACTAAAGTACAAAAGTAGGACATCTGACGTCATAGAAGGAGATCTGTTTAAAATTAAAAGTTATCTACTTTTTATAAAAAGTCGGGTTTTCCTTCCTGACCGCTATAACTCCAGAACGCACAAACCGATTTCCACAATTTTGAATTCGTTGGAAAGGTCTCGGGCTCCGTGAGGTTTATAGTAAAGAAAATTGCGGGAATGTGTAAAACGCGGGCGAAGCCGCAGGGCGGAAAGCTAGTTATAATTATAAAAGCTCTTATTATCTAAACTCAATATCACATCAAAGTATATGCATGCAGTGCTTTAATGAACTTAGACCCGTATTTCCTTACAGTTAGGGTATAGATTGACGTGCAGCCTGGCCAGCACGTGCGGCGGCTCGAACTGCGCGTTGGTGGCGCGCACGGCCGCCTCCAGCGTGCACGACAGGTTGTGCACGTACAGGGAGGACGCCGGCTTGCTCAGCTCGTCTCTGTGGGGGAAATACTAACTTCAACAACATGTGTGGTTACCAATATTACGTCGCACGAGTCACTATTGGCACGAGTCTTACCACTCACCATCTCATTGGTAAAAATTTTTTATTGATTTCATCTTCATTTTCTTGACTTGACATCATTATTTCTTTTTACCATAATATGATTGCTTATACGCTTCAACATAATATCTTGATCTTATGGAAAAACTAAGCTTATAAGGAGGGTTGTTTGGGGTAAGGTTACAAAGAGAATATAATCACTACGTTTTAAGAGACGGCACTTAGAACATTGGATTGAGTTCACTTGACGTGAGCTCGAGTAAACGCAACATTACCAACATAAGGACAATATCGCTCAGACAGGCAATGCTGCCAACCTAACAGTATTAACTTTTGGAAGCTCCTCCAGGACCTCGCTACTTGTATTTTTCATATATTTTGCAGAGAATTATACTAACCAATTCACCAATCAT
The DNA here is from genome assembly GCA_963691955.1 of Chloroclystis v-ata. Lineage (NCBI taxonomy): Eukaryota > Metazoa > Arthropoda > Insecta > Lepidoptera > Geometridae > Chloroclystis > Chloroclystis v-ata. The sequence continues at coordinate 12,729,396 of OY829905.1, forward strand.
TGCTATACATTTGTTAAAATAAGGAGGCCATGAAAATAATACAAATCAAATAAAATAGCAGCGTTTTACCTGAAATAAAACGCATATTAAAATACTTACCTCACTGAAAGCTTTTATAATGAGAGAGCATCCGTTTCCTGTCGAAATTCAGTTCTTGACTTGCATAGTATATCCGGTTTGGGGCGACCCCTGGCGGCCGCGCGCGTTTTATTTCAAGTTAAAACGAGTCCGCCATTCTGGTGCTCATTGGCTCATGTATCACCAGGCAGAAATTAAAGTAAAGCTTTCAGTGAGGTAAGTATTTTAATATGCGTTTTATTTCAGGTAAAACGCTGCTATTAATATACTGTACGCTCACTGAAAGCTTTTATAATGAGATCTGTTTGTTATCGCCTGGTGTCGCCCCGTTAGAGTGTATAGTATCATCATAATAAGGATTCAAGATACTTCTAGCGCCAATGTGATAAGATTAATGATTTAAAACAATATTGGTTTATATTTATTTTGACACTTAACACATTCAATGCCCAAGCTAGGCGGCAAAGGCCGGTGGTTTGTGACAGTCAGTGACGCTGATATGAGCGTGTGTCATGGGCGCTCATAGTGTTAGGGAAAGTAATTAATCACAGATATAAAAGAACATACACTCTTCACTAGTCAATAATTGTAAATTTTTGATTTCTATAATTAGTCAATTATTTTCCTTCTATAAAGGCTGCCAATCTAATTAAATCTTATAAGAAATTATAAATTATATGTGAAATGAATAATTAAAAATTCAATTAAATTTTCATGAAAGTTTAATTGAATCTTATATAATGTATGGTATGACTGTTTCAAGCAGTTAACTAGTTGAACGTTGAGTGACGCTTGTTCAACCAACATTCGGCCTAATCATTCAGTCAAATAACTGATTCAACCGGATGACTGCGTCATATATACAATACATGTATTAGACGTGTAAAATCAATGACAATAGTACTGTAGTCACAAGCTTCGAGCTTACCACGGAGCTATAATAATATGTTGCTGTGTGCATTGTCCGGCAATGGTTATTAACGATCATGTATTAGGACTAAGCATGTTTGTGACAATGCTTTGTTGATTACGGTCATCAATTATTTCTCAATTGTAAAACTTCTTAATTTATGACAGTGTGTCGTCAAACATACGGTCAAGCGGAAATTGAATGATTTTCTAGCCAACTTTTACGAGGCCACCGCTAAGCGGACAATGCCAGGTGAGGCTGCTATGCCTGCTTCCTTAAATAAACAGCCAACCACATTTATTTATTTAAATAGACTTGACCGACCATGCTAAAACAGTACGTACACAGTTAGAAGGGGTACAACTGTACTATAATAAATAATAATTAAATTACAAGATTTTGTTAAGGAACGTCCGTTAACTAGTAGTATTAGAGATTATTCTATCTATTAAGAGGGTCTAACCTAGAATTACTTATACTTTGCATCAAATAAGTTGTCCATATATTATTACCTGATGTTATACTGTGATCTGGATCTACACTAAAAGGTGTCAAATCATAAATACGTCTACCATAGCACAGGAAAGGTAACATCGCAGTATGACGAGATACTAGAAAACGATTTTCAGGGTCAATCGATTTATTTGTCCAGAACAAAATAAAGTTTACTAACGTCTCACATAGGAGGTTTAATAATCTTAGGAATTTCGAGAGAAATCGCCTTTGAGATGTGCTCAACTAAGACAATGATTACTCAGAGCACTATATGTCTGCATTACAAAGTGTAGATATAATATAACAGATTTATGCATAGGTATATTTGGTATTGTATGATAGTATACAAAATATTTAAAATAAATTAAATAAGAATCGTAATTCCAACCCGGTTGGATTTGAATGGTTAACGTGTATCCCACCATGATTTTACTCACACAACTTTGATTACACTATTTTGTAAGTTTTAACTGTGAACTTTCTCCATGAATTATTTAGCAAGGCTAATTCTGAAATTCTAATACTTTACTAGCGAAGTCTACACTTCCAAACTTCGAGCACAGTGTTTTGGACTGTCGATGGTGGTAAACCCATTTTTGTGACTACTAAGTACCTCTGGAGGTATCTTAGGTTAATGGAACAGTTTGTGCTCGGGTTTTGAGATCTGCACGTCAAAAAATGAAAAAAGGAAAAATTCTTTGTATTGATTCAGGTGACAGAGTACCTTTACTTTTTTACCAGTAAGTAGGCAATTCCAACTAACAATGAATGCGTCGGGAAATAAGGCGATTTGGTTTCTCAGATATTACATAATCAGGAAGTACACGCGCGGTCTTTGATGCAAAAATGTCAATTATCTGGGTTCCCCATTCCTCAAAAGCTTCCTTGGTGAGAGCCGGTATTACGTGCCACTCCGTAGGTGTCAGGTTAGGTGACAAGTGACCTGCCTATTCGTAGTACTTGTACACGAGGTATTGTTGAATGCAGAGGTGAAATGTTGTTGATCGAACAAATTCAATCTGATATATTATTATCTCTGTTAGGGGTAACAATATCGTACGTACTGTTCCTCTCCTTCTCTTAATTGTGCCACTGCTGTTTGGTTGTGGCCCATATGAGCAACGTACTGCGAGCTATTGAAAAGTTTGTCCTTAAAGGATAAGTGGTAAAGACAACATTTCCTTTTGGTTACAATGTATATATAGGCTTCTCTTGTTGGGACCAGAATCCTGAACAAGATAGACCGTCCAACTGTGCTCCGCATGTATTGTGTTAGAGGTGGATAATGTAAAAAGTCGGTAACCGACAGTTTTAGCTCCACCACACTAGGTCTTGCAAGATCTGATATGAAAGCGTGGATCGTTCACGTTCACGACGTTATCATCAAACGTCGATCTGCCTCGTCAATTTGCCTCGTGGAACCACAAAACATACGATATACAGTAGGCCTACAAATTTCTGAAACGCTTGCAGGGCAATATTGTGTCCATCGAGAATAACATCTTTGAAATACTTTTGCATTTTTGTTCCAGGGATTCTCCTTTTTCTGGCATGAAAATTGATTTCTCCAGATTTAAAACTCAGTCAAGATAAACGAGAGTCTGCTCTAATATTTGGACGTGCTCACGAAGCACATTTTGAATTTGATAAACTATGCGTAGTAAACGCTCGTGTGATTTTAAAAATGGTATATGGAAATACTCCTTGTGATTATATCTACTTGCAAGGTTCCAACATTTTTATAACCTTGTGGTTGTAAAAATTAGATTTAATAATGGAGATGCTGAACCATCCACTTTTAGCCAAAAACATGGTGATATTAAACTAGGTGATACCGGAGCTACTATTAATCTTACTTAATTTCATGAACTATTTTCTACATTCTATTGATATGTGTGGTTGTTAAAAGAACCGCAATTTAAATTTAGGAACCCATGTTTTCACATTATATTATTTTATGTCAAAATAAATGATAGATTGATTTGGACATTATCAAAGGAGGCTTTTGGTAACAGGTTATACCGTATCCCTGAATAATATTCAAAACTAATTTTGGGACTCGTATTCGATACATGTTTACTCATTAAAATGGCCTTGTTATTAAATATTCGTTCAGTGCTTTGTTAAACAGAGTGCACTGACCCGACTGACGAAGAAACGACTTGGCGTCGGTGTCTCCTACTTTGTTGTCTCTGGAGTTTTTGGGAGCATTGGAGCGTCCCACTCCATTTCTACGATCGGGCCGCGAGCCTCCGTTGTAAAAGTTTTTGGGAGCATTAGAGCGTCCCATTCCATTTCCACGGTCGGGCCGCGAGCCTCGGTTGTAAAAGTTTTTGGGAGCATTGGAGCGTCCCATTCCATTTCCACGGTCGGGCCGCGAGCCTCGGTTGTAAAATGTAACTCTCACGCAATACATGTTCTATTCTATTCATGCGAGCTTTTGGGTATTGTTATCCGCCCTGCGAGGGTGGATAATGAGGGAAGATATAACCCTTAGTTATTTTTAAAAAATATATATAGGAATTTTATGTGCTGGGGTCCACGCGATGGACTAGTTAGTTTCCTTGTGCTCTGCCCCCGCGAGGGGCGGCTTGTCAAATCAGGGTGATTTGATTTTTTATGGCCGTCTGTTTAAACAGGCCAGATAGCTTTGCGAACTTATTCAGCTTTTTTCAAGGCTGCCGCGAACAGCTTACAACAGCGAACAAGTTGGTATGTGGAACTTTTTATTAGCATAACTTTTACTAGACAAGTTATTTTTCTCTCGGCACATTTCGATCGTTTCTGACTGTAGGAAAGTAATTGTATAAAGTCAAAGGATACTTTATGGAGTTCTCCCTTCTGGAAACAATTTCTGTAATAAACATTGTCGCTTAGACTTCACATTTGTGTCTATTGCCCATGACAAAAAGGTTTCGAAAACTGGCCTGAAAAACCTTATTCTGTTTAAGAACACGTATAGGTTTTGGCAGCATAGGATTGGTCCGCATGCGCCAGATGACTTAGGGTGTCATATTTTTACCTTATCGTTTGCCTTTAAGTCTATGAAACCTGTTGTGTCGTTATAAAATTTTTGTCAAAATACTTTTGAACCAAAAAGTACTAATTAAATGTCTAACAAACCATTTTAGATGTATGGTCTTTGGCACAGTCGGTTCTTTAAATATCGTTAACAGATCAAGATCGAATTCTTAATAGAGGGCTAGTTCTTATTTTTATCTGGAAATTTAGAACGGTGACCATGAGGGGCATCCTTGTTCTATTCGTACGAGCTCCCGGTTACATTGGGAACAGTATAAATATTATATTCAGTCAGGATCTAGTTCCAGCTGTTGGCCAGTAACAAGATTCCTAACAACATTTCTATCAGCCTCATCAGGTTCAAAGGTTACTGACCTCAGAGCGCTTCATGCGCTTACTCTGGGATGATGACTGCGCCGGCGCCAGCGCCGTTTCTGCTCCGATGCCCCCGAACTGCTCCAGCTGCTGCTGCTCGAGGCTTGAGGCCTCGGCACGTCCTCTAGAACCCGCTGATTCCATGTTCAATCATACTAAAAATTTTAAAAAGTTCTGTTAGAATCTAGTATATAAATTATTTTATTGCCATCATTAACGCAAAAACCATTATTTTTAAATAGTAACCTCAATTAAAAACCGAATACACTAAAAGAAATATAAAATTGATCTTTTGAATCAAAGATCCGAACGGCAAAAACCGTTACAAGTTACGTAACCGCTCGATACCCGACATCGAGAAAGGCAACGTACACTTAAATAATTAAGTACCTTATATTTGCGAGGTCGCAAATTTTTATCTACAAAAATATAGGTAGGTAGGTACACTTTAAATTTTTTAATTTTATGCAGACGATATTACCTATAAGGAATTACAATCGAATCTCCATAATCTAACCTTAAACATGTGTAAGGTTGCTGTTATAAATATTGAATAAAAATTATTCAAGAAAAACATAAATAATTTTTATGGAGTAGGTAACGTCCGATAAAATTCAGAAAAACTTTTTGCGAACAAAGGTAATAAAAATAATAGGTTCGAAAAATACTTACATTTTTCGTTATAATTACCACTTCACTTTAAAATATTATCACTGTTCGCGTATGCACGGTATGACGGTGCACTTGGTGAACTGTGCAATTGCGCCTAAGCCAGGGCTTCAGCGCACGTGTTGCTTCGACGGGAAACGAAACGCCAATGGTCACCAGAATGGCGGACTCGTTTTAACTTGAAATAAAACGCGCGCGGCCGCCAGGGGTCGCCCCAAACCGGATATACTATGCAAGTCAAGAACTGAATTTCGACAGGAAACGGATGCTCTCTCATTATAAAAGCTTTCAGTGAGCGTACAGTATATTAATCAATCGTTTATTTGCAAAAACACATCATTTTAAAATACAAAATAGGTACATTTCTTAGAACTAAGTAGGTACCTACCTAGTAAATGTGTTCAAACTTGCAAGCAGGTGTGCAAATATTAAGTAGGTAATGAGTATACTATAATAATACAATTAAATTGAATTAAACACTTAGGGTTCAAAGGAAATTTTGCAAGAAATATATATTGGGCTTATCTTTCGTCTACCACAAATAGAACATTTCCTGGAGCTTCTGTTGTATGATTTTTTTTTTATCCGAATCTTCTATTGTATTTTGCATGTTCAATTTTTAATATTAGTTTTGACTTCACTTTTGCACAATATTGCGGAATAAATTTGGATTTGATAAACTTAATTTTCTCAATTTCAAACAAAACGTACGACTGAAAAATCAGAATGAAATGACAATGTGACATGATAGTCAATCCGTCAATCGGCCAATTTTACTCCTAAGCTCCTAACCTAAGTACCAACCGAATAGTAAGAACTTCGGCATCTGTTGGTTGGCAAGGATTTCTCTACAATTATTTAATCTCTGTTTTGTCAAATTTAAAACTTAACATCAAAGAAATAAAGTGACTTATCGTTTACATTATCACTATTCAAATTCTGTTCCAAGGCAGTGTCGACCCCCTGTAAGGTTAGGTGAAAATTGTATGGAAGGATATTTTTACTGTTTCACGCTAAAAATAACTCAACTCATTTAAATATGACTGGAGGAAAATAATACAACGCGAGCATAGTAGAGGGGGGGGGGGGGGATAGAATAAAGTCTATACGTGGAAGCTTAATGGCTTTCTATACTAGTATGTTTTTTCAAATGCATGCTATTTATAATTTTAGATTTAATTATTTTTAACCAGCTGTAAGTTTCCCAAATACTGTAAAAATAAAATAATAAATAAATAACATAACATAACGCGCGAATAGTCTACTAGATACAGTACTCACTGCAACAGCGTCATGAGATGATGGTGGAAGTCCCCTTGCGCGAGCAGCAGGTATCTGCGGTGCGCGGCGAGGTGGTCCAACAGGTGGTGGTGCGTGGACAGAGCGGCCAGCAGCCGTCTGGAGGCCGCGGCGTGGGCCGCTTCCACTCCTGCACGGAGACCTTCCGCCTCCCACCACGCTGTGTCTTGGTCGGCTCCACCGGCTGTTGAAAAATGTTTATTAAATTTAGAAATGCACGATTCAAGAGTAAATACTGATTGCGCAATTATTAAATCAAGGAACCAAAAAAAAATCAAGGAGCAGACCAGATGCGTTGCGTAGACGTGCATCGTGCACGTACCACTGAGTTGCAAATTGTAATGTATGGAAATGTATGAGACAGGACACACTGCACGCGCACATCACATTACGCAAATAGTGGTACGTGCAAGTCTACGTTTACGGCTACGCATCTGGTCTGCTCAAGCCCTTACCTGTATGTGCTTTGAGCAGCGCCTGCAGATGGTGGGCGTGGTCGCAGGCGCCCGCGGGCTCGTCGCCGCACGCCTCTCTCATGAACACGACGCTCTTGCCGGTGGCGAGGATCTGCACCGCTTGCTCGCGGGACATGAACGATGGCACCATCCATTCTCTAAAACATGGTTGGTATTCTAGTACTCAGATTTGCTTATAGATATGGCTTTGGCAAAGGTTTCACTAGACAATGTGGAATCTAATCATATAAAAGTTGCAGTTGAGAGCTATAGACTCGCAATTTTTATAAAAATGATAAAAATACTGCAATCGACCATTTTGACACAGATCACAGCGCATGAGGTCACGTTTAGGTAATAAAGGTTAAATTTCACTTCACAATTTTTGTTGTGAATGTTGACGTTATTTAAGTACCTTAAACGTGACGTCACACCTGACGATTACATTATAATTATTTAATATAATTATTTGATACACTTGATATAATAATATACATAAATACATACATAGATATTTTTTATTCTTACCTGACTCTGTACTTATCATGCCACATTCTGTCTATGGGAACTCCGGATCTACTCTCGATGAAGAATTCATTGAAGGGATCGTCGATTTCACCTGCAATAATATTGTAGTTGTGTAAATTATAAAAACTGTTACTGTAGTAGCCCATGTTGGGAGTTTGAGAGTAATTGAACTCTTTGAGAATTTAAATTAAATAAAACCAATATTAGGTTGGCAGGTGGCCTTGGCATTAATCTCCTGTTTATTCTCTTCTGTTGTACATGTTTTTTGTTTAGTGCAATAAAGTGTTATTAAGAACTTACCATGTAGTAGCCATCTCGTCAGCATCATAAGAAGTGGATATGTGAGAGCAGTCAGTAATCGTTTCGCCAACGTGGCCACTCGCTCGTCACCGTGACGGACGAAACGATGGACACATGTTGCTAATTCACCACCTATAACAAAAATACTTCTTAGTTATTAAAATTTAACACTATACCGTTGATATTAGTATAACTTTCTTTTGATATAAGTATACCTCTCTTGTCATATTAGAAAATATAAGTTTCTTGTGATATTAGTATACCTCTCTTGTGATATTAGTATAAGTTTCTTGTGATATTAGTACATATAAGTTTCTTGTGATATTAGTATAACTTTCTTGTGATAATAGTACATATACGTTTCTTGTGATATTAGTATACCTCTCTTGTGATATTAGTATAAGTTTCTTGTGATATTAGTACATATAAGTTTCTTGTGATATTAGTATAAGTTTCTTGTGATATTAGTATAACTTTCTTGTGATAATAGTACATATACGTTTCTTGTGATATTAGTATACCTCTCTTGTGATATTAGTACATATAAGTTTCTATTGATATTAGTATACCTTTCTTGTGATGCGCGGCGTGTGCGATGTTGGCGAGCCAGGTGAGGCGGTGCAGCGGCTCCTGCGCCCACACGCACACGCGCCGCAGCGTGCCGCCGCCGCCGTCGCCATCGCAAGCCTGCAACATCATCAACAATTCAACATCATCACCTATATTACTTCTTACTGGTATAAAAACATTTTAACATAAAAATATAATTCGATTTTATTGAATAAACTTACCTGTGACTGAAGCAAGGCGATACTACGATAGTATTCCGTGAGCTCGTCGCGTATGGAAGACACAAGCCCTTCGCCCATAAGACCTGTACAATAAATTAAAGTCAAATTAAATCCATTTGTCCAGTGTGGTAGTCTGCTTGTTATCTGACAGTATTCAGCCGAACGCACAAAATGTGTGTAGTTTTCTAGCAGTATTCACGAGACTGGATTATCTTTACTCTTACTAACCTTGAGGCATGAGTCCAGAAGACGGGTCAATGACCTCCTTGAGCCGGTCGTGTAGGAAGCCGAGGTGCGCGATCCTGGAGTGCAGCGCCTGCGCGGGACGCGACGTGTTGAGCGAGCTGCGCACGCGCACGCCCGTCGCCGCCAGCACCGCGTCACGAACGTACGCACGCTCGTTTATGCTATCTGTAATGAATATAACAACCCATATTAAGTATAATGGACCGCGTTTGAGTCTAAATGAATGCGGAAAACTGAGCCATCTTAACTAACTTCTTAAATAAATTATTTTTGGAAGAAATCGCTCACAGCGATAAGGACGCCCATTTTTGTTTTAGTTTTAAGGTTGTATTGGTTGTTTCTGTTTTTGTGGTGTACAATAAAGTATATTCTATAATATTCTACATTTATTTCTGTGTTCATCTTGCAATCAGTCTTAGAAACTTTGAGCCGATGGGTTAAGTGAATTTGTAATTTGACGTGCAAGGTATTATTTCCATTGAAATAGACATATTTTATTCTTGGTCGAAAATATCTCGTCGCTTTGTGAGTCGGCGGGCGTATAGATCTATATCGCGTATAGATGGTTAGTTGACCGACTTGCCGTTTAGGGTGACTTTCTATGAGGCTAGAAAAAGTTACATTATTACTTAATTAATTATGATCTGCGCCGGGTAAGAGATTGCCAGCTTTTTCTTCTACAAGTTTGAACCACAGAGGTAATTTGTGTATGAGTTGGACCAATCTCATAGAAAATCCGCCAATTAGTCACACTCAAATAACATATCTGTAGTATTAGGATTACCTGTAGCTTTAAGAGCTATGTCCATATTGCTGACTTTTGATGGGAAGCTCTGATTGGAATCCTCTGGCTTAACGGCATTGCAGCCGACCCAGCTGGTTGAACTGCTCTTGCTTGTACTTGATGTTCCTCCCGAAATACCAGCTTCTGATTTCTAGATTAAACAAATTACTATCAATGACCCCGTATCAATTGATGTAGTTCATAGTGCTGGATAGTAATTTCTGTTTCATGTGCATTGTTGTTTTAAATAAATAAAATAAATTTTATTCTGAATCATTTACACAACAACATATATATAACAAATAAATGAGAATGACACTGACCATTTATTCTAAGTTCAACCTAGCTAAGCTCCTGATAGGAGAGTTAGCTTCTATTTTAGATAGCGAATTTTTTGTTCTTGAGTTATAAAATAACATGAAAAGTGGTATTGATTATTATATAAATAAATTACCTAAGCAAAAAATAAAATCTACTTACAGTAGTGGCAAGGTAAGGCACAGGAAACAGTTGTTGTGTTGACTCAGACTGTTGGGGGGTCTGAGATAGAGATAACATCAAAGCAAGCACTGAAACTCTTTGCTTTAAAATAAACTGTAACAACAATACCTTGATTAAAAATTATATAAAGTTGTATTGATGAAACATTTTTAGTATTGGTGATCCATTCTAACTGTAGATCTTAGCCCAGTTTCAGTATAGTCTGGCTGTTAGTCTCTGTATAAGTTTCAAAATTAAAAGATAATAATAATGAAGGTGACAATGTTTTCAGGTATGTCCAGTGGGTACTTACAGAGTTTCTGAGCTTAGCATAACACTCATTGAACTTGTCAGCATCTTTAGCTGATAGACTTTTCAGTCTAGCTTGAATCTTCTGACACAAGAGCCTCTCATCTTGCACAGAACGAGACTTGTCACCAAAGGATGATAAATAAGAAACAGCCAGTTCATAAGCCCCATCTAGAACATTAATATCACAGTTTGAACAAAAGTAAAGACATTATTTTATACACACACCCAAACTGGGACCATTTAATTAACTACTTGGTGCCTGCCGAAACCTTTACTTGTGTTTTTAAAAGTTATCTACACAGTATAATATAGCCTATAGCATTCCTCAATAAATGTACTAAACAACACTTAAATAACTTTTCAAATCTGACTAGGGGTTCCTAAGACAAACAAACAAACTCTTCATCTTCATAATTTTGTATACACAGAACTACAAGATCTTCGAGTTTATACACACTTACTATGCTTACAACTCTCCAACAGTTCTTTAAAATATTCCTGTATATTATTCATAAAGTAGCACAATAAAAAAAGTAGTAAACGCAAATTATTTGAAATTAATGAATGACATATTGATAAAATTAACAATTTTGAAATTGGAATTTGAATTTTTACCTGGATCAGCTGAAATTCCTGAACAAAGTTTACGAAGATTAGCAGTTATAGCACTAGAATTATCCATGTTTATAACAAATCGTCTGTATTATTCTTTCAATTTTGCTGTGTAGATAGGAAGCTGTGTTGAGCGCTGAAATTTTTGTGACGTTTTTGGCATCGCGTTTTAATTATTATATATTATGTGGTTATAAGTGGTCCTTTTATTTATTAATGAGCTTCATAATAAGCTGGTAATGTAGGTAGTAAGTAGTATAACGGAATTATGAATAAATATTATGGGAAGAGAGATAGTTAAACCTAATTAAAAATTAATTACAATACAATGCATGCCCACAACAAACGAAACAAACTTTTAAAATTTTGACATTGACTTTTCAATTTATTAATTATACTTGACACTGACACTGATATACTTGACGGACGTGGCCAGCCTTTAATTTAATTAATTAAACATTTATAAAGGCTCAGGCTCGTTCGCCATAATAAAAGAAGAAGAAGAAGAAAGGCTCAGGCTTATATTTCAAATGTTAATTACATTTGAAATATAAATCAAATACTCGGTAAACTAAATGGCGATCACCTATGTAACAACTTCTTATAAATTTATAAAATACTTGACTCTGGCTAATTGCGCTTATTTTAGTTAAACAATTATTTATTTACCTACAAGTTACAATTAAATTAATTTCGTTTACTAGCAAGGTATAGTAGTATATTGTTCATTTTACAGTAAAGTTTTCTATAACTTAATAATTAAACTTTAATCTCTACATTATTATGTGGTTCAAGAAGAAGCATAGACAGTGGCTAATAATAGAAAGATATGCCCAGCCAGACGTTTGTTCCTCAGAAGAACGAATCTATGGAATGGCCCTAACCACGAATACATCGTGTATACCTACACTAACATAAATTAGTGTTGTACGAGGTAGGTATATTATAATAATTTATCGATAGAGTTTGTTTTCAACTGAACTTTTTTTTATGATAATGTATTTATTGTAAATTGAAGTCCGTAAATATTAAATTATAGAATTAATTAATACAGTTATAAAACCAAGCAAAACAAAAAACATTTTAACTAGAACAAAAAAAAATAGGTACTTAAGTAGAACTCAAACTCAAACATTCGTTTAGTTATATTCTGTGGGCATATTAATTTAGTGAAAATGAACTTTTAACCTTATTTTAACTAGTTTGAGTTCTACTTAAAGTTCATTTTAACTAAATTAATATACCCACAGAATATAACTAAACGAATGAAAGACCTGAATAAGCCAAATGTTTTAGATAATTATAAAACACAATATACTTAATACAATATACTTACTTATATTTAGTATATTATTATATATCAAAATAATTTATATTTCAAAATAATATAATATTCTATAAAAAACCTAAAATCTAATCCGTCATTTCATTCTACGATTCATGCTATTCTGCAAAAACACAATATATAATCAACATTTATTCAAATTATCATGGTCTATAATTTTTTACCTAAGTCTAAAATCAAAATATCGATAACTCGTGCAATATACAAGAACACCACTATCGATGTAAACAAAACCAAAAAGTGACAGTAAATGATATCCAAAGTGACAGTAAATGATATCGAAGGCATCGAAGCAAGGCACGTGCATGACGTCACGGTAAATATTGGCAACCAAGCGAAACTGTGGTGTATATAGTTAGGCTCTTTTTAATTGCATACATTAGACAGAGATGTCATCATTTTTATTTTAGTCATCTTATAAACTAATTCCATAGACAATTTTGCAACAAATCTATTGGTAATAATCTAAGGTTTGTTCATTGTTCACGTTAGTTGAAATAGACTGAGCTCTACATGGCTCTACAAAGTAATTATAAATAAAATAACTTAGTAAATTTTATAATTGTGTATTTGTTTACCTTAATTTGAAGCTTTGATTTAGTTCACCGATGAACCCCAAATGCGAAGTAGCGAGAAATCGCGACGATAAACCCTTTGAGGGCATGGTTATAGATAGCTCAAAAACCCTTGAAAAATTGCAGTCAAGAAGTCCTTGCCCACGTTGTGGGAAATCCAGGATGTATTTCTGCTACACCTGCTTTTGCCCTGTTTCAGCACTACAAAATGAAATTCCTCTTTGCTCAGTAAGATGAATACAATGATACATTTTTTTATGAAACTTTTTGAATTAAACTTCTAAAAACTAGTCGCCTGTTTTCAGTTGCCAATTAAAGTTGACATAATCAAGCATAAAAGAGAAATTGATGGAAAAAGTACAGCAGCACATGCAGCAGTTTTAGCACCAAATGACGTCAAAGTTTACACTTATCCAAATATTCCTGAATATGATCATGATGGCCGTACTGTATTACTCTACCCTGGAGCGGAAGCTAAATCTGTTCCTGAACTATTCACAAGAAACCAAGGACCATCATATACTGACATTATGCTTTCACAGCTCCCAGCCGGATATAATGTAGGGACCCTTCAAACAAAGATTGTAAAAGAAAACAGTATGAAACAACTATTCCATGTTGAAAATTTGCCTATTGATAAAGTAGTCCTCATTGATAGTACTTGGAATCAAAGCAGGGGTATTTTCTGTGATGAAAGATTACAAAAGATGCCAAAAATTGTTTTACAAAATAGGCCATCACAATTTTGGAGACATCAGAAAGGCAGTCCAAGATGGTACCTTTCCACTGTTGAGGCTCTTCACCAGCTGATGTTGGAGCTGCATCTGTGTGCTTGGGGCTGCAGTGAAAATTATAAGGTGGATCTGGTAAAAGATTACCCAATTCATGGCCCAGAATATCATTCACAATGCAAACCTTATAAGGGGGAGTATGATAATTTATTATTCTTCTTCAAGTACATGTATGAGAAATTACATACACTTTATAGCCACGATGATTTACTAGCTTACAAAAGACCAATGTCTTAAAATAATATAAATTTTTTACTTATTTTACAGATTTGTTGTACATTAATAAGAAAGCAGTAATTTACAAAAAGTAACTTTTATTTTCCTTATTCATAACTAAATTACAGATAAGTAATAATAATAAGAGTAAATTCAGATATTCAAAGAATTAATTGTTTTGTAGAGATTTGTCAATATAGTCATGTCATCATCTTTGTATATCTAAATTAACTTACCTAATTTAAAATAAAATACGAACTCATTAGGTACAATAGATTCTATGTGCCTATGTTAGTACTAAGATATTCAGTAACAAGTTATAATAATTACAAATTAGATATCTAATTATTAGCAATTCAATAGATACAATTTTGAACTCTTGATGCAAATTGGATAAAATAGTTCATAAAATAATAAAAAATCCAACTAAAAAGGTCTACAAATCTCAGAGTTTGCGAAGATCAAGGACAAATACACTGCCATCACTAGCACTGGCACCAACTTTTGTGCCTCTGGAATTCCAACAAACTTCAAAAATGCCCCCAGTACCCTTGTAAGAGTGCACCAGACTTCCTGTCTGAGTAGACCATATGTGTACACATTTATCAAATGACCCACTAGCCAAAAATTTACCATCAGGGGAGAATGCCACACTGTAAACTGGTTCTGTGTGTTTAGTTAGTGTGTGAATGCAAACACCTCTTTCAACATCCCATAATCTGACAGTAGAATCAAAAGAAGCACTAGCAAGAATCAAATTCATATTGGGATTCTGGGTTCCTGGACCAGTAGGTGACCACTTGATGGTGTAGATTTCCTTTGAGTGAGCTTGCAAGTCATGCACACAAGTATCTTGGTTCATTGACCAAATCTTCAATGTCATATCATCAGAGCATGATGCCAGTAGTTTTCCTTGAGGGTCCCACTTGATGGCATTCACTTCATTCTGAAACAATAAAATATGCATAAGAATAACTGATTTAAGTCTAGTTGATCCTATCTGACTCCATAGATACATACAGTGTGCCCTTGGAAGCTCTTGATAGGTTTATCTGCATTTAATTTGCAGACATGAATGCATTGATCAGTAGAGCAAGATGCAAATGAGGTATTGGTTTGCCAATCAACATCTAGAGCTGGAGCCATATGGAATGAGAACTGTTGGGTGCATTGGCCTGTTGATGCATCCCATATAATTGTTGTTTTATCCACCTGCAAAATTCAAAATAAATTAGCATTTTTAGAGAATATGGTTTAAGGAATCTTTGCAGCCGTAAATGGTAGTACTTACTCCTGCACTCAAAATAAAGTTTCCTCTTTTATTCCACTTCAATGCAAATATAGGACCTTTATGTTGCCCAAGGGTGGATGCCAAAACTCCATCAGTGGTCCAGATTCTGGCATATCCATCATATGATCCTGTTGCTAACAAGTTTCCATCACACTGAAAAATGGGCATAATTTTTTATTACATACAAACTCCGTAAATATGTATTTACTACTTGGCTATGACCTATAGAAGAACTTACATTCCAGTCTAATGATGTGACGTCTTTGTTGCTGGGTACTTCTGCACCACCTTTTTGTATGCAATGCCTGAGTACTAACTGATTTGGAGCAGTAGCTGGGTTGTCTGACATATCCCATATTCTGAAACAATACATTTAATTAATACTTTGTAGCATTTTTAAGATTAGTGGGATCTATTAGGTGTGCCCGAGAATCAACTGCAGGACTTTAGTAGGATCTTAATTAATAGTGTAATTTATTATTATGTGTTTAAAATATATGTACCTTGCTGTGCTGTCACCTGATCCACTAGCAAGTAAATCAGTACTAGGATTCCAGGCACAGATGAATACTTCTGATTCATGTCCACGGAGAATGGTTGCTTTGCTGGCGGGTATTTCTATTGAAGTATCCACTTCCATGTTCTCAGCTGGAGTACTGGGAGTTACAGTGGTTGTGCTCGCGCTGGTTGTAGGTGTTGTAATGGCAGCTGTGGTAGCACTACATGTTGTAACCTGTGAACAATCAATATAATTATTTGCAATTGGAATATAATGTCACCTCTGGTGACTCAAGCATCTCACTCCTTTAGTTTTCACAAAAGTCATGGCTCATGACTATAGGTATTAGTCCAGGAGCCATGGAACATGGTTAGCACTTGTTTACTATCAAGTGTAGTGAGTAGCTTCGTTTCGATAAGACACCCAAAAATATCCTATACCCAACTCTCGATTGTGGGAGCTAACAGAGATATCAAGGATTAAATACATTAAGGAAATTGTTAGCTCTTTAATGCCATGGGGCTAGATGTTGCTGTGTGAATTGTTCAGCAATATTTATTTATTTAATATGTGATTCAAATTTTAAACTCATAAAATTACATACACTCACATCAACTCCATTTTGCTCACTTCCTGAGCTAGGTTCTGCTTTGATGGCCTGTTTCTGGGCATTATTATTTTGTCTGGCAGCTACAATATCTGGGGTGACTGCATCAATTAAACTGAGACTCTCAGTGAGTCTTGTTTCAGTACCTGGAAAAAGCCAATAAATAAAATATAAATACATAATACCATATTTTAATATATGTAATAAAACATATATACTTTTTGTTAAAATGTAACTGTCTTACCATCTTCTCCGATTATAATTTCCGCTTCTGTGTATTGCAATCCTTTCTGTAGAATATTCAGAAGTGCAGCAGGTGGTACTAACGCTGCATTGATATTGGTTTGTGAGATATGGGATTCTATGCCAAATGTGTATGCAGAGTGGTGAAATCCTGAAAAAGTTATTGTTAGTTAATGGAACAAAACACTGTCTAATAAACATTATGTGCAGTTTATATGTAATTTCAGGCAACATATAATGCAGAATATTTCAATTTTATTATTCTGTGTGAAAGAAAATTACTGTAGCTGAGCTAGCAACACTATTTTTCTGCCACACAGAACTAATTATGACTTATTTGTTTGAGCTGTTTAACTAATCTAAAATATATTATGTTGTTACCTTCTTTTCTGTTATTGGATTTAAGCATAGAAATGTTTAAGGCATCAGTGCCTGTTGTATTGACAACTTTTATGAAATTTTTCTGTAAATCATAATAGTCTTAGGTGTACTTTTACAGGTTTTTGTAATAAATAGAAGCATAGAGTCTTCTCTATGCTTCTATTTCTACTTTTACTTTTTGTGATTCACTCTTGTGAATCACACTAACAAAACCACATAACATAAGTTTATAGTAATAGGGCTTCGTTGGCGGCTAGCAAGCGCAGTAACAGTAAGTTCAATGAACTGTATGTAATGTTTAATTATTCTTAGGCCATACCTGACTCTTGTAAATACCGGTAAACG
Source organism: Chloroclystis v-ata (assembly GCA_963691955.1). NCBI lineage: Eukaryota > Metazoa > Arthropoda > Insecta > Lepidoptera > Geometridae > Chloroclystis > Chloroclystis v-ata. The sequence goes on from OY829905.1 coordinate 12,747,044, forward strand.
AGGAAGTTCACCTCATCACTAGAAAAACTCATTTTTGGAGTTTTTGATTATTCATAGGCACAAATTTAAGATTATTTTCCGAAAAATGAGACAACAACCTCTGCCAGACTCTGTCTTCGCTTGCTTCATGAATGAATGAATGACTGAATGCATAGGAATACGTCCCCACAGACCAGACGAAGAAAACATTTTTTTCTTTTTTTTTATTATCTAGCTTTCAGCCCAATACTTCATTGGTATACTAGGTATTTGCATTCCCGTGGTAAAAAGTATCATTCAAATTCAAATTCTTTATTTTATCACACAATGTAACATAACAGTTATGTCTTTTTCCTGATTCTAAGCTACCTCTCCACTAATTTCAGCCAAATCAGTGATACCGTTCTCAAGTTATAATTATTGTAATTAACAAAACTTTCTATTAGATAAATAAATTTATTTTACTTTTTCTGTGTACGTCCGTCGTTGATGGACGGTCTCCATCCAGCCATTCCTAAGAACAAGAAAAATCTTTATGTACCTCCATGAGGCATACATTTTGCATAGACGAGTATTTTTGTAACAATCATAGAAAGAAGATGACGGAAGGTGTCTAGTCTATCGCAATCACAGAACACTATTACTCCTGGATCGCAATCTCAGAAGAAGTTATCTAAGATCGCAATGAATGGAGTAGGAATAGTTTATTGTTTATCGGTGTCTCAGTGAAATTCTTCTGAGAGGTGTGGAGTTGTGGACGGCGTTTAATTTTTTGACATCTCAATCAATCTTTCTGAAATAGATTCTCAATCATTCGTTCCTTCACCAGTGAATTCAAGTTACGTCAAAGTGATTAGAAGGAAAATTAATTTCTGTGATTTTATTGTGAAAAATACTTTTGGATTGCGGTTTTGTTAACAATAAAGGTAATTATTTTAGGTTTTAGTTATTACGTTAGTCTGATTCTTTCTATCAGGTCTAGGATATCAAGAAAACTCCGGTCTTGTTTGGTATAATGACGCCATTTTGTCGCGCCGGCTGATCTATGAATTATTATTTTACGATCAATTTCTGTGGGTAGGGCATATGCTGTAATTATTTATTTATAGAAGACGACTAGTGAAAGTAATTACTTCAGATTACTTTGCGTTTTTAACCACATTATTCGATTGTGTAAAGTAGCATTAACATTACACAGGATGCGTATGTTGATTGATTTGTGTCGCACCCAAAATGCCGAAAATATTTCATAGATCCTGTAACAATTTATTTTCTTCGGTAACTGAATAACAACTTGTTTAGATATTTTTTTGTTAATGGTTGAGAGTATATTACTCTTCTCCATGATAATTTTCAGTTGTTGTTATTCAAGGGCTCTATGCAGTGTTATTATTACTCTGATATCTTTTTGTCTGTAGCTGTCTTTTTTCTTACAATCTTTGAATGACCTTTAGTGCAATTTGTTTTGATTTTTTTTCTTATAATCTCTTTGTGATTTTATTATTGTATTATTTCTTGATCATTGCTTCCATTCATTTGTATCTACTCAGTTGTTAAAAAAAGATTTTTTTGGATAATATTTGTATTTATGTTAGTCCGTAAAGTATGTGTTTAGGGGTTTAGAATTCGTTTTTAACATCATTTACTATTTTATGTTGACGGAAATAAATATTAAATTATTTTTAATTATTAATATTCTTGCCTAGAAACTATAGATCTGTAGATAATTGGAATCATTGTAATGTAATATGGCGACTAAGTAATGTTTCAACCTTTTGTTGCAGTAGAGGCGATGTGTAATCAGATTTTAAAATAATGACTATATCCATGAAAGAACAAGAGCTGATGCCTGGGGAGGTAAGTCATTATGAATTCTCTTTAATTCTTATTAATTCTTTTGGGCTTACTAAATTAAATATGTAAATTTATTTATTTTGTTTAGATGACCTTCCCCGAAGGCAAATTAAAGGCCTTAGAAGAAAAGATATCACATCCCAGATGGGTTGTCCCAGTTTTGCCAGAGCAAGAATTAGAAGCTCTTTTAGTAGCTAGCACTGAACTAGCTCTCAAAGGTATGTATTACACTATCCATCCTTTGTTACACACATAAATAAGCATACATGCTATTTTTAAAAACCTTGAATTATCTTTGTTTTTATGTTTGGAAATATCTACTACACATATCACACGTTGAAACAATATTTATTTAATTTATTATTGTGAACAGGGGAAGATGTCAACAACTTGGCCTGTCAAAGATTTTACAATGATGCATTGACACTATCATTCACAAAAATACTGACTGATGATGCAGTTTCATCTTGGAAAAATAACATACAACAATGTGTTCGCACAAACTGTGAAAAGCTGGTCAGACTGTGTGCGATGAAGATGGATGACCCCAGATTTTTAAACTTACTGTCTATGGCCCTCAACCCAGGCAACAAGTACATAAGTATTCTGTTATATATGATATTATAAATTCTTTTGTGAAATCTAATTAATACAGAGATTGATCATTCAATTAATTGTGCTTTACTAGTTCAGTTTAGTTAATGTTTCCATTGTAATTGCAGATTTCACATATTCAATGCATCACGCACCTCAGAAGGTTTATCTGTGACATCAGTCAGCTCTCCTGCTGGTCAGGGCTCTCAGGAAGAAGTATTTGCCAGGTCTCATGACCATCGCTCCCCTAGAGGATGGCTGGTCCACCTTATCAATATGTAAGTTCTTCTTTTTACTTACCCTTTGATATCATAAATTTAAAAAGTAGAATAAATGTTTGCTTGTCTTACACATCAAAATTGATTTTTATTAAATTAAATATTTTATGTATCAGAATAACATCAATAAGAATTTTACAATGGGAAAATATATTCCTGGGCAAGGCCAAATTAGTATGAAATAGGAACAGCTCTTCAATTCACTAAGTTACAATTTTACTTATGTAACATAGTTAATTTATAACTATAAAAGGAGGCAGGTAAATATTGTTTGTAAACAAGTATTATTCAGTAAGCATTTATTTAACAGATTTGGGCAACATGGGGGATTTTTGAGATTGCGGGAGAGATTTGAAGCTATCATGGGTGGATTGAAGCCGGATCTCACTGATTCTATAAATTCCATGGAAAAGGTTGCTACAGATACAACAGAAAAAGAATCTGAAGAAGAAAAAACGGAGACAGTATTAGAAACTATTGAATGTGTGCCAATGATAGCTGAAAACACTGATGTAAGTACAAAAATATATGCATCTGTACCATATCTTATGTATTTTATTCAGTATTTTGTTTGATAATATGATTTGCAGAATATATTATTGGGCCTTACATTTCAGCTTATCCCTCCTCGTCCTGAGCCCTCATCAATGGAACAATCAATGACAGGGGAGTCTCGTGTGACAGCGGTATGGCAACTTCTAAAGCCCATTGGTCTCTGCCATGATCTTCTTACAACTCACACAGTTATTACATACCTATCTCCTGTACTGGTAAGTTAAAAATATCAACAACCAAAAAAAAGCATGTGGAAAAATACAGCCAATCTGATTATAGCCGCAAGCCTGATTGTAGATAGCAATAATATAAAAAAAACCTTATAAAAATCAGCTACAGTATAAATTCTAATCACTTTTTCTAGGAATGCATACCAACCCTGTTGGAAAGTTTAACCGATGAAGAACTCAAGAAGGAAGCTCGGAAGAGTGAAAATAAGACTGATGCCGTATCATGTTTGATTCGTGCGTGTAAATACGCATCGATAAAGACTTCTTTTCATCACACACTGCTCAAATGTAAGTAGTAGTAGCTTGTCATTTTGAACTGTGTATGATTATGAAATAACTTTAAGATAATCACATTTTGTGAAAGTTAACATAAATATGATAAAGATGTTCCTTTTTTAGTTTAGAAAATATTTTCGAAACTTCAAATAAATTATAATACGCTTGGTTGGTCTCTACATGAAAACTTATTTGTAATTCGAAGCATTTGTAAGAAAAATATAATTATAACCGCTCAATGTACAAAGAGCTTAACAAAAGAAACGGCGTTAGATCAAATTATGTCGCTTTCGAAACTCTCACCACAGCAGATAAATTCGAACTGATTTCAGTTAAGCGATATAATTTTTTCTAACGCAGTTTCTTTAGATGAATGAGAGATTATGTATTGTGTTTTGTCCTGTGACCACATGAAGAGAAGACGCATCGGGTCGGTTGCAGACCCTGTAGCTGCCAAGGGGCGCGTTGAGCCGCTCTCCGCCCCTCGGCTCCTACAGCGCCTGGGGCCGACCCCTCATCACAACGCTGCACCATCGTCATCTGTTCTCGTTACGCACTACCTCTGTGTAATCGCTTTTGTGTTTCAATGTTGATTTATGTAACCAATTTTATAGCTTTCCGCCCGCGGCTTCGCCCGCATTATGTTACATTTAAAAAAAAAAGTACCCTATGTCCTTCTCCCGGTTCTAAGCTGCCTCCCCGCCAAGTTTCAGCCAAATCGATTCAACCGTTCTCGAGTTATAAGTGAAGTAACTTACACGACTTTCTTTTATATATAAGAGAAGATTTGTTATTTTATAGTGATCGACTCTCACTTAAGTTTTCTAAAATCTAAATTATAAGAAAGTGGTATGGGAAAAATTACAAGATCACAACACAACCAATCAGTGCTATGGTATGGGATAAATTTAAGCTCTTACGTAACTCCTCCTTCAGGCTAAACTGGGTGGCGTGGGTTCGACTCCCACTCGAGGATCAAGGTAACGTTGTGATCTTGTAATTTTTCCCTGAACATTTTCGAATAATTAAATTTACTTGAACTTTTATGAATTTGTAAACCATTCAAACAATTTTTATTTCGTATGTCTGGTGTTTAATTTTAAGCAGTATTACTTTTTATGTATGACTTGGTACTTTTTATATACGACTTTATGTGAAATGGACTGAAAGTTTTAAGTGCAACAGAAGTCGAAACTTGCAAGCTTCGTCCTACATAAAAACGCTTTTTCAGCTCTGGAAATGTTTCGTCTTAAAATGATATTACGATTGCTACAAATGTCTTCATTCAATGGGAAAATGTCGGCTCTAAACGAAATCAACCAACTTATCGCTACTTTCTCCCAACAACCGAAACCAGAGTGGCTCACACCTGCAGTAATTACTGTAAGTTAACAAATTAACCTTTGAGTATTTATATTTAACATTAAATACGGTTTTTGTGTATGCTATTAAGTTTTATAAAATCACGGAATTTGTTTTAGACATGGATCCGGGAGAATAATGTTGTTGACATCGTTCTTCGCGATTCACTCCATCAGCCTCAATACGTAGATAGACTGGAGAAAATGCTTAGATTCTTGATCAAAGAGAATTCACTGACTCTGGACGATTTAGACGCAATATGGAAAGCTCAGCATGGAAAACATGAGGCTATTGTCAAGAATCTACACGATCTACTGGCAAAATTAGCTTGGGATTTCACTCCTGATCAGCTAGATCACCTTTTTGACTGTTTTAAAGTAAGCCACTTTTCCCTATATGTTTCCTGTATTATAGTGGTATAGTGTTTAGTAACGGTTTTGTATTTTAGGCTAGCTGGGCAACATGCAACAAAAAACAAAGCGATAAACTTCTTGAAGTTATAAGAAGGCTCGCGGAAGACGATAAAGATGGAGTAATGGCGAACAAAGTTTTGGTACTGTTTTGGAACCTATCGCATTCAGAAGAAGCTTCCACGGATATCATGGATATGGCTTTATCCAATCTTGTAAAGATTCTAGACTACAGCTGCAGTCAAGACCGTGACACACAAAAAACTATTTGGCTAGATAAATGCGTTGAAGAGTTGAAGGCTAGAGAGAAATGGGTGTTGCCTGCGTTGAAAATGTTGAGAGATATCTGCTGTTTGTACGAGTCCGGAGGCGGCAGCGGCGTGCGGCCCCACGTCACGAGGCAGGAACTCATCGACCGACTGCAAACGCAGCATTCCCTAGTCATTTTGGTCACTAATTCCTTGACATGTTATATGGAAGGCGTTAGAAACAAACTGAATGGTAATATCTGCTAAATAACCATCTTAATCTCTATCCTAAATAATTATCCCTTATTACTTTATATTGTTTCAGAGGAGGGGTCGATAGATTGGGATAACTGGCTAACGGATGGTAGATATCCCCACGCTGCTCAAGTTCACGAGCGATTAAGTTTTCTGAGATTTCTGCTGAAAGACGGACAGCTGTGGCTGTGTGCCGAACAGGTTTGTAAATAGACTTAAGGAAACTGTATTCCAAGTACAATTTAATGTTTAAGATATTATGTTTTGAACTTCTTCTAGGCCAAACAGATCTGGGTGTGTCTTGCTGAACAACCAGCGCATTTGGGGGACCGTGAAGCCTGTTTCCGGTGGTTCGGCAAACTGATGGGTGATGAGCCCGATTTGGATCCTAATGTGAATTTGCATTTCTTTCGGCGTAATATTATGACGCTGCCACCGAATTTGCTGACTCACTCCGGTATCAAATGCTTTGAAAAGTATGTATTCGTTATATACAAATGAATATTCATTACACGGACCACATTTATTTATTTTTGTCTGATGGTTGCAGGTTCTTCAAAGCTGTTAATTCCAAAGAAGGAAAACTGAAAGCGAGACGACGAAGTTTTCAATTGAATGATGCTGATCTCATAGGCTTAGATTATTTATGGAGGGTATGACTTTTTAAATAGAAACTTAAAATAATTGCTCATTAATAAGTTACTTTTTAATTAAGCATTTCTTATCTTGTAGGTGATAACTGAATGTGATGACGAGATATCCCTGCGAGGCATTGAGCTCCTGCGAGAAGTGTGCACTTGCCCGGGACCACAGTTATCGCCATCGCACCATTACGAAACTTTTCTCACACAGTGCTTTGCCCGATTGCAACGATTGCAGAAGGAAATGGAACAACAAGAAGGTATTGTATCAAATCTGAGCGAGCTAAAATAGGTCATGTAACCGACTTCAAAATAAGGAGGTTCCTAAGTATTTAACTGTATTTTTTAGTGTTAGGTTAAATCGGATTTTTGGATTGGGTGAACCGATTTAAATGATTCTTTTTTATTTGAAAGTCCTAGTGTTCCTATTGTTATTTGCTCTAGTTCTGACAATTGCATCAAAACCATTTTTTAAATCTTTTATTCGGCGGCTTGAAGTCGGTTTTGTTCGTGATGGGATAATGTTTTAAATACTTAAAATAATTTATTTTCTTTATTTTTAGATGGCTCAGAAGGTTGTATTAAAATGTGTCGAGTTATTCGTGCCATACAAGAGTACATAAACGAATGTGATAGAAGATACTCTTCAGATCGGCAGATTCTGCCCGTATATAGGTCAGCGCGGGGCCGGCAGTGCGTCATAGTCGTCAGAATGAACTTTCAAACGGGACAGAAGCAAATTGAGGATATTGAGCTTATTTCGCACTCGAATGAAACTCTATACTCGCTTCGGCATATGATTCAAAGAAGGTATTTACTGCATCTGCATAAATCTAAACTTACGAGATAATTTTCATGAAAATAATTTAGCTCCAATCTTTTTTAGGGTTCCGTAGCCAAATGGCAAAAACGGAACCCTTATAGATTCGTGATGTCCGTCCGTCCGTCCGTCCGTCCGTCCGTCCGTCCGTCCGTCCGTCCGTCTGTCCGTCCGTATGTCACAGCCGTTTTTCTCGGAAACTATAAGAGCTATAACGTTGAAATTTGGTGAGTAGATGTATTCTGTTAACCGCACTAAGATTTCAGAAAATAATTGAAAAAAAAATCATAAAATTTGGGGGTCCCCATACATAGGACTGAAATTTAAAAACTTTTTTTTAATCCAACCCATACGTGTGGGGTATCTATGAATAGGTCTTCTAAAATCATAACAATGTTTCTAAAACCATTTAATTCTAAACTTAATAGTTTGGACGTGAGACTCTTCCAAAGTGGAAAACAGAGTGTCCCCCCCCCTCTAATTTCTAAACTAAGAGGATGATAAATCTAGAAAAAATATATATTATACATAACCATAAAAACTAACAACGAAAATTAGTTTGAACGAAATCTATCAAGTAGTTTTTTTATAATACGTCATAAACTATTTCATATAAACAATTGCTGCGGAAGCCTACATGGGCGAGTCCGACTCGCACTTGGCCACTTTTTGTATTTTTTCTTTTACTTTATACGTCTTTGTGTTTCAGAATAAAAGGCATCATAGAGAGCTCAACAAAAGTAGAAATGTACATCAACAAATTAGAACTGTTTGCAAATGGGGAACAGTTGGATTCTAGTCAAGATAGAAAGATACTTTCGCAAGTTCCTCTTCGTGATAAGTCTGTGATTATTGCTAAGGTATTTATGATGACATTTCCACACATGAATTTTCTTATTGTATATCCCTTTACGACTTGCTTATAATAATGTTCTTTAGTCAGCCAAATATCTTGCTATCATTGTAAAAATTTTTTGGCTGCCACAATAAAGATATAATAGCCCATTCGTGTGGGTGTTAACCACTGATTAGGCCTATTCAGTCCAATTTAAGCTAAGCCGATTTCACCCCAACAAATAATTAATTGTCTGATTCTTAAAAAAAATTTTTTATCAATAATTAGGACGGTAAAAATGTACCATCATATCTCTTAATACGACGTAATATGGGTTGTTATAATAATGTTTTTGTGATAGGTGTATGACGGTCAAGTGTGTGGTAGCGGCGGCTGCGGGTCCTCCAACGACACTAGCAGTGACTCCAGCACGTCCGCGCCGCCTCTCTCCGCCGTTACCGAGTATGCTCTACCGGGTGTGGTAAGTCTACTACTAATACATTATCCAATATTACATATTCTAGCACGGGGGTTTCCGAACTTACTTTGTCTACTGCGTACCTACTGGGCAGTAGACACCGATTATTTTTATTAATCTTGGTGAATACATGACATTTTTGAAAAAAAAAAAAAATATCTTTGATTATACTAAAATGGCCACTTTTGACAATACTTCAAAGTTCGTTTAATTCTTGTGTGATAAATGTATAAATTAAAGATTTAACTTGGTTTTAACTGTAGCTTAAATACTTGCCATAAAATTCCCAGTAAAATAAACCGTAAATTTTCAGCTTTTCGCACAAGGTTCATGGTATTTGCCGTTTGTGTTGCTGCTCGAACACATCGGCATTACAAAGGGATACGACCAGTTGACTGAAGCTGCCCATTTGCTCTCGCAAATCTGCCCGCCTCACAAACTCACTGTGGAAAAACTGACAGAAGCTTTGATGAGCAAAGAAGATTCAAAGTTGAGGGATTTATTGTACGGTCCTGAACCTCCCACTGTTGCCTACAATATGCAGGTATAGAGAATTAAAATATAGGGTTCTTGTAAAAATATCTAATTAATAATACACTTTACATACTAACACATGTTTTTTCTAGGTTTTATACAGTATTATAATGCCGGCTGTAGATACGAAACTAGATCGAAACCGCAGTTTTCAACTAGCATGTGTGAAAAAGGCTCCACTTTTGGTCAAATGTTTATGTGATCCGGAATTCTTGAAAGGTGCTGCTCCACATACCAGAAGGTAAGGTTTTTATTATTAATATATTAAAGATATTTATTTCAAATAAAATATGAATAGTTGTATAGATTTTTATCTTTCTTTTCAGGGTATGTTTTTTGGCTTTGGTCAGATTGGCAAAGCTAATCCTATTCACGTTGGGACATTTGTATGAACATATCTCTCCAAGCCTTGATGAAGATAATTCTGAATTCAGGTAACTTTCTAAACAAAGTTTCAAGTTTTAATATCTATTGAGTGTTTCTTTAACCGCCAGTTACCTTTCAGATTGGATGTATCGATACTGCGTGAAGCACTGCAGACGGTGCCAAATCAAAGTTACGAGCTATTACTAAAAGGCGTTGCTGAATCGCTGGCAACTATTTTAGCTGAACAGGTAATATAACTACAGATCCACCAATGAAATCTCCATATAAAATACTTACTTACACTCTTAGCTATTTCCCAATAACGTTTCTTTCGCTTATTATTTTATTTCAGCCATAGTTGTTGCACTGCAGGGCAAAGGTGTCCCTATCCCCTTTCCATGTAATGTATCACGATCTTGTGCTATTGTGGACCAAACTACCTATCAAGGTCCGCCGCCTAGTCCTAGGTCTGCCGCGGCGTCTAAATCCCAATTTGTTATCGTGATTTCCCCCATTCGCTTACATTTCATATTGATTGATTTGATTGATTCTTTCAGGTTGTAGCTGATTCCCGTGAAAGCGAGTCTACTACCAATAGGTTTTGGCGCGTCCCCACCGCCAACACAGCCCGTGCGTTGTACACCCTAGCTTACACAGTCGCACAACCAAACGAATACAACGGAATGATCCATCCCGATGATGTTGTATGTAAGTGTTATCCTAAACTACCCGCAATTTTGAGTAAAATATATTTTTTGTTTATTGTTTATATTTTTCGACAGTGGTTCGCGAATGCATGGAGGTCGTCACTATATGTACGGCGCTAAGTGGATGTCGGTTAGAAACGTTGCTGAATGAGTCGTGGTGGCAAGACACGGCTCTCTACTTGATGATTGACTGCAATAATGCTGCGGTGAGATATCAATACATTTTTGATAAAAGCATATTATTATGCGGTATTCTTTTTGATGAAAATTATGTTTGTAAGGTGGAATTATTGCTCTAGAAGTAAATACCATGGATAATGTGCAAATTAATCTTATTTAAATGCCCGAGTTTTAATTTATATGTATTGTTTGCTCTGGACTACGAAAGATTTGTTCCTGGTCTGTTTTATGTAAGGTACTAGCACTGTACCCTCTACGCAATAAACCCGCTAATCCCTCCCTCACAGGCAGAGCGACTTTTGCTCTACAGAGACTATTCTCTTATTAATAAGCCTCCATCATTACAGGTTAGGGTAGCGTCAGCAGAACAAGTGCTAACAATGTGCGCTTGGGGCGGCGGAGGCGGGGCGCGCGCCGCTCTCCGCGCGCTAGGCGAGGCCGGTAAATATTTCAATATTTATGTCATTTATTTAAATAAAAAAAAAAGATGTTACAAAACATTTTCGCGAGTTACACATTTAATTTTATAAGAAGGGAAATTACTTTCTCACGTATTTAGTTAACCCTCGACGTTTTGACTTAATCAAGAGAAGTCTGTATCAGGAGAAGTGAGCGCTCCGACATGATCCGTCTCCTCGCTACTCGAAACATCGAGTTTATTGACTCCGCTATAAATACGTTAGTAATTCCCGTTTATTAAACGAACCCTTAAGATTTATTGGACAATTCACTTAATACAATGAATTAACTGTTTAGGTACTGACGACAGCACGGTGGAGGGCGCGGGTGCCATCGCCGCGGGCGGCGCGCGGCTGCAGCGGAACGCGAGGAACGCACAGCAGTTCCTGCAGCTGCTGTGTAGACTGGTGGCGCTGGCTGGGCCCACGTCACGGACGCTCAACGACCTCGCGCTTGAAGTGAGTGTGAAGAGAATTAGGTCTTAGTGTACAAAATACATTACATTGTTCATTTTGCAACCTGCATAGTGCACTGGCTAACTTAGCCACTAGTAAAATACTTCCAGATAGATGTTTTAGATCTGCTTTAAAATATTATTCTGACTTATTTTACTGGTCCACATTTTTACAAGTTTTGCTCCCCTTCTCCCACTTCTCCCCTTTATCCGTGCCGTTAAATTGCCTAAACAAACTTGCCATTTGTTGTATGTTATACAATGAATATATCTTCTATTTTCAGGTCGCATGGCTGAGAAGCGTAAAGAATAATCCCGAAACCTTAGACGACACATTATTGGAAGGTCACCTAAACTTAACCAAAGAAATGTTCTCCCACGTATCTGCACAAGTCAAGTACCAGTATGGAGCACATCCAGATCACAAGGACAGTGGTCTTATCAAGGTTTGTTCATTGTGTTTAAGAATTACAGCAAGACGGCAAGGGTAACCTAGAAAGTTGGAGACAACAGCCTCACGCATTTCACTTTGTATGCGTTTTGATGTCTAGATAATAAAAATAATTATTATTCTTTGGTACGATTTGATTGGTTCGCAGTTAATGCAGCGTCCGTAATTCTAATTCTGCGGAACTAAGATTTGCATTGACATCCCCCTTGGTATTGTTTCGACTGTAATAACTGGAATAAAGGCCTATATCCAGCTGTAGATGTCCAACGGCTGAAATGATCAGATGATTAACTGATGTGATGCTTTGAAAAAGGAAGCAGTTTGTAAATTATCGTGTATCAACTAATTACAATACTTACAATTGAACAGGAAATAATGACGGAGTTCCTGTGGCCGTACTCGTGGGCGTGGTGCCGCATGGGGTCTGACGGCGACGGCGCGGGCGCGGCCGCCGACGTGGAGCCGCCGGCGCCGCTGTGCCGCTCGCCGGGCTCCGCGGCCGCCGCCTCCGACCTCGTGCTGGCGCTCGTGCACGGCTGCGTGCCCAACATGGCCGCACTCGTCACTCTCATTGAGAAGATGTTCTACAGTGGTATGTTATGTTGCCAATACCATACATGTATAGATGATCTAATCTTAAAATGAACTCCCCTCCACAAAACCGTGATAATTTCAACGTGTGAGAGGAAATACGTATTGCATCAGTATACTTGTGTGCGTGCTACAACTTTACTGTAAACATGGACTCATCCGCGCACTGCGTTGTCAATAAGTTGTGCGACCAATCCCGTGTAGGCATTTGTATGGCGGGGAGCGCGCTCTTTGTTTGAGTGACACGTCCGTTCAGTCGCGCGTTCGGCTCATTAATGCCGAAGTTGGCCGACAGATCCAGCCTTTCTCTCATAGTGACACCGTGAAGGCTAGACATTTGGCGTTCGTTGACATCGTTAGTCAAAAAGTACAAAATGTATGGATTTGACATAAACCTATTATCATTATGGTCTAAGCTATTGCCACATGTCTATGGGGCCCGTTTGTTTATATAACCTGCGCAATTAAAAGTGAATTCTGTAAATGGCGGCGGGTAGGTATGGTACGGTTGGCAAAACAATTTCTCAAACAGGCCGGCGTCACGACGAATTTCCCATACAAACATAATACCAAAATTATTTGTAATTCGAGCATATTTCCACGGTATTATTGTATTATTATTATCTAAATAGTATTTTTATCTAGGTCCCTACAGAGTTTTTTTTACAAAATACTTATTTTAAATGAAATTATTTTTTTAGTAAAGTAAAGTAAAGAGTTTAAACAACTTTGCGTTATAAACCCGGCGCTTTTATAAAGGTCCTCAATGTGATCATTCATACGAACGCTTTTAAATCACTTTCGTCTCGTCCCTCGCTTTAGAAAGCCGTGGGAATTCTTTTTTGCTAAATAACTAGCTATAGCGATTTGTGTTGCTAGAAGAAGAAAGAAAAAAAGGACATTCTGGGTACATCCTCTGAATGAACAGAGATACTTAAAATAACAGTTTGTGACACTATACGAAGATTCGACAAGTATACAAGATTTGACGAATTATTGGAATATTTCTACTAATACTCATCGTACTAATCGCAGCGCCGGCGTTTTTTTAATAGTGTAAATAATAATAAAAAGTTTCATACGGCCTATTACCAGCACTTTTCGTTGAAAATGCAACACTGCTTGATAAAAAAGCGTCGCGTTCTAAAATCGCCGACGTGTGAACACGTACTTGGGTATGCCTAAAACGTTCAAATAGAACATAATTATTATGTTCTATTTGAACGCTTTTTTAACGGACGTTAAAAAAGCTCTCGTGCGAATTAGGCCTGACTGACTATTTTTTTGTAGCGCGTACTTCACTGTGTGAGTATAGACAGCGATAGAGAGTGAGCGAGAACGCATGCGAGCGGACGCCATTTATAATTCGCTTCTATATGTGCGCAGGTTATACGTCATTGAACATCCAATGACAAAGATCAATTTATGTGTGTTGTATCTATACACCTTTTTGCATGTACGTGTAACCGCGGTGGAGGGGCGTTCAGTTTAAAAATGGTTTTACTATACATAGTTAGATTCGCCCCTACACCAAAAACTGTGTCGTTGTCTTTGACAAAACATACATAAACAAGCATACTGTGAAAATAGTGTCATCTCTTTTTCTCCCACGATATTAGCAAATACTACTATATTTTTCGTTTGATTCCAACTGCGCTAACTAGCTCACCTTAAATTGGCAACAAAACGGGCGCGGACTCACTATGGAAAGGGCCTATCTAACTATTTACATCTATGGCCAATACACTGCCCCAGCATGCCGGTTCACACCCCAGAGTAGATACAGACGTGTCTTATGGGCACTGATAGTGTTATAAACATTAGCCTCGATACCTTGTGGAACTGAATAATAATACCACTACAGTCGTCCAATATTATTACCAAATTCAACATTAACTTAAGAGTTCTATTCGGATGACTAGAAATACACGTTCAATGATCACACACACACTCACAAGTGTGCACCGTGTTCAATATAATATATTGTAAAACAAACTTACAAAGACTCTTATAATAATTTTGCAATAATTCTTTATTCGTCGATCGATTCGTTTCGAAGTCGATTATCACAACTTCTTTAGAATGGTCTTAAACAAAACCATCCTTTACTTTGTAAAGAACTCTTCAAAGTGGTTTTATACGTTTTTTTTCCATAGAAAAGAGCGCATCACTCACGGAATGGGAATACATGCCGTGTGTCGGTCCGCGACAGCCGGCCGGGCTGGTCGGGCTCAAGAACGCCGGCGCCACGTGCTACATGAACTCAGTACTGCAGCAGTTATACTGCGTTCCTGCCGTACGCGACGCTCTTCTTACTGTGCAAGGTTTGTCAGATTGTATCACTATGTATATTCATAAAGACTTTAAGGCCTCAATCACACCAGTTAAAAACCGGTGCGTTAAAACCCAGCCTTGGCGATTTTAATTAAAAAAAATTGTAAATATAATATTCTGTGGGTTTCAATAATTTCAACATTTTAGGAGCAGCTACTGATCCGGATGAAGATTTCTCTGGTGACCATCAACACCATCATCATGTGATTGAAAATAATATAGATGTAAGTGCGCACCAATATATCTATTACTCAAACTTTGATGTTTTTAATTTAGATAATAATGATTTTGCTGTTTCTTTTCAGAATAACAGCGACTACAATATTGTAATACTCAAGCAAGTCCAAGCTATATTTGCCCATTTACATCACAGTAAATTACAGTACTATATTCCAAGAGGATTGTGGGCTCATTTCAAGTGAGTTGTATATATGCACTTTCTATATCTCATTCTGTTACCCAATTTATAAGATTCTAATTTTAACACTTTTTGATTTTAGATTACAAGGCGAACCAGTTAATCTACGAGAGCAACAGGATGCTGTGGAGTTTTTTATGTCTCTAGTTGAGTCACTGGATGAAGCTCTCAAATCATTGAACCAAGATCAACTCATGGCTAAAACAATGGGAGGGACATACTCAGATCAGAAAATCTGTAAAGGCTGCCCTCATAGGTATGTTCTATTAGGCACAACAATCTACGTTCTTATTGCTAGGACACAGGAACTCTGTTACGAGTTTAATTAACGCCTATATATTTAAGTTATGTTTTTACTATGTGTTTCCAGGATTATAGTAAATGTTTTTTACAGGTACTGCAAAGAAGAACCATTCAGTGTAGTGTCTCTAGATATAAGGAATCTGTCGCGGTTGCAAGAATCTCTTGAGGCTTATGTTCGGGGAGAATTATTGGAAGGGCCAGATGCTTATCATTGTGATAAGTGTAACAAAAAGGTACGAAATTCAACTTTGATTGAGTAATTCTCGACAATTTTTTTAAAAATGGTTTTGAAATTAACTTGTGTTTCTTTTGCAGGTAGTGACAGTAAAGCGATTATGTCTCAACAAACTACCCCCAGTTTTAGTGATACAGTTGAAAAGATTCGAGTATGACTTTGAAAAAGTTTGCGCGATTAAGTTCAACGATTATTTTGAATTTCCGCGTGAACTAGATGTTGAACCTTATACAGGTATGTGGCAAAACTGTTTAACTTAATCTAAAATCTATATTTTGTGACATCATTATGATATTACGTCCTAAAACTAGCACGAGCTCATCCACTCAGAATGCATTCCATCATTCTAATGATTATAAAGCTAAAGAGTGTGTCTGATTTGAAAAATTATTTCTGTGTTGGATAATTTATATTACTAGGTATATGTATGTAGCTGTCTAGGGGGTTGGCTAGACTATTATATGTAGATTTACATATAATGTTATATATATAATATATCCTAATAATTATTGTTTATTTTTAGCGTGGGGCCTGGCTCGAGCGGAAGGGGACGCGTCGTTGTGGGAGGGCGGAGAGGAGGGCACTCGGGAGACGCACTACCAGCTCAGTGGGATAGTCGTGCATTCGGGACAGGCGTCTGGTGGACATTACTACTCATATGTGCTACTCAGGTAAGATCCTACGTTATATTATTTATTTAATAATAAACATTAGTTAAGTAATCTATACTAATATTATAAAGCGGAAGAGTTTGATTGTTTGTTTGTTTGTTTGTTTGAACGCGCTAATCTCAGGAACCGCTGGTCCGATTTAAAAAATTCTTTCAGTGTTGGATAGTCCATTTATCGAGGAAGGTTATAGGCTATATAACATTTTCAAAAAAAGTAGGGATCCGTACGGAAAACCCAAATATGTAACCCAAGATGTAAAAAAAAATCCTTATATCGCATGCGCTGCGAAAAGTATTCATTTAAGAAATATACAATGTACAACAATTTTGTAGAACACATTGATACCTACAAAAAATGTCGCGACAGCATATATCCAACTATTATAGTTATGTCACAATAAGTGTTTTAATTTTCAATATAATTAATTTATATGCCGCCGCTAGGAAAAGCTCTATATTTGTATTTTCAAATAAAAAATTATCAAAATAAATTACATTGTAATTACGAATATTTCAATATCTCTATAAAACTTTTTAAATTATTCAATTCGGACATTCCATTCGAAAGATTATCAGAGTTTAAAAATGTAAGTACCGAAATAAACCAGCCCGTTCGGTAAGGCATCATGCTTTGGTACGGGGACTCAGTCAGCAGTACCTACTAAAATAAAGTCTTTAACCGAAAGTAGGTATATGGCTATCGTTTAAGATTGATTCACTTTTATGATAGTAAATAAAAAGTGGCCAAGTGCGAGTCGGACTCGCCCATGTAGGCTTCCGCAGCAATTGTTTATATGAAATAGTTTATGACGTATTATAAAAAAACGTTTTTGTGCTAATGTACATTATGTATTTTTATTAGCCTTATCATACTCTTATTTTAGAAATTAGAGGGGTTGTTGGACACTCTGTAAAAGTATATGGCGAGACGAAGTTCGCGGGGACAGCTAGTAATAGATATATAGCAGTAAAAAATATTGCTGAATAATTCACACAGCAACATCAATTCCCGAGGTATACCAATGGAAAAATGAATGATGATGATGATAAGATTATATAATTATTCTAGAACTGCAAAACTAATAATCGTATATAAATGGTTTACTGCCCCCCAAGGCTTGTGTGAGAATAAATTTTATCGAGGAAAGGTGTTTCCTTGTGTAAAAAATATCTTCTGATTCATTGATTTAATATTCTGTTATTAATTTAATATTTGTTTGATCAGGGACAATGGCAGTGATACGGGCCGTTGGGTGAAACTCGACGACGGTGATGTTTCCGAATGCGGGATGCACGACGATGAAGAAATGAAGGTGCAGTGCTTCGGCGGAGAATACATGGGCGAGGTGAGGCTATTGTTCTAACTTCTGTAAAGAAGTAATATTTGCACCACATTTACAAATTATTTTATTCAAAAATATACTTCACGTCACAATACAATATTTTATGGCTGTTTAAGGCATGGCTGTCTTAATTGTAAATAATTGGCTATTGATGTGTTGATGAAATTGATTAGTTTGTATTAGTAATTAACAGCTCATTCAGCATGAAACAGCATGAAAGTGTGCAAAATAAATATTGAACTGGACATTTGAAAGGCTTGCGGGTCCATTTATGAGGCGAGGTAATGTCTTATCTGGTTTTAGGTATTCGATCCGATGCTAAAGAGGGTGACGTACAAGCGCCAGAAACGCTGGTGGAACGCCTACATGCTGTTCTACACGCGAAAGGACACTATCTCCACGGACACATCCGATCTAGAATCTTCTATGAAAAGCCTCAGTCTAAAGTATGTTTGAAACATATAGATTATTATAATCTGTGCATTGAATGTTTTCTTATAAATCTTTTTTTTGCAGAGAAAGCGCTATACCAAAACCTATCTCGCAATCCGTGCGCCGCGGGAACATTGCCTTCTCACACAATCAAGACCAATTCAGTCTTGAGCATTTCACGTTTATGAAGAAACTCTGTTGTATGCGGTTACAACTTTTACATGGACCGCAGAGTAACTGGGTAAGTGCAGTGAAACAATTTATTATTTACCTTTAATACAAGTGGGCAGGCTGTTGATACTCCTTTATGCATAATTTAAGACCTACGTTGTACACAGTTTAACAGTAAATAATTCTTTATCTTTATCAGTTACAAAAACTTCACGAATATTTTTTGTTATAGGGACCGGAACACGAAGAGATATCAATGTTAACAGTGCAGTTGGCCACGAGGTTCTTATTCTCCGTCGGTTTTCGCACAAAGAAAACACTGCGTGGACCTGCAGCGGATTGGTAAGAAAAGACAGACTCATTGAATAGCATTATTACTATCATTGAATAGCATTATTAAAAAATCTATTTAATGATAGAGTTTAGATCAACTGTTTATTTAGTTTTTGTTTTCTATTTCAGGCATGAAATTATTTGCCAGCATTTAAGGTGCTCTCAAGCAGTCAGAGCTTGGTTCGCCACAGATCTGTTCCAAAATCCACACAGGTAACATTCTACAATTATAAATTACATAGCTTTAATTTAAAGAATGCCCAGTTTTTCATTTTTTATTTCATTTCAGGTTGTGTGATTATCTCCTGTCTTGCCCGTCTGCCGAAGTGCGAATTGTTTTTATGAAAACTATAGTGTTCTTGGCGAACTACTCCATGAACGATCCACCTGGTAAGTAAATTAATTTTTACTGCTAGTTGATTATAATGAGTTACGTGTGCTTTGATGTCGATGATCGACTATAATGTTGTATTAGGGGAATTAGTAGATGTCTATGATAATAAAAATATAAGCTGTATCGCTATCACGAGATGTATGTTGTGCAGTCGGGATGGTGAATGACACATACATACTTCAAACTTCTCAGAACAGAGCCCGGTTTCCTCACGATGTTTTCCTTCAACGTTACAGCACGTATTTAAAATGCGCATATACATTTTCAAGAAGAAAATTTCCATTAAATCCTAAAGATCACTCGGAAAGTTGCGTGTGCTCAGACTTAGTTAACCCGGCTCATATTAACAGTTAGTTATTTATTTATTATTATACATTTCCAGTGATGTGCGGGTTCGGCTCGTGGTGCGCGCGTTCGGAGGCGAGCTCGCTGTCGGACCAGGTGGTGTGCAGCGTGCGCGCGCTGGCCGCGCCGCCGCACGCCGACCACCGCCATCTGCCGCTGCTTTTCAACCTCTTCTACACGTACGCCGCGCTCGGCCTGCCGGAGAAACACCAGCTGCTGAGGGTACGTACATACTTCCTTCTAAGACTGACATCAGACGGACTGCATCGCAGCGACCGCGTGCAGTTGATATCATGACTGCACGAAGTCGAACGTACAACTGCATGCTGTCCGTCTGATGTCAGCCTAATGGGGACTATCTACGAAAAAATCCAGTAAAAACCTGGTTTATGATGGAGTCAAGTCGCTTTAACTGTAAACCTTTTGGGCGCCCGTAGGCGAAAATGATGATTTGCTTATATTGTCTTTGGATGGTACTTTTTAAAGAATTCAGCCTGACCTGGAACTTTACTCTTTTTTTGTAGTTACACTTCGCACACAAACTGTAACAATGAAACTTTCTGACTATACTTCGTTTTAATAGAAAGCGAGAGTCTGTCTGCCCTCCTGTATTAATCGTATGAAATAGCAATACTTAGTTGCTGAAGTTTTTTTGGGGTGTTAATTTTAATTTGTTTGTTTCAGTTGAAAATTCTAGACGTCCTTCTCACAATGTGCATGGATGATTCCTCGGGACTTAGCTCCTCAGTAGGAAAATACCAGTTTCCAGAGTCTGCCAAAATTCATCAGGTATGATTATGATTACATTATTTATTTACATTGGCTTTTACAATGGCTCCTAATCAATTTACTCGCAACGCGTTATATATTGATCAAGTATAATTTATTTAACTGCCTATTTGTAAAGTAACGATTATTTTTTCCCAGGTGATATGCCTTCTGGTGCGATGTTGCGATACAAGCACTCGGAACGTGTCGGCGACCGCGGCCGACGGCACCGAACCACTCCCGAACCCGTACAACGACCCGCCTGCGAGCCAAAGCACTGCTGCCGCTACCACGAGACCGCAGCTTTCCTCTACCGCCATCGACGTACTTTATAACCGCGCTGGGTAAGTTTGCTGTAGTAACTGCTGAAAATCATTTTAATCCATATATAACATCCCATACGGATAGAACTCATTAAGTCACAATAGGGCTTTTGCAGTCATAAGCGGCATGGACATAGATATTAGTTCGTTTGGGGACTCCTTTTTCCGCAATCAGACTAAAAGTTGGTCCTTTGGGCGTGATAGACATAGACATGTTCAAAACTCTTTCGTGGATATAAAATTCACTTACCTCCACCTTTCACGAGCTACAGCCACTACTTTAATAATTAACAGAGGCTACATGAAGAAACTGACGGAAGAATGCTGCGGTTGCGATGAGGCGATACGTCTGTTACAATTCATGTGCTGGGAGAACGCGGGCTGGTCGCGGATCGCGCTGGCCGAGCTGCTGTGGCAGATGGCGTACGCCTACTGCCACGAGCTGCGGCGCCACTCCGACACGCTCACGGCGCTGCTGCTCATGGAGGACAGCTGGCAGAACCATCGCATACATAATGTTATAAAGGTCAGAGCACATAACTTTATCTTGTCATATATCACGGAGTTGGTATTCATAATATATTATGTCATACTCAATTTATTTTCTATACTTTGGAATGGAAATAAATAATGCAAATAGATAAAATTGAAATCATTTGTTTAGAGTACTCTATATACGACTACTACTGCAAAAAACGCGCGCAAATTAGGCGCAAAGTCTCAGACAAAACGCCGACACAGTTCGCTGTGATACCTGTCTATTCCGTCACAGTATGTAATCCTACTTGGTTGCTGTTACAGGGCGTATCGGACGACAGGCCCGGCCTGCTGGAGACGGCTAGCCGGGCGCGCTCGCACTACCAGAAGCGCGCGTACGCCTGCGTGAAGCTGGTGGTGAGCGTCATGTGCCGCGCGCCGCCCGCCGTGCGCGCCGTGCACGCGCAGCCGGACTCGCGGCGCCGCTGGCGGCAGCTGCTCGCGTGGCTGCAGGACGAGCTGGACCGCGTAAGTGTAACTACCAGCAGCTGCAGTAAGCTGGTGGTGCACGCTTTACGTTGTACTAGCTAATTTTATGTTGTAGCGAATTTACATAACCTGCAATATGCATTAAATATGAACTTTATTATTTGCAGTATGGACCCACAGGCTACGGATCATACGGATCGTGGTCACCACCCGGTACTTCGAATGAAACCTCCAGTGGATATTTCCTGGAGCGTAGCAATTCAGCTAGAAAAACACTAGAAAAGTAAGTTTAATGATTTTATGTAAACAAAATAATAGACATGGGTAAACACGAAATACATAATTTAGAATAAAGTGTTGCCAAGTCCTGTTGCACTGTATACACAATTCGAGGCAGATAAAAATGTGAATGTTATCGACAGGGCCTATCAACTGTGTCCGGACGACGACGACGAAGAGGAAGAGGAGGAGGAGTCGGCGCGGCCCGGCGAGGAGCCGCCCGAGGGGGAGGACAGCCCCGCCGAGGGGGACGAGGCGGACTGTCCCGCCGCGCCCGACCCTGCGCCCGCTCACCCGCCGCTATGACACCGCACACCCGACCTGCACTAACACGTGAGTATAACTGTCCCGCCGAGGGGGACGAGTGCACTAACACGTGACTGCCCCCTTTGTGTACTGACCCGTGCGTTTCCCTTAGGCCGGCCGCCTCTAGTCCCGCGACGCCGCGACGCCGAAGCCCGTCGCCGGCGAGCCGCTTAGTCGTAGTTTTTTTCTGTGATGCTAAGGATATGTGTAGTTGTTTTATTCGTTGGCGCTTAAGTATTATGTATTTGGGTCGCGGGTCGCGTCGCCCAGGCGCTCGCAGCTCGCCTCCGTTTTTGGTTATTTATGTAATTTAACGATTCGAAGTACCATAGTATTTATTTTTTCGAAGTAAGGTTTTAATTCGTTTTCGATGGAATAATTTATATAATTGCGCTTAGCATTTTACTATTATTAAGTAACTATTATTATACCTATCTGTATGACCTAACTGTATGTTTTATACGATGTTATACTTATGAGTTAAATGTGATCTCAGGCAGATGTATACATGTACATTTTAAAATTGTGCGCTACAAATGTGAATAGATGTAGTTAGATATCTGGCCCTATGCCGCGCTGCAGCCTGCGAGCGCGGCCGAACCGACTAAATTAAATATTCTTAACTCAACTCAGCTTCTAACTATTGTTTTAACTTTTTAGAGAATTAAATACTAAGAACAAAACTTGTTACGCCCTCTCTTGGGGAGGCAGGTAGGCATGCTAACTAAACCCAAATTTTACGTAAATTTACTAATGTATTAGCTTCGTAACTAAATCGATTGCAGCTTATTGTATTGTATTGCATTTGACTTAGCTTATCTGTACATAAATAATGCAATTACACTTCAATAAAATGTGATGGATATCATTGTATGCATTTCGTTGTTACATTGTTTTTTTTTAATTACTGTCTATGGTAAGCATTTTAATAGCATTGCAATTTTAACAAATTATTTATTAGTATCAAAAATTATTAAACTTTGTTTTATATTTCATAGGCCTCGATTAAGATTATATCGATTATTCGAAGACTTTGTATGCTATGTGGATATTAGATTAGCTACGTGGCGCATATATGCATATAAAATTACATACCTACAATCGATAAATAGATTTGGTACTTTTAGCAAATAAGGAATTAGTAATTAAATCACAAACATAAAGAATATAAATTCATAATACATAAATTAAGAGATAACGACGAAGCTTTGTTTACTAAAGCTTAATGTTAAACACGAAAACCAAAGCTTAGTCTGAAAAGAATACTGAAGTCGTGTTATTATTACAAACTCATAAATGTAAGATAATGTTTTATTATTGTGGTCTCATTGTCGTCATTTGAATAACTAAATTTAAACAATGATTTGATAGTTCATACCCTCTATGTTTTTCGACATTTGTAACTTTATAATAGCCATTTATAATTGGCTGAAAAACTAACCATTAATTCATTTCGTAATTTTTATAGGCCTCTTATTAATACGATATTATGTTAGTTCGTATAGTTATAGGTGTTAACAACTAGTCTGACAGGAAAATGTTGCCACTTCTTCAATGTTCTGCTTTGTACAAAACGTTATTTATTTTTATAATAAATGTAAATTGTTTCTCTTGTAAAGAATACATTTTTTATATTTAACAGGCTATCAGGCTTCTCATTCAGCCATCGTAATAATGCAAGTTTTCATGAACTACGAACTTTCTATAGATGGGCTGTTTTGAGAAATACTTTCGCTTTTATCATACCATTCTGTACATAAAGTCAAACAAAACCACCGTAATCTGTGAATATTTCTTAAATTTGTAGTTATTTTAAATTGTTCACTATGTGGTCTGATAGATCGTGTGCCTTAGTTTTTATTTGCTCAAAGCTTAGTCCTGATAGTCTGTCATTGATTATTTAGTGCTAAATCATTCTAAACTCTCATCCCTTTAAAGTTTAAAATTTAATAAATACGTAGCTTGAGTTGGATAATAAATTAATAAATAGTGACATGACATGATATTCTTTGAGAACTCTCAACACTTCTGTAAAAAGTAAAACTTTGATCACAATATTTTGTAAAATAGGCATTATCGTTTCACATGATAACATGGTTTGGAAATACAGGAAAGATTATTGTGAATAAGAACCTGGTCGATTAGCCATTGACTGTTGTTAATGTTATTACCAAAGATGGAGTAGATAGAGGAGCCTTTTCTCAATGTAAAAATTATAATTGAATATTTTGTATCTTTTATAAATTGCAAAAAAAAAGATATCGTACGTAGAGGAACGATCGTTGGATTAAGGGTTAGATAGAGGGAAGAGATGCGGAGTGCAATTCTAATTGAGAATAAAGACGAAGTGTTCAATGAGTTGGTCGGACACCAACTGGTTGGACACCGGTCAAATTAAGAGTTCAATAAATGCAAACTAAATTTATATTAAGTTTATGAAAACAAAAATATTTATGGAACTCTTAATTCTTCCGGTTAGAGGTGCAGTGAGAAGATTGAAGGAAAGGTCCTCAGCTTGTGATTTTTACTTAAATACTTTGATAAGTAACATTTAAAATATAAACAGTATTGTTTATTTGATCACATTTGCAGCAGCATGTATGAAAACGAATAATAAGATACAAGAGTTTTGTAAAACATTTCTATGAAAAATCACATGTAAGTAGCGTTTGACATAAATGTTAATGCTAATTATGTATCATCCAAACAGATTATAACTAAATCGATAATAAAATTATAAAAGCATTCCTGGGCTTTTTATTTCATCTCAATGCTAGATAGGGACCTCACTAGGTATATAATAATATCTCCAATAGATTGCATTTACAGATAAGAAACTAGATGGAGTGTTGTGTAGTGATAATTTAGAACTTGTTTAGAACCATATTTTTAAAAACCATATAATTTGTACTAATGGGGTATTAGCACAAAGCTATAAGGTATTTTTTTTAATATTATTTAATTATTAGTATAAGTAGCTATACGATATAGATTTAAAAGATGATAGACACAATTTCATATTCATTTTGTTAACTTGAACGGAATAGGGGTTAACCATCAGCCGGGCATACGTTCTTCTAAAAAGTACTAGGTACAGATAAGATAATGCATGTAAATTAAAAAATAGTACCTACTAGTAGTTTTTATTCATAGAAAACATCCGTAATCAATATCAGCAGATCGTACAGACTGGGCCCGGGGCGTCAATCGAACCTGCAACCTTCTACGTCGCAGGTAAACCTTCGCCCGCCGCGCCAGAGAGGTCGTCGATAACTTCGATTAATATTCCTACTAAACAAATAACATCGCGAAAAACTTACGTACCTACATCTTTATTTCATATCTGACCTATGACTTAGGTACTGATAATACAATTAGTTTACGTAATTGCTCGCATATCATAATGAAATATATAATTATAATTTAGTCGTTCATCTATCTCCCAGCAGAACGTTCGCTATAGAAATGGAGAAATATATTTGCGTTAGAGATTTAGAAGAGGCAGCTTTCTCGGTATTGCCTAAGAATGCTCTGGATTATTACAAAAGTGGAGCGACTGAAGAACAAACACTATCTGAAAACAAAGCCGCTTTTCAAAGGTATGTTGTGGACCACAATAGGCAATAATTATCAACACCACAACTTGTGGTGTTGATAATTATTGCCTACAATAATCTACCTTTTGTAATTAATGTCAGGTGGATAAAAAGAGCTTACACATTATAGGTTGCGGATTCGGCCAAAGTGTCTTATAGGAACTACAGAGCACGATCTACGTACGAATATTCTGGGAAATGAAGTGTCTATGCCGGTGGGCCTATCTCCGACCGCGATGCAAAGGATGGCGCATCCCGACGGCGAATTGGCAAGTGCTAGGGGTAAGATTACTTTTCCATTTGTTTTACAGACACTACATAGAATTGCCATGAATTGGGTTCATTCAGTTTTAAATAAATAAATAAAAATTGTTGATCAATTCACACAGCAACACCTAGCCCCGTGGTAAGCTCCTCAAAGCTTGTGTTGCGGCGTAGGTTGGTAGATACCTATGCATATTACTAGTACTAGGTATATAATACTTAATGGAATGCAAAAAAACTATCTATAGATACCAATCTGTAAACTTAGCCCGCCGCGCTACAGAATAGAGTTAAATTAACCCTGTTTTATTTTGCTGTTATTATTTAACTAATAGCTCATATAGCCACTATGGTTTACTATATTCACAGCTGCCCAAGCACATGGAACTATCTATACACTTAGCACTATATCCACGAGCTCCATCGAGGAAGTGGCTGAGGCTGCTCCTCAAGCAACAAAGTGGTTCCAGCTCTACATTTATAAAGACCGGTAGGTTAACTTAAAAGACCCATGTTATCTCGCCAAAATATTCCAAGGCCTCGAAAGATAAATATTGTTATTTGCAATTCTATAGTTCTGTTTGTTTATGAGTTTGAATTCTTGCAGTGAAGTGACAAAAGGCTTGGTCCAGCGAGCTGAAAAAGCAGGATTCAAGGCCATCGCATTGACCGTTGACACACCCATGTTTGGTCTTCGAAGAGCAGACGTTCGTAACAAGTTTACTCTACCGCCACATTTGAGGTACCTATCTTATTTAAGATTTTTGTAGTCAGCAGTTCAAAGGAAACTGCTGACTACATGATATAGGTAAGGTACCTTACCTATATCATGTAGTCAGCAGTTTCATAAATTGTATACTTACCTACTTAATTATTACCTACTGTAAATGAATACATACTTACATAAGTTACTAGGTAGGTATAGTAAAACCATTTCTAAAATGAACGCCCATCCACCGAATTCTGAATTTTTTTTTTCTGTGTATTCTGTTTTTCTGTATTTCCTCTCACACGTTGAAATCATCACGGTTTTGTGGAGGGGAGTTCATTTTTAGAATGGTTTTACTATACTTATATGTATAAAAATATTTTTTTCGCAGATTAGCCAATTTTGGAGGCGAATTGTCAACTAAAATACAAAGTACTGGTGAGGGAAGTGGTTTGAATAACTATGTGAAGAACTTATTTGACAAAAACCTCACGTGGGATGAAGTTAAGTGGTTAAAAAGGTAATATGTGTAGATTGTACAATTGTACTGTATGAATATTATGAAAAAGTTATTTCTACCTCTGGTAATCAACATAAAAAATATATATTACCCTTAGGTCTTGGCGGAATTTATTTAATGACCACGTATACCTACTAAGAAGTTTGGTGATCACAGTAACACACAGAACGACACTGATTGTCTTGCTATGTTTATAATCTTACGTCTTGCAGCAACTCTTCTGTAATTTAATTTCTGTTTCAGTATAACGAAGTTACCAATAATTGCCAAAGGAATCCTTCGTGGCGATGACGCGTTAAAAGCATATGAAGCTGGCTGCTCAGCTATTCTTGTTTCTAACCACGGAGCTAGACAACTAGATGGCGTTCCAGCCACGGTAGGTACATAAAATTACCTTACCTACCTATATTTTAACACTGCCTTTTTAGAAGCTGATGTATATGCTTCGTTGCTATCTTTACGTTTCATACATCACAGATTTTTAACTGCATGATTTGTAACTGGAATTTCACGTGTTTTCGTTATTATCTTATTTGACCATGTATCTATCTACCTACCTAATGAGTTGTTTTGACGCTTTCTTAATATGAATATCCACGTTTAAGTTTAATTACAATATGTAGGTACTTACATATCTAATTAACGATACATATCACGTGCGACCTTGGTAGCAATTAAGTGATAATAACTTTTTTTGCGTATTTTCAGATCGAGGCATTACCCGAAATCGTTGATGCGGTAAAAAATTGTAACATTGATGTATATTTAGATGGAGGAGTTACAACTGGAACAGATGTCTACAAAGCACTAGCATTAGGAGCTAAGATGGTAAGATAATAACACAAAAAATAGTTCATGGTTTTGCATTCGTTGAAAAGGTCTTGGGCTCCGGCTCCGTGAGGTTTCTATCAAA
This sequence comes from Chloroclystis v-ata, assembly GCA_963691955.1. Lineage (NCBI taxonomy): Eukaryota > Metazoa > Arthropoda > Insecta > Lepidoptera > Geometridae > Chloroclystis > Chloroclystis v-ata. Next base: position 12,775,223 of record OY829905.1, read on the forward strand.
GAAAATTGCGGGAAAGTGTAAAACGCGGGCGAAGCCGCAGGGCGAAAAGCTAGTTATTTATAAAAATCAGTGGCTGTTATGTTACAAAATATGAGGCTGATAATGTTCTTGTTTTAAGAATAGCCCAGTGGGTGTCAAATGAAAGGGCAAATTCTTTACGCAAGTTTTATGTAAATGACCTACACTCACCGGCATATTTAGAGGAACAAAAAAAAATGACCATAATTTGAAAAATATGCTTTTAATTTAAAATCTACTTACTACATTTCATTTATTATTTCATGTTTCATTCGTTTTAATTAAAATTATATCACATTAAGACCACATTTTGCGAGTAAAGGCTATTTGTAAAAAATGGTACATTTTGACCGTCATTCTCAGTATGCCTAGACGAGTAGAAACTTTAATAGGAGCACGTGGAGGAAATACGCAATATCATTCATCATTTATCTAATTTAATTAATTATTATTTAAATCTTATTTTTACTTTTCCCGGTTACATGAAAAGTTCAAAAATGTTCCATTTTTCACATTTATCCTTTACTGGCAAATCTGTTCTTAATCTGATCTAATTTTAATTAAAACAAATGAAGCTTTAAATAACAAAAGAAGTGTATTAAGTACCTATATTTTAAATTAAAACCATACGTTTTTAACTATTGATTTTTTTGTGTTCCGCTAAATTTGCCGGTGTGTTTACTTATGTGGCTAGACCTAAACGTACTTTCAGAGATTAAAAAGCTTTGTTTAAATGTGCTTACGTTAAAGCTAATCTAACCTTAATCCTAAGGCTATAAAATATTCTCGTAATTCTAGGTATTTGTTGGGCGTCCCGTTCTATGGGGTCTAGCAGTTGGTGGTCAAGCTGGTGTCCACAAAATGTTAGATATTTTCCGCACTGAACTCGAATACACCTTCAATATAGCAGGTAAGTGTTAAATATTGTACCTACTCTAGTGTTAGTATTCAATAGAGGAAGACGTTTGATAGGAAAATTACGATCATTATATCCTATCGAAATTGCACTGCAAATTGAATATTTTGATGATTTACAGGAACGCCCACTATCGCCGATATTTCTAAGGATATGGTGCGCCATGAATCGACCTACAGCAAGTTGTGATTTATAATTATATTTACTTAATAAGTATGTATATATTATTTATTACTTAATATATTAACAGATATAAAATACCGGCAGATATTTTCACGGTAGTTATTTCTACCACAGCAAAACTCTAGTGCAAATTGTCTATTTTTAATCCTAATTACCTATCTGATGATATATTTAATTATCTATTCATTATTGATGTAATAATTAAATAAACAATAACATATAATTGCAATTGTTATTTTATTTTAAAAGAAGTTTTCTATAAAGGTTATACAGAACTACTGGTGTCATGTAACTTTCTCGGGGCCACATAGTTTTCGAAATTTTCTGAAATCAAACAAATAAATATTTGGTAAATATATCGTGAATTTCTGTTTATTGTAATATTAATCATAGATATTAATTGATTTTTACTCTTTTTCGAATATAAGTATGTTATACCCTTGATAGACTAACGTTTCGAAAACTTATTAAGGCAAAAGGTTACCTTGAAGTCGCAACCATATAAATTAATTCCCAGCTTCAACTTTTTCACGGTTTGTTTCAAGAACTCATCTTTGGATAGTTTATGTTTCAGCACTTCAGTGTTATTACACGTTTTACAGGAATCTGCCATACTGCTAGCAACACTGTTGTTAGATTTCTTCGTCCAATTGCAACTTATAATAGCATCTCTTTTCTTCATGTACTTCATAAAACTATTAGAACTTGGCATATCTTTCACAATGCTCTCATTCGATTCCGAGTTGTATACCGATTCGTTTACAGATTCAACACTTTGTTTCTTGTGAAAAATATTAGTAACAGACTTTACTAATGTAGTACAGGAGTCATTGATTGCGCTAAAAAATCTCGAACTTAAAGATCTTTTATTTAGATTCTTCTCTTTCATCTGTTTTATTTTTGCTTTTTGCCTCTTCAATCTCAATTCCTTGAATTTATTTTCTTTTGCCCTTTCAGCACTTGTTTGAGTGCTTCGAGCTATTGAATTTGCTGTGGAAAATGTTATAGGTTTCGGTGTAGAAGCAAATACTGGTACAAAGTCTTGGGGAGTTATTGTATTGTTGTCCCAGTTCACATCTGATACAGTATCATCCCAGTTCTTCTGCGATAAGTAATTGTTCTGTCTTTGAATTGGTTTAAACATTCTACTAGAATTCATATCTCCATTCTCTGAATTTTGGTAATGTCCGTTTTCTTGAAAGGTGAATGAATGTTTGTTCTTAGTGGAAAGTGGTCTGCTGTATTCCTTCATGGCTTTTAATTTATTCTTTACTTCTTGAATTTGCCTCATACGATTAATTCCCTTCAATTTATTAGAAGAAGAGTGTTGAGCCAATGTTGTTTTATAATGTTTCGTTGGTTTTCTAAAACCGACATTCGTAGCAAAAGTGGATTTATTTTTATTTAAATTCTGGCGTTCACTTTGTTTAATTTTAAAAACCTCTTTCATAACATTTTGTATCAAATCTTTAGTTTCCTCTAAGTCATTAGTGTAAATATTTGTATCATTATTGACTAATCCCGTTTTCGTAACATCAGTAAGCGATTCGTTTGTGTGCATTACAGATTTGTTACTTTTTTCCTTTTCTGCAAAATAAGATAGAAAAAATAATATTTTTTCAATTTTTTATTTTTATTTGTGTATTTATTTATTTATATGAGCATTATGAGTCCCATCTAACCTTTTAAGTTCGAGCTGATGTGTTTCAAAATTATAATCGCTTTTTGACCCAACTGAAAAACACACACATTACATATATAAAATTACGTCTATAATTATTATAATCAGGACTAAAACTGGAAGAACCTAATAAAAAAACATTCAACCTGTGATCCTGGTCCATATAAGTTTATAAAATCCTGCAAATCGGCTGGCACATTGGTTTTCTGGATGACAGCGATCGAAGGCTTGGAACTTTGAACGACCGTTGTTAAAAGATGCATGCACTTGTCGTAGTGAAGAAGTTGCCTGAAAATAATTATTTGGAATATTTTTTTAAATTATAAAGATTTTACATTTAACATTTTTTTTAATTCCTTAAAATCTGTAGAGCATTTTTTGTGAAACTGGTATATAAAATAAAAGCCTGTACATTAAAGCGCACCTTGAGAAAATGGAGACACCGTTGCAATCAAGGAAGAGCTGAACATTCCGCATGTGATTCAGCAACAAGCTCTGAAGAACCACCAGCACGTCGATATTCTCTTGACTACTTTTTTTAATGCACTAAAATATAGGTTATGTAGTTCAATAATTTAAATCGGCAGGTATAATACAATATAAAGTTAATTGATGAAGCTTACCACCGGAATCAAATGTGAGCAATAACTTTGATTTATTTCGCAACCACTGCAAGCTATGGCGGTGCACTGACACAGCGCTTTCCATGTATCATGGTACTGGAATTAATACATATTTTGGCATAATTAGGTTTGCAGCTCCAAAAGCGACAGGGTTCGTAGCAGTTATTCTAAAGAAATAGTAGGTACCTTTACTTACTCGTAGGTACCTACCTACTCTACTAGTGCCCAGATGCAGACTGGAATTCGGGCAATAGGTAAATGGGTACCTTATTATTTATTGGGGTGAAAAAAAAGAATTCCAGAACTGGGAAAATCAAGTAATTTATGTCCTGCATACCTACTTACTACCTACGCAATTTTTCCTGCGACGCAAAAACAAATTAGAATCTTTCAGCAATATTCTTCTTTATAAATTCAATTATACTACAGGAATTAAATGTTAGGTAAGTACCTAAATTATAAACCTACTTCATACAATAATATAAGAATGGTTAGTTTAACTTACCATCATACAACTAGTGAACATTTCGCTCATCACGGACAAACAACCGCTGACCCTCGTCATGTTTCGCGCGTAAACAGCCAGAGCTCTCTTCCTCGACGTTATGTCTTCCGTATCGCAATATAACAGTGCTGAGAGAAAATTCAGTGCTTCACTCGTCTTTCTTGATAAACCCATTGATAAAACACACTGTATTTTATCGTACACTGTGTTACATTTGATAATTATGTCAATGTTTGCACCTTTCTACAACAGATAAATTTGTATGAAGACCATTTATATAAAACATAAAACTGCATAGCATAAACTACGTTCCTTCCCACGATCATTATCTATAACACCCAATATTACACTTACCTTGGTACCTACAAGCTTTACTAATAGAACCCATTTTAGAGGTTTTGACTCTGCCTGAAACTCTTGGAGGAATTGGTAGGTATAATTAAATTAGAATAAGAATAAAGAATAAAATAAGTTTATTTGTGTCATGAAATGAAGAGAAAACAATAAGTAAGTACTTAAGAACTAAGTAAACTTAAGAGCTAAAATTAAAACTAAAGACACAAATCGGTCACCACTCAGCATTTGCTGCAGAAGCTACGGGAGCAACTACAGCGCTGGTTTTCTGTGGTGCCGCGCAATTACTACAACTATGTAGTACAGTAAGCCGTGCTCCTACTATAGAATTTACATTCATGGCTCCTACATACCTACGTCCCTTAGTCGACACGTATGGGAAAGAAGAAATTGAGTTGAAATATTTTTATGCCAGCACCAAAAAGTTAAAAGCTAAATAAGTTACCAATAGCTGATTCGAGATTATTTAGATATTGATGATTTCTATAGAACATAAAATAATACACTACTCACATTAAACATTAGATGAGCAGATAAAGCTGAAAACACTTTTAGCTGTAAGTTGGTATCATTGTTAACATTCAATAATTCTAACAACTTGTACACTTTATCAGCGCTTGTTAATGTTGCGCCCTAAAACAAAAATATGTTCTTCATTATTTATCACTTTAACTAGGTAACGAAGAATGCTGAATTATTACGTAGGTACCTACCTTCATCATAGTTTGATGATTCTTCATCGAGTTCTGGATTAATGAAACATTAAAAGCAGACATGACAAAGGTGTTGTAAAGAATAAATCAAATCAATAAAATGAAAACTTTTATGGAATAATCTTGGATTGGAATTAGTAGTTAGCAAAAAAAACAATAAAAACATTTTGTTCACGTCGAAGTTCGCGGCGGCGGGAAAAGTAGCCAATCAATAACATTTTAGACCATAGACATTAGACAAATTTTGTTTGGTTGGCAGCACCGATAAAAGCTGTGTCCCCATCAAGCTTGTACACTGCATGGGTTTATGGCCAAGAAGCTATTTTACCGTTAGGCACTGCGTGGTTATGGTTAGCCAAATGGGGTTTGTTGTCCATACATACATTGGCGGTTGACAAAGATAAAGAAAAGACGTACAATCAATAGCCCTCAGAAGAAGGAATAAACCTAAGCAATAGCCACATCCAGTCATGTTCGCCACAAACCAAACGAAGAAGATGATTTTAATAACCTAAAATACTTTTGTTTGTGTTTACGTTGTTTTTTGGCGAAACGAATATAATTTCTTAATTTACTAGAAGAGCTCACCTAAACATTAATCACAATGGATGTGGGGGAGCTTCTCTCGTTTAAGGTACCTAATTATATTTGAGATAATTTTCGGTATTCTGAAGCGAAACTATAATTTTTGTTACTTCAGCCTCTTCCAACCCCAAAAAGACCAAATGACGACGATAGTGGTGACTCCGACGATGAACCATCGCGGGCGACGAAGATGAGGCGCTTGGGCAAGCAGCCGAGAGGAGAGCATACGTTGGAACAGCTCAGCAAGTCCCTTGCAAAAGAACCGACTATTTCTGACAAAGAACGCGAGGAAATTCTCAGATACGTTGAGACTGAGGTCACAGAGGTACACACTTATTATTATTATTTCAAAATTTGGGTACAATTCGAATCCAGAGAAACCTAGTTTTCCGAACTCACTGAACTTTTTTTACAGGGTGAAGTTTTAGATGATACAGCAGTCAAGAAATTAGTTCTTAACTTTGAGAAAAAAGCTCTGAGAAATAGAGAAATGAGGATAAAGTTCCCAGATCAGCCAGAAAAGTTTATGGACAGTGAACTTGATTTACATGAAGCTTTGCAGGTATTATTGTAGATGTTTTCTTAAAGTGCATAATAGCTTATGGTCCGTTATAGTCCATCCTATTCTGTTAAATCATGATGTTGGTCTGTGCAAGCCCAATATGCTCCACAGTAAGTTGTATGTGCAGGTCACACATCACATTGTATCTTACAAAAATAAAATAACTTATAAAGAATTCAATATCAGTAAGTAATACAAAGTTGTTTTATATTTTAGGAACTAAGTGCAGTTGCAACAGTGCCTGATCAGTACCCACTGCTTGTGGACCTGAAATGTGTCAACTCTCTACTAGAGCTACTATCACATGACAACACAGATATCTCTAACAAAGTGGTCAATCTCTTCCAGGTATGCAAATCATAACAAATACGATAAATACAAATACAAATTTACACATATTATTTTATTTAGAATATAGTACACCATTATATTAGGTTACTGGTATTACGATGAAACTGCAAAATTTAAGAAAACTGTGCAGCAGTTTCATTCACTTTTCTTTCATTTTTCATTTCAAGTTTCATTCATAACAATAATTTCTTATGATAACTTTTTCACACATTAACTGAAATTGAAAAGTGCATACAAATAAAAGAAGAAGAAGAAAAGTGCATAGTGTGTAAGTAGTGGAACATAATACAAGTTGTAATGATGTCATTATTTATAATTGAACAAAATTCCAGGAATTGACAGATGTAGATATCCTCCATGAGAGTGAAGAAGGGGCCGAAGAATTGATCAATGCTCTGGCGGATGCCGAGGCGCCCGCACTACTGCTACATAATCTAGCGCGGCTCGACGAACAAGTGCCCGATGAAAGGGATGCTGTACACAACACCCTCGGAATTATTGAAAATATCACTGAATTTAGGACGGAGCTGTGCACAGATGTGGCCAAACAAGGCTTCTTGTTGTGGATATTGAAAAGACTGAAGGTAATAGCTAAATTATAAGCTACATATGTACAAGCTTAAGTTATCATAAAAAATATACATAGAGCCAATGAGAGAGGTAGATATAATACATATTTATTATTTTTAGCTGAAAATCCCGTTTGATGGAAACAAGTTATATGCAACTGAAATTCTATCAATACTACTACAAAATACTCCTGAAAATCGTAAACTGCTTGGTGAACAAGACGGCATTGATGTTCTGTTGCAACAACTTGCGGTAAATACACATTCTGTTTAAAATTAAACAATATGAAATACTAATCTAACCTAAGACCAATACTTTCACCTTTGGTAAGCTCGAAGCTTGTGTAACTGGTGAAAGATTTCTGATATACTTAATAAATTATACAAACATAGATAAGTAGATCCGGAATAACTATCTGCAGATCGACAAATTTTTGTTCGAGGCGAGAATCGAACTCGAAACCTGCGATGCAGGCAGACCTTCGCCCGCTGCGGCACAGAGGTCGTCAAAAAAAGACACATAAAAATGACGCCCTGTAGTTTTTACCCGTGGAATATGATTTATTGACAGTATTATGTTTAGTTTTACAAAAGGCACGACCCGGCGGGTCCGGAGGAGCAGGAGGCCATGGAGAACATGTTCGACTCGCTGTGCTGCGCGCTCATGGAGACCAACAACCGCGACCGCTTCCTGCGCGGCGAGGGGCTGCAGCTCATGAACCTTATGTTAAGGTACCTACTCAACTTCTCTCTCTCTCTCTCTTTCATTCAAACGTTGCCTGGACCTCATGTTAAGATACCTACTCAACTTCTCTCACTCTCTCTTTTCCATCCAAAGGTTGCCTGGAAGAGATCGCTCTTTAGCGATAAGGCCGCCCATTGTACGTGTCTCTTTTTATGTTTTAATCGTGTGTTTTGTTTTTGGTGTAAAATAAAGTGTTCTTGTATTGTATTGTTAACTTAATAGCAACATACCACCTTTTAACACATCATACAACCTAAGCTTAACATTATAAACTGTATATCTATGCAATAAATAAATAAATAAAGTATAGGTACAAATACTATAAAGCTTTGTTTGAACGCGCTTATCCCAGGAACCAGTCGGATTTGTCAAAAGGCTATATTATAAAATCACTTTACATTACCTATATAATATAGATACCGTAAAAAACACAAAATAAAGCTGACAGCGGATAGGCTAGTGTAAATAATAAAAAAATTACGGACTTCAAAATATTCAATTTTATTTGTAGAGAAAAGAAGATGTCACGTAACGGTTCTCTGAAGGTGCTGGACCACGCGCTGGCCGGTGCGGACGGACGCGACAACTGCAACAAGTTCGTCGACATACTGGGACTGAGGACCGTGTTCCCGCTCTTCATGAAGACTCCTAAACGGAAGAGAGTGCTTACTGTTGATCAGCATGAAGGTAAATTGTTATTGTGATAATGAGACGGACTGATGTCCAAGATGAATAGATTTGGTCAAAGCTGCTAATTCTCGGTCGATGCAAGCTGCTTCCGACTGAAACCACTGGATTTTTTTAGGGAGGCCTATGTCCAGCAGTGGACGTCCGAAGACAGAAATTAAGATGATGTCTGGATTGATACAGTTTCTGTTTAACAGTGTCCAATGGTAACTTTGTTGGATTGTATGATAAATAATAATAAACAAATAAAATTTGCTGGACAATTCACACAGCAACATCTTGCCCCGTAGTAAGCTTGAAGCTTGTGTTACGGGTGCTAGATTTCTGATATATGTACTTTATTATAATATACGTAGATTATAACTATATGCATAGATAGATAGATATTTTTACTATACATATAAGACACCCAGACACCTGGAACAAATATCTGCAGATCGTACAAATGTTTGTTCCGAGGCGTTACGTTCCCGTTCGTTTGCATTCGGTATTGCCTAATTTATTATTTCTTCACTATAAGATATCTCAGGATTAAATTAAATGTGAAATATAAATAAAATTAAATAATAAATGTTTTCAATTTCCAGAACATGTAGTGTCAATAATAGCGTCAATGCTGCGGAACTGTCAAGGTGGCCAGAGGCAAAGACTCCTGGCGAAATTTACAGAAAATGATTTGGAGAAGGTCGACCGACTTCTGGAAATGCATTTTAAATACATGGATAAAGTAGACAGAACAGAAAAAGATATGGAGGTAAATACATACCAAAATAAAAATGTTATGTTTCGTGTCTACCAATCAAAGCTCTTTTCCACATTAAAAGACGAAGCTATTTGGTGATTGTGATTATGAATAATGTCACAATGTCTAATCCGTTAAAGAATCTTAATAAATAAATAAATTGGTAGAATCAAACTGAATAATCAAAACTCATAGTTAAAGAATTTTTATAGATTGTTCATTTACTTGACTAGTAACTAATGTAATTTTCCGTTTTAGCAAGACGCGGAGGACCTAGACGACGATGCGCAATATTTGAAGCGATTATCGGGAGGTCTCTTCACGTTGCAGTTGATCGACCGTATTATCCTTGAGGTTTGAATTTTATTAACTAATTATTTAATTTATTTACTATATTATTATGAGGTAACGAACTGATCCCGCTTTATACTGAAGTTTTCTCACCTTCCCTAGGCTATTTTAAACTAACTCAAGAACGGCTAAGTCGATTTAGGTGCTTTTAGACCTAAATTGGTATGTATATGTATATTGATAAATAAATTAATATGTATTTTTTCTCATAAAATGCATTATTGCAGGTGTGTACGGCCGGGCCCGCCTCGGTGAAGCAGCGCGTGCAGAGAGTGCTGTCGCTGCGCGGCGGCTCCTTGAAGATCATCCGACATGTCATGAGAGGTGCATACATTACTTCAATATATCTGAGCGAGATAGCAATAGAATTCTATGTCGCTCATGACCGAAATTTAGTCGCGCAATTGTGCTGTGAATGTGTGTAAAGTACAGACAGACTAGCATTCACACACATTTATGTACACTAGTGACCACTAACAAAGGAGCGAAAGAAAATAGAGCTCCAGTTTGAATGCATATTTTATACCAATTCGCAGTAATTTTCGCCCTGCAGCTTTGCATGTGTAATAGAAGATTATCCCGCAGTAAAAATTAAACTTTATGAGTACGATTCCCAGCAATTATTACCCGTTTTTGAGTTATAATTATAATCTAACATGACTCTTTTATGTATCAATTTTAAATTGCAGAGTATGCGGGTAACCTGGGAGACGCCGGCAGCGAGGAGTGGCGACAGCAGGAGCAACAGCACATATTGCAACTTGTTGATAAGTTCTAATCAATTCTAATGCCTGTTCAGAAACTAAGTTGTGTAACTTAAAATTATTATAATTTAAAATTAAAGACATTCATTTTGAATCCTTATTCATTCAGAAAGCCCATTGCATTGGATAAACTAAATTCACCACCAATCCATACCTATTAATAATAATTGCAATAAGCACTAGTCAGACCAACACTGACAGATATAATTTTCTAAAATGATGCGATACCGAATATATTTTTTCAAACAACAAATGCATCCAATAGTAATTAAGTTAAGTGTAATCTCATAATGCTAAAGCGAGTATTGAAAAATCATAGAAGTAGGCGTAAATGAAAGATGAAATCAAACAGTATAATAACTTTATTGAAAGAAAATTGAAATAAAGTCTATATTAACATAACAATTATACTGAACTACACAACAAGTATAAAACACATTGCAGAATACAGACGACACCATTTCGGTTTTAAAATGCACTTCAATATAACCATCATGGAACTTATACGTCAATATAATATAAATAAAAATAATAATGAAAAGTTCCGTAATTCGTTCATTGAAGTCAGTATAATTCAACATACAAATTTTGTGCCATAAAATTCTCTAAAAGTAACTAAATACAAATATTTTTAATACTAAAAGTAAAAACCCATTCCACCCGTAACAATAATGGTGCATATTCGATTTAAGGCCCGATACTTTGCATCAGATATCCTTCAATGATGATAAATGCACTCCCAACAAGTAAAACAACTATGTTGTAATTTTGTAGGCCTTGCGTGCCATCATTTATACGCGTTTTGAAAGTATTCAACAAATATCACTAACACCTGTATCACATTGGCTGAAGCGTGCACGTGAAAAAGGCTATTATCACACTGCATCATATACAATTTCGTGTATACCCTCTGTATATATTTCAGTTTTTGGACCGTCTATTCAAACGGATACCTACTTCCAAGCAAAGTTGAACCACGCATGAACGCAATGCTTTGGTGTGAGTGTCAGTGTGATAATCGCTTAACATATAGAATCTCATGTGGAGGATGTAAGACGGTATGATTTCTTATTGGACGATATTGTCGTTGGAGCAATGAGCTCATAATTTAATTGACAACAATTTTCGATTCGCTTCGCCAAAATTTATTTTATTTGTTGTCATAATATTATGGTAACTCCATCGAGGAAAATAAATAAATGAAATTCAAACACGTGCCTTAGGTATACTATTGTATAGTAAAATGTAATAACGAAACAAACTAAGCGTGGCTATAAAAATGTTAAAACTAGGCTACAGCTATAAATGTGGTAACAGCTATACTACATCATTTTCCAAATCCAAATGGAAAGATAAATTCTTCATTATAATGGTTTAAATCCATTTGTGGAGATCTTTAAGTTTGAACCACAGTATTGTTAAAATGCTTTCTAATATCACTGGAATGCTAACCGCGTCAGTATCTAAATCTATTTTAAACTTTAAATCTCAAAGGCAACCCTGAGAACTGCTATCATATCAAACAGTTGTGACTAAATGTTTAAAATTTGGAGCGTAGAAAATCATGTTTCATAATATTAAAGATATTGTTCCGAGTATATATTCAATTTCTTGAAGTTATTGAAAAAATAATGTTTTTTTAATCTACTGGATTTGTTATAAACGTTTAAATAACAGTAGACATCTAAACAACAGAATAACCTGTATCACGACCAACCGTGATTGAAATATCTGTAACGCTATGTGCACTCAATAATACATTAAATCGGTTTCACACGAAACAAGTGCGTTAAACATAGAAGGCACTACACTTGGTATACGGTCTGCGGTTAACATTCCTTGCCAAGCATCATTGTAAATGCCTTTGGAATGTCCTCGTTAGTTTTGGAGACGTTGGTTCCGCCGAGCAGGGTCGGCTCTGGTATGAGACCGCTCTGGATGCCGTGCGCTGTCTTCAGAAGGTCGTAGTTTATCCTCTCTGATACCACCGAGTCTTTTCTGTGGGAGCAATACAGTTCAATGTTAGATGAGGTAAACAAATTTATGTAGTGAACGCAACATACTTACATAATTATGTTCCTATCTATAAAGGACAAGTTCCCGCTGACTGACATATAGACGCAGCCGTAACCGCTAATGGTAGAAACGTAAAATTTGGACCGTGGCTTTCTTTTATGACGTTTAGGTCCACTAAGGGGTTTTGCGAAATTCACCTAAGGGGAGAATAGGGGTTGCAAGTTTGTATGGAAAAATCTTCAAATTAGCAACGATTTTGATAAAACTCGAGCTTCAATCGAAGCGAAAGCCGGGTCGCTAGTTTAAAATAAGTACATACTTGTAGTCCGGGTGTGTGGTGACGAAGTGGCGCATCCAGGTGGCCGTGGTGCAGATGTCGCCGGCGGCGCGGCGCTGGATCAGCTTCAGGTACTGCTGCACGGAGCAGTGCGTGTCCGCGTCCACGTCCATGTTCTAATGTACAATACTCACTTGTAGTCCGGGTGTGTGGTGACGAAGTGGCGCATCCAGGTGGCCGTGGTGCAGATGTCGCCGGCGGCGCGGCGCTGGATCAGCTTCAGGTACTGCTGCACGGAGCAGTGCGTGTCCGCGTCCACGTCCATGTTCTAATGTACAATACTCACTTGTAGTCCGGGTGTGTGGTGACGAAGTGGCGCATCCAGGTGGCCGTGGTGCAGATGTCGCCGGCGGCGCGGCGCTGGATCAGCTTCAGGTACTGCTGCACGGAGCAGTGCGTGTCCGCGTCCACGTCCATGTTCTAATGTACAATACTCACTTGTAGTCCGGGTGTGTGGTGACGAAGTGGCGCATCCAGGTGGCCGTGGTGCAGATGTCGCCGGCGGCGCGGCGCTGGATCAGCTTCAGGTACTGCTGCACGGAGCAGTGCGTGTCCGCGTCCACGTCCATGTTCTAATGTACAATACTCACTTGTAGTCCGGGTGTGTGGTGACGAAGTGGCGCATCCAGGTGGCCGTGGTGCAGATGTCGCCGGCGGCGCGGCGCTGGATCAGCTTCAGGTACTGCTGCACGGAGCAGTGCGTGTCCGCGTCCACGTCCATGTTCTAATGTACAATACTCACTTGTAGTCCGGGTGTGTGGTGACGAAGTGGCGCATCCAGGTGGCCGTGGTGCAGATGTCGCCGGCGGCGCGGCGCTGGATCAGCTTCAGGTACTGCTGCACGGAGCAGTGCGTGTCCGCGTCCACGTCCATGTTCTAATGTACAATACTCACTTGTAGTCCGGGTGTGTGGTGACGAAGTGGCGCATCCAGGTGGCCGTGGTGCAGATGTCGCCGGCGGCGCGGCGCTGGATCAGCTTCAGGTACTGCTGCACGGAGCAGTGCGTGTCCGCGTCCACGTCCATGTTCTAATGTACAATACTCACTTGTAGTCCGGGTGTGTGGTGACGAAGTGGCGCATCCAGGTGGCCGTGGTGCAGATGTCGCCGGCGGCGCGGCGCTGGATCAGCTTCAGGTACTGCTGCACGGAGCAGTGCGTGTCCGCGTCCACGTCCATGTTCTAATGTACAATACTCACTTGTAGTCCGGGTGTGTGGTGACGAAGTGGCGCATCCAGGTGGCCGTGGTGCAGATGTCGCCGGCGGCGCGGCGCTGGATCAGCTTCAGGTACTGCTGCACGGAGCAGTGCGTGTCCGCGTCCACGTCCATGTTCTAATGTACAATACTCACTTGTAGTCCGGGTGTGTGGTGACGAAGTGGCGCATCCAGGTGGCCGTGGTGCAGATGTCGCCGGCGGCGCGGCGCTGGATCAGCTTCAGGTACTGCTGCACGGAGCAGTGCGTGTCCGCGTCCACGTCCATGTTCTAATGTACAATACTCACTTGTAGTCCGGGTGTGTGGTGACGAAGTGGCGCATCCAGGTGGCCGTGGTGCAGATGTCGCCGGCGGCGCGGCGCTGGATCAGCTTCAGGTACTGCTGCACGGAGCAGTGCGTGTCCGCGTCCACGTCCATGCCCGACAGATACGACTCGATCAGAGGGATCAGACCGGGGAACACGCCGTCCTGTATAACATAACAGAAGATTGCGAGATATTTTTTTAGTGTTTGTAATAGAATGGTTTAAAGGAATGGTCCAATAATTTTAAGCCTTCCAACTTGGTCTGTCTTGAATTTATGCCTTTATGTAATCATATATATAAAAATCAATTGCTGTTCCTTAGTCTCGCTAAAACTCAGTAACGGCCATTCCGATTTTGCTGATTTAAAAAGTGAGAAAACTACGAAAAGCGGGGTCATCTAGTACTAGATATCTGAGGTAGCACGGCTCACCTTTCCGTTGACGATCTCGTTGATGGTCATCTCTACGCACTCGTCGGGCGCGTCGCTCTGCGGCCGCTGTCCGCGCGAGCCGACGTCGCGGCGCCACCAGAACCGCTGCGTGCGGCACGCGTCCCGCCGCTGCGCGCGTTGCATGTTCTCGTCAACCTGAAACAACATTCATTTTATAACAACGGGAATTATCAGTTAATAAACCCTCGACGTTTCGACTACAAAAAGAGAAGACTTTTTCAGGAGTGAACGCTCCGCAGTATGACTGTAAACGACACGATATCTGGTTAGAAATTATTATTTTGTATTATCTTTTATCATAAGAAATATTGGTCTCGCAGGTTTCCCTCATATGACATACTCGTAGTTCTAATTTCCCATAATCATGATTTGCTATTCTGATAACCAATAAAGATTACCAGATAAAAATTGCATCAAGGTGAATTAAATAGCCAAACATCCTTATTATCTTTTCTGTATACAGAAAATATGAATAAGGGATGTTTTTTGACCAGAGCTCTGATTATGTTGCCTATGCTCTTGAGCCATCATCGAATACAAAAAGCGCCTAATTAATTCGACAATCTTACCTTGCTAATAGGCATGACCAAGTAGAGGTTGTAGGAGAGGATGACGCGCGTGAGAAGCACCACGAAGCACACGTAGGCCGCGTTCTCGAAGTCGGTCAGTTGCGCTTCACACAGTCATAAAGTCAACACACCAACCATACCACCCTATTGCCTAAAATTATCTGTTAAACTCGACTAATCTTACCTTGCTAATAGGCATGACCAAGTAGAGGTTGTAGGAGAGTATGACGCGCGTGAGAAGCACCACGAAGCACACGTAGGCCGCGTTCTCGAAGTCGGTCAGTTGCGCTTCACACAGTCATAAAGTCAACACACCAACCATAC
The DNA here is from genome assembly GCA_963691955.1 of Chloroclystis v-ata. NCBI lineage: Eukaryota > Metazoa > Arthropoda > Insecta > Lepidoptera > Geometridae > Chloroclystis > Chloroclystis v-ata. The sequence continues at coordinate 12,790,790 of OY829905.1, forward strand.
CACCCTATTGCCTAAAATTATCTGTTAAACTCGACTAATCTTACCTTGCTAATAGGCATGACCAAGTAGAGGTTGTAGGAGAGTATGACGCGCGTGAGAAGCACCACGAAGCACACGTAGGCCGCGTTCTCGAAGTCGGTCAGTTGCGCTTCACACAGTCATAAAGTCAACACACCAACCATACCACCCTATTGCCTAAAATTATCTGTTAAACTCGACTAATCTTACCTTGCTAATAGGCATGACCAAGTAGAGGTTGTAGGAGAGTATGACGCGCGTGAGAAGCACCACGAAGCACACGTAGGCCGCGTTCTCGAAGTCGGTCAGTTGCGCTTCACACAGTCATAAAGTCAACACACCAACCATACCACCCTATTGCCTAAAATTATCTGTTAAACTCGACTAATCTTACCTTGCTAATAGGCATGACCAAGTAGAGGTTGTAGGAGAGTATGACGCGCGTGAGAAGCACCACGAAGCACACGTAGGCCGCGTTCTCGAAGTCGGTCAGTTGCGCTTCACACAGTCATAAAGTCAACACACCAACCATACCACCCTATTGCCTAAAATTATCTGTTAAACTCGACTAATCTTACCTTGCTAATAGGCATGACCAAGTAGAGGTTGTAGGAGAGTATGACGCGCGTGAGAAGCACCACGAAGCACACGTAGGCCGCGTTCTCGAAGTCGGTCAGTTGCGCTTCACACAGTCATAAAGTCAACACACCAACCATACCACCCTATTGCCTAAAATTATCTGTTAAACTCGACTAATCTTACCTTGCTAATAGGCATGACCAAGTAGAGGTTGTAGGAGAGTATGACGCGCGTGAGAAGCACCACGAAGCACACGTAGGCCGCGTTCTCGAAGTCGGTCAGTTGCGCTTCACACAGTCATAAAGTCAACACACCAACCATACCACCCTATTGCCTAAAATTATCTGTTAAACTCGACTAATCTTACCTTGCTAATAGGCATGACCAAGTAGAGGTTGTAGGAGAGTATGACGCGCGTGAGAAGCACCACGAAGCACACGTAGGCCGCGTTCTCGAAGTCGGTCAGTTGCGCCTCACACGGTCGGAACTCGACGCGCCAACCGATAGGGGAATTCGGGGGCGGCGGCTTGAAACGCATGGTCTGCCAGTTGGTCGATTGAATGTTCTATGTAAACAGAATATTTATATAAATAAATATTTATGGACATAAATTTACGAAATAGATTCATTCAAATAGCATCAGCGTGCATAAGTAAAATCCTACTTTTCAAAATTCCTACTATTCAAATAAATTCTACTTTTCAATTTCCTAATGAATTTATTTTTAGTAGTATATTTGAATCCTAATTTCTAACTGAACATTTCATAATTTTTCATGTACGTTTTAATGTTAACTATTCTAGAATACAAATAATAATTCAGCCTATAACGGATTAACAAACATAGAAACATATTTAGTCACTTTATTACATTGTTCCATAATATGCAGACGCTTAATCATAAAATCATTGACCTCGTTAATATTTCTCTCATCATCATTATTTGTGTCATTATTATTATAATTATTATAATTGTAATAGATGATTTATAACTTATAACGTAGGAACATTACAGTAGGTAATAACAGTATGTCGTAGTTAGAGTGATGCGTACAAACATAAAACTCAATAATAGAGTTATCGATCTCTTTACCGTGGTAATGGTTTGGGGTATTTGATGAGTGAATGACTCATTGTTACTAGTTCTCTTATCTACTTGTATGTATGAAAGTCATCGTCAAACCTGTTGGGACATGAAACTTATGAGTCTCATGTCTTGTTAAAGTGAGCACTAGCTCACTTTTGAACCTAGAAAAGAGTTTTGGAGCCAGTGAAAGATTTGACATGAATGTATTAAATAAAATAAAGAATTTACACAACAAAACAAAATGAAAAATAAACAATGAAAATAATGTAATGATTAAAAAACTTCTAAAACACGCGGAAGAAAATATCTGCCAGATAGATGTACACGCTACAAATGAAACCTTTACCTCCCGCGTTTCTTCGACAGGACGTGTTGCTATGTTTCATTTAGACAGAGTTACAGAGGTGAGCGCCATTACCCAGTGAGCGACATTACCCCTCCCTAATCTACAGGTGGACTCACCCGCCGCGCCTCGTTTGTAAACCCACCTCAAAATGATCAGTATCATTCTTATCATCCTGGTTGACCTTCTCAGAGAAGAGCGACACGGTGTCCCGTATGAAAAGGTGCGCCACGTGCATCGCCAGCGGGTGGTCCACGCCGCCGTCGCGCAGCCGCTTGTAGATCGCAGGGTCGTGCGTTATCGGAATGTCGTTGTATCTGCCAGGACATACAGGGTTCAACATACATTATGTATTTCACTTTCAACATTTTCTTGGGTCACACTATTCATTTATAAATTTTTTTATCCGTAACAGCTTACCACAGGGCTAGATGTTGCTGTGTGAATTGTCCAGCAATAAATAAACTATTGGCGTTTCGACTACAAAATCAAGAGAATTCTTTTAAGGAGGAGTAAGCGTTCCGCCGTGCTCCGTCTTCTAAACGCTCTTGCGCGCGGTTCTCTCGCAATAAATTATGAAGTAAAAAGTATATTATACAGAACATACAGTCAAATTAGTCCTTTTAGGGAATCAACTATGCTACACATTATAGCGTATAATACGCCTACTTGTCAACTGGGAAATCACCCAGTTTTGTTTACCGTTCGTTCGTTTTAGAACATGTTGAATACAAAAAAAAAGCATAATCCATAAAAGGCACCATACCTACATATACTTACCTAATTATTATTGTTTTCAGATGTGAATGATGACTAAAATATTACGTAACATTGTGTAATTGTAAATTCTCACACGTCAGTATGAATGAGAATGTGCTGACTGATTCGACGCGTGGGGTGCTAGTTTTTTTTACATCAACTTTATAAATCAATACAAAACCGCCGAGTCATTCTGAAAGCTAGTATTAGAACGGCCTTATCACTGTTGATTGATATGAGTCATCCACGGCTATGAACCGCTGAACTAGCATGAGAGTAATTGTTTACATTTCATGCCAGCGCGATTTTGTCAGACGTGGAGGTTTCAATAAGACTGGATAAATATTTATAAACAGATAAGTCCGTGGCCTACAGTTGGGTCTGAATAGACATTTCCTAGAGATAGATAAGGTATTTTCTAATAAAATCCTTCACAGCGAAATAATTACACGTAAGGGCGTGTATCCACCCAATAGAAATCATAATTGGTCGTAATTAAGTCTCGGGGATTTGGTATAAATACCACGCATAGGTACCAGAGGGGTTGGTGATCGCAGTAAGTTGGTACAGTACACAGAACCACGCTGCTACCTGTCTTCTAGAACCTGAGTCATTAGATTACCATTTAGTCGATTTGACGGCACCTGCGGTTAGGATGGAGTGGCACAACTTTTAGGCCGGCACCTGACAATAGGCATGAAAGATTTTGAAATCATCTTCCGTAATGTATATATTTGCTATTTACGAAAATAATTTTAAATCTTTGATTATTTGAAACTGTCGTCACGCCTATTATGCGTAGGTATGCATAATGTATGTATATATTTGCTATTTACGAAAATAATTTTAAATCTTTGATTATTTGAAACTGTCGTCACGCCTATTATGCGTAGGTATGCATAATGTAGCTTATCTACTGTTAAATCTAAGATAATAACCATAACCTACCTGCAATTGATCAAGTAGGTACGTACTTGTCGCAGATAATAGACAGTTATTGTAAACGCTGTAGAATGCAACTTCTTGAGCTGGAATTAGATAGTGTCCGCTTAAAGAAGTAGCAGTAATAGTCACATTATATATGTCGGGGCAGACAAGAACATCGGTTGAAATTATTACTCAGAACCTGTTTGTACCGCGCGCATCGCACTACGGGTTGCGGCGCGCCGACGCCGCTACCTGTAAAACTGGTTCGGTCGCATGACCGCTTTGTGCTAATTCCTTTAAATACGACCGTCGGCCGAGCTAGTGATTCATTCTTGTTCGAGCCGTCGGACGGAGCGGACCACTGTAATAAATTCAGTCTTGCTTGGTCGTTGGACCGAAACATTGTAAATTGGAATAAATAATGGACGTTTCTTCGTGGTTTTATTATCATCATGAAGACGACTGTGACGTTAGACCTGATGACTTCATAACCAACCAGAAGCCTTCCCGACATCAGAAGTGGGATTCGAACTTCGATAGATCTGAACCTTGAGACTGTACGCTGCCACAAGACCAAGATAAAGAAGAAGGCAAACCAAACTGACGTCAAATTTTGGAACTACCTGCATCTTTATAAAATGATGCAAAAACTGACCCAAGACCAAGAAGAAGACTTAGTTAAACCATACTAACGTCAGAGTTTTGGAACTACCTGCATCTTTATAAAATGATGTAAAAACTGACCCAAGACCAAGAAGAAGACTTAGTTAATGATGACAGATTTTTGAAACTACCTGCGTCTTTATAAAAATATGATGATAAAAAAAAAATTGATGGAACGCAAATTGATCAGGACTAAAACGAGCAAATAAATAATTGGATCGAAATTCCAACGAGAATTCCTACGAGCCCCTTTGGAAAACTTCTATAAAATATTCTGCAAGAACTAATTAAGTTTATTTTACAGATTCACTTCCGCACTACGAGTACTTGATGATATACTCCGAGAGGCAGAAGTATTAGTAGTTAAGAAGCACGCCTGTCAGTAGGACCGTGTCGGCAGAAGAAGACGATACACCAGGCCCTCAAGACACTACTACACTACACGATCTCTCGGTTAACCCTGCCAAAACAGAACTCATAATGTTCACAAACAAACGCAATACGGGACAACTCAAACTACCCAAACATTTTGATACAACACTGAATCTAACAACTAAAGTTAAATATCTTGGGGTCATACTTGATAACAAACTTCTATAGAACAAGCACCTTGACTTCTTAAGTAGGGCTTGTGCCACCTTCTACCAATGCAGCAGAATGTTTGAAAAAACATGGGGACTCTCGCCAAGAGTAACCAAGAGGCTCTACGCTGCTGTAATAAGGCCCACCATTACGTATGGATCCATAGTCTAGTGGACCAGAACAGAACTAAGCACAGCCTGAGTAAAGCTGCAGCGCTTCCAAAGAATGGTATGCGCCGCTATCACGGGTTGTATGCGAACGACACCGGCTGCTGCTCTCGAAATTGACCAACAAATACAACAGGAGGCTACTATGTCAGCTCTCAGATTAAACAATCTCGGTATGTGGGGATAAACTACATGCGCCCATACTTGATAGCGCGGTAAACTACCAGCCACTCAGAGCTGCACCATGTGACCTTCCGTCAAAAACACCGATCCAAGAAAAACATACAATTATTTGAAGATCCGAAAGATAAATCGGGCACCAAAGGGCATAGTGTTTGACGCTTTGGAATCAATCTGTATGTCATTCAACAAATAAATAAATAAATAAAGAGATGAGAATCTATACAGACGGCTCCAAAACCAAGACTTGCCAGTTTTGGTCAGGAGCGGGTGGGTGTCCTTTCACTGGATCTAAATATGAACATATTTATAACACTTGGCGAAATAACTGAAGCAGCTAGAGCGATCAAGAGGAGACAAGTCATAGGACATGAAATCCGAATCCTCTCCGACAGTGCTGCTATACTCACGGCCTTAGCAAGCAGAGAATGCAACTCGAGACTAGTTAACGAATGTCACCTTGCATTGGAAGTAATATCACAGGAGAATTTGATAAACTTACAATGGATTAAAGGACACAGTGGATCACTTGGCAACGACGCAGCTGATGAACTTGCAAGGACAGGATCGGGACGAACTATAGTAGGTCCACAACCGATCTTTCCGCTGCCATTGACACAGCTGCGCTCGTGGATAAGAACGAGAACAAGAGATCTGCATAACGAACGCTGGCAACATCTAACAGAATGTAGACAAACGAAAAAGGCACTGCCAGAGCTCAACACAAGGCTCACTAGACGCCTGATGAACCTAAAAAGAACGAACCTACGAGTCCTGATAGCTTCTATCACTGGACATAATATAACCCTGAACAAACACTTATAAACATCGGATCTACGGACAGTCTTCTTAGTGAAGAAGAAACTGCTGCCCACGTAATCCTAGAATGCGAGGGAGTATTAGTGCAACGACAAAAAAATACTCAAAACCCCGAGGTCACTCCGTGAAGCCTGTGAAGATCCCAGGAGGATTGTGTGCTTTCGGAAGGAGTTAGGCTAGTTATACTAGCAAATCACTAGCAGTCTCAGAATAATCCGGGCGAATACGAACACTCTCGGCACATCAATTCCTCTAAAACAGAGTTGTTCAGAATTGGAACAGACTACCTGAAGAAGTTGTGACAGCTAGCTCTATAAACTGCTTTAAAAACAAACACGACCACTGGTTACGCACAAATAAACTACAGATGACAAGAAATAAATAATGACTGTACCTTCCAACACTGACATAGACACATCAGCATCTAAGCTGCTCGTCTATACTAAAATAATAATAATAAATCTCATCACGCATTTGAGTCTAAATGCGGAAAACCGAGCCTAACTAACTGAGCCCGTGGTATCCACCTCCCATGCTAGACTGATAAGATAATTCTTTATTACACACACCAATAACAAATATTTACAAAACTAAAAAAAAAATCTACAAAAACGTATGCGTAATGGGCAGTCTTATTGCTTAAAGTAATTTCTTCCAGACAACCTGACGATGGAAAGTATAACGGCAGAATGTAACTGGACGGTGATGTTACTCAGTTTAAACATACAAACACCAAAACTCCCATAATATCCTTATCTACGAGAACCTCCGAGAAACTTTTAGGTACTCTCCGAGACCCTCCGAGAAACTTTTAGGTACTCTCCGAGACCCTCCGAGAAACTTTTAGGTATTCTCCGAGAACCTCCGAGAAACTTTTAGGTACTCTCCGAGACCCTCCGAGAAACTTTTAGGTACCCTCCGAGACCTTATTTATTCTTTGTTAAAATTTTTGCAGCTCGACAGAGTTGTAAACAGATATCAAACTCAAAAGCAACTCTCTTCGTTGACCAGACCTCTTCGCAGACAGTTGCAGACCAGGCAGGTGCAGAGCGCGCACCGCCTGTCAGTATGGCCGTATAGGCAAGTACTGTTAAGCAATGTGCAACCAAAACAAACAAAAGAAAGAAAAGAAAAGAAAAAATAATAATAATAATAATAATTTTGGCGAACTGTAGATTTTACATAAACAGACAACTACCTTCTATCTACTGACTTCTACGAAAAATTCCACAAGTACCACGAGACTTTCCACGAGTTACTTTATGAGAAATTCCAAGAGTACCTTAATAACCATGCAAGTACATGGAGTGCAAGCATTGGCCATAAAATTATAAAACAATGTAAATACGTGGAGCATGAACATTGATAACAATAATAATAACTTACTCACTGTCAGCTTTCCTTATCCATATTTCTACAAACGTTTTAAGTACCATGTTTTAAAACTTTCGCTAATAATTTGGTGGTTGAGATCCAATTATCAGAACAAATAACCTTGCACCAAATTATCAGCTAGTGTACCTTTGAATGGATACCTAGCTCAGAGAAACTTTTTAATCTTTTCCAGAAAAACGACTGGTGCAGAGCGCGCACCATCTATCAGTATGGCCGTGTCGGGGCAGACAAGAACATCGGTTGAAATTATTACTCAGAACCTGTTTGTACCGCGCGCATCGCACTACGGGTTGCGGCGCGCCGACGCCGCTACCTGTAAAACTGGTTCGGTCGCATGACCGCTTTGTGCTAATTCCTTTAAATACGACCGTCGGCCGAGCTAGTGATTCATTCTTGTTCGAGCCGTCGGACGGAACGGACCACTGTAATAAATTCAGTCTTGCTTGAGTCGTTGGACCGAAACATTGTAAATTGGAATAAATAATGGACGTTTCTTCGTGGTTTTATTATCATCATGAAGACGACTGTGACGTTAGACCTGATGACTTCATAACCAACCAGAAGCCTTCCCGACATATACTTGTCAAGTTCCGGCTAGAGGTAAGAGTAAATGGAGTCAAAACGGACTATGTTCTTGCGCAGGGATTCCTCACCGCGTGTCACGTCTGTGAGGAACCATCACAGATGGAGATGGACTAATAAAGCCAGCTAAAGAAGGTGTAGTTATTGTCACATTACGTACTTTTCATGTTCCGGCGAGAGATAAGAGTCAATGGAGTCGTATCGTGACTTCTGTATGCGGAACTTGTTGTTGCGCAGCGGCTCCTCGCCGCGCTCCTCGCGCGTGCGGCAGTCCACCGACGCCGAGATCACGTTCCAGCGGCAGTCCACGTCCGTGAGGAACCCTCGGTAGATGGGGGACGCTGCTGATAGTGCCAGCTAGAAGGAATAAATATAACCATGATTCAAATGTTTTTGAGTTTTCCGATATTTCGGCACTGTTTCAAGCGCCATTTTCACAGAGGGACAGTCTCCCCGAGTAGAAATATCAGGCAACTCAAAGACATTTGTCTCATTTGACTCAAAAAAGAAGGAATAACGTAGGTACTAGAGGGAACTTAATCTCACTAAAGACACTGCCACACTCATGGTAGTGCACCATGGGCGCCCCCACACCGCCGCGCCCTTAGAACTTTAATATGGGTTAGACCTATCTATCAGTATCAGTGTCCGAAATGCACCCTTAGACTTTTAAAATCGTCAAAAATAAAATCGAAATAGTACTTATAGATTATTCGCAATTAAATACCTTTTTTAATGAAATCAATCGCAATATACACAAAGGCACATATGAATACAACTTCGTCACTTTCGTCTTCAGAAGTAAATACATTATACATATTATATTTAGTTTAGTGTTGCCATGGCGAGACCATAATACTTGACGATCATTAATATCAGTATTAGTGTCAGTGTGAAATGATAATTATTGTAATAATTTTGTAAGACGCTATGTGCACGTCATCTACAATGACGCTAAGTGACGAGTACGTACAAGTGACGATGATTCAATAAATAGGCAAACATTTGCTTCATGACGATGAATAAGTATCTACTTAACGTCAAAAACTCCTGTTATGTGCACACTTTGCATGGCGATGTCCGTCTTGTTTTCTATCATTTTTCATAATATTTAACTTTAACTATTATATGCATTGTTACGTATGTTCTGCCAAAAACAAGCTACTACTGTTGTAATAATGTTATATTACAGTTCATAACTCTGGCTGAATCATAAATTAATTATACGAGTATAATAAATATTTTACAACGTAATCCCTACGAATATAATAATAGCTACTAGTTTCACTTTCTCGAGTAGGTACCAACTTTTAGAGGAAGGAAAATATATTTCTCCGCAAAAAATGTATTATAACCGCAGACAGAGTTGAGAGTAGAGAAGCATGCGGAAAGTAGAAGATTAAAAATAAGTACTTACTCCATATTTCACACACGTGATGAAATTATAATATTGATATGATACATGTCTTAAACCAAACTATAAACTATCTGTGCATATTCTTTAAATTTAACTCATTAATTTTGACTACTATAATTATTTAAGAAATTGTTGATATCAGATTTGATCTGCTCGTCCTTTTTATGAAAGGCGGTTTATAACTAAATGCACACGGGCCTAGGCTAAGTGTGTTTCAGTTCAGTGCGTTGAGCTTCATTAGGGAGCTCATTTTGTAAGAATTATCTGATCTATTCTGCAGGAATTTAGAATAACAGCTTTCTGTAAATAATATTATTATGATACATGTGAAAATAAATAGTAGGTTTATGTTTTTTGTTTCGATATTATTCTCGTAACTCACCATGATAGGACACAGCGGTGCCAGATGGTCGTACAGAGTGCGCGCCTCCGCGACGCCGCACGCCTGGAAGGTGAGCTGCAGACAGCAGCAGCCCATGCCGAAGCCCATCGCGTCCATGTACACACACTGCGGGTCCGCCGCCTTGTCTTGTATGTGCGAGTTGTCCACTGGGATCTTTGTGTTTATGTCACGGAAGACTAAAAATATTATTATTGTTTAGATAACTCTTTAGTATCACTCTCTATGTCTAAAAAGGTTGGCATTGACACTAATTTTGATTTTTTTTCGAATTTGGAGCTTAGGAATTGTCCTTATAGAACGCGGGTGCGCAGCGATCAGCAGTTTCGCGAAAATATTACTCGTACTGATCGCGCTGTCAAATATTCAGTTACAGATAATTATAATCTCACACAGGCTATCTTACACATAGCTATATAGAGCCTGATCTTGTGGATTAGATATTATCAAACTACGTAAATGCATTTAAAACTGAGCACGGTTTAAAAAACTTTATGGTTTTACCGAAAGTTATAAGATTAATATCGTATATCAAATCTGAGAACAGTTTTCTCAACACTGGTTTTACCATAAAAATAATTTAGAAACAAATCATACATCTTCCAACTAGTACGTACTATAATTTAACAACGATCCTATTGTATAGCTATTACCATTTGGTTTAATGGTAGAGATAGTAAAACCCATTTGTTACGTTTATGGGAATTACGTATTACATCTTGGTAACAAGATGCTTAGTTTCAGAATTGTAATCAATTACGTCTGTGTCATAGACAGTTCAATAAAACATAATATTCCTATGTTAAAAAAGATTCTTTGAACTGAAAATTACGTGCGGAAAGTTAGTAAATAATAAAATTTTGAAAATGCTCACTCGGTAGGTTGATAGCCACTTTCTCTCCCCTTCTCTGTCTTATATTTGAAGTCAATGTCTTAAAACGTGGGTGACCCTCAAAAATGGCGTTATCAGGAAAGTACAGGGATTTCGTGACGCCTTCCTGAGGAGTAGGCGCGTGTGGGGGACTCGTGAAGTTTGGACAGCCCAATCTAAAAAATAATTCAATTTAATGCAATGTTCCAATACTAGTACCAAATAACAGAAAAGTGGCGATATTTAAATACAATTTAATTAATACTAAATACGATGGTGCCGTCACAAATTAATCTTGATTGATCACAATCAAAATATCTACTAATCCTGACTCAGAACAAGATCAGCCATTCAGAAATGCTGTCTGTAATAACGTGATGTATGAATGAATGTATGAATTTGTACGATAATAATTAAATAAATTGGTATTTATGGTTGCGCTTAATTACGGTAATTCACCCAATAGTGTAAAACTTAATTAAAGGCACGTATTAAGTTCTTTTTTCTGTTCTGTAAATATTAAAACGCTGTAAAAATGACGTGTATGTCAACTTAAAATGCACATTTACCTGGGAAAGTTTGTGATGCTCATGATAACCTCTCCTTCTTTGAGCAGAGTGCTGACCTCCGCCCTCCTGTAGCGCATGTTGGCCTCAACGATGTTGAAGTGAGCGAGGAGGCCGCCGTACGGTTTACCCGGGGTGCCTTCGATCATATAAGCTCCATATTCTGGCCGCCATAATGATTTCACATCTAAAAAATAATAAGGATGCTCTGATAAACTAGCTACATTCTCGAATGGTAAAATCTTAATTATAAGGTCAATAAAATTATTTCCGTCGAAACGTGAATACATGGACGAGATAAATAAACTTATAACTAAATAAGTCGAGATATGTAAAGTTGCGTTAAATAATTTAAGGTAATTAGGGCTTAAAATTATAAATTATAAAATAAATATATTGACAGATTAATGGACCAAATTTAAGATTTGGTCCATTACCTGCGGATTCACATTGCATGGCGTGGTGCATGCCAGGTGTCGAACCAACATAATTGGAACCATCTCCACCACAGTTTTTAGATCTGATATTGGGTCACTATGGTTAAAGTCTCATAGTAAATTTCAAATACTAAGTGCATTAGTATTATTATTACAAATTTTAAATATTTATCACAATGATGTCATCAATTGATGATACAAAATGACCTTGGTAACATTTTTAATCATGAATATGTCATTGTGATTTGCAATCATTTATTTTTTACTTATCCTTTAATTACCCACAGTTGGGCAAAGGGCTCCCCTAACTTTGTCCAGCAGTCTCTGTTTATATTAGTTTGTCATCAGTCTTTGCAGAAGTTGAGTAGGTTGTCTAGATTAGCAATTATCACATCACTAACCAGTTAAACTTGGTTTACAAATACCTATCATTGTTATTATTATGTTTACCTACACCTTAAATGAATTGTGTAAGCAAATAATAAGATAGTTGCAATCTCTAACAATTATTATCATTTATTAAATTAATTATATGTCATGAACTTGAAGAAAGCTTAAGTACATTATTATTGATTTAAACTTCTGATTTAATATATGCATACAATATTATAGTCTGGGCAAATATTAAAAATGTCATTTAATATTATGTACTTATCTAATTAAATAGTCTTGGCTTATATGAATTCATATTTTTTAAATTTAGCTTACTATTTCAGTTCTAATTTTAGTATGTTGCTGTGCAACTAAGCATAAAATAAAATAAAGCTAGGTATCTTTAGATTCTAGAAATTCATACATTATTATACAGTAATTAATCATTATGGAGCAATAATGCAAGTCATCTTAACTTGTGGCAAAAAACTAGGCTTGTCATGACTTGACTACCAAGGTTATTTTGACGATTGAATGATTTTTCTCAGTGCTTTAAGATACCTACTGATTTCCATTCAAATTATATAGATATTATTTATTAATATCCATATTATGGCAACTACATAGCAAAAAGTAATCAACTGTTTTAAAAAATATATATCTAATGTAGTTTAAATTAAATAATGTTTTAAAAGATAAAAATAATTCTAGCATGAATTTTAATTGCTTTAAGCATAATTATTGTATGAATGAGATGCTGTGTGAAAGAAAAGAAAGACACTTACTTTGCGGATCTGCAAGCTCCTTCTCTTGGAGTATTGGCAGTAGCTCACTGGCTCTAAGGCTAACTGTGGCTCGTTTATTCTCATCATCAAACTTAACAATTACATATTCCACCTAAAACATTACACCATTGAATATAAATTAAGGAATGGTTAAATATTATCATTTCAATGCCTAGGCATTAGGTAGGGCTAGCCCTACGGTAAGCATGAAGCTCATATTAATACCTTACATGAAAAGTATATCAGAATAAAATATTATTTAAACAATTAAATGATTTCCTTACCTCATCTCCCCATTTAAGTACATCGCCAGTACGGTCTTGTAACCTTTTGTTCAAATTTATGAATTGCTCAATTCCATGTTTTCGGACGTGTTCCGCTAACGCCTTGGTTTCTAACCAGGAAAGAGGGCTTCCTTCTGTTAAAAGTCCCATGTTACTTGCTGGACAACGAAGACTGGAGACACACTCGCACAATTTTTTCAATGATTTGATACGATTTCTATATCGTAAAATAAAAAATATGTTCATAAAATAATATAATTTCAGTGAGAGACTACTCCGGAAAGTACTATACGATTTATTTTAAATATTGTTTTTACGGTTTGATAAACCGCAGGCAGTCTCTTCAACTCTGATTTTATGAATGAAGTAATAAAAATATAAATTTTGTGACAATTTCGCGAGCACTAGAAATTTGACTGACTGCATTTGATTTGACAGCAAATGTACGTAACGTAACATTGACATATTTATTTTATCTATATGACAATAACATGTTGTTGTCACTGTCTACAGGCAATCGCTAGTGATGACCATCTTAGCCCTACGATTATTAGTAAAATAATAATCGTAGGGCTAAGATGATGATTTCATGTTACTTCATTTTGTGGGAAGGGTATAAATAAATAGTATTTAACAACTTTATTATTTAACAAATAAGTCTGCTTTGAAAGTGGTATATCTTGCCACAGTAAAAGTAACAATTAACTCTGTAGTGGTTGGGTTGCACCAGGCCTCGCCTGGACCGATTCGAATCTCGACACTTGATAAATTATTATTAATCGAATTGAAACAAAATGCAGCAACTCTAGCAACAGTAATAAACTTTCATGAAAATTATTGTGTTGTGTTGTGTATGTACCTGATAATTGCTCTTGCCTGTATTTTTGCAAAGAAAAAGAAATACTGATGATTTTACATAAGACAATGTGAAACTGTGATTTGTTTGTATTCAATATTGTAGTTACGAGAGATTCTACAATGGTGCCAGTTGCGATTGAGGGCTGCAATCAGGGCGCTGAAGGTGGAGGAGCCCGGGGAGGCTCTATTTCGCTTGCCCTTCTGATAGATTTTATAGTTCAAAGGACTTACGATGAACTCACGGTTTTGGCGGAACTGTACGTTTGCACATATACATACATATATTTACTATCATTCAGTATTATGGTCTTTGTAATAAAATTTATATCGACAGGTTACCAAGAAAAACGGATATGGAGCGCAAAATTGAAATATATAAATTCAGCGCTCGTACTCGTCAGTTATTTGTGCGCCTCTTGGCACTGGTCAAATGGGCTAGCAGTGCGGCTAAGGTGGAACGGTCTGCCAACATCATGGGATTTCTAGATAAGCAAGCTCTTCTATTTGTCGAAACTGCTGATGTCTTAGCAAGAGTAGCAAGGGAAACTCTTGTACATGCAAGGTATGATCTAATTCAACTGAACGGTGTAATTTTAATTCCTAAAATATTTCTATACATAGTTAGAGTCCTTTTAATTCACCAGGTTGCCTACATTTCATATGGCTGCTGCAGTTGAAGTACTGACTTTAGGAACATACAGCCGCCTGCCAGCTGTGATCCGAGAGAGGCTGGTACCCCCACCTATGCTAACTGCTTCTGAGCGACGTGCAACACTAAGTTCATTGGCACATGTGGTCCGACAAAGACTTACTACTGCATCCTTGCCTAGTGATGTACGAAATCTCAAGGTAAAATATCTTTAATCAGGCTAATATAAACTATGATTGATTGAACTCTTATTATTAAACATTTGAAATTGTAGGTAGAAAATGGGAGAGCTACTTTTACAGTCGGCCAAGAATACAGTGTGTCTCTAACTGTGATGGGAGATGGACCTAATGTGCCCTGGAGGTTACTGGACATAGCAATACTAATCCAAGACAGTGATACAGGGGGTAAGTTACATAAATAATTAAAACAAAAGATAATTTTTATATCCAATACATTGCTTATACCAATAATTAGCAATGTTATGTATGAGAAGACAATGCATACTTTAAAATAAATCTCTTCAACAAAATAGACTATTCATCATTGTAATTACTTTGTTGTTTATTTTGCAGAGGGTAAACCACTAGTCCATACATCTCAACTAGCCTGGCTGCGTGGCGTGGCGCAGGCTCGCTTGGCTGCCGCAGGCCTAAGCGGCGCTTTGACCGCTCTACGATTTTTCTGCCGATCCTTGTCTCTGGAACTTCTATACACACAGACCTTGAGATTATGTCATGATCGGTTGTCGCGTCACTTGCAAGTTGACAGATATGTACCTGGACAGAAGCTTCAGGTTTCTTATTGGAGGTAACATTTATTAATCAAAGTAATAAATTTCAATCACAACTTCCTACTTGCTGCTACGAAACCGCGCCAAAGTCGTCCCGTGGGTACATGTAACTGAACTCACTGCACTTAATAGCTAAATTAATTGAATACCGTAATTTAGTCCATGTACTTGGTGATTTTATTTTTTGGAACAACTAATACATTGCCCACTGTTAAAGCTTATAAATCGTTGTATTAATGGGAAAACCAACTAAGTGTCATTGTAACTCTTTCTCTAAAAAATAAAGATGGTGTATAGATGTATAATACTTTCCATCAGGGAGCTGGGCTGCGAGCTAGGCTACCGGCTGATTATAGCCGCTGAAGGCGACTCGCTGTGCGTGTGGCACGTGCCGGCGCTGGCGGGCGGCGAGCGCGTCGCCACGGCTCTCACACCACACGCGCCCTCCATGGAGCGTCTACTGGCGCACACCGTCCACGTGCGCTCCAGGCAACGCCTCAACGACCTGAAAGTGCTGCTCAATGACCTTGGAGTAAGTTAATGCGTAGTATAGAACAGCGTCAGCGGTGATTGATCCAACTAGGAAACATCACATATCAACCCATATTAAATCCAACGGCCGAGCATGGGTCTTCCGAATTGAACCCATTTCAGATGAGAGACATGGAATAATCACCTCAATCATCAGTTACTACAGCAAGTTGGTTTAGTACAAGATTTCTTAGGACTGCACCACACAAAGAAATACATAAGTTTTACAAATATTACAATTAACAATTTTAAAGTTAAACTTTAAAATTGTTAATCTGTCAACTAAAACTATTAAATATTAATTCTTCTACTTTAAATGCCATTGTTCATGTCTTGAATATTAGATCACATCCTACTACCTAGCCTAGAGTAAGTACAGTGCTACAGACGGACAGCAGCAGTTAACCATACAACACTCCATTCCTTCCGGCGATAGAACGTTAAACCGACTAACCAACGTTGATTTCATCACGTAGCATGCAGCGCCGGCGATAAAAAAAAAGTAAAAAATTACTGTCTGAACAACGTTGATTCCACCAGGTAGAATGCAACGCCGGCGATAAAAAACTTGAAAAATCACGGTCTAACCAACGTACATTTATTCCATTAGGTAGAATGCAGCGTGAGCGGCTGGCCGTGCGTGCTGGCGTGCTCGGTGGTGTCCCCGTGCCTGCGCGCGGAGCAGCTGCTGGTGTCGGTGGGCGCGCACGGGGGGCGGCTGCGCGCGCGCGTGCCCGCGTACCCCGCCACGCCGCGCATGCCGGACCTCGCCAACGCGCTCGCCGCCACCAATCTGACGCTTATCAAGAATCTGCTGACTCATCTTCGGTGAGATACTTTTTTCTGGAAGGATCTTTATGGAATTACGTGATAGTCTCATAATTATTATGATGAAGTATTTTTGTGTTCTTCCGATATGATCTTACTAGCCGACCGCCAACAGCTTCGCTTGCTTTTTTTTTTTCATAAAATATAGCCTATAACCTTCCTCGATAAATGGACTATCCAACACTGAAATAATTTTTTAAATCGGACCAGCGGTTCCTGAGGTTAGCGCGTTCAAACAAACAAACAATAGTCCACCCCAAATTTTTTTTTTTTATAAATTATTTATATGGCAAAACAACGTTTGCCGGGTCAGCTAGTATTAGTATAGATTTATGTATGTACAAATGTTTTAATGATTTGTTTTATAAATTCTAAAATCTAAATTATTAATTATAAAATTTATATTGTAGATATATTATAAAACACAGTAAAAATGCTATAGTAAGTGCTCTTATCGTAGAGATATAAATTTTAATTAATTTAAATAAGAAACCACTCTTACCACACTGCTGAGCTGATTTGGAATTGGTTCAATACATAACAAATAGTGGTTCAATCTATCGTTATATCTATGTAAAGTATTCGTAAATACTACGTACCTACTATAATTCAATTCAAAGTAATTAATAATAAAATTACATTTTAGGTTCTGGCTCGTCGCGAGGCGATGCGAGAAAACCCTGCAACATCTGCCCGCGAGCGTTTGCGAACACTTGCCGTTCTTACACGGGCCGGATCACCCGCTGAACAAGCTGTCGTCCGATAGACTCTATGTTACCTTGCATCGACACACTGACCACATTTTGGTAAGCCCTCTGCTATAAATATTTAAGGTATACTGTATATCCATCATTCTCCTGTCTGACATGTTTTTTTTGTTTCTCTGAACAATTGTGCCCCGTGGTAATCTTGAAGCTTGTGTTACGGGTGCTATATTTCTGATATACGTAATATAATATACATAGATAGGTTCTATCGCCGCTCCTATGGGTGCTAGTCGCGAATGAACTAATAGACTCTCTGAATAAAGATGGCATCACCACCATCGCATATGCAGATGACTTAGCAATAATGACATCGGGTCTTTTCGAGACGACACTATGCGAAAAGATGCAGAAAGCACTAAGAGTAGTAGAAGCATGGTGCACGAAACACTCTCTATCTGTCAACCCGAGTAAAACCGAACTCGTACTCTTTACACGTAAAACAAAACTACCAAAACTTAAACTTCCCTCTCTACTTGGAACAATGCTAACGCTCAATAAAGAAGTCAAATATCTAGGCGTATGGCTAGACAGTAAACTTCTATGGAGCAAACAACTAGAGCACGTCACGACAAAGGCCACAAATGTCTTATGGCAATGCACTCGCGCGATGGGTAAGGACTGGGGACTGAGACCAAAGCTGTGTCTCTGGCTGTATACGGTCATGGTCCGTCCAGTACTTACCTATGGAGCCATTGTATGGTGGCCCAGAACAAATCTAGTAACCACTATAAACAAATTACAGCAAGTTCAAAGACTAGCATGCACACTCATAAGCGGATGCAGGAAATCAACTCCATCAGCAGCGCTAGATATCATACTAGGACTAACGCCTCTGCACGTACACATTCAGCAAGAGGCTATGGCAGCGGCACTTAGGATCAAGTCAACCCAACAGTGGAAAGGGGACTTGGGCCCCACAAACCACTGCAAAATACTGAACAAGGCTATTGCTGCATTTCCAGAAGCAGCTAACGGTACAGACAGAATTGCAACAACTTACTTAACATGTAAAACCTTAGAGATAACGAACGAGGAGATCGAATCAAAGATCAACTTGAATCCTAAACACACATACCACATCTATACTGATGGATCAAAGAGCAAGACGGGAGCCGGCTGTGGCTTCCACTGTCCGGAGTTAAAACTATCTAAGGCTCAACCCCTCAATCCAGCCACGACGGCCTTTCAGGCGGAAACACTGGGAATATCGCTGGCAGCTGACAAATTATTCCTAGAGATAAGTAATAAAGAACCACCTACTCCAATAAATCTGGTCTTCAAAACAGACAGTGCAGCTCTAGTTAATGCACTCAAGAGATCAGAGACAAGATCCAAATCGACGGCAGAGTGCTACAATTCTCTACAAAAGCTGTCAGAACATCCTAAAGTCAGCAAGGTAATCGTAAATTGGACGGAAAGATTATCCTGCATGGGTAACACCATTGCGGACAAACTTGCTAAGGAGGGATCTAGACAGATCCCTACGGTTCACGATATAAGTCTCTCTAACCCACCAACCGCCGAGGTTAAAATCAGGCTTAAACAAAATTCAGAATTGGAACAGGAGAAGCTATGGGAGCGACGAACTGATTGCAAGCATACCAAATCAATTTTTGAGATCAAAGATAGGAAAAAAACGACAAACACATTGCTGAAGATGAATCGCAAGGATCTTAGAACTATGGTAGAACTCATAACAGGTCATTGCGAACTTAACTACCATCTACTTAAAACCGGAGCCACAGACAGCAGCTTGTGCCGGGGTTGCTTCGAGGCAGAGGAGACGGTAGAACATGTACTACTACATTGCACAGCCACTGAAGAGGCTAGAAAAGAGACAGGGCTAAGGCACCTCATTGATGCGGTAGCGCGGTCGTCATCCTCAGATATGCTGAAACATATCTGCAAGAAACCAAAGGTCTTACTCCGCTACATCAAGGAGTTAGGCTGGTTAGGGCCGACTTAGGCGAGGGGACAATGCACAATACGCTCCATAGCGAGACGTCAGTGCAGATCCTAGTTCCCCCACAACAAATTAGAATTAGAATTAGATACATAGATAGATATATATTTTTATACATATATAACATCCAGACACTCGGAACAAATATTTGCAGATCGTACGTAATTTTTGTCCCGAGGCGGGAATCGAACCAAAAACCTCTCCGGCAGAGCTTCGTCCGCTACGCCACAGAGGTTGCACTCATTTTGGATATGATTAAACCATTCACAGATAGTTGAAATGAAGGAGGTAGCGGCGGGTTCCACGGCGACCACCAGTAACACGACCAACAGCGGCAGCGCGTGCTCTGTTGCGCTCTCGTTCCACCTCGCCGGCGCGCGCCGCTGCACACCCGACGAATGCGAAGACGAGGTAACTTTTGTACATAAAGGAGTCAAGTTTTAGTGCCTCGGTCGCTTGTTTACAATGCCGACAGCTGACTCTTTAGAATTTTTGTATAAAAGTTTAACATTTACCTATATATCAGGGGTGGCCAACCGGTCGATCGCGACTGTTTAGTCCAGTCGATCTTGGCAAGGCAAAAATAAATAAATAGACTAGACTGCCCAACGTAATCACCTACTGCTGGACGCATCATTTTGTATAATTTTTCAATCGCTGTTCCGTCAAGGTATTTAATTGTTTTTTTAACGCAGTGTAGTCTTGTTTTCGGCGCGCGATGACCAATAAGAGGGAAGCGAACTGAAATATGCTGTTTAATTTTTAGGGTTCCGTAGCCAAATGGTAAAAACGGAACCCTTATTTATAGATTCGTCATGTCCGTCCGTCCGTCCGTATGTCACAGCCGTTTTTCTCCGAAACTATAAGAGCTTTATAGCTGAAATTTAGTAGGTAGAAGTATTCCGTTAACCACACTAAGATTTCAGAAAAAAATTGAAAAGAAGGTTATTAAATTTGGGGGTTCATACTTAGAACCGAAAATAAAAAAAAAATGTATTGAACCCATACGTGTGGAGTATCTATTAAAAGGTCTTCTAAAATCATATAAAGGTTTCTAACATCATTTATTTCTCAACTAAATAGTTTGCACGAGAGACTCTTCCAAAGTGGAAAACAGAGTGTCCCCCCCCCCCCTCTAACTTCTAAAATAAGAGAATGATAAATCTAGAAAAAATATATAAAGTACATGAGCACAAAAACTACCAACGAAAATTGGTTTAAACGAAATCTATCAAGTAGTTTTTTTTATAATACGTCATAAACTATTTCATATAAACAATTGCTGCGGAAGCCTACATGGGCGAGTCCGACACGCACTTGGCCACTTTTTTTTATTTCTAGAAGTAAGTTTGTAATTGGTAGATCGCACAGGGTCTCTATAATGAAAAAGAGATCTTGGGTCCTATCAAGTTGGCCACCCCTGCTATATATGTTACATATCGCTGGCTTAATTTTCAAAACTCAAATTTTTCGAAAAATTTTGGTGTTAACAGGTTTGAAAATTAAGCCAGCGATATACATGTTAATCTGTAAGATACATGTTTATATGGGCGAAAAAAATGTTTTAAACATATTTTACTCTTGTTATCTGTAACTTTATTAATTGCAGCAGTCAAGTCACGCGCCGGTGCCGGCGGGCGCGGCGCGCGCCTACCTGAGGGTACACTCACTGGTGGAGTTGGACACGTTTACTCTGACACACGGCCCGTTCACACCGCTCGACACGCCAGGTAATGAATCTGAAAATAACTCACCGGCAGTTTTGCTTACGTTTTTACGTTAACTACTCATTTTAATTAATTTAATTCTTATTTAATTTTTACATCAGGGATAGTATAGAATTCTAATGGTCTAATATCGTTCCATTCGGTCCGGTTGTTTTAAAGCCTATTCCTCTAAACAAACAGACAATTAACTGTTCTTATTTTTAAAATTAGTATAGAAAATTAAAATCTCCGATCGATTCTAACGATAAAACGTAAATTTTATTTTATTTATTATAACTGCGTTTTTTTATATTTAATTATTTTGATTGATGTAATGTAACTATAACGTTTTAATAGGTATGCAGCCGGGCAAACGCAAGTTGTCGATAGCGAACGCGCGTGCGGTGCGCGTGCGTCAGCCGGCGTACTTCCTGCCCGAGCTGGCGCACGTCGTCGCCGCCGCGGACGAGCGCGTGCCCTTCGTCAATCTCGCACAAGAGGTAAATAAGCCTTCTATAAAGTAACAAAATAACTATATAGGTATGTATCTGCAGGTGCAAGCAGAGAATATAATAGATTATTATAAATTAAAGCAATTCATTATGTAATAAAAAAACTTCACAGATGGGCATATAATCATAGCTACCAACCGCTGGCTTACCTTAAATAAATATTACTGGACAATTTACACAGCGACATCTAGCTAGCCCCGTGGTAAGCTCGAAGCTTGTGTTACGGGTATAGCATTTATTGGTGAAAAACATAATACATTACATGGTTAGTAAGTTCTTGCATCCTATGTTAGGTTTATCTCTAGACACTACGAGTCCTCTAATAAATTTATTTTAATTGTATATTAAAAACTAGCAAACAATTACCCTTTTAGACAGAGCGTTATCATTCATCACCGCCTAGAGGAATAGTGTTTTTAGACTTAAGTCATTTAAGTTATCCATTACCTGTCTGTTTACTTTATGCTCTATTCTTTACATTATAATCTCGACGATATCCGCAGCTAGCACAACGCGGAGTGACCCACGGAGGCGTCCAACCGGAATGGAGCGGTTCAGCGCTGGCGATGCGCGTGGTGGCGCTGCCGACGCCAGCGGGCGCCGAGCCGCGCGCCGCCGCCGCGTTACGAGCGCGCCTTCTCGCCGCGACTGTACGCCTCACCACCAAGAACCAGGCGCGGGTCTGGACGGCGGAGTTCGTGTTCCACGGCTCGCCTGTTAGAACGCCCAACCCGAAAGAACAAGGTATGTTTTACTATAATAACTGTCGTGGTTTGATAAATTCATATTGTGATAAACGGGCAATAACCTTATTTACGTTGACTTTTGATCAACCGTTTCGTCCCAAGACGTGGGAGTTCTTCAGGATCAAAACACTGCAAGGACACGGATATGATAGTGAAGCCCCACGACAATGAAATGTCTTGTCTTGTGGCCGCGACTGTACTCTTCAATACCAAGATCCAAGCCAGGGTCTGGATGGTAAAGATACTATAAGTTGTAGAATAAAACATACTACCACCGCTCTATATCTGTTAAAAATATCAAATAATTTATTTATTTCTAGGTGAAAGGCGTTGTGTTTACCTACAATATGAGTTGGGCACGGACGCAGGTCGGACCGCGGACGCGTTTCTAGCGGATTGGGCGGCCATTGTCCATCTACACACTTTACTGTACGAATTCACGCTTCGGCCATTGCAAGGTAAGATTCTAACTATTACAAAATCAAGCACATAAAATGAGAGGAGATGAGCAAGATTATGAACGTGACGCGATCAAACTAAAAAATCCAAACGAGTTTTTGCAAATTTGCGTTTTGAGCTTACCTATGTGTGATGAAGTCATTTGCTCGAATTTCAAAGTGTTGTTAATGGCTGCCCTCAAGGCATTATTTCAATGACATCATCTAGAGCTAACTGAACTAAACTTATTCTGTTACGCGTATGTTTAAAACATTGTTTATGGTATATTGGTGATTCCAGAGCGCGAGTCCCTCTGGCAAGGCGTGTGCATCCGCTCGTACACGTACCGGTCGCTGGTGGTGGGGTTCGGCGGCGCGGCGCGGGCCACGGCGCTGCTGCAGTGGAGCGCGTCCTCGCAGCGCTACACGCTGGCCACGCCGGCGCACCAGCCCGCCGCCAACGCGCACCATCTGCTGCACCATCACCTCGACCATTATATCAACTGGTAACTTAATAAACCTACACATATATGATTGATATGCATATCATCACTGGCCGCCGTGTTTTTTTTCAAAATGGCGGAAAAATGTATAAATTCGCACTATGCATGTGCCAACTCGCGTAAATCTATCTTTTGTTTTCACGCGAGATGACGAATAACCCGCAACCAAAACATACAAATATTTGTGAGTTTGCTTAAATTATACCCGATCATTCTAAAACAGTTTATTTATTAAACAAAATCCACAGCTCTTATACATATATAAAATTTTACTTAAAACAGTTACAAGTTTTCTTTTGGTTTAACCAATAGAAAACTTGTAACTGTTTTTAAAAAAATAATAACAATGTCGACATCTAAAAATTTAAAACACTACAAATATAAATATGAAGAAGTTATCTAATTTTGACATATTTTCTCCAGTCACAAAGACCTGATGTCACTCGGCGTTGTACTGCGTGAGACATACCTGCCGCTACTGGCGCTCAGTCGCCTGCCCACGCTCCCACAGCTGGGACTGCACCACGTGCGCACACAGATGCCCACGCCCACCTTCACACTGCTCGCCCACTCGTGGCGCAAGGCAAGTTAAACTTTAAATCAAACTTCATAATAATACAAATATATTTAATGAAGGCTAAATTATAAGTAACGTAAAAAACGCAAGCGAAGCTAGGGTCGCCTTGTGGTACTATATAACGCAGGAAAATATGCTTAGAATAATCCATTACATACAATTACATGTATTGGTTTTATCAACGATACCAATATCAGGAACTACAAAACACTATACTTACTGAATTAAACCCTAAACTAACAAAATAGTAACTTGAACAGATTCGCATCATCTACGCCGGCGCGTATTCTATAGAAGTGGGTATTCGCGGAGGCGGCATCGTCACCATCCGCGACGGATCTTACTCCAAGTTCGACCGCAGCTCTGTCGTCGACGAGTTTGCGCCGGCGCAAGGATTGAAGGTAAATAATTAAAGGTTTATGACATTTATTTCCATAAAATCCTAAAGATCACTTGGACAAGTCAATAAAAATTGTATTTTATTATACTGTTGAAACGATTACCTCTATGAGATCATTTGCTATCATTTTTTATTAGTGAATTTACAATTCTGAGCATAATGGGTTTTATTCAGAGAGGCAAAACTCCACAGTATATTTAAGGGGCCGTCCATTAATCACGTGAGGTCGTTTTTCACATTTTTTGACCCCTCCCTCCCCCCTGGTGATATTTGGTGAGGTTTGGGATAACCCCCCCTACCCCCCCCTGGATCACGTGTATTTTTTTGGAAGTCTATGTAAAGGCTATATTTGACTGGAAAAAAATATTTAAAAATGGCGTTTTGATTCGAAAAACATTTATATTGTATTTGCAATAAAATTAATGAATAATTAATTAATGTTGTCTTCGTCCCACGGAGTTGCAAGACTTTCATTTAAGGTTACAACTGGTAAAGCTTCTTCTTCACTGGCAGTTGTTATTGGCAAAGAGGTTTGTGACATATTAAATTCGGTTTCGTCTAGCCACTCGGCACCAACATCCTCGCGCACTACGCAAAGAACCTCCTTCCCTAGTAGTCGTAGCGTGAGGATACGCGTGGGCCGAACAGTTTCAGTTTCGTGGGCAGTATGGTGCCCATGGCACTCATTTGCTCATTTTTTAGTGCAGAAGTACTGCCCACACTGCTGACATATTTTTTCCACAAGAAGCTTACGATCCTTCTGCAGGCTAGGGCAATACAGGTCTAAGGTATTCTCAGAAATAGGTAGCGCTTTTTAACAAAAAAGAAATAAAATTAATACACGTGATGTCTAACGAGACCCCCCCTCCCCCCTCGTGATGTTTTCCGTACCCCCTCCCCCCCCCTTTTGAGCCTCACGTGATTAATGGACGGCCCCTAAGGTCATTACTGTTAAAAAAATTCATTGGATCCCTTGTGGATTATAATGACCAGAATTGATCCTCACCTCAGCCAAATTCATTTAGTTACTAATAGGAATTCTATTGTAATAATTACCTATTTATTTTTGTCCAGGCATTCCTATCAAAGTATGTGGACGACATAAACGCAAGACTGCTAGCCGAAGATGACAATCCGCCATCGCCGATGTCTCCAATGCCGCCAGGTAAATTCTGTGTTTTATTTTTTATCAAGGTGTAAATAAAATAATAACTTGCTACTAATTTTGCTTAGATTAGACGATACATATTTTGTATTTTATTTTCACAAAATCAATCTTTAATTAATAAACGTTAAACTACTACAAATACTAAGAAGTATAAATTGAGAAATAGTCCCATGTTTATTAATAATAACGTTATTTCTTAGGTGGTCTCCGTTTCCCGGCGCCCATGACGCCGCCGCAGCCGCACACGCCGCACTCCGCGCCCGTGACGCCGCACCCCGCCTCGCCCGCGCAACATCAGGTGGGTCTACAACTAACTCTAACATTTTACTATGTGCAAATCTGAGACAGCGTTATGTACGTTAAACGTATATGTTATGTAAGTTTCCCGACAAGATAGGCGTCCATAGGCTGCGGTAAACGCTCTCCACCAAGTGGGCCGCATACTTGACTGCCAACTTGATAGTATATGAAGAAAAGATAGAATCAGGAATGTGGAGATACGTCAAAGATTGTGGATCACTGCTAGTGAATTAGCTTATTGATGTGCATTGAACAACCATTGTGGCCGAAATCTTTCCCAAGCAAGGTTTCAAGATTATAATTGAATTGAATCGTTCCAGATGGGCGGAGGATCGTTCAACCTGACATCTCCCCCGGGCTCGACCGGCGCGTCGGGCGGCGGCGGCGTGTCCGCGTCCCCCGCCTCCCCCATGGCCCCCTCCCCGCACGCCGCGCCCGCCGCCTCCCCGCACCCGCCGCCCACGTCCCCCTTCATGTGGCCCGCCTCGCCCTCGCTGCCGCGGCCCTCGCCCGGACACCATCCCTCCCCGAGGCACCACATGGACCACAAAGGTACATAATACTTATTTTTTGGTTGATATTGGGCCAAGCCATTCTGACCCAAGTTTACGTACCAAATTTTGTTGGTTACTGATGTTCGTGCTCTGAACAAAAGTTTGTGTCTTGCCTAAATTAATTAAAAAATTATTCTAATATTTTATAACGGCTGGGCTGATGTTAGTGCTTTGTATTAAAATACTAGCCCAGGAAAAAAAAGTGTAAAGGGAGAGAAACATGGAAATAAAGCGGACGAAGCCGTGGACGGTTAAGCTAGTCATTTATAAAAAAATATTTTGTGACCTTTATACACACCGCAACATCCTGCATACACTTCTGTCAAAGAGATGCTGCGGTTCAACTCTATCTGTCCATCACTGATTGTGTCATGGTGTGGTTTAGGCCCCGCGGGTAATATGTCGAGCGGCGCGCGCGTGCTGGTGGGCGGGCGCGCGTGGGCCGGCGCCACGGCCACGCCGCTGCCGGTGGGCAAGCTGGAGGCGCTGTGCACGCCGTGCGAGCCGCCGCCCGCCGCGCCGCCCGGGCCCGCGCTCGCGCCGCTGCAGAGGTTCCTCGCCTGCGTCTACATGAAGCGCACCTTGCAGCGCTTCGTGCAGGCCGAGGACTACGTGAGTACCTACCGCTAACCATTATTACGTCCTTCTACTGTAACTGGGCACAGGTCTCCCGTATCATAAGCTGTTCTCAAACGGACAATACACGAACATTTTATTTACGTTGCCTTTTGATCAATCGTTTCGTCCCATAACGTGGGACTTCTTCAGGATCAAACGCTCCAAAGGACACGGATCACGACCGCTCGCCGGTCCGCATTGCACGGCTTGTTCTCAGTATTTGGGAGATTTGCTATCATTACCACACATACTAATCGATGATCGCAGAAAGCTGGTACAATACACAGAACGACATGCGTCATAATGTGACGAGTTATTAATCCCTTGGTTAGTTAAACGATATACACGGAAAGAGGGATGGTTTTTTTTTTTTTATTTTGGACCACACGCTCAGGAGGAAGCAAGCAGAGGAGGCATTAGGCGATCACTAATTTGTATAACTTGTCGGCAGTTAACAATGGTGTCCATGGAAGCGACATCGCTCACCTTCCGCTGCGACAGCGCCGGCCTCACCGCGCGGGTCGCGCTCCACCCGCAGCACATGCAGTCGCTGCACTTACACCTCACGCCGCTGCCTGACCACAAGGACTGGTCCACTGAGGACTTGCAGGTATTGTCTTGTTTACATTGGTGTCATTGTGGTCTATGATCCCAAAAGTTATTGGTGCTAGCTGTTATGCGTGGCATTGTCCGCAATGTTAAGTCTTTCAGCGGTAAAATGAAACTAAAAAGACAGAAAATATTGGACCCAGCATCGACCCTGGGGTACCCCTTACAGCTAAGAAAGATTTGTTCCAAGAAGTTGTGAAGCTAGTTGGTTCGGGTGGTCGAAAAGTCGTTACTTGTATTCTGAGGAGTACAGCTTTAATTTCAGCTAGATTAGGGGCTTGTTAACATTTTAAATCAGATTAAGTAATTCTACTCAGGTGATGGAAAAGTTCTTCGAGCAGCGCGTGGCGATTCCGCCGTACCGCGCCACGGCGCTGCAGGGCTGGGGCAAGGCGTGGGGCGCGGGCGGCGGCGTGCTGCCGGCGCTGGTGGCGCTGATGCGCGCCGACCTGCAGCCGCCGGCGCCCGCGCTCTGGACGCTGCAGTGGGCGCTGCGCATCCCGCCCGCCGCGCCGCCCATCGTGCCCGCGGGACAGCCCGCCGTGCTGCTCGTCAAACACAAGATACTGTTCTTTGTGAGTACAGACCGTAGAGTGCGCGCCACAACTGAAGTCTTACGGTTATTGTGGAAACTAAAGTATTAGAAACGTTAATATTTAGGCAAGCAGCCACGTCTAACGGACTTGAGTGGTTGCGCGCACTCAGTTCATTGATTGTATTTTTATCATTGAAGTTATAGAAAAACAAAACTCTTTTTTATTTCTTAAAGGCGGTGGCAGGTTGTTCCAGCATTTAGTGACAGCATACCTAAAAGTCGCCATTTGATTGCTCATTTCATATGAAAAAGCTTACAGAATCAAATGTAGCGCAACCAGGGCTAAACTGGGTGGCGTGGGTTCGACTCCCACTCGAGGACCAAGGTTACGTTGTGATCTTATAATTTTTCCCATACCAATTTCCTTTAACTTTCAAATGTATCTTATACTTATAACATTAATAACATATCTTAAGTCAAAAATGGAGATGGGCTGGACACTTACAAAGAATGAATTCAGACCGATGGGCTCAGATAGTAACTAACTGGGTACCAAGACAATGGACAAGAAAAAAAGGGAGACCGACCAAGAGATGGGAAGACGACCTCATAAAGCTGGTTGGTAATCTCTGGTCAAGGACAGCAAAGGAAAGAGATCAATGGAGTTCTTTGGAGGAGGCTTTTACCGCGCAATGCGGTCCTAACACTACTCTACCTAAATAATAATTTAGCTTTTAGTTTTATTTTATAAGTAATTCATTTTCAAGTTTAAAAATTAGTTAAGTTTCATATATGTTATTAGTGTTAAGGAATAAATAAAGCTCTTTTTATTTTATTTTATTTATTTATTTAACATAGCTTTGCTCTTGTTGAAAAGCGCCTTTATGCAACCACCACTGACATAGATACATTTGGATAATTATGATATCTCATCATATTTGATGTTGACTTTTTGTGTGTTTGTTATTGCAGATATGCCTAACGCGCGGCGACACCCAGATGGTGCTGCCGCTCGTGTACGACATGCAGTTGAACGTGACGCAGCTCGCAGACAAACAGAACGCGCAGCCGCATCTCATTGCGGTCAGCTTGCACCTCAAACGGTACGTATAACTATGTTTTTATACCTATCTATCTACATATCAAATGGTAGATCTACTCGTAGCAACGTTTAACAATGACACACATGAAGGACTAACACTGACTTTAAAAACTTGAATATCATGCTGCTTCCCTTACGTCTTTTTTATTTTGAGTCCAAGCTTCTTGAATTCTTTAAATTATTTCACGTTTTAGCTCCCTAACAAATAAAACGATTTTTATAATTGGCTCGCGAAAGTTTTTGACTATACTGCCTGTGCTTGCTCGTTGGTTGCTGGGTTAGATTCTCAATCTTAAAAATGTAGCATTCACTTTTTCCTTGTTAAGTTTTTTTTTATATCATCACCCATTACTTATATCATCAAATATTCCAACTATGCTTATAATAATATTACAGCTTCAACGAGTTCAGCCAGTCTCACACGGAGTGCACGCTGTGGCCGGCCGTGCACGACCTGCTCACCAACTTCACGCTCCCGCAGGACGCCGTGCCGCCCGCCGCGCCGCCGCCGTCCTAGCGCGCCGGCGCGGCGTCTCGCCCGAAACATACCGCTGATGTGTTAGGCTTAGCTAAGTACACATAGGCGCAAGGTCCGTGCTAAGCCTTGGCGGGGCAGGTTGGGGCGCTGTGTAACATTGGTTTATTGATAGAAAGAGATAGATATAATTTTGTGGGCGGAGCCAACTTTGAAGTTCGAATACTCCCTTGTCAGCCAGTATTGGTGGTTACTCCGGTACATATATCTAAGTAGCTCTACACACGCTTGGCTATCGAACTTGACCAGGTGTAGAGCCAATTTACAGCCTATATTATATCAAAATTATGAGGCTCTAAACTGACGTCAAACGTGCGAGCTACTCTCTTGGTTCGAACTGTGATGTGTTCTTACGTCTCTGTATAGTGTAAGTTCTTGGTTCGACTGTAACATTTTAGGACCAATGCTTAGAATCATGTATTTACATCATTTTGTGTATCAATATAACAATATTTATCTCAAATTATTTAAGTTAAGCCTAAATATTTTTATGTTGAATCTTTCTGTTTTGTATGAATTAGGATAATTTATAAATTAATAAACATTACGTAACGAAAAGGAATGTTTTTGTTTAGTATTATGGGTATATAACAAAATATGTAAGTTCTTTTTTCTAAATTAACTGTTAGAAATAATATTTTTATAATTGGCTCATAAGGAACCTCCTTAGGTTTCAAAAAGTTAGACTATGTTTCATAAAAACGGGTAGACATTTAACATTTTCGGAGCCGCGCCGGCTCAGCTTGGCTTAATCATATTTAAAATTTAAAATCATATTTATATGTAGGTAGTGTAAAATTACTTAGCACATGCTTGATAGTTAAAAACAACTGTTTTATCTGTATTAATATGTATGCTAAAAAAATAATCTTAAAAATTTGCCTTGCTTGGAGATGGCGTACGATAATCAAAATTTATATGTATTAAAACTATTTTTGGCTTAATCATATTTAAAATGTAAAATCATATTTATATGTAGGTAGTATAAAATTACTTAGCACATGCTTGATACTTTAAAACAACTGTTTTATCTGTGTTAATATGTATGCTAAAAAAATAATCTTAAAAATTTGCCTTGCTTGGAGATGGCGTACGATAATCAAAATTTATATGTATTAAAACTATTTTTGGCTTAATCATATTTAAAATGTAAAATCATATTTATATGTAGGTAGTATAAAATTACTTAGCACATGCTTGATACTTGAAAACAACTGTTTTATCTGTGTTAATATGTATGCTAAAAAAATAATCTTAAAAATTTGCCTTGCTTGGAGATGGCGTACGATAATCAAAATTTATATGTATTAAAACCAATGATTTTATATAGTATAGATATGTTACCTTCATGTAATTGCAGTTTGAAATCTGTTCCACGAATCCAAAACTGACATAAGATGTCAAATGTTTACTAGTTCATAGAGTAACATTTATATTCGTAGAGTGGACACTTGAGTGAAATGTATAGTAATAGGTAAGAAATAAAACACCTTACAAAAGTAAATCATATTTATTGAAATTGAAATAATTAATGATAAATTAGTAAAATACACTTTCTAAATACCTTCAAAAATATTTAATTTACTTATTTGTTTTTTTTTAATTCGGGGTTATTTTTATGTGCGGAATATGGAGACGAATATTTGTGTATTTATGAATTACTAGCTTTCCGCCCGCCGCGGCTTCGCCCGCATTATATTAGAGTAAAAAGTATCCTATGTCCTTCTCCTGGCTCTAAACTACACCCCTGCCAATTTTCAGGCAAATCCGTTTAGCCGTTCTCGAGTTATAAGTGAAGGCACTAATACGACTTTCTTTTATATATATACTAGCTTTCCGCCCGCGGCTTCGCCCGCATTATATTAGAGTAAAAAGTATCCTATGTCCTTCTCCTGGCTCTAAACTACCTCCCTGCCAACTTTCAGGCAAATCCGTTCAGCCGTTCTCGAGTTATAAGTGAAGGCACTAACACGACTTTCTTTTATATATATAGATAGATAGATATAGATGGTTTTAATCAAATATACGCGATGATTAAAAATAGGTACCTGATGTGTTGAATGTTCGATCAGAATTTACATTTACATCGAATTTACATCGGCATCAATATTCGCATCTACACTAACTAATCTATGTCCGCGCCTCAATTATTATAATTATTTGGAAAAATAAATAATCTAAGTATCTTTGCATACTCGCATGTGATACGAGATTCCTTGTGTTTGGTTTACTTTAGCATCGTAATTGGTACACTTCCGAAACACACACGATGGCATTTTTAATTTGTTTTAGCAAGGACACAATAACCCACGGCATGTCAAGCTCGTGATTGCGCTCGACGCAGACTGACAACTAAATGTTACAATTGGGTTTTATTTGAGTCTTTACAATGCGCGTGCTTGTAACAAATCTATACTATATAAAATCATTGATTAAAACTATTTATTATGAGGTACTTAATGTTCTCTTTGCTACGTATTTTTGGCATTGACAAGTTATTATTTATAAATATCTTTATTTTGTATTTATATTTGATTCACTATGTCCAATCAAACATTAGCGTAAATTTTTAAAGTTCCGTAAACAATGTGAGAATTAAATTTAAAATAAGTATATCAAAATTTTAAGTGCACAATGTCCAGAAACAATTCTTTGGAAACCATTCTAACATACGAAAACCAAGATATGGTAAGTTATTTTGTGATTTATTTTGCGGACGATTATCTTAAAAGAAAGTGTGATGCCTAGTTAATCCATATATCCATATCAAAAAAGGCGGGTTAGTTACACTATTTATAACTTAAGAACGTCTGAATAGATTTGGCTAAAAATGGTGGATTTCGATTGAAGGACATAGGACACTTTATAGCGGGAAAATATTATAACGCAGGCGAAGCCGCGATGCGGAGAGCTATTTAATATAATAACAAAAGTGTAGGGAGTAAGTAGATAGCTTGTTTTATTCACATACATTCACTTATAATACAGGTTATACCAAGATTAGTTTACATAAGCATATTAACTGTGATAAGCTACCTAATAGCACTAAGAATTATGAATATTTTTATTATTATTCCGTTTTAGAGTGAGTGGTCGGTAATATGGTCGACATCCCACATCCCCGGCATGGACAACGCGATCGGCGGCGGCAACATGGGCGGCCGCGTCAAGCGCAAGGTCGGCCGTCGCCGCTTGCGCATCGGCTCGCTCGCTATGGGCAGCCTACTTACTATGCACTGCAGAGTACCCGCTACGGCTCTTACTGGAGGGATTAGTTAGTGTCCTTTTATGTTAGCGAGAGTTATTACAATCGCTGTATTTAAAGATTAATCAACCACGACAAGCAATTCATCTTCTACTATATAAAAATAAAAATAAGTTTTCCTTCCTGACACTATAACTCCAGAATGACGAACCAATTTCCACTGTTTTGCATTCGTTGGAAAGGTCTCGGGCTCCGTGAGGTTTATAGCATAAAAAAATTGCGCGAAAGTGTAAAACGCGGGCGAAGCGGCAGGGCAGAAAGCTAGTATAATGTTTAATAAAATAAAATATCTATGTATGTATATTCTATGAAGTATATCAGTAATCTAGCACCCGTAACACAAGCTCGAGCTTACTACGGGGTAGATGTTGCTGTGTGAATTGTCCAGCAATATTTATTTATTTATTTATTCATCATCGCCGTTTTGGGACACAGGGACTTCTCTCTTAGCGAGAAAGATTAGGCCTTAATTCACGACTCTGGCCAAGTTAGGGTTGGTCAACCACGACAAGCAATTGATAATCCTCAATTGCTTGTTTTCCCGAACTCTTTACCAATTTTTTCATTCTCGCCCAGCCACATGAACCATTTAAAATTACAGAATAGACTTTGCCACATGATGGATCTGCTTTCAGTTCCGTAATCAGAGATTTGTATGGAAAAAACTAGTTATCATTAACATGAGGAAATTTCTTATAAATTTCAGTTATTTTTTCAGTTTTGTTCGTAATGTTCCTCATAACAGCCGTGGCATCACATGCCAATCCGCTGCGGCATTTTGAACTATATTTGGGGCAGTGGAGCATCAGTGGACCTGGTCGAGCGTTTAGAATTATCCCGATGCTAGATGGTACCTCACGTATTTAATTGTAGTAAACCTATTTTACTCTTACACAAGCATGGCACTGATCTACCCAATTTTCAATGGACTTTCTCTACCGTTTGCCAATAGTCTATTTATGTATTATGGATAAACCTCTTGCAAAGGCTTTCGTAGCCAATCTCTTTTACGACTTTTTTCGGGCTCTACATTGTTACGGCGTTTAACTACATATCAGGGTTGTTGCTGATATCAGCATCAGCATCAGCATCCGCTGATGATCAGCATTAAATAAGACATCAGCATCAGCATCCGCATCCGCATCGATCGATGCTGATTTACGATGCTGATGTTCGAGTCGCAACTTGTCCGAAACGGTCGGGCTAAATGCGCATTTTTGTACGAATTAGGTACCTAAACAAGCACAAACCTGTTTATTCGTTGCACTACACATTGCGTAGAATTAAAATACAAAAACCTGTATTTATCTCTACGCAATGTGTAGTGCTCGTCCGTGTATTTAAAAAAAGTCACGTCAGTAGTATTGTAGTACAATATTATAAACAATGTTTTATTTCATTAAATTCCAACCCACTAGTGAAACCACATTTTTCTCATGTAGGTTCAATAGATTAGATTGATTCAATGTTAACTTTTTAGGGTTCCGTAGCCAAATGGCTAAAACGGATCCCTTAAAGATTCGTCATGTCCGTCCACCCGTCCGTTTGTCCGTCCGTCCGTGCGTCCATATGTCATAGCCGTTTTTTTAGAAGATTAAGCTAAAATAATGTAGAATTTTTTTTTATTAAACGTCATAAACTACTTCATATAAACAATTGCTGCGGAAGCCTACATGGGCGAGTCAGACTCGCACTCGGACACTTTTTTTATTGAATACAAACTTTAAATTGAAAAAGAAAATTACATTCAACTAAAGAAAGACAGACAGACAGACAGCGGATGCTTAATAATAGGGCCCCGTTGGCACTCTTTGGGGACGGAACTCTACACGGCATAATTTATCAAGACTCCGTTTCGATGATGAAAGGAGGAAAACTTGATCAGGCACGCACTTGGCCAAAATCAGCATCAGCATCAGCATCCGCTGATGTCAAGATCAAAAATCAGCATCAGCATCTGCATCCGCTGATGTGTCAAAAACCTGCATCAGCAACAACCCTGCTACATATTATGTATAACGGCGGACAACCTAACATTTATTAATCTTAAAAAAAATATATGCGAAATTTCCTGGGTGTTTTCAGGTATAGGCATAGCTATATGTATAAATGCTGTGGTGAGAGCCATATTATGCTGTGGCGTGGCTGCCATAGCCGCGGTGTACGTGGTACACTCAGTGGGCGACGCACAACTGCCTTTTACCTATTGCCGGTTGGTTTAATTCCTATACCTATTATCTACTCTCTGATTAGAGAAGTTCTAGGAGCTAAGTTGGTCTTTTTTTTTCTTTCAGAGACTTTAATTTAAATCGATATCCGCCCCTTATCTCTAGTGGGAAAAAGGTACGTAAAATATTCTACTTGAATGAGGCGAAATGTACCTAATTACGTATTTTAGATGCTTTTTTCGCCGTCCGCAAACAAACAAATGCTCTTTTTCTTTTATCATTGATCAAGCAGTACTTTTGAAATACCTAGATTTTTAATCAATTACCTAACCATAACTTATTGTTTAATTTTGTTTCGCACCATCTAATAAGATAGAAAAGTAACGTTGATTAAATGTTTTTTTATAGATAAACAGAACATTAATGATGAGTGCTTATGTGCAAAGCGACGTGGAGACGAACACTGTCGGTCTGAGTCCGAAAGCTTGGAGAAACGCATCTCTTGGATCCAAGTAAACATTTTTTTTTACTAAGTAAAGAAATAATTCATATACCTCTTGTATACTTGTATCCACATACCAGCACAGCAGCTCTTACTGTCTATCTTTTCGGTGGACGTCTGACGCCGCATTTGCCGATCCTCGGTCTCCTTCCAATTTTTTTCGGCCCCATCGGCCATCAGATATATGCATAGCCAGACATTCAACGAGCTAATTGGTTTAGTTATGTCGGTGAATCAACCATTCACCTCTACGTTATCTCCTTATTTCTATTTGTTTACGCAAAGAAATATTAGTGAAGTAAGTACATCTAATATATGAAAAGCCAAAGGATTGATACCGGTCAAAGAGCCAAGCATTTGTGCGATATATTTTAGAGTCGATATTTTACCTTAGGCACAGAACATATAATTACTTTTATGTAAGTATGTATTTTTAATGTTCATATCATATAATTTTTTTAATAGGAATGGCATCGTGAACTATAGAAAATCAAATGGACCTAGTAAACAAATGTGTTTGGAGTATTACGATGGAATTTATCCTGCTTTGTTTAGCACTCCGGCCTATAACTTTTTCTAGTAAGTTGGTTAAAGTTGTTTGGTAATTTCAGATTTAATAACGAAGTTTTTAATCCGTCTTAAATTTAATTCAATTCATTTATCTTTTCAGCGTGGAAGTGGTGCATTTCCGTTCAAACTTAAGCTTTAAAGAGTTAAATATAACGTTGCTTGTACCTATACTCTGCGTATGGGGGGTTCTATGGATGTTGTTGATCGTGGAACGTCTTCGGTTTGGTAGAGTATGTTGACATGCTAGATAGTACCTACACGTCCTAGTATTATTTATGCTACGCTAGTTCAATACATTTATCACACTAACGTAGACGTTATATTACTTTGTAGTTATATGTTCTGTGCATTATGTTAAACTCTTAGCCATGGAATAACCACGAGTTACCACGAACCGATAAAAAATAAGTAACAAATTAACGTTCTATTTTCGAATTCTGCATATTTATATTTCATAAGGCTTT
This sequence comes from Chloroclystis v-ata, assembly GCA_963691955.1. NCBI lineage: Eukaryota > Metazoa > Arthropoda > Insecta > Lepidoptera > Geometridae > Chloroclystis > Chloroclystis v-ata. Next base: position 12,827,682 of record OY829905.1, read on the forward strand.
TTTTTCAGTTGGTCTGGAATAACGTCCAGATGTGGTTGGTGATTATCCCATGGGCTTGGGTAATTTGTTTGACATTAATAAGCGCTACTAGCGTAACAAAATATAATCTGTTTCATTCGCTGCCAAAACTAATTCAGATGGGCCCTAAGGATATAGTAACCGTATGTTATTTTTTGTTATTTATCTACTTATATATTTTATAAATTTTGCATTTAATTATACATCTGCATAGCAAAATTCTTTATTTTTAGGCTGTAGCTGACGCCTTGCAGGTGGCTGTTTATATTCATTCTGCAAGCGTGGGTACCGAAATAATTGTTGGCAAAGGCTTGAATCATTATGGTTATTATTTTTCATAATCTAATAAATTAACCCCATGCGGTGCTATCAGTTTTATGGACCTAGTGATGATAACTTAATTTTTATCATATAATTATGTTGTTTTCTTTTAGCTTCGGGCCACATAGACACTGATTTAAACGGTGAAAATGTATGGCACTCGTGTATATTAATTGGGCTGGCAGTTTTGCATTCAGTGGGCGCTACGCTATGCGGTCTGGTCGACTACATCCAGCCCAGTACCGACCCTGAGTTCACTAATATGCGAGAAAGTAACTTATAAATCTTATACTTTTTTAAATTTTGAGGCTACCTCAACCTAATTGTGTCAATTTTTTTTGTACAGGTACATTGTGGATAATTCCTATGTATTCAAAATGCACTGCTGTCGGAGACCACTCGCATCTTTTGTAAGTATATTTTTTATTTCACGTTATTTTTTTATTTATTTAAATCTTTTAAAGTGTGTATATTTGATTTAATTTCCTTATCATTATTTTTGGCGTTTGAAGTACTAATCAGTTATTTTAGGAGACTAAAAACAATATATATTTACAACAATATATTTTTTGTTTCAGCTCAACTTTGGTTTTTGGAGGCCTTATGTTCTCATATATGGCGATAGCATTTTCTCTTCTGAAGTCCGCCTTACACACAATATTCGAGTACAGAGTGAAATTAGTGTTAGTATATATCTACCATTTATTTTCCTATTAGATATATTATCTCTGAAAAAAAGGTAGGTTTATGTGTGACCAAAAAAATTACTTTTTTACAGATTCGTAGAACAGATTATTGTTGGCGGATTACTGTTGTCGTGTATTCTCTTGAGCATACTATTTGCGACCAATGTGAGTTCTTAGATCCACACAATTGTAGAATTTATAGAATAAATCACGGACGACGGCTGCACCGCCCAGACTTGGCAGTGCACCCGTTTTGCCTTTCGTAGATGTAATTTTCTATTTTTTGGTGCTAAAGGAGGGTTATTCTACTAGTATCATTTCTTTCTCGGTAACTGCATTGACAGGGCGGTATAGCTCTGCTGGAGAGCGTGGACGCGCTCATGAGCGGTATAGCGGTGTCGTTCGTGTGCTTCATCGAACTGAGCGCGCTCTTGTACGTGTACCGGAGCCACGACTTCATCTCCGACATCAACGTGGCCACGGAGGACAACGCGTGCGCCACTAGGATTGGCTTGCAGTGGCAGATTATACCGATCATCGCTTTAGTAAGTTGATTTTATAGTGTCCTGTACCTTTACCATGAGTTGTCATAGTTAAATCGTTTGACGTTACTACAGCGGTTACGTAGAGCCCGCGCCACCTTTCAAGTCTTTACGCATTTCATTTAGTATTATCTAGGCAAGCAGCGCCACATCTAACGGACTTGAGTGGCGGCGTGTAGTCTAAATACGCAGTCTGTACAATTAGCTTTTTTAATGAGCATTTTAGTACCCATCTATCCGCTAGAGGCGCTACTCATGGTAGAGATTCTGATTTACACTCGCTTGTTAGCATGTAAAATTTGAGGTTTACATTGTTTTTATGGGTACTACCTACGTAATTTAGGTTCGTATTGTGTGTGAATTCAAGCTGTTCCATGTAATTCTAATGAATTTGTAAATCACCACTAAAGGACTGGCATGTTGTACCCAGGTGACGATGTTCCTGAAGATGTACGTGATAGCGAGCGCGGAGTTCCCGCGCGGCGCCACGCTGCTGGCGCTGGCGCCGCTGGCCGGCGTGCTGGCCGCCGTGCCCGTGCGCGCCTGCTCCAACGCATACATATTCCTGCGACCCACGCCGAGACACGGCGTCTAAATACTCTCGTATTCGTTTTGTGATGTGAAAAAAGTCCAGTCATTGAAAATAAAAGTTTATTTATCAATCATTTAAAATATTCATAAATATAGATCTTTGTACAATGCTTTAACATGTGTACGCATGATTCGACGCAATAGCCTTATTGAGACTCGCATAAACTTACAGGTAGCAACTTAAAAATACGCACTGAATTCTGATGGGCTGCGTAGATGATAACTACTTATTTACACTATCGACTAATCCAGTTTGTAACAAACGTGACAAGGCATTCGAGTGATATGTCCGCCAAAAAGCGATGATATAAATAGGAACGCTTCACATTCGGCCGCTTGGGAAACATTGATACGTCTACTAAGTAATTACCCTATTTCAAATTTAAATTAAAATATCACAATATGTACACATTCTCAAATCTAAATCAATATCATAATATCAAATTCTTCATTAGTGACACATAGGCCCGGTACTGATTATTACATAATCCCAACAATTATTACACACACACATTTTATTTTAACTGGCAACGGGTGGCCCGCGGAACGGACGCAAAATAAGTTCTGTAAAATCACAATATAAGTTAATGGCCAACGATTCCGATTACTGGTTCTAGGACTAGCTATGATTAACACCGATACCGATCAATACAAATATTGTACACTCATGAATTTCAACTTCAGTATAACATCAAATCCGCGCTACGACAAAGCGGACACAAACCGGACGTCGATTATAATTAACAATTAATAATACTATCCGAATAATTTAACCTGCACAATCAATTCCAACCCACAGTACGTTACTATCAAAGGCACTCCCTAGCACTCCACATTAACTGAGCCTCGCCCAAGTCTCCATCCACATCCCTAGCACTGGACAACGTCAAAACATAAACAGCTGCAAGTCGCACCGACACTGCGCGCGAGCGATAATCGTCCGAGCGTCCGTTCGCGGCGAAGTAATAGGCGGCGCCGGCGTCCGCGGCTCAACGCGGTATTGAGTCGGTGTCGGCGTCGGCGGGTTGACTAGGTGTCTGCGGTCAGGCGCGGCGCGACGTGCGGCGTCACAAGCGCCTAAGCGCGCCCGCCGCGCCCGCGCCGCCGCCGCCCGCCGCCTTGCGCGTGGGCTGCACCGACAGCGGCGCCACCAGCACCGCGCCCGACCCCGCGCCGCCCGCGCCCATCTCCTGCAAAATCCCCCAGTTATACCTACGGGAACATTACACATGGATCGGAACACGCACACACATTGTTAATCGGCAAGCTTTGTTTTATTATATCGAATCGCAAACACGCGTATGCAAACAGCGCTCGCTATTCGCAATACATTCGTAGGCGAATGTCAAAATGTCCTCATTAGCTATCTTGACACAGGTTCAGGAAAAGCAATAAAAGCAAGATTAAAACTGTAAGTCCAAGTTATAGGCAGGGATCCGTAGTACATGAAAATCAAGTGATTACTAACAAGCTAATTTTTGGTGAGTAGCTTCGTTTCGATGAGACGTCCAAAGATATCCTATACCCAACTCTCGATTGTGGTAGCTAACAGAGATATCAAGGATAAAAAAATTCAAGGATGTAAAACCGGGATAACGGACCACGAAATTTGTCTTTGATCAAACCATAGGTTTTGTAGGACAAACATGTTTTTATATAATTTAGATAATTATCTTGAGATATAACATATTGTCCGACAAATTTCGTGGTCCGTTATCCCGGTTTTACATCCTTGAATTTTTTAATCCTTGATATCTCTGTTAGCTACCACAATCGAGAGTTGGGTATAGGATATCTTTGGACGTCTCATCGAAACGAAGCTACTCACCAAAAATTAGCTTGTTAGTAATCACTTGATTTTCATGTACTACGGATCCCTGCCTATTATGAAGGTTCTGAAGGCTCCATTTTAGACTTAAACGTATATCGTGATTAAAAGCTGGTAAACAAAAGCAAGGTTAAAAACAAGTGCAATGTACATTGGCTATAATGTACTCACGTTGATGTTGTTACAACTGGCGAGCCGCATCTGCGCCAGCTGCGAGGCCGGCGTGAGGTTGGCCTGCGACCCGAACGGGGAGATCATCGACGACATGGCGCGCTTCAGCTTCGACGGCGTCTTGTTGAACGACAGCGCGCGCCCCACCTGCGCAACACAACACACACTCAGTATACTGTGCAAATGTTCAACAGATATGTGCAACACTTCCAAACTAGTATTTATTTACATTGTCAAACAAAATCACTGTAAGAGACGGTACCGCGTAAACTTTCAACGCAACGGAATACCAAAATGATTAAACGATAATGCAATAATGTTTATACAGTACTTTACGAAAGATTTTTTAATAGTAGAGGTTAATCTAATGTCGTTTACAATAATATTTAAAAAAATAACTTTGCAAGGATAAATAATCAATTCATTATTTGAAAGAAAAAAACTAGGGCCTCAAATCATTTAGGTATTACGTTGTATAGAATGAAGAGACAGTGGCATGGCACTCAGCGGGCACCGCGCTATTACGGAAAATATTTACAACTCGCTTTATCCATACAGGTGCTTGGTGCAATCCGTGCTTTGTGCAGGAAATAATACTATATAGGTACAATAGATTAATGCTGTTAGGATATAATTATCTTACAATATCAGTTAGTTTCTCACATTACAATACGATCAACAAAAACCCACGCCCAATGAACGAATGGATAGTCTTCTACAAAACTGATGAATGATGGATGATAGTCACGAGCACAGGTATGGCACGCTCACGAGACTGTTAATCACGAGTGAAGAAGCTAAGCGTTATATACAGTCACTCCGTCCCTGCTTGGATGTTTCTCTCACTCTCGCCACATTGACGCTCGTTATCCAAAAGCAACTCTAAATATAAATGGTGAATGATTTTCTGATTCCTGTGTCACGGAAACTGCGATAGGTGAGGAAATCATTAGGAAGAGAACAAGTTTTTTAAACACAGGAAGCAGAATATAACTTATACAAAAGGTGTTCCATTGGCGAGTTACACTAAAAGTGTTAATCAAATTCGATAAATCTTACATTAATCTAAAATTTTATTAAAAATACGATAAACATTGCAAAAATTAAAATAATACTAAATAAATAAAAATTTATAATTGTAAGTGATGTTTTTGTTTTGACAGTCTTCAAAAATTAAAAACATATCGAAATATTATTTAAGTATAAGTTATAAATGTTTTAAAATATATTTTGCAGTAGTACATTAATTTTAATCACTGGTTTGTTTAAAACATCGTACAAAAACATATTCATCAATAAAAATCAAAATATTGAGATTAGAATGATTAACCGGTGAAAAAACCGTTTTTTCACCGGTTTTTCAAAACAGTCGAGAAGAAGTTTCATAGAAATAATAAGCTCGCAAGTGTAATAATAGGTTGTCGGTTGAAAAAACATCGTCCGCACTCAGGTTTGTGTTACATCTAAAATCCCTCAACAAATGATGGAGCATTGACATCGCCAATGGAACAGTAGAATGCGTATAGAAGTAGAGGGGGGGGGGGGGGGGTAGATAGGGGCGGAGCGTGCGCGTCAGACCTGTGCGACTGCGAGTAAGTGAGCGCGCAATACCCAAGTGTCAAGCAGCCCCGCGCCGCCCTCCGCGCGCAGCCAGCCGCCGGCGCCCGCCAGCGCCTCCAGCTACAACACACGCCGCCGGCTACACTACACTACTACGTCACACCGTCCATATACGCTACGTTGTTTGCCTTCAAACGTCAATACACAGAGAATATATACCCTAGTCTTCTTCTTCTTTTATTTTTGGCGAACGTGACTGGCAAATGGGGTTAAGCCGTCAACCGCCAATGTCAAGTTAGTGTATTTCATGACAAATTTAGAATATATTATTCACAAAAAGACAATGGGTGTTGAGTAAAACAAACAAAAAAAAATAAGACTTGTCAAAATAACAAGTTACTAACTAATCTAACTAAAATAAAATTATTAAACATAGCAAACAATAATTCGACCATGTTACGTGCTAAATTCTTATTAATTATCCCACTAACTGCGTTTAATCTAACACAATAGTAATATGCCTGAGAGTAATTCCATACTTAAAAACAAATTCATACGTAAAGATATGTGCATGTGACCAACTTGTGAACGCATTGCTGTGCTCTGGTAATAAAATGGTACATTTCGTGTTTGTGCGCTATAAAAACATCAAACCCCAAATAAACAAACCTATATTCAAAGAAAAGTACATATATTTACATGCCTTAGTTACACTGATCGTGCTTTAGAAATGCTTTAGATTTTTTTACTGATTAAAATTTAGTTATAGCTACATATACATATCCCTTATTGATTCATGCTTTTTACATTCAGTTTTTGAGCAAAGTTCTTAATGTACTTCGTTCTAAAAACTGCTATACAACATAACTATAGTAGGAACATACCTTTATTCTAGTGCGAGCTGCAAACTTCGATACTTTTGAAAGCGTGCTGAGCGCCAAGTCACTCGTGTCGATCTCTAGTTGATGAGACTCCAAACACGCCAAGAATTTGTCCTGTAAACGTCAGGGTGAGATTTAGTTTGCGTCTTTTTATAATTTTAAGTAAACTTTGTCGATAACAGTGTTTATTAACTAGATTATCAACATCTTCGGCGAGAAATTAATAAATAATCCCCCGCAACATCAAACAAAAATGTGGCTTATATCAAAAATAATATTGTGTTATAGTAACACTATTTTAGAACTCAAAAAGGGCTGAAAATTGGTGAAAAAATCACTTAAAACTAGGAGACAGATATAGGATACTTTTTTCACCAAAAAATTATATAACGCGGGCGAAACCGCGGGTCGGAAAGCTAGTTATTATTATTTTGTTCCGAACGGTTTGAAGAAAATTAACTCCATCTGTGCCCATCATAACACACGCTTCAGCATGATGTGTCATGAGCTTGGGCATTGAACGTTTTAAGTACATACCGCGTCAGCCTTGCAGACGGTGTTGGCCATCTGGCGGCACAGCTGGCGCAGGAAGTAGGTCTTGTCGACCGTCTCGTCCGCGATCATGAACGAGTACAGCTTCTCCTTCAGCTCCTGGTTGCTGCGGCACATCAGCGCGAACACGTTGTGGCAATCTGGAACGTACGCATATTCATTAATATTGTTAGATAATTCACATAGCAACATCTAGACCCTTGCTAATCTTGATGCTTGCAATACCCGTAAAGTACTAGATTTCTAATATGCTTAATATAATATACATTATACAGATAGATATTTTTATATTATAAGTACATTTCTAATTCTCTAACAAGTTTATTAACAGCACACTTCACTAGTACAATATTATATAACATACAGACACTCGGTACAAATATTTGTAGACGCTTAGAGAAATAATTGTTAGGGAAACAACCCTTAATTATGTTTTCAGCCTAGAAAAACAAATCACTTTACAGTTACTAGCTTTCCGCCCCGCGGCTTCGCCCGCATTATATTATATTTTCCCGCTGTAAAAAGTATCCTATGTCCTAATCCCGGTTCTAAGCTATATCTTCACCAATTCCCAGCTAAATCGATTCAGCCGTTCTTGAGTTATAAATAGTGTAACTAACATGACTTTCTTTTGTTTATTTAGATGAGCAAATGAAAGAGTACGATATGAAGTAATCCGACCTTCCGCCTCTCTGATGTCGACGACGCGCTTGACGGTGCTGAGCGGCATCAGCGAGATGTGGCGGTACGGCTTGCTGGCGCCCAGCCGCATGGTGCCGGCGCCCGCGCCCAAGCCGTTGGTGGGACTCTTACTGTTGAAGGCCTGCAAGTAACACTTATTTATTTGTTTTATTCTTATTTTACTTAGGAGGACACATGACCGATGTGGCTGAAAAGTTCTCGAGTGGAGACTACGGATCGGCGGATTCCACCAAAAAATGAACAGATCATCTTGGCAAAGATGCCAGTTCAAGGTGGATGCAAGCAGCATCCGACCGTAATACCAGGAAATAATTCATGACGCCTATGTCCCGCAGAGTATGTGCGATGGTTAAAATAACGATGATTTGTTTTATTTAGTACTACTTTTACATAGTTCAATCATTCTAAATTTATCAATTCAACATTGTGTCAATTTATGATATTTGTACAAAAACAGCGTATAAGTGATAATCTTCGTGTCATTCATTACCTTAGATCTCTTCTTGCAGACCTCCATGGTGTCGGTGAAGAGGAACAGAACCAGGTGGTCCCCGCGCCCCGACAACTCCTTGGAGAGCTCCACCACCTCGCAGCGCGACACGAACGACCGGTGCGACGACACGAGATGCGCCTGCAAATTGCAATAAACAATGTAAACACAAAGGCCTTCAAACATTGTTGTATGGGGCCAGGCAAACTTACTAGTCCGCTATTTGAAAAAAAAAAACATATTTTATTCGGTATTAAAAAAGGAATCTATTATTTATTGAGTATTTAGACCTCAGTATCACTTAAACACTTGTTTGTAATCATGTCATCTATCGATTAGAATGCGTTTTATCACAGACCTCTTCGGATTGCGTTATTTTCCAAATGACGGATAAGTATTTATGGCATTGATGATTGATGCTCTTGTAACTAATTTGTTTGACCCTAGAGCATTTTATTATTCTAAAGGCATCGGATGCAGTAAAATATTAGTTAGAGATCAGTTGTGCAAGTTTGTTTTTGGACGTGTATTTTTAGCCTGTTCTCACCCAGGTTCAAAGCTGCTAAATTCAGGGTTTAGCAGCTTTAGAGTCAAATGCAGTTGTAACAAGTATATGTAACAGTGGCTACCAACCGGACATTGATCGATATCGTTGTATATATCGAACATCTGCAGCTGTCCCTCCGTCTTCCGCTTGTCCTCGTTGATGTGCGACATGACCTCGCGCAGGCCGGCCAGCGCCTGCACCAGCGCCGAGTGGTCCGGGTTGTTCTTGTTTGTGTGCTTCAAAATATCTGGAAATAATGGAAAAAAAAAACGTTAACACAATACAATACAAAATCACTATTGTACACCAAACACAAAACACATGAATAAAATACAAAGAGACAACTCAATATATAGAGCGACCTCTTCCAGGCAACCTTTGGATGGAAAAGAGATATGATATAGATATACACAATCACTACCTAGCTTGAATTCAAGTTATGTTTTCTCTATGAAACGCAAGGAAGTCTCAATTCTATGTGAATCATGAACGCGGCGCCGCTACACTGCGCTCTGGAATCGCATACATAATGTCTAGACATTAATATTTGACACCAATGTATAAAATGTAGGAGAATACATTTGAATTTATCCTCTGCCTCGTCTGCCAGATAATCATAAAAACACCCGTCACTTGATCAGTTTAATACAATGTAAATGTCACCCTGACCTTCAAGCGAGTCATTTATCTCGACGATCTTAGAACGCTGTTATCAAACACAGCATAGCGAATATACCTTAGTTATCTAAGAATATACATTTCCACTAGGCATATAAAACATCTCTTTAAGGTATACAAGATCTGCAACTAACGGTGAGCCACTGCATATTATATAGAATCCCTGTTATGTAAGTTCAGATATTTTTTTGTGATAGGTAAAAATTCACCAATACTAGATCTCATCATAATCTGTAATTATCCAGAGAACTTAGTCAATACGGGTGGGATCAATTAAACGACAGCTTAGCGGTCGTTTATTTTAATTATCTACATACTTTATTTATATAGTATAGCCCATCATATCATAGCCTTCCTCGATAAATATACTACCCAGCACTGAAAGAACTTTTCAAATCGGACCAGCGGTTCTTGAGATTAGAGCGTTCAAACATAAACAACCAATCAATAAATCAAACAAACTCTTCAGCTTTATAATTCTAATATACATTACTATGTTCGTAAAATCGTAACTACCAATTAAAATTGCATCAATCCGTGCACGAATCGCCTGCAGTTCGATAAGCAGACTGTACTCTGATTGTGGCGGGTTATTGCAATTGATTTGTGAATCGGGCGCCTGTTTGAAGTAACTATCTGCATTAATAAGGCCGACAGCGATAACTTCAGGTTCACCCTAATTAGTTTCATTTGGCACACGAGTGATCTTTATCAATCACTTAAATTGTACTTTTAATAGTATAGACTTTAGACATAATTAATAGTATAGACTTTGGCTATTAAACTTCATAATTTAGACCTATATTTCGTTCTATTACTGGGTACCTAATAGTATTCCCAATAGAATTTGTAAATTCTCGTGGCTTTTTCCGCGGTAAATCATAGCCTTTGCGTCATTCTGGTATTGTAAAGCATTATTAAAATTCGTAAGATATGTCCTAAAAGTGTAACAATCCAAACATTTTTACAAACTTTCGCATTCATATTAAAGGATTAAACTTACCGTCGAGTAATAGACTTATACTAGGTAATCGCTGCACTGGTCTTATCAAAAGTTCCTGTAAGCTCTGTCTGCCGCATTCGGGCTTGGTTTGGCAGATTTTCAGGAATGCATGAAATCTGAAAACAAAGACGATGTTGCATTGAAGTAATTAAATAAATTGTTATAATAAATGGCCTGTAACATTGTTATTTCAACTTGGCTACTTATAGAAATATTCCAAGCGGCGGATTACGTATTGAAATAACTCTGTTAAATATAAACTTCTAGAGAAACTGTAGTTTTCTTACATGGACGATGTAGAAGAATTAACAATTATATTTCATATGAGCATATACTACTGACTTAGATTTTTCCTCATTTTCTGTCTATTCAAATTTAACTTAAAGGAAAAAACAAGACAAATGAGCTTCCTTACTGCCAAAACTAACCATAAATCCCAACGAGGAAATAATCAAGAATCTAGAAGCAAAGCGGAACACGATCTGTGTGGATGTAAATCTTTGATGACCTCTGAGGCGCTGCGTGCGAAGGTCTGCCTACGACGCAAGAGGTTGGGGGTTCGATTCCCGCCTCGGCGCAATAATTCGTACAATATGCAAATATTTGTTCCGAGTGTCTGAATGTTATATATGTTTGATATTATCTATAGTAATAATTTCGTGCCGGGGTACGGTAGACTCGATCGAAACCTTATATGAATTACGATTACGATTAGCCTGTGGTGTCCCACTGCTGGGCAAAGGCCTCCCCCAGATCCCTCCCCGACTCCCTTTCCTGTGCCAGTTGGACCCACGTCTTCTCGAATGCATCCAGTTCGTCGCGCCATCGCTTCCTTGGTCTACCGCCTTACTCTGTTGGGACTCCATTCAGTGGCTTTCTTCGCCCACAGGTCTTCAGGCATGCGGCAGATGGGACCAGCCCAGCTCCACGTTAGATTAGCCGTTTATATGAATAACAAATCATACAAAATATTGATTTTGAATCGACAGCGGATTTTGAATCGGCTAGATGTCGGTGTGTACCTTGGGTTCTCACGGTCGCACTGCTGCAGCATCTCCTTGGTGTTCTCGAAGAAGTTGACGAAGGGCGGGTAGGCCTTCACCATGTCGGGCGTGGAGCGCAGCACCAGCCGCCCGATGCTCAGCTCCTCGCTCCAGTGCGCCGCCGTGTTATAGTATGATGTGTACCTTGGGTTCTCACGGTCGCACTGCTGCAGCATCTCCTTGGTGTTCTCGAAGAAGTTGACGAAGGGCGGGTAGGCCTTCACCATGTCGGGCGTGGAGCGCAGCACCAGCCGCCCGATGCTCAGCTCCTCGCTCCAGTGCGCCGCCGTGTTATAGTATGATGTGTACCTTGGGTTCTCACGGTCGCACTGCTGCAGCATCTCCTTGGTGTTCTCGAAGAAGTTGACGAAGGGCGGGTAGGCCTTCACCATGTCGGGCGTGGAGCGCAGCACCAGCCGCCCGATGCTCAGCTCCTCGCTCCAGTGCGCCGCCGTGTTATAGTATGATGTGTACCTTGGGTTCTCACGGTCGCACTGCTGCAGCATCTCCTTGGTGTTCTCGAAGAAGTTGACGAAGGGCGGGTAGGCCTTCACCATGTCGGGCGTGGAGCGCAGCACCAGCCGCCCGATGCTCAGCTCCTCGCTCCAGTGCGCCGCCGTGTAGCGCAACTCCTCCAGCATGCGTCTGTGAATAAATCAATAGTGTTCCTTATTTAAATTTATAACCTCACTTTTCAGCTTTCCTCTCACGGATTAGCCAACGTTTGATAGACTTTCCAGCGTTATAATAAATTTTCCTGCTTTAAAAACTAGCCCATATATTAATCTGATATATAAACTGTTAACTGTAAATTTTGATAAACATTTACTCATTCGTTTTTACGTGAAAGACTATAAGAGTAAACATCCATTATTACGAGTTGCTTGTTCCAGCTATGAACTTGTGGTGCAATAGAGCATAGAGGAAAATAATGTTAGATCATACTCACTGATGTAATTCATAAATAGGCGGTAAATTTCCAAATATAATTTTGAGTTCAGTATTATTGAGCAACGCTTGACTTTTGCCGTTACTGTTGTCCTCCTCGTTATCAGTCATTTCTTCTAAAGGTTGTTTGAACATCTGAAAATAAAAGCTGCTTACAAACGGGCTCGAGAAATACAACAAATAAAACAAAAGCATGGCGATTTTCTTACCGTAACAATAGTGTGTAGAATTCCGACGTAATTTGACTCTGTTTGTAGCAATTCCATGAACACTTGTTGCCGAGGGGACATAAGTTTTCTGGCGACATTGTCAGGTACTTCGGATTCTATAAATGAAAAAGAAAAATTAGTAAGATTTAACTTATCTTAAATATAGAAATAGAACAGTTGACTTTCAATTAATGAGGTAATTCCTAAAAGACCAAGATTGAGGGTAGACGCAGATTGCTCGACACGCTGAGCAGCACTTAGTCTTCTATAGCGGATCTGTGCTTGTAAAGCCACTGACCCCACCAAGTAAGGCAGCTGGTAAAAGAGAGACAGAGTAGCTTTACCTTCAAGTAAATTCTTCCCATCCGGCGAAGGCGTGCTGTCGAGCAGATTGCCCGACAGACTGAGCAGCACCGCGTCTCCTACTGAGGACCGCCGCTTGTGCAGCGCGGAGTCTCCGCCGCGCAGCTTGCGCTTGCGGAGACGCTGGATTTGCGCCGGGGTGCCGCCGGCCGCGCCCGCGCTCGGCCCGCTCCCGCTCCCCGCGTCCTCGCCCCCCGCGACCGCCGCGGCCGCGGAACCGCCCACGGATGACCGCCGGGATAACTCGTCTAAGTACTTTACGGAAAAACAAATGCTGCTATTATATTACGTTTTAATCTACAAAACGGACTAAAATGAAAGTATTGGAAAATAATTGAAGATTTGACATTAAGATATTGATTTGTACTAAGAAATAAATTGTATCAATTTAAAAAATACTCACGTCTTTGAAGAGATAATCCCTCTCGTCTTGAGCCTCCTCGTTCTGCACAGACGCCCAGAACCACTCGGCCTTGACGACGTGCACCCGCGCAGAACACTCCGGAGCCACCACGGTGTTGTGCTCATCGACGACCTGTTTCATACAGAAAACATTTGCAACTCTCCTCGATACGTCAACCCTCCACCTTTCAGGCGGTCCTAAGCACTGATCAGAAACGTGCGATAGAATAGAATCATCTCATGTGCCTAAAGCGCCTAACGTTTTCGCGTGAATAGTGGCATGCATTGACCAATTCGGGGGAACCATATAGCGTTCTGTATATTAAGACCGTCTAGAGTCCGATGAACTAGTTTAGTATATTGAATAAAATGGTGTTAGTACCGGCAGCGATATTCCATGGCATTGCGATATGGCGCGCACGTCACGGATGGGGGGCGTCGAGGCGGCGGGCGGGCGGTCGCGCGGGGCGGGGGGGTGCGGGAAGGGCAGCAGGAGGGAGGGGGGCGGGTGGCGCGGCGAGGGCGCGCTGCGGCCGCGCACGTCCGCGCCGCCGCAGATGGAGTGGCGGTGCGCGCGCAGCCACGTGCTCTGCGGCGTCTGCGGCGTCTTGAACACCGTCGACTCGTCCAGCTCGTCCACGTCCGCGTCTCGCACCGGGCTCGCCAGGTTCGTGCTGTCCACCGTGTCCACTTGCACCGGCGATATATCCAGGTTCATCTCGTTGATGTCCCGTTTCGGGGTGGACACGTTCGTCAGCTCTGACGGGAGATGGCACGCGTCCACCTCGACGGTGTTGCGGTCGGCTCGCTTCTCGTACTTCTTCTTGCGCTCGCTACGGAACGATGCTGTGAAAGATTTGACGCTCCTGCGCAGTTTGGACGCTGATTTGACGGTTTTCGATGCGAATGATATATCGAAGAAGCCGGATTGCTTGCTGGTATTCATTGAGCAAATAGACGTATTATCGTCCTCTCTGATCGGCGATGACGTGGAAGCTACGAATTCTCCGGCTGGGTCGGTCGGTTTGTTCGCCTCCGGGGTGACAGGCTCCACGACTATGTCACCTGTTGTTTTGGCAACAGATTCCTTTTTCGTTCTTTTAAATATTGTCGGTCTATTCTTGAACTTGAAGGAATCTTTTATTTTCAGTCTTTTGATGGATTTCCAGTTGCTCTCCTCGCTTTTATCAGGGGACAGGTTCACGTCAACAGTGCTAACTTGGAAAGTGGAATCTGTGGAGTTTCGACTTCGTTTCTTTCCAGAGGAAATGGTGGTGGTTGACTGTTGCAATTCTTTGTTCCTAGTCGTGTCGGGCCGTAAAAAGTCGGTTTCATCCTTAGCATCTAGATCGCATAAACTTTTCGTGAGGGACGAATGCAGAGATCCCGCCTCTGTTAGGCAATCGACTAAATTAAATACATTCATGGACTTATTTCTAAACACCTCTCTCTTGTCTTTACCGCTTACTCTAACAGATCCAAGAAGGATTTGAGCCATATCCTTATTCTCCTTATCGATCATTTTACATTTCCGTAATTCAAGTTGTTCGGCATGCAAAGGGCTTTTGGTAATATCGTCTGACATCATGTTTACGTAGCTAATACTGTCATCAAATTGTTCTTTGGAAAGGTTGTATTTGTCTCTGAGGCTTTGTCTGGCTAACTGCATGATGTTTTCTGTATCTTTTGCGTCATCGAGTTGTTTGGAGGGACTAGAGCGGCAGCCGGAGAGGCGCGCGGAGAGGCGGCGGTACAGGGAGCTCTTGGGAGTGGACTGGGAGCGGTTGGGAGTGCCGCGGGAAGGCTTGGCGGAGTTGGGCGGACTCGGGCGGGGAGAAAGGATAAGCGAACGACCGAAAGTCTCCCCATTGGCCATTACCTGAAACATGTGTGAACACACCACGCAATGATGTAATGAAGCCATTCCAATACATGCACAACGATAATAGTTATCGATAGATAGGTATAGCCAATTAGACACAGGAAAGCAGACTGCCTATTAAACATTGATTCCTTCTCCTACGATGTAGATGCTATTTGTTCAGGAAATAGTCAGCGTTTCAAGTGTTATTGTGACTTCCGATGTAATTAGATGTATGTAATCAATTGAGTTTATAACCGACATTAAAGATAAGTGGTGTTAAGGAGAGTGAACTAGAGCAGATATGTTACAAAGCAAACTGATACTTTACACAACATGTGACCCGATGAAATGTAAACAATACTAGAATGATGTTAAGTGGTGCGAGTACGATCTGGACAATATACTACACGGAAAGAATTACTGTGATTTGAAGCGGTCTAATATGTACATATACAACATTTAAGTACAGCATGGATACATAAACAACGGACAAACAATGGGTCGACTTTGTGTCGTACGGAGAGGGAGGTGGCGGGTGCGGTTTCAGCGTAGACATCTGCCTATTCAGTACCTCCAGCACAATACGACCACAGCCTACAATAGCCTCAAGACTATTCAATTGCAAATAACAGTGTGAAATACACGCGAGTATGTAACGTTTTGTATGATTATGAAATTTTAAAACGCTATTGACATTGATTCGCCACTCTGGTGACGATGTTTGCTTTCGTACATTGCTAAACAAGCAACATCTGACATTGGAGGCAATTATTTAATAATGCAGGCATTAAGAAACTAAAGGCATACGATTTATATCGCCTAGTTTACTGGTGGCTTCATTGTGTCTACAAAGTAACTAAAAGAGTGATTTGTGTTCCCAAGGGTACTACGTGCATGCTGACTTCATACGACTATAATTAGTAACTAAATATGCATAATGGCAAGTGTATAAATAAACAAAATATATGAGTTATTCTAAGGTAAACGAAATATTGATGGGCTTTTCATTGTGTGATTGATTATGTATGTGTGAAATCCACACGTGTTCTTATACCTAGACGTACAAATACGTGTTACGTAACCGCCAAGGTCTGTCGAACTTCTGTTGACGGATTTTTCAATAGGCCATTTGACGACAGTGGCTAAGCCAGGTCCGCCTGCGACGCAGAAGTTTACGGATTCGGTTCCCGTTCGGGGACAAATGATTGTTCAAAGATAAAGATAGATAGATTCGAGATTCAAGAGATATTTGCTCAGGGTGCTTTCTATGTACGATTAAAAAATATCTACCTTTGTATGTAAATCAGATCTACAGTAACAATGGTCACTCAAAATTGCTGTTTGAATTATCCAACAAACATTTTTGATATCCATATATTAGTATTTATTAAGGTAAAGTGATATAGTAACTTACGACATGTGTGCAGTCGGGGTCGTCGATGGGGCAGGTGCCTCCGCCGTTGCTGGCGAGCACCTCCGCCATGTGCTGCGTCTCATCCTCAGGGAACCCCACGAAACAGACCAAAGCACCCGCGAACACTTTTAGCTTGTGCTCTTTCTGCCAACAAAATGCTTCACTTTATTACCTTCCAAGAAATTACTTATCTTAATTAAGGCCTTAAACATCTTCAGAAATGTAGCACTCGTGTTTTAAGTGTCCCTGTATAATACTGTATTATGGTAGGCCTATTTTAGTCCTCAGTGGACACTTGTCAGCATTTAATTTGGTGACTTCCGATTGTTTTATAAGGATAACGGAAGTATGAATCGGTGACACCTAACCCGTTATGAGTCCACGAAATAATAATGCAAATTTAACTTTTACAAAGCGCAGACTTCCGGTTTTGAAGTCCGATATAATATTTTTCTGTTATCTTTATACAAAAATGGTTATTTCTTATATGTATAGTCAGCTATAATTAAATGAATGCTACTGGTGTTTGATTGTAGAATAGTGACCACGGGAAGAATTGAAAGAATCGCCATAGTATAACTATGAGCCCTGTTAAAACCGTTATTCGCGTAATTTCATACACCATATCATTTAATTATGCATAATAACAAGAAAACTAGTGAGCCGTGTTGCATAATGAATTACACTCGACTTTCAATGCTAGTCAAGTGGATGTATCCAACCTCGGGATTTTCCTCTCGATAAATTTATGGGCACAGTCGAGTGCACAGAAATACCAAAATAAACAAGCCAGTTAAAGACAACGGTGGAAATAAAATAATTAATGCTTTTCATTATAGAAGCGAGTATCTATATATAAAACATTTAATATTTAGATAAGAATTAAGACTAGTGGGGACTGGAATTAAGCGTATGAACGTAATTTTTTTAATGACCATAGCTTTCATTAACTGTAAGGACAGACTTAGCGCAGGGGTTAAAAAAATTAATCCTTCAGTCTAATAAATTTAAAAGAATAAATTCGAAATTAGATTCTGACACATATTTTAACACCAAGAACGCAACGTAAATCTAAAGGTATTATTATTATTTACGACATTCCGTCGGTCCGCCTCTTCACACTTCAATCACGCGTATAGTCGAAATTATGTAGTAAAAATTACTGCAACAACGTTGTTACAATATGTTTCAATTAACAATTTCATGGTGTTTGTTGAAGGTATGCAGTGAGACCATTTAGTTGGGATTTGGTATAGGACATTGTTAAGATTAGGTACTTAATTAGATTATGGGAGAGAGCAAAGAATCCTTTTTCCTACGCGCATGTAAATGATGTGATAGGTAAGTAAATGATAGTTACAAAAATAAATGAATAAATGATCAATAAATGATTTTATGATTTATGATTTACAATTTGGATTTACGCTGGCTAAATAGTAGAACTGTACTGCTCTCTCCCTCTCTCTTTTAATTATTTGTGAAACATGTAGATTCCAAAAATCTGCACGAGAATCCTAGAAATGGAATATGAAAGTGCCTTACTGTCCCGACTATATCGTCTTATTAATAATTCGATAGTCGGGTCAGTTAAATTAAAATTGCATTTTTATCCAGCGTCTTAATAAGACGATAGTCGGGTCAGTTCGATTTAAATTGCATTTTTATCCAGCGAAAATCCAAATTGTAACTACCATTTACCTTACCCAAACACAAAAATCGGACCTAACCTAATCGGAATCGTAAAGGTTCCTTTAATCGCAGGAAAATCCTAGATAACGGTAGATAATTGTTATGTTTTATAAGTGGTTATAGTTACAATGATGTTATCTTCAGTGGCGAGGCAGGCGGGGTCGTCGCGGCGCTCCCAGCAGGCGTCCACCCAGGAGCGCGCCAGCACGGGCAGGCCGAAGCCGGACGCGTACCGGTACTTGTCGCCCGTCGCCGCCGCCGCGATCAGGTGCGTCACCTTACTCGACATGTCTTTGCGGATCGACCCACCCATGTAGTGGATCAACGTTATCAGGTACGTCTGTTGACATTATAACATATTACAACACTTAATTCTAGAAATATATTATTAGGAAGCAAAAAGATGGACCGAGGATCTAGAGAAAAGTTGCTTCAGACAGAAATATCTTTAAGTGAGGCGTATGTCCAGCTATGATGGCCAACAGCTGAAATGATGATGATTATAATCTTCACTATTCCTTTCAACCACATAATAAATCAAATAATCAGGTATTCTGTTGAAATGAAAACTTATCATATCAGAATTCGCAATTGTCAAAACATTTAGAACTTCCGTTGTTGAACGTCCGATGTTTTCATTAGACAGTGTGAATGAATGAAATCGCTTACAAGAAACCGACATTGACTGCAAATTACAGCTAAGTATTTCGAAATTCTTTGCAATGCGAACAGTTACAAATTAAAATTAAAATTAAAATAAAAAATTGGCAGTTGGCAACACTGATTGTGAACATCAGCTCTATAAATTTTATTCGTTTAAATTATAAATAGTGTACGTTTAGCTATCATACTTGTTGATTACACACAAAAAAGTGACAATCTCCATGAAAAACTATCAGTCTTCATGTGAAAGCAACGAAAAAGTGACAAAAATAACAATAGAAAGTGGCAACGGATTTCAGTGACTTTCAAAATAATTCAAGGACAACAAACAAAACCTGGATAATAAGTGCCGTCTTTTCTTATCAAAGATACTTATTGGCGATTTGAACCAATATTAGAGCACGACTCTGAAATCTTTTCAACTACAGTAACAATATAACCCCAAAATTCAACAATAGAGAAACAAGTATTTTCACACATCATACGTACGTGTAACGACACCTATTATAGAGAGTGGCCCTGTCCTACGGTCTGAACAACTCTATTTCCTACTAAAAGTTGAATAGTCGCTTCTACAATGAACAACTTCCTAGAAAACATTACATTCCGAAGGCAGAAAACTAAGTCTGAGTCACTAAGCCACAGCGACCCCGAAGTATTCCAGGACACGACTGAAATTACGTCGAATAGCCTGCCTGAAATATCAGATGATGATGACTGTAAGTCAAAAAGTAGAATTGAAACATTAGAACTAGAGTTGAAAAGTGCTCACTCTGAAATTGATCGATTAATCATAGAAAATAATGATTTAAAAAAAACAAATGAAGAACTTATAAAAAGAAATACACTTTATAAGAACCTAACAAGCAGCCCAATAAAACCCAAGACACCGAAGAGAATAAAAAAAACACACATCAAATCAACTGAAATTGTAAGTTCTCCTAAGCCGCAAACACATTCAAAGTGTTCCAAAAATCAGATTCACACTACTACAAAATCAAAATTAGAAAAACAAAAGGACACCTCACGAAAGATATGCTTACTGAGCTGTAATAAACACAATGATGTACTTAAAATTGCTGAGACTAACTTAAAAAACTATAGTGAAATATGCCACTATTGTATGACTTATGGAAATGTGAATAACCTTATTGAAAATATAAACAAAAAAGTTTCAGACTTCACCATGAACGACTACTGCATTCTTCTTCTGGGTGAGGAGGATTTCAAGACCACAAAAGATTATTTCCAAATAATATATTTTATAAGAGAAAACCTACAATCTATCAAGCATACAAATATAATAATTTGTTTACCAACCTATAGATATGGACTGCATACAAACATGTTCAACTGGAGAGTGGAAAATTTT
Source organism: Chloroclystis v-ata (assembly GCA_963691955.1). Lineage (NCBI taxonomy): Eukaryota > Metazoa > Arthropoda > Insecta > Lepidoptera > Geometridae > Chloroclystis > Chloroclystis v-ata. Next base: position 12,848,219 of record OY829905.1, read on the forward strand.
AATAATCTCTTATACCTAGATGCAAAAACTCATGAATATGCATATATCTTTGACAGCAACAAAAAATTAAAATATGATCATAGTATGTTTCACAGAAGATATGGAACAGTAAACAACTTTGGGCTGACAGTCCTGTTTAGGAATTTACAGAATTATATTGAAGATTTACACTACTATATCAATACCGAAAGAGAGATAAAGACCTTTGTAATTGAAAATGAAAATGTGAAGGAAGATCAGGATTTTTTTCGTTACTCAATATCTCCAAATTCTACACCAAAACATTGCAGGACTGATTAATAAGGCGGATCTTTTGACAGTGAGCTTGAATGAACTTCTAGATAATAAAATAAATATTGATGTGCTATGTATAAGTGAACATTTTATGATGTCAGGTTATGAAACATATCTAAACATTCCTAACTACACTTTAGCAACATCTTACTGTAGAGTTAATTGTAAGAGAGGTGGAACCTGTATAATTGTTAAGAATGAACTGCAATATAGAGAGCTTAATGAAATCAATAATTATTCAATAATTAATGTATTTGAATGTTGTGCAATTGAATTAATTAAATATAAGATAGTAATAATATGTTTGTACCGCACACCCAACTATGGGAACTTAAATTTATTTCTAAACAAATTGGAACTTGTATTACAATACTTATCTAAAAAGAAATATCTTAATGTTGTAATAGCAGGTGACTATAATATTGACATTTTAAAGATGAATTCTATTACTTCTGATTTTAAATGCCTGCTGTTAAATTATAATATGAAATTAGAACTTAAACAACCGACACGCCTTAAAAGTGGTACATGTATTGACAACTTTGTACATAATTGTAAACAAACCTGTCAAAGTAAAATCATGGAACTTGCCTTGTCAGATCACACAGCGCAATTACTACTATATCCTGTAAAAAAGGATGCAATTATTAAATATTGGCGAAAGAGCCAAAGAGATTATAGCCATGATAATATTTTAAAATTTAAAATGTGTCTCCAGAACTTTTCCTTTTCAGAAATATATAGTTATAATGACCCGAATATTGCATATGATATATTTCTTAGATATTTTAGTTTATTCTATGACTTGTGTTTTCCATACAAAAATATAACTATTAAGGTTGATACTAAACCCAAATGGGTGTCAAAAGGTATAAAAACTTGTAGCAAAAACAAAAGGAAACTGTTATGGACATCTCGGTTATTTCCTTCAGAAATTAACAAAACTAAATTTAATAATTATTCAAAAATGTTTAAAAAAATTATTAATCTTACTCAGCGAGCACAAAATAACTACAAAATTAAAACTTCAGTTAATAAATCTAAAACTACCTGGCAAATTATAAATAAAACGCGTATGAATGTGCCAAAAGATAGTATTACCAAAATAAAAGTAGGTGATAGATCTATTGTCCACCCTATCGAAATAGCTAATTCTTTTAATAATTATTTTATTGATAAGATTGAACCTATGAATGAATATGGCAATAGAGTCGCTGATCTCATAATAAGTAGAAAAGACTCTATGTTCTTAGCACCTTCTACACCTAACGATATATTTAAAATTATTAAATCTTTGAAAAATACTAACAGTGTAGGTTATGATGAAATCTCAACTAAAATATTAAAATCAATCAATATATATATATGCTCTCATTTATCCCATATTTTAAATCTCTGTATATTAGAAGGTAAATATCCTGAACAACTTAAATTATCACTAGTGAAACCTCTGTTTAAAAAGGATAACAAGAATATAATGTCAAACTATAGACCGATAGCTCTTATATCTATTGTGTCAAAGATATTTGAGAAGTATTTATATGGTGAGATATATTCTTATTTTGAATGCAATAATCTATTTTGTAATGAACAAAAGGGATTTAGGAAGAATAAAAATATTAATATGGCTATTTTCGACTTTTTAAAGAACATCATGCTACAAATTGACAAAAGTCTGGCAGTCTGTGCTATATACTGTGATATGACACAGGCATTTGACTATGTAGATCATAATATATTAAGTCTCAAGCTTGAAGCTTACGGTGTCAGAGGGAATGTATTATCTCTACTCCAAAGTTACCTTGCAAACAGAAAACAAATTACTAATGTTACTAAAGTTAATTTTGAAACCAAACGCCTAGAAACCTACTCATCATCAGAACGCAATTTAGTATACGGTGTACCACAGGGGAGCGTATTAGGACCGCTTTTATTTTTGATCTATATAAATGATATGCCAAAAGTGACATGTCAACCAATGACCTTATTTGCGGACGATAGTACAATAACTGTAGCTTGTAGAGACCATACATCTTATGAAAACGACATAAATACATCATTGACTTCTATTATTCTATGGCTTAACAATAATAATTTAAAAATTAATCTCAATAAAACTAACATTATGCACTTTAATCAAAGATCAAATACAAAATCTAACATAAACATTTCTTTTAATAACTCTTTTATTACTGAAGTCGATACGGCTAAGTTTCTTGGACTTACGATTGACAAAAAACTGAACTGGAAAAGTCACGTTGATCACTTATGTAAAAGAATGAGTAGTGTAGCCTATGCATTATACAAACTTAACCCCATTATTAATACTGATGGTCTTATAACGGCCTATTATGGATTAGCTGAATCTTTACTATCTTACGGCATTATTTTTTGGGGCAATAGTACTGATCAAGACAGAGTCTTTAAAACACAAAAACGTTGCATAAGAGCTATGTTTAACTTAGTTACTCTTGACAGTTGTAAGCCATATTTTGTTAAGCATAAAATTCTGACTCTACCATCACTCTATATATTAAATGTAACCATGTTTGTAAGAAATAACAAGAACTTATTTACTAGCTTCTCTGACAAGGCAGTGCGAGATCGACGCAACGATAATTCGCGAAGACTATGTTTGCATCCGTCACGAACAGCCTTAGTACGCAAAAGTGTATTAGGTATGGCGCCTAAAATTTATAACCAAGCAATGAAATGTATAAAGGACTGTAATAGTGAAATATCATTTAAAAACAAATTTAGAAGTTTACTTATAGAGAAATGTTACTATAGTTTATATGATTATTTGAATGATAAATTTTGACATTATATACCTAATATTATTACACAAATTAATTTATATTTTAGCGTAGGTACCTAATTTAATTAATAATTATTGTACTCATTCATTTCTATTAAGATACCAAATATTGTTGTACGCTCCAAGTGGGCAGGCTGTTGATACTCTCTATATATAATTTAAGACCTATTGTACACAGTTTCTTTATCTTTATCTTACAGATTGGATGAAACTTATTCACGGCATGCATACGTTTTCGAATTTTTCATGAATGAACGCATGTGCCGTTGTTGATAGTTGATTTCTTGGATTGTACCCAACTAGCGATAGACGTATTCATCTAGAGATAGGTAGGTGGGAGTCGGACGCAAGAGCCGCGGCCATTATGGAAGTCTTTGAAGCACTCCGATCGCTATTCATCGGCCTGCTCGAAGCAGTAGGTAATGTTATGTTTCTACGCAAACAACGATGTCTAATTTGCGGATGAACGGACGAGAACAAATGAGGAATAGTGACTAAGAGTTTATTTCTCGTACTACTAACGGATACGTAAGCCAAGAGCAAACAAATATCTACTAGGTACTCAACAAAGAGCGCCAGCGGTATCTAATCTTCAGATCGAAACATTATAATCATTTCTACGTTAGATGGACAGTTCAAAGTGCTTATGAAAATACACAGTCAATCCCGCCTTTATGTGGAATTGGAGCAGTAGTGCCAAGTGGCAACTAAAATTATTCAATATGTACTGTGCCACAGACAGTAGCAATTTCAGAAGATCTGCCGATGTTCACATAGCTGTCTTTCATCAACCATGCTTACAAAACCATTTCATCTTACTTTGTGATCTGTATGGAATAAACTACGACGATAAGGATTTTTAAATGCAGTCAAAATTTTTGATAAACTGTACATAATACAAAACTTTCATAATTAGTACCAACGCAGAAGCCGAAAGTAAATTAAATGGAAAGAAAAGTAATCTACGAGAATTCCTTGATATTGTTAGCTGCTTGTGCAGTATATGTCCGTCCAGGATTGTGTTTTTATTATTACTTTAATAAAGATATCAACAACAGCAGGTCAACTACAGCGACCCTCTCCTATAGTAATAATCTCTCAATATGTATACCTAAACATATATCTCAGATGCTACAAAAAGATGTTTCTATAATTTTATATTCAAAACCGCGGGGTAAAAAGCTAGTTAAGATAACTTATCTTGTATCGTTGTTTATATTGTATCAGAAATGTGCTTTATGGTAACAAATAAATGCATTTCGATTAGACTTACAAGTTCATCCTTCTTGCGGAATCCGGAGAAGCAGATGACGGCGCCGCGCATGGCCAGCGAGTACAGCGGCCGCGTGTTCGCCGGCGGCGGCTCGTCGCGCTCCGCCAGCTGCAGCACCGCCGTCGGGCCCAGCACCCTGCGATAACACCTAGCTGTTCAATACACATCTCATACCACCATATCATTGTATTGCAAAGTATCTTCAGCTTTGCTCGGGAGTCTCGGGACATAGGTCGCTTGTTAAGAGTGGACCCTCAAATCTCGGTAATAATTGTAACGCAACTTTCTTTGAATATACATTTTAATAAATTTCTATGAATATGAATATACAAAATATCTACACACAAATAAATTATGCTCGACGCCAATGACTATTCCCACAAAGAAAGATACCATTATCTTCAACAAGAAAATGGCTAAATTATAGAGTTCCTAACTAGATTCTTTCATGTCTCGTTTACACATAAATTTCTCGATCTCTCTCCTTATCCTGGACTGGTACAGGCAATATAAAGCTAATCAATCAACTAAGTTTTATATTGCCTTACCGTCCCACAGAACTACTCTTAACGTAAAATTTAATTTACTCTATCAACCAATCAAGTACCTAAGCCATTTTTTTTTCAAACAAGAAAGTTTGAATTCCGACACAGTTCATTCGGTTGTTGGATTGCGGATATTTTGACGCAACTGCCATTCAAGAAGTTCATAAATCATACAAAGTAAAACAGTGCTGGGATCGTAAACGGGCGCCACACGATTTTTAAACTGTATTAACCGGGATCTTACGTCTGTTCTTTAAGAGTGTACGATAAACGCTGTCACTTTAACATTTTTTTTCTGTTTTTATAGCCTAGTGTTACACGAAAGTTGTTCTAGTTTATAGGTACCTACCGCCGAGCTTCGAATGTTCTATTTAACGTATGAAAAGTTTGATAAATATATGTTACTCTTATACGCGAAAACTACTGATAGGATTTCAATAAAACTATAGAATAATATTTCTAAGACATCAGTACCTTTTACCGCAAGAATCTTTTATCTTTTCTAACACAGGCAAAGCCGCGGTCGAAAAGAGAGTATTCCGTAAAAATAGTTATAGCAAAACTTTATCGTGATAATCAATAGTTTATCGTAAACTACACCTGTGAAAACATAAATGAGTCAGGCACACACGCGATCTTACGCAAAACAAGGTAAAAGGCATTCGTACGAATCAAGTTAGGTATGCCTTGAATTTAGTTCAAGTGTACTATTAGGTATAAGTCAGTGTGTGGTTCAAGACCGTAACAATGTTTCGCAACGACAAAATTCACATAAGTTTTTTATATCACTGACAAGTGGACAATATATAATGGATATTCTACATGAGTGCATAGTTTATTAGGTACCCGAGCTGGAAGCTGGCGCGATTCTTAATGAAGAGTTTTATCAGTTTACTACTAATGGCCTGCTTCTGGGCAATGGCCTCCATCAATTCCTTCCGACTGGTCTTCTTCTGTCCCTCTCTTCCTGCAAGACGCTAGAATAGCAGTCTATACCTACACCAGCGTTTTTTGGGGCAAACAAGCAACCCTATTTACGTTCCTACTACTGGAACTTCTCTCACCACGATAGAGATAAGAAGTTAATTCACCAGCTGGCCAAGTCTCCTTCAAACATTTCAAAATTTTCAGAACATGGGGTCCTCACGATGTTTGCCTTCAGCCTTATAGCTCGTTTTAAAACTGTTTTAAAACCGCACATTAAATTTCCATGTCGAAAAATCCAGAGCTGCACGGCGGGGTTTGAATCTTAGTTTTCTATTTTATATTGTACAAAACAAAAAGCAAATAATGAACAGCTGTTTCTATTTCTTATGACGATACAAGCAGACAAACAACTAGGCAAGTACACGCTCTGTATTGATCCGTGGTAAAAACGGAACGGTATGTAATCAAATCAGTTTGATTATATAACAATCTCTGTACTCACGTATAAAAACGTGAACCTACGTCATTATAGAGCCGAGATGATTGTAAACCTATGAAACGCGATAAGGTACAGTAACTTTCCGACATCAATCTGATTAGGTGTCTAATAATATGATGATCGGAGTATGTTTATAGAAAACTGAAGTTACTAAATAATTATACCCTATTTTTGTGAAGAACCATTTAAACTATTTATAACAAATCAAAGCTGTGTTCATTACAGGTGCATATAACTTATTTATAAATAATATAATTCTAATATTATAAAGCTGAAGAGTTAGTGTAATTGTTTATGTTACTTTGAGTCTATATGCGAAAAAATTAGCCATCATAACTAGTGTGATCATAACTAGTAGTTTGTTTGTTTGAACGCGCTAATTGTTTTTCCGCAATAATCAATTAATTTAATTATTAGAAATACTTAAGTTTAAGTTTTGTTTTGAACACAACGAATACATTATTTAATACAATCTGCAACATTGTAGGTTTAGAATACAATCGAAAATGAATTTTCCCTCTAAATATTAATTAAAAACAATGATGTTATATTTACAAACATATTCCAGGACAAAACATCAAGGATCATTTATTTTAGCAAATTTATTGCATAAGCCAACAATGTTAACAAGGACTTCAAATAGAGAACAAACTGATTCGTTCAGCCACGACCTGTTTGTTATGTAAGCATAGAGTTGTTTTTGTTGGACAAAAACAAAATGTAGGTGTTGAATGGAAGAAGTGACGTTCGCGTGAAGATGGGTTTGTTTAGTGAGACAAAAGTAAATGGACGGGCGCGACGCGACGCGTGACGTCACAGGATACCGCGGAGCTGCCACTGAACCTACGTGTCGTTATAGAAATAGTTGATGAGTTACATTCAGATTCCACTATAAACAGACGGCCCCGATTCAAATTAGCAATCGCACGGGTATTTTTAATATCACTATTTGATTTAGATATTGCAGGTTAAAAAAGTATTTATTTTTAGACTCTAATCAAAAAAGTTTTAAAACAAGAAATGTTTGCAGAACTTGGTATTTCAACAGCTGCATTCAACAGGAATCTCGTATAATCGGTGCAATTATGCATTTCCTATTTCCACTAAATACATAGTAACAACTTTTTATTTATCACGTAAGTTAATTCCAAGTATTTTCCTTATGTAATTTATTCTATCTTTCCCATAAGAAATCACGATAAGTAATCGACGTAATTCATAACAGATTTAGTTATGCCGCCGGACGATAATTCAGGTTCCAAAGAAAAGCGGAAACAAGATGTCTAATAGGTAACGATATTCCAAAGGATATTATTATGATTCATTTCATAATCATTTCGAATTCAGAACACTATCATTTAATGAAGTAGCACAGGGGCGATAAGATATAATCTTGATTGGCATAGTTAGGCTGCTATGGTCTCGATAAAAATTCCATAGAAAATGGTACCATGGAATTGATCTCATGATGTGTCCGGTGGCCGAGTAAATAAGTGGTGCATCTAAACGCATATGTATTTGCTGTCTATCTATTATAAAATCTCTGGAATGTATTAATTGCTCTAGAATAATATGGTGGTCATAGAATAATAATATTTTGTTTTAAAATAATGTTAAAAGTTTCGCTAAGGAAAGTGTTTTTGTTTTTTGTTTTTTTAGTAAAGAATCAACGCATAGTTCTGTAAACAAAAGTTCGATTCAACACGGAAAACGATCACTTTACTTCCTGTAACGAAATAATTCATAATATTTTGTAGTGTAGTTAGCCTAAAGTTATTGCGCCATGTGGGGTAGTAAATTTATAGTACGGATTGGATTGGGTTAGATTTAGATGAATAGTTTCCACAAAATACCTAATCGTGTCAAAAACTGATAAACAATTAAACTAGAGATCATGCTCACAAATTTTATGTTATTAGCGATAGATCTTACGGGTCACATTTAAGCGGCAATCCATCAGGAGTTTTAGGTTCAGTTCTAAGGACGAAGTCTTGAGGAAGTTCCTCGTCCTCCGGCGTGGGAGGCAGCCGCGTGGGCCCCATCGGAGCGGCCAGAACTACCACTCAGGCACTAGTCCACACACTCACGATAAAATTCACACTAACACAAAACATTGTTATGAATGAACGCTGTCCTCAGTTCGCACACTCATTTCTCAAAGCAACACACTTTAGGTACATCGAATCGCGTTATATCGTTTCTAGTTAACAAGATCGATTAAATTCGAGAATAACAGTCGATCGTACCAACGGAGGAAACAAAGGCACAAGCGGCACGCGCGTTATGCGTTTCACGTTAGATTGAAAAACAGTTGGGAGTACTTGGGAGGAATGTGAGGCTGAAAATAGCAAGGAGCGTCGCGCGGCCACAAGGGCGACCCTCGCGTGCGCGCGCGCGCCGCCGCCGAACGCGCGCGCTCTTTCTGCGCCTCCCTTCCTCACACGACACGCACCTTTATTTACATACAAGCTCCCATAAACTACAGTCACCGAGCACACAACGTTTTATGAGTGGAAGGTCCCGCAAGTATAAACAGTCCTGCCGTTAACGTTCAGGGCGAGGTAGAAATGTGCATTACGATGTCGCCATTTTAGGGTAATGCAGGTTTTACCAGTTATTTATAATTTTCTTCGTCATTAGTGAATGACGAACAATTATTAATATAGGTACATACTTTAGCTCTTCCTTTAAGCAGAATTCTGAACCTACATCATACATATTACTATTATTTATCATCAAAAACAAAACCTTTCTGAATTCAAGACTACATTTGACCAGGGTTTTAGTAAGTAAAAAAAACATCAGATTAAAATACAAACGTACAAGAAAGTGCTATTATATCAAATTATATTTAGGCGGGCTTAGTAGTTTATTAAATTTGGAAAGCCGTAGGCATTTTTAGTGCTTAGCTTTTCTCAAAATTTTGTTTCAATAATATGGAATAAAGGAAAATGATAATTAACAGTAAAGTTAAATAATTTCAGTTAGCCAAGAAATTATGAGTCAGCGATACCCAGAACAGTTATAAGTAACTTCCGTAGAGTTTAATTTTCGATGAGTAAACAAACTTTCGCGAAGACGCGTGAAACAATAAACAATTAAATCTCATCAGTGCATCTCAAACAATATGAAGCACCAACTGCATTACTTCAAACGCATTGTAATAATGGAACGTGCGTATTCTGGTCAATTGCGGCTACAGGAAAGATCCCAGCGGCCGTTTTACAAGTACATACAATGATACCGAACATACATACACATTACACATATTAAACAAACGCAAATGAACACGGTCAACGATAAGGGGCGGCCAAATTGCCGCTCATAAATCATACGCCGAATGATCGTTTTCAGTTGCGAATCTAATACTGACTTGACAGACAAAGAAATTCAAAATTATAATGGGTTGATGAACTGCTCAGCTCAATTTTTAAGCAATTAAACTAATTACAGAAGAGCGTAGTACTTTGTCCACAGAGAAGTAGAGCGATGTAAAAGTGTTTAAATAGGAGTCGTAAATCGGCAATAAGCCCGCCCCATCCAGCAGCATGGGTGCGCCAAAGCAGTTTTGTTAGCATTCCTCGACACGCTCACTACGAATTCGTCAAGCGACCACCTACCTCCTCGCGCTAACAGCAAAACGTTACGACGTGACTCACGCGCATTTCTAGTATTCCCTTGCTAATATTTTCCCGAATCAACTTTCAAGGAAATCAAAAATCACCTATCCTGCGAGTGAGATCATTTATGACTTTTGGCAAACTTTTCGTATAATTTTGTGGAAACTATTTGATAGGATTGCAATCGATATATTCCATATGATGTTGCCATCCGAGTAATTTATTGCCAAAACTAACTGAATGATTTTTTCTCAAAAATATAAGTTATATTTCTGCGTTTAATGTTACCGGCCTAAGAGTAGTGCCATTCCATCCCATCATCATAAGAGATGACGGGCTTCACCGTCGTTCTCTGCACTATGCCAACTTACTGGGATCACCAACCCGCCTGAGCTATAGATATCTACTGAATTATATTTGGGAGACCTGAGTAGTTTCACGTAATAGTATGGGTTTACAGATCGTACAAATTTTTGTTTCGAGGCGGGAATTGAACCCGCAACCGCGTCGCAGGCAGACCTTCGTCCGCTGCGCCACAGAGGTCCTCGGATGATGATGTTAGTTTAATAGGTCGTTGTACTGTACTTCTGATTAAATAATTTCCGCTCTAGTTTAGGGAATATTGGTTATGAACAAGTTCGCATCATGAATTATAATAATGATAAAATAACTGATTCAGACGAGGTTCGAGCTTAAGAAGTAAACTTTCTATATTATTTAATTTACGAATTACCATCGTAACACCGTATGCAATTGCTTTCTCTGAAAATATATGCCTCCGTCGAGGCATATATTGTACGAGTATGAATTAATTAGGTACTAAAATGTGCGCCGTGAGTTATCAGAGCGGGTCATCTAAATGAGCATAATTTTAGAATGAGTGAACGTCACACATTCAACTTGTATTAGGCACGGCGGCCGCGGCGTAGGAGAGGGCAGGAGAGACGACCAACAAAGCCGTCACGCTCGTTAGTAATACAGCAGCCATCGACTTGCCAAAATAAATGTCAATAACGTCTCGTTAGCAAAAAAATTGTACACGACTTACACTTGTACGTTGTTTTCGCTTTGAATATGTCATAGATGATCGGCTTTTAACTGCGTTTAAAATTATTGTAAGGCGTATCAATGATCTCAGAGTCATTGTACAAGCGGTGCAGTAGGTACCCACTTTGAATATTATTATTACAAGTTATAGGAACGTACTGTCTCAGATTATTTACACAACGTCAGCAAATAAACCTAAGTGTGATGTGATGTGTGACCCTGTGTGTTTTCTATACAATGCAACGATAAAACACGCTTGCACATGACGCAGCGGGGTGCTTTACAGTGTGAAACTAGGCTGAATTATTTTTATTAATTACCTGTACTTGGCCCTGTGCGCGGTGTCGAAGAGCTCGCCATCGAAGGGCGACGTGATGAGGTAGGCGGCGAGGGGCGGCTGCGCGGCCGGCAGGGCCTCGGCGCTGGGCGCGGGCGCCACCTCGCCGAGGCGCTCGCACGCCGCCCGCACTCGCTCGCACTCCAGGCACGACTCATTTACGTATACTGCTGGATTCGACGCACCTGACACAAAATAATGCTATGATTTACTATGTCACCGCGCGCCGTTGGGCGCCAAGTCCTTATAAAGCTTTTTACTCGATTATAAATATTATTACTAAAGATTATTACTCGAATTCTAGTAAAACTATCGAGTAAGGGATGAATTATATTAGACCGGGACGGGGACGGGCCGGGGCGGGACCGTGGCCAGTTTCTATTACATTGGCTCGGACGGGACACGGATCATACACGGTGTAATATAAACTGCTTCATATAAAATGTATGTAACGTGGCCCGGTCGGGCCCCGGTCCCGCCCCGCCCCGGCCCCGCCCCGGTCTAATATAATTCATCCCTAATACCGTACCGAATGTGAGTACTGAGCTTTAGAGGCAGAGGTACAGTCGACCAAGAAAGTGGTCTACCAGTTTTGACAAAAGTTTCTGTGCGATGTACTCATCGATATGGTTGTCTTTTCTAACATAATTTAACTGACTTACAAACAAATCTCAACCAGGGTGGTAGACCACATTTTTTGCTGACTGTCCACCTGCCTTCTTTTGCTTCAATACAAAAAGTAGGAAGGCGACACGCCGTACGCATACCGTATCGCTTTTATTTGTAAATTGCGCCGTAGACATCGAGGATAACTTTCTGGTAATAAATAATTACTGGCCGTTTCCTTTACCATACAAGGCAAAAACATTTTTCAGTGTAAAGGGAAATCACGGCTAGGTTTTGTCACAGCAGATTAATTTTCAGTAAACACATACGAAACAAAAACAAATCCATATTAAGAGCCTTGTGACTTTACGAAGTTTTGCGAAATTGGATATTTTATGCACCACGTGACCGGCGCGTCACGCGAATTCTATGAAAAATACTAAATGATCTTGATACTTCGTCGATCTAAAACATACAAATATACTAATAATTATTTTAGATCTGTAGAAAATGGCATCGAATAAATTCCATTTTATTGAGTGGATTTTTTTTCAGTTTCATTCCGAAATAATTATTATATTAATGTTTTTATTTAATTGATAGGTGTTTAATATATTTTCCTAAATTCAAAATGGTGGATATTTTTATTTCAATATTTGAATCAATTATGTTTTATCTTAATAATATCAATATTTATTTTAAATCTGATTGATTATTTGAAATCAATTAAGTAGGTACATAATTTTAAATTAAAACATTCATGATTAATAATTATATATATAAGAATAAAACTGAAAATAGTCTTATTGAAGTTAAATGTCCTCATTCATCTCATCTTATGGGCTCATTTTTAAACCGATTCTTCTGAAATTTGGTGTGTAGGTTTGTAATTAAATGTTTTTTTTTTGTCGAATGTTGGGACTTTATGTAAGTTCGAAAGTCTAAATTGAACGTACTAAATACAAATTCTAATTATAACAAAACAAATAAATTATATTACCTATATTTAAGTTGCTTGTTTTGTTAGATGGTATATTTGTGTTTGAATAAATAAAAGTTTCGTTAATGAAGGTTTTAATTATGTTTAGGTATTATTTTTGTAGTTTCGAACTTTATATTTATTTTTATATTTATTGGTATCCATTTATCTACATATGTCATACACAGATGTAGAATATCCATTTATCTACATATGTCATCTTGAATAATTCCCATTATATTTTTATTTTGATAAACTATTTATTTTTATTTTATTACGAACTTATTTAAAATATTTAATTTTTATATTAAAAAAAACCAACCCGCACTTGGCCAGCGTGGTGAATTAAGGCCTAATCTATCTCGTCAAGAGAGAAGTCCCTATCCCAGCAGTGCGAACGTGAATAGGGGTGTTATTTTATATACAGGGCGTTCCAAAATTATGGGCCATGAAGGGGAAGTACCATATATATCGTTGATAGTGAATTTTGCTCAAAGAAGACTTCATTTTATTTTAAAAAGTAAGTAATTTAATTAATTAATTTACAAAAAAAATGTTTCATGTTTTTTATTTGATTAAAATAATTAATTTCACGTTGTTCCTTTCTTTTAAAATACTATGTTACTTAAGCAGAGTTATTATTTTTTAGCTATTCTTTCGATTGGTATCATAAAAATAGAGTTTTTTTTTCTACATGTAAGTCGGTTCGATTCCCAGACAAAGCAAGTAATTTTTAGAAAATCTATGAATCCAGAATTACTAACTTTTAAAAATAAAATGAAGTCTTCTTTGAGCAAAATTCACTATCTACGATATTTAAGGTACTTCCCCTCCATGGCCCATAACTTTGGGACGCCCTGTATTTATTAGAAAGGTACAATTATTTAATGTTTACAATAAATAATATATTTATTAGAAAGGTACATTATTTATTGTTTACATATTGGATACTCGGTAAAAATAAGAACAAAAAATTACGGAATATTTTCTTTGTAATAAATATTATGGAAATCTATACTACAATTATCAAGCTGAGGAGATTGCTTGTTTATTTGTTTGAACGTGCTACTCAGGAACCGCGGGTCCGATTTAAAATATGATTTCAGTATTGGATAGTAAAATGATCGAAAAAGGCTATAAAACATAAACTAGTAAATAACGTAAAAACGCAAGCGCAGCTGTCGGCGGGTCGGCAAGTTAGTCATAATCTAAAAAAATCATAGGCATAATTACATTTAGTCGTTGGACGGTTTCACCAAAAAAAGTTGCCTTGTTGTTTTTTAATTAGGATAGATAACTTTAGATATGCAATCCACATCCTACAGCATAACCTCCAAATAAATAAGGTAAAACAAGATGACAATGATGTGGTACAATTCTTAGGCCAGCAACATTTGGTACAATTCTTAGGCCAGCAACAACAATAATTGACCGTTATCAATAAAAATAACAATTGATCGTTATCAACGGATCAACTTATGTCGGTCGTAGTATCGCAATAACACATACACGCACACTAACAGCGTTTTTACAGCAATTGACAGTCCCACACACTGACATTTTACGAAATATTTCTATATTTTATTCAAGAACAACCGACATAGGTCCGACCTCGACAAGCGCTCGCGCGGTACTAAATGGAAAAAGCCGGCTGAATGAAAAAACTACTAAATTATGGTAGTTTTATTTTATTCATAAAAAATTACCAAAACCGTTCTACAAATTAAAATTAATATCATAGTTTAAGCAAATGTTGATAAATATTTTGATATAAATATGACGTCCCATTGATTTAGAACTTCGGAGTTATTGAGGTTTGTTTCGAAGCATTTTCGGTCGATATTAAATTCGGTATATCTTTAGAATAAAAGCATTTAACGAAAATGTACTCTACTCTAAATGAAGAATAGGATATACGTAACATAATAAAAAATAGTTTTATCGCCCATATTCATTAGAATCTACAAATCGTCGTTGTCGAGCGAGAAGTCACTAATTGCAAAAACCGTGTTCCGAGATAAACGCGTTTTAAGATTTTTTTTGTCTTTAAGCCGTAATATCTCTGTAACGCAAATAGATAGCAAATATGTTTCTTTGAGGAAATTATGGCAAATTTATCCCAATAATAAGATTTTCAATAATATTTGAAATAACCATATTAAGTGAGTAATTATAACAAAATCTTTGAAAAAAGAGCAGTTAATGACTTTTGCCAAACACTGCAAACAGATATTATGTAAACATTCTGTTGAGTTAGTGATTTATTCATGCAACTAATTTAATAATGTTAACTGTGATTTGAGCGTGATTATGACCAAATATAAGTGTTTTTCACTAATTATGAAAAATTAATTAAACTCTTTTATAGGAGATGATAACGCAGCGTCGGACGTCCACCAACAAGGTGGACAGATGATCTTATAAAGGCTACCGGTTCACGGTGGATGCAAGTTGCATCCGACCGTAATACCTGGAAGTCATATAAGGAGGCCTATGTCCAGCAGTGGACGTCCAATGGCTGAAATGATGATGATGATAGTAGATGACGATAAAAGCATAAGCGTGTTTTAACAATATTATGAAAACTAGCAGTGAAGATTATTATTTAATTATATTAATTTGATTAAAAAGAATAAGATTTCATCAAATAACAATTATCATCATTTAAATAAAATTAACTTTCAATACAAGTATGTTTAAACACTATTATAAAACTAACAACGAACATTACAAATAATAAATTTGTTAAAAACAATCATCATTATTTAAACCATCAACACACACATACGTTAAAATACAATAAATATAACTTAATCTTGCAAAGACAGCATAAAAAAATTATATAGTTAGCTATAGACTCGTATGTCAATGTTTATTTTAGATAAGATCTAATATTCCTCTTCTGCATTTCTTCTCAAGTGTCTAGTTCGGAAAGCAGTTCTGCATTGTCTTTTATTACTTCGAACCATGAGTAAAATTCAATAGGAATTATGTCAGTTCAGTATAGGTTGATAAAATATTCCATAACAACCATAATAGTGAATAATGTCTATTATACAGCAAAAGAAACAAGGAATAAGTGATAAGAACTGACCAAAAACGAATGATTCTTTCTTAAAAATACGATGGGCAAAGGACAAGAAACATTTTATAAACCTATACTGATCTAATATTATTATTCCTGTTGAATTTCACTCATTGATCAATTAATTCTAATTTACTAAAAAAATATCGCTAAGAGTGTCTACTAGCTAAATTAATAATGCTGCCTTTCCAAGGTATTTTTATAATATTGATTGTGTTTTATCGTATGTAGGGTAAAGATGATTTAATGTTATTTCTTATGAAAGCTTATTATTTGTAATAATGTTCGTTGTTAGTTATATATTTATAAACCTTTGTGGTTTCTGGGTGTTATTAGATATTATAATTATCTTGAATAATTTGTTATTGATGCTAAATAAATAATAATAGTGTTAAAACATTGTTGTTAGGTGGTACCTATTCCGTATTGGAAGATAAATTTAATGTATTTTTACCTTGACACACATAATGGTAGTATTAAGTAGTGAAAAACATTAACATAAGGTTATACTTTTGCTCAAATCACAGTAGGTACACATTACATGGATAAATGTGCCAGGTGTTTTACAAAGTCCTACTATCAAAAATATATAATACTTATTGCTTAAATATTTGCGTCAGTTATTGGTATTTTATTGATATAAAAAAACTTTACCTTCATGAATTTATAATGTACAGTGATGGAAATAATAAATAATCAAATAACAATACATAATTACTGTAAATTTTGTAATTCTTGATTTCACATAAAGTGCGTTAGTTATTTTTGATCATCCAAAAATCGCAGGATGCACGTGTTATTTCAGTATAAAGTCATTAAGATCAATTAGTTATATAAAATTGTAACAAAATTCGAGAATTTAGTTATGCACATAATAACTAAGTGCAGTTAGTGACTTGTACGCAAATGCTTATTTCTCTTCGTGGCATCGTGATGTATTAAAAAGTAACTAAGTGACCTTAGTGAGAAACGTTTGCTCTACATTTCACCAAAATATTCAAGTCTAATAATACTTAAGTGAAGTTAGTTACTTTTAATCATACAGTTTATTGCTATTACAGGCACTTAATGATTTCTGACATTTTTATATTTTCTAAAATATATGGAAATATCATTTTTTTATTTTCTCACATGGTAGATTATAGGTTTAAAAACACTTTGGCATCATTAAGTCATTTTGGCCAAAATGGCAATTAGTGACTTCTCGCTCGACACCGACGAAATTAGAGCTGAGAAAACAGGTCTTCGATCGTTTTTTACGAAACATGTATCCGGAGAATGATTATTACTCAATATATAAACAAGTTATCTAAAATGTTTCTTACTACTTTTGTAGAGGAGAAAACGAACTATTATAAAGATGTAATTGTAATATCAAACAACTAACGCAAACCATAGAATTAGGACGAGAAAACCGAACAATTTCGCGATTTCACGTAATAGGCCTCTTAAGTAATTAATTACTAATTATTGTTAGCACAAAATATTACAAAGTAATGCAGTGGATAAGTTTATCATCAGATGTTGAACTCGAGTACCTACTTAGTAAGATTACAGGTGCATGTTTCAATTGGGTATATATAGGAAATTGTATATGCATGACGGGCATATAAAATCCTTACTAATATTATAAATTCGAAAGTAACTCTGTCTGTCTGTCTGTCTGTTACGCTTTCCCGCCTAAACCTCTCAACCGATTTTGATGAAATTTGGCACATATAATCTTTAGACCCTGAGAAAGAACATAGGCTACTTTTTAATTCCACGCGGGCGAAGCCGCGGGCGGAAGCTAGTTAACTATAAATATCAGTTCACGCCGAATTTTTTTTAAATGTACGTTTGTCAAAGATAAAGTAAATAAATTCTCATTATGCACTGTCGACTGGACTATGTAAATTTAGTCATAATGTCTGAGTTGTTGCCTAAGGCATAGCTCTCCTTCATAATGATATCCACATCACGATCAACCCACAAGTGCGAATAAATTCAATTTGCGAACTGCCTGGCTCGGCGGCAAAAGGTTTCATCAATTTGATAGGTCAATTGAAACAAAACCAATGTCTAGAGATATTTTTAAAGTCCAAGGTCCAACATTCGAAGATAAATAACCGATTGTTATTTAAGAGTGTTTAGCTATATAAATAAAATGTGCCACACCAGTTGGACAAACTTATGAACATGATAATATTGTTAAGAAAAAGTAAACTTCCTAAAATTATCGTGTGAAGATGGTATTGAAATGGCTTCGAAAAACAACATGAATTACATCAAACAATTTCCTTAATTACGGCCTGAATAATCGCGAAGAATGGCAATCAATAGTATTTCAAGGAAGTCGTGTGCCTGTAAACACGATTTATCTGATTACGACAGATTCTCTTGAAAAGAAACAGAAGCTGGCATGCAGCGCCTCCTTTGATCCTTCAAGAATTCGCTACAGACAGTGGTATGCAGTATGCAGTCCGACTTCAAACCCTTGTAAACATCGGTCATCGGCACACATTATTGTTATTTCGGTCGCAATTCACCAGCCAAACTCAGGTAATTTATGATTCTTTTAATAAATAAGCAATAACTTAAATACGCTTAAATCACGTTATCTTCCGCGTTTCATGATAAACGTTATGTTCTCCTGAAGTTCAGCATTAGTGATAGTAAAATGTCGTTTTTAATGTAAGTGTGGATCAGATGATATTTGAATAAAGATTAATTTTGATACTGTTGTGACCTTTTAGGACGCGTTCTCCCACGTTTGTGTTCATGGTCGCTGACTCACGGTGTCGTTGCGACACAGGGAACACCCGGCTCCCTTGGCATAGCACTCCAAGAAAACATTTTCTAAGCTGAGTGCCAATAGTTAAAGTGCAACATCACATTACCAATATTAATAAGTATATAATAATGAACTTATCTAATTTACTATAGGCGAGACATTCGAACATTTTGAGGCAGTGGGGGCTAAAAGTATTTGTAAGGGTTAATAGGGTTTAAGTTTTGACTCTGCTGTTAACGACAAGCTTTCGAAGACGACATTATTTCAAAGACAAAAGATATTTAAGTCCCTGCAATATATACACTAAGTGTTGAAAATAGCTTACTAGAAGCTGTTTGGCGACGAACTGACTGGTTTACCAATTCCACTAAATAAATTATTATGGTCTTTACACAAATATTTAGTAACAACTCCAGTGTTGAAGGATCAATGGTACTGTTGATATATGGAATGGTG
This sequence comes from Chloroclystis v-ata, assembly GCA_963691955.1. NCBI lineage: Eukaryota > Metazoa > Arthropoda > Insecta > Lepidoptera > Geometridae > Chloroclystis > Chloroclystis v-ata. The sequence continues at coordinate 12,867,478 of OY829905.1, forward strand.
ATATGAGGGGAATTCCATGCCTCAAACACATGCGAACTCACATCCTCCACCGAGGTATGACCGTAGTTGCTCTACCAACGCTAGCATGGTAGGCGAGCGTGATGGCAACCACGCTTCACGCCATCTGCAAATCGGCAACTCATAAAACGAAACATGCTCATTTACAGTTCGAGCAGTCGGTGTATGCCTCGCGAGTCTCGCGACCGCTCGCGAGCTGTTGACAGCACGATGGAATTTTATCATGCTATAGACAGCCTGAAGCAGTCGCTACTGCTTGAGCAGTCGTATCGCGCGGTCGTGGCTTTAAGTTTCAGCAGTCGGTCTCAACTGCTTGAAGCTGTCCGTGCGGCCGCCCTAAGGGTGTATGGTTTGCAGATATATAGAATGTTATATGTTTTTGTAGCTCAGCAGAATACGCGATGACAATGAGCATCGTCAACCGGCAGTTGAAAACTGTTTAACAGACAATACGTCCAAAGAACACGTAACTTTAACGAATAAACCGTGAAAGATTACTTCACCAAATCTAGATAATCTTATCATATTCAAGAATACTACTCAATCTTTCATGAGATTGTAAGGTGCTATGCTCCCTGCATAATATGTTATGGCTTATTTTATCATGCTCTAACTAAGGCTTAAAAAATTTGGTAATTTTTAAGTTCTATTTAAAAAAAAACATTAATTTTGTTTTGGTTTAAAAACAGATTTTTATACCTGTGAGATATTTAATATAAGATATCTTGAATAACCGTGAGATTAGTTCTGCTAAGTTATTTAGTACAAGAATGATAGATAGTATCTGATTTTCTTTACAAAAAATAAGGCTCATGTTACCTACCTAAATGTCATTGCCAATGTCAAGTATTTGGTATATTATAATTTAACCAATTTTCTGACCCGCAGGTATGCCCACATTTTAAGGAATTTTCCAGAGGAAATTAGCCTGTATTTTTTCCGCGGTTAAAAGTCTCCACTAAAAAACATGTCAATTTGTTGCTCCGTTTTGCCGTGATATGTTGACAAACAAACAGACAGACATACACCATCACATTATTATAATACATAATAGCTGACCTAACCGCAGCTTGGTTTGCTTTAATAGTTTTCTCACTTTTTCCTAAACAACTACAAATATTTTTAAGACATCAATGGTATGGAAAACTCGTAAGAGATAAAGATCAGCATAGATAGCTAGTATTTCAACAGTAACCAACAAATGAATGTTAGTTAGTTGAAAATGTTCAATAAATAACTGTAATTTCTCATGCTAATTTCAGCATATACTTTATTTGTAAGGGTATTGGAGTAATTAAGTTTGTTTTCAGAGATATTGTGTTTATTAATGATCCGAATTTGATGAATTTTGGTAGGTAAACATTTAGAGGTCTGGGACACAGGATAGACTATTTAAATTCTTGCTCAAGTTACCATAACTTGAGCAAGAAATAGGAAGAAAGTAAGTAGTTAAAAATTAGTAGGAATAAACATAGTTGAATGCGGACTGAGTCGCGAGGACAGCTAGTTAAATAATAATTTTAAAGATGTATTTATACTTTTTCTGACTGGCCCATAAGATGAAAACTAAACAAATTAGAAAATACAAAATAAAAGCAATAAAAGCTCCATTATTTGGAACATGCTAGGTTCAATGTTATTGTAAATATTAAATGATTACTGCAAATTTAGGGACTACTAGGCCAGGCAAAAGACCAAACAATCATAACAACGCATAGGCCTACATAACAACACGAAAACAGAAATCAGATTAAGAATCATGAATGTTAGAACAATATTTTAGATTCCAAGGAATTTCATTGTTGTTTCTCTTGTTTACAAAAACAACATTTTCTAAATAGTTTAATAGAATTGAATATTACTTAAGCTAAAACAATTTTGTCAGTTATTTTCATTATCTTACCATCGTTTTCTTGAATTTTGTCAGTTGTAGCGGTGCTTCCTGTTTGTGTCATGCCCTTAGACAATTCGTCCATCTTGCCGTACACTAATCGTTACATCAAACATCAAAATCACTACACTGATTACAATATCATTTCTAAAAACATAGTTTAACATTAACACTACGCGTTTGGATCAGTCTTTTTAAAATTAATTAATTTCAAACGTTTCAGACACATTTTCAACAAAATAACAGCACACCAATGAAATGAGCAAAACTAGAATGGGGCGTTATTTTTTGAAGCTGTTTTGTAATACAACCAACGCAACGAAACAACGCTTTTATGTAAAACGTTACGGGTTAGTACAACGTTAACGTGTAACATTTTTTATGCACATCTGTCTTTTTATGTCAAATCTGTCTAATATAATTTCGACTTTTTGGTTTAACGCGGTTGTCTTAGAAACGAATATAATTTTTGCGTTGAATTTCTTATAGAAAATTTAAGTATTGGCTCTTAATCCATAAATAAAGAGAATAAATTTGATTATCAATGTAAATTATTCTCTCATGATTTGTTACTGACATTATATGCTTAATTTGGTTTGAGTAATAATTATAATAATAGTAATATATTTGAGTAATATAATCATATAACACAGTCATTAAAATAATAATGTGTGTAAGCTAAAAATTTAATAATTATTTTTTAGGGGTATGTAACGGTTGAATTAATAATCTTTATCCCAAACCCCAAACGTTATCGGTTACTTTACTGGTTAAAAAACGTTACTGGAAACGGCATGAAATTCGTACGGCTTATGACACTTACAAATTAAACCATAGACAAAATGATTTGTGTTCATAAAATACTAAGCTCAATTGTGATTGGAGCTTTGACATAATGTGTTCTCGCTTGTGAAAATAGCAGTTCAGTAAATCATTTTATCAGCTGCCCATGCCAATGAAGTAGGAATAAAGTTATAATCCTATGTCATGCCGATGAAGTGATGAAGATGAAGTAGAAATTTAATCCTACTTCATTGGCCCATGCAAGGTTAAAACATTTAAAGGTAAGTAGGTGACTAGATCCCTTGTTCTGAACATAGATCACATATTTTGTAATTTAAACAAATACATAATATAATAAATGAAATAGCAAAGTATAAGTTAGGTACCTTTGTAATTTTAGTATTTTATATAACTATACAAAAAATATAACTATATAATAAAATAAAGAATGTTTCATCTTGGCGATAAAGATAAAGATAAAGATAAAGATAAAGAATTATTTATTGTAAAACTGTGTAGGTACATAAAGTTCTTAAATTTAGGTAGTAGAGTCTGTCTAACCAAAGCTGGCACTGGGCATTTTTGCGAAACTTTTCACATGGCAATACATCATGTGTTTCCACCTACGGACATTATGCTCTATAACGGGGTAAAGTCAGGGTGATAAAAAATAATAATACTTGCTAACGAATTATAGTTCACTTTAATGAACACAAGAAGTAATTCTTTAATTTTTTATAAATCATAAATCGGATAAATATACAATTACGTGTGGTACATCCATAAAAATTTGACTTTAAAAGATTAGGGAAAATTGGTCTCGGTGTGTGGCAATACTATTCCTTGATGTTTTGGTGGATATTAAAAATACATTTTGAGAATTTTGCGTGTTAAAATGCCTCAAACAATCAACGGTAGCGAGCGAAGGCTGTTATTCTGTATGATATCTAAGTATCAGGAGAAGCAGCAGGAAAAAGAAGCTGAATTTCTGCAGAAACAGGATTGTTTACATAATGTGGTTGATTTCCTAAGTTTGTAGTGCACAAACATTTTGATACTTTGATCCCATTTTTGTGGTTCTCGACTTTTATTTTCTTTTTATAATACTGTTGCCTTCTTTTATGATAGCTAAATAGCATTACTACATATTTGGAAAAAGAAACATTTTATTGAAGTAAATTTATGAATTATGATTCAAAATTCTGATTTTGATTACGATGAATAAAAAAAAACTTAAATAATTGAGACTTTTATTTATTACTTACACTAAGATATTTCTAAGATGCACCCTAGGCGTGTAGGTAATCTGAAGAATATTACTTGTTTATATCGGAGTAAAAAAAATATGTAAGGATATTTATTTAGAATAATAGAAAAGTATCAAATTATGTTATTCCAAGTTATCACATTATTTAATGTATTGCCATACTAAATTTTTTTGAATTTGCCGGGGTTTTTCAGGGCCATCTTTTGTTAGACAAACTATATCAACAGTCTGCCCACTTGGAGCGTACAACAATATTTGGTATAAGTATTAATAGTTACATCTAGATATTTTAATCTTAAATACTAATTAATGGTAACAGCATAATCAAGTTTTCGAATTAAATTCGTAAAATTCTTTTAGACTATAAAATACATTTAATGTTAACCATTTCTTAAGTTTTATTACAAATAGTGGTCCATCTAAAGACTTAAGTTCGATTGGAAGCCCATTATATATTTTTATAGCAGATATATAGGCACTATTTTTGTACATACTATTGTTTAATTGAGGTATAGTAATATTATATTTATATTTAAGTCTAAGAGATTCAGCTCGAGTGGATTTGTTTTCTTTAAAATACTTGTTATTTTTTCTAATAAATTTGCAAACCTCTAAAATGTAAATGTTTGTTAGTGTTAAAATTTTTTCAGTTTTAAATATAGAACGTAAAGTGTCAGTGTTGTTTAAATGAAAGATTGATCTAATTGCTTTTTTTTGCATAATGAATGTTGATTGAATATTAACTGAATTACCCCAGAATATTATACCATAAAGTAATTGTGGGTATACTAAGCCATAGTATGCCAGTATAGCAGTCTTTTTTGACGATATTGTGCTTAAAATTGAAAGTGAGTAACAATATTTGGATATTTTATTATTTAACTTTGTTATATGGGATTTCCAATTGAGATTTGAGTCTATTGTGAGTCCTAAGAAATTTGTGTTGTTTATTTTTTCTATAATGATTTTGTTAAATTCAATTTTCAAGTTTATATCTGGCGTTTTGTAATTTTGAAATCTAATATAGTTAGTTTTTGACATGTTTACTTTTAAATTTATTATCTAGCCAAATTACAACTTTATTTAGTGTTCTATTTATATCAATTTCTAATTCTTCTGGTGATTTTAGTTCTTGTGGTATATATATGGTAGCATCATCTGCAAACATTATACAAAGATGTTCTGTGATTTTTGGTAATTCGTTAATGTATAATAAGAAAAATAATGGCCCCAACACGCTACCTTGTGGTACACCTAATACTACACTTTCAAAATTTGACTGTACAGCTTCAATTGTTTTAGTTTTTTTATTATAGTTGTCTAATACGATTGCCTGACTTCTGTTTGTTAGATAGGACTCTATAAGTTTAAGAGCTGTTCCTCTTATTCCCATATTTTCCATTTTGTCTAATAAAATATTGTGGACAACGCAGTCAAAAGCTTTTGACATATCTAAGAATAACGCTACTCCATAAGATTTTTTATTTATTCCCTCCCATACATTTTGTAGCATTTTAAATGTAGCTAGTGTAGTATTTTTATTTCTTTGAAAGCCAAATTGATTACTATCAATTATATTATTATGTTCTATGAATGAAATTAATCTATTATAAATTATTTTTTCGAATATTTTTTAAAAGCTAGGCAGTAGAGCTATGGGTCTATAATTGCCCATATCTGTTTTTGAACCTTTTTTGTGCAAGGGTTTTATCAAAGCTTTTTTAAGATCATCAGGAAAATAACCCTGTTCCAAAGTTAAATTTACTATGTAGACTAATGGACAAACAATAAATTTAATAAAGTCTGTCTAACCAAAGATGGCCCTGAAAAACCCCGGCAAATTAAAAAAAATTTAGTATGGCAATACATTAAATAATGTGATAACTTGGAATAACATAATTTGATACTTTTCTATTATTCTAAATAAATATCCTTACATTTTTTTTTTACTCCGATATAAACAAGTAATATTCTTCAGATTACCTACACGCCTAGGGTGCATCTTAGAAATATCTTAGTGTAAGTAATAAATAAAAGTCTCAATTATTTAAGTTTTTTTTATTCATCGTAATCTAAATCAGAATTTTGCATCATCTATACTAATATTATAAAGAGGAAAGATTTGTTTGTATGTTTGTTTTTACCGATTTCAAAAATTCTTTCACCTTTGGAAAGCTACATTATCCCCGAGTAACATAGGCTATATTATATTTAAAAAAAAATTAGGGATCCTTACTAAAACTCCAATAATGTAACATAAGGTGTAAAAAAATGACCTGAAAAATTCCTTACGTCGCGTGCGCTGCGAAAACTATTGATGATAGAACAAAATCATGTACTACAACTTTGCAGAACTCATCATTATCTACAAAAAATGTCGCGACAGCATATGTCTAAATATTATAGTTATGTCACAGTAAGCAGTTTTTTATTCTAAAATATTAATTTTTATATGCCGCCTCTTGAAAGGGTCTTCATTTGTATCTTGGTATTAATCCTTATCAAAATAAATTACTTTATATTCAAGACGGCTTTAATACCTTTTTATAACTTTTTGAATTATTCAATTCGGGCATTTCATTCGGAAGATATCACGAGTTTAAAAATGCAAGTATTAGAAAAAAGTCTAGAGGTTGTCGCTCACCGCGCTCAGCTAGCCAGCATGCGATGTAAACTCCATGTAAGCGTGGGGGGGGGGGGAGTCAATGTAATGTATATAATATGTAATATCCTAATCCTAACATAGGCTACTTTTTACCGCGGAAAAATACATACTTCGTCGGAAAAATATATGCTTACGCGGAAAAAATCGATTTAGATAAAATTTAGTTTGCAGAAGATACTTGCAAATAAAAGTATATGGCGAGAGACTTTTTACCGCGTAAAAATTAAATGCTTCCGCGGGAAAATATATGCTTACGCAGGATAATTCGATTTGGATGAATTTTAGTATGGATATAATTGCAAATAAAAGTATATGGCGAGACGAAGTTCGCGGGGGCTGCTAGTAATTCATAAATTTACTTCAATAAAATGTTTCTTTTTCCAAATATGTAGTAATGCTATTTAGCTATCATAAAAGAAGGCAACAGTATTATAAAAAGAAAATAAAAGTCGAGAACCACAAAAATGGGATCAAAGTATCAAAATGTTTGTGCACTACAAACTTAGGAAATCAACCACATTATGTAAACAATCCTGTTTCTGCAGAAATTCAGCTTCTTTTTCCTGCTGCTTCTCCTGATACTTAGATATCATACAGAATAACAGCCTTCGCTCGCTACCGTTGATTGTTTGAGGCATTTTAACACGCAAAATTCTCAAAATGTATTTTTAATATCCACCAAAACATCAAGGAATAGTATTGCCACACACCGAGACCAATTTTCCCTAATCTTTTAAAGTCAAATTTTTATGGATGTACCACACGTAATTGTATATTTATCCGATTTATGATTTATAAAAAATTAAAGAATTACTTCTTAGTGAACTATAATTCGTTAGCAAGTATTATTATTTTTTATCACCCTGACTTTACCCCGTTATAGAGCATAATGTCCGTAGGTGGAAACACATAATGTATTGCCATGTGAAAAGTTTCGCAAAAATGCCCAGTGCCAGCTTTTGTTAGACAGACTCTACTACTTTTAATTATTTGCATGGGTATTTTGTCATGGCCTGCACTTTTTTTATTTTTGAGATTTTTAACAATGGTAACTATTTCTCTTACATCAACAGGTGTCAGGAATATTGAATTGCATATTGATAGCATTTCACTATACCTACTTAAATAATTAAATTAGTCTAAATTTGTTGAAATTGTCTTTGACGATACCGACGATACTCGATGTACAACTTCTCTATTCTGTTATTAAATTATGATTAACAATCCGTGATGACGTTCTCATCGCATAATGCGTACGGAACGTATCTCATGCGCCGATGTGCGTTTGTGTTTGTTGAGTTCACTTCATCGGAACGTATAGAATTGACAAGATGGAATGTCATTTGGATTGACTGAAGTTGACTGATAAAAATATTTATTTACTCTATGCGAGCGAAGTACATAGTTTTATTATAAAAAATCTTTCTGCAAAATACAGATTGTGTTAGAGATAAGAATAAGTATATTTATTTATGTATAAACATTATAATGGGCTAAAATAAATTAGTCAGTGTCTGTTCATATTATTAGACGCTTTTTTAACAAACAAAAGCTTCAGAATGGAACATTATGGTGTATCACATATACTACTTGAGCCTGACAAATACAACCCTGATACATTAGACCTGGTAGCAGATGAAGAAGCAAGAGAGTATTGGTTAAATACATGTGAGAAGCTAGTCGAAAAATATGTTAATTTTGCCCTTGCTAGTAGTTCTGAGGACCCAACCATGGAAATAAGAGCTCTAAAATTTAAAACTTGCTATGTTGAAGCTCTCAAGGAGATAAGGATAAATCCTCTGTAAGTATATTTAATTTTGATCTGCTTATAAAATTCAAAAAACGTATTATTGCTTATTTTTAGATATTGTGACAATGCCAAGTTCTTGATTGTGACAAAGATGGTACTTCATAATTATTATGTTCCACACTAAAAGGTATTTGTGATTTCTAGTGCTCATGGCCCGTTAACCTTACGGTTACTTCTTGACATCAATGAAACTTGCCTACGTTCTCAGGGATTCTTTGATTTATGGAAACAGCGCAAAAAATTTGAAAATGAAGGTGCATTAGCTGTTTTAAGATCAAGATTGGCTACAATAGATGCTTTACCTGATGACAGACAAAGATGGATAGAATTGTGCAGAGGAGTGTTAGCAGGTACTAAGAAAAAAAACATTTACTGATATTATAATATGCCAGTCATTATTTTTTTATCTCAATAATGGTTGTTGTTTGCAGGTAACATGTTTGACTGGGGAGCTCAAGCTGTTACTAATATCCTCGACTTAGGATTATATGAAGCCCTAGAAAAGATACAACAAAGGCCATGGCTCTATGATGGCTTAGATAAATGGCTAGAAAAACTTCAGGTTTGTCATTTATTCAATAGGTAAATTGAGATGTCAGTGTTATTTTAAGCTTTTATGGAATTAGTATCTTTGTTGATAGATTTAGAGATTCACTTTGAATCTAATAACAATGGATAATTCACTTACTGATTGTTTCAGAACACAGTTCACCATTGTGCTGCTGTCTTTGTTGATAATAGTGGAGTGGATATAATTCTTGGTATATTGCCCTTTGTGAGAGCATTGCTCTTGAGGGGGACAGCAGTAATACTGTGTGCTAATGAATGGCCTGCCTTGAATGATGTTACTTTTGCTGAATTGGAAGAGATATTACAGCGTGCATCTCATATTTGCCCTGTCATAGCAGCAGCTCTTACAACTGGAGATTTAGTTGCTAGGTCTAGTGGTCAAAGAGGCCCCTGCCTTGATCTTAGAACTATTAGTATAGGTATGTATTTCAGATCTATGGTCTACTGCCTGCATTATTAGAGTTAACCATGTTAATAAACATTTGTTTTATTTTCAGGACTTAGTACTGAAATGAAAGTAAGAGGAGTTGATTTAATTGTGTTGGAAGGAATGGGAAGATCTCTACATACAAATCTGAATGCCCGACTTGCAGTAGATTCCTTGAAGCTGGCAGTAGTCAAAAATGCCTGGCTTGCACAGAGACTTGGAGGACCTCTTTTTTCTGTAATTTTTGTTTTTGAAGAAAAATCCACCACAAAATAACAAATTCATTTTCTTTAGCTGATTATGTATTAATAATTTACTTTGTACCACTGTTCCCAGTATTGTTATAAGATATTCCTAAATCTAATTCTCAACTAAATTCTTTATGTAAGCATTCATGTTTTTGGAATGTTGTAATAAAGTTTGTGTTACTTGTTCTTATTACCTAGCAATATACAGAAAACATTATATTGAGTGTTAACTGCACTCAGGGTTTTATTTGACATTTTTATTTATAAGGAACTGAAATAATAATAATGGTACTAGACTTTATTCAAATAATAAAACGTCTCTTTATTACATACATAACCTATACACTAATTAATGTTCGGGCAATCAAGTATTTAACAATTTCATGAAATATAGAGAAAGAATTAAAATTGAATAATCTTGACCACTAAACAACTTACTAAAAAAGAGGGTAAAGTACAAAAAATGTTGCCTAAATTCTAAGAAATAATCATATGACATAAACTATGTTATATGTATAATAATATTCATTTCATCCTTTTCTACTGGGACCATGACATTAGCTACTAACATAACACTACAATACAATATTTCATGAAGTCAACATCACATAATACAATAACTTCATCTTAATATAAGTTATGCTTCAACTACTTTCATTAGTTTCTGTTGAGCCATGAAATAACTTTAAAAAGCATGTAAGCTATACCTATAGCATATGCAATCTTTTCTTTTTGTTGTCTCTGCAATTGGTCTGCTTCTATAGACATAACTCGGCGATTCAATTTTACAATCTGACGTCTTAAATGCACAAGCTCTTCTGCAGCTGATAGGCCTTCCCCATTGCCCATTGGAGGTGTTGGATCTCTACAAAAATTAAAGCAACATCAATTACCTACCCCATTGTAGCAAAAACTATTTATTACCTTGAGGAAAATGTTGCTTACCTCAACACCAAGCGTGATTCAGTCATCGTAGATTCATTAAAGTTGTCTATGTGTGGAGTAGTTGAACGGGCTCCATCTCCCTGAGACCTGTAAGGGCGGATGTTTCTTGGCGGGGAGCTAGGTACTCCAGTGGGAAAATCATCAGCCGAAGGAAAATAGTGTTGATCCAGAGTTATAACACGCGGTGGAGTACTGACACGAATCATGCCTGGGTCAGTAGGAAGGACAGCATTGTCAAGCTGAATCTCTCGTGGTGTGGCTTTTGTACCTACAATACAAACAAATAAAAATGATGAGTGTTAATTGACAATTTATAAATCAAACCTTGTGTTAATATAGGTGGAATAGTTACTGACCCATGTGCTGATCTTGTCCTACAACAAGTATTCTTTCAGGCACTTTCATATCAAATTTCTCATTAGAATAATCCCATCCAACTCCATTTGAAGCACCTTCATCATCCATTACATCTCCATTTGCCTGAAAGTAATCATTTTAATAGAAAAAATAAGTTATATATTTTAGAAATTCATACAACTTATTTATTTGCCATAATCTCACCTTGATTCTTTGTGGCACCGTCATATTATGGCTAATTAGCCGAGTGTAAGTTTCTTCGGAAGGGTACTGCATTGTGTTCTGGGTTGTGATTGTTGAACCTACAATACACAAAGCTAATAGTTAGCGCAAAATTATTCATTCTATATGAAGGGTGGATTTATGTGATCAGACAAAATAATTCAACACAAAATCAGTAAATAAATAAGTAGGACATACGTGCAAAGAGACAGTTATTGAATTAGCTCCATTGGGGTAAAAATTGGAATAAAAATGTAGGTAGGTAACAACCGTGCCTTGTCTTATCCTTTTTTTTATGACCAACGTTAGAAATAATCTAGAATTGATTGTTCTTTTCAGTCTACCAACTGTCAATTGTATTATTAATTTGTCACAATACAATAAAATGTCACTGTCAGTCAGTTGGAGCAAAATCCTCCCAATACCTCGACCTGGGACATAAAAGCTAAGCTCAATTTTGATTGGACTGTTATGAAATTTAGACCAATAGTGATCGTGCGAATCTAACAAAACGTCAAAAGCACCGTGTTTCCCTGTCATTGGCGGTTGGATTTGTTAGGTAGGTACACCACTATACTTTACTTTGGCAGGATGATCTGGATGATTTCTAATTTACAATATCATTGAAGATTCCTGTTAATTATAGCGAAAATAATAGAAATTATGATTACTTACGTGTCAAATTATTTACAGTGTTGATAGCCAATATCCAAGTGTCCCTAGAATACCTGTTTTGATAAATTGAAAGTGCAAAATGAAATCCGCCGGCATAAAATATATTTTAGTTATTCTAACATGTGTTGTGACTTTATCAACAAGCAGTGAACATTTAAATCAACATGAACGAAAATCGAAGTCTGTTACTTCTTTCGTGAGTGCTAAATGGGAAACAACGCCTATAGTTTTGGAGCTAGCTGAATACTTAGCTGGCGAGAGTGCCGATCTTTTCTGGTCTTTTGTTGATGGAATAAACTCATTGAAAAGCAGTTTAGACAGCCTGAGTAAGAACCTACTTTCAATCGTTTTCCTGTTTTAATCTAACGATGTCATATTTGCTTAAAATTAAAATCCAACATGACTTATGCCTGCTGATAGATGTACCCTCTCAATCTACAATCTTTAAGCTAAAAAATAAATTAATTACTGCTGATTATTTCAGAAAATGATAAGGAAGTCTATGATGCCAGTATCGGAGTGGCTAGTTCTCTGTTGGCTCCAGCACAGCTACGCTTGGCCAAGCTCTCTTTGTCCATGCACACTATGTCTCCAGCTGTTCGTATGTTTGACCAAGTTGCTACTCAGAACAAAGCTAAGGATGTGCAGTGTGACACATTTGTGGCCATTGCATCCCGATCAGTGTGTGACAATGATGCTCTTAGAGATCTCCTAAAAAAGTATGATGATTTCAAAATGGTGAGTTTGTTTGTACCTTACATTTTTATATTGTAAATACTTGATGTTAAAACTAAGAATAATTAATGTGATCATGTGATTAACTTATAAATATATTATATAAAGATATCGCCCTATAAAAAAACACATAGCACTAGCTACTAATAAATTAATATAAATAGTATAGAATATAAAAAAAATCTATCTTATTTTATTATAATTTTACAGTGTATTTGAATATGTAATACAAAAATTAATCTACAAGTATGTATAATTTTTTAGGAAGATCATCTTCTTGTAACCTATCTATCGGATCACTCCTATCCAAGCAGCAACAATAAGAGTTTAACTGCTATTTTGTATGGAGAACTCGGCACTAAAGATTTTGCCAATAAACACAAAATCTTAGCTGCTTATGCTGATAAAGGTGCCATCAATTATGTAGTTAGGTGGAATGTCAAGGTTAGTATGATAATATTTTTTACTAGTGTTGAAGTAATTTTATTATTATTGTCAATATCAAGTATGTGAATTGACATATATTTATGAAGGTATATTTACATATATTTTTGAATAGAATGAATGAATACACATTCAGATACATGTGTGCAGCAGTCAAGGTAAAGGTGCCAGAATAATTTCTACAAGATTTCTGTATGTTAAAACATATTTTTTTCCTTGACTGTACCTGCAACCCATATAACTTAACTAGCTCTCCTGTATTATGAAAAAAAAATATTGAGATGTGTTTTTAAACATCAAAGAAGGATTCTCTGATTTTCTATACCATGTATTCATACTTTAATTTATCTTTAATTTTTTCTGGAAATTAAGTAAGGAAACTTTATCACAATTTGCAAAGTTATCAGTTTACAATTGCTTTTAGCCTCAAGGAAAGCCAAAGTTACGTCTTTCTGGCTATGGAGTGGAACTTCAACTTAAGAGTACAGAATACAAAAGTCAAGATGACTCAACTCCCAAGGAATCTGAAGCTGGTGAAACTCCTGCTGTGTCTGAAGAAGAAGATGAAAATGACCCCCAAAATCAAGTTGATGGATTTAATTTTGGCAGACTTAAGTAAGACCATACTATTTGTTTATGAGTTTTTAAATCAGAAAAATAGCACCCTTAACACTAGCTACAAGCTTACCACGGGGCTAATGTTGCTGTGTGAATTGTCCAGCAATATTTATCTAATGTCATTGCACACAGGAACTTATTCCCCGCCCTACGCACGCCCCTGGAGCGCTTCCGCCGCCATTTGTCTGAGAGCAATGAGGAGCTGGCTCCGCTGAAGGTGTGGCAGATGCAGGGGCTGAGCATGCAGGCCGCGGCCGCCGTGGTCGACGCGCACGACGCCGGCGGTGATGAGGCACTGAAAGTGCTCACTTCTATCGCTCAGAACTTTCCTATGCAGGTGATTATTTTAACCACAGATCACGCCAGATCTGTCTTGTAACTTAGATAGATAGATAGATAATAACTTTATTGCACACTTAAATTAACAAAACAATATACAGGATAACAAACTTAACTAGTTGTACCATTGGCGGCCTTATCGCTAAAAGCGATCTCTTCCAGGCAACCTTTGGATGACTTATCGAATCTCTAAAGTAATTTTTCAAAAAAGTTATCAAAAAACCTCCTCAAAATATATACATCATCTTTCAAATATGTAATTTCGGAATTTCTTGCTAAGGCATGTCGAAATATAGAATATTTCCAATCAGGTTTTACTTTAAAATAAAAATCTGTATAAAAATTATTAATAAAAAAATGTATTGAAAGTATAAGTAAGCAACTATGAGGACTAACTTATGTCATAATATGGTTTATGAACCATATCAGAAATAGTACACTGGCACAATAATGTTGATTATCCTATACCTAATATATTTTCAGACGAAATCTCTAATCCACTTAAACGTACCACGTCCATTCCGCGACGAAGTCCTATACAATCAAGACATCTGGTCGTCATCGCTCGGGCTGCGTGCGGCGGAGCCCTTGCTGCTGGTGTCGGGCGCGCAGTACGACGCGGAGGAGGTGGACATAAACACGCTGCTGACGTCGCTCAGAGAGGATATCGGCCCAATGAACACTTTACATGGACTCGGTAAGTTGGCCAGTGATTTTCTAAAATATTTCGTCACGTAGATGATAAACTGCTGAGCCATTATATTCGCATTAAATATAAATTAAATAAATATTGCTGGACAATTCACACAGCAACATCTAGCCCTGTGATAAGCTCTAAGCTTGTGTTACAGGTGCTAGATTTCTGATATACATACATAGATAGATATTTTTTATTATACATTTATATCACCCAGGCACCCGTAACAAATATTTGCAGGACATACAAATTGTTATTCCCACGCGGGAATCGAACCCGTAACCTATTGCGTCGCAGGCGGACCTTCGCCCGCTGCGCCACAGAGGTCGTCATTATGGCCAAACGGGCGATTGCAAATTAAAAACGAAAAATAAATCTATCACTTATTGAATTATTGATTCAGGTCTCTCCAAGAAGCTAATCAACGCCCTAATATCCCTGGAACTGGGTGAATCGTTCACTTGGGAGGAGTACGGGCTGGATATCCGCGACTCGTCCATCACGTGGTTCAATGACCTGGAGAGCGACGAGCGGTATCGAAGGTGGCCTTCCTCGTTTATGGAACTCTTGAGGCCAACTTATCCGGGTATGCTGAGGAATTTGAAGAGGAATATTTATAACTATGTAAGTTTTCAAGTTATACATTAATTTAATTCTGAAGGAATCTGTTATGTGTGATTGTTTAATTTTAGTTATCATGCACTATTCAATTCAATTATAAAATGTACCTTAGTTATACAATAATTTTATTAAATTCAAGTTTAAATCTAATATTGTAACCACACTCATGGAACTCAAGTTACAAGCGCTTATGCTTAGTTTGAGTTCCGCAGATATCATATTATTTTGGTAAATAAATAATTTTATTTTTTTAATTTAATTTTTAATTCTATAAAATACATACGTATATATTTTTAGGTGATAGTAGCCGACCCAACGTCCACCGCATCCGGGCCGGCCCTTCGCCTCGGTGAGACGCTCCTCAAGCACGCGACGCCGGTCCGCGTGGGACTAGTGCTGGCTCCCAGTACTGACGCAGTGCTGGAGGCCGCTGTGCGCTCCGCCTTCAACTACGTCGCTCAGGAGAAGAACTCTAATAAGGAGGCGTATTACTTCTTGACGCAGGTGAATATATTTTTTTTCTTGAATTTTGTGTTTTGGTCAAGATGAACGCGACTAAGGTAATTCTCAGCAACAGTGAAAAAAATTATGATTACACCAGAACAATTATCGGCACCAGGCATATTATCGTTTACTATTAATCTCCTTTAAATACGGGTCATATGGCTAAACATAATAACTTTAATTTAACTTTTATTGGAATAAGAGTGTGCCTTTGTCCATTAGTGTTATGATCCAGGCTGGTAAATAAAATAAATAAATATACCTGTTAGTATTTTGACTTAAGCTTTGTTATAATTCGCAGCTGCTAAACCCTACTGAAGAAGAAAAGTTGACCATAGAATACGTGAAGAAGCAACTGAAGAAGTACGCCAGCTCGAGCGCTGACTTGGACGAGATCGTGGCCGAAGACTCCGAATACAACTTCGGTAGACAACTGGCTGAAGAATTCATCGGCAAGATTGGAAATAATAAGTACCCACAAGTAAGTCTTGAAAAATATTTTTACTGAATGATGATCTGTAAATATACAGGTCTATGCAGGATGTGATCCGCTACCCTCATACTCGTTAAAAATGTATCTAAAGTTGTAATTCCTTTCCACCAGGTGCTCATAAACGGAGTCCCGTTGGCCGACGAAGGTCCCGCCGTTGTGACGTCATCAGTAGAACTGCTGGAGGAGGCGTTAGTGAGCGCGCTCTCGCGGCACACGGGCCGGCTGCAGCGCGCGGTGTTCAGAGGCGAACTGGCGGACACGGACGACGCCACCGACTACCTCATGAAGCAGCCGCATGTGGTTCCTAGGTAATGTATTGTGACGTCATCAGTAGAACTGCTGGAGGAGGCGCTGGTGAGCGCGCTCTCACGGTACACGGGCCAAAAATAAAAGAAGAAGATTTATTTTTTATGATTTCCTTAAACTCGGTGGTTTTTTGTGCAGATTGAACAAACGCGTGCTCAGCTCGGAACCGACACAATATTTGGACTTGACTGGGGTTCCTTCTTCAACTGACCTTTTCTCTGAAGACAAAGTTTATAAACTTTTACACCTGTCGGGTAAATATACAATTATTTTATGTTTCCTTTGTTAATTTCCTAAATTTTTCTTCCAAAAAATTTAATTTATGTATGTTTGTAGGTCGTGATGCGTTGGCTACCGCTCTACCAGTTTTGAAATACTTTGTAAAACCCGGCAAGCCTGAGAAGATCACTCAGACTATCTGGATAGCCGGTGACCTGAACAAGAAAGAATCGAGGGAGTTGCTCAGGGATGCAATCACCTACATGGTATTCTGATTTTTATTTTACTCTTCATTTTTATCCGGCTTTATTTATTTTGAATTTTTATTAGAATAGTTTCATTATAAGAATTAGAAAATTTACTGCATGACGTGGCGTAGAAGCCGTCTGATTGCCTTGCAAAAATATCATATCTACACGCGGGTGTGTCAAACTAACTAAGAAAGAAAAAATTTATTTAGCAAAAGACGGACAGCAGAGTTGTATGTCCTATACTAAATTACTGCGATTACCTACCTTCCCGTCTGGAGAGCGTGGTTATAATATGAAATCCCTTAAGACCTATACTGAGTTCTTCGCTACTGCAGAGACCCATACCCGTGGTTATATTATGTAATATGTAAAAGTTGCTCTCAATTGTATGACTAACAGCAACATTTTTCCAGAGAGAAACAGGCGGCACCCGCGTCGCTTTCATTCCGAACGTGGACGGCGATTTGGGCGTCGACCAGTCTATGAACAAAGTGGTGCTCGCTGCATTAACCGCGCTAGACCCGCCCAAAGCCACTAAGTACGTGGCGCAGCTGCTGGAGAACGAGGGATGCCATGAGAGAAAGGATTGTGATGTAATGGTGCGTAATATACACATATATCTTATACTTTTTATTTTCTCTTACTTTTTATGTGCTCCATAGCCCGTCCTAATATCCTCCATAACAGGATCTAATATCTTCCATAACCTGATCTAATATCCTCCATAACCTGATCTAATATCTCCCATAACCGGATCTAATATCCTCCATAACCAGATCCAATAACTTCCATAACCGGATCTTATATCCCTTATTAGATATAGATATCCCGGAACTAATAAGCTTTCTTAGCCATGTCAGAGTGTCCATAACCCATAATTTTCTGTACAGCCGGAGTTAATCCCAGCCCTGAACAAGTACGAGTGGGTGTTGAAGGCGTCGCGCGTGTTGTGCGCGCGGAGCCTCAAGCTGAGTGCTAGTTCGCGAGCCGTCATACATAACTCGCGGCTGATCGGACCGCTTAACCAGGATGAGAAGCTCACTTTGGACGACTTTATTCTGCTGGAAAGGTAAGCATACTAGTATACTAATATTATAAATGTGAAAGTGTTTCTGTCTGTTTGTACGTCTTTTACGGCAAATCGTATAGTATTTATAAATACGTATAGATGGTTTGTATACATGTATGAACTTCATAATTTTGATTTTAGATTCGGCAATCAAGTATACGGCGATAAAATATCTGAAACTCTCGATAAGAAGAAACAGACTGGTAACGATGTTACTCAAGATGACGATGGTAAGTTAGACGTTTTTACTAAACATTTAAACTTATAACTGTTTAAGGTGACTGTGCGGTGCAGCGCAACGTACAAAACATCCACTCATCAATAATGTTGAACTCGCGGCTATCTCGTATGACATATTTTAGTTCACGTTTTTACTTCATACGCGGTAGGCGCGAACTCAATTTATCATATCATTTTTATCATTTGGTTTCCAATAAACCTGAATTATCAATAGCAAACATTTATCATCAATAAAAGGTGTCCCCAACATATTTTTGGTCCTTCGAGCCGGATTCCAAATCACGCTGCTGTGATCCTAATTGAAATAAAATGATAACTTACAGACGACGACTACACTCCAGAACTGAGCGCCGATAACAGACTGAAGGTGGTGTCAGTGCTGGCCTCCCGCAGCCCTCGGGCTCGCACGCCGCTGCCGGCCGGCCTGCACACGCAGCACTCTCTCGTGGAGTTCCAGCCGCTGTATGAGAACGAAGCGGCCGTCGAGGTAACATACATTATATAGCCTCTCGAAGCCGGAGGATACATTATCTGAGGTTGAAGCAACCGAATCCAGCTAGGAAGTCAAAGGATAAATAGACTGAAGTTGCTGTTTGTATACAGGGCGTCCCACGGCCATGCCACATGGAGGGAAAGTACCTTAAATATTGTAGATTGAACATTTTACTGAAAGAAGACATTATTTTAATTTTAAAAACAATTTAAACTGCATTCATAGATATTTAAATAATTACATGGTTGAACCGGGAATCGAACCCGTTACACGAAAAAAATAATTATCCTGTAGCTTTATCATACAGATCGAAAGGCATCATCATAAGGATTTTTTTTGCTAAATAACTTAGTGTCACAAATAAATGGAAGACTATGAATTTTAACATTTTTAACACAAAATGCACTTAAAATTATAATAGGGAAATGATGCGTACTTCTCAAGTGGTGAATGTCAGTTCAGCAATGCCAGCTTTTCTGAACTAAATTTCACATTAAATGTTAAAATTCATGGTCTTCCATTTATTTCTGACACTAAGTTATTTAGCAAAAAAAAATCCTTATGATGATGCCTTTCGATCTGTATGATAAAGCTACAGGATAATTATTTTTTTCGTGTAACGGGTTCGATTCCCGGTTCAACCATGTAATTATTTAAATATCTATGAATGCAGTTTAAATTGTTTTTAAAATTAAAATAATGTCTTCTTTCAGTAAAATGTTCAATCTACAATATTTAAGGTACTTTCCCTCCATGTGGCATGGCCGTGGGACGCCCTGTATATACCCTTTCGGACGTATATGTATATGCACAGTTAGGAGATAATCGCTAACCCCTTTTTTTATTTGAAAATATGCTTGTAAAATAAAATTGTGTATTTATGATGTAGATCGTAGCTGTGCTGGATCCGGCGTCGAGTGCCGCACAGCGTTTGGCGCCGCTACTGCTTGTACTACGGCGCGTCATCAACTGCCGCATCAAGCTGTTCGTCAACCCGCAGGACAAGAACTCTGATATGCCGCTGAAAAGGTTTGTGAACTATTATCTTCCGGCTCTATACCGGTATCTAAGATTAAATATAAAATTTGAAAACTGATAATAGTCCAGCAGTATTATTATTATGTTATTAATTTCTTCCAGTTTCTACCGCTACGTGCTAGAGCCAGAGCTGCAGTTCACCTCTGAAGGGTCTCTGACGGGCGGCGCGATGGCTCGCTTCGCTCGACTGCCGCACGCGCCGCTGCTGTCCATGGAGCTGCGCACGCCGCCCAACTGGCTCGTCGAGTGCGTCAAGTCCGTATACGACCTGGACAACATACGGCTCGCGGATGTCGACACTGTGGTTCATAGGTCAGTTTAAATTTAGAACTTTAGTTTTGGTAGATGGCGCGCTTCGCTCCATCACACACAGAGCACACACTCGGTGCTATCGGAGAATAAGAGTTGATATACGATCACTACAGTTAATTTCAATTATATTTATGTTATAGTGATTGACTCTCACTTAAGGTATGGGATAAATTCAAGATTTTACGTAACTCCTCGATAGCGTAGTGGTAAGTTCAACCAGGGCTAAACTGGGTGGCGTGGGTTCGACTCCCAGTCGAGGACCAAGGTTACGGGTGATTTTTTCCCATACCATTTTCTAATAAGATAATATCAAGTTTAGAAGTTTGATAGGTAAGAAAAATGTCATAATTATAATTTTTTGAGGGTAGTCATAAAATCCCCACATGTCGCCCCCCTTATAACAACATATTTTACAGTGAATTCGAGCTAGAATACCTGCTACTAGAAGGCCACGCGTGGGACACGACGCTCGGCACGCCACCTCGCGGCCTGCAACTAGTACTGGGCACTAAGGAGAAGCCTGAACTCATGGACACTATCGTTATGGCCAATCTCGGCTACTTCCAGCTGAAGGCCAACCCTGGCGCCTGGATACTGAAGCTTAGGCCGGGACGTTCTGATGAAATATATGAAATTGTCGGGTAAATTTCATCATTTTGTGTTGATTTATGTTTAGATTTATACTCGTATAAGCCGCGCACTTAAAGAATTGATTTATAAATGGCGTCCGCTCGCATGCGTTCTCTCTCACTCTCTATCGCTGTCTATACTTTTATCCTTGTTTTGCCAATCGTACCATACGTACCCGCCGCCATTTTCAAATCAATTTTCTATCTGCGCGGGTTATATAGTTCTGAAATCGGAGATATTACTCTGACTTCTCAATCGACAATCGTCGTTATTTTTCTTTTTTATCCTCTTAAATACAACTTGCTTAGTGACTAAGCAATTCTACAAAACGGAGTTGTAACCTGAAACATAATAATAATTTCCCCAGTCATGAAAACACGGACACTCCCGCCGGTAGCGAGGACATCCAAGTGCTGATGAGCTCGTTCAGAAGCCACGTGATCAAGCTGCGAGTCAGCAAGAAACCTGACAAGCAGAACATGGACTTGCTGGTTGAGAACGACGACAAGAACTCTGGCGGCATCTGGAACTCTATTGCAAGGTAACTGTATGAACATGCCATCTCGCTCAGATTGTTATACAACTCAGTGGTACGTGCACGTCTACGCTTACGTGTACGTATACGCATCCGGTCTGCTCGAGGCTTTAATCTAACGCCAATTTCAACCAGGTACGCTTGGCTAAGTAGGGCATTATGAATTCTACATTTTTTTAATTTTTTGTGTAGCTCATTCGGTGGCGGCGAAGAAACGGAAGCCCAAGACGAGACGATCAACATATTCTCCGTGGCGTCGGGGCACCTGTACGAGCGGTTCCTGCGCATCATGATGATGTCGGTGCTCAAGAACACCAAGTCGCCCGTCAAGTTCTGGTTCCTGAAGAACTATTTGAGTCCTTCGCTCATGGTGAGATTTGCTTTTTACCTACTTGGAAGAATCTAGTTCAAAATATTTTTATTTTTGATCTCTCTGTAATGTTTTTGATCATCATCATCTCAGCCATTGTACGTCATATGACTTTCAGTCATTACGGTCGCTCGCGGCCTGCATCCACCACGAGCCGACCCCACCTTCACCAAATTATCAGTCCAGCTTGTTGGTGGTCTCCACTCGAGTTCTTTTCGGCCCCATAGGCCAGCCCATTGCCACTTCAAAGAGCTAATCCGTTGGGCTATGTCGGTGACCCGCGTTCTCTTACGGATCTCCTCATTTCTGATTAGATATCGTAGGGAAACCCCGGGCATGGGGTGTCATCCCATACTACGAAACTTGAACTTCACTAAATTGATAATAGATGGCAATAAGATCAACGTTTTCATAATAGCATATTGAAATCGATAGAATAGGAAAGCCACTGTCTCATGTTTGGTTTGAAATATATCTCATTTAATATTTTAAATAAAAATCAGACGGATAAATCCTCGGAAATTATTAAAAACTTTATTTTAAAACATTTGAAATTTTGACCCGACATGTAGTGGTATAATAAGTAACTAGCTAGTCAATAGGCTAGCAAATCGAATATTTGTTTATTAAAAAGTGCTACTCACACCTAGATGGCGTTGTAATAAAAAATTATACACTAACAATAATTCCACTTCCAAAGTGTTTCCAACAAATTAAGCTAAATAAAAGCTCGACTTTGTCAATAGTATTAACTTTTTTAAGCAATTTTATTCGCGAAGGTTTCAGATATAATATAGTCCTCTACTGATAGAGAATAGAAGGATTAAATATTTATTTCTAATAAGTCATATTCTTACACAATGTGTTAATGTTGCTGCGTGAATTGCCCAAAAATTTTTATTTTTTAAGATTTTTATCTTGATGTTTTTAAAAGTATTTTGCTTATGTTTAATTTACTAGGTACATTTAAAAAAAATAAACAGAATATGTTGTGATTTTTGATGATTAATTTTGAGACAATAACTACGAATATACTTAATCGTAATTTTTTGAATTAAAAGTTTGGTTTAAAAATCTATCGGAATTATATTAATAATGAGCAAGAAAATAAATTATCGTTCGATTTTATATATAAAATCAAAATCAATGATTGTAGAGAGAAATGATTATAGAGTTGGAAACACAGTCTGCCTCTTGCATTTCGCATCGAGCTTTGTTTCGCATTGCACACAAAGAGTATGTACCATCATATTTTATTTAACATAATATTATTTGTTATCCAATTATCCAATTAATTAAGTAAGTACCTACCCAAGTAATAGGTAAATAACAACAAATATACCTACTACCTACTTGCCTACTACCTATTGTAAGCAGCTAGGTGCTAGGGCATGCAATTATCGAAACTATAAAAATATAAAAATAGGTATAATACATACATAGTTGGAGTCATTTGTTTCTATTTGTTTTTTATTTGATTGGTGTAAGTACTTAAATAATAAGTAGGTACCTACCACGGGTACCTACCTATTTGAAGTAAAATTCGTATTTTAGGTAGGTGCCTGCCTATACCTGCCTATATAGACCATTAGGTACCTATACCTTTAGGTATAAGGTATACCTAATGGTCCAATAAATGGAATTTGTATTACTGGACATAGTTTGAATGCTGGGAAATAATCTTTTTCGCAGGAAAATAAATTATCCGCGGGAAAATCCATTATAACGCGGGAAATACCATTAAACGCGGGAAAATCCGATTTATCGCGGGCAAAGCCGCGGGGCGGAAAGCTAGTTTCATACAAAGCTGTTCAAACGCGAAATTATTTAGCCATTAGGAATTTCTTTGAAATAATGATGTTATGAGCGCAACGTGTTACAAGGGCGCGGGGCGGGGTGCGTTATTCACTATATCCAAAGAAATAATTTAAACTTATAATAATGACCTTGAACATATATGTAGGTATTGTCACGTGTAGGCTCATACTATATGAATGCCATCTATCGTCAAGTAGTATTAAACTTACTATTATTACTCGCTAATAGAACTTTTTACAAATTCATTTAATTTGGTTACTTTGCGACACACAGCGACTCCCGTCGACGAGTTGACCTTACTAAGTTACTATAATCACTATAGTCATCTAGTGTAAGTATATGGTAACAATTTAATTCGGTGAAATTAATTCGCAAAGGAGTCGGAAAAATTTTGTATGAAACGATTCTTCTGTTGCGTAGTAATTATATATTCTGTGCCCCGGGCATAGAACTCTCCATAGCCCTTTGATCGACTCTGAGTCTGTTGATGACACCGATAGTAGAGCACCAAGACTTTCGTCGACGCAAGACTTTCGTCTTGAGTCACTGAGTAGTCTCATAGATATATGTTATAAATAGATGTGTAATGTGTTATAGGAAGTGCTGCCGTACATGGCTTTGGAGTTCGGGTTCGAGTACGAGCTGGTGCAGTACCAGTGGCCGCGCTGGCTGCAGCGGCAGCGCGACCGCCAGCGCACCATCTGGGGGTACAAGATACTGTTCCTGGACGTGCTGTTCCCGCTGCACGTCAAGAAAATTATATTCGTTGATGCTGATCAGGTAAACATAATCACCCCTATTTACGTTCCCACTGCTGGTACGCAGGGACTTCTCTCTGGGCGAGAAAGCTAAGGCCTCAACTCATCACGCTGGCTGGCAAGGTGTGGGTTGGTTAATGTCACATGTCCATTTTCAAAGTTCTCAAACACGACAGTTTCCTCACGATGTTTCTCTTTACTGTTAGAGCACGTGTTTACATATCACATATAGATTTTTCAAGAAAAAAAATCCCGACGAATAGGTACGTGGCAGTGTTTGAACCTATAACCATCGGATTGTAAGTCGAGTGTGCTTCCACTGAGCCAACACGGCTCCTCAATTAAATTATTCCAATTCAAAGGTTTTGCAAAGGAATCAAGAATAATTAAGGATCGTTACTTATTTAATTTACACGGGAAATGCAGTAACGTAGTAAATCTTCTCTTCAGATTGTGAGAGCCGATCTGAAAGAGCTGGTGGACTTGGATTTGGGCGGAGCTCCCTACGGGTACACGCCTTTCTGTGACAGCAGGCGGGAGATGGAAGGATTCAGGTATGTCGTTATACACCGTAGCCTTATACACAAGATACATTCTCCTAATCTAAGTTTTATATTTTAACTGTCAAAATGTTCTTCTTTCTTTCTTATTTGTAACTTGACTATTATTGGCTGTAAGAACTACAGCCGGCAAACTGTTTCACAGTTTAGAAGGAGCTTTATTGTGCGACCTTTTTATTGATAAATAAATAAATACTAATACAAATATATAGGTTCTGGAAGCAAGGCTACTGGCGCAATCACTTACAAGGGCGCAGCTACCACATCAGCGCGCTGTACGTGGTGGACCTGAAGAGGTTCCGGCGCATCGCCGCCGGGGACCGCCTGCGGGGCCAGTACCAGGCGCTCAGCCAGGACCCCAACAGTCTGTCCAACCTGGGTATGTCGCCATATACAATCACTTACAAGGGCGCAGCTACCACATCAGCGCGCTGTACGTGGTGGACCTGAAGAGGTGGTGAATACATTCGATACTACAAATACAATAAAACAAAGATAATTTCTGTTTACTTAATTAATATTATGCTTTGTTCAGATCAAGACTTGCCCAACAACATGATTCACCAAGTGGCCATCAAATCCCTGCCTCAAGAATGGCTGTGGTGCGAGACGTGGTGTGACGAACCGTCAAAAAAAATCGCAAAGACAATTGACTTGGTAAGTAAAATGCTTGAAAGTTTAGTTAGCAATTAGAGTTCATGATAACTCATCAGTACAAATTGTGTAAATTTAATGTTATTGAGGAGATACAGAAATTAATATTAAAATATGTTTGTAGTGTAACAACCCGCAAACTAAGGAAGCGAAGCTGTCGGCGGCGATGCGTATAGTGCCGGAGTGGAAGGACTACGACGGAGAGATCAAGGCGCTGCAGGCGCGCATCCGACGCGGACTGTACCAAGCGGCGGATCATGAACAGGTATAACATACATAGTGATTATAAATAGGTATAACATACATAGTGATCATAAATAGGTATAACATACAGAGTGATCATAAATAGGTAGAGATAATTCATTCTGAAAATGAACTCCCCTCCACAAAACCGTGTTAATTTCAACGTGTGAGAGGAAATACTTATTGCATCACTATACTTGTGTGCGTGCTACAACTTTACTGAAACATTGGCTCATCTGTCTGTCAAAGTGATACCGTTTGCTTATACGTTAATGATCATCCAATGACAAAGATCAATTTATGTGTGTTGTATCTATACACCTTTTTGCATGTACGTGTGTAACCGCGGTGGAGGGGCGTTCATTTTAAAAATGGTTTATCTCTACAAACCTATGAAACGTTACTCACGTAAATAAATGAATATAAAAATAAATATTGCTGGACAATTCACACAGCAAAATCTAGCCCCGTGATAGGTTCTAAGCTTGTGTATACTGTATACGGAATTTGTAAAAATATTAATTAACTTTGCAATGCAGTATTTACGTTCCCATTGCTTGGATCCAGCGACTTCTTACGACCTTCATTCGTCACTCTAGCTAAGTGCAGATTGGTGAATATCACAGGTAGAACTCAAACTTAAAGTTCTTAGAAAATACCGGTTTCCTCACGATGTTTGTTTACCTTCTCTATTAAAGGAAATGTTTTTAGATTTAAGTTTTACCATCTATTATTTCAAAATCATTGTAGCTAACACATTTTTTTTGAACAGGAAATCGAAAATGATGTGGACGAGCCTGAGTTGCCCAAGACTGATTCTTCTATTCGTAAGTTTTTATGCATCTTAACAATTTTTACTATTTTATTATTTAAAACTATTTGATTTGCTTAAATCTTGAAATCCTGAGATTAACGCATTCAAACTAGCAAACGATCAATCAAACAAACTCTTCAGCTATATATAATATAATTATATCCAAACCAATTCAAGTTTTTCTATTTCAGAAAATGAAAAGCATAGTCGCATTGAATTATGATTGCTGCGAGCGCTAATAGTCGTACTATTTTTCAAATTTGTAATTTTGCCTGTCTATAATATAGAGTTTTTGAGTGTTAAAGTGATATGGACACAAGTGATTTGGTTTATTTCAGATGAGGACCATAAAAAGGAACGCATTGAGTTATGATTTCTGCGCCGCGCGTTATTAGCCATAATACTATATAAAATAAATATAATACCAAACTTTTAAGTGCTAGTAACTGTGAAAGACACCAGTGGTTGTATATTTGCAATATATATAAATGATATTCGTATGTATAATAAGTAACATTGATATGAAGCGAAAATGTTAGGAGGCTCATATTATTATTTATAAATTGGTAGAATGCCATTTATGCAGTTATTTTCAATACACGTTTCGTATTTGTAAACTGTAAATTGATTAATTGTCATTTATAAGAATTATTATATTTTTTATGTAGATCGTATTTCTATAATTGTTTCTATTGTAACCTACTACAAAATTAAGTCTAGCTAGCTATGTATATATATACAGACCGGTACTTATTTTATTAAACCATAATTTCTAAATTAAATTAGCCATGATTGTACGCGTGCTGTGTATGATATGTTTAAAGATTAAATGTGAAAGAGTGTATTTTTGTGTCAATATTCGTATGTAAATATTTAGCCAAAAAGTCCACTTATGTAGTTTGAGCTGCAATCCTTGCATTGTATTGATATGGTAAAACAGGTAATTTTTGGGTTATATTTTGTTTTTTTGGGAGTTAAGTAAACGAACAATATATTTAATACATATTGTTTTGTATGTTCTGTTGATATTTTGTGATTTAAGTAAAAGTGATGTGATGTTTTCGTTATACTTATAAGTAACACAATTTCTATTTTTACCTACCATTTGTTCAAGCATACTGACTATGTTCTTTACATAAGATCTCTAATTTGTGTAATGAAAAATGCCACGAGGTTTTTGTATGAATTACCTATGAATATAAGTACTTCTTTACCATTAGTCAATTTACATAATTGTAATGGCCTCTACACACCAAAGCCGGCGGCCCGCCGGCACAGCCCGGCGGCCTAACCCGCCGGCCTTATTTTGTACTAAATAAAGCCGGCGGCCTACAAAATAAGGCCGGCGGGTTAGGCCGCCGGGTTGTGCCGGCGGGCGGTGTGTAGAGCGCTTAAAGTTCATCTCAAATTTTGCTGTAAATAGAAAATTCCATTTCGATTAAAATAATAATTATTAAATCATGATTTGTTTTCTTTTTATACAAATACACCAACAGCCAACCAGATTTTCTGTAAATAAAACCTAACAATATATATATTTTTTTAATTAAAAAGTTTGTATGTAGATATGAGGGATACACTACTTGTCAGATTATGATGATACGTATCTCGCTGGTTGTTGGTGAATTATCGATAACCTTGTAGGTATATCTTCGCTTAAAATGAATACATTTTTTTAATTAAATTAAAACTTATATAACTATGATCAGTTTGGTAAAATGAAAAAACAATACTAAGTACAACTTTTATTTACATCTATCATTCTAATATTAATAATGTAAAAATTAATAATATTTAGAGTAAAAAAGAATCTCGGTTGTACACAAGTCAAGTCATTCGATATTTAAAACTGGAATTATGTAGGTTTTTCTTAATACTACTATCTGATCTACTTAAATTTATAGATTCGATATATAAAAGGATTAAATATTTAAAACTACAGCAGAAAAATTAACAGATTTGCAACGAATATTTTATTTAGTAAATACTACTTGTAAACACAGCAAGCAATGTACAGCAGCTTAATTCTAATACTCCTAAATTATGTAGGTAGTTACTTTATATATCTAAAACAGATTAAACAATTGGTCGGACTAAAAAAATAAAATATCAATGAATACTGGTCAGTTTTCTTTACGGTAGGTTTAAACTTTTCTCGCCATGGTTTTATGAGAATTTTGAAATTTGAATTAATTTTAAGGTTCTATCGAGAGGAAAGGAATCGATAGCTTGTTTGAATAGCGAATAAATAACTTACTCTATTTATTGAAAATCTACAATGTCTTAATTATTTAAAACTATGAAGTTATATTCGATATGTCTTAGCTAATCTAACCATTTTGTATTCTAAGTACAACACTTCCAATCTACTCTACGCCCTACATAGGTACATTATAGAGATATTTTACAGTAATATGCTAAAACAGGCATGACTAGGATAAATACAACTCTTAATAGATAAGCTATTTTTATTGTTCTTTGGTTTAGGATATTTAGATGAACATACAGATTTATGTACTTTGGTAGAGAATTAGGTAAAATACTAGTTTGGAATGTGGATAACTTAAATGCCTTAAATAAAAAAATTAGGTCTTAGCAATAGTACCTTATTATATATATTTTTATCTGAAATAACAGACATCTACTCCTCTTTAGGAAAGTTCGCTATAGATAAATTGTTAAAAGAAGTAACCGTCTACCAAGAATAATAATTTATGTTGATATTTTTTAAAATGTTAACAGATATTAACAAATATTAATGCGTAGAAAAAATAAATAAAAATAAATTCTGATAGTGGTCACAAATGTGGTTAGAACTGTTAAAAGCCGTGCGCCTAATAGGTAAGTACATACACGAATACACGGTAAGCTGATTGTCGGCCGAATTACTTGAAGTAAATGTTTAATTTACATTCATCCCAACGTTACGCTGTGTTTCATTTAGATATTTTCAAAAAACACAATAGGTACGTTGACAATAGTGTTGGTATGAAAGTAACAAAAATATTAAAGGTTAGCAGTGCATGTATGTTCTTCAGTATGCATATGATGGTTAGTTGCAGTAGTGTTCCTCGGTGGTGAGGCGGCACAGCTGGCAGTCGACGCGGCAGCACCAGTGGTAGCGGCAGTGGCAGCGCTCTAACTTGCTGGAGCGCACCGCCCGACGGCCGCGCCCGCAGCACAGCCGCCCGCAGCCGCCCGGCGCGCTGCCCAGCGAGGCGTTGCATTGTCTACGAGCGATAACATATGTACATAATGCGACAAGTTCCAGAGGGGAATGGTATGTACTTAGGTAATATGAAGTTCAATTTGTTTTGTTTCGTCCAAATCGTGTTTTCGGAGAAAGTTAGTAATAGTTCGGTTAGTACATTTGCACCCAGGGGTGCGAATGTTATTGTTTTGCTACAGTTATGCACTGCAGTCAGTTAATTCGCTTAGTTTTCAAATAGTGTTCAACTTCGAATATACCTGGACGGTTTGGACGAGCTATATAAAATTTAAATGAACTGTAGTAGAGTCGACTACACAAGATGTACCTACTGCTATATCTAGAATTGAATTATGTATTGAGGAGATTTTTAAGATTTATGTCATTTATTCCCATAAAATCGTAAATATCACTTGGACATCTTATAAGTCTGAACGCTAAAATGATCCATAGCATTACCTTCCATGAGTGCCAAGCGATCCCGCGGCATGATCAGGCTCACAGTAGTCCGGACTGGGCGTGACGTATCGCAGTCTCGGCTTGGCCCGCCTCGCCCTCCGTTTGGGCCTCAGCGCCGCGGCCCGCGAGGTCTCGGCCGCCAGCGCCGCGGCGACGCGCGCGAGCGGCGGCAGCGCGCGCCAGCACGTGCGCACGGAGCACGACCCGGACACGCCGTGGCACGTGCACTTGGTCCGCATGCCGCCCGACACAGCCTACGTAATGTCATTAATTCATTATGTAGTCATAACACTCGTATAGCTTGCAGAATTCTCATATTTAGACGCGCTTAGTCATCAGAAAATATCCAAAAGGTATGCGAACTGATAGATGTTTTAGATAACTCCTAGTAATTATAAAGCAAACACACATTTCTTTATTTCTTACAATTTAAAGAGAGAAACTCTTATTTAGTGGGATCAATTTATCTACCTTTCGTCCAAATCGTCCATTCATCAAGTTAGCAGATGCGATGAGCGGCCGTAGTTTCTCAAGCCTCGTTCGTAAATCAACTTGCGGGTCAAAGCGCGGGTCGTCGGCAGCCATCCGATACTCGATGTTCCTATATCTCGATCCTCTGTCTTCAAATTCGTACCTGATAAAGTAAAATGCATGTAAGTTCCGTCGCTATTGGCCCGTTGCCATTCCTTGTGCCAGTGAAGTAGTCTTACCTCGATCTTGATCTAAATCGTTTTCTGGTCGGCCTGCCGCGTCGCGGGGAGCGAGGCAGACGCTTTCGTCCACGTCGACCCTTCCTGCCTTTCTTGGGAGGTAACGTGACGTTGGCGGGCGCCGGCTGGTCGTCCACTAGGATCACGACGGGCGGGACTGTCGTGGGCTCCATCGATACAGTTGTTGGCAGTTCCGTAGTCGTGGTCTCTATTTCAAGTAAATCTTCTATCCTTCCGTCTCGAATGTCTATTTCGTGCGAGTCCAGGAATTGTTTTGCAAATCTAGAAGGCAAATGAAATTTTATAAAACTAAAGCTGCCTTTGTAAAATCTAACATACCGAACTTAAAAAAAAACGTAAACTTAATGACACATTTCATCAAAAAGGCTTTGAGTGGGCTCACATTACGCTTCAGTGGCTTCACATGATATCTAAATCCGAATCTTCAGTTAAAGCTGTGAGTGATGACGGTACTCCTGAAATTACCTTTCAGCCCATTGGTAGTTGTCCCCACAGCCGCCCCACTTGAACCGTGCATGTGGTTCTGCCGGGGAGACCTGCGCCATGCGCGGCGGGCGGGGCGGGGCGCGGGGGGGCGCGGCGCACGAGCACGCGGCGAGCGCCCCCTCCGCGCACGCGCGCGCTATCGCCCACGACAGCGCAGCCGCTGACATCGCGTATACGTAGGCTTGCTCTCGTGTGCCTACAGAAGAAAGAAAGAAAGAAAAATTTTATTTGTGTACAAATAACGTCCTAGAACACTAGGCGTTAAACATAAGGGACACAAAAACGTAGGCTTGCTCTCGTGTGCCTACAGAAGAAAAAAAGAAAGAAAATTTTTATTTGTGTACAAATAACGTCCTAGAACACTAGTGGACCAAGAGCCTGTGATGGCCAGACCTTCCTTTAATTCACAAGCGTGAAAATTCTTTCATGTGTATGTCTAACATAGGTAAGAATAACCCCCAAACATGAAACCTGGATCGCGGTTCCTTTGGGAGATAACAACCTTTTACCTGTTATCTCCCAAAGGAACCACGATCCAGGTTTCATGTTTGGGGGTTATTCTTACCTATGTTAGACATACACATGAAAGAATTTTCACGCTTGTGAATTAAAGGAAGGTCTGGCCAGACCGGGCTCTTAGTATAGACTAATAACCTGTGATGGCCAGACCTTCCTTTAATTCACAAGCGTGAAAATTATTTTATGTGTATGTCTAACATAGGTAAGAATAACCCCCAAACATGAAACCTGGATCGTGGTTCCTTTGGGAGATAACAGGTAAAAGGTTGTTATCTCCCAAAGGAACCGCGATCCAGGTTTCATGTTTGGGGGTTATTCTTACCTATGTTAGACATACACATGAAAGAATTTTCACGCTTGTGAATTAAAGGAAGGTCTGGCCATCACGGGCTCTTAGGTTATAGGCGTTAAGGGACACAAAACGGTTGCCAGCTCAGCTTCAAAGCTGTGACAAAATTATATTGTCACAGCGCTGGTGGCACCGTGTAATATACTTTTATGCGAATAACAATGCAATATAAATAGCTTTTATGTAACACCAATAATATACAGGACAATAAATTAAAGAAACAGATACATAACAGTGACGCAATGCAATGGGCGGCCTTAAAACTAAAAGCAATCTCTTCCAGGCAACCTTGGGATGG
The DNA here is from genome assembly GCA_963691955.1 of Chloroclystis v-ata. Taxonomy (NCBI): domain Eukaryota; kingdom Metazoa; phylum Arthropoda; class Insecta; order Lepidoptera; family Geometridae; genus Chloroclystis; species Chloroclystis v-ata. The sequence continues at coordinate 12,900,167 of OY829905.1, forward strand.
AAAGAGAATAACGATATTCGAAGCATAAGAAATACTGGATATTACAAAAATCTCTACCTCGTTTTCCACACTACAACATTTGTTGGGCAATTAATCTTATAGGATTAGTTTGAAGTAGTACTTATAGACGCGGAGTTAAAATTCAAAGCAAAAATTCCGCGAATGTCGGTACATTTAAATAATCGCTTTAAATAATATAAATAGAATCTCATAATCACGTTGTGAAAAATAACTATTTTTCAACTACAGCGCTCTTCAAATATATTATCACGGCTGAATTAATTTGGGTTGTAAGCGTTCAAGGAACGCAGACGCCGGAAGAGCTTTACATTCCTTTGCAGTGCGTTTAATAGTTGGTATATGTGCCGTTAAGGAATCACGCTACGTGCATTTCACTTTGAAATGGAATTGCTGTAGAATGAATTTGTTTAAAATTCCTCCGAGAATGTTCAGAGTAAATAACCGCAACACCGGAATGTGATCGAATTGCGTTTCATTGCGTGAACGAGGAACCACCAAGAACATGAAGAATATAAAATAAATGCGTAACACATGCTTCGAGCTTACCACGGGGCTGGATATTTCTGTGTAAATTGTCCAGCAATATTTATTTATTATCTATTTATTTAATATTAACATAGCGTAGTAGCACGAAGGTAATATAACGTAAATGATTAATATGTTATCATAAAGATGAATAGGGAACTAGAAATGGCGACCGACAGAAAGTCCGCCCTTCCTTAATTATTGCCCACTGAAGCGCAATAGTGCATTCCCTTTCGGGTTTGGTGCGCCAATTAACTATGAGATTACGTAGATGAGATATTGATACTTAATTAATACTAGGATGAGCGTGTAATTAATAGGCTCACAGAGACTAGTAACTATTAGGTACAGCCTACAAGTTAGACTCTATTTTTTACTTGCGGAACCATTTAAGTTGTTCTTATTCACGTTTTTTAACACACCTTAACAGCTGTAGGCACTCGATTTATCAAATGTTGCATGATAGATATTTATTGTTCTCACGTGTGTATATAGGTCCTAGGAATTAGGTATTGTAGGTGGCTATAACCCTTGCTCTACAAAGTGAAAACAACAATTGTGGACGTCGTCGGGGCGTCCTGCACTCTGCCTGTAATCTTTTTAATTAGAATCTCATCGCGATTGCGCCCGCACGCGGCCGCTCGCTAGACAATGGCGTCCGTCGGCTTATCGCTCGTCACATCGTCAGCGCGTCACTGCACCGTTCAGGCCCCGTTGTGTTGTAACCTGATCAAAGCTGGTATCTACCTATTTACGTTGCTCCAGAAACCTACACCAGATAATATAAATAAAAAATAATATTGCTAGACAATTCACACAGCAAAATTTTAAACCATCACGAACAGATGTCATCTTCTCTGTCCTACCTCACGGGGAACGGGGAGGGACGCGGGTGGGACGCGGTGGAGGACTTGCCCCGTGGTAAACTCGAAGCTTGTGTTACAGGTGCTAGATTTCTGATATACCTACATAATATACACCTACCTACATAGATAAATAATTTGTATAAAACATATCACACACAGACACCCGTAAATGCGTCACTCGCTTACGGTTACCCGAATGAAGTCCACGAGCCTCCATCCAATGCTCCGTCCCCACTTGATTCATGCGTGTAATTAAATCTTTTGTCAAGCTTTACTCGACCCTTAAGCCTTGTCGACTCACTGATCGGTCTATAAGGTTGCGATACTCTGATACTGATTGATAAACTTTATTTCTCGAAATTTAGAGGTCATCAATAAAGATTTCTCCGTAATCACGATACTGATATTTTACTAAGAACTTTTCGTGCCCCTTCATGCGAATTTTTATGATGCTCATAATACCAACGGTTGAATATTATGAACCTAAAGTTCGGGTTGACTCATAAAAGCCACACATAACCGCAGCTTTTAGTAATTACCCGATTCCATTACACAAGAGGAAAGGAAACCTTTTGGGATGAAAAGCCTAATTATGAGATACCATAAAATTAGACAAGCTGTTATTTAAGTAGACTTCGGGTTTAATGAAAAGTTATTTCATGTTTATTACCCGAGCAACCGCAGACATCTCCTAAAAGTTTTAATTAAAATATACGCGAATCTAGCCTCAGGCGGTTAGGATTGGAGGATTTGTTCTTTAGCTCTTGTTTCGTGTCAATTAATTTCCTAAAGTGGGTTGAGGAGACTCGATATGGTGACCAAAAACAAAGGTACTATTTCGCTGTCAGCTTCCGGCCGGCGCTCGCTGCCAACACAATGTCGCCGACCATGCTAAAGCTAGAAAAACTTCCCTATTGTTTGTCTTCTTTTCTATCCGACGTAAGTTTTAGTTGTTTTTCAACGTCTCTCGTAGAGCAGTGATTGTGAGCGAGTGGCGCGGAAAAGAAAGGCTTTGTTCATGTCCTTATCGGAACCGAAGTAAAAGTTGTTTTGATGTACGAGTAGCTATCGCTGTAGAATAAATAAAAGACACGAACTGTTTATTTACGACGGTGCGCGTACAAATCTAATTTGAAACTTTCAGGCTTTGTGTGGTATTTGGGGTTCCGCATAAAGTAAAAAAGATAGTTCAACATGTTTTGTGTCGATTTAAGATTCGTTTGGTTTTATGCCAAGATAATCAAATAAAATACGTTGGAAATGTCAAGCCTAACTTTAAATTAATATCTATTAAATTAATGATGTAGGTATGTTATTATGTTAGTTACGGCTTTGCCTACGTTATAATAGATTTAGATAGATATATTATATACCGTGGTTGAATGAAAGTAGGTACCTACCTAGCCCATGAGTTATATGAAATACTGTAGATTTATATTAAATTCAGTTCTTATAGTAGATTTTGTGTAAAATAATTCATCCGCATAAAAGTATTTTACTGTGTTTATAATATTAGTTTTGAAATGTTATGTCATGCTTTTGGGACAAGGTGCATAATAAATCAAAGGTCTTTCGTTTTTCCGCCAAAAAGATCAATATGAAACAGTCGTCGCGATAGTCACGAGAATGTAATGTAAGCCGGCCCACCGCACCGCCTACTGATCGGTACCGTGCTGGCATCGCGTGATGTCTTCCCTTATTTAATAAGGCTCCTGCCATCGGCATCGATGCCGACATTTTACGCTTTTTACTCGTTATGCCGCACTAAATGATAGAACAATGGGAACTTATAAAGCTATTTGGTTGGAATGGAACAATAGAATAATTTAAAAATTAATTGCCCGAGAAGCGATAAATACGTGGATGTGTCACGTAAATAAAAAGAGTGGCCGATGCGGAACGAGCCAGCAGCGTGTTGTTGGAAGAAAGGGCCCTGGCGTTCCGGCGGCCGCGCCCGCACAATGCATCGCCTCCGATTTAAAAGTACCGGCGAACTTGCCTTATCTCTCATTACTGTCGGAAGTTGCTGTCGTTCTACCAGACGGAACGCCTGGAGATATACAACGAAATTGCTGCATGATAATCTTACTTGCTTTTTGGTGGTTTAACGGTTTAGGTATGCCTTAGTATTTTCGAAAGTTTATATTGTCTTATCTGTTTGTATTGTTTTCAATAAGGTCAGAAAACAGCTTTGGTTGTTTAAATAAATATTCGTAGACGATGGATGAATGAGATTTGTTGGTAAGATCGAAGCTGTCCAGTGAGTCAAGAGAGAATATCGACGACAGCGGCCTGCATTCATCGTGAACCAAATCAGTCGAGTTATGTATAAATTACTGGACGTACCTGTGAGTAAGTCGGGAGAGAACCTCGGCGCCAGTTCTATGGAGGAGCAGTTCCAGCGGTCTCCGGCGTGTGCGGCGCGGCATGCGGCGCGGGCGAGGCGTGCGGCGGCGGCCACGTGCGGCATGGCGGCCGGCTGGCGGCGGCACGCGCGCCCCTGCCCGCTCCACAGCGCGCCCGCGCGACGCGCTGATACACAGTCATCTTCCGTCCAGTTGCCAAAGTTCTCTGATAAAGCTCTGCAACAATATTTACGATTTCAAGATTGTAGGATTTTACTATAAAAACTGTCGTTGTTTGATAAATTCATATTGAGATAAACGGGCAATACGGAACCTTATTTGCGTCGAGTCAAAAGTCAACGTAAATAAGGTTCTTGTATTGCCCGTTTATCTCAATATGAATTGCAGGATTTATGCGATTTTTGTATTAACTTACACGCACCAGGTAATTGAACCAAAAATTACTCCCTACTGCAACGCAAAACCTTCTTCACCTATGGTACATTGTGTAGCATTCCTTTTTCCTATTACACAATTGAAAGTCGTAAGAATTTTATGCCTTGATTACAAATAGTCAAAGTTATGTATTAAATTATTAATTGCTCTTTTATTTAAATAAACTTAACAAAATATATCACCCTGTTGTCTGAGATACGTGCTGTAATGAAACCATAGTTGGACCACAACGTTGATGACTGGAAATAGTGTGTAACAGGACTTTGAATGGACATACGCAATAAATAAAATTCATAAGCAATAAATAAAATTCAACAAATAAAGTAATAAAACAACTCGCGTGACTACGTTTGATAGATGATCGTAACAAACGACATTGTCAAGTAAAACTACGTAACCTATCTGATAGAGGCGTACTCAAAAGTCGGTACTTAACCTATCTGGTAGAGTCGTCCGTCTACGTATAGAATATTCAAGTTGGACAAAACACTGAAATGGCGCCGTCAGTCCCTGCCTAGCACAAGGACCGAGCACAATGCACACCAATTACGTTAATTAACGCTCTTCTATCGTTTTCAGTTAATGAAACCACTGAAACGCGAGCCGCGGCTTTGTAACGTGAATAGCTATAACATCACGTTTATGACGGTCGCTTTGTGGTAGTAATAGCTTTAAACGTGAATGACCGCTGTTGGCTGCTTTGTTATGGTGCCGCCTGTGTTTTGCATACAATGTCCTTACCTATTTCCTAAGGTATCTACTAATATTACATAGCCTGTAGCCAAACGAAAATGTATGAGCATGTTGATAAAATTATTATCTACCATACAATAGCAAAAAAAATTCCTGGAAAATCCTTTTATCAAAACAGTAATTTGTTTCTATGTGCACAAGGACTTAGACCACGTAGTAAAATACCTAAGTACTTATATGAATTTATTTTCAAGAGAATTTTAACAAAATTACAGCCTATAAAGGAATAAAATAAAACACCAATTACGTGTTGTCGAATATAAATAGAGAACATTTTATTATAATTTTAATAACAAATACTTTTCTGCCAATTTTAACAAGCAACTAATTAGATAGGTACGTGTAACTTTAAATAATATTTAAATGAACACGTGTTTCACTTATTGTGCTGAAGAAGAGTAGATTGAGTTATGATATAGTTTATCTAGTTCCTCTAAAAGGCGGGTGTTCTAACGTGTTCGTGGATTGGTTCTTAGAGCCGTCCTGGCGTCTTGCCGATTCTGGCCGCTGTCCCTTTTGGAAGGCTTCACACATCTCGTAGAGGTAGTTGGGAAGGAAGTCTGTAGAATCGCCGTCTCTACGACGCAGAAGCCGGTAGGCGTCGCGTAAAGTCGGCTTCGGTGTTAGACGAAGTTCGAGCTCTACCGCCGTGGGGTAGTGCGCCGCCAGAGAGTACACGATCTCCAAGTCCGACGGAGGCGGATTTAAATGCCGATAGTTCGACACTTTATGCAAAAAGTACTCGGACATACTCATTCGCGTCTCATCGTATTTCCCCAGTTTCAAATCATACAGCACTGACTTTTGCCGGTCGGGTCCCCAGAACTCTTGTTCGAACGCGATGTAAAATCCCTCGACGTTTTTGAACTCGTGTCTGAAACATCGAGCCCACATCAGCGGTACCCCTTCCAAGCAAGATATTATGAACGGCAGCTGCTTCTCTTCAATCATATTCAGCTCAGAAATGTAGTATTTAATGCTTTCTATAAAATCCATCGGATGCGTGTCTCCGTTGTCGTCGTAATGAGGGCGCTTGTTAATGGAAGCGGTTATCCACTCGCTCAGGTTCTCTGTCGATAATTGTATGGAAGGTTTGCGCGAGCGGATGCTTCTTTCGTCATCGATTTCTTCAATTTTGGAATTATCGTCGTATCGTGATGTGGATGGCTTATCGAGTGGGCCATCTGTTTTACCTAAATTAGGGAGAGACATGTGACTTCGAAGTCTTGAGGATGGCATGTCGCGGTAGATATCTTCTTGACTAGAGGAAAATCGAACGCCGAACCCTAGTGAGGTCGGCTTGTACTTGGAACCGTATATACTCGACTCTGGCATCCTCGGACTTTCTTTCATCTTCTCACTCTTTGACATTGATATCTTGTCCACCATCTCAGAAAGGTTTGTAACGGATGATTTGATTTGACGCAAGTCGACGAACAAACTCATCTTTTACAATGGGTTAGGATTTATTTGTGTAAAATGTTACGTATGTAGATATCATCTTTTTGTTGAAGCTTTCTCCGATGTTGTAACTGAAATATTTTTTTACAGATTAGGTAAAGCAGCGGGAGTAAAAGGAAGGTACTACGAGTATATGGGTACTGGTGAATTCCACGAGATAAAGGCAAAGCGTAAAATAACTGATTGTTTAAAATTTGCAATTCTTTTGTTTGCTTTATGTATCCATCGTAAACCATATATTGGTTGTATGAGTGTAGAAATCATAAAAGTTTGTGTTGGAAAATTAATGACGATGAAACAATAAATAATAGTCGCTAACTATGGCATCGGAATCACGATTGATTATGTTTTTGTACCGAGTTAATTTGGGCTGGATTAGGTTAACTAATAATACAACAGCAAAAGAAAGTATTGAACTGAATAAAAGTGATCAATCGTAATGTTATAAAATAAAATAAAATAAAGCAGTGAAACTAGAATGTGCATTCATAAAAGACAATGTAGAGTGCTTTCGTAGCGCTTGGCGTAGCGGGTGCGTGCGTAGAAGTTCGTAGCGGGAGCTTACGTGCGGCTGCTACGGGCGGGCTCTCCGTACTACCCACCGCTGCCGTGCCGTACTTAAGGCATTTTATATTCCTTACTGTTTTCGTTCCGACAACTGGGTTATCATACAAATAATATTAAATTTCATTGACGATCGCTATGCCTGCCAAGGACACGCGTTGCCGATGGCACCGTTACCGATATTGTGAGTGGGGTGCGCGCCTTGTGCGAATATAATTCGGTGAACGTTACCGTGATTGCGTAACTAAACAATTTGTCATGCTATATCGATTTGCTGACTTTTTGAGCTTAATTTAAATATTTCTCATAGCGTGCTTTACATAGCATTGCAGTATTGAAAGAAGCACAGGCAGTAAAGTTTATTGGAATATATTCAACTTCCGCGTCTTAGATTTACAATGCTATTGGACCGTGCCAAATCAGTTCCAATTTATTGAGTCCTGATATATCTTCAATAAGGAGTCAGTGTGTGCTGGGAACCATAACTCATTATAGTTGCATTAGTGTGTCAGTTCGCTCGCGCATATTCGCGAGCGTCCGAAGATAAATAACTTACAATCCTTCCTCCGCTCGCGGTGACACTCCTTTGTATGTATTTTTAGCTGCAGTTAAGACAACTTTGTTGTATTCCCATTGAATACTTCCTCGTATCTGTATGGACTTAGATATAACTACTAGCACAAATGGTTACTTACTTAATTTAGCTTACTGTATTTGGAGTTTTTTTATGTGTATTTAAGTAATATGCTAATCTTTTCTTGATTTCAGGTTGGTAGTTTTAATAGTGCCTGTAGTTATTTGATAAAGCTGTAATTACTGAATTGGAATGAGGCCCACGCGACGTCACTCATTCTAGCGGCTAACACTGAGCAAGGCAATTACCGACATAGGATAGGACTCACCTATCTACTTATATACTATATAATTGGGATAAGTTCATCAAACTTTTTTGTTTAATTTGTTTGTCTTATTTTGCTAATCAATCAATATTTTTTAAATAACCAAACAAAGTAGGTATTACTTAGTAGGTATAACGTAGTTTTCAAAACTTAAAAGTTGCAAATCAGAATTACAATGACTCAAATTGACATACGAATACAACATGTGTAGCTACAGGGAACACGATACATGATTTATAAAAAGTCCATATAATTAACCACCCCTACTGCTACACAATAAAAAGTGAATGAACGGTGGTTTTGTATTAATATTTAACCCTGTGGGAATATTTGCAGACACCCCTTCAACTGTGGGGTAAAAAGCTGATTATGAAGTCTAGACGGATTTTTGTTGCAACATAATCAAAATTTTAGTTTCGTTGATTGCATTTAGTGCAGAAAAAATACGGAGGAGTTCTCAAGTCGATGTATATATTTTTTTCAAATCTGATGGTGGTTGAAAGCAAGCCGGGCGTGCTAACACAATAGCCGGCAGATCGGCAAGCAGCAATAAGCCCGGACATCGAGTCACGGTGCTACGGGCACAAAGCTTCCGTAGCAAGCTCCATTATGGTTAATTCATGTGGAATGTAATTGTTCCGTCGGCGACCCGGTCGGGACATTATCGCATTCGTCACGCCGCGCACGTGTACGTTTGATCTAATAAAATAATTCCCGTATCAAATTTTACGCGCCTATCGCGATCTACTAGACAAAAGACGCGAAGGGGCAAAGGGATCCGCTTTGTCATAACTGGTCCTCTACACAAAGGACCACCCAACTTTTGTACGGCTCTTTGTGCTGTGTAAGTTGATAAAATGTACCGTAAACTTTCAATGTATTTTTAAGACCGTTCTATTAATTTTGCTCGTGAGAACAGCGTGTAGTTTGTAGCTATTTTTTATAATAATATTTCACATAATTCAAAAACTAATGTAAAATAATTAAACATCTTTAACAAAAGTTTCAAAAATTACCCATCAAAAACCAACCCCGCAAAAAGTTGAAATGGAATATTGATCGCATCGTTATGACTTTAAAAATTCGTCTAAAAGGCAGTTGGTAGAAAAAAGCGGGAGTTCTACAGCTGGCGCGGTGCACCGGCGCTGATTCCGCTTTAATGATGATTAAATGCTGTATGATTGTCGTGGCTTGCGTGTTGGAGGGGAGCTAAAAAAGTTTCCGCGGGTACCTTACTGTCATGTAGAGCTTTGCATTTTACGGTCGATGTATCCACACCGGCGCCGACGGTCGTAAGTACCTCTAGATATGCTAATTTGTGCCATATAAGAACTACAAGCAGCAAAAAGTTTATGGTTAGTGTAGTCTATAAGTTGTTTTTTTGGACAGGACTTTAAGATCCTTTTAAACGTTGAAGCTACGTTAAAATGTTCTTATCTTATGTCTGATAAGATATATCTACATTATATATAACATTGGGAGTTTTAAGGCAGTAAAGTTTTTAAGTAAACTATAAAATTATACACAAAGTAAAAAAAAAACGTAAGTATATAAACTATAGAAGGGTACATAATCTGTGTTGTGTACATAATCCTATTTTGTAATATTTGGAACAGAAACAAGCTCCGTTAAATTATAGGTATATTTTCTTCACGATTTCTAAATGGTTTGGATTTTGTACCAGAGTGGTCAAAATACCTTTTTAAATCTTTTAATTTTAAGTTCTGTTATTTTTAAAACTTTGACGGAGAGTTTGTTTCTACAATACGTATTTTTTACAACTCTGGTACAAAATCCTTAAACCATATTTACAAATTCCCAATCAACCATTATGTAGTAATACAAACAATTGTATTACCTACATTAGTTTTCAGGAATTTCTTAACCTAGTTACAAATCTTTATATGCCTCTCAAAAAAGGAGAACGAGTAAGTCAATGATAATGAAGATTTATTGTTAACGTAAAGGAAAAAATGACAAATCATTCCCAAACCCCCATCATACCTCATTGCACAATTCCGTCAGTCAATTGGCTGTATTACCGAAAGAAATCTCAATTTGTAACAATCAGCAGCAGGGGCTGCCTCCGCGGAGCTAAGCCGAGCCGCGCCATTGCACACAGCACAATGATACTCTAATTATGAACCATTTGACACACTCCTACAAACCATAGTCCCAAATAACTACCACCATTAATCAAAAATGCGATAACCGTGGCGTCCGTAGCCTAAACAATAACCCTTATTCCAATAGGATATCATAATATCAATAACTGATTTGAGATATCCCTCGAACGGTATGTTTTTGCTATTACATGCATTACTAGTGTCGCATAGATATTGGCCCGATTACAGAAGTAAGCTGTTTGAATGCTGAACACGCCCCAGCTAACCCATAACGATTTAAATGTGGGTAAATGTGCATCAAGGAAACTGCTATAATTGAAACGAATGTCGGGATTACTCAACGAATTGTTCAATACAAGAGCGATTTGTCTAAGTCAGCGCTGAAAGGAACTTTTATTAGTATTAATTTGATTTAAGGAGGAAGAAGGAGCTTTATCTTTTTTAATGGTTATACTCATAGGTCATATTGATATTACTCAACACGTTATAACAACATTAAAAGAAAAAATACAATACATATAGTTAGCTGCAGTTCATATATATCTATACTAATATTATCTATACTAATATTATAAAGAGGAAAGATTTGTTTGTTTGTTTGTTTGTTTGTTTGTAACGAATAGGCTCCGAAACTACTGGACCGATTTCAAAAATTCTTTCACCTTTGGAAAGCTAAATTATCCCCGAGTAACATAGGCTATATTATATTTAAAAAAAAATTAGGGATCCTTACTAAAACTCCAATAATGTAACATAAGGTGTAAAAAAATGACCTGAAAAATTCCTTACGTCGCGTGCGCTGCGAAAACTATTGATGATAGAACAAAATCATGTACTACGACTTTGCAGAACTCATCATTATCTACAAAAAATGTCGCGACAGCATATGTCTAAATATTATAGTTATGTCACAGTAAGCAGTTTTTTATTCTAAAATATTAATTTATTTATGCCGCCTCTTGAAAGGGTCTTCATTTGTACCTTGGTATTAATCCTTATCAAAATAAATTACTTTATATTCAAGACGGCTTTAATACCTTTTTATATCTTTTTGAATTATTCAATTCGGACATTTCATTCGGAAGATATCACAAGTTTAAAAATGCAAGTATTAGAAAAAAGTCTAGAGGTTGTCGTTCACCGCGCTCAGTTATCCTGCATAATGCGATATAGACTCCATGTAATCGTCACTGGGGGGGGTGGGGGGGAGTCAATGTAATGTACCATAGGCTACTTTTTACCGCGGAAAAATACATAGGTACTTCGGCGGAAAAATATATGCTTACGCGGAAAAAATCGATTTAGATAAAATTTAGTATGCAGAAGATAGTTGCAAATAAAAGTATATGGCGAGAGACTTTTCACCGCGGAAAATATCTGCTTCCACGGGAAAGTATATGCTTACGTGGGAAAATTCGATTTCGATGAAATTTAGTATGTAGATAGTTGCAAATAAAAGTATATGGCGAGAGACTTTTTACCGCGTAAAAATAAATGCTTCCGCGGGAAAATATATGCTTACGCAGGATAATTCGATTTGGATGAAATTAAGTATGGATAAAGATGCAAATAAAAGTATATGGCGAGACGAAGTTCGCGGGGGCTGCTAGTTTAATATAAATATGCTAAAGAGTTTGTTTTATTGTTTGTTTATTTGAGAACGCGCTAATCTCAGGAACTGCTTGTCCGATTTGAAAAATTATCTCTTACTAGTTGACCCGCCCGCGGCTTCGCCCGCTTTCTATAGTTTTCTCACCTTTTAAACCTTCCCTGGGCTACTAAGAACATTTCAAGACCAAAACCAACAAAATCGGCCCGGCCGTTCCCGAGATTTAGCGAGACTAACGAACGGCGATTCATTTTTATTTATAAAGATGTGTTGGATAGTACATTTATCAGTGAAGATCAAACCGCCTTCCATAAAAAAAGCAAGCAAAGCTCTCGGCGGCTTGGCTAGTATAATATAATCTTAACTGTTAATAAGTAGATTAATAACATTACCATTCACATTCTTAAACCTCTAATTATAATAATTTAAAGTATTTTTTACGAATGATATTCCAGATCATAATTTATTGGCTCAGAGATATGTTAAACCGAAACCGAAACCATAAATCAAGTAAGTGAACTGAGGCGAAAGACAAGTCCGATGCAATAAGCCGCTGCTTCATTTTAAGTTATAACGGGAATATGTTTCGTCTGATAAACTGCAATAAATCACGTCAATTTAAATCTAAACACGAACGAAAAGAAATTTACATAGGACACGACTGTTGAAAACTTTTCGTAATCTGTGCGGGCACGAGGAGAGTTGCTGAGTACGGTGACGTGACTTATCTATAAAAGTACAAAATGCTTGACGGTGAACCTGTCCAAGGTTCAGAGAATATCTACAAAAATTACACAAACACTAAAAGTGGAAGACTCAGCGTTTTGAAACTCAGTAAAGCGACACTAGATAAGACAACAGAGACAATACTTTGTTAATGAAACGGACCATTACTGCGGTTTTCAAAACAAAACTACATAGGTATCATCAAAGCGCAAGTCGATACGCTCGAACACAAATGACGAAAATAAAAAGAGTGCTGCCGCGGGCCGCAGACCATTGCGAGGATGTCGGTAATTTATGAATTTGTCAAGACGAGTTGAACATCGTCGTCGGCGTAAATAAAGAGTCCGCGGCATGGATAAATTTGTGTCAGATCAAATGAAGCGTGGCCGGAACGATTTGTTGCACTTATTGGCGCTCCGCCCTCCGAGCGAATAAGAACAATCTACCGGCCGGCGATGGTGAAGAATGAACTCGTTTGTTCGTTTGCACAGATTTATTGCTGAAACTTCGATGAACGCGAGCTATCGGCTATATCGGGACTGGGATTGACGATGCGCGTTACTTGGTTCCTACACGCACGACATGTCCTAACTCACAAAGGGCACGACATTAATATTGCCTTAACTGAACCGTACTTAGTGACAGCTTCTTATGTAACTGGAGTACAAGTTTTAAGCACGTGTAATACGGGAAGTATTGCAGTTTACAAAGTTAGCTACGGGCCTCAGAAGCCCTGCATATTCAATCAAGTTAATTCAAGCTCCGGCGCGGGTTAACATAGTAACCATTTGTTACGAAGTATTGGTAGGTTTTCCGTTCGAGAGCAAACTGATGCGGGGAAGTTTTCAGGTTTAAATATAATTAAAATATTTATTTGGCCCATAGCCAATAGCCGTATTTTGGCTTCGGAAACCGAAAGACTACTAATAAAATATCTACGGACCCAGGTACCTACCTAAATATAATCCTCATATTCACCTCCATAAAATGTTGAGCGTTCATTATGAAGGAGAATTCAAATATCAAAGCAACTAGAAAATAAAACTAGGATGAAATGTGTGTCCAACACACTGCTATAAAATAAATCTCTCGTAAAGTGGCTCGTATTTCACCTTCGCTCGCAGGCATATCTCGAGCTCTACGCTCTACGTACCGCTGAAGGGGATTCAATAAAAATCAGAATCGTAAAAAACTAAGACGACCGTCATATAAAAATACCTAAGAAAGCATTAAGAGCCGTCCCCTAATAATAGGCCCGCCAGATGCACGGGACTGTCGCCTGGAAAAGTCACAGTGGCAACTCGAGCGGAGGAAGTTATTTTTTTCGGTCTGCTACACACGGCCCTCGCTAACTCAGCGAAACTGAGACAGGGCACTCACTGGCTCGTGACTTACACTAGGACATTTCTTTACTATTAAGCCTGAACGTGAATCTTATGAGACCGTATTAGTAGACGCAGGTAGAATACGTAATTACAGGTTGTTACCTCGAAAAGGGATATCGTAAAAATGTTTTATAGGGTTATAACTATAAATATTCGCTCAGTAGGCAAATGTAGCGGTAGAAAAATTAAGTCTATTTCGTATGGGAATCTTTTATTTGCAAGATGGCTTTACAGATATTCCTTAAGTACAGTTGCCAGCCTTATCCGATATTTATGATGGTTATCTTTATTATACCTTCTTTAAGAACTTAATAAATAAAACTACTTTCCTTTTATACTTGAGAGCTATAATATAAACTTAGCCCATAAAATCTAGTGTGTTTTAATAATTAAGTAGATTGAAGTAGATAAAAAAATATTTTTTACTTTACTACAAAGGTAATTTTTTTTCATTTCTATGTTAAACATATTATGACAAAAACATAATTATAAGTAAATATAAAGTTTATATGATAAATATTTAAATAGGTTAGGTTATATGTATAGTTAGTACAATTTAATAGTTACTGAAGTTATGATTAATTGCTTTTCCATTTCTACTAAGTACCTAATGAGGTTTTCATAGTTCAGCAGAACTTTAAAACAATGGAAAAGGACCTTATTGATAAAATCCTCAAATAGGAACATTGAACAAAACAATTCCATTGCAATGTTCAGAGAATTAATTAGGCGCTTACATCGACTGTCGAAAATCCTGTTTCACAGCCATTCAGTTCGCATTTCTGGGATATTAGTGTAAGCTGTTGGAGGAGCCCATGTTTATATTTAGCATATTTGTAGAAAGAAAAATTAATCTTATAACAGATGAATAACATTATTATTAGATTAGATTCCTATATAAAAATTTCCGGAGAAATTACTTATAATCACAAGTAGATTTGTAATAAATCGTTCTGAAAGGAAACGCACAAAAAATAAAGTGATGAATGATCAACGGCATAGTACATATAAATGAACAGCTAAGCACAGAGGATTCAAGATTTAAGAGAGGACGTCCTGCTTAGTACAAAAACCTCCGCGGGCTCCCGGGCTATAATCTCCGGAGCGAATAATAGCGGGTTGCAACCGAACAACGCCGCTCATTAGTGCAATGTTCAATTAGGGAGGTGGACGGGGGTCCGCAGCTTTGTAGCTTTGTAAACCGACACGTTCCGAGAGAATTAACTGAAACATTGTGATTTTACGCTTTCCAACAATGTTTTCATCAATGTAGGTGTAGGTACCTACAGTAGGAGCAGATATATTCAAATCCGCTTCAGCTTTGTTGGGATCCAATTAAAATTTCAGTAGACCTAATTCCTTCATCCGATTTATGCTTGCTTTACCCAGCCCAAACCCTGCTTTTATAATTAGTCCGGGAAATAAATTATTCTCGGGAACCAATAGTAACTTTCCTCTATTTTGGAAGACTTGAAAACTATGTTAATTTTCAAATTTCGTTTAATTGAAATATAAATTTACTACATTAAATTATAATGCAGGAATGGTTAGAAGAATTGAAATATTTATTTTTCTTATGGTACACCTGATGATTGTAGTTTTTTGATTTCAAAACAATATTTAATTAAAATATATAGTTAGGTTGGTAGGAAATAGGATTTAATAGGCTTTGGATTTAATTAGTAATGAATTGAACTACAAAATAATATGATTATTGGAATAGAACTTTGTGTCTGATATGATACATTGAATCCTAGGTTATCTATTATTATTATTTAACTATTAACCCTATTACCTATCTAATTTGTTTAAGATTAATTATATTAACAACAAATACTAAAACAAGTATGCATTACAAAACCGATAGTAAAGGTTAAACATTACGAAGCACATCCATTTAATTTTGTTCACAAACAGCTATCCTATATCTATGTAAATAGTTTAATTTAATTAACGGGATTGCTCGGAAAATGTTTGTTTTATGTTGGAACGTAGGTATATCCGTTGCATAGAGTAATAAAAGGCAAACACAGCGTGGATCAAATGACGTAAATAAATATTTTCTGTTCTATTCAAAATTATGGTCAGACGAATTAAAAAAACTAATCAATAAAGAAACAAATATTTTCAAATTTACTATATTTTTACATACAGGCATAAAAGTCATCATCATCAACCATTTTATAATACCAGAATACGACTACTATTTTAAAACCTGCCCTAAATCGGTCCAGCCGTTCTTGACTTAGAAAATTACAACGAAAAGTGGCATTGATTTTTATAAATGCGTATAAATACAATACCACATTACGTCCCACTACTGAACACGGGTCTCCCCAGTAGTATCCATTATAGGCTTTAAGGATTTGGTATATTCTTAGCCCTAGTCTGTTGATGATACTTTCGAGTAGAGACGCGTGACTATTCTTAGGCCGGCTAACAGAGCTGAGCATAATATCTAACTAAGAAAAATATTATTATTTCGGAATTCTGTAGTCGTTATAGATAATCTGAGTCCTTTCAATATTTATGAAGGTTTGCTGAGATCTGTAAACGCTACCATCTTGTTTATGGATGGCTCTGCAAGTTTAACTGCCGCTGCGAGGCGCCGCGAGGTCTGCGCTTTTAGGCTTCCGCAAGAAGGGTGAATCGGAAGCCCTATTTTATGTGCGTAATATGTAATAGTATGCTAAGAGGGTACGTGCTGACTAACAAATTGTATTCTGTATCTATTCTGTACTTGAGTCATAGCCGAATAATCCTAGAACCGTATTGGATAAAATTATCAATAAAAATATATTTATAATAGTAGGTAATAGAGTACCTCCTATGATAACTAAAACTAACTATGATAAACTAACGCGAAAACACTATTCATTTTGAAAACACCGGGAATTAAAAACGTTAACTGTAACGATGTTATGTATATCCGACGTCCATCAAGAGAAAACCTTCTTCAGAGAAGCTCTAACTAAATCTTCTCCTGCTAGACAGCGCCAACGACGCTGACCGTACCTACAGAAACGTCGGATATACCAAACATCGTTATAGTTTACGTAAGTAATTCCCAATATTTCAAAATGAATACGTTCGATCAAGCATCATCCGATAGCGACGACCTCTATGGCGCAATGAGCAAAGGTCTGTCTGCGACGCATATGGTAGCGGGTTCGATTCTCGCTTCGAGCCAACGGGACGGGAATATGTTGCTGTGTGAATTGTCCAGCAAAATAACAAAATGGGTGATGTTACCATATTCCCATAAAACCTGTATCTACACATGATGACGGCGGAGTGAGCTATAGTTAATTAATTTGTGGACAAAAAATGTGATGACTACATTGAACTAAGTAAGGGGTGCTAGCGCATAATTATTTTTCCTCTAGGCGAACAATTTCTATTATTATTAGATTTCAATTACATATTAAATTAACGAAATTTTACAATGCTTAATTGGAATATTATGTACCTATAGTAAGTTATATTATAGGTAAAAGTTGTTTAATATTATTTTGTGAATTAATGTAAGTATTGTTATTTGTTAAGTATTATTTTGATTTCGAATTATTAATATTATATTATAATGATGTCGCAAAATAGAGCGACAGATCAATCTATTGTATAATTATTAATAAAAAATAACACCCTGTACAAAATTAATTGGATAATTATAAACTTCATCATCATAATTTCAGCAGTAGGATGTCCACAGCTGGAAATAGCCTACCTACTTATAATATATTGTTAAAACAACTAATAAATTAATTATTTAAATACTTACAGCCATCGTATCGCCTCCGACTTCGGTAAAAACACAAAAAACAAAATTAAAATCACAACAAAACAGCGCATTTTAAAAATGCAAATAATTCAAAAGTTCATGGTCACATCACAAAAAAATAAACAAAATATAAAACGCGCGTAAACATTTGGCGGGATTTCGCATCCGAGGCGGGAGAGGGTCGGTCGTGCTCTCTCCAGCGTCTGCGGTGGAATGGGAAATATGGGAATGCAGTCCGCTCAGCGGCGCGGGCAGTGGTCAGCCGACAGCGCGCCAGTCGCGGCGCTAGACACACGCTCCGCCCATAGAAAATTAATAAACTTCCTACGAAGTAGGTACCTAAGTACTCCCGCTAATTTTATTATTTGAATTTCGTATATCGAGCACCTTTGGGATAGAATACGTTATATCAGAATATTCTACCTGAATACTTTTGAAGAAACGGTCTGATTTTTTTTACTGTGTTTAACGAAGATTAAGTCCAAGCTCGGTGCTGCAGCACCGCCATACCGTTTTAACCGATTAAAGTTTTTTCTTTATTACTAGTTAAATAATAGGTATAATAATTAACAACCCTAATATACCTATGTTAAAAGGTATACGAGTATTAAGGTTGTTAGACGATTTATTTGCTGCTGAGAAATGAAGATCATAATTTTTATGGCTTTAACACAATTAGGCTACTTAAAGGCAAAAAGAAAATCGACTTCTCTTGAAGCAAAGACACTGCTCCCTCGGTCAAATACACATGGAGTACAATCCTCTTTAGCGAATAAGGCGCCCAGTGCACAGCCCACTTATCAATTCAGTCGAGTGGACATCCATTCAACGTGAAGCATGGACGCAAGGGTTCAGTACGTACCTACTGTTCACGAACTGATGGAATTACTTTTGTTATAGTGCTCTAACTAAATAGTAACCTTATTCGATATATATGTTACGGCTTATACCCGAAGTGCGGCTACACCTAGTTCTAACCGGCTAAAACTAGGTGTAGCCACTGACTGTTGGTTAAACCTAGTATTAGCCGATTGTTTTCGGGTAAAACTAGGTGTAGCCTTCATCATGCCGGCTACAACTAGGTCCAGCCATTCCCTGTTGGATAAAACTAGGTCTATCCGATATCACTCCGGCTAGAACTAGGTCCAGACAATCCCTGTTGGATAAAACTTGTTATTCTGATAAATAGTTTATGTTACTTTATAAAAGTGTGATTCATAATTAAAATAACATTCTTTAAATTATAATATGTTAAACTACTTATTGTCTGTTGTTAAAAATGTTCTTGATTGTTCCTATTATATTAACCCTAGAGTGGGCGCGCTATGTCAATTTTGCCGCCTTTGGTGAACAAACGATATTATTTTTGCAAATATTTACGTGTCAAGGTCAAGCTGTCTAGTAGCTGCCCCCCTTCTATTCATCTACATGTGTCGTAAGTTTGAACTCAATCAGTGCACGGGCAGCCGCAGGAAGAGAGGATTCTTGCCACCGGGTATCGCGCGGCGGCAAATTTGTCACGGCGCGCCTACTTGCGTAAGTAAAAATATTACTACAACTAGAAATTTTATTTTCATATTGTTACTAATCATATTGTTCCTAATCATATATTGATACTAATTTCATATGTTAGTTCCGATGAAACCACTGGCGCCGCTGGGAAACCCGAAATTATACCTTTTTACAATGCAACTAATGGTGTTCGACCAAATGAAAGATGAATATTTTACCAGATGATCTAGCCTCAATACATTGAATTTACCATTGAGGAACCAAATAGCTCCAGAAGACCAACCCTCATCTTCAGAAAGGCAAGGAATATGGGCTATTATGTCCATCTAAGAAAAATAGGAGGACCAAAAAAGGGTGTCATATATGCCAAGAGTTGCTGTGCAATAACCACTGTATGTACCTGTGCCAAGTCTGTTTTGATGAAAAATATCCTAGCAAAGACTATGGCACATAATTAAATTATATTTTATGTTTAATTTTATCTAGATAAAGACAAACTTGTTCCTAAAAACTAAGATTATCTTCCAAAGATGATTTAAATACAAAGTGCTTCTTAATTATTTATTTATAATAAATAAATCTTTATTTTTCTAACAGCTAATGTTTTATTTTAAACCCTTAAAAGAAAAAAAATGTATATTTTTAACTGCATATTCGGAAAATAGTTAGTTAAACTAGGGCGGCAAAATGCTCCCCACGCGCCCACTGACGTTCCACGCAAAAGCGCGCCTACTCTAGGGTTAAAAATTGCATGCTATCGGCAGAGCTTTTTTAGATATTAAAAAACATCCAATAAAAAGAAACGAAGAGAGTTTTTTTATTCTTATAAATCACATTGTAATAATTAACACAAATTATTAGGAGTGAAATATTTAATATATAGGAACAACCAGGAATATTTTTTTTAACAACAGACAATAAGTAGTTGCATATTATAATTCAAAGAATGTTATTTTAATTATAAATCACACTTTTATAAAGTAACATAAACTATTTATTAGAATAATAACAAGTTTTATCCAACAGGGATTGTCTGGACCTAGTTCTAGCCGGAGTGATATCGGATAGACCTAGTTTTATCCAACAGGGAATGGCTGGACCTAGTTGTAGCCGGCATGATGAAGGCTAGACCTAGTTTTACCCGAAAACAATCGGCTAATACTAGGTTTAACCAACAGTCAGTGGCTACACCTAGTTTTAGCCGGTTAGAACTAGGTGTAGCCGCACTTCGGGTATTAGCCGTAACATATATATGAACATATTGTAAACTAGTCTCCAACCGCGGCTTTCCCCGCGTTTTAATGAACTTTCCCGTGTTTTAGTAAATTTTCTCGCAGTAAAGAGTTGTGTGTGTTGTTTATTCTTAGAAATAAACTATAGTTTTCCACCTGCTACTTTGCCCGCTTTTTAATTAACTTTACCGTGTTTTCCCGCGAACATTTGTATGTGTTATTCTGATAAATAAGCTACATTATTGTAAAATTATGTTAATGTTCATGTAAATATATTATGTCAAAGAATAGGTAACTAACATCAACATATTCTTACAAAATTACTTGAAATAAAAATAATAGATTACATTAACTTTAATAATAATTTATTGTTGTCAATTATGAATGTATTAACAATTAAAGTAAATAATTAAACTAAAAATATGTGCGTAATAATATTTCGATCTTAAATAGTAAGCCTTGATTGAGGCCTCAACATTTGTAAAATAAAATAATTATTGTTTAAGTATACAGCCGATTTAACGGCTGTCATTTATTTTCCATTAAAAAAGGCTGTTGTCCTACATAATGTCATTAAACAAATTAAAATATTTACTAATTATACAATTACTTAGTCTAGAAAAGATTCTACAAGTATCTAATGGTTCCTTACAAATTCATAAACATATAACAAATTTACTTATTATTTAAATATAACTAAGGTGCTTCAACATTATTCTTGAATATGGAAGTCAATATATACAAAGATATGTCAAACTACTCAGGACTAAAGAGCGTATGCTATTGTAGTAACCTAAGGAAAAGATAACGAGCTATTTCCTCGTGATCTATACTAATAATAAATCTGTAAGGATTGGTCATGGAGAATGTTAGTTTGTTTTCAGGGATATTGTGTTTATGGGCTCAATATATGACACTGAAACTATTTTAACGATTTTTTTCTATAAGTATATAAGTATGTTCCGCCATTACTCTAACCAATGATCCGAAATTGATAAAATTTGATAGATAAACATTTATACTTACGTCTTATTTAAGCAATTAATTTGGTTCAAGTTTCCAATTAACAGTCCAACTATGTTTCCAATATATAAACGATATCTAAGTATACTTATCTCCTTATTCTAAATCATTTTTTATAAATCCTGTATAAACTTAATGTAAAACATAGGATGAAGTAAGAAATATAAAACATATGTATCTTTATAGATATTATCCAACTAATCAAGTTTTTTTTTAAATCAAGACACAATACAATTTATTTTGTTAAAATCATTTTACTATCGCATTAAATAAATTTACCATCGAACATTGCTAGTTTCCCATGGTTTCCTATCAATATAATAATTATTTCCAAACAAAACTTACAGAAAATATGATCTAGTCTTTAGTGGTCGCGGCAGTTTCAGTTTTCTTTCTGACATACTGTTTGACGATAGAGAATTTTGGTCCAAACCGTCAGGCAAGATGCGATAGATCGTCCAACTCAGGCGGCGCCTGCGGCCCGCTGTTGCCCCGCGCGAACACGGGCTTGGCGACCACTGACACGGGGGCCTGAACACACAAATAACAATAAATATGCAGTTATTTACAAAGAAGTAAAAAATAAAATATGTTTCACTCCTGGAACTAGGCTTTACACTTTATAACGTATTTTATAAACATCGTTATATTCAGGAATAACAGTATTAAGTACTTAATTAAGATTTCGATGCAGTTTCATGCGGAAAATTACGATAGAAAAATAAAACAATGATTGAAAATCGCGGTAAATTTCCAGTTAGCTATTATTATATGATACTTTTATTTGCTGCCACTAATCGTATTTTAACATTGGAACAAACAAGTTAAGCTTTGGCAATACAGAATATAAACTCTTGCGACTACAGTTTCCACCATGCAAAATTCGTGCATTACTAAAATCATATTAAAGGGTTAAAGTTTTACTTTCAAACGTGCACTATGAATTAACATCCAAAATTTCCAAAGACTGTGATTATCGCGCCGTGTACCTTCTATTTTATTTTCCATTTCGACCGCGATTCAGCGTTCGTGATCACGGGTGGCAGTGGCAGGAGAAAATATCAACTTTTTTTGTATCCGAGCGTTCTTATTTATTTATCAATTATAGACTAATGTCTACCTAATCTAATGCCTTGATAGGTATACCTACAATATTAGTTATGCACATCATAAATAGAGTAGAGCTGTATTTTGCATCGCTACTTACTCTTTTTATAGAGTTTTCTAAACAGAGAAGGAACATGCTCTAGTAACAGTACAGTACCTACTTCCTTTAATTTATTTTACAACTGTGACATAAAGTAAAACACTACAAAATATACTGAAAAGATTTACTTTCAATAAGTGAAAAATTAAGAAAATCAAAAACGAAATTAATAAATTTTCGATGTTATGTTTCATTACGTGTAGGTTCATCACTTAGCTTTAGTTAGACCATGCTATGTTTCATGATGTGTCTGTCATGTCTACAGTGATATGTTTCATCGTGTGTAGTATAAAGTACCTATGTTTCAATCGATTTTTGATACCGTATCAAGTATGATGTGTAATATTTTATTTTTCATGTTATGCTAAATGTCATGTTTCATTCGATTTTAGATACCGTATCACGTATAATAAGTAGGATGTTATGTTTCATGTTATGTTAAATGTCATGTTTCATTCGATTTCTGATGTTGTTTCATGTAATGTTTCAGTTGATCTTGGTGATACGGACCTGGCTGACCAGGGCCGGCGGCGGCGCGGCGGCGGGCACTCCGACCACCACCACCTTCTGGGGCCCGTCGGCGACCTTCTGCGGCCCGCTAGTCACCACCACCGACTACGGACATGCACACACTCGCATTCATACTCACACCACTGCACACACGTCAAGTCATCATAATATACTCGTCTGTGGTTTTGTGCCTAATGTAGTATTGTGCCGTTCTTACGATAAACAGCATAGGTGAAATTTCTCGTGAAAATGAGTTATTAGCATTGTAATGAGCTAAGCGACATCTATCTGGATAAATTAATTTCCTCGAAAAATGTCGCGATGCACTTGCGCTGTTTATCCTAAGAAGTGCAGTATTATTGTATTGCAATTCAGTTTGGTTTGTGGTGTGTAAGCATTTTCTATCATTATCTATCCAGCTGAAAGGCTGAATACGAGGATGGAGCTTCCTCTATTAGTTTGAGTTAAAAACTTATTAAAAAAAAGAAAACATTGTTATAACTACAAAGTCCAGTATCAGTTACAACACACATTAGCACATTGCCTTAATTTAGTTTTATTTCTCGAATAGTGTATTTGTCTCTAACTAAAACTTATTTATTTATAATTATATTGTTATAAATAAATGTTATTTTTAAAATAACAGCTCATTCCTCCAACCAAAATCCTCATGCAATGTACATATTTGTCAACATTTGCACACACGAAATACATAATGTTTTATTAAATAAACCATGCATAAAAGATATGCATGTAATAATAGATCAAAATTTTGCCATTGTGAGTTGTTTATGTTTGCATGTTCTAAATATGTGCTTATTTCCAGATAGACAAAAAATACACAGAAATCCCTCCTTCTTAAGGGGCCGGTGACGCTTGCAGGGAATTTCAATTCGAGGCGCTTGCGAAAATCGGCCCGCATATCGCTATCTCTATTTAGCCGATGACGACAACCACAGTGTTTGACTGTGTGCGTGAGTAGTTAGGATAGCTCACCTGATGTTTCATGTCATGACCATAGAAAAAGATATCTAATGTTTTAATAATCGTTTGACGGCACCGGCTTCGCTTTTGAAACATTTGCTGCACAAACAATACGTGTTGAGATTATGTTAGTTATCAAGCCGGTATGTTAAACAAATCTCAGTGAATGTTTAGTTTGCCAATGCGTTTTTCTCTTTCAAGTTTCTCAACAAAGTCTACATAAGAAATCTATCAAGAAATACCTACTTAGTATCTAAGTAAAACTAGGTTATTTTTTAATTTCCGAATTTGGCTGGAGTGTAGGTAGGTTCGTCATACGGTTCTGCTTCTACATGTATATTCTGCTTCTACTAAATTTAAGATTACAAAATTACGAGCATTATAAAATTATGATTAGAGAACAAAAGAAAGGATTTAGCGGTAAACATTTATTTCGCTAGACAGATAATACTTTTATTCATCACCTTAAAAACTTAATTTAAACATTATTATAAAGAATAGCAATAGAACTTATTTATTCATAGAACTGGTGGCCTTATCGCTCAAAGCGATTTCTTCCAGGCAACCAAAGTGCTTTATAACCTAAATTTACACAATTACCATAGGTACCTACTAAAATGTTATACTAAAACATACAACATAATAATAACTCTAGTGTTTCATCACATGTCATCACTTTGTTCGATCATATCAAAAATCATATTTTTAATTTTTTTTCGTGTGTTTATTTTCTTTACGGGAAGGGACCTCTTTTTCCTGGGAACTGATAACCACATGCGTTTTTTGCTTGATCGTCGTGGCTCTGTAAATATTTATACAAATTATAATCTAATCAATTTACTATGGCTATAAGACCTACTTATACATTGAAACAACAGAATAAATAAAAATTGCCGGACAATTCACTCAGCAACTTCTAGCCCCGTGGTAAGCTTACGAGCTTACCACGCTTGTGTTACGGATGCTAGATTTCTGATATAAGTACTTAATATAATATACATACATAGATGGATATTATTTTATTATACATTATATAACACCCAGACACCCGGAACAAATATTTGCAGATCATACAAATAGTTGTCCCGCGGCGGGAATCTAAGACTAAATTATTCTAAATGAAACATCCAATGTTTCGTAAATGTACCTACCTAGGTACCTAGTACTTCCCTTCTTCACTTATCCTTAGATATAAGTAAGTAATTACCTAAACAACATGTTAGATAAGTACTTACCTACGTAGGTAGGTAGGGACAACTACTGAGTGGGTAAGTTTTTTATGGGTAAGTAGGTACGATGGTAGGTTGATTTTACTTGTTGTACTTTAAAATAAAACAAGCAACAATAATACTGCCGTCCGTTACCTTAAAGGCGGCTAAGTGACATTTGGTCAATTTTGACTTTTAAATGCCATGATAGACAGTTCAAAATTCTCTATCGATCTGTCTAGGACACGTATTCGTATCGTTTATAGTTTCTGATTTAGCGATGGGAAGAAAGCGGTTAAATAATGCAAATTATTAAATTTACAACGCTAAATCACGGCTATCTGCAAATACTTAACTAAAAAGCATTTAAAGTCATTTAACTATTCTGAGCTCAAAGAAGCATGCCCTGAGATGCACAGCTAAAACGCGGTTACTCGATTTTGGTAAGCTATAACGGGGTTAAAGTATCATAACTCCTTTTAAGTCTAGTTTTGTTTCTCTATTATTTATTGCAGTTCTAAGCTACAAAGCGGTTATGTGCAAATTACTAGGCTATATAGAAGTTAAAGTCTTTTAACCACTTTATAGCTTTGTGTTTTGATTTGATTTTGATACAATTACAACACTATATGGCGGGTATGTCGCACTCCTTCGCTATAAAGCCGTTATCGGCTTATGCCACTTATCCCCAAAAAAGCTTTTACTTCAACCCCAAAACGTTTTTGAAAATCAAATTTAAAATTAATATTTTGTTTACACTAAAACCCCAAGACTTTTAAGGCCTTTGGACACATTGGTACAATTTCCATATTTGCTTTGGTAGTGCAAGTTTGTACAATTTTTAAAAAGGATTTTTTCATATCTGTACAAATAAAATTTTAAACTATAAATGGTAATATTTGTTCCATCCCACGGTTGCCTGGAAGAAATCGCTCTTAGCGATAAGGCCGCCCATTGTTTCACTGTATTGTTATGTGTTGTATTTTTTTGTGTATCTGTTTTGTAATGTGGTGTAACAATAAAGTATTTTGTATTGTATGGTGTGATCCTGGCCACGCCGATGACTCAATTTGAATCCTGATTATCGTATAAAAAAAGCTAATATTTTGTACGATATTAAAGAAAAGTACTATACTAAGTAAGGCTTTGATTTGAACAAAATTTGTGGAATGGTTCCTAGCCACATAAATGTATTGCTGAGGAATAAAATACTGTTTTTTTATTTAAAAAAAACTAACTTTTGATGAGAACATGCTACTTCAACATAAATAAACCATTCTATCATGTAGAAAGTAGGTAAATAATATGCAACATTCACAAATCAGAAGCCCTGTATAAACTGGGTAATCTGGAATTGTACAAATATGGAAATTGGACCAATGTGTCCGAAGGCCTTTTAAGTATAGTCAACAGAAAAATTCAAGATAAATACTTGAGGACTGATAGCTCATCAATTTGAAAAAAATACTTATCGAAAAATGCTCCGAGCTGTAGTAAAATCAATTTGAAGACTACCTACAACATCTTAAATCGTCAGAGACATAGTAATATATGTGTATAGATATAACTTTTTAAACTATCATGGTTTTTAACTATATTTGAACATGAAACGGCTAACATATCTAATCTAACCTAACCTAACATATCATGATTTAAATGTTTTTGAGTTTTCCGATATTTCGACACTGTTGCAAGCGCAGAAGTGTTGGTTTGGTAATAAACCTATTTAAAAAGACGATACCTACAATATTTTATATACAAATACGCCATGAACATTAATAATCTTACGTTTTATTTATTTTTGCTACAATTATGCTGCAGACCCTACGAATAATGCTTGGGGTGCAAGTGGAATGGGAGTATGGAGATATTTGTTGATGAAATTTTGACACCTTTCATCGTCTTGGGGTGGTAGTGGAATGAATGTATGGATATATATTGACTAAAAAGTAGAGTTTTGGGGTTGAGTGGCATAATCCCCGTTATCTTATCTACGCTCGGCCATGCGCCCGCCTATCCCCACGGCCACGTTCATTTTAGTCTGTTACAAGGAACCGTCGCGAGTGCATTCACCGTGTGGGACGTTCCGCGCTAAAACTGTGAAATGTGCGAAACTTATAGACTACATAAGTTGCAGTCTGCCCATGATGAAACGTCTCAAGCTGACTGTAATGGCTGTGCTATGTGGACACAGCATCATAATAGGTACAAGAAGGCAAGATAATTATGATCTCCTTTACAGAAACGATTTCAGTGAGATTTTTCAATGCCTAGATGGCAGCCTGGAAGAAAACAAGCTCTTTTGAGCAAACTCAATTTATTTTTTAAGCTTTTTATTGTAGCTCTTAGAAGAGCATACTTATGTAACTAACCTCTGCAATTTTTTGTTAGAATGCATGTTACACAAAAATGTGATTCATTTGTTTTAAGATTTTTATTGTAGCACTAGAAGAGCATACTTAAACAGTGCCTTGATTTAAAATTACCTTCCTACCCAATTTAAATATAAGTAAGACTGTTTAAAGTAAAACTTTTACAAGTAGGTACCTTTTGTAAGAGAATAGTCTGTAAGTACATAATTATTATTGATCTCAAAAAATTGATTTTAAAATAAACCATTAAAATCAGCAATAATTACATTTTTATTATTTTAGCATTTAACGTAGTTTTATAGTAGAAACCCTGAATTATCAATAAATGAATACTAAACTATAAAGCGGTTATTTAAACAGGTTTTGCATATAGCTGCCTTTTAATTATGTTTATCGAGATAAAAATATGAAACATTACAATTTTTGTGCTAATGCTAAGCTTAAAAGCCGTAAAATACAGAAACCCTGTTTTAGCTTTGCAGGAGCCACAAGTCAAAATAAACTATCCTACGCTATAAAGCAGTTATGTGCAAATCCTTAACTAAAACGCCGTTAAGGTATACATAGCCGCTTTATAGTCGGGTAAACTTAGAATTTTTATTAAATCATTGCTAAAACTAAGTGCTAAAAATCATTTTGTGAATAATTTTTATACGGAAGTTGAGTTTAAAGCAAAACCATTCGATAGTACTCACGTCATTCTATCTTTCAGTGTCAAAAAATCTGTCATACGAAAAATAGTAATCAAATGGCATCAATTTCAAAATTCTTGCCGCGTTTTTTGCGATTATCTCGAAACTAACTTTTGCGACTTAGCCGCTTTATAGATAACGGACGGCAGAATATAAGTTAGGCACTTACTGTGAGATACACCCCAACGTTCCGAGTCCATTATCAGCTACCAAACCGTAATTCAAATACAAATTCTTTATTTTAACACACAATGTAACATAACAGTTTACACTAAAGCATTACATGGGACTTACAATTTATAAAATAGAAAAATATCAAAATTTGTAAACAAAGCCAAAGTCACAGTAACGTCACAGTAACTTTTTAGACACCGATTTAGAAAAAAATAAATATAATAGACTCCAAAGAGAATATAATCACTACGTTAGAGTATTTATTGGTTATTGATAGACTCCTTCCCTCACGACGAAAGAGTTCCGAGCGTTCTTGTAAATACGCGTTGCACTAGTGTGAGTTAGTGCGAGCGATAAGCAATACTAGCTGTTGAAAATTTGGTATGAATTTGGATGTGTTCCGTAATACCAAAAATGATGACTGAAAACATTTTGTATTCCTCACAAAGTATTTTTATTCGGTGACTTAACAATATAAGCTATGTTTCTATGCAAATAATTTTTAAGATATTGTTGTTTTTCATACTAAACCAATAAGAAGAAAACATGCATTTTTAACGTAAAAAATTTGCAAAAAGCGATTGGCTTTAATTTCATTTAAAGTAGGTATTTTGTAAAAATAACTCCATAGGAACCTAGATAAATACTATTTAAATAATAATAATGCAATAATATCATGGAAATATGCCCGAATTACAAATAATTTTGGTATTACGTTTGTATGGGAAATTCGCCCTCCGCCGGATTCTTAAGTAATAATATCAGAACATTAACAAGTGGCATTTCAAAAAATATAACATAAAAAAGATAGTGTTTTTTGCTTTAAAGTAATTTGGCAGTGTACAAATCCAATTCTGCAAGGCGTAGCATAATATCTAGTGGTGTATTTGACAAGTGTAAGTACATTGTAACTACAGGTAAATGCAAACTCCATGCTGAAGTAATAAGATAAGGCAAGCAATATTGAGCGAGTTTTAAATAAATAAATATTGCTGGACAATTCACACAGCAACATCTAGCCCCGTAGTAAGCTAGAAGCTACCCGTAAAGCTCATTACTCACAAACGGTATTACTCGATAGTTTTACTCGAAGTCCAGTAAAAATCAACGTGTGGACCTTGACTTTTGCGGTCCGCTCGTTGATTATTACTCGACTTCGAGTAAAACTATCGAGTAATACCGTATGTGAGTAATGTGCTTAACGGGCACTAGATAATCTGATATACATAATAGATAGAATATATTATTATGTGCATACATAGATAGATAGTATTACCTGGACTCCGCCGCTGCGGACGATTGTGGGCTGGGAGCCGTGCACCACGATGTGTCCGGGGGCAGAGCTCTGCGTCAGAGACTATGGATAAAAAAATATACAAAAATAACATAAATTTTCGTAATTGATAAACGTACCTATTGCCGTTGTGCGTCGTGTGGTGCTGACTTAACCCACGAGACTTCGTTTGAATGTGATTGAATATCATTTTATTACTATTCTTATTTTTTTCTACTGTAAAATAAAATCCCATAAGTAATACAGTGATCATATTTACTGTCTACGTGTTAACCGTTAAAATGTATTAGGCATTTTATGTACAAAAACTTTAAAATACACTCCGTTACAAATAAATTAACAAGGTCGTGAATGATGTTAAATAATAGATGAATAATTTAAAGGGTTCAGGATATGCATTCAACCGATCTCAATTAATTATTTATTAACGCGGTACTAAGTCCAATACGGTCGTAACACAGGTAGAATTATCTAAAGAAGTTCCACGTTTTGTGTTGACCAAAAATTCAACGTAAAAAGGGTTCGTGTATTGCCCGTTCAACTCAATATGAATTTATCAAACCACTACAGTTTTTATAGTAAAATTAGATAATACTTCGCTAATAACTTAGATTCATTATTGTATAAGCAAAAATACAGCACGCTAAGCGTTTGGAATATGTGACACGAATTTATTATACTACCATATTTCTAGCAATAAGTCCGTTAATGGTTATTTACCGGTGGTTTCTGCTGAGAGACGATGACGAACTTCTGCGGCGGCGGCGTCGACGGCGCCGGCGACTGCACCGGCGAGCTCAGCACCACGCCGCGACCCACCGACTCTGAACACCGGATAGTATATTATATATACCATTACTTACATTAAATAACAATAATATATGTAAAAATACCCGTGAGAACCTCTCATTGGATATCACACTAAAGTTTAGTTGTTTTGTTGCTGACCCGTGTCTGGTGCTCCAAAGGCAGAGACTCTAGTTTTGTTATGATTGTCAGTGGACTACGGTTGCCTGGAGGAGATCGCTTTCAGCGATAAGGCCGCCCCTTGTACTTTTAAGCTTTTAGTATTAAGTTTTTCTTTAACTCTGTTTTTAATTTAATTAAGTAAGTACAATAAAGTGTTAATTCATTTATTCATTCATTCATACTCACCGATGGGCTTGGTGAGATGCGGCAGCGGCGCGGCGCCGGGCCCGGGCGAGGCGGCGGCGGCGCTGGCCACGAGCGGCGGCGTGCACGTGACGACGGCGACGGCGCCGCCGCCGCTGCTGGCCGACGGCGAGCTGCGGATCTTGCTCACGGCTTGTTGCAAACTCGGCCCGAGGTAGCCGTATTCACGTCTGTGTTATGACGAGGTGATATATTACAAGAACCAATTGCTTGAAATCAAATAACCTAATATAAAGATTGCATAACAGCAGATTGGAACGGAAAGCGGTAATGGAAACGGTGCCGAGGTGACTAGACAAATGACTAGATAACTATTTGGTTTGTGGCGACTGATATTTTGACGTCCATAGATCTCTAGATAGCAAGACATTAATCTTAGCAAATAAAAAATTAAAAAAAAACGGTCATCGAATAAAAAAGAAGCAAAATCTCCTGTATAATCCTCACTTGTAATCTTCTGGCTGGTCTGGTGGCGAGCGGATCTGCCTGACGACGGGCGCGAGCACCTTCAGCAGCTGGTGCTTGAGGTTCCCGGCGGCGAGGCGGTCGGCGCCGCCGAGCCCGCTGAGCGCGCCCTCCAGCCGCTCGCCCAGCCACCGCACGCGCGGCAAGATGAACACCTGGACGATCACATTCACCATTTTATAAATTGAATGAATGAATAAATAATAATAATAATAAATATTGCTGGACAATTTTACACAACGACATCTAGCCCCGTGGTAAGCTCAAAGCTTGTGTTACGGGTGCTAGATTTCTGATATACTTAATATAATATACATACATAGATAGATATTTTTTATTATACATACATAAACACCCAGACACCCGAAACAAGTATTGAATGAATGAATGAAATGAACTCTCTTTTGTACCTATAAAACAAAATTCCAAAAACTTTATACTATTTTGGTACACATAGAGATGGTGTGCCGTGTTGGCTAGGTAGGAGCACGTGTTGGCTAAGGGGAGCAGATACGACTTTTATTCCAAAGGTCGTAGATTCAAACCTCGCCGCGCACATCTAGATTTTTCTTCATGTTAAATGTATTATGCATTGAAAATACGTTCTCTAACGGTAATCCTTTACCGCAGCCACAGCATCGGGAAACCGGCACGTTCTATGAGAACTTTGAAGTTTGAAGGACATGTCATTCACCAACCCGCTTGACCAGCGGTCTAATCTCTATTTCAAGGTCAGTTTAATATTCCTTTATCAACCTGTTTAAAGATAAGACAGAACAAAGTTAGCTGAATAAATAAATAAATATTACTGGACAATTCACACAGCAACATCAAGCCCGTGATAAGCTCGAAGCTTGTGTTACGTGTGCTAGATTTCTGATATTATTAATATAATATAATAAAGTGAATACCTTCACAACTTCAGAGCCCAGCTCCGCCAGTCCTTGCACGGCGCCGTATAACGAAGCGAGGGGAGTCTTCTCAGATTCTTTCATGGACGCCATCGCCACACCAGTCTCATCGTTTGTTTGAGAGGGACATTGAAGAGCCTTGGCGAACAATCTAAAAAATATATGAATAATGTTCAATTTATTTTGTTTAAAAATTTAGAAATTGTATAATGAATGGCATAGCTGTAAGCTAAAGTTACAAGGGGCAGTCTTATATTCCAGTCAACCATAGCTGTTAATGATAAATTCGAGGTATGGGATAAATTCAAGCTCTTATGTACCTCCTCGATAGTGGTTAGCACAACTTGGGCAAAAGATTGCGTTTGCTTCCCGCCCCTGTGATATTCGTTCCGGCGGGTGTAGTAAAAACATAAAAACCAGGAATGTTGCTGTGTGAATTGTCCAGCAATATAAAAAAAACTTAACTAACAAGTTAAGAATTGCTGTTCGTTAGTCACGAAACGGCTGGGCCGATTCAGATGAACTAGTTGAAGATAGAAAATTTGAGAAAACTAAAAAAGCGCGTGATGCCGCGAATCAGCTAGTAATATAAAATATGGAAAGTACCTTGTAACTCTAGTCTGCAAATTATTTGTAGAAGTATTGAAGGTTTTGCAGATTTGAGACATAAGTCTAGCTGCGAAGTCTCTCAAGGCCCAGTGGTTGTCCATCTCTGGACGCAGGCAGAGTTGCCGGGACACAATGCAAGTTGACACCGATGGAATTAACTCGTGCAACTGTAAAGAAATAATTCATTAAAATATTAAGTAAATAAAGTGAGCCGCGTTGGCCAAGAACCTACTGTAATGTTATGTTGAATGTAAATAAATAAATTCTCTCTCTCATTCTAACACTCGACTTTCCGCCTATACCGAATGCAAACTTTCAAAACCCGCCGGATTTATCTTCATGAAAGTTGTATGTGCGCAAACACGTACTATAACAGTGAAGGCTAACATCGTGAGGAAACCGGCATGTTCTGAGAACTTTGAAAAGTTTGAAAGATGTCATGTACCAACTCAAACTTGGCCAGCTTGGTGAATTGAATTGAAATGAAATACGAGCCTGTGTCATGGGCACAGATAGTGACAGTATACAGTTACCAGATTTTTTTTATTTAATTAATAAACACAATTGTAGAAGTGTGTCATGGATAAAAAGAACTAGCTTTCCCTTTCCGACTATATTTTATTATTTTTCTGTGTGATTTCATTAAACTCTGTTCCATCTTTGAATAATTTTTTTTTTTTTAAATCCACCCATTTAAAGTTTTTCATTTAGTATTCCGTTTAGTAGTAGGATTTGAACCAATAAACTAATCTGTACATATTTATTCCCATGTATGTGTACATATTTATTGTACATGGTTTATTCCCATGTTTTCTCACATTTTTAAACCTTCCCTAGGATACTACAACTATTTTAAAACCAAAAGCACTAAATCAGTCCGCCCATTCTGGAGTTAAATATATATTAGATGGCACTCACATATTTCTCCAAATACAGTGATTGATTGTCTAGCAGAGCCTTCACCATTCGCATCAAGTAAATGAGCAGGGCGAGGTTGTTCTGGACGACATTCACTTTAACACCTTCTGATATGAATGTGCACATTCGGGGCAACATCTCATGCAGACCGGGGTCACAGGCTAGAGATTGTAACGCTTCCTGTAATCATTTAAAATGCTAAATATATTTATTTGTTTATAGACAAGCAAATCAATGCACTATGTCAAACAGTTGGATATTGTTTTGTTATCAGTTGTCAAGCATTTTTAATTGAAAAATAATTTTAAACAGACAACCTTTGTGGTGCAGCCAAGGGGCACCTGTGACACAAGAGGTTGTGGGTTCGATAACTTCCTTGTCACAAAAATTGGTATGATCTGCAAATATTTGTTCTGGCTTTTCTGGGTGCTATATGTGTATGTATCATAATAAACGATGTCTATGAATATTTTTTCTATTAAGTATATCAGAAATTAAGCACCCGCTTCATAAGCTTCAAGCTTACCACAGGGTTGGTGTTGCTGTGTGAATTGTCCAGCAATATTTATTTATAATAAAAAAAATAAGGAAATTATTTCTAATTGTTACCGCTCTCCGCCCTTCATCGCTGCCGACACAAGCCTCTGTAATTTCTTTGTAATAGAGTTGTTGTTCAACACTGAGCTCGTGTGTTGCCAGTTGTTTCACATGGACTGATTCTGATGCTTTTAATCTTGCAGCTTTACCACACATAGGTTTACCTGTAATAGCCATTTTAAATTATTATCATATACAGACAACTCTTTTCTTAGAATAGAACAAGAAATATTAAAATAACCAAGAATAAGAACAAAATGTAAAAAAAACTTAAAACTTTTCTTCATTTTTTAAGGCAATCATCATTTCATCTTCATTCTATTCTCTTAAGTTGGTAAAACTTAAAGTACTTTTTAAGTTGGTAAAAATTAGTAAAACTGTGCAGTTATTATTTTATCGCTTTATTATCCTAGCCCTTAACTCAACTGTCTGCATCATGCATACAAACTTTCTAAGAAATTTGTGTTTTTGTTTACACATTACACTTTCACATGTAGTATGTTGTGTTGTTAACCATGACAAATAAGTAGTAGTTAGTGACTTTGTGTTGTTATATATAAAGTATACACTGCAGTTATTTTAAAACTTACCTGCAGCATCTTTGTTAGTAGGTTTACTAAGTTTGCAAATAGGATCAACTGATTCTAGTTTCTGAGCCTCTTTAGACAATGGTGGTGGGTTTTCTGGAACGGTTGGTTGAACTCCATCTACACTCAACCAATGAGCTCTAACAGAGACATCAAGAGGTACTTTTGGTGGCGGCGCTGATAGGATTTCAGTTAAATCAATTTCTTTTTCTTCCACAAAATGGAGCTCTCTACCACCTCCAGATGCAAATCTAAATGGCAAACCTTCTTGTTGAATATAACCATATTGGGGCTGGAATAAAATAAGTTTTAGATTAAATAAGGTATTAGGATTTTATTAAACCTAAGATTCATTAAAGATAAATTGAAAATTTAATTAAAAATTCATTATTCAACTGATTCTGTTAACTAAATTAAAAGGTCAAAATCATACTAGCCAGTAAAAGGTTGATAAGATTCTATCAGCAAAATAGGTCACAAAGCTATATAGTATAGAATTTTAGTGTGCACTGACACAATGAAATCACTTGTTTCAGGAATTTTACCTCAATATTTTTGATCTTCAGTGCATGGTCAATATCCGTTACAGCCAGCTTTTGTCGCTTGGAATGATGCATAAACTTCATAGCATCTTGTACAATAACTTTCAGTCGGTATGTAACGTCATCAGCCAAGTCTTTAGCAGCATCGTCTCCCAAGTTAGCGATACCAATACTTTCAGCAATAACTTTCATAGAGTCCAGCGAAAGAGCCGAAGAGTACGTGAATTCGGCATCCCCCATCTAAAAAGTTATCAGACTATAGGAAGACTATAATTGCGGAATGTTATGAGATTTTTTATTCTAAAAAATATTATAATATAATACATATTATACATATTATGTACCTTCGTGAAGACCGACGAAGAGTAGCTCAGACTACTAAAACGATGTGAAGTTAGAAACTATATTTCAGTTTACATAAATTGAATTTCCTGAAAGTGAACTTATTATCTTATCTATTAAAAATAAATCAAACAAAAATATAAATTTTATCCAACAGCACAGCACAAGCACAGAAAAGCCAAAAAACGTAGTGATTATATTCTCTTTGAGAAAAGCTACACTACACACCAAAGAGAATATAATATAATCACTACGTTTTAGCTACACAGACACAGAATGACAGAACAGAAACAGAAAAGATAATGTCAAAAGTCAAAACAAATTGTTTTTTTTAATAGGGATGCGCTTTTCAGCAATGCTTATCGATATTTATTGTTGCATTATTTATTGTTAGCACCATTTATTGTTCTATTTTATGTTTTCTCAGATGCTTTTATGCAACTTTTATGTATTTATTTTTGAGAAGCTATTTTGAATTTTTAAATAATACTAGAACAAACGAAATCGAATGACTAATCAATGAAAAATGTTTGTTATTTTTTTCTAAATAGTTCTCTAAATATATAATATCTGCCATAGAGATAGAGGCCAAAATTTCAAAGTTACATTGTCTATGGTTTTTTAACGATTTTTTTTAAATTGTTATTGTTGCCAACTCTAAAAAGTTTGCAGACTTTAACCGGGAAAAACCCGAATTTGCTATCGTTATTATTTATTTCTTATCATTGATTTATTTTAATATGCATAACCATTATCAAATAATTTTGGAGTAGCTTTAGTTTTTGTATTCTGTATTCTGAGAACCGATTACCACTTGATAAATTCAAATACGTGTGCCTGAATAGGAAGAATAATACAGTATTATTGTTTCTACTTACTATTATTTACTTGAATCCGGAAAACTCTGTTGGTTTATTGATTCGGAAGTTTCTGATTTTTGATAATGTTTATTTAAATTGGATAAAACAAACTTTTAAGGTTTTAGAGTAAAATCATTAATACGGGATTTTAAACATTGCAGTTGGTAACTCAAAACAAAAATGACGAAGAATAAATGCCGATCCATGGCCCCACGCGATTTATTCTTTTGAATTATACGTTTACCAGCGCAGTGAAAAGTGAATTGTTGTGAAAATGTTCAAAAGTAAGAAAGACGTCGATAAACATGTGGAGAAACTACAAACAAAGTTAACTAATAAGGAGGTAAGACATTCTGAAGGTTACAAAGACGTAGCAAGCCAAGAGCCAAGGATTTGCATTAGACTTTATTTTTGTTGTACTTTCAGTTCAACGCCCGAGGATGTTCAATTGCACGGCTTTATTTTGATGTTGGAGATTATGGCAGTTGCCGAAAATATGTGGAGTCGTACCTTATCCATAAACAGAATAATGCCGCGGCCTACAAACTTCTTGGTGAAGCTTTACAAAAATTAGGACAAAAGGATAAAGCCTTAGATCAGTTCAAGATGTCCTTGGATATAGATCCGACACATTATGCAACTATTCTGGATAGTAAGTACCTACCAACATTTAATTTGATCTGATAATTATGAAACATTTTAGGTTATGAACAGGGAATTTTATACAGATATAGGTTTTATAGTAAAATTACAATTTATGGTATTCAAAGGTTATAATTTGTTACAGTATGTGAACTCCTCTCTGATGAAGATATATCTATTGACCTTGGAAGTGCCAAATATTGGTTTGAGAAAGCTGAAGAATTATTTCCCAAACATCCTGTAACTTTCCGCCTGCGAGAGAGACTTTTGACTATATCTGACCCGGATCCTGAAGCTCTCATCCAACTTTTAAATGTAGAACTGAATGTTCGACCTAGAGACCCCATACTTCATTCAAGACTAATTAAGTACTATGTGAATATGAATAAGTTTGTGGAAGCATTTGAACATTCTTGTAAAATAGAATTTAGCTCCATAGACTTCAGCAATAATTACCCATGGTATGAAGTTTTAGATGACTTATTGAGACATGATCTACATAAAGCTGACAAGTGCTTTTATCAACTACTAGTATTGACAGTCAAAGAAAGATTATGCTTATTGAGTTTAACTGAAACCCCCAGTGGCACATCTAAGAGCATAGTTGAATCAGCAGAACTTCTACATTCTTATGATCAAGCATTGG
Organism: Chloroclystis v-ata; assembly: GCA_963691955.1. Classification (NCBI taxonomy): domain Eukaryota; kingdom Metazoa; phylum Arthropoda; class Insecta; order Lepidoptera; family Geometridae; genus Chloroclystis; species Chloroclystis v-ata. Next base: position 12,938,184 of record OY829905.1, read on the forward strand.
AAAGTGTAGCTAAAGCAGGAGCAGCCCCTGGTTTTGCTGAGTTTCACTCCTGTCTACTTCAACATCATAGGGGACAATTTTCATTCCATGCTGCAACATTGTTGTTGAAAAGAGCTAATAAAAACATTACTAGCTGGTCTGAGAGCACCATTCCTGCTGCCTCTTTGATGGTATTGGCATGGCAAACAGTACCATTAGACTCCAATGTAAATTGGCTTAAAAATGCCTCGGAAAAAGTACTTAATGCTGTGAATCGCTGGTACTCAGAAGGCACTTACAGATGCTCTCAATCAGGACACTTTTTGTTAACCAATTTTCAAGAAAAGAATCAATCACTACTGGATCAAATATCCCAATGCTGCTCAGGCTCACATTGGAAAGAAAAGCTTTATGCAAAGATCTTTACTGACAAAAGTCAAGTATCCAAAATCAAAGCTTCACATTTTAATACGAAAGCATTCAATGCTCCTCAACTCAGATTACCCAGAAAAAATGAAGTTGAAGCTGATGATAATGATGCACAAAAACAATATGGTAATTCACTTCACCATTTTGTATGGACTCTGTTAAATTATAAAAACTATGCTGATTTCAAATGTTCTCTTTTTGACATGTTGACACCTACTGCAACTAGTTCTGGCCCCGAAACATTAAACAAATTAGATATATATGCATTCCTATATTGTGCTGCTTTGACTACAGAACAACAGAACTCGAACAAAGTGATGTTTGTGAAAGAGGACAAACCAAAGGTGCTTCCAGCAAATATCACAGATATTTTATGTCCTCTCCCTCAAATGAAATGGTGGGACTGTGCCTACAAATTTAGTCAGAACATACTAGGCACAGAATTAACTGATATTCGTGCAACATTGAGCAGAGGTATCGAAGTGGTTCGCTGTATAGACAATCACAGTATAGATCCAGAACTCCTTTGCCATCTTGGCCGCATATTTAGTGAACAAGCCAAAAAGGCCAATTCACTGGATGAGAAAAACTTTATAGAAACTAGGGCTGTGTTGTACTATGGCTTGGCTATTCCACAGTTGGAGAAACTGAAGAGTAATATAATGATAAAAGTAAGTGACAAACGCTTATTTGACTACACTCACAAGATATTTGGAACTAAAGAACTAAATACTTTGATTGAAGAAAGCAAAATATATGTGGCTATAAATAGCATAAATAACAATGAATATGAAAAAGCTATTGAACTGCTAACCAATATTAAATCTCCACAAGCATATTACCATCTTGCCGAAGCTTACAAGAAAGCTGCAGTTGAAGAGAGTTATTCCTCCATAGATGGGACCAAGTCCAAATATGCAGCATTGTTGAATAAAGCTATAACTAATGCTTACAAAGCTTTAGATCTTTTTAAACAAAATGAGACAAACAAAAGCTCACCCCTGTACTCAAAAACTCAAGAATTGATTGAAGATATAGAGATATGCTTAAATAAAATGGATCTAAACACTTCCAAAAACTATATTGATGCCAGATACTCTTCTGATGATGATGTGTCATATCAAACTGAACCTCCAAGAACTAACCGCAGTGTATTTCGTAATATAAGCTCTACACCAAAAACAAAACATAATAACACAAACTATCAGACTGCTATAGATTCGCAAATTCTTGAAAATACTAGAATGGAACAAAAACATCTTGAAAAAATAGGAAACGAAATCAAAAACTTACAACGAAGAGATGAGACAATAACTGACTTTATGGAACAAACAAAAAGTTGGTTTGAAGAGAATCGTAACTTAGGTAACAAAATAATAAATACAATTAATTCTAACATACAAAACACTACAGATCAGTTCAAGGATCTTAAAATAGCTGTGGAACAAGTTAAAGACCAGATAGATGAGTGCAGAATTGAATGCAAAGATGTAGGAGAACTTAAAAAACAACTAACTGAATTGAGAAAAGAAGTTGACAAGTTAAAGAAATCATCATCAGAGCAAGCCATAAATGAGAGTGACCTATACAATCTAGATGAAGAATTCAGGGCAAATGAAACTGGTGGATATGGTTCGCAATTGCCATTTACACCACAAATGATGCCACCATTTAATCAAAGGTCATTTCCGCCAGTTCCACCAAACCCTTATCAATTATATAATCAAACTTTGTTCAATCTATACAATCAATATTCACACATTGCCCAAACATCATCGGTGCCCGGCCCACAGCATATGTTTGATCCCTCCAGGGCACAAATGAATTTCCCTGGAGTATATCCGACTCCAGACCAAATGTTCCTTGATATGGCGCATTTGATCCCGCCTGCATCTGGAGCAGTACCGCCGGCCGCTCCTGTTCCAACGATACCGGTGCCTCACAGCTTGCCAGCTGCAACTATTGTACCACCAGCACCAGTAATATCAACAATAGCTGCACCTACAACCTCGGTGTTTTCAACTAACTCTAGTTCTTTAAATCCGTCAAAGGAACAAAAGGATTCTTCACGATCTATACCCGTGAATGTAGTGATTACCTCTTCAGAACCATTACCGACTCCTACTTCTGCTCCGGCACCCGTGTTACGTGTGACAATACCACCTAAGCATATTAAATCTAATCAACCACACAATTACCAAATACCATTGCCTACACCCACAGAAACCAAAGTAGCTTCACCTCCTGCTTTTAGTTTCACTATGCCTGAGAATAAAAATAATCCAGTGTCTTCATTGTCTAATTGGAACAAGGCATTTGAGTCTTTTCCAGAAGACAATTCGCTAAGAAGCAATACTTCGCTGGACCCTAACAATAGCGTTGTTGAACGAATCTTTGCTGGAGCCTCCCCAAATACCAGCATTAACAAATCTAGAACTCTATCAGAGAAAAGCAATACTTCTGTCGAAAACTATGATCCTTGTCCTGACTTCAAGCCCATTATTCCACTACCTGCTGAAGTGGCGGTAAATACCGGTGAAGAAGATGAGATAGTCCTATTTTCTTCAAGAGCAAAGTTATACAGATTCGTCGACAAGCAATGGAAAGAAAGAGGCCTTGGAGAGATGAAGTTGTTGAAACACAAAACTACTGGTAAAGTTAGAGTATTGATGAGGCGGGAACAGGTGCATAAGATTTGTGCCAATCACATTATTACTGCTGAAATGGAAATTAATCCTATGAAGAATGAAACCAAAGCCTACATATGGGTAGCAAACGATTTTGCTGAAGAATCAGTAATGCTCGAAAAATTCTGCGTGCGCTTTAAAACTGCTGAAATCGCGAGCCAATTTTATGGAACTTTTGAAAAGGCAAGACAAGACTCTGTGCCTTCACAAAATGATTCTAAGCAGACTCCAACCAAACCTGACTCTGTACCTCAACAGACTATTGATCAGTCATGTAACACTTTTAGTACTAACCAACCAAAAACAGAATCTAACCAACCAAAAATAACTACTGTTGGAGGATTTACATTCAACAGTACTCCATTATTCAAACCAGTGCAAAATGATAAAGTAACTGAAAATAAATCCACTGAGCCTGAGGCAAGCAAAAATAATGTTTTCAGTAATTTAAGTTTTAAAACTGGAGGGACTTCACAATTTAGTAATTTGTTTAATATTACTTCAGTACCTGCAACTACTTCTACTGATCAAACGGAAGATATCAACAAAAGCAAATTAAACTCTTCTGATACTGTAGAAGAATTCGAACCGAATGTAGAATTCAAGCCTGTTATTGCATTGCCTGCTCTAGTGGAACAAATCACTGGTGAAGAAAATGAGAATATTTTGTTTGAACACCGCGCCAAGTTGCTAAGATATGATTCGAATGCGAAAGAATGGAAGGAACGTGGACTCGGAAACATCAAATTACTTGCACACAAAAATAATAGCCAAAAAGTGAGACTTCTGATGCGACGTGAACAAATAATGAAAGTATGTTGTAATCACGGTATTACTAAAGAAATGAATTTCCAGAAAATGCCAAATATGGATAAAGCTGTCACTTGGTGCGCCAAAGACTTTTCTGAAGGTGAACTGGTATCAGAAACATTCTGTTTACGTTTCAAGACTGTCGAATCATGTGACAATTTCATAGAAGCTATTAAAACAGTGCAAATTATTTTAAAAGATGATAGTAAAGCTTCGAAGGATGCAGAAAATGCTCCACAACAAACGAATTCAAGCGGATTTGGCGATAAATTCAAACCTAAAGTTGGTTCTTGGTATTGCCAGGGTTGCTATACAAATAATTTAGAAAGTTTTGAAAAATGTGCTTGTTGTGATCAACCAAAACCTAAGACTGGTGGCGAAGCTAAAGTCAGTGCAGTTATTTCCAAAGACCCTAAGGATCAACCGAAAAGTTCCTGGGGAGACGAATTTAAGCCTAAACCAGGCAGCTGGGAATGTAAATCATGTTTCGTTCGTAATGAAGCAACTCTAGAAAATTGCAATGCTTGCAACAGCCCCAAAGACCCTACAGTTAAAAAACCATCTGTAACCACTTACATCAAAACTAACTTTACATTTGGAATACCCCAACAGCCCACAGCTAGCAAAGAGAATCAGAAGGTAATTTCTACTAAAACGGCACCTCCCGCAGTAGTAGGCTTTGGAGACATGTTCAAACCAAAAGAAGGATCATGGGAGTGTCAGCAGTGCTTGCTGAGAAATGTATCTAATTTAGAAAACTGTTGTGCTTGTAACAGCCCAAAAGATCCAAATGCTCCGAAAAAGAACAATAGTCTTCTTGATACATCTACCAAACCATCCACTGTTAAATACAGTTTTGGTATTCCTCCAACTGCAGCCAATACCGAAACACCTAAATTTGGAGCTATATTTGAAGGTACTGCTGCTAACAAGTTCAGTTTTGGAATTCCTTCTACCCAAACACCTTTTAGTCAAGAAACCTCTAAGACTCCAGCGAAAATAGACACACCCCTTAACTTCAGTTCTAAGGCAAATGACCAAAATACGAAAACTGAAGCACCAAGTTGCACCGCAGCTGCTAAAGATACTGGATTTGGATTTGTTTTCAAAACGAGTGCACCAAAGAGCACTGTGAAAACACCACAGAAAAAGGAAGATGAAAGTGATGGTGAGGATTTAGTCAAAGATGAGGATTGTACCGCAGAATTCACTCCTGTAATTCCTCTACCAGAAAAGGTATATATTTATTTTATCCATAGTAATAATTTAAATTGGAAACTCTCGCCAATACTCTAATAGTTAGTACTAATACTAAATTCAATAATAAATAGAGATTAATTTATTAACTTCACTCAGTTCTGCCACTCCATGCATGATTCAATTCAATAGTTCCTATCTATCCAAAGGTTGCCTGGAACAGATCTTATCGCTTTTAGCGATAAGACCGCCAATTGTAAAATCTATACTATATATATCTATACTAATATTATAAAGAGGAAAGATTTGTATGTTTGTTTGTTTGTAATAAATAGGCTCCGAAACTACTGGACCGATTTCAAAAATTCTTTCACCTTTGGGAAGCTACATTATCCCCGAGTAACATAGGCTATAATAAAGCAAATTGCGGGAAAATGTAAAACGCGGGCGAGCTAGTTTTCTTATAAATTGTTTGTTTTTATAGTATGGCCACTTTATTAGTGCGTTTAGGACACATGTCAGTTTGACACGTTAGTGATGGGCACAACATAATGAGTTCGTAACCGTTCCTCCAAAATAAACCGCCGTGTTATTTTTAAGATTATTTTCGTTTTAAATTGGCGGAATCATTTAATATTTATATTTTAGTAATTTAAGTGGAAACCGACTGTTTTAGCGTCACAAAATGACGTCCCATAACGCCATTTGGGTTTATTATTTTAAACCTAAATATAAAAATGCTACTTTCTTTCGCGCAATCGGTTTGGTCGTAGTTTTATTTTTATATCTAATAAAATTTTATAGTCCATTATTTTCAATTTCTTAAACGTATTATTTTTTAAAAATAACTGTAACAGATAACGATACTGTTGCTGCATGTTATTTTTAGCACAGCACTACCTACAAATATAAAGCACTGACATAACCTTGTAATAGCGCAATATAGATTTAGAAAAATATTGTTTACCAAGTTATTTTACACTCAGTTTGGCACAAAATTATTAGATTCATTGATTATTGATATAATAATGTAGATTTAATGCTCATCAATTGTTAAAACGGTAAACAAACAGCAAAAATATTTTAATCGTAACTGCAACGCCATTACAAAGTTACATTGTCAGTTCAATCGCGATGTGTCAGGAACGCACTGTTATAGCGGCGGAACCATAGGTGTAAAATAAAGTTATTATCTATCATATCTAACTTCGTCATAAAAATAAATTCGGATCCCTCTTGATTTTTAATTATTTTAGGTGGACGTTGTTACTGGTGAAGAAAAAGAAGAAGAACTATATGCACACAGAGCACGACTCTACATATTTGTATCCAGTGAATGGAAAGAACGTGGTACCGGTATTGTCAAAATACTAAAACACAATGAAACATCTAAATTGAGGTAAATAGTCATTCCTACAGGGAACTTGTATTTTTATAAGTCTAATAAGTTAAGTAAATTTATAAACATTTTTTCAGAGTTGTAATGCGAAGGGAACAAGTTCTTAAGATTTGCCTGAATCACGCTTTAACTTCGGATATAACATATAGCCCCAAAGATAAAAAATCGTGGTTATTTGCTGCGAACGACTTCAGCGAAGGTGAACTCACCATTCAAAAATTCTGCTTAAGATTTTCAAATGAAGACATAGCTTTGCAATTCAAAGATGCATTGGATAAAGCATTACAAGGAGAACTAAATGCTAAAAGTAATGCAGTAGCATCAATAGAAAAAACAAAATCTCTTGGAAAGAAGGACGAAGATGATGATGTTGTGTTTATCAGTGAAACACAAGCCAATGCTGAAGACAAGCAAAAAGCAACAGATCTTATGTTACCAATAAACTTTTATACATACAAAAATAAAGAACGCTGTGAGGGTTGCCGCGGATGTTCAGATGAATCAGACAGCGATACACAACAGACAAAAACAGTCAGTGAGGTAGCTGCAGATTTGCTCAAGGAAAGAAAACAAGAACCACCTTTAGTAACTCCAGTTAAAGTAAAGTTACCTGCCTTCCATAGTCCCGCTATTTCGCTTTATGGAACACCAGGCAATGATAAATCTTTCGACACTTCAGTTTTCCGCACACCCTTAGGAACATCTGCATCAAGCACCCTAACTTCCACACCGACTGACGCCAATAACACTACCCTTAATGCAACAAATAAGGAAAATGTTTTTTCTCTACAATCGAATAGTTTTATGCAGTTCGGAGGACAAAGTTCTATTTTCGGAACGCCACAAGGAACTCCTACACAAGGTTCATTATTCGATACAAAAGAATCTCAAAATAATGCATTTGGTATCAAAGGTTCCTTTTTGGCCCCTCCTAAATTAAGCGCCATAAATACTTCTGGTGAAACTAAAGCCACAGAACCTAAATCGATATTTTCATCAGCTCAAACAAAACTATTTGGCGAAAGTGCATTTGGCATTTCAAATAATAAATCAATATTTGACTTTGCTGCTAATAAATCAAGCGATCAAAAAGGTGCAGAAATAAAGTCGTTATTTGGGGGAAATGAAAAATCAGTGAACTTGTTCAGTGGCACCTCGCAAGGAAGTATATTCGGACCTGGCGCCTTGAACAACAACCAACCTAAACTTGGAGATGTCTCTTTCGGAAGTGGGTCCACTGGATCTATATTTTCTTCTGGGAACTCTACTAATGAATCTAGTAAAATTTCATCGATCTGGAATCAGCCTGCTGATAAAAAGACAGAAGTTGTAGAACTGCCACTAAAACTTGAAAATAATTTGAGTTTTGCTACTCTATCAACGAGCGGACCTAGTGGATTTGAGAGTAAGATTTTGAGCAACTTTTGAACTATAATGGTACTGGTAAAATAAAGGCTAATTCATAAATTATTTATTACAGAGAAAGCAGAAAATTTTAAATGGGAAGGAACGGGTCAACAATTATTTACGGCTGGACAGAAGAAAGATGCTAGTAAAACTGGCGACGATTCCGCTAACGCAGAGGAAGAGTTTGATCCTCACTATGAACCCATTGTACCACTACCGGACGAAATTGTAGTCACTACTGGAGAGGAAGAAGAGGTAGGAATTTTTTGATTTATTTGATTTGCTACATGAACCTGCCCCCTTTATTATTTTGTCTTAATTTTATAAAAACATAATTATGTATTATTTACCCAAATCTTATAACTATTACAGACGAAATTATTCGGGGAACGTGGAAAAGTCTATCGGTTTGATGATAAAAATAAGGAATGGAAGGAACGAGGTGTCGGGGAATTGAAGATACTTCACCATCCGCAAAACAACACTTACAGGCTGTTGCTACGACGGGAACAGGTACAAACTTATATAAATGAGTAACAGATATTCTGTTTCTTTTATATTTAATGCGATCACTAACCCGCCTCGTTAGAGTGGCGTTCATATCAAATACCAGGACCGATAGAGATTGTACTGGGAAGACCCGTGCCCTATTAGTGCAAAAGGGGTGCTTTTTATATTTACTTACGACCAGTTGAATACTTTTTTTTAATTAGTAGGATTTATGTGATCATGATAGTTAAATTCATTATTCACCTTCATTATTTTCTGTATTTTATTATAAAAAATATTTTTTTGTTAAAGATTTACAAAGCGGTGTTGAACATGCTGTTGCATACTGACATAGAGCTGCTCCCAATGAAGAATACTGAGACTGCGTGGACCTTCGCCGGCAAGAACTTTGCCGAGAACCCGTCCGGTGAATATGAAATGTTGGCTGTTCGCTTCAAAGGCACCCAACTGGCGAACACCTTCCGTGATCAAGTTAATCAATGTGTCAGGGTAAGTGAAAGAAAATATATATTTAACCGACTTCAAAAAAGAAGGAGGTTCTTCTGTAAATTTTTCAGGTGTTTAATATGCATAATAAAACTAAAAATATCTATAAATGTATGTATATTCTATGTGAATTGTCTAGCATTTTTTTTGTAGTAAATACCATTTAAATTAACTCTCACACTCTTTAGAAACTGCAAGCGGCAGCCGCGAACGCAATAAGAGAAGAAAAGGAAGCCATAGAAACGAAAGACATTCCTGCCACCATCACCGCTGCGGAGAGCAAGGAGGCGATACCCGCCGGCATCGCGCCGCTGCGTCTCCCCAAGCACGTGGCGCAGTCCGCGCGCGGCGACGCCGTGTTCGCCGCCGCCGCCGGGGCCCTCTGGACCTCCGCCACCGCCGCCACCGCCGCCACCGACACTGCAACCAAGCCCAACGGTAACCAGGGGCAACTACAGGAGCGGGTCGAAGAAGAACAAGAGGTCGAAGAGGAAGAGGATGACGACGAGGAGGATGACGATGATGAGAATTACGAGGACGACGATCAGGGCGACAGTTATTATAATGAGGTGAGTCCATTTAGCCATAAACCTATCATTATATTCATATCATTTATTGTCACACATGAAACACATATAAAGTAACTATCTGAGCGCTGGCGGCTTCGCCCGCTTTATTCACCTTTTAAACCTTCCTGGACTATTACTACCATTTTAAAACCAAAAGCAGCTAAATCGGCCCTGCTGTTCTACTAATGAATTAAATATTAATAAAATAAATATATTTTTCTTTAAAAACACATTGAACGCTGTTTGTATTAATAGCAGGTAGAGTTGAGATTAGCCTTTTATGTCTCAAGAATGTATGAATGAGTCTCTATGGTAGCGATAGAAGATCATTAGATGTTTGATAAACTGATTCCGGTAACTATTGTATCTATAATTTTAGTCATACAAAGTCACCAACAAAGGATACACAGTTTCCTAATAAATCTAAGCTATGGCTGACCTACATGTATGGTATTTTCAGGAGGACGCGTACTACACCTGCGAAGGGGAGGCCATAGTCGCGCAAGGCAGCGAGGTGTCGAGCTGTCCGCACGCCTCCATACAAGTGCTGTTCGAGCAGGACATCTACAGCCCCAAGATCCTGGTGACCGACGCCGACACCGGCGAGATACTCGCCGACATGCTCATACATACCGACACCGAGTTCCAGGTTTGTGCAACCCACTTCCATGGCTTTTTGGGCGTTTCTTATTCAAAAGATTCATTTATTTGGCCCTATTTATAACAGAGGTTGCTATACTGGGCAAGTCATTATCATACAATCATTATAATTTTTTTTAAATTTCATCATAAATCCATACATTATTAACATTTTAATATAATAGTGAATACTAATTACTGTATAGTCTGGCTACGATAAGAATACGTTTAGGACACATGTCAGTTTGACACGTTAGTGATGGGCACAACATAATGAGTTCGTAACCGTTCCTCCAAAATGAACCGCCGCGTTATTTTTAAGATTATTTTCGTTTTAAATTGGCGGAATCATTTAATATTTATATTTTTGTAATTTAAGTGGAAACCGACTGTGGAAACACAAAATGGCGGCCCATAACGCCATTTGGGGTTATTATTTTAAACATAAATATAAAAATGCCACTTTCTTTCGCGCGTTCGGTTTGGTCGTAGTTTTATTCTTATATTTAATAAAATCTTATAGTCCATTATTTTCCAATTCTTAAACGTATTATTTTTTAAATATAACTGTAACAGATAACGATACTGTTGTTGCATGTTATTTTTAGCACAGCACTACCTACAAATATAAAGCACTGACATAACCTTGTAATAGCGCAATATTATCGCAATATTATTACGCAGATTTAGAAAAATATTGTTTACCAAGTTATTTTACACTCAGTTTGGCACAAAATTATTAGATTCATTGATTATTGATATAATAATGTAGATTTAATGCTCATCAATTGTTAAAACGGTAAACAAACAGCAAAAATATTTTTATCGTAACTGCAACGCCATTACAAAGTTACGTTGTCAGTTCAATCGCGATGTGTCAGGATGGCAAAGTTATCGTGGCGGAAGTATAATACCAAGATAATTGATAATTCTCAGAGTTAACAGAAAATCTATATAAATAAAATAGAATTGCTGCTCGTTCTGAATACCAACTATTATTTATTTTATAGTGATTGACTCTCACTTAAGTTTTCTAAATTATTAGAAAACGGTATGAGGAAAATTACAATTTACAATGTAACGTAACTCGAGGAACAAGGTTACATTGTGATCTTGTAAAATTTTCCCTTTAGAATAACATATTTGTCCATCATAAACAGGATAAAATTATTAATACTATATCACAAACATGTAGGTAACTATGATGTACACAATTGAACAATAAAGTTTTCTTTATATTTATCAATTTTATTGACTTGTCCGAGTAGTATTTTGTATTGTATAAATGACATATCTATCATAATACATAATTTTTCCTTTTCTTTTCCAGATGAACGGCGATAGTTGTAAATGGACGGGCATCGACTACACGTCTAACGAGCCCGTGGACAAGACTGTTACCATCAACTTTTACGATAGCGACTCGGCTATGCAATTCTTCGACAGTGTTGAGGTAAGTCTTATTGTTTTACTAGCTCCTTAGTAGATTAATTTTCTTGCAGATAGATGTTATTTCCCACTGTAAAAAATATCTTAAGTCCGTTTCCTAGTTTTAATATATCTCCTCAATTCTAAGCTATCTTTACTACATTTAAAATATGTACTGTAACACGATTTTTTATATATTGTTTTTAGATAGTTACGGTCTGCATTGTGATGTTACGTCTATACATTTTGCAATAGAATAACATAGTGCAATTTTAGGAATTGTCTTTTTGTTTCAGACCAGTAAACACGCAACATATACATCAAACGACCCAGAATAGGATATTGAATTAGATATGTAATTAGTTAATTTATGTTACTTCTAATAATTACGCTGTATTTCATAATTATGTATATTAATTATTAGTATTGTGAAAGTTTAGATTATGATGAAACAGTTATCATTAGTTTTAAAGTCTAGTTGACTAAAAATAGTTTTTGTTATGATTCAGTTTTGTTATCTGTTTTAGTTTCTAACTAAGATCTCACAGTTGTACACTAAAATAAAAGAAAATTGTTTATAATCTTGATTAAATAGTGTTTAGGCTTCTAAAGTATCCTAGACTCTGTCATGCCTAAAACTGGTGATATATGTATAGAAGAGTTAAAGAAACTGTAATTAGACTATTAATTACCAGTCTACACAGTTTAGCATAATAATACAAGTATTTTTCCAATTTTGCCGAAGATTTTGTAATTAATAATTCAAACCATTATATTAAAGGCCAATGTTTGCCAATCTTATCGTATTGCGCGTGTTTAGTCAATTAGACATCTGCAAGGAGATCTAACCAACGTTTAAACATTGGCGGCATTTTACGAAAAATAGAGCAATTTGCCTCTATTTAGTGATTAATCGAATTTTACAACATAAATAAATGTTCCTAGTTGGTTAGGTCTTTTTTAGTTATATAAAGCTACGACTGATGATATATTTATAAAAAAAATAGTGTATGCACGGTTGGGCAATTTAGCACAATTAAGAGTTATGATATGTAATTGATTGAGCTAGCTCCGATCGAAAATAGTGAACAATATGCATGGAGTGCATTCAACTTACAATGTTGCTTGCATCTTAAGATATTCTCCATTAAATATTTGATTCTTTTTAGAAATTTAAGTCTAGAACAATTTGATCGGGGCTGTGAAATCTTTTGTTGAAGCTACGCGATAAAATCGCTCAGTCACTCGTAGCTTTATCGGGGTCCTTAGCGAAGATTTGAAAATTCGTTTTGCTCGATAGAAGTACTAAATAGACGTAGTTAACTAGTTTTTAGAAATGAGAATAAAAGTGGAATTCATTATGAGTACTTACCAGTTCAAATAAAAAAAAATCATGGTTTTATTGAATTTGAACAATTATGTTGAAAAATTAAAGCTTAACTGTGTTAATAAAAAAACTAATGTCAGTTATCTAGTTTTTGATTGAACAATTCAAAGAGCTATTCTAAATTTGTGATATGAAAATTTGGTTAGAAAAACTGTTTTTCTTTCAACATGACGTGTCTTGTAAAACATGTATTGCCTATGTGAATATTTATGAAACAAAATAAAAATAATGTTCATACAAAATGGAGTTATTAATTATAGTTTAATTACACAAAAATAATCATTTAAAGTAAAAGTATATTTTAACCTGTGGTGTGTTTAGGCACGGATCCTAGATAGTACCCTCCTCTGTCAAGTCACGGATCCTTGACGGAACGACCTTTGTGACTATTTCTTGAAAAAAAAACTCTAATTGTAAGAAATAGAGCTGATTGTTTATTTTTACCTGTAGTTACTGAACAAATGAACGATAAACAGGAATCGGTCAATTGACCTCCGAGTGAAAAAATAATTTCCTACCCATTCAAACTTTCGAGTCCGTTACGAACTAGCCAAGAGAACCTGTGTGCAGATTTTACCGATTATTTGTGAAAAAACCATAATCAAGGTAAGTAAAGATACATTTTTCTGGTTACTTAGTAAATTTAGAACCTCTATTGTTTATTGGTAATGCGTAAATACTATTCTAATTACCAAAATTTACTCTTCAAACTTATTATTGTGGTGCCGCATCTTTTTTCTTTCAAAGTATTTCTATAATTTTCCATAAGATACCCATTGAATTTAGTATCAATTTGAAGCTTATTTTATCCATAATCCAATAACATACACAGTTATACAAAATAATTCAGTAAATCTGTAAAAAACTAAACATTTCAAAACACTGTTCCGACCTGCACGCACACATACGCAATAAAATTTGCGCGCGGCATGTGTACATACACGCAACGGCAGCCATGCATTTTTGATATTACACAGGCTGTTTCTTTTGTACCTAACAATAAGATCAAATCTTACATGACTTCACTTTTATGTGTAAGGGAATATTAAATTCATAGTTGTGTTATAGCGGTTATATTATTTTCAGCCTTGGCAGCCTGAAAGACAGAAACGGAAAACATGTCACTTCCAAATTATTATTTTTACATTACATTTTTTTAAGTGCTATTATTTTAATAAACTTTTTATAAAGTATGTAATTGTACGTTTTATTTCTTATAATAAAAAGCTCCAACCTTTGAACTGTAAGTAGGTACTCCCAGGTATTTATCTACATAAATAATACGTAGCTTTTCATAATTATCTTCATAAAGAATCGTACAAGTATGTGACTTGTTACAGTAAATATAGGCAATAAATGTAGGCAGGTACCTATTAGGAACTGCTAAGTAGGCAGGTTATACATCTTGTACCCTATTGAGTACGCAGTGCACTGATGATACAAAAACAACATACTGTATGTTGTTACTACACTGACTTGGACCAATGATGGTGCTTTACGCGGTCACGTGACAAGCAGGATCCGTGACTAAACATACGAGTGATATGAGGGATCAAACACTGACCGCAGATGGCGCTGCTCGCGGTCACGTGATTACACGGATCCGTGCCTAGACAGACGAGTGACCAAAAATTACACGCACACATACGTACTAAAAATTAAAATGAACGATTTTGATGTCGATTTTAGATTATAAATTGTGGATTTGTTTTGTATCTGTGGTATACTAGTTGATAATGTGAATGGAAAGCTTTATATTTTTACTCTATGATAGGATACACACAAATTGTTTACAAGTCAACTACCCAGGCCAACAAGTGTTTTCAACTAAGAATGTCTTCCTACGTTATTTTGCTTTCTTTTGAGTAAAAATTTAATTTTCTTTATTGTAAATGGTAAATTTACAGTGTTTATGACTTCTTAAGTATATTTTCTATCAAAATAAGTAATAAGAAGTCACGTAGGTAAACTTATTTCATTGCGAGTGCGATACAAAGTTGAGTGATAAAACTTGATGAATGGCGGATTTCGTGTAAAATAAACAAATTTTCAAACTTGTTTGTGCAAATATTATTCCATCAAGTAAGATGTTTTATTTATGTTAAAATATCATTTAGTTATTTGTTTATATGAAATAAATAAATATTTGGGGAATTATAGACAACAAGTATACTAAAAACGTTTATTTTATTAGGTAGGCGAAATTTGTCACGTAAGTCAGATTCCTTGCACTGTAATGTAAAATCCAAACAGAATATAAGTAAAACAAATAGTATAAAATACTCGTAAGTTATCTGGCTTTCTATGGGAAAAACAATAACAAGGTCATTCAAAGCAAAATTTTGAAATAAGCCGAAATAAAAAATTATCGAGACCCGCGCCGCGCGTGCCTTGAAAAGTCTGACACACAAGGGTATCGCAAAACGCGCGGCTTGAACATCCCACAGGTTAAATCGGTTCACACAATCGTAAGTTCTACTTGTGGTTCTACATATATAAAGATTTAAGAATTGTCATTTATTTCCTTGATCCTAAAGATCACTTGGATAACATAATAACACTAGCTTACCCGCCGACAGCTTCGCTTGCGATTTCTGAGTACTTATCGGGCGCTTAGGCTAGTGTTTTATATAATATCCCTCCTTGAGAAATGTAGGTAGGTACTATCCAACACTGAAATAATTTTTAAAAACGGGTCGATTTAGCGTGTCGGAACAAACTCTAGCATTTTAATTAAAAAAAAAAACAATCGAATTGTGAACCTCCTTGTATTTATAGATATAGTCGCCAACAAAGGACCTAGTTTAAAAATATGGGACTTAGTAAAAAGTAATCTAATAAGCAACATCTAGCCATGTCATAAGCTTGTGTTCGGGTGCTATATTTGTGATATACAATAGATTATACATACTACATACATAGATAAATAGATACCAATTTTGTTTGGGACTCTTGGTCAATGCCCCCCTCCCCATGGGTTCTTTTCGGATAGGTAATCTACCTGAGGAACACAGTCACAGACAGTGCTGCCACAGATGAAAAACTTATTTTCTCTGAGAACTTCTAAGTTTTTAGCAAGGAGGTTGGTTCTATTAGTCCCTTGTATTATAGAGGTCAGTGATTCGTCCAGTTATTTGTCCCAGGATCAAACAGGTACCAAACAAAGAGAATATAATCACTACGTTATATTTGGTACCAAAGAGAATATAATCACCAACGTAACAATATAACGTAGTCATTATATTCTCTTTGATCACTAATTACAAGTTACATAATAAACATGAGTAAGATAATTATTTTTCATATATTTTTAATATTTCATTTACTTGTGACTTGAATATTCACGTTATAAACATATTTTCAGGAATACTTTTGCTACTATTAAGTATAGTTTTAGATTCATCTTACTCTAATGAAACCCGTAGTGGAAACCCTGTTGAAGTGAGAGCAGTCTTCATAAATTGCGAGCCAGAGGTATAAATATTCAATGATATGATCAAAGCTAGCATAAACAAGACCAACCTAGACAGGATGCACGTAGAGTGCTGGTCTTACTTTAAATCATTCTGTTGCAGGAAAAAGATGATATTTCTCCAGGCAATAAGGAGATGCGCTTTGAACGAGAGGAATTATTCAAACACAGCGTACTACAGAAATGCAATAAAAAAGTTGCTTTAACTGTAAAAATCACTGACGATCCTGAAGTAAGTTTTTATCAAACATAGATATAATTCATTAAAATAATTAACCTATAATTTTCCCACTAGGTATACGGCAAAGACTCTATAAAATGCACAATACCTATTCTCAAATTTTAGTTTTTAATTTGTTCAGTAAAACATGGTAAAACATAACCTGGCAGAACATTATAATTACTAAGCAACCATTTTCTACCTGGATATCTACCGATTTATTGACCAGTTACGTCCCTAAGCACGGCATATATTTCTGTTAGTTAGGCCACTTTGGCTCTCATGGCCTCAATTGTTTCTTCACCCAATGCACGACAAAGGCTCAATACTCTCAAAATGTTCAGTAAAACTACAAATTTACAGTCTGTTTCCTAGCAAGTACCCGGAGACGAGTACATTCCCATCGAGCACGTGTTCCAAGGTCAGAACAAGCGCGTGCGTCTGCTCAACCCTTACGTGCTGCGTCTGCAACGCGGCACGTTGCTGCAGGCATACAGGCTGCACAAGTTGGAAGTAACACATTTTGATTCACAGTTTTTATACCTACTTACATTTTTATGATCATTCATAATTTAATGGCTCTTCAATCTCGAATTCGGGTTTAAGATCTTTATTTCTCAATAATAATAATGAATAATAATTACAATTCACTTACAAGAGAAAATACTTATTTATTTTTCTTAAGAACAATAATAATTCACTTACAAGAGAAAATACTTAACTAACATGAAAAATATAAAGTTGTGGACCTTTTTACACACAATCTCCAATTTAATATAGAAATATTTTATTCGAGATTGAAGACTTTTTTTCATTAAAATCCTTAAATCTTACAATATTTGGACATGTAAAAATATAATACCTACCTTGAAGCTGGACATATAACTAAAAATACCTGTGCATAATTTTTTCGAGCGTAAATAAATCAATCAATTTATAATTGTGTTCCAGAGTGTCATCGGCGTAGTGGATAACATAAATATGGTATGATTAATTTTTATTACAAAGCATCTAATTTATTCAATACATACCTAATAATGAATATTATTACAATTAATCTCTTAATTAGTTTTGTATTAAAATATTATTAATTTCTTAGAATGAACCTAAAAACGCAGATCTTGAGGAACGTTTAAAGAGAGCCGTAATACAAATTTTACCGGAGAATAACCAAGATTGTGGTAAGAACATAGACTCCTTAAATAGACCCTGTCCATTCACAATTTAAAATATTGACGTAATTATACGAATGATAGTAGCAAGTACCTACATAATATTATTCCACTAAGTATGCCGTATGTATTATCTTATAATCTATGATACATAACTCACGTCAAAAAACAAGGTGCTACTGAAAATAGAATAGGCTAGCATAGGCATTCATAAAATCAAATTCATCCTCAGCCTTGTACCTAAGAGGTTGTTCACAGAAAAACATTACATATCTAAATACCTACCTAAGTAATGTACCTCTATGCTGATTATTTTCTTTTCTAAAATATTTTAAGTGTTGTCGTCAACTTCAGTCTTTATTCTAGTTTCAACAAAAAGTTCTTGTCTCTCACTTGAATAGCTGTGAAACGACAATTGCTCTTCAGCTTCTATGATGACAGCAAACATTTTCTTTTTAACTTGTGTCTGCATCCAAGGAGGCATTTCTCTGGTACTCTTTAGAATGCACTCAAAGAAAGATTCTAGTGCGTCCGTTTGTTCGTGCGGTGTTCGACTGAACTGACTGTCATGGCGGTCTACGGTACGTTCTGTACAACGGCGCTTGTTCTGTATTTTAGGCTTGACGTCGACATTTTCTGTCGTTGAAACGTCTTGCTCTGAATGCATAATGGCCACGTGAGGCTCCATCTCGATATCTTCTGTAATTCGATACTTCATGAATGGCTCCAGAAACTGCATAGCCTTTGCGTATTTCCATGTGGTTATTTGAGCTGGTAAAAGCTTGTTTTGACCCAACTTAGCTCGTTTTAAAGCTTCCCGGTGATTGTCTCGAAGCTTTTTCCATTCGGCTCTTGCTACTCTCACTGAAAAGAATACAAACGTTTAGGTACCTATTTCCCATATTTAATTTCTCTTTAGATGCCTTCCGACTACTAATTTCCTTTTAATATTGTCCAGTATTATATAATATAAATATACTTAATATTAATACCTATAGCCTCATGCCATAAGAAAAAAAGATAATTTTATAAATTAGACATAACAGTAATATACCTACACCTACCTACAGAAAAATATAGTGATCCATAGGCTCCATTTACTAAATGAGTTTAGGTGGTTACAAATAGCATCTAAACCAAAAATAAAAAAATATTTAGGAAGAGGAATCATCATTATAATCAACCTACTTGGCCAGTAGCCAGTAGCAATGCATAAAAAAATGTTTTGAGAAATTCTTACAAACAGAAAGAGCACAAATCTACACTATCTAAATACCCAGTGCTCATTCATTGGAAAAGTACCTATCGTGTTTTCTTGCATAATTGAAAATGATTGTTTTAGTTTAGCTACGTCAAACCGGTTGTTTTGTACATAACTCACCGTCAGTTAGAGAACTGTTGTTGGATTTCTTTACAACTTGATCCCATGCTTGGTCCCGAACAGACATTTCACGGTATTCGGGATGTTGCGGATTCCACAAGCATTGGTGCAATCGCACATTGTCTATGAACGACTCCATGATGGGCCGGAGAGAGCACTGACTCGACTGGCCTCGAGCCGGCGGCTGGTCGGGCTCCGCTCTACCCTACCTTTACAATAAAACCGGTTTATCCACTTTGTACCAAGACGACTCAGATAACACGGCGCAACCGGTTTGCAACGCGGCAAACTTGCTTTCACGCTGCTAGGCTAGTTAACATTACTAACATGAGCATAAAACTTTGTGTGAATAGAAATAGTAATACAAGTTTCAATGCGACAGTCAAACAGTCTTATGCCTCGATTTCTTTCAGAGTTATCAGATAATAGTACTCTTCACGTAAATACTTGCTTGCATAAACGAATTAAACGGCATGAACATAACGTTATAGTTGAGTCTGACTTATCCATGAAAGATAAAACACAGCAGTGGCCTGCCGAGCCTGACTATGAAGAATATAAAAACAGAAGAAGCTCAAACCTTTACGCTTCATCTCCTTCCATCATAAACCTTCCATTTATAAAAACTGAAAGGACTTATAATGCCATGGACAAAGAAAACATTGGAGGAAATGGAAAATATTGGGACTCCAATAAAGATGAGGAATATAAAAGAAAAAGTTTGGACATTGAAGATTCTACGTTAGAATCAGAGTGGGACTCTGAAGAAAACTCCGGGAAATTAAAACAAAATATTAAATCTTACTCTAAAAACCAATTTGAGAAAGAATTTGACGTATTTGAGATTGCTACTCCTGAACTCCTATTCAATGTTAAAGTTCAGTTGTTTGAGAAACTTACCAACTCTGAAGGAAAAACTCTTTGGAATGATATAACTAAAGGGGAATCAGCCGGGTAAGGAAATTATATAAAATAATTAAGTAATAAATATTCCAGAAAAACTTAGACAGCAATTACCCTTTGATGTTACAGAATAATATTTATCTTAAAAAATATTAAGATAATATATGTTTTAGAGAGTTTTTAGGGACCTAACCACAGTCTCTATTTCTGCCTTTATACTATTTAATGATATAACGTACATTTTAGCGTTAGCAGCACAGCCCCCGAATGGTCAGCTCAGGATATAAACATTCGGTACAACCCCATGCAAAGGCTTCCAAAAGATTTGTTTGCGCTCCCGCCGCTAGCCAACCTGTGTCTTCTAACTCCTGCCTCAAATCACAAGCAATCTGAAACTGATAGTTCCACGGCACTTGAAGGTTTTATTTGTTCTTGCTATTTTCAATAAGTAAATTCATATCCTGCCCACATAAACGAGCTAACCAGTTTTACGAAGTCGAATAACCCCGCGTTTCTCTTTACCTATATTCCTATTTACCTACGTGTTATGAACTTAGTTTTTTTTTTCATATTAGAAAAGTACATTGTGGTGCCTAAAGAAGATATTTTGAACCTAGAAAATGACAATGTGATCGTTAAGAAACGCGATGACAACTTAACAGATGATGATTATTCTCCTGAACAAATATTACGGGTAAATTGCAATGCGTTTTCAAATTTATCACAGGCGCTTCCTTATAATATCTCCAGCAACCATTCATGAATATGACTAATGATAGTCTACTGTGGGGGTTATCTGTGACTGTGATATATTATATTATGTATAATGCCCAAGCTCGGTGCCACAGCTGGTACACCGTGCCCTAGATACGAGCTTGTGTCATGGGCACAGATAGCGTTAATAAAGATTACTTTCTCACATAGGTAACGTAGGTACAGTTATTCATATAGATGCAGTTCATGTAATAAAAATATACAAATACTCTTTACTTCTCAGCAAAAAAGGCGCGTCTTGATTAGAACAACACGAGCAATTTATGGAGACAAAGATAACTATACCGTAAGACTGGACGGAGAAGACCCAATGTTGACAGTGCCGCACCACCGCACCCACCAAGCTCAGATCGATTTGGAAGCTAGGGCTGATGAAAACCAACTGGTGCCCATTGGGTAGTATACTTTACTTATGAAACAACTGACATTTGGTACTTCCTGCTGGGCCTGATTTAATTAATATTTTAGCGCCTCCGGTCGGATTATGACTGTGGTTTCGGATAGCTCTCGACGTACAAAATCGACGCTGACTGTACAAGTGACTAACACAGGATTGGCTGCTGCAAAATTCAGGTACCTATCTACCTACCATTCGACTACTATCAAATCAAACCGTTTGTTAGTTATCCGCCTACTTTCCTGGATTTCTTAAGTGTTAATATAGTTAAAGTAATTACAATATTTTAGAACTGTAGCTCGCGAGTGCGGTCCAGATTTTGATGCACAGCTGCATGGCGCCGAGACGCACAGCAACAACCATGTGTTGATTCCTCCCAGACACACCAAGAGTGTTCGTATAGACATACCGACGGTGCCTGCTGATGTTTTTCACTGTCTAGGTAAGAATGTTTAGAAATGTCGAGACAGCGGACGCATCTTACTGAATTAAATACTATAGAAAACAAAATCAATAAACACAATAATCAATACCAATAAAATCATCAATACACCTTTGTGTATAGTAGGTACGTGCGTGCATGTACGTGTAACCGCGGTGGAGGGGCGTTCATTTTAAAAATGGTTCATCTCAACTTACCTATTTTTTTTTTTTTTTTTTATGAGCCTAATGTGTCCCACTGCTGGGCAAAGGCCTCCCCCAATTTCCTCCAATCATCCCTATCTGGCGCGATATCTTTCCAGTTTTTGTTAAACTGGTCTAAGTCGTCGCGCCAGCGTTTCTTTGGTCTACCTCGGCGTCGAGTACCTCCGGGACACCATTCGGTGACGACCTTGGCCCACCTTTCATGACACATGCGATGCACGTGGCCCGCCCAATCCCATTTTAGTTTAGCAGCCTTAGTGCCTACGTCTGCAATGCCAGTTTTTGAGCTCAAAAACTACTTACCTATAATGTTTTTTTTTCAGTTTCTTTGGTAAATGATGATGATGAGTCAGTGGCAGTAAGAGATGTCACCATAAAGAGAGGAGATCGATGTTTTTGCGTTTGGCACTGTGAGTGCACCTGTCTCAGTAAGTTGTTTGTCTTATCATAATAAATTTGGACTTTATATCACGGACGGACATGACGGAGCGTTTATTAATTCATTCAATGTCCAAGCTTGGTTCTGCAGCACCGCCACATCATGCCGTAGATACTAGTATGAGCGTGTGTTGCAAGGTTGTGTAATGTGTAGTGTACCTTGCCCATGACACACTTCCTACTCTATTTTGGAATGTGCTATGACCAACTTGTTTTCCAAAAATATTTTTCAGTTTCACATTCTTTAAAATACGATTATTATTAGGTATAAGTATACTTATCCGATAATGCTAATACGTATTCGCTATTTCGGACTTGAAGCTTTGATTTTTATGGTTTGCGAAGAATTAGATTTAATTCCTACTATCTAAAAATTATTGGGACTTATTCAAACGATGAATGCGTACTTAGACTAGACATTGAATATTAGTAGGTACTTTAGTTAGAGTATAGACAAAGACTCCATTTTAGATGTGATTGTGCGGTGCACTGGGCAAGCGTTGACTTGAGGTTAACTTCACAGATATCAAATATATGCGCGATCTTGTTCTTGTCAGGTGAGGACCCAAAGCTCCTCTGCCGCGAGATGTCGGAGGCCGGTCAGATCGCGGCCGGGCTGTCCCTGCGCGAGCGGGCGCGGCGCGTGCGCAGCGTGTGTTACCACGACGATGTCTCCGTGGATATGCTGGTCACGGGGATCGGAATCATATTCATGCTTTTGTTCATGGGTAAAAACATGGTTTGGGAGTGAATGGTTTATAATGTACTTAGGCTGTATGGCTGTATCTGTATGTTAGTCATTGTACAGTTTGTATCTCTTGGTACAGTTTTTGCTCTTAGGTCCGGCCAGTCCAGCCCAGAGTAGGTAAATGTAATTGCATTGTTTAAATATAGTATAAACCAAAGCTGCGTACCGTTTTGCGGACAAGCTAAAGAAAGCTGTCTAAGGCTCTTTGTATTCCGAAACTTTTCTTTGGCTAACATCGAAATATTAGCCTTTGAAGTCAGCTAGAGAGCTTAAATTCCAAATTTTACTTTAGTTAGATCCACTCTCAAGCAAGCCTCCTAACTAAGTCTTTTCTTATTTACATTACAATTTGTTCTAAATTCCTTTTTTGCTTGCAGGCCTATTGAAAGCAGTCATAGGTCTCGTGAATAGGTCTGTTGGTCAGTTTGGGTTGAACAAGATCGTGCAATTGCCGCGACCGATAACTCGTTACTATGAGAGGAGTCTGACCGACTGTCCGGTGGTGTACGACGGGGAAGGGTGGCCGGTGCACCCGCTCACACGCCGGAGGACCGTGAGATGCATCGGCTTGTATGTTTATTTAATTATCAAATCAAATCACTTTATTGTTCACATGTATACAATATAGGTCTTATAAAACTAGGTGAGATCAACATGGACCCTGTTAGGGCACTACAAAGAATAAGACTTGAATGTATTCACTGCCATAGTTAAAAACATAAATATTGGTGGACTATTTACACACCAACACTTAGCCTAGCCTTGGTAGGTAGGTACCTAATCTTGGGTCCAATCAAGTTGGCCACCCCTGCACTACATCATCACCACTACGTAATGGGGAGATCTACGCTATTTATATAACCTCGTAAAAATAATACTCTGCGTCTCGTTCAGCTAAATTTTATTCCAGGTATATGGAGTTTGTTCTAAACGTAATGTTCTTCGTCATTTTACCATGCGTAATGTTTTGTGAATTTACTAAGGAAATTTACAACCGTTGTATAAAACTCGATGCCAATAAATGGATGCCAAAAAGTGATATGGAGCAGAAGATCTACAGCTCTCATGATATTCAAGTAATTATTAGATTTAGTAAATTAAGCCAGGTTTTAGCTGGCTTTACAAAAGCACCTAGTATTCTATCAGAGATTGTAACGCTTCAGTAGTGTGAAAAACGGCTTGCGTAACCCGGCTACGGTGTAGGTAACTCGCCTACGCTACTGCAAAGGTCGGTAGGTACCTACAATAAGTATGTATATATTATTACAGCCACCCCTAGCGAAGTTACACCACAGTCCTACCTAGATTTTTAGATAACAGTGAGGAATTGCACTCATGCTCGTCAAAATGTATCATACCATGCAATTATTGCTTTAGAAATAATTAAATAACAACCTAATCTAAATTAATAGAAAGCATTAAAGTTCAATTCCTTACTGTTTGTAGAGTAAGAGCTTGGAAACGTCGAGCCGCCGCCGGCGCCATCACCGCCGACTAAAGAGATGGATGACAGAGGAAGCACAGGATCTTGCATCCAAAGTTATGTTAGGGGGACTTGAGAAGAAAACGGCTGTATGAATATAATATTATTAAAGCTATCTAGATTTAAGTAATTGAATTGGTATATTACCTAGTTTCCATGCCATTGAAATTCCATGTAGCTAATTGAATTTACCGACTTAGGTAGGTATATAAAATGTCAAGAGTTCACAAAAAGATAATATTTATTTATTACAATTTTCACAAGAAACTAATACTTCTATAATTAATATAAGTACATACATATCTACCTATTACGTAAATATAAAACCAGTCCCTAAAGATGAAGACAAATATCGTGAGGAAACCGGCATGTTTTGAGACCTTTTTAATTTTTGAAGGATCGATTTCCAATTTTCCCAGACAGAAAAAAGATTGCATAGATATTTTATCAGTTTCTTCCGTGTTATATGACTCTGTAGCATTGATTACAGTTGCAGCCGCTACTGCACGAAGAGTTCTGTCGGTGCGGCAATCGCGTGCTCCACCACTCGTGCCTTGACGCGGCGGACTCCGAGGGCGACGAGACGGAATACGTGCTTATGCAGATTCAGAAGAGCAAAGAGTCATTGGCTGTAAGTAGTCGAGAATACTGAATAGAGTGTAGTCGGGAGGAGTTAGCGATCCACCAAGTTCCGGCGCTTTGGAGTTTAATCGTAGGTAATATACCTACTTAAATAAGTAGGTAATAACGTATCCTTTGAAACGTTGAAAGCTTATCAAGTCCAATATAAATATGTACGTGAGTAATTCCAGTTGTAATGAAAAAAGGAGTGAGGCCAAAACTTTAAATGTGAAATACCTTCCTAGGAAATAATATAATTAAGTAGGTAGGAAGCCTAATCAAAAAATCAAGATTCTTCATTAGTTAAGAGTATATACCATTTTTATAGTAGATGGTTTTAGGAAAGCCCATACTGAATTTTATTTTTGTTTCAGAAAAATCAAAGAAAGCTTTGTGCTGAAAAATGAAAAGTATCTTGAAGAGAAATTACTTCACATTGTGTACCTACCTACCTTATCTACTTACGTATTTTCTACTAATGAATTCTTCTCGTGTATAAGATAATTAAAATAAGAGTGAGTAAATAGGTGGGCTTAAATATTATAAATTCGATGCTACGATTTGTTTACTTACTCAGTAGGCGAAGTATGTGTGAAGAAGAATATATACTTAATTATTATTTTTCTGTTTTCCTCAAAAAAACAGATTTGCTATCTATTTGGATTAAGTAGGTACTAAGTTATTACAGCTGAATGGCAAAAAATCTCAAAACACATTTTTTGCAGTTAGTGACTTCTTGCTCTACACCGACGAAATGTCCTTTCTCTGGAAATCCCAATAAAATAGTTCAACGCCAACTTTCGACTTATTTTGGTACATGTATTTGGGCATTGATGATTTAGGTACATATTCACATGCTATTTCGAGCTGTCTCGCAGCTCAATTCAGGTAGGGTAGGTACCGTACGTCTAGTTAAGGACCTACCTACAATTTAACTAACCTCCGAATATATAAAATAAATACATAAATATTGCTGGACAATTTAGGTACATAACGACATCTAGCCCCGTGGTAAGCTCGCTGCTTGTGTAACGGGTGCTAAGATTTCTGATATAGGTACCTGTCTAATATTATTACCTAACTAATAGATTACAAAATAAAAAAGTGCCAATAGTTTCCTACCTTCAAAAATGACTGACACTGACATATTTTGTAAACTGGCCAGTGTTGCCATTGATACGGCAATTGCCGTATTATACGGCAATCCACGTTTTATTTTCAGCAAATACGGCATACGGCAGGACTCTCATTGCCGTATCACAATATACGGCAATTGGCTGTAAGTGAAACGAAAGTGAAACTAAACGTTTTTCACTAGCGTAATAAATGAACACAGCCGAGGAAATCCTGACTTTTCCTGACTATAAACATAAGGTCATATTTTTAGCGGATTTACACTGTAAGCGCGTTAGTAGACTAACTAGGTCTGAAGTCTCGCTCAGTTTGCATAGGCTAGAAAGAGATGCCTTCTGTTCAACGCAATCCGAAATGAACTTTATTGCACAGTTTACTGGCTTCACCATTCGCTGACAAGACACAAATGTTGTATAGTCTCATAATTAAATACCTCCGTAGGGATTAGCCAATTTATTTATGTATACTTATTGAATTAAGAAATTTTTTGTTTTGGTATAAGAATTGTTAAGTTTTGTTAATTTAAGTTAATTCCTATTATTATGTTTTTCCGATAAGGCGATGTGGTCGCTCAGCGACAAAGCCTTGTTCTAGTAATTAAATAAAAAAAAAACTTTATTGCGTTGCATTTAGAATCTAAAATGTCTTTTTCAGAAAGATAGGCCAGAAAATCCATTATTTTGACCAAAACCCCATATCGTGCCATCTCTCTCGCTCTTTTTTTGACTTTATTCTACTGAAATACGGCAATTTTAATTTTTTTCCCTAAAATACGGCAATCCAGACTGTGACATACGGCAGCTCAACTTTTTACGATAGCAACACTGAAACTGGCGGAAACGCCAAACAGCTGACTTAACTTGCTTGCTTGTCTTCTGTTCTGTCTGTCGCCAAGAATGCGTAAAACACGACTGGGATTCTGTTTTCGGGTTTGCTTTGTTAGACATTATCTTATCAAGTAAATAGAAAGTTATCAGTGCCGTCTTATAACTAAGGTATGCGTTTAGTATTCAGATCGCTTTTTACGTTTAGGAAGGCCCTTCAACCACACATACCAATTCAGTTGAAACATCCATTTACAACAGGTAAGACCGCTCCGCTCGCTCGCAACTCGTAAATGATTTTTATTATCGATTTAAAAATAAGGAAGGTCTTGCATAGTGTTCTATTTCTATTTTCGTCTCGTGTCTGTCTATAAACATTCGTATTCGTACTTTGTCGTTTTAGCGCTTGTTTGGAGAGCCATGGAGGATAAAGAAGCTTTGAAAAAGCGCCTGACGGCACTCCAATATCATGTTACACAAGAAGCTGGAACGGAGAGACCATTTACGGGTATGTTACTGGATTCTGCTTTTATTAGAATATCAGTTTAAAATGGGTATTTCCTAAAGCTAATACCTATTCTATGGGTGTTTTTCTTACAGGATGCTACAATAAATTGTATGATGAAGGAATGTATGTTTGTGTAGTATGTAGACAAGACCTATTTACCTCAAAATCCAAATATGACTCTGGTTGTGGCTGGCCTGCATTTAATGATGTACTTGCTAAAGAGAAAGTGACACTACATAAGGATGCCAGTGCAGGTATGATAAAATAAATCTAGAAAAATTAACAGTTCATAATTTTCAAAGCATGAATACCTATCTAATAATAGAACTATGACATGAAGTTCTGATATTTTGATTATAGAATACATAACTAAAACCTAATGAACTCATGTAATAATATTAATTACGCCATATAATATTTTTCGAAAGCCTATGCAACTAATAAAGTCGTTTTCTA
Source organism: Chloroclystis v-ata (assembly GCA_963691955.1). Lineage (NCBI taxonomy): Eukaryota > Metazoa > Arthropoda > Insecta > Lepidoptera > Geometridae > Chloroclystis > Chloroclystis v-ata. Next base: position 12,966,287 of record OY829905.1, read on the forward strand.
ATAATACTGTCATAACTTTCATATATTTAGAGTTAGTTCAATATCATTTATTGAAAACATGATTACAAACTATGTGTGTGAATGAAAAAAATATGATAAATGTTGGGTCACATTTATCTTGATTTCTTATCAGAAACAAATAAAACTCTCAAAAGATGATGTGGCTATTTTTATGTATATCATTGTGTTCATTTCATCTTATCTCTCATCATTACACATCACACACAATTCTTGCCTTGATATATTGCATTGAATATTCACAGCACAATGTTACTGCCATATAAAGAATACCATTCTCACCAACCTTACAAGCACATTGTTGTGATCACTGCTAACCTTGAACTTGATAGAATAATCTGATACCAGCTACTGGCTAGCCAGTAATATGTACCTTGATTTAAATCATTGCACACTGCTAAGTCAAGCAAGGCAATGTCCATTCTTACCCTCTTCTGCATGAATATTAATTATTGTACCACACTAAGTAAGTAGGTACCAAGTAACTACCTTATAAAATAATCTATGTACTTATTATTTTTATCTAGTTTATTTAACTTAACTTCCAAATATCCTGTTTTAACTTAGACATGTTTTTTTTTTGCATAAGGAAATTATTGTTCCTTGGTGGGATGTTAAATAAAAGATGTCCCAAAGAAATATATTTTGTTGTATGGCTGCAATGTATGTTCTGTGGTGTTGGGATCTGGTGCTAATATATATTTTATCTTTTTTTTCTGTCTTCCCCAACCTTTTGACCACCTTCCACAAAACTCCTGATACTCCACGAAAACGTAAGTTGGGCGTCACTTGGTATTGTATCTATTTTGGTATGCTTTATCTATGTATTTGGAACTTTACAACAAATTTACGCAATTTCATTACAATGTGCACTAAATAACACTGTTAAAAATTATTGATTACATTATCATGTTTTGCAAATAATGGATTTCACTTCTTTGGTTGAATGGCCACGTACAATACACAAATGATCACACAATTCTTTAACCATGTGGCCGTAACATTGGGCTTCTGTGTCGCTAACAAAACTGCCTCTTTGTTATCTCACTGTACTGTACCTAACCTCGTGGAATGCGCATGTCTATTAATTTGCATTTGTCCTCCCGCACCCTGTCCGTCCCGTCCCGTCCCTGCTCGGATGGCTGCCGGCGCCGCGTCTGGTGATCCACCGCTGCGACGCTGACGCCGAACAATCAAACACCATCACAACACGAACTACGGCAATGGAATCGGTTACCAAATGAACATTATCATTCATTTCAATTTGTACATAATGTCTTGGTGAATGGACTTGGTTAATGTGAAGTTGGTGCAAATATATTACTGGTTTTAACACGGCCAGGTTTGGTGCGAACCGAGGTGCGATGCTCGAAGTGCGCCGCGCACCTCGGCCACGTGTTCGATGACGGCCCGGCGCCGAGTCGGAAGCGCTTTTGTATTAACTCTGCCTCATTGGACTTCATACCGGCGGAGGAACGGAAGGATTAGTAAACAAGAAATAACCAAGATGAATGAATCATACACATAAATAAAACTATATTTTTAGTAACGCGCTGTAGAGTTAAGTGTATGAATTTCTAATATTTTTTAGAGTTATCTACACCACCATAGTTTATCTTTCATCTTAAACTATCATGGATGAACAATAAGGTGAGCCATTTAATGTAGGAACGTGGAAAGTATCCTAAATATATCCATTTAAAATGTTTCTTTTTCAAGTTGATTATAATTATGATTATTACTAATTATTATGTAATGTCCATTCATTGAATACTTTACTACTGACTGTATGTATTTATTACAATAATTTCGATAGTTATAAGTCTGGCTGCGATAACAATGCGTTTTGGACACATGTCAGTTTGACACGTTAGTGATGGGCACAACATAATGAGTTCGTAACCGTTTCTCCAAAATAAACCGCCGCGTTATTTTTAAGATTATTTTCGTTTTAAATTGGCGGAATCATTTAATATTTATATTTTAGTAATTTAAGTGGAAACCGACTGTTTTAGCGTCACAAAATGACGTCCCATAACGCCATTTGGGTTTATTATTTTAAAAATAAATTTAAAAATGCTACTTTCTTTCGCGCGTTCGGTTTGATCGTAGTTTTATTTTTATATTCATTAAAATTTTATAGTCCATTATTTTCAAATTCTTAAACGAATTATTTTTTAAATATAACTGTAACAGATAACGATACTGTTGTTTCCTGTTAATTTTAGCACAGCACTACCTACAAATATAAAGCACTGACATAACCTTGTAATAGCGCAATATAGATTAAGAAAAATATTGTTTACCAAGTTATTTTACACTCAGTTTGCCACAAAATTATTAGATTCATTGATTATTGATATAATAATGTAGATTCAAAGCTCATCAATTGTTAAAACGGTAAACAAAGAGCAAAACTATTTTTATCGTAACTGCAACGCCATTACAAAGTTACGTTGTCGATTCAATCGCAATGTGTCAGGAACGCAAAGTCTCGACGGCCATGGTATACCTGTTACCTTTTCTGTTTAGAGACCATAAAAAGAAGGTAATGTTTTTTTCTGTGGTTTCTACAAATCCTTTGTTAATTTATTATTTTTGTTATCGTATCTTAAAGCCAACTAGTACAACTTCATTTAGTTTTGACATTGTGCCAACCAATGTATCTTATTTATTTAGTCATGTCTAAGTACTTATAAATAAATATTTTTGACACTTTATGCTGTATCATTTATTTGCCACTAGGAACCGGTAGAGTAGGCATGTTAACATTACAATAATTCGTAATTTGCAATTTAGGTAATTTCGGAATACGAGAAAACTGGCCATTGCTGTCCAATTTTTACATATTTCTATAACGTAAGTTCTTAAACCTTCGTAAATAAGTGGACTTGCTGACACATCTTTTTAAGTTGGTGCATGTAATTTCTGAAATAGTCAACCAAACATACTCTTCAGGCAGCAGTTTATCTCAAATGTAATGTTACCCTGATGTGCGTAATGTATGCCATATACGTCTTATTTCTGATAAAAGAACTACGGTTGAATTTGATATAATTAAACTTAAATTAAATACAATCAGGTCTACGCAAACTTTATATGGAAACGGAAACAAATTCGATCGCCGAAACCCGACCCATGTCCGTTGGTATGAAATGAAACTAGGTACGTCATGGTGAGTCTTTTTATTATAGTATGGTTGTAATTTACATGCAGTCGCTCAAACATGGCACTGGTGTCTTACAACTGTCGAAATCAAGAAAAATGATCTAATCAACCGTCTTGCTTTGTAAATTATTACAATAAAACCATAAACTGTAACTTAGAAACTACTGCAGTTATTAGTTACTTTCTCAATATCATTCTAATGCATACTCAAAATTCATTTTCATGATCACATTGTAGTTTATACATCTCTAATTACTTTATTAGATACTGAATAATTTTGTTGAAGCTCTCTTGCTGATTAGCTACTGTTCTAAATATTGCACGATTTGTAGATGGTTGGTGCTGTTATGTTTCACATAAAAGGCATATAATGTATGGTATAATGTAGAAAGTTATTAGGCCGAAAACACATTATTCCTTAAATTATTCATATTATCCTGCAAAAAATATTAATAATACATTGATTTGTGTACATATTTTTGTTGCACTGTTTTCCTAACTCAATAATAAAACTGCACCAACCTCCGGAACTGCATTGAATCTACATAGCATTAAATTGGTCACTTTATATATTGTCAATGAGTAGATCTACTCTAACCTGTGTCTGTACACTATACAGGAGACGAGCGCCTAAAGCCCGCATTATCACTTCATCACAACTTTTATATAACACTCTTAACAACCACGCTACTTACATTCACTCGCTTAAAATAAGTGAATACACAAAAAATATTAAACCAATTTAATAACAGCATCTATTGGCACAACCTAATAGTAAAAGCAGAGAGTCAACTCATAAATACTTCAATAACACAATCATCAGTTATATATTAAGCAACCTAGTCAAACTACAATTATGTCATAAACGGTAATGATTATCATCCATTATCTACTAAGTAAAGCAATTACTGTTTTTATTATAACCACATAAAGTCATCTTAAGCTAAGTATATGTATTAATTATATTGTTTCAGTTATTATTTTATAGTTACTTTTGTCAAGCTATTTTTGTGCCTTTGTGAACCTATTGAAATATAATATATTTTCCGAGTTGCAGAATAATGCGATTTATGAATACTTTATATAGACTTTATAAACTTAATACTACGTAAATGCTTTTTATATCAACAAAATTAAAATTACATATTTCGTCACAAACGTTAAAAATAGCCAGAAATTGTAAACAAAAATACAAAGATTGTTGTTTATAAATATTATTGACTGATTAATTGCATCGTTATAAAAATAACAAATTATAATACGTATTTGATTAAAATCAGAAGCAAAAAGCCATTAAATAAATTAACAATTCATATACACGAACATTGAAAGCAAGTTGAATAAGCAGCGTCATAACGTACGATTAACATAAGTAATACATTCATAATAATAATGTTATTAAATTAAATGTCGATACAATTTGTACCATTAAATCATCTAAAATCTTAAAATAATAATAATATTATATATAGGAATACGCATATAATGTATAAAATGATCAACAACCATACATCGTCATTCGTTCAATTTTGTCTAACTTCATGATAGATCGTAATCGTATTAACGTGACGCACCAAGGACTAAGCAAGGCACAGCAGCTTGTTAGACGCGTTCCGATCACGTGACTCGTTTGTCCTCCGCCGCGGCAGCGACCGGCCGACGACATCGCTCTATTGATGTGTCCGTGCCCTCGTTTCTCTACTAACTACCATCACAGTGAGTAAGCTGAGTAGGTAGGTACTAACGTAACGCACTACGTTACCCTATTTACAATGATGCCTAAATAACTGCCAGTCTTCGTTCGCAGCTAAATATTTCGTAACATTCCATAACTCGTACCTAACGTCTAATCTATATTCTATTCAATTTCTTTACAATAGGACAGTCGAACGGCACACGTCAATAAGAGTCGCGTCGCTAAGTTATCATCACTACACGAGACTACGTTTATATTTAGTGGACTGCAATTTATATCATTCTCTTGTAAAAATACGATTATCTCTATTATAATCATTGGGCAGCCGTTTAAAGTCAAATATTGCTAATGTTTCGTCGTCCGTGATTCACATAATACTCGTTTGTTCATGACGGGAGATGTCTATATGTTCGAGTATGTAGAGTATAGTAACGGAGAGTACATAGTTCGTACAACTGACGTAGGCACTAGGAGGGCGCTAGGGGCGCGCCGGGGGCCGCCGCTAATGGCCCTTTGCGGCCTCTTTGGCCGCCATGATGAGGGGCGTCAGGGACGCGAGGGGTCGCGCCATTTTTAGGAACGGGTGCTGAAACAAATATACCGTAATCAATCATTTTATTAAAAACCAAATAAACTTTAAATAATTAGAATTTGCACATGCTCGAGACCTACTTTTGAACAAAAATTTGAAACTGCAAACTATTTGATTTTGTCTTGATGATACATTTAGTTTTTCATACCACTGTTGAATATATTTTTTTCTCTATTCTCTATAAATCTATCTAAATCTAAATAATCTCAATAAATGAAAGTTACCTTGAGTAGGTCGAGTGCAGTGGCGCGCCTCTCCACGTCTACTTCGAGGCACTGGTCGAGGAAGTCTTGGAACACGGTACTTAGTTTCTCCTTGTCCTTTATGTCTGGTTTGCCGTTCGTCGCAATAAGGTACAGCGCTCGAAGCGGGTTCTCGTTTAGGTAAGGTGGCTCACCTTCAATCATCTCTATAGCCATAATACCCAAAGACCAGACATCCACCTGAAAATAATAAATTAGCGTATATTGTTAGACCTGTTTGTTTCACAATATACTCATAGCATAAGTTGCAAAAGTTTATAGAATAAGTTGCATTTGGTAAGATATAGTGTAATAAAGTACCTTAGGGCCGTATTGTTTTCGCGTGACTACTTCGGGCGCCATCCAATATGGAGTTCCGACCATTGTCGTCCGCTTGTTTTGCTCTGGCGATATTTGCGCGCAGAAACCAAAGTCAGCTGAAATTAAAAGAAACGATTATATATTCATTTTTTTCTTGATAAATTAACGTTGGTATTGTTTTTCGAGAATTATCATAATATAACCAATATCAAAAAATAAAAAAATATTGCCGGACAATTCACACAGCAACAACTAGCCCCGTGTTGAGCTCAAGGCTTATGTCAGTGCACTGCGGACCGGCGAGCGGTCGTGATCCGTGTCCTTGCAGTGTCTTGATCCTGATGAAGTCCCACGTTCTGGGACGAAACGGTTGATCAATAGTCTACGTAAATAAGGTTCGTGTATTGCAAGTTTATCTCAATATGAACTTGTGTTACGTGTGCTAGATTTCTGATATACTTAATATAATATTACAATACATACATATATGTAAAGATATTTTAATCGTATAAATTTTGTTCCGAGGCGGGAATAGAACCAGCAGCCTCCTGCGTCGCAGGCAGACCTTCGCTCGCTGCGCCATAGAGGTCGTCAATAAGTCGAAGTCGTCGGACTCGATGACGTGATCGGTGTGCGTGCACTCACTCAGTTTGACCTGTCCGTCGAGCCCCAGCAGGATGTTGTCTGACTTGATGTCGCGGTGTATGACGTGGTTGGTGTGCAGGAAGTGCAGCGCCTGCAGCACCTCGCGGCAGACGGCGGCGATCTGTCCCTCGTCCATACACGTCTCCGTCACCACGTCCGTCAGCGACCCGCCCGCTAGGTACTCCATCACTACCCACAGCTCCTGTAAATTAAGTGTAATCTGTGTAATGTTATGATTAGGTATATGTATAAGTGCATGAGGTGGTTTGGCTAAAGAAATATATTTATTATCGTCATCACTCATCATCGTGTCAGCCGTTAGACGCCCACTGCTGGACATAGGTCCCCCTAATGATTTCCATTTATTGCGGTCGGACGCGACCTTCATCCACCGCAAGCCAACCGCTTTCACCAGATCACCTGTCCACCTTATTGGTGGACATCCGTCGCTGCGTTTGCCGATCTGTCTCTAGAACTTTTCGGCCCCATCGGCAATCTGTTTTGTTATATGGCCTGCCCATTACCACTTCAAAGAGCTAATCCGCTGGACTATGTCGGTGACTCGCGTTCTTCTACGTATCTCCTCATTTCTGATTCGATCCCGTACAGAAACCCTGAGCATAGCTCTTTGAGCGACTCTGAGCCTGTTCATGAGACCGATGGTGTAACACCACCAGGCGATCGCGAAATTAATCAAACAAATTTTAAATATAACTGACCTCGTTAACAAGATAGCTGTCGAGGTAGTTGACGACGTTGTTGTGCTTGTTCTCCCGCATGACGAGGATCTCGTTGATGATGAGCTCCTTCTTGGGCTGCTGGCTCAGGTTCATCTGCTTGATGGCCACCTCCATGCCCGTCGACGTCTCGATGGCGGTGTACACGGTGCCTGACGCTCTATACATCAAATAATCAAATATTTCATTAATTTGCCTTCCAAAAACTGTAATGACATAAGATAAATTATCTAAATACATTTTATTACTCTATCTCTTTAAATGGTAAAGTCAAGTCTTATTAAATATTTTTGGGCAAATTCATATGGCACCATATAGCCCCCTAACAAGCTCGGAACTTATGTTAGTTGCATTGGATATCTGATAAACTTATTTTATCATTTAATTTCAACAAAAAGTTACTCACCCTTGGCCAATTTTCTCCATTTTCGTATATTTCCTATTGGGATCACCCACACTAACAATAGTTCTTAGTTTTTCTAATATTTCTTCATCAGTCATTTTCTTTTTCCTCTGCTGCTGTCCTGTTGATCTACTTCTGTAAAATGAAGGTAAATAAAATTATAATATTTTAATAATTTTGTAAAAAATAATTACATAGATTCGTTATAATGGCTAAACTCCGTAGCTTTAATCACAATACTATTTTGCATTTCATTATATTTCACGCTATTCAGCGAGAAAGTGTGGTAGAGAAGTGGTAGAAGAAGTTGTTATTACCAGTTATAGGTAAGTTAAGTTTTGGTCAAATTATTCAGGGTAACATAATCTACACTTGGCCAGTGTGGTGAATTAAGGTCTAATTTCTCTCGCCAACAGAGAAATTCCAAAAATAAGGTGCATGTTAGTTAAAGGTAAATTATAACCGAACATATAGTAAAGGCATCCTTCCTTACCCAGTCTCTGTGGTGGGTGGCGCGCCGTTGGCGGGCGGCGGCGCGGCGGGGTGCGGCGCGTGCGGGGCGGGGTGCGGGGCGTGCGGGGCGTGCGGCGGCGGCGTGTGCGGACCGCCGCCCGCCGCGGGGTTCTTGTTGCGGTCCAGCGCGCCGCTGCCCACTTCTGATCGACTGCATATCTGGCAGATAACAGACCATTGAAATCATACAAAAAAATTTAATATTATTTTTACCCATTATGGTTTTTAACTATATTTGAAAATGAAACGGCTAACATACCCTGATTTAAATGTTTTGAGTTTTCCGATATTTCGACACTGTCGCAAGCGCCATGTTCACGGACAGACTGATATCATGAACATGATGAATATCGGAAAACTCAAAAACATTTATAATCACTTTATTTATTTTTATTAAAAATTAAATAAGCTTGAAAGCTTGAATATTGGGTTTATTTATACTATAGTTTTCGTTTATATTTTCTCTCAAATCTATATCTCATCATTAAGCTTTATAATATTAGTATAGATAAAATAAACATAAATGCAAAAAAATATTGGTTTCAATTCAATATACTTTGCCACAATACACAGGAGCCCTTAACCTTTTCTGTGTTCCAGGTAGATGTAATAAAAGGGGAGAAAAGGTCCCGGAAAAACCCGCGACTCACGAACGATATGACTCATTGTAAATTGTGGTCTAAACACGAATTCCAAATCAGTTATAGCAACTCCTTTCAGGCGAATCATTTTTCTCGATTTATTCGTAAAACATGCAAGACTATAACGGGAAATTCGTTTTTGCATTAAGTTTAAGGTAAGAATATCACCACAAGCTTCACGCACGTTATATGACAGATATTTGTACTTATTAGTAGTTTATCTGGCAGATTAGTTACGGATAGGTTTTATCCGTAACAGTTGAAACTGGTCCTTTAGTTGACTTACAGAATGTGTGGTGAGCGCGGGATGCGGGACGTGCGGCGGCGACGCGGGCGCGGGCGCGGGCCGGGGGGGAGGCGCTTCTTCTTCTTCTATCGGCTTTGTATACTGAAAACATAGTCATAACTTAGTATACTCATACTATAAACTAACAGAGAAAACCCAGGAAACTTTCGCTCTTCAAACGAATATCCTGGGATTATTAATTACCAAAATAAAATAGTACATTTAATTTAAAAAATCTATTGCAATATAAAATATGATAATTCCCATCAGAGACTAGTATACCACCTACGCTTGAATATGTAAGTAAATTGGAGGAAATTGCATCATTACTCCAACAAGACTAGACTCAGATAATAGCCAATTATGTACTTACATTACTTTTGATTGTAACATTTTTAAGGCACGCAAAAGCAGTGGGTGGGATGCAATTGGAAAGTAGTCAATATCTTACAATGCTCTTAGTGCGGTCAGGCCTTGAAGGCGGCGGGGGCGGCGGCTCGGGGTGCTCCGTGTCCGTAGGCGTGGATGACGACGGACTACTCGACGATACTCGGGAAACAGAAGAACCTATTCACAAAAAAATAGTATCAAATATCATCTTTAATACTTTAAGCCTAAGGAATATCCCTGTGTATTGGGAGCATGCCAAAATTACATTGATTATAGACAAAGCGCTCTTACGCACTAGCGGCTAACCGCGGGGGCGGCTAACCGCGCGGCTAGCCGCTTTTCCAGTTTAATATGCAACCGCTTATGATTGTACGCACTAAACCGCCACAAAATTTCAACCGCGGCGGTTGAATGGAGTGACGCGGCCCGCTTCGCGGCTAGCCGCCATCTTGTGTATACGCACTGGCGGTTAGTTTGCGGCGAGCCGAGGTGAAGTATGCACGTGTTTTCAGTTGCGCAGCCATGAACTTCGACACAGAGAAATTCATTGTTGAAATTCAACAACGAGAAGCTATTTGGAATTGTGAAACACTCATTCTAACATAGCCGAAAAATTTATCTTGATGCTTCTTCAGTTCTTGAAAACAACTTGCGAACTGGCCAAATTCTTTGCGTGTTTCTAGTAAAGGATGAATCCAGTATCTTTTTTTATTTTTCTTTCGTTGTTTTCGGGAGTAAAAATAAATAACACAAGCTATCTCGACGGCGTCCATTTTGTTTATGAGCCACGCGCCTTCGAGCGGTCCAACCGCTTAACGCGGTTTCATCGCGGCTGACCGCTATGGCGGCTAACCGCGAAGAAACCGCGTTAAGCGGTTGGACCGCTCGAGTCTAACCGCCTAGCGGCCAACCGCTAGTGCGTAAGGTCCTAAACAGGAAGGAGTGGGTGGCAGACTTTCCACCAGAATTTATAAGAAACATTAAGTATGTCAGCTGAAATCTTAAAGAATTATTACAAGAGTAATACAATAGTGTATAATAGTAGTAGAGTAGCAAACCTGAATGTGTAGTGTGCATCTGCGCTGATGTCATGTACTTGGAAGGTGGGGGTTGTGTGGCCGATGCATCATACCATTTTAACACATCCAAAACTGCCTGGGGGTTGTTCTTCTGTTCTTGCTTACTAATGTTTGCAGCCATCAACAGCCTCGCCCACGCTTCAGGCATACCCTGGTAGACAAAAAAGTAATATAAGATATTTTTCTAACATAAATTAGTAACAATACATGCCAACCCAGCTAAGCATATGCATTCACATTGATCTTGCAAACTATTTATAATGTAGCACACTAAATGTTTAAAGCTTATATTACATACTTATAGTATAAATAGTAAAGATAAAATATATTAATTTTGGAAAAAAACAGCTAAATGTTATCTCAAAGTTGGATGAAAACAATGGCCTATCTATACATTCTAGAAAGTCACATTATAATTCCTTCTTTAATTAAATCATAAACATGCCTTAGAAATGTTTTGTTATATCAATTAAATATTGAAAATAGTATTATCTATAGACAGCAGCAGGCTTTTATTTTCACTGGAAGTCATAGAAGAGAAAACTAATGGAAATTACATGATAACCCAAGCCTTTACTTACTGTCATAGGCAGCTTGAAACAAAAGCGGTAATACTTGGAAATCCATTAAATGGTTACTGTCTCAAAATACTCAAACACCTCTATAATCTATCCACTAAGATTATAATTAGGTTACATTTTGTATTCAAGTCAAGTAACATGCGCCATACATACACAGTATGACTTTTACTTATTCCTACTGTTATGTTCTACTGTTGTTGTACTTTTTCTACTTTAATACTTTTGCTTTCATGCTGTTTTATCTAGTTGATGTACTAATTATTTGAAACAATTAAGATTCTCCGATTCAACAAGCTAAGATAAACAGAGATACTTGTCAAGTGTCAACTCACGGACAATTCATTGGATTGTTAACCAGAATATTACTAGAGTAATTCTGATAAGCCGCTTCTCAAAGGAAGCAAAGCAAAAGCTAAAGGCAATATAAGCTTCATTTATGATGCTGTTTTGGAAAAACCAAATATTTTAGAGGATTTTGTAATAATTAATATTAGAATTCCTTAGTGCAGGTATTGTTTAACTTTGTGAGTCTACTAGATATGAGAGACTTATCCATATAACTTCTAAACAGGTTATGTTGCTTAGACTCACATGCAAGTTAGATTTTTTATCTAAGGAACTATTTCTCATGCAAGTTTTAAACCTCTTCATAATATTAGGACAATGTTAAGTGTACTTACAGTAAATTCGCCTGTGATAGCATCAAAGCCCACATGAACAGTATGTTCGAAATTTGTTGGATAGCTAATATTGGGTTTATCATTATGAGTTGTAGTTTTGGACCCTTTAATTTTTGCCTTCAAAGTTTTCTTTTTTCTATCCCCAGCATCATCAGGTTCTGAAATAAAATTTAAATATATGAATGTTTCCAAGGTCCTATTAAGGTGCAGTCAAATCAATGGACATCTATTGTTTGATGGTGCTAATAGAGACTAGGTAAGTACCCAATTAAGGCACAGCCATTCATTGATATTATATTTATGATTCCTATTGTTTACTGGGTTTTAAATAAAAGACTTTAATTAAGTCAGAATGTATACTGTACCTTTAGGAAGAGGCCTCATGTCGACCGAGGCGACAGAGTCAACTCTGTCTGTATTTCTATTACTTGTAAGGCGCACTGGCGGCGCCGGTGGCTTATCTTCATCACTAGACATTGTTGTTTCTAACTTGAAGATATCAGAATAGTTATCTCACTAAAAGCAAAATAATACAAATTTATACACAACACAAAATAAATCAACATGAAATCTTCTACTATCAAAGTAGCAAATCGAAAGGTTCCACTGTATACGTAGATATAGCTCAAAATAAAGTCATATCTTTGAATAGCTCAAGTTAGATGTTTCGGGAGAGAGGTGTTTTTTAAAATAAAACATAAGAATACCACAATATTACTCATGGACGCGCCCCGCAAAGGTTTGCGACTTCGACAAAAAGATCAGCTAACAAGGTATTAACTTACACGTCTTTTGAATGATGGCCGCTATTTGAACCACTAATACATAAGTCTGTATCACATTTCAGTAAATTATTGTTGCTATCGAGTCTTTCTTCATTAGAAATTATTAATTTGTTCATTCACACACATGAAACGATAGCAATGATACAGAGGAGCCGCCATTACACCAATTAGTAGTGTTGCTCCTATCCTTCCTATCCTAAGAAGCATGTCACATACGTTTCATCGACTATTTACAAAGTTGAGTCAAGTGTCAATTAATGTAAAACTTAAAATTGAGTTTACCAAAATTTCAGTACGTCTTTGTAAAAATTAAAGAATTCTTAATTTCGATTATTAATTGAAATTCTATTTAAAAACTAATTTAAAATCTTTAAAGTTTTAATTTTATAGTTCTAGAAAATATTAATATGATAGTTAAGTCGAGTAGAAAGTAAACTAAACTAAAGAACGACACTAGTTGACAATGTCAATGTGTTTATACTGTCAATTTGATAGATGACATAGGTGAGAGGGTTTCCCGCTCGATTCACTTTGCGTTACATTAAAACATTTTAAAGATGTACCTATCTATTTTTTTTAGTAAAACTATTGAATAATTATTTATTTGATTATTGTATTACACAGGAATAATTATAAATTACATAATTTGTTGGCTACTCTATCCCATATAATAAATAAAAATGGGGCATAAAATAAAAATACCTTTGCCCAGCAATGGGACGGGACAGTATGGCTTATTAATTCTAATATATAGTAAAGTATGTAAAGTGTAGTAATCATTATCATAATGGCATAAATAAACATTAATGATATAAATACAAAAGAAACGAAATTTCATCAACTTTTAGTTGGATATACTTCACAGGGTGGCTGCCGTGGCTATTGATATGGCTATTGTTTATAACTTTAAAATTTAATATTTTCTTTGCTGTTTTGATAATTTCAGTAAATAAAAACGTGTCTTGATTTAATGTGACATGGTTCATCCTCCCGATAAACAATAATGGACTCATCTTCAGGAGATTCCGTAAGTATATCATTTAGGTAACATGTTTCAAGATGATTATTTTGTAGTCTAATAGGTATAGGCTTGAACAAGTGTACCTACTTGTAGCCATCACTTTTTCAACATGCCGTTTGCTCAGCCTATTCCTGGGGCTACAGTGTGTATTCAGTTTAGTGACTCCATACCAGTCACAGGAAATTATCTACCTTCTTTGGCTATCACTTGAACTGGCGTACCAAATAGTTATAGTGCAGAAACAACGCACACTCTAGTGCTGATACGCTGCTATTCAGAATCATTTTGTTTGAGTAGAATAAATGTACAAAGGTAGTAAAAGTATAAATATAAATATGAATATAAATCAATGTATCTTTTGTTGGGAGTCCTTAAAATAAATAAATAAATAAATAAGTATTTGGAGAATTGATTGTCACAATGACAAACTCATCTTGACCTTCAGATTGCTAGTGATATTCTTGTGTATAATTTCTCAGTCTCCAACCAGATGCTCTGAATTGTCCTATAAATTATTCCTGTATAAAAATACTATGTTAGCCACTAGGTACTTTTTATTTTAACTAAACTAAATTTTTTCAGCAGCCAGGGTCAAAAAAGAACCCATTTGATGATCTAAACCGAGAGGAACTTATATCAAAATGTAAAGGATTACTTGTTATTGCTCAGAAAGCAAAACAAGCTAAAACAGGTTGGTTATTTATTACTTTATATCTATAAATAATCAATTAAATATTAGAAATTACCATTGCTTTACTCCAAAATAAATTACTTAACCTTTTATTTATCTTCTCTTTTCAGACCTACTGAGCGAAGTTGAAAGCTACAAGTTACAGCTTGAAAAATGTGAATCAGAAAAAAAACAAACTGAAGAAAATATTAATATTCTTCAAGAACTTGTGGAATCATTAACAACACAAAAATTAAACATCATAACTGAAGTGGACTCAGCGAAAAGTAAAATTAAATCACTATCTGTACAATGCAAAACTTATGAAGATGAAATTAATAAATATAAAGCTGATTTAATAATAAAAGATCAAAATGAATCTGATGCATTGCAGAAGTTGTCTGATTTTGACAGTGAGCTCACATCATTCAAGAGACAAAATAAAAGGCTTACTGAAGAAAATGAACAACTAATCAATCAACTTACTGAAATAGAGGCCAAAACTGCGGAGTTCAATGAAATAGGATTAAAACAAAAAGAGCAGTTAGAATTATTGGAGCAGAATGTACTTAAAGGTTAATTTTATTGAGTTTATAATGTTTTCATTTTATATAGGATCATTATGAAAATATGTATAACTTTATTTCCTTGTTCCAGAAAAAGACTATAATGACAGTAATGAGTCTTTGAATAACACAGTTCAACAACTTAGAGATCAACTTAAAATTCAAGAAGAAGAAAGAATTAAACAATTTAAAGAATTTGAGGAAAAAGTCACTGAATTAACTATAACGTGTGAAACTGAGAAGAATAAAAGAGATAAAGTGAATGTTAAACTTAAAAGTTATAAGGATAAAATTTTAAAATGTGCTGCTTGTATCAATCAATTAAAAAACTCTCGATTTATTCTCACTAAGACAGTACAAGAATATTCTGAAAACATTCCTAAGTGGCAAAATGATATAATCAAAGCATCAAAGGTTTTGGATGAACAACTGAATTTATTGAAAAATGAAAATCTCTCATTAACAGATAAAGTCACAAAATTACAAGAAGAACTGAATAAATGTAAAATAATAAAGGAAGAAAAAGACAAGCATCATCAAATTGAGCAATCAGAAGCATTCAACAGTGAAAAAACTCTTCTAGAAGAGGAGATGGCAAAGTTAAACAATAAACTTGCTGATTATTCTAAATCCAATGAACACTTACAAGAAAATCTCAATTCACTTAAATTAAAATATGACAGTATTGTAGAAAGTGAATTACCAAAGCATTTAGCTGATAATAAATCTTTGAAACAAAAAATGTATGACAATGATAAAGCACATTCAGAAGAACGTGAAACATTGCTGAAGAATATAGCAGATTTGGAAACTGAGAAAGAAAAATTGAGTTCCTTAATACAAAATAATGATCAAGTTGAAAATCTAACATTCCAAATAAGAGCATTGGAAAGTGAAAAGTCTAGTTTACTAAAAGAAAAGCTTCATGTTAAAGATAACAATGTCGTGTTAGAAGACACAAATAAGAGATTAGTTGATCAGATATCAGGCATGGAAATCGAAATTCAAACAATGAAAACCAAGGTGGAAACATTGGTACAAGAAAAAATATCATTAGAAAACAAGTATAAAATGGATACTGAAGCTGAATTCAATTTACTAAAATGTAAAATTTTGAAGCAAGAAGAGCAGTTTAATTTAATGAAAAAGGAGTATGATGACATGCAGGATTTGAATAATTTATTGAAAGAAGAAGTAGAAACTCTGAAATTATCTCTTGAGCAACCTAAAGATGATTCCGACCAATCAGAGCTGAATGACTCTTTACAAACTGATATTGTTAAACTAGAAAATAAACTAGCTGCTTATAAACAAGAAAACTCATCTCTTTTATCTGAAATGAAAGAATCTCGTATTAAACTGAAAGAATATGACACAATTTTGGCAGAATACGATGACTCGAAATCAATGCTGATGAGTTACAAAAATGAGAACGCTGAATTGCTTCACGAAATGAAAGAAATAAATCAGGTCTTGAAAGAACGTGGCGAATCTATATCTAAGCAACAGAAAGCCATCACTGAAATGGAGAGGTTAATTGATACGTTGGAAAAAGATAGGAACATTGTCAATGAAGAAAAAATCGGATTACAAAATGAAATTGGTGTTCTACAAAATGAATTAAAAAATGCTAAACAAACCACAAATGATAATGTAGGAGTTTTAGAAAATACAATTAATGAAAAAGACAAGGCAGTTAAAGAATTAGCAGAAAGTGCTAATCTAATCGCTTCATTAAAAGATGAAATTGATAAATTAAAACAGACACCAACAGGTGAGACTGCTACTTATGAAATTGTGTGCATTTATGTAATTTTGTCATACTTAAAACCTAATTACTGATTTTTAGCTACAACTGAATTACCAAATGAAGACATGTCTACATCAACAATTTCTAAAGCTGAGGAATATTCACGAATGAAAGATTTAGATGAGACATTTGAAGAAAAGTGAGTTCGACAAAAGTTATACAACCTATAATTATTTTACCATACAGGTATTCTAATATACTTATACTAATTCTGTAATTTTGACTAAACAATTGTTTCTTTCAGGTATACAAAGCTCCGGATTTTTGCATTAAAACTGAAAAAGAAGTTGAATGAAACCACAGCTGCTCTCCAAAATACAGAACAAGACAAAGCAAAACTTGAAAAATTGCTCAGTGACCATGAAACGAAGCCTGTAACTGTGTCCGATATCCTTGCTAGTGCTAAAATAACCGACGAAAATGATTCAAATATTACTGAATTGAAAGATAAAGTTAATTCATTGACAGAAACATCTGAAAAGTTACTAAAAGAGTTAGAGCAAGTTAAAGGTATGGTATTACTTATATACATTATTGCAACCAATGCACGTTGTTACAGACAGAATACACTTATGTACTTTTTGTATTTCAGCTGATTTAAAATCCAAAAACCAAGAGTTAACTGCCGAAGTCGATGCACATAAAACCACAAAAGACAGCCTGGAAAAGACTAAACGCGATGCTAAAAAGAAAAATGTCTTAAGTCTTGAAATAGAGGACTATGAGAGATCACTGAAAGAGCTGTCTACTAAAATGGAAGAGAAGAAAAGAAAAATGGTTCAGGTAAGGTCTTTTAGGTAAAAGTTATTTCCTAGAACTGCAATTTGTACGTAAAAATAAAGTCATCTTTCTTGATTTAAGATTTCTTGTTTCTTTATAAAATTTATCCATTTAAAATGTCAATTGTATATTTCAGATGGAATCTACTATAGACACACAAGAAGGCACAATAACAGCTATGAAAACACAAATAAAACTTCTCGAAGAACAAATAAAATCAGAGGAGACACAGAATAGACTTACAAAAGAAGAATTGCAACAAGCAATAGAAGAAGGAAGAGATAAAGATAGTGTAATTCAAGCCAAGAATGGAATTATAAGTAAATTGGAACAGACTCTTGAAGATGAAAAGAGGAAGAATGAAGAGACCGACTTGGAAATGACAACGTTGATGAGTGATAAAGAGAAAATAATAATGAAGCTAGGTGAAGAGAAAACGGCACTTAACAATAAAGTAAAGAAACTAGAGTTCAAGTCTGCTGAACTCAGTGAAAACTTGAAGATCGTTAATATGGAGTTGGCCGATTTGAAAACTGAGTACACTAGTTATAAGGTTAGAGATACTTATCCTTGATTAGACTTCTAAATTTCGATGTTTTGAGGTTAAGAAATTTGGTAGACCAATTGATGATGCCTACTGATTGGTACAGTATTTATCATCTTCATTTCATTCTTCATTTTGCCTACTGATTGGTTCAGTATTCATCAACATTCTCAGTGAGAAATATTAACTGAAACGAAATTTTTCAGTCACGAACTAAATAATAATATACAGGCATGGTATATAAAATCATTGGTAATTTCTGATCAAAACGAATTGAACTATGACTGAATTTTACCACCAGGCGGAGAATTGGCTAGCTTTACTTAAATGTCTAACCAAATAATTGGCGACTTACTTAAATGTCTAACCAAATAACGTTTATTATATTTAATTAACAAATCTTTTTATATATACCAGGTGAGAGCCCAAGCTGTACTGCGACAGAACCAGACAGTGGACCACAGTCACGAAGAGCAACTAAAAGAAGAAGCGGCGGCATTAAGGGCGCAGATTGAATCCTTAACGATGAAGCTAAACTCTGCACAGTAAGATAAAGTATCATTTTGTAATCTTAAACTTCGCGCTACTACTGAATTCCGATAGACGCGGCGTTTTCTAGAAAAGAAATAACATAGTTCCTCGTACCTACTAATAACTAGCACATATCGTAACGTATTTAATAATATATGGAACAGTAATAGTAGTTATTATAGCAGTAACTCTTAGACCTCCTGTAGACTCCCCATGTAATATGATATGCTACATAAACTTATTTATTTACTCGTAGTAAGTCTTAAGTTTTTTATATCGCGATATTTGTGTAATCGTTGCCGAACTGGTCTAAGTTATCGCGCCAGCATTTTTGGTCCACTTCAAGTAAATCCGGGACTTCATTCAGTGACTAAAATACGGTTTCAATTAGGATTTATACACATATTTATTATAGAGTGTATGATTTCTAGGGAACAGATCACGGAGCAAGCTTCGGAAGTGGAGAGCGTGGTGCGGCGCGCTTCGGAAGCGTCGGGCGAGGCGGCGCGCGCGCAGCAGCGCACCGCGCGCCTGCTCGCCGACCTCACCGCGCTCTCACACCAGCTGGACACGGAGAGGACGCAGCATAAACTACAAGTAAACTAAAAATCTTATATAGGTATTAAAGAAAGTCGTGTTAGTTACACCGTTAATAACTCAAGAACGGCTGAATCGATTTGGCTGAAACTTGGTGGGGTGGCAGCTTAGAACCGGGAGAAGGACATATGGTACTTTTTACCGCGAGAAAATCTAACATAATGCGGGCGAAAAGCTAGTTATAAATATAAAACAGCATAAGCTACAAGTAAACACACAAAGTACAAATTAAGGAGCGTATGATTGGAGAGTCATACTTGACATTATATCAAGAATTAATGCTTCATATTAACTTCATATTTATTATTTTTCTTCATAAAAGTTCAATTAATTTGAGCGCACATTAAATTATTTAGCCAGTTTTCGAAAACATTATAATGTTCACTTACACTACTTATCAATAATTTTAATATCATTTTCAGACATCAACGCTTACCCAGTGCTACAAGACTCAAATCAGTGATCTAGAATCCAAGCTGCTTTCCGAAACTGAAAGCCATAAGAAGCAGTTAGCTTTGGCTCTAGAAAGTTCTAAAGTCGTCAAAGTAATACCAGATGACGCCAATCAGAACCCGTACCTGGTGCCAGTTATACCGAAGGACGACAGCGATGGAGAACTGGACATCAATGTGTCTATGATACCCAGAGAGGAGGGGGAGGTGAGTTAATCACAGCTCTATGGGCACGTTTTATATTATACCATAAGGACTAGAATGAATGAATGAACAGTTTATTGTACTTATAAAATAAAATAACAAAACTTAATACCGCCAGGACCGCCGCTAGATTGCCAGGTTCGCTTGCATTTTTAACTATTATCTACATATTTTGGTTTATATATAAAAATGAGTCCCTATTTCCCTTGGTCGATTGATTGGTTGTAGTCGTAGTAGCCCAGGGAATGTTTAAAAGGTTAAAAAACACGGGAATAAAGTGGACGGATCAACTAGTGTTTATATAAGTAGTAGCCTATATATGGCATGCCGCACACTTATAAAGACCCACTATTCCACTATAAATCATAATTACTAAGATGATGTAATAATTTGCCGTAAAACTAGCCATGCCAATCTATCACTCATTACCATAACTAGTTATGTAGGACGTTGCTACACTGTAACACAAAGCAAGGCAACGATCTATGAGTCTCGACTCTCGGTGGTACCTACCTAGTTAGGATTATATGGAAAAATAAATGACATTAATATCTTTAATTAATCTTTGAACCGAAACGAAGTGTAATTAGCTAGACCCAACCGCTTTAAACTTGATTTTATTTTCGGTCTTTCGATAAAATGTTACTAGTGCTTTCATCAGTTTTAGCTTTGGTAGAGTAACGCCTTATACATCTTAAGATGATTTAATATAACGTCAGCAACTGCAAGCCCATGCTATTCAAGACTCCTATTTTTTATGAGATAGATAACGTCTGATCAAGATTAAATCCACCCTCAGCGTAATCTATGACGAGAGAGGATGAGTCATGAGTCAATACGTTACGTCTTGGGTCAATAATTTACGGGTTTCCTTTTAAGTGCTTTAGAAGTTAAGGAAAATCGTATACTTCTAAAGCATTAAGAATTCGAATGCGGACTGTGTCGGGCCCCAAACGAGTAAAACCACCACATTGTGTTCCTTTACACGCCTTTGTGTCGGGTAATCTTCCACGGCCCAGACAGCGTTTGAAAATTCCTGATTGAAATTAAAATAAACTAATAATAGTCAACAGAATAATAGTGTATATGTATAAGAACGAGCTTTCTAAATGCAAAGTTTGTACTAACTAGATGCATTGAGCCAGCTTAACTTGATTAGGCAATGTTCTAGTTTTGCAAGATTGTTTGTTGTTGTGCTCTAGATGTAATCATTGTTATTGTCATGTTTTGCCCAATCCGAGTTCTACATTTCAAATACCTAGCAAACGCAGAATTATTATTTAATTATTTTACGTTTCTTGTGAAATTATATCTCTAATGAGATATTTGATATTATATACCTACTTGATTTAAAGTTGTGCGCTTTTCAGAAATACCTAGGCAGGGTTGCGTGATGATTATACCAACTACCCCAAAACCTACAAATTATCTATCTAGGGTCTATAAGGGTTGTCTATGTTCATTCGTGGACCGTGTTGATATTTGTTGATATTATGATAATAATCGCTTACAATCATTTATTAATTTCGCATTTGACATTCTTTGTTTTACAATAGTTATCGATTTTATAATATAGATCTAAACAATAATTTACTTACGTAAAGCGTGATGCATAAATACCTATTAAAACTGAATAAACATGGGCTCGTAAATTCAAAGGCGCACGATAAAAACATTTGTTTTTCATGCAATTTACAGCTTTGTTTATTGACTTTCAGTTTAATATTTATTCAAAACGACGAATAATTATTACATATTACCTACTGAGAATAATGTAATTCACGATAATGTTGTTCAAAGGGTGTATCTAGAATAAATTACGAAAAACATGTTTAAGAATGTTAAATAGTCGTTATGAATTAAAGGTATCACGTTGAAATTATCACTGTTTTGTGGAGGGGAGTTCATTTTAAGTCTGGATCATCTATACCACAGTAATGATAATCATTACAAAAATAAAAGATTTTAGTGTTAAAAAGGTTTACAAGATGCAAGTTGGTTTACATTACAACATGCTGAGCATTAAATCAAATTCAACCTACACAATCTCGTCGAACCGCTATTATAATTTCTGCTGCAAGCTTTTAAATAATCATAGTGTATCTATAGAAAGTCTATATTTAACTCATAGCAACATCCAGAAATTGATCCTAATGAAATAAGATTTGAATGATGAATCATTAATAATACTTCATCAATAAATTATCTATCCAAGTTATCCAACACTGAAATAATTTTTCAAATCGGACTAGCGGTTCCTGAAATTAGCCAGTAACAAACAAAACTCCTCCAGCTTTATAATACGAGTATTTGTATAAATTTTACTTATATTTTTATGTTTTTTACCTAACAGGACCGGCATACATTTGTAAAGGTCCTATAAATAAATAATATTGCTGGACAGTTCACACAGCTACATTTAGCCCCCAGCAACATTTAGCCCCCAGCAACATTTAGCCCCGTGATAAGCTCTAAGCTTGTGTTACGGGTGCTAGATTTCTGATATACCTACTTAAATATACATAAAAAGATATATATTTAATAGGTTATAATAAAAATCATTATTGTCTATGTTACACAGGGTTCGGAATCAGCTCCGTCGCCGCCGCCATCAAAGCCGTACATGTCGATCGGAGGCAACAACCGCTCTCCCGTCTCCTTAGAGAGGCTCCTAGAGGAAGGGGTGCCTGAAGACGAACCTCTGGACACCGCCTCGCTCTCTCTCACGTCAGAGCAAGAGGTCGCTGATCTGAAGCGGAGGCTTACTGCGCAGCAACAAAGGTTATTTAAGGCTAAATATGTATGTTTGATTTTGCTGGATATACACAGCAACATCTAGCCCCGGGTAAGTTCGAAGTTTGTGTTACGGGTACTAGATATTTGATACACATATAGAATATATTCAATATGAATATCTGTATGTAAACATACAGATATATATTTTTATATATTATAGAACACCCAGACACAGAACAAATATCTGCAGATCGTAAAAAACTTTGTCCTCTTCGTCTCTTTTCTAAGAAAAGACAAAACTTATAAATACTACTAGTCAAGGGGTACGGTAGACCCGATCGAAACCTTATATGAATAACAAAACATTAAAAAAATATTGATTTTGAGTCGACAACATAATCCGCAAAATTCGGATTATGGAGAAATTCGTCAAATTTCACCCGAGCGAAACCTGGTTTCCATCTAATAACTAAATAAATAATTATCGTGCGGTTGTTTAGGGTGAAACACGTGACGGTGCTGCTATCGGAGTCAGAGCGTGAGGGCGCGCGGCTCGCGCAGCTCAGCGACCTGCTGAAGGCGGAGCTGCGGCGCGTGCGCGGGACATCCGCCGGCGCGCACAACGTGGAGTACATGAAGAATGTCACTTTGAAGGTAACACACACACTGTTATCACATAGATAGACAGATTTTTTTTATACTGCCAAGTTGGCAGACAAGCATGCGGCCCACTTGGTGGAGAGCGGTTACCGCAGCCTATGGACGCTGGACGCCTGTAGCATCACAGATGTTACCTGCGTGCTGCCGAACCCTTTAAATGCTTCAGAATACCCTTATAAGTATTTATTGGTGAAAAACATGGTACATTACATGGTTCTAAAATTCCTATGTTAGGTTTATCGACACTACCAGTTCTCTAATAAATTTATTTTAATTGTAAATTAAAAACTAACAAAAAATGAAGCACTTAGACAGAGCGTTATCATTTATTTATCCCTCACTCAGCGGACCTCAAATGTTTTGTGATAATAATTTCTATGAAATGTTATCCAACAGTTCCTGACGTTGCCGCCGGGAGACGAGCGCAGCCGCCTGGTGCCCGTGCTGCAGAAGATACTAACGATGACACAGGAAGAAACGCAGAAGATACATTCTATCGCTAAAGGTAAACGAGTAGTCGTCTTTAGATAACATTTCCCTTCTTAGCTACCGCGACCAAAGGACCAGGCGACCTGAGTATGTTGATGTTGTTATATGGATCAAAATCAAATCAAAGTTGACTCGGGTTGGATTGCCGTCGCAGTCGAAATACTTATTTTTTTGTCTTCATTTTCAGGATTAGATAGATAGTCCTTTCGTTCGAATGTTTAATTTTAATTAAAATCAATTTATACGTGCAAATAAACACGCTGCATTTATCATGAAATTATAAAGATCAAGACATATTTCCTTTGAAAAGAGAAAGTTTATTGGAAAGATCGTGAGGAGTACTTTACTGAGTTGCTAGCTATAATTATAGTGGGTTGTTTAATCAGCTTCTGCGTACATGTTTTTACACGTGCATGATTACTTTTACGTTATAGCTAAAAGTAGCAATAGCTTTAAAGATAACAGTTTAATGTTTTGCGATAATGTTATTTTTCTTTGCAGGGTTAGATCCTAATGCAAAAGGTTGGGGCAGCTACTTACCCTGGCCAGGAGGAAGCAAGTAGGTTAGATTATAAATATATTATGTAAACAATATTATGTGAATATAATGATGATAATAAATTATTACAATAAAGTGATTGTGAGACAATTATTTTATGTATAAGGCTTTTGTTTTACGTAAGTATAAGCCGTAATTGCTGTTCAAATTAAGATAAGATTTGTTTAGTGGAAATCTGTGATTGAAGATTGCAAATGGATTTATAATTATCATGAAGATAAGTGACACGGTGAAAATATGCAAACACGAAACTTGATATTTTAGTGAGGGCACCTTGGGTCGTTATGGAACTGGTATTGGCATTTTGTGGTAAAACATGTTTTTATTTCGACTATTTAATAGACTAGACACTATTATATGACTATTGATTACGAAATAAAGCAAACCAGCTTTTATAGCTGACACATTCGACTGGGATAGGCTGTTAAAAATATATTTAATTTTTTTGTCAGTTTTTGGAACCCTCTCCAGAATATTGTAGGTACTAAATATTAGCCAAGCGAGCGAGGTAATATCTTCATAGAGAGTATTCCTTGAGTATTATCCTTCCTTACTCGTAGAGATGGAACATTCACTGAGTTTCTTTGGGTAGGTACTCTTCATTAATAGAAATTAAGAGAAAGAAGTAATAAGTAGTACCTACTCGACTAACGTTTTGGTGTTCGGATACATTTAGGTACTAAATTACTTTGTACTTGACAAATGCGAACCCTAGTTGGTCGAGTATGCGCTCAGTGGGCTGAGCCACATGGATAAAAATCAATCATAGTATGGCAAGGCGTTTTATGTAAAATATTTTCTTGGATTGTAAGAAATACTAAGAATTAATTAATTAAACAAGAATACTAGGCTATGTCAACGAAAGCTATCTGCGGGAATCAATTAATGCTTTCCGCCCGTGCATTGATAAAACTACAACTACCCTGCGGAGGACAAGTAGCTGTATGTATTGCCTACCTATGTCATTTACCTACCTAAATTATTTTGCACAAAATAAATATTATTTAATTTAAAGTTTTATAAAATGATATTTTTGTTATGAATTAAATTTAATTTGTCTGTAGAAATATTTAAAATGTATTATTATTAATTGATAATTGAAAAAATAAATTATATTCTAATGACATGAAGATTTTTTCTTGCACTTCCAATGGCGGTTTTTCGACTATTATTTATCGATGTTACTACATGACGGAGAACGAAAGTGGGATTTATTTTGGACACCGAATCACCAATGAAGTCTGATGCAGCGCTGCTACCACTCAAGACCGTAAGACTTAAGTGGTGGTGCTAGTATTGAAATCACCTTAGAAAATTACCTGATTTTATTGAGCAACACGCCATCTTATTATTTTAAAGGATGTTTAAAGAACTAAGAACGTTTTATTATCGTCCTTAGTTCTTTAAACATCCTTTTGCATGTTAACAAAACGAACAAACGATTTTTTTGATTATTTTTCTTTAAAAAAAACCTGTAATAATAATCTCCATCTACACGGGCAAATGCGGGAATATTATTAAACCTCGTTGTAAGTAAATATGCAAACTGTATTCTAATAACCTTTTTGCTAAAAAACTACAACTTGGAAATCAAACCTCATTACAATCAAATAAAACAACCAATCGAGACTGGCTAAAAGTACCTAATAAAAAGAGTTTAATTAGGTAAGATTTTGACAGGACGTAAATAAAAAGAAAGAATCTTATACTTCCGTTATGATTTGTATCATGTGAGTGTCTGAACTGAAATTTCCTGATTATTTTTTATATATTTTAGTACTGAGATACACAAAATATTGCACAAAACGGATTATTATAAATTTGACACTCAGTAAATATTAAAGTTCAGTTTATTTTTCACAGAAAAACTTAAAAGAATACGTTTTGACACTATTGATTGCATTTCCCGGGCTGTGGGATCACGGCGCATGTGCGAGGAAAATCTGCTCTGAAAATTCGTGACTGCGGTGCGGTTGGAAAGGTAAGTTTTTTAAATGATTTTATTGTAATAGTTATTATCTTTTTACATAAAACTTACTACTTAATTATGGCTCCTATAATTACACAGCTAAAATGTCAGAAGACATTCATTGTTAGAAATGTAAAAATGGATATTAGCGTCCTACTGAAAAAGGCCTAGAATATACTATGAACTTACCGGCTTCGATGATTTAGAAATTGCGCAATTAATATTTACCTTCTATTGAAAAACGCAGCAAAGTCGCATTGTAAAGTATTTTCACCGGTTAGATAATTTACCATTAGGTAAGTACCTACCTACCATTTTCTTATCCGTGCACAATCCGCGGTAGGAATACCAATGACGAAATTAAGAACAATACGAATATTTCTTTATATTTCGCTATATTGATCACATCCACCATTTTTATGCAAAACGAGAATTCTGGGTATTGTTAAATTTTTATAAAAAGAAGTCACTAATGATAAATGTCCAATGCCGGCTAAATTTCGTCTCCGCACTGACTTTATACCTACGTTCCTAAGTCATTCACATACACAACACATGCATTAAATTTGTCGAATTAAGTAGCAGGATGCTGAAATGTTATGCATTAATGCATAAGTACACAAGATGGACGTTAAAAGAAGCCCATGTGTGTCCGTATCCCCTGTAAAGTTCATGTGCCTGAGTGTGCGACATGCGAAATTCTAATTCTGTTCGCATGTAGGTACCTACTACCAACAAGGTACTTGTGACATTCATTTAGATCACATCTGCTTTATTTAGAGCTAATTCGCTCTTTCCTTTTGTTATGAATAAAACATGCATATCATGCAGGAATAAAATCTTAAAGTTTAACTATTTCAAAACTCTATAGTTCAAATGTGAAAGGAATCGTCTCCTGTGTTAAACTTAGGCTTTGGCGCGTCTTGGTAAAGATGTCGATGCCGGGTCAAACGAGGTTATCTTAGCCGAGTGCGTCGATCAATAGGTATTCTGTGCACTTTTGACCTTTAATGTGGCATTTAAACATCCAGTTAGAGTAATCCTGGCCTTTTGTTATTGCTCTTTCAGGTAGAGTCGGTATGTATAGTAAAACCATTTCTAAAATGAATGCCCCTCCACCGAATTCTGTATTTTTTTTTCTGTGTATTCTGTTTTTCTGTATTTCCTCTCACACGTTGAAATCATCACGGTTTTGTGGAGGGGAGTTCATTTTTAGAATGGTTTTACTATACCTACTTATGTGTAGTAGCTCTAACATTAGTGCCTTGTTTGTGATATTTCCCCAAAGATGATATTTCGCAGGAAGTAAATGATGCATGTTTTTATTGTTAGCACTCTAACAATAACTTACCTACCTTTTTCCATAATTGGAAACCACGTTCGCTTTGACAACTGACCTCTGTGCACACGCGCGGAGAGCATAAGCAACCCCATATACCTATTTGTTATTCACAACAAGTGGTGATACGTTTTAAATAGTAGGTACCTTCCATTACTTTTATTCATATTTCTGCACAAGGAATAATAAACATTTTACTATCGTTAGAAACTGAGAAAGAGGGTGATAGTATCCTTTATTCCCATTATACCAGATTCCCATTATACCAGATTCCTATTATACCAGATTCCCCTAATACCAGAAATGTTAATCTCATATTCCAATGAGATTCATTATTTATTTAAACATTTGCAAAAATTTTGTACTGTTGTACAAAGGCCTAATGTGTGCCAATAATGAACATTATACTACTATTAAAAATAACTTTAAAAATTTAATATTTTTATTCAGTTATTTTAAGGTAAACTTCGCATTCCTTGGCATTTGAAGTCACAAGATGGGTAAGGAGAAGACTCATATCAACATTGTGGTCATCGGCCACGTGGACTCGGGAAAGTCTACCACCACCGGCCACTTAATCTACAAATGTGGTGGCATCGACAAACGGACCATAGAGAAGTTTGAGAAGGAGGCTCAAGAAATGGGCAAGGGGTCTTTCAAATACGCTTGGGTTAGTATTATTTGATAACCAATGTTGTAATGTGTAGGTTTTGAGATTCCTATGCCATGATTACTGTTTATTTATTTATTTGTAATTATAATTTATACATTTATTGTTAAAGCCAAAACTAAAATCGTTTATTGGTACTTATGTCAGTTCAGCTTTGACTGGTAGCTCAAGATGATATCTACTTTTTGTTTAACTGTTAGATCATTATTGCACCTAACCTATGCATAAATAGAGTATTGATCTGCTTAGAGCTGTTTATTGTAAGCCAATTTTTACTATAGGTAATTCAAAAGTAGGTATGTTTTACTAATATAAAAGTCAAAGACAATCTCAAAGCTACCTATTTGATGTTATTGGTGGTTCAGGCTTTTGAAATAATTTATCAAGTACTTAAGTATATTTTCAAAGATTTATTGTTTAATTTTATAGGTTCTCGACAAATTAAAAGCAGAACGTGAGCGCGGTATCACGATAGACATTGCGCTGTGGAAGTTTGAAACTGCAAAGTACTATGTTACAATTATCGATGCACCTGGACATAGAGATTTCATCAAGAACATGATTACCGGGACTTCACAGGTATGCATAAAATTTTAGTTAGATACACTCAGCCTCACACCTCACAGCCCAAATAATTTTACCCATTGGCTAATTCTGAAACATAACTAAAATGTTTTCGTAAACTTTTCTTAAAGCTAGTTTGACTAAGAAACTATTTTATTCAATGCTGGCATTATGATTTATACATTAGCATTTGAATATATAGATATTATAATAAAATGCATTATATATTCTAATAAAGTAAATCAATGTTTACTATTATTATAATGGACCACTGCGACTTCTAAATTCCGTGACATTTATATTTTTATTGTCCTGTGACCTTGTCCTTTCTACATTCGTCTCTCTGTCAGTTGATTACATAACAAACCTGCTTGTTCTATTTCCAAATGTTTTGTTTATGCTGCAAAATCAATTATGACCGTTTTGAAGCTTCATGTAGAAAATGGACTATGCCCTTTCTTTAGGTACATGAGTCCATCGCTAAAAGCCAAGTAGGTTCGTAAAAAAATAAAGTCTCTTAAAGCCCTTAAGCGCTGCGTAACTCTATAAGAAAACAAGAACCTTAAACTAACAAGTAAGGTCGCAGGATTTGGTGAGACTATGGAAAGTTACCATGGCATGCCTTCCTTAATGCCAGGAGCCATGGTATTGCTGTGATTAGTTGTAGACCTGACAATATAATACTTACTAGTACCCCTGGTGTTATAATTTGGTGGTACCTACAATACATCGGCCTTATCGCTAAAGAGCGATATCTTCCAGGCAACCTTTGGTAGGTACTAGTGGGAACAAAGGATATTACGGTAATACTGGTTCTGTTTTCTACTCAAGGCTGACTGTGCCGTGCTGATCGTAGCCGCCGGCACCGGCGAGTTTGAAGCTGGCATCAGCAAAAATGGTCAAACCCGCGAACACGCGCTCCTCGCCTTCACCCTCGGCGTGAAGCAGCTGGTGGTCGGCGTCAACAAGATGGACTCCACGGAGCCGCCCTACCACGAAGCTCGCTACGAGGAGATCAAGAAAGAAGTCTCCTCTTATATCAAGAAAATTGGTATGTACTAAATCCCACTCCCTACGTAAAGTTGTGTATCTGCAAAGCACAAATTTGACATAAGAGCGTTTTGAAGATTTGAAAATGTTAGGAAAATTATGAAGTTGCACAGTATACGACCAAGAAAAACGTAAGTACTTGGAGTATATTTTTTTTTGTAACTTGTAATGATAGACTGGCATGTGGGTGCCAAAAATGCATAAAACGTATAAGTGTGTATCTGACAGTTACACGAAGATACGTAGGAAGCTAGGAAGTATCGTATTGTTGTCCGGTTTATTAGGTACCTACTTTAGGTGCCTCTTACTCAATTTGATTTGCCTAAAAAGGTAATTTTAAATAATTAAAAACCTACAGTTAATATCTTTGATGAGGTAAAATTTTCTACTAGGTAATAATTAACATTTTAAGACTAATCGACTTAACAATTTAGCGGCTAGTGGATTAAATTACCCATTACGAAGTTACGTGGCAATTTAGACATTCCTTTTAAAGCAAATGCAAACTGGTTCGTTCGAGCGCACTTAGGTATTGCGTTTGAAATTTTCAATGACTGAATTGTGAAATTATAATTTGACTGGGTAGGTGAGGTTAGTTATCTTGGTTCTCGAGCGAGCTAAACATTTCTCAGATTTTACGCAACCCTTTTACTACCAACTTGAAATCGAATAAAAACAGCTCCTTGATTTAACAAAAAACATTGAATGAAGCATTTACTGTTATAATATGCAAAAGTTTGATTCGCTATTTTTTATTGTAGTCAAGTTTAAAAAAGTTTCAAACCTTTATCAGCAATTTTATTTGTAATCTCAAGATGGTTAATCAACAAGCACCGGAAATAGATTAGTTAACGGTCTGTAGATACACATTTAATGTTAATTATAAAAATCCTGTTTACGAATTACGGTAACAATAAGGATGCTGTTGAATAGTTGAAACGAATGCGGTTTGAGTTCGAATGCTGGTGCCATTCTATTGATTCAAAAGTAGCTCGTCGACCTTGAGTTACCGAATTGCTAAATTTATTTAATGAGGTTGGCTCGTGTAGGTACGTAGGTAGGTATCTAGATGGTAATTTGAATATCGTTCAGGTTACAATCCGGCCACGGTGGCGTTCGTGCCGATCTCGGGCTGGCACGGCGACAACATGCTGGAGCCGTCCGACAAGATGCCCTGGTTCAAGGGGTGGACCATCGAGCGCAAGGATGGCAAGACTGAGGGAAAGTGCCTCATTGAAGTAAGTAGGACTGGAGTATGGAAACTTTTGACATTTTCAAAGTTCTTTCTTGGTTTTGTACTTATAAATAGCTTACCTACTGGAACCCAACGAAATATGATATACCTAATATAGGTACCTACATTTTTTATAAGATACCTACACCTACACATGGACATGGATACTTACAAATTTAAATAGGAGAAAATAACAGAGGACAATATTACTAGAAAATGGTATGGGAAAAGTTACAAGATCACTACGTAACCTTGGTCCTCGAGTGGGAGTCGAACCCACGCCGCCCAGTTTAGCCCTGGTTGCGCTAACTACTACGCTATCGAGGAATTACGTAAGAGCTTCAATTTATCCCATACCTTCATGGTGATCTTGTAGTTATTCCAATGTCATTTTCTAATAATTTAGAAAACTTAAGTGAGAGTCAATCACCATAAAATTTAATAGACAAGATTACTAACGCAAATTTACATTAATACCTATAAGAAAACATTAAAATTTTCTGTACTTATAAAACTACAACAATTAAGTCTTTAAGAAAACCTACATATTTATCTACTGCATCTCAAGCTAGTCTTACACATAAATATTACAAATATATTAGATTAGAGACACATTATTTTCTCTCTTAGCCTTAAAACTAATTCTAACCATAAAGCATTGAACGCAGGCTCTAGATGCGATACAGCCTCCTTCCCGTCCCACTGAGAAGCCTCTGCGCCTGCCTCTGCAGGACGTCTACAAGATAGGAGGCATCGGAACTGTGCCCGTGGGCCGCGTCGAGACTGGAGTGCTGAAACCAGGTAAAAGAACACGACTATTCAGGATGCCAGATGCTCATTTATATTAATATAAATAATAAATATTAAATAAATAAGTATTTAGTAGAGGTACCGATTATATCATTATGCTAACTGATAGGTACTTCTTATTATGAGTAATCGTCCAGCCATCCACAACGACATAATAGGGCAAACATCTAGTTATCTTTGATTACGTAGGCAAATCAAAACTTGTAGGTAGAATATATCAGAGTAGATAGCGATAAATATCTTAACTTAGTACCCGAGACAACGTTATCGGATTATGATTATCAGAACGGAAATCGTGGAAAAAAATCAGAAAATTTGTGTGAATTAGTCGCTATATTATTTTTATTTTTTATTGTTATAATTTTGTAGGTATGAGCATAACAAATCTATCCTTTCTTTATCATTAACTCGTATGACATCCCTTTCCTGGGCACAAGACTTCCCAGGTCTTCCAATTAGAACTGATCACACACAGGTCTTGGGGAATCGGGTTTTTTTACTCACAGTTTTTACAACACATTTTTACAACATCTAGCCCCGCGGTAAGCTAGTGTAACGGGTGCTAGATTAACGATATACGCTCTTAAAGATTCATGTCAATTGTTTCCATATAATCCTAAAGATCACTTGGACAAACTTCCGGGGCGCGTTAATGATCGCAATAAAATGATACACAACAATCAATTCGCATTAGATGATATAAGATGCCTCACTTGTTTTAAAAATCTTAGTCAGTTTTGAAAACACCCACGGGTATAAGTTAATACATTAGTTGAAACCACTTGAACCACACGGTCAATAATAAATGTGTCTTTTATAATGTCACTATTTTTGTTTCTAATAGGAATGGTAGTCGTATTTGCCCCGGCGGCCATCACCACCGAGGTGAAGTCTGTCGAGATGCATCACGAAGCCTTGCAGGAGGCCATGCCCGGAGATAACGTTGGATTCAATGTGAAGGTTTGTTTCTATTATATTTTAATACTTACCTCTAGGATGATCAGAAATCCTTGGTGTAACCACAGACATCATTTATTTTCTTGCAGAACGTTTCGGTGAAGGAATTACGCCGTGGATACGTGGCCGGAGATTCTAAGAATGCTCCGCCCAAGGGCGCTTCCGATTTTATTGCCCAGGTAAGGACCATAGAAGCATAGTTCTTCACAGGTCACATTTTCACCACTTACTTATATAGACTAATATAGACAGGTAAAAATCGATAAAATAAACGAAAACATTTTGTTTTTTAGATTTATTATTGTTAGCCCTAAAAAATCACTGATACTGAAAATGTTTCTTATTTATTTGTACTCAGTATCAACTGATTCCAACTTGGATAAACTTTACTACGGAAACCTCTAAACAAACCGCCACGCACTAAACCAGTTCATAATTCTGCAGGTGATAGTGCTCAATCATCCCGGTCAGATCAGCAACGGCTACACTCCAGTGCTTGATTGCCACACTGCTCATATTGCTTGTAAATTCGCCGAAATCAAGGAGAAATGCGACCGACGTACTGGTATGTTCTTCTACATCTTACTGCTTTTAACAATTTTTTTATGAGTTAGGTACTCCTGAGTTACTCCCAGGAGTTTGCCTTTGAGGGTGCTCAATTCACTTCAAATGTTTCCTTCAGCCTGTCAGTCGCTACAGAAGCAGTCCAATTCAAAGGACCATCATTTCTTTGGCTGCTACGATGGCGTGTCCACTTCGTGACGATTTTAGCCCATTTCCGAATCTATCCTCAATGTGACCCACTCAGTCCCATTTCAGTTTGGCAACCTCTGAGCCTACATACTTCTTCTTACTTCGTGCCGATTTTTGAACGTAGGCCAGGTGTTTCAAAATTTAGTCTAATATGTTTTCGCCCATAAGATTGCGTTCTATGTCTAGGCTCTGAATTACCTACTGCGCACCATAGGTTGGGACGGGAAGAAACCAGATGTCAATCAATTTAACCATTATATATTTTATAGGAAAGACCACAGAGAATGATCCCAAGTCCATCAAGTCTGGGGATGCGGCTATCGTAAACCTCGTCCCCACTAAGCCGCTGTGCGTGGAGTCATTCTCGGAGTTTCCTCCGCTGGGCCGCTTTGCTGTACGTGACATGCGTCAAACGGTTGCTGTAGGAGTAATCAAGGTAACTATTATTTATTAAGATCTAAATTCCGTTTATTAATAATTCACACAGCATCAATATTAATTTATTGATGCTGTGTGAATTATTCAGCAATATTTATTTATTCATAACTAGTTGACCCGCCCGCGGCTTCGCCCGCTTTCTATAGTTTTCTCTAAAACCTTCCCTGGACTACTACGAACATTTCAAGACCAAAACCAGCTCAATCGGCCCGGCCGTTCCCGAGTTTTAGCGAGACTAACGAACGGCGATTCATTTTTATTATATAGATAAATACATTATAGAAATTGACATGTCCAAATAATAATCTTTAGGTTTTATGGAAATAAATAACATATATACCTGAATCTCTACAATTCCTGAGCTAGGCTATGGCTGCTCCTTAGGAGAGTAGGTACCTTGAGTATGTAAATTCGGGGAACGGGGCAGGCCAGTTGTCACGCTCATTCTGTGCACCAGACACGTCTTTCTGCTTTATTGCAAACTGGAATAATATTACTGTATTTTTCAGAGTGTCAATTTCAAAGAGGTGACTACCGGCAAGATCACAAAGGCTGCCGAGAAGGCCCAGAAGAAGAAATAACCACAGGGCACCTCAAATAAAGAACGTGTGCCACTTACCATCGCTTGTAATTGTATCTTACCGGATAATGTCAGCTGTCCCGCGGGCGCCGGTGGCGGCACGTCGCTCTGTCTCTGTTGTCTACTGTTGGTGTTGAGCCCTGTTCGCGTACGTAACCCCGTAGTATCTCCCCATAATCGGAGCTTCTTCACAGGTCACATTTTCACCAATTACTTATTATGCATTTATCATAGCACGATATTAAAATTAATTTGTTTTAGCTACGTCTTAAGTTTATATATTTGTGATTATTTTAGTCGTAAGTTATTCGTCAAGTTTGAGTTTCCTCATTTGAAAGCTCGCTTTATTTTAATTTTTCACCGAAAAGAGTTTAGGAGGAAAGGAATAGAGTTATTATCGAATTTTATCTTAAAAATCAAAGAAAACATCTGATGATTCTTGACTTTATATAAATGAACATTGTATTGTATTTGTATAACGACTATTATCTATTTAGGGACGTACTGAATTTCAAATTCATGAGTGACATATATTTTCGTCTAAAATTGAATGCGAAGAAAGTTTTCCAGCTATCTGTAGGTACTTCTAAGTTAAAACCTTACTTAAAAGTTATTGCCAAGGTTTGAAAACCTGGATATTTTTTCAGTGAATAAAATTTGCTACATTGTTTTAGGCACTTAGTTTTCACCTATGTAATTAATGATGAAAATTTAGAATTGTGTAGTGTAAACGATGGTTAACATCCGGTGTTTGTAGGGTATTGTAGGTAGTAGGAAGGATAATGGTTGTAAACCTGAAATCCGGTGGCGGTGCCGGTAGTGATGGAATGAATTAAATAAGCGTTTAAAACGTTTTATTCTGATAACTTACACAAATAAAGTTTTTTATGTTATTTCATTCACAATATAATTTTTCAGTTCAGCAAATCTATGCTATGCAAATTAAAAAGGAACTAATTTTTCGACTATAAATTCTATAATTCACTCATAAACTTTATTCGAGTACCGTAAGATGGGGCTATTTGGAACAAATTTTCGACAAAAGTTACAATAACTTCGTATTAGCAGCTAGGTAGCTGACAAGTTTATGTAGTACCTACCTACCCAATTTAAACTTTCATTTTAAGCTAAATAACTTTGTAATCTTTTCAATAATTTTGTAAAAACAGTCTTAAGTCCTATAATAAAATGAAGAAGTTCAAATTAGTGTTTTTATTTAAAATCCTGCGTAAAACTCATTTAGTCATAGATCCCAAGAATCCCAACCTGTCTTGTTATCTCTAGGAGTCTATAAGTTAAAATTCATGGTCTTTCTTTTATTTATGACACTATGTTGTTTAGCAAAAAAAATTCCTTAGGCCGCTTGTAGACGTCCGTTTTTTTCACCGGATAACGGACCGTGTTTTTTGCCGGATTCGCGGTGGTGTATGAATTATAATGAATGTGTGTACCTACATGCACCGGACATCGGTCCGGCGAACAATTTACGTCGGATGCATCACCGCTTGCCCTCGGCGCGACGGACACCGGTCCGGTGTAAGAAAGGGCGGTCATCCACGCCAGTGTATTGGTGCGTGTTGACGCTGCCGGACGTATTGCCTGTTTTCTATTGATTGAATGCCGTCTACCTGCGTTCTTCATCCGAAAATAATTGTAAAATTTAGTTTCATCTTCTTCCAACTGCGTAAAAAGAGTTTGAAATGCACCATATTTTTCCCTTTCCAATAATATAGGATGAGCCCACGATGACCTTTTACGTTTTTCTATTTGTTTTTGTTTCTTCTTGTACAAATAGTAGGCCAATACGAGTTTTTTTTTCTTATTATTCGACATTTCACACGTGTGTAATCTCTGACTACCAGAGATTACACACAAATCTAACGCAAATAGATGGCAGTCCATCCATCCGGTAAAAAAAATATGTACATATACAAGGATAGCCGTTTATTGACGGTCCGTTATCCGGTGAAAAAAACGGACGTCTACAAGCGGCCTTATGATGAAACCTTTCGATAGGTATGATAAGCTACAGGATAATTATTTTTTTCGTGTAACGGGTTCGATTCCCGGTTCAACCATTTCATTATTTAAATAATTATGAATGCAGTTTAAATTGTTTTTTAAATTCAAATAATGTCTTCTTTCAGTAAAATGTTCAATCTACAATATTTCGTTCCTTCCACTCGACACCATCAAAACGACACCATCGATGGTGTCGTATGGAATCTCTAGTCCATACGACACTACCGACTATTAGTGAGGTTACCTACATAATAAAGTTGTTTTATTTATTTTTATTTTTTTAGTATATTTGGAGAACAGAAAGTCCATATAAACAATAGGTATAACTAAAAAAAACAGTAGGGACCATTTATGTTATGATATGAAAACTCCAATTAAGTTCAAGCAGTTTCTTCTTCATTAATGAGGTATGTCATTTGATAAAGTTTATATTTATATGTCTCAAATGGTCATCTTGACATTGTTCATTGCAATTTGCATATCATTGTCTTTTTTTCCAAATATTTTAATTTTTCTAAATTAATATGGATACTACTCATAATACAGAAGGCCTAAAATACATAAACGCTAATGGCGGAACAGCTTTGCTCTGGCAAACTTTTAAATTTCACCGTCACAGGGTATATAAAAACGGTTCAGTGATATGGAGATGTACTAGCTTTAAAAGGACAAAGTGTCCAGGTTCGATAACTATAATGGTAAGTATCCTTGTAATTTTTTTTGGAGTATTCCATAGTCTTTACTTATTTTACTACAATAAATTTTAATA
Organism: Chloroclystis v-ata; assembly: GCA_963691955.1. Taxonomy (NCBI): domain Eukaryota; kingdom Metazoa; phylum Arthropoda; class Insecta; order Lepidoptera; family Geometridae; genus Chloroclystis; species Chloroclystis v-ata. Next base: position 13,003,838 of record OY829905.1, read on the forward strand.
TAACTTTTTAGAATGACATAATTACGAAGACCGTATCTCACACTTGCGGCAGAGACGCTTATGCAAATGACCGTTTGCTGGTAACAAATACATTACAAAATAAGGTTATCACATCAGATCAACCAATTCCAACATTATACGAAGAAAATATATTTACATTAAAAGAAAAAGGTCATGATTTGCTGAATGCAATCCCAAAATTTAAAAATATTAAACAGTCCCTTTATAATGCCAGAAATAAAGCACTTGGAGTTCCCACTACAATTTTTAAATCCATTAATGATGTCACTGTACCGCTAACATTTCACGACTCTATATTAGCGGATTACTATTGTGATGGTAATCGCATATTGGTTTTTTGTCCCAAACGTTGTCGTGAAATGATTTGTAATATCACTGAATATTTCTTTGATGGAACTTTTGCAGTCTGCCCGACTCCCTTCAAACAAATCTACAATATTCTTGGTGACATAGGCAGCACTTTTGAAAAAACAAAAGTGGTACCACTTATCAGTGCATTTATGACTAATCGAACACAGAAAAGCTATGAGTTATTATTCCACATGATTCAATCAGAATTGCCAGAATTTAAACCTAATAAAGTACATTGTGACTATGAGTCCGCGGCAATTAAGGCTATAAAAGAAGAATATCCAAATGTTATAATAAAAGGCTGCTACTATCACTGGTGCAAAAACATTTGGAAAAATGCCAAAAAATTCAAAAATAATCAAACCAAACCGGAAAAAAGAATTGTCGCTCTAACAGCGGCCTTACCGCTCTTGCCACCACAATGTACTTCAGAAGGATGGGAGTATATCAAAAACCAAATTTATAGAATTAATAGTATAAACATGACCAGATTTATACGTTACATCGAAAATTATTGGTTAAAAATTCACTCCCCAGATGTTTTTAGCGTTTATGGTGAAAGACATCGAACCGATAATGTGTCCGAAGGTTTTCATTCGAAACTAATAAAAGGAATAAACAAGACAACAGTTACTTTTACCAGAACCATGAATAAACTGAATAAATACTTAGGTATGGAAGCTTTAGAACAGAAAAGGAAGATTAAATACCTGGCGGATGATGACTTTATACTTGATGTTCAAATGCAATTAATCAATGGTGATATCACTGTGGTCAAGGCTTTAGATGAACTCAGATAAAGGTTTTAAACAGAGTATCTCACACAGCGAGATGTTGTAATCAGATTTCCTTAGGAAACAACGAGTGACAATTTCCATGGAGCTGACATAGAGGGTGTACCATTGCATTGTGTAATAGAAAGTATTTTATTTTTTTTAAGTTTTTTTTTTCAGGTGATGTACATAATGTCTTTATTTATGATGTAAAAATTCTTACTTTCCAATAATGGTCTACCTACCCACCGGTGTCATCAGTCTGTCCGTGAACATGGCGCTTGCAACAGTGCCGAAATATCGGAAAACTCAAAAACATTTAAATCATGGTATGTTACCCGTTTCATGTTCAAATATAGTTAAAAACCATGATAGTTTAAAAAGTTATATCTAACTTTCCATTTATGAAATTGGATTCTAATTACGGCCCCGTCTTAACATAACAATTACACAAAATGGCCACCGTTGAAAACGATGTGCACAGGACGAACGCCAACAGTAGACTGACCTAGGTCACGCCTACTATGATGATATACTTACTTCACTTAAATAAAAAAATAATATTTCATAAACTCTGTTTTATTAATTATCGTTTAACTATAGATAACTTGAAATAATAATTTTGGGGTCGGATCAATGTACCTATGTGATATTGTCTGATATTTATTTATTTGTTTAAATGAACTGGGAGCTAGACATCACTAGGGTGGTGTCGTATGGACTAGAGATTCCATACGACACCATCGATGGTGTCGTTTTGATGGTGTCGAGTGGAAGGAACGCAATATTTAAGGTACTTTCCCTCCATGTGGCATGGCCGTGGGACGCCCTGTATATTCAAATTATATTAATTATATTCATATTCATATATATTCAAAATACGCGCGTAAAACGCGTGCACTACGCTTGACTCTCGACTCACGCGTATTGCGCGCGTGTCGAGATACTAGGGACGCCTTGATGCGTCCAGCTAACGCGCGAACTCTAGAGCGAGTGCACGTATCGAGGGAAATGGAGCGCCCAACATTTTGACACGGAAACGCGCGTTGGTACGCTCCTTGTGGACGCTCATACGCGGCGTTTTCGCCCTTTCTGGACAAGCACTTAGTCCTAATATTAGAAAAAATCCTAGGACCATTTGAGTGTATCATAAGTTAACTTTTAAGTTTATATATTTAACTAGCTTTCCGCTCGGCGGCTTCGCCCGCGTTTTATACTTTCCCGCAAATTTTCTTAGCCCGAGACCTTTCCAACGAATGCAAAATTGTGGAAATCGGTTCGTGCGTTCTGGAGTTATAACGTCAGGAAGGAAAAACACACTAATTTTTATATACTTAGTAGAAGATATTTTACCATTTATGTACCTTTATAATGCCTTTATAACGAGGTGCATAGCATAAATGAACAATAATAAACATGCTTATTAGCATAACCAACCCGCACTTACCCAGTGTGGTGTACTAAGGCCTAATCTCTCCCGTCAAGAGAGAAGTCCCTGTGTCCCAACAGAGGGAAGGTAACGTACGGATGATAGCATAAATATTATGTAGGTATGCTAAATGAAAATGTTTGTGTGTTGTGCAAAATAAGTGAATACTGAAACCAGATAAAATATTAGCTATGATTTCCTATTGGAAGCAATTTTTTTCTTAATCTTCTTCCAGCTGATTTATTTTTTAATTCATGTTAATTTAAAATTTATTTTTGGTAAATAACCAAAGTATAGTAAAACCATTTCTAAAATGAACGCCCCTCTACCGAATTCTGAATTTTTTTTTTCTGTGTTATTCTGTTTTTCTGTATTTCCTCTCACAAGTTGAAATCATCACGGTTTTGTGGAGGGGAGTTCATTTTTAGAATGGTTTTACTATAAGGTAAACCGAGGCAAGTGTGACACAAATTCATTGGTTCAAAAGTTTGTAATTAAATATTTCTACGCTGAGATGATTTAACACAAAAAGAAAAGTTCTAACACATTAATTATTGTTTTATTGTACGTTTGATCAAGTATTTTAACATCTCCTAGTAGTTTTTATAGACTTTATGCAAGTAAAACGAATCAAAGTTGGAGACTGTCACAGTTCCCCCACAACTGGGGTAAGTGTAACAGAACACGTTTATTTCCTGTTGTCTATAGTATTGTCTGTTGTATCTGTGAATTTCGATGAGCCGTTACTAATATTAACGTATTTTATGATCTAGGTCTATGTAGTGATCGTTCTTTTTGCATAGCAAAAGATTTATACCCGCACGGGGCAAGTGCAACAGATTTTAAGAGAAATAGTGATGTGACACTAATAAATTATATGTCACACTTGCCTCAGGTATTTTTATCCATTAAATCATGTTATGCTAGTTGGAAAATAAATTGAAAAAGTATCTCAGAAGTAGTAAAAACATTTTAATTTTTTACTCAATCATAGTACATGGTGTCTTCTATCCAAATATATTATAACAATCACAGTTCGCGGCGATATGGAAAAAAAATGTTAGGGACTCTATACAAAAATCATCAAACATCTTTCTCAAAATTCATAAAATCACTGCCTCAATTTTCACCTTCGTTCATCAATTTTAAATAAAGAAAAATAAATAAAATATATTCATTTAAAATACGATGTCCATCACTAGTAATGTTATTCTCATACAAGTTTATCGTTAGATTTTAGGCGAGGTAAGTGTAACAGAGTTCGTAATTTACAGAATATTGAGCTTTAGGTCCTAGAAACATATTACACTCCAATTACCGATATTAGTTTTGGTCCCTCACCTTTGAACTAGTCGAAAACAACTCCGCAACTTACATAAAAATACAAATGAATATCCCCCGAAATTTGAGTGTCCTGACATTAATCCACTTGTTTTGGAAAATGGCGTGTAGCGCGAAAACAGCTGACGCTATATTACCTGTCGTTGCACCAATTAATAGCAAAAACGTTTATTTATTGTTTCATAGATGGCGCTTAGGCGTAAAACGTGTTTAAGCCGAGTAATTTGAAAATGTTACACTTGCCCCAATGTCACACTTGCCCCGGTCTATGATACCTACATAATGAAAAAAATCGTCATAGTCCGTTTCCTAAAGGAAAAAAGTACGTATTTAAAAAAAACTCAAGACTCTTTGAAAGTGAAAAAACTCAGACAGTACCATACCTCAGAAGAAGGAATTTAAGTACCATACTGTAATTCAAATTCATCTGTCAGTGTCAGATAACGTCACGTCATTATATCGCCTTCAATTCGTGTATTGTGATGTGAGTGAATGTTACAGCCGCCTTATTTATTTTTGCCAAGCGCCCGTCCGCTAGCTAATGATAACGAAACACGATGACGTGTGCCGCTGCCGCCGCGCCGTAAGTGAAAGTAACAAATAGTGGTAGGAGCAATACGTGTTGGCCTCTAATATTGTTTGGGTGTTCAGGTGATTGCAGCAGTATCTCGCTAGCCGTGGTTGTGTTCAGTCGAGTTTGTATCGTATACCGGTTACAATGTGTGGAATTTTTGCGTACATAAACCATCTAACGCCCAAGACCCGACGTGAAATCTTAGAGGTACTGATCAATGGGTTAAAACGGATGGAATATCGTGGTTATGATTCTGCTGGTATTGCTTTAGATTCCGCTGATAATAAAGATGTATCCCTGCTTAAAGAAAGAGGAAACATTGCCGCCCTTGAAGGACTCCTGCAGGAGCGCAGTGAGTCGCTGCTGTTGGATGGGTGCCTGGATTCGCACTGTGGCATCGCGCACACTCGCTGGGCCACTCACGGCGAGCCGTGCCCGTTGAACGCGCACCCTCAGCGCTCTGGAGAAGACAACGCGTTTGTGGTCATTCATAATGGAATCTTCACCAACTACAAGGAAGTCAAAACTTTCCTACAAAACAAAGGATATGTTTTTGAATCGCAGACAGATACTGAAACTATTGCTAAGCTTATTCATCACTTGTACAATCAACACAAGGACTACACATTCCAGGAGTTAGTTGAGCAGACAATTCAACAATTTGAAGGAGCTTATGCTTTGGTTTTTAAATCAAGATACTTCCCAAATGAATGTGTTGCTACCCGAAGAGGCAGTCCTCTGCTGGTGGGCATCAAAACGAAACGCCGTTTGTCTAGTGATCATATCCCTATAATGTACACCAACAACAAAGCTACCAGAGGTGTGGTGCCTCCTGTACCAAGAGTCAATAGCCATGCTCATTTTGAACCTGAGGAAGAAAGAGATGTAGAATACTTTTTTGCATCTGATGCTTCTGCAGTGATTGAACATACCAACAAAGTCCTATATTTTGAGGATGATGATGTTGCACATATTAAAGATGGAGTTCTTAGCATTCATCGTCTGTCAGGAAGCAGCAGTGACCCTCATCAACGTGAAATTTTCACTCTTAAACTGGAACTTCAACAGATTATGAAAGGAAACTATGACTATTTCATGCAAAAAGAAATCTTTGAACAACCCGAGTCCATTGTTAATACAATGAGAGGTCGCCTCAACTTTGCGGAAGGCACAGTAACTCTAGGAGGCATAAAAGATTATATTCCTGAAATCAAGCGCTGCCGGAGACTTATGCTGATTGGATGTGGAACTAGTTACCACAGTGCCGTTGCCACTCGTCAGTTATTGGAAGAACTGACTGAACTGCCAGTTATGGTTGAATTGGCATCTGATTTCTTGGATAGAAACACACCTGTGTTCCGTGATGATGTATGTTTCTTCATATCACAGTCAGGTGAAACTGCTGATACACTGATGGCACTACGGTACTGCAAGAAACAAGGGGCTCTCATCGTCGGTATCACAAACACTGTAGGAAGCTCTATTTGTCGCGAGACTCACTGTGGCGTCCACATCAACGCTGGTCCAGAAATCGGAGTAGCCTCCACCAAGGCCTACACATCGCAATTCGTCTCGCTAGTTATGTTCGCCCTTGTGATCAGTGAAGACCGTATTTCTTTGTTAAAGCGACGTTCTGAAATCATCGCCGGCTTACATGATCTGGATGCCAAAGTTCGTCAGGTTTTGGCACTGGACTCTGAGATCAAGGCTATCGCTAAAGAACTCTACAACCAGCGTTCACTACTCATCATGGGTCGTGGATATAACTTCTCAACATGTTTGGAGGGAGCCTTGAAAGTTAAAGAATTAACATACATGCACAGCGAAGGCATTATGGCTGGAGAACTAAAGCACGGACCTTTGGCATTGATTGATAGTTCAATGCCCGTCATGATGATAGTAATGCGCGACCCTGTGTATGTTAAATGTATGAATGCTCTGCAACAAGTTACGGCGCGTCAAGGCCGCCCGATCCTTATATGCGAAGAAGGCGACACGGAAACAATGAGCTTTGCATCAAGGTGCCTTCAAATCCCTAAAACTGTGGACTGCCTCATGGGCATCCTTACGGTTATCCCCATGCAGTTGCTGGCTTACCACATAGCTGTACTTCGAGAATGCAACGTAGATTGTCCCCGCAACCTCGCCAAATCTGTTACAGTGGAATAAGTGTTCAATAGCATATACGCAAGTCTTGCGAAACTCAAAATGTTACGAGACCAACAGCGCCTACATGTAAAGTGGTAATTTGTTTTGTAATTTCAAGAGACATAAGTTAAACTTTAATTCTCTTTGGAGATGAAAAAGGTACAAAATGAGTAAAACCTACATTTAGTTGTTTTATGCACAAAATTGTGTAATGTTTGAGTAAAATTTATTGAAAATACTGTATGTATTTGTATATGGCTGGGGCCAAAGTTATTTTCGCTTCGGGCGTTTTATCTAAATCTCTAGTTCATTTCATACACTTAAATCGGGATACATACATAACCGCCCTATTCGAAAATACTCACTTTAGTCTCTAGTCTACATAGTTCGTATTTAGCTTTTATTATTAGAAAGTACTTACTTTTCTATATATGCATATTGTTGTCAACTACGAATAAGTATGTCCCAAAATTAAAGGATTTTGTTAAAATTCTAATTCACTTAGATTCAAAGTTAATGAAAAAAATTATTTAACAGGACCTATAAATTTTTTTAGAAACGAATTTATCAAAGGTATGAATTTCGTTATATAAGCTCATTTGTAAGCATTAGTTTATTTGGGTAATTGGCCACCTAAATGACCATTAAAAGATAAACTGTATTCTACTGAGATTCCGTACGACTTAGAAATATATTATCAATAATAAGTATGTAGGAACCAAGATTTATTTAAATTTACTGAAGTTAACTTAAGTGTTTGTTTATTCTACAAGTGTAGTTAACGGATTTTCAGAAGCTTTTAAAAATATTTGAAATCTTCACATTAACTTTTCCATTTACCTACTTAATTTATTACCATTGGAATTAAATTACAAAAAAAATAAGCTGTCTAGGATTTTTCTTACATTCCGACTTATTAACTATTAACTATTCTATTTTAGCTTATATAATGGCATTCCACAACAGACTGGTTCTTTAACCGCTAATAACAATAACATAGCAAAGCGCACACAGATCTTTTTATCTAATAACAAACGGTTAAATTAATATATTACATTGGTTAATGGAAATACGTAGATATTATGTATCTTATTAATGTTCAACCATATAAATTTGCAAATCAATTAAATAATATTTGGTTTCGGACTAAGTTGTCTTTAGAAAATACTTTTGAAGGAGTCAGGTTATAATAATAGTAATGATGGTTTTAACTGTTGTAATTTTTTTAACCTATAATGAAATTGAGAGAATTGTTTCTGTGTTACCTATAATATAGTCAAAATGTTAATCAAGTTATTTTTGTAACGATCTCAAGGTTTTCCTTTCGCTTTTAAGAATTGTTTAACTAATCTCGATGTACAAAACCACGAGTTTAATTTACAAAGTTAAATCTACAAAGCGTTAATCAGATACTGTGACGCTGATCGCTAATCCGTTTTCTGGTTGGTGTTTTGGATATACTTTATTTCTGAGCGATAAGTACATACAATAATAATGTAATATAAAACCATTAAAGGCAGCCTGTGTAAACTAATAATGTAAATACCATGTTTGCTTATCGGAATATGTACGTATACGGTATAATAATGTTTTTATCTAAGTGAATATTTATTTCGATTCTTAGGGCGCTGTCTTTGATTTCATTTATCTTTAAAGCCAACAATATTGTTTTCATATCAATTGTATGAAATCTGAAAGTGGATACTTGTTTCATACAATATAAATCTGCCTATCTGTGGCTAACAAGGAAATGATAAGTACATATTTGTACGTAAATGATAACGAACCATTAGGCAGGTTTAAAATTGTATAGATTCAATTCATTAATTAAATAAATGTTTTTGTAATGACTACTTAAAATTATATTTGGCTGTCATAGTTATCGTTTTAATATATAAATGATTTGTGCTTCTTTTAATAATCACATTAATATGCATTTGTTGTTTTTTTTTTAAGATTTATTCATAAAACGTATCAGTCAAAGACATCATCACATTATACAAAAACATCTGTCTGTCCAACAGCAAGAAAATTGTTAAATCTTATTAATTTTGAACATTATATTATTTTCTAAATGAGTCTAAGTTTGTTAAATGCTGCGTGTGCAACTACACGTAAGAATTTGTAACAATTTTAATGTAAATTTATGAATAAAGATATTATGTACATATTTACACGAAATCATTTTCTTTCGATATCCTGAGGTAATTCCCCTTTACGTAAGCAATCATAAATAAGTGGACCCAGTTCGTTGATAAAAATACCTGCCAAAAGTATGTATTAAAATTAAACTATGTACCTATCTAGATAATTATCGTCTATATTATAGTAAGGAATCAAAGATAAGCATTATCTAACTAATACATATAAAATACTCTTTACTTTTCTGCGTCCAAGCTACCACCGAAGTCAAAATCTAAGAAGACTGGAAAAACATACCTACTACTACTTCATATTATTCTTCATATATTGGGGTACTTCATGATTTTTTCAAGCAGGAAACAGTGACTTGGGTCACTTGGGTTTTTATTAATTGTTTTATTTTGGGAAATCTATCTTATATTATTTAATTTCATTCTTTCGCTGATAACCTGCCGATAACGGATGTCGTGATATCAAAGAAGATTATATCAATTTACTAGGAAAAGATATTATTTAAGTATGTATTTTTTTGTAAGATGATAATCATTAGGGAGGTTATTAAAGTACCTACCTAGGTAGGTAATAGGTATAGTAAAACCATTTCTAAACTGAACGCCCCTCCACCGCGGTTACACGTACATGCAAAAAGGTGTATAGATACAACACACATAAATTGATCTTTGTCATTGGATGTTCAATAACGTATAAGCAAACGGTATCACTTTGACAGACAGATGAGCCAATGTTACAGTAAAGTTGTAGCACGCACACAAGTATATTGATGCAATACGTATTTCCTCTCACACGTTTAAATTATCACGGTTTTGTGGAGGGGAGTTCATTTTAAGATTGGATCATCTATACTTTATTTGATTTGTTGTTCACCGCGAACGAAAGCTGTATGAAAAACGAGGCAGACCTTTTGCAATGCAACAGCAATGTTTGAACTTTGGTAGGATCCTGGGATATTTTAAATGGAAATACGACACTTTTCCACAGCTCAAGAGTTCGTTTCCGCGATATTGCGTCGTAGGCGCCGCCTCGTTCGGCTTGTTTAAGAGGCAATCTGAAATAAAATATTCACAAGAAAATCTGTAGGTATTTTTGATACGTTTCTTGTTCCGTTCCTCAAGATATCTGTTGAAAATACTTGTATAGTAGGATATAATGGTGTGGTGAGTAAGTAGGTAGGTAGGTGTTATTGTTTGAGAGAAAATGTAACGTGGGGTGCGCGCGCGCTGCCGAGGCTCGCTAGTTGCGAATGCGCAGACCGCGTCTCACACGCCTCTCTCTGTTTCACAACACAACACGACCCACTTGACGGTCGCGGCACCATTTCCAATAAATTACTAGAATAAGTGATGTAACATACGTTAGTTTTTACATATTTGCAAACGAATGCCATGTCGCGAATCCTGTGCATAGGTCCTCATCATCACACTCTACTGATCGTAACTCTGCATCATTTCGTATTTCAACGAAGCTATTTATTTATTGCTGAGAAAGGACATTTGAGCTATGTTTTCTGGTAAAATTAATAACAAAACAAAAGTTAGGTACCACGTAATAATTTTCTACTTTAGGTACGTGGGCTTAATATATTAAAATTTACCAATCTAAAAAAAATACTCATATACACTATTTTAGTAGGTGCCCCTACAACCTGCCTAAACAATTATAAACCTACCAACTTATATAGTCTCCCTAAATACTTTGGATTTGGATAATGATTAGCTGGATCTTAGTTGGGGCGCGTTGAAATCTTTTGCTTTTAGTACTGTAGGGAGTAGTTATGGAGAGGCGTGTCAGCTAAGATGCAGGACACTCGACTTTTACTCAGAAGGTCGGTTCAAACGATTAAATTGATTTTTCTTCTAGAAAATCGAACGTGTCTTTTAATTTCAAAACAAAATGGCAACCCGCACTTGACCAGCGTGGTGAATTAAAGCCTAATCTCTCTCGTCAAAAGAGATGTCCCTGTTTGCCAGCTGTGGGAAGGTAAATTGGGGTGATAATGACTAAGGTAGTTAGGAAACTACGTACGTAGCGTCTTTCATAGCACAATACAAATTGTGAACTCTTTAAAATAGCAATAAATCCTATTAAACCTAGATGTATGTAGGTACCTTTGCACGTGTTACCAAACTTGCAACTGGGCTCAGTGAAATCTAATTCACATTCACGCATATTTCTCGTTATATATATATATATATAATTAATAAATAAATAACGTTTATTGAACAAATCCAATCGTGTGCTTCATTTGTTACATAATCTGAGCAAAAAAAAATCATTATAGAAAAGAAACTTCAAAATCCATGAACACTAAAAGTGTACACAGAGTGTAGAGCTTCTTTTATAAACATGTTAATTACCTACATGCTAATTACAATTAATTATTAATATCTAGGTACAATTTTCAGACATGGTAAGAATAACAAATTGTTCTAAAATCAAGAGGAAAAGTATGTATATCGTAGCAATCTTCGATAGGTACTAGACAAACCGTCCTTGTTCGAAATAACTTTCCATTGAGCTGTGTGATATGAGTATGTACCTACCTATACATTTGCGTTAACTAATTTTTGGCTTTTACAAAATATTATTAAAGTTACATATAAGAAATGTTACAATAAATAAATTTGTAAAAATATTTGCTTAATAATCCCAATGCATCTTTAGATATTTTATGTTCTCTAGTATGAGAAATGAGTAGGATAAACCATTTATTTCTTTATTATTACCTATATTATTTAGATAACGGAGTTACTACATACTTATATAGAACTCTGTTATCTAAAATACCATACAATGACCATGACCACAATAAATCTATTGTTTATTTGATACACGACTATTTCGCAGCACGATTTGTGTTATTGGTATATATTTATATATTTAGGTACCCATCTAACCTATTCAAGTGCATAGTTATTAACACGTTAAGTGCGAAGCGAGGCCTAAATCACCCCTGATGCAACTTCCCTGTGGTGCGGCAAGCAAAAAAGTGAAATTCTCTGTCGTGCGAATGGCATAGCTTTGGTTTGGTCCAGTGTAGGAAAGAGATAAATATATATTTGAGATCATGTAATGGTTCCGGACTCGGTGGTGTACCTACCTTGGTACCGGATGTCTTAGGCCTCGTGCCGCACTGAATTAATATAATTTTAATACAGTGCGGAACGAGGCTAAAACGTCCCATATCCCAACGCGAGCTTCCCGCGACCAGTGTTGTGCATCACTTCGATTGGAGAGCACGTCCTTTTACAGCGCCGAACATGTCTAAACGATGTCGGAAGAAGTTAATTTTAAAAAACCCAGAAACAGAGCCGAAACAGGTAAGTTTTTAATGAAAAAATCTTCAGTAAGTACCTAGTTTTTTCTTATCTTGGTAGCTATGTACCTAAAGTAAGTGTAAGATATTATTACTTAAGTATATTATACCTAAAGATATTATTGGTAATAACGATTATTGACGTACCTAATACTTTGCAACATATCTAGAATTACCTATTATTCTATATCGTGATAATAATGTTATTATTACTAGGACTTAACACTTAATTGATATTTTTGTAGGTAGTGAAAAACTCCACAAGAAACGCAAAGCAGCCGTTGACAAAACAGGTAAGTAATATAATTAATATTTCAGTAGTTCTTTATCTAGGTTTTGAAAGTAGTTGTTTAAAAACGTCGATATTATTTTTCCCATCACTAATCGCAGCGAAAATTTGCCCTATTTCAGTGCGTTACGAGGTGTATAAGATCCCATATTTTGTTTTGCTAATAATTCCTAAACTAGCCATCAGATCCCGGGGCGACGGTGGATTAGGGTTCATCAATTCACTGTCTATATCAATAAGGACCAAAATTCTCATTTATCTTTGATTTCGCGCCAGAAAATGGATTTTAGTCTGTAAAAGGAGGTGGGGTCTAATAGACCGCGTGTCGCCCTAACGTCTGGTCACGGTACGGGCCGATTATACCTCGTGCCGCAGGAACGGAAAGTATACAAAAATTGGTGCCGCAGCTAACGTGTTAACAAAACTTAGTTACCTACCATGGCGTTGGCGTCCCTAAATGAGTGGATAATTATTCTAAAAACTATCCAAAAAATCCTACCTATAGGTATATATAAGATGTTGGAACCAGTTGTATTTTTATATTGGTTTATATTTTCTACTTCCATAAGATCGATATCGATACCCTACATCACCTTTCGGGTTATACCTCCAGTCCTTCGAGACAGTAAACAGTACAGTTATATTCTATAACTACCTCCCTATACATTATAGGTAGGATAGTTAGTGAGCTGTCCAACATCCGTGCATTCTAACTAAAGGTCAAAACATAGGCTTACCTATAGTATTTCGTTGCGAAATGGCATGAAACCGAAGTGGTCTTACAAGCGTAAAGTTAACCGGTCAGCGTTGTGAGACAATTGCCAATTTATAGACAAATCAAACTTAACCAAAGTATTATTTCTGTTATAGTTTAAGGGACATTATAAACACAAGGATCTTAATTATCATAGTTGGTACAAGCAAAGCCTATTTATTGGAAAGCCGTGCTGCGTTTATCAGAATTAGTGCTTACGCGTGAGTAGTCAAACCTATTAGTGAAACTTAGGTATATACCAAATATACATACCAAAATCGGTCACAAACAGACAGGCTATAAATAATTATTTCGCTCTGTAGCGAATTGCGATATTTCTTACATCAGACAAACAGAATGTAAGTGATTGTTGTTCAGTGACACTGAAAGTCATGCCTATGCCTCGCCTGTGAAACAAAAGTGGGCACGTTATATAGCGCCTACCTAAAACCTACCTATTTCTACATAGACAGGTTCAGTTAAAAGCCGCACCTCTTCGTTATCATCATTTAATTACCAAGTCACATATACAAATCCTACATTATTATGTCTACGTAGAATACAAACCTTCCATGTCCGTTACCAAGTTGCGAGACAAGTTCGCTGAGAAAGGCAGATCATTGACCAATCCTTTTAATTTTTGTAAAAAAGGAAGTTTAGATGGAGTGAGGTGTATGTACCCTGAGTGCAATGTTATGGGTCGGTGTCAGTGGCCCCAAGTCACCGTTGACCATGCGCGCCTGGAGGCAAAATTCCACAGCTAACTGAACTGCCACGCACTTCGAATAATAATTTGCGTTGTGGTGTGGTGGACTTGTACGCTTAGTATAAATACAATAGCTTTCCGCCACGCGGTTTCGCCCGCGCTATATTTTTTTTTCCGTGGTAATAGTTTTCTAATCCCGTCTCCTGGTTTTAAGTGGGTATGGAACCCGCAAATTCTTACGACTCAGACGAAACTTCGCCCGCTGCGCCACAGACGTCGCCAAACTGTATGAAAAATCGCGCTTATGTGTGGAACTGATACGAGTTTGTTGACCAACTCGTATCAGTAGGTACCATTCTTACTCGATCGTGAAATAGTTCAAAAAAGGTGAAAAATAATTTCCCTGTTCAAATTGAAGTCACGACTAGGTAAGTAAAAATATGTAATATACCCCCTAATGCAATTCAATACCCTCATCTCATTTATAGGTATAAATACCTACAGGGTCCGTATTGTTCAAATTTAACAACTTTTACAAAAGCTATTGGGGAGAAATCGTAGAGAGTAGTAAATCGTGCTGTGAATGATGATTAAAGCCTTTACTCACCAACTACGTTTTTTATTCTATGCTAAGCCTCAGAGCGACTCACTCAGTTTTTAGTAAATATCTTTATACCTACCTTATTAAATAAACCTTTGTAAAGTAAACCTACGCTACAATTACTCAAAGAGTGTTTTATAAAAAGTCAAAGGGAAGGTAATGATGGAGTTCCTTGATGGTAGTAAGAGGGCAGGTTCGCCTTGGACTCGGCTTCCTAGCGCGGAGCACCCGCGGTGAAGGGGACCCGTACCCGCCCCTGCCTTTGTTTGCCAACAGGTTGCAAAACTGGTCTTTGACCTTACCTTATGCCTATCGAAGTGAAATTCCTGATTGAGGAAAAACTGAGAAGCACGTTTTTTGAGTTCTGTTTTTGAATTCAATAAGAAACTGAGTTAGGTTTTTGTTTTCTTTTGTAATGTATAAAATGTTGGTACCTTCTAAGCTATTAGCTTATATATAATTAAAATAAATATTATGTCTGTTGGTATCTGTATTTTGTTTTATTAAAATTGTAATTCAATCGCTCTATGTTTATTATAATATAAATTGTAGAAAATGGTAGGAAAATTAAATAATAAATAATTTTTGTAGTTCCCACTATTTCCGTAGTGCCGCGAAGTAAAGTTTTAAAACATCCCAGGATTTTTTATCATTATTAAGTTAGCAAGCAGTGATGAGTAGGTACCTAGGTATGTTGACATAACCGAACCAACCGGTCTGGGTTCATATGGAAAGGTCACTTTTTGACATTTTAATCACCTCAATCCGGCTGATTGTTATATGTTTCTACCTACATAAGACAATTCATTAGTTGGGAAGCGAGTGAACTGTATGAAAATGTTCTACGCAAATTCTCCAGACACCTTGTATTTGTATACCCTGGCGCTGGAACTCGTATGTCACATACTATCTCACGACGTTGCGTTATCAATTTGAAATAAACTTCCCTAAATAACCGCCATAGGTTAATTGATTTGATAAACTAATAATAATACTCCTTCAGGCCCGGAATGTTGAATTTGGCAAAATGTTGTATTCTTATAATGTTGAATATACCAAAACGTTGAGTCCTAAAATGTTGACATGGCAAAAAAGTTGAGTCCCAAAACGTTGAATTCTCATAATGTTGCAGTTACAATTCCTTTAATGTTGAATTTCCAAAATGTTGAATTTTCATAATGTTGTAAAGTTGAGCTCAGTGAGACGATATTTATTAATGAAGCAGAAAGCTCTCATAACGTTAAATATAACCAAACGTTGAATCCTAAAATGTTGACATGGCAAAATGTTTCAATATGTTTCTTCTATTTTCTTTTTTCCCTTTTAAAAAAAACGAAGAGCACAGTATACTCTTTTCGATATAAAATATAAAACTCTTTTGAATCGTCTGAATAAACAGAAAATCACTCCACTGAAATTCTTAAAAAAGATAGTGTACATAAGACTTAAGTTAGACTTTTAAGATAATTTAACGATAGTTAGATAATTTTTAAGAAGTTGAATAAAAATTTAAGTTGGGTTTAGTATTATTTTGTTTTCACTTATGTAATGCGATGATAGGTAGCTCATTGGTGTGACAGTGACGTCGACTTCCGATCCGTGAGTCGTGGACCATGCATACAGACATACTGTGGTTGGTAGGCTGTTTTCTACAGACATGATGATGGTAGCTTTCTGCTTCATTAATAAATATCGTCTCACTGAGCTCAACTTTACAACATTATGAAAATTCAACATTTTGGAAATTCAACATTAAAGGAATTGTAACTGCAACATTATGAGAATTCAACGTTTTGGGACTCAACATTTTTGCCATGTCAACATTTTAGGACTCAACGTTTTGGTATATTCAACATTATAAGAATACAACATTTTGCCAAATTCAACATTCCGGGCCTGAAGGATAATACTAAATTATTTGTTAGGTACAATATACTTACAAAACATTTAGTAGGTAGCTTATTATGTAATTAACCTAATTACTTAAATAATACAGATATGCCTCCATAATAATAATTGACGGGCAGCGTGGTAAGGTACATACTGCAATTTAATTAACCTTAGGTATCTCTCCATCACTTCCTTTAAACTAGTTACTTAAGTATCCTAGAGAGAATATAAATAAAATAATTAATACCCCTTTTGTAATACCTATCTAATTTTGGTCTTAATGTAGGTACCTACATATTTTATAGTTAGTATACTTAATATCTTTTCGCTCCGCAACTTCGCTGGCGTAATAATAATAATACATTTTGCGTAAAGATATATTTTACATGTATTTTCTAGTTCTAAGCTACCTCTCTACTAATTTTCATTATTTAGTATTCTGTGGCGAACGTGATTGACGATTCTTCTTCTTTGTTTGTAGTGAGCGTGACTAGCTTTTGTTATTCTGATGACAAGCGCAAATGTCATGTAATTTGACGTTCTATGAGGGTAACTCTTAGATTATACACCTATAGATATGTTTCAAAATTGTCTATGGAATTAGTAGTAAAATAAAAATGATGACATCTCTGTCTTATGTATGGAATTAAAAGGAGCCTAACTATATACTCAACAGTTGCGCTTGGTTGCCAATATTTATGGCACGTGCCTTTCTTCAGCTTTCTTCGATATCATTACTGTCACTTTGGATATCATTACTGTCACTTTTTGGTTTTGTTTACATCGATAGTGGTGTTCTTGTATATTGCACGAGTTATCGATATTTTGATTTTAGACTTAGGTAAAAAATTATAGACCATGTTAATTTGAATAAATGTTGATAATATATTGTGTTTTTGCAGAATAGCATGAATCGTAGAATGAAATGACGGATTAGATTTTAGGTTTTTAATACAATATTATTTTATTTTGAAATATAAATTATTTTGATATATAATAATATACTAAATATAAGTAAGTATATTGTATTAAGTATATTGTGTTTTATAATTATCTAAAACATTTGGCTTATTCAGGTCTTTCATTCGTTTAGTTATATTCTGTGGGTATATTAATTTAGTTAAAATGAACTTTAAACATTAAGTAGAACTCAAACTAGTTAAAATAAGGTTAAAAGTTCATTTTCACTAAATTAATATGCCCACAGAATATAACTAAACGAATGTTTGAGTTTGAGTTCTACTTAAGTACCTATTTTTTTTTGTTCTAGTTAAAATGTTTTTTGTTTTGCTTGGTTTGATAACTGTATTAATTCTATAATTTAATATTTACGGACTTCAATTTACAATAAATACATTATCATAAAAAAAAGTTCAGTTGAAAACAAACTCTATCGATAAATTATTATAATATACCTACCTCGTACAACACTAATTTATGTTAGCGTAGGTATACACGATGTATTCGTGGTTAGGGCCATTCCATTATTATTCGTTCTTCTGAGGGGTAACTTTAACTTGGTCTGCCTGCAACTCAGAAGAAGGAATATTATCTAAGGCCTGCAATACCGCCAGTATTGTACGACCAGGTAAAGTACAGCCAGGTAATTTATGTACAAACAGGAACAGCTGTTTTTCATGTTTCGTTTGCATGAGCTGTCTCATGCAAAAATAATAAGCATTGCAGAACAAGAATAAATATAATGGTCTAAAATATCTATAAAATGTAGGTTAGGTTAGGTTGAATTAACAAAAAGATCAATTTATTAATTTTAAGATACCTAATATTTATATAATGGCGAAGCGAGGACAGGTCACCAGTTATAAAATATAATTCATTTTCTATGATGATTACATTGATTACGGTTTGATTTGAAATAAGTACGGAAATTAAGTACAGTTTTTTTTACTGTAGCAACAAAGTTAGCCTACCAAGCAATCAAACCAACCAACCAAACAAACCAATCAAACATTCTGATCTGAACGAATCTTGAAAACTTTGAAAAGCAAGCAAAGATAATTTATTTATAACTACGTTCTAAAAGGGTGAAGTAAATAAACTAAATAAATATATCGGCAAGCCGTACCTACGGCGTAGTGTTGATCCACAATGGCTTCAAAAAGTGGAAATTACAATGGAGATCTCTTCGAATACTTGAGAGTAAGCGAAGATGAGGATGATTCTAACGCAGTGGAGATTCCGTGTGAAGAAGACGGCACCCTATTATTATCGACGCTCGTTGCTCAATTCCCCGGTGCTTGTGGGCTAAAATATCGCCATCCAGACAGCAGGACTATAAGAGGTATTCGACTAAGCGATGGCAAACTGCATTCTCCCACTGAAGCTGGCTGGGGAAAGCTGCTTTACGTTTGCGTTTTTCCAAAAGAAAATAAACGTAAGATGGAAGACGTGTCACCAGAAAATTCCGCCGCAAAAACAAAGCGTTTGGAAAAGAAGCTTACCTGTTCAGATTTGATCTGCCTGGGATTACCTTGGAAAACAAATGAAGAATCTATCAAATCGTATTTTGAGCAATTTGGAGAAGTAGTAATGGTACAACTGAAGAGAGATAAAAATGGAGCCTTCAAAGGATTTGGGTTTATTCGTTTTGCTACATATACTTCACAAATGAGGGCACTTGCTCAGAGGCACAATATTGATGGTCGTTGGGTAGATGTCCGGATTCCAAATTCAAAAGAAGGTGTTGTTCCACAGATGCCCTGCAAGGTGTTTGTTGGCAGATGTACAGAAGACATAACTGCTGAAGATCTGCGTGAATATTTTTCCAAATTTGGAGAAGTAACAGATGTATTTGTGCCCCGACCTTTTAGGGCTTTTGGATTTGTTACATTCTTGGATCCTGAAGTAGCACAAAGTCTATGTGGTGAAGATCATGTTATAAAAGGAGCATCCATATCAGTTTCTAGTGCAGCTCCCAAAGTAAAAAATAAACCTAATCAGGGTTGGAAAGATGAACCATATGGTCAAAGTGGGTGGGATAACAACAATCGTTCAGGCCCTTCGGGAGTTCCCAATGGTAATGTGGGAAATAATAATATTGACACCCTGAACATGCAGAACTTGGGCATCAACCCTAATGGAGGACCACCTCCTAATTTCAATTTGCCTATGAGTTTATTTGCTGCTGCTCTAAATCAGGCAGGTTGGGGAGGTTTTTTGGGTGGCCCTGGTAACTCTGGACCTAACAATTGGCAAGGTCCACCAGGCCCTAACTCTGGCAAGAATTGGAACAATAATCAAAACTGGGGTCAAAATGGTCCACCACCTTCTTGGAATCAAGGTAATCAGGGCTGGAATGGTGGTAAAGGAGGGAACTGGAACCAAGGGAGCTGGCCCAATGATCAGAACTGGAACGGTAACGGCAATCCTGGCTCCAGTGGGGGATGGAACAACAAGCCCCAGACATGAGGTGAGATGATCTAGTGCCAACCTTATCAGAGAAGTCTGTGTGATGATGTTGTTTTCAGATGCTAAATTTTAAATTAATTTTAATAATTGAAAGAACTTTTAATATTTGGTATGATAGGAACATCACTTGTAGAATAACTACTGTGAATGCTATATGAAGTTGGTGACTTGTTCTAGATGTAAGGTGACCAGGGCTCTGTATGTAGT
The DNA here is from genome assembly GCA_963691955.1 of Chloroclystis v-ata. Lineage (NCBI taxonomy): Eukaryota > Metazoa > Arthropoda > Insecta > Lepidoptera > Geometridae > Chloroclystis > Chloroclystis v-ata. The sequence continues at coordinate 13,023,827 of OY829905.1, forward strand.
GATTTGTGTGATGATGGCGCTTTGGATAAATAAAGATGTATGAATTCTCTGAGATGGATGTTTTACTTAATTTATAACATTATAATAATATTTATTTTATAAGTTGAGTGAAAGAAATATACTTTTGAGGCATTGTAGTATTATCTTGGTGTGTATATAAAAAATGATTGGTGCTGTAAATTATGAAACATGGCATGATGAGCTGCGGAAGAGTGACCTGGACGTGAGTGTGGCAGCTAACTCCTTGCTACATAAATATGATGATGACCTGAAATTCAAAGATGGCTGTGGTGGTAAGTGTGAATTTGTAAGTTAATGTGAATGATCATGCATTTCTTTTTGTACAGTCATGACTTGTATCAAGCAAGAATGTGAAAACTGGTGTGAAATAATTAATTGTGGTAATGTTTATAATTTCTCTTTTAATTTTACTTTTGTTTTTTGTTCCGAATAGATATTAACCTTGGTTAATTAATTTTACAGAGAAAAATGTTTCTAAAGAACATTATTTACAAAGACTGCCACGCAGATACACAAAATTTGCTACAATTTGTGGCTGGATAATTTATCCATTTTAATTACCTATATAATCATGAAGCCTTGGATTACCCTATATAGCATATATAGAAACAGGAAGATTGTATGGTAATGTGTACCTAGTTTTCGTATTAAAACATGGATGGAAGCCTGTAGACGTGATTCAGGATGTTGCAGAAACAGGAGTTACATGGGTATGCAGTATCTGATAAACTATAAAAAACCTGCTTATAATATGATTCTTGAGTTAGCTAAGTATCATTCCATGGTTTAGCTGTTGCTGTACCAAGTATACTAACTCAGCTTCAAGAAGAAGCAAACCAATTTTTTATGGGAGTCTATCTATTTGTATAATTTTTTTTTAAATACCTTGCACCTTACTGGGTATTAAGTATACTGTCCCTCATCCACAAATCCATGGAGTATAAAAAATTACCTGCTGATCCCAATAATTCGTTTACAGATTCTCCAGAGCAGCCAAATAAACTGAATATTTCTCTGATGTATTGAGGAATTGTAAGGTACTTATTGGAATTTTAACATCAACAGAAATTTCGGAATTGTTAATAGTCTAAAATAAAACAGACAAAGTATGTATGTGTGTGTGCAAGCCACATGCTATATTAGCTTCTTTAGTCCGTTTATTCCATCCAGTCCGATCAGTAGTTCGATTGTCGAACTGTTTGGAAGTTTTTTTTCCAAACAGTTCTACTGACGCATCGAACTAGTTGGAAACGTGTATTTTATTCCAAACTAGTTCCAAATATTATTATATAAGATTATTATGGTACAGTCAGAAATGGAACTTTCAATGCCTTTTTTTTTACTTTGAGTTTTCAGGCCGAGAAATACTGAGATAAAAGAACTACCCGCCGACAGATTCGCTTACGTTTATATGTTATCTGCATAAATGTACTATCCATTGATGAAATAATTTTTCAAATCGCACCAACGGTTCCGGAGATTAGTTAAACAAACTCTTTAGCTTTATAAAATTGTAACTAAGTTTCCTGCTGTAAGTTTTAACCAAATTAAGTACATAATTTTCTTTTGATTTTCTATAGAAACTTATATTTGGTTAAATATTGAGAAGTGGGCTCGGTAATGTGTCACAAGACATGGTAAAAATAAGATACATTGAGTTCCATTATTTTGTAGGCTCAATGCATAAGATATTGAAATTTACAGACTTCCAAGACTGAGACCAGAGCCACTGTCAGTCCAGAGGGTCCAGAGGACAGAAAGATAAATACATACAAGGTATTTTGGGAAAACTCCGTCCATAATACAATGATATCCACAAAATGAGACATACAAAGTATATTTTCAAAGATTTTATGGTACATTATACATTCGACGGTAATATTTGCAATAAATTATTGTATCATTAAAAATTCTTAAAATATCCGTGAGTTTTATTGCTTTTATTCTTTCAAAGCTAAAATAAAATTAAAATTTTATTCATACTGCGTTGGGCATCTATCTAGAACATATACAATGTAAAATGAGTGGATAGATGACGAGATCCTACTAAAAGAGCTTAGATTAAATCCTATGGATTGTTTTAGTATTTGTCAATAACATAAGTTATTATGTATGTTAATACATGACTACTAAATTTATGCTCACTAATAATAAAATAAATCACAATATTTTCGTATTATGTACGACGATTAAGATTATTTACACTTTTAACTTTTTGGCGGGTCTAAGAGCATGGTTTAGCTTCACTTGCCGCTTGACGGCGCGCCTCGTCCGCGGGACGTTAAGCTCAGCCTCCAGTTGCCGCGCAAATTCCAAATCACTTTTCTCTTGTTCTATAATCTTTTCTATTCTAAGCTGCTCATTCAATATGTGTTTGACCTCACAATTTTTCAATGGACTAGTCAGATTCTTTACTGCTAAATTAATTTTGTTATTGTTAGTTGAGACTATAGGGGTAATTTTTTTCTCGACAGACTTTTTAGAATCGCTTCTTAGGTGTGGTTTTCGTTCTGAGGTTACTTTCCGGCAGATTTTCGCCTTTTTCGGTGTAGTTTCATTTTCATCTTTATTCATACTACCCATAGATCTTGTGCGTCTTAAATTGGATTTATTACTTATTTTAATATTTGCAATATCTTGACTTTTGTTAAGTTTCTTCTTATCTGGCGTTGCTGCACTACAGTGAATTGTATTAGATTTTTTCGTTTTATTTTCAGTTACTCTGCTAGTTTCCTGCAAATAAAATTATAAAATATCTGTAGTGGGTTTCCTACTGTGACAATACTTGCAGTTGGAAGCATTTTCTATAGTCAGAATTAAATAGATAACCCATGAATACTCCAGGGGAGGAGGATTCTCTGGTTATACATCAGCATAACTAACTAGATGTACCTAAACTGACCCTCGGAGGATGAGGAACATACCTGCTTTTGTTTTAAAACATTCAGTGCGATGACAAAGGCTGACGGCAATTTTTTTGATAAGGAAAGGTTTCGTAGTCGGCAAAGACTGTCTAGGTATTGAATGCGCGTGGGCGGCGGTGAATAGCTGAGAGAATTGCAGTTCGGAGTGGCCCGTATACCCGGCACTTTGACGGGCACCTCTATATTTGTGCTGAAATAAAAATTATTAATTAATTAAAGTTGGCACATATAGGCTCAGTGGAGTATTGTTAATGCGGCGCAATGTGTAGTGGGTACGATTCCTTCTATTAATTGGTGTATGTAATTTCTGCACTTTCGGTCACTTTCTTTTACATAAAAATAAGTAAAAAACACCTTACAAGTGTTTCAATACCATAGCTGTCACCTAGCACCCATTAGTAGAATTAACACATTCTAGAGATGATAGGTAATTATATGATGTTGGTGAACAAGTCACCCTAGAAACTGAGCTTGGGAAGTGAGTTCTGAATAACAAAATTAGTAAATTACTCAAATAAAGGCTTTGTATTTAATGATAAAGACTACAATTTGTGTCTCATCATCTAATGGAGAGGGTTAATAATAATAATATGTCATATTCTGTTGTTTGTTGGCTTTTTTTTAAATTATTTACCTTGATGGTCTTGAAACAAGAATAGGCTTGAAAAAACATAATTCTTCTCTCATAGAATCTACGCTACCAGTTTCCTTTCTATTTTCAGCAAGATGAATCTTTTGCTGTAATATTCCCGAATAAGGTAAAGGAAGAGACACTAGCAATGATGGAATACTGCTTTTCGTTTTAACTTTTTCTTCAGTTTCTAAAGATTTATCATCTTTACATTTCGTTTCTTCACTCTGAAATTAAGAGATTATTTAGAAAAAGTTATTAATTAATAATTTTAAAATTAAAGAGAAAAAAAAATGTCATCTTGCCTTTCCCACTGGCTCCTTTAAATTATCACCATTTTCTTTATTCCACAACCCAGGAACTACTTTATTTTTCTTATCAATTAAGCTTTTGATTAGCTTGAAGCAAGGGACCATTTCTGGAGATGTGGCTGTCCCATTTGTTGGCTTGCATGTTATCTTTGGAGAAGAAGCACCTACTTCTTCATTATTGAGACTGAAAAAGTTATTGTAATATTAAGGAACATTTAAACTTAATGTAAATACAATCAGAAAAAATCGAATGCAGAAAAAAATGTGTTTTATTTATCTACTATTTTTTTTCAAATGTATAACACAAATTCACTTACTCTTTGTTTATGGCAGTTTTATGTTTGGATAGGTAACTATCAATTTTTGTTTCCTTAAGTCTAGGTTTTGATAATTTGCATGGAGTATTAGGAGGTGGTCCAGATCGTTTTAGACTTTCCCTTTGCATCTGAAGAGCTATAATTTCATCCTTCTTTAAAGCTTCTAGATACTTTAAGTGTGCCTGTTCTTCTTCTTCTTGAAGTTTCCTAAAATTAAAGAGAGCTTTTAAAATATGTCACACAGATAATTTTAGTTCAACAAACATTCTTTATTTATGTGTATCTTTTTGTAATATAGTGTAACAATAAAGAATTTTGTATTGTATTGTATTCTTTCCTAGTAGATCCATACAAAATTACATGGGTCCTTAATGTAACAACAGTGAGGTGACATTAAATAAGTAAATGACTTAATTAAATTTCAAAGCTTTTCTTTGCACATAATTTTATCTTTAATTTATTATTATTACAATACTTACTTTACAAGTAATTCAGTCTCTTTAATTTGTTTTTTTTCTAGCTGCAACCGTTCATTTCGCAATCTCGTTAACTCAGCTTCATATTCCGATCGTATTTCACCTGGAGCACTAAGTCTTAGCTTAGGTTTTTCTGTGAATTGGTTAATTTAGATTGTAAAGCTTAATTATTTATTGAGAGTTTAATCAAACTGATTATGTCACCCTCAAAAATACATTATAGTCATTAATAAAAATTACTTGCAGTGCCCACGACATGGGGGCAACTTCTTATCTTAGCTGGAGCAAGAATTTAAATACCATGATCTTTGTCCCACCCAGACCTCTAAAATATGTATTATACATACATTAATAAAATCTTAAAATTGTCAATATAGTTTCAGCATCATTATATTGAGCCCATTATACACAATATCTCTAAAAACAAACTAACTTACTCCATTACAGATTTATTGTTACTATAGATATTCAAAATTTGTTGTACTTCATTGTATTGTATTAATTTATGATTATTTATGTACAACTCTGACTGTGTGTATTGTCCTGTTAAAAAATAGCAAATGGACAATAATTTAATAACTTATAAATAATGGTTCTAGTAACTCCTACCTATATCTCAAAAAAGGTAGGTACATAATACCTAAAGCCATTATTATTAATAAAATCAGAAGAGGTATGTGAATAAAATTACCAGATTTTAGGAACAAAAAAGTGGTTCGCAGTTGCGGAAGAAAAGAAAAGATCTAAATCAAAACATTACCTTCCGGAAGAGTTATATCTTCTCCTCTAGATCGTATTTCAACTTCTTGAGAAAAATTCGTTTGAATGTGATTCCAAAGCCCAACATTCACTATACTCCTTTGTTTTGTTGATGTTCTCAGCCAAGATCCAATTCTCAATCGACACAAGGGACAACACAGGGCATTATTTTCTACACTTCCGTTGAAGCAACTCAAACAAAAGTAATGATAGCATGGTAATGTAACTGGTTGTATTAAAATAGATTGGCAAATGGGACAAATAACATCTTGTAATTGTAAATTCTCTAATTTTAACAATTTATTTTCGATTTTCGACAGCCGCTTCTTTGACTTGGCCGCCATTTTCAGGTTTTTTTTTCTATTCTGTCAATCAACAAAACAAACAGCCAGTTGTTACCGTAAGGCTGATTCCACACAATGGTTGGTCGGTTGGTGTTGCGCTTGATTGAATTGAATGACAGAATGAGTGCGATTGAGACAACAATCAGAAATGTTTGATTGATGAAATCCCTAGAAATCAATTTTTACATTGGTACCAACATTACAAAACTAAAAACGAATAGAAGCCATGTTGATATTTTCTTTCTTTTTTCGTCATGTACCGACTCACATGTATTTGAGAACGAGAAAGATCACGAAAGAAACCACGAGTAGTATGGTGGTTACACCAGGATTTTAGATGGTTCTTTTGTTCTTCAATATTGTGGTGAATTCTATCAGATGTTAAAGTGCTATAGTTTGGATCTATTGTGAGTTCAGTTCGAAGTGGAAATGTCTTCGATGCATTTCGTGGTTCATCCTCTACCAGGAACTGAGGATCAGTTGATAGATCGGTAAGTAATAATTTTATCATTACAAGATGGAACCATTTCCAGAACCATTGCTCATGTTATTCATTCTTCGTGATCTGTGTTATTTTCGATAGACCACGTTATCAGTTTCTATAAATCATCCGAAATTCCGAAGTAGGTACCTATTCAAAGAAAACCTATCTTGGTTGATTTTACGACTCAGGTCAACTGTAGATTGTTTTAGGCTTTATCATAGTTTGACGTAATCGTTATAGTAATCTCCATGTCCTATGCCCGTTTTGACAACCTGGAATAGAAATATCTTGAATACTAAGAAAATATTCTCAGTACTGATCAACCTTAGCCAATCATATGGCTTTTTTCTGGTCTGTATCTCTTGTTTTTCTCATAACATTATAGAGAATTGACAATAATACCAAAATACTTTAGGACTATGACTAAGCATACTATGGATGTGTTTAGACACATAATTGAAGAATTGGTACATTAAACATACAACACAAGCCAGTTTTTATTTGTAACCTATAATTAAGTTTTATTCTGGAAAACTAATACAAGTAAATTAAGAAAAAGAAGGATATGAGTTAGATTTCTTTGTGTTTTTTTAGCATTACTCACTAGTAATTGAATACAGTACACTTAGACATTATGTCTTATCATTGCTGATGATGATTGATTGAACAAAAATTAGGATAATCTAATTTATTCCTGATGTTGAAATATATGTTAAAAATATCTATGTAATATTCTATTACAAGCAGTTCCTGCGACTTGTCTGCATTAAATTGTGTTTGTATGGGGTCCAGATCCTCTAAATGTATATGTACTAAATTTCATCAAACCTGAATCATTAGTTTGAGTTATGGCAGAAAAAATCTACATACATAAAAAATCTGAAAATCGTCTATATAGTTTCAGCCTGTATATATTGAGCCTATAAACACAATATCTCTGAAAACAAACTAATTTACTGTATGACCAACCCTAACAGATTTATTACAGATGTCTATCAGATATTGGAACTGAAACGGGTAACATACCATGATTTAAATGTTTTTGAGTTTTCCGATTTGTTGCTAGCGCCATGTTCACGGACAGATATTTAAATCATGGTATGTTATTAGATTAGTACCCGTTTCAGTTTAGTTTGGGGACTCCTTTTTCCAATTGCGGAAAAAGGAGTCCCCAAACTAAACTAAACCCGTTTCAGTTTCAAATATAGTTAAAAACCATGATTGTTTAAAAAGTTATATCTTTCAGATATCTAGTAACTGAAACACAAGCTTCGAGCTTACCAAGAGGCTAGATTTTGCTGTGTAAATTGTCAAGCAATATCTATATTTATCTATATTTAAATTATTTCTGGTAAATGCTGCAGGTTTTTGTGGTTCACACGAGCATACATCAATGCCATAGTTAAAATGAGAATGTTTGTGTGGATGGTTATTTGTTACTTTTCTAGTGACTGCTACTCCATGGATTTTTAATAAACATGACAAAATAGGTCAAAACAATACATAGACTTTTTTTGCTGTAAAACTTCTTTATAGTGGAAAATCCATTGTTACTCTGTTAACCTATAAGGTAGACAGGTAGTTTGTCCATAGTTTTGCACAAGATATTTTAAGATTGTGAAATTTGTGGTTTAAACTATGTTATAAAACAAACAATTTTGGTTTTAAAACTATATACAATATGGTATAGTAATGAAATAATATTTGTAGTTATTAATTTGTGGTTTAAACTATGTTATAAAACAAACAATTTTTTTTTTTTTTTTTTTTAAACTATATACAATATGGTATAGTAATGAAATAATATTTGTAGTTATTAAGGTATCATATGGAGAAAATGAAAACAATAAGTACTTGTCATCATTGTCATCTATCTTGTCATCATGTCATCATTAATTTAATGGGATTTTGGGGGCTCAAGGTATATTTCTTGGGCATCACCTTATGTAGGTGAAGTTAACTTATGAACTTTACCTAGACTATTAATTATAACCTAGAAAATTAATTATAATCGAAGCGGAATCTCAGCAAATCAACTAATGAAGAAGTATATACCATTAATAGAGCCAACACCTTGCTATCCTGTGTATATTATGATATTGCTCAGACAGTGTTGAACATTGAAACCTGTTTATTGCGAGGCCTGCATTGCCTTTAATTTCATTCAGAATATGTAAATGTGCTTCGGGAGAAATATTACTTCAATCATTTTGAAAATGGACATTTACTCACGAAAACAATGACGATGTTACGTATATCCGACGTTTCTGTTTTCTAAAAAGACTATTTTCAGGAATAGGACTGTGTAATACATGTTGTTATTATTTTTCAGATTGAAAGAAGTTTCGGAACGTTGGAATAGATATGGAACAGGGGCCGGTTCATCAGCCCTCAGCGCACTCCGCGGCGTGCGAGCGGTGGCCGCTGGTCCCGCGCACATCGCGTGCTTGCTCGAGGACGGGACAATATGCCGGGCGGCATTCTCGATCATTCCTGATCGACTGGACCTGAGCAAGACAGATGCTAGCAAGAATAGTGGCAATGGAGGGGGAGGTAGTGGCGGAGGAGGAACGAGTGGTGGGAAGCAGGGAGGGAGCGGCGGTGGAGGCTGCGGGACTCGCCAGCAGCCGCGCACTAGAGCGAGGATTATGAGGAATTCGATCAGAGCTGCTCCAAGTTCTCAAGGTAATAACTAATGTAAATCTGGTGTCCTAAAAACAACATAAAGTATTTATACATTTATGATAATTTATGTATTTTAATCATGTCCTCTCATGTTATCATGATTAATATCTGCAATGATTTGATGATTTTATGATTTAGAATGTTTTTAATTGATTAATTATCCTTAATGCCTCAATCTCAGGCATGCAAATGCCTAAGATACTAAACATGTATATAAAATATGTACATGTAACAATTCATGAACCGTGTTTACAAATGAATATTTATATTTCAAAATGATTTTGCGCAGCTGGATCTACTAGCCGAGCAACTGGTGTTATAATTGGAGCTGGATCGGGGCGCGTGGTGTCTGTGCCGGCTCCTTTTGTGCCCGAGGACCTAGTGACTCAAGCACAAGTGGTCCTGCAAGGCAAGAGCAGGAGTCTCATCATTAGAGAGCTTCAGGTAAAATTACATATTGGAGCAGTAGGATAGGATAGTACATTTTAAACTGAAAAGGAAACGAATTGTAATATATCCTTAATTTATTCTCATACACTTTTTATTGAGATTAATTTGGAAGAACTGTTTAAAAACTAATGAATACTAACAAGGTTCAAAATGTTGAATTTATGCAGCGTACAAACCTGGACGTGAACTTAGCTGTGAACAATCTGCTCTCCCGCGATGACGAGGAGGGCGAGGAGCCGGAAGGTGGGGAGGGTGGAGACGGCTACGTGCCGGAGGACCTGATATCTCTGCTCGACGGCGGCGGGTTCCACGCCGCGCAGCAGGAGCACTCCGTCATCATCGACGCCGACACCATGTTCTCGGAGGATATCTTCGGGTACGCGGCTTTCAGAAGGTATACCTGTCGAGCTGTGCTCCGCCCTTTCTAATTCCTTTGGTGCAAGGTGAACCTATGGCAACTGTACACATTGGGCTGAGGCTTGGTCAAGCGTGTAGATGCCTATTTGGTATGTATGTTGGTTGTTGGTGCCATTGCTGACAAGCGTCCTTTTACGTCAAAGGATCTTAGCGCTCCATGTAGTCTTTAATGCCAATGGGGCACATCGATGTGTTTAAACGCCCCAACATGCTTGAGTAAGCCTTGGAGCAGATGTTGGTCAATGTGTACAAGGGCTTTTATGTTGTGACATATTTGTATAAATATTTACGTTAATTATTACTCCGATTACTGAAAATAATTTATTAGTATCATATACGTCGGTTCACCATGCCCTATCCTGAAACATACCATTCCCACCCAATCTAGCACGCTGCGAGCTTTCGCTGTTTTCTGTTCTTTGATTGGGTGTTGTTTGTCGTTTGGAGTTGCGTCGCGTGTAGACAGCACTTGTGTATGCTCTGTGTATAACTGTTGTTTTCAGTGAAATGTACAAAACTCACTAGAAAACAACTGATGCTTTTTATGCTAGAATTTTCTTTGTGTTTTTGTTTAGCCTAGTATTGGGGTTCTTCTCTGGTGATTATAAGTGGTATTTAGTAATGATATATGGTGTATTATAATATGGCGTGCATCATTTCGTGATTCAGGGGAATGGGGTTAGACCTAAACGCATAACACTGCAAAGCAGGCTCATGATTGATATACATATACATGAGTAATATTAATAATTTTGGCTATAAAATAAATAATTTCGCTCGCGTTGGAATTTTCGTGTTTTGTTAAAATCTAAATCTACAAATACTACTAACACCAAGGGATAAAACCTCTTCCTCCATGCCATTATCATCAGACTAGAACCTACGCAATCACAGAACGCGACATTGAGATAGTCTATTTTTAGAATAAAATAAGTTAACGACTATCATGCTCCGTCATATGTCGTCGTTCTGTGATTTTCCTAAAGCTTAGTATAGTGTAAACTTATTAGATGTGTTGTTTAGTCGTAGCGGAGGCGGCAGCGGCGCGGCGAGCGGCGGGCGCGGCGGCGCCAGTCGCGAGAGCAGCAGCTCCACGCAGGAGCGCCCCACGGAGTTCAGCCGCTGGCGGGAGCGCCAGTACTTCGGCCCGCGCAGGTGGCTCGAGTCCGCGCTAAGGGACACCTCTTGGGATAAAGAAGGAGGTATGTTCTACCTCTATTTTAACATACTTTGCTCATATTTTGAATAAGAAAAGTGTGGATTTATTTGCCCGTCTTTCACGGCAAAACTACTGAACGGATTAAAAATTTAAGATTTTAAAATGTAATATTTTTCGTACCAGTAATTAAAAAAAAATATTAACTTTTTGTAAATAATGGTAATTTTATGAATAAATAACGGATAAATTTATTTATCAAGGCACAGCCACCAGAACAGATTATAAAGGTTATTGAGGGCTTATTCTATGAAACATGTAAAAAATAACACCAATTGTTGTAAAATTTCAGCTGAAAACAAAAACAAAAAGGACTCCGCCATGGCGGCCTCACCACTGTGGGTGTCTGAGGAACTGGAATTCTGGGATAACATTCGGTTCACACACATCGCGGCCACTTACAGCGAGCTGGTTGCCATATCGACTCAAGGACAACTGCATCAATGGCGTTGGGCCGACGCGCATCCTTACCAGCGAGCTGATGTAAGTTCCTCTAGCATTCTACCTTTTTACCTATATTTAATTGTGCATTTTCCTCTAAAAGTCTCAAGGTCCCGGGTAAATAATTGTACCAGTTGCAGCGCCGAAGTGCTTTACTTAAAGTTTACGTTATGATGATAACCTCTGAAATATTTTTTTTTTGTTGCAGTCATCTGGTTCAGGCATCAGCTTCCATCCTCGAGCCAATTGGCTCGGTCTGACTGCGGGAGAACGAATCCTCAATATCAGCGCTGCTGGCATTCGCGTCTCTGTACTCACCGATTCCGGCCGCATTGCCACTTATTTAGACGAATCTATTGGTAAGAATATCATAATAACCAAATTGAGTTTAGGAATGTTACTATTACACAGGTTCTGATACTGTTTTTTTACAGCTCATGCTCCAGGTGCATCGCGCTTAGAGCATACACTGCAGACATTCTCAGAATTCGGATCTGACAAGGCGATTTCTCTCCATGTATGCTCTCTATACTCTGTGGCGAAACTGGAATCTGGCGCACTCTATTGGTGGTTAGTACCACCTACCTTATGCTACCTATTCTTAGGGAATCTTACCAAACGGAGTAAACTCGTACAAGTTGCCCTTTTTATTGACAGAAGAATCTAAACTTGACTGGGTAACTTGACATTTCGTTTTGATACCTGATCATCGTGCATTACTGTCAAGACTTAAGACTAGAAATAGTCCACTTCTCTTTTTAATTTAATACTCAAAGTATCTTGTATTTTAAATGAATATAATAATATTTTGTAGGGGTGTGCTACCGCTCGGGCAAAGAGCTCGCCTGTGGGAGAAGCACCGCGCGCGCTCTCGCAAGCAGCGCGGCCACTCCTCGTCTGCGCCGCAGGACCTGCAGGCCGGCCACAGCGTCACCATGAAGAATGCGCCTATGTACCAGCCGGGGGCTATTGGTAAGTCAACTATATTGTATGCGAAAGGTTGGTCTTCCATCAGACGGTAATAATGACGACGTCATTAGGTGCGATACGTGCTATGTATATTGTGTGTGTATGCCCAGCCCAGTGAGTATAATGTTGTAGTCTGTATTTAGTCCTTATACGCTCGAGAGCTATAGGTAATAAATAGACGTTAATAGGCGTTCAAATGCAACAAATAGTAAAAAAGTATAATATGTTAACACGACAACGGTGTGCTCAAAAGCACACAATAAAAGGCAACACTCGGTTTAACGCATTGCTTTCAAACTCTAGTGCCAATGAGGGCTAAGTAAAGCATAAGAATTGGATCTCATCAACAACATCAACCAAAAAAAGTTGGTGAAAAGATCTCCGCCCATAGTAGCCCTGTTAAATCTTATGTGGTGTATTGTTATTGACGGTGATTGGCTTAACATCATGTATGAACGTTTTTTTTTTGTTTTGTAGGCTTCAACATGTCTACGGGAGTTCCTAAAGTAGGAATACTGCAGAACGCAGCTTGGAACCTCTCCGATACGTGCCGTTTCAAGTTGATGCCGCCGCCCCAGCCAGACCGCTCTGTATCGGATAAAGACAAGAGAGAGTTACAGGTAAAATTAATGATTACTGCTTTATATGATTTAATTATACTAAATATGTATAGGCAATCAGTATTTTTAAATTTTCCTACATGAATAATTGATTTACAGAATCAATCTCCATTGACGGTGTCATCCGTGAAGGCATCCTCTTCAGGAAGCAGCAGCAAAGAAACCAACAAGGATAGCAATAAGGACATGGCTGATCGCCTGGACATGCCCCCGCCGCCCAGCCCTGCCTCCTCTACTTGTAGTGACACTAGCACTTCTCACAGTAAGTTTCAGTACAATAGCAATAATAGCTGATTTCGGACATTCCCATGCCAACAAGGCAATTTACATTACAGATTGCAGTTATGTAGTTGGTACATTAAACTTAGACAGACATAACGATATCCCGTTCCTTCGTATATTTTTATCACCAATTTAACAAATATCTTTCCAACAGAACGTGCTAAACGCGTGACCGTGCGCGGAGAGGAAGGCTCATCCAACGACGGACAAACAAAACGTGACGAAGAAGAATGGCCGATAAAAGAAGTAGTCTTCCTAGAAGACGTAAAGAGCGTACCTTTAGGACGCGTACTAAAAGTTGACGGAGCGTATGTAGCTGTGAAATTCCCTATCACCGGCAAGGATGGAAAGGAGACAGCTCCGGTTACGACTGACGATTGGACGACCCTGTTGCAAGACTGCAGGCTAGTGCGTAAAGATGACTTGATTGCGGTGAAGTGGGGCTCGGGCGGGTCGGCCGGCCCGCGCGGCCCGGACTGCGTGCAGCGCTCGCCGAGGAAGATATCGCTGCCTGCTGATGTTCAAGTTATGACTATTGCGGTAAGACATTGCAATATAACTCATGCAACTAGACTTTTAGTGATTAAAATTACCCCTGATATCACCATACACTACACAAGTAGTAGCTCTATATATTCAACTTCAAGCTAAAGTCCTAGGATTACTTCCCACTTATATATAAATTAATCCACAAAAGAGAAAAAGAAGTTCTAGAATTTATATTTGATGGATGTTTATTGTGTCAATATTGTAAGTGTAATATATCCTTCAGGTGGACAGTCGTGGTGTGCACGCCGTAGTGAAGAGGGCCGGGGGCGCGCTCGCGTACGCGGTGTACGCCGTGGGCACCACGCGCGCGCTCACCGACAGCGTGTTCCCCACCGACAACACGGCTCTGCTCGGACACTCCAGTGGATCCTCTATACACCTCGCTACTGCCGCCGAGGTATGTTCTATGTTCGTTTATATAACGATGCCCCAGAACTTAGACAAGACATTTGTATTTAAGTAGATCTATGTATTCACATTGATTGACTGGCCAGACAGTTATAATCCAGCCTACCGTTGTTACGGCTCTCGTAGAAAAGCATCCTGATGCTCTAGATTAGTCTAGATAAAGTTAAGCTTATGTACAATCAAATCAGTTTGGAACAGATTTTAGACAGCTTTATTGTTTATCTATAACATGTGTTCAGAGCATTCTACCGTTCTATAAACCTTTTACTTGTTGTTACTTTGCAATTTTTTTGTCAATCAAATTATCTTAATAATGTAATGTACAGGGAAGTGAACCCGTGGTGATAATGCTGGACGGCAACGGCGCTCTGTACCCGGTGGCGCGCGACTGCGTGGGCATGGTGCGCGAGCCGCCGCCGCTGAACCTGCCGCCCGCGCGCGCCATCGCCGCGCACGCTCTGCCTCTGCAGCCGCACGGCTCGCACCACTCTCAGCACACCACATTGAAGTCACAGGTTAGTCCACGACACTGGTTTATTCTCACTGAAGTGTGTGTGAAGTGGACCTGTGCTCCTAATGCTGGACCCACATTGAAGTGATAGTTCCACAACACTGGTTTATTCTCTCACTGAAGTGTGTGTGAAGTGCTCCTAATGCTGGACCGCAACGGTATACAGCCCCACGCCTCGCATCACTCTTTACACACGGCCTTGAATGCTCTGGTTAGTACGGCGTTGTAGGCTCAGAATACTGAAAGGGCTATTTCACACACGTAAGTCTCAATTGCAGAGTGTTATACATTATAACAACCCGCATTACGTCCCCACCACCGTTGTGCATGAGTCTCCCCAATAGTCCAACTTTAACTTAAACTTTTTTTTTTTACTTTCAGCCAAATTTGTTGAAATATTAAAAGACTTATAAACGAGGTTTCATATTTAAATCTATATAAGTCTGATTGTGTCATGCATTCCATTAGCCCAGATACTCCATTCACAGTGCAGTATTATGTTGTTGTCCATTGTATGTTGTTATTAATTCTATTGATACGATTTTAGGTCGCTCTGATCATAATAGTGCCTGAGCCACAATTGATGATGCCACGTGTGCTCCGCTGCGATCTGGAGGGACTGCGTCAATTGCTTCATCAACTGGAATCTGACACAAGCAGTATGTATTACTCCTTAATATATATATCACAAGTAAACTGTTAAATTGTCCTTTATAGGCGCATATTTCGATATAGAAACCGAATTGGCCTATTCAAAATTATGTTGTTTAGTATTTATGGACCGAATATTTATTGCAGAACAACAAATAATGTCTATATTGCAAGAGCGTTGCGACGGAAACAGGAATATTCTTCACGCGTGTGTGCATATGTGTGCACCCACATCTAACAAGGAGCCTGATGTTGGTAAGTAAATTTATCAGCTTTTAATACACAACCAAATATACAATGTGTTATAATCACCTTGTAAAATTGATACCAGAAACACAATATGGGATTTGTTAGGTTTTTTATATATATTCATCAAATTATTCTTGTTTAGTTGATAACGCAGCAGCACAAAATGCAGCAGCCGCCACTGCTGGCGCAGTCGCTGCCAATGACGAAACAGTGCCAGCTATATCCTGGCCTCCGGAGACATTTGAAGCCTCTGGTGATGAAGACAGCTTGATGGGACTGACTAACAACGGCGGTGGAGGCAATAGTGGTGGTCCGGTCAGCGCGGATCCAGCTGAGCGTCGAGGCAATGCGCTGACAGCGTTGAAAGCGCTTTGTGAAAGCGCGGCGCTGCAGCCCCATCTAATGCAACTGCTGACAGCCAAGTAAGTACCCAAATTAACTTGTACCTGTAACACAAGCGTCAGTTTTACCAGGCTAGTTAAGGCAGTGGCACAATGCAAGGCGACTAAAGAATTCACGTACAGGATCTACATGAATTCTTTAGTCTCTTTGAACCGCCCACGGGTAGTGATGTAGTAGTACTATTCTGAGTCTCTAGCATCACACGGAAAATTACACAAAAATTTATTTTCTATAAACTTGTGTTTATTTGTTGTGTACTTCAACTGACACTTTCCAGGGACGGCATGGGCCAGACGCCCCTAATGGCCGCGGTGGCGGAGCGCGCCTACCGCGCCGCGCTGGTGCTGCTGGACGCCATCCGCGCGTGCCCCGACGCCGACGACGCGCAGCGCTCGGCCGCCATCTTCCCGCCCAACGCGCACCCGGACCACTCCCCGCTGCTCGTGCTCTGCTGCAACGATACTTGCAGCTTCACTTGGACCGGACAGGAGCATATCAATCAGGTAACTAAATTGCATTATTGTTACAGAGCAAATCTGAGAGAACTTTGTGAAGTTTAATAACTAACTAATGGTCATCGGATTTAAACCAACAAGGATGAATGATTTTGTTAAAATTTTTAGTTCGCGATGAATGGAAACTGTTTCCGACCGTGATATCTAATAAATGTATAAGGGAGGCCTATGTTCCAGAAGTGGACAAGTGAAATAATAAACAAATCATAGGAGTACTTTGTGATAATAATTATAGTTTTACTACCCTCAACAAAATAAAATGTCTGCTTTATTTTTTTTACTTTTACAATGTTAATAAAAGTGTAATCTCATTCTAGGACATATTCGAGTGCAAAACTTGCGGACTTACTGGATCCTTGTGCTGCTGCACAGAATGTGCTAAGGTAAGATATTACCAATAATATACTTAATTAAATATTCCGCTGCACCTATAAAGCAATCTTTGAGCTTACTGGTTTTTGATTGCAGGTGTGCCACAAAGGACATGACTGTAAACTGAAGCGTACATCCCCGACTGCGTACTGCGACTGCTGGGAGAAATGCAGATGCAAGGCCCTAGTCGGAGGTAACTGGGCCGCGCGGTGCGACCTGCTCGCGAGACTGGCGAGGGATACCCAGCT
This sequence comes from Chloroclystis v-ata, assembly GCA_963691955.1. Taxonomy (NCBI): domain Eukaryota; kingdom Metazoa; phylum Arthropoda; class Insecta; order Lepidoptera; family Geometridae; genus Chloroclystis; species Chloroclystis v-ata. The sequence continues at coordinate 13,041,079 of OY829905.1, forward strand.
GGCCACGCACTTTAACTCAAGGTAATATTCACAGATATTCAGTATCATTATGACAACCTATATTGAGTCCACCGAGAGATAGTAACGTAAAGACAATTATTTCACAATATTTGAAAAAATTACAACATCACATTGTAACCTTGGTCCTCGAGTGGGAGTCGAACCTACGCCTTCCAGTTAACTCATACTCCTTTCCCAGGGTCCGCTAAACCACTAAGCCATTGAGGATTACGCTATGAGCTCGAATTTATTCTACGCCTGATATTTCAGTTCAGCACTGACAACTGACTAATATCCAACAACAGTAATCTTGGCTATCCACCAAGTCTATCTACCATGTTTCATGTTTACGATTACAGGGGCGAGTCCATCCTACTATTCCTGGTGCAGACGGTCGGTCGGCAGGCGCTGGAGCAGAGGCAGTTCCGCGCGGGCGGCGGACGCGGGCGCGGACCGCGCAAGCAGCCCGGCTCCGACGCCGAGGTGGACGCGCCCGACCACGACCTAGAGCCGCCGAGGTTCGCACGACGAGCTCTGCTGCATTTACTTGGTAAGTCTAAGGGTTCTACAAGGTAGTCGTTGTGGAGTTATCATTGTTGGTTGATATTTTATTTTGGTATTCTGTGTAGGTGTTTGGCCAGCTGTGGAAGCTGCGATGATGTGTGGCGCCTCTTCTAGCAGCGAGAGCGAGCGACCGGCCAGCCCGGCGCCGCACCAGTCCGGGACCACGCTGCTGGACAAGTTCACACATGCATTCGTGGTCAAATGCACTAATGAGGTTTGTTTTAACCTGATGAAACTGTATTTGAATCCGAGCTATATTTGATCTGATTAATACTGTTTGAAATGCACTTACGTTTAGACTTACATAAGTTTCATTATAATATTGTTCACAAGATAATGGGGGCTCTTTTTAGAATCATTCACATGTGGGAAATGTGAGGGAGTGTCAAATAAAAAGATGATCTGATTATTACAAAACAACAAGCAATATTTAGAATACAGTTGATCATTACGTCTTCCAACAGATGCTAGACACACTGTTGCACACGTTAATCCGCGAGCAGCAAAACGACACGATTCCCGGAAGGGCCGAGCGCGCCCGCGAGGTGGCTCGCCGCTTCGTGCGCTCCGTCGCCCGGATATTCATCATATTTAACATCGCGATGGCACCGGGCGCAGCCAAGAAGAAAGGGTAAGTGTTTTTTCATTAAATAACTTCTTCCTTTCAATTCTGATAAAATTGCAAGTAAAGCTAGTGGTTACGTACATCAGCTGCACTATATCTAACAAAAATATGTACATAGTACATATTCCACGCTACCAAGTTGGAGATAAATAACATAGTTGCAAGATTTTTCAAAAAAATATAAAATAACATATTAATATTTACTCAATTATTAATTTGTATCTTTTTTTGTAGCCCGCTGTCGATCACCTCATCACTGGTCCGTTGCCGACGCGTGTTCGCCGCCTTAGTGGCGCTCTCCGTAGAAGAGCTAGTGGAGGCGGCCGACGCCTTACTAGCGCCAGTGCGACTCGGCGTCGTGCGGCCCACCGCGCCATTCCCTCTGGCCACCACGTACATGGAGGACCTTGTGAACGAAACTGAAGACTTGTTTGCCGTAGAGCCGCTCTCCACTGGACATTCACGACTGGCACATTCAAGACGGTAAATAAACCAATATACATCAATACCACTATTCGTTGTTGTTTTATAACTCAAGCAGGCCGATTATAATGCTTTTTTGGTTCTAAAATAAAAAAAAAAACTTGGGAACAAAGTGGACCGGTCAGCTTGTTGCTTTATGTGCCTGCTCTACCAACTTAGTAGTTATTAAAAATCTTAATATTAACAATAAAATGTTGCAGAGAATCGAACCTAGTTGGTATCCGCAGCAGCGCGGCCGGCGGCACCTCTATGGGCAGCTCTACGCTCGTGCCAGACAGGTCGTCGACCCCTGTGGCCACGGAGTACGCGGACGACGTCGCGGGCGAGGCGCTCGGCGGAGACGACGACGCGTCCGAGACTGACGAGCCTAACGCGCCCGCGCCTCAGCCGCCCACCGATCAGCAACATGACGACGCCATGCCTGATAGGTTAGTTTAAACTAATATTATAACATTTGATTGGATCGTTTCTTGAGACAGATCCGCTCTAAAGCTACTAGACGGAATATATATATTTTTTTCTTCATTAGAGTGCTATATTATCCCTGATGGTCTAGTCTAAATAAAATTAATATCTATCCCATAAAAAAAACCTGTCAAAATAGTCGTCCTATAGTAAAACAAACGTTAGATAACGTAAAAAAACTAGGGGTTTACGTCGTTGCTTTATAATGTCTACCATTTACGATGATTATCGTCCCATCTGAACAAATGAAATTAATATGAAACCGAATTGATGGATGAATTCTGTCCATATAGAGGCCAAGAACAGCACGTGGTTGTTGAAAACGGCGGCGAGCGAGCCGAAGGTGGTGAGAGTGAGAGCGAGCTCGACTTACTCGCTGAGGTGGAGACGGAAAGCGACTCCGATGACCAGGACAACGCTGAGTCCGCGCAGAGGAGCGTGCAGACTGGCGCCACGCAGGGATCCGATGCTGGTATGTTGCTCTGCGAATCATAAAGGTTTCACCCTTCGATTTAACAGTTTTGGTCACTTTATGTTACGGTCTCAAAGATCATTCTTGAGTAGTATTCTGTTTAGTACTTCCGAGTTAAGTGCAATGTTGGCAAACCGGCTTAAACTAAACTATGGCTTTGGAATAATGAACTACAAGTATTTGTATCGTATAACACGATTTTAAAAGTTATGGTGACCACAGCTAAGTCATCATATTTCTGACTATACATGTCGTCTGAATCTTGCTAAAGCGTGTTAGAATAGTTAGCTAAATTTGGATAAGCGCTGCGCTACTCAAGCATAATGTACGTGTTGACGGCGCAGGTATAGCGTCGCTGCTGCTGTACCCCGAGGACGAGAGCGGCGACTCGACGCAGCCGGAGGACGAGGACTCTGAGGCCGGCGAGACGGACGAGCAGGACGCGGAGGCCGACCCGCCGCTGCACGACGGCGACCTGCCCGAGCGCCGCGCCGCGCCGCCCGCGCGACCCAACCTCGCGCCGCATTCCATGCAGTGGGCTATTCGGTGACTGATACTTATAAGCTAGAAATATGTACAGTCAGCCAAAAATATGGTATCTAAAGTCAATCATATCTATAATTACTTGCACAGAAACTTGTAAAAACTGGTAGACCACTTTCTTGGCCGACTGTACATTTAAGGGCACTGGAATATTTGAATTACATAGACAAGTATGTATATCAGTGCTATCTATACGATCTGACTTATAAATAATTTCTATGACGTTCTTGTCTCTATTCTCTATACTGGAATTCAATAATCCTGATATTTTATGTAAACAAAGGTGTTACCATATCAAAAAAATAGTTTCGAAATGTAAGTTTATAAAAGGTTACATCACATCTATAAATATGTAGGGTTTATTTTCTAATCAATATCCATAGAATAGAAAATTGATATGGTTTTGCACTATTTATAATATTTAATTTAATTTTGTGAACAAAGTTATAAATTGGTGAAGAAATAGTAGCAGAAAATATTTTACGACACTGGTATCATCGTAGTAGAATTGCCATAAATCACAGGAGATGGAAACAGTTTATACATTTTAACATTACGCTATTTTATTTCGTGTTTTTCATTTATCTCTCATAAGTCGAAGTCAAATGTGTTACTTTTTCGCTACTCATGCAATTGTACGTTGTTTTCCTTATGGAAACAGGGAAACAAGGTCCCGACGATGCCGACATCCACGGTAGATCTTATATCTCATAGCTAAATCATCTTAGAATGAACCTATTTTCCACTGTTCTGCGGTAAGTAGTATGTTTGTTCGGAAATATTCAGGTAACCTAAGTATCGAACGCACAAGCAAAACCGCGCGCCATTACTACTTATAATGATCCATGGAAAAAAGGTGGTGTCCACCCCTGACTTGTCATTATGACAGTGACATCTCATGACATTTATTTGTTTACAAAAAATATCTTCATTCCTGAATGTGACTATAGTAAAATCCGCGTTTTCTGAAATATCAGCATGGGAAACAGATATAAACATACTAATTTGACTTATTTGCGTTCAGTCGGTCGCGCGAGACGGCCCGCATTTCGACGGGCGGCGCCAGCGGCGTGCGCCTGACCGGCGGCTCGTCGCTCGTGTTCATCGACCCGGCGTCGCTGCGCCGCTCGGCCGCCGCGGCCGCCGCCGCCGGGGCACACGACCCACACTCCTCCTCTACCACTGCCGCTTGTTTGGCGAGGGCTTTCGGTAAGTACACTTTGATGATAAATTTTTTGGACGCATTTTATAAAATTTGACTCAATAAGATATGTAAGAAGTCGTAAAGGAGACAGGCAAAACGCTAGATGGCATGACGATATCGCCAGCGACATGATTCATCATTTCAGCCGTCGGATGTCCTCTTCTGGACGTATGCTTTTCTTAAAAAATCTAGTTATTTCGTTCGGATGTAGCGTAAATCAGCAAAACCTTCAATAAATCTGTCCATCTTGTTGGTGGACGACGGACTTTTCAACCCCGACGGCCAAACTGGGCTATAAAATAAATAAATGCAAATTGTGAACAACGTTTTCTATTTCGTACTAAAACAACTGTTTATTTCACAGGTATTGTGATTCGTCAGATCGCAGACTTGCTGTGGGAATACGAGCGGGTTTCGCTCCCACTTCCTCGCATGATGCCGCTCTCTTACCGCGAGGCGTTACGCCTGCAGTGCTACTTAGAGAGGCAACTCAAACCCACCTGGGATTGGCTGGTCACTGTCATGGACGCTACTGAAGCACAGCTAAGGTATTGCTATAATTTTGTACTCAATCGATATTTTCCAATGAGTGTCCTTATGTTCTGTAAATTTCCTTATTAGAGTGATTTTCTACCAAATCTTATTCTGTAACTTACGCAAACGTACCATAAGTACAAAGAAAGATAAGATATCTTATGTTTTTAAGATTCATGCTCGAACTTCTAAATTAATTCTCTGATACAAAGCTTCACACATGAACCATTGCATCTTATAACAAACTGTTAGCTTGTCCATGATGAAACATTAATCTATTACAATTTAACATTTGTATATTTTCCGTAACAGATTCGGCGCGTCCCTCACGTCGAACAACGCTAGCACGTCGACGGAGACCGCCCGCGCCGCCGCGCCCGCCGCGCGCCGCGCTACCTCGCTCACTTCGCCAGCTACAAGAATTATTGGCTTCTCCGAGGCACCCAGGACTAGAGACCGTGATCAAGGTAACATGATGTAGATATTCCCCGGCACGATGTTTTCGCTATACTGTAATACTAACACTGTCAGTGGCAATGACCCACGTCCGTATCTACAGGATGGTATGGCAGCTTTTCAGCTGCACCTCCGTGCTTGGGCAGTAAATAATGTATCAAAATAAACAACAAAATAACAAAAATTGACTTCCACTCCAAGATAGATGTAGCCAGTGAGTGTATTCCTAAATTTTGAGAATTTTCCCATTATGGTTCCCATGACATCCAAGCGATGTAGAAGTAGATTGTCTCAGTCGACGAGTCGATAAACGGATACTTTCAAGTGTTCCAACCTTCGGCTTCTTAATTGTATTAAATTCTTTGTCAGGTGTGGAAGCCGGCTGCGCACGCCGCGAGTTCCTCGCCTACTGCCTGTCTCTCCTGCGAGCGCACAGCTCCGAGCACGCAGAACAGCTGCCCGTGCTGGACGTGGCCGCGCTCAAACACGTGGCGTACGTGCTTGACGCGCTGGTCTACTACATGCGGGCGGCGCAACCGCAGCCACACCATCATAACACTCTTTGGACTGCGGTAAGCACGAATATCTAGCTTTATCGGTCCGTCCAATATCAGTATTGCTTTCTCGGTCAGCGAAACTGCTCGGTACTGTGCGATAAATTCGTATAACATCGGTGGGTTTTGTATAACTAACCTTTGTAGATTATGATGCCAAGAAGATCGGTTTTATTACCTTACCTTCTTATACTTTAGCTAGAATCATATGATTGTTTACTGTAACTGTGTGTGATTTTAACTGTTATATGTTGATAGGATGAGAATGAAAACGAAGAAGGTGACGAAGAAATGGTAGTCGGAGGCGCCGCGGCCGCCACGGAGTCCGACAGCGAGTTGGAGGCCGGCCGCGGTCGAGCTCACTCGTTCTTCCAACGCTCAGACTCTACCTTGTGTCTGGGGTGCCCACCGCCGGATCCTTTCAATAGTAAGTTATTCAAAATCACGTCAATTTGTCGATTCGATTTGCTGTAAAAGACGGATAAAAAAACAAACACACATACATTATATACACTTTCACTATGAATAGTAATTTTCAGACTAACTTTCGCGAAATAATGAATGAAATCAATTTGGAGCATATTTTCTGTGTTTACTGCTCCAAATTGTACCGTAGTTACAGATCATAATTTACTATAAACAATTTCATAACTTGTACTGTTCAAGAATATAATATTTTATTAATTTCAATAGAATATTGCTAAAATCGGACTAAATTGAACATTGTACGTTACAGTGACAATGCAAGAAGCGTTGCCGCTTGCCGACCAGCCGCAGCTGTTGCAACCGAACGCTCGTCGCGAGGAGCTGTTCGGGATGCCGCGCCAGCCGGTCACGGTGCCCGCCTCGGGCGACGCGCCCCCTGGGGTCAATAACCCGTTGGAAGGTATATGGGCTGCACTTATACTAAACCCCCTTAATTTTTTGTTTATTTATAACCTTTTTTGTACCAGTTACATATACAAAAAGAGACTTAATTCATTAAATTGTAATTTTAATACTATCTGAACCGTGATACAGATTATTTATTGTAAAAGAAAAAGAAGTTTTGTTTCACCAACCATAATTATAGGTATAGTCGAGAAAACAAGATTAACCTTACTTAGCTCACCTCGGGGCTAATTGTTACTGTGTGAATTGTCCAGCAATATTTATTTATTGAAGCTCTAATGTTATTTCCAGTGGTACCCCGTCGACTCGGGCTGTCGACGCGCGGCTCGGAGCGAGGCTGGTCGCCGCCCGCGCGCCCCGCCTCGGCGCCGCCCACTCACTCTCATACTATGACAAGAGATGAACCACAGGTAAACTACTAGACTAGACTATGTTACTTGTTTGTGTGCCGATAGATCAATTATAATAATGTAGTTCATACATCATACTAAACTAACCATCTGAAATACTTCTAGGACTTATCATGTTCCAAAGACGCAACTACAAAAATGGAAATTGACACAGACGGCGAATATCTCTCAGACTCAGACTCAAATGAAGCTAGACAAATACCAAGGAAGAAGCATCATAGGTAAGTTAATATAACAACGTTGTTGTTTCTTTATACACTATCTTTGACTAAATACACCAGAACTCCAGAGCTAATTGTATGTATTTGCAGGCATCCTCACGTCATGTCAGTCGCCAGCTCAAGCCTCGTGGACGCGAACTCGCAGCCGTCAGAATTCCACACTCTAGTCGACACGGCCTGCTCCATCATAGAAGCACCTCAGAGGAGTGTGTCGCCATTACCTGGTAATATACCGAAATACGAACGTGTCTTTATAAAACTTATTTTGAGTTGTAAAATAAGTGTTTTCATTAAGGTTTTCATTATTTTCGTCAAGCTTTTCGTCGCTGTTATCGGTTTAATAAGTTATCTGTGGTTCCATATAAAGAATTTGAATGTAGCATACGGCGCGTTTCGATTCAGCTCTGCGTTTAACCTAATAGTACATGTTTATATATATATTTTTTTTACTATCATTCAGTTTTCTATTTACATGTCTTACTTACAAATCTTACTTACACTTGTCCAAATATAATAACAAATAAAATTTAATCTAACCTGAACATAAGTACATACCATTAATAGTTTAAGTAAAGTAAAGTAAAAATAGTTTGTATAAAATAGATCTCTAAAATAAGTAAAAATATTTAATTATATAAATTATAAATATATATTTAGTATAAATATGTTTAGAGTAAATATATTTACTTATAAAAATCACCAAATAACACGGAATAATATTTTTTATATTTTATAACATAGAACATAAGTACCATTAATAGTTTAAGTAAAGTAAAGTAAACATAGTTTGTATAAAATAGATATCTACAATAAGTAAAAACATTTAATTGTATAAATTATAAATATATATATCTAATATAAATATATTTACTTATAAAAATCACTATTACTTAAAAAAAAAAAAAAAACACCAAATAACGCGGAATAATATGTATTTTTTAATATGATACATCTTATTAATGTTAACATAATAAGATAATAAACTAAAGGATCTTATTTATTTAAATATAATATAATATATTACACTATAAGCTCCTGATCTATCTAACGCACACTTAGGGCCGATTTTTCAATCCTCAGATAAACAGCCAGATAGTCTTTATTCGACGGATAGCAATATTCTTGGTTTTTCAATGGTCAGATAGTAGTTATCTGTGGAATAAGGCCCCTATCAGAGGAATAAACTTATCTGCTTCTTGAAGGGCCAGATAAGGTTTTATCTGTCCAATACACATGACATTTTAGGTTATAATTGACACTTGACAGTTTCATTCGTTTTGTTTGTTTTTGTTTTGGATATAAAGACGTGACTATACTATAATTGAATTGAATTTGTTGTGATGATGGATGTGTTTGAAGAAATTGACGACTTGGCAGTCGAGGAAGAACGTGAAATTCTTAATTATTTATACCCAACTGAGAGAAAAACCCGAACTTTACGAGAGAGGCCTGATAATTTTAACACATGGGACGACAGTGAATTTTGGAGGAGATTTCGTTTGAAAAAAGATACCATTGCCTACCTGCTTTCACTAATTGAGGATAAAATTAAACATGTAACAGAAAGGTACGTACTTACCTAGTTTTTAAAAATATCTATTTTTTAGACACGGGGTCGAGCTGACCGTTAACATGGGAATCTTACAATAGATCCCATATAGAAATTAGACGTATCTCATGAGTTATACATATGCACCTAGGTAGGTAGTAATTTTCTTTATTATTTCAGGAATAGTTGTGTGCCTCCAGTGCAACAACTACTACTTACCCTACGATTCTATGCAACTGGCACTTTTTATATCACAATTGGAGATTTTGGAGGACTGCATAATTCAACACTATGTAAAATAATAAAACGGGTGACAGAAGCTATTTCTTCAATGCGACAAAATTTTGTTTCACTGCCTAAAAGTCGTCTTGAAATCTTGTCCATACAAGAGTGCTTCTATAATATAGCACGATTTCCAAGAGTCATTGCAGCCTTGGATTGTACTCACATCAAAATAATTTCACCAGGTTTGTACTACCTACCTATTGTAGTTATTTTAGTAATGAATTACAGTTTTATCAACTTATAACAACTACCTACTAACTACCTACTGTTTCAGGTGGGGATACTGCAGAAAACTTCAGGAACCGCAAAGGATACTTTTCATTAAATGTTCAAGCTATGTGCAATGCAGATCTACAATTTGTTGACATTGTTACACGATGGCCAGGTTCAACTCATGACAGTCTAATATTTTCAAATTCAGCTGCCAAATATTTGTGTGATAGTGGTGCTTTTGGTAATGGAATTGTGCTTGGTGATAGCGGATACTTTTTGAATGATTATTTGTTGACACCACTTAGCAATCCCCAAACACAAGCTGACCAACTGTACAATGAATCCCATATTAGGACTAGAAATGTCATTGAGAGATGCTTTGGTGTCTGGAAACGAAGATTCCCAGTCCTAAGTATTGGATTGAGGTGTAAGATTCCTCTTGCCCAAGACATAATTGTGGCCACTGCAATACTACACAATTTAGCACGTAGAAGAAATGAAGGTGAGCCACCGATAGACCCCGAGGTTCAGATACCACCCCAGCCAGTATTTCCAGTCCTTGCTGAATACAGTGAGGCACGAAGAAGCACAACTAGGGATACTATGCTAGAATATTTCGAAGCACTTACAAGCTAATTTTGTAAAATAAAAACACTAATATTAAAAATGAATTTTTATTTAACTTTGTTTGGTAACAATGTTATGCTGCATTGTGCTAAGCATCAATTGATGTAATTGCTCCTTCCTTATTTCATCATTCTGAAGACTTAGCATTTTTCTGTTGTGTTCTTCCTCTACAAAGGAATGCTCTTTCTTAGCTATTTCCATTTGTAGCTGGACCAGCTCTAATCGTGCTGCGCTTAATTGATCCAGTTTTGCAGTCACTCCTGCTTTAGTTATTTTTTGCTTTAAACCAGGGCTGATTTTTTTTTTTAAAGCTTTTGGGTTCCAGGATGACCAATTATTCACTGAAAATAAGATAATAAAAATTAATCTTAAATAATTTATTGACAATAGGGAAATTGGTAAAGATAATATACCTATTTAACATACCATTTTGAGTTTGTTCTACTGATTGATGGGTGTTAAAGTCATCTTTGTCTAAAAATAAAGTAAGTAAACATTTTTAAAGACTTCATTTCACATTATACAATAAAAAAAAATTGACAAGAAAACCCTTATCAAAATAATAATTAACATACCATTTTCAGTTTTATCTAAAATGTTGTGTTGAGTTGAGCAGAAGTTGTCCTGATCTGAAACAAATGATGAATATATAATTCTTTCCCATTTTACAGTTTGGTTCAGTGGGATGGTCATTACCAACTGAGCCAGGCAGACAGGCTGTATTGTATGGGATGTTTCTTCAGAACAAAAGACGAGTATTTAGGATCATTTCAAAACAAATTAGAATGAATGGCAATATGCAATCAGGAATGTGAACACATTGCTATGTAATAAGTGGAACACATAAAATAATTATAATTGAAATAGAATACTACCTGAAGTAATAGGAATATCATCGCATGAAAATATATCTATGTTGGTGTCTGACATTTGCAATGGCATAACTTTATTAGTCTTCATCAGTTTTGGTTCTGAAACAAAAACAATATATGTACAAGAGAATACGTAATAAAAAAAATACTGCACAGATGGGTAAATACGCATAGCGCATTATTAAAAATCTTTGAATCATGAACACAAAGCAATTACAAAAATATATATTTTACTTAATAATACCTGGAATACTGTCACTGTCGTTGCGAGCATCTAGGCCACTGATATTGGAGCAAATGGCCATCACCTTCTCATCGATATCAGTTAAATCTGGGGCGGAAGAGGGTCCACCACCAGTTCTATAAAGCTCCTGTCGATGTTTTGCCATTTTTTTCTTGGCGTCTTTTTTTATGCTCTCATATTTGAGCTTTATGCTTTTCGAGTTTCGGGCTGTAAAGCCTGTCGATGCGTTAAACTGGGCACTTATTTTATTCCAGGCTGCTTCCTTTTCCCTGTTGGTGACGGCGTCGGTCTGTTTGTTTTCAATTGTTGTGCGATGTTTCGCCACCAGTTCCATCAACAAGTTTATTTCAATGTTATTAAAATTAGTCGAACGTTCCCTTTTTGTTAAATTTTCCATGGTTTTACAGAAGACAACGAATCGAAGAATTTCCCACAATAACAACATACGAAAAATCGCGCCAAACAACTCAATATTTACGTCAATTGTGACACCCACTGACATAACTTTTTTAGTTCTCTGTCTCTTTCTAATATTTATAAACTTACATAAGCGCGTCTCGCTCTCTCATATGTAGTGTGAAGCTAGTCACAAAAATCAGTTGGATAGCTAACAGTCTGTTAACCGAGTATTGAAAAATTGAAACTCTTTAATCGATAGTTAAAATCTCAGATAAAGTTATTGGACTGTTAGCTATCTGTAGTTTTATCTGGGTATTGAAAAATCGGCCCTTAGTCACCCAAAACTCGGCACGTATTCACACTACTAAATAGAAGACAAAGCGCAGTGCACGCACATGCACAAAAGATCAGGTGATCCTTTGCGCGTGTGCGTAAACTGCGTAAACTGCACGTGTAACAATTGTGTCAAGAATAGTCAGCCGAGTTAGGTTGGTCACTCACACATATTTAATTGTTATAACCACAGGCAATTTTTTTTTTATTAATGTATTATTACTATAGTTTATCAAATATTGTAAAACTTTGAATTACGTATGTATGTATATTTATATTATTAGTAGACTTTGTAGGCAATATCTTACTACACTTACACTTAGAACTAGCACTAAGTTAACTTTAAGATAAACATTGTATCTCATTATAAGTGAACTGTATTGTTCTTATGAGAATAAACTCTTTAAACCTATGTCCAATCTACATGTAAATGGTGTAAATTCTTAATTACCTATATGGATTAAATTCGTTATAAATTGTTCGAGATTCCTACATATGAATCTCAAACAATAAGCAATCCCCAGTATAATCCAGTATTCCCGCACTTTAATAGAAATAGAATAGAATAAAAAAACATTTATTTACTTTAAATTAGCCAATGTTCTAAATGTGCTTAACCTCGCAGGTCCCAGTTCGGCGGGCGCGCCGGAGCCGCGGCCGGGCTCCTCGCGCAGCCCTGGAAAGACTGTTATTGTACGTGCTGTAAGTCACTCCACTTATTTGGGGGACTTTTTCTTTTCAAAATTAAAACCGAGACTTGGATCGGTTCATTTCGTAGCCCACAGCAACTTGAACTCGCAACCTATCCGGATTTTTTAAATTTTAATTTAATTTTTAATATGAGAATAATGCATGCAGTTATAATTTTTTTATTAGTTAATAATTTCATTTTATTATAAACGGACACAAAACGTTGCTGATTCGGGATACATAAAAAAATTGGCTTTTCTTACGAAATGTTGAAAACATACTTTAAGACGGATTTCTTTTGTATGTATAAACATACAATAGTATTTGTAATCATTTTATAACAACGGTAATTACTCGCGTAACACCATTGTAAAAACTTGAGTAATTCCCGTTGTTATAAAATGAGTATAATATCTAAGATTGTAATATTTGCAATGTTTGTTCAGGGAGAACTACTAAGCGTGGTAGATCCATTGGAATCTCAGGAAATATCTGCCAACGTTACTGTGGAGACTTCGGGACTCCCGCCGCCGCCATTATTGCCAACTCTCAACACACCTGTTGCACCGTAAGTCTCAATAACTGATATTTGATTACTATTTGTTATATTATAGTGATTGACTCTCACTAAGTTTTCTAAATAATTAGAAAATGGTATGGGAAAAATTACAAGATCATAACGTAATCAGTGTTTAACTAATGATATGAGGTATGGGATAAATTCAAGCTCTTACGTAACCCCTCGTTAGCATAGTTGTTTTAGTGCAACCAGGGCTAAACTGGGTGGCGTGGGTTCGACTCGCACTCGAGGACTATGGTTACTTAGTGATCTTGTAATTTTTCCCATACCATTTTCTAATGATATTTGATTGAATAAATATTTGCAATTTCATATACTGGCTATATTTTCTATCATTTTATTTTGTTTTAAAACATTATTTTACACAAAACACTGTTAACTAAACGTTATCTGTAGACGGGCGTGTCCATCGCTCGGCGCGTCGGTATCTCACGACCTGCTGCTGGGCCGCTGGCGCCTGTCGCTGGACCTGTTCGGGCGCGTGTTCACGGAGGACGTGGGGCTGGAGCCGGGCTCCGTGGTGGCCGAGCTCGGCGGCTTCCCCGTCAAGGAGGTCAAGTTCCGCCGCGACATGGAGAAGCTGAGGAACCTGCAGCAACGCGATCTCACTTTACATAAGGTGAGGACGGTTAACTTTATAAATGCGAAGGATTTATTGTTTCCTATATGGATTTCCTTGACGAATGATTTTATTGTTAACAAGATCAAAGAGTTAACCTAAACTTACTGACACTGATTGTTATTTGACTATTTATAAGATGAGTACGAACTCATCCGTCCTCGGAATCCGCAAGTGGTTTCTTTACTATTGTACAAGTTCTACTTTTTACAAAATCTGCCTCATCCACAATCATATAAGTAACAAGTAAATATTGAAAAACAATGTTTTTATTTTAATTAATCCAGAATCTGGTGCTTTATCCATCAGTAATGTTTTAATGTATCGGAAACGAAAATATAAAATATAGCTCTACTATATTGATACCTGTGAAAGTGAACTGTGGATTAATGATCTGATAACATACTTTATCACTATGTGTACAGTCAGCCAAGAAAGTGGTTTACCAGTTTCAAAAGTTTCTGTGAGATGTAATGTTTCTTCTAACATAATTTAACTGACGTACAAACGAATCACAACCGTGGTGGTAGACCACATTTTGGCAAACTGTACCATACACTTTATTAAGTAACTCCAGCACATAACTTACAACATAAATAACTAAGCTCTTTCATTGTATATATCAGATGGAACGCGACCGCGCCAAACTCCTACAACAAACGTTCGCGGAGCTGAACAGCGCGTTCGCCGGCCAGAACAGGCGGGCGCACAGCGCGCAGCCGCCGCTCGTCGTCAACCGCGTCAAGGTCACCTTCCGCGACGAGCCGGGAGAGGGCAGCGGCGTCGCAAGATCCTTCTACACCAGTGTCGCAGAGGTGACTTACATATTCACAATGATCTTTATGTTAACTCGAAGAATGGTGCTTCACTATCATTACTGTTGTGGAACAGTTTCAGTGGAAGAGCGAGACGAGAAGAGGTCTTTCCTCTATGATATCTCGAAGTGGAGAATGGTCTCGACTTCTTTCCTCTCGTCTCGCTCTTTATTGCTACCACGGAATTGACAGATTTAAAACCAGGCATTAAATGTATTTATTTAATCATTAATTAAAATGATTATGCGCAATGTGTAAACGTTTTGACTGTTAGAATTTACTAATGCAACAAAACTAGACAAGACTTTAGCATAAATATTTTGCAACCTGGTTTTGTCTTTCAAGACAAATTTTTTGTCTTATAAATGCATACAACTAAACAATTTTTATTTTTAAACCTTATTTGTTATGGACATAATAAATAAGTTGTATATTTTTATATTCTCAGGCTTTATTAGCAAACGAGAAGTTACCACCGTTAGAGCCGACCACCGGAAGCGGAAGTACTGCGACTCCCAGCAGTACGAACGGAACAGCCAGCGCGGGCACCGGCACCACGCCCTCGGGCGGAAACAGCAGCAATAGCGGGCCAAGGTGAGAAAACTATTTAGTAAAATAATTGGTTAGGCACTAAGCGTGCTTTGTATATCTCCGACAAGGCAATTCAATGTTCTGAAAAGCAATAAGGTATACCAACCAAGACATTTGATAATAACAATTTGTATTTCTATAGAAGCGGAGCCGGTCGCGCGCGGTCGAAGGACGCGACGCGGCGCACGCCGGGCCGCCCCGCGCCGCGCCCACCGGCCGCCAGGGAGCCACGACGGGTCTTGAGCATCGACGCTCGACCTTATTCGCCACAGGTAATTTTTTTTTTTGCACTTGAAATTTGACCATTATATCTAACCAGTTCTTGACTATCAACAGGTAATCGGAAACAATTACATTTTGTTTAATACCAATATAAAAAATACGCTTAAATTAAATTTATAGGTGCCATAAAAACAATAGCTTTATAATTTGCAATGTGTGTATTTGCGTCCCCACTATTCGACTCAGAAACAATTATAATGGAATATACTTAAGTACAAATATGAATGCTGCTATTTGAAGAGAGAATTCTGAGATAATACATTATATTATTGTGGCTTGTTACAGGCGGCTCCGGGCACGGAGGGCGCGGGCTACAGCGGCGACCGGCCCGGGGGACACAATGACCACCTCACGCTGCATCAGACACAGTTAGGAGAGAGACTATATCCCAGGGTGAGTTTTAATTTTAACGATTATTGTTTATTTATATCTGTTATAATTTTTGCTTGTTTTCTTACTGAACATTTCATAAAATAGTTTATATAATTCTGAAGCCGTAACACAAGCCTCGAGAGGGGATTGATGTGTGTTTTGTCCAGCAATATAATAATATTTATGAATGGTTTGCATTTGTCAGGTTCACTCCCTGCACCCCACGTTCGCGGGTAAGATCACGGGCATGCTGCTGGAGCTGACGCCGGCGCAGCTGCTCGTGCTGCTCGCCAGCGAGGACGCGCTGCGCCAGAAGGTGCGCGAGGCCATGGATCTCATCGTCATGCATCCTTCCGAGGCCATACTGGGTGAGCAGACCATGCATTACTACTGCTAGTCGGGGCGGTTCTTTGTATTTGTTGTTAAGTCGTCAGTTGGTGTTGTCAGAATAAGCTAGATTTTTTTCTTTTGCCGATGTGTCGGCAGCAATTTGCCAAATATTTTATATATGGTGACCCGTAACACAGGTTTTCAATAACCTAAAACAGGCACCAGTCTCGCACAAGGTATACTATTGATATGTCATAGCTTTATTTTAAGTCTTTATACATTATGTATAAAGACTATATACATTATATATATGTGTGAGAAAATAAATGAGATTTTTTTTTATTTATTATGGCAAATATGAATGAAAATGAATCGGTTCTTTCAGACTTGGACGTGTTCTCGCTGTCAGAGCGCGGCGCCGGCAGCGGCAGCAGCGCGTCCCCGGCGGCGAGCGGCGCCGGCACGTCGTCGGGCGCGCCGCCTGCCGCAGACGACGCCGCGCCGCTCTTCTACTCGCCCGGCAAGCGCGGCTACTACTCGCCGCGCCAGGGCCGTGCCACGCCTGAGCGGATCAACGCCTTTAGGAATGTTGGAAGGTAATGGGAGCACAAAGCAAAAATAAAAATATTTGGTGGTTCCTAAAATATGACTTAACTCACATGAGTCCCACCCACTCATATTATTACACAACAACCCACATAATTTATCCCCATTTATCTTCCATCTTAAATAACTAGATAAATTTACTTAAAAAGAAGATAATTTACTTATTTGTATTCAAGTCCTTAGTAATCCTTAGTGAAAATAACTTGTGTAAACATGAGCAATTCCTTCCAGAATAATCGGCCTATGCCTACTTCAAAACGAGCTGTGCCCCATGTTCCTGAACCGGCACGTGCTGAAGTACATCCTGGGGCGGGCGGTGCGGTTCCACGACCTCGCCTTCTTCGACCCCGTCGTCTACGAGAGCCTGCGCCAGCTGGTCGTCGACGCGGAGACGGGAGACTCGCTCTCTCTCTTCACCGCTCTCGATCTCAACTTTAGGCAAGTCTATAACTGAAACTTATATTTACGTTTATGTATAGTGGTTTGTTGCATGAAAGGCGCTTCGATTATCCCGATTATATACGAAACTTATTAAAGTTACTTACGTTGGAATCTAGGGTGTGATTCTGTGTATACTATAACTGATTCTCATCTGTTCCTAAATTTAAGTAGAATTTTATTGAACTCGTTTTATATTGATGTGTTAAAATAACAATGTTTGTCGGTTTTAGTTTGGAAATGTGTGAGGAGGAAGGCGGCGGGTGCATAGAGCTGGTGCCGGGCGGCCGCGAGATCGAAGTCACGGCGGTCAACGTTTACGACTACGTGAGGAAATACGCGCAGCACAGGATGATGCTGTCACAGGAAAAAGCTCTTGAGGTACATTTGTATAAAATAAATAAGAAAAATCGATCCATTAATCTTCAGTATTATTGTGCTTGAAGTCCTAAGTAAAGGAAACTTAAGCCTAGTGCTAAGGATTAATAGATTTTATGTTCAGCAAGCATACAAGCAACTCTGACCAGTAATAATGAAAAATAATTTATGTTTATATTCTATTTATTATTATTATCAGGTATCTAACGAAACTAGTTCAAGGCAAACTTGAATTGAATATGAATTTTCCAGTAATATTGTTTGATTTGCAGGCAATGAGGGTGGGTGTGCTCGATGTGCTGCCTGAGAGTGCTCTGGAAGGGCTGACGGCCGAAGACCTGCGTCTCCTGCTGAATGGCGTCGGAGACATCAACGTGACGGCGCTCGTCTCCTACACGAGCTTCAACGACGAGAGCGGAGAGCCCCCGGAGCGGCTCGCGCGCTTCAAACGCTGGCTGTGGGCCATCGTCGATAAGATGACGCATCTGGAGAGGCAAGATCTGGTAAGTAAAATATTTTTTTATTAAATATTCTAATCCAATGCAGCAGCAAGTAATTTTTAACAAGTAAAGAACTACTAATCGAACCATAAAAGTAGCGCGTTCTATTTTAACCTGTTTGAACGTAAAATTAGAACACGTTATTAGAACTAGATGGTAGCCTTAGAAGTAGATTTACCGATAAGTTTAAGTTATCGATGATAACTAAAGAGTATGTTTATTGTAGGTATACTTCTGGACGGGTTCCCCCGCGCTGCCGGCGTCCGAGGAAGGGTTCCAGCCGATGCCGTCGGTGACGATCCGGCCGGCGGACGACGCGCACCTGCCGACCGCCAACACCTGCATCTCGCGCCTCTACATCCCGCTCTACTCCTCCAGACATGTCCTCAAACACAAACTACTTCTCGCCATCAAAACTAAAAACTTCGGTTTCGTCTAAATCATCATATTATTCTTTAGTTGTAAGCCCAGCCATGTAAGACTGCCGCTGTGTCGTTGTATATGTGCGAAATTTATATGTATGCCTTAGTTCGAAATACTCTCAGTATGTGTATATTTAGACTGTTCCTTTGACAAACATAATCGCATTTACATGACTGGGTATCTTTGACTGAATATTAAAATGTAATATTCATTTCATTCATAGAAATAACCTGATAATTGTATTCTGCACATTTACGCATCTCACATGCAATTTTACTAAGTATATGTAATTGCGAATCTTACTCGTAATATGTTAGACGTGAATATAATATAAATATGTTTTTATCATCCACAATGCATACATAATATAAATTAGGTACGTAGTAAAAATTGAATATGTACTGTAAAATATTAAAAATATCCATTTGATAGTTATACCCTAACGGAGTTGAACCATTTTGATGGCCTAATTCAATAATCTGCATTTGATTGCTTGCATGGTCTGTCTATACTTACTTAATTTATTTAATTCTATTGCTCGATGTCAAGCCGAGGCAGCGTAATATTTTGGACTGTTAATATTGCTTTGTTATATAGTAAAATGTATAAGACAAGTAGATTATGGAAGGCGTATTTGGTAAAGTTTGTTTGGTGAGCTTGGGAAACTGAGGCGCCAGGTCTGAGCAATGGGTTTTGTGATATCAAAGGAAGTATTTATCGCCTCAACTCTAAATCTAAGATTATAATAGTTCTTTTTATTAGTTGATTTATGGTTCATAAAATAAACAACCCAAAATGCTTATCCCTAGTTTTTATTTTTTTGATTGATTTATTTTATTATAATTATTTTATTAGGTAGGTACAGGACGTAGGTTATATACTACATAGACTAATTGAAAACAGAAGCAGTTTACATAATATTGATCATATTTATTGTTGTAAATATTTCGAAAATAACATTATTCTTTTCAAAATTATTACTATCGTTAAAATCTTATTAATCTAGGAAATTTTAAGAAATGAATAACCCACACTATTTTAAACTAAAATTGCTATTATGGCATATTTACCATATTAATGTAGGTTATTCATTGGTTATAAATAGATTCAACACAAGAGAAAAATAAAATTATTTAAATTTATTCTACTTTGGAAGCCACTCTCAATTCTGCAGATATTTTTTTATAAACACCATAAAGTATAACAATATGACACAAATGTAATAAAGCACTGGTAAAACTAGTACTTGGATATGTGTTCCAGCACATTTCAATCAAAGCCAATATCAGAAACTTGGTTATCACTGAGAAGTTGTTAGACCAAAGAAGATAAGGTAGACTGTGAAAATACCAGGAATAGAATTGATAATGTAAACTTCTTGCACAAACAATGCCAATAAAATTGATTAAAAACATGGGTAAAATAAACAGCTGTGATAATACATCAAAGTTAATGCTGTAGTGCTTATTGTATTCAACTTCATTAGCTATTGGTTGCTTTTTAACAGGTTTCTTTGATCCTCCTGATTTTTTCAACATATCCTCAAATGAATTCAGGAAGTTTTCTTGATCTTTTGTTAATATTTCTTCAGTGTCTCTATTCTTGGCTAATTTTTGTTTCACATCCTTCTTGAGCTTATTTTTCTTTTTAATCTCCAGATTCTTTGCCTTGATTTGTGGTTCAAATTGCTGCTGAACATACTTTAGTCTACAATAGCTTTTGAAGTACTTGAGGCACATTGGTAGAAAAATAATTAATAACATTACATGAATGGCAAGGAGAGTTAAATGAAAACATTTATTTTCAAATGTTTCAATATCTAAAAACCTATAATTTACAGTCCATGTGTGATTGAATACTCTACCTAAGTCAAAACTACCTTTTATGTATGCAACAGGATTGTTAATCAAAAATACAAGGCCTAGTAGAAACTGAACAAGCCCACACACCAAAAGCTGTTTTATGGTTTCTTTGAATCCAAGATTTACAATGTAAAAGAAAAATAGTGCTGGAGCATAAAGTAAAATATTCATTTTAACTGATACACCTAAACTGTAAAAAATACTTCCTAGATACCACTTAGAATCTAAGAACAAATTCAAAGATAGGTATAAGAAAAGCACAGCAATAGGATCATTGAATAGTCTCAGTACATAAATAGAATGAATTCTGTAAGATGTGAGAATCGTTAATACAAGTACATAAGGAGGGACTTTCCTGCTCTTGTTGTATATCCGCAACACAAGGCACAACTGAAGAAGGTAAATAGCTATAAATATGTATTGAGCAAGCTTAATATTTTCTCCTTGACTAGTTATAAAATAAAGTATGGAGTAAATATAGACGAATCCAGCGGGATACACCAGAGGGCCCGTGTCGCCCTTCAGTTGACTGTAGTCAAAGGTGCCATTCAAAAATCCTTCA
The DNA here is from genome assembly GCA_963691955.1 of Chloroclystis v-ata. Lineage (NCBI taxonomy): Eukaryota > Metazoa > Arthropoda > Insecta > Lepidoptera > Geometridae > Chloroclystis > Chloroclystis v-ata. Next base: position 13,062,071 of record OY829905.1, read on the forward strand.
CATTCTTGCATGTACGCTTTCCAGTCGATCTCGGTGTAAGGCACTCGTTCCACAACCAGAATGTTAATCAGTAGTTCAGCAAAAATTATGAGAAACCCCACGAAGGGTAGTTGAGCCGGATTGAGCACCAATCCTTTTACATACGACCAGGTAAACATTTTCTTGTGGTCGTGAAGAAAACCCTGAAGTTTGTGAAGAGTACCCATTTTGATATATTGTTTGAATACGGTAGTAGTTGATGTTAGATTTTTATCACACTTTCCAGAACATTATTCACAGTGTTACAGATCTATTTTGGGATCACATTTGGGTCGCCGGGCCGAGCACAAACGCAACCTGCTTCATTTTTGTAAATGACAATGACATAATTGACATTGGCAGTAATTGATGGAATTTTGTTGGTACACTTCTAATTATCCGATTATTTCTAATTTTGGTCAAGACGTACAAATTTATCTTTCACTTACTGGCCAGTATTCAGTATTTATTTATTTTATTTTAAACAATAACTATAAGTAAAGATGTACTACTCTTATCTTGGGAACGTCTTTAAGTTCATATTGAAATAAACGGGCAATACACGAACCTTATTTACGTAGACGTCTTTAAGTATTTTTAAAAGAGGAACCAAATTATAAAGTTAATTAAATAAAAGAGAGAAATAAACGTGTAGCCGATTTGGAATTTAATCTCTGAATAATTCTTTGCGACAGGATACATTGGCTCCAGTTCGTAGCTTACCTATGTCACTCTCCATCCCTTCATGTATCTCCACTTCACAAATCACGTCAATCCGTCACTCCATATTACCGTGAAAGACGGACAAACAAACACACAGACACACTTTCCTATGTATAATATTAGTATAAGGTAATTACCTAAGTATATGGATGGATGGATAGATATGGATAGTATAAATATTAATGTAAAATTATACAGAGCATTATACTGGAAATCATATAGGGAGGCCTATGTCCAGCAGTGGACGTCCAATGGCTGATATGATGATGATGATGATGATACAGAGCATTAATTTATCTAGGTATAGATGATCTAATCTTAAAATGAACTCCCCTCCACAAAACCGTGATAATTTCAACGTGTGAGAGGAAATACGTATTGCATCAGTTTACTTGTGTGCGTGCTACAACTTTACTGTAAACATGGACTCATCCGCGCACTGCGTTGTCAATAAGTTGTGCGACCAATCCCGTGTAGGCATTTGTATGGCGGGGAGCGCGCTCTTTGTTTGAGTGACACGTCCGTTCAGTCGCGCGTTCGGATCATTAATGCCGAAGTTGGCCGACAGATCCAGCCTTTCTCTCATAGTGACACCGTGAAGGCTAGACATTTGGCGTTCGTCGACATCGTTAGTAAAAAAGTACGAAATGTATGGATTTGACATAAACCTATTATCATTATGGTCTAAGGTCTATTGCCACATGTCTATGGGGCCCGTTTGTTTATACGTCATTGAACATCCAATGACAAAGATCAATTTATGTGTGTTGTATCTATACACCTTTTTGCATGTACGTGTAACCGCGGTGGAGGGGCGTTCAGTTTAAAAATGGTTTTACTATACCTAGGTTGATAGACATTATGAAGATTAGAAAGAAACAAAGAAATCAGTACCTAATCAAAGAATCACATTCATAAATACATAAGTAAGGTCAGATGGGGTAAGAGAAACACCGGGGTAAGAGAAACGAGAGGCTATATTTCGTAAACTATAAGCTTTAAGTCTTAGAGTAGCTCTGTCGATAAAACAGTTACAGTTATTAGTTCCGCCGTTCATACATAGATGTCGCTACGATGTCCCAGTGTCGAGAAAAAACCAAAACAAATTTGACAGTTTATAACCCCGCGAAGACGAGTTGGATGCGTTGTCTTTGCCTCGGTATAACTTTGTGAAATAAAACTGTTTTTGACTGTTTGTTTTCACCTCAATAACAAGTGAAAGGTAAGTTATACTCTTTACCAAGTAATTACGGTCTATTAATACAGATAATACGAGTTTTGTTGCTATCAAAATCTTAGCTTATAAAATCTTTGTTGGGGCAAGAGGGACAGTCACATACGAGGTAAGAGAAACATATGTTTCTCTTGCCCCATGTCAGGAATGGTAAACCTTTTTCTAGTGCTGCTGCTGCTATTACCACTGTCTATTTTATTCTTACATGTCCAGTCCATCCCAAGGTTGCCTGGAAGAGATCGCTCATAGCGATAAGGCCGCTTTTATACTGTTAACTCTTAGCATCTATTTCTGTATTGTTTTCTGTCTTGTGTGGTACAATAAAATATTATCTATCTATCTATTTACACTGCTAGAATGGAGATGACAAAAGGGTCAAAATATTACTATCAAATACACGTGTAAAAAAATATGTGTACTATGCCAAAAGGGGGTGATTCTGGACATCGACAACGTTTGTTCAACGAAATTTATAAAATCTTAGAACAAAAGTTGACTCCCTCGATGTCCAGATTCACTCCCTTTTGGCATAGTACATAATATTTCGTCACACGTTGTATAAATGTTTATTCAAGGTAAAGAAGTAAAATGTTTCAGTTATTATTATTAAGTAGTTTGTACGAGTATTCGTAAATAAATTGTGCTGATTAAAAAATTTAAAACTGTTTTTTATCTCTGCTTTGGTGTATATGTTTCTCTTACCCCAAATTTAAATTTTTCTACTGTAACAGTAAATTAAGCTCTATTTGAATGGAATATGGCTCATACTCGATTGCCACCAGTTTTGCCAATCTCAGAGTCTCTTTATTATGCTTATATCTATTATATTTACATAGATATTAAAAGTGTTTCTCTTACCCCAAACCATGGGGTAAGAGGAACATTAGCACTACGAAAGTATTTTGCCATTTATTTTTGAAGATAGTGGTACCAGAAGATTATGTATCAAAGTCATAGACAGCTAATGAACCGAATATTTATTTGGATATAGCAATATTAACGTAGCTGGTTTAGGTAAGGTGCTGGGACTCGTTGATCTTGATATATAATAAAGTATGTTTCTCTTACCCCATCTGACCTTACATATTACAAATGCTGAGATTTGTCGGTGTGTCTGTTTGTATGATTGTTATTCATACACGCCAAAACCGTTGAACAGTCTATAATATCCATTATTACTGTTATAAAGCTTCTTACTAACCTAAAGTATAGATTTGTGCGCAGCTGCAGCGCTAGGTATAACCTAATTCCTACTATTCATTAGAAGGTACCTATTCATATCGAGTGTGGTGTCGTTTTCTAGGATGATACGTATCCTAGTAACCGCTTAAATCACATAAGCAGTAGGTAGGATTAATTAGATAAAAAACATGTGTTCAAATCAGAGAAGGTATATACCTACGAACTCATTCGAAAATAATCGGAATTTTAATCATGATAAATGATTCAATAACCTATCGGATTAAAAGTATTTGTTTAAACGTCTTGTCTAGATAACGAAAATATATAAGGTCATGCTTAATAAAACACTGCTTAGAGTGCCTAATTCCAGGTACCTATCTCTAGAGTTGTCAAAAGTTAAAATGAAATTAATTATTTGTGTTTTGGCGTTATTCGCCGTATGTTTAGCAGAAGTTGATGTTTTATCAACTGCTGATGGTTTGTTTTTAAAATTATTCATTTTTACACTAGGTACTTCGTATAGGTACCTACCTATATAATTTGTAATTTTTTTCGAATGATATGACTTGTTGATGTTGCAGAATTGAATATCCACCATGGACCTTTTTCATTCAAGGTATCCCTACAAGATAAGGAGGACCAGCAATCATTTGACAATGAAGCTCTACTAGAAGATATCATAGGACGCAATATTCTAGCTGATTTAATCAATAATGCGTTAGAAGACTTCAGGAATAATGTCATCATAAATGGAGATCCACCTCTAGATCCTTTGGTAGTTGACACTATTGGACCTTTTGAAGTGGGGCTTACTGGGTAAAAAACGTATAGGTATTGTGCTAATTTTTTTTTTTTGAAAAAGAACATCATTGTCATTGATATACCTATTTTTCTTTAAGTGCTCGAGCGACGGCTTCAATCAATAATCTAAGAGTTGAAGGACTTCGTTGGTTTCTGATTGACGAGGTTACATTCAACCCTCTGCGTCTTACAGTCCGGATTAGATCAACTCTTCCATGGTTGATTGTCACTGGTAATTATATGCTTAAGTTTAGTAAATTTTGTCCATAAGTGCCTTCATTTTTTATAAGTCGCTATACGTAATAACACCATGAGTAAAGGTTAACTATTTAAAAGAAAACTGTAATATCGTTTCTGTTTAGGTCAATATGAAGCAGAAGCAAGATTAGCGTTTTGGGTCCTTCACAGAGCTGGTGGAAACTTCAGGTAGGTAATAATTAAAAAAAAAATAACAAATTCTTAAGACTTGATTCATTGTGACCACAGTTAGGTATGTTGTTTATTATGTCTGGGAATCAAGTCGAAGATCAGCACGAAGTCAGTTTAGGAACTACACACAAATGATAAATCCATACGTTTTTCAGAGTCTTTGTCAACCGCTTAGAAGTCGGAGTTGATGTGAGGCTGGGAACAAATCTCTTGGGAGGCCATCTGCTCTTACGAGAACTGGACATCCTCTTATCGATTGCAGATGTTCAAGTAAGTAGTTAAATTATTCACTTAACAAAATTATAGAATGCCTACTAGTTTCAGGTGAAACGTACATTAAGTCACTCTCCGTCCTTTCAACTATTACATGTAAGTACAAGTGAGGTAAATATTTGCTTTTATTTGTTTTAGATTCAAATTGATGGATTGACTGGATCATCAGTATTGAACTCCCTTATCAACTCTTTTGTTCAAAATCTTACACAAGATATAATTCAAAACAACTTGGATGATATTAGCAAGATTATCAGCGAAGAAATATTTGATACCGTGAACGATTTTCTAAAGGATTATACACTTGCTGATATTTTGGGGTAAAATAAATTATGTACCTAACTCGTATCAAATAGAGAATAACGAAATGAAGTGTTTGAGGGCTCTGACTTAAATCTGAACATGATATTTTAATAAATAATGAGTTTTTTTTAAATAAATTTATGTAAGTACTTACATCGAAATGGTTTTTCATTTAAGTAGGTACCTACCTAACTACTAACTTGATTTTCTTATTTATATTTATTTATCTACACCTGGAGTGATTACGTAGGTACTTAATCAGAAGTATGGTACTGTAAGGAAAAACTCAAGAACGGCTGGGCCGATTAAGGTGCTTTTGGTTTTAAAGTAGAGTGGCCCAGGGCAGGTTTGAGAAAACATGAGAATAAAGCTGGCGAAGCCGCGGACGTGTATGCTAGTAGGGTATTCCTAGTTTCATTTTCAAATATTGTTGTACGTTTACCGTAAGTAACCTAAATTTAAGAACTATTTTGTACCTACACAGTTTTACAATAAATAATTCTTTATCTGTATCTTTAGCTAAATATTTTATTGGTTTTTTAGTAAATCTGCCTGAATGGATGGATTGTTGCGCTGCAATTGTAACAAAAAGAATAGGCCAGTTTTAATATTTTTTACAAGTACTTTACATCACATGGATACAATTGGATATTTGTATAAACGATTGTAGGTACTAAACGTTGAATGTTCTCAGAAGAACTAGCCACAAACCAAAAGAAAAAAGTAAAAAGAACTGATTGGCCAGAATTAGCCGAAAAAAAACGTATTATACTTAATATACGTGGAAATAGTTACTGCAATATATATGACAGAGTTTTATTACAGAAATTTTACTAGACTACACTATATAATATATTTACATCAAGCAAGAAAATAAAGCAACAATATGTATACTTAAATCAACTAATGAGCACAGAAAACTGAGACAATAATAGAAAAAGAAAACCAATTATCGGGATTTTAACTTTTCACAACTTGTAGGTTCGTTTGTTTTACAGACATAATGGCTGGAAATTTTTGGCAAAGCTCTCATCATCAACAATGGATACTGGATAAGCAAGATCTTATCCGAGATCGCCATGATGACCTCGGTGTTCTTAGTGATGAGGAATATCAGAAAATATTTAACTTCTTCGCCAGTATAATCCAAGTTCTGGGAGAACAACTAAAACTCAGACAGCAAGTTATTGCCACAGCTACTGTTTATTTCAAACGCTTCTATGCGAGGAATTCTTTAAAATGTATTGACCCTTTGCTATTAGCACCTACATGCGTATTTCTAGCCTCCAAAGTGGAAGAGTTTGGTGTTATATCCAATTCCAGACTAATAACTACATGCCAGACAGTTATAAAAAACAAGTTCAACTATGCATATGGACAACAGGAGTTTCCTTACAGAACTAACCACATATTAGAGTGTGAATTCTACTTGCTTGAGAACCTGGATTGCTGCCTAATAGTGTATCAGCCATATCGACCACTACTGCTGTTTGTTCAAGACATTGGTCAAGATGATCAACTTCTTACTTATGCTTGGCGGATAGTAAACGATTCTTTGAGAACTGATGTCAGCCTGCTATTTCCTCCATATCAGGTACAGATTATTAATGAACTTTGTGCTATGTGATACTTTCTACTATTACAATTTAACTTACTTTTAAATGTGAAAGGTTTGTAGTCTAAACTGTTACTTGGGTGTAATAGAAGATGTCCATCATTTGTGTTAAACAAATCAAGTGGGTTGACTTTCATATGGAAAGATAAACTCTTGCCTGTCTTCTGTTGAACGAGATTTTTCTCACCTCACAATGTAGGCTAATTAATATTAGCCTACATATCGTGAGAGATACTTTCTTTACTATAACTTGTCTTATTATTTCAGATTGCAATAAGTGCCTTGCATATAGCTTGTGTGATGCTTGGAAAAGAAAACCTCAAACCTTGGTTTGCTGAATTGAATGTTGACATGGACAAGGTATGTTTCACTATAAGTAAATGCTGGAGACTACACTCTTCACAAAAGAGATTAAGCCTTAATTAAGACTTTTGTTTCAAAAACTAACATATCATAATATTACACCGACATTTAAAGAGTTTTTTGGTTAAAAGATCTTCTTTTGGCCAAAAGGCATCTTTTGGCCTACGCAAATTTGATCATGTCTCTGAGTACCGCAATAAGCTCAAGTGGTTACCTATCCGCCTTCGCAGGAATACTCATATTCTATCCCTCTTGTACAATATCTTATTCCATCCTTCTTCCCCTCATTATCTCAAAGATAACTTTGAGTTCCTGTCCGACTCTCACGCTCTATCACTTCGCTCTTCCAATACCCTTCTCCTAAAAACTCCCCATCACACTAAAACCTTTTATGAACATTCATATACTGTTCAAGCTATCCGCCTCTGGAATGCTCTCCCACTGGAAATTCGCAAAGCTGAATCTCTTCCTATTTTCAAAAAGAAACTTTACAATAATTATTATAAATCTTTATAAATATTTAATGTAAGTAAATAGTAACTAAAATTATAAAATTATTAGTGTTTAGTATATAAGTATATTATAATATATTATATTCATATTGTATTCTTCTCAATTTATGTATTTAGTATATTTAATATATATTATGTATTCTTATATATTTGTCTATGTTATATTATGTAATCTATTTTATTTAACACCACTGTCTATATATTTATAACTGTCCAGTCCATACATCGGTTGCCTGGAAGAAATCGCTCACAGCGATAAGGCCGCCCATTGTACTCCAAATGTTTAGTTTTAAGTTTGTTCTGTATATTTCTATTTATGTGGTGTGCAATAAAGTATATTCTATTCTATTCTATTCTATTCTATCTTCTAGATCATTTTAAAAGATATTTTGTTTATAATTCATGACATTATAATTCCTTTATTATTTTCAGATACAAGAAATAGTTAGATCTATTATAAATCTCTATGAAATGTGGAAGAGCTATGATGAGAAGAAAGAAATTCAAGGACTTTTGGGTAAAATGCCAAAACCAAAACCAGCCCCTCAGAGATAACAAACATTTTATATAATTTGTATAATTATAACTATTATTTGTATGTATTGCAAAAAAATAACTGACCATTTTTTGTATTATTTTGACTATATTTACATGTGAAGTACATTTTTGTTACATTTAAATCCATTTTAGTTTAGCTAATAACAAAATTATTTTGTAAATAATTAAAATCATACGAATGAATACCAGCTTGACTATAAGTATTGCATGAAAACAACTAAGAATTAGATGAATTTTATGTTAGAATATGAAATATCAAATCTGAGCTGTGAACTACACAAGTTTTTGATTTTGTGAATTAAAAAAATGTAGAAAGACTGCTATTCATAAATGTAATGTAAGTAATGTGTAAGTGTCATGATGATGATGATTGTGCAAGTGTGTCAATAAATGATATACATACCTACATAAATGTATTTATTTTATGTCACATGTACAAATCTTGATATTTTTTATTGCGGAAAAACGCTTTTTTCCTTGGAAAATTATAGCCTACTAGCTTCCCGCCTGAGGTTTTGCCCGCGTATTAATGGTGGGTACCTATTATCCGCAATAAAACTATTCTGATGGATGTTTTTACGATAAATAGAAATCAACTTCCAACCATCCACAAAGACTTACATACCTACCTATATAACATTTGTAGATATATGTATGAGCTACGTGAAATGAAGTGAACGGGCATGAAATTAACAATTATTCATATTGACTTCGGGATGATAAAGCTGATCGTGATGGTGTTAGCTCTGCAGCAGACTGTAAGTGAAAATAAATGCTGGTTTCTATCTCTTTTAATATGTGACGTAGGTAGAGATACTCAAAGAGAATATAATCACTACGTTATACATACCTAGGTATAGATATAAATATGGACACTCCACACAGCAACAAGTAGCTCTGCGGTAACTTCGAAAAACATATGTAAATGTAGGTATCTATGAATTTGAATGTTCAACACTAAACATTGGATTTAAAAGTCGAACGTTTAGGTGCTTTAAGTACCGAGAGACGAGCCTCTCTAGAGAGTGGTGTTTTAAATTTCAGAACCCTATCATTTTGCGAAGTCACGATCATACATTGCATGATCTGGTGAACCTCACCGAGGACTTCAACAAGTTCGACAAGGATCCACAGCTGGAACAACATGTGCGTATCAACAAGCTTAGGCATTACTCTACCGCTATAAAAAAATTAAGACTCTGTTCATCATAAAAACCAATTGACGCAACAAAATTATTAAAAATATAAAGTGACAATTAGCCGAAGAAAACGTCCGAATTGTCGGCGAGCCTAATTAGACATAATTATAAGGTAGATAGATACTGGTATTTAGGTAGTAGGTATGTAGTTATCTTATAATCTCTCAGTCGGTATAACTTGACGACTTCCGCAGGTCGAGATGGGAAGGTCCTATTTTAGACCGGGAGCAAACGGCTCTACACTAAAATAAACGAAGTAACCAAAACATTTTAAAAAAGCTTTAACAAGTGTTAAAGGATGCACCCACCGTCTTTTAGTACCTACCTGCTTGTGTTTCGTGTCTATCCTTGTCTGGAAGAAATCGCTTTTAGTAATAAGGCCGCCAATTGTAACACTATTTTATTGTACCTATATTTTTTATCAATCAATCAATAATTTTATTGCATATATACCATGTTAATAAAGTTCTTATAAAATTGTATTGTCACATATTGTATTCTGCCGTATAGGGCATGTATGCCATGCCATATCCATGCCATGGCATTTTGTAATGTATTTTTGTTATATGGTGTGCAATAAAGCATATTGTATTGTACTTTAGGTGGGGGAGATCGTGGAACGCCTCAAGACGTTCAAAGTGCCCGTACATCCGCGAATCAGGGTGTTCTACCAGCTACTGAAGCGCGCCATGTCGCACTACTCCGACCGCACGGCTGACTCCATCTTTGTTCCGTACAAGTATAAGGTCAAGAACGATATGGGATTGGAAGAGAGTAACAAAATCGAATGAATAAAACTTTCTGTTTTTTTAAATTATTTCTGTGATTTTATTAAATTAAAAGAAAATAAGAAAATCTATTTTCACGTGGAGACAGCTGCTGGTGCAAAGCTAAATTATAAATTAGTTAAATACTAACATACCTACATAAACCACAGAACAGAATATATAATTACTCCTATTGTTCATAACCTACCTATGCAGAATGTCTAATCTATAATACGGATGGTCTCGTAAAAAAGATACAGAGGTAAAGTGTAAGTGTACCTACCTGGGTACTTTACTTACTTAAAATAAAGTAATCAAGTGTAAGTAAATCTTACACAACTATATTAGGTAGGTACATGATATTATACAACGCCAGTTACTGTAAATCCATACTATTCGGGACGCTATAGTGGAGCTACAATTGGCCGCGGGTTTACCTTCGATTTTTGAAATCGTTTTTCAAGAAAAATTCAAATGGGTGCAGTTCGGTTCAACTCGACGACAGAGGTGAAACATAATCGTAATATCATAAAGTTTCACTTCACGAATGCATAAACTCGTGTTCTTTTACGGATGCCCATTGTCTACGGTACCTCGTGTCATGATGATCCATTATTGCTGCATGCCGGTCGCATGATTATGATGTTGTTCCGTCGCAATGTTTTGCAGAAAACCATAACATAGCCTTCGTTCGGGTTCAATCACAACATTGGCTTTGTAGAGTGACAATTTATTCCAAAAAACTGAGACATAAATACTGCCTTCTATTGTTAAATGATTCAAAATCGAGCGAGAATATTAGGTATTTCATTCTAAAATAATATGGAAATGTTTACCACGAACAGGCATGTTCATAATTACATCTTTCCTATATACATACTTTCTTATTTAACCAATATTTGGTCTAGTCTAGGGTACCTATTTGGTATGGAACACACATTTGGGAGTCGCACCCTACCACATGCATCTTTTAATTATCTAAGCGTAAAATCAAACGTTCGTAACTGATAGTCACCCTAAAGAGTCGAATATCATCCACTAACACGGGGATACAATATAAAACGGAATGATGAGTACAAAGCGTCAGTAAGTGCTGTGTTCCAAAACCAACATGTCCTCCGCCAAAGCACTACTCTGCGACCTGTGCGTCATCCTGCTGGTAGGACTAACCATAGCCACTGATAAAGCCAAGTGAGTATTCGCAAAAATATAAAATAAAAATATAGCTTAGTAAGGAGCTGGGCTAAGATCTTTCTAGAAGGTTAACTATGTTATCTAGAAGGAATAGTGAAGGTCAGTCACCAGCTCATATCTGCCCGAACTGCTGCAATGCAGGAGGTTACTAATCTGCAGATATTTGTTGTTGTGTGTTTTCTATTTAAATTAATAGTCAAAATATCTACATATCTAAGCAGACCCGGAGACTAGTTTTTTGGTAATAAATATTACAGATCAGAATGAAGAAGGTAAGTTACACAAGTTTCGAGTTTACCTGGATTGATTCACAAGCCAGGTAGGTAAACTCGAAATGGCGATGACGAAGATAAATGTTTTTCACTTTCAACATTTTCGTGACTTACCTATATTATTCATTTTATAACAACGGGAATTAATCACGTACTCAACAACATAAACAACTCTCTTTTACGGCGTTAAACAAGAGTGAGAACCGCGCGCGCGCGAGCTGAGAGGAGACGGAGCACGGCGGGACGCTTACTCCCGATAAAGACTGCTCTTGTTGTGGTCGAAACGTCGAGAGTTGTTTAACTCCTGTGTAAATACGTGATTAATTCCCGTTGTTATAAAATGAAGCTAAATGTTGTTTGCTTGTAGTTTCAACATTCAATAATACCTTTCCAGCGTGATAAGTCCATTCGACGGGCCCAAAGGTAACTGCACGTGCGCCGGCTTCCCTCGCGCCGAGGCAGACCCCAACGAGGCGCCGCTGATCGCCCAAAGCCCCGGCCTCGAGGTGAAGTGCGACGAGGAGGGAGAGAGCACCTGCAAGCAGCTGTGCATCGCGCTCGCCACGGCCGCCAAGGCCAAGGGACCTGACGTTATCTGCAGCCGGCTGAAGAACGCTGATGAACTTAAGGTAAATTATTACGGTTGCCTGGAAGAGATCGCTCTCAGCGATAAGACCGCCCCTTGTACTTTTAGTTTTGAAATAATATTCAGTTATGTATTTTAATTTTATGTTTATTTTTAAGTACAATAAAGTGTTCATTCATGCATTCAATATAATAATGTTTATTCTTGTAACAAGTTTACAATATTGTGAGTTGTAGAGACTCATTTCATTCGCTGTAATGTGTTTTGTGTGGCTTATAAATAAATAATTAAGCTTCGTAGCTAATCTCGTCCAGAATTTTTATCCTTCACTATTGATTTGGTATTTAAGAGTCAAATTTGACCTTAAAATTTAAATTTCAGCTGTCTGCTTTCTACAAGAACTGCGACCGACCATGGACCTACGCCAACATGACAGCAGAGGAGCCAATTTGCTGCCACGACAGTGAAACCAGGGTGTGCCCTTCAGCAACTAAGGACGCGGATGACAAGAATGAAGAAGGGTCTAGCACTGCACTCTAATCATTCGGGAGCTCTAACATATTGTTAACTTAGCAAATGAGTAAATATTTATTCTGAATCTTCTATTAGTATTTTAATTTGAATTTTTAATAAATGTATTGTTTAAACACTGGTGTATATTTATTCCGAAACTACTAATAGGTATTATCTATTTATTTTTGAATTCATATTTTCTTAATTGAGGTCTCTTATTACATTTTCCATTCATCCCTTATAATGAAATCACTACTTGGTTTATTATAAAACAGAGTCGAAAAGTGGTGCTGCATCAAAAGCAAAGTTCTACGCAGTGGATATATATATAAATAAAACAAAACTTTAAATTTAAAATATAAGGTTTATTTACATGCTTACCAGAGAAGGAAAGTGTTGTATATTTGAAAGATTTTGAACAGTGATAAAATGTTCAGTAGGTAGTACACTATATGACGAGGCGTCATACATGGGAAGTAATGAAATATATGCTTTGTTTAAGTACAAGCTTTCATTAATTAGAACATTTTTAGGATATAAATGTATCGTAAATATAATAATAATGAGTGGAGTTGTGGAATTAACCACCATCTTAATGAATATTACTTACAAAATTAGAGGTAGGTACTCAACTACTCAAAACTTATATGTATTAAAACGCTGTCCCTTGCAATATCGCAAAATTCTAAAATAATTCATGTATGCATAATTATTGGTATATTTACATTCAGTCGTATTTTGGAAATGGAATAGTAGGTAAAATAGCGATTAGGTAGGTACTCGCAATTTGATCTCATACAATCTCTAACCATGAAAAGAATAAAATCACTATTACCATGAGTAATTCATTATAGTAGGTAGGCTCACTTGAGACTATTTTTCGCAAAGGCGATATTCGATAAGATCAGTAACAAACTCGTTGATATATTTTTAAGGCTTCGTTCCGCATCAAACTTATTGAGCACAATCGAAAGCATAATCTTGCTACAAAACACGTTCCGATTCGTCAGTGGAACGAGTGAAACTAAAGTGAAATTATTTTATGTGTAATATTTTATTCGTCCGAAAAATATTTTAATTTATTTTTAGATATGGAACGCCCTGTGGCGATAAACAAAACGTTCGAAATTTTGAAATTCGAGCTTAAATGACGTCACCCACAGACAACGCACAAACTGCCGTCTTCACGATGTCAGTACGTGCGGCGTTGCCGCTCGTCTGGTGCGGTCTGCGGCGCATATTGATACGAGGGAGATGAATAACTTTATGCACTCTTTGTGAGGATTATAAACCCATACCTAATGATAAAAGAAAATAATAAATATACGCAGGATAAGAGATAGCCCCAAAATCGTCTCTCAAACATTACTCTGCCGTTGTTTATCCAGATGAGTAGTACGAGTATACTACTTTTCTCTTAACTAAAATTTTCATATATTTACTACCAAAATATAGATCATTTGTTTGCGAAATAAAATATTTTTTTCATATCTGATTCGAAACCAAGCCTAAATGCCCAGCGATTATAAACAATAGTTATAATTTAGGATTTTATCATAGATCAAGTATGTTAATTCATTTAGGATTGTATAACAATACTACTTCATGATATCTAACCTTATAGATACTTGGCTTCTCCCCGCGAGAACCTGGTATTAAGTCCCTGCGCTTTTTTGATGATAGATTTCTTCTGAGCCTCGTCAAATCGGTTTACTTGAAGGTCCGTGTCGCGGCTAAAAGGACGCCGCTCGGTTTTGCCGTCGTTGTCTTTTTCTTCTTTCTGAAATTAAAAAAGTGTTTGTTATTTAATACCTAAACAAGCTTTACAAATAGGGGAATCCTTTTATCGCAATTATTTAGGATAATTGATCAACAACGAACTGTTGCGCTCGTATTAAAGTAAACGTAACTTAAGTACAGACTACAACATTTACTTGTAACAAAACAAAGAGCCGCTCTGTGATATTATGTTCTAGTAGGGTATCATCCTTTTACGAACTAAACGTCGAGCACGCTCACCTATTGTTACAGCCTATTGAGACCAATGAGCATATTAAAAAATAAACTTCCACCACAGAACATATAATTACTACGCAACTTTCATCTACCTTTTTCTTCTTTTTTAATTTTCTTTCATGTTGCTCCAACAAGCTCTCATCCCTCTTGTGTTTCTTCTTATGTTTTCTGCAATTATAATATGCAAGTTATTATAATTTTTTTTTACCGGTTACAAATAATACTTCGAAAAAAACCGACTTCAAACTGCCTCTTTATTTTGTAATTATATGGTAATATTTCATTTCATTTATTTATTAGTCATTCATGTGGTACATTCGTTCTTAAAATTATGTGTTGTGCATAATACGCTCCATAGCGAGACGTCAGTGCAGATCCTAGTTCCCCCACAACAAATTAGAATTAGAATTATGTGTTGTGGTCCTTAACATGAGCCCCGTTGGAGCGTTGTTATGACATTTTTGAGTTTCAATTATAAATTATAATATATATGTTTTTCATACGATTTAGTCGACTTCACAGCCTCTTTTGAAGGCAGTTAACAATAAGCTTACTTCACAGCCATCTCCTGTTGTTCGTCCCGGTTGTTGATGAGGCGGGAGCGCGCCTCGCGCTGCAGGGCTTCTTCAGAGGTCTCCTCCCGGTGCAGCCCCGCGGCCTTCCTCGCCTTGTCCTCAGGGGTGTCCGTCCAGGTAGACCTGTTGGTAAACATAAAGTTACTGGAAATTTTTGTGTCAAACCTCTGAGGCGCAGCCAGACGAAGAACAAAATATTAATAAATAATAACATCAATCATCGGCAAGCGCAGCGTCGAACGTCCACAAACAAGGTGGACAGATGATCTGGTCGCGGTGGATGCAGGCCGCGTCCGACCGCAATCATTAAGGGAGGCCTATGACTAGCAGTGGGCGTCCAACGGCTGATAATAAGAGGCATACAAAACAGAAAAAAAAAGAAAATAATTTTACCTGTCAGACATATCCGGTCCCTCTTTAGCCCTGAAAGTGCGAGCCTCCAGCCCTAAATACTTAGTCTTGCCCTCCGGCAGTTCAAGCATCCATTCTTCTCGACTCTTTATCTTCTGGCTGTCCATAGATTGTCCGTCCAGAGATCGTATCTTCATGTCTAGAGCTCGTTCCTCCAACCGCCGGTGCGCGTCTGTGAACTTGGATTCCCCCGCGGGTATGGGCCCAATGCCGTCGTCCTCTGAACTTTCATACTCGATAATCTCACAGTCTTTATCGGCGAGAACTTTACGCATGTTATCGGGAATCGTTGGTCCTGAAATAGAGACAAAGAAGTCAGCATCAATAATGTTATTCTGTAGAGCTTTCCAATATTGTATGTTATGTATCCTTTATATACAGTGGTGGACATCTAATTAGAAACACCTAGTCACTTGACATTTTTATAAAGTAACTAACATTATTATAGCATTTAATAGGAGACAATTTTTTTTTTCACTACTTTACAATGTACTTTAATATCTCTAGTTTAATTACAAGCAATAATATTTGACAACCAAGACGACAATAAAAATAAATGTCAGTGAAACAAAACGTATCAATATCGTTAGGACTGGCAGAATGGACAACTAATTAGAAACATTCTATGACTTGGTTCGAAATTTGATTTTTTAAACTGAAATACAGTTCTCACAATTGCATACACATTTTAAATATTGCGGCCATTTCTAACTCATTACGAAAAGTTACTATTTATTGTTGTTTTATAAAAAATGGGTAAAAATAAGAGCTGTGATGCAGCAACCAGAAAAATTATAGTGAATTTTCATTTAAAACAAAAATGGAGTTACAGAAAGATCGCCGATTATTTGGAATGTTCCGTAAAGATGATATTTAACGCCCTCGCACATTTCAAACTACTCGGAACATCAGATAACGTGCCAAGAAAACTTCGGCCCAGGAAGACTACAGTTCAAGAAGACAGGCTTATGCTTCGATTGGCTAAGGCGGACCCCTTTAAAGGATCCAATGTTATAAGAAAAGAGGTATTTTCAGAAGACGATCCTCGACACGTGTCCACTAAACTAGTTCGTAGACGGTTGGTTGAAGGAAAATTGTTCGGAAGGATCGCTAGAAAAGTACCACTACTAACCAGGCAACATAGAGAAAATCGTCTAGCATTCGCTCGCAAATATGGCAGTTGGACTATTCATCAATGGAAAAAAGTTTTGTTTTCAGATGAAACTAAAATTAATTTGATTAATTCCGATGGAAAACGATATGTAAGACGACCAATAAACGAGGCTTTGAATAACAAGTACACTAAAAAGACAGTTAAGCACGGTGGTGGAAATGTAATGGTGTGGGGATGTTTCTCAGGGTACGGGATTGGTCCCGTGAGAAAGATTGAAGGGCAAATGGATCAATATCAATACAAAAATATCTTGGAAGAGACAATGATTCCATATTCCGAGGAAAATTTGCCAGTAACTTGGATATTTCAGCATGACAACGACCCAAAGCACACAGCACGCAGCGTTAAAGCGTTTCTTGCAGAACAATCCGTGACAGTATTAGAGTGGCCTGCCAATAGTCCGGATTTAAATCCCATAGAAAATTTGTGGCACACCATAAAGACCAACCTGTCGCAGAAACATGTTACTAATATTCATGGACTTAACAGTGCATTTGAAGACGCTTGGAGAAGTATTCCTGTAGAAACTTGTTATAAATTGATTGAATGAATGCCGCGTCGCTGCAAAGCTGTTATTGATAATAAAGGCTACCCTACCAAATACTAATTGTCTAAGGATGTATTATTTTTAGTATTTTTCAAAACTATTGGGGTTTTATTCAAATTAAAAATGATTTAAGTAATGATTTTTTTGTTGTTTCTAATTAGTTGTCCGGTTTTTATCTCGTTTTTTATTTTGTTATTAATATAACTATCAGTTTTAGAAAAACAACCGTTGTTTTCTGTTATTAAAATGGTATAACAATGCAATATAATATCCGATACATCGATTTTAATACGTAGGGACATTCAATGATACGTTAATAATTAGTTCGAAAGGGAATTTGCAATAAAAATATAAACCCAGGTAGGTGTTTCTAATTAGATGACCACCACTGTATAAAGGAATATTTTGCATTGTCTGATAACACAAACACAAAATATATTGTCAGAAGAATTATCAGGCAATATCTAATTAGAATCCTCAGGAATGTTTCTATCCAACAAGATTATGTACAATCTGATGATTACAAAATCGACCCTGTGAGTTTATTGAGTTGAGAAATAACTATAGAAAACAAATGAATGTTGGAATTGGAATATTCACCCCCAAGTAATATAAACTATTTATATTATCTCTTATACTCACCTATATTCTTGGATTTAGTAAGATGTGGAGGCAAAGCCGGTCCTTCGATGTTCAGCGCGTCACCTCCGCCTTTTTGTTGCAAATGCGGGGGCAGAGCAGGGCCACAGACGTCATCTCTTGGTATTTGCGGTTTACGTTTCAACTTATGCCGCAAGTCCGATGGATCAAATTGTTCTTCAGTTTCTTGTGTGTCATCTCCAGATGATATTTCACCTTCTTCGCTACTTTCCTTTGATACACTCTTCTGTGTGGAACTCACTTCAAGCATCGGACTGTCCTTGCGATCTTTAATATCAATATCTGTCGTACTTGTAACTTCTACTGATGTTGGAGCTTCATCTAATTCTTTATTGGATTTGCTCTTTCGTTTGTGTTTCTTTTTGTGTTTTTTCTTTTTTGTCTTTTGTAGTTCTTTTTCTAAGTTCAAAAGTTTCGCTCGCAATCTTTCGTCGTCAGAGGAGTCGATTTCGCTTGACTCTTCCTCGGATTTCTCTTTAACGACAGTTGGTATCATTTTGTAGTAAGAGCCCACTAGAACTTCCTCAGATTTATCAGATGAATGTTCTTCAACAATTATTGGACTATCACTTTTCCGCTTAGATGATTGTGGGGGTGGTCTATAAATCTCAGATCTTTTGCCTTTATATTCAGGTGATAAGGACAGTCTTTCTGTTTTCCTAGGCGATCTCTTGCTTTCATCTTGACAACGCTCTAATTCCTTTTTAAATTCTGGGCTTTTGTATGATCTTTTGGTAGATGGAGACTTGCGAGATTGATCTCGCACCTCAGGAGAAGTTATTCTCTGTCTTGGTTCAGGAGATTGACGTCGTACTTTGAGCTCTGGTGATTTTTTTATTCTAGATCTAGATTCAGGTGACCTATGTGACCTCGCCTTTGGGTCAGATGGCTTTCTAGATCTTGAATTAGATTCTGGTGTTCTATGAGATCTAGTTGTGGAATTCCTTTTTTCTTTGCTTGAACTACGATGGTGGTGGGACCCTTTAGAATCTCTATCTCGATGCTTTTCAGGGGATCTTCTGCGAGGACTTCTATCCCTTGAGTGATTTCTTCTATTAGGAGGTGAGTTTCTTGAACTTCTATGCCTGTCTCTAGAGTATTTATCAAAGGATGGTCTCTCTTCTCTATTTCTACCAAAATCTCTACGGAACCTGTCATTTTCCAATGGCCTACCTCTTCCTCTGAAACCACTCTCCCTGTCTTTGGAACTTTTCTCTTCTACTGGTTTGGAATCTTTAAATCTACCAGTTTCCGAATCACTGCTTGACTCATCGGATAGCATTTTGGGAACCTAAAAACAAAAAGGAAGAACTTAATAAAAACCAATAAAAAGATTATTTCTATAATACTAACTTTATTGTAGTTAAGATTATGTAGGTCAGGTACAATTGGTAACACATTAAACCATTTTAGATATCTTTTTTGCACTATAGCGAATAGATTTTAATACTCCAGCAGTAAGAATACCCTTAAGGGATTGTCGCACACTGGACTGCCATACAAGGTGTTTTAGAATTTGGCTAATAATTAGAGCACAGTCAATGTCATGTGCAAGAGCACGAAGGACATCCTCCATGTCCTGCTGGACCCCGCCGTGATTCCAGAACTTCACTATTCTCTGCTGAGGCACCATAGGCAGCTGCATCAAATGATGGAACTTTGTGTCAGGATGTAAATCTTGGTGGCAATTTGCTTCAGTGGTAAAGTCCACAAAAGAATGAAATTGTTTCAAGATTGGGTCATAGAGTTCTCGAAAACTTTGTAACTGAGGCTGGACTATGTTCTTCACTTTATTTTTGTTTTCCCCAAATGTCATTCTGAAGTCTCCAGCATAACTTATATTGGAAATGGCATAGTAGAATTCATACTCTGAGAATGTTTCAGGGAGGATCAGCAGAGCTGTGTGAACCGCAGAGCGCAAGTTAGCCTGCAGTGCTAATTGGAGTTGAGAGCTATTAGTTTGTTTGATAATTTCAATGGGTTTGTGCAGCCTGCCTGACAGATACAGATGGTTCCAGTCTAACAAGTCAGCTATTAAGTCCTTCTGTGATACAACGCCATATTTAATCATGATATTTTCTTCTTTCATTTGGACTAGTGTGTTGAAGTAAACATTAGCACCCCAGTTTTCTTGATACTTAGCAATAAAACCTTTGCCAAGGAACTTTAGAGCTGAGTAGTGTGATGGATTTATCTCCAAGTTAGCACCGTGCCATCTGTATGAGTTATCAACGCAATAAATCAAATCAATCATGTTTTGTTTATTTTGGTTGCCTGTTTGTGGTTTCACAGCAGAACCATATGCAAAGCAAAATGTGTAATTCTGAGGGAATTTAGACAGTATTCTATAGTACAACGGGGATACATCTTTCACTAAAGCCTTCACTGTTGCCGATGCCATTGGGATTAAGTAAGATTGTCTTCTGACCTGATGAGGTTATGCACGATGGTGTTCCAGTTTCGTTCAATATCTCAATGAATTTTGTCCAGCAATAATCGTTAATATATTTCAGATGAAATACAAAAGTAAGCGTAGAAACTCAATTTGAAACTGAAAAACAACACAATGAACACAACATTATTTTTCTTTTTCTAATTTTGTGCTTGCGCGTGTGTGTGTGAGTCGCCAAACCTTAGATAATAGAATACCAAAATTCGTTCTTCTAAGCGCCAAACTAACCGTAGACCGTAGCCGTAGTTGTGTATATTTGTGACAGTGACAGTACCATAGTGGTTGTATCTATTTTTCTGTTTGAGAAAAAATAATGCAAAATAGCCGCTACAAAACAAATGTCATGATTTTTTTTGACAATCAATTGTCTGTTTTTGCCTCAGAAGAATGAATTTAATGGAATGGCCCTAACCACGAATACATCGTGTATACCTACGCTAACATAAATTAGTGTTGTACGAGGTAGGTATATTATAATAATTTATCGATAGAGTTTGTTTTCAACTGAACTTTTTTTATGATAATGTATTTATTGTAAATTGAAGTACGTAAATATTAAATTATAGAATTATAGAATTAATACAGTTATAAAACCAAGCAAAACAAAAAACATTTTAACTAGAACAAAAAAAAATAGGTAGGTACTTAAGTAGAACTCAAATTCAAACATTCGTTTAGTTATATTCTGTGGGCATATTAATTTAGTGAAAATGAACTTTTAACCTTATTTTAACTAGTTTGAGTTCTACTTAATGTTTAAAGTTCATTTTAACTAAATTAATATACCCACAGAATATAACTAAACGAATGAAAGACCTGAATAAGCCAAATGTTTTAGATAATTATAAAACACAATATACTTAATACAATATACTTACTAATATTTAGTATATTATTATATATCAAAATAATTTATATTTCAAAATAATATAATATTGTATAAAAAACCTGAAATCTAATCCGTCATTTCATTCTACGATTCATGCTATTCTGCAAAAACACAATATATTATCAACATTTATTCAAATTAACATGGTCTATAATTTTTTACCTAAGTCTAAAATCAAAATATCGATAACTCGTGCAATATACAAGAACACCACTATCGATGTAAACAAAACCAAAAAGTGACAGTAAATGATATCCAAACTATCCAAAGTGACAGTAAATGATATCGAAGGAAGCTGAAGAAAGGCACGTGCCATAAATATTGGCAACCAAGCGCAACTGTTGAGTATATAGTTAGGCTCCTTTTAATTCCATACATAAGACAGAGATGTCATCATTTTTATTTTAGTCATCTTATAAACTAATTCCATAGACAATTTAGTAACATATCTATTGGTATTCTATTATCTAAGGTTTTTGCTCGTAAATTGTCTGAGCTGTGTGTTTTGATTTGATCAAATTTTGTATCTTCTGCAATAACGTGCTCGCGCTGTAATTTATAAATTAGGCTTCGCTTTTAACGATTGGAGGCCTGAATAAGTCTCTTGGAGTATATCATAAATACTTTTTAGCTTTTATCTTCTTCTGCTGTGTATCATGTCGAGTGCCGATAGAATTGATTTCGAAATGGAAGTAGAAGTGGAGAGTGCATCGTCTGGTCCATCAGTGGATACCATCAACCAAAACTCTCCAGCTCCTGCCACCCCGAGTGGAGCTAAGAGTGTGGTCGTCACCACTGCCACTTCGGGGTCGGTCACTGTATCTCTTCATCCGTTGGTGATCATGAATGTTTCTGAACACTGGACCCGTTTAAGAGCTCAAGAAGGCTCTCCACAGACAGGTAATTTGTATAGTACTTTATAATTTTTGGTACTAAATAAGTAATTATAATTCATATTTAAAGTGATTCTCCTATAGTACATAACTTGACAGGTGTTTATTGATAGTATGGTATTACTCAATGCTTAACATTTATAGAGTATTTAAAATAGTTTCAATATTTTATTGAATAGTCTTTCTCTTCAATAAAATATTGGAAAATGGAAAGCTAGTTAGTTCAGCAGCATTTCTTTACAATTTAAATATTATATTTTAATTTTATACTGAACTATAAAAATAGGATGTGTGAATTGTGCTACAATATTTATATATCTTTTATACAAATTTAATGGATTCTATTTGGGAGACCTATTTCCTGTAGTGGGACATGAGTTTATATTAATAATAGTATAGGAACAATTCTTTATGTTTTAACATATTTTTTTCAGTTATTGGTGCATTAATTGGTAAACAGAAGGGCAGAAACATTGAAGTTATGAATTCTTTTGAGTTGGTATTCAGTGCCATAGGAGAAGATATTATTATTGATAGAGAATATTACAATTTGAAGGAAGAACAATGTAAGTAAATCTATTACAAACATCTTAATTGAGACTTAAGTAGATTTTTTTTTTAAGAAATTCCTACAATAATAATAATCTATTTATTGGTAAGACATCTTTACACATAAATACTTGAGTAATTCCTGTTGTTATAAAATGAATAGTGTAACTCACAAAAATTTTGAAAGTGATATACAACAATATACAAATAAATTAAAATAAATAATTGTTTGTCGTAGTTAAGCAAGTATTTTCTGATATGGATTTTCTGGGCTGGTACACAACTGGCGAGGCACCTACAGAGCGCGACATCGCTGTGCACCGACAGATTTGTGACATCAATGAGTGCCCTGTGATGCTGATGCTGAACCCTGCTGGAAGAGATGGAGAGGTATCGAAATAAATAAAATAAATAAATATTGCTGGACAATTCACACAGCAACATTTAGCCCCGTGGTAAGCTTGAAGCCTGTGTTACTAGAAGTAATATTTGTATTAAGTACATATATTATTACAATTAATGTACAAGCTTTCCATTCTATGGCTTCACCCTTACATTTTCTCGCGGAAAGATATTTTTCCCCCTGTCAATAATAGCTTATGGTCTAACTACTGGTTCTAAGCTACTTCCCCAATGATTTTCAGCTCAATCTATTCAGCCATTCATGAGTTATAAATAGTGTTTATATTTTTATGTATAGATATCAGTTAGCTAGGATCTGCAACACAAGGCTCAAGCTTACCATGTTGCGCCATTGCTGAATTATATTCTAAAATACATTATATCAACTCCTTTTAGCAATTACACTGCTGAATTATATTTTAAAATATATCAACTCCTTTTAGCAATTACACTGATGAATTATATTCTAAAATATATCAATTTCTTTTAGCAATTACCGGTAGTGCTGTATGAGTCGGTGATCGACGTGGTGAATGGGCGAGCGACCATGCTGCTAGCGCCACTCACCTACACACTCGCGGCCGAGGAGGCGGAGAGAATCGGCGTGGACCATGTCGCGAGGGTGTCTTCTGGAGAAGCTGCTCTTAATAGCTTAGGTATACATATATACTAATACGTATAGAATAAGAATACTTTATCGCTAACTTTACAGAGGTTTATTTTTTTATCTTCAATTATAGGTAGGTACAGGTTTAAACAACTTTATCCATTTCGGACACACAATATAAAAAATAATAAAAGATAAAAATTACAAAACTTAATTACTACCAAGTAGAATGTAGAACATTTATAAATATAGAACAAATAGCTTATCTACTTTAGGAAATATTCTTTCAAATTATAACGCGAGGAAGCTATTAACCAAAGTTTTTATTTAAGTTTAAAGTTTTAGAGATCAATAGTATGGAACCATAATATAGTACCATCCAGTGAATATAGGTATAACTAGATGAAAACCCGCCTTCGCACGGGTGAAATTTGACGAAATTCTCAATAATCCGAGTTTTGCGGATAAATGTTGTCGACTCAAAATCAATATTGTTTTATTTTCTTATTCATATAAGGTTTCGATCGAGTCTACCATACCCCTTGACGAAATCTACTATGTAAAAGTAAGCCGGGTCTTTCTTCCTGACGCTATAACTCCAGAACGCACGAACTGATTTCCACGGTTTTGCATTCGCTGGAAAGGTCTCGGGCTCCGTGAGGTTTATAGCAAACAAAACTGCGGGAAAGTGTAAAACGCGGGCGAAGCCGCAGGGCGGAAAGCTAGTAATTAATATAGATTATGATATTTTTTAGTCGCGGAACACCTAACAGCCCAGCGGTCCGCCATCAAGATGCTGGTATCCCGGGTGCGTGCGGTGCTAGCGACGGTCCGCGCGATCCGCGATGGATCCCTGCCGCCGCGACCGGCGCTGCTCCGGGAGGCGCGAGCATTAGCCAATAGACTGCCGCTGCTGACGTCACAACAGTTCCGCACACACTTCTATAATGTAAGTCTAAGATAATCAATTTGTCTATTTATTTGCGCCTGCCCCACTTTAAAATTTTTCGTGAGTTATACTATTTATTTCATAACAACGGGAACCCCTCACTCCTGATGAAGACTGCTCTTGGTGTGGTCGAAACGTCGAAATTTGTTTAACTCCTGCGAGTAATTCCCGGAACCCCTCACTCCTGATGAAGACTGCTCTTGGTGTGGTCGAAACGTCGAAATTTGTTTAACTCCTGCGAGTAATTCCCGTTGTTTTAAAATGAATTGTCTATTTATGTTATTAAGTCCTATCACCGGTTTGAAGATGACTTTTTAGCTCATAGATTGTTAGATAGGAGACACAGTAGGGACTGTTTTGTAGTGTGTGTACTACATTATAGAAACTGTCGTGGTTTGATAAATTCATATTGAGATAAACAGTGCACTGCGTGCAGTGTTTTGGGACGAAACGGTTGATGAAAATTCAACGTAAAAAAGGTTCGTTTATTGCCAGTTTATCTCAATATGCATTTAACTACATAGCTGTAAAACTTTACATGTCTAACAAGCCTATTTGTTACAGCAATGCAACGACGTAGCCCTCATGACATACCTGGGCACGATCACAAAAGGCTGCAACGGTATCAACCAGCTGGTGAACAGATTCAACGTGTTGTATGACCGGCAAGGCATGGGCCGCCGCATGAGAGGCCTGTTCTTTTAGGGTAACTAGTCATTTCAATATTACAATAACGTTAGTTTTTTAATCGAACTTTAGCTATGCCTAAATGATGACGATTTATCATTAAAAGTCTGGATTACCCTCTTGTGCGTGATAAAATGTTGACTTGAATTATTGGTTTAATGGTTCGTTCTCAATGCTACGATTCGTGTGTCGTTTGTAAAGTTATCGTGAATAAATAATTTGGTTGGTACAAGAATACAGCAACGTTTCTAGTTAAATAATTCACACAATTTCGGACAATTCACACAGCAACATCTAAAAATATATCTGTCACTATATGTTAAGTATATCAGAATATCTAGCACCACACAAGCTTCAAGCTTAACACGGGGCTAGATGTTTGCTGTGTGAATTGTCTAGCAATATTTATTTATTTACTGTCACTTACAAACCAACTCAAATAACACTGAAATCTTAAGCCAATCGTATGTTTACGGCGTTTGATATTATGTATATGTGGTAAGATTGAGGTTGTAAGATGTAATGGTAAATACATTTCAGGTTTGTATAAACATATTTTTTGTAAGAAAGTTTCATTCGCAATGGCTGTAAAGTGTTGGCTTACCTGTATGAAGATTTGTTTTTAATAAAACAACAATGATACGACGCAATAATTTTATTTCGCATCCATGTTTAAGTATAGCTTTGATTACTCAAAATTAACCAACTTTGGACACATTGAGATTCATTCTGTGGAAGACTTATTTGAGTCTTTGCTGTGTAAAGGCCTGAGTAAATAAAATTCTGGCAAATAATGAAGTTACCTAAAATTATACTAAAAGCCGTTTAAAACAATGTTAATATATACACTTGATTATGATCCTAATGACAGACACTAACTTTGTTAGAATAAAGTATATTATAGTAAAAAATTTAACAGTATTTTACATAGTTTCTAATTATTTTATCAACTTGCACAGTCTTACATTAGCACTGCCATAATTACTGTTAATATTTATATGAAATCTGTAATATGTTTAATTCATCAAAAATCTTACTTCTAAAAGTAGTTTAAATTTATCAAAGTTAATTATCGTGTAATATTTTAACTTCGTAGGTTTTCATATTGTATTATATCGATTGTTTAGTACAAAAATATTAATTTTAATTTACTGTTTAATCGAACCGATGCTAATATTGCTTTATTGAAGTAAATATTTTCTAAAACCACCCACATGTAAAATAAGACACAGTGTAATAATCACTTGATTACAATTTTTTTTACCAATTTAACATGATACAAATAACATAAATGCATTTAAACTAGAAATCGAGAGGATACAGCACACACGGTAATGCATCTTAGAACTAAGTTATTCCCGTATATACGATAGCCAAAATTTGCATAAACTTAGACTTAAAGGCTAAAGTCTTGTAGAGAACACAAAAATAAATAGCTTCACGGGACGAAGCTTTGATCGTTTCTGCGTTCGCTCATAGCTAGCCAAGTTTCGACACTTTCCATCCTATTTGTTTGTATCGGTGTGTGATGCCTTGGCGAGGGAAGCCTTAGCTACGAGTCCGTTGATTTCTCGATGCCTATGAGTTCGTCGAAGAGTGAGAGGCTGTCGGGATACACGGTCGGGTCTTCCAGCGTGTGGCGCGCGAACTTGAGCACGGAGCGCGCGAGCTGCCCCACGGTCCACTTACGATCCACTAGTACGCGGACTAATGTGTCCAGCTGGAATAAAGAGTTTATTTTAATCTATTACTCAGGATTTGATCTACTGATATTGGATTTTCATTAGATTTTAAGTTAGGTATAATGTTTTTAAAGGGTAATGCCGTTTCAGTCATGTAGGTTCATTGCTGGATATAGGTTACCCGGTCCCCTCATAGATCTCCTTTCTACATCCACCGCAAAACTGATCACTGTTATAAGATAGATAATGTTTCATACATTTGGTTCATATTGTATAACCCTAATAAAATAAGTATCTAGCTAGACTATCCACACTCCTTGCGCCATTGAAGCAGTCCTTAACCAACCTCGAGTATCTATTTGTGGTAATACTTCACCTTGAAAAGTTGTTCATTCCCAGCGGTGTAGTACAGAAGCGCGGGCACGCCTGCTACACTTGCAGACAGCCACTGCAATAACAGCTTCAACTGCGGTTGACCGCACTGCCGCCGACCGCAACCCCAATTGCCTGTCGCTACGGGACGACACGACCCACCCGACACGATCTTATGTGCTAGCTGGCTCAGCTGAAAATGTACAAATTCCCTTTATTTAATAATTGCAGAGATGAATCAAGCTTTATCGATTGAATCCTGATTATCAAGCTCAGCATAGTTAGGATTATGTTGCCAATTATGATTGTCATTCGTGATGGTTTTAAGGGTTGAACCTTTTGAGAGATAGCAAGATGAGTTCCGAGCCTAGTAACGTATTAAATGACACATGGAAGTGTGCAAGTCACGCAGTGAGTTACGGGTGAGGACACGTGTGAGTGCGCCATAGATATGTTTCGACAGAAAGCGAAGAAGTTAGTTTGGAGCATGTGATATTACGTATTAGCGACAGACGCCTGACCTTCGGTTTTCTAAGCTTTACTGTGACCGGTTCACATTCCACGGTCTCTTCAATAGTCTCGACTATCATGTTAAGCATCCAATTCAACTTTTTCTTCCTAAAATTCGGGTTGGACACTTGGGTCGAGGCAGTCTCAGTGGAATTGCCCACAGAGTCTTCAGATCGTGTTTCGTCTTCGCTTTTCGATTGTGTGCTTTTTAGAATCGTCTCCGGTATCGATTGTTTTACTTTACGTTTCTGTCAAAACATAGCAACTTTAAGCTTCAGGGAATCGGGGTAGGAACATACATTGATTTTGTTTTTGTTCCTGAATAATAAAATGGGAGAGAGAAGGTAAGATGATCACAGAAATCATATTTTTTAAGTTCAATACTTCGGATATCTACAAATGTATGTAGTCATTCAGCATGCACCGCGGCGTATTGAGCTTGAAGTAACTGGAAGCTCTATGTGATTTAGAGTACGATATATTTTTTAATAAACAACGAAAAATTTAATTTAGATATTATCATTCATTTTGTTTCATTTTCACCACTAGGCGGCACTGGCATCACTTACCAATTTGCATTGGGTAGGCACATACCGACAGTTCTTCAACAACGCGTTATTTAGCCAGAACTCATGCCAAATCCCAAACGTTCCAACACACCACTTATGCGAATCCCTTACCAACTGCGCAGCTAGCCTGTGCCTATGCCTCGCCAGCTCCAAGGACAGCGACCTAGCTGCTAAGGCCAGTCGTCTCGGCGCGCGGTCCCTCGCGTCCCTTCCCGGCCCGTACAGCTCCGCTGCTTCAGCGGACCCGGCGCCGGAACTCGTACCGCTCGCCATTGATTCGCTCAGGGTTCGCTTGAGCAGTGATCCGGCGAATCTGTGCCATAAATGGTGTTACATTACAGAACGTTTCTGGAATCTTTGATGTTTTTGAGCGCTGTACAAAAATATTGCAAATAAAGTTGGAGTCTTTTCGACCTCGACGACTGAGTGGACTAAGTAGTAGTTAGATAGTGGGCTTCTATAGTTTTCTGCTTTTGATATACCTATTCGGTATGTCAATAAATGTGAAAAGCGATAGTTTTACCTTATCACAGCCATATCTCTTGAATCCAACTCTCGCTCTTTATGCTCTCCTGATTCGGAGTCAACGATGGGATCGCTCAGCCATTGATTGAATTGCTCGTATACTTCTTCTAGTTCAGACCTGTGAATAAATGCCTCATAAGATTCAATAGAATTCGTTATCTAAGTTAATGTTATCTGTCAAGCTAAGTTTATGCTTTACAAGTCTTCTCCAGTTCGCTTCAATCAAGTGTTAAAATAATTAAGTCTCTATAATGCGTTGTTGACTGACTTCGGCCAGTATCTCGGCAAGATTATTCTTGCGGAGATACTGGTTCGGTTTACTTCATTAAACTTACGTATATTCAGTACTGAAGCTGTATTTGGAGCTGTTCCCTGTCTCCTTCCTGGCGAGCGGTCTGTGCCTCGGAGACGGATCCCCGTTGCTCATGGTCTCCTTCTCTGTTAGCACGAAACCCACAGAGCCTCCGCGTTTCACCCTGTCACAATGTTTAATTTATTTTTACGCACAACATTTTTGCGAGTTTCACTATTCATTTTTCTGCAACGGAAAATACCTACTCACGTATCTGTGTTTTAGAATCTTACTACGTTTCGTAATTAATTTGATTTATATGTAGATACTAATTCGAAATACTGCCTACAGTTATTGGCCAACAAAAACTCTCCTTTTTAATAGGCCAGTTTTAGAGTTTTTTCACTGAGTTGAGAATTTTACACTTTATAATAATGATTTTGGTTATTTCTATCCGAATTTGAACACTGATCATTCAAGATAACCTGGTTTGTCGAGTTAAATAGCTTTTCACATTAAACTACTACATACGTATAGTAATTCTTATCTAGTCACCTATAAATAAATAGTCACCTAATATCATCATCGTTGACCCCAGCCCCGGATATGCTGATTCCGACGGCATAGCTAGAACTATCCGTGGACCAGTCTCCGGTGGTGCTGGTGGTGCAAGAATGCTCCGCTTCTCTCCTCAAGGCCTCCCGAAGACGACTGGCGAAGCTTAGCCGCCGCTCTTCTGTGGATAGCTCCTTGGAGTATTGGAATGAAGTGGGCCGAGCGCTCTCGCCTCTGCCTTCGTCTTCGCTACCTGAAACGAATCAAATATTTATCAACATCATTATCATTAGAACCCATTATATGCCCCACTAAAGTACTGCCCGTAGCCCTCGGGGGATTTGGTATAATCACCACGATTACCGGGCCGGTATGTGATCAAGGACGCTGCAGCTTGTCTTCTGGTAATAACTCTCTAACTTGGTGAAAGAGTGGTATATTTTTAGGCTGGCACCAAATGCTACTAGGGGTGATCCAAAAGTAATGATAAACAGTTATTTCTAGTGCACACAAAAATACAAATAAAATATCAGTCACTTGCTCAGTTATCCAGTAGTTCAGGAAAAAAAATTCATATAAATAGGCCACGATTCCCGGGAGTTACATTCATTTGAATACGAACTGTCAAGGTGTGAACATCAAAATGGGAAAACACGAAATCAGAGCAGTCATTAAACACCTCTGCTTGAAAAAAATGTCTACCAAAGACATACACAGCGACTTGGTGGAAACATTAGGGGACTCTTCTCCTCCATATTGCATAGTCGCACGCTGGGCTAAGGAGTTTAAGCTGGGAAGAACATCGACAGAAGACGAACACCGCGAATGACGCCCATCGACGTCCCTCACTGAAGAAAATGTGAAAAAAGTTGAAGAAATTGTACTGGAAGATAGGAGAGTGACTATCAGGCACGTAGCTGAGGTCACAGGGATCTCATATGGCAGCATTCAAAGAATCCTTGCGAACGAATTGCATATGAGAAAGGTCTCCGCGCGTCGGGTACCGAAAATGTTAAACGACGAGCAAATGAAGAAAAGTGGACATGTCAAGAGCAAATCTCGAAAAGTTCCAGGCAGACAAGGATAATTTTTTGTCACGTTTTGTGACTATGGACAAGACCTGGATCCACCATTTTGATCCAGATCCACCGAAATTTGACGATAATAGCGACGTGATGGCCGCGGTTGAGGTCATTTTTGAGAGTAAAGATAAAGATTTTTTTTCTAAGGGAATTTTAGGTTTAGAAAAGAGATGGACTAAATTTATAGACTTGCTAGAAGACTATGTTGAGAAATAAATTTATTTTTTTAATATATTCATTGTTTTTATTATGGATTATCATTACTTTTGGATCACCCCTCGTATGTGCTTTGGAAATCTTACGCATTTGGATTTAAAGCATGATGGAAACGCGAATTGGTCGCGCTTTTACGAACGAATATAAAACTTGGTACCTACAATTGATGCAGACGATAACGTTCACTCTATTTTATTATGAATTTATTCACAAGTTTATGTTAATGTTAACTCGATCGTAACCAGCTTATAGCAAACTGCGCTGTAAACTTCAGCCAGAACGAATCGAAGTCAGCTCTTGAGAAAACTCCTAAACCAACAATAACAATGCAATCTGTAAACTCTTATAGCGTGATATTGAGTGACGATCTTTAAAGTAATAAATGACAACACAAAAGATAAAACAACCGTTTTCTAAAAGTAGGTAACATC
Organism: Chloroclystis v-ata; assembly: GCA_963691955.1. NCBI lineage: Eukaryota > Metazoa > Arthropoda > Insecta > Lepidoptera > Geometridae > Chloroclystis > Chloroclystis v-ata. Next base: position 13,093,658 of record OY829905.1, read on the forward strand.
TTACCGTAATCAAAACTATCGTTGGCACTATGGAATTCATCGTCACTGGAGTTGCAGCTGGAGTAAAGGCTGTCTTCCTGCGTGTCTTCGTGGTTGACGGGCCGCGTGACCGGCAGGCACTCTCCGGAGGACCCTAGCACGATGAACTTGCCGCGTCGGTTGTTCAGCGTGTTGCCGTCGGGGGATAACCAGCATTTACGTTTTGATAGCTCTACACCTAGGGATAATTCATAGATTTATCAGTTTGCGAAAATCAATTCTAAATGTACACAGACACTTAAATTTTCTCTGTTGGCGCTACAGATTCTATGCAGAGGTTTTCTTGCGGTATCAGTAGGTACTCAATATAAGTCTGGAGTAATGGTTTCATCATCAGAAGGTAGGTAAATGTGTCGAGTGTTTTATTAATTTGTGGAATACTTGAGATGTAGCATAGATAGTGTTAACATCGCATTGCTAATAAATTACTATTTATGTTTCAACATTCGAAACCTATATTATTTATGTTATCTTAGTCAGGAATAGGTTAAGTATTTACATAAAAGATTAATGCATTGGCACTGAACTTTTTATAATGCAGCGACTGCAGTCAGTTTTAAGAAGTTTACCACAGAAGCTTTACTTACTAGGATCGTTTAGGTTGAGTGTAGCCGCGCAGTAGTTTTGTGGCGAAGGACTTCTGCTGTTGTAACTGTTCAGGGTGCTGCAAGACGACGCCTGCTTTATCATCACCGTGGCCTCCACCTCTGGAGGTGTGTGACAATTCTCACCTAAAATTAACATAAATTAACTTTTGTTCTATCTTATTTGCACATATTCATTTGTTGTAACTTTAAATGGGTCTGTTATTAACCGCAGTTTCAAAAATAGACCACGATGTAAGATAGGTCTATTATTTGTTATAATAAGCTCTTATGGATTTATACCAAATTTACCAATCCACCAAAATAATTAAAGGCCTACATAAATTGAAATTCATTATTAATTCAATTACACACCAAAATTCGAAAAAAGATAACAGCTAACGAAGTAGGATTAACATAATTAGAATTGGCATCTATATCACACATATTTTTAAGGCTTCTAAGGATTTAGGCGTCGCAAGAACTGCTGAAATTAATCCGATTACAGTTGGATTTAATTACACGTGTTACGCTTAATTTGTTGAGGAGGTTACCGTAGCACTGAAATTTCCGTGTTATACAATTGATACAGACAATACGTTATTGCAAAGTTTAATAATTTTATAATAATTATTAAGTTCTCATATGCAGCAGCCTCAATTATATTATGGGACAAATAGTAGAATATGCATTCAAAGAAAACAACTAAAAATGTTGTTTAAGTTCGCAAGATAGGATTTTAAAAATAAACTTGCAAAACCGACGTTGTAATTAAAATGGCCTAAGATGTTTTTCGCAGAGGTTCCAATGGAATTCCTTTGACATTCTGAAAATTGTTTTTGTTATCACGAGACACAAAGCTTTCTTTTTCTTTGTTATTGAAAACAGCTTCTTTAAATTAAATAAAATATATTGCTTTACAATTCACTTAGCAACTAGCCCCGCGGTAAACTGGAAACACGTGGTAAACTCAAAGCTATGGGCTATGAGAAATATATTATTATGGGTGCTAAATTTATAAATATACGTACCTATACGTAGATATATTTTTTTATATTGTACAAAGAGAAAATTTGCAGATCGACGACTTACGACGGAGCTAAATATTGCTGTGTGAGTTGTTATTTATTTATCAGACGCAAATGCGTTTTTAGGCGCAGAGCAAGTTGCCTCATCGAGTTTGAGCCTTAATATACTATATAAATAAATAATATAATAAATATTACTGGACAATTTTTACACAGCGACATCTAGCCCCGTGGTAAGCTCGAAGCTTGTGTTACGGGTGCTAGATTTCTGTTATACTTAATATAATATACATAGTAACTTAATATAATATAGGTATATATTACCTTAGCGAATGAAGTAAAACCCTTACCAATTGGAGACAGCCGCCTCTCATGTCTGTTGTCCTTGCCCTTCTGTGGAGACTGTTGGAACGCGAGCAGGCACTTGTTCAGCTCCCGCAACACGTTGTCCTCCTCCCATTGGCTCAGTGGCAGCTTGCTGTAGTCCTCCGCGTCCATTAGACAAACTGTCACCTAGGTCAAACATTGTTAATGTGAGTTATAGCTGGACAAACGTAATTGAATTGTTACAGTATATCTATCTTCATCAACTAACACAAGAGTCATCACCATCTTCCTTTCCTTTTCCCATATATGTGGGGTCGGCACAACATGTCTTTTCATTCAATTTTCCTCTGTCAGCCGTCATATCTCATCACTCCTTTCTAACACCGACATGAGCTGCCATAGTCAAGAATGAAATAGTCATACCGTTTTCGGTTCTTCGAGCAGTTCAATCTTAGTCTTCTGTTTCTTATCGCAGATTCTGCTAAAAACCCTCACGCCTTCCACTTTGAGCACTTCGTTATCTTCCAGAGCCTCCACGGATAACATTGCAGGCAGGAGCTCTGGCATCATGAACATTGATAGGGATTCCTGAAAACATATGTAGCTATAGCATGCATACTATATAAAATGCATTCAACGTTTAAGGAAGATACGATAGCAATAATACGCAGAATAAAGGCTGGAGCTGACCAGATGCGTATGCGTGCGTAGACGTAAGCGTAGACGCGCACGTACCACTGAGTTGTAATGTATGGAAATGTATTATGAGTCAGGACACACTGTAAGCGCACGTCTACGCATCTGGTCTGCTCCAGCCTTAATTGTCGTCCTTTGTGGGTAGCTTGTTTGTAAATCCTTCACTGAAACATGATCTATCGGGTATATGAGCCAGTTCTTGCCTGCGAGTCTCCGTCAATGAGCGTGTCTCCCCCGATCCTGCTGGACGCGAAGCAGACGCGCAGAGCCTCGTCGTTCTCGCAGCGCTCCGGCCGGCCCTCGTGCCGCACCAGCAACTTGCACAGCGGCAGGGTGCACTCCAGCCAGTCTTCTATCGTCAGCCATTGCTTTGATGACATCACCTATAATTAATAATTCCAACATCTAACCATCAAGCCTGAAAACTGAAAAATATGACGGTAATATCGCCTTGAAATTTGTTTCACTTGAAGTCTGTTTTTCATAAAATAGAATTTCGCGCGGGCAAGACCACGGACTAAAGCTAATTCAATTATAAAGTAAGGTCACAGGGGCATCAAACTAATCCAATCTAAGGCAGAACAATATCCAACTTTTAAACAAAAGCTGTAACTTTATAAATCAAATCAACGAAACAAAATATAAACTAAGAAATAACACGGTCCTATTAAAAGGAGAACATGTTACGTAGGTTCAAAATAAATTACAGTTACACAACAAATCATGGGTAGAGGATTGGCATCGTTTCATATGCCAATGACCTGCATTAGCCCCGTAGCACCGTAGCCTACTACCGCGTAGCGATGACGTCAAATGCAGGTGAGCTATTCAGTAATCTGTGACTACGCTACGAGAAGCTACGGCGAGAGCTTTTATCAAAATCGCTTATTTTGCTACGAATGTTGTGTAAGCGGTTAAGTTTGAAGCAATTCTTAGTAAACGAATAAATAATAAATATTACCTATTAGGCAAAATAAAATAGGAGCAAATGGACAATAAAACTTATTTTCATATGGAATGATAATTTTTTGGATTAAATGTGGGAACTCAATTAATAATATCTAAATGTAGGTTATCAGTGCTTACCTGTCTGCTGATTTTGATAGATCCTTCATTATTGTTTTTATCTAACCACTCGAAATAATGGAGCAGGCTTTTTAATTTGCTTCTTTGTGATTTTCTGAAATTATATAATATTATAAGTGATTTTAAATAGCATAAGATTCGTGCACCTTGTTTTAAAAGTACAAGTCCAAGTTTAAAATTGAAATATATATCTATATTTATTATGTTAAGTACCATTATTCTTGATAATTCTACGTACATTACCTAAGTAAATAATATACAAAATACAAACCTATGTAAATTCTTATAAAAATGCGTAAAGTTGAAGTCCTGCAGTGTCGGATGTGTTTTGAGCGTCCGCTTCGGGAAGGTCGAGAAGAAGGCATGCGCGATCAGAGCCGACAGGAAACTATAGTCCAGCTCAGTGACATCGCCTGCAAAATACGCCTTAGCTGAATATACATTGCTGGACTATCCACACAGGAATAGTCACGTGAAACGTGATGTGCTCAAAGCTTATGTTACGGGTAGATATCACACATTATACTAACCTTCACAATGTTCACAATATTTAATACATAGAAATCGCCCGGATCATATATCTACTCATGAATAAATATTAAGTCCCGAGGCGTTGTAATATTTTTCATGAACTCTAGGGCTAGTCTCAGATAAAAAAACAAATACTGCTAGTAACATTTAATTAGAAAAGTTCGCTCCGTTAACTTCGTATGTAGGAGCGCTATTAAACTGTTAAGTACTGCAAATGGCAGAAATGTTTTTTTATTTTTTTTGCACTCGATAAGTCTATTCTCTATCCTATGTTAGGTATCTACCTGTTCTAATCAATCAACCAAATACTCTTATGTACACATGGAATAAACACACGAACCTACAAGCGATCTGACGTAATTGCGACTTACTCTGCTGCTGTAGACTAAACATAAGACCATTTGGCGGGCGCCACTTCTTGAGATGGAGTGCTCTGTTCACCATTATCCGTATGGTGTTGTCGAGGAACTGCCTACGCTCCTCCGCAGACATCTCCTCATCGAAGAACTCTTCCAGCCCCTTCATCAGGTCCGGGTCTTTGATGTCGTCTTCCGGGTCTATCCCTATGCTGTTGATTAAAGCAGATGTGATAAACAAGTTTAGGAAAGTATGAGTAATGTGCAATGAAGGATGGAAGTATCTAATAATTAACATCATAAATACAGGTTTGTCATAATCATAAGTATAACTTACTTGCACATATCGTGTATTTTGAGCATACTGGCAGTCAGCTTGGCCGGGGAAGACGCCAGTAGGAGATGCTTTAGGTGGCGCTGCACGTTCGTCCACCACGGCAGGTCACAAGGCAGCATTACAAGCGCCATTCTAAAATAAAACAAAATACCATCTAGCCATCAAACTAACGCAGATACAGTGGTAGTGCTTTTTATAACAAATAAAAATATAGCAGCAAGTAAGTGGAAACCTAGTGTCTTTGTTACATTTTGAATATACGCGGTCTTCGGTAGGTAGGAACGTTTTACTTGATAATATTCCTCGATTTACTTCAGAATCAACCAATTTTCATATAAATCTGGTTGATTCCAATATACTGGTAAAGGTTACTTATTTAATCCTTAAAAACTCATAATTTAAGTAAATAGGTACATCCCGTAAATCATAATAACTGAAGCCAAAAGGACGATCGATATTACAATGCGTCGTTGGCAGGGCACAGGAACGGAACGTATTGACAACTTTGACATTTTAGAACATGAACTACTGTACTGACTGTTGTTTTAGCTGTGGCCAGGCAGCCAAATAAAATTATCTACAATCTACTTGCACTTTGGTCTCAACGAAAGTATTATCTTTGAATAATAAAAACTGTATATTTTATAAATGAATGTACAACAAGAAAACTCTTATAAACTACCGAAGCTAACTTAAGAAGTCCTCAACCACTGCAATAAATACAAATGTTACGAGAGAAAATCTAACTCGAAGGAAGTTGACGAGGTTTCTAAAATAATAAATTTCTATTTACGGAAGCAGTTATCTAAAAAACGAAACGGTGAGTTAGAATAACACTAACTTGATAAATAATTTTGTGTTTCAATTTTTGAAAAATCTAGAAGTTTAATTATATTCCCAATAAAACTGATCAAAGGTCGAATTATAATGACTATCAAAAGAAAATTGATTAAGGCTCTTATTCTGGGAGCTCCAGCATCAGGAAAAGGTACAATATCATCAAGAATAGTGAAAAAGTTTCAAATGGAACATGTGTCAAGTGGAGATAAACTAAGGGACCATATCGAAAAGCAGACTAACTTAGGCAAAGAAGTCAAAACATTTTTAGATGGAGGTAAATTAGTTCCTGACGAAGTAATGATAAAATTTATGATAACTGAACTTCAGAAAGTGAAAGATAAATCTTGGTTGTTGGATGGATTTCCTAGAACTGTTCAACAAGCCAATGCTCTATGGAAAGTACAGCCCGTTGATATTGTTTTAAACCTGGTAGTGCCTTTCGAAGTGATTATTGATAGAGTGAAAAATCGTTGGGTACACCTGCCATCAGGCAGAGTTTACAATATTGGATTCAACACCCCGAAAGTCAACGGCAAGGATGATGAAACTGGCGAAGATTTAGTACAAAGGCCCGATGACAAGCCTGAGGCTGTAAAGAAAAGGTTGGAAATATATGAAAGTGTTACAAGACCTGTAATTGAATACTACAAAGAGAAAGGAATTTTAAAAGAATTTGAGGGAAGGACATCTGATGAGATTTGGCCAAAGGTTGTAGATTATATAAGTCCCATATTAGAATAATATAAGAAACATTGGTAATTTTAGTAATGTGATGGTGCTCTGTTTTACAAGTAGTTGGTACAAAATTTTTATATTATAAATTTTGATATAAAATCTCTTGTACATAGTGCACAAATATTTGTCCATTTTAATTTACAAGGTACAGTTTAGGTACAAGTTTTGATTATACTTTTAGAATTGATACATGCATTATTTGTAGATAAACATATACATAGCTCTAGAAATATAATATAATAGTAGTAAAAATTGTAGCACAAATAATCATTAGGTATTTAGGTACTTTAGAAGATTCCGTTGGATTGGTATAGCTTTGCAGATTCTAAATATAAAATGTTTTAAATCTTATTATTTCATATAATTATAATTAATGAGTTTTTAGTCACAACTCCAAAGCACAAACTGTAGTTTTAAAATGGTTATATATTTTGAATAGTTTACACATAATGTGATAAATATTGTTACTTGTTTGTTTAATGAAAATTTTGACATTAAATAATTTTATAGATATGATTTTGTTGTTAATAAAAAGTTGTTGCAAAATAGTTTGAATTTTATTTGAGTGCATTTTTGAATATTTTTTTCTTTAAAGTTAACTAAATAGTGTTGCAACTAAACTAATTATAATCCCTACCCATATGTCACCTACCACAAAACTCTTATCTATTGTATTTGTCATAGAACGACATTGCTCTAACTAGGAGTTGATCTTAAAGCAGTTAGGAGAGACGAAAAGATGACAATCATATGTGAGTGTCACATTTGGTTAACAAAGAAGTAGTTATAGCTAGGCAATTCTTAGTTATTTGATAAAGCTGACTTTAAGGAGACAGTAACCTAACCTTGTTAATTACCTTGTTCAGTAGAAACACGGATTAGAGAACACACAAAACACTTTTAACACCAAAGTCACATTAGCCTCAAGGCAAGCTTCTTTTTGCGCACTTTTTTCATTGTCCACCAAAGAGAGTAATTTCTCTGATGGCTCGTAAAGTTTCTTGTTCTTTTTCTATAAGACAGAAATAGTGTATGTAGTGAAAACGAGGACCGGCTGTAGCGAGACTTGAGCGCGCGAACCCCGGCTATTAATAGCAGCTTTCCTGCATCGCCGCTGAAATTAGATTGTAAATAAAAAGCTTGGGTTAACAGGAGTCGTAGTCCTCATTAATCGTCCCTAAAGGGCATTTGTTAAGCCGGTCGTAAGGTAGTACTTGTATAGAAAGGCTTCGCAGATTGTTCAAATTTAAAATCTACGAGATCTTGAGTTATCAAGGATAGGTTAGTAACACAATCCTGTGATATACATTGTATATGACCTATAACTATGTAACTTATTATATCCATTTTATTTTACCTACTCGTTTTGAATAAAATATGGAAATAGTATAAATAACATAACTTAAAATCTAAGATTTTGTAAACTTTTCATCAAGAAAAATGTATCTATATTTCGCCCACCTAAGTAATTAGTTATGACTCTTGAACTTTCATTCAAGACTCTCATAAGAAGCTTAATTTATCGGAGATAAAAAACTTTAGCGTTTGCACGTGTCACAAATTGCACACACTGTCCTAAATATTGATTTGTCATTGAGTTAACGTATTTTTGGTTTGCTCTAGATACTGCTAACGTTATTCGTAGATTACACGAACTATGTAAATAGTGTATATGGAGGCAATGCGAGTCGGTGTCTCGGCGGTTGAGGCTGTACTGGCTCGTCCGTGGCGACTTTCACTGGGGGGACTACCCTCTCCCGGCCGGCGGTCGCACCCTCCACCCTGCTAGTGACGTCACTGGCAGTGGCGTCACGACCTACGACGCTCTACGACGCCCAATGTTCAATACCCTCGCTAATAGCCTGCCTCGCGAAATGTCGTGCAAGCTGCTCCCAAAATGTTACGTAAAATGTAATAAGCATGAAAGTACTAGCAACCTGCGTCACGAACATTTTCATATTTAAAGGTCGTGTAGTCAAACATTTCCATAACGACATGCGCGGTTTAGTGAACTGAGCTTCTTAATTGAATTCGTAACGTAACCACGAAACGGCACGCAACAAATACCGCTAGGCTGCTTTTAGTTGAGGTTGACAAATGTAACAACGGGGTATAATATTCGTCGTTTAAGGAAATTATTATCTTATGAATGTAATTCAAATTGTATATTAGGAACGAGTTAAATTATTTAGAATTTAGTTTTAAACATAGGTACTTACTTTAAATATTAAATTTTAATAAAGACAACAACTAACCTAACAGCTTGTTATACTTATAGTTTTCATCTTTTTCGCCAATATATTGCTTTCTTAGAGGTCCTAGCTTTATTTAATTGATAAGAAAATTATTAAAGTAGATCATAAAAATAATAGGCTGAAGGCACATGGGGAAGAAAGAAGGCAATTTATTTTCTAAGCGAATTAGAAACTAGGCCAACCATTTATAAATTGCAACTATTATTTTGGTAACTAATTTATATAACGTAAATAGAAATAAATTTGAAACCATAGAATGATAGAACATTATACGAGTATACCGAACTAAAATATTATCTTAATTAAATAGAAAAAAAATCTAGATAAATGATTACAGAGCTTAAATACAACCTAGTAAGTATATATGAACTGTGATTTCGTGATTTCGTAGTCATCATGAGCTTACTGTACTAGGGACCCCCTTTAGATTTGCCTAGGGTAGGTACCTATTTACTAAAAAAAATTAATTTCATTTAAAATAAGTATTTTGTAAAAAAAAACTCTATAGGGAAATACTATTTAAATAATAATAATACAATAATATCGTGGAAATATGCTCGAATTACAAATAATTTTGGTATTCGTTTGTATGGGCAATTCGTCGTGACGCCGGCCTCTTAAGTACCAATGTTATGTGAAGAGAGGTAGGCTGAAGAAAATATGGATGGACTGTGTGTAGGATGATATGTGTAAGAAAGGAGTTGGTATAGATATGGCGGCTGACAGAGGAACATAGAAAGAAAGGACACATGTTGTGCCGACCCCACATAATGTGGGAAAGGGACAGGGAGATTTCAATTTTTGAATTTTAAAACAATAACGCGATCTGTTTTCTATCGTTCGCGCCTTCTCACTGCTGTGTCGCTAGTTCTGAGGGTTGCTTGCATCTAAAACTTTTCGAGGGTGGGGTGGATGACAAATATTCTATGCGCATGCGCGAAGTTAATATCTTCGCGATTTTCTCGGACATCTCTTGGCGAGTTCTGATCGCCGGGTTAATAAGGCGCCCGTGGAAAACCGTTGCCGCCCTACATAGCTCTATTGGGCGGTTTTGGGCGGAGCGCTCCCACGCCCAGGGTAATCCTATGGAGATTTTCTAGAAAAATCTATTAGTTAGTTAGTTAGTTAGAATGGCTCAGTTTTCCGCATTTAGACTCAAAGGCGGTCCATTATGCGTGATGAGATTTGCTAGTACAACCAGCCTAACTCCGTCCAAAAGCACAGAATCTTCCTGGGGTCTTCACAGGCTTCACGGAGTGACCTCGGGGTTTTGAGGATTTGTTGTCGTTGCTCTGATACTCCCTCGCATTCCAGGATTACGTGGGCAGCAGTTTCTTCTTCACTAAGACATCCTCTACAAAGGGGGCTGTCCGTAGATCCGATGGTGTGTAAGTGTTTGTTCAGGTAAAAATCTATTATTTTCATGTTTTCAAACACATTATTGAAATAATTGTGCGGTATATTTTTGAGCGGCTTCAGATAGGTAATAACAAAAATTTAAACTTGCGTGTTGATTTTCCTCGTACTTAAATATCTTTTTGAATATGCCGTTTTCGGAAAATTTATTAGGGCATACACAGCCTCCTTTCTCTTATTATTATCTATTTTTTGCCTCCAAAGCTGTATTTACCAGCGGGTGTCTATTTTCATCTTGTTGATCCATTGAATACTCTTTAATCAATTCAAAAGACCTTCCAAAACACCCACGCACGCTCCCAGACAACCCCAAAACTCTGTGTAAGCCGCCAATGCTTTTCTAATATATCTTTAAATCTTATGAAGTCCTGGTATCTTTGCCCCGTGACGTCATTCTTCGCCGCCCTAACTGCTTCCGTAGGCCCGCCCCAGCTCGCGTGGGCGGGGAAACATTTCCAGAATTTTCCGACAATCCGCTATCGTAAAACATTTTATGAACGTTCCAGAAAATAAGTATATTTCTCCAATATTTTATTTTAGATTTGTATGGAGTGCATTATTTAAAAATTACAACGGCTGAACAGCCTACTAAGATGGCTAGGCTATAAAGTCGAATAAATATCTTATCATAACAGGCTTGGTTGAGCACTAGTTGTGTCTGAGTAGTAGTAGAACCAGGAGAGGTACTAAGCTACTTTTGACAGTGGGAAAATAAACTTTACGCAAAAAAATATTTTAGGTATAACGCAGGCAAAGCCACGGGCATAAAGATAGTTATTTATTAATGTAATTTTTACTTGATGTATACATTCGTTTTCGTATTGTATTAATTTATGTTAGGTTAGTTGATACCATACTTGTCAGAAAGTAAAAAGTCTGAGACGCAGTACGCAAAAGTAAAAAGTACTAACCGGTACTTTAACCGTTTGATTTTCCTCGTAGTAACAATGCTGTATATGTAAGTAAGATCTCACATTCTTATGTTTTCCTGGTGATTTCGACCTCTAGAGCGGTCGCTTCCCCTTTGCTCATCCTTGAAAAAGGTCGTGGAATGCCAAAGGTCACGTTTTCGCAAGGGAGGGAGGCCTTTACAGTCTGGTACATTCATTAACTTAGAAGATTAGGTTTCTTTGGAGGCAGCCATTAGCTATTGTTTAATTAAATTATTTATTTATTTAACAATATCCACAGCACATATAAGTATATTACATCTTATAATAGCTTATAATTCTTAGTGCTTAAGGATTAGTATTCATGTACTGTTGTATTTTTTTAAATACAGAAATAGGTAGTTTATAATATAATTTCCCTTTATGTGCCTATAATCAGAAACAAATGAAATATCTTCCTTCAATCTCGAACATAATATCGTCAAACAATAGAAAGAGAAAAAATACTTTAACTGTTGTTTGCTAAACCTATCAGTTACACTTATGATAAAATTTACCCTTTATTTACCCCAATCGCGCACCCCTGTAACCGGCAGCGACAACTTGTGACCCCTTGTACCAGGGTAGCATAAATGAATAGGAGCTACGCCACCCTACCACACTTACACAAACAAGGGTTATGTTAGTAAGAAGTAGTGATCATAGTTACATTAACATCACACATTAGATAATCGTTGCACCTGTTACTAGTGAAGATTATAATATATAAATACTATCCATAGTTATGTGTGACCATAGACAGTAGTAGGAAATCACCTTTCTCTTGTTTTTTGGGTCTGTCTACAAAAGGTTTTAATTTATTCAAAAGAAGACAAAGTAACATATTTTTGAGAACCTTGTCTGTAAAAAAATATCTCTACATTTAGATACTTATTACGGAGTTTTCGTGAAGCACATTAACCCACTAAACTTATTTAATAGTTGGTACCTTTCAAAAAGTTCTGTAAAAACTCTTTCTAACGAATAAGGTTGTTACGCCTAATTTGATTAAAATATAAGTAATCCTTGGCTAAGCTGGTGTTGGGTTTCCTTGTAATTAGTTGGACGCTATTTCCTAATTAAAGAGCGCTCTTAAAAAGCTTGGAATTCAATGGAAATAAATTCTTATTTTAGTTTATGGGAATATTAGAGTACCAATTACCGTTACAACCTAATTTAGATATTATAATACTTGAGAGAGAGCAAGAATCATACAAACCATCAATGAAACTTTATAATTATTATATTGGTTGAAATTATAATTCAGAGAAATATAAGAACTTAGAATAGTAAGGTATAAGGGAGGATAGTAAGAAGGAATAAGGGATACTTAGTAAAAAAAACTCATTAAAATATACGAACTACAAGGGCTCACTAACATTTATATAAAATGTTAGTAAGCCTTATATTGTAGTTCGGTATATTCCTAAACCAGTAAACAACCACAAGACACAAACCCATACTACACATGAATGCATAACTCACCCTAACATGTCGTGACGTCATATTATAAGTCCTCCACCCTCTAACCGACCCTCCACGATAGTAGCGAAAACTATAAGACTCCCTCGCTTTGCTGTTACCCTATTGAAGCAAACTACTTTCGCGGGGCCCTTGCTGGCTAGTTCGCTCGGTTAGTTGGCAAGCTCCTACCCTCTATCGAGTATGCAATCCTGGTAGTTTCGTAGCGAATGCGTGACGTCAGCGACATTCCTCGTGAGGGCGGGCTACGGAGACGTAGCAAACGCTATGGAGCAAATAACACCCCAGAGCAAATAACGCTACGCAGGAGCTACGAATTCTCGTAGCTAGGCTTTTACGAAACATTAGTAATTTGATGTTTGTGAATAATTTCATGAATAATACTTGAATGATTTATTACTTAACGTCACATTCGTTCATAATAATGTTATCGTTATGTAGGTTATAAGCTAAGTACAAAATATTTTAATGTAAAATTAAATAAATATATAGGTTTTATTGGATAAAGCCCCCCGCTTAGTATTGGTTGAGGGGCGTTATATATGTAAACGGTTTTATGAAGATGTTGATGAAGAGACGTAAATGTAGTTAAAGTGTTTAAGCGTAGGTTTCGTTGATATAGATTTGTCCGGGCTACGCGACACACCAAACTGACCAAGTCGACAAACAAAAACAAACATGTTATGTTTCAAAACCAACCCTAAATAATGTTTTATTTAAAGCAATCATTAACAGCATTCTCTACATCTTAAATAAAAAAATATTTAAGATTTAGAAAATGCTTTCTGATTTAACGAAAATTTTTGAGACAGCGTTTACCTATTTTCACAGATTCATGAATTCCTGGTACGTATAACTTCGGCTGGGATACCGGTTACCGATTACTTCCGGTTTGCCATGGATGCAAGATTTCCTGGAGAAGAAAAAACTGGATAACTGTAAGAGGCCTTTTCATTTTATAACAACGGCAATTCCTCACGTATTTATGAAGGAGTTAATACTCACGACTTTTCGACTACATCACCAAGAAAAGTATTTAACAGAGAGCGAGCATCTCCTATTGCTGCTCGCACGCGCGGTTCTTACGGATTGATTATAGGTAAATAAATAACAATTACTATACATATCGTCACTATACTGCGATACCAAGTAAATCGTAAGTTTTCACTACTATCGTTACTTGGTTTTGGTTTTCGCAGTATGGCGACGATATATTACACCCATAACACCCGGAACAAATATTTGCAGATCATACATTTTTTTGTCCCGAGGCGGGAATCGAACCCGCAACCATGTAGCGTATGCACATATTTTCGAATCGTCGCGTGTGTAACTCCTTTATAAATAAGTGAGTAATACCGTTGCTATAAAATGAATAGTGCAACTGACGAAAACTTAATATGTGTGAGAGTAAAAGAGAGGCCTTTGTTTAGGGGTGCATGTTCGACGTGTGAAATATTGACAATGATGTTAGTTAACCTTCTGTAGGTAAGTAATGTAGGTATTCTCACAATTTCAACAGAGTTTAAGTTAAGTGAAACTTTGCTTTGTGTGCTTTGTTTGAACATTTCACATTGTTAACATTGCCCACGCAGTTAAATGAAAGGTCACTTTAAAAGGTCAGCCTAGCATCAGAACAAATGCCTCTTGATCAAACCAAATCCTTTGCTTTAGCTGCCTGCTCTTTGATCTCAAAGTTCAGTAGGTCAAAGAAGCTTTAGGTGTGTATTAGTCTACATTTCCAATTACTTTACTGAGCAAGTCTAATTATTGTCGAGTCCACTATCAGGTGAAGCCCGAAAATTGTACAATCTTGCAATTGATTACTTTAGTTCTAGAAGTTAGTTTTGATTTTGTTTTTGTATTATATATTATAGTTTATAATTAGGCGATGTGGTCGCTCAGCGACAAAGCCTATGTGTGTGTGTGTTAAAAAAAAAGTCTAATTAGATACTCACTGAAACTATGTCTACTAAATAAGCTAAAAGCTAAGATTTTATAAAGCTCTTAGAAAAACATTTATGCCTAGGGTACTTTTACCGTGAAAAATCCATTATAACGCGACAAAACCTGAGTGTAGAGTCAAATCGTATAGGCTCCTACGTTAACTTTTAACAATTATTAACTTTGCAGAATAAATTAAAACTGATTTATTGGATAAGATTCTTTATTATAATAATGTAGAGGAGAAGGTGGTAATATGACCCCCGCAGGTATATTGGCCCCCTTCAATATTAGTTAGTTCCCACAACGGCATCTCGTATTATTTTGGCGCAACGAGATCATTTTAGTGTACTATTGATTGAATAACCTATAAATCCGCTTGGGGCGGTTGCGTTCGTTCGTCATTTGAACAAGTTCAAACTCGTACCCGCGAATCTTATTTTACTTATTTTTAATTGGTAAAACAATTGATCAAATTTGCTGTGGTTTTGAACATTGTGTCGTGACACTGTGGTCTACAGTATTTATAAGGTAAATATGCATTTTTTCACTATTTCATATTGTTTTAGGTTGTATAACAAAATATTTTGAATAACTCTAATTTGGCCCCCCGACATTGGTTGTATCATGGCCCCGGGGGCCACATTACAAATAAGACTTGTGCATTTACATAACTATTTTTATTTTGTACTTACGCACTTCTAATCGTGGAAGAAAGTCTACTCGAGCAAACGTTATCACATCATCGCCATATAAAAACCAATTAACCGAATCATTGCAAGTAGCAAAGACTCGTGTAAGAGGGCGCGGACGAGGCCGTGGTCGCGGACGTGGACAAGGTGTCAGACATCATTATGATGGAGCAAGAACTAGTGGAGTTAGTGTACGGCGCAGGAGAGATGTGACACCCAGCACTAGTTCCGACAGTGACGAAAAAAACGTCAATTTTGATGACATAAATCTGAATAGGGCTCCTGACAATGAAAATGTACCCTGTATGTTTTGCGAAACCATTTATACCAATGACAGACCTGGAGAGAAATGGATACAGTGTCAGAGTTGCGAATTATGGGTTCATATCGCCTGTGCAGGTTCAGAAGGGGACTATTATATTTGTGACTTCTGTCGTTAGGTGTCAATACATTTAATGTGACCCCCAGGGGGCCACATAACCATCAGTGGATCTCGAGATGCCAAATTTGATTACTTTAGAATAATTGATAATTTGAATTTTGTTTAGCTAGTTTAATTTATTTTATAGCAAGATGTGAACGCACAAATAAATACTGAACCCAATATTCTTCGTTTCATATTTTTAATTCCTTTATTTTAGAAATAAATCCTCAAAAACAAAGTGGGGGGTCACATTACCACCTTCTCCTCTATTGAAAGTATTTAAGAAACAAAAGTAAAACATAAACCAAATACTTAATCCTAAAATTCTGCGGAGTCTTTTGCTACCACAAGGAGTTAAACGTCTGATGAAAACAGGATGGTCCGTATTCCGGTTTACAGAATTTTGCGCATGTATTTTCCTGAAACCTTGAGTATCCTCTATCTGATTTCTGTAGCCTTGGTACTGAAAACCGCAAATCCTTCGGGGCGCCCCCATGGGGATTCATCCATTGATAAATTGCGGTGGAAATGTAACCCTGTTACGAGGAAATTGCGTATTTGTCCAAGTTTACATTGTACTGTGAAGTCTGTGAATAAATTTGATTATTTTTATTACGAGTACGTTATGTTTTATTTACGTAAATTCGACTCTGAATTATTAAAACACTAAATAATTTTCAAAGTTATCAGAACATGCCGGTTTTCTCACAAGTAGAAATATGCTGTAATAAAATAATATTTTTGATGAGTAGATATACAATGGCATTAAGTGATCAAAAATATTAAACACGTTACATTTTTGGTTATTTAACTCGGGCTCCACCTTTTTGTAGCAAAGCTTTGCTACGAAACGAAAGCGTAGCAAGGCTCTACGCGACGTAGCACTTCCTTAGTTTAGACATCCTTTCGTTTATGAGATACTGGTAAAAGTAACCTCGGATTGGGGCATCGCTACGTCATTACGTCACACGGTCCCAATGTCACAGCGATAGGGTAAAATACCCCTGTCTGGTCTGTCCCAAATCATTTTGTTTAAATTGATTTACTTCATGTAAATATAATGTATGATACACATTTTCATTATGATTATACAGTATTATGATACCCATTTTCATTTATTTATAATATGTATATATATATATATATAGGTATAAATAAATATACCCTGATAAAATAGCATTCATTGATGATATAAAAAAAATTACTTTACTTTTATTATAATAATTTTTGTAATTTTAAATTCATTACCGGATATCCAGCTACTTCATTCGTAGATTGTCCTGCCCAAAAACCGTGATGAAATGGTGACTTGACAAAGTTTTACTTAAATAATTGAAAATGAAAATATATTTATTTCTGTAACTTAATAATTATTTTACAACTTACGAAAAACCTACTCATATCGTCAACCTAAAATTTCTTAAATTTCATGGTTGATTTGAAACTTTATTTCAGAATGCAATAAAATATTTAAACACCGAGAATTAAAATGTCTAGACTGAGCTATAAAAGGATACGTTTTTTAATATAGAGTAAGGACGTCATGGCTGGGTCTTCAAACTTTCCTCCTTGCTAGCATAAAGTACAGACGGACACAGCACGCACCCCACGGCCGCCGCTGGCGATCGATGCAACCCCAATGACGTAAGAGGAATCTATTGATTTTCTCACCCACCCTCTTGGGCTTATGCGGCCCTGGCATTCGAACATGCCAGGAAAAGTATGGACAATGGAAAACTTGAGAAAACGCTGAAAAATCTTAAGAAGTATTTTTCCTTCAAATGGTTTAGGAGTCGAATAAGCACGATATAAGAATTTTCATTGCAGGTAAAAACGGAATTCAACTCTAGAGTGCAGACTCAAAGGTCGAAATGCAGTGCTGCTTGAGACTTATGTACCTACGTTATTCAGCTAAGAGCATGAAGTACGGGGACTGACAACGCGTCGTTAAAGTTGATAAGACAATTATTCTCGTAAGCAATAAATTAGGTACTTTACAAGCAGTGTGGTAGGGTCGGTCGAGCCGAGTGCGTTTCATTGGCAAGTCCGCCCACCTCCAGTAGCTCTCGCATTCACTGTATCCTCCGGATTATTGTGCAAAATATCTCCTTTGGCGTATGGTCGCCTGGTGCTCCCGGATCAACTTATCCGAAATTTTATCCGTATACCCGGCTTATTCAAGATTATCCAATGGCAATCTTGCTTCTAGCCGTTTTAGGGATAGTCGCGCAAAGTTTCGGGCAAAATAGTTATTTTTTCGAAAATCATAAATATTGTGATGATTTGTCTCCGACATACGGAGATATAAACTTGGACCAGATATCTGGTGTTTGGTATGGCGTAGAAAAAATACCTCACTCTAGGGAAGAGTACAAAAACGAGCGTACTCAAGATTGTTTTTACATTGACATCAAGGAGCAATATTCCCAGGTTAGTACGATCTTTCACTGTTATTTTTATTTAGTCTAGTATAATTCATAGCTTATTTCAGTGAACTTTCAAGTCAATCTTTTTATTTTAAATTCTAAGTACAAGGGCAAAAACAGTATCACAATATCAGAATCGTGAGAAAAAGATTCATAACAGGACACAAGATGATTCATGCCAATTAGCAGGTTAATCGGGAGTGCACAGGCCCCAACATCTGTCACTTCAGCACTGACGGGACACTCAATTAACCACCGGAGTCATTACTTAACGCAAATTGGATTAGCTGCCAGGAACATGTTATCCCGTTTGCTTATACCTGTATACTTTACATTCATCGCGAAAGCGTTAGGCGCAAGTGAACATTATTGCAAAAATTTACATCCTACTCACGATTTTGATGAAGAGGCTTTATTGGGAATGTGGTACGTGCACGAGTATATCTTCCATAGGGAGAAAGTACCGAAGATAGAATACAGCCCGTACTGCCCGATCATACAAATTAGGAAGTTGGAGGATTACTTGCATGGTAGACTTATCATGCGAAATTTAGTGAGTCAAATAAAATGGCCTGTAAATAGATTCAATTAATTTTTAACTTCTCTACATCCTTACATGCTCGTTCCAACAGAAAACAAAACTGACAAAGTCAGAATTTCAAGTTCAAGATTAATAAGATCGCCAGGTATTTAGGTCCTCAAAACTACGTTAATTATGCAATACTTTCATTGATTTATGTGGATTATTTAGCACTGTATAGATTGATCTTATGCTGTATAGTATAGACACATAAGATAAGTTCTAACACAATCATCAGTAAAAAAACAATATCATTGTAAAATGGTAAATAGGATCTATATACTTACTGAAATCACAGTTCTTGTGAATAGTAGAACTGAAATGTGATGATATTTGTTTCAGCCGACTCCACCTACTCCATACCCTCAGCTGACGAACTCCCCGTACATCAGCCGTACATATCCACACGTCCCGGAGCCCTACTACATCAGACACTTCGTGCTGGAGTGGCACGAGGGTCTGTGGCATGATGAGTACCACATTAAGGTCAACACTTCTCACAAAGGGTTCTGGCCGACGGATGTGCCTAATAGATGTAAGTTTCCTTTTATTTTTTTTATTTATTTATTATTACAAAAATATACCCGTTTTTCCCCCGAAGGGTTAAAAACGGTTATTTCGAGTCTAGCCTAGACTAGACCCACTATGAGATTACGTTCTTTGTTTTCTGTGTAGGTTCGACGTATTTATAACAAACCTTCTCCTTTCCATCTAACCTTCTTGCATATAGCGATGCCTCTTTGTCATCTGCGTCTGTCTGCTTGAGTGACGTGCTAGGATTTCCCTTCAGTACCTTGCGACGGCAAGGGTTAAAAACCCGTGGGTCTAGTCTAGGCTAGACTCGAAATAACCGTTTTTAACCCTTCGGGGGAAAAACGGGTATATTTAGAGGTCTGAAGCCTAGACTAGACCCACTATGAGACTTGTCTGTTATCTGCCGGCGCTCAAGAGAGAAAGAAAGGGAGCGTATTGTGACAAATAATAAAGTATAACATACTTTGGTAAAAACTTTGATAATATTGTTTAGCAACAAAAATACACTACGATACAACAAGCAAAAATAAATTTAATTTTCTATCACTTAGACAGGTCTGAACTCTGAAGTAATTTGATAGACTAATTGTTATTGTTGTAGTGTACGACCGGAAAGGTGTACCTACTTATATCTTTGATATAATGCTTTAAAAAGGTCTGTTATTTATATATATATATATATATATATTTTTCAATTTCTCTTTTTTTATAAACTTCATCAATATCTAGTCTGCGGTGAGCGACTGCTGCAACTGCGACGGAATACTTCCAGAAGAAGCCCCAAGTTTAGCATCTTTAAATTATTTGGACAACCATCCATCACTTTTCGACTAGCTGCCTGAACTTGTGTTCAGGCAGGACACGTTATAATGAACAAATTATTCAAATTATCTCTAGCCGATCATCTTGACGCAAAAGTAGAAATCAAATACTTAACCCCAAACAAAATTAATTAAACTTCTTATCCATAATTTACACATAAATAACCAACCAGATTGTTGATGTAAATTAGAATCACAAAGGAATTAGTATTTGGGCCATAGACTTGGGTCAAATACTGGCCAAAATGTAAAAGATAATTCCAAGCCTTCACATGAAATTCGCAATCATGTTAAAAGTGCACTCGGCGTCCCGAATGAAAAAGAAATAATTTCCAAACCTCTACTGAATCTCTTTCTACTTTGAACTGAATTCTCAACTGAATAACTTTTAGGACATGTCTTTCTAAAAAGCGTTGCTTGAAATAGATTCTGACCTATGGAGATTAGTAAAGTACATACCACAGATTTGTGGACCAAAAATTAAGGCTGGAGCTAATCACTCAGATTTATGTAAAAAACCCAGGTGTTCTGGACTAGGATGTAAAGATCTATGAGATTTGATGCAGTCCATTTCCACCTCATGCAGGGCTTATGATACGTCCTGAAAATATTGTCACGCCATGATGACTTCAAAAGACATGGGAAATCTAGAAGGCCATCCTGCTAGAAATTTTGAACCACCCCATATTATCCAAGATTCCTTTAATAAGGAAATAACTCTGGACTAGGTTTTTTGGTCCTCTTTTCGATAAAGTTTTTCTAATATCATGAAAGGTGCCGCTGTTGCCCTCATTTTCAGATCGGACTACCAAACCACCTACTTCCACCGTCCAAATATGATCACGAAAGTCCCCGTGGTACGATACAGGTGGCCGAGAACTTGCGGCATCAGATATGGTGACGGAAAAATACAAGCTAGATCTCATGCCCATCTCCTGGTGCAAGCCTCTACGTAAGCACCTTCTGGTCTAAGGCAACTATACGGCTGACCTCTCAGAAGTAAATAGGTTGACTTGAGGAGTGCTCTACCTTTGAAATATCTAGAGAGCGATTTCATTTGCTAGCGTCCACTCTGGTTATGTCTCTATGTGTGAAAGATTGTCCGCAGTCAGTTACATGATACAACCATCCTGGAAAGTCTTTGGCGGAAAGATGGAGCCGAAGTCGATCGGCAGTCCTAATAATCTCTGTGACTAGATTTAGTAATATCATCGATTTTGTACCACATTATTTTGAATTTAGGCGACCACTGTCTTGTTCTCGGACTGAATAAGTCTGGACTGGATGCACTCCCTCGAGTTATACTGACAAAAATTTAACGCCTGAAGTAACCACCCACATCTTGTCTGCTGCAGTGTCAGTCCTCTTGCCGATGATTCCACACCCCTTGCCATTTAAACCACCACATGTCATTTAAAGATTTATGTCATTTATTTCCATAAAATCCTAAAGATCACTTGGACAAGTCACTGCACCCGATCCTAAAGCTGAGGCGTCGGTTTTAATAAAGATCACCGCTGCTTCGCGATGTAACGGACTTGAAATCTTGAGATAGACTAGCCACCAAAGGCATTCTGGAATCGTTTCCTGAAATTGGCAATTAAAAATCCCAAATTCAAAGTTTGGCAAAGGCCATAGGCGCCGAAGTAAGACTAAAATGTAGACAGGTCATTTGATAAAGCAGGTCTTGAAATCTTAGCATTTAAAATCTTCTGTGACTTCCGGCTATAGGGACATCATGATAAATTCTCTAAAGTCAAAATTTTTCTTCCCATCGGGTTTCACTTCGAATATAGGGAAACCCGTTGGCGTTGGCCGGTACCGAGGCCCATAATGTTTGTAGCTCCAGAATTTCTGGTACCGGATAAACCAAGATTTATAAATGCTGTTTCTAGACAAAATAAATTCGGTGTTAATGTTGAGGGTGCCCCTAGGTTCTGCTAGACTTTGCTGGGCTAGCTGCTAGGCTTTCTGGTGTAACATACCGGCGTATAAATATATCAATATTTCTTTTTGAAATTCCAATCGTAATACATACTTATTTTCATTTTTGCCACCCTTCTTAGAGGGATTTTTTAGGGTTTCTTACACCATTATATAAACCACCATGCTTTTTGTAGACCTAAAACATTGAACTGATGTGGAGGCGTTACCATTAACGCCTGCAAAAAGTTGTCTTTCGCAGAAAAACACAAAGTAAGTTGGTTTTCTGGCGGTCCAACACACATACCGTAGGAGTTGGTCTGATACCGAAAGAAACTTTAGATCAGGACCCAATAAATGCTTTTCATGGCTTCTAATATGCTCTGAGCTGATGATCTCCCGTCTTCTCCAGTAGCCTCTAGGAAGGCCTCCCTCTGTATTAAAAGTCCATGAGTAAAACCTTCCAGGATATGGTCAAACTAAGCTATCATCATTAGCTATCATCAGATAAAGGTGGATTTACTTTCGAAGCCACAAAAACTAGGGCAGTATGTACAACTTTTTCTGCCTCCAGGCAGATGACTCAAATATCTCATTAGACACGTGGGTATTATCTACCAACTTAGTGACGGCCGCGTTCAAGGCACTGAATATTTCAGCTTCTTTGCCAAGGTCTGGGCCAAGATGCTTTCTTGTTTGCTTAGAGGTTAAGCTGGAGTAAAATTTCATTAGAAACCCTTTCATTATCTATGGACTCGACCACATAAACTCTTATTCTCATAGACAACATAGGCGACGGCTACCGTTGTTATTGTCTTATATTTATAGCTTTGTCATTGCCCTGACGGAACAAAAGCTGAAGTAACATTTTTCTACTATAAGATAATAGTGCATTCTCCATAAGTATTTGCTGAGCCAATTTAACTGAAGCGTATATAAGAGCCCGAGTAAACGTTCATGCCATAAGTTTTATCTTTAAGGTCTTGTACGACCCTTCCATGAGCTCCGAAAGGAGAAAAGCTTAAGCCAACTCTGAGGTAGGAACTGTAAAAAGAAGCTTGTTCATAAACTGTGGATCAGGTGGATCTCCAAATAGCTGTTCTTTAACATAAAACATAACTTCGAACTTTAGCCCACTCCTTAATTTATTCTAGAAAAGTAGGAGCAATTCGCGGAACAATCAATGCACATAAAATTCTGCATCTTCTGAAAAAACGAGAAGCTCTTAAGAACATTAAGCATAGGCATATTTAGAGAAAAGTATGCTCAAGCTGGCTAGGTGAACTGAAACATTTGTATTTGTTTTGTCAACGTTGCCAAAGTCGGCTGACTTGAACCGACGGCAGGTCGTTTGAAGCAACGACAGGCAAATTGCGCCGACGTCGCGGGACGACGGCTCAAACCGAGCCATCGAACATATAACTACTCCATTTAATAATAAAATCCTATTAAATTTAAAGAAGCGTCGCGCCGGGGCATATGAACCGCCAACGATAGATACTCCATTCCTATTGAGAATAACCGATTTGCTAAAAGTGGAATGCACGCTTTAACGCGGTGATCTAGGCTATTTGAGCCAGAGACGTTTCAAAAAGAGCCGTCGTATCGGGGCATCTGAGCCGCCAACAATAGATACTTACACCATTCCTATTGGTTAGGAATAACCGATTTGCTAAAGGTGGAATGCACGCTTTAAAGTGGAGATCTAGGCTATTCGAGCCGGAGACGTTTCAAAAAGAGCCATCGTATGGGGGCATCCGAGCCGCCAACAACAGATACTTACACCATTCCTAATTGGTTAGGATTAACCGATTTGCTAAAGGTGGAATGCACGCTTTAAAGTGGCGATCTAGGCTAAACGAGCCGGTGACAGCTCAATACGAGTCGTCGCGTCAGGGCATCTAAGCCGCCAACAACAGATACACCATTCCTATTGGTTAGGAATAATCGATTTGCTAAAGGTGGAATGCACGCTTTATGTGGTAATCTAGGCTACTCGAGCCGGCGACGGCTCAAAACGAGCCGCGGCGTCAGGGCATCTGAGCCGCCGACAACAGATACACCATTCATATAGATCATGAATAATCGATTTGCTAAAGGTGGAATGCACGCTTTAACGTGGTGATCTAGGAAACAGTCGGATGGAGCTGTTCCTCTAATAGTAACAAGTGTGGGAAAGCCACGACTTGATTAATCGTTTAATAAAAGTGTAAAATCACTTACCTAAAAAGCCCATACAAACCAGGCGGTCATCCATCCAAGTATTGACCGAGCCCAACGTTGCTTAACTTCGGTGATCGGACGAGAACCGGTGTTTCAACGTGGTATGGACGTTTGCCGTAGACTTGAATATCATCGTAAATTGTAAAAGCCACGTTCATAAAAAATGAAAACGTTAACAACGTTAGACTATGTGCTTTTATACGATAATAATTTAGCTTTATATAATAAAATACGTCTTCACTAGTGAAAAAACAAAGCGTACTGAAGGGAAATCCTAGCACGTCACTCAAGCAGACAGACGCAGATGACAAAGAGGCATCGCTATATGCAAGAAGGTTAGATGGAAAGGAGAAGGTTTGTTATAAATACGTCGAACCTACACAGAAAACAAAGAACGTAATCTCATAGTGGGTCTAGTCTAGGCTTCAGACCTCTAAATGACATGTATTTAAAACTAAGGCTTAAACTAAAAACCAATTATTGGTTTGTCCGTTAAGCTTTGAACCTCTTAAATCTAATGTTGATTCGTACATTTATAGAATAAATATTATGTTAAAGAACAAATATTTCAATCTAATAGATCGTCTCAAAATACATGATCATCATCATATCAGCCCATAGACACCCACTGCTGGTTATAGGTCTCCTCTTTATCACGCCAACTAGTTTTGTGCGAGCTGCATTCAGTTTTTTTGTCCCAGCGACACTGTTGTATTGACAATTTTTTCAGGGAAAAACACATTTATTGATTTAATTAGGGAATAAACGATTTATACATAAACCACGTTCGTTTAGCTACAACATGAAAAATCTAAAATCTTTATATATTTTCAGCTGTGGATAAAATGTATCGTTTCTTCGGTGGCGTAATCCAAGTCTTGAGTGTGGCCAACAATCATCTGGTCCTGAACTTCTGCATGCGTCTGCCACACTCGCAACTCTTCAGCGTGGTCCTATCCAGGAACGAGAACCAACTGACTCCGGACCACCTGGCTGGCATCCATCAGGTGTTTACCTACAAACACCTCTCTACCTCCGCTTTGCAAAAAGTCTGCGATAACGCAGCAGTGGCGATAAAAATGTCAAGTCTTTTGATGATTATTGTAGCTTATGCTGTTTGGCGATCTAGTATTTAAATATAATATTTTTATAATGTTAACCGAATTAAGCTTTCAAAAACATTTATGTTTGTTTGATTAAATATAGTTTTTTATATATTTGTTTACAAGCTATAAGGTATGATAATAGGCCATTATCAGACGACATAATCGGATGCCATTATTAATGGCAAGCTAGCTAGAGGAGCCTTTATTGAATACAAATTTATTTATACAAGGTTGTTTTATTTTATGCTTCAATATGCATCACTTTGTTTCATTTACACAAATATCCTAGGACATACACTCTATGCTTAAAATATTAATTAACCTGGGTGCGATTGAAACTAATTACATACCTACATGTAAGCTTATGTACCTAGGTTTTTATGATGAATGAAAGAAGTTCTTAAGACAAACACATCGAAAACCTAATGTAGAGTACTCGGATGACTATAATAGTCTCCAACAATGGTAAAGCAAAGATTTTTGTTTTTTCCTCGCTTTATTGAATAGCGTATTACTAATCGCTGTGTATTGATGATTTCTGACTTTGGCTCCCTCAAGTTTGGTCTCAATAGCACATCAGTGGTAATAAAACCCAGACATTATACACTCTAGTCTAGTCAATAGTGCCATAGTACTATTTATATTAAACAGATATTGTATCTATTAGAAATAAGATTAATTTTCTTCACGTAAACTACGCAGTAAACTCAAAACGACTTATAAATTGTCATGCATTTTATTGTGACTCATACTTATTAGGTATTTGCAATTTATAAATGAGGAACTCGTATAGATTTCTGCAGCAGTTTTAAACGAAGGGATATATTCTCACTACTAACGTATTCGTACACCTCTCTTAGCTCTTTTTCCATTTTCCGTCCAAAGGTTTGCTGGAAGAGATCACACTTTAGCAATGAGGCCGCCCATTGTACTCTTTTCTTTTGTTGTATTTTGTTATTTTTTGTTTGTTTTGGTATACAATAAAGCGTTTTTGTACTTGTAACTACATAACTATTCTTGAAACATAAAGTAGACAATATACAGACGTTAACAATCAGATTACATACGAAATGAATCACCTCTCATTCTGCAACAGGGAACCAAGGAGGTATAAGATTCAATTTGCTTATTAACATCGTTACTATTACGTCGCTCAAGCGAGGTGCATATTCTCCCGACATTTACCATGATCGCGTTTCTGTTATTTTGTATAATAAACCAAGTGCAGAGTTTCTGTGGTGATAGCATTATGTGGTCGCATATTTTCGAAATGGATGACGTATACGGCATGTGGTATGGGGTGGGATACGCTCAACACACGCCAGATATGACGGACAAGCCGACCGAAGTCGGGTGCGTTACGCTATTTATAACCGACGCAACTATGGAGACTCAGGATTGGCTCGATTTATCTGTGAGTGTTTAAGATAATATGCAAATTTTCGCAAGAAACCCAACTAATGTTAACTTAAAATTGTAAAATAACGAGCTCTTAGTAATTAATTGTTTTGTGGCTCTGATTTGGGGATTAGGATATGGGGCTTGTTATGTTTATGTTCTTATTTGTTAAAGCAAAGCTAGTTCTTCTGGGTCAAAGATATTTTGTCAAAAACAGAAATTGAACTTCTTATTCAGAAATTATTATTGTTAACTTTCAAGTGCCATTTTTGTGGGATTTTATTTACCAAGATACTTTTCCAGCTACCAAAGCGAAACTACACGAACCAAAATTGGATTTCTGATAGAAACAACCCGTGGTCTGACGTTCCCATGTCAGGCTCTTGGCTGGACTTCAAACTGAACAGAAAAAAGCGAGATATGTTTAAAGAAAGAAAGGTTAAAGTTATATGGGACGAAGACGGGCAGAGTATGGAACAGAATTATATGTATACCCCTGATTCTCCAGGGCTATGGGTCGCAGAGCAAGGGACGCCTCTTGAAAGACTGATGGAGGCCAGAGGAATTGGTAACTATTTTAAGTATTACAGTTTATTAATAGATTATAATAATTTTACCCGCCGAAATGCTTTATTTTCAGTTAAAAGTATATTTTGTACTTCTCCTGTTTCTAAGCTGACTCTCCACCAATTCTCAGCCAAACTGATTCAGCCGTTATTGAGTTATTAATGATGTCACTAACATGACTTTCTTTTATAAATATATAAAGATTTTCATATAATAAATGTTGGTAACAAATATTGGCAATATTAAAAAGCAAATATAAAATTATTATAAACAAAAATAAATAAAAGAATGATATGAATATGATCCAGAGCCTTGATTCAACTATGCGCAAAATTGCACTAGCAAACCGCTGCGTAAACCTTAATATCTCGACAGGGTTTTATAAGTGTTACATTTCAGAACTCTGGAACCCCGACGCGCAGCCTCGCCACCCGCAAGTGATCCGCATCGTCAACGCAACCCAACACTCTCTCATCATCACCCACTGCTCAGACCACGGAGATGGCGGCGTCTTCTCTCTAATCCTGCGGAGGTCACCGACCTACATCACTCTCTGGCAGTGGTACCAGATTAAGAGGAAGCTTTATAACTTCAATGTGGCTAATATATATCGGTATATGGCGATTTGCGCAGGATGTGGATTAAGTAGCTCGTTGTGGTTGTTTTTTTTTTGCTGCTTGCTTGGTTATTTGGTAGTTGATTTCGATGCAGACGAGATTTTATAAACTAGAAGGATACTTGGTGCTTTAAAAATACATATAAGTTTGTTGTCCCGTGTTTGTGCTTAACACGTTATACATATTTTTATCATAATTACCGAAAGTTTATTTATATTAAAAGCCTCTTCGTTTATGTTTAATGTTATAATATTGTAGATTTAAATGTTTTTAAGTTTCCCGATATGTCTCAGGTGCATATATCCCCACATAGCTGGGAAAAAGGGTAAGAAGAAGAAGAAGAAGATATGTCTCAGGTGCCATCTTTTCACAGAGAGTCATTAAATTATAGTAGTGACCCGTTCAATGTTCTAATGTTAAAACAAAAACCATGTTTATAAAATATTTATAAATAAACTACTAGTTAGTACACTATATGAAAAGTTTTATTTTAACTCGGGCTATGTTGGCCTTCAATTTACTCCATGGTAGTCGATGGATAGGTATGGATGAACGTTGGTTTTACGTGCCTAGCACTTAGCGGTCACAAGTCATTAAAAACGAATGAAATAAAATCTACATATACAAAAAGCATGAATTAAAATCCTTGGACAAAATGGGTATATTAGCGTTATTAATAAATAAATAAAAAAAATAAAATTAATTTATTTCGGACAACATACATAGGAATTTAACATACAGAGATAATTAAATTTCGGTCCATACCGGGTTAGTAGCAGTATCTTAACCTATGTTAGTCTTAAAAAGTAAATCACAAACATTTTAACAGTGCAATCGAATAATGTTAAAAACTTAATTCATCATTATTCGATTGCAATGCTGTAGGAAGGGACAGTCCCACTTATTGGAGAGTGCACTCAGAATGGTGCTGGTGCTCCCGTGCAGCCTGCACAGCAACGACGCGACTTACAACTACAACTTATTACAACTTTCTGGTATTAATTTATCCGCTTATTTATTGTAGTAAAGTCCACCCACGACACGTGAAAGTTAGTATTCCATACAAAAGATCTCAACGCATCATGCATCTCGAAAGGCGAGCGAGTTAGGAGCTTTTTATTTTACAATTAAAGATATACTTTTGTATTGTTACAATTGTTGTTAAAGAAAGAATCTATTGAATAAAAAGTCGTAATTATTTACCCCTTAGTGGCCTTGTCAGCACTTACAGTTTCTACGTTTTCTTTCTAAGTTTTCCACTCCAGACGTTTAAAGGTGTCTTCTAATTAAGCTAATGGGCCTTAATTAATCACGATTGTCTGTTAGTACAAGGGTTTCATCAACCTATGAATAATTAGCAAAACCATACATTTGCATAAAGTAATCCGTCTCCTGTAATTGGTCTTATTATTTTAGAGAAGGATGTGGACCAGTGGCCTATGAACTGAGGTCTAGCAGGACACAGGGTCACTTGACAGGAACACTTGAAATTATGCTAATTGATGAATTAATTCTTGAATGAAATAGGCGAGACACCTACAGATTAGTTTTAATTAGTGACGTATTGGTGCCTCATGGATGAATCATCACCTTAATTTCGGCCGTGGGATGTCCTCTTTATGATATGTTTTGGTTAAATGTAGCATGCAACCCATAGAAAACAAAAAGAAAACATGAACATGAGGATAAGATTTTGTGGAGTGACGGTTTTAAATTCGAGGTGTCCATAGTTTTAGGCGATAGATATAAATCCTATAACCGGACACATTAATAAGTTTGTGTGATTCATGATTTTATTACTATTTCGGTTAGGGGACTATCAGGAATGATTTGAGACCAATACAAGTTGAGAGAGAAAGAAAGAGCAAGCTTGCTTGTATTTCAGTCTCATTCTTTACCTACTTACTTTAATTAATAAATAAGGTAAATTTCTTTTCAATGTAGTTATCAATGTTTCTCCGCTATAATATATTCTATATCGGCGGGTAGTTGCAATAAGACGTGTTTTATTTTGCTCCAGATAAATTTATTTATTTATAGTATAAATATAGTTCAGTTTTAATAAATTAATGCATAAAAAGTTGTAAGTACCTGGTAACTTCATCTGCCCACATAAAAATCTCCATAAAATCAACACAAATAACATTACAACCGCACAACAGTAACCACCGGCTAAACTATGGATAGCCAACACTCATTATTTGAAGCAATACAGTCCCTGCATAACCGAATGAGTCAGTTTGAAGGAGCCTTGCACAAGTCCACATCACCCACTACGTTGGAGTCCATCACATCGGACTATGCAGCTTTCAAGACCTTCACTCTGGATATTCTGAAGTCTCTTCAACAACAAATGGAGCTGATTGCCAATGACGCTGACCGTCAAGAAATGCGCAGTCGCCGCAAGATCCTTCTTCTTCATGGTGTGCCGGAGGACAGTAAGGAAGACACAGCTAATGTAGTTATTTCTACAGTACACAACCAGCTCGATCTGCCTGATTTCTCTATGAACCACATAAGGAGGTGTCATCGTATGGGTCGCGCCACGAATAGCGACAGGCCCCGTCCTATTCTTGTAAAGATCAGTGATGTAGCTACGCGGGATAAAGTTTGGTTTGCTAAAACTAAACTAAAAGGCAGCAACATCACTCTTTCGGAATTCCTCACACGGCGCCGACATCTCACATTCATGGCGGCCAGAGAACGTTTCGGATTAAAATCCTGCTGGACTAGAGATGGATTTATCCATATAGTTGCGCCAGACGGACTGCGGCACCGTATCTGTTCTATCACCGAACTCGACAAGTTGATGCCGGCTTGCACGGCAAAGCCAACTGCGCAGGCGTCGGCTGTTCCTGCGCAGAAGCACAGGGCTCCGTCTGCACGTCGAGCTGCGGCCGGTGGCGGTGGAGCATCATCGTCAAAAAGATAAGAGTCGCCTAGATAATTGTAAGCCAATGTCATGAACACTTTGCTTAGTGTCGGTAGGGTATGTCTTATTGTCTTATTTATTCACTTCTTAGCGAGGGTACGCTAAATTTAATGTTTTTCCTTTATTTTTCTACCACCATTTATTTTATTGTTTCAGTTGACAAATTTTGTGTATTGTAAACAAGCGGTAGATAAATAATTTTAATATGGCAGTGACACTGACAACTGATGTATTGAACTTGACATTCGACAGCCTTCCGTCAATGAATATGAATGGACCCTTGTCTTTTGAGCCAAATGGCTTACTTTTTTTCCACTAGTTAAATTAGTGTTGTATTATTCTTTTCATTTAGTGGTTTATTTAATGTTGTGTTTTATTTTTAGTGTTAGTTTATTTTCTTACTTTTGTTTGTTTCTTGTTTTTTTTTTTTTACCAGGCTAACCGGCAGATGGAGTGCAGGTAATTTGCACTTATTATATAAAATATATAAGTAATTATTTATATATTTTAAAGTTGTTTTATATTACTGTATTTATTTAAATAATTTAAAAGTTTGTTATATACATTAATATACATATAGTTTTTAATGACTTCTTTAGATAGTGATGACGATGAATATCTTTCTTGTTCATCGAATGATTTAGGATCTGATAATAGTTTTGCTAGTATCCCATCCCTGTCAGAAACGCTGGTTTCTCAGTTCAGTGATCTCAAGAGCAATTTGAACATTGTGCATATAAATGCTCAAAGCATACCAGCGCACTTTCCCGACATGTTAGCTACTTTTGACGTCAAAAACCTCCATGCTATCCTAATTTCCGAATCTTGGCTCAAACCTTGTCTTCCTTCTTCTCTCTATTCTCTGCCTGGCTTTTCTCTCATCCGTAACGATCGCACTGGTGGTCGTGGAGGTGGCGTAGCAATGTACTTGCGCTCGGACTTACCGTACGCTATAATTAGCACGTCCGCACAACCTCCTCCGTGTAATGCTGGTGAACATCTTCTTGTTGAAGTTTCACTTGCACACACCAAAGTTTTATTGGGCGTTTATTACAGTCCTTCTTTACGAGTAAATTACTTCTCTTCTTTCGAATCTCTTCTCCATACTTTTCTACCTCTATACTCGCATGTCATAATAATGGGCGATTTCAACACATGCCTTGCTAAACTTGATTCACGCGCTTCTGCCTTTAGGTCAGTTGCACAGTCCTGTAACTTGCACATACTCCCTCTTAGTCCAACACACCATTCTCCCAATGCCTCTCCATCTCTCCTCGACTTGATTCTTACTTCTTCCTTACAGCACGTTGCCAGACATGGTCAATGTTCTGCTGATTCTTTCTCCTATCATGATCTTGTTTTCCTTTCCTATAAGCTTCGCCCTCCTAAATTAAAACACAAAACTCTTTTACAGCGTAATTTTGGTGGTATGGACTTAGAAAAACTAAAATTAGATGTGGATAATATTGACTGGTCTCCAGTTACCTTAGCAGACACGGTTGATGATAAATTGTTAGCCTTCAATACAGCCATAACTCATCTCTTCGATGTTCATGCACCAATCCGTTTGGTCAAAATGAAGCACCTGCCTGCTCCTTGGATCACAGACGAAATTAAGTGTCTCATGCGCAAGAAGGCAGCTGCCAAAGCGCGATTCAAGTGCTGCGCTACAAAGGTCAACGAAAAAAAGTATCATGTAGCTAGAAATCTCTGTAATAGGATGTGTAGGGATGCTCTACGCCGCTATATTCACTCTTCTCTTTCCGATGTTGACTCAGCCAAAGCTTGGCAATTTTTGAAAACACTTGGAGTTGGCAAGCCACGTCAAGAATCGTGTCTCCCTAGTCATTTAAATATCGATTCTCTCAATACCCACTTCTCGTCAACAACTAACATGGATATGGATGTCAAAATTAAGACTCTTAAAGATCTTTCTTGCTTGCCTACTCCTATTTATCCTTCATTTTCTTTCAGCCCGTTTACTCAGTGTGATGTTAAGAGATGCATAAAGTCTATTTCTTCTAATGCTTTAGGTGGTGATGGTATCGGTCGTAATATGATTACTCCAATCATTGATGAATTACTTCCAATACTATGTCATCTCCTTAATTTTTCTATCGCCTCTGAAACAGTCCCAACACTGTGGAAAGAAGCTTACATTATTCCTCTTCCGAAGAAACCAAAGCCTAACTCCTTTTCTGATTTCCGACCTATATCTATCCTTCCTTTTCTCTCTAAGGTTCTTGAACGTCTTGTTCATGGTCAACTTCATTCTTATCTTACATCATATAATCTTCTTAATCCTTTCCAATCCGGTTTCCGTACAGGTCATAGCACAGTTACTGCGCTACTTAAAATTACTGATGACATAAGATACGGTATGGAAACCGGTTCTCTTACTATCCTTACTTTACTTGATTTCAGCAATGCCTTTAACACTGTAGATTTTGATATTCTCATTGGACTTATGCAATCAATTAACATATCTCCACCAGTGATCGGTTGGTTTCGCAGTTATCTGCAAGGACGCCGGCAGAGGATACGTGCTAATGATTTATTCTCTTCATGGTCTTGTACTTCTGCTGGTGTTCCTCAGGGTGGCGTCTTATCTCCTCTTCTTTTTGCGTTGTTTATTAATACTATCTCTCTTAATCTTACTTCTTCCTACCATCTCTATGCAGACGATCTTCAACTGTACATGCATGCTCCTGTAAATGATCTGGGAAATGCTATTACTACTATGAACCAGGATTTAGTAAAAATAAGCAATTGGAGCTCTGCTCATGGTCTCCAAATTAATCCTAGCAAAACTCAGGTTATCGTTATAGGTAGCTCTCGAACTTCTGCTAAAGTGAACTGGTTATCCTTGCCTGCAATTCTATTTAATGGTGTTAGTGTTCCCTTTAGCAGAAGTGTAAAGAATTTAGGACTCATCTTAGATTGCGATATGTCCTGGGCCCAACAGTTGGATGCTGTAAGTCGCAAGGTGTTTGCTTCCGCTGCATCGTTGCGTAGATTGCGCAACTTCTTACCTATTGCCACCAAAATTACGCTTGCCCAGTCTCTTTTATTTCCTATCTTCGATTACGCTGATGTTTGTTACCTTGACATAACTGAGGAACAACTTAATAAGCTGGAGCGACTGCAAAATGTCTGCATCCTGTTTGTTTTTGGTCTCCGGAAGTTTGATCACATCTCAGAATTTCGTAAACAACTTCAGTGGCTTCCGATTCGTTATCGTCGGAACACTCACATTCTTTCCCTTCTTTATAATATTCTTTTCAATCCTTTAACACCCCCTTACTTAAAAGAACGTTTTAATTTCCTTCACACTTCTCACTCTAATGATTCTCCTGTCCTTCGATCATCAGCTAATCTTACTTTAAATGTCCCTTCTCACCATACTTCCTTCTACGATAAGTCTTTTTCTGTCCACGCAGTTCGCCTGTGGAACGATTTACCTGACAGCCTGAGAAAAGCTAAGTCATTGCCAATTTTTAAAAAACTATTAAAAGATTTTTATTTGTCAAAGCTATAATAAGTATATAACATGTATTTATTTAATATATTTCACCTCCATAAATTAGTATTCATTAGTGTATTATATTATTTCTCATCTATTAATATGTATTATATTATGTATACTTACATTATGTATTATTTTACATTATGTATTATATTACATTACGTATTATACTGAGTAGTACACCCGTCAATTTTTTATTTCTTTGCTCTCTTTCCATCCAAAGGTTGCCTGGAAGAGATCGCTCTTTAGCGATAAGGCCGCCCATTGTACTTGATTCTTTTTGTTGTTTTTTTGTATTTTTTATTTATTTGGTGTACAATAAAGAGTTTTATTATTATTATTATTATTATTATATTCTAAGTGTTAGATAGTCATTTTTGTTTCATAATAATATGTAGATATGTAGGTATACATATATGTTTTGTGTGGCTAATAAATAAATAAATATACCGGAAGACGAACAGTAGCGTCATTCTGTAAACTTTAGAGTCAAGTTTGGAGATCTCCAAACTTGATGATCATTAAATTAATAATTATATTATCATTAATTATCATTAAAAGATAAACACATTATACCCGCAGGCAAATATCTCAAGATTAATTGCCTTAAAATAAACAAGGGTTCCGGATCTCACAATGTACCTATATTTAAAAAGCTTTTATTTGGGGTGTCATTGAAATTGAGTAGCGTCTTCTGCTTGTAATTACAAACGCAACATTGATATTTTCAATTTTAATACATTTAATGTTAAATATCAATACTGGCTTTCAAAAATAAGAAGAAACTTTAAATTCTCTTATTTTGTTTTCTCAAATCAGTTAAAATAATAAAAATATTATTTTCCCTATTAACAGCTGTCCTCTCAAAACCAACAACGAAAACGATTCCCAAAGACCACCACGATACCCTAAATGCTGAGACCTACATGCATCTCATCCTGTTCCAACAAATTGTTGTTAATTAGTTTACGTCCCACTCTATAACGTCGCGCAGTCACACATCACAGCCCACATCTACACCACGATCTCGCGCATCAAAATGTATCGTCTTCTTACTCTCCTCTGCATAATCTACAATGTAGAAACAGCAAGCTTCCAACCCCGCTACGACTCAACCACATACCCTTACCAAAACCCTTCAACGACCGCCAATATTTTCGGCAATTACAAATACGGCAGTAATTTCCCAGAAGCGACCCGTTATCCAAACCAATTGAATAACTACAATCCTACGCAGGCAAACTATGGGTTGAATTCTGGGTCTGCTTATGGCAAATATGATACTTATGGTTCGAATTATGGCTCCAATTATGGGTCGAATTACGGTTCGTACGGGTCTAATAGTAAGAATTATGGGGGTTACAGTGCGTACGAGCAGCCTTTTATGCAGAATGTGAGGGATTATTGTGTGAATAGATCGCCACAGAACGGTATTTGGGTGGACAGCCTGATGGGTATGTGGTATGGAGTGGAGCTGATCCAGCACTTGGTGGGAGATCCGAGAGTGCACTACCCGCAGACTTGTATTGTGATACACATCGCCGAACCCGTAGAGCAGGTGAGTTGCACGTAATAATCTACTAGCCGCGCCCCGCAGTTTGACCCACCTGTTATAAATTGTACCCAATCAATTTGTTATTCTGATATGTAAACTATATTATATTTTCATCAAATAAACTACGAGTATATTATATTTTCATCAATAGTCGTTCAGTAGTTTTTGGGTCAAAGAGTAACAAACATAGTTTTAGGTAAATCGCCAGACTATGATATTTTTTTATTAAACCCAGCTATGTAACAACTATTGTAAATTTTTTGGTTACTCCTTACAAACTTTTACTTGCTTTTCGTGTTACATAATAGAAATAACAATAACATATATTTATTAAATTTACTAGCTTCCGCCCGCGGCTTCGCCCGCGTGGAAATAAAAAGTAGCCTATGTTCTGTCTCAGGGTCTAAAGATTGTCTGTACCAAATTTCATCAAAATCGGTTTAGAGGTTTAGGCGGGAAAGCGTAACAGACAGACAGACAGAGTTACTTTCGCATTTATAATATTAGTAAGGATTATGTAACACGTTATGGCGGTATGAGTAGATAATTTATATATAAGATATTTATTTATTTTTAGTAAAATAAATAATATTTAAATCAAAGATCCTTACAAAGACTATTAACGGGAAAGTTTGTAAGTTTATAACTTTACAAAATACTACTGTTCACTGCAGAAAAATAAGTAAAAACACGAGCAGGACCACAGAAAGTTAGTCGAAAATTAATTACAAAACATATAATATGATATGACTAATTTATAAAAATCACCAATTGATAATAAAGGTTCCCTCACATCTAGATCAACAGAGGCAATTAATGACGTCTTTATTGTTGTGCCATAGACATCAAAACCTGTAGAAGAGGTTTAATAAAAACTATTATTGTTTAAGTATTAAATGTAATTTTTTATAGTAAATACCAAAATAGCTTAGAGCAACATGTGAGCGAAAAGAAAACTAAACTACGACACTATTTTAAAACCAAAATCACCTAAATTGGCCCAGCCGATCATGAATTATAAAATTACAAGGAAAAGTGGCATTGATTTTTTATATTAGATATTTAGGAGGAATTTAAAATCCCCCAACAATAAAAAAAAGTATTACCTATCTACATTGAAATAAAATACTTTAAATAGTCCGCATATAGCTACGGAATTCCCGCGAGAGGCAGGTCACGTCAATTCTGCGCGTTCATAATCGCGGGTCAACTTCGATAGCATCGACAAGGAGACGTGAGTCCGCGCGCGCGCCGCTCCGTCAGTCGTCGGCGATCTTCGAAAAGCGCAATAATTCCGCACACGCCTAAATTTTTTCAACGCGATAACACAGTTCAGTGAAGTGCAAAATGAATACCAATATTTACTTATTTTACTTCTTATTTAAAACGTTCTCCGTCACCTCCGGCTTGGAAAATTCATTCGGAATGGATGAATTCAGTTACAATATTTCAGATTTTACGGATGACAATGTTACTTACTGTCGTAATATAACGTCGTTTGATAACCTGGATATCAGAAGTGTGTTGGGGAAGTGGAAAATTATGGAGGTGTACGTACACTTGAGTAATGAAGGAGTAAAAGCGTATCCCATTTGTCCAGATGTTACGATTTGGGAAGCTGAGGACTTTCCTATGACTACATTTGGGGTAGGTTTTACACTAAGTTGTTTCTTATTTCCTTTTATTATATATATCAGCACGGCAGACCAAAGTGAACTACAAACACGTAACCTACGACTATTTGAACTTGCTTATAAACGCGAAAGTTGGTGAGGATGAATGGATGAATATACCAAATTATTATTTTACATAATATGTATATTACTAAACTTAATGGTAAGCTCTTTTACGGAACTGAATATAAAATATAAGTAATTAAACTTTACAAACTTTATTGCTTACATCATAATGGCACTTATATTTTTTTTACTGCGGACAAGGCCTGCTGATAAGCGAAGGCTTAGTTCACCCTTCTATTATATGAAAAAATGACAAGTTGAAACAATACAACTGAGGATCAGTATCTGATGAACATCTGTTCATACCTTGGTAGTAGTGCTAAATTATAAAAGGCCTATTTTGTGGAGAGCAAATTGTGTCTTAGTATTATTATAATACTAGATGAAAACCCGGCTTCACTCGGGTGAAATTTAACGAAATTCTCCATAATCCGAATTTTGTGGATATACCACAATCTCAAATAAAATCTCTCCATAATCCGAATTTTGTGGTATATCCACAAAATTCGGATTATGGAAATTATTTTGTCGACTCAAAATCATTTTTTTT
Organism: Chloroclystis v-ata; assembly: GCA_963691955.1. Taxonomy (NCBI): domain Eukaryota; kingdom Metazoa; phylum Arthropoda; class Insecta; order Lepidoptera; family Geometridae; genus Chloroclystis; species Chloroclystis v-ata. Next base: position 13,131,856 of record OY829905.1, read on the forward strand.
TATGTTTTGTTATTCTAATAAGGTTTCGATCGAGTCTACCGTACCCTTTGACGAAATTATTAATATAGATATTGTTCAGTATAAAGTGGATAAAGTAAACAACCAAGTTTTGTATTTCGTAAAGAAAATTAACCAATTGTATAAATCATAATATAATAAATAGGTATTGCATCTTGTATGCTCAAGTGTACAGAACGTATTTTAAATCTGCGATAGAGTTCATATCGCTCACGTCATGCAAAAGCATTATCATATTTCAAAACTGGGAAATAACCGCAAAAACATAACCAGAGAACATCTATCATATCAGTCTCTCCCTACCCATGAATCACAATATGTTTGTGTTGACAGCAAATCAATTTAGAAGGGTCACAATTTTGCAGGTTAGGGATCATCCGACTGTGTCACAGACATAATGTAGACCGGAACAGGCGCTTCGATCACGACCTCAATAATTTATCCGGTTTCCAACAGATTATTCAAAAACGATAAAGAACCATTTCCTTCCTCTGATTTTACTGGCTTTTAGTAGGATATAAACGTGCTTACTTAAGTCTTAAAATAAATGTATCTTCTTCCTCTGCTTTCTTACTAATTGCGGGTCAACCTTGATATCATCGCCTTATGAGTAGGCAGGCTCAGATTCTGTCGTAGAGGTATGTTGAGGGTTATGCTCGGGATTTCACCACGAAATCGAATTAAAAAAATACATTGGGCAACCAACAAGTTAGACAGAAAGCAGTTGGTTCACAGTAGATCTTACTTCCGACGATAATTATTGGAAGTCTAAGCAGCATGGAAAGATTTGATAGAATAGATAGAGATAGAAGTGACAAATCCGCTGCATCGGCTAAACTATGAACACTTGAACAGCCATATTGAGACTCTGATCTGGTGCGACTTAAAGAGACTATAAGTCCAACATCGGTTCGACTGGTGATATCATGATAATGAAGGATCTACCTTTAGGGAAAGAAGTTTCTAAGAATCTACGAACAAATTGGTATTATTTTGATACGCTTGGGTGCCCGTAGAAATGAGAAACATATCATCCATATGACTCATAGAAGCACGACAATAGTCCAATTAACTCCTTAATGCTACCTACCTACCTACTTACTTGCCTCAGTACAGTTGACACAGTTTGTTGCACGAAAAGAGATAACGAATCTTCTCCGTGAATTTAAAGGTCGATTGCTATAATATCATCACAACAAATGAAACTAAATTTTACTGCTGGCAAATGCGATGGTAGGATAAAAAGAGTATCCAATGTGAGCAGGTATACACTCTCATTACACTTCATTAGAATAGCCAAGGACATGTTAATAAGATGACCTGTGCGTCAAATGCCCTTAGTCACCTCGGCATCTGACAAATTCAAGACAAATCTGGGGTCAAAAACAACGACCCACTTAATAACAGTAACTACTCCTGCCTGATCTACTCAATTGTTTCTCTTAATTCAGAACATCGGATGTAATAAAGTTCCTAGTAAAACGTGCATTTTACGACTTGTTTACAGTCTATGGATAGAAACAAATGGAATATAGTGCTTTTCCATCATTTATGTTTGCGTTTGATCTATTATAGTAGGGGAGCCGAAGAGGGGATTTCGGGATTTACTCGAGCGCGTCAGATTAAGATACTGGAGATAGCTAGTACCCAGATAAGTACCTCCACCAAATATAAAAAATCTATCTATGTTCGAACGTGAATTATAAGGGAACAAAATTTACTTTTGTCATATTAGGCGCATCACTTTAGATAATTGTCAGATTAAGATACGGTAGAATCAGAACATAGAGATGAACCATATACATCTAAATCTGACGCTCTAACACCTTTAGAAATGCCAGTTTTTTAGTTCTTTTTTTTGATAAAAAATGAGTCGCGATTTTAATTTTTTTAACTTTTACGTACATCCACCCCAATGGTGTAAACAATCAGATTAACAAACGTATATTATCAATCATATTTCCTAAATTATTTTTAAGTATGTAAGTATGTTAAGCTGATTTTCAATTTATTGAATCTGATTCATAGAATCTATCACTAACTGACGCGCTTAAGTACGTCCATACATCAGTATTTTTTTAAATAAGTTTTTATTTATCTATGGTCGCTTCCCCCACTGATGAAACATATATGAGACCGATGGGTCTCATACAATTTTTTTCTTCTTATCATCTACCAAATGCAACCCAATAGGTCTCTTTGACGCTCGAGTAAATCCCCATTTAGCATCGTCGCCTCCCGTTATTCGATTTTTTTGACGACAAACGTAAAAATATTGTTATTATGTCATTGAATTGAGTAATTTTTTTATTATTATATAATTAATTAAAAATGAAGAGTTCAACTTAAAGTAAACTCTCGCTAAATTGATGGAAAAACCTGTAGGGAATGCCGATGTTCCTGCGAATTAACTTATGTAACGTAGCCTAGTTTTGAGTCACTTTAATTTTGGAATAGGAAATAATGTTCAGGACACGGCATCAGCCTTGGGTATGATTAATGACGATGATTTGAGAGATTGCATAAGTAGGTAGGGACTAAAGATACCGTATTTTATTGGAATTTTTCATAAAGAGTGTTATCTAGAGTAGGTACAAAGTTGGCAATCCATAATAACTACATCATCTTCGAATCGTGTGATTAAAAATAAAATTAGGAAAATATCATGGTGTACAGATAAAGTTAAAAACGATAATACACCCGGCAAGTAAAAAACTGAACCCATCTTCATACCTATACATACAAGTAGAGTTCCAAATGTAATGTATTGTTTATGTCCAAATATGACGACCTCTGTGGCGTAGCGGGCGAAGCTCTGCCTGCGACGTAGGAGGTTGGGTGTTCTTTAGATGTGCGAATTGTCGAGAAATATATATTTAAAAAAATCGAATGTGTGTTAATAGAAGTCTTCTTATTCCAGCCCACAACGGAGCGGTACCACCACGTTCAGCAGTTGAATGCCAATTTCCGCAAGGATCACAGACACCTTCGGCTGCTGTGGGACGAGGCTGGCCAGAAGACTGAATACTCACTTTACTTTAGAAACGACTCCGCTGGTTACTGGCAGACGTTCGGTGGACAAAACGGTAAGTCCTTTAATCTTTACCTACTAGCATAATAGATTATTCCCGCGTGATAGAAATAACAAGGTACAAAAATTGATAATCCCGAAATTAATGCTCTATTATCAAAATTTCCTTGTTCTATTTTCCAAATTTTTATTTATTACAAGGCTTAAATTAACAAATGACTTATGGTTATATGTAAGTATTGGTTTAAATGTGATCATTTATTTATCGTGTCAAGCCTTATATGAATAAAAAAAGTTTGCATTAATTTATTTATTTATTGAGATTCCTACGGAAAATACACAGAATGTAGCACAGTTAATCTTACAATAATATCTACAAAACATTTACCTAGTAGTAGGTATAGTAACGTAAATGGATTACGCCATTAAGACTCTATTTTAGAACATTATGTAAAGTGTTTTATGAAATAATCCTGATAATAATAGACGAAGATATGCTAAATGGTAAACAATTAATTCATAGGCTATCAATAGATAGTCCAGTTGGGAAAACCGTGTTTTGTTTATATCTAGTTAACCTAACAACGCTCTTGTTTGATATTGGTTCTCAGTAATATATTTTATCTAAAGAGCGCAAGTTAATATTAAAACATAGTTATCTGCATCCAGTAATTCATAATAATTGTACATATTAAAACACGCGTTTAATAAATAGTAGGTACCTACTTATTCTGCAAGTAAACCTTTTCTGGATAGATTCTGGAGCACTTCACGCGAATAAATATTTATGGACAATTCACACAGCAACTACATCTAGCCCCGCGGTAAGCTCGAAGCTTGCGTTACGCTAATGTGGTGCTAGATTTCTGATTTATTTAATGTCAAAGGTCGCAGCTAATATAAATGTTCGTTCCAGGAACGATGGCATCAAGGTCCGAGTACCAGCAGTTCGGTGGCGCTATCCAGGTGCTCAAAGCGGTGAACAACCATCTTGTGCTGAGCTTCTGCCAGGAGGCGCTAGACGGAAGACCAGCTCAGCTGTACACCGTGCTGTTCTCTCGAGACCCCGGCCAAATGGCCAGCTGGGAAATAACCTCAGTGCACAACATGCTCCAGAACAAAAAACTATCGATCGCGTCGAGAAGAATGGTTTGTGGAAATGGCGCAGTTAAAACCATTTACAGCTTAGTTTTATCGATATTTTTAGTCGCGATCAGTTATGTTGTAGCTGCGTAATAGACACAATAGGTCTGGTCAAACTCAAAGAATTGTAAAAAAAATACTTTTTGCCTAATATTAACTGTAATGCAAAATAATTTAAGATAAATTCTTGATCACATACAAATTAATGCAAGGAGTTTTAAAATATTTGTAAACTTCTGCATTACGTTTAATTTTCCATCACTTCATAAATTCGTTTATATGACATTGTGAGTTTGACTGGAGTGTGAAATGTGCTCTAAAAACGATTCCTAAACATCTTTATTTATTTACCTACTTACTACTTATTTAGTTGTACTTTTTAAAGTACTGACTACACTAGACTAGATATCCGTCCTAATATGATATTCATAGTTTGTATAGTATATGTATATCTGTACAACGAAGCCTTTGTATGTTTTTGAACGTAGAAAACAAAAAGGCATTGTACCAAATGTGGGAACAAAAAACTGATTTGTCGTTCTTATTCATGCGGAGAAGGCAAATAATGATTTTCTATTATGCAACAGCTTGACAAACCTTCAAATTATGGAGCAAGGTTGTGTATTATTAAAGATCTTTGTATTCGATATTATATAATAAAACCTGTGTAATTTTTTTTTCTTAAAGTTTTTGTTTATTTTCTGTTTTATTTTTGGTTTTGGATTTTCTACAGAACTTAAAGTGGTAAAGCAGCAAAAAAACAGAAAAATCACTGAAAATACTAAACTTAAAGCATAAGTGTGTTTATGTGCTTATTATGGTCGCGTTTTGTGGGTAATCCGAGGGGAGGAATATGATATGTAAATCTTATTTACTTGGATAATGAACAAAATTATATACTTACACAGGTATTTAAAATTTAAACGTCTATTACGTTATAATTTGTTTAATGTTAATATTTATGAATTCTCAAAGTATACCAAAGTTGATAGGAATGTATGATTAGTTATTTAATTTTTAATTAGTAATCGAAATAAACAGCATAATTACTACAAAAATAACATCTTTTCATGAAACCTCTTTATTTAAATTAATTAAATACGAAATTAATCGAACACTGTAATGACTGACAGAAATATGTTAATCGATTTAATTTAATTTACACGAAACTGATAAAAGGTGCCAGATTTATTTTATAACATACATAGATTGATATGTTTTATAACGAAATTAATCAATGACATTTGAACCCTGCAAGCAAATATACGGTGGTCTGGATGGTCTATTATGTATAAATATTTGTATATTTTGTATTTGTGTAATATAAATATCTATCTATGAGAATGTATGTAAGTATATTCTAATAAATGTAGTAGATTATCTAGTACCTGTAACATAAGCTTCGAGTTTACCACGGAGCTAGGTATTGCTGTGTGAGTTGTCCAGCTATATTTATTACCTACCTAATTTTTCTTTATTCTTATAAAACTAAGTAAACTTTTATACTAAGTTAAACCCCTAAAGTTTTGTTTTGACGCTGTCTGGTATATATAAACTTTTATTTATGTACAGAAACTCAGACAAATAATGATGTCACCATAAATTTGTAGTTGTTAGGAAACCATATTCTACAATAGGTACCTACATTAAATTGTAATCAAATGATTATGTAAATATTTGCCTGAATTAGCTTTTTTGCTTCATTCGACTATTAGCGTGCGCGTTATCGAGGTTATTTGAACAGAAAATATATCTCTTGAATTACCGAAATAAATGTTATAACAACTTTCTTTATAGTGGGCGGATTAAGGCCAGCGAGTATGCATTGGGTATTGTTTAAACAAGCAGAAATATATTTTATCTTGAGGTCAACTCGATCTAAATGATATCATCACCACCAAATAAGGATTGAGATATTTTTCAAAATAAGAGACCCACAAATTTCAAGTAGATATTTATTTACAATCAGCAATATCCACCTAAATCAATCAATTATGAAATGAATTATGGGCAGATACATAGTCGTGTGTATTTATCAATGAAATATGAAACCAATACTCTGACGAAGGACATGTCTGATCAATCCAGGCCAGTTACAGATACGTCCCATGTGCAAACATACGTTCCATGTTATTTTAATAAACAATAATAATCCTTCATCGAATAACTAAACAATGACGTTTAAAGAACTTTTAGTCTTGTGCTTGGTGTGCGCGATTACAAAAGCCAATACAGATTGCGAAGGTTTCCACATCAACGGCGTTTTTCATAAAAAACATGTTATAGCTAATGGGCTTAACCGCCCCTACCAGTTGTCAATCATAGGCCTTGAAAAACACACAATATATTTCAGCTACAACGTAGGGAGCGATGACGAAGACAAATTTGAAATCGGATATCTTCTTCATGGTGAGAAGGTGCCTACACCCATACCGACAGTCAAGAATGGATTTGCCACGGCCGTGAATAATGAGCACGGACTTGTGTATCTCGGAGGAAGTGAAGGCATCTTCTTTCACGAGATCCACAAACATCATAACAACGAGCACATCGTGAAAGGACACAACATCTGGGATATTTTCTACAAAAATCACCTATACTTCATTGCCTACCCATCGCAGCGTCTGTACAAAAAACACGAAAACAATACAGTACTTGTTGAAGACATCAAGGAGAAGGTTTATCAGTTTGCTATCGATGGCGATGATGATATGTTTATAAGCACCGCTAATGGAGTTTTCCTCATCAAAAATGGCACAAACGAGCGCACGCTTTTTAGCGGTCCGAGTATTTTCAGAGCTATAGAAGTGAATAAAAAAGGTGTCGCATATTTCTGTGGACAGAACGCGATTTACGTGGCAAATAAAGATAATAATGTACTTGAAGAAATTGCCCACATCAAGAACATTTTCGGATTAACGTTTGATAATAATGATACTTTGGTATACTCGGACCCACATGAAATAGTAAAATTGGTGGCAGAACCGTGCAAATAAGCAATTTAAGTACTTACATATTCCGATAGTTGAGTAATTGTTTTTTAATATTAATAATTTTAAGTGATTTATTTTGTCTAAATTAGTAAGACCAATAAAAATATTACTTAATAGTTCATAAGTATGCAAATACGATTAATAAAAACAGTCGCCTTTATTTTGTCTTTCATTATTGCAAGTACCAGGGCAACACAAACAGGGATTCATGACAGAGGGTGTTGTAAAACAGGATTCAGACACAGAATAGAGTGTCCCTCTCACTCACACCGCACACTCCGTGATTTACCCTATCCCTCTTGTTTGCTGTAGCCAATCACCCTTCCTTTGTTACATTGTATCGTTGTGTTGGTGCGTGAGTATCATCGAAAACAACAATATCATTGTTTTATTTTTATTTTGTACAAACTCTTGTCTAACTCAATAATAGTTTCAATTTAGAATAACTATTAAGTATCATAATATTCCATTCGTCTCAAAGTCTGGTAAGAAATATAGCTCCAAAACCCCAAGTAAAACAGTAAAGTAATTTTTAACGCTTATATTTAAAATTTAGTGGGCAATGTAATATGATCCTCTACGAGATTATGAGCGCCTGGTGATATAGGCGCTGTAACCATTGTTGTTCGTTGTAACGCTTACGACCTTGTAAGTCGTCAACCCGCGTCGTTTGACGTCATCAAAATACGATATAATAGTGGAGGACTTTGATATATTTCTTAATAATTCACTCGTATTATTCATAAAACATTTTAATCATAATAATATTTGAGATTAGGTACTCATTTTAGTAAGTTAAATGTGGATTAGTTATAAATATTTTGACAAAAATTCTTAGTAACAGACAAATAAAAACTCTGGAATAAAATTTCCTTTGCGCCACTCCTGAATGTAGCTCCTAACTGTTATGAAGTTCTGGTACAGTTGTTTTCGATATTGGTCGCGGAAAACCACAAGCAGAGATTGTTTATAATATTTCATTATATTTCAGTACGTAAAAATACCCCAAGGAAAATCAGGATGATTTTTCCTAGTGGACACTGGTCAAGGTTTGCTAAAATTACCATGAAAACGTCGCGAAATCGTCAGCAGAGGTCGTTTGCACTAGGGTAGCATAAACAAGGAGTGGTGAAAGCTCAAATCGAATATCGATCGGGAACACACAGGGACTCTGGATAAGGAAATACAGATTATGTGTGTTGATACACAGACACAAACACGCACACTTTTTGCGTCTATGTGAGGGTGAAAATATTAGTGTGCGAATATTTTGGGAGGAGGGTTGAGCATGTTTTGTTTCAATCTAATACGGATATTTCATTTGGGAAAGCGAGAGAGAAGATGGTGAGGGTGGAATCAAAATCAGAGTGGCATCGGAAGGTAAAATTTGAGGGTAGGAGGAATTCATATCCTTAACCTTTCTGGGTTCCTAGTTAAATACGCCGATCGGAAAATATTTTGCTATTACAGAAAATCAGGGGCCTCTAGGAATTAAGTTCTAGGATTTTTTCATCTGTAAATTAACCATCAAGTATCAAATTACACAGGCTTCTGTAGATATGTTAAATAAAAAAAATATGTAGAATGTAATAATATTTACTTAAATTTAAATTCAATTGGTTAACTAATAAAATAAAATTGTATTGGTTTATACTTCACATGCACCCGCTGAAGACACTGTAATAGTCCCCCGGACGTACGTAAGACCGTCTCTGCATTCACATCCATCCTAAAAAAAAACATTAATTGGTTATTTTTGTTACTTAATTACCGGTTTTATTTAACACACTGAAAAATATTTGTGGTTAGTTTCGATATTTTAAATACCAGTATTAATTAACGCCCTGAAAGAAATAAATGCTACGTTACGTTTTTTCTGAGGTTTTTATAATACGCCTACGAGAACGCGTGGGTGTTGCGTAGGCAAACAAGTTAATAATTCCTTTTAGATAACGTTATTTCTGACATTTGAAACCCTTGTGGTTTAAGCCTCGAGCAGACCGGATGCGTATACATACACGTAAGCGTAGACGTGCACGTACCACCGAGTTGTAATGTATTTTAATCCCACGGCAAAAGAAGATTGAATTCGATTGACTGAATTTTACTGTAGTAATTGTATTTTTGTACCGAAATAGCATTTCTGAAAATTACAAATGGGTTTGTGTTCTTGTTTACAAGCGTACATTGCCTCAAGCTCGCGTAGGTACCCTATAACCAGGCTTTGTTCTTTTTTTTTTACATACTGATGTATATTCTATAAATATTCAGGTATCACAATATGACCCTGTTAAGGCAATAAAACTATAAATTAAATGATTATTATTACTAAATATTATATTAAATAGGTACTACTGGATAATTTACACAGCAATATCTAGTCCCGTGTCTTTTACATTGCTTACTGAGGTTTTCTAGTTCTAGGTATCGTAAAGAATATGATAACTTACAAAAACATCTGATAAAGAACTGCAAGCCGGCGTCTGTTCATAAAAGTGTACTTTCTCTACATTCTGTTTAATTATCTCATTCGAGTTTCTCTTCCCTTCACACGAATTCAGATTCGCTACCAACCCTTGTTTATTCTTCTTCAATTTTAAATGATCTGTGCTTAATTTTTCTACCACAGCGGGACTCCCAAAAATTGCTTCATCTAGATAATCACAATAGCTGTTTTTTTCAACCGTTTTCTGAACAACGTTATTGTTGATATTAACGTTTTCCGTTTTACTCGAAACGTTATTTTGATTGGGGTCTATGTAGTTTTGGTATGTGCTTTCCGCTGAAGTTTGTGACGTATTAGATTTTCTTCTGGCTTTTCGTATTCTGATGTAGATATTGGTTAGGAATTGGAATTTGAGAATATATGCGATTTTATCTGATATGCTGGCGGAGCCGCTTTTGTTGCTTCTGTTGTGGAGGAGACAGAAGTGACGGGGTGGGGATGACCCGTAGCCATTGCCTGTATAAAAACATTAATATTATGTTGATTGTCTAAAATTCACTAAAATAAAATTATTCATCATCATCATCATCACCATATCAGATTTAGGTTGAAGCTGCTTACTTCTTTCTGTATTTGACATTACAAAGAATAGTTCTGTGTGATTCAAAAGTTAAATTGAATTTAATGATTCAAAGATTTTAAAGATTTATGTCATTTATTTCCATAAAATCCTAAAGCTCACTTGGACAAGTCAGCAGTCAATACATAAACCACCAGCTTTCCGATGCTGGGCTTGCCTACCCAATAACACCTTTACAAAATGTTGGGACTCTACTACGGCCCCTTTATTTGTTTAATATAAGGCACTACAGTGCTCGGGTCTCCAAAATTCGTTTTGATATTTTTCCGAAATTCGAAAGTGGCCAAGTGCGAGTCCGACTCGCACTTGGCCACTTTTTCTTTCATACCTCCTTTATAAATGCACGCGCACGGCGTCAACAGTGGCGACGTCTCGACGCGGCTTGGCGGCGCGCTGCGCGTGCGCACGAAATGCGTCGAGTTCCACGTACTGTCCGAGTACGGGATCGAGTCTGATTGGCAGTCGGAGTGCAGCAGCCATTTTGAAGATTCACGGAGAGAGAAGAATGTTAGAGTTATTATACCCTGTTGAAAATTTTATATTTTATTCTGAGCATAAGGTAAAATAAAGATTTTATACACGTTTTAATAAAATAATGATCATCAGGAAGCAGGGCAGAAAAAAAGAAAAAAAGAAAATTGATGGAGAGATAGCTTAGAACCAGGAAAAGGACATGGGGTAGTTTTTTACCGCGGAAAATCTAATATAACGCGGGCGGAGCCACGGGCGGAAAGCTAGTTAGCTATAAAATAAATTCATTTGTTAGATAAACTAGCTTTAGTTGTTTTTTGTTCTATTTTAGTGTCAGTGCGAATCATATTTACAAAATTTTACATTAAAAATATGCACACATTACCATAACAAAGCAAGCAGCTGCGTTCAATGTAGCCGTGAGAGAGAACCCGTATCGCTGCGAGAGGAAGCCGCCGAGCGCCGGGCCGAGCACCTCGCCCAGCGAGTAGCAGCACGACCACACGCCGGCCACCGCGCTGTACGTCGCCAGGGCTTCGGGACAGCCGCCTTCGTAGCTGGAAAATTATATCTTAACTATATCTATAGGTATTAGTCTTAACTATAATTATCTATAGGTACTAATAATAAATCTGTAAGGGCCGGTAATCGGGAAAGCTTGTTTTCAGAGATATTGTGTTTATAGGCTCATAAGTTACTGACACTAATTTGAAGATTTTTATATCATTTTTTCTGTATATAATTATGTATATGTATGTAAGTTTCGCTCTTAACCAAATAATCCGATTTTGATGAAAGTTGGTAGGTACACATTAAGAGGTCTGGGACACAGGATAGGTTATTTAAATTCGTGCTTCAGTTTGCCTTTGTTGACAGCGTTAATTTTTGTTTTTACCGTTCGGTACAACAAGTGTTTTTAAAAAGCTCATTTTTTCATGAAGCAAAATCCAAAGGTGCTCTGCGGGGTTCAAACCCGCCGTCCGAAATTAAAGTCGAGTATGCTCCCATTTAGCCAACAACCGCTGTGTTTTAGTTGTGTGAATTTTCTAGAATTATTTATTTTTATAATGTACTTTGTGTTAAACCTAAGCCTATAGATATAGGTTGCGTAGTAATTATATAATAAATAAATAAATAATAAATAAATAATAAATATTACTGGATAATAATAATAATTATTAATAATAATTAATATTATTATATGTTCTGTGAATACGGAATGGAAACTTGTAATAGGAAGTAATTCGAGCCAACGTTAGAAATTATTTTACGTAACGATGTAACCCGACATCCAGAAACGAAACAAGTCGAGTGTGATGTGTATTAGCAAATCGGCGAACCTATTGGTTAACTGCAAATACAACAACATATTGCTGGACAATACTAATACAGGAACATCTAGCCCGTTATAGTAAGGCTTGAAGCTTGTGTTACGTAGTACCCACCCATAACACAAGCTTCATCTGATATCTGATACACCTATAATAAACATACGTAGAAAGATTTTTTTTACAAAACAACCAAAACATTCGGAACATATATCTGCATTTCGAACAAATTTTTGTTACAAAGAGGGAATCGAACCTGCAATCTCCTGCATCGCTGGCGAACCTTCGCCACAGAAGTCGTCGTACCAATTTAATTGACAACGAAAGTCAAAATATATACCTACGTGTTTAAGTTTATAACATGTGTTTGATACTTACATAGAACTGGTAAGAACTCCTTGAAACGTGGGCAGCAGGGTCAGTGCCACGGAAACCCCAAGAATAGACAAGGCGACCAGATCTAACCAGAGATCTCTGAAAGTTACAAAGCATTTAGAAATTAGGTCTCTTAGTCACATTCGAGAATTACTAAAGAAAGCACTCCGCGACTAAATCAGAGCCATACGTTTTTTTATGGTTTCGGTGATAAGTAAGTTGAGCTTCAGATGGTTTCTATTCTAAAGAGTAACCCTTACATTACATTTATAAAAATCTTTAAATTATTATAAAACTGCTATATCAGAATGCTAACGGCATTATTTGGTCTTCAATTACCTACATTTATATATGATTATAAGGGTATCGTAAACAATAAAACAAAATTAGAAATGTTATGTGTGTTTAACAATGTGTGATAGCAAGGTTAGAAATCTTACTTACTTAGAAAGGCTTGGGATAAACGGACAGGGTCCCAGAAGTATCAAACCAACGCTCGACAAGAACAGACCCCACACCATCATGCACCAGTGATTGTGCACTCTGAAATAAATACATTAGATATCATTAAAAATAATTTTGTATATTTGGAGAGTAGGCAGTCCTTAAGCAACATATGTAGGTAAAAAAAAACAAAAGGGACCATTTATGTATTCAAATATGTAGGTAGTTAACTTTCAGTTTTCACTCAAACACTAGAAATCATTATGATTACTTTACAATATTTCCAGGATCTTTTAGATGATTCTTTAATAACCATAAATAAAACACAATATAATCTTACCTATCAGCCACCCATCCCCAAATAGGACTAAATATTCCATAGAGACTTGAAAACAGTAAAAAGACGAGTCCAGTTTGCTGCGTCGATAATCCAAACTGTCTCAAATGTGGCTCCAAGGTTGGGTCCAGGAATGCCCAGGTGTTTGAAACGATGACTATCACAAACCCGGTTATGATGATTGATGGGATTTTGAACAGCTTTAATATTGACGCTGATTTAGAGCCTGACACGAATTCTGAAATCAAACGAGTTTTATTTAACCTTTTATACCGTAATTCTGTTTGGAAGTTTCCGAATCACAAATAATTTTGAGTTCGAGTATGTAACATACCTTCACAGTCATTAAGTAAAAAGTAGTTAATCGGTACAGTCAGCACCATCACGATTCCCAGACTGTAAAAGGGTAGTCCGAATCCCCCGATCTACCTGAAACATATTCAAATAGCCCATTTATAAATTATTGGGATATCGAAAAATGTATTTTTCAATAGAATAATTTATTTATTTTACAAAATCCACAACCCTTAAAAATATATAAAACATTGTTTCATATACCTGAGCTTACGGCCAAAAAATTTACTTTTTAATCAACTCTTTACTGCGATAGACACACAACATCTCCGATGCAAGTGACAGACCAAGAAAATGTGCTACGAATATGCTACGTCGTAGCACACGTTGAGTACGTAGTATAGAGCAAACGTAATAAATGTGCTACGAGGGTGCTACATGTGCTACATAAGGCGCTACTCATTGTCAAAACATTTACAAAGTAAAATGTTCTTTGAAAACGCTTCAAGTGCTGCCACAGCGCTAACTTTCTATGTACAATAACGTTAAGCTTGCTATATTATGGATTTACTGCGCATATGCTAAGAAATCTTCCACGATACATTCTATATACATACCGTGTAAAGAAAACCTCCGATAGCCGGTCCAACAGACATGCCGAGTCCAACAAATGTCTCTAGAATGCCCAACACGGATCCGATGCTGTCCGGGAACATATTGACTACGAACACGTAGCTGGCTGTCGAATAGGCACTCGCGCCTAACGCTTCCAGCCCGCGCACCGCGAAGCAAAGGACAGTGAACATTGTGCTGTCTTCTACGAGTACTAAAGTTCTGAAAATAAAATTGTATTTAAAATATTGTTTATATACGTAGCTAGTCCAGGGTAGATTTAAAATGGCTAAGCTGCGCGCGGTCAGCTAGTTTTTTTATACATTCTTATTTTATTTCATCTAGTTAATTTAAAGTAGCTAAAATTCGTTGACATAATTTTAAATAATTTATTATTATTAAGTAAATTAAGTTATTATAAAGTCCATTATTAATTTCCTTACGCAATTTCTTATGAAAATGCTGGTAGGAAGACTTTATGTAAGAGTGACATCGAGGACAACATCGGCTTATTATCACGAGAACATTTTAACATAATAAATCTATATATCGCTCGCTGCTTATTGTTTTAGGTAGAAACATGCAGTTATTAAATTTAGCCCTGAAATTAGCTTTACATACATTTTCACTATCTTATCGCTTATTTAATTGTTCCGCTATGGAATCATTTTATGAATTATACAACATATACATTATAACAACTATAACAACATTATAACTATAAAAATTATATAACTATATATAACTATATACATTATAACAACTATATAACATTATATAACTATATACATTATAACAACTATAACAACATTATAACTATAAAAATTACGAGTATAAAACATATTTTATTTATAACGCATAAAGCCAGTCACTGTAGCCTAAAA
Organism: Chloroclystis v-ata; assembly: GCA_963691955.1. Lineage (NCBI taxonomy): Eukaryota > Metazoa > Arthropoda > Insecta > Lepidoptera > Geometridae > Chloroclystis > Chloroclystis v-ata. The sequence goes on from OY829905.1 coordinate 13,146,872, forward strand.
CCTTTATATAATATACCTTTATACCTTTATTTATTTTTAACATACCTACTATCTTATCATCACACACACTCACCTCTATTTACGTTCCCACTACTGGGAATCAAGGACTATTTCTTGACGAAAGAGGTTAGGCTTTAATTGACCAAGTTCACCTTAAATATTATAAAAATAAGAAATGATCCCTTACCCAAAAATAACGTTACAAGCTCCCGCTATGAACATGCCTGAAGTGAACATAAACTTGGCCCCCATTGTTGGCAACTGAAAAAATCAAAAATATTAAAAAAAAATCTTAATTTTGTTTGCAATGTTTAACTAAGGATGGTGACAACTATTACGGTATGGTGGTCAAGGATTACTTTAAGACACAGCAACCGCTCGATGGTCTGATCAGGACAGGGCGCAATTTAATAAATAAAAAAACTCAAAAGTGGTTGGAGACGGGCTGAAATGATGATGATGATGATTTAATTTAAACCAAGAGGAGATGTTTAAAATAAGGCCTGGCTCAGGGTTATTACCATGTCATCTGTCTCGCCGTTGTCGTCACATTGCGTAAATAAAACGAATAAATCATGTTTATCAGTAGTACAATATATTATTAAGTATGGAGTATAGTTGAAGACAATCAATTATGTAGGTTCTTATCTCGTTTGTTATTAATAAAATTATTATATCAGTGAAGAGACTAAGAAATAAGAAACGTACAATTGTTTATTTTTTTTATGAAGTTCGATTAAATCTACGTAGGTAAATGGAAGAAGCACATAATGTATAGATCTTTAGATAAGTATGTAGGTAGTTATTGCGTGAATCCAATATTTAATGTGTGTAATGCGCTGCGCGTGAGTCGGGGCAAGATCGAATGGGTTTAAGATGAGAGTAGATGAGTATCTACAACATTGACATTAGCTCATAATAAGTTAGTGTTAATTGAAGGTAAACTATTAGATTCCTATGATGATGTGATGAACAACATTGAAACCTAGGTACCCCAAAAGTAGAAAAGTGGTAACGAAATATTTTTTTTATTGAATCAGGGGGAAGATCTTAGGAAAGATGAAAACTACGCGTAAATACGGAAAGACGGAAACTAAAAATACTCCTTAGAATTTCCGTCCAAGAACCGCGACACAAACGCAGACATTTTAAGCCAAATAAATGGATATAAATAAGGTTAATAGTAGATACTTATATAATAACTTACGAATTTCCCAAAAATCGGCGATGTGAGAAACATAACAACCGCGTAAAAGCTAAACACCAATCCGCACATGGTATCACTGAGTCCCTTAGCAGCGCCCTCTCGCGGGAAGAACGGCGCCATGATGCTCATGGAGCAGAAGCTGATGAAGTCCACCAGCGCCAGCGAGGCCAGCGTCACGCGCTGCCGCGTCGTGAGGTGGCGTATGGCTCCGGGACGCAGGCGCGTCTGTGTTCGCACCAGTCTACAACAATTCCAATTTGAATTAATAATTTGAATAACACATGGGATGGATACTTATGTGTTATTCAAAATACTCATTTAATATATGTAAATTTAAATAGATTTATAACATATTTTATTCTGTAAAATCATCTTTGTTATTTAAGTTATATAAGTTTAAATTGTTGTAGTGGCCCAGCGGGATCATTTTGTGATAGGTACTTATTTATAAGATATTTAAGAACCTATGTACCTACCAATATGTAAACAATAAATAAATGATTATGATTATGATTCATGAATCTTGATTCTAAACATTTCAGTATGGTGGCACTCCAAATTAGTTCCTGAATAGAATCAGGAACTAATTTGGTTTCTACTATTAGGTACCTATGCCTAGATGATGTAAAATGATGCTAGCAGCACTTTCTCCCTAACCGCACGTTCCTCAACTCAACTTACGCGTATTTAGGTTGGTTCCTATATTAAACTTGGTTTATGCACATGCATATTTTATGTCTAGCTACCTTGATTAACCTACAAATTATGGAGTAATTAATTGTATGATTCAAAATTCCCCAGCAGTGGAAACGTAAATAGGGGGTGATGATAATTCAGCTAAGCTTTATTATCGAGTAGGTAGATGTAAATCGGCGTGTTAATGAAAATCAAGAGATGATCTCATAGATAGACAGTCTAACAGAAATTTTACAAGTGTTAGGTAGCTAATGATTGTATTTATCGTTATCAATTACAACACAATAGGTCTTATCTGTCACGCCGCTATGTTTGAACACATACCTACCTAATATAGAAATAGAAAGGCTTCTCAGAAGGAGTAGGTAAACTGAGGTTAGAAATAGTAATTCCTAGTAATTAATCTACAATATAGGTAATTATTGCCTAGGTATACTTTTTTTTTTCTCATATAAAAATAAGTTAGGTATTTCAGTAGGCGTAAGCTAGCTGAAAATTAAATAAGGCAAATACCTAGTTAGGTTGTTTGAGTGTCTCTTTTGCTAATTCTAACTATCGTAATATGTACTTTTAACTCACGGATTTAAATATCGAATAAGTTGAAATAATAATTTAGATAGATATGGGCTGGTATTGGTATGTATGACAGTTTCCAACCTATCTATATAACTAGTATCTTCCTAATAAACAGTTTGTTATTTTTAGACTTACCGATAGGTAACTGCGTAAAGGCCATCCTATTCCCAGATAGCTTGTGTAGTTAGTCATATCAGGATAAATATATGACAAAATATCTACAAAATTATCTTATGAGGTGAAGGGTAAGAATTTTGGGTGACCTGTCTTGTTATTAAGAAATGGAAATTTGGAACCGGAAAACACATATTTTTACGAAAAAATCCAGTAAGTAAATGCCTAAACACGGTAGGTGTTTTCAGAAACTACTCAGTAACATTATGTGTAAAAAAGTTAACACAACAAATGTAGGTACAATATATTGTAGGTACAGTCAGCCAAAAATGTGGTCTACCACCCTTCGGTTGAGATTCGTTTGTACGTCAGTTAAATTATGTTAGAAAAATCAACCACAACAATCATTATACATACCTCACATAAACTTTTGTCAAAACTGGTAAACCACTTTCTTGGCTCACTGTACATTTGCTCTGTTAAATTTACAATTGGCATAACATTAATGGAATATAACGAACCTTTCTCTCAATATCCTGATTTCTGAAGACACATCATCAGGCGGGCCGGCAGACCAGGAGCGGGTGCGTCGGAGCCGCCTGGAGTCAGGCAAGGAGCGCCGACCGCCCCACGAAGCCGCCAAGTCTCCAGACTGAGTCGACGTCTTCATCATCTTACTATCAAACACTATAGTCTCCAACGAATCCCGCACTTCACCGAGCAAACTTGACTCCTCATCACTATACATCTTACATTCACACGCGTCCACACCGCACTGCGAATTCACTACTTGTATGCGCGTGTCAATAAACCTCACTGAGCAACGGAATTATACACACTCACTTGCATTGCCACTATTATCCTCTATCAATTATCGATATCTTATCGCGGACAAATAAAAATTTCCTGCAGCACTTGCTGTGACGGTTATGCTGGATGTTTGTGTATCTACCCGCGGTTTGTATTCATGTTATTTATTTTGGTGGTAGCTTCGACGGTTCGTTATCAGAATGTTTACCTTGACAAACAGGACTCGATATAATGTTAGCTATCCAATATAATTTACAAGTGAAATGAATTAATAATCCCTATTCTCTGTCGCGAAGAGAGTAAGGGAAGGGAGGCCTTTGCCCTAAAGCTTACAATAGGTCTTGAATCTATTCTAAATAAAATCATCATTATTTTTCTAATGACAAGTTCAACGACCTACCTAAGATAGCAGGTAGTTCAATTTTTTTAAAGGTAAGGGCAAAATACAAATACTATACTCGAAAATGTAATCTTTTTTCTATGAACCATAGACCAGTTTCTCAAAGATTTTGACCCATTTCTGACCTTCTACGAGAACACTTGATTAGGGTTATTTGCCTTTGTGTTGTTTGGTTGTCCTATCTAATAAAAAAATGTGCTAAATACAATAAGTTTATAATAATAGTATTCATGTCAAAGTCGCCGGTTTGCCCTGTTCGCCATGAAGGTGAAAATATTACAGATTAGTGTTAGAGGAATCACACCAATAAAACATTAAAACCTTAATAATTCTTTATTCGTTTCAACTGCTTATCAATATAGATACACCATAAAGTAAACTCGATTGTAGTCCATACGACCAACAGTTATAACAATATAAAAATAAATAATTTTTATTCTTAGATAATAAATTTATAGCAAGACTTTCAAAGCCACAATGAACAATAGAAAAACAAAACACATCCATTAGAGAAGCTTATTATAGGCCACATAATGCATACGAAAATATTAAAACGATGACGATACCACTATCGTATAACTATCCAAATAGATGAAATAATAGTTAAATTTATAAATCAATAACAAACTTCCTTTATTTTTAGGAGTTACATTCTAAGTTTACTGATATATTTGTTTGCCATCTTTGAGGCATAATACAATTACATTCATGACTTAGAAATAAATGCCTGAAGTTGATTACAAAAGCTACTATTATACTTACGAAGCTACGAAGAACAATGCCATAATGAAATAAATATAAACATATCAAATACCTTGCTTGGTATGAATTTATGGATTCAATAAGGTATTGGACTTTTTTCGGATCTACATTTCCCAAAGTTTTACTAGTAATTCAATATGGAACTGGAACTTAAGCCCCGGGAACATATTTCACCAGAAATTCCAAACACACAGTATCTTTTGTCTATGGTTGAAACGACGAGTATAGGGGGTAAATGAATATCAGAAATTCAACGCAAATCCTAAGACCTAAAGTTATGGAGGTCGCCTGAAAAATACAATACAAACTAATAGATAGGCTAGCTAGACCAACAATTGTCCATAGCATTCACCAGTAGTCAAGGTATCATAACTTCAGCTGCTCGAGTTCCTTCAACAAGGCTGCCTCGGTGTCGATCTTGGCGCGTTGGTTCAGCTCGAGCGGTTTACCCGCGGCCTTCAGCTGTTTCAGTTTCTCGATGTCACTCAGTTTCTGAAAGGATACAATAAAGGGCATGTGATAAGGGTTTCTAAAACACAGTAGGAGACATTTTAACAAATGACTGTGAATAGGTGTCATTATAGGCGTCCCTTTTAGATTTCTATTTATTTCAGGAGGAAGCTATATTTTAGTTACATATAGTTTCTGCCTGAAATAAATGTCGCTCTCGCTAAACACTCGTGTCACAATGTAAGATACCATATTCTTCCAGTACACCTGACTGATCTATATAAAATTTTGTGTGAATTGAGTAGGCCTATCTATTTCATATAGTTTTAGTATAATATAGATAAATATTTATATTATTCTCAAAAGTCTGCAGCACAGACAAATGTTTGTTACGCAGCGGATATCGTGTGCCCTGCCTGCATCTTGAACATGAGGCTATATTATTCCTTACCAGGCACCAAACGGCGTTCTCATTAACACATTCAATGCACAAGCATCGCCACACCATGCACCGTGCGGTAGATTCAACGCCCAAGCCTAGGGCTGCAGCACCGCCACACCGTGCCGTAGATACAAGCTTGTGTTAGAACAGATAGTGTTAGTCACCTTATTAAGGTTCTTGATCTTCTTATCCTTCTCCGGGTCGCCGGTGGACACGAAGGCGGGGCGGATGGCGGGCGGGGCGGGCGCGGGGGGCGTCTCGTCCCCCTTCTCTTCCGCCTTACGCGCCTTGCGAGCTTCGCGCTTCTTCTTCTGATCCAGCGCTTGTTTGGATGGAGCTGTGGACAAACATTTATTGTATTACTAGATGAAAACCCGGCTTCTCTCGGGTGAAATTTGAATCCAAATTTTGCGGATAGATTGGTCACTCACACATATTTATTTGTTAAAACTACAGGCAAAATTTTGTTTATTGTATTTTAAACTATTTATCTAATATGTAAAACCTTGAATTATGTATGTATGTATCAGTATATTTGTAGACTTGGTAAGCAATAATATCTCATAATGTTAGAGGTACCGTAAATGATAACTCCAACGGTGTTGAATCGCAACTGCCTTTATTATTAAAACTTATTACTAACGATAGATTCATACGGAAATTACAAAGCACGTATCTATCGAAGATACGCGCTTATTGCAAACATCATGATCTCACGTAATTAAGTCATGCATACATCTAGGTTTTTGGAGTAAGCTGGCTGCTCTTACTTCCTGGTAAAAAAGGTACAATCTTATATGATATTATTACAATATAAACTAGGTATATAAATTATAGATGTAAACACATTGTACTTCGTACATCCTGGCCACACAAAAAAGACACAATATTAAAACGATGAATTTATCTCATGAATGTAACTAGTACGAGTAAATAAAGAATTTAACGACAAGATAATAACAAGATTCAACTTAACAATAATAATTAAACAACAAGATTCAAAGACTTATCCTTAACACCTTAATCTATGTCTTAATGTCTTTATCTGTTATCACTATATTTAAACGGTTCTATTATAACACACCACATCACACTGTCGGGATCTCTATCCCGTTATATCGCACATCACACACTGCTTGCTGTTGTGAGGCCTGGGGGCCTCCCACAAGGGCCGCCGAGCTGACTACCCGGATGCCTGACCCAGGTACTGCTGCTGCTCGCCGCGCCTTCCTCCTTCGTCGTATGATGTAGCCTAGTCAGTACATTGAGCGATACGTTTGGGCCTTTATATTTTCATTACTCTTTACTACACAACCTTGACCTAAGTATCCCATTGCCGGTCAATGTCACCATCTGAATTTCGCTGTCAGCACAAAACTGCGCACTGAGCATTTGCCGATGCATCATACATAATTACCACTTATCATTGTTTTGTAATATGATCCATCATTCTTGGCAGGTCAATGCCTAGGTATTGCATAAGTTTTCTTTGTGATTAATGCTCAACTTGCAAATCGCTACTGTTCTACTTGTATCTGATGTATTTTGTGACGCATACTTTCTTTGTGCTGCGTTATGGACTTTTGTTCTGTTTGTATATTTTCTCAATGTCCTTCTCGTATTGCAAATGAGTCATCAAGGACACCGATTAACGCGTTAGCCACATAACTCACTCCATTTATCAAACCTCTCTTTTGCCGTTTATTGTTTTTATTGTTAGTTAAGATTGTATAGAATTCAATTTATAATATCTCCTGCCGTAACAGGTCAACGATACCCTTGTATTGCGGCGGAAGCGGTGCTAATGACGAAGTTAAGTACTAGTTTAAATGGGAAACGTAACTTTTATTATTGTTTAAACCAGTCCAGTATGACGATATATTAAAATAAACTACGAGCTTCCATTCGTCCCGAATAAGATTCATATCGGCAATTTTTTCCAAAGTAAATATATATTTTAATTTTAATCTAAGTAAGTAATATTATAGGAATTGGAACTTTATGCCGGAGAGAGTACTGCCAAGAACAACATGAGTGCCATTGTAATGAGATGGCAGAATCTTAGTCTCGCCGCTCGTTTTTTGGACTTTGTTCTTACACATCATCATCACTTAGCTGGGCAGCATCATGATTTTTCTTTACAGGTAAGACTGAAAGTTTTAAGCAGGGTCTCCTAATAATTCCGTTTTTCGTTTTGACAGAGGCAACCCGGACTCGTCCATCGCTCCCAGGGTGAACGTCAGTCACCCTTCCCATGAGCCACTTCCCGGGTGGCAGATTTTCCTCCTTTATAATTACAATGTCATCTATTTCTATGTTTCTGGATGGTGTCTTCCACTTAGACCTTATTTGTAGTTGATGAAGATAATCCGACGACCATGCCTTCCATATATCCTTATTTAATGATTGCACCATTTGCCATCTGGTGGTCAGATTAACATGTTCAGGATCAGGCGGTGGCCTTGATAACAAAGAACTTCCAATCAGGAAGTGACCAGGGGTAAGGTATAAGTCGTCCGGACTTTCGGTGAGGGTGATCAGAGGTCTCGAGTTTAGACAAGCTTCTATCTGATGGAGTACCGTAATGAACTCCTCGTATGTGAGCTTCTGATCTCCTACGACTCTCTTCAAGTGGTACTTCATCCGTCTAACTGCTGCCTCCCACAATCCGGCCGCTGAAGGATATGCCGGTGCATTGAAATGCCATTGTATTTGCAGATCTGTCTCTCTATTAATGACGTCTGGATTTATGCTCCGAAGGATTTCTTCGTACTCTTTCTTCAGTACTCTGTTCGCTCCTACGAAATTCGTGCCATTATCACTATAGATGTGGCTAGGCGTGCCACGGCGCGAGCAGAATCGAGTAAGCGCAGCAATGAATCCTGGAGTGCTAAGATCTGACACTAATTCTAAATGTACTGCTTTCGTTGACATACACACGAAGACACACACGTATCCCTTCAGAGTCCTGACTCCACGTCCTTTGTTTGCCTTTATATCAAAATGTCCTGTAAAATCGATTCCTGTGCGAAAAAAGGCTCGTGGACATGGAGTTACCCTTGATTCAGGGAGGTCCGCTAAGATCTGCGGTTTACTGTGGTCGCTATGTCTTCTACATTTAACGCACTTGTTGAGTTCACGTTTCACCGTCCGTAGTCCACTAATTATCCAAAATCTATCCCTTATGTATGCTAGGGTTAGACTAGGACCCCCGTGAAGCGTAATTCTGTGAGCTTGATTGATGACTAACTCTGTGAGACGGCTGTGACTTGATAATATCATAGGATTTTTAACGGATTGCTTAAGCATCGAATTATTAAGTCGCCCGCCCACATTTAATAATCCATCTTGTATGAATGGATTTAAAGATAAAAGCTTACTACATCCTTTCAGTGGTTTATTCTTCTGTAAACGCTCAATCTCTTCTGCAAATTCAAAACTTTGGACTGTCTTCACGATTAAATTACAGGCATGACTCATTTCGCTAATCGTTAGATAGCTTTGTTTATTTATTCGCTTGTTACGCAACCACTTTACGAAACGTAAGAGCCACCCGACTCTAGTTGTAACGCGATGTAATGACTCACACTCATTTAATAATCTTAAAATTAAATTGTCTTTTGTACGATCTAAGGCTGTATTTACACTAATCTTTTTGACGTCAATGAAGGGAGATTGGTATGTCTTTGTACCAAGTCGATTATCGTCAAACTTCTGAAGCCATGTAGGGCCTTTCCACCACAACGAGTGATCCGCTAGCTGGGTAACACTCAGCCCTCTTGTCGCACAGTCGGCGGCGTTTTCTTCTGAACGCACATGATGCCATTTCGTCGCTGGAATTACTTTAAGGATGGACATTACTCTGTTGGCTACAAATGGTTTCCACTTATTGACACCACCGTGTATCCATCCCAGAACAATCATTGAATCGGTCCAGGCAAACATGTCTATGTGCTTTTCAGAGAATGTACTTAAGACCCTTTCCATCAGCCGAGACAAGAGTAGAGCCCCTGATAGCTCCAGTCTCGGTAAACTGAGCTTGTTTTTGACTGGTGCCAGCTTCGTTTTGGCGGCGACCAGTCTCAATGTGTACTCACCCCCTTCATTAATGGTTACCATATAGATGACGCATGCGTAAGCTTTTTCTGACGCATCACAAAATCCGTGTATTTGAAAACCATTATTTTTATTTCCTAAATGTCTAGGTATTTCTAGTTGATGTAGGTTTTGGAAGTCTGTTTTCAATAGATGCCATTCTCTGGTAAAGTCCTCGTTTAATGGTTCATCCCAAACATTTATAACTTCTAACCATGTTCTCTGAAATAAAAGTTTCGCTTTAATCGTAAGCGGTGAAATCCAACCTAATGGATCAAATATCTTGGAAATATGAGATAATAACCGTCGTTTCGTTAACTTCTCATCATCCTTTATTTCTGTAAACTTATCTTGATATGTAAATGTATCCGTGCTTGGCTTCCAGCTAATTCCGAGAGTTTTCTTGGAATCTCCGCTCTTGAAATGAAGTGGAGATTCTTTACTTTCTTCCGGTAAATCCTTGGTGAGCTTCGGTGTGTTACTCGACCACTTCCGTATATTCATTCCGCATTCACTCAAAATAGAAATTATTTGTTGTTGCATGTCTCGAGTTCCGTCAATCGTTTCACCTCCTTCTAGTAAATCATCCATATAAAAGGACTCCTGTAACGGCCTTATCGCTAAAGGATATTTATTCGTCTTACTATAGTCCCTCGCGATTTGTGTAAGGGTCCTCATGGCAAGGTACGGCGCCGATTTTGTACCATACGTTAGGGTCGTAAGGGAATACACGCCGATTGGTTCCTGCGATGACGGTCTCCAGACGATACTCTGCAACGATTGATCAGCCTCTCGTACAAAAATGGTCCTAAACATTTTTTCTATATCCGCGGTTATGACGTACTTATGATGACGCCAAGTCAGGATAAGAGTTTGTAGGTCCTTTTGCAAATTAGGACCCCGCTCCATTAGGTCATTAAGGCTTTTTCCGGTAGACGTTTTTGATGATGCATTAAAAACAACACGTAGTTTAGTTGTCGTTGAGTCAGCTCTAAAAACTCCGTGATGCGGCAGATAGCACGAATTTATATTGTTGTTTTGCACACGTTTCATGTGCCCTAATTCCTCATAATCACGCATGAATTTTTTGTAACTTTCAGCGAATGCCTCGTTGTTCGCGAGTTTATGCTCTATATTATGAAATTGCGCAATAGCCTTTCCCTTCGATGATCCTAGGTCCCGCTCAAAATAAGGTTTCATCGGTATTGCAACCTCATAACTACCATTAGCTAATCGCTTTGTCGTAGCTTGGTAGAGGTCTTCACAATACCTATCTGACACACTAAGGTCAGAATCGACTTCGCTTATTTCCTCCAGTTCCCAGTACCGAGAAAGCTCTGGCATATTATTTAAAACAGCGTTACATTTGAAATTTCTTAAGCAACCTGATAAAACCCACCCTAACCGTGTTTGCTGGGCTATGGGGCTTCCAGGTGGTCCCTTAATGAGTCCACCCATTAAAATCTCCGAATATACACTAGCGTCTAGTAGGAGATCGATTGGATTTGATATGTTGTAGTCCGGGTCCCCTAACTGTATATGCTCAAGATGTGCCCATGTCCGTTTTGGGAACGACACATTAGGCAAATTATTTACAACTCGCGGAATTATTAGTGCCCGAGTGACAAACTTAAATTCACCATATATCGACTCAGCGTCGATCGAAACGATCCCCCTGCTTAACTTAGATCCCTCACCTATCCCACTGATAGAAGCGTTATAGCTTTTCCTAGGCAGCCCCAATAGCTGAACTGCATTCTCGGATATCAGCGAAATTTGAGATCCTTGGTCTAGTAACGCCCTCAATGTGACGTAGGTCCCATGAACGGACCTTACCCTAAGGGATACTGTTGCTAGTAATATTTCCTCCCCTCCGGTGGCCACGTGATTTGCCATATGATCCTTATTCATTGACGGTAAACGCTCTGTTGACGGTAAATTTTTCCTTATTCCTGAGGAGAGACTGGAATGGCCTAATACCCTAAATGCGTCATGCAGCATTGAATTATGTTTACCCTGACAAGCTCTACATACGCGTGTCGAACGGCACTGACCGACTTCATGCGGAAGTAGGCAGTTTTGGCACATACCTAACTTCGTCACCGCACTTAGTTTTTCATCGGAATTTAACATTATAAAATCATTGCATTGATAAATTCTGTGATTACCTTTGCAATATGAGCATGTTAAAGTGCAAGCCGCAGCACTAAATCCGCGCTCGCCTGACTTTACATGATTAAAATTATTATGGTTTCTATTAGGAAACGGCTTCCTTGGAATAAAACTACTATTACCGTTCGTCCGAGAGGAATTAAATTTTGTGGGCTGTGGCAGCGCTTTCTTATCCTTCTCTCTCATGGCTAGTGGCTCTAATGAGATAAACTTGTTTTCTAAAAAGTCCATAAGCTCTTTAAGCGTAGGAATTTCTCGCGGCGCTTTGCGAGTTTCTCTGAATTCAACTAATGTTTCGGGGTCGAGCTTTTCACAAATAAGATGGGCTAAAATGGGCCCCCATGTGGTTGTGTCGATCCCGAGATTCTTTATAGCGTGAATGTTTTCCATGGAGGTGTCATATATACGTTTTAAATCTTTAGACGATTGCTTGGCGGCGCTAGACTGGTTTAAGAACAATTCAATATGCTTTGTAAACAACACTTGAGGGTTATTGTACCTGTGGTTTAAGAGCTCCCACGCAGTCTCGTAATTGACGGCTGAAATGTGGAGATGCTGGATGAGCCGTTCTGGCTCCCCCCTTAGTTTACCCTTCAAATGCTGCATTTTCTGGCAGTTAGTTAACAGATGACTGTTATGAATGCTCTCGGAGAAAAGATCTAAAAATGCCGGCCATTGAGTATAGTTACCCGAAAACGTCGGTACTTCCAGCTTCGGAGTTGACTGATGAAGATGTACATAGGACTCTCGTTTCTCGTTCAAGGCTCTCGTTATAGTATTAAAGGATTCCTCGTAGTAGTAAAATTCATCCTGGTATTCCACATCCGATCCTGCCAGAATAGTCTCTATCCGATGCTGGTAGGATTCTATCTCCTCCCATTTCTTTTGCACACGCTTCAATTTCTCCTCAAGCTCCCAGTCTGCCCTAATGTTCTCTACCTCAAAGCTGTTTGTGTAGCGACTAAATGATCTAAAGAGTGTGCCTTGACTCTTCTGCAACTCAGCGGCTTGTTCCGCTGGACTCGGCGAGGGTAAGTTAATTGACATTGACGGTGCGGTGGACGTACCTGGTGGATTATTCTCCGCTGCTAGACAGGACGATATCCGCTCCCGAACAGTTTCGTAATAACTTCTGGATTTTTCATATTGGTTATCAACGAAATATACATGATCTAATTTTCCGTAACTGACGAGCTTCTCGTGATTTAGTTTAAACTCTGCCCAGTGTTGGTCTAACCTATTTAAACGTTCCTCAATGTACTGTATTGTCTTACGGCTCTCCGAATCCTTACTGAAGTTCCTCTCAATAACCTTTATAGCTGCGAGGTGCCCTTCTAGGTTCTGCAGTAAACTCTCCATGGTTATAATATATATAGAAAGATCTTACTTGGTTTCGCAGGATACTTTCCGGTGTCCCAATTGTCACTGAATGTAACACTGCTACGTGAAACGCGACGTAGACTCTCAAGCTAATGATTTCAGTTCAGTTAGCGCTACTGCGGATTTATACTGAACCCAGCAAGTAGAACTGAACGAAACACAATACACTATTACAGTTCAGTTAGCGCTACTGCGGATTTATACTGAACCCAGCAAGTAGAACTAAACGAAACACAATATACTACGGTGAAACGCGGCACGGCGTAGTATATCTTATAGGATAACGATAGTCACGGCCGTTATCCTCTTGTCCTTCGATAGACAGTGAGCGCGACTTCGGATTTATACAAGAGATCCGGTTCGAAGAATGTTAGAGGTACCGTAAATGATAACTCCAACGGTGTTGAATCGCAACTGCCTTTATTATTAAAACTTATTACTAACGATAGATTCATACGGAAATTACAAAGCACGTATCTATCGAAGATACGCGCTTATTGCAAACATCATGATCTCACGTAATTAAGTCATGCATACATCTAGGTTTTTGGAGTAAGCTGGCTGCTCTTACTTCCTGGTAAAAAAGGTACAATCTTATATGATATTATTACAATATAAACTAGGTATATAAATTATAGATGTAAACACATTGTACTTCGTACACATAATCATTAATTACACTTTTAACTAGCACTAAGTTAACTATAAGAAATATTGTAAGTATTTCATTTGTAATGTAAGTGAAATTTGATTGTTCTTATGAGAATAAACTCTTTAAACCTATAATTTGTAAGGATAATTCTCATTTAGATAAGTTGACGTACCATTTAATGTTTCACCCGGCTTATGCGGTTTCTCGTGTTCATGCAGCGTAAAGGTAGACGGTTTGTTCCTGGCGCCGGGCGGGCGGTAGGCCCCCGTGGCCTTCGGAGTGGAGTCCTCGATGCCTCGGGGCGCGGCGCGGGACAGCTCCGTCTTGGCGAAGGCGCCGGGCTGCCAGGAGATAGCCAGCAGGTTCTCCTTCTCGGGGCACACGTGTTTGTGCATCAGAACGCCCGTGTAGTGCCAGATTTTGTAGCTGAAACAATTTGTTTACGTTATCACTTTTGAAATGTATTATCTAACAGACACATCAGCCTATGGCTGCCTGTCTATAAATAAATAATAATAATTATTATTATTTTGTTAATAATAATTATTATTATTTTGAAGCAGCGGGCGAAAGTCGAAGATTTTCGTCTCAGAACAACAATTTGTACGACCTGCAAATATTTGTGCCGAGTGTCTGGATATATAAAAAAATCTGTATATTATAAGTATATCATAAATCTAGCACCTGTTACACTAGCTTCAAGCTTATTTATTATATCTAGGTACGATACCTAGCATGTTAAGCTATGTTATAATTTATTTGGTATATTTATTACAAGATACCATGGGGGCTTGCATCGCGCTCTGCATATGACCGTACACAATCAGCAATGTTTTAAAACTAACAACTCTACTTGTATTTTTGTGTGCTACTAACAACATATGGAAGAAGTTGTCCAAAATAAACCAATTTTATTTTATTTATTTTTATTTAATGTGGAGAAAGAAGGAGTGTGGCTGAAGAAACTTACCCATTGGCGACCGTAAGCCGCGGATAAGTAGTGGCGGTGAGGAAAGTCTCCCCGCGCGGGTCCCACTGCAGGTAGGTGGAGTCGGGCGCGGCGCACGAGCCCAGCCTCTTGTACCCGCGCACGTCCCACACCTCGATGTGGCCGGCCGCGATGTTGCCGAAACCGCCCAGAAGGACATGTGTATAGGTGTTAAGGAATTTATATCAAACTATGGTTGGTAAGGAGCTTTTGAGTACTCAGAGTATTGTGAAGCTTAGAGCTGTTAACAGCGCCTCTAGTGTCTAAAGAGGGAAAACATAATTTTCCAGTAGACATAATATATATTCTATGAAGTATATCAGAAATCTAGCACCTGTTACACAAGCTTAGAGCTGATAACGGGGCTAGATGTCGCTGTGTGTATTGTCCAGCAATATTTTTTTAGGGGTTTTTTATTTCAGGTCGCGTCCGTCCGTAATAAATGGAAATCATTAGGGAGGCCTATGTACAGCAGTGGGCGTCCAACGGCTGACATGATGATGATGATGTTTTTTATTTATTGTAAAAGGATATGAGTCCCTTCAGGCGGGAAGTAGATGGAGTTCCACGCGCCGGTGCCGAACTCGAACAGCGGCTCGCACTTGGCGTTGAAGACGGTCGCCTTGGCGGGCGCGTGCCCGTACACCGCCACCCACTCGTTCCAGTTGCCCGGGTTCCACGATATCGCGTGGATCGGACCCTCTTTACCTGAAATATAATAAATAGATTTTAAGATTTATGTCATTTACTTACATAAAATTCTAAAGATCACTTAGACAAGTCAATAAATACAATACTTACATAAGGTCAAATACCATGATTTATTATTACCTAAATTTCTATATATTTTTCTGTGCGTATTAGTTTCTAATTTTTTTTTCATGGCAAATAAAATATTTCATTTTCATGTTTAAGCTTCCTAGCACTGTTTCAAGTACCATTATTTATGGAGTGACTTTTATTAAATGTAAAAAACAGTTTGACAAGTTACAATGAATTTATTTATAAATTCTAGATTTAGAGCAGTTCATTTTAAATTAACTGAACTGCATTTAAATCTTACATAGAATACTTTTGAAATGATAAACTTACTAAATGTAACATTGCCTCCATTTCCTTTGACATCGCCATAGGAAAGTGACTGCTTGCCATAGTATGAACCACCTGTTTTGTCAACCTAAAAACAAAAAACAATAAATCGTTTTGTGCAATAAATCATCATCATAATCATCACTCCTATTTACGTTTCCACTGCTGGGACACAGGGACTTCTCTTGACGAGAGAGATAAGATTATTAGGCATTAATAAACCATGTTGGCCAAGTGCGGATTGTTGAAACTTTTCAAAGTTCTCAGAAAATGCCAGTTTCCTCAAGGTCTTTTCCTTCACCGTTGGTTTTCAAAGCCCACATAATTTTTTCTAAAAGGAAAATCCAAAGGTGCGCGTCGGGTTTTGAGCCCACGATCTTCGGGTTGAAATTCGAGTGTGCTCCCACTTAGCCAACGCGGCTCCAGTCAATAATAAATAATTAACTTACATCAGTCTGTGTCAGCGCGAATACATTAGTGCCGCGTCTGTTCCAGTGGAACGTAGCCTTGTCAGCCTGGAAGGACGACCTGCTGACGACAGCCTGCGCTATGTTCAACTCAGGGTACTTGAGCACTCGCCAGAACGACGGCTGACCTTGCTTACCTATAAAAGATATAATAATAAGAATAAAACTGTGATATTTAGGCAACATAAGTGTGGAGTGCCATGTTGGCTAAGTGGGAGCACACTCGACTTTCATTCCGAAGGTCGTGGGTTCAAACCCCGCCGCGCACCTCTGATTTTTCTTCTCGGAAAATTATGTGTGCTTTAAAAACACGTGCTCTAACGGTGAAGGCAAACATCGTGAGGAAACCGGCATGTTCTGAGAACTTTGAAAAGTTTGAAGGACATGTGTCATTCACCAACCCGCACTTGGCCAGCGTGGTGAATTAAGGCCTAATCTCTCTCGTCAAGAGAGAAGTCCCTGTGTCCCAGCAGTGGGAACGTAAATAGGGGTGTTATGAAGTGTGGTGAAAGTACAAGAGCTTACTCCTCCAGATAGATTTAAAGATTTATGTCATTTATTTCCATAAAATCCTAAAGATCACTTGGACAAGTAAAAACTTATCTTGATACAGAAACATGGAGTTTCAACTTATGTGAGTAATTACTGTTGTAGTGGGGCATAATATGGGTTGCAATGGTGGCGAACTTTATGTCCTATTCAGAATGCACACCTGTAGTCTTAATGAGTCATCATCAACATCATTATTATTTCAGCTATTGGACGTCCTTTGCTGGACATAGGCCTCCATAATATGATTTTCAGTATTTACAGTCGGATGCGGCCTGCATCCACTGTTAACCAGCTGCTTTCACCAGGTCATCTAACCACCTTGTGGTTGGTGGACTTCCGACTGCATTTTCCGTTCCGTGGTCTCCACTCAGGAACATTTCAGCCCCATCTTAATGAGTCTCATTCTAATTAGGTGGTCTTAAATTAAATACTGTTGTAAAATTCTGTGGATAAAACTAAGTTGTGAAGTTATAATAAAATAACTTACCCAATGTAAACACAGATAGGTAATAAGTTGGCGCAGGACTAGGTGACACACTGAATGATTTCAGATTATCTGCCTGAATGTAAGAGGTGTAACGGTCCAAATTGCCATCCTCATGTATCAGCACTCTGTTATTCATTTGGATTGTAAACAGCTTTTCATCAGATGTCCATCTCGGCTCCCTAAATTAAAAGGAAGAAATGTTGTTATAATCTCGAAAGTTTTTTATCTATATAACTTTTTCATGTTAAAACAGGTTTATGGATTTCCCTGGAAAAAAGTGTTGCTTACTAAAAGCAATATGTAGACTAAATAGTTAAAATTATATAAAAACAACCATTTCATAATAAGTAACAATAAAAAAAACTAATTCAAATGTTGCTTAACTACATTTTAAACATTGTGATATATTCCATACCATCCAGTTTGGTTTTTCTGGGTGAAAGATCCAACTAGTTGTCCATCAGCTGCTCTATAAACATGAAGATTTGGTTTACCCTGAAAACATTATAAACCATTAAAACATTTAAGTACTTTCATCTTAGCTTCAATTCTTGTAATTTATTTTCTGATATCACATGAACTATCAATTGGTTAACCATGCTACAAAGCTGCAAATCTTCTCTCTCCAAGGCATTGCATATTCAATACCTTACAATTGAGGCATTCCTAAACTAGACTTAAGTATGAGAGCCTCAAGTGAGGCTTTAGAAATTAATTCGTAAATCGGTCTCCAGAGTGAGGTAATTGATCTGCCAGACTACTTACCTGAGGATTATCTTTGTTCATCATAAACATTTCCCAGATAGTAAGATATGTGTCCAGTGGTGAGAAAAACATATCCTTGATGTTCCCATTTATTGTGGCTGACACAGACCAGTCGGAGCATTTTACCACTTCCACTCTGAAATAATTTTGTAACTAAAATTAAAATAAATTAGGTACCTAAATTTTATGATAAGATTCTCATCTCTAAATTTTATGTATAGAGTCCCTTATGTGAATGATAATTAGATGAATGATGAATTCACGTATATTTTTATTATTATTTAGAGGTCTGAATTGGATAGCAATAATTTATTGTACTTACTTCTTATCAGTCCTGAATGCTAAGTAGGCCCCTTTAGGGCTGTAGATAATGCTACGCACATTTGTAGTAGTTTCATCTCTGAGAACTTTTTGTACAAAGGGCTCCTTGGATTCAATAAGGAAGATATTTTTGCTAGTAAGTCCTGCAAAATATACGGTAAATTATAACCTAACCGTAGGTTAAGATTTTGAACAGATGAATGCAACTATATAAAAATACCTGCTATATGAGGGGACGTCATATTGAATTTAATTTCACAATCAACTTCGAAATTACAATATTAAAAGCATTTTAAATCCTATCTTTGTTTTCTTCCTTTCCTATCACACGCGTAAGACTGACATATTTCAGACACGACACTTGACATGAATGACAAATTGACATGACAATGCTTTTCTTCAGTTTTCTTCTTCTTCTTCTTCTTTTATTATGGCGAACGTGACTGGCAATTGTAATTATGCCGTCAACCGCCAATGTCAAGACAATGCTTTTCAAGGATTGACACAATGAAGTATTCTTCTTCTTTTATTTTTGGCGAAAGTGACTAGCCATTGGATTCTTTATTCTGAGGATTTACATCACACAAGTAACAACTTTCAAAGCTGAACGCAAAAAAGCAACTTACAAAGATACAAATCTAATCAAAAAAATCTAGTTTCTAAATCAAAAAAACACGTGACACTGAAAATATTATCGTCCGATTAATAATAAATAGTAAAATCATTGTGTCCAGCCAATTATTTTACGACCAGGTAATTGATGTACAGACGAAGCAAACGCCGTTATTATTTTATTGGCTATGTGTTACTGTGTGAATTGTCCAGCAATATTTAATTATTTGTTTTTATTTGCTTTGTTTTCTTAAAGACAATAATCACCCGTAGTGTCCAATTTTAAAACTACAACTTAAGTCGCGCAGTGGCGTAGATCCGCGACCGTTGCGACTCAAGAGGAGATTGGGGAATCGAAGCTGCTGCAGCTGCAGCCTCGATTCCCGCCGATAAAAATGACAAATATATTCAGACCTGAAAAATTTGTCCCGGGTGAGAATAGTAAGAGACAAAATTCACCCAGAATTTAAATTCAACATTAAGTCTACGATTTTCTTGGCTGGACATTACCTGGCTGTACAATACCGGCAGCCGCTATCTAAAAAAACTTAGATAAAAAAATTGGTCAATAACAAAAAATAAAATGGCGCTGCTGTGTTGTGAAATTTAGACAAGACAGTAGAATACGGTCAATTCGGGATTAAAATTCCTGTACAACGAAAGATTTGCTTTTAATGTGGTGTTCTGATAGTTTATTCAATGTTCAGCAGTAAATTTCAATTGCAAAAAAGGACTCCAGTTAATGGAACAGATCGTGAAAATTACCTTTCTTTGCTAGTTGATGAATATTTGCATTCAACTTCGTATGGTAAATAATTTATTGATCTACCTCTTGTAGCTTTAATCAATTATTATGAGTAGGCATATTGTTTTTGTGTAAAAGCATTGATGTAATTTTTATTCAATAATATACCATGTATTTTCATATAATTGCTTGTAATGTTGTTTTTTCCACCTTATTTCAGATGCTAAGTCTCAAGTGCTAGCGAATCTAGCAAATTTTTCATACGATCCTATAAATTACGGGTTTATCAGAGATGTTGGAGTCCTCGATATATTCTTACATGTTCTGAAATCAGATTCTGATGAGAAAATTCTGCACTTTGCTATTGCTGGAATATGCAACTTGTGCCTTGGTTAGTACCTATTTCAAAAATTTGGTGGATTCAAATAGACATTCATAGTCATACCATAAATCATCATAATCTTTACAAAGTTATTATTATAAAAAAATTAACTTATATTATAATGCTGAAGAGTTTCTATTTATTATTTATTTATTTTAGTCCAGTAATATATTTATTTATTTACAGATAGCGAGAATGTCCAGTACATTGTTGAAAAATCAGGATTAAGACTCATAATAGCATTATTGAAGAGCAAAAATACAGATATTTTGATTGAGTCAATTACTACATTATTATATCTTTATAATAATGAAACAGATTCTGAAATAAATACCTGTGATGTGAAGCAAGATATAATAAATCTTCAGGGATCACCTGACAAAAGAATCAAAAATTTAGCTACAATATTCTTACAAGATGTATTCAACAGTAGCTAAGTATAAATAGATAACAAGCTATTTATACTTTTGAGTACAAAATGAGTAAAATGCTGTCAAATCGGTTTCCCTACATAGTAGTTAACAATAAAAACTACCAAAAGATATGCAAAATACATACAACAACATTCAGTAGCAATGCATACAAAGCCGGTGATAAAATAAGGATTCAGAAAACTCTTACACAGAAAGATTTGGATTCATTCTCAAATCTTACAAGTGACCATAATTATCTACATCAAAATAATGGGAACAAGAGACCTATTGTGCACGGCGCTCTTCTGAATGGGTTAGTAGCAGGGCTCATTGGGACACACTTGCCCGGACCAGGCACAGTGCTTGTGTCTCAAACCATGAAATTCCCTAACAAATGCTTTGTTGGTGAAAAACTAACTATAAGTGTGGAGCTGGTAGATGTTAGGAAAATTCTCAAAGTGAAATTTTTCTGCATCGTTGAAGAGGAAAAGAAGGTTGTTTTTGAAGGTGAGGCTAAACTTATGTTGGCCAAAGACTGTTAGAGAATAATTTCAAGAGATAATAATTTATTTTTATCTATAAGGCTATAATAGGCTTAAGAAATTTTAGATTGTCCTCATTTTAATAGGTATTAACAGCCACACTCACAAATGAGTTAACTGAGTTTCACAGTTACTTAGTGACATTATACATATAGACAGGAAGAGCTAATGATGTTTAGCACTCACTGGCATCTGTGTGTACTGAGTATGTATTTTTAAAATGAAATAACTATTTTAGTCTTATGTTCTATCACATTGTGCCAATCAATTAACAAATTAACTTTCAATACTAATTAACTTAAAGTACAATTTAGCTATAAATAATGTAAGTAGAAATCTCGTAAAGTATATACCTACATAATAAGTAAGTAAAACTTTAAACTTTTTGTAAATTTCTCTAGAGCTGCTATATTAATTTTAGTAGATTCTCTGTCCATTAATTGTATTTATTATAAAGTCAGTGTTTCACCATGTTATGAACCACAATATCAGAAATAATTGTTATGTCAATTACCAAACCTAATTAACTCGATGTGCCATTACAATTATTGGTGAAACAGGCTTTTTGTTAAGACTGATAGTCTTTAATATGTAACTTCGTAAGAATGTTTTAAAACATGTAGTAACTACTTACTCCTGTATTCATCAACAAAATCTTAGTATGAAATTGGCAAACAATAGACAATATAGTATGTCTGTATGATTGCATAAATCTGTTTAATATTCAACTGGTAAGGTTAAAAATGCTCATAATAAGTTTTGTTAATATCTTTGGATTTAAGGTGCAAGCAATAATATTTGATATGGTAGTTATTGCATATTTTTGGCTTTTTAAATTTTGTTGTTATTTGCATTTGTTTTTTGTTATGTCATATTAAATGTGATTAATGTATTTTCATTTTCATGATTTATTTTATTTTAAAACCACAATTTTAATGATTCTCATGATTAAGAATTATGTTTTCTTTGCTCCCTATTCATTCACTATGTGAGTATAATAATAATAATAAACAGCCTTGCAACAATTGCAACAAAGATTAATATTCAATTTTTAGATTATAATTGTTATATGTATAGTCTATCTACATAGATTTCATTATTACAACTTAGTAAATAGTGTTAGACTATTAAAATTTTATTTTTAGATTGCTAGACCAGCTTGTAGGTACCTATAGATTTAAAATAATTAATAAGAAAGGCTGTGAGGTCATAATTAAATTTAAGGCATAGTATAAGTTTAGATTCCATCCTACATAGTTTAAATAGGTAATGATTCTCTAATTACAATTTGTAATTTCTCAGTAGATACTTATTAAAATTTGTCTGTTTAACTAGAATGAATGCCACATTTTATTCCTATTTTGATTTAAATTAAAATATAGGTATAGTTTTTAAAAATAATATACTTAGTTAGTAGTTTATCCTAAAAATTTAAGATTTTGGTAAATGGATAAAGCGCATCGAAATCTGCATTGAATTTTCTGTAGGTACCTACTCTTTTCCGAAACTATTCGAACACTAAAAACATAAAAATATGTTTAGGAAATAATCAGTTTGCCATAAAGTAATTTGATACTTGTTTGATACCGATTATACTGACATAAATATTAGGATCTGATTAACAGACTCCTTGAACTAATCTCAAAAAGTACCTAATAGCTGTTTTCAATATGCATGAAAATAATTATGTTTTTAAGTGCCTTTCTCACTTGCCTAGAACAATCATAAAAAAAACCGTAGAAAAAATGCACTCATAAGAGCTCTTAGAGACTCAGGTTTTTATACGCCTTTATCTAAAGCATGAAGATCTTTCAGAAATACTCAATCTACTATCGGTAAAATCGAATCACGTATCAATACAGTCTCTTATATCAAGCAGTTCGCGAAAGAATTCAATAACAATTTTCTCAGCACGTGCCTACTTCAGAAGTGGCTGAGTCAGCCTATTATTCAGAAGTTTATAAAGACTCTGTTAACCATAATCCTTACCCCAGTTTATCAACCACGCCGGTAACGGAACTTAGGATATCGTGATCTAAACTTTGGTAAGTTTTTATTCCTTTTACTGTAAATACTTGCCAAATTAAATTACCTACTAAACTAGACGATGGGCAGCAGCTATGTTCTCCGCGTACTATAACTAACAATACATTAATTTATTTATTGATTATGATAATGATTCCGCGAAGATTTTATCATTTATTTCCATAAAATATTTAAGATAACTTGGATAAATAAGTCAATAGATACAAAGTAGGTACAATTAGTACAATCATTAGATAAATTAAAACCTACCTAAAATGGGCTACCTATATATGTTTCTTTTTGCGTCTGTCTGATAGATGTGTAACTAAATAGATCTGTGTGATAGATGTAAAAACCTAGTTAGTCCATTAATTTTATATCAGATTATTTCGAGTAAGTGGCTGAGATTATTTTTTCAGATCATGCGAGCCTTAGAGCTGTTTCTATTAACGGCCATGTTGCTGCTTGCTGGAGTCACGGAGAGCAGGCGGAGTCGGCTGCTGAAGCGAGAGGAGCAGTATGATTCTACAGAAGATATTGAAATCGAGGAAGGGGATTATGAAGATGTGAGTTTTAAATTTTTTATTTTAGTCATAGTCATAGTCTTATGACTATTCCATCATTTATTTCCATTGTTTGTATTACACAAATCTTAGACAGGTCAATAATAAAAAATATAAAATGTCATGCTTACATATAAATAAAATGTGAAACACCATAGTTCAAAATATTGTAATTTAATCCCTACTTAGTGTACCTTTTTAATAACCTTTAGACATGAAACAGAATTTTGTGCGATTTCCAAAAGTTTAGATTGACTTAATTTCGACTCAACAAGCCACCAAAAAATCTCAGTTAAGTGAGAACAAATAGTCTCGTGGTAAGCTCAAAGCATAGATATATTTTATCTGTTTGACGTTTTCTAATCAGAAAGATTTCAATCTTCTGATCCCGGTAGGCTTAAAATCATTCTTAGATTAGAAAATCTAGCCGATTTTCTTCCTAAAATTATCATTCCTAAAATTAACATTGTTGTCAATGAACTTGTTAAACTTTGGAAACTTGAATTCTTGAAACGTCGCAAAGAAAAATACATATATAACACGCGTTAAGAACCCGCTGTGAACTTGTTAATTATTCCTACATTATCTTGATTTCCAGGTGGATCCTTGTCAGTGCGGAGTGTTTATGTCGCAACAGGTGGGGCTGCGAGAGGGCCGCCGCGGACGACCGAGGGGTCCTCCACAGGGCGAGCCCGTGGTGACCTACGACACGGACGCACCCAGTCTGCCCTGCGGCAATAGCGGCAACAAGCACTGCATCAGCAAGTGTTTAGATGTGGTAAGTGGTGACCTTTTATGCAGTGTGCCCTAAGAAAATTATTAGGTACCTACCACCATAGTTATTCTAACCGTGGTGGAAGAAGAGCAGTCGTTCTGGTGAATTTCACCATTGACCGCAAGTATGCGGCCCATTTAATGAAAAGCGGTTACCGCAGCCCTGGTAGAGAGGTTGCGAGGGAAATGCTTCGGAGACTCCGCGACTCTCAAGTCCGATAAAAGTAAACAAGCAACATTTTTACAAAGACACAGAGCAGGGATCGTTTAAAATAATATCTTCCTAATAGTACCTACTTATCCGTAGACCATAGATAGACGTCCTAAAGAATTATTGTAATCCCCAGATCCTGAAATACCTGCCCAAAGCTGGCCCGGTGATATGCGGCGCGGTAGAGCGCGACATCCACAGGGAGAAGGCGTTTCTGTTCATCAGGAACTGCGGCGGCGACTGGGTGCCGACCAGCTTCTCAGCGGGGAAGGAATTCTGCTGCACGGACGGAGAACACCATAAATGTTAATTGGCTTTTGTTTGTTGTTTCTTTTATCCTTACTTCTTCTAACTAACCTTATGTTTAATATGTAATGCTGTGCAGTGTACGGTTTAAGAATAGAACCACAGATCCTCAAATAACTAGGATTTAAACAGTAGGTTAGAAAGTACAGACTTAAAAATTCAAAGATTAGAGTATATAGTGAATAGTAAGTTTATATAATATAGTATGTACCTACCACATACCATCAAATAGGTACGAGATGGCATGTTACCACCACAAGGCCCCTCAAACCTCTGCGCCTATTGAAAATTTCATAGCAGCCTTGAATGAAAGATGTAGAGCTGAGATACATGACAGCATCTAAAAATGTGAGATAAAATATATCTAAGAGATACAATTGCACAAACAACCCTATTAAATTCCTACTGCTGAGAGTCAGGGACTTATTTCTTGGCGGGAGAGATTATATTGTTTCTGTTGATGTTTTAACATCGTCTTAGTTTCATAATCTATAAAAAAAGTCAGGTAAGATAGTTATTTTAAATATAACGCCTTTTACCTGAATTTATTTTAAGAAGATCTATAACAAATGCTATAAAGTATGTCATGAGCGTTTTATCTACCAACTAGATTGCTATTAGGCACCCATAACCAGACCGGTGTGACTGGTCTTTAGGTAATACTGTATCATCGCTGTAGTGGTTAGATACCTATTAAGAAATAACCGGAATTATCGCGATCCTTGTTATAAAATAAGTCTACATTCCAGAATTTCTTTTGATTTTTGGTTGTGATTTATGCATGTGTATTTACGTTCCCACGGCGAGGACACAGGGATTTTCTTTTCTTTTTGACAAATCGGGTCTAATCTCTCTAGATTAGACCCGATTTGTTTATCGAGTTTGTTTCTTTAATTAACGGCCAGTAGAACCTTCTAGATCTTGGAGAATTGGTATAATTATCAAGGTTAGATACCATGCAGGTTGGTGACCGTCTTCTCATGTGTAAAATCTCTTAGATAGTTTCGGTCTAAGGGATATATAAGATTTTTGTGTTATCTATGAAAAATATTACACTGAACAACCAACGGCTAGTTTAGTAATGCCTCTGATTGGTACCACCTACATTTCAAATCCTTTGAAAAGTTGAAGAGAAGGGTAGGTAAGTTCAATAAGGGATCGTAGGAATGTTAGTTCACTGCGCAACTTCCACGAATTTGTAACTAAATAAGGACGTTGCTCTGATTACGACTGACTTAGCACCGATTCCTTCTACTATAAGCAGTTGCATAGTTTTAGTTCATGCAATGCTTGCTATGCAATTAATTTATACGCATGCAAGGATTCATTGCTACTACTTACTACCTACACGGTATAATACACATATTTGCAGATCGTACAAATTTTCATCCCGAGGCGGAAATCGAACCCGTAACCTCTTGCGTCCTTCGCGTTCGCGGTGCCGCGAGGCGGATAGCTAGTTTATTATAAACATAACATATTCCATAATATCTTACGTTACAAAGTAATGCGCACGTGTTTTTGATGATACATCTGTTGGGAATTATTAACCAAACTCTTGATAAGAGAGAATTTACCGTTTTACTAAAAGACCATAATTGAGATGTGGTTAACCTATCTGCTGCAGATGGGTTATTGTTCACACCCAAGAGATTTCCTGGGAATTTTAACAAGGCATTGTTGAAGTTATTAAATCTAATCTAGGAATAATAAGATACAAAAAACATTATTTTTGTTCTATAGATATAGACCTCACGCATTAACGGGTGTGAACTAATTTAATGCAATATTGTGCAAATCTATAAAGAAATATAGAAAATTGTAATGATTTCATAAATCAGCAGTAAGCTACTTAATAATATATGTTACAGTGTGAATTGTCCACTGATATTTATTTATAATCTCGTCATGTATTTTCAAACTGAATAAACGAAAGAATAAACACGACTTCAGTTCGCAAAGGATTTATCGGCTATCGTGAATCGTGCGCAACCTAGGCGCGCCTGGGAGCGCCTTATCCGCTGACCTGGTTTCACCCGATTATGGTGTCAATGAAGTACCCTTATCAAGGACTCGTACAAGACTAGACGAGCGGGATGTGGGGGGAGAGGGGAAGAGAGGGGGGGAGGTGACCCCGATCGCGCAGGGTGAACAACCCCGCCACGTGCCACTTTCTAAAAAGAAACGCGTCGCCCGCGCATCCTTGGACGCTGGATCTTCTAAGATTGAAACGTTTTGCCACCTAGCAACTGGAAATAGATCGCACGTGCTTCGAACGCTGAATTATTAATTAGCAATAAGAATTTAATTAGGATAGGTAGCATTTGCGGATTTTTTTGCTAAAATGCAATTTAACACCATTTAAACGACTCGAGCAGATGAGCCAAGCTTAATTATTATGTAGGTAATTAAAATAAATATGTGATAAATGGTCACAATATATTAAAATATAGGTAGGTACCTATACTCAGTTTAAAGAAGAAAAAATCGCATTTTTAATTTGAAATTAAATAATGAATTTATTTGTAACTCCGAAATCGGACCAAATAACATTACCTAAAAGTTATATAATTTACTTTAAATTTTATTTTATTTTTGTAGATTAATAAGCTAGTGATAAGGCCTAATATTTTTCTCGTTGTGTAAGTAAGTATTTTTGTTTTGTATATGTAAGTATTTCTGGTGTGCAATAGTATATTATATTGTATCAATAATGTCTAACCGAAAATTATACTACATTGCTGTTACACCTCGATGCCTAGGACTACTTAACGTAACGCGTGGGAACCTCTATTTTTAGCGTCAATGTTTGCCTCATAGGACGCCTCGGAGCTCGAAGTGATAGTCTGTTTACACTGTCGAATCCGCAAACGGTCCTCTCTAGTATTTAACTCTACATTTAGCCGGCGCAGAGAGCGTAGCAAGTCGGATAGTCTTACGGCTTTTAAACATCAACTTGAACTTTTAATTTCAACTCAGCATAATGATTATCTCGTAAAATACAAAGATCGCGCGCGCCACAACGGGACTTGTAAATTCGGTCCTTACAATACCTAGCCTAGAGTATCGGGCCCCAAAAACTAGTTTCTGTTCGCAAATTGTGTATCCACGTTTTCTGCTGAGTTTGCTTATGATAATTAATTAAAGGTCAAATTTTTATGATCAGAACACAATGATCAATGTTTAGATTTGATAATAAGCGAAACACAATTTCTATAGATAAAATGTTTTAAATGCGAAAGCTTGTCATTGTTTTTTTACTTTTAATTTGAAACGACTCAACTGATTTGGCAAAAAGATTACAGTCTACTTTATACCACGAAAAACTATCCACCGGTAAATTATGTAACAAGCAAAGCAGCGTAAATAAACAGTAGGTACTACCTATCTAACATAAAACGTTGCAGGTGTCGTCAATATCTTAGATACCTAGATCTTATGACCATCGTTTGCATAATTTGTAAAACCATACGTCGATATAGATAAAGTGCTATAACTTGTACCGGTGTAGGTAGGTAGGTAGGTATAGGTACCACGTTCCCCGAATCATAGCGTGACCCCTGCGCGGGCGCGTCCGCAGCACGTAGTGTCGCGTTATTGTAATGCATTGCGCAATGCCCCCTCCTCCGCCCTCCGATTTCAACAGGACTGTTGCCAGGAGTGCCGTGTGCCGGCCTTTGAATAGGACCATGCTATTTCATTGTACACGGCAAGTGATCATCTTAAAAAACCGTTTTCCTATATGAATATTGTTAAGTAATTAACTTTGTACTTCTAAAGATTCTTCTACATAAATAATTATGAACATTGATTTAAATTAGTTAGGTACCTATCTGTATTAGGTACCTAACTTTAGTTCTATCTATAATACTGATTATTTCCGCGAATTATGGATGCCCTCGATTTAGTTCAATGCATCCTTGTAATTTACTATAAAAGCGAAAGT
The DNA here is from genome assembly GCA_963691955.1 of Chloroclystis v-ata. Classification (NCBI taxonomy): domain Eukaryota; kingdom Metazoa; phylum Arthropoda; class Insecta; order Lepidoptera; family Geometridae; genus Chloroclystis; species Chloroclystis v-ata. The sequence continues at coordinate 13,175,816 of OY829905.1, forward strand.
GTTTATATTGACGATGGATGACTGATAATAGTTTTTGCAAACACTACGAAACGAATTATAACGAAACTTTACAATTATATAACTCAATCTCACATGGGCTACTTACTGTACCTACTGCAGAACCATTTTTTAGCTACGGACTGAAAGCTAGTGATGAAAATGTAATCTGTGTGAAAATAATACCTACTAGCTAATTATTTTCCCTATTTGCGTGCATTTACCTTTTTTATTCTGTGCCTTTAGTTCGACCCTGGTGTATTCGCCCCAAGATCGCTGCCCTCACATCAGGGTATTAATTTCAATGAGTCTTGTGACTGGACTTGGGTTTATAGTGGCTACAATCGTACCAACGCACCCTTATTTGCATTTAAATGTCCGACAACACGAGTTTATTCGGTGCGCTGTCGTTCTGAAATATATTTAAACACCTTATGAGGTTGATTTGATGAACAGGTGGTCACAAATTCAGGCTCAGAAATGTTTTTAAGGAAATCTTTTGGCCTTCTTTTGTTGTTTTGTGTAGTGTAGCATGTTGTGGTGTGGACAATAAATAATTACTCAACATTGATATTTAAAAACATTGCAATTTTATAAATAATTTTTCCAACAAATGCATAAAAACTCACTATAAAATAACATTAGCACAACTTATTGCGCGTCAATGACGTTTTCTTAAATTTATTGGATATAGGAAATTAGTTAATAGCATCCAGGTATTTCAATATTTAACAGAAACTAATCAAGAGGTTCATTGTTGCAATGCTCAATAAAGAGTAATTAACTCGAGTAATTCCAAGCGTTTCCTTTCGTGAGCCGCGGTGCCTATCAGAACGGTGGTTTGTGCGGAAATGTGAGAGTGGTGGTGCCCAGACCATTTACCTATGATAGTAATAGACGTAATGGCCTTCATCTATGGAAAACTGTAAATTGTACGGATGCACTTGCCAGCTCTGAAATACTGACATAAAAATATTAATTCTAAGTAAATAAAGAAGCAGTCTTTTTATTACGATCTTGAAGTAAGCAAAGAGTGCCGCTGAAATTCACACCAAAATGTATCTAAAAATATTTTTATCACACACATTATTATTATAGGTATCTACGCGACATTACAATTGTTAAAAAATTCTACAAAGTACAATACCGAGTAAAATAGTCTACAAAGTTGCTAGATCTAACGAAATCGTGTCGTAGTTGGCAATGAATGCACGTGGATGTTTTCCAGCGCGGGCGGGGACTGCGGGGAGGCGCGGGGCGCGGGGTGCCGCGACACACTTTCTGAAGGGCTCTAAAACTCCGGCTTTTGTGGGCACCTTTATGACCACCTATTCGTAGACCTCTTGATTTATCACAAACAGTTAGATAGTGCTTTGAAAAAGTTTTATGTTTCGAAAGCTGGTGTGGGTGGTGAACATCTCCTTTTACATCCTGGAGTAACATCACTTCACGAACAAGCAACCTATTACTGTGATAGAACTATTACATACATACTTAAACTTCAGTATTGTTTCAATAGAAAATGCGAAAATAGTAATCTCGAGAAATATGCTTTCATGAAAAAGTTAGGTTAACTAAATAGCATAAGTAGATATACCTAACATTTATGTAGGATGTCAAAAAACAATTTATGTAAAATCTTATCTGGAATTACCATTGGTCATTTTGATTCAGTGGGTAGGTACCTCTTCGTCGTAATAATAGTGTACCTACATAATTAGAAGGGTACCTGCGTATCGGGTTGTAATCAAGAATGCATTTACATTTATTATGAGCTCTGCAAGGTCACCCCGCTGGCACTTGGCCATCCTAATCGTAGGACACATTAGCCAGGTTACTTAAACGAAAACATTAACAAATTCTATGACATCTAATTTACCCAAATTGCTCTACCATTGATGTATTTGTATGGACGCCTGAGTTATTTACTCGATTTCAAGCCACTTTATCATAGAGACGGTAAATCTTTATGAAGGTAGGTACCTACTCTAATTATAATACCTATATACCTATAGGTACAGGATATTTTGCTCACAGCAACGGTTAAGTCAAACATAAATTAATGCAAGCACCTTTTGACAAATAGAGACACGTTGAATAGATGACAACTAGACCGCTGTCCTTAAGTTTAATAGCCCTCTAACTATCTCTGTGGTGACCCGCGAGAAGAGCCGTAAAAGGCGTCAGTTTAAAGGAAACCGGTGCCAATTTGAAACAACCTATAAAATGTAAATAGTCGGAGCGTTTACGAACCGTATACCGGCGAGGAACGCAGACAATCTAGTCATAATGTCATCACAATGCGTCGATCATAAAGGAGGGAGGAAATAGGATAACGGTGAGCAGGCGTCGCGTAAGAACATCTCGATATCGCGAACCGTTCCCTGTCTGACAATGTGTCATTATGATCTAACAGCCACCGCTCCCCGCGCGAGCGAAGCCTTCGCGACGCTCGAGAAGTCTCCTCGTCTCCGCTGCCGTGTCTCTTTACAGTGGCTGTTCTAATGGCACTCGATGTCGCCCCGCCCGTTCACAACTTTTTGCTATTGCAAATGGAAACTGCGGTGACAGTGGGGTGAATCGAGGCCGATACACCGACTGCCGTAAGGCACAGGCAATGAAAGATGCGATTAGAAATCATCAATTCTTGATGTCACATTGCAGTTCTCATGCTCTCGGTCCTATCGGATTGCGCAGACGCTTTTTGTGATATAATAGAATACGTTAGAATGACAGGCTCTGCTATCCTACGAGTAAAATAGCGGTTGGTAGAGTAGATGAAACAGACTTATCATACTTTATGCTTATGGATGACAATCTAAAAGTTAACCTTTGTGGTTTTAATAATCTAAGTGAAGACTGAAAGTATGCCAAGATACAAGGAAAAAGCATTGACCAATAGTCCAGGCTTTTGAAACGTCGACAAAGAAAGCAGATAAAAACACAACTAAGCAATCAGAACTTTGATTACACGGCGAGATTGAATTTATTTTGCCAAGATTAGTTATCGTTTCGGTATTCTGAAATTCTAATGTAATTTAATGTTAAGTATAACATAAATTGGTGAACATGCAAGGTTTTATTTATAAAACAACCAAATCACAGCTGCAGGAAAATGTGAAGAAATGAATTTTATGATAACTCTTTTATGATCTTTGAACTCTACGTTTTTATAGTTGGACTATTCGGATTGTATAGTGTGATACCAATTCCTCGAGCGCCTAATGGTCAAAAACAGTCGATGACTTTAACGGAATCACGGAAACATGGAATGCGTTTGCGCAACTCGGCGGGTTCATTCGAGGGGACGATAGATTTTAGGCTGCTCTAATACAACCGGTTGTATCTTGCGAAGTAACATTGATTTTTATATTTTATTTTTCTGTTAGGTGCCTTGTTTGACTATTTGTGCTAATCGGGGTGTTTATAAAACTTGTATAATTTATGTTATGGCTTGTGACTTGCTCTACCTACATTATAGAAGTACATTTTAGGTATGTATAAAAATAACAATCAACCAAATATCTACTTATCTTTTATTAAAACCAATGAAAGTAGAGTTTTTAGGACATTACCTCCCATGCGAATTTTTTAAAACGACAGAATTCCTCAATTAATATCTATACATAATTATTGTAGACTAGACTAAATTATAGACTTGTATACATTTGAGAATACTGCATCGAAAAAAAGCCGATAAAAAGCCAATGACGAACGGAAGCATACAATTAGATAAAGCTATTGATCTACAGGTATTTTTAGTATCGATCGGGCGCACCTCCCCTTCCACCTGCATTATTTCCAGAACATTATCTAAATTGAATTGGACTTGAAAACTGCAGGTATTTGTTTCTCATCTAATGCTTTAGGGGGTGAGCCACCATTTAAATGTTTTTGACCCTGAGACTGAATTAAAATAAATTTACATAATCTATTTTAATCTATGTCCAAGAAACTAGCTCACGACGACTGCCCATCTTTGAAGTATTGTTATTCATTTTGAGTATCATCAGTAGGTAGAAATAGAAAGGCTTATTTGCCCATATTTCCCAATTGTGAAAATTGAGTAGTAAGTATATAGGTTTATCATGAGTATATTAAAGTAGGTACCTACTATGTATTTACCGTCTTGAATATCCTAAGTAACTACCTACTTTTCTTAATTTTGACGAAAAAGTTCCGATTTTTGATTAGCCCAAAGCCCGTTTATGTTCAGATATTGTTTGTGACTACTAGTTCGTTCTCTCCCTTGTGCTGCTGTTCATAATTTAAATTTAAAATTGTCTATGTATCTAGCTCTTGATGTCTCTAGTAATTCGAATTCCAAGGTCTCAATAAGGTTCTATTAGTACAGAATCGCAGCTGGAACGGCAAGCACAGGACACGCGAAGGTCGGTGCCGCCCACTCGCGCCTACCTAGTTAATGATGACACGATGACTCAATGCTCTGCGGGTTTATTTTAAATCTTATAAGTGAATAAAACAACTTTACTGAGAGGCCTCCCGAAATTCATAACACTTGGGGGTTATCTGTGCCGCTACGAAACCAAACTGATAGTTACATTTTACGAAAATAGACTACAGATAAAGCCTCTTTTAGTAATATTATTAAAGCTTTTAATAATACTTTATGTTGTAAATTAATTAATTAAAATTTAATGTTTTTCATGAAGATAACGATTAAAATTTTTATTGACTGAAAGAGTCAATTTTCTGAAAAAGTTTACCTACTCATCATCTAAAATTTTAGATTTCTTCTTAGAAGATATCTACGGCTTGTAGTTTACTCACTTCTCTCTGCATAAGATTCAATAAATATATTTAATCGTGTTTTAATTTCCTTAAATTTAGTTGTAAGGGCCGAGTCGCATCTTCACGCTAGTTAATGCGTTTGTTGTTTTGTAAGGCTGAGAATTGGCACCTTTCCATTTGCCTTTCTAACGGGCAATATTTCGGTAACTTGATTACAGTCGTACCCGTTAACTTTAACTGTGGTAGACTCATCTCAAAAGAGGTAGGTTGTAAAATGAGTATGGCTTTCTTTGGTCACAATTATTGTTTATCTCCTAATAATTTTCTAACCAATCTTTGTTTATTCCTACAAAATAGAAAAATAATTTAACAATTTAAATTCACTGTGCTAAACAATTGTCTGTTTGGATTCTTAATGTAAATTGGCTTCCCTGTTGGTAAAACAGTTTGGGCCACCAATAGATCGGGGACCACCCGGTCAACGATACCAAACGTCGAGTGGCTAATTGCAGCGCATTAACGAGAGCGTGGCCTCAATACGACACCGCGAGCCGCGCCCGCGCCACCCCTAAGGATGCCCATTTCCTTGTAGCTGATTACCGCTCACGGACTAAAAAAGTACAATCATAGTGCTCTCCGGCGCGGAACGCACTGTCCTCATTTGAATACAAACGCAATGCGCGTGCGCACACACCCTTAACTGTACACCAATAAATACCCACGCGCAATTCACGACTTTAAGCTCAACACAAATCAGTCGGAAGTCGCGCAGCCACGGCTCTCAACGTGCCCTCTTTTTGAAGTCGAAAGAAGAGGGACTCTCGCACGCGAGAAAAGGAAGGAGCTACTCCGAGGAGGACGGAGGACGTTAAGGGCATTCACCCCGTACCCCGTGGGTTGCGACTAGCGGCTCTACAAATGATGTACAAGCACATAGATGCCTTTCTCTATTTAGGTGCGCACGAGTTTCGAAATAGTGGCCGTGGAACTTTTTGTTGGGATGTGGATCCTGTTTAGGTTGCGTCAGAGGCCAGAGCATGGCAATAAGTTCGGCTATTGCCGCGAGAATGTCCGCCACAGGTGCCGGCCACCGCCCGCGCCGCTTTGTGCGCCCATCGCAGCCTTTCCAATGACCATCTCTCGTCGCCGAGAGGTGGTCACACTGACTGACTCGCCGAAGCAATGTCGCTGCTTGCTAAACAATTACGTGTTTGTTTACTTTTTAAATCAATCTACACTTCCTCATTTTGTCACGACGCATACCTACGAGAATGTGGCGCTATTTCACTCTTTTAGCATTGGCTATTAGGCGCTACGTGACCACGTGTTTCACTGTAGATACATCCATAACGTTTGTTACGAGTTACGTCATTTCACTTTGATTTTGTGAATTCTATTTTTATAAACTTACCTACATATATTCTTATATGAATTATCTATTATCTATATCGCCTAAACATTAGTCAAGTAGTGACTGAATAGCTGCTGTTTATAATTTTCTTAGGAACATCAAAGTTTTTATTTCAGTTGAATTGCATTGTTATCAACAACTTTTTCCAATTTTATTTTATTCCTATTATAAAAGGAAATAATTTTATCTATAGCTGAAACATTGGATTTTATAACACTTTTTTTTATTGATAAACCCTTGCTTGGCCACAATCTCACCTGCCTGATGGTAAGTATAGTTAGGTTAGAGCACGGTTAGAGTATATCCTGATTTTTTCAAAATGAATGGTCTCTAACGCTTACATTCATTTTACACAGAAAAATACTTTTAGACGACTGTAGGCTAATTATCCCTGTCCTACAAAACTTCTAGTTAATTACTACCTTGAGAATGTAGATTTCTGGAAACCTTTAAAATAAGTTTCTTGATTGCTAGCTCGCAGTAATTGTGTAACTGTTTAGGTATCTATAAACTGTAAGTTTTATCGCTGCAACATAGATTGGCTCCTAAAAGGCACATGAATTGGGGTTTAGTGATATTCTAAATGTATGGACGTAAGCTTTCAAAGGCTGGACTTCAGACAGACTCACGGTAATTATTCTGTCGTAAAATACAGCTAAATAGTTAACGGAGGAATCATTTTATATTTATGATGGATGAAGTCTGCTCTACCGCGAACATTTCGTAGTGAAGTCAGTTTCAGATGCAAGAGTTTTCTTTTGAATCAATTCAGAAAATTTCTAATGCCCGTCAGTTATAGCTTAGCGTTCTTTGAGTCATAAAATTACAGTCTGCCTTTAAATTCTTACTAATGCGTCCTCTTGATAATTTATATTCGTGTCTCTAGTTCATTTCAAATTTAATTTCTAGCGACAGATAAGATGTTGAATCTTCTTTCTTATTGTACCTATGTGCGTTACGAATAGATACTTAAGATCTTTCTAGGTAACGGAATCGATCACAGTAAAGTTCTCATCTCCACAATGCTGTTCTTTATTGTAAAGTAAGAATATCCCAATATAAAGTAGGTATACATTTTAAAATTAAATTAGGTATTTTCTAATTACGGTAGATTCAAGATTAAGGTGGGTGTGGGTAGATATAGGATAGGATATATCACATTAAGTAGATCTTCTGATGGTATTACTAAAGTTGTAATTTATCAGGATTTTGAAATCCAATAGGTAGGTACATCCGAAGGTTAAAAAACTGGCGGCCACGACTACCAATATTGTGCAGGTTTATATCAGTAGTTTTCCAGTTATCGATTTGCGCAGATAAACCAGCCTGCCATGTCCTAGGGTGGGGTTACCCCCCGATCGATGTATCGATAGAACCCGCATCATCGAGTTAATTGACAGGGATGCTCCCCTACCTAGACGTATTTGGTCCGACTTCGATGTAACTGCAATTCGATTTTACCGTCTCTATTTACGTTTAGGCCTCCGCTTTCGAGACAAATGTGTCGGCAAATATTCTGAAGTGTGTGGCTGTTAGCTTTGGAGATCGAAGGTAAGTGCATTATTCATAGTGTTGGCGTATATCGTATTATGACTCGTTGCTATAAATAGGTATATATTTAATTTATCATTATTTTATCTAAAATAAAGTAAGTACCTTTTTTATCTACCTATCTTCTTTGATTTGAATTCGTAATCTTGCTAAAACTCGAGAACTGATGCGCTGATTTTGGTCATGAAATATTTGTAGTAGTCCAGGGAAGGTGAAAATTTCAATCACGCTTTTATAGTTTTGATCTCTACGCCTTTATTCACTGTTTAACGTTTAACTTTGTCTCATTACAAAAATTAAAATCATTTTAAAACTTAAACAAGCTAAGATTTTATCATAAAAATAAACATAGTCGTAAAGAAATGAACAATCTGAGTTATGTTACAACCGAGATTTAATTAGCCGCGCATGTTTCTTCAAATTAAGGTGAGTCGTGGTCAGTCGAACAAAGAAACAGGAGGAAAATAACATCCCGGTCATCCCCCTTGCTCGGCGGCGGAGCCACAGATCAGGGAATAATACCTCCTTTTGAAGTATCACTTGAGAAAAATATAAATCACGTTTGTCTATGGTTTTACTAGCTGGAAAATTGAGTTTTCAAATGGCTTTGTACAAATTTCAAGATTCAAGATGATATAAATTTCTAAATCCAGGCACACGTTTTTGCATACTCGTAGTAAACAATCAGCGTTTTTGTTTAGCTGGTCAGCATTATGAAATGAACTGACATAGATTTGATTTTGTAAACAAAAACGGTATATTACGATGCGTAACTGCGAATTAAAAAGCACGATGAACGCAAATTCGTGAAGCAAATTCACTGTCAATTCGCGATCGATTAAATATATAAATTTTGCTGTTGGTTATTGGGAAAATGTGTCGAAGATCGTAGAAATAGAGTTGTATTTTCAGCGATATCTGGATGTTGTGATTTGGGCTCGTTAGGAGGTACAAAAAGAGCATGTTCCCAGGAATGCCACGTCCCCTTTGCAGGGGCACACAGTCTCAACTCAATCGTGGGAGATTTTCACCACGGGGTTTATATCATTCGTTTTGTTTTGATTGTGTTTGATTTTTATGCTTTTATAGTTTTAAATTAGTTGCTGAGATGATGATGAGGCGTGAATCAGGTTCAGAAAAACATGTTGCTGTAGAAATGTATTATGTAGGTAGGTGCCCAACTACTAGTATTCTAACATTGAAATCATCATAATTATAACATGCTGAAAATTTTATAACTTTGTTTGACACTGAAAACCCGCACATTACAGGAAAATGTTATTTTTCTTAGCTCGGGATCCTTCCTACGAAACATGATTTAATCATTAAAGCCAATAACATAAACATAAATTTATTTAAAAAAAATTGAAATAAGGGCATTCAAGCTCTGGGAAATTCCACCTGAGGTTAGAACCAGCTAAATTCCCATTAAGTCGAGGCATCAGAGCGAATCGGCCGTATGAATGAACTCGCTCCCCATGCTGTAACACGTGAATACGGTAATAACGATGCACCAACCTTGCAAGAGATTTATTTATGAAGACAAGTTGTTAAAGGTTGCCCAAGTTTGGGGTTAAGCGCTAGGCGAACACATTTGCTCTACCACTTTCTTGGTTGGAAGGCTTAGTTTTTATATAAAATTTAATATATTAGAACATATCTATTGAATAAAAATAAATCTACTTATATTATAATTTCACTTAAAAACCTTCCAATTAGCAGCAGACGTGGGTACCTACCTATTATAAAGTTTGATATAAATAGATACAGATATCAATAGTTATGTCCCCATCACTTAATCAGATATTTTATAAAGTTTTCACAGCATTATCTAAGACGTTGCTCATGATGTGTTTGTTGATAAAATAACCGTCCTGTCCCATTTATGACGTGTTTTAAACCAGGCACTTGTCCGTGTCAAACTGATAAGGGTAAGCGACACTTCACCTTATTTGTCCACAACGATATCGGAACCAAGAATAGAAGTTATTCCAATTTATAGTTCTGTTATTCCAAAAGCTATAGGTATGTGAAATGTCTTGTTGAATCTTCAAGCTCGAACAGCTTAGACGATTTTACTCAGTAGGTACCGAACTAAAACTATTTTCAAAGGTACCTAACTAACTATTTATTTTAAAATAAATTTTAATGTCTTTTATTAGAACCATCTATCTCCTGGTCAGCCATTCCTCTGTAACAAAAAAATCATAGATTTCCGATTATCGTTCCTATGCATTATGTTCCATTGAATTATTACAAATCCCCAAAGGATACGTAAATATGTAAATATGTCTGTTTGCGGTTGACGTTCTGGTGCAAAGAGGCACTTGTCAGTTCACACCACCGATATGATAAGAGAAGGGGAGTTACGTCAACCACAAGGGGAGTATTGTGTGGTTTTGTTTTAATATTAATAGCGATAAACTCTGTATCGAGTTTCCGTGGGGGCGTTGCGTTAATCACAACTGAGATGTGTAGGCGATTTGTTCGATACCATCTATGATCGGAGCTAGATTTGGACGTAGAATTATTTATTACTTACTTTCCTTGTCTATTGCTTCAGAAGCAAGCACCTTCGTTTACTCAAGTCTTTTGTAAATAGACCCATTATTTTAAAATAATACTCGTATTTATAACTCTTGACGCACTTTAGTTAGTGAACACTTTACTGAAAATATTCAATTTAGCTTCATAATAAGTTAAGAGTCTCTTGTTACGGTTACTATACAATAGTCTATATTGTAAAATTATTTTTATTATATACAATACGCTAAGACATGGAACAAAAGTAATATACTCTTTTACAGTAAACTTGCGCTATCAAGTGTAGACTTCTACTATAGCAACTGTAGAGTTGGTGAAATCATGATTCTTATACGTTCATCTTTTTTATTAAATTGATCAAGTATTTGGTATAGATCCTATAACTATTTTTTTTAATAGACAGATAAGATTGTCATCATATCATTGGTGGAAGTTATAATTAATGGTATAATTTATAACAATACCTTTATAACTACCACTTTATAATACCTATAAAATATTAGTTAGCTTCATTTGCTGGCCTCTCTGCTTATCGTTTTGCTTTGCTAACAATTGCAAAAATCCATAATCTACCTACTGCATTCGCGTATAATGAGCAACCTTGCAGTTTCAAAGTCATGTTTCGATGCCAATCCATTCATAACTTAAGATTCCCAAGAAATAATTACTTAAGGTTTTAATCGGAAGCGACCAACCCCTATGATTCACCCTCGCTTGTTTTAAATGAGTGGCAATTTAAAAAACAATTTGATGCATTTATTATGCATTTTCCGGTGTCACTAAGGTTGAGTATAGCGTAATTTGTTGAAGTGTTTGATTGTTCTATAGCAGTAAATTCGTTTCAATTTGAGATATGGAGTGCGCGCGGTATGCGGGTGGGGTTGGTTCGTTTGTGTTTTTATTTGAATGCCCAACGAAGGGTGCCTTTGTTTTTTTGTTAGGCTATTAGTATTTATAAAGGGCACGGAGAATACCCATAAATAGCTTAGCATTCTCAGAGAATTCAATCAGAATCAATCCTTTTCTCAGCTTCTCGCTTTGAATTGGAAAATATGAACCAAAATAAGTACAGAAAATCATAATCAAATAAAATAATCGTTTTATATAATAGTTTTGAAATAAATAATTACTATATTAACAATTCTGGTCATTACAAATTGTATTGCTGTTATTGGACATACCTATGCATAAAGGCGTACAAATTGCTAACCACAATTTTCCTTCTTGATTGCTGTATCGAAAAGTGTGTTAGTGATGAGTGAGAAAAAGGAAACAATTTATAAATTATAATAACACATTGGTTTAATGATTATTATTCCTTGATACCTTTACTAGAAAAAAAGAAAACTCGGATATAATAAACTCATAACTCAAGGGGGTTTTTACTTCTCTTGCTTAGCATTATAAATCACTGAACTTTGACGATTGCGTGCAAGAGAACGTTTGTAATGTAATGTATTAAAACAATTATAACATACTTGTTACTACCCTACCCTAACGTCCTGCGGACGAACCTTTTAACATATTTTAAATATTTATTTGAATCAGGGGTGCATCCATGGGAGAGTGATTTCCGTGCTCCAGTACCTTCGACTAGAGGGATTCCAAGGGATTGTAGGGTGCTCCATATTCTGATTTAATTGAGGAAGTCATGTCCGGCCCAATTGTTATTTCATCAAACATTCACGAGGGTTAGAGGGCAATTTCCGAAGGGTATCCGTGAACTTGAAACCCCTAAAGTCGTTGAAATTACCCATTGTCTTCGCAACCATGCAACCGAGAATCGTTAAGTAGCATTACACGATGTACGAAATGAATTTGAGTCATTTTGTTGCCATCGTGAATTTGTGCCGTTACCTCCGATCCTTGTAAGCACACCTCGGCTTAAGAGTATGTACATTCACGCATTCTGTAATAATCAGAAATTTCATTACTTTCCGTAAAAACCAGTTGGGGCCAGTCGGCTGGGCACGTAGCCATGTACCTGAGAGGGTCGTTAGAAGGCAAAACAAAGAAATAGAGTCCTTGCCCTCCCGGAGCCAGAGTAGCCCTTGGGTTGCTCACAAAGGGCTGTGATTGCGGCGGGTGGAGGCAGGGGGGTGCGGGGTGCGGGAGAGGTGAACGACCTCGACCCGGGGTGGCCGCCCCCTGCGTCCGCGCACGCTTGGGCGACGGTCTGTGACGTCCCTCATTCCTATAGTTAGTGGGTTCATAAAATTGTTTCATGGTCAGACAAATCTCGGAATAATTAGTAATAGAATAGTCAGGTGGATGGTGGTTTGGATTTGACTTATGTTCATAAATAGGACAATTATAACATCTGAATTAAACAATACCTATCTGTTGTGGGTATTAATAAATAGGAAAGATACCTTAGAAAACTTAGAAAAATATTATTAAATAAAACGTGTCGACTAAAAAGATACTAACCCTGGACAAAGCAGCATCCATTAGTGGAATCAATGCAGATTGCAGTGAGTCCGACCCCACCTGTAGTAGGTACCATCTCCCCGCCGGAAGTAGGGGCGATGTGCCCTGCCAGGGGCTTACTGCCTATCTGCACACGCGCGAGCTAAATCCTATAACCTATGAGTGAGACAAAGTAAAGATTTAAAGCTTTATTATTTATTTAAAAACATCTATTTAACTAAAATAATATTAACTGAAGAACAGTGAATACTCATATTGAGATAAACGGGCAATACACGAACCTTATTTACGTAGACTATTGATCAACCGAAAACGTAAATAAGGTTCGTGTATTGCCCGTTTATCTCAATATGAATTTATCAAACCACGACAGTTTTTATAGTAAAACAGTGAATACGTTATGTCTAGTAATAGAATGATCAACAATTTGTATGACCTGCAAAAATTTGTTCCGGGTGTCTGTGTGTTATAAATGTTTAATAAAAAAATCTATATATGTTATGTATGTATATTATATGAAGTATATCAGTAATATAGAACCCGTAACACAAGCTTCGAGCTTATCACGGGGCTAGATGGCGCTGTGTAAAATTGTCCAGTAGGTAATATTTTATTTACTTAGTGCTTAGTGTGTTTTAGCTTTTGAATAATTACTCATGCAAATTGTTAAGACGTTATTTCTTCATTTGATAATTCATATTTGTTTCCATTAATTTACGGCAAAGTAGTGACACTTTGCCGTAACATAGTCTCGACTATCACGGAAAGTAAGGTAAACTCTTTGACTGTAGATATAGTAACTTTGTCAGAAATAATGATTTTATTAAGTAAGGAAATAATTATAAGCATATTAAATTTGTTAACTAAGAACTTAATTAATATTGGAGCACTAAGTAAGTAATAAACAAGGCAAATATCAAGCTTTAAGTAATTATGTTATAGAAATGTAGGATATATTTACCTAACAACCTACTTAAAACTAACTAACTTCTGTACCTATAAGCAATGCTTTGTAGGTTTAAAATTATTCTATAAAACAACACTGATTATGTTAAAAACAAAGTAGGACAAAATCATGGAGTTTTTATTCATAGTTTCAAATTTCAGAATCTTCTTTAGACCCCTCGCTAACTGCAGACTTTCTATCGGCCGATATTTTGGTCGGGTTGGGCTGTTAGCGCGCACACTACGCCAACTAAACAGTTGGGTTGGTGGTGAGTGCGCAAACTAGGCAACAGTCGGCCGACGATATTCAGTTTTTAAGCTACCTGTTGAAGAGAGCTGTCTCATAATGGAAGTTTCTCGTAGTAAAATATTGTCCAGAAATATTATAATTGCTCTCATACAACGGAGGAGAAAAATCAAGAAGAGAGTCCGAGAGTATTGTGTGCATCCCATCTACAGTACTAGATTATTAAATGGAAAATTTTACACGATGCATTCAAAATTCTAGATTACCCGAAAATTAAAATTAGATTACGTTTCTACAACGAGCGATTGAGTAGAATTGGGCATAATGAAAGAATGCACGACCTTCCGGCTCCAAAACTCGGAGCGAAGTGAACCATCGGCCGACTAAACAATCGGTCAGTGTGCGCGCTTGCAAGGAGCTCCATACTAATATAGCAGTCGGCCGATAGTTTGATCATCTTTCAGTTTGAACGCAGTTGAGTAGCCTATCAAACTTATTTATCGGCCGATACCAAATCGTTGTAGTATGCGGACTTGCATACATCTTCATACTGATTATAAGCCTGACCAAACTATCGGCCGATAGAAAGTCTGTAGTTAGCGAGGGCTCTTAATCTGAACCAATTAATTGTATTAATAAATCCAAAAAACATAGGCATAAAGGCATTTGTTTTTCTATTTAGATTTATTGTGTCAGGCAATTATTAAAATCCATCAACCTAATATTTTCCGTTACCTACAGTAAATCATTGGCTTGCGATCATTGTAGGGTAAATACCGACTTCCGCAATTACTCACTTGTTGATTTTTGTCGTCCGCTAGGGTGGTTTGTGATTAAACGTCCGGAAAATCGAAATTGTTTCCAATTTTACCATAAACAATAATAAAAGCATTTTTTTACCACAGGAGCATATAGTATAATTAAGAAATTTTGTGTAGTTTCTAATGATTCTATTACGGCTAATAATTGTGTAAATAAAATACCTACTAATTTATGTTTTACAAACTGAATAATACTGAAGAATTCCATGTGGTATCCGTTCCATTCTATACCTACATTATTATGCATCATGCTAGTTTCAAATTGGTGGATTTTATTTAAAACTGTTGCCAAAAATCCTCCAAAAAATCCTAAGAAGTGCATAAGTATTTCTAAAAATAGTGATGACGACATTTGCTGACCCTGTAAAATATTTCAATAAATGAAACAGCAAAAATGGCAAATGATGACATTGCTGACTGCAGGCAGATTAATGCCTTGGATTACAGTTAGTTATTATTTAATTTTTTGTTCTTAGTTTCTTCTAATTAAATATTTCTTAGATGCAAAATTCTGGTTTGATTAGTTCGTCTAATAATCTTTTACCGTAAAACCGACTTCAAACTGCCACTGAATTTTTCACAAGGACAAGAATGGTTTTTAACGTTGATGCTATTATTAGCTCTTGGATCAAACCTGGTTTACACAGTCGTTAGTTCTGAGGTAAAAACAAAAATAATAGAGTCGTCTTGAGAACCTCCTCCTATTTAAAATCTTTTAAGAGGCCTATTACGTGAAATCGCGAAATTGTTCGGTTTTCTCGTCCTAATTCTATGGTTTGCGTTAGTTGTTTGATATTACAATTACATCTTTATAATAGTTCGTTTTCTCCTCTACAAAAGTAGTAAGAAACATTTTAGATAACTTGTTTATATATTGAGTAATAATCATTCTCCGGATACATGTTTCGTAAAAAACGCTCGAAGACCTGTTTTCTCAGCTCTAATTTGTAGATTCTAATGAATATGGGCGATCAAACTATTTTTTATTATGTTACGTATATCCTATTCTTCATTTAGAGTAGAGTACATTTTCGTTAAATGCTTTTATTCTAAAGATATACCGAATTTAATATCGACCGAAAATGCTTCGAAACAAACCTCAATAACTCCGAAGTTCTAAATCAATGGGACGTCATATTTATATCAAAATATTTATCAACATTTGCTTAAACTATGATATTAATTTTAATTTGTAGAACGGTTTTGGTAATTTTTTATGAATAAAATAAAACTACCATAATTTAGTAGTTTTTTCATTCAGCCGGCTTTTTCCATTTAGTACCGCGCGAGCGCTTGTCGAGGTCGGACCTATGTCGGTTGTTCTTGAATAAAATATAGAAATATTTCGTAAAATGTCAGTGTGTGGGACTGTCAATTGCTGTAAAAACGCTGTTAGTGTGCGTGTATGTGTTATTGCGATACTACGACCGACATAAGTTGATCCGTTGATAACGATCAATTGTTATTTTTATTGATAACGGTCAATTGTTGTTGTTGCTGGCCTAAGAATTGTACCAAATGTTGCTGGCCTAAGAATTGTACCACATCATTGTCATCTTGTTTTACCTTATTTATTTGGAGGTTATGCTGTAGGATGTGGATTGCATATCTAAAGTTATCTATCCTAATTAAAAAACAACAAGGCAACTTTTTTTGGTGAAACCGTCCAACGACTAAATGTAATTATGCCTATGATTTTTTTAGATTATGACTAACTTGCCGACCCGCCGACAGCTGCGCTTGCGTTTTTACGTTATTTACTAGTTTATGTTTTATAGCCTTTTTCGATCATTTTACTATCCAATACTGAAATCATATTTTAAATCGGACCCGGGGTTCCTGAGTAGCACGTTCAAACAAATAAACAAGCAATCTCCTCAGCTTGATAATTGTAGTATAGATTTCCATAATATTTATTACAAAGAAAATATTCCGTAATTTTTTGTTCTTATTTTTACCGAGTATCCAATATGTAAACAATAAATAATGTACCTTTCTAATAAATATATTATTTATTGTAAACATTAAATAATTGTACCTTTCTAATAAATACAGGGCGTCCCAAAGTTATGGGCCATGGAGGGGAAGTACCTTAAATATCGTAGATAGTGAATTTTGCTCAAAGAAGACTTCATTTTATTTTTAAAAGTTAGTAATTCTGGATTCATAGATTTTCTAAAAATTACTTGCTTTGTCTGGGAATCGAACCGACTTACATGTAGAAAAAAAAACTCTATTTTTATGATACCAATCGAAAGAATAGCTAAAAAATAATAACTCTGCTTAAGTAACATAGTATTTTAAAAGAAAGGAACAACGTGAAATTAATTATTTTAATCAAATAAAAAACATGAAACATTTTTTTTGTAAATGAATTAATTAAATTACTTACTTTTTTTTAAATAAAATGAAGTCTTCTTTGAGCAAAATTCACTATCAACGATATATATGGTACTTCCCCTTCATGGCCCATAATTTTGGAACGCCCTGTATATAAAATAACACCCCTATTCACGTTCCCACTGCTGGGATAGGGACTTCTCTCTTGACGAGATAGATTAGGCCTTAATTCACCACGCTGGCCAAGTGCGGGTTGGTTTTTTTTTTTAATATATAAATGAAATATTTTCAAATAAGTTCGTAATAAAATAAAAATAAATAGTTTATCAAAATAAAAATATAATGGGAATTATTCAAGATGACATATGTAGATAAATGGATATTCTACATCTGTGTATGACATATGTAGATAAATGGATACCAATAAATATAAAAATAAATATAAAGTTCGAAACTACAAAAATAATACCTAAACATAATTAAAACCTTCATTAACGAAACTTTTATTTATTCAAACACAAATATACCATCTAACAAAACAAGCAACTTAAATATAGGTAATATAATTTATTTGTTTTGTTATAATTAGAATTTGTATTTAGTCCGTTCAATTTAGACTTTCGAACTTACATAAAGTCCCAACATTCGACAAAAAAAAAACATTTAATTACAAACCTACACACCAAATTTCAGAAGAATCGGTTTAAAAATGAGCCCATAAGATGAGATGAATGAGGACATTTAACTTCAATAAGACTATTTTCAGTTTTATTCTTATATATATAATTATTAATCATGAATGTTTTAATTTAAAATTATCTACCTACTTAATTGATTTCAAATAATCAATCAGATTTAAAATAAATATTGATATTATTAAGATAAAACATAATTGATTCAAATATTGAAATAAAAATATCCACCATTTTGAATTTAGGAAAATATATAAACTCCTATCAATTAAATAAAAACATTAATATAATAATTATTTCGGAATGAAACTGAAAAAAAATCCACTCAATAAAATGGAATTTATTCGATGCCATTTTCTACAGATCTAAAATAATTATTAGTATATTTGTATGTTTTAGATCGACGAAGTATCAAGATCATTTAGTATTTTTCATAGAATTCGCGTGACGCGCCGGTCACGTGGTGCATAAAATATCCAATTTCGCAAAACTTCGTAACGTCACAAGGCTCTTAAAAATAGACAAAATAGGTATAAAAACAAATGATTGTCCATTCAAACCATTACATATTAAAAATGTTCATCAAAATCAAACTGTCAGAAGTATTTACTAATCCATTTTGTTGCAGTTAAAAACTATAATAATTAGGTCATCATAAGACAATCAACAAAAAGGAAAATACCTAGAAGGATTCCATTCCACTGAAGCATGCTATTACCAATGCCAAGTTGCAGAAATATGACCTTCGGCTATAGCTGAAGCAAATTTCATTGCTTAAACAGATCGATGAAAACTGCACTGTTGACTGTACTAGGCTGTGCATATACCGATCTAACGCAGCTGCGAGTCACTTTGACCCTTATTTCTAACGTTATATGGAGTAGATTAGCTGGTGGATTCGCTAGGATTGTACTTATCGTGCTGAGTAGCGTGCCGACCTTCTGATTATTGTAGGACACGTTCGCCCCTCGTGTCCTGCGTGATCTTCGCTCCACCGCTCTAAACAACGTGCCTACGTGCACTAAATGAAATGCTGAGAATTGATATTTGCTGCCAACAATCCGCTTCATAGATTTATCAGACGCTCTATAGTTCATTCTAGATTTTTTGGACCTGATTCTGTTGTGGTGGAAAAAGTTTGTTCTTGCCATTATCTTTGTTTACCTGTATTTGTGTATATTTTTGTTTGTATTGTAAGTCGGATGTCCTTTAATTAGGAAAATATTTGATGTAACACCGACCTATTTCTATTACTGATTTGTGCTTTTGTAACTTTCTTGTTGGAAATAAAAAACATAATACGTAGTCATACCGTACTAATACGTAGTAATGTAGTAATACGTAGTCGTAGGTACCTAGGATGTACATTTTCTCTGCGTCTATATGAGCACTATTTATCCCCACAGTGCCCGAATTAATTAAGCACAATGACACAATTTTGCAATCGCTTCGCGTTTTCTTTTGGGGAAATAAATACGGCCTGCGGTGGTAGTGGTTGTTTGTCGACCGGACTCGCGGGTCAAGGCGAACCGGTGTTTTTTACAAACTGTTCTTTTGCATTAGACCCTGATCAGTCTCATAATGTAAAAAGTTGGTTTATTTTAGCTCTAGGGACGACATCGATATTTGCCTTTGGGATGGTCGCAAAAAAATGTTTGGTTTATTCTTTGTATTATCATTAATATTCATGTTTACTTAGAAACCTACGTATCGTAGTATACTATAAGTATTCCAATAGTCGTTAATAATCTTGCTACGGTGAGGAAAAAGACTCAATATTAGGTACACTATTATAATTTATATTTTATCTCTTCTTATTTCTAAATATGAACCTACATACTTATATATTTTTCATGTGCCATTTGCGTCCCACTACTGGGCAAATGCTTGTACACATATTATTCAGATAAAAAAAAGGTATTGCTGTTGAAAATTTTAAAATCCAAATCGTCACGTATTTGTAATAAAATATAGTTTGAGAATACAAGGATAGTATTGATCGATTTTCGTTGACGAAGTTAACTCAACGATCTTCTTTGAAATCATAGAGTAGCTACATTTGTTTACTCAGTGTTATATTCGTCCCATGGCGAAGCAAAGTCACGTGCCCTGCCTTCTGACTCCATATACCTAAGTGATCGTATGTCCTTCATCTAGCAAAGTACACCAGACGGGTAATTTTCTCTACTTTAATACGCGTCGCATGTCGGCTGTGTCATCAAGGTGTGTAAAATTTTCCTGCGAGCGCGCTGTTGTTTGTGGAGGCAGGGTGGGGGGTGTGGGGTTGGGGGGGTGGAGGCAGAGGGCGCGGCGTGCGCACCCGCCGGGGCCTCTCGCACCGTGCGCCCGCGCTTGTCGCTGACAATTTGCCCGCGATCTATGACGCTCTCTCGAGGGCGAATTGCTCTCCGGGGATTTCATTGTCGCTTACGTCACCTGATTGAAATCTATTGTAGCAATTTAGCTACCTACCGCTGGCTGATGCGAATTCGTTGAACGGGAAAAGATGTCAATAGCGTTTATTGATTTGATAAGAATCTTTCGACAATGCTTTCTTGATCTTATTGCGTGACACAATGCGAAATTATAAATAATAAGATAGGTGCTCGTTAGGAGTCTCACCAATAGAACACTTAATGTTATTTTTTGGGGTATTCTTCTTTTATATCATAGAACGACTCTACCCTCGGGTATTACCAAATTGACTATGGGCCAATTTGGTAATACCCGAGGGTAGAGTAGAGATGGGTTACTACGGTTGATACTATTCTTAGGCTGGCATCACACGGGTCTTAGATAGAAATATGATGTTGCCACCAAATGAAAGTCCATGAGCCATTTTCAGCAATATCAAAGCCCAGGGCTATAAACTATTCCAAAACCACAGACAAAATCGCGTGCGCAGAGCGGCCTGCGGAGGTCTCAGCTTCCAAAATGTCCGAGTACCGTGAAGCCCTTTCTCTAATTAAACATTCCTACTTTTACGATATGAACGACTATAATACCTGCTGAGAAGTAGGAAAACTAACGGTGCAAAGAATTATGAGTGCGGCCCTGCACGTGTGGGATGCGTTTGCGCAAGGCGACTCCTAAAACCTGCGCTCGGATGTCGATAGCCATTTCTACACAAATTATCTTCCATCGTGCAAGTCATTCTAGAAACTACCAATTGTTATTAGATTCGGATTTGAATGTCTGTGTTTTGTTATCGTTGATATAGTATTTCAAGAGAGCTTAACCTCAAGACTATACGGTAAAGGCTTTTACAGGAAATTCTCATAAAAGGGTAGTTCCACCGCACTCCAAGAATGTATTCCACCGGACTCCAAGTTTTTATTACCCATATTATTATTAAAAGTTATAAGTACCATATTGATTCCTCCGCACTCCAAAATGAAAAAGATAGTGTCAGCAAAAAAAGGTAACATTAGTTGTTTATTTTTGTAAGAACGAGTACAAGTTAATATTTTTATAACGTGGATTCATCTTGTTTGTCAAAAATGCTCAAAGTTTGGGAATGTGCGCTTACGCGGTCTTACTGGTCTTGACCAATCAGACAAAGGTTTCTTATCTCTTCGGAGTCGACGAGTGGGGTAAAGTTTTATTGCACTTTGTCATTGTTTTACGTTAAGTACCTAGCCAGTCATCCTTCAAATGTTCGTTACAAAGGGTTGTTTTAATGATGTGTGGTTTATAATTTGCTGTGACAGTGCTTATAAAAAAACGTCAAGTATGCAAGTACCAGCAGATGATGCAGATCAGCCAAGCTCTAGCACGCCCACGCAGTTTTCATTTATTGATGGTCCATGTAAATTTGATTCTTGTTCTTTTTATACTTATATGTAATAATTTATTCTATTTGTGTTTTTACAATATAAAAATATTTAAGGAATAATATTGAAGGAGCATAACTTGATAGTTATAAAAAAGATTTTTATTTTTACATTATTTTTAAGAAAGAATTATTGTTGATAATTATGATGACTGAATAAACATTATTTGAGGTACCTACATCTTTATTTTTTATTTCACGTACCGTAGGTAATGTTTCATGCCAAATATATTTTTTTGCTAACTCTACTCAAAATTGCTTGGAGCGCAGTGGAACTAAAATATTCGAATATTTTATTACTTAAAAATTTTTGGAGCGAGGTGGAATCAATGTATGAACTTTAAAATTTTGAGAACAATGGGATTTGGAGCGCGGTGGAACTACCCCATAAAATAGAGATGTTTTCCGAGGTACAAAGTTTCCATTCCATTATTGTAGGTATTAGATGTTAGGGTTAAATTATATACTTACCTACTCACTGGAAATTAAGAATTGTAAGTAATTGGCCAACTGTATTCCTGTTGCAATTTACTTTGTAAAAAATATAAGCTTAATTTCTGTAAAGAAAAGTTACTAGAAAAGACATCAACGATTTCTAGGAGTGATGCATACATTGATGTATCAATTAAGTTCTCTCTTGTAATGGTGCCTACCTCGAAGGCGATTTACCTGGATGGATGCCCTCGCTTCACCTGCGGCCCTTGGATACACGTGGATGGAACTTGCGCAACGCCTCGGCTGCGCCGGCGTCGGCTTTCCTTACGGTCACTACCCTTCACGCAGGGACAGTTACCGACAACACGCTACATTCTTAGGCTTTTCTTTGGTTTTATGTTTGTTAGCACGTTTGTCTGTGGAACTTTCGAATCCTTTAATATTTTTGCTTGGTTTAATTGTGTTGTAGGTACCTATTATGAGATATATCAAGATATCTGGTACCCGAAACATAATTGATGTGTAAATTGACAATTAATATTCGTTTATTAATTATAATGTATTAATTGTAATGTATGTACCTAGCCATAACTGTGGCGTGGTTTATGTCTTGTAAATTCCCTGTTAGAGCATATCATAAAGTTTCGATTACATTTCATTGAGTTTCAGTGCTTCATAATCTTCAACAAGAAAATTTACATTTAATTTAAGATACTTTACTAGGGTAGTTAATTTACTTACGTACGGATACGAAGCTACCAAACGTGAAGGTCACGATTATCATACAATGGCAACGAACTGATCTGTATGTCGCCTCGGTCCGCGCCGTCACACTGTTATGCAACTTTATTACCATTTGCTGTCTCCGAATATTAGCGAACATTGTATGAATCAACATACACTGCCACTAGTCCGCTTATCAATCCGTATTCTTATTAACCAAACCTGTTCTCTTCCACTTAATTAATAACATCGCTATCCCATGCCCTTACTTATCTAAATCGGTAGTTACTCCAAGATTTAAAACTATGATCTTTCTAATTAATAGAAACGGGTCCAGAGATCCATGTTTAGTAACTTACAACATTTCTTCCGGGCAATCAAGTCGGACATTTTGTCCCAAAATCCAAATTATAAAAATCACCGATACGCGTGTCCGAGGTTCGTTGACCTCATGAGGAACCACCCTGATTTCACATTTTGTGTCTCACTCTATCTAACCTGAAGTGGCTACGGCCGCGCTGCTCTCTCGGTCCATTCTCACGTGCGCTCGCGCAGCATTACCGAAAGTTCTATCCCTCTCTAGGAAACAACATTTTGAATTTGAGTACAGCCTTTGCCCGCGACATGCGTGGGTTTCAAGGTCTGTGCTTAGGATTGAAAGAAGCATTGTGTTGCTTCTTTACCGCGGGGAATGAAAAATGTCAAACTCACATTGCTAATTAAGTATTTATGTGAAGGTATAAAATATAAAATAGTATACCGATTTATATTTTATTAAACCGTATCTTGAGTAGGTACTATTGCTAATAGTAAAAACTATGATACAGCCGCCTTGATAGTCGTGGTTATAATTGATGGCTCAGGTACATCCATTGTCACGGGTTCCTTTCCTGCGCCGACGCCGTTCACCGTACCGTGGAAAAGTTGCAGAAAAGGCACACTTTTTTGTAACACCTGCTTGTCGTCCCATTCTTTTTAATTTATTTTGCCGCTCTAGGCTCTGAGAACGCGTTAGATACCGCTACTCTCCGTCGAATTTGCCCGACTTAATTTTCTATTCTCAGTTAATTTAGTTCAGTTCACTTGGGTGTGACTTTAAAATGCTATAAGGAAGTTGCTCGGTGATTTTGTTAGATGTTTGTTCGAGATAGTGCATGTGGTTTGTGTTGTATATTGACAGTGGTATCTTTTGTAGCGCGGTAAAATTAGAATCGATGCTACGGCGTAGCAGCAATATTCGCGGCTCCAACTACACCAATTTAAACGTTAATCTCCGTAGCTTATTTACTTTAGGAATTTAGGAAAATATTATTTTAAATGTTCAAAATAAATATAAACCGATCTCTAGGTGGTTCTATGTTTATTTTATTATTTTTACCATCATCATCAAGTATCATTATCCATAGTCGGTTTTTACCGGTTTAGTTTTTACATAGTCGTTATAGGCTCATGTAGGCATCTTTGGCTTGTCCAAGTGACTTTTAGGTGATATTTTATGAAAAAAATTACTTAAATCTATAGAATCATTTGGTTCACATACACTACGTACCTGTGAGTAACTGTTTTTGAATTTAAACGGTAAATATAGAAAATATAATAAACATTTAAGAGAGATTTAAAGAAGCATATAAAACTTTAACTACAATCCCGCATTGAATAAAAGACAAGTTAAAATCACAAGCACCGATAAATAAAAATGAATGCTCGTTCTACAATATTTCTTAGTTAAACTAAAGTTTTATTGTTCAGTGCTAAAGTAAACAAAGTAAGACCTTGTGCATTTGACGATCTTGTTATGTGAATCCACCGGTGGAATAGAATCGCGATGGTTGTATGTTATAATGATAAATGAGTGCTAGGTAGGTGGATTCTCAAGGCCCCGACTTGTGGCTTGTGAATTATCTTACATCACATCTATGTATAACTATGTACCTACTTAACCACAGATTATTAAAGTCTCTACTCATCAAACCTATAGAAATGCTTACAGCGACGTTTAAGGCAAATGGATCGACCTTTTAACGTTGCATATGTAATTTTATGAACTTAATTTAATACGTGCTTATATGTATGTTAATCGTCAATTACATCAAATAATAAATTGCCAAGATTGACGATTTACGCTCGCACACGAAGGATTTTGCTGACGTTTCTTTAATGATGTTGATGTACCTACAAGGCTACTTACTTATTTTTTTTACTTAGCCTGTATTTTCCTACTGTTGGGCAAAGTCCTCCCCTAATTCGAGAGAGCTTTTATTTGTGTTTGAGGGCGCTAATCACGGGAACCAAATATTCCATTAGTGATCGAATAAAACTCATATTATGCGTTACATCTGGGGCGGTATCTGGTGAAATCTCTAATATAATAAATGACTGTGACTATAATTTGACACTATCATCATAGCGGACCTCACGATTATAGCAATACCTAGGGCTAGACAGGCAGGTTTCAATGTATCATATGCACTAAACATAATATTAAAGCTTTGATCATCATACCGAATCATAAAACGAACGTAAAATCTCATCGCAGGCAAAATTATTGATGCAAGTTGGGAAAGGCAGCATGCGATGGTTATTATCGCGTGATATTTCTAATACAAAATCGCTAAATCGACCCAGCCGTTCTTGAGTCTTAGCGAGACTACATATTCTGCTCTCCTGACATTTTAATCCTTTAGCCTGTTTGATCACACACACGCAATGAAACAGGGTGGATTTTCAAGCCGGTACGCCACAGTTATCTAATAGGTATTTATAGTTACAACATTTCCATTTATTGGTAGAAATTAGGTTTACTTGATAGATTTCCCATATGCCTATGGAGGCTTCAAGCGTGCATGTCTAATGGGATTCTGACAAACAATCAGCATTAGCTTAAGGTCATAGGTGTTTGTCATTATTCCATGGTATTTTAGAAATGTTCCCGTAAATGATGGCAATCATTTTATTACGAATCCGTTTTAGAAGTCCCTACAGGCTAATCTCAAAGGTTGTAGTTTAGTACAAATGTGTAGTAGGTAATAGCAGCATATTTTGTCATTGAGAATGAACTTGTAATAACATAGACCTATAAACATACAAATACCATGAAATAAATGATGTGCCCCTTGTAAATAAATGGTTATATTGTTTACCTAACCAGTCTTTGTTCTTCTTATTTTTCTTTCACGTGTCTTGTTTTACATATTGCCTGTAAAATTAGTATTTGACAATTTTATTAATTAGGTAGATATTATCAAATTTATGAGTAGGTATGCATCGATAACTTCAAGGTGTCTTTTACAAATCGTTACCTACAAACATTTATGTTTGAGCTCAGCAAAAATATCTTATAAATAATAATATGCCTTTTGATTCTTACATCTATCCTTCACACTCACACTATTTCCCTCTATCTTCTATAATTACTGAATTTCACCGGTTACAGATAAACCTTAAGATAGTTTAAAAAATGTATTTTTTCTAGCAGATACGTTACGGATAGACTAGAACATTTTATCAGTTCA
The DNA here is from genome assembly GCA_963691955.1 of Chloroclystis v-ata. Taxonomy (NCBI): domain Eukaryota; kingdom Metazoa; phylum Arthropoda; class Insecta; order Lepidoptera; family Geometridae; genus Chloroclystis; species Chloroclystis v-ata. Next base: position 13,202,048 of record OY829905.1, read on the forward strand.
TTACTTTTAGAAATCGCTAAAATAAAAGGCGGTGGTATTTTACTACATAAGTACCTAATTAGTTAATTTATTTGATTTTATGATCATAACGTATCTCACATTTCGGCGATTTATTATTACTGTACAGGTAATTTTTAATAAATGCATACTATTTTACGAGTTAAACCGGCACACGATAAAAAACTGTAAAACACACCCATCCTTTCCTTAAAATTTCAAATCCTTAGGTTTGTTAGTAGGTACACGAAATCCCCGTAAAATTAAACTAATCAACAGCTATTAGCTTTCATGTCTCTTTATTACCCAACTAGAAGTCATAAAACACCAATTTCTCCTGCTAATGAACAATGTTAAAGGCGTCTGTTGGATTACAAGAGGACTGTGTCTTTCGAAATGCTGTTGTTGTGGTTGATTATTTTATATTTAGTACTCAATTTTAAAAATAAGGGAGATTTTGTAAGAAATATTGTTCAAAAACAAGCAATCAAAGTAATAAGCTTTAATCTATCATTTTTATAATCGAGACAAAGCCTTTACGTAAATTTCAGACAAAGGTGCTCACCACAATGTGAGTCAAGTTTTTAAAATACGGGCATCCAGTGAAAGAAAACACACACAAACTTTAATTTATTTGCACTTTTGTCACGGGTCTTTCCAATAGAACCCATTAGAGGCTTTGAGGAATTGATACAATCACCATAAAGTTGGTCGGTTACATAGAACGAAGCTGTCCGTCTTCTGGTTGCTCTTAGTGGAAATACGTCCACGGGAAGATGGGGTGGTACTATTCTTAGGTAGGCACATGGTGGTTTATAGTGGGAGCGATGAATGCTGACCTTGCCGCGTGGGAGCTAGAAACTGGCGCTTACGCAATCCCAACCACTACACTACACTGCGCGCGCCACCTAACCTTACTTAGCATTATTATGTACTTTGACCAACCTTATTTTTTGTCACATGTAAATTATTATTGTTATCAGATTTTTAAAGATCAGCTAAAAAAATTTTAATTATGTGTAGTATCGATTCGATTTTGATCATTGCATTTTGCAACCTGCCTGCCTCCCTAAACTTTATTATCGATTTTTTTTAATCATCGCAGTTTTTTGTTTTTCCTAAAAGAAAACCTGCCTGCCTCCCTAAACGACAAAAATCTTTAAAAACGAAAATGAAGCTACGAGTACCTACAAAAGAAGGGACCTAATTTCCATAGTGCACAGCTTGAAACGGCTATCCATTTGTTATTTGGCATTGTCCTTTACTTATTATTTATTTCTATTTTTTCGCGGGTATAAACGCGTGGCGAAAGCTAGTTTTATTAAGTACTAGCTTTCCGCCCTGCGGCTTCGTCCGCGTTTTACACTTTCCCGCAATTTTTTTTGTTATAAACCTCACACAGCCCGTGACCTTTCCAACGAATGCAAATTTGTGGAAATCGGTTCGTGCGTTCTGGATAGCGTCAGGAATGAAAACCATAATTATTTTTATTCGGTAGAAGATAATAATAAACCTAAAATATAACACTTATCAAGTTTGGTTTATCCTTATTATGTAGGTACCTACGGCCACTATCACTATTCGGTAAAACGATAAGGATTTGTTGCTTTAAAACATTACTCCAAAATTGTAAATATCAGGAATAATACTCACTGAACTTCGTGAGTTGCTCATTGGATATTTTTTGACATTTTACAGTAAAAAGGTTGAATCGAATTTGACTAAAAAAATTACGTGGAAAGTTCACAAGAAAATCTGTTGTAATACGAGCAAAGTCACGTGGCGCAACTTGCGTTTTAATATTGCTCAATGTTTGTTTTCGATAAACATGATAGTGTCATCTCTTGTTATCGTGATCAGATTCACTTGTCGAAGAATAAATACTTTAATCTTTTTGCGATAATAAACATGTTTTAAATGTAGGTACCTTACAAAAGTGTTAGAATTATCTAGGCCCTAGGGGATGCTGATCCTATTTATAGAGTTGAAGAGCAGGATAATGAAACATATTTTTAAGTTAACCTTGTTTCCATTGTATATTTTTATTTAATGTTAATAATGTATTGTATTTATTACTTGTCCAAGTGATCTTTAAGATTTTATGTAAATAAATGACATAAATATTGAAATCTTTACATAGTTATACAAAGTCGCTGTCAGTATGTTCAATCTAATTTAACTAGGCAAAGGATATTAATATGATTATTTTTAAATTTAGATAGGTAGATATTTTTAATATAGGTACAATAATAACCCCCGGACACCCAAAACATATCTGCAGATCGTATAAATTTTTGTCCTGAGGCGGGAATCGAACCGCAACCCTTTTGCGTCGCAAGTACAAAACTGTCAGTTCTTATTGTAAAATAGCACAATTTATCTAAGTAGCTGACGATGTAGAGTCGAGAGCGCTCACTCGTGAATCATGTTCATGAATAGGGCTGTGTCCGGCAGCTAGTGTTGTCCCGTTATTCGCTCATCACTAATTCCATCTCACGAAAGCTCAAGTTTCGTCGGTAAATCAATTAACCCTTAATCATTTCCGGTGCGAGTAGGACAGTTATTTTCGGATAGCTAGAGTTTTAGATTGGTTTTCTTGTGCGGATGTTATGCCACTTTGCTATCGCTATTCATCATAATCATAACATAACAACCCGATTTAAGTCCGAATACAAAGCTTGAGTAATGGAACCCATAAAGGACCTACCTATATGGGTTCCTATATAATATCTTCTTGGTGACTTAGTTTAATAACCTTGCAGGCGGTATAGTGATCGTAGTTAATTAGGTGGTTTCTGGTAAAATAACAATCACCCCTATATGACTCCCACTGATGGGATACAGGGACTTCTCTCTTGACGAGAGAGATAAGGCATTTTGAAATCCTTTTTTAGTCTGTTTATCAAACTCCACTGGAAAATATTAGGTGGTATTCTATGGACGGCACCGCAAAGCACATGGTGCTAGCGATTACCGACCGCAATTTCATTCGGCATGAAAGGATAGTGCAAAGTGGTCTCGCAAGACCTGTAGGCGAGTTAAGGCTGAATCATAAACGGTAAGGTACTCTCACGGCCCTTCTTGGAAGCGGGGTGGCGAGGAATCAGGTCGCCTGTCGCGTGACACACTTCGCGAGAATCCATCAACTGGACACTTGACTGGAAGTCGGAGCCTTGCAGTTTCAGAATACCGATTCTGATAATGGATAAGTTATATTGAAACTCCTTTTCGGTAACGTCGAATTTTGAACGAGTTAATCTATGGTTGTATTTTTTTTAATTTAAAACGTGAAAGATGGAGGCTTTTTTTAATCATGTTGGTAGCTGCACTACAGCTTTAAAGAAGAAGGTTCCCAAAACAGTTCAAGAAGGTATACTTAATTATTTATTAAATATTAGGTACTTAATTTTAATTATAAGAACCTGTATCCACGTTGTTTTCGAGTAATGTAAGTAAAATCTTGGTTACCTATATTTTGCTTTTATAGAGTTCATAAAATTATTTATTGATAGAGAATAAATGAACGATAACTATCCAATATTCATATTGCTTATACAATGTAAAGTTAATAAAATATAGGTACCTACCTAGTCTATACCTATACACGATATTAATATCGTAGGTAACAATTCCAAAGTAACATAGATTTTATGATTCGAGATTTAATCACAATAATAATATTACATAGATAAAATCTCCGTATAGTGATTTAAACCTTTTTAATGTCGATAAAATAAACATCGACAAAAAAACGTAATATTTTGTAAAAATTGGTCGAGCCACGTGTGATTGAGATATCTAACAGTACACGGCGAAAAGCGTCCGAATAAAGTCATTGAACCGAAACCCGACCGTTACCTGCACCGATTCTAGCAGGAGAGGGCAGGCCCTTCTGCCTACAACCTAGCAAGTAGCTGCCTTTCTATGAAGATGCTCACAAAAATGTGGCGTGGGTGGTCGCCGTGTTGCCGGAACACTTGGCCCGTTCGGAAAACTCAGGAACGAGAAGTGCCTACTCGTTTTCTTAAGAAGCCTTATGTGACTTATCTTTATAAAAGATATATATGTGATACGTGCCTTTCTGTTGTAAAACACGGGGCTTTTTTGTTTTATTAGGTACAGTATCGTATGCATCACATAAGTTACCTATCTAAAGTTTTTGTTTCCAACTGAATTAAAGTAATTGAACGATTTCAGAACAGATACAGTCACTATTTCAAGTAAACATGTTGACTGGTTAGGCTTCAATAACTTATGTACAATCTTGCTAATGTCTTTGATTTATGTGAATTTTGTAACTAGTAAAGACATTAATATTGGAGATGACCTAATTAATCCTATCAGTTTCATAATAGTATAAGCTATATTTAGCCTGAGCTTGATACAAATCAATATATTTAGGTTTTTGTCAATAGTAGGTATAATTAAGATAACATAGAATGTTGTCGTCGAAGTATTTAGCTTTGTAAGAAAGTAATACCTAGATGACAGAGAGCTAAGTCCACAGCCCCGCTAGAAAGCCGAAGGATTTCTTTTTGTTCGCAGCTTTTACCACTAGCAGTATAACAGTTACAACTGACCGTTTGCTGAGAGCCGTTACTGCAATTCTGCTTATTCATTGGACACTCGAAACTATTAAAAAGTAGTGAAAAGCTGAACTAATGTCTCGCAGATCGTCTGGTGTGTTCGATGTTATCAATTTGTGCAATATAGCGGTCAAGGTTTGAGTGCCGAGAGCGATTTAAATTCTTCCTAGTTTGTATGTGCACAATATACCTAAATGTAGTCTACGAAAACTATTTACGATGATAATAAAGCTATCTATGATATGATGTTAAGAACGTGTAATGACCATAAGTTTTAAATTTAAGTGTCATTAGATACTAATGACGCAATAAGTAGGTAGGTATAATGATATTATGCCTCAAAATAAGCTTGTCCAGTAATGATCACCCTAGTTATTGAATTCACAACAATTGTCTGTTTTGACGAAAATAATAAATTAAAGCGTAGCAATGCTTTTCATGGGTTTGACTATACCTAATCTGCTAATCCTATGTAACTTATCCTAATGGATCCTTTACTGTGAAGCCAACTAGTATAAACATCCCGACTAGTACCTTTGTAGTAAGTAGTCTTTGGGTTCAGGAAGGTAAACCTCGTCCCCAAATTCTCTTTTAGGGACCTATTCAAACATTAAACGATGACCATGTCTGCAGATTGCAGCCCATAAAGTCATCTGACCTAAAAGATCCCGGGTGAAATGCGGCACCTTTATTCCTCAGCATGTTTGTTATTAGGGGAAAGTGTGTTGGCAAGCTTTTATACAGGCTGAAACTGGGTCAGCCAGTAAGGACTTCAGCTGGCACGATGACCTAGGTCAGGTCACCGCTGAATTATGGCTCTCGCTCTGCCGATCGATTTTACAGCAGGTGCGGATCATTCGCCGCATCAGCCATCATGCTTTATGTTTGTCGATGGCTAGAGTTTGCATAATTTCAGTTGTAGAGCTTGCATCCGAATCTGATTCGCAACTGATGACAAACCAGAGGTTTTTTTGTTTGCGTACTAAGGTGCTATGGAATGATCGTGAAAATGTTACTATCTAATATAGCTAGTCTAAAGTAGAAAACAGATTTTAACTGACTTTATTAGACATGAAAATAAAAGAATAAAAGCTTGATCTTGTTTTGGACTGTAATGAACTTTATACGTGCAGGTTAATAAAGACAACACCTTACTTATAACATTGATTATAATTCTCAATTTTAATTTGTTTATTTCAATAGGAAAGCAAACGAAAATAACGTAAGCATAAATCACTTACCTACTGATGTGGTTATTTTATTACGTCATAGGGATAATATTTTAATATTTCTAGTGAATTATAATACAATTTGTACGGCTAATCGTAACTCATTAGGAAGCATTGATAATGCTGTTCTGCGGCCATGATCTGTCCGAAGGTCTGACATAATGTAATCGGGAATTTTGTTATCAATTCCGTAATTTATTAAATTTAGCTAGGTTTAAACTCAAAATAATACTTTGAAATTCTTATCATAAATTGATGGAAATTAGACGTAATAATAGGAGAGTCATAATTTATGATCCCGGTCGTTGGAAAGACAACAAAACATCTTCAAGATAATGAAATGCGGATGTCGAGAAAAAGTAGTTGGTTTCCTCGATTCCTGTGAGTGTCTCACGGTGTGCTCGCTCCCAGGACGCCGCCCGTGGCTGTGTCCGTGTTTTCCACGATTCACTTTTGAAACTTTCTAACCCTGTGTCGGAGTGCGGCAGGGAGGGGCGCGCGCGGGTGCCAGAGAGAGGGTACCGACCTCATTGCCCATTGCCACTCCTCCCGCCGAGGCGGCAGGCCATTTTTATCAAAAATACTTCCGTGTAACAACATCGCGCGCGGATTTTTTTTTGAATCCTGAAACCTGCATTTATTAATTTAAGTAGCAATATATAAAACAAGTGGGACTGTTATCTAAAAATAAAACTGAATAGACGTTTGAATGGGCTGAAAACTTTGTGATTGCTGAAGTGGATTTTTCGAACTTTAAAAAAATAAGTGTGCGCCCTGCGTTCTATTTTCCGTGTGGAATCGGGTGGGTTCGGTTGCGAAAAGTGGCGGCGCTCGGCTATCTTCGGCGGCAGTCGCCGCGAACAGGGCGCCCGTGCAACCCCGCCCGTGCCAAACAGAGACAGAACACACTGCTGACATGGCGACAAGAATGGATTGATGTTTTCACGTGGAAAATTCATCCCTTTTCATTATATCTATGCAAAGGTATGTTGCATGACTTTCTGTAAATAGATAGTAAGTAGCAGAACCAATCCGCGTGAAACAAATCGGCATTTTATAGCTTCTGAGAATCACTCGTTCTTATAAACAGATGAAGTTTACGAAGAGCCAACTTTAGTCATAATAATAAACCATTATCTACCTGTTATCAATCTACCAAAAGCTAAAAAATAATTTTTGATCATTTAGTGCTTACCAACTCTGTATAATAACGTCGGTAAAAAATGTTTGTTTAGAGAGCTAACCTCTCATCATAGGTATAATCTACTTATTTAAATAAAATGAATTACTTCTTACTAAAATGTATTAATATTAAGCACAAATAGCATGGCATCTAGGGCTTATACAAATTATTTACAAAATGACCGGAGGGAAAAGGTAGGTGTCGTAAAAATAGCATCTGTAAATTTCAGCACGCCGCGTCCAGACAGGGGTGTTATTCCTGGACGCATACAAAATCAATAGCTACTAGGAACTGAGATAGAATTTCGATAAATCCATAATTTAGCATGCAGGGTGCGCTGTAATATGGAGTGCCGCCATTTCAATGATGACGGCGTATTTTTTGTGAGATATTCGAGTGGAGTGGCGCGCGGGCTCGGCCGGCGCGCGGGGTTGCGGGCTGCGGCCGTCAGTCGTCGGGTGAGCGGGGTGCGACGCAAACGCGGACTCGGACTATGGCGGAAGGGCTGATCCTCATTCCCATAAAAGGGTCGTGTTGATTGTGGTGCAAGATACGTGTGGTATGTTCCCTTCAGTTTGTGCAGTGATAATTATTCCCAGTCCCGTGCTTATCTCGTCGTATCGCCTGAATAATGTGGATATCGGAGGTAATAATGCCATTGTGATGACGTAATGTAGCTAACGCGCTCGCGCGACTGGGTGCGTAGTAATAATTTGAGCGCCCGTTTCTGCCGCGATAACGTTTGTGGTCAGCACCTGTGGATGTGGACAAGTATTTTCGAATTTTGAATTAATTTGTTACCTAATTCTAATAGGAGTCCGATTGGAATTGATGCGCGGTTTTGTCACGTTTGCGTAGACGTGTCATAGGCGTTTAATTAATGGTATAGGAATGTTTCGTTTTTGTCTGTCGGTGTTGTATGTATGTAGACAAAGTAAGATTGTGCTAGTATTGCCTGCTACATCTGAATGGTTCCCCCAGAGTGCACTGCAGTGCGCTCGCCTGCACGGGGTGCGGGGCGCTCCTGCGAGCTCGAGGCTAGGCTAGAGTCGCCCTCGATTTTTTTAACCTTGAGGATTTGTCTTGGATGTGCATTCATTTAAATAAAGTATTGATGCAAACCTATGGAATAAAGTACCTATTGATTTTATATATGATATTGAATGTAGATTTTATGCAACATAGGTAATCAAGATTACTTAGGTTTTGTTTTGAATTTCATAATTGACGTTTTGTTTGTCAAAGCGCTGACAAAATTTTAAGTAAGTACCTATATCTGTTGATTTATTTTTTCAGTAGTTTATTTTATATTCGGTAGGTATCCAATATAAAATTAACCTAACTATATAAAATTACCTCGTTTGTGTTTCTGTACCTATTCAAGCTCCCTAATTTTAAGATTAGGTACATACCTACCTACTGCTCTTAGGAAGTTAATTATGAGGTATGAAAATTATGCCTTATACATTAGGTAGGTACTTACAGTAAATTTATATACCTACCTATCCACCAGGTTATGTTAATTTTATAAAATATAGATATTTTTAGTTGATGTGTGTTGGTGCCTATATATTTTTATTTAACACTCGTTTTTCAATTCATTATATTTAAGTAAATTTGTTATTTATTGAAAAATTAAAATTTTCAGTTTTATGTTCATGAGCCGATAAATTATATTTATTGCAAACCTAACTGAAGCGCTAAAGACAATACGACCTAGTTGAAGATGTGGAGCGGTAAATTGGTGTAAATTTATACAATAATTGAGTAGGCTACAAACCACTGTGAATTCAGGATCCACGAGGATCACTGCTAGCGCCATCTCTGAGTACTATGACAAACTGATTTGTTTCACGCGTGTAGGTTCATCTGTAAACATGTTCCTTTTTCATTCGATAGTGTCTATGGTGTTTCCAAGTTAGTTTTTACAAACCAAGTTTCGAGTAGGTAGGTACTTAGTAAGTACTTACCTAAATACTTGGTTACTCACTGCAGTTTCCTTAATTACCTACTTTTTAATTGAATCTCTTTCGTTAGGTACTCCTTGAAAGAAACAGTTCGTTATACTTACTTAAAACTATAACGATAATAAATATCTGGTAGAAACATCTAACATAATTATCCTGAAATAACACATAATTTTTACCGCGGGAAATCACTGACAATAGAAAAATCCACTATGCAGGTTAGCTAACTGGAGCTAGAATATCTTAAAAATAATAATTCCTTGATACAGAAACTGCGTTGAAATAAGGTAAATACGTTTTGCTTTATAGAATACAATCGCGTGTAATCCTCCGTGAGGACTTTGGCGTGACAGATGCACTGATGGACAATCATAGTTCTAATCATGATTTAATCACATATTTTTTGCTAGAAGTTACTTTATCACGATCTTTACTGTACAGAGAAATCTAAATTTTAGGATCTTCATTCTAAGAAAGCGCTTGATAAACATTTCGATGTGGGTAAAATTATTAGGTACCTACATAACTAGCCACATAAATAATCAATATATTAAAAAATAAAAACTTTGATGTTTATTTCTATTTGATCTCCGTATTGGTTCTTAAAAATATTTTTTTGCATGCAATTAATGAATTTTCTATAGCAGATTTCTTATCTTCCATTTCAGGTCCCCATGCGCCCGTCACACAAACTGCACGAAACACTATGAAACGTATATATTATTAAATGACTTTTAAAAAGTTAACTTTTTATTGTTGAAGATTGTTGTAACGTTCATGGAACAGAAATAATATATATGTCTACAACGCTATAGAACTATCGGTTTATTAGAATTTAAGATTGGACTGGTAATTTATATCTTCCAAAGAAAAGCAAAAGAGAGCGAAAATGGCGACGCAAAGATTTTGCCTGCGGTGGAACAACCACCAATCCAATATGTTGTCAGTTTTCGACCAGCTGCTGCACGCGGAGACGTTCACCGACGTCACGCTGGCCGTCGAGAACCAGCTCCTCAAGGCACACAAGATGGTGCTGTCCGCTTGCAGCCCATACTTCCAAAGCCTCTTCGTCAACCACCAAGAGAAACATCCTATCGTCATTCTAAAAGACGTCCCATACGCAGACATGAAGAGCCTATTGGATTTCATGTACAGAGGCGAAGTAAGCGTTGACCAAGAAAGGTTAACAGCTTTCTTGAAGGTGGCGGAAAGCTTAAAGATAAAGGGCCTCACTGAAGTGAACGAGGAGAAGTGCGATATACCAGCGTTAACCAACTCGCTGATACAACAGCAGGGCAACCCTACCGGTCACACGCCTCCGCCGCAGCTCCACAGAATACATCCACAGTACATGCACCAGAAGCGACCGGCGTCCGGGATACCTACGGGGGGAGCGCCTCCCAACTTGTTAATGCCATTGCTGGGTAACGCCCTCATGCAACCGAAAAGGAAACGAGGCCGGCCGCGAAAGCTCAGTGGAAGCTCGAGCGATGCACTGAACACGGCGGCCAGCCCTCCCGGGGAGTTCATAGCGGAGGCTGCGGCTCATGCACAAAACCACAGAGCCAGCGAACAGCTCATTCGGGGTTCTCCTGAGATGTTGGAGGTGAAGATGTCGATGGACGCGTTCAACGCTGAGGACGGCGCCACGTCCGGCGGCGAGGAGGCGGGCGAGGCGCTGCTCATCGACGAGGGAGACGACGCGCAGTGCGGCGACGCGGCCGGCAAGGACTCCGAATCCGCAGGTATGTTTCTACACTCACACATACGTACGTACTCACTAATTAAACCTGTTCCCGTCATCACTTGCCAATAAAAATTACGTTGTACAAATAATAAATACCTAGGTGTCTACGGAATGGAATCGCGGTTTTCTTTTGTAAATGAAAAGTTGAAATGGAAAAACAAAGTGTATTTTATTTGCTTACCTTTTGTAAATACTATTAATCTTCCTTTCCGAATTTATCTAACATCGTCTACATCAGTTAAAATAAAATCAAAAGGGAAAAGCTAATGGGATATAAGCTTTGATGTTAGGATTTATTATTTTATTTTAAAGTGAAAAAGTGCAGTGTAACTTTGACTACATAAATATATTTATACATTTAAATTTTATCAGAAGGGGTAAGTGATAATCTATTAAATTTATATGAAGTACTTATTACGAATAACAGACGCTTATTTCTTTCACAAATCGTCAATTTTAACTATTGCTTGCTTTTCTGCTTTCGGGGAGAGCTATTTGAGGAATGGCCAGGGGCAAACTCGGTGTGGTACTTGAACGTTTATTATTTATCTCTTTCTTTACAATTTCTAAAACTGAATCATTGTGAAACGTAAAAATGAGAAACGGGTAAACAACAAGGCTTATTCCCAATAGCTTTCCTTCATAAATAAACAGCATTTGGAAATATTTTAGAAACGATCTCGTGTATGCTAAAATATTTTCATTGTTGCTAATATAAAATAAATATAATTAGGCGTAGGATAATTAATATCATTGATGACTGAAATAATATATTTCAGATATCGAAAAAGCAGCTAAAGAAAACATTCAACAGAACTACACAAACGGCCCCACTCTATCCGTTGAAAATGGATCCATTAAACAGGAACCTGCTTCAGAAGCAAATGATGGGTACAATGAACCTATAGAATACAAATACAACCCTGATAAAAGTCGCGAAAACTCTAACTCATTCGACGGGCCGATCAAAGAAGCAGACGACAACAGAATATCTCGAAACTTAAAGCCAAAGAATAGTAAAAAACTACTTCCTCAAATGTCAAAAATAAGAGCTCGAAACTTATTCAACCAGCTTTCCGGTCTCTCGAATCTAAACCCCGCGCTTAATTCTTTTGACAAATTTCCGCCTGAAACAGTTCTTATGCCCGCGTTAGCCACGCAGCTGTTTGCAGCTGAACTTGAGCAAAATAATCTCAACCTCTCGAACAACGAAGTGGCAGATCTGTCTCAAACTAATTGGGAACACCGCATCTTCCCTTCCCCGATCAGGAAAAATAACATGGGCAGTGTAGGAAACTACCATGAAGACAATAACGAGTCCGTACGGGATTATTGCATCAAGGAGGGCGAAAACATCTTCCGATGTAAGATCTGCGCGAGAGTGTACACTCACATCAGCAATTTCTGTCGTCATTACGTCACTTCCCATAAGAAAGACGTCAAAGTCTTCCCATGCCCGATCTGTTTCAAAGAGTTCACTCGAAAAGATAACATGATTGCCCATCTAAAAATTATACACAAAAATCAGCCTAACACCAATAATGGCAACGAGCAGATGGCAAAACAAGAATCTTAGAATAATTTTAAATAGAATATTGTTTGGTTGCACATAATTGAAGATCTGATTAGAGAAATATATACTTTGTAAAATTTTATGAATTCATGAATCGTAGGTAGACAATACTAATAAATAGATGATGGTTGGATAACATTTCGAGCTCTTAGTTCATCAAGGTGCTAATTCAAGATTGCTTCCGCCCGCAGCATGCAAGGCAGCTAAGTTAAAAGATTCTGTATCGATAAACATTTGTGTTGCGATCTTGAATTGGCAGGTACTTATGCACTAATAAGTACTTATACATATATCAATAAGTTGTTGATATTTAACGATTTTAAGTCGTTTGTTGTTAATATTTATCTACTTATTTATTTAGGTTTCCATTCTCAGAGTGCTAACATCAAGAGATTTATAGTATATTTTCTTTTACTTGTTATTTTGCACTTAACTTGTTACTTAATTTTATTACTTACAAAATTTTCAGGGTACAAAGTAATTACTCGTGGTGATCATTATTTCAAAGTAAGTAGTTATACATTAATGACTGTTATTTTGCTAAATATTACTCGCAATTCTCATTGAACTGAATTAATTACTTAGATTAAGTTTAGTTGTAGTATATGGGTAGCTATATCAATGGCATAGTTTTTTCGCAAACTATGATAAAATATACCTATTTACACCCTTGATGTTATTTATTACTAAATTATTTGTGGTATGTCGAAGAGGCTACACTTAAAGACTCGAAACTATTATGCCATTGATTATTAGTAGTAGTAGAATTCTAAAATGCATTTTCGTTAAACTTGCCTTAATAGTGATCTTAGTTGTAAATATTTGATTTGACTTCATTGAAGTAAAACTCAACACAGGCTATGATTTTATGTTCTAGATTTGTTAAGAATAATTTAAAATAGTTTATTTATGTTGAAATATTTGGTTGTATATGTTAACAGCTACATAAATTATATATTACAAATATTAATAGATAAAGAAAGGATATACAACATAGATGGTTATAGAATATTTACGTTGTTAAAACAACAAACAAAGATGAATATATGACATTCAGTTCCTGTACTTTCAGAGCCCCAGATTGCTACGGCAGTTAAATTTTGTTATAATAATACTTAATTCCTATCATTGTAACTACTAGGAGCATAATTAAAGAGATACATTTATTTACTAAAGAGACATCTATATATCGTCGGTGTCGAGCGAGAAGTCACTAATTGCAAAAACCGTGTTCCGAGATAAACGCGTTTTAAGATTTTTTTTTGTCTTTAAGCCGTAATATCTCTGTAACGCAAATAGATAGCAAATATGTTTTTTTTGAGGAAATTATGGCAAATTTATCCCAATAATAAGATTTTCAATAATATTTGAAATAACCATATTAAGTGAGTAATTATAACAAAATCTTTGAAAAAAGAGCAGTTAATGACTTTTGCCAAACATTCTGTTGAGTTAGTGATTTATTCATGCAACTAATTTAATAATGTTAACTGTGATTTGAGCGTGATTATGACCAAATATAAGTGTTTTTCACTAATTATGAAAAATTAATTAAACTCTTTTATAGGAGATGATAACGCAGCGTCGGACGTCCTCCAGCAAGGTGGACAGATGATCTTATAAAGGCTACCGGTTCACGGTGGATGCAAGTTGCATCCGACCGTAATACCTGGAAGTCATATAGGGAGGCCTATGTCCAGCAGTGGACGTCCAATGGCTGAAATGGATGATGATAGTAGATGACGATAAAAGCATAAGCGTGTTTTAACACTATTATGAAAACTAGCAGTGAAGATTATTATTTAATTATATTAATTTGATTAAAAAGAATAAGATTTAATCAAATAACAATTATCATCATTTAAATAAAATTAACTTTCAATACAAGGTATGTTTAAACACTATTATAAAACTAACAACGAACATTACAAATAATAAATTTGTTAAAATCAATCATCATTATTTAAACCATCAACACACACATACGTTAAAATACAATAAATATAACTTAATCTTGCAAAGACAGCATAAAAAAATTATATAGTTAGCTATAGACTCGTATGTCAATGTTTATTTTAGATAAGATTTAATATTCCTCTTCTGCATTTCTTCTCAAGTGTCTAGTTTGGAAAGCGGTTCTGCATTGTCTTTTATTACTTCGAACCATGAGTAAAATTCAATAGGAATTATGTCAGTTCAGTATAGGTTGATAACAACCATAATAGTAAATAATGTCCATAATACAGCAAAACAAACAAGGAATAAGTGATAAGAACTGACCAAAAACGAAACTTAAAAATACGATGGGCAAAGTACAAGAAACATTTTATAAACCTATACTGATCTAATATTATTATTCCTGTTGAATTTCACTTATTGATCAATTAATTCTAATTTACTAAAAAAATATCGTTAAGAGTGTCTACTAGCTAAATTAATAATGCTGCCTTTCCAAGGTATTTTTATAATATTGATTGTGTTTTAACGTATGTAGGGTAAAGATGATTTAATGTTATTTTTTATGAAAGCTTATTATTTGTAATAATGTTCGTTGTTAGTTATATATTTATAAACCTTTGTGGTTTCTGGGTGTTATTAGATATTATAATTATCTTGAATAATTTGTTATTGATGCTAAATAAATAATAATAGTGTTAAAACATTGTTGTTACCTATTCCGTATTGGAAGATAAATTTAATGTATTTTTACCTTGACACACATAATGGTGGTCTTAAGTAGTGAAAAACATTAACATAAGGTTATACTTTTGCTCTAATCACAGTAGGTACACATTACATGGATAAATGTGCCAGGTGTTTTACAAAGTCCTACTATCAAAAATATATAATATTGCTTAAATATTTGCGTGAGTTATTGGTATTTTATTGATATAAAAAAACTTTACCTTAATGAATTTATAATGTACAGTGATGGAAATAATAAATAATCAAATAACAATACATAATTACTGTAAATTTTGTAATTCTTGATTTCACATAAAGTGCGTTAGTTATTTTTGATCATCCAAAAATCGCAGGATGCACGTGTTATTTCAGTATGAAGTCATTAAGATCAATTAGTCATATAAAATAGTAACAAAATTCGAGAATTTAGTTATGCACATAATAACTAAGTGCAGTTAGTGACTTGTACGCAAATGCTTATTCCTCTGCGTGGCATCGTGATGTATTAAAAAGTAACTAAGTGACCTTAGTGAGAAACGTTTGTTCTACATTTCACCAAAATATTCAAGTCTAATAATACTTAAGTGAAGTTAGTTACTTTTAATCATACAGTTTATTGCTATTACAGGCACTTAATGATTTCTGACATTTTTATATTTTCTAAAATATATAGAAATATCATTTTTTTATTTTCTCACATGGTAGATTATAGGTTTAAAAACACTTTGGCATCATTAAGTCATTTTGGCCAAAATGGCAATTAGTGACTTCTCGCTCGACACCGACGAATTTGTAGCTGACATTAGATATAAATTTACTAGATTCAATATAGGACAAATTATAGAGTTTCGCGTTACTAGCGATTATTTAAAATATATGCAATTCTAATTTATTATCATCATTTATCTCTAGTAATACTACTTATTAATGTGTAATTATCAAATGACAGCTATAACTAATATACAGAAGGACCTAGGTTGTTGTAGGTTTCAAATTTTTGTAGGCTCTAAGTGAAATATTCACTACAAATCTTTACTATAATTTATTTATAGCAGATTATTATAAAATATTTAAATGTAACGTTTAAAGGACGACATTAGAAAAATGTGTAATATTTGGAATGAAACAGCTCTTGAGGAGTTGTTCTAAAAGTGATCTTAGCGAGGTGCTTTGAACGAAGTAAAAAATTATTTATATTGAATGGAATCATGAGATGATTTGTATATTCTATTTTAGTAGAAATCAAATGCCTTAAATATAATCTAAGAAAATTGTACTTATATAAATGATTTAGTTAAATTAGAGGCAAAGTAGTCTTCCATTATAAAGTTAGCTACACTTTCACTAAATTCAACATACGATTTATTGTATACATATAAAAAAATATTAATATTAATTATGGTTACACATATTATTATGATATAATTATTATACTTCGATAGTTTCGTAAATTAGGTTGACCCCTAACAAATGTAACTTTCCAATTAAATTGAACGTAGGTCCAGGGAACGCTTGCCTATTAGTGTGCCTTTTACGTGTTAAATATGTTATATATTTATCTACATAGGTACTATTAGATTATTAAGATTTCAAAGATTTATGTATCATTTATTTTCATTATTCAAACTTTACAAAATTTACCTACTCTAAGACGCTTCCTTAGTTACGTAGCAACATTTAGGCCCAAGTAGCTAATTTTAAACTTGTTGTAAGAATATCATCTCATGTTTCCCATTACGTTGGTTTAATTATAAAAAAATACTTTGGCGTATTAAATAAAGTCAAATAACATTTTCAAGACATTCGAGTCTTGATAATCAATATTAAGACTGTTAAAATTCTTAAATACGAATTTATAGTACCTACCTTTCATAATCTTTATATGAAATTTACCTTGACGTTAATAGGTACTTAAAATGAAAATTTAGACTTAATAAGGTGAGGCTTTTTTCTTTCAAATCCCTTATAATTATAATAGTCAATTTAGACAGTGCCTAAATCCTTGGATAACTATTTCTACTTAAAAGTAAATAAGTTAGAGCACTGAATAATTTGGTTATAAAGCTTAATATATGAATCGTGGTCTATATTTATTTGAACGTTTGAAAAACTTATTTGTTGATATTTATATAATTATATCATTAATTGGTGCTAAATTAAAATTAGGAAGTCACATGTGATGAGACAGATTCCGACATGTCTTACATGTCATTATAAGGATGAGTGATGACGTTCAAATTAAATATTATACATATATTGTGAACGTCTTGATGTGGCGTTAATCCAATTGGCATTCATTTAAAAATCTGATGAATAATCAGTAGCAGATTGGTGACAATGTATTTGACTATCTCGAACGAAACCAACACTTTATTTTATAATATAATGACCACATAATATACTTATAAATAACCCCATACGTACAAGTTCACTACACAGTACAATTTAAATAAAAAAAAACCTTTTATTCTCGAGATTTTTCTAAATATTATTCAAAGTCAGACGTAATAGATTGAAATGTTTAAAACATAGCGTTAGTATAGTACAATAGGTCGGAATGTTTTATAAAATTATGAAAAATGTTAATATTTATTTGAACTCTGATAAAATTAAGTACTTACTTGTTACAAGCAGTTAGAGTATGTGATACCAGATCACAAAACACATTGTAATGAAATAGCGAGTAGCCAAATAATTATACAAACTTCATAATACCTATATTTTTGTTAATTGCACTTAGGCAATAGCAAAGGCAAAGAGTAATGTTTAGACAATTTTAGTAAGTACTGGAAGATACACATTAAATCTAGATTTTTTGTTGATAAAACATTGGTATACAATAAGGCGTTAATTACTATTTTTAGAGACTTTAATGAAATAATAAAAGTTGCAGCAAAAATATATAAAAGTATATTTTCATTGTTTATTTATTAATTTGTTGCTTTATATTCTGTTGACCTTTTAATTTATTGTTTCGTTAAATATTTTATATTATTCAATTATTTTTGTTCTCTATTGTTATTTCCTAACATCAATGTTATTATTTTTGTTTCTGTCTTTTTAAACTTTTATACAAAAGATTTAGGTAGGTACTTTCTTTTTAAGTGTGAGTAAATTCTTGCCGTTCATGTAGGTGGGTATACACGATTATAATGTGTTTCTAATTATAATGTTGAAAACTTTTAAATGTCTGGTGATTAAAACAACGATGTCAAATACAATTCTAACAAATTTAAATTCTATTAATAAAATAACGTTTAAAACTAGCAAAGTAACAACACGGGTTATATTAATAAAGAGTAGTTTAAAATTTAAGTTATTTATATTTATGTTGTAGAAATAAATAGTTTTGTTAACTGTGTGAACTTTCTAAGCTCTGTTAACTTGTTAATTAGTCACGAAGAGGAGGAAACGAAGGTAAGGTAGTCTTTCGACAGAACTCTCGTTGGTGTGATTAGTGCTAGATTTATGTTTATGCTTTCTTTATTGCTCAATTTTAAGCTCTGCAGATTAAAAATGTTTATTTCTTTTTATTTTTTACGAAACTTTCATAGTGTGTTTCACGAGGCTAAACAAGTTCCTTACCATTTTTTAACGATTCCTGAAATGACAATTATTATTTTATTGAGTAGATTTTATTTACTATTTAAGCGATATTGAAAATTGAGTAACTGCTAATTCAATAAACACGTGATCTTTAATATCTTAAACCCACCTCACGTGATCTTAATAGTCTTAGTTATCTGATGAGTTATTTTTATAATCGATGTACCTTCTACTTGCCGACATAGTTCCAAATGCAACCACTTGAGTCCTATTATATCATAGTTACAAACTTCTGTTTTGTTTTATTTTGTAATTTATTGTTTTATTTTTAATTTAATAGTAAATTTATAGTATAAGATGCTCGACCTTGATCCACTGGATGGCCGATTAGTTAAGATATTTAATAAACAAATCGAATAATCACCTTATTTCTTTATTAAGTTATATATTTTTGTTATTTGAGCGGCATAAACCATCCAAACATGATGGCAATATTTAAAAGATTCAAGCCAAGTAAACAGATTTTGTTATTTATTTTATGGTGTTTTTATTTATTTTTCTGTTTGTTAGTTTAAAGTCAAGGAATAACTTTATAAAATGTTGTAACAATACTTGGTGCTATATTTTAGTATTGACATTATGTACATTTTGTAATTATCCAAAAACCTTGACCTTAGAGTAACAGAATCACGGTTATCATTTTGTTTATATTTAAATGTTTTGTCATTCGATTTGAACAAATAAAGTTTAATATTTAATTTTGTTGTGTTTTTATATACCTTCTTCTTATAAAAAACGTAGTTTATAGTTTATTATTGATTTGCTGAATTCACTAGAACAATCTATTTTTATTTAGCTTTCAATGTTGAATTTTTAGATATTTAAAAATAACATTATCTTATTTTTGTTATTGATGCGTTACAGATCGAGGCACGCCAGATTCAGATATCAAGGAAGTGAAGCACTCAATATCGCCTTCCTTTGACGGAACCGGAAAGATAAGAGTAAACCCAGCGACCCAGGCATCTACCTCGAATGAGTATCAGAACGATTCTATTAACAATAACACTCTGCAAGGTAATCAAATACAAAGACCCGGATCAGCTAGAAGGCGGATTAGGAGACGGGCCAACTCCGCATCCAACGACCCGGCCGAACAACTAACAGAAATGTCAGTGCGTGGACTCAATCTATTCAGATACGCTTCCGTCAGCGAAGGGGTCTACCAATGCACCGAGTGCGCCAAGGAAAACATACAGAAAACATTCAAAAACAAGTATTCATTCCAAAGGCACGCATTTCTTTATCACGAGGGTCAACAGAGAAAAGTATTTCCATGCCCAGTGTGTTGCAAGGAGTTCTCTAGGCCTGACAAAATGAAGAACCACATGAAGACAACACACGACTGCTATGTGCCGAAGGATTGTGTATATCCGCCGAACACATTTTTTTTAGGGTTTGATGGTCAACTCCCACCGGGGCTTAAGATGGAGGCGATGGGCGCGGGCTCGCCGCTGGGCGCTACCCCGGCCCACACCTCACCTGACCCCACGCAGGTGTGATCTGACCACAAGAAAGTATTCTGATTACTGCACCACGTAATTTATCGGAATTATTCACCTGAAACATGGGTATTTAGTGTATCGTATACTATAAATAGTGCCTTTGAAATGCCTATATATTTTTCTGGACATTTCTAAAAGTTATATGATAAGCATCTATTTTTATATATTTACGTAAGAAAAAGTATGATAACAAAATATATGAAATAAGTTATATTGTATATTCCCAATGATACTGTTATGCATTTATATATTCTTAAAATAAATGGAAATATTTGTATGTTCGTTACATAATACAGTTACTGTTATATTAACTTGTATAAAAAGTATGGTTGTGCAAATATTAGACAATAATTTTACAATGTTTTTTATAATTGAGGCCAGTTACTGTGTTTTAAAGTTTATATGGGGTATCACTAAGTGCAACGTACAATGAACGAGACCGAATGGGTTACATTTTTATAATAATCATATTTGGATTTGTTGGTTTACTTAGCCCCTGCGTATCATAGTTTTCAGCTTCCAAGTTAAAGTGCCTTCTTTTACGCAAGATAGAAACCAAAGACTGTAAAAATATATCATTTTATATATGCCTGACACACGTTTAACGAATCTACTTACATACTTAAATTACTAATTTGATAAAAACCTATAACTAAGAGCAGTTACAAATGTTATCTATTTTCAAAAAAATATTTTTATAAAATATCCATGTTAAAGAAAGACTTCTTGATGTAAAGTTTTATATATTTTATACATGCATGTTTTAATATTCGAAAATTATTGTATTTTATAATGACAAGTTATAAATGTATGATGTTGATTATAATATTCAAAGTTATATTAAAAACTTTAAAGTGCCATAGCACATCACTACAGTTTAAATTTCTTTCTGGGAGAAATGTTCCAACCTTCTTAGATGTAAAACTTTTAGAAATATATTTAGTTGTTTAGAGTTTTAGGTAAATCTGAAACACAACACGAAATCAACAGTTCTTCCATTGATAAGGAAACAAATATAACTTTGTTAGTTATTTTTGAAAATATGTTTTACTTAGATAAGGAAGATGTTTAATCTCCGTTACATTTAAATATTTTGGGAAGAGTATTGTAGGTTTGTTTTAAGTAAATAGTTAAAGATTTAAATAATATAATAATTAACTAGTATCCACGTAAAATTATACTGATTTTTATTGTGTTTTTTTCTGAAATGTAGCGCACAAGTTAAAAGTTAAGTTTATATTAGATGTTTGACCCACTTGTATATAAGTTAATTATATTAGAATAAGTTATTACTTGAATATTTTTTGTAATTTTTAATCGCCGACAAGGTATTAACAATTTTTCAGTGTGATTTTTTAGATTTATAGGTCCCGCGCCAGTCATCGCACAATATAACTTCACAATACTATAAATAGTTATTCTTTATAGATTGTTTTAGATTCCAAAATGCACTATAGTTTTTTTTCTTTATTTTATGTTAAAACTTTACCTGTTTCGTTAAATTAGCACAAAAAATGGATGATCCTTCTGTGCCCTCGCTGTTCCTCTGTTATAACTGCGTTAATTTCAATCAATGTTTATAAGTGCCCTACAAACCTAATTATTCAGTTTTAGTGAAATGGAAATTTATGTTTTTTTATTCTCTTTGTAGTATTTTATTTTGTGATATTAGGGCTAACTAAGTTGGCAGGCATGTTCATTGTTGAGTTATTATAATTCATACTTTTTATTTTTCCTTATTATGCACAAGCTGCAAGGCAGCAGAAATATACTTTTAACCTACCCTAAATATGATATGTTAAGTATTAATTCGGTGGATTAGTTTTTTGTTACTTGAACGTAATATAAGTTAAGAAGAGCTTAATAAGCTCAGTTCATATATTATTTCAATATAAAATATAGAAATTCGACATATTTGATTCACAAGGTTAACTTTTGTAAATTAATATCATATAAAAGTTATCGTGTATGTATATTTTACGTAGTTTTACATTATTTCAATCAAGTGCAATGTGTGATTTAAGTTTTTGTTTAACATTTAATTTTTTTATTTTTCATTTTGTACTTTAGACGAAATATCCTTTCTGCAACGTTTTCGCACTTGTTCTTTATTTTTATTGCAGTGCCTTTATGTATGGCTGCCTAGTTAAGGTCAAAGAAAATATATTATTTAGGGTATGCTAGATACTTTCGTGTTAATAATATGGGCCATATAGTAACAGTAAATATTTATCGTATGGTGTATTCCTATACTTGACTATACATTATCTAACAACGTAGTATCTAAGACCGTTATAGTTTAAATTACAGATAAACATAATATTGGTTAACAAATTAATTTAGCTATTAAGCTACCACAGTTAAACTGATATGTACTTGTAAACTAACTTTATAATAGTTATAATTTGTCGTTGCAAATATAAAAGCTTTAACAATATATCAACAGAAACGGGAAATGTTTCTTTTTTATTTGGTAATAGGTATTTTGTTCCAGAAAATATTACCAACTGGTTTGTGAAAAGTATTTAGGTGTCATTAAAAATATACTGAAATTTAGTTAACAATTTTGTGTTTTACTTTAACTACCTTTATTATATAAAACTAGCCGCGAAAAGTATTTCTACACTAACAAGTCTCAATTAAATATAAATTACTTAATAACATTTTTTGCTCTAGGAACCTGGTTCAAATTTGTGTGCTTACTTTTACAGAATACCATTATTTTGACGAAGAAAACGATGGCATGCCCATCATTACCCTCGGAGTCACGGGGCCTGATGGAATAATCGTAGAAACGGGCACTCTACCTGAGAATTTTTACACAAATCTTCAAAATGGCACTATAATACAAGACCCCATGGACTACGACACGAAAGCTTCCCTTATAGAGACCAATATGATTGAAACAGCGAATGATCAAACATTAGACGACGAGAATTCTGAAGATACTGAAGCCTTACAGTTTACCGAAAACGCTGATGGAAGCGTGACCTGTAATATATGTGGAAAGACGTTTTCGAGTCAAGCTCATTGGTACAGACACAAGTTGAAAGTACACGAGAAACCTCCGATAGAGCCAGTGCCGTTGACTGAATGCAACAAGTGTCATATAT
Source organism: Chloroclystis v-ata (assembly GCA_963691955.1). Taxonomy (NCBI): domain Eukaryota; kingdom Metazoa; phylum Arthropoda; class Insecta; order Lepidoptera; family Geometridae; genus Chloroclystis; species Chloroclystis v-ata. The sequence continues at coordinate 13,225,239 of OY829905.1, forward strand.
ACTTCAAAAGTAGAAGAGGTAAGATCAAAATCGACCAAGTTTACAAATTAAATGGCTCTCACTTTACTATAATTTTTTCCAGGTGTAATTCGAATGCTACTTTATTTTATTATTAGGTATCTCTTCTAAGATGAGGACCTAGATACAAGATTCGTTTGTAAGCTTATTTTTGTAATCATCCTAATTATACTTATCTCCGTTTAGGATATATCGGACACATGTTGAGCAAACATGGCGAAGCTCAGGATAACAGTCAAAATGTACGTTCAAATTCACAAGAACCCGCTGGGCCCTCAAAATATCAATCGAAACCTAAACGAAATATCAAGAAAACTGTTCGAAGTACGGGTAAGTAATATTATATAATAAGATTTGGACCATTAAAAACAAAAAAGGTAAGTACCTATTACCTACACTTAGGCAAGGGTAGCTGCATCACTGCTGCTTTGTCAGAATTTCAAGCAATAATGTTATATATAGTAGGTACCTACATTAGCTTTCCGCCGTATATTATATCTACGAATAAAATCTAAGAAAACATACTAAACCTACTAAATGTTAAAATTAAAACTGTTTGAAAAAGTTTGACGACATAAAGGCGAACATCGGGCGCGTTGATGTCTTTTATTTGAAAATTCCGAATTTTCTGTAATAAATTACCGATACAACTGAAAATTTATATAGAAATAATTTAAGCGTTAAAAGACATGGACTACATGGAAATTATAAAACATATAGAAAAAATATGTTTCTACGCGAAAATCTAAATAAAATTACGTACTAAAAGTTAAGTATAAAATACCTACTAGTGCTGCTAAAGGAATTGTGATAATATTTTTATTCCCAGAACCCGATCCACAAGAACGCCTAGAAAAACGAGAGAAAGAAGAATCATTCGTGCTAGATATAATCGAGAAGGTGCGTCGACAATGCGAGACTGAACCCGAGGCTGCGAGCCGGCGAGGCTACATGAGGAAGATGTCGGTTAAAACGTAAACGTCAACGTAAAAACGTAAACGTATTCGTGTATTTTGCCTAAAAAAAATTTAATCACGAGACACGTCATGCTGGAAAACTAAAGAAATAACAAACCGCCAATTATCGCTGGGTGTGGGTGTGATTGTTTCGTTGTTTGAATTTCACTAAGGCTGGAATAAACTTACGACTTGAAATGTAATATACACGCCAATATAAAATATAATAATCCAATCATTCATGTCAGTTTATTAAAAGTAGCTATATATATAGCTGAAATTCCTGTAAGCAAAGGGTCGCTCGTAGCTCTCTTTGCTTCCTGTTATATTTCATTACTTTGGTAACATAATATAAGTACATAATATTATAGCTTTTGGTCGTCAAATCGTTCAATCGATGTTGGCCGCTGGCTGTAGGTATTGTTAAATATGTCTATAAAATATTCATTGTTGTGACTAGTTATTAATGAAACTAAGCCAAACTAGTGTATTGGTTTTTTTGTATTTTAGTTATTGTCGTTTATTTCGCACATTTAATAAATTTCAACATGTACTCGTATCTATGTACAACGTGAGTGTAACGAAACGGAAAAAGAGAATAGTTTAATAAATAGCAAGAGGTTTGGAAATAGTGTACCTACCTATCTACTATGTAAAAGGATATAGGCTTATTGGTCACGTAAATACACATATTGAAAAAAGAAAGAATTAAGACTGGAGATTTATTGTAAGTTTATGTTAAGTATATTTTGTAAGATTTTATTATTTCTCATCCATTGTATGTGTAAGACCTATACTTTAATTCATAAGCTTAACTATTTATTCTATAGGTAACTAATCGTTGTGATTATTAAAATTTACAATCAATTATTTTTTAGATTGTAAAAAGGGCTCTCACAAAAAAGGATTAAAATAGGTACTAAAAAAGCCTCCCACTTAACCGATTTTGTTCATAGGTTGACTTTTTTGTTTGGCGTAGGTAGGTCCCGTAGGTTATATCTGCCGCCTGAAAGATGTAATGTAAGGTATATATTTTATTCCCAAAAATGCCAAAATAACACTTATATTGCTGTAAACGTAAAAGTTTTTATTGGTATTCTTACTTTTTTTAGGTATTGATGAAAGGACTATTACTTATACTGAATATCTGGTTGTAAATGTAATTATTTGAAGGAAAGGAAAATTAGGGTTACACGTGACCAGAGTGTTGTACCTATTGTTAAAATGATCGATGATTGGGTTGGGTTGGAGTTCCTTGAAAAAATGTGACTTTTAAAGATAAATTTTACCAATTGAATTCTTAGAATATAGGTTAAGTACCTATTGTATTGATATTAAAAAATGCATGTAAATTGCTCGAAAAATAATTTTTGATTGAAGTTTTTCTAGTGTTTACAGTGTACTTACCTATAATGATGTTTTATTTAATAAAGGAAATGTTTTGTCCAAAATGTTCTGAAAAAGTAGGTAAGTACTTACCTAATTTTTTATATCCATACCATTATGTCCTAGATTATGTGAAACATAACTATTATACCAACCTTTCTATTATCTATGTATAACAATTTTAGAAGGTAATTTTAAAGCTAACATAAGTATACCTAACCGGGTAGGTTGCATAACTTCCTAATTATTGTCTTGGGCATTTATATATCCCTAGTACGCATGTATGTGTTGTGTATATATATATAACATATCTACTATAGTTCCCCACATAGACCGATTTCGAACAATAACGAAATAATTTTCAGCTCATTAAAAGCCTAACCGAAGTCCTAATTAAGCTATTGTTGTCAACGTTAATAGGCCTTAATTTGTATAAATGCTCATTATTGTGCCATTTTTAAACTTTAAAGTGTGCCAAATAAATAAGAATAAGCTATTAATCATAATTTATGTAAATAAAAGTCAGTAGTCATCCTGTGTTCATAAATTTGCTTTTATATTTTATTTTATTCGTACCAATTGTTTTGTCAATGTAATAATCATCCTGTGTTCATAAATTTGCTTTTATATTTTATTTTATTCGTACCAATTGTTTTGTCAATGTAATAATATTATACATGCAAACATATAATTACCTACTGTAGTTCTATTGGTCCTAATTTAGTAAAATATTAACAAAAGTGTACTCAAAATATATTTCAAAATATTACTTATTCTACTTAGTAGTACATAACGAAATAATATAAGACCTACTCCGCCGCCACCGATAGTCCTAAGGAAAATGGTTATTGATATGGCATACCTAACGCCGCCTTTAACATAGGTACTTAGGTACATCGATTGGTGGCGCGGAATCTAGCAATTGCCTTGCAATTAATGCAAGCAATATAATGAATTGTGTAGGTATGTATGTAGGTATCTACCTACCGCTAACTATACTCTTATTGTTGTGAAATAATTGTCCAATAAATACATATAAAATAAAATCGAATAAAATTTATGTGCAAGTACAATTTTTATAATTTGACCGCCCGTGGCTTCATTTTTATTTTATTATAAAAATATACTAAGAATTCTTGCTTGCGTCGGAATTAGCGCATATTTTGAGTGTTAAATAATAGAATACTAGGTATGTATATACCTAGGTAGGTACTCAACTCCCATTAGTTTTACATATTTATTGTTTTTTTGTGAAAACGGCAAAATATCCATATAATATCCATCCATACCTTCTCCGTAAACCAAACGCAGCTAGAGAGAGATCCTAGTAAAAGAAAACGTGGGTATATAATTTGGTATCAGTGCTCTTTACAAATATATAAACTATAGATAAAAAATGACAGATCTTTTAATGTTGTCTTTGGATAAAAATTGTCTTTGTCACAGACAAATTGTAGTCTATAGTAAGATTTTTAGTCTGTAGTTGATCCTTACCTTAGTTGACTTGACAGTTGACTGACATTGTTTGTAAATAAAGTCAATCAGCTGGCGAGTTAAATTTTGTTGCATCTTGCATTTAAAGTTAATAATTTGTCTGTAGCTAATGCCTCAGTTATTTCAAGTTTTAAAATGCTTCAGATGTTCTGTTTTTCAGGTACCTAAGTTATTTACAATGAATATTTACTGCAACCTGAGGTTTGCTAAAGTTACTTATTAAAAGTTCCTATTGATCTATAGGTATTTAGGTCTGTTGGTTTTGTAAGAAGTTTTATTACTTATAGGTACACCCAACCAAGAAATCGACTAAATGGGAGTGCAAGTTATGCGGTGAAAAACAATCAATGAAAAGACATTATGGCCTGGGCAATGGTAAAGAATGTAGACTGCATGTTCAAAAGCTAAATGGTTTAAGAGGTGAAATAGCAGAAAAAAGCGAAACAATTGATCAAGATCTGAGTGATCTTGATATACCAACTAAGAATACTCAAATTTCTCCAAACGTAAGAATACATTATGATTCTTCTAAATGGTCTGAATTCATAGATAAAAATGAAAATGAAACTAATTCAAATGAGCCAATGTATCTAGGAGATACTGAAGTTGTATTGGAAGTACCAGCTAAAAAGAGAAAGTTTACTAAACCCAAATCAACTCAAAATACTCGGAATGTGAGAGATTCAAATACCACTAACATTTACGACAAGAGAAAATCGCCTAGTCCACCACCTATTATTCTATATGAAAATAAAATTTCTGTTAGAAATGTCGAGCTTGTAGAAAATACAGTTGCAACAACTGCAGAATTAAACATAAGAAAAGACAAAAAGTATACCAAACCCAACTTTATACCCGAGAAGATGAACAAAACCTCTAAATGGGCGCAGTTTGCCAATGAAGAGCAGGATGATGAAAGCCCTGAGATTAATTACGAAGAAAACGTAGAAAATAATAGTGACGAAATACCAAACAAAACAAATTCTATAATTAGTTCTGTGACTCGCAATCAACAGCCTGGAAATGACATGTTCACATTATGTGATGAAAATGATTTGGATGATGTTCTATCTTTTTAAACACAGGTGCATTCAATAAAAGCAGTTAGAATTTTAATATTTTTTACTTTATAATCAATACACAATTATCATCACAATGGCAACATTTTAATATCACTTTCATTAAGGTCTACCAGATAAATAGTGAAACTACAGACGACATACTGTTACAATAACAACTACAACAAACTTTTTAAATACATTAGAAATGTCGTGAACAACATTATTTAGATCAATGGTTAAAGCTTAATATCAAAGATTCTACATAGTGTAGGAATTTAACAATTTTAAAGTAGGTATATAGATAGGCCATTTAACCTGTAAGTCAGGCAGTGAATTACATTGTTTTATTTTACGTTATAATTAATTTGTATAAAATATCAGCAACAAGAAAGCAGGCGGGCGTTTACTTACACTAAGTATATACTTTAGAATATAATACCTATAGTTAGGAAGCCCTAAAAGATTCGATGCACTGAATTTAAATCTTTATGAGATGATAATACAATGTAGTATAGAAACTATAGCTATATTCTAGTCACTGGTGTCTAAATCTATTTAAATACTAATTTTAGACAGATTGCGGGTATTGAACTGAATACTAAATTACTGACGATGTGATGTGTGTTGAAGCTTGTTGAAAGTAATTATAAATGATATGTCAGTCGAACATTAGGACGTATTTGGATTGGTACGTTTAAATAAACGGTAGTAATATTTATATTTCCCGCGACTTCTGTATATGTTGCTGTTGAAAAAACTTTGTTTCTGTATCTTCTTTATGACTAGAACGTCATCATGTGTCGTCTGCGGTGTAGTTCTCTCGCTCTTGCATAGCGACGACCATAACTATTCCACCTCCATGGTCTGAAATATTTAAGAATATTTAATTATAGAACACCAATATTCTAAGGGCCAAAGTTTGTGTGTGTAGGTATGTTAGCTTTAGGTAGGTACTTTTTCACGACTCAACAGATTTCAGTAAAATTTTGTATGCGATTAGCTGATACATATTGTATTTTTTACCGAGTAAAACACAGTGGACAACCATTTGTCATAGAATAATTATATTGAATGATATGGTATACAACAGGCTCGCTGATTGGTCCAATTTTGTTTATATCTTATTTTGGTCATTTTAAAATTACAAACTGTTTAGATGTAAGTAATGACTTGATCATGTAACTTTTGTAATACATATCTAATGTTTATCTACCTTTCGTAACCGTTGTATTCGCCTCGGATTAAATGCTCGTTGCTGAATGGTCTGTTCGCCATGTTGTCGTGGCTGGCTGCAAAGACAATAATTATACTTAATACACAGATTTGTCTGAACAAGTCGGGTTCAAAAATAAATGTTTTAAAAAATCTGCGATATCATCAGGTACTTAATTAAAATATGGTCTTGCTGGCTATATGAAACTTACGGTTACAGATAAAGCTTCAGATAGTTATCGGAAAAAAATGTATTTTATCTGGCAGATAAGTTCCGGATAGGCTATCTGGGACTGTATATGTTACCAGTGAAACAAGGAGTCGTTCGTCAACTCACACCCTAAATGTTGTCAGCTTTCTCTATTCATATTTTTTCTAAGAAATAACTTTATTTAATGAGAAGTACATTATTTACCATTTGGATTAGAGTGGGAGTATCGACGACATGAAGGTCCGCGACACGTCAGCAGATGCTGCAATTGATTGTGGAAATACTCCTTTTCGTGCGGTGTCAGGTAATTGTATCGATTCTGCGTCTCAAATGGATCTGTAATCAAATTTCATATTGACTATTGATTTTCAAATCAGACTTTCTAAGATTACCAGGATTGTATGTTAACGTATCGATCCTACCGATCCTCAGATTGTAGTAAGTGGCGAATCCAGTGATAAATTCGCAACAGAGCAGGTTATGGATCGAGCTGATGGTGCGGATACAGTTGTAGGTGTTATTCTTATTACACCAGTAGCTCTTGCTACTCATGCAAAAAGAGATACTTATGACTAACGATCTAGAGATTACTGATAGGTTTATTCTAGGTAAACTTACCAATCCTGAGATTGTAGTAGGTGACGAGTCCGGTGATGAACTCGCAGTAGAGCAGGTTGTGCGTGGCGTTGATGGTGCGGATACAGTTGTAGGTGTTATTCTTATTACACCAGTAGCTCTTGCTACTCATGCAAAAAGAGATATGACTAACAGTAACGATCTAGACTTCTAGAGATTACTGATAGGTTTATTCTAGGTAAACTTACCAATCCTGAGGTTGTAGTATGTGACGAGTCCAGTGATGAACTCGCAGTAGAGCAGGTTATGGATCAAGTTGATGGTGCGGATACAGTTGTAGGTGTTATAAAAGGTGCTCATGCAAAAAGAGACTAACGATCTAGACTAGAGATTACTGATAATTTTATTCTAGGTAAACTTACCAATCCTGAAATTGTAGTAGGTGACGAGTCCGGTGATGAACTCGCAGTAGAGCAGGTTGTGCGTGGCGTTGATGGTGCGGATACAGTTGTAGGTGTTATAAAAGGTGCTCATGCAAAAAGAGACTAACGATCTAGACTAGAGATTACTGATAATTTTATTCTAGGTAAACTTACCAATCCTGAGATTGTAGTAGGTGACGAGTCCGGTGATGAACTCGCAGTAGAGCAGGTTGTGCGTGGCGTTGATGGTGCGGATACAGTTGTAGGTGTTATAAAAGGTGCTCATGCAAAAAGAGACTAACGATCTAGACTAGATATTACTGATAATTTTATTCTAGGTAAACTTACCAATCCTGAGATTGTAGTAGGTGACGAGTCCGGTGATGAACTCGCAGTAGAGCAGGTTGTGCGTGGCGTTGATGGTGCGGATACAGTTGTAGGTGTAGTCTCTTTTTGCATGAGCACCTTTTATAACAATAAAAGGTGCTCATGCAAAAAGAGACTAACGATCTAGACTAGAGATTACTGATAATTTTATTCTAGGTAAACTTACCAATCCTGAGATTGTAGTAGGTGACGAGTCCGGTGATGAACTCGCAGTAGAGCAGGTTGTGCGTGGCGTTGATGGTGCGGATACAGTTGTAGGTGTTGTTGGAGGTGCTCATGCAAAAAGAGACTAACGATCTAGACTAGAGATTACTGATAATTTTATTCTAGGTAAACTTACCAATCCTGAGATTGTAGTATGTGACGAGTCCAGTGATGAACTCGCAGTAGAGCAGGTTATGGATCAAGTTGATGGTGCCGATACAGTTGTAGGTGTTATAAGAGGTGCTCATGCAAAATGAGATATGACTATCAATCTAGAGATTATTTCTAAGTAAACTTAGCGATAGGCTAAAAAGATAAATATAGAAGATATATATTCTAGGTAAACTTACCAATCCTGAGATTGTAGTAGGTGACGAGTCCGGTGATGAACTCGCAGTAGAGCAGGTTGTGCGTGGCGTTGATGGTGCGGATACAGTTGTAGGTGTTGTTGGAGGTGCTCATGCAAAAAGAGACTAACGATCTAGACTAGAGATTACTGATAATTTTATTCTAGGTAAACTTACCAATCCTGAGATTGTAGTATGTGACGAGTCCAGTGATGAACTCGCAGTAGAGCAGGTTATGGATCAAGTTGATGGTGCCGATACAGTTGTAGGTGTTATAAGAGGTGCTCATGCAAAATGAGATATGACTATCAATCTAGAGATTATTTCTAAGTAAACTTAGCGATAGGCTAAAAAGATAAATATAGAAGATATATATTCTAGGTAAACTTACCAATCCTGAGATTGTAGTAGGTGACGAGTCCGGTGATGAACTCGCAGTAGAGCAGGTTGTGCGTGGCGTTGATGGTGCGGATACAGTTGTAGGTGTTGTTGGAGGTGCTCATGCAGAAGCAGAAGGGCCCCGCGGTCCAGAGCGGCGCGGTGCGCCAGTGCTCGTTGTCGTGCCGGTAGCAGTTCATGCGTTCTGACTCGCACAGTTTCTCCAGTTCCGCCTGAAAAAATATTAACCATAGATAAAACTTTAATAATATGGTGCCAATTTTGGAATTAAAACTGTTGTGTAGTTTTAACTACATGCTATTTATAATTTTAGATATATGTATAACAGGTTATTTTTAACTAGCTGTAGGTAAGTAACTAGTGTGTCAATAAAGGAATAAACATCATCAAAATTCACAAAAACTAAAACGATTTGCTACTTAGCAAAAAGTTATGACAAAAATGTTTATTACATCATACGTAAAGTTCGTATGTTTTAAGAAATATAAAATGTAATAGTATTAGGTATATTTACCCTCTTTTTGGCTTTCCTCAACTTCTTCCTTAGCAGTAAGGCTTTTCGTTTCCTTTGTTCTTCTCTAGCTTTCTGAGCAGCTTCAAAAATACTATGACTAACACCTTTGCTTCTCCTGGAAAATAAACAGTATGTCTAATTATTGGATTATAAAGATACAGTTTGGAATTCATAGTAGAAAGTAAATAACTATAATGTATTGCTTATAATTAGATTCAAAGTTTAGATTATGTACTATTTAGATTTATGTATGTACTAACCTGCCTTCCTCGCAGTAGCACACATGTTTATCTTCATTCTGAATGTATAAAGGATGTAGTCTTCTTTGGAATATATCAGATTGTTTATTAAATATCCCTAAATCTTTGGCGGTTCCTCTGTTAGGATTTCTTTGCTCATATTCGGAAGCGTCCAGTCTTGCAGGCCCTAAAATTGTAGGTCCAGGGGTGACGTGTCTCACAGTAGTAGTTGTTACAGGTTTAGAGGTCGTTGATTCTTCGGGAATTATTTTAGTAGTTGAGCTTTCTGTAGAAGTAATAATTTTATCAATAGCTGCAGTGTAAAAATTTATATCTTTAAACAATTCTTCTGTGTTGATTTCTTCTGTGGAATCTTCATAATTCTTTCGTGTAGTGGATACTTGTTTTATTGATTCAGTTGTTGACTTATCAGTACTGCTTAAAATATTGAAATCATTCTTCTCTTCCTCAAAAGTGGGATTTAGATTATTATTTTCAATAATAATAGTTGTAACTTGTGGTTTTGGTAGCTCCGAGTCAGATAAGTCTGAAGTGTTTTCGAGTTCGTTAAATATACTTGGTGGAGCTTCAGTTCTTGTTGCATTTTTAATTTGGATATCAAAAACGTCTTCTTTTGGTTTTGAATTCACAGTAGGAATCGCGTATTCATTGAACTGTCTAATACGTTTATCCACGATTGTACTGTTCCTATGTTTAGGCTTGGTTCTGTGGATTTTAGGCTTCTTAATGTGATCTTTTGTAACATTCTGATGATGAGGGGTTGTTTTATTGAAAATGTTGTTGATAAGTGATGTGGGGTGTGTTGTTTGAGTTTCAAGAATCGGTTTTGAAGTTTTCAAATGACGCTTTATTTCTTTTAGATCTTCAAGTTTTGTGCGTAGTTCTCTAATCTGATCCTCTAAACTGAGTCTGTTTGTATGCCACGCCTTCAAATCGTTGTAAATAACTTGAGAACAATTTACTCTGCCGCTCTTTTCTACTTTACATTCTAATGACGATTCATTGCTGTTAATGATTGCATCATTCTTGTGCTTGTTGTGTTTGATATTATGATTATTCCAATGCTGAGCTCTGCGCTTAGTTCTCTTATGAACCATATTTTCTTTGGTTCTTTCGTAAGCTTCTAGGAAAGCTTCCGTTTCTTTTATGAGTTTATCAATTTTGTTTTCAGCCTTTATATTCTCCATTTCATTAATGGGTTCACTGTTAAAGCTGAGATGTCCGATGCTCGGGTTTTCTTCGAGGATTGTGTCGACTGTGTTTGGTTCAAAGACATCGTTGCTGATAGATCGCCGGGTCCTCGTAGCGTTATCTTTGGGCTCGATTGGGCGTCTAGCTATGGTTCCATCTGTTTCTAGTCTGGTATACACAAGTCCGCTCGGTGTGAAGCAGGCGCATTTCTTCGTACTCATCTTTGGATGAGGCATGAATGATTCTGTCTGAAAAAGGAAGTAGGTATATAATATAATTTACGTGTTGCTTTTGTAATCGAAAAGTTATCTTTAAATGGGAATTGTGCTTCAATTACACCCCTGCAGTTGTTTTGATGGAAACAAATGAAATGCACTCGAACCGCAGATTTCAAGCCACTTGACCTTTCAGTTAGTAGTTGAAACTTATCGAAGTAGTGATTTATCACATCTACGTTATGGCCAATAAATTCTAGGATGAAGACCGCTTGGCCGGCCCTAGGATATTACTTGCTTTAATCAGTTAACAACGCTACCATATTAGATTTCGTAGCGTCTCTAACCCTTTCCGTTAACCCTTATTTACCTCGTTCCTGCACCGTTGTCTCCGCCAGCGCCCGTTCGTGAGGATGCACTTCCACTTGCGTCCGGCGGAGCACGGCGTCCGCAGCTCCGCCTTCGAGCAGTCGGCCGTGAGCTTGGCAGCTTTGCTCTCCGCTAGCGCCATGTCGGGTACTTCTGGAGAATATCACGTATATGAATGTAAGTAATGCTCATATTGACCAAAATTCGTGAAAAAAGGTTCGTGTTTTGCCCGTTAATCTCAATTTGAATTTATCAAACCACGACAGTTTTTATAGTAAAGTACTAAGTAATGTTGTTAGTAGTAGAAAGGTTAGTCTATGCGTCATCTATGTTTTTTTTAAACGTTCGTAAATGTAAACCTTGATTATTATCTACAATCAAAGGTAAGTATATACTTAACTTATTAAGTTCAATGATTTGCACTCGTGATAAATTTATGGTGTGCAATAAACTATTATAATAGCTTTTGGCTCGCGCCTTAAAATTGTACGTCTTATAAAGACCATTTTTTTCTCTATTTTAATGCCAAAAAGTCAACAAACACCTTATTAAACTCGATTCGTTGCGAAGTCTAACTTCGACTTCTAGCCGTGGTTGAACAAAATTACCGTTACTTAACATGGCTGTACATGTAGGTACCTACATCGACCCGTAGGTAAGTACCTATTGTCTACAATGATGATTAAGATAAGTTTAGTAGAATAAATCTGTGTTTTTTTAATGATTTAGGTTAATATAAATTACTTACGGTCAAAGGAGTGTCCCTCAGTGAGCGTTAGGAAGTTAGACTGATTGTTTGGACGCGGCTCTTCCACGTCCAATGTCTTCTCGAGGCTGGCTTCGGGGTTGTGGCTCTCGTTGCTTATAGCTTCTGGCTTTTTGTCACTGCTTTCCGATTCTGAACTTTCCTGCAATATAACTAAAATTAGAAAAATAATATTCAATCTGGAACTGAGTTACAGAGACAAACAAATTAAAGTTAACTTACTCATGATCGATTTGGAATATAACTGTCTGACACACAGAAAAACACAAACTTCTTTTAACCACGCAAAAATATTTCATTATTTAACGTGTACAAAGCCACTGCTAAAAACTGTGAATAGGTACCATCTACTTGCGATCAACCTTCGGCCACATCGACACTTACCATCAGGCGAGATTGTGGTCAAACAAGGGTCAAATCAATAAAAAAAGTAGTACCTCATCATTATCATCAATGTCTGGTTCGAGGAAGTCATCGTCGTGGTCAAGCAACGGTCTATTATCAATAAAAATAAAACTGTACCTCATCATTATCATCAATGTCTGGCTCGAGGAAGTCATCGTCGTCGGGCTCGTCCTCGAAGTCCCCGCTCTCGGAGGAGTGCGGCGGCGGCGCGGTGGTCGCCCGTCCCTCGTTCATCTCACGCAAGTATTTGTTCTCGCGTTTGTGACCGCCGATTTCTCGCCGGCCGGAACTGGAAATCACATTGAGCTTATTTGAAAACGTCCTTACTAATTGATAGGTAGGGCTCGTCAGAAGTTGCAGATGAAGTCAGCAGTGCTACTGCTAAAAGAAATGAAAAAAATATGGACGAATTTCGACTTAGGTTAGTAGTACTGTAGCTTCGTAGTTATAGTGATCGCCCTGCATGCTAGATGCACGGGTCTTATTAGCAGTCTAAACTTTGTAGGTTTATCATTTATTTATCTTTTAACTAGCCGACCCGGCGTCAGCTTCGCTTGTGTTTTTTTACGTTATATACATACTAAATATCTAAGTACATAGTTTATATAGCAGGGGTGGCCAACCGGTCGATCGCGATCGACCGGTCGATCGCGACTGTTAGTCCAGTCGATCTTGGCAAGGCAAAAATAAATAAATAGACTAGACTGCCCAACGTAATCACCTACTGCTGGACGCATCATTTTGTATAATTTTTCAATCGCTGTTCCGTCAAGGTAATAATTTAATCCTCTATTTAACGCAGTGTAGTCTTTGGTTTTCGGCGCGCGATTAACCAATAAGAGGGAAGCGAACTGAAATATGCTGTTTCATTTTTAGGGTTCCGAAGCCAAATGGCAAAAACGGAACCCTTATAGATTCGTCATGTCCGTCCATCTGTCCGTCCGTCCGTCCGTCCGTCCGTCCGTATGTCACAGCAGTTTTTCTCCGAAACTATAAGAGCTATAAAGCTGAAATTTGGTCAGTAGATGTATTCTGTTAACTGCACTAAGATTTCATAAAAAAATGGAAAAAAAGTTAATTCAATTTGGGGGTCCCCATACTTCAATTTGGGGAACCGAAAATTTAAAAATAAAATTTCATCAAATCAAATGGGGTATCTATGAATAGTTCTTCAAAAATCATATTAAGGTTTCTAAAAACATTTAATTCTAAACTTAATAGTTTGGACGTGAGACTCTTCCAAAGTGGAAAACAGAGTGTCCCCCCCCCCTCTAATTTCTAAAATAAGAGAAATAAAATAAGGCTAATAAAAATATATAATGTAGGTACATTAGCACAAAAACTACCAACGAAAATTGGTTTGAACGAAATATATCAAGTAGTTTTTTTATAATACGTCACAAACTATTTCATATAAATAATTGCTGCGGAAGCTACATGGGCGAGTCCGCGACACGCACTTGGCCACTTTTTATTTGATTTCTAGAAGTAAGTATGTAATTGGTAGATCGCACAGGGTCTCTATAATGAAAAAGAGATCTTGGGTCCTATCAAGTTGGCCACCCCTGTTATATAGGTACCTAATTTACATTACAACACAAACTATTAACAAACATTCAATCAAACAAACTCTTTAGGCTTATAATAGATTTCATGCTCACTTTATTTATCCTGATCATTAATAAGCATTTACGTTTTGTTTTAACGAGATGTATATCATTGAAGGATATTTAATAAATACTAACCTTTCAACAAGGAATGTATCCGGCCATTGGATATAAGTTTGCCGTCGCCTTCGAGGTTGTAAGAGAGGCAGCAATGATCTGCCGTCCATATGCGGCGGGGGCTCCACACCGCCCATATCGAGGAAAGTCGGGGCTAGGTCTATGTTCAGCACTATGTCATCAACACTGTAAAAAAAAATTAATATTTAATTTTGTTATTAATATACATACATATTCAGTTTTAAATTAAACTACAGAGTTACAAATCAACTTTACTGCAACAACTTTTGTTTATGGTACCTATTCAAAAAAAGGAAAAATTTCGAATGGTTTGAATTTTGTAGGTCTCAATTTATGATTTGTTTACTGGCTGATTTCTAATAATTAAAAATAAAACTTTTTTGTCATGTTTGCATTCCAGCCAGAAAAAAGTAAAACATTTACTTTTAAATTTGAAATAGTTCCCATGTTTTTAGGCATAGCAGCCAGTTTTGATCACTTCCAAATTCAAAACTAGAATTAACCTATTATGTGAACCTTAGGAAAACCATTAACCAACTCAAAGAAGGCTATAACAAAAATAGGTTCATTATAATTTTGAATTTGGAAGTGATCGAAAGCTGGCTATGCCTAAAAACATGGGAACTATTTCAAATTTAATAGTAAATGTTTTCTTTTTTATTATCTATGCTTAGGTATTTTTTGGGTATACTGCCAGTATCTTTAACAAATACTGGCAGATGTAAAATGATGTAAACGGTGATATAACCTCTTTTTATGTAAAAAGAAGTTCAAATTATAGATCTGCATTGCAACCTTTCTCGTTCGCACTCTTTTTTACTTACACTGTTCCTGGTTCCACGCCTGGTCCTCTAACTAGGAAAGGCACCCTGATATCGAATTCGAACGGGAAACTCTTGCCTTTCACCAGTCCGAACTGGCCTAAGTGGTACCCGTGGTCTGACGTGTACACGAGATAGGTGTTATCTAGTTCCCCAAGAGCCTTCAATTCTTGATAGACCCGTTCAACGGCCTGAAAATGCAAAACCATGATTAAGTTATTTTAACGCGTTGCATGGTAAGCTTGAATTTATCTACGGATACCTACTAGATATCTGATAATAGGTACTGCACTTTGTATAATATACTTTTCGGTATTTATTGTAAGTAGGTCAATATAATATTCGCAGAATCCACATAAATTATCAAGATACTTATATATAAATATCTATGTCACACAGGTTTTACTAGTATCATCATTATTGGCCTTACAATGTCTACGCTCTGCAATGTCTGAAGTCGCTTCGTCATCAGCAGGTCGGTGAACTGGCGGTGGATCGGCTTCATCTTCTCCGTCACTCTCAGGATCCACTGCTTGTCGGGGTTCGGAGCCATGTCGTAAGTTGGAGTGCTGTTAACAAATTTATAGAAATAAATATAAGCAACTGATGCTGAATTTGAGCTTACGAGCTCAAAAGTAAACCATGTTGTCATTTTATTTCGAGCTTAGCTGAACTATAAAGACACTTTTTCCTCGTCTATGAGCAAAAATATAAGAGAGAGGTTGAAAGCACGGAGAACAGTAACGAACTCATGCTTTTAAGCAAACAACCCGGCTCTCAATTTTTAAGCTTTTAGAAAAGCTACTTCCATCTACATATATCTCGTCCTAAATGACGCCATTTTACTCCTATCTTTACGGTGTCATTACCTTGTCATGGAAAAACATAAAGGACGCACCTGAGACAACAAATGAGGGACAGTGAATGTTTGTCAAAACTTTACTTTTACCAAACCAAGAAAGCAAAGTTAAGTAAACAATTTCAACGCCTGGTTAGTTTCTTGATTATACCATATCCTTCAAGATCTATAATTGGTTCTATTGGGGAGACACCTACCCAGTAGATGAAGAAACATATTTTGTTTATTCGACCATGGCACTTATATTTTGTTGACACAGTAAGCAAATACTGAACATGCAATACTTAACCATAAATTACCACCTCTAGTTAAAGAACAAAAGATCTATCTACTCTTTGACAAGTACTTGTTTGTAATTCTTAAGTGACTTTGAGGGGTCGGAGGCTTAAACTCGCTGTATGTTTATGGCCCCAGTGGTATTAAATTCCAATAAGTATTCCTTCAGTGTCTGAAGTTTGTTTGGCGATAAAATTAAGTAGGCATTAAAAGTTCGAAAGTTCTGGAGGCCTCGAGTAAAATTACGTAAATCGACTTTACGAATACGTTACGATTACTGTCCTTTGTATACAGTGGTTACAATAGCTTAGAGCTATAGAAGCGGGACATTAAGTGGACTCTTTATAGTAAAACAATTCCCAAGGACTTAAGTAATGATTACTAGTATTACCTACCTACCTAAGTTAAGTGATTTGTGGTCATTATTTTGTTGAAGTAAATGTCTGTATTGTGTATGACACATGTTGTAAGAATGTAGGTACCATAAATTATTTACCGCTACGTAGCTTTGTCTGCATTTTATTGGATTTTCATGTTCTTGTAATATTTCCTGAGGTAAAATTCCTATGATTGGGAACTGTTAGTAGGTACATAACTACCTATTATGTAAATCCCATTCCTTCACCTAACCAAACCTATTTTGTGAGAATCAATCTTGGTGAACGCAGTAATAACACACTTTCAGCCAAAAATTCGCTCTGACAAACCTAAGTTTCTTTTGTTAAAACGCTCCCCCAAATTTTTATAAGGTACATATACATTTTATGTTTTTAAGATTAGGACGTTTCCTTCATTTGGAATTCGTCTAGGCAAAGAATATAATATACATATATATATTATACCTATTGTTAAAAACAACCAACTACAGCTGACTAAGTCGCGCGGGCACAGTAATAATAAATACCAACATTTAATTTATCGCAGTAAATGATCACTCATAGCTTCAAATTCTAAATATTCGCAGCAACATTTACCGTTAAGATTTAGATATGCAAATGCTGAATACTATTACTATACAAGTAGGTAGGTATATGCGAAGGAAAATTGACACGGTCGGCAGACCTTATCGACATTGCCTATCTAGAAACGGCTCTAAGGGAATCATTCTATTCTGATAAGCAGCGGGTTTAAGCTATCTAGACTCTATAGAAAAGATGATAATGAAACTGCATTGTGTTGCAAATTTTATGCATGATGTTCGCTCCTCTTATCATAATAGGGTTTGTGAGGTCCAATTACGGTTTACAGCATATCTTTTGAATTTAAATTTGGACCGATACAGTTCTAAATGCACGTTAGTATACTGTTATTTGTGATATCAAGTAGGAATGCAACATCTTTTTGACTACGATTTTGTTAAAAATTGGGTAAAATGATATGCTTACAACATTGCGCTAAAATTAGTGTTCTACTAAACTGTTATTGTTAGACAATTTCAGTGTTTCTAAATGTACTATAACACGAGCAAAATCACGGAGCGGAAGTTAGTTGAATACAACTCCACAAATAAGTTTTTATTGGAAGCTTCATATAAACTTCACTACGAAATACACTTCCACGTCCAAACCGCAGGAAAGCTTACATCAAACTTTTTATTTCATGCGTTTCCGCAGCGGCTCTCGTTCCCAAATATTTCATGAGATAGCTTAAAAAGTATTCTTATATAAAAAGTTTAACAAACACGTTTTGTTCATGGATCCCAGAACTTCCTTAATAAAGCCTTAAAAAGAGGACTGCGGCGGCGCTCGTTAAACGCATGTCGCCGACAACCCGTTTGCGACTACGTATTCGTTTTGTTTCGCATAACCCTGGGGCCAGACTTGCCTTCAAATATTGGCATATAGATAAATCTTCGCGCATATATCTGACCGACTTTATATGTCTGCGCAAATAATTTAGCTTGCCGTCCGATGTGTAAAAGTTAAGTAAAGGTTTCGCTAGAAACTACTTATGATACTTAAGTAATTTCTCTGCAAATGGTTCTGAATTACGGTGAAAGAAATACCACTTTTCTGCCGCAAACTCCTGAGCATATTGGACGCCATACGAAAACTGAAACATTTCATGGATCAAACGGAACCAAAAAAGCGCCTATCCAATTATGTCACATTGAATCTGCAAAAGGCCTTCAAGACATGTGCCATACTATTTGCGAATACTAAACGCCAGGTGTGGCCCTTGCCAGCAAGAAGTACCGAAGAATATCGGAGGCGGCTGACCGCCAATGCCGGGAAGCAAGTTTTAATCCGATCCTTGTTCGAAATAAGCTTTAACGTAAACAGGCCAGTAACGTAAAAATAAACCCGAATTAAGAATTGTTCGGCTATTTTTTTTCTGAAGGGAATAAATATACCTATAACCTATGTCCGTACTGTCTTCTGTCGCTTTCGATTGCTCCGATATTAGCTGATTTGGTTTGTGTTTGAAATATTATTCATACAGAAAAACTTAGGTAAGTGCACCTGTAAATAAATCCAAAAAAACTCAAAATAAACAGTTAGGTACACAATTTGTTTAATATTTTTTCATCATGTTCAATGTCTATGAGAAAATTTGAATCTGACTTGCCGAACTTTCGTTCCGGCAACATCAGATTATATCTCCGACTTTTAAATGTAAACCTTATCCCGCTTTGCCCACAAACTGTGTGGTCGGCCGGCGCCTGACAAATGCGAATTTAAAATACATTTGTGCACGTTAATGGCGGGCCTTCGAAGGGTTAACAGGAATTTTGATTAAACTGCACGACCCGATAAAATTAATAATTTATCATCGGTATCTGGGTTAGGTGATATTAAGTAGTTAAAACCAACGACATAATTTATTCCGATACAATAGGAATGCTTTTAAAGGTTGGAGGTATTTATTTATTAGACCTTGAAAGTTCGGAACATAGTTTTTTTTTCCAGTCAAATTGTTTCTACTTTTGTAACATCGATAATTACTGATAGATTTGTGACTATGATCTATGTTAACCAATAATCCTGTATGTAACCAATAACCATGCATAAAATAATAAATTGTTAATTAATTCCATTGCTACCACCATACCATATCATTAGCTACGTGTTTAGGCAGAACAACTTTCAAGATGTTGGGAAAGTAAAAAGATCTGAGAAATCGTTCATTGTTACAAAACAACAAAAACCCCACTATGCATTACAATAGAAAGACAATATCACAAAACAATTTAAATAATTATCGTTTTAGAAAACTTTTTTACTAAGTTTTCTCAACCAAAGCTTAATGTCACTTACAATGTTTTTTATAATAGGTACCTATAGGTATTTGCGGCTAATAATTTGTGTTACATTGATGTCTTCATAAATGATACATTATAATGTTTTCTGACAGGCAGCCAGCAGTGCCGTTAAGAAAACAATGATGAATGTCTTATGAGCCTGATAATGAGACCGGGCTATCAAAATACCGACTTAATAAAGTCTCTGTCAGTTACAGAGATATTATTTCCCAATTAAAAATATCTTGCCCACTGCCGTTTTGGTCACGAGATTTCCAAATAAGTAGAACTTGACAATACTGTAAGGTTAACTATGATTGCTGATCATCACATCGGATCAGAAATCACATTTCCGCTAGCTATCTACGATATGAGGTCTAGAAAGCTAGCATTGACAGAAGCCGTTCGTTATCACAAAGCTGAAGGCTCAGTCGCGCCTTTCAAAGCCCCATTTATTTGCATCGGCTTTCATCCACCGACAATTAACCCTCGGATGTGCCTCGGATATGGCTGGACCGGCTGAGCGGTAATTTATGCGGCTATCTGAACATGCTCCGTTGCCTGACGGGACCTAACACAACGGCTCCGCCGACGTTAAGTGCCCATGCCCACTATCCGTATCCATTTTATAGGTTATCATTTTTCGAGGAAAGTTCGGCGACAAAACTGCCCGTAATATCCACTTTATTATCTTATTATTTTAGGATTTATATATTATTATTTTAGACTGAAGTTGCAACTGGAACTCATGATGTTGCAGTGTCTGATAAGATGGCTATGTTTTTGCAGATACAATCTTAATTGACATACAACATTACCCCCCTATACTTGAATTTACAAAAATACAGAACTTATTTTTTAGCTATGACAAAATATCAGTGCAACTACACAATACTAAAGAAATATCATACTTAACTCTTTTTCAGTCACATCAACAGCAGATGCTACCAAAGTAAAATAATTTTGATATTCAATGGGAAACATATTGTATATTGAAGAGCTGTCTTCAATCTAGCAAATACTAGCAATATGAGCGTCCCATCTGTGACTATCGACGGATGCACCTTCAAATAGATTGCCTTGCGCCAGATGCGACGGATTATTTAGATGCAATTGTTTTACTAGTTTCATTTAGTTGGCTCAAGAAGAAAATGGAATCACTAGTTTGTTGACACGGGACCAACAAATTATTATTTAAAGTCAAGAGGTTTCATGTCTAACAGCACATTATTTAACTACTTGGATAAGTAATATAAGTAATTTGATGCCACAGTAGGTTAAATAAACATGCATAGTTTAAATAAAAACTGTCACTTTTACGAATGCTAACTATAATTTACGTTTAAAACTAAACCTAAATTAACACGTAGTTCCTTCTTTTGCCCCTATCTTTCTACTTTTGCATGCAATTTTACTTGCACTTGCATGCTTTTTTATTTTCCAAAACTCAAATTGAATAACTGAAAAAAGTTTCAAAACAGCAGTGCTGCCGGCTGCCTAATGCCACGCGTCAAGAGGAATTAGTCAAATTGCCAGGAACCCGTTTAGCTTGATATTGGATTAGTTAAACATGTCATTTGCATGCCCAATGAGTGCTATGCTAAGTCGGTAACTTGATTGCAATACAAATTAGTTAAAATTTAGGTGGGTTTTAATTATGACTAGTTACTTTATTTAAAGCCGCCTTTGAATTTAGGAAACCTTTACCATTACCTGAAGAAAGTGAAAATCTTCTAGAATTATTTGAAGCAATATTTTAATTTGCCCCACATGCATGCACAGTAAACAGACATCACCAATTTTCAAAACGTACTTGTTTAAATCCCGCATATTTCTTAAGAGCCTTGTAACCGGGCGATGTTTTGCTAAATTGGATATTTTATGCACCACGTGACCGGCGCGTCACGCGAATTCTATGAAAAATACTAAATGATCTTTATACTTCGTCGATCTAAAACATACAAATATACTAACTAATAATTTTATTTTAGATCTGTAGAAAATGGCATCAAATAAATTCCATTTTATTGAGTGGATTTTTTTCAGTTTCATTCTGAAATAATTATTATATTAATGTTTTTATTTAATTGATAGGTGTTTAATATATTTTCCTAAATTCAAAATGGCGGATATTTTTATTTCAATATTTGAATCAATTATGTTTTATCTTAATAATATCAATATTTATTTTAAATCTGATTGATTATTTGAAATCAATTAAGTACATAATTTTATATTAAAACATTCATGATTAATAATTATCTATATAAGAATAAAACTGAAAATAGTCTTATTGAAGTTAAATGTCCTCATTAATTTCATCTTATGGGCTCATTTTTAAACCGATTCTTCTGAAATTTGGTGTGTAGGTTTGTAATGAAATGTTTTTTTTTGTCGAATGTTGGGACTTGATGTAAATTCGAAAGTCTAAATTGAACGGACTAAATACAAATTCTAATTATAACAAAACAAATAAATTATATTATAGATATATAAGTTGCTTGTTTTGTTAGATGGTATATTTGTGTTTGAATAAATAAAAGTTTCGTTAATGAAGGTTTTAATTATGTTTCGGTATTATTTTTGTAGTTTCGAACTTTATATTTATTTTTATATTTATTGGTATCCATTTATCTACATTGTCATAGACAGATGTAGAATATCCATTTATCTACATAATTATGTCATCTTGAATAATTCCCATTATATTTTTATTTTGATAAACTATTTATTTTTATTTTATTACGAACTTATTGAAAATATTTCATTTATTATATTAAAAAAAAAACCAACCCGCACTTGGCCAGCGTGGTGAATTAAGGCCTAATCTATCTCGTCAAGAGAGAAGTCCCTATCCCAGCAGTGGGAACGTGAATAGGGGTGTTATTTTATATACAGGGCGTCCCAAAATTATGGGCCATGAAGGGGAAGTACCATGTATATCGTTGATAGTGAATTTTGCTCAAAGAAGACTTCATTTTATTTTAAAAAGTAAGTAATTTAATTAATTAATTTACAAAAAAAAATGTTTCATGTTTTTTATTTGATTAAAATAATTAATTTCACGTTGTTCCTTTCTTTTAAAATACTATGTTACTTAAGCAGAGTTATTATTTTTTAGCTATTCTTTCGATTGGTATCATAAAAATCGAGTATTTTTTTTCTACATGTAAGTCGGTTCGATTCCCAGACAAAGCAAGTAATTTTTAGAAAATCAATGAATGCAGAATTACTAACTTAAAAATAAAATGAAGTCTTGTTTGAGCAAAATTCACTATCTACGATATTTAAGGTACTTCCCCTCCATGGCCCATAACTTTGGGACGCCCTGTATTTATTAGAAAGGTATAGTAAAACCATTTCTAAAATGAACGCCCCTCTACCGAATTCTGTATTTTTTTTCTGTGTATTCTGTTTTTCTGTATTTCCTCTCACACGTTGAAATCATCACGGTTTTGTGGAGGGAAGTTCATTTTTAGAATGGTTTTACTATTCATATTTAATGTTTACAATAAATAATATATTTATTAGAAAGGTACATTATTTATTGTTTACATATTGGATACTCGGTAAAAATAAGAACAAAAAATTACGGAATATTTTCTTTGTAATAAATATTATGGAAATCTATACTACAATTATCAAGCTGAGGAGATTGCTTGTTTATTTGTTTGACGTGCTACTCAGAAACCGCGGGTCCGATTAAAAATATGATTTCAGTGTTGGATAGTTAAATGATCGAAAAAGGCTATAAAACATAAACTAGTAAATAACGTAAAAACGCAAGCGCAGCTGTCGGCGGGTCGGCAAGTTAGTCATAATCTAAAAAAATCATAGGCATAATTACATTTAGTCGTTGGACGGTTTCACCAAAAAAAGTTGCCTTGTTGTTTTTTAATTAGGATAGATAACTTTAGATATGCAATCCACATCCTACAGCATAACCTCCAAATAAATAAGGTTAAACAAGATGACAATTATGTGGTACAATTCTTAGGCCAGCAACAAGTGGTACAATTCTTAGGCCAGCAACAACAACAATTGACCGTTATCAATAAAAATAACAATTGATCGTTATCAACGGATCAACTTATGTCGGTCGTAGTATCGCAATAACACATACACGCACACTAACAGCGTTTTTACAGCAATTGACAGTCCCACACACTGACATTTTACGAAATATTTCTATATTTTATTCAAGAACAACCGACATAGGTCCGACCTCGACAAGCGCTCGCGCGGTACTAAATCGAAATCGCCGCCGGCATGAAAAAACTACTAAATTATGGTAGTTTTATTCTATTCATAAAAAATTACCAAAACCGTTCTACAAATTAAAATTAATATCATAGTTTAAGCAAATGTTGATAAATATTTTGATATAAATATGACGTCCCATTGATTTAGAACTTCGGAGTTATTGAGGTTTGTTTCGAAGCATTTTCGGTCGATATTAAATTCGGTATATCTTTAGAATAAAAGCATTTAACGAAAATGTACTCTACTCTAAATGAAGAATAGGATATACGTAACATAATAAAAAATAGTTTGATCGCCCATATTCATTATAATCTACAAATTAGAGCTGAGAAAACAGGTCTTCGAGCGTTTTTTACGAAACATGTATCCGGAGAATGATTATTACTCAATATATAAACAAGTTATCTAAAATGTTTCTTACTACTTTTGTAGAGGAGAAAACGAACTATTATAAAAATGTAATTGTAATATCAAACAACTAACGCAAACCATAGAATTAGGACGAGAAAACCGAACAATTTCGCGATTTCACGTAATAGGCCTCTTAAGGAAGCATTATAAGCCCAATAACTTTATTTGCTAAGAAAAGATGATGACTTTTCCCTGAGATGAGAACATGGTGGCAACAATTAGCGTAACGAAATTTTCAGCGGCAAATTTTGTCAAGTTTATTTAAGCATTCTGAGCTTTACAAACCAATAGGTACCTTTGCTCCAATTCAGAAAGAATAAAGCAAAATATTATTTTCTAATATTTCGTGGAATCGAAACGTCGATGACCTTTCATTTTCAAGAACGGAAAATAATGGCAACGACACAATAGCACGCCGATAAGGGCGCGGCCTAAAAATAACAAAAGGAAACAAGGCTAAGAAAAGGCTGGGTGAAATCTTGTTTCCTTAAGTAAATGTTACCTAGTACCTATTGCGTAATTTGTACTCTTAAAAAGAAACTACCTATCATCTGCAACATGAAAAACTCGATTCGGATGTCTATTATTGCGGGTACAGTGCAGACTAACTATCATTGTTTAACTTCAACGGTAGTATAGTTCAACTGAACTCCATGTGAAATAAACATTATAATTTCCTCAGGCGAGCTTCAGGCCGTACGGACAGGGAAGGATTCCCTGCTGGGTATGTGATCAGCAGCAGTGGCTTTAGAGTCACCTGACGACGCTAGAAAAACTTTTTGATAAAGATCAGTTAAATCAATCAGCACTTACTGATGCGTGGTGACGTTGAAGAAGAGATGAGAGTACTGCGGAGCGGAATCCTCTGGGCCGTGCGGAGCGGGGAAGGACATCACCAGCAGCACCGGCTTGCGAGCAAACCGCCGCTTGGACGCTCGCAAGAACGCTATGGAGTCGTTTGCGATTAAGTCTGGGTAGTAGTCCTGGAAACAATACACGTGTAAATTATCTTATTGGTTATTAGATGTTGTCTATAGTGGCTCGATTAACTAATCTTGTTGCAAAAGGTTTGAGGGCTGGAGAAGGATCGTAGAAAATTTCAGAAATAGAATCCGGTGATAATTTGATGAATGCATGAAAATAATAAATATAAGTATGGCCTTTCAGCAATCGAAATCGTAAATTGATGAAGTAAAATAATAATTTCAAAATATAGATAAGCTACAAACGGCTTCTACTTATGATAAATTAAAAAAACGTTGTGCCTCTAGGCTTCTGAATTTAAATTCAAAACAATTCATAATTCCTGAATGTTAACTGAAAGTTTACCTTATGATAGTCATCTCCATGTTTGATCTTCTTGCCGTTCATGTTGATGCTGTAGTTGTAGTACTTGGAGTTCATGATGAGGCCGCCCCACTCGCGCCAGCCGGGGGGGATGTACGACCCGTTGTATTTGTTCAGGTATTTACCGAAGTACCCTGGAGACAGAGAATTTTTTTTATAGATACATTCGCAGAAACGATTGGAAGGAATAGTACCTTTATTGCAGTTTCGTAGGACAAGAACAGTAAGAGGAAAACGGTTCAGCTATAGAAAGTACTATTATAATAGTTCTCGTAGATTAAAGAGTTGTATAAACAGTGGTATTTTCATCGGATTCACGATGATCTCTCACGTGATATTATGATAATGAAGCTATTCACTTATCGATCAATATTCGAAAGCTCTGAGCAACAGCCACCTAATATAGAAATAAAGATTAAGTGTGATCATTTTTCTATTCTATAATTTCTATTAATTATCTATATCTAATTAACTATACCTACCTATTTCAATGTGGTCATTCAAACATCTTAATAAGAAATGTAATAGCCTAGTAAGAATTACATCATTCTTAGAAATACCAACTAACAGGACAAAAAATAAAAAGAAACTCAGGACTATTCGAATGAATGGAGGAACCAGCAGCACAAGGCGTCCCGAACAAAGCCATACTAAGTACTGGCCGACCATTCAGTGGAAGTAATCAGCGTCTTGCCTGAATGGAGACGACGCCGACGGAAATAAAAACCACCCTAAAAGGTACACACGATGTCTCAGGTGTCCGAAAGCTAGACCCGTATTACGTTGAGAGGTCATCGATCGCTGGGTACTCATGAAAATTCTTAGTTCCAACAGTTGCTCTGACAAAACCTTCGGTAGATGTTGCTGTGCAAATTGTCAAGAAATTTTGATATCTCCTAAGTATAATACTTTATTACACCTACCTATCATCTATTTATGTACTTATCTAATAAGTAAATTAGGCTTGGAAGGAGTATGAAGCATCCAGTTTACCTACCAATGACAGTTAAGGTAGGTAATTTTACCGTTCCGTCCGGCTACGTAACTGAGTTTTGTAACCAGCTACGTATTAATATAAATTAAAAAATCCAGAACTATTGTTTGCAGAACAATGACCTCATAGCAGAGCACTTTTCATTTCGGGAAACTCACTGAAGCTTTACTTCGCTGCCTATTTTTGGTCCTGAAGCTGTTTCTTTTGTAGATTAGTTAGTGTGTATTTTATGGCAAATATGACGTAGATTTAAGTCATAAAATATATAAATGTAAGTAATAAACAGATTACTTCATTAACTGGCAAACTAAAAGTCATATTTCAGGCACATAATATCTGCCCAAGTCAGACTACATATATCAGTATTTATATATATATATATATCTGCGTGTTAGCATCTGCTCATGAATAATCTGAGCCGATTACTTAATGACGCGTTGAGCTTCGATACGTTCCGGGCGATAACCGACACACTTGACCAGCTCCTGAATATACGCACCTTATCGGATTGGCCGTGTGGTGGCTAGATACAACTACCCCTATCTTTCCATTTCTTCTATTATGTGTCGTTAAAGGGGAATTTATATACCAGAAGACGATCTGCAGCTTTTCTCCTGTGCAAAATTACAGCAATCACCATGCTGACTGGCCAGATGAGTTTACCTATTCATGCGATATGTGGGTTGATATTTTGATTCAAATACACTTGATTTTGCAGCATGGAAATGTTCCTACGAGAGATGACCAGACTCGTCATTAATAAAAATAAATGGACTGTAATTATTATTTTAATATTACAAAGGTACCTTCCATGATCCGTAGATTCTAGTTCCCGCTATTCTCAGTTCTAATAATTATTGTGCAAACTTCAAGCAAACTATTGCTACGAAACGTGAAACGATCATTCATTGCGCTAGTTTGCAAACATGGGTCCGATATTTATCACGATTCATTAGGTTGACAGGGGTCGTGAGGCTTTGCCCGCAAATCGTAGAATATTGCTACCAAGCAACCAATTAAAGGACCAATGTCTAAATTTAACTTATAGGAATTGTGCCAAAATTTAACTGGAATGGTTATTATAATAGTGGTCGGTATTTTAAAGATTTAAAGATGTATTCGTATGCATTTTAAAACTATTTTATGAAGGATTCAATAATTTCGAAATCTTGCTGTTTATTTTATATGCAAGTATTAATTGGGCTTAAGGCTTTATTCGGGTCGCGTATAAGCCTTTTTACTTGAAACAACTTTGCTTTTATATTTTTTGTAGGTAATTCGCCATACCATCACACTTCTGAAAATAGTAAGGAATACCAGAATACCTTTCTTAATCTACCCGTTTATATTGAATTAAAATTCAGAGTTGACCCCTGATATTAAACGCCTAGAATCGTGCCCCAAAGTTGACCTTATCTATTCTGAGGCCATTCAAGTCAAAAGCTCGCCGGGCGCAAGAATTTAGATAGCGATAACTCAACACGCAAATTCCTACTAAATGAGATCTCTGAATTAAATTGATATTTTAAGCACGCGGCGGGAAAATAAGGATTTCCAAATAAAGCAAAATATAGTATACGGGTAACTTTGTGTATTATATCTAGTATAATTTTTATTCATAGCATTTATAAAAACTAATCAGCAATTATTAATTTTATTAATTTAGCAATAAAAAATATTTTCTGGATATAAAAGTGTTTTAAGGCCCTATTGAATTGTTAACTAAGAGAGAGACAAGGAATATAAGTTTATGATTGAATAAGTTGCAATTTAAATAAATGTTCATATTATTTATAGGTACCAATAAATCTTGTAAATTTTTTATGTGCGCATAAGAAGATAATTTATTTCTTATTTATCTTCGTGTGTAAATAGCTAGGTTTATGGTTTAGCTATAGCCATCAATAAAGTAAATAAAACAACTTTAACACATCGAGTTGCTAAAACTTGGCAGTCAATTTTATAGCTTGTTCAAGTTAAATCTGGCGTCAGTAAAACGCTGAAATTAGCTTCACAAAAGCACATAATAAAACAAATGTTACCACGGCAACAAAAGCATTCCCTGGAGTTAACATAAGCATTCGACCTTTTTAAACAAAACAAAACTTTAAGGATTTCTGTGTGAGATATCTGGCCTCTTTTGGTGTGTAGGGTTTGCGGTGTACGGCGGTGAACCACAGGTACAGTAATTGAGCCAGTTACGAAGCAAACTGGGCTTTTGAGCAGCATGCACTCTCCGCTAACATAATGAAGGAACAATAACGGCGCTCTGGGACACCCCGGGGCAACTCGTTACATCCCACTCTGAGACACGTTTCTGTCCTAATTTGACCTGTCAAGACTATTTTGAGAAGGTACTTTCAAATATTTGCAATTTTATTATGCTTAGTAAGTTAAAAGAGATTTATTACGACTTGTCACCGAATTGTTTTCTCCGTTATAGTGGTTTCTTAATATTTTATCATGTTTATAAAAACTAATTTTCTTTATGCCAATCAATTTAAATATAAAAATAAATAGTCCAAAAAAGGGAAATTTACGGTGTACATAACTAAATTAACTGTTTTACATTATAGTAATACATTTAGGCAATGAGTACGTTAAATGTTCTCGTTGCGCTAATTCTAAATCTATCGATAATTCAATTTTGATAAAAACCCTACCTTCTGTTATTTTTAATTAGTAGGACAGAGTTGCATCCATACAAGATCCATATGACAGTATTATTTAATTACTACTATTATCCAATTCGAGTTTCCCTACTATCCCTACACCATGACCCGCATACATCACCCATGGTCCACTATTGGCCAAGAACCACGCAAACCCTATAATTACAAGTAACAATTAATCATTTCAACACGCCATCATCTGGTTCATTTATAAACCCTTGTCGGCGATAATAGAATTTAAGTGTTATTTATTGGTCTTTCTCAACACAATATTTAGCTACTTTGACAGATCTATAGCACACTTTATTATCGTGATGATTTATGTGACACCTCTCGATTAAATTATAATAATTTTTGTTTAAATAATGTTATATGTAAAATATGAATATTATTATCAATATGGCATATCATTGATTATATCGACAGACACCCAAACCCAATAATGTTAGCTCCTAGTATCCAATAATGTTAGGAGTTAACTAGTCTTTGTCTATTTTTTTTAGTTATTTGTTTATATATGTTTGGTGCAAAAACTTCCAATTCTATAATATAATGGGTTGTTTTTTAATATAAAGTATGAATATTTTATATTTTTTTAATATGGTCACTTAGAAACATCATCACATAAAAGCATAAAAATCGGTTATTAGTACATTTATGATACGATTACATTGTAATTTGTATCATTTTTGATCCATTTTGTAGAATCAATTATGTTATTCAAATATAGGTCAAAAGGTTAGTTTTTCAGTTGTTCGTACATAAGTTAACAATTCCGTCACATACAGTTCTAAAGCTTCTAAAGCACGGATAGCGTGACCCGGAGGAGTATCGCTACCGTAGTTATAAATTTTCATTATTTATTCGCGGCTCCGACCACTATCAGATTTACGTAATAGCTCGATTCGGCTTAAGAATAGCTTTTTATCATAAAATATAGTCAACAGATGGTTTACTAAAATAAAGCCGTAAAATAATCTGAAATATCTTACAAACATAAAACAACGCTATGTCGTAGGTTTGTTGAAGTTTTGTCATACAAAAATAATAAAATAATTTGTGGAATAGGTAGAGTCATATATCCTATTAAGTTATAGCATATTTACTGTAGCTTACATTGTATAACGTCTTATGAAATGATAAAGATATAATTAATATAAGTATTTTACTAGTTGGCTCGGTTTTATGCAAATAGTTTTATTGTGCAAAAATTGGTTTTATATCGACCGCGATCTATGGCGTCACGTTAACACAGCCATGGGTACAATAAAATTATTAATACAAATTTTAGTTTTAGGCCCATCGTAAAACAATTTCATTACAAAACTTAATTAATATGATAATGAAATCCAAACAGAGAACTTCTAAAAATACTGTCTGTACATCGTTTATTTATTTCACCTTTAGTTTAGACATGTTTTAGCCCAGGAAAATAGACAAAATGGTCGTGTGTGTTCACTTGTAAGGGCATTTTGAAGAAGTCTCATCTCAGTATAAAGTGTCACAATATTGAGATGGAACCTATGGATGGAACTACATAACTTAAAACGCTTAACAAAATTGTATTTTATCAAAACCATTTTGATTGCTATCGCGCGTCAAACCCATCCATGTAAATTTTATTATCCTCCCAATTCGCCAGCCAGTTTGTAGTATCCTCAATATCACTTAAATTAGATTATATATATTACGTAAGCCAATAACTTAATAGACTATTCAGTTAATTCTAAAAATATTCTCAAGCTGGTATTAAGTCTGCGCGGGTGGGCAGAACAGCCATCGTTCTGAAGGACGGTTGTATTGACAGATCAATTAGGCATACAATGGCCACTTCAAGGAGGAAAAAAACTGCAGTAGCGAGAGAAAAACATTTGGAGCGATCGTGGGCGAATAAGAATTTATTGCTTAATTAAACAGAAGGAAAATATATATTAGATTTGTTTTGTAAATATATTCTTCACATTTTGATGTTATGGTAACTTATAGTTCGTACATACAAATAATCTCAAATACTTATTGGTTTTAGGAGTAAACAAAGGTAACTATGTACTTTAGATAGAGTAATACTATTTTTAATTAATCTTTGGTTTCGGTATGATCTTGGTCTCTTTTGCCTTCAACATAAACTCCAGGGCATGGAGTTCATACTCACTTAGATTATGAGAAGTGCAGCTTATTTCTCTGTTACTAAAACGTCTAAAATAAGTCTTTGAATAAGATTCTTATTTTACAAAAGTGCGGCCATTTTTCAAAGCTCCGTGAAGTGATGGACCGACAGAACGACTGATCAAACACATTCCTATTTAGATTTTGGACGGTAGCCAACTTTTCGAGTGCATCGGATATTTCAGATAAAGGTACTTTGGTTAATCACGTGACTATAAAACAAAAAATCTCTAAAACATTTTAGAAAAAAGCTTATAAACATTTTGTAGTAACTCTATTGATAGATTAATCCAAAATATTTTGAGTTAGATAGGAAGCTTTTTTTAAAGACTTCATGAATTATTTTACAAGTTATAAGCTTATAAGGTTATTATTATAAACCAAAACATTCCTTTATAATTTGGAAACAAGAATGCGTAAATTAAAATTATGGTTCGCAAATTTTATAACAAAATATACAGACAAGCCTCTGTGATATAATCATTATGTGTTTGAATGGTCTGAGGAAAAAACACATGAGCATTGAACATTAGCTCAAGCGTAGGCGGACCCGTCGACGGTTCATTCATAGATAGCCCATGAATGAACCATCACATAAACCGTTTATTACCCAAACTTGCATATATTTACATAATTACACGTTTTCAAATAGTAAATGCTACTCGATACTTTACAGGGCATAAAATAACTGACTGTCGACGTTATTACTCCTACACATATCCTAAACTATAAAATGGGTATAAAATATTAGATCTCTTGTTTCATTAGACGTAGTCATGAACATAAAGTGTAAGAACTACATAAATGGGAAACATGCAGTTGACATTTAATAACTATTCTGTAAATAGATATATCGAGTAAATCCGTAAACAAACTATACGAATCGTGAATAGAATAATACAAACAATTTCAGATGTAATTCTTACTGTAAGGAATGTAAGGATACATAAGAGTGAACATGAGAGTGAACATGAGAGTTCTGCCTTAGAAACTGGGACTTACTCATGATTTCACATTGGTCCATAACTCTTAATTATATAAATTTCAGATATAATCACGATACCTACATTACCCTTGTATTCAGAACAATTATGCACAGGTAGCTGACAAAAAAAAAAACCTAATATATGTATATATTTATAAATAGGTAATAGTAGTAAAACTAGTAGGGCATAGCAGTAGACCTCTAAGGAATACCTAACTGCCTAAGGCCCTTTACTGTCACCGAGTTATGACAAAGGCTAAACCAAGCTTAGAATCTGATGACAAACTAGATCCAGACAAGTTAATTCTGTAATCCGTGTAGTTATTAACGTGCTCAGAATAGTGACAAATTAATCCCCTTCCGGCCAATGAGTAGGATATCCAGAGGGTAATATTTAACAGAACAATTGTCACAATTGGCGCGACGTAAAATGTCACGAAATCTACAGAAGACGCAATTATGAAAGTAGAATTAGATTCAATTAGCCCAATTGTAAGATTAGATAGCTGATAGACGCTTCCTTTATTTGTGTTGGCTTGGCTTGCTTACAATGTAAGTGGCTTGTTAAGGTTGTTATAAATCTACGGTTATGTTCTTGACTAGAATTATATTGAAGTTTATTTAGTTCATAAATACAACACAATAATATATAATTGTAGGTTTAAATATACTTGGTATACCTAAAATAAATTAAAGTGGGTTAATTGTTTAATTTAACATTTAATTAGAATCAATATAATGGTTTCAAAATTTATTTATTTAACTTATGTAATTTTAATATGGCAAACTAGCATAACACCCACTCATGAGTAAGCTATTACGAGTCTTTTATGATAAATTTACATAAAAATAATAATGAATAAGTATAATTTTAAGAATTCATTACAAAACAATTAAACATTTAATCATTTCGCTTGTTGGATTTGATTACCTATTTCCTTAATACGTCAATGGTGGATTTTCGTAAAACTTATTTTCAAACTTTGACCTTTTTAGTCTGATAATAGGCGCTTGCAAAACATCATAAATCATCGTATAAGTCCAACACACGTACAACTTTGATAATGAACGGTTAAATAAACCTACCACTGTACCGACAAGTAATTAATGATACCTAGAGTTATTATTCACGGTCGACGGGTACGATATTTGAAAGACGTCTTCCGTTTTTAATTATAGGTCCAGGCAAAATTCCAACACAAGTTCAAAGGCAACGTTGATAGCAATTACAATATTAAAGCTAAAAAAGAAGTATCGGAGACTTCATGGAATAAGTAGATATGTATTTATAAGAGATAAAAGTACTTATAAGACCTTGCGAACACATCAAAACGATTTGAAATAAACAATTTAATTTGATTTAAGTAAGGCAAACCAAAGTCTATTCTTTGACTTGTACAACCTTTGAAAATTGGCTGAATTGGAAGGATTTAAACTCCGAACATCAGAAAAGACCAAAATAGAATAGATTCCATGATCAATTTAGCAATCAATTTTAGAAGATTTTCATCCGCATTTTGTAGTAAACCTTTGGCAAATCTGACCTATAATGGATATCTGCAAGCCTCAATAGTTAGAAGCCAGATAGAAACCATTCCCAGAAAACATAAACAAAACATAACCAAATTCCACAATGATTCCACGTAACCTCTGACTCGAAGTTTGATAAACAAGGCGCCGTAGGAGAGGCATTTTTCCTCAACGAACAGATTACTGTATCATTAAAGTCAGATCAGTTCGGAGGCCGTAATCAGTCGCTCATTTACGAGATATTTGACCTATGAGTAACGCCCACAGCCTGATGGGAAGGGCCCTTTGCCCCACGCTTACGGGCATGTCAATTGCAAAACATATGTAGGTGTAGAGTGTAGACTTTCTAAGATAAAGAATAGGAATATCTGTTGAAACGGATGTGAGATTGATGGATAGCCGACAGATGGAAGTGACGAAAGATGAGCAACGAGATTAACTGTGACTTTGATCAATAACAGTAACCCTTTTAATATTTAATGCGATGCCAAATTCCAACATGGGCTCGCTAATCCGAATGATTATCATAAGGTTCCATTGTAAATATAAATAGGTATGTGATGTAGAAAATTTGGTGTTTGGGCAAGAAATCTTTCCCAGCACTTATCTAGTTGTAGATACGTTTAATATTATTAGAATGATTAATAAGTACCTAGAAAAAATAAGAACCTAAGCACACAGTTAAAAATTTGTAAGAGTTAAATAAGTACTTACTCTTTAAAAGTTTCACGTAATACCAACTAATTTGTTCAAACTTTCCTGTTTAAACTAGAAAGTACGAGCTCTTAACTATTAACAGATTAAACTGCATTAAAGGTACCGTAACGTTCAAGAGGTGAACTTTGAAATACATGGCTAATTAGATGGCAATATCTCAGCTAAGACGCTTTCCATTAGAGAAAGTAGCTATATTGCGGTTTATAATAATTGAATGTAGGTACTTACTTGTATTTGCTCAGAGTTCTGTAAATTTCCTTTACCTGCCTACCCAACCCAGAAATTAACGCGGCTACATAGATGTTAACTTCAAAAAATGAATTCGATAATTTCGTTACAGTGCATAAAAAAATATACATTTGGCTGAATTAGATTATAATGATTTGATGAATCGAAATAAGCGTGTCAGGATTTCTTCTCTAAAAAAACGATAAACACGTAATCGTGCCTACGTAAATGTGACTTTGTTATTATGTACTTAACAAAAATAAAAGAACTTATTTTGAATAATATCGATTTTTAATAGGTTCGAAATTTGGTTCTCTTGTCGTTGTAAAATAAGATTTTAAACACTATACACTCTAAACAAGATATAATTTCCTTTATTTAGGTACTAATCTATAAGGTGTGTTATTAAGGTGTCTGGGTGTTATATATGTATAATAAAAAAATATCTATCTATGTATGTATGTATGTATTTTTAAAAAGTTATTAATGTCATTTTACTCATTAGGTAAAGTACTTTCGATATCAGTTTAAAGTTTTTTGATATCTGCAATAGTTACGGAATAATCGCCTGTGCACACTTAACGATTACACCCTGTATTCTATTAAGTATATCAGAAATCTAGCACCCGTAACACAAGCTTCGAGCTTACCACGGGGCAAGATGTCGCTGTGTAAAAATTGTCCAGTAATATTTATATTTATTTATTTATATTTAATCTTAGTTAAACCTCCGTGGTACTAATAGAATCAATAGATGCTAGTTTGGTAAGGCTAGACCTTAACCGACCAATTCCTCAGCTTTGAAATGCAATTAACATTTGTGCAACTCAACGTTATTAGGAAACCCATGTTAGGTACCTAATGGATATAATGAATTAAAATTAATACCTATCTACGATTATTAACGCAACACTGTAAGAACATAGCACATGTGCTATGTTCTTACAGTGTTTTAATTAAATAAAATAAATTAATAGATGCATCTATTAATTTATTTAATTTAATTTATTTTGTCATGGAAATAAAAACATTTTATACTAGCAGCCCCCGCGAACTTCGTCTCGCCATATACTTTTATTTGCAACTATATCCATACTAAATTTCATCCAAATCGAATTATCCAGCGTAAGCATATATTTTCCCGCGGAAGCATTTAATTTTTACGCGGTAAAAAGTCTCTCGCCATATACTTTTATTTGCAACTATCTTCTGCATACTAAATTTTATCTAAATCGATTTTTTCCGCGTAAGCATATATTGTTCCGCCGAAGTATGTATTTTTCCGCGGTAAAAAGTAGCCTATGTTAGGATTAGGATATGACATATTATATTACATTACATTGACCCCCCCCCCCCCGTATGCTTACATTGAGTCTACATCGCATGCTGGCTAGCTGAGCGCGGTGAGCGACAACCTCTAGACTTTTTTCTAATACTTGCATTTTTAAACTCGTGATATCTTCCGAATTAAATGTCCGAATTGAATAATTCAAAAAGTTATAAAAAGGTTTTAAAGCCGTCTTGAATATAAAGTAATTTATTTTGATAAGGATTAATACCAAGGTACAAATGAAGACCCTTTCAAGAGGCGGCATATATAAATTAATATTTTAGAATAAAAAACTGCTTACTGTGACATAACTATAATATTTAGACATATGCTGTCGCGACATTTTTTGTAGATAATGATGAGTTCTGCAAAGTCGTACTACATGATTTTGTTCTATCATCAATAGTTTTCGCAGCGCACGCGACGTAAGGAATTTTTCAGGTCATTTTTTTACACCTTATGTTACATTATTGGAGTTTTAGTAAAGATCCCTAATTTTTTCTAAAATAAAATATAGCCTATGTTACTCGGGGATAATGTAGCTTTCCAAAGGTGAAAGAATTTTTGAAATCGGTCCAGTAGTTTCGGAGCCTATTCGTTACAAACAAACAAACAAACAAATCTTTCCTCTTTATAATATTAGTATAGATATAGATAAAGTATTACGTACGACTGTTAACAATAATAAAACATTTTGTAGCACTGTTAATTAATAATATGAATACTATATAAAATCGTATTGTTAAAAGAAAATAATATAACGTTCTGGTGGGATATATCTATAGCGGAAAGTGACGTGGTAAAATAATAGTCCCGCGGGCAAAGGCACAAGCACAACACAGAAGCTTGTAAAACATATATTCATGAGCCACATCATCAACTTAAATTAGCCAATGGAGCTTGTCACACAATGCAGCTTGAAATAGACACCGGTTGAACGACTGTGACCACAACGAGGTCAGATTCGCGAGAAGGCAGCGCGATGAGATCCTAGGTCTAGTCTAGTTAGAGTTAGTCTAGTCTAGGGTTGTTTACCAGATTATCATGTCATAGATACAATTAAGCACGAAATTCAAATAATTAACATTAGTAGGTACAATAAAAATTAGAAATTAGTATCAAACAAACAAACATTAAATAAAATAACACATAGGTATAAATTAAGTCAATTAAGATTATCAAATTCGTAATACGCCTGATTGATCACATGATCAGACATTATTTCAATTTTGTGATCAAATAATGGTGGCCAAAAACAACGATATGAGAGAAGCCAACTTCAACAAAACTGGAATTTTATCGAGGGTGCTAAATTGGTAAAAATGACGGATTTTGTTAATCTGTAAACGACAAAAACATAAAGAGCAACTTCTTTATTTCGCTTAATTACAACACACCTACTTGATATGCACTCTTCCCGCCCACATTCCATTACAAAACACAACCTTACGCTAAGGGCAACTACAGCTTTTAGAAAAGGTCAAGTAGCGATTTCCGATAAATCAGTGCTACTTTCACATTCGACAGGTTGGCAACCCTGTGGTAAGTAGCGCGCCCACTGCAGGTGCACTATCAGACATTGAGGCGCGGACATTATGTACTTTGTAAGTCGGTACTTAAGATACTTGAGCTCGATTGAAGATTTGAGTACAAGTTTCACTGGATATGAACAATATTTATGACGATATGAATCCTCAGATATTGTCTAGTAGTAGGCTCGAATCACGAGCGCAAGCAGTGAATATGATACTAAACGTGCATGTAGCCTATAATCCTAGGTTCTCGCCACAAGCAAGCTGAACAAGCTCGAGTTGGTAAATCGAACGGAGCAATCAATGCATGCGATTTACGTTCGTATTTTAAATCCATTACAGAAAATACGTGCGCATATCACGTATTTTATAATTTACTAGCCGATCCATCTACAACTTCGCTCGAGTTTTTATTTACGTTATCTACATAAAGTTTATATATAGCCTTCCAGGATCCGGCTTCTAGGTTCCTGAGGATAGCGCGTTAAAATAAATATACAAACTCTTTAGATAAGTATCTATAGTTTGTTTAAGTTCATTTCAGGAGCATGCATTCTATATTTCTAGACAGTCTTAATGCCGTGCACTGTACCAAACATAACGGAGTCAAAGTAGGCTCGATAATTGAAGGCTGATGGCTTAACGTTGTACAAAAACAATAAATAAACAAGACAAGAAGCATTTACGGAATTTCCGCTTTTGGTATTGAAAGTTGACAAACCTGTACCAAAACCAGAATTTCTAATCTAAATACGTGTGAATGGTCTCATTATTTTCGTCTACTGCCATGAGGGTGGGTCAGATTCTATCACACATAAAGTTGCGTTCCTAAGAACTTATTAATCTTATTATACTATTTGGTGTCTATAAATAGACCACCCCATCTCTTCACGAAGGTGTAAAGACGAGCTTTAATTTGTTTACCGCAAAAGTTTTATGTTATGGCTAGTAACTTACTCCGCTACATACACAGATAATATTAAATTGGAATCTGGTAAAATAGCATGAAAATCCTAGATATAGGACTCAGTCTCTGACACGTACTAAATTGCCTCAACGTAACAAGAGTTAAGTGGCTTAAGGTGCGTCTGTTTCTAACTAGTTTCTGGTCTTATCATGCAATCGGCTGGCCGGCCAGACGGTACGGCGACTGCGCCCACGCATTCTATAAAGCTTTATTTATTAGGCTTAACGCATCAACGGGAAAATTCTTCTTAGAGGCGATGAAGACACGGAAACGCAATATAAGGAGACAGGGATTTCGATAACCTAATTTTTTGCTTAAATACCTATATTTATTCCTAGATTGTGTACTTAATTATAGATAACTAGCAGCCCCCGCGAACTTCGTCTCGCCATATACTTTTATTTGCAACTATCTACATACTAAAGTTCATCGAAATCGAATTTTCCCACGTAAGCATATATTTTCCCGTGGAAGTATGTATTTTTCCGCGGTAAAAAGTAGCCTATGTTAGGATTAGGATATTACATTACATTGACTCCCGCTGACGCTCCCGTGACGCTTACATGGAGCCTAACATCGCATGCTAGCTAGCTGAGCGCGGTGAGCGACAACCTCTAGACTTTTTTCTAATACTTGCATTTTTAAACTCGTGATATCTTCCGAATGAAATGTCCGAATTGAATAATTCAAAAAGTTATAAAAAGGTATTAAAGCCGTCTTGAATATAAAGTAATTTATTTTGATAAGGATTAATACCAAGGTACAAATGAAGACCCTTTCAAGAGGCGGCATATATAAATTAATATTTTAGAATAAAAAACTGCTTACTGTGACATAACTATAATATTTAGACATATGCTGTCGCGACATTTTTTGTAGATAATGATGAGTTCTGCAAAGTCGTAGTACATGATTTTGTTCTATCATCAATAGTTTTCGCAGCGCACGCGACGTAAGGAATTTTTCAGATAATTTTTTTACACCTTATGTTACATTATTGGAGTTTTAGTAAGGATCCCTAATTTTTTTTAAAATATAATATAGCCTATGTTACTCGGGGATAATGTAGCTTTCCAAAGGTGAAAGAATTTTTGAAATCGGTCCAGTAGTTTCGGAGCCTATTCATTACAAACAAACAAACAAACAAACATACAAACAAATCTTTCCTCTTTATAATATTAGTATAGATAATAAAAAAATGTGGTTGAGTAGGGCGACTATTCTTTACTAAGATTGGAGAAATGATCACTCGCACCGCATGCCGTGTTATTTTAGATCTTGTTTTAAATTTAAGTCTATATCAGTAAGCCTACCTACTCTAACAAACTAATTTTACTTTATCGAAATCGTCAATTCTTTATGTCTTTTCAGATAACTATATCTCTTACGATATTACGGATATAAGGGATCTAAAGTAGATATTATGTACCTACTACTAGGTACTACTAGGAACATAACAAAGTTACATCGCTTCAAACTGCCATTTCTCGAGGTTTATGCGATGAGGTTATCTAGATGACCTATGCTGACCTGTGGCTAAATCTATCTATGTAGGTACAAGTTTATTAAATCACGTTGATGTCTATATGTTAGCGAAGATTGAAATGGTTCTTTATTAAATGCACATTTAATCTATCTACAGGTGACATTAATATCGTGTGTGTTAAATTAATTAAATTTAAATGATAATTTTAATTTTAATGTTTAGTAGTTGTGTAAAATTAATAAGTATCTATAATAACCCCTATACATTAATAGTCCTAAGACGATTTTGCCAACCTACCACTTTCCGTTATGACGTTATTATCCAAGCTAAACTAAAAGCAATTTCAATATAATCTATGTTAAACGGCACTAAATTCACTATCAGTCTCTACTATCAGCCCCTTCCCAACATCTGTTCTAGTACAATTTCCCAATACAATTGCACTCAAACAGATCGACTGTTTAGATACAGTAGGACCAATTCATTATAATAGTTCACTTATCGCACTGACATAATTATACTGTTTGGATTTAATTTATAGGGATTGTTACAGAGTTGTGATAACCATGAGAGTTCTGATGGACATGAGGGATAAACGCGAATTTTAACGTTAGTGTGCGGTATAAGAACTTATTATAAAATAACAATGTAATATTAGGATTAATCCTAAAAGAAAACATAATCTTCTAAAAACTATTTTTATTTCTACAAATAATGCAAATTTTATAGAGATAAAACTGCAGTCAGTATTATAAGTGAGTATGTACCTACCTAAAAAAATTCACGCAGGTTTGCTTCCGCTGTAATAGCATATTCTTGAAGTGCAATGTTCATGATTCATTGATTGCTTCCCCGCCAACAGACAGATCATCGCGAGCAATCAGACAATTGGCACTATTGGCACTCCCACTCTGCACGACTTTCATCTTCGGACGGAAGAAGTAATCAACTGATTAGGCTCTAACACTGCTCTAGAAGAGTGGGAGCGTGCCCTACGCCTACAAGGAAACGAAAGTAACGAGCGAATTTTGAATAGCTCGTTCAAAGCATAAATTTGCAAGCCAAATGGCTGTCCCTTAACAGGTGATAAATTACCCACACGTGTTCCGTGTCACAAAGGGCTTTAAATAGGCTCCGCAAACTTGTTACACGCTTTACATTCCCACTACGACGTTTCCGAAAACCCATTCAGATTTTGCGGTATACTATCTAAGTAAGTGTTAGTGTTCGAATTTTAAACATTCGAATAGAGCCAAACTAGAATGTGCGATGAGATTCACACGCGGAATCCAGGAAGGTGCCATAGATGCACTAAATCAATGACAGAGCTGCGCTTGGCCGCATCAATCGCTTTAGGATGTGAAACGGGCGTGCCTAGACGTGACAAATCTCGACAACCACATTCGTCTTGACCGGATAAGATAGATCGACCAAACGGTCTCCCCAAATACCGGCAAGGACACTTCCATCTGCTTATTTGAGTCGTGGAAATGGCCGGCGTCCGGCGACCCACGTGTGCTCGTGCCCACGCTATACGTGCTATTTAGAAGGAATCTTAGAAGATGCTTACTGCACTTAAGATTGTCGGCAAATACAGCAGCTTTGATTTACGAGCCGAGCCCAGCCGATGTTGCGATGATAAAGCCCTGTGTTATTCTGTTTATTGCTGGCTGGATAGGAATGGAGATGTTTATTACCAGGAAGCTTGTTAGACAAGGTACCAGGCAATTGTTATTTTACTTCGAATATCGAGCAATTAAATTTAAAATCTTCTAGTTATTTATGCAATTTTACTTAGAATGTATAGAGATAATTTTACTAAAACCCATAAAGTAGATACTTTTAAAGTAATAAATCAAATACTATAAAAATATTTTGCAGCAAAAGGGAATCTAATTAATAAGAAACGTTCTAAGAGGCCTTTTACCGGAAATCGCGAAATTGTTCGGTTTTCTCGTCCTAATTCTATGGTTTACGTTAGTTGTTTGATATTACAATTACATCTTTATAATAGTTCGTTTTCTCCTCTACAAAAGTAGTAAGAAACATTTTAGATAACTTGTTTATATATTGAGTAATAATCATTCTCCGGATACATGTTTCGTAAAAAACGCTCGAAGACCTGTTTTCTCAGCTCTAATTTGTAGATTCTAATGAATATGGGCGATCAAACTATTTTTTATTATGTTACGTATATCCTATTCTTCATTTAGAGTAGAGTACATTTTCGTTAAATGCTTTTATTCTAAAGATATACCGAATTTAATATCGACCGAAAATGCTTCGAAACAAACCTCAATAACTCCGAAGTTCTAAATCAATGGGACGTCATATTTATATCAAAATATTTATCAACATTTGCTTAAACTATGATATTAATTTTAATTTGTAGAACGGTTTTGGTAATTTTTTATGAATAAAATAAAACTACCATAATTTAGTAGTTTTTTCATTCAGCCGGCTTTTTCCATTTAGTACCGCGCGAGCGCTTGTCGAGGTCGGACCTATGTCGGTTGTTCTTGAATAAAATATAGAAATATTTCGTAAAATGTCAGTGTGTGGGACTGTCAATTGCTGTAAAAACGCTGTTAGTGTGCGTGTATGTGTTATTGCGATACTACGACCGACATAAGTTGATCCGTTGATAACGATCAATTGTTATTTTTATTGATAACGGTCAATTGTTGTTGTTGCTGGCCTAAGAATTGTACCAAATGTTGCTGGCCTAAGAATTGTACCACATCATTGTCATCTTGTTTAACCTTATTTGTTTGGAGGTTATGCTGTAGGATGTGGATTGCATATCTAAAGTTATCTATCCTAATTAAAAAACAACAAGGCAACTTTTTTTAGTGAAACCGTCCAACGACTAAATGTAATTATGCCTATGATTTTTTTAGATTATGACTAACTTGCCGACCCGCCGACAGCTGCGCTTGCGTTTTTACGTTATTTACTAGTTTATGTTTTATAGCCTTTTTCGATCATTTTACTATCCAATACTGAAATCATATTTTAAATCGGACCCGCGGTTCCTGAGTAGCACGTTCAAACAAATAAACAAGCAATCTCCTCAGCTTGATAATTGTAGTATAGATTTCCATAATATTTATTACAAAGAAAATATTCCGTAATTTTTTGTTCTTATTTTTACCGAGTATCCAATATGTAAACAAAAAATAATGTACCTTTCTAATAAATATATTATTTATTGTAAACATTAAATATGTAGGTACCTTTCTAATAAATACAGGGCGTCCCAAAGTTATGGGCCATGGAGGGGAAGTACCTTAAATATCGTAGATAGTGAATTTTGCTCAAACAAGACTTCATTTTATTTTTAAAAGTTAGTTATTCTGCATTCATTGATTTTCTAAAAATTACTTGCTTTGTCTGGGAATCGAACCGACTTACATGTAGAAAAAAAATACTCGATTTTTATGATACCAATCGAAAGAAAAGCTAAAAAATAATAACTCTGCTTAAGTAACATAGTATTTTAAAAGAAAGGAACAACGTGAAATTAATTATTTTAATCAAATAAAAAACATGAAACATTATTTTTTGTAACAAAACAAGCAACTTAAATATATATAGGTAATATAATTTATTTGTTTTGTTATAATTAGAATTTGTATTTAGTCCGTTCAATTTAGACTTTCGAACTTACATAAAGTCCCAACATTCGACAAAAAAAAACATTTAATTACAAACCTACACACCAAATTTCAGAAGAATCGGTTTAATAATGAGCCCATAAGATGAGATGAATGAGGACATTTAACTTCAATAAGACTATTTTCAGTTTTATTCTTATATAGATAATTATTAATCATGAATGTTTTAATTTAAAATTATGTACTTAATTGATTTCAAATAATCAATCAGATTTAAAATAAATATTGATATTATTAAGATAAAACATAATTGATTCAAATATTGAAATAAAAATATCCGCCATTTTGAATTTAGGAAAATATATTAAACACCTATCAATTAAATAAAAACATTAATATAATAATTATTTCAGAATGAAACTGAAAAAAATCCACTCAATAAAATGGAATTTATTCGATGCCATTTTCTACAGATCTAAAATAATTATTAGTATATTTGTATGTTTTAGATCGACGAAGTATCAAGATCATTTAGTATTTTTCATAGAATTCGCGTGACGCGCCGGTCACGTGGTGCATAAAATATCCAATTTCGCAAAACTTCAAAAAATTAACAGGGCTCTTAATGTTGCGGCAAAACATTAAAAACAGAAGCAGTTACCAATGACAACTAAAAGCGCAATTTCTGCAGCTAGAGTACCTAGATTAAATCCGGCTCTAGGAAACATTTATCAAAGAGAAGAGAAGGGTAATCAAATTCTTATCGTTTGATCAACGACAGTAAATCGTTATGTGAATAAAATGTTAACTGCAAGATATAAGTATCATGTAAACAGAAAGTAGCTTTTAAAGCTAGTTAGTGTGTAATGCAGAAACGCATATCGGAATAATATATGTCTGCATAAAAAAAAATTTGTTGGTTATTTAGTGCATTGCAGTTTTTGATTTTTTTTTTGTAGAAGTTAAACTATCTTATAATAGTAGTTGATTTTGTAGTGTCGGGTAATTTAATAAAAAATAAACAAATGTTGCTGTGTGAATTGTCCAGCAAAAATATTGCT
The DNA here is from genome assembly GCA_963691955.1 of Chloroclystis v-ata. NCBI lineage: Eukaryota > Metazoa > Arthropoda > Insecta > Lepidoptera > Geometridae > Chloroclystis > Chloroclystis v-ata. The sequence continues at coordinate 13,269,880 of OY829905.1, forward strand.
TTTATTCTTATATTTCCTGACCATCTCGTTTGTGGACGTCCGACGCTGCGTTTGGCGATCCGTACTTTATAAATAAATCAAAACTAGATTGCATTAAGCAAGCCGTGTTGGCTAAGTGGGAGCACACTCGACTTTCATTCCGAAGGTCGTGGGTTCAAACCCCGCCGCGCACCTCTGATTTTTCTTCTTGGAAAATTATGTGTGCTTTAATAACACGTGCTCTAACGGTGAAGGCAAACATCGTGAGGAAACCGGCATGTTCTGAGAACTTTGAAAAGTTTGAAGGACATGTGTCATTCACCAACCCGCACTTGGCCAGCGTGGTGAATTAAGGCCTAATCTCTCTCGCCAAGAGAGAAGTCCCTGTGTCCCAGCAGTGGGAACGTAAATAGGGGTGTTATGTTAGATTGCATTAAGGAATGTCATTACTCAATGATGTTTACTTTTATAAAAATAAACACACCTGTCTGCGGTAGTGTTACCCGGCTGAATTCTCAGGTGCATATCGTGTTACTGCGAGCTGAGATAAACAAGGGGAGTGTAATGTCTAATGTCGCTCGAAAATCACGACTCGCTGTCTTATTGCGCCAGTGGGCTCTCTGGTTACCACCAAAAATATTACAATAATATTTTATGACAGCAGAAAGTTTTATGACAGCACTTCTCGCTGGTAAATGAAAAATAAGAGGAGCCTTGGGGTGGAAATGGGAAAGACGTATAAATATCTAGCCTGCGGCATATTTGATTTTAAAAGCTGTGTATCTTAACGGGTGCTGGTGATCTACAGTCTACACATGTACATGAGTAGGTTTAAATCGAAATTTAAATTTAAACTTACCAGTTCTGTAACCAGCATTGGAGAGGTAGGTCGCGAACGTGTTGGTCTCGTGCTTGGCCTGCCACATCGGGGACGAACAGTTGTCGTTATTCGTGTACACGTTGTGATTGTGTACGTATGTTCCGGTCAGCAATGAACTCCTGAAACAGAGAATAAAATCTTTTTACAGATGATAATCCTTGCAAGTCAGGCGGATACACCTAGTACCGCTTGTTGTATCTTAGTCTTAAGTCTATTATGCAAGGAACTTTAAAAAAGTAGCTCTATATAAAATAAACTCGTGTTAGTTACATTATTAATAACTCAAGAATGGCTGAAAATTGGTGAAGAGAAAGCTTAAAACCAGGTGAAGGAAATAGGGTAATTTTATACAACTGAAAATTATTATAACGCGGGAAAAGCTGCGGAGCGGAAAGCTAGTTGTATTATAAAGTAAAATGATACCTTGACGGACAGCACATAGGCGTGGTGGTATACGCATGCCGGAACTCAGCTCCTGCACTCCTGACAGCCTTCATCGTCCTCGGCATGAAGTTGAGACTGCCCAACTCCACATCCTGGTCGTCAGTCAGTATCAAGATGATGTTGGGTTTTCTCTCCCTCTGCTGGGGAAATGGAATGTGTCCCGCCCGCTCCGAAGTCTGCCACTTGTTTGGCATCTTTACCTTTGATCTCGTCGAGTTCTCTTTCACCGGAACGGAATGGGGTCTTTCAGACTTGCTCTGATTGTTCAGTTTTCTAATGGAATATTTTTCTAAGCTTTTGCTCAGTTGCTTCTCAGCTTTGCGAGCTTTTTCTTCTTTCCGTGAGTTGTGAGGTTCGATGGTGCGGTTTGCGGTATCTTCGAGGGAGTAACTGTCTGAGCCTTTTCTTCTATCACGTCTCAGCTCATGTTCCCAATTCCTTCGTCTCTCTGCACGATATCTAGAGCTGTTTTTGTGTCTTAGATACCTTCTTTCAGTGAGTTCTGTGAGCGTTCCATTAAATGTTGTTCTGTTCCTGTTATTCTCCCTTCTCAGCTCTCTCGATCTCAAAGCTTCCTCGTCCTCGAAGGGATCTCTCTTAGCTGATATCAGAATGAAATTCCATGTTAACAGTAATGATATTAACTTTAAATTCATATTGCTTTATATTAATTTATTCTAATCACTATTTAAATTCCGAAAAGTCCTATAAGTATTTATAGGTTAGGTCGTTAAGGAGTCCAGACGCCGACACGGATTTATCGTGAATTGGAATGCCATTTTGTCACACCTGCAACAAGAGAAAGTCAACATTTAATGAAAATTGATACGTACTCATAAACAGTTCGCATTATTTATGATGGCAGTGCTAAATCAGTTTACAAGGTGCTTGCTATTTCCGTCAGTTGCTCGACCGCTAACTATTATTGTTTACCTTTAGTAACGCAATATGCGATTCTGCCAAAGTGGCCTTAATGGCATTCGACCAGGGGCATCAATCGCAAATAGCTTTTAACGGAATTGCATCGATATTGGTCGAGACTACTCTAGCGTTTAAATAAACTGCGCAGTTTACCGCGAGGGGTGTTGGATTTATTTTAGCTGTTTGAATTGATTATTTCATAGATTAGTTGTACAGTTGAAATAAATGGAGCACGTTTGAAGCAATTTCGTAGAACTGCATAGTTTGATGTTGCGCAGAGCTTGATTGATAACATTTTTCAGAACAGGTGCAAAATGAGTTTCTGTCTGCTTGGGTTATTTCATATAGGTAGATCATATCGAATACATACGTATAACATGCTGTAGAAAATATAATGATTAAGTTTATAAGATACCTATGTAACTTATGAAAACTGGTGAAAACCTTACATATTTACATGAAGGTAAATAAAGGTTTGCAACAATATAACTATCGATAAAACACGACAGTTAATTTTTTTATTAATTTGTTTTATGTTCTAGCGTAGGTCACACACCCTTTAAAGAACATATTCTGTAACAAAACTTTATTAGCAAAACAATATTTCTGCTCTAATCTTACAATATTGTTGAATTCTCCTGCAAAAACGAATCACCAGCTCATGTTTTCCTCTACAGACAAGGCTATCGTTCAATAAGGTTAATTGTTGTTAGCCACAAGGCTTACTCTATTCGTGGTTCTAGATTTATGTGCCTCAACTGCACCCCTTCTAATTGATGTGAGAGACGCGATTGATGGTGTTCTAACTAAGAATAGTTCAATTTACGCAGTGGGATTAACGTTTATAGAGAAAGCTGTAAAATGAACTTCAGATAAATATTCAGTTAGATAAAGTGGTTGATTAGACAATTTAGATTATTTTAGATGGTCCGATATAAATAGGGTTTACCGGAATCACCTAACCTAACTCAAGCAAATGTTTACTTATAAGGGGAATTCCGAATACATTAGATATTGTAAAATAAGGACTGCAATAAACATAGATTATTTATTTATTTTAATTATTGTATGGGTTAAACATATTTTTTTTAATATTAATTAATATTGATTTGACGACCTCTGTGGCGCAGCGGGCGAAGGTCCGCCTGCGACGCAAGAGGTTGCGGGTTCGATTCCCGCCTCGGAACAACATTTGTATGATCTGCAAATATTTGTTCCGGGTGTCTGGGTGTTATATATGTATAATAAAAAATATCTATCTATGTACCTATGTATATTATATTAAGTATATCAGAAATCTAGCACCCGTAACACAAGCTTCGAGCTTACCACGGGGCTAGATGTCGCTGTGTAAAATTGTCCAGTAATATTTATTTTATTTATTCTTTGACCTGTAAGGTTATTAATAAATGACTATCTGACTATCAACAAGAGCAGATACGTGGTCAGTTGTAGGACGACGTAATATGGCTTAATTTGAAGTGTTTATTATGTTATTTGCCCTATTGTAAAAAAATTAGTTCTTTACCTACTCCCAATAGAACTCCACATTTCACGACGGAAGTAGTATATTTCTAAAACGAGGAAATAGAAACGGTAATTTATCACGTAGGAACATAAACACTTCATTCGAATTAGACTTGGAGCATTCGAGCTTAAACTGCTGGCCAGTCTCGTTGTTTATTCGTAAATAGCCTTTCAGCTGAGCAAAACAAAACTTGGTAAGGTTTAGCGCACGTACAAAACACATGTAGACCCGTTTTCATAAGCCAGCGATAAATTAATTTTCCCTGACTTGCTACATGTAACATTGGATACCAGGATTTGAAAGCTAAGTTACGGTGAGAAATTATTAGAAATTCTTCTTATGTAAATAGTCTGCTTGGATTTAATAAATCAGTTGTTTATTTCAAGCCGGTAATGGTCATTATTGTCAACCGAACCTAAAAAAAAGAATTTCTTCGCTTTTTATTTATTTATTTATGAAAAGACGACAGAAATATGAGGTGTAGAATTACTATAAATGAATTATTTATATTTCTACTTAGCATAAAGCCGGCGCTAGTTTTAATTAACTTTGCTAAGCATAACTCCTGTTCCTGTGTACAAAGTTAGTCTAACAATAGCTATACATGCTGTAAGCGCTCGGCTATAAGCACAATGTTTGGAGAAATCACGGAAGCAGAAATCTAAAGCTGTCTTAATTATAACATGGTTGTAGTCATAATGTTGTTACATTATTTAATATAGGAGTTGGTAGAAATGGTGAGCTGAGTTATTGTTTTGTCATCTAAACGCATTTTTACTCGAGTACTATCCTTAGTTTATCCCTATAATTTATCCTTTTTACATACCACTAATGGTACCTACGAGTATGTTCATTCATACATATAGTAACAATAACAATACAACTCATTTGTGAACGAATGTATTCACACACAGCTCTGCTATTTTTCATATAGCAAAGGTACTCATTTGATTGTTTCATCTAAGTACCTAACTTGAAATTATTATTTAACACGAAAAGTTTGTCACATTTGGATTGGTTAATCTTGCACGCGAAAACTATTCTCTGATCATATTAATTGATTTTTTTCGATAAAATAGACCTATAGATTAATTATACTTTCAAGACATCACAAAATTAAGTCACTTATTGGTGGCTAAATTTTTCGCCCGCTTAGTGACAAAATGGACATAAATATTACATTATGTCTGAATAACACATAGGCTATTTTACCACGAGTGGAAATCTAGATGTGAACAGTTATGACCGTTAATGTGAATGCAATAGATAAGCGACGGTTTTCAAATAATTGCATTCCAAGTAGGTAAATCGTTTCATTGAGCTTCAAATTAAACTAAAACTGAGAAGTTACATGTTTCTTGTGTAAAACGATCAAGACCAAAGTAGGTTCATTGCGAAACGTTATTTCAAAAGAGGTTTTGCTATTTTCTTTGGCTCTTTAACTGAAACCTTTCCGTTTTCCCAGCGTGAGTTGAATTTTAACATTTTCAATGTAAGCACGGTGGAATAACAAACGAAAAGTAGGTCAGAGGTAGGCTCAATTACTTCAGTTTCGTTCTAGGCATGTACAAACCAAAAATGAATTAAGTAACCCAACTATAATTAACGGTAACGTTTTTTTAATAACTTTTATGAGACAAAACGAATAAATATTTTAAATTCAGTCAGTGATTAGAGACAACATTGATATTTTATGAAGGTGTGATGTAAAACAAAAAGTTAACTTGCAATTATAGTTTATTGTTGTTTTTAAACTACACATCTATCTATTTTTTTAATTGCTCAAATATAAGTCAATAAAAACCTCTATGAAAACATTTTTTAAGCAAGTATGATGATAAAGTAAGTTTATATAATGTAATTTACTGCATCCGACCTAATCCAACATAAGGTAATGCATAAGCTAAGCACTACATCAAATCCAATTACAGGCCTTGGAAATTATGAATAGTATGTTTATGGAAACAAGACTTACGAACGACGTACGTTGCAATGGGCTGGATTTCATAAAATAATTGTAAAAATGTGTTCCTACTCGTAGTATTCGTAACTCTTTATAATACTGTTTTCACTGATGATAGTGATGACCTAATTTAGATTTATCAAAATTGTACATTAATTATAGTAAGTTTATTATAATCATAAAATAACACATTTGTTAGCGGATAAATGCTTATACAAATATACTTACCTATAAATGAGAACAATCCTACCTAATAAATAAATAAAGCTGAACAATTCACATTTTATATTTCAATTATGAACTACATTGCAATATTAAATATGTGTTATCAGTTAAAAATGGTCACAAGGACACAATTCGATAGGTTGGTTAGATAAGTATAGGAGTAATTTCCTCAAGTCTAGTTTGCACATTAGTGCCACACACTATAACTCATACTGTACCAAAGCAATCCTAATGCATTGAGTGTGACCCGCTGCAGCAAGTCGACTTACTGAACCACGAGCTTAACTTCGAAAGCTAACTTGAAAGCTTAAGGCTCTGCGTTGATTGCCTTCATACGGGTTTGATCACGATTGCTTCCACACAACTAGGTAAGAGATCCCGACAATGGCTCACTTTAGAAAATATATCTAAATCTTATTCAAATAATTTTAAAACACCCAGGTTTAATGGGTACTAAAAGATTAAAAACCTCAACAAATTAAGTTTACTGAAATATAAGTTACCTAGGTACTAAATGTTGTCAAATACAATACCTTCTCCATGTTTTGTTACATAGCATTCATATCTATTCTATTCTAAATTATACCAACCAAACGTTATTGAGTGCGGCAACCCTGAATTGAATTCAATGATCACTGCAATTGCCTGAATATTCTACTATTGTCATACAAGTTGTTTTTATCGCCGGTCCCATAAAGGACACTGTCAAGTGCCTAACTAAACGATTTCTGATTAGAATGTAGGGGCAGAAGAGTGGCAGATACCTCCATAATGTAGTCTTACTTGGAATCATTTATGTTTATTGTTATTTATTGAATGCAGTAGTGATTTGAGGCATTGTTGTGGTTTTATGGGCAAATAAGTTACACTTGTAATAAGTGTAACTAATTTGCTTGTCCAGGTATCTATACTAATAATAAATATGTAAGGGTCGGTCATGGTGTAAGTTAGTTTGTTTTCAGAGATATTGTGTTTATAAGCTCAATATAATATACAATACTATATTATGTAAAAAATATGCAGATAACGTAATAAAACCCGAGCGAAGCTGTCGGCGGGTCGGCTAGTTTCCAATAAATTTTAATCGACATACGCTAATCATTGCAAAACGCCGTGTTCCGAGATAGATATGTGTTTTATAGACCAATCAGAGATCGAATTCCACAATTAGTTACAAATTAGATCGCAATTTAATGCAAGTTGGAGGCTGTAAACTACATTAAAGAACCACATTATTACATTTTTAATCACAAATTACAAGTTTTTAATTACGAACAACTATTTCATATAATTGGAACGGGGTACCTTACACGTGGATGTTTAATACAAATACGGTTTCCTCACGATGTTTGCCATCACCTTGAGAGCACGTGTAGCAAAGTAGCCTTATATTATTAAGCCTTATACAAATTTACTTCTATAATTACAATTTAAAATTAGCGCGCGTTGATGTCTTTTAGTACATCTATCGATTGATTGTTTTTTAAATCACTGTAGATAGGTATTTACCACTATTTTATTTTAACACGAAACATATGTTTTTTTCAGAAGCTAAGCTAGCTTATACCATTCAGCCATGCGTCTCTGCCATAGACTAAACAAAGACAAACGACCTGCCATAACTTGTGACCTTAGCGCCGCAGCCGCGCTGTTTATTTTATTTCACACGTCCAAACTAAACTGTGTCTGAGCACCGCATTCGTTTTAGCCACTATAAGCATTAAATCATAATTATTTATTTTAAATGTTGAACCAGCCGTCTCAGTAATTCATTTATAGCCATGAAAAGCCTAAATACTTTTGTTATTTAATTTTAGATAACCTTCGTCGTATCCTATTTATTTTATTAAGTTTAAAGTGACGAGAATGTTCAAAAATCTTTTGGCCTATATAAATAAGTAAGAAATATATCTATTTGATAATATGACAAATACAACGATCATTATAAACTTTCTTTTTCATTCTTTCAATATCCTTCCTTATTTTCAAAGTTAGACTTGCAGTTCGCTAAGTCGAACTCAGTGTTTCTAATTATTTTGTATTATGTTGGAACTGACTTAAATTGCCGTCCCAACCAGACTAATCCGAGTCACTTTCTGCTTTATCTCGTTTATTTGTTTGTTAGCTGAGCGCGCGCCAAAACATTCTAAAATACACGTTGGTTTATTTTGACGATGCAGCGCAAGCACGAGACTGTGTTTCCAATACTCTAGCTTGGAGCTAGGCTAGGTAAGCTTATCTCACATCTCGCTGAAATGTAGCTCTAGCTATGTAGGATTAGGTATTAAGGTTTGGTGCCATATCGATATCATATTTCGAAGAAATTATTCCTATTGTTCTATGACAATTTGAACAAGTTATGTTTCATTAAATATATCTACTACATACCTGATTGTAGAATTGAAACAGAAATGGTCATTGATAAAAAATTTAATATATAAAAATGTAATTCAGTTGGGGCTCCTGACTCTAGTAATTAAATAACGTAATTACTAGCTTTATTATTTTAACCTAGCGCAATAAGCCGTTGTAAACTGTTTAACCGTCCCGTGCATAGTGTTGGTACACAATTTGGGTTTTTATGATGATAATTAACGCAAATTATAAGTTAATTTGTCATTATCATTTCATTACCAACTATATAATTAGGTCAAACGAGACTGCATGTATAGGTACTTACAAACACAAAACAACAAAAATAAGGAAATATTGTTCAAAACTCATGTGATCTTTACATATAATATTGTTAGACCATTGAATAGCCGCAACACACTTGTTAGACAATAAATTAACATGTAAGCTGTACCTAACCAGGCATAAAATGAACACATAAATCGACCTTCTTGGATGGCTTTATTTAGATGCTACATTGTTATTTTACGGCACACGTTACAAACTCGACTTGTATTTCATTTCGAAGGTCGTGGGTTCAAACCCGACCGCGCACCTCTGGATTTGACTTCTTGAAAAACGATTAACAACTTTCTGCCGGTTTCCTCGCGATGTTTTCATTCACCGTTGATCACGTGTTTTCAAATCGCACGTATTTTTACACGGCGGAGTTTAAAGTAGTTTAAAACCCACGACCTTCGGAATGAAAGTCGAGTGTGCTTCGATAGAAACGAAAAAAATATTACAGGAGGCCTAATATCTGGCGGCTGAAATGATGATGATGAAACGAAAATAATACAAGTGGCATTGCAAACATGTAATATATATGTAGATTGTAGATACGTATGTCTGTAAATAAGTTATTCTATTCGATTGATTTGTGATTTAGATGATAATTTGGCAAACTGGCGCCGCCATGCCGATCAACTAGAGGTCAAGATACTCGTTTTATTAATTAAGTAATTTCCCGATGCAATTTATTAATTTGTTTTGATTGAACTTGGAAAAAAAACGGAATAATTTAAAGTTGGCCGGTGACTTTGAGACTCATCGTTCAGTGAAAAAGTGTTCATAATTTTTCAACATGATTTAGATACCTACGTAAAAAAAAAAACACATCGTCCATTATCACATTATCTATCCGTTGTATGGGATAAAACAAGTATTTAGTAGGTAGGTAAGTATATATAATAGCTAGGTTTATATTTGATATTTTTAATTTGTTTCCAAACAAGGTAGGTACGTTTATGGCACATGGTAAAAATATTCTTTATTACATACATCCCCCCAATTAACATCCCCGTTCATTACATGCTGTTTTGTAAAGTCCATCCACTCTTTCACAGAAAAAATATATATGTATATTCTCTCTCTTCTATTAAGTATCTAGAATATTTTCCCATAAGAACAAGTAGCCGTAACAAGTTTAAAATGCTGAACTAAGTTATTTTCTATACGTAAGCGTGTCTCTAAAAACTCGATAAATCAATAATGGCAATACCACATGGTATCACATTGATGTGGTAATTTGCCTCCGATATGGGAGACTCTTCCTAAACGGGTAACATCGTATCATTCGTATCGTCGTCTCTTGTCAAGGCCAATGGCAAGGTGCTTTTCATGATCTAAGCAATGTTTTTTTCTGTTTTTGAAATGTTCGAACTGGATGTGAATACAACAAAGGTTGCCTTGAGAAAAATACAAGTAAAATCTAGTAATAAATTTAATAGATTTTTCGGACTCTTTATTTCAAAAGGCTAAAATAAAAATTTCAAAAATGTCAACCAACGAAATATTAAGATCCATATTTACACACCCTTATTACATATTAAAAATAAATATTGCTGAAAAACTAGCCACGATATACAATAAATAACTTTTTGTTTCATCTATACTAATATTATAAAGAGGAAAGATTTGTTTGTTTGTTTGTTTGTTTGTAACGAATAGGCTCCGAAACTACTGGACCGATTTCAAAAATTCTTTCACCGTTGGAAAGCTACATTATCCCCGAGTAACATAGGCTATATTATATTTAAAAAAAAATTAGGGATCCTTACTAAAACTCCAATAATGTAACATAAGGTGTAAAAAAATGACCTGAAAAATTCCTTACGTCGCGTGCGCTGCGAAAACTATTGATGATAGAACAAAATCATGTACTACGATTTTGCAGAACTCATCATTATCTACAAAAAATGTCGCGACAGCATATGTCTAAATATTATAGTTATGTCACAGTAAGCAGTTTTTTATTCTAAAATATTAATTTATATATGCCGCCTCTTGAAAGGGTCTTCATTTGTACCTTGGTATTAATCCTTATCAAAATAAATTACTTTATATTCAAGACGGCTTTAATACCTTTTTATAACTTTTTGAATTATTCAATTCAGACATTTAATTCGGAAGATATCACGAGTTTAAAAATGCAAGTATTAGAAAAAAGTCGCGAGGTTGTCGCTCACCGCGCTCAGCTAGCCAGCATGCGATGTAGACTTCATGTAAGCGTCACTGGGGTTAGTCAATTCAATGTAATGTAATATAATTATGTAATATCCTAATCCTAACATAGGCTAATTTTTACCGCGGAAAAATACATACTTCGGCGGAAAAATATATGATTACGCGGAAAAAATCGATTTAGATAAAATTTAGTATGCAGAAGATAGTTGCAAATAAAAGTACTTATATGGCGAGAGACTTTTCACCGCGGAAAATACATACTTCCACGGGAAAATATATGCTTACGTTACGTGGGAAAATTTGATTTGGATGAAATTTAGTATGGATATAGTTGCAAATAAAAGTATATGGCGAGACGAAGTTCGCGGGGGCTGCTAGTTTTTTATATATATATTTTTTAAGGCACAGCCAACAGCACATATTAATAAGTATTATAAATTATATTTTAATGAAGGCCATATTTTATAACTTGTGTCTATTATAGGCTAGCACAATATTATTTACTACAACATTGACAATTGATATTTATTTATTACATATAAATAATCAAGATTTTTTATAGATTAACCAAGGAACCCTAACAATAAATATAATATTGCCTAAACTAAAATAGCAACATCCAAGATGGGAGGTAAGCGTTCCAACTATTGTTTTCAAATGCTACGTGCCAAAGCATCCACAATCCGAATATGGAAGCAGGCGTCCACTTGCCTCTCTGCTATTTTATATTCGCAAGTTAAAGAATGTGTTAGTTTTTTTTCCTGATATTCATTCTAGAAGCCATAAATGTCAATAAGATCGCTGAAGATTTTTTAGATTAAATGGTAAATTTAAATTGATGAATCGTTCTATTTTATCATTGGAATTATAACATTACGATATAAGCCTCTTATCCGTAAAGAAATCTATTAAGTTGCATGGCAGAAGAATAGGGTTTTATTCTTGTCTAGGATCCAACAAGCTGTTAAAATAATTAAATAAGCTCAGTGGGTGAACTTGATACAAACATTGCATTAACTTTAGAGCCACGGTACCCGATAAACGTAGCAAAATATTTCCAATAAAGGCAAAGGTTACCCTAACCTATAGACTATAGACAATCCATCTATAGCCATGCCATTGTGCGCGCATATAAATCGTTGTAACATTTCGAGGCACAGAATAACTAATAGGCGTGGAAACCATTCTTCAGAAACCCTTCAAGGTACGAGGGTTTAGGGTTGGCGTTTAATATCAGCTGACAACTCGATGTCAAATATTTGCACCGTTTCCGGTTAACCAACGTTCCTGGGTTTCTGTCTTTGTCAGAGTTTCAGCGAGAAACTGTAATTCAGCTTATGTAAATGTAAATAATCTGTTGGTCTTTCTACAGAATGGTTTATGTATAAAGTATTATTCAAAAATTTATTTTTATCACTGTTTAGTTGCGCTATTATGGCTTAGGTCTTATAACGTATTCAAATTATTAATAACGTAGATAGCTCTTTAATACATCAACGAAGAAATATTATAGAATTTTTACTTTTCCATGACATGCGATGCGATAGTGTTAGTTTAATGTATTTTTTGTATAGTTAAAATACTTCAAAAGGACGTATTTAGGTGATATGTGCAAAACTTTAGTGATATTGCTCCAACCTAGCGATAAGCACCAACATTCAACGAATGTTTACCTTGCGATTCTGTGTCACTGACATGTGCCAAGGATTTCCATGAAACTACCTAGTGTTTGTTTTCCTAGTCAGCATGTTTTAGCACTGCGAGATTTGCGAGCATCTGTGTTTATTAACGTTATAATAATGTTTTCCAAGAATAAACGCTGCCAGTCAATTCCCACAGTAAAACATAATAAGGCATATTTATACCTACTTAAAACAAGCTGAAGAGGCGAAAACTTCCTTATTTGAAATCATGTACCTACATAGAGACACAAATCGTGTTCGGTAGATATACAAAGCAGGTATTTTTACTGATTGAATAATACTTTATATAGGTAGGGTTTCCTTCTTCTAATTTGATCGTGACTTCTGCAAATTATTTTATTAGGTACCTATTAGGCGACCCGTAATTATGCTTATAAACGTCTCTTAGGTAATATTGGGGTCTTTGCGTAGTTAAGTATAGCATGGACGGACAGATAGAGACAGCTGCTTTGTTTTTATACTAAATTTGTAGTGATACAAGCTATCAGGTATGTATTGATAGAAGCAATTTTTAAATAAACTTATTCATCAGCATTAAAAAAGAAAAATAAACCTGTCGTCACGAATTTCGCATGCAATTTCGTCTAATGAAGGCATGTAGACAGCCACCTGCTACAATTAAGCGCTGCCTGTTTACGAGGATTCCAGGAGTTTCGTCGAGGCACGTCGCTGGGAATACAGTCAGAGGCTTCTCCCAGCATTCCAGTCGTATTGAAGTTCCTTGTCGGCGGATTTAAGAAGATAAAATGACGTGAATTTAACTTCTTATTAAAAATTTTGGTGCTGCGCTTGGTTTGACGTGGGATTGTAAGACTCGGAGAAACACTAGTGTTTATCACTACATCACTCTTTCAAAACTACCTAGAATAAGTTTGATCGCTGACTGTACAAAACAGCGATCGTTATCGGCCAAATTTGTCGCACCAAATTAATAAAAATTAAAAATGACACGATTGTCCTAAAATAAAGTGTCCGAAATGTCGCTTTGCCAAAATTACGCGAGACAAATAAGTTACAACTTCATTATTAATAAGTAATCTTTGGTTGAATTAGGAACGGTGCTTCCTACCTATTCCAACCGAAACAGAAGTGTTCAACCATAAAGATTCAACAAACTTGCCTCCTCTGAGCTCCTGTGAGTTAGAAGATCCCAGTCACGAACATAACTTTGAACTTAGATAGGCATAATACGAGTTTAGTTAGCTTAAACTTATGTTAGGAACTTACTCTATATCAGCATAAGGGTGCTTTTCTACCATAGGAATAATATTTCGCCAAGTACCAATACCGAAGGTACGAAGAGCTATATTGATATTGGGGAGACCAATGCTAGCTTTCCCTATATAATAAATAGGTAAAGCTTTGTATTCAATGTTATATTTTTCTATTGTAATAAAATATATATAGACAATAATTAATTTCCAACTCCTTATTCCCATCTTAGCGCAGTGTACCATCTTTGGAACAACCCATAAAAGCTAACCTGTGACTGCAAAGCAAAAAGTCTTACCGAATATGGATCGGCAACATTCCTGAAAGAAGGACCACAAGACGACGTCATTTACAATCTCAAAAGACTATAAAGCTATATATAAAGCTCAGGAAGACTCTATAAGGAAAGCTGGAGATTGGAGTTGCCTTCTTATTTGGGCAAAACTTATTCTTACACAGTAGCAAAACAGTAGGGACTAGGGATTTAGTCCATATAAGACGTTATTCGTGTCTCCCTTAAATTAATTATCTGTATACGTCTAGATTGAGCGTGTAGTTTTAAAAACTGTTAAACCTAAATTAATTACATACCTACTTAAGGCTAAAGCTACTAACTACCTACCTACCTAGTCAATTAAAGCGGTTGCTCCGAATACCGGCCGGTTGTAAATCGGCGCCAAAACTTCTAGTCATAATACTAAAAAATCATGAGCCAGTTGCAAGCGGCAATAACACCTCTGCCAGTTAATTCAATGGGCATAGAGACAGGTATGAAGCTATTCAACAAAAGCTCTCATTCATAACGTCAAGGTTCTCTTTGTGAGCTACACCGCGCCTAAAGGGCCACATAAAAAAGGGTTGGCGCCCTTAGCGACACGCAGACTACAAAAACTAGAAAAATAAAACTTTAGCAATGCAATGTATTTACACATTTGTGTCAACATCCGAATTGTTGATATGATTAACTTTATACCTAGTAATTCTTCTGCAGACTACTACGACTACGATTTCTTTGTAAGATGTTTTTCATTAAATAGCTATGGTGTACCTAAATAGCAGAACATAATTTAAATAGTAATATGAAAAAATCTCTTCATAAAGAAGAAAAAAGATTCTATTAGGTATATTTTATCTCTCATTCCATTTTGACACAAACATAATATTTAATAAACATGGAGTGGCTTTTGCCCATGGAATAGTAATAAAAAAGATGTTAAAATTGAGAAACATTAAAAACTGTCTAGGAGTATGTAGGAGTCACTAGATCGGAAAAACAAAAATAATTTAAATAATTAAAAAATAATCATGGAGATACTGATCCTAAGAAGGACTTAGTCAGAATAACAAAAAAAAATATAGACTAAACGAGCCGTATTCAATATTTTCTTAAAGAATTCTTATTTTTTTTTAAGAAAATGTGCCCTTTTTCATGCAAAACATGTTCAACTTTACCCATAAAATATTTTATTATGCGTTTAACAGCTATAACGAACATAAATACAGTAATATTAACACAAGCACCGCGATTCTAAAACAATGTGGGAGGGTGCGACCTGCCATTGACTTCGCTTACATGATCGTAAAAAAACATTATTTCAAGCTGTGACTCGGATGAAATATCTGTTCCCTTATATTGTGCTAGGTACATTCTATTTTTTCTTTTACAACAAAACCCCTAGCCACCTACCGTCTGTACAATTTCATGAAGCCACCATAAAGATGGATCTTGCTCAGCTGAATCGTAAAGTTTAGATCTACATGTTTCTTCATTTTGTTTGTGATATCTTTTTCTAGTGAAAATGCCATTTTTTCGTATTCCATGACAAAGAGTACCGTTATGTTAATCATAGGTTCTTCCCCATGCTTTCGTTAAAAAAAAAAATAATAATAATACTTTAACAGTTTATACATATATTTTATTGGCATCAATATGATAACACAACGTCTAAAATTTTCAGCTACGTTTGACTAACTGAATTTATCTCGGAGAATTTCATTCGTGTTTCAAATCACGCGTAAAAAGCAAAACCGTGTTTTATGGATTAACATTTTTGACGAAAAACGGCCGAGATTGGTGAAAAGTTTTAAAAGATTGAATTTTTACTAATGGAACGAGGTATCTACGTTTAAAAACCCAACAAATACATCAATTTAAAACTTTTAAGGGATCTTTTAATCTCTGAATTTTTAATGGGATTCCTACAGTATTCGATTGAAAGCCGTTAGATCAATCGAACCTTATTGGAATGTTTCGTATCCCTTTTAATGAAACGTGGATAATTTGATCCCATCTTTCACTAACAAGTTTAACGGAATTGACCTCCGGCCATGACAGGCGATCTGAATGCTGTGGAACTAGGTCAAAATAAGCATAAATTCATTATAGTGTTATCAATCATGCATGACTATAGTCTTGTAGCTTAGTTAGTTATGTACCTAACGAATGTACTCGAATAAAATGTAGTTCAGAATATAGTCTAAAAGCTTGTTTCTACTAGAGATGTGTTATGCGAATGCGACGCGAGGGATTAAAATGGGATATGTATTTTATGACCAGAATTTTACAACCCCTGCGAGCAATTTTTGTTACACTTAGAGAACTTAGACCATGTTTTGTACATACACTCTACAAAATATATCCCAGTTAAGCACATTTTAATTTCAATTGATTTCGAAGACCTGCTATTAGACATTTAAGTATGGAGGGATTTTTTTCGAGAAATGTGTTAGGTTAGGTACCTAGTAGGTAAGTATGTTCAAGCTTGCGTAGGTAGAAACATTTACAAAGTGCTGGGTACATTATCATATCAGAAAATAAATCGTGCTAGCATCCTAAACGAGTACACAAGCAGACAACACAAAACACTTTGTCAGTTTCATTGAAATATTCTTTTTTCATCGCGGTCAATCTGACTCTGCGCCGCTAAAAGCTAAAAAAGGGTCAAATCTGGGTCAAAATTTTGAATTCGTGCTGCGATAGCATCTCCCGAAGTACCAGGGTCACAGAGCGGGTCGGGCGGTGGACCGTGACGAGCTATTGTCATTCAATCGGCCATTGTGGACCTTTGTCCAGCCCTGCCGCGTTTCGAATGGGGATGCCGATGCCGCGCCGCAGACAAACTTGAACCATGAATTCATAATATAAGTTTTAGTTAAAATGTACCTATTTATTTTTTGTGCTAAAAATATTTAAAGACATAAGAATTTAACCATGTGTTTTAAGGTAATTCAATTTATTGTTATTCTGTTTACCTATCTAGTAGGTATCTATGATTATGTAAAGGTTGTTCACAGCTTGGAAACCCACAAATTTTGTCGCACAAAGAGAGCGCCATAGAATCTAATAAAGAAAATGTTTCTTTATTTTTCTTCGTTTCCATGAGTTATTTGAGCTTCCAAGCTCCCGTTGCAATAGGTAGGTAGGTAAGGTACACTATTATCATACTTTTACAATTTCATGTTATTTGAATAAATGAGGAAGTAGGTTTTTTCGTTTAATTTATCTAATAATAAATAATGATCACGACAAAATTCACTTTTATGTAGGTACTTATAATCCAATTAACATTAAATATATTCATAGTTAAACGATCGATTATACACAAGATTCTTTAATAGTACCTACATGATAATACTGCGATGATTCTATGCCTACCTGTATCAGTTATTGATGTAATCTAGTCTGGTTTGATAAAATACAAATTCGAAGATATCTCACGTCTTTTATAATTTTTCCTGAGAAATTGTGTAGGTATTTTATAATTACCACAAACGAATCTCGGAGATTGCTCACAATAAATAATCTTGCCTACCCGCAAAATTGCTTAACTGCAAAAAAACTTCATTTAACACAAAACTGATTCAGGCAGATTTTAAATAAGGTACCTACTATGCAATTTTAAAATCATAATATTTCATAATATTTAGATATAAAAACATAATTATACATATACAAATAAACTCACCGTTATAATAGGCGCAACAGGATCCGCCAGGCATGCACTGGAGCCGGTGCCTTGCACTGAGACGAAGACACGATTAGGTTACCTAACAAAAACAAAATTGTATATGGACTAACTAACACTAATAGTTATGAACTGCGATATGCACTTAAAATAAATTGTTTACGTAAAGTTTACGAGAACTTGCGATGGAAAAAACGCGATACGTCCGACCCCCGTACGAGCCAACGCGAGACTGCGGCCGTTCGTCTGTCTCGCGCTCCTGCACAGAGCTTTCGGCGCTCCGAGACTCACTGTCTCGCTCGCGCATCGCCTCACCTGTCACTAGAAAAAACACGCATTTCGCCGAAATTATTCTCAAACCAAACGATTTACGCGACAGGTATGTAGGTATGTACCTACTGATAACATGACCGGCCTTCACACCAACACAACATTGCATTTGATTTTGATCTCAGATCACCGACTGATCGTCTGCCAGCGATGCGGTTCGCACGCCGCGAGCTGTAATTTAGCTGATTATCTACCATTGAAGATGTTGTAAATTGCTGCGGTGAGAGAGAAACCATACTTAGTTGCTGAGGAAACTTCAACACGCTCTCGATAATGAGGCGGGTAAACAATGGAACGTTTTAGCGGCCTGCATTTAACCACAGATACAAACGCAGGATTCTCATTCCTTGGATATTCCAGGCCGTATCTTCGATAGCATCCTACGTCAATATTTGCCGTTACAAAATCAAGAAAGTAGGGTGTGGTTGTTTGCTTTCGTATCCTTCATCAGCTAAGGCATACAATGCTACCAGTGTAAATTACTTGCTTGTTTACGCTATCTTATGAACGAACATAGTAGGTACCTATGGTTAAACAGTACTTGTGACTTCTATTGTTTAAATAATTGCAAATAGACATAACGGATAGGTACGTATTGTTGGTAACTATTAGATAAAATGAATTGTACGGTTATGTTTGAACGATCAATTTGAAACACAAGTCACTTTAGCAGAACTCAATCTCCGCAATCAAAAAGTAATGTTTATTACCTTAGAGATTGCCGGTTAGATTTTAATGAATAGTTTGTAGTTCAATGGAACTATATAAAACATCATTTAACAGTTAAATAATTTTACAAGCGGTTAATACAGAAATTGGGAGTCATAGAACCGAACACACACAGTTTAGTTTGCATTACATTTAAAACTGTAAGGTACCTACATACGATAAAAAGCTGGCTTACTTGATGGGACATCGATTCTATTCCAAAAGGCGGTAAGGAAAACATCGTGAGGTAACCCGCTGTTTGCCCGAGATGTATTGAAAAATAACTTATCTCTTTTGCATGCGGTCCCTTGAAAGCATCTGAAGATCTGAATCTGGTCTTGGACAGGTTGGGTATACCCTTATCCATGCTATAAAAAAATATATACGAGTATGTCCTTATCCTCCAAACCAGTGCCGGATTAGCCACGTAGCAAGTGTAGCAAATGCTACGGGCCCCGCGCATTGGAGGGCCCCGCGCTCAAATAGGTATTTCGTAATACCTATTTGAGCGGCGAACCGAGCCGACCCGAACTGCGCTCATGGCTATTTCCACCTCACCTCTATCACGAATTCACGAAAAACGTTGGTATCAAAATCAACAACCATAATTTGAAATTGTACCACATTTTTTAAATTGAGCGCTAGCCACACAAACGTTATGTGTTGTATGTACTACTTGCACTGCTCACTAAACGCTAAATTTGCCCATAATAAACCCAGAAAAGTTTATTTATTAGTCCAGTCAAATTAGCATTTCACCTCGGAATTTGAGATACCCAGCTGTAATTCTGTAAATACTTGGATATTGACACTAGACCAGGGTTTTTAACTTTTCAAAGGAAAAAAATAGTAGTAGGATGAAACCCATTAGAAAAGGAGAGGAATATGACAAATATTAAAGGAAAAATAAATTACGGTCGATCGGAGTTCGGGAAGTGGGAGGGGGTGGGCTTTTAAGGGGAGAAAATGGTTTATCTCGATTTGCGGTGAAACTACAAGTCCTATGAAAAAAAGTTATATGGCAAAGTTGTAGGTAATAAAAAGATCTACAACTTTTAATTCAGAACTTTTTTACATAACGTCAAAATGTATGTGAAAAATTCAAAAAACTAAGTTTTTGGTTTTTTATTTCTATCTTTTTCAAAAACATTTTTTTTTCTACGAAATTTGGTGTAAACTTACCTTTTTATGCCCCAAACATACTATAATTTATTTTATTAAAAATATTAATTTTTTCACCTTATTTTGACTTAATTACTAAAAACATTGACTAATTTTCAATCGAAAATTCACGTGTCAAAATATTAGCTTTTTTATAAAAATCGGTGTGCTGTTTGTGCATTGAAATCTTTATTTTTTGATGGTTAAGAAAAATATATACATTACTATAGTCAATTTTCTCAGAAAATGCAAAACACCGAAACAAAATTTGTATCATTATGTACAATTGCATCATAAAAATCGTTTACTCCCACTTGTCCTGTTGAGTAGTCCTGTTGACAGGACAACTGAGAAAAAAATTCCCACTAGTTCGGTCCACAGGACAAATGACCATATAAGTCTCACTTGTCCTGTTGAGTAATAATTAATATAGAAAAAGTGAGAAAAATTGTATGTTTGTAACAACAAAATTTTTTTATGATTCAAACTATTTCAATCAGTTGTCAAGTGATAATTGCATGCATTATTTGAATCACAAAAGAGTTTTAGTGACAAACACAACAAAACTCTTTTGTGATTCAAACTATTTCAATCAATTGTCAAGTACTGGCACTTGAGATAATTCTATTTTTAAATATGATTCCTGATGACGTCACAAATTTTTCAAATTTTTATAAGAAGCTTTTCAAGAGGGCCATGAAACGGAAAATAGTATATTGTAGAGGATTTTTGTTATTTAAATGAGTGATTTTAAACTAATAAAACGCGGTCGCGGTCGCGTGTTACTCGAAAATGGATTCGAATATTACCAGCTCTCTAAATATACAAATTTTCAAACATTATGGAGATGTGCCATGAACAAGAAAACCAAATGCAGAGGAACTGTTACCATTTCCGAGGTACCTAATTACTTTATTTGACAAGTCTTGGTATAAACCTAAATTCACACAACGGTTGTTTTATTATTATTATTCACTATATTTCATAATAATTAATCATAGCTGGTTTTCGCGATACAGGCTTTGCCTAGTGCGAGAACCATTAGTAATATGACGACCTCTGTGGCGCAGCGGGCGAAGGTCCGCCTGCGACGCAAGAGGTTGCGGGTTCGATTCCCGCCTCGGAACAGCAATTTGTATGATCTGCAAATATTTGTTCCGGGTGTCTGGGTGTTACATATGTATAATAAAAAAAGTGGCCAAGTGCGAGTCGGACTCGCCCATGTAGGCTTCCGCAGCAATTGTTTATAAGAAATAGTTTATGACGTATTTAAAAAAAACTACTAGATAGAATTCGTTCAAACCAATTTTCGTTGTTAGTTTTTATGGTTATGTACAATATATATTTTTTCTAGATTTATCATTCTCTTATTTTAGAAATTAGAGGGGACACTCTGTTTTCTACTTTGGAAGAGTCTCACGTCCAAACTATTATGTTTAGAATTAAATAGTTTTAGAAACATTGTGATGATTTTTTAATACCTATTCATAGATACCCCACACGTATGGGTTCGATGAAAAAAAAGTTTTAAAGTTTCAGTCCTATGTATGGGGACCCCCAAATGTAATTTTTTTTTAAGAAATCTTAGTGCGGTTCACGGAATACATCTACTTACCAAATTTTAGCTTTATAGATCTTATATTTTCGGAGAAAAACGGCTGTGACATAAGGACGGACGGACGGATGGACGGATGGACGGACTGACATGACGAATCTATAAGGGTTCCGTTTTTGCCATTTGGCTACGGAACCCTAAAAATATCTATCTATGTATGTATATTATATGAAGTATATCAGAAATCTATATCTAATATATAGGTATATGTTTTGTATACCTCGATACTTACCTTATAATGTTTAGTTTATAAGTTTAAGTAGTAAATAAAGATTTTCATTTTTATTTTGATTTTTAGGATGAAAAGGAAGTCATTAAACGTGTTAACCATGACTCTACCTGCATTCCTGATACAAATAAAGAAGCCATGTCCGTTATAATCCACAATAGTATTGGTGAAATGATGCTAAGTAATGAAACTGCACCGGCAGTGTATAAGAAAACAGTGACTTCTTTAAGAGACACGGGTATAGATCTCATTAAAGAGTTACCTAGCTTCGAACAAATTAAGTCGTCGATTTATAGGAGGAGAAATAAATTAAATGAGGTTAAGAAAATGAGTTACCTGAATGAGACTGTAAATGCAGTAGAAATACCTGCACAATTTACAAAATTCATATTGGCAGATTACAACGACGAGTCCGAGGGCGTCCGTATTTTGATTTTTTGCAGTGAAGAAGCAAGAGCTCTTTTACGCGAAAAGAAAATCTTCTTTTCAGACGGCACTTTTAAAATTTGCCCAGTACCTTTTACAGAGGTTTACACTATTCATGCGGATCTCGGTAGCTCTGAAGATACTATCAATGTAATACCCCTAATATATGCACTTCTCAGTCACAAAAGAAAGACAACCTATACCACACTATTCAACCTTATAAAATCACAGATTCCTGATTGGAATCCTTCCATTTTTATCACCGATTTCGAGGAAGCCGCCATTCAAGCCATTGCCGATGTTTTCCCTAATGCCGAGCATCAAGGCTGTTATTATCATTTCTCTAACAAATTATGGAGAAAAGCAAAGCAGTTGGGAATTAAGGACAAACGCAAGAGAAGAATCGTTGGTTTGTGTAGCGTTCTTCCACTATTACCCGAAGATAGTATTACAGAAGGATGGGAGTACGTAAAATCCCAAGTGCTAGATTTTAGCGAAAGGTGCGACTTAGATTCATTTGTAAAGTATATGAGTTTCTGGATGAACCCCAAGCGCATCAATTCATGGAGTGCCTTTGGTCGGCGCCATCGAACAACTAATGTTGTTGAAGGCTGGCATCGCGCCATTAACGGCACATTCAAAACTAAGCCAGCAACTATTTTCCAATTCTTGAAAAACATAGAAGAAGATGCAGCGTTTTCTTCTGTTAAAGCTATAGCATTGAAATTAGTTAAACGAAGGTCAAATAGACAGATTGAAAACGATGCTATGATCCAAGTGTACCAAAGGCAATTGATTGAAGGTATTATAGACATACCTATGTTTTTAGAGAAAATAAGATAAAAAACAATAGTATGTCTTGATTAAACTTACTTCTTGTCTATGTTTATTTGAAATCTGTTCATTTTATTTTTTACTAGTACCTATGTACCATCATCCAAGTCGCACCTTTCGCTAAAATCCTTCTGTAATACTATCTTCGGGTACTAATGGAAGAACGCTGCACAAACTAACGATTATTTTCATGTATTTGTTCTTAACACTGATAACCCCCAATAGATTCCACATAAAAGACGACGACCGCGCACGAAACATATGTGCAAATGGGCATATGTAAAGCGCCGCTTCGAAACACGGCTTTAGTTGTGACCAAGTATCAGACCCGTGAACTTCATTATGCATTTCTTTATTCTAACGCAAGTGAAGAGGTCAGCTTATAATGGCTGCTCGTACACAGGACGTTCACTTGTCTCTTTTCCGCATTGAGCTTATTGCACTCGTTTTCTTTCTCGGCGAAAGACCGTGTAACGTTAGTGTTGTAAATTCTAAGCGATATCGTTAAAAATGATAGATAAAAATAATATTTTTAAATAACTTTATAAATGTAACATTTGATTAAATAAGTATGTACCTACTTGACATGCTTATTAACACGTAAAACCAATTGACCTATAATATTTTTTAGAAATAAATGTTAATAATTTAGCAGTTTTAACCTTATAATTTATATTGTTTAAGGTTAGTTTAAAAATTTGTATACATTTGTGTAAATAAACTCTGTGTGGAAAATGCTCATCTAAATTTTTTTAATATTAGTGAAAAGAGGGATGCTAGGGGTTGTGGTTGTTGTAGTAAATCCCTAAACCGCTCTTTGTGATTGGTGTAAAGAAAAGTCACTTATATGGTTTGGACTATATTCGAAACACACAATAAACTAAAACTAATGCCGTCAACTAAAGTTATTGGTATAATGGTTAATGGTTTGGTAGTGAACCCGCGACGACGGCGTATGATCGCGAACTGAAGCAGTTTGGGTAAATCGCGAGCGAATACGCATCTAACTGCAAGCGCAGCAAAATGCATATTTGCTGCGTGGTTCGGTTCACCCGAACATGCTCCCGACGACAAGATGAGGATGCTGTGGTTTGGTGAATGATGGTGGTACATAAGCCTACATCTTAAAAATGTCATCGTTAAAATTAAATGGTCTTAATCTAAATCTTACAAAACCTAAATATAAAATATTTTTAAAACTTTAACTAGTAAACTTATAATAAACAAAACGCACTAAACTGTTGTGTTTTCCTTAAAAACTTTAGGTAAGGTTATTTAGAACACTAGCACAATCACTTCACTGGTGGTGGAGGTGGTGCACTGGTGGGCCTCGGCGGAGCGGAAGTATCCACAAACTGTTGACGGTGACTTCCGCGTCGACGCCGAGGTCTGGAGAGCGGCGGGGTCGCCGCCTCGGCATCCCGCGGGCAGGGACCCTCGCCGCGGCGCCCTGCAGCAGGTCCCCGTCGTTGGCAGCAACGTACGGTAGCAGTTTCTATGACCTTGGTATTCTGTTCTGCGATCCGAGTATCCACTACTCTAAAGAGTTCATTCGCTAGATACCCGACACCGTTGATAAGGCCACGGCGCCGGCGGCGTCTAGCGTGGACATTATAATGTTGAGTTAGCAAAAGCTCGTTGTAGTATTTTAGTTCCTGGAACTCGTGCCGGCCTTGTTGTTGAATAATATTGCAATGGGATTGGTTTTCAATGGTAGCGCATAACTTATCTAAATGGGTTTGGTAAATGGTTCGAGTTGGTTTTTTCTCTTCTAAATTGGATAAGGACCTCTGTATATCAGATCGTTAAGACTTACGCCTGTTAACGACTTTGTCGATGCGTCAAAATCTACTTTAGGCTTTGTGGTGGTTGACTCTGCCCTTATATGGTGTGGTAAGTGCGAACACTGCTGGTTGTGTGATATTTTTTCTTCAATATTTATTTGATTTATATTTTCTTGCTCCCAAAACTTAAGCAAATCCTCCGTGTTGTGCAGAACGACATTGCAGTTATAGTGGGGCCTTACTGTGCCGCAGAGTAGCCATCCTAGCTTTGTCTGCTGCGCGATTGGTTGCTCGTCTGAGTCACCCTTTAAGATGCCCTCTAAAACTATCTTGCTATAAACATCAGCACCGAGAAGTAAGTCTACTGGTCGACTTATATTAAATTCAGGGTCTGCTAAGCTAATGTTCTGAATGTGTGCCCAGGATGGTTTAGGTAAGGTTCTATTTGGTAAGTTTAAAAGTAAGCTACTCATAATTATGACGTCAGTATTGAAAGAAAACTGGTCATAGATCGAATGCACATCTATGTTTATCATTCCTTTCGCATTGTTTTGGTTTCTGCCGACGCCATATATTGCGCCCTTACATTGTTTTCTTTTTAGCCCTAAGATCTGAGCGGCACGCTCGTCTATGAGAGACACCTGACTCCCCCCGTCGACTAATACTCTCATGGTGTGTTTGGTGCCGTCGACTCCTTTGACATGAACCATGGCGGTCGCCAAAAGTATTTCAGTGGTGTCTTCCCATGACGCGTGCGAAGAACCTAAAATTTGGTCTTTGTTGGTGGGCCTAAGAGTAGGTCGTGATTGCGAAATATTTTCTTTGGTTAATGCTTCATGAAGCAATGTGTTGTGAGTAGCTAAGCACTTGCGACATCGTTTCGTCGAAGTACACTTTTCGTTAAAATGGTTGATTAGGCAGTTTTCGCAATAATTTAATTTATGAATTCTCTGTAATCGTTGTTCGGGCGTTGACGATATGAATTGCTGACAGTGCCACGTGCGGTGATCGAGGTTACACATTCCGCAGGACGTTGACCTAGTTGCATGATAGACGTTCAGATTTGACTTATTTTTTGCTTCAATATATGGACGACTGTTTTGCCCTTTTTGGTTTTGTTTTTGGTTAAAGCCCGTTGTTGTATATTGGTAATTGGTATTTTGGTTTGATGGTTCATTTTTACGACGGGCCGCTTCTAAGGTGGTAAACTTAGATTCTAAAAATCCCAGGAATTCCTGTAAAGAGGGAAGATCCCTGGGTTTCTTCACCGACTCCAGGTATTCCGTAAACGACGTGTTATCTAGCTTCTGAGCCAGTAGGTGTACCAGGAGCGGGTCCCAAGTGGTGGTGTCGATACCTAAATTTTGAATACCGTGGAGACATTCCTTGGTCAGATCGTGCAGCTCTTTTATCATGACGTAAGATTGCTGTTGCATGGTTGGGAGTCTGAGAAGATTGTTGAGGTGGGAAGTAAAAATTAGGTTTTTGTTGTCATAGCGATGGTTAAGTAGTTCCCAACAAGCATCGTAATTTTCTGAACTGATTGGTAGATGGTGAATCAGTCGCTCGGCCTCACCGGTTACCTTACTTTTCAAAAACTGCATTTTGTGTGCATTGGTCATGGAGGGGTTGTTGTGGATGGCTTCTATAAAGAGGTCCTTAAAGGATATCCAGCCCTTGAAATTCCCGTTGAAAATGGGAATATCAATTTGTGGGGTGGATTTTTCGCGATGGGATACCGACCACATTTTGGTATTGATAGCTTTTTTGGTGTGTATGAAAATGCTCTCGTAATCAGTAAAATCGTCCTGGTACTCGCTATCCTCACAGCCGTTCTCTCCTTCTATTTCCCAATGTAATTTGTCTATGGCGAACCAACGAAATTCCAGGGACTTCAAGGCGTCCTCAAATTCCCATTTCTTCTCTAATTCGTCAGTTTTTATTCCGCCGAGGGTCCTCATAAAGGCCCTCATATTTATTTTTTGTTTCTTAATCAACTCTTCCAGCTTGTTGGTGTTCCCCGTGGTTCTCCCTACTGGTTGGGGAGTGCCTGGTGGAGGAGAGCTTGGTCGCGTTGATGTACGTGGTCGGCTCGCCTCAGCCTCTGGTGCGCGGAGGCTACTTGGTATTGGTGACTTCTGCTCTAACTGGTCAATGGTTTTCTTAAAATAGCTTTTAGCGGCCAAGTAAACCTGTTCGGCTGTTTTGTAACAGCCTCTTTCGTAGTAAACATGGTCAGGTTCCGCTAACTTAACTATCTTATCGTGGTTATCAAGGAACGTTGACCAATAGGTCTCTAATAGGTCATTCTTACGCTTACAAAAGTCAAACGTCTTTCTATCCGCGCCTGCTTTCTTAAAATTAGCCAGCAGTTGCTTAATAGCCTCGTAAATCTCAGTTTGGTTTTCAAACAGGTTTTCCATGGTGTAGAATACGATGTAGATGTAGAATACGATGCAATAAAATAAATGGTTTGGTCTGACCTTATTTTCTGCAACCTGCGTCTGTCCTCAAAAATCACTGCGTTCCAATGGTATGGTTTCACTTCACTGTATCACTTGGTAGGTGCTGGTAGGTTTGTCGAAGGACCTTGAAAAGAGTCCTTGACAAGGTTTTGGTAGGTTCGAAGGACCATGAAAAGAGGGTTCTTCTACTTAAACTAATGCCGTCAACTAAAAGTTATTGGTAAATGGTTATATGGTATGGTATTATGGTTTGGTAGTGAACCCGCGATGACGGCGTACGATCGCGAACTGTTCGAAGGACCATGAAAAGAGGGATGCTAGGGGTTGTGGTTGTTGTAGTAAATCCCTAAACCGCTCTTTGTGATTGGTGTAAAGAAAAGTCACTTATATGGTTTGGACTATATTCGAAACACACAATAAACTAAAACTAATGCCGTCAACTAAAGTTATTGGTATAATGGTTAATGGTTTGGTAGTGAACCCGCGACGACGGCGTATGATCGCGAACTGAAGCAGTTTGGGTAAATCGCGAGCGAATACGCATCTAACTGCAAGCGCAGCAAAATGCATATTTGCTGCGTGGTTCGGTTCACCCGAACAATTAGCTATTGTTTAATTTTTAAGTTCTACAGATTTGTGTAAGTATTCCAAAAATAAATACATAACTACATGATCCTATTTGCATTTTAATACTTACGAAATTCTCTCCTAATTTTTATTTTAAATCTATTGTAATGGTGTTATTTTTAAGTAACTTTAAGTTTGATTAAATTTAAGTTAGATTGTAGATATAAATAAATTATTTTTTTTCATTCTTTCTTTAAAATTTACAAACCAATAAATGAAATTAATTATCGACAAATTCATTTTTTGGTTTTCAACTTTCCTAACCCTATTATTAGTGAAATAGCTTGAAATAGCCAGTCACAACGCCTTTGTTCCAGTCCCCGCAACCCGCGCATTCCGCCAATTTCAGTGCGCTTGCATCCGAACAAAAGTATTTTATAACAGTAATTATGATTGTTTTATGTTAATACGTTTTTTGTTCCTTTTATAATTATTGTAACATGATGTTATATTAAATTCAAGTACCTATATGTAACATAAACTACAAACTTGGAAACTTATAATTAGCCCTAAGCATCATAAATGTTCTTAGACATGTTATGTTAAACTTAATTTGATTATATATAAGCATAGCTGTTATTTTTCCTAACATTGTAAAATAAAATAAAATAATCTTTGTACCTAACATTGAAAAAGTAGATTGTTTAGAACATAAGCTTATTTATGATCCTCTGTACTCGACTTTCCACAAATAATAAATGGATCAAATCTAAATCAAAACATACTTTTAGGTAGGTAAAGTTTTTTAAATTAGACAAAACTAATTCGAAAAAAATACCAACAGAATTACTCAACAAAACACGTGGGAATAAAAGTCAGGTGTAAAGCATAGTCCTAAACGTCACCGAACTAGTGGGAATTTTTTTCTCAGTTGTCCTGTCAACAGGACTACTCAACAGGACAAGTGGGAGTAAACGATAAAAATGTGATTTTTGCAATTTTTATTTCATATAATTGCTTATAATCCGACTTATTGCACATTATACAAACAGATTATTATATTATTTTTATTATTATATAGTCTGAAAAGACAAAATCACATTTTTGTGATGCAATTGTACCTAATGATACAAATTTTTGTTTCGGTTTTGTGCATTTTCTGAGAATATTTACTATCGTAATGTATATATTTTTTTTAACTATCAAAAAATAGAGATTTCAATGAACATAAAGCACACCGACTTTTATAAAAAAGCTAATATTTTGACACGTGAATTTTCGATTGAAAATTAGTCTATATTTTTGAAAATTAAGTCAAAATAAGGTGAAAACAATAATATTTTCAATCAAATAAATCAAAGTTTATTTAGGACATAAATAGGTAAGTTTTCACCAAACTTCGAAGAAAAATAACAATTTTTGAAAAAGATACATAAAAAAACAAAAAACTTGGTTATTTGAATTTTTCACATAAGTTTTGACGTTATGTATAAAAGTTGTGAATTAAAAGTTGTAGATCGTTTTATTACCTACAACTTTGCCATATAACTTTTTTTCATAGGACTAGTAGTTTCACCGCAAATCGAGATAAACCATTTTCTCCCCTTAAAAGCCCACCCCCTCCCACTTCCCGAACTCAGATCGACCGTAATTTATTTTTCCTTTCATCTTTACCATATTCCCCTCCTTTTCTAATGGGTTTCATCCTACTACTATTTTTTTCCGTTTTTGACCATTTTTGGTCTAAAAGCACTGGTCTACACTACACCCTAAAAGTTGTATAAAAACCTACCGATGTTCGCAACCATTAAAATTTCAAGATATTCTATTATTATTCTCTGGACCTAACAATTTTCATTCTCAAATGAGAGGATTTCTCAAATGAGAGAATTCCTCAACCCCATCAGAGGCAGCGGATGACCTGAAGTAATGCTGTGACCGCGCGCTCTCCGCCATCTATCTCGAAAACGGTTCACCGTATGAAAAATTTTTGTGAACATTATTTGTAGAGAATTTTGTATTCTACAATATTCACAAAGATATAAATAGCAAAAAACCCATAGGAAATGAGATATTTACAAAAAAACTATTTTTGCGGTCTTTGACCTTGAAATTTTAATGGTTGCGAACACCCTACGATCGGTAGGTTTTGAGACAACTTTTAGGGTGTCAATATATAAATATTTACAGACTTACAGCTGGGTATCTCGAATTCCGAGATTCTTACCTATTTTGAGCTAAAATGACTTGACTATAACAGTTTTGTTTTCTATACTAATATTATAAAGAGAAAAGATTTGTTTGTTTGTTTGTAAGGAATAGGCTCCGAAACTACTGGACCGATTTCAAAAATTCTTTCACCTTTTGAAAGCTACATTATCCCCGAGTAACATAGGCTATATTATAGCAAAGCAAATTGCGGGAAAGTGTAAAACGCGGGCGAAGCCGCAGGGCGGAAAGCTATATTTTAATACCCTAAATTTGAGAACCGATAGCAAACCAAGGGCCCCTTGACAGAATTTGCTACAGGCCCCGCGCTGGCTTAATCCGGCACTGCTCCAAACATTATAGCGTCCAGAATAGCATAAGCTTACGTTTCCCAAAACCACAAAGTACAGAATAAGCTACCACACAAGCACTCCTTATTCAGTGTCTATGTTTTAAATAGATTTAACAAAACAGCCAGTATCATTAATATTTTATTTATAGACCATGCCAATACCATAATTTTAGCATTTATGCTAATGCTAACACCTACAAGTGCCACCTGTTGAACTTGTATTTTGAGTTCTGATGAGTTCTCAAAAGGAATAAAATAAAAAACGGAATAATATTTTTCATAAATAATATCATTTATTTATCAACTCATATTATTCACCAAATTGAATTCTTTCATTTTATAAATATTCTTATAAAAAATAGATTGCAATTGCTTTAGGTAAGTACCTATGTTTACACAGAATTACTATTATTTCTATACCTAAAATATGACTCAACTTTTTTAGGTTTTGGAAGTGAAGCATGATAGGTTACGTGATAAGATTACCATGTACAGGTTAGTCACAGTACGTAGGTACTTTAATGATTTAGTTATATACATCCGGAAAATTGTTTTATAACATAATTATCGCTTTAAAACCCGATGTTTATTCCCGAATAAACTATACCCATATAATATTTAACTGATAATGAGCAGTCTTCATAAATCGCATTCGACATCAATTTATTTTGGAGCGGGCTATAAATAATGCCGGCGTTTCCGCATTTGCTGTGAGTGAACTTTCAAAGTTAAAGCAAAAAGGCTTTCGCGATTCGACACTGTCGAGCGTTGGCTGTATACACAACTGTTATTTTAACAGTACTTTTTTTTATTTAGTTTTTAGTGTCTCGAATAATTAGCAACTGGAAATATTAAAACCACGTTAGATGTTGCGCATCATACTGCAAAAATGCTTTGCACAGATTTGAATTCCGAAATAAGATGAGTAGCATGCATGTTTAAATGTACTGTACCATTATCTTAGCGTGTCTCTGTTTTTTATAAGCATATTTTCTCTGATTCTGAAGTATTTAGCGACTTTTTGGAGCGTGCGGCCACACGATATTCGCATCTACATAATTACATCTACGTCTATCAGGGTTCCGTTTCGTCTGATTTATTTCTAGGTAGGTACCTTACCTAGTATAAGCTATTCCGGGCAAGCTTACTCTTTCAGCTACAATTTTAATACTTATAACGAAATAAAATTCAAAGTCAAACAAGACAATATCTTTCTTTGACAGCAAATCACTACTGTCGCTTTGTTGACCATTTGCAAAGTTTCGTTGATTGCATTAGCTTTCAATGTTTACCAATATTTTTTAAAGTATTTGTACAAATAGTAGGAATTTTAGAAATTAGTATTTCAGTAATCTATAAAACTAATAAGGGATTCGAACAAAAAACAACCAACGTATATATACAAAAATGGCCGGTAAATATTCCACATCGAGATGCGATACCACACAGATTTCATTGAAAATTCATATTAGACTAGAAAATCGTATATTTTTGTTTACCATATAAAATTTGGTAATAACATACCTGATGTGCAGTAGAACTAATTAAACATAAACCGCTTAGATACGTATATCATATCCATTAATCGTAGGACCGTAGTTAACAGAAAACTTAGAAAGGCTACCTATAATTACACAAAGATTATTCAATATTCAGTGCTAATACGTAACTGTACCAATTTACTAATCGGTTTTACAATTTACATTTCCAGATGCTGCCGTTTTGGTGAATATTAGCGACATGATTGATTTGGCTATAGGAACACCAGAGGTATGTTATTCAGTTACTATCCTTTAAATAATACCTAGTTATTGAAAAGGTGAGGTTTTTACTAGCGTATAACCAAAACTGATCTATAATTCAGGACCTTAAACATATCAGTATAGAAAATTATTCAACATAATTGTTTAGTAAAAAATCGAATCAAATTACCACACACACACACGCCACATATACTGGTAAGAAAAAATAGCAACTATTTACTTCGCAAAACATCTCTTTTACGAGAAATTCCATGAAACACGCGGTATCTTTAGTATCTATCACACACATAACACATACCTACAGAAAGAAACTATGGCAACTATGTATGTACCTACTCTGAAAATTCACCTTTTTTATGAGAAATAACAACGCGGTACTTATGTGGAGTAAAAAGCATAAGTAATAAAGTAAAATATCAAACTTAACGTAAGCACTAAGTCTAACTGTATCGATCGTCACACTGCGTTTAATATATGCGCCTGTAAAAAGTCCTAACTCTATAATATTAATAAAAAGTTTAGGTAATATTACAAAAAGTAAATGAGGAACTTTTGCAACAGCTCATAACGAACCAACGTTTCTCTAGTTAAATGAAATAAGACCTAGAATACTGGCGAGGTTCAGTTTTTACAATAGCTTTTAATTAATCCGCCACCTTCCAGACATCTAAATAACAATGGCGTCGCCGCAATTAGAGCTGGACTGTCTGCTCTTATTGCTATTTTTACTTAAAATTACTTTCACAATAGTAACTGAATCTTGGTAACTACCAAGGTTGGTAGATACCATTAATTAAATTATTTTAATAAGTTTTTATGTAAACTATACCTAGGCAAAATCATTATTTATGTAAAAAGAAAATTAAAAAGTTCGTCGAAATGATGGATTTATGTAGTGCAGACGACTTATTTAGGTATAGTAAAACCATTCTAAAAATGAACTCCCCTCCACAAAACCGTGATGATTTCAACGTGTGAAAGGAAATACAGAAAAACAGAATACACAGAAAAAAAAAAACAGAATTCGGTGGAGGGGCGTTCATTTTAGAAATGGTTTTACTATATATCAGTAAGTAGTAAACCGATTTATTTAGGTATATCAGTAAGTATATAAAGTGTGTAGGTTACTAAAGAGTTTAAAATGACAAAAACAAAAATTGTCTTTGCGAATTGCGAGAAAACATTTTACGGGCTCGAAACACGAAGCGCAGAATCACCGTTTATTATTCAGTTTTGTATTTACTGTGAGGATTCCTTACCTGACCCGTCCTAAGCAAAACTGCAAGACGTAGATAAACCAAGAAACGAGCTTGCCTACGTGTCGGTAGCTCTTGATGACGTCACAAAGGATCGGGAAACCCACGGCATTTTCCGTCCGGATCATTATGCCACTTTCCAACAGACGTAGGTACGGTAAGGATGCGTCGTACCTTCCTGCCTTTTACAGCTTTTACTTGGTGAAATTTAGAAGACAATTCTAAATGCAAATCTGACAAACTGAAGACGGTGATTATATTTCAGAAAACGAACTCCAAAATAAATCGTGATAGAAAATTAGTAATAAAGCACATAATAAAGTAAGAATAAGATTTTCAACAAGTACCTAAATAAGTCGGTACAACATGGATGGTAAATAAAATAAAATGAAAAAGCGAGACAAATCCCATGAAAAAGTTGAACAGCCATTAATTACAAAGTAGGTACATAAATAAAATGTTTTTTTACAACTTCAAATTCAGTGTTTTTTCAGGTGGGTGTGGTAGATTTCAATATGCTGCAAACCGTGCTGCATTGTATCGCACAGCAAATGCGGATCCTTGATAAAAACGTGGAGTTACGCGGAAAGGCGGCTGTTGTACCTGAATTTGGAGATAACATGCAAACCCTAAACATCCGAGAGTTTTCTGTCGACACCACGGATGAGGTTCGTTCACGAAGGTTGTATATGTATCTACCAACTACTATCAACCTATATTCGATTGTCCAAAGTAGTCCAAACACGAAGATGTTAGGGTGAATAGACTTTCGGTTGTCGATTAGTGCTACCATTGTTTTGGCTTAAAACACTGAGAATGTAAAAAGTGACGCCTCATACACCTCTGGGTCTGGATAAGCTCTGTAGATTCGGCTTAGGTAATTTTTAATATGTTCATAATAAGTTAATTAAATTCCTTTTAAATATTTCAGGTCCCAAAAAAGAAATCTGAAATACGTAAGTTTATTTATTACCTTGATTTCTACGCTTTGTACTTACCTTGAAAAGTTTATGTAGCGTGATTAAAGCCTCCAGCACACCGGATGCGTATACGTACACGTAAGCGTAGACGTGCGCGTACCACTGAGTTGTAATCTATGGGAATGTATTAGACAGGACACACCGCTTGCGTAACGTGACGTGCGCGTGCAGTGTGTCCTGTCACATACATTCCCATAGATTACAACTCAGTGGTACGCGCACGTCTACGCTTACGTGTACGTATACGCATCCGGTGTGCTGGAGGCTTAAATCTATAAATATTTGAAAGATTTTTGATGAATTTCACGTCAAATCTAAAATAGAAAATATTATCACCTTAGCTCATTGATATCAATTAGCGTAATTATGTTGCAAGTCAGAGGATCAGCAAGCACTTCCCATTTTGCTAGTTTTGTAGAATATTAGGTTAGGTAATACTTAACAAATAATTTATCTACTTAATAAGCTTTAACGGATTATTATTTTTAATTGCATACAATTTTTTGCAGCGCAGGCCCCTAAACAGGCTGAATCAGACTCTATACTTGTCGGTGAGTAGTACATATACGACAGCAGTAACAATACTAGGTAAATCTTATGTTACGTCGTTACGTAGTAATTCTATGTTCTGTGTCTTATGTGTCTTATGTAAGCTTGGTTTTAGTATTTATACTGAGCTTCAACTTTAAAGTATTTTTAGGTAATCTAAGTCATAATTATTTTGGAAATTTACTGAAAAATACTTTAAGTACCTATATTTACCTTCTTTAAAAATAGTTTTGGATGTATTCTTTATTTACAGTGGATCGAGTCACAAGGTCTTCGTCGAGTGAGTAGATACATAATTTAATAAATTATTTCTGGCTAAACGATTTAAAATTGACGTACCTAATATAAAATGTCTGTCCTAGAAAGTGAAAAAGAGTATACGTATAGCCACTGTAGCAAGAAAACTTATTCCAACTTGATTGTACCTAAATAATAAGATTATAATTTTTAAAAAGATTATATTTTTAGATAAAATGCCACCATCAAGTTCTGATTCCACAACAACACCGACATTGGTAAAGTCTCACAAAGAAAGCATAGAGTCGCGTCACAAAGTAGACGGAGATAAAGATAAAGGTCCGGGCAATGAGACCTTGTCTCTGGTCACACTCAGCAAGTTCAACCTGCTAGAGAAAGCCGTAGACGAGATAAAGGAAAGAGTATTCAGCAGCATACCGAAAAACGAAACCATTTTAGAGGAAGTCAGGTCTGTCGTGTGATAAATGTTTACGCCAATTCCGAATTAAGTATTCAAGGTCGCATGTGATCGAATGTTTATGAACATTATCGGAATATAGAGATTTGTTTGATTTGATGCACGTTTTGTGCCACGTGCTCTATTACCGATTTATGGGTTTATGGGTTACCTTAACATGTCCATAAGTTCCTTTCCAAAGAAAGATTTTTAACTACCTAAGTAAACCCACCTATGTATTTTGACGAGAACAGTTGGCCCCTATTGTTAAAAAAACATTATTATTACATCATAATTAGGTACATCAAATTATTTATTACAGGTCTCAAACAAATATAAAAGCGATTCAGGAAATCTGGCAATCACTAAATGTGCAATCGAGACTAGAGGCTGCTGAGGCAGGCTTGAAAAAACTGAGCTCGCTAGTCCAGGACCTTATCCAAGAAACCGCAGCCCTGCAAGATGCCGCGAGTCGTGTTACAACGTTAGTTCAAAACTTGCATTTATTTCATTTACTAGGGGCGAAATCATACCAACGACATAGCACAGTACCTAATAGAATGTGCCAATAGAATATACCCTCGGTTCCAAGGAATCACGTCACATTGTGCACATTATCATTGTCACTATTCGATGAAACCTAGATGATTAAATTCTAAGATTTGTGAGTCACAAAATTATGCTTTGTCTGGCTGCCATCGACCTGAAATACACACAGTTTTACAGAATTAATTAAAAATGGGAGCTTAAATTTGTTATCAGTCGGATACTCATGAGAAAAGCTTTTTCTAGTATCTCAGGCTGGCCTTATTGGTCAAAAGTAACAAAACATCCACAGAAATAGTAGAGTCAATAGGTACTAAACGTTATACGGCTGTATGTATCAAAGGAGGTTATAGAAACAACTTTTGTAAACAGGCATGCAACTGGGTCGTCTCAGGCAGAAAGAGGCAAAAACGCTGAGGGTCGAAGCGAAGCAGGAATGGAAGGGAAGGCAGAAGCAACGGGTAGCGCTGGAGCAATAGGCGGCGCTGGTTCTACGGGTAGCGCCGGGCAAACGGGTGGCGCTGGGGTAACGGGTAGTGCCGGACAAATGGGTGGCGCTGGTGCGACGGTTAGCACCGGACAAATGGGTGGCGCTGGAGCAACGCGAGCCTCAACACGTTTAGAAACACATAGTATTTATTCTAAAACGGGAGGCGCTCCTGGGACCCATTCATCTTATGCATCCACACATGAGCTGACAGAATTACAAGTTCAAGTTGAACGGTTAAGGAACGACGTTGACGCGCTCACGATTAATTTCTATGCGTTTGCGGAGGAAATTCAAAGTGGTAATTTATGTGCAATAATTATTTTCTCATACAATTTAAAATCAATTACAACTGTTTAAAACAAAAGTATGTAAGTTTATTAAAAACAATATCTTATACACTTACATTACGTTTATTGATTGCATCCCTATCGAGACAACAAACAAGATTTTGATTCCATAAACTTTAGAACATGATGGTAAAGAGCGAAAACATAGAACACAGTCATCTGTGAGCTCAACATGCCTGACACGATAATGATGTCGATGCACATAGGTCCAAAGTCCTTAAAGTCAATAACTATAAATGTTTTTATATGTTTTTACAAAGTCTGTGAACGAAATATCTTTCTAAACAGGAGAACCTCCTACATCGACAACAGTTACGCAGCCATCCACAGCAGATGCTGCTGGTGCGCCTGAAGTGGACGGTGGCGTTGGCGGTGGCGCTGATGGTGGCGAGGGCGTGGGAGCTGGTGGTGGCGGTGGTACCGCCGCTGGTGGTGGTGGTAGCGCCGCTGGTGGTGGTGGTAGCGCCGCTGTTGGTGGTGGTAGCGCCGCTGGTGGTGTCGATGTCGCCGCTGGTGGTGGTGGCGCGGGCAAGGCACCTTCAGGCCTCAACACTGCTGGACCTGGTATCTAGATTTATATTGTCATTGTTCTGGGTAAAATAATTTTATTTAATTTAAGCTTGGCTTGAACTAAACACATGTAACTCCAGGCACCTGCTATCATGGGCTAACTGGGTTTTACATTATACGTAATGTTGTTTGTAGTGATATTTAAAACGGTTGTTGAGCACGAATTAGGTTTTATACCTTTAACTTTAATTTCGTACATATAAATGGCTTAAAATTAAGACTTGTAAATAAGACAGAATTAATATTAATTAAGTTATTAATTAATGATCTTCCTGTTTTGTATAATAATAAACTTTATTTTATACATATCTATAAATTACGTTTTTAATAAAGTTCTCTTTAGGCAGTGCAAAACCCCGTGGTATATCAGCCTTGACGCAAAGCCTTATGGAAAGATTTACTGACTTGGAGAAAAAGATAAAAGTTTGCTGTGAGAAAATCGGTACAATGGAAGGATCAGTACAAGATCAGGTATGTAGAGTAGGCACTTCTAGCTGAACGAGGTGAACGCTCGCAGATGACGCAGAACATCTCTATTTAAATAATTACATATTAATCGCCGCATTTAGACTGTCTGCGAATAGGTTTTAATTCCTTATTATATTTATGGTTGATGATATGATTTTCGTAGCATGTTTGTAGTTTCAACATGAAAACATGTTTCTCATTTTATTTCACATTTTCAATGAGCAGGATATTTTTTATACTTAATGGTTAATTTATTTGTGTATGAAGTTCAGTCAACATTTTTGGTTGCCCTATTTGAGTGTGGGAGTTAGACTAGAGATGATTCGATTTTTTCAGGGGGGATTTTGGGAATAACCTAATGCAGCTCACAACACACTTTCGTTACAAAAAAAATAAAATGGTTATATAAATGAGAGCTAAATCTATAACATAGGTACGTTGTTATTTAATTGAATAGGTATTTTTTGTTTTTATTTTAGCTGGGTTCCTTCAAAGGTGAGATCCAGAATCAACTGAAGCAAGTGGCCGGTATGAACCTGGAAATGGGATCTGGGAAGTTATCTCCAGACCTCGTCAAAGACCTTCAAGGTACGATACAGGAGGATCTTATAAAAATATGATGAATTTGTCCTAAATCCTAGCTGATTTCGGTCATGGCGAACGTAGGTAACTAATCAGGCACTTTAGCATCGAGACGGATATACATAGGTAGAAGAAGCATTAGGTAATTTTTTTTTTATATTGTTACGAAAAATAATACTCATGCTTCTTCTGCAGTAGTTAGTTTCTGTAGTTAGTTCTGCAGTTCTAGTTTTTTTTTTAGTTTTCAGCGTTATTATTGTTTGTTTAGTCACTCAGTAGGTTTCAGAGATTTGTCGACACGGGCAGAGTCAAAACCAGTGTAACTTCACAATCTAAGTTTTGGGTAATGTTTTATAGGTTTGATGGCGCTTTTCCAGACGGTTCAAGAGATGCAGGCTCAGCTCCAGCAAGTGCACGATACCGCTCTGCAATTGGCTGCTGAGAAGGAAGACAGACAGCATTATATGGATGTTATTATTACAATCAATATTTATTTAGTATATCAGAAATCTAGCACCCGTAACACAAGCTTCGAGCTTACCACGGAGCTAGATGTTACTGTGTGAAAATAAAGCAATATTTATTTATTGCCCAAAATTAAGAATGAGACTGGGTTCGAAATCCGCTGCGCACCTCTGATTTTTCTTCTTGAAAAATTATGAGTGCATTAAAAATACGTGCTCTAACGGTGAAGGCAAACATCGTGAGGATACAGGCATGTTCTGAGAACTTTTGAAGCATATTGTTTTATTGAACAACCTGCACTTGGCCAGCGTGGTAAATTATTATCTATACTTACCTATATATCTCTCTCGTCCATAGAGATTTTTCTGTGTCCCAGCAGTGGGAACATAAATAAGGGTGATTATGATTACGAATAATCTGCTGTTAAAAACTCTATTTCCAGGCTGTAATGGAACAAATAGAAATGTTGAAGAACATCAAACTAGACCGGGAAGACATGGCGGAAGCGATGGCGAACAAAGCCGACGCCCGGCAGCTAGCGAGGAAAGTGTCGCACGACAAGTTTGAGATGGCTTGTGACGATCTATCGAAGGGGCTGGAACACGCACTCGGCAAGCTGAGCTTACAGGTAATATGACGATATTTATTGGGTACCTAGTCACCAAATCAGGCAACTAACTGTTCGTTTTTCACTCGATATCTTTCTGTGAGTGTCTTCAAACCGACTAAGGAAGTTATTTACTGTGCATAACTACCAGAGCGGTTGTTCTACCTACTGGTACTGGTCACCACTTAGGCATGGTGATTATACCAAATACCTCAAGGTACAAATACAATGGTAATGGTGTACAATATAGAAATTAAATCTATCTATCTCAAGACTTAAAAATTATTGATTTAAGCTAAAATAGGTAATTATATTGGGAAACGGTGCCCATGAAACGTAATAGGCATTCATAATATTTATCAATGTGCGTGATCTATTGGGAGAGTGCTCAAGCAAACAAAAAATATTGTGTAGATAGCATTAAGTAGAAAAAATACATAATGAATAGTTAATTGTCTCTCTTGATTGATCACGCATACATATTCAGTTCAATTAAAATGAATGAATGAACTCTTTATTGTAGGTTCTTAAAATGACATTATTAATTAAAAATTACAAACTTAATACTATTTAACAACAAAAGTAAACGGTTCCAAAACTTTGCGCCGCAGAACCCTGTTGGCGCCGATTCGTGTTTAATTAATTTACGGATATTGCATTAAAATCAATGCTCTCAACCAAGTACCTACTAGAATTTGTAATTGGTACAATAAACTACTTAAAAACTGGGACTCCAGAGCAAAATACTAAACTTGAAAGAGCTTCGCGAAGTAAAATATTGGGAACCCCTGACTTAGTGGTTGAATGAGTGTCATATTAAACAGGAAACGCTATGGCAACAAGCTCTAGACGACATCCAACGAGAGATTGAAACGAAACTGGACAAGGTCGAGTTGTCTCCAGTGAAAGATTTTTTCTGCAACAAACTGAAAACACTGCAAGACAACTTCAAGCAGATGGCATCTCTGCGGAAGGAGGCTGAGGCAGCGGGCACGAAGAAGAGGCTTCTCAGGTTACAATAGTAGTTTGTTAGGTCTCATTTAGACTAGGTATTTCATTGTTATTTTAATCTAGTTATTTCATTTGCAAGGCAGGCAATTTAAATCAATAACATTACTTAATTAATTAACCTAAGATTCCAATTGAAGGCCATTGTTTAGTTTTTTTTTCCAAATTTAATAACTAGTCTGCAAAAATAAAACTTTACTTTGGTCAAGGGAATGCGATTTAATAAATCGCTTATCCAACAAACAAGTTCGGTTTCGTCATTATATCATATTTGAGACAGTAAAATAAAAACCAAATTATTCATGTTCAGAATTCAAGGATATTCGAACGCGATACATGAAATTTAAATAAATAAAAAAATCACGACATTTCGGCATAAATTCAGCGAAGTTTAGATATAGATCATGAGCTCATGCAGTGTATTTGTCATAGGTACCTATAGATATTTCCAGATTATGACTCGCGCAGTGAAACTGATTCAATGTACCTTTCTAAACTCACTTACGTATTTATTTGTCCATATTTATTATTTATTGGCAATAAATCGAAATGGTTTGTTTATCTGTTATTGTTAAATAGAAAATGGAGGTTGCAGGAGAATCATAAATTACTTAAGTATATCTGTCTCGAGGTTACAAATCTGTCTGAAAATAGGTCTGAAATTTACCTCGGTTTGCGAATTACCTACGTTATCATCTATAACTTTTAGGTATTAACTTGGTAGTTTGAAAAAGTCTCGTGAATTTAGATGAACCTAATTGAATTTACAAATATTAATACTAAAATGTGTTTGTCAAAAAATTAGAAACTTATGAAAATAAGTGTTAGGAATATCCTTAACTTTCAGAAGCTATATTGATATTTTTAAAGGGACGTGAACTGCATATCCTGTGATGCTAAAGCTGTGATGCCGATGGAAGTAGCCAATGTTCTTCCTCTGATGAAGGCCATGCCACCGACGCTATCGATGAAACCTTATCTTAGCTACGAACTCGGTAAGAGAACATTTTTATCATGGTGATCACAGGTATGTGTTATTCCAGTTAACTGGTAAGTTTCCTAGTAGGTACACAGATATACCAGTTAACTGGTAGGTAGGTAGGTATTCAAGGCTGTGTAGTATATTCCAGCTACTTTATACTACCTAAGTGTTATAATAACTTAATACATTATAGACAGGTACTTAATATATCTAATTTATTTCCATAGATGCAATTAGAAAAGCCCAGCAGAACCAAATGCCAGGAACGCGAAATATGCACGATTGGGAAAACATCGATAAATTGATAACGCAACCGCCGCAGAAACAACAAAAAGTCAGGTAGGTAAAGATCACGCAGATCTTTATGAACTCTGTAAATTATGGGCAAGCAAAAATGCACATCAAAAATATGACTCCTCAACGCCCTATTATAAACAATGCCCCTTAGGGTTAAACGAGGTGATCTGTGGTTAATCGCACCCGCAGGAAGTGATAGGGTTGTATGTACTATGTAAGGCCAGCAATTTACATGCGACCTCAACATTTCAGATCAGATATAAATAAGCACATCTGTAATCGCTACTGCGGCGGTTCGCACACGAGGACGACTCCTGCGCAGCGCGTCGCGCGAGTCGGCCATTTTGTCAAGCAGTGGGGGCCGGATGTGCTGCCTCTCACTTCCGGCATGGCGGCTGGGGATGACGGAAGGGTATGAGTTGTTTATATTATCTATTTCTTAAAATATAGGCAAGCGAGCGATAAATATGAAAGAATATATATACACAAGAAACCTTTATCTACGTCACCATAAAGTACCTACCTATTATTTTCGTGCTTCAATTATGTATAGATAGGTATTGAAAGTAATTTGTATAAGTATAATATTTTAATTAAAAGACCTATGTTTTGTAATCCCTGAAAATGCTACTCTGGTATTTAATAGGTTCTTTCTTTTTAGATGTATCGGGTCACTGCTCAGGAAACCGCCAGCGTTGGGGCAGGTAAGTAATTAAATTGTTCACAATTAGGTAAGAACTTTTTATGTTCCCACTGCAAGGACACAGGGACTTCTTTCTGGATGAGAGATTAGGCCTTATTTCACCACGTTGAACAAGTGAGATTGGTGAATGTCACATGTCCTTCCAATTCTACAAGAGTTCTCAGAACATGCCGGTTTTCTCATACCTTTACCATTAAAGCATGCTGTTTTAAAACGCACATAAAGTACATTAAGTATACATTTTTAAGAAGAATTAATAAACCCTTTTTCCTATTTATTTCAGCGAATGGAACAGATCCCCCTTGCACTCCCAAGAAGAGACCTGATACGCCTAAACAAGACAAGGGTGTAATTGCTGCAGTAAGTTTTTTTTTCAGTGTGATCTATCTTCATATATACCTATACAAAAAAACAAATGACTGATTGGCTTGGGAGATTTAGCTGATTTTGGTCTTGAAATATTTGTGGTAGTCCAGGGAATGTTTAAAAGCTGAGAAAACTATAGTGCCGGCGATGCCGCGAGCGGGTAGTTGTAAATGAATATTGCTGGACAGTTTACATTATCAACGTCTAGGCCTGTGTAAGCAAATTTATGTTACATGGAACCTAAGACGCAGAGTATCTCGCTAGACTATCCACCATCCGAAACGGCCCGCAAGTTATACTTATGTTGCATATTTTGTAGACTAGGTACTTTCTTGTCAGAATTATTCCTAATCAAATTCAAAGTAATGTAGATTGTTTTGTTTTTTGTTTCAGGACTGTCGCTGTATAGAAGCGGGTTAGTTTATATTTACGTATCCAGCTTACGTCGAATTTAAAGTAAATGCCTACAAACTTACCTGAATCACAAACTTATTTATTAAGTTACACATTATACTACCAAGTTCCAAGCAACTACCTAATTAATATAGCTTTTTGTATTTCTCCTTCCAGATATTAAAGACATAAGAGATCTAAAAATACCGGCAAAGAAGTGATTAAGTGTTGATATGCAATAAATATTTTCCTATTTGGTTTATACGATTTTGATACAAAATAAATCATTTTAGTAAGTATTTCATAGTGAACATACTGTTTCTTTCTTCCCATGTGATTTATAAGTTAAGTTAAGTAGCAACAACAGAATTTTTTTTTAATAAGTCATGAACTATATAAAAATAACTGCTGCGGAAGCCTAATGGCTGCCGTGTAACATGTTACATTACACCTTATAACGTAACTCGTAACTGGGACAATCTTAGGACTTACAAGTCTTACAACTATAAAAGAAAAAACTTAATTTTCTTTACGATTTAATTGGTAAATCAATTACCGATAGCTTAAATTCTACATAGTTAATATGTGAGAAAGTAACTTTTCTTTGAAGTACTGTGTTCTTTTTATAATCGATAAAACATAATATTTTCACGTTATAGCAGCACAATAGCAATTACATAAAAAACAATACACAGTACTTTTAACGCACGCAATCAGATTATATGTAAAATATATGATGAAGAATCACTGTCAAAAACAAAATAATGTTTTGTGTCGTTTTCTCTTATAATATCTAGGAATTCCACATTTAGGCCGGGATCCGTAGTACATGGAAATCAAGTGATTACTAACAAGCTAATTTTTGGTGAGTAGCTTCGTTTCGATGAGACGTCCAAAGATATCCTATACCCAACTCTCGATTGTGGTAGCTAACAGAGATATCAAGGATTAAAAAATTCAAGGATGTAAAACCGGGATAACGGACCACGAAATTTGTCGGACAATATGTCCGTTAGATTTTATAAATATTAATTAAGTATACAACAAAAAATCAGCTGGTTAGTAATCATAGTAATCATTTAAATTGACCTCGTTTTCGACACATTTTGGAAATGGCGGACTCTTTGATCAAACCATAGGTTTTGTAGGACAAACATGTTTTTATATAATTTAGATAATTATCTTGAGATATAACATATTGTCCTACAAATTTCGTGGTCCGTTATCCCGGTTTTACATCCTTGAATTTTTTAATCCTTGATATCTCTGTTAGCTACCACAATCGAAAGTTGGGTATAGGATATCTTTGGACGTCTCATCGAAACGAAGCTACTCACCAAAAATTAGCTTGTTAGTAATCACTTGATTTCCATGTACTACGGATCCCTGACTAATTGTTTGTCATTCAGCATTTTCTCTAACTATACAAATACAACTTTTCACCAATCCTACCAAAATTATCACAAAACCGAAGCGACGAATACAGACAGTGTGGAAACCCAATTTACAAAAACTCAAAAAACATAACATTTTGTTATCCCAGGATTTTCAAATATTTTAGAA
The DNA here is from genome assembly GCA_963691955.1 of Chloroclystis v-ata. NCBI lineage: Eukaryota > Metazoa > Arthropoda > Insecta > Lepidoptera > Geometridae > Chloroclystis > Chloroclystis v-ata. The sequence goes on from OY829905.1 coordinate 13,314,865, forward strand.
AAATGTTTTTTTAGATTGAGCAGTGCCTATTCGGAACATTACATAAACAAATTAATTATTCGGTTACATCAAATACAATTTTTTAAATCTAAATCTATCACAATAGAAAAGAGTGAAAATTTAAAGATCAATTCACCAAAATAGACTAGTTTTCTAGTAATATATATCATAAGGGTTACAAATGCTATGTTACCTTTGAATAGGTAGATTCATCGTTGAATGTTGCGACTCGTAGATACATGATACATCATCTACGAGTCGCAACAATTAAATACATTACATATTGTATTGTCACTGAAAAATAATTATTTTGCACATAAAAACTATCGTGGTGGATAAATTCATATTGGGATAAACGTAAAAAAGGTTCGTGGATTTCCCGTTGGAATTTTAACACAACTTTGTTTTAAATGGACTTATTCTATTGCTAACGGAATTTCAATTTCACTAACTGTGTTTACTCAGTAAAATGAAAATTGAAATAATGTTTATACACAAGTTTAATACTTAAAACTCATATTCAATGGGATCTATGTCTTATATCGATTGTCTTGATTCAATTCGAATCGACTTGATCTTGTATACTGTCTAATACTTTCAGTAAATAATAGAACTGGACGTTGCTTAACAAAAACGATCGAAACCACATACATTGGATCGTTTAAGCTAAGAGACCTCAACATTCAAAGGAACTTGAACAACTGTAGAAAATACAAAATTACTATAATCTGGAATGATCAAACAATCCATAATTTCATTATTTTCACTTGATTCACGGGCAAGCAGAATTCTACTCGGTCAGCTTTCGTAACAAATCTAGACTGGAGTGGTTACAATAGCTTATCTCTGGTGTATAGACTAGCCGTCTAGCGGTGTCTGCCTCGGCCGCTGTAGTGGCTGTCCCGACTGTTGCCATCTCTACTGTTGCCATCTCTACTATTGCCATCCCTACTGTTGCCATCCCTGCTGTTACCATCTCTGCTGTATCGTCGTTCCTTGCGATCTCCGGAGCGGTCGGTGCGCGAACGTTCTGCGCGGCGCTCGCGGTCGCGCGTGTATTCCTTGTCGCGTGACGAATCGTGACTTCTGGAAGAGAGAATCATTTTATGAGGGAAAAGGAAAGACGAAACAGATTGGGCACTGGTGTTCAGTACGACTATTGGACATCAAAAATTATATATTCTTTTCTGCTTGTCCTGTGGTGGAATGGGGAAGGTGGTATCAGATCGTGAAGCTCCTGAGAACATTCACCGAAATGCAACCTGTAAAAGATAGAGAGACAGGCAACCTTGCTTGTAGATGCCAAAAATGCTTCAAACGTTTAAGTGTGTATCTGGCAGTTAGACGAATATACGTAGGGTGTATCGAGACTATAGTATATTACCTGGAGTCTCCGTTGGACCCGCGGCTGTCGTGCGACTTGCGGCGCGGCAGGGGCGCGGAGATGCGCGGGCGCGGCGAGCGCGCGCTGCGCGGCCGCGGGGACGACTCGCGCTCGCTGTTTAAGTTGAAGTCGTCGAATCTATCATCACATTATTAAGTAAAACATGAAATTAAACGTGACATTACAAGTCTTGCAAGCCATCGACCATGCAGTCCACAACCAAACCACCATCAAGCCGCAAGCCCCATTTATTTTCCATCTTGTTTGTGTTGCAGTACACCACCACCAAGCCCCATCTATTTTCCTTGTTTGTCTTTACTTTGGATTCGCAATCAATATCACAATTGTTTTGAATATTCATTTCACTCTTCGGACGCCAACTGCTGGACATAGGCCTTCCTTAAATAATTCCAGTTTTTACGGTCGAACGCGATGTGCTTTAACCGTGAAGTGGAAGCTTTCACGAAATCATTTGTCCATCTCGTGGTTGGATTTCCGACACTGTGTTGCCGAACCATTCCCCATTCGAGAACGTTTTAAAAGCAAGGCAATAAAAACTTTTGGTAATAAGTTGAAACTGTCTTTTTTGAATATATTGAAGATGTGTACCTAAATTTTTTTTTAAATTTTGATGAAAGTTCTCCGGAAACTCCAATTGTTCAGATCAATTCCAGCTTCTTTTCGAACCCCTGTAATTAGTTGCCCATTTTTACTTAATTTTGTAGTATTTGCATTCTTACTTGTTCTTGGGAGAGCCTGACGCCGACCGCGAAGAGCTTCGACTGTCGGAGCTGGAGCTGGAGGACGAGCTCGAGGATGACGACGAACTGCGCGATCTGGATCTAGACCTAACAACATTATACTATTTAAACATTTTTAAAGATTATTTATCACTCTACAAGTCAAGATGGACATCCTCAGGGGGAAATTCAAAGTAACATCGGATTCCATGTCTCAGTACGAGAGTGCCGTTTGTCGACATTTTTAAGGACCTCCTTCGGTACGTGTATATATTTAGTAATAAATTTGGCTCCTGAAACACAGTGTATACCTACTAGCTCAGGAGCCTATGGATCATATTATACTGTACACTCTACTTTTATGTCAAATAAACAACTTTAACTTTGCTTTACTTTACTTTAATAAATATATCAGAACAAAGATTACTAGATAATGCCCTGAAGGAGTTGGCAAGTCTGATCGCAGTTGAGAAGCTTTAGCGATTGCTAAACTTGTTCCAGTTGTTAATAAATCAGCAAGCAAACTAGACCAAAAAATAATAGGCTTTTAGAACTTACTTCTTGCTGTTTTTGGAGCTGTTCTTAGAACCGGGAGAATCTGATTTTCCGTTTTTGTCTTCTAAGTCATCAGTTTTGGACCCTTCACCCTCTTTGGATTTCTCACCTAATAGAAAACCAAATCTAAATTACATAATTTGTCCAGCTATATTAAATAGTGATTTATCGTGCACCAAGCTTACCGGCAGTTTTAGAGCTGCTACCAGTTTTGGAATTTTCCTCCTCGCTACCCCACAGGTCGTATTTGGCGAGGTCGGCCTCGTCGCCAGATTCTTCCTCGTCTTCGTCTTGTTCTCCCTCCTCGTCTTGAGAACCAGCCGCCTTCTGCAACAAACCCACAATCAAAATAAACAGAATACGATAACCTGCCTAGAAGCATGTCGATATTGCCACTTATTTCAATATTAATCATGATTAATTTCTGATACTCCTTATAAAATAAGAAGCTAAATCGACATACTCAGTCAACTTCATACAAACCTTTTTCTTTTTCTTTCTCTTGCCTTCCTTCTTTTTATTTTTGCGGCTATGTTTGATCGGGACCTTTACCTTCTTCAACAGGGGTGGTTTCGGTAAAGCAAAGCTTTTAAAGCTTCCTACAATAGGAGCGTCTTCATCCGGTTGTTGGTCTGACTTATCTATGGGGCTCTTTAAGTTGATGTTCAACTTTCTAGTAGGGTTCTGCATTATTGGAGCGGGGTCGAAAATGTCGCTCAGAAATGGAGTCGCAGCGGGGTTTCCATCCATTTCCTGGAGTTTCCGCTCAATACTTCCTTCTCTAATGGATTCCTTTTCCCAATCGTCGTTGGTTAAGTTTATGGTATCCAATTTTATTGTCGTGGTTTCTGCAGTTTGCTCTCCTTCGGAATTATTTTGAGTACTACTGAAGGAACTATTTAGTTTATTTTGGGTTAATTGCTGCAAGTTTTGAAGAGCCAACAAAAGAGTGTTTGCATTTATTCCCGCTAGCAAATTAGACAGATCAGCATTTACCGTTTGTGGCGGCAGCATCGATTGAAGCGATGACATATTTGGCGCGGAAACTTTGACTTCAGAAGAAGTATCATCCAGTATCTCTATTTTTTCAGAAGAATCATTACTCAGTGATTCAACAACATCCTGTTGGCATATTTCGGTCACTGGTTTTAAATTCAGTTCAGGTTTTTGGTTTGAGTGTTTATGAGGTTTAGTTGTTATTGGGTCGATGGTAATGGATTCTATAACGTGAATCCGCTTGGAATCTATAATCTCTTTAGAATAATTTTCATTAGTACGCAAAGGCTCCGGTGATACTTTATTGCATTTTTCAGTGGTGTATTCTTTATCATCCTGCGACATCGTCAACAACTCATCGGAAAGGTCTTGCGGTATTGGTTCTGGTATATCCCGAAGGTTAGGCAATTTTTGTACTCGGGCATTAGATTTTAATGGATAGAAAAATTCAGGAGATTCTTGTACTCCTCTGTTGTGTTTTAGTGGTGATTTTTTAGTATCCTTTTGGTTGTTAGTTTCAATATTTTCTAGCATTCCCAATAGAATTTCTTGCTTTTCTTTCAAGAAATCATTTTCGGGTAAAGCATTATGTTTAGTATCTAGACTGGGCCCATGATCCGCATTTGAGGCGTTATTTATTTCGAAAGTTGAACTTTCGCCGTCCCCGTAAAGCGCGTCGTCGTCTGCGTCCCATTCAGGTTGAGCAGGGCGGGCGTTTGGTTCTTTCAAAATCTCATATGCACTTTCATATTCTAAATTCATTTTGGAACTGTTATCATTATCAAAAATATCCATAATGCTTTTATTTTTGCTTATCGAATTTTCCTGTGCAACTACAAACACGCGATCTGTGGCTTCTATTGGTTTAGGCAATGGTATTCGACCTATAGATGGTAAATATTCAGTATTGATCTGGCAATTATTTGAGTACTGATTGTTGGAGAGGAAATTATCAAAATTATCTTCTGTAAAATCAGAAACATTACTATTTTGGCGCGTTGTTTTAATTTTAGCATTACAATTGGAAAATTGTGCTTGATCTTGCTCAAGACCTGGAATAGCAGAGCTACTATTATTCCGTGCCGAGGGTTCCAGAATACCAGGAATAGATATGTTTGTATTTTGAGCTTTAGACATTTCAATATTATTAGGTCTGTGAACTGGAGATATATTTTGAAGAGCTGACTCTGGATAATTCAAAGGGTTTGGTTTATCTATAGGTATAAATGAGCTTATGGCTCTTTTATTTGGGGATGAATTCAGTGCTACATATCCAGGTATGTATGTCGTAACATGGTTCTTGATCGGTGATTTGTTTTGGATACTTAGTCCAGGAATGTTTGTATATTTCGAGATTTCAGTAGTAGCATCAGGTCTGTTAGGCCCATGTTTTGAACTTTGAAATGGATCATCAAAGTGCTTATTCACAGAGTTGTGAGATATAGGTTGCCTATTTGGCTTATTTATTTGAATGTTTCCAGATGAAATATTACTAAGTTTCGTGCTTAAAGTGGCTCCATTAGCTTTAGCCCAAAAACCAGGACGATTACGACGGACATTATTTTTAAAATCTTGATAGTTATTCTTTGCAGCTCCAAGTCTTGTAGGAACGTATTCACCAGAACCGCCGTCGTTATCACCAGACTGGATAGAAGGAGGAGCTTTAGCGTTCATATTTCTTAAATTTTGTGTGTAAATATTTCCTGTAGTCAATGGAGATATTTCCATTGGTTTTGCTGTACAATATCCTTGGAATGCTTGAGTTTCTATATTTGTTGTAATAATTGGCACATTGTTAGTATACTTTTCTGGAGTACTGGTTGGCACAGGCGACAAAGTAGCTTTAGAATTACGTCTTTTGAATCGTCGTCTTGGTTTTTTAGTTTCATTGGTTTTTTTCGATAGTAAACTATCATCGTCACTACGACTTGAGTCAGGGTCTGTATCAGTGTCCATTGCAGATTGCCGAGCAGAATTAATAGCCCTGCCACTTCGTGTGCTGGCCTTTGATTTCAAATCTAATTGATCAGAATCTGAATCAGATGACTCTGAGTTGCGACTATCTGAAGATAAAGAGCATGTCCTTGTTTTACCCTGCTGTTTTGAATCAACTTGAATATTATTCAACATTTTATTTTCTTCCGATTCATTTGCTAATTTAGCTCCCTGAGCTCCTTTATCAACTTTTTCAAGTAGGACAGTTTCAGCACTCTCACTTCTTTGTTGAAGCAGTGGTATGGGTTTGTTTTGCAATGTTGGCAATGGCAATTGTTGTTGACACTGTTTTTTAGTGGATTCATCCTCACTATCTGACCCAAGATCAATTTCCTCTGGATTAGGCACTCTAATAGGTTTGGAGCAGGTATCACAACAGCCATTTTTTCGAAAAGTTGAGTGAGTGTTATCTAAACATCCCGTATTCAAAAGTTGTTGCCTCCAACTAAATACAGTTTTAAAATCAGGTGCCGGTTTGTCAACAAGAGATTCAAATTTTTCAGCACTTACTTTACAGTTGTTATAGGTTATAGCAAAAGCAGCAATTAGAATTTTTTCCTTGATGGTGTAAGTTACATTGGTAGCCCCATTATGTTTAAGAGCAACTTCATTTGTTGATGTTACCATATTTTCCATAACAGGATTATAGTTCATAAAAACTGGTGAATCTGTACTGTCTTTTCTCGTTTTCTTTGTCCCTGTATCATAGCCAGAGGATCCCGTGTGTTCTTTATCACCAACACTAACATTTCTTTTACGGTTTTGACGGTTCTGATAATAACTGTTAGTTCTGTTAGAATGCATGTTTTTCATATTCTGTCTTTGATGAGCAGATTGATATATTGAATTATTTTCTCTAACAGGAAGGTTCAACGAATTATTGTAGCCATCTCTAAGCCTGCCGTTTGATTTCAAATGTTCTGCAGGAGCTAGCATCCTATTAGTCATTCTCATATCCATCTGCGGCTTTGGTAGCAGGTTTTTGAATTCTGCTCCTTCAGTGATGCCAACCTGAAGGCAGGAAAAATTATCTCCACTTTAGTAATGATGAGCTATACAGTATCAATTCTTCTTAGCTTCAAATTCCATAATTCCCTGAGTTTTCATTGTAAAATAAATTAAGTTATTGGGCTAATATTTTAAATATTAGATTAAAGTTAGAAGATAATTGAAACAAAATTTAAGACTTGTTAAGTTCTGGAAAGAAGTTTACCTTATCTGTTGTTTCCCCTCGCTGAGGCTTGCGTTTCTTTCTACCAAACTCATCATATTCATCATCAGAGGAGCCTTCCCTGCGTCGGTACTCCACAACGCCGCGCTCGTTATACCCGCCGCCGTAGCCGGTACGAGCTTCCACCTAAAATTAACATTACATAAAATATACATCAAGTATAGATTCAAGTGTTGAGATTGCTAAACAAATAAATAAATTCCGTACTTCACCAAATTTAGGAGCATTGCAAACATTGCAAGTTGTGCGCCGAGCCCAGTTCACGTTCGCACACTTATTACACTGCCAGTCGTCAGCATTGAACAAGCCCCGAGATTTCTCTGCAGCAGATTTACCGATTTCTGTGCCAAGTTTCTTCTTTGAAGCATGGTCGGTTTCTGGTTTTTCTGCGTTACACCGGTAACATGATGTTCGACGTGCAAAATTTATATTTCCGCAGTTTTGTTCATTGCAAATCCAATCACCGTCGTTCATTTTGATATGAATTACAATCGTTGGCTGTTCACATAAGCTTACACATCTGGAACTATAACGGCACTTTACAGATTAAAAAGTACAGGATTCAGCTCATTGTAACGTAAATAAAAGCAATATGATTGAGAAAATTTCTAATACTTCTTTCAAAGAAAACCAAGCTCACTTTTGCAAGAAAAGCGATCAAGCTTCTTGACAGCCATGTTGTGAAAATTCAATAAAAAAAAACTCATTCATAGACAATAAATAGTGTATTTCACACAAAGGAATAGTATTCCTTTAGATACAATGTCATTACAAGTTTAATTTTCTTGTCATTAAAATAAAATGGAGTCACATAAAATTTGTGGCAATTTTGGAATTTTATTATTTAATACAAAGCAAAATATAGTTTTACAGGAATAGGAACCATAGACAAACATGAAACGGATAATATAGTGTTGTGATATGGCTACAGAAAATACCGGTTATTCGGCCATATAAAGAGCAACTGTGATTCGGCCATCCGCAAGACGCTACACTCGACCGTCTCGTTCCTTCAACTCATACCATACACCCTCGCGCGCAATTTTAGCTGTCAAAATTGTTTACCTACCATGAGGTTATTTCGGGATAGTGTCCGTCCTTCAATCTCACAATTCTTTGAAATATTCTGAGACATAATATTAAAAATATTCTGTACTTACCTCTATTGTAATTAAATAAAGGATTCATTATCTAATCTTCCCTGCTGAAATCAAGTAGAAGCATCCACCTAGATCAGTGCGAACTGTCAAAAAATACGCGAATTTATTGAGCAAGATTTCTGCATAATGTTATCACACAATGTACGAAGATGACAACATAACTTGTACTCCTAAGCGTTGTGTTCTTACTGAAGTCACCAATTCGTCGAGCTATGTGTCGCCGAATGCTAACCTCAAGCTCCTCACAAATGTCGCACTCCAGTACCCTACACCGCCGCCGAGTGCGGTGCAACGTAAGGAAAAATCACTGCAGATACTATGCGATAGGTGAGCATTAACTCTTGGTGCTAGAAACTAGTTAGAGCCAGAAGTTCCAAGCATCAGCAGTTACATAAATTAACATCTAAACCTCTACATTTACAGATTTCTCCATCTTTACCCATTACATGGGAATGTTCCCATGGAGATACAGTTAGATACAACTGCAGCCAGCCTTGGTGTGGAGAAGCGAAGGATGTATGATATAATTAATATATTGGAAGCAATGCAATGTGCAGTCCATAAAAGAAAAAATACTTACCTTTGGCATGGAGGGTCTCGTTTAAATGGTTTTCTTAAAATGTTGAAGAAGCAAGGAGAAAATTTAAAACTCTCAGAAGTACTTCGTGGCAGAGCCCCAAAGCCACCCACACCAAAACACAAAACTTTAGGTGTGCTTGCCCAGAGATTTCTTATGTTGTTTCTGGTTGAACCCCATGTAAGTTAAAAATTAATAAAAATAGTCACTATTTCGATTAATAGAAGATTATTACTTTAAATCTTACAATTTGTTATATTTTCAGAATACTTTAATAAACTTGGAAATGGCTGTAAGAGTCCTCATAGACACTACAAACAAGAGTAAGACAGTGTTATCACCAGAACAACAAGAACGCCAACACAAATCAAAAGTGAGGAGGCTGTATGATATTGCCAATGTTTTTATTTCTATTGGTCTCATTGAAAAGGTTTCTGGAAATTCAATATTGAAGAAGCCAGTATTTATGTATGTAGGGCCATTCAAACCCAAGACTGTGGATAAATTGATGGTAGCTACTCCATCTCCTATTACACCACTGGCTGTCCTAGACAGCCAACATAGAGCTTCATCATGTCAAGTGTTTGCGGGGAAATCCAAGAGAAAGCTGGAGTTTACCACTCCAACACATTCTCGGGATCAAAAACTAGGTATCACAACCCCACCGCACACCCCGTCTCACAAGTGGGATGAAATCTTGCTTGTGGCTGACATGGAACTGACTAGAATTAACAATGGTGTTATGTTGTGATTTATTTATACCATGAGGATGAATGAATAAAATTTTATACAGATTTCTCTATTAGGTATGTCTATATGTCTTCCAGGGGATGTATATTGTAATGTTCTGACTGCTTAAATTACAATGTTCCTATTTTACTTACATGAAATTGCTCTGAGCAGATTTATTTTTGTCACAGACATGACACTGTAGTGCAATTTATAGATATATGTTATAAGAATGTTATATTATTGTGTTTTTAGGACATCTTAGATACTTTCTACAAATTTTATTTTTAAAGAAATGCATGTTATATTTCTAAATTAAATGTTAAACACTGTATTTATTTACTGGATATATTTTGGACTAAATTTTGATAAATTTTAATGAAATAGACTTATAGGCCGGGATCCGTAGTACATGGAAATCAAGTGATTACTAACAAGCTAATTTTTGGTGAGTAGCTTCGTTTCGATGAGACGACTAAAAATATCCTATACCCAAATCTCGATTGTGGTAGCTAACAGAGATATCAAGGATTAAAAAAATCAAGGATGTAAAACCGGGATAACGGACCACGAAATTTGTCGGACAATATGTCCGTTAGATTTTATATATATTAATTAAGTATACAACAAAAAATCAGCTGGTTAGTAATCATAGTAATCATTTAAATTGACCTCGTTTTCGATACATTTTCGAAATGGCGGACCTTTTGATCAAACCATAGGTTTTGTAGGACAAACATGTTTTTATATAATTTAGATAATTATCTTGAGATATAACATATTGTCCTACAAATTTCGTGGTCCGTTATCCCAGTTTTACATCCTTGATTTTTTTAATCCTTGATATCTCTGTTAGCTACCACAATCGAGAGTTGGGTATAGGATATCTTTGGACGTCTCATCGAAACGAAGCTACTCACCAAAAATTAGCTTGTTAGTAATCACTTGATTTCCATGTACTACGGATCCCTGACTATTATTTATAAGAAAAAAAAATATTTTTCTTAAATTAATTTGACTATAAACTGAACTTATGTTGTATGATTGATGTTTTATATTTTTATTAGGATATATCAGGGATATGTACAATATCAGTTCAGATTTTTTAATGAACTTTGCATTTATTTTAGCGCAATTCGTCGATGTAAAGATGACGTTACGCATATTTTACGCTAATTTAGAAAAAAAATATCTTGATACAAACTCAAATTGACCCCTGGGAGTGAGTGACTGACTGACATAAACTTCTTTTGACAAAAATACTTATGAATATGTACTTGTATTATGTTATCAATATATTAACACATGTTTATGAACTATTAACATTATTAGTTAGTCAAGGTTGTTTGACTTTAGATTGTAGTTATGTATTTTATAGTAAGTTGCTTTTATTTTCTATTGTTTTCAAACTATAGATAGATTAAACCAATTGGATTTTGTTTAGATGATAAAATAGTTGTTTTATTTATTTGGTTGGTTCTAACGAAATATGATACATATTTGAAAAATTACAATAGGTAATAATAAATATTAAACAGATAAGAATCCACAAAAGTTATAAATAGGTATCTAACCCTACAAGTCATTAAACCATCGTTCATAAAGATTTGCTGAACAAATTACTGCATTTATTTAATATCTTTTTTATTTAATAAGATTCTTAACAAACAGGGAAATATTTTTAATAAATATATATTACAATTTATGTATCTAAAGCTGTACAATTCATTATTAGTAACATGCAGCGTGCAAGATACAAAGCTTTAAGTACTAGTATCAAATGATATACTAAAATACCTATTTTTAGTTGTAAATAATAATTGAACTAGGTATTTAATGTTTTAACAACCTATAGGCCGCACAGGTTATTAAAAAAGTTATGATTACTTCCCATAGATTTTCATAACCTACCTAATATAATAGTAGTAGTAATATAATAGGCAATGTGATTAAAGTTACATCATTTGGTTATGCAATAGCTATAGGTACAGATTCCTTATAAAATATCATTAATAAATCGTTGGTAATTTTTTTATAAAATTGATATAAGTATAGATAGATTTTTTAATCTAATTTCTATTCAAGCTCAATGACACGGGGGTAAGAGCTTTGGGCTGACGGTGGCAAGAAAAGCGGTAGTTCCTGTCAAACTTGCTCAATCATTGGAAACTGCTCAGGGTCTTCAGATGCTGGTAGAGTTTCAGCGTCGAAAAAGCTGGCGTGGAGAGCTACTACCGTTACTGTTGCGCCTGAAAAAATAAATAGGATTTAAACTGGGTGCAGCTACTCCAACAAGCTAAAATAAATAAATAAAAGATTTATACAACGCCAGCGACGGTAAAATCCATAATATATTAAATAACATGGATTTTACCATCGCTTCCAGTATAGACCTGGGGCCCAATTCCGCTATTTTACAAACAACCAAATTGAATCGGAATTCAATGTAAATAGCAGTTTTTGACATTTTTGGTATTCTGCTATTTATGAAAGAACAATGATTATTCCATTACGATCCAATTGAACTGTCATTGAAAAATTTGGTATTCTGCTCTACACTCGTATTATAATTGCATGTTGATTGTTACATAAACGGTATTCTGCTCTTATTTTGACGTTTGTCGCAACTGACAATTTAAGTTTGAGGTACGTTTGAACTACCATTGAACAACAATAGATAATTTGCTTCTTTTGCTGAAGAAAACGCAGCGGGCGAAGGTCCGCCAGCGACGCAAGAGGTTGCGGGTTCGATTCCCGCCTTGGAAAAACAATTTGTATGATCTGCAAATATTTGTTCCGTGTGTCTGGGTGTTATTATATGTATAATAAAAAAAATCTATATATGTATGTATATTATATTAAGTTATCAGAAATCTAGCACCCGTAACACAAGCTTCGAGCTTACCACGGGGCTAGATGTCGCTGTGTGTGAAAAATTGTCGAGTAATATTTATATTTATTTATTTATTTATTATTTTAATTATCTAAATAAAGTGCTTTCGTGTTCGCGACACTACGTTTTCTAATAAAACAATATTTTAAAACATATATTATTTATTATCATTTCTCGTCCTCTATTAATAATCGTAGCGTAGGTACTCATTCCACAGCCTTTTCGAAAGACTGCGCCTCTCCTTAGAGCGCGTACAGCGTACAAGGGCAATATCAGGTTGCCCTTCTAAAAACCCTATCATTGCTTCTATTTGTTGTACACTCATATTTACTCTTGTTTAGGGCCTAATAAAAAAAGAAAACATTAGGTAGGTACTTCTATTTTCTATACGTTAGAGTTGAATAATATCGACATAATGTGAATAAATATACTTATATACTGATCTTTAAGTACCTATTAGAAATAAAATGTATACTTACACAACAAAATTTGTTCAAATTGTAAACAAATAATAAACCACAGAGAACAAAACAATTCATTTTGATGGTAGGTTTTACATGGCAGCCCTAATAAGCTAGTAGTTTTTAAAAGGCAACACGGCATCATCAATTTCATTACCACTCAATTTTAACTCAATTACGATTACGGACAAGTTTTTGCAGAATACCAAATTTGTTTCAAACGTATCAGGATTGTAATGGAATTCAATGGCTGGCTAACCACTATGCTATAGTAGGTATAGAGGATTACGTTCAGCACTTATTGCGACATCTATCAGTTTTACAAAGAACTATGTATCTTAATGGAATTATTAGTCATTGGATTTTTACAATAACGTGTATGTTTACCTAAGACCCAGAAGAGGACAGCTCCAACGCCGGCGAGCCAACACAAGCCCATAGAGCCCGCCGCCGCTACCGCATACTGTTGGGTTTTTGACAGTTCCCAACCGCCAATCTATGAGCGAGTTTAAAAGTTCAGTTGAAAGTACAGAGAATAGAGAATTAATACTAAGAGAAAAATCTTGAAAGAAACTTACGCAAATGGGTTAAAGATTATTAAAATGTAACAAAAAATGTCTAGGAACATAGGTATTCTATGTAATTATTTTATAACACAAATCATTGTAAGAATTTAACTGGCTAAGAAATTCCCTGACTATGCTTTGTCAGATAGAAACAAGGTAAGAAAATAAATTTTGAATCAATAAAGTAGGAAAATTGAATACTAAGAAAATATGTAATTGAAAACAAAACTTACTTTGGGCTGAAACATTACAAAATATATAGTTCTTCATCTTAGTACCTTACATTCTATAAAAATAATCTAAAAATTGTTTACCTTCCAAGTGTTGGGTCCAGAGGATAGTTTCCTGTAGCCAAAGAAGCTAGCCACCATAGCAATAAGTAGCAATGGAGATGTGATCCTGTAACAAAACAATGTAGTTTTAAATAAGACCCCATTATAAAAATGTATGGTACTTATAATATGTGTAATATTTATCATTTCAGTGTGTCAGATCACTGCTAGGATCCCTTAAAGATATTAAACCTAGTTAGTCTAACTCTAACACTATGTACCTAAGCACTTGTTTCTCTTTCACGCTCGCACCATAATAATCACAAAGACTAGACGCTGGTCGCACGCCGGTGTGTTAAATTTGATAGGGCACTTAAATTTCTTCATGATATCTAACTACTTATTTTTCTTTAGTTACTTACAAGCAGTAGGCAAACAGTCCGAAAAACACAATCAAGTAATTAGCCTGGAAATGCTCCACATTGCGGTAGAATCTCCTTGTAAGACGCGGCAATGATGCAGGGACCTGAAAACAATTAAAACTCAGCTGTAAAATTATTTATAAACCTAAAGAAAAAGTACTTACATGTTTTCAATGAAAATTTGAAAATGTATAAGATTTAATAAAAATTAATTTATAGTGTGATTTTAAAAACCCTGTTAAAACTAAATGAGCAAATTTTGATAGACTATCTATAGCATCATGATAGAACTGTAGTTAATGGTGGAGACACATTATAGTAAATATTTTGCCATTGTTCACCTTGAAATTGTCAGTAGCAACAAACTGAGTCCATGGTTTCCGCTGAGCTAGCACTCCCATAACCATTGCAGGTCCTGCACCACTACGGACATGCTGCAGTAACCTATTAGTCAAACCATAAATATTTTTTACTAACTTTTATCAGGTTATAAAAATATTATTTATGGAGGTAGAATTGGCAGTCCACCTCTATAAATAAATTTAAACTGTAAACCGTATTCATGCAGTTGATATTATTATTATACAAACAAACAATTCATTATATGCATGCTATAATAGAAAAGCAGAAAAGAGGAATTCTGTGTTTACTTAAGCAAGGCATAGAAAGATTTAAAAATATTCTTTTATTTTACTACCTTAAAAAATATTCTTATTTTATTACCTTTTGCTTGAATAAACCCTTTCTAAGCTTTAAAGGTATTTTTTACACTAAGTGGTGATTGTAAGAGATGTATGATAAAAACATCATTAAGATGTGTTAATGGTTGTGTTAAACTTGCTAAGATTTAGACCATGTAAACAACTGGTATGCAATAAATATTCTGTAACTTCTATCACTAGAGCTACCAATTTAATTCTAATGTATGTTATTTATGACCATGGCACACCAATAAAGAACACCATCCACAAGGAGCATTTCAACTACATCACTATTTTTTACAGAAGTGCCATCTATACTAATATTAAATCTGTAATGGTTGGTAATGCAGTAAGTTAGTTTGATTTCAGGGATATATTATGTTTAGGATTCTGAAACTAAAGACGATTTTTACTAAGAACATTGGGAATTACTCTACAATAGATAAGTTTGTATTATAGGTACCTATAAAATTATAGGTACTTCTGGGACATGTTAGCGTTTCCATGGCATTATACATCATTTCTATAAAATGCTTTAGGCAACATTAACAAAAAAATTAAAAATGTTTAGCTGCAATGAACAAAAAAACACACCACGTAGCGTAAAATTTGTTAGTAACTTACAATTCCATATCATTGACATACTTTTGTAAACCTTTCTTCTCTGTTGTTGCATTAATCTCTCCAGAGAGATCAATGTTCACGTTTTCGCTCATGTTTATAATTATTTAAATTGTATGTGTAGTGAAGCAGCAATTTAATTCGTTTGTTTTTGTTTATTTTTTGGATATTTGTGATTTGATTTATCTTGTCTGTCTGTGGCAGTGTTGTGTTGGTGCTGCCAGATAAAATATTAAAAAGTTTATCTTCACTGAATTTATAAAAAAACTCTAGATTTACATATTCATTATTTAATTATTAAGCATTACATAAACACTTTCTCACATGTCACATGAGGCTAAAAAAAAATATTAACAATATTATAAAAATAAATATGAGGAAAATATATTTTTATTAGGAAATCTCTCACGCATTAAATTCTGTATGTGAGTATTGTTGTTATAATATAATCATGAATTATATATATATACGATATCTAAACAGGTTATCTATAAAATTATTTCTATCTTAAATTCGGCATTGTTCTGAGTGAAATTAACAATACTCGTGAATCAATCAAAACAATTAATCGAACTTCGTGTCCGGCATCCGGTAGATAGTGGTGTGACTAAGTCGCAATAAAAGTTAAATCTAATGATAAATTTGGTATTATACTTATTGTTACTGTTATTATTCAAGTTGAATTGATCGAATATTCATAGCTTATAGAAATAATAATAATATAATAAATAATAATAATTATAATTAACGCTATTAGACAATAACTTTTAAGATAGAGGAGTGATAGAGGTATTAAAAGAGAAGTTTTATTATCTGTGGTGCAGTCCAAATAAACTGACATTACTGACAAAAGCATTAAACTTTGAAATAGCCATTGTTTATCTACTAATCTCAAGTCTGATATTTTTTTATCACTTTGATTTTCAGTTTATCAAGATAAAAAGTGGTTCTTACTAACAAACGACATAAGAAGTGTGGTGTAAGCATAAGAAAGATACCAGCATACCGAGGACTGCAAGGTCAGTCAGTTATATTTACAATAAAAACCCATTCGATCTTGTGATGATTAACCTGCTATACTTACTCAGCTTTATAGTTCATTTGACGAGTTCATCTGACCAATTACGGTCTCAAAACAAAACATCTTCGGATACTGAAGATCCTGATAATTTGGAGCAAATTCAAGGTACTTTATATCCCTTTAAGCTGAATGAGATTGACGAATATTCACAATAATTTCGACCTTAAAAGTTTACCATAATTTTCAGGTAACATTTTATGTCGTAGCTGTGGAAATGGCATTGCTTTCTCCTCTGATTTGATCTCATTGACTTCTACTCAAGCTCTCGACTCATTTCAAGATACTCTGTTCAACAAAGATGATGTACTCATACAAGTTTTTGTAGGAGACTTTATACTAAACTATCCTGTTATACTGACCAGCAATTCAAATTGTCGTGGTATTGAAGAGGTATCTACTTAACCTATCATTTTAAATAAATTATAATTTTAAAATAAAGAATTTTTTAAAGTGTAGTGTTTTTTGCTTATATTATTAAATCTTAAAGAGCAAATATGTAACAAAAGTATTTAATATTTTAGTGGGACAAGCATGAATCCTGGTTCCCTGGTTACCGTTGGAAGCCCTGTGTTTGCCCTGATTGTGGAGAATACATTGGCTGGGTTTTTGAGTCTATAGATGATAGTGATTTGGTTGAAAGACCTACAACATTCTTTGGTCTAATCTTATCAAGTCTGATTGGAGAGTCCTGTAACTATATTTTGTTTTAGGTTATTTGAATGTGGATGATTTTGTGAATGCTTTCACAAGAAATTGTGTGTCAGCTGATGTCCAAATATTTATAACATTTTACTGTCTATTGTATCTGTTTGTAGCCAACATGTTTTTGTTCTGTCTTGCTTTAGTGATGTTTTTATCTCACCCTAGAAACCTTTTAACCGACCTGACCTCCTCCTTAGTCTGCTGGTCCAAAGTGGAACACTGTTTTGTGTTC
This sequence comes from Chloroclystis v-ata, assembly GCA_963691955.1. NCBI lineage: Eukaryota > Metazoa > Arthropoda > Insecta > Lepidoptera > Geometridae > Chloroclystis > Chloroclystis v-ata. The sequence goes on from OY829905.1 coordinate 13,332,183, forward strand.
AATAAAAGAGTTGTACAATTAATTTTGTTTATGGAAATTGTTGGTTTGATTTACAATGGGATACATGGAGTGGGAGGAGCTTGTTTAAATTTAGATAGATTTATTAATAACTGGTATCACAGGTGGTTCCATTAGAAGTGATGTCTAATTTGTCACCACTTCTTCCTTTATTGAAAAAGCTTTGCCAATATTATCTTGCAAGTCTATGAGTGATAGCATATCTAACGTTTTGAATTAAATAAAAACCTTAACCTTAAGTGCATTATGGTGATTGAATCAGGGTCTATGTTGTTTCTGTCGAAATTCTACTACATATTGAAATGTCTAAATTAAGTTTATCTTCCACAGTTGCCAATTCATTGAGCATATTGCCTGGTGAATCTAACTAAAGATGTCAACGGGTTTATCTGCTGAAGATAAGCAATTTCTGGCCGAATGTGAAAAGGAGTTCAAAGATCGGTATACAGAAAATGATGAGGAGTTTATGAAAGTCTACAATTCTGAGCCATCCAAACCACCCATTGTAGAAAATTGGTGGGTACCACAGAACTTTGGTCGCAGAAACGATCGCCGCTACAACAGGCGCAACCATCCGTACGAAAGAAATAATAGAGATGATAGAAACAACAGAGGGCAAGACACCAGAAGAGGATACAATGACTATAATTATGAAGAGAGGGGCCAAGGATATCAGAATAGAAGACCTAGATATTAAGTTTACTCAACTATATATTTATTGTATTATTTATTAGGTTTATGGGTTAGTAAATTAAACAAATCTTTCTCAAAAGAATATATTCTCAATTATTATGGCTTGATTTACATAACAACTTAGAATTACATAATAAATCACCAATAAAGTAATGCAGCTACAGCAATCGTAAGATCGAAACCATAACATAATAAATAAATATTTTCAATATCACTGCTACTCAACAAGTCTAATGGTTACGAATTTATAACAAGAATTATGCCGATATTTAAAAACCTACAAATCCAGATGTACAAACAATAACGAATACCGCAAGAGCACACACGCAAATAGCTTTTAAATTTAGGGCCTTTGAGTATCTAGGTGCCTTTGAAATTTTGCTTTCAACTTGTATTATTCAAGCATACATAAAAATAACTAAAACTCACAAAAATATATATTTTCTAATCTCATATAGTATTTTTATGTACAGCGCTGAAGGTAGGTCAGGTCTAAATCAGCCCCGACTCTAGCGAATATTTAGAAGTAGAGTAGGTAGTTAGTTAGTGGTGCAAACAGCATTCCTTACTGACAAAATGAACAGTACAACCAGACATCTGAGTAACATCATGCTAACAATTACTAAGCACAATGACGATTACATTCATCAAGCTCACTAAGATAACTATTTAAGATTTACTATTTTATTTATTTAGGTAATTAATTTATTATTATATTGGCTACTGATATCTGTACTGAAGCTTCACATCACAAAAATATTACATCTATTGAAATATATTTGCGTAAAATAACATGTATTGTATTATAATGGGGAATAATGATCTATAAAAATCAGCTGAACTACATAATAACATGATGGGGTATTGATAACCAAATGCAACTATATTATTCTAATCACAGTGAAAATGTAAGGTAATAATTAATGTTCACTAACTTATTATTATGACTCAATACATCCAGACAATGACAACATAACATACAAAATCTACTTCACAAAACATAAATAATTACAATTTATACTGATAATGTCACCGGCCCTACGGGCACCTCCGACGAGCTTCACCCGGACTCACCAATACAACGGCGACTAACACATTTCCATTACTTATAAACTTCTACATAACATTATTACATAGTATTTTATCGTTACAAACTTTTTTCAATTTACTTAACAACAATGCACAATATAATTGTATGAATTGACAAGTCAGTATAGCGGAGCGGCGTCCGCCTCGTCTCCTTAGAACGACAATTGACTAGTATAATGCACTCGGCCGCGAGGCGAGCCCGCGCCGAAACATTGGTCAGAATCAGTACGCGACCGGAGAGAGTCCTCGAGTCGCACAGTACAAAATGTTCAGACTCATCGGTAGTACCGAAAATGTTGACTTGTAAAAGTGTCAAATCTTCGTAGCAAATTTTCATAAGATAATAAAGCTTTGTCCCGAGCGCGGGTACGTTCAGATGAAGGTCCAGCACTCGCAGATCTTGACGACGAAGTCCTCGCGCGTCGCCAGCGGCTCGTTGCCGAACGTGGTGCAGCGCTGCGTGCGCCCCAGGTACAGGTCGCCGTCCAGCCAGATGCCGAACTTGCCGCTGCAACAATCACTTATGTTACCACTTCACTATGTGGGTTTGAATTTTAAATAGGGAGCAGTTTTGTAGATACTCAAGTGTAGGTATAGCCTGATATAACATTTAGCAATTTATTCTAGAGTCCATGAGACATGATTAGTTAGTTAGAGGATACTTACTCGCCAGCTCCAATTGATATGTTGTCGTTGCTGCCTCGTATGAAGTACATGTTGTCGCCCGTCCATCCCCAATATTTGAATTTGGTTTTAACTGGCTCTTCTGTAAATATATACAAAATAAAATTAGCGGTAGCTGTTAGTAGCAACTAAACTCTCGCTAACATTGACAATTAAATTACGATGAGATAGATTGATAGATAATATTAGTAAACTTTTGTAAGCTATCTCTTCCAGGCAACCTTGAGGTTTCGTGTGTGGTAGTTATCTAAACTTCACGATAACAGCCAAATTACCTACCTACATACAATCAATAATCACACATACAGTCAATAAATACCTAATATAAACTTTCGATGACGGCTGTCAGAGGAAAATGGAAGGAGAATAGAGGCGTGCGATTGGCGACGCGCCTATAGACGCGCCTCTAGAACTTAGGTATACCTTTCTCGTCTTTCTCCTCGTCTAGCGTGTCAGCGGGCTCGGCGGGGGCGGTGGCGGGTGGCGCGGGGAGGGGCGGCGCGTGCGAGGAGCGGCGCGGCTCGATGCGCTGGAAGGCGTACAGCAGCGACTCGCCCGTGCCGTAGAAGTGCTCCGAGGGGTGCAGCGCGCACGATGTCAGCGCACCGAATACCTGAATCAAATAAAGTTTAGAACTCACTATAATATAAAGGTTTACATACAACTTTCAAACAAGTAGTACTTATAAATGATTATATTCTTTTAATAGAAATGATATGGGGTTGCGAAAATGGTAACTCAGCGAAAGCGCTGTTCTTCCGTGCCGCCAACTAATATCGTGGCGCAGCACACTGCAACTATAGTCTGAACGCGATAAGAATACGTTTAGGACACATGTCAGTTTGACACGTTAGTGATGGGCACAACATAATGAGTTCGTAACCGTTCTTCCAAAATGAACCGCCGCGTTATTTTTAAGATTATTTTCGTTTTAAATTGGCGGAATCATTTAATATTTATATTTTAGTAATTTTAGTGGAAACCGACTGTTTTAGCGTCACAAAATGGCGGCCCATAACGCCATTTGGGGTTATTATTTTAAACACAAATATAAAAATGCCACTTTCTTTCGCGCGTTCGGTTTGGTCGTAGTTTTATTCTTATATTTAATAAAATCTTATAGTCCATTATTTTCCAATTCTTAAACGTATTATTTTTTAAATATAACTGTAACAGATAACGATACTGTTGTTGCCTGTTATTTTTAGCACAGCACTACCTACAAATATAAAGCACTGACATAACCTTGTAATAGCGCAATATTATCGCAATATTATTACGCAGATTTAGAAAAATATTGTTTACCAAGTTATTTTACACTCAGTTTGGCACAAAATTATTAGATTCATTGATTATTGATATAATAATGTAGATTTAATGCTCATCAATTGTTAAAACGGTAAACAAACAGCAAAAATATTTTTATCGTAACTGCAACGCCATTACAAAGTTACGTTGTCAGTTCAATCGCGATGTGTCAGGAACGCAAAGTCTCGACGGCGAAGGTATACGACGACGACCTCTGTGGCGCAGCGGGCGAAGGTCTGCCTGCGACGCAAGAGGATGCGGGTTCGATTCCCGCCCCGGGATAACTATTTGTATGACCTGCCAGTATTGTTCCAGGTGTCTTGGTGTTATATTAAAAAATATCTATCTATGTATGTATTATACCTATGTATATTCTATTAAGTATATCAGAAATCTAGTACCCGTAACACAAGCTTAGAGCTTACCACGGGGCTAAAGTTGCTGTGTAAAATTGTCCAGTAATATTTATTTATTTAATAGGGTTCCCAACATTTATGCCAATTTTCGGCGAGGTGCGAATTAATGTACCCTTGCCCCTATTTTTGTGTCTAATTTGACCGGGCTATATGTGATATAGTTACATTGTTATCGGTGTCCTGTATGCAGAGCAGCACGGGGCTGTCGACGCGCTGCATCTTGCGGTAGAGCGAGGCCAGCGAGAAGCCGTGCTGGCTGGTGCTGAAGGCGAGCTGCCACATGTAGCCCTGCGCGCGCGCCGGCAGCACACTGCATAGCTTCTCCCTGTAAACACAAGACAGTAATTAAGTCAAAATAATCGAGATTTTTTTTATTCTACCAAGTTGGCAGACAAGCATGCGGCGCACTTGGTGGAGAGCGGTTACCGCAGCTTAAGGACGCCTGTAGCATCAGAGTTGTTACCTGCGTGCTGCCGAACCCTTTAAATGCTTCAGAATACCCTTTTTGAAAAACCCATACCTTTTCCTTTTTTTTATTTTTTTTTGTCCTTTGGAAGGAACATCATAACTAAACGCTACAAATCATCCTACTGTAAACACGAAATAAAGTCCAAAACGGGGTATGCGATTATATTAAAAATAGTCTCGTGTTAAGGTATCTATTTTTCGGCAGTTTACGCCTTAAACAGTTCAGCGTGATTGGATTATAATCAGGAACAGCGTATTTTCCCTCAGTCCCGTGAACCGGAACTATTTCAAGGAAATTCGGAAATATTTTTACAGCTGTTTTGGCTTAAGATAACATAAGATAAAATTTACATTTGTAGTAGGAGGATATGAATAAAGATATTAAACGATTAGCGCAATTTTAAAGTTAAAGCGACTAAACCGTTTTGAAACTTTTGTTATTGTTACTTGATTTAATTCGAGAACCCAAAATAATAATAATACGTCAGCCTCTAAATTATTAGTTCTAGGACAAACAAATAAAACACTAACTGAATGCAGCATCACAAACTACATATTTAAGGTTTCAAGAAGGATCTAAAATCGCTTAGGTACCTACCACCTACAAAAAATGTCATGGTTTCAATAAGAGGTCTGAATTACTTATCTCATAATTTATTATCTACTTAGATGCAGGTAACTTAACTGAATACCGGTTTAAATACGATAGGTCGGTAAGGTTGATTAAACTGTCTAGCTGCTTGCATACGAATGAGTGGATACCAGATGAAATCTAGTAGCTGCTGCATGAATATCAAATACCTAGGTACCTACTAGTTTTACGTCGACGTTAATGTAATAAATATTTTATAGAAATCCATCCATCCTAACATATAATATCTCTGAAAACAAACTAACTTGCTACATGACCGACCCATACAAATTCATTATTAGAATACGGCTTATACGTTGCATGTGGTTTTTCATTTACGCGATCTAGACTGCACACAGGAAACTTTTGAATACTTAATTTCTCAGTGACCAAGAAGTACACAATCCACAGTTCGTACTCACCTATGATCCATGGTGAATATCTCCGAAGTGCCGATGAGGTCTGGCGGTGAAAACTCCATGTCGACGGAGGCGCCGGAAGAGTACAACGCTCGTCGCAACTCATCGCTCATGGACAGCACCTACGCACAAAAATACTGATTAAACACCACTTTAAAAAAAGGAAAGGGCTTCGGTATAACACCTAACTAGAAAAGGACTCTCAGGAAAAATAATTAAACCTCTATCATTAAAATAGTTGGTAAAACATCTACCGAGAGCGTAGACCACAGTGAGCGAATTTGAGTTGTGACTCTACATATAAGGAATAATAGCATTGCTCATGTATATAACTCTGAAAGTATTTAGGGAAATTAGCACAATACAAATGTGTAAGTAAGTAGGTAATTAAGAGTCTAGGAAACAGAACCATAGAATATGAGCATTTAAAATTTTAAAGTTTTTTAAGTTGTGAAAAAGACATAACTTTAGAAAAAAGTACATCTTAAACTAAACGATGCCAGCAAATCTTATAGGACATGCAATTGATTATTTGGCATTGGTTGTTGGATGCAGTGCAGTGCATTCATTATAATGCATTCTAACTGTGCAGAGTGATGACATTTTTAAATGTATTTTCCCAGGCAGTTTGCCAACTTACATCCTAAACTTTACAGTAATGGAAATGTAATAAATGTTAATATATTAACATTCAATTGAATATAAACTACATTTTAAAATGACGACTTTACTCATGTTTATGGTATTCTCTAAAATGATTTTTATTTAATGGGTTTTGAAACATGATTTCAAAACTCCAAATTGTTTTTTTATTTAAATAACATGATAACTTTTTTGAATGAGGTACTAAAATTATAATATTGTAAGTGTTAAAAAATTCTACATATAAAAACAACACAGAAATAATTGACCAAACAAGTTTCTCGCTTGTTCAATCTGAACACATTGTTAATCTACCTACACTGTGACAATAATTGTGATTGTGATTACTTAAAACCATGCACATATTTTGCTCGTTGGTTGTTAAGTATTGCAGACTTCAGCCAAAACCTTTCCTATACCTTCATGAGTGGTGGATCATCCATTAGAAGATAAAAACATAAGCTTTTACATAATTCGGATATACCTAGATTTGACAGAGTGACACACCCATCTCGATAAAGATAACGCCCATTATATTACTCATACAGTGACAATGTGAAGGAGATATGATGACAAAGTGACGGCAATTCCTAAGATAAGTAGGGATCAGACGTAAATTATGGGCAAAGAGCAGAAGATAATATTGAGAGAACATTTAATATACTGGATAGATGCAACATGCTTATCTGAGATGTATGATGTATTGTGTCAATTGGCTTACGATCATAATATTAAACATTATGAGGAAACCTTAAAGATAATATAAAATTCAATCATATTACAAATTGTATAGTTACATAGCATGCAAATTATGTACTACATCTATTTGACATTTTAAAAGTTATACAATGGATATTATAATAAAGTCTCTTACCATGCACAGTGTATTGTAAAGTAAGGGATATGTTATAATATTCATTGTATGTAAAATACGTATTTTACGTAATGTGATCTTGATGAATCAGCGATACTGTGAGGTGAGCATTCCCATCCTACAGTTCACATTCAACATTCGGTGACAGTGCAAATTCGTGCCAACTACCGTCTTATAAATCTAGAATGGTTTGTGTACACTTATTGTCGACGTTTATAGGTGCTACCGAATAGGAAAGTTGAGATAAGAACGAACATAACCGGCCTCAGGATGTCTAGACTAGTCGAATATTAAAATAAATTAACTTAATATGTGCATGTCATTCCTAATGCCGGATTTAAACAGGAACTTTACAAGCTAGCTCTTAAAAATAAAAACGAAATTATTCAAACTAATTAACATGTATAATATTTTCTTTATACAGGGTGTCCCAAAGTTATGGGCCATGAAGGGGAAGTACCTTAAATATCGTAGATAGTGAATTTTGCTCAAAGAAGACTTCATTTTATTTTTAAAAGTAAGTAATTCTACATTCATAGATTTTCTAAAAATTACTTGCTTTGTCTGGGAATCGAACCGACTTACATGTGGAAAAAAAATTACTCTACTTTTATGATACCAATCGAAAGAATAGCTAAAAAATAATAACTTTGCTTAAGTAACATAGTATTTTAAAAGAAAGGAACAACATAAAATAATTGAGTCAAGGTCAAATGATCGAGTTGCAAACAGAATTGTGCCATATCACATCGAGTGTTCACCATAAAATTATTAGAAAATCAACCGGCAGCCGGGGTCACAAGAAGATTGGCGAAGATGCTTAAGACAAGAGGGATCACATTTTGAGCATTTAATAAATTAATTTACAAAAAAAAATTCATGTTTTTTATTTGATTAAAGTAATTTATTTCACGTTGTTCCTTTCTTTTAAAATACTATGTTACTTAAGCAGAGTTATTATTTTTTAGCTATTCTTTCGATTGGTATCATAAAAGTAGAGTAATTTTTTTTTCCACATGTAAGTCGGTTCGATTCCCAGAAAAAGCAAGTAATTTTGAGAAAATCTATGAATGCAGAAATACTTACTTTTAAAAATAAAATGAAGTCTTCTTTGAGCAAAATTGACTATCTACGATATTTAAGGTACTTCCCCTCCATGGCCCATAACTTTGGGACACCCTGTATAGTACGAACAAGCTAATGACATTCATAATTTAATATAAATATATTAATGTTAGTCTGTTTAAAGTTCTTAATCATTGGACACTGTTCACGTGTTACATTCTAAAGTTTCAAGGTTATCATTACGGAAGATAAATAATAATAGGCAGGGATCCGTAGTACATGGAAATCAAGTGATTACTAACAAGCTAATTTTTGGTGAGTAGCTTCGTTTCGATGAGACGTCCAAAGATATCCTATACCCAACTCTCGATTGTGATAGCTAACAGAGATATCAAGGATTAAAAAATTCAAGGATGTAAAACCGGGATAACGGACCACGAAATTTGTCGGACAATATGTCCGTTAGATTTTATAAATATTAATTAAGTATACAACAAAAAATCAGCTGGTTAGTAATCATAGTAATCATTTAAATTGACCTCGTTTTCGACACATTTTGGAAATGGCGGACTCTTTGATCAAACCATAGGTTTTGTAGGACAAACATGTTTTTATATAATTTAGATAATTATCTTGAGATATAACATATTGTCCTACAAATTTCGTGGTCCGTTATCCTGGTTTTACATCCTTGAATTTTTTAATCCTTGATATCTCTGTTAGCTACCACAATCGAGAGTTGGGTATAGGATATCTTTGGACGTCTCATCGAAACGAAGCTACTCACCAAAAATTAGCTTGTTAGTAATCACTTGATTTCCATGTACTACGGATCCCGGACTATAACAAATTCTGTCGAATTATTTAAGCTCTTAACATAACTTACACATACGCCAAGTGATACAATGTACGACCAATAAAAGGAAACAATGAGAATTCAGACTTCACAAAAATTATTGCAATTTAACAAGCTATTTGTTACGGATATGATAATTGGGACAATACCTTCATTAGATAAAATTAACGCATTTAATAAGTCTTATTACGGTGCGGTGAATAAACCTTACAACTAGCGCTATTTTTTGTGAAAGATCTACACTACAGTAACTGGTTTACTTCTTTATAATTAATTAGGTATACATTTTTGTTATACTGTTACCAACTTTTAAATGATGTAATCCACTGAAGGACAGCGACCAGAAAATGTGTGTTTTTTCTCATGGTACCTAATAAATTATTTTTCGACTTTTGTACACGAGATATTCTTTAGTTTACTGTAGTATACTATATCTGAGCGGAGGGTTAAAACGTTTAATTAAAGAGCGTTGAAGAGTTTTCCCCTCACCTCGTTTATAGAATGTAGAGTACTTCGTCTAATGGAGTGTCTGACTCTAGGCTTGTTCTTCCCCTTGTCGCCGGTGGTCACGCAGTGCAACGAGCTCCGCTGCTGGATCGTCACGTTGAAGAGGAGCAACTCGATACGACGCACTTTCTCTACAATCCCGCGCTCCACGCGATGCCGAAACGTACGGAACATTTTAACGCGTTTCAATTAAAAATATTTATTTATTACGTTATGGATTCTATATAATTAAACTAGGTAATGTTGCTGTAGGTTTTTCCGCTGAAGTTTGGTCAAGTTACGGTTGAATTCCCAAAAGAGCCATGGCGGACAGTCTTTTCGCTACCATATCTGATGCAATACTCCACGTAACCCACGCGGTGTGAGCTAAGCCGAGACGGATTCAACTGACTGATCCTGAATAGCTTTCAGCAAATAAGTAAACTGGCGATAATCCCCCAATAACTCTTATCTCTCCATTCAAATGTGACAGTAGACCAACAGCCGTTGGATTAGGCTCAGGATTAGGCAATATTATAGCAATATACTTTTAAGCTGTGATAAGATATTGTTTGCAATAATATCAACGTCACGGTTTGATACATACAGCTTACAGAAATTAAGGGTTCAAAACTTCATATGTACCTACACGAAAGTCAATTTCTCAAATTATGGCATAAGAACATGATGTATTCAGGCTCAGTAATAAGGTAATCAATTCCATTTTCTATTATAGTTAAATGATAAAGCATAACACTATCATAACTTTTCACCAATATTATTATGAGAAACGAAGTTAAGTTCTTAGTCAAATTATTTATTAATATTTAATTATTTAAATTATTACATTTTAAAGTTCCATACATTTTATCTGAACATGGCCTATCTTATAACTCTTATAAGTGTTCCAAATGTTGTATAAATAATCAGCAATAAAATAAATAAAAGGAATTTACAAGTCGATAATAAAGCATCATAAATCATCCTATAAAATGATAATTTAATATTGATGTCATACACACCTCAAATTTCAGTGTCGTAGACCTTTATTTAGTAAATTTTGGTTGCATTTTAATTATTCTTATACATTAATATTATATCCATGGTAAATATTTACCTGGCCTAAGATGCCGTATAACGTCTCTTTCCGTATGTGTCGATAGTTTAAAGCCTCCAGCACACCGGATGCGTATACGTACACGTAAGCGTAGACGTGCACGTACCACTGAGTTGTAATGTATGGGAATGTATTAGACAGGACACACCGCTTGCGTAACGTGACGTGCGCGTGCAGTGTGTCCTGTCACATACATTCCCATACATTACAACTCAGTGGTACGTGCACGTCTTCGCTTACGTGTACGTATACGCATCCGGTCTGCTCGAGGCTTTAACCGGCTAAGGGATTTACATACTGGAGTACAGGCAGCAGTGCATGTGCATATAGTAATAATAGTAGTACAGTTTGCTGCGATAAGCCAAGCCACCTGGTAAGCATGGTAATGGTAATTATACAAAGTCCATAAGACGTATACTGGGTTCTTTTAGAAAGACCTGTGACCGGTAGTTGGACGTATTAGGATTGTTAAATTATAATATTTGAATCAAATTTATGCTTGAATTTTTTATGACCTACTTGTCTGCCTATTTTCTGTTTCTGTTATTTTATGATTAGAAATAAACAATACAAATCAAATTATATCGTGATAAAAAACCTGAGTAAGGATTAAGATTAAGCGTCAGTGACAGAAAAGGTTTTATTCCCAGTAGCTATTTATCCAAATTTCGTGGTAGTTTGTGTTGACACCTTATAAAACTGGTTAAGAAAACAATAAAATAACAGATACACCTAGACCTTCAGAACACTTAGGTCATTCGCCTCTCTCTCTATTTATAGTCCTAGGTTCCTGTTCAAAGCTTTCAGGATATATTCTGCTCGTTTTATATCGGAAACTGTATAAATTAACTCATTGTTCTTCGTCCTTATTCCAAAGAAAGACAGATGAATAGAGGTTTAATTATTAAACGCCATTTAGGGCATAAAGGATTTTAAATGTTTGCAGAATGCGTCAGTTTTTAAAGACTTATTTAGTTGATTAGATCATTAAATCAAAAGTATTCATATATTGCTGTGTGAATTGTCCGGCAATATTTATTTATTTATTAGAATTTTGGTAGACGGAATATAGAAACCAGTTATTCTACCAATGCAATTAACTCATAGACGATATCGTAATTCATAAAGAATTCGTGGCACGTGGTCCCCACCACTTAGCTCAATCCACAGTTCATCACGAAGTTTCTATGATTGTAATACCACAACAGTAGTTGTATTGGGAAATAATCAACTAACTCAAATAATAACATCTGTACGGCATTGAGATAACGAACGAAGACGCAGAAAATATAATCTCGCGTTTCACAAACGTGACATACACGTAGTTGCCTAAACTAATTTGAATTACGATTACACTTGTAGCATAATTAGGTAATATTCAATTTTGGTACGCGTGCAAGTATCAATCAAAATGTAGAGCACCTAGGCACAAAGTTAATTGTATTATTAATTACACTGTAGTGTAATCGGCTCTTGCTTGATTCACTGATACTACTTGTTCCTCTCACCTCTTCATCATCGAAGGTTGCCTGCTTCTCGGCCGCCGTCGGGCCGAGCCTCACCATCTCGATCCACTTAATCGTCTCCATTTCATAAAAACACGATTCAACTCATTCACACAAAGGTTTTGTTCATAAACCGCTTCGTTTATAACTTGAGGCGATGCACCGCAAAAAATATCAACGTCAACATTACAATCGCCAACGCTTAATTTAGAAATCACCCACGCGATTACAAGGTTTCGTAAGCAAATACTGAGCCGGTGGCAGGCAGCGCGTCTGCTTATAAACAACCAAACATTAGTTTAGGTAGGTACTTGTGAGTTTTAATGAGCGTATGTTAATCGGAGTTATACCGCGAGGGTTTGAATGTGCAGTTCACTGACGTTGACGCTTTAAACGAGTTTTAAAACAGTGGTGTAACGTTCGAGGCGCGCGCGATGGAACAGCGTCGCGCTGGGACTAGTGACAGCAAGGTACGCTACACGTCTCCTGCCCCACCACGGCCGTGGGTACAACAACAAAACCCGATAACCCGCCTGTTGTGCCCCAAGTGGCCACAACACATACAAAAGGTAGACATTAATTCAGATCATGCCAATTAACTGGATTAAGATAATATTGCTTCCATCTGGTGGGCAACCAGATGTAAGCTGCTGGCACTTCTTATTACTGATGTATGTACAGATGTTTTTAATTGGATCTAAAATTTATGGGTTAAGGTAACTGTTTTAACTTAGCCGTGCCGCATTTTTATTAGGGTAGCCTGGTAGTGTTTCAAACCAACGACCGCTTCTCTGATTTACACCAGATGTGTTCTGTTACCAGAACTAGGCAAAATAGGAATTACACTAATTTCAGAGGCAAGGCCATCGAATATCGAGGTTAGTGGCATTGCTTAGCCTAGTTGATCGACTCTTTATCGCCAGTCTACACATTCGGTCGATATACTCTTGGATGGTAGAGGATGAGTAGAGGGTAACGAAGTAAAAATAAATGAGTGTACCGATAAGGAAGATGCAAATCATACATTTTCCTAAGATATCACCGCTATAATCATCTCTGGAATAAAAATCGTAAACTATGCTCTGAAAAGACTCTGGCGAATCTAAATATAGTAAATTTAACATGTCAGTTTATTATTAGACAATAATCTGACATTTAAAGAATTCAGTAATAACGATACCTTCGCATTTGTATCGCTTTCATTTCCAGGTTAAAGGAATTTGATTTAATTTACCTGTCTCGGGTTGGTGGTCTTGAGATTTCAACCTTTTCATGTTGGTTCCGTCACAATTACTTCAAAAAGCTTTCGTTAAAAAATTATTGAATGCACTTGATAATACTAAGATCCGAACTGAAAGTCTGCGTGTGTCGCACACAAAGCTCAAAATAAAAGTGCCCTGAATACAGATGCAGCGTAAGTAGGGTGCATAATCTTCTATTTACATATGTGCAACAAAACACCACCACCAGAACAATTGGAGTGTTGCTCAAATATAATTGATCGCGATTAAGGCTCACGACATGCGCGATTATATGATGGAAGGAATACAATCAGCATGATCGTTTTCAGTCTATTTAGTCACTTCCTCAAATGTACTATCAGTTGTTGTGGTCAGCCTCAGAGTTGCGGTAAAGAAACCCAAGTAACCAACGTGAAAGTTATTAGGTAAATCTATTAAGATTTAATAATAACTCGTCAATTTACTATTGTCTGGAAGAGATTGCATTCAGCGATAAAACCGCCCCTTGTACTTCTATTTAATTTAGAATATTAAGTTTGTATTTTTTTATTTTCTGTTATTTATAACGGGTTCATGTACAATAAAGACTTTCATTCATTTTAAATCAGTTCATTTGGTTCGACTGAAACCTATCCTTTAAAATCGAGGACATTTCAAACAGCAAGGGATCTGAGTGTACCATTTAACCAGAATGCAGTAAAGATTAATTGAGACGTCTCATTGTTTTACTACATGCAAATTAATTGCGTCCATAACGCCCGTTTGGATATGGCCACTTGGCGACAAATTCATTAGCCAGTGATCTCATACGTCCACTGAAGTTATTGCATTTTTAATTATGTTTAAACGGATTATATATCCTGAAAAAGTATCGTCCATTCTTAAACGAGTCAGCATTCATATGTTTAACTTTGATTCAAAACACATATCAGATTGAATTTCATAAATTTATGTTAATTAAATTGATAGTAGCCGAGAACTAGTTCTTTATTATGTAAAACTTGCAACAAAATTTTCCATTCGTAAACCTTAAGTGTCGGTATTTTAATGAGAATCCGCTTTGAGACTGGAAAATTCTAAAGGAATTATTTGTTGTTTTTAATTTTAGATGGTAAACAAATAGAAAATGGGGTCAAGATCATTAGTTCTTAGCCATGGTTTACTATGCCCAACTAGTCACGTATTCAAATATAATAGCAAAACGTTTGATAAATAAAAACAAATTAGTGAGCTTGCTATTTTTATACCCGAAGATAGCTGTGCCAGCTTATTGCAAATCGCCTAGTGTTCGTACCAAATTCACGAAAAACCTAAATGAGTTATATTAGGAAGGCTCTTGGCCCGAACAGTGGCACATTACCGTAGAATCCGTAGATAATATGGGTTGTTACGATGATGGATAATATAGATTATTGAGATTTGAAATGGTTTCTTTTTAAGTAGCAAAATGTATTAATTTGAAAAAAATCGTAGACCCTAGATTAGATAATAAGTTTAACATAAGTACTTAAATTTGAAGTTGTAAGAATATTTGAAACCGCTTGTTTATTCACAAATTAAAGTGCTTAAGAAACTAAATATAAGATACATTTATGGAGCAATAAAACATGAATCACGCAATAACTCATATCGTTCACTCACTTGTGTTGAGAATATTGATGATCAATAGATCAATATTAATTTCACGTTTGAAAGTTTTGTTATAAATGACGGTAGTAAATAAGTTAATAGTCACTTTGCACAATAATTCATTCTGCACATTAATTTCAATTCATTCATTATATTTATATGTTTACTTACTATTCTATGTATCTACCATTGATTTGATACCTAAATTCAGAAAAAGAAAAAAGGGTGTGGGATGAGGGTGATTTATAGTGATAAGAGATAACGTGTCCAAGTTAATATTTGTGATTTTACGGACAAAATCAGAATGATGATAAATTGATAATGATGAATTAACCTACATGGATACTTGGAATAATCTATAACAAAACAATTAGTCGGATTATGTAACAGTTATAACGGTCAATTAAACTCTCGTTATGGTTTGCATAACCGTCTATTAATAGTAAAAATTCCACTGTGGTATTCTGTGGAGATTTTTTGAAAAACTTCCAATACTCAATACACATTAGTTAATTGTATTTGGTTAACGGAAATATAGATTAACATCTAAATAATTGTAGTACCGATCACAATATCATAATGTCGAAAATCTAGAAAGTGAAACGCGGAAATAATCACACGAAATTTTCCAAGCATAATTTTCACACTTAACTAACCTGATTTTGCATTTTTTTCGTTCCTTTAATAGTTTTACTTTTTAGAAGAAACATAATATAAAACATGCGATACACAGCACCTTTATTTTTTGTCGGTTTAGTTTACAAACAAAAATTTAGATAATATTATCAATTTTGACCTTCTGTCATCAACAAGTCTGTAAAAGTTTAAAAAGTTTTCATTGTACAGAAATGTATTTTGTCTTTATTTGGGTTTTTGAGATTTTCTCACTTTATGGAAATATAAAATCCGTTTTCGTAATAACGTAGTAACTCTAGTAGCGTATTAGTAAAAAAAAAATAGCGTAGGTACTATCAGTTGCGCGTTGCTTCGCGTTTATTATCTGATATTCAAAGGTTCAAAAACTGTTAAATTCGTTTTTTTACGTGATCTCATTTAATTATGAGTTATGTTATAAATATAAAAAACAAATAAAATGGTAAGTAAATAATCCAGCGACAAATTATAACATCGCGGGTTTAGTCGTAAAATTGATGCATGATTACCTTTGACGATTTCCTAGCAAATAATTATTAAGTTATCAAGTCAATCGAGTGCAATAAAGCCATTATTACCATTACCATACATATTTATTGAAATAAATTGAACTAGAACGTGTATTGTACTTATATGTCAGTAATTTGAGATAATTGCACCCAAGTACAGTGTCGATCTTTAAATTTTTCATACAAAGTAGCAGAATCAAATTCACCTGTGACACAAACAATGTGCAACATATTGTATCACGCAATCCAGCGACAAATTATATTTCATGTATTCAGTCCTTTATGGAGAGTGAAATCCGTAATTACGTTTCACATTTGTTACAATAGAAAATGAGGCTGTCGCAGCGAGCTGAGTCGAGCTGAGCCTTCCATTGTGAGTCTCATTTATCCGCAGGTCGCTTCATGTTCATAATAACACTAGTTTTTGCTGTCATTATTCAATGACATGCGGTCAAGGTGCTTACACCTATGACGCTGTTTACAGCATCTGTTTTGTAATTTGCTGTATTTAAATAACTTTTAGTGATTGCTCGTTATAATACTATTCTTAAATTTAATGTCTAAATACTACTTGTACGAGATACTAAAGATATTTCTGGAGTATCTGTTAGGTAGTTAACAGGTATTGATAGTTTTATAGTTTACAACGCAAAGAACAGACTTCGCAATTCAATTTATACTTTGTTGATAGATTTTTTTTTATAAAATAAAGTTATTTATCTAGCATAAAATAACATATAAAAAGCTAAAGATTAAAAATACCACAAAGGACACCACTAAGGTTAGTGGATGAGCTATAGGAGTCTTAATAACTTTATAATTATAGCTTATACTTAAAGAAATAAGTACCTATATGATAAGATTTTAACGACCTAGAAACACTTTGGTTCATGCACTACTTACAATTACCATCGTAATTCAATTTCTTATAACTAATATTCCGTGAAAATTATCGCAAAAATTCGTGAATCAACTACCTATATAAATCGAGGCACATAGAATAGCATAACAGGTATATCTAGAGTGCATTAAGATCTAGCTTAGCTTATTTTCTAAGGACCGCATATAACATCGAGTAAGGGAATCTAACCACTGGGCACTACATGATAACATTCACTTTCGTATGCAACTAGAGAGCAGTGCATCATCATTTCACTAAATTGTGCGTGCTCGCTCTACACAGACAGAAGTTGGCTGATTAACACTTATTTTCTTTCAAACTCATCACTTTTGAAACAACTTTATATCGAAAATTACCAAGAAATTACCTTCAATAAATATAATGTATACGTAAAGACAAAAATAACGGGAATATACGCTAGCGGTAATATTCTCGACTAGAATAAAAATAGGTTTGCGCTCAAAATTCAGTTATTTTAGAGCTGAGAAAAACCATACAAAGGAAATCATAACTCTCTGAACGGAATGCGGCAGTTTCTGAAACTATTCACTTATCTTTAAATTAACCATATAATAAAATATTTCACACTGAGAACAAAAATAATTAGACAAGTAGACTATAGAACGTTACAAAACAGTACCTACGTTATAAATGTATTTAGAATATCCCACTAAATGTCTACGTAAGCAGTTTCTCATTTTACCCTGATTGTAAGTACTGTTTTTAAGAGAAAATAAAGATATATCTTATTTTCTCTGTAACTTTAAACTCATAACCCCACGTCTCTCTACGAAGTTGTTTCAAAAACATTTCAGTTTACAATCTACACTTAATATAAAACAATAATAAACAAAGACTATTTCATCATTTCATTTAAAGGATGGTTAAGAAAATAAGTGTCAGTCGATTGGCGAGCATTCGGTACCTCCGGCTGCGGGTCCTCTCCGAGCGAGTCTCCCAGCGCCTCAGCTTGACTCTTCATAATCGAGTATATTTTCACGTAGGGCGCCTTCAGAAGCTAACAACCGTATATCATTAGTGCTTGTGTCTGTGTTTGTGTGGACTTTGTTTGCTTCGATATTTGAATGTGTTAAGAATCCATTGTGCGATGTTTTCGCAAGACAATGAATCGCCCAGCTTTGTTTTAGGAACTGGTTATACGGTTTAATTTGGTAGAATTTTAGAATACCTACATATTGAAATTTGTAGAGATAAATCTAAGGAGACTAAACTAACACAAACAAAATAACCTACTATATTATATCTTATAGGGTACATTTCTTTAATTCATCAGATAATATGAGCCGCGGATGTATTAACGAAACTCATAAAACATGCATTGATGACAATAAATCAATATTTTGTTTGGGTATCTTAATTATTCAGTTGTAAACAAAATGTATCAGATAACCAAACAAAAGCATGTTGAAAATGATACCAAGATAAATTTCATAATATCAAAATGGACGAGGGCACGTTTGCTGAAGAAATAATACAAAACTCGTATATGGAACGTATAACCATTCTGTTTACAAACATGTCGGTGACGTCACATTCTCACTTGTATGCAAATGTTGCCAACAGTGCTATACGTAATAAAACATGTTCAATGTGTACTGTATGTGGTTTGAGGCAAAGTCGTCGGAACGTGTGTAAGAAGAATAACAAACTTTCGTGAAGAAACACCACCGTGAAACGGGAAATTTCACTATCAAAATACAACTGATCCAAGACATTCTCATTTAAACAATTATAGTTTTTATTTATTATTTTTGAAACATGAATTTCATTATATTGACTTGATCAGTTTATTGAGCAGTGGTGAAATGCCGTTTCACAAAACGGAGGTGTTAAAAAGCCGTCAGTAAAAGTGTAAACAGTAAAAATAGATAAGGAGCACGCATGACACTTACCTCCCAGGACTCCCGCGTGATGTCGGAAACATCGCCCGTGCTGCCGACCCGGTCGTCCTACAACAAAGTAAACCATGTAATATACCGCCCTGGTAATATGGCCTCGACTCTTGTGTTTACAGATTTCGTGCTCCGAAAAAGTTTAAGAAAAAACAATATATAAACAAAGACCACTTATAGACTACAGAGTTAGGTTATTATGTTTGGAATGTATGTTATCTTATTTAACAGAATAAAATTGAAAAATGCGGCAAAGTCTATTAAACACGGGCAAAGCCGCGAGCGGAAAGCTAGTTATTAATAATAAACAATGGCATGGTCGATTCGCAGAGTCGGAGCTACTTGATATCAATTAGTATCACAGCAAGTGTCAACTTGTCTTAATAATGTCGTGGTTCTTATCTAGATGAGTGATTTGATCTGCGGTAGCATAAATAAGCGAGATTGTACCAAATTTACTAATACGGTAATTATTCTACGCTACAGCGAATATAATAATAGTTAGCTAGATAAGATAATTTCCGATTTAGTACTCTCTAACTAACTGAATTTTCAAGGTGATTATGTTACAAGGACGTAAATTGATTATTTGATTAAGCAATTTTAGAAATACTGAATAGTGCAACACGTTAATTGTTATAATAAGTTAAAATTTAATTTAATTTCTACATCAAATGACGAATTCGTTATTTGAACAACAATTAGTAATTGTTTCTGATGTTAGCACCAAACAACATTCATGAACTCTTCGCTGTCTCGTTCACGATACTTCGTCTTGACCTATAACGCCCATTAATATTTATAGCGGAAACTCCTCGGAATTTGGAATGAGTAAAATATCTACTAGATTGTTCTTACTTTATAAGGAGACGCGTAGGTTTCTATAAATATATCTGTTTCATGTTGGGTACTTATTACGATATTAAGCTGACATTTTTAATTAAATAAATTCTTAAGGCTTCAAAATGTACAAGACCGATACGAAAACTTCTATCACTATTAGAATCATATATCCGTGATGAACATAATATTATAAATCGGTATAAAACTTTGATCATGTATCTCAAGATGTGAAAAAACTCCATGTCGTATACTTGAATATTTAACTATAATTAGACATATTTACGTGGCCATTCAAGATTAAATTAAAATATTAATTTTAATTTAGAACTAGCAATCCGCCTCGCGGCTTCGCTTAATTAAAATATTTGTTCCCGCTGTTGGTTCTAAGCTATCTCTACACCAATTTTTAGTCAAATCCATAGTCCAAAGTCTTCGTTTTTCGTTCTTGAATTATAAACAGTGTAACTAACACGACTTTATTTTACAAATATAGATTATGTAATGTTATGTTACCTTGAGTCCCGGCTTGGCGTCGTCGTCGTCCCACTCGGTGTCGCTGTCGATGAGTTCGTATCCGTGCGCCGCCACGTCGCCGAGCGGCCCGTACCTGTCCGGCACCCAGTGCGTCAGGAACTTGAACAGATCGTCCACACTGCGAACATATACACGCTTTACACCTGGCAGGTTATAGGTTAGCTTCGCTTACGTTTTAAGGTATCTCCATAAACATAGTTAATATAATATTGCCTTCCTTCAAAAGCGTTATAATCTTATAATAGCCCCAGCTATATTTTTCTTTATATTATATGTTTACAATGTTTATTTTGCGAATATCTCGAAATAACGTTTTGTTATATAGCTGCATTATAGCATAAGGACGGCAGCACGACAGTATAGCACCTATGACTTGTATTTTTTTTGTTGTTTATTTATTTTATTATGTTAGATTAGTTTTAGTTAGTCATATAAGTTAGCATAAGGTAGTTATAATTGGTTTTATAGTGTAAAATAACTATTTAATTTAATAAAAATATTCTATTCTATTCTATGACATCCGGCAGCTTTTGTTTTTTTTATTGTGTTAAAATCCTCTTACCGGTTCCTGGGCACGCCGAACCAGTACTCGGGCTTCATGCGCTTGCGTCCGTACGACATGAGCGGCGTGGTGCGCGGCAGCGGCCGTCCCGCCGGCTTGCCCATGCGCAGGCGCAGGTACAGGGGCGGGTCGTCGCTGGCGCGCGCCGGCCGGGGAATCAACTCTGTACAGGAAACACATCTACATGTATTGCTGGGCCGTTTATTCATCATCGGCATTATGTCTGACAAGCACTGCTGGATAAAAACCTCTTAAAAACACCAATTTTCCATAATTTACCTTGTAGAAATTTTAACCCCTGACGATATAATCAGTCCATCTAACATAAAAAGAGACCGATTCAAGTTAATAATAAGAAATTCAACAAACTCCGATCAATCTTTTTAGTCCTACCATACCCGATGGTATCAAAAGCAGTAATGCGCTTTCCATTCAAGAAAATAAAATAATTATATAAGCATTATTTCTAAGATGATCTTGTAAACCTTTACCATACTTGTTGCAAATAAATGTTTTGAATTTGGATTATGAATGCTCCTGTCTTAACTGCTTCAAAGTTAAGACAGGAACTATCCAAAAATTACGGCAAAGCTAAACGGGCCTTCATGAAAATAAATATGAAACAGTTGTTACAGTTACATGAAAGGACTTACTATCAAAAGAAGCGAAGAGATCAGGCATATCGTCAACGGACACCATGCTTCTGTAGTCGAGCCGCGGCTGCGCCTGCGTGGCCGAGCCCGCGCTCGACGTGGACTTGGTGTGCGAGCGCCCGAACCCGCCCAGCGAGCTCCGTCTGTGCAAACATCACTGTCAGGACGACGGGACAAGCCTTTTGCGATGGAAACTCATAGCAATTGCCGATTTACAAACCAGCTGAAATTGTTTGAATAACAGAAGGAACGGTAAGTTTATCAATGACTCAAATACGGCAAAGTTTGACCTTCAACGTCATCGATACAGCTGACGCGAATCTTAATCAAAATTATCAATATATAAATTCAATTTCGCATATTGATTTTAGAGGGTATTGAAAACAGACCAGCTAAATTTCTAATTACAATAGTACAAGATTAGAATAGGAAGATAAGCAGCAGTAAGAGAGAAATTTCGGCTCCTGTAAACACATGAAATTCCTTTTAGAAATGCCAGGCATTCTTAGAGTTAAGCTAATCATGCTAAAATATTACAAAGGACAAGGGTGCCAATCGAAAACAATGCTCGTGTTTAATGATTGAATGGATACAGTTTCTAAATTATTAAGATAAATTTTAGAATAAAACTATTTTTCACGATTTTACAAGTGGCAAAGTGAGCCTGGCTTTAATGAATCAATTCTGGAATAGCTCAGGTTTCTTTGCAAATTGCGAAATCAACGCAAATGAGAACCTAATGACAATGATTCGGCTTAGAGAGATCTAGGATCTTCTAAACGATCACTAAATCTTCCTAACACATATACAACATGCCATTCAGTATAATTTGAAAGCAATAGTGAACTCTGGAACTGCAGCAATAAGGGCCGTTTCCAAATATCACTATTGGACAGACAATAGAAAAACATTTATGCCGGTGGGTATGCCTAATTGTAACAGAGAACGGTGAATACAAACAGGAGGCTAAACGGTTATACCACAGCGGCGTGCGACATCAAAGTGAGGTGAATTACGCGTAGCGAATAGCAACGTAGTTAATTAGATAAGGTATCTTGTTTCACAAAATGAAGAATATTTAATATAGAATGTGGTGAAGTGTATTCATCTTGTACAGCTAACAGAGCAAGAAACTGAAGGTTAGGGAACTATAAAGAGTATCGCGTGGATCATAATATGATATTTATACAAGATAGCAATAGATAATGCAAAGCATTGAAATAAGTATAATAAATAAAAATAGGTAATCGAAGTTCCTCAAAAGTGCTCAGAAAAGCAGGCATGCTTTACTGAGCAACAAACAGTAACTTCTGTGGTCAAGTGAGTCGAAGAGGAAAGTGATTCGTGAATAAAGATAAGATATGGGAGAAAAAGATGGTCGTTAAAATAATTAGAACGGTTTAAATGAGTCGTAAGCCGCTGTGGTTCAAGTTCGTTCCAAGGCGAAACACATAACAATATTGGCACATCGAATTGTCTCGTCGACATACCCCGAAGCGCTTGAGCCGTCGTGAGCTGCCTCTTCCGAAGGCGTTTTACTCAGGAACAAACCGGTGCCGAACTCCACAAGGTTCATCGGCGAACTATGTACGTAAGTAAGTACGTGACGCCGATGAACGGTGCGAATTCGATACGTATCCCGGTTAGCATCCACGGTAGCAATGAACAACACGTTTGTTACATTATTAACAGTTTTTAGCATGTGTATATGTGTGATGTCTTAATTTAAGGTGCAAAGAATAATGCACACATGGGTTGCTTTATTCTTTGTATGCAGGAGTACATTTCTGAGACTGCGTATATCTGTTATCAGTGACAAGTTATTTATGTTGCGGTGTTTTCGTACCGCGATAGTTGTCCGCAAACGGCATAGGTTTGCGTGAATAATACAGCAAGCGGTGGGCCTTTTGTAATCCATTTGTCATAGATTTTGGATTAGACACGATAACAGATCACAATGTTTTGTATTTGGGTTACGACGTGATCTGTAATTTCTGTTTATCATTACACTCAAAAACATTTTTTCGAATGTAAAAATTTTAGTACGGTATTCTTTTCTGCAAATTTTCTAGAGAAATGTTTAGCAAAAGTTTCGCCGAAAATGTATGCCATAAAATGCTATCGTAAGATAATATGTACATCAATTTATTCTTTCTAATTGAATTATTTCAATTTCTAAACAAAACTATGTTTAATTGTCTAAGAAATATTGTGGTGTAATTTTATTATTAAATACCGTTTACCATGTCTATTTTAACAGTCATTATGTTTGATTAAAAAGAAATTGTCAACTGAATCGATATATTTTTTTGTACTTTGTACTGTTTTTTTTGTTTAACTGTATTGTCATGTGTTGGTGTTGTCTGTCCGTACCTGTTGAAGACCTTTGAGAAGACGCTGGTAGAGTTGTGGCTGTCGGCCGAGGTGGGCAGCGAGTCGGCCTGCGAGCCCGCCGCCTCGCCCGTCAGCCCCTCCACCCACGACAGCGGGTACGACAGTCGCTTTAGCATCTGTCAGAGAAATAGCTTTATAACTATCATGGTTTTAACATTATTTTAACATGAAACAGGTAACAGCATGATTTAAATATTCTGGTGTTTTCCAATATTTCGGCACTGTTTCTAGCGCCATCTTCATATAGAGACTGATGACAATGGCGTGTAGGCAAACAGTTATTCACAAACGAACCAATATATCCTCATTCTGAGTATTTTATTGCGATGTTGAAAGTCGCTAGGACATTTAAATCATGTTTTGGTATTGTCAGATAAATGTTACTGTAATCTAAGAAAATTAGCGTTACGACCCTATTTACATATGTTGCCACTGCTGAGACACAAGGATTTCTCTCTTGAAGAGAGAGATCAGACCACGCTGGGCAAGTGCGGGTTGGTTGTGTGACATGTGACATGTCCTTCAAACTCTTCAAGATTATTTAGATTAGATTTTCTTAGTAGGCTTGTTCTTTTATAATTGTCCATTATATTTTTTAATTGTTCTTATTTGTGTTAATAATGATTAACGTGTGTATGAGAAGGTAAATTAAGGTCTAACAAAGAAGTGTAAAAATAAATATGAATCATTATGCAAAGCAATAACAGTATTTTTTGTTCTACGCAATTTTAAATTGAATGTTCACAAATCAGTCTTTATCGACTTGTTTTCTACGTGCAAAGTATTTTCCAGTAAAGTCTTTATTAGAGAATACAATGTACTCAGTTGAATCAATAACAAGGCGATGACATAATCGCGAGTTTTTTATTTACATAAGTCACAATACTTTTAATGAGTTTGCAGTTAATGTCATTATCAACATCATCATCATCACCCCTCTTTACGTTCCCACTGCTGGGACAAAGTCTCTCTTGATGAGAGAGATTAGGCCTATTATTAAAAATTGTTATTGTGAGAATTAAGTTTTATATCCTGTAAAAAACATATAATAAAACAAAGGCGAATAGAAAATCCACTAAACATCTGTAAAGCGGTCAGAAACGAACAAATCAAATGTACCTTATTTTTCTTATCAGGTTTATTAGCGTCATCTTTGGGTGTGGTTCCGTCGAGTGAGAAAGAGACGGCTGCAGCGGACTTGCGCGGCTGCCTCTCGTTCTCGCCGAGCGGCGGCGCGGACAGCGGCGGCTCCGCGCGCGGGAACACCGGCGGGACCCAATCAGCGGACAGCACTATGTCTGCGTCGCTGTACACCTAAGGGGAGTTATATTATTATTATACCAATATTAGGTTGTGTAGAAAAAAATATAAGATCACGTAACCTTGGTCCTCGCGAGTGGGAGAAATAATACTTCAGATATTTAAAGCTTAAGTAAGTCAAACACTCTTTAAATATATTTTTTAGATATGTATACGTTAACTGATTATAAATACAACGGAACATACAAGTAGTAAGAAGTAATTTTATTACAACGTGAATCACTTACAAGAGACGTCTTCATCGGGAGAAGATTTGTCTTGTGAATTCCAGTTGTTATAAAATTTATAGTGTAGAGATATAGAGTAGAAAATATTATTTTTTTATTTAGCGGAAGATACCATATGCTTCATATAAAAAAGACGATTGTAAAACAATTTGCAGAAATATATTAAGACCAGGAAAAACAATAAAACCGTTTAACCATCGACATTTAATGATTATAGAGATGATAAGGATTGATATATTTAGACAAAGAACCAGATAGATATGACTAAAAAGGCAGCGTACTAGAACTAAACTAAGAAGGTTTTACGAACGCATCGCAACGCGAAAGATCTTAGAAATAAAAGTCAAACAACAAACAACAATCTCGAGGTCCAATTGAATCCAAATAAATATAAACAACTGACAATCGCTAGTCTTATACCACTAAATAAAGATTCTGTAAATAATCCTATCATAAACGTTTCATATAAACCTGCTAATAAGGGTTAAAAAAAACACATTTGAACAAAATTTGTTTATGTAAATCATAGACATTGTTGGAAATGTAGACGACAAGACTAGAATAGACTGAGACTATTTATCTATGATTCTTACATAACCTTTACTAAACATGTCAAATATTTGTAATACATTGGAAAGTACCTAACTCATATCGATAGAAAAGTAAGTATTCCCAGCACCATAAAAACGACAGTTACAAACAACTTCGAACACTCGCCGATAGAGATAATTTCAAGTAAAGGTAGGAGAAATCAGTAACGAACACTCGACAGAATTCAAATAACGAACACTCGATAGAATCCCAGAAACATTTGACGATCGCTCGCCTCACCTCATCGTGCGAAGACGTAGTGGACATCATATCCGGGGTCTGACAACGCAAGGCGCGATGGTGCAACTTTAGCAGATGCTTCAGTAAGTTAGTCTCGTGGCCGGTGTGGTAATGCCAGTCGTCGTGGTCCGACTCGGCGGACTCGTATATCGTCGCGATATCGTGGTGATAGCTGTCGTGATGTATATCGAGGTCGGATTCCGCAGATTCGTATATCGTTTCGATATCGTGATGGTAATCGTGGTCCAGGGACGCAATGCTGCCCTATAAAATGGTGTGTTGTTATGGGAGTTTGATGGAGGACACTATAGTTAAATTGGATGTGTAGATCTACACATTCAATTATCTCTCTATCGTCTTATCTCATATCTATGTGAGAGAAACGACAACCAGAATTAGTGTTTATAATTAAATACAGAACTTTGAAGATACCGGGATTTTAGTGCCCTTGTATGTATATCTTCTCTAGGATTCAGGTCCTACCTGGTGGTGAACCTAAGGTTATGTCTAATTGCTTCACGGATGTTGAAACCAGTGACCCCAAAGTCGTGTTATGACAATTGTCTCACCTTCTTGGTGTTCGTGGTAGGACAGTTTGTCGAGGCTCTTTTACCTTCTTAGCGGCGGCGGGTGTGACATGCAGCACCGGGTCGCGTATATCGATCCCGGAGTCGTGGTAAGATAGCTTGACGAGGTGGTGCGCGTCGTCGGGCGGCGGTTCCTCGGGTTCGACCGGCTCGCCGCCCTCGGAGCTCTCCGCGCGGGACACGCTCGCCGGCACGTCCAGACTCTCGCCTTGGCATTGGTCCGCGCTTGAGGATACCTGCAGGATAGATTTCATTACAATTCTGAGCAGGAAAATTGCAATTGAGATTAATTGTAAATAAATAAATTGTTTATTATTGGTTTGCCTTGATCAAAACATTTAGAAATATCTCATAAAATATTGTTAAGTGACAATTCACACAGCTACATCTAGCCCTGTAGTAAGCTCGAAGCTTGTGTCTGAAGATTATCAGGCTTTGAGGATAATGACTAATTTAATTGCCTTACCTCACTGCCTTGGTCTATGGACATCCTGTCTTTGCTAGGGATAGCCCAGTGTTGATCCAGCAAAGACTTTCGCCTTTCTTCGGTGGTTTGTTGCTGTGAACAAAAATTACTTTTGATTAGATGATTTGCCATAAGTTATCTATCGTCAAGGGGTACGGTAGACTCGATCGAAACGAAACCTTATATGAATAACAAAACATTAAAAAATATTTATTTTGAATCGACAACAATCAGCAAAATTCGGATTACGGAGAATTTCGTTAAATTGTGTAAAATGTTTTATAATATATACAATAGCTATCGCCATCTTTGGTGTGAAGCATGTTCCATTTCATCGTCAGTCGTTGACGTTTCGTTATTATGAATCAAATTTCACCCACGGGTTTTCATCTAGTATACAATAAGTTTGGATATAGATTCCCGTCGCCGCGTGCAGGTCGTGACATGTTCGTGTACCTGCAGCGCAGTGGGTGTGACGAGCTCCCTCTCGAAGGCCTTGGGGAAGGCGGCGCCGCCGCGCTCGTCGGCGTCGCCGGAGCCGGGCCGCTCCTCGCCGGCCCCGTGCTCGTCGCCCTCCGCGCCCGCCGCCTGCAGCTCGGGGAATGTTTCGTCCTAGAATAAAGGTTAAAATTTGTTCATTTTGATTATAAACCGTTTTATTGATCAAATAGTTTCCGTGGGCAAAGCGCGCACAATATCGACGTCGGCTCAGCGCTACTTTCCCTAACATTTGTTGTTGTACCTACGCTGCCCTCCGTACGTTAGTAAACAAATTTTAAAGATTTTATTTATTTATTTAAAGATTTTATATTGTTATTAAAGATTTTAAAGATTTATGGCATTTATTTCCATAAAATCCTAAAGATCACTTGGACAAGTCAATAAATTATTTAATATTATTTAATTGACCTATTGCGTCCGGTAAACGGATGCAAATAGGTAAGCTTTTCTTTGCTAGCTGCTAAAATGGATTACTTCATCTTACTTACTTTGACTAGAAGAGAGTCTTTTCCGGGTGAATGTTCTGCCTTATTCATGTAATATATTTCAGCTGTCTCGGCCCTGAAACGAAAAATAAAGGTGATATAGTAAACAATATTACTTACTAACATAACAAAAATCAAGTAGCATAACTTTACGAATACTATGCGAAACTATAATACGTACTTGTGCGCACTTTGGTCCGGTCCGTGAGTGCGCATATGCGCGATGTCGTAGAAAATGGCCGCATTCACGACGTACTCCATGGGCGCAATCACACCGTACGACTCCGGGCCGTGCTCCATCACGAGCGTGTCGGACACGTTCGGGTCGAACATCACCGCGTTCGGTGTGACTAAGAGCACGCCGGACACTACTCCCTGGAAATATAATGGATTATATTCATATCGTGATTTACAAAAAACATTAAATAACTCTATTAATCATCTTTGTCCAAAAAAATATACACAATTAAATAAGTAGATGCAAAAATGCAACTCCGGTTTTAAATGTAGTATTATTGACACTGTCGAAACACAAATATCCATGTGAAAGATATAATAGGTTTAGTAGACTTGCAAACAAATATTAGATTATCAGTGAAAAGAAAATGTATTATCAAGTTATTGAGTTTCAAAAGAAAGTTACGTGTGAAAAACAAATATTGCAACATGCTTATGGTCAGGTACAATTGAAAGGTGCTACTTATTTTGTTCGCTTGATAATATGCTGGTGTTAAGAACAACGCATGTAATTTAATTACTATGCACAGTTTAGATGTTTAGCTTATAATATTATTTCTAGTGAACGTATAATATTTATATTTTTATTTCTCTGCGTGTAATGCAAATAATGCGTCACAAAACCTCCTAAGAACATGTAAAACTTGTTAAATAAACCTATTTTATATAATATACAAGCAACATTTAGTTAGGCCTTCACATTTAATGACTATTTGCGTTTGTTAGTTTATTGACAAATATACACAATTCACATAGCATGCAATATAACGTGTTAAGGGGTATTTTTCCACTTGGGCTCTTTTCAATAAGTATAAATAAATAATTTTCAATTGATTTATTCATACTTTTAGATCACAAAGAACACTCAGTCCAATTACAAAAAAAAAAACTATACAAGTCGTAGTAATCTTTAGTTAGATATATATCAATCAATCAATCATTTATTTTGAAATGGGTTCCAGACTAGCCGTACGGGTGTAGGACTAGTAAGAGTGGCTAGTCTAGTCTAGTACTCCGCCCTTATGATAAACAGCGTAAGTGCATCGCGGCATATTTCTCAGATAGATCTCGCTTAGCTGATTACAAATATGCTAATACTCTACGCTAACTAACTACGCTACTTATCGTAAGAACAGCAGTACTAGTCCGGTGCTGTGTTACAGGAACCTAGGCTTCCCCAAGCATGTATTCACTAATCAGTTATGAAGCTTTTTGTAAGCTTTTTGTCTATACTAATATTATAAAGAGGAAAGATTTGTTTGTATGTTTGTTTGTTTGTTTGTAACGAATAGGCTCCGAAACTACTGGACCGATTTCAAAAATTCTTTCACCTTTGGAAAGCTATATTATCCCCGAGTAACATAGGCTATATTATATTTTAAAAAAAATTAGGGATCCTTACTAAAACTCCATTATTGTAACATAAGGTGTAAAAAAATTACCTGAAAAATTCTTTACGTCGCGTGCGCTGCGAAAACTATTGATGATAGAACAAAATCATGTACTACGACTTTGCAGAACTCATCATTATCTACAAAAAATGTCGCGACAGCATATGTCTAAATATTATAGTTATGTCACAGTAAGCAGTTTTTTATTCTAAAATATTAATTTATATATGCCGCCTCTTGAAAGGGTCTTCATTTGTACCTTAGTATTAATCCTTATCAAAATAAGTTACTTTATATTCAAGACGGCTTTAATACCTTTTCATAACTTTTTGAATTATTCAATTCGGACATTTCATTCGGAAGATATCACGAGTTTAAAAATGCAAGTATTAGAAAAAAGTCGCGAGGTTGTCGCTCACCGCGCTCAGGTCGCCAGCATGCGATCTATGCTCCATGTAAGCGTCACTGGGGTACGGGGGGGGGGAGTCAATATAATGTTATATAATAATGTAATATCCTAATCCTAACATAGGCTACTTTTTACCGCGGAAAAATATATGCTTACGCGGAAAAAATCGATTTAGATAAAATTTAGTATGCAGAAGATAGTTGCAAATAAAAGTATATGGCGAGAGACTTTTCACCGCGGAAAATACATGCTTCCACGGGAAATTATATGCTTACGTGGAAAAATTCGATTTCGATGAAATTTAGTATGTAGATAGTTGCAAATAAAAGTATATGGCGAGAGACTTTTTACCGCGTAAAAATTAAATGCTTCCTCGGGAAAATATATGCTTACGCAGGATAATTCGATTTGGATGAAATTTAGTATGGATATAGTTGCAAATAAAAGTATATGGCGAGACGAAGTTCGCGGGGGCAGCTAGTAGTATATATAAATATTGAACAGCATACCTGTCCATCAGTGATATGTCTAACGTTGATCTTCAGGAAGCGCTGCGGGCCCGTGGGGTTGGAGCTCGTCAGCGCCTCGGGGGACCCCGGCCGGAGGCTCTCCAAGATCTCTGCAAATAACACAATAAATAAATAAACATTGCCGGACAATTCACACAGCAACAACTAGCCCCGTGGTAAGCTCGAAGCTTGTCTCTTGCTTTTTAATACAATAAAGAATATAAACAATTTATACCACAACATTATATACAATCTTAGTAATATTATAAATGCGAAAGTATGTAAGAATGTATGGATGTTTGCTATAACAGAGCCTTGAGAAGAGAGATTATTGGGGAGCCCATGATGCTAAATGGGGATTTACTCGAGCATCACAGAGACCTATTAGGTTGCGAAGCTTAGATGATTAGAAGAAAAAAATGTTATATAATATATTACCTTTTCATCGGTGGGGGAAGCGGCTACAGATTTTTAAATGATTAAAAAAATACTGTTGCATGAACATACTCGAGCGCGTCAGAAAAGACAATTGTCGATAAATGTGTCGATAATAATAAATAATAAATGTCGATAAAAATAAATAATATAAAATAATTTTAAGAAATGTAGACAATATAGGCCGGGATCCGTAGTACATGGAAATCAAGTGATTACTAACAAGCTAATTTTTGGTGAGTAGCTTCGTTTCGATGAGACGACTAAAAATATCCTATACCCAAATCTCGATTGTGGTAGCTAACAGAGATATCAAGGATTAAAAAAATCAAGGATGTAAAACCGGGATAACGGACCACGAAATTTGTCGGACAATATGTCCGTTAGATTTTATATATATTAATTAAGTATACAACAAAAAATCAGCTGGTTAGTAATCATAGTAATCATTTAAATTGACCTCGTTTTCGATACATTTTCGAAATGGCGGACTCTTTGATCAAACCATAGGTTTTGTAGGACAAACATGTTTTTATATAATTTAGATAATTATCTTGAGATATAACATATTGTCCTACAAATTTCGTGGTCCGTTATCCCGGTTTTACATCCTTGATTTTTTTAATCCTTGATATCTCTGTTAGCTACCACAATCGAGAGTTGGGTATAGGATATCTTTGGACGTCTCATCGAAACGAAGCTACTCACCAAAAATTAGCTTGTTAGTAATCACTTGATTTCCATGTACTACGGATCCCTGACTAATAGTTACCCCAACTGGGACACATAACTGTATTTCTCGATACGATTTACTCGATTTGTTTTAATCGGATTATGTAAACAACTGTAATGTTACTTCTTGAAAGGTATATGCATATATAAAACAGTACAATTAAAACTAGATAGCGGTAACTGTACATTTATTATGATGTGGGCAATAACTTTTACGGTTTGGTAAGTACATAATTACTGCATATTTGACTGAAGGTCACATTAATTTAGTATGCAATTTCATTAAAATCGACGAGTTTTATGCCTTTATTTATTGCAAAGTGAATTAATATAAAATATTTCGCTCTTGGTTTACAACAAGTTATTTATTATTTTGTCCTTGTCAATAACAAACTTTGTACCTTCAGTATACCTCAGGTACTTCTGTACCTTGAAGGTTCAGTTAGAATTATAAGGTGTAGGTAGTAGTTTTGCTTTAGAAAACATTGATTAAGATAAGATAAAAAATTATTACTACCAAAAAGAAAATAATTAATAAATAAATAATAATTAACTAATTATACATTAATCTAAGATATTTGTGTTGATTTCACAATTTAAATTGTCTTTGTCCTGTCGTACCCCTCAATATCATGCTTGGCACGATCTAATTAAAATAGCAGAGAGCTGAGAAACCAAATGCATTAAAATTCTCTAGCATCTAACTCAGCTGACCCAATTTCTGCAGGAACTAATTCGTCCTAATTGGTTAAATCAACCTTCATAAATGTAATGCTTCAGACGTTCTTATATGCTTATCTTTATTATTATACAGATAAAACCATGAGTATTTGTGCAGTTTCGGATTTAAAACATTTGTCTTCCAGTGTCATTTAATTGATCTTCAAGACAGGTGGTTTTATACCTGTTTAGCACTTGACTCATGCAATTTTATATTTGACTTTACATTTAAATATGAATAAACATGAAAGGTGCATTAACTGACTCAATAAAGAACATATTTTCAATTGAATAAGTGCTCTCTAAATTGATTCATTGAATTTCGACATCGGGAGCCATTACAATAGGTATACTGTCCTCAATGTTCTCTATTCTAGTAGGGGCACCACATTACCAGTGCTATGTTTACAAAACTATTATAAACAATAGTTTTATATACATTTAAGTCGTTAGATGCTTCTAGAAATTGTTATCCAACTATGAAACCTTGAAATTTCATTTTGCACTTGTTGCTGCAGAAATTTTCAACAATAAAGTTGCCATAACAATGCTGTTAGCATGTACCAGTCGATAATGAGCAGTATAACACCACACCGCTGATAAAAGTTACAACTCTGTCGCGTTTTCCAACCCATGATAGTGTGTAACTACTAACATTATTATGAGAGGTATAAAGTTATGTTACAGGGACACTGACGGTGTTATTTCATAGTGAAGTGGGCGTTATATGGTATAAATACTTTTAATGCTCACAATAACAATTCTCAGAGATAACAATATGTATTGTATAACATGAAATGTTACCTTTTTCTTGAGCGCATCCTGCCCCAGCGTCACTGGCGGCCTGCGTGGACTCTGACGTGTTGTCGCCGCTCTCCGAAGGACCATCAGATTCCTTATCACCATCTGGAAACCGGTACAATGCACACATTTCAGTGTCGTCACAACCACACGTCCACTTCGCGTGAACTTAGGGCATGTTAAACAAATTAAAAACAATGATTATCACAAAGATATCAGCTGAACGCACCGTGATACCACTTTTTCAGAAATTCTAAAGTGAACATTGTCGCGTTGAAACTACGCAAGAGTCATTATATCGCGGATTTTATCGGTTGCGATAACGTATGTCATATCGAGTGAGCGAGCCGGTGCGACGGCGTGCGGCGTCTGGAGTCTCGGCTGTGCAGCGAGATTGATTCCTTTCCGGCGCAAGTCGCAATTAGAACAGACAACCCTAGCTGAATGGTAAATTAAAATAGAAACTGCGCGCGTTCTGTCGGACGGCCCGCGCGCCCGCGTCTGTCTCGAAGCTGTAACGTTTGTTTGCAGTGCAAATAGGAGAAAAATGTGTTCCATGCCTACGTCACACCTGAATGAATAACACCAAGGCCTTTTGTTATTGTTTTGCCTCAGTCCAGACAATATCGAGTGATTACAGCGTATTTACCAACGCCTTGTAATTGATTTTCTGTACAGTTTATACCTTTACATAACTTAGGTTACACCTGAATTCATATTAAACGTTCATAGCAGGTGTTTGATTAATAAGTTCGATTTCTATGGTAACATAATATGAGAATAATGTGTAATGCAATAAAATGCAAGAGTAGAATAAAAACGTCGACTTTCTTATCAATTTTCACATTCAAATAAAATAATGTACTCACATAGGTAAGTTTTACCATTAAATGTTATTAACTGCTGACGAATTCCAACGTAAAAAAGGTATTATATCTTGTATTTCCCGTTTACCCGAATATGAAGTCATACCATGTTTTAATAGTCCTCAATTTATGATGATAAATTGAAATTACTATTAATATAGAATAAAAGATTAGAAGTCTTCATTTGTTTCACAAAGCAGTCATGACTCCGAAATGTACCTACAGTTACTCAAACTCGAAGGTTGCGTTACTCAATCTAAGCAATTTCTTTGATCGGTTCTGCCATGGTTAAAACGAATGCAATCACGGCAGTTCAATGACTCTAAAACAAAATTCAAACTAGCATTTAAAACGTTAACTTCCGCAGATTAGTGTCCCAATATGGACATTATTAATTTATGAGTAACCCTGAAAGTTTGACATATCGGTACATGTAATAAGTAGAATTATCTAAATGTCGAGACACATTTTGACTACTTCCCATGCCAAATTGATAAGGTTAGATTGCCGAAATAAGTTTATTGTCAAGGTCGCTGCCTTCAAAACCTGGTCAAACCTGGTTATTGAGATAAAAAAAATACAATCATATAAAAGTAGACGTGACAAGTCAGTTAGTCCTAATTAATTGTAAATAATGTATAATTAATGCCCGAGGTTTCACTTGCACATGATTATTTAAACCTGGAATTAAATCAAACTGGTAACAGTAATAATTTATCAAACTTAAATTATTAAGAGACATGTGGTCTCGTAATTTGAAGCGAATGATGCCACGAACCCGTAAATTTTCTTAATATTTTATTATAAAACATCGAAGTCAAAGAGATAAAATATAAGAAACATAAAGACTTGAGTCCAGCAATGTACAAAAATACCCTCAATTAGTGTAAAACAACCCAGTGTCTCTCAAAAGATGAGTTGTTTTTTGTAGAATAATAGAAGTTATTTATATTTTATTTTAATTGACTATTTTATCATAAAAAATATATAAACCAACTATACTATAGGTTTACAATTACAACATCAAACGTCAGTATAAATTCACAGTAGGCAAACAGAAGCGCCTAGCAAAACCGTAACCGCAAACTTGTCTGTCGATGTGATGGATGCTCGCCAGAGAGCGAGGAGCAAACAGTGCTGTGATTTGTAAGGAACCTGTAGGCGTGCGATACGGCCATAAATATGTATGCTTTAAAGTAAGATTGATTGTAAGATTTCTGCAATATTTACAATATACGACAAAGTGTTAAGTGATTTTATTTTTCATTTATTTATTTCTTACAGTTTAATTCTGCCAAACTGCACAGCAGTTTGTCGGAACGGAAGCCGTTCTTGTTGAAGGGCGCTCGTTTTGAAACAAATGTTTGTATGATCTACAGATATTTGTTTCTGAGTTTGCTCTGTGTACGTATCGTATTAAATATATCAGGTATATATTGTACTTGTAGCACATTCTCCAAGATTACAACGGGGATTGCTGTGTAGCAATAAAGATCCATCCATCATTGCAACGAAATAGCACATACTAGAGTTCAGAAATTAAATAACATGTAACGAACATCACTAATAAAGTTTCACTACTATAAATAATTTATTGCAGTTTCCATTATTCTATCTACGTATAAAAAATGTAATCCCACGGTTATCCACAGTATAATATCAACATAAGCTTTGGTTATTGTGTAAGTGTAAGAGTCTATTCTAAGTTGTTATTCTAAGGAGAAGGGTTTCCCAAAAGCAGATCCACCGTTTTAGCTGAATCGGTTTCTGAATTTTATCAATGAGAGCTGTTACATCAGTAATATCAGTCTTGGGTATTACCCCAACAAGTTTAATATGGTACGTTGACCCGCTTGCCTGCATTTTCCTCATATAAACCTTCGAAGTAGAATTGGGTATGTTTTAGGTTAATCTTTATCAGTTATCACCACATAGGTTAGTAGTTTTATAGCGTTAGAATGAGGTATGTTTAACAAACATGTAGAATAATAGGAACGTTTAACTTCCTCGTTGCGGTTCAGGATAAATAAACAATTTTGGAGTGTTTATTGTCCAGCAATACTTATTTATTTATAGCCTTCCTCGATAAATGTACTATCAAACACTGAAGAAAAACATCAAATTGGACCACGTTTCTGATATTAGCGCGTTCAAACAAACTCCTCAGTTTTATAATATTAGTAAAAATCAGTTTTAAATTTTGTTTAGTTGTAAATTATTTTAATTTTCAGATAACATTTTACATTCTAAGCTGGGTAATTTTGGACAGAACAACACCGCGGCCTTGGGGGAATGAAACGGTAAATAAATACGAGTACACATGATTTATGTGCATTTACCGCAAATGCAGGATATTTCAGCCCGTGCGTGGGCGACGCGTGAATGCATTTACATTTAACATTAATTCTATGTAGCTAATGAACTTCGTGGCGCAGTTGGCGAGCAGCCATCAGAGCTGAAGGAGATAATGGGTTCGATCCCCGTTGAAAAATAATTTAATGTGTTTTAGTTTAGTTAAGACCACGGCCAAAAAATCGATAGACTAAGTTAAGAATTACGCAGCTGCAAATTATTACAAGGCACTGTGCGAAATTTCTAGCAAATTTTGTATCTTATCGATCAACAGAACTGCATTAACTCGTGATTGAAAATCACGAAATGAAATCACCAGTAGTGATTTCGATAAACCTTATCTTGCATTGCTGTAATCATTAACTGTCAGTAGAACGCAAAACATTTTGAAGGATATCATACAATCTCAGAATCTCAGATTGTAACTGATATAACAAAATGTAATAATTGTATATATTGCCTAGAATTTCAAAAACAACAGTTAGCAATACAAACAAGAATTAAAACATTTTTACGTACTACAATAGAAATAAAACTAGTCCAGGCCGGAGTCAGCCCTATTAAATTCTAATCTAAAGTTTTCGAAGAAGAACATTTAAACATTCTTGAATCGTGAGATCTGTGCTATGACCGTAAACTTCTTGAAATTGAGAAATAATAGGTCGATCGGACCCGGGGTAGTAGAACGTATATTGGAAACGTCCAAACGGGGAGCTGGGATTGGCCAATCCCGGCTCTCAGTACACCTGGCAAACCTCAATTGGTTCGTAGAAATGCAAGTGCACGAAGTTTGGACGTGACCCAAATACCTTCACTCAAATGTCAATTGGCTGGCTGCTCTCCTTCTGTTCCTACGGTACGCTTGTTTGTTTATATGAATTACTGCTAGAAAATGGTTGGCGAATGGCGTTGTTTGTAGTCGTCCCAAACCGATCTCGTGAACTTACCCTGACTATATGACGAAAATTTTAAACGTGACGTAGTCTCCCTGAATTTAGGTTTTCCTATCTATCTATTATAATATCCATGTCCTAGTACAAGACGTGTATTGTAGATGTAAGGAATATCAAACACCTACACACGACATAAAAACACTTTATGTCATTCTGCTTTTTTTTAATATTTATGATTTTCACAAGACCTTAATTCACTGGTAACCTTTTAAGCTACAGTGATAGACACGTACACCAAAGCAAACGACGCAACTGGCAAACAACACAACTGTCAAACAATATTTTAAACCATAAACAAAACTGTGGTTTGACAGCGTTTTGATGTGGTTGAGATTTGTTTGGAGTTTCAATCATGATGTTGGGAAACAACACCTACCTCTAGTTGACCATCTATCGTTTCTTTTAAACGTAGGCTCAAGTCTACGCTGGTCGAGAAAGCGTTTTACGTTTGTTTTGTTTTCTTATTTTATTTATTGAATTGTTTATTATAATTTTTGAAAAATATTTTTATTGTATTGTAAAGAGCGTGGGACCCAGATACTCTCTTGTGGTACCCCGAAATTGATAGGTAGGTAGTAGATCGCTAAACTGATTATTTACTTCACGCATTATCTACGGATTGATTAATATTGTTAATCGCATTGCACATCTGTCTATTTAATACCTGACTTTAATAGCTGTTACAAATAAATGAGTATTTGAATTTGTAAGGAACTGACCTTTCCGTTTGTCAGGCACGAGTATAGTTTGTCCCGGGAAGATGATCTGCGTAGCGAGCCGGTTCAGCTTGGCGAGCTCCGACGGCGTGGTGTCGAACCGCGCCGCGAGCGAAGTCAGGGTGTCCCGATCGCGCACCTGCATGATACATTGATAAATAAGATTTAAAAGGTACAGAAGAATGGGCTCTGTTGTGTCGGCCAGAATATAGTGACACTCTTTCTCACGCTGTGGTAAAGTCAAGCCATTTTAATTAGTAACATTTGACGTCTGTCAGTTCTTTAAATCAGAAATTGTATATTTTGTGTTGAATTATTTAGCAATGATACCAACTCTTTAAATAGCTCGTATCGGTCATTACTACATTAAATATGTAATCTAATTTTAAGTCTTAAGTTAATATAAGTTAATTTTCAAATGTTACCTATTAAAATGGCCTGACTTTAGTAGCATACATAGCTCCTGGTGTAAAGTATGTGTTCAAGAATATTTTCGTCGCTCCTCTAATTAAAAATGGAGTCTTAATTCATAGCCACTATACTATATGTCACTGACAGATGTCAACAGTTGCGCATGCTAGGCCCACGCAGCGTTTAATCAAATCTGACAGATCTGAAGACGATCTTTACTGTATTTGAGAATTTGCAAGTAAATACACGGTCATCTATAAAAAGGACAAAGTGCATAAAGTCAGATACAGATCTATTGTTATTCAAGGGCGCGGGCGCAGCATTGACTGATCAACGTTCGTATTGACATTGGCACAAGTGGTCCGTGAAGCTCAGCATACAAGATACCTTATTGGCCGGAACAATTATGAACAACTATCATCATATCATTAATTTAATTAAATTAATGTACTATGTTAGGCTCAATATAGATTACTCTCAATGTAGATTTAAATATGAATTTATGGAATTGTTCCTAGAATTTATTTAGTTTGAATATTGCCGTAATATTGTTATTATAATTAATAGCATTGAATGAACAAGGAGGATAAAATTGTTATTTATAATTTAGCTACTATTTAAGACAATCACGTATTTTATTGATACTAGCACTTTTGTACAATAATGATTCTTAACCTTATTATTCCACGTATGACCCTAAGTTATATGAATCCTGTATCTAGGTAAAAATTCAATAGAATTTACTCTTAGATAAAGGCTGTACAGCTTCTCAATAATCCTACACTTAAGCCCCAATCTCGAAAGTCCGACAACAGATTTGAAGACGCTTG
Organism: Chloroclystis v-ata; assembly: GCA_963691955.1. NCBI lineage: Eukaryota > Metazoa > Arthropoda > Insecta > Lepidoptera > Geometridae > Chloroclystis > Chloroclystis v-ata. The sequence continues at coordinate 13,372,066 of OY829905.1, forward strand.
AAGTTCTTTCTTAAGCATTAACAAAGGCTCTTACCGTGTAAGTCATCGTCTTGATCGGCGGCGGAGGCGGTAATCTCTTTGAATGCTCGTCCTCATCTGTAACAAATAGGATAAAATATAAAAGCGTTCGTATTTTGCATACGTACTTTAATCTCATACAAAATTACTTTTAAAACTACTACGGATTTTATTGAAACTTTTGGGTAAGTCCTACGTTCATTCCGAAGGTCAGAGGTTCTAACCCAGCCGAGAAAATCTGAATTTTTCTCCTTGAAAAATTGTTGTTTGCTTAAGTATATAAACGTGCTCTAACGGTGAAAGCAAACATCATGAAGAGACCGGCATGTTCTGAAAACTTTCAAGGGCATGTGATGACATGCACTTGGCCAGGCAGCGTGGTGAATTTAGGCCTAATCTCTCTCGTCAACAGAGAAGTTTCTGTGTCCCAGCATTACGAACGTAAATAGGGGTGATTATGAAGCTTAATATTAGCAGAGTAAGAAATGGGCGAATTAAATAGTATTTCACCGCGAGCAAAATCATTATGCAGACAAAACCACAGAAAGAGGGATTGGTTTTACTTTTATGCCGGACCACACGGCGTATGTACCTAAACTGGTAAATAATGTTATTATGTTTATTCAAAATACTTCCTTATTATTTCGTTAAGTAATATAAATAAATACCTACACTGAAATAACAGCAGTCACTGAAAAACATGTCTTAATTATATTCATTTTCTATTTTTGCGTTCAATTCAACCAACGTTTTAGCATGGTTTCTTGTTTGATTTGGCATCAGAAAAGTTATCCATAACAGAAATTTACGATTGAATAACAAGTTTTTTTTATGAAGGTCTAATATGAAAATATGCCCTACGTCAAGATAGAATAAACTATGATGGAAACTCAATAAGCCGGGCGACCGGATGTATCTTTCATTTTCCTTGATGAAAGGCAAAGCGTTCACGATGCTATTAGCAAAGAAATATTGCTTTTCTAAATGTACAATGTAAAATTTTCTGTTTACATAGGTTTTTAAAATTAAAAATGTTAAGTTACAGTGTCAATTATAATAAGCTCGTTTCTATGTTGTAATTTAAGTAGAATTCCAAGATACGCTTTCCCATGATGCCTCACATATGGTTTACAATTCGGAATCGTGGTTGGTTTTCACAAATTTTTTTTGTACAATACTGAGAACTTTCTATATCAGGAACAGCTACTGTAAATTTAACAGCATTTCTATTTTCATTTCAATATATCAGTATAGATTATTATCATATCGCATATGGAAATCTGACAATCATTTATTGTGTTTCCGACATTCTGAAGAGATCTTGATGACTCACTCGATCTCATTTCTTTATCTATACGAGTGTAACAACCGTTTCATTAGATCAACTTTTCGGCGTGCGTAATCTATACAAATATTATAAAGCTGAAGAGTTTTTTGTTTGATCGCGCTAAACTCAGAAATTTCCGATTTGAAAATATTTCAGTGTTGAATAGTAAATTTATCGAGAAAGGCTACATTCGATTTATAAACTAAGTATATGTAGATAGCGTAAAAAAACCAAGTGAAATTGTCGGCGGGTCGGCTAGTAATAAATATGCAGATGGAAACAGAAGAGAATAAATTCCCGCAATAAATTTCTGAAATTGATAATTGAATTGTTTTTCATGAAGTCTGCTGCATGTCGAGTCATAATAGCGCTGGATGATTGCTTCAATCAGCGATCATACCCAGTACCATGCAGCCCTAGTGAATAGACACATTTACTCACACATCAATTCTGTCTTTTTGTGAAATTTACGATCGCGTTCGGACATAATAACATTGGCTTGGTCTAATAATCCCCTTCATATCCACGCGTATTGATTGCTGTATAAAAATTCCACCCGAACGAATAAAGTTACATTTAATTCATACATAAATGCATTCATACGAGGCAAGCTAAATAAAAAGCTTGTAAATGTTCTGTGTTGATAGTAATGATATCGTACTAAAATTTCAAAATATTCGAAATTCAAGCAATCGTATATAGACCAGGGTTTTTAATTTTTTACAAGGAAAAAAATAGTAGTAGAATGAAACCCATTAAAAAAGGAGGGGAATATGATAAAAATGAAAGGAAAAATAAATTACGGTCGATCTGAGTTCGGGAAGTGGGAGGGGGTGGGCTTTTAAGGGGAGAAAATGGTTTATCTCGATTTGCGGTGAAACTACAAGTCCTATGAAAAAAAGTTATATGGCAAAGTTGTAGGTAATAAAACGATCTACAACTTTTAATTCACAAGTTTTTTACATAACCTCAAAACTTATGTGAAAAATTCAAATAACCAAGTTTTTGGTTTTTTTTATTTATCTTTTTCAAAAACATTTTATTTTCTACGAAATTTGGTGAAAACTTACCTATTTATGTCCCAAATACACTGTGATTTATTTGATTGAAAATATTATTGTTTTCACCTTATTTTGACTTAATTACTAAAAAAATAGACCAATTTTCAATCGAAAATTCACGTGTCAAAATATTAGCTTTTTTATAAAAATCGGTATGCTGTTTGTTCATTGAAATCTCTATTTTCTGATGGTTAAGAAAAATATATACATTACTTTAATAAATTATCTCAGAAAATGCAAAACACCGAAACAAAATTTGTATCATTATGTACAATTGCATCATAAAAATGTGATTTTTGCAATTTTTATTTCATATAATTGCTTATAATCCGACTTATTGCACATTATACAAACAGATTATTATATAATAATTATTATTATATAGTCTGAAAAGACAAAATCATATTTTTATGATGCAATTGTACCTAATGATACAAATTTTTGTTTCGGTTTTGTGCATTTTCTGAAAATATTTACTATCGTAATGTATATATTTTTTTTAATTATCAGAAAATAGAGATTTCAATGAACATAAAGCACACCGATTTTTATAAAAAAGCTAATATTTTGACACGTGAATTTTCGATTGAAAATTAGTCTATATTTTTGAAAAATAAGTCAAAATAAGGTGAAAACAATAATATTTTCAATCAAATAAATCACAGTGTATTTGGGACATAAATAGGTAAGTTTTCACCAAATTTCGTAGAAAAATAACAATTTTTGAAAAAGATAAATAAAAAAAACCAAAAACTTGGTTATTTGAATTTTTCACATAAGTTTTGAGGTTATGTAAAAAACTTGTGAATTAAAAGTTGTAGATCGTTTTATTACCTACAACTTTGCCATATAACTTTTTTTCATAGGACTTGTAGTTTCACCGCAAATCGAGATAAACCATTTTCTCCCCTTAAAAGCCCACCCCCTCCCACTTCCCGAACTCAGATCGACCGTAATTTATTTTTCCTTTCATTTTTATCATATTCCCCTCCTTTTCTAATGGGTTTCATTCTACTACTATTTTTTTCCTTATTTGACCATTTTTGAAGCTAACTGCACTGGTCTAATAAGGTTTTTTATAACTTCACCAAATTAAATTGAATGACTCGTTGGAATACTTAAAATAATTGTTCTGCTACTCGTATTTAAAGTTTATTGCAAGTTTATTAAGTGGGCAGGGTTGACAAGCGACCTTAGTTGTTTGTCTCATTTAAACTCATAAAAAATTACGCACATACCGAAAATAGAAGTTATTTTCTCAGACGTATAATACAATAGAAAAACATTATACGTTTCTTACCTCTGTTTACGGCATCAATTCTGCCTTCCACCTTGGAGCGAAGAGCCTCCAAGTCGAATGGGGCATTGAAGCCATGATCTACCGAGCGGCTTTTCGACCTGCAACATACAAGAACCAAATCAAAACACAGTTCCAAATCAAAACACAGTTCCAAATCTATTTTGATTATTACACAAAAAGGGGCCATCAGTTTAATAAAATATCAGGATCCTGGAAAGATCAAGTCTGTCAAAACCATTTGTATTTACATTTTAAAGGTCAGGGGTGAACACGGGAATCTACTACCTACCTAAACGTAAAATAACCTTCGGTTTTGGTAACCTTTGTATATGTGCTTCATCAATCTAACGGAAAAGATTTCTCGAAAGATACGTTCGTAGCATAAAATCCAATGTTGAAAGGTCTTATCTTTCTAAGAATATCGATATCGTTTTGTTGAAGACACGGCTCGCATTTCAGCGAGTCTCGTAAAGAGTAAAACGTCGCCGACGCCGGTCAACGCACGTGTAATTGTCGACTCCTAAAAGTACATGTCCCAAATAACTCTCAGGACTGATACTAATAGAAGCGAGGCCGCCGGGGTCTGCCTCATTCACTCACATTCTACGTACATTCTAAAGGAACTTACTAGTTTTATACTCATGTTGATTTGTAATTGTAAGTCATTTGGAACGAGTACACAAGACTTTATTTGCATTTTACATGAATTTAGGTGATCTTAAAATTTATCTTCTGTGAACAACAGATTGTATTCAAAATTCGGGTCAGTCTTGTAAAGTTATCACTCGCACTGTGGTAAACACATTCACTCTCATTTTAGATTTCACTAGAATGGTCTGATTATGATATTACATAGGTATTGAAATAACAAACTAAAATGTAAAAGTTTAACTGCATTCAAATTAGGACGGCGATTTATTACAATGAGCCGAAATTATACTCAGTAATTTAAACCAATTTAATACCGCCGAATTGGAATAGAAGTACTTTTAACTTGTATTTATTCGACACAAACTATAGAATGTTCTTATAGTTAGGTTAGGATTATAATAGGATTACCCAATTGGGTCACTGCTTATCTACTTTTTACAGTGCGGTTACGAAACAATATTGTGTTACATGCTGTAATAAAGGAAGCCAATAATATTCAAGGCGTATATAATATCTTGGTTAACAGCTGGTAGGTTAAATCAACAATATCGAATGGAATTACGAGTAAATTCAATAAGTACATAGAAATAAAGAGTTTCTGAGTAAGTAAATAAATACTAGGAATAGTAAGTAAATGACGTTCGTATTTCGTAAAGCAATAATAACGGAGATCTATAAACAGCTAAGAGGAAACCACATTCCAATATGGATCATGTGAGTTACCAATGTAATTATTCACATGTCTGCATAAATCAGTATTATAACCAGGGAGTCAGGTTATGTTTACTCAACATTATTTGTACGTATTTATGAGTCGTTTATGAAACCTTTTAAGAACTATTTATGAGGTAACCATTCAACCAGTACAGTAAGCCTGAGGTGTCCAGTGTCCACACGTTATTTTTGCTCATGGAATACAAATACATTCCTTTGAGACACACACTGCGCATTCAGTTGAAGGGTATTTCCCTCAGAGCTTTCATACACAAAAATAAACAAAGATGATAAAGTGCAGAGAAAATTCGTCAGTGTTACCTTTTGTACGTAAGGTCGATGCTCTCCGCGCTCCGCGACAGCTGCGTGGACGCTCGCCTAGACCTGCATGCAACAGAGACCAAGGCTACAAACAAGCAAACACATGCATACAAAACAATGCTATTCAGACAATTCTTCTATATGTGTTTCAGGGTACTACGCTAGGTAGCTCTAATATGACAAGCTTACTTCGATGTATCGAAATCGTAAGTAGCACAATGAATCCTTATGTCCGCAAAAGGGTTTTTTATATATATAATCCACTTTTGCTATATTATCGTATTCGTAGTTGGGGTAGACAATCAGCAGTCTCCCATTTTGCATTATGGGACTGGGTTTTGGATTGTGTTTATCTTTAGATGATAGCTTTTTAATAATTAATCAAATTGTTTACAATTTCTGATTTTACCCGTAATTGGAGAATCGTCTGAATTTTAATGAAATTCTATTCTGATCATAATACTCGTCAGATTTCGACACATTAATTAATAACGGTTTAGCTGTAACAGTAAAAGGAGATCAGAGTAGAATTTCATGTAATGTGCATAAAAATAATAAAAGTGCTTATAATAAAATAAACTTTGCAAATAAGCAAATAAAACAATTAAGAACTTACACAACGGCACCATGCTGTGATACTCGAAAACCATGCGGAGATGAATGATGATCGAGTAGTACAAATTAGGGAACTTATTAAACACAACATACTTGCATTATATTGCAAAAGAATATATTTTTTATAATTGACTTGACCTCTTAAAGATTATTTTTTTCTAATATTTCTTTTAATAGAAATCATCTTATTTGTATAACAACAATCTAGTTGTCCCTATAAAAGTAGTGGTTTGCTCTTATTTTAATTTCCCTAATGTGTGAGTAGTTAAAATAAAAAAATTATAGTTTGGTTTAATAAACATTAGTTCATTTTGGTTTTGGTGTTTGTGAGGTGTTTCTTAGTTAGTTTCAGATAAAATTCGCGTTTTTATTTCCTAAACTGGTGATTTATTCAAAACTATACTGTTGTCAAAAATTATACAGCGTGTCGTAACTGTTGTATCATTAGTCAACGTATTAAGTATCCATTGAATGTCATGTTTATATGCATGTCACGTTAAGGTTGAATAGCTCTCCTAGAATTGTCTATTTCATTACTATGGGTATTTCAATTGTACATGATGTTAGTGTCACTTTAATTACTGATACTGCAGCAACACTTGTTTGTTTTTAGACTACTTCCATCAGCTATGGATATAAAATGCGAGAAAGAGTGGTGTTTATGAGCAATAAATCATTTATATTGAGTTTACTCCCAACATTTGAAGAGTCTAACTAAATTGTTATTACCCGCGTCCTGTGCGTAATTACGACTTTGTTTACATAAAGTGAGCGATCGTTCTCATAAACAACAATGCCAAAGAAGTAGAACAGCTGGAGACTCGTATCAAGTTTAGAAGGTAGATCTTTTAATAAACGAATTTCCCACCATCATTCTCAATTATGCAGATTAATGTTCACCCGGGGCAGGCTTTTAATTACATGAATAATGAGCTTCTGTTTAAAGAAGACACCTAAGTTCAGTCGTTTACAAACGCAATGCAAGCAAATACCTTACCCGGAAGGAGGTTGACCACTCATGTTAGAACCGTGACGTGGTTCGTTTTGGTATCCCTAAGCTGAGTGAATATGTGTTCAGTAAGTCTTGATATACTGGCTGAAATAAAGCGAGGGAGGGTGCCGCCCTTGACACTGTGAGCGCCAAGCCAAGCCACTCTCATATTTACGAGAAACTTACACCACTGACATTAATTAGTCATAACAAAAATTGCGGCCGTCTAGGAAGTTTATATGAAGAACGTACCTATATTTAAGAAACAATTGTATTTTGATAACATCATTGCATTGTGTTCTAAATTGCTATTTCAGACGCGCACATTGCTGATTAGTTAAGATTTCAACAATCTAAACACTATGTAAAATTAGGCTGTGTTTTTTTAAAATAAACGCAAATGTTGTCTTGTACCACGTCAGATCCAATATTTCGTTTCTTTACGCCACAGATCGATCTGTGCATTACACCTAATGTTTGAAGAGAAGAGAGGAACACAAGGAGCGCTAAAAATAGAACGACTAACCGACCCGCCGACAGATTCGCTTGAGTTTTTTACGTAATTTACATAATACCTAACCTATATCTATATATATTTTTTTGTTGTAATTTTATAACTCAAGAACGGCTTGGACGATTTAGAGCGGGCCTTCCTAGATAAATATTCTATCCATCACTGAAATAATTTTTAAAATCTGACCAGCGGTTCCCGAGATAAGCACGTTCAAACAACAATCAAGCTCTTCAGCTTTATAATTTTAGTTTCGCTTACTATGTCTTTTAGAATTTAAATATGTATGTGACCTTATTTCTGACCTATTATGACCTATATATATGACACTAATACTTTCACACGGTATAATCAGAGTTATAGTGAGCCAGATCATCGATTAGTCATCAAACCGGAACAACGTAGCTTGTCAGGTGAGTAAGGTACTGTTGACCCAGATTTGTCGGACAAGGTGATTCTAATTCTAGACACAATTAACCTTTGCAAGCCTTACACGGATGAAGCTACATATCATTTGATTGACAGTAGATAGTTTCCCCAATTAATTATCAAGCTAACTATAAAATAAGTTATATTATTGTAGACGGTTTTCATGACATTCACAATACAAGCAGGAAAATTCTGACTTTACAAACTATGAGAATGAAGGAGAACCGTACTAGTATATAAGTTTGACCTACAAATAACCAACCTTCTAGGTAGAAATCTTCCTGATACTTAAACAATAATAAAGGGACTCTTTTTCGTGATCTGTGAAAAAATGCAATGATTTCGTAGGTGTTTGATTGTCCCGAAGCTGGATCATGTTTCAGCCAAGAAAGTGTTGAACAAAAATAACACCTGACTTATGTAATTGTCCAATACTATTTCAACATTTATAGAAAACTTGTTTAGTATACGTTATAGATTGAAATATGTACATATTACAAAAAGAAAACTATTATTTTCATATCCACATCGATACTTCCATGAAAAATCGATTAGGTATATCAAACGGGGAAAACCAAGTATTTGTGACTATAATAATTCTCAGTAACAGTTCAATGAACTTCATCAGTAGTCAGTAGTTTTAAAATTGATGTAATAGAAATACGCGCTAGCAATCACGTAGGACTTACGCAGCATACATTATCTAAAAAAATGTATGTATATCAAAGATTATTGCGACGTAAAATATAAATTGACCACATCGATCGCACTAGCGACATCTAGTTCAACTAATAAACGAAGTGTATCTTGTTCACTAGTAAGGGTACTAGAGGAGATACGGACGAAGATTTTTATCTTGACATGAGGGTACTCATTTGGGAAGTTGGTAGCCAACACCTACTATCTGTTAATAATAGCAATTTATCTGTACATATACAGGGTGTTCCATAAGTTATGAAACGCCAGGCGTCAGAAGCACATGACTCCGACTAGCACTTTTTGGTAAACTAAAACCAACCAAAACTTTCCTGGTTAAGAACCTTCAAAGTTTTAAACTCACTGCTATTTCTATGAAACTGACTTATCATGCAATGATGTTTTTGTCATTTCTTAATTAACAGCAGAATCAGTAAAGCGCGTTATTTTCCTTTAAACTTTCAACGTTAAAAAATATAGATTTTCAGAGTGATAACATAATAAATTATTGTATGCTTGCCAATCATATAGGTACTATTAATGCATGAATGTTTGAGGAACAATTTGTCATGAGGTGATAGACACATACTTAACAGGTTTGAAAATATTTGAGACATTCGGGCGTCGAGTCGACAACCGAGCCGTGAGTAGTGGGCGTGGTTCTTGCGCACGCGTTGCACAATCGCAAAAACTAGCTTGCCTACTTATTCCAGTAGGTAAACTATGTGAAGTATACATCACGTGACTCAGAATCATATTTGTAAACGGGAGTTACTAGTAAACTACATATTGTTTGTTGTTGATATTATGAATATCTGACGTTTTTGTTTTATCAAGAGAAACCGTTCAGGGGAGCGAACATACGCAAGTAATTACAGATTTTTTTTGCTGTACAATATAACTCGCGTTAAGTTTCGAAAGTGATTTGAGTTGTTTTATAAAATAGAGACAGATAATAAATAAATCGTCCATATGATAAGAGAAGTACTCCGTCCGGTATTAATATCTAATTGTATCTAACCTAAACATACGCTTCGTGTAATCTAAGATAGGCAACGTACCTATTTGAGGTTATTTGTGTTTTTTTTCTGTTAGTCCGTTTTTCACGGCAAAACAGATCAACGAATTGTATTATTTTTTTAAGAAGAGCTTGTTGAAGGGAAGTTTGTGTGACATAGGCTACTTTTTACCGCGGGAGAAATACACATTTCTACGGGAAAATCTAATATATGTATAATGCGCGTGAAGCCGCGGGCCTGAGTAAGCGCGGAAAAGCTAGCAAAAAGTATTTCATAAAACAAAGTCTTTTAAATGTAAGTAGGAAATCCAAAACGTAGACTTTATAAAATAATCTAGTCATAAAAGTATTAGTAATTATACACTCGTGTGTTCATTACGATTGTTTGTTATATGCAGTAAGTAATTATCTTTATTTATTTCCTAGCGTAAATTTACTTACATTATCACTTGAACCGCGATCATACAAAGCATAACACGACTTAAGACGATAAATATATATTATATATAACAAAAAAGGTAACATTACTATCATTGAGATTTAAGATATGTAAGCTGTGCGATGTTATTATTGGTAAGGCAGTTGACCCTAATGACAGCAACGGCCTTCCATGCTAACTCGAGCTACACAAACACCTCATCGACATTGCTTGGACAAAATGATCAGATCTAACTGACATTCTTCTTGAATGTTTCAATAGATAATAGTTTTCCGCCCCATGGCTTTGCAGATATAGATTCTACCGCGGTAAATTGTTTTAGTTTTTTTTTCATGTGAGTGTTCCAAGTAATTTTTGTAGCTGTAGCTACTAGTTATAGTAATCAAGTCATGCCGGCTGCTTTCAGCTATTAGCATGCCATGTCCCAAGCTAATGGACAAGCTATTTGATTTTATTACAATGCAGTTGGATTTTCATGATTCGCGTCGCGACAACCGTATATTACAACTTGCATAACCCTATTGTATATTTTGCCAAGACATACTAATGTTTGTAGTCTATCATTTAAAACCTGTCGTAGATTGTTTAAATAGCTTTGTATTGAATACAATAGACAGCAATGATTATTGTAAATCGTTATGAAGTACATATACTTCATAAATAATATACACGTAGATGTTGAAAAACATAAATCAGATATGAATAACTTAGACAGCTACAGCTTTACATCAAAGGCTTTTCGAATCGAAGATTTTATTTAGTATAGAATAATAATAAGTTTAGTAGTTGATAATTTATTATTATTACATTTATCAGAATACTGGCGGCAGTAGCTTCATTTGAAGGGTTATTCGTCATCTCGCGGGAAAATGAATATCAAATCATAGCAAAGACAGGTCGCCTGGTTAGCGTGCGATTTTACTAATTCCCTCAAGGACCAGAGTACTATAGGACGTAATATGGATTGATACGAAAAGGTAATATTTATAGTGGTAAAATTCTAGACAGAGTATGCATTTCTACGTATAGTATTTTCGATAGGTAAACGTGTTGTACAAGTAAGTAGTTCTATGAAGCGAGGTGCGCACTTCTCTATCAGACTCGTTGGTTAATTGCGGAGCTCACAATTAGTCGAATGCCGTCCGCAAATGAGAGCAATTGGCGCAATGGGGAGGAAATGCCCACACATCCATATGTGATAGCATGTATGACATGACGTAAGTAATGAGGCGTAAACCTGGATACAGACAGACATTAAATCATTATACAAGCTTGTACTTAACTTGCCTACGTTGTTGAGTTATATTTTAAAACTAAATTTTGGATCTTCAAACCGAGTTGAATTTAATGTTCACATCTGTCCATAACATAGCAGCATAATATCAATACCTATAAAAAATATAAAAAGAATTTATTTTAAGGACAATGCGATTTGTCTGGACATTATCATTGAGCTGAATTGCAACTGCTATAAAAACTGATTCCTCGCGCTTTATCATAGTTTATTTCTTTTATGTTGCAGTTATATGCAGTATTGTGCATAAGAATTTCGGTCAGAATGGCGTGTTTTCCACTGAGTCACTGCAATAGGCATTATTGGCACGGAAATGCAAACGCTTCCCACCGATGCCAATTTCATTATGGCTTTTGTCTTAAACAAAATCAATGCTGGAGATAATAACCAGTTAACCACTTAATAATAAGAGATAATGTTTCCCAAGATTTTAGGAATCAATGTTACTTAATTAAATCGTTAGATAACAGATGTCAGGTAAGTAATAAGTATAACTTAACGAGTGAAGAAATGAAAACATACAAACAAAACAAAGTATAACTCAAGCGCATCAAAAATTATCGCGTACGGTTGTTTTAGTTTAGTTTTTGGATTCTGTATTCACTTATTTTGATTCACTAGGGTCAAGGGTCAGTCAAATATTAAATATGCATTGAAATATGTAAGTAAATAATTTAAACAAAATATAGGGATTATAGTTTATCGATGTGGTTGAAAATAATTAAATACTAATTCGGTTTTATTAATACGCATATAAATAAGAAAAAAACTAAGGAAGGTCGACGACTACTGTGAATCATAGAACATTCATGTCGTTCTTACTCCGGTTTACATTAATAAACAGCAAAAGTTGATATACCAGTTAGCCTGTTTGATGCAAAGGCGGGGGGACTTGTGTGCTTTTACAAATGACTACCAATGGACATATCAGACAATGTAGTGTTTTAATACAACTTAGATATTTTTGTGTATTTCAAATAAGCATATTGACCTCAAACTGCGTCTATAAAATTTTAAGAATTCCACCAATTTCTCAGGGATACCATCATCAGATCATAACCTGATGACTATGGGGCCACCTGTGAAGTTATTCTCTATCAAACAAAAAAGTCTTTTGCAAATCGGTCCAGGCGTCTTTGAGTAGGTAATCGGGGAATATCCATTAAAAAAAGATTCTGACGAATTGAAAACGTCCTCCGTTTTTTTAAGTCGGTTAAAATCAATTGCTGTTCGTGAGTCTCTCTAAGCCACATTTACTTAGACCACTATCAATCAAAGAATAAAAGTTGTTGCTCAGAGACACATTATTGCTGCCCTTGCGCAACACCACATTGTCACCTAACCACAAACCGCCAATAGATCTGAGTTGATCTCTTTCCGCGGTTCGTTCGGAAGCGAGTTGCCACATGATACATACATAGGTCATGTCGTGATACAATCTAATAAAATTTATAATCCTGCTAATGAGGTAAACGTGCGCTCGAAGTTGACAGAGGACGGATAATTGCTTCAATCCTATCGGAAGAGAATTAAAGAAAAACGTTAACATATCCGCAATGAATATAACGATTATCGATAAATTCAAAGTAAAGAATTGTATAATATTTGAAACGTTATTAAATAATTAATTTATTTTAAGTATAGTTAGGTATATTATAAAATGAACGAAGCCTGAAATGGCGTTGGGCAGGACATATTGCAAGAATGGAAGATGGTCGGCCAGCAGACGCGAGTGATAAACGAGGTAAACCAGCCACTAGAAGGCATGACGATATCGTTTGGGTCGCTGGAAGAAACTACCAGAGCCTTGGTGTGATAAAGGCGAGGCAGTGTGTGCCAATGAGCTGCTATGATGATGATCACACTCAACACTTTGTCCGAGAACGAGGTAGATGTATTCCACCACACTTTGCCGAAATTCATGGACTTAGCACAATCATTTCTTGAAAACTTATAGTTTGTTATGGATATAGCGCATTGGTATTGTACTGTAATGTTATATTCTGTATGTAATAATAAATAAATAAAATAAATAAATAAATGATAATAATTCCTAAGACCTATATTTTGTTCTTTCGGGAAAGTCCGTGCTGACTTCTATAGTGGAACGTAATATGGATTCATACGATGATGCAGTTTTCTCATGGGTTAAAAGAGGTGAACAGTGTTATCTTCGAAAGGAATAATAAGAATCAGTGAGATAACAAAAATTCTCATAGATCGTGACACTAGAAATCCCGTATGTTAATGTGTGTTAGTCTCAGATATGCCTAATGTACCTATTGTTATCAAGAAAAGAAACGTATTATTGTTATTATGGTCAAGTAGAAACATTTTCGCAATTTTACTGCTTTGTTTACTATAAAAGCCCAACAAAAACAATAGTCTATTACGTTCTAGTCCATTGGTGCAGTGCCTACGTTATCAATTAGGTACATACAGCTGATTATGGAAAAAGCTGGTATGTTATTTTCTTGCCTATAAAAAACGTCTAGTAGGTACTTACTAACTGCAAGAATATCAAATTAAATGTAATTCAAATACTGCTGCTTGTATGCTTACATGATGAGGTATTGTGTGTTGTTGACAGAGCAATTATTTGATTTGCGTCAGGTTTACTTTTCTATGATTTATAATATCAGTGCAATTTTCTGTTCAACAACAACTTGCACACCATATCTGGAAGCAAGTTAAATTAATCTATATAAACGGACTTGAACCTACATAATATTTTAAGGCCAATTATGATAACGAAATCGGTTCTTAAACAGCATAATTATTGAAAATAATTTAATTTTATCGTTGCATACTTACTACGGAATTACCGTAGTGAGTATGCGGAATATTACTCGTATATACAATGTGTTAAACAAAAATCTTGATATGAAAAATGTTATTAAACTCAATTGTTGGTACTTGGCTAGCGACGAGCACATTTGAAATGACATCAACTGTTTTGAAAACATTGAAGGAGACGCGAGACGCAATAACAAATACTCGTAAGCTAGGACACAAGTCGAGACATTTACGAGACAAACTCATTATATATTTAGCGTAATATTTATGTACATATAGTCAAATACACTAGTTCCGAAGACCCCTGGCTAACAGCCAACCGAGCCTAGGAGTCGCAGAATTTGCGTCACTTTGTTTTGCTAATTTAAAAACAAGATTAACTAGCATCGAAAGAAACATTGTCAGATCGGTTGCTAAAAATGAAAACAAAATACTAATAATATATGTGTGAATGTTTGGCCACTGTTGTTAAAATTTAAAGAATAATATGGTACGTGTTATATGTAGAAACTTGTCCTTCTGTCTAACCGCTAACCTATTAATATACTATGGTCGTAACGCAACATAGTAATTTAGCGTAGGTACACAAAGTGACAAACATTTTAGCTTCATAATCTTTCGGCGTATTCAATATAGGGCTTCCATAACTAGTATAGGTTATTTATTATACAGATGAGCCATTTCATAAATGGCGCGGCCAATCAAGTAATGGACCAGGGGACAAAGGGAGTAGCAAACTGCCGAAGGATATAACGCATGATTGCGGAAATAGTGAGCGGAGGCCGTGGTAAAGGCATGATGAAATCAACCTGCCCTATGACGATGTGAGCACTGCAACTCGATACTATCTCCATCAAGCATATCTATAGCTCAACTTACACGAGTTAAAGATTATAAGTTACTAGCGACCCGCTATTTATTATTATATAGATTTAAGGACACAGGGACGGAGAGACAGCGGGAACTGCTATGTATTATTATTATTATTATTTAGTTAGTTCTTAGTATTACTTAAATAACTAGACGGGCTACTTTTATTTATTATTTATTTCTTACTGTAGATTGTCGAAACAATATTTATTTCTTATTTGTTTATCAAATGGATCCAAGTCCACTTTTAACGACGGTAAAAATATAACTACATTATAACGCGAGTATGTCGCGGGCGGAAACATAGAAACTGTAGACTAAATCACAAGAAGTTCTCTTGTTGGCATTGAGGTGCTAGGTAACGCCTTCAACTTGCATTATACAACTTTATTTACTGCCTGTGTAGGTGTATGCGGAACACAGGTTTGGATTTAACAAATATTGGTTTGGTTATGATCGGTTTTGCACCATATAATCAAATAAATCTTGTAACCTTGTCAAAGAATTAAAAAATATGAGTTATTTTAAAACCAGTGTTTAGCTGCCAGTCTAGTAACAAGTATTGACTTTTAAATACCAGAAAGTGAAAGTAACGATCATATAATATGCATTCAAAATCTCTTTGATAATATGTATAGTACGATTTTATTTTAATCAACTATTGCCTTGGTGATACGCTGATATGAATAACGTGATAATTATCTTCCCGTATGTAATTACTAATAAGAAATCATATAATCACCAATCACCGTTATATTTCGACTGTATCAACCGTAATACTGTACTCATTTTGCATATGTTTTAAATTGTATAAGTTATGCAATTTAATTTGCGTATAATTTTTATTTATCTGACATTGAATGTTCTAATTGTAAACATAGCGTAATACTGGTATTAGTGAGTGTGGTGTCAGAGATAAAAGAATATTTCCCATTCAAAGCCATAAATAAAGCAAAATATCAGTGATATATTTACACTTTGTAAAAGCTAACAGTAACCGCTACGCACGTAAATCTAGATAGCATTTTACAGATTTATCAAGATCACAAACGTAATAAATGTGTCACGTTCTTCAAACTTTACACACATCGTTTCTGAACCTAAGTGGAAATTTACAGTACAATGAAATAATATAGCACCTTGAATTATGTTTTGTTAACATTTTAACAGGCATAATGCTTCGCTTTAAATATATATTTGATTTCAGAAAAAACTGGAATATTGTATTAAAGTTTGACATTCGGCACGTGAGACGCATAATTAAAAATAGCCTAGCGAACTAAATAATTTGTAATCCGTATTTGTACCGATTTATATGCAAATCTCGACAGAGGTCATGTCAATCATGTGTAGGAACAGAATGTTAAGAATTTGTTTCAGTGCCCTAGGACAACATGACATTCATAAGTAGGGGAGAGCGGGGTTCAAAGTTCCCGGGGCACGTTGTTCCGATGCAAATAACTTTCGAAAGAAAAGAGGTAGCAATACGTGTGAAGTACGGTGCAAGACGTCATACCATGGCGCTATCGCGTCAGCTATTTTAGTGACGCCTCGGCAACCGGCAACTGTGGTAATCGAATGGAGGCTCATAATTGTAACGTGAGTAAATATTTTTGCGTTGAAACTTTTTGGTCTATTTTGAACAGTTTTATAGCAATTAATATCTGACTTGCATTTAATTGTTGGAAAATCTATTGGAGATGTTTTATTATTATCATTATTGACTTAATAATACTTATTTTAAAAATAAATTTGGTTTGCTTTTTTATGAAATTTGGGGCTCTAAGTTCCGCTTGACCGGGGCTAGTTGTTCCGCGGAACTTTGAACCCTGTGCTAAAGTAGTACTTAAATTAAATTAAAAAAAAATGTTTTAGGATGCGAAACTACAAAAGGAAAACGGAACGGGGCAAGACTTCGGAATAACTATTGCGGCGGGGAGTTGATACTGTAATGGAAGACGGTCGGAAAATCAAAACCGTAGCACGGGAACTAAAAATATGCCATATGACATTATTCTGATAGAAGAATAGATATTAGACTGATTAAAGACTTGTAATTACTTGTTACTATAAATGTTAGTGCTAGTTGATTGATCTCAATGTCCTAAAACAAATTTCCTGAGTTAAAAATACATAAATTATTAGTAGGTACTTAGTTTTGATGATTATTTGCCAAATATAGTAATTTTAATCCTTATTTTGAATAAATGACTTTTTAATTTTTGGCACAGTACTTTTGTGTTTCGTTTATACATATTATATACACCACAACTGCAACTTTAGCAATTGAAGTTGCTTTCGGAACAACTTGCCTCAACGATGGAACAACCAGCCCCATGATGGGGTCAGTTGTTCCTTGTCAATTTTACACAGAAAAAATGTCCTGACGCTAACACGTTTAATCATTTAGTAAATACGACAACATCAAGTAAAACTAGAATAAATTCTGCGTCTATGAGCTCCTTTCAATTTAATTTCAGTCTATTTACTGACGGTCTTTTTGCGTGTTATTTGAAAATCGGAACTTCGAACCCCGCTCTCCCCTACAGCCAGGTGCGGAGGCAGTCAGTATCCGTAACTGCACCACAAACAATCAGATTTACGTTGTGCATTAGGTCAAGGAAATCTGGTGCCATACCATATCGCCTTTTAGGTGAGCAAGACGATATTCACGCATTTCCATTCTAATACGGTAAGTAAACTGTGGAATGTGGTTGTTGATAGCTCACATAATAATGTTAATGTTGTGTAATTGGTTTAATTAATCGGACAGTCACTCAAAACACTTAGTAGGTACCTAGTTAATTAACGGCCGATTGCACGAAAAAATAGAACTAGCGTTTTACCTGTTCTTCAGCATGTTGTCGGGAACGAATACGTTCCACCACGACGGTCTCTTCTGGCGAACGTAAGTAGGTGTGTCACTCTCCTCATCGGTATCATTGCCACCGGATTTCCGCCTCTTTTTCCGTTCAAGCTGCAATTTAGCGGCCCATGAACGCCTGCGGCCTTTATCATTAGCACTGAAGCCATCCGGTAGTACCGGAACAGCAAGGGATGCACGCCTGGGTATATCAGGTGGGCCGTCGAAGTCGCCTAGTTTTCTGTATCGTTCTGCGAAAGCGACCTCGGAAGCTCTGCGGCCGTTGGAGGTGGATACGCGGGGGAGGGCGGGTGCGTCGGTGAATACTAAGGTGAAGTCGGAGACGGGTTGAGGCTCGGCGTCCTCGTCGTCGGAGTCGAGCGGCACGAAGGGTTCCTCGCTGAAGCGGCGCGGGCTCTCGTCGACGGCCTCCTGCAGGCTGGTGAGCTGCAGGCTGGGGCGGTGCGTGCGCAGAGGGCGCGGCGCGCGGCCGCCCCCGCCCGCCCCGCTCCGCCCCTGCAGCCGCGCCAGCGCCAGCGGCACCGGCGACTCCGTCAGCGTCGGCTCACTTCCACTCATACTTATAACTTATTACACTGTTTCTTTCAACACTTCACTCCTGTTATTTACGGATCTGACATGTTCGTTGTGTGTCGCATGTTTCGAATTCACAAAAGTTCGTTTTAGTTTTGGTCTATATCGTTTCTTAACCCTGTGATAAATTGAAAACTTCTTGTTATAGCACCATCATTAATTCCGCAAATATTCATGAGACAAACCTAATGGGTATTTTCATAGATAACTACGTATCAAAGGTTAACTAGATCTTTTTACCTATTTGCCGACTAGAGGAATAAATGTTATAAAATATGTCGTATTCTAAGTCGCAATAATAAAAGGTCGCTTAAGAGGAAATTCATAACTACATATTTCTATTCAAGTTAATATTAAGTAAAATTTAACTTACTTTAATCTTTGCCTCCTAAAAAACTAGCATAAAGTATTTGATGAGTAGTTCTACTCACAAACACAAATTCAATAATGAGAGCATTAATTAATAGAAAAAAATAACATGACCACTAAGAAACTACTGCAACAATGTATACAGCGGCACGCGGGCCTTATAAGCAGGTGGCTGCAGCTTTCGTAACTGCAAGCCGTCAGCGCACGCGCACTACGCACGGAAACTCTCCGACAGAGAGAAAGTTGTCATCAACTTGCTATTTATCGATCGAAGCTGTCTATTTATACTTCAGTTTATTGATTTATCATCGTGTTTAATTCTCATTAACCTTAAAGGTCATGTTTATAGCCGCAGACGCTGCTATCTTGGATTCATCCCAAGAAAGATAAAGTACCAGGATATAAAACCGCTTTATAGTTCCATTTCGCATAAACTGTTTAAATTATTGCAGTGAAAATAAACTGGGCCAGTTCATCTCTAGAACGTTGCGAAGTATGTTGACCGGATTTTAGATGTGTCCTCTACCTTGAGTTTAGTACTAATGGAGCCAGTTTCGATCAACTAGAAAAACATGAAGTCCGACATGAAGTATCAAGGTTAACAGAGACAACTAATTAAACATTTTACCGTGATAACAACGAGGATCAAACAACTATATTCTATAACAACATCTTGTTATCAATCTTGCAAACAATGAGGTACATAGGAGTTGAGATACAAGCTGTGCCATGTAGAGTACTTATTTTCTCTCAACCGCAACATCTAAGCTTTTCGCAATTGTTATCTAGGTCAAAAACTAGCAATAACGAAACATATATTACGCAGAACGCTAAGTATTGTAGAGCAAAAAAATCTGTTGTTATTATACCGTGCAAGCAATTAGCTTGAGGTCTGCGTGGATGTAGCTTAGGTAAGGTAACCTACTTATAACGAGCAACGTGAGAAATGCCCGTCCAATGTCACTGAGAAGATTAACCTCCCAAGACAGGGCTCGACATGCGACCTTAACAAGATAGAAAATTAGATAAATTAAAGCTATTTTAGCGTAGGTGTTTCCAATTACGTTCAAGTTGACTTCAGGGAGAAACTTCAAACCCAGAAGTTAAGTTAACTTATCAGGTGATGTACTTTCTAATATTGAATCTCGGAAAAGCTGTTATTGCTATGTATTATAAACGTTTATGATTTCTGCACACAATAGAAAGAATAAATGGGAAATTGGTTATAAATGCTGTCATTTCCAGATGTCGTAAATCACACAAAACGTTTGATCTTTATGACTTTACGTTTTATTGAAAGTGTGTGCGAAATTTTGTTTTTTTTTTTGACAAACTCATACTCGAGTATTTTGCGATAAAAATTCTTTGTGAATAACTCAAACAAATATTAATAAACATCTACGATGTATACTTTGTGGATACATAAAGACTGTTGGATACAACTTTGTTACAATAACTCATAATGGAAAAGTTACAAGGTAGGTACACGGCGGTTTATGGTAATTATACGAAGGGTGATAAAGCACGCACAAAACCTCGTAAATTCGACGTAACTCAGACCTAGCTCGTTCGTTACCCGTTACTAGTTTAGATGATAACGTACTTACAAACATTAAAAGACAGTCAACCCGAGTAATTGCGTAAACACAAAATCCCAACCTTGACATTATGAATGTTTATAACTTTCACACATTGGCGACAGTTAACACGGTGCCGATTTATTTCATATCCGGTAATGTAAATATAATGGTATAAATTAAGGAAATTAAATTTAATGTATCGCAATTACAGATGTAAGTTGTAATATTGTTTAAAATCGATAATCTACAAAATATTAAACTATCATATTTTTTAATTTAACTTTAATTAACCTTGCCAGACATTGAAAGGAGCAAGCGTAGAAAGAGGAATAATAGCTTCAGTACAAAACCTTATTAGTAGATAGTTAAAAAATCTACTTATTTATCACAACAAATGCAAAGATAAGACACAAAGGTCAAATTGAATTGCCCTAATTAGAAACGAACTTAGGTGCAAATGTGTACTTCACGACTGCAAAGTGACAATTATTTAGTCGTGAATAGATGCTTTACGGATTCGTGAAAAATATGGATATTATCACGCTGATCTTCAATACACAATACAAATAATATCTATAAATTGTGCATAACAGAATTCGAATTAAGATGATTGAGTTAATAAGGATGGTTGATCATAAAAAAACTAAGATATCAGATGAAGATACAATAACATGTCGCAGGAACAATGATAATTGAATTGCCTAAGAGAAACAATCGACGCATAGTTAATGAGAAACCAGCAGAAAACTACGCATGGAATACAGATTAATTGACATCAAGAAACAAAGGATATCAAACTTCGTAAACAAAGAATTCAATAAAGAGGGCAATGAACAAACAAAACAATGTCCATTTGTTTCAGAAACATAAACGTCCTTCAATGGTCCCTGAACTAAAAAGGCTTCTATTTTGTTATTTTATACATTCGATTAATTAGGACAAATTTTATCCGTTACGATTTTTTAGGATCACGCACTTAATAAAAAAATACAATACCTAGAACTTAACTAACTGAAGGCGGAAAATCTGCTAAACAAAAAAAACATACCCATAATGTCCCTAAGATGTTGTCATTCTTATTATACAACAAGGAAATATCGACATAAAGGCTTCTTATCAGCATAAAGACAAAGATTATTCTCAAAACAAAGGGGGTTGACAATTTTATATATTCTTTGAAATAAATAGAAATAAATATTGCTGGAGTGAGACAGAGAAGCTCGTGTTACGGGTTTGGGAAGTTTTCCCACGTTTGGGAAAAGTTTAGATCAGATTTGCTACAATATAGCATTAAAACTTTTCAGCGAAACGAAATCCTTAACAATCTTCGAAATCAAATATTTATTTTATTGTCATGACACAACTAGACAAATTATATTTCATTTGTACGACTAAGGAATATGATATGTTAGCAATCATTCTTTATTGAAAATAATTGTTACAAGAATTTCCAAGTCATGCGATTTCCCGATGGACATACGAGTACGCTACAAAACAGTACCGGGACATTTAAATTAATGAAACAACAAATAATATGATAATAACAAACGTTCATACCTTTGGTGACGCTTAAAATTAATAAACAGAAACACCATTGTTTAAACCATTTTATGGCAGATTATCTTATTGCATACTTGAATATCAACTTTGTTGAGTTGAAACAATTCAAATATGGATGGATAGGATTAACTTATACTCTGTAAACTTGGATTAGGGATCATATACATAGGTAAATACACTTCTGTAAATAAATAAAACATGTTTTAAGGTAAAAAGATCGCAAAAAAACACTCCAAAAATTTGAGAAATTTTGAGTGATAACAATAGATTTCATGATATTGGACTAAGATTGTTTTACGTTTTGTCTTAGTTTTTCATACATAACATGCAAACAAAACATCTATAAATAATGAAATATTTGAAATGCAGATTCCATTCACAGAATCAGCATATTTTCTGCCTATTTCTCTTGTGTCATGTGATGCGACAGAATAACTAACACGGCTTTTTACAATTAAAATTAATTTTTACTACTCAATAAACAGAACAATTCTCAAGTTACATCTATAGCTAGAAATGTAGGCCGTGTCTGATTTCAAAGCGCATTGGACTTGCACAACTCAACATACTTCGCACTGACAATCGGACAAAACGGTCAGACTTTCAATGTTATTGCATTAAAGCTTATTTCATTACAATATCCGCCAGTAATCGATAAGATAAGTCTATCGCTCTGATTCAATCACATAATAATGTTATCGGATCCAATAAACAGATTCATGGCCAAAAATGATATCAATTTTACTTTTAAATTGTAAGTTATACCGGGCAAAGGATAAAACCTAAGATCTGAGAGTTCGTTGAAATTACGAGCTTCAAATCAAAACTGAATAGTTCAAAAGAAACTTATCTACCTAAAAGAAAGTATCTCGACGCGCGTTGCATTAGAGAAATGTGGGGTCACGGCACAGAATAAATGTAACTACTTGGTCATGGGCACACTCGTTTTCACTTGTTAGTTTGAACGGTCACAACTAGTCACAAGTTGAACTGAGCTGCGCCGCACTTGGTACCACTGCCGCGGATAGTTACTGGGTAGTTGCCCAACAACAGGCTACATGCACCCAACATGAAACAGTACACGTTTTCAAACTAACCGGCAACTATAGTTTTGATCAAGTTTCAGTTCCTTAGTTGTTAGAAGCGTCGGAAACCAATATTCGAGAGAAGCTATGTTTAACTTGATTAACACACTTTCATCTTGATTCAAACCTACATGCGAAGTATTAGAATATTAATGAAACTACGAACAACTTCTAATCTAACATCTAAGTTGCTTAACAAAATTGATAAAATCTAATCAGCAAATCGATAATAATCAATGTCTAATATTGTGGACACCTAACAATGACAAATGTCTCATGAATATCGGGTAGACGGTAGTAGATAACACAATCACAGCGGTCTTACAGGCTGGGGGCAGGCACCGACCTCCTTTCCCTGCTGCACTGGCGCAATGAACAAACAAAACAACTAGACGAAGACGATGGCGTACGAAATCGTAGAACTTGCGCGTGCGACTTTCACTGCGGAATGATGCGCGTGCGTTCCCGCGGCGTGCGTTGCGCGCGGCGCTTAGAGTGATACTGGAGGTTGGTCGGCGGCGGCGATGGAGGGGTACCTCGGCCTCCGAGCCTTCCGACATCTGATAACTAAAATCTACCCCCTTCTACCGCGGGTCTTATCACAGCCTAGATATTATGAATGTTCTTAGCCGGTGTTCTACTTTGTTATCAAAGTGTCACATGTTTTAAAATTTGACGCAATGAAAACATATCATTCAAATGAGATGATGAAGATTAATTTTGAAATGGTGGGTACTGGGTTTGTGTTTCAGAATATACTATAATAATATACTAAGTTTATCCTTAAAAATATTAGTGACACGAAATTAAGCGAGTATGGAAGGACTTCCGTCCTCTCTCCGGATGGATGTTTACTCTTTCATGCTAAGACTACTGAACTGTGCCAATGAAACTTTACAATAATATAGGTCGCTAATCCGAACAAATACATTACATAACAATAATTTTCAAATAATTTAAGAAAATCTAATATAAAAGACGTAGCATGCCCCGCGAAGCGTTCTGGTCAGTTGCACGAAATTTTCATAACACTGTCTATTTTACAAAAATAAATCGATGTTATATCAACAGACACCGGTTTTTATGATTATTAATACTAGTAAGAAATTATGTTACTAACATACATTTTAATATTATATTTAAAAATGTATAATACATAATCTAGGATAGGTACCTACATCATTTTACTATGAAGAATAATTAAAATCGCTTATAAACGGCCTCCGGCGCAAGTCAGTGAAAAATTATGATGTGTGAAAATACCTCGGTCAGTTTGGCAGAATACCAACTCCTTCTTCCGATGGCCCTAAACATGAAGTGGATAACACAGGGACACACCACACAGCCGATATCTTCTACTCAAGCGACGACGAGGGTCTTAGCTAGTTTTAACACAAATTCAAGGAAAAACAAGAAAAAGTCGTGCAAACTTTTCTTTCTCAGAAACGCTCTTTTGTAATGCAGATTGGAGATATTTTATGATGTTAATAGGACAGCGTATCGGTGACTCGGTGTTTACCGCGAAGATAAAACGTATTAGTAAACACGTAATTCTCGAAAAACAAGAACTATTAATAGTATTTGTGAATCTTACTAGGGCATTCTAATGGATCTGTCTATCAAGAAATGTGTACTTAATTACTCAAGGGTTTGTTAGTGTAATAAACAATTTATTGTAAAGTTGGTAGGTAGTTAGGTACAACGTATACCTACTTGACATTAATACAATAATTTGTTCATTGTAAAGAGGTACCCACCATGCATACTTGAGTTTAATCATTTACATCATTTCAAAATATAATAGGTACCTATTAGGTCCCAATATATTGGCTACGGGTTTCGGTTCATGAAATAAATTGTATAATCATCATCACGTATTGTGATTACTGTAAGTTGGCATAGTACATTGAACCACAGGAAGAGCTAAGACAATTATAGGCCAGCACCACACGGCATCCTGACCTTATTATCACCTTAATTTAGTCAACATCTAAAAGCATAGAAGCTCGTCTTAAGAGCGTGTATGCAGTGAAAATCGCGGCAGAAACGACTACGAGAGTTGACAACAGCGACCGCGTGCCCCGCGTGGCGCTGGCGTATCGAAAATATTACGCCCAGCGCTAACCAGAATTAGTTGTGTAGCCTACAATCATAGATAAACCCCACTAGATACCGCATGACAAGCGACGACCGCGCGCCAAACATATGGTTAAATCAACCATTATGAAAAGCCCCGCCTCGAAACACGGCTTTAGTTGCGACCAAGTAAGTGTCAGACCCGTGAACTTCATACGACGGTGGAAAGCGGAAATGTCGTAACTTCATTTTGACCTTTTTGAATTTTGCCATTATCTGACGTAGAAAAAAAAGCCGCGTCGAATGGTCTATGTCACGTTTTCCTACGATGATTTTTCAATCAGATACGACCATAGATTTTTCCTTGTTTTGGTACAGATCGTAAGAAATATTGTCGTAACTTGAGCAAAATCGGCTGTTTTTTTAAATAAAACAGATACGCCCTCACGTCAAGAACACAAAATAGTTACTACTTTGTTTATGAATCACTAAAACTGCTTCGAATAAGATACGACATTTCTGCCGCTCAACAATTTGACGGTGACCGAGATACGACAATTCTGCCCCTACTAATGCAGACATATGAAACAGTTAACACATTTTAAACAATCAATATTATGTCAATATCATACTTATACACCAAAAAAATAGAGCTATGTTTTGTCTGAAGAGATAAGTAACGAGCCTTATACAACGTTTTGACCGCGATTCAGTACATGCGTGAGTGCGAATGTAAGAAAGCAAATTTGTCGCTGCTTGTGAAAAAGTTTTCAAATGCAAGAAAAAATATAAGAGGATAATTAATATATCTCCAAGAGTTCTGGTAAGTATTGGAATAATAAATTAAATTATTTTTTGCATGTTTCGAGTCAATATGATTTTATTATAAAATTGTCAGGACAGTAAGCCGTTTTTAGTTAGTTATTTGAATATTGTAGAAAAGTACCTTTTGTATGCGCTGTGGTTGGAAAATAGTAACATTTAAAAACGTTTAATTTAATAAAATTATTTGTTCAGGGAGATATTGGTAAACAAATAACACCTGCAAAACACAATTTGTTTGCCTCTTCGTGCGTAATCGCGCGGTTTTGTAACTTTTTTACTTAAAATGAACAATAAGAAGAATAAAATTGTAAAGATAGGTACTTACATTATTAACAAAAAGCTTACGATTGTCCTTTATAAGTTTTTAATATGTAGTTTTTTTGTATAGTCAATTAAAAAGTACATATTGGTACTTCTTAGCTAGTTAGTAACATACTTTTAATTTTCAGGTGGTGTTAGGGAGCAGCCCCAGCATCTAGAAGACCATAAGCGAACGCTCCCAGAGCTAGACATCTAGCTTTGAACGGTGAGTACTTACCAACATCTAGGTTTATGTAAATCATACATAACGTAAGGTAAATACATAGGTTTATTAACCTCCTTGGTAGACAACGTTGCCATCGTGCTGATGGTCCCGGTTTCGATTCCCGGCTAGAGCCCATATTATAAGAATGATGAGTTAGGATTTTGTTTCGTCTGGATTTTGCATAAAGTAATTGTTGGTCTCTGGCACATTGTGTGGTGCCTGCCATCTTAATATAGTATCACCCCATCTCCTGCCATGGCCGTGGGTGTCGTAAAAGGTGCCTAAAGGAACATCAAAAGATGGGCAGCAGCGACCTTGTGGGAGAGAGTATGAGTAGGATATCATCACACTGCAGTCGCCTATATCGTGGTACACTTAGTGGAACTATTTTCATTCAATGAGTTATTTATTATTCAACGTTTCTTTACTGTATTTTGTTTTGTCTGCATATCGATTTTAATTCTAATATAAATACAACTTGAAATTTTACCAAGATATCTGTTCAGTAATAATAATTACGCTAGAAATCTTTTCAGTAATAATAATAACGTTAGTAACCTGTTCAGTAATAATAATAGCGCTAGTGTTGAGAATTTTGAACATCGACGCCACATTATCTACCAAAAAGTTTTATTTTCTATTTTCGCTGTATTCGCTACTGAACAAATAATGTGGTTACACTTTACACCCACTTGTGTTGTAAAAGGCAACTAAAGGAAAGCCAGATTGATGGGCGGGGGCGTCCTTCTGTGTAGTACCTATATACCTAATTATCTGTACAAGTAGGTGTTGTAAATGTAAATACACCTAAATAACAGTTTGACACATATTGCTAATAGTTATGTATTTATTCACAAACTATAAATGGAGATCTGTTTTGTATTTAACCACTCGTGTTACTTGATTTCAGATGGCAAAACGTCAACGATGGAAGGAAGAGTTGAAGACAACATTTTTTTAATTTTGCTGTCAAAACATTCTTTAAAACACAATAATTTTTTTAGATTCAACATAAAGCTTTTTATTTTGATACATTCATCGCCTTTTCATAAGTTAAAACAAAATATAGATATAGTTTAATATAATGAACAAAGATACAACAAATTTGACGCTCAAGAATATAATGTAATTTCAGTTGGCCATACATTCATCTCAGAGATACGACATTTCTGCTGCATGAAATTGAAACATGAATTGTCGTAACTTGTCACAAATCAATGTTGCACTAACTTTACGGTAATTTGAGCAAAATTATTAAGTAGCTTTTAAAAAAGTTTAGATACATTCCAAGTTTCACCTTTCTATCTCTTATAATAAAAAAGTTATGAATTTTCAAAAAGGTTTTTTGGCTCTACTGAAAACCTGGGTTTATAAGATACGACATTTCCGCTTTCTTCCGTCGAATACGTTTCTATAGTCTAACGCAAGTGAAGAGGTCAGCATATAATGGCTACTCGTACAAAGGATGTTCACTTGTCTCTTTTCCGCATTGCGCTTATTGCACTCGTTGTCCTTCTCGGCGAAAGCACGTGTAACGTTAGTGATGTAAACTCTAATCGATATCGTTAAAAATGATAGACGACGTATATAAGCGGGTCTCTCGGTATTATTGTATGTAAAAATAAATAAGTTATCCATAAACCGTTTAAATATGTTTATTACTTACTCACTCAGTCAAATGAATTATTTGTGATAAATTTTTCTAATATTATTTTTAAATTTTTAAGTTCTACAGGTTTTGTGTATACCAAAAATAAATACATATCTACCTACCTACATGATGCTATTTGCTACAACGCCTTTGTTCCAGTCCCCGCAACCCGCATCTTCCTCCAATTTAGGTGCGTTTGAATCGGAACAAAAGTATTCTAATGAGGTAATCTAGTTTCGGTGATCTGTGCATACAATAGACACTATTATTATAATCTGAAGCAATGCGTCAAATTTTTACACGCCAAACAATATATACAAAATTGAAATGCGAAAGTAACTCTGTCTGTCTGTCTGTTACGCTTTCCCGCACCTCTCAACCGATTTTGATGAAATTTGGCACATACACTCTTTAGAGATCTTTCTCAGGGGAGAAAGAGCAGACTTTTTACCGCGGAAAAATACATGTTTCCGCGGGAAAATTTGATATAGATGAAATTTAGTATGGAGATAGTTGCAAATAAAAGTATATGGCGAGAGACTATTTACCGCGGATAAATACATGCTTCCGCGGGAAAATATATGCTTACGCGGGAAAATTTGATTTGGATGAAATTTAGTATGGAGATACATAGTTGCAAATAAAAGTATACGGCGAGCAGAAGTCGCGCGGGGGCAGCTAGTTATAAATGACAAACTACTTATAAAATTGGTTCCGGCACAGAATATTATTAGTTAGTACGGCGCACGGAGAAAATTGTCATACGTCCGTCCAGCACAACGTCTCGCCCCGCACTGAATTGAAGGGCCCGCGAAGGGGAAGATCGCGCATTGCGTGTGTCGTTTTACGTAAAAAATTCGTTAAAAATCGCTGGGATTTTTTTTCGAAAAAGTAAGCTCAGGAGATGATTGGTATTCTTTTATTCTATATGGTGATGAAAATTAAAAAATCTTATGATTAATAGATTAGGATTTAAACGGTTCTTGCTGAAAAAGTAGACGGTATTTTACACTATTATTTCAGGTACTTAAAATAAAAAAAATGAAATTTCGGCCTCAGGAGATAATGCCTTATATGGCATAGATTATTGTGTAATTTTTTCAAAGCAATTCTGTTAAAGAACAAGGAAATAAATGGTTTCTGCTGAACCCAAATTTACCAAATTCACGCATATCTACGCCTTAACTTAAGTAATGAAAGTATTGAACTGTGATTTCAGAACATTTAATAACCACAGTATAAAATAGGTTTAAAAATACTAATCATAAAGCAATTTATGGACCTTTTATAGCAACATTAAATAATTTATCTTCGTCAAAGACATGCCCATTGGCCAGTCCATCATTTAGGCCATGAATGTTTCGTTTATAATTGGCCCAAACCGTTGCACAATGTGCCCTTTCGCACGCTTTTGACATATTACTGTGATGCAAGCGAATCAAGTCCAAGTTGTATGACCACCTTATGAATTGAGGCTTTAAAAATAAACCATACATCGATCCATTCATTATGGTCGTTTGTCTTGTCAGTGTTCGTTTATAGCCGTTTATTCTGAGGCTCCTGAGCATTTAACCATTCGAGCGGAACGCACCTGGACAACGGGCGGGGTACCAGTAGACAAGGTCGTTAACATGTAGCCTTCAAAGTCAATAAGAGTGTTTGTGTCATGCAAAATTAGACTGAAATAGAAATGTGCATGAACTCGCTGAATTTTAACTTGATTCGCTTGCATAAAGCGCTTGCCATACTGCCACGCAGAATATATCGCACATATACGTGTTCTAGCGTTTTTAAGAATCAATAAATGCTGGATAATTCACACAGCAATATCTAGCCCTGTGGTAAGCTCTAAGCTCGTGTTTCTCTCAGAATATACCGAGGTTTGTAGAAAGCTCACAAAGTTCTACACACAGAAATTGCATATTGCATACACACATGAGACAGTGTGTTAATCGACTAAAAAGGAACCTATACAGTGATGGTGAAACACGTAGATATAGGAATTGATTAATATGGTAGATATAATTGGTTTTTACTTATATAATAACTTATTAAATTAATAAATAAATATTTATTCTACAAAGAATATATATAATATAGGTATTTATGTAATTAGTACTTATAGGGCTGCCATATTTATGGACATGATGATTATTGCAGATTAATTTATTGTACAAGATGTATCTTTATTATGAGTTTAAAGCGAAAAGCGTCAGAATTATTTAACCACTGTCTGCCCTTTTTATTCTAAGAACTATTTTTTTATGTTAATTAGCAACCTTCATAGGGTATCAGTTACGCTATTAACATTTTATTATTGTTTTTTTAATTCTTTAAACGTTAAAATGATTAACATTCAACGAGATAGGGGTATCATATTTGCAGTATAAAATACTAGGCTTTTTTAAATAACCTACAAATGAAAAATCCGTGGAGCAAACAAATTGGCAGGTATCCTGATTATCTGACCTTCTATTTCAAACTCATTTTGTAAGACACCATATACAATACACTCATGATAGAATCAGTTGGAGTAATTAAATTTAATAGATGCATTAAATAAATAAATGAATATTGTTGAACAATTCCCACAACAGCATCCTAGCCCCGTGGTAAGCTTGAAACAAAACTTTCCTTAGTTACCTACTATATGTATGAATTTGTATGTTATATTATGATGTCGTATGTTATGAATAAAAAGTCTATTGTATAGAGGAAAGTGTACAACGGTACTATGATCAACAAAAGTCATGACTAATGGGGGCGACGCGAAACACAAAGCCTTCAGAAGATTGCTGTATTCAATACATCTTCCGTAGTACTCATGATCATTTCACGCAACTAGATCATAATCTGTCAAGTAAACAAGAGCGAGTGCCATGTGGTGGCGGAATAAGAATAGTACCACCCTATTTCTAATGTTCTAATGTTGTGCACAGTCACTCAATAACCATGAATCTAGGTCGAATAAATCTAGGCATCAGGTAAATTCATATTGAGATAAACGGGCAATACACGAACCCTATTTACGTAGACTATTGATCAACCGTTTCGTCCCAGAACGTGGGACTTCTTCAGGATCAAGGACACTGCAAGGACACGGATCACGCCCGCTCGCCGGTCCGCAGTGCACTGCGGATCGGCGAGCAATTTTAATAATTTATAATTAAATAATTTATCAAACCACGACAGTTTTTATAAATTAATGCCAAATCATCTTTTTTTTACTTAGCCCGTTCTTTCCCACAGTTGGGCAAATCCCTTACTAACTGTCCAGCAATCTCTGGAATTATCTTAATTCACGCAAAATCTGCAAAAAGCTAATAATGCTTTCTCGCGAGCACAAAAATCGACAAACTTGATAGCACTTCACATGTTCCGTAATTAAGAGTTCAAAGTGGACTCTCATCAAAACTTAGGATGTTTTGGCTGAGCTCCAAAAAGTTTAATCGTCAGCTCAAGCCCGAATGAGTACTTAAGTTTTCTCCCGGGTTAACTTAACGTGGCATAGTCCGCTTGTAAATAGCAATTACGCTTGATAAAGTTGATTAACTTTTATAAAGACACGTAGTGTAGTTAGCGACGTGATTGCGTAAGAAGGTATGTAAGTTATGTCTTTTTTATGTAAAACTAGATTTCCGCCCCGCGGCTTCTCCCGCTGTTTTGATTGCGATTTTCCCGCTGTAAAATGTATCTATGTTCTAAGCTATCTCTCCATTTAATTTCAGCCAAATCGTCTAGCCGTTCTTATAATATATAAAGATAATGAATACAACCCATATTACATATAGGTTTTATAAAAAAACATTTTTTTATAATGCGGAAAAAGTTGCGGAGCAGAACGATAGTACTTCATAATTTTCAGAATCTCTGATATCTTGATAAACGATGGAATTAAACAGTAGCTACGTAAAACTTCTTGTCGTGAATAAGTCATGTTTAAATTATGGAAAACGTATTTCCAGCCTGCTACTGCGCACTTCGTGATAATGTTCTGTTGACAGACTTAATCATATCTCGGCTTTCATCAGAGAAATGTAAAGGGAGCGCACATATAACTGCGCAAACTAACTAAAGTAGGAAGGACAATCTTGATATTTGTTTACTAAACAGATTCCAACTGCGATGCATGTGTGATAGTTACATTATGTTTACTTTTTAAACTTTACAGCTCAAACAATACTAGTTGATACCCACAGATGCTGTTTGGAATTCAATGTTATTCGACGTAAGCGTTACCTTAACGTGTGTATTAAAATTATTATGAGGAAATGGGGTCCGACAAATAACAAAAGTGTCTATAAAACTACCTAGGGTAAAATAGTAATTAAATAATGCCGGACAATTTATACAGCAACAACTTATAAACTCGTGAAATAGATTACCTTTGTAACAATAACATTAAAAAAACAAAACAAAATGCATTTTAAAGCTATTTTAAGTTATAAAAAATCTATCAAACAGAAATACATTTTTAAAGCCATTCTAAGTTAAAATTAAAATTTTAAATTTCTATGAAACATAGAGCACCTAATTTGAAGAAATTTTATCCAAACTATCAGTGTAAACATAACACTTAAAATAAGAGTTAATCAATCACCACAAGTAGTTATCATGAAAGCGAAAGATTTTTTTTTTCTCCCACACCAATAAAACACAAGAACGTTGCCCTCAAATGAAGACAACAAACCAAGGGTCGATATCCTATGGAAAACTGGTAGCGGTAAACACGTCACACAAATTCAGGACAGGAAAAAATTAAGAGAAACATAGAAACAATTTATCGGAATTGACGATAAACAGATACCCACGATAATGAAATTTATGAGTGTAAGAGGAAGTCTAAACAATTCGAAGAAAATATAAAATGCGATAAAACAGCAACGCGATGCGACATTATAAGTAAAATGTATTGATTTGTGTGAATTTTTTTAATAGCTTTTTGTTATTCTTAGGGAGATTTTTAAGATTGTTTATATTATAAAACGTCATGTTAAAATATACTATTAGTCAACCATGAACAATAGCACCTCTGCTAACACAACGTTATCTTGACAAGTTTGCTCATTTCGCCGTGTCATGGAACAAATATTGCTTCCAAGAATTTTGTTAGCTTTATCTTTGAAAATAGAATAGGCCTGGTTACCATATCATAACAAACTTCAATAGGAAAAGGCCAATAGGGTATATGTTACACTCAATGTACATCTAGAGAGTCCATCAATATACGCTAGGTAAGTACGTACTTATTTGTGAAGTTTATCATAATTTTAGAATATTAATAGAATAACATAAATAAGGGCCAAAAAGGTACAATTAGGGAGAAAATAAAGAAAGGAAAAAAGAAAGGAGAAATAGATTTTAGTATGACAAATAAGGCAATAAAGAAGGTAAACGCTCTATAAACATAATTAGATGATTTATATCTATGAATCACTGTATATAGAACATTTACAATGCGAAGGTAAACATATCGTGATAATTCGTGATCTTACAAAGCAATGGCAATGAATGACGCAAATCAGAAGAGAACTGCTTACTTCGACTTGAATCCGAAAATCCGCATGTCTGGTTTTGATCAATCACATTTCACAAACATTTACAATGGTACCACTCAAGCAAACATTATATTACAATCAACTGATTTCAATTTTCCAAAATGAATGATTAATATCAATGCCAATATTAACGATAAGGAGAACTGATTGATAAAATGTGATAGGTGTGAAGTAAAAGTGGTTATTGAAGTTAATTATTTGAAACATATTTTGTGTTTCGGATTCTCTGATTGAAGAGCGAAAGTTACGTTGAGTAAACTGAAATTCTAAGGAGTATTGCTTGTGTGAGCAATACTTTGAGGAACAAGCAATACTGCTAGAGTTTTTGTTTGTGTAGAACCAGCAGGCGCGTTAGCGGGCGCGGGCGAGGCGACGATGTAATTAATGTATTTTAGTACGTGAACACTTACACGTTGTTTATTTGTTATGACTGCGGCTGTGAGTCAACGTAATTGCTCTATAATATGGAAAATAAACTAGACTATACATACTCGTAGATGCCATATCAGAAAGAGTCTAGGAAATTTCTTCGTTACCAAATGAACAATCGACACTCGGGGTATTCTGAGTGGATATCCCGATTGAGATAATGTAACAGTGTGATGGAACACAGCGGCAGGCTTCAGGCCTGTGCATCGTCGTTTCGAGAGGTGTCCGGTGGCGCCGGCGTCAATCATTCAATTACTGTGCACTTCTCGCTACATCCTATAAACGTACTCTATTTGAAGATCACTCGAACACCGTTTCAAATTGTGCAATCGACGAATGCGCATTAATGTTAGTATCCGTTCATGCTATCATCCTGTCACGATGCATCGCTCATTCTAGAAGCCGGTGACTTAACTCTCTACTTTGTAACAAACCTAAGAAGGGTATTCGAGGAAACTGAATTGTTGGAACAAGCCGTATCAAAATCAGCAAAATCGTTGTTTTCTGAAGTCCCTTAGGAAATCGATGATTGGGTCACCATAGTTTGTAAGCTTCGCTTCGCGTGGCTCATCCCTAAATGTAATAGAGCAAGAAAGAAGTGAGACCCTTTCGGACTTTCACTTTATTTACTAACCTAATAAAACCTTTTTCTTATCGTAGAACTCGGTTACCTAACGATATTAGGTAGTAGTATAAGTGGGCACCAAGTTGAGTTTGAAAATAATGATGAACTCAGGCTGTTCTGAGTTGACACATAGGTACCACAATGGTTAATGACGTGATATAACAAATAGTACTGAATAAAGAAAATTTCTTATCATAACATACAAGAACATAAACATTAAAACATGATCTCAGCCATTCGTCCTGTAATAAACCTATTTGAAATTTACATGTTAATACAAAAAGGGAAAATGTTCATGGATGTGCCTAGAACGTTAGTTTGTGAAATTGATTTGCACGGTCTAAGAGACGGACAATGGACATGGTTTTGTGAGCTGCGGACCGCGTGACGAGTGCGATACGGCCATTGTGGGGCGACCTCGTGCAGTCACGACACCTGTAAACTGAAAACTCCATGCCTTTACATTCCGCTTGAACTAGCAGCGACATCGCATACAAATATCTGAATGATCGAATGTGCAAGATGATATCGCTAACAATAAACAATGCATGACCTCGATGCGCACGACAGCGCGTGACACTCGCATCTTAGGCTTTAGATACGGGAAGACCCGTATTACCTGTGCTAAAACACGATATTTTCAGCTTTCATTCATTCACAAATCGATCCGTACTTGAAGCGCATTTTTAAAAAGGCCAACGCAAATAGCTACACGCTAGGCATAAGAGAGCGGAGAATCACCTAACCGCGAACACACCCTTCGGAAGGTTCAGAATAGATAGCACAAAAGGAAACAATGACTCTGTGATCCGTCCACCACCCACCCCATCCCTCGACCCTCAGCGTGTCGCCTTAACGTTTAATATCGGCCAAGGACGCCGCGCGACATGCATAACGGAAGAGCTGGTTGCCTCGCCTGCAACAAACCAGCGGATATGAGAGACGCGAATAAATTAACCCGGTACATAACTGGGTCGCTGCTATGCCCTATTATACGGATGCTAATGAAACTGAGACTGTATACGGAGGAGCATCTAGTCCGCTCAAGGAAAGTTTTATTTTTCTTTCAGCTAAAGTTTGAATATTAAATACCTTCTTAAAATTTAACATGAACATGGTTATTTCTCGTTATAAAACTAGTTTCTATGTTCTATGGATACTAGAAAGGTATACAAGTTTCATGTATACGAGTTGCAATGACAACAGTTAGCTATGTACTAACTACATTTGGATCCTCCAAATTATTGAATGGCATCAGGAGAATCAGAACAGAATACCATTGTCATAACAAAAACCCTTTATATATATCAACCGCACTAACGGATAATGATTTATGGTAGGTATATTATTAGAGCACAGGTGTCACAATTTAATTATCATGATAAAACTAAGTATTTTAATAATTATAAATATTTTAGAAATAACTAAGTATTTTATTTTAGCGTGAATTTTACTCTTCAATCATATTTCACACGCACGTGTATGTAGTTTCATTAATTTAAATACCCTAGGCGCGCGTCACAACATAGTAACAAGACACCGCCCAATCTTAATCTGCCACGCTCAAGTAAACCCAAATATTATCGCTACTCCTCAATTAAAGCGCTTTAATTAAATTACGTTATAAAGGAGAACGGCAAACAAGCGAGATTTAGTTTGGAAGGCCAGCTCGCGGAGGCTGCGGAGTGGAGATAAGGACCCTGTACACGGAGGTTGAGGTAATGTACACAACCGAGATAGGGAACGTTGCACAACGCAAATATTTGCGGCGCGTCCGCCAGCCAACATGCCGGGGAACATACATGCCCAAAAGCACGTTATGTATTCTACGGTTAACTAAAGAACTGCATCGAATACGGGATCGATCTACATCTCTTAATCTGAATCTTAAAATCTCTACTCGGTAATGTCAGAAACAGTAATTTTACAGATTAGGTAATGTCAGAAACAGTAAGTGTGCGAAGTAAAATGTTTGTCAAAAAGCGGGTAATCCTATCACAGTTGCATTCGTACAAATTGCACAACCCGGCTGGTAACAAATTGAATTCCCCGTGACGAGACGGCACCGGCAGAGCTCTCCCTGCCACTTCAAATTGAATGCCGCTCGCCGACTGAAAACTCATTTTAAAACATTTTTCCTCGACGTGCAAACTGTCAGAAACTAGAATTTGTACCCAGCCTTGTAGAAAAGTTAAGTGCCAATCAAGCAAAAGTTGGCCTGCCTAGAAACATTTCGCAAAATTATAAATGACCAGCGGTTTCTGAGATTAGCGCGTTCAAACAAATAAAGAAGCAATCAAACAAACTCTTTAGCTTTATAATATTAGTATAGATTAGAGATTCAAATTTAGTCCGAGCGTTTTTTTGAGAGTGAGAGGCACAGTGTTCCTATAAAAGTTTACAAAACTCAATAATGAATCAACTCCCCCATAACATTATTTTATAATAAACAAATGAATTATGTATCTGTTACGGCTAATACCCGAAGTGCGGCTACACCTAGTTCTAACCGGCTAAAACTAGGTGTAGCCACTGACTGTTGGTTAAACCTAGTATTAGCCGATTGTTTTCGGGTAAAACTAGGTGTAGCCTTCATCATGCCGGCTACAACTAGGTCCAGCCATTCCCTGTTGGATAAAACTAGGTCTATCCGATATCACTCCGGTTAGAACTAGGTCCAGACAATCCCTGTTGGATAAAACTTGTTGTTCTGATTAATAGTTTATGTTACTTTATAAAAGTGTGATTTATAATTAAAATAACATTCTTTAAATATGTAACTACTTATTGTCTGTTGTTAAAAAAATGTTCTTGATTGTTCCTATTATATTAAAAATTGCATGCTATCGGCAGAGCTTTTTTAGATATTAAAAAACATCCAATAAAAAGAAACGAAGAGAGTTTTTTTATTCTTATAAATCTCATTGTAATAATTAACACAAATTATTAGGAGTGCAATTTTTAATATAATAGGAACAACCAGGAATATTTTTTTAACAACAGAGAATAATTAGTTGCATATTATAATTCAAAGAATGTTATTTTAATTATAAATCACACTTTAATAAAGTAACATAAACTATTTATTAGAATAATAACAAGTTTTATCCAACAGGGATTGTCTGGACCTAGTTCTACCCGGAGTGATATCGGATAGACCTAGTTTTATCCAACAGGGAATGGCTGGACCTAGTTGTAGCCGGCATGATAAAGGCTACACCTAGTTTTACCCGAAAACAATCGGCTAATACTAGGTTTAACCAACAGCCAGTGGCTACACCTAGTTTTAGCCGGTTAGAACTAGGTGTAGCCGCACTTCGGGTATTAGCCGTAACATATCTAACAAATCGATCCGTCAATAACCAAATGCCATATGGCCATATTTTTAATCATATTGGCATAGATGATTAAAAATATAAGTAGATAATAAAAACGAGGATGTATTAAGAACGAGCAACCACACGCAATAACATTTATCAAAATAATAACACACATCATGTTTGATTTAAGAGTAATATTCATTTAAAGTGATGCCAAGGAATATATTATTTTAATAAGAGTATTAACGATAATATTTACAGTTATTTCGACAGTGATGATGATTTAAGATATTTAAATAAGAAATAAAGTTTCTATAAATAAATAAAGCCATGCTTTCATATCTAAAGCAAGCTTCAATCAAAACCTGTAATGAAAATTCACATCCAGCTTCCTGTATATCTAATAGATCAAACATTGAAATCGTATTCAGTTGCAGATACGATAGTTATAACTGAGATATCAAATATTTGTTGTGGTAGAGTTCGATTTCAATGATTGCTCTTGAAGAATTGAAAGATGAAACTCACTGCCAGTGGAAGGGTCCAGTAATGCCTTCTCTGAGTCTATCTTTGAGAGAGCGTTGGCGCGAAGGCCCCGGGCCCGGGGGCAGCATGCCCGCACCCGGCGGCACGGGGGGCGCGGGGGGCGGGGCGCGCGCCGGCGACGACATCACACCGGGGGCCTACCCGCGCCTTCACATCACACCACACCTCCGATCCACTACAAACGTCCACTGCAACACAATAGAGACCAAAGCCACATAAATAAGCGAAGCGTGTGCAAAACAATAAATAAAATAAAGTCACAAAAAGCATTGCTTTATCGCTAGTGCAAGGATTTCTACCGGCTTAGAGCGTAATGAGAATGAAAGGTTTCGTGAGAAGTGCATAGCGTTAACCAACCGCAAACTGAACAGAAAACATCCAGCGCCTTATTTCATAGTACCTACAGCAATAACCAGTGATAGTTTTCATGTTTTCATCAGGCGCAAATCATTATCTTGATGAATTATCTTCATTTAAGTTAAGTAATATATATTTTTTAAATCTGCCTATCAGGTGTAGTCTTGTAGTTAGAGTCTTTAGAATATAAAATTACAGTTTACATTGTTATCTTAACTCTTTTGTATTTAATCCTAAGAAAAGCTGCTAGTTTTACTTATATTGTAAAATAAATAACTTTGATCGTTTTTAGCATCATGAAAGTAATAACGACTCTGATAATATCAAAATAGACAACGGGATCAAAGTGTCTTATTTAATAGCTTATTAAAACTTGTAACAGGTTACCATAGTAGTAGTTAATAGGCAAGAATAATTATAAACGTCATATTAAGTAATTATATTGGTATTTTATTTTTATTACAGTAATTAGAATGCCTGGAACCATTATGTACTTGAATGGAAATGTCGTTGCAATAGATAAATAGAGAATTGCACCTATTTTCCAATCACCAATACCAATCACGTGATCGCTTGTTTCTTTAAACCAGATAGTACCTACGGCTAATCAAATCAATGCGTTCGCTGTGTATCCATATTGAAAACAATAAACTACATTTCTTAATACATTACCTTTCATAGCATACTTGAACATTCAGAAACAAGAATATTATATCTGTCTATGCTGTAGCAATAGAGGCCAATGCTCCCTTCTTCAATATGCTATGATTATGCGAGTTGAAAATTGCATGACGTTGAAATTTAATATCAAAGCGTAATACTGCTTTAAATATAATAACTTCGAACTTATGCATGCAACAAAGGTCTCGAAGTTGAACATAGGAAGGAATGTTAAGTATAAGCGCATATTAACAAGCCTTATCTACCTGTATGTTGCCAGTTTTCCGGAAGCGTGAGCAACATAATTTAAGCTCTAAATGTGACGTTTTCTCTCAAAAGGGAGGCCCTTTTACTCAACAAGTCATGCTACATTTCATTTTACGAGTTCTTTCTTTATTTTCGTAAGGCACTAGAATACCACTCTACCCGCTCCATGTTTCCTTTGATTCAGGCTCAAGTCGCGCGTAGCAGTGACCTTCCCAAAATTTTGCGAATCGATGTTAACGTAAGAGATTTTTAACCTTGACCTAATTTGCATGCTACTTTTACGATCATAAATAACAACAAGACAAACATGTGAGCTAAGACGGCTGAACTAACAGTACTTAGCGTTTTTATAAGGTCAAGTTTGTTGTAAGTTGTAAGTAACAGAGATTTGAGTGGTGTTGGGTACAGTTTCGGTGCGAATACACCGAGGCGAGGAGGGCGATAGAGGCGAAAGCGGCATCGTATCGATCGGCCCTAACCATCGCCCCGCGCGCCTTGCGCCCGCTCTGTCCCAGCTCACCTTACGTAAGTCCAGCTGATCGCACCCACCCGGTAACCTTGGCAACGAGCCTACACGCACTCCTGCCTGGCTTCCGCCAATATATCACAGGGTCTTCTCAACCATGGATTTATCAAGAGA
The DNA here is from genome assembly GCA_963691955.1 of Chloroclystis v-ata. NCBI lineage: Eukaryota > Metazoa > Arthropoda > Insecta > Lepidoptera > Geometridae > Chloroclystis > Chloroclystis v-ata. The sequence continues at coordinate 13,412,648 of OY829905.1, forward strand.
ATTTGCTTGACAGTAGAACCCACAATAATTAAGAATTGTGAAGGGATTGATGTACCAGAAGCAAATAAGTCCAGTCAATTTATACATAAAAATGAGGGTGAAGTTACATAAAGTCCCAACAAGCTGGATTTCTGTGAAATTGTTCAAATCATAATTATAAACAATGTCTAAAAGATCCCCATCATTCCACGTTAAGGAAAAAGTTTTATTCAAGGTTAAATGTCAAAAAATTTAGTTTTTCGCGATTTTCAGCAAAACGGTAAGTTTTATCATAAAAGTACCTAGGACAAAATTGTAGATCATGAAATTATCTATCAAAATGTATCAACACTTTTTTCTTACAAGCCACCGTTTCTGAGATATAACGGTTCAAAAAGTTATAAAAGTTGGCATGCACAAATTGTCAAGTTCCCGATAAGACGATGTGGTCGCTCAGCGACAAAGCCTTTTTCTTGTAATTAAATAAAAAAAATAAAAAAAAATTGTCAAGGCCGGTCGTGCTCTAATATTGAATCACAAACAACGAAGGATTCGTTTCGTTCCGACAAAGTATCATGCGATACATCGCTATTGACGCAATTTAATAACTTTTTGAACCTTTCATTTCATTTTGTAAACAATTTTTATAACTTTTTGAACCGTTATATCTCAGAAACGGTGGCTTGTAAGAAAAAAGTGTTGATACATTTTGATAGATAATTTCATGATCTACAATTTTGTCCTAGGTACTTTTATGATAAAACTTACCGTTTTGCTGAAAATCGCGAAAAACTAATTTTTTTGACATTTAACCTTGAATAAAACTTTTTCCTTAACGTGGAATGATGGGGATCTTTTAGACATTGTTTATAATTATGATTTGAACAATTTCACAGAAATCCAGCTTGTTGGGACTTTATGTAACTTGAAATGTTTAAATTGACTGGGCGATGTCGTCTTAAGTTTCATACAGTAATAAACCTTAAAGTTCCATGCAGTAGTAAACGTTTAGCTAACAATTCCCAGAGTAGCTCTGCTCTTATTCAGGTAGACATTTAAAACTTTTTCCACAAAGGAATTATTATCGTGAAACTTGACCCAACTCGATTTCGTTGACCTTATTCCCGGCGGAGCGGCTCCGGAACACCTGTCTTCTACTCTTCGACAACGACATGTTCATTTCCTCGAACAGACCGATCGAATGGGAATTCTAGTGATGTTGAAATGTGACATAAATGTCAATAACGCGATGGACATTATATTGATGACTGTAGTAAGATAATTTAACTTTGTTTATCTTTTCCATACTCCCTCCATTCGATTCCCAATTTAAAAATAGGCTATTATCTCTGTAAACAGAGTTATCACTCGTTTGTATTGTAATAATAAATTTTCCCTTCTTACCGGTTGTCACAACTCTAATTTGTAGTGCAACACTAGTACATAAGTTGTCTGTGGTAACTTCCTTCTTCTTGTCTATGAACTCAATAAAGTCACAACGTAATATTAACTTCCAGTTTTATTTATCTACATTATACCTAAATTACATCAGGTTATGGGCCCAGACCCACCAGATTCTTCCAAAAAGTGATAAATAAAAAGATAGTAAAGTCAATACAAATTGGACAAAAGTTTTCTTTCAGCAGTGGTACAATACATAACCTAAAAAGTTACAGCGTGGACGTACCTATTGAAAGCATCTTCATCAGTATAATAAAATGTCTTCGAACAATACGATGGCATTAGTAGAAAGGCTGACCGGAAGAGATAATTATCCCACCTGGAGATTTGCGATGCAAACATTCCTTGAACTTGAAGATTTATGGCATTGCGTCATACGTGAGCCGGGTACAGAAGTTGATCGGAAAAATGACATTAAAGCAAAATCAAAAATCATTTTATCTGTCGACCCCATAAACTACATCCACATTCAGGAATCCAAAAGTGCCAAGGAAGTATGGGACAATTTAGCTAAAGCTTTTGATGACAAAGGGCTGACTCGTCGAGTTGGTCTGTTACGTGAGCTCATTACGACGACTTTAGAAGCGTGCCAAAATATTGAAGATTATGTAAACAAAATAATGACAAATGCGCATAAACTCAGAAACATTGGATTCATTGTAAATGATGAATGGTTGGGGACCTTACTGCTGGCCGGATTACCCGACATGTATCAACCAATGTTAATGGCACTAGAAAGCTCAGGTTTGGCTATAACAGCTGATGGTATCAAAACTAAGTTACTTCAAGATGTGAAAACATCTGAAACAGCTGCATTATATGTTAACAGAAATAAAATTAACCCGCAGAATGCCAGACAAGCTTCAGATAAATCAAAACAACCTAACAAAGGTCCGAGATGTTTTGTTTGTAATAAATATGGACACATAAGCAAGTTTTGTAGAAATAAGAAGAAAGAAAATAACTTAAATGAGAACTCAGGCTATGTGGCTGTATTTTCTGTATCAAACAGCAATGAAAGTGGCTGGTATGTAGACTCAGGAGCATCAATGCATCTCACAATGCACGGTGACTGGCTTTATGATCACATATCACCCCCGGTGAATTCTATTAAAGTAGCTGATGATAAGAAACTACTTGTAAAAGCATGTGGAAAAGTGAATTTAAAAGTTAGAAACAAGAATGGCAGAATAGACACAATTGTTGTAAACAATGTTCTGTATGTCCCCGAACTGGCCACAAATCTTCTTTCTGTGAGCCAGATGATAAAGAATAACTGCCAAGTACAATTCACTAAAGATGGTTGCAAAATATTCAACAAGAACAACATCCAAGTGGCCGATGCAAAGCTCACAAATAATATGTACCGGCTTAACACATACAGTGATTCAGCATACATATCAGAAACTGTGAATGATGGTTTTATATGGCATCAGAGGATGGCACACTTGAATTTTGAAGACCTTAAGAAACTTTCAGAAAGTACAGGAATTAAAATGGAAAATAATGACAAAATAGTATGTATATCATGCCTGGAAGGGAAGCAGCCAAGAAATCCTTTTCCTTCAGATGGTTCCAGAGCAAAAGCCTTGCTAGAACTTGTTCACTCCGATGTCTGTGGCCCCATGGAGGTCCAGTCTCTGGGAGGAGCACATTACTTTGTCACTTTCATTGATGACTTTTCCAGGAAAGTATTCATTTATTTAATAAAGAATAAATCAGATGTTTTTTGAAAAATTTAAAGAATTTAAAGCACTAGTTGAAAAGCAACTTAATTCATCAATACGTACTCTTCGCACAGACAATGGTAGAGAATATCTCAGTAATGAATTCAAATCGTTCTTAAGAAAATGTGGAATAAATCATCAAACATCCACACCTTACACACCCCAGCAAAATGGCCTAGCAGAACGTATGAATCGAACAATACTAGAAAGAGCTCGTTGTATGTTAATAAATGCTAAATTACAGAAGCAGTATTGGGCCGAAGCAGTCTCCACAGCTGCATACATTACCAACCGATGCCCAACTAGAGTGCTAGCATTTAAATCTGCTGAAGAGATCTGGACAGGAGAAAAGCCAAATATAAGTCACTTGAAAATCTTTGGATGTGAAGCAATGGTTCATGTACCTAAACAAAAACACAAGAAATGGGATGCAAAGGCAACAAAGATGATATTCGTTGGTTACAGCGAACAGACCAAGGGCTACAGGTTCTATAATCCAGCAACACAGCAGGTGTTGATGAGTAGAGATGTCATATTCTTAGAAAATTCAGTAGTAAGAAAGTTCACTAAACTACCACTCTCAGAAAATGTAATTAGTCAAAATGAATCCTTCAATAGTGAATCTAAGTTAGAATCATCTGAGCAGAATGAAACTTCTGATGATTCTTATCACTCCGATGAGGGATCCATGTATGAACCAGAGAAAACAATAGAGTTAACAGAGATAACAAGAAACAATATAACAACAAGATCTAAAACGAAAATGAATAAAGATTATGAAACTTATTTCTGTAAAGAAAATATCTCAGATGAGCAGGATACCCCTCAGACATACAGTGAAGCTGTTTCTTCAGATAATGTCAATGCAACAAAATGGAAGCAGTCTATCAATGATGAGCTGTCAGCACACTCAAAGAACAAGACTTGGGAAATAGTAGATAAAACACCAGGAATGCGGGTAATTGGTTGCAAATGGGTTTTTAAAATCAAAGAATTACCATCCGGCCTGCTATATAAGTCAAGATTATGTGCCAAAGGCTATTCACAGACACAGGGTGTAGATTACTCTGAAACTTTTGCACCAACAGTAAGGTATGACTCCGTTAGGGTTTTGCTTTCAGAGGCTGCTCAGTACAACTATGAAATGGTTCAGTTTGATATTAAAACAGCATTCTTATATGGAGACATAAAGGAACATATATTTATGACACCACCAAAAGGTATGGAAGTATTGCCTTATCAGGTATGTAAGCTCAATCGTTCTCTTTATGGTCTCAAGCAAGCCCCTAGGTGCTGGAATCAAAAATTTGATAGTTTACTTAAAAAGTTTGGTTTTAAAAGTAGTCATGCAGATAAATGTGTTTACACTGGCAATGTAAACAAAACTCAAGTATATCTACTGCTCTATGTTGATGATGGGCTTATCCTTACAAGCTCAAAATGTTCATTAGAAATAGTCTTGTCCGAGCTAAGCAAGAATTTTGAAATAAAACACTGTGAACCAAAGAACTTTGTTGGTTTACAGATAGAGAAATCAATAGGATCTATTTTCATTCACCAAACAAACTACATTGAGAAATTATTGTGTAAATTTAATATGCAGAATGCTAATTGTAATGCAATTCCAGTAGACCCTAATACCACATTGGAGAAAAGTTTGTCAACACCAGAGAAAAATATTCCATACAGAGAAGCGGTTGGCTCTCTAATGCACCTGGCCATAGTAAGTAGACCGGATATTGTATATGCAATCAGTCTGGTGAGCAGATACCTCAATAGTTATGATAATACACATTGGAATGCAGTCAAGAAGATCATGAAGTACTTGAAAGAGACAAAAAGCTATGGGTTGCTTTATATGTCATCACAAAACAACAATCTAGAGGGATACAGTGATGCAGACTATGCTAAGGACACATGTACACGGAGGTCTCTCACAGGATATACTTTCATAAAGAATGGAGCTGCAATCACATGGGCAACACAACATCAACAGAGTGTCGCTTTATCCACAACAGAGGCAGAGTTAATGGCAGCTTGTGCTGCAACAAAAGAGGCGATGTGGTTAAAACAATTGTTAATAGACATTAATGCTTATAATCAAGAATCAGTGACAGTGCATATAGATAATCAAAGTGCAATTTGTTTAATTAAAAATGTAGACTATCATAAACGTTGCAAACACATAGATGTGAAATATAACTTTATTAAAGAAAAGTTTGCAAATAGAGATATAGATTTAAAGTATGTATGTAGCAAAGAGCAATATGCTGATATCTTTACAAAGGCATTGCCTAAGGATAAATTTAAATACTTAAGAAATAAGTTAGGATTGTGTGAACTTAAATAGTGTATAATTTTAACTTAGTAATCTGAACTTAAGTAATGTATAGTGTAATTGTAACTTAGTATTTTGAACTTAACTAAGTTTTGTCAGTAAAGTTTTTTTGGGTAAGAGGTTACTTTTTAAACATACTGTGTTTCACTGTACTGTAGTGTTGATATTATTTTGATATTATGTAAAAGAAGGGTTTCAATTTGGTAAGAGTATTGTAATAATAAATTTTCCCTTCTTACCGGTTGTCACAACTCTAATTTGTAGTGCAACACTAGTACATAAGTTGTCTGTGGTAACTTCCTTCTTCTTGTCTATGAACTCAATAAAGTCACAACGTAATATTAACTTCCAGTTTTATTTATCTACATTATACCTAAATTACATCAGTTTGAAACATACTTATGGTAAGAAAATAAAATAAAAACACAAAATATCTTTTTAAGTATTTGTATCTACGAGTAAATAGGGTCAGGTCAGGAGCTGAGATTAGACTCTCTAGTTTCGTCTTTAGAGTTTCTAATTCTTTAGATTTTCGATACTACTGTATTTACTAACGAAATAACGAAAAAGCTAAAAGACGATAATAGTACTTTAAAATCAAACGACATTTCTTTGAAATAGCAACAACAATTCCGTGACTAACAAGAGTTGTGGACTTGTGGCCGAGCACAAAAACCATTAGAGTTTATCGACTATCGACCGACGACAAGGAAAATAAATAATACAAGAGGCGAGAGAACAGTACGTTGAAGTCGGCAGAACTTGATGATGCCCGTATTCCGTATCACCGAGAGCCGGTTCCGGAGCGGTCCGGAAGCTCGCGGGAGAGCAACTCTAGAACAAAAACTCCGACCCAATGTAGATAATTTGCGCTACAGACTGCATAATAGTAGAATAACAATAACTTTAGGAAGATGTTTTTTAAGCTGTCTTAAATAAAATAATTTTATTTTGTTTATTTATTTATTTATTTTATTTAAGCATCTATTAAAATTTGTTAGTACCCATAAAAGATAATGTTAATATTAGCCGACTGCGCCAGGCGGAGGATGTTTGATTACAATTATAAAACAAAATGTTGATGAGTTAAAATACTTTTGCAACTGTCTTTATAATATTGTTCTAATAATATATTTGCTATAGTTTGCTATTGTAAGCGTGGTGATTATACCAAATACCACAGAAGACTAATAATGAGTTTTATTGGGGAGACGCACAACAGTGGGATTATTAAGGGGTTATTATGATGATGATATTTGTCATTGTATATATAAGTATTCGTCTTTCTTTACGCAAATCCCTAACAAGAGAATCTTTATAGGTGAAACTTTTAAGGTTTATGAGTTTTGGTACGAAAGTAAACGCTAAGAAAGTAACTTGGGAAATCACATCCGAAGTTCAGATGTGGGGTCAAAATTTTGTTGATAAAATTATTTATCACAAGTTCACAACTTTTGTACATACTATGTATGAGTTACAGGAGGTAAGTTTTGAAATGACCACTTACAAATGACTTATTTTATTATGTTTATATTTTATTATATTATGCCCCCTTACAATAACTTATTTTCAAGAAAAAACATGAAACGCGTGAAAATTCGAGACTGAGACAAGAAAGTTTGATTATCAGCGAACGGCTTTAAAAAATACCGCGCTAAGATTTTAATAACTATGTTACCGCGGAAAGATATACCGCGGGCAAAGCCGCGCATAACAGTTGATAATATTTACAATGAAAAGAGTCAAAGTTCAGTATTCATTCACTGATAAAAATATCAGCAGCGCAGCGTTACTAGGCAGTCTAAGTAGCTAGGTCCCTATTATAGTCCGGGATCCGTAGTACATTGGAATCATGTGATTACTAACAAGCTAATTTTTCGTGAGTAGCTTAATTTTAATGAGACGCCCAAAAATATCCTATACTCAACTTTTGATTGTGGTAGCTAACAGAGATATCGAGGATTAAATATGTCGATTTGATGATCCAAAAAAATTGATAAGTAACCGGTTGTTTTTTAGTTATATCGTAAGATAATGATCTAAATTATATGAAAAAATATTTGTCCTACAAAACCTATGGTTTGATCAAAGAGTCCCCCATTTCCAAAATGTATCGAAAACGAGGTCAAAATAAATGATTACTAACCAGCTGATTTTTTGTTGTATACTTAATTAATATTTATAAAATCTAACGGACATATTGTCCGACAAATTTCGTGGTACGTTATCCCGGTCCTACGGTCCAAAGTTGTAGTACACATCCTCGATGTAAAAATAATTACTATCAAGCTGAATTTTCGTGAATAGCTTCGTTTCGATGAGACGCCCAATAATATCCTATAGCCCACTTTTGATTGTGGTAGCTAACAGAGATATCAAGGATTAAATATGTCGATTTGATGATCCAAAAAAAATGATTACTAACCGGTTGTTTTTTAGTTATATCGTAAGATAATGATCTAAATTATATGAAAAAATATTTGTCCTACAAAACCTATGGTTTGATCAAAGAGTCCCCCATTTCCAAAATGTATCGAAAACGAGGTCACAATAGATTATTACCAACCAGTCATAATAACTTATTTTTAGGGTCCCATAACCAAATGGCAAAAACGGAACCTTTATAGATTCGTCATGTCTGTCCATCCGTCCGTCTGTCCGTCCGTCCGTATGTCACAGCCATTTTACTTCGAAACTATAAAAGCTAAACTGTTCAAATTGTTACGTAGATGTAGTGTGTGAACCGCACTAAGATTTTAAATAAAATATTTAAAAAATCCATATTACAATTACATTACAATCTTTTTTTACCTAGATAACTATAAAATAAAGTTATTTAAATTTAAAAAAATCACTATCTTATCCATAATCACAAAAAGAACTCTCTTTCGGAGGATCGAACTCGGTGACGCACAGTCACCAGTCAGTGACAGGAGTTCGATCCTTGCCATTACGCCAACTGAGTAGATGCGATAACAGACGAAATATGTCTTCGATATAATTACAAATTATATTTTATTGCGGGTGTGTTGTTACACTGACGCCGACTTAACTTTCTATGTTACAAATAGGCAAACTTAAAAATTACAATTCTTGTCGGACTAGCGATACCTACCTGTTTTTTTGTAGGACATTGTTACATTTGGGCAAGGAACACACTAACCTATTCAGTAATATTTTTGTCCTACAGTTACTAATGAGATAATTGGTCTTGTGGTATTAACAATGTCTAGGCGTAGGACCGGGATAACGTACCACGAAATTTGTCGGACAATATGTCCGTTAGATTTTATAAATATTAATTAAGTATACAACAAAAAATCAGCTGGTTAGTAATCATTTATTTTGACCTCGTTTTCGATACATTTTGGAAATGGGGGACTCTTTGATCAAACCATAGGTTTTGTAGGACAAATATTTTTTCATATAATTTAGATCATTATCTTACGATATAACTAAAAAACAACCGGTTACTTATCAATTTTTTTGGATCATCAAATCGACATATTTAATCCTCGATATCTCTGTTAGCTACCACAATCAAAAGTTGAGTATAGGATATTTTTGGGCGTCTCATTAAAATTAAGCTACTCACGAAAAATTAGCTTGTTAGTAATCACTTGATTCCAATGTACTACGGATCCCGGACTATTATATTTATGATTGGAAATGCACAATACAATGTATATGATGAGATAACTGAATAGGACTTAGGGTTACGTTACCCGTTTCGTTATCGGATCATTGGTAGATAGGGCGTATCGCAAATGCAACCCCAACGTCTCTGGATTAGGATATAGACTGATACTAGTTTTATCTCCAGAAATCCAAGTCTACAATATCATAACAAAAGAAAATTATTCCTATTCACAAATTTAATTTCCAAGGCAGTACAACTTCAAACAAATTCAATTGAAGTAATAAGTAAAGTTCGGGACAAGATAGCGGACACTTTGAGCGCGTAGTCAGTTAAATATTTGACTGGTGCCGCTCGATACAAACGACCTTGCGTTCGCACCGCGCGCACCGCCTGCTACCGAATGGCGCCCAGCGTGGTACGATCATCTGTTATTGTCAACAATTATTCTGAATAACCACAATAATTACCCAAGTCAACGACACTTTTCAATTATCCAAAGCAAGGGTTAGCATAATACTGTTAATAATATATTAGAAATTTTACATTAAAAAATCGATTTAATAATTTAATACTTTAAGTTTGTAATACACGAAAATTAATAAATAACCTACTCCATCGATACTAGATTAACTTCAACTAGATACAGATTTACAACATTAAATTGATCTAATTTAGTTGCTACACTATGCAAAACATCTGGCATACTCATATTTGCCTAAAATGGATAAATGCATGATATTGATTTGACACACAGTTCTATAAATCCTCGAACAGAGCCAATAATGTTGTTGATAATGATTGAATAGCTTAATATTGATGGACAATTGAATGGTCATGAATGATAGAGTGCAGACAAGCGTCTAATGTGGTCCATGCGTTTGCAACGAACCGAAGAAGTAGATCAGATATCATGTATGGAGATGCGCCGACGGTGGGATCACGGCATAGCACACGCGGGGAACCTCGCCGGCGTGGAGCGTGCGACTGAGGACTGGGCGACGGGGTGCGGCGCGGGGGGTGGGCGGCGCGCTCCGCTGGCGCCCAACGCGGGCTCGGCTCTCCCTCCTAGCGCCTCCTCCATATAATCACAAAACCGTTGCTCTACACTACACCGACCTACACCTATCCTATAAACGATATATCGGAAAACGACAGAAGCGTGTTAGAATACTGTTACGGATTAGGTTTATAATGATTATTCAAAACAAAATTATGTGCTTAGAAAAACGTTCAGTAGAGCTATATAAGGTAGCAGATAAGGCATTTTATCTTAATAGCTATCGGGACAAAATCGTTTGTTGTTCAAGTTATAAGGTGAATCGTAATTCAAAATAAAAAATCACTAAATAAATAAAAATCAGACGATTAAATTACTCAAATAAATACTTAGAAGGTTTGGTTCACGAAATTAGAAAATCGTATTTCCTTATAAAATGTAAGTAAGTAAAAGTAATTTCCTTCGTAAATAAACTCAATAGACACAGGTTAGAGGTTCTTCGAATTAAATTCGAGGTAGATTCGTGACTATCTGTGAATCGCTAGGGTCAAATTAGAGTTTAAACCTTGAGAATTCCTGGAGCGCAACGGAAGAAATTACACTTACCTTATACATATCGCGTGATCGTGCCAATAAATACAGTTTGAAGAAATATGTATTGAAGTCGTCTAACTAATTATTCCTTTCAATATTTACACGTAGGAATGAGTAGATAAGTTGCATTGAGGTTGGAACAATATATTTTTCAGCTTGCCATACTAGGTCGCATTCAGAATACTAGATGTGGGAAACAATGCAGGTGATAAATTGAACTGTCCACCTCTTGCCCAGGTTCTCATACTAGTTCTATTTCTGTTAAACAGTTTAAATTAACCACTGCAGAACGTAAAATTGTAATGGTATTATGATGACACGACTTTTCATGATAGTAAAGGCTCATTTTATAAGAACCGGAATTACTCATGTACTAACAAAGGAGTTAAAACACTCTGGACGTTTCGGCCACAATAAGAGCAGTCTCTCTCATGAGAGTATGATAACCGCGCGCTCCTCCTAATGACGTGATTAAAACGCGAGTAATTCCCGTTGTTTAAATGAATAGTGACCTGAGGAAAATTCTGAAAAGAATATATTAAAGGTTCGTTGAAGGCGTAATATGGTTAGTTATTATTCTTATGTTCCTATTCATCAACCAAAACGTAATTCTAGTAAGATTTTCAACCTATTTCTAGTAATAAAATCGCTGCGCGCAAATCAACGAGTACCAATAAACTATTGGTAATATCAAGAACGATAACCGTTCAGTTAGACGTAATTTTGCATCTAGGTATACAATATGAAACATTTCGTCCTCAAAGGCGGCCTTGGCCTGTTTAACAAGCAGGCAGTCGATGTAGAAAATTGGATATTACCAGTATAGCAGTTTAGGAGATTTTATTTACCACATGTGGCTTATATTCATATAAAATAAGAATACGTCAGGGCGTCGTTTGGATGTTGCCGTACCACAAAGTTACGTTTACGTTCCCCTGTTTACGTTCCCACGGCTGGGACACAGGGACTTCTCTCTTGACGAGAGAGATAAGACTTTGATTCACCACGCTGGTCAAGTGCTGCTTTTGTATCAACTTAAATTTTTGTCTGTATAACGACAAGAGTTAAAGACCTAGTAAATTATTTAATAAATGATATTCTTTATTCTTTAATTATGAGTAAACTGCTGGCGCCCAATTAAAAATAAATAACGATCTAAATGAAAATTTATAAGGTGATTAAATAATTATTGCTAAGTTTTCTGTCGTTATAAATTATACCATCCATCGAATAAAGAGTATACCTTCCTAAGGTACACCTCAAATAAAATGGATAGATGGGGTTCATAACTTACGTAGTTTTTAGTAATTTATTGAAACTAAATTAAAACAACATTGTTGTTATCATCCATCTATGAACTATAATACCCATATAGGACATAAATACAACAGACAAAGTGGTGTCTGTTCAAAACACAGAGATAACACAAAAGATAGTATATATGTATGTTATGTACCTATACCCTGTAATTTCAAAATGGAATAATGAAAATTATTACTTACTTAGACTATATTTAAAACGAAAACAATAAAAAGTAAGCATTGCTCATAAAATGAAATTCTGTTTTCACAAAATCATCCATCCATCTAGTTAGTGTACGTTTTACGCTGCGTTTGCCGACACGCGGTATTCGAGAAGTTTTTGCTATATTGGTCTTTCCTCTGCCAATTCAACGCTTGGCTTTGTCTGTGCCTTGTAGAGGAACAAGTATTCACAACAAACTCATCTCCTCACATCTAATAAAACCCGTTGTTAGACCCCGAAGTAGCTCTCTTCATAGGATTACAAGCGCCATTTACTTTTCTGGTTTAAAATATTTATTCTCAAAAGATTTACAAAAAAATAATCTCATGTTGTGTTTTATGGGCATATAGTGATGTACCTCATTTCAATGGTTTTGCTACAATTAGGGTTCTACAGTGTGATAGAGAAATATGCATAAATGGACTAGAGACCCTTAACCCTAAAACTCAATTTAAATATATTGTCGAGTTAGGTATTAGGTAGGTGTATCATCGGCCAACTAAAATATATACATTATGTATATATATATTTAAGGCATGGTATGTGTCTAATTATTATATAGTTGGTCCATAATTGGCTTTGGCATATAAACAACAAAATATTTTACTTACCCAATTATTTCGATACCACTTTGTAGAATGAGGAAATTAATTAAATTGTATATTCGTTTTTATAGAAAAGACCAAACACAGACGATTAATGAATCAACTAATATAGTGTCAAGTATTTGTTATTTTAATATTATGATTTATAGCAACAATAATATAAATAAACAATGAAATCCAGCTTTAACCAACTGACTACCACCATCTGTCAATAACAGAGTGAAAACAGATTACATACAAACATATGACAACTGATAACTGTGATAAAGATAACCTTTTATTTAAACTTTGATAAGACAAATCAGTTTTAAAAAACAAGATCCATATTTACAACATTAATATTAAAAGTTTACTACCAGCAACACTACTTCACCTGGGTTAAAATGGTTGTTAGGGAAAACCGGTATAAACTATGTATCTATAGGTAAATATAAAACATAGGGAAGACACTCACACAAATCATTAATACATAATGAAATGAACTAAAACTACGAAACGGATTTGATGTGGTATTTTAAATAAGTATAGTAATGCAAGAGGAAGGTTTATTATGTTCTAGCCAAATCACCGACGGATTCACTTGCGGTTTTTAAATAGTTACATAATAAATAGTTTATATAATAATGCTTAATAGCCTTCCTAGATAAATGTACTATCCAACACTGAAACAATGTTAATTGACCAGCAGTTCCAGAGATTTTAACAAACTCTTAAGCTTTAAAATATTACTAGAGACAAGTATAGAAGAGTATAGATAATTAGTTACCAGAGGTGCAGCCATGTATAATAAATAAAGTTAAAGTGGCTAAGTATTGGTGAAAGAATTACCCAATTCAGTTCTTAATCCAGAGATGAACCCTAAAATAACACACACATTTACACATACTTAAGTAGGTATAGATGTATTGGTTTATAGGGAAAATAATATTTTTAGTAGGTACTAAAAGTAATAACTACTCCAACACAAATTGTATGTAATAAATGCCTTTGTTGTAAAATTTAGTATGTTTTGTTCAACTAATAAAACCCATTTTAGATTCATATTTATGTTCTGATTCATTTGTACCCAAAACATAAGCCCTGATTTTTTATTTTTAGAGTTAAGAATTGGTTAGAAAAGTATGCATACAGAACTACAAAGAAGTCATTGTAGTATAAGTATATTGACCATACAGGTAACCACAACCTCTGCTGGTATCAAGTCAATGAAATTATGGTGACATCTATAAGGGCCAACAAAATTGGCACACACCTGGATAAGAATTGTACAGGACAAAGGAGCTAGCGATCTATAGGAGGTCTATTACCCAGCATTGGTAATAGGCTTCCTATAAGATTCCCCTGAGATGTGATATAGTTATCCCGGGTTGAGATGATGATGACTAACAACCTTAGTGATGATGATGAATGATGATCTACATGACCTGCAGGGTCTGACTCCCGCTGACAGACCAATGTATCTTTGGCAAGTTTCCTACTGTTTCTAGTCAGAGCATTTCCTATGAATAGTAAAATAATTGATATACAATATTCCTAATAAGTACATATAGGTATTCAGTAGGTAAATAGCTATTTCTATTATGTACATTATTATATTTATCTAACATGTATATGTTGTATTTATGTATATAAATACATGCTTATAGTTTAACCTTGAGGCAAAATGTTATATTGTGAAATTATTATAATTGTATTATGTACCTAAATTATAATAAGTATAAAGTACTGCAGTTTGGAGCCCAACAGTAAGTTGAAGAAGAGGTCAGCCACAGAATCGCTGGTTACCTACTCAACTTCTGGGAAGACTGGTGGCAAACTCCTCTAGACTGACACTGCTGGACAGCTAGGGGAGGCCTTTGCCCAACAGTGGGAAAGTACAGGCCCAGAAAAAAAAATAAGTATTAGCTGAATATGTTATATTGAATACCTACCTTACCTAGGCAATTCAGGCTACATTGATCTAGGATTTTTTTTATATACTTGGCGTTATTCAATCTACACCTCAAGCATATACTTAAAATCAATTTATGAATTGTGTTAACCATTTTCAATAATGTTATGCATTGAATGACTGCTATGAATAAATACATCTTAATAATAAGTAAATACTTACATACCGGTTGTTTGTTGAAGATTCCAAACTAGTTATTGGTTTTGTATTACGTATGTATCGTTATGTACCGACATGTACCTATAATAGTATATGTTAAAGGTAAATAAAGATATGGGTATCTAATATTTTACTTACATTTTAGTTTAGTTTCCCACGGAGATTTGAGATGGGAAAAGGCTATTTTCCAGCTATTGCGACGGTCGCATTGGAGAAACCGCAAACACTTAGTTCATATAAACTACTTTAACATACGAGTAACTGTTTAGGCTTAGATATTACGGCTTTACTGCCATAGTGCACTATCTAGACTTTACCGCACTGATTTTCTGTAAGCTATTTTCTTTTTTCAAATCAATATTAATGTGTTAAGGTTCATAAACGTTCACGCAAAGAAAGACGGCGACGAAATGTTATTAATTCTCAGATTCGCTATGGATAATAATAATAGTTTTTCATGACATTACCGCACAAGCACAAGAATTGTTTTTGTAATCAAATTCAATCACAACTTCACAAGACACGAATTATTTGAATAAGAAAAGGCGTTTCTACTTTTCTTATTTCCTTCATTCTTCGCGCATCTGTCATTTTTCTGAATACAATCAATCGGAATCGCAGAAACAAAACAACAAAATATTATAACAAACATGCATGCTAACGCCATCTATCAAAAGATTACATGAAGTTATTAAAACTATTCTTTGTGTTGCCATAATAATTATATGCCAAAAAGCAACGTTGAATATGAAACTCTTTAGCTAACTGATGGTTGGTTATTGATCAAATAGATAATGGTTCGAATCTTAATCTATAATAATATGATAAAGCTGAAAAGTTTGTTTATTTATTTGAACGCACTAATCTCAAGAACGGCTGGTCCGATTTGTAAAATTATTTCAATGTTGGATAGTAGTTACATTTATTGACGTATACCTATTCCAGCAATTTTGATTTTAATGCTAACATCGATGAGTTCTGTCAGATTTGGGTTGAACCGAGGAATTCACAAACTTGAATCATCTACA
Organism: Chloroclystis v-ata; assembly: GCA_963691955.1. Taxonomy (NCBI): domain Eukaryota; kingdom Metazoa; phylum Arthropoda; class Insecta; order Lepidoptera; family Geometridae; genus Chloroclystis; species Chloroclystis v-ata. The sequence goes on from OY829905.1 coordinate 13,428,651, forward strand.
TCACTGTACTGAGCATTCTCACGTCAGTCGTCACGGCTTCCACTATAGGTACAGCACCAATGATTTTATTTAATCGTGGTTCTGTGCTGTAAGCACGGCCAAGCCATAAAGAAGATATTTAAAAACCTAAAATGAACTACACAAAGTACGAGTTCATAATTCATTTCATGTTTTTCGAAATATAATGTAATATACAGGTATTTCAAAAACAGGTGTATAAAGTAGTATGTACGTGCTCGTCAGGGTAAAATATTTATTAATGTGATAACGCTCACCTACTTACTGACCGATACAATACATATTTAGGAGTAAATAATTGACGAAACAATTACATTTCGTAACGATCTTTAGTATATAAGCAACATTTTTGAGATTTATACTTCAAGTGGCCTAAAAATGGCGTCGAAAGTTCTTCTGTGTGTCGCGGTCTTTTTGATCATAAGCGTGAGTTAACAACTTTTATTAAAATTGACAGACAAATTGTACAGTATTGATAAATAAATCATATATACTCAGTCACATATTTCTGTAACTTCATAATTACTAATTTCCATTGTGATTTGAAACTCCTTCTAAGTACCTATTTAAGATAGATAGATAATAACTTTATTGTACCTACACTTAAACAAATAAAACAATATACATGATAACAAACTTGGCGGGCATAACGCTAAAAGCCTACCAAAACCTGTGCTAGGATGCCCCTCTTGCTTAGGTAGGTACCTACTCTAATTTTTATTAAGTTTATTAACCAGCTTTCAACTAATATGTATTTTCATAACAATATAATCGTTAACGAGAAACCCATATGAAATACTTTTGATCTAAAATAATTAATTTTGATATTGTTTTTTCCCTTTTTTAATGTGTATAAGGAGCATAATTTTTGTTTTTTAGGTGTGCGTGATTTCCAGCTACCCATATGGTGGTGGACAACAACCGATTGTGATCGGTCGAAACCGTAGTAACGATAAGGACTGGCTATATCCTCTTATTCTTCTATTTTTCTTGGGCTGCGATGGTGGCTGCGGTGGTTTTGGATGGTAATGCTCACTTGGCAAGAGAAAATATAAGTAGGGAATAAATAATTTAAATTATGAATTGATATTATATATTATACATTATTTTCCAGAGCTTATAACACGACTAACGTACACGACCCGTTTATTGGATAATGATTTCTATATTGCTTTAATGTGTTCTACATTAGCAAACGCCATATAATGCACACTTAGTTAGCACCTATTCAATATTAACTACAAAAGAATTTGCAAAAATAACTTAAGCATCATAATTTAATGTGTTTGGAATGGCAACAAATTTTGTAATTTGTTTGACAGAAAACTGACGTTTCGATCGCATTGTCATTTTGTTACATTTTGCCAGGGCTGTCTATTTTTTTCTGTCTGAATGTAGGCTGAGATTTCGCCAAAATGGATTTTGAAATGTTTTTGTGAAAGAAAGTATTTATCACTTCAAACCACTATAATTACAAAAGTAAAACATGAATTTCATAGCGCCAAGCAGATATATGATATGGAGAAATGAATTGTGCTAGGTAATCTGTTAGTTAGGAAGTGCGAATACTAATCTTATCGCATTTGATTACCTACAGTTTTATCAAAATTGTTTTACTCATTACTTTACCAACTCATTTGCTATGTTTCTGTAAACACTATACGCAATGTCTGATACAACCTGCAATGGAGACGAAGAGTCGTTCCCCTTACATGAATGTGTGTTTACTGGAGACGTGCGCAAACTGTCATCGCTCCTGAGGATCAACGATGTGACTCGTAAGGATAGGCATGGGAACACGGCGCTGCACCTGGCCGTGATGCTGGGCCGCAAGGAGTGCGTGCAGCTGCTGTTAGCGCACGGCGCGCCCGTCAAAGTGAAGAACCTGGCGGGCTGGTCGCCGCTCGCCGAGGCCATCAGCTACGGCGACCGCCAGACCATATCCTCGCTCGTGCGCAAACTCAAATCACAAGCCCGTGAACAAATGGAATCTAGAAGGCCAGACCTCATTAGAGCTCTTGCTCAAATTGAAGATTTTTACATGGAACTGAAATGGGATTTTCACTCATGGGTTCCCCTAGTTTCCAGAATTCTACCTTCTGATGTGTGCAAAATTTACAAATCTGGATCCAGCATCAAACTAGACACCACCCTAGTTGATTTCAGCGACATGAAATGGGAAAGAGGAGACATATCTTTCATATTTCAGGGATTAAAGCCTCCAAGTGAATCACTTACTGTTTTAGATAACAAAGCAAAAGTATACCAGAGAGTGAGATATGAGGAGACAGAACATGAAATTGAAGATGAAGTAGATATTCTTATGTCAAGTGACATTTTGGCTGCTCAGATGTCTACCAAGGGAATCTCATTCACAAGAGCGCAGTCTGGTTGGATATTTCGGGAAGATCGCAAAGAAATTGTTGCAGGTTTATACACAAGTGACATTTACACCATTAGTGGACTAGTTTTAGAGTCTCGAAAGAGAAGAGAACATCTGTCTACAGATGATTTGCAAAAGAATAAAGCTATAATAGAAAGTTTGACTAAAGGTAATGCCCACAACCTGGAAACCAATGGTGAACCTGTCCGACGCGCCTCTCTGAACCCTCCACCAGAGAACAGTGTGAGCTGGGCCACTTACATCTCTGCTCCGCCCGGCCAATACCCGGGCTTGGGTCGAGACCTTGTTTACAAAGAGTCATCCAGAAACTTCCGAGCCACTCTTGCCATGAGTGATGACTTCCCATTGAGTGTGGATATGCTGCTGAATGTTTTAGAAGTTATTGCACCATTTAAACATTTTGCAAAATTACGCCAATTCGTTGCTATGAAACTTCCAAAAGGATTTCCTGTTAAAGTGGATATACCAATATTACCTACAGTTACAGCCAAGATAACCTTTCAAAAGTTTGAATTCCGTGATAACATTGATGATGAGTTCTTTACAATACCTGATGACTATATTGAGGATCCTTTACGGTTCCCAGATTTATGACGTTTTGATATTCTAACACTGTTTGAAATTAGTGAAAGGCCTGTGTGGCAGTGTGAAGTGAAACCTAACAGATTGAGAAGAGTTGGAAAATCCTGGCGTGCAGCTCGCGCCCAGCTCTCTATTGAATTCCCAATGTTATTTGGTTTGGGCAGCTCTTACTCCAGTCACTGCATCCTTTTTGTAGAGTAGCTAAATTTAGATGATGTACATTGTATGGAAAATGTTTGTGTAATAGTTTTGGTAACAGTGTTAGAATGATAATAATATAATCTGTTAAATCACTTTACAAGAGCATGAATATGCTGTTTTTTAAAGTATTATACTCTATACTGTACATATTATTTTCATTTTAAATGCTGACAATGTTGGACCTATAAATTATTTTATTTAATGTGAATCTTATCTGTTCATTTTAATATTCTTATCAAGAATGAAAAATCGTATTTATGTAATAGAATGCTGTTACTAAAATAAATTGCTCATCTTATGAAAAAAGTATTTAAAATATAGTTTAATTAAAGTATTATATTTATTTTAAAGTAAGTTTTAGAATAATTTTTATATCAATGGTACAGTTTGTAAAACTCTTTATTCCACAAATGAAAAGACTTGAATTAACAATAAATTTACAAAGTAATGTAATTCTCATGTTACTTTTTCATGTAAAATGTTTGATCCTTTCATTAACTGGTATAACACTTATAATTTAGTATTGTGTAGAATTTTTATTTGCTGGCCTAAAATTACCACCGTAACTGCAACTAGGAACGGTAGTCATATCACCATTCAATTATTTACTTATTAACATAATTATTAAAATGGATTTGCACATTCTACATTCAAATATCAATTAAAGTCCTTGTGCCTTCTGTGAGTAGTAGTAGACTGGTGTATTTTAGAAAACTTATGAAATGCATGGTATTGTTAACCTGAAAAAAAAATGTACGGAAGATAGTGATAGTGTATTTTATTTTGTTCAGGCTTAACATGGTGTTACACAAAGATTATTAACATAGAACTATCTTGTTTATGTATATTGAAATCTGAGCAAGTAGTAAGTGAGCTTCTAAGCATTTTAAAAGAGAGTCTACCATAGCTAGCCTGAGCAAAATAACAAGCCTTATCATAAAACAGACTTCAAGATGATGTATAAATAAATAGCGTTCACATAAAACCGTCAATGTTAAAACCTATTAACGGTTCACTCTGTAATTGTATGGATTATGTTAAAATTTGTATCACCATTGTAGAACTCACTATTAAATGTTTTTATCTCACTTAGGCTTATGTAATGTACCTATAATAGGTAATGTGGATCTTTGATGTAGTATTATCAGCTTTGTAGCTAGGCACAGCATGGTGATTGCCTACACATAAAAACAGAGGACATGACAATAATAATAAATTCAAATTAACATCATGTTTTAAAAAGATATTTTATGTAAAATTTCCTTGCCTCTTTGAAAATGACCTACATCCATTTAGTCCAAGTAGAGAATGTATGAGCTGTCTGTACACACTTGAATATAAAATGTTTTATGTAATAAAAATCTAAAAGTACATACATTTGTTTTCTTACTTAATCAGGCAAGATATTGCATATCCTAACCTACATAATTAAGTGGAAAAAATAAAAAAATAGCATTAGGTAGGTATTAACGACAAAAAAAGGCCCAATGAAAATACTAAAGGTATAAATTTATTGAAGAAAAATTCATAATCTAACACCAAGTAAAGAAACCATAAAAACCTTCCTCTGCAGTACAGAGCTGACACAACTTTGTCACCTATAAATTATCTAAGACCGTTACGGAGTTCCAGCTTCCCCGTGACTACTCCAAATTAACCTTCGACCGTTTCAATCAAGTCCCAAAGTCACCACACGTAGAGAAATCGTAGATTGTCGAGCTGAAAAAAAAATTATGATTCACTTTGTCGGTCGATAATTTAGGAGTTGACCGATCTAAAAACAAGCTGCGCTCCGCGGATTTGTTCATATTCACGTCTGAATTTATTTTCAAATAAATTTTATCCAAATCAGTGAGTTCTTTAGCTATGAAATAGTACCACACAACCAAAATCCTTTACAAAAGGTCATCTATATCTATACTAATATTACAAAGCTGAAGAGTTTGTTTGAAAGCGCTAATCTCAGTAACTGCTGGTTCGATTTAAAAAAATCTTTCTGTCTTTGATAGTACATATCGAGTAAGGCTAGGCTATATTTTATTGTCGCGGGCACTGCTAGTCAATAGATAAGATAAGTATATTAAATATAGTATAGAGGCCAATTCACAAAAATTGTATAGAAGCTAATGTAATCAATCAGTTAACGTGCTACTGAGGGTCTGAATGGGACGGTTTCACGGTTAGTAAGTCCTGTTCCGCTTGAGTGCGACGATGGGGGAACCCTCCCGATCAATATCGACAGCGAAATTGCGAGCTGACATCTGCTACAAGAATTGCAACGCTACGTTAACTTTAATGAATTTTAGGGAAAATTAACTGGAAAATAGGCATGACATTCTATATTATTTTTCTTTCTGGGTGTTTATGTATGTATAATAAAAAAATATCTATCTATGTATGTATATTATATTAAGTATATCAGAAATCTAGCACCCGTAACACAAGCTTTGAGCTTACCACGGGGCTAGATGTCGTTCTGTAAAATTGTCCAGCAATATTATTATTATTATTTTCATTCTCCCCAAGACCCCAGGTCTGAAATGGGAAATATGGGTTGATATAAAGAATATTTTCTTTTTTAATTTCACTATTCTCCTATTTATTTATAGGTACAATCGGCGTAACTATAAATACAACATCAAAATCAGTCTACTTAATTGTGATAAAATCTTACCAATTTCAGGCAGTTCGTCCACCAACTGAAACAAACAAAACATTTATGTGTCTGAAGGTAACATAGCAGTAGATATTGCTGTTGTTACATTTTTTTTATTGTACGATTTATTGAGTAATGTCAAAGAAGATACTTATAACTTTTTTAATGAATAAGTGTCATCTTCTACGTATTTTTACCTGTGTCAAAGTATCTATGTTTTTGTATTAATGGTATGTTTTATTCCTAAATTGATTCATAAATTAATTCCCTGGGGAAGATCATTGATTGAGATTTTAAGTTTAGGTAAGTATATGTTATGTTACTTATGTTGATATAATATAGTTCATTAAAAGATTGACGCATTTAAATCAAGTATGTTCATAACTATCTAAGTGCACTCAACCAAAACATGTAGGTATCTACAATCTCAATTGATCGTGATTAGTCAGATATAGAACACAAAATTGCGATAAACGTTCTTAGATAAGATAATATAATCATTAAAGGCTACGGAGATAAGATATATGGTCTAAATTTAAATAATTCGGTCTCGATTTCGACATGGAACTCGTTAGTTTCCTGAAAAACTTTGCGCAGCGAAATATTGAGTCCAAATCTAAACGGACTATATTCGTCAATTTTATAAAAATAAAGAAAAATCTAGAAATTCGTCAAATTTGTTTCAGTATCATATATGTCGGGGCAGGCAAGAACATCGGTTGAAATATGACTCAGAACCGGTTTGTGCCGGCCGCGTCGCGCTACGGGTTGAGGCGCTTCGCCGCGCTTGAAAACTGCTATTAGTTGAAAAACTGGTTCGGTCGACAGGCTGCTTTGTGCTTCGTATAAATACGACCGTCGTCCGAGCTAAAATGACATTCTTGTTTGAGCCGTTGGACGGAACAGTGCTTTGTTAGTAATAAATGTACCTATTCTTGTTTGAGTAGTCGGTTGGAACAGTTCTCTGTTTGCAGTAAATTCATTTGTTGTTTGAAGTAAATTAATAATAATAATCTGTTGGTAATAAATTGAGTCGTTGGACCGAAACATTGTACAATGGAATAAATAATGGACGTTTCTTCGTGGTTTTATTATCAACATAAAGACGACTGTGACGTTAGACCTGGTGACGTCATAACCAACTAGAAGCCCTCCTGATAAACACACACTCTTCGACATCCTACACATCTCTCTCTTCACGACATATATTAAGCCCATAAACACAACATCTCTGAAACTAACTTACTGCCTTACAGTAAGAGTAGTACGGGTGTATTTCTAGTGCAGGGACCACATGTAACTTTAAATTGTACTGTACACAATGTTAAAACACACAAGTAAATAAAGTTATTTGTATTTGTACAGATTTATTATTCATATTGAGATACACATTACACTTTTTACGTTGAATTTTGATCAACCGTTTTGTCTCTAAACGTGGGACTTCTTCAGGATCAAACACTGCAAGGACCAATCACGGCCGCTCGCCGATCCGCAGTACACTTAGTTTATCTCAATATGGATTTATCAATATACGACAGTTTTTATACATTTATGATTAGTATAGATAAGTGTAGGTATACTCACAACTGGCTCCTGTATCTTAGGCCCCAGTGTCTTCCTGAAGCCGGCGAGGCGGCGCGTGAAGCCGCTCGTGAGGCTCAGCCCGCTCTTCACGGACTCGGCCGAGCTCGAGAACAACGACGCTGGTGGAATATCGTCAGAGGTTTACTCAAAAAGCCTCTACCTTAGTCAAAGGGCACGTGCCTGTGATTTTATTTCTATCACTTTTCTAGTATTTATAATGTATCCTGCGCTAAATTAAGCGCAATTCGCCAATATCCAGCGGCGGGTTCAAACCCACACAAAACAAAATAAATATCGTACAAATATTATTAATTGGGTCCAGAAGAGTTAGGCAGTTAACATAAATACGGAGAGTATTATTGATACAGTAGCAGTTAGTAAGTTAGCGGGGAACATACTTGGATAATCGATAGGTCCAGACGGGTCTTTCATAGATCCTGCGTCCGCGAGAATTCTGGAACAAAATATTCGTTTATTGGGCCGCGCCACAGAGGTCACCAAATATAGATAATAAACAAAACTTCCTGCTACAATATTAATTACGTCGCTGTAAATACACCAAATATAAATAATACGTTTTCATTCTCACGACTAATAACCTAAGAGCCCGTGATGGCCAGACCTTCCTTTAATTCACAAGCGTGAAAATTATGTCATGTGTATGTCTAACATAGGTAAGAATAACCCCCAAACATGAAACCTGGATCGCGGTTACTTTGGGAGATAACCACCTTTTACCTGTTATCTCCCAAAGGAACCACGATCCAGGTTTCATGTTTGGGGGTTATTCTTACCTATGTTAGACATACACATGACATAATTTTCACGCTTGTGAATTAAAGGAAGGTCTGGCCATCACAGGCTATTAGTCTTTACTAAGAGCCCGGTCTGGCCAGACCTTCCTTTAATTCTGAAGCGTGAAAATTATTTTATGTGTATGTCTAACATAGGTAAGAATAACCCCCAAACATGAAACCTGGATCGTGGTTCCTTTGGGAGATAACAGGTAAAAGGTGATTATCTCCCAAAGGAACCGCGATCCAGGTTTCATGTTTGGGGGTTATTCTTACCTATGTTAGACATACACATGACATAATTTTCACGCTTGTGAATTAAAGGAAGGTCTGGCCATCACGGGCTCTTGGTCCATAAGATATACTTGAGACATTTAACTACAACTATCTCTATACCACCTTGGGGGCTAGCCAAGTGTAAAGTAAGGCGATCATCGTCATCGTTACAAAATGTATGGATTTGACATAAACCTTCGATTAGTCAAGTGATCTTTTTCAAAAATTTACATACATTTCTATTACTTTTGACAATTAACTTCGCTATCTAGTCGTTTCTCTCGAGATTTTCTAGCGATCGCTAAATAGCTGTAGATATCTATCGTATCGAATCAAAATGGCGATTTCATAAACAACAGCTGTAGGACATAGATGTAAATAAAGTGGTTTGCTTTGAGAATCTAAAAATAATTTTAATTTGTTAAAAATGTATACGATGCGTTTATTGTAGTCAGCCTAAAATAAAAATGTTTGGCTTAGACGCCAAACAAGATACTTACCTTTATCGGCAGAATATGGAAAGTATTGGCGAAATGCAAGAAACATTATTTATGGAGCATTTTAGACTCAGCAAAGCATTATTTAATAAGCTTCCAAGTGATATTCATAATTTCTTTTTTATTTGTGTTGTTTGTGTCCTTTCTGTTTTTTGTGTGTTTTGCTAGTGCTAGTCTATAATAGGCACACATTTCATAGTATAAGTCCTCATTCATAAAACCATTGTTTTTTTGTTATTTTAATGTTGACTGTGCCTAAATAAATAAATAAATCTTTAGGATTTTATGGAAATAAATGACTCAAATATTTAAATCTTTGCCGTGAGTAAAACAACAGTAATCAACCTCATAAAAAGGATCTTATTAAAATGATTTGTCTAATCTATTAAATTATAAATAAAAGTACACGGTTAAAGTTAGAAACATATTTTATTTTTAAACAAAGTACAATTTACCTTTAGTCTTAAGAATAAATAGTCTTAGCAGTCTCAAACTCACAAGGCGCTTTTTATTTGTACAAAGACGGCACGTTGTGGATGGTTGTTACGTTGGTATCACACAAAATCACTCGCTACCAAGCTTTACATAGCTGTATAATGCCGTCTCTAGCCCTAATATTGTTTAAGTAATATTTGGAAACGGCCGAGGACATTATTGCGGTCAGCTTTCACCTTCACCTTACGGGCTTCAGTCTGTGTCTGTCTCTCCTCCAACTGGTTGAGTTCTTGGTGGTGGAGTAGATTGCAGCAACTTTTTTTATAGAAAATCAGCTATTTTAAGTAATTTTCGTTAGATAGGTTGGTCCTAAAAATTTCAAGTGGTTTAATTTGTTTATTTACGTTATCTTCTTCTTTTATTTTACTTCCCAGACTTTCCATGACACATGCGTTTCATTTCAATTTACAAATAGGTTTTACTGTAGTTATAAAAATGAAACAATTTTTATTTCCCTTTCAACGTAATAACCATGCGGTAAAATATAAGAACTTTGCTTAAATTATCAAAAACAAAATATAATAAGCCTCCACACGCAATGAAAACATGATAACTTTTTCTTAAATTTAATTGAATATGTATTAGTTTTTCGTAGACCGGAACGTAATGTCTGAGCGTTGTCATTTGACCTATGACATCAAACATAGACAAAACGCCGCGGAGTTTAGCCTACATGCGTATCGAAAAAGCTTGAGGTTTGATTACCAACCGAAATTCGTCATGGTTTAAGCGATAGCAAAGTAAGTAAGTAAGTTGTCAGTTAGCGATGGCAACTTGTCTAAGGGCCCTTATTAATATAACCATTAACTTTCAGTTTCTGTAACACTAAATATCTACATATTGATACTCCCTACGAACCTTTGTGTAACTGCCAGATACTGTACCAGTTTTTGGCATACACATTCCAGCCTATCATTATAACATACAAAAAGATACACAACTATACGTAGGGAGTGTCGATATATTTTACTGTAAAGCCGCGTTTATATTTATCTGACGCGTTGTGTTGTGATGCTGTCTGTCGTGATGGCTAATGTTCATATTTATATGACGTGTTATGACGCATTAACCCCCCATAGACTAACGTCCATTCCTTCCGGCTTGTCCCGTCTGTCAAACTGTACAGAAAAGCGACGGGATAAAATAAAACCGTTGTAGCCACTAATTAACATCAATCCCTACGGTCTTTCCTCTGAAATTTTTACCACACGCCACCGCATGCGGAAAAACAATCATTTAGTGACCATACACACGTTTAGGTACATTCCTGTCAGTTTGCATCTTGTCAGTCAAACCGAGAGATTGCGTGTCTGTGGATGGTTAGAATCCTAACATTTTATAACGATTGTTGATCGCCAAAAATAAAAGAAGAAGAAGAAGAAGACGATTTTTGACATTCAAAAGGAATGCGCGTCATTTTGTATAATCTTTATGGATTTAATCATTTTGCACGACAACATGTGTACCCGTAAGCAAAAGATTGGTATTGCTTTGAGTTTTATAGTGAACATCTATTTAAACCTAAAACAACACGTAGAATGTGGAATGTGAATAGGAAAATGTCCGGATTTTTTTAAATTTATTGTAGAATCTGCAACAACATTGTATTTTGTAAAAGAATCATAATTTTTAAAAAGTGGTTTACAACTATTATTAATTTGATTTATTATTAATAAAATAAATAAATAAATATTACTGGACAATTTTACACAGCGACATCTAGCCCCGTGGTAAGCTCGAAGCTTGTGTTACGGGTGCTAGATTTCTGATATCTTCACTTATATCTTTATATATAAAAGAAAGTCGTGTTAGTTACTTCACTTATAACTCGAGAACGGCTGAATAGATTTGGCTGAAAATTGGTGGAGAGGTAGCTTAGAGCCAGGAGAAGGACATAGGATACTTTTTACTGCTTTTTTAAAAATCTAATATAATGCGGGCGAAGCCGCGGGCGGAAAGCTAGTATAATATAAAAGAAAGTCGTGTTAGTTAGTTCACTTATAACTCGAGAACGGCTGAATAGATTTGGCTGAAAATTGGTGGAGAGGTAGCTTAGAGCCAGGAGAAGGACATAGGATACTTTTTACGGCTTTTTTTAAATCTAATATAATGCGGGCGAAGCCGCGGGCGGAAAGCTAGTACTTAATATAATATACATACATAGATAGATATTTTTTTAATAATAAGATTGTTTATAAGAGGTTATGGTACGAAATCACAAAATAAGATTAGAATAATACTGCTATAAGAGATCATGGTAGGCCTGAAGTAAGTATCAAAGTACAATCATAGACAAATATAGGTACAAATTAAGTAAGTATCTATTCTTTATTCTAAGCTGTCTCTTATCTGTGGAGACGACGGACACAAACAAAATGATTACAAGATTTACAAGCGCGCGCTCCATCACGCCGGACAAATGAACAGCCACTAACTTGATCACAGAGCGCGTCGCGTCCTTCACGACGGGAAGGATCGCGGGGTTATAATACCTTCATTCCTTCTCGCTATTGCACATACACTAGCGTTCATTCTGTAAGGATTGTACATTCCGGCAGGAATGAACGCTAGTCTATGGGGGGCTAATATGAAACGTTTTTGTATGTTTTTTTAAGAATCATTCGAAGAAAAACAAAACACTGGCGCGTGCACACTTGTCTGAACCGGCGTGACGTCTCGCGGCACCTCACCCATTCTGACGCAGACCGGGATCGCTTGTGACGCGAAACGTCAGAAGCCTTCAAAACACACCGCACTGAATAAATATGAACGCTACCATATCAAATGTATAAAACCGATACCGTTCTGATGCATCACAACACAACACGTCTGATAAATATAAACGCAGCTTTATGTGTAGTACCTGTCGATCAAAGCGCGCATCCTCCGTTGGTTCCTCGGCAGCACGCGCACCACGTCCGTGGACGACAGCAGCGCCGCCAGGTAGTGCGCGCCCGGCGGACCGGAACACACCTCGGCTAGTGCACAGATGTATACTGTACAGTAATGTGTAGTACCTGTCGATCAGAGCGCGCATCCTCCGTTGGTTCCTCGGCAGCACGCGCACCACGTCCGTGGACGACAGCAGCGCCGCCAGGTAGTGCGCGCCCGGCGGACCGGAACACACCTCGGCTAGTGCACAGATGTATACTGTACAGTAATGTGTAGTACCTGTCGATCAGAGCGCGCATCCTCCGTTGGTTCCTCGGCAGCACGCGCACCACGTCCGTGGACGACAGCAGCGCCGCCAGGTAGTGCGCGCCCGGCGGACCGGAACACACCTCGGCTAGTGCACAGATGTATACTGTACAGTAATGTGTAGTACCTGTCGATCAGAGCGCGCATCCTCCGTTGGTTCCTCGGCAGCACGCGCACCACGTCCGTGGACGACAGCAGCGCCGCCAGGTAGTGCGCGCCCGGCGGACCGGAACACACCTCGGCTAGAGCACAGATGGCGTTGTTGGCGGACTCGTCGAAGTCACGGATCCATACCGCCATCTTGGACAGGAAATTAATCGATTACACCTCTAATTTATGGATTTTATTATATAATAGATGAAGAATATCACATAAACTTAACTTTAGCCAAACAATGTTTTTATTACTGAAAATATTGTTTTCCATGAAAATCTGAAACTGCGTTTATTTTGACAACTTTCTTCGGCGTTGTATTCTATTCGCTGGGGTCAACACACACGCCTCGGCGTCATGTACCCATTATGGTACACCTTATAAAAACACACATTCCTGTAAAGATATTTTTTTAAGAAAATGCAGCGCATATTATCGAGTCAAAGCCGCACAAGTGTCACAGGCCACCGCCACCACGTTACCTGGAATATGCGCCAGTCATCGACTCCATCGATGAGCTTCTGCGCTCGTTTGGCGTTCACCCGCGCGATCTCCCGCGCGTTCTTCAGCACGTTCTCCTGCTTGTTGAGGCGCTCACGAGCGTTCTCCAGGTCGTTCTCAGCTTCCGCTCTGTGATAGACAAGGAAAGAAGATTGGACAATACAACTTTATTTCTTTCTGTTCTGTGATAAAGGGTGTTCATTTCAGTGGAACGTCAAAAGGAGTGATGATAAACTCAAATTTACAAAGAAGTGCCTACCCTAGAGCAAATGAGTGCATATCATAGAGCAAATGAGTGCCTACCATAGATCAGTGCATAATCTAGCCTAAAGCAAATGAGTGCCTACCCCTAGAGCAAATAAGTGCCTACCCTAGAGCAAATAAGTGCCTACCCTGGAGCAAATGAGTGCATAACCTAGAGTAAATGAGTGCCTACCCTAGAGTAAATGAGTGCCTAGCTAATATCGAGGTGTGCAAACGTCACTCTAGCTTCTAGCATCTAGTGGAACAAACTCTACAAGTATACGCAAATGAGTGCCTAGCTAATATCGAAGTGTGCAAACGTCACTCTAGCATCTAGTGGAACAAACTACAAGTATACGAGCACTAACTCCCTCGCAGTGAGCTGCTTGCTCTGGTCAGACAGCGTGACCAGCCTCGAGGCAACGTTGGCGACACTCTTCTCCAACATCAGAACTGTGGAGTGCATGCGTTTCAATCTATTCCTTATCTCGTGATACTCTTCCATCAGCCTGTTCAATTCTTCTATCTCGGGAGCTGGAATAATGGAAATGCTAATAGGATGCGTGCGTATTGAAAGCAATGCCAAAATGCATTTTTATAACTACCCGTACTTTTACCTCCATGTTTTACTATCATCATAGCTATATGGTCAAGATATTAAATACATAATACATAGTATAGTAGTAGTTACAATATTATAAAACGAAAGTCACGCAAACAGACTCGAGTTGTCTGTTTGTTAACAATCTATGATTTCATTAGCTTAATCGATGTGCGTGAAATTTGTAACGTAGATAATTTGAGTTCTGGGAAAGGACATGCGTTTGCTCATATAAGGTACAGAACACACGAAATTAAATTCCATAAAGGAATACATATCACAATTTTTATTTTATATTTCAGATTTGACAAAATGTATTTTTAATTTACAAATGTATAAAAACATAATTATGAATTCATAATGATGTTAACTTTTCTATTCTATTAGGGCGTGACCTATAAAGACAGATGTAAGTGTGTAAATAAATAATTAATTACTAAGGGCATTGCAATAAAGCAGTACCTCCGATCGGCAGAAAAGCCACGTGCGTGTCCTAGATTATCTAGCCGTACTTACGCAACCGATTTAACTATCTTGTACGTGCAACGGAACGTGCCATTAGACGTATTTCTTTATTACCCTTTTCAAGGCCAATGCACGCTACGATTTCGTAAATTAGTGAATATATTGCTGCACTTGCGAGTTATGCCAACATTTTTATTGGATGCTTGCTACAATTTAGACTTGTCTACATGAGATTTTTTATTTAGGTATATTTTATATACATATATACGTCAATCAAAGCATATGCTATTTAATTTTTCATATGATATTAATTAATTTATCCTTTGCTGAAATAAATTGAGACTTAATTCGAAAATTAAGACATGCGAATCTCCATTTAACCTATGCACCACGCAGTAGAACTATTCCATTAATAAAACCAAGGGTTTCGACTCAGCATAAATACGGCCAACATAGTACGGCCCCTATAGTTTTCCTCTTGCTCTGACTATTTTCTAAGGCTTTTCCTATTTAGTTAATGATCTGAGTGGTGCTCACTGTCGTTCTGCAGGGGTGAGATGTGGTACATGAAGTGCTTGTGCGCCGCCTGCACCACCTTGATGGTGGCCTCCAGCGCCGACACGTCGCGCTCGCGCCGCTCTATGTCCGCGTCCAGGCTGGCGCCGCGCGCTCGTAGCTCCGCGCGTTCAGCTGCGAACTGGAAACGAAAAATTCATTTCAGACATAGTAGAATCATTCACTCCTCCTGATAAAGACTGCTCTTGTTGTAGTCGAAACGTCGAGAGTTGTTTAACTCCTGTGTAAATACGTGAGTAATTCCCGTTGTATAAAATGAATAGTAGAATCAGCCTCCATTGGATTTAGTTATATACCGTGTCTTTGATTTGGTATTCCGTGGCAAAATGTCACACACACGTTAAGACCTACAGAGCATTTGGTTTAGTTGTGTATTTATGTGTGTGTAAAATAAATTTATTTTCTATTTTAGGAGTTAAACTTGCCTTAATCTTGAAGAAGGTGGCAGTAAGTTGGTGCCCGGACTCATCTTTTCCGAGAGAACCCATGAAAATTTCATATCTGCATAAAAGAAAACACAATTAAGTTTCAAGTTTAAACAATTAAATTGCCACTATACCTCAGATAAGTCTATGGGCGTATTCCAAGTACAATGTAACAGAACATGTTATTATAGCCTGTCAAAGTATTTGATAGAAAACCATAAATTCAACATCTCCACTAGACGCTCGTTCATTGCACGTGACTCCGCCCACTGACCTGCTCTTGAGCTGTCCGATCCTGCTCTCTCGCTCTCGCACCTCGCAGCGCAGCTTGCCGCAGTCCTCGAACAGGGCCCTCTTCTGCACGTTGAACATGTCGCGGCGCACTTGGATCTCCACTAGACGCTCGTTCATTGCACGTGACTCCGCCCACTGACCTGCTCTTGAGCTGTCCGATCCTGCTCTCTCGCTCTCGCACCTCGCAGCGCAGCTTGCCGCAGTCCTCGAACAGGGCCCTCTTCTGCACGTTGAACATGTCGCGGCGCACTTGGATCTCCACTAGACGCTCGTTCATTGCACGTGACTCCGCCCACTGACCTGCTCTTGAGCTGTCCGATCCTGCTCTCTCGCTCTCGCACCTCGCAGCGCAGCTTGCCGCAGTCCTCGAACAGGGCCCTCTTCTGCACGTTGAACATGTCGCGGCGCACTTGGATCTCCACTAGACGCTCGTTCATTGCACGTGACTCCGCCCACTGACCTGCTCTTGAGCTGTCCGATCCTGCTCTCTCGCTCTCGCACCTCGCAGCGCAGCTTGCCGCAGTCCTCGAACAGGGCCCTCTTCTGCACGTTGAACATGTCGCGGCGCACTTGGATCTCCACTAGACGCTCGTTCATTGCACGTGACTCCGCCCACTGACCTGCTCTTGAGCTGTCCGATCCTGCTCTCTCGCTCTCGCACCTCGCAGCGCAGCTTGCCGCAGTCCTCGAACAGGGCCCTCTTCTGCACGTTGAACATGTCGCGGCGCACTTGGATCTCCACTAGACGCTCGTTCATTGCACGTGACTCCGCCCACTGACCTGCTCTTGAGCTGTCCGATCCTGCTCTCTCGCTCTCGCACCTCGCAGCGCAGCTTGCCGCAGTCCTCGAACAGGGCCCTCTTCTGCACGTTGAACATGTCGCGGCGCACTTGGATCTCCACTAGACGCTCGTTCATGGCCTGTATACAAAATTACCATTAAAATAAAGGATTCTGTAGTTTAAAAGTTGTATTCCTCGCCTCTTCCACCCGCAAAGTAAGTAAGACTACAACTGTCAGTCTGTCAAGGCTCGTTTACGCCGAGTCAACAACGTGCGGCAGTGTCACATGCTACCCATTATAATGTGTAGCATGCCACATGGTGCCGTATGCTACAAATAGAAATCATTTGCGGTATACGTGACGCAAGGTATTGCCATACCGCACGGTTCTTGCTACAACGTGCGACATTTTTGACTTTGTAGCATGCGGCCTTGTGGTATGCCGCAATGATGCCTACACTTACCGCGTCGAGCTGCAGCTGTTGTTTCTGCAGCGAGAAGGCGGTGTCGTCCAGGCCGGCCACGGAGCGCGCGGCGTGGGCCACGCGGAGGCGCATCAACGCTTCTTCCACTCGCATCTTCTTCCAAACGGTACGCAAATTTGCTAGCTCTTTCTCGCCCCCTTCAACGTTCAGCAGGGCGGTTTTTAGTCGACTGTCCTGAAAGGAAGGATAGTTTGTTGCATATTTTTGTAAGATCAAAACACAATTTATATTTTAAATGATCATTCAAAGACAAATATTGCACCTCATCGCCTGCATCACGTAGCCACCGTAGGCACTTTGCAATTTTTTTATTTGTATAATCGTCAAGAGAGAAGTCCTTGTGTGCCAGAAGTGAGAACGCAAATTCAAATTTATTTATTCAAACTTTAGGAACACTAGGTATAGGTACGCTTAGTTTCGTCAAGTACTTAGATATATCAAACATTTTTTTAGGTATAGTCATAGAAATTGTATACATGAGCAAATGATAAAGATATAAAAAATGATATGAATGCAAAGAGGGGCAATTATGATAATGATAATCGTCAATAGTTATATATAATATACCTGGTTGTTGATCTCTTCGGTCCTAGCGTCGATCTCTCGGCCGTACTTGCGCATGTCGTCGGTGAGGCGCGCGAAGTGCCGCTCCAGCAGCGCCAGGCGCGCCGCGTGCCGACCGCACACATCCTTCAATCTGAAAAAGAATAGAATATACAATGGGCGGCCTTATCGCTGTGAGATATTTCTTCCAGGCAACCTATGTATGGACTTGACAGTTATAAATATAGAGACAGTGGTGAGGAATTAATGGATTACATAATATAACATAGAAAAATAAATTATAAGAATATTATTATAAACTTATACTAAATACATAAATTACGAAGAATACAATATGAATATATTGAAGTGAAATATTTATCTTGACAACCTCTGTGGCGTAGCGGGCGAAAGTCCGCCCGAAAATAAATAAATTATAAAAAGAAATCACCAAAAATACCAGAGCAAATTGTAGGTAGACCTAGGCATACTGCAACGATATTGTTAATACAAAAAATAATAAACCTGTTCTCTTTCTCCACCAACGCCTCTGAATATTCACGCTCGGCCTTCGCCCCATCCATGTGCATCACTTGAGCGCCGATCGTCTCCACTTGGTAACACTATGAATCAAACATGATTTATTTATTTAACAAAATCCATAGCCAAAAACGATAGATAGTTTAGTTTGATAATTTATTGTCACACAAGAACAATTAAACGGCGTAGTGTCGATTGTACCATTGATTAGTACCATCAATGGTACAATCGACACTACGCCAATTAAACAAGTATAGATGATCCAGTTTAAAAATGAACTCCCCTCCACAAAACCGTGATAATTTCAACGTGTGAGAGGAAATACTTTATATATCAATATACTTGTGTGCGTGCTACAACTTTACTGTAACATTGGCTCATCTGTCTGTCAAAGTGATACCGTTTGCTTATACGTTATTGAACATCCAATGACAAAGATCAATTTATGTGTGTTGTATCTATACACCTTTTTGCATGTACGTGTAACCGCGGTGGAGGGGCGTTCAGTTTAGAAATGGTTTTACTATACATACATCCTTAAATATGTACTATTCTTATGTACTCGTCGTACTTTGTCATTCTTCCACTATTAGCACATTATCAAACTATGGATGCATTTATTAAAATAGATTATACACATAATTCGCTAAGAAATTACATGACGATTTTTTTTTGCATTTCTCAGAAAAAGATGTAATTTTAGCATAATAATTATATCTATATTTATTTATATTATATTTTACCTATGCATACTTACAATATGATAAAGTGCTTCTTTCTGACCCTGAAGTGTGCGTTCGATGCCCTTCTGCTTAGTATCCAGCTTGTTCATTATAGCGCGGCAAGCTGTAATTAGAGAAAATGTCACAGAAGATTGTATAACAAGGGAGCCAAAGGTTGCCTGGATGAAATCGCTTTTTTTATTGATGATAGACTCATGCTTGACCAATCTCACCTGATGGAATGTGATAAAGCCATTGTGACACTTTTTATGTTCCTATGTTTTTTTTTGTGATATTTTTGTTGTTCTGGTGTGCTGTGCAATAAAGTATATTGTATCTTAAGGTAGAATAGTAGTATTTTAAAGATGAAAACGCTTAATTGAACCTAGAACGAAGCTAATATTTTTATACTACAAGCTACAAGTGAGAATCTACTCACGCAGGTGTGACACTTCGCTTTTCCAAGGAGTTCAGTTCAGTTACCTTTTAGTTGCATATTGAATAGTTTCTCATCATTCTTCAAGGCGAGAAGGTTCTGCTGTTCGACAAAGGCGCAATGCATCGCTCTCTGCTGGTTCGCGGTGATGTTAGAGGCGTAACGCTCTTCATCCTGATAACGAATTACTTATTAGTTTACAATAAAATGGAATGAAATAATAACTTTATTGAGCACAGAAATACAGATTTATTTGTAACTCCATAGTTACATTACACTAAAATAAAAAAAACAATATACAGGTATCATGCATTTAGGTTCCTAGTCCCTAAATGCATAAATATACGACTTCTGTGGCGGTTGCGGGTTCGATTCCCGTCTCCCGTCTCGGAACAAAAATTTGCGAGATCTGCAGATATTTGTCAAATATCTGTGTTCTAAATGTATAATAAAAAGGATCATTTATGTACATTTATTCTATTAAGTGTAACAGATTTTCTAGTAGGTACTACAGGTACTATATCTCTGTTGTTATATACTTACGCATATTAATAAATACTAAAACACTCACATTAAGAATATCCTCCAGTTCTTTGGCCCTTTTCTCCGATGATTTGTTCTTGTTCAAAGAATCTTTTACCTTCTGTTTCAGCATTGCAATCTGTAAAAAAAATGTATCAGATATAAATAACAGACAAATCATATGTCAACATACATTATTTAGGACCTCTTTCGTACGGGAATTAAAAAAGTGTAAAAAACCGGCCTTGGCTTTTTAGTAGTGCCACATGCCTTACGCCAAATGATAAAAGTAAAAGATTACCTTCTCATTGAGTTGACTCAGAGCAACATCCTTCTTATGTTGGTTATCCATAATTTGTCGATTTTCCATACTCGCTTTTTCTAGAGCTGTCCTTACGTTACACAATTCGCGTTGAAAACTTTGTGCCTGGAATAAATAATAGCTTTATTAATTCATCATCATAACAAGCAATTACGTCTCACTTCTGAGTAGCGGTCTCCGCAATGGAACCCATGATAGGTCTGGAAGGATAGCTGGGTTGGTGGATGTAGAAAATTGGTACTACCCACTCTGCTGCCCATCTTCTGGTATATAAATAATAATAAATAAATATTATAAATCTGTTAGTTGAATTGACGACAACCGCAGATGGAAATGGGTTAATGAAGAATTGTTGTACTTATTAGGTAGAATCAACCAGCCGTTCTACTACTGGGACTACCTACTCTCTAGACGAGTGAGTTTAGGCCTTAATTCACAATGTGCGGATTTGTGAACATGCCATGAACATGCCGGTTTCACCGTTAGACCAAGTATTTATAAAGCGCACATGCATTTTTCAAGAAGGAAAAATCCATATCAGAAATCTAGCACACAAGCTTATAGCTTACCACGGGGGCAGTTATAACCCGCGCAGATAGAAAATTGATTTGAAAATGGCGGCGGGTACGTATGGCACGATTGGCAAAACAAGGATAAAAGTATAGACAGCCATAGAGAGTGAGCGAGAACGCATGCGAGCGGACGCCATTTATAAATCCATTCTTTATGTGCGCGGCTTATACCAGATGTTGCTGTGTGAATTGTCCAGCAATATTTATTTATATATTTCGATTGTTTGTATACCTCACTGTCCAGCGTGAGGTTCTGTTCGTAGAGCGTCTGGTGCCCCATGCGGACGTGGCTGAGCTGGTTCATGTAGGCCATGTTCAGTCGCGCGGCCTCCTGGTTGTTCCCCTTCTGTTGGTCGCAGAAGGCCTGCTGCTCGCGACTCTGCTCCGCTTTCTTGTTGGCCTCCGCCTCCAGTACTGCGTAGTCCTGAAATTGTATATATTACTGGTACAAAATTACATTGAAAAGTGCATACAGTTATAAGTATAACTCATAAAAAATTTTAAAGAGAAAAAGTGAATACAGTTTCATTTGATAAGGAAAGGCAAGATATTACCTTAATTTTACGTATAATATTTATAGAAAGTGTATGTATGTATCTGTTTATTTATCTGTCTATTACGGCAAGGCGAAGAGACGAATTTGATGAGTTAGTTGAGAGATGGCGAGTGTCAAATGGGCTACAATTTTAAGCTAGAGGGTAGATCGGTTCGTTCGTGAATAACAGTGTTATCAGCCCCTCCGTGAAGATGGCGCTTGTAACAGTGCCAAAAAATTGAGAAACTCAAAAACATTTAAATTATAGTATGTCGTTACCCGTTTCGGTTCTGAAAATATTATGCTTTACGAATAAAAATTTTTTTTAAGAATAATAATAATGTTAGACCTCTCTGATGTTCCTGATGTCAGTGTCGCGCTGTCGAAGATTCTCCACTGCTCCAGTCCACATCGCCATCATTTGTCTGCGCAGTTCCATACCTTCAAACACCTGGGAATATCAATAAATAAATATATTTATTTCATGTTTATTTAAACTGTGTGAAAAATATAGCGTACATTCATTGTTTTCTTACAAACCACTATATACGAGCGTAAATTTTATTTCTACTAAAATAACTTTTTAATATTATTTTACCTGTTCTGAGATCCTTTGACAAGCCCTCTCTTCTGCATTTAAATTTGACACAACCTGGTTAAGTCTCTCTTGCATTCGATCATGTTCTATCTTCAACTTAATCCTTTTGGTTTCCAATGCCTAGAAAATTTGACATATTTTTATATACTTTAACTTACCTTTATTTTTTTATTTAATGGATACATACATATACATTTTACAATACAATGTTAAGCTTAGGTGGTAGTATAGCTTTCCACCCTGCGCCTTTAATAATTGCCCGCATTTTATTCGATTTTCCCAGGATAAGATTTACTTTTCCGCTGTACAAAAGTATCCTATGTCCTTCTAAAGCAAGCAATAGTTGCAGACTGTAGTTTGCCAGACTAAGAATAAGAATATACCTGGACTTTTGATAGATCTTGTTTAGTAAATTGTTCTATTGCAGAGATGTCACAAGCACTCCTCTCCAGCGCTGCCCGCCACTCTTGTAGTGCTCCTCTCTCACCACACACTTCTGTTTTCAAGGAATCTGCCTTTTTCAACAGCCGCCCAATGTTATCTGTTAAAAAACATTTCATCTTTGTTCACATGGATGTAATGATTTAAAGAAAATAAATAAATAAAATTTTGTTACATAGTTAAATGAAAGCTTTCAAATTGATGTTGATTATTTTATTTTATTTTCAGATATAGCAGCTGTAAACCAATAAGTTATTTATACTTACTATAAAACTAACAATATCAGATAACTTATGATTAAAAATTAACACTTTTAATATTGAATATGTTTTAAGATAATATCTTACTTTGAAAACGATCAATCCTTTTCTGAACTTCTTTATCTTCTTTGGTATTATCAGCAATACTTCTATCAAGGCTAGTCACTTCATTACAAGCCAGCTGCCGGAGTTTAATCTCCTGTTCCATCTGGGCCTTATGAGCGAAGAGGAGACGCTAGACAAATAAAATAGATCTAAGTAAAAGAGTGTGACACTTCAACCAGCCATAACTTAAATTATATCTCTCACCGTATTCTCCTGGTATTCAGTAGTAACATGATCCTTGTACTTGTTAAGGTCATCTCCCTTTTCTTTTTGATGGATAAGCGCCTCTTTAAGGCGCTGAATTTCGTTTTGTCTGTTTTAAAAATATATTTTTATATAAATTAATTTTTGAGATAATTTAAGAATGGTAAGTACTCTAAAATTGTATTTTATAAAATATACAAACCTATTAATTAGTAACGATTCCAACTCTTGGTTTTTGGGATCAGCTAAAGGAATCCTGTTACCTTGATTCCATCCCAGTTCTTCTAGTAGCTGAGCCATATAGCCAGGAGGCTTTACCGTGCTAATAGAATCAGACATGGCTGGAACCCTTAGATTCAGCAAAAAAATTTAAGGTATAGAAAAAGTTTATCGCAAATGAGTGGAAATTGGCATTGTTAGATCAATAAACAGTAATCACAAAACTCGTAGTTTGATCAATCACAATGACCGCCACTCAATTTTTGAATTTACGAAAACAAACAAAACAAAACAAAAGCAACAGGGAAATGACAGTGACATTGACAGTTATTTACAAAAAGAAGTACCATGTTACGTTCGGAAATCAATTCAGTACCTACAAATTTTGTGCATTTTTATGAAAACCGAATACAATGTATTAGAATTATCATTGGAAGTCAGCCTAGTCTATACTAATATTATAAAGAGGAGAGATTTGTTTGTTCGTTTGTTTGTAATGAATAGGCTCCGAAACTACTGGACCGATTTCAAAAATTATTTCACCTTTGGAAAGCTACATTATCCCCGAGTAACATAGGCTATAATATAGCAAAGAAAAACGCGGGCGAAGCCGCAGGGCGGAAAGCTAGTAAATTATATTATGAAAATAACTAAACTTATTTATTCTTATATTTTCACATACAGCACTAAGTAAAACATAAGGACGAATATGTTACTAACACGGAGCCCGCAAACACCATGGCTTGTTTGCGTCTCCGCATCACACCGTTTAGCAGATCTTGGTGCAGCAAGTGTAATGATGCATGGGCAGCCGCAGCCACCGCAGCAGCCTCCGCAGCAACCTCCGCAAGGTCCGCAACACATCTTGATAGTTTGAAGTTAATAATAAAAAAAAAATTATATTATTAATTATAATTATATTATTTAAAGTTAATCTTGTTAGTTTTAAGTTTAAACTTAATCTATAAATACAGTTTATACCCAGCATTCATTATATACTTTACATCAGAAATGTGGTAGGAAAATACTTAACAATGATTAATTAAATGTTCAACAATGTTAGCTATTAAGTAGTTTAAACCATAGATGTAAATACTTTAAACCATTTAAGTATAGAAGTTTTACACGCACGTAATAAAAAAAATTCAAAACATTTAGCAAGGACTCGAAGCGGATTCATTTATCTAATAAATGTACCTACTAGTTTTCTAACCTTTTAAACCTTCACCGGGCTACTACGAACATTTTTAAACCTAAATCGGCCCAGCCGTTCTTGAGTTATTACATTGAGAAGTGGAAATCAATGGATTTTTATAAATGTTTAGAATAGATACAACTTTATCGATTAGAGATGAATAATAGCATATAGTTATAGTTACAGCAATCACTTTAATCAAAGCATGACCTTTAACGTAGGTAGGTACCTACTTATCGATCAAGGTGCCAACCACCCTTAGGCATTCCCTATGTAGTAAATAGGAAACGAGTTATTTAAATATGTGTATATTGCTAAAAGTGTATGTTATGTACCTATCTTATCTACCTACTTATATTACTATTATTCACCTACACTCAACATCAGCATTTAATGGCAAAAAAATATTTTGTTTAGTTAGAACACAGATAACGTGAGTTAGAATAAACTTATCTACCGAAATTAACATGGGTAGGAAATTAAAAATATAATCCCTAAATCTTGAAATGCGGCCAAGCTACATCGACGCCAATCTAAAAATAGTTCGATATGAGCTACATTCGTGCTTTACTTCGGTGTCATGCCATACGGTTTAAACAGTGTGTTTTAAGAATATTCAAAATTGTATTCAGATACCTACCTAAAATGAGTGGCGATGCGGCATCATTACCGTGTCCAATATGTTCACATTCTGGTGTTTTTGATTCTCCTGATTCTCTACGCGATAGATTAATCCACGTTTCAACAAATAAAATATTGTGTCCTGTGTGCCAAGAAGAAATATGTGGTTTAGATAAACTAACTATTCATCTATTCAGCCATGTGAAACCCTTATTACCACTTATGATGGTTGATATAGAAAAAAAAATAAGTTTGACTAAGGAAAAATCAAAAGATGAAGGACCTGTACAACAGAAAAAAACAAGATCATCTGCTAAAAATAAAACACCAAATTCTCTATCGAGTGCACCTGTGAAATACGTCAAAATATACCCAAAACTTCCTGTAATTTCGGTTAATCCTTTACCCATAATGGATTTGCCCAAAAACTCACAAGCAGACAGCATGACATCTGGAGACCAGCTAATAGTTAAGACTGAACCACGTGTAATTCTATCGAATACTACATGTAATATGTGCGGCCTACAGTTTGTAGACCAGAATATTTTAAAAATGCATAGATGCTTAATTCACAACATCAATGATCCTTCAAATGAGAGTATCACAAGATACAATTGCCATTTATGCTCAAAACATTTCAAAATGCGAGGATCTTTGATGGTTCATCTGCGAGTTGCCCACTATGGATTTTCTTCAGATAACAGCAACAATAATAATGAAAATCAAGAGAAAACAGATGGCAAGAACACTGAAGCACATGATAAGTCTATGAATTTTGATAGGACTGACAATAAACAGTGGCAATGTGATGTTTGTAAAAAATATTTTACTACAAAGTACTTTTTGAAGAAACATAAACGACTTCATACAGGTTAAACTAATACATTGGTGTTTCTTTTGAGGTAATTCGTACTAACAGATTAATTATTTTGTAATGATTCAACCATCAATTTAGCTGGGCCTCACAAAGTTCACATAATTAATAAATAAATTCGACTTAACAATCGCATCAAAAGCTACATTTTTACATAGGCTTATGCTTATTATGAAAACAAGTAGGTGCGTGTTTATTGGGTAGGTAGGTAAACGTAGATTATAAATTTGTTACAACTATTTAAACGATTTTTTTTTCAGGAGAGACGCCCTATGCTTGTACGCAATGCAATAAAACTTTTACATTTCAACAATCGTATCATAAACATTTACTCTACCATAATGATGAAAAACCACACTCTTGTACATATTGTGGTAGAGCTTTTAAGGAGCTGTCTACGTTACATAATCATCAAAGGATACACACAGGAGAGAAACCGTTTGCCTGTGAAACGTGTGGTAATATAATTAATTATGCTTAAAATTTAAAAAAATAAACCGTTAGTTCGGTTTTAACTTACGAAACTTTACACTATTTTTTTTGCAGGTAAATGCTTTCGGCAAAGAGTCTCATATTTAGTACATCGACGGATACACACAGGAGTTATGCCATACAAATGCACAGCATGTGAAAAAAGCTTTAGATACAAGGTATGGAGTATTTTATGTAGGTAGATAAATTATAAAGTAACGTTATGATTTATGACTCTAATATTTAATATCTGATTTCAGGTTTCACAACGAACTCATAAATGCCAGGCTCATCCACCAGGTACTGTTATTCGCCAAACCGGTGAACTTGTCGAAAAGCTCAAAAAGAAACACACAGATCCTGATTGTGCTGATAATAAACAAAATCATCTTGATATCAACTTTCCAGAAATATCTGAAGCAAATGCGGAATTAGCTAGAACTGGAGCACAGCTATCTCTAGAAGATATGGAAACAGAAAACTTTAGAATTTTAGCCGACACATTTAATAATGAATCTGATTCACTTGCAAGTGTTGCACTGTCACCAAATCTTGAAAAAAATGGACACGATTCTGATAAAATATTTGAGACTAATATTGATGAACTCATAATATCTATGAATTCAAGAGATGTTGAGAAAAATATCCCGTCACCCTCAGATATTTTGCGTAATTTATGTTTATCTAGAGATGAAGATTTTGTAAGTGACCAACCAACAAATAATGACCCCATGAAAAATTACAGCTCCTTTATATAATTATTGTTGTTTTTGTATAGTTATGATACTAGGTAGGTAAGTAGGTACCTACCTATAATTTTTGCTTAGGTATTCTTTTAGAGTACCTATTCATAAAATCTTGTACAACACTATCAGATTAAATAAAAAGACTATTACAGAATACAATCAGGCAAAAGCAATAGCTTGCATACGCTATATGAAAGAGGAAAAAGTATGTATAAGGTACCTAAGCTAGAAATAAAAAAATACTTATTTAGAAGCGTTTTATTCAATAATATATATTTTTAAATTCAAATCATTGAGGAAAATATAGACTTTTACACGAAGAAACCCTATTTTTTGCTTTTTAAAGGTTTTGTAAGGTATCTACATAAACATAGTACGTAAATAAATATAGCATAAGTATAGCCTTCCTTGATAACTTTGTTTGTACTATCCAGCACTGAAAGTATTTTTCAAATCTGACCAACTGTTCCTGAGATTAGCGCTATCAAACAAACAAACAAACTCTTCAGCTTTTTTTTTATTAATTACCCATAAATAGTAAACATATTAATTTAATATGTAATGACATAGCAATAAGATAATAAAATTTCATATTATTTATGATTTCAAAAATTCTTTCACCTTTGGAAAGCTACATATTATGTATATTAGAGCCTATGTTATATTAGAGCCTATGTTACTCGGGGATTATTAATCCCCGAGTAACATAGGCTCTAATATAGCAAAGAAAATTGCGGTAAAGTGTAAAACGCGGGCGAAGCCGCAGGGCGGAAAGCTAGTGTTTTTATAAATAAGAATTGTATAGGTACCTACGCTCTTGAATTTATACAATGATTTTTTATAATATAAAAAATCATTTTTTATATTATAAAAAATCATTGAATTTATAAATTGATTTTCCTGTTAGCTATTTTTTTTATTAGATTCCATATCCGTACCTTATTAGCTATTCTAAAAATACAATTAAATACATAAATGTAAATAATAGGTATGCTATTATTTATTTATTGTGAAGTCTACGGATTTTTGAACGAACATATTTATTCCTGCGCCTGGTAGAATACAAAATCCGTCAGGTTCCATCTTGTCATAAAAAAAAAATATCTGCATGAGCAACCAGCTGTTTTTGTTCTTTGTGAACAGGCATAAAAATTGCTGAGAATTCAGAATGGATCAAAATTAATTAGTGTATTTCGCTAAGTGGTGACAATTTATGAACTGTGAACTATTTTAGCTTTTAAAATTTAAGTTGGAATAAAACTGATCGATTGAATTATTGTCAAACATTGTTTCGTGGACTGGGCAATTTTGTTCTGCGTCATTCGATGTGTTTGCCAATAGACGTGAACTTCTTGTTTTAGACTGAAAATCTGTGTTCAGGACTACTGTATTGGTAAGTAATACTATCATTTATAATATTTGTTGCTATGATAATAAATATGTAATTTTTCAGAAAGACTCATGATGTACCTAGGTACCTTAGATATTTCCTCAAGCCCACATCAATTTATTCAAGGTGACAAGTTAAAATATCTCATTAAAAGTTTTACTAGATTCCATTATACCATATTTCTATTCCCATCTTTGTTAATATCCTCATCCTTAATATTATACTCAAAATTAAACATAATTAACTTAATAGTTTAGTTTGGGGACTCCTTTTTTCGCTATTAGACTCAAAGTTGGTCCTTTGTGCGTGGAATGAACACAATAAACCGAAAAAGATAAAACTTATTTCCAACATGAACATTACTAAATCAATGGCAAACCATCCATCGAGACCAACATAGCCATAAGCTTGTGTATTGTGTATTATGATAGTCTTACCAATAAGATAAATAACAGTCTATATGATGTTTAATGTATTTACAAGTACCTAATTGAAATAATAATGGAAATGTATGTTGTAGTTTCAGTCTCGGTTGATTGTAGTAGAAATCTCGTTCTCTATAGTACCACTATTTATGAAATCTATATTAGTGGTACTTCACTAAAGTTTCTAGGATGGAACTTTGTGGTACTCCTGGCTTTTTCTACTACCATTTAACATGATTGCTCTTCCTAAAATTGACTTGTCCAAGTGATCATTAGGATTTTATGGAGATAAATGACATAAATCTCTAAATCTTCGATATGTTATCCAGGATAATATTGAATGTACCCCTTTTGGAATGAAAGTTGAGTGTCCCACTTAGCCAACACAGCTAAATAAATGCTAACTTTTTTTTAAACATGGATAAAACCTATCTTTCTGTTGTTAACATTTTTCTTTTGCATACTTGTATCAAATCAAGTCAATAGTACAGTGTTAAGGCTGTTTCTTTTAAGTATAACAATTTCATTGTTTTTTTGACTGTGCAAAGTGGAGTATTTACTGTATTTAGTATATGGTAACCTTTGCCATATCTTTGAAAGAAAACTGTAATCACTCATGTCATAACTTCCGTTTATAACCACTAGTCCTGTCTTCAGTGTCCTTATAATTTTTTTTATTCAGTTATTAGAAAAAGTGTCCCCTTTCCGTCTACTCTACCCGTTCTAGCTCTCCCTCAGACCAGTTTCTTATATTCAGTAATATGTATTAAGTATTTTAAATCTTTATGTATAAAAATAAATGCCACTTTGCTATATAATTTTATAACTCAATTTTTAGGTGCTCTTTGTTACAAGTGTGGCTCAGTTAGTGTCTTACCATATAATAAATAATAATAATAATAATAAAATCTTTATTTATAACATTTTTACATGAATGCACAAATGGTACCTTTAGAAACGATGACACTACCGAAGCTTTACAAACTGTAAGCGTGTCTAAGCTTTACAAACCATAGTAGCCCAGAGAAGGTTTAAGGTGAGAAAACGTGGGAATAAAGCGGGCGAAGCCGCGGGGGAGTCAGCTAGTAACAACAAATGCTAATACATTTTGTATCTGACAGTATTCATTATATTCTAGAAAAACCTTTGCCATAGAACGTTGGCTGGGTACAATTATGTATTTATGCGATTCGAAGGTGACACAGCCAACACGACTTTCCTACACCCTAAATTGACGCACAAAACCTGTTTCTTTGACCTGAACGCTACCAAAGTGCAAAGCCTATTACGAAAATATCCCAAATCGAAACTTTCTTTTTCTGCTGCGCTTAAAACGCATTGACCAAAACATAGGACTTTACACGCGGGAATAAATAGCTAACACAAAATAGTACACAGATTTAAACTTTAGAACTTGTTACGATCTCTATTTAAAGGTACCTTATCTTATTTGGATAAAGTAAAAATAATACTTGTTTTAAAGAAAGAAAACGTTTTATTTCGCTTAGGTAATAAATAACAAAGATGGTTTGTAACGAAACATAAGTAGTTGTTAGAAAATGGTATATAAGAACAAAATTACTTGATCTTATAATTTTTCCTATAACCATTTTCTAATATTTGGAAACCTTGTGGGAGTCAATCACTATAAAATAAAAGTAAAAATATAACTAGTTGCGAAAACGGTCGCCACTAAGCGAAAGCTTTAATATCCTGAGATACCTCAGCGCTGTTCTTCCGTGGCGCCAGCTAAATGTTACAACATTATATATCCTTTACATTTAAAAAAAGCTTATGCACATAATAGTGGAAGCGTTTGCAGTGATATACCTATATTAAATTGGCAGGGGTAAAGGTGGTAGCCGGGTCTGTATCGATCTGACGGGCGGGTGGCGGCGGGGCCAACGCGGGCCCCGCTCTAGTTCTATCTACCTCTCAAAACAATCCTTTGTATGCAACTCCGCGCACATAGGCCAATTATTCACATTTCATATCCTGTAGCTCACTAAAATCCATACCAGGGAATGTGGCTGGGTTACTATTACTACGTTTCCTTTGTTTACCCAATAATGTATACACAAAGATGAAGCTTGTCCAATTCTGATGCGTGGTTGGTACAACAAAGGTATTAGTTGTGTAGGTACAATAATTAAGTATATTACCAGAAATAATAACCTTCCTTAATTGAATGAAGGTAAATGTTATACCACACTAAGGGCTTCGTTAAACAATAAGTAATATTAATGTCAATTTATATAAATGAACTATTAAATGCTATGCTTCCTTTGCTATATACAATTCTAACATCGATAGTGCCACCTGCTTGGTTCTAGTCAAGAAAACACAAATATCATGACCGCATTCTCTACTGAAATGTACAAATCGTGTTCTTCCTGTGTGGTGAAACATCTGTAAAGTAGACACCGTTCCCGGTGCTTTATTTGGAAGCGAAGTATAACTTGCTTTCTATACAAATTTTAATGTGTTCAGTATTACAATACATTAGGTATTTAATATTATGTAAACTTTTCGTTGTTTGTAGTGTTGATTGAATGCTGCAGCCTAGAGTGTATGAACAAAGGCCGCTAAATGAGATACAATATTGGCCTAGTTGCGCATATTGCGTAAACGACCGTAGACTTGAACTCATTTCGGTGACTAGCTGACTAGTGACACACTTTAAAGTTTGAACAAGTCGAATTACTGGCTATAAGTCAATAACCAAAATCACCTTTTAAGAGATTATTAGTTAAATAATAAATAGATTTACATTTAGAAATACTTCGTTGAAGGATCCATATTCATCTAGCTCACGGTCATCTTTATTACTTTGTTTACATTGCTTATGAGTACGCTATCCCTAAAGCTTAAGTTTAATGGTGTTTGTCGTGAACGAACGCGATGTTACGCAATAAACATTGAGCGTCACGAAACCTTTTGGCTACACGTCGGTGGCTGATGGTTGCAACACCGATCACCATAGCTTTCTCTCCTCGATTCAACACCAATGGAGTTATCTCAACTTTAAACATAGCATTCAATAAAAAATGTCAAAATATGTTAGTTCTCTGATCTCTTTTGATTTGAATGTTCTAAATATCCACAGTCATCGTAAAAAGTGTTACGTAAGAGTTGTTCACTTTTTTGTGTCAAATGGTTGCATCTTTCTAATTAGGTCATGCACACACGCGTGTGAGCGTTCCAGTTGTATCGCTGATCAAGATAAAATAACAATATTCATTTTAACCGTGTAATAGTAGGTTAGGTAGATATTTGATTCTGCAGCAAGATTCGATTAATTTTTACATATTGGTTTAATCAGCGCAACTTGTAACAATCGTTCTCACACAACTATTATGCACAAATCGATTTCATTGACGCAGTTTATTTCAGTCGTGTGCGGTGAGGTAGAAACATGTAAACGTAACTACGTTCTTACTAAAACTGCGGCAATTTATTCCCATTTTGTAAAAATAGAAGAAGAACAACAATTTAACTGATGATCAATCAACTTAATGATCAATCAACAAATGGTTAAAATTCTTATGTAAGTAATATCTTATTAGCAATAGTTAGTTGTGTGATAAAAATCATGATTTTGCTTGTATTATTATTTTTTCATTATTAAAATTAACAAATAACAAAATATAGAAAACCATTAAAAATACTAAACTACCTTTACCTAATCTAAAATCGAAACAGACCAAACTGAATCTAAGGCAAGAAAAGTTAACGCACGCCTCGTGATTGTGTCAATATTTACCTTGCCAATGCATTCACCGTTTTTGTAATCGTCTGGCGGACTTTATATACCAAACAAGTTGCAGGGGCTTTTATTGGAGGGTCTGGCTGGCTGGGAGAGGTCATTGAACCAGTAGGGCTCCAGAGGAGTGCGTGATTTAGGGGGGTGCCGCCGCCGCCGCACGGGACGGGCGATGACACCCTCTGTGCATTGCACCCCGCCAGACATACAGATACAGATTGATTATTGTTGCATTCTCGTTGATCTGATCATTTTGATAAAATGTTTTGACTCTAATAGTAGTTTAAACAGTAAGTAGGTACGTTCTCCATCTTTTAGTACTTGTGATTTTTATGCATCCAATGGTTGCCTGGCAGGCTCTTTTAGTGATAAGACCGCTTGTAACACATTTTGTGTTTTTTTTCTTCTGGTGTGCTATAAAGTCTTGTGTTTCGTATGCATGCAAAAGTTGCCTGGCAGGCGCTTTTCACACTTTGTGTGTGTTTTTTTTCGTGTGTGAAATAAAGTATATTGTATTGTACGTACTTATGACATTTTTTATAATATCCTGCCAACCTGCACTCACTTGTACCTGTGTAACCGAATTCGATATAAAAACTTTTCACTATTCTGTCTACCTGCTCGGGCACCCTAATCTTAACTTTAACAATTGAACAGCTGACTATAAGATTTTTTCTTTTTTATAAAGGATCTGTGTAGGAAAACAAAATCATTGATGCATAGTTTTAATATCTATTGTTTCAGCAATACCTATTGCAATAAGGATATCAATAGATATTAAACAATCTGTGTGATGGTTTACTTTAAGCTTCAAGGTAAACTAATGCATTGGATCCATTATGCCCGAGAGGCTTAATCTCAAATTTGATTTTCGTTTTGGAGATTTGGAGCTGGTTTCGCACGTGGTCAATGCAAACTCTTCGGGTTGTCGACCCGCGGCCTTGGGGCGCAGCCCCTTGACTGTCACTTCAACAACCTAAACTGTACCCTAACACTACAGTATAAAAGTATTAATTTATTTTTAGTTTTAGGCAATGCTCAAACGGCGTGATAAAATGTGATTTAGCATGCCAATCTTTCTGAAAATCCCGTTACGGATCTAGTTCGAAAGATTGAACTTTCTTGTTTTTAGAGTCAAAAAGCGAAATGATTCGTAGAAGGCGGATAAGATTTTAAATGTGTGTAGAGTTAAACTATAATTTTAATAGAGTCGAATTACACAGACATGAGAGCATGAGAGTACATTAGATTTTGTCAGACTATTCTAGAATTATGTAACAATCAACTAAACGTGATGGATAAATGATGAATCATCAAACAATTCATAACACCGATCACAGACCGTAACAATAATAAACTGTTCGAAATCCCAAGATGATGTTTTGGGAAACAACCATGAAACAACAAAAATATAGATAGCCTGCAAATAAATAAGATTACCTATCTGGGGTATAAACCAGAATAACGGGAAAAACAACCATTTCTGGACAACATTTTTAAAAATCTATCAAGCCTTAATTAAATTTGTCTTTAAAATTTAATTAAGGAAGGCTTGATAGATGCATTACTGTATTGGGTTAAAGTTACTAAAAACGAATTTATTTGTTAATTTTATATCAGTGTTCTGTAATTAAATACGGTTCAAATACCTGACGCTGGGCTGCACCTGGTTGAACGCTTCGAGTTTTATTTTTCGCTCTTTTACGAGTCCAAGATGCGATTCAATCGTAGGTAGGTAAGACTGGTTATTTTGAACAGGTTGGTCTTTGGTTACTGAGCCGAGATCGCTTCAGTACTTGTGTATATGTTTCGATATAGTACTGCATATACAAGAATCTTATAAAACAGATAAATAAACCTACAAGCAGTGTATAAACAAGTGTATATAAACAGTATATCGCACGTTCGGAACCAAAGGGTCACTTCTGCAACATTTTACGAAAACGACTTAAATATGCAGAAAGAACCGCCATATTCGACTCTATATACTCAGCAATTATGGTGACAATCGCATGAATAACATCGTTTTGAGGGCGGATGAGACGTTATGTTATTTTGCGTAATCGGCCCGTTTGTTTGAAACGAAACGTGTCTTCTGGTCAGTAGAGTTTTAACAGCCGAAGGATGACCTTGTGCGCTGGCGACAGAGGGGCACTAAGTTAAATAATGACATATTTGCTTACAAACTTTTTGCTATTATAATGTTACTTCTTAATAAAAATGACGTTTTGATACCAAATTTTGGCATTTGTCTGCTGTAAACATAACGTCACTTCTCGTTATAAATGACATTATGGCATAAAACTTCTCTTTTCATTGCGTTCAAAACATCACTTCTGTGTACAAGTGCCATTATTTTTGTAATAATTAGCATTTTTAGAGTGTTATTTTTGAATAGAAGTGTCAAATAGTCCTCATTGTTTTGATGATAATTTTCTACTTAATTTCTTACTAGATTTCTATTTACATTATTATTTAGATCCCGATTGGGTGGAAACCGATCTATTGAGTAATTGTTTTGTTTTGATTCCAGATTTATGATTAACCAGTAAATAAACTACAAATAAATTCCGCTGATAAGTTTCTTTAGTATCTAGTAAAGATAGATTATTAAATTGAAATGCCCCACATTTCAGGCCTATTTTGTTTAGATTTGCATGTTATTAAAAGACACGCCTATTGTTTTGATCTTCTATTAAATATTAAGTACAACTTTAACTTTTATAAAGACTGCAGATACTAGAACAGCGTCTCAGCACTGTTATTATAACTACCTATTCAGTTTATACTAAGGTTTTATACGTTGTATAACTTGAAAGCCATTTTTTGTAATTTATTTCGTAATGTTTGCTATCTTTGCCTCATTTATGGGCCATTCGTTTGAATTTCAAATAAAATACTCGATAATATTACCTACTTTATTTAATAATTCTCCGTTAAAACGTTAAATTTAGCGATTATTCTCCTTCTAGTGCTCGTTTCAGTTTATATTGATTTCTACTAATATACATCTTTACTATAAATAAACTTAAGTCGTCCTAAAACACGTTCTTATAAGTACTTTCATGATTTTATTAGTTTTTTAAAAGGTCGTTTCTGCAATAGTACAGTTAACGATTTGTAACAAAAAGACACTTTTGGTACCCTTCCCTCAGTTTAAGGCTTTTTTCTCAGAAACGTCTACTTGTATTTTTTTTATAATTAGTGACGATTATCCATGAAAAACTAATCAATCTAGAACTATAAGAAACTCCGCAATACTCTAAAACGGAACAGAGTTATTAAAAAAATACGTCAAAAAAAACTTTAAAATGCTCCTCCTGTAAAGTTGGAAAACATGCAAAAGTGACCCTTTGGTTCCGAAGGTGCGATATATTCACACAGCAACATCTAGCCCCGTGATAAACAGGAATCTTGTGTTACGGGTGCTTGATTTTTGATATACTTAAATATAAATACATAGGTAGATATATATTTTATCATCAAGCTTATGCACTAACTAATACCCATTAAAAATGCCAAGATAACATATGCCCTAATTTCAATCAGTATGTGCTTCTTTTTAGCAAAATGTTCAAAATTGTAAGAAACATTTAATTTTTTGATTGGCTATAAATAAAAACTAATTAGTACCCATTTTAATCTACGCGTTTCTTATCGCAAATGTACGAAAACCTTTTTTTTATTTAAACGCATCAAAAAAGTTAAAAACTGCAGTCGCCATAAGACTTGCGGAAAAAGCAAGAACTAGGTACCATACTAGCAACACGTTAATTTCGCGCTTATAGGAATTGTGTGTGGTACTAGTGCACGTAAATAACAAACATAACAATTTATTTAGTTAATTATATTTGTGAAACCGAACACACAATTACTAAGAAGAATCTATTTTCTAACTTTTACCAACCAAACATAAACAATAATTATAGAAGTAAATTTATCATAAAATATTTATACATACTTAAATATACGTATATATTAAAAACAATGATATGTATTACATATGATATCACCTTTATTAAAAATCTCTGAGAAAATAATCATCTTTATGTTATAGAAAAAAAATCACCAATTAAGTCAATAAAACATACCAAAAATAAAGTTCACAGTTCTAAACACGATCTACGAACTGGTAGCTTAAAAAAAATTTAAAAACATTGGTTTAAATTAAACCTGAGTAGTGGTAGAATTTACGGTAATGTCATGGCAACATTATTTTGTGACATGACAGCTCCGCCAGCTGTGTGTGTCTTGTCTGTGTGCTGTGCATTCGTTCGAAAAATATCTCGGAAAGCTAGAGTTCTGTCCTTGATTGTCATCCATTTTATTAAAAAATCCACAAACGTGTAACTCTCGGCCCAAAAATTCGCGGGAGCACTATTCATTGCACAAAAACTGCAATAATCGATAAGTTATTTCGCGTGCACCAGCAGTAGGTGGCGATAAATGAAATGTTTATGTAACGCAGCATTGTTCGTGTTCGATCGCTAACCGAGTTCATCTTTGTTCCAGATAACATCGCAGTGTGTCATTGTCGTGTGCGAATCGCGAGTGCAGTGCAGTGTGTGTAGTGGTTGGTGTGATGTGTGAATAGTGTGGTGTGGTGGTGTATGCGGAGAGTGGATCAGCGCCCGTCCTGGCATGGTGCCGGGGAGGTAGCGCGCGCGGGCGGCCTGCGCAGGCCCCACACCAGCAGCCGCGTGTGTCCCCCGACTCGTCTATGGCCGAGCAACACATCCCACCGTCGTCACACTCTGCACTTACGAGAGATTCCAGCGGGTAATGTTCATACTTATTTACATTGTTATTGTTACACACACTAGTACACTGTAAACACAAACTCATTGTGGAAATTCATTTATTCCTGAGACATTGTGACATAGACACATCAGTATCTAAGCTATAGACACATCAGCATCAGCATAATAATAACTTTTCTTACCCGTGATTATCCATCCCAGTATTTGGATTAGAACGGAACTGGAGACAAATTATGTAGTAAAATTCAACAATATAGCTATATAACAGCTGATTTTCAAGTCGGCATCATGGAAAGACCGGTGAACTACCTAACAAAATAATATCTTATCAACTGTAATGTTGTTATCAGGTTTATAATGCCCTACATTTTGTAAAGTAGGTAACGGAATATTGATGTTTTATAGAAATCATTCTTACAAATAGTATAGGTACTATTTGATTTTAATCTAATATATAATATTTCCATGTCACAATGTTAGTTACTGTACTAGTTCCAAAATGGTTTTTCCGATATTTACCAAATTTTATATGCATATTCAGTGGGTCTGAGAATCTGATATTGTCTATTTTTCGTTCCCCTAAGTGATAATGGTAGTAGTGTCAAACTTCGGGCAGGTCACCTTGTAATGATATAATATTTATAGAATATATTTGTAAAACATATATGAATTATAAATAATAAATAGGTAATTAAAATCTGAAATACATATAAAGAAGATACTCATCATCATTATCATCGCCCCTAATTAGTTCCCACTGCTGGGATACAGGGGCTTGAATTTATCAGTTTAACATTAAGACCTCAAATGACTGGTTTCTCATTCCTAACAATTGAATGAGTTGGTATGACTATTAATTGTTATCTTTCAATGTGATTACTTACATATCTCATTAAAATTCTATTAGCATAGTTCTGCTAATACTAATTAATGTGCACTAATGATGCATTACTTTATTGTTAAAGAGCCATTTTAAATTAACTACAATATTATTTAGTTTTTAATATGGTTTCAACCCACCTGGTAAGCATGGGTGATTAAAAAAGTATAAAATAATTTGTGTATAATATCCACCTAATTCACTTCATTATTAACATTACACACAATCTAAAGCTGAAGAGTTTGTTTGTGCATTAATCTCAGGAACCGCCTGGTATGATTTAAAAATTTGTCGTGATCGTGATACATATTATTTAGTTATAGTTGAAGTGATTGTTTAAGTAAAGTATCTGTGAATATGCCTAGTTAGTATTTAAGGTACTGAGGGCTATTATAAACTCATAATGCTGTTTGAGCTATCATAAAAATAGACATGTCAAGCAGTGCTCATTTCTCAAGATACAATAGGTATTTGCAATGTTTATTGCATTCTTGAATACAATAATCAACAGTAATAATAAGTGTAATCCTAATGAGACAAATATTTATTTTATTAAGGTATGTGATCGGTTTTTGATTGCTTATTTGGTTGGGTATTGGATTTTAAACAGATATCTTACTCCAGAGTTAAAAGTAATAAAAACAGACTTATTTGTACAAATTACAAATAAGTATTAAACAGTTCCTCTGTTAAGTTATAGTCAAAGTTATACTTTATGGTTCATCCTTACTGGCTTTGTCAGTGTTTTGACTATTTGTATTCTAGATGTCCTTAACATTTGATTATTAATAATTTTAAGGAAGTTGAAACAAAAAACGACTGGAACTGCTATGTTATTCTTTCGTTTTAGGTCTTCTCCTAGCAGGGTGGTAGGCGGTCGGTCGTTGCGTCAATCGAGCCACAGCCGACGTAGCAGACGGCACGCGACCTCGCCCGCCCCGCGCTCCACAAGCCGGCAAGCGAGCCGCCTGTCGGATCCCGAGCCGCTGACGCTGCGTAGAAGTTCGCGTCTCATCAACTCCCTGCCCCGCTCCGACTACTCCATATCCGAACGCTGGTCCTACGGCGCCGACGTATACGAGACACGCTGCGACACCAGCCACCTCAAGGGCGGCGACGCTCACAAGTCCTCCGCATACAACAAACGCGGCCGCACTTCCTCGCATGATAGGAAGAAGCGCAAGCTTGGATCCGATAAAACTAAAGAGTGCATAGCTCACTGCACGCGCTCACGGACTGCTCTTAAGCCTGAGAGTGTCAGTGAAGATAATCCAACAGTCAAATCGCCTATATTAACTGAGCCACAGGCGAATCCAAATAGCACCGCTACTTCATCGCAGAATCACAGTGAAGGTCTGCTGCCACTGGACGAGAGGGATTACGCTTACTCACCGTACAGCTCCTCCACATTCACAGAGTTACTGGACTCTGATTACTCTGTGTACAGTCCTACTGCTAGAAGGCGGAAAGGAAAGAAACGGAAACGGTCGGTCCACCGTTCTCTTTCATTGAAGAAGAGTAATTGCTCTTTAAATCCGGAAGATACTAAGAAAAAGAGTAAAAACATTGATACTCACACTAGTAAAGATTCCGCGGAAGCGAGAGACGGTAAAAACAAGAGTTTACAGCAAGATAACGAGGAGGCTGCCGAGGCTTCTCTAACCACTTGCAGCTATTCCCTGCGAAACAGACACCGGGAATTTGGCCCACCTACTGCTACAGTCACAGCCGAAAAAATTGACTACAACACAGGTATGTAAATCCCATATTGTATTACAATAATGTACTTCTACTCCAAAAATGTATTGGAACTAGACTCGGATAAAGTGCAAGAAGCAAGATCTAGCACCTTACTCTGACCATGACTCAAATTTCCTATGTCCATGGCGATCAGTAATGTTTGCACATACATTTCTATTTTAGGATTTGCTGTTTTATTGGCATTGTATGTGGTTTGTGTCACAAGTTCTCATAAAATGAATTAGTTCCATCCATTGGTAGCACTAAGCTATTTTTATAGTACAGAACAGAATTAAAATGAGTCGTCTCATATCTTTATGCACATCTTATCTTATGCATAATAAAATAGCATATGTGTGCTAGTTTACAGAGTTTGCAAATGATCATTTATAGTAAGTACATTTACATGTGAACCTAGATAACATAAATTATTACACTTTAATAATCAACATGAAATGTCACCATGCTACGCAAATTATCCAGAATCTATGGTTTTCTTATAGTAAGTCAAAAACTTTTCTCCAAATTGTTTATCCTTGTTCATAAACTCCAATGATAGCTCAGTAGCAGAATACCTTGCACAATCTCATTGCGAATCGCATGCAGTTTTTATACAAGAGAAAATGCTCCACAGCAAGCTTTTAGGCGCACGGTTCACCCACAAATATTACACCCTCTTGTCCCTTATAAAATTAAAATCATTTATTTCGGATTACATGATCCTGATAATTGTATTTGTAATTCGCAGTAAACCCGTCATCCTCAAGCGACGACAGTCAATCGTCCGACCGCAGAGGCATCTTCGAACGCCTCGCTAGCCCCACACCGCCTCCTTACTCGGATATACAGGGTAATTTATGTATATTATATTAAGTACATCAGAAATCTAGCACCCGTAACACAAGCTTCGAGCTTACCACGGGGCTTGATGTCGCTGTGTAAAATTGTCCAGTAATATTTATTTATTTAATTACCATTTCCACTATGCAAGTATGCATCCCCAATAAAGTCAATATCACCTATTACAACAATTAATCACTCGTAAACTGTGTAAGCGTAAAATGATTCTGATATACTTTCGATATTGTTGTTAGTTATACACTATTTTATCACAATGGAATAATTAATTACTCCCGTATTTATAGTGGAATTGATAACTCGAGTTTATCGAGATAAAGGCTTGATGTATAGCAATAAGCGTCGCGCCGAGCTTCATATTAATGTGGTTCCCTTTGTTCCGTTTGTGCAGTCGTGATAAAATGTAT
Source organism: Chloroclystis v-ata (assembly GCA_963691955.1). Taxonomy (NCBI): domain Eukaryota; kingdom Metazoa; phylum Arthropoda; class Insecta; order Lepidoptera; family Geometridae; genus Chloroclystis; species Chloroclystis v-ata. Next base: position 13,470,032 of record OY829905.1, read on the forward strand.
AATTATCCCGTTTGTTCACAGAAGCCAGCACATCAAAACCGAATAGTGCTGGAAGTAAACTATTGATTGTACCTCGCGATCTACCTTATCTACGTCAGACTAACGCGAGGAGGGTATGTAGTGTTGAATACTCTATGCTTCACGTTGTGTTTATTTCGACATGCGCTTTGTTTAGTTGTTGATATCAAGGAATACGGCGCTCGCTTGCATGCTTTACGACTTATTTTAACGTTTTGCTTTTGTGAACTTCGATCTCGCAGATTTGGGATTGAGACCAAGTGTCTATTTGGGATTTCAACAACACTTTGGTATATGTGAGGATAAAACACAAAACTTACACTCGATAATAACTCTGATGATTAAAATACGGTCAGTAGTTTATCATTCGCATTGTTAATCGTGCGATCGCATACACATGATAAAAATAATCGCTTTGTTTTGGTGGAGTCATCGCCGCGCAGTGTGGAAACAGCCGCGTCACCGGCCGGTGCTTTACCAAGTGCCGATGCATATGTGCGTTGTGTTGTGTGTATACGCGTGTGCTTTGTTGGTGATTGTCGCGTTTTGTGCGCAGAGCATCGCAGCTGCGACGGGCGCGACCCTGGGGGCTTGTCTGACGCGCGGAGCCGGCTCTTCTCAGCGCCAGCGGCAGGATACTACCAAGAGACAGGTAGGGCTATATCCTCTCTTACTTGATAGTGGATACTCATTTGTATAGATATGTTCTGTAGTGTTGAGATTCTATATAACTTTCATAAATTTAGAATCATTATAATATAGGAATTACTGATGAATGAAAATTAGTAGCTTTCACATGCTTTGATTGTTTTGGACCTTCTTTGATTGGATGGAAAGAAGGTTTTGATCATAAATTACAGTGTAAAAATAACTCAGTCTTTCTTATACTTTGAAAATGGAAAGTACCTAGTAGACAGTTATCGCAATTTTGGATAGTTTGCTTCACTGCTTTCGGTAACGGTTAACGGAGTTGGGGTCTGTTTTACAATATCCAGATAAATCGTTGAATAACTATCAAGCACATAAATTATCTGCATCATAAAACTGTCAATTTTAATTTTAAAATGTTTGCATTTGACAAACGGTTGTTTTGTGAGGAGTGATGTTATCGATCATTTGTGTATGTAAATTTACGCTTAAATCAATAAAATTGTGAAACTAGTCCACCTCTTGACGCACAGTCAGATCTTAACCTCAAATCTACGATGGTAGCTAGAGCTACGTTGCCGCGTTATATCAGGCGCTTTGCCAAATGAAAAACAATAAACAAACGAATTCCTTCAATTGTCATAGACTGCATTACCTAAATCAAAGCCCTATCCAGTGATACAGAAAATATTTATCGTATCTAACTTTCTAATGAACAAACATTCGCCAATAACAGATCGATTCAAGCACTCTCAATAACAGTAGTGTGGGTGAGAGTATCAGCAGGTGAATAGAATATACTTTATTGCACATCACATAAACAGAAACATCCAAAGGTTGCCTCGAAGAGATCTCTCTTTAGCGATAAGGCCGCCCATTGTACTTGTTCTTTTTTGTTGTTTTTTTTTGTATTTTTCATTTATTTAGTGTACAATAAAGAGTTTTAGTATTTGTATTGTATTAAGACTAAAACATTTGGAGTAGAATGGTGATTGTGTTGTGTTGTGTTGTAGGTGTCCAGCGAAGGCGCCGGCAGCAGCGCGGCGGGCGCGGGGCGGCGGGCGCGGGCGCGCGACATGCCGCAGCCGCAGCCACCTAACACAAGAAAGGAAAAACGAGGTAACCACACCTCTCTCACTAACCTAACCTAACACAGGAAAGGTAAGGTAAAAACGAGGTACCTCTCTTACCTACAGATACATACTTCTATACATAAATAGGCTTTAGATGGATGCGGCTATCAAGGGATCGTAATAGATCCACATCCACAACAAAGCAACGAGGTAACCGTACCTCTCTTATCCATACGTACATAAATAGGCTTTAGATTTAGATGGATGCGGCTGAAAAATCAATGAAATGATGAAAAATCACTCAACCCATTTGCTTATAGTCTCAACGACTGATCGCAAGATACAAACACAAAAAAAGATTGATTTATGCTATACATGTATAGCATAAATTAAGAAGACCAATACCCAGCAGTGGGTAAATTCTACTAAAGATGATGATGATTTATTGTGTTCCATAAAACCCGAGACCCGACCCGTGCCCAGTAGTGTGACGTAATATAGGTTATTGTTTAATTCGTTAGTTGTTATTGTTTAATTGTTCAGGTTAGTTATGTTCATAATAAATTGTTTGGTAAAGACTGGCATAGGACCGAAGCGAAAGGCAGAAAAGAAAGAAAAGAAAAAATGGCCGAAAGCCTTCAAGCCACAAGTCATACCGTCTTGAAGGTTCAAGCATTTATCTCTACATTAGTTTAAAATTTGCATTATTATATCCATTATACAGACAGTGGTATAAGCTCCTAATAATTATAGGGTCAGTAGGGTTCATTGGACTGTAATTCCGTTAAGTAATCCAAAGTAAGCCTAATTAATAAACTTACTAGATAAGAAATACATACAACTATTACAAAAAGTTATTTTTATACAGTTAACCGTACAAGTATGTTTATTTCCTTCATTGTTAATTTCCCGTCAGTCGGCCCGCGACCGTGCCTAACGCACGTTAGGCAAAACGTCGGGAATTAGATAAAAGGTAATTCGACATTGCGGAATTCAAATACACGTCTTGATGTGGTTTACATTATTGTGAATAATCTATCACTAAATTAACAGTTGTTCCAAGTGAGAATTGTACGTCACCACCAAAACACAGTTGAATCATTTTCGGTTTGGTATTACTGAATGCTTTCGCGGATGAGTGTATAGATGTCATCGTTTGATTTGATAAGCGCTATCGATTGAAGATAATCGTTAAAATTAACAGGGAACGATATAGTTCACATAACAAAACTGAATTATGAAATAAAGGAGCCAGTATTAAATAAAATATTGACACAAAAATACAATATGGTGTCAGTTGAACTTTTTATAAAATAAAATACTATAACCATTAACTGTTTTCTAAAGATTATTTTCGTGAATTTATTTATTTACTACTTTGAAAATCGGGAATACTTACGTAAACTATGTCGATATTATGTACGAAGTTTCTGTTCTATAGCGCGAGAGCCTCTCATGCAAGACATTATGGGCATATTATTTATTTACATTTAACACAACATTATATACAATTTTTGAATTATTGAATACTTTGATACGAATTATATGATAAAGATATCAAGAAATGAACTCGATTCCGTTTGACCGTGCATTGTTGTAATATGCGTCGTTTTCCTTATTCCTAAATAACCTTGGCGCTGACGGCGTGTACGACAGAAATGGAAACTAATTTCAAATTATTATAAAGTCACGATGAGAGGTTCCATTTTACCTATAGTTATGTTTTTGTAAACATTAATGCCAAGGCACCGTGATACCGCAAACGTTTTTCGAAGTTGCGCCAAAAAATTGTGTGTTGTTGAGCCGTTTTAAGATTTTGATAAATCTTCGCATATTATTAATATTATTGCTATTTTTTATTGTTTATTGTTACATGATTTTCACGCTGCATTAAACCATTCATAGAATTTGTATATTAGCTAAATTTTTCTTTTACATAATCCTACAGACGCTAAAACCGAATAAATAATCAGAAGAAAACATGAATTCTTAATTAAATGATAAAAATATCGATCCGCAGCGATTAGACTTACATGACCAGTAAGAACCTTTCAATGACTTGCAAAATAAACAAAATGATAACATGCACCATGAGATATGTAAATATTGGCCGTATTTACATATTCTGTAGAGTGTAAATATTTTGGTCTTGATCAATATAATTTTTCATTGCTATGTATATACAGATATCTACGTAAGTTTTGAAGTTCATCAGGTATTCAATCTTACGTCTAAGGAACTAGCTAGATATTGTTGTGTGAATTATCTAGCAATATTGAATGATTGTTGTTTGTTTACAGGCAAAAGCAGTCTGGGTTCCTGTGCTAGCACTGGAGGTGCGTCCAGCCGGTCACACCCCCAGACCTTAACAACGGTGAGTCATCACTAGTATCCACCAGCGGTTTCCGCATTTTTTTTAACAAAAAAATTAAAACTAAAAAAAATAAAACTTATTAAACTTTAACTTTTTTCCATGTTTCTAACACGTATTTTAACCGAAGATCTTTTTAGTTCGTCTTGTTTTACATACAATTTCGGAGCTATAAATAATGTTCCACTTATCCTATTCCAGACAATTACTATCTACTGCAAAAATTGCTTCCACATGAATTGAAACTTATCTATTAGGTGTACCATTTACTTATAAACATGAACTACGTTGGGTACTTAAAGTTGATTAAAATGTCAGCAAGCTTGGTACCTTTCAAAAGATACAATCGTAACAACCTGTTGCTTCCCACTGCTTGGCCAAAGACTTTTCCATTCATCACTCTTTATAAATAAGTTGCTTTACTCTCGCGGTTTTGCCCACGTTTAGTAAACTTTCCCGTGTTCAAAATTATCCTATAAGTATGTATAAGAAAAAAATATCTATCTATTAATATTAAGTATATCAGAAATCTAGCACCCGTACCGAATACAAGCTTAGAGCTTACCACGGGGCTAGATGTTGCTGTGTGAATCGTCCAGCTATATTTATATGTATTTATTTATTTTATTTTAAATATTAAAGTATTGTTTGTTATCAGGGTGCCGTCGCGTCAACGTCTTCGACCCCGCCCGCGTCCGCGTCCGCAGTGTCGATGCCGGACAACGCGGCCAGCGAGGCCAAGCCTAAAACCAAAGGTAATTAATAACATCATATATTATAGAATTATAGTATAGAATAGACTATAGACGATAACATAATGATGATATTTATTCAGTACTAGCTTCCCGCATGCGGCTTTGCCCGCGTTAAATAGATTGCGGAAATTAAAAATATAAAAATCCAATGTCCTTCTCCTGGTTCTAAGCTCTCTTCGCCAATTTTCAGTCATATAGATTCAGTCGTTTTTGAGTTATAAGTTATGTAACTAACACGACTTTATTTTATATTTAAAGATTCTGACCGATCTATATTATTTTCAACATTTACTTTTACTTTGAAACAATTAAATAATATTCTGTTTTTATCATAAAAAAACCTAAGACAACATGAACGTCATTGACCGTGAATCTCAATTCAAGATGGCAGTGACGACGGAACTTTCTAGCCAAAGCCTCTAAAGTTAGTTTCATGGAGATTGTTTGATTGATACTCGTCCCAACCCCAACACAGGGCAAGATTTGGCTTTACCCTTGCATTCTTCACAGGTCAGTTATATGGATAAATGTTGTGTTATTACAACATTTATCCATATAACGTTTCAAAAGACTCATCTGTTTTATGAAATGTTCAGTACCTACATATTATCAAAACTCGACGGGGCTGTGCGATCGATGAATGTTACACGCTAGTGCAGTACGAAATCTCATTCTTATCTGCATTATCGATAGCGCATAAGTGAAAACATCGATTGTGCCATTGAATTTCGTAATAATATACGTACGTGTGAGTAATGCACGAGGAAAAAATTTACTAAACGACGAAACCGTTTGTGGTTCATTTTATGTGTATCCTGTATGGAAACTCACCAATTTCATAATAATGCAGTGTGTGTTTTTGTCAAACTTTATTTATATGTAGAGTAACATAAAACCACAGTAGTTGGTCAGTCCAATAGCATTATTTTTCACTTGAAACTCAAATTACCAAGTAATACATATTCATATTCGTTAAAAATCATTACACCCATTCTTGTTTTTCTTTTGTTACTTTCCTCATAACATGTTGGGGCCAGGGAACATAATTGCAATATCTAATACATTTTTGAGAGCGGTACTTATAATAATTTTAAATAATATCCTCACATTGCAAGCAACAATTCGCTCCTACAACTATTACGTTTATAAGAATGTGACAATTGCCAATGGCCCGCATTATAAATTTCGTATAATCGGGAAATCAAAGAACCCTTTTAAGTTGGATAAAGGCAACAGTTTTATCCCAGTACGCAGGGGTAGCACATAGTAGGGCTGCAAAAGAAACATCGATCACGACCGCTCGCCGGTCCGCAGCGCACTGGGAAGAATCTAGATACGTGATTCCCCGTTTATATAGATACGAAAATGAAATCGTCAAACCACGACAGTATTTCACTTTCAAAAATTTCGTGAGTTAAGGTGTAAAATAATGAAAAATACTATGTCCAAACACAGCGCGCAAAGTGCGCGGCAGCTACGCGCGGCATTCGCGGGACGCAAATTTGCTGCGAACTAGTTTACTAGTTCGCAGCAAATTTGCGTCACACACCTTTGCACTATTCATTTTATAACAACGGGAATTACTCGCGTATTTACTAAGACAGGACACGACATTTATTACGATACCACAAACCGGACTTAAAGAGGAATTTATGTATCGTTCTAGCATCATCATCCGCGGAAGAATGCGCCAGCGGTGGCGCTGCCGCGAGTGGCGCGAGTGCCGCCAGCAGCATCGCCAACGCGGCCGAGGAGTCGTCCTCCGAGGAGGGCGAGGTGGGCCGCCTGCAGGCGCTGCTGGAGGCGCGGGGGCTGCCGCCGCACCTGCTGGGCGCGCTGGGCCCGAGGATGCAGCACTTGTTGCACCGCACCGTCACTGCTAACTCAGGTACACTCATATAAGTGCCGCCAGCAGCATCGCCAACGCGGCCGAGGAGTCGTCCTCCGAGGAGGGCGAGGTGGGCCGCCTGCAGGCGCTGCTGGAGGCGCGGGGGCTGCCGCCGCACCTGCTGGGCGCGCTGGGCCCGAGGATGCAGCACTTGTTGCACCGCACCGTCACTGCTAACTCAGGTACACTCATATAAGTGCATTGTCAACGCGACGGAGGAGTCCTCTGAGGGCGAGGTGTACCGTACTTAACTGAAGATATTTCATACCTCATATGGAATAACTTCAAGCTCCTACGTAACTCCTCGATAGCGTAGTGGTTAGCGCAACCAAGGCTAAATTGGGTGGCGTGGGTTCGACTCCCACTCGAGGACTAAAGTTACGTTGTGATTGTTATATGTTTCATCATTATTAAGAGACTCGAAAATTTTGCGCCAGAAAATAAAAAGTAAAAAGGCTTCTTATTAATCAGTCTAACAATAATATTATTGATAAGGTTTCTTAAATCAATACTTTACTTTAAACTGAAACCCTTATTCCAGCCGCGTCTAAGGCCGCTCAGCTGCTCGCCGGTCTCCAAGCCACCGGTGACGAGGGCCAACAACTACAGGCCGTCATAGAGATGTGCCAACTGCTAGTGATGGGCAACGAGGACACGTTGGCCGGCTTCCCGGTCCGGCAAGTTGTCCCCGCACTTGTCAACTTACTCGCTGCAGAACATAACTTTGATATGGTAAGTAGTACAATGAATTATGAATAATAAAACATTGCCAGTGCTTATTTACGATTTTTTTATAGTGTCTAGAATGAATCTCTCTTTGAATTGAACCGTTATGCTATTCAGATATTGTCATCCTTTTGCCTTGATTAGGATATAAGATAGATAGATAATAACCTTATTGTATTTGGTACACTTAAATAAATAAAATAATATACACGATAACAAACTTAACTAATTGTACAATTGGCAGCCTTATCGCTAAAAGCGATCTCTTCCAGGCAACAAAACGATATAAATACGAGGTAAATCATGATGATAAAATTGATTCAACAAAATATCCTACTCTTTCCACAGATGAACCACGCATGCCGTGCACTAACGTACATGCTGGAGGCCCTGCCGCGCAGCAGCGGCGCCGTGGCGCTGGCCGTGCCCGCCTTCCTGGACAAGCTGCAGGCCATCACGTGCATGGACGTGGCCGAGCAGAGCCTCACCGCGCTGGACATGCTGTCGCGGCGGCACTCCAAGGCGATCCTGCAAGCTGTGAGTCACATACTTCACCTATACGTATATATCTGTGACGCAGGGGGTTGCGGGTTCGATTCTCGCCTCGGAGCTAAAACGATCTGCAGATATTTGTTGTGACTTCATGGGTGTTATTTAAAATTATAATGTTAAAAAATATCTATCTATGTATATATAATTAAGTATAACAGAAATCTAGCACCCGTAACACAAGCTTAGAGCTTACCTTGGGGCTAGATGTTGCTGTGTCCAGCAATATTTATAAAAAATATATATATTTATATATTTAGGAGGAAAAGGACAAAGACACGTTAGGCAAAGAAAACTTTAAAGGTCGACTTAAAAAATATCGGTAGGTTTAGATATGACCTCCTACAAATTCACAAACTAAAAGCAAATCTGTTCAGTCATACATACAGATAAATTCAAAGCACATACAGATAAATTCTAACATAATATTACTGTCATTAAATCACCAATGATAATGTATACAATATCTGTTTGCAGCGTGGAGTGTCCGCTTGCCTGATGTACCTGGACTTCTTCTCTATAAACGCCCAGCGCGCCGCGCTCTCCATCACGGCCAACTGCTGCCAGAATCTCACCCCGGACGAGTTCCACTTAGTGAGAGACTCGCTGCAACTGCTCGCTAATAGGTGAGATCATTGGACTATACATTATTATATGTCATCTACAAATTGTATAATATGGAGTCTTGTTTTATATCGGGTATGATTTAAAGTAAATAACTGACCATGTTATTTTATTTCACTTTCAAAATTTTCGTAGAACATTTTAAATTCTACGTCAATACAAATTTTACCAATAAATGTGTTTCAGACTGACCCAACAAGACAAGAAGTCTGTGGAATGCGTTTGCCTCGCGTTCTCGCGGCTCGTGGATAGCTTCCAGCACGACCCGGCTCGCCTGCAGGAGATTGCTACACCAGAGCTGCTCACTAACTTGCAGCAATTGGTAAAGATCTCCAGCTTGTTATCTTCTTCTTGAAAGTCGTGTTAGTTACTTCACTTATAACTCAAGAACGGCTGAACCGATTTGGTTGAAACTTGGCAGGGAGGTAGTTTAGAGCCGGGAGAAGGACATGGATACTTTTTACTCGAATATAATGCGGGCGAAGCCGCGGGCGGAAAGCTAGTATTTTATATAGTTATAATATTTTTAACTATTTTATGCTAGTTTGTATTATCTCCACTACGGTTTCCTGGATGAGATCGCTCTCAGCGAAAAGGCCGCCCCTTGTACTTGTAGCTCTTAAATAGTATTAAGTTTTGTAGTTTTATTTTATTTTATAAGTACCATATAGAGTTAATTCATTCATTCTATAACTATAGCAACTGAAATTGGTATATTTTTCAGCTCGTGGTCCAACCGCCTCTGATATCCGGGGCCACGTTCATCACGGTGCTCCGCCTGCTGTGGGTGATGTGCGCGGCCTGTCCGCAGCTCGCGCTGGCCTTGCACCAACGCTCCATCGCGGACACGCTGCTGTGTCTACTGACTGGCTCCACGCTGCATCAGGAGGTGAGTGTACTTGCGCTGGCCTTGCATCAACGCTCCATCGCTCCATTGCGGACACTCCTATGTCTACTGACTGGCTCCACGCTGCATCAGGAGGTGAGTTTATTCTCCACTCAGGTGATACGGCTACCTCTGCCTCTCATTGGTGCAACATGTGCTTCATTAGCGTTGGTTAATGTTGATATCCGGACCGTGGTTAGTTAGGATGGCTCAGTTTTCCGCATTTAGTCCGGACCGTGGTATCTCTACAGCCCTCAGAGGTCCACTGCTGAGTTCTGCATTCAATAGAATTGGAAGGACCAAATTTGAGTCCAATTGCGGAAAAAGGAGTCCCCAAACTAAACTAAACAATAGAATGGAGATTTAAAGATTTATTAAAAACAATCAATATTACTAATGATAACATTTACATAAAATCTTAAATTCAAAAAGGTCTAAATATTACAGAGACGGAGCCTGTACTAGGATTGACCTGTATTTCAGGCCACAAGCTTATTTAAAAACCATTATTATTACAATTATTGATATATACAGGGTGTCCCACGGCCATGCCACATGGAGGGAAAGTACCTTAAATATTGTAGATAGAACATTTTACTGAAAGAAGACATTATTTGAATTTTAAAAACAAATTAAACTGCATTTATAGATATTTAAATAATTACATGGTTGAACCGGGAGTCGAACCCGTTGCACGAGAAAAATAATTATCCTGTAGCTTTATCATACCGATCGAAAGGCTTCATCATAAGGATTTTTTATTGCTAACTAACATAGTCTCAGAAATAAAAGGAAGACCATGAATTTTAACATTTAATGTGAAATTTAGTTCAGGAATCAGCCAGCCACATTGCCATGGACAAAATAGTTTACGCGTCTTTCGGGTCAGGATACGGCTCGATTTGTTACATACAACCAGGCACATACTAATTACGTATCTCTTTATCATTTTATTATGCACTTAGATTATAATAGGGAAATGATGCGTACTTCTCAAGTGATGAATAACAGTTGTTTGTTTTACGGCAATGCCAGCTTTCCTGAACTAAATTTCACATTAGATGTTAAAATTCATGGTCCTCCTTTTATTTTTGACACTATGTTATTTAGAAAAAAATAATCCTTACGATGAAGCCTTTCGATCGGTATGATAAAGCTATAGGATAATTATTTTTCTCGTGTAACAGGTTCGACTCCCGGTTCAACCATGTAATTATTTAAATATCTATGAATGCAGTTTAATTTGTTTTTAAAATTCAAATAATGTCTTCTTTCAGTAAAATGTTCTATCTACAATATTTGAGGTACTTTCCCTCCATGTGGCATGGCCGTGGGACGCCCTGTATATACCCATTTCGTTATATACCTACCTATATAACTTTATTTTTTGCAGCAAGTGGAGCTGATCCCGCGGCTGCCGCAGGAGCTGTACGAGATCACGTGCCTGATCGGCGAGCTGATGCCGCGCCTGCCCACGGACGGCATCTTCGCCGTGGACGCGCACCTCGACCGGCCCTGGTCCGCCGTGCAAGAGCGCGCCGCGCCCGTCTGGCAGTGGAGGGACGAACGAGGTTTGTGGAACATAGCTACACACTGTGGCTAATATATGTGGTGTTGGATATGTTGGAAGATTGCCTCATGTTAGCTTTACTTACATTCATGTTTATTACTATCTACAATCAATTCTACGCTGTGTCACCAAACTACCCTATGTGGCTAATGTATGTGGTGTTGGATATGTTTATTTATTTATTTATTCATAACAATTACACATATCTTAACAGGAGAACCTAATACAATAGTGTAATAAACCACATACATTACTTGAAAAATTACCTTGGAAAATTGGCTCATGTTTAAGCTTTAGAAAAAAAAAGGTTGCCTGGAAAAGATCGCTTTTAGCGATAAGGCCGCGAATTGTCCCATTATAATATTTTGTATTTACCACTTATTATTAAGTACTATTTACAGTTACATGTCTTTCAATTGACAAAATTGTTGTACAATTGGTAAATACAAATAGGCTTTTATAGTAGGTATTCATAGTTGGTCAGTTATGAATGACTCCACTCCGTTGGTGACTGTTCTACGCAGTAATATAAGGTTACATTACAGGAAATTATTTTGGTGGTACTAGCTATGATCATTAAATGACCCTGTATTAAAGTTAAAAGTATGATATATTTTACTACAAACTAATAAATATTTTTTTGTCACAATTTAGTTTTTAGAGGAGTGGTTACGGTAAATGGGCTTAACATTAATTCATATGTAGCTAGTTTTTTTTTTTTTAAATTTCGTTATAAATACCCGAGAATCTGAATCTGTTGAAGTAGGAATGGAACAATAGTTTTGAAGTATCTTTGCCTTGCAACTGTTCCAGGAACCAATCCATTGTTATCATCGGTTTAACAAGACTAAACATTGAATGTTTTTATGGTGATGGTTTGATTTATCAAGAACTCCCCTTATGGATGCTGGTTCGTTATACATTGTATCTCAGACGTGTTAAAAAAATGTTTCCTGATCATTCCAATATTCTTCTATCCAATATTTGAATTTACACATTTTTTATTGTGACTTTCGCCATAAGAACACTTTATTACAATGGAATATTCAGTGATTGGTCAAACACATCCATAGATAGCAATACAGTTTAGCTCTTGTCGAAAAGTAACCATATGCGGGATAGATGGAATATTGGATATGGTCGCAAAAGTCTCTCGGTCACGGCAAAACGCTGGCAACATTAAGCCACAGCTTAAGTTCAGCAACGCCGTGCCCTCGAGCACAAGCCAAGCAAATCTTTATCCGTGATAATTTCTCAGGTGTATGGCGTTCTTACTCATGGGTTGAATGTCGTGCCCTAGAAGCGGCGGTGGTCGCGGGCGAGGAGGAAGTGTGCCTCAACACGGTCGGCCGCTCCTACACCGTGGACCTGACGGCGATGCAGCAGCTCAACGACCACACGGGCACGGCGCGCGCGGTGCAGCGCCTCGCGCCGCAGCCGCAGCCGCACCACGACCACGCCAACGCCAACACGCCCGCTACCGGTAACTATTACATTACTCCTTTGAACGCATCAACTGCATCACCGTTTGAGAAGAGTTGTATTAAAGTTCAATGACCCCATAGAGCACACAGATGAACGAACTTTGTACGCATCAACTGCATCAACGAGACGAGTACAATACAATACAATATTCTTTATTGCACACCACAAAAACAACAATAAATATAGGTACATAAAAAAGTGTAACAATGAGCGGTCTTATCACTAAAAGCGATTTCTTCCAGGCAACCTTTGGATGGACACGAAACACAAGTACTAAAAGACGGTATTGTTCTAGTTCAATGACCCCATCGAGCACACAGATGTTGAATAATTACTTGTGCGTCTTGTCATTACAGCGCAACGTTTAAATCTAAACGCTGCCGCTATAATCGTATGGTTTATAATTTGACTAATAAAGTAATGTGTATTCCAGATCCCCGCATCGCCATGGTCCGCAGCAACCCGTCGCTGGTCCGCGCCCTGCTGGCCGTGCTGCACGAGGTGTACTGGAGCTCGGCCGGGCCCGCGGTCCGCTCGCAGGCTCTGAAGGCCATCCTGCGCTGCGTCTACTACGCGGACGCGGCTCTGCTCAGAGTAGTGCTCAAGATGCAGGTAACACTGTGGTACAACCCGTCGCTGGTCCGCGCCCTGCTGGCCGTGCTGCACGAGGTGTACTGGAGCTCGGCCGGGCCCGCGGTCCGCTCGCAGGCTCTGAAGGCCATCCTGCGCTGCGTCTACTACGCGGACGCGGCTCTGCTCAGAGTAGTGCTCAAGATGCAGGTAACACTGTGGTACAACCCGTCGCTGGTCCGCGCCCTGCTGGCCGTGCTGCACGAGGTGTACTGGAGCTCGGCCGGGCCCGCGGTCCGCTCGCAGGCTCTGAAGGCCATCCTGCGCTGCGTCTACTACGCGGACGCGGCTCTGCTCAGAGTAGTGCTCAAGATGCAGGTAACACTGTGGTACAACCCGTCGCTGGTCCGCGCCCTGCTGGCCGTGCTGCACGAGGTGTACTGGAGCTCGGCCGGGCCCGCGGTCCGCTCGCAGGCTCTGAAGGCCATCCTGCGCTGCGTCTACTACGCGGACGCGGCTCTGCTCAGAGTAGTGCTCAAGATGCAGGTAACACTGTGGTACAACCCGTCGCTGGTCCGCGCCCTGCTGGCCGTGCTGCACGAGGTGTACTGGAGCTCGGCCGGGCCCGCGGTCCGCTCGCAGGCTCTGAAGGCCATCCTGCGCTGCGTCTACTACGCGGACGCGGCTCTGCTCAGAGTAGTGCTCAAGATGCAGGTAACACTGTGGTACAACCCGTCGCTGGTCCGCGCCCTGCTGGCCGTGCTGCACGAGGTGTACTGGAGCTCGGCCGGGCCCGCGGTCCGCTCGCAGGCTCTGAAGGCCATCCTGCGCTGCGTCTACTACGCGGACGCGGCTCTGCTCAGAGTAGTGCTCAAGATGCAGGTAACACTGTGGTACAACCCGTCGCTGGTCCGCGCCCTGCTGGCCGTGCTGCACGAGGTGTACTGGAGCTCGGCCGGGCCCGCGGTCCGCTCGCAGGCTCTGAAGGCCATCCTGCGCTGCGTCTACTACGCGGACGCGGCTCTGCTCAGAGTAGTGCTCAAGATGCAGGTAACACTGTGGTACAACCCGTCGCTGGTCCGCGCCCTGCTGGCCGTGCTGCACGAGGTGTACTGGAGCTCGGCCGGGCCCGCGGTCCGCTCGCAGGCTCTGAAGGCCATCCTGCGCTGCGTCTACTACGCGGACGCGGCTCTGCTCAGAGTAGTGCTCAAGATGCAGGTAACAATGTGATACAACCCGTCGCTGGTCCGCGTTCTGCTGGCTATGCTGCACGGGTGTATGTTTTCATATAAAATCCCACTACTGGAGACGAGTGTCCCCAATATATCCCAATTAGGTTTTGGATGATTTGGTTCAGTTGTCACTCTAACCAGGCGATTCAGTGACCCTGTATCATCATCATCATCATCATTTCAGCCATCGGACGTCCACTGCTGGACATAGGCCTACCTTAGTGACCTCCAGGTATTACGGTCGGATGCAGCCTGCTTCCACCGTGAACCAGCAGTCTTGATCTGTCCATCTTGTTGGTGGACGTCCAACGCTGCTTTTTCCGATCCGTGGTCTCCACTCGAAAACTTTTCTCTGTATAATGTGATGTAACTCTGTTGCAGGTGATATCGTCCCACATCGCGGGCATGATGGCCTCAAGCGACCTGCGCATCGCCGTGGGCTCGCTGCAGCTGGCCGAGATCCTGATGCAGCGGCTGCCGGAGGAGATGGCCGTGCAGTTCCGCCGCGAGGGCGTCCTGCACCAGGTCGCGCAGCTGTCCGAGCCGCCGCCGCCGCACGCCGCCACCACCAGCAAGCTGAAGGTACGTGATATAGCAAGCTGAAGTTACATGATATAGCAAGCTGAAGGTTCGTGATATACCATCTGACACTTGTGGCAGTTGATACCCAAGATGAATGCTTAGATTATAAAATACTATAGATGTGCCTCTATATTATCTGTGGAATAAAATAAAAATGATGACATCTCTGTCTAATGTATGCCATTAAAAGAAGACCTAACTATATACTCAAGACGCCATATTATGTTCTTGTAGGTATACACGTGTTTTTCGTAGTTAGGGCCGTTCCATTATATTCCTTCTTCTGAGGATGAATGGCACGACTGACAGATGGTAAACCAGTATATCTATCATGAGTTCTAGCAATCTACACTCGCTAGCGACTGCAGTTAAAATAATGTATGATAACTGGAACAGCGCCTCTAGCGGATAGTTGGGTACTAAAATGCTAATTCAAAAAGCTGATTGTCTTAAGATGCGCCGCATATATTAACGGTTCTAATACTGTAGTTCCCGCATTAACTGTAAGACTTGAAAGATGAAAAAGGCGCAGGCTCTACGTAACTGCTGCAGTAGTGTTAGGCGATTTAACTATGACATGACAACTCATGGTAAAGGTACAGAACTTTTCATATTCAACGAGTCAATAAATAAATAAGTAACAATCACACTGATATCGAAATTGTATCTTTTCAGTATCCAAGCGCCACGAGCGTTCGATCCAACGAAGGTACTTCGCCGCCTGCGTCCACCTCGAACGTGTCTTTGGAGCACCAGAACCTATCCATCGCATTCTCTGCATCTGGTTCCTTCGTTGCTACCACTATGCGTAAGATTTACATTACTAGCTTCAATATTAAATGATTTTAATTATCCGTTACATCAATGACAATATGCCGACAAACTGCCTTGCAGTTGGCAGAAGCGATTTTATGTAATATACCTACTTTTGATGGAATTGGGCACAGGATAATACGCTTCATAGTTTGATGTCAGTACGGCTCACGATCTTGTATAGTCATAATCATAGTTATAATCTAATTTGCTGTAAGTTTTTCTAATTATGTATTTGTATGGTTTTTCTTAGCAATCTTGGAAACCGGTATAGCGGAACCTGGCCCGGCATCGGCATCAACTCATCCTCAGTTACCGACTTCAACCACAGTACACAGGTAAAATCTAATGAACCAATTAATCTTTAAATATAGGATTTCAATCTCACAGGCCGTTATCATAAAAATAATCATCACTTCATCCATTTGTAAATTTTAAATCAAAATACGCTTCAATATGTTTTTGTGTTTTATTTTAGCCTATTTTAGAAGCCTATTATTTACAAAAAAATTACCTGGCCGACCTTTTGCAAAAGTTTACAGTGCAGAATTATAATCTGCCATAAAAATCTGTTAAACCTTACAATCTAAATATGCCTCAATTTTCCTTGACAATATTTACTTTGCCGAAATTTATGGTCAGTCAGTTCTAGAAAAGTTGTAGTATGTCATGAATAGTTATAATATGGATGGATATAGCGCATTAGTATTTTTTACTGTTATGCTATATTCTGTATGTAAATAATAAATAAAAAGTAATGTATTCCATCAGATCCGGCAGTCCCCTCCAACTGGCAGAGATGTTGAAACGCAAGCGCGCAGTGAAGCGGTCCGGCGCCGGCGGCGCGCGGCACGGCCGCCGGCGCGAGGAGCCTCCGCACACGCCGCCCGCACACCTCGCGCATGCGCCCTCGCCACAGAGTTAGTACCAGCACCACACCTCCCCCCCCCTTCTTCGGACTCATATAAGACTTTTTTAAAAGCTTATAAGACTTTGCTGCTTGTCTTCTGAATATTCTTATATCGCTTTGACTACACCCGAAAGTGGAAGTACTACAATGGACTCAATGACCTTGTCCACCAAAGGTCATTGAGTTTCTATGACCAGTTTCAGTTAACCATACTAAGTATCGCGATTATCTTATCTATATTAATAATTTCGTCAAGGGGTACTGAAGACTCAAACGAAACCTCATATTGCTTATATGAATAACAAAACTTAAAAACAATATTGATTAGTTGAATTTCGTCGCTAAAAAGAGTCGCTAAACTAAACTACCTATATCTAAATAAATCTATAATTCTCAGGCTCAGGGACCGCCGCAACAGCAGCCCGTTCAGCCGGACGCGTCGGCGGCACCTCCAAGACGTCGTCGTTCCTGTCCTCGCTGCACCCGTCCCGCTGGGGGCGCAGTCCGCACCCGCACAAGGACACCGGCCTACTGGCGTCTCCGCATTCCGCCACTAACCTCACTGTGCAGAACAAGTCAGTACTTTTGATGTTCATTAGTATTTCAGCTGACGTCTATTAAACAGATTTCCTCAAAGAATTTTAGTTGTTTCGGTCGGAAGCAGCTTGCATCCACCATAGACCAGAAATTTTACCACGATCATGTTTCATACATCAATTGTAGTGTAAATTTTGAAGAATAAAAAAAGTATATACTCATTGACCTTATTTACACTTTCTTTGATTGGCCTTCTTATCAAGCAAAAGTAAGCAGGTTGCATCCACCAGGGACCAGAAGTTTAAACCACAATCAAGTTTTATACATCAAATATAGTGTACATTTTGAAGGATACAAATAGTCAGTTATTGACGTTATTTACATTCATTGGGCTTCTAATGTGCCTGCATCTTCAAGAATGTACTAATGATGTACACGTGTACAGGGAGAAAGTCCGCGAATGGATCCAATGGTCGGCGGCCCGGCTGCAGCGCGAGTGGGGCGCGCTGGGCGGCGGCGGCGGCGCGCTGGAGCAGCTGGGCGCGCTGGCGGCCGCACTGCCGCACGCCGGCCAGCGCCGCGCCGCGCTGCAGCAGCTCAGGGACACGCTCATGCACCACGACGTGTCTCCCTTCGAGGTTTGTGTGCACTTTATCCTCCTAGTAAGGAAATACCAACATATTTTCGGAATACTAAACGTCTACCGAACTAGATCAACTTACTCCTAACTTCTAACTCCGTTCATATTGAGATAAACGGGCAATACACGAACCTTATTTACGTAGACTATTGACTTATTGCTCTTGTTGTGGTTGAAACGTCGAGAGTTGTTTCAAATCCTGTGTAAATACGTGAGTATAATTCACAAAAATTTTGAAAGTGAATCTTCTTTTATCACTGCAAAAAATTAAATCCATACCAAAATTAACCACGTTTTGGATGGAGGTAATCTTGAGCTATGAGCATTTATTGTTTCCAGTTCTTACCTATTGTATATGTCATAGTAATTTTAACTTAATTTTGTAGGTCAATCACTCGGGCGTCCTGGGCGCTCTCCTTCAATACATGACGGGAGAGAGTGAAATAGAATTAGGAGAGAAGAAAGAAGACGAGAGCCTGTTGCGGAGTTCGAGTGAGACAGTCGCCGCCTGCGAGGACCGACTGAGACTGTTCCTACATGTCTTCGCTGATATGCCTCTCACCAATGAGTAAGTTTCACAAGACTAATATGATTTTTATACAAAATAAACCTGAAAATATTGTTTTCTTACGGGAAGTCATAGAAAGCGTTAGAAGAACTAAAGTTCGTTTAAGGTTTCGTCCACACTGACTTCAAGCTTTAAACCAATATTTTGTGTGAGACAAGTTTTGTATTGTCTTGAATTTGAAATTTGACGAGAGAGATTTGCTTTTATTTACCACGTTGGCCAAATGCGGGTTGGTGAATAACAATGTCCTTGAAACGTTCAAGACAGCTTGATAGTAACTTTTACATAGTGTCAATTGTCTCCATACCTCTTAGTATAACATATTTAACTTCTCAGCGAGTGGAACTCGTCTGGCGCCGAGGAGCTGGGTCTGATGGCGGGCAGCAGCGGCGCGCTGTCGGCGCTGGTGGGCAAGGTGAACGCGTGCGTGTCGCACCTGGAGCAGTTCCCGGTGCGCGTGCACGACCTGCCCGCGCGCCCCGCCACCTCCGCGCTCAAGTTCTTCAACACGCACCAGCTCATGGTAACTATTACTTACAAATATACTATTTGCCCATCGCCTCCTCTCTGCTCGAGCGCGCGAGCACGGCGGGACGCTTACTCCTCCTGAAAACGACTGCTCTTGAAACGTCGAGTGTTTTAACTCCTTTGTAAATATTTGAGTAATTCCCGTTGTTATAAAATTTTGAAAGTGTAATATACAATTTGTGTTATGACTTACTCAATGTATCAGTATGGTCATATGTTTGGACCACCTAATCAAACAATATCTATCATGTACTTAATTATTGTTGCAGTGTGATCTCAAACGTCATCCAACCTGCACCAACCTGAAGCAATGGAAGGGCGGTGTGGTCCGGATAGACCCATTAGCATTAGTTCAAGCCATAGAAAGGTACGTTACTTTATATACTTGTTTGCCTCATCTTTTCATGAAAATTATCTATTTATCTATGTATGTTTATTCTATTAAGTATATCGTGATAAGCTTAGAGCTTATCACGGGGCTAGATGTTGTTGTGCGAATTGTCCAGCAATATTTTATTCTATTTATTTACTTGTTGACTCCACAATAACTGTTATGACCGTACCAGGTATCTAGCCGCCCGCGGGTATGCAAACGGGCGGAACCGCGAGGGCTCGGCGAGCGGGCCGCACTCGGACGACGACGCCGCGTCCGACGACGACGGCGAGGACTCGCTCGCCTGGCCGCCTCACCAGAACACCTCAGAGTGAGCACTCACTTTATTACAACTGTCTTGTAAACGCAGGTGGGGTTACCCACTAAATGGTAATGGGGAAACGTTTAGAAACGTCAAACATCCAGCAGCATGGGCAGACGATATCGCAAACGTCGCTTCCGTACCCAGTTATCCGGCTCGAAGGACCAAAAAGATTTGGGTACACCTTTTGTAAATGATAGATAATATTGATTTATATAATTAGGGTTTTTTGTAAACCAAAATTGATGATAATGATAAGTTGAGTACGCGCCTACCATGTACGAGGTAAAAACGTGAACAAAATAACACATGAATAGTAGCTCCGTGACACAATATTATTGATCATTTGGTGAATTGTACGTTGCGCTGCATCGTACAGTTATAATTGGAGAAAGATGGAGGATTATAGCTAAAACTGGTTGAGGTTTATATACACATTTATATCTTGTAGGTAATTTACTACAACTTCTTATAGTTAGCGCGATATATCTCTAATAATGGATCGTGTTGTTATTTCAGTGCTGAACACAAATTGGAGTTTCTAATAGGTGACACAGTTCTGCCGTACAACATGACCGTCTACCAGGCGGTCCGCCAGTACGGGGAGCAGAGCGAGGACACCGATACGGAGCAACCATTAGGTAACACATCTATTGTAAAAAAACCTGTACCTAATAAATTTTGTAAGAATATTTTATATTGACATCATAATATGGAGTTTAAGAGCGAGTATGCAGTGAAAATCGCGGCAGAAACGACTACGAGAGTTGACAACAGCGACCGCGTGCCCCGCGTGGCGCTGGCATATCGAAAATATTACGCGCAGCGCTAACCAGAATTAGTTGTGTAGCCTACAATCTTAGATAAAGTATCTAGTGGGGATAAACCCCACTAGATACCGCATGACAAGCGACGACCGCGCGCCAAACATATGGTTAAATCAATCATTATGAAAAGCCCCGCCTCAAAACACGGCTTTAGTTGCGACCAAGTGTCAGACCCGTGAACTTCATATACGTTTCTATAGTCTAACGCAAGTGAAGAGGTCAGCATAATAATGGCTACTCGTACAAAGGATGTTCACTTGTCTCTTTTCCGCATTGCGCTTATTGCACTCGTTGTCCTTCTCGGCGAAAGCACGTGTAACGTTAGTGATGTAAATTCTAATCGATATCGTTAAAAATGATAGACGACGTATATAAGCGGGTCTCTCGGTATTATTGTTTGTAAAAATAAATAAGTTATCCATAAACCGTTTAAATATGTTTATTACTTACTCACTCAGTCAAATGAATTATTTGTGATAAATTTTTCTAATATTATTTTTAAATATTTAAGTTCTACAGGTTTTGTGTATACCAAAAATAAATACATATCTACCTACCTACATGATGCTATTTGCTACAACGCCTTTGTTCCAGTCCCTGCAACCCGCATCTTCCTCCAATTTAGGTGCGTTTGAATCGGAACAAAAGTATTCTAATGCGGTAATCTAGTTTCGGTGATCTGTGATACAATAGACACTATTATTGTAATCTGAAGCAATGCGTCAAATTTTTACACGTCAAAATAATATATACAAAATTGAAATGCGAAAGTAACTCTGTCTGTCTGTCTGTTACGCTTTCCCGCACCTCTCAACCGATTTTGATGAAATTTGGCACATACAATCTTTAGAGATCTTTCTCAGGGGAGAAAGAACAGACTTTTTACCGCGGAAAAATACATGTTTCCGCGGGAAAATTTGATTTAGATGAAATTTAGTATGGAGATAGTTGCAAATAAAAGTATATGGCGAGAGACTATTTACCGCGGATAAATACATGCTTCCGCGGGAAAATATATGCTTACGCGGGAAAATTCGATTTAGATGAAATTTAGTATTGAGATAGTTGCAAATAAAAGTATATGGCGATAGACTTTCTTCCGCGGAAAAATACATGCTTCCGCAGGAAAAGATAATAATGCTTACGCAAGAAAATTTGATTTGGTTGAAATTTAGTATGGAGATACATAGTTGCAAATAAAAGTATACGGCGAGCAGAAGTCGCGCGGGGGCAGCTAGTTATAAATGACAAACTACTTATAAAATTGGTTCCGGCACAGAATATTATTAGTTAGTACGGCGCACGGAGAAAATTGTCATAGGTCCGTCCAGCACAACGTCTCGCCCCGCACTGAATTGAAGGGCCCGCGAAGGGGAAGATCGCGCATTGCGTGTGTCGTTTTACGTAAAAAATTCGTTAAAAATCGCTGGGATTTTTTTTCGAAAAAGTAAGCTCAGGAGATGATTGGTATTCTTTTATTCTATATGGTGATGAAAATTAAAAAATCTTATGATTAATAGATTAGGATTTAAACGGTTCTTGCTGAAAAAGTAGACGGTATTTTACACTATTATTTCAGGTACTTAAAATAAAAAAAATAAAATTTCGGCCTCAAGAGATGATGCCTTATATGGCATAGATTATTGTGTAATTTTTTCAAAGCAATTCCGTTAAAGAACAAGGAAATAAATGGTTTCTGCTGAACCCAAATTTACCAAATTCACGCATATCTACGCCTTAAAACACAAAACTTATTTTTGACCTTCTTTACTCGAAATTGTGTTGTCAATGCGTTTATGATTGTTGTGGTGTGGATAAACTATCGTGAAAAGTGATATGTTTTATTTAATGTGAAATGTGTTTAATTTTAGCGAACGCCGGTCTCTGGGTGCAAACTCACACGATACACTACCGCGCGGTGGAGGTGACGGAGCCGCCGCGGCCCGAGCCCGCCGCCTCGCGCAAGGGCAAGGGGCAGCCCACCAAGATCTCATCAAGGCGCAAACCTGATCTCTTATGGAATGGTGAGTTGGTCACCTTTTTTAACGTCCTTTGGGTGTGAGAAGCTACTCAATGTTTTTATTATTTACTTACTACTTATTACTTGTAGTTTTGTAGTATATCAGAAATCTAGCACCCGTAACACAAGCTTCGAGCTTACCACGGGGCTAGATGTCGCTGTGTGAATTGTCCAGCAATATTTATTTATTTTTTACTGCGGCGTAACGACTCAAAGCGGAGCGGAGGCAAAGGTATCTATCTACATTGGCCTCCGCGAAAAAATTCCTTGGCGAAAAAAGACTGCCAAGAATCTCCTTGCCAGTCTTTTTTCGCATCCCCTAGATATTCTCCTAAAAAAAGGTGTTTTTTTCCAGGGTACAAAGTTACAATTCCATAATGACTTGTAGGGTAACACGATATTTATCGCTGACATATTGTGGTACTCCAGATGGGCAGATCCCGGGGCGCGAGTCTCCGCTGGTGGTGATGGTGCGCGCGCCGCTGCAAGCTGCCGGCGCGGCCGAGGTGAAAGACGCGTCGCTGCCGGCGCTGGCCCTGCTGCGCGCGCTGCACGCCCTCTCGCGGCACTGGCACACGCTCTACCGCGCCGCCTGCCTGCCCGACCACCGCCCGCTGGTGCCCAACGCAGACTTCATCAACGCCAAGGTGAGCGGCAACAAACTCCTCCTCTTTTTCCATAATGTATTAACAAAATCATGCAGGTAAAAAATATCATTTGACCTTTATTTTTCAGCTTGCTGCCAAAGCCAATAGGCAACTACAAGATCCACTTGTGATAATGACTGGAAATCTCCCACCGTGGCTGAAGAAAGTTGCCTACTCATGGTGAGTTTCTAAAACTTATTATTTTTCTTCCCATTTACAAATGCCAAGAATCTGGCAATTATTTTTATGTATGTTCGCTATGTCGATACTAAGACGGAACGATACGAATATAGCTACTGAATACTTACGACACACGTCCTCTTAGCTACGCCAATAAATAAATGAAAATCGTTTCCATTTCCAGTCCATTCGTATTCCCATTCGAGTGTCGACACCTTCTATTCTACGTGCTGTCGTTCGACCGCGACCGCGCGCTGCAGCGGCTCGTGGAGGCGGGCGGCGAGCGCGGCGGCTCCGCGGCCGGCACCGCGCCCGGCGCCGCCGACGAGCGCGTGGCGCCGCGCCTGGACCGCCGCCGCCGCACCGTGCAGCGACACAACGTGCTGCGCCAGGCCGAGCACGTCATGCACGAGTTCGCGCACACCAAGGCGCTGCTCGAGATACAGTACGAGAACGAAGTGGGCACGGGATTGGGGCCCACGCTGGAGTTCTACGCGCTCGTGTCGCAGGTTAGTGTTGAAACAGACTGAGCCGAGCCGAGTCTTTTTTTTACTACCAAGTTGACAAGCATGCGGCCCACTTGGTGGAGAGCGGTTATCGCAGCCTATAGACGCCTCTAGCATCACAGATGTTGGAAGGAATATCATTCCACAACCTGAGTGTTCGTGGTAGGAAATTTCTTGTGAACCTTGTTTTTACGCATACTAACTGAACAACCCTAAGTTTAATAATATGCATCTTCTAGGAACTACAACGCGCCGACCTGGACCTCTGGCACGGCAGCGAGAACTTCAAGCAGAAGCCGACGTCGTTCGGCGGCGAGATAGTGAAGAGCCAGCCGCCCGCGGTCACTGACCTCGCGTCCTCCGTGCGCGACACGCTCAGTCTCGACGACGAGCGCGCGCCGGAGCCCTCCGACCTTGAGAAGGTAACTAATGTCATTGACCTCGAGGCAGAGGAGACGGTAGAACATGTACTACTACACTGCACAGCCACTGAAGAGGCTAGAAAATAGGGGGTAAGGCACCTTATTGATGCGGGAGCACGGTCGTCATCCGTAAATAATTTTGAAACAAATCTGTAAAAAACCAAAGGTCCGCGACATCAAGGAGTTAGGCTGGTTAGGGCCGACTTGGGCAAGAGGATAATGCACAATACGCTCCATAGCGAGACGTCAATGCAGATCCTAGTTCCCCCACAACATATTAGAATAGTGAAGAGCTTGCTAACAAAGTTCTTCCCTTCCAGGAGACATCGATACCTCCGCCCGCGGCCGACGCGACGTACGTGACGTGGCCGTGCGGCTTGTTCCCGCAGGCCGTGGGCCGCAACGTGAGGGCGTCGCACCTGTCGCGCGTCAAAGCCAAGTTCAGGTTCCTCGGGAAGTTCATGGCCAAAGCTGTTATGGACTCACGGATGGTAAGCACTTGCTTAAGGTGTTGAAGAAATCTTTTCGTGACTTGTGTAGACTGCTACATTCGTCGATGATATCGATTTGCATTGCTTCTTAATTCTTCAAAAATAAAATAAAAATCATTTATTTCGGACAACACCTAGCCCATATACAAGTCTTATTAATTTTATTTTCATCCTAGCATGATACATAAATCCTAGCATGCAAACTGTGCATGTATCATGCTAAGATGATTAAAGTACTCTCAGTCAAATCTATTTGCATATGCATTCAGTATGGTGTTCGGGCTAGCTTAAGAGTTGTTCAGAATTGGAACAGACTACCTGAACAAGTTGTGACAGCTCTAGCTCTACAGACTCGACCATTGGTTACGCATAAATAAACTACAGATGACAAGAAATAAACTACCTGTACTGACTGTACCTTCCAACACTGTGCCAGACAGATCAGCATCTAAGCTGCTCGTCTATAATAATAATAATTTTTTGATTGTGTTTGGTTCAGGTGGACATCCCGCTGTCAGTATCTATGTACCGCTGGCTGGTGTGCGAGCAGCGCTGGCTGTGCCTCAGCGACGTGCGGCACGTGGCGCCCGAGCTGTGGCGCTCGCTGTGCCGTCTGCGACGCGTCGCCGAGCGCGCGCGAACCATCGCCTTGGACGCAAGACACACGCCCGACCAGAAGACACAGATGGTACGAATACACCTCTTTCTCATAAAATCAACTGCGGACTCCAGATTATGATACAATACAAAAATTATTATTTTACACCAATAACAAAACACACAAATAAAACACAAAAAGAGACACATACAATGGGCGATGATTACATTTGCAGATGACGAGCTTATGTCTGTAGGTGTCGATGTTTTAGAACACAAAACGGGTAACATACCATGATTCAAATGTTTTTGAGTTTCCCGATATTTTGGCACTGTTACAAGCGCCATCTTCACGGAGACTGGTGACTTTTGCAAGTAGGCTGTATGTTACCCATTTCGTTTCTAAAATTGTTAATTGATAGTTTCAAAAAGTTATTATGGTCATTCGAAACAGACGCAACTTCCCCGGTGCGCTACATAAAATTAACTCACTCCATGTTGTAGGTTGTTTGCGTTGTTCACAAACTCTACCCTAGAAACTAAAGTATATATCAATACAATACAAAAACACTTTATTGTACACCAAAATAAGCACACCAAAATCACAAATACAACAAAAGAGATAAGTACAATGGGCGGCCTTATCGCTAAACAGCGATCTCTTCCAGGCAACCTTTGGATGGATAGATAACAAAGAAATAAAAAATTGTCGGGTGTAAACTATTATATCCATTCCAGATAAGCGGTCTGGAGCTGGACGGGTGCCCGATCGAGGAGCTGGGGCTGGACTTCATCCTGCCGGGCGACGGCTGCACGGAGCTGCGGCGCGGCGGCCGCGACCTGCCCGTCACCGCGCACAACCTGCACAACTACATCGACCTCGTCACGCACTGGCTGCTCTCTGAAGGTACACAACACACTCAAATGTATACACATGATACACAACCTCCAGATTTACATATAGAGTCCGTGCTTCTCCCTGGCGTCTGCCACTACCCGGCACGCCATAACGAGGTAGATGTATTCCACCACACTTTGCCGAAATTCATGGACTTGGCACAATCAGTTCTTGAAAACTTATAGTTTGTTATGGATATAGCGCATTGGTATTGTACTGTAATGTTATATTCTGTATGTAATTTTAGGTGGATTGGGTAGGTCTTCGTGTATATATATGTATATAGTGTCAGTACTTAGCTTTAGATAGTAGTTGTAAGCAGATGTCCATGCGTAGAAGAAATAAGACGCGGAAGTACAATAGTTTATAGTTTATATATTATTATAAAGCACACTACAAGTCCACACAGATAGAAAGAAGGTGTAAGAAGCGGTATAAAGCGTTGGTATAGTTTATATAAGCACAGGAAACAATAGTACATAAGTGTTCGTAAGATTCGCGATGTTACGTCACTGGTAAATAGCTTAGAACGTTTGTACAAGCACAAGGAACGAGAGTACATAAATATTCACTAGATTTGCGAGGTTTCGTCACGAGAAAAATAATATAAAGTGGCACGGGCTATCGCAGCAATTGTTAGGCTCGGACTGAGGAATGCGGGCGCGCCGCGGCCGGGCGCGGTCGCTGCTAGTCAACTCACGCGCCGTGCGATACGAACAAAGAAACAGGTTTGGCCGGCGAGCGCGTTCACATTGCGATAAGTTATAACTTGTAATATTTATGAATGTTATTAAATAAATACGGTAAGTAAACTGTAAGTATAAAATATATTTAATTATATAAGTATTATTATAATATTTATAAATAATAATGTGTACCTACTGTGTTATATAATATATTTCTATTTATGTATATGAACTTGTTTATGTGTGAATAAATAAATAATAATGTGTGAGTTCACCACATCACTCCCCCCGAGAGACCGTGTTACGGGCGATAATAATCCGGGAATCGAACTATGCGTCCGGAACGAGTTGTCTTCTCCGTAATAGTATTTGGAGAAACCGGGGACGGATCAGGTATGGAAGAAAGGTTATTAGGTTGTGCTAGTATGTAGGCTGGTTTCAATCGGTCTACGGAAACTGTCACAACTTTACCTTTGAAATTAATTTTAAAAGTTTTAGCGCTTCTTTCAACCACGAGATACGGACCTGTGTACGCTGGTTGTAAAGCACCTCTTACACTATCATCTCTCAAAAATACGTGAGAGCAGGAGCTTAAATCTTTGTAGATAAAGATTTTATCCTTCGAATGATGTGATGTAGGGACTGGCTGTAATTTGTTGGCGAACGATCTGATGCGAGCTGAAAATTCAGTTATGTCAGTCGTACGTACGTCAACTTTTTGGCCAAAGAATTCACCCGGCAGTCTCAATGGTTCACCATATACGAGCTCGGCAGAAGATGAATTTAAATCTTCCTTAAAGGAACTTCTAATGCCGAGAAGTACGAGGGGTAAGGCTTCGGTCCAGCTACTGTCATCGTGGCACATTATAGCTGCTTTTAGCTGCCGATGAAACCTCTCGATGAGACCATTGCACTGCGGATGATAGCTTGTTGTCTTTCGATGCTTGAAGCTGATAAATTTTGATAGCTGCTCAAATAACGCCGATTCAAATTGCCTACCGCGGTCAGTAACAATGTCGGTAGGACAACCGAATCGCGCTATCCATCCTGTTAGGAACGCTTTGGCCACTGATTCCGCGGTGATACTGGTAATTGGGACAGCTTCAACCCATCGCGTAAAGCGATCGATGGCTGTCAAACAGTACCTGAAATCGCCAGACGGAGGTAATGGTCCGATGAGGTCTAGATGTACGTATTTGAATCGCGCTTTAGGTAAATCGTGAGCGCCTAACGGCGTTGTAACGTGACGATTCACCTTTGTGCGCTGGCAAGACAAACACGTCCTAGCCCACTCGCGACAGTCCTTCCTCATCAGTGGCCAGACGAAACGTTCTGCGACTAATTTCGCACTCGCGTTAGCGCCAGGATGGCTTAACGAGTGCAAGCTATCAAAAACCTGTTTACGCAGAGATTTAGGTACGAGTGGTCTGGAAGTCGTAGTGCTGACATCACAGTACAGCTGGGTACGGCTTCCGGGTATACTCAACCTTTCGATGCGTAAACTGCTTTCTTGTTTCATGAATTCGGCTAGTTCTGGGTCGGAGTCTTGAGCTTTGGCAATCACCTCAAGATCAACTGGACTTTGCAGTTCTTCAACACGGGATAAGGTATCGGCAACTACGTTGTCTTTCCCGGAGATGTGTTGAATATCTGTTGAGAACTGCGAGATGAAATCCAGATGTCTAAACTGACGTGGGCTGCAGTGGTCTTTCCTATTATGGAATGCGAAACACAGTGGCTTATGATCAGTGTAGATGGTGAAAACAGTAGCCTCTAGCCAATGACGAAAGTATTTAATGCTTTCGTAGATCGCAAGGAGCTCTCGATCATACGGCGAATACTTCTGCTGTGTCGAGCTCAACTTGCGTGAAAAGAAAGCTAAAGGTTGCCAAGCGTCATCTTTGAACTGCTGTAAGACTCCACCCATGGCGAAATCTGATGCATCAGTAACAAGACCTAACTTGGATTCGGAATCAGGATGCGCCAGCATGGCTGCAGTACAAAGACTATCTTTGCACGCTTCAAATGCCTTCAACGCGTCGCCGCTTATGTCGACTGGTTGTGAAGCTCGAATAGACCCTGTCAATAAGGCATTCAGTGGAGCTTGAATGGTGGCTGCTTGGGGGATAAACCTGCGATAAAAGTTTATCATGCCCAAGAACCGTCTAAGCTGCCTTGCTGTCTTCGGAGCTTCAAAGTCTCTAATAGCTTTGACTTTACATTCCAGAGGTTTTGTTCCGTGTTGAGAGATGTTGTAGCCTAGAAATGTTACTTCAGACTTACCAAAGACGCATTTAGCGGTGTTGACGAGCATGCCGTAGTCCTTCATCCTGTTGAACAACTGACGCAGGTGATCTTCATGCTCGGATTCACTCTTACTAAATACTAAAAAATCGTCTAAGTAGGGGTAACAAAAATCTAGACCACGGGTCATCTCATCTACAAACCTCTGGAATGTCTGGCTTGCATTCCGTAACCCGAAATTCATGTACTTGAACTCATAAAGGCCGAAAGGCGTACTAATAGCGCTTTTCGGGATATCTGGTTCATAAACTGGTATCTGGTTGTAAGCTTTTACAAGGTCAATAGTTGAGAAAATCTTACAACCAGATAAACTATGTGCAAAATCGTGGATATGACGTATGGGATACTTATCCGGGATCGTCCGCGCATTGAGCATCCTATAGTCACCACATGGTCGCCAACCTTGGTCTTTTTTAGCGACGAGATGTAATGGTGATGACCATGGACTCTGCGACGGACGAGCTGTGCCATTCGCCAACATCGCCTCGAACTCGGATTTGGCGATCTTGAGTTTGTCTGGCGCCAACCTACGAGGTGTGCAAAATACTGGGGGGCCTGGTGTGGTGCGAATATGGTGTACAGTGTTGTGTTTAGGTATGCGATCCGCGCCCGCTGGCCGTGTAAGTTCTGGAAATTCTGAAAGAAGTAAGTGAAATTTAGAATCCCCAGTCACAACCTTTACACTAGGCACATACGCATCAGCTACAACAGCAAAAGTGCTGGCTACGGCAGAAAGCCCAGTTGTTGTGTCCAACAACCGCTGACCACGTACGTCTACCATGAGACTGTAGTGAGCCAGAAAATCTACACCTATTATGGGTCTCGTGACGTCAGCTATGATAAATCGCCACAAAAAATCTCTACGTAACCCTAAATTTAGATTAAGTTCTATCCAACCGTAGGTGTTGATTGCTGATCCATTGGCCGCACACAATTGGTATGTCGTCTTCGCACGTTGGTTCGGGAACGTAGATCGTGGCACGACGCACAAGTCGCTCCCTGTGTCCACCAGGAATGGAACTGCCGATCTACGGTCTGTCACGAACAGGCGACCAGTTCTATTTGGGCAATCTTCAGCCGCCATTAACGACTGCCCATCTCGTTTCCCGACCTCTTCTCAAAATCGCAGGGTGGGACGCATGTGTCAGCATCCTGGCCGAACCGGAAATGGTACCAGCAGTTCGGGAACTTCTTGTAGTTTGAAGCTGACCGCTTGGCTGGAGTTCGGGAACGGCTGCGTCCTCGGCGTCCTCGTTGCTGCTGATGACGTGGGCGGGAACGGTCACTCGTCAGGGCACTGACCTGCTTGGTAAGCTCGGTTATCTGCCTGACCATCATCTCCAATGCCAATTCAGTGTCACTCCTGGAACTGCTGGATGCTGCTGCTACTTGAGGTGACGCTGGTGCAATGTCGTGGACACGATCTGCCAAATCAGCAAGCTCACTTAGTGATAAGCTCTGCTGTGACGCAATCACCGTCTGAAGATTGTTCGGTAAACGGCTCGTCCAGATAGACCTCAGGAAATCCTCGGGAAGTGTGTGTCCTGCCAGGTGCTGCAAGTGCCTCAGGAACTGTGAAGGTTTGCGATCTCCTAATTCCTCCGACTGTAACAGCTGCTTGACTTTCTTCTCCTTGGATACAGAAAGTCGCTTTATCAGCTCTGTCTTGAGCTTCTCGTACTTGCCGGTAGGTGGCGGTGATGTAATAATGTCCTCCACTTCGACTGAGTACTGCCGGTCCAAGTGTGACAACACATAATAAAATTTTGTCTGATCGTCAGTGATGCGCGCCATGCTGAACTGACCTTCTATTTGTGAAAACCATATTGTAGGTTTTTCGGGCCAGAACGGTGGGATCCTCACACCAACACGAAAAAGTTCGGACGAATTCTCGGACGGGTCCATGGGTACGCGCTCTCTGGTATTCCGCTCTGACGCTCGTACGGTTACATTCGAGTCCGTGCTTTCGTACTCGCTCATGCTCATGCTTCTCGAATGTTCTTTCGGGGTCACCAGTTTAGGTGGATTGGGTAGGTCTTCGTGTATATATATGTATATAGTGTCAGTACTTAGCTTTAGATAGTAGTTGTAAGCAGATGTCCATGCGTAGAAGAAATAAGACGCGGAAGTACAATAGTTTATAGTTTATATATTATTATAAAGCACACTACAAGTCCACACAGATAGAAAGAAGGTGTAAGAAGCGGTATAAAGCGTTGGTATAGTTTATATAAGCACAGGAAACAATAGTACATAAGTGTTCGTAAGATTCGCGATGTTACGTCACTGGTAAATAGCTTAGAACGTTTGTACAAGCACAAGGAACGAGAGTACATAAATATTCACTAGATTTGCGAGGTTTCGTCACGAGAAAAATAATATAAAGTGGCACGGGCTATCGCAGCAATTGTTAGGCTCGGACTGAGGAATGCGGGCGCGCCGCGGCCGGGCGCGGTCGCTGCTAGTCAACTCACGCGCCGTGCGATACGAACAAAGAAACAGGTTTGGCCGGCGAGCGCGTTCACATTGCGATAAGTTATAACTTGTAATATTTATGAATGTTATTAAATAAATACGGTAAGTAAACTGTAAGTATAAAATATATTTAATTATATAAGTATTATTATAATATTTATAAATAATAATGTGTACCTACTGTGTTATATAATATATTTCTATTTATGTATATGAACTTGTTTATGTGTGAATAAATAAATAATAATGTGTGAGTTCACCACATAATAATAAATAAATAAAATAAATAAATAATCTAGCTAGACCTATAGTTTGTGTTATTGTTAAGCTCAGTACTCACATACGGTATTACTCGCTTAACTCGACGTCAACTAAAAATCAACGTGTGGACCGCAAAACTCACAGAGTTGAAAGTGAGTTTTGCGGTCCACACATCGATTTTGACTCGACTTCGAATAATACTATCGAGTAATACCGTATGCGAGTACTGAGCTTACATCGCCAGACCATCTAGGTATAACATAAAATAATAATAATAGACTAATTATTGATATTACAGAAACGTTTTCTGACTTACTATTTTATTACAGGTGTTTCAAAACAGATGGAAGCATTCAAAGAAGGATTCGAATCAGTATTCCCCCTATCAAATCTCAAGATATTCTACCCTGAAGAATTAGAGCAGGTGTTCTGTGGTAGCTCATCAGGTAAGTTTTATTTTCCATTCTGTATTTTATGCATAAAACAGTTCATATTTGGATAGGGTGTTGTCATCTGTGACTCAGTTTATAACTAATACAGATGGCATCGTTTTACATGAATATGCCACATTGTTTTTGTGTAAAAATAAACGATTTTATTTATAATTTGTTGTTTCAGGCGGTCGCGAGCAGCGCTGGGACGCGCGCATGCTGGCGGAGTGCATCCGGCCCGACCACGGCTACACGGCGGAGTCGCGCGCCATCCGCATGCTGGTCGACATCCTCGCCTCCTACTCGCGCGACGAGCAGCGCCTCTTCCTGCAGTTCGTCACGGGCAGCCCCAGACTACCCACTGGAGGTAACACTAACACCTCATTTAAAACTGCTTTTATGACTGTTGACATAC
Source organism: Chloroclystis v-ata (assembly GCA_963691955.1). Taxonomy (NCBI): domain Eukaryota; kingdom Metazoa; phylum Arthropoda; class Insecta; order Lepidoptera; family Geometridae; genus Chloroclystis; species Chloroclystis v-ata. The sequence goes on from OY829905.1 coordinate 13,502,860, forward strand.
TTGAATGCCAACTAATTCGTAATAATTGGAAAGGAGACCTAACTCTTGAATCCAGAATTGATAATATGTATTCAACACTGTAAAAATCTTTCAAATGATCTAACTAAACCAGAACAACTAACAGTTTGTTGTATTTGTGTATCAGGTTTCAAAGCACTGAACCCGCCGCTAACGGTAGTGCGCAAGTCGCTGGAGTCGTCCCTGGACCCGGACGAGTACCTGCCGTCCGTGATGACGTGCGTCAACTACCTGAAGCTGCCCGACTACAGCAGCGCCGAGGTGATGCGCGCCAAGCTGCGCCTCGCCGCCTCCGAGGGCCAGCACTCCTTCCACCTCTCCTAAACGACCCATATCACCATCCAAACCGACCCCAATAAGTGTATGCGGTTAGTGATATTTATAAACATCTATACAGTGTGCCAACACTGATTTTGTGCAATCAGAGTGAATTAATGTGACGGACACTAAAAGTGCTGTGCGTTCAAGAGTTTGTTTTTCATAGGATTTTTTAATTACAAAAATATGTTTATATTATATTTTGTGTTAATTTAATGTGATAGCTTTGTATATTTGTTTATCGATTCGGAGAGTCACTCTCGGTAGAATAACTGGTGTGTGTGCAATGTGGAAGTGGAGCGATGGACTGATGGAAGAGCGATTCGCGCAGGAAATGACCAGATGACTGTCCTAAGCCACCACCTTTATAATATATTACTACATTGGTAAAATAGTTTCTAAAGTGTGAGTCCATTTAAGCTGTTCTCTCAATCAACAAGATTTTTATCTCAAATATAACTTGTGGTAGCTTTACTCTTCTAGTATGGACCAGCGACCTATAAGCTGTTTAAGAAGGACCACTGAAACCTCCCTTATGAGTCCTACAAATTATAAAATAGCATTTATTACCAAAAGGTGTTTTGATTATAACATTTAAGTATCATAAAAAGTGCAAAAAATTATATGTATGTAACAATTTCAATAAACCATGTAAACTTATTGATATCAAATCTGTTTTCTTTTACCTTGAACCTTCTCCAATCACAAGGGCACAATAGATGTTGATAGCATAATGATGGCATCCACCCAATGTTCACAATCCACCTGTCAATTGTATCTACATTATAGTCGCAACTAAAAATAGGTGGATATGATGTTGTAAGAACCAAAGAAACAACTTTATTAGACACCTGTTTATTTTTAAAACTCAAACATATATTCAATTACTTGTTACTATAAATAACAAGAGCAAGTTGGCCTCTTCAAAACATGAATGCAGGAAATAAACATATAAGACAAATCTTATAAGATATTAAAACAAGATTGTGCAAATGGACCTTAGTCTCACAATCAAGAATATAACAGGATATGAATCTAAATCACAAGTGCATCAACTACTTATATAGGAATGATAACTTAACATAGATTACTATACAAACTGCTATGCTAAAACACATCTACAATTACCAAGAGTAGCCTAAACCACATACCACAACAAAATGTAACTTGGGTTATCTTAGGAGCTATAAGTAATGTAACAATAATTGTACTGCTACACTAAATATGAGACAAAGGTCTTCATAGCACCATTGCAATCCAGCCTAAGATGAGGCAGGATCCTCCAATGGGAGTGAGTCGTCTGAAGCTTTTATCACCAGTGAATGCATGGTAGTAACATGTTCCACTGAACAGGGTCATCCCAGCTATGAAGAATGCACCAGCCTGTAGAAAATAATAATATTTATCAGTGATTGTATTTTCAAATGCACTAAATTACCTACAAAACAAGTAAAGTTCACTTACAATAACAGGTCTGCGAGCAAGAGGTACTGTTACCAGAGCAAGTGTGTGCAAGAAATGAAATCTATTGGCTGTTTCAAATATTTTCCTGAGATCTTCTTTAGTGTCTGTCTCTGGGAAAGTTCTATGTGCTCCCATAGCCCCGAGGACGACCGCGGCGGCGCCGCTGAGCCCAGCAATCCTCACAAAGGGACCCGCCTCTTGAGCGAGTTGCCATAGTGGTGCCTTCATTATTACAGGAGCTGGAGGTATAACAGCTTGGCCCTTGCTCTTAAAAACACCCTGAAAAATGCACGTACATTTTATCTTTGAAGATTAGCATAGAAAACCGATAAGCCAACACAATGACAAAACATTTATCATGCAACAGCTGAACTTACGATACTCCGTAGCAAGTTCATAGCTCCTTCCGTCACCACATTAGTCATAAGCACGTCACCCAAGTTTACCATAACTTTACCTTGATTTTATTTCAAAATCTACAAGATAATGAAGAAATAAACAGGAGAGCGAAAGCTATGATGAAAATTTAAATGTAGGTAAAATCAATCGATCTATGTTACTTGTCAAGTCATCTGAACTGTCAGAGTGTATGCTCTTGTTACGGTCAATGCCTTAATCTTCGACATTGGCAAAAACGATGTATTAATAAAAATTCGCAGTTACAGTTACCTTCAAACTTTAAAGAAGAATGTCCAAGTTTAGAGCTGCCATTTTAGCCCTTTCGGAACAAGATATAGTGCTTGTTTATTTGCAGAGTTTAATTACTTACCTTATTCACTGGTTACGCCATCTAGTGATGGAAGGTATAAGTATTTCAAATGGTGAATTGTAAGCACGTCTCCTGCTTCCTATTTTGTGTTTATTTCGGGTACCTACCGACTCTCGCGGCCTAATAAAACTAGCCCCACCGCAGATGCTAGTGCAGTTTGTAGGACCCATTGACAAGGACGGTCGCAGCAAGATCAGACTGTTCCTTGTTCAAACTTATAAGCCTCAAGCCATAAACTAAGAAGAAGAAGAACTTATAAGCCAGCACCTTAGCATCGCATCTAAGCTTCTTTAATAGCCTAGACATTCGTGTCTATCCGGATTCTGGGTTTTACACAACAATCACAAAAAAGCCTACTAACAAGGACGGAACCCTCACAAACAGTTTTACTAAAACTTTTTCTTTTATTTTCTTTTAGGGTAGGTAGGTAGTTTGTTAGTAGGTTTGAGAGAACAAAAAAAGCATACCTATTACCAAATAAGGGAACAGAGGAGAACAAATGACCGGTAAACGCAGCGGCAGATGTCCGCCTACTAGGTGTTCTTAATCTGTCATTGGACAAGACGATGAGCATGGTGACGAAATTCATTTTTATTTTCCTCATTATGCTCCTCATCTTGTTATCAGATAAAAGATAATAAAATGCCAAATTTTCATCACATGAGTATTATTTTATTTTTATTTCAATTGCTGACACAATTCTGTTTTTATGTGCTACTAATCTACTATTCTTAAGAAAGTTACAATTTCCGAATGGCACTCATTTAAGTTTAGCACCTATGATCACTTAGTTCAGTCACTACAACAAGAGTTGTCCCTATTCTGTTATAAAATATCTTGATAAATAAATTACGACGTATTAGGGATTTCCTTCTTATCAACCTTGTCTAAGCTGCAGCACACACCGGCGTACCTGAAATTTGATAAAAATACTTATTAGGTACCATAAGATAAAAGATAAGTATGGAATTATTTATTGTACAACTGTGTAGGCACAAAGTAGGTCTAAAATTGGTTGTATAATATTGATTTTATAAAGATATGATACGATAGAAACTTGCTATTACAGTCAGGTGACGTTGGTAAATTTATAAAGAGCTAACATAGTTTAGAAAAATAAGAGACGCACTCTATATCGCCCCCAACCGGGCCGTCGCTTTAGCCGACCACGGGGATAAAGTAACAAACGCTTGTCAGAGCAGCTGAGGCTGATATGACGGCGCCTATAAAGGCATAAGCCTTGTTGCCTAGTTTCACTTCCACTGTAAACCACATAATCTTTGGTCTTACCCATCATTGACAGTGCAATAAGTTTGCCTGTAGACGTCCTCGGAAATGCGCTTTGCCGACTCGCAGCGCGTGAGGTACACACAGACACCCTCTTCGCCGCCGTCCACGGCGCCGCCGCACTCGGCGTCTCCGCCCTCTTTTTTAGGCACCTGGAACAAACGTTTATTGATGATAAAAAGTTATGACAGCTGTCTGACTGTAGTAGCATGGTAGCTTGAGGACAACAATATGCTGTGGATACGTTTTATAACTTAGCATCCCTGCATGAATGTTAGGTGCCATGGTCTAATTTTTCGAATGCAGTTTCTTTTCTTTGAAGTTTTATAGCAATTCTAAAGGCCGCTCCACATTCTCACGAGACGTTCACGATAACATCTTTGGGTACAAAAACAACAACGCGAGAACTTGAGAAGAATACGCGAATCGCTGCCACATTTCTCGCATTCTCGCGACATTCTCTTGAGAGATGTGGAGCGCCCTTTAGCGACTCTGCTAGAGAGAAGTCATTAGAATAGTTTACCTCATCCTTCGTCAGTTTCAAGTCGACAATAGTCCCGTTGACGTTAAGTCTCAGCGACTCAGTTGTGGCGTTGAGCAAGGGAGCGACCCACACGAATTCTTGTAGCTTGTACGCTGACACAGGGCTGTCAGGGTCCACGATCGGTGTCGGCACAGTTGTAGATATCGAGAATATAGATGTAGGCATTGGTCCTGAGCGCAGAAAATATATATTATTATACACGGTTACATTAATTACCTATAGCATGAAATATCGCTGGCTTAATTTTCCAAATTCGTAACACCAAAAATTTTGGAAAAATTTATTTAATGCCATCTGAAAACATCAAAAAATATTTTTAAGATGGCATTAAAATCAATTTTTCGAAAATGTTTATAATAGGAATAGTTTTTTTTGCTTAAACGAGCACATAAGGTATTAGGTAATATATAAATACTTTAGTATATAAAATGGTGACAGCATGATTACTAAATATATTTACGTACGTGCCGGAATAGACTGTAATTTAGGGTATAAGTCCATATGCGGATCTGAAAAAAAAACAGGTATTTATTAGTACATATCATTTTAATGGACATAGCTAAAGGAAATCACACGGCCTCTACCATGTGGTGCACCCATTCTTAGCACGCATCCCAATTCCCAACAACGTTGTCAAATCCAATAAAGGATTTATTCACCAAAAGATGGCAGCAGCGTCTCTATCAACTAACACCAACTATACACGCTGGGCGTAGTGACAAAAGTATTTAATTTATAAGTTTTATAAGACATACCATTGCCGAGTTTTGGGAGTAGAAGTTGCAATAATGATGATGAATATATTTACACGAGTTAACCCGTCCGCGGGTTTGCCTGCTTACTATGTATAATCGGTCCTGTCTTTACAGAGTTTTAGGAGTGTTAGGGAGACTAACGAACAGCAATTTATTTTTATAAATAAGATAGATATTCTTTAATACTTACGTATGTGCGGTAAATATGCCTGGTGTCTATGGGCCACGGACAGGGCGACTGCGTTAGAATAACCTCCTATTGCCAACCTATCTGTAAAATAATCTGAAATCGTTTATAATCTGAAAATAAACAGATAAAACAACATAGGTACCTAAAGAAAAATTATTGTCCGGCAGTAGAAAAACGACGATATCTTTTTTTCTGATATAGGTAGGTACCTACCTAAATAACATGGTATAAACTAAAAATTAATGTTAAAGTTGTAAATAGGACTGGTGTTGTCATTTAAATAACAGATGCTATAGTCCTTTGTTAAACATTACTAGCTTTCCATCCGCGGCTTTGCCTGCGTTATCAGTAGGTAGGTAATCAGTAATTTTCCCGCAATAAAAAGTAAACTAGTACCTATTTAATTGGACGACACTCACGGCACTCGGTTCTAAGCTATTTACTCCACCAATTTTCAGCCAAATCGAATCAGCCGTTCTAGAGTTAAAAATAGTGTAGAGGAAAGTAACCAAATATGGAATATCGTTTTCCCATTAGTTAAATAACTTGTAAATTACCTAGATAGTGTCGTCTTTAAAAAAACTTCACTGCAACATAGCTGAGTTCCAGTTTTTTTTTAAAATCAAATCTTTATAAAATGTTATGTGATTTTTCTCTCTCTTTCTCTTATTGCGCGTTCTTCCACATTTAGATATTGAATCTTTTCCCGTCGTTTTTCACTTAGGTATTGGATTTCGAATCGTGGAACCATGTATAATGCATGTATTGAGATATGTTGGACGACCGTAGGCGATATAATGCCAATTACATACTCCCCATAGAATAAAGCATCTTAAAAGAGTTTACATTATTTAAAAAATCCCATAAAATATTTCAAATATTTACTAAGTAAATGTAAGCAAAATATGCGTTGCTTTGCATGCTATACAAATTCAAACTACAGTTAATGAAACCAAATTAAATGATGTGAAAAAAGGATGATATTTACCTTCAATAACTCCATGTGTTTATACTCCCATGAGATAGAGATTATCAGGTGCCGATGGAATCCTATAAAAGCTATGGAGGAATCGTGAATGCCATGGAAGCATACAGTTATATATAACCCAAAATAATCAGTGCTACTAATTTAATCTTGACACCTACAAAGAAAATGTATTTCTCGTCTCATATTTCATCAAAAAAAACCTGTACCTACGTTTTAAAAAATGACATCCTGTAAAATAGGCTACGAGATTCAATTTAGTAGCACTTGACATATCAAATCAATAGCAATAAAATAAGGTTCTACCACGATTATCAAATACTGAAAATTTGTAAAGCGTTTGTCGTAATATTTTTTGGAGACCGTGGTACAACCTCAATGATTATATGCTGTCACCATTTTATTATAATAATATATTTTTACTTATTATAAACAAATTTTATACCTGCGCATTAATATGTGCCTACATAAAATAAAATATATATACTTAGGTACCTACATCATAATAAATTTACACATAGCGTAACATGATATAGATCAGGGGTGGCCAACCGGTCGATCGCGATCGACCGGTCGATCGCGAGTGTTAGTCCAGTCGATCGTGGCTAGGCAAAAATAAATAAGGAGACAGTTGGGCAGTCTACTGCCCAACGTAATCACCTACTGCTGGACACATCATTTTGTATAATTTTTCAATCGCTGTTTCGTCACGGTATTTAATCCTCTATTTAACGCAGAGTAGTCTTTTGTTTTCGGCGCGCGATGACCAATAAGCGGGAAGCGAACTAAACTATGCTGTTTCATTTTTAGGGTTCCGTAGCCAAATGGCAAAAACGGAACCCTTATAGATTCGTCATGTCCGTCCGTCCGTCCGTATGTCACAGCCGTTTTTCTCCGAAACTATAAGAGCTATAACTCTGAAATTTGGTAAGAAGATGTGTTCTGTGAACCGCACTTAGATTTCAGAATAAAATTGAAAAATAAATAATAAAATTTGGGGTCCCCATACTTAAGACTGAAACTTAAAAACTTTTTTTTAATCGAACCTATACCTATCTATGAATAGGTCTTTAAAAATCATCTGAAGGTTTCTAACATAATTTATTTCTAAACTAAATAGTTTGCACGAGAGACTCTTCCAAAGTGGAAAACAGAGTGTGCCCCCCCTCTAACTTCTAAAATAAGGAGATGATAAATTAAAAAAAAAATATATATTGTTCATTACCATAAAAACTACCAACGAAAATTAGTTTGAACGAAATCTATTAAGTAGTTTTTTTATAATACGTCATAAACTATTTCATATAAACAATTGCTGCGGAAGCCTACATGAGCGAGTCCGACACGCACTTGGCTACTTTTTTCGATTTCTAGGAGTATGTTATTGGTAGATCGCACAGGGTCTCTTTTCTGAACAAGAGATCTTGGGTCCTATCAAGTTGGCCACCCCTGATATAGATGAATAATCATGAATATAGATACGAGTATTATGACTAACGTTTGTGTGAATGGACGATTTAAAAAAGCAAATAACTGTATGCTAACCTTCGACGTAATCTTCATGTGGCACCAGGTCATCTTCAAAAGCGCTCTCATACGCTAGGGGCTGACCAAACATGGCTTGACCTATAAATGAATGGATTGTGAGGCAGCATGCTAGATGTAAAGCAGACTTACGTTCTCACGGCGACGTCTTAAACAACCTACCGGAATCGTCTTAAGCAGGATTTGGGTTAATGTTAACAATATTTCAATACATGAGTTCATACATGCGTTTTCAAGACACGACAAAAACCGAATCTTGCTGAAGTTTACATCCGATTTAGCGACTATCCGGTCGTACTGAGAAACGTAGGATCCGATGCAGTGGCGTATATCATTCAATACATGCGTTCATACGATACAGGCAGATATCATTAACATTAAGCAAATAGATTCAGTTATAAGAGTTTCGGCTAAGATCCACGCAGGATGTGCCGTGTGAACACAACATCCGGTTAATCCAGTTCCGATATTAACGTGATTCCATTAACGATATAATTTGATGTTTGGTTATTATTTAAAAAAGTATAACAATTAGCTTAGTTTTAACAGACAGCACTGTAACAACACAGGTACAGTCAAGAATGTTCACTTTGCCAAGAGAAAAAAAACTCGATGAGAAAAGAATAAGCAGCAGTGCAGTGACTTGAATATAGGTGCCTAGTTGTATAGACAATAAAAATCTAGATTGAAGACTTCCAAAATGTTTTAGTGACACTTCTCTACTAACGCCTATAAAGTGAGCCGGAGAGCCTTTGACAGAGAAAAGCCGAGATAATTTTGGTGCTGTGTGTCATTGTGTTGCGCACTTGCGAAATTACCATATGAAGCTATATGAAACAATATCTACTCAATGTGAGTTTTGTTTAATTTAAGTAGCTTTTTGCAAGCGTTGTCATTTTCCTCGTATCTCTTGGCATTATTTCACTTCTACTAATATGTAGATCGTAAGTTGGTCGCTTCGAAGATTAGCACTATCAATAAAACTTAGTTTTAAAATCAAAAATGCTTAATAAGATCAAAGCTCTGTAGTTAAGATTTCAGTAAAACTAGTTTTGAAGACAGAACAACTGGGAAACATGAAATAGCACCATGCTAACAATCACAATCACTTTTGATATGGTGTCTCACCTGTTCCGTTTGACATAAACAAAGAGATGTCAATTTGAACTTTACTTTTTGCCCTACTTCTGGTCCGACCACGCCGCCCCTTGTCTAATCAGATAAGTACAGAAAGGCTTAATAAATCTATAATATAATATAATAAACTTTCAGTATTAACGGCTGTCTCAAAAGAGAGAACGACTCTAAGAAAATCATTTTTTGAGTTTTTATCTATTACTCGGATCCTTATAAGCCCCAACAAGGCGAACATTTATGTAGACAGTACGCAGTGTTACGTGGAAACCAGGGAGGGAGGTGGTGTATGATCGCGAAAAAAAAATTGAAAGTAACTTACATATAAAGAAAAATATATTTTTAAATTATGAATATATTTTAGTGAATCTTTATCGGGTTCATGTCGATACCTGTACATATTTTCACTAAATACCAACGGCACATGAAAGCTTTAAGCTCACCCCGCGTTCGCATTTTGGCGAATCTTTTGATGCTATTCAGTGCAAAGATACAGTGAATATTCAATCAAACACCGTGACTTTGATCAGTACCCAGCCTTATAAAAATATTGGTACCTACTGGTAAATAGCTGATTTCCTAATACCTAAACCTTTCGCCTTTGAGTCGACAAATTTTCAACTTCCTTTTTACCACAGGAAAACACCTCTTCCCTCTTAATTGTAAAACTATAAATAATATAGGTACCTATATAACAAATATTCCTGGACAATTCACACAGCCTCATCTAGCCCCATGGTATGCTCGAAGTTTGTGTTACGTGTGCTAGATTTCTGATACTTTATATAATATACCTACTTAGATAGATATTTTTTTATACATAATGACACGCAGTCATTCGGAATATACAGGGTGATTGGTTTGGACATTAAAGTTGCTTGAAATTTTCTCTCTCAATTTGGTTTTTGGATCATAATTTCAATATTTTTTGAGATATCCGCTTACTTGATACCTCAAAAGAAAGAGTAATAACCACACATGTTTTTAAAAAGGTTTGAATAAAAAAGCACCATTAGTTTTTTTTTTAAATAACTTTAAAAAATGGTTTTCGTAAATCGCTGAACATTTTCGTAAGTTTGAAATGTCTTTAAAAAAATGGCTTATGACTCAGATACCTAAGAACATATTTTGGTAGATTGCTTACACATAGCTTAACTTAAATTAAACAAAAAATAATAAAAAAAATCATAAAAAAAAATAGTCCGACTTCCCTTAAGACAACTATGGCTTAAATGGTTCCAAATAGTCCACACTACCATCCCCTAGAAGCTTTGCACCCATCTACCAATCACCCTGTATATTTGGGATCGTAAAAAGTATCCCGAAGGGGCATCGAACCCTTTCCCAACCTCTTGCGTAGCAGGCGGACCTTCGCCCGCTGCGCCACAGAGGTCGTCAAAAACTTATTATTAAATTGACTAACTTGTTTAATTGAAAACAAATGATACTAACTTGCGTATACAGGGGGCGGTCCGCCCGGAGCGCCAGGGCTCCCCGCGCCAATGGCGAGGCCGGAGAAACCTGCCGCAGACGCTGAAACAAAACTACATATATAATACATACATACACACCATGACTTCCTTCTTGTGTCTACTCTGTACTACACAGAGTTGGCCAGCTAAGGTTCCCGCGTAAATATTTAAACTTCACTGTCAAATCCACCCAGACAGCCGACGTATACGTCAGTGCGCCTCCGCCATTTTGAATTTCGAATGGTGTGGTTTGTGCGGTTGTTCTTCAATATATACGCATACATATTATATAACATATATCAGTTCAGGTTTATATAAATTGATAAATTATAAGGGATGAAAAAAGAAAACATCGCTAGTGAAGCTCAACATCCGAGGGCCGAAAGTACGATTCATGAAGTACTAAAGTTAATTAAAATTGTATTAATATGTATAGTGTAATTTTGTGTGAAATGTATTATCATCATCATCATCATCTCTGCCGTTGAACGACCACAACTGGGCATACTCCATTGAAGATTTCAATATTATTTCAGTCGAAGCATCTTGCATCCACCGTGAACGATTTCACCAAATCATCTCACCTTAACATATGTGCTCTAAAAGTATAATTAGTGTTACTAACATGCAAATCCGTAGGACGGTCCGGTTGGTTTGTCCACAGACACCGCGTCCACTGCCTTTGTGGCGTTGGGCTTCACGACCACGAGAGAAGTCAGCGGCGTCACGAATGAATACTGAAATACATTGACAACGGTTAACGTCAGGAAAACAAACGAGCATCGCAAAACACTTGTATTATTTTCAATTTAGTTTCAGAGCTGGCACTGGCACCAATTTTGAGTATATGAGACAAGCTTACTAAAGACTTATCTCCTCTATTATCTACCGAAACTGCTGACCTGGATGACAATTAGCGGGATATGGTTTTTAATATAAGTACCTACCTTGGAGGTATAAATTCCCACCAACAAATAAACTTATAAATTAATTGCACAACTAGGATGCAAATGCAACAAAGATTTGTGTAAAATAAGAATAATTTCTAGGTGAGATTTGTGAAAAAATAGAATCATTTATGTAATTTTTTTCATAATGTATAGAAATAGAATTACCTTTATATTTAACTTAACCCAGCCTTATAAAAATATTGGTACTTGCAAATACATAGCTACATTCCTTATACTCCATTCCCTCGCCTTTGAGTCGAAAATTTTTCAACTTCAAAAAAGAGGTAAGTACCTACCTATAGAAAAGAGGTTTTTAGGTACCTTCAAGGCAAGCGCGAGTGCCTTAGTCTCGGGCCAGTCCTCTTTCGGTCCCTGGTGTTCGCCCTCGCTCGCGTCCTTCTGGTCCAACAGCTGTTTGATGGTTATATACGACCACAGCCGCTCGAGGGGCAGAGGTTCCTTCTTCGCTGGAATCGGCGCTTTCGGCAGCTTCTCGTATTGTTTCTAAAATATCAAACTATCCATTATTTGCGAGTTAGTAGCTATGTCTTTGTTTCCGTATTGTTTCAAAAGATATATCAAATATAAGTATTGAGGAATCATGTTTGCGAGTCTGTAGTTGTCTTTTCCGAGCACCATGTTATTTCGTGCTAGAAATAATTATCCGAGTTGACCTAACCTGTCAGTTCTAGTAAGATTAGAGAGAGATATTTTGATCTATAGAATAAACATCTCATTTTCTTATAAATTTAGCCAACACGTCTCTCTGATAGAAATTATTATGAACTCCTAATTTCATATTCAACTCCACTCCATGATTCAATAGTTCCTATCCATCCAAATGTTGCCTGGAAGGCCGCCAAATGTTCAATTAGTTAAGTTTGTTTTCTGTAAATTGTTTTGTTAATTTATGAGTACCTACAATATAGTTATTATCTGTCTATGTAATTCCATTTGGAGTATCTGGAGGATCTTTTTGGGCCTTACCTTTCCGAATCCGTCCTGCACGCCGCAGAAGCCGAGCACCTGCGGCGTCAGCTCCACCGCGTCCGGCAGCACCTCCCCGGCCACCACGATCTCGGAGCCCGCGTAGAATGTACGGAACTTGTTCTTTGTTAGCGTGTCTTCTTTCACCTGGAATTGAATTAATTAATTTTAACACCACCGTCCAGTTACATTCTGCAGTTTTTCTTTCCATCCTCAGGTTGTCTGGAAGAACGCTTTAAGCAATAAGACCGCCCATTACGCATACGTTTTTGTAGTTTTTAAGTTCTTATGTAAATATTTATTATTGGTATGTGTAATAAAGAATTATCTTATCTTATAATAAGAAATATTACTTATTTTGTGATCATTTTGTTATTTTAAGCTGTGATACAGTTAGCAGGACAGGGATAATATTTCACCTGATAATAATACAAATACCTATAGGCAATATTTTCCAAATTGAAGCTGAAGCGTTTGTTTGAGTGGTTGATTGTTTTGTTTATTGGAAGGGGCTAATCTCAGGTACCACTGGTCCTACTTGAAATATTATTTCAGTGTTGGATGGTACGTATATCGAGGAAGGCTAATAATATAACATATGCAGGTAACATTAAAAACGCAAGCGAAGCTGTCAGTGTGTCGGCACCACAGCCACAGCATGGTATCCTCGCTGAATACAAATCAAGCGTAATGCAGGGCTCTATACAGCGACCACTTTCTAATCATTTACATACAATACTTCACATACAAATAATTGATAATGTATTGGGTTGACAATAACTTTCCTTTTCACAAATCATCGTTTTAAAGATAAAGGATATTTTTGAAATCTACCACTTTTATGGATTGTTTAACATTGTTACGCAGAATGAGGAGACTTGTTTGTAGAATATCACGTAGATATAGTTCCGCGTCAAACTGCCTCATAAATTACACCATCTATGGTTTATGATAGTACTATATGACTATATAATACATAATAGGTCTTGATAAATTATTATCCCAATCCTATAAACCACGCCCACATAGCGCTTCGCAATCGCAGTAAGCTAGCAAAATACGAAGAACGATCTTCTTCAGTATTAACCTTACTCGCTATGTCGATATTCACGGGAATTGAGGACACGGCTATATATTATAACCGTGTTATATATATTTCCATATTATATATTATTTATATTATATATCATGTTACCTGGCTAGCGGGGTATATGAACTTGACGTCGGCGAGCAGAGGCGAGGAGACTTGTTTGTAGAAGTCTTGCAGCTGAAGCGCCGCGTCCGCTGCCTCGTAGATGTGCCGCATGAAGCCGTCGCTACGGAGAGATAGTTTGCGGAGGAATTTACGGTCGGCGTCCTCACCTGGTAATGGAATGGTTTTTAAATAAGCATATTAAGAATATATAGGTGAGACTCACTTAGAATTTGTTGAAATAAACTTTTCTTGAACATTGAATCTTTTGAGTAAATGATACCTCTGTACCTAAGCCTAGCTCTTCATCACAAGTCATGATGATAATAAATATAAGATATGTAGGTAAATAATCTTAAATCGATAGGTATAGGTACTCGTATTATGTTCCGTCCGACATCGAGCAGTTCCGATATTGTTTCTTATGTTTTTTTCAGTGTTATATTATATTTACTATTGTGTTTATGGTATGTAGGTACTATGAATGAAATGTGTCGATGTCACGGTAATTTCCTATGTATTGCCAATCTAAGAATAACTTTTACGCTTATTAAATAATATTCGATGATTATTGAACTATGAACAATTTGTGTGCGCGTTGTTAAAACGTGCTCTAATGGTGAAGGAAAACGGCATGTTCTGAGAACTTTTGAAGGAGAGAAAGTTTGAAGGACATGTGCCATTTACCAAATCGCGTGTCCAGTGTGGCCAGCGTGGTGAATTAAGGTCTAGTCTCTTCTAACAACAGAGAAGTCACTATCCCAGTAGTGAGAATGTAAAAAGGGTTGAAATGTTTGATAGTGTCCAACATAATGCTGAGAGAGTTCTAGTTTTTCCATGTCCTTTATGTCTATAGTGTATTTTGTTTTGTAATTTTATGTATTTGTTGAGAAAATAAATGTTTTTTTTTGTTGTATTAGTTTGAACTGACAGTTAGTGTTAGTTACCAAAAGCGAGGGAGAAGATGGTCGCCTTGTCCATTCCGGAGTTTTTCTCCGTGAGCCGGTTGACGATGGTGGTGGGGTTGGTCACGCCCACGGTCGGGTCACCGTCCGTCAGGAAGATTATTATTGGCTCCAAAGACTTCATTCCTAAAAAAAAACAGTTTAATAATAAATTTCACCTGTTCGCCAAAAATAAAAGAAGAAGAAGATAATTTTCACCACTCAGGACGCTTTCAAAACCTCAGAAGAATTCTAAGTTCAAAACACATAGGTCATTCAACTAACCGTTGATTGGTCAAACGCAAACATAGCAACGAATTTGGAAATGTCATTCAAAGTACTTATTTACGCTTCTTATGAAGAGATCTATTTATGTTATAATTATCATCATCATTTCAGCCATAGGACGTCCACTGCTGGACATAGGCCTCCCTATATACCTAACTTCCATTCATTACGGTCGCTCGCGGCCTGCATCCACCGCGAGCAAACCACCTTCACCAAATCATCTGTCCACCCTGTTGGTGGACGTCTAACGCTGCGTTTTTCGATCCGTGGTCTCCACTCGAGAACTTATTTATATCCCAGATTCTAAATATCATCTCCATTCAACAAACACCAAATAAGCAACTGGTTACGAAGCTCCAGTTTCGTACGCGGCCCAAGGAAATAAAACTACCATAAAAAGTGTAAAAGACCAACTTACTTTCCGCATTGTAAACGTCTACGTCGCCAGGTGGCGCCACCGTCGTGGACGCTTCAGAGTCGTTTCCCTTCTGCCCCCACTCGGCGCGCTTGTGGATCAGGTTTACAGCCACGTCCAACGCGCTGTCTATGTTTGTGCCTGTAAATACAAAGTTTTAATCAATGTCGACCCAGAATCTGGGTATTATTCTTTTATTTATGTTATCCATCTATTTAAGCCCGTTTTTACCCACTGATGATTTTGGACCCTCCATTATATCACTTTCTTCAATCTCTTGCAGCCCTCAACACTTTTTTGTGTGGACATGGTGTCATTTGACTATTGGTGTTCTGTAACTCGCTGTTTATCTTTGAGCCACTATTCAATCTAGCTATTGATGGTAACCATCATTGTTGACATTGAAATGAAATGATCATCAATCAACGTAAGTAAGTATTTGGCAGTTTTTTAATAGATTTACTGAGCTTCGTTTAGCTCTTGATCTCAAAAGACACAATGGCTCACCTCCAGAAGCGTCTAGCCGGCTGATGATGACCTTGGCCTTGTCGATGTTCTCTCTGGTGGCGGGCGAGGGCGCCACCAGCTGCGGCCTCTTCTCCGTCTCGCCCCAGTAGCTGTTCGGACGTTGGGTCGGCTCTTGCTGGGCTTCCTTTAGCTCGTGGATCTGAATATAATTCAAATATTTTATCCAAATAATTAAGAACAAGTTATAGTTACAACGCGATGCCATTCATCAAGAAAATGAACGAGAAAGCTTAATTATAATTATGGAACTTATTGTGGAAACGCTAACACAATAAAAACTCCGGTTAAGTTTGGGTTTCTAAACAATATCTATCACGTTTTCAATAGATTTATGCTCACCGTGACTGAAGAAGAGAACTCCACAATACTGAAGTAGTCCCCGCGGTTCAGGTCACTGAGGATGGTCTGCATGGCCTCTCTCAGCTGCACGATCTTGCGGTCCATCATGGAGCCCGACGTGTCGAGCACGAACACCACGTACTTGTTCAACGGCGGCAGGGAGGATGGCGCGAAGAAATGCACGAAGTATCCGTCGTTTACCTAGGAAACACGAATGCAGGGATAAGCAAGCGTGTCAAGGAATACTTTATTTAAGTTTCTTATATTTGCGTTGGCGAGACGAACTCGATGCGTATGACCAGGAATGGTGGGATGCCGCAAGGGATCGGGACGGTTGGAAGGACATGGGGGAGGCCTTTGTCCTACTATGGGACACAATAGGCTCATAAAAAAATTGCTGACATAAGGGACAGTTTGATGTGTGAAATCTTAGTAAAACGTGGCACGTGGATCTTAGTGGACAGAGTGAACAATTCCAAGGCCCAAATGGAATATTAAAGCAGAATTAAATCTTCTCGTATGAGACCAAGTCCTCCTGACTATCTTAAAGTTAGTTCCGCGTTCTTAAACGCGTCAGTTTCTTATTAATCTTCAATGCAATAGTTTCTTTCGAACTTCCTCACCAGTATCTCGCCGTCCTTGGGCCGCTCCACGTCGTACTGTACCACGAACTGGCCGAGCACGCCCTGACTCTCCTTGTCGTCTCCATCACTCGAGTGTCCCCAGGATCTCGACCGCGATTGTGCGGCAGCGGATTCCTTGGACTTTTCCTGAAATATTTGTTATTTTTTTAACCTTTTAAAACGACGAAAGCATAAGACGCATTGGTTATAAAAACTGCTATGTTTAAATCCTGTGTAAATACGTGAGTAATTCCCGTTGTTTTAAAATTAAGATGTAGGTACTTAATGTTTTATGAGAATACAAATTTATGAATATTTTTTCGAACGAAGACGCCCGCCGGGCCTTAATAACGTTTGTTTAAGGACTTTAAGGCGTAATTTAAAAAATATCGCCAAGACTGCGTATTGTATTGATGCGCTAATTGTATTGACATCAAATGAAGAAAAATGCGTTCGTGAGAACTGTCTGCGTCTGACTTAGCCCTTTGCTGAGCTTTAGGAATAAGCTTTAGTGAAGGGCTAGATCAAACACTTCAGTAAGGTCAGTCAGTACACAGTTAGTCTATCACTGTGAGCGGAAGACGAGGTTTTAGCGTAACCAAAAGCAAAACAGGATTATTTAATAATAATTAAAAGAAATTGATTTATTTGCCTCAATTAAATAGATTTTGACTTTAAGTTATACTCGTAGATAACCTTTAAATTTACTTAAGAAGTTAGAGGTCAATTAACTCAATAATCAAACATGTTATTGAGATGTCACACGGTCGCTAAGGTTAATTTATTTATTTAATTAAGCTTAATTATGTTTATTTTATTATATTATATTGAAGCTTTCCGCCCCGCGGCTTCGCTCGCTTTATAATATTTTCCTGCTTTTAAAAGTATCCTTCTTGTAAAGTTTTGTCCATCTCTTGGTTCTAAACTAAAATCGATTCACGTTCAACGTTTATTTATTTACTATACAGGGCGTCCCACGGCCATGCCACATGGAGGGAAAGTACCTTAAATATTGAAGATTGAACATTTTACTGAAAGAAGACATTATTTGAATTTAAAAAACAAATTAAACTACATTCATAGATATTTAAATAATTACATGGTTGAACCGGGAATCGAACCCGTTGCACGAGAAAAATAATTATCCTGCAGCTTTATCATACCGATCGAAAGGCTTTACCATAAGGATATTTTATTGCTAAAAAAAATATTGTCAGAAATAAAAGGAAGACCATGAATTTTAACATTTAATGTGAAACTTAGTCCAGGAATCAGCCAGCCGTATTGCGATGGACAAAATATTTTACGCGTCTTTCGGGTCAGGATACGGCTCAACCTGGTTTTATGCAACAAGCATACAACCAGGTACCTACTAATTAAATTAAGTATCTCTTTATCATTTTATCATGCACTTAAATTATAATAGGGAAATGATGCGTACTTTTCAAGAGGTGAATGTCAGTTGTTTGTCTTCTTGTTATTTGTATTACGGCAATGCCAGCCTGAACTAAATTTCACATTAAATGTTAAAATTCATGGTCTTCCTTTTATTTTTGACACTATGTTATTTAGAAAAAAATAATCCTTATGATGAAGCCTTTCGATCGGTATGATAAAGCTACAGGATAATTATTTTTCTCGTGCGACGGGTTCGATTCCCGGTTCAACCATGTAATTATTTAAATATCTATGAATGCAGTTTAATTTGTTTTTTAAATTGAAATAATGTCTTCTTTCAGTAAAATGTTCAATCTGCAATATTTAAGGTACTTTCCCTCCATGTGGCATGGCCGTGGGACGCCCTGTATAATGTGAATTATGGATAGACAACAATACAACAACAACTCCAAACTTCTCTTGACCTTGCCAATCCTGAGAATGCATGATTAAATTATGCAACTGATTAAGGATGATCCTTGATCATTAATTTCCTGTCCTAGGCCAGAGCGTCCGGGAATAACACACCTACCGACATAGACTTTGTATTGTTTACGTTAGGGGTCATAGTCGCTTGTACAGTTTTATGGTTTGACGACCTCTGTGACGCCAGCGACGCAGGAGACTGCGAGTTCGATTCCCGTCTAAGGACACAGGTATATGTACGATTTGCAGATATTTTTAAATGTGGTGTATACTACATATATTTCAATTTTAAAATGTCGTTTAGAGTAATACTTACAGCATATACCGACATCAGTCTCTTCTGTTCGTCGAGATCAGGAGTAAACTTGATGGTAGCTTCACGGTCGTCGTGACCTCTGGTTATGACTGCTTGAGCATTTTCTGCAATAAAAGTATGTTCATAGTCAGATAAATTGATGGCTGATTATTTTATTTAAAAAAATGATTTGTTTTTAAAGAAAACGTGATGTGTTGCGGTTTGGTGAAGAATTTTGGACAATCTAACCACAGTAATCTTCTGAGCCTCCTTGATATTCGCCATGACTGAGAACTTCGGCAGCACTGCACTCAGGTGTAAACAATATACATAATATAACAATATACTTCATCCTTGACAAATATCAAAACAGAAAGAGCTCTGCCTCACTAGGACGCCATGGCGACGTAGCCCGGCTACGTCTCCAAGCAGTTTAAAATGAAATGTATATTACCTAACTCACTTGGCGACTGTGTGGCAACGTCGCCAAGTCGCCAAATTCAATATTAACTGTTTGGAGACGTAGCCGGCTACGTCCTAGTAAGGCAGAGCTCTTCCTTACGTTTATCCTCCGGTGTAGCGTCAATCTCATTGCCCGTCCGTATCTCAGGGACTCTAAGCACGGTAATCTTCTGCGCCTCCTTGATATTGACAGTGACGGAGAACTTGGGCACGACCGCGCCGGGGTGCAGGTTCATAGCGAGGTTGTACACGTCGCTGCGGCGAACCAACATCTCTTCGTACGTGAGGTTGAACACCGCGGAGGAGAGGGCTTCTACGTTCACTGATACCACGAATTGGTTGGAGTCACGTGCCCTGTTGATGGTTTATAGATTACTTATACTATTTATACTAGATGAAAATGGATTATACCAGTGAAATTTGACGAAATTCTCCATAATCCGAATGGTGGATTTATGTTGTTGACTCAAAATCAATTTTTTTTTGTTTAGTTATTCATATAAGGTTTCGATCGAGTATACCGTACCGTACCCCTTGACGAAATTATGAATATAGTAGATAGAAGATAGATTATATTACGGATACAGACAGCTAACTTAGTTGGTTTAGTCTGATTTTGCATTTACACATTTGTAGCGCGATGAAATAATCGAACGAGTGTTGAGCAACTGTTCACACTTTTTTGGAGTTCATTTTGACATTCCCTAACGTTACGAAGATGAGGAATCGCGAGGTTAGGTACGAGGCAAATAGCGAGCGCAGTATAGTAAAACCATTCTAAAAATGAACTCCCCTCCACAAAACCGTGATGATTTCAACGTGTGAGAGGAAATACAGAAAAACAGAAAACACAGAAAAAAAAAATACAGAATTCGGTGGAGGGGCGTTTAGAAATGGTTTTACTATACATACATACACGTGTTTGCTATTCGCCTCGTCATTCGCACGAATTTTTAAATCTAGTATATAACCGTTCTGCCCAGTTTCGAAGAAAATGTTTTTGGTAAAGAGCTTTTAATATTGTCAACCACTTTATAATCATTTACCTACACTACATCATTCCAGTAGATAATTTGTGGAACCCTGTTGACCCTGTATAAAGACGATCGTTTCATTAATATCAGCGTGAAATTATAAACAAAATATCACATTTATCACAAGTTCACCATACTTAAAACTGCATTACATTTACCAACGCAATGTTACTTTCTGGTCGTACGAAGATAACTAACGAGGGGTAAGGTCACGGAGCACGATAGCGGATAATGAAAGAAAGTCACTAATACGTTTTGAGTGTAGAGTTTAAGGTCAAAACTGTTATAAATTAACAAAATTATCTGTGCACTGCGGACCGGCGAGCAGTCGTGATCCGTGTCCTTGCAGAGTTTGGTCCTAAAGAAGGCGACGAAAAAAAAACGACGTCCTACGTTTTGGGACGAAACGGTTGACCAAAATTGAACGTAAAAAGTTCGTGGATTGCCCGTTTATCAAACCACGACAGTTTTTATACTAAAATACATAATTATGTATATTTAAAATGCAACTCACTTGGCTGTGACCTGCGCAGCGCCGATTCCTTGGCTGACAGCCTCATCGTAAATCTGCTTGGCTTCTTCTTTTTCTTTCACGTAGGCTTTGTAGGACTTTCCATCCAATGTCCTGTAGAATAATTTATTTATTTATTTTATTTTAATAATAATGTATCTACAGTTTATTAATTTCTCTGTAAACAATTAAGAATTTAACCTTATTTGATAAATGGGCTATCCAATTCAAAAAAATATGTAAATCTAACTAGTATTTCGTGAGCTTCAAAGATATAAAGAATATTAGTATGGGTTATATTAGTAAACCTAGATCTCGATCATAAGATCGCTGGGGTATAAAATGTCAATGAGCCTTGATCTAACATAAGGAACTGCTGCATACATATATCCTAATCACATAACCACGCTTGCACAGCAACCATTGTATTCGCAGGTATTACGTCAAACATTTGAGCATTTTTTGCTCTCAGCTGATGCGACTCGGTAGCTGAGAGGTCTTAAGGCGGTGCTAGATGGACTCAAAACATAAACCGAAGTTAAAACATGATATCATATACTTACACTATTCTTTCAGTATTCATTTATTGACTATTGGATATGAATTGAGTGAAATTTGCATATGGTTAAGTTGAGGATTCAACTGGTTGTTCATGTTTTTTGAATACATGATAACATTAAATTTAACTACCTACCTATATAAAATAATCGCAAAGTTACCTCTGCGGTTATTTGTCTTGGTTCATCTAGTTTAGCACTGGCTTAAGGCGCAGCTAAGACCTAGTTTCGTCAACTTACATGACAAATCCACTGATGAAAGCAGTCTCCGGCAGAAGCACCCTGAAGTTGGCCTCCTGTGCCCTCTTGGCCGGGTTCCGCACGTGCGCCACCACCACGGTGTGTGCGTAGCGGAGCGACACGTCGGAGATTACTTCCATCTCCGTCAACTTGATCGGCGGCACCGGCCCTTCCGTTGTTAGCTCTTCTGTTGTCGATTTTGTAGCTTCTGTTGTCTGTTATATGGAAATGTTTTTACATAATTGTACTTACCTATAATTGGCTTATTTAAGTAGCTAACATATAAATTACATTTCTAGAGAAGGATAAATGAGAAAATCTGCTGGTTGATGTTAATAATTGTCTCTTAGGTCATGTTTCTTATTACTGTACCTACCTATGTGTGTGATTGAAGTTACAAATCAGCAAATTACTTATGAATAGGATTGGTGAGGAAAGGAGAGGCCTAAGAGAATAAAACACTTTGTTGTCATTTTGCCTCACCTGTCGTCACCTCGTCTTGTCACCGATTAATAATCTAACATAATTATCACAAGGCTTCCACAAAGTCTTAGCATATGGAACCAGGTTGTGAAAAAAGATGGACACCTACCGCATCATTAGACCTCGCGATGACCAGGGTATCCGGGGTGGACACCGCTGCGAGCTGTCCCGGGGTTGCCAGGACGCTCAAGCAGCACAGAACCGCCAGCCAATGGAACTCCATGGCCAACCTTCGGACAAAAGAATACATTAAATCATACACCGGGTCAAACAGATATCGAGAACTCGAAAGAATATGTGATGGAAGAATTTTAGTATCCGTACCACAAGTTTATATCTTAATTCGCCACGGGAATAGATGTAGCTGTGTGTATTGTCCAGCCATACTAATATCATTTTGTTTTTCAGTTATACTGATCGTCAATAACATGCGCAACTGCCCTTGACCAGCATTCATGGGTTCGTTGCATTTCGTGCGTCGTCAGTTTGGCGTAAACAACCTAGTAAGTAGCATTTCGTGCGTTTTTTATTGCGGCTAAAAAATTACAGATAAGTACGTTTATCGCATTTCGTGCGTCGAGTACTTATTACTATGTACAACTAAATTTTAACCATAGAGCAACAAAATATTAGAAGTCTCATTATAATTATAAGAGGTACCTATCATAATTTGCTGTATTTTTGAGGGATTCAATACAAACTAGACTTCAATACTAACTAACTAGAATTTGTGTAAATTAAATGAGTTGGGAAACCCTTTGTTTTCTTCCAATATTAAGAGCCCTGTTAATTTTTTGAAGTTTTGCGAAATTGGATATTTTATGCACCACGTGACCGGCGCGTCACGCGAATTCTATGAAAAATACTAAATGATCTTGATACTTCGTCGATCTAAAACATACAAATATACTAATAATTATTTTAGATCTGTAGAAAATGGCATCGAATAAATTCCATTTTATTGAGTGGATTTTTTTCAGTTTCATTCTGAAATAATTATTATATTAATGTTTTTATTTAATTGATAGGTGTTTAATATATTTTCCTAAATTCAAAATGGCGGATATTTTTATTTCAATATTTGAATCAATTATGTTTTATCTTAATAATATCAATATTCATTTTAAATCTGATTGATTATTTGAAATCAATTAAGTACATAATTTTAAATTAAAACATTCATGATTAATAATTATCTATATAAGAATAAAACTGAAAATAGTCTTATTGAAGTTAAATGTCCTCATTCATCTCATCTTATGGGCTCATTATTAAACCGATTCTTCTGAAATTTGATGTGTAGGTTTGTAATTAAATGTTTTTTTTTGTCGAATGTTGGGACTTTATGTAAGTTCGAAAGTCTAAATTGAACGGACTAAATACAAATTCTAATTATAACAAAACAAATAAATTATATTACCTATATATATTTAAGTTGCTTGTTTTGTTAGATGGTATATTTGTGTTTGAATAAATAAAAGTTTCGTTAACGAAACTTTTATTTATTCATACCATGTTATTATCATTATGTTTCATTATTTTACATATTTCATTTATATATTAAAAAAAGTGGCCAAGTGCGAGTCGGACTCGCCCATGTAGGCTTCTGCAGCAATTGTTTATAATGAAATAGTTAAAGACGTATTATAAAAAAACTACTTGATAGATTTCGTTCAAACCAATTTCTGTTGTTAGTTTTTATGGTTATGTATAATATATATTTTTTCTAGATTTATCATCCTCTTAGTTTAGAAATTAGAGGGGGGGGGACACTCTGTTTTCCACTTTGGAAGAGTCTCACGTCCAAACTATTAAGTTTAGAATTAAATGGTTTTAGAAGACCTATTCATAGATACCCCACACGTATGGGTTGGATTAAAAAAAAGTTTTTAAATTTCAGTCCTATGTATGGGGACCCCCAAATTTTATGATTTTTTTTTCAATTATTTTCTGAAATCTTAGTGCGGTTAACAGAATACATCTACTCACCAAATTTCAACGTTATAGCTCTTATAGTTTCCGAGAAAAACGGCTGTGACATACGGACGGACAGACGGACGGACGGACGGACGGACGGACGGACGGACGGACGGACGGACGGACATGACGAATCTATAAGGGTTCCGTTTTTGCCATTTGGCTACGGAACCCTAAAAAACCAACCCGCACTTGGCCAGCGTGGTGAATTAAGGCCTAATCTATCTCGTCAAGAGAGAAGTCCCTATCCCAGCAGTGGGAACGTGAATAGGGGTGTTATTTTATATACAGGGCGTCCCAAAATTATGGGCCATGAAGGGGAAGTACCATATATATCGTTGATAGTGAATTTTGCTCAAAGAAGACTTCATTTTATTTTAAAAAGTAAGTAATTTAATTAATTAATTTACAAAAAAAAATGTTTCATGTTTTTTATTTGATTAAAATAATTAATTTCACGTTGTTCCTTTCTTTTAAAATACTATGTTACTTAAGCAGAGTTATTATTTTTTAGCTTTTCTTTCGATTGGTATCATAAAAATCGAGTATTTTTTTTCTACATGTAAGTCGGTTCGATTCCCAGACAAAGCAAGTAATTTTTAGAAAATCAATGAATGCAGAATTACTAACTTTTAAAAATAAAATGAAGTCTTGTTTGAGCAAAATTCACTATCTACGATATTTAAGGTACTTCCCCTCCATGGCCCATAACTTTGGGACGCCCTGTATTTATTAGAAAGGTACATATTTAATGTTTACAATAAATAATATATTTATTAGAAAGGTACATTATTTTTTGTTTACATATTGGATACTCGGTAAAAATAAGAACAAAAAATTACGGAATATTTTCTTTGTAATAAATATTATGGAAATCTATACTACAATTATCAAGCTGAGGAGATTGCTTGTTTATTTGTTTGAACGTGCTACTCAGGAACCGCGGGTCCGATTTAAACTATGATTTCAGTATTGGATAGTAAAATGATCGAAAAAGGCTATAAAACATAAACTAGTAAATAACGTAAAAACGCAAGCGCAGCTGTCGGCGGGTCGGCAAGTTAGTCATAATCTAAAAAAATCATAGGCATAATTACATTTAGTCGTTGTACGGTTTCACCAAAAAAAGTTGCCTTGTTGTTTTTTAATTAGGATAGATAACTTTAGATATGCAATCCACATCCTACAGCATAACCTCCAAATAAATAAGGTTAAACAAGATGACAATGATGTGGTACAATTCTTAGGCCAGCAACAAGTGGTACAATTCTTAGGCCAGCAACAACAATAATTGATCGTTATCAATAAAAATAACAATTGATCGTTATCAACGGATCAACTTATGTCGGTCGTAGTATCGCAATAACACATACACGCACACTAACAGCGTTTTTACAGCAATTGACAGTCCCACACACTGACATTTTACGAAATATTTCTATATTTTATTCAAGAACAACCGACATAGGTCCGACCTCGACAAGCGCTCGCGCGGTACTAAATGGAAAAAGCCGGCGGAATGAAAAAACTACTAAATTATGGTAGTTTTATTTTATTCATAAAAAATTACCAAAACCGTTCTACAAATTAAAATTAATATCATAGTTTAAGCAAATGTTGATAAATATTTTGATATAAATATGACGTCCCATTGATTTAGAACTTCGGAGTTATTGAGGTTTGTTTCGAATAATTTTCGGTCGATATTAAATTCGGTATATCTTTAGAATAAAAGCATTTAACGAAAATGTACTCTACTCTAAATGAAGAATAGGATATACGTAACATAATAAAAATTAGTTTGATCGCCCATATTCGTTAGAATCTACAAATTAGAGCTAAGAAAACAGGTCTTCGAGCGTTTTTTACGAAACATGTATCCGGAGAATGATTATTACTCAATATATAAACAAGTTATCTAAAATGTTTCTTACTACTTTTGTAGAGGAGAAAACGAACTATTATAAAGATGTAATTGTAATATCAAACAACTAACGTAAACCATAGAATTAGGACGAGAAAACCGAACAATTTCGCGATTTCCGGTAAAAGGCCTCTTAAATAAACCCAAATATTTTTGCTCTTATTAGCGATAAATGATAAACTGAACGGATTTTGATGGAAGTTTACAATATAATGGAAAATATATTGTAAACCAAGCTATAGCTTAGTAAAATATTTACCATATTATTTCTACAACAAAAAATAATAGTGTTTATAAAATATCATCCTTTAACAGTCGAACATCTAGCTACAAGGCCATCAATCAATCCTTGACGATTAGTTCTCTGAAAATGTTCCAATGTTTATTACATCATCGATGTATGTAGTTAACAACATGCATATAATCACGTTTGTAGGTAAGTCCGGTTTGTGAAGATCAGTATGTAAGCATCCTTTTCAATACATCCATCCAACTTTACTATTATATTTTCTATCAATACTCATAAAATAAGACTAATGTTCTATTCTAAGGATTGGTGCATATTTGAAGTTCGAACACATCATAATGACGAAGGTCGATGTTGCCAAGTTGTTTATCACTTAAAAATAAATTAAAATTATGGCTAATTGATCAGGCATAATGTTTATAAATCCTAATAATTCAATATTTTTTAATTAATGTGTTGCTATGTTATATTTGAATTTGACTTATTATTTTATTTTAAATTTACTATTAATTAATATTGTATGGTTGACCTGTAAATATGTATTTTTACCAATCAATGACTATCTGAAGGTTGCACTACCTGGTCATTGGCCTCACTTTAATAATTGTCTAGTTATTGACGCGCAGTTACAGACAGATAGTCCAATTAGGTAGATCCAAATTGGAGAAGTGGTCAATCGTAGAATCTAGATTGCATGGGCAATACTCGTTTCCAAAATATGTCAAGACAAGACGTCAGATGACCACGGTTAGCGAGGTTGTTCAAGCTATTGGGGCCCTTTTTTTGAAAAACACCTGTATAAACGACACTATAACGGTAAATTTAATTTGGTTTGTTCTTGACGGAATAAAGATTCAGTAAAACAGTTTCTTACTCAATCTTTATTCAGCATGCATTTTACTTGGGCATTGTGTTTTGGCGGAAATACACATGGATCCGATACGTGGTACAATACCTACATGCATAATCCATTAGGTATGTAAGGTTGATAAATGCGTCTATGGGGCAAATGCGTTTTTTTAATTTATTCGAGAACTATTCAACATACGTTGACTTCTGTCATCTAGTTGCATTTGTTTGAACTAAATACAGAACATGCAGTTCGTGCGGATGGCGTGGCAGTTCAGATATTCGAGTAATTGGCCATTTTGAAAATTGCACGTTTCTGAACAAATTTTGACTGCGTGAGGCGAGTTACTAAATCCATGTTAGTCATTAGTTTTCTTCAATTAACTGATTTTATTCAATAATCATTGTAAGGAATAAACTATGGGCTACCTACACAGACAGTTATTTTTAGTGAAAAAGCTTTATTTAAAGAAATAATAATGTTTCCATTTATAAGGTTTGGATTAATTTCTTGGGGTAAATGCGTCTGCTGTTATGGGGCAATTGCGACTGTGGGATGCATTTACCCCCAAAACATATATCGTCAACCTTTTTATGTCGGCAAATTTTAATATGAAAATTAAATGCAAAAAAAAATTGTCTCACGGAGGTTTTTATATCGTTTTTGTCAAATTATTATTTGAAAATATACAAAAGTCAGAATATACTTAACTTTAATTAAAAAAAATGCGGTGTAGCCTTCAAATTTGTGTTTTATTATAATCTGTATTATTCTACGGTTTTATCAAAATCTCACGCGTAGAAATTTGTCTACTATCGTCCCATCGCAATACTTACATTTGTTATTTTTAGACTTTTGTTGAGTTTTGATAGTTTGTCCGTACCCAAATAAAATGTTGACAGCATATGGATTTGACAAGGGGCTAATGCGTCTATCAAAATATAGACGCATTTCCCCAATTTTTACTAAATTGTCTCTAAATGCATCAATTATTATTTTTGACTAGTTTAACTATCATACTATTGCAAAGAAATTTGAACCAAAAAGTTATATCTAGTTATTATCACGAAAAGCTTATCATTAAAGTTTTTATTCAATAAAGACGCATTTTCCCAAAGCGGGGCAAATGCATCTAAAATTCCCATTTAAAATTAATAGTCAATTTGAAACATCTGTAAAGCTCCAGGGAAGATATCGCTGATTGAACTTTACGCAGAAATAGCCATAATATTGGACTACAGTTTCAAAAAGTGGATAATGCCAAACATTTGATCACAATGAGGCTCTAACTTGAAGTGATCGAGAAATACCACGCATTTGCCCCGGTTGACCTTATAAACAAAAAATAAAATTAATAAATGAAAATGTAATTCCGCTTGCAAAACATTGAGCAGAAAGTTTATTAATTATGTTCACGGTAAACCCCCCAGCGAAGTTAGGTAAGTATCTTATCCAATTATTTCCTTTAATTAGCAAGTAAACGTAAATATTTGAACGAGTATGCAAGATTTCTAGAAAAATAAAACAACGGTTATACAGTATCCTCTTGGATGTAGTAGAGCCGGTTACCCCGTGCTTTAACCTTAGATTCAGTTTGTAAAAATAAACCTATACGAAGTACTGATTTATAATATTTTTACCTATGGTTAAACCGTAAACCGGTCCCGTGAGATGGTACCTGTATGAAGCAACTCAGTTTTATTCAGCAATGGTTTATTGTGTGGTTGTTTCTACATTAGCCATCTAGGTAAGTATAGCCTGTTTTAATACCCCCATATGCAAAAATGAAGTTTATAAATGAAGAAAAACATTAGTTTGTCCTTATCTTTCACGTAAACATTTGGGTTGATGACATTATAGGCAGATACAATTTTAGGTACTAGAATAGAATATGCGGGTTCGTTGCATTTCGTGCGTCGTAGTTTAGCGTAAACAACCTATAATAAGTAGCATTTTGTGCGTTTTTTATTGCGGCTAAAAAAATGACAGATACATTGTTAGTAATATCTAATCTAGGTAGGTACTCGTTATTCCTCAAATGGCGGTTGATCCTAGTCATTTCAGGTAATAACCTAAGAGCCCGTGATGGCCAGACCTTCCTTTAATTCACAAGCGTGAAAATTCTTTCATGTGTATGTCTAACATAGGTAAGAATAACCCCCAAACATGAAACCTGGATCGCGGTTCCTTTGGGAGATAACAACCTTTTACCTGTTATCTCCCAAAGGAACCACGATCCAGGTTTCATGTTTGGGGGTTATTCTTACCTATGTTAGACATACACATAAAATAATTTTCACGCTTCAGAATTAAAGGAAGGTCTGGCCATCACAGGTTATTAGTCTATACTAAGAGCCCGGTCTGGCCAGACCTTCCTTTAATTCACAAGCGTGAAAATTCTTTCATGTGTATGTCTAACATAGGTAAGAATAACCCCCAAACATGAAACCTGGATCGCGGTTCCTTTGGGAGATAACAACCTTTTACCTGTTATCTCCCAAAGGAACCACGATCCATGTTTCATGTTTGGGGGTTATTCTTACCTATGTTAGACATACACATGAAAGAATTTTCACGCTTGTGAATTAAAGGAAGGTCTGGCTATCACAGGCTCTTGGTCTATAAGAGTTATGTAAGCAAATAGGTAGATCGCAATCCGGCCGTTTACGCAGGAATGTCACGGGGTTGTCAACACCATTGTCAAGAGGGATCCAATAACTTTATGCATGGTGTATAATTCAAATAAGCAAAACCGAAGTATGTACCTAGTCTAGCTCTCACACTGGCCGACTGGCTAATCTTAGGTGAATGGACGACGATTTTGTGATAAAGCAGTCAAATCCTGTTTAATTAAAGCAGTTTCGAGACATATTTATTGGGCATACAGTTATTTTGATTTGTTCACATCACATTATTAACTATCTATGCCCATGACCCATGACACACGCTAGTATCTACGCCTAACCGTGCTTGGGCATTGAATGTGTTATCGATGTATTGTTTAAGTTTAAGATATACCTAGCCGTGTTGGCTAAGTTGAAGCACACTCGACTTTCATTCCGAAGTTCGTGGGTTCAAACCCCGCGGCGCACCTCTGATTTTTATTCATGAAAAAGTATGTGAGCTTGCGTGTAAGTGTGGGTGTGAAAATTTTAAAGATCGAAGTTCGAAATTTGTAAATAGGTAATTTTATGTTACTCGCTTTGTACTAAGGATTTAGGTTAGCTATGAGTTATGTTATGTACCTTTTTTATCGATTTGGCATAGTGTTAACGGTACTCGGAGAGCGTCTTAGCATAATCAAGCGTTTGGTTGGATACTAAAGTAGGTAGGTACTTACCTAAGTTTAAGTAGGACTTCTTTTATGTTATAAATATTTAAAATACCATGGTTTTAACAATATTAAAACTCAAAAACAAAATATTATCTGTTTAATGTTCATATAGGTATTCTTCCTTAACTATTAATTTTACATGTAGGTTGGTATTTAAGTACCTATTTTAGGTTTAATAAACGGACAATAATTATACGGGTTATTTTAAGTAAATAAATAAATAAAGATTGCTGGACAATAAGTAATGTTACTAGGTATGCCAAATCGCTTGAAATGTTGTATCAGTAAAGCCTGCGTGTATACAAATACACTAGTTTTTGTTTAGTTAAAAAGTACCTAGTAGTTTTGATTTTATAGGCATTCAAAGTTTCGAAAAATATCGAGTCTCGCTAACAGTCACATGAGCGCTTGTGACGTCATAGTGCAGCACGATCAGTCTGTTTCACTCAGTCCGCTTGCATTCGCTTGTTATTGTGACGTAACTATAATAGTTAGAAATATGCTGTTGCGACATTTTTTGTAGATATTAATGTGTTCTACAAAATTGTAGTACATTGTATATTTCTAAAATGAATACTTTTCGCAGCGCATGCGATATAAGATTTTTTTTTTACATCTTGGGTGACATATTTGGGTTTTCCGTGCGGATCCCTACTTTTTTGAATATATAATTATAGCTTATAACCTTCCTCGATAAATGGACTATCCAACACTGAAAGAATATTGAGTTTAAAATTAAATGGTTTTAGAAATATTGTTATGATTTTTAAAGACCTATTCATAGATAACCCGTCGTATAGGTCCGATTAAAAAAAAGTTTTTAAGTTTCAGTCCTATGTATGGGGACCCCCAAATGTAATTTTTTTTTCAATTTTTGGCCACTTTGATTTGTATTTATTTTACTTACAGCGTGAGGCCATTTATTTTGATTTAAAACTTGTTTATGCGCTTCTATACTTATACCTATCTATACTATCTATACTAATATTATAAAGCTGACGAGTTTCTTTTTTTGTTTGAACGCGCTAATCTCAGAAACCGCTGGTCCGATTTCAAAAATTCTTTCAGTGTTGGATAGTCCATTTATCGAGGAAGGTTATAAGCTATATTATATATTCAAAAAAGTAGGGATCCGCACGGAAAACCCAAATATGTCACCCAAGGTGTAAAAAAAAATCTTATATCGCATGCGCTGCGAAAAGTATTCATTTTAGAAATATACAATGTACTACAATTTTGTAGAACACATTAATATCTACAAAAAATGTCGCGACAGCATATTTCTAACTATTATAGTTACGTCACAATAACAAGCGAATGCAAGCGGACTGAGTGAACCAGACTGATCGTGCTGCACTATGACGTCACACCGTAACCGGCGGCTCGCGTCGTACGGTTACAACTTGTTTTACTTATAAATCGGAAACTAATTGATGTATCGAAGTAATTCTTTCACTAGTATTTTTTATATTTGACATAGAATATGGAGTGCTATTCATCAAAATTAGGTAACATTATCAATTCACACAGCAACATCTAGCCCCGTGGTAAGCTCTAAGCTTGTGTTACGGGTACGGGTGCTAGATTTCTGATATACATAATAGAATAGTTCATACGCTTAAGCTTAGATAAATTATGTCATTTATCTAAGCACATAAGTTCTAGGTCAAAAGAACTCCTTAATAGCACATTATAAGTTTTTATGTTTTTATAGAGGAAATCGATAACCGACTCGATTTAATCATAGCATTAATAAGTACATCCTACTACTAAGGTAATGTTTCTATTACAGAATTCAAAACGAAACAGTTCTTAGTAATCACCATTAACATCCAATTAGCTTTGTAGCATTTCAAGATTTGTCAACAACAAATTACGCATCCCCTGACGATAAACGGAGCAAGCTACCATAACACAAGCCACACAATCGAGACAGGATGATGTATACCTACAGATATACCGGTAGGATTTCGTTACTTAAATCCGAACCAACTCACCGGTTTGTTTACGCTCAACGAGATGATTGGGTCAATTTAGTAGTTCT
This sequence comes from Chloroclystis v-ata, assembly GCA_963691955.1. NCBI lineage: Eukaryota > Metazoa > Arthropoda > Insecta > Lepidoptera > Geometridae > Chloroclystis > Chloroclystis v-ata. The sequence continues at coordinate 13,535,428 of OY829905.1, forward strand.
GTCACTTTGCGAGGAGATAGGGGTACGTGTGCGTCGGTGCCCAGACAGCGCGCGACTGGACTCTTCACTCCGCGACCGGTTGTTATACCATTGTGTTGTACCTACTTATAGCGACCGAGAGCTGTTTATCTGGTTTCTAAGAACTCTGGAAAAACCTAACTTCAGCTTCGAGGAGTCTTGTTGATGACCCGGTAAACTTCTTATCCCTTATGATAGTTATTTATTTATAGTTTAGTTAGGTATATGTTCTGTGGTAGGTACTCTATAGGTCTTATCAGTTCTAGAAAAATAATATAAACAATGTACTACAAATTCGCAGAAAATTTAAAACTGCCACTAATGATGTTGAATTGATTCTGTTAATAATGGCTTATCTTATTTTTGAGGGGAGGTGTTGTTCATTTCATAGGTCAGCACCACAAGCCGATTTTATTCAGAAAAATCCAACAGACAGATTCAGGTAGTACTTAACTTAATCTATTCAGTCATGCATAGGAATTTTCAATAGTTAAAAACATTTTGTAAAATCCTTGATTATTTTACAAAATAATAATTTAAAAATACTAGCTGACCTGCCCGCGATTACTATATTTAAGAAGAGGGATAAATTTATTTATTTGGTATAAAATCAAGAACATAACATTACAGTTTATCCAATACGTTATGTCTAGTACTTAAGTCTAACTTATTTACTAACTATATACAAAATTAAAAAATTACATACATTTTTGGTTATTGCACAGAGATTAATAATTAAAACAATTTTAGAAAATTTAACATAACTATGAAACAAATAAAGATAAAAATATTAGTAACTAAACATAAATTTAATGATTGGCTACATGTAATCAAATATGTACATTATGAAACATAACAAAAAATAAAAAATAAATAAATATTGCTGGACATTTGTCAAAAGCGCCATCTACGAACAACAATTGGAAGTAAAAAGTAGATAACTACCTATCTTAACATGGTCATGGTCACCAAATCACCAATGGTCATCATTTATGCGAAGCTATTCATAAAATAGTTTCATTCCTCTTTATGAGATGGCGCATCATAACATTTTCATCATCTTAAATAATAAGACTTGGAATTATTTTTGTTTTCACTCACATTTCCTGTACTTTTATTACTTATTTGTTTAAACCATTATGTATGTCTTAAATGGATAAACTGTTCATACAAACTTGTAAACTTAAAAAAATCGAATGTTCAACATTCGTAGATATAAGTCTGTAAGTTATATATGTTTAAAATAAATAAATAAATAAATTAGCATTTAACTAACTGCCCCTTTCCCACAATAAGTAGAATAGGTAATACTAGGAGGTATAAATATTAAAGTCTGCTCAGAAATAATAATCTAATGATATTTTATTTTATTTAGTAGCTCATAATAAATCATCACAATCTTCCTATGTAGAGATTAAAATCATTTACAAAAATTTAATGATTTTATGACTCAAAATCATTAAAAGGTAAGTAACGTTGGCATTGTTCACTATTACAGTAACATTTTTTTCTGGTAGTAGAAATCTTGCTTGTGGAGCAACTGCCATAAGAGAATGTTATTTCCTCTTTCGGTTGAATGTCACGGCTTGCAAATATAGCTAATTTTGGAATTAAACTACCACATCTTACTGGCACAATATGGGAGTTGGGATCACAACTGTGATTTATGTAGCGTCCAATGTTACCAAACTGGCTTGGATCCACAAATGTTTGTTTACTACCTGTAGTTGTATATTCATTTAAGCAGAATATATAATTATCACAGTTATTGTATTCATTATCTTTTGTTCGCTTTACAGCTTGAGATTTGGTAAGAATTTCTCCTGCATATTCACATATAAAACTTTTATTTGGAATAAGATTGGTAGTATACAGTCCAAAGCCTTTTAGGTCACATGGGAGGATGTTTAATCCTTCAATAGGTCCAGTTTGCACAACTTTATTTCCACAAACAAAACTACAAGAACAACTCTCCATGCATTCGAAAATGGGATAAGTATCTTTGCTTTTCTCACTGAGAATAAATATGTCTTTCTCTGAGTTATTTACTCTCTCATAGTTAATGTGATGAGATTTTTGTAAGCATTTACACAGAGAAATGTAACATATGCCCTCACAATCACAACCTTCATATTCTGAGTTATAATCATCTATCAGTTTCTCATATTCTGTAGAGGTTTCCTTGGGCCCGGGAATACTTTCTGCTATATAAAAGATTCTGTTATCAGCATGTATGTAGTTATCATTCATTTTAAAGCCTGCAACAAGTTCTTTTAAATATAAAATTTTAATTTAGTATGTACAACGTTTCTTCTATTATTTCTAAGAGTACAACCGAGATGTAGGCATAAAATATTTTGAATTATTTACATGTCAATTTCATATTTTTAATCGACATTGACTTGACATTGACATTGACAATCATAATATAATAAATCTAAAACTTGGTAAACCCAAAGAGTTTATCAAGCTAAAATTTATACCATTTTTTTTAATTAACTACAGTATTATATTTATATATAAGATTTTTCTAAATGCAATGTAAATACCGTATATAATAGATCTTTAGTGAAATTCAAGAAGAAGTATTTTATGGGTTGTCTATGAACCAAATGTCTATGGCCCCCGACCGAGAGGGCTGCTGGCTAGAGATGCGCAAACCAGTACTCTCTAATGTCATGCCATATGGCATGACATTTGGTACCGCGTCATATAGCATTTTATCAGTACGCAGTACTCTAAACATGACCCGACGTTTTATTTAACAAAGTTGATTTCCCTTCATACTTAACCCCAATAATTACCTATGGTATAAAAAGGGGTCTCCAGGCTTATGGTTGTGTTACCAATAATATTGGCGTATTTAAAAATCAACTTTATAAAAATAAAATAAATAAATATTACTGGACAATTTTACACAGCGACATCTAGCCCCGTGGTAAGCTCGAAGCTTGTGTTACGGGTGCTAGATTTCTGATATACTTAATATAATATACATACATAGATACCTAGATATTTTTTATTGTACATATTATAACACCCAGACACCCGGAACAAATATTTGCAGATCATACAAATAGTTGTTCCGAGGCGGGAATCGAACCCGCAAAAATTTATAATACAATAATTGAGTTTTTGTACGATTTTTTTTTTACTTTTTGTATAATTATTTTTTATACCATAGATTAATTCACCATAGATTAGAATAATTATTGACAGTGACATTTAATACGACAGGCAACAATATAATGGCATAGATAAAACAGAAATTTGAAAACAAAAGGGCGAAACGTTTTGTGGCCTTCTAGTACCATGAACAGTTGACGTTGACGGTCTTAACGGTCTTTCTTTACGTTTGTGGTTGTGGTACTAAAGTACCCACGGACAGTGGAGGAGTGGGTAAATGCCATGTGTCATGCTAAATTTTGTCGGGCTATGGGTACTGTTACAGTACGCGGTCGTGCTATATTACGCGTACTGCATTACTCATGGCACCTACACATCTCTACTGCTGGCGCAAAGCGCTACGTCTCTGTTGCTTTGACATGACGTGACGTAATTGCTCATTCATGATTTTTATTCATTGAAGAAAATTTTAGTTTTCAAAACATTTTCTTTCACGAACATGTGTAGTGTATTGTTATTTTAGAAAATGGACGAAGTGTTAACTTTTGTGGACATTGGACTTTATTTAGCCGATTATCGAAATTATTGTGCATTCCATCTCAAAGAAGTGCATCCATTCATTGATAGAAGTGCATGAATGTTTGAAGCACATGCGCAGTGCCTACTAGTCCCAGTTCATTTTTGTGCTATTCATCATAAAATCATTAACGAAACAGTTAAAATTGTGTATATATGGAGTGAAATTTCTTCGTTGACAATGTTTTGCTCGACCTAGTAGACCTAAGGCTCAAGTAGAACATTACGACACTCCGGAAGTGGCGGGACAAGCCGGCCAAACGGGCTCGTTCCGAAAGAGATAACAGCGGATGAAAGAGATAAACAGTTATGGATTTAACATGGCGGACGATACGCGTAAAGTGCGAGTTGAAGAAAGATTGAAAATAAAGATCGGTGAGTAATTCTGTATAAATGTTATTAATTCGGCGATCTGAATTTTAATTAGTCTTATACTCATGAAATTCTACAGACCTCAAACCATAGTAATATGGCATTTCGAGGTATTTGTTGTCATTGTGGTGAACAGGTGGTGCCCAACTTAGAAGGTTTTCTTGGCCAGATGTGAATGAATATCGGTAATTGAGTAAAATATGCGCTTACCTACACTCAATACATGTGCACGTAATCTAGCTCACACGATTCATACCTACTCATTACCAACAGCAACTCTTTGTTTTCGTAAATTCTGTTTTGACAGTTCTTTCGTTCACATTTTTATGAATGAAAATTGAGTTTCTCTGATACAATGTATTGTGTTAGATTTTATTAAAGATTAGATAACTTATTATCACGCTTCCGTGCTATTTGTGGCGATAGTGAAACTTAATCACGTGCATATCAATTGTTTGGATTTATTGTTATTTTCTATCTCCTTAAAAACTGACTTATGCCTGATAGGCTATACCTGACGTTTTGTCAATGGAATTAACAGATTGATAAACTTTATTAAATGATTGAAACACCCATAAATCTTTTATCAGTAATGTTATTCTACATTAAATCTCTATGTTATCACATTTTATTGGAAATTTGTGTTAAATGTGTTTTATTAAGTATTCTGATTCATTTCATTTCAAACTTAGACACTGTAATGGTCCACCCTCAATCTCCACTGTATGACTAAATTTAAATGGTCTGAAATAGTTTATGCTTGCAATGTGATATAAATTGTAAAGAATAAGACTTATGGTTATGTGAAAAAACATTAAGTTTTAATGAAAATTCTAATAAATCTTGACATTTATTGCTAAAGGGAGTGCTATGCCACCTAAACATGCCCAATGGAGGGTAAAACTTCTTAAATTTTAATTAATCTTGGTAATGTCCACTGTTGGGCATAGGCCTCGCTATATTCTAAAATCATACCAGATATAAAGATTCTGTAACTCTTCATTTTTACTATTGTACATTATATTGACCTTGTCCTTGAACATACTCAAAAATATAATCTCTAAAGATAACAACACAATGCTATTGTGGTTCCACAATTTATGATACATACTTTTTGCCTTTACTAATCTTTAAAGAATAGGATAATGCCTTAACAACTTCAATGCCGACTCCGCATATTCGCGGAGTGCGGGTCGAGCGCGGGGTGCCAGCTCCGCAAATTAGCGGAGTAGCAACGCTCAGTTTGTATGTAAAAAAAAATATCGGCATTCCTCAAGCCACCTTCTTAATCAGGCCGGCAGTAAAGTTGTTAACATCTATATGGCTTAACAATGTAAAGTTATTATTTACTGTAGAGATTCAATTATTTTTTCATATGGAATTAACATTGGGTTAGCAATGTCTCACGAAGAATCTAATTTGCAAACATGGCATATGTTTTCTTCCTAATAATTGCACATATCTCTACATAACCTTATTATTTGATGCAACAGCGCTGTAATAAATCTGTGATATAGTTAGTGTGCCGAGATAAGGGCCTTGCTCGCCTTCCGGGCCGAGACCCACGACCCCTGCGTCGATCCCGAGCACTATCGGTTACGATGAACTCAACCACATAGCGTTTTGATACATGTCTAGACTTGTGTGATAGGATGTGATGATGACACCATGCCTTGCCTATAGATTATATTATCATATCTTAAACAGTAAATTTAAGTGTTATTTTTTTAACTTAAGCTAATTAATGTCTTGTAATGTCTTGGTTATGTTAAAGACTTTTATTCTATTTTCTCCAATATAATATTATAAAAACGGCTTTGTGGCAGATTATTACTAATATGTGTATGTAGAGGAACCATAATCTGCCCTGACATCTTGCTACTAGTGTCATGCATAGTCAAACATAGAATAAAATGGTGTTTAAAGTATTGGTCTAATTGTGGTGAGGTTAATCATAATGAGTAGGTTATAGTATAGTTTAAAGATTTAAAGATTTATTTATTTAAAAACATCATTATTTCTAATATTACATAGAATCTTATTATCTAAAAATATGGAAAACAACTAATTTACTTTCTACATTTACATAATAAAACAATGGAAAGATTATCTTAGTAGCATAAGTAGCTATTTTGATAATCTTCTATTATTGAAAACCCTGGATTGTTTTAGGGATCTTCAAAATTATTCACAATATCTAGGTGATGTTAGGCACTAGATTTTTGAGGTCTGGCAGTTTTATAAAATAGCAAACAGTAGTAAACTAGTTGAATCCTGTGTTTTACCAGTATAACCAAATCCTAATAGTTTTATTGTATAAAAATGACTGGCTATGTGTGAGTACTTAAATATGCTCTCAGTCTGATAATGGTCCGTAGCTGGAAAGAACAGCTGTAATTCATAAAGTCAGTCCTGCCATCGCTCTCTGGTGTGGTTTTAAAGGTAGAACTCACGTAAGGTCCTAGGCAACTTAAGCCGCGTCCTTGACCGAACCACCTTCTACAGGCGCCTTTGTTCTTTCTCTACCCACTCAAAAGGGCAGTCTCTAATGGAATCCTATTATTTGTTTGTATGTTGTGACTCACTTAGTAATTAGGTACCTGTGAGTTGTCCCTTTACATTGATATGGTTATTATAAACATTGCATAGTTTAGCACTTTAGTGTTGTTTTCTTTTATTGCCAAATTGCCATTTATGTCTTACAATTCTACACAGATATTAATCTGTGCAATTCTATAACTTAAGTGGTAAGTAATTACGAGGCAGTCAATAAGTATCAGAAACTCTTTACCCGTTTTCACCAAAACTTATTTGTTAACGTCTTATCATAAAGATAAAATCGAATATTGTTTGACATTTCTCTTTTTAATTAACCTTAATAAACTTATTCCGCTTGAAATAAACTTCAAAATAAGTAGTTGTCTACACCATAATTATGATATTCCTTAGCCGTTAACAAAATCGTTGCAACTCAGCGAATTTTAATAACATTTGTACTATAGACTGTACGCTAAAACAGAACAGATTGTATACCATAAAACCAGTGCATTAACATGTGCACGCTAGTCACGATCTATCCTAAGTACACAGTCTTGTGCTCGTGTAAACAAGGTTCTGATTAGCACCGCATGCATGCCCACTCCGCTACCTTCTGGATGTACAACTTGCTGCTATCTGTTATCCTTTTACCCTTCATAAACATCGTGAGCGACGAAATAAAATATATTTCTTTAACGAATAAATTTACATGCAGTTAATGCTAACCGGTCAAGGATTACAAGTGCATTGCACTAAGAGCCAAGAAATAAAGTCCATTATAAAGAGCAGGCATCCTAGGACGGAGTCCGTATGATGCAGCCATGACTAAGTTTTAATCAAGTTTTGTTCGATGGTTTGGAACCTTTTTAAATACCTTTTTAAAAAAGCTGATAAGGAGCCTGATATTTCGGTTGAACATGCGAATCCTAGGAAATACTTTGCTACTAGACTACCTTTGTAGGTGATTTTTTTTGCGGGAATATAATGTTATTACGGAGAACCCATAAAACGTATGTCCCCATAGCTGGCTAGTTCACATCTACTTCTGGTACGAAGCTTTCCAACTACATAGCCCTTCAAATCAATATTAATATCATCAATATCAATATCAATAATAATTATCAATAATTATCAATATCTATTATAATTATATCATTTATATCTTGTGAAGTGACATTATTTCATCGTTGCAGATTATCACCTTGGCCTCATATTGTTAGTCCTATCTTGGTGTCTTTTCCTGCAAACACAAGAAAAGCTTGTTATGCAAACTCCTTGTCATTTAATGTCTACACAGTTCTCCTTGCAATAGCCACGCGATAAATACCTACAGCCCACAGTCGCAAGGCATAACTGTTTCACATTTAATTTGTAATTATGTGCGATAAGTTCGAGAGGTACGTGTGTTTTATCACCAGATATGATAAACGAGTAGGTAACTAATAGTAGTAGGTACTTTAGTTATCGACGTACTCTTACTGACCGGCTTGCTAACAAACATCCTTCGTTCTAATTATCGTTCTATTGTGGTTTTGATAACATAATTACAGGCCACTTAATGTCTTAAAGTGACGTCTTTATACAAAAAGTTTCCTAAAGTATATTTAGTGTCTAATCTGGGTTTATGACAATAAATAATACTTTATATTTTAATCCGCCGTCATAAAGTCACCACACCACCAAATAAAGTTAAATAAGTAAATGCTGCGTTCCTATAATCCTAATCGAGTGAGAGATTGACTTTTAAGTTCAGAGTTTGCTAACGGGCGGTGATTCATAAAATTCGGTCTTTTTACTTTATACCAGACATCTAAGTAGATATAAAAATATAATCAATTGATGTTTAATAGTTAGTTCCTGGAACAACAAAATATAATGTACTGATTCCAGGAGGTACTTAAGCGTGACATTGACACTTTCCTGTACCTACAGCCTGAAACCATTAAAATACCAGAGTAATTATTACCTAGACTTGTACTGCGTTTATGGTATTTATCCTATTACTGTTTCGTTAATGCTAAACTGTTGGTAATATGTATCATTTAATTAAATTATCTGGAACTGTGACAAATAATTCTTATACTACTATAATCACGTTAGAATACTTGTTGCCAGACTAATTTCATTTTCTTGAGTAAATTTTTACTATGGCAAAGCTCATAATCATATTATTTTATGTATGGCAACATCCATATAATATTAATTAATGTTCTAGCAACACACATGCTTATTCTAAGAATCGCTAGATAGTTTAGATTTTCTTGTTAATATTACTTCAAACAAACAGACACACACGTACACTTTCCTATTATAATATTGTTATAGTATAGATTGACTCATTATTGCTTACATGAAGTGTAGGTATGTTTATACGATCCCTTTATTAATTGCGGTTATACAGTTTACAATGTGGTTCAGCTTCCGTCTTTCATTGGTAAATTAATGAAATCCATGCAAAATATGCATGTATGTAGGTGCTTAACATTATTTAACTGTCAGATGAAAAACTAAAATAACGTATTAATGTAGTTACATAGACTAGGTAGATATTATTATAGAATACAGCGAGATATTTCAATTCAATATCTATTCAGAATATCAGACGCTTTATGGTGAATAAAAGCAATTTTCAATAATAATGATTATAAAACTAACAACATTACACTATGTATTATGTAAGTCACGCATAGAATATTATTTGCACTATTGGCACAGACGCCGCGCGCCGCCGCTCTGAATGAAGCAACCTAGCGTTTTCCATTCATTTCGCCCATTCATGGAAACTCGTCGATCCGTTAATGAAAAACACTCCTTTATCGTCACCGTTATCATCTACACCACGTGGCCTACGCGAATACCTACTAACCTATTATATTTTCATTCAATCCATTTCCTCTATAGGTATTTCGATACGCAATTCTCGATTATGGTTCTCGATAAGATACGGCAGGTCGTATTTTATTGGTTTGTTTTTACGTATATTTCAATTTATAATAAATTATCTATTTATTTATAAACGGTTTTGTGAGACCAATACGTTTAGTATTACTTAATATAAAAATTTATACTAAATCTCATTGCAAAACGTGTCCTTTAGTTTGCTAAAATGTTACTTCAACCCACCTGCGTAGACTTAGTTGGTCCTATGTGGGTGCGCATTTAATTGTGCCACTGGAAATTAACCATTATCGTAGGAAGGCAACAGTCTCATGCTTTTAATTCTATTACCGAAGTACCTACATGCCTAAAAAGTCTGGCCAGTTTGTCAGACGTACTCAAATACCACTTTATCTTAATTTAAACAAATGAGGAAGTGCGAAATCAACAAAAAATACTACCGACTCATATAAAGAAAAGACTTTAGATTTACAGAAAATGTAATAAAGTAAAATATCATCGCTGAGGTGTGCGGGTTGTGTTATGGCCCTACCGTGGAGTACGCGGAATTAAGTAATTGCATGAGCTGTTATTTACCGGGAATTGAGAAATTAGCCCCTCTGCATTTCGTAGCTCCGAGAATCTGAGACAGCTCTCCGCATTTTCAACAATAACGCCAGTCTGACATTTTCCGGGATTACTCAAACTCAGGAGGTATGTGATCTTTATCGGGTCGACCTCGGCGCACACAAATGGCTCTCCTTTCTAAACCCATGGAGGCCTAGTTTTCCATAAAATCCGCATAAAAAGTACTCAGTGGTTAAAAAGTTCCCATGCTTTGGGCTCTGTTCTAAACACGGTGAAGATAGAGTAAGGTACTCTCGATTTCGAAACAATCGTGGTACGCACGAGCGTGTGGAAACATTTTAATGATCGCTATTGTGGCTAAATACCGAGCTGGCGTTGGTTTCCTCGGTGGCTGATGGCACTATTCAAAGGTTCCCGTTTCACTCCCACGATCCAGATCGGTGGCGTGTGGTGCTGCCATCTCGTTGATGATGACTGTTGTTTTTGCATCAGTAATTATGTACAGTTGCTTGCCTGCGAGTTTCTCTCTTAGTCCAATTACGAATTTGTGAGAGTCCGCTACGGTCTTCAAATGGTATATCTCCTTTGTTTAGCTGCCCTAAGTATCTCAACAATTATCTTGCCTCAATTTATGATAATACACGCATGTAATCGTTGAGTAATTTAAGTTTGAGAAAGTTTCGTAAGTATTTGTGAAACTTCTTTGTTGACTTTGGCCGTATTATAATAGAGTATGTTACTCATTACAAAAGCATTTGTAAAATGTGATATTGTTTCGTATTTCCAAGGCTAATTTAATACGCTGATTGAACGGATATTGCATTATTTATGTACCTACTCACCTGATACTCGTTACAGTCAGATAAATACATAATTAAATCATAGAACCTAGACCAAATCCTAATACGAGAACTTATCAAAAAATGTTTTAAAACTATGAACTAGCTAAAATGTACCCATCTATGAATGGCAAACCTCTTGAATTTTAGGTATATCTATTCTATACTATAATGAACGGACAGTTAAATAACTATTCATTATTTTCCATAGAATAGGAAACTGTTTTCATAACAGCCCCTTTGAATTAAAACTAACATCAATTACGTGGAAGTACTAACCTCGATGAGCTAATTTATTATTATACTTCAGGAACGTACTTACGAGTACATGCCATTCCTATCGCTTTATTTGTTTAAAACAAATAAGAAGTCTTATGTTAAACATAACATACCTATATGTATAAGTATGTTCAAAAGAATCGCGGATCTAAACTGTATGAATCATTCAAATTATCTGTTTACTTCGTATATTCATGAATGGAATAATTAATACACAACACAATTAATACATTTTTCCTACATCATTATCATCACTATTAAATGCCAACATTTCCAGCACCGTCTCGACGCCCGGGGACTTAATGACCACATTGGCCACCCATCAATGTGGCCATTAACGCAACCTCAATGGGTCCCTTTTCCGAGTAATCGTTTTATCTGTCTAGTGTTATAAAAAGGAAGCTTTCACACACTTATTAATGGTAAACAACGTTCGTTTCACATCATACTCAATTTTGATTGTCATTTCAGCAGTTCATATCCGATTTCATCCATTCTATATACTAATAATAAATCTTTAAGAGTCGATCATGGAATAAGTTAGTTTGTTTTCGTGTTTATAGGCTCAATACATGATACTGAAACTATATTGATGATTTTTAGAATATTTTTATGTGTAAAAAAAAATGTAATGGATGTATGTTCTTAAACCAATGGGACACAGGATAGGCTATTTAAATTCTTGCTCCAGTTATGATAAGACGCTACCCCCATACATACGCGGACAGAGTCGCGGGCTAGTACTCAATATAATGCCTTTATTTCGTTCGGTAAACTTCGGTATTATTTCCGATCTAGGTCCCATTCCAACCGGCTGAATCATTTACCGATCTTACTATGTAACCTATTTGTATTTCCTGGCATTTTCACTTTCCTATAACTACATTAAGTGTCTCCAAGGTACGTTCGGTGTATACAGTTTCGTCATGCTTTACCTACAACTAGTTATCACAATACACCGTACTACGAAGCTACAAAAAGGTGGGAGTGTTTCTTTCGGTCTTGGAATTAATTTTAATTGATCAATTTATGTTGAAACGAACCAGGCTTAAATAGATTTTCTTGTCACTTACCATGCCTATGTCCAATTGCCCAAAACGGTCAGTAGTAAAATTGTAGATGTTCCATTCTAACACTGAAGAGTCCTAAGCTGTTCGAAATACAGATCAGACAGTTACACGTCCTAAATGGGTACCTAAAAGGTTGCTGGCTATTTAGGTCCACCGATAAGCGACAAGAGCTACTTATGGGCCGATGGTCGTCTCACCTTGGCTTGCCGTATATAGCGATATCCCACGAGGCCGCTTCATGTTTCTCAACTGCCATTGGTCCTGCCTTTTCCACTGATTCATTATTGCTTTAATTCACAAACGTGATGCGAGTGTAACGTGCTACCTCGGTGTTAATTGGCAATACAGAACAGCATGAATGAACATACTTGTTAATTCAGTGCAATAGTACATGATGATGAGTATTATGTTGTCGGTATGGTTCCACGTTTAAAAACGCATTTGAATAATATGCGAAAACGTTTCACCAGGGTCTAGAAAGCCTACTCAATATTCATTTAAACGACCCAAGGTTGAGAGTACTTCGCAAGTCGCAAGCAGAGGTCGAAATGCGCAATCTAGGTACATGATGCTAACGATGGGAAAGACTCGTCTTCGTCTCTGTATAAATCTATATAAAACTAGCTGACTCGCCCGCGGCATCGCCCGCTTTTCATTCCCATGTTTTCTCACTCTTGAAAATTAAACCTTCCTTGGGCTAGTACGACTATTTTAAAAAACAAAAGCATCTAAATCGGCCCAGTTGTTCTTGAGTTATAACAGTACAACGAAGTGGCATAGTGAAAGATTAAAAAAAATAAAAACCATATGAATGGTGCGAGCTCTACCTAGTATATAAATATAAACATAATAGTTTATGGATGACGATGATACTGCAACAATAGCTGTTTAATCTGCAATATCGCATGTAAAAGTATCCGAGCTTATAGGTAACGTGACGTGTGTAGGTGGAAGAGTCGAATGTCTTGCACTTGAGTGGCGGCTCATTGAACCGAGCGAAGAAATAGATCATCCGTGAACTCGTATTATTTTATGAATGAACCTGTGCCTTTTATCAATACGTTAGGTATTTTATCAGCTAACTCCGTGAATATTCGCTAATTGCTTATTTCTATTGTTTCAGCTGAAGTTAAGAACTTGCCAGGACGAAACCATGGAGCAGCATGCCATCGAGATATTTACTGTGTGCTCTCACTCGACCAGGAGGAGATATTTCGCACATCCACCATGGAGAGAACGCTCAAGTGAGTTACGAAACTTTCAGAAATGTAGACTACAATCCCTTTTACATTAGGTAAAAGGGATTGCAGACGAGTCAACCAGACCTACCTTATGTAGACGAGTCATCGACCTTTGAATAATGAAATTTCTGAATCAAACCCGCAAGTGTTACGTGATTCCAATAAATCCTTCGCAACCTCGTGTAAATAACGTGACTTACAGCTTATGCTAGAAGCATTTTAGTAATGCCATCTACTGGCATAGAGACAGGGGTCAGGTTTGATCGATCACTTCTCCGACCCCATACGTTAATGTCAGTTATAGTGATAAATAAATAACCACTCGTCTTCCTTTCGTATTCAAACATACTCAAATAATCGTATATATTGTATAAAATATTTATTAAAGAGCTATTAGAATCATTATTAACTTATCATTAACTTAATTAAAGCCACAGGAAATACCGGATCCATAATGTAGAGAACTGATAGTTTAATTGTTCCGTGTACGTATTGATGAATTACGAATTAGCAGTGAAAAATACGGTTCTAGTTAAATGCCTTTGTTTAACACGGTCCTGTAGGTACATAAATATTATGAATTGTTATCTGAACGAAGAATGTAAACCGTTGTTTTGTTAGGTTTAGGTTACGCGGAGATTCACCAACTGACGATGCACGATGTGCTGGAAAATAGAACTATTGAGAGGCGTTAGATATTACACGTTGTAAGCGAGTTATGCTCCGTTGCGTTAAATGTAGAGCGAAAGTATTTCGGAATGAAACTAGGCTAGTTTCATGAACTCACTAGGTGTTAGTGTTATCTTGTCCTTGACTTAATGCAGTACTATTTCGAAGTATCCTGTCGCGCCCCACATTACCTCACGCTGCAGCTCCATTTTGTCCGTCTAGTCAGGAATTGACATAACGGATCCTTTGTCCGGTCTGTGTCCGGTTGGATGTACTTCCGGCGTTATCGGTGGGAACGCCGAACGGGCCCCAGCGATTTTGGTATGCGTATGAGGGCAATCAAAATAGGTCAAGGTTTGCTTAATTTATGAATGACCAGTAAATGGATGTTCAGAAATAAGGGGGACGTGTTCTCTAACCGCTGACCACTATAATATTGTATTGTTGTGATAGTAAACATGGTGACGTACCGACCGATGAATGAGTGATTGATAGTCGAGTTTGGCTACGTCCGGTTATTGTTGTTGCGGTTTAAACTACAACTATAATTTATTATTATCATGTCTAGGTAGGTATTGCCGTAATCAATTTTTACTTATACTTTCCGTGATTAAGTTTGAAATGAAGTATCCTAGACTTAGGAATTGGGATATTATATAAATTTAATAACAGTAATTGGTGATTATCACATAGAAAGGTACATCATAAAACAGTGTTTGTAACAACTTTAGAAGCACTACCACTACCTACATGCTTGTCATAAATCATAGTAATCATAAGCTTGAATCAATGACAGCCAGACACTCTCTTCCATGCCTTACCAAACCTGGCGTAGGTGATAATTTGTATGTGGGAGTCAGTACTCGTAACTTTCTTCAGTAGTTTGCTCTTGGCACGTGGTAGTACTATACTAGAGGTATACGTAATACGTGTTTACTTCCGCTGCTTTCGCGGTACGTGTCTAATAGAGACATTCAGGATTACAGTGCTAAACGCAATAATTGGTAGTACTATGGAGTACGGGAATAACTGTCATAAAGCTGCGGAAATGCCTCGTTATGCCCTAAAACGTCGTGTTTAGAACCACTTGATGTATTCCGGGAAAGTATAAATTGAATCATTTTAGCCGCTAGATGACACCATGTTCTTGCAACGGTTGTATCAAAGTCATAGCTTAAGTATCATAAAAGTATAATTGAAAAGTTATGTAAATTCAAGTTTTTGTGCAAGCTGAATACTTGCCTCATTTAAAGTCGTTTTTTTTTGGGGTGGTGCATAATGTAGGCCCTGTAGAGGGCGGTCTGTGGCGCGCCACGTCCCGGATGCGTTTCCGGCAAACGTGCGCCCGCGCAGAACGTCCCTTCCGCTACACCCCCTCGCCATTCAGCTTTCTGAATGAATGGAGCACCGAACCACTAACTAATGTTTTATCTATGTCACCGACAAATTTAATTACCGCCAACCGTGACTACACCAGGCCCCTTTCAACGATACTTACTAAACGACTGTTACGTTTAATTTTATCAGTTTTGCCATGACTTATTGAGGTATGAAAACATTAAAATTATTCTAGATATCGTGTTAGTTGTTATTCATAGAACTGGTAAATATTCCCTCCCATTCATTTGTGAGAAATATGGTTTATGGCTACCATTATTGATATAGCAGGAAACTAGGGCTTTAACGATAGCGGATGTACGCTTTTAAGAAGTCGCTCTTAGATCATGGACTCTGTTCTGCTCGTAAATTCACTTTAAGACCCGCCTAGGTTGTTTTTCTGATCTTTATCTTGTGTGTAATTTTAAAACAATTTGTAGAATAATATAATCTCACACCTAGTATTTTATCTATATGATGAACGACGCGTTGTTTTGTTGTTAATGAACGGAAGCGATAATGATTTAGTGACCCAAGAGGTGAGGGCGCACTGGTGGATATCGAAGGAAATGTCACGTCACTCGTTCAGTCTAGTTAATGGGTTCTTTGTCTCGCGATACCTTATCACATGTACTGTGTAATACTGTCCAACCCGTTCTTACCTAAACATGACACCGAGCGATTTGAATGAACACACAAAAAGATTTTTAACCGCTCTGATTTCATAATTCTAAGAAACCATTAGGCGACGAGCAGTGTGCAGTTATAAAAAACATCAGGAGCAATTTCGGCTGGGGAACGTCATAAAACCGACGAGTAGGTATATCTCGGTGGCTGGCTTTAAACGGAAGCTTTTAAGTGAAAAATTGGTACCGGAACCTCGTGGCGCGTAAAATGATCATCGACCGCTTCTGAATCGAGCCCTAGACGCGGTGCGGTAGCTGTAAGTGCGTTGCTCTACTTCCTTACAATAGACTGGCCGTATCCGTTACACTCAGGATCCTGTATCTACTAAATGCAAGGAAATGTCCATACAGAAGTCACCGTCAAATTCAGTTACTAACTCGAATACTGAATGTCCGAGCTATAGACTGCAGATAATCTAAACATTGATCAATTCAACATTATGTTTGTTGGGAAGGGCGGAACCGATACAACCGGCGCAGCACAAACGTTGGCTACGTTTAATCAAAACTGGTCACGCTCAATAAATTCGTTATTAACATATTGAATAGAAGGCGTGAAGTGTGTGTAATATCGACGCCCTCGCTCAGCTGGTGGCGGTTCCGGCTCTGTACTTATAAATACCTCGGCGCCGGATGCGCGGGCTTGCCCCGGCCCCGCTGTCGATTTCTTACCCACACATGTGCACCAGCCAGTCACTAAACCCCTTTATTCACTTATCAACGTTTTACAAATATCCACACGCGTCTACTTGTACACAACTGCGCTCTTTACTATTTGATACTTCTATTTGCTGCAATACATCTTATACATTTAAAGCAGATACTGTCTTCTCGTTATCAACTTTATCTATAAGCATAGCTAGCTAGAGCATCGAGTATTACTAGCTACACAAATATTTATATAGCGCTCTACTACATGATCCACATAATTTTATCGAATCTAAACAAAGCGCAGACATCCGCCGGAAATTTTTGCCAAAGATTAAGTGTTGTACAGACGAAGAAGGTTTATGATGAGTTACAATATCCATTTAGATAGGAAAAGCAAACATCGTGATGAATATTATTATGTGAGTCATCATTATTTTATTAGGCAGTTTTTTATAATGTGCCTATTAAACTACAAAATTAATAAAGTTGCTACTCAAATCTTTCAGTTCCAAACGAAATAGGAAGTCATTCGTTTTACTTTCCGTATTAACATTCCTCAATAACTAATTATTTATTTGTAATAGCAATTATGAATTAAATAAAAATTTTGAGTTTGTAATAAAAAGTCTTTATGGAGAGATGCGTCATCGGGAATGACTAACTTTCTCCTTTGAATAGCAGAACCCACGCCGACGCCACGTTTATTTACTATTTGACAACTTTGTTAAATTTATAAACTTATGGGAACTTAGGTACCGGCCTACTGTTCAAATAAAGGCATTTCTGTACTCACGTGTTTGTAAACAACATCCTAATAATAATTCTGAAGTTCTTCAGGAAATTTTGTTACTCATTAAAAAGCTGCGGTTGCCTCCATGCGATACTGCTATTAAAAAACGTATTTATAGCCGATGTATTATAAATTTCTCCATAACTCTGCCGGACCGATGTTTTGCATTCTTACTGCAGCTGCCGACGCCCATTTAGCTAAATGTACCAGTTTCTAGTTCTACCACACAGTTTGTCTAAGAGTTACTCTAATTCGTTGTCTATATATGAATCTACATTATACTCTTTGTGCCCACTTATCTATTTATGACCGGAACCGTCTCCGAAGCGTAAGATTATAATTAATTTTATGGCATACCTACCATACGCCGAGCGTTTCCATTCTGAGAACCAACTTATCGTGGTCGTGTTCCAAACAATTGTTTCAAATTAACGATGCAAATATTACATTCTCGCTGAATGTGTTACGAAACTATAGCTCGCTTTATCAGTGATGTGTAGTGGGCGGAGCGACGGCTGGAGCGACTTGACGGAGGTGCAAGCACCCCACGCGACATGACTATATGCTAGCCAGTAAAGTATCTTGCCACTCTAAAGCCAGATAACAAGTTAAATTGTGTTATTCAATACATTGTTCGAGTCGAATAAATATTAGCATCAGATATCGCTGACACTTGACTCGGACTACAATATGCACAAACACTCCATTATTAAAATGATTTACATAACACTTATTAATAAGGGCGTTGTCTTGTTTCAGTCCATTTTTCGGCGAGGAGTTCCAGTTCGAGGTGCCTCGTCGATTTAGATATCTGTCCATATACGTGTTCGACCGTGACAAACACCTCAAGCAAGACAAGGTGCTCGGAAAGGTCGCCATCAAACGAGAAGAACTCCACCGCTACAATAACAAAGATCACTGGTTCGCGCTGCGGCCGGTGGACGCGGACTCCGAGGTGCAAGGCAAGGCCTACATCGAGCTCACCCTCGAGGACTCGAGGAAACGACTGCGAGTGGAGCCCAAACCTCCGGACCCCGACCCGAACCTCAACGCGCAGGATACGTGCTCGACGAAGAGCAAAGGGAACAATCTCGTGCGAGAGTTCTCCGAGTACTGTAAGGAGAGCATGGGCTTCGGTTCGTGCTCGAGTTCCACGAGCAAAAAGCTGCTGAGCGCCGTCGCGACGGAGCCGGCGCTGTCGTTGTCGCTGTCGCGGTCGGAGAGCCTCAAGGACCGCGCGCACTGGCCGCGCAGCAAGCCGCCCATGCACACCATGGAGCACGCAGCCGACAGCTCGCCCTCCCCCACCGCCGCCGACTACTGGTCGGACCCGGAGCGGCACTGCGGCACGCGCGTCGGACACGACACGCTGCGCATGCGAGTGCTCGAGTGCTCCGAACTCACCACCAAAAATGGACAATGCGACCCCTTCGCTCTCGTCACGTTGCTCTACTCGAACGGACGCAGAGTCGAGAAACGCACCAAGCCTAAAAAGAAGACTGTTAACCCACAATTTGACGAAATTTTCTGTTTTGATCTCGTAATGGACTCTGATCCTAAGGATAAGGATGGCTCGCAGTCGGTAAGTTTTAATTTACAAAAACCTTTTTATAATTCCCTGCTGAGCCAGATCCCTGATCCTTCCTGATTTTCTACCGTGACCCTTAATCGAGTCTCGTCACGCCATTTTCACTTCCTTTAATTTTATATTATATAGTTTAGTAAGTTTAAAAGCCTTTTCTGATAGAAAAATCTTTTTTTACAGGCGGGTGTGGCCCTCGAGGCGCGCGTGTCGGTGTGGCACGACGCGGCGACGCCGATCTTCCTCGGCGAGGTGCGGCTGCCGCTGCGACAGCCGGCGCCGTCGCCGATGCGCGCTTGGTAACTACCTACTTCCTATCATTAGCTGCTGTTTGCTTCCTTGCGGTAACTGACGTGCTGTTTATGGACTTTTTTGTTTGTTACGTTGTGTGTGCACGCGTAATTTATTAGGATATTTTAATTGATATAATTCCATTATTGTTTCCTTATCAAAAAAGCACTTTTTTATCACTTTTTTATATTATTATTATGCCTAATGATTGTTCTGCTGCACTCATTTAAAATTCTTATATTTTCACATACAGCATATTAGTAAAACATGAGGACGAATGTGTTAATAACATAATAATAATTTCCTTACGATTAATCAAAGTCTTAATAAAATGTCAATCTGACAAAGAAAAAAACAGGCAGGATAGATATTTTCGGGACTCTTTCTCTACAATTGCCAACCGGGAGGTTGGCATGTACTCGAATTATATGTATAACCAATTTTACTCCGACCAGAAAGAACTTCTGTAACTTGTTGAACTAGTGTTCTCAGGCTGCAAATCCCATTCTATACGTGCGTAGGTGATTCTTGTTCGCTAAGCTGGCAGTATAGTACAAGTATAATAATCTCCGCAGGTTTTTCCTAACGTCTCGAGCGGGCGGCGCTCTGAGCCGCGGCGCGACGCCGCCCGGCACGAGACTCTCAGCGGCCGGCTCGGCCACGCTCGGCTCCTTACGGCTGCTGCTGCAGTACACAGTGGACCACGTGTTCCCATTACACCACTACGCGCAGCTGGAGGAACTGTTCTTACGGAGCGTGCACATGAAGGTGAGCCAGTGAACGTGGATGGTACAGGACTGAATAAACGAGGCTGTATATTACTCCCTATATAGAGAGGACTACCTGCTAACAGGTGAAATACTGTATTCATTGCTCACCACCCAAACTTTGTCACGACTGTTAGGCCGCTGCCTTGAATTTATTTTGCGTAAAATTCACCGGACTGGCCAAAACAGCGAAAACGGGCGGCGAGAAAAATGTGTCGCGATGCAGCTTCAGTTGAACTTATTTTTTAATTTGAATTTCCAGCCGATCACAGCGTCCGCGGTGTACATAATCGGGGAGATAGTGGCGAGCAAGACGGACGCGGCGCAACCACTCGTGAGGCTGTTCACTCACCATGATCTCATCGTGCCCATCGTCAAGGAGCTCGCCGACTCGGAGATATCTGCGCTCACGTGAGTATTTGACCCTTATTTATTACTAAACACATGTTTTAACAATCATCATCATCACCCCTATTTACGTTCCCACTGCTGAGTCAAAGGAACTCTCATGACGAGAGAGATTACGGCTTAATTTCACGCACTGGCCAAGTAAGGGTTGACGGACGACACAATGTCCTTCAAACTTTTCAAAGCTCTCAGAACATACTGGTTTCGTCATGATGTTTGCCTTCACCGTTAGAACACGTATTTACAAAGCGCACATAATTTTTGCAAGAAGAAAAATCCACGACCCGCCTTCGGTATGGAAGTCGACTGTTCCCCCACCTTAGCCAACACGGCTCAACAATATTTTATGCTAAACATGTCAAAAATAAGAATCGATAACCATCTCGTCCACAGCGACGCCACGACAATATTCCGCGGCAACACCGTGGTGTCCAAGATGATGGACGAGGCGATGCGTCTGAGCGGCGCGGCCTACCTGCGCGCCGTGCTGCGGCCCACGCTGGCCGCCGTGCTGGCCGAGCGGCGGCCCTGCGAGATCGACCCTGCGCGCGTCAAGCCCTCCGCCACCATCTCCGGGAACCTCGCCAACCTGAAGGACTACGTCGAACGGGTAACTGATACTTACTATGCGCCACGCTGGCCGCCGTGCTGGCCGAGCGTGATGCCAGATACTCATTATGCTCTCGCTTAATAGTGATGACCTCTGTGTCGCAGCGAACAAAGGTCTGCTTGCGACGCAGACCGCCTCGGAACAAAATTTTTACGATATGAAGATATGTATTTTTTCCGGGTGTCTGGGTATCTGGTATATTAGACCAGTGCAGTTAGCTTCAAAAATGGTCAAAAAAGGAAAAAAATAGTAGTAGAATGAAACCCATTAGAAAAGGAGGGGAATATGATAAAAATGAAAGGAAAAATAAATTACGGTCGATCTGAGTTCGGGAAGTGGGAGGGGGTGGGCTTTTAAGGGGAGAAAATGGTTTATCTCGATTTGCGGTGAAACTACAAGTCCTATGAAAAAAAGTTATATGGCAAAGTTGTAGGTAATAAAAAGATCTACAACTTTTAATTCACAAGTTTTTTACATAACCTCAAAACTTATAATAAAAATTCAAATAAGAAAGTTTTTCGTTTTTTTTATTTATCTTTTTCAAAAATAATTATTTTTCTACGAAATTTGGTGAAAACTTGCCTATTTATGTCCTTAATACACTGTGATTTACTTGATTGAAAATATTATTGTTTTCACCTTATTTTGACTTAATTTAATAAAAAATAGACTATTTTTCAATCGAAAATTCACGTGTCAAAATATTAGCTTTTTTATAAAAGTCGGTGTGCTTTTTGTTCGTCGAAATCTCTATTTTCTGATAGTTTAAAAAAATATAATCGTAATGTATATAACATTACGATAGTAAATATTCTCAGAAAATGCACAAAACCGAAACAAAAATTTGTATCATTAGGTACAATTGCATCATAAAAATGTGATTTTGTCTTTTCAGACTATATAATAATAATAATGATATAATAATCTGTTTGTTTAATGTGCACTAAGTCGGATTATAAGCAATTATATGAAATAAAAATTGCAAAAATCACATTTTTATGATGCATAATGTACATAATGATACAAATTTTGTTTCGGTGTTTTGCATTTTCTGTGAAAATTTACTATGGTAATGTATATATTTTTCTTAACCATCAGAAAATAGAGATTTCAATGAACAAACAGCATACCGATTTTTATAAAAAAGCTAATATTTTGACACGTGAATTTTCGATTGAAAATTGGTCTATTTTTTTAGTAATTAAGTCAAAATAAGGTGAAAAAATTAATATTTTTAATCAAATAAATTATAGTGTGTTTGGGGCATAAAAAGGTAAGTTTTCACCAAATTTCGTAGAAAATAAAATGTTTTTGAAAAAGATAGAAATAAAAAACCAAAAACTTAGTTATTTGAAATTTTCACATACATGTACGACATGACGTTATGTAAAAAAGTTGTGAATTAAAAGTTGTAGATCGTTTTATTACCTACAACTTTGCCATATAACTTTTTTTCATAGGACTAGTAGTTTCACCGAAAATCGAGATAAACCATTTTCTCCCCTTAAAAGCCCACCCCCTCCCACTTCCCGAACTCAGATCGACCGTAATTTATTTTTCCTTTAATTTTTACCATATTCCCCTCCTTTTCTAATGGGTTTCATTCTACTACTATTTTTTTCCTTATAAAAAATTAAAAACCCTGGTCTATATATGTATAATAAAAATATATCTATCTATGTATGTATATTCTATTAAGTAAGTATATCAGAAATCTAGCACCCATAACACATGCTTCGAGCTTACCATCAATATTTATATATAATTATTCCTCAGGTATTCGGCGCCATAACGTCATCGTACGCGAAGTGCCCGTCCATAATGTGCCGTCTGTTCGACGCGCTGCGGCAGTGCGCGGCGCGGCACTTCCCGCGCAACGCCGAGGTGCGCTACTCCGTCGTGT
The DNA here is from genome assembly GCA_963691955.1 of Chloroclystis v-ata. Classification (NCBI taxonomy): domain Eukaryota; kingdom Metazoa; phylum Arthropoda; class Insecta; order Lepidoptera; family Geometridae; genus Chloroclystis; species Chloroclystis v-ata. The sequence continues at coordinate 13,558,686 of OY829905.1, forward strand.
CCGGATTCATCTTCCTGAGGTTCTTCGCGCCCGCCATCCTTGGCCCGAGGCTCTTCGATCTCACCACTGAACAAATTGTAAGTATACCGTCATTGCTATTTAAATATTTATTATCTTACTGTTTATCATCATGGGAAATATGAAAGGAAAACGTGCACAGAACAGGGCTTCTACGAGATGGTCCGACAGCATTAGACAGGCAGCTTGCACCTTGCTCTACACTCTGCATAATATGTCCGTACACAGTAAAGGCTCAATAATACGGTTCTCTCATTTTACATCTCTCATTTCCAGGACCCACAAACAAACCGAACGCTGACGCTGATCTCCAAGACCATCCAGTCGCTTGGCAACCTCGTCAGCAACCGCTCCGCGCAGCAGGTCTGCAAGGAGGAGTACATGGCGGAGCTGTACCGCAGCTTCTGCACGCCAAGACATGTGAGTCCTCTCTCCTTCTCTTGTCCTCTCTTCTCTAAGACCATCCAGTCGCTCGGCAACCAGCAGAATAGACAAGATGAGAACTCTTGAACACTTGTTCACAAGAAAAGGACTCTTGTAATCTCGGATCTAAAACTTTATAAAAATAAGAATAAGAAACATTCAACTTATTAAGCTGTAGGTACATAAATACAACATAATAAAGGCGATATAACGGATCTTTATCGCTTGCTTCCGTAAGCACGAGCGCTTACAAAGCATTTGTAACCCATTCATTATGTGGAGGTACTTCTTGGTTACCTGGCATGGTACTGACACCGGTGCAACACCGAAACATGGATGCTGTAAGAAAATCTTAGCCTGATGTGCGACCAAGATAGTCCTTGATAAATAATAAAACAAACCTATAATGAAACTGTGTTTTCTTTTCAGGTGCAAGCAATAAAGCAGTTTCTCGAAATAATCTCCACTAGCACAGAAACACAAAATAATAATATACAAGAAACTCCTGTATTACTGAAAGAAGGGTAAGTTTTTTTTAATAACAATTGCATTTACTCTATTTTACTAATATAAGTAATTAATTGGAACCTCTCTGTTTGTGCTAACTATGGAATAGCTACGGGTATGTACTATATTTTTGCCATCGCTCTATTCCATTTACCAAGAAAACCAAGGTGATAATAAACGATCCAACGTAAGTACACTAATAATTAACATCTTAAATTAAGGTTATGTGCAACCCGTAAAGTTAGGGACGGAACTTTACTTTTTAAGACATTGGTCTGACTTATAAATCGATTATGGGGTTATAACAGTTCGTTATTTTGTATTTTTAATCCATATAACTTAACCCTTTATAACTTAAAGTTAATTAAACTTACTTCAATTATTAAGCCTGTTCGATTTTAAAGACATAACTGTCTTGGCTCCTGAAAAACAGTTTTACTAGCTCAGGAGCCTATTACATGGATCACTATAATTTTCTGTAAATTACTTTTATGTCAATTAAAAAATTTTCACCTTATTATTTTTTCTTTCAAATTGTGTTTACTTTTAATTTATTTAAAGTTGTATATTTATTGTATGTAATAGGACAATGATAAAGCGATCAGACGGGGTCCGCGCCAACGGCGGCTCCCCGCGCCGGCGATGGGCGCGCGCCGCACACACGCACGTCAAGCGGAGGCACTTCCGACTAACCAGGTGAGCAGATTTCATACATAATGTTGTTAGATTCACTGTCCAAAGTTTCCCAAATTTTTTTTTTGGATGAATATAAGGTCTTGTCACAGACAGTGAACATTTCGTACAGACCTTTGCTTCTATACCGCTCTTTGAGGCTTAAAACCCCATACCCCGCTAGCGAACATAAATTAACATAAAAATATTTATTTAGGGGCTGAAAAGGAATTTAGAGGACAAAGACAGTGTGCATTTCGTTCAGACTTCTGCCTTCTATTCCGAGCTCTGACGCTTCAACCAGTTTTGTATTACCTTGTATAAGCCGCGCACTTAAAGAATTGATTTATAAATGGCGTCCGCTCGCATGCGTTCTCGCTCACTCTCTATCGCTGTCTATACTTTAATCCTTGTTTCGCCAATCGTACCATATGTACCCGCCGCCATTTTCAAATCAATTTTCTATCTGCGCGGGTTATCTAATATATAAAATTCTCGTGTCACAGTTTTCGTTGCCATACTCCTCCGAAACGGCTTGACCGATTTTGATGATATTTTTTGTGCTTATCCGGTATCTATGAGAATCGGCCAACATCTATTTTTCATCCCCCTAAATGTTAGGGGTAGTCCACCCCAAAATTTTTTTTTTATAAATTATTTAAATGGCAAAACAACGTTTGCCGGGTCAGCTAGTAATATATAACATCATATTACCTTTCAGCGGTGAGCTGTCGTGGTCCCGCTGCGGCGCTAAGACGGCGGCGCACAAGCTGTCCCTCTCCGGCGTGCTGGCCGTGCAGCCCGTCGACTGTCCGCCGCAGGGCGCGCCGCTCGGGGCCAACAACATCTTCCAGATAGGTAACCTCAACGCACTACGTTTGTTCATTTATAACGTACCTATGATATTAGGGTGACCAAAAAGCAGTGAAAAAGGATACAATTACAATACAATACAAATAGCTTTATTGTAATACCAACAATATACAGGCCAATACAAGAAAAATACATAACAGTGGCACAATGGGCGGCCTTATCACTAACAGCAATCTCTTCCAGACAACCTTGGGATGGAAAGAGAATATTGCACAAATAAGAGCATTGACACAATTGACTGCATAATTCTAGAAAATTTGGAATAATAGTGTCTGTAATAAACCAACTACGTACATAATATGCAAAAAAATACAATTTGATGTTATATTTTCAGTGCACCGCGAACGCGTATTGTTCGTGCAGGCCAGTAACTGCGTGGAGCGCGCCGAGTGGGTGCGGCTCCTCTCCGCGCTCTGCCGGCACTCCGCCGCCGCGCAGCCGCACGCGGGCTACTACGCGGACACGCATTGGACGTGGTATGTATCACTGACAACTGCGTGGAGCGCGCCGAGTGGGTGCGGCTCCTCTCCGCGCTCTGCCGGCACTCCGCCGCCGCGCAGCCGCACGCGGGCTACTACGCGGACACGCATTGGACGTGGTATGTATCACTGACAACTGCGTGGAGCGCGCCGAGTGGGTGCGGCTCCTCTCCGCGCTCTGCCGGCACTCCGCCGCCGCGCAGCCGCACGCGGGCTACTACGCGGACACGCATTGGACGTGGTATGTATCACTGACAACTGCGTGGAGCGCGCCGAGTGGGTGCGGCTCCTCTCCGCGCTCTGCCGGCACTCCGCCGCCGCGCAGCCGCACGCGGGCTACTACGCGGACACGCATTGGACGTGGTATGTATCACTGACAACTGCGTGGAGCGCGCCGAGTGGGTGCGGCTCCTCTCCGCGCTCTGCCGGCACTCCGCCGCCGCGCAGCCGCACGCGGGCTACTACGCGGACACGCATTGGACGTGGTATGTATCACTGACAACTGCGTGGAGCGCGCCGAGTGGGTGCGGCTCCTCTCCGCGCTCTGCCGGCACTCCGCCGCCGCGCAGCCGCACGCGGGCTACTACGCGGACACGCATTGGACGTGGTATGTATCACTGACAACTGCGTGGAGCGCGCCGAGTGGGTGCGGCTCCTCTCCGCGCTCTGCCGGCACTCCGCCGCCGCGCAGCCGCACGCGGGCTACTACGCGGACACGCATTGGACGTGGTATGTATCACTGACAACTGCGTGGAGCGCGCCGAGTGGGTGCGGCTCCTCTCCGCGCTCTGCCGGCACTCCGCCGCCGCGCAGCCGCACGCGGGCTACTACGCGGACACGCATTGGACGTGGTATGTATCACTGACAACTGCGTGGAGCGCGCCGAGTGGGTGCGGCTCCTCTCCGCGCTCTGCCGGCACTCCGCCGCCGCGCAGCCGCACGCGGGCTACTACGCGGACACGCATTGGACGTGGTATGTATCACTGACAACTGCGTGGAGCGCGCCGAGTGGGTGCGGCTCCTCTCCGCGCTCTGCCGGCACTCCGCCGCCGCGCAGCCGCACGCGGGCTACTACGCGGACACGCATTGGACGTGGTATGTATCACTGACAACTGCGTGGAGCGCGCCGAGTGGGTGCGGCTCCTCTCCGCGCTCTGCCGGCACTCCGCCGCCGCGCAGCCGCACGCGGGCTACTACGCGGACACGCATTGGACGTGGTATGTATCACTGACAACTGCGTGGAGCGCGCCGAGTGGGTGTGCCAATACCAATGTCTATGTGTCGCGAAAATCTCAAAAACATTACAATGTAATAATTTTGTAATAAAATAAATTTGTCTATTTACAGCTGTGACCGCGCAGAGGCCGAGGCGGAAGGCTGCAGCGGCGGGTCGAGCGCGGAGTCCTCCGGCGGGCCGGCCGCGCTGGCGCTGCGCCTGGACCCCGCGCGCGACCTGCAGCGCCTCCACGCCCTGCTCGTGTCGCACGCGCCGGCGCTGGAGGACCGCCTGCATCGACACCGCGGTAACTACCAACAGGAGTTCAGGAGTCATACTCGAACACATTTACAGAACTGTACCAATTTCAGGATTAATTATTTAAATTGTTATTTTCAGATCCGAATATCAGTATAGAGGACAAGGAGGCGGAGGCTGCGACCCTACGGGAACTGCAAGAAACGATGTTCGATCTCGAGCACCGGCACCGAATATATCGGCGCTCGCTCGCACGGGAGACCAAATATGGCAGCAAGTGAGTACACATTGATTTTACACATATTTTAATACAATATATTTTAACAAATTCAAGTATACTTCTAGCTTCGGTTCGCTAACGCAATCGATGAGTTAATGTAGTATACCAGCGTTAATAACGATTCCGTATTGCAGACAAGCACCTATCGGCGACGACAACTACCTGCACCTGGCGGGCGCGGGCGGCGCGGCGGGCGGCGACTGCGTGGCGCTGCTGTGGCGCTCCTGGCGCGGCGACGAGGAGCCCTGCGCCGCCGGCTACCTGCCCATGTGCGCGCCCGACGACGAGCGCCCGCGCCGCCCGCCCAAGCCGCCCGCCGCCGAGTACGTGGACGTGGAGCCGCGCCCGCCCGAGCGCCGCGCGCGCCCCGAGCCGCGCCTCGAGCCGCGCTGCCAGGAGTACGAGCTCATGGCCGACTTCATGACGCACGCTGCGTCGAGGGACGCGCCGCCCGCCGTGCCGCCGCGCGCCCGGCCCTCGCCCCAGCCGCTGCCGCGCCCGCCCAGCGCCGCCGACGCCGTCTCCACCGACGACAGCCTGCTCGACGAGCTGCAGCGCGACACCTACTGCGTGCTCAAGGTGGGCGACGACGACGAGCCCGACGAGCCGGACCTCCCCTCCCCGCTGGACGAGCCCTTCTCCCGCCTCAGCGTGCACCGCAAGTCGAACCCGACGAAGACCCATGTCGTGCCCGCGGGCAAAGCCCTCAAGGCCTCCAGTTCCACGTCGAACGTGCACGAGACGAGTTCGTCCCGTCCGTTCACGGAGCGCCTCACTCCCTTCTTCCTGAAGCGCAAACCGAAACCGGAAGCGGAGGGCGCCCCGCGGCAGGACAACATCATCGGAAGGCTCACGCCGCGCTTCGGGCAGTCGCGGCTGAACGGGCGCGGGCGCTCGCTGGAGCTGGCCACGGAGGAGCAGCCGCGGCGCATCGAGCGCTCCCAGACCACCGTGAACATCCAGCCGCGCCCGCTGAACTCCTCCTTCAACCTGAAGTTCCTGAGCCTGCACCGCTACGGCGCGCCGACGCCGGCGCCGGCCGCGGAAGAGGCGTGGCGCCCCGCGCCTACCGCGCCCGCGCCCACCACCAGCGACATTAGACTGTAGCGGTTAACCAGGGCGAAACCCTCGAGCGGTTCGCGTTTAATGAATATTTTTCGAAGTCCTTTTCGTCGAAGCGAGGCGTGCGGCTCCCCGCGCGTGTAGTGTCGCGGTGTCGAGTGCCGCGTGTAGTGTCGCGGTGTCGAGTGCCGCGTGTAGTGTCGCGGTGTCGAGTGCCGCGTGCGGTGCGCCAAGTGAATACTCAGAAGGTCGCTCCGGCGAGCCGGGCCGGCCTTTCATTCCTCTAGCGCTAATAGTATTTTGAAATTCTAAATATTTTTCTTTGTATTATAAAGTTATCGTCTGAATGAGATGACAGTACCTTGATGTGTATTGTATTTTTGTATACATTTTAACATAGATATGTACATTTTCCTATGATGTAACTACAGAATATAAATCAGACAGATTGTACTAATTACTGTAGTAGATTTGTAATTATCTGTCATTATATTTTCATGATAATTTATAATAATTTTTGCACTGCTTCCATTGCTTTTTATGACAAGATGCACTTTACTGTATGTAATGTACTTAAGTTCTGAAAAATTCTGATATTAAATTTATTTTCGTGTTAGATAAAAGTGCTATTACTATAAATATATTAAATTATTCTAATTGTATGTATATGTGAAGAAATGGGCCTTAAAAATTAGGCCTAACTGTCACAGCCTTCTGGTTATGAACACCATTAATTTAACTGTGATTAACTTTACAAACTGAACTCGTATTTAACGTGAATATTAGTATATTGTAAATAAATACTTAGTCAATTATTGAGAGAAAAATTCGAATATTAAAGTTGAAGATGTTAATACTATGATTACTAATTTACTTGTATAGAACATTACTCTTAAATATTACTAAAAGCTGTGCTTCTACAAAATCATATATATTTTATTCACTGTTGAATAACATTGATATATGATTTGTGTAGAGGTGACATAAAAGCCTAGAAACTCAATCGTATTTTATTTATGTATGTTGTTGTCTTATTTGTAGATTATTTCACTGTATTGTAAGAATAAAATAATGTACAAATTAATAACTCATAAAACTATATTATGTTATTTATCATTTTGTTAATAAATTCTCTCGTAAGTTCAGTCTTTACTTATGTTGTTCTCTTTGGACCCCTCTTTTGGTTTAATTTTATATAAATATACAAGCAGACCTACCCGCGACTTCGCCCGCATTATTGTTTTCTCACCTTATAAACCTTCCCTGGGCTACGAAATCTATTTTCATAATCAAAAACACCGGCTCAATCGAACGACTCCCCCAAAACTGCACCCCTGAGGTAAATGCTATTTGTTAACGACACCACTAAATGAGTGTTGTTGCCCTGGCTATTCATATACCAAAATATTAAATAAAATAAAAAGAACTTGAAAACAATTAACTTGAACAATACGTCTTATTGTTTCAATTCAAACATAATCGGTATCGGTACGTTGACAAGTTCGTGGCCAATAAATTCACCGAATTTACGATTTGCTGATCCAATTCATATGTCTATGAAACATTTAGAGTAGATAATACTGGCTCAATAAAATATTCTTAACTATAATGTTATCCCATAGATTCTGTGAGTTATCCCAACATTACGGTGGTGTCGTTAACAAACGCTTTTTGTCAACGATACCCCGGGGTGTAGTTTTATCCGTTGAGGGTGTGGAGTGCCCATCATTTTTAGGGTTCCGTAGCCAAATGGCAAAAACGGAACCCTTATAGATTCGTCATGTCCGTCCGTATGTCACAGCCGTTTATCTCCGAAACTTTAAGTGCTATAAAGCTGAAATTTGGTAAGTAGATGTGAACCGCACTAAGATTTCAGAAAGAAATTAATAAAATTTGGGAGTCCCCCCATACTTAGGACTGAAACTTAAAAACTTTTTTTTAATCAAACCCATACGTGTGAGGTATCTATGAATAGGTCTTCAAAAATCATATAAAGGTTTGTAACATCATTTATTTCTAAACTAAATAGTTTGCACGAGAGACTTCCAAAGTGGAAAACAGAGTGTCCCCCCCCCCCCCTAATTTCTAAAGTAAGAGGATGATATGGCTATAAAAAATATAATGTACAATGTGGTTTGAACGAAATCTAGCAAGTAGTAGTTTTTTATAATACGTTATAAACCATTTAATTTTCATATAAATTGTTAAGAAAAAGTGTAGTAATTAGTTATCGTGAGCCACAATAGATGGCGCTGTAATAATAGTTCTAGAGATGGCGATATAATACCATGTTGTGATTAGTTCTAATTGCTGCGGATGCCTACATGGGCGAGTCCGACTTGCACTTGGCAACTTTTTTGACAATGAAAAACCCAACACTAAACTTATACCCTTTTCGAGATATTTGACTTTTCATTGAAAATCGCCGTAGTTTGGGTAAGTATATTACCTATTATTATTATTATTTACATGTGTACTTCTATACTAATATTATAAAGAGGAAAGATTTGTTTGTTTGTTTGTAACGAATAGGCTCCGAAACCACTGGACCGATTTCAAAAATTCTTTCACCTTTGGAAAGCTACATTATCCCCGAGTAACATAGGCTATATTATATTTTTTAAAAAATTAGGGATCCTTACTAAAACTCCAATAATGTAACATAAGGTGTAAAAAAAAGACCTGAAAAATTCCTTACGTCGCGTGCGCTGCGAAAACTATTGATGATAGAACAAAATCATGTACTACGACTTTGCAGAACTCATCATTATCTACAAAAAATGTCGCGACAGCATATGTCTAACTAAATATTATAGTTATGTCACAGTAAGCAGTTTTTTATTCTAAAATATTAATTTATATATGCCGCCTCTTGAAAGGGTCTTCATTTGTACCTTGGTATTAATCCTTATCAAGATAAATTACTTTATATTCAAGACGGCTTTAATACCTTTTTATAACTTTTTGAATTATTCAATTCGGACATTTCATTCGGAAGATTTCACGAGTTTAAAAATGCAAGTATTAGAAAAAAGTCGCGAGGTTGTCGCTCACCGCGCTCAGCTAGCCAGCATGCGATGTAGGCTCCATGTAAGCGTCACTGGGGTACGGGGTGGGGGGGTTAGTCAATGTAATGAAGGTAATCCTAACTAATATTATAAATGCGAAAGTAACTCTGTCTGTCTGTCTCGTCCTCTCAACCGATTTTGATGAAATTTGGCACATACAATCTTTAGACCCTGAGACAGAACATAGGCTACTTTTTACCGCGGAAAAATACATGCTTCGGCGGGAAAATATATGCTTACGCGGGAAAATTCGATTTAGATAAAATTTAGTATGCAGAAGATAGTTGCAAATAAAAGTATATGGCGAGACGAAGTTCGCGGGGGCTGCTAGTCTATACTAATATTATAAAGAGGAAAGATTTGTTTGTATGTTTGTTTGTTTGTAACGAATAGGCTCCGAAACTACTGGACCGATTTCAAAAATTCTTTCACCTTTGGAAAGCTACATTATCCCCGAGTAACATAGGCTATTATTATATTTTAAAAAAAATTAGGGATCCTTACTAAAACTCCAATAATGTAACATTAAGCGCTCTACACACCGCCCGCCGGCACAGCCCGGCGGCCCAACCCGCCGGCCTTATTTTGTAGGCCGCCGGCTTTATTTAGTACAAAATAAGGCCGGCGGGTTAGGCCGCCGGGCTGTGCCGGCGGGCCGCCGGCTTTGGTGTGTAGAGCGCATAAGGTGTAAAAAAATGACCTAAAAAATGTCTTACGTCGCGTGCGCTGCGAAAACTATTGATGATAGAACAAAATCATGTACTACGACTTTGCAGAACTCATCATTATCTACAAAAAATGTCGCGACAGCATATGTCTAAATATTATAGTTATGTCACAGTAAGCAGTTTTTTATTCTAAAATATTAATTTATATATGCCGCGTCTTGAAAGGGTCTTCATTTGTACCTTGGTATTAATCCTTATCCAAATAAATTACTTTATATTCAAGACGGCTTTAATACCTTTTTATAACTTTTTGAATTATTCAATTCGGACATTTACTTCGGAAGATATCACGAGTTTAAAAATGCAAGTATTAGAAAAAAGTCTAGAGGTTGTCGCTCACCGCGCTCAGCTAGCCAGCATGCGATGTAGACTCCATGTAAGCGTCACTGGGGTACGGGGGACGGGGGACGGGGTGAAGTCAATGTAATGTAATATCCTAATCCTAACATAGACTACTTTTTACCGCGGAAAAATATATGCTTACGTGGGAAAATTCGATTTCGATGAAATTTTGTATGTAGATAGTTGCAAATAAAAGTATATGGCGAGACAAAGTTCGCGGGGGCTGCTAGTAATTAATAAGATGCTTTAGGATTAGGAAGTCAATAATTGAGGGGTGGAAATTACAAAGGTGCCAAGTATTCAAAATACCATTTTCTTTTATTTGCCTTACAATGGGGCTAACGGTGTAGGCCAATATCCTTACAAAAGAGCCAAGCTTTTAGGATTAGGAAGTCAATAATAATTTAAAAAGTAGGTAGGTATATACTTACCTAATTTATGTGAGAGTTTAGAGATAAGTAGTTAAATAAAATATGAGAAAGTGTATTTTTCTCTGTTACTAATTATATTTTCTCTAAGGGAAATCTAAGAAACATATTGTGGCAGTTATTCGGCAGATGTGTTTTTAAAATATCTGCGTTTCATCAGCTATCTAACGAAGTATTCAATGTAGGTAGGTAGGTATTGTATTACATTTCGTGGAATAAAAGTAGTTGGGTTGCTCCAGGTAGCTGTTCTAACGCCTTTTGTCCTTCAAGTTAAGACCTAAAAAGCAAAATAAAACAGGAAGGTACCTACTAATCAAATGTTATTTATTAAGATTTAATGGAGGTTTTCACATATTTGTATACGCTGTAAACCACATTCTCCATTAAGAAAGTCCCAGATCACGGGCAACAATGTAGGTAGGTACTCGGATCCGCTCAAAAGCGCTGCACCTAAACGTAGTGATTATATTCTCTTTGCGCTGCACTATGTCATTGTCCTGTTCTTCGTCGTCAATTCTTGTTGTCTTTCCTTTTCTGTTCTCTAATTGGTCTTCCTGTGTCTGTATTTCGTGGCAAAGTAGAGCCAGTTTCTCGAAGTCTTCGATAAACTCCGTCAAAATCGGCCACATCCGGCACTCGGCGATTGGGGTAGCGAGTTTTATATTCGTTGCGAGCTTGCGCAGACACACAATCGCAGTATCCGTAACAGAGAAGCATATCAGCATATTCCTCAGGTGTGTAGGACGTCATCTTCAACACTTCCGCATCACTGGTACAAATCAGAGTTCGGTTAACAGTCTATTAGTCACAAATCAGAAGAAATTGTCCAGAATCACAGCCAAGTCGAGAAAATGAGCAAAATGATATCACATATAACATGTACGAAACACAAAAGCCGACTGACATACAACTATGAATTCTATATACTATACCAAAGAGAATATAATCACTACGTTTTAAGAGACGGCACTTAGAACATTGGATTGAGTTCACTTGACGTGAGCTCGAGTAAACGCAACATTACCAACATAAGGACAATATCGCTCAGACAGGCAATGCTGCCAACCTAACAGTATTAACTTTTGGAAGCTCCTCCAGGACCTCGCTACTTGTATTTTTCATATATTTTGCAGAGAATTATACTAACCAATTCACCAATCATTGCTATACATTTGTTAAAATAAGGAGGCCATGAAAATAATACAAATCAAATAAAATCAATCGTTTATTTTATTTGAATTAACAATGATGTGTTAAAACACATCATTTTAATATACAAAATAGGTACATTTCTTAGAACTAAGTAGGTACCTACCTAGTAAATGTGTTCAAACTTGCAAGCAGGTGTGCAAATATTAAGTAGGTAATGAGTATACTATAATAATACAATTAAATTGAATTAAACACTTAGGGTTCAAAGGAAATTTTGCAAGAAATATATATTGGGCTTATCTTTCGTCTACCACAATTATAACATTTCCTGGAGCTTCTGTTGTATGATTTTTTTTTTATCCGAATCTTCTATTGTATTTTGCATGTTCAATTTTTAATATTAGTTTTGACTTCACTTTTGCACAATATTGCGGAATAAATTTGGATTTGATAAACTTAATTTTCTCAATTTCAAACAAAACGTACGACTGAAAAATCAGAATGAAATGACAATGTGACATGATAGTCAATCCGTCAATCGGCCAATTTTACTCCTAGCCTAAGTACCAACCGAATAGTAAGAACTTCGGCATCTGTTGGTTGGCAAGGATTTCTCTACAATTATTTAATCTCTGTTTTGTCAAATTTAAAACTTAACATCAAAGAAATAAAGTGACTTATCGTTTACATTATCACTATTCAAATTCTGTTCCAAGGCAGTGTCGACCCCCTGTACTATACCTCCACCCCTACCTGCAGAGAAAGTTACAATGTTGCAAGAATGTTCCAAACTCAAAAGAACTCTGTGGAAGGAAGGAATTGTAATTTTAGCGAGGACAACTCTGTTGTTTGCTTAGTATAGAATGTTTGATTGAGATTGACAAATATATTTTTGACAGTTTACGTCACTCAACAAAAATAACCTACAACGTACAATTGTTCGTTTTGGCTCGGCCTGATTGAAATTGAATTTACCACTTGAAATATAATACAAATAGAAATCTTCTACATTTTTTCATAATTTCAAATAAGATTTGCCAAAAACCTTAGAAAATGGCAGATGCCGTTGACATGGCATTGGGTAAGTTATTTTGTACGTTGTTGCTATTGCCAAACGTATGGTCCTCAAAATACACAAAAAAGTGCATCAATTCTATATTTAGAACAATTCACACTATATAATTATGCATTATTAACATATTTTTCAAGTTTTATTATGTTAAACCAAGAATAAACATTTACTTCACCATAAATATGCACAAGCGTTGCTTTTTTTAGGTATATTTACATTATGTTGGTTTTGTCTGAAGTACGTAATTTGAATGTTTTTTCTAGATGATATCATAAAAAGAAACCGAGTCAGTAGATCCCGCGGTCGAGGTGGTCCGGGTCGCGGCGCCGGTCGCGGACGCGGGCGCGGCGGGGGCCGGGGCCGAGGCCGTGGGCGGCCGCTTTCTCGATCGGGGACACCCGCCGAAGCGCGCTCGCTGTTCTCGGGGCGCGGGCGCGGGCGTGGGAATCGAGCTCAGTCGCAATCCAGGTCTCAATCTCGAGGCCGGTCCCAATCAAGAACTCGGTCTCGCTCTCGCCAACGCAGGTCCAACTCACGGGCCTCTAGGTCGCGCTCACGTCTACGCGCTTTGACCCCTAGAGGCAGGGTAGGGCTAGAAGATAATATACAACAGCAGCAACCCATATTCAGAGGCAGAGGAAGAGGTAACCAAAGACACTAACTGCAACTGATCTTTGTTTTTCTTTACCTTTTTTGCATGATGTTAAATTATAAAATTGTTTATTTCAGGTGGAATTCAAAACAGACTGAGACGTGGGAACTCCTTGAACCGTCTTGGATGGCAACAAAAATCGCAAAGTATACACAGCAGATTGGGTGTTGTTACTCGCCGCGGAGCAGCTAACCAGCCTCTCGCTATACCTAAAAGAGGCATATCCAAACGCGGTAGAGGTTTATCTACAGGCAATAGATACAGTGTTGTGGGTTTACGATCTGATCAAATTCTAAAACAACAAAGGCAGAACTTGCGCTATCAGAATAACATAATTAAATCCCAAACATTCAGGCGGTCAAGAAATAATTCATTCAATGATATTTCTCAACTAACAGTCAGTGTCCAAAACGAATTTGTTAAAAAGAGACGTAACAGTATGGGAAGCAACAACTATTTGAATAAGAAGAGTCTGGCTCAGCTAAACAATCAATTTGGAGGCTACTCCCCCAAACGAGGCCCGGGTAGTGCCAGGTCTATGGGATCTTATAGGTCGAATAGATCAAATAATTCAAATACAAGTGCTAGGTCTGGCAGATCAAGGGGCAGAGGGAGAGGTAGAGGCCGTGGAGTCGCCAAAAACATGGTTAGCAAAATGTATCTTGATGCGAAGCTACAAAAGGAAATAGCAGTGCTTCAAAGAAAGAGCAAAAAGGATGCACCTACTTATGATTCTTCTATAGATACTGAATTTTCACCTACTCCAGCTTCCACTAAACAGACCTTACATCAAAGGTTTGCAATGTGAACTGTTATTTATAATTGTGACGATAAACAGTCAATTTTCAACATTTTCTCATGGTACCTAAACTATTAATTGACCTTCTCCAGTAAATTACTGGAAATAGATAATACATTTGAAAGTATTATGTATTTATTTCCAGACTAATAGACATAAGTGATAAACAAAGATTTTTAGAGTGTGTAGCTATAGAATTATTCATAAGATCTTAACTAACAATAATGGTAAACTTACTTTCACATCTTCCTGTAGTTACTCTTTATAGATACTTTGTGTTTATTTGATTGTGATTTCGCCATTTATAAATTAGGTGACTTATTTAAGCTCATGATGACAACAAGTCCTAAAATAAAAGTGTCTAAGGATGGAAAATGAAAAACCAGCCCTATTTATTAGGAAACCTCATTCTGCGTAGTAATTACTGAAAGGTTTCCAATATTTTATAGTAGTAACTACTATGAAGAATTATGTTTTCTTTAAAGGACTGTTTTCAAATATGTAATTAATTTAGGCATAAGGCTGATTTATTTTCATTGTTGTTAGTGTAAATTTTGGCATACAATAAAATAACATTTTGCTTAAAAACTTAGTTTTATATTTATAAATATTTACAGCCTTCACAATAATATGGTTTGATGTAGACAGTTTAAATCCTTTCTTATCTAGTTTTCGCTACATTTTATACAATTTTGGCATCATGATTAGTGAGTCGGTAACTGAAACAAAAATACAAATTTTATACTTGGGTTGGTCAGTGTGATTATACCAGAACCTGTAATGGGTAAACTGCAGAGAAACCTAGCCCTATAGTAGGATTTCTATGGGTTTGTAATACATACATAGGTTATTATTACTTAAATTTCAGCATAGTACACAATTGCTTCTTGGAATAAAAGTTAGTAAAATAAAAAATACCTATGCCTATGTGGGTGACATCTGTGGCACAGCAGGCAAAGTTCAAAGGGTTCCTCCCTTTGAATAGGTTTGATTCCCTCCACAAGACAAAACTTACCCACAAATATTTGTTTTGGGTATATAAGTTTTATATATTATGTATCATAAAAAATATCTTCTATATTATATTTGTGTTTACTATTAAGTGTATCTAGCACCCATAATACAAGCTTTCTGGGCTAGATATTACTGTCTCATTTGTCCAGCAACATATTTTATTATTATTATTTACACAATTTATTTTTATTCTGTAGGTACTTTAAAGGTTCACTGTGAGTTGGGTACCTGGTAATCTTACCAATTTTTTTAAATTCTATAAAACTTACAATTTTCTCCAAGAATATTACTAAGTATCAATCCATTGAAAAATTGATATGGATCATCCTTAGGCTGTTCATTGTGTACATTGTCTGCTTTTCTAAATGTCCAACCCAAGTGTTGGCCACAATGTTGACATGTGCATATTCGCCATGTATACCCGGGAAACCATGAATCAGCACCTTGATCCTAAAAGAATTAAGAAGTTTAGTTAATTTTTCATAAATTTTATAACTTGGCATCATATTTAAGATGAATTAACTTACATGGCCAATATTTTCACATCTTGCCTTTTCAAAAGTCACAATTTCAAATTGGACTCCAAACGGGTTGACTAGAGTTTGGACAGTAATATTTTGTTTACCAAATAAATTTCGGGTTTCCTTTTTTGTTGCACCCGGACTCAGCTTACTGAACAGATAATTTGTATCTGCTATATCAGCTCCACATTTGCGACAAAGAATTAGTTCTAAAAGCAAGGTAAACAGAATTATTTTTTACGAAATTATGTAGGTACTAATATATAAAATTTAATCATTCAAAACTTTTGTTTTTAAGAGTACCTTGTCCAGTTCGTCCTGAGTTTCTATTTTGGTCAGCATAACTTTTCGAGTTTGTAATAAGTGTCACCCAAAGTATCCAAATCGAGTAATGGAACATGCCTTCTATTCTATGGAAATTAAATAGAGATTCTTTTTAACTGGTCTATAAAAGCTTGCCAAAAGTTTAGGTCTTCTAAAAGCGTTCACCAGAAACGAAACCTGAAAATATTTACAACAAATTGGCCAGCTATTTTATATAGCCAGAGCAGGTTGAATAATATTAATAATTAATAACAGCCAGACATGCAAATTAAAATTAATTAAATGTATTTTAATGTATGAAAAAACTACATACATAAATAAATATTTAGAATAAAATTAACAAAAAAATATTATTACCGATGACTTTGACATTAATTTAAAGATTGACAATGACATGGCATGACAATATTTTAAATCAACAATTTAAGTCTCAGAAGAAGGAATATAAAATCTATTATTTATGTGCGGAAAAACTGGCGTCAGTTCCGTGTGCAGATGAAAATTAATTTCCATTTTTATTATTTTAAGCACTTCTTAAAAAGGATACGTTAACAATATTGTTACCATTATTTTGAAGGTCTTTGATTTGAGTCTTAAGTTCATAAAAAATGTAACAGAGTTCATATTATGTATTACTTAGACTCGGCACTGCGCTGGCTAGCCAGTACCCTTGAATTTGTCTGTTCTTCTATTATTATGTAGGTACCAATAATTATTAGAACGTAATGTTAATAAATAAAATATAATAAAAAAATATTGAACATGGACATCGGCAGAATTTTATCGGAAGAGTTTTAAAACAAAAACACCAAGCCCAGAATTAAGAAGAAGAATTTACTTTTTTTTCCATTCTTACAAGAAATTTTATTATTGTTTTGTTTGTTTGTTGTGTATGTGTACAAACGAATACGACGAAAATTATTTTGAAGACGACAGTAGTATAGCGATAGTTATTTGTGTGATGAAAACGATCCATATTTCGTAGTAAAATGTCGTTTTTCAAGAACGTAGCTTCTGGCTTCAATATCAAAAGTCGTGATACTATACTCAAGGAGGCACTGATAAAAAATCTATCAGAAAGCGTAAAGGACATTCAGTACAATAACCAATTCGAAGAGAATTTCCACAGCGTTCTCGGCTCAACTGATTCTACTAACACTTTGTGCATGGCTTTGGAGGCGGTATTCCTGCACGGGCTCAAGGACACTTTCCTGCGTAAAGCTAAGAACGTAATAACTGGTGATTCTGACTATCAGCCACAACCGAACTTCTGGCCGCTTGTACTTGTGTTGTCACACAGACAGAATATTGATCAGATTTCCTCATTACCTCAGATCAATACAGAGATTGGACAATGCAGAGCATGGCTCAGAATTGCTCTTAATGAATGCTTACTCTCATCTTACATGTCAACGCTACTAAGAAACATATCATCTGTTAAGCCCTTTTATAGTAGAGCAGCTTTTGTTTGTGATGCTGAGATTTTAGAAGTCGCACAGAAACTGGTTGAAGGAATTGAAACATGTATTCAGTTCAATTTGCCTATAAACTCCAGTTTACTTAACAACTGGCCAGAACAGGTGCTAATGCTGGCTGGCCTTTGGGTACCCAAGATAAGAACTGCACCTATTAGCACAGCTTTAGATGTTGCTAGTACACTCACTGATGACATTGTGAAACCTAAGCCAATACCAATACCTTCACCGACCATTACTGGTCTAGGCTTAGCTCTGAGTGAAGATGAAGTCCTAAACTTTATCCTTACACATAATGCAAAAGGAGCAACTCCACAAAATTTTAGTTTTGAAAGAAATTACAATATTGAAGATGTAAATAAAGGCAACAAAGCAACATTGGACACAGAATCAACAAATGAAAAAGTTGAATCATCAATGAAGCCACTTGACCTCAATGTAGGTGAATGTTCTACAAGCCAGCAGCAAACAGAGTTGGAAACACACTCACCTTCCACTTTCGTTAATTCTGAGGACTTTGTAGCTGATGATATTGTTGTCAGTGGAAACAGTTTAACAGGGAAGGGCTGGTCCAATGACAATGATGATGAGATGAATACCTCTGTGCACTCCCACTCTTCACATGGTAGCAGTTTAATTAAAACACCAGAAATAAAGAGCCTTTCGTCATTGGCAGATAATACAGCAAATTATAGTGATATTTACTCAAATAGTCCTAACTTGAGAGACATTATGAAGGACATTCACAAAGAACTGAAACTTGGAGATTCTGATACTGTTATTGTAGATAAACTGGAAACAGCATCTTCAGAAGATCCCACTCTGCAAGACTTGGACTTTGAAGTTGTGCCTAACTCTACTACAGGGTCGTTTACAGTGCAAGAGCTACAAAAAATGGTTCATCAATTAGGTACACTCTCTAGAGAGCAAGGACTTGATAGCCAGAATTATCAATGTAAAGGATGTCAGGACCCACTTGGCAGTACAATATCTAAAGCTAAAGTATGTGCTTATACCGGAGAATATTACTGCTCTAATTGTATGTACCCAAATGTCTTTATCATACCAGCCAGAGTCATCCACAATTGGGACTTCAAAAGATACCCAGTTTCAAAGAGGTCAGCACTCTTTCTCTTGGAATTTCAACACCAACCATGGATTGATATGAAAAAGTTAAATCCAAAGATATACTGTGGTGTCTCTGATATGGCACATTTGCAAGAATTGAGGATTCAACTGAATTATTTAAGAGCCTACATCTTTTCTTGTAGAGAGCCTGTGATTGAGGAACTGCAGAAAAGAGTCTGGCCCAGGGAGTATCTTTATGAGCATGTGGATTCATACACCATATCAGATCTAGCCCAAATACCAAGTGGCTCGTTGGTACTTCAGCTAGAGAAGATGGTAAACTTCGCAAAAGCGCATGTTATGGATTGTTGGCCATGTAGTCAAAAGGGTTTTATTTGTGAAGTTTGCAGAGATCCTAAAATTCTTTATCCTTTCGAAACGAGTGGAACATACCGTTGTGAGGAATGTTCTAGTGTCTTTCACGCCAAATGCTTAAACTCAAGTATACCCTGCCCCAAATGTAAGAGGATACAAAACCGCACGAGCGAATCGTCGTTGGTAGACGCTGTGCACGCTAATTTAGGTGATTTATCTGCAGCTAGCCTCCGTGCAACAGAACAGGCTCGATCTACACAGCAGAGCATCAGCGGCGTAAGATTTTAATATCATAATACTTTTAAGTTTACATGTGATTTAGTCGAGGAAGTTAGCCTTTGTAATAGTTTGCATAATGTCCCTGAGTATGATACAAAGCCGCATTTTTTTCTAAACTTCTCGCTTTTACCTACCTATGTGTGTCATGCATTAAATGTATTTAAAGGAAATATTTTATCCATATCAGAAGAATCAAGAATTCCGAATGGCACTGGATGCTGCATATTACAAGTGTATTGATTATCATTTTTTTTCTAATGTGTTTTACCTTTACAAATTTTGTATGCCATTTCACATTATCACATTTAAGACCATAATTGTATATTTTGTGACAAAGTATTCCTAAATTATTAAAGAAACCAAAAATTACTCATCTATTTATAGTTTTATATAAAAACAATTGCTGTTTGTCAGTCTCACAAAAACTCGGGAACGGCCGGGCCGATTCAGCTGGTTTTGGTAGTCCAGGAAAGGTTTAAAAGGTGAGAAAACATGGGATTAAACTGGGCGAAGCCGCGAGGGGAAGGGTGGTCAGCTATTAGTTTTATAAGTTAGATACCATATAATAGCTAAATAGCACAAATATCTAGAAAATTTATGTGATACAAAATTAAAATAATATTTATTTTGGTACTATAGCTATTTATGTCTTATAAATTGCAATTAAATGTGCAATAATTTTATTTTTGTATGTAAGCTAGTTACAGATGTATGTAGGCATAGGCATAGTAAGAAATGAATCTATTTTATTTGATTTTACTTAAATCAATGATCTATAATTAATTATTAAGAAAGACTAATAAAGTGATTATATGTATCATACAGGTTTATTATTTACATTTTATTAAACATAAACCCCTAAAAATAATCTTCATTCAATATGTACAAAAAATAAATTTATTATAATTACATACAATAATTAATACTTGATACGTTCATTATCTGTTTGAATCCAAATCTAAGATATCACTTAGATAACTTTTCGATGTAATTTTTTTGTTAATATTTTTATTTTTGTTTGTTTTATGGCAGTTTTCAGAGTAAGTTTCATCAATAAATTCATCTAACGGATTCAGAGGTTTTTCGGAGTCATCTTGTTTTTTACTCTTCTTTTTGGATTGATAGCTGAGCGCCTCTTTATCAAAGTCTAGGGGTACGATGCCTAGGTCTCCGCTGTACCTATTTTTGGCGACTTGTAGATATTTTTTACCGCGTACCGCTGTCAAACGTTTATCCTGAAATCAAATAAAATAGTTTAAATTTAATTGTCCAGAATGGTCAACAAAGAGCGAATGCGCCATTTGGCTCTCATCAAAAACACAGTGATACAAGGACACGTCAAAAGAACAAATAGGTACCTAATATAAATCTATACTAATATTATAAAGCTGAAAAGTTTGTTTCAAAGGCTAAGGAACCGCTGTTGGTTCGATATAAAAAAAATCATTGTGGATAGTATCTTAATATTGTGTTAAGTGGTTATAATATTACTGGTGTTATGGTAGTGTTCCCTTATCGGTTAGGTAATAAGTAGTTAACAGCTGCTTTAATTATTTTCTGGACTCTGTACTTATTCCGATTTCTATTTCTGTTTAATTTGGTCGGAAAAGATAAATCAAACTGGTCGTTAATTATTATTTGAAGAGTGTGCTCATTATCTCGTAGTAATAGGTCATCAATCGCAATACTGATTAGATAGTTGTCTGTTTACAATTGGAACTCGCTGCAACCTACATTATTTTTGCGATAAAATAGCAATTGTAAAATATATTTGTATAACCTACCTATGAAGAGTGTAAATTTGAAAGCCTTAATGATTTAAGTCGCAAAACATAGGAATGATTATTAATTTGTCAGCAACAGTGAAAATATTTGAAAATAGTATAGGAAATAGTACAAGTACACAACGTAACCTTGGTCCTCGAGTGGGAGGTAAATTGGTGTAATTTTTGGGAGTGGGTGTATAAAATAAATATAAGGTAACAGTGAAAACGTTATTGGACCCTAGTAACTTAAAACCTAAAATTGGTTATGGGGTATTCAGTCTCATCTCTCAAGATTGGAATGCAATATGTTCCGCTATTTGCAAATTTCTTACGCTCTAAGTGGTGATTTGCTATATTACGTATAGCAAATCAACACTTAGAGCGGGCACCAAGTACAGGTAAACGAGTTGTTAATACAATGTTTCCAACATACCTGAATTATAAGGACATTATCGGCCTCCTGCGAAGCCTTGGCGCTGCCAAATATTGAGCTGGTTGAAAGGTCTTCCGATTCTCGTTCCTGTAAATACAACTTATTTTAGTTATATCCAATGTAAGTTTTAGATATGTATAATAAATAAATAATGCTAGACATTTGACACAGCAACATCTAACCCTGTCCGTGATAAGCTTGTGGTTACGAGTACTAGATATCTGATATATTTAATAGAATACAAGATAATATCGTTACGGGTACTAGATATAAATATAATAAATAAAATTCAAACAGCAACATGTAAGGTAAGCTCGAAGCTTGTGTCACGGGTGCTAGATTTCTTACATAGATAGATATTTTTATTATACATATATTTAAATAACACCCAGAACTCAGAACCTGTAGATCGTACAATTTTTTTTCCGAGGCGGGAATCGAACCCACTACCTCTTGCGTCGCAGGCGGCCCTTCGCTGAGCCACAGAGGTCGTCAATATGATATAATGTCGTACCTTCCTGGGATGCATGACGAGTGTGACGTGCGTGTGTCGCGCGGTCGCGAAGGTGCGGAAGGCGGCGATCACCGCGTCTTGTCTATGGTAGCGGTCCTCCCTCTCCTCCCCCACGCCCAGCATGAACTGCACGTTGTCTATGACCACGTGAGATATATCGTGCATGTAACGCGCGTGTTCCACTGCCTAAGGATAGGGAGCTTCACTTTAGTTGTGCTTACTTTGATCACAAGGTAATACGTAGGTATTGTCGTACTCTTTGTTAAAAAAAATATTATCCAGTTTTCAGAATCTGTTCAGCTGTTTTAGCGTGCAGAAGTTACGAGTAAACATATATCAGATTATTGTTTCTCTATGTTATATAGCTCAGATAAGGTCTCAGATCATAATCATGCTCTTACTTGTGCAATATTCTCTTTCCATCCCAAGGTTGCCTGGAAGACATTGCTGTTAGTGATAAGGCCGCCCATTGTGTCACTGTTATGTACTTATCTGTTTCTCTTATGTATTGTCCTGTATATTGTTGGTATTACAATAAAGCTATTTGTTTTGTATTGTATCATCAGAGGTTAACAGTTTAAGATCAAAGACTCACAAATTGATTACACCAGTAGGTAAACATAACGTAGGTAAATTAGTTTAAGAATACGTACATCCATAACAACTTTAATAGGCTGCTGTCCATGAAAGGCGAGGTAGTAAACTGGAAGTTTCTGGAAGTCGTCAGCGAAGGAGTGAAAGTTGTGAAGGTTCTGTTCCAGCGGCACGCCCGCGAACTGCTGCAGCATGGTGCGCGCCAGACGAGAGTTGCGGATCTCGAAGCTGCCCCATAGAGTGCTTACCTGCATTATTACATAAAATGTAGTGGTAATTATAACTGCATTTTATTGTTGTCGCAATATGATTTAAGCTCAGTACGTACTCACATACGGTATTACTCGATAGTTTTGCTTCAAGTCAGTAAAACCATTGATCGAGTAATACCGTATGTGAGTACTGAGCTTTACAGACGCGACAGGATTTAATTTTAATAATAATACAAAAAAAAGAAACAAAATGTGTTCTGTGGCGTAGCGGGCGTAGGTCTGCCTGCGACGAAGAAGGTGGTTCGATTCCCGCCTCGGAACAAAAATTTGAACGATCTGCAGATATTTGTTCCGGCGCGCGGCGTCTGGTTGTTATAATTAAAAATATCTATGTACCTATATACATAATATATTATATTAAAGATTATCTAGTGCCCGTAACACAAGCTCAGAGCTAATCCAACAATATTTATTTATGGGTGTTATATACATATATATATGTTATGTATTATTATTTGCAGATCATACAAATTGTTGTTCCGAGGCGTGAATCGAACCCGCAACCTCTTGCGTCACAGGCGGACCTTCGCCCGCAGCGCCACAGAGGTCGTCTGATAAATGGACTCACCCCCTGCTGCGCCAGATCCAGCGACATCTCCGCACAGAGCGTGGTCTTGCCGCAGCCGGTGGGGCCCGTGATGACGGTCAGCTCGCCGCGCCGGTGCCCGCCTATCAGCTTCGTGAGCGCGGGGAAACGACGCCATTTTACTCCGCGAACCTGTCACAACGTAGTTACCTATAGTAGTACCTACTTGTTAGTTTAGTCAGACAATGTCGCAAAATTACAGACAATGAAGAATAATAAACTTTAACATTATTACACATTCTTATAATCTATATTAATAATTTCGTCATTTCGGGGTACGATAGATTCGATCGAAACCTTATTAGAATAACGAAACATAACAAAATATTGATTTTTAGTCGACAACATAAATATCTGCAAAATTCGGATTCATCTAGTTGTTTAATAATTAACGGCTTTCTAGGGGCTTTTCGGCGAAAGTTTCTATTTATGTATACTTTAGCCGTTGGTTTTCAAATAAACAAAATAAAAAATAATAGTTATTAGAAATTCAAGACCGCAGTCGCAGTCACACGCGGTTTCGATCGTGTCTGAACTTAATTTTCTAACTTTCTCGGAAGCTTAAAGTCAGACGGTTGCAGTTACCTTATCAATGTTGGTTAGTTCAGCGTAGACATCGTCTCTGAGCGCCGCGAACGTGGTGATGGAGCGGTGCGAGGCTGGCTTCGCGTCCGACACGAGGCTCTTGAGGGAGAGCCGCGCGTCCGCTGCCTCGGTGGCGGTCACTAGCCCGTCTGTTGGTCTAAGGGTTAATCATGATCTAAACAATTTAACATTATATTTCATCATCATCATCATGTCAGCCGTTGGACGCCCACTGCTGGACATAGGCCTCTCTTAATTATCTCCATCATTTATTGCGGTTGGACGCGACCTACATCTACCGCGAGCCAACCGCTTTCACTAGATCATCTGTCCACCTTGTTGGTGAACGTCCGACGCTGCGCTTGCCGTTCCGTGGTCTCCACTCAAGAACTTTTTGCACCCATCGGCCATCTGTTCTCCCTGCTATAAGGCCCGCCCATTGCCATCTCAAAAAGCTAATCCGCTGGGCTATGTCGGTGACCCTCGTTCTTCTACGTATGTATCTCCTCATTTCTGATTCGATCCCGTAGAGAAACCCCGATTATATTTACTACCAACGAAAGAAATTAATTAGTACTTGATTTGGATTATAAAATCACAAAAAATTACGAAATTAATACAAACTTAATCACCTTACAAAACGGCATCTCTCCTCTCCAAGCTTGTCGGCTACAGCGCGCATGTTGTCCCAGTCCCCCCATAGACACAGCTTCTGGTAGCCTTCGAGAGTTGGCAAGACTATGGGGGGAAGACTGCAATTGCTGAGCCATACTAATGCTCCTGGTGACAATATTTTTTGACTCATTATTTTTGCTGGGTGAAGCTATGAATCAACTGCCAACCAGCCATTATCTGCCCACCTCATAGAGTTATACAATATAACAGTCATGAATAGATTATTAATAAAAACAAGACATTATAAATCCCCTGCCAATGAACGAAAATTTTGAAACTAAACACATAAAAATTAAATAACTTACCAGGTACTTTCTCAGCAGCTAAACTCAGCACATCTTGTATATTTGGTACAATCACAGCCTGGTCACTCCGCCCCGATTTAGGTGCTTTACAATAGAACAGTCCCGCTTTATGTAGACCATGATTCTCTGCTTCTTCTTCTTTCCCAGCATGCACCTTCCGGTATCCTACTACTTTTTCTAAGGAGTTTTTAAGGGGGAAATATAATACTGTGCGGTCTGAGGATACTCTTACGTCAGCTAATGTTTTTGGTGCTTCATTATGGAACTGTAAACATAATGCATTTTTATTAAGCCTATTTGATCCTAGATACACTTGATATCAATTTTAATCCTAATAGTTATTAGATTTATAGTTGTAATACTAAACATAGGTTATAATTATAAGATATAAAGAAAGTTTACTTACTGGAAATTCGAATAGCCTAAATAAATCTATAACTTCAACTTCATTTAGATTTTCTACTGAGGTAGTTTCATTCACAATTATTTGCCAGTCTTCATTAAACTTTTTGGTTTTCTTTGTGCAGTTTTCTATAAATTCTTTTATGGAAGGCTCAACTCTCGCTTTCTTCACAAGCCTCTCTAGTATGCTCCACTCTCCATGTATATTGCATTTCGGACATAAGAAGTAACCTGTAACAGAGGAAAACATCTCCATCAATGTGCCATTGTTTACATTTATTAGGTTATGTTTATTGTGTACTTACCAGTGGTTTTATTAACGTAAACTTTACTATCTGAAGGTTTTTGATCTTCAGAACAAATTGAACACTTTGTAGAAATAGACGTGAAGCCTTCTTGCACCGCAAAGCCCTTTTGTCGAAGAGCCTTTCTAATATCGACCACGGTAATTTTAGGGATATCAACTCCTACATTTTGTATGTTTCTTTGAGAACATTCACATTTGTAAAAGTTTAAAAATGGCTTGAGTGAAATTTGTCTTTTAAATCTAATGGATGTAAGCATTTTATCTTAAATTTTAAATAAATTGAGATCAAAACAAAGCATCGAAAAAATGTAAACATAACCTCAAAAGTAGGTATTGGTTGTTGTCACAGTTGACAACTGACATGACAGTAATAAAATAAATATAGGACAATGAAATAACCGTAAAACTAAAGGCTAGGTCACCTGCATCACGTTATTGTCTAGAATACCCTAATTCTATATGTATTTCTCCAAAGCCTGCCCAGCAACGCTTTGGTATGATGATCCATGATTCTTCATTGGGCGCTATTTTTTTTCACTTATTTCATATTCCGTGGTACAAGTATAGGAACCCTAATAGCAAAATTAAGTCCTCAAAAAGTAAAAATTAAATCAATAAAACAATAAGTAGCTATTTAATACCAGTCCTTGTAATCAATAAATATGTTCAAAATTAAAATAATGATAACAAATGATGTCCTAAAACTATATTGAGGTCCTAGTCAAAATAATTACCTACATACAAAGGTATGTACCATAATAATTGTAAATTAGATTCGACACTAATATAATGGAATACACTATATCTCCAGTGGAATATTCCATCTAGCTAGACTTTTAGAAGAAACTAGTGGTAGGTACTAATCTAATAAGCCTAGACAGAGCTAGAGGATATCACTAATGAAATAATACCAGAGATATAAATACATAAACAGGCAATATTATTTACAAAAACGTTGATTCTGTAGACAGTCTGACAAATATATCAGTCAAATTATCAACTCATAAGTTCTGACTACATTTCTATCTCATTGGTCAAATTTTAAACAATATATGCGAAAACTTATGTTTTTATCTTAATGCGAACTTCGCATTCATTCGCCATATTTATAGCTTAGTCAATTAATAAGTACATAAACGCAATATAAGAACTAATACAATATGGATTTATATAAAAAATATGCATATCTACATTTTACTTACACATGGAATATTATATAATTGCTAGAAATTTCCTATAAGTCCCTTAGAATTGTGTTTATTTTGATTTTATATGATTTTTGTATCCATCTATATGAAACGAAAAATATTGTAAAAGGCGAAGATTACAAATTGAATAGCAGATCAAGCTTGAATTCTCTACACTACAGCCACACTTTAAAGAAACTATTATACAATAATCATAACAAAAATAACCCGCATCACCACACAACAGAGCAACTATTCTAGGTCTTGGGGTATTTGGTCATGCAGCACATTAATACTAATTACGCAGATACTGCTGCTGTTGCTTGTGCTGCATGAGCATCTGGTCATCTGGTACTGCTGGCTTTGCGGCTGAGAGCCATTATGGGGTTTGGTCACGCAGTATTAGGTAGTTATCATGCAGCTAGTAGGGCAGATACTGCTGTTGCTAGTGCTGCATGTGCCTGGTCATCTGGTACTGCTGGCTTTGCGGCTGAGAACCATTATGAGGACCATTTGGTCACGCACTAATGGGAAGTTATTATGAAGCTAGTAAGGCGAATACTGCTGCCGCTGCTTGTGCTGCATGAGCATCAAGTCATCTGGTACTGCTGGCTTTGCGGCTGAGAGCCATTATGGGGTTTGGTCACGCATTAATGTGTAGTTATTTTGCAGCTAGTAGGGCGCATCCTACTGCAGTTGCTTGTGGCTGCATGAGCATCTGGTCATCTGGTACTGCTGGTTTGGTCACGCAGTAATGTGTAGTTATTCTGCAGCTAGTAGGGCGGGTACTGCTGCCGCTGCATGTGCTGCACCATGGGCCCCTGCTGCTGCTGCTGCATGAGCATCTGGTGTCGCATGCGCTGCTGCGTCATCTGGTACTGCTGGCTTTGCGGCTGAGAGCCATTATGGGGTTTGGTCACGCAGTAATGGGTAGTTATTATGCAGCTAGTAGGGCGGATACTGCTGGCGCTGCATGTGCTGCACCATGGGCCCCTGCTGCTGCTGCTGCATGAGCATCTGGTGTCGCATGCGCTGCTGCGTCATCTGGTACTGCTGGCTCTGCGGCTGCATGGCGCGCGGGCCCTGCGGGTAGGGCGGCGCGGGGCCCGACATCGCGCCCATCGTCACGTTCGGCGCTTGCTGGAACAGTTTTAGGATACAATAAAATATACTTTATTGCTCACAAAAACAAAAAAAAAACATTACAAAAATATAGGAACATATAAGTGTTACAATGGGCGGCCTTATCACTAAGGATTTTTTTGAAAAATAAATATTCTGGATATACAAGTAAACTTTAAAGATTTAATGTTATCAATAAAAATCCTCATGAGAATTTTAAATGTCATTACTCCCAAATCGGCCTTAATAAGCTATTGAGATTTTCATCATCATCATAATCCGCAGCCCGACTTCATCCACTGCTTGGTTCTATTTTGAGTTGCATTTGACTTTTGCATTGCTATATACATAATTGACTCCTAAACTGACTCATTCCTATTCCTTATTTGAAATGTTAACAAATTCACTGCCTATAAGCTTTATCAGCGTCATTGGCACTGATCATTAGACTATAATGAATATGGTTGTTTATGACTATACCTGCATATACGCGGGGCGCGCGTTTTGTCTCTGCTGCGCTTGTAGGTAGGCCTCTTGACTAGCTCGTCCAGGCATCATGTTCTACAAACGAAATGTGTCCATTATAAAAACAACCATTTAAAAATAACAGACCCTTACAATCTTTCTTGGTCTATTTAAAACTGAGATAGCATGAAAATGTCTGTTATTTTCAGGCAAAAATGGACTATAAACGGCGAACTGTTCCCATGCGCTGTAATAGCTCAAATTCTTGAATAAGTATCGCTTCAGTTTTATCGACCAAGCCCTGCCATATTATCAGAATCGTTAATGAACATTTAGGTATAGAGTACCTGTATTACGAGTACAATCCCCAGTCAAAAGAATCCAATTGAGAGCCTCCAAAGTTCCAAACTTAAACTGTCAAAAAAGGTCGCTTTTAAAAAAAAAATTGTAGTAAAATCTTTATATGTTTAAATTAACTTACCTGTTGGAATGACTGCTGTCCCGGGAACCCTCCCATCGAACTAGCCCCCTGAGGCCCCATAGAACCGCCCTGGGAGCTCATCCCCATAGCGCCACCCTGGCCCATCTGCCCCATCTGGCTCATCGGCTGGCCCATCTGCCCCATGCCCTGGCCCATCTGGCCCATGCCCTGGCCCATCTGCCCGGATTGGCCGACGCCCTGGCTCATTTGGCCAACGTTTTGCGTTAGCCCGCCTTGGGACATTGGGTTCACTTGTTGACCCATTTGGTTCACGCTTTGGCCCATTCCCTGGAAATTTTAATATAAATTTAGCCTATGTGTAAACTGAAATTTTATTGGAAAGTGTGTTTGTTGTGTATTGCTTTCAGTTCTTTACATCTATGCAATTCAGTAACATTAAAACATTTATAAATACCATTGACTAATTAGAAAATGGTATGGGAAAAATTGCAAGATCTTGTAATGTTTCCCATACCATTTTCTAATAATCTAGAAAACTTAAGTAAGACAATCACAATAAAATAATTATAATAAACATAAAGTTTTACCAACCTGGTTGATCATCTGCTGCTGTCCGCCCTGCATCATCTGCTGTCCGTAGCCGTACTGCTGCTGCATGCCTCCGTACTGGCTCTGGAACATCTGCCCGCCCATATTGCCCATCTGTCCCCCGGTCATCTGCCCCCCGGCCATTTGCCCGCCACCCATTTGTCCGCCGGCCATCTGCCCGGCTCCCATTTGCCCGCCGGCCATCTGCCCCGCACCCATTTGTCCGGCGCCCATCTGGTTGCTGATTTGGACGCCGCCCATCTGACCCATTGGACCCATTCCGCCCATGCCACCCATTGGGTTCATTTGTCTGTAATAATAAGATTATTTTGTTTAAACTTTACAGTAATGCAATGCAGAATTTCGGTGACCACTAAAATTATTAACATAAATATTGCTGGAAAATTCTACAACAACATCTAGTGGTAAGCTCGAAGCTCGTGATTTCTGATAATATACATTGATAGATATTGATAGATTTTTTATTATACATTACCTATATAAAAATATCTGCAGATCTTACAAAAAAAAAATCCGAGGCGGGAATCGTACCCGCAACATTCTGCGTCGCAGACAGACCTTTGCCTGCTGTGCACAGAGGTGGTCGTCATAGGATTATGTTATGGTGTTGTTGAAGGTTTTTATAATGTTTGGAAAGTCGCATAGGCATTAATGTTACTGTAATTATAGAAGAGCACTATGATAGTATTCTAATCGGAATTTGCTATTGATATAATACAATATACTGACTGTTGCATGTTCCCCATCTGGTTGGGCTGCATCTGGCGCATGGCTTGCCGCGGGAAGGGCGCGCGGTGCGGCGCGCCGGGGTACCCCGTGCTCTGCTGCTGTACAAACAAATTACATACTTACAAACATTCTAATACTAATATAATAAAAAAAAAGTGTAGCACTCGGAAACCGCCGCAGTAAAGCTATTGCATAGCATTTCTATCAGAGGGTGTTAGATAATTTGGGTTACGGAATTTCTGGACTCGGTCTCCACGCTCAAGACCCGCAATAGAAGCTATGGAATAGCTCAAAAACAAATAAAATGACGACTTCATTATATTTGTCGTTCGATTTTGAACTAAGCGGTCACTCTTTTAAACCGAATTAAATTTAGACACCACTCTCGTCTCTCGTTTTCACACACCGTAGAACAAGAACACAAATACAAGATTGGTTAGCGCAATAGCGCAACCAGGGTTAAACTGGGTGGCGTGGGTTCGACTCCCACTCGAGGATCAAGGTTACATTGTGATCTTGTAATTTTTCACATACGATCTTTATATATAAAAGAAAGTCGTGTTAGTTACACCATTTATAACTCAAGAACGGCCGAACCGATTTGGCTTAAAATTGGTGGAGAGGTATCATAGAATCAGGGGAAGGACATAGGATACTTTGTAGAGCAGAAAAATATTAAAACGCGCGCGAAGCCGCGGGCGGAACGCTAGTTTTCTTATAAGTTAGTAAACTTAAGTGAGAGTAAATCACTATAAAATAAATATAAGTAACAACTAAGTGGTTTCATACCTGTTGCATCTGCGTCATCTGGTTGCCGAATGTGGGCACGCGCTGACGCAGCATCTGCGTGAGCGCCTGCTTCGACTGAGAGTTGGAGGGCGGGGGCGCCACGCCGCGCGGACTCACCCCTGTACACAAACAAACAAACAAACATGCCGTCACTATCTGTACATCAACCTAAAGATTGTAAGGTTTTGTCATTTATTTCCATAAAATCCTAAAGATAACTTG
The DNA here is from genome assembly GCA_963691955.1 of Chloroclystis v-ata. Taxonomy (NCBI): domain Eukaryota; kingdom Metazoa; phylum Arthropoda; class Insecta; order Lepidoptera; family Geometridae; genus Chloroclystis; species Chloroclystis v-ata. The sequence continues at coordinate 13,589,775 of OY829905.1, forward strand.
GCCAAGTCAATAAATACAATACATTATATATTTTGTATATGGATCTTGTGTCTGGAAATAAATAATTTATTATTATTATCAAAATTAAATAAAAGACAGGTAACCTGATAAACTATTATAGTCGTAATACTCATTTACAGGTATAAATATTATACGTCAATTACAGAATAGTGAATGTAAAATATGTCAATACCTGTGTATCTTTTTGATATACACCTGAACCTAAAGGAGCCTAAAAGTGTGTCCCCAAAAGGGGTAATAAGGACACAAGATTACTTTGAACGAAAGAAAACATTAATATCTCCATGGGAACTCTTACCTTGTGGATTGTAATAGTTCTGTCCGGGCGGCGGGTACCACTGCTGCGGCTGCTGCATGAACTGCGGCTGCTGCGGCTGCTGCTGAGCCATGCCCACGCCCACGCCCACGCCCACACCATTCGTCTGTGCAACGGACTAGAGTTAACCAACAAGCTCAATACTGTTGTGTATTGTTGGACTGTTGTGTATGAGTCCGACGAACAATAATAATATTGTGTATTTAAATATTTTTGGACAATTCACACATCATCTTAACCCGTGGTAAGCGTGTGTTACGGGTGCTAGATATCGATGTACTTAATAGAACGTACAAAGATGTTTTTTTATAAATCAGAAAATATATATCTATAGGTGTTGGTTGCTGTGTGAATTATCCAACAATATTTAATTTATCTTTTTGATTTTTTTTCAACATCTTGCCCCATGATAAGCTCTAAGCTTGTGTTGCGGATGCTATATTTCTGATATACTTAATTAAATAGATAGTTATGTACTTACGGGTGTGGTTGGCTTTGGTTTCTTCATGCCCTTGCAGGCGGCCTGGCGCGCGCGCTTGCCGGCGCCCGTGGGGCTCGAGTCCAGGCTACCAGGCTCCTACACACAATAACAGCATTATAATCATCACAAAGGTTGCCTGGTAGAGATCAATAAGGCGGCTTTAGTTAAATATATGAGTAAAATCCATGTCAGTGATTCAGAATTCATTATAATCCAAGCAATACGGTTGCCTGGAAGAGATCGCTCACAGCGATAAGGCCGCCCCTTGTTCTTGAAAGTTTAAGATAGCATCAAGTTTTTTTTGTAACTCTGTTTTTATTATAATTAAGTTCAATAAAGTGTTAATTCATTCATTAATTCAATGTCATGCAATTAACTATTCATATTTTAGCAATTAAAAAAAGTCAAATAATAATCATTTGACATAAAAGTGCAATACAGAACAGTGTTTATAAACGTATTTCAAGAGCCAGTGGCTTCTCCTGTTTGACTTAAAGAAATACAATTGAAGTCAGATATTATACCTGTTTAATGTCAGCGGTTTCTAAATCCTCCTGTGGCAGCGGCAGCGGCTCCAGGAAGTAACTTAGCGGCTTCACTAAGCTATGCGTGTGGTACTTCAATAACCTGTAACAAACAATTTTATTAATACCAATATCGATATAAATTGGCTCGCGGTGGATGCCTGCATCATTGGTGGACGTCCAACGCTGCATATATGATCTGTGGTCTCCACTCGAGAACCTTTCGGCCCCATCGGCCAGCTGTTCTCCTCGCTATATGGCCACCCATTGGCTCTTCAAAGAGCGAATCCGTTAGGCTATGTCGGTGACCCGCGTTCTTCAACGAATCTCCTCATTTCTGATTCGATCCCGTAGAGAAAACTCTTATATTGATTGTATTAGGATAAAACTAAATCTTAACAGTCTTTTCTCACCAACATTCCAATAATCAATATTTACATGAAAACTTAAAAACTACAAAAACGTATGCGTAATGGGCGGTCTTATTGCTTAAAGCAATTTCTTTCAGACAACCTGAGGATGGAAAGAAAAACTGCAGAATGTAACTGGACGGTGGTGTTAAAATTAGAATGTATATAAAATACATCTATAAACCTACAACTAATACAAAAAAAAGAGATATAACACGCAAAATATATACTATAATATATTAATCAAGATTGAACGGTACATACCTATGTGCATTCTCGTACGTGAGCGGTTTCCTCTCTATCTTGGTGGCGGCGAACCACGCCCAGGAGAGCGGCGCGGGGTTGCGCCCGCCCTCCATCAGCTCCCAGCTCGACACGCGCTGCTTGTCCGTCAGACGTAGACCCTGCAAACGTGATCGTATTCTTATTTTTGTTCGAAAAAATACAGTTGTTATATCTTAAAAAGTAATCCATTTCAAAACAACGATGAATAACATACAGTTCATTTTATAAAATTTCGACGTTTCGACCACAACAAGAACAGTCTTCTTCTTGTAGCAGTGAGTAATTCCCGTTTTATAAAATGAATAGTATAACTCACGAAAATTTTGAAAGTAACATACAGTTGTAATTTTTATACACAAATCAACTTCAAACCAACGTTTAGACAAAGTCGGAGACAGCGGATAGAGCAATGTCAGGGTACTGTCCGACTTTCCATTTATTACAATATATAACTTTTTAAACTATCATGGTTTTTAACTAAACGCCGTTTCATGTTCAAATATATATTACAATATAGTTAGGAAAAAGGGTTTAACTTTCAATTTGATTAGGAGCATTTTGATACTTAATGAATCAATAATGTACAGATACGGATAATTGAATTCCCAAGTATTATAAAAATAAAATGTAACGTTAGCCATACCTGTTTCTTGTCAATATCGAATCCAGATATCTTGTTTCCCTTTTGATCCATCATACATCCCAGCGGCTCACACGCTATCACCTGTGGAAAAAGTAAAATAAATTAAGCATGGGAATAATTGACAGTCCGCTTGAATTACTTCGCCCTTATGTTAAGAACCGATTAGAACAATATAGTTTTTAACTGTTTTGTTTTTTTTGCTATCGTTAATCACAGTCGGACCCCCCCCGTCACAAATCATTATTACTTACGTTCCCACTGCTGGGACACACGGACTGATATCATGACGAGAGATTAGGCATTAATAATTAATCACGCTGGCCAAGGTACGTGTTTGGGAATGTCCTTTGACCATCGCTTTTTATTATAATGAATTATGTGGTGTGCCTTTTCCTTTTCATTATTTAACTAATAATTACTGTCTAAGATTTGTGTATGGACTATTTTGTTGTTTGAAATATATTTTTTTAATTAACAAGTAACTTACCTCAATAATAGTATTCTTGGACAGCGGAAGCAGCTGCCTGACGCACGTAACAGAGTCCCCCTGTCTATCTCCGATCTCCTTCTTCAACTTCTTCATGAGCGCTTGGAAGTGTTTCCGGTTGTTGTCGTCGCCGCCGTCCGCCAGCGTCGAGTGGATCAGCGTCGCCAGCATGTCGATTAAAGTCGTGAACAGGTTGCTGCGAGACAAACTATATTAATTTATTGTAAACACACTGTCTGTTGCCATATTCGATGCGGTGCGCCCTGAAAATGTTAGATGGTGGAGAAGGAGAAACTAAATCTATGACTGATCAGAAAACTTTGACGATCTCTGTGGCGCAGCGGGCGAAGGTCTGCCTGCGATGAAGGAGGTTGCTGGTTCGATTCCCGCCTCGGAACAAAAATTATATCGATTTGTTGATATTTGTTCCGAGTGTCTGAGTGTTATACAGGGTGTCCCACGCCCATGCCATAAGGAGGGAAAGTTAAATATTATAGATGGAACATTTTACTGAAAGAAGACATTATTTCAATTTAAAAAACAATTTTAACTGCATTTATAGATACAAATAATTACTATTTCACTTTCAAACCTTTCGTCAATAACACTATTCATTTTATAACAACGGGAATAACTCACGTATTTACAAAAGAGCTTAAAACACTCTCGACGTTTCGACCACAACAAGAGCAGTCTTTCTCACTCACACTTACTTGTTGTTATACGCGTCTACGACCTGATGCGCGACCAGCTGCGTGAGTAGCACAGCCCAGTCGGACGTCAGCTGGTACGAGCGCCGTATCGCGTCGAACATGCCCCCGGCGAGAGAGAAGCGCAGCTGTAACGCCTCGGGCGGTACGAGACACATCTATATCACACTCACTTGTTGTTATACGCGTCTACGACCTGATGCGCGACCAGCTGCGTGAGTAGCACAGCCCAGTCGGACGTCAGCTGGTACGAGCGCCGTATCGCGTCGAACATGCCCCCGGCGAGAGAGAAGCGCAGCTGTAACGCCTCGGGCGGTACGAGACACATCTATATCACACTCACTTGTTGTTATACGCGTCTACGACCTGATGCGCGACCAGCTGCGTGAGTAGCACAGCCCAGTCGGACGTCAGCTGGTACGAGCGCCGTATCGCGTCGAACATGCCCCCGGCGAGAGAGAAGCGCAGCTGTAACGCCTCGGGCGCCACCTCGTCCTGCCACGTGTCGTTGCAGGCGGAGCGCTCGTGGTCGCGGGCGTGGGTCAAGTAGTGTTGCAGCTGGGCGTGGATTGAGCTAAGAAGGCTTTCCTGCAAACGTTATAAGTGATTATCAGTACAGCAGCCGTGAACCAACATGGAAACTTTTAATTACTAGGTAGTTCTTAAGTGTGATGATGCCGTTGACGAATAACGATAGAACTGAGAACGATAACATGGAGCGGCTCGTAGGCAAGCATGATTGAAAATATGCTTCGAAGATAGCACCAGAAGAGCACAACATCCTCCAATATAAGGCAGCTTGTGAGCGACTCCACTTGGACTCAAATATTTAAATTTGGAACTTGTTTACCCTTTAATTGCCCTTGAAGATACCTTCTGATCGTCCTGATGCCGCAGACACGTGAGCACGAGGGAGAGTAACGGCTCGTTGGCGAGTCTGACGGCGCTGCCGCCGCCGCAGTTGCAGCCGCCGGGGCAGCCGCCGCCGCTGACTCCGCGCTTACCGCCGCTGCCAGCACCTGATGACCTAACGACACCAAACACTTATTGATAAGCAAATAAATGTTTAATTTGAAAAAAAAAAAAATTAACATTATTTAAGCAAGGCAGTAGAGATCAGATTAAAATTTTCGTGTCAATATTGATAAAAAAAGCATATTACGCTAGAAACTAAAACAGACATTGTGGTGGTTAAAGAAAGATTATAGGTAGTATAGGTACAATATGACTAAACGATCAGCGTGAAGAAAGATTTCTAGAATAAGACAAGAGTATTCTCTTGTCTACTATTATACTAGAAATCTGGCTTCGTCTACAGTTAAAGTCACACTGTATTGTAAAGGTAAAGGTTCACATACTTTAAAACATTTAAATAAATACAAAACATACCCTTTGTAGGAAGGACTCTGATGGCTCTTGCAGTCGCGATGGGATCCGCCGCCGCCGCCGCTGCCGCTGTTGCAACTGCCGCTGCATCCGGATCCCCAGCCGCTTTCCAATATCTGACAAATGTAACGCCTTAGCACCATAGCTCAATTAGGGATCAAAATAGGACCGCAATAGAAACCAACATAGTGAAAACACAGGGTTCAATGAAATCATTAAAAAATTGTTCGTCATACATATAGTTTGGCTTGTCACGCGGTTAACTACTAACCGAGTGACGAGTGAAACTATGCGACCATTACCTAACCCCATATTACCTTACTAAATTAGAATAAAATGTTATTTGGATTAAGTACATGAATTTGTGGCATATTTGATATTTTATGGCAACAGTTTCTATTTGGACTATCTTTCTAGACTAGAGCATGACTACCGATTGAGTGATTTCGTTTACCTGCCTCGCTTGTTTGATCACACTTGCACCACATCCAGAATTGACCACCAACGGAGCCAGTCAGTTTAAATGGAGCATTTCTTTTCCGCCAATTTACTCACCATAACCGCTTGAGTTTGTCCTTTCTTCGGTAACAGCTGTTAAATGGACTAACGTTTTAGTGTTTTCTCTTACCTGTCCGGCTTGTTTGAGCACTCTCCCTTGCACCGGGTCCGGTAGCTTGGCCACCAACGGAGCGACCAACCACACTGACTGCGACCATTTGCTCGTGCTCACCACGCCTCGGTCTGTGCCCATTCTATAGTAAAAAAGAAAGAAAATAAAAATATTTTTAGTAGAGAAGTATAACATTAATTCATATAGCAAAGTGTCATTTATTATTGGGTTGAACCACCAATTGATAAAGATCTTGCTTATATTTTTATTAAGTCTACATGTGAGAATGCAATTTTCTATTTTGAACAAGGAACGTGGCCTTGTTTGGAGACTCCTTTTTCCGCAATAAGACTCAAAGTTGCTCTTTGTGCGTGGTCAACGAACGTGGCAATGTCCTAAGCATTATGGACACACACTTTATCAGGTAGAGTGCGCGCCACCACTCAAGTCCGTTAGACGTGGCGCTGCTTGCCTAGATATTAACGTTTCTAATACTGTAGTTCTCACAATCACCGTGAGACTTCAGTGGTAGCGCGCACTCTAACCTAACCTAACCTAATAAGTCTATAATCTATACTTAATATTATAATTCTAAAGAGTTTGTTTGATTGTTTGTTTGTTTGAACGCACTAATCACAGGAACCGCTGGTCCGATTTAAAAAATTCTTTCAATGTTGGATAGTCCATTTATCGAGGAAGGTTATAGGCACAAAGCATAAAAGCATAAAAGCAAGCGAAGCTGTTGGCGGTCGGCTAGTTTCTAATAAGTGACCTGTCTTTATCGGGTGGCGGCGGCGCGGGCTGCTGGAACACGTTGATGACGGCGCGCGCCACCATGTCGAGCCACGCGCTGAGCTCCGAGGAAGGGTTCGCGAACTGTTTGAACATCAGCTGCAGGTCCATCCAAGACATACGCAGCGACCATTGTTCTAAGTTCTGAAATAACATAATAATAATAATAAAATGTTATATATATAAGGGGAAAATGTTATTATATTTACGGTGGATGCAAGTTGCATTCGACCGGAATAAATGGAAGTCATATGTCCAGTAGTGGACGTCCAATGGCTGAAATGATGATAACGATGATTTATATGGGCTGTGGAATTTGTTAATAGTTTTTGGCCCCTGGTAATTCTTTATACCTTCTGAATCAAGAAAACACATTAACATGAGAGGGATAATGTTAGTTTTTCTGATTTTGATAGCGGCGACAAAGTTTGCCACAGTGTTCTTTTTACGAACCTCCAAAAGCCTTGTGATCATTGTCTTCTGATCCAAATCGGGATGCGTGTGACTTGCTGAATCAGGGTAGCAGATCATATGGAGCAACCTAAACGGAAAATACGCACAGATAAATCTTTGTTACAACATAAATACAGATCAAATATTGTAAATGTTTATGAAACATTAAATCAGGTAGTTTCAGGACCAAATAAAATAATGAAGTATATAAGAGCTTTACAATTTAATTGAATGTCTTTGAATGCATCCGTATAGAGAAAAAGATAAAGAGAAATAAGTTAAACATACCTTTGTGCCTGTTTATGTGTTATCATCGTATCTAACAACATATCATTTTGGTAAAGTTCATCAGGATTCTGTAGGCACTTCTGCAAAACCCATTCCTCAGAGCATATCTCTGCAAGGACCTTTCTAGCTAACGAAGACAAAGATTGCGACGAATCGAGTAACGTGGAACCCACACCTCCGCTTCCCCTGAAAATTACCGATAAATTCAAAGATAATTAATCAAGTAATACAATGGGTTACTGCCCTTTTAAGGTTCATAAAACACCAAGTGACAATTGCAATTTATCTGGTTTAGATTTATATAGATTTGAATAGATTGGTTCTTAGAATAAGAAATAAATAAATAAAATAATAAATAAAATTGGTTTATTACGGACAACTTAATCCGATATAATAGAAATACGCGTGTCGAATATTTTATTATTAAACACGGTGTATTAGAATATGAAATGTTTTTATGAAATGCTTAAGTGAATTTTTAATTCAGTTGAATAATTAGACTATCCAAACTTTAGTGACTATGGAATAATGGCCATTCATATGAGTAGAAGACTCAAAATTGTAAATAATATATCAAGCTCAAATTGGTACAGCTAAGGTTTTTTGTTAATCCATGAAATTATTTATGTTTTTGAACGTTAGAGGTGTTTTCAGTAACTTTAGTACAAGTTAACATTAGCTAAATACCTGAAACGTTTCATTACTTATAATTAGGATATTCTCCAAAATTTACTATTAAATCAACAATGTTAACTCGTATTAAACTCACTGTTTTACGGATATAGCTGAAACATCGAATTAGAAAGTGTGTAGAAATAAATAAATCACATTTAGGACATTAAACATCGATCGACAAAGAAAGGTTACAGGAAAAACACATGGTAAGCAATATTTACACTATACAATTATAACCACTGAAAAATAGACTTTAAGGTCGTGGAGTAGGGTCTATTCTATTGTTAATCACATTTAATTCTAGCTCAGGTTTAGTAAGAAAATGAGTGTGGCGTAATACTCATTATTCAGTTGTGTGTGTGTGCGGTCTATTCACACAGAGAGACACAGACAGTGATACAATACAAACTGAAAGACCAATGACGTGGATCATGAGGGAAAGCAAAGCGTGATATGACACCCCATCGATATAATTTATAATAAATCCGTGATGTAATGGATAAATTAGTACTTCCATTTCAGTAGTTTTACGAAATCCAAAATGGCGGACTGTTTAAGGTAACCTCATTGTTTTTTTGTTAAAATAGTGATTACTCCTCCATTTCAGATTTTTACGATAGAAAGTGATTTTTAGTCTATACAAGTGTTTTAGTTTTTAGAATATTTTTTGGTGCAAAATGGAAGTACAAATGCAATAGCACATACAAAATGAGAGGGATGGAAGATGTGCAAACAAGGTAACTCAATAAAATAAACAAACCTAGGAGTTCTATGGCCCCCACTCTCAGATTCTACGATCCTAAGAATAGAAAACACATATGGAATCAATATCCGTACATTGATAGTGTAAAAGTATAACTGTTATGAATAATTTTATTTATATATTACATTCTAATGGTCAAGTTAAAATTTTAATAAAATAATATCGCATGAATATATAACTTTTGACATTGACACAACATTTTTACATAGGTAGGTAGTTTTAGTTTTTTTTATCACTTTCCTTAAAAGTGTATTACGTTTGTTAACAAAACGAATAAATAAATAAAAAAAGTAATGGGTGTCTATGAAAATGAATTTAAGGGTCCTTCGCATTAATAAGTTTTTCACTTTTGTAAAATAATTTATTTAAAATGTACTATCGTCATTTCGCCATATTGATGTTAGACTTGTGCTACCTACACCAATGTATGTCTTCTTCTTCTTGGTTAATGGCGTCCGTGAGTGGCAATTTCGACGATCATAGTTAAATAAATAAGAGCTGTAAGTTCAAAATTAATAAATCCGTATATTAATTATTATTGGAGAGAAACTAAACAGGAATTATTTTGTGCTATATCAAAAATGACAAATAATAAATTGACATTTGACATAAGTTAAAATTGTGTATAAATATTTCTTTGCCCTAAGTCTACAAGTATCAAGTCATCATATGCAAGTATCAAAGTGGTAAGGCAAGTTACTCACGTGATGTGGTCCAATTGTGCGTCTGTGGGCACGGTGTCACTGGTGCCTAGAATATGTGACAGTTCGCAGGACTTCTTGCCGCCGGGTTTACCGCCGTCGCGAGCTGTCGAGTCTCCAACCACTGTAACATCATCATTATTGTAGCATACGTATATTAAGACAAACGCATACCAAGTGATAAATATACACAAAAAAAATATTTTACAATAAAGGCTTATAATTAGTGATATATAGAGAAATTTGGTAAATAAACATTTGGAGTTCTTGGACACAGGATAGGCTATATTAATTCTCACGTATTAACTAAGGAGTGTACAAACACTATCGACGTTTCGACCCTACAAGAGCAGTCTTTTTCACCCGTTTGAGTAAGAACCGCGCGCGCGAGCAGAGAGGAGACGGAGCACGGCGGGACGCCCACTCCTCGTGAAAAAGACTGCCCTTGTCGTGGTCGAAACGTCGAGTGTTTACACTTCTTAGTTAATACGTGAGTAATTCCCGTTGTTACAAAATCAATAGTGTAACTTACGAAAATTTTAAAAGTGAAATACATATATTCATTCTTGCTCCAGTTATGAGTCGCGGGCACCGCTAGTTATTATAGTGTAATGTGTAGTCCACTTACTTAGTATGGCTTTGAGCGTGGCCAGCGTGGGCGCGAAGCCAATGTTCTTGTGTGCGGCGGCCAGCAGGTGGCGGTCGCAGGACAGCCGCACGCCGGCCGCCGCGCCGCCCGGCCCCGGCGACGTCGACACCGAGTACAGCCCTGTACACAAACACTATCTATATTAAGCTGCTGGGTATAGATGTCACATAATTTTTTCCCGGCTTCTCAATTCAAATATATTTATTTAGTACAAATTTTTAGTTAACAGAGTTACAGAATCAGCGCCCTCTCCCAAGAAGTGGATTATATTAAATTTATGGTCAAAATTAAGGTTTATAAAATGATAAAAGGTTTACTTTATTGGAACGCGTTTACTTTAGTTGGACGCGCTGCAGCTCCGCGCCCCGATATAATACTTGGGCGCGCGCCGCCGCTCCGCTATGCTGGCTGTCCCTAGTTGTAGGACCAACCTACTTAAGTTGCCCCCCTCCCTTAACTTTAATGATTTCTTATCATAGTTTTGATTTTTTACTATATTCTGCTATGGCTTTGCAAAGGTTGATTTTCCGCGCAAAAAGTAGCCTATAGGTTATAACTGCTAGGAGCTATTTGATACCCGGCTGAGGGTTGTCCACAGTCTTAAAAAGCCGGAGCAGCAGGTGGCAGGTGAGGCGGGCGCCGGTGTCCGGCGAGGGCGCGTTGGCCGGCGCGCCGCTGGCGCCGCCGCTGCCGCACGCCTTTAACAGCGAAGGCAACGCAGCGTGACGGACGAAATCCTCGAGCGAGAAGCAATGTCGTGCTGGAACAGGAATAATTCAATTAAATTCAAATCAATTTATTTCAGAGTACATTAATTATAATACAAGAATACAAGTTAGAGCGTCCATGTAAAGTAGGTATTAACACACAAAAACTAAATATACAAAAAAATCAATTATTTTAATTAACCAATCTATCGTTTTTAATGAAGGTATCATAATAGAATTGGTGCATTTAGCAAAAATATTTAAATTAATATTGCTGGTAAATACATACAGAACATCAAGCTCCGTGGCTTTTAATAAGTTACTATGATTACTCAAATCAATATCACGATTTGAGGATTTTTCTGTGTAAGAGGTCAGATTAAAGTCGCTACATGCAAACCAGTATACATGTATCGAGAGCCGCGGAAACGTGCAGGTATCTATGGTGCCGGAGGTCAGGGTACAGTGGTAGCTTTATACTGACCAGTATAATCCAGATAATCCAGCGTATCGAGAGCCGCGGTGTCGTACAGGTTTCTATGGTGGTGAAGGTCAGGGTACAGTGGTCGCTACATACCGACTAGTATACAGGTGAAGACAGCCAGCGCATCGTTAGCCGCGGCGTCGTACATGTTTCTATGGTGGAGAAGGTCAGGGTACAATGGTCGCTGTCGCTACATACCGACTAGTATACAGGTGAAGACAGCCAGCGCATCGTGAGCCGCAGCGTCGTGCAGGTCTCTATGGTGCAGGAGGTCAGGGTACAGTGGCGGGTGGGTGGTGTTCGCGGGGTAGTGTTGGGCTCCACACAAGGCCACTAAGGCCCCGAGCCATTCGGCGGCCAAACCGCTGCACCAAGCCGTCATCTCCGCGCATAGAACGCCTAGCTCGTTTACTCTGAAAGTAACGTTATTGTTGAATGACACGAAATCTTCTCTTGATTATATGCTAACTTTATTACTATAATTTTAACGTTTTAGAATTTGCTTATTTAGTTGCGCACGGATCGGCAGTGCATTAGAAATATATCTTAGATTTTTACTCTATCTTTAAAATTAGGATCCAATAAGTAGAACTCACCGATCATTATCGATTTTCACTCTATCTTTAAACTTAGGATCCAAAAAATAAGTCTCACCGATCATTATCGACCTCTCGACAGACGGCGAGCATGGCCGAACAAACGAAGCTATATCTATTGGCCGGAGATTCTGCTACTTGGCGCGCCCACGCTATTTCTATTTTACCTACAAAAATATGCAAAATCGTAAATACACAAGATACAAGTCGATAGACGATTAGTTTTACAAGAGCGGTGTTGTTAGTTACCTCTTCGCGGGTGACTGAAGAATTCGCTTAGGAACTGTGGGTTATACGTGTACTGTGATGGTATTGGCTGTAGTGGAGAGTAGAGCGCTTGTCTGAAAATTAAAATAATAAAACGTGAATCTAAATTTGATACTATCTGCAAAGGAGTATGCATAGAAAAATACTTAATCGTTTAATAAAAAAATACATTGATAAATGTAGACCATGATGCTCTAATCTAAGCTAAGGGTAAGCGCTAGCGAATGTGACGTCACGCAACAGATGTGTCGCTGCCATGAACAGGTCGTGCAGTTTCGCCAAAACAAAATGCTTAGCGGTACCAATATCTTCAGAGTTCATACAACATAACAGCTATGCATAAAGACTGCTAAAATCTATTCATCAGTAATCCAAGCAAACATAACCCTGGTTTTAATGCATACACTTGAAAGTCCTTACTTGATCTTAGGGTAAGCGTTAGCGAACGTGACGTCATGCGGCGCTAAACAGAGATGCGTCGCCGCCTTGTACAGGTCGTGAAGTTGCGCCAGGACACAGCGCTCCGCGGACCCGCAATCTCCGGGATTCACAACGCACTTCACTAGTCGGCATAGCTGCTCGAACACAGCTGACGTTTGTTCCGTGCATACTGAAAAGAGTACATAGACATATTTAAAGATTTTTCCATACAAACTTGCAACCCCTATTTCTCCCCTTAGACCACAGATAACCCCCACTAGATGGTCCATTATAATACTTTTGTTCCGATTCAAACGCACCGAAATTGGAGGAAGGCGCGGGTTGCGGGGACTGGAACAAAGGCGTTGTGATTGGCTATTTCAAGGTCGCACTTAGGTCGCGGGTTGGGAACATTGAACGAATTTGTCGATAATTAATTTCGATGATTCGTTTTAAAATTTCATATTAAAATGAAAATAGCATCATGTATGTAGGTAGATATGTATTTATTTTTGGAATACACAAATCTGTAGAACTTAAAAATTAAAAAATGATATTAGAAAAATTTATCACTAATAATTCATTTTACTGAGTAAGTACTCTATAAACATATTTAAACGGTTTATGGATTACTTATTTATTTTTCCATACAATAATACCGAGAAACCCGCTAATATACGACGTCTATTATTTTTAACGATATCGATTAGAATTTACAACACTAACGTTACACGTGCTTTCGCCGAGAAGGACAACGAATGCAATAAGCGCAATGCGGAAAAGAGACAAGTGAACGTCCTTCGTACGAGTAGCCATTATAAGCTGACCTCTTCACTTGCGTTAGACTATAGAAACGTATATGAAGTTCACGGGTCTGACATTTGGTCGCAACTAAAGCCGTGTTTCGAGGCGGGGCTTTACATATGGTTGGTTTAACCATATGTTTGGCGCGCGGTCCTCGCCTGTTATGAGGTATCTGGTTGGTAATCTGTGCCTTAGACCTATATGTCACTATACTCGAATTCAGGATTCAGGATATTTTATGTACACAATGGTGCTACCATATCAAAAAAAATGTAAGTTTCGAAATGTAAGTTTATAAAAGATTACATCATATTTATAAATACTTATGGTAGGGTTTATTTTCTAATCAATATCCATAGAATAGAAAATTGATATGGTTTTGAACTATTTATAATATTTAATTTAATTTTGTGAACAAAGTTATAAATTGATGAAGAAATAGTAGCAAAAAATATTTTACGACACAGGTATCATCGTAGTAGAATTGGCATAAATCACAGGAGTTCGAAACAATTTATACATTTTGAAATAACGCTATTTTATTTCGTGTTTTTCATTCATCTTTCATCCGTCCAAGTCAAATGTGTTCTTTTATCGTTACTCGTGCAATTGTACGTTGTTTTACTTTTGGACACAGGGAAACAAGGTCCCGACGACGCCACATCCACGGTAGATCTTTTATCTCATAGCTAGATCATCTTAGAATGGACCTACATTTCAGTGTTCTGAAGTAAGTAGTAAGTTTCCTAGGAAATATTTAGTTAACATAAGTATCTAACACACAAGCAAAACCACGCGCCATTACTACTAAGAATGAACCATGGTAAAAAGCTGATGTCCACCCCTGAATTGTCATTATGACAGTGAAATATTATGACATTTCATTGTTTACAAAAAATATCTTGAATCATAAATTCGAGTATAAAGGAAGCCACGGTCCAAATTTTAGGTTTCTACTGTTAGCGGTTACGGCTGTGCGTGCGTCTTATGTCAGTCAGTCAGTGGGAACTTGTCCTTTTATATAATATAGATTGTAGTACTCACATAATAAGCACGAGTGATATCGCCTCAGCGCGCCGACGGTGTACAGCGCCAAAGCGGACGTGTAAGCTCTCGGCGCGGCCAGCCCGCTGCTGGGCGCGCCGCGGCTGATCAGCGCCGCTTCCACCTCCGACAGCTCCTTGAGGATCTACGGATAGATGATTTAAAGTGCTGTCAATCTGATATCTGATCTGATTCAGATGATAATAGTTTCCATTTTATAACAACGGGAATTACTTACGTATTAACTAAGAAGTTTAAACATCCTCCATACACATAGAAGGGGGGGGGGGGGGTTTACACTCTTTAGTTAATACGTGAGTAATTCCCGTTGTTATAAAATGAATAGTGTAACTCACGAAAATTTTGAAAGTGATACTTAATAGTTTGTTTCGTTGGCTCCATATTTCTGCCAAGAATGGATAAACGCAAAATAACGACGTTTTCCCCAAAGACTATTGGTTTATTAAAGGATATTCTGATGCATTTGCGGGATCGGTAGCGCGCAAGTAACATAATAATTTCTGATGCTACAGGCGTCTACAGGCTGTGGTACCCGGTTTCTATCAAGTGGGCCGCATGCATATGCCACCGCTGTAGTATAATCCTGAATCGATTTGACGACGTCTGTGGGGCAGCGGGCAAAGGTCCGCCTGCGACGCAAAAGGTTGCGGGTTCGATTCGCTCAGCGCCTCGCACACCGCGCCTTGCTATGTATACCTGTATGCAGGTCTCGATGAGGCCGTGCACGTTGAGCGCGATCTCCATGAGGTCGAGCGCGAAGGCCACGTGGTCGGGCTGCGGCAGGTAGGTGGCGGCGCCCGCGGCGTACGCGGCCAGCGCCTCGCACACCGCGCCTTGCTATGTATACCTGTATGCAGGTCTCGATGAGGCCGTGCACGTTGAGCGCGATCTCCATGAGGTCGAGCGCGAAGGCCACGTGGTCGGGCTGCGGCAGGTAGGTGGCGGCGCCCGCGGCGTACGCGGCCAGCGCCTCGCACACCGCGCCTTGCTATGTATACCTGTATGCAGGTCTCGATGAGGCCGTGCACGTTGAGCGCGATCTCCATGAGGTCGAGCGCGAAGGCCACGTGGTCGGGCTGCGGCAGGTAGGTGGCGGCGCCCGCGGCGTACGCGGCCAGCGCCTCGCACACCGCGCCGCCCACCGCCCACGACACCGCGCCTTGCTCGTACATAGACATCGACTGGAAATTACATAGTCACATAGACATATTGACATAGACATAAAGACATATGGACATAGACATATAGACATAGACAAATAGACGTAGACATATAGACATAGACATATAGCAATAGACATAGACATATGGACATAGACATATAGACATAGACATATGGACATAGACATATATAGACATAGACAAATAGACGTAGACATATAGACATAGACATATTATACTAAGAGCCCGTGATGGCCAGACCTTCCTTTAATTCACAAGCGTGAAAATTCTTTCATGTGTATGTCTAACATAGGTAAGAATAACCCCCAAACATGAAACCTGGATCGTGGTTCCTTTGGGAGATAACAGGTAAAAGGTTGTTATCTCCCAAAGGAACCGCGATCCAGGTTTCATGTTTGGGGGTTATTCTTACCTATGTTAGACATACACATGAAATAATTTTCACGCTTCAGAATTAAAGGAAGGTCTGGCCATCACAGGCTATTAGTCTATACTAAGAGCCCTGTCTGGCTAGACCTTCCTTTAATTCTGAAGCGTGAAAATTATTTCATGTGTATGTCTAACACAGGTAAGAATAACCCCCAAACATGAAACCTGGATCGTGGTTCCTTTGGGAGATAACAGGTAAAAGGTTGTTATCTCCCAAAGGAACCGCGATCCAGGTTTCATGTTTGGGGGTTATTCTTACCTATGTTAGACATACACATGAAAGAATTTTCACGCTTGTGAATTAAAGGAAGGTCTGGCCATCACAGGCTCTTAGTCTATATAGCAATAGACATAGACATAGACATAGACATATAGACAGACATTTATTTGCTACTCTGAATACAAAACATTTGACACAAAATTAACAAAAACTATAATGAAGGAAATAAAATAATTACAAACACAAAATATAATTCAAGTTAAAAATGCAAATAGGTGTTATATCTATACCTGAAACTTTTGTGTAACAGCTTCAAAGTTGAATTCACTACGAGAATGCTTCTTAATCTTTCCACCTTCAGCGACGTCGATGGAAAACTTTTTGGAAAACAGCTTGCAGATTTCTGTAAAAGATAAAATACTTGGAAGGTCTGCTTATAATTAAATAAAGTAGAAATTTTTCATCGAATCTGCCACTATTTTTCTTGATGAGTTGAAGTATTCTTCATAGTTATCTTCTTCTTTGGAGACGATTGTTTATTTTTAATAAAATGTTGACAGCATTTTTAGCATAAACACTCGACTGTCCTACTTTGGAGAGTAGGAAATGTTGCTGGTTCGCGTCAGGCGTGTGTTCCGCCTCGGCAGGGGGAGAGGGAAATGACGCGAAATTGTCACAGTTTTCTCGAGTAGTTGGGAGTATATTACCTTTGATACATTTCTTAACGGCATGCTTAGCGTCATCTCTAGGCCGCCCTACGCCGTACAGCAGGATATGTCGCTGGTTCGCGTCATGCGGTGTGTGTTCCGCCTCAGCCGGGGGGAGGGGGAAATGCATGGTGTAGTGGTAATGACGCGACACGGCCGCGCTTGTGGTGACGCCTGTGGCGCTGTTCGCTGAGCTTGATGTGCGGATACCTGGGGGGAGATTCTAAATTCAAAAAATCTGGTAAGCGAATAAGGTAGGGATTTTGCGCGTGACGTCACTTTGAAATAAATATCGATTTATATTACGGGTTGTATTCAACGTGACGACGCGCGTTTCTTTTCGTCTAGCGTTTTATTTAAAAGGAGAATAACCATAAGCAAATATCTCCTTTAAATTACATTTTGATCTACAAAATCAAATGCCGTTCCTAAAGACCCTTTTACTTTTGATAATAAAATAATATTTATCATCTTGGGTAAAGGATACTTAAGCGCTATTTGCAAAATACGCTTGCGCGAGCTACAATGATTTCAATTTGCGTCGACTGACGTTTTGCACTCCAGAAAGAATTTGATTAGACACTTTCATAGTGGCTGTAGAGGAAGGTTATGGAATGTACAGAAAAGTTACCTGGTACAGACATTGGTCCCATACCCATTGACGGTATACCCGGAATGCTCATACCGCTTGGTCCCATCATTGGTGAATTTACACTGAAATTAAATAAATTATTTGAATTTGATTTATCTTGCAAATATTTATTGATGTAATTAGAAGTATAACTTAGACATTTCAAATCACGAAACTCATTATACTGAAAATACTGCGGATCAAAATCAGATGTTATCTTATTTTTTTTACTTCACTTATTTACTTCTCTTCTAATATTTGTTCCATCCCACGGTTGCCTGGAAGAAATCGCTCTTAGCGATAAGGCCGCCCAAATTTTCACTGTATCTGTAGTATTATGTGTATATTTTTGTAATGTGGTGTAACAATAAAGAAAATTGTATTGTATTGTGTATTGTAAGAATCAATTATTGTCATTGTTGAAGAACACATATAAGAAAATTTTATTCTATTCTAAATGTAATTTTCAAGATATTTTTTTTATTATCTTACCTGTGTGAAGGTTCGTCCTTCGGGCTGTCGGGAGCGTCCATAGATTTCTGCTGGTCTTCTTTTATGTGCTGCAGCAAGTTCACGAGGTCGTCGTCGATCTTTGAATCGTCCATGTCCATACGTACGTTCTCCTGTGACCATTCGTATTTTAGGCTTTCTTTCTTCTCATGGTTTCCGTAATAAAGTTATATGACTAGTTCGGAGCCAATGGATCAAAATTTATTTCGTAATTATTCAAGAATTTTGTATTTGTATTTATTTATTCTTAATATACATTTACTAATATGTTTGTAGATATATAGAAAACATCACAATAAAAAACAAATTATACAATTAAAAACAATTTACGACTCAAACACGTGGTTCACGGTAATTTAATCATTATGGTCAAATTATTAAAATGTTTTGCATATATTTAATTGTTTACGCACTTATTGTCGTAAATGAAACCCCGAAATAACTTGGAAAATTGTATTAGAAAAATTTACAGTGTGTCGTTGTTGCTGGTTGAAATTGAAGTGAAGTTATACAATGGATAGAATCAATTACTGATGGAAAATAAATTGCACTCATAATACGTTGCTATGATATTTAGCGCAGGCGTTCGGCGTAAACATCCTGCCCCCATTGAAAAGCTAGGTCTTTTCAATCTTCGAGTTCTTCAGCAGTGGGAAGAGGACAGAGGCGAACCAGAGGGCGGCGCACACATCCTCCTTGTGTGTGGACATCAGCAACTCGAGCCACGTTGTCAGCGGGGCCATAGAACAGCTTGGAGATGCGGCCGAGTTTCCAGCATAGCGGTGGTGTGTTGTCTTCGTGAATCAGCACTAGATCACCGATCTTTGGATTAGCGGAGTTAGTCTTCCATTTGTGGCGTTGCTGCAGTTCAGCAATGTATTCTCGTTGCCAGCGACGCCAGAAGTGTTGTTGTATTTGCAGAAGTCTTTCGTAGCGACTCAGATTGGTGGTATTGCAGTCTTCAAGTACCGGTGAGGGTATAGCATTCAGTGCCCGGCCTATGAGGAAGGTACCAGGAGTCAGACATAGGAAATCATCTGGGGATGATGACAAGGGACATAGAGGGCGGCTGTTCAAAACAGCTTCTACTTGTGCGAAAAGAGTAGATAACTCTTCAAAAGTTAGATGAGAGTTACCCATAACGCGTTTTAAATGGTATTTAGCGGATTTAATTCCCGCTTCAAAAATGCCGCCAAAATGAGGAGCGTAAGGTGGAGAAAATAAAAATTTAATACCTTGTTCGATAGCAAACTCAGATAAAGGCGTTGAGTTTGTTTGAAAAAAATTATTTATTTCTTTAGATCCAGCTACAAAATTGCGTCCGTTATCGCAGTAGACTTCAGTTGGCTTGCCTCTTCGCGATACAAAACGACGAAACGCCATTACAAAAGCGTCCTTAGATAAATCGCTAACTAGTTCAAGATGCACGCATTTGTAACGTAGGCAAACAAAAATGCACAAATAACATTTTAAAAGTTTAGCACCTCGACCTTTTTTATTTAAAATAAAATATGGACCACCCATATCAAGGCCGACGGTTTGATTGGGAAAGCTTGGCGTAGTACGTTGAGACGGTAAGTTACCTAATTTAGGGTTCAGTGTTCTAGCTTGTAAACGTCGACACCTAACACAGTTACGAAAGGTACGTCGCGCTATATACCTACCGCTGATAGGCCAAACGTACTCGCGAACGATCGCTAGTAATAATTGCGGGCCGGCATGTAAATTACGTTTATGTTCGTAATCAAATAAAAGTTTCGTAAAATGATGTTTTGCATGTAATAGAATAGGATGTTTCTTGTCATAATTAAACTCTGACGCTTGTAATCGTCCGCCGACACGGATAATATTTTTATCTAAAAATGGACTTAAAGATAAAATAGAACTCGTAGAACTTAGTTCCGTTTTATTAGAAAGCAATTCGAGCTCACTATAAAAAGTTTCACGTTGTGATAAATTACATAATTGAATAAAAGATGCATCAAGTTCATCGACTGATAAGAGGCCGGTTCTTTTGTTTTGCGAAAACCGGGCGTTATGAATGAATCGTAGTAGATATGCAACAATGCGTTTTATCTTAGTGAAGCTAGAATAGTTTTTAAATTGTATAATTGTATTATCGGAAATTGTTTTAGGTTTTGTATTAGTTTGATAAACACACAATGAGTTAGTTTTTAATTCTGGTAGGTTTTGTGTGTTAATTTTATTTAAATTTAGGATAGGTTGATTGTAAACTCGTTTATTTAGATTAAGTAAATTAGATGTATGTTTAGGCGGTAGTGCTACCGAGGACCTACCTGTTCCTAGACGAGAAGAATGAACTAAAATATGTGACTCACATACCTTCTCGCTCTCGCTAAGCGTACTTCTTAGAGGAACTTCCTCGAGCTCCCAGAATTTAGCGAGATCACGATCGAATGGAATATTGTTTTTGTTAATAGTATTCGAAATAGTAGAATGATAAGATTGTAGATAGTTAGCTTGCATTCTAGCGGACATGGGACCTGAAACTATCCAACCAAACTGGGAATTTAATAGCTTTGGATTATTAGGTCCGAGCGATTGCTGCTCGCGGCCTAGAATATCCCAGAAGAGATCGGCACCGATGAGAACATCTGTTGGTGCTGGCTGATGAAACATAGGGTCTGCAAGTTTAATATTGTTCGGAATCTTTAACCTAGACAAATCAATAGGAAACCTAGGTACGTTACCCGTGATTTGCGGTAAGACTAACAGTCCAGATGTGACCTTGAAGCTGGTTACCATTGATCTCAATTGTGCCACACAGGATTCTGTGACTTGTCCAGAATTATGGTTGCCAATGCCTACTACATTGACAAGGCAGTTCGAATTTGTTGGTAGGCCTAATCTATCTTTAAGAGATTGAGATATAAAAGAAGATTGACTGCCGCTATCTAAAAGACAACGAACCCTTTCGGTATGATTCGTCTGCGGATTAGCTACCTCAATGAACGCGGTGGACAATATTACTTGTTTGGAATTGTTCTTAGAAAAATTGACATTTGTATCGTCAGTGCTGTCGAGCGCGATCTCGGCGGCACTGGAAATTGAAGAATTGTTATTGGACACTTTACCTATTTTATGAATTAAAGAATTGTGTCTGCCCTTACAAACACGACAAGGGCCCCTCGGACATGACTGCGAGTAATGTCCGGGACGAAGGCAGTTAGCGCATAGCTTTAACCTACGTACTTCAGAAATTCGCTCATCGATACTCTTGGCAAGAAAGGTAGGACACTCGTAAATTCTATGCCCTTCATTGCAGATGACGCATGAGATTTTAAAAGAAGCAGCGGTGTTTACATTGTCATTGCTACTAGAAGCAAATGCCTTGGTTTGCGGCTTAGATGCAGCCTTAGTAATAGATGGATGTGATTTATTAGCAATAGAATTCCGCTTAATTGACTCAAGAACGTCAGCGCGATCAATTAAAAATTTGGAAAATTGTTCTAAAGTCGGATAATCATCTAACGTACCACGCCATTCCTCCAATTTGACGCGAGTATTATTGTTAAGTTTAGAACTCATCATGTGAACTATTAAAACGTCCCACTTGTCTGTGGGCAGCCCTAAGTTACTCAATGCGCGCAGGTTTTTTGACACATTGTCTACAAGAGATTTCAAAGAACTATCACAGTCGCGAGTAATGGCTTCGATACTAAACAATGAATTTAAATGATGATTTATCAATTGTCGCTTATTGTCATAACGTTCGGTTAATAGTTTCCAAGCAGTTTTATAGTTAACGCTCGAAACTTCAAGATTTGAAATAATGCGCGCTGCATCGCCCGTTAGATAAGAGATAAGATAGTGAAACTTGTGAATAGGCGCGATGCGGTCATTATTATGCACAATAGATAAGAACGTGTCGCGGAACTCAAGCCAACGAAAGAATGATCCGTCAAACTTAGCAATTTGTATTTGGGGTAATTTAAATCCTACATTATCGTTATCAAATTGAACTTGAGTTGAAGAAAAGTGACTTGAATTGAGGCTTTCATTGTTACGAGAATGTCCGTTATGTTTTTGAACTAAACTTTGAGCCAAAACAATATTTGAGATGAACAACTGTTCAATCTCTTCCCGTTCGTCCAACTCACAATCTAAATTACTAGGACTCAACACCTCTATTTGACTTTGCAGATCATCGAAACGGTTTGAAAGCGCTTCAAATTTACTAAGTTTTTGTGATAATTCAGCTAACTCAATAGGCGTTAGCTTGTCACTTGAATAGATAGATTGAATGTAATTTTTAAACTTAGTAATTTGGCCTTTCACTGAACTACGTTTTGTAGTAAGTTCAGGTAAACTTAGAACATTTGTATCTCCTCCCATCATAAAAAATGTAAAACCTTAAAATTGCAAAAATAAACAAAAATAAAAATGATTGATTGTACTAATAGTAATGAAAAATAGCTCACGTTCCTCAATTTGGCGTCACCTGTGAACCGGTTGTAGGGCTGAGGGCTCCGCTCACGGCTCCGCTGCCTTCTGCCTCGGGCCGCTCGCAGCCGCGCTCCCGTAAACCACACAATGTTGGCAGGTACGTGCGATGACGCAACGTAAGCCTGGAAATTTCGGCGAAATGGGTGAACACGGGCACAATATGACTAGGCACAAATCGGGGACTAATTATGATTAGGATATTTATTGCAAAAATTGAAAATTAAACTTAACTTTGTAACATTTAGGTACTACAATAAAAATGCAGGTAGGAAATTGTAATTGCGTAGTTGTAAGAACAAAGGACTTTATCGATCTTTTTATGTGCGGGTAGAAAAATACTTGTTGATTAATTTATGTGAAATATACTAATAATTGGACTTCTAACACACTGTATAATAGATAAATAGCACAAATAGAAACTGATTGATGTATAGAAATAGGAATAGTTCGGGAATTTGGTATAGAAATTGATTGGGAAAGATAGGAAGGGCACTTAGCTTGCACTGGCTTGAACTGCGGTCCGACGCTGATCGCTGATCGATAGTCCACAGAATGGCTCCAATGGCTAGTACTTCCTTCTGGTATTCCTCAGGAACATTGCTTGTATTGTAGATAGGAACGGCAGCTGGTCACAGCGAGAACTTGTCCGCCAGAGATTGGTAATGGCGGCGCTCGCCGGCAGCCTGGCACTCGATTTTTACCAAATATTTCTTCTTGTTCACGAATTTTGGTATTCGTGCTGTCCTGTCACGGTCGCCAGATGTTTACGCACTTATTAGTCGTAAATGAAACCCCGAAATAACTTGGAAAATTGTATTAGAAAAATTACACAGTGTGTCGTTGTTGCTGGTTGAATTGGAAGTGAAGTTATACAATGGATAGAATCAATTACTGATGGAAAATAAATTGCACTCATAATACGTTGCTATGATATTTAGCGCAGGCGTTCGGCGTAAACATTAATTAATACGATCAAATAATAAAAACATCTGCAAGATAGTGCTTTTCTACTTGAGTTTGCTTTTCTACTTGAGTGATTATGTCAGTTCCCTTATAAATTCTGGTCTCCGTCAAAATAGTTAAGGTAAAATACCTCCATCTTGCCCGTGATATCACAAGTGATGCCGAGGATGTCATCGTCCATGTTGTGATTGGACGCGGCGTTGGAGGGCGGGGGCGCCACCGACCCGCCAGAGGGCGCCGGCTCCGTCGGAGATATTAGATCTCCTGCAAGGTGAAATATATTAGTGTTGAGGATATATAACATAATAATCCATACTAATATTATAAATGTGAAAGTGTGTATGTGTGTCTGTTTGTCCGTCTTTAACGGCAAAACGGAGCGACTGATTGACGTGATTTTTGTAGTGGAGATAGTTGAAGAGATGGAGAGTAACACACTGTACATTTGTGTGTGGAGTACATTTTCCACCGGAAAGTGTAGCGCTGATGTGTCTTTTATAAGCAATCGTAGTAAACATTACAAAAAATTATGCAAATAAATGTCAAATATTTCATGAATCGGTCTCGCCTTATCAACAATTTGGACTGCTGAATAGCTTTAATTTCTAAGAGCTTATAATAATAAACTAATAAGACACAACATATATATCCTTAAATATGCATTACCTCTAGATATAAGAGTGCACATATAAACATCGTGAGAGAAAACATCGCGTCGTATCAGCTCTCCGAACAAATGCACCAAATTCGCGAACTGTTGTCTGTTGCCCGGCGGGGCATTAGGGCTTTCATCTGTTGAAGATAAATTTATGTTTTACTTGGTGCTGTATGTGAAAATCAATAAGTGTAAAAACATAGAGATATAAATATTTTTTGTTACAATTCCTGAGGCAAAATTTTTTTACAGGCATAAGACGCTCGGGCTTACATGTATTCTAAAACTGAATATGTTAGCATGTTAGTTTTTAACACAGTTTAAATTCTTACCTAATGTTGGTGCATCTTGGTCTAAGAATTTTAAAAGTAGGTTTTGGAAGATAGGCGGTCCGTTATACATCCCCAATCCAGAGCTTATAGACTCCTTGTCATCAGATCCTGTAAAAACAAGGAATGATTTTTAATAATTGAAAATTACTCATAAGTACTGTTTGTCTGATAAGCTATTGTAGAAAGTAGCAGTTTCCACTTTAAAAATAGATGCTAGATTTCTGATATACTCAATAGAATATACATAATAGTCCGGGATCCGTAGTAAAATCAGCTGGTTAGTAATCATAGTAATCATTTAAATTGACCTCGTTTTCGACACATTTTGGAAATGGCGGACTCTTTGATCAAACCATAGGTTTTGTAGGACAAACATGTTTTTATATAATTTAGATAATTATCTTGAGATATAACATATTGTCCTACAAATTTCGTGGTCCGTTATCCCGGTTTTACATCCTTGAATTTTTTAATCCTTGATATCTCTGTTAGCTACCACAATCGAGAGTTGGGTATAGGATATCTTTGGACGTCTCATCGAAACGAAGCTACTCACCAAAAATTAGCTTGTTAGTAATCACTTGATTTCCATGTACTACGGATCCCGGCCTATAAGTATATGGATAGATATTTTTTTATTATACATATTATAAATAAATAAATAAATAAATATTACTGGACAATTTTACACAGCGACATCTGTGTTACGGGTGCTAGATTTCTGATATACTTAATATAATATACATACATAGATAAATATATTTTTTTTATTATACATATATAACACCCAGACACCCGGAACAAATATTTGCAGGTCATACAAATAGTAATTCCGAGGCCGTAATCGAACCCGCAACCTCTTGCATCGCAGGCGGACTTTCGCCCGCTGCGCCACAGAGGTCGTCAGAAAAGTTTCTACTGCGCTGAACTCAGTTTATACGTGTTCGAAGTTCAAAACACCTCGCATTTATTTGCGTTGATTCGAAATATGAACTTCCTTTATAAAGTAGGTTCTTCGACATTACAGCATTGAATGAATAAATGAATTAATGAATTAACACTTTACTGGATCATACAAATTGTTGTCCCTTGGCGGGATCGGACTTTCGCTCGCTGCGCCACAGAGGTCGTCAGAAGCTTTCACTGTTAACAGCGCTGAACTCAATTTACACGTGTTCGAAGTTCAAAACACCTAGCGTTTATTGGCGTTGATTCGTAATATGAACTTCCTTTATAAAGAAGGTTTTATTTTATGTTACCGGCGGCGTGGTGGTCGTGCTGCAGGTGATGTTGCCGCATGTCCAGTAACGCGGCGGCGGCCAGCGCTCGGTGTTCTCCCCAGCGAGCCCCACAGACTGCCCATTCACAGAGGACTCGGACCACGGCGTAGGAGCACGGCCATTCCTGTTGACAGTTAAATTGTACACTCGAGAGCAAAGAAATCGGACATGGGCGAATTTTACCTACATTTAAACTTCAACCTTTTTTTTTTTTAATTAAAGTGTTTATGCCAATATAACTTAAATTAAATTATAGTACACATTGTTAGCTTCCTAAAAACACCAAATGTCTAGCTTTGACCTTCCAAAACATAACAGTGGCAACCAAACAATAGAATGGCCTAAATTCGCTTGTTTAGATAGCGCGGTATGTGCGATTTCTTTGCTCTCGAGTGTAGAAAGACGGAAAATGGTAACCGCAAATATGACATGTTGCTATCGATACCAAAGAGAACATAAACAATAAGCGCTCTGATTGGCGCAGCTATCAACGTGAACGTATCCTTCCCTATTTATGACGGGTTAATTACGTACGCGTCTGTTAATTTACCAGTCCGGATGACATGAAACTTAACATTTCGCAAGTGGCGCTGGTTTGAAATTCTTAAAGATTACTAATTTCATTTTAATTAGGAAGTATCTTGCAAGCAAGGAGTAACAGGAAATAATCGCTGAATCATGTTAAAACAAAGAAGTTTCGCATACACAATTAACATGCCGACTCATCCTACAGTCAATTAGAAAACGTTAAACACACAAGTCAAATATTAACATTTCACAAGCACGTAACTTTATTTATACATACCGGATCTTTATTGTCGATGTTATCTTTGTTCGGCGGCGTGCAGTTCGCAAACACATCCTTGTATAGAGCGTCTAAGTTGTTGCTTGTATCAACGCGGTCGAAGCAATGCCGGTCTAGTGCTTCTAATACTGATAGGACACGGGCTGTTGACAACAGATTTTATTTACAATTATGTTACTTCCTTAATTCTAGTTGTTGTTAATTTTCTGCCAAATGTTTTGTATTGTGTGTGAGTAGCAAATAAATGTATATCATCATTATTATCAAGTGGCGGTGAATGTTCGCTTGAACCTGAACAAGTTCAGGAAAATCAAGGAAGGAGGAAAGTTAACTCGTTATGGGTCCGGCAGAATACAACAAACTATCAGACTCTGGTAGTGATGGCAGTCTTCATATGAAATTAAAATTCTCACCTTGTGAACTCGTTTGCCATTTATCGGTGCACCATTTGCTTTCAGCTTTTTTACTCCGAGCTGCTATTTCGAGCTCAGCTTCATAGACCTACAAAATAATAATAATGTAAAACTGACTATTTATTTATAGAATTTTTGACACGTGGTTAACACCAATAGGATCTGATTATAACATCGAAAAAATATGATAAGTATTTAATGTAACAAAAAACGCGTTTAATTCCTTAAAATATTTTCACGAGCTTGAACATTATGTTACTGAAAACATTAAAAACAACAATAAAAGATAACAATACAAAAATCCATCTAACTAAAACATAATCAAATGTGAAAGTGAATATTCACCATTCTCCTATGTTGTTCTGTATCCGTCGACTCCATGTGAGGCATGGGTAGAGCAGATGGCGGCAGTGGCAGCAAGTCCAATGGTGACCCTTGCAGGGAGGACATGCAGCCAGACCAAACCATAGCAGTTGGGCATTCTATGCAGATAATCTGTAACAAATAAATATATATATGTATTAAGAAAGTCGTGTTGTCTATTTATAACTCAAGAACAGCTGAATAAATTTGTCTGAAAATTGGTAGAGAGAGAGAGGTAGCTTAGAACCAGGAGGACATACGATTTTTTACCGTGGGTAAAAATCATTTATGAAATTAATTTATCAAAAACCAAGGAAAGCATTACACAATTCACGTTTTTAGGAGATTACCTCCCGTGCTACTTGTTTTGTTGGACAATTTACACAAGAACAAAACGTGAACTAGAAGCTTGATAATGAATGAAATGTACTATTTCATACTGCATAACTACACTGTGTTGTTGTCAATTGCCACATCAGCTTAATAAACAGAAGAAAATCAAACTCTAACCTGCAAGATAGTCGACAGCTGTATAATCACATCTCTATGATACGAGCAGCTCAATATCTCGCCGAAACCAGACTGAACCGGATTCAAGGACGCGTTCAATACAGTCTGAAGGTTCGGCTTCGTCTCTCTGGCTGGAGAAGCATTAGGTTCTTCCTTCACATCCATTGGCGCGGGGTTGGGGGTTCCTGTAGGAGAAATTAGTTAAAGCGACATCTATGGCGTGCTACGTATTAGTTTAAAGAGTTCTAGATTTGATAATAGATGGCGCTAATCGCTTTTGCTGAAGTCACAGGCACATTATTATATTCGACCCATTTTAAACGGAGTCGCCGTGTCGTAGCGATTTTTTGCCGGACGATTCAGTTTAAAACGCGTCGACCATAGTATAAATACATGATGTCGTCTCATTTTGTTTGATTTATTATAAACCATTTTGTAAAATTATTAGCATAATAATATAGCGTAATTTGGGTAAAATAATTATGACATGGAACGCTGTTCAAGCAGTTTTTGGCTGCAAACCTGTCAATTACCATCTTCATCAACACTCAAAGAACAGACGAAGTAGATAAACAATAAGTAGGTAATGCAAAAAAGCAAGCATGCGGGTCGGCTAATAAAATAATAGATATAGATACCTATAGAATGATTAGGATTAGGGGTACCGATGGAGTGGTTGGGGTTAGGGGTACCTAGGGAGTGGTTTTGGTTGGGAGTGCGCGGGTTTTGGTCGGCGGGGGTCGAGGAGCGCTTGATCTGAGATATGTTCGGTTTGATGTCCGCTCCGTTGTTCGGGTCGGGGGCTGGCGACATCGGTATTGTGGGTTCTGAAAGAAAAATATATTTTTTATTGTATAATAAACTTATATTACAAGTGTGAAAGTATATAACAGATAGGCGCTATTTTTTACCGGGAGAAAGTCCATTATACCACGAGAAAATCAATTAAAACAATGTAATTGACTCTCACTTCAGTTTTCTAAATAAGAAGAAAATGGTATAGGAAAAATTAAAACATAACCTTCTCCTCCTCCTAGCTCCTCAATAGCTTATGGTTAGCGCAACCAGGGCTAAACTGGGTGGCACGGCTTCAAATCCCACTCGAGGACCAAGGTTACATTGTGATCTTGTAATTTTTCCTATAACATTTTCTATTAGTTGTTTATCTGATAAGTTACAGATAGGATTTATCTGTAACCAGTGGAACTGGCCCTTAGAGTTTGTTACCTTCAAAAGTTTGTTAGCGATAAGGGCCCATTGTTCTCCAAATGATTTAGTCTTAAGTTTGTATTGCATGTTTCTGTTTTGTGGTGTGCAATAGCTATAACTTACGTGCTATAATAGCTATAACTTACATACACGTATATGCACGTTGTGGCGCCACTCCGCGCTCTGTTTCACGGCACCACAGAATACCAGCGCTGAAGCTGCTCATGTGGCTGCTATTTGTTTTATTCTTTTAGTTTTTAAGCTCAATGTTTGTAAATTAATTAAGATACAAAAAAAAATTCTTATTCAATAAAGTATATTGTATTCTATTCTACCTTCAACGGGCTCCATCTTCACGAAGGTGGCCGGCTGGTTGAGCGTCCGCAGCGTGGCGTCCGACAGCACGGAGCAGATGGCGGCGCACTTCTTGGCGCAGGAGGTGGCCAGCCGCCGCGACAGACCCTCGCAGCACACGAACTCGCTCATGTGCTGCAGGGCCAGCGGTAGGAACAATCTGGAAACGAATTTGGTAGGATAATCTATACTTATATTATAAGTTGAAGAGTTTGCTTGAATGCAATATACACTGATAGTACATTATTGAGGAAGGCTACAAATAAACTAAAAAAAACTAGTAAAAAAACTTCAGCTAGTGTGACTAAAACAACCAAGGAATTTTTAATCTCACTTAACTGCATACTCATACCTCAGCATGTCCAATAAAGATTTAGTTATATCTAAGATTTATTTTATTGCTGCTTTTTCCAAAATCTATAAACGTAGTTGAGAATATTTTTTAAAATTTAAGGATTTTCTCATTATATGATTTAATATAACTACCTATAATGGTTACGCTGCCTATTACACTCATATTAACTAGTCCTTTACAATAAATACCATCTTGAAATTTCACCCTATATTTCCCGCGGAATAGATTTTGACACGAGAGGTAAGCTACTGATAAAAAAATAAACCCTACAATCAGGTAGCAGTAGAAAATAGTGTCTACCTCAACAATCCATCATCAGGAGTTCGTTTGTCCAGCAGTTCTATGATCCAGGTGAGGAAGTCATGTCGGTCCAGCAAGCCCTCGTCCAGCATATACTTGGCCAGGCGACAGCAGTAGTGCCATAGCTTCAGCGATTGTCTCCAGTCTGTGCTTTCTGTGCCCACAACTGCAAAAATATATGTATAAATAATAACAATTCACACTGCAACACAACTGTAGCTTACACACACACAATATTTCTCAGCCACATAGACATAGTTTATGCATAGTTTTTGTCTATTCTAGACTGGGGCAAGTCCAATTAAAAAAGATATTTCAGTGTTGGATAGTACTTTTATCGAGGGAGGCTATAGGCTATCTATATTACATAGGTATATATAATAAACTATATAAGTAGATAATGTAAAAATAAGCAAGTGAAGCAGTCGGCAGGTCGACTAGTATTTCATAGACATACACAATGTGCACAGTTTTAAATACTTACTGCTAGAACTGCCAGGAGAATGCATAGATGTTGGCACTGTGTTATTTGGTGTTGATCCTCCAGGTGGGTTGCTTGAAGAGCTGTGATTAGGTGTGCCTTGCCCTGAGGACAAACATACATTTAAATCTATGATAATATGTATTGACTAATCCAAGTAATCTTTAGGAATCATAAATGGAAATAAATTTTATAATCCCTTTTATCTATGTACCTGATTTTAAAGAATATTTGAGAACAAGAGTTAAAGGACATGACATTCACCAACCCACACTTGACAAGAGTGGTGTATCAAGGCTAAATCTATCTCACAAAATGTCCCAGCAGTGGGTTGAAAACACAAAATTAAGGCCCTTACCTGATTGTGATGGTGGTGTCTTATCCACCACCGATCCTGGTGGCCCACTGTGATAGTGTTCTGATAACTTGGGTATTTGGTCTTTTAGAAACTTTATAAGAGTTGTGGTCCATTCTAAAAAATAAAAACAAATTGATAAGGAACTCATAATTACGGTATGTTCTCACACATCTTGGTATTATTATGAATGCAAAATTTTGCATAAATAAATATTGCTGGAATTCACAGCAACATCTAGCTTTCCACCCACAACTTTGCTTGTGTTATAATAGATTATCTATGGTAAAATCTATTTTTTTTTTCTAGTTTATATGTATTTTACTATGGCTACATTATCAAAATAATTATTGTTTAGTTGACTGAGTAAGATACTTCCATCCATTTTCTCTATAATATTAACATTTGTATTGATTAAATTAGTAAGAATTGACTCAAACTTTTATTGTAATACTGACATTTATAAAATGGTCAATGAAGAAAAGTCCTAGCAACAATCTTACTGTCATGTATTAAACTTAAATGAATGTACACAGATTAAAAATTAAACAAAACATGAACACTTACCTGTTGTAGGATCTGGCAGTTGCCGTTTTTTTATTTTTGCCTCTGACACAGCAACTGTATAAGCAGAGCTCAATTTAATGAACCAAGCTGCTCGCGGCATTGATACTTGGAACTCCGTCAGTGAAATAAAAATTTCCTCTTTTTTGTTAAAGTTAGGAGCTTTCTTTGATAGTTGAGACAGAGGTTTATTTCCTGAAAAATTTTATGCAATTTTCTTAAGTTCTTATTAAGCAAAAATGAAGGAAGTCTTGTTGGAATATTGTAAAGTTTACCTGCCAAATCTTTGAACCAAGCCTCAATTTGAGGTTTTGTTCTTACTGTAGCCGGCCAGAAATTATCTTTGGGATTTACTTGTTGCCTTTTCCTACCACAGTCAGGAAGTGTATTCAGCTCCTCCTTTTTTGATAGTATTCCAGAGAAAAACTGACCAATCTGTAAATAATTTATAGCAATGATGTGGCATAGTCTATGAGCTCAACAAAGAGATATTCAATCAACATAATAGAATCATATATAGCTGAAATAGTAGAGTAAACTAAAAAGAAAATGACCTTAGCTGCAGAATAGTTGCAGTTCCTGGCAGTTCCAAATTCATCACCAGAATGAGGAGTGGTAGAAAAACCTTGCTTCACGTTTGTTGACGTGAGCTCGTCCTCTTTTTGTCGTGGCTCCTGAGGGTAAACATCTGGAGGACCTAGTTTAGGCCTCTTTAGAGGCCGTTTTTCGTACATAATACCCATGATTTCAGGATGATAGATATCTGCAACGAATCTGGGTTATAGTGTTCAGTAGTAATCAAGGTCTTTGCCAATATTCCAGACGTTTTGGATTATACATACCTTTCATTTACACGTTATAGAATAGCAACATGATTTTGTGTACTTTATATATTCAGTTAAGGGAACATAATTTAGATTCAAGGTAAATAATTCACAAAATAAAAATATACAAAACGAAGCAAAACACTGATTGAATGAAATCAGAATTTGTACGTACGAACATAACGAATGGTTTGATGAGTGAATGAGGCAACTGTTTTACTCATTGATTGACTAATGAGTAAACGGTACTTACCAAAAAAAAACCAATTTATTTAAACCAAAAAGAAAACTAACACATAACTATTTATTATCATTAAAGCAGGTAATTTTTTTGTCTGAAAACTATTTTAAATTAGATACTACTACACAGTCCACAGTAAACATGCAAGTACCATTTCCCGGTTTCAAAAGAATTAAATACTTTTGGTCATCTATGCTTTTGGTGGCAACATTTTAGTTGTAATGCCAAATCAGCTGTCTTCACAAAATTTCAAACGAATTTGGACTTTATTACACCCAAGTTACTGCATTCTTTTCCACTTCTGCCATTCTTGTTTACAGTCAATTTAGTTACTTCACGGCACGAAGGCCCACTATTTAGATTTATTCTATTCATTTAACTCAAATTAATAAATATGCCACCCAAAAAGCAACCTGAAAAACCTAAAGGTGGAAATGCTAAAACTGCAGGAGGAAAATCTGGTGGAGATTCAAAAGGTAAATCTGATGGAGATTCAAAAAATAACAAGAGGTTATGTGACATTAACAGTATTAGATAAAAACCTATTTTATTATTTCTACCATAAACTTTTTGATTTAGATGCCGCAAGTAAAGAAAAAAAAGGAGGGACAGCTGTCAAAGTACGTCACATTTTATGTGAGAAACAATCAAAAGTTTTGGAGGCATTGGAAAAGTTGAAAGCTGGTCAAAAGTTTCCTGATGTAGCGGCCGCGTACAGCGAAGATAAAGCTCGATCAGGAGGGGATCTTGGCTGGATGACCCGAGGGTCCATGGTTGGCCCATTCCAAGATGCTGCATTTGCCCTACCCATCTCATCCATCACTAGTCCAGTATACACCGACCCTCCTGTCAAAACTAAGTTTGGATACCACATAATTATGGTTGAGGGAAAAAAATGAAGGCCATGGTGTTCGAATTTGAATACTTCTGGGCGATTCTTCTGCTATTCACAATGGAAAGGATCTGCTGTTTACAAGAGCAGTTTGACAAAGACTACTGTATTTTACCTGAACCAGAAAGATCATTTGAGTCACTTAATGTTGAGATGGAGGATTTTGCTAACAGAGAGTATGCATTTATATTACTATTATATCCAAAAACAGACTTATTTATTTAAATAATAACATGGTATTGAACTATACCATGTGTATAACTATACGTATGATAGGCTTATCATATTTAAACTCATTAGTATAATATGTATAATAATACATTAATATTGTATTAATTATATGAGTTACTATGTGAATTGTCTAGCAATATTTATGTTATATGATTATGAATATATGTAGTAAAGCAGGGATCACGATGATGATTTTGTAAGAAGATGTATAGTTTAAGTTAGAAATCACTTAGATGTATTAATTTTTCAGGGTAGAAATTAAAAAGTGACTCATTGTGTAACTCATTCTTTAAACTTAAATGGCTGTGTTTCAGTCATGGCCTTCAGCTGGGTTTCCTCCGTCTTTGCCGCATCAGTCACATCTCAATGTTGCTGTCTCTAGTCTACTTCTTCAACTTTTGTCTTTGGTTCATGATGACGAAGAGTATATCGTCCAGGACTATGAGGTATCAGTTTAAAATAACCTTCCCTTAATTTTTATTATGGAACTACAACAAAATTCTTTGTAAATATTTTCTATTAAATGTTTTTACATAATGGAATTGTTTTTTAAATTCTCAAACTAAGAATAATCATTTAAATGTTTTATGCAGTTTGTGTTATCTTTAGCAGTTAATGTAAAAGAACTAGATTTTTAAAATCTACTAATAAATGGATTTCAACTCCCTAATAAAAGTCAGACAAAATAATTATACAGTCTTTATTGACAGATCTTAAACACATTGTACTTAAAACAGATAATTTCTAGAATCAGCATAAATAAATTGAGAGTTTAAAAAATCGTAATATTAACCAAGTATCATGAATTAACAGTGATTCATGTAACAGTTACCTGATAATATTTGGATGTAGCATCTACTTTCTCAACTATAAATATTTATTACAACGGTAAAACTCGACACAAATAGCTTCATTGTTATTTAAATAAATATTTCAAGAGAATGAATACTGAATACGTGTATTTGTGATCACTATTTGTGTCCAGCGAAACCTGACTAAAGTTTTATAAATAATTGTTATGATAAGTTTAAACTCTCAAGTTGGGGTTTGTGTATCGGACGTATTTGAGTAGGGCGTCGTTTTCTTCGCACACGAAGGGCTTGCGGTGGTGGCAAGCCACGTCGTGCCAGTGCACGCCGTCGTTGTAGAAGTTGTTGAGGATCGCAACACAGTGCTCGGACGCTCCGCCCTGGTGAAGTTCCTGCAGACAAATGGTTGGTTTTGAAATGGAAGTCCACATTCAAATTGTTAATAAAAACTATTGCTTAAACCTTAAAATAAAATAGCTAAGACAAATTAGCTATTAGCGTTTGTATTTCAACTGCATTCTATCAGCAATAGACAAGACAAACGACAGCAGTGGAGTGCTCATTACCGAACACGACAGGAATCCACCATCGTTAACCCACTTTCGACCCATTCATCCAAGATCATAAATCATCTCTAAAGTCAACCCGCTAATTACTTAATGGTCGGAAATGCGCATTTTATCAAAACTGCCAACCTTGTCCCCTATACACCTATGAACACATAAATGATCACGAACGCACTAAAATATGCCATTGGGCTTTGCGTCTATTAAGTTGTTACATCGATGCACACGAGACCTTGAACGCATAAGGAGTCTGCGCTTATACGGATACTGAAGTTTGTAACGAGACGTGACCGCGAAAAGTTACCTAAGTGTTGTACCGACAAGTACATGACTACAAACCTACGTGGGGAAAGTCATACACCCGGCCGACGCAAGCCGAATAAAGATGAGCTTTTGTTATAGCTTGGCGGCCACGGTCTGTTTGTAGAAAGTGTCATGCGACATGAATGCGGGTACGCCCTTCGGCGAATATTTCGCAGGCCCATAAATATTCACAGGTCGCTTTCGTTTTCATTGCGTACATACATCCGATGCGCGTACAGAGCTGGTTTATGACAAACATTACTTAACCTCGCAGAATCGTTGCATCATTGTGTATGACCGATTTCGTAATGTCATGCTTTCTTGTCGCCGCCTATTGTGCGTTTCCAGGTGACTAGCGAAAGAAAGCAACATTACCCCATTCCATAAATTACGGTTGACATGAGGATCGCAATCACCTTACAACATCCTTCTTAAGGTGGCAAAATCACTTTGCAAAACGCCTATAATGAAACTACGAAAAAATCTGAATATTGGTGATCCGTAATGTTATCAGGAGACATGTTTTACCCTGTTGTCAGGTTGAGGCTTGCCGATGCCGCCGCCTTCAGACCAGTCGTTCTGCTGGCGGTTGGTGGCGGGCGCCAGTTTCTGCAGCTCAGCAGTCCAGAACCACCCGTTGACTGTGTTAGGTAAAAGATCTGGGCGGTCGCAGCCCT
The DNA here is from genome assembly GCA_963691955.1 of Chloroclystis v-ata. Lineage (NCBI taxonomy): Eukaryota > Metazoa > Arthropoda > Insecta > Lepidoptera > Geometridae > Chloroclystis > Chloroclystis v-ata. The sequence goes on from OY829905.1 coordinate 13,625,939, forward strand.
TGAAGTCGCAAAGTCTGCCAGATGTCCAGATGTATTTTACCTGAAAATAACAATATTAATGAGCGCTAGTTAATCTGCTTATGTTTGTTATCCTTATCTACTAATGCAGGTATTGTTTTAGTAAGCTCAAACTCACGTGGTTAATAAAATTCTATGGAAAAAAATAACAATGCAAAACGGCTTGTTAATGCTATTAGATAAGCCGAAACATCTTGATGATTCATACAATCACAATACCGTGAAGATTGAATGATAGGAAGGTTAATGCAGCAATTTGTCACAATGTTTTTCTCTGCCCAAACACCTTAACGTTCGTATTTAGTTAATGGCCATTTTGGCGCTAAATGAATTGAGCTTTTATTTAATGGGTTAGGTATTAAGCAAATTGTTATTCAACGACACAATGGCGAAGAAAGTTTATAACTTGCCTTTGCCTTTTTGGCACTTGTGCATTTGGCAAATGTCTAGAAAGCTGTTAGAAATTTGAAATTACTGACCTACCACTACCCATGCCCAAACTATGTGCCTAGGCGCATAGCTTAGGCACTGGTGGGAATAGGACAGGGCTGGTTTACTAAGAAACTTATAAAAAAAATGTAAATTAAGAAAGTGAATTATAACGATATAAGTAGGTACACACGAATTCACTAACTCCAGCCAGTTAGTGGGGATAGAGAATCTCAATTCCTTTAACTCTTTGTGAGATCAATTGCTCCGATATCGGTAATTTCTTTCAAATATTTCCCACGGTTTGTAAAGATGACATTTCCACGCCTTTGTGAAACTAGGGAAATATTTATGATAGCTTTACATTGTTTAGAATCAGTTTCTAAAGAATCTATCACTGACTCAGATGTAATAAAAGTTAAAAAGAGACTTTACCGATCAGAATTAGAAGTTAGATGGACCTTGAATTATGAATATTACCTTGTCTTGAACAATGCGGGATTTGACCCATTCGTTCTCGTCGCTGGTCTCCAGAGACACGAGGTCCATGCAGCGCTGCCTGCAGTAGTTCCTGGCTGTCAGCCAGTCTTCTTCCACACCGCGGAGCGCCGGGTCTCGCCAAGAGAAGAAGTATCCTTTACCTGGTGAAAATATGTGCTTTTTGGCGGCGATCAGAATGCATTTCTACATGGTAGTTACTATACCTAACTACTGGTTAGTTGCTGACTATGTAGTTAGGGATAGTGTATATGTATACGATGCTATTATTAGTTCTCTTCCACCTGTTCTGGAGTTGTTCTAGTCGGTAGAACTAGGTACAAAGATTTTAATATTTTACTGTTCACATAACTCAAAACAACTGGTATTTTATCCTCATTTAACTGAGGGAGTAACTTAGGAACATTTGTTAATACGTCCAATGGTAACGTTTGACGAATGCTTTAAACTCACATTTCCGATAGTAGATAATATAAGGAAGTAAAAGTTATAGTCACAGCTTTACACGCCCATCAAGTTCCACTTATGCCCAGTTATTTACTTCCACAATAATTAATATAAGTGTCCGTGGGTGCAATTAGACACATCTAAAAACATGTTAACAAAATAACTTGTCAACATACCTACAAAAACCTAACGGTTTTATGATTATTCTCCCAGGGAAAGTTAAAACTTTCTTCTGTAACTATTGTAGGATCGCAAAACACTTAAAGCAAATAAATAAAAACAGTCGCAAGCAAGAAATCACATGAGAAATTTACGTTAATACAGTTAAAAACCTATGTGTTCAGTAAAAGTATGAAAAAGATATCTTAGATACAAATATCCACTTAATTGATTTAACGAATAACGACTAATCATTATTACAGTGATAGACAAATCCTAACTGATAGATAACAGAGGCAATTAATAAGCAACTCACCCACAACAAACTACAATGCAGGACCCCATAAGTACTTTTGTTCTTTTGGACTATTACGCTAATGATGCACTTTGAAATATCGGGAAATCATAGATAGTAAACTGAAATCGTTTTATTATCGCGTGATATAATAAAGGCCTATTATATCACGCATTGATCTTGGACTTGATTTTATGTAATAAAATTGTCACCTTTCTACAGCGGAACCAGTTTTAACCATTTTATTAAGTTCTTTGAACTTGTGACACTATGACTCACACATTTAGGTTTTAACTTTTGTATAAATTAGGAAAGTATGTTGATTTATAGATAAAATAAGATGCTTAGTGGAAACCAGATTTGTAAATAAGATAACTCGATATTTTTCATAATTGTCCCTAAAACGATATGTTATTTGGTCAGTTGTGCTGCTTGTGCTAGAACTAAATTAGCAATTTAATAAAAATAGGTTCTATTGGGAAGCCCGAGCCGACTTTATGGCTTGATGATATTTGATATGATGATGATGATGAGGTAACCAAATAGTAGGTAGAGCCTACTTTATTTGTAAAAGAAACGTATTCTTAACGTATCGGATAATGTTTGTTGTATTAGCAACTCTTTATGACTACTTGTTAAGCTGTATGTCGCAGATTAAGCTACGAAGAACTTAATACGGTAAGTAAAGAGGTAATTTTAGTATTTTATAGTTTAAGACATAATCCCTGTCTTCCGATATAGGGCTACTTACCATCATCGTATCTCTCGTGTATAGTCCTCTGCACACACTGCGAAGGTACAGGGGGCTCCAGGATACGTCCGTTTGGAAACTGCGCGCTTGCAACCGCGGCTAACGCGAGTACTAGGCAGAATTGTTTCATTATCTGCAAGAGAAAAGAAATGGTCTAATGACAACAACATGTAAAGACATAAGTTTTATAAGTACCTACATCCTACCTATTGATATTATTTGAAGTAGGTAGGTATCTAGGTAAATATGGGAGGACCCACTAAACTTCCCTAAAGTTTTTATCCACCAGAGCTATGCAACATTGTTATGTTAGTTTTTTTTAAGAAGAAATTTTGTTTTGAAAGTAATTGGTATTATTGGAAAGTAGTTGGGTATTCCATCTTTGGGTGAAGCAAGGAAAATATGTTAATATTTTGCAATGAACATTATGAAGTCATCATCGCGTCATGCCCCAAGAAAGTTGGCAATAATTACGATCTCTGGAACACACCTCGGCCCTCAATCACCGCTTTCACATTCCCCTATGAGTTTTTGAAATTTTGGGGGAAAATAAATCAGAAGAGAAATCTTATTAATGTTGCAATTAATATCGTAACAACTGGCAAGGAACATGCGTTCTGGCGGTTGAAAATAGGGATTTCTTCTTCCTCTAAATAGCTGAACCAAATTCAAAGAAAACGGCTTTTTTTTATTTATCTACAGTGTAGAGTCAGAGAAACAAACGCTTATCTTACGATGGAATATGGATTAGGTACCTACATGCGTAATGAATATTATGTCTAAATTGGAAAACCGCATGCTCAAAGTAACCACATAGATAGTAAGGTCTTATTAGGACTTAATCAAAAAGCTTGAGCTTATTCCAAGCTTATTCTATTCAGGATTATCAATGATTTATAAAATCATTGAGGATTATATAATGTGCCATGTAGGTTTATTCATATTCATATTATTATGTTGGTATTTCCATTTGACTTAAAATGCAAATAACCCTAGCTCTCCCAGATTAAATGGGCTCTTATCTAAAGACCACAAGCAATGTTGACAAACATCATTAGCATTTCTGAGACCCTTTCTCCTAGTAGACACCTATACGGGGTCCCGACCTAAACCAGAAAGAAAGCGACCTTGTATAGGAGTTCGTTCATCCCATTGTACGATCAAAAGATTCCATAACTTATCGCTTAAAATACCAAATATATCAGATTTTATACATTTTATAATCAAACCGACCTGATTTGAATAAAAATCTCGTACATACAAGAGAGCAATAATATTAGAGATTTATTGTGCGTAAAGGAATAGTTTCAAGAAGGTATAGACGTGTATCTGTTTAAACATAGGAAGTGAAAGCGGTTGTCTTATTTCGATAATTATTGTTATTGTGGTTAATTTAAGACGCGTTGAATGGCTTTTTGCTATGGAGATGTTGTCGCTTTAGTGCCTTTACTTTCATAACAAATAGATAATAATTTACTGTTTATTAAGAAGGTAGGTACTTACTTAACAGGTAGGTAGTAAATTGACTACGTATACAAGCTTTTAATAAGCCAGTAAATTTATAACATGCATAATATAATAACTGTTATAGTAAATAATTTATCTATATAATATATAAAAATTAATGCCATTTTTCGTTGTAGCTTATAACTCGAGAACGGCTGGGCCGATTTTAAAATAGTCGTAGTAGACTGTTTTAAGACTGAGAAAACATGGGAATATAGCGAGCAAAGCCGCGGGCGGATTAGCTAGTTAATTAGTATAAAAATCTAATGTTAAAATAATACCAAATTAGACTTAGTTTTGTGCTAAATCATAATTATTAAGACATTTTTATAAGTACCTACATTATAATAAATTTGAAAATAAAAACGAAATTTAAATTTGAAACGGTCAGCTCATTTACGCTTAGTGGTGACCATTTTGTGTTATAAAATGAAAAATTTAAATGCACTTAACCGTATTTAATATCACCCTTAAATTAAAAATATTTTAAAGGATATAAGTATTATATATCAACTCACAGCGTCTGTTTTTCCCGTGGGTCCGGCACTAACTGAAGCGTACGCGCAGACGCATCGTTTTATATGGAGGAAGTACCGCGCTTTTGAATGGGTACCATAGAGCACCCTATCTTTGCATTGCACGACGAGACGCTGGCACGGGGTCGAAAACAAAAGTAAAAATTCCAGAGATAACGTAACAAGGAGGTTTTAAAAGCTCGGATATCATAGACATAGACTTGGACATGTCACACGTTCATTTCATGGCTTTCTCTTAGCAGGGTTTAAGTTAAACCGTCCTTTTATGGATTGCCAAAATAGTTTCGGCATGAGTAACAATTTAATAACTTTGTAATTTTAGTTATACACTTGACACAGGCAAATTGCGCTATTTTAAGCGCAGATTTCATTAGAAAAAAATCAAAACATCATATTTTGAAAGTAGGTAGCAAGCAAAGCCAACCTGACGATAGCTTCGCCTGCGTTTTTTTACGTTATCTATCTACATAAAGTACGCCTTTGGGACGCCCTGTATATATAACTAAGCCTATTAGCTTTCCTCCATAAATGTACTTATCCAACGCTGAAATATTTTTTTAAATCGGACTAGCTGTTCCTGAGATTAGCTCGTTCAAACAATCAATCAAAAAGTTCTATAATAGTATAGAAGCATCTCTATAAATCTCTACAACAGATTAGTTTAGATATTATAGATTATAATTTGATCACTTTCTAAGTAGTTATAAGCAGGTACCTACCTACTCATAGATATACGTCCTTATTAATTGATTAGGTAGGTAAAGAAAACGTAATTAGTTTCCTGTGTGCTTTTCGTAATTGGCAAACAGTTTTGGTTGATAGGTACCTACGTAGGTATTTATCTTGTACATTTTCTCGGAATTGTAAACGGGGCTCGTCGCTATAAGCTTCGAGATTTTTCTTTTACTGAGTTTTACTCGTCGAATTTTTTGAAACTTACGTGAATAGTTTATTTTATGTTGTGTAGGTAGGTAGTGTTAAAGATTGAAGCATACCTACATTGATAGCGACTTTGTTTTATACCAAGTAGGTAGTGATCATCATAACAAGTCTTATTGCGCCCACTCCTGGCTGGACACAGGTCTCCGAAGTGCACCCATAGGACACTATATGTCTTGGGGATTTGGGAACGTAAATTAATAAATATTAGCTTAAATAATTTTGAGCAAACATTAAGTAATCATCAGCTGGTAAAGACATTCGTTCTTAGCTATCTAGTCAAACTGATTAATTAGGTAGGTAAATACTAAATTATATCATTGAAATTACGTAAGTCGTCCTAGACTCCTAGGCTATTGGCTTGGTTAGGATTAGGATGCCACTCGTCTTTCATTCAATTCTAAAGGTACCTATAGTAAAACCATTTCTAAAATGAACGCCCCTCTACCGAATTCTGTATTTTTTTTTTCTGTGTATTCTGTTTTTCTGTATTTCCTCTCACACGTTGAAATCATCACGGTTTTGTGGAGGGAAGTTCATTTTTAGAATGGTTTTACTATACCTATATATTTGAATGCCGCCGCGCACCTCTTAATTTTTTTTCTGGAAATATGTTAAGTACAATAAATAATAGTTTTTGCTTAACGGCTAAAGAAATCTCTAAAATTTGGAAATCAGGATATGAAGCAACACGTTATGTGGCAAAGTTATAGGTAGGTATATAATTTTAAACTTTCTTCATGTAGGTATAATGGAATTTTAATAAACCCAAAAACCTAAAAGTAGGTAGGTACCAAAGATTAATTAGGTAACCTTTTGTTATATATTTGGGAAACTCTAGGTTGGGTTTAAATAATATTTTTTTAAATCTATTAATTTTTGTGCTACCCGTTTCGCGCCCAAAGAATGTATCAATATTCTCAGAAGTATTTGATGCTAATAAGGCCTACTTGCTAGAACTATCTTGGCAAAGACAAGTTTATCCCATTATTATTTATTTTATTTATTCTTCTATGTTTTTTTCTAACTTCTGCGCCCAAGCTTAGATTAAAGAAGAATAACTGTCACATTATTTTTTTTATCTGTGCTAGAATGTTTCATCTAATACGGATTATAATGTCAATGTCAGACAACAATTTAGTTAATCTTTCAACTTCACTTTTTTGTCATTGACGTCATTTTTCATTCAAGAATCCAATCCATCCATTCACGGTTGTGTATACATTTTATTCAATTTGTATATTTTCTTCCGAAATAGTAATTAAACATAGTTGAATTTTGTATTTTACTGAATATAATAAGTCAAAATGTTTTGCTGCCTCAAAAGTTGCATGAACAGCTTTAGTTTGACTCCGAGTGTGCCAATAAGATTTAAAGAAAATCCAGTGCAACTAGACACACTGCATATGGGTCAGTATTTATTAACATAAGTTCATTTGTTGTTTACGATTATTAGGATCACTATACACCATTATACTTATATTCACTTACCATTCAAAAGATTGTACTTACGTACCCAAGTAACTCATTATTACGAGTGTAAATGAAAACTTATAAATGCAAGAGTAGGTACATTATAATTATTTAAAAACAAAGTATTGTTTCAGCAGTCGTTATAATTTGTAAAACTTTAGTATCACCCTTTTTCTATCTTATTATAGTTATGTTATGTGTCTGCTTTTGGGGTATGACCCTGTCTTTCAAGTATTATCTGATCATAATTATTGCTACATTTATTCACTCTTTACAGTCTATATGTTAATATCATGTTTTATTACAGGACATGAAATGGTTATTATAAAAGGTGGTCAGAGAGTGTGTGGCTCTGGTTGTGCCCTCGGTAATGCCCCCCTAGTACAGAATAAATCTTATTTTGAAGTAAAACTACAGCAAGGTGGAGTGTGGGCCGTTGGTGTTGCCACAAGAGAAACAGATTTAAATAGAGTACATGGTAAGAATTACTTCTTTTCAGCTAAGAACTTTGTAAATAAGGATACATCTAAGTAAGGTCGATTTATATTATTATTTATTAAATTTTTATTTTACTATGAAGAAAGACAAACAAATTATTAAATATTACAAACTTAAACACTAAATAATTTGATGATTGATCTATTGATAAAATGGGTGACTTTATTCAATTGAAGTCACCAATTTAATTCTAAACTTATCTGATGCTTACATTAACAAAATGCTTACTAAAGGTGAAAACTGCTTAGCATTCACCAAGTGTTGTTGCCTTCAGACCTAAGTTATAGTGACATAACCTCTGGTTATGGTCAACTGTTGGCAAATTGACTCATTTATTGACCTCCAACTGTTTGTATTGTCAGAATCATCTCTTATTCTAGTCAAGGGTGAACACTGCTACATAAGTACCTATAGGTCTTGTGTAAGGAACAAATATACTATATTCAATTTGTTATTTGGAACAGTGACTATGTGGTAACCTTACCAAATTATTCTTAGATAAATACAATACTATTTCCTTTAAATAAATGAGAAAATTTCCTTTAAATAAAACTCCAAAATACCTTATTGGAGTCATTCCTATAATATCCCTCCAATGTTATTCATATTTATCACTACATTATTTAACTCTACACAAGCTCAGAGCTTATACCATGGGGCTACATGTTGCTGTGTGAGTTGTCCAGCAATATATATTTTACAAAGCAAAAATTTTTAGTAGATTTTTGTTATACCTATGGCTACAAAAATATTAGTATTACAACCATACTGTTTTCTTACACAAACAAATCCTCTTTCAGGTGGTATGGACAAAGATTCCTGGTGCCTCAACAGTGACGGCACAGTACGGCACTCAAACAACGAGCTCTACCACCTGTCTCCAGCAGCCAGGGAGTCTCCCACAGCTGACCTCCTCGTCTCCACCGAGACCCAGGACAGAGAGAATGAGAAAACAGAGAGTGACATGGAGAGTAAAGCCACCATGCCGATAGAGGGAGACACAATAGGCATTGCATATGACCATGTTGAACTGAACTTCTTTTTGAACGGACAGAATATGGAAATACCTGTTAGAAATATTAAGGGTACTGTTTTTCCAGCTTTATATGGTAAGTTAGAAATGTGTCTGCTAGCGAGAGATCATAGTGAGAGGTTTTAGGGATTAAACTTACATCCACCGAGAAAGAAAGTGACACAAAGAAAGTGTAGCTAAGACACCTTTATCTTTAAACTTACTTTTTAGCTTGCAAATTGTATTAAACAGACCTTAAGATAAATATTATGAATTATTTTATTATGATTTTTTAACGGTGGAATTTTTTTTTTTTTTTATACTAAGCATATTAAGCATATTATAATACTCTAATTTAACTGTAACGCGAACTGTGTGACCTACAACGTTTCTTAATACTCATATTCGTAATAATCAGCCCAATTTGAATTCCCACTGCTGGGACTCTTGACAAGAGACCTGGCCAAGTGCTCGTTGGTTTATGTCACATGTCCTTCAAACTTTAAAATGTATTCAGAATATAATGTGTTTTTAGAGCGCACATAATTTTTTTTTACTTACTTTAAATGCTCAATAACTTTTTTTTTTATTCATAATGGCATTTGTAATATTTATTTCAGTTGACGACGGCGCAATCCTAGATATCATATTGGACAATTTCCTGTACCCACCACCCACTGGTTACGAAAAAATAATGGTGGAACAATCTTTGCTTTAACTAAAGCGGTATTGAAGGAATATGGATGATGCAATGGACTTATTAAGTGTACAGTGTGACCATATCAAATTTGGTGAACTGGATCTAGGCTTTTGAACATTGTTGAATGGATTAAGGCTTAGACCAAGACAATAGTCCTAGCTTTTCTTATGAACCTAATTAGTTTTATCCTGCAAACTCGACCGCATATACTTTAATAGATGTAACAATATTAGGCTGCTGAATAACAGAATTTTAACATTGGTTTACAAAATGACTATTTGCACAAACATTTGAAAAATAATTCAAGCAAAGGCTTGAAAATAAATAAATAAATAAGTTTTATTCAATTTGACAGTAGATTAAAAAACTGCTTGAAAATAGCAAATTGTAACGACAGTTTACATTGTAAACACAGACATGACAATTACTCATCTAATTAACCGCCAAAGGAATTTCAAAAACTACAAGTTTTTTTATTATAATAACTATTTACTTACTAATGTAGTACTAATTCCGCACGAAATTCACAGGATAGATCTACAAAATGATTATATAGACACCATTATACACACAATACAGACACCATTTAACCCGGAAAATTGTTTATAGAATTTGACAGCGTGAGTTTAAAAATTCCACAATGTATATTTATCGCATTTATTAAACGAATCTACGACTGTTTAAAATAATAAAACGGCCGTCTGAAGCAGCATTATGGAGCTTTTCTACCGCAGTGAACGGAGAAATTAAGCTTTTTAGTTGAATATGCTTGATTGATGACTATGTATTTGAACAGGCCTATTTATATTGATGGATTTAGGGTGTTGAAATGTATGTTTTAAATTATGTTTGAAAATAAATGCATTATGTACTGTATTTTATCAGTGAATTGTATGTTTAATGCTTTAATTACTTAGTTTGAAAATATGTATGTTTCAATTTAAATGTATTATGTACTGTGTTTTATCTGTGCTGTGGAAATGTTATGGTTAATAATCTTGGGAGGCCAGCGGCGTTTGAACCTCCCATAAAATGTCCATATAATATTATGTCTCCCCATTATAAGTACATACTTCGTAACTTTTTAATTTAAGAGTTTAATTATTCTTCGCATCTCAATTTACAAAATTTTATGTTGTTACTTGTGTGATCACCATTTTGAGGCAGATCAGATTCCTTAATATGTATGTTTCATTTATTGACTTATTTATCAATGTCAATGTTATCGGGACTTGAACTCAGCGTTTTCTGGCGCCTGGCGGTGTTTATCAAAAGTAGTTTATTGTAGTAATCTGTTTGCCTTGAAAGATAATGTACATTCCAATTATATATTTGATATAAAATAATAGATCGTAAACTGCTCGTTATTTTTAATTATTTAAACTATTAATTTACTAACTCCGAAACTTATACTTTATGAAAACTGATTGAATACTTGATCAACAAACACTTGTAATTAGTAGTTACCTACAAGTAATTTATTCGTGTTATTATAGGCTTTATGTTGTTCTCAAGATCTTGTCGTTTTTTCGGAATAAGCCATTTTAACGCGGAATAAGCTTCGGAGTTGTAAGGTTCAATAAGTATCAACAGAATAAGATTGTAGAAGTTCAATAAGTATTCTAAATATTAGAAAATGTTATAGAAAAAAAAATACAACGTACTTAATCTTGGACTCGAGTGGGAGTCGACCCCTTCCAGTTTAGCCCTGGCTACGCTTACCACTACGCTATCGAGGATTACGTTATGAGTTCTAATTTATTCTATACCTTATATATCATTTAAGCACTGATTCAATAAGTATCTTAAATAAATGTGTGACAATTCTAATCTTTCAACAAAAACTGTTGTGTTAATAAAGATTCCTTATAAACATTTCATAGATAAAGTTGGTACCTATATCTTCACTCGAAGCCTACAACTTCATACTACCTACTATGTAAATTTGTTGTCGGTTATAAATTAATAACTATAATGAATAAATCATATTTTATATAAAACTATTTATCCAATTGAAATTAATATGTATTTTTATGTACAAACTCTAATTAATATTTAGGTATAAATCGATCTCTAACTTATTAATAAATGTAAATGTTTTAGCAAATAACGGCTTATATAAAACCTATGTGGAATATAATATACTTATCAAATGGCTGAAAATAGTGTGTTTGGTTATTACCTACATAAAACCCTGACTAAAAACGAGTGCTTGCAGAATAGAGAATAAATAAATATTGCTGGATAATTCAACAGCAACATGCCCCTTGGTAACAAATGTTTGTCCCGAGGCGGGAATCGAACCAGCGACCACTTGCGTCGAAGGCGGAGCTTCGCCTGCTGCGACACAGAGGTCGTCTCTATATACTCTATGAGTAGTTACGTAATCACGTTTATATATAAATAAAATATAATAATGAGTTCTATTGGGGAGTCCCTTGTCTATACTAAGTTGCGTAGATATTGTCCTTAAGACGCTTAAGGAAACCACCAATTTATTTTTGCCTCTTTGTTTCCGCACAAGGGACTTTCCATCTTAACCTTTTATGTTTTTCAGCTTAGCTCAATAATAGGCATGACGACATATTTATAACATTTACAATTTACGAAATAAAAGCTTAACGAAGTATAAAGCCAATAGTTAAATAGGTATATTTTCCAAAAACAGCACGCGTCGGGTGTGTCGTCATGAAACCAACGTTTCATGATTCACAACAAAACACAGTGAAGTTTACCCTGTATTACCTAAGTGTGACGTCAGTTATTTTTAAGGAAATAAGGGCGCTAGAAAATCTTCATAAAATTGAAATATCTGCTGATGTAGGTGCCTATATTAAATAATAACTTATTTTCTTCCCTCCTTAGATTTCAGCGTAGTCGTTTGGCAATAACGAATAACCCTGTGCCCTGGCCACTGGGCTATCGCGTTTACGAGCCATTGCGATTGGCACTTAGGATGAGGACTTTCCTTATTAGTGCGGACTTATCGTTGAATTTATTGACGCACAAAAGCCTTTTAGGATTTTTTTTTTATTGATGATAGACCCTTGCTTGACCACAATCTCACCTGATGGGAAGTGTCGATGTGGCCGAAGATGGATCGCAAGGGTCTAGAAGGTTCCTATTCACTCTTGTCTTGAAGAGACCCAGATTATAGGTTTCAGGAAAAACAGCAGCAGGCAACGCATTCCAAACTTTAGCAGTGCGAATAATGAAGGTGGAGGAGTATCGCTTCGTACGGGTGGATGGTATATCTACTAAGTAGGGATGGTAGTGTGCCGTGCGTCTGCTTGTCCTGTGGTGGAATGGGGAAGGTGGTATCAGGTCATGAAGCTCCTGGGAACATTCACCAAAGTGCAACCTGTAGAAAATAGAGAGACAGGCAACCTTGCGGCGGTGCTCGAGGCTCTGAACCTTTTTCTTTGCAAGGATAAATGCGAAGAAGACTCCCTAAACTAACGCCGAACTAATTGACGGTAGAAGCTCGAGCACTTTAAGTCCCTTAATCTTAATTCTTATTAAACACAATTACGTAACTATTATGTACATTTATGTATGTTAAAAAAATTAAGATACTTATTTAAATTTAAGCTCCTACCAATATCCTACTTTGAATGTACGTTACTGATAACTGCCCTCTAAACTTTAACTTGTGACACAGATAAATTATTATTATAATGCGGCGTATACAATAACAAACACCAATTCTTGAAATTAATTTCCCTTTTATGCGTGGTGAATTAGAGCCTAATCTTCCTCGTCAAGAGAGAAGTCCCTGTGTCCCAGTAGTGGGAGAGTTCTAGGGGTGGACGATGATGATGATGAATTTACTTACAAAGTTATAATGTAAGTTAGTTTGTTTTCAGAGATATTGGCTAGTTAATAATAATGCGGTAGGTATTAATGAGATATCGATGATAGTTCTTCATGGAACGAATAACACAAGCAGCTCTTGACAGTAAAAACGATAGACCGAGATTTTATACATCCAGCTAATATATCAATTAGTGATAAAATGTGTATTAATTAATTTATGGCTTCATAACATTACAAAGAGTTTTATTCAATGGGTACTTAATTATTTATGTACTTACTCGTAAATTGCAATAGTGATTTTTTACCTATATAGGTACATAAATTGAATATTTAAGAAAATATATAATTATTACGACAAGCATGGATGCGTCTTAATGTCGTTATCTATAAGACATGTTATTTATGAAGAATCTGTTAATGGGAGCATGTTTAGTTATTATACATATTTCCAACTAGGAACTTGACCGACTTCGTTACAGAATTTAACTTTTTTTGTTATCAGACTTTGTTACAGTCTGAAAAAAAAATGGGTGATAGAGTGGGGTGGAATTGGAGTGTCACTGCACTGTTGGCCTTGTCTGTGGTCGTGCAGGGCCACACCGAGAGGGTGGTGAGACTGGAAGACCAGGGTTACATCAGGGGCCACAAAGACGAGAGCGGTTCCTTCTTCAGATTCTTCGATATTCCCTACGCGACTGCACCGAACGGATCGGATAAATTTAAGGTAGGTCGTGACCCAGACATTTTAACGGTACACTTACGTCATGTATAAGATTCTATTAAAGCTGACCCGGCGAACTTCGTACCGCCTTTAGATTTTGAGAGATTTTCTTTATATTTTTTCCGTAAGAACCTTGTACAGAGTAGGTATAAGAAAACTAAAAAATCAGCCAAATCGGTCAAGCCGTTTTCATGTTATGTCGTGACAACGGAAAACGGGTTTCATTTTTACATAAATAGATAACGTCCCTGGGCCTTTCCCAGGGTAGGTTAGGTACACGATCCCTTGTTGTTAATATTAAGTTTAATTTCTACACCTTATTTAAGACAACGTGCGAGGTGCATAATCTATTGTTTATGTTTGATAAAATGTAAATAAAAATGTAGTAAAGTCTCTATGATCGTAATAAACAAGTAGGTACTGAATACTGAAAAGTATTCTCAAAAAATACGAATATCCATATCTAACACAACTAACATTCAATTATTTGTTTCCAGGGACCCTTGCCTCCTCCTTCTTGGCCAGACACGTTGGATGCTGTTTACAGGGGTATTACATGTACACAACCTTTTAAAGGAATCCATGATAAACAGAGGTTTACTATATCTTACGTAAAAACACAGGATGACTGCCTCATAGCAAATGTATTCGTTCCGGATACTGAATCTACAAATTTACCAGTTTTGGTTCATGTGCACGGTGGAGCTCACATTTTTGGTCGCGGTGAAATCCTATACTCAAATCTACTCCAAAGAAAGGGTATCATAGTGGTTACATTTAACTACAGACTTGGGTTCCAAGGATTCCTTTGCCTTGGAACAAAGGACGTTCCCGGAAATGCCGGAATGAAAGATCAAGTAGCGCTATTGCGATGGGTGCAGAAAAATATTGCAAGCTTTGGCGGCAACCCTAACGATGTGACGGTGGAAGGCTGCAGCACCGGTGCATCCTGTGTCGACTTGTTGACCATATCTCCTATGGCAGCTGGACTCTTCCACAAAGCTATTATTGCGAGTGGTTCCGCCTTCGGATATACAGGAGTTGCGACAGACCCGCTATATAGCGCTAAATTATTCGCAAGCAAGTTGAACTTTACGAACATAGATGATATATCTGCTTTGGAGAACTTTTATAAAACTACACCGAGTAAAACAATTAACCAAGATTCTATGACTCAATTTGAAAACTCTGTAATGCTTTTTGCGCCTTGTGTAGAACGTGATACCGGCACAGGCGAAGAAATGTTTTTATCAGAAAGTCCATACAGCTTGGTGCGTAGAGGTAAATACAATAAAATGCCGCTACTGTATGGATTTGTGGAACTGGAAGGGCTCTTTCAAAAATCTTTTTTTAATAAATATGAAGAAATTATCAGTGAAATGCCAACAAACTTTTCAAAATATTTACCTAAAGACCTACATTTTGAAAGCATGGATGAACAAGAGGCGGTAGCAAATACTGTTCGAAAATTTTATTTTGGAGAGAAAAAAATAGATCGCGATTCGATCATTGAATACAGTAATTATTTTACTGATTATATGTTTGTATATCCAATGATGGCGTCTTTAAGAATGCGTAGACACGTGGGAAACGATACAGCTTACGTGTATAAGTTTTTGCATGAGAATATTCCATTACTTCCGAATACTCAAATGCACAACGTCCACCACTGCGCTCAATGGGAACTAGTTTGTGGTAAATTGGATAACGTAACGGCTGAAGCTGAAAAAACGCCCGAATATTTAACAATGCAGGAAAAGCTGCGGAAGATATGGTTTAATTTTGTAAAGACAGGGTGAGTGAAAGATAAGTTGCACATTGATTTTAATGTTAGATGTTCTAAACTCAAAAAACATGGAATTAAATGTTAGTTGTTCTAAACTGCAAAATCGAGCCCCGTCCCGTAGTCCCGTGGTACCACGGAGATTTCGTAAGAAATTTGTGTTATAAGTGCTAAATATTATTTTAAAATGAACACAAAACATTTCAGATTCAGATACGCATAGATATTTAGAAAACCCGGAACTAATATAATGTAGATGGTAGGTACGAACATGTAGCGGGGCGGGAATCGATGGAAACTCCTGCAGGTAATCGCAGTCACGATTCTAGCCCGACACGCCACAGGGGTCATCAATTGATGATAAATTATTTATTTTAATGGTGTTTTATATGAAAAATATATGATTAATAATATTAAAAATAAATAAAAACATCTTTTTTTAACAGGATGCCGGTTCCTGAGAGCAATCCGGACTACCTTCCAACATGGCCGCCCGCCAGCAAAGATTGGTCTCCGTACGTGATTCTACGGAACGTGGACACTGCTCTTACTGAATCCTCCAATTTCGAAGCCGGCTTCCAGCTGTGGGACGAAATTTACAAGAAACACTATCTACTGCCCGTCCCACCAGCACCACTGTCTGTGTCTAATAAAGCTCCTTCAGCATATACACCATACTCCGTGTTGATAACGTTTTTTAGTTTTTTGATGTGCAATGCAAGTTTTTCTATGTAGGTACCTAATTGTAAATTTATTCTAATATTATAAAGCTGAGGTGTTTGTTTGTTTGAACGCGCTAAACTTAGGAATCACTGGTCCGATTTGAAAAAGTCTTTCAGTGTTTGATAGTAATTTTATCGAGAAGGGCTATATAGGCTATTATATAAACTTTATGTACCTACCTAGACAATGTAAAAAACGCAAGCGAAGCTGTTGGCGGGCCGGCTAGTGAATTAATAAATAATGTCCGCAAGAGTACACCTAAAATATTTAAAAAATTACCCAAATATTAAAGCGATCATTTTATTTTTGGGATTGAGATGGTGGAGAGGTGTCGAAGAGAAGTTGATTTTTAAATATTACAGCCCAGCTAGAGCATCATTTTTAAAAATATGTACCTACTTAAATATTTTCCGAGGGGTATGGTCAAGAAGGTATTAAGTATTATTAATTTTCAAAGTACACAGGTATTTAATCTCTATTAGACCTACCCTACAACACCCTACACTATAGATTACCCACAATAGAACGACCATTAACTGTCAAATATCTGAAACGCACACATACAGATCACATACACACGTCATGATTGTCTTCTACTATCTTTGCTGACTTGTTCTTATGTGCTAAGTGACCTCATTATGTCCACACTCCGCGTTTATTATACCTGAAGCCGTACTTCCCAATAACCTTCGCTTTGCCTAAACTTTTATGAACCTAGTTAGTGCCTTTCGAGAGATGATTCATTCTATTCAGTATGACGTAACCTTGGTTTTTACACTACGTGCATTATTTGTAAAGCATTCCTCACTCAGCCGAAGGGTGAAAACTTATTACTATACCTCTGCTGTCTGTCCGTCCATCCGTCAGTTTATTTCTTTTGCCGCTAGTTACTTAAAAAAACACTTTTATAAATTTTCACACTTTTTTTCATTCCGATTGTCAAACCTGTAAAACTCATGAACTGTAAATAGGTTTTTCTTTTCTACAAATAAATAACATAATAAAATAATGTGTTAAATTAAATGGGGCCATAATCCGCTTTACAACCTACGTAAAAAGATATTTAGAGGCGCGTGGCTGAGTTCGAACCCTTTTGAACGAAAGTCCCCTAATTAAGCAGAAGCATAACATATAATTTCCAGTTGGTCTAAAATTAGTGAAAATTACATTATTTGCATCTTTTTTCACCAGCATATCTTGGACCAAATTCATAAGAGATAAGATCTTATCTATAACTGTGTCTTCTTGGATTAACTGATAGACATTAGGGTACCAACTTTAGGTTATGAGGCCACAGCAGACTAGCCACTTTTACCAACAGTAATTTAACTATTTACATATTAAAATTAAGGCCTAGAAATTATACAACGACAGCATGAAGCCTGTGATGCTGTTTAGGACGCTGTAGTGCCTTGGACATTAGATAGATAGATAGATAATAACTTTATTGTACACTTAAATAGACAAAACAATATATAAGAAATCTTAACTAATTGTACAATTGGCAACCTTTGGATGGATAGGATATTATTCGACGGATAAGTTTTGCCAAATACCAGATAGTAGAAAACACGTGCTCTGACAGTGACACCAAACATCGTGAGGAAACCGGCGTGTTTTAAAAAGTCTGAAGGAAATGTGACATTTACAAACCCGCACTAGGCCAGCGTGTGGAATAAAGGCCTATTCTGGTTTTATTCACCACTCCTCTCTTGACTAAAACGTCAAAATCCCGGTGTATCAGAAGCAGTGGGAGTAAATAGGGGTGATTATGAAGACTAGATCGATTATCTATACTAATATTATAAAGCTGAAGAGTTTGATTGTTTGTTTGTTTGTTTGTTTGTTTGAACGCGCTAATCTCAGGAACCGCTGGTCCGATTTAAAAAATTCTTTCAGTGTTGGATAGTCCATTTATCGAGGAAGGTTATGGCTATATTTTATGAAAAAAGCAAGCGAAGCTGTTGGTGGTCGGCTAGTCTTATCATAATCGGCATAACCATATCTAGGAACAACACGGCAATACATAGGTATATGGAGCCAATTAGCCGCAGTTTTCCTCTCGATGTTTTTCTGTACATGCAATCCACTACCTCAACATAAATGTAATAACTAAAAACCGATGACGTCTATATGGTCAGTCCCTATAGGTAATATGATGTCTAAAACACAGGATGTATTTATCGTTCTAATTGTGACGTAACCCATACCTATTACGTACCACTTCTGGTTTGGTTCTTCCCAAGTGAAACTATTTCAGGGGGATTTGGAATAGGTAATCTCCACGCTTATCAAATTAGCCCGTGATCGTTGATCGTAGTACTCTTTCTTTACGACGTTGTGTGTGGGTTTCATCTTACTTCTTCATTCATAGATAGAACGCTGCCCGTTATTGGTTTATATCTTTTCTATCCATCCAAAGGTTGCCTGGAAGAGATCTCCCTTCAGCAATAAAGCCGCCCTTTTTAATGTCGGACTGAGAGCAACCACAGGGAGATGGGCTGATAGGTAATATAGCTTTTTAGAACTACATACTAAGAGAGGTAGAGTAGAAGCTGCGATATATGTAGTAGATTTACTGTTTTAAAGCAGAAGCCTATCACAAAACTTCCAAGAGGACTTTGAATTAAGTCGCACTATTTTGGTTTTTATAAAAAAATCTTCCATGGGAGTCATTTTCACTTTCAAGAACTTGGCGATCTGATTTGACATTTTAGTTAGATAATCTAATGGATATTGACCAACATCCTCCTTAATACGAGACACTCGTCTCAATAGGTAGGTACTAGAAGCGAGGAACTGGTACCCTTAATATGGACCGAAGGCTAAATGTCATAAAGGATGGTTGCAGACACCAGACAATAAATCATTTTAAATAATATTTATTATAATGTAAGATGAATAGGGATTTCTGATGTACCTATTTATCTATAATTGAGATACTTCTAAATTATTAAATAATTTTGTGATTATGTTACGTTTAGTTTCAGTGAGTTCTGGGCTACTACGACTATTAAAAAACAGACGTTCTTGCGTTATAAAATCACAACGAAAAGTGTTATAGAAGTTTATATATAAAAGGATAAATAAAATCGTGGATCCGTGATGCTATAAGTAGTCAGTTTGCTGTGGCTGCAATGATTCACGGACTAGATCTCGCCACGAGGTGCTACATCTATTATTTTACGATTTGTGACGGCTTGTTATATGACTGAATACTGTAGTAATCGCCGCATTATAACCTGGTTCACAGTTACGACTCAGTTACTGAAAGCGTGAGATTTTTATGTTATAACTGTGACAAAACTTAGCTTAGAAAATTATTCTGTGATAACTTCATAATAAATATTATATGGTTGATATGATGTGGAAAATAGTGAATTTCGTTCAGTTGGTGCTTTTGTCTGTGGTTGTCGGCCAGTCGGCCACTCGGGAGGTATACCTGTCAGGCCAGGGGACAGTGCGCGGCTACCGGGATGCGAGCGGGGACTTCTACAGCTTCCTTGATGTGCCGTACGCGAAAACGCCGACCGGATCTCATAAATATAAGGTAAAGTGACTTGGTACTTTACTTATTCACTTTTTAAAATTTACGTACTTACACAATATATTACGGAAACAGGATAATTGTCACATACGCACTCTATAGCAAATCTTAATAGTAGAGTGTAGAGATCGCAGCAAAGTAGGTACATAATTTTGTTAATCCTATAGTTACTTCCAGATTGCTACCGAAGTAACTTCAATCAATCAAAATGTTTAGTTAATTCCATCAAAATTACGCATACAAACTTTAATCACAATTATACCTTTCAGTAGGACTTGTTTTAAAAGTTCATGAAAGTCATATTAATAAACTAAATGTTTCAAGCAAACTTAAGGCTGATGCCTCTCTTCAATTGTAATTACAGGGTCCACTGCCTCCTCCATCTTGGCCGGGGACATTCAACGCGGTCTCCCGAGGCGTTGTCTGCACGCAAGGCTTCAGGGGCGCTCCCTTTACTACACAAGATGACTGCCTCGTGGCCAACGTATTTGTCCCCGACACTAAATCAACAAACTTACCGGTTATGGTATACATACACGGTGGAGGGTTTATTTTTGGTAGCGGTGGAGTTCAATACATTAACTTGGTCAAAAGAAAAAGATTCATACTCGTGACTTTCAATTACCGACTCGGTATTCAAGGGTTTCTTTGCCTTGGGACAAAGGACGTTCCCGGAAACGCTGGACTAAAAGATCAGGTAGCGCTTTTGCGTTGGGTGAAGAAAAATATTGCAGGTTTTGGAGGAAATTCTAACGATGTGACACTCGTAGGTTGCAGTGCTGGAGGCGCTTCTAGCTCCTTGATGACCTTGTCGCCCATGGCAGCTGGACTCTTCAACAAAGCTATTATTGCAAGTGGTTCTAGTATAAGCTACACAGGAGCTATGGTTGACCCGATACATAACGCAAAAACATACGCGCGTCTACTAAACTTCACCAACGTCGATAATATCTGGGCTCTGGAGGAATTTTATAAAACTACACCTAATGATGTACTCAATGGTAATGCCTTGGATCAATTTGATAACACTGCTATACTTTTTGCGCCTTGTATAGAGCGCGACACTGGCACAGGCGAAGAAGTTTTTTTATCTGAGAGTCCATGGAGCTTGATTCGCAGAGGAGAATACGCTGACGTACCTCTCTTGTACGGATACGCGGAAATGGAAGGGATATTTCACCTGACTCTTTTTAACCAGTATGACGAAATCATAAAGGGGATGTCAAAGAACTTTTCTCATTATTTACCGGCAGATCTCCAATTTAATAGTAAAGAGGAGCGAGATGCTGTTGCAAATGATGTGCGCCAATTTTATTTTGGGCCAACATTAGATCATGATTCTATATTACCATACGTTATGTATTATACGGATTATATGTTTGCCATTCCCATGCTAACTGAGCTACGTTTGCGGAGAAATGCACGGAACGATACCATTTATTTGTATGAGTTTGAGTTTGTTGACGAGAATTCCCCGTTACTTCTGAACACAACGATTCGAGCAGCTAAGCACTGTTCTCAGAACCAAATGGTCAATGGGAAGCGAGTATCTAGATATACCAACGCTTCTGAAGACAAATATACACCACAGTTTTTACAGACACAAGAAATTATACGAAATATGTGGATAAATTTTGCAGAGACTGGGTAAGTAGACATCTCAACTGAACAATTCAAAACTGATCTAAATAACTTATGATATAGTATAGACTTTCAAAAGCTCCAGTGAAATCAGATCGTTATAAAGTTTGTAAGTTACATTTTAAAATAATTTGAAATATTTTTGTTTATTCACCAAACATCCAAATTCTCTTACTAATAAGTAACTCATTTTAACTCATTATTATTCTTCTATTTCAGGCAACCGGTTCCGGACAGTAGCAGCTCTCTTCCAGCATGGCTGCCGGTGCAAGACGAGTGGTCTCCACACATGGCGTTCCGCTTCAACGGCTCCTCTATGAGCGAGGCTCTCACCGCCGAGGCCCGGGCTCGCTTCTGGGAACCCATCTACGAGAGACATTACCGCGAACCCATCCCACCACCAACACCCAGCAACGCACCACACCTTCCTTCCATGCTTATCTTAATAAGTTTTTGTTTTTTAGTATCATCGGTATGGACATAGAATAACATTAGCTTTAGAACAAGATCTCAGTATTATTATTACTAAATCTCAGTATTACTATTATTAAAGAAATATAAGTAAGTAATTAATATTCGCCATCTCAAAATGAGTTAATTCAGACTGTTGTGCTGTGCCCCTATACTGACGTATAGAACTGACCATGAACTCAACATATCTGAAACTTTCTAGGACATAGTAGGTGATCTTTCCTCTACTATAATCGTTTTCCGTCTATTGACATTGAGAGCTACATATGTCAGGCAGTCGCCCACCCGGCAGTGCCATTGCAAATTAACTTAACCAGCGGGAATTTCTAGAATCAACATAGTTATAAGATACTTAGTAATTATAATACAATTGTTTAATGTACATATAATTGTAGATGGAGTCGATTATAAAATACTAAACTCCGTAGCTTAGTGAATAGTGATAAGACTGGTAGCTCGTTATTCCGGAGACGGATTACGAGTCACACCTGAGTCGAAATTTTGAAAATATACTAATTTATTTTCAGGGAGGACCTAGTTCAGTATTTTATAATTGGCACCAAGTGAACACTTAGCCAAACGTGATTAACCTAGTCTGTTATTTAATTTTATTTTGTAGAACACTCCAATGTTGTAAAATTTCGATAAATAAGTAATTTGGTACGAATTTTGTTTTATAAAAATATGTAATTTATATCAGTTATATTACTATTGCATTTTTACCTAATTAATGCAATAAATATTAAATTGATTAAACAAATAAAATAAAAGATAGGTTGGTGGTAGAGTAGGTTTTAATGTGTATGTACATAAATACCTAGGCCTTATAATTGTTATAATTAAGGTAATAGTTTGAACACGAGCCTGTAAAGTACAATTTAATATATGTTGGTAAATGTAAAAGTACGTTTAAATTGTTCTCCGAAAAAACATCCATTTTCATACTTTCTAATTATTCTAATTAATGGTAATTTCACTAACGATAATAAATTTAAAGTATCATCCAACTAACTATGAAAAGGAATTCGGTAAGATTATAAGCGAGATCTAAAGTGCAACTCAGAACCAGAAATTCACATAAAAATTAGAACAGTTCAAGAGTCAGTAAATAGTGTCTGTTGGAATAAAGTTTCGTAACAGAATCATCATCATCATTCCTATTTACGTTCCCACTGCTGGGACACATGGATTTCTCTCTTGGCGATAGAGAGGTTAGGCCTTTATTCACCAAACTGGCCAAGTGCGGGTTGGTGAATGCCGGTTTTCTCACGATGTTTCCCTTTCATGTATTTTTTTAACATATACTTTAACTCACACGTAAAAATTAAAAACATGTAGTCGTAAAATATTATATTAACTGTTAGGTACAAAAGATAAAACAGATACAGATACAAATACTTACTTTATTTATAACAAATAAGTTACAAGTAAATTTCTTTACATACACTAATAAATTAGTAATTATATTAATAAAATATTGTTATAATTAAATTAGAATAAAGTAAATTAAAAATTCACAGTAAGAACAAGTCAATACATCAATAATTTTAAAACACTTACCTATTTTAAATAATTGGTAATTCATAGAAATCATTAAAGAAGTAAAAGGAGCGTTCTAATAACCATTTTCTTAGTCAAATTTCAAATTTTACAACTGAACAAACAATACAACAAATATGTAATTACAACTGTGCAAAAGATATTTACCAACCCACTGTAGTGAAGTGAAGGAGCGCTCTTTCCGTCTGCCATTTACATTTTTCTGCATTACATCATTCTGCCACCGTTAGAGCACGTGGACGTGGTTTTTTAAATCGCAAATAAATATTTTAAGAAGAAAAAATCAGAGACAATTTGTAACAAAATACTTGAAAGTAATTAAATCCCGTCTTGGTTTTGCCGTGAAATCCATCGCATTTTGGCTTCACCTTCAGTGGTTTTATTGCAGTTGATAACACAATCAGTACCTTTACCATGAGTTGTCATAGTTAAATCGCCTGACGTTACTACAGCGGTTACGTAGAGCCAGCGCAACCTTTCAAGTCTTACGGTTAATGCGGAAACTACAGTATTAGAACCGTTATTATTAAGGCAAACAGCGCCACGTCTAACGGACTTGACGTGATACCCAACTATCAGCTAGAGGCGCTGTTCAAGTTTTCATACATTTTTAACTGCAGTCGCTAGCGAGTGTAGATTGCTAGAACTCATGGTAAACATCCAGATTATCAGATTTGAATATCTACAGATATAACATAATTATTTACTTCTAATTTTGTGTTGATGAATAATACACTCCTTTGAAAAACTTACCCGTGACTTCTCTTGATATAATGTGGTATATAGTGAATATAGTTCAGTTGGTGCTTTTGTCTGGAGTTGTTGGCCAGTCGGCCACTCGGGAGGTATACCTGTCAGGCCAGGGGACAGTGCGCGGCTACCGGGATGCGAGCGGGGACTTCTACAGCTTCCTTGATGTGCCGTACGCGACTACGCCGACCGGGTCTCATAAGTTTAAGGTACAGTTATTTGAACAACAACACAGAGTCAGTTAAGGTTTTAGATCATAGCTATTAGCCCGGTCAAAATAGACGTTCAAGGTTACATTAATTCGCACCTCGCTGAAAATTGGCATAAATGTTTGGAACCCTATAACAAACAATTTTTCAAAAGTCCACATGAATCGTAGGTGTGGGAAAAAAGTAATTCATGGTCAAATGTTGTAAAAATCAATTTTTCGCAAATTTTTCGAGGCGAGAATTAATGTAACCTTGCCCCTATTTTTGTGTCTTATTTGACCGGGCTATATGTAATACAGTAAAATCTGTAAATGGTACTGTATTTATGTCAAAAATGAAAAGATTATTTATTTAAAAAAAGAACAAATAATGTAATATTTTGGTTTAATATAAATAAATAGTAATAATATATATATTGCTGGACAATATTCATTATTATTCGAGCACGAAACACGAAATCAAGATTATAATCACCCGTTTATCAATTTTTATTTTTATCTAATTTGTTACTAACGGTTTTTTTATCGAGATATCTTATAAGTCGTCTTTGATGAGTTATTCGTCATCTCGCCCGAAAAAAACTCGCACGATCGGGCGACTTGGCACCTTTCGAATTTAAATGATATTTCTTTCGTCAACTCGCCCGTTTCGTATTTACCTAATATGTCTATCGTCAACTCGCACGCTCGTACAAAGTAGGTACAGTCAGGTAAAAAAATTGAAACTCAACAAAAGGATAGCGCTATTTCTTTCTTTTTATCTAAATCGTGGCGCATCTTAGTGACGTCAGTTAGTCTTCCCTTAAGCGTCCCTTACTGCGCCCGCGCAATATTAAAACTGCAACATGCATTAAGCAATTTATATGATATTGATGGTTATTTTATATTTTAAATTTTATTTTTATACTTAGGTAATAGCACGCCAAATGTTTTGTGATATTGTTGATTACATTTTTATACTTAGGTGATGACAGGGCGAATTCTATTGTAATAATTGTTGATTTTATTTTTTGATGTTGATTATATTTCTTTACCTAGTAATAACACGCTAAATATTTTCTTGGTTGTATTTTTATACTTATCTAATAAGTCTATAACTAATTTTATTTTTCGACGTTGATTTTTATTTGGTGTATTATATTATGCTTTTGTAATTTAAGATGTTGATTTTTAAATATAACTAAAATAATGTTACAATAACATTTTGTTTTAGTTTAAGTCCAATCATAAAACGTTTTTAAGAAGGATTTTTGTCGTTGACTGTACATAGTTACTCATATTTTTATGGTCGGGCGAGTTGACGAAAGAAATATCATTTAAATTCGAAAGGTGCCAAGTCGCCCGATCGTGCGAGTTTTTAACGGGCGAGATGACGAATAACTCTCTTTGATAAGGAAACCAGGGTTTTATGATGATCCCAGAGGTATCTAGAGGAACCGTATTAATATATTTTCACATAACCAACTAGCCTGTAGGTACTACAGCTATACCATTTCCTAATTTAATATTACTTTACTAATTTTACAGAGTGCTTTGCCTCCTCCAGCTTGGTCGGAGACATTTGACGCGGTCTATCGAGGCATAGCCTGCACTCAGGCCTTCCGGGGCGAGCCCTTTCCTACGCAAGATGACTGCCTCGTGGCCAACATATTCGTCCCAGACACTGAATCTACAAACTTACCGGTTATGGTATACATTCACGGAGGAGCATATGTTTTTGGTAGCGGTGGAGTTCAATACACTAACTTGGTCGAAAGACGCAGATTCATACTTGTGACGTTCAATTACCGACTCGGTGTTCAAGGGTTTCTTTGCCTTGGGACAGAGGACGTTCCCGGAAACGCTGGACTAAAAGATCAAGTAGCGCTTTTGCGTTGGGTGAAGAAAAACATCGCAAGTTTTGGAGGAAATCCTGACGATGTGACACTAGACGGTTGCAGTGCTGGCGGCTCTTCTATCTCGTTATTGACCTTGTCCCCGATGGCAGCTGGACTCTTCAACAAAGCTATTATTGCAAGTGGTGCTGCTGTGAGTTACGTAGGAGCTATGGTAGACCCGATACATAACGCAAAAACATACGCACGTCTGATTAACTTCACCAACGTCGATAATATCTGGGCTCTGGAGGACTTTTATAAAACTACACCTAATGATGTACTCAATGGTAATGTCTTGACCCAATTTGATAACACAGTTTTACTTTTTGCGCCTTGTATAGAGCGCGACACTGGCTCAGACGAAGAAGTTTTTTTATCAGAGAGTCCATGGAGCTTGATTCGCAGAGGAGAATACGCTGACGTACCTCTCTTGTACGGATACGCGGAAATGGAAGGGATATTTCACCTGACTCTTTTTAACCAGTATGACGAAATCATCGAGGGAATGTCAAAGAACTTTTCTCATTATTTACCGATAGATCTTCAGTTCGAAAGCGACGAAGAGCGAGATGCTGTTGCAGATGATGTGCGGCAATTTTATTTTGGGGAATCAGTAGATCATGATTCCATATTATCATACGTTATGTATTATACGGATTATATGTTTGCCATTCCCATGCTAACTGAGCTACGATTGCGGAGAAATGCACGGAAAGATACCATTTATTTGTATGAGTACGAATTCGTTGACGAGAATTCTCAGGTGGTCCCGAACACAACAGTTCGTGCAGCGCATCACTGTTCCCAGAGACAAATTGTTAATGGGAATCGATTACATTCTAGAGCTATCAACTCATATCTAACCAGAAATACGCCGGAATATATACAAACTCAAGAAATTATGAGAAATATGTGGATAAATTTTATTGAGACAGGGTGAGTAAGTATCGGCTGTTATGTTCTTTGATAATAGGTATGGTTAAAATCAAATATGTAAATTCTACTTACAGCTAATCATCGTTGTCATTTATTAGTTAATATTTTTTCATTATTTATTTTTTACATTTTTAACATAGGTACTTAAACTTTACAAATACGATTGTAAATTGTTTCTGAATAAATGAATTTGAATTTGAATTAACCAATCAAATCTACGACCCTACATTTATGGCAAATATACTCGTATATTATTTGCCATTGCCGATTTTCTACTTATATTTGACTGTGTGATCATTTAGCCACCACGGCCTCATATAAATGTAGTGTATTGTAATAAACAAATCTCCCGAGCTTACTCCACACGGGGGCGTTACTATACTATCTGGGGCCCGTGGTAAATTCCCTTGATGGGGCCCACCCAGTCAAAATCGGGCACACCGCAATCGGGCCATTCCAAGCCGTTTTACAAGAATTTAAATAAATTATTTACATAAATTTAGTTACTACTTAGGTCCAATGTTTATTTCTGAGTTTGCGGTATCTTGGGTATCTTGGCCACCCCTCCCACCCTATAGTTACGCCACTGACTCCACAGTTCTAAATACTGCTGTCTGAATTGTCCAGTAAGATTTATAATGAACACAAGATTAATTATTATTTTATAATTTCAGGCAACCGGTTCCGGACAGTAGCAGCTCTCTTCCAGCATGGCTGCCGGTGCAAGACGAGTGGTCTCCACACATGGCGTTCCGCTTCAACGGCTCCTCTATGAGCGAGGCTCTCACCGCCGAGGCCCGGGCTCGCTTCTGGGAACCCATCTACGAGAGACATTACCGCGAACCCATCCCACCACCAACTCCCAGCAAAGCAACTGACACTCGTTTTGGGCTTCTGTTAACGTTATTTCGTTTTGTACTATCCTCGGTGGTCTCTAAACTCAGTTAACTCTTTTATTGCACCGTAAAGTTATTTAATAACATTGACATGTCTGATAGTGTTACATATGACGACCTCTGGCAGGCCTTCTGCGGCGAAGGCCTGGGGGGGGCGAAGGTTGCGGGTTCGATTCCCGCCTCGGAACAAAAAATTGTACGAGCTGCAGATATTTGTTCCGGCACCTGGGTGTTCTATATGTATAATAAAAATGTATATCTATGTATGTATATTATATTAATTATATCAGATTATCTAGTGCCCGTAACTCAAGCTTCGAGCTTACCACGAGCCTCGTGGCACGAGGCTAGATGTTACGTGTGAGTTGACCGGCAATATTTATTTATTTATATTACTTAAGCTAAGCACTATTTTAAAATATTTGGGCTCTAAAGATAATGACAATGTTAATAATGCAAGCGCTAAAGTTGTGGATTGTTCAGTACAGATTAATGTTGTGAAATGTTGAAATGTTATTTGAAAATAAAACAAAATTCGTTAAAATTTCTTTTTATTTTTAATTAATGGTGATTGACTGACTTTTTTAACTATTTTCAAATATGTTTTTAAAAATGCAGTATATAGCTGCTAATATATGTATCGGCATCATCAAAAGCATCTAGTTCTAGATTTTAAAATGGAATCTGCTTAAAGTTGTGGATTGTTCAGTACAGATTTATGTTGTGAAATGTTATTTGAAAATAAAACAAAATGCGTTAAAATTTCTTTTTATTTTTAATTAATGGTGATTGACTGACTTTTTTAACTATTTTCAAATTTGTATTTAAAAATGCAGTATATAGCTGCTAATATATGTATCGGCATCATCAAAAGCATCTAGTTCTAGATTTTAAAATGGAATCTGCTTAAAGTTGTGGATTGTTCAGTACAGATTTATGTTGTGAAATGTTATTTGAAAATAAAACAAAATGCGTTAAAATTTCTTTTTATTTTTAATTAATGGTGATTGACTGACTTTTTTTAACTATTTTCAAATTTGTATTTAAAAATGCAGTATATAGCTGCTAATATATGTATCGTCATCATCAAAAGCATCTAGTTCTAGATTTTAAAATGGAATCTGCTTAATTAAGCGCAATTCGCCAGTGTCAAGAGTTAAAATAAAACAATGATATACAGTTGTTACTCGTGATAACGACATTTTGGCAATCACAAGTTATTCAGTTATTATTAGAAAAGTGGCTTTAATTTTTATACATACTACATTACACTGATATCTTTCAAATCGATGCTGTTGTCAGAACTGGACCAAATTATAAAATACGTATAGTAACAGATTAAAAATACATTGTCGTATCATCATGATATTCACAAAATCGAAGACCTATCGTCTAGGTACCTTATTAAATATCCCGGATACAGACCTAACTACCTAATATGGCTAATAGGTGTTAAAATTCCAACTAATACCTAATGTATTTATATCATACTTTTACTTTATATTACAGAATTCGGTCAAATAAAACTAATTAGTTGAAAATATTTTTTATTTAGAACAAAAGCGGTATCGACCTATTGAGTTTAATTTAATAAATTAAATTAATTAACATAACGCGAAACTTAGGTTTACTGCTAATTAGCAGTAAACCTAAGTTTCTCGTTTTGTTGGAGTAAAAACGATTTTTTTATTCTTTATTTTATCACTTGGTTCGGAACCCTTCGTGTATAATGCTTGGTTTACACGGGCTTCGTAGCTAAGCGCTTAGTACTTGTCACTAATACTAATTCCTCGTGTGTAAACACGCTGATTAGTGCTTAGTATTAGTGTTTGTGAATAGTGCAAGCGAATAAAAATCGATCCTATTTACTTGTCGCTTAGTAAGTGACAAGTACTAAGCGCTTAGCTACGAAGCCCGTGTAAACCAAGCATAAGACCGACTACTTGCCGGATAGACAAATCGGTACGTCACTTTATCAGTGGAGATACCAGGATTACCTTTATATAAAATAAACAGTTTCGGATTGTCAGAGCACTTTAGAATGATGTGGAGGAGCGTTGTGTTGTTGTGGTGCCTGTGTGCAGTTTGGGTAGAGGGGGGAGGGGAGACCAAGTTGGTGAACACTGCGCAGGGGGAAGTTAGGGGGCACAAGGATCCTGAACACGCCATGTACTCATTCCACGGCATCCCGTATGCCACGGCACCAACTGGACCCAACAAATTCAAGGTAGTTCGAAGGACATTTATCTGGGTTATCCCTTGAGATTATCTTATACTTTTCTATCTATTATATAGGTAGGTCGATAAATAGATAGGTAATAAGGATTCCATGTGTATTCTAGTTTCATTAGATCCTTATGATGGTTTAATTGGGTTTTAATATTACATTTATTTAAACAATTCCAGGCACCTTTACCAGCCCCGCTGCGATTGGAAACACTCGACGCGATAAACAACAACGTGATATGCCCACAGGCAACTTATTCAATTCCTTTCTATGGTAACATTACCTATATACGACAAGAAGACTGTCTTATTGCAAACGTGTACACTCCAGATACGGACGAAAAAGATCTCCCAGTCGTAGTATACGTCCATGGCGGCGGATACCATATCGGATGGGGCACGATGATTGTGCACAAGAAACTCATCGTGGAACACAACATTATTCTTGTCACGTTCAACTACCGCGTTGGAATCCACGGCTTTCTGTGCCTAGGCACTGAAGATGCGCCTGGCAACGCAGGCATGAAAGATCAAGTAGCGCTTTTGCGGTGGGTTAAGCAAAATATTGCCAACTTTGGCGGCAACCCTGACGACGTGACTGTTGCCGGATATAGCGCTGGGTCTGCGGCGGTTGACCTTCTTATGCTTTCAAAATCCGCTGAAGGGCTATTCAACAAAGTGATACCTGAGAGCTCAGTTGGCTCTGCAGTTTTTAGCATACAATCAGATCCATTAGAAAATGCGAAATGGTTTGCGAAACTTAGTAATTTTACTGATGTTGATGATATTCAAACACTTGAACAATTTTATAAGACTGCGTCCCTTGAACTGCTGACGAATGACACCTTCTACTATAGAACTGATTCGACCTTTGTGTTCTCTCCATGTGTTGAACAAGCTTCACAAGAAGCTTTTCTAGTGGAATCACCACTTGATATCTTGACTAAAGGAACTTATAAGAAGGTGCCAGTTCTGCATGGTTTCACTGATATGGAAGGTTCTCTTCGGCTAGAATTTTTTGATATTTGGAAAGATAGAATCAACGCGAAGTTTTCAGATTTTTTGCCAAACGATTTAAAGTTTGAAAGTGAGGAAGAAAAAGAAAGAGTGGCACAGACAGTGAAACATTTCTATTTTGGTGATAAGCCTGTGAGCGAAGACAATATTTTATCATACGTCGATTATTTCTCTGACATAATATTTACGTACCCAACACTAAATGAAATAAAGATAATGGTAGAAAATGGTCATGATCAGATATACTTATATGAATATTCATTTGTGGATGATAGCACTAAAGTTGTGCCTCACACGCTGGTAAAGGGGGCGCCGCACAGTGCTCAAAGTTTTGCGTTAGTCGAGATGTACACTTCTGAATATTCGAGTTTAACAGATGATTTCAAAGAATTATCCTACAAAATGAGAATACTTTGGGCAAACTTTATTAAAACTGGGTAAGTCTGTATAAATTACAAATATTTATATTATTTTTTATACATTTATAAAAATCTTATAATTTTTGTTGGTCATCCTTGCTATTAAGCTCTAACGGATGGTGACTATGGGTGCAGAGAGAGGAACTATCAGACAATGCGTGCATAGTCCAGGAGTACTCTTCTGGATCTGGCCCCTGATCAACAATTATTATTAAATTCTTCAGTTGCGGTAAAGTAATTCGGTGTTTGTTTCCAGTCGTCCCGTTCCCCCGGGCTCCCCTGGTCTGCCGGCGTGGCCCGCGGTGCGCGCGGACTGGGCGCCGCACATGTCTCTGGACCGCGCCCTGCGCCTGCGCGGCTCCCTGCTGCCGCAGCGCGCGCGCTTCTGGGAACACATCTACAACAAACACTACAGACAACCGATCGCACCACCAGCGCCGCTGTCGCTGAACAAGGATGAATTTTAAATCTTTTCTTTTTTTTAATCCAAATGAAACATAGTAAATTAAAAAAAACTCTTTTGGAAAAATGTTTAGAAGAAATATTTTAACGATATAAATCTTATCTAACAAATAAATACCCACCATTTTATTTCACATGTAATTTTGAAAGCACTTGTTTATATTAGTCGTTAATTACCTAGGTAGCTTGTTGATTTTATACCATGATAATTAGTAAGTGATACAGTAAGTATCTAGTCAATACTAATATTATAAAGAGGAAAGATTTGTTTGTTTGTAATGAATAGGCTCCGAAACTACTGGACCGATTTCTAAAATTATTTCACCTTTGGAAAGCTACATTATCCCCGAGTAACATAGGCTATAATATAGCAAAGAAAATTGCGGGAAAGTGTAAAACGCGGGCGAAGCCGCAGGGCGGAAAGCTAGTATTTTATAAGTGATGTGATAGGAACGAAAGGTAGTTTACATATAACATGATAATATTTCGTTTTTCATTTATGTGACCATTGTGTTTTTGTATTGAGGAATAAAGATTATTTGAACCGTAGGGGAGCCGAAGAGGGGATTTCGGGATTTACTCGAGCGCGTCAGATTAAGATACTGGAGATAGCTAGTACCCAGACAAGTACCTCCACCAAATATAAAAAATATATCTATGTTCGAACGTGAATTATAAGGGAACAAAATTTGTTTTTGTCAGATTAGGCGAATCACTTTAGATAATCGTCAGATTAAGATATGGTAGAATTAGAACATAGAGATGAACCATATACATCTAAATCTGACGCACTAACACCTTTAGAAATGCCAGTTTTTTTGTTCTTTTTTTTGATAAAAAATGAGTCGCGATTTTTATTTTTTTAACTTTTACGTACATCCACCCCAATCGTGTAAACAATCAGATTTACAAACGTATATTATCAATCATATTTCCTAAATTATCTTTTAGTATGTTTTCAATTTATTGAATTTTTTGATTCATAGAATCTATCACTAACTGACGCGCCATACAACAGTATTTTTTTAAATAAGTTTTTAATTATCTATGGCCGCTTCCCCCACTGATGAAACACATCGGTCTCATACAATTTTTTTCTTCTTATCATCTACCAAATGCAACCCAATAGGTCTCTTTGACGCTCGAGTAAATCCCCATTTAGCATCGTCGCCTCCCGTACTAATAATACATCAATAAACTGTTGTATGCTCCTGACATTACTATTAAAATATTTTGCATCATGGTACATAATTAACCAAAATATAAAGGCATTCTTATTTTTATTCGCCTAATCTCTATCGTCAAGAATGTCATATAATAATAAACTATATAATAATAAAAATATTAAATCTTGTTTTTAGAAAATTGAGTAAAAGAATTTATCATCATTTATAAGCATTATATATAAATATATACCTATTAAAATAGTTCAGTAAATCAGAATTCTAGCACCCGTAACACAAGCTTCGAGCTTACCACGGGGCTAGATGTTGCTGTGTGAATTGCCCAGTATTTTTATTTTATAACTTGACGTTCGTAACGCCAACAACATAGGTTTTTGGCTGAAATATAGCACTGAGCGGCCACCGCTGAGTACACGCCTTTTTTGACGCAGAGTCATATTCTATTCTATTCTGTGTCCAAGCAGTGAGAACGTTAATAGGGGTGATGATGAAAATAAAGTCGTTCAACGTTCTAGCTAAAACTAATTTAATTTCCAAACGTTTAAGTAGGTAATTTGTTTATAGTGTAAATAGGCTTATTTATTTCTTTTCTTTCTTTCATAGAGCTGACCAAGTTAACGTATAAATAAATAAATGGCTCATTATTCTGTAGTGTTACCCTAAAGAGTAGGTTTGTCTGATCTGGGGGGCTAGCCAAGTGTAAAGTAAGGCGATCATCGCCATCGTTACAAAATGTATGGATTTGACATAAACCTTCGATTAGTCACGTGATCTTTTTCAAAAATTTACATACATTTCTATTACTTTTGACAATTAACTTCGCTATCTAGTCGTTTCTCTCGAGATTTTCTAGCGTTCGCTAAATAGCTGTAGATATCTATCGTATCGAATCAAAATGGCGATTTCATAAACAACAGCTGTAGGACATAGATGTAAATAAAGTGGTTTGCTTTGAGAATCTAAAAATAATTTTAATTTGTTAAAAATGTATACGATGCGTTTATTGTAGTCAGCCTAAATTAAAAATGTTTGGCTTAGACGCCAAACAAGATCTTTATCGGCAGAATATGGAAAGTATTGGCGAAATGCAAGATTTATGGAGCATTTTAGACTCAGCAAAGCATTATTTAATAAGCTTCCAAGTGATATTCATAATTTCTTATTTATTTGTGTTGTTTGTGTCCTTTCTTTAATAAGTGTTTTGCTAGTGCTAGTCTATAATAGGCACACATTTCATAGTATAAGTCCTCATTCATAAAACCATTGTTTTTTTGTTATTTTAATGTTGACTGTGCCTAAATAAATAAATAAATCTTTAGGATTTTATGGAAATAAATGACTCAAATATTTAAATCTTTGCCGTGAGTAAAGCAACAGTAATCAACCTCATAAAAAGGATCTTATTAAACTGATTTGTCTAATCTATTAAATTAAATTATAAATAAAAGTACACGGTTAAAGTTAGAAACATATTTTATTTTTAAACAAAGTACAATTATTTACCTTTAGTCTTAAGAATAAATAGTCTTAAACTCAAACACACTCACTCAGTATCAAACTCACAAGGCGCTTTTTATTTGTACAAAGACGGCACGTTGTGGATGGTTGTTACGTTGGTATCACACAAAATCACTCGCTACCAAGCTGTACATAGCTGTATAATGCCGTCTCTAGCCCTAATATTGTTTATTTTTTTATTTGGAAACGGCCGAGGACATTATTGCGGTCAGCTTTCACCTTCACCTTACGGGCTTCAGTCAGTCTGTGTCTGTCTCTCCTCCAACTGGTTGAGTTCTTGGTGGTGGAGTAGATTGCAGCAACTATTTTTATAGAAAATCAGCTATTTTAAGTAATTTTCGTTAGATAGGTTGGTCCTAAAAATTTCAAGTGGTTTAATTTGTTTATTTACGTTATCTTCTTCTTTTATTTTACTTCCCAGACTTTCCATGACACATGCGTTTCATTTCAATTTACAAATAGGTTTTACTGTAGTTATAAAAATGAAACAATTTTTATTTCCCTTTCAACGTAATAACCATGCGGTAAAATATAAGAACTTTGCCTAAATTATCAAAAAAAAAATATAATAAGCCTCCACACGCAATGAAAACATGATAACTTTTTCTTAAATTTAATTGAATATGTATTAGTTTTTCGTAGACCGGAACGTAATGTCTGAGCGTTGTCATTTGACCTATGACATCAAACATAAACAAAACGCCGCGGAGTTTAGCCTACATGCGTATCGAAAAAGCTTGAGGTTTGAATACCAACCGAAATTCGTCATGGTTTAAGCGATAGCAAAGTAAGTAAGTAAGTTGTCAGTTAGCGATGGCAACATGTCTAAGGGCCCTGATATAGACTCGCCGCTTAGATATATACATTTATCAGCCTAATAAATTTAAGTTTCGTGTTTCAAATGAATTGTTATGTTTTTTATTGATCACACTGATGACATGTCAAAATGCCCGTATCAGATGTTTAAGGTAGTTCAAAGTACATGGCAGATTATAATGCTGATAATTATATATTTGACTTGATTTTGATTGTACACTCGATGATAACCACTTTTCCTAAGCGGAATTATACAAAATCTTTAGGTGCTCATTTTTACATTTAATGACTTGACTTACGTCTACTCATACGTAGGTATAGTAAAACCATTTCTAAAATGAACGCCCCTCCACCGAATTCTGTATTTTTTTTTCTGTGTATTCAGTTTTTCTGTATTTCCTCTCACACGTTGAAATCATCACGGTTTTGTGGAGGGGAGTTCATTTTTAGAATGGTTTTACTATACCTACTAGTAACTAGCCAAACAAAATAAAAAAATCTCTCAAATAAGTTCAGTCTCATTATTTATAATTCGTCCTTGTTCAGCGACAGCGGCGCTGGTGGTGCGATCGGTTGTCTGTAGTGTTTGTTGTAGATGTGTTCCCAGAAGCGCGCGCGCTGCGGCAGCAGGGAGCCGCGCAGGCGCAGGGCTCGGTCCAGAGACATGTGCGGCGCCCAGTCCG
Source organism: Chloroclystis v-ata (assembly GCA_963691955.1). NCBI lineage: Eukaryota > Metazoa > Arthropoda > Insecta > Lepidoptera > Geometridae > Chloroclystis > Chloroclystis v-ata. The sequence goes on from OY829905.1 coordinate 13,662,454, forward strand.
CGCGCACCGCGGGCCACGCCGGCAGACCCGGGGAGCCCGGGGGAACAGGGCGACTGGAAACAAACTCTCTATTACCCAACCGTAACTAGAGAATTAAGCGTGAATTTAACAACTTGAGCCCAGATAAAATTCTGTGTCTATCTAAGTAGCCCAAACCACTACGCATAGAAATTGAAATAATGTAGCAGCCAGTAAATGCCGATAGTTTTACACATTTTCTTTAGACTCAGGAAATAGGTAAACTCATTATTATTTTGGTCAAGTTCAACCATCGAGATTTTACAGTAAAAAAGTGTAAATAAGTAAATAAATTAAAAGAATATTCATAAATTGATTCCATTAAATTTAAAAATATTATACATACTTACCCAGTTTTAATAAAGTTTGCCCAAAGTTTCCTAATTTTAAAGGACAATTCCTTGAAATCATCAGTTAAATTCGAATTTCCAGTCTGGTTCGTCTGGGCCACAGCAAAACTTTGAGCACAATGAGGCGCACCCTTTACCGGTGTATGAGGAAAAGCTTCAGTAGTATCATCCACAAAGGAATATTCATACAAGTATATCTGATCATGTCCATTTTCTACCATTAGTTTGATTTCTTTTAATGTACTGTACGTAAAAATTACGTCAGAGAAATAATCAATGTATGATAATATATTTTCTTCGCTGACAGGCTTATCACCAAAATAGAAATGTTTAACAGTTTGTGCAACTCTTTCTTTTTCTTCTTCACTTTCAAATTTTAAATCTGCTGGCAAAAAATCGGAAAACTTCTCATTCATTTTAACTTTCCAAGAGTCAAAAAACCCTAGACGTAGATTGCCTTCCATTTCAGCAAAGCCATGCAGAACTGGCACCTTCTTGTAAGTTCCTTTAGTCAAGATATCAAGTGGACCTTCTACAAGAAAAGCTCCTTTTAGGGCTCGTTCAACACACGGCGAGAACATAAACGTAGAATCAGCTCTATCAAAAAAGGCATCTTTCGTTAGGATTTCAAGTGACGCTGTCTTATAAAAATGTCCCAGTGCTTGAATATCATCAACATCAGTAAAATTATTATCCTTCGCAAACCATTTTGCATTTTCTAGTGGATCCGATTGCATACTAAAAGCCACAGAACCAACCCCGCTCTCAGGTATCACTTTGTTGAATAGCCCTTCAGCGGATTTTGAAATCATGAGTAGGTCTACCGCCGCAGAGCCCGCGCTATATCCGGCAATAGTCACATCGTCAGGGTTGCCACCAAAGTTGGCAATATTTTGCTTAACCCAATGCAAAAGCGCTACTTGATCTTTCATCCCTGCGTTGCCAGGCGCATCTTCAGTGCCCAGACACAGAAAACCGTGAATTCCAACGCGGTAGTTGAACGTAACAAGAATAATATTGTGTTCGACGATAAGTTGCTTGTGAACAAGAATATTGCCCCATCCCATTTGGTAAGCGCCGCCATGGACGTATACTACGACTGGGAGATTTTTCTCATCAATATCTGGAGTGTATACGTTTGCGATAAGACAGTCTTCTTGTTGTGTAAAGGTTATTGGGACAGGCAATGGTATCTTTGCCTGTGGACACATGATGTTTTTGTTTATGGCGTCGAGTGTTTCCAATCGCTGTCGTGCTGGTAAAGGTGCCTGAAAAATAAAATCGAATATGCACAGTGGGCATAACATAATAAGTGAATTGTTATTTATGTCTATTATTAAACTTTAAACTGTTTAAGTACATTATATAGTTACCTTGAATTTGTTGGGTCCAGTCGGTGCCGAGGCATACGGGATCCCGTGGAATGAGTACATGTCGTGTTCAGGATCCTTGTGCCCCCTAACTTCCCCCTGCGCAGTGTTCACCAGCTTGGTCTCCCCTCCCCCCTCTACCCAAACTGCACACAGACACAACAACACAACGCTCCTCCACATCATTCTAAAGTGATCTGACAATCCAACACAGTTGATTCTATATTTATAGGTCATTGAGTGTGCTGGTATCTCCACAGATAAAAAGATATACTCTAACTAATAGATTTGTGTATCCGGGATTAACGTTCGTGCACACTGAGGTTTCCGTTCCACATAATATAATAAAGAATTAAAAATCAAAACATTGTATTTACCTACTATGTCATCAAAAGTTAACATAATGTTATTCATTAATTTAACGCTAACGCAAATTTTAGGAAATTCATAGTTTAAACACTCGTCCCCATTTCATATGAAGCTAGAATTTTATCGTAACGTAGAGATGGTCCTTTATATTATTACTCTTTATTGGTACGGAACCCATAAATAATAAATCCGTGTTATTTAAATACCTACATACTTATATTTATTATACGTTTATAATAGTCTGCAATTTTTTGAATATCATAGTGAAACAGCAATATTATAGTCCAGTCAATTTATACATAAAAATGAGGGTGAAGTTACATAAAGTCCCAACAAGCTGGATTTCTGTGAAATTGTTCAAATCATAATTATAAACAATGTCTAAAAGATCCCCATCATTCCACGTTAAGGAAAAAGTTTTATTCAAGGTTAAATGTCAAAAAATTTAGTTTTTCGCGATTTTCAGCAAAACGGTAAGTTTTATCATAAAAGTACCTAGGACAAAATTGTAGATCATGAAATTATCTATCAAAATGTATCAACACTTTTTTCTTACAAGCCACCGTTTCTGAGATATAACGGTTCAAAAAGTTATAAAAGTTGGCATGCACAAATTGTCAAGTTCCCGATAAGACGATGTGGTCGCTCAGCGACAAAGCCTTTTTCTTGTAATTAAATAAAAAAAATAAAAAAAAATTGTCAAGGCCGGTCGTGCTCTAATATTGAATCACAAACAACGGAGGATTCGTTTCGTTCCGACAAAGTATCATGCGATACATCGCTATTGACGCAATTTAATAACTTTTTGAACATTTCATTTCATTTTGTAAACAATTTTTATAACTTTTTGAACCGTTATATCTCAGAAACGGTGGCTTGTAAGAAAAAAGTGTTGATACATTTTGATAGATAATTTCATGATCTACAATTTTGTCCTAGGTACTTTTATGATAAAACTTACCGTTTTGCTGAAAATCGCGAAAAACTAAATTTTTTGACATTTAACCTTGAATAAAACTTTTTCCTTAACGTGGAATGATGGGGATCTTTTAGACATTGTTTATAATTATGATTTGAACAATTTCACAGAAATCCAGCTTGTTGGGACTTTATGTAACTTGAAATGTTTAAATTGACTGGGCTATTATCACTATTAGCAATATATTATTGAAATAATTATTTGTCCATCAATTTTGAAAAGTTTGAAGAACATTTGTCATTTACTGACCCGCACTTGACCAGAGTGGTGAATTAAGGCCTTATCTTTCTCATCAAGAGAGAAGTCCCTGTGAAGTTAATTGATTATGATGATATTTGTATTTGTTACGAAATAATACAATCCATAACTACTTAATACCTAAAAATATAATTGCGTATCACCATGATAATTAATAATCAAATAACAATTAAAATTTATTACATTACAAATTATCTGGCGTTATAGTGATCATACCTACATTGTTTTGTTGGTGTGGTGATTATTTTATAATCCTTTGATTCATATCAATGCTGGTGATTATAGTGTAATTCCAATAACCCTGAATGTCCTTTCTCAATATATACAGGGTGGCCCATTCAAATCGGTCAGTATGGGAAAGTCTGAAACTGTAAGACATACGAAGATTTGTTCTTAGGAACCATGTCACCGATTTTGATAAAAAGAAAAACTGCATTCATACAATTTAAAAAAAAGTGTACCCAACTGGGGAATCGAAGCCGGTTGTTTTGAAAAAATAAACTTACACTATTTCTATTCAGATATCGTCTGTGTAGGTCTTAAGCAGTAAATATCTCTAAGAAACATAATGTCTAAAATGAATAAAATGCATTTTTTTCACATACTTTAATTTATCATAGTAGGTGTTCAAAGTGACCACCGTCTTTTTCAATACAATATTCAACACGTCTAGGTAACGATCTTACTATTTCATTTTGTATCTTCATGTGGTGAATCTGCGTTAAAGTTGACTCTATGGCTACTTTTAGTTCTTCAACGGTGTTATAGCTATTTTTGTAGACTTCATCTTTCACTGCAAGGACACGGATCACGCACGCTCGCCGGTCCGCAGTGCACTGCGGTGCAGTGTCTTGATCCTGATGAGGTCCCACGTTCTGGGACGAAACGGTTGATCAATAGTCTACGTAAATAAGGTTCGTGTATTGCCCGTTTATCTTCAATAGGAAGAAATATTGGTATCGTTTATTGACGTTCATATTATTTGTTTTGTGGTACGGAAAAAGTCTGTCATAATCTTTTTTCGAAAAAATCATTGTAGTTTCTAGTTAGGTTTCTTTAAAACCTATTACATAAAAATTATAGTAAACAAAATATTTATTGGTTAACCTTATTCAGATAAAAAATAACAATTAAGCCTCGAGCAGACCGGATACGTATACGTGCACGTCTACGCTTACGTGTACCTACGTACGTATACGCATCCGGTCTGCTCGAGGCTTTAAAGAGGCCGGCGTCACGACGAATTGCCCATACAAACGAATACCAAAATTATTTGTAATTCGAGCTATTTATGTCTACATAAAATACAACCAGCTAACTTAAAATCTTAAAACTAAATACACAAATCGGTCACCTCTCAACATAATAATATGCCGCAGAAGCTAAGTGAGCAACTACAGCGCTGGTTATCTGTAGTGCCGTGCCGTGGAACGGGGTGAGAAGTGGCGCCACAACGTACTTAGACGAAGCACGTAAAATTATAACTTATGAGCCCTCTTACATTTCAGTGTTATGCTTAGTTAGGTATTTTAAGCACCAAGTGACTAGAGAGCTACGAGAGCGCTATGGTATTGCGTCTAAATGATCTTGATCCACCGTAATATAAGTATTAGAATGGAGTTCGGTGGATCGTTTTCACGGTTGTTAACTGCTTATCCAAAGTTACACATAAAATTTTTATTTCAGTGGTAATAGTAATAAATGAGCTTATAAGTAGTAAGATTTAATAAACTACCATTGCTATTTCTTAAAGATCAGGGGATTTAGTTGTTAGGTAATTTATTACAATAAAAAGTCAAATCAATTCAATATGATTTATTCCAGAGGCAATCATTATGTAGCACAAACAAAGCTCGAATTAAAGATAATTATAATGATTATCTTTAAGCATTGGTTTATTCATATGATAAGATTTTTTGTATAATTGTTGGTCATCATTATCAAGCGTTGATCTCTTAACTCAAATATACTCGTATCTAGTATAAAGTTTGTAAGTACAACACGGAATGAAGGTGTCTTTAACTCTTAATTTGAAAGATTCAATAGTATTTGACTGTCTTAATTTTAACTTTGGATCTAAAAATATTAAGCGGAAACCAAATAAGTAAATTATTAAATGTGGATCAATCAGAATTTTATTTCAACGGTATAAACATCTGTTATATTGAAGATTCTGTTATTTTACTTCTAAAAAATCGTGATAATAATTACTTTGAATTCGCTCTCCTGTATCAGTAGAGGATTAGGCCCCTAGAATCATTGGTTGCTAGATTGATTATATTTTGCGTTTGGACAGTTGTTATTAACGACCCATATAAACATAATCAATTAAACGGCGTTTAATACTCATTTGATTTATCTCTATTTATCACTTTTTTTTAATACCAGGAGGTTATTTAAACCAAAGTGGGATTGGGATAGTACTAATACGAAAATAAGGCCTTGTTGGTTCTGAAATTTATAATTCATCCTTGTTCAGCGACATCGGCGCTGGCGGTGCGATCGGTTGCCTGTAGTGTTTGTTGTAGATGTCATCCCAGAAGCGCGCGCGCTGCGGCAGCAGGGAGCCGCGCAGGCGCAGGGCTCGGTCCAGAGACATGTGCGGCGCCCAGTCCGCGCGCACCGCGGGCCACGCCGGCAGACCAGGGGAGCCCGGGGGAACGGGACGACTGGAAAACAAACAAAAAATGCACTGAAGTATTTAAGTGTTCACTAGGGAAGGGTACTTCCGAATTTCCTTTCACTATGAAATTTTGTTTGTTACTCATTTTCGCGAAAGCTATTGAACATTATTTTAAGTTATTACGGCTATTATATTTGAATAAAAGGTATTCAACTTACCCAGTTTTAATAAAGTTAGCCCATAGTATCCTCATTTTGTAGGAAAGTTCCATGAATTCATCTGTAAACTTTGAAATGTTGCCTATCACAGTCTCAGCCACCGCTGAACTCTGAGCACAATGCGGTGCACCCTTTACCAACGTGTGAGGAATAACTTCAGTATTATCATCCACAAACGTATATTCATACAAATATATCTGATCATGACCATTTTCAACCATTAATTTAACTTGTTTTAGAGTACTGTACGTAAATATTACGTCAGAGAAATAATCCACATATGATAATATATTGTCTTCGCTAACAGGTTTGTCTCCGAAATAGAAATGTTTAACTTTCTGTGCCACTCTTTCTTTTTCTTCTTCACTTTCAAACTTTAAATCGCGTGGTAAAAAATCTGAAAACTTTTCATTCATTTTATCCTTCCAAGACTCGAAATATGCTAGATGTATATTGCCTTCCATGGCTGCAAATCCATGCAGAACTGGCACCTTTTTATAAGTTCCTGTAGTCAAGATATCAAGTGGTGGTTCCACAAGAAAAGCTTCCTGTGAAGCTCGTTCAACGCATGGTGAGAAGCCAAATGTTGCATCAGTTCTATTCATAAAGCTATCTTTCATCAGAACTTCAAATGACGCCGTCTTATAAAATTGTTCGAGCGCCAGGATATCATCAACATCAGTAAAACCTTGACTTTTTGCATAGCGTTTTGCATTTTCTAGTGGATCTGATTGTATACTAAATGCCGCGGATCCAACCCCGCTCTCAGGTATCACTTTGTTGAATAGCCCTTCAGCAGATTTTGCAATCATAAGAAGGTCTACCGACGCAGAGCCGGCGCTATATCCGGCAATAGTCACATCGTCAGGGTTGCCGCCAAAGTTGGCAATATTCTGCTTAACCCACCGCAGAAGCGCTACTTGATCTTTCATTCCTGCGTTGCCAGGCACGTCTTCAGTGCCCAGACACAGGAAGCCGTGGATTCCAACGCGGTAGTTGAACGTGACAAGAATAATGTTGTGTTCGACGATGAGCTTCTTGTGCACAATCATAGTGCCCCATCCGATATGGTATCCGCCGCCGTGTACGTATACGACAACTGGGAGATCTTTTTCGTCCGTATCTGGAGTGTACACGTTTGCAATAAGACAGTTTTCTTGTTGTGTAAAAGTAATGCTATCAAAGAAAGGAATTGGAAACTTTGCCTGTGGGCATATCACGTTGTTGTTTATAGCGTCGAGTGTTTCCAATCGCAGCGGTGCTGGTAAAGGTGCCTGGAAAATTTTAAACCCAATTACTAGCTAATATTCATGGTTGGTACGTAAACATATTCTTAAAGTAATTTAATTTTTGAAATTTTTATCATTTAGACGACATCAGTCCCTCGCCGGTTCGCCTATGTTGCAAAAAGTCACAAGATCGATCGACTCAAATAGTCGATTAGAAAACATTCAAGTGTTTACTTTCAATAAAATAAAAATCATCGCTCTCATAGAAACCTACTCGTTATTGTCCAGTAGGTAGTAGGTACCTACCTTCCGATATCAGAGTCATGTCATTAATTATCCAGCCATGCAAAAATACAGCTAGACTATCCCCAGAACAGCAGCACGACAAACATTGCGAAACTGTTTATCAATTGAATTTGACTTGAATCCTGATTTATGTACCTTGAATTTGTTGGGTCCAGTCGGTGCCGTGGCATACGGTATGCCGTGGAATGAGTACATGGCGTGTTCAGGATCCTTGTGCCCCCTAACTTCCCCCTGCGCAGTGTTCACCAGCTTGGTCTTCCCTCCCCCCTCTACCCAAACTGCACACAAGCACACACACAAAACAACGCTAGCCCACATCATTCTAAAGTGCTCTGATAATCCAACATTGTTGATTCATTATTTAAAGGTAATGGTATCTTCACTGATAAGGGGCCGTCCATTAATCACGTGAGGCTCAAAAGGGGGGGGAGGGGGTAGGGAAAACATCACGAAACATCACGAGGGGGGAGGGGGGGTCTCGTTAGACATCACGTGTATTAATTTTATTTATTTTTTGTCAAAAAGCGCTATTTCTGAATCGAAATTTTGAACGGCGCGAAAATTGGCGCAATTGACTAGCCCGCCCGACTTATTGCAAATACACAAAACACCATTTTATAAATCTTTTTTTCCAGTCAAAAATTGCCTTTACATAGACTTCCAAAAAATACACGTGATCCAGGGGGGGGGGAGGGGGGGTTGATCCCAAACCTCACCAAATATCACCAGGGGGGAGGGGGGGGGTCAAAAAATGAGAAAAACGACCTCACGTGATTAATGGACGGCCCCTAAAGTGATCTAAGTATTTGCGTATCGGGCAAGAAGTCGATCTAGTACACTGAGGGTTCCGTTCCACATAATTTAAAATTAATGTTTACCTCATAAGAAGAGTAATCAGCGCTCAGAGAATCTGTATTTAAATGTGATTAACACAGCTAATCACAAGTACTTCTACAGTCTATTGATATAAAAATCAATGCCACTTTTTGTTGTAATTTTATAACTCAAGAACGACTAGATCGATCTTGGTAATTTTAAAATTGTCGTAATACCCCTAGGGAATGCTTATAAGGAAGAAGGAAGCCGCGGGCGGGTCAGCTAGTATATTCCTCACCATCAATTTCAGCCCGTAGCCCACTGCTGGGCTTAGACCTCCAATTTGCGCTAGGCTTATAAAAAATACTTCTATCCACTTTTGCAAAATCAAGGTTCCTTTTTATCATGTTGGTACGGAACCCATTATGTCTATATCCGTTATATTTAAATGGGCTTATTCGTTAAACGTGATTAGCGTTAATGCGATTTTATGAAAATCATTATGATACTGTCATATTATTTTAAATTTTGACTTATCTGTTTCCAACCCAACTCGTGTTCACGCGAGGATACAGGCGACTGGGCCCAAACATATCTAGGACCGCGGTCCCAGTTACCTGATCACATTTTTGAATTGGTCGACTGGGACCATTACACCTAATTGGCTTCAACGCCGTGCGAGTAATATTTTTTGCAGGGTTAGAAGTTACAAAAATTCACTTTACTCCATTTTTCAAGTCTGCGGTACAAACTGTGATTTAATGGTTCTTTTTTACATGTTATTACGGAACTCTATGTCTGCATCCTTGTTATTTATAAATAAGGTATCTAGAAATCGTAATATGTAAATTATCGTAAATTTCATACGATTTTGTGAGTATCACGGTGATACCGCAATGATGTTTATATTAAGTAGGTACTATTGATAACTGTTAAGCTTGTTATTATATAACATTGTTATGTAATTATTTTATATCGTAATTATTTACATACTAGGAATAATTGTTGAATTGTTGACTAATTGTTGTTTCATGGTTTATAACAATATTTGAACATGAAACGGGTAACATATCACGATTTAAATGTTTTTGAGTTTCCTGATATTTCGACACTGTTTCAAGCGCCATCTTCACGGAGAGACACTCCGTGTTCATAATTTGGAAATTATATCATGATAATTTTAGCAACATTAATACATCCAGTTATTTCTGTCGGAAACAGATTACATCCACCGTGAACCAGCAGCTTTCATCATATTATAATCATGTACTCAAAATAAACATATAAGCTATGTATCCCTAGTTCTAAGCTTTGTATAAAAGTTCCACACGATTTAACCGATTGTACTGAATCTTTCGAGTACGGGTTGAAATCTACGCACTTGATTTTTAGTGGCACACAGTACATCGCTGGGTGGTTACGCAAATCGTACACCACTTTATCAGTTGAGATACAGGCAATGTCAATTATATTTAAATACTAGCTGTGCCCGCGACTTCGTCCGCGTGGAATAATTATTTTTGGTATCACTTTTTTTAAACTTTTTTATGGAAGACAGACCTTTGTTTGCTACAATCTCACCTGATGGTATGTGACGATTTAGTTAGACGAAGATAGAACACAAAGATCTAGAAGATACCTATTCACTCTTGTATTGAAGGAATTCAGGTTGCAATCAGGAAAAACAGAAGTATGAACCAAATTATAGCTGTTACCCATGCCTTTTTGACCAACTGCTGGACCAGTCAAAATAATTGCAACTATCACATTATAGCGAAGAAATTTGATTTGAAGTCGGGTCCCGTTACATTTTGGTGGTTTGAGATTTCTTAGTAAAATTATTGGTGCACCTATTTTTAACTTAAGGGAATATGGGGGAAGGCCACTTGTGTTCAAAGAATTAAGAAACTCCTGTGGGTAATGGACCGCATCTTCCTGATCTTACATTATCAATAGATGTGTAGTTAGCTATGTCTCCTGGAAGTTTACATAAAATTAAGTCATTAATTTCATCCACTGTTTCTCGCTGACAATACTCTCTCTGCTCTTTGACACATCTTTTGATGATCTTTATTTTCTATTTCTCTGATTCCTGGGTAAACTTTTGATATTAAGTCCTCAATGTTACTCACTCTTTCTCCTAAGTCACGATCGATTTCAATTTTATTTTCAAAATGAGGTACTTTCCCGTCTCCTATTAAAAGTACCTAACATTGAAGGAAAAGTTATACTACCTCCCCCCAAATGTTATCTCATATTTGTAGTTAATTTTAAAATGTTCACAAACTTCCATAATGGGGAACTTTTAAGGCAAGATTTTACAATGTCTGCTCTAGTTCCCCTTACTATTACTGGTAAAGTTAACTATTACTACGAAAGTCCCCAGCAAACAAATCAGTAATCCCACCCATGATTTTATCACAGCTTCTAATATCTCTCAGAGTCCTATCTAGAACCTCTACATGAGCTCTATGGATCATGGTACATTCGTCCCAGATTATTAAACTGACATCTTGTAAAACTTTTCCCAAAGGGCCATTTTTAGGGTTCCGTAGCCAAATGGCAAAAACGGAACCCTTATAGATTCGCCATGTCCGTCCGTCCGTCCGTCCGTATGTCACAGCCGTTTTTCTCCGAAACTATAAGAGCTATAAAGCTAAAATTTGGTAAGTAGATGTATTTCGTAAACCGCACTAAGATTTCATAAAGAAATTGAAAAAAAATTAATTACATTTGAGGGTCCCCATACATAGGACTGAAACTTAAAAACTTTTTTTTAATTGAACCCATACGTGTGGGGTATCTATGAATAGGTCTTCAAAAATCATAACAATGTTTTTACCATCATTTAATTCTAAACTTAATAGTTTGGACGTAAGACTCTTCCAAAGTGGAAAACAGAGTGTCCCCCCCCCCCTCTAAGTTCTAAAATAAGAAGATGATAAATCTAGAAAAAATATATATTGTACATTAGCACAAAAACTACCAACGAAAATTGGTTTGAACGAAATCTATCAAGTAGTTTTTTTTATAATACGTCATAAGCTATTTCATATAAACAATTGCTGCGGAAGCCTACATGGGCGAGTCCGACTCGCACTTGGCCACTTTTTTTACTATCATAAAAGTGAATCAATCTTAAACAATTAGCCATATACCTACTTTCGTTTAAAGACTTTATTTTAGTAGGTACTGACTGAGTCCCCGTACCAAAGCATGATGCCTTACCGAACGGGCTGGTTTATTTCGGTACTTACATTTTTAAACTTTGATATCTTTCGAATGGAATGTCCGAATTGAATAATTTAAAAAGTTTTGTAGAGATATTGAAATATTCGTAATTATAATGTAATTTATTTTGATAATGTTTTATTTGAAAATACAAATATAGAGCTTTTCCTAGCGGCAGCATATAAATTAATTATATTGAAAATTAAAACACTTATTGTGACATAACTATAATAGTTAGATATATGCTGTCGCGACATTTTTTGTAGATATTAATGTGTTCTACAAAATTGTAGTACATTGTATATTTCTAAAATGAATACTTTTCGCAGCGCATGCGATATAAGGATTTTTTTTACATCTTGGGTTACATATTTGGTTTTTCCGTACGGATTCCTAATTTTTTTTAAAATGTAATATAGCCTATAACCTTCCTCGATAAATGGACTATCCAACACTGAAAGAATTTTTCAAATCGGACCAGCGGTTCCTGAGATTAGCGCGTTCAAACAAACAAACAAACAATCAAACAAACAATCAAACTCTTCCGCTTTATAATATTAATAATATAATATAATATAGTATAGATAGAAGCAACAGCGTATTTCGGCAGAGCACATTAGAATGATGTGGACGTGCCTCGTGTTGTTGTGTCTGTATGGTGTGAGAGTGGAGGGGGGAGGGGACACTAAGCTGGTAAAGACTGCGCAGGGAGAGGTGCGAGGATATAAGGATCCCGAATTTGCCATGTACTCCTTCCACGGCATCCCGTATGCCACAGCACTGACAGGACCCAACAAATTCAAGGTATTTATGAACCTAAATCCTAACCTAAATAACAAAAAAAAAATTATGATTATGTCTATCAATTTTCTATAAATTATTAATTTATTACACATTTACTTGAAAAAAAAGCACCCAGATCAGGAAAACGTTTTTGCTAAACATATTAACACAGGTTAAAGAGTGTGTGTGACAAATTGAAAAATATAATTTTAAAATATTTCAGGCACCTATATCAGCACCGCTACGATCGGAAACACTCGATGCCAGAAACAACAACATCATCTGTCCACAGGCAAAGATTCCGATTCCTTTGTATAATGGCATTACCTTTACACAACAAGAAGATTGTCTTATCGCAAACGTGTTCACTCCGGATACAGAAGAGAAAAATCTCCCAGTTGTCGTATACGTCCATGGCGGCGCATATCATATCGGATGGGGGAATATGCTCGTTCATAAGAAGCTCATCGTCGAGCACAACATTATTCTTGTCACGTTCAACTATCGCCTTGGAATCCACGGCTTCCTGTGTCTGGGCACTGAAGATGTGCCTGGCAACGCAGGCATGAAAGATCAAGTAGCACTTTTGCGTTGGGTTAAGCAGAATATTGTCAACTTTGGCGGCAACCCTGACGATGTGACCATTGCCGGATATAGCGCGGGCTCTGCGGCGGTAGACCTTCTCATGCTTTCAAAATCCGCTGAAGGGCTATTCAACAAAGTGATACCTGAGAGCTCGGTTGGTTCTGCAGCTTTCAGCATGCAATCAAATCCATTAGAAAATGCAAAATGGTTTGCGAAAGGCAATAATTTTAAGAATATTGATGATATTCAAGCACTCGAACATTTTTATAAGACAGCGTCACTTGAATTGCTCATGAATGATACATTTTACAACAGAACTGATTCCACCTTTGTGTTTTCACCATGCGTAGAACGAGCTTCACAGGAAGCTTTTCTAATAGAATCACCACTTGATATCTTGACCAAAGGAACTTATAAAAAGGTGCCAGTTCTGCATGGTTTTGCTGCCATGGAAGGCTATACACGGCTAGGATTTTTTGACCTTTGGAAAGATAGAATGAATGAGAAGTTTTCTGATTTTTTGCCAGGTGACTTAAAGTTTGAAAGTGATAAAGAAAAAGACAGAGTGGCACAGACAGTGAAACATTTCTATTTCGGTGATAAGCCTGTTAGCCAAGACAATATTTTATCATATGTCGATTATATCTCTGACACAGTATTTACGTACAGTACACTTAAAGAAATTAAGTTAATGGTGGAAAATGGTCATGATCAGATATACTTGTATGAATATACTTTTGTGGATGATAATACTGAGGTTGTGCCGCACACACTAGTTAAGGGTGCACCGCATTGTGCTCAAAGTTTTGCGGTGGCCGAGATGAAAATTTCTGAAAATTCGACGTTAACTAATGCTTTCAAGGAATTGGCCTTTAAATTAAGAAAACTTTGGGCCAACTTTATTAAAACAGGGTAAGTTTCATATTTTAAAATATAACTTCTTGGTATCTGAGTATTAATAACTTGTTATTATGCTAGTTACCATGGTACGTTCTCACTGATTTTATGTATAAACCTTTCGTAGAGATATTGTATGCAGAAACGAACGAGTCTCCAGTAGTTTCATCTGTCGCGCTCGTGATCACGCTACGTTGCGCAAGCACGACTAACTCATAGCTATAGCATAAGCTTCTAAAATCAAAATAGAGGAACTCATAAACTGCATTGAAATTTCATTTAACAGATCAAAGCAAGAGTATTATCAAATTTCCGGTCTTAGTGCTTGCATAGGGTTTGGGCAAAGCTTACAAACTCTACCAAGTTTTTGTGTCAAATACCCAGTGGTTTGGGCCTTGGGCTGTCTGGACAATGCAAATTCACCTGGATTTCAACGTGGCATTTCACAGACGCGACAATAAATAGGTACTCTAAGTTTCAGTTACGGTGTAGTTAGTTAATTCGGTGTTTGTTTCCAGTCGTCCTGTTCCCCCGGGCTCCGCGGGTCTGCCGGCGTGGCCCGCGGTGCGCGCGGACTGGGCGCCGCACATGTCTCTGGACCGCGCCCTGCGTCTGCGCGGCTCCCTGCTGCCGCAGCGCGCGCGCTTCTGGGAACACATCTACAACAAACACTACAGACAACCGATCGCACCACCAGCGCCGATGTCGCTGAACAAAGAAGAATTATAGTCGTAGTCATAAACATTTATTTCTATTGTTTGCATTACACAAATTTTAGACAGGTCAATTATTAAAATAAAAATGTCATGCTTACATACAAAATAAAATAAAAGAAAATTCAGCCTAGCTTAATGATAAGTGTTTCACTTTCAAAATTTTCGTGAGTAAATAATATCTAACATTATGTTAGTATTTAACTAATATTTTAGCCGTGAGCCGTATAGGCGTAAGAGCACGCTCTACTTTAATTCCGTAGGTCATGGGTTCAAACCTCACCTAAGACCTCTGGATTTTTCTTCTTGAAAATGTATGCGCTGCTTTCTTGAAAATGTACGTGCTCTATCGGTGAAGGCAAACATCGTGAGGAATTTTCTTAGAACTTCGATGAAGTTTGAGGTGTGTCATTCACCAACTTGCAATTGGACAGCGTGGTGAAATACAGCCTAATCTATCTCGTCTTAAGAGTTCCTGTGTCCCAGCAGTGGGAATATGAGGGAATAGAAGTGATGATGATTATTTTAAAACAATCGAAATCCGAGAGTGAAGAGACATCCCAGCCATGAACACATTTAATTTTCATTAGTTGAAATTTTTGCTTAAAGTGGCCTGGTTGCGGAAATTAATTAATAACTTTGGAACTAAAAGTGATAATAACACTTTTAGCATATCGTTAGAAAGGGCATGGACTGAGAATGTTTTAAAAAAATCAGAAGAACTCCAAACCTGTTAGTTTTTTTTTAAACCCCATAGAAAGTTGCCCTTAAAATTATTTCTTTACCTTACCACGGTACTTCAGGCCCCATAACTATTCTTCTCCAACAATTTTCTGGTGTGAAATATTTTTTTGCAGGACCCTAAGACTCTAACAATTAAAACAAGACCATTAGCAGACCTGTCCTATGGATAGATTTTGAGCTACAGGTAGTTTTAGTTAAAAATTCACAAAAAAGTCAAATGAAAAATAAACATAAATTAAAAAAAACCTTGAGGCCAAGGTCAATATAATGGGCGGGGGTAGGTAGCAGACTATCCCTAGTTTCTACCCTAGGCGTATGTACAGCTCCCTACCAAACATCCTGTATATTAAATTAGGAACGGAGTAAAAATTTGGCATTGTGGGTAATTTGTTTATGACTGAATCTATTCGTACGGGTACTGTACGAATAATTTTTTTTTTATTCGTACGGGTACTGTACGAATAAATTATTTTTTATTCGTACGGGTACTCTATGGTATGGTATGGGTATACGGGTACTGGACAAACAATTTCTTATTATTCGTACATAAGTCGGACGAATTTCCTCGATCGATCATTTTAAACTTATAGATTTTTAATGAGGTTAAAAAAACTACGTCGAATGCTGCCAACCGCGTGGAAATCGGTTAATTCATTCAATAGTTATTGCTCTTGATTATATACTAGCTTTTGCCCGCGGCTTTGCCCGGTTCTAAGCTGGCTCTCCACCAAGTTTCAGTCAAATCGAATCAACCGTTCTTGATTTATAAGTGGAGTAACTTACACGACTTTCTTTTATATATAAGACTAGCTTTCCGCCCACGGCTTCGCCCGCATTATATTAGATTTAAAAAAAGCAGTAAAAAGTATCCTATGTCCTTCTCCTGGCTCCTAAGCTGCCTCTACACCAATTTTCAGCCAAATCTATTCAGCCGTTCTCGAGTTATAAGTTAAGTAGCTAACACGACTTTCTTTTATTATAATAATAAGAAGAAGATGAAATAAAATGATTAAATTAATTGAACAAATTTAATTTACTTATTTTTAGTCAAGTTAAATTCTATAAAACTTTAATTGTTCATACATTTTCATAACATCAAAATTAATTAAATTATACTAAAACATAGAGGAAAGGAACTAAATATGGAATACCATTTTGTTTTTTAGGCATAACTTAAACAAATATAAAAAATTAAAAACTCTTAATGGTAATTATTTACAAACAATTAATTAATTGGAATTAACAAATTTTGTTTATTTTTTTTTAATTTGCAGGTCAAGGTCTTTTAGCAATATTATTTTATCAGTTTGACTTTCCATCATATCTTTAACCTTCACTCGGTTAGCTACGAGATCTAATAACTCCGCAATTTTTTCCTTTTGATCCTTAGTTAATCTTCTGCTCCGTGGATAGTGTTGAAAAAGATTTTCACTTTTATCGTGAATGTGATTCGTGTTAATTGATTTGATGATAAGATAGTAGCCAGTATCATCCACTCCGACGCTGAAAGTTGCTGGACAATTTTTCTGAAACGAGAATGCTTTTCTTGCTACTTTCGACGTACATGCAAAATTTTTCCCTCCATGAATACAATAGTATCGGATGCTGTAATATATCAGGGACGCTTCAACATGCCTCTTGATTCCTTTTGTGCGACATCGTTCAATTGTCATAGCATCTTGATGATAAAAAAATGCGTACTCTTTATCTTCCACATCTTTAACTTTCTTTTCTAACGATTCAAAAGAATCAAATTTGTCACCTTCCTTCAATAAATTATCATTCTCCTCTTCTCTGTTTTGGTCTTCCTCTTTGCCCTCTTAGTTTTCATAGTCTTCTTCTGAATCTGAAGAATATATCATCAATATTAAAATTAAAAACAATTCTATGTTAAGAAATCTATATAATATATAAAAGAAAGTCGTGTTAGTTACTCCATGTTAGATATGGTATCAAAATTAAACTAAGTAGAATATTCCACACGGTGTGGAAACACCGATGTCGTTTGATTGTGTCAAGTGTGTTCTTGCATGGAATGTATGTGAAGATAAATAAATCTGTTTTTCTAATTATATCAATTGGAATTTACCATCAACAACCCATCACTCCACTTATAACTCAAGAACGGCTGAAACGATTTAGCTGAAAATTAACAGGGAGGTAGCTTAGAACCGGGAGAAGGACATAGGGCTCTTTTAATTTATGCGTTTCGTATCAGACCGCTGCAGTGCCGCAGCGGTGCGGCGTCCGTTCCGCGAACGCCCGACAGCAGGTACGGACGCCGCGCTGTTGCCGCACCGTGCATTTTGTATGAAAACAAGTGACCGGCCGTGCGCCGTACAACAAACGCACCGCTTCGGCACTGCAGCGGTCCGAAAATTGATAGAGCCCTTGGGGTAGTTTTTTACCGCGGGAAATCTAATATAAAGCTAGTTAATATATATTTTTTATTAATTTAATAATTACTTACCCATTTTGTAAGATATTTTATACAAGCTAAATAAATTCAAATTGAATTATTTTATTATAAAAATACTTAGTGACAGAATGACAGAAAATCAAAGAGAATATAATCACTAGAAATATAAGCAAAATTATGATAACCTCCTTGTATTCACATTGGTGAATGCAAGGAGGTTATCGAAACTTATTAAAAGAAAAGCTAATCATCGTAATTGATGTACGAATAAATAATAATTTATTCATACAGTATCCGTGCAAATAGTGACGTTCTTAAAAGAAATGCTAATCATCCAGTACCCGTACGATTAAATAATAATTTATTCATCCGGTACCCGTACAAATAGTCACTTCCTTTGTTTATCCTGTTAATATTATACCTATATGTGTGCATGTATAGGTATTTGTTACTCGATCACAATCTATATAACTAGTGTTATTGGATAAATCTGTACTAGTTTTATTGAAAACTAGTACAGATTTATCAATAATAAGATTTTGATGAAACTTCGCAATAATGTAGTTTGTTTACTGGAATAACACGGAGACTACTGTTTACCGCGGAAATATTTATAACGCGGAGAACTTAATTAAAACGCGAGTATGTACTATAAAATAATTACCAATTTAAACAATTTAATTTCAAATATAGCTGATCTATCCAATATACATACGAGTATAACTCGATGGCCTATCTCTATTTGCCTGTCGAAGATTGTGTTAATGGGTATTGTGGTACATGTCTGTTATTTTAAAACAACTCAGTTTAGCCATTGGTCAAAATTTTTATTTACAAAAATAAATACCTACCTTTGACGTGGGACCACTTGCCTGTATCCTCCTAATTATAATATTAAATTTTGTAACATAATTTGATTTAATGACATAAATCTACTACACTCGAGAGCAATGAATCCGGGTCACTCAAAGAATCCAAAAAATCTCGGAAAGTAAGAATGCTAGGTTAATGCAATAAATTGTATTTAATAGACAATTTAATACTCCTTAAATGAAAGTTAAAAAAATATGAGTCACCATACATTTTATTTACACAAAATTACATAAAGAAAAAAAACTGCTGATCTCTCCTTAAAACAAAAATAGGAAACATGAAATTTTTGAACTTTATGACGATTTTCTTGAATTTCAATACTTCGTATTACCTCCTCGTGCTTCCATTACTGCGTTTACGCGGTTTGGCATGCTGTACACCAAGTTCCTTATACGATTTTGGGGAATATTCTCCCATTCCTCTGTGAGAGCAATTTTGAGCTCAGGAAGCGTGATTGGGGGAGGGTTTCGTTGTTTTACGCATCTCCCTAGCTCGCCAGACCAGGAACGGGCAGAACTAGGTGTACCACAGCACGAGAAGACCGATACTTGGTGAACACCATGCTTCGAAATCGCTTTCTCACAGGAACTGAACTCACAAATCAGTTTCGACGCCTCGGAGGAAGTAACCCAAGTGCATGGACAGTAAGACGTCGGCTTGCTGAATCTAACTTAAAACCCCTTAGACCTTCAAACGGCCCTAAACTGGAGCGTGGCCATCGTATTTCAAGACTAAGATATGCCCAGAACCACGTAAATTGGAGTATTGAAGATTGGTCGAAAGTTATGTTCTCCGACGAATCAAAATTTATGCTCTACAAGCACGATGGAAGACACAGAGTGTATAGAAGACCAGGGGAAAGATTCAAGCAAGCATGCATCGAAGAAAAAGTAGCCTACGGTGGTGGGTCTGTACTTGTGTGGGCCGGAATTTCCTCTGAAAGTCGCACAGAGCTGGTGATCATAGAAAACGGCTCTTTAACTAGCGTAAGATATGTGGAAGAAATCCTCAACGAACACGTTGGTCCATTTATGGTCATTTATTTATTATTTATTTATTTATTTATTACTTGTATGGAGTGGCCAGCGCGCAGCCCGGATATCAACCCGATCGAGCATGCTTGGGACGAGCTAGGGAGATGCGTAAAACAACGAAACCCTCCCCCAATCACGCTTCCTGAGCTCAAAATTGCTCTCACAGAGGAATGGGAGAATATTCCCCAAAATCGTATAAGGAACTTGGTGTACAGCATGCCAAACCGCGTAAACGCAGTAATGGAAGCACGAGGAGGTAATACGAAGTATTGAAATTCAAGAAAATCGTCATAAAGTTCAAAAATTTCATGTTTCCTATTTTTGTTTTAAGGAGAGATCAGCAGTTTTTTTTCTTTATGTAATTTTGTGTAAATAAAATGTATGGTGACTCATATTTTTTTAACTTTCATTTAAGGAGTATTAAATTGTCTATTAAATACAATTTATTGCATTAACCTAGCATTCTTACTTTCCGAGATTTTTTGGATTCTTTGAGTGACCCGGATTCATTGCTCTCGAGTGTATTTCACATTCAAAATTATCGTGAGTTAAACTATTCATTTTATAACAACGGGAATTAGGTACCTACTTACTTATTTATTAAGGAGTTAATAAACTGATACTGACTGCTCAAGCCCCCCTAGAATTTTATTAAATTAAATTCTATCAGCAGTAGAGCTGATATCAATAATAATAATTGGCCGTCTGTTTGTTGTGATTTGACCCTTTGCGTTATTATTTGTGGAACCATTACGGATTTACAAATATAATAAAATTTTATACTTTTTCATAACATTTATAATTCATCCTTGCTCAGAGTCAAAGGCGCTGGTGGTGCGATCGGTTGTCTGTAGTGTTTGTTGTAGATGTGTTCCCAGAAGCGCGCGCGCTGCGGCAGCAGGGAGCCGCGCAGACGCAGGGCGCGGTCCAGAGACATGTGCGGCGCCCAGTCCGCGCGCACCGCGGGCCACGCCGGCAGACCCCCGGAGCCCTTGGGAACCGGACGACTGGAAAACACTTATAAGTAAATAGGAGCTGAAACATTTACATAAATAGTGTTCAGAAGGCACGGCACCTCCGCCTTTTCCTCTACTAATTTTTGTTACTAAACAGATTTTAATTAAATTTAATGACGATCACTTTGTCAAGTCAGATAGTAGGGTAACAGAATGACGCTTTTTTCGACACACACGCTTAGAAAAGAGAATTACTATTACTACCCTCGATTTATAATTCTATATGTATTTATTTATTGACTTGTCAAAATGATGTTTAGGATATTATGGAAATAAATGACATAGGTATATCTTTAAATCTATTTAGGCCAACATCACACGACTAAGAAACTTATTTCCTACTACGTCCTACGTCCTTGTGTTAAAAAGTATTTAAGTCTTACCCAGTTCTGATAAAGTTGGCCCATAGTCTTCTTATTTTGTAAGACAGTTCCTTGAAGGCATCTGTTAACTTTACATTTTCATCCCATGTCGTCTCGGCCACCGCCCAGCTCTGAGCACAATGCGGCGCACCCTTTACTAGCGTGTGAGGCACAACTGCAGTATTATTATCCACAAAGGAATATTCATACAAGTATATCTGATCATGACCACTTTCTACCATTAATTTGATTTCTCTTAGTATAGGGAACGTAAATATTACATCTGCGAAATAATCCACGTATGATAATATATTATCATCGCTCACAGGCTTATCACCAAAATAGAAATGTTTGACGGTCTGTGCTACTCTTTCTTTTTCATCTTCACCTTCAAACTTTAAATCGGCTGGCAAAAAGTCGGAAAACTTCTCATTCATTTTAACTTTCCAAGAGTCGAAAAATCCTAGACGTAGATTGCCTTCCATATCAGCAAAGCCATGGAGAACTGGCACCTTCTTGTAGGTTCTTTTAGTCAAGATATCAAGAGGAGATTCATTAAGAAAAGCTTCCTGTGAGTCTCGTTCAACGCACGGTGAGAACACGAATGTTGAATCAGTTCTATCAAGAAAAGCATCTTTCGTGAGGATTTCGAATGACGCTGTCTTATAAAATTGTTCCAGTGCTTGGATATCACCATCATCAGTAAAATTATTGCCTTTTGCAAACAATTTTGCATTTTCTAGTGGATCTGATTGTATGCTAAAGGCTGCGGATCCAACCCCGCTCTCAGGTATCACTTTGTTGAATAGCCCTTCAGCGGATTTTGAAAGCATGAGAAGGTCTACCGACGCAGAGCCCGCGCTATATCCGGCAATAGTCACCTCGTCAGGGTTGCCGCCAAAGTTGGCAATATTCTGCTTAACCCACTGCAGAAGCGCAACTTGATCTTTCATCCCTGCGTTGCCAGGAACATCTTCAGTGCCCAGACACAGAAAGCCGTGGATTCCAACGCGGTAGTTGAACGTAACAAGAATAATATTGTGTTCGACGATGAGTTTCTTATGCACCAGCATATTCCCCCATCCGACTTGGTAAGCGCCGCCATGGACGTATACGACAACTGGGAAATTTTTCTCTTCTGTATCCGGAGTGTACACGTTTGCGATAAGGCAGTCTTCTTGTTGTGTAAAGCCAATGTCATCGTAGATGGGAAATGGAATCTTTGCTTGTGGACATATGATGTTGTTGTTTATGGCGTCGAGCGTTTCCAATCGCAGCGGTGCTGGTAACGGTGCCTGAAAATGTAAGTCAACTGTACTAAGCTACACTTTTAAACAATTTCAAACTGATTAATCCACCAATCTATCAACATATTAAATCTTATATGTAACTTATATATGTATATATAATTATGTACAAAGTCGTTCTTGACTAACTTTCTTATGTATACTGTTACTACTTATATCTTACATAATATAAAAGAAAGTCGTGTTAGTTACACTATTTACGACTCAAGAACGAATAAATCTATTTGGCTGAAAACTGGTGGAGAGATAGCTTCAAACCAGGAGAAGAACGTAGGACTTTTTAAAGTGGGAAAATATTTAAGCGCTGGCTAAGCCCCGGGGCGGAAAGTATTTATAAATTATTATTACAGTTCTCTTTTTCCTTGGAACTTTCTTCGTCTTTCAATGTATGTACATAGTTCCGCTTCAAAAATTTAAATTACAAAAATAAACATTCATCTTAAGCAGTTGATGCGTTCGAAGGGCATAAAGACAGCGTTTAATGATCGAGGCCAATAATTTGCATGGAATAATCAATAATAAAGTGTACCGTTAAAGTCATAAGTTACCTTGAATTTGTTAAGTCCAGTCGGTGCCGTGGCATACGGAATGCCGTGGAATGAGTACATGGCGTGTTCAGGATCCTTGTACCCTCTTACTTCCCCCTGCGCAGTCTTGACAAGCTTAGTCTCCCCTCCCCCCTCTACCCAAACTCCACACAGACACCACAACAACACAACGTTCGTCCTCATCATTATAAAGTGCTCTGACAATCCAACACTGATTCTTTATTTAAGTAGGTAATTGAGATTGCTGGTATCTCCCCTGATAAAGTGAAGTGACGTCCCGATTTTGGTTTATTAGGGTTCCGTTCCGTGTTTTTAAATAATAAACTGGAATAGTTTTACTGTTACTATCGCCATATCTGTCTGTCGGAGTTTTTAAGAGACCAATAATGCTGACATTTTGACTTTTTACATTATAATCGAAAAACTTAAATAAAAAAAATTATAGCTCTAACACAATTAATCATCATCCTCGGTGCTAGAGTTAGGCACTGCAGCAAATTCGTTACTTTTTGTCTTAATTTTCTTGTCCAAGTGATGTTTAGAATTTTATGGAAATAAATGATCAAGGTATATACTTACATCTTAAATCTAAAACTTTTCTTTATTTTTTCGTTGAACATTTATAGGTATATTATACCTGTCGTATACGGCTACGTACGGGTTTTCCTATAATTTAGGAGGTATGTAATAAAAATGGCGCTGTACAAATAAAATACAAAGTATGATGATTTATTTTTGTAGATTATAATTCGTCCTTGTTCAGCGACATCGGCGCTGGCGGTGCGATCGGTTGTCTGTAGTGTTTGTTGTAGATGTCCTCCCAGAAGCGCGCGCGCTGCGGCAGCAGGGAGCCGCGCAGACGCAGGGCGCGGTCCAGAGACATGTGCGGCGCCCAGTCCGCGCGCACCGCGGGCCACGCCGGCAGACCAGGGGACCCCGGGGGAACGGGCCGACTGGAAACAAACATTGAAATAAACCTCTAATCATCTAATGAATTATTTGAGTATTTGCTGTGAGCGGACTCCAAAATGCCATGCAAACTCCTGACGGATGACTGTACGTTGTCTGGACAGCCAAAAGCTAGAGAGATAGAGCTTATAAGTCTAAATTATAAACTAAGTAAGCATTAATAACCAATAATAATTTCAGTAATATGTACCTATTCTCGAAAGTGTTTTGCCTGCTACTGCCTTTTAAACAATAATTACAACATTTATTTCGTGTTACACGTTGAATAAACTTATAGGGAGCGTTCACAGCAACACAAAAAAATCATGACTTGCTACTTATTGATACATAAATCTTATCTTCAATCAGCATTAGGTACATCATCGTGTTTTATGGTTTATAATTAGTATTGTGATACTTTGTAGATAATTAAAAACCATTACGTTTTAAAATATTAAACTTACCCAGTTTTAATAAAGTTGGCCCATAGTTTCCTCATTTTGTAAGACAATTCCTTGAAATCATCTGTTAACGTCGAGCTTTCATTAAAAAATACTTTCATCTCAGCTACAGCAAAAGTTTGCGCACCATGCGGTGCACCCTTCACTAGCGTGTGAGGCACAAAATCAGTGTTATCGTCGACAAAGGAATATTCATACAAGTATATCTGATCATGACCATTTTCTACCATTAACTTGATTTCTTTTAGTGTAGGATACGCAAATATTATGTCAGAGAAGTAATCGATGTATGATAATATATTGTCTTCGCTAACAGGCTTATCACCAAAGTAGAAATGTTTCACTGTCTGTGCCACTCTTTCTTTTTCTTCCTCACTTTGAAACTTTAAATCGCTTGGCAAAAAATCTGAAAACTTCTCGTTCATTCTATCTTTCCAAATGTCGAAAAATCCTTGCCGTAGAAAGCCTTCCATTTCAGCAAAACCATGTAAAACTGGTACCTTTTTGTAAGTTCCTTTAGCCAAGATATCAAGTGGCGGTTCAACAAGAAAAGCTTCCTGCGAGTCTCGTTCAACACACGGTGAGAACACAAATGTTGAATCGGTCCTATCAAAAAAGGCATCTTTCGTCAGAATTTCAAGTGATGCTGTCTTATAAAATTGTTCCAGTGCTTGAATATCATCCAAATCAGTAAAATTATTGCCTTTCGCAAACCATTTTGCATTTTCTAATGGATCTGATTGCATGCTAAAAGCCGCAGAACCAACCGAGCTCTCAGGTATCACTTTATTGAACAGCCCTTCAGCAGATTTTGAAAGCATAATAAGGTCTGCTGCCGCAGAGCCCGCGCTATATCCACCAAGAGTCACATCTTCGGGGTTGCCGCCAAAGTTGGCAATATTTTGTTTAACCCACCGCAGGAGCGCTACTTGATCTTTCATGCCTGCGTTGCCAGGCACATCTTCAGTACCCAAACACAGGAACCCATGAATTCCAAGGCGGTAGTTAAAGGAGACAAGAATAATGTTATGTTCAACAATGAGCTTCTTATGAACAACTCCAGAGCCCCATCCGATTTGGTAAGCGCCGCCATGGACGTATACTACAACTGGGAGATTTGTCTCTTCTGTATCTGGAGTGTACACGTTTGCGATAAGACAGTCTTCTACTTGTGTCGTATTATAAGAAGTTAAAAGCTTTGGCTGTGGACATATGGTGTTGTTGTTTATGGCGTCTAGTGTTTCCAATCGCAGAGGTGCTGGTAACGGTGCCTGAAAATATATAGCCAACTATTATAGCTAATATTTATGTAGTTTTATAGTGTTTTTTTAATTAAATATGTGTTGTTTTGTTATTGAAACCTGAAACTTTATGTGATAGTTATGTGTGAAAGTAAGAAAAAAAGTTTTTATCTAATAGCGTACATCTTTTTTTCCCAGTTTATTAAATTACACCTTTTCATTAGGTAGGTACTTATGATTACGACATTTATTTTAGTTTAATCACCTTTAAGTATAAAGGTGGACTAATTTATGTGTGTAGTGGCTGTTCGCCTGTGGAACGCATTACCTGAGAATCTGAGAAAAACTAAATCGTTACCAGTTTTCAAAAGACTTATTAAGGAATTTTATCTATCCAAGCTATAATTATATTTTATCTGTCTATATATTTATTTACTATATTATTTAGTCTATATGGTATTATTATGTATTTAATTATATGTATGTATGTATATTACATAAGTATTATATATATTATTGTATAGTAATATATATTCTATATATTATTATATTTATTATTAATTTGTATTTTCTTGTAAGTGTATAAGTATTAGTACACCCCTATCTTATTTATATATCATCCCTCTTTTCCATCCAAAGGTTGCCTGGAAGAGATCGCTTTTTAGCGATAAGGCCGCCCATACGTTTCTTTTTGTGTGTTTTTATTCATGTTTTATTTGTATTTTTGGTGTACAATAAAGTGTTTTTGTATTGTATTGTATTGTAATTTATAGCGATATCACACGAACAATGTCAATATTTTATTCCAGTAAAAAAATCGTATGAGTTATTTTAACACTATCTGTGCCCATGACACACGCTCGTACGGTGTGGCAGCCTGTCTTGAGCCAAGCTCAAGCATTGAATGTGCTATACTAATACTAACACTATCTTTGCTGCGTGATTAGATCAAACTAGCTAGATCGTTGCTGAGCAGGCATTGTGAGGTAATCTAAAGAAAGAAAACATTAAGTCTGTGTAAATTTACCTTGAACTTGTTGGGTCCAGTCGGTGCCGTGGCATACGGGATGCCGTGGAATGAGTACATGGCGTGTTCAGGATCCTTGTGCCCCCTAACTTCCCCCTGCGCAGTGTTCACCAGCTTGGTCTCCCCTCCCCCCTCTACCCAAACTGCACACAGGCACAACAACACAACGCTCCTCCACATATTTCTACAGTGCTCGACAATCCAACACTGTTGATTCTATATTTAAAGGTAATGGTATCTCCGCTGATAAAGTGATGTATAACGTGCGCAATTGAAAATGAGTTCTGTAAATGGCGGCGGGTAGGTATGGTACGGTTGGCAAAACAAGTTCTCAAACAGGCCGGCGTCACGACGAATTTCCCATACAAACGTAATACCTTATTTGTAATTCGAGCATATTTCCACGGTATTATTGTATTATTATTATCTAAATAGTATTTTTATCTAGGATATAGATATAGAATATAGGGACTACAGAGTTTTTTTTTACAAAATACTTATTTTAAATGAAATTATTTTTTTAGTAAAGTAAAGTAAAGAGTTTAAAAAGCTTTGCGTTATAAACTCGGCGTCGGCGCTTTTATATTTCTACTACTACTCATCGTACTAATCGCAGCGCCGGCGTTTTTTTAATCGAATAATATTAAAAAGTTTCATACGGCCTATTACCAGCA
The DNA here is from genome assembly GCA_963691955.1 of Chloroclystis v-ata. NCBI lineage: Eukaryota > Metazoa > Arthropoda > Insecta > Lepidoptera > Geometridae > Chloroclystis > Chloroclystis v-ata. The sequence goes on from OY829905.1 coordinate 13,689,853, forward strand.
CTCTGCGTTCAAAATGCAACACTGCTCGATAAAAAAGCGTCGCGTTCTAAAATCGCCGACGTGTGAACACGTACTTGGGTATGCATAAAGCGTTCAAATAGAACATAATTATTATGTTCTATTTGAACGCTTTTTTAACGGACGTTAAAAAAGCTCTCGTGCGAATTAGGCCTGACTGACTATTTTTTTGTAGCGCGTACTTCACTGTGTGAGTATAGACAGCGATAGAGAGTGAGCGAGAACGCATGCGAGCGGACGCCATTTACAGAACTCATTTATAATTGCGCACGTTATAGCGATTTGTGTATCCGGCAGGGAGTCGGTCTCGTTAGACTCAGGGTTCCGTTCCGTGTGATAAAATCATAAACAGTATTAGGTTAGTCATAAAAAGGGAGTTTGTAATATTCAACTAGGCTCTAATATCAGTTTAAAGGAGAGTGTTATGTATTAAGGACATCATAGCTATTAAACATATTTCTGTTTGGTTTAACGTTGAAATAGGTAATCAAACAAACAAACAAACACAAACAAACAAAATATTTTTATTTTTTCCAACTTAAAATAGTTACCGATACAAATACAAATTTATTATCTAAGACATATTTGTCGGAAAAAACTAGCACTATCTCAGCATATGTTGTAATCATAACTCTACTGTACGTGTTATTACTCAACTTCTTCTAAATGGCTGAACCGAATTTAATGTCTTTTTCTCTTTGCCTTTGAGTGGTTCCCTAGATGGTTAAGTTTCAGTAATCAGGTGCCTGGCTGATGGCACTAAAAGGATTCACTAGTACCTTATAAAATACTAGCTCTCCGCTCCACAGCTTCGTCCGTGTTTAATATTTTCTGAAATTAATATGAAAAGAGTCTTCGTAAAAACTGGACTTTCTTTTATATATTTATATACCAAATATGACATAGACAAAATGTTATAAAGGTTCTTATCATGTAAGTAAAGAACCCAGAATATGATATCCTTGTTATTTAAATAATTCCGTAATACGTGATAAGTGTTATGTAATTTATTGAGTATCATGGTGATACCGTAATTAATTCGGAATTATTATTTTGCTTGTGTTTGGGTTGCGCCCAAGATGGTTTGAATTCACAAATTAGCCCGACAGCAGCGCAGGGGGGGTCGCTAGTAACATTAAATAAAATAATAATAAGAAAAGGACATCTATTTTTTATTTCGGGAAAATATATTACAAACCGTGTGAAGCCGTAGAGTATTGCGAACGAACGGAACGGATTTATTGAAACTAAATAAAAATAATTATTTACTTACTTGCAGGATAATTATAAATACATATCTCTACTAATAAAACATAATCCTTATTATAATAAAATTCCAGAATCACCATGATATTGTTATATCAATTTGAAACATAGAACAGTTATTGATTAAACAGTAGATAATCAAATAAATAGGTATAGTAAAACCATTTCTAGAATGAACGCCCCTCCACCGAATTCTGTATTTCTGTTTTTTTTGTTTTCCTGTATTTCCTCTCACACGTTGAAATCATCACGGTTTTGTGGAGGGGAGTTCATTTTTAGAATGGTTTTACTATACTTATTTGATTATCTACTATTTAATAGATACATTTGGGTTCAGTGACAGACATTCGTATCGAATAAGTAATTTTAAGAATTATGAATACATAAATCTCTCATTTACACACAAAGGACCAACTTTAACTAAGTCTGTGAATTTTATTGTTCCTACTACACTTGATATAAGTACCTTAGGACCTATTTCATTATTGATTGGGATCTTTGTGGTGTCGTTTTCGTAATAAAAAACCCTAGATATTATAATTATGAACTACGTATAACAGATATTATGCGGAGAATATACTATCTGAGTAAGCGCTGCATGATGTTTCAGTAGAGTTTCCTCCCGTAAATACCATAGCGACTCAATACTTCAGAATTGAATACTGAAGCGTCGTGTTGGAATAATTGCAGGACCACATCCCAAATTTAGGAAAGTGGTCCAGCATTTATAAAATGCAGGCTATGTGTCTCGCTCAAGTCTAAATTTTGAATTGATTTATATTTAATTTTCCGGATGACGTATAGGGATATCAATAAAAGTAAACTTTTATAGGCAGAAATCATATATTTTTAAAGGTTTATAATTCTTCCTTGTTTAGCAACAGCGGCGCTGGCGGTGCGATCGGTTGTCTGTAGTGTTTGTTGTAGATGTGTTCCCAGAAGCGCGCGCGCTGCGGCAGCAGGGAGCCGCGCAGACGCAGGGCGCGGTCCAGAGACATGTGCGGCGCCCAGTCCGCGCGCACCGCGGGCCACGCCGGCAGACCAGGGGAGCCCGGGGGAACGGGACGACTGGAAACAAACAAAAAATTACTAAACTGCTTCTAAATTACGTGATTAGTCAGCGCCTCCCTAAATTACTCTAAAAACCTTATGCATGGCTTTGTCTACACAGCTGAAACCAATGGTTTGGGCTGCGTTAGCACGAAGCATTTACCGCAGTGGATGGTGTACGGAACCGTTCATCCTTCTAGCAATTCATAAGCATGACTTGATCTCTATTGATATAATATTTAATTTTTAATCAGCTTTCAATCATCGTGATTCATCAAAAATAATCCAAGAAAATTAACAATATATCCTTACATTAAAATAAATAAATAAATAAATATTACTGGACAATTTTACACAGCGCCATCTAGCCCCGTGGTAAGCTCGAAGCTTGTGTTACGGGTGCTAGATTTCTGATATACTTAATTTATATTAATTTATACATACATAGATAGATATTTTTATTATACATATATAACACCCAGACACCCGGAACAAATATTTTCAGATCATACAAATTGTTGTTCCGAGGCGGGAATCAAACCCGGAACCTCATGCGTCGCAGGCGGACCTTCGCCCGTTGCGCCACAGAGGTCGTCACATTAATGGCATTGTGTAAGAAAATTCTTACCCAGTTTTTATAAAGTTAGCCCATAGTATCCTCATTTTGTAGGCCAATTCCTTAAATTCATCTGTTAAATTTGAATTTTCAGACAGCATCGTCTCGGCCACAGCAAAACATTGAGCACCATGCGGCGCACCTTTAACTTGTGTGTATGGTATAACTTCAGTATTCTCATCAACGAAGGAATATTCATACAAGTATATCTGATCATGACCATTTTCTACCATTAACTTGATTTCTTTTAATGTAGGATAAGCAAATATTATGTCAGAGAAATAATCGATGTATGATAATATATTGTCTTCGCTAACAGCCTTATCACCAAAGTAGAAATGTTTCACTGTCTGTGCCACTCTTTCTTTTTCTATATCACTTTCAAATTTTAAATCACCTGGCAAAAAATCAGAAAACTTTTCATTCATTTTATTCTTCCAAAAATCGAATAATCCTAGCCGAAGATGGCCTTCCATGGCAGCAAAACCATGTAGAACTGGCACCTTTTTATAAGTTCCTTTAGTCAAGATATTAAGTGGAGATTCTACAAGAAAGGCATACTGTGAAGCTGGTTCAACGCACGGTGAGAACCCAAATGTAGAATCAGTTTTCTCCATAAAGTCATCTTTTATCAACATTTCAAGTGACGCTGTCTTATAAAAATTTTCTAGCGCTAGAATATCATCAACATCAGTAAAATCAATACTTTTCGCAAAGCGTTTTGCATTCTCTAGTGGATCTGATTGTATGCTAAAGGCCGCGGATCCAACCCCGCTCTCCGGTATCACTTTGTTGAATAGCCCTTCAGCGGATTTTGAAAGCATGAGAAGGTCTACCGCCGCAGAGCCAGCGCTATATCCGGCAATAGTCACGTCGTCAGGGTTGCCGCCAAAGTTGCCAATATTTTGTTTAACCCACTGCAGAAGCGCTACTTGATCTTTCATGCCTGCGTTGCCAGGAACATCCTCAGTGCCCAGACATAGAAAGCCATGGATGCCAACGCGGTAGTTGAACGTGACAAGTATTATATTGTGTTCGACGATGAGCTTCTTGTGAACGAGCATTGTCCCCCATCCGACTTGGTAAGCGCCGCCATGGACGTATACGACAACTGGGAGATTTGTCTGTTCTGTATCCGGAGTGTACACGTTTGCGATAAGGCAGTCTTCTCGTTGTGTTAATGTAATGCTATTAAAAATAGGGAATGAAATCTTTGGCTGTGGGCATATTATGGTATTGTTTATGGCGTCGAGTGTATCCAAGCGCAGTGGTGCTGGTAATGGCCCCTGAAATATTTTAAGGTAGCTATAGATTGTCAATAATAATAGTAGACCACACATATTTCAAAAAGCCAGGAGGTTGAATCTTCACAATTTTTTTTTAAAGGTTCACCTTGTTGCTGAATTTGGCCTGGCTGCTGAATTTGCTACATTCCGGTCATTTATTGTGGGTGCAGTGAGGATTCTACAGGACCAGCTACATGTTATCAGACATGACTTGGATAACATGGAAATGAGAAGTAGACATAAAATGTTATTACTGCATGGGGTGTCTGAAGTAAAATCCGAAAATCTCAGTGATGTAGTTGTGAACACAGTTGTCCACAAGCTTAATTTGACAAGTTTTGCATCATCATCTATCTCTCGCTGCAGCAGAATGGGTCGTTCTAGTAAAAATGACCGGCCGCGACCAATACTAGTCAAATTTAGCGACGCTAATGTGAAAAGCAAGGTATGGTTTTCTAAAACTGCGCTGAAGGGTTCGGGAATCACTATGTCGGAGTTCCTTACAAAGGACCGCCATGAAACTTTCATGGCAGCTAGGCAGCGGTTCGGCGTCACTAAATGCTGGACACAAGATGGTTTCATCCACGTCCTAGGCTCTGACGGAGTAAGACATCGTATCACTCGTATGCAGGAGCTCGAGAAGCTGAGTAACATTCCGGCCTCAAAGGCAATCCCAGTCGTGACTGAAGAGCCAGCTACAGCCCCGGCTGTAGCCTCTAAGGCGAGGCGAGTCAGAAAATAGCGGGCCCGGAGTCCTTCATCATTTATTTCATAGTAACCTTGTATTATTTTTACAAAACTCATCCTGAAACGTTCGTTTGTAAGTTTACCTTTATAATTTTTCTTTGTTATTGTTTGACACACTTGTCTAATAGTTATAAATTTCAGTAAATGTCACTGTCACTGTCATCCTCATCTTTACAGTAAACGTTCCGTTCTTTTTTTATTGTGATATTATCAATACATTTTTTTTTTCTTTCACTTTCCAAGATGTTCCTCTTCATGTTGTATTAATAATTGTAGGTCTATCTATTTGATCAATTTAGATATTTTATTGTTGTTATAGACTTACATATTGCTTAAATACATAAAAATTAATAATTATTTTGTAGCATGGCACTACAGGCGGGTGGAGTATAATGTATAGTTAACAGATACCTAAAGTCTTTAAACTATATTTTATTATTAAATTATTTGTTTATTATTTATTTATTAATAGTATTTATTATTATTTACTTATTGTATTAATATTATGTTGAATGACACAGATGATAGTAGTGATTTTTTTTCAGCAGCTTCTTCTTCTTGCAGTAATGACAGTTTCATTAGTTTTCCTTCGCTTTCTGATAATTTGCATTCTCAATTCTCTTCTGTTCCAAAAAATTTTAATGTTGTTCATATTAATGCGCAGAGTGTACCGGAACATTTTTCGGATATGTTAGCCACGTTCGAAAGCAAGTCCATACATGCAATCTTAATCTCAGAATCTTTTCTAAAACCTTGTCTTCCTTCATCGGCATATTCTCTTCCAGGATTTCGACTAATCCGGAATGACCGGACTGGAGCGCGCTGTGGTGGTGTGGCTATATATTTACGCTCTTACATACCTTTTTCTATAATAAGTACATCCACACAACCACCGCCCTCCAATGCAGGTGAGCACCTATTCATTGAAGTATCTCTCTCTCATTCTAAACTTTTGTTAGGTGTTTTCTACTGTCCATCTTTGCGTATAAATTACTTCTCAACTTTTGAAAAACTGCTGGAAGACTTTGTTCCTCAATATAGTCAAACCATAATTATGGGTGATTTTAATACCTGCCTTCTTAAAAAAGACCATCGTTCCTCTAATCTTGAGAATATCGTAAACTCTAGTAATTTGCATCTTCTTCCTTTAGCAGCCACTCACCATTTTCCAAATTGTGCACCATCCCTTCTTGATCTTATCATTGTGTCGTCCCCTTTTCTTGCTATAAAACATGGACAATTCTCTGCTGATAACTTTTCCTATCATGACCTAATCTATGTTTCATACAAAATTCGTCCTCCAAAGGCTAAGCCTAAAGTTATTCTACAACGCAGTTTTTGTAAAATGAACAGTGAAAATCTTAGACTTGATGCCCTAGCTGCAAATTGGTCATCGGTGACTGAAGCAAAGACTGTTGATGAAAAAGTGGCAGTTTTTAATAATTTAATAACGCAACTTTATGATGTTCATGCGCCTTTTCGTTTGATTAAAGTAAAGCATCAGCCAGCACCTTGGCTAACTACTGAGTTAAAAATGCTTATGCATAAAAAATCTGTAACAAAAACTACATATAAGATGAATCCTACTAAAATTAATAAGGAAAAGTTCACAAGAGCTCGCAACTATTGCAACCGAGCCTGTAGGGATGCGAACCGTCACCATATCCACAAATCTGTTTCTGATGAAGATCCTGCTAAAGTCTGGAAATTTCTTCGCTCTCTTGGTGTGGGTAAGACTAAACAAGATTCCGTTCCTGATGGTTTAGACATTGACTCTTTAAATTCACATTTCTCCTCTTGCTCTTCTATCAACGACTCTAACAAACTTAAGACTATTAACTATCTCTCTTCTCTGCCAACCCCTGACTATCCTTTCTTTACTTTCAACCCAGTCACTTTAGAGGATGTAGAAAAAAGTATACTGAGTATAACCTCTAATGCAGTTGGTACCGATGGTATTAGTCGTAACATGTTACTTCCCATTCTCCAAATTATACTACCTGTTCTTCTCCACATCTTCAACTTTTCGCTATCCAATGGAATTTTCCCTCGCTGTTGGAAAGAAGCCCAGTTACTCCCTCTTCCTAAAAAACCAAACCCGAAATCCTTTTCTGAATACCGTCCAATTTCCATACTTCCTTTTCTATCAAAAGTCCTTGAACGTCTTGTCCATAACCAGCTTAATTCCTTTTTATCCCTTAATAGTATCCTTAATCCTTTACAGTCCGGTTTCCGTAAGGGTCATAGTACCGTCACTGCACTAGTCAAAATTACGGATGACATTCGTCTTGCAATGGATAATCGTCAACTAACAATACTCACTCTTTTGGATTTTAGTAACGCCTTCAATACCGTAAATTTTGATATTTTCCTTGCATTACTTCGTTCTCACAACATTTGTCCAACTGTGGTTGACTGGTTTTCAAGCTACTTGCATGGACGTCGGCAACGTGTTCGCCTCGGTGATTCTTTTTCGTCGTGGTGTGATACGTCTGTCGGTGTTCCTCAAGGAGGTGTACTGTCCCCTCTTCTTTTTTCCCTTTTCATAAATTCTATATCTTCTAATCTTGTTTCATCTTACCACTTGTACGCAGACGACCTTCAGATTTACACGCAGGCTCCAATAGATAACCTCTCGGATGCAGTGAACGTCACCAATGCGGATTTAGTTCGTATCGCTAATTGGAGTGAGAATTATGGCCTAAAGGTCAACCCAACAAAAACCCAGACTATTGTCATAGGCAGTTCTAGGCTAATAGATAAATTAAACTGGCAGTCTGTGCCGCCGGTTCTTTTTGGAAATACTGTTATTCCCTTTAGTATGACTGTTAAAAATCTAGGGGTGACCTTTGACCGCTACATGTCTTGGAATTCGCAACTTCAAGTCACATGCAGAAAAGTGTATGCATCAGCTGGCTCGATACGCAGATTGCGGAATTTTCTACCAACTGCTACTAAAATTGAACTTGCTCAGTCTCTTCTTCTGCCGGTTCTTGACTATGCTGATGTAAGCTACTTAGATCTTCGCGAGGATCAACTAGATAAGCTTGAGCGCCTTCAAAATTTGTGCATAAGATTTATATTTGGCTTGCGGAAATACGACCATGTTTCTTCTTTCCGTTCTAAACTAAAATGGCTCCCCATACGCCAACGTAGAAACATGCATATACTTTCTCTCCTCTATTCTATCCTTTTTACCCCGTTTTCTCCAAAATACCTTAAAGTTAAATTTCAATTTATAAATACTTCTCACTCCCTTAATCTTAGGTCTACGGATAATTTAACTCTCAAATTTCCTGCCCACAGTCAATCATTCTATGGCAATTCCTTCTCTGTTGAAGCTGTCCGTCTATGGAACCCTTTACCCAGTAATATTAAATCTGCTCCTTCGCTAAAAATTTTTCAAACTAGGCTTAAAAACTATTTTCTTACTGCTAAGGATTAAATCAAATTGTATGTGTTGTTTTTTTAATATTTAGTAAAATCATATATATATACTTAATTATATATGTATATATATATATAAAAATATATAAGTATATAAGTATTAATTTTATAGTATAAATAAATATATATTTATAAGTGATATTCGACTTGTATTAGTTTATTGTTATATACTTTATGTAATTAAAATTGTTTATATAATTTATGTACCTACACTACCTTTTTAAATATTTTGTACTATTTTTTTATTCATTATCTCCACTATGGTTGCCTGGAAGAGATCGCTCTCAGCGATAAGGCCGCCCCTTGTACGTTTAATTTAGTAATAAGTTTTCTTGAAACTCTGTTTTTATTTTAATTAAGAAGGTACAATAAAGTGTTAATCTATCTATCTATCTATCTATCTTGTTTAAATTACCTTGAATTTGTTGGGTCCAGTCGGTGCCGTGGCATACGGGATGCCGTGGAATGAGTACATGGCGTGTTCAGGATCCTTGTGCCCCCTAACTTCCCCCTGCGCAGTGTTCACCAGCTTGGTCTCCCCTCCCCCCTCTACCCAAACTGCACACAGGCACAACAACACAACGCTAGCCCACATCATTCTAAAGTGATCTCACAATCCGAAACTGTTGATTCTATTTTTAAAGGTTGTTGGTATCTCTACTGATAGGTGATGCATCGATTTGCGTATCTGGCAAGTTGGTCTCCGTGAAAAGAGGGTTCCGTTCCGCGTGACAAAAAGTACATAGTTTTATGTCATAAAACGCATGCAATGCAACGCATTCATGAATTCCTAGTCTCATTTTACTCTAATTACAATATAAGTTACAGCGTTTAAATAAAAAAATAAATAAAATAAATAAATATTACTGGACAATTTTACACAGCGACATCTAGCCCCGTGGTAAGCTCGAAGCTTGTGTTACGGGTGCTAGATTTCTGATAAACTTAATATAATATACATACATAGATAGATATTTTTTATTATACATATAATAACACCCAGACACCCGGAACAAATATTAACCTAAACTGGTAAGACCAAGGTGACTTGAACCTAATCTTATTTTTATTTATGTTTGATAATTATATATGTATGTTTATTATATGTATGTATATATATATAAAGAAAGTCGTGTTACTTACACTTTTTTAAGTTATAAAAGTGTAACTAACACGACTTTTTTGAACGGCTGTATGTACTGATTTGGCTGAAAATTGGTGGAGATGTAGTTTAGAACCAGGGGAAAGACATAAAATAGGTACTTTTTACAGCGGCAACATGATTTATAACGCAGGCGAAACCGTGGGGCGGAAAGCTAGTACATAATATAAATACTAGCTTTTACCCGCAGCTCAGATCGGGCTTAATTGTAGCCTATGTCACTCACCACCCCTTTAACTATCTCTACTTAAAAAATCTCGTCGATCCGTTTTGCCGTGAAACACGGACAAATAAACAGACACATACTATTTCCACTTAACAATTTATAAAATAATTTAATGAGAGAGAAATACCTATAGATAAAATAGGCAAAACAAGTCAATGATGATATTAAGGCTCTTTTCGTATCATTTCGGTAAGGAACCCTTAAATTATATCCGTGTTAGTGTTATGTATTTAAATATTCCATAAAATGGATTGTGAGTAATAATAAGGTTAAACCGCAATTTTACGTCAAAACTTTATACAGGTACTCGTACATACATATTACCTCTATATTTCTACTGTAAGTATATCACTGAACTCCTTAAAAAAAAATACAAAAAAAAACATTCAATTCGCATCTTCTTTTGTATGCGTTAGGGCGACCCTGGTTGTGTGTAGATTCACAATCTGGAAGATGGCGTCTGCTAGCATTAAATATCATAATCATAAATACCCCAATTTATATTCCCACTGCTGGGACACAGGGACTTCTCTCTTGATAAGGGAGATTAGGCTTTATTTTACCACGCTGGCCAAGTGCGGGTTGGTGAATACTCACGACATTTCTTCACCCGTAGAGCACGAGCATACCTAGGTATAGTAAAACCATTTCTAAAATGAACGCCCCTCTACCGAATTCTGTATTTTTTTTTCTGTGTATTCTGTTTTTCTGTATTTCCTCTCACACGTTGAAATCATCACGGTTTTGTGGAGGGGAGTTCATTTTTAGAATGGTTTTACTATACCTACTATAACATAATCGATACCTAACAATTATAAAGCTGCGGTATCATCATGACAATCTTATACACAAAAACATTTACATTATCAGTAGATAATCAAATAAATATTATCTACTGGACCAAGAGCCTGTGATGGCCAGACCTTCCTTTAATTCACAAGCGTGAAAATTATTTCATGTGTATGTCTAACATAGGTAAGAATAACCCCCAAACATGAAACCTGGATCGCGGTTCCTTTGGGAGATAACAACCTTTTACCTGTTATCTCCCAAAGGAACCACGATCCAGGTTTCATGTTTGGGGGTTATTCTTACCTATGTTAGACATACACATGAAATAATTTTCACGCTTGTGAATTAAAGGAAGGTCTGGCCAGACCGGGCTCTTAGTATAGACTAATAACCTGTGATGGCCAGACCTTCCTTTAATTCACAAGCGTGAAAATTCTTTCATGTGTATGTCTAACATAGGTAAGAATAACCCCCAAACATGAAACCTGGATCGCGGTTCCTTTGGGAGATAACAACCTTTTACCTGTTATCTCCCAAAGGAACCACGATCCAGGTTTCATGTTTGGGGGTTATTCTTACCTATGTTAGACATACACATGAAAGAATTTTCACGCTTGTGAATTAAAGGAAGGTCTGGCCATCACGGGCTCTTAGGTTATACTGTTTAATGCGTACAGTTTGGGTGTTATGACAGACCTTCTTATCGGATAATTAGGTATTAAATATAAGTATCTAAGTAACTACTGTTGAATTAATCAGAATAATAGTTTAAAGTTCAAGACTATAAAGCTTTGATCTTTAAAAAGAAAAGGTTTACTTAAGTCATTTTAATTTTTAATTGATAAAAATTTTCTGACATTTTTCTATTTATTGACATTTGTAATTTTTAGACTTAATTATCACTTCATATTTAATTTGTTGACATTTATTATTTAGTAACCTATTTGACATTTATTATGATTGCTATTTTTTAAATTTGATATTTGTATTAATTGACGTGTAAAATATCTTATAACGTGCGCAATTGAAAATGAATTCTGTAAATGGCGGCGGGTAGGTATGGTACGATTGGCAAAACAAGGATAAAAGTATAGACAGCGATAGAGAGTGAGCGAGAACGCATGCGAGCGGACGCCATTTACAGAACTCATTTCTAATTGCGCACGTTATACCAATAAATTGATTATACAAGCCAATAAATTGACTTGACTTGACAAAATATAAATGGTTTAGTTCAATGAAAAAAGATCTATAATTCTTCCTTGTTCAGCGACAGCGGCGCTGGTGGTGCGATCGGTTGCCTGTAGTGTTTGTTGTAGATGTGTTCCCAGAAGCGCGCGCGCTGCGGCAGCAGGGAGCCGCGCAGACGCAGGGCGCGGTCCAGAGACATGTGCGGCGCCCAGTCCGCGCGCACCGCGGGCCACGCCGGCAGACCCGGGGAGCCCGGGGGAACGGGACGACTGGAAACAAACATTGAATTACTTATAAGGAACCTCATTCATGTGTCAGCTTCTACATATCCTTCTACTAATGTTAGTTTTAATTTCGATTAGCAATTAAATACCCATTTAAATTTTTAATAAAAACATATTAATATGACTTACCCAGTTTTAATAAAATTCGCCCATAGCGTTCTCATTTTGAAAGATAACTCCTTGAAAGCATCAGTAAACTCAGAATTTCCAACCATTGTCATCTCAGCCACCGCCCAACTCTGATCACAATGAGGGGCACCCTTTACCGGCGTGTGAGGCAAATCTGGAGTATTATCATCCACAAAGGAATATTCATACAAATATATCTGATCATGACCATTTTCAACCATTATTTTGATTTCTTTTAATATACTGTACGTAAAAAATACGTCAGAGAAATAATCGACGTATGATAATATATTTTCCTCACTTACAGGATTATCACCGAAATAGAAACGTTTTATTGTCTGTGCCACTCTTTCTTTTTCTTCTTTACTTTCAAACTTTAAATCACCTGGCAAAAAATCGGAAAACTTTTCGTTCATTTTAACTTTCCAATCATCGAAATGTGCAACCCGTTGAATGCCTTCCATGTTAGCAAACCCATGCAGAACTGGCATCTTTTTATAAGTTCCCTTAGTCAAGATATCAAGTGGAGGTTCAACAAGAAAAGCTTTCTGTGAGGCTCGTTCAACACACGGTGAGAACACAAATGTTGAATCAGTTCTTTCATAAAAGCCGTCTTTCGTCAGAATTTCAAATGACGCTGTCTTATAAAATTGTTCCAGTGCTTGAATATCATCAAAGTCTGTAAAATTATTGCCTTTCGCAAACCATTTTGCATTTTCTAGTGGATCTGATTGTATGCTAAAGGCCGCGGATCCAACCCCGCTCTCAGGTATCACTTTGTTGAATAGCCCTTCAGTAGATTTTGAAAGCATAAGAAGGTCTACCGACGCAGAGCCCGCGCTATATCCGGCAATAGTCACGTCGTCAGGGTTGCCGCCAAAGTTGGCAATATTTTGCTTAACCCACCGCAGGAGCGCTACTTGATCTTTCATGCCTGCGTTGCCAGGTACATCTTCAGTGCCTAGACACAGGAAGCCGTGGATTCCAACGCGGTAGTTGAACGTGACAAGAATAATGTTGTGTTCGACGATGAGCTTCTTATGAACGATCATAGTCCCCCATCCCATTTGGTAAGCGCCGCCATGGACGTATATAACCACAGGAAGATTTTTCTCCTCTGTTTCTGGAATGTACACGTTTGCGATTAGACAGTCTTCTTGTTGAGTGAAGATGTCATTAAAGAATGAATTCTTTGCTTGAGGACAAATGATGTTTTTGTTTATTGCATCGAGTGTTTCCAGTCGCATCTGTGCTGGCAAAGGTTCCTGGAAAATAATGGTCAAATTTAGGTACAAAATACTTACAATGATAATATTTTAAACTTATCATTATTAGGATTTGACGAAGAAGAATGAAAAGTAGACTTATTTATTCGTCACAAATAAAAACTCATTATTATTACAATTCAGCTGGATTATTTTCAAAGCAACATCTAGCATCATTGGCTTTGTGAATTTATTAGATATTGGGTTACCTACATAAAATAGAAACTTAATTTTAGAACTCAAACTTAATGATACAAAACACTCGCATCGCATAAACACGTTTGTGAATATCCTACTAATCTATATATCTATCTTATCTCTTATAAGAACGGCTGAATCGTTTTGGCAGAAAAAGGTTGAGAGGTAGTCTAGAACCAGGAGAAGGATATAGGATAGGTACTTTTTACAACGGGAAAATATAACCCGTGAGAAGCAGCGGGGTGGAAAGCTAGTATTATAAGATAAGCGCGAAAGTGATTATATATACTTATATAATAGCGATATCATATCTACAAAGATTAAAAATTGTTTCTTGTAAATACCTACATCTGTAAGTTTACGTACAGACATTACAAAATTCCAGTTAAAAAAGGCTTTTAAAACTTTGGCTTTTGGCCACCTATTTCTATGTACTTTCTTTGTACTCGTAGTAATGTATATTATATACCTAAAGTAAATGAGAAATCTAACACCCGTAACACAACCTTTGAGCTTACCACGGGACTAGATGTTGCTGTGTGAATTATCCAGCAATATATATTTATTTATTTGATTTATTAAATAAATAAAGATCTAGTCTCGCGGTAAGCTCGAATCTTGTGTTACGGGTAATATTAAACTCTGCTTGATCGTCGCGGTACAAGCTACGTGGTAAAAAACTACTTATGTATGTACCTATTCATTTTATAACAACGGGAAATACTCACGTATTTACACAGAGAACGTCGAGAGTGTTTTAACTCCTGTGTAAATACGTGAGTGATTCCCGTTGTTATAAAATGAATACTTAGTATGAAAGTGAAATACATAAGTACCTTTTGCGAAGTAATTAAGTATATGTTCTGTTCCTGTACTGAATGATAGTTACCTTGAATTTGTTGGGTCCAGTCGGTGCCGAGGCATACGGGATGCCGTGGAATGAGTACATGGCGTGTTCAGGATCCTTGTGTCCCCTAACTTCCCCCTGCGCAGTGTTCACCAGCTTGGTCTCCCCTCCCCCCTCTACCCAAACTGCACACAGGCACCACAACAAAACAACGCTCCTCCACATCATTCTAAAGTGATCTGACTATCCAACACTGTTGTTTATATAATATTTAAGATTGCTATTATCGCTTCTGATAAAAACAAGTGATGTCCTATATATTTCAGTAGCCCGATATATGTATATACTCGGCAAGTAATAGGTCACGTTTACTGGGGGTTCCGCCCGGAATATATTAATTATCTGAGAATAATATTATAAGTTAAAAATAGTTTTACGTTATAAAAAGTACCTTAGGAACCGATTCTTTTAAAAGCTAAAATTTAAAGGCCTAAAACTGTCAGGTTTTATCAGTCCAGGTCCAGGACAGATAAAAGATATATACTGCTTTATTACTTCTAAAATTAAAGTTAAATTATTGATTTGCCAAATGTTTCCTGAAAAATTACAGTAATTAAGCTAATCATATTAACCTATCATTGTTAATAAATAATTTTAATGCCGTGTGGGTTTTCCTGAGACTCTGAACTATTTTATCAAATCGGACCTGCGGTTCCTAAAATTATTGTGTTCAAACTCTTTAGCTTAAATAAGCTAAACCGTAAGGCTAGGCGTCTGCTGAGACGCAGGACGCTAACAACTGCCCTGCACTACGTGACTACACAGCACAGTGTAGTGCAGGGCAGTTGAGGCAGACATGTGGCCCCTGTGTATGCTGTAAGTAAAGCAACTGACATTCGTATCCTAGCAACAAAAAACAAAACAAACGCATCGCGCAGAATTCTTGTGGCAGTACAACGAGAGGCAGTGTATGACCACGGAGGTAATAATTCCTCCGTGTGTATGACAGACACATGATTGCGTCGCATTTATTTGTACACAGTTAATTGACGTCCAATGCTTTACAAAATCTGCTCTGCCCTGCTTCGCCTTAATAACATTACTAATTTATTTAATATACCTACTTCACTTACATAGGAAGGTATATAAATTATATCGCAGGGTTCTTAATTAACCAGGAGGCACTTGGATGTGAATTTACACTTTTTTAACATTAAATCTGTATGTGACACGTGAAGGGCAATGTATCTCAGCGGCCATTTATAGCAGAACTGAGTCGACCAATGAATGCTTTTTCCTTGAAATGCCTGTCTGTGCTTTATTAAGTAGAAAACATAGAAATGTGCCAATAGATGGCGTTACTGGTAGTAAATTAGAAATGTGCTAACAGATGGCGTTACTGGTAGTAAATTATGAAAATTCAAACCTACACAGTACAAAATTAACATAAAAGATTCAACTAAAACATAAGAATTACTGTGTCGCTTACAACTACAATATGTTTTTGTGAATTTATAATTTGCAAGATAGAAGTATGGTAGTGGTAAATAAAAAGCGTTTTTTATTCATTTTAATTGTAGCATTTAAAGGGTTCGGCAGCACGCAGGTAACATCTCTGATGCTACAGGCTATGGACGCCTGACGGCTGCGGTAACCGCTCTCCACCAAGTGGGCCGCATGCTTGTCTGCCAACTTGGTAGTATAAAAAAAAGTACCTACCCAATTATCGAAAATTTGGCAATATAAATTAAACCGGCTGAATTATCCTCAGACGGAATGTATAAAACCACAACAGTGATGTCGAAATAAAATACAAAGTCTTGTAATTGTTCTTGTTTTATTACTTCCTATGTGTGCTATCACTAGTAGTGATGACTGACGTCTTCTCTATACGTAGTAATAATAGATCAATAAACCTGTAGGTATAATCGTTTGTGCAGAAATCAATTCAGTCTTATGATTTATAATTCATCCTTGTTGAGCGACATCGGCGCTGGCGGTGCGATCGGTTGTCTGTAGTGTTTGTTGTAGATGTGTTCCCAGAAGCGCGCGCGCTGCGGCAGCAGGGAGCCGCGCAGACGCAGGGCTCGGTCCAGAGACATGTGCGGCGCCCAGTCCGCGCGCACCGCGGGCCACGCCGGCAGACCCGGGGAAGCCTCGGGAACCGGACGACTGGAAAACACCAAATAAATAAATACAAAGAAACTGAAGCATTTAGGCAAGTATTCAGTACTAGGCAAGTTACCTCAGAATTTCCTTTCCCCAATTCAATTTCACGCCAAAGCTACTGAACAGATTAAAGTCACAAAGATTTTTTATCTTTTAAATTATAAGACTTACCCAGTTTTAATAAAGTTCGCCCAGAGCATTCTTATTTTGAAGGACAGTTCCTTGAAATCATCAGAGATCTTTGAATTTTCAACCATCATAGTCCCGGCCACCGCCCAGCTCTGAGCACAATGCGGCGCACCCTTCACTAGTGTGTGAGGCACAACTTCAGTATTCTCATCAACAAAGGAATATTCATACAAGTATATCTGATCATGACCATTTTCTAACATTAATTTGATTTGTTTTAGTGTACTGTATGTAAATATCACGTCTGAGAAATAATCGACGTATGATAATATGTTTTCTTCGCTTACAGGTTTATCACCAAAATAGAAATCTTTAACTGCCTGTGCCACACTTTCTTTTTCTTCTTTACTTTCAAATTTTAAATCTCCAGGCAAAAAATCGGAAAACTCCTCATTCATTTTAACTTTCCAATAATCGAAAAATCCTAGACGTAGATGGCCTTCCATGTCAGCAAAACCATGCAGAACTGGTACCTTTTTGTAAGTTCCTTTAGTCAAGATATCAAGTGGAGGTTCAACAAGAAAAGCTTCCTGTGAGTCTTGTTCAACACACGGTGAGAACACAAATGTTGAATCGGTTCTATCAAAAAAGGCATCTTTTGTTAAGATTTCAAGTGACGCTGTCTTATAAAATAGTTCTAGTGCATGAATATCATCAACATCAGTAAAATTATTGCCTTTCGCAAACCATTTTGCATTTTCTAGTGGATCCGATTGCATACTAAAGGCCGCAGAACCAACCCCACTCTCAGGGATCACTTTGTTGAATAGCCCTTCAGCAGATTTTGAAATCATAAGAAGGTCTACCGATGCAGAGCCGGCGCTATATCCGGCAATAGTCACATCGTCAGGGTTGCCGCCAAAGTTGGCAATATTTTGCTTAACCCACTGCAGAAGCGCTACTTGATCTTTCATGCCTGCATTGCCAGGAACATCTTCAGTACCCAGACACAGAAAGCCGTGGATTCCAAGGCGGTAGTTGAACGTGACAAGAATAATGTTGTGTTCGACGATGAGATTCTTATGAACGACCATAGTCCCCCATCCCATTTGGTAAGCGCCGCCATGGACGTATACGACAACTGGAAGATTTTTCTCTTCTGTATCCGGAGTGTACACGTTTGCGATAAGACAGTCTTCTTGTTGTGTAAGGGTAATGTTATCGTAGATGGGAAATGGAATCTTTGCTTGTGGACATATGATGTTGTTGTTTATGGCATCGAGCGTTTCCAATCGCAGCGGTGCTGGTAACGGTGCCTGAAAAATGTTTAACCAACTATCATCATCCAAATTCAATTACGATCTCACTACTGGGACACAGTGTTGTCGATGTTTGCTTTCACTTTTAAAGCAAGTCTTTATAACGCATAAACATTTCCAGGAATAAAAAGCTAGGATAAAAATGCCATTTGAAGGCCATGACCTTTGGAATGAAAGTCTTATTTTTAGTAGGTACGGTAACGCAGTATGTTTAATATTAATATATGTAGATTGTAGAATTGTAGATTATATTGGAATGATATCATAATACTCTATACTAAATCAGTCTTATTTAATCATATAACAGATACCGGTACAAACAAATAAAAATATTTAATAGAAACAGATGTGTAACATAAACTTGAGATAAATCATGATAATCGATAAACAATTGTTGTTGTACTATGTTTACCTTGAATTTGTTGGGTCCAATCGGTGCCGTGGCATACGGGATGCCGTGGAATGAGTACATGGCGTGTTCAGGATCCTTGTGCCCCCTAACTTCCCCCTGCGCAGTGTTCACCAGCTTGGTCTCCCCTCCCCCCTCTACCCAAACTGCACACAGGCACCACAACAACACAACGCTCCTCCACATCATTCTAAAGTGCACTGACAATCCGACACTGTTGATTCTATATTTAAGTGTAATTTGATTGCTGTTATCTTCACTGATAAGCGGTTTACCGATTTGCATAACTAAGGGTTCCGTTCCTCGTTATAAAATAAAAATTATAAACGCAATAATTTCTTACATATAAAGACTTTGTTTTTCAATTTAAGGATTATAAATGTATATTAATAAATATGATCGAAAAACTGCGCATGGATGAAAAGTTGTGGTCTCGTTTAGGTGATCGTTTATATCACTGCAAAAACCTTTCATATTTGGTTTAAATTAAGTGTTTTTGTCTTACCCCTTTTTCCATCTTGCCCCGTCAATACCATACAAAAGTCTATCTTTATTTAAAAGACTATCAAATTTTAAGAAATAAATATACAAAATGGCATAAATGACGGAAATAAATGATTCATGTATTAATAATGGCACAATATATTAGTAAACCGGTGTCGAGAAAGAGTAATTGTTAAGTTTTTTTATTTGGCATTTTTAGTACGGAACTCCATTTATGTCTGTTACCTTGTTTTTTATATAATGTAGAAATGTAATAGGTAGATTTTTTGTGTTAAGCGATTTTGTGAATATCATCGTGATACCGCGACGTTATTTTTAGTACTGATCTAACTGTTTAAGATATTATTTTTTAATCCTTTATTGTTGTGCAAATATTTTTTATTAAGATTTAAATTTTTCCTTTTTTTTTCAAAAAGTGCTAGGTACTTTTTAAATGAATTAATTTTTTTCGTCTATTAGATATTATTGACACTGTATAACTTGTTAAACTAAGGTAAGTAGAGTCTTTCCATGAAGATGATCCTCGAAACAGTGCCGAAATATCGGGAAACTCAAAGAACATTTCAATCATGGTATGTTACCCGTTTCATATTCAAATGTAACACTGTGCCGGAGTAGGTAAATTAATAGTATGACGTTCGTTATTTGACTTCGGACTGTACGTGACCCAACTCGCACTAGGCCACGGGCCCCTACGCCTTTATGACATAAAGGGTCAATTATTGTTCTTTGATAATCTACCTACAACCAACATCTTTTCTTTTTCCTTCAGTAACAGTTTCTAAACTTGTCCAAGTAATCTTTAGGATTTTATGTAAATAAATGACATACCTAAATCTTTACACACTAGGTATAGCGATTGCATTACTTACCTACTACACTTACACTCGAAAGTCGTGAGAGACCACACCGCGCACCACTGGATTTTTCTTCTTGAATTATTTATATGCGCTTTATATAAACACGTGTTTTAATGGTGAAGGCAACCATCGTGAGGAAACTGGCATGTTGTGAGAAACTTTGAAAAGTTTGAAGGGCATGTCTCATAAACCCGCACGACATATTTAAATATTATTTAATTTATGCCTTCCTTAAGGAAGGTGGTGGACGTCCGACGGCTTATATCTTTTCTATCTTATTCTAAGAAATAAAAGTCCATAAAAGTTTACATTTAAGTATAACGCAGGTAGAAAAAGCCTTAGCTTAATATTTCATCTTGATAATTGTATTGTGCAATAAAGAGTTAAAAAGTATAAACACTTATAATTATATAATTCTATCATTTAACAATATGTCATAATTTTCAATCAATTCTAATGCAACTCAAAATCGTCATAATCATAACGCTCCAACGAAGCTCATATTAAGGATCACAACACACAATTTTAATAACAAAAGTACCACATGAATGACTTATAAATAAATGAAATAAATCCCTACATTATTTTTCTACAGTTCAGAATGTACAGTAATCGGCATAGGGGCTGAGGGTAGTCTGTAGTGCTTCGAGTAAACGTCGTCCCAGAGCTGTCTTCGGCGCCCCAGGAGCGAAGACCCCAACCTCACATCAGTCTCCAGCAGCATGTAAGGGCTCCCGTCAGGTCCTGTCGCTGGCCACTCGGGGAGAGACGAACCAGGAGGGACAGGCCTCCTGAAAATTAAAAAAAATAAAATATACAACAATATACAGAAATAAACAACATGGTGTACAGAGCTTACCACGGGCTAGATGTCGCTGTGTAAATTGTCCCGCTATATTTATATTTATTTATTTATATAATTAATTCGCAAACTATCATCAAACAATCTCTCAGCTATAAGGCCGCCCCTTGTACTTTTAGCTTTTAAATAGGTAGTAATAAGTTTTGTAGTTTTATTCTATGTCATTTATAAGTACAATAAAGAATTAATTCATTCGTTCAGTGTTTGATGTAATTTTAACTAAAAATCTACGATATACTATCTGACCCGTCCACGGCTTCGCCGTTGTTGTTTTCATGGAATATAGGACTAAAGTATATTAATAATACATACCCAGTTTGAATGAAATTATACCACATCGCTTGAACAGTGGTTCTTATATTAACATATTCTTCGGAATACTTGATTTCGATGGGACTGAGTTGTTGTAGACCGTCTAGAACTGTGATTGTCTGTGCGCAGTGGTTCGCCACTCTCACATTAGTACCTGGAAGCACTGGTGAATTCTCATCAGTAAATGAATATTCGTAAAGATATATTTCATTGTGACCAGAATCAACGTATAGTTTCACAGAATTCACAGTAGGATAGGCAAATAATATATCCGTGAAGTAATCTACAAATGGCAGAACACTATCTTCGGTTATTTCTTTGTCTCCGAAGTAAAATTGTTTAACAGTTTCCGCGACTTCTGCCTTCTCATGGTCATTATCAAACTTCAAATCCGATGGAAGAACATCCGAAAATTTGTTATTCATCTTTTTTATCCATTCTGAGATTGTTCCTATAAATATGAAACCTTCCATCGTCGCATAACCAAGTAGCATTGGTACTTTTCTGTAATCACCATTCTTAATTATATTAACAGGAGCATCATCTATGAATACTTCGTTATTACCAAGACGTCTCTCTACACAGGGTACAAAAGAAAGTGAAATGCTTTCGTTTATAAAATTCCCCCCACTCTTGTAGAATTCCTCTACTGGCACATTTTTTAGGAACTGTTCCATCGCAAAAATATCGTCAACATTAGTAAAGCCTAGCGATTTTGCATAATCTTTTGTCATTTCTATGGGATTCATTTGTATAGAAATATAACCAGTACTTATGCCACTTTCAGGTATAGCTTTGTGGAATAGACCATTCGCTAATTTTGATATCACAAGGAAGTCTACTGAAATAGAGCCAGCACTGCCCCCTACTATTGTGACATCATCAGGGTTTCCTCCGAAAGCAGCAATATTTTCGTTTACCCATCGTAAAAGTGCAACTTGGTCTTTCAGACCAGCGTTTCCTGGAGCGCCTTCAGTTCCCAAGCACAGAAAACCATTGATACCTAGCCGGTAGTTGAAAGTTACAGCTACTAATTGCTTTCCTTTTATAAAGTTAGTTGGTGGTATCATATCTCCGAACCCAATCTCGAAACCTCCTCCATGGATATAAACGACGACAGGGAGATTTGTTTTCTCGGTTTCCGGTACGTACACGTTTGCAATCAGACAATCCTCCTGCATAAGTTTATCTTTCATAAACATATTATCCACTTGGTGACATACGATATTTTTATTAACTTCTAATGGCTCAGTCCATCTCGGTGGTGGTAGTGGACCCTGCAACAGATTTTAATTTGAATAACGCTAATTTTTTCCTCCAATTTTATTCAACGTCATTAGATAAATTAAAATTACTATAACCTGCGCACATATAGAAGCGAATTATAAATGGCGTCCGCTCGCATGCGTTCTCGCTCACTCTCTATCGCTGTCTATACTCACACAGTGAAGTACGCGCTACAAAAAAATAGTCAGTCAGGCCTAATTCGCACGAGAGCTTTTTTAACTTCCGTTAAAAAAGCGTTCAAATAGAACATAATAATTATGTTCTATTTGAACGTTTTAGGCATACCCAAGTACGTGTTCACACGTCGGCGATTTTAGAACGCTACGCTTTTTTATCGAGCAGTGTTGCATTTTCAACGAAAAGTGCTGGTAATAGGCCGTATGAAACTTTTTATTATTATTCACACTATTAAAAAAACGCCGGCGCTGCGATTAGTACGATGAGTATTAGTAGAAATATTCCAATAATTCGTCAAATCTTGTATACTTGTCGAATCTTCGTACAGTGTCACAAACTGTTATTTTAAGTATCTCTGTTCATTCAGAGGATGTACCCAGAATGTCCTTTTTTTCTTTCTTCTTCTAGCAACACAAATCGCTATAGCTAGTTATTTAGCAAAAAAAAATTCCCACGGCTTTCTAAAGCGAGGGACGAGACGAAAGTGATTTAAAAGCGTTCGTATGAATGATCACATTGAGGACCTTTATAAAAGCGCCGGGTTTATAACGCAAAGTTGTTTAAACTCTTTACTTTACTTTACTAAAAAAATAATTTCATTTAAAATAAGTATTTTGTAAAAAAAACTCTGTAGGGACCTAGATAAAAATACTATTTAGATAATAATAATACAATAATACCGTGGAAATATGCTCGAATTACAAATAATTTTGGTATTATGTTTGTATGGGAAATTCGTCGTGACGCCGGCCTGTTTGAGAAATTGTTTTGCCAACCGTACCATACCTACCCGCCGCCATTTACAGAATTCACTTTTAATTGCGCAGGTTATATAGTATGCTAATCAGGCACTTACGTCAGTAGGCATATTTAATTGTATTAAAGATATTTTATGATGTACAATTATTTTTCCAAAGCAAACTCTAATTATCAAAATTTTTAAACCAATAGGTATTATAAATATCTTAAACATCTACATCTTGTTGTGTGGACCGGACCGTCCTTATTTAGTAATTCTTTATATAAAACTAGCTGACCGCCCGCGGCTTCTCACGCTTTCTACTACCCTTATCAATTAGGGGTATGAAAAATAGATAGTAGCCGATTCTCAGACCTACTGAATACGCATATAAAATTTTAGTAAAAATTGGTAAAGCCGCTTCAGAGGAGTACGGCAACTAACAATGTGACATGGAAATATATATTAGATTTAATTTGATAGACTAACCTGAAAGCGCTGTGACCCTGTCGGTGCTGTGGCATAGGGAATGCTGGAGAACACAAACACACCAGACTCCTCATCCTGGTATCCTCTCACTGGACCTTGGCCCAATTCCACCAGCCGGGAAGGAACATTCGTGCCTAAACACAGACTCGCTCCGACCAACAACAACACCTGCCACAATAACATCCTTAGGGCGACTGATAAATTGAATGACTATCTTGCTATCTAAACACGATTCATTGACATTGAACGTTAAAATTATGTAGATAGGTATCTTATCACTTATCCGGTATAAGACTTATATCGGTATAATTGAGTCTAGATGCAAATGACATTTCTTAGACACAGCAATACAAATGTTATTTTGTCATTTGATGATTATGATTGAAATCAAAAGCGAAAAACGATACACTAAGTACAAATTTTACAAAACTTTTATCAATTTGATGATTTAAAGGTTATAATTTTATGGAATAATTCAAGGAGTTTTCCTCACCATCTGTATTAATAATTCAATTATTTTTCACAAACTCAAATTATGTCATCATTTAGTAAGTTCCATTCCATCCCTTTCCATAGGCCAAAAAAGCTTGGAAGAGGCTACTCGCCTCACTTTTATTAGTCGATTCGATTATATTATAAAATAGTTGTCCCGCCCGCTTTATTCCCACGTTTTATCTCCTTTTAAATAATCCATGAGCTGGTACGACTATTTGTAACGGTAATATAAGCGCGGTAAATTAACTCAACCTAAAGGGAATACAAACGGGAAAATTGAGAATTGAGCTTGACATAGAGGTAATATGTAGAAGCGAGCAAGATTTTTGGCTCGACATAACAGGAATCGACATAAAGGGAATGAATCATTTGAAAACCTAAAGCACCTATATCGGCCCAGCCGTTTTTGAGTTATAAAATCTCAACGAAAATTAGCGTCACAGTGGACATTCGCCTGCTGCGCCAGTGGTAACAAAGGAGAAATAAACGATTCATTTATTAATTTTTAATGACTTTAATTTAAGGGATTTATATTTATGGGTTGTCCAATGTATAAGCAATGCATATAAATTCCTTAAATATAAATATATAAATAGTTGTTAAACTTAAATATGCGATAGGCGGCTGGACAATTATAAAATATATAGAGCTGTAAAAACTGAAGCACACATGATCAATATAGAATGCGTCGTCGATACAGCTTTATTGGGGTTAGGCGGCATGGGCGGGCGGTAATGTCGCTCATAGATGATGTCCCAGAATCTCGCCCGGACTCCGGCGGTGACCGACTCGCTCATGGCAGAGTTATTGTTACGAAAGATCATGTGCGGCGTCCACTCGTCTTCCACCGGCAACCATGCTGGTAATGAGGTAGCGTTCTCTGGCACTGGTCTCCTGAAATAGAAATTGAACAACATTTTTCGTCGATTTGTTTTTGTTTGTAAGGATAGGATGAAGCGAATGGCAAAGAGGTCCCATACAAAGTTACATTGGTGAAGTAAAGATTTTTAAAGGCTTTTAACTTCTTATAACAATATTTAAATACTAATTAATCTTCGTCAACATTTCAATGAATCCCTAAAATAATAAAAGTGTTATTTTAAAAATTTCAAAAAACATTACATTTTTTTTTTTACAGTTTTTTTTTTTAAACATTACAGTTTCATTTCACACCCATCGAAGTAATCAAATTGGGAACTACTGAAAGTTACCTATCAGTTATATTTTCAGATTGCCAACACTACAATATAAGGTTGTTGATTGTAAAATTAGTATAGAGATAATTGGACATATCTTACCCAGTCTCTGCAAAATTAAGCCACATTTCTTTGAGTTGTTCCTGCATTTGTAAATATCCTGGTGTAGTATATTTGACTATAAATGGGTACTTATATTTGAGATTTCCATCAACCATCTCGGCCTGAGCACAGTGATGAGCTCCGCGAATATCTGTATTCGGAACCAAATGGGAGTGCTCGTCCACGAACTCATACTCGTAAAAATAAACAGTATCCTGCTTCGAATTCCTTCGCAATCTCAAACCAGTAAGCATGGGATGCACAAACATATAATCCGTGTAGTACATGACGTATTGTAAAACAGAATCTTGATTTATCGTGTCTCCAAAATAAAATTGTCGCACAACTTCTGCAACTGCATCTCGCTCCTCGACACTCTCGAACTGAAGATCTAATGGTAAGTAATGGGAAAAGTTCCTTGACATTCCCTCGATTGTTTCATTATACTGGTTAAAAAAAGTTATTTGAAATATTCCTTCCATTTCTGCGTATCCGTACAGCAGAGGTTTAGTGACATAGTTTCCACTGTTAACCAAGGTCCGTGGTGCCACTGATAAGAATATTTCTTCCCCTGTGCCAGTATCACGTTCTATACAAGGAGCAAAAAGCATAACTGTATTATAAAATTGAGCTAAGGCGTCAAAGTTTAGTATTTCGTTCGGTGTTGTCTTATAAAACTCTTCCAATGCATTAATATCATCTACGTTTGTGAAATTTAGAAGCCGGGCGTATATTTTAGCGTTATGTATAGGATCTATCATAGGTCCGACGTACCCGAACGCAGCACCACTTGCAATAATGGCCTTCTCGAACAGTCCAGCCGACAAGGGGGATAAGGTTAACAAATCGATAGACGCACCACCGGCGCTGCAGCCATCAAGAGTCACGTCGTTTGGATTGCCGCCAAAATTGGCGATATTCTTCTTTACCCAACGTAGAAGCGCAACTTGATCCTTCATTCCAGCATTTCCAGGAACATCTTTCGTCCCAAGGCACAGGAATCCCTGAATTCCAAGTCGGTAGTTAAATGTAACAATAACAGTTCGCTTCCTTTCCATTAAACTCCCGTATTGTATTCCTCCGCGACCCATGATGAACCCACCGCCGTGAACGTACACTAGGACCGGCAAGTTTGGAGTTTCCACGTCGGGTACAAATATATTGGCCACAAGGCAGTCATCTTGCGTGTCGACAGGTGGACTTGATGCG
The DNA here is from genome assembly GCA_963691955.1 of Chloroclystis v-ata. Lineage (NCBI taxonomy): Eukaryota > Metazoa > Arthropoda > Insecta > Lepidoptera > Geometridae > Chloroclystis > Chloroclystis v-ata. The sequence continues at coordinate 13,716,635 of OY829905.1, forward strand.
CCTTGTGTACAGCTAATACCCCGGTAAACCGCATCAAACGTATCTGACCAGACTGGAGGTGGCAATGGACCCTGTAAAATGATTAAATAAGTAAATTATCTCGCAATTATTTAGAGATAATTTGATGCTAAAATGAATATGAACAGGTACTGAATACAATTTACATAATTAAACATTTAAAAGAAACCTACGTAAAATGGATTTAACGAACATTTTTCACAAGTAGTACTACGCTACTCTGAGCTCATAATTACGTAAAATCTTTGTTTAGTGCTCCATTATGTTTCAGTCTCCACGACACAGGCAAGTGCCTAGTGTGAAGGCCAAATGTTATTAGTAAGTACTACCATTTCGTCGTGGTAAATAAATTTAAGTAATTTTCATTATAAGATTGTATTTGCGTATACAAATAAGGGATTTTCAGCAGAATACGGTCAACAGCGTTGTTCTATGTACTCTGTGTGTTATGTTTTTATGAGCATGTCTTGATATCAAAGAGATTTAATGCATTATCACCAACCTCCATCATACATTATCTCCGTAATATGTTTATACTATCAGATTAAGATTAATTGTCACTACTTTGAATTGTCACTAATTGAAACTACCTAGCTTCATAAAAATTCGCATGAAATCTCTGGGCTGAATTATTGTTTTAATTACTTCTAATTATAATTTAGTTTTTTTAAAATAATAATATACTATTTATAACACAAGCTTCGAGCTTACCACGGGGCTAGCTAGATGTTGCTGTGTGAATTGTCCGGCAATATTTATCTACTTATTTATTATTACGAAGTGACTACGGGTACCGGATGAATAAGTTATTAGTTATTCGTACGGGTACTGGATGATTAGCTTTGCACGGATACTGTAAAACGTAGTGATTATATTCTCTGTGGGATACTGTATGAATAAATTATTATTTATTCGTACATCAATTGGGATGATTAGCTTTTCTTTGATTAAGTTTCGATAACCTCCTTGTGTTCACCAAGGAGGTTATCATAATTTTGCTTATATTTCTAGTGATTATATTCTCTTTGATTTTCTGTCATTCTGTCACTAAGTATTTTTATAATAAAATAATTCAACTTGAATTTATTTGGCTTGTATAAAATATCTTACAAAATGGGTAAGTAATTATTAAATTAATAAAAAATATATATTAACTAGCTTTATATTAGATTTCCCGCGGTAAAAAACTACCCTAAGGGCTCTATCAATTTATGCGTTTCGTATCGGACCGCTGCAGTGCCGAAGCGGTGCGTTTGTTGTACGGCGCACGGCCGGTCGCTTGTTTTCATACAAAATGCACGGTGCGGCAACAGCGCGGCGTCCGTACCTGCTGTCGGGCGTTCGCGGAACGGACGCCGCACCGCTTCGGCACTGCAGCGGTCCGATACGAAACGCATAAATTGAAAGAGCCCTATGTCCTTCTCCCGGTTCTAAGCTACCTCCCTGCTAATTTTCAGCTAAATCGGTTCAGCCGTTCTTGAGTTATAAGTGGAGTGATGGGTTGTTGATGATAAATTCCAATTGATATAGTAGAAAAACAGATTTATTTATCTTCACATACATTCCATGCACACTTGACACAATCAAACGACATCGGTGTTGCCACACCTTGTGGAATATTCTACTTAGTTTAATTTTGATACCATATCTAACATGGAGTAACTAACACGACTTTCTTTTATATATATATAGATTTCTTAACATAGAATTGTTTTTTAAATTTTAATATTGATGATATATTCTTCAGATTCAGAAGAAGAATATGAAGACGAAGAGGGCAAAGAGGAAGACCAAAACAGAGAAGAGGAGAATGATAATTTATTGAAGGAAGGTGACAAATTTGATTCTTTTGAATCGTTAGAAAAGAAAGTTAAAGATGTGGAAGATAAAGAGTACGCATTTTTTTATCATCGAGATGCTATGACAATTGAACGATGTCACACAAAAGGAATCAAGAGGCATGTTGAAGCGTCCCTGATATAAGTATTACAGCATCCGATACTATTGTATTCATGGAGGGAAAAATTTTGCATCTACGTCGAAAGGAGCAAGAAAAACATTCTCGTTTCAGAAAAATTGTCCAGCAATTTTCAGCGTCGGAGTGGATGATACTGGCCACTATCTTATCATCAAATCAATTAACATGAATCACAATCACGATAGAAGTGAAAATCTTTTTCAACATTATCCACGTAGCAGAAGATTAACTGAGGATACCATTAAAAGTTTTTGATTTTTTATATTTGTTTAAGTTATGCCTAAAAAACAAAATGGTATTCCATATTTAGTTACTTTCCTCTATGTTTTAGTATAATTTAATTAATTTTGATGTTATGAAAATGTAAGAACAATTAAAAGTTTTATAGAATTTAACTTGACTAAAAATAAGTAAATTAATTTTTTTCAATTAATTTAATCATTTTATTTCATCTTCTTCTTATATATAAAAGACAGTCGTGTAAGTTACTCCACTTATAAATCAAGAACGGCTGATTCGATTTGGCTAAAACTTGGTGGGGAGCCAGCTTAGAACCGGAGAAGGGAAAACCGCGGGAAAATCTAATAAAACGCAGGCAAAGCCGGGCAAAAAGTTAAGTTAAGTTAAGTTTAATATAATCAAGAGCAATTACTATTGAATGAATGAACCGATTTCCACGCGGTTGGCAGCATTAGACGTAGTTTTTTTAACCTCATTAAAAATCTATAAGTTTAAAATGATCGATCGAGGAAATTCGTCCGAATTATGTTCGAATAATAAGAAATTGTTTGTCCAGTATCCGTATTAATAATTATAATTTATTCATGCAGTACCCGTACGAATAAAAAATAATTCATTCGTACAGTACCCGTACGAATAAAAAATAATTTATTCGTACAGTACCCGTACGAATAAAAAATAATTTATTCGTACAGTACCCGTACGAATAGATTCAGTCTTATTATTATTTATCCACTTTTATCCAGAGTCATCGCCATCTAAAGCCAAGGCCAAGAATTTGTTTCAATTCAACCCTCCAGCGTCATCTCTGTTTGGGTACAACTCGGTGACCTTTGCCCACTTAAGATTTATAATTATTATTTATAATTTCAGTACCTTGAATTTATTAGATCCGTTCGGCGCAGTCGCGTATGGCACATCTAGGAACCTGTAGTAGGCCCCGCTCTCATCCATGTAGCCCCTCACCGTCCCCTGGTCAGCCAGAACCACCTCCCGAGTGGTCGCCTGGCCTCGCACAACCACGGCCAACACCACCAACGCATAAAGTGCAGGCCACATTGTATTTACAGGTAAACTTTACTGAGCATGCATTTATATTCGAGGTGTGAGTAATTGTCACTATAATACAGCGGTTTTCAGAAGACAGCCTTCAATTATTCGCTGAATGCAGGACCGTCGTCTTTCATTTAGTCACAATTTACTATGGTATAAAATCCTCCGTTTTTATAACCATTACATATGTTTCCATACATGGATATGATGAAGACAATCGTGTAGTACCAATAAATCAGTTTAACGATTTCGTGTTGAAATTCCCAATTAACATCTTTAGGCAGATTCTTGTTTATGGGTCGGTCCTTATTTCATTGAGGTGTATCTTGCTCAGCCACAAGTGCTCACGCACTTGTTACGTCCAGCCTTACGTTTGGCTTTGTTCCTCAGAATATTTTCATGGGAAGACATTCTAATAGCATAATGGCGGTCGATAGTTGAGAGGTTATATTGATTTCTTCTTGGATCTGAAGAGATACAGTAAGTTATCTAAAGATGTAGTGTTAGCTTACCACGGGATAACCACTGTGCTGTGAATTGATCAGCACTATTTAAAAAACAAAAATGGGTGAAAACTCTACCTTGTTGCAGTTTGTGCAATCAAACGTTTGGGCAAGAATTGTGTACTCAATTTTCACTTCAAAGCACATCAACGTGACTCTTTGCTTTAGCATATTTTTTGCAGTCGCCGTGGCTATAACGGTCTGAATGTCATCATCATCATTTATGGATACTTTAAAACAATTTTACTTTCCTTATTATAAAGGTGCGCGGTGACTTTGATAACTTTTAAACAAAGCATAAATAAACTAAAAATGTAATTGCAGATGCTCCGTCTCGTTTGTGATTTTGTTTATGATTGGGATATAATATGCAAGAAGAAGGGGTTAAAGAAAGTAGGCTCACGGTGAATGTCACCCGTTTCCACTCGCAGTAGGTACATACTGCGTTGCGAGTGCACCGCTTGCATCATAGCACTTTTTTGGGAGGACTGTTTTCTACTGAGTATTTCACTAGGTTGAAATTATATTGACTGGAATTTGTTGAATTGATGATGTTAATTTCGCATTGTTCTTTATTTAGTCGTGTAATACCATTATCTTCAGGACATACCTAATCAACTTAATCTTTTAATATGATGACACTGAGATTTTAAATTTAATCTTACTCAATACGAAAAAAATTAATTGTTAGTAGCTTACACCGACGATAAAAAGTGTTAAAACATAGTTAACAAGTTTAGAAGTACCGTCATAAAGAGGTACCTAGTGTCGCAAAAAGTAGAAGTATTTATCAATAGTCAGACCAGAGTGCCGGATTAAGCCAACGCGGGGTTGGCGAGAGTTAAGTTAGTTAGAAGTCTCAAGTTTAGGGTTAAAAAATAACAAATCCATTACAAATTCCAAAAAAATAAATATAGAGATAGCTCTATCACATTAAACTTGATCGATAGGTATCCACTATCATTTAAAAAGTAGGTCGTATACAGTGACGGATCAAGGCATTTATTTAAGAATAACTTCGTAACTTCTCGTTAGTATTAATTTATGTCGTATGTGGAGTTATTCAAATAAAGGTTTAAAGTTAGTATAGCAGTTCTCTGGTCTGCAAAGTTTTTTCCAAAACATTGGGTTATAAGTTCCTTATTAAAGCATATTGCCACTATCCGCTGTTGTAAGTAAAACCTCTATGGGGTTAAAAAAGCGGTGCAAATTTAGTAGGTAACAGTTTTTACAAATCGCTAGAGGTAAGAAATCATTACTAGTACTAGTATTATAAAGCTGAAGAGTTAAACGCGCTAATCTCAGGAACCGAAGGTCCGATTGAAAAAATATTTTAGTGTTGGATAGTACCTACATTTATCGAGGAAGGCTACATTTTATTGTATAAACCATATATACCTAGATAACGTAAAAAACGCAAGCGAAGCTGTCGGCGGGTCGGCTAGTATATAATGTAATATAATGCAGGCGCACTAAATCTGGTGTTTTCGAGCACGTGGAAAAGCTGACTCAATTTCCCCGCAGGCCGCAGGGCAACTGCCCTCCTGATGTAGATATAAACATTTTTGCTTCCATTTTAAATTTCCTTCTTTTGGTACCTACTTTATTTTTACGTGGCTAATCCGACACAGAGTGAGACAACAAAAATTAGCGATAAGATCATACTCGTAGATCTATCATAATTATCACTTGAGATATTCTAATTAGTGAACAATTAACATAACGTTGTGTAATGAAGTAGCATTTTAAAGTTTAATTAAGATTGTGTAATCAAACAGCCAAAAATAATTTATTTTTCTATTTTCTTCATTCCTCGGACTAACTCGCTTTCCGGTAAACGCGCTGATGTTCACGTTGAATGGATTTTCCCGTGGGAATAAGCTATAGTCCCGCATTTCCAAAATACTTATTTCTTTATCGTTCATCTTTGGCGTCTCTTTAACCAAACTGACGACTGGGCCAAGCCACTGGTCTCCAACGATTTAATCTTATACAAATACCTATTATATATATACAGGTATAGGGTTTAATAAACGTTAAAATAAATAATGAATTCACACGGCAACATCTAGCCCGTGAAGTGCCTGTGTACAATTTATACAGAACATAGATGTTTTATAATTCATAGATAACACCCGGAACAAACAGTTGCAAATCATACAAACAATTGACGTGTCGCAGGCAGATTATCTTTTGTTCCGCCATAGTGGTCGTTATCCCATTCTTCAATAAACTCCGAAATGTATCATGACAAGATATGAGAAAATGTTCATTTCAAGTGTGGCGGAGCCTAGAACTCAATAAAAGCGGTCTACATTCATGAACCAACAAAGATTCCTTTGATATTTTGATTCGCGTAGTTCCAGTTCCACAAACGGCTCATGAATTATGGACTTAGAATGTATGAATGATCTAGTGTTGTGTTCATTACTTCATATCAACCCATATTACTACTAGGTACTGACAAACACTATAAGCCGACACTGAGCGCATATCTCTCTTAAAATAAATTGTGGCGACTACTGGCGACCCATCCTAAAGTGAAACCATTCTAGGTGTCAGGGAAATTGGTTGGTTACACTAATACAGCCAGTGCTAGTTATTAAAGGAACGCCAACAGAATACACATATCAAACATTTACAGCACATAATATAAAGATAATAATTCTAATATATATCCTTATAACAGGCGAACATGGTAACGCTGTTTGCAGACTGGCATAGGATGCATGTAAGTGTGTACAGCAGGGCGTTAATGCAATCGTTTCCTCCAGGGTGCACCCACTGCGCATATGGGACGAAGCAGCTGAGATACGATTAGCTCCTAGCGGCGACTAATAACTAACCGCCCATAGCAAAAACATAGCAAAACTTTATCTTTGCTTAAAGGTAAGGGAGTAGAAAAGTTATCCTCGTCATAATTGCTTGATTTAGGTACCCATATTATCTGTTGCTTTATTTGTGTTATAACAGAATGGCACCATTTATTATCTACCCAAATTCGTGACTCAAAGGAGTGATGTGTTTATTAGTTTATATATGTATGTTCAAGCGCCTGCCGTCGATTTACAAGTAAATTAATAGTGAATGTTATTATAATCAGCAGGCGTTAGTTAGCGGAAATATTTTTCTCATAAAAACTTATATTCTGTCGTGTCATACAACATAAAAATACCTAGTTGACAGTTTCAAAATTGAGGCTATAATGCTACCTACTCGATTAACCTACTTCTAAAAATCAAACTGTATTAGCGGGAAAAATATCCGCTACAGTAATATAGTAGGTACCGATTGTCCGTACTGACAGCCGCATGAGTGTGTGGTCATAATCAATACAATTTCGATTGTTTTATAATTTTCTAGACCTTGAACAATTCATCATAGACTTCGGAAAATTTTAAGCTAGACGCTCGTACACATGAACCACTAAAGATATTCAATTTAGAATCTAGAGGCCATGAGAAAATATAGGGAACGAATTCGGATGTTCAAGGCCAAACAGCAAGCGGTGATGTCATCGCTGTGATTCATAGAACCATGCTACTAAATCGCAGACTGAAGGAAGCATTGAATACGTTATACCGTGTTTGTGCGATGGAGCGGCCACACGGAGAATATTATCCTAATTTATGAATTCACGAGTACGTAGTGTTAGTGTATTATCGTGCTAGGTCAAGGCCAGTTATATATAGTGATTGTAGGATGTGGAAATGTATTGTTTTGAGTGTGTGTCTGTGTGCGTGGGCCGAAGCGGGAGGGGAGACGAAGCTAGTCAATACTGCGCAAGGAGATGTGCTCGGATACAAGGATCCTGAACATGACATCTATGCGTTTAGGGGCGTCCCGTATGCCAAGGCGCCAACGGGACCCGATAAATTTAAGGTACACCTTTACATAAAATATGATTACAATAATAAAACAATATACAATTTAAACTCATAATCTAAGTTTACGACGGGGCTTGAAGTTGCTGTGTGAATTGAAAAACGCTGGCAAAACCTTAAAATTATTTCACTCGATACACCATATTTATACAACCGTATTAGTAAAGATTGTGTAGTAGTAAATCTAGATTTTTGTGTAATAAGACGATTGAACAGTCAAAAAATTAGACTATGAAAACGGAGAACATTTTATTACGCGTGAAAAATATTAACAAAAAATCAACTAAACCTAATAAATTCCTCATAAATATTATAAAATATATACTTACAAAATAGTATATTCCCAACTCTCCAAATATGGGGTTATTTGATGATCGTGAGGATTGATAGGGTTTGATCGTGAATAGTTGGTAGTTTCACACGCTATCCGTATTTTATCGTTGTCCAGAATAATTAAAGTAATCTAGAATTCGTATCATTTCAGGCACCCTTACCTCCACCGGTTCGTCAGAAAACTCTCGATGCAAAAGAAAGCAACGTAATATGTCCACAGGCAGAGATTCCTTGGCCCTTTGAGACAAATTTTAGCCAACTAGAAGACTGTCTTATTGCAAACATATACATCCCAGATACCGAAGAAGAGAACCTGCCAGTCGTAGTTTACGTTCATGGTGGCGCGTATCAAGTGGGTTGGGGAACTTATATTGTACCAAAAAAACTTATCGTCGAACACAAAGTTATACTAGTCAACTTTAACTACCGCCTTGGAATCCACGGCTTTCTGTGTCTGGGCACCGAAGATGTGCCTGGCAATGCTGGCATGAAGGATCAACTAGCGCTTCTGCGTTGGGTTAAGAACAATATTGGCAACTTTGGTGGCAACCCTGACGATGTTACTATTGCAGGATACAGTGCTGGCTCTGCATCAGTACAGCTACTCATGCTTTCTAAAGCCGCTGAAGGACTATTCAATAAAGTGATTCACGAAAGCGGGTCTAGTGCAGCCGCCTTCAGTGTTCAACCCGACCCACTTGAAAACGCAAAATGGTTTGCTAAAGTTAACAATTTTTATAACTATGATGACATTTACGCACTGGAGAATTTTTATAAAACAGCTTCTTATGCGGTGTTGACGAAGGATGCCTTTTTCGACAGAGCTGATTCTACCTTTGTGTTCTCACCCTGTGTTGAGCGAGCTTCGAAAGAAGCTTTTCTTGTGGAATCTCCAATTAATATCTTGACTGCGGAAAATTACAGAAAAGTTCCCGTCCTCCATGGTTTTACCAACATGGATGGCGCTTTGCGACTCCCATATTATGACAGCTGGAGAGATAGAATGCATGAAAAATTTTCAGATTTTTTGCCAGCTGATCTAAAATTTGAAAGTGAAGAACAAAAAGATGAAGTGGCTCAAAGTGTAAAACATTTCTATTTTGGTGATGGACCTCTAAGGAATGAAAGTATATTGCAATTCGTTGAATATTTTACCGATGTTATATTTGCGTATCCCGCGCTGCGCGGGATTAAACTGATGGTGGAAAATGGACAAGATGATATATATCTGTATGAGTATTCCTTTGTGGATGATAACACACCGAAAATGCTTTACACAGAAATAAAAGGTGCGCCGCATTGTGCCCAAAGCTGGGCGATGGCGGAAGCGTCGTTTCTTTTAATAGATCCATCGAAATATTCGGATGATTTCAAAAATATATCTTCCAAGTTAAGACAAATCTGGGCCAATTTTATTAAAACTGGGTATGTTTTTATGTTTCATTACTACTTTAACTAATTCGAAAACTCTAAGAGCTCGGAATTACCCATTTTAGGTTTTCGGGGATTTGGTATAGGTATTTAATCACCACGCTTACCAGGCGGGTTGGTGATTGCAGTTAGTTAGTACAATTGTAATATCATACACATATGGAAGCTCCGGTCAAAAAATTCAAAAAACCAAATAAAAGTATTTTAAAAATAAAGCTTGATTCTGGTCACATTCACTGTGACGCCAAGTCTACAGCTGATTATGTTATCCAGATATCAGTGCAAACTGCAGTTCCCTAAGAACGACTTTCCACCAAATGGAGCAAACTAGCATACGAGGCAGCGTCGGTGCGATATCACCAGAATTAGAGGTAGAAGTTTTAGTGGTATAGTAAAAAATCAACCTACTCATTGTAATTTTTTTTCCAGTCGTCCTGTCCCCCCGGGCTCCGGGGGTCTGCCGGCGTGGCCCGCGGTGCGCGCGGACTGGGCGCCGCACATGTCTCTGGACCGAGCCCTGCGTCTGCGCGGCTCCCTGCTGCCGCAGCGCGCGCGCTTCTGGGAGGACATCTACATCAAACACTACAGACAACCGATCGCACCACCAAAACCGAGACCGCCACGGGAAGACTTTTGAAATACTTTATGTAGTCTTTTTTATGCTTCTTACGAGGAGGCTTATAACTAGATGGACATGTGAGGAAAGCTTATTTAAGCCGAAAGATAATAGAAGAGAAATTACCGAAAGACTTTACTGCGATGTAAATTTACAAAGTCGATGCTGTAGCAATTAAAACGGTTGCGATTTTTTTAAATGCGCCGTACGAGTGGTAGGAATGCCACTTCATTAAATTTAATTTTGTAAAATTTTCGCATTATCTAGTATTCTACGTACATTTGGCAACTATTTTGATATTTTTTCTAGTTCTTTGTCAGCAAAGATCTCGCTGCACGCCAATATAATATATAGGTTTTCTTATTTTGTAGTTCATTATTATTTATTTTTAATTCACATCCAAGAAAACCAGTTTGAATGAAACGTTTTAATTAAAACAATATTAATGAACAAATGTGCCTACATTTTAGACGCGGTTTTGTTCGTGAAGTTATGGAAGAAATATATAAAAATGATGATGATGATGGTATGTATGAAATAAACAAAGTATCTCGCTTGAATCATTAAGAATTAATAAGAATATGGTTTATTTAATAAATGGATAGGTATATGTAATTAGCCATGCTTTAACTATAAGTAAGGACTTATAAATAGACCAGTCATATACATATATTAACTGCCAAACAAACAAATAAATTTTTCCATTTGAATAAACAAGAATATTATTTACTTATCCATGCATGCTACCTATAAATACAAAATAATCAGCTGCATTGCCAGTTCTGCATTTGTGTTTGACGATGAGAACAGGTATTTTATGTCTGTGTCTGTGTGCGTGGGCAAAAGGGGAAGGGTCCACCAATGACGAGGGGGGAGGGGGAGACACCAAGCTGGTGAAGATAGGGCAAGGAGATGTGCTGGGATACCGGGATCCCGTACTCGGCATCTTCGAATTCTACGGGATCCCGTACGCCACCGCGCTGACAGGACCCAACAGATACAAGGTCCCATTATAACCCATTTGCTTTCATGTTTCAAATTACAAATGTTAAGGTATTAGGTTAAGGTATTAAGGTATTATTATCTCAATTGAACCCTTTGTTAAGTCTTGAGAGTATTGGTATAATGACCACGGTTTTTGGGCGGGTTGTGGGACGAAGGAAGGTAAAGGTAAGCAGAACTGCTACTGCTATCCGCTGCTGCTCTTCTAGTATAGATTAGTGTAAATTTAGTGTCAATCATCTAGGGTGCCATGCCCATTATGAAAGGGGTTCATAGCTAAATGTTACTTATTACAATAAATTTTATATAATATTTAAGATATTTCTTATATGATATGATGTTGCGATATTAATTTTATTATTATCACAATGTACCTAATATATAATTATAACAATTCCAGGCACCATTACCACCTTCTAAGTGGACAAATTTGCTCGAAGCAAAGGACAAGGGCATTATATGTCCACAACCACCATTACCCTTGCCGAATTACAATTATACTGTACAAGAAGACTGTCTTATTGCAAACGTGTATATGCCAGACACGCAGGAAATTGACCTTTCAGTATATGTGTATATCCATGGTGGATCATTTCAACTCGGCTGGGGTACTATATTGGTTCCAACAAAGCTAGTTTCCGAGCATAACATTATAGTTGTCACCTTCAACTATCGCGTTGGAATTCACGGCAATCTGTGTCTTGGCACTGAATATGCGCCTGGCAATACAGGCATGAAAGATATAGTGGCACTATTGCAATGGGTTCAAGAAAATATTTCCAGTTTCGGCGGAAATCCTCACGATGTAACGTTAGGAGGGTTCAGCGCTGGCTCTGCGTCCGTAGAACTGATGATGCTTTCGAAATCTGCTGAAGGACTGTTTCATAAAGTTATACCGGAGTCCGGCGTGGCTACTTCTGTTTTTACCATACAATCCGATCCATTGGAAACTGCAAGAGCGTTTGCTAGAGGAAATAATTTTAAAGACGTGGAAGACATTTATGCTCTAGAAGAATATTACAAAACGGCCTCATTGGAAGTTATAATAACAGGTGCCTTTTTTGATAGAACTAACTCCAGCTTTGGTTTCACACCATGCATCGAACCACCTTCAAAGGGAGCATTTCTTGTAGAATCTCCTGTTGATATCTTTAAAAATGGAAAATTTAAACAACTCCCAACACTTGCCGGTTTTTCCAACATGGAGGGTATTATACGACTCTGGTTATTTGATTATTATAAAGACAGAATGAATCAGAAGTTTTCAGATTTCTTACCAGATGACCTTATGTTTGAGTGTGAGGAGCAAAAAGAAGAAGTGGCAAAGGCAGTGAAAGAATATTATTTTGGTACAGAGCCGTTAGACAACGGCAGTATATTGGCATATATAGACTTTTTTAGTGACGTCATGTTTACGTGTGCGACGCTGCGTGAAATAAAACAGATGGTGAAGAAGGGTCATAGACAAATATATTTGTATTATTACACATTTGTGGATAATAACACGCAGCTAATACCTTACACAAACGTGAGAGGGACGCCTCATTGTGCCCAAAGTAGTGCGATCGCTGAACAGTTCTTGGATAATAATGATCCGTCCAAATTTACAGCTGATTTCTTGAATTCTTCATTTAAATATAGAAAACTATGGGCCAACTTCATCAAAACAGGGTGAGTAGCGGTAAATTGGTAAATTGGTTTCTTGGCCTTGTTACTACTACATTTTTAGTAACTAACAGAAAACTATTGATGTAATATAAACCCGTCATTTAAGAATTTAAATTATTGATAACGACCTAATTGACAAAGCGTAACGATAACGAGTAATGAGTAATACCTAATTACTTTCACTAGGGTGTCATATTCGCGTGTGCGAAAAAACCCTTTATTAATGAATAAAAAAAAAATACCTAATTACTTATTCGTAATATGGTCATCAACAAAAGACTGACTTCATCTGAACACAACATTACAAAATTATCTATTAGAATTATAATTATGGTATCTTAATGAGTTAATTCTATAAGACCACATTAGTGGTAGATGGTAGGTTACTAGATTATTTAGGGATACAAATTGCTAGTTAATAATGGAGGAAAAGAACTTAAATTATTTAAATATAGAACAGCAGCTTAATTATCACGTTTGTTCGCAGTCGCCCGGTGCCAGAATGTTCTGAGGATCTGCCAGCGTGGCCAGCGGTGGGCGAGAAGTTCTCACCGCACATGTCTCTAGACCACGACATGCGCCTACGCGGGTCCCTACTACTGCCCAACGAGCGCTTCTGGGAGGACATATATGAGAAACACTATCGAGAACCGATGATCCAAAAGTTGATCAATAATATTATTTATATCAGACAGGCAGCCAGGCTGATGTGTCTACGTCAAACAGTTTAGTTTTGTGTGACTTTTGTGAGTTTCTTGCTATTGTTCCGTTTATTCCGTAACCGTTGTACCCTGAGATAGAACTGATCAGTGTCCCGAAAGAATTCGATCTTTTGATATCAAAATTAGATTCTGCCAATTTTTTTTTAAAGTTGGTTTATTCAAAATTTTATTTAAAAAATAGACGTTATACCTAATATTCAAACTTTTATAACTCGAGAACTACTGGTTTCTAATTCCCGAATACCAACTATTAAAAAAAATCGGCAGGGTCTAATATTGATAAAGATATTAAGTATATTATTATGTATCTGTATACTATTTATGGAGTTTGTAGTCTGTCACGCATCTCTGGGTGGGCCCCGCAGATGCAATTAAACCTGTATAGTATGGGATGTGTCTGTATAATTACGTATCATAGATAACATCTCGATTATGAGTGGGTATTACGCCCGGATAGCTATCAAATCGTAGTGATTATGTCGTAATGAACTGTAGGTGCATATAGAGCGCGGTAGAGTTGGGTGCAATTTCAGAATGGTTTATCCTGTACTTGGTAGCTAACGTGCACTTACTCTTTGGCACGAATCTACCCAATAAAACCTATAATAACGTCCTTAGTCAATGACCCCACGAATGGTTAGCGAATCCCCTAGGATCTATGAAATAAAGAGTACAAAGAGTGATTTGTTTTCTTTAAATTATTAATATGTGTTAATATTATGTAAAAGTTTATTACAATACCTAAGAAACAAATTTTTCCAATAATTCCGTTATTTTTAACTTCACCAACGCTACATAAATAACCAAACTGTCTAACCACAAGTAAAATGTGAAAACTTTCCTACACCGTGTCAAAAACACCTGTCGGCTTCAAGGTACGTAGAACCTAGAGGGACATACCTAGTGTTTACCTGACTCCACAGAGATTTATAGCCAACTTTAGTGCACAGTAAGAGCTAGAAATCTAGGAGTCTTGCGCTTAGTCACGTCTCATGCCTCTTCACATAGGACAAGTCGCGCTCTCCTCGTTTGCTACTCGACTCGCCAATTTAGCAGGGCTGCCAACATCTAAATGTTAATTACCGAAGTAAGTGCAAATCCTGACTACTTGGCACGGGTGCGCAAGGATTGCGCTTCAATTTACTGAGAAATGTAATACGATTTTTAAATAGGTTAAATTTAAAAAGGTTCTAGTGAAGATTGCAGTTTAAAGATTGAAGTCGCTAGTTTAAAGTTTTAGTGAAGATTATTCATCTAGAATTGAACAAGTTGGGTAACAAAGATTACAGGTACATAAATAATAAACGTATTTTTTTTTCCTGAAAAACTCACACAGCAACATGCTCGTAAGCTTGAAGCTTGTGTTACGGTAATTATTATTAATACTTACTTATTAATTACGATAGCCGCAGACTTAAACGATCGAGCGTCTTGGTAAGCAATTCGGACACCCTGTATCAATAAAGACAAGCAATGACAAGATAAACCTGAAAAAAACATGAAAGCAAATCCGTTTAGTTCTGCAAGATAAACCTAGATGGCGCTACTAGAAAAATTAGAACGCGCTATCGAAGCGTTTCGGGTTCTGATAGTGTTCGCGCCTGGGCGTTTGTATCGGTGCCATCAGAAGGGTCTTAACTGACTCGACTGAACAGCGAGTGATGATTTGGGAAATGATCTCAGTGATTACACCCCGCTCGCCACTGTCTCAACTATCGCAGAGACTTTGGTTGAACATCTGACGCTGCATTGGCCAATTTTTATAAACCTCTTTTAAAACTTGATAATTCTCATAATATCCTCGTAGTCGAATTTCACTTCATTATGAATTTGAATACGAAGAAAGCCATTCTTATTCTTAGATGATAATTAAGAGATCTTTCGTCATCGTCATTAATTCTGCTTTATATCTCGAAATTAGGTTTGGTAGGATAACGGTCTCTAGAAAGAGGATGGCAGAGTGGTGAATTTTTGGCATAATGACGCTCTTATAAATATGTGGGTACTAAGTACCTTGAAATAACACAGCTAATCAATAGGTTTTAATCAAAATATATAAGGTAGGTAAATTATAAAAACAGCTTTGAAAACACGTGCTTTATTAAAAAATCTATTAGGTACTTAGGGTTGGCTATGGATAAACCCGCCTGAAATGACTATACATATATGACATATATGTGGGAAACCCAGACAACCTTAGAGCTCATTGAACTTGGGTAACAACTGGTTGGTACGGTACCTAATAATTTATAACTACAGCGCACATAAGGGCTATACATGCTATGCTATACATGCACGGGGTTAAAAGGTAAAAAAACAATGGCTTCATTAAATAGATACCTATCAAAAGTCTTTAATCCAGTAGAAGTACATAAAAATAAAATAAATGTTTATTTCAGTAAGTTATTTTTACAGTTTGTATTTATGTAGGTAACATTTGCTTGTGTTAGGGAAACTCCGCTTTTGCCCGTGATAATTTTAATTTTTAAGTACAATAATAGTGAAAATTAAAAAAAGTAAGTACATAAGATACATATAGATTTTTACATCGGGCATATAAAATCAACTTCATATTCTTTAAAATACGTTTCTGCAAACAAAATGTGGTAGGTGGAGCAACGGGGAAAATGATAAACTAGAGAAAAGAAAATAGTTCCTTAGTTACTTCAGAGATGGCGTTACTTATATCGTTTTTAAAATAGAGATTCGCGCTTATCAAAGTATACTTTTGTTTTTGTAAGTACTAATTAATTAATTTGTAAGGATTTGTTATGTGTGGTGAAACTAATGAATTAATTAGATAATAATTAAGTCGAAAATATATTTATTTATTAGCTTTGTTATGTGTACTGCTTGAACCTACTGGAAACCGGCATGGTAAACAGTGTTTATTAGTAATAATTAATGCCAATAATTAAAAATAAAAAGCCTATAAGTATATAGTGGGACGTAATACGACGGTTTATTATGATGATGAATCGTCATATACGAGCAACATAAAATCGCTTGAACTGTTTCTTGTTATGTAAAAGTCGTGAGCAAACTGTTTAGTCTATGAAACAAAATAAGTTAAGTAGAACACTGAAGTTTCTAAAAGGCTTACCCAGCAGAAATCACATTGCCTTCGATTGCTTTCAGTTAGGGTAAACGTGATCAAAGTTACCTACGCCAATAGACGAGTAATCACGAGTTTTCGCGTCAGCAATTTTCTTTGCTTCCTCAATTTTTTTAAAAGACAAACACTATAAAACAAAAGAACATCATAAAGTTGCCATTTCATAATGACTAGGTACCTATTATATAGACTAGGTTGAGTATGATGTGTGGAACTTCATTTGGAATGGAAAGTCTAGGATTTATTCCCAAAACTAAAATACGATTAAAAAAATGTTATTAATTATTCGCGAGTTTCCTGACTCATCATGAAAGGAATGATTTGTTTACCATATATACTTTAAACTGTATTTTCAAGGAATCCGCTCGTTAGCTAATTTTATTCGTGCTACAGCCTCGGCTCATGAAAGTTTCTCCATTGAAACAAGTAGCGTATACGTTCCTTAAAGGGTCTGATCGCGACTGTCTTGTTGCAAGATTATGCCACATCGCAGCTCGCAGATTGAATGAATTAAAAGAATGGGACTACGTATGAACTAAGTTCGTTCATGATGTTCACTAAAAAACTTGACAACTTAGGAAACTATGTTCGACACTCGACTATCAAAAATGAAAAAAGTAAAAAAATAAACTGCAAGTCATGAAGTCCAGCTGTGGACTATCGACGGCTGAAATGTGCTGATTGAAGTGAGCCGTATAGTGGGACGTTATATGCGTGGATGATGATGAGTGTACCAAGTACCAACAACTGGCTTTAGCCGTTCGTATCTACGCGTTTTTATAACTTTCACCTTCCTGTCCATTTAGGGCTAAAAAGCACTTTCGTGGTGCCAAGAAAAAGAGGAAAACTTCAAGTTAAAAGCTTATCTTAAACGTGATTTTCCTTAGGATCTGAAGCTTTAATTTTTCACGATAAAAACTTCCTCCATAAATAACTGCCAATCAAGGCGGGGTTGAATAACAATTTGTCTCAACTTCTGTTTCTCCTTTTATTCAAGTTTTAGGCAAAATGAAGTGCAAAATAACGAACTCCGTCATCACAATACTCGAATAGAACTCCATTACGTCACTAAAACTTTGAACAACCCTTTATCAGCAAAACAATGGCTTTCATATAAACCGAACCCTTATAAACCCCTATAATAACTAAGCCTTGGTTAACTCAAGTAGGTACTTAGATAAGGACATTACTTTTATATTATGTATAGAGTATTTATTTATAAGCCTTCGAACTTCAGCTCCTATAAACTCAAATACAATATGTAGGTATCTGGTGACTAGTGGTGACGTGAATTCGCAATAAGCTAGCACTTAACGTGCACAATACCGACTCAGTGACGAAAGGATACCTAAGGAATTAATCTACCTAAATTGGCTAGATTTGTGGAAAAAGTTAGGAACAACAACCTCCAGTACCTACCTACCAAACTACTTGTGAAAATCGAGGCCAAAAACGCCAAAATATATTAACATAACAACTAGACCAAGACAGCCTGCGCTAAGTTTATAAAGAACCAACCTCCTTACAAGAAACTGGCTGAAGCCTTAACACAAACTTTAAGAAGCTTTCAGCGCAACTATCTTCTAAAATGGGCTGTTGAATTTCCCCGAACATCGGCAGTTTCAAGGCGATTTATCCGGTTGTAACCCGAGCCGGCAGCTTCCCTGCATTCTAATGCATCGCCTTACAAATAATGGCTTACCGGGAACTACCAAACGACACCTTTTACTATGCACTTTGCGATACTATCTAATAATGGGATATATCTATATCGGGTGTCACTTGAATATGGGTGGCGCGCGCTAGGTTTATCGTTTATGCGTTCGAGTTTGCTATGATCGTTTTTGCAGGGACATGTTTATTTTTATTACTGGTTGTTTTTCTGTAGTTTATGTAATTTTTCTTAGAAATTATATTTAATTATTCTGTGAGTGTATTTTGCGTTACTTAACGATTTAAATTATCTACTAATACTCTACCTAAGAGAGTAAATAATTAAAATAAGAATTAACTAAAATTTTAAATAAAGTATTTAGGCACTGACTTTTTATCGCTAAGTTTTAGGTAAGGTCAACCGGGGCAAATGCGTGGTATTTCTCGATCACTTCAAGTTAGAGCCTCATTGTGATCAAATGTACAGCATTATCCACTTTTTGAAACTGTAGTCCAATATTATGACTATTTCTGCACAAAGTTCAATCAGCGATATCTTCCCTGGAGCTTTACAGATGTTTTAAATTGGCTATTTATTTTAAATTGGAATTTTAGATGCATTTGCCCCGCTTTGGGAAAATGCGTCTTTATTGAATAAAAACTTTATTAGTAAGCTTTTCGTGATAATAACTAGATATAACTTTATGGTTCAAATTTCTTTGCAAAAGTATGATAGTTAAACTAGTCAAAAATAATAATTGACGCATTTAGAGACAATTTAGTAAAAATTGGGGAAATGCGTCTTTATTTTGATAGACGCATTAGCCCCTTGTCAAATCCAGATGCTGTCAACATTTTATTTGGGTACGGACAAACTATCAAAACTCAACAAAAGTCTAAAAATAACAAATGTAAGTAATACGATGGGACGATAGTAGACAAATTTCTACGCGTGAAATTTTGATAGAACCGGAGAACAATACAGATTATAATAAAACACAAATTTTAAGGCTACGCCGCATTTTTTTTAATTAAAGTTAAGCATATTCTGACTTTTGTATATTTTCAAATAATTATATGACAAAAACGATATAAAAACCTCCATGAGACAAGATTTTTTTTGCATTTAATTTTCATATTAAAATTTGCCGACATAAAAAGGTTGACGATATGTGTTTTGGGGATAAATGCGTCCCACAGTCGCAATTGCCCCATAACACCAGACGCATTTACCCCAAGAAATTAACCCTAACCTTATAAATGGAAACATTATTATTTCTTTAAATAAAGCTAATTCACTAAAAATAACTGTCTGGGTTGGTAGCCCATAGTTTATTCCTTACAATGATTATTGAATAAAACCAGTTAATTGAAGAAAACTAATGACTAACATGGATTTAGTAACTCGCCTCATGCAGTCAAAAGTTGTTAAGAAACGTGCATTTTTTTAAATGACCAATAACTCGAATATGAGAACTGCCACGCCATCCGCACGAACTACATGTTCTGTATTTAGTTCAAACAAATGCAACTAGATGACAGAAGTCAACGTATGTTGAATAGTTCTCGAATAAATTCAAAAAAACGCATTTTCCCCATAGACGCATTTAGACTGGTTGACCTTACCTAATGGGTATCATAGGTAATATTTTAAAGGTGCCATCTGCCTTCACACATATTTTAACATGATTCGAGATACTTATTCAGTTTCTCGAACTTAAATAGAAAAGTTATATTTTTATTGCACAATTAATACTAACTTTTTACCTTTTATAGTGTCGAATATAAGCAATTAACACCATTAGGCAGTTCGATAAGTGATGTTATTGTGTAGGGATGATTTATGACCGTAACAATGCACCCGCTAATGTGTTGATTCCTATCTCACTGTAGGTTATTTATACAAAATTAGTAGATATAAATTATGAGAGAAAAACATCAGCAATCCCTTAAACGCCTAAAATACCATAATAGGTACAGCACAGGATTCGGGTTTGAGCTGTTTGGGGTAGAAGAGGTCCTTGAGGTCCTAGGGCACAATCAATTGATAAAGATCTTGCTAAGATTTTATTGACTCCAAAAGCGGCAGGAATGCTGGCTTCTATTTAAGTAACGAATTAGAATTGCCATTCAACGTGGTAATGCCAAAGTACCCAAAAGGGTGACAATGTTGCCAGCATTTTGGGCATTTTTTTCTTTTAGTAACGGATTATAATTTTCTTTTCTTTTTTTGAATATCCTTCGGTAAAATTTTTGTAAAACCATAAGTTCAGAAAAACAAGAAGGAATAAAAATACGTACGACTAACTATAGGTAAAACTAAGTATATCTTTCTACATTATAGTTATCTTTGGTATATTGGAAGGTTCCTTATTTTCTTGAAGCTACGCACAATGCTTTTCATTTGACCTACATTGTCGTCAATGATGCTTATACGTTACAAGCTGGTCCTTCGAGTAGAGCGCCATTGTTGGATGATGATGAATGGCATGTTGGAGAGGAAAACCAAAGTAGGAATTGAATATCAAAATATAAGAGAAGAAATGGAATCTAATCTTGAGACCGCGAAACAAAACATATTTCGGTTACGGCCTTGATGACTGAATAATTCTTTCTTGGTTTTTATTTTACCGCGGTAAAAAGAAGCCTATGTTCTTTCCGGCACTCAAACTATATCCATACTAAATGTCATCAAATCGGTTCTACTGTTTTGCAATAGAGCCACGTTTCTCTTTCATGGTAAAAATCTAATCTTATAGACTTTCTTCAAATGTTAGAAGTTTTATAGGAGAAACCTACCTACATTTAATAAGAAACAACATTCTCAGTGAAGCTATTATAAGAATGTCGTTTCTTATTAAACACCTTGAAAATATAATATCGCAATCGATTTCTCCAGTTAACTCCTTTATTTTAATAATGTAATTATCAGTTGGAAACTCAACTACATACCAGACATACCTACATGAAATAGCAGCAAGACGCAACAAATTCCAAATATTAAATCAATAACTTACCAGTTTTTATAGTCTACGGTCCTTAATTGGCTGATCCATTTCCGTCAAGATTTTCTCACATTTAAGTTAATTAGAAGTTGCGCCATTAAATGTATTTCAGATGTATGTTACTCGCTACTCGTAAATACTTACTGCTTCACTAACGAGCTCAAGTTAAAGTTTTTATATCTTATACCTAAACTTCAGTTTTACTAAGTGCGAAATACCGGGCGTGTATTTAAGTGCGCTTTGAAAACACGTGCTATTACGGTGAAGGCAAAACATCGTGAGGAAACCGGCATGTTCTGGGAACTTTTAAAAAGTTTGAAGGACACGCGTCATTTACCAAAGCTTACTTGGCCAGCGTCAATTAAGGCCTCTGTGTCCAGCAGTGGGAACGTTATTGGTGATGGTGATGGAGTGATGATGACTGGGCGTGTGGTGCCTCAGAATACCATATCAGTACCATATCTCTTCATATCTTCGAGAGGTTGTGGTCAAAGCGACAAACGGATTTATATTCTAGATCTAGAAGATGAGCAAAGACTTTTGAATTCGTAAATATTACGTTGGTTATCTTGTTTTCAGTGATGTTAAGACCTAATTTATTAACAGCCTAAGTAATTAACAGCCATCAATATACGATACGTAAACTGTTTGTCATTAAACATAACGGGATGTTAAAGTAACAAACAGAGAGTGGTTAAATTAGGTCTAAATAGAATAATTGAATATAATCATGAGTGTGTACAAACCTAAGACATTTTAACAACACAGATGTGTTAAAAGGATATAAAAAAACGGCCAAGATGGTAGTTACGTTCATTTTATTACAGTGATCGTTAACACAACATAAAGTACTATTTTGGTTCAGTCGGGAACTTAAAAAACTAAACACTAAATTTTGGTACTCACAATCGCAATACGGTGGTGCTATTTAACAAACAAAACTAATATTAATAGTCTGAGGCACGGTACGAACATGTTGGCATTTAACACATTCAATGCCCAAGCTCGGCGGTGCAGCCGTGCTATGGGCGATGATAGTGTTAATATAATAAATACACTTTTAGTTCTTTAACTCTCTTACTAATTTATTAACTTAGAAAAGTGTTAGGGAGTTGTGATAAATATATTGAATAGATTATTGTACCATGTTTTGAATATTATGGCAAATAGTAAAAAAAGGAAACAAAATATTTTTTACTAGGTATTAGTTTCACCCTTATATGCATAATATCAATGAATCATAGCATGTTTGATGTAGCTAAATATTATATTATATCGCTTTATAACCTATACAAGTTAGTGTCGAAAACAAACAACTGCTAACTGCTTTTAAGGTATTTTACGTTTATGCATAAAAGGTAACCCATTAATTTATTATAGTGATCAATTTATAATAGGCTTATGGGTCGCTAGTGAATTTACACGTTTTTTGATTCGCAGCGTCTCAGCTAGTAAAATACAATACAACCACAATTTACCGTTCCTTCCACTCGACACCATCAAAACGACACCATCGATGGTGTCGTATGGAATCTCTAGTCCATACGACACTACCGACTATTAGTGAGGTTACCTACATAATAAAGTTGTTTTATTTATTTTTATTTTTTTAGTATATTTGGAGAACAGAAAGTCCATATAAACAATAGGTATAACTAAAAAAAACAGTAGGGACCATTTATGTTATGATATGAAAACTCCAATTAAGTTCAAGCAGTTTCTTCTTCATTAATGAGGTATGTCATTTGATAAAGTTTATATTTATATGTCTCAAATGGTCATCTTGACATTGTTCATTGCAATTTGCATATCATTGTCTTTTTTTCCAAATATTTTAATTTTTCTAAATTAATATGGATACTACTCATAATACAGAAGGCCTAAAATACATAAACGCTAATGGCGGAACAGCTTTGCTCTGGCAAACTTTTAAATTTCACCGTCACAGGGTATATAAAAACGGTTCAGTGATATGGAGATGTACTAGCTTTAAAAGGACAAAGTGTCCAGGTTCGATAACTATAATGGTAAGTATCCTTGTAATTTTTTTTGGAGTATTCCATAGTCTTTACTTATTTTACTACAATAAATTTTAATATAACTTTTTAGAATGACATAATTACGAAGACCGTATCTCACACTTGCGGCAGAGACGCTTATGCAAATGACCGTTTGCTGGTAACAAATACATTACAAAATAAGGTTATCACATCAGATCAACCAATTCCAACATTATACGAAGAAAATATATTTACATTAAAAGAAAAAGGTCATGATTTGCTGAATGCAATCCCAAAATTTAAAAATATTAAACAGTCCCTTTATAATGCCAGAAATAAAGCACTTGGAGTTCCCACTACAATTTTTAAATCCATTAATGATGTCACTGTACCGCTAACATTTCACGACTCTATATTAGCGGATTACTATTGTGATGGTAATCGCATATTGGTTTTTTGTCCCAAACGTTGTCGTGAAATGATTTGTAATATCACTGAATATTTCTTTGATGGAACTTTTGCAGTCTGCCCGACTCCCTTCAAACAAATCTACAATATTCTTGGTGACATAGGCAGCACTTTTGAAAAAACAAAAGTGGTACCACTTATCAGTGCATTTATGACTAATCGAACACAGAAAAGCTATGAGTTATTATTCCACATGATTCAATCAGAATTGCCAGAATTTAAACCTAATAAAGTACATTGTGACTATGAGTCCGCGGCAATTAAGGCTATAAAAGAAGAATATCCAAATGTTATAATAAAAGGCTGCTACTATCACTGGTGCAAAAACATTTGGAAAAATGCCAAAAAATTCAAAAATAATCAAACCAAACCGGAAAAAAGAATTGTCGCTCTAACAGCGGCCTTACCGCTCTTGCCACCACAATGTACTTCAGAAGGATGGGAGTATATCAAAAACCAAATTTATAGAATTAATAGTATAAACATGACCAGATTTATACGTTACATCGAAAATTATTGGTTAAAAATTCACTCCCCAGATGTTTTTAGCGTTTATGGTGAAAGACATCGAACCGATAATGTGTCCGAAGGTTTTCATTCGAATCTAATAAAAGGAATAAACAAGACAACAGTTACTTTTACCAGAACCATGAATAAACTGAATAAATACTTAGGTATGGAAGCTTTAGAACAGAAAAGGAAGATTAAATACCTGGCGGATGATGACTTTATACTTGATGTTCAAATGCAATTAATCAATGGTGATATCACTGTGGTAGTTTAGATGAACTCAGATAAAGGTTTTAAACAGAGTATCTCACACAGCGAGATGTTGTAATCAGATTTCCTTAGGAAACAACGAGTGACAATTTCCATGGAGCTGACATAGAGGGTGTACCATTGCATTGTGTAATAGAAAGTATTTTATTTTTTTTAAGTTTTTTTTTTCAGGTGATGTACATAATGTCTTTATTTATGATGTAAAAATTCTTACTTTCCAATAATGGTCTACCTACCCACCGGTGTCATCAGTCTGTCCGTGAACATGGCGCTTGCAACAGTGCCGAAATATCGGAAAACTCAAAAACATTTAAATCATGGTATGTTACCCGTTTCATGTTCAAATATAGTTAAAAACCATGATAGTTTAAAAAGTTATATCTAACTTTCCATTTATGAAATTGGATTCTAATTACGGCCCCGTCTTAACATAACAATTACACAAAATGGCCACCGTTGAAAACGATGTGCACAGGACGAACGCCAACAGTAGACTGACCTAGGTCACGCCTACTATGATGATATACTTACTTCACTTAAATAAAAAAATAATATTTCATAAACTCTGTTTTATTAATTATCGTTTAACTATAGATAACTTGAAATAATAATTTTGGGGTCGGATCAATGTACCTATGTGATATTGTCTGATATTTATTTATTTGTTTAAATGAACTGGGAGCTAGACATCACTAGGGTGGTGTCGTATGGACTAGAGATTCCATACGACACCATCGATGGTGTCGTTTTGATGGTGTCGAGTGGAAGGAACGCAATTTACAATATTTCATTCTATGATTATCTTACTTCTATTTATGGCTTCGCACCCAATTGCAGTCATAGCTCCTATATGCCACTAAAATATAACTTTATTTACAATATTGAGAACGAATATCGATTCTATACTTAAATCTAAATAAGTTAGCGGATCATTTTAGAATATTTAGTGTGCATTGATTGATATTAATATCACAGGCTACGCACACAAAATACACTTCAAATATCGATAAATCGATAAACCTTTTCGACTACTAACGATCCGATTTATTTTACTATTCAAAAATAGTATTGATTTATTTAATTAAAGTATCATCTTCGTTAATTATTACAGCTGTGTTATACGGTTATAACAGCTTCGTTTTACCAAAAGCGTTATATCTGATATAAAAAGTTTGAGTATTTAATTTTACAAAAATTATGCTTGATTTTGAGAAAAGACTGCGTAAACACTCCACAATACAAAACTTATAAAAAGGTTTTATTAATAACAGACAAAACAAAATTACAGAACCGCAAAGAATTTCAAATTTATTAGACATTGTTCTAACGCGGTTTTTTACTAAAGCTGCACCCATTAATAATCACAACTCAAAAGGATTCGAAATAATTTAAGCATTTAAATAACAATAACTTATTATGCTTTATAAATACGGTGTAAATTTGGATGTGAATTCATTCAATTCGGTAATGAGCGCGCAAAATCGGTGAAACGTGGTTGAAACGTAGTCACTACGTGCGAAATGACGATTATGTAAAGCAAGCATAACTAAATGCACTGCAATTATTTTTATTTGTCAAAGAAATTAGTTCAGTTCAGTTTTATATTGAACTTAGGAAATAATTAAATCGCCCAAAAATGTATCATTTTCTTAATCTTTTACATATTTTAAGAAACTTGTGTAATATTCTTTTATAAATTTTATAAACGCTATTTGTAAATTCTTTCTTAATGAATATTTCCACGATGAGTATTTAATAACCAATTAATAATTAAATGTAATGCTTAATAACTAAACAATAAAATACGAACACAATCAGTAATATTTACAGCTGCTTTCATTTCAAACACTAACCCACAGAATTAAAATAAAAACAATATAAAATGAATACAATACAACAACCCTTTGTTCAGTTGCAAGCCAATACAATAGGCTTAATTACATGATTTTATTCAACGGGTACATTATCAAAATTATTATTAAATAAT
This sequence comes from Chloroclystis v-ata, assembly GCA_963691955.1. Taxonomy (NCBI): domain Eukaryota; kingdom Metazoa; phylum Arthropoda; class Insecta; order Lepidoptera; family Geometridae; genus Chloroclystis; species Chloroclystis v-ata. The sequence goes on from OY829905.1 coordinate 13,743,091, forward strand.
TATACAAATAAAACATGCCTAAAAATTACAAGGAATAAAAACCATGTCATAGATTTTTATCACATCGACTATTTTACACTCTTTTTATTAAATACAACAAAACTGCCATAAGCCAAACCAACTTGTATAATCAATTAAATTGGCTTAAAAGCTCTCGCATATTTTTTTCGAAATTTAAATTATAAGTATGTATTAATTTTACAACTTAAGTAAGTAATTTTAACCGAATGTTCAAGGCCCGGGATTAGCCCGGTATCTTTGGCGAAAATATTTTAATATTTGTATGACTTCGATTACAACATGGCACTTCAGCACAAAGTGAATTCTCATGTTGCTGTACATAAACTTGACGACCTCTGTGGTGCAGCGGGCGAAGGTCCGCCTGCGACGCAAGAGGTTGCGGGTTCGATTCCCGCCTCGGAACAACAATTTGTATGATCTGCAAATATTTGTTCCGGGTGTCTGGGTGTTCTTATATGTATAATAAAAAATATCTATCTATGTATGTATATTATATTAAGTATATCAGAAATCTAGCACCCGTAACACAAGCTTCGAGCTTACCACGGGGCTAGATGTCGTTGTGTAAATTGTCCAGCAATATTTATTTATTTATTATTTATTTATTTATAAACACTGGTGTAACGTTTACATTATAAAAAGGAACCTTGCCAAATAAAAATCAAATCTGCCCCATAATATTTAACAGATGTGCTTGTTGCGTAAGCTGCAAAACTATTTTATTCTAACCACGGATAAAATAAAAATGATAACTAACAAAACATAAAATATTTTTAAATTAATTGCGATTTCAGATTGTATCAAATTATCTCCACGGACTCAGGGCTGACCAGTTTGGTAAATAGTCGTATTTAGCCAGAATGACTATTTTTAAAACTTATAGTGAAACGAGAGCCATAAGGTGCTTTCCACTATAGATATGCAGTTTGCGTTTGACCAATCACCAATTAGCAGCATAACTGAGGCGCTGTACAAAAACGACCTAATAAGAAATGAAACATAGCAACGTAATAAAGCCCTGGTGAAAAGCACTGTTAGCCTACAATAAACATAAAAAAATACTTATATAAGCTACTTTAAACGTTTAAGTTAAATCAGAAAGGTTCCTTACCTTACGCGAGTTAAAGATAAATCATGCAGGCGCCCTAGACATATTTTATTTTACGGCCTACGGTCTTAATGCTCAGATTAGCGCAGGTACCTATTTACAGCCGCCATTATACGTACGAGTTTAGAGTTTAAACAGCGCTCGTAAACATATTTAGCCAGTTCACCCCATAAGGAAACACAATAGTGCATATGAGAACGACCCTAGGCAACGCATACAAGTACGACCCTAGACTGTAAAAGCTTTTGTTCATGACCGTGCTATAGTATTATTGTACTGTATATTTAAGTATGTATTTATTCTTATACGTAGGTACGAATGTACGCTGAGTTGTGGGGACTTTCTGTTAATTTAACGGTTCAAGTATCTTAACAGCTGGTTAATGGTGCATTGAAAAGCTATTTACTGGCACAGCAGCTTATAAGTTTTTAGTCTTTTAAATTACTTATAGCTAATCACAATATTAGTTTAGTTTATGATTTTTTCCTGGACTTAGGACAACGTATTTCACGCTTCGGGATTGAGATTTCATAGATAAATTTACGAAAACATTATAAATTCCAATAAGAAAATCATTCCAGTATTAATACATAACTCACAACAGATTTTCTTATACAAAGCTACATTCATGGCGTAGTAAAATTTACATAATTTTCACATATTTCACATTTCGGTATAATAAATTAGTAATTTTCATACACTGATAATTCTTACAACTTCGTTGATCAAACTGCACAACCTACCCTGTTCCTAACACACCACCAATTATCCAACCCTCGCCTAATAGGAGCAGTTACACACATAGAATTATTAAAAACTAGCAAGGCTGCTAGTTAGATAATGGTAAGACCATGGTACTATCTAAGCACCTTCTAAGTATACATTATCGGTATATTTAGTTTAATATTTTCAGAATTAAGAAAACATTTTAAAGGTGTAATAAAGCTTTGTTATAAAATTATTTCTCTTTAATTTTATACCTATCAATAGTTATTCGTTTCACATGCTATTGATATAAAAATAAACATCGTGTGAAACGTAACACATCACATTAATTAAGCCATAAACGAGTACAGAGCTATATTTCCTCGAGCTATTTGGAAGGTGTCACAGAGTGATACATCTTTACCGTGTCAACTAACGAGCGAATACAAGTCACACTGGCTTGGTGCTCGAGTGGTTCGTTAGCTAAAGTTACTATTTGTAAACATTCGATATACAAGTACAATTTTAGTCGAAATGCCGCATTTAACTGAATTTGTCACACAAAGTAACAAACAATAAAGTACTGTTAGTGTTCGTGGGTTAGTCGACCCAGAGCTTAAAGTTCAAGACCTGTCAGCCAAAAATTTGTACAGTATTTTTTTTGTAATTTTCTGATTAAAAATGTATTCTCCGAAAAGGTAATTTTTTCAAAGCATTCAAATCTTACTACTTAACAATATTTTTTTAGACTTTCCGCGAATAAAACAAAATTTTACGATTGCTAAAAAAACAATAGACGATAGAAGATAAACGAGAGATAGATAATATGACCTTAAACAAACTCATGGTTAATATTTTATTTGTCCAATGTATAGATAGAATGTCTGTTCCTGTGTGTACAATAAATAATTTTTGAATTGATTTGATTTGCTTCTTGGCATATTTAATTGATTCTCCTACTTTTTTTAAAATAGACTCAAGTTCGAAACTTGTTTAGTAAACGAATGTAATATTAAGCTAGTTTTCAATCATTCTCTGTGTGTGCCCCTGGCCTATTTCACAAACTTAATGAGGAGCGCTCACCTCGGCTTCTGATTAATATGATCGTTTCATCCTTGAAACATCTTAGGTAATAACCTCCCCCTTTTAATTCCACCATTAAAATCAACTATTAATTACATTTCCACTGATAACGCTTAAATTAAACAACAACCTAAAATAGCTGAAAAACAAACAGCTGAGAAAAATACACGTTCCTAGGACGAGATACATTTTAAATGCAAGTATTTAGAATGATTTTTCTCTCAAATAAATTCATTTTGTACAACTTCTAACATTAATATTTACACTTACGCGTGACAATACTATACTTGAATGGTAAAAATGACTAGTGTTTACACTAGGGCATACTTTCCTTTAATCTAAACGGGTTTTTGATTATTTTGACAGTGTTGAAAAACCACTTAGGTCAGTGGTTATCAATATAATCAGGAGGTCAAGAGGTTACCAAAGCTAAAAAGACGCGAGCATTATCTGTTATCTAGTAGACGGTTGATTTATTTGTGTTTGCTAGTTTATCAATGATATTTATTGTTGAAAATAGAGTAGAGAAGGTGCAACACTCCGAACTTGGAGTTGGTTTCACTGTTGAATTTGAATTTGTAGTGTAATTTTGCATAAAGTATAAAATGATACAATAACATTTTATTTTATTTTAAGTCCAATCATAAAACTTTTTTAAGCAGGATTTTTGTCGTTGACTGTACATAGTTACTCACATTTTTATAGTCGGGCGAGTTGACGAAAGAAATATGATTTAAATTCGAAAGGTGCCAAGTCGCCCAATCGTGCGAGTTTTTTTCGGGCGAGATGACGAATAACTCAAAATAACATTCATTAAATTTTATATTCGGATAGCTGTTAATCCAAACAGCGATTTGAGTTGAGCGGGTTTATTTCAAATTGGGCCTAAGTTAGCACGCCAATGCGTATAATTGGAGATCCAAGGTTACTATTACGCTGTGAGTTTAATACCATTTCTACACAATTTTCAATTATACAACAACCCAAGTTCAGTGTATGAATGATTCCCCCATGAAACAAAATGTGCGTCGCAGGCACTGATACTGTAAATCTAGCTTGAGGTTGCTATAAAGTCAAGATAACATTGACCACAACACTGTCAAAACGATCAACCGCTTATACATTTAGTCACATAGAAACCTGGTTACTCCTACTTCCCTCTGTACTTCTCAGTGGTGGCGTCCTCCAGATTGCTGTCCCAGTCGAACTCTGTAACTCCGTTGCGAGAGACCTCGCCGAGATGTCGCCACCGGTAGTCGAAGTCTGTATCGCGTTTCTTCAGCGCCTCGAATCTGATAACAAGTTGGGTGATTAGGTCACGCGAACTTGCCGATCGTAGATATAGCTGCGATGGTAAGGGAAGGGACGTTTTCGAGGTTAATTTGGGATTTTATATTTTTAGGCTAATTTTTACATGAAGACAAATATAACCTGCGCACATATAGAAGCGAATTATAAATGGCGTCCGCTCGCATGCGTTCTCGCTCACTCTCTATCGCTGTCTATACTCACACAGTGAAGTACGCGCTACAAAAAAATAGTCAGTCAGGCCTAATTCGCACGAGAGCTTTTTTAACGTCCGTTAAAAAAGCGTTCAAATAGAACATAATAATTATGTTCTATTTGAACGTTTTAGGCATACCCAAGTACGTGTTCACACGTCGGCGATTTTAGAACGCGACGCTTTTTTATCGAGCAGTGTTGCATTTTCAACGAAAAGTGCTGGTAATAGGCCGTATGAAACTTTTTATTATTATTCACACTATTAAAAAAACGCCGGCGCTGCGATTAGTACGATGAGTATTAGTAGAAATATTCCAATAATTCGTCAAATCTTGTATACTTGTCGAATCTTCGTACAGTGTCACAAACTGTTATTTTAAGTATCTCTGTTCATTCAGAGGATGTACCCAGAATGTCCTTTTTTTCTTTCTTCTTCTAGCAACACAAATCGCTATAGCTAGTTATTTAGCAAAAAAAAATTCCCACGGCTTTCTAAAGCGAGGGACGAGACGAAAGTGATTTAAAAGCGTTCGTATGAATGATCACATTGAGGACCTTTATAAAAGCGCCGGGTTTATAACGCAAAGTTGTTTAAACTCTTTACTTTACTTTACTAAAAAAATAATTTCATTTAAAATAAGTATTTTGTAAAAAAAACTCTGTAGGGACCTAGATAAAAATACTATTTAGATAATAATAATACAATAATACCGTGGAAATATGCTCGAATTACAAATAATTTTGGTATTATGTTTGTATGGGAAATTCGTCGTGACGCCGGCCTGTTTGAGAAATTGTTTTGCCAACCGTACCATACCTACCCGCCGCCATTTACAGAATTCACTTTTAATTGCGCAGGTTATACCTACTTATATCTTTCTGCGGAAAAAAATATTTTAACGCGGGCGAAGCCGCGGGGCGGTATAAGGTAACAGTGCTAGGGGCGGCCTTATCGCTGAAAGCGATCTCATCCAGGCAAACGTAGTGTAGATAAAAATACAGCAAAATAGCATAAAACCTAGTAGCTAGTTTCTCATAAAATTGCCGTGTGGTGCCGGCCTAAAATCCGTCTAGTACTGAAATGTTCCGGCGGACGGAGCCGGACTTAATAAGCCGACATAATATATCCCTTAGTAATAATTTACGCTGCTGCCCTTACAGCAGCGTCTTTTGGGTACGATCACTGTTGGTTGAGTTGTTATAATGATGATGATACATAGGTATAGTAAAACCATTTCTAAAATGAACGCCCCTCCACCGAATTCTGTATTTTTTTTTCTGTGTATTCTGTTTTTCTGTATTTCCTCTCACACGTTGAAATCATCACGGTTTTGTGGAGGGGAGTTCATTTTTAGAATGGTTTTACTATACCTTTTTGTATACCCGTCCCCTTAACTAAGGGAAACGTTTTCTTTATCACGATACGCTAAACGGGTGATATTTCAACGGATTAAACGATTGCGCTTTGCTTTCTTTGGTTGTAAACTTGGCATTATAAATCCGCCACCGCGAGTTCGGTAGCGGAAACTTAACTAAACTCGTTGTAAACATTAACGAATAGCTTAACATGCAATAGTAAGAACTTAACCTTCTAAGCATAAAAAACAAAATTAATTTTAGCTCTACAATTTAGGTAGGTAGCATTCCTTTGTCATTCACATTTGTTTAAATACTTTTTTATTGGAATAAGCTTGGTATTTTTGGTATGCAGTATGTTTATCGATGACCAATTCTTAGATAAGGTTTGCGATACTGGGAAACATATTTTATATTCGATATCTAATTGGCATCTCAATATGCTAACTAAAGCAATTTGAACTATTGGCCCTCCATGTTATTCTTCTATAGATACTGTATATTTACATATAAACCGACCGCACGTTTTAGAATCAGATACAATTTTATTATTGAAAAAGATATCCCAGAGATAACTCACTTAGAATTCTCTTGGTCTTTTAACTATTTGAACTATTTCATTATTGGTTTGATGGTTTAACAACTGTTTTATGTTAAGAATTTTATTTTTGTTACTTGAGTTTTGTTAAATTAGTTTTGTACTTAGAATTTAAACAAGAAAATCATGTTTAGCATTTCCATTTTTTGGTTATTTATATATGAAAACATGTAATAAAGTCAGAGTTTTCTAAAGTAGCTAATGTTTGGTTAAAAATACTGCGGTTATCGCAGTATTTTCAAAGCCCAAACACAGGTAGATTCTCTCCAACTCTAGCTTTCACGGAACAAGTCGATAGCCGTGCTAAATTGGAAAACAGGCCAGTAGCAATCCCGGCGAAATAGAACCTATCAACTTTCAGCTTCGAAGCTCGCATATAAAGAACCGAAAAATAGACGCCCTAGTTATGGCCGGTCCGTTTGCATAATGAAAGTAAAAACAGATAGCTTAAGCTTAGCGTAAAATTCGTAGATTCAGGGCAAACTTGAAAACTATTCAGAGAGTAGGATTTATTTTTATTTTAGATCAGTCTTTAGGGCTGTGTTAGACATCATCATCATCCCAATTTACGTTTACAAGGCCTATGATTTTTTTAAGTATATATGTATATACCTTTATGATATACCTTTATGATAGTTACTTCTTCTAAAGTTAGATAAGTAATTTTATAATACCTTTCTGGAGACTAAAAACATTTGTATTTGGAGATCAAAGGCACAATATGTATAAGAAGTCGTCCAACATTAAGCTGAGATAGATTTTCGACATGTCTTTAATTTTTTTTTTATTTGTACTTATAGTATAAATTGTGTTTGTGTTACTGTGTAAATTGGAAAACTAAATATTTGTTTGTTAGTTTGGTAAAGCCATATTTTTTTGCTTTAATTTTATCAATAAGTCGAAAATACTTAAAGAGGACAAAACTAAACATAAAACAGTCTACAGAACAAGTTTAAAACTTAACTTTGATTGTCACGGAAAGAAAATGTTTGCCATAAAATTGTTAGTTGAAGTTTATCCAACAAGTTTCAGCGTACGTTTCAAGTCCAATCTTTTAGATCCGCGTTTTGTTACGCACTAAACTTAAGCATTGTTATTGCAAACAAGAAAGTGGGCCCTTCACTTTTATTGGAGGTTACTAGTCCTTTCCAGGGCGCGAAACAAAACTGCCGCCGGCAGCCACAAAATAGTTCACATAAAGGAAGCCTGACTTGCCTTCCGATTAGATACACAATCCATCCAATCTTGGGATCGCGAGTGTTATCGGCCCTCTTAGATTCAAATGTCTATTTTAAAACTAAAAATATAACATGTTTTCATAAGTTCTGTGCTGCCAAATTTGCTTTTGTTGACTGCCTGTTTTCAATTTAATAGTCTTGCACAATGAATATGCAAACCAAAGCATGTTATCCGATTTCATCCATGTGTTAGCTGTTTATAGTCGTTTGCATATTAAAACTGTGCATATTTCAAACAATAATGCGATGGAAAATTAATCCAATTATGGTATGAATTACGCACAATGCAATGGAATGACTAGAATTTTGCACTAGAACTATTTTGACTAGAAAGCATTTATATTGTGCGTTAAAAAAAGTATAATTCATAATAGTGTCGTGGCCGTGATGTGATGTAGAAAAACTTTTGCCATCGCCAAAGCTATAGAAACCACAACCTTCGTAGCTCATAAGTGGGCAATTCCGATCGTCACTTGATAAGCAGCCAAGTTTAGGTCACGCAACTTCTGCTAAGTGATTTCCATAGTACATTTCATAATGTACTGAGCAAGATTTAGGTACGGATAAAAATAATTGCTTTATTCTTACAAACTTGCAAGTCTTTGGAGAATTTTACGACGGAGGTCTTCGAGTCGGGGAAGTCCGTGCTTTGTGCCCGGGCAATAAAGATAAGATAAGAAATGGGCAGTGAATCTTCGTTTTCGCCCGTTTCGACTGCCTTCTAACATAAGTTTAAAAGGTATCGAATTCACTGAACTTGGAATAAAGTATTTAAAGTTTACGTATAAAGTGTTACTTTAAATACTAAGTAGTACTTAGTGACTAATTTCTAGAAACGAGAGCCTAAAACTATATCCCATGAAAACTTTATTTTCATCATAACAAGATTATTGGCAAATTATTAAAAAAAAAAAAACCTACCTATTATTATACACTTGGTTGCTTATTCAATTTACTCTTCTTCTTCTTCTTCTTCGTCTTAGGAAAATACTGTTTTGGGGATTATAATAATAATCAATTAAATTACAAAATATAACGATACCAGGACCAAAAAGATCAAATATTTTAGTATCAGAATAGAGTCATTGGACGTACAACGCAATTGAGCTTCTAACCGTGCCATCGAAGTTCATAGATGAGGTGATATTCGATACTTGGCAGTATCGCAGTTTCACAGCGGAGTAGCACCCTGCCACTTACGCGAGCGTTGATCCTTATACAGGACATTTCACGTTTAGCTCAGCTAGTTGCAAATTGGATTGCAACTATTATCCAATTACAAATACAAATACAAATACAAATACAAAATGTTTTATTTCCAAAAAAGGTTTACAAGTTGGTTAACTTACTTAATAAGTACCTTATTAAATATGAGTTTGGTATGATATTTTCAGTAATTTTTTAAGTTTTACATTTTGATATGCTTGACTTGAGATTAAACCTTTGTAATTCAAAGAAAATGTCTCCTCGCTCTTACTAAGTATAAAACTTGTGTTAAGATGCGAGTGGTCACCTCTATGCCTTCTAAAAGTGTTCTCTGTTGCACAAAACCGTAATACATAGTTACTCTGTACCGTATACCTAATTGTGTCGGGTGTCCGTTTGCAAGTGGCGGGTTGGAATTAAATCGAATATGGATGTCGAGTTGTATGTGTCATTCGCCAACCCGTATTTGGCCACTTGGCCAGTGTGGTGAATTACGGCTTAATCTCTCTCTAAGAGAGAAGTCCCTGTGTATCAGAAGTACGTTCCTGTAAAAGGAGTGATGATGACAGCCAGTAAAATACTTAATCTTTGACCACTGACATCCGAATAGCCTAATTGGCAGTCTAACATTAGTTACCGACAAAGTTCTCATGCGATTGTGCCGAGATATCGGAAATGCTATAGATCATTGGCAATGTCCGAATGAAGTTCGAAGTTCGGAATGACTATTTCCTGAACAGGTCCTATTACAAATAGTAGTTATGAAAGTGAATTGAACCAATATATACTAACTAGATCAATACTTTTATTATAAACGCGAGAGTTTTTCAGAATGGCGCAAAAATCAACTATTTCATCAAGAGAAAGCCTCATTATTTGAGAGGAAAATATACAAAATACAATTATGATCATTGGAAACTCGGTGGTTCTGTACTATATTTTAGTAGAGCCCAGTATGGATAGTGTATAAATAGGTTTGATAACAAGTTGTCGTTATAGTCCAAACACAGTAGCCATTCATTGACATGGCCTGACCCAATAGACCTGATTTATAATCTCAGATAATATGCCAAAGTGATTTATATTTATTACTAGCGGTTCGCCCTGATTTTGCGCTTTTGAGTATATTTCGTCATGTGATAATTTTGCATCTGATGCATGATATTTTTATTCAGTAAATTGGAATCAGGTTACATAGATTACAAAAACATTAAGATATATTTTTCACTTCAATAAAAAAGAAGTGCGAATAAACAAGCGCAATAATTCTAGGGTTTGTGCTTGTGACGTGTAAGATTATACAAACATATTAAGAAAATTGTTAGGTTACACTATAAATACTATAGATTCACAACGTGTAGGTATAGAATTAAAGACTTGATAGATAGATTGCTATAATTTGAACAAAACATATTGGACACTTTGTCTACACAGTTTAAATTGTCTAAACAACTAAATCAACATTCTCGTTCGAATCTATCTTAATGTGCCTGCTAACATCCAGCATTAATTTACAGAGATTAGACTCACAAAGTATACAGTGATCCTATCTAAATGTTCTCACTGCACTTAAAATGCATCTATCAGGAATGCCTGAGCACGCGTCCTTAGCGCATCCTGTGCGGTGAATACCTTCACAATCTACCTACGCTATTGACTACTTAATGGTTTTTGAAATAGCCCCGGTCTTCTTGGGTCACAGCAATTTAAAAAAATAGGTAAATTATTAAATGTTAGTCATTTATTTGCAGTCGGCATTCTAGGCACACTTGGATAATATTGGAAACATTCGTTTTCGATTGCAACTATAATCTTTACGCGCTTATCATAAGATGATTGCAAAGATAAACAACGTAATTTCTCATAAAAAGTAGAAATTGCAAATTTAAACTTAAAAAAGTACAGTACAATGCTTCAGACAGACAAAAGGTGTAGGGGAAATCACCGAACAGTTTGGTAATCGCAGTGAGTTGGCACTTTACAAAGAACGCCCTTGCTCATAGAGACTGATCAACTTTAGAAGTCAAAGCATTTCTATAGAAAACATACAAATCTAACACACCCATAACCGCTAATTTCTAACACTAGTCTATACATATAACACGTCAATACTCACATAAATAATATCAGAAAGGATATCGTATTTCAGAAACCAATCAGAGAAATGGTAAAGACCACGAATTCACCTAGTACCTCGTAAATCTAAAAATACAAACATTGAGCAAACTCGTAAACGGTATGAATGGTCGTTGTCACAAATAAGTAAAACGGCAATAACTTTTATAAGTAACCCTTTAGGCCTTCATAAATATTCCTTGACACTGAACAATTTCTGTGCTTTTCTGTCTACTTCTGTTAAGTGAAAATTTGAGATATTAGTGTTGTTTCTTATTTTAGGAAATTATAATAAAGTGCAAACCGACTTCGGCGTCTGCAATTTTTATTTTATTTTATGATTTACATAATGTTCCAACATATCGCGCTGTGGAGTATATTGTGCATTATCTCCCTTGCAAAAGTTAGCCCAACTCGTAGCTGTAACGGACCTTCCTGGATATACAAATTCCATGCAGCTTTTCCAAGAATTTAGACTACATTGAAGGTACGTCTCAAGTCTCAACCCTGTCTCTTTCTACTCTTTACTGCATGAGCTGCTTAAATGCTGGCATCGCAATTTCACGCATGTCTGCGTATGAATGTGGTATCAGAATTGTGGATCGTAGCGTTCATCTATAACGCTTTCAAAATGGGAATCATCAACGCGTTAAGGGTTTTTAAAAATGCAGCAACCTTTCGTTGCTCCATTTAGCTTCTAACACGCTGCAGAATCGATGACTTAAAATTGGCTACACTGCAGTGGTCCTCAGACTACTACATTAAATATTTAATAAATTCAGCACGAGACTATCAAAGATCGAATTTAAATTTATCTTAAGCTACAATATGGCATTTACGATTTTGTCGGTTTCAAATTACAAGAAAGTTGAACCAAATTAAATGTGTCATCATAAATTTAAAAGAATAATGCCTGTCTTTTAAACTGTGCGTTTCGCAACTCCATGATGTTTGATTCTCCGGCACAGAACACGTCACTGTATGTGTTGTTTTAATACAGGCATGCTATGGAATAAATGTGATTGAGACATATGATCAACTCTATGATGTCTCAGTTGGGAAATCAGTGGCATGAGTCAAATTCTGTGTTTGTGTTTTAAGATAATAGGTGATTTCGCCCTACGTCTTCTAACAGAAAACATAAAATAAATAAATAAATAAATAAATATTACAGGACAATTTTTACACAGCGACATCTAGCCCCGTGGTACGCTCGAAGCTTGTGTTACGGGCGCTAGATTTCTGATATACTTAATATAATATACATACATAGATAGATATTTTTTATTATACATATATAACACCCAGACACCCGGAAATAACACATAGAGACAATGAAATCGTAAAATGTTTTGCAGATAATCTTTTGAGTTGTTAATGAACTCAGTAAGTTGGTACACAGAACGACGCAAAAGGCAAGTCGGTAGGACGGCACGCGCTGTAAGAAATGTGGTACCTAACCTACTACAATTATATCTGAACCACAAGGCGGATTATTCTCAAGATTTTTCCTGTAATGCTCTAAACAATCTTACCGTTTAAACATAAGTCCTTTAGCGAAGTCATACAGCTCCAAGTCGAGTGAGTTGAGCTGCTTGATGTGCGCGACCTGGTCCGGAGAGAGCGCAGCGAGCGTGGCGCCCGACACCGTGATGTTGTGCTGCGAGAACGGAACCGCGAACAGCAAGTTGAACGTCTCTTCGAACACGTACTGGGATATCTGAAGACAATTCATTTTATATTAGTATAATTATATGCAAAAGGAGTAAGGTAGTATTATTATGGGTAATGTGAGCGAGAAGAAACATGTTTCATTTTATCAGAAAAATTAAGCCGCCAAGACTCAGACCCAAAGCCAGACTCAAGGCCTAAAGTCTAAATTTTTCTCTTGAGCATAAATAGACTTCTCGTTTAACACACGTGGGTTAGACGACAAGTCTATAACTACTAGCCCTATACGACAAATATTTTTTTACTGAGAATTGTGATCTATTTTTTGCGATATTTATATGATTATTGCGAAGTTAAGTATTTTATGTAGGATGTACGGGAACGTGTAGCCTTAATAAGCTAGTGTATTTTTAGTATTTAAGAATCTATGAGGAATCTCTCAGAATATTTTCGTTATAGCCGTATACAATGGTTACACCATGATGTCCACGGATGGTACACAGGATTTATCTACAATTAATAAATGATGAAGAGATACCTATGTAAAACAGATAATGCCTTACTGAAAGCCTCGACACTTGAAAAGCGTATTGAACAAATTTTTGAAATTTAATCCATCCCGTTGAACAGATAATCCATTGTGCGATCCATCATACAATCGTCTGATACAGTAATAATATAAAACAGGCCTCAGGAAGCTTTGATTGGCGTCCTAACAGGGGTCGTAAATCATGTTATCGAATTGTCTCACGACAATCGACTGAACACAGCACCGGGTTGGGTATCAATCTTTTGTTTGCATCGACGTAGGATGATCAAACATGGGATATATGGTTAACAAGACATGATAAAAGACCTTCGTTAATATACCTTCTATTTTACTGGGATAAGAAAAGGACAAAGGCTTGCAAATACAAGAGCACCCAGCAGTATGATGCAAGTGATCCTTGGAAATGTTATCACGAGGAAATCCAATAAAAAACGAATATATCACGAAATGTGTTAACAAACAGTGTGAAGTGGGGTCTTCTGTAAATATTTTTTACTCCTACCGAAAACTGAGGGGTGTGGTCTTAACCTCTAAATAAATTGTGCACACAGACATTATAGAACTATAGAATATTTATTTTAAACCTATTAGTTTAGTAGTAGCACTACATAGATATATACAATTCCAGGAATAAATATCTGTATCAGATCGTACAAAAAATTATTCCGACGCGGGATAAAAACAAGGTAATGTAAAATGTCTTTCTTTTACCAATAAAATGAGTGATTTGACTTGAAGCAGTTTAATTCGCAAATTAAATTTATTAATCTAATGATAGATATTAATGGCGATGACTTTGTGATACACTTACGGGCTAATGCACAATACGGTATTACTCACCAAAATTCGCTCGAAATAATTCAGCAGGCTATTGAATTACAAATACATCAGCCCGAGAATTCATTTCGGTTGAATAAATTATTAAACCTTAGTCGAGTGATTCTTCAGATATATCAGCATCATTATTATTCAGCTGAAAGCCTACTGTTAACAGGTATTGAATTCCAGTTATTCCGACCGGAAGCAACCTACAACCAGCTTCGACTAAAATATCCTTGGTTCTTGTCGAAGATAACGACGTTTTTCTTGCCATAGTTAGAATGCTTATGCTAATAGATTTGACTGCAAGTATTATAATATAATCATCTTAACATGATACATGAGCAGTTCGTGTATGTATCATGCTAGAATACAAATAGTTGGCGTGCCTAATGTTTTATTGTACGATGTGTGTTACTTGCTTAATTATTTAAGATTTGTGTTTGGACTTTGTAGTTGTCTAAAACCTAACCGTCACGATACCTTTCAACAACTTTTCCAATTGCCTGGAAACCCTGAGCATAACCACATCCATAACTTTTAGAGCAACTTACATACTATTCTTAGGATATTATTATAGCAGGCTTCAGTTCCATAGTCATTGCTGGCAACAAAATGATTGCATACAATCATCTTAAGGCTCTCTATAGGAAGGTCGAAGGAAACTACATGAAACGGTGAAAACAGGTCGATCCAGCTCAGTCGAGCAGAACAAACAGCATAGAAAATGAAGTGACAGATGGTTCAACATGAACATTAGCCGTAAGCTGTCCGCTACTAAGATACCGGCTGCAATTTACTACGGTCCTGGAACCCTTTAACAACCAATGCGGTTTCAACAATAGTTCGTATCCTTGCAAATTATGTAGATGGGATTCCATGTTTGTGATAAGTAGATAATATTAAGATGGCTTTAACCGGCTTTACCCTAGAATGTAGTAATATCTAATGACCACAAATCCGATCTACCTCTTTATATCATAAAATTTCAAACCAAAAATTTCTGAAATTTTGTTTAGAGTAGTACGAAAGTGAGTCTATTTAACGCCAGCACAGAACACTACATTCTAAAAATAAAATCCAATGTTAGACTATATAATAACATCAATCAATTATTTATTAAAACCAAGGAAAGTATTTCATTATTAACGTTGTTTTAAATGTAGTTAACAATGATAAAAATTTCGTCGTCACATCAACGCGTAGCGATTTCAAAGCGAGAGTTAAACTAATATTTCTTTACAAGTAATTTTAGAGCTCTAAGTTATTGCAGTTGAATCGTAGCGGGCTATTCAGGCATTATGTTCGTTAGTCTATGGCGCTCGGAAGCACGTGAAATATAAGCTCGCCGTGCTTCAGCAAAGCCGAACTATCCAACAATAGGTGTCTGTCTCACAACTGAGAGTCTTTAGCTCTTTTATAGTCTAGCTAATTTTCTTAAAATGCGAATCTTACACATTTTGTACAGAAAATGTGTCGACATAGGAATTTACTTGGATACGAAACAAGAATCAACTTTTAAGACTTTTACTTACTGATTTTTCTTCGTCTGTTAAGTTCTGAAACCTGACCAATACCAAAAATAAACCTAAATAAATTAACGCCAAACATATCAAAGGAAATATCGCTTTCGCTTGCAGAGGCACTTTGTTATATAATACTTAAAACACAACTGTTATGTGGTAAACATATATATGAGTTCGAAAGTTCATTATATGCCAAACAGTCGACACAAAATTCAGACCAACTTGGCAAAGGCAACAGACTAGCGGAGTTAGTAATAGTGTTTGAATGGCCATTGAACACTACCGTTTTACTTTTACAGCTCATTTTAGACTGGTATGTAGACAGCACAATGGCAGCAACGTCGAAGATTACAGGATAAAAAGTGTCAATTACCGCTCACTTAGCCAGAAAAGACCTTTTACCTGATCCTCAGTCGGAAGGGTCGCTGCGAGGGGAATACTAATTCAACTTGATACGTGGTCCGGGTATCACGTCTTGCTTAATGAAGATTTTTAGAGAATGGCAGAATTAAAATATAAAATCATTATTTGGAAATCTTAAACAGAACTTATATCAAATAAAACTATTATATGCGCATTTAGTTGGTAAATTGTGTCGAGTATATTAGCGCCCGCTTCGTGGTTTGTACCTAATATATATGTGTGTAATATATACGTGATGTATTAATACAAATTTTTAAGGGCTGTGGATTTTGTTAAATAAATAAATTAACAGTAAACAGTAATAATTACGCGTATATACGCACTAATATTTAAACAATCTCTATATAATTGAGTAACAAATTAAGGATTTTATATTGAGAATGTTTCAACAATTACCGCACACCCGCGCAAACCACCCCTCTTGCCCAGTTCTTATTTACTCGAACTCTTTGCACCCCTGTCAGTTATTGTACCGATGTAGTTATTTGTACCAGCAAATCCCTTGCAGTAGGAACTGCAAATCCTATCAACTGCGCATTTCCCGATCGACAGTCTACCAGTAGGTACTTTGGAGCAATGTCTGTAAGGATTGCTCGCTTGTTATTTTGTAGGACTAGGGTTGACAGCGTGAGAAATTATTTCTAGGGTCTGCAATTTCATGTTATCAATTAGGTGTTCAAATAAACGATATTACAGGTATATATTGTAAGTGTTCTTGCTTTTTTTTTTTCAAAAAAAAATCATTATGTATGTTGGAAACTTGGAAATATCGCTTTAAACACGGATAAATTATGTTAACTCATTAACATTGACTAATTTTACTAATAGACATAAATAACAGAAAAGTACTTATTTATTCTTACACATATCAGTACAACCGCCTAATAGAATCTGTTTTTATTACCCATAGCATAAAACCTCATAATATACGTCACGCGATACGGAAAGAGTTGGCAATTAACGAATAATGTGAACGCAGAATTTCCAACAAATCGCGTAACATTACTCATAATACCCTCTGAGAAAGGGTTACCATAAATCGCCTGTGGTGTTAAAACCCATGGTCGGTTAAATAATAAACATGCTTTCTGCTTAGCCAGGGGATTTATTCACCGGGGTATAGATAGGACGGGGTGAAGGTTCGACTCCCGCTGAGGATTCATGTTCGCGTGAGATATCGGTATCTGTCTTCTTCTTTATAGTTTCTGATATGCAATCGGTAATATAAATTGAGCATTCCGAGGGTCAAAGTTGTTAAAATTTTATCTTTTTTAAACATACGTGGCTACGTAGCGTAAGCTTAAGCTTAGTAAGTGTGACCCCAAAGCCGGCAAGGCTAGCTCGAAACGCGGGATTGAGAATAGTTTGACTAGTATTTTAGACATAGAAGAATGCAATGAATTTAAATTATTAGGCCTGACATTAGATACCCACCTCAATTGGAAGATCTATATTGACATACTTAAGAATAAACTTTCTAGGTTTACATACGCCCTTAGTATATTGAAAAGTAACACCGATTACAAAACCGCTCTGTCAGCGTATTACGCAAACGCCTTCTCTTGGTTCAACTATTCTATTGTACTGTGGGGAAATTGTGTAGACTTTAACGATATCTTTATTAAACAAAAAAAACTAATTAGAATAATAGCTAATATAAAACAAAGACAAAGCTGTAGACCTCACTTTAAAACTCTAAAAATATTGACCTTACCCTGTATATACATTATGCAAATGACCATATTCGTAAAAAAAAATAGACATTTATTTGTATCAAACTCAGAGCATTTTTCTAAATATAATAGACGAAATAAAGACAAACTTATTTTACCCCCTGACATGACAAAATTAAAATTAAAACATAACAAAGGTCCCTATTCAAAAATGATCGATATCTTCAATAAAATACCTGGCACCATTAAAGAACTTCAAAAAGATACGGTTTTCCGAAGTAAACTTAAAGAATACCTAATATCCAAAAGTTACTACTCTGTTGACGAATTCTTGAAGGATAAAATGTAATAAATTAATAACTAATTAACTTATGTACCAGTTATTATCACAAATATCCTATTCTATGAATCAATTGCTGCGCCCTTACAGGGTACATGTACTTATGTACTAACAATTAGCTAGCAACAAACTAACCTAGCATTATTATTACATGTACATATGCAATTAAATTAAATAAATAAATAAATAAATTTGCTTTATAATTTTCTCAAGTCTAATATGTCTTAGTTGTGGATTAAAGTTACTGTGACTTTCCATTCCACCAAAAGAATTAGTATTACGCGAGAAAGTTCGGTATGTATAACTTCGATACAGTTAAATTGTATTAAATCGCTTTTTATCTCTATCGTATCTACCCTTACATTGTAAGTAAGTTTACTTTGTAGATTAGATACATTGAGTGCTAAATATGTCCTTATAAATAGTGTATCAGCTCGTAGAACTAGAACACAAAGCAGACAAATCCATGCGGTCGCGGTCCATGAATATTCATTACCAAGAGTGGCGTATCTGGAGACTGGGACGGTTAAGCTTCGGGACTCGTTCTATAATCACCCCTATAAACATTCCCACTGCTGGAACATAGGGACTTCTTTCTTGGCGAGAAAGAGATTAGGTCTTAATTCACCTTGGCCAAGAGCGCGTTGGAAAATGACACAAGTCCTTCAGCTTTTTTAAAGTTTTCAAAACATGCAGTTTTCCTCTAGATGTTTGCCTTCATCGTTAGAATACATGGCTTGTTTATTTGCACACATATTTTATTTTTAAGAAAAAAAAACAGAGTTGCGTTTTTTTGAGCGTGATCTCATGACCTTAAGAATGAAAGTCGATTGTGCAAAAACTTATTTAGTAAGTAACTATGAACTAGCCAGCCAAATGGACAGGCAGATTTTTAGGTATAGTCTCAGTAGACTGCCAAAGGGATCAATTTGATCTCGGAAGAGGTCTATTTATTTAAAATGAAACGGATTGTCGCGAGTTTTAGCGACTGCTGGACTGTGTGAATTTCACGGCAGACTACATTGCTTTGAGAATTATACAGGAAGCAAATAGTTTGTTAAGGTTCAATGAATATAAATGCATTTATGGTTAGTAACTAGTTAATATTGTTTCGTAATTCTATTAAAAATACATACAAACTCCGTATGCATTCGGTTAACACAGTGTTTAATGTTTACTCAGTAAACTAAGTCAAACCGAGTTGTTTAGTTAGCGATACTGATTACGAAATTGAGTTCTCTGTTTCAATCTAAAGGTACTAGACGGTTATTATGATCTTATCATGGCATTCGAGATTTTGCTGCCTACTTTTTTTATTAATGACAAAATCCACAACTTTTCAGAAACAATATCTACCCGCACCGAATAAAAAAAAAAATTAAAATCAACGTAAATCGACGCATACGAAGCTGTGGCGTGCAGGTAGTTCTAATATATATATAAAGAAAAACACAAATAAACTTAATACTTTCATCATGTAAACACGGCGCTCTGATTCACACCAAAGCTAAAGTCCTATCCCGTTCAATTCTCACGGCCCACCGTACTTCAGAGCTCACATAAGACAACTTATCTTGTTAAATTGCTAATTCTATTAATTCAATTAGCTTACGCCGAGTCCATAAGCTTGTTAGTCCCAGCAGGTCGCAATAAAGAGCGAATAAACCACTTCTACGCAAGGGTCATCCGTTAAACCCTAGAATAGTAATGAGTGGCAGAGAATGGAGCTGATTTTGAATACAAATCAACGGCTATTCAGCATCGGGGAGTAAGTTATCTGTCTTTAGATCTAGATGTTGCTGTGTGGATTGGCCATTATTATATAAACGACCTCTCTGGCGTAGCGAGCGAAGATCTGCCTGCGACGCAGAAGGTTGCGGGTTCGATTCCCGCTTCGGAAAAAAAAATGTACGATCTGCAGATATTTGTTCCGGCGTCTGGGTGCTAATGTATAATAAAAATATCAACCTATGTAAGTATATTATATTAAGTATATCAGATTATCAAGCACCCGTAACAAAAGCTTTGAGCTTACCATGGGGCTAGACTAAAAAAATTATTAATAGAAACGATCTGTTGAGTCTATTTATTTTCTATAAGGTGTAAAGTTCTCATCGCACATAGTAGGCGAACCGCGCAGTTCATTTATTTTCTTCTAAGTATACTGAAAGTCACTATTGGAAAGAGCAGGCCAATTTCTGCTTAAATACACAGACCTTGTTCAATTATTTGCTCGACGGAACAGAAACTCGGGTATTGTTAAAATGCTAGTTATTACAATGCCGTTAGGCGTTGTTGTTAGCGTAATGGTTACAATATAGTAGTTTTTAGAATATTTTCGGTTAATATATTATTTTATAGTTAGGTTATTCTAAGAACTCTAAGAATCTCTTACAAGAGAGCCTTGATTCACCACGCTGGCCAAGTGCGGGTTGGTGAATGACAAAATTCAAACTTACCCAAGCTTAAACATTTCAAAATTCTCAGAACATACCGGTTTCCTCAAGATGTTTGCAAACCAGTGTTTTTAAAGCACACATCATTTTTCAATAACTTTAATAATGGTTTGAGCCCACATCCTTCGGAAGTCGAGTCGAGTGCGCTCCCAATTAGCCAACACGGCTTCGGTCGAAGTAATTTCGATTTATGGAAATAAATCACATAAATCTTACCTTCTGAAACTCCGTGAGTCCGAAATACGCCATTGCTGCCAGGTTCCTCTTCGCAGAGGCGAGCAGAACTCTGTCGGTATCTGCGCTGCGATGCCGCAGGGTTCCGTTGTAGCAGCCGACCAGCGCCAGGTCCGCGAGCATCCTCGTCTGCCGGTTGTTGGCCAGGTTCCAGGGACAGCCGGTGAACTCCCAATTAGCCAACGGCTTCGATCGAAGTAATTCCGATATATGGAAATAAATGCCATAAATCTTACCTTCTGAAACTCCGTGAGTCCAAAATACGCCATAGCTGCCAGGTTCCTCTTCGCAGAGGCGAGCAGAACTCTGTCCGTGTCAGCGCTGCGATGCCGCAGGGTTCCGTTGTAGCAGCCGACCAGCGCCAGGTCCGCCAGCATCCTGGTCTGCCGGTTGTTGGCCAGGTTCCAGGGGCAGCCGGTGAACTCGTCCAGGGTCACGCCGCGCCAGGTCTCACCGCTGTAGCACGCCGGGACCTCTGCCCCTGTGGAAAGACAACATAAAATGGTTTATCTAATTGAAAATTACTGTAATTGGTTTTTAAGAAATCGTGTTTGTTACTCTACTAAATAAATAATAATCTAATACAAATACAGTCCTCCATTCTGCAGTTTTTCTTTCAATCCTCAGGCTGTCTGGAAGCAATTGCTTTAAGCAATAAGAGCGCCCACTATTGTAGTTTTTAAGTTCATCGTTATGTAAATAAAGCAAAGCAAAATAAATTATTACATAATCAGATAAAAAATAACGCAATCGGAATATATCAAAGGTCAAAATCAGTTCCTAGAGAAACTTCACCCGGTTTCAACAACATGATGTTTGTGTTTCCATAAACAAAAACAATAGCTTTCATGGAAATGATGTGCTAATCTCTATGCAGGCAGAAATGCGCATTGGCTTATTATGTAAAATACTAATGCAAATAATTTATGCGCACATCGTTACTTGGAAATTAGTTGTCACCAATAATAACAAGAAAGGAAAACAATAAAATAATGAGAAAGGAATCAGTGATATAGTGCAATGTAATTAACAAAAAATAATAGGTTTATTGTAATTTTGTATGTTCTATTGTAATATTTGGTTTAATTTCGGTAGAAGTATAAAACTAGATCTGTCTGCAGGAAACACGAAGAACGAAAAGCTTTGTTCCTGTCTGAGTGTTGAATGAGCAATTTGTTTTTCAACCAAAACTCGACGAAACCCAAGCTAAACTGTTTATGGAATAACCTCACAGCTTAAGTCAAGTCAAAGCTGAATGCAAAATGGCTCGATGGTAAAATCCAGAGAAGGGAAACAAGAACGGTCATATCGCTTGCCATGTAAAATCACGATTGAACGGACAGGCAGCTAGACCATAGAGGTTATTCAAGCATCGCCCATAAAAGAACAATAGCCAGTGCAGTAGCGGATAAGCACACTCCTTGATACATTGTTGCGCTAACGTCAACCCACAACGGTTGAGGCTGCCTTGCGTGCAGTTAAACTACCTTTATCATCGACAAACTGACAGGAATATAGGCGATATCCTGAACTTGATAAAACATAGACACGATTGTATTATATTGGAGTCGTTTTCAAGCATTTCAGTATATTTAAAGAGTAACTCGCACGGAGAATATTTCAAAAAGTTCATGTTGAGATTATTAAAATAAGGTGTATTTTCTAAGTTACCTACTCTTTACGTTATACTATTTTATATATCCCCCAGGTTTGTCCAAATATGGACGTTATTTACTCGTAATAAATAGACGTTGATTATACAACCAAAACGCACTTTCACAATTATACGTAAAATAGCTACATAATTTGAAACGATTAGCCATATTTTAAATTGAGTAAGTATAAGTCCCAAGAAACTAAATCGGTAACACGAGCGGCACGCGAGCCCAACTTGTTTGTAATTTATAATTTGATGTTATAGTTAGTTATGCGCATTAACACAGCACAAATAACATGAAAACAGTAAAGCTACTTCCATGTGCTCAGTGGATCTCTTTTACTTTTAATCACAAAGTAATTCTGCAGGATATATCAAATCTATACTTAATATTATAATACTTATCTATACTAATATTACAAAGCTAAAGAGTTTGATTGTTTGTTTGTTTGTTTGAACGCGCTAATCTCAGGAATCGCTGGTCCGATTTACAAAATTGTTTCAGTGTTGGATAGCCCGTTTATCGGGGAAGGTTATATTTTGTTATAATCATACTAGTTAAAAAATGCAAATAGGAAACTTAACAGATAAATAAATAATTAAAACAAGATAAACATTTATTCGCTAATGGTATCACGAAATATTTTGTGTATCGTTGTTAGAAATACGTATCCCATAACGCCCACCAAATTCAACCGTGAGCCGAAAAATAATAATTCACGTGCTTATTTTTTTTAAGGAACCAAACCACGGAAGCCCGCAGTCCTTCAAACAAACATCCCAGGTATTTGTCAAAGTGTATATAGATTGTGTTTCCGCTGTGATGCGTTGGAAACGGACGAAGTCACGCATGTTCTGTATCTCTACCATGAGTTCTAGCAATCAACACTCGCTAGCGACTGCAGTTAAAAAAAATATGAAAACTTTAACAGCGCCTCCAGCGGATAGTCGGGTACTAAAATGTTCATTCAAAAAGCTAATTGTACAGACTGCGTATTTAGACTGCGCGCCGCCACTGAAGTCCGTTAGACGTGGCATTAACGGTTCTAATACTGTAGTTCCTGTATTAACTGTAAGACTTGAAAGGTGGCGCCGGCTCTACGTAACCGCTGTAGTAACGTCAGGCGATTTAACTATGACAATGACAACACATGGTAAAGGCACTGTTTGCTTTCTCCGGGACACGCCAGTCGATGTCACTTCACGTGTCTCCAGAGTTTTTCAACACAAACACGACTGTTTTTGCGCGTATATTTATTTTGGTTTATTTTCTAAATATCTTTCTCGACAAAAATGTAATGACCAAAAACTGGGGGAAGTCTTTGTCCATAATGAGACTCGGCTTGCAGTTACAGTATAAAGACAATGCTTATTCATGTACTGTATGTACCTTTGTTCTTATTTTACACGAGCATGCTGCTTGCGGCTAATATTGGCGTTTTTTAGCGGTATAAAGTAGCCTTTGTGTTATTGTGATGTATCCCTATTATTCTAAAGTTTCGTTTAAATATATTCAATTACTTATGCGACTTATCAAACCGCACAAAGTGTTTATAATACAACTCATCAAAACGGCGTCATAAAAAATTACAATAATGAATCATAATATAGATTTAATTAGTTTTTAAAACAAATCGAGTATAATTTATCTTAGTCATAGACAAAGCGACGCAACTGAAAGTCACAAGCGTGACCCGATATTTATTAGGGCTTCCTTATTCACTTTTTGTGATAGACACATGCCTGTAATCCTTTGCCTAGAGTCGGGTAAAAGAAAGGTCCCTTTTCGACTTTCATCCCGTTTCCAGGAAGCTTATAAGCTTAAAAGTTATTGGGGGATTAGTATACGGTTAGGTGTGTGCAAATACCAGTCGACTTCCCGGGATCAAAGTGTGTATCTAGCCATGTGGAATAGCCAGGAATGTATCTTTACACCTTGCATGGCACTTCATCTCTTGCCGTACTCGAAACACGAAATGGAGCGTAGAACCATAGACTACAAAACCCTACTACATCGACTGGCTTTTGATTTACACATTTTAATTTTGTCTTAAAAATAATTTACATTTTATATTTAAACGTAGCTCATACTTTAACTGTTTTAATTAAAACAATATAAAGATTTTGAGATATAAGCTTTCGCGTGTATAAGGAGTATAATGAACAAGAGACATATATAAAAAGACACAAATCATATCCACAACTTCACATTCATAACGAATGACAGGACAAAAGTTTTCGACTGTTTATTTACCCAAGTGCCATTTAATTAACTCATCTGTCGGCGGTCTAATTACAGTTGTTACGTGTTATGACGACGTGGCACGACATACCGAGTTCCCTGAACTTTAAAGTATTGTTTTAAGTTCTCTCATGCATCATCATCATTTGTTCGGCCGTAGGAAGGTCATTGCTGGCTCAGCGTCTATCTACTAGTATTATAGGAGGAGGGTTTGGTTTGGGTTACGTAGAATAACGAAGTGTCATAGATTAGCCGCTGAAGCGGCAGCGGGCAGGTAATCAATGGGGCAGAGAAGAACTCGAATGGAGACTGCAGATCGGTAAGCGCAGCAAGAGTTTTACAGTCTGAGTCCGAAAAAGGCTTCTTTAAAAAAAAAATTACAATAAACAAATATTAATACCTACATCTTTAAAATAATAGTTAACACAAGTCAAACGCTAGTGGTATTCTTATTTCCTGCACAATATTCCGTGCAATTTTATTGTTTTAAACCGGAGAAAGGACATTTTAATATGTTTATGCTTGAAACTCGAGGCTAGCCGTTTTATTAGCTTTTAACGGAGTATGGAAAGCAGACACTGCAAGCGATGTTTTTTATTTAATAATGTTAAGTTAATATAATATAATAAAAGCGACAGAACATATTAATGAAGTGTAAGCTTATAAAGTAAGTACATACGATGTGTATCGAAACCACACTAAAGTATAATTTCAATCGGGGAAATTAACATTAAAAACAACAGAAATCATAGCATTTATCTGAAAAACTATTAACTATTCTATCTATTAACTTAACCTTCTCAACGTTCCTTCTAAAAGTTTACAAACTTTTCCAAGAGCTCCAAGTAGGTTACTTTTTGTCACTCTCATTTAGACCATTTAGCAAATCCCCACCCATTTCCTTTTTATACGTGCTGTAGTTTCATTCGCACAATTCGAGGTTAGCACTTTCTTTTAAGCAGCCCACTGGGAAATCTATTGGAGACTTTTCATCCTTGTTTGCAGTTTTTGCGGAAGGGCTTAGAAAAGGTAATATAAGTTCACAGGTTTCATTTACCTGACTCTCAATACCCATGGCATTTTACTTAAAAACATTTGGCAACTTTGCCCAAAACGATAAGTTAGCGAATACCGTTTATAAAGATGGGTCTGTTTATTTGAGTTTGAGAGGTAGGTCAAAACGAAGTTACACTACAGAAATTAAAGTTTTATTTTTAGACTAACTGGCATTAAAAAGGCCCTTGAGTATTAAAGGATTTATCTGCGGGAAAAAGTTATTTATCGAATAACGCGTTGCAACGGATTTTGATGTGGTTTTGCAAATAGGTAGAGTGATTCAAAAGGTAGTTTTATAAGTATAATTAAGTACCCAAAGCCAAAGCTAGGGCGAGTCACTAGTTGTTTTATACTATGTAGTTACTTACCAGTAGCAGTTCGCCCTTGACACCAATGCCGAGATCCTTTCCACGTGGCACCTCTCTTCACGTGCTTGTACTCGGAAAGGTACCTGCAAATACAACATTTCTTGAATCAAACAATGCGACGGAAATCGGATAACTTTTGATGACAATGGCGTTTATGGCGTATTTCAACGGAATCCGGCAATGATATAATTTATTCAAAAATTTTTTACTTATTTCAGTTAAATGGTTTAGCAGTGAAGTGCGCGTGAACAGAAATGAACACCTCAGGGCGTCGCTGATGAAGACTCCTCCTGATTTGAAGTTGAAACGTCAACTCCAATACAGATACCTACATTTATCAGTAATTTCCGTTGTAGTTAATTGAATACAGTTAAAAGAACATTTTAATGATACTGTTTACGTATGTCTAAAAATAAATATAGCCTACTATCTAATACATTATAATTTACATATGCGCTGGTTCTTAATAATATAATATTTTTCAATAAATAAGAGATATTATTGTAACCGTTCAGTACTTTTTGCGTGAATGTGTAGGTAACTAACATACATCAAAACACTATCCTCTCAACCATCAATTTGTTTCCTCTCACTCGTTTGTTCTCTTGCACGTGGCTCGAGTACTATGAATTTGTAAGGTATTTGTCGGATTATTTTTCACAGCGTTCCCGGATGCTGGCACACAGGTAATACCTACTGACACACACTTAGGGGCCATTTACACGGAGTGAGTTTTTCGAAACGCGCTGGGATATGCAAATATGGACGTTTGCCTGCTTGCATTCTCTCATGAATAGTTAAAATCATACGTTTTATCCGTAGAGCGATTACGTCTTTATTTACGTATGGGCTACATAGTAAATTATAATTTGTATTCAGTCTTTTAAACTAATAGTATATAGTTATAGCACGCTCGCCACATAGCTTCGGCGTTGTCGCCACACGGTGGTACGTAATGGTCAATGATAGTGTTTAAAACAATCACCAGAGCAGGCAGCAGCCTAGCAGCGTCGTTATTTGGACTGTCTGAACCTCTGAACCAACTTATATTATACCAACTTATACCAAATACACCTAGCCCAATAATGTTTTATATGAGAAAGACCCGTGTCTAGTTGTTTTGCATTATATGGATTGTTAACTGATGATAATAACCTTTTTTCAACTAAACAGAAGACCTCTTTGAAGCGTTCTTCTTTCTCTGTGAAGCATACAAACAAAAGCTAACACGCCTAAAAGTATACATAAAAATATCTTTTAAACAATGGCCATTATTGTTCCCCGATTAGATAGCTGTTCCTACCCAGATTATAGGGTCTTGTATTTCTAAGATAAGTATTACGTACTCGTAGAAACAAGAGGAAATTTGTGAACAAAGCTTTGAACTAAGGCTTTCTTTGGTATAATTTGTGGGAAAGGTATTTGATTACTTTCACTGGAAAGGATTAGGAATATCATATTTTTTACTTTCCCCTTAATTTACAGAAGCCTACAGGATTAATCAGGCAAAGTACGCTCGCGATCGCGACAGTTATTATGGCTCGTAGGATTTATTAGATACTGTTTTATGAGTTTATTCCGCATTTTCGCATACCGTGTAGTGCCGGTGAAGGAATAGTACTCATAAGCAAATAACTCATACTCATAACTCCTATTACATAAGTTCCCACAGCTGGGACAGAGACTTCTCCCTGGACGAGAGAGTTTAGGCCATATATCACCACGCTGGCCAAGTGCGGGTTGGTGAACGCAAAGAACGTCTTTCGGAATGCAATATTTGCTTTAGGCGTAGCCAACTACTACTTAAACATACATCATATCCATAAAATTAATAATTAATCTCGTATAAGATTAAATAATATCGGTTATTCTGTAAGTTAAAAAAAATACACGGAAAAAATATGAATGTATAATGCTTAGTGTAAAGGGGAAACACAATTTTCTAATACAAATAAATGATAATTTTCTCTCGATCGAGCTTGTATAAAACTGACACCCTGATGAATAAAAATGAAATTATTACGTAATCGTACAAAATCTTGC
Source organism: Chloroclystis v-ata (assembly GCA_963691955.1). Classification (NCBI taxonomy): domain Eukaryota; kingdom Metazoa; phylum Arthropoda; class Insecta; order Lepidoptera; family Geometridae; genus Chloroclystis; species Chloroclystis v-ata. The sequence continues at coordinate 13,771,082 of OY829905.1, forward strand.
TAGTGTTGAATAACAATAACGCCACTCAACCAAAAACATAATTTAAATCAATCTATGATTTATTTTTACATACAGATTTAGTTTCACCGGCGAATATATTTTAACATAATGTGGCACGACAGATTGATAGCGCTCCACTATAATAAATTACAGTAATAGGTAAATAATTACACGGTTGACTTCCAAGGCATTCTAAATTTAAAACATTTTAAACAAGTTTGAGTAACGTGAGCTCTATGAATCACAAATGCCACATGTAATGCGACACCGTGTAAACATACTGACACTTAGTTGTTTCTGTGAGAACCGGCATCTTTAGGCATCCCCCATATGATTTAAGGTTGATGACATTACAAATTGTTCTCCTAATACATCATTATCATCACTTTAGCCATTTTGCAGAGTTTCATACATTTATATTTTCATATATAGCCCGTTCAATTTCCATGTTTGCCTTTCCTGCGCTACTGCGACTACATATTTTAGCCAAAAACCCCCAAATCGGACTAGCCGTTCTTGAGTTATAAAATTACAACTAAAATTAGCATTATGACTATAGTTATTTAAGAAACAATTCGAACTGTAAAATTGAGTTTCAGTTAAACTTAAACTTGTTACGAAGTCGAGATAAAAGTCGGGAACAATGCTATTATATTTGTATCGGTACAAGATATGTTATAATATTGATTATTTATCAGAAACTATCTCAAAGCAATCATAGTCGAAATTGTAATAGTATTTAGAAACATTTCTGCTAATTGGATTAGTTGGGCAAACGAACATGTCTTTGTTTTAACTAATCTAATTAAAAAGCTAGGAGCTGCTTAGTTGTCACGGGCGCTATAGCCAACAACAGTTGTTATATAAGATAAGATTATTAGTCTAACTTCAGTTTATGTTAGGAATCATGTCGTTACTAACATAATAAAGTAAACAATACCGTAACGATTAGTTGGTAGATCATCATAACACCCCTATACTGTTCCCACTACTGGGACACAGGGACTTCTCTCTTGACGAGAGAGATTAGGCCTTAATTCACCACGCTGGCCAAGTGCGGGTTGGTGAATGACACATGTCCTTCAAACTTTTTTCAAAGTTCTCAGAACATGCCGGTTTCCTCACGATGTTTGCCTTCACCGTTAGAGCACGTGTTTATAAATCACACATAATTTTCCAAGAAGAAAAATCAGAGGTGCGCGGCGGGGTTTGAACCCACGACCTTCGGAATGAAAGTCGAGTGTGCTCCCACTTAGCCAACACGGCTCAGTTGGTAGATAATAAATAAATATTGCTGGACAATTCACACAGCAAGCTAGAAACGTAACACGAACTAGTACCCGTTCGTGTTACGCGATAATCTGATAAACTTTATAGAATAAACATACATACGTAGGTATTTTTATAATGCTTTGGAATTAAACCCGCCTTTTGTAACAGAGTTTTATCTGTGCAAAAATGTTTACAAATACAAAATAACGACCCTACTGTATCGCGCAAAGGTGTAAAACACAGAAACTGCAAGCCGTTAAGTTTATCTTAGTCTAAGCGCAATAAAATACGTTTTTCCATTTGGGAGCCCGCATATCCAAGCCGTCTCTCATTTGGAATCGGACACGAAATAGGGGCAGCTCACTTTACTAGTTATCGCGAGAGGGCACGCGTAGGGAATTTATTATTTACAAAAAAATATCCAATTTCATACTTTCCGAGAGAATGGTCAAGAATTTCGGGCTCGAATTTACATCTTCATTTTACTGAAAACATCATTCGGAAGTTCCTTTACGTAATAACCAGAGGGTATTCTGCAGAATCAATTAGCTTTGACGGAGTTCCGGCCAATTATTTCAGCTCATGCCAAAGTAAACGTGTCTTGGAACCTTGGTCAATTTAGTTTGTAAAATAACAAATAAATAAATAAATAATTGTAGTATGTACACATGTGCATATTTATTATCGATGTTAATTATTTCAAAGATTGACTATCAACAAAATTATTAAAGTTAAGATAAGCTTAAAATACATATTGCAAAAATACATACAATTTTCCTTTAACATAACAAATTTGTATATTAATGAAGTATTACTGGCTAGCTAGTTATAGCTTTATGTTTTAGTTACGTTTATATCAGTGATGTTTTAGCCGTTGGGTTTCCATATAAAATAAAATTAAGTAAAAATATCACAAATTTCTCCGAGCAAAGCAACAGAATAGAGAGGAATAGACTCAAACAAAAATCAAATGCATTTATCAAGTATCAACTTGCGAAAAAAAATCGTTCTTTCATCATGGGTTATCGAGTCTCAGATCTTCAAACGTGTGGAGACTTAGCAAAGTTTTTACCTAGCGACAGGCTCTCTCAGCAGTGTGATGTAGAAGTATCTGCGGTGCACGGCGGAGCCCTCATGCCGGTCCAGCTCCCCGCCCACGCAGGCAGTCAGCTCCGTGAAGTCCGCGTGCAGACCACACCTGAAACAAACGTGACTTTAGTTCTGAGGACGATACCACCAAATTATGTAAACAAAGCTATACCTCCCAAAATGAGGAATCATTGAAAAATATGATAATGACAGGAGATAGAGAAGCCTGGCGATATAATGATGTCCACTTCGGGTCGTTGCGCCGCAACAGTAAGTAGAACGATTGAATAATAAATAGAATATTTTAAAGTATACAAAAGAAGTGGTCTGTAGTTTCTCAACATAGATTGATGTTAATGATAAAATACTGTTAAATTCCGAGGATTGGAAAGTAATGTCGTGAGTTTGTATGCAGCCTGCGAACGTAACGGCCCATCGCTAAATTGCTGAAAAAGACAGATTATTGGACGGTACATCTTCGCAGAAAACCCTTTTCCATGAATATAAAGCGTTTTGTAAATCGATGTATCGAACATAGAACAGGTCCATCTTGGAACACGATTTAGTTACGGGAATATTGGGTATTTAAGCAATAACGATTAAGAAAAAGTCCTTAAACGAATTGTGTAACTCCATTCAGAGGTTACACATAAATCCATGAGCGTGTCATTTTTATCGTGGGCCCGATCGAGTTCTGGCAAACGAAGCTCGAACGAGCTTTCATTTTAAATTCGAGCCGATCCAGAGCCCTTGTTTATGCAGGTGCGTCGTCGGTCCGTTCAATTTTCGAAGGAAAACAAACAGCTTTGTGTTTCAAAAGAATTGTATTACAGCCACAAAGCAATCCTCGAGTGGCACTCGACTATTTTTCTTAAATTGTCGATAAAGTTTTCATTGAACGAGCAGAGTAAGCAGGAGTTTCGACATTGTAGAAAATAAATCTCCAGCGAGACAGAATACACAATGTTCATTGTTCATGGAAGACATCTATGGATGAAGCGAAGCATGAAGTAACAGATAGGTTTGCCGCTCATCCATTCACGACATAATCCGTATGTTTGCGTTAATGCTCTTAAAATCCTGATGTCTCGTCTTGATTGCAAATTTGTATTCATGACATGCGCAATGTATTAACCGGTGTTACGAGTCTATCAGAGCATAAATTACTGGGATTAATAACAACAATATCGGGGTATACCGTGTTGGCACGCCGCCGCTCGCCGTGCGATATTGGATGTCTAATCGATATTAGCCAGTGCTGCATCTACTTGTAATTGACATTTAAACGATCCTATTCGTATGCGCAGATAATGACTTCGATATGCCGATAGTCACCGCTGCCATGCAAACAGTGCACTACAAAGCGGACATTATCTTTATTACTTTGATAACTTTATCAACATAGCAAATTGGAAATATTTCTGCATTTGTGTACTGATTAACTCCAACATAAAAATGATTTGGATTAATTAAAATAAAGGTAAAATATTTTTATAACTAGTTTTAAAAGCACAAAGCGTTTTGTTTGTCTCCAAGGGTAATATTGACCTCGCAACCACCCACTAAGTAGACAACTTTGCTCATAAACGGTGAGTAGCCTTTGAATACAAGATGTATTCATGCACTGTAATACCCAGAGTGGATGACATTAAAACAGGACAAAACTAGTTTGTAAGTCACTTCTTAATCATTTTTATTTAAAGCAATGTAGCCAGCAGACTGCACGGCGGCGGAGGCGTGTTTTATAGCAAACGTGCGTTTCATCTAGATACGCTTTATCGCAAGCGCAACTGGCATACCGCCTAAACGCTTCGCGACCAATTACAATTCGTTAGGTGCAATTAATATCTACGTTATTTCAAACCACAGTACGCTGCTGTTGCTGATAATCAATTTTTTTCTATATTTTTCATTTCATTTGAATTAATCTATTTCCATAAAAGACGCAAATGCAAATTTTATGATAATGGTCGCCGTTATAGCACGAAAAAGCGATTTAATGTTTTTTAATTTCGTAAAACAAATTGATCACGCCTTGTTTGGTCCGATCTGGTGAATGGAATTACTGTTATCGTTTAGAATTTAATATTTTTCATATAAAAATGAGAGGTTTCACGACTTGTCGTTCGTTTCTAGAGGAAACGTTTATGACTATTTTGGTCGTCAAACGTTAATTCAATCAACCTTATCCGGAAATTATAGAATATAGCTTGGAGACAAGTCGGTTTTATTGAGTTTATAATGAGATTTGATAATATATTGTGAATGTACAAACAGTTCATATAAGCTGGTTGTTGTCGGCAAATGCTCTCAACTGACACTCATTAGCGAGTAGTAGGTACAAGTATTGCAACAATAACAAGTTAGCAGTGCACCCGGCGTTCTTGTAGAACGTGTCTGTGCTACCATGGTGAGTCTCTGACATTGACAGTCAATGAGAATTTGAACTCTATGCGTGTAGATATAAAGAAACAAGGGGCTACCCTCAAGTGTTTGCCAAAAGCGCAATATCCAGCCGATGAGTATCGTGGATTGGCAGCAAGCCACTTCCCTGTGCAGTCGGGACGAGCGACACCACGTAACGAGCCGCGCGCTCTCATGCTCTCCACCGTTCATTCACCGAGGACCACGACGCATACACTAAATTGGCGAACATTAATAAACGACATTGTCATCCGTTGAAAGAATTACGAGCAATACGATCATGTTCATGCCAACATCAGAAACCGGACGCCGACGGGCACCAATAACTATACGGTCCGTTCCAACGCCCATTAAATCCATTGAATATAACTTAAGCGCCAGGGAGCCCGAGAATTAAATATCGTTAACTGACCCTTGATTTAGCATATTTAATTACATTAACTACACTGATTATTTGTAGACGAGCCGTATCGAATTAAATGCGGGTGTCCGGTATATGATGGCAAGTTAATATCCAAACCGTAAAAGAGTCTCCACTTCCCGCATTAAGGGAAATTAAACGAGCGCGATCATTATCAATCGTACAAAAACTCGGTCCCAATGATCGATCGCCGGTACCGTCGGAATGTACGATGGAAAATATCACTATCAATTTGTTCTGAGGTTTCTTCACAGAATATTCGGGTAACGTTCCGAACGTCTTACTTTGTTGACGCGGCTATTATAAAAGTGACACGCTAGTAAAGCCTTGGCAGGTGTCGGGATTATTATTCTACTGTCATACTCTATTAGGGAGAATTCGGGCCGGGCGTGGGCCCATTAAGTTTATGACTTTTACAATTACCTAGCAAATGGTATCTGAGATGAGGTGTCGTCACTGTGCCCATTAAGCTGGCATCGACCCGCAGTGGCTAGGCTTGCCAATTAGGTTTTCAGCGTTTCATTCGCAGTTAGGTTACGTCTGCAGCTCTGCGGCGTGCACTAAAGGCTAATGAGATTTGATTCTGTAAGACAAAGCTGGAGCTTGCCGCGAGCGCTACAGGCTTACGGCACTTTTTTTCCATTTTCCCCGTGCGTACTAGATTGTGGGGCTACGAACGAGGTTTTCTTTCTCTTTGTTCTCTGAAGTAAGAATATTATGTCAACGCATGCTTTTGTAACGGACTTTTCAGGTGAAATAGTGTTATTATGCCGACTTGAGGATGAGAGTGTTACATTATTTAATATTCATATTCATTTATTTCAACTTTTGGAAACACAAGTACACTGAGTCACGTCACACAATATTATAAAATAATTTCTTTTTAAAAGCTTAATACGTTTTTAAAATTATTATTGAAAAGTTCCAATATAACAAAACTGAAAACGGAAAATTACTCAGAATTATAATACAGAAAGCACTCGTCTCGGAGATTAAAAAGATTCACGATCGTTCTATAAACATTGGTCCCTTATATTAACGAATTGAATTAGGGGGGTTTTGGATGGCTATCGGTTCCATCATCGTTGGATTTGTTGGGTATAATCTTATTATCTACGGCACAGATTTTTTTTGTTTGTTTACTCTTGTAAAGTTATATAACCAGATATTTTGGTCGCAGGGTCACATTTATATCACCCATCACTCGCTAAAATCATGTACCTATATATAAAAGTTCAGTACAATCTGGATACATAAATATGATTGCCGAACTCCAAATGGAGAACAGTTAATAAATTGTTATACGAATATAGGGGAAACTAAACAATTATTGAAAAAACAGTAAATTTTAATTATTAAATATATACAAAAATGTTATATTCAACATTTGTTAAATAGTTTGGCTATCAAATAAACCTAACAACAGAGCCCCGAATAGCTCTCATCCAAATTAAATTTGGGTCTAAAACCGAAGGCATAGTAAAGGGGTTGATTGGTAGACCGTCTCAAATATTCATCAGATATTGATTCTACCGTCTCAGAACAATGGTGCATAGAACTTGTATAAGGCATTCCACGTTTGCCTGTAAAGTTTCAACTACCGTTTGTACGGTAGCAACATTTTACTGTTCAAACATCAAAGTGAAAAACGCTATACGATTTGTCTGGAATGTTATATTTTGTAAGGATAAAGAATGACACTTGAAGTAGCTATCTGCGCTCTTACTACGTCGACATTACGAGCCGAACCACAGCACCGCTTTTTTAAATTTATTCAAAATCGATCATTTAGGTTTTACTGGTGTTAAATTATGTTTAATACTAACATAACGGTATCGTAAGTAACTATTTAATATTTTAACATAAAAAAGTATTTATTGTGAGATTACAACCTTCGAAGATATGTGAAACTCTTCATTGGTTTGTCGCGACGTGAAAATGCGACTTTTTTAGTGTATTTTAAAATCATCAGCGGGCTCTCGTAATTTTTTTCACATCTCAAGTTTTCAGTTTTCAAACTACATATTCAATAGCATTATGTTTATCTTATATCGTATTCTGAACCCTTCCGCTAAACAATAAATCAAAACAGAATAAACTGATATCCAATCCAATACACATTATCGTACATTGGATAATAACAGGTGAGCAACAGTTTGATCGATTGGTAACAAACAAACATGTAACAAGTTCGAAAGCAAACATTACAAAGCTAATGTCGTGTTTACCACTGAAAGGTCAACTAAAAGTTTTGTTCACATTTACGTTAAATTACATTAAGCTCCAACACAGAACTTTGAATAACAGGGGACAAACACATTAGGGAGATTAATACAGGTAATCTGTAGTCACTGATAAAACAGTGATGTAAAATGAAGAAACATGACTGTACTATTTAAGCCAAGGCACCTTGATTGGTGTGGTAGCGATGATGATCATGCGAAAACTGAGATTTTTTATCGCCTTCAAAAATGTAAAAAGTTCTCCCAGTGCCTCAGAAAGTTCTCAAGTTGACTGTAATTTTAAAGCTTTTTATAATTTCGATGATTTTTATTTTCTAGTCCTTTCATTTTGGTCCCACCATATTATGGTCTAGCTCTGCATTAACATAAACCATGTTAAATTCTTAAAATAAGTTTAGTTTAAAGTCGGTTTTTGTTGTAAAAAATATTTATAATCTTCTTATACCAACGCCAATTATAATATGACACGCGATGTTTCTCTTCACCGCCAACCAGATTATATAATAAAAATGCAACCACAACTTGAATAATATAGTGATTAGGAAAATAATGTTACGGAAAAAACAAGTCCGTCTGACAGCGTGATACGTAGCGTGCTATCATTATCCAAGACGATAGCTTTATTCCTGCGTTCATTAATTGTAATGAGAACATTTCCATGCAGATTCTGTTAGTGATTATGAGATATGTCTCGGATCGAGGCACTGGGGTATAATTTATTACCTGTAAAGGACTCTGCCGGACCCCAGCCGTATCTGCATAGGAACAAAATTACATGTCTTTCCGACCCTTTTTCCTTTTAATGAAAATGCTCGTAATCCGTATTATAACCTACTTAGGTCCGTAATTGTCAACCCGTTTCTGGTTTTACTGTTTGAAGAGAGAATTCAGTGGACGAATAAATCTGAAGGCAATGTGCTTGGCTAACGTGTAGGATTTTAACGGTCCATTAGGTGTGAGTTCTTTTTTGAGAACCTGTCTTTCAGCGGCATAATTTTGAACGAAACCACATCATAGAATTCTTGTAACAGAAGAACAAAGGATATGTCATTCGGGTTTATTTTGATTTCTTACAGAAAAAGTGCAGCTAATTAGTTGTCCATTATGTTATTTTCGAATGATTTGTTTTCCAAATTGTCGAAACTTTTAAAATTTTAAACAATCGACAAGGTTCATACATATATACGTCAACCTTTTTCAGAAACAGATTTACACACATTTCACATAAACAGATTTTATTTTACATTAGATAGATACATCTGAGTCAAATTGTGGCCAGCCATCAAACCAACTGAAACAAAGGATTACGAGCAAATATCAAAGGGGCAGTGGAATAGAAAGGGCCTTTGAACAGCATTGTGCGTTATTGTCATTATTTACTGAATAGAGTCATCATCCCGTCCGATAAGAAGTATCAGTCGGAAACGTTTCAGAATAATCCGGTATGATCCGGCTTATCCGGACAAGTTGGTCGACGCCTGCGGGCGAAGACGAGGCGTGCCTACTTTGTCGAGAGCCCCCAACAAACACCCGACAAAATACTATTGTCGCACGATAAACAGATAAAATATACTCAACTCAATACACCCGCTCGGTTAATACCTTATTACTCATAATAACTCTTTTAACGGGCGGAAAATTTCAGCGCCATTAAAATAATTCGGTTTAACTTTTCGCTCGGATGCCGTAGATTTTATGATGGAAGTATAAAAGTGGAAAAATGTAAGTACAAATGAGTTGCCGTTCTAAAATGAACTGTGGTTGCAAACTTTTCGTTCCGGCGAAATGTATTAAACAACTTTGTGGCCCAGTTAAATGAGTCTGCTTGTAAAAAACGTAAACCTTATTATCTGTGGAGTTACGCATACCTGTCGATGGAGGTGAACGAAAATATCACGTTGTGGCGTGCGCGAGTATTTCTGGACTCATTCGTCACCGCGTCTTTAATGCATCCACTTTGTTCAAACTGCTTTTTCAGACGAACGACCGAAACAATCTTTAACATAATCACACTTCATTAGTGTTACACTTATAACCCGTTTAATATTCTCGGGCAATGGTTTCTATATCTGATAAACAATGCTTGCTTTGGAAAGTACCTATACGGTTGATAATAATGATAAGTGATTATGATCCGTAGTTACTGATAAGAAGTTAATTTCTATAAGGATAGTAAACTGAAGCTCATTTCGAACGATATATAAATGAAGTTGATTCACAAAGATCAAGCTAAACGTATGTACGAAAAATTTTTGCTGGACTATTTCTGTCGCATTCATGCGATGCCGCGCGTAGTGCAACGTAACGCCTCGCGTGACTGCCGGTGCTTCCAACACAATAGGACAATTATGTAGTCCACCACAGTTACATAACATAAAGGTCGGGTATCCTTTTTATAATGTTTTCATTTGCACGTTAATGCTCGATGGATCAACACATAGATAGGACGGTATTAAAATTAAGCGTGTATTGTGATGATCGTCACGCAATGCATTACGCTGAAACGTTTAACGCCAACACTTATTTTCATTACGATATTACAATTGGTCATATAACCAGTACTTTTTATAATTGTAGTGAACAAGATAAGTGTTCATTGGAAAGTTATTCATGAGATGTAGGGTATGCGAGGCGATAATTTGTAAGTGCGGTTTACTATGAAACATTTATATGCAATGATCGAACCATTCTACCAAGAAAGACGTCTTTTTTTTCGACATCCTCAGTCATGTTAAGTTGTGAGAATGTCGGAGAAAAAAATGTTGATGTTGCGATGCAAGTGCGAGTTGAATTTTGATCGAATGTAATCGGTCGGATCCAGCGTTCCGATGTCGGCTCGACCGCGCCCGATCGGCAAACGAAACCACCATCACACATTCTCTCAGACACTACATAAATATTGAAACTGACCATAATAGGCATATGCTCGCCAAACCTCATTTATACAAACTTGTTCTTTAAAGCAAGACCATAGCAACAAATCAGATAACAAAGTTACTTACTTACAAAACAATTATACAGACCACTATAAAACAAGAGCTCTTTGGAGTTCACGTGGTTCTAAACTCAAATTTCACAGATATTCTCGAACTCCAAACAAAATTATTCACACCACCAAATAATTAAGTAATTCATCCTGTTTTGCCTAACCCATTAAGTTGGTTTTAAACTCTCTAAGTTAATTACTTGAACGAACAGAAATAACTTTACAAAACAAATCCTATCCCTCGAGATTGTTGGTGAATTTTTAATTTTCTGCTTGTTGAGCAAGCATCAGAAACACTGTTACAGAAAAATCGCATTAAAATTCTAGAACGGAACGATCATGATGTTTAAATTGAAAGGCAAAGTCTTTTCAAGTTTTCCCCGCTGTAAATGCAGCTCATTAAATACGTTTGATTGAAGTTTCAGATGAAAGGAAGATGAAACCCTCTGTCAGAGGACAATGGGAGGATGGACATTGGACAGTGGCGGAGTTCATTATTATTGTTCGTAGTCTCGTCCTGGCAGCTTTTGTGCGTCCGTCACGCGCCTCGTTCGATCTAATACCTGACCAAATCGCGCGAAAGGGTCTTCATGTTTACTAAGCGACGACGCTCTGGAAGATTGAGGAAATTACCAACTTCCTGTCAACTGCTCGAGATCATCACAATCTCCTGCACTGAGCTACGCTATTGTTGCCTAATATTATTCTCATTCAATGAAGCTAGTTGGATGGAATGTTATGCATCTAGAAAGCTTTGATGTTCTACAATTTTTCAAGCGTTTGTAGGTCGCAGCATTAACTACCCCCCTTCAGCAAAAGCGCGTCGCTCTTCAGCGAGCATAATCACGCAAGCTTTGTCAACTTCAAAGCAGCGAGTAATCAGCGCTTCGGTTTATTTCCAACATGTAAAACAACCTCTAACTAAAGGGCCGACCTTAACCCACGTATTCCCAGGAGGAAAGCAAACTCCGCTACAAACTATTGTGAAGTGGTTTATATATCCTAAAGTTAGAATAGAACTTATCAGCCTAAAATAGATTACGTTACGTACGATGCATTGGCAGCAAAGAAATGTACGATCATTTTGGTGTGTGACAGTGAGAAAAATTGTTATAAAGATAACGTGACAAAGAGACGACATTGTACTTGGGGGCTACATTATTGATTAGATCACACGCATCTGTCCCTCCATCTGTCTATACAATTTAGCTGTCAGGCAACGGCAGCCTCAGAAATGTGGCGGATATAAATCATTGGTACAAATAGTGCTTGAAATAGATGAAGATATATCAAACATACAGCTCGATCTGAAATGACAGATTGAAACTTGCACAGATCCTAATAAATACGGGATCATCGCACTCGAGCAGACTGCGCCAAGCTTTTGTTCATCTTTCATGTTTATTTTGCGAAATTCGCTATTAAAAGTTGCAGCGCGCGGACAGTGTCGTGAAATATTGCGACCTTGCATATAAGTTTATGTAGAAGCTCATTGTATAGCGTATTTCATTTGCATGATGTAGACATTCCATGATCCCGCTCCCACAGCATATGGCCGTAACTGCACAGCGGCGGAAGTATGAAGCGTGATGTCTCTTCATGTCGGAATACACTTCGACGTGACCTGTGGATTTAATGCCCTATTCCGACTCCATTGTACTCCTAAACGACAGAGACATGCAGTCGATAACTTTATTACTTATCTAAACTTAGCAGGATATAAAATACAATTTGAATGCATAATCGTCGGCTGTCAAAATATTTACAGGACGCAGGGCATTTAAACGAGACGCGCACATCAATAGATTCTTAGTGGAATCAAAACAAACTAAAATAGTTTAGTTACGATTCATGGGAATTATTTGGTTATTTATAACGAGACTGAAGAGAAATATACTCGTAAGCGCTCATCGCCAGCTTGAAGGCTGGAGCGGATGACATAAATCTTACGAATGCATAATCATTATAGCTGTAGACACCACGGCTGTGAGTTAATAAATACCAACTATCGTTATGAGTGATGATGCTATCTGTGTATCTTTTTCAATCTGTTTGAATCTGCTACTGGTAGTACCAAGTTAAACAAGACAGATTTCGTCTGGTGTAAGTAATAATACTGCAGACAATCTGACAATAAAACACTCAATCAATTTTAAAATGAATGAACTTTTCAATAAGTCGCAGGAAACTGAAAATTGGCTTGAATGGACACCGATAGTGTGAAGTGAAAAGTTCCCATCGTCTCGGTACTTAACGACTTATGATTCGTGCCAATAATAGGTTTCGTGAACTCATTGCAACATTGTTCTGAACTAGGATTGTTGTTTAAACAATGGCAATACAGGTATTTAGGTATGTGTAACTTACCTATATTATTGCTACATACAAAACTTAATGCTTATACATTGACAAGAAATGTAGATCGAACAAAAACGTAATACCGCTGTATGACAAACTAGCCGACCCACCGACAGCTTCGCTTGCGTTTTAACGTTATCTTTCTACTATTATAACCCTTCCTAGATAAATAAATTATAAAGCACTGAAATAATTTTTCAAATCAGACCAGTGGTTTCTGAGATTAGCGCGTTCAAACAATGAAACACACTCTTCAGCTGAGTTAGGAATATATTTCTTAGAAAATTGAATTCTTTAGAAACTAATCCAGATTAAAGCTACTGAATATTTCTCACTTAATCAATGTTAACGAGATGTACAAACTAACAAAGCTGAGACGCTGTTTACATAGATACAATTAAGATAAAACATTTAAAAGGAAATTGAACGTTCAGAAAAATGTTATTTATTACAATTAGTTGTAACTAATTCGACTACTAAAGCGGTAACGATACCTGCTTATCTCCACCAATTAAGGCGGCAATAACTATCTGTCAGTGGGATATTATGCAAGACAAGTATCATGCACCAATTAGTTTTCCACAAACGATACATATTTATCCCGTGGGTGTAACAGCCACGCTTATTGATTGTAATACTGGGATGCGTTAACTGATACCTGTTTTTCAATCAGCCCGTGGGAAAGCAATGCCGGTTCGACTGCGCGCCAATGGTACCGATAAGAAGTTAATATTGAACTTGTCCAACGCGTCATTATCCCTGCAAATGTTAATGGGCTCTTGTATTATGTTACATGAAACACGTGTTTCCGTGATTTTAACTGTGTATGGTGCAGATGAGGGTTAATTAACACCATTTTATTACGTTTAAGCATGTTGTTTATTGTAGGTATTACAAGTTTGGATGCTGTATCTTCGATCTTCGATGCTTCGAGAGTATCGTCGAAGTGACAGTGGACAAATTATTATTATTGTAGATGAAAGTCGTGGATCTATGGCCAACCCCTATGGGTGGCTAAAATTTCGTAACTCGAGTTGGAAAACGTATTGTTTAACGTCCACCGTCAAAGAGGACACGTGTTTTTAATTAGTGGCTTATAATGGCCAATTATTTAGTAGTATACTTAAGGAGTGCTTACCCGTTCGACCCAAGATTTTTCTACCCAATATTATTTTTACCCGTTCAACCCAAAACCTATGCCCCGTTCTACCCAAAGCAAAAATCTGAGTCACAGTGTATTTTCAATAGTACAGACACCGTAATTAAGCAACACTTGTTGAAGGAAAAATAGGGCATTTTGGTAACAGATCATGGTTTAAAAACAATAATCATGAATGCTTCAAGTTTCTTTCAGTCTATAATCATAGTCATAATCATACTACGAGTTTCACTCATACCTATCAAATTATTATGTAAAACGTTTTTAAAAAAATATATTTATAAATGTAAATAATATTGATAAGTTTCGTTGCTCTCTACTCTATTAATGGCGGCATTTAAGAAGGCCCTCAGATATCGTCCCGTTTAACAAGCGAGAAGGAAATATCACATGTTACAAGCAGAATTTATTACTCGTCTAAATGTAGAGCACATAGAGTGTTAACTACAGTGTACGTACAGTGTTAACTGCCGCTAAAGCGGTGGAATAGTGTGGATGATTGTAAACAGGCGCAGGCGAAGAGAGTTCCAGTTGTAAAAAATATTTGCTTGTTTCGCGTACTACTTCTGCAATACCTATCTCTAAAACATTCGTATTTATAGTATCTTCCACGTCCAGTTTACAAAGCGACTCATACTGAGCCTTAGCAATATCAGATATTTCGAAGACAGAATTATGATAGATTATTTAATAAAATGAAACTTTACCAATTTAATAAAATAAATGAATTGAGGCCAAATATCTCTTGTTAAGAGTGAAGTCCCTGTGTCCATCAGTAGGAACGACAATATAAAAAATAAATAATTATACTAGACTAGAGATGTTCGCTCGCTCGCTTCATAAATTATCAAGTTTGCTATTTAATAATCGTAATGGTCACTTAGCGACAATTTACTGCTCAACGACTTGACATGATGATTACAGGTGGAAATTAACCATACGTGTTACAATTACAAAGATAATGAAATTAAATGTTTTATGTATGGAGTACGAACATGCAGACCGGATACGGCTCAGAATAATATAAATAAATCATTATGAAATGGTTAATAAATTCTAAATTGTAAAAGCTATGACGAGTCAAATACCATGTCTTTTTAAAACAACACGCAAAGCTTTTACCAAGCAACACATAGAGTGTCGCTAGAAAATGGATACTGAAATTTAAAAAGAAAGCGAGAAGTGCCTTCACCTCAGCTTAACATGAAAACTCAATCACTAAGCTCCGAGTAAAGAAGTCTAAGGCGGCGGCAAGCCTCATTCGTCATAAGTATACCTTACATTACTTCAAACAATATACCGTGTAATACAGAGTTTGGCTTCTTGCGATACGAATTCAAAGCCAAAATGAGCCGCGTTGAATGGATACACGACTGATCGATCACCGCATTATCACTGAGTAGCACGAACCAATGAGTTCAATACACGTACCAACGCACCAGATGCGTACCGAGTCCTGACAAGTAATTCATTCGATTACAACGGCGAGCTGGATCGATATGATAACGAGCAATTAATCAACTTTGATCGATTGCTGTTCTTAATGTTCGAACGCAATTGATTAATTTTCACGACTTTGATAGAACAGTATCAATCGGTCAGACAATAGAAGGCTTAGAAGTCATGAATGAGCTACCGAGTTCAACAATTAAGATCTCCGTTAAAAAGCTCTTGTTTATTCTTATTGGAGATTCAAAATTAAATTTTCACTGTCGCTTCTTTCTGTCAATTATAATTTTCGTTCTCGAAAGAGCGAATCTTCAATTATGGTACTTGATGTATAATTTTGTTTGAAATATCTACAAAAGAATTGAAAAGAATATCACAATGGGTAAGCGCGCGTTTTTGTGGACTCGGTAATGTGACAACGTTGGGAACAGCAGCCGGACTTTCCCCGACAATCTCCGTAATCCCCGAGTATTTGGGAGTGCCATTAAATAAACGCGTGCTACCGATGTTGATCCATAACTGTAATAAAACAAAAGTGCTTTGCATTGTAGCCGATGCGAGTTTGCGACCTGCACAATGGCCCCACTTAAGTACGGTCCGCCGCTTTCATGCCGGTACGAATTTTCCGGACCTGCCGTAATAAGCATCCGCGGCCAAACAAAGACATTTTCCGTTCGGAGGAACCGGAAACATTATTTCGGAATTAAGTATTCAAAATTGCAGATCCACAGAAACGCTGAGTTCACGGACAAAATTCAGGTTCTGGTGTATTTTTAGGGAGAGCAGAATTTACTGTTGTAGAATTGTAAGATGTTTACGCGGTTGAGCTCCCAGCGTCGAGTAAACAGTTCCGCATAAGCTTGGCCGATGAACGAAATAACGCAACACAAACAACGCAGCGCAAACTCGCCGTTAAACAGATGAAGTTAGCGGAGAATTTCCCAATAGTGGATTTTCTAATAAAGGAATTTACAACTTCATCCGTTCAGCTGACTAGGCAAATTTATATGATGCGACACTAACGTGGGTTATGTGCGCGTAGGGGCAGAGCCTGGGCGGACTGATGACGCGTGTAAAACGAAGACATTAGTTCCTGCTCCTCGTTACGGCTTTAGGGAAGGGGCCGCAGCCCAGGGGACTTCGCGCCTGCCGCCCCATTTGTTACCAAGCCGCAACATTCTGAATTTTTCATGAACACAAAACATAACTCGAGTGACAGTTCTTGGCGATTAAAAAGAAAAATGATGTTCCAAGTAAAGTTGTTCTGACAGATTCCCAAATAACGTCCTAAAAGGAATCATTACAAATACAAAGGGGAAACGACCGTTCGTGCACTTCAATCAAACAGGCCCAAACTGTTACCATAGCTAGAAAAACAAACATTGTACGATATCGACAGCGACAGCAAAATTCTATAGGGCTGTCAAGCTATCATATAATTTTATATTGATTGGTAAATCCTACGCCAAGTTTACAAAGAAGTTAAAGAATACATACATTTTTAAGTAACCCCTGTCTATATTAAGTCTTTCCCAGGTTTTTACCAGGTTTTAATGCAAACTTATGTGTCTGTTCGGTGTAAAACATATAATGTTCTTGTTATGGAGTACGAGAACGCAATGCAAACTCCTAGTTTATTTTTAAACTCTTTTAGTCTACGAAATCAAAAGTGGTCAGGACTACTCAAAGTACGAATTAATTATTTTAAAACAAGCAGAAGCAGATAAGATCACATACACTTTGTTAAGAAAATTTCTATTCAAGAAAAAACGCCGTGTCATTTATAAAACTTTCATATTGTCATATCAATAACATAGGAAAGCGGCGCGGCTCGGCAGGCACCTGACAGACTCGGCAGCTAAGAGACAGAGAAAGGGGCAACCCTGTCGGCGTGTCCCAGACACATGCCGCCGCGTCGGGCCCCAACCAAAACAATTAGATCACTGCAGCCGGTCTTTTAACACGTCCCTGATATAAAACTTTTGGTAGACGCTCGTATTTCGCCCAACATGTTAAAGCAATAAAAGCGAACAATGAAACTACTATGGCACAGAACTTACAGCTAACGATGGATTTACAGTACAAACAGTGAGTCGTCATAAAAAGGGCCGCATGAAAAAGTTAAACGATTCGATTGTAGGGAAATCACGAGCGGTTTTAATCACGGATTGGTTCATTCAGAGCCGACAGCGTGACCAATTGATTAGGTGGTCGGTTCGGCCGAGCGTGGATTGAAACGGACGGGAGATCCGGGATGCGAGGCGAACAAATCAACCGATACCTGACAGTGCATGCAAAGTAAGAAGCTAATGAAGGATTCAATTCTATCAGCCGATCCGAAGCGAGCTCACGTGGGATTATCAACTTTTGCAATAAGTTATATTGGTCTCCGTAACGAATATTATGTGACAACATTGGGAAAATAAGCATCGGTTCTTATACAAATAACTGCAAGCAAAATTTTTTTGCAATGCTACTTATATTGCGTTAGCATAACTAAAGTTTTATAATCAGAATTAATGTCTGACAGAAACGTTAACCTTAACACAAATGTCTGCCTGGAGACACTGTAAATAATGTTGCTAGAGAAACTCCAAGTTTGGTTTATAAATCAGTAAACTGAAGAACACGTGAAGTGACTTAATTTAAAGCACAATTGCAGTGGCAAAGTAAGAAATAAAATTAAAACGAGACTCGTAATTGAATGTTTCAATGAACTGCAGTGACTCGACAGCAGACGTTATGTTTTATTATACATCATGCGTGTATCTCGCCTACCCGTTCTTCGAAAGCTCCAATCATATTTACAACAGACTCGCATAGATCTTGTTTTAAACATTTAAAAACATTGTTTTATTTTTCGTTGGATCCAGATTGAATTTTATAAACTTGCGTAGATGTTCGTATTACTCGCGGATTCGTATTCCTGTTGCAATCATGGTAAATTGGCACTAGAGACATTCATTTTTATAGCCACTATAAAATAAAATAGTCCGTTCATGGCGTTATCCTACGCTCGCACCCACTCACTCAAAATTGCAATTTCTTTAAGGATTCACTATCGATATTACGTCTATTCGCTTCAATGTTATGCAGTCAAGTATATCATATTATGGTTATCTCTGTTCGGGAAAGTTTCAACAGCCTTCGGGTTTTGATGAAACTTCAGAAATTTTCAGTTTAAGTTGTCCAAGCGCTTTCGCTCAACTGCAATATATTCTCCTCGGGTCTAAACAAGGTTAGTTGCCAGCTCGGCGTTTCGGGATGCACCATTGAGAAGTTCGTGTATGTTAAGCTAAATTATACAGAAAAGAAGGTTTTGGCATTATTTTGAAAATCGCATAGGTACTATAATGCATTAAAGTACATTTCCATGACAGGTTTATGCTAAAATGACTAATGAAACTAGTCCATTAACTGTGTTAAAGTAACAAAGGGGGAACGTTGGGAACGCTTAACAAAAACAGGGAAGTTGACGTGACAAATCGTTAAAGTCGCATGGCCGCGGTGTGGCAAGACTGGACGACCGGCGACCGGCGACCGGCGGCCGGCTGCCGAGTGGGAGGGATCCCTATAGTTCGCAATTTATTCCAAACTCGGCAGGCTTGTAGATTTATATCGGTCGTAGATTGGCGGCGTAGCTCACGCGAACTCTATACATCGAAAGCAATTTCAGCATCGGCCACATGCGCTTTGCTGCTATATCCAAGCCAATAAATATACAACGGTTATTTATTACTAGCAGGAAATGCGTGCTTATGACACCAATAATGTATTACAACGTTTGATTCGATTTCCTATAGGACGACTGAGAGGTTTCCTGCGGAAAGGGAGGATCCAGGCATTCGTATCACGTAACGCAATAAAGCAAATACCGTTGAAATTAATTCCCATACGGGAGTGAGAACTAAGTAAGAAATGTCATTACTATGGATTATAATACAAAAATCCGTGAAGTAAATTATGAACACATAATGGACAAATAATATTGAACACACAATGCATGAACAGAAAGAATAATTCGGTTCATTGTGTGTGAATAGATAATGGATGTGTGGAGATCTGGCTAGATGAGGCAAATGACATTCCCTCGCGTCAAATATTTCCGGATAGCGTGTTAATGAATGGTCGGATAGAGGAGCTAGACAATGCGTCAGTGAACGAAGCTATTAGCTGCACAATTAGTGCAATTGTCGTTAATTTATTGCCGTGCACCGAGCGAACAGCCAATAGCCAGCCGTGGATTCTGAGTAATTGCAGAGCTAAATCAAAGGACAAAGCAGAACCCTGTGCAATTATAAATGAAAGCACCGCAGCTACTGCGTATATCGTCATAACTAGACCATTACAATTGTCGCCGCATATTATGTTAACAAACTCGTTCGAGCTTCGATTTAAGGTAATTTAAATCAATTAATAAAGCAGAAACGTAATTAATTACATATTTATTATCACTTCATTCAAAAACAATTTAACAGGAAGTTAAAATCATTAATATAATAATTCACAGCAATTATGAGAATTCCCACGCGATAAACTTGTTTTGAGTCATCACACATGATTATTGGGATATTCATATGTATTATGTTAATAGCTACGGACCATGATTCTATTCACACGGAAATTAAATGTCTTTGCGGCGTTTTCTAAAATTACGATTTATATATCTTAATGGTTTCACAGATAACATTAGTTCATTTAGTAATGCAATATTCTCTGTGACATTTTCCGAAGCGAAACCAATACGAGGCAAAAGTCGTTTATCAAGTTCGCAAGCAGATCTCGCAAACTACATGGAACGGTGGTCATCAGCCACCCCACGCTAGATTCCACTCTCCGCAAACACCATTAATTTTACTCAATTATTTACACAGAATTTGTCCGTCAAGCAAGTATCTTGCACGACACACCGCTACATAAATCTTCATTAGATCAACTTTTAACATCAAAAGGGCCGTTGATTTTATCAATTTGTTTAAACATAATTTCCCCGTATTTCTCAAAAGGCTGTCTAAACTTGACACAGTTTAATCTAAGATAGTGTGTTTACGATAAACATAATTTAGGTTGGTGTTGGTGTAGATAACGTGTTAATAGATTAGATTCTAAATTAAGTTTGCTAGTGTCACACCCTCGTTACGGCGCTAGCACGAAATCACACGGAAGCAGATGGAGTTTAAACTGATAATTTATTATTACGACACTATCCACATGCAGTCCCGTTTAATTAATGGGCCATAATCCCTTGCATAATTTCCAATTTTCAGATCAGCCGAAGCTAAGGTAAGAACTATCGCCGTTTTATGTGGCCGCGGATCATTAATTACAATAAGTGCGTGATATACGATCATTCACTGGCTGTTTAGTCTGAAAATGCTCGTAAAACAGGGATTTAGAAACAAAGCTTGATAGCTAGCTCTATTTGCTTAATGAAATTTTGTGGTGTATAGAAGTCAGTGTACCTACTCAATAATATTATAAGCAAAGCTGACGATAACCAACACGCTTAATTAAATAAAATTCATGGCGGTCAATACTACACCATGCCTCATTTCCACCGTAGCGAAAAAGGCGTCAATGTTATGCATAAACATTATGCTCCGGACAGAATTGAGAACAAAAAATACAAATTTTACATAAGTGCTTTGTTTTATAAAAGGCAACTGAACTAGTGCCCACTTCAACTGGGTAACATCGTAAAATAGCAGTAACTACCCACTGAATACGTTTCAATCTTTTTAACAAACGATATTGATATGCACCTTCATCATATCAATTTATGTAACGTCCTTTAATGTTTTGGCCCATGGCGGGTTCTATCTATCATGAGATTTGCCAACCTCTCTTACTATGGGTTGGTGATCGCAGTAAATTCGTATTTTAGTCGGTTTGACGAAACATTCATACGGAAAGAGATTTTAAGAGATGCGAGTGCTACTATTATTAGGCCGAAATCACACACCATCATCATTATCTACATCTGACTTCACTCACGGCTGGGTATAGATAGGTTTCAACCAATTTATGTCACTCTCCGCGATTTTGTGCCAATCGCAACTAATTACGCCCGGCATACAAAAGTGAAATTAATCCTCATTCCGAACCCACAGCATACATACCGCAAATGATAGGCTAGGTAGGAAATGTAAGCATTTCTCATTCTCAATGGTACAGCACGCGTGTGGAGCAAGATAATTGTTCCTCGGGCTGGGCCGCGGGCGAGTGTAATAATTAGAGCGGAGGTGCGCGATACAAATTGTTATTACGTGGATGCTGCAGCCATAGCCGAAATGCAGGCTAATAACGTTTTGAACATAAATTTCGGGAAATTACTGCCGTAAGCTTAGTGTGTTGACGTTATTCGTGAGAAATACGTTCCGTACACTTGTATTTGTCACTGCATTTTTGGCAAGCCTCATTGGCATCATAAAGGTCACTTTAAATTCTTTGAAAGAACATCTGTACGTTTCCAATGAAATGCATTATTTGTATTATAAATATTTAACCGAGTGTCTGGGACTCGGAACAAATATTTGCTCGTATTTTGTCCCGAGGCGGGAATCGAACCCGCCACCTCTTGCGTCGCAGAAAATATTAATAATTAGATAATTAATTCTTAATTAAATCTGTTAGTCCGGGATCCGTAGTACATTGGAATCAAGTGATTACTAACAAGCTAATTTTTCGTGAGTAGCTTAATTTTAATGAGACGCCCAAAAATATCCTATACTCAACTTTTGATTGTGGTAGCTAACAGAGATATCGAGGATTAAATATGTCGATTTGATGATCCAAAAAAATTGATAAGTAACCGGTTGTTTTTTAGTTATATCGTAAGATAATGATCTAAATTATATGAAAAAATATTTGTCCTACAAAACCTATGGTTTGATCAAAGAGTCCCCCATTTCCAAAATGTATCGAAAACGAGGTCAAAATAAATGATTACTAACCAGCTGATTTTTTGTTGTATACTTAATTAATATTTATAAAATCTAACGGACATATTGTCCGACAAATTTCGTGGTACGTTATCCCGGTCCTACGCCTAGACATTGTTAATACCACAAGACCAATTATCTCATTAGTAACTGTAGGACAAAAATATTACTGAATAGGTTAGTGTGTTCCTTGCCCAAATGTAACAATGTCCTACAAAAAAACAGGTAGGTATCGCTAGTCCGACAAGAATTGTAATTTTTAAGTTTGCCTATTTGTAACATAGAAAGTTAAGTCGGCGTCAGTGTAACAACACACCCGCAATAAAATATAATTTGTAATTATATCGAAGACATATTTCGTCTGTTATCGCATCTACTCAGTTGGCGTAATGGCAAGGATCGAACTCCTGTCACTGACTGGTGACTGTGCGTCACCGAGTTCGATCCTCCGAAAGAGAGTTCTTTTTGTGATTATGGATAAGATAGTGATTTTTTTAAATTTAAATAACTTTATTTTATAGTTATCTAGGTAAAAAAATATTGTAGGTATTAAGTATTTATATATTTATTTATAGTATTTATATATATATATGTTACGGCTAATACCCGAAGTGCGGCTACACCTAGTTTTAGCCGGTTAGAACTAGGTGTAGCCACTTACTCTTGGTTAAACCTAGTATTAGCCGATTGTTTTCGGGTAAAACTAGGTCTAGCCTTCATCATGCCGGCTACAACTAGGTCCAGCCATTCCCTGTTGGATAAAACTAGGTCTATCCGATATCACTCCGGCTAGAACTAGGTCCAGCCACTCCCTGTTGGATAAAACTTGTTATTCTAATAAATAGTTTATGTTACTTTATAAAAGTGTGATTTATAATTAAAATAACATTCTTTAAATTATAATATTCAACTACTTATTGTCTGTTGTTAAAAAAATGTTCCTGATTGTTCCTATTAAATTAAAAATTGCACTCCAAATAATTTGTGTTAATTATTACAAAGTGATTTATAAGAATAAAAAAACTCTCTACTTTTCTTTTTATTGGATGTTTTTTAATATCTAAAAAAGCTCTGCCAATAGCATGCCGGCTACAACTATGTACAGCCTATCCTTGCTAGATAAAACTAAGACACGGGCTGCTGCTGCAGACGCTGTGAGTCACACTCGCTAGTAGACCTGCAGTAGATCAGCAGCAGCAGCGCGTTTCTTAGTTTAATCTAGCAGGGATTGGCTGTACATAGTTGTAGCCGGCATGCTATCGGCAGAGCTTTTTAGATATTACAATACAATACAATACTCTTTATTGTATACCACAAAAACAAAAAAACACATAACAAAAAAATAGAAAACATTTTTCCTTCACAGTCTCTCGTGCGAATCATTTAGTTTAGAAATAAATGCTGTTGGAAACTTCAATATGATTTTTAAAGACCTTTTCATAGATATATAGTTTTCTTTATATGGATTTTTTAAATATTTTATTTAAAATCTTAGTGCGGTTCACACACTACATCTACGTAACAATTTGAACAGTTTAGCTTTTATAGTTTCGAAGTAAAATGGCTGTGACATACGGACGGACGGACAGACGGACGGATGGACAGACATGACGAATCTATAAAGGTTCCGTTTTTGCCATTTGGCTATGGGACCCTAAAAATAAGTTATTATGACTGGTTGGTAATAATCTATTGTGACCTCGTTTTCGATACATTTTGGAAATGGGGGACTCTTTGATCAAACCATAGGTTTTGTAGGACAAATATTTTTTCATATAATTTAGATCATTATCTTACGATATAACTAAAAAACAACCGGTTAGTAATCATTTTTTTTGGATCATCAAATCGACATATTTAATCCTTGATATCTCTGTTAGCTACCACAATCAAAAGTGGGGTATAGGATATTATTGGGCGTCTCATCGAAACGAAGCTATTCACGAAAATTCAGCTTGATAGTAATTATTTTTACATCGAGGATGTGTACTACAACTTTGGACCGTAGGACCGGGATAACGTACCACGAAATTTGTCGGACAATATGTCCGTTAGATTTTATAAATATTAATTAAGTATACAACAAAAAATCAGCTGGTTAGTAATCATTTATTTTGACCTCGTTTTCGATACATTTTGGAAATGGGGGACTCTTTGATCAAACCATAGGTTTTGTAGGACAAATATTTTTTCATATAATTTAGATCATTATCTTACGATATAACTAAAAAACAACCGGTTACTTATCAATTTTTTTGGATCATCAAATCGACATATTTAATCCTCGATATCTCTGTTAGCTACCACAATCAAAAGTTGAGTATAGGATATTTTTGGGCGTCTCATTAAAATTAAGCTACTCACGAAAAATTAGCTTGTTAGTAATCACTTGATTCCAATGTACTACGGATCCCGGACTATGTACTACTAAGACAATGTATTTGAGATAAATGTTATGACACCTCGCTCTGCGTTTAAAACTTGACTATTGCTATACAATATGTAGTACAGTTATATTCATATTTAACTAAACAGAACGAAGTAATGGCATTAACTTCATCAATGAACAGTTAAAAACATTGCTGCTAAAGTTTATACATAATATATACATATAAATACAACAGTAATGCATAGTCATATCCACGTTCGACAGCAACTCATTACACTAGTAATTACAAAGTCGCCGAACCATCTGGCTATGACCTTCGTACATTACGTCACATTACATAGCGTCTATTTACAAATGCAACGAAATTAGTAACAATGCGGCGACTGTGACTCGGGTCAATGAACGATTAATTCCCACGATAGTACTATCGCAAGAAGCAATAAAGATATCTTAGAGACTTAGACCTTAGACTCGGTGCATCAGATTTTATGGCATTACAGAAGATGTCCGCTTTAACTTTCGTTTTAATTAGGTGCTGATCGGAGATAGATAAATGATATTTATGGAGATATGCAGTTTATTGTTGTTTAGGGCATTTTATGGTCATTAATTTAAGTAATCTACATCACCTCTCATCATTTCGGCATTTCTTTAAGTTTTTGTAACGACTGTTGAACAGTCTCAGTTTTCGTTATGTTTTCTAATCTCATTTAAGGTTAATTATTATGTCTAGCACGATGTTTGTATTGAAATTATTTTTATTTATTGGCACCACAAAATATGACATGCTCACGCCCTTAGGGTGTGTTAGACTGGAGATTTTTTAACTTTTGATTTGTTGTAAATAATTAATATCTCCTTAATTATGAGTTTTTGGACTATATGTTACATAACTTTTTATACTCTAATTAGGCTCTAGTATCGTTAGCTTAAATCTTTCGGGTTATTAGCGATCACGGTGTATTTATTTCTGATAACGACTACAATGTTCACATAAAATTTGATTGCATGATAAACAAATACCTATGCACTTAATGAAGCTCTCATTTATATTGCGACACTTAACAGTGTTTTACCACTTGTCCATATTTTGTTAATTTGAGAAAAAAAACTTCTTAAAGAAAAATACATTTTAAATTATCGTTTGGTCCGTTTGCAAAAGCGGGACATTTCGGTCTCGCGGGGGACACTAGGACACACTTGAAAGCGGGACGAATAGTCACGTTGATGTCTATGTATGATGCCTTCTATTCGTAGATGTTCTACTGGCAACAGTTCAAATTATGACCAGATTGATGACATATTAATTGTAGCGTCAGAGTAACAGATGTTACAGTTATTTTGATGTTCTGGGATCAAGTGACAAGTATAACTAAGATCGTAATCGCATGATCGCCAGTTAAGATGATGGATATAAAACAATTGCGTCTATGATCTGTCTGGCTTGTATGACATCATAGTTCAATTCAAATGGTGGGATTACGGTTGCCATTATTTAGCATAATAGTTTACTGACGTAGGTGAACTAAGTATAATATAAAATTTGTTTTTTAGGCTCTGCGAAAAATTGTTGTATCTACACCCAATATGCACGGGTATCTGCTTTAACTAACTTAACTTCTTATTCACCTTCTGTAAAATTTTAGTTTGTATTTTTGTTTGAACTTAATTAGTGACTCCGTTAATGGTAGATAATAACATCGGAAAAAAATTCAGATACCAATCTCCATCGATGTAGATTTCAATACTTTTTAGCAATTGAAAAAGACAACTAAAAAGCATATTAAACGAGCTCTGTAAGGCGTAAGAAACATGTAAACGAGTCGGGAATCACGGAGCGGTTAACATGCAAAATGGGAACGTGACACAATTTCCATAATCCTGCTACCAGGACACAATATCTAGGTTTAAAGGTGAACAAGCAAACAGACATGCATTAACTCGCTGTTATAAGCAGCTTTGGTAGGATTTAATAGATTTTCGCCACGAATAAAGTATTTTCTACATTTCTTACTAAGAACCACAAACTCTGAAGTTTCGAGTCCTATGGATTGGGGTATGCGCTGTTTACGCGGCAGTGTAAGACTTTTATTAAAGTTGACCGCCTGTTAAAGTTAGTATTGTCCGCAGCCCGCGTTATAATGGATTTTCCCGCGGTAAAATACCTATATAAAGTCAGCTCTATTATTTTAGTTTCATTAAATCCGAGTTATCTAATAAATATTGTAGTTTTTGGGCGATAGAGTAACAAACATAAATCCTCACAAACTTACGCGTTTAAAATATCAGTAACTATATACATCTAGATAATAAATAAATAAATATTACTGGACAATTTTACACAGCGACATCTAGCCCCGTGGTAAGCTCGAAGCTTGTGTTACGGGTGCTAGATTTCTGATAAACTTAATATAATATACATACATAGATAGATATTTTTTATTATACATATAATAACACCCAGACACCCGGAACAAATATTTGCAGATCATACAAATTGTTGTTCCGAGGCGGGAATCGAACCCGCAACCTCTTGCGTCGCAGGCGGACCTTCGCCCGCTGCGCCACAGAGGTCGTCATAATGAAATGCTAAGTTTAATGTTATTATCACTTAAGCCTGTTAATCCTGAAGCTTTTGTTTAATTCAAACAGCAAACAAGCTACACCTGCATTGCAAATTTTGCTGGTCATAAAAAACAAAATTATGATAAACGACTTACGCTCGTACAGCCAGACATTTGAAAAGTTTAAAAATGAAAGCTATTTGAATGTTAATTTTTATTATTTAGGGGTTCGGACGTGATTCTTCAGTTTTGAGCAATTATTTATATATTAAATTGAATTTACTGATTCCACATTATTTTTCCACACTTAATAATTTTATATAGACCTTAGAATTATGATCAACTGCGTGTGTTATCTACAATCTGTAGCGATAACATAGACAATATAAGGATAGATACAATAGTTTCATATGAACCCCAAAAGCCAAGCAGGGTCACTAAGGGTATGCGACTAACCAAATTTAGATTAAACAGTATAGGAACTTTATAATCAAAATGGGTATTGGGTAGTTTCCAAGACAATGAATAACTCGACCACCCTGTTTTAGACCCAATATCTAACCAGATAATTGGTCCACTTTGAGCGGGATATAACTCAGTTAGCTTTGCTATTGATTGTTGATTGTTAAGACAAAAATCGATAAAGGCCGATACATCCAGACTATTAATTAAAACCGTACCAAACTAGAAATCTAGATATGTAAAATATATAAAACTTGATCATAATTATTACAAAACCCAGACTTAAATACAAAATTTGAAATTGGTGGAGAATCTCACAACAATTTTGGACCGGTCTGCAATCTAATTACACAGCATGTAGATAAAATGACTGATATTTGAATAAGGTAGATGGAGGATAAGTAAAGAGAATATAAGAATACAGAGCAAAGATGAGCAGTGCAGTCTACATATTTGATAATCCAGTTGCAATAAAGTTGCGAGATCAAACAGTGCACAGTGGGTCTGTAAGGCGGGAAGCGGATGTACGCAGGCTCCACTGGACGTCAGGAAGTGAGAGGTCAGCTGATGAATGGCGCAACACATCTAGACAATCCTATGTATAAAATGTTACATATAAACTTTACAGACCCGTGTAGGGTTGTACAAAGAAATAGTTTCACGCCATCTCTTCCAGTGGGTGTCAAACTGGTCGGTTTGACTATATCAAATCAAAGGGATTCATACTCGTATACCATGCGCAGCAGCGTGGTTTTGTAAACTGTAGCAACTTACTGCGATTACACGAACATGTCAGCTATCTAGCATCCAAGCTCTGCTAAGAAACAATACTATTGATGCTGTGAATTTTATCAACTAGTTAACATATCAGTATAGTAAAACCATTTCTAAAATGAACGCCCCTCCACCGAATTCTGTATTTTTTTTTCTGTGTATTCTGTTTTTCTGTATTTCCTCTCACACGTTGAAATCATAACGGTTTTGTGGAGGGGAGTTCATTTTTAGAATGGTTTTACTATACAATGCTATTAATAAATAAAAATTTGTATACGTAATGATATAAAAATATTAGTATAAAATGAGAAATCAACCCATTGTTATGTTTAAAATGGCCAACAGTTTCTATCCAATAGTAAAATGGCCTGCAGCTCTAAACCCACGATTAAAGTTGAACAAAACCAACAACAAACACGGTAATTTTGTCATCTGCATAATGCAAGCAGGGCCATACTCGTAGCTTTCCGGATGAATCATTTGCAGAGCTCACAATGTGTTATCAACGCGCACGATTTGCATACACGTTTACAGACAATTTAGTTTCCGAAGCAGAACCCGGAAATAGGGCAACCGGCAAAATTTCTGCTGATTAAGATAGTGTGCAAGAAAATCTCAGGGGTTTTTGGACTTTGCGGTTTAATACTATATTAAACGGCACCGCTGGGAGACAGTTTATTCGGAAAGAGCTTTTATTGTGAACAGTAGGGCAATATCTTGCACTTTTTTCGTCTTCATAGATGGACAACCAATAACTTAGTCTGCTAATTTGCAAGTTTTAATACTGACATTTTGTAAGTATTTTTTTAAATATAGATAAACAATTCGTATTTACTAAAGTTGTTTATGCCCAATCACCGGATGAATCCATAGTGATAATTCATGTATATCATCAAGAAAGATAAAAATAAAACAATCATTTAGAATAAGTCGAGGTAAATTATTAGCGTGTTTCTAAATTCCCGTTCATAGATCTATATCCATTCGAAGATTCATGATTACGTTGAGGTGAAATAGCTTAGTTCCAGCAATTTAGTTTACGTTAACGGCCTCACTGATTACTACTGCAGCCCGCCCATTTCCTAAATGTTAAATGCTGAGCTCCTGCCTCAGCATTTAAGAATGGGAGCCGTGGCAAAATCTGAAGAGTTATTTGCCAATTTATCTTAGCAGTAACGTAGTATGCATGTGCTGTGCTCCTAAACTATGGTTGCGGGCCGAAAGCTATTGTATCTACGTTTGCATAAAAATTTTATGAGCGTAAGCACAAAAGTTAACTAAGTTTAGATTGTAGATTTTTTTAAATAGAGCGTACCTATTTAAAATTTATTCAACAGTAATTATTGTTTATGGTAATCAAATAAATAAAGAGGTCTTTACATTTTTAAATTAAAATCGTGCAATATTGAAATTTAATTACTTATCCAGTGAGTCAAAATAAAGTAAAGATAGTTAAAGTAAGAGATACGGGGTAGAACTTTTAGTTTATTTAAAGAAAATATTATTATTACTATACAAAAAGTTACAATATTTTAACTAGTTATCCTATTTATGCATACGACGCGGCACCGTTTCACCAAGGATAACTATACCAAGAATATGTTTCTACTTCACATCAGTCTAAGGCTCTGTCGGAAGATATCCGCTCCTCTCACCGCTCCCCTCCAGAAACCGCACACCCTAATACCACATAAGCTTCCACCAGCATCGATATCAACGTGCGCTTGTTGAACTAAACTTTAGCAACAACTCATTGTTGTAGCATCCCGCTTTATATCCAGCATAACTACAGCACTTTCACGCTGAACGTGAAGATTTATCACACGTTGTGGAAACGAGGCAACTGTTTCCGACATATCGGGGGTGTAGCCGACAGCGCTCGTGAGTGGCGACAGATAATTTGAGTTAATTTACGATGGTGCGATAACCGCACCGACTATCGCGGTAGGACGTGATAGATTGGCCACCAGATAACACCCATCGCATAGTGATGGGCTTTGTTGCGCGAAATTTATGGTCCTTTTTTGGCGAGGCTATAGGTATGCGCTTTATCTGATTAAAGGGAATTATTATGAACATTTGTGAGCGTGGAATTGTTGTTGACGATTTCAATAACGATAATCAACGCCTCAATTGTTGAAATCGTGTTTCGAATATTAAAATAGTTTTTCTGGTGGGTGGTCCAGGTATTGCTTTTAAAACAGTTGAAAGCAGAGTACTATTTCCGTTACACACTCGAAAGGAAATAAATTATAAGTAGATATTAAAATGAAAAAGTTTCGCAGTTAAAAAGAAATATCAAAAGTGACGTCCATTCAACCGAACCAATTAGTCAGAGTATCTCCTCAAAAGACACTCAAAAGAACATCGCGTCCACGGCCGTCACGGCAGCTCCATCAAACGTAAACTTCACGGTATTCATCATAAAATCTTTATTACGAATCGCGGTTATAAAATCAAGATTGTCAATCTTAATCTCGTGTCTCAGCACTAGAGCGGGCTCGTTAACGGCGCTTCATTGCAATTGAAACTGGGAATTGTGACAGAGGCAGGATTACTCGTGATGCCGGTATTTAGCGGAATGACTTCCTGAATATTGGACTTGTTATGCTAAAAGTTCTCGAAAGCAATGTTCAAATTGTACGGCGAGGGGGTGATATCTAACTTCCGCGGCACTTCAGTGACGCAGCGAGAACACAGGTTTCGACGCATGAGGTCCCAGAACAAATGTTTGCTAACGCTAATATTATAATGAGGTAACCATTGTAATTTTATTTGTTTGCTCGTCAGAGGTTATCTTGGGTCCCTGGTAGGTTCACATAATAATAATGTACTGGTTGGATTGTAAAATATTTCACTGCTGGCATAAGATAACTGCAGGAGCTTTATGTTTGATGTAATGCGGTAGAGTTTTCTATACTATGATGATCATTTAAATCTGAATGTAAAGTTTTTGTTTCGTTCGTGAAATGAAAAACTCTACTAGTTTGTAAATAAAACGTGGTATAGCCCTGGGATTATCCATGAATCGACATAGCGGAATGAGTCCACGACGAATATTGGACTTTATTCACAAGTTTTCATTGATATTTCCAAGATAAGCCTCCGTGGGAAATTGCTTTCTGGATAAAAGGCTCGATACAGACGGATTCAAATAAATATCGGGTAGCTCGAAATTAAAGGTATACTTCACATAGGTACCCATATAATATTATACTACGTAAACTTAATTTGAAAATATTTTCATTAAATTATAACTTAAGCAAGAGTGTCAAGAATAATAAGTACCTACCTATGAGTTTTTCTAGAACAAATAAAAAGGGGAGCAATAATTACATAATTTTACTAAAGCTCGCACGATAGACATTTAATTTCATATATGCAATTCACGTTACCCAGTCAGGTGAGATCTTTTTGGCTGTGTTTATTTCGAAACATCCGGTTAGGCCACCTGCTCACTCCATAATATGTTCAATTAAACGACTATATCAGACTTGCATGCCGAATCTAGTTCGAAACCATAATATACCTACTTTGATCAAAACAATTATAAAATTACAAATTATTGACAGCGGAAGGCAGGATTTATAGCCATGTTATTATAGTTTTAAAGTGCAATAAACAAGCTACTGCGGTCACAAGATGCAAATGAATTGTTGGCATAAGCAATTTATTAGCTTTACGCGCACTTTAGTACCGATCCGGACAAGTTGTCCGACCGGTCGACCTTCAAGACCAACAAAGTGCACGATAATGCTTATATTTAAAATCCGATGACCATTATATGCATCGATGAGCTTGAGCAAAGGATCTTAATACATCAATACATCTAAATTACACAATTCGCGCGACACTAATAAATTTTCATCGTTGAATGATAAATTGTTTCAGATTGCGTGACGATGTGAATCTTCCCGTTCGATCGACATCATTATCTCTGATTGGTGGTTTGGAGAAAACGTTGCGTAACAATAACAAGACCTACATAAAATGACAAACTAAATTTACAACATTTCATATTTATTTTATAATATTTTAATTTATTTCGTATGGAACAAACGCTATATTCAATTAACATTAGATGACGCAACTCAAAACAAAGGTCCATGAAAGCTTTAAAATGTAATCAGTGTTCAAGTGAGCGAAGTATTGTATAGACAAAACTTTCTATGGTGCCAAGCCTCGCCACAGTCGCCACCCTAAGGGGTATTTGCTCAAATCCCTTCATTGCCACACGAACAAACACGCCTTCCATAGACTAATCTTAAGCCACTGTCAAATTAAAAATCAGTGGCCTCGGATGTGAAGGATTTCAATATTTGACAGGCGCAAGTTTGAAGATATCGGAAATTTATAACGTCGCCGGAACAGGCCCGGTCATTAGCAGCTTGGGAGGTCCCTAAAATTAATAGCCACAGACTAACTGCACTTCGTAATAAAATCTATCAATCAACGGACTATGTGGACTGTATAATAGTGTATGCTTTAAAAGCTGTGGTAGATTAATTGATACTGCTTAATGTTTTTCAGTATTTTACAACGATAAATAAATATCGCTTGACAATTCACACAACAACATCCACGTGGTAAGATATATTTAATATACCTAATATACGTACATAGATAGATATTTCATATTATACTTATATAACTCGGAACAAATATTTGCTGAACGAATAATGGGAATGAAGAAACTTTATAATATAAATTCACAGAGCGTCACTCAACAAAACAATAAAAAATATTAAAAACCTCATCCGGAATGCGTAACGGAACATCGCTAGAAAATAAATGTCACTCGTTTTCTTTAATAAACAAACATTCAAAGGCAGACGAAACGAATTACAGAAGTTATTCAAAAACTTTTATAAGGGAAAAAAAACTAAATAAAATATTCATGAGTGGTGTTTGTATGGATCGTTACAAGTCTCATTCATTCAGAGTATCCATCTTGTACGCTAAATGACCCTTTGTGCCTCTCGCAATCAATCGACAATGTGCCTACATAGGTGATATCAGTACGAGACTAAATGCACTTGTACTTATAAACGAATGCTTTAAACTTTATAACGCACTATTTACTCTTCTTCACAATGCTGCACTGTAGAAGTGCTGCAAAAACATCATCATTATCACCCCTATTTAAGTTCTCACTGCTAGAACACAAAGACTTCTCTTTCTCCGTTTTTGCCATTTGGCTACGGAACCCTAAAAACGCAAGCAAAGCTATCGGCGGGTCGGCTAGTCTAGTATAAACATGAAAATATACTTAAGCTATAGCTATAGCAGGCTTCGCTTGTTCAGTTCGTTAATAGCTATTGATACGAGCCGGAGTCAAGTGCTCTATTCGATCAATTCTCAACAAAGCGAATAACAGTAGATTTGCTCAATCAAATACCTCACACTTGTTTATGCCAATCAATGCCATTAATGGTGGACCACATTAGTTGTAAATATGATCCAAGTAACAACCCATATTATATTCTACTACTGTTTGTCGCCATTTTTCATCACATTAACTGACTTGGTGATTACAATGAGTTGGTACAGTACAGTACACAAACCACATTGCCGCTCGTCTTCTAAATATTAAAGCAAAAGTTTTTAAATTTATTGAAAAGTTAGTGCAAACATTCAGTGTTAAGTGCGTGAGGGGTTATCATTATCACCTATTAATTTACTTCTCTACCAAGTTTTCAACTAGTATTGAATCTTAGAGATGTCGTAAAATTAAGTAAACTACTTTCGCTTAACAGCAGCAGTGGGAGTAAAAAGGCAATCTAAATTCATTCATATCACATATTTCCACTTAACAATAAAACTTGTGCCCTATTTAATATACATCATTGAATGTGAAGACCACCAGGAAACGAATGTTTAGGCGATGGCCAGCTAATTTACGATATTATAGCCAGCATATAAATGAGATTCCAAATTTGTATAGCACAATCAAGTAATATCACAATTATACTACGCGAGCACGTTTGTTATAGGCGCCAGGTGTCGCAAACAGTTTTATTATTCACAAAGAAACTATTAAAGATTCAGTACTCCAAGTTCTCGTTTACGGCAATTTATATTGCAATATTTTGCGTATTACCGAAAATATTACTTCATATTTTTTGCCTTTTACCCAAGAGGTTATCATTCCGCACACTGAATACTCATGTATATTTCCGCAGATGGGCTCATTTCTATGATAATGTAATGACCAATAGAAAATCATGTTAGGAACGGAATTTCTCTATCGACTTTTATCTACTGTTTCTATTATTACGGTTATATCTTTCTGAGGCTCGTTTCGGAAGTAAATAAGAGGAAATTGGTCGATTTCCAATAGTTGGCGATCTCTGCGCGCATGGCGTGGCTGACCGGTGTGCTGGTGGACAAATCGAAATTCGTTTTCAATCAACAATGCCCGCCACGTCCAGGCTCTGTTTGCATACGCTCGAGTAATCCCCAAGGGCGGCAAACAATAGACAGAAGAGCTGATTTGCATGGATTGAACACTATTATTTATTACTTCGACACATTTGCATGCCCGAAACAGAGGACCAAGGACATCTTCAAGGCGCCGTCACTGATGTAATCAAAACTACTGACAGCGAAGCCCGACAATTATTAATATTCAAATTACGAACACAATAACGACAGCGTTACAACCGTTGACATAAATTTATGGGCGTCCCAACTCTTTGACACCCTTGGGAGTGTCGGGAGCTGGGATAATAAGACACGTGTTACAGTTTACACAGCTTGAACTATTCGTCATTCCACAAAAATGCTCCACAAAAACGTCGGTGAATGCGATCAACCTAAACGTATTACCTCGTCCGCGTTTTTTGTTTGCGGGGGTTTGAAGTTTGAACGGGGTTTGAAACAGGTCGTGGAACAAAAGCGGTACTCACTTCCAGCCAGTGGAGTATCTCGAAAACAGCCATATCTCGTTGCTGTGGGGTCGAAAACAATGGCAGCGTTTTCGCGCACGTTGACAGTTGCACGGCCTCTGCAAATAATCGTAAAAAAAGTATAATCTCAAAACCTTTTTACCTTTACCTTTTAAATACAGAAGAGTAATAGCTTTAGTATCAATTTAGCGAAAACGTTTAAAGCGAAACAGAGCTGATACGGTCGAGGCACGATTTAAACGAGAGGGATTTTCATTTCCTCCATTGGGTGTGAATTCTTTGAGAGGATCGCAATGTGTGCGGAAATTACAGTGGAATCGGCGTCGGTATCGGCCCGTCTACGGGCGACGGCGCGCGGCCGGGTTAGCTTCGTTTTCACCCAGTCCCGTACACCCTCGGTCCGTTTTCACCCGATTACAATTAAGTTTATATCAATATTTTTTCCGCTTTTACGGCAAGTACCGGCGAAGACAAAAGTGCTTCAGAATTGTGTTCTAATAAAAAATATTTGGTTTTCACTTTTGTTATGAAATTTGAGTATTTATCATGTTCGTATTTTTATGTTACAATTTACATGAGTTATTATTCTTCCTTCTTGCTAAAGCAATAAGGCAACTTATAAATACTTTTTTATTGTGTTTAGCGGTTTTTACCCTTTCTTTTGTTAAGCACTGGCCGCGTGCCTACCTGAACCAGAAGGTAGGTAACAGTAATAAAAATAATCTAGTCTGACATTGTTTAAATTTAAGTTAGACTCATATTTTACAATCATTACTTACCTATTTACACTGTTGCAATATAGCACTACTACCTAACTATTATATACCTATTATAACAAAAATCGAATAAATAAATATCCATTTAAATATGATTTAGTTACTTATTTCAAGTCCTCTATGAATATAACATTGTCCTTACATAGTCATAATTAATTTATTACATCCATTATTTTAATATAAAAGCCGAACACATTTACGTGCCTGCCAGTACTTTTCGTCAAAAAAAGCTTTTGATTGAATTTATTATACCTAAACCAAATCGGGTGAAAACGAACCGGGGGTGTACGGGACTGGGTGAAAACGAAGCTAACCCGCGCGGCCGACTATTCTTTCACAATCCACCTAAATAGCATTTATCAGTTCTTGGTGAACTTGTTTATTCAATTCTTAGAATCCTGGTTATTTACGCGTAAGGATTACTTTGAATGTAGCTTTGATTCAATGGAATCTTTACTGGATTTTCGTTTTAGTATGCCAAGACAAATAACATTATTTAACATTTACTATTCATTGTGTGTTCTAAAACATTACACAGTTATTAATGGCTACCTCTAAGGTTTCTTCCGTTACCCAAAAAATACAACAAATCACCTACAACGTATATTAACATGCAAGAGATCATCCGTCTCATGAATGTTACATTAAAGCTCGTTTCCTTTACCACGGTTCAACACTATTTTAAAATCCAAATCGATTTTTGTAGTTTTTGACAACAATAGCCGGGAAACACGTGCCTTGCATACGAATGAATTTAACAATGCATTAGGTAACTCGTAGAAATTCATTAGCCCATTTGCTGCGTTTGCGTTTAGACTAGCTAGTTCAAACTACACATTGTTATAGTTAATTGTTGAACTGTTAGTTAGATTGTTCGAAGTTAAAACATGTACAGTTGAAATTGAATATGTTTAAAGAACAAATGTTTAGATAACAGGCTCAGTCGCGGCGGGCGAATAGGAAGCTGGTTCTTTTACCGTGGAAGGTTTCTCGAGAAGGAACCCGGAGGGAAGTGCTATCAGCACTTATCTTATCTGGGTATTTAACTTTATACAATCACATATTATAAGATACCATGTTATGGGTACATGCTTCGAGCTTACCACAGGACTATGTTGTCGTGATAATCAGTAATATTTATTTATCAAGTTAACTACGTAGGTAAGTATAATACAATTCTTGGAAAGATCCATACGCTTAAAATCATTATAAAGTTCGGTCAGCACTTCACCGGAATATATTTTGTCCCGGAACAGAAAACCGATTTGTTTTCAAGCAACTCGAGTTTACTTTGTGCATTTTAAAAAGAACATTTCTGGTTTGATAAATAGAGACGGTTTGTTGAACGGAAATAATGAAGCGATGGCCCTATAAAAGTGTCTTTGATGTCTGGTCTCTAGGTCGGATAGGCAGATTTTTTTATTCCGGGTGTAAAAATATTTCGGTTCAATCAACTGCCACTAGGTTAGTTTTAATAATAGCTTAGT
The DNA here is from genome assembly GCA_963691955.1 of Chloroclystis v-ata. Lineage (NCBI taxonomy): Eukaryota > Metazoa > Arthropoda > Insecta > Lepidoptera > Geometridae > Chloroclystis > Chloroclystis v-ata. Next base: position 13,808,784 of record OY829905.1, read on the forward strand.
CAGGTATGAAAACTGTACCGTATGACGTGGTTTGATATTTATTAATGAACATTTTTTATGGACACACCACCTCAATGTAAAACAAAGTATTATGTATTTGTATTAATTTATTTATTCACCACACAGATAAAGACAGATATATAAAAAAATAAATGCAAACAAAGATCTTACGAACCCATATGTTTACTTGAAAAAGGATTTGATCGCGTAAATTTTTAAGATGAAATAAGTCAAATGACTCAAAACATGTGCAGTTTAAAGCTCCATTACCATTATCGACAGATTCGTCAAAAACCCAGTTAGTCCCCAACCGCAATTTCAAACCATTTATAAACGCGCAACAAAAATAGAGACACAGAAATAGGACTAGTTTGCATAAGCTTGTCAATTCCGTTGGAAAAAGACCAAATCCCAATACGGCGCCATATGCTTCTCTATTCTGTGACGTTAGAGTTTGAGCTGTATGTGCAAAAACAAATCCCACATTGTGGAGCGAGACGGCGCGCGGCCCCAAACTGGCTAAACTTTAAAATATTTACACTACTCTGCGGTTTAAACGAGACTCGCAGCTATTCGGAACGACTGCTTTTAAACCCTAACCGACCTGTAACGCAAATACGGAGAGCATCTGCAGGAAATCGTGAAGATCCATGAAAGTTGTTGAAATGTAATTCCACTTATCAGAAACAATTCATTCAATTGTAAAACTGGGCAGATAGTAGATAATAATATTTATTTCTGTATCAATTAACATGGACAATCCATTTTAATTTATTATGTTTTTATTTCTCAAATTATTTTAAACGGTATAAAATTTCAATAGAATGCATTGATAGATTTAAATAATAAATTCAAAATTTTGTGCAACACGTCTATTCAGCATTTTGAAATTTTTAATTAGCTATGATATTTCAAATCAAATGCTTGTAGAAAATGGAGCATGAGTGATCCTATATGGATCCATTTTTCTTTTCCAGCGCAACCCTAGAAATAAATTAAACCAGTAATTTCAACAAATATATCTAATGAAAGTAATATCTCGTGGATCATAGAAATTCTAATAAAATATTTCATCGTGTACGGACCGATTCATAACATAACTCATTCCTAGAAACTCCAGTATCTTTTTATTTTATCGACTTATAGAAACATTTCACGTATTGAGTCCCTTTCATTTATTCCTAAAGGTCAGTTCACACCGAGACGCGACGGGCGGGACATAAGATGCATGAACTGTTTTGGTGTCGCTGAAAAATCGCTAAATCGCTGTCCGTTCAATCTTTTAATGCTTGCAATAGAAAGTTTTTTTTTTTAATAAAGTTACATTTTGTATGGCTATTTGAAGAAAGACGCCCGCCGTAGTGGCAGATCATAGAAAAGGTTGACGGTATTAATTGGAACACTACTGAGCGATTGGTAGGAAGTGGATCACGTGGAAATTAATGGAGGCCCTTGCCTAGGAGTGAGACAAATGGCAAATAAAAATAAAAATAGCATTGGGTCGCGTCTCGGTGTGAACTGACCTTAAGCATCTCGGGTCACGTATTCATCAAAGACACGAATAAGCAGAGGACATTTGAAGTAACGCGAGGTCAAACTTGAACTGAAGGTCTACACAGAAGAGCTAATTTCGATTTATCAAAATCGTAATTATACAAAATCAATCCTTACAAACTCTTTTAAATTAACACTGTCACTCTAACGATATTATCGAATTCGTTTTGTAGAGTAGACATACTGAGGCTAAAACCATCGCCGTTACTTCTTTATCATTGGCCTTTAACCTAAGTTTTTATAATAACACAAGTGAATTGTACTGTTTCGGTGGTCTACAGAGCATAGTTACTTTATTGTTGTTCGTTATCAATCGAGGTGTTTGTTTAACAATTTAGATTACGATTCCGACCACACACATTGATGGATTGCTATGCCTACACTCATGTATTAGAAATCAGCGGTGAATTTATATTGTCCGAAAATGGAATATTATTTCACCTTTCCCATAAATATTCGCGAACTCTATCATCAATTCCATTCCAATTGAACAAAAATTCGCACCCCCGTAAATCGAATAGATGCCATGGAAAAATCCATTACACATGACCGGAAATGATAAACTTTATAGGCAAAGGGGCTATCGTGAACTAAGCTACTTGTCTCAATTTATATACAAATTGTTGTTGTTACTGTGGAATACCGAATGAGATCCTGCATCTGAAATTAAGCTCAGACTACGCTAAGTTATTGGGTATAATGGCATCTAATACACTCAGTTTTATGAAACCCCAGCAGGTAATATTTCCCACACCTGATGCTGGGATAGAACCTTCTACCAACTTTATTAAGGAATTGGCATCTTACAAGATTCCTCAGCGGAAAGTAAAATTTATGACCTAACATTATAAGGTAAATAAATGAACGGTGAATATTTTAGAAATTCATCATCCTTCGCAAAGGCATAACTCAACACGACCGGATAGATGAGATCTCATTTAATTAAGACTGAAAGGCTCATTCGCAAAGAGGTTTAAATATTTGACGAGCAGCCGCAGAGATATGTATGAAACTATTGTGGTTTAATGACGAGTGTTTCGACAAAACCGTTTATAAGCTTGCTATAGTTTTAATTAACTACCTACTTTAATGTTTGAGAGCTCCCTCGCTTACTAAAGCTTATTTATTACTAAATAAATGTCAGTGAAACTCATGAAAGACTTATAGCGATAGTACGATATAATATAATGCTATGTTTTGTCATTCTATGCTGGGGAATAAGTTTTATGAGACTGATATTTTAAAACAAATCAACAATTTACGGTAAGTTATAGCTTTAAAATTATAAGATTTATAAGATAATAGAGGTATTGTATAAACTGTGCAATTGTGCAGGTCCTTGTATGTACAATAAGGTTTATAATCTCTCAATCCATACGATTCATTATGTTTAGGTTGCCGGCCATGTCAAAAATACTGGCTTGCAGGAAAGTTATTTTTGCTATCATGTTACTTTTTACAGAAACTACAAGGAAGATATGAGCAACACTTTGGGTTGAAGCTAGAACATTAATGGGAACACGAAGCTTGGAACAGACCTGTGTCTGTGACTTTGTAAGTACCTGTGAACTTACAAAGTTCGTCTACGAAATGGAGCTACAATCCATCAGCTTTATTTACGTTGATTGCGACAAATTAACTTTATATCCTATTGAAACTGAAGTTCATCGTATATTTTGAAGTAACTCTTCAGTTTAAGATCCATTACCGTATGATTAATACACCGATTCGTTAACATGAGTTCATAAGACGAATGTTTTAATTAAAATGTACTCATGTAAAATTACATCTTAAGAGAACGGTTACGGTTAAGCTGAGTACATGTAGTAAAGGAGGTTCTACATTCGTCGGGATCTTTTTTTCGGTCGGGACCGATTTGATTGAGTTTTTGTTTGATAGTCATTAATTAGGTCATGATCTGAAGATATACCATCTACAGACCTTGAGAAATTGGTAGAATTATTAAAAACTGCCTCAATTTGGCAGTTTGAAGTCGGTTTTTTTTGACCAAAAATATTACTTATTTCGGCGACAGTTGTAGGCATAGGTAAAAAAACTGAAGTTTACAGTGAGTTAGTTGTTATAACCCAAGCCCATTTTATCAGAACCATGGTTTCCAAAGTACAACAAAACGGTCTAATATAATTCATCCCTTAAGCGTTGTCATTGTGAGAAAGTTATAGAGAATCAGAACAGCATAGCTTTGTTCAATTACTAAGTGATACAAAACAAAAGTTGTCCAACTAACGAAAAACAATTAGATCCAAACCAAAAACTACGTGAAATCTTCGCCTCGACTACGATAATTTAATTAGTCAACTCGCTAAATAGAATAGAATAGAATAGAATCATTTATTCATCAAAAACAGGTTACAAATGAAAATTATAGTATTGTATACACAATTTCACTGTACAAGTTGATAAGTCAAAAAGGTACATAAATTATAATAATAAAATAATTTCATTGAATTAGAATTCAAAAATATTAAATATTAATAATGGTAATTGTTGCGGCTGTAAAGAGGCGTTGTACTGTGGTATTAAAAATAACATTAATTATAATTATAACTTACATTCGGTAGGTATAGGAGATTTCATTAGTTTTTCGTCATTTAAAATTTCATAATTACTAAAGTCACTCTCTAGAAACTCTTTGATGCTGTATATGGTCTTGTGAAGCAAAAGTCTTTTTATTTCGTTGATAAACTTTGATTGATCTTTTAATTGTTTAATGTTTAATGGTAATTTATTAAATAATGTCCGACCCATAGACAAGGGAAGCCTTTTGGACAAATTTAATCGACCTGGAAGAGGTTCAAGAATTATGTTGCTTCTTATAGTTCTTTTGCTAAAGGTTGATCTGACTGTATATTTTTCCCAGTTCAATTTTACATATTTCATTATTTCTACTATATACACAGAGACAGATGTAAGAATGCCTAGGTCTTTAAAGTGACTACGGCAAGACTCTCTGAATTTAGCACTTTTTTTTTAATGAGTCTACCGATATTACAGCGCGCAATTGTTTCAAAGCATATATTGCAGTAGACATTTTTCTGGCAGTTAATTCCACGTGGTTTCTCCATGAAAGAGCAGGGTCTAAGTCAAATCCAAGAAGCCGTAATGACATCGTATTTTTTATTACGTTTTCCGGTGATAGTGTGATTTTTAGATGATTGGTTGTAGCTTGCCTTGGACTAAATAGCATTATGTTTGTCTTTTGCGAGTTAATTTTAAGACCATTCATCTGAAACCAATCTGAAAGTAGTGTCATAGCTTTAGTAATCTTGGATTCTAATTCTGACAACGATTCCGCGTTAATGATTATGGTAGTGTCATCAGCGTACTGTATTAAATGCCCGTCAATAGGAACATGAGAAATGTCATTCAGATATATTGTAAAAAGAATGTTTCCTAAAGAAGATCCTTGCGGGACACCTATTTTTAATGTTTGTGGTGTTGATCTTAGGCGTTTTCCACTAACATTAACTTCCACAACTTGTTCTCTATTTTCTAAGAAAGATTTAACTAAGTCTAAAAGGGCCTTGTTAGAAAGATTGAGCGGAATTACCACGGAAAACGTGGGGTGATGCGAGCTTTCTGAATAGATGCTCTATTTGATGCTTTTTCGCATCGTCATTGCCTCCTCTTTGCAATTCTCACCCCGTTACAGGTTGTACTTTATGTATCAGCAAACAATTTTTTTTATTTATGGCTCCCAAGTTTTCGCCTGCAGGAGTCGTTTAAAAGATACGTTCAAGAAGAAAAAGCCCTGTTAGTTTTAGTTAAATATATACCATAATTATGTTAGTCTGTAAGGTATTTATTTGTGTTCCTTTGGTATTTTATGTCTGGCGTAGTTTGCAGGGCATTACCTTACTGTAACACAGTTTCTAACTAGCACGGGAGGAAATATCCTAAAAACTGGGTGAATTACGTAATACTTTCTTTGGTTCTTAATAAAATTATAGATTGATTATCAAAGATGTCCCCGTGTCTCTGCAGGGGAAGCGTATAGGGCTATGCTTATGCTTATTATCATAACTGTTTTTCCCTTTCAAGTCAAAGTTCAAACAACGAGATAAGATACTGCCAAGGATTATAATATACAAGTAATTTCATTCTCTCAGTTGTCGTTTGCATCCAGCAGAGAACTGGTCAAGGAGCTAAACTAGCAAGGACAAAGACATGTCCTTCCTTTTATTTTCTATTATTAAACTCGCGATTTGCACACACTATACGAAAAATCATCCCAATAAAAATCTTGTTTTATAACAGGCGCTTAGAAGAATCCGTAAATGGTAAAAAACAAACGAAAGTTAAAATTTTACATTGATATTTTCATTGAGATACATAAAAGCTTTGTTTCGGAACTGAAGTTGATGCATATCTGATGCCGCGATGCCGTGTCAAGGCAATATGTGTATCGCGACCTATAGATGCTTGCCTCACACGTCACATGGGATTATATCCAAGTCGGAAAGTCACGCTTTCAGAACGCTTAGCATTTCCATGTTTTGAATTTATAGAGGCAATTCAAAGTTCCAGCGCTGCAGAAAAAGATCGAGCAAGCGTACATTTGTGGTTTAAAAGGAATGCTTTCGATTAGAATAAGGAAGATTTTTACGGTCTCTTTTAATAAGCTAGTTTCACAGTAATTAATTTAGAAGTTGAAAGGGTGATTGCATATGTTAACACGTTAATTGAAGCTCATTATCAAAAGGGTTTTTAATGCTATGTTTCTCAATAGTCCAAAGGATTTGCCAACAGGTCCCGATTATTTTAGCCGTTATCGGACGTATTGCTGCCACTACGACCATCTTGATATACTCAAAGATAGATTATTGTTTTTGGTGTACAATAAAATGTTTTTTATTAGTATAAGAGGTATCAAAATTACTCTACGCTTTTTTCTAATCCCAGCTAAGTTTACTGACAAGAATAATAGATCTTTGATCTTAGTCTATTAGTACATAAAATCTGTATGCTTTCCGAATGAAAAAATTTAATAAAAATAGTATTAACCGTCGTTCTATTATCAGTTATGTCACAAGGCAACAAGGTACGAGCAGTTAAAAAGGAAACAGTATTACCTTATCTGCAGGAAGGATATAATAAATCAAGTGTGCCTTGATTTCACGAGTGACATTTTACACCTGACTGGCGGAGATAAGGACCCCAGCCAGACCCAAGTTGCAATAGCTGTTGCGTATCTTATAAGGTATCAGTGTGCGTAAAATATCTGTGATTTCGGTGTTTTAAGTTACAGGTTTGTTGTTCTAGTTCCAAAATCTGTCATGTTTTGGTGTTCTATGATCATGAAAGCAGGAAAAAGGCAAGAAAGTCGTGTTACACTAATTATAACTCAAGAACGGCTGATTCGATTTGGCTAAGAGGTTTGAACCAGGAAAAGGACAATTTTTACAGCTACAATGTACACTATTTTAATACCGTCTGTATTATAAATAACACATTTTGTTAAGGAAAGATTTTATTTTTCCCGATAAAATGGTATTTTCCTTCCGCGGGCAAGCTTGATAAATTGATCATTATTTTGTTCAAATTTAAAATTTTATATTTATTTTGATTTCAGTTTTAATAGTTGATTTACCGTAGAGTTGGGGTGTGTTCATTAGTGACCGGGCACAGGTCTCCCTAACAGAACCCATAATAAAAATTTACTGCGAAATTTCGAATAATCGTCACGGTTAGCAGGCGGGTTGGTCCCCATTATTTGTACTCAAGTTTAATTATCATTCAAACATCTGCATAGTTTACTTGTACATTATTCAAACAGGAAATTCAATTATAAAACCTCTGCAGCATTTACAACTATCTGAGACAAACAAGTATTCAGTTATTGACAGTTAGTGGGTGAAAATAAATGAGATCGTAGGATTAGTGCATGTCCTAGGTTACCTAATCGTAAGTTTTCAACGTAGGCGTCATTAAAATAACTTACTAATAAGCTAGGTGGTTTGTGGTACGGGCTAAAGAATAGAAAATTAGCAGGAACCCGCCTCGGGTTCTAGAATTCGTAACTTGATCATCACAATAACTAGAACCTAGAACCAGCTGAAACAGGTTGTACCATCCACCAGATCCGTAAAGCTTTTGTTTAACTTAACATCAAATCCAAATATTTATCATACAATACATTAAAAAAAATTTACTATGAATTAAGGTCTAACTTTACTAGTCAAGAGAAGTTTCTGTGTTTCAGCAGTGGGAACAAAAATAGGGGTGTTTATGCTTTGATATAAGTAATATAATTGAGTAGGTACTAATATTAGAGCCTACTTATTATATTGAGAGCCCTCGCGTCTAAATCACAAGTCTTAGTTAGAGCATGGAGTCGAAACTAAAATGTGAAATAGGTCTTTAATATAACTTATAAAGGCAAAGAGTTAAACGCTATGTCACGCAAGATATCCAGAATAAGCTCACCTTTAGATCCAGATCCATGACCAAATGCTTCCCGAACGAGGTGCCGCCCGTCTTCTGTATATGCAGGAAGACCATCACGTCATGCGCGTTCAGGTCGAACCTGAAGTCCTCGTGCAGCACCTCGTCGTACGAGAGCCCTGGCTGTGCGATCACGTCAGGCAGGGGCCGGCCAGGGGCCTCGGCGTATGAGAGAGCCAGGGACTCTGCCACCCTCTCACGGGCTGTTACTGCGCACACCTGCAGACAAATAAATAAAATAAATATTGCTGGACAATTCACACAGCAACATCTAGCCCCGTGGTAAGCTCTAAGCTTGTTTTACGGGTGCTAGATTTCTGATATAAGTACTTACTTATATATATATATATATATATATTGTATATTACATAGTATTACACCCAGACACCGGGAACAGATATTTGATGGTCATACAAATAGTTATCCGGAGGCGGGAATCGACCCGCAACTTCTTGCGTCGCAGGCGGACCTTCGCCCGCCGCGCCACAGATGTCGTCAAATAGATGCTGCAATGGCAAGTTCTGCCTGTGTTAAGATGACATAATACAATGACAATGGCCTACAAGTATAATCAGATCCATCCTCAGAAAACATCGTAGATTATTATTCATTAGAATTACACAAATAAAAGTTCCCTGCCACCCAGATTTTCCTGATTTTAATTATTTTTACATGATTGTTTATATAAATTAATTAACAGGTTAATTTAGTAAAAATTCGTTGTATAGTCATTTTATTATAGAGTTAAAATATGAATAATCACTATTAATGAGTACCTACCTAATGTGTTTGTGACAGCTTTTATTTTCTTCTCACATGTTCAAATGTTTAATATATGAATAGGATAATTTTACATTTACGTAAAGTGCGCAATTAAAATTGTCATAAGCTCAAAACTTATCTTAATTACCTAGCGTAGAATGATCTGTGCTATAACTGTATTGTGGTCAGGTCAAAAGCTGGGCCTTCGAACCCCTGTCCCATTTAAAAACTACTCAAATAATATTTTAATCCTTCGCTAACCACAAGAATCAGTAAACAGCTGTAGGTAACCGCTTAGTTTTGTTTTTGTTCGACAAATCTTACGTCATTGTGACATTTAAATTGAAATAAAAAAGTAATAAGGATTTAAGGATTTTTTAGGATTTCACCCAGACACCCGAAACAAATATTTGATCTGCAAATATTTGTTTCGGGTGTCTGGGTGTTATATATGTATAATAAAAAAATGTCTATCTATGTATGTATATTATATTAAGTATATCAGAAATCTAGCACCCGTAACACAAGCTTTGAGCTTACCACGGGGCTAGATGTCGTTGTGTAAAATTGTCCAATATTTATTATTTATTATTATTATTATTATTTGATTTTATCAATTATAAAAAAATATTTTTTGGATTAGTTATGCTGGAGCTGTTAGATAATGTTATGACAAGTCAAAACTATAAAATCAGATTAACTTATAAATTTAAAATGAGATTTCAACCAAAACTCATACAATACACTTACACACTTAGTGTGTATGAGTTATGATCATGCCCGACAAAAATATATTTACCTTTCAACCTAATATACTCGTAGTTTGTCTAATGTTTTTGTTCGAACGAATCTTATGTTAGATCTAGCTTTAAATTTTAAACATCGTACAGTACAGACAAAAAAAGTTGCATTTAATATGTATGAACGATATTCGACCAAATCTACAGATTAGAAATAGGTACATCAATCATAAAACAAGTAGGTGGAACCAAATTGTACTGTATAAGCAGGCAACCCCCCTAGTAATAGTAACAATAATTACCTGTGTTTGGCCATACCCATACATCATTCAACGTCAGACTTTCATTATCGATGTACGAACAAATTGAACTGAAAACGTTGTAAGTTATTATTCCAAGACTTTCTATGTGCTTCTGCGAATATGAGACCTTTTCCTATACCTATCAATTTTTATTGATTAAAGCAATTATTTTTTTTAATTTAACTACATAATTGAGTATTTTTTTAGGTGATTAACATGACATGTTCTATAAAAATCTTTGTTAGTAACTTTTAGTAATAAATATTTGTCTGATATGATGAATAATGTTTCTTTAGACTATCCTCTGTCTTTCTAAGTTCATACAACCAAACCCTGAAGTTTTCAAGTCTGCAAGCAAAGCGCTGCTAGATGGTTGCTTTGAGTAATATAAGTTACAGACCAACATAGGGGCAAGTCTCAAAAGCAGTAGAATGATATTTTAAAAACAATGATTATTTCTTTGTAAACGGTATTTTGGTATGAAATCGAATACCAAAATACTGTTTACAAAGAGAAATCTCAGACAGAACTACATCATACGTAGCAACATAAATAACGATTTTACCAAGAGAGAGAATATTTCGTATATTCTTGTATTATCTCGCCCAATGATTTTATATACTATATATTTGTTACAAGCACGCGCATTGTAAAGACTCAAATAAAACCCAATTGTAACGTTTAGTTGTCAGTCTGCGTCGAGCGCAATCACGAGCTTGACATGCCGTAGGTTATTGTGTCCTTGCTAAAACAAATTAAAAATGCCATCGTGTGTGTTTCGGAAGTGTACCAATTACGATGCTAAAGTAAACAAAACACAAGGAATCTCGTATCACATGCGAGTATGCAAAGATACTTAAATTATTTATTTTTCCAAATAATTATAATAATTGAGGCGCGGACATAGATTAGTTAGTGTAGATGCGAATATGGATGCCGATGTAAATTCGATGTAAATGTTAATTCTGATCGAACATTCAACACATCAGGTTCCTATTTTTAATCATCGCGTATATTTGATTAAAACCACAATTCATAAATACACAAATATTCGTCTCCATTCCGCACATAAAAATAACCCCGAATAAAAAAAAACTTTTAAAGAGACAGAAAAGAAATAAATTAAATCTTTTTGAAGGTATTTAGAAAGTGTATTTTACTAATTTATCATTAATTATTTCAATTTCAATAAATATGATTTACTTTTGTAAGGTGTTTTATTTCTTACCTATTACTATACATTTCACTCAAGTGTCCACTCTACGAATATAAATGTTACTCTATGAACTAGCAAACATTTGACATCTTATGTCAGTTTTGGATTCGCGGAACAGATTTCAAACTGTAATTACATGAAGGTAACATATCTATCTATACTAATATTATAAAGAGGAAAGATTTGTTTGTATGTTTGTTTGTTTGTTTGTAACGAATAGGCTCCGAAACTACTGGACCGATTTCAAAAATTCTTTCACCTTTGGAAAGCTACATTATCCCCGAGTAACATAGGCTATATTATATTTAAAAAAAAAATAGGGATCTTTACTAAAACTCCAATAATGTAACATAAGGTGTAAAAAAAAGACCTGAAAAATTCCTTTCGTCGCGTGCGCTGCGAAAACTATTGATGATAGAACAAAATCATGTACTACGACTTTGCAGAACTCATCATTATCTACAAAAAGTGTCGCGACAGCATATGTCTAAATATTATAGTTTTTACACAGTAAGCAGTTTTATTCTAAAATATTAATTAATATATGCCGCCTCTTGAAAAGGCTCTTCATTTGTAACTTGGTATTAATCCTTATCAAAATAAATTACTTTATATTCAAGACGACTTTAATACCTTTTCATAACTTTTTGAATTATTCAATTCGGACATTTCATTCGGAAGATATCACGAGTTTAAAAATGCAAGTATTAGAAAAAAGTCGCGAGATTGTCGCTCACCGCGCTCAGCTAGCCAGCATGCGATCTATGCTCCATGTAAGCGTCACTGGGGGTACGGGGAGGGAGTCAATGTAATAAAATAAAGTGTAAATAAAATAAAAAAATACAAAAAAACATTAATAAAAATATGAATAAAAAAAATTGATAATAAAAATTCAAACTTCCTATATAATTAAACTTTTTTTTTAAACCCGATGCAAAAAAAGGGTGTATGTAGTATGTATGTACCCGTGCGGAGCCGGGGCGAGCCGCTAGTACTATATAAAATCATTGATCTCGCCCTTATTTCTTGCAGATACATTTTGCCTACAATAATACAGTCTAGACGTTTTTCGGCAATTGTGTTATAAATCACTGAGGTAAGAATTTAGCGGCACCCTGTACGGACAATGAAATAAAAAATAATTGTATTAGAATTCGATGCACAATCAGGAGAAATTGAATGATCTACTAAACAAAGAACGCCCTAAGATAATGTTTGTAATGGATAAAAGTAACACTCATGATCATTAAAGCACCGTAACCACAATCTTCAACCAAAAGATGAAAAACATGAATCACAACCAAACAAACTATTAGCAAAGCATAGCCATCTGCGAGTTAATAAGCAATGAATCATTTCGCTTCAGCTCGAGGTGAGGGCCAGGGGTCTCGACGCCCTTGAAAGTTCAGCTCCGCTCCTACCCTCGACCCCTACCGGCCTAATCGAAATCAACGCGAGGGAACAAGTTATTTCTCCAAACCCCTCTCGAGATGAAACTTTTAAAATCGAACGCTAAGCCAGCTTGAAATATGAACGCTCGTTTACAAGAAAGAGGTGACCCATTTTTACCGTCTTTTCAAGCATATTATTATGAGAATACTTAGACTGGCTGGACCTAATTTTAGACGGAAGGAAATGTTGCGCTGAAATATTCATGTATTTTTCTACGGGCATTCTTGTTGCTCTACTTGCATTACAATATTGCATAACATTACGCTGCTTTGGTATTTTGTGCAGGTAATTAAAATATAACATTCTTTAGAGAACGTCTAATTATTAACCCTCTGAAATGCAAAAGGATTTCCTTGAAAATTTAATTTAAAATTGCAATGGCCACGAGTTTCCGACGTGAAAAGAGACTCTTAACCTTTTTGCAAACCCCCAATTTCTCGACCATGTTTCTGTTTCCTTTATTTGCATTCCCTCGTTGGTCACGATAACAGAGGCCAATCTGGAAAAAGTAATGTGTTTTAATATCTCCAGGCCGTGTTGTCGGCGGGGGTTAAGAGGGAGCCGAGATACAGGGCGCGTACCCTCCGTTGCTTGTTTGTTCGTCTAATGAAGTGGGCAGAACACCCCATTAATATACAGTTACAGTCAGCGCCAGACGAGAGCGCGATAGACTTGTGTCAGCAATTCCAAACTAAATCAATTTATTACGTGCTCGAGAGTGCAACTGACGAGACGCCTCGAAAGCACTCTTCACTCGCCCTTTTATTCGATTGGGCGATTTTTCTTTTCTAAACCGCAGTCTCAAAAGCGTCTTGATTGAGATGAGAAATTATGGTAATTGTCCAAGTCCATTAGCCAAGCATTTCGATCCATAGGCAGACGCAGAAAGCTTTTAGATTTTACGATTCTTTCAAAGTGAAAAGAGCTGCCAGATTTTGCTGGTATTCTGTGCGTACAGTATTATCCTAAGCTTACGTTCACTACATTTCAATCACATCAAGCAAAACCCTTTATCGATCGTAGGGTGCTCGCATCGAATTACTTAGCTTTGATGCGTCGGTATTGAGTATGATTACATCGAGAAATATGATCCGGCGCCAAGAGTTAATACCTATCATATCGCATTTAACCCTAAGCCTTTGATACTGAGCATTCAGGCACAACAATAACACATAGATTTAATTACAGATATTCACAAGAGCATTACATGCGTACGGCTAAGTTTAGTACTCGTGAATCAGATTACTGATAGTCAGGGATCCGTAGTACATGGAAATCAAGTGATTACTAACAAGCTAATTTTTGGTGAGTATCTTCGTTTCGATGAGACGTCCAAATATATCCTATACCCAACTCTCGATTGTGGTAGCTAACAGAGATATCAAGGATTAAAAAATTCAAGGATGTAAAACCGGGATAACGGACCACGAAATTTGTAGGACAATATGTTATATCTCAAGATAATTATCTAAATTATATAAAAACATTTTTGTCCTACAAAACCTATGGTTTGATCAAAGAGTCCGCCATTTCCAAAATGTGTCGAAAACGAGGTCAATTTAAATGATTACTATGATTACTAACCAGCTGATTTTTTGTTGTATACTTAATTAATATTTATAAAATCTAACGGACATATTGTCCGACAAATTTCGTGGTCCGTTATCCCGGTTTTACATCCTTGAATTTTTTAATCCTTGATATCTCTGTTAGCTACCACAATCGAGAGTTGGGTATAGGATATCTTTGGACGTCTCATCGAAACGAAGCTACTCACCAAAAATTAGCTTGTTAGTAATCACTTGATTTCCATGTACTACGGATCCCGGCCTATGAGATATCAGCAGTTTCCTTTACATCATTAGAACAAGCGGCTTGTATTACGCGGGTTTGTGTTGATATACCTTGCAAATGGAAACCACAAGGCTGCTCTAATTGATCACATTGTAGACTTGCGCATATGCTGAGGCTAAGTTACCATAAGCCACAGAAAACACATATTAAATAATTAAATATTGCTGGACAATTCGCACAGCAACATTTAGCCTCGTGGTAAGCTCGAAGATTGAATTACGGGTGCTAGATTTCTGTCTGATATACTTAATAAACTTACCTACATAGAGATATATATTTAATTATTATACATAATAACACCCAGACACCAGACGTAAATTTTTTTGTGCCTAGGCGGGAATCGAACTCGCTCGAAAACGAAAAGCATTCAATCATTTGGAACCTAAAAAAAACATCCTAATTCTTAAAAATATCAACGTACAAGATAAGTTATTCATAATCTCGCTCAAAAATTAACGCAGAAACTCTTATGAAAAATAAATTCCTGAGCAAAGCCCGGCCATTTACGTAAGTGGCGTCTTAGAAGCGTAAAATGAGATGATACATTTCCGCGCAAAGGAGATTTAGCTCGACTAAAGGTTTTGCAACTTTTTATACATGTTGGAGATGGAACAACTAATGGACCATTTGCTTGTAACGCCCTCAAGTGGTTTTATATCAGATGGTAAATGGTAAAGTAACTTGTACTTAAGCCATGAAATAATCGTTAGAAACGTTTTCTTATTCGTAATAGGGAAATAATGTACCTTTTAAGGAACACAAGAATTATGTAGTATTATTTCATGTACCTTTAGTAAGTTTACTACACTTCACAAAAAAATTACAACTAAGTTAAAT
This sequence comes from Chloroclystis v-ata, assembly GCA_963691955.1. Lineage (NCBI taxonomy): Eukaryota > Metazoa > Arthropoda > Insecta > Lepidoptera > Geometridae > Chloroclystis > Chloroclystis v-ata. The sequence goes on from OY829905.1 coordinate 13,823,966, forward strand.
AAAATCATGACAAATACATTATGTATTTGTTATTTTTTTTTTTTTTGTTTTTTTTTTTTTTATTTACTTAACTCGTCTTTGCAGCAGCAGTTAGCAATTAAATTAATATTTCATTTAGTAAAGCTACAAATAAGTAAATATGGAAATAATAAAATTATTAGATAATTTCCTGGTAGTAGGTATGTAGCTATTTATATATTCATTTCAGAATACCATCATCATATCTTAAACTTAAGACAAGATAATGTTAACCAACAATGTTCCACAGCCATACGATATTTAACTCTTAACTAATTACAACGAAACTCCCAATAATAAAGTCCGAAACGCAGCTGAATTAAACTTCTTTTCACAGCTTACTGGCTTGTGCAATATCTGTTTCCGTCACAAACTCGGTAAAACACAAACGCTGTGTGGTGCCAACCTTAGAATAGTACTACACCATATCTTCCCGCGGTTATCGTCATGTCGACTTAGAGATTGATATATCAGAGGATAGGCAGCCGTCGTTAAATGTACTATGTAGATACCGTATCAACTTACTTCCACGCACAAAGGACCGACTTTGAGTCCAATTGCAGTAAAAGACCAAAACTAACTAGGTAACTGCTGTTTCTAACTACGATCACCACGCTTACCAGGCGAGTTGGTGACCCGCTTGTTAACCCGCGTGGTAATTATACCAAATCCCCCAACACCTATATTCGGGAGATTTGTGGCCAATAGTAAGGCGCAATATGTGTGATGATGACACGAATATGGTAATAATGGCAAAACTTCCTGGCATCCATCGCTAGTAGTCTTTGATTTTATGGCATATACGGCGTATACTTTGAAATGGTAATTAGTTTCAATTGAAAAGCTATAAACCGTCACTATAGATGGATGGGACAGTTGGAATATAAATTAGAAATGTAGGCATATGCAATATCACTATTATTCATTGCGACATTAAAGTACCTAGTGGAAGGTTACTTATCTTTGACTAGTATATATCCATGGTTACTTGTCCTAGTAATCTTTAGGATTTTATGGAAAAAAATTAAAAAAATCAATGGATCCTTGGACATTAGGAACCACGCACAAACGACTCTTAAGTCTTTCTCATAATTTATTAGTTATTTTAGGGACTCCCTTGGACTCAGACTACTAGCAAGAGAGTCATCAAATAACTAATAAGTAATGTAGTTATTTTGGCGACTCCCTTTCTAGTCTAGCTAAATAACAAATAAGTAATGTAGTTATTTTGGGGACTCCCTGGCTATAGTCTAGCTAAATAACAAATAAGTTATTTAGTTATTATGGGGACATTCAAGGCTCAGTTTCAATTCAATAGTAATCATGTTATTTCAAAATACTCTGCAGTTCTCTGCGCTCGTCGTCCTCAATCTTTTAAATGGCTTAAACAGCAGTCACTAAGTGACTTAAGACAGGCGGGCGGCCGGCGCGGCGGCATCGACAGCGCAAATTCAATTCGATTCATCTTAACTTATACGGAGAAGGAAGAATGCTGGTCGACCAAATAGGGCAGGCAAGTTGTCGGTGAAGAAAAATATGTAACTATGATGCAGTATTCTTGGAGAATTTTATGATAAGTAAAACAGAAATGGACAGCAAATATAGTGTTCATCATAATTATTAGAAACCATACACACAACATAACATACATATATCCCATTACGAGGAGGAGTAGGTATGGGTCTCTCAATAGAACTAATTTAGGTCTTCAATGTTTAAGTATAATCACCACCATATTTAATTGCAGTAAGTGGCACGGTACAAGTACATTAGAACAAAACTGATGCCCAACTATTAATTTAAATTATGTGAATAATTAGATATATTTACATCCACATCAAATTATTATAAATTAGTGACAATAAATAAATAATACAAAAAGAATGTACCCAAATCTTATGGGTCTATTGATGAGATCCATGCCCAGAAGATTCACTCTTCTGGGCATGGATAATAATGTAGGTTGTTATAATGATATCATTTTATGTAGGATACAAATACATACCACATTAAAAATTACTTTGAATTAAAATATTTTTTAATTTAAATATAGTTGGTAATTCACCTGTCCTTAAATACATATATATATGCTATATGTATACTTACCTAGATTGTTATTTAAGTATGTTATCTCATCATATTTCAATTTAGTGGGTACTTACCAACATAATGGTAAAAATATTTTATTAAAATTAATATAAATCTTCGATTAAGTTCTTATAAGTAATTAGGTTATCATTAAATAGCTATCTAGAATAAGAAGAAAATTATCATTTTCTAACAAAGTAAATCTGATTGAAGTAAAATTGCCGAGTTGGATGTCTTTTTGAGATTTCAACTTGTTTGTAGTTGTAATTTATATATCTTCTTATCTATATCAATAAATGTTCCATCGATGTTTATAAAAAAGTTTAAAAATCTATATAATATAGCACATAAACAAAGATTACTTATCAATGCAGCAGAATATGTGTAATCCCTCTGTGCAACCTCTAAATCAAACCTTGTTAATAAACACAAAAACAATATTTTTAAATATTCAAGTTCAAATGATTATTGTAAAATTTTTCTGCAATTAGATATCACATTGTAGGTACTTAACTATCTTCTGAAATAAAATATTTTAAAATAAATAAATAAATAAACTGACCTGATCAGGGCAGAAGTACCCGAATGCAACCATCCCAAACAGGGACAGGAGTAAACAGAAGAGTATAACTTTCCGAAGCTTTGATCTCGGCTCCATCTTCTTGATCTCATACACACCGCTGGGCAGCAACAATGCGAAATCACTATCTACTTGCACTGATACACTTTTTTGCATTTCGACTGAATGCATAATCTCATTTTTAAAAACAATTATGGTAATACAACCAAGTCGATTCTGTTCAATGTTTATTTGATAGGGCAGACTAAACTCATAGTTCTTCATATAAATTCGTTCAGAATCACGTTTTATCGAGGGCAACCTCAGAACACATAGTGTGTGCCTTTATCACGTATCAGAAATAAACAACGGTCAGAGAGCTACAGGACCACCATCGGAGACCGTTCCGTGCGATCAACTGGGAGCTATGCGAGCATTTCTCGATCTCACCGAGAACGCGCGCAACCGTCGGACAGAACTTCTGCTTCAAGATTCATTAACAACAAACACAAAACACACTGTTACCACTAAAAGAAACCTTCTTAGATAATCGAAAAGTCGAAAAAGTCACGGTTAGACTTGTGAATCGAGATAAACACTTGATACCTCCCAAAAACGATGTACTTTCTTCCATTTTCTATTTTCATCAACACAATCACAACAAGCACTGAATGTCAAAACCGACTGACAGGTTTATTAACAACGACAGTAACCTAACGTAACAGCAATGACAGTGACAGTTTACAGTATTATTTGCGGTAGCACCAGCAACAGGTCAAAATAAAAAGAAGATATTTTTGTAAGTTTATGGGGGTCATTTCCGTTTTCATTTTAGGTATAGTAAAACCATTTCTAAAATGAACGCCCCTCCACCGAATTCTGTATTTTTTTTTCTGTGTATTCTGTTTTTCTGTATTTCCTCTCACACGTTGAAATCATCACGGTTTTGTGGAGGGGAGTTCATTTTTAGAATGGTTTTACTATACCTACCTACCTATTTACACACTAAAGGATGAAGTCTTCTGAATATTTTGATAAGTATAAATAATTGTAAGACTAGGCGGGAGTGCTACTGTGCCCCCAGATTTGATCTTTAAAAGAAATAAATTAGTAAAATAAGGATACCTACATAGAAGTAATTAAGGCACATGTCATCATCACTAAAATGTTAAATAACTATTTTAATTTATTAGTACTCTATTCTATTCATCTCGGGCCACGCGCTACATTAGTACACAATATTGATGCGCGTCTATGTGATTTAATCCTTGCGAAGAAACGATAGACCTGAATTAAAATAGATTATCTGAAAATGCCATGTGGGTTAAGCGGATCACACTCGACTTTGGATAATTCTTCTTAAAATCTTAAAACTATCAGTTTATCTATAAGTTTCTTTTGTACTACCATAAAGGGGATTATGCAGCGTAAATAAAATACAATGTAATTGCTCCTATGATAGGCTTTTAATTCAATATCATCCGTTTTTATACCATTGTATGTTCACATGTAATCAAAACAATTTCATAGAAATAAAATAATCATTTTAAAGCAAAGGACATTTTATTTTGCTAAATGAGCAAATAAAGTAAACTTAAGTTAATTAAGACATGACCTTTAAACTACATACTTGTACCTAACATATTTTTGGACAAATCAGCCAGTTTGTATCTCCATATAAAATAAGACTGATTTCATGTAGGTACTTAATAAAAAGAAAAAGGCACTGTAAAATCAATATGGGGAAATAGATAACAATACATGCATACAAATATAATGTTGTTAATAATATTAAATAAATCACTGTCAGAGTTAAATCTCTCTCGTCACACCGATGTTACACTTAAGTTATTATCATATAATACATAATATAGAGTTATGTACAGTTATAATCAATAAGGAACTCCATATCATATTGTTTAAGATTTTATCCATAAGTATAAGAATAGTCTAACTAGCAAGTCATAAGTATAAGATTCAAGCATCCAGCTATTAAATATTACTTTAAACTAAAAAGATAAAATATAAAATGGATAAATTAATGTGAACATATGAATGGAGAAGTCCTTAGTGAAACTTTAGTCAATGCCACGAGAGAACTCATAACAACAGTTATATAAATTGATATTTAAAAATCTATACAAAATGTCCACAATCCATATGATTACAATTGTGTGATATATAAAAGTATTCACCACTGATATAAACGTTTTATCATGCATGACACAATGATGTGGTTTAAATTCATCACTACACTCAGTCAGTGTACTATGTTGACATTGATTTAATTTTAGCTAACATCACATGTCCCTTGTTGTAAAGGAGCAACTCCTCTCACCACAGAATTTTCTAGTTATATAAAAATTACTATATTTTCAGTCCACAAATTTGAAACAAAGTCCACAATCCTATTCGCCGCCGATACACTCGCGACGACAGACGGTGTTGTATAATGTTCTGTTCACTAGGCGTATGTTCTTTAAAGTTTTTCAGTACGAAATATTAATATAGCACATTTAATTTGTTGAAAGTTTTTTTTATCTATGCACTGTTAAAACAATCTTACTCCCTGTTACATTATTGTTCAGGTTGAAACGCAACATGCACAGGTCACGATATCGAAAGAATGGCATTCCTTCGAAGAGTTCGTACGCCCCAGACGTACTGCTGCGATGCGGAACCAATTATTCGACTACTAGTTGTCTATGGGGAGAAGCCAGTCCTTGCTTTGTTCTCGCACAAATCACCATTAATTACGTCCACGTCCGCGGCCGCGGCCGGAACCGTCACGATCCTGGAATGAGAAAGTACGAATTAGATTTTGTTCTCTGTGCTGAGGTGGTGCAATATTAATTTGAGAAACTAACCTTGTGATGATGGGGTCTGCTGTAGTTGGAGTCGCGGTCACGGTAGCCGTGTTCGCGATTATCGCGCGAGTCCCGGTCGTCGCGGTGATGGTCGCGGTTGTCACGATATTCGCGGTTGTCGCGGTTGTCACGATGATCGCGGTTATCACGATGATCGCGGTTGTCGCGGTGGTCACGGTTATCGCGGTTATCGCGATGATGGTCCCGGTTATCGCGATTGTCGCGGTGGTCACGAGAGTCGCGCTCGCGGTTATCGCGGTAATTGTTATTGCGATAGGAGCGCTGCTCGTCGCATTCCTCGCGCGCGGGCTCCGGCGCCGGCACCTTGCGCGAGTCCTCCTCCTCCTGGCGGCGCTCGTAGTGCGTGAAGTCGTCGAAGATGGACGTCGTGTGGCAGTAGCAGTGCATGATGCGCAGCACCTGCAGCCCCTTGGGGTGCGGCACCTCCTGCGTGTCGCGCGAGTTCGTCACCGGCTTGTTCTCGTTGTTCTCCAACTTGATGTACCGCAGCTGCACGTTGGGCACATCCTTCACGTAGATCCACCGCACGCGGAACTGGCCTTTCCACTTGTCCTGCAGCCACACCCCGGAGCTCGAGTTGTAGTCGACGGGGCTCATCATGCGCGCCATCCCGCAGAAGTGTCCGCTGCCGTTCACCGAGAACAGCAGGTACACGCAGCCTCCCTCGCGCTCGCGCTCGCGGAACGCGGCGTCCAGTCGCTTGTTACCGTGCTCGGTGCTGCACCAGATCTCGTACTTGATGCTGCGGTGGATATCGTCCTCGGAGTACGACTTGATGACGAAGAAGCGAGCGAGCGGAGCGCTCAGATCGAAGTCCTTAGGGTTATACTCATTCTTGACATGCAGGTCGTTGAGAAGCGGGTGGGCGGGGGCCGGCATGGCAGGCGGCGGCGGGAGCGGGGCGGGTTGCGGCGCAGGTGGCGGGGGCGGCATGTGGTGCGGGTGCGGGGGAGCGCGCGGGGCGTGCGTCCAGGCGGGCGGCGGCGGCTGGTGCGGCGGCGGCGGGTGGCGCGGACGCGGCGGCGCGGCGGCGGGCGCGTGCTGCGGCGGCAGGAGCGGCATGGGCGCGGGCGCGGGCGCGGGTGGCAGCGGCGCGGCCGGCTGCAGCGGCGGCGGCGGTGCGCTAGCGGGCGGCGCACTCTTCCCGGCGCCCGCGTCCCACGCGCCGATGTCCATGTTGTGCTTGCCGGGCACGATGGGCGGCGGGGGCATCCCGGGGCCCTTCTTCTTCAGCACGGTGGTCTGCGAGGCCGGCGCCGGCTTGGCGGGCTGGCTCGCGATGGACGCCCACGTCATCTTCTTGGGCCCGGAGACGTCCTTGAGCTCCGGCCGCTCCCTCTCCGCCTTGTGGTCTCCGAGCGAGAGCGCCTGCACGCCGGCCTCCGCGCCCTTGATGTCCGGTACGTATACATCGTTCCTGTAGTAGTCGTCGTAGGGCTTGTTGCCTCTGCCGAGCTGCCCCCAAGTAGAGTAGTCGCCGTTGCCATGGAAGTAGTTAAAAGACGATGCCGGTTGTCCGAACGCAGCGGTAGAGAATGGGGTTGTTGTTGGTCCAAATACACCTGTGAATTAAGCATTAGATTACTAGTTCATTTCAAAAGCTACAATACAAAAAACATGTACCAATGATGTGCCATGGGTTTGAGAGAATGCACACTTTAGAGTCAAATAAAATACCTTGATAATGTAATTTTGAAAATTTCCATTCCAGTCTTTCAAGCTACTACCCATATTATGCAAAGCCCTAAACAGCAAGAACAACACATTGTTACACAAGAAAAGTAGGAAATAAGCTAACCTCGAAAATGTTGAACATCAGCATACCACATCTATATAATGTCTTTAGGAAAAATGATAGCACAGCGCAGATGACACAGGCGGGATAAAGGACAGAGATAAGTAGCTGAGGTACAGAAGTTAGTGAAAAATGAGTGCACACAGTTATGGTTGATGACTAAAATGGTAGAACATCTTTTCTCTTGTCTTTGTATTATAATGTACTATCTACCCTCAACTCCATAAGAATTTTGAGGATTGTATCCTCCGAGGAAAGGCATCGGGTCTGTTCCATTGGTGGACCATGTCCCATCCCCAACTCCAAAAGCTTGATAAGGAAGTGGTGTGGTACTGTAATAACCTGAAACGACGGAAAATATTTTCCTCAAAGGAGATATCCCATTTTTCTTAAGGACTTGGGCTAGGAATTGTACTTGATAATACCAATATTGGCTGATAGAACAAGAGAAAATGATGCAACAAGATGCCAAGATGGTTTATTAGGAGTATAAGAATAGATAGTTTCATAGTAAAAACAACTGGTCAACTATCTGCTAATATTGTATTAATGTTCAAAGCTGTAAGGCATTTTCAATAAAAATTACTTCAATTAGTCACAAAAGATCTTGCAAGATCCTGCAAGAAGATATAATATTTTATGGACAAACTAATTCACCTTACAATCTGCCTACATAATTTTTTAAATACAATGTTTAGCCCAAAATGAGACATCTCATTTGCTCAAACTGAAGTCATAATGGTCTATTTAAGATTAAAAGAATGGGAATCATTTGGATTATGGAGATGTGAGAGTATAAAGTGTGTAAGTAACCTATAAAAAAAATTATAAACTCATTAACTCAATCTATTTTTCGGTTTTAAAAGGTTATTTAAGGTTCTAGAAACCAGTAGTCAGCATGTTGTTATTGTAACATAAAACCATTGTATTGGATACTTTGCTGGACAATCACTTTTTAATAACTCTGTTTCAAACCATAAATTCATCATTATTGTTTGTTAATTTTCCTGTGCTAAATCATGTAATTAGATTCCTGCAAACAATATCTTAATTTATAGTGTTATGAAACTTCTCCATGGATGTTTGACCTGTGTTGAACCAATTTAGAAAATGTACAAATTTTTAACCTATATAAATTTCAAGTCAAGGTTACTTTTGCAATGTTTAAAATCAATGAATATTTAAATACAAATGTTATCTAGGATAACTTAAATTAGACCAACCTGCTGCATTGTAAGGGTCGGCTGATGAGATTGGTGGTGCATAGGATGGCTGTTGCTGGTGGCGCCATGACAACTCAGGTAACTCCTCTCCTCCACTCTCTAAATGTTGATCTTTAGGTGCATTTGTCACTGGAATCATTTTAGATGAAATATTAAAATCAACAACATGATTCATTATTAGCCTGTTGTAGGGAGAAAGTAGGATTATTAATGATTCTAAAAATATACTGATAAGGCTAAATGTTAGAGGTAGATGTGAGTGGGAGTTACCATTGTTCTTATTCAGTGTAAGGTAAGGTGGGTGGAAAGCCAATATTCTCCACCTACACCATAGTGTAGGCACCTTTGACTAGACATTTGCTAGTTATCAAGGGACAACATAAGATTCAAATAAACAACGATACCACAATAAGTAGGTGAAACTTGTAGAAAAGTGAAAGCTAGATAATACGCCGCTAATCGTATGGAACAAACTAGACGGCGATAGAGAAGCCGACCGGTGCAAACTGTTATAGCTGAGGAAACAACTACGTCATAAAGTAACAGATATTACCTTGGTTCCCTTGCCCTTTCATCCGCTAAGATCCGATTAACATGAAACAAGATAAACCTACATTAGAAAACATAAGTCATACAACATTATCTACGTCAGAAATAGCGTAAATAATAAAATACCTGGTCTGACACGCCTGCTGACATTGGCCGCGATTTTTTAGTATTGAGCACTTTAAAGAAGTCTTTTCTCACAATAAAAAAGAAATAATCACATGGGTTTTACTACACTAAGTCTCGGTGGTCCAAAATTCACTAAAATACCTAAAAAAGTTCATAAATCCACAAATTAACACAAAAATGTCCCAGTCAAACGGATATTCGACTACGTTTGGAAATGGCCGATTGTTGGTGAAAGAGACAGACAGATAGAATAAATGTTGCTATGATTTACTTCATCGGAAGTTACCGGTTTTTAACAGTCAGTGTGGTCAGGCGTATGTAACGCCTCAAGATTATGATTTATACGTTTATGCAAACCTCAGAAGAAGGAATCTAGTATTCTATAATCTAAGATGCAAACAGAACAGAGCGTATGATTCATAATTCGTAATGCTCTGTGCTGTTTCTGTTTTAATAATAATAATTATTGCTGGACACATCACACAGCATCATCTAGCCCCGTGGTAAGCTCGAAGCTTGTGTTACGGGTGCTAGATTTCTGATATACTTATTATAATATACAGATAGATAATTTTTAATATACATATTTATATTATATGCATGTCTGACCTTAGTGCCATTAAAAATATTTCCTTATGGAGGCCATCCACGTTAGGGTTTGCATGATGGTTTTAACCTTGCATGCATAACCGACAGGCATAACCAAGTTTCATATAACACATACACGTTAGGGTTTGCATGCACAGTTTTGCGCGCGACTTTCCGCCGTCACAGTCAATTGAATACTGAGAACTAGAGATGTGTAGGCAGTGTTGCTATCGTAAAAAGTTGAGCTGCCGTATGTCACAGTCTGGATTGCCGTATTTTAGGGAAAAAAAAATAAAATTGCCGTATTTCAGTAGAATAAAGTCAAAAAAAGAGCGAGAGAGATGGCACGATATGGGGTTTTGGTCAAAATAATGGATTTTCTGGCCTATCTTTCTGAAAAAGAAATTTTAGATTCTAAATGCAACGCAATAAAGTTTTTTTTTATTTAATTACTAGAACAAGGCTTTGTCGCTGAGCGACCACATCGCCTTATCGGAAAAACATAATAACAGGAATTAACTTAAATTAACAAAACTTAACAATTTTATACCAAAACAAAAAATTTCTTAATTCAATAAGTATACATAAATAAATTGGCTAATCCCTACGGAGGTATTTAATAATGAGACTATACAACATTTGTGTCTTGTCAGCGAATGGTGAAGCCAGTAAACTGTGCAATAAAGTTCATTTCGGATTGCGTTGAACAGAAGGCATCTCTTTCTAGCCTATGCAAACTGAGCGAGACTTCAGACCTAGTTAGTCGACTAACGCGCTTACAGTGTAAATCCGCTATAAAATATGACCTTATGTTTATAGTCAGGAAAAGTCAGGATTTCCTCGGCTGTGTTCATTTATTACGCTAGTGAAAAACGTTTAGTTTCACTTTCGTTTCACTTACAGCCAATTGCCGTATATTGTGATACGGCAATGAGAGTCCTGCCGTATGCCGTATTTGCTGAAAATAAAACGTGGATTGCCGTATAATACGGCAATTGCCGTATCAATGGCAACACTGTGTGTAGGTGCCATGAGTAATGCAGTACGCGTAATATAGCACGACCGCGTACTGTAACAGTACACATAGCCCGACAAAATTAAGCATGACACATGGCATTTACCCACTCCTCCACTGTCCGACTGTCCGTGGGTACTTTAGTACCACAACCACAAACGTAAAGAAAGACCGTTAAGACCGTCAACGTCAACTGTTCATGGTACTAGAATTTAAATTCCTTGCTCTGAGTACTAGAAGGCCACAAAACGTTTCGCCCTTTTGTTTTCAAATTTCTGTTTTATCTATGCCATTATATTGTTGCCTGTCGTATTAAATGTCACTGTCAATAATTATTCTAATCTATGGTGAATTAATCTATGGTATAAAAAAATAATTATATAACAAAAAGTAAAAAAAAAATCGTACAAAAACTCAATTATTGTATTATAAATTTTTGCGGGTTCGATTCCCGCCTCGGAACAACTATTTGTATGATCTGCAAATATTTGTTCCGGGTGTCTGGGTGTTATAATATGTACAATAAAAAATATCTAGGTATCTATGTATGTATATTATATTAAGTATATCAGAAATCTAGCACCCGTAACACAAGCTTCGAGCTTACCACGGGGCTAGATGTCGCTGTGTAAAATTGTCCAGTAATATTTATTTATTTTATTTTTATAAAGTTGATTTTTAAATACGCCAATATTATTGGTAACACAACCATAAGCCTGGAGACCCCTTTTTATACCATAGGTAATTATTGGGGTTAAGTATGAAGGGAAATCAACTTTGTTAAATAAAACGTCGGGTCATGTTTAGAGTACTGCGTACTGATAAAATGCTATATGACGCGGTACCAAATGTCATGCCATATGGCATGACATTAGAGAGTACTGGTTTGCGCATCTCTACTGAGAGTGAGAACTGTGCAGGCATGCTCGCCGGACGCCACACACGCTCGGTTATGCTTGCGCAAACATAACCGAGCGGCATAAAATATCAATTTTGATATTTGCTCGGTTGCATGTACATGCAACGATAACTGTACAGTTTTATCACATACACGCTAGGGTTTGCCTGTCGGTTATGCATGCAAGGTTAAAACCATCATGCAAACCCTAACGTGGTTGGCCTCCATTAGTGCATCCAAACAAACGTATAAATTAACTACAAAAAAAAAAAAAAAACTTAACTACAAACCGTTCCCATGACAACAAAATGGAAGCGAGTGAGATCTAAATTGTGAATGAATGATGAATCTATCGTATTATTAACCAATCAGCTTTGAGCTAACAAAAACCATGAAAACCGGAACCATTGATATGCCATAGAGAAAATGAGGTGTAGGCGAAAATTAATATTCGATCTTCAAATAAAAGCGGGAAAACAAAACCTTAGTCTTCTTTTCTGACCACATCTACTTACCAATACGTCATAAGTAAGCGATTAGAACCTATATTACCTGTGTAATAATTTTCATATAGGTACGATAATTATGGCAGGTAAGAAATTAGGAAAAACAAAGATGGTTATAGAAGAGGAACTCAAGAAAATCCCGAAACGTACGATAGGCGAAGTATTTCAAGAAGATGACATCCCCAGACAATATCAAGTTGGTGCAAAGACGAAAAAATCTAAAACCAGCTCATCAAACACTAACCCTGAATACAAAAAGAAGTTATTGGAGGTAGCTTGTTCACAGACAGAAGCAAGGTAAGTATTTTCTTTACACCTGCTTATTTCCTAACTATGTGAGTGAGTATATTTTTAAAAGTTCACCTTTTTATTTTCAGGAAACAACGCCACTCTAACTTATTCAAGGCACTTTCGGAGAGTACAGCACAAGTTAAAGAAGATTTTAATGCTATGAGAGAAAACCACCAAAAGTTGGAAAAACTCGCAGCAGCCTACAATAAGTGCACCCAGCAAGCTCTTGACGAGTACGAGCACAACCTGAAAATATTGAAAAAGATCAAAGTCCTATGCCAGACAGAGTAAGAATATCTGCATTACTAGTTACAAGACCCTATAGCTACTTACAATAAAGAAATGAAGGTATTACAGGTAGGTAGGTGTACCTATGGTGTAAAACAAAAGGTAAGTATTATATAATTTATACCTTTAATTTCTACTTGTAGCTTACCGCACCGCGGTTAATAATAGCCTATTTATGTCCTGTTTCGGCACTCAAATCCGCCTGACCGTGCAAGTGTTACGGGTCTAATGTAGAGTATAGGTGTCCCTATAGATTTCTGATATAGGTACTTAATAGAATTTAGATATCCTACATAGAAAACACCCGGAACAAATATTTGCAGATCGTAATTTTTTTTACGATCCGCCCGAGCCGGGAGTCACGAGTCGAACCCGCAACCTCTTGCGTTGCAGACAGACCTTCGGTTGCTGCACATCACAGAGATCGTCACCTAAAGAGACTTTTTATTTACAGATATGATGAAATGGAGTCGGATCAACTAACTGCATTTGAAAATCTCTTAGACAAGGTGGAAGACGACATCAAGAAAATGGAAGACAAACTTGTGACTGAAACAAAACAGAGCCGCTGGGAATCGCTGAGACGCAGCATTTTTAATGCAATACAGAATGATCTTTAAATTTTAAAATTGTACCTATACTTATTGATTTACCATAGATAATCTCGTCGTTAGGTACATTCTAAGAAGTTTGATTGAAATTAAATTTTTTAAAGCTTACATTTGTGTTTTCTTACCGTAAAGCACCTACCTAGCTACATAAAGTACATAAGTAAGGTAAAAGATATCATGTGGTTTTATAATAAATAGGGTATTATAATAACACATATTAGACACTTTAGGTATTATAAACAATGTTAGTAAGTATAATATTAATTGTGGTATAATATTGAAACTCAGTCAAACCCTGTATTGGACAGGTGGTACATGCACCAATAATTTTGCCCATATTTAAGTTTGTAAACTGTATGTTCAAAATATTATTAAGTAGATCAATATATTCAACCTCAGAAACTAAGACTTTGTAAGTACCTACTATTCCCAAACAAACATGGACCAAAAAAAAAGACCTCTAGGCCTGTAATGCTTACTCAGGACATTATTATATGCATAAGTATTGTCCAATATACAACATCTCATTATAGCATTGTTTCACTGTATTGTTATGTGTTGTATTTTTTTGTGTATCTGTTTTGTAATGTGGTGTAACAATAAAGTATTTTGTATTGTATTGTATCTCAGCCAATAAAATCAGTGTAGACAAATTTACTAAAATCAAATTTATTTTAAACCACATTCAACTATAAATTAATCCATCATTTTTTTGTGAAAAATGAGGATATTGTCTTGGTCCCACTTGCAGCTTTTGCTCTTTTTTGTTCTTTCGCAGTAAGAGGTTTATGTTTTTTATTTTCTGGTGTAATACTGTCATTTAATCCATTCTTTACAGGTGATGAATCTGTTTTCATTTTCTTATTATTTTCTTGTGAATATACTTCCGACTTTCTTTTATTCCCAATTGTTTCAACTAAATCTGGTTTAAAATTAAACTTATCTTTTAACTTTGTAGCTAGATTTTCTTCAAGGTATTCAGATATTAATCCAAATGCATATTTTATGTAGAACTCTGAAACAGAAATATTGTTTTTATTCAAGACATACATTGTTATTACATATAATTGGTTGTAGAACAAATTGGTAATAATTAAGGAAAGAACAATTTCAGTCAAATTATTATCAATTTCGAGAAGTATATTAGCTAGATATTGATTAATGATAAAATTACCTTCATCTATTGTCCCATTACTAACATCACTTGTTATAAATGTGGCCGATACAGCCCCTGATGTCACATGAATATTCTTGGCACGGAGGGCCTTGGCCACCCTTTGAACTCTCTCTTCAAGCCAGGATATTGTTTTATCTTCATTGTATTTGTAGGCTTTCATATCAGCTGGACCCTAGAAAATATTACAAAAATTAACTGAGCAATAATGTTATATGGAAAACTCTAATTTCAAACAAAACATAAGACTTTTTAAACTATCGGGTCTTACCACAAAAGATTAATAAAACAAAGTTTAAACATGTGTTTAGTTAAACAGTGTCTAGAAGATAAACAGTGGTTTAACAACTTTTTAAAATTTCATACCATGAATACATGATTAATGTTTAGTTAGCTAAACACACTTTGAATAACTTCGAAGTGCTTTATGACATATCTTTGAATAAACAGATTACCTACCTTTAAATCACCAACATTGTCCAAGTTTTCAACATAATCCAGTATTCTGTCAAAACCTTTCTCAGAAAGTAAGTCTTCTAGTGGTACTGCTTTATTACTACATTGTGCCCTTAACCTTGGAAGAACTAAAATTAAAACTTATCATTTTATTACGAATTATGAGGAGTAAAAGGTTAACTCTTTAGGACATAAAACATTACCCAGAAATGTTGGATTGATTGGTGTTGTTATTTGTATGCTTCCATCTGATTTTACAGACTCTCCAATAAACCAAGATCTGTGGGGTTCATTGAAGGTGACAACTTCAAATATTTTCTTACTTGACTTGTCTAAACAATATTTTGCTGATTTCCCACTAGCTGGATGAGGTAATGTAATGATACTAAAGTTTTTATTATCAAGTAGGGAATCTGTAAAATTAAAACATTAAAGATAAAGAATAATTTTATAAGTATCTTATTTATCTTGAAGTGTAAGTATTTAAACTACGAAGCTATCATGCAACATACAAATTTCGCTTGTTGCCACATAGCACAAAAAGTTAAAATTTAAACTCAATAAACCTTTAGCAAGCATAATCCATGAATTTTCGACTCGTTTATGTACAGCAACAGAGGCCAATACTTTATTCGATGCCTTTTTTGTGCGAGAAGTCATTTTGTTTTATATTTCGTAACAGTAAATAAATAAAACGTTTATTTTTCTTCCCGCTTAAAAATGCATGCTTGATTGTTGACTGATTGATTGACTGGAAGGTAAGCTATTTCTACACAACACAACAAACAAATGTCAAAAACTGTCAATATTTATTTGTCAACCTCATTGAGGACCGGATTTTTCCGAATTTAGAAAATTGTCATTGTCATAAACAAACAAATGAAGTCTGTCAAGTCAAGTTTATTTCGCGCTTTTTGGATAGCTCACTTGGTTTTGCTGTATTGTTTGTTGTTGTTTTACCTGAAAATTTACGTTTATTTCGACATGCAGGCTTTTCTGAAAACTGGCAAAATCTCAGCTGGAGATAAGCCTTCATCTTCAGGAGTTAAAACAGCGACTAAAAAGAAACCACCGGCACCGTGGGTCGAAAAATAGTAAGTTTTAATAACATTTCATGTTCATGCAATAAGAAATACGAGGTTTATCATTGAAAATAATATACTTTTCAGCCGCCCAAAAACAATAGACGATATCGTAGATCAAGGCGAAGTTGTGCAAGTGCTAAAAGAGTGTTTATCTGGTGCTGACTTGCCGCATTTGTTATTTTACGGTCCTCCCGGCACTGGTAAAACGAGCGCTATCCTGGCAGCTGCTAGACAATTATTCGGCGATATTTCACGAGACCGTGTCCTGGAACTAAACGCTTCAGATGAGAGAGGCATTCAAGTTATTCGAGATAAGGTTAAGACCTTTGCTCAGCTTACTGTAAGCAGTACAAGACCAGAGTGAGTAATAGTCATAATAGTATTTATTGGTAATAATTATTACATGTCAAACATTTTAAATACAATGAATTATACATTATATTTATATAAAAACATAATACTATAAAAGTATGATACAATGTATTGTTAGGTTTATAACAATGAGTATGAAATAAAATTGTTACCTAACTTCTTGGTAAGACTAACATTGATTACAATATATGCATCTATTATTGGTACTTCGCTATCTCTTTTAATTATTTAGTCTCCTAGTGAGGTGCATACCCTAGCAATAAATATGAGTTACTTTTATCTATCAAAAAATTATCAAGTATACTATCATATCACAGTTACCTGTATTCAAAATCTAACAGACACCATAAAACTGCTCTATAATTTTCCAACACATTTTTTCAGTGGAAGACCATGCCCTCCATACAAACTAGTCATCTTAGACGAGGCCGACTCCATGACCACAGCAGCGCAGGCGGCACTGCGGCGGACCATGGAACGGGAGACCAGGACTACTAGGTTCTGCCTGATCTGCAACTATGTGTCCAGGATCATACCACCCATCACCAGTAGATGCTCCAAGTTTAGATTCAAGCCGTTGGCCAGGGATAATGTTATTAAAAGGTAAATTTTATCTTAAGTCATGCATAACTTGACTGTACCTTCCAACACTGACATAGGACACATCAGCATCTAAGCTGCTCGTCTATAATATTATAAAGAGAACAACTAATAAAGTCAACTTAACCTTAGTTAACCTATTCACTGCCTTAGCCAATATGCATCATAGGCACTGATAGTGATAAAATTCAGTTAGCAAATATTTATACCCTTTTTTTCTTCTTAGGTATAAATCCTTATAAATTGAAGTTTGCCTTCATTGTTAGAGCACCCATTTTAACACACACATGAATTCCAATACAAAAAATCTGATTTCACTAAACTTATTATTATTATTATTATTTTATTATAGACGAGCAGCTTAGATGCTGATGTGTCTATGTCACAGTGTTGGAAGGCACAGTCATTGTTTATTTCTTGTCATCTGTAGTTTATTTGTGCGTAACCAGTGGTCGAGTCTGTTTTTAAAGCAGTTTGTAGAGCTAGCTGTCACAACTTCTTCAGGTAGTCCGTTCCAATTCTGAACGACTCTGTTGGAAAGGAAATGATGTGCAGAGAGAGTGTTCGTATTCGCCCGGATTATTCTGAGACTGTGTCCACGGGCCGATTTTGTTGGGTGATGCAGAACGAATATGTCTTTAATGTTTGGTAAATTGTAAAAATTTTTCAATATTTTATAAGTCTCAATGAGATCACCACGAAGGCGTCTTTCCTCTAGAGTAGTGAGGTGCAGTACTTTCAGTCTGTCTTCATAGGACATTCGACGGAGGCTCATGGGCATTTTTGTAGCTCTTCTCTGTACACTCTCTAAAAGATCTATGTCCTTTTGGAAGTAGGGACTCCAAATTTGATAACCATATTCCAAAAGGGGTCGAATGTAGGTCTTGTATATTTTTCGGAAAACATCTACTGTTAGGGTTTGAAATGCTCTTCTTATAACATATATAAAGGAGTTAGCATTTTTAACAATGCCCATAATATGCTCTTCCCATTTAAGATTGGATGCTATCTTGACACCTAGGTCCTTTTGAAAGTTAACTGAAGCTAGCGGGAGACCATCAAGATGATAACAAGTTTTAGGATTATTATTACCCAGATGAAGAACTTTACACTTAGATATGTTCAGTTTAATGATCCAATCTTTTGTCCACTCTTGAATGCGATTTAAATCATCTTGTAGTTGTCCATGAAGGCTTTCAGAATGAAAGTTAATTGTGCTCCCACTTAACCAACATGGCTCTTAAGTTCTTACACTATAGGTACATTTAATTTTTGTTTTGCAGGTTGTGCGAGATCTGTGAAGCGGAAGGCGTAGATGTTGGAGACGGAGAGATCCTGCATCAGGCCGTGGACACGTGCGAGGGAGACCTTCGCAGAGCTGTGACAGCTCTGCAGTGTTGCCAACGACTGCTGGGAAAGATCACTATTGAAGGGCTTGTTGAGGTATAGACAATACATCTATATTCATTATAATATGGCCTGAAAATCGCTAGACTTAGGGATTTTAATATACAAGTGCCGGTTTTTGTTGCCGGATATTGCTTTTATTAGTAGCGGTGCCCCCGACTCCGTTCGCGATAAATTATGTTTGTATGGGGTTCACATCTTATCATAACTCTAAATGTTTATCTGCCAAATTTCATCAAATTTGGTTCATTGTTTTAAGAGTTATAATAAATCAATATTGCTGGATAATTCACACAGCAACATCCGACCTTTATAGATTTATTATAAGTTTAGACAAAATTGACAACAAAACTAAGAAGTTACAACAAAACTAAGGAATTATATTTTTCTACGAAATATTTGTATGAAAGTATTATGCCAAAAGTACCTGCACATAACAAGGCTATATCATATTTATATATTTTATTTACATGATGTTATTTCTGATGCAGGTAACAGGGTTGGTACCGGACAAGCTCGTCAACGAGTATCTCAATGTGAAGAACTACACTGAACTGGAGCAGTTTGTTGAAAAGTAAGTTACTTTGGTTTATTCAATTCGATCCCCGTCATAAAGGGGACCATTTCACTTTCAAAATTTTCGTGAGTTATAATATTCATTGATAAAGACTACTCTTGATGTGGTCGAAACGTCGAGAGTTGTTTAACTCCTGTGTAAATACGTGAGTAATTCCCGTTTTATAAAATGAATAAAGGGGACCGTTGAGAGTTGAGATCTTTTTACGTTCCCCTAGACACACGGGAACAGTTGGGACAAAATTATTTCCAACGGTTCTGTTAAAACTAAAATAAAATAATATTACGTACACCAAATACAAAACACATCATAACAACCCAAAAAGAAAAATGTTTTAAATAACTTTAAAACATAAATAAGGATAAACTGATTATTATTTTCGGAAAATACAGCTGTACTTTGTTTAGTACGTTACGAACGTTCTTGTCATTAATCAAATATTAGCCCTATTTTCCAATAAATAGAACAATAATATTAGTGCAAACACATAAACAAGGATATTTCCTTATACATATAAAACTTTGGTGTAAATCACATCATACGAAATCTTAAAGCGTGATCATCATAATAATATTATTACCTACCACTAATGAACATGGGCTAGATATTGTTGTGTTATTTGTCCAGCAATATTTATTTCACCATCACCCCTATTTTATGGTTGAATTAAGGTATCTCTCTCGTTAAGAGAGAAGTCCCTGTGTCCCAGCAGTGGGAACGTAAATATGTTTACCTACGATAGTATTACGTTATTTGTTTTAAAATAATAATTCATCTAGAGGTACACAATTATGCAGGCCGAGTGAACGATTTGCAAATAATAATAATCTAACACCTGCTATGCCATTTAAACCCATAATAAGAATAGGGGACTTAACATCTACGCTACGTCGTTAACGAAGGGATGGTTTAATATTTACAAAGCCTCCTGCTATATAAAAGTCATGCTGTTCTGAGTATTCAACAGTGAACTAGGTTTTGCCTCGATGTTATGGGGCTGGCAATGCGTGTATTTTCTATAGAAAGTTATGCAAAATTATTTAGTATTACAGAAAGTAGGCAAATGAGAAATTTAATTTATCGTTTTAAGAATAAACGTTTGTAATTTTTATATTTATATCTTTATATTTTACTTCTTATATTATGAACGCGAAAGTAAGCAAAAACAAATAAATCGATTTTGATGGAACTTCACAATAGGTATATCTTATACATATGGAATAACACATAGATTACTTTATGCCACAGGAAAATCCCTAATAATAAAGTAATATGGGTTGTTATAATGATGAAAATTAGACGCTTGTTTTGCCACGGGAAAATCCTTAAAAATAAAGTTATATGATTTGTTATAATGATGAAAGATCCCGCAAGATGAAAGATAAAACATCGGGCATCATTTTATAAACCACATTAAACTCACAGAGTAGAAAAACTCCGCCTCAAAACGTCATCATGGCACTATAATGACCGCAGCCGTGTTCAAGGGCGTATCGTTTATCTTGAAATAAATAACAGCTCAACTTGTGATTGTATTTTAGATTTCCGCATACAGAAAATTGGTTTTGCTGGCGTTTTTGACGTTTATTGCATTTTATGCGGCTCGGGAAAGACCGTGTTTATAAACGTTTTTTACGAGTTATTCAGTCAGTACTCTGATATTATCTATCGGATAATTTAATTAGCTGAGTTTGTAAAAGATAGATCCTGAATCCTGATGGGAACTTAGTGTTTAACCTAATGTTTACTATGTGCTTAATAATTTGTGATTACAAGGTACAAAACACGACACCAAATAAAATCTTTGTACCTAAGCCAGATTACTGGGTCATTGAGACATTTCCATAATAAAATTGAATGGCCATCCCAAATCCTCTTGGTTTTAAACACAGGGTCTCTGACTAAAACTTTCTTCAATCTAGCCTTCTACCACTGACGTTATTGTTACAAATTAACAATGTATTTCAAATAACACACCCAGTAACCATAGACCTGTAAAGCCTTAAATCCGCCGCGCGCTATTACATTGAAGCGTTGCTAATGGACCTGTAATCAATTTGCGACGACCAACTGTCCACCCCTTGGTTGTGCAAGCGAGCGGTCGACTGGAAACCAACCAACCATTCATTTCATTTTGTATTACCGTGTTTTTTTCGGCAAAATTGTTTCTACCTGCAAGGCGTTAGTGGAAATATTTGAATAGAATAAAGTATTTATTAACATAGGGTATAGACAAGTAAATAAAAACTATTTGAAACAGTGCTTGTCTCACTGGCCAGTACGAAATATTTGACTTACAGAATACGGTCTATATTCCATACAAAAAGACAATATCTTCTTTTTCTCTATGAAACATTCTACGTGGCCGCGTGTTATGGTTTCTGGTGTAGTTTTACTTCATAGCTATTTCTATCAATAAAATAGTACAAGGAAATATTTTGCCCGTGGTAGAAGGGTAAATCTATGGAATGTTTTCATTACACATACCTATTATCGTATAAAATTAAATCGGAATTAGTACAAAGCAAAACAGTATATTACCTCCGTGCCCACAATAATGGTATTTAAATAGCTATTACGTATGTAACAGTTTAAAATAGGTGTTTACGCACTTGGTCACCCGCTTATGTTATGGTATTTAAATGAACGCGTTTAGGCGACAAATAATTAATCTGCATAACAACCCATATTTCATCCCACTACTATTACCAGCACGGGTCTCCCCAATAGAACCCGCTATAGGTCTTTGGTAAAATCACCACGCCAATACCCGCTTGGGTGGGATCTCTTTAAGTTGGTATAGTACAAAGAATGACGCCCTTCTTCCCTGCATAAATAGGTTAGAATCTCACGAAAAGAAGAATCTGTAGTTAAAGTATATGTATGTACACATACACACTAACACACACAAAAAAAATGTATTTGTAAGTATATCTATCAAATATCTAGTATCCCTAAGTAACACAAGCTTCGAACTAACTACGGACTAGATAGCAATATTTATTAATTTATAAATATTATATGAATACCAGCTTAAAACGATTTCACCACGCATGGGACCGCCTTTGAGTCTAAAAGTGGAAAAGTGGTGAATTGGATTTTAGTGGTTAGGATGGCTCAGTTAAGACGATCACACAGACGACAATCGTCTCGTCCTACGATTACACAGACGACAAATAACGCGTCTTAATCAAGAAAGCGTTTACTCTATTTCGGGTATTGCAATTGGCACGTCTTTCCAGATTCCTAATGGATGCGTATTCAGCATCGCAGTTGTTGGAACAGCTGAGCGCCACCGTGGTGTGCGCGGGCCATTTGACCAACAAGCAGAAGTGTGCGATCAGTGACAAGTTGTCGGGCGCCGCGCACCGCCTCCTCGACGGAGGAGCGGAGATGATGCAGCTCACTGATCTAGGATGCACTATCATTATGGCCAATAATGATCCTTGACATGTTTATTTATGTTTATTTTTTTATCTATCTAAGTATGTATATTATATTAAGTATATCAGATATCTAGCACCCGTAACACAAGCTTCGAGCTTACCACAGGGCTAGATGTCTCTGTGTAAAATTGTTCAGTAATATTTATTTATTATAAATGTTTTAGAAATTTGTATGAATGTAATAAAACTTTTTAAACTATCATGGTTTTTAACTATATTTGAACGTGAAACGGGTAACATAAACATACAATGATTTAAATGTTTTTGAGTTTTCCGATATTTCGACACTGTTGCGCCATGTTCACGGACAAATTGACTCAAAAACATTTATATCATGCTATGAATGTATGTATCCTTAGAAATTAGTTTAGTGATATAAGTTTTTAAACTATCAATAATAATATTTGAACTTGAAGTCTCTCTGGCCCTTGTAACAGCGTCGAAATATCGTGAAACTCAAAAACATTTTAAATTGTGGTATGTTACCCGTTTCATGTTCAAATAAGTTAAGTGTTTTCAAATATAGATTCTTTGGTGTAAACAATCCAGTTAATTCAGTCAGTTTAATTAATTTTAATTACTGTCAATTAATAAATAAGAAAATTGTAAAGGGTGGATAATCTTTGCATGAAGGGTTATTTATAAAACTTTTAATTATTTACATGATAAAAATGCATGGCAACTTTGATTGTTCAATTCAGGGGAAAAAAACGTTTATCATTTTAAAATTCAATATAAATGTTTTTTTCCTATATGATTTAATATTACAGTTAGTATAATTAGAACTTTAGTTTTTAATGTTAGTTCATTTATGTACTAAAAAGTCGAGTACGATCCCAAAATGTATTTGTTATATTAGCTCGAATAGTCATATCAAATCACAGACATGAATTATTCAAGATAAGACTTCCAAAAAGGATTTGGTAACATTTTCGATACAATTAAAGATTAAAACCTCTTTTGTTTTAGCAAACTCAACTTCATTGTTTAATTGTTAAAAACCTTGTCGAATTTTGTATATCCGGTCAGAAACTTTAATAAACCAGACGTCTTGGCAGAGTGATGAGATTTGTTTTGTTTTAATTACGTTTCACATTTTGACCATTCTCGAACTTTAAATTATTGTCAACAAATTCACTAAATGTAGGTAATGTAAGTTACCTAACTTAAATAAGTTTCATTATAGCCCTTGTGGCTTCTTTTGTGTAAATTGTCAGCTATACTTTTGACTAACTAGCCAAAAGTACACGGAATATTTAACCATTCTAAATATGGTTAACAGCGTTTTAAACGTTATTGTCTTTGAAATTGTCCCCTTTAAGTCTTATTCAAAGTTTTTGTTTGCTTTAACAGTCATCAAGACATTTATTTGCTTTTTTATTACTTGCTTTTATGTGGATTTAAATGTTTAAAACATTCCGAGAACTGTTATCATCATTTTATGAAGAAACTTCAGTTTTAATTGTTAAAAGTGTGTTGGATTGTTAATAAAGTATGTAATAATAAATACGAAGTACTTACGAACTAAGAGTTTTCATTATAAACCACTTATTATCTTGGAATCCTTACATTACCTGAATTCAAAAGGTTTCGTAATATGTTTTATCTAACATCGTAGTTAAGGTAGTAATTCAATAGATGACCTTTCACTTTTGACATTATCGAGCTTCCAAGGGTTGTTTAAATCTAACCGATAGAGTTGCCGGTCGGTTACTTCATAAAACGATGGTAAATCATGATAGGTCTTTGCCCTCGAAACGCCATTCGAAATGCTAAGAAACGATTTTCATACAATTTCATGCTTCACAATCGTGAACGTGATTTTAGATCATTAGAGGCGGTTGTGTAACACCGCGTACTTTTCCTCAGAACTCGATGTTTCTTATTTTGTAAAACTGATTCAAATCTCATTCATAACAACTCATTTGTTAAGCATGAGGTGTGCGATAAAGTTGCCTCGCTAAGCGTCATGTGCATTTACGCGCGCGTTCTTTTCACTTCCGCCGTCGGTTGAACGGACGCCCGAGTAGGAAAGAATATAACGCTCGTGAAGAAAAGATAAGATCGTTGAGTTGAGTTAGCGTTGCTTGGCGCGGCGCGGGCGCGGGCGGCCCTCCGCGCACCGTTCGTTTGGCGCGCTCGGCCGCCATTGGCCGCCGCCTCCCCTCCCCGCCGACCGCCGCGCGCGCCGCGTCCCAGTCCCCAGATTTCAAATCTCGACCGTTTATTTCGAAGTGAGCGGGCGGAGCAGGCGGACGTGTCCCTGCCACAGCTCCACAAACAAGTTGTTGTAACAACGTGGTCGCGAACCCGGTGCTAGGACGTGACATCGCTAACGATCAGTGCGTGCAGTGCTCCGGTTCCGAGAAGCGGCGGCGGAAGGTCAATTTCTTTCGATGGGTGGAGGTTTAGTGCATGTTTAACTCATCATGACTAGATCCACACTCATCCATGGAAGTTGCGAGTCACTACAGCGGCGGTGATTACGGCGGCTGTCATTAGCGTAATGATACGGTGCGCAGGTACGCGGCGGCGGCGTCTACCTGCTCCGGCGCAAGCCATCCTGCCCAAAAATGTCGTTTAGATACACTTCACGCTCGGCGTTAGTTTTTTTGCCGGATTCGTCATCGTGAGGTATTGAACAGTTTTTTATGGTTCAAGGTTTCGGAGGCCGGCGTTTTTAAGGTTTGTAGTTTGTGAGTTGTTTTCTAAGTTTGCGGGGAGGTGCGGCGCGGGGTGAGGCGAGGCAGATAGCGGCGCAGGCGCATCTGCTCCTTCTGAGAAAGGCCATTGTGGCGGTCCCGAAGTGGTCAGTGCGGTGACGTCACGGGGCCGACAACCTTCCCTCTCCCTCCCACCCCTCACGCCCCTCGCCGATCCACCTTAACACAGAACAGAGCTGTTCTGACTATGTTCGCTAATCTTTTGTGAACACTGAACGACAGAATTTTAGCAGTTCATGCACCTACCTGCCCCTAAAACACATCTGTAATCTGATCATTGTCAAGGTTTATGCGTGTTACTGTCATAAAGCTATTTCCGTTTACCGAATTTGAATATTTTTTACATTACGTTACACAATAATTATGTTTAACTATTATACTCGTACAAGCGAATCTTTACAGAGTCAACGTCATATGCAAATTGTTAAACAGGAAAATCCTACTTCAATAACTTATGAACATAAACTTTTGATGGATGCCCAGTAATAAAATTATCATAAAGAAACTGAAGCTAAATTGTAATTTGGAATTTAACAAAAGTAAGTTTAATCAAGTGTGTTATGTTGTTGTCAAATCACTGTGTTGGCGTGATCAGATTTACTAGGTACCTAAACTTAATCACAACCGACGAAATATTAGATGATGCATAACATTCCGATGTATAATTTATAGGTAGGTACCTACTTTATACTCGTATAAAAACTAAACGCATTAATCAAACTGTGCCAGATACATTTACTAGCTTATAAAGGCGCGTACAAATTAATACATTTTCCAAACCAATAATGTTTCAGACTCTACGAGCACTGAGGATGATTACGAGCAACCGATTTATAATTCATGTAAAAAGTGAAAGTTTACCTGCTGACATTTTCTCCCCAACCTCTAAACATGTTCCTATGACCTGACAGGTTAATTTCAAGATACGCTTCTTAATAAACTGCACAAACTTTCTCATGTTATCCATCTAATAACCTCGCGCAATCATAAAATACCTTTCAGCGAGTTGAAAACCGCTGGTAATCGCAGTAATTTCATAAACATTCATCTTGAGAATTGCAGCTCCAATGTCGTCTTGCGGTTGTATGCCACCGATCGAATTTCCTCGATTGCATTGAACCCGCTACGAAATACGAGCGAAATCTCAAACATTCACGCGGCAAAAATACACAAAAGTTTCTAGAAACGTGAATAATGGTCCCGAAATCGATGCTTTCTCGAAACCGACAAAAGCAATTTCACAAAAGCCCGCCCGGATAAATTACGGTCTGTCCATCAACTTACTGTCTGCTCTACGTGTTTTTATGCCTCGTGGAGTCGCTTAATAGAGTTCCGGGTACTGAATATAGTGGGGCAGGTACCCGCCCGCATAGCCAGGTAGAAAGAATAAAGGCTGCTCAAAAAACATAATTATGTAAAGCTTTGCTTGCCCGTGGACGTTTTGTTAAAAGTGAGAATATTATTCGTGGAAACAGCTCCATTTTGTTAACTCCACAGCGCGGCGAGATAAAAGATCATGTTGAATTAATGACGGCTAATTTAACTACTGCCAGATTTAACGGACATTTTTATTGTCTCTTATATTATATTTCCAACTAGATAGCGGATAATTTTAGATTTTTTGTGCTTAATAAAGCGGTAGCGGTAGGTGATATAATGCATAACCGTGAAGTTACGCACATAACAGTCATAATCTAGGCATTAACCAGTAAAGGTCGAATTTATAATGAATTAGAACGGCGTGCCTAGTTACTGCGGTTTTTCTAGCCTATGAGGAAATCAAGGTTTATTAGAATTTTCAATCATTTATAACTTGCAGATAGGGAGTTATTTACCTGATCGGAAAATTCGAAACACAAAACTTGTAGAATTTATCATACTTACTTACATAGTTTACCTTCGCAAAATTCGGCATATGACCGTGTTTCCGAAGACGATTAAGTTGAATGGGACAATATACCTATATGTTATTCCCATGAACTCCCGTGTAAAGCTATGTGGCATTGCTCGTGCTCACAGGTTTTTTTAGAGCACATAGGTTGGTACCTATGTCGCTTCCGCGTCGTGCGAACTAGAGGTAACCTAGGTCCCTTTGTTTAACGCATTTAGCGGCGCTCACACACTGTTCTTGTACATAGTCAGAACCATACATTTGCACCTTTTTCTACCGTTCGTCGACGCTTCGCTATTCACAATTTGTTTGTATGTGTCGTGAATTTGCAGATGGGAATTTATTGGCTGTTAATGAGAAACTTTCTGAGATATGCCGACACATCTATACCTAATTAAAGGGTGTTAAGGCGCGTTTTATCGTCTCGTGAAATTCCCCAACAACTGTTGAACCAAGACGGGTTACAAGAAAGCATTTGAAATGAACGTTGAACACACTTAGTAAGTTCTAGGAGATCATAATCGAAATATCAAATGCATACACCACGCAAGTCACGCAACTCATAACTATGCTGACGATAGCAATTTTGAATCCGATGATTTTCCGTCATGAAATATGTTTAGGACTGGAAAAAAACTTCAAATGAAATTGAAAATGTCTGTGCTAAAAGCAGAACTCGTAAAGTATCCTGTTTTAGAACAGGGGTTGTGTGAGGGGAAGTGTTTCCTGATGGAATATTCATGAATATAGAATCCGTTATAATACCGTGGGATACTCTCATGTTCTGCTATTGTGTTGGAAAGAAGGCGTTTTAATTGCATTTTACTCCTAGGAATTCTACAAATATTCGCGGATCGTAAGCTTTTAAAAACTCCAGCTTTATCAAAGGAATCTCGCTGATTCCTTTCTGCAGACTTAATCGCCAAGTCATCTCTTCGCCGACTTAACTGTACGTTTATAAATGATGTCATGACTTTTAAAAGCGACATGGCGAGTTGGCTATTAAACTGCTCGGGGCAATATGCAGTTCATTACTCTCTCACCTTTTCATTATTCACTCCTAATGCCATGAAGTAAGAATTATACAAAAACTCCTCTGTCAACGTCTACTGGGGTAGTTTCGATTTATAAACGGCGAAGAAAAAGACGTTATGAAGGGATGGACCCTCGGTTTAACCTGAAGGGTGGTAGGCAGATGGTATATCAGCTTGCATCGGCCAATACTTCTTTGGTTTTGAATAAAAACGGCCTGAATATGTCGTTTTATTTTATGGTTTATTGTACGATATGAAGATGATAATGAAATGAGAATACCAGTGCATAATTGAAGCCAATTTATGTAGGTAGGTACTAGACAATTGAACCACTAAACTATGAATGCAATAAAGCTTACTTCTTTATTAAGAAGAGCAGAAGGCAGGTTTAAATATTACAGTAGGTATAAGCTATAACTTAATTAAATATATGGTTAACTATATTACTAAGTACCTAGTTTAGTTAAAATATCATAAGTTTATAAATATAAAATTAACTAAGTTAGAAATTCCAGATTACATATTAGAAGAGTTTGTCATGTTCCTTTTTTGCGTAAAATACGAATATATTCTGTTTATTTTCTGAATAGTATATGATCGATACGAACAGAGGTTAAAAAAAAACGATGATCTTCTTGATGGAAATTAAAACAACTCAACTTTAAAAAAAATTCTAGGTGAGCAATTTATGCTCATTGAAATTTTAGACCTAGCTGTTTCGTGAAATATACAGTTTATTTTCGAAGCGGTTTGCATTCACCATGACCTTACTTAACTAACCTACGTTTATTATGTAGTGGTAGTGCCTAGTGTGCCTACTAATCTAAAAAATAATAAGTATCCCAAATATATATTTTTTGAAGAATTAAAATATAAATGATTTTTTTCCTTAGCTATTACAGCCTCTCGTATGATGACGATTGAGCCTTGAGCATCTAATAGACAATTCAACTGAAACCGGATCCAATGAAAATATTGTGAGCATACATTTTCAATATTCGATTTGTAAAGTGTAACACTAGAAGGGAATGACTCGACAAAGCCATAGCTGAGTTGATTGTCGCCAATTAGTTGTAATAACGGCCCTCGGTCGGGTAACTTCGTGTAATTTGTTCTACAACACTCGCTGGCAAGGGTGTGTGTAATCCGGCTTTTTCAACGGCGATTAAAAGAACGACCATTACCTTTCCGACTTTTTGGTCGCATGTTGGGTGAGCATTGACCGGTCAAAGTCTTGGTTAAAAACCGTACTGCTCATAAGTGGAAACAATAAGGCAACCAGATCTTCTCCATACTACACCTCGCTGCACACCGCGCTGTAGACACGTACGTGCGTCATGGGTCCTGATAGTGTGTTAATGCTAAACAATAGTTAACTAGTTTTTATGTAAGTATGAGAAACTGTAGACACGTACGTGCGTCATGGGTCCTGATAGTGTGTTAATGCTAAACAATAGTTAACTAGTTTTTATGTAAGTATGAGAAATCTAGATCTGCTTTTTCAATAAAACATTGGTTTACATATTTTTTTCTCACCTTTTAAACCTTCCCTAGGCAACAACGACTATTTTAAAAGCAAAAGCACCTAAATAGTAAATACGCACAGCAGTTATTGATTTATAAATTTACAACAAAATTTACAAAAAAAGTGGCTTTGATTTTTATGTATAAAGAAGATGATTACGATAAAGGCAGCATCTAACTAAAATGTTCGCGCTATTTGGTTTTGTAATTTGTAAGCGGTTGTTTGTTGTCCTATGTCTGAATTGTCTGGTGATTTCCGTTTTTGGTAAAAATGTTGTAAATCTTTTCAGCAAACATTGTAAAAACCTGAAACTGTATCATACCATGCAAACATACGATGACGGGACTATAATCAAATTATCGATGGGGCTTTAAGGCATGTTCAAACATTTCTTCCATAAGCCAATTTATGAACAAATTTATTTTAGCAATTATGGCATTGATGTCCCACTGCTGCGACACAGGAACTTCTTTCGTGACGAGGGACATTGGGCCTTAATTCAAGACGCTGGCCAAGAAGCGATTGGTAAATGACACTCGTAATAAACAATGTGTTGTATTTCATTTATTAATTAAAGCAGTCCTTGTATCATTAGATGTGTTCTGTTTAGTAATTCTTAGGCAGCAATCCGTAGAAGCAGAGTCATGACAAGACTAAACAACCAGCAGACGACATCCTCGGTGTCCCTGGAAGAAAGAAGAAGGAATTTAGTACCACGTGCCCAGCTGAAACTTTCATAGGTATCCTAATATACTGTGAATATGTATGTATATTTAGGAGTCTAGCATATTTCCTCCATAATTTGAATATGAAATTACGCTGTATGGATTGTTGACTGATTATTTAGTTTTATAGTAATACCATTACTCACCTAAGTATAAGGAGACTAATAATCTAAAATTGCAAACCTATCATGAACTGTACTGTGTCAATTTACTGCGACCTAGTACCTAAGTATGGTGATTGTACCTATACTATGAAGATTCATTATTGGTCACATCGGGATCCATGTCCTTAAGTGTGACGATACGAGTATGGGATGTGCTTGCGACGATGAACAGATTAGTTATACTGATTATCACACTGCCACGCACATCGCGCGTGATTTCATTCTCTGTGTGTTGCAAACACGCACATCTGTTATACGAATGGAGATTCTTCTAACGTTTGAATAGAACAAACTTGTACGCAACATGCAGCGTAGTGCATGGTAGTGTGATATCGCCTTAACAACTCCAGTTGAAACTTTGAGATAGGTACTTCTAATAACTTTTGAATAAAACAGACTAGCACATGCAGCGTAATGTAAGCAGGTTGATCGCCTAAAATGTCCGGTTAAAACTCCGGCCAAATGTCCCCTCCCTACCTAGTCTCCTCTGATCTGGTAACCCTAAGCGGGCAAGATTTATGTGTGAAATATTCGAGGTCGATGCTCCACCACAGTGTACCTTATAGTTTCTATGTATATGACACAGAATACCGCTAAGTTTGTACGACTTACGGACGCTTACTTTATGAGGTGTCAGGCATTTTGGACCAAGAGCCTGTGATGGCCAGACCTTCCTTTAATTCACAAGCGTGAAAATTCTTTCATGTGTATGTCTAACATAGGTAAGAATAACCCCCAAACATGAAACCTGGATCGCGGTTCCTTTGGGAGATAACAACCTTTTACCTGTTATCTCCCAAAGGAACCACGATCCAGGTTTCATGTTTGGGGGTTATTCTTACCTATGTTAGACATACACATGAAAGAATTTTCACGCTTCAGAATTAAAGGAAGGTCTGGCCAGACCGGGCTCTTAGTATAGACTAATAACCTGTGATGGCCAGACCTTCCTTTAATTCTGAAGCGTGAAAATTATTTTATGTGTATGTCTAACATAGGTAAGAATAACCCCCAAACATGAAACCTGGATCGTGGTTCCTTTGGGAGATAACAGGTAAAAGGTTGTTATCTCCCAAAGGAACCGCGATCCAGGTTTCATGTTTGGGGGTTATTCTTACCTATGTTAGACATACACATGAAAGAATTTTCACGCTTGTGAATTAAAGGAAGGTCTGGCCATCACGGGCTCTTAGGTTATTTATGAAGTGCAGCAACTATCTTTTAAGTTGAGTTATTACAACACGTTGATTGTTATCTGAGTTTTAATGAAATTGTAATTGCTTTTTAATTTTACTATGTACGTTTACTTACTGTCTATCATTGCATGGATTTGTCTGTATTTTAACGACTGCCAAGATTCAATTAAAGCTTTGAGCTTACCACGGGGCTAGATGTCGTTGTGTATAATTGTCCAGCAATATTTATTTATTTATTTATTTATTTAATTAGGTTTTAAAAACGTTCAAATAAAATTTACATAGTATTTGTATTTTTTTTATCTTTTGTACCGTGTTTTGGGTGAATAAATAAAAAAAATAAAGAAAAGTATCATTGATTGTTATATATAAGATACCTTGTACACATTATCGCGGAATTCCCCAATTGATTTAAGATAATGACAATATGAATAATGAAACCACGTAGGTCAAGTTTTTTATTCTAATGCGTCAGAAGTAGCCTATGTACGCAAGTGAATGGTGGTTTTCATAGGCCATGGTTAGCACCAAGTGCCAATGCCACTTATTAAGTTTATTAACACATTGACCATTCTCAAACACTTACTATACAAATAGTTTCGATTATACGCTTTTTGGGTATTTTCATCTTAAAATTTTCCTTAAGAAATCCAGTACCTACTACAGATTTAAATCATATAGTTTAACTCTTAATTAAATAGATTTTCATTTCGAACGACACAAAAATTACCGTTTATAAATACAAAAATATACAAACGTTTATACAAAAGGTGTCCATTATTTGAGTACGAATTATAATTCTCATAGTCTGTCGAAAATTACGGGAAAATCTTCTATATAAAAACTGAAATCGCATGACCACTAGGTACAGCATAATTAACGATGAAAGGACTTCTTCAGAAACATAAATTCACCACCCAAAACAAAGGCACATCAGTCATATATTTATCTCGAGGCGGGATTCGAACTGAAAACTTTGCATCGCAGCCCCGCTGCGCCACAGAGGTCGTCATAAAACTCAAGAAAATGTTACCTATCATATTTTACCTCAGATATCAACATACTTTTCGAAATGACTTAAAATATTACCAACGTGTAACTGTTATAACTAAACCACAATCTTGGCAGATAATCTAAAAATGATAAAAAACTACAATACCTTTAGCAATTTATAGAATAGAATAGAATAATGTTTGTAGAACCTCTATACATAAGTCATGTCCGTCATTATTACCTACAATTCGTGGTTCACAGACAGTGTAATTAGGCATGGCTTTGTGTACGTGGATGTAGCTTATTTTCAATTTACATTTATGAATCATGGGTTGAGCTAAACAACACGGCAATTTATTTAGAATCAGAAATAAGGTTTCGGTTATACAAATATGATTTTGTCCCATGAGAAGATAATTTTCCCTATTCTATCACTATACCATAGACAACAGTCAACACATCATCGTTGTTGATGTTTCGTGCGTTCATACAAACTCTTTAACTTATCGAACTATTCCTCACTACTGATGTAGGTTTTCTACTTGTGCAAAATAAGCATTCAGATCTACAGAGCGAAATTATGCTGATATAGTGATTGCGTTTCATGTTTTTTGTCGTTCGTGCATTTTAAAAAGGCATTGATATTAATAAGCCTTTTGTTGTATTTGATTTTATCACGTTCAAGTCAACAGCACGTAGAGAAAAGATGTGATGAAACCTTAATCGGTTTGTGAAATTAAAGAAATAAGATATTATAATTTACACTAAAAAACATTACATGGGATAACATGGGATCGTGTGTTACATACTTAGGTACAATTTATACAAACCAAACTTAAAACTTTTGTGATACTGTATCAGTCGTAATATAAAACTAAAATTACTATCAAGTATATGATACTAACTTGACAAAAAACTATCTATAAAAGAACAAAGATAAATTTATTAAACGCAAAACATAAAATAATATGCCTAAAACTACGCGCATATTAACTTAAGCTACCAGAGTAGAAACCTGGACATATATTATATAATATATGCCCTTGGCTTCTACATATAAAAGTTTCATGAAGGCTCTATGTTTGTTTGGTTTAAAGCACCTATGGCGGATTGAACTAGAGACGGACGGTTTCGCTGAAACAGCTCTAAAACTATCCATGCCACATCCACATCATAGAGTAACCTATAATTTGCCGGCAAATAAAGCAGACAGCAGATTGAAAGCATTGTTGCTCCAATACAATCTGATACAAGGTGAACTTGAGATACTATTCGGCGAGGTTTACTATGTTCAGGATCATAGATTATTATGAAGTCTATGCGCTTGCGCTATTCTTTTTCAAACTGCTCCAATAATTTTAATGCAGTTTTCAGTAACAGAAAAAAGTTATTCAACAGACAGATACGTTTGCTTGAAAAATGCACTATGTAGGTAATAAGCGATGGGTAAAATATGACAGGTAAGCTATGATAGTAAAATCCCCCGTTTTCTCGTGGCCAATCCTATATGACAATCAAAGCCGTGCAGGTCTGCTATATAATTCAGTTTGCTGATTGTTTTATTTTTTAGAACTCGTAAAAGGAGTTTTAGTGATAATCACATGAACTTACAAACAAATTAACTCGTCTATGTAAGTTCCTACTTATAAATAATATCAAACTGTTAAAATAGAAAGACGGCGCTTGAAACCCGTAGGTGTTTCGATTATTTGTCCTGACATCAATAAATTTAGGTTGTTACCGTTCCGGGAGGTATAGTATCCCTGGCACACCCTGTACCCGGGGAGCAACGACCAACCGCCAAGGGCAGCGGAGCGCACTACCTCCGATCCTGTTTCACTTCACTCGAAACCAATTTTCTTAGCGTACAGCAAACTGTAATTTATTTTTGCAAAGACAAATCCATTTCTGCGTGTACGTGACTTCGGGATAATGAGATCTAATGGCGATGCCGGTTGTCATTACTGCGGCTTGGGCCCTGATTGTGTGATCTGTGGGTTATACGGTGAATATTTTCCTCCTCAGTGTACCTACGTTGTACGCCTTAGGTGTGAATGGTGCGAAATTACGGCGTACTATCGACGACCTATATGGCGCACGAAGATCCATTTATGATTGTGTTTGTTAACCTGTGTATTTATAAGTGCAAAACAATATTTTAATTTTCTTTCTTTCTATAAAGGCAATCCAAGATGTACCTTGAACGGCTGGAATTTTTAAAATATTCAGAATAATATAAATTTTTCAATTTAATTCGTTAAGTAAATTATTGAACAGTTCTACACGTTCATACACATGTTTTTACCGCAGTTTATATTAAATAATAAAATAATAGTGAAATTTTGTGATAGAGTCGGGGCCTGGCGTTTAGCTAGGTACCTACGATGACGACAGACGCCACGAAAAAACGATTATAGTTAGATATAGCTTTTTTCTTTTCTAGCTCGTGGCATAAATGAAGTCACATTATACTGGATTTCTTGTCATAGGTAACTACGATATACTCGTATTATCCTCAAAGTGATGTTTATCAAAAAAATCAAAAGCGGTACCTATTTAAAAAGACTAAGGAATACTATTGGAATACCCGTCTCGTAATTTT
Source organism: Chloroclystis v-ata (assembly GCA_963691955.1). NCBI lineage: Eukaryota > Metazoa > Arthropoda > Insecta > Lepidoptera > Geometridae > Chloroclystis > Chloroclystis v-ata. The sequence goes on from OY829905.1 coordinate 13,859,379, forward strand.
TAATCAAAATTATTCTTTTGATTTATTATAATTTAGTTTTATTATGAAGGTAAGTACCTGCCAATAGACGAAGTCTGTGGAACGAAGGTTCGCAAGTGGTTGCGGGTTCAATTCTCGGCTTGGGACATAAATTTGTAAGATCTACAAATATTTGTTCCTAGTGTTTGGGTGTTATATAATATAATGTATTATAAAAATATATTTCTATGTATCTTACTATAATTAATTACCTATATCAGATACTCAAGCTTTGAGCTTATCACGGGGCTAGATGATGTTGTGTGAATTGGCCAGATATACTTTTTTATTTATGTTGTTTATTATTTGATCTACAAAGCTTATAAATACCCAAGTCAAAAGGCCCCCTGCTGAAAATCATTTCATATCGCAATAAAAGAGTATTTTCTCACTATTCCTATACAGTTCATTAAAGCAAGATTGTTTTTGCAACAGCCATTAAAGAGATGTTTCCAAGGTAATGAAGGATAGGAGAGATTGCTTCATCATTTTCAACTAGCGGTGCAAATTATTTCGCCGTAATGACAGGCAAGGATAAGAGTAAAAACAGCAAACTTAACCATGTGCTTATGTTTATGTTTTTAAGCATACCTACTTGGTTACTAAACTAAAGAACGTTGTCGCCTATTTAGGATTAAAATAAATTAGAAATATATACAGGGTGTCCCAAAGTTATGGGCCATGGAGGGGAAGTACCTTAAATATCGTAGATAGTGAATTTTGCTCAAAGAAGACTTCATTTTATTTTTAAAAGTAAGTAATTCTGCATTCATAGATTTTCTAAAAATTACTTGCTTTGTCTGGGAATCGAACCGACTTACATGTGGAAAAAAATTACTCTACTTTTATGATACCAATCGAAAGAATAGCTAAAAAATAATAACTTTGCTTAGGTAACATAGTATTTTAAAAGAAAGGAACAACATAAAATAATTGAGTCAAGGTCAAATGATCGAGTTGCAAACAGAATTGTGCCATATCACATTGAGTGTTCACCATAAAATGATTATAAAATCAACAGGCAGCCGGGTCACAAGAAGATTGGCGAAGATGCTTAAGACAAGAGGGATCACATTTTGAGCATTTAATTAATTAATTTACAAAAAAAAATATTTCATGTTTTTTATTTGATTAAAATAATTTATTTCACTTTGTTCCTTTCTTTTAAAATACTATGTTACTTAAGCAGAGTTATTATTTTTTAGTTATTCTTTCGATTGGTATCATAAAAGTAGAGTAATTTTTTTTTCCACATGTGAGTTGGTTCGATTCCCAGACAAAGCAAGTATTTTTTAGAAAATCTATGAATGCAGAATTACTTACTTTTAAAAATAAAATGAAGTCTTCTTTGAGCAAAATTCACTATCTACGATATTTAAGGTACTTCCCCTCCATGGCCCATAACTTTGGGACACCCTGTATATACGAGTTTATAGATTTATAATCGAATAAATGGAAACGCATTGAACCTTTTTTAAGGTTTGGATTTGGTCAACTGTTTCATCACACAACGTGGGACATCTTCAGGATTGCAAGGACACGGACCACGACCACTCGCTGCTCGCTCCGCACCGCACTGAAAAAAAAAGAATATATACATAGAAAGAATATATACCTAGAAAATATCATTTCTTAGAAGACTTGGAAAAGGTCATCATAATACATTGAGCGCGTTTAAATCTTTTGTACTAACATCAAACATAGTTAAAATGGTTTGTGTTGTGATACATTACGGAAATTCAACTAAAGTAAAAGGCCATACATTTTTATTAGATTGATTGATACATCATCAGCAACTGTTAACCCATGAATATAATTGCCAAGACCAGATTCACCCTCTATGAATAAAATCTACCATAACCAGATTTCGATATGAATTTTTTTTTCATAAAATCCTAACGAGAGCCATTTTCATTCAAAAAATAAGATAGGTACATTTTTTTATTATCATTAATACGTATTGAGTATGATCATAAAAGTATGAACGGATTTCAGGGATAAACCATGGTCTTTCAAAGACTCTTCTGTAAGCTTGGACAAAATACTCATATTCATAGTCCATAGTCATGAAGTTGATATATTTTATTGCTGTTTGTTGCGGTAGCACCTAACATAGTAGGTAGTACTTACCCAACTACTTATAACTATAATTCCTTATAACTTATAAACTGTTCTTGGTCGTTTAACTATTAGACGTTGTAAAGTTTACGCCGACGTTTTATAGTTAAACCACTTCCTATAGAAGTTGAACACTAGCTTGCTAATAGAATTTATTACTTTCCATACTATTCGCACTGGAGAAGCTACTGGCTCCTCAGGTTTATATGGTTCACTTTATATTTCTGTATCATACTTTTATGACAAATAAATAAATGTTTAATTAATAATTTGAAACACTACTATAATTTGAAACTATATGTAGGTACTTACTTATTGCAAATAAATATTTGAATTTGAATTTTAGAATTATTTTAGTTTTTTTAATATAAGTACATTAAAGACATGGGACGTCTTTAACGTATGTTATGTCTATAATGTATTTGGTTTTTTCTTTTTATGTTTTAGTGTCTCATTTGCTGGAAATATAACTAATTTTGTTTGTTTGATTTGTTTGTAGGTATTTTAAGTGGACTTTACTTTACTTTTTACTATTCCTAGTCCTATTCCGCGCCTATGTTGTCTTGGAAGACTTAAAACATTTCAATTTATATTATCCTTCAAGAAAAAGTACTTTTACATGTAAGTTATATTGCAGTAGTGGTCGCGATGAAGCCTTTACAAAAATAAGATTCTATTTCATTATTATCTACAGATAGAGAATACCTAAGTAGTGATCAGAGTGAACTAGTTGAGTAATTGATCGCATTAATTGGTGAGCGGCTGAGCGTGCTCCGAGACATGCCATGTGATCTAGTTCACAAGCAATTACCTACTTCAAGCCTTCTATCTGTATATCACGAATGTAAGGTTGGTTTTAGTTGATCTGATCATCGGCGCTAAGATATAGGGCCCACGCATATATAAATAGATATTGCTGGACAATTCATACAGAAACTAGCCCCGTGATAAGCTCTAAGCTTGTGTTTTGGGTGCTAGATTCTGATATATTTAATAGAATATACATATATATATATATATATATATATATATTTTAATATACGTATTACATAATTATATAAAATATTATATGTATAGGTAGCGTTTTGGCGTTTTACGAACAGCGAACTTTCGCGTTGCACAATTGACTCAAAGATTCATTTTATTATTAAGGTGTAGATATATGTGAATTTGGTAAATTTGGGTTCAGCAGAAACCATTTATTTCCTTGTTCTTTAACGGAATTGCTTTGAAAAAATTACACAATAATCTATGCCATATAAGGCATTATCTCCTGAGGCCGAAATTTCATTTTTTTTATTTTAAGTACCTGAAATAATAGTGTAAAATACCGTCTACTTTTTCAGGAAGAACCGTTTTAATCCTAATCTATTAATCATAAGATTTTTTAATTTTCATCACCATATAGAATAAAAGAATACCAATCATCTCCTGAGCTTACTTTTTCGAAAAAAAATCCCAGCGATTTTTAACGAATTTTTTACGTAAAACGACACACGCAATGCGCGATCTTCCCCTTCGCGGGCCCTTCAATTCAGTGCGGGGCGAGACGTTGTGCTGAACGGACCTATGACAATTTTCTCCGTGCGCCGTACTAACTAATAATATTCTGTGGCGGAACCAATTTTATTATAGTTTGTCATTTATAACTAGCTGCCCCCGCGCGACTTCTGCTCGCCGTATACTTTTATTTGCAACTATGTATCTCCATACTAAATTTCATCAAAATCAAATTTTCCCGCGTAAGCATTATTATCTTTTCCTGAGGAAGCATGTATTTTTCCGCGGTAGAAAGTCTCTCGCCATATACTTTTATTTGCAACTATCTCAATACTAAATTTCATCCAAATCGAATTTTCCCGCGTAAGCATATATTTTCCCGCGGAAACATGTATTTTTCAGCGGTAAAAAGTCTGTTCTTTCTCAGGGTCTAAAGATTGTATGTGCAAAATTTCATCAAAATCGGTGCGGGAAAGCGTAACAGACAGACAGACCGAGTTACTTTCGCATTTCAATTTTGTATATATTATTTGACGTGTAACAATTTGACGCATTGCTTCAGATTACAATAATAGTGTCTATTGTATGCACAGATCACCCAAACTAGATTACATTAAAAAACAGAATACTTTTGTTCCGATTCAAACGTACCTAAATTGGAGGAAGATGCGGATTGCGGGGACTGGAACAAAGGCGTTGTAGCAAATAGCATCATGTAGGTAGGTAGATATGTATTTATTTTTGGTATACACAAAACCTGTAGAACTTAAAAATTTAAAAATAATATTAGAAAAATTTATCACAAATAATTCATTTGACTGAGTGAGTAAGTAATAAACATATTTAAACGCTTTATGGATAACTTATTTATTTTTACATACAATAATACCGAGAGACCCGCTTATATACGTCGTCTATCATTTTTAACGATATCGATTAGAATTTACATCACTAACGTTACACGTGCTTTCGCCGAGAAGGACAACGAGTGCAATAAGCACAATGCGGAAAAGAGACAAGTGAACATCCTTTGTACGAGTAGCCATTATATGCTGACCTCTTCACTTGCGTTAGACTATAGAAACGTATATGAAGTTCACGGGTCTGACACTTGGTCGCAACTAAAGCCGTGTTTCGAGGCGGGGCTTTTCATAATGGTTGATTTAACCATATGTTTGGCGCGCGGTCGTCGCTTGTCATGCGGTATCTAGTGGGGTTTATCTATGATTGTAGGCTACACAACTAATTCTGGTTAGCGCTGGGCGTAATATTTTCGATACGCCAGCGCCACGCGGGGCACGCGGTCGCTGTTGTCAACTCTCGTAGTCGTTTCTGCCGCGATTTTCACTGCATACTCGCTCTTAAGGATATTACACGTCAGGATGTAGAAATCATTATCAATTTTAATTTAGGTTCAAAGATGGATACATATTTAATTAATAATTAAATATAATTTCATAACATAACACCCCTATTCACGTTCCCACTGCTGGGACACAGGGACTTCTCTCTTGACGAGAGAGATTAGGCCTTAATTCACCACGCTGGCCAAGTGCGGATTGGTGAATGACACATGTCCTTCAAACTTTTTAAAGTTCTCAGAACATGCCGGTTTCCTCACGATGTTTGCCTTCACCGTTAGAGCACGTGTTTTTAAAGCACACATAATTTTCCAAGAAGAAAAATCAGAGGTGCGCGGCGGGGTTTGAACCCACGACCTTCGGAATGAAAGTCGAGTGTGCTCCCACTTAGCCAACACGGCACCATTAAAGTTTTCTCCCCACTTTTATACCCATTTCCTGTAGATACTTAGATAGCTGAATCATGCACGCACGTTTTTAAAGTGCATATTTCTAGAAGCCTGTCCTACCTGTGTGTACATGTAGATCACAGGTGTACAGCGGTATTCGATCGAACTCACGACCTGTAGAATTAAAGTCGTGAAACTAAGCCAACACGGATTCTACTATCTATTATTAATCACTGAAAGTAGCTTGACCTTACTTGTTTAAGTGATAATGAAAATGGTTCAAAGTTTCAAACATAGTATCTAGTATTACATACCCTATAAGTAGATAACCTTTTAATTAGTTTATTTTGGAATAAGATAATGCTGCTGTCTAACAATATAGTTTAAAATAATATCTGTGTCTTTCTTTCTTTATGTGTATACTGTATGTCATAGTTATTTATAAATAAGAAGGAATAACATAAAATAATATTATATTATTACCATATTACGCTATTTTGACGACACCCATAGGCTAGAGATGGGTATGGTACTATTATTGTTTTGGCAATATATGACATATAACCTAAGAGCCCGGTCTGGCCAGACCTTCCTTTAATCCACAAGCGTGAAAATTCTTTCATGTGTATGTCTAACATAGGTAAGAATAACCCCCAAACATGAAACCTGGATCGTGGTTCCTTTGGGAGATAACAGGTAAAAGGTTGTTATCTCCCAAAGGAACCGCGATCCAGGTTTCATGTTTGGGGGTTATTCTTACCTATGTTAGACATACACATGAAAGAATTTTCACGCTTGTGAATTAAAGGAAGGTCTGGCCATCACAGGCTCTTGGTCCAATATATTTAGGCATGTAGGTTAGGTATACATTCTACAATTTTATAAGAAACCATATGAGAACCACCAGAATAAAACCAAATAAATCTAACTGAATATACCAGTTATCAATATAATCGTGAGTGAATCTACATACTAGCAGTTACTCTAACTAAATTAACAAGCCATTTTATGTTCACGCACGTCTAATAATCTCACTAACCTCTCATCACTAACCTCAAAAATACCTACTTTATTCTCATATAGAGTTCACTATTTTCATATTATGTATACATTTAATAAGTATAATGTATCTAATAGTTTTAACAAATTGAACTTATTGTCAACTAGCAGCCCCCGCGAACTTTGTCTCGCCATATACTTTTATTTGCAACTATCTACATACAAAATTTCATCGAAATCGAATTTTCCCACGTAAGCATATATTTTTCCGCGGTAAAAAGTAGCCTATGTTAGGATTAGGATATTACATTACATTGACTCCACCCCGTCCCCCGTCCCCCGTCCCCCGTACCCCAGTGACGCTTACATGGAGTCTACATCGCATGCTGGCTAGCTGACCGCGGTGAGCGACAACCTCTAGACTTTTTTCTAATACTTGCATTTTTAAACTCGTGATATCTTCCGAAGTAAATGTCCGAATTGAATAATTCAAAAAGTTATAAAAAGGTATTAAAGCCGTCTTGAATATAAAGTAATTTATTTGGATAAGGATTAATACCAAGGTACAAATGAAGACCCTTTCAAGACGCGGCATATATAAATTAATATTTTAGAATAAAAAACTGCTTACTGTGACATAACTATAATATTTAGACATATGCTGTCGCGACATTTTTTGTAGATAATGATGAGTACTGCAAAGTCGTAGTACTTACATGATTTTGTTCTATCATCAATAGTTTTCGCAGCGCACGCGACGTAAGACATTTTTCAGGTCATTTTTTTACACCTTATGTTACATTATTGGAGTTTTAGTAAGGATATAATATAGCCTATGTTACTCGGGGATAATGTAGCTTTCCAAAGGTGAAAGAATTTTTGAAATCGGTCCAGTAGTTTCGGAGCCTATTCGTTACAAACAAACAAACAAACAAACATACAAACAAATCTTTCCTCTTTATAATATTATATATAGTATAGATGAGTTAAAGTTCAAAATAGGGTTCGTTTGATTCATGATTATCTTTGGAGGGTACTCACGTTTGGAAACAAAGGTGTACGATGTACTAGGAGAATCTAACTAAAAGGAATAGTTATCGAGTCTGCCAATAAAATAAGAGTAATATGATCGCCTTTCGCATTGACTATGTCGAAGGTTACATTTATATTTTTGAAGTTCGTTTAACAGGCGTACTATTAGGACTCAATTAGTAATTTCGTTAAAAATTCTCTTTGCTTAGAAAGTTTTGAGCAATAATATATTTGGAGAGATTTATCCAATGCGAGCTGAAGGATCTTTTATGTGATTGCAGCACAAGCCACGTCTCGCCTCCTTTAGGTTTGCTACTCAAAGCAGGACTCAAAAGTGTACGTTGTACAATGTAGTAAAACGGGTCTTGGTTGGCCGTACTTTTTGTGATCGCTCTTACTAGTGGTACCATCTTCGATGGTGCGAGTACACGAGTTATCTTGGTTGTTTTGCTAGGCTAGGTCAGTTTTTATCCTAAGGCTCGATTGTACAAGAGTTTTTATATTATATTCAACGTAAAACATAATTTATATCTCTCAACTTTATTTAGATTGACATTTATGAATTGTTGCCCTTCTTCTGGTGATATAAAGCCCTTAGAAGTTTTATCAAGACCATGGTGACGAGATAGGGTGGTTCTATTCTTATGCTGGCACACGGAACTACTGCGTCTTGTTAGTAACATTCGGTATTATAATTGGAGTAGTCTCCATATATGTGACATATTTGGAAATTTAATCAGTACCTAATAATCAGTAGGTAATAATCATTTTATTGTCTGTAAATCAATGTATAGTATAGGTACAGTCAGGTGGTAGGACACAGATTGACCAATTGATTTTGCTGTTAGAGCATACAAACATTATTACAGTCGGATTACATAAATTGAATAGTGATACATTATTAATGTCAGATTAAGGTACAAAATGTCAAGTCAAAGAACAAATGTAACCAGTTACAAAAGTTATCTTACATGTTTAGTTTAGCATACATCCTAACAGTGCCGTATCGTAGTATTGTACGGAGAAACAATTGCAATGCATCGCGATTTCACAATGTTCTCAGGAAACACACGGTGGTTATTTATTTCGCTACGTTGTATTGCCACAGTTTTGAACAGATGATCTACTTAATATTGTTGAATCAGTTGTATGTGATTGTGGAGGTATTCTGCGTCTGCATCTTTTTAATGTTTGTAAGAAAAGATATTCATTTCAACCAAGTGTTTACAAGAAAGATTGTTTCTCGACGATAGTGTAGGTTACCTACATGGGCACTATCGTCAAACAATAGCGATTTTGTAAAAATATTTACTAGACTAACTACAGAAATTCCAGACGCAAGGTATCTTTAGTATCTAAGCTACTGCTAGGCACCAAGGACTTCTCGCTGGCCTAGTGCGGGTTGGTGATTGTCACATATCCTTTCTTTATAGTTACTAGAACATGCCAATTTCCTCACGTAGCCTTCGTCGATAAAGCAAAGTTTGAAGCGCAAATAAATTTTATGCATTATCTTACCATTACCACGTTGCTGTAAGAGTTTTCCAGAAATATGAAGATTTCCATAATTAATGAACTATTATTATTTCAAAATTACTATGTTGTCCTTTTAAACAAAATGTTCGATCAATGCGGTGAAGTAACGTGCATCACTTCGGTAACTCGCGAATCCAGAACGCTACTGCTACTGTTTCTATTAATGAATATAATGGCAACCACACCGAGTCACCTGCAATCTCTAATGATAGGGGAAACCGAAGAGGAAACCGCACCATTCCTATTTTCTAATGCCGTCGTTTTCTCTAGAACCAAAGCAATTTGTTAAATTCAATATCTATATCGGCCCGTGGTGCTGCTCTAAGAATTGTATCACACTATCTCTATACACCTTTAGACCTATATTATAAATGGAAATGCGCAACCTTTGTCCTAGGAGAAAATTCATTTTACACAAATGAGGCTTATTCTACCTATGGTATTGTGTTATCAGTGGTATTTGTATAATTGACGGGATATGACGCAGCATTGGTCATGGCACTGTGACGGGTCTGTGGCACTTACCTACATGACATAAATGTAGATATAAGTATACTTATTAAAAAAATCATAGTAAAATATATTATATAGCAGGAGATTTTGATTCCCGCCTCGAAACAAAAAAAATTACGATCTGCAGATATTTGTTCTGAGTGGCTGGGTGTTATATGTATAGTAAAAATATTTATTTATGTATGTGTATTATATTAAGTATATCAGAAATCTAGCACCCGTATCACAAGCTTCGAGCATACCACGGGGCTAGATGTTGCGGTGTGAATTGTCCAGCAATATTTATATTTATTTATGTATAAATATTGCTGAATAAATACATCAAGTATGTACCTGCAACGTACCACTGAGTCTAGGTATAAGTTAATACCTACCTACGGTTGGTAGCACTAGCTCCAATTGTGCAATACAAAATTGTCGGGGGTATTGCATAGACTAGGTATTATATCACAATCGCAGGTAATTTCACTTTCAAAGTTTCAACATACCTAGGTACAGTAATGTGAATAGGGTATAGTTTTATGTCATCTTTTTGATGAAGAAATATTTTTTTATGAAATACATAATGTGGGTATGTAAGTATAGAAATAGATGTTATGCATCTTTTGATGTAGAAAAAAATATTGTATATTTTGTTTAATTAACAGCTCTCATCGAAAGTAGTTATAGAACAGATACAAAATCTTGAACAACTAACGGAAATAAGCGTTAGTAGATCAACGCTAGTAATCGGAACCCATTTTTTCAAACAGCATGTTTACTGAAATTGGTTTGGTGGTAAACACATAATATAGGTATAAGTGCATAAGTGAGTAGGTACATTTTTCTGTAGGTCATCGTATTCGTAACGGGATACTTTATACAATATAATATAAATAATAAAAGTATAATTAAAAAAAAATATTTTTTTATAAGTCCTTATTTAAATCTAACTAAACGTTACCGAAAACGAATCGTTTGTCCCCTTCATATCTTTGCACAAAGCATTAGTTTTTTGCCCTATACCAATGGTAATCGCCCATTGAGACACCTGTTCACTTGTCACTGGCGACTTCCCATAGTCCCGTGCGTCACGCGGGGTGACTGTGCCATAGAATAGTGTAGGTAAAGACTGGTAGAAAAGCCGGATGAATTTGTTACCATCATTTTGTTATTGCAACCCGCACTTGGTCAGCGTAGTTTTCTATAATTAGGTAATTAGCAGAAGTTATTCCACCATTAATTGTATGGAGGCTTATACAATAAATAAATTATCATCGAATGCACCATCTATCTCTCCTTAAGTCAGAAGTCCCTATGTACCAATAGTGGAAACGGAAATAAGGGTGCCTATGCATTTATTAACCAGCCTTTGCTGGTAAATGAGAATCACTTTTTAAACCAAATAAGGATTTAAAAGGATATAGCTTTGATTATATTAAATTTGCAACGTACCCTACAACTCGAGAAAATTGTTCATCAAATACATAATTTAGACCTCTACTTTGTTTTATTAAACAAAGTGAAGGCAAGTGAAGACTATTCTCTGTCGAATATAGTTTGTCCAATTGCTGTAACTCCCCGTATGAAGCCTAAAAACAGTTTCTTTTCAACGTTCAAAATAGCCGGAGTTTATGAATACCCCGTCTCTGCTGGAATTCGCACGAAGCAGCCATCTGCTCTCGAAGTTGCTAATGTTTAGTAGGCATGACAACACTTCCATGAATAGCAACGTAACTTAGGGCGATGCTTGTCGGTTGCAGGCCCAAGGTATACTCCATAGGGGAATAATGCCTCGGAGCTTTCCTGTGGATAACAATCTTACTATCGTAAACACGATGCTGATGATCGAACTTTTGATAAATTGTGCGACCATTTATTCGAAATTTGAATGAATATAAGGTTTGAGTCAAATATACATTTACAAATAATACATATATACATATAACTAACTATATATATATAGGGAAAGTGTACTAATAACTTTTTCGTTTAATTTTACAAAAAGACAACAAGAAATACTTGATTTTCTTACGTTTTTAGAATCTGCAAATATTTATTCAGGTAATCTAAGTACAATACAAATATATTTCTATGTATTGTAGATAGTATCAGAGACGACTGATAGTATTAAGTTCATAACATCAGATATCTAGTATTCGAACACAACCTTTGAGCTCCAGCAGGTACATATACTCGTATACTCGTCTCAGCAGCTACATACATTATTATGTTGCTGTATGAATTGATCAGCAAGTATTTTGTAATAATCCGCTTAATTCCGAAAGAGTACAAAACCGGAAAGTAGGCAAGAGCAAAAAAAATTTTTTTTTCATGTTGCGTAATTATATTGCTTATTGTACTAGAACTCGGAGTATCAATTTCATGGTTACTTTAACTCATAACGAGCTCTTTCTCCGAAATGTTTCACATGAATGTTTAACCTACAGTAATGGTAGAAACTATTTCTGAGACAAATTGGACTGGTCACAGGAAATGCACAGCACGCTACTACAATAATTAAAATATAGTGTTTCGGACGTAATTGGGACCGCTAGTTTACGGACGCTATGTCAATATCATGCTATATTGCAGGGGTGGCCAACTTGATTGGACCCAAGATCTCTTGTTCACTAAAGAGACCCTGTGCGATCTACCAATTACATACCTACTTCTAGAAATCGAAAAAGTGGCCAAGTGCGAGTCGGACTCGCACATGTAGGCTTCCGCAGCAATTGTTAATATGAAATAGTTTATGACGTATTATAAAAAAACTACTTGATAGATTTCTATCTCATCTACGGAACCCTAAAAGGTTCCGTAGCCAAATGGCAAAAACGGAACCCTTATACTTATAGATTCGTCATGTCCGTCCGTATGTCACAGCCGTTTTTCTCCGAAACTAAAAGAGTTATAAAGCTGAAATTTGGTAAGTAGATGTATTCCGTAAACCGCACTAAGATTTCATAAAAAAATATAAAAAAAAACTGATTACATTTGGGGGTCCTTACTTAGAACCGAAAATTTAAAAATAAAATTAAAATCGAACCCATACGTGTGGGGTATTTATGAATAGGTCTTCAAAAATCATATTAAGGTTTCTAACATCATTTATTTCTAAACTAAATAGTTTGCACGTGAGACTCCTCCAAAGTGGAAAAATGAGTGTCCCCCCCTCTAACTTCTAAAATAAGAGAATGATAAAGCTGAAAAAAATATTGTATAGTGTAGATTACCATAAAAACTACCAACGAAAATTGGTTTGAACGAAATCTAACCAGTGGTTTTTTTTTAATACGTCATAAACTATTTCATATAAATAGTTGCTACGGAAGCCTACATGGGCGAGTCCGACTCGAACTTGGCCACTTTTTCCATTTTGGAAGAGTCTCTCGTCTAAACTATTTAGTTTAGAAATAAATGCTGATAGAATCCTTATTATGATTTTTGAAGACCTATTCATAGATAGGTACTTCACATGTATGGGTTTGATGAAATTTGATTTTGAGTCTAGTTTATTTATTTATTTATTTTTGCCTTGCCACGATCGACAGGACTAACAGTCGCGATCGACCGGTCGATCGCGATCGACCGGTTGGCCACCCCTGATATTGGTTCATCGCCATGCTAACTAGGAGAGTAGCAGATACGTACACAGAAAGACATGAAACAGAGTAGGTACACATCCACAAAACATAAAACAGCCTATCTAATCATCTATAGCCAAAAGGACAGCATACAACATGAATAATGTTTAAGTTAAAAATATTTTTTATTTAAGTATTTATTATATTTAACGGACGTTATTCCGAGAAATCTGCACTCAAATGGGCGGCAAGATACGGATAGCTTCTGTAATTATCGTCACGCACTATAGTCTGTGGACCCGAGCCTTTCTACTTGTCCCACGGACACGAATTTGATGAGTAACGCGACCACAGGGTTAATGGAAGATTTTTTTCTATCTAGGCGGTTTCTTCTTGGAATTAGAGAACCGAGCGGTGGTGATTTGGGGCAAATTGATCTGTGTTGTGTGGTCAGGATCACATTGATTGTAAGTCGTTTAAATGGTTCGATGGCGAGCTATGCAGTTGAATTCAATTTAATTCAATAATACAGAGTGTTCCACAATTCATTGATAATCGGAACGGATGCCTTAAATAAATAATTCACATAGCAACTAGCCCCGTGGTAAGCTATCACTAATATGATTTCGCATTGATGTCAGAACTGTCAGAATTTGGTCCAGTTTTTAAATTCCTGAAAGTTCCGAGAAATTCCAGTTTTTTTTATTTAAAAAATATAAATCGGGTTACTCAATCGAAAGTTTTGAGGTAACTTTTGAAGACTTGAGAACTTCCTTTTTTAATGTTTAAAATGAGAAAATGCCTGATATTTTAATGGAGTAAAATAAATAAGATATGCTGAACTGTCTTATTTCTAAGCAGTTCCTATCAAGCTCTTGCACAAACTCGCTTCGTTGAATTTTGGGATACCTTGACTATCACTAGAAGCTGTTACAGACACTACGTGTAAAATTTAATTACATAAGTTAAGTACAACTAATTACTCCAATTACCATCGTACTCCTAGATAAATTAAAACGTTACTTTTATTAGACAACTTTACGGCTTAACTAAATGTTTACTAAAACAGTGGCAGCTAACATGGCCACAAGATTTATAGAGGCCTGTGTCACAGATCAACTCATAGTTTCTATCACGTCGGGCCTTTCAACTCTACACAATAATCTGATCCAATTTTCTCTGCTCACTTTATAAGACTTTATAGTAGAAAGGATAAGGTTCAAAATTGGTAAAAAACAGGCGCCTACGATGTCTGGATCTTCCTAGAATCAGTTTTAGCCGAGAATGAGTTTATGTGAAGACGTGACTTCTGTCTCAGAAGAACTAGGAGTTATCTGATTTAGGACTTAATACGTTGGTGACATTTAGTTCTATTTATTTTTTTATAGGTGAAATTTTTTTTAAGTATTTTAAAGTACGATTAAATCAAGTAGACATAATTAGCAATTATAACTGCTTAACTTACACTCAATAATTAATTAAATTATATAATTATTTACCGGTAACTGCTTAGATCGTTTGAACTCACAAAGTTGCTTACCTTTCTCATTTTACCCTACGATTGCCACTATTGCCAGTCATGATCGAAATGTAATACACAACAAGTTGAACAGCTTCTTACTTGATTACATACCTTTTTCTAGATGCTGCCCCCAATGACAGTATGCAAGGCGCAGAAATGATTGAAAATTCCCTTCCAAGAAGCGTGAAATGGATGACACAGGGATGAACTCCAGGTGTTCTACTGGACGGGCTGTTTTGTTACATAAGTTAGTTTATTATAGGTACAACCTCTTCGTTACTATGATTTGTAAAACACCTATATATAAGATGAATTCAATTATACATCCATGGCTATTCGGGACTCGGGACGCTTAAGATGCCTGGGAAATTATTTAAATATATGTTTTGTGAGAAATCATTAATCTTGGTAACCTATGTGTGTATGGATAGCCACTTACAAAACAAAACTTAACAATTTTACTAACGTAATCGTCGTTTGAGAATTTACTTATACTTACTTGACTAAGGTAACGTATCGCAATTTTGCATTTACACTCAAAGTCAGTCCTTTGTGCGTGACTGGTCCGCTAGTGTAACCAGTCTTACTTCGACCAGAAGCTCAGAATCGTCCTGGGGTCACCGCAGGCTTCATGTAGTGATCTCGGCAGTTGGAGGATTTGAATTTGTTGCGCTATTGAGTGTACTAGCTACTACCCCTAATATTACCTGTGTGGGCCGTGACCCTGGGGAGATCCTGATTACATCCCCGTGCAGAGGGTTGTTTGGCGCCGCTCGACCGCCGACGGCATTCCTGTTCACCACAACCCTGTGTTTAGGAGTCACTGCCTTCTCCGGTAACTTTTCTCGACTTGTGTTTGTAGTTTTTATGTTACATTGTAAGAAGATAATAAAGTTATATAAAAACGTTGTTATACTAAAATTTCAGTGAACTAAAATAATAATGATTCAATGTAGGCAATTTTACGGTTAAAATCATAATCTGCCAACCCATTCCTTTCTTAAGAGAATAATTTAATGTAGCTAAAAACTTGGTAAAAAAAATTTAATAGTTCTATACTAACTTAATCTTTGTGGGTTGTCTGCAGGCTAGTAAAAATAGATGTAGCCTTACAAACACAATATTTAAGACACAAGTTTATTATATTATCCAAACTTGCAACCTCCAATATGTTGTAATGCACTATGTTCTACATCTAATCGCTAACCGCACGAATGTATGGACGTCATATGAAGTTGTATGGACGTGTATGGAAGAGAATCCGTCGGTATTCCGGCTGTCAAGGACAAGGCCACTACGCCGGTCAACGACCTCGGCTCTCGTTACTCAACACGTTTACTAAGTTGCGGATGGTTTTATAGTGATGCTTAGTATCTTTATGGTATTGGTCCATAGAGAAAATCTTATTAAGTTTTAAAACTTTTTGGTCTTTCATGGCAAAACCGCCGATTAAAGATTAGTTCGAGTGCAAAAAAATATGGGCGAGATATAGAATAACTTGGGCAAAACTACGTGGAGCAGCCAGTTGTTTATAAACTTGTTATTATTTGTAATAAAAATTATTGTAATAATGCAAGAAATATTTTTTATTACAACGTATGCTATAAATAAGAGCAATAATTAAGTTAAACTTCTTAACTAACTTACCTTAATTGTTGCTCAACCTTACCTTCAGACGTACATATGTAACAAGATTATAAAAAATATTTCGAGATATTTTATACCTGCTACCGTAACCATAAGATCTTTTTTGAAAAACGATCATTCTAGAGAACAACATTATTTCTTTTATCTTCAAGCTCTGCAATTACTTACGCATTGAAACGAGGAAATTCTCCAAATCGCCTTTTCATAACAGCGCTGTGACAAAGCAAATAGCACGGTCCAATAACAATGTTCCCAGACTTCTCTGGAAGAACTAATGATCACTCGTGGGAACGCAGTAGCTTCCTCGTTCAGTACTTTCTCATAATACCAGAGGAAAAATAACCTTATTGCTATTGTATTAAAATAGTATTTTTGTGGATCATAGCAAAATGTTGGAGATAACCTCACATAAGCGTCGAAAATGAATCGAATGTTTAGGTCTTAAAGGCTTTAGTTATGACTTTAGAGGGATATAACAAATTTCTAAATCTTCTATTGGATTAGAGTATTAGACGATTAGAACTAGAAGAAATATATTTTTGTTATAACAAAAGGTTTAGAGTGAAATTATTATAAATATATTTCTTTATATAGCTTACCTAGCCTAGATCCTACAAAACCTAATAGGCAAGGATAAGAACTTAAAACCATTTTTATAGCAGATTAAAACATAAAATTACACTACTAGTAGTTGATACACTGCTAATATTTTTGTTATATTTTTTATCTTTAAACACACTGAGCACATCTTGTTTTAATCGATACCTTGTCAATACCTTATTAAGATGTTCAACCTACGTGTCCTACATACCTACCCTTGATCTTGAAGTCAATGTTTTATATATCTTGAAGTAACGTGACCAAACCACGAACATACTACATACACAAATGAAAATGTAGGTAAGTATCTAAATTCAAGCCACAATTAGGTATTGTTATTTATTGCCAAGTTATAATATATAGCAGACTTGTAAATTAAATGCTGAGATCTCTATTTATGAAGGTTACACGTGGTACTTTATAATAATTATGAGATAGACATTATTTTCATAAAATAATAAAATTAATTTAGCATTTAAAGTGTTTATTTACGGAAAGATATTAAAATACCTCTTAGCACAGAACATAATAATTACTCTCGTGGTGTAACAATCATTTATAATCACACTGCTAAAGTGTCGTATAAATTGCATGTAAAATGCAAGAAATTATCAAGTCAAATAAGTATATAGGTCTTCACTGTCTTCACAACTAAACTTCAAATACTCTCACGAAACAACGTCAAATAAATCAACGGTTAAGATTATTCAAGCCACACGTTCCGTCGGTAACAATAAGAATTTCATCAAAACTATTCATAAAAACTCCGAGTTACTCTTATAACTACAAAATAGTACAAAATACCGGTCGTTATAAAGCTGTATAGAGTGACGCAACTCTTTGTAGAATTATTTCATTTAAAATAATTGCGCTGGAAATGGTGAGCGTACGCAGTTACAGATAAAATATTCAGACATTTTATGTCGCGATTTACTCATAGGCTTTTATTTAAAAAGGGAACATCGAATACATTTTGATAAGTCCAATCATAGTTTCTAAAATAAAAAAGAAAACAAGACCGTTGCAAAATTTGAATTTAGAACACTTTGTTAAGAGCGCGTTGAAATCTTTTGTTTGTAGAACATATTAATACTCGTAGAATTTTTAAGTTTAGCATTGTAGTCGTATAATATAATTCCTTCCTCATAACTCCAATATTTTCCTATAATTAAATAATAATATTAATGAATACCCTAAAACACATAAACCAAGTAAAGGAGATATTGAAGAATTGAGATGTTAGCACATTATGTCTGAATAAAATATCTGCCAGCTCTACTTGATTGTTAGAACATGTAGTTAGGTACCTACCTAATTTTTATACACCACTTATCACTAGTCTTGTCAGTTTTCGTAGCGTAGTTTATTCTGAAGATGTAGGTTAGTCCATCAAGCAAGGGTGGTTGAGGGCTGAACATTGGACAAGATGGCCGTCTAGGGTTCAATGACCCTAATGACTCAGTATGAAGGCTCGCTACGAACATTTTACGGCCATATAAAATTTTGGTCGGTTTTAGTGCAATTTTGTAAACTGGTTTACAGGCGAGATATACCGCGTTAGATTTTAGATTGTGATCGAGAACAATTCGCAATTGGGGTTTGATAAATACACATTTTATTAAAATTACACAATGCTAGATGCATTAATTCACAATTAAATAATGGCATCCAGCCGTCTGAAGTAATTCTTAGTTAAACAGGTAATTTGTATGCGATATTTAATCAGTCTTTATCACTTTGAATTGCAAGTTCTTTAGAAAACGATCCGGACCGATTTTTTATTTGTATTAAATAGAGTGTCTTTTTGTAGGACGTGTGCGTTATAATAATGCTATCGCTAGGTACGTTCTATTCTCCAACAAAAAAATCGATCAACCGATTGCATTACTTCATCGAGGCAGACCTCCATTTTATACTCTATGGCAATACTCCATAAAAATGCGTGGTCTACATTGTAATTACGCTATGGTCTACTCTCTGTTACTACGATCGGAGGCACGTACATTAGCGCTGCGTTCAGTCACCCCCTATCCCCCTTCCTTCTTCCCCTCTTTCCCCCTTCGTCCTCCCCCCATTCTCAGGTCCTTGACGAATCAGCCTCTTGCCGTGACGAGGTACACGAAACTTGAGGTATTACGCTCTATTGAATAATCTAATCTTTGATTGTCTTGAAACAGGTTATTTTTATGTTATTTTTTGGTAAAATTCTGTGCTTGATTTAGTCTGGCTTGGGTTTAAAAAATTAAAAATACTGCCTCTATTGGGTAATAGACACATTTTATAAATGATTTTGGAGGACCGTAATATATAACGCAAGTAAAAGTATGTAATGTGGAGCCTTATTTACCAAACAAACCATACCTAAAAAATTATTTTGTCAATAAAAACTCAATCAATTTTCCTTTCGTTAAGCCATTCTCAGTATTTTATGAGTCCCAAAGACTATTTGAGCTCATTAAATCAGCATAATGGATGTCTATGAGTCACTGCGGGGGTCTTCCGAAGTCAGACGTCAGATATCGAGTTTCCACGAAAAGGGCTCATTCATATCACACATTCTTTCACATTGTGCAATGTGCAGTGTGACTCAATGGGAAAAGCTTGCAAAAGTTCTGGATGAGTCAAAATTGACAATTCATCGTAAGTAAAGTTGTTTTGCTGGCAACATGCAAGCCAAATGCAAAAAGTGGTAAGGCATATAGGCCATAGGTACTCATATTGCGATGATCGGATACCAATAAGGCGGGAAATTTACGAAAATAATAAGTACTATATACTAAGAGCCCGTGATGGCCAGACCTTCCTTTAATTCTGAAGCGTGAAAATTCTTTCATGTGTAGGTATGTCATACAATTAACCCCGATGGCTAGAGTTAAATACGCAGTTCCTTTAAAAACCAGTCGGGATGTTTTTTTTTCTCTTAGGTTACGCAATGTCAGTGCACCTAACAGATCAGCTTCCAGGTGATGCCCTGCTCAAGAGAAACAAGTAACTGTGGTGGTTTCCGGAGGAAATAATTCTAATCTTGATATCTGAATAGATTACAGGATGTATAGTAAATCTTATTTAGTTTACATTTATAGAACAACGGTTTGCACATGGGTCTTATCCACAGTGTGCTGGTTTGAGAGAGCTCCGGTACAAATGTTTATACGTTCTACAGACAGAGCTAGATGTTGCTGTGTGAATTGTCCAGCATTTATTTTATTTAATTTTAAGTTTTTTAACCTCGTAATATCTGATAAGCCATTATATTTTACTATCTTTGACTTTGCAGAATATCAAAATGTTTGTTATGAGTAAGTACTTCTCTTATAAAATAAATAATCTAGCCGTTATGCGCAAATGTGCCGACCCGGATACATCCTGCGTTTTTTTGGCGCCCACGCCTCATGTTATTTCCAAAACACAAACTCGATTTGCTGCTGACAAGATTATTTCCTTCAGGCTATTAACAAATTATTCATTACATTATGCACTAGATTATCAGTTAAAATTAACGTCTTATTTACTCATATGAATCCTTCTCTTTCTTCTTCCAGACTTTAACAATACACCAATAATAACAATATAGTGTGGGTATGTAGTCTATACTAATATTATAAAGAGGAAAGATTTGTTTGTTTGTTTGTAATGAATATGCTCCGAAACTACTGGACCGATTTAAAAAATTATTTCACCTTTGGAAAGCTACATTATCCCCGAGTAACATAGGCTATAATAAAGCAAAGAAAATTGCGCGAAACGATGAGATTTTTCTGTCAACATTGTATCCATATCCATTGTATCATTTGTTTACTTACAAGATACGAAATCTTACAATTACAATCACAAGATCACTGAAAGGAAAGCAGCATGAAATGTCACTGCTGTTCACTGTACACCACTTTGGATATAAAAACTAATAATATAGATATATTGTATATTTTTATTTAATGGTACTTAATAATGTATTGTATTTATTGACTTGTCCAAATGATCTTTAGGATTATAATATGGAAATGAATGATATAAACCTTTAAAAATATCTTTAATATACATAAATAGTTACATGATATAATAGTTAGCATGGACGTAGATACTTTGTACATAAAAACATGTATTATAAGTAACTTCCTAGTGATGTGAATATCGAGCGTGCCCGCACAAGGTATGTTGTACGTTCGGTCCCCTAGCTTACAATTAACGATGGGAAACATATTTGAAAGTAACTTTGCACTTGTGATGGCTTTACTAGGGTGTGTTATTGTAAATGTGAGTTTAATTTAAATGAATGCAACAAAGAGAACACTTGATATAGTCAACCCTATTAAGTTCCCACTGCTGGAAATGATTTAGGTACTTACATACACATTTTTAAGGTAATATTGATAGAGAATAGACAAGATATTTTTCGTGGTAAATTAACCTGAAATTGAAATAATATATTTTGTTTATAGTTAGTTAGTTTCGGTATACTTATTCTATCATTTATCCCAGAAGTAGGTTTATTGTAAAGCTATGAAAATTTTATTTTTAAATTTAACTATCATTTAATTTATAATTAGAACACAATTGGATACGCGGGTTCGATTCGAAGGAGAGAAGCGAGGCATGACTTGGCGGATTCCTATCTCAGTCCCGAGTATAACGTAGTGATTATATTCTCTTTGGTCCCGAGCTTGTGCTGCTTGTAAACTGGATATTCTTGAACTATGATAGATTCACTATTTAAGCAGTTGTAGCTTGTTTATTCATCATCATAACAGCATCATCATTATCATTATGTGATCTCAGGTCGTAACTATAGTAGTAGAATACAGTCAGAAAAAATAACTGAGTAGGTAAGTAGGTACTAAAAACAATATTTATAAACTCGTCTATGTACAGTCAGCCAAATATGTGGTCTACCATACTACAGTTGTGATTCGTTTGTACATCAGTTAAAGTAAGTCTTTTGGAAATAATTTTTTGTATTATTCTTGTATATATTATGGATTCTAGCATATTACATTATTATGTTCGAGATAAGGCTTTTAAAAATAATACCTATATATATAAAACTATTTACACTCGAGAAAAAAAACAGAACTTAATGTTATCTAGCAAGTTCTTAAAAATATGAATAGAGAAATAAAACATCTTGAGGTGAGCCACATTGAGTTAGCAACAGTCCGGGACTCGAACCGGTTTCCTCCCCACGTGCAAGATTCATCTTCATCTATTTACCTAACGACCAGGCTACCGCGACCCTTCAGACTTTTACAACTCTATTTAAAATACCACGCTTTGGATAGAAATGGAGCGTCAAGAAAGCTTTAAATAAGCTGGTGGCACTTGTACAATGAAAGAGATAAATCATTCTACTGTTTTTGAAAATACTGGGAAGCATTTAGGATAGTTTCTTCTTATTTCTAACCGATTTCAAAAATGGAAGGAATAGGTTTCAAGGAGTTCATTTATTTTATTGGTGGATTAATTAACACAATAATATTTATGTGAAACCATAAAAGCTGTTTGAAGTAGGTTTTTCGTGGAAATATTGTCAAGATTTTTTAATAATGACTTTTATATTATTTGATTTGATTACAAAGATAGCAAAAAATATTACTATCCTTACTGGAGAACCACAGACAACAGTTATATTATAATTTTTTTATTTCTAACCTAGTTCTGTTTGCATTGCAGCCAAATAATAAATGCTTCGTTGTATGTAGGTATTACTGGTTTATCTGATTAAAAAAGCTAGACATGAAGGAATTTGATTGTTCGTTTTAATAGAAGTAGACGGATCTTGAATAATAATAAGACAAATTGTTGCTTCAGTATCGCTAGAATGATTAATTATATCATAAGCAAAAAAATTTTGATACCGGAATTTAATATGTCTTTAGTGTAAGTTTGTAACTCGCATCGAATAATTTCATGGATTATTCTGGATACCATAAAGCAATCAATGCAATCTAGCAAATTTTATAAAAAACGTAATGTTAACAATTGATATAAGTGTTTTCCTTTTGCGACTTTAGTGAGTTTTACCCGTTTAAATGCTTTTTTCCCGATAAAAAGAATATTCATAATAATTTTCTACTTGATCTAAGCTATCTCTCCGCCAATTTTCAGCTAAATCAGTTCAACCATTTATGGTGTAACACGACTTTCTGTTATATACATAATTATATAAAAATATACAAATAATATACCGGAATCTGCTTACCAATCTTTCTGCATTACATTCTATTTGAAATCGTCTAATAAACTACAACAAAAAGCCAATCAAAACACGAGTTATCAATCTCGCACGCGACGCCCGCATCTGCCACGCGACCTCTCTGCGGGTTGAAAGTGGAGTTATCACCCCTAATGGCAGTAATGAAACTCGTTACTCTACCCCCATAGCTGATTCACACGCTCTTCATTTGCTAACGGTATTGGGGAATTTTACGATTAAGTTATTTCGCTAAAACTAATTTGAATGTACTTTTTGTATTTTAATTTTTTCCAGTTGTTTAATTTTATTTGTGTAACATGTGATGTGAACATGGAGCAGATATCTCCGTGGATGTGAACGACTATATTAAGTTTGTAGTGTCTGTTGATAATTGATTGATTGAAAAAAAAGTAATGTAGGTATAGTAAAACCATTTTTAAACTGAACGCCCCTCCACCGCGGTTACACGTACATGCAAAAAGGTGTATAGATACAACACACATAAATTGATCTTTGTCATTGGATGTTCAATGACGTATAAACAAACGGGCCCCTAGACATGTGGCATCGCTAACTTCTGACGTGCGTAATAGCTTAGACCATAATGATAATAGGTTTATGTCAAATCCATACATTTTGTACTTTTTTACTAACGATGTCGACGAACGTGTAACTTGCCAAATGTCTAGCCTTCACGGTGTCACTATGAAAGAAAGACTGGATCTGTCGACCAACTAGTGCATTAATGAGCCGAACGCGCGACTGAACGGACGTGTCACTCAAACAAAGAGCGCGCGCGCTCCCCGCCATACAAATGCCTACACGGGATTGGTCGCACAACTTATTGACAACGCAGTGCGCGGATGAGTCCATGTTTACAGTAAAGTTGTAGCACGCACACAAGTATAGTGATGCAATACGTATTTCCTCTCACACGTTGAAATTATCACGGTTTTGTGGAGGGGAGTTCATTTTAAGATTGGATCATCTATACCTATATTATGTTTTTTATTATTTTGGCTAAATAATTATTTATGGTTACAAATCTATGTTATAATTTAACCCGGTTAGTTTTCTTTGCAACTCAGGGCTTCTGAAGTTAAAACCATTGATTGTCTCACGGACCGTAGATTCCGAGTCGCTTATTTTGAAGCTAAAATAAAATATTCAATTGCGTTCGGCAGATCAATTGATGGCAATGGCAGTGTTGATTGTGGTCGGTCAGTGACCAGGCTTTCTTCGGTTCAATTACAGCGACAACCGATTAGTTCTACCGTTCAACAAATTTAAGAATTTTCTACAGTTTTTACCGTGATAGGTTCAACACTTCTGTGATTTTGATAAGGTTGAAATTCTTTTACTGTATGGACATATTAAAATACCTATGGCTAACAAATATGAGGTAAAATTATCTTAATTTTGCAATAGCTCGTAGATTAGCCGACAACGAAATTTTCTGGCTATCTCCAAAATAAGTATTGTTTTCTTCAGCCGCCATGTTACTGCTGGATGTAGAGCTCCCTAGTTTGTGTTTTTCAGCTCAATCCTGCATTCAATAACAGTATTTTCAGCATTTAACCCATATTGAATCGATTGAGTCCAATTTGGGATATTCTCAGGTAAGTATCCGCGTCCCACTCGTGCCAGTCCGACGGGAAACGTCAAATTATGGATACATTCAGAAACTACGCGGCCGACCAGAACATGACGAATTACGGGCACTGGAAAGCCGGTCTCATAATTATTGTGGACAAGGCACTTTTTGCCTCTGACAAATAGTAAGAGCGTGGAATGAGACCGAGGAGCTTTGTGTGGCTAATGACACTCGCGGAGGAGCGAGCTCTAATATTACTATTTCTTTTGTACGCTGCAGGCCTGTGATGCGACGCATCAGGCGCGGGTAGGACAACGACCTCCCCTTATTTGTTACATTACTTGAGCCTTAATATGAATCGAATGAACCACTGTTGGGCTCAAATTACCTTGGCCTCGTCCCAGCCGCTTGCTGTCACGCGATTCTCTTTTTGATGTATATAAAATTATTAATGGTTGGGTAAAAATTGTAAGTGCCTACAAATTACACAGGTTCTTCGAGTTCTAAAGTTGAATGTGGCTATTTTTGGGATAATGGAGTTAGGTAAGTTAGTTTTTTAAACCGGTCCTGGCCGGTGGAGTTAGTCAACAGATAGAAGAACTAAGTCTATGAGGCTCTTATTGATTTTCAAATTGAAACTAAATGGGTTTCCTGCCTAGGTTTTTCTTTTGTAATTCATCAGCTTTATCGGCAAAATAACCCATGTTACCAAGCACGGATCTTCCCAATGGGTTGTCCTCCATTAGATACGTATAGTTCATAAATAATTTGGTATGCGGCGTACTGGCGTAGTAGGTACCTATCTAATATTACCTGAGGTTAGTGTAAGCATTACGATTGAAGGACTAATTTCTCACACTTAACTTAATAATCAAAGAAAAATCGCGAAAAAATGATTTTATAGGAAAACGTAAGCAAAAAGAGAGTGCTTACCCGTTCAATCCAGGATTTAATGATTGTGTCATAATTACAATTTTTGTTGAACGAATAAGTACCTTCCTACATGTAAATACTGTGTAGTGATGTGAATTTTGTTTGATTTGTGGGAAAAACCCGAATGTTATTTCAATCCCGGTAGATTTCATAATTGGCGATGAATTTTCGTGGAATCTTGGCAAGCGTAACATGAGATGCTCCTTGGTGGTCTTAGTGAGTGGTAACCTTCACGAAAACCGTGTATAACAATGATCTTGTCAGGCTCTACGCATTGGACCGTGAGAATCCCATCCTTTCTGTGGAACAAAACCAGTAACACTAACAAGGGTCTGTTACTATGCAAATGTCCATAGACCGTGCCGATCTAAGGGTGTGTGCACTTTAAGCTACGATAAGGTTACCGGAGCTTATTTTAATTAGATGTTATTAGATTATAAAAAAATATATTAAGTACTTTATTTCCGATAATACGTTGATAATCAGCTAGATGTGCATACGCCCTTAGGTTTTTACCCCGGAAACAGATACAACACTGTTTCCGTTTGTGACTCCTAATGGAATTTATGTTTTAGTTTTAGGTCTAGCAATATTTATTTATTTAATTCCTTAGGGTATATTTAGGTACCTACCTAGTTTATAAAGGTGAAAGTTTTTGATGGATGTTTGTTAGTTACTCTTTCACGAGAAAACTTCTGGATTTTTAATAAATCTTTAAAATAATTAGAATGCCTTTTACCATAAGATGATAAATGATTACCTATGTGCGATTCCGCTAGCAAAGAGCTAGTCTGAAATAAAAATAGATACCTATCCAGTGAGATTCTACAAGTTCAAAGCTAATTATTTCTTTATAAGCTCAATAAAATAGCAATCGATTACAATGTAAACATGCTATAAACATTAAAACCACTTATAGAACCGTTGACGGATAAGGCTCTATTCCTTGTTGCTATCCAACTATATTTAGACAGGTTTTTGTGGCTTTTGATTTAATAGGCCATATCAAAACCGCTTGTTGCTAAGCAAGCGGTTATTAATTGACCTATTCAAATCTAGACTTCTGCTCTACATTGGCAGGAGGAATGCTGTCATTTCAAAAGATATTTATTTCGTGTTATGACAAAGATTTAAAGATTTATGTCATTCATTTTCATAAAATCCTAAAGATCACTTGGACAAGTCAATAACAATGTTTTTAAATGTAGCTTCGCTTAAAATAAGGCAAATGAATGAATTAATGAATGATGAATGTGTAGCACACAGCACATTCAGTATGTAAACAATAAAATATAAGTAGGTATTTTATAGTTTTTAAAAAAGATTGGTAGGTTAGGATTATAATCTTGATGATTTAGTATAATTTTACATATAGGTCACTATGGATAAAACTATGATAAAAGACAACTATGTCTAGGTATTTTATGGTTGGTAACAAGATGCAGTTTGCATGAGATTAATAATCTTTAAGTATTTTTCTCGTTGTAATATATTATGTGTTAGTTATCTAACAGAATAACTAGAATGATTACATACAAGGCTATTTTTTCTATGCATAAGATCAAGGTTATTTATATAGGTTATATATATAGGGTACAATTCGACAATCCTGCAAAAGTATCTATGCATTTGAATAAGCTTTTTAGTGCTTAATCTTAAAGTGTTGTGTTACTAACTGAACACAACGTTACATCCTAGTTGTACCCACTTTACACGAGGCTTTCTCATTATCTAACGATTTCCATTTCCAAGAGTTCCATTAGACTTTGAGGTCAGGTAGAAATGGTTTATCGGGAACCGTCGCCCGGGGCGCCCCACGGTAAGAAAGTTGCTACAAGCGACCTCTTCAAACCACACGGTTATACTTGCTATGTTAGGTAGGTAAGAACGTACTGTTAGACGCAGTTGGTTTTACCTATTTAGTAGGGTAAGTTTTAGCTTCCCATGTCTTCTCCCGCGTTATAGAGATTTTCCCGCGGTAGCCTATGTCACTTTCCATGCCTTCAACTATTTCCACTTAATCACGTCAATTCGTATCTCTGTTTTGTCGCAAAAAACGGACAAACAAACAGACACACACACTTACAAATTTATAATTAAACTTTATAGTTCCAAAATCGTAGTAAGTAGATTTTTCGTACAAAAAAACAGCAATTCATCCATTTAAACCTGTGAGATTCTAAGGTAACTTATGCCCTGGAATAACACATAAATAGATTACCTACTTACAATGGGACACACATTAGGTATATACCTACCTACGCGAGAAAAAACCTTTATAAAAATTCCCTGCCTAGTAAGGATGACGATGTCATAGACATTTTTTGTCTATTGTGGCCTCCTTATCCTACTTAGTATTTATCTCTATAAAACTCTGTTATCTATTAAGTAGTTCCTACCTGCCTCTACTGACCCTGCCTCATAGATTTAAAATCTATGCCCTGCCTCCCATTGATGTGGATAAATCTCACGTTGTTTTTCGTCACAGTTTTGCTGACAATGAACCGACATGGAACCTCCGTTACAGTAATTAACTCGATGACTTCTTGCTTTCACAGGAACAAAAGCTTTACACTCTGCTAAACAAAATAGTTGATGCGTTTTGCGTATGTAATTAGTAACAGCTATTGTTTCAAGCCGTGTTATTTGTTTCAGTTTTATAAAAGTAGTGTACGTACCTAGCTAGTGGGAAACTAGTGTCTACCTAATTAATGCTTAACTAGATGTGCGTAAAAAAGTAAACGTTTAGAATAGGTACCTAATTATTTAAAGCCCGATTGTTTTAGGGTTACTTAGAACAAATTTAGATGTAGGTACCTGCCTACCTTACCTACTTGCTGATTTATAGTCTATCTTTTAAGTTACCATTATAATAAACTTAGATGTAAGTACCTGCCTAACTTACTTAGGTACTTGCTGATTATTGTTGATGTTTTGAGGTAACATATAACGCCCGCACAATTTTTCCATTACCACTGCAATTGTATCGTCGGTTGGTATAGAATATCGTTTTGTGAAAGGAGAAAGCGGCACAATACGCAGATGCGCCAGATATAGCGAGAACTTTGAACTCGATGCGGCCTTTGAATCCATTCCTGATTCTGTTGTTATTGTATTGGTTTCATGTTTTGTAATATCAGAGACTAGTTTCAAAAAATTGTAGAATTTCGAAAATTTGGATATTGTAAAATTGAAACTTGGATTGTAAAATTAAGTACCTACGTACCTATTTTGATGAAACTTAACAAAAATATAGCTTACATTAATTAATAATTTTAACCATGGGAAAATACAAGATGACATATTTTCTCTGAACTACGTAAATCTAAATCAATAAAATACGGAATAAAACAAAAGTTTTCTGTGCAATATTTAATTGACTAACAAATTCATATAATTCCAAATTGACAATAATTAGGCTTGGGTAACAAAAAATTTAGCATTACAAATGTACTTAAGGTCCTTTTTATAGATTCCGAATCTGGCAACATTTAAATAAAAGAGTAGGTAAATAAAATGCGTCAAAAAAACAGAATAATATTTCATATCAGCTATTAAACAAAACAAAATGTGTTATTATGCATTCTACCTATATAATCGGTATTTTATTGAGTTATATATTTATGTATTTATCAAGAAGATCATCGAGAAGACAATAATAACACATAATAACTACGTACAGTAAACCAGTACAACTTTGCCCACTTTTTTTGGATTTTGCGGTTCAATTTTAAATAATTTTAAAAGTATGTCTAATTCTAATAATAAGTTTTCGCTACATTGTTTAAAATACACTATTCTTTGCAAATAATACATTATATATCGAATAAAATGCAACAGTATGTTTTAAAATCATAATTAAGGCAGCGGGCCAAAAAAAAAAAAATTTTTACAACTTTGCCCATTTTGCGAAAAAAATCATAACTTCTATAATTTTGACCTTATGATCACAAGAATTAAGGAACAAGCAATAGGGAAAACCAATGTAACTTTATAACTTAATAAGAAACGTCTAAGCAAGCAAATTCATCACTTAAATTGAGTGGGCAAAGCCACAAATATTTTTTTGACATTTTTCATACAAATAAAAAGATGTGCTAGGGTTGTCACATTTTTATTATTTCTATATAATTAAGAATCAAATATTTTTCCTCACTCCTCCTGATAAAGACTGCTCTTGTTGTGGTCGAAACGTCGAGAATTGTTTAACTCCTGTGTAAATACGTGAGTAATTCCCGTTTTATAAAATGAATAATAATAAAATACCTCATTTAGCTTGCAGAACAAATTTACACGTTAAGGGACAGTACCGCTTATAGACGTTAAAACTTCTGATGGTGGCTAGGGATTCCTATGAAGAGCAACAGAAAAAGATCCAAGAAAAAAAAAGACATCAAGCTACTGTACTACTGTCTACTACTGTCCGTCAACGTGTTAAGGTATTAATTAATTTACAAAAAAATTTTTAGAAATGATAAATTTTTCATCACATTATTTAATAAAGAGGAATAGAATAAAAATTTGATAAACTGCAATATGAAATATAAACAACAATTTTTTTAAGAACACCCTTTTTCATAAAAAAAATCTGCTTAGATAGATACAAACCGACCTATTCTAATAGGACCTACATTAATCAATTTTAATTTTGTTTTAGTGACAACCCTGACACCAATATTTTGGTGGGCAAAGTCGTAAACAGTACTCCAGAAAAAGTAATATGAAATTGCCCACCTTAATGTTTTCGAATTTAAAAGAGATTTCGCGTCGAATATTCGACAATTATTGTTTATTTGTTACAAACTTATAGTGGTAAAAGAATAACTTGCCTGCTGCAACTGCAAGTACTGCTTTGAAAAAAGTTTTTCGCACGAATTTTGGCCCGCCAAAAACACCACAAACTTTGACACCAACTGACAGTCGACGGAAGTGAAATTCACGACAATCGGTTATTTTATGTGGTCAGTGACATATTCTAATTTCTATTAATAAACAAGATATAAAAGCTACTAAAAGATTTTCGGAAATATTAAGACTTTTATAAAAAGTGTCGTGGTGGGCAAAGCCAAATCAGTTTGGCAATCTTGTACGGGTTTACGGTATCTAAACAATAGTAAAAATATATTGTAGTAGCCAGAATCGAAGTTATCTATATAAATTGGCAGCACATGTTTTCATAAATAAATAAGAATGAGATTATTTATTACTACAATGACAATTTACAAACACATGATTCCATAGATCTTACATTTTATGTGATTTCTTATATTACCTATACTTACATAAATTATTTACAATAATATATACCTATGTATATAAAAATTATTAATTTATAAAATAAAGTTGATAGAGACATGTATATAGGCTTTGTGTTAAAACATGAGATCGACGCCGTAAAACAGAAAAGGGTACAGTCAGAAGCACAAGTATCTATAACAATTACCAAAATTGTCCATTTGAAATCGCAAAATTTATACAGGCTTTGGTTGTGTTCTAATTCTTTTTTCCGCTAAGTTCTTTTCAGTATTTACTGTTAAAATTAAGGAAACGAGAAATTTTAGCAGTGAACACATATTTGTGCAGCTGTCTGTACGTAAAACATAGAAAAATATTTATATAATGGACAGTCTTTTCATTTGTTTTATTTAGGTTTATTTAGTTTATTATACTTTCATAATTACTTTTACACAGACATGAATCAGTGACATAAAAAGGTACATAACATAATTATTGGTAACCAGGTAAACTAAAAATGGAATCATAAACTATTTTTCGAAGAGTTAAGTTTATAACAAAACTATGATAAAATAAATAAATATTACTGGACAATTTACGCAACATCTAGCCCCGTGGTAAGCTCAAAGCTTGTGTTACGGGTGCTAGATTTCTGATATACTTAATATAATATACATACATAAACTTAAAGCTTTTAATCTATATTTTCCTAAACGTGCACCTTATATGAGAAGTCATAGAAATAGTTTAGTTTTGAAGGTATAATACAAAGAACGATCTAAAATATTTATTTACTTCTTACACAATTAAAGCTTTATAAATTCAGCATAGCCACTCTATAGCCATAAGGTCCTATAAGGATATCTAAAAGGTCTTAATCACAAAATCCTTTGAGGATGCAAGATGGAAACGCGTATTCAATATAATTATAATTTTTAATATATAATATAAAAGCAAGCAGTCAAGCATATAATATAGCGAATAGATAGATAGTATAACCTAAAAATATAGAGTGATCATAAACAGCGTAATCTGAGAGAACGCCCGTTATTTATAAATTAAATGCACATAAACCCTGATTATTCATAAGTTTTCAAAACATAAGTATACTTATTTGAAAAAAAAACTTCTTAATTTTTCATAAAAAAAGCTCTTGCTTGATTAGATATACATTAAATGCATACAATAATAAACTTAACATAAAAATTCTAGAAAGTTCTAGAAAGTAATTTTGAAGCAATCCTGGATCATAAAATAGGCCAAATTCTTAATTATTTCATTTTAAAAGACATAGAACATTCTTGAAACTAAGCAATATTTTCGAAATTGTGAATATAGCTAGCTTTCCGCCCGCGGCTTCGCCCGCATTATATTAGAGTAAAAGTATCCTATGTCCTTCTCCCGGCTCTAAACTACCTCCCTGTCAAGTTTCAACCCAATCGGTTCGGCCGTTCTTGAGTTATAAGTTAAGTAACTAACACGACTTTCTTTTATATATAAGATTAGAACAGTTACTCAAGTAAAATAAGTCACGGAGTTTTTCATTCAATTTCTTAACAATAGTTATTTAGGTACCACTGCAGGGCAAATGTATACAAGGAAAATCATACGGTTGAGCAATAGAGAATCTGACGATGATGAGGAATTTCAATATTCCAATTTAGATTAATTACTATCCATAAAACCTCAAATTCAAACATTTAAAATTTAAAAAGCGAATATGGCTACACGTCATAACTCTATAAAATAATCATCCTCCTTTGAATTTACATCTTACCCATAAATAAGGCAAAAATACTGTAGCTCATACCTTCGAAATTCAAACATTCAATTTGTTCACTACATTAATACTTACTCATTTCGATAACTCAAAACTCTATGATTTATGAGGCGTATCGGTTTTGTCAGATTGGTAGTATTGGTTCGCTACATCGAATAACTCTCGGCGTAGTTGTTGGGCCTGTGATTTGTACTGTTGCTCTCTCTCACGAATCGTTCTGTACTGCTCTTCGCGCTCTTCTGTGTCTTGTTTGATAAGCCAGCGGAGGTATAGCTCTGGAAATAAAATATTGATGTAAACAATATGTATATAATTTGTATTATTAAGGTTAGGCTTGCCAGTAAGCATACGGAGGCTTTCTCGCCTATGCTAAGCTATGCTTTGTTGCATCAAAAAGCGCTCTTGTAGCTATCTAAATGTAAATAAATAATGTGTAACCGTAGCAACATTGGAAAATAACTTTAAGGGCTTAAGTAATTAGCTACTGATACCTTTAATATTTCTATCGGATTCGGATTACGGAGAATTTCGTTAAATTGTGTTAATGTTTTCTAATGTAAACAATGGCTGTCGGCATCTTTGGTGTGAAGCACGTTCCGTTTCATCGTCAGTCTTTGACGTATCGTTATTATGAATCAAATTTCACCCGAGCGAAGCCGGGTTTTCATCTAGTATAATGTATTTACCTTCCCATATAACATAGCTCATAGGCGCGACGGACGGCCATATAACAGTGGGCGTGGGCTCGTAGAGCGGGTTGATGTGTCGGCTGAGCTCGTCGGGCTGGTTCAGCCACGACCAGATGCTGGTGGTGGTTGTATAAACTCCTTTAGATTCGCGCTCTTGCTCGTTGTCGCAGATGAATGTACCTGGAATTGATTTATTGATTATTTAGTAGCGTTTTTACTTTGTAGTACTCATGGTAAAATTAAAATTCAATAATAAAAATAATTAAATAGACTAAATGAATACTGGAATACTGTCGGGTACTACCTATTATAGTACGTAACTGCAACGACATTACAAAGTTACGTCGTCAGTTCAATTGCGATGTGTCTGAAACGCAATCTCTCAGCGGCCGAACTATAGCTTTCAGTGACTTTGGTTGTGACCTCAGTCGCCATACTAATATAAGAGCAATCTTGAATAATATTGTAATTTATAACTCTGTAATTTTTGTATAATGTTTGAGTGTGAAAATTTAATTTAATCAATCATTTTATATAGAAACAAATAAATTATAACAAAATTAAATTCGTTTTATACTATATTCAACCGCAAAATATCGATATCGCTCTATTTCACGCATGCGAAGTTTGCACGGAACTTATCTTATTATGAGACTTCGCGACAACTTTCGGTCGAAAGACCAGGGGCCTGTGTGGGGTCTTTATTGGTCGACTAGGTTAGGAGATATCTCTTTCTTTGAACATGAAACGGGTTTTTTTTTATTGATAAAAAAAAAATTAATCCTGTCGCTATCACTGCGATTTTTTTTTTTAATTAATGTTATGTAATTGTTATTTTTATTTAGAATTGAGTTTTGATTTAGGTAATTATTATTATTTTATTATTATTATTATTATAGTTAAACATGAAACGGGTTATAATGATATCTCTTTTTCTATATCTTTGGGAGACATTCCACCTTTCCCTCAATAGGCTATTCTGTATATCTCTGTAACTGAACTCGACTAAGTTAGGAGAGATCTCTTTCTTTATTGGGAGACATTCCACCCATCCCCCAAATAGGCTATTCTAAATAAACTTACCAAACTGACTAGCATACGAATGTTCGAACAGCACCACCAACAAGGCCTGTCGGTACTGGAAGCTGCAGGGGAACTGCTCCAGGAACTGCCTCACGCAGTCCAGGAACAGCAGGAAGGTGGGCGCCGCGCGGGGCAGGGAGGCGTACGGGCCGCAGCGGTGCCGCGCGCTGAACGGGTAGCCCGCCTGCAGCCACTCGCGCTCTATTAGAGCTTGTAACCTGTAACATACCATGTTATTTCTACAAATTTTTACTGTTAAAACGTGACGTGGTATGAAGAATTAATCTATATTAATAATTCAATGGGTAAGGTAGAAACCGATGGATTAATTATTATATGAATAACAAAAAAAAATATTGATTTTGAGTCGACAACATAAATCAGCGAGAATTTCGTCAAATTTTACGCGAGCGAAGCCGGGTTTTCATCTAGTATTCAAAATGTTATTCACAAACTTATTTAGACGTCGATATAACATCCTAGTCTACTAGTCACATAATTTAGAATAATTTAGAATAATAATCACCATGCTTAATCACCTACGCGGGTTGGTGATCGCAGCAAATCCTGGTATAAAAATATGCCTTAGTCAGTTAAACACCGACACCACACTTATACCTAATATTAGTAAGGATACTTACCCTCGTATTGTTCTGCAATCCGGGTTCAATATGATCTGTACGAGCGAGCACACCAGTAACGTCGCGTCTTCGCCTCGAGTACCGTGCAGAAGTACCGGTTCTGCTTTCTGAAAATAATATTATAAAAAATGTAACCAATCCATATAAAGCCCTACTACTTCATCCCGAAGGTCGTGGGTTCAAATCATGCACCATGCACCTTTAGATTTTCCTTCAAGAAAAAAATATGTGCGCTTTTAAAACACGTTCTCTAACGGTGGATGTAAACATCGTGAGGAAATCGGCATGTTCGGAGATCTTTGAAAAGTTTAAGGAGTGTAAGTTTTCCAGCGTGGTGAATTAAGAACTTCTCTTGTCAAGAGTGAAGTCCCAATGTCCCAGCAGTGGGAACGTAAAGGGGTGATTATGTTATTATAACCTGGTGCACATGCTGCGCGACGAGGCAGGCCGTGTGCAGCGAGTTCCGCACGTGCTCCGGCCAGCCGCACGCCTCCAGCCGGCCGAGCCACTTGTCGCTGGATATCTCGCGGAGCTCACCTGGTGCACATGCTGCGCGACGAGGCAGGCCGTGTGCAGCGAGTTCCGCACGTGCTCCGGCCAGCCGCACGCCTCCAGCCGGCCGAGCCACTTGTCGCTGGATATCTCGCGGAGCTCACCTGGTGCACATGCTGCGCGACGAGGCAGGCCGTGTGCAGCGAGTTCCGCACGTGCTCCGGCCAGCCGCACGCCTCCAGCCGGCCGAGCCACTTGTCGCTGGATATCTCGCGGAGCTCACCTGGTGCACATGCTGCGCGACGAGGCAGGCCGTGTGCAGCGAGTTCCGCACGTGCTCCGGCCAGCCGCACGCCTCCAGCCGGCCGAGCCACTTGTCGCTGGATATCTCGCGGAGCTCACCTGGTGCACATGCTGCGCGACGAGGCAGGCCGTGTGCAGCGAGTTCCGCACGTGCTCCGGCCAGCCGCACGCCTCCAGCCGGCCGAGCCACTTGTCGCTGGATATCTCGCGGAGCTCACCTGGTGCACATGCTGCGCGACGAGGCAGGCCGTGTGCAGCGAGTTCCGCACGTGCTCCGGCCAGCCGCACGCCTCCAGCCGGCCGAGCCACTTGTCGCTGGATATCTCGCGGAGCTCACCTGGTGCACATGCTGCGCGACGAGGCAGGCCGTGTGCAGCGAGTTCCGCACGTGCTCCGGCCAGCCGCACGCCTCCAGCCGGCCGAGCCACTTGTCGCTGGATATCTCGCGGAGCTCACCTGGTGCACATGCTGCGCGACGAGGCAGGCCGTGTGCAGCGAGTTCCGCACGTGCTCCGGCCAGCCGCACGCCTCCAGCCGGCCGAGCCACTTGTCGCTGGATATCTCGCGGAGCTCACCTGGTGCACATGCTGCGCGACGAGGCAGGCCGTGTGCAGCGAGTTCCGCACGTGCTCCGGCCAGCCGCACGCCTCCAGCCGGCCGAGCCACTTGTCGCTGGATATCTCGCGGAGCTCACCTGGTGCACATGCTGCGCGACGAGGCAGGCCGTGTGCAGCGAGTTCCGCACGTGCTCCGGCCAGCCGCACGCCTCCAGCCGGCCGAGCCACTTGTCGCTGGATATCTCGCGGAGCTCACCTGGTGCACATGCTGCGCGACGAGGCAGGCCGTGTGCAGCGAGTTCCGCACGTGCTCCGGCCAGCCGCACGCCTCCAGCCGGCCGAGCCACTTGTCGCTGGATATCTCGCGGAGCTCACCTGGTGCACATGCTGCGCGACGAGGCAGGCCGTGTGCAGCGAGTTCCGCACGTGCTCCGGCCAGCCGCACGCCTCCAGCCGGCCGAGCCACTTGTCGCTGGATATCTCGCGGAGCTCACCTGGTGCACATGCTGCGCGACGAGGCAGGCCGTGTGCAGCGAGTTCCGCACGTGCTCCGGCCAGCCGCACGCCTCCAGCCGGCCGAGCCACTTGTCGCTGGATATCTCGCGGAGCTCACCTGGTGCACATGCTGCGCGACGAGGCAGGCCGTGTGCAGCGAGTTCCGCACGTGCTCCGGCCAGCCGCACGCCTCCAGCCGGCCGAGCCACTTGTCGCTGGATATCTCGCGGAGCTCACCTGGTGCACATGCTGCGCGACGAGGCAGGCCGTGTGCAGCGAGTTCCGCACGTGCTCCGGCCAGCCGCACGCCTCCAGCCGGCCGAGCCACTTGTCGCTGGATATCTCGCGGTCGTTGCACGCCTCCTGCAGCTTGCTGTAGCTGTCCAACAGCTGCTGCTGGTTGTCCACTTCGTCCATGGATCTGTTGTATATCTTCCATTGGGAGTAGTTTGAGCTCGACTCTGTTCCTCCCCCTGCATGATGGAATAAATTATAAATTTTGCTGGACAATCTAGCCCCATTGTAAGCTTGTGTTACGGATGCTCGATTTCTGTGCATAGATAATTTTATTATACATTATAAAACCCGGATACACAAAAATATAATTTGTTTTGCAGGTCATAAAAATTTTTGTCCCAAGGCGGGAATCGAACGTGCTGCATGTTGCACCAATTCATGGTTTCAAGGTAGTCTTTTATTTACTTTTTGATATATATTTTCACGTGATGTATGGATGGATTTAAGAAGACAGTACAACAATGGGTGTATGTAAGGACAGATATATGATAATTGCAATTTTGTCACCTTTTACTTACTTAACTTAACATACGATACGAACTACAGAACTAACCTTTATTCTGCTGCTGTGATATAGAACTAGAACTCCTTAGGTCGTAGATAACACCTTTCTGGCCGATCGCGACGACGGAGTTCAGAATAGCCTCATCTGGACGACATCGTCGGTGCTTCGGACCATATAGTGGTTGACCCGCTCTCATTAGCACAGCCTGAAAGGTTTTAACGTTACTAGTCTATATCACTTGGCTTTATGTATATAATTAATAGGTATATATATTCTTATACAAGTTATATCTTTATTTAACTCTATATTGCATAAAACAAAAATTCTGTATAACAGCTTTATGCCAAGGCCATTATAATATATACTACAACTGGTATTTTAATCACCCATAACACAAGCCTTAGTACAGCTCTAGATATTGCTTCAGCATTGGTCCAGCAATATTTAAATATTTTTATCAAAAAGCAGTGGAATGTAGTTGTATAATTTGTAATGTAACAAGATTAAAGTGCACATTACAATGACTGATAAAGACTGTTTCTAGGATGGCAGCATCCTGTATAGCACAATTATTATCACATTGTTATAATTACATCTAAGCCAGCCTGTGGCTTCACCCGCTTTATTCACATGTTTTCTCACCTTTTAAACCTTACTTGGGCTACTACAACTATTTAAATCAGCCCAGATAGATAGATTAGAAAAATTACATTTTGAATGTGTCATCAATCAGTTTGTTTTCATTAAACAGGAACATCATAATACATAAGATAGCATAATCAAGATAATCCAAAATTTTTAAATTAAAAGTATACTTTCCAGAATCTTACCCCATTATTATGTCTGTAAGAGAGGACCGGAAACCTTCCACCTTGCCTGAAAGTCGCAGCAGCCGCAAGGGTCTCATCATCAATACTTTTGGGCACCACTACTGCTTTGCCGTAGCTAGGGCAGATATTAAAGCTCTGATTCACTCTAGACACTCGCCACTCCTCTGTGGCAAGCACCTTTGTGTATTCACCTTCTATGCTGAAACAGATATACTCAAGAATTATAAAAAATACTTATGCATTTATTAAGTATGGTGATAGTTATTTTGGAAAAATATATAATGTATAGAATTGACCGCTCTACAGATTTAATATAAGATTTATATTATATTCTCTCCAAAAAAAATTATAAGTATGATAATTATTTACCTATAAAGTCCATATCCATCTTCCACTATAGGGTGCATATGCCTGTAAAAGAATGGATAGAAAAGCCCTGGTTCCTGCAAACTGGATAGGTTCTCCAGAGTTTGTGACACAAGGTTCAATTCTGTGGAGCTGGCAATATCCAGCTGGAATATTCTCAGGTCTTTGCATTTTAGGAACAACGATCCTCCTTGCGTTATACCACTACTTGGTTTATTCTCTTTCTTTTCTATGCTATCAATGTTTTTGTGTAACAGCTGTGAAACAAAAAAAAAAACTTAATTTAATAAGTATCGTTTGTTCATGGAATAAGATACACTTCAGGAATAAATTTAACGTAAAAACTGCATTATATTTTAGTTATTTTGAAATAATACTAACCCAAAGCTCGTGTACTCCCTCTTTTCGAGAACTCAATATAAGGTGATGACCAGTGATACAAACAGTGCCGTCTACATTGTCTTGGTGTGGATATTTTAGTATCACTCCGTCTAGTTTATTTATAAGAATAAGCTCTATAAATTCCATAATTAGAGAGCACACAAGAAAAATTATTCGCAAAAAAATAAAATAAAAACTGTACAATGTTGATCAAGTTCAAGTGTCAAAATGAAATGACTTTTGTGACATGCATGACAGTGACAATTAGAAAAAACAATAGTGTAGCAGCCCAACACTTCGAGAGACAGAGATAGTTATATCATTACTTTTCAATGCATCCTACTGCTGCGCCACCTGCCGCAAAGTCAGTGAAATAATAATTTACGGTTGCTTGCGATGGCGATGTGTGAATATTTTAGTTCGTTTCTTTTATTTTATTTTAGCAAAACAATCAATTACTAACTTGAAAGTTTCCTAAAGTCTATTTCGTTAGATAATCGTCATCCGCATTTCTTGCGGCGCTCATATTGTGTGGAAATAAAAAAAAACGTGTGGTGAGTGTGTTGTGTGATTGTTGAGTATTGAAAGTAGGTATATTGACTGGCAGAGTTTCTGTGCTTGGATTATGACCGGTTGTTTTAGTTTTTAGTAGATATATTGATAGTAGATATCGCGAGCCGTTTGCTCTTGTCACTGAAGCTTTATCAACTTACATCACTAGGTATAGGTCAGGCTAAAAATATCATGTTTTGTTTTCTGCACAGGTGATGGAGGAAAACTCCAATATCCACATGGAGACGGATGTATCCTCGACCACAGATGATGCTGTAGACACCCAGGAGGTGACAGGCTCCAATGGGCAAGTGGAAATGACCATAACTGTGGAGAAAGTCAATGAAGAAGAACCAACTTCTAATATGGAAACTGACAGCCATCCTAGCCACAATGTTTTAAGTAGAAGAACTCCAGAAAAAGCTTCTCCATCTAAAATACAGCAAAACATTGTAACTAATTCTCCTAGCAAAGCTGAAAACCCTAAACCTATACATAAGTCACCTGCAAAGACTGAATCCCCTCAAAAGGTGACTATAGTATCTCCATTAAAAACCACAGTTGTAACATCCCCAGATCATAAGGCTAATAATGCAGATTCTTCCACAAAATCTGTCACATTAGTATCTCCTACAAAGGTAAAAATCCAATCTAAGGATTTTCAACCTAAAAGGCCTGATGAAGACAAGAACCAGGTCACACAGAGCAGTCCACCTTCTCAGAAAAAAACAATATTTATTATTAAAAAATCTCCCATCAAAGATGCAAGTATTGTGAAAAGTCCTGTTGAACCCAAACCTTTCTCCCACCTCGTAGAGTTGGCAGACCAAGACAAGCCAGTTGAAGAGAGCTCCATAACAGATACTTCTGACAAAAGAGCCTTCCAAGTTATTCAAAGATCTCCACCATATATCAAATCCCCTCCTATAAAGTTGGTAAGAAAACCATTGACAAAAGATTTAAAGGTACAAGACACAAAAGAAATCAAAGTAATTGATCCACCCAAGACAATCAAAATAATATCCAATACTGTAAATAAAGAAATTTCAGATGACAAACCTAAAAAGGAAGACACACATCCGTCAACCAGCAAAGATTTTAATATTAATACTGTAAATAATAATGGGGAAACCGATTCTATTACAAATAAACCTAAATTAAAGGAGGCTGAATTAGAAAAACCCGCTGCTATTAGTATGGAAATTCCTATGGATGTATTAGAAGCAGAGGCTTCAAATGACTCACAGCTATCCTCAACCACATCAGAAAAAGAACACAATAAGAGTATCAGTCGGGAACTAAAATCTCTCATAAACTCTGCCAAGGAATCCAAGATAATTAGTGAATGTAATCAATTGACAAGCAAAACAAGAAAGTCTAGAATCAACCTAGACACAAGCCTTAACAACTCTGTTGACTCTGATAGTGTCCATGATGACAAAAAAGAACCTCAAAGTCAAGACAAAACACAAGAAGACAAGTTAACCTTGAAAAGGTCAATGAGATCGCAAAATCCAGATTTTGTGACCAAATGTAAACAGTTCTTGAACTCTGTAACATCTAAGACTAATGATGAATCACAGTCTGATAGTGAAACAGAAGATCTCAAAAGAAAACAGAAATTGGATATTCAAATACCGGTTGATTCTGTAGAGTCAACTCCTAAAAAGAAAAAACTCGAGGAACCAGTAAGTTTTTTTTATCTTTAAGCTACTTGTTTAAGTATTTAAATAATAAATGATGTATTAATTTAATATATAAAATGTATACCTATTATATATATTTGTCCAACCTGCACTTGGTCAGCTTGTTGAATTAAGGCCTAAAACCCTCTTGCCTAGAGAGAAGTCCCTGTGCCCCAGAAGTGGGAATGTTAATAGGGGTAATAATTGAGATATATTTGTATAAAATACTGTTATTCATTACAAATATTTACAGAAAGTTATTTACCTATCCCCTTTAATAAAA
Source organism: Chloroclystis v-ata (assembly GCA_963691955.1). Classification (NCBI taxonomy): domain Eukaryota; kingdom Metazoa; phylum Arthropoda; class Insecta; order Lepidoptera; family Geometridae; genus Chloroclystis; species Chloroclystis v-ata. The sequence continues at coordinate 13,901,071 of OY829905.1, forward strand.
TAATCATCCTTAGAAACCATAGAACTCTTTTCCTTTTATACTGCAGTCTTTTATTTATACAAAATGGCTGCCATTGACAGAGCACTTGTCAGTCAATTTAATAAACAAATTAGATAACAATGTGTTGACTATAATATGACTTTATCCCAGGTGGTCCATGGTTCCTGCCCATTGCGTTCAGATCCGTACTGCTGGAGATGCCATTGGCCTTTAGAAGCTGAACCATCAGAAAAACAGCCTGTGCACCCTCCCTTGCATTGCAGCGTGTGTGTGAGGTCTTACCATGGCAAATGTATGACGGTTGTTGAGAGAAAGATATCTACAGAGAAGAATTGGGTTTGTCCGGACTGTCTACAGATACTTCATGCAGAGAGTGGTGATTCTAGGTAACTAAAAATAATTTAATCTACCATTAGATTCAATTGTATTATGTGGATGACATTAAGTAGTTGTTAGATAAAGTATATTAAGGCAAAGAGTAGGAAATGATCACAATTTATATAAAATACATATTTGTCATTAGTTCATATTGTGTATGGATAAATTTTAAGTGAACAATCTATTTTTCAGGTCACCATCTATGAAGAAAATATCCCTGGCAATGCTTTGTGACTTGCTGAAATTTGCGCTGGAACGAATGGAAGCTTTGAATGGGGTAAGTTGTAATGCAATAAGCCATTCCGTTTATTATCGTAATATTGTTAAAATCGCGTATTAAACATATTTTTTAATTATAGGTAGGTACATAGTTAGTCATTGATTGGTTTTAAATAACAAAATAGTATGTACATTTATTAACTTAATTTTTAAATATTGGTGCCTACCTTATTTTATATTATTATCATCATTTCAACCCACTTCAAGGAATAGATAGGCTAGACTTTCTATTACACGCCAATATTTACGGTCCCTTGCAAGTCTCAACCGATTTATTGTTTATTTTAGTATTCATTTATTTACACAAAGTCATACCTACATTGTACGATATAGACATGTAAATTTTATTCAGACACAACTTTATTTATGGGGGCTTATTATAATAAATTTCGAACTAAGTTGGATAATATTTTCTACCTGCATAAATTGGCAGGTAGAAAATGCTTTTCTTATCTGTGAAAAATGGTTAAATTTAATAAAAACATCCACATTATGTGATTAACGGAACGCTTTCACGTAAATGGGTTATTATGCTACTTCTTTTACATATTCTTTTTGATTTTGTACTTCAACCAAAGACTAAAGTAGATTTGAATTTTTACCTAATAAAGAATTTATCTATACTAATATTATAAAGAGGAAAGATTTGTTTGTTTGTGACGAATAGGCTCCGAAACTACTGGACCGATTTCAAAAATTCTTTCACCTTTGGAAAGCTACATTATCCCCGAGTAACATAGGCTATATTTTACCGCGGGAAAATCCAACATAATGCGGGCGAAGCCGCGGGCGGAAAGCTAGTCTATACTAATATTATAAAGAGGAAAGATTTGTTTGTTTGTTTGTAATGAATAGGCTCCGAAACTACTAGACCGATTTCAAAATTCTTTCACCTTTGGAAAGCTACATTATCCCCGAGTAACATAGGCTATAATATAGCAAAGAAAATTGCGGGATATTGTAAAACGCGGGCGAAGCCGCAGGGCGGAAAGCTAGTTATTTTATAACTCAAGAACGGCTGGCCATATGACCATATCGTACGTATGTATAAAACTTATGCAACAAGATTAATCTTATGAATGTTGTGTTGGCAAATCGTGAAACGAGCATAGGTACATTCGTACTAGATACAAAGTCTTCGACGCCGACGCCAGGCGCGGCGGTGAAATGACCTTGCTCGGTAATCTACATGGCCCCAACATGCGCTGTCTCCCTCTTACACATTCCGATCAATAAACCGTAACCCGGCGTCGCTATCTGTCTCTTTCTATGCTAATAATAACATGCGCTCTGGCGTGCGTGGTGCATTTTCCAATGTTGAAATAATGCTAAAGATTTAATCTTAGGGTTATTGGTTGGAGCGTTTGAACGAACGAATGCGTTATAGATTGCATTGTTTTGGAACCCAGAAACCTGAGTGCTTGTGAGGAACGCACTGCAAACCCTTGCGCGTTATCGCAATAGTTTGTATTGAATTGCAAATCGGTGGCGATCAATTTAATTCAATCAACGAGTCTGTTAATAATATTGCAAATGTTTTGTTACTACTAATGAACTAAAATTAAGTGGAGAGTTTGACGATTTTTGTAATCGGTTTGATCCTAGAACAGGCATTTCTTAGTAAGAGGCCGTAAGATTGCTAAAATGATTCTCGTGTTTCCTATATCCTCATAACTCAAGAACGGCTGGACCGATTTAAGTTATTTTGGTGTTAAATTAGTCGTAGTAGCCCAGGGAAGGTTGCGTGAGAAAACCTGGTAATAAAACGGGTGGCTCAGCTAGTTAATGTATAGGGGCTAGATGCTGTTGCTGTGTGAATTGTCCAGCAATATTTATTTATTTTATTTGTATACATGTGAATTGATATATTATATAAAATCGTGACTACCAGCGTCGTTCAATCATCTATTTGCAAAATGTATGGCATATTATGATATTACTTAACTTACAATAAAATAATACCTTAAGTACCTTATTTCTGTAGTTAGGTACTTAATGCGCATATAATAAAAATCGTGGTTTTTTGTGTCCGGAGGCGGGAATAGAACTCGCAACTTCTTGCGTCGCAGGCGGATCTTCGCCCGCTGTGCCACAAACGCCGTCAAGATATACGAGTAGTTACACTGATTTTCTGTCTTAAGTATTTGCATAATACATTCTGTTTATTATCTTTCATCATCATGCATTGGTTCAATCAAATTGAGTAACCCCGACACTTTAACGACACGACACGTGTCTTTTTTTGCTGTGTTGTAATCTCGCCTTTTCACTAATCCAGTAAACGCCTGAAGATATTTCAAGAAATATAACTGTAAAAATCAAACTTATTCACCATATTCCATAACAACAAAACAAAAATCAGATGACCCGCTCGGTACGATGTCACAGACCTTTATGCAAACGCAAACTTATTATTCCCTGTTTTTGCTTTGGGGGTAATAAACGATTCGATCTGTAGTTTATTCACACTGTTTTTGTGAGAGAAAAATTCATATATGTATATTTATTTAATTATTCTTTTAGGTGGAGCCGTTCCTTCAACCCGTCGATCGCACCGCCTTCCCGGATTACGACAAAGTGGTCGTTCACCCGATGGATTTATCGCAGATGCGTCAAAACATCACTGACGGACATTACGGCTCCACAGAAGCGTTCATAGCGGACGCGCAATGGATACTACACAACAGTATTCTATTCAACGCATGTGAGCAGAACTTTCGTACGTTACTCTTTATATTACTCGTTCAATCATCTTACGCTGATGCACTGGTAACATTTTCATTTTACTTACTAGATTACATGTAGAGTAGTTTTAATTGTAATTTGTTTTGGGGGAAATAGGATCTGCACTGACCGTCTAGCGTATTTATATTATAGCATATTACATGTGGAGTAGTTCGTCGCGCGTTTTATTGCTTACTTCTTCTAAACCGTCATTAAATTATTTAATAAGCTAAATATTAATTCTTGAATAAACAATTAGTATTTAATTAGCTAATTGTTTGTTCGAAACAAATAGCTTTTATATCCAAGTTTGACTGCAACTAGGCTAGTTAGTGTAGTAGTCGCTAGTTTTAGGTTCGTGTAGAATCATCATCAAATAAACCCATATTACGTCTACTATATAATATTGGGCACGCGTCTCCCCAATAGAACATAATATAGGAGATCATTTTAAAGTTAGGGTAGACGAAGAAGATTCTCTTATTATTAATATTATACTTATACATATAATGTAACGTGCCTAATAAATTTTTATTTTATGCGCATTTTCATGAATGTTTGTGAAAATACACAGTGGGGATGTGTGTTCCGAGATATATTTTTTTTTTAATTAGCGGTGCGACCTCATTGGCTTTTGCGAGTGATAGTTGCGCTGCGAGATGCATTAAAACAACTATTTTATCTTTTTAGAATATGTCATCAATCGAATTCATGTTAATGTTAGCTTTACGCTCACTATAGGTACATATGTATATAAAAAATCTATTTAATTACACTATTTGTAATTCAAGAACGGCTGAATCGATTTGGCTGCAATAGTTTAGAACCAGGTCATTTTAAATGTTTGAAATCAACCCCCTTCCGTCGTATTTTAATAAAAAAAGAAATGAATAATGTTTCTTTGGCAGGATTTATTTGGTAAAGACTGGGTTAGGAATTAAGAACATGGTTTAGTAGCTCTTGAGTGTCTTGTAACATTCACATTAACATCACTTCGCTTCATTATGCTATCACTATAACTAACAAAAGGCACTTTTAAGACGATTTTCATAAATGAATAATACCGGAAAATATAACATAGCAACATCTAATGGTAAGCTTGTGTTACGGGTACTAGATAAAATTCCGATATACTTACTTAAAATAATATACATATGTAGATATATAGATATCTGTATTATACAGTACCGACCCACCCTCGTTTCGTTTCAGATACTTATAAAGAAGATATTGTTATTACACCCAGATAGAGCACCCGGCACATTTTTTTTATGAGCTTAATATGTCCCACTGCTGGGCAAAGGCCTCCCCCAATTTCCTCCAATCATCCCTATCTGGCGCGATATCTTTCCAGTTTTTGTTAAACTGGTCTAAGTCGTCGCGCCAGCGTTTCTTTGGTCTACCTCGACGTCGAGTAACTCCGGGATTCGGTGACGACCTTGGCCCACCGGGCACATGTATTTGTATTTTTTTGTTTGTTTTGTTTTGGTGTACAATTAATAGTGTTTTTGTATTAGTATAAATGTAATGTTATTGTATTTGTTCTCAGCGCACTCCAAGTTGACGCAGGCGGCGCGCGCGCTGGTGCGCACGGGGCGCGCGGAGATGGCGGAGATAGAGACGTGCCCGGAGTGCTACGCGGGCGCGCACTCACGGAACCTCACATACTTCACGGACGTCTGCTCTACGCCGCATATGATACTGTGGGCCAAACTTAAAGGTAACGCCTACAAATATTATTAAGAATAATAAAAGTAAAATAAATAAATAAGAACAGATGGCCGATGGAGCCGAAAAGTTCTCGAGTGGAGACCACGGATCGGAAAACGTAGCGTCGGACGTCCACCAACAAAATGGACAGATGATCTTGTCAAGGCTGCTGGTTCAAGGTGGATGCAGGCTGCATCCGACCGTAATACCTGGAGGTCATTAAGGGAGGCCTATGTCCAGCAGTTGACGTCCGATGGCTGAAATGATGATGATGATCCTTTATTTTGACCTCTTTTCTTACTTTTATTTCATAAGAATTACTTACGTATAATGTATTATATATACTTACGTATGATTTGATACATTTTCAACGTGATAATTCTACTTAAACAAAGCGCAAGGGCATTCAATGCGGGCTAGTATCAGTAGTCCGATGATCGGACTGTCGATACTTTTTTGTAGGTATCAAAAATTTCGACTCCCAAAAATAAAATAAATATTCCTAACTTCCTTATGTACTTACTTCAGTTTAATTTTTCCAACATAATAAATATAAAACTATTTTTTGTATAATAAAGTTAGGAAAATTTCTTTTCTTTTTGGGAAAGTCGATTTTTTTTACTAGCTTTAACATAAATATACCTTCCGTGCTAGATAGAAACTTTGTTACAGCAAGATATTAATAAATAAATAAATTAAATAAAAAATAAATGATTCCAGGTTTCCCGTACTGGCCAGCGAAGGCGGTCGCAGTGAACAACGGAATGGTCGACGTCCGTTTCTTTGGCCAGCACGACAAGTCGTGGGTGCCCGTGCGGGACTGCTACCTGTACTCGGAGAAGGATCCTAACACCACTAAGCATAAGAAACTTGAGCTCATGCAGTGTCGACAGGTATAATATCCTTACTAATATTATAAACGTGTAACTTTTAGTTTGAAGTTTTTTGTAGTTAAGTTCCATTTGAAGTGGCATTGGGCGGGCCATATATCGAGAACGGATGGCCAGTAGGGCCGAAAAGCTATCGTGTGGACGCCACGGAAAAACAAACGCAGCGTCGGACGTCCACCAACAAGACATTCAATTTAGAAAAATAATATAATCGTCGTGGCGTAATAATTGTATATGTAAGTCCCTAATTATATGATAGTAACTCTTTTTTAGGAAGCTGAACTCCACATACGGAATATATGCAGAAAGTACGGGAGATTTGTGTATGCACCTTTCAAAACTACGTTTGACCATACCAATATGACGGAGCAACTCAAAATGATGGTAAGAAAATAAAATATATTATAGTTTTTATAAATCGAAATATTTATTTTTGCTTCTTATCTTTTATTTCAATTTTTATGATCTTCATCTAACTCTGCTTAAAAATTGTGACATGTATAACAATTAAAACTACCATGGTTTGAGACCATATTTCAGCATCTAAGAGATCATCTAAGAGCAATCTAAGAGATTGGATTTATTTTCAGATACCATCTTTCGAGGGAGAAATAAATACTGTTACTGATAAAAAGGCATTTCCAATTGCTAAAGATAACAGAAGATCTACCTCTAAGAGCTCTAAAAGTTCTTTCAATGATGAGTAAGTTGTTTCGTATTATATTTTACTTTAAATCATAAAAGGTGATATAGATGTTAGCGTAAATTGGAATCTTTGTTTTGTCGATGAAAATAAACCTTTTTGTATCTCATCACGTTATCATTTATATTTCAGCGATAACAGTGAGTGTGAGGAAACCCCTTCAAAATCGTCGACATTACAAAAAGCCGACGAATCCACAAATATATCCGATGAATCTACAAGTACCATATCTACCGAAACGGCGTCGAGTAGTAAGACAACATCACCGTTGATTACCGCGAAAGAGGAACCTAAGGATAAACCGGAAAAGGCGCAACCAGTGAAAGAAGCTGCTGCGGTTGCTGTTGAGTAAGTCACAATTCAAGTTTGTCTATGTTTTGTCTTGGGACACAATTTAAACTAGAATTTATCTTTGTGTTGTTATTTGTCACAAACAAATAGTATCCTAGCACTACGCACAAAGTTTTTGAATCTAATTGCGGAAAAAGGAGTTTCCAAAATAACTAGTCTCCTAGCAACGCTAAGTCTAAATTCCAACTCAGTTAACCCTTTATTTTCTGCAGGGATAAAAAAATGGACATTGATCTTCTTAAAACAAACAAACCTGACACAACACCGTCTAGAAAGCGACGACGATCAACATTCCCGGATCACATTACGACAGAAAGCACATCACAGAAAAAGAAAAAACAAGATGATAAATCTGAATCAAATGAAGAAAAGAAACGTACACCTGGTAAAGAAGATAAGAAAATTACAACTGGTCCTAGTAAAGAAGATAAGAAACTTACACCTGGCCCTAGTAAAGAAGATAAAAAACCTGGACCTAGTGAAGAAGATAAGAAACTTACACCTGGTCCTAGTAAAGAAGATAAAAAACATACACCTGGTCCTAATAAAGGTGATAAAAAACCTACGCCTGGACCTAGTAAAGAAAAGGAAGAAAAGAAATCTACTGAAAGCCGAAGCAAAGAAGAGAAGAATGAAAAAACTAAAGATGAATCAAAGCCAGAGGCAGAAGTAGAAGCAATAACGAATATATCAGAAAATAATAAAGAAATAAACACTAACACTGAGTCAGAAGACAAGAATCTAGCCAGCTCCGTAGAACGAGCATTGAGAGAAAAAGAGGGTCTTAGGGTTACTCCTATTAAGTTAGTCGCAATACCAAGAGTGAACAAACAAACCCCCAAACTGTTCACAACAGCTAAAATTACAAAAGTAACCAGCGAACGTGTAATGCCTAAAACACCATCAGAAGAAGATAAATCTCTAAACACGTCGACACCATCGTCTTCTAAACGGTCGAAGGTTTCGAAAGCTGATAAATTTATAATTACAAACTCAGATGAAAAAGAATTAATCACGAGAAGCTCAAGGCGCAATTCCAGAAGCAATAAATCTCTCACATCGACTCCTAAGGATAAAAGCGTTGATAAAAGTCGAGAAAGGAGTACGGATAAAAAACCAGAGAAAAGTATTGATAAAACTACGGAAAAACAAACTGAAAACGTTAATGAAGCTTCATCCAGCAGAGACAAATCTAAGAAAAAGGAATCAGATAAATCATTAATAAAGGTAGAGGTTTCAAAACCGATTAAAGGCGAAAAAGAAACTACTAAAAAGTCAGAAGACGACGATGTATCGCTGGCTTTGATTGCACGAGATAATAGAAACTCAAATTCAGGTCTTCCTACTATCAGTAACGTGATCAGTCTCTCAACAGCGACCGATAAATCGAGCTCCACAACAACTAAAACTACTACAAACGCCAAAACTAAACAGACCCCTACCACTTCGAAATCTAAAAGAATAGAAATAACTGTAGAAGCAAACTCAGATTCCAGCATATTCACTCCAACAAGCTCAGGTAACATTGGCAACATGAAGGAAGCAGTAACCAAACTGCAGAAGCTCCGAAACGACTCACCTTCAGAATCTCTAGTCGGCCGCGTCGGAGTGAAGGCCTTCGCTCGCATGACGTCACCAGATGTGAACGACGAAGTGCAAGTCAAAGCCGAACCCATAGATCTAGACGAGATCGACGAGGAACGGCAAATGGAGAAAATGGATCTTATGAACGCTTGTCGACTTCAACCCGTCAACCAAGCTCATAGCTTACGCGACGTTCGGATAAACAAAGTGATTGTGAATCCGGTGATTGTGAAGAAGACTGGTGGTAAAGTGGAGGCGGCTATACGTCCACGGGCGAAGAAAACGTTCCCACAACCGAAAAGGCCGGATGGTAACTCGGAACTCAATGGGAAGAATTCTATGGTGTATATTCCGATTCAGCCGCCGAATACGCAGCAGCCTAAAAAGGGAGCTGTGACTAATTCTCCTAAACCGAACTCTCCATTTGTTCCAAGTAAGTTAACATTTCAGTTAAGTCACATTCCTTATACTGTATGGACAATTCTGTGTGTTACATTTACTTAATAAAACAAGTGCAGTAACTTTTAAGTAATGGTGGATACACACGTACGTTCTTGCTCGATAAGCATGTTTCATTCGAGCATGACAATCTACAAATCTACTATCATTTTGGTTGGCTTCGAGCATTTGTCTTGAGACTTGCATGGTACACACGTACTTGCTCGAGATCGAGCAAGTTTATCGAGCAAGAACGTACGTGTGTACCCACTATAAGAGTAACTTTTGCATACTTTATGCATACTTCTCCACAGAAATATGTGCACCATTATATTCCTTCTAGCTTGAATAGAAAATAACTTGATATGAAGGATAGGCTTAACCAGAGTACGTCAATAATCGCTCATTAAAAGGCTGCGCGAAACATTGCCTTAACCATCTTGATAACCTCTCCTTAATACTTAACCATTTTACAGCAAGCGCAGTGAACACAGTTACCACACCACTGCGACCATCAACTACTCCTTCCACTGTGTCCACCATCGCCAGTCCAATAACCGTCACCCACAGCAACATGAGCGTGGGCAACACTCTGCCCAACCTTGGCCAAGTGTCCACTATCAGCCAGTTGGCCAACATGGGCGTGGGCCAAGTGCCGACGGTTGGGCCAACCACGGTGCACACGGTCCCTTTGATGACGTCGGTGAATGGCCAGTGGATGTTCAGTTTGCAGCCGGTTATGTCTGTGGGAGGTGTTGAGGTGAGTTTTGTTTTGTATGCTCATGTGCCTGGTTCTAGTCGCGAAACTAATACTTAATTTCGCAGGTGCAGATACAGCCCGGCTAGCTCAGTCGGTAGAGCATGAGACTCTTAATCTCAGGGTCGTGGGTTCGAGCCCCACGTTGGGCGACCTCTTTTTGCATTTTCATATTAATAGACTATAAGAATATTTAAACTAAAGCCAATTTAAAGAGATTTTGTTAACATTGTTTTTAATTAAATTTATTTTGTTTTATTTTCACTCTGGAAGAAACATCCTCTCTTCAAGGAATATTGAAAAATATAAATTAACGAAATCGTCAGCTGGTCGAATGTTATTGCGAAATTTATGTTACTGATAATGTAAATTTTAGTAATTTATGTAATTGTAATAACTGAAATACCTATGTTTTAGAACACAACGTCACCACCTACAGTGAATGGATTACCAGAAAGAGTATTGAATGTTCCGGGCAACATCACTAATGCAATGATCGCCCCCATCAGCCCCGCTGTCAACAGAACGCAGAATACCATCGCTGTGTCCCCTAGTTCTACTGATACTTCTACTCCTGAGGTACGGGATTTATTTATTTACTATTGATTCAGATTTTGTCCATGAAATCACCAGATTTAACTAGATTAACAAAACTGGGTTTAAATTAAGTGTCCAGCAATATTTATAATAATAATTAAGTGAAAGTGAATGTTACTAAATGAGTCACTGATGACACAAATGAATAAACAAATATTGCCAGACAATTCACACAGCAAGATCTAGCCACGTGGTAACCTAGAAGCTTGTGTTACAGGTGCTAGATTTCTGATATACATTATATAATATACATATTTTTTATTATACATATACATATAAAACCCAGACACCTAGAACAAATATCTGCAGATCGTACAATTTTTGTTTCGAGGCAGTAATCGAACCCGCAACCTCCTCCAACAAGAGATGTAAAGGAAGCCCACTTATGATGTACTGTTGTTTCCAGATGCCGCGCCTGCTGCAGCGGCCGCTGATGCACCCGCTGGACGCCGCCACGCCCATCGGCAGCGTGCCGCCGCCCTCCACCGCCGGCCCGCTCACCGCCAAACTCAACCAGAACGCGGTCAAAGTAACAACAATATATACTTACTAAATTATTAGAAAACGGTATCGGAAAAATTACAAGATCACTACGTAACCTTGGTTTTGGAATGGGCTACCTACGTAGTGATCTTGTAATTTTTCCGCCAACAGTTTCGCTTGCTTTTTTTCATAAAATATAACCTTACTCGATAAATGGACTATCCAACACTGAAAGAATTTTTTAATCGGACCAGCGGTTCCTGAGATTAGCGCGTTCAAACAAACAAACAATCAAAGTCTTCAGCTTTATAATATTATACTAGTCGACCGCCAACGGCTTCGCTTGCTTTTTTTCATAAAATATAGCCTATAACCTTCCTAGATAAATGGACTATCCAACACTGAAAGAATTTTTTAAATCGGACCAGCGGTTCCTGTCAAACAAACAATCAAACTATTCAGCTTTATAATATTATAGTATAGATTTGCATAATGAAACAGTAAATCTGAGTACAGCTGTAAGGCTGATTGTAGATAGGATAAAAAAACTTATATTACAAAATTGTTCTTCAAAATTGTACGAGCTGCAAGCACGACTGTTTATTGAATTCAGAAGTTTCCCTATCAGTTAATACGTATATCAGATTTAGATGAGTGTTTATTAAATTCGGAAGTTCTTCTATTAGTCGTTATTAGTCGAAAAGGACACACCCATATTAGATTTAGATTGGGGAGGGTACTCAGGGGTAGATAATTAATCATTCTGCCATTTTACAGCTAACAGATTTCTTCCGGACGCTTCTAGAAGATTCCATAGAGAAGCTAGACGAGCCGCTGGCGCAGGTCACGATGCTCAAAGCGCAGCTGGAACAAGTGCGGTGGCGGAACCAACAGAGCTTAGATGAACTGAAACATAACCACGGTTTGTATTTTAATTTTCTTATTGATTATTCTGTTATATAATGTTCATAACGATTAATAATATAAAGTCGTATAATTTTAAATTAAAGTTTATGATGATTGTATTGTGTTAATTCTCGCGTGGAAGTAAATGTGTATTGTATTGTGCCTCAGATCTAACCCTGTCGGAGATGCGTCAGTCGTTCGAGAAGGAGAAGCTCCGCGTGATGAGCGAGGCGCGGCGCGCGGCGCACGCGGAGCTCGAGGCGGCCGTCAAACTCACCAAGACCAAGCAGTGGTACGGCATCACCACACAATCAGAAAATTTTTATCCATTTAGATACATTGAGTACACCTGGATAAGTCAAAAATACAGATTATAAATCCGCATGATCCGAAGGTTCAAACCACTGAATTTCTATTGATAAAAAATGTATGTGCGTTTCGAAAACACATGCGAAACCGGCATGTTATGAGAACTTTGAAACGTTTGAAGAACCATCCCGCATTTGGCCAGCACGTTGAAATAAGGCATCATCTCTCTCGTCAAAAGAGAAAACCTGTGTCTCATCAGTGGGAACGTAAATAGGAAGCGCAACCTGAAATCTCCTGCATTGAATGCCCTTATGAAACTAAGACGCGAGACAGTAGTTCTTAAAGACATTTCATTATAATACCAATCCGCTGTTAAAAAATTGCTCCCTTTATCTATACCTATGTTTTTCGGTTTCCAGGTGTGCAAATTGCTTCCAAGAGTCTCAGTTCTACTGCTGCTGGAACACGTCGTACTGCGACTACTCGTGCCAGCGCGCGCACTGGCCCGCGCACGCCGCGCACTGCACGCAGGAACAAACACGAGTAAGTACTACTAATTAAAGTAGTTTTTTGCTGTAGAATAATCTAAGTTTGTGCCTTCAATTGCAACACGGCTTTTCTACACATTTGTAGATACAGTAATACCCCGCTTAGCGCGACCCAGATACGTGCGGTTTCACTAGAACGCAAATTTGAAATTTCGCGCTCAAATGACTCGCTTACGCGAAATAATGAGTATATAAACATAATGTAGTCAAATTTACATATTCAGGTTTGGACATATTGCAGAGTATAGACAATAATGATGACCGTGTCTTGAACATGTGTCAAACAATTAAAAACAGTGTTGGGTATTATGAACGGTTATACAAGAACGTAAACAAAACGCTCCCCAAAAGACAATAGATGTATACATAAAGTGTTATTAGAATTAAAGTGATCGATAAAAATGATTTGTATTGTTTTGTATTAAATTTTGACTATGTTTAATAATAAACCTTGATATGCGCGAATTTCAGTTAACGCGATTTTTTTCGGAACGTATTCCTCGCGTAAAGCGGGGCATTACCTACTGTACCTAAATGAGCTTTTCATTACATTGCTTGACTGCGGATGTTTGACCACATCGAGATTTCATTAAAAATAATCTTACCATAATTCACCAGCCTATGAACAATTTCTAGTATGGATCGCCAGTCGTATATTATCTCAATTTGTTTACATACAATACCGAATGTATTATTTCGTCGTCGTCGTCGTAACATTATAATAAATTCACAGTATACATTAATTGTTTCAAGCAGCGGCAATTATCGCCAAATAATCGTCAGGAAGGACAGACTTTAGCGCCGCTGAAGGAAAACATCGGTGTTGCCAACCCTACTTTAATATCCATGCTTCAGACCAGGCCGGATGTACCTCAACGGGTCAGTTTAAATTTTGGTGGGCTCAAAATATGATTATGAATAGCTCTAAATTATGTTTTTGGGTTTATTTACTCCCAGTTACGTAATAATTATTTATTCTCAGCCTCCCAAAAGTCGCTTTCGTCACTATTTCGTCATTAAATCTATATAAACTTGTATTGATATTGCTGTGTAAATAGTCCAGCAATATTTATATTATTTATACTTTAATTTTAAAGAGTGTTTGTGAAACTGTGCCTTTGTGCAATCAAATTATCTAGTTTTAGATTTTAGTCAAGTATTCCAGATATCTACAAGACTGAATGTCTTTCTAGAAAAAAAATGATTTATTACCTCGAAACCGCACTACAGGAGGCGTAAATATATCAGCTGACCAATGGTGGTAAAAATAGGGGTTAAAGAAATTCTTGTTGGAACTAAATTTCCTCTTTCTCTCATCGGTGTTCGTTATTTCTAGTAAACAAATGTTACTTTACACGCTGCATAGGCTTTACCTGCGCCCGTCCCAGAGGTGTCCGATATTATTGAGATCCCACATGATGAAACAATCAAACAGGTACCTTATACTATTGCTTATTACTAAAGTCGTTGTTTACTTATGTCGTTTACGACACTGGCAAAATTATTTAAACTGCTTAATTAATATTCTAGGATAACGATAATTTTATGTCAAAAAATGTCAAACACATCATTACATCACTCAATTTAATTTAATATCTATGTAAAAATATATTTTTTTGAATAGCAATCAGTTCCAGTTGTCACAATAAAAACAGAAAAAACCTATTTTTTATATAACTATTACAAAGAAATTTATAAACTATTACTATTAAAAGAAACTATTACAAAATTTCTTGCAGAAGTTTTTCTCAACGCATCTTGCAACACTAAATTTAAATGCAACTGCCAATAATTTTATTTATACTACTATTGGTAATATATTTTTTTGTTAATTTTACAAGCATCCAAGTTTACCTGCAGTAATATCTAAGGATATTCCGGTGGTTAAAAAAATACATCATAGCGAAGAAAATATAAAACAGGTACATTTTGGGTTTATATTCTTAGATTATATTCTAAGTTACGTGTCTAAATTTTATATTAGAGATAACACCCGAAATACAATTAAAACAAAAGTATTTAGAAATTCCGTGAAGTCCTAAATTACGATGCCATAATGCAATAAAAATTAAAACTTAATTAATCTTCACTGTTAGGCCATGTATTAGAAAAGAAATTCGTATGAATGTCAAATTCTGGTCCCTTCCACATTATACCCATCGTGAAAAACTAATTCACTTTTTATAAAAGACGATATAGTACCTGTAACGCTTTTGGAATAGAATACAACATTACAATAATAAAATACTCGAATAAATAATTGATCGAAGTTTCTGGAAAGAGTCTGGGGGAGGCCTTTGCCCAGCTGTGGGAAGATCTAGGCTGATAATAATATAATTAAAAAAATTAATATAATTATAACAGGGATGTATGTGATTGTTTATTTGTACATGCAGCTTATTGCACAAATGACGAATAAGGATATTGGTCAGCCTGAGAAACGCGAAATACCACCACAGGTAAAACTACACCACAAATAAATATCACAATTTATTTGAAATTTAGCCTGACGTGATATAAACTTTATTATTTCCTTACAAGCTGAAATCCATACTGGAAACTGCAAAGACGCGAGAATTACAAAAACAGGTATGTAGCATCACGATATCAAATAATTTTATTTGTATTGTTTGTGCTACATATTTATACATTCTATTTTGTTTACACGCAGACCATAAACAATTACTGTATCAAACATCAAACACGTAAACGGATTCAGGTATTATGCTATTTTTAGCTCTAGCCACTTTGCTTTGAGTAGTTTTGCTACTATCAACCTAGCTGTAAAAGAGGGTAACCAACACATAGCTATCATGTATTTTTATGAAGCCATTTTATTACCCCTTTTGGTTGAATTTCAATGCTTCCATAAATTCGCAAAGTATCACATAATTAACACGCATAATTTAAGAGCTGGAACTTGGCACCAATTTTGTGTATGTGAGTGAAGCTGGATATTAAACCTTTGCTGAATAACGGGACATCCTTTTTGGATCACCTGGGACATACTTAAATAATGTTTGTTTCATATGCATTGATATGTGTTTTGTGTGACGAATAAGTAAAACAAATAAATAAAATACCCACAACTAAAAAACGATGAAGCCGCAGCGCAATTATAACTAATTGGATTTTCCCATTAATTCGGAATTTACGAAGAACTCCAAATTAGGTTAAATTATAAAATGTATACTAAGTTTTAGACAGCGAAAAATGTTGCGATGTTATTTTATATCTGTTGTTCAATAAATGCCAATTATAACACTTAAATATTGTTTCAGACGCCGAATACTTCAGACAAGGACACCCCTGAGTCTAGACTTCAGCAGAGTGATAATCCACCAGTAAGTATAACCTGCAGTTTTTTTTTTTTGTTATCGTCCGTACCGTTATTAATTGTAAAATAATAGAGAATTACTACGTTAAATCTTAGTGCAATATTCGACTTTCATTCCAAAGTTCGTAGGCTTCAAAACCGCCACGCATCTCTGAATTTTTCTACTTGTAAAGTTGTAACCCTTTGTTATCTTAAAAACACGTGCTCTAACGGTGAAGCCAAACATCGTGAGGAAACCGGGATGTTCTAACTTTGAAAAGTTTGAAGGACATGGTGTTATTCACCTACCGCCTTAGTTGAAACGCATCGACCAAAACTGAACAAAACAAATTCAACCTTAACTCCAAGGCGTAACATTCACATTTTAGCTCTAACATGACTAATATACCCAATTTTTGCTGTAAATGTACGAGAACAGTGAGAACATAATTATATGGTATGCTAGAATGTCCTCTAGCTTTGAGCTAATAAATAATTATCAATATATAAAAATATCAAGTAACGTTTACCTTGTGTTCCGTGCTGGTGTTGCAGAAGAGCGCGCCGGCGGCCCCGGGCCTCGCCGCGATCGGCGGCAAGCCCGCGCCCGTGAGGGTCTTCACAGACTCCAGCGGGACGCAGAAAACATCCATCATAGGTAACTACTACAAAGATAAAATTTATTTGCAAAAACACGAGTACAAAACATGCTATACATGTACCTAGATCTTAAATATATTAGGCACTGGAGCTACATGAATTGCCTACACTGGCGTGCAAATCTGAGAGAAAGGGATGTCTAAATATCTCGCAAAAAATAAAAACAAATGCATCCGTAATAACTTCGAGCTAACCACGGCTTATCAGAATGCCTGCAGCTGTTTTTGTTTTACCATTTTCACATATAAATCCTCATTACTTTTATCATGACATGTCATCATTGATTCACGTAACCCGGAACATTATGCTTATTTTATGCTTGCTTTACTCATCGAAATTTAGTGGTATGGCACAGCTGCATCATTAAAGTCAGCCTTAATTAGTTTAATTTAAAAATTTACAGAAAAATAAGCAGGACTTCTATAAATAAATTAAGTTTATTTTTAAAGTAGTTATTTTATAGAATCAATACTATACTAGCCGTGAAACTAGCACCCCATCTCATATCATATGAGAAGACTGTACCAAATCCAAAATACCTATAATGGTGACCCGTGCCTAGTATTGTATCGTAATTATGGTTCGTTCCCACTAATACCACCAAATTGTACTACCAGGGGTCTAGTGAGAAATCTCGTTCTCTAAAGTACCTACCACTATTTTTTTAATTTATATTAGTGAGACTGTTTGTCCCGCTTATACCACCAACTAGTACCAGGTGGTACAGACGAGAAGTTTCTTATTATTTTTTCTTTAATTAATAAGCACGACATATAAATTATTACCTAATGAATGCGAATCCAAAATAAATAGATTGTTATGATGATACTATACGTAATAATAATAGAAAGTAAATAACGCGCGGTCGCACTTGCGGTTCCAGTGAGCATGGTCGAGGACCCGAGCGGCAACCCCACGCTGAAATGCGTGGGCACGTTCAAGCCGAGCGCCCCCGCCACAGAGAAGTCATCGATACTCATCAACAAACAAGTAAATCATTCACATTCTCATCTATCATACGCTTGGCGATTCAGTCTTCGATAACTATACAAATAAAAATCAATTGCTGTTCGTTAGGCTCGCTAAAACTCGAAAACGGCTGGACCGATTGAGCTTGAAATGTTTGTAGTAGTCCAGGGAAGGTTTAAAAGGTGGTAAATAGACAAGTCGCGAGGGAGATGAAAAGCGGGCGAAGCCGCGAGCGGACAAAAATTTCGTAGGTTTTTTTACCACCTAGGCCAGTAACGGACACGACAAACATCTTAGCCTCATCAGCCTTCATCTTAGCCATTGTATTTAAAACTAGTTGGCCCGCTCGCGGCTTCGAAAACCTACGAAATTTTTTACCACTCAGGCCGGTATACACTAACATTTAAGCACTTTTAGTCACCGGGGTTGATTAATTCTAAACTTATCCTGCCTATATTAAAGCTAATTTTTCAGCGTGAAGTACTAATTATATTTTTTAATTTTGCAGACCAACGATGACAGCGCCAAGAAAACCGTTACATCCGGCGGTTACCTCATCGTAGGAGCATCGGGTAACACCACTTCAGTGATCACTCCCGCGGCCACGAGACGACCACAGATCCAGTACTTCTCATGAGACGCACCTCGGCTCCAGCGAGCGAGCCAGTCCACACTATTTCATAATTAACTCTCATAGACCTTGTAGGTATACATAAGCGCAAGGTTGGCACCAAGGCTTGGCCGAGCATGTTGAAGCGCTAATATACACATAGTCTTGATCAAGAGATAAACATAGATCCCTTATGGCGCCCAATATTGGCGACACATACAAAAAGTTTATTTTCTGCAATGAAGATCACGATTTACACAACAAGTGTTTTTTAAGTATTTAAATACTTGTAACTTGTATTAATAGCTAAGTGGCCCTCAACATGGCCAACAAACAGAGTCGAGCCTTGGCGCCAATTTGTACAATGGCTATTTTGATGGAACAGGAAATGGCCTAAAATAAGACTAAGTTGCCGCTGTTACCACATAAAGCCATAGTGAATCAGTGGTAATCTATAAAGATGTAACTATGTATTTTAATATTTTTATTTAACATGTCTATGGCGTATTCATTTTGTACAACGGGAATTACTCACATATTTACATAGGAGTTAAACAACTCTCGACGTTTCGACCACAACAAGAGCAGTCTTTATCAGGCGGAGTGAGCGTCCCGCCGTGTCCCGTCTCCTCTCAGTCATGTCTATGGCGCATTAAATTGTGAAATGGAACAATTTGTGTTAAGTGATGCGTGTGAATACATAGTAGGTACTGGTGTGACTAGTTGGTTATATTTACCATTATTTGCAATAAATCATCTGTAGTGGTGAGCTCTGTACTGAACATTTTAGGGATAGTATTTTTCAAGTGATATGAATACGGTAAATAAGCATTTTTATTATTTTAAACAAAACAAAATCTTGGTCAAAGCAATTATGTTTTATTTTTTAATATTAGCCATGGTTTTCTTTTTTAAATTTTTTAATTGTGAAATTTTAATTGAACAAACTGTTTTATTTCTCTGATTATTAGCCATGGACTTTTTAAAATTCAATTATAGGAAAGTAATTTGTGAAATTTTAATGTTCTCTTCCCAATTATCAATTAAAAAACTCCTAATCAAATAATCGCGATTTGACTTAGCTATAGCTACCTACATGTAATGAAACTACCTGTCTTTTTATTTAATTAAGTATGTACATTCATACCATTAGTAAATAACTTTACTTCAATGAAATAGAATAAGACTGTTATTGTTAGTAATGCTTCTGTGAGATAAAAAAATATCAAAATTATTCATAATGTAAAAAATTTTCTGTGTCAAATGATTTGTAAATGTTTGTTTGGATTATGTTTGTATGGTACACTTGGTACACATAATTAGGTAAGGTATCAAATCAAAACAGCATGATTCATAAATGATCATACATACCTACCTATATTATTTAAATTAATATGTTATTCCACTTTATAGTTGTAGTGTGTTCAAAAATTAATATCAAGTATATAAAACCACAAAATGCATATTATGTTAATTGCTAGCCTGAATATTAAGCTATGGGACTATAATAGATGGAAATGTTTTGTTTCTGATCTGACAATATAGTCAAAATTGAGAATGAGTTTTACATAAGTAAAATGTAAATATTTTTATCTATACTTTCAGCTTTTAGTACATAAGGTACAAAAAGTTGTTTTAAATAAAATACAAACTCAAAATCAACTGCCTTTTATTTAGACAAAAGTAAGCATTTAACAGACCAGCTGTAATCACAGAGTAAGGATCAGTCATCTTTATTACCTAATCAGAACATGTAATACCTAAATCAAAACTGTTACAAATATCTATATGATAATGATTAGAACTCAAATTTACATCAAAAATGAAAGGCTACTTCTTATACTTAGAAGCACCAGCTTTAGCCAATTGATCGGCTTTCTCATTTCCGTGGATGCCTTTGTGGGCTTCCACATAGTTCCACTTGATATTCAGCTTGTTCTGTAGCTGGTCTAGCTCTCTAAAGTCCTCCTCATTCTTGACGGGTTCACCAGATTTCAGTTTCCAACCTTTTCTTTTCCAACCTGGAAACATTTGATATAGATTAATAAAAGGTCTCCATTCTTAATAAATAGAATTAAAATAAAGCTGAAGATTTTGTTTGAACATGCTATATTTACATACATTTATTGAGAAAATGTTATATGCATAAACTTAGTAGATAACATGAAAATACAAAGTTATTGGTGGTGGTGGATAATGTTATATATATTCTTAAGGGCTGTGGATTTTGGTAAATAAATAATAAAAACAAGAAATTTTCAGTCATAATGCATTGATAGAAAGTTGTATATTTTTATTCTTATAGTTCTTGACAAAATAATACTTGAAGCAACTTGTGTACCTACCTACTTATTTTTTTTTCTGTGTACCTACAGGGTGGCATGTTCAGATCGTGAACAAACCCTCTAAATAAATGATTAAACAAATACATTTTCTTTATGGGCATAATAAAACTCACCCGGGATCCATTTGGTAACAGAATTGATTAGAAACTGAGAATCAGTGTTAATAGCAAGATTTTCAATGCCATTATCAATAGCCTGCTTCATAGCACGAGTGGCAGCCTGTATCTCACCACAGTTGTTTGTGGCCCGTCCAGAAACTGGCTCACTGATATTCAAAGCGTGTTCATCCCCCCAGTACACTCCTATGCCTGCCTTTGCCCCACTGCGGCCATTTGCAGAGCAGGCACCATCTGTATACACCTGGACATAACCACCATCTTCATCAAATTCTTTGCTTGAAGATGGTTTGCTTCGTCTAGTCTTTTTCGGTTGAGGAGGTTCTATCATAATTGCTGAACGAGATGGTCTTTTGGTGCCTTTTTTCTCAATTTTATCAACACCTTTTTCAAATGATTTCAGTCTTTTCTCGATATCATCCATCTGTTTGTTTAGAATAGTATCCAAGCCATCGTCAGAAGAAATATCATCATCGCTATCCTGTTGTTGGTAAGCTGATGACTTGGATTTGCTCTCGGATCCATAGAATCTTCCATTTGAGTGGCTGAAGGAGGACGTTGAGTATGATTTCTTTTGGTGGTAACTGTTGTAGGTATTACGAGGAACATAACTAGGTTTCGGAGGACCGTAGCTAGATGCCCCTGAGGTTCCTATGAAGTCTTTCGCACTTGAAACTGAATCAAACTTTTTGTAACGTGCACCCGAGAAACCTTTGACTTGTGCTTCGCACTCCGCCCATGTCTCATAAATTCCAACGGATCGGCCTTGAGCTACAGCGTAGAAAGGCATTTTGATTTGATGAACAACCACAGCTACACAATCTATGAATAATCGTGAAACATTTTGAAAACCGTGTCTTACCCACATCTGTTATTATTTTGTCAAAACAAAGAATGGTGGGTAAAACCAGTGTTGCCAACTCATTTTTGACTATTATCATCAACCATAGCGATAACTTCAAATATTATTTATTTTATTTCACGTCAATACACGCAGTATTTCCGATATATATTCCGATAATACTACGACCAGAAATTCAAGCTCTTTTTAAATTTCGCAGATTTCGCGCACTTATGCTGTGAAGTCAAGCCCCGGATCTCGCACGGTTTGCTCGGACAGTGATTACGGTGCGGTGCGTCTTTTAAATTTCATTTTAATTGTCAGTATTTTCCGAGTGTGCTGTTATAATAAATGATTAATGATTTTCCCCCATATTTTATAGACGAAAAAAACTAGGACACGTAAAGTTTTTAACTTTAAATTAACCAAACCAAAAAGTGGTTGTAAAATTACAAGCTGGCAATATTATTTCTAGTCTATGGTGACAATTCTTCTTCTTCTTTTATTATGGCGAACGTGACTGGCAATTGTAATTATGCCGTCAACCGCCAATGTCAAGTGAGTAAATTTCATTACAAATTTTGAGTAGATTTGTCGCGAAAAGACAATGGGAGTTGAGAACAGACAAAAAAAAAAAACTAATCAAATTAACAAGTTGATACATTTTTGAACAACTAATAAATCTAACTAAAATGAAATACAAACTAATAAATCTAACTAAAATGAGAAAAAAAAAAAATTACAAGACAAAATACAAAATAAGTTTATGGCACATATCGCACCTTTAAAGTAAAACCGTTACTAAACGAAATTTTTCATGAATTGAGGTATCAATGCCATCTATATAAAATACACGTAAACTACAACTTAGACCGGTCCTTTTTGTAAAATATTGTGTTTTGCGCCATCTAGTGTTAAGGCAAAGCATTACTAAACCGAATAATGATCGGCTCGCTAAATACAATATTGTGTCTATACCAATAAGAACATGATGGTGGTGTAGTGATGATGGGAGTTTAAAGTAAAAGTGTTATTATTTGTATAAGCTCGGCTCGAAGTCACCAAAGTGGTAAGTTGTTCATATTTTTTAATAGATATAGTGTTTCAATTCGTTTAGACACAGTTTTCGACTTTTGAAATTATGCAATTTATAATTCAATTTCATGTTACAGTTTGTATAGTCACAGTTTGCCTTTATTTTTTTAGAGATAAATCCAATAATATGTATCTGTAGAGTGTAACCAAGAAGTAACTCCAGAAGTTGATGTTATTGTACCAGGCCCTAGCAGTAGAGCAAGAACCGATTCAACTAGCTCAGAATCATCTTCAAGTTCATCATCAACAAATTCAAGCACAAGCTCATCATCTTCATCTAGTGCGTCTGAATCAGGTAAGGATTTTTCCCCTGATAAAGCAGACCGTGATCCTGTTTATACACCGGAAACCCCACCAAGGCGTATATTATTTAGCCCAACTCCTCAAAGTGGTTTTACCACGCCACCGGTTGAAGAAAATAACGTGAATCCTCCAGAAGAAGACAGACCTCCATCCAAAATGTAGACTAAAGTGCAGGGAAAAAATCAAACAGGTAGACATAGAAATTATATTTGACAATTATTGGAAAATGGGAGATTTATCTAGATTTATTGCAAAGTGTATTGATGTTATTAAACCCAAATATCAATATAAAGTTCACAATAGTAATAGGGGACCTAAACATTAATTTTATTTCGAGATAAGGATCTCTCTTTATTTTGTAATAAAACATTATTAATTTGAAATGTTTTTTATTTATTTAGTTTTATTATTATAACATCGCAATAATGCCAATTTACTACTTTAAATTAAATTTTATAATAAGTAATTATTGTTTAAATTAAATGAAAATTAAATAGTTTTCTATTTAGTAACATTAGTTGCACTATAATTGTATAGTAAATACCATAATTAACAAGTAAAATTAAAGGTAAAATGTTACTATAATTTTATAAATCAAAATAAATAAAGCTGTAAATAATAAAACTTCCTTTTTTAAATCACATATCATAATGTAAACAGAGATCTATCATAGAAACTAATTAAATGTCTGAAAGAATCCATACGTCAGATTTTATTGAATGAAAACAACGACTATATTCTAATATTGGCTCTCCTGTAAAATTTCATATTTTCGTTTAGAAACGGTTTTACTTTAAAGGTGCGATATATGTCGTGTAAAGATGTTTATAGGATGTCGAGGATTGTGTGTTTATCAGGAGGGCTTCTAGTTGGCTATGACGTCACCAGGTCTAACGTCACAGTCGTCTTTATGTTGATAATCAAACCACGAGGAAACGTCCATTATTTATTACAATTTACAATGTTTCGGTCCAACAACTCTTAGTTATTACTCTTAGTTATAATTTTTATAACTTTTTGAATCGTTATATCTCAGAAACGGTGGCTTGTAAGAAAAAAGTATTGATACATTTTTATAGATAATTTTATGATCTACAATTTGTTCTCAGGTACTTGTATGATAAAACTTACCGTTTTGCTGAAAATCGCGAAAATCTCATTTTTTTACCTTTGACCTTGAATAACTTTTTTTCCTTAATGGGGAATGATGGGGAACTTCTAGACATTGATTATAATTATGTTTTGAACAATTTCACAGAAATTCAGCTTGTTGGGACTTTATGTAACTTCACCCTCATTTTTCTGTCTAAATTGACTGGGCTATAAGTAGCCTTATACATACATACCTACAGGTAACAAAGAAAACATAATATTATAATAATGTACTTTATTAGGAGACTTATAAAATAATGTTCCACGATCATAATCCATGTTAAACACACAATTTATCTAGATACATTGCCACACTAAAAGTCTGTTTGTTGTTTAAAAATATTCTAAAGAACCAGTGATGTGTAGGTATGTTTAAATAAGGTTGATCTATCGATGTCGATGCAAATTTTTTTGACATAATCGATATTAGATATAAACGAATATTATAGAGGTATGTAGGACATTTATTATAATATCTAAGAATTTACTACAGTTGTAAAACATTGCCTAGCCAATAGTAAATTATTACGATCGAAAGTCAAGTTAGGCTTTCCATTATTAGTAGGTAATAAATTAAAGATAACGAACACATAATTAATAAATTTAATTCTAATACCGCGCAGGGAATTTTAGACCGAAAAATGGCGCTTAAGTAAACGGATAACAATTAATTTCTATAAATACATAAATTTCAATATTATATTAACTAATTAATTACTTACATAGAAAGTTAAAACTTATTATTATTGGTATCTATAACATACCATAAATTTTAATTAAATTATAGCTACAAACAGTACCTACATACACAACATATTAATAAAATTTGTTAAAAGTGAACAATTGTTTTGGTTAAAAGATACCATTTACCAAGAGTCATTAAAAAGGTAAGGTAAATATGGAAATGACTAGTTAAACTAATGAATTATTCGTGAATAGGGTTACTTACTAATGCATAGAAGAGGTAACTTTGAATTTAACTGATCATCATCAGAAGTGAATACCTATCATACTTAAAAATCTTAACAGAGGTTTCTAGAAAACTATCTAAACTCTAGAATTTACCTAGTTGGTTGCCAGCACCTTTTTAATACAACCAAAGACAATCAAAGCCGGAAATATTTTTTACAGTTGAAAGATTTAAATTTTCAAAGATTTTTTTTATATATTAATTATTAGGTTCTAAAACTGTTCCCATTCGATTCAACCTTCTAAGATACGTGACAAATTTTAATATGTTGCTATCTCGTTCATTCATTATACAAAACATATAAATCGGAATCAGAGCGAGAACAAGTCCCAATCGAAAAAGTTGATTTTACTCTTGAAATATTATTTTAGTTAAAGTTTCTCCATCCAGCTGATACTCATTTATCATGGAAATATTAATCTATAATATTCTTACAGTTCGAGAAAAAAATTTTAGTGGCCATAACTAGGTCGTTTTTATCAAAAATATTTCTACGCTAATTTAAATTATGACCTGTGCGTGTTTTCTTAATACTTATCTACTGATTTATTCGACTCGCTAATTAAAGTTATAAAGCTTCATGGACGATTCCTTCAAAGAGGTCGACGACAATGTTATTATCGAAAATAGTTAGGTATCTGATTTGGATGGAGTGATGATATGAATGTGGTGACGAATGGTTAAAAAAACCTTATTAATAATACCTACTTAACAATTACTAAAACTGTGAAACTGGCGAAATGTATAATGCAATTGTTTTGATATGATTAATTGATTTGAGACGATTAAATGATCAATAAAAACATTTCTATACAGTAAATACTTAATAGGTAAGATAAAATGCCAAACTAGTCTATAAGACGTTAACTCAAGTCCAAAACTTCTATCGATAACTCCCTACCGTGCTACGGGTACAACACTACTATCTACCTCTACGATCAAGGCACGTATCTATAATAAGGGCGATACGCTGCAAAAATATTCTCTGTTCAAAATAACAGTTCCAAATCCAACGTCTTATTAAATCGTGATCTTTGGCGTTCACTGTTTTAGACCGACTGGTACTGGTAGAGGACACTGGGTATGGGCATTGGGCACTGAATTCACGGTCACACGCGCGCCGCCGACGTCACTGCGCGCGGCAACATCACGCGGCCTATATCGAGCACTCGTCGCTGTCGCGCGCGTAGTCGTCCTCGTCCTCCGGGTCGCGCGACTTTCTCACCTTCCCGCTGACCACTCCTGTGTTCACTTTACTGAAGACACTGCTGCGGTTCAGCCGCGATACCTCGCGCTGCGGACTAAGCCGCTCCGCGACCGCTCTCTCATAGTTATCCGATATTTTATTGATCCCGTTCACCGGGCTCGTTATTGGGGATTTCGGTTTCGTCGGAGACATGTTTTTCTCCGCCGCCTTCTCGAACAGAGCCGCAGTCGCCGCCGTGTAGGATGGAGGGTCTTTCGCTCGCGCCCCGCTGGTTCCCAACAGTTGCGAGTATAGGAAGCTGTTGTTTCCGAATCCTGCGTATCTGTTGTCCATTTTCCCGTTGACCATCATGAGGCTGACGGGTTTTTCCGGTGGTACGGGCTTCTCGAGTTTCTTTTCTAGGCCGTTGTTCGGGGGGTTTTCGAAGTGTCTGTCTGAGCCGATGGAGTAGATGGAGCTGAGGTTGACGTAGGCGGGGTGGCCGGGCAGCGTGCGCACGGCGTTGTGGCGCGCCGGCGGGCCGCCCTCGCTGAGAGTGGACTCCTCCACGCTAGAGTCCTCTACGACCTCGGTGCTAGTGATTTCGTCCATGTTAGGCGATAGACAGTCCTCGTCTGTCTCATCGTATGAGCTGTAAATGACCATCGATGAGTAAAGAAAATTAATATCGTTCGGGACGTGTTCAGGTTTATGTACTGAATGCAAGTAAATGTTCGTTGTTAGTGTCGCTCATGCGAATGCCGATGAGTTCTTTTAATAAAACGAAAGCATAATGTTTGTCTCTTGGTGAATATGTATAGGAAGGAATACAAATAACATACTTATTTACAAGGGGATGGTTAAACATATTCATCAGTAAGGCAGACAATGTTTAAGCACATTCGATAGCGGTCATTGGTAAGGTCTCTCAGGGTACCATTCTGTCGTTTAGGTGCAAAATGTTGAAAGTGAAAGCGTAAATTCAAATGCAATGACCGATAAAGGGTCTCACAAAATCATCCAAGCTCAGATTTTGAAGCGGCTTTGAGCTCGAGAGCCGATGGTGTAGCGTCGTCGGTGCAACAAATGAAAACATACGACACTGCAAATATCACCAACACATCCTTACCCTAGCATAGCCAGATCTGTCTTCCTCCCTGATGAAAGAAATATCAGATATACTACGGATGATAAATAAATTATTATTCTACGTAATAATAAATATGTAAGAGAATATATACAGAGGTTAGGTAGATATATATGTATATAGAATCAATATATAGGTGAAAAAATAAAAGAAAGGTAGAAGGTAGAGAAACGAAAGATAAATGATGAGTTATTTTATGTTGGAGAGGAATTTGGTTGTGATCTCTTCACATGTGTGTTTGTGTTGCATTCAGAACATATTACAGTTGAACTATGTTAGATTCCAAAAGGTTTGTATGCGGGCCTTAGAATTTTTCAGGTGCTTAACAAAATGCATCAAAATGCTTCATGTAGGTTCTAACCAGTGCTTTTACTTCATCTATTACTTTA
Organism: Chloroclystis v-ata; assembly: GCA_963691955.1. Classification (NCBI taxonomy): domain Eukaryota; kingdom Metazoa; phylum Arthropoda; class Insecta; order Lepidoptera; family Geometridae; genus Chloroclystis; species Chloroclystis v-ata. The sequence continues at coordinate 13,928,827 of OY829905.1, forward strand.
CCACGATTACGATTATTTATTTGTATAATCTGAATCCATTATATCCATTAGATCGGCATATTTCATAGAATCGAGCCATTGTTTTTTTTTTCTCCATCACTTTATACAACTGCCTGTTGTATGATAAATATTGCGTTAATGTTCAACATAGTACAAACTAAACAATTTGAGTTTACATTATAACAGACAAAATGGCTGGTTGGTTAGTATTTCTGACACCTTTGGAATGAATAGAGTTGCTTTAAAATGTTATAAAATTTTCTAAAATCGATAAAATGATCGTATAGCCCTAATAAATGTATATTTTTGGGGATCAGACGATTTTTAGGCCAGCTATTTTGTCTGAGTTCAAGAAACGAAGATCTGTATCATCTTACATCTGATCCTGCGCATCGCTGCCGCCTTCCTCTGCGACCAGTAACTCGTATTCTTCAGCTGCAAATCTGTCCCATTCAGACATCTGGAAAGTATACAAATATTGTAGGAGAATTTGTAATTTGAACGCGATCAAACAAAAAAGTGAGAAATTTGGATTACCAAAACCTAACTTCATGTTCGGGACAAGCTTTTACCTTGCCATAATACCTCCCCAAAATTTAACTAATAAATAAATAAAAATAAATAAATAGATATTGCTGGACAATTTACACAACGACATTAACTATTGCCTGCCCAATGTAGGTATAACGTAGTGATTATATTCTCTTTGGCCCAATGAACGAAAAAAAACAAGGCTAAAAGATTTTTATTGTCTATGAAAGTAAACATAACAAGTACTAAGGAGGTTCGACTCACCTCGCAGTCTGAGTCGCGCTGCGTCGCGAACGGGTCCCTCTGTTCATGGTCCAAGTACTTCTCCAGGTTGAAGAACGTGTCGTAGAAGATTGGAGTCAGCTTGCACCGCTTCAGGTCAGTCAGGGTTATCTTGCCTTGTTGCGCTGGGTGCACCATGTCCAGCATCTGGAATAATTAGGAAATTGTCGTTAGGTAGTGATATTTAAATAAATAAATGAAAAAGGTTACAAAAAAGTCATTTTAGCATTAGCTCTCACAATTTCTCATCTTTTGAATCTTCTCATCTGACCCAGCCCTTCTCGATTTGAACAGCAATTGATTTTTATGATTGTATGAAATAGATTTTCAGTCTAAATTGGCCAAATAAAAATGATTACCTATTAAGAACCATAAATAATCTAGAAATTATATATTATTATAAAATTATAAGGTCCACGACCCAAATGTTTAAAGGACATGTTGTGTGACAACAACCCATTGCGCCAGCGCAGCGTATTAAATTAAGGTGTAATCTCTCTTAGATATCTCTATGTCCCAGTGGGACGTAAAAAGGGGTGATTATGATCGTACCTGGCACAAGCAGTCGTTGAAGGGCAGTGTCTCGATGCCGATGGCCTCCATCCGCTGCATCTGCTCCTCGTAGAAGTACTCCAGCTCGTACATGGAGATGAACCCGTCGCCGTCCACGTCCATGCATCTGGAATTATACAAAAAATAAGTAATTCATTGTTATTGCAGTAGAACCTATGAACCTAGTTACATTATGTAGAGAACTAATAGAGGTGGAGAATTAATTACATTTATACTGAGATAAACGGGCAATACACAAACCTTTTAATGTTAAAAAAAATATTGCTGGACAATTCACAATATTTTTTAATTTAAAAATATTGCTTTTATTTATGTATCTAATATTCAATTAGCCCGCCAGAGACTCGTATTCTTCCAGTTAAAAACAGTTACCTAAATGCATTGTTTTATAATTTCTGTCTTTCTAAAACCTTTTAGCAAAGGAGTTAAATGAATAATAAGTCAAGCAATTACAAAGCCGTGTCACATCTGCATTGAGCTAGTACATTCATATTTAGTGCCTGCATTTGAGTCATACAATTAGAATAGCAGCGCATTAGTGAGCTTTTAGTGCAGTTATGAGCTTTCAGTGCAGTAATGCCTGTGTTACGTGCTCTATGAAAGTTCACAGCTCAAGTGCCTTAGAACATGCGATCGACATTAACTTTCTCCGGATAATATTCCTATTCTATCCATACCAAGTAAAGTTTTCTGATTAGATATTAACAACGATACCTATCTACATATTTTTGTTGTTAATATAGAATGAGAACTAGATGCGTTTTACAACGGGAATACTTTATTGAGAAGAATTAGCTTATTAGTTTGTCGCGTTTGTTTGTTTGAACGAGCTTATCTCGGAAAAGCTTTGAATTTTTTTGCAGTGACAACATAATTTATCCACGAAGGCTATATCCTATTCATATCATACATAAACTACCTATATGAAGTATAGCTAAATAAACGTAGTAAAAAAAAGCTAGTGGAGCTGTCGGCGGCTCGGTTGGTAATACATAAAGAAAATTTTTAAATCTACTTTTGTAAAATTCTGAATAAATTTATGATTTTTATTTATTGTTATTATACCTGAACCAATACTCAATAGCAGTGGGATGACTCTTGTCCTCCTCAGCAAGCAGGAACCAGACGAACTCCGTGTAAGACATCCGGGGCTCCCCGTCCGCCGTTACCCGGTTCTGGTTGCCGCGCGTCACGCACCCGGATAACACGCGCTCGATCATCCGGCTGGAGAGTGCTGGAATATTCAAAGTATTTATTTCCAGAAGCACGACGATTTACATGGACACGTCATAAAAAACGTTGAACTCAATAAATTATTTATAACTCGTCTATGTAAAATAAATAAGTAAATAATAAATATTTTTCTTCACAAAGGTTTTCCTAAAGTAAATACAAGAATAGATTAGCCAATTAGATTCTAGCCTATATTGTGAAGACTGGTGCCTGATGTAGGTTTGGTAAGAAACCAGTATATGTGTAAATGCTTCATACTTTAAACTAATTTGTCAATTCCAATAGAATAGGCCTTACAAATAAAATTAAATTTTAACATGGAAATAATTTGGCTTGATAGTCCGCTTCACTGTCATGCTGGTGTTGAGACTTACCATGGTCATTATGCCTCGCAAGGTCATGTCTGTCAATAAACAAGTCATGATCTCGATCCAACTCCCAGAACTTGCAGTAAATTACGTAGAAATGCTCGTAGCTGAAACAAAAATACGAATGCACTCACTGTACCTACTCACAAATTGACCTTTGACCTTATAAACTCATGTCGACCTTGATGCACCCTGACCTCGAGTTTATTGGCCCTGCCTGATAAACCGCGTTGACCTATATTAGAGCTAACCTAGCTCTCCTAGGTCGGAATTTCAGTGAGAATGCGTTTTACCTTGGCATTTCTCTAAAATATCCTTTCGTTATTCACGTTATTCAGACAGTGCAAGGATAGTTACAAGTAGGTAGCTATATCTACAAGTAAAGAAACATTCATAGGATCTATCACTTGGGAATTCTATTGTAAGGCAATTGAAGGCAACTCAAGCACCGAAAGTAATTCTTAGTGCCCATTGTTTGATAGAATATTACGACTTTACGAGTGAGGGATAAAAGATTCAGTCTTTTTCTTTTCACTTCAAGGCCTCTTAACATAAGCATGATTTTAATTGGGATCCCGTAATTTCCGTTTCCTGTAATTTACGGACTTTTAACAAAAAAGTCCTTTTCTTATTTCTTGGATTTTAAGAATTCTTAATAGGTAAATATGAATCGTAAATAGGGCAGACAACTCATAAGTATCAGCAATTTTTTTCTACAATCCATCAACGAGTTTAATGATCGTGTGTTGGAGACCTCTCTGATTGGATTAAAAATTAAATATTTTTGTAAAAACAAACATTTTGTAAAAACAACTTATAACACCCGTCCAAAGGGATTATGATTATTCTTTGTTTGTCTCTGCTTTTTTATTTAATGAGTCATTTTATTAAAAGGGTTATAGGTATTCGTAGTGCATTGGAACAAAAAGGAATAACTATTTAACAAATATCTCACCTAAAGAACTGCGTAACTTGGTTGATATCCTCTTCATCTTCCAGGAGCTGGATGACTTGCAAGAGGTTCGACCGACGTAGTTCCGGAATCGAAATCCGGCCGGACCAAGACCGGTTAACGCAGTAGAATATCCTAGCGATCACCTAAAACAACATTAAAGATTAGATAATAAATATTTAGATATAAGTGTTGAAACAATCTTCCTACACTACATATGATATATGTTTTATACAATGCATAGAAAGCACCTAGAACAAAATATTTGCAGAGCGTATAAATTTTTGTCCCAAGGCGCAAAAACCAGCAACCTCTTGCGTCGCACTATAATTTATAATAATATGCACACCAAATACTACATCAATGCTATTATAACGGGAAAAATATAATACACTTAATAGACTTGTCGTTGATAGATATCTGACTGAAAATCCCGTTAAAATAACAATTTTCTAAAAAGCCTAAGGTTGAAACTAGAAGTCAACCAATTTTTTATAAAACCTTACGGTTCCCGCAGGTATATTTGACTTGTGTTTACTATCGCCCCAAGCCCCAAACGATAGTTCGATAATAAAGACAAGGCTGTTCCATATCTAAATTTCCCCGAAGACTTTACTTCCGTTACGTTGTAGTAGTAAGTTTAAATTAAAACGATGTATGGTAGCTTTATAACTAAGTGTATTTCTACGGAGCCTTTGTGAAAGTTTCAAGGCTCTATCCGCTGTTCATCTAGCGAAGTAGTTCAAATATTCCTTGAATGTTTCAGAACTCTGCTTAGGGTTCCTAAAGCTTTTTGTTATCAGGTCTAGGGATTCAATCCCTTTATGTCGAGTCCCGTTATGTCGACTCTGGAATTCAATTGTTTCCAAAGTATTGATATTTACGCTTTCTAGGCTAGGTCTTTGACTAGGTCATAGATAATAAATAAGAAACACTCACAGTATGTCACTCGCAGTTTGAGCCGTGTTGGCTAAGTGGGAGCACACTCGACTTTCATTCCGAAGGTCGTGGGTTCAAGCCCCGCCTCTGATTTTTCTTCTTGGAAAATTATGTGTGCTTTATATACACGTGCTCTAACGGTGAAGGCAAACATCGTGAGGAAACCGGCATGTTCTGAGAACTTTGAAAAAAGTTTAAAGGACATGTGTCATTCACCAACCCGCACTTGGCCAGCGTGGTGAATTAAGGCCTAATCTCTCTCGTCAAGAGAGAAGTCCCTGTGTCCCAGCAGTGGGAACGTGAATAGGGGTGTTATGATGACTCACAGTATGTACATATCTTGAGTGAAACTCCGTGGCTTCCTTCAAGAAGGACAGTCCTGGATGCGTATCCACGACGTCCTGGACGAGTGGAACAAAGTCTTCTGGCGCTAGAGTGTTGCTCTTCCCTCGCGTCAGCACGTACACGAACCGAGAGGCTTGGTCGTGGCATTGTGACGTCACCCTGAAAGAGCAGAAGGGTCATATTAAAATTAACGGGAAATCCATGAACCCTTTTATACGGTGGATTTGGAATACAATATAAAAGTTCTAACTAATCCGATTTGAAAGAGCTTAGTTCACTAGCGTTTCTGTCGATTTAGCTCTACAGTTTCCAATTTAGTAACAATCCGCAGTTTTAGAGCAACGTGAGCGAATTTTGCTAGTATAACCTGCGCAATTAAAAGTGAATTCTGTAAATGGCGGCGGGTAGGTATGGTACGGTTGGCAAAACAATTTCTCAAACAGGCCGGCGTCACGACGAATTTCCTATACAAACATAATACCAAAATTATTTGTAATTCGAGCATATTTCCACGGTATTATTGTATTATTATTATCTAAATAGTATTTTTATCTAGGTCCCTACAGAGTTTTTTTTACAAAATACTTATTTTAAATGAAATTATTTTTTTAGTAAAGTAAAGTAAAGAGTTTAAACAACTTTGCGTTATAAACCCGGCGCTTTTATAAAGGTCCTCAATGTGATCATTCATACGAACGCTTTTAAATCACTTTCGTCTCGTCCCTCGCTTTAGAAAGCCGTGGGAATTTTTTTTTGCTAAATAACTAGCTATAGCGATTTGTGTTGCTAGAAGAAGAAAGAAAAAAAGGACATTCTGGGTACATCCTCTGAATGAACAGAGATACTTAAAATAACAGTTTGTGACACTGTACGAAGATTCGACAAGTATACAAGATTTGACGAATTATTGGAATATTTCTACTAATACTCATCGTACTAATCGTACTAATAGTGTGAATAATAATAAAAAGTTTCATACGGCCTATTACCAGCACTTTTCGTTGAAAATGCTACACTGCTCGATAAAAAAGCGTCGCGTTCTAAAATCGCCGACGTGTGAACACGTACTTGGGTATGCCTAAAACGTTCAAATAGAACATAATTATTATGTTCTATTTAAACGCTTTTTTAACGGACGTTAAAAAAGCTCTCGTGCGAATTAGGCCTGTCTGACTATTTTTTTGTAGCGCGTACTTCACTGTGTGAGTATAGACAGCGATAGAGAGTGAGCGAGAACGCATGCGAGCGGACGCCATTTATAATTCGCTTCTATATGTGCGCAGGTTATAATTGAAGTTGTGCAGTGACCACCCTTGCTCACTGCAAAGGAAATTTCGTGTCAAGGTTAATGCGGCATCAAAAATATTTCATTGTGATTGTCAGAACCAGTTCCTTTATGTATAATGGCGACAAAGCATCATGTGACGTCTAAGCCAAGAAATCTTGGCAGGAACCATGAGAATCACTTTCCTGGAGGCATTTAATGAATCCTTTGTTTTAGGCCGTATGGTGTCAGCCTAAGAATAGTACCTACATAAGTACTATTTGTCGTCATACAAACTAAGGGATTGAGGTTTATACCAGAATACAGACGCAGGGTAACCACGCTTTTGGAAGCGTATCACAATATTGGTACAGAATACAATAACGATGTGTACCAACTTTTTACAATTACCAACTCGACAAACTTTTATTGGACAGACCTGTGGCCAGTAAATGGGACTTAATATTGTTTGTTATGACGATGAAATAGTTAAGGGTTGAACTTACTCTCTCCAAAAATCTATAAACTTATGTCCGTCCACGGGTACATGTAAGCTTTGCTGCGTCGCTAAGAAGAGCGGCATCTTCCAGTACAGAGGACATTCACACGCCTTCACTATGTGCTTGAAACTCTCCCGAGGAACCTGGAACAATAAGAAACTTTGATGAGATTCTGCCTGCGCTGTGAGTTATGTGGAAACTTAGCCTTTGTGTCAACTACACGCAGACACGTGTCAGTCCAACACTGTGTAGGTAATGCCACTTTGTAACCAATATTACCTATGCAGTTACTAGCTGGGCTATAAACTTTGAGGAAGGTACCTAATGCAACAATTTTAAGTGATTATCTCAATATTCTTATTGTAACTATTGAAGATAGAAGAATCGAAAACTTAATTATTTTTTACACAACAGAAATAGTGTTTTTAATCTCGTGTTTAACTATAAATATCTACTAAATTATACTAAGCGAATGTTTCACAAAAAAGCCGGTAAAGATATCAAACCCGAGATTTCTTCCACAGGAATTCATAGGTAAGATACTTGCGGAACACCAATTTACTGAGTTACTTGAGAGGGTCCATATTTTGGAAGTAGCAATGCAATTTGCAAAGGGTCTCCCTCTATTTTATATGTGCATAGCCAACTAAAATAAAACTTTAGAAAGTATGCCTTTGAGGAATGCCAGTCTTTATGAAGAAGCTTTTCCTAGAAGTTTTTAAATCATGGATTGAAAAGAGAATAAGAAGCTAGTCTGCCCAAATACAAATAAATAATAGTCTTGTCAAGTCTTTCAAACGTCCTTAAACGTAGGTATCAAATAATTAGTTATAAAAAGTTGTTGCTAACAGGTTGAAAGTTAATTGCCTATTGTTTGCCTTTAAAGTACAAAACGACAAACCAAAACGGGCAATCTTTGGCACATCCTTTTTCTAAAATTCCGTCTCGTGTCAACTGCCTCACCTAATAGTTGATGATAGGCTAATTTAGCTCGTAACTGGTTGTTTTATGGGTGAAATTCGTGCGTAACTGTGTATGTAGATCATAGTCACGTCTTGGGTCTTCCGCTATTAGGCAATATGGGTCGAACGCACGTGCCGCGTCCAGTAAACAATGGCTCTTGTGTGAACCTTGTGCCATGCCACTCTGGCATGGTGCCTTTATGTCTCGCAATAACCGGACTGATTAATCTATGGTAAACTAAATCATATTTAGGAGTAGATAATAACTGAGTTTACTGAGAGAGGAGTTTACGTTCTCTGTAATATCGCAAATGGCTTTGTTGTATCTGAAAGTTTAGTAAAGTCGTGTGTAAGAAAAGGCTCTAGTTCGTAAATACAAAAATGTTTATTAAGTGCTCAATAAGTGCATACAACTTCACAGTAGTTATAAAGGTTATATTATTATAGGTTTTAGCTTAATATAGATAAAATAGATGTTGTTATTTATTCGATCTAGTTTCATAATGTAAGCAGGTTATATCAAATGCTAGTTGTAGAATTGTAAAGCTGTTGAGCGACTAAAGATTTGAATAATGATATTAGTCAGGGATCCGTAGTACATGGAAATCAAGTGATTACTAACAAGCTAATTTTTGGTGAGTAGCTTCGTTTTGATGAGACGTCCAAAGATATCCTATACCCAACTCTCGATTGTGGTAGCTAACAGAGATATCAAGGATTAAAAAATTCAAGGATGTAAAACCGGGATAACGGACCACGAAATTTGTAGGACAATATGTTATATCTCAAGATAATTATCTAAATTATATAAAAACATGTTTTTCCTACAAAACCTATGGTTTGATCAAAGAGTCCGCCATTTCCAAAATGTGTCGAAAACGAGGTCAATTTAAATGATTACTATGATTACTAACCAGCTGATTTTTTGTTGTATAGTACTTAATTAATATTTATAAAATCTAAGGGACATATTGTCCGACAAATTTCGTGGTCCGTTATCCCGGTTTTACATCCTTGAATTTTTTAATCCTTGATATCTCTGTTAGCTACCACAATCGAGAGTTGGGTATAGGAAATCTTTGGACGTCTCATCGAAACGAAGCTACTCACCAAAAATTAGCTTGTTAGTAATCACTTGATTTCCATGTACTACGGATCCCGGCCTATATGGCAGTAGTCCATTTTGAATACTAACCTTTTAGAAATTTATTCGATTTTTGGATATTTTTATTTCATAGCGTAGGTGCCAACTAGTGCCAAGTCTAGTCAATCTTTAAAACTGCTGTTCTAAGATGATATATAAATTCATGTTCAAATATATTTCAATTGAAGACTTGAATTAGTTTTTAATTTATTCCAAGTCTTTTATCGATTCACAGAAATCTAAATAATATGATTTGACCCTTTATCTTAAGAGTTGACAGGCAATTCTCAATTGTGAGAAAGTCACTGAACTCAAGATCTTGGAATAATTGACGAGATGATTTCCAATTGTTATCACCAATCCAATTTTCATGACAATTGTCAAAATTTCCAACAATCCTGTCTTCAAAGGACATAGAAGATATCGGTTAAGAGAGAAAAGGACACAAGAAGGATCAAGTGAAAATTCCGCATAAAAGGGATTGGAGGAAAAGAGACAGATAGTTAACAGGATATCAAGTGAAATGTTTCTCGGCTCGGGAGCACCTTAATTCGGAGGTTACCCCATGAAATGGGCTATGTCAACGACCGAAAAGTAGGTCAGACTTGACGCTTATTTATAGGCAATGGCCGGCCGGCCTGACAAAGCAGCCGTGTTGCCCTTCCGTCTACGTATGCCAAGACGTGCTACAAAGATAAATTGCTATATACAGCATGGAAAGAAAGTACGACAAGAACATATTTAGATCATCTAGTCTAGAAGTCAAAGAATTGTCGTCTTAGCCTAAAATATCCTGAATATGGTTAGAATGTTATAGCAATAATTATTTCTGAATATAAGTAGGTATAGATGATCTAATCTTAAAATGAACTCCCCTCCACAAAACCGTGATAATTTCAACGTGTGAGAGGAAATACGTATTGCATCAGTATACTTGTGTGCGTGCTACAACTTTACTGTAAACATGGACTCATCCGCGCACTGCGTTGTCAATAAGTTGTGCGACCAATCCCGTGTAGGCATTTGTATGGCGGGGAGCGCGCTCTTTGTTTGAGTGACACGTCCGTTCAGTCGCGCGTTCGGCTCATTAATGCCGAAGTTGGCCGACAGATCCAGCCTTTCTCTCATAGTGACACCGTGAAGGCTAGACATTTGGCGTTCGTCGACATCGTTAGTAAAAAAGTACAAAATGTATGGATTTGACATAAACCTATTATCATTATGGTCTAAGCTATTGCCACATGTCTATGGGGCCCGTTTGTTTATACGTCATTGAACATCCAATGACAAAGATCAATTTATGTGTGTTGTATCTATACACCTTTTTGCATGTACGTGTAACCGCGGTGGAGGGGCGTTCAGTTTAAAAATGGTTTTACTATACCTACTCGCTTGTTATTTGTTGTAAAATAATATCGCGCCTATCGTGGCACTAATTTGATATATAAAACGATTTATAAAAAGTTTTACATAAGAACTAAATAAGCATCAAAACAAATAAAATTAAAATGAATCTATATCGCCAAACACATGCTGAGGGTGAAACCGCGGGTTTTGTTTTCCTTCATGTTAGACGTTTAGTTACTTTTCCTCTTGATTAGCTTCGTAAAGTGTAATCGATTGTAGGACGATGCGTGCCTTTGACACACAAGGCAATTTGTATTTTGTGCGTTGAAATATTTGGGACTGCTGAAATTGTAAAAAGTTGAAACTGATTGCTAGCTCGCGTAATTTTGACGAGGGTATGGGGTCAACTCCCATAGGAACGCGTACCTAATCTACTTCTCGATAATAATCGATTTTGTAGATCCCTACCCTACTATAGAAAACACCATAATAAGTTCATAAAATTAAATTTATTGATGGCTACTTGTGCCAAATATTGCCTATTTACATCTATAGCCTTAAGGTTTTTTTTTTAATTTTGTGAAGAGTTTTAACAAAAACCCACACGCAATTGCGTGCGTTCTATGTTTGTGTGTAGTAGGTACCTAAATAATATGTCCAAGAGTACATATGACAAAAAATACAAAAAATTCAAATAAGTACTTAATTAAGAATAATCTTTATCTCCATGTAATTTTTCTCTTTATGCAGAGAGAATAGATAATTCTATATAATAACAATATTTATCTAAGATTGAGATTGACTTGAGAAAGCTCACAGATTATACAAACAAGCTGCAAAACCCTTGACGCTAATATATTCTAGGTAGGTTTGCTTGCAAGCAAAATGCAGCTGAGCAAGATTTATCTCCTGATTACGAGAAGTAAAGACGTGGAACTTATCATGAGTAGGAACTGGCCTAGAATTCAACATTACAAAATTATGCACCATTATCGTAGGCGACTGTTCAATTTGAATAGAGACTTAATTTTGGGCACGTTGTTGAGATATGATTTTCAGAGAATATCTACTATCTAAATAATACATTTAAAAGAAAGTCGTGTTAAATTAGTTCCACTATTTACGATTTTCTATAACGCTATACTAGATTCATTGATAGATATTTCACGCATAATGAACCGCCTTAGAGTCTAAATGCGGAAAACTGAGCCGTTTTAACTAAAGCTTGATATATTATTATGTAAAACTTTCGTTAAAAATTAAAAAAATATATAAACGACCGTAATAAACGATTTGAATTTTTGATGTAGTCAGTTGATGCTGTACTCTTTAGCTGGTTTATAAAGGGTACTTTAAAATTCATCTAACCAAGGCGGTGAAAGCCTCGGAAAATCTGAGTTTACTTTGAAGTATTACATTTTGCATAGGGTTGCCCAGTAACTGGGGATCATAGACCTAAGAAACGAAATAGACATATGCACATATGTTAAGTAAAAATATCCTTCTTATGCCCAGTGCAAAAAAAATGGAGGTAAACTAAAGTACCGTACCGTAAGCACATAGTGTACAAAATCTGCAGCGTAACGATGCGGGTCAAGTAGAGATAATCGGAGAAATATGAAAATAAACGCAGCGAATAATTGACATGATTTTTTTATCTTTTTCTGCAAGAAAATTTAGCCGCAGGTCGAAAAGCTAAAATAAGTTTTTATATACCAAATACCAATCCTTTCCCAACCCTATCGTGTCGCGATTGACCCAAATATTGAGAATGGGAGCGGGCCGCGATCGCCGCGGGCCGCAGTGGGCTTGCGACCCCCCGTGTCCCACCCGCGCCTTCCATATCAGAAACAATGATGTAACGCGACCATCTCGATTTGGCATTTATGTAGGACGTGAGGCGATTTCGCGAGCCTCATCGATGGATTCACAGACAGGAAGCAGCTTCCTACACTGCAAATTTAAATTAATTATAGGTTTTCTTTTGATCATCAGGTAGGTAGGTACTCTTTTCCATAAGACATTGTTTTGGCATGCCTTCTTATTTTATTTAAAACACTGACTGACAATTAAACAAGATAAAATAGTGTAGGTATCCAATAAAGAAATATACAAAATCCTACTAAGTTCTATCTAATTCTACTATCCTAAGTTGCTACATTATGGCAAACATTCTTTAGAATTCAAAAGCCCCACACCACACTGCGGTGGCATAAAAATGAGGTGCGAAATTTTGCCAATTGTTCTAAATAATTATAGGAAACGCTGATTCGATTCTATCGCGGTCAAGTTCAGATTAAAAAATATGCGTTCTCGACATAAAATTGTAAACACACGCCAGCTGTACAATTAATATCGTCTGAAGGTCAACGTTGAAATGATTCAACCTGCGTTCAGTAATTTAAGCCATTAACTGAAGTGCGGGACAAAATATAGCTTTGTGAATGAAAACCTCTTGGAACTAAACCAAAACGATTTAGAGCAAGATGTGGACGACCGAGTAAAAAGATTCAAAAAGATTCAAAAGATTTGTTTATTTGGCCCTATTTATAACAGAGGTTGTTATACTGGGCAAGTCTTTTACATACAATTTCAACATATTCATACATTTAGATTTTAATACAATAGTGAGTGAGTTGAGTACTAATTAGTGTAATACCAAGTTAATTTAAGATTTTCTCTTTCAGGCCATGTATTTTATGGTAATAGAAGTGGCACTCGCAGGGTGCCTAAAGGATAAATTATGGTTATCTTTGCCTGGTATAGAAAAAAAATACCTTTAGCTGACTGTTAAAATATTTTATAGTAGGAAAATCATTAAAAAATTTAACGTAAATATATTTTTAACGATTACGTGAACGAAAGCAAACACTGGCTCGCCTCACACAAACAAGTGTTAAGCAATATTTGCTCTGAGTCTATGGCCTAGAGCACAACAACAAACTGTTTATTGTGACTTCCGTCAAACCACTAACAATAATAGACGAATGGAAACATCCAGAGAGCACAAATTGAAATTCATCAGTATCTTAATCATTCAATTACCTTTTTACGTTCCCACTGCTGGGGCACAGGGACTTCTCTCTTGTCACTGGCCAAGTGCGGGTTGGTGAATGAGACATGTCCTTCAAACTTTTTTAAAATGATTAGAAAATGCCGTATTCCTAGCCACACGGCACCACAGTAAAGCTTAAAACGATACAACACTAAACGCTTGTACGGAACACGGAACGATTTCGAGGACATGATTTACATGAGCAAGCAAGACTACATCCATGGGAACCGTCCCACGTTCACGCAACAATACAATCAACAAGTTGGACATAAAGAAGATACAACAAAAAGCAACTTTGTACTCGCTGTTACACAATAGCTATAACTGCTACTGCTACGTTACCTACACTTGCGATACAACTGTAGATAATTTTTGTGTCGAATTAGTAAAGAAAACAAAAATGCTATTTTATATTGATGTAATTATAAACGGGAGATGTGGGACGCAAGCTTTAACTTAGACCCCATAAATTAGCGCCACGAACATAATTGAAGACATTAATCGCATTCTAACAGACGTTGGCATTGGCACTACACGTCACGTGAAATTGACTACTTTTATAGACATTTCATGTCAAATGTTGGTAATGTGAGTGTTTTGCATTTAGTAGTTCTTGAAAAAAATGATTTTTTTTCCGATACACAAACTATAGGTTCTAACTATACATTCTAAAATAGTTTCAGCCTTTTCGTCGCGAGAGCCCAACTAAATTTACAAACATTCTTACAAACAAAGAAAAAAACAAACAATATTTACAAACCTAACAACATGTAAATCAGACCATAGAGAGAAGAGACGTTAGGATCAAACTAACCTGATTGTTTTAGAGGAAACCAGTTCTCAAACTCGTAAACATGTAGAGAGTTTACAGAATACAGATAGTAAAAATTGGCCAAAATATACCTATTCAAAAAGCTACTATCAAACTTCGTAAACGTCAAAACTTAGTATGAACGCGGTCTCTTTACCTAGCGGTCCCAATCGACGGAAGCCTCAAAAGAAGGTCTCTGTTAAATTAACAATCTTGATCAACGTGGATCACATTTACAGCAGTTAGTTGTTACTAAGGAATGTCGCCAGCTCGATCTGCCCACACTCCTCAGTAATGATACTTGGATGGCAACATGTAAATGTCAAGATTTTTGCCGAAATTTTAGCTCATCAAGCTCTTTCAAAGGGAGTAGCGGTGGAATAACAAATCTTGTTTGTAGATACGTCAGTTTGTTCACACCAAAAAACTAGCCTAAAATGAAAAAAATTAAAATCTAAAAAAATAAAGAAATATTATATTTATTTAACATTACATAGGTAAGCAACATTACATAGGTAAGCAACAGTATTTATAAATAAAATGTTAAAATTAAAAAATCAATTCAGGTGCAAAATCACAATAAAGGTACCTAATTAAAAAAACGAAAGCCTAGCGAAATTAATTCTAGGAGGCATAATCGCAGAAAGAAGCTAGTGTAGCTTAATATTACTTATACTGAGGCTGTTTCGCGAAAAGGTCACACTTTATCACGACATCTTGAATTTCTAGGCCGTAATTGGACATCCTAGTTCTGAATACAAATTGTATCTAGATGATATCAGCGTTTTCTCTGCTTTCCCTTTGAATATATCTACTTAAACAAAATCACGTACCTACATAATATAGAATATGACTTGAATATCTTAGAATTTTGCTTTCAATGTCAAATGAAACCTATGCTATCTGTAAACATACAAATTTAAGTTTATTGTTTTGTTAAGTGCCTAATAATGTACTACTTAAATTACTAATACCTATATATTTAATATACTTAAGAGGAAAGACTGGACTGTTTGTTTAACGCAAATAAGACGCGAATTGCTATTCGCGTTTTGATATCCATAACAGTTTATTTAAAATAACATCGACTGAAATAAAGATTGTAGATTGAATTTAATAATTAAATTTGAAATCTAAATGGAATCTTAGAGTCAAAAAATAAAAGCAACTGGCATCTAAGCTCATAACAACAAGCTAGAAGATTATTATTTCGTAACATCAATTGAGTACATCAGATAAGACTTAATTACTTACACGTATTAAGGCATCTGACACAACAGTGTGTGCAACGGAATTAATGAAAGTTGAATGAACATACTACTACAATATCTGCATTGCAGCATTCTCTCAATAATATGTAGACTCAATGTTAAAATATGTGTATGTCAATATTACAAGTACTTTATTAATGTCAGTAAATGTAAGCTCATGTTTAAACGATAAAGTTTATGTTACGAATAAGTTTATGTGTGAAGGCTGGCCCAAAATCAAAGCCATCTTTCGGCGTATCGGCTGTATCTATAGAAGAAACCTTATCAATACGCCTAGAGCTAATTACCTGCGGGTTTTCTGATGATGATTTTCTTTATATTAAACCATGTTTAATTGTTTCAAGAACAAAAACCCAGAGAGAGGAGCCGTTGAACCCACGACCTTTGGACATTTATTGAAATAACAACAAAAAATTAAAAGACCTTAAGCATTAAATGGAGATATGTATCGGAGGCCGATTCTCATATCAGGTCACTGAGCTATTTGAGTAAGCCAGTAATACCTACAATGAATCTTTTATTTTAGAAAACATATTTTGAAATTCGATGTCGTTGACCGCTGTGGGCACTTTGCAATTCAGCTGCGCGAGCGCGCGTGGTACAATCTGCTGAATTCACAAAGACGTGACACAAGACAAGTGACGCCAGAATACCTGTGCTCAAAGTAACTTGTGCTTCAAAACAAGTCCAAATAACCTGTATCATAGCCACGAGGCATAACTCACGTACATCCACGTAGAGCTCTCGGTTGGTTGCCAAGCAGTTTCACTGGACCATAGCCAACAGTCTGCACTTAAACCCTCCCGACTGCTTTGTATCGAGTGATAGATGCGCGGCAATATACAAATATTTAGATGGGCTTTAAAGTTCACCTCGATTTAGGTCAAGGGAAATGATTTCAGCATTTTGCAATGACTTTCAGTGATTGAAATTAAAATGTAATTGTTACATATTATATACTAAAATATGCAAATAATATCGATAAAATGTCATAGAGAGAATAAAATAATAATATAGAGAGCTAAATATTACCGCCGGTGTGATAATACATAATAATAAAGAAACTATAACTAACTTTTTTTTTCTTATAATAAGTACTGAAAAGTTTTGAAATAAAATAATTATAGGCAATCACGAAAAGAAAATCATGTCAAATAAATTATTAAATTTTTAATAATAAAGAAAACTTGAGGTCATTTATTCAGTACCTACCCATACATAATCTTTTATAAATAAGAAAGTTTCAATGGATCCTCTAAGATTAGAAAGGTTATTACCATTTTTATGATCCAGTATTTAATGTATGGTTTTATAAAATATTAAATGGAAATGATTTTCCGGTTTCGTCTTATTTACTCTTAAAACAACATAAAGAACTTTTAATGTCCATGATATAACTAGTTTCTCAGGCAATAAATGCCTTTACTTTGACTTTCTAGAAGTAAAACCATTACGAGTCTGCTATCGTCTTTCTTGATTTTCCGAGATTTATTAGACCTACAGATATATACATAAAGCAATAGTAGTGAAGTTAAGCTTGTTTTTCCCGAAGTTTATTGAAATAGCCGAGATTCCATGGGGATAGATGTCCAATATTTGTCACGGACGGGTGTTATTGGGCAGAAGGGATAGCTTTTATCCGAAAAATAAAACTAGGCTATGTTTTGTAGGACTACTGGACTACCCGACCTGGCTTTAAGTTCTGCTCCCCCTTTAGCCGTGAATATGAGGGAATAAACCATCTTAAAATAAGTAGATTAGATTTTCCAAATGTTCTTTGTCATTATAATGTTTTAATCACTATAAGGACTGCTGTTAGACTCCGGTCCACTTGCGGAACTAAAGATAGTGGATTTGATTTCCTCTAAGAAATCAGAAAACGGCGTCATTTAAGTCTAAGAAAGGTCTATTTTTATTTATTTTCTGAATCATTTATAATTAAAAAAACTCTTTACCTACATTTTCTACATAATTTTCAGGAAACTGAGATCGGCTGTTAGCACTGCAGTCTGCCGCAGAGCTCGGTAAAATATAGATTACTGAAACTCAGCAAATTTAAATTTCAGTTTCAAGGTGAAGCCACAAAAGTTAACATTGCCTGACAGGAGTTGGGGTGGAGTTGAAATATTGTTAATGTTGAATGAGTCTTTAATACATATTACCTACTTAAATGAAATACCATGTCTCTCAACGATATAATTAGTTGTAGATTTAGTTTTTATAATGCACCCTGTGCTTATTTAAGAGCAATTTGCATGTGTCATGACTGAAGTATTTTTTTGTTTCGTGTGTTGTTGTTATACAAATACGAAAACACTTTATTGTACACCAAAACAAACAGAAAATTACAAAATACAACAAAAAGAAACAAGTACAATGGGCGGCCTTTTCGAGCCTAAAGAGCGATCAAATAGGAAAAGAAATACAAAATTGACGTTATGTTTGTGTTTTGTGTGGTGAATCTATATTAATAATTTCATCAAGGGGTATACGGTAGACTCGATCGAAACCTTATAAAAATAACAAAACATAAAAAAAATGATTTTGAGTCGTCAACATTATATCCGCAAAATGCGCATAATGGAGAATTTCATCTTATTTCATCCGAGCGAAGCAGGGTTTTCATTTAATAAATAAATGATGACTCACCTGACTATTAGGGAAGGTGGCAAACGCCGACTGCACTTTGTGCACCGCGTGGTCCTGCTGGTGCGCGGGCGGCGGCCGGCCCTTCGGGAAGTGGAAGCGAGGGATCACGCGCGCCGCGCCTCCGCTGCCGGCCGCGCTGCGAACTGACCTCTGGAGTGTAGTGTGGGGCGGCGCTGATGACGGCTTTGGGGGTGTGGACGCGGCGTAATTCTGTAAATGAAATAATTTCTTTAGAAGATAGGTATAACATCACAATTTATAGAACAAGATGTTTTGAATAGTGCTATGTAAATGTATAACTTTTTAACGCATTATGGTATGTTTCCCATTTCGTGTTCCTTACTTTATCTTTCAATTGCAAATTTATCAATCACTAGTCTACTTTTCCTTTTTCGAATATTTAGAGTCCCGTATTTTATTTTGTGTGTAGGTATTTGAACTTAGAACTTAGGTACCTATTTTATACGTTCGACTGTTTCACTTGAACTAAACCACATACTTAAATAAAACAGTTTGTGAATCATGAAACCACAATTACTCAATTATCAGGGAAAAGAAACTCGACGCTAAACGGCGCTTTTACTGCACATTCAACTTATCGTAAGTAAAGGGTGCGTCTCGCTGGGCCAGCATAAGCACCTTTGACCTGATTTCCGAGACTTTACGATCGCCGATCGTAAAGACATATTTTTTATTAAATATTGACTGAAACTGAAAAATGTTTGCTTATTACGGCGATTCATAATAATTCGACGGAGATTATTAGGTACTGTTGTAAGGAACATTTTACTAAATAATGTCAGAACAGTACTATTTAAAACATCCATATCATATAACTGTAACTAACAGGTAAATTGATATCATATATTCCACTTTATATATAATTATTGTCGGGAATATACAATTATCTCCAAGTTACGTGGTCAAAAAATCTCAAGACATTTTTTGCAGTATTAATTACAGTCAGATCGAATGACGACAGCAATTTGTCAAGCTAAACGTAACTCTCTCTACAATATACAGGGTGATTGGTAGATGGGTGCAAAGCTTCTAGGGGATGGTAGTGTGGACTATTTGGAACCATTTAAGCCATAGTTGTCTTAACCGAAGTCGGACTATTTTTTTTTTATGAATTTTTTACGGGATACAAGGAAAATACCCAAAAATTTACAGTTAGTTGCTAATAACTGCCAGTTTAAAAGGCCAGTTAATTATTTTTTGTTTAATTTAAGTTAAGCTATGTGTAAGCAATCTACCAAAACTTGTTCTTAGGTATCTGAGTCATTAGCCGTTTTTTACAGACATTTCAAACTTACGAAAATGTTCTGCGATTTACGAAAACCATTTTTGACGTTGTTTAAAAAAAAAACTAATGGTGCTATTTTTGTTCAAACCTTTTTAAAAACATGTGTGGTTATTAATCTTTCTTTTGGGGTATTAATTAAGAGGATATCTCAAAAAATTTTGAAATTATGATACAAAAACCAAATAGAGGCAGAAAATTTTGAGCAACTTTAATGATAAAAAGCAGATTACCGAATTGCTGAAAATGGCATACACCGCGTGATACCTGGGTACCACGCGGTGTATGTGTGTATGACTCCAGATTCTTCCCAAGCAGACACAATTCTATGGTCGAGGAAGAGATTTTGGCAGCATTCTAAGCGGATCCTACTACCATCACTAGCGTAGTAGCTCAAAATCTTAACATTTCACAATAGAAGATGTGTATGTGGAGTATGCACAAAAATGATAAGTATTTATTCCATGGCCCGGGTCTGCCAGGTTTGGAAGAGCAAAATACCGGGAAAATAATCCAATTCTGCCGTTTTCTCCTCAACAGAGACATCAACGCATCTTCAATGCGTGATTCTTAAAATCAATCTTGTGGACAAATAAAAGTAAATTTTCCAGAGAGGGCATAACAAACTTTTACAACCTTCACCAACAGGCCAACAAGGGCAGAAATCCATACTGGAAAAAGCAGGTGTCAGTACAGAGGAAATTCTCTGTCAGTGTGTGGGCTGGAGTAATTGGCAGAACTTTGATTGGGCTTGGGCCCCACTTCTTACCAGATACCTTAATTGGTAATAATTATTTGGGATTTCTTCAAAACGATCTTCCAATGCTCGTAGAGGTGTCCTAATATTTAAAACTGACCAACTGACGTTAGGATTGTGTCTGCCTGGGTTGACTCCAGATTCCACGTGGTGTATGTCACTTTCAGCAATTCGATAATCTGCCTATTTTTTCATTAAAGTTGCCTTGAATTTTCTCCCTCAATTTGGTTTTTGGATCATCATTTCAATATTTTTTGAGATATTTGCTTAATTGATACTTCAAAAGAAAGAGTA
Source organism: Chloroclystis v-ata (assembly GCA_963691955.1). Classification (NCBI taxonomy): domain Eukaryota; kingdom Metazoa; phylum Arthropoda; class Insecta; order Lepidoptera; family Geometridae; genus Chloroclystis; species Chloroclystis v-ata. The sequence goes on from OY829905.1 coordinate 13,949,407, forward strand.
ATAACCACACATGTTTTTAAAAAGGTTTGAACAAAAATAGCACCATTAGTTTTTTTTTTAAACGACGTCAAAAATGGTTTTCATAAATCGCAGAACATTTTCGTAACTTTGAAATGTCTGTAAAAAAATGGCTCATGACTCAGATACCTAAGAACAAGTTTTGGTAGATTGCTTACACATAGCTTAACTTAAATTAAATAAAAAATAATTAACTGGCCTTTTAAACTGGCAGTTATTAGCAACTAACTGTAAAATTTTGGGTATTTTCCTTGTATCCCGTAAAAAATTCATAAAAAAAAAATAGTCCAACTTCGGTTAAGACAACTATGGCTTAAATGGTTCCAAATAGTCCACACTACCATCCCCTAGCAGCTTTGCACTCACCTACCAATCACCCTGTATCTTACTTTAGAATGTGCGTGCGCTTGTTAATAGAATTAAATGAAAATACTCACTTTAAAAACAATAACCGTAAAGGCGTAAAACTCTCAGATTTTGACATGAATTCTAATTTCTCCCTGCATAGTCCTTCCTTGATCAGTTTAGCTTTAATTGTTATTAGAACTTACAATAGGGGTCTTGAAATTTGCGAAACCTCGAAGACCCTAAAAATAATAGTAACTTTACTAAACTTTTATTTCCGCGTATAATTCCTTTTGTTTTATTATCAAAATACTTATAACAAATGATAATATTTAACAGGTGTGTCCGGCTTGCAAAATAAAATTGTGCAATCCACACATAATATTTCCTGCCTATGATAACAACTGGACTGAAGTTATGACTACGCTATCTACAAACACACATTCTCGATCTAGGTTTATGTTTATTTTAGTTTTAGTTACGAACACGAACAGTTTATACTTATATAAGTCTCATTATAACTAGCGGTCATCACCACCATTATGTTCAGAAACTGGGCACGGGTCTTAGAAAGAGTAGAAATATACGTTTTTTTAAATAAATAAATAAACATTGCTGGTCATTTTATAAAGCAACATCTAGCCCCGTGGTAAGCCTGAAGCTTATGTTACGGGTGCTAGATATCTGATGACCACGCTTGCCATTGTTAGAAAATACCTAGTTTTTAGTTTTGTTTAACATTGTTAGAAAATAGTTTTTAGTTTTATATTATGTTATCTGTACTAGTTTTAAGTTAATTAATCACTTATGGTATTGTAATATGACCGGCATGAACTTTTAGTTCAAAGGTCAATAAAAACTGAATAAAAAAAAAAAAGTGCGTGTTGGTGAATAATCTTTTAAAAGTTCTCAGAATATGCCGGTTTCCTCACGATGTTTGCCTACACCTTTAGAGCACGTGTTTTTAAGGCACACATAATTTTTCAAGAACAAAAATCAGAGGTGCGCTTCGGGGTATGAACCCACGATCTTCCGAATTAAAGTCAACTGTGCTCCCACATAGCCAACACGGCTCTAACATGCTGCAAAGCTATGTAGTTTTCCAATTATTTGTAGATGTACCTGACCAGGCATTTATTACCTACATTATTTTGAGACTGCGTATGATTAAACAAACAAACTGGAATCGTCGGAATCCATGTAAACATTGGTATCGTATGCGAAATACACAAATTAGATACTCGTGTCAATGGAATGTGTAAAATTGTGTAAAATCTGACAGGAAAGACTATTCGAAACACAAGGAGAGGATTTATATAAGAAATTAATTAATTAATTATTAATTCTACTTACTTAAGAAAATTAAAAAAAAAATTTTTAGTTAGTTTTAGGTCTTAGTGAATAGACTGTTTATATATATATACAAATAAAAATCTATGTAAATATATCGAAGTTTACGATATGTATTTCAAAGTATCTCGGAAAATGGAACATGCAAGGAAACTCCAATCAACACGATCTTGGCAGCTTATTAAAGCGGATTTATTACAATTTCCGACGTACGAATTTCTGAAATCAATCCCAATTTTGCCATGACGTCACATACAAACACTAGTCATCATTACCACAGAACAATTGCTAGTTACTACTGCCGTCTAGCTATATTTACATGGATAGACGCGGTATAAATAGTCGCGCGCGCCGTACGTCGACCACGCCAAATCGGGACACGACGTCGACGAGACGAGCTAAAACTCGTAAACTTACGGCATTTGCCATTATCTGCCCTTATAAAATAGTAGTCTTAGTAAAATTATTGACAAAATGTTAAGAAAAACTTATTTAAGTAATTAGTATCTATATTTATATCGTTCCATCACTGTGTTCCAGCATAAGCACCGGAAGGATGTCCTGAAAACTACGTTAATTATATACTACTTTTTTGGTTCTTGGTTATTTTAAAATAAAATATTGCTTAAATTTAAGGGAATTCATTAAACCCGTTACTCCGAAACTATCCGATGTGATCAACTTGTATTTCACAGAATTATAGGTGTATTCTAATTTATATACTTAACCTACGATAAGAGCTAGTTTGCCTTAATTACAGGTCTAAGACAGAATCGTAAATTTATTCACAAAAGTGTATGACATCGAATGTTTCTCAATCTCAACATGTATTCTACTGAAAATTCGCAAATCTCTAATTATACTACACATTAGCTATACTTATTACCTTGGCGATTCATAGAATGTTCACCCCACAGATACCCAGATATCCTAAAATGATGTAAAGTTCAAGAACCCGACACTTACAAGCTAATTGCTCATTAGAAGCTCGCTAATTGGTATTGTGGTGTTGATGCTGAGAAGCTAGTCAGGAATAGATGCTTTAATCAGAACAATTATCAGTGTCTGTATTTACCTTCCTGTTAATTATTCAGACACAGTATAATTGTTGTAACTTAATCCCGTTAAGAAAATTTCAGGTTTCTGGTGGCTCCATACCTACTTTTTGGGCGGTTACTCCATACTTTTCAATATTTTTAATTGGCTTTGATATTTAATTTTTTTTCATGTTTTATTTTATTTAAACTATGATAGTGTTAAAAGTTAACTAGAAGTGTTAAAAGATCTTAATAACCTACCACAAAAAAAGAGTTCAGAATTGGAAAAACCTCGTATTTTCACGGGAAGATCTAATTTGCCTGGAAAAATCACACAGAACGCCTAGACTGTGATAAACACGTTTAAAACGAGGGCCTTGTAAACGCCCAAATGACTTTTAATTAAAAACGAAACCTCGCTAAACCTTTGTAGGTAATAAAGTCCCTCATCACAGTTTTAGTGCCTGAATATAAACCTACTCGAGTGATATACCTACGCGCGCCGTGCCGAGCGGGGAACCTTGTTGGCTAAGTGGAAGCACACTCGAGTTTCATTCGGAATGTCGTGGGTTCTAACACCGCAACGAACCTCTGAAAAAATTATATGTGCTTTGAAAAATACGTTATATCTAACAGGATCTTAAATCTATCTAATGAGAACAAACATCGTGAGGAAAGGGGCATGTCCGGAAATCATGTCTCCAGTGAGTAGGTACTTTTCCTTATTCTAGTTTCCTGGAAGGATGCCAATGTCAAAATGTTGGATGGATATCCAGCCAACTTATCAAATTCGACCGGACATAAAAACACTTACGAATACCTTTTACTAAAATTGATTCGAATCCTCAAAGGAATACAAAGTTATCCGATTGGTTGTTGTTTTATTATTATTTACTTGACCGAAGTTTAATATCGATTACTAAGGTATTTCGAATTTAAGTATATTTTTTAGTGCCGACACTCGAGTTTAAATCAGGATTATCTCTAAAACCTTTTAGCTCTAATTGGCTTAAGCTATCCTTGATAAGTTGCCAGCATGAGGATTTTTAATTCAATTATTTTACCCTCCGCAATAAGCTTCTCTTATATCAAATTAATTTTGTTTCTACCCAAATTCATCTCAACAAGGCATCTAACTTTTCTCATAGTGAGACTCGAATACGAGGATTTATGTAGATAACGTAACAAACATTAATTTCACAATTTAATTCGAGATCTAAACGATTTTTCCTAGAAATTATATTGACGCATGAAGCATAATTTCGTTGAAAGACTGAAATTGTTTCTTAAAGTTCTGAATCGTCCTGAAAATATTCCCTCTCTTTTATTTGGCTCCGCTATCTCTTTCGTACCCGTTAAATTGCCTATAGCAATGAGCGTTACCGTATGTTTTGGTTTGAGGTACTTTCAGGCCAGCTGAAGCCACGCGTTGCCATGGTAACCATTGATCGCGCGCCATCTTGGCTGCAGTCGTCTGGACGATTATACAGGCTTTCAATGTCTATAGTTTCTAGGCTTTTTGTGTTAGACCCCCCGCTAACTACAGACTTTCTATCGGCCGATAGTTTGGTCGGGTTGGGCGGTTAGTACGTTTTTCGACCGATACCAAATCGTGTAGTATGCAGACTTGCATACATCTTCATACTGATTATAAGCCCGACCAAACTATCGGCCGATAGAAAGTCTGTAGTTTGCGAGGGGTCTTAGAAGAATACTCATTAAGTATATCTGTGATAATTAAGTAAAGTGGCCCCTAATTTACCATAAACATCTCATCCACAATAGTGTCTAAACTTTCCATTTGACCCAAAATGCAATTAGGTAGTATTCGTTTGTTATTGGTCTAAGTAAGTTCTTGCTGGTAGCAAGGACTTCGGATTTCCAGCCAAAACTTAAATAATGAGTTTTGTTGGGAGGGAGGAAATCTAGTTTAGGTATATAAATACAAAACTATGACAGATCAAAAAGACATTAATATCACAAGAAAAGATTTGAGACCAATATTTTCAGCAATAAGATTTTTACAAACATTCCTGAAAAGGTCAGACCTCCACAAATCAATGCGGGATCAAGTGAATTTCTTCCACCCTACGTGATTTACTTGGCAATTGAATTTTATCTCGTCTGCCATCCATTTTAAGCTACAAACGATTATCGATTTGACCTTTGAAATGGAACTTTTTAAACTATCATGGTTTTAACAATATTAAAACACGAAGCGGGTCACATGACACATTCCACGATTTAAATATGGCACTTGTAACAGTAGATACCGAAATATCGTGTAACTCAAAAACATTTAAACCATCGTATGTATGTTACCCGTTTCGGGTTCTAACTTTGAAATGGATTTTCTAAGACTTCGAAAACCTATGAAACTAGTTTTATTTCTTTACTCGTAGATTCCAGTCCTCTAATGTTTGCGTTTATTTGGGTTGTATGAACTCTTTCAATTACAAGTTCTTCATAGGGGTATAGACTAATCTAATCTACAGACAACTTAGTTGGCTTCTAACTTGAATAAGGGCTCACAAGCGATAAGGTTGTTGAAAACACGCTTAACATGTTTTTTTTATATAAAGCAACATAAAACCTATGTATAGATACAATATGTATTAAGTTTTAAAGGTAAGCCCACTTGGGTTCATCTATAAAGCGCTCGTGCCAGATTATCGCCTACTATAAGTTAACTACCTACAAGAGGTCAAACTATTTTAGATATACTTAGATATCAGACGTGCAAACAAACTATACAAATGGTTTATATTCATGCCCTTGCAGTAGAAAGCTGACCTAACGGAGACCACACAAGCACTCACGGTCCATGAATATCAATAGAGTCCTTAATCACTTTTGTTTAATTACGAACGACCGTGTATGCCCACACTCTCATTTGAATTCTGCGAAAACCTTGCTTCATTTAATGCATATTTTACTTCCTGAGTGATAAATGCTTTATAATCGCTAGGTTATATTAATTCGCAAATATTATATGAAATAGAAATGAAAATTTGAAAAGTTTACAACAGACAGGCACACCGCTAGCGGTCGAAAGAGTCAACGGATTCAAGTCTCTTCTACCGTTTGGTGGATGAGACTTATGGAGATTATAGAGTAGAAACTCTACTATTTGATAATAAGGAAACCGTGTTTTACAGGAATTTCTCATAAAATTAATGTTTTCAAGGTAAAAAGGCCTTATTAAATAGGTAAAGGCTTTTTAACCCAGGAAACATAGATTTATAAACAATATGTTTGTATTGATAAAACATTGAATTATAATTTTCATAATTATTATTAGTAAAGAGGCCTCTTACCGGAAATCGAGAAATTTTTTATTATTAGACATTTTACGAAATATTTCGATATTTTCTTCAAGAATCCGAATTTTCAACCGACATAGGTTTTTTTTTTTTCCAAATCTGTTTCCCAGTGCTCATTTTAATACCAAGACATAGTACTAAGGAAAGAACGTGTTGTGGCGACCCCACATAATGAGATTAGTTATGTTTGTTGTTCTGTACATTGTTTTTTATTTGTAGGTACACCTAAAAGTTATTAGTCTATTCTAATGAGGGAAAACGGCAAGAGGGTGATGATAACATACTCTAAAAGTTTCAGGTATACGACAGTAGTTTGTCTGTGTATATTTACATATAATATCGTCAATCTATCTTGGATCTGGTTGAATCAATACATTCCTATTTATGTTCCGTCTAAGTTTAACCAGAATCGGGGTCTGGAACCTCGAGTGCAACGCCCTCAGCTTATCACAGCGAGATAAGAATAGAGATTACGAATATCATCTCTATTGACATAATGATAGTGGTCACATCCGTGTGAGATATAAAGGATACAATAGAGTTTCTGTCAGGTACTATACAATACTAGGTTTAACCTTTGACCATCTCGTGATAAAATGGATTTTCCCGCGGAAATAGGTGATTATCCGTGGTGTAAAGTGTACAAGTTATATTCTAGAATCTCTTATAAAGAGATTCTTGTTTCAAGTGTAACATCCGAGCCAAATTATGCATTGTTTTTTGTATTCGGACAAAATTAAATGTGTTTTAACGATCAGCAGATATTACATCTTGTCTATTTTAAAATATTGATGCGATGTTATTGTTCAATCATACAAAATCTAACATTTTATTGTATACTTACTTGTTAGGTTAGTGCGGAGGTGTGTCGCCTACCGTCAAACCTTTAAGAAGCTTATCCAAAACAATTCATAGGTCTTGTTTTGTCTACAACTCATAGGCCACAGAAGCCTTGAACACGACCAGACTAGCCAAATTACCAGGTACGTAATAAGGTAATCAAATATGAATTACCCATGACCTTTCACCGTCGTAATTCGGAAGCTATTTCTATTTACCTACTGCGCTGGCTAATTACAGTTTAATCTGACAGGACAGCTGGCTTACCGAGTCAGCAGCGTAATGAATCATCGCAGAGATGAATTAAGGGTACTTAATTGAAAATAAATCCAACGAATAATCAATAAATGATAAGTACGAATCTGAGTTTTATTTTTCTGATTTCCTCAGTATTCTTAGAATCTCAGATGTTCGCAATTAAAATAATGAATTTACTAACTATGCATTTTCATTGAATAAAAACACGAAATATGTGGAAATATACCTACTATACTTATGGATGATATTCGTCAGATATTCACGCATACATTGCACTTGTATTAATTTTTTTTAACATATGTGCAAAACCTAATAACGCGGGCTAAGCTAAGCCGTGATGGCAAAGCTAGTACCAATGGAATATATTAGATGCATCTAATGCGAGGATTTTACTCTAAAAACTATAACATGTAAATTTTACTTGTTTATAAGTAATATCCTCATATTGAGTTTTAATTATTTTTTTACATAACAGATAAGAATGTTAACCAAAAAATATAACAATATTTAAACATGAAACGGGTACCATGATTTAAAGTGTTTGCCTTTACTGCAGCCCAGCCCTGTCCGGCGTGAAATGAATGGGTTGCGTAACCGAACAGCTGACTGGACCTTAGCGGTAGGGGTCGACCTCTTTCGTTTTACGCTGATTGTGCCCGTTCCATTTCACTTGACATGTGTTTGTTACATACTTTAAGCCTCGAGCAGACCGGATGCGTATACGTACACGTAAGCGTAGACGTGCACGTACCACTGAGTTGTAATGTATAGGAATGTATGAAACAGGACACACCGCTTGCGTAACGTGACGTGCGCGTGCAGTGTGTCCTGTCTCATACATTCCTATACATTACAACTCAGTGGTACGTGCACGTCTTACGTGTACGTATACGCATCCGGTCTGCTCGAGGCTTTATCAATATTCACAGGTTGGTATTCGAGTAAGATAAGTTGGCAATTTACAGTGCTGAAACCATCAAAGTAGCATTACTTGTGAGGTTAAGAGTCGATTTCTGTCACAAGAAAAAAAAAATGCTTTTACTCTAGTTGGGCTAAGATTGAAAATTTTGTTGGCTCAGTTAGTGTTTGGCTTATGTTAGCGACTTAAAAGCAATATATTTTAAGTTTTTCTGAAACACAAGTAAACCTGCTTATAAATTTAAATAAAACATCCAACGTAAATAAGTCTACCTTGTTGGAAATAGGCACAATATTTTTTTAACAGTCTATTAAAACACCCTCTTCCCTCTTTTTATATCGAGTGTCAAAAGCGATCACAATTATCATAATTGATGTTGATAATCTACACATTCATTCTCAAATATTCCGTCCGATTTATCGTCATAAAGTAACTCAAGAAACCCTCCCGGAAATGAGTTTCCGTTGCCACCATAACCATGATAGTCAAATAAATATAGATAGTTACCTACACCCCAGATTTTGATCACATTTACGTTTTGTTCTGCTATTTTAGTAATGCTGTTTATATTTATTATGTTTTAGCTGTTTTAACGTACGAGAACCTCTCATTTTCAGTTTTTATTAATTACTCTTTTAAAATACTTTTACCATTAATTTGTAATCAAAATCAAATTCATATCCTTATCAGAATCTAATAAGCCGGTCATTGTCCAACGAACTCTCTAAGTTTACGAAACCACCTACACCGATTGTATTCTCTACATAAAAACCATTTTTGGCATCACTCCATATTTGTTTACTGCTACTGGCACTTTGGAAAATTGTGTTGTGTAGTGCTTCTCAATAAACTCCTACAAAAGGGTTTATTTATATGTTTATGTACTTTTGATAATATTATGTTTATCTTAATATCCCAAAAAGTTTACTAAATAAATGTATAAACGATTTTATTATAGATTACGATGTTATGGAACGTTGATTTTTCAACTCTTACCCATCATTACTCATTTTAAATTTTCTCACCTGAAACAAAAACATTAAATTAATTTGAATGAAGAGCTATAAATTACGCCTACGTGCTGTTACTAATTTAGTTAAATTAATAAAAACAATTTGTGAGGGTAATAACCCAAGTAAAAAAGTAACTAAGTTAATTAATTCACCAGCACCTAAATCATGAAACTTTGATAAGAAATTCGTTCGACTTGGCATTTTCACGATATTTTTCTGGCGAAAGAAGCAGGTGTCTCAGCGGTATTACTGCCTACCTTACATCATCATAATCAAACAATTTAATCAATTATGTAATAGATTTCTACACATCGATAAGCATAGGTATGCAATACTGTAACAATCAGATATATTAAGTTAATTTATATCCGTGAAAAATTGTTCGTTATGGATTGTCTAGGGAGAGGGACATCAGTGTTTCTGTGTCTAGTTCTCAATGTAAGTTGACAATTTATTACATCTATTAATCAAGTCTAGATTCACTAGTACTTATAAGATTTAATTCTTGTTACAGATTGGCTTGATATTGTGCCAGAATGTAGGCCAACATGGATCCGTATCGCCTCCGGGTATTATACATAGTAATTATGGTACCAATCCCAGTATTGCAAAACAGCAACAGCCAGACAATATAAATACCTATAATTCGAATGTACCAGGACAAATTAGAAAAATAGAGCGCCAGAGGTTACCAATCCAAGAAAACCAGAACCCTACCTCTAACCAGCATGCTCCACAATCTCTAGATACATCTTCCAAGTTGTTGCCGCCAAATATACATCATGCTGCACCTATAAACAACGGAGCTGGTTATTCTCAAGCCCTGTTTAATCCAAGTCCAGAAACACAAACAACATCAGAAATTTTACAAAATCCAAAGAATGATACATTTCAAGGACTTTCTGTAACATTCTCACAAGATAATTTGTCTGAACCGTCTCCTCTAGCACCTTTAATAAATCCATCGCATTTTACTTCAAGACCTACAGACTCCAATAATGATTACCTATGCCCACATACTTCATCTATTGGATCACAAATGGATTTTTCCATACCATCGCTACGCAAGTATTTTACACCACTAATGCCTTTTCCTAATCATGTGTTATCATCAAATAGTCCCGAAATCCTACCGTCATCTGTTTCGGCAGAAAATCTTAATAATCAAGTTTCCGCAGATTCAATTCAACAATATACATCGGAAACGAACACCCCAATGAGTGCGATTTTAAATGTTGAACCAGAGCTAAAATTGTCTAGTTCTCCAGTGAAAAGTTTGCAACAGAACCCATCCTATGAAGTGCAACAGGAATCTCTACTTGGCCCTACTATTCCACCATGCATTGATCCTATTAACGAAGCTTCATCAGCTTTACCAAATGATCAATCAAAAGTTACAAGATCTCTTGGCTCTAATATTCAATCGTTATATTTGAATCCTTCGTGTGAATCGTGTGGTTTTCCAATCAACACATGCCCTTGCTCATTCAATGATGATCCAGGTTTAAGGGTAACTTGTTCATCGAACTCACTGGTACAAAGTCAATGTTCACAATGTGCTAATTGTGATCCATCTGAATCATTTAACTCAGGGTGCTCTTCATTGTCGAATGAAAACTGTTTAGTTCCTGCTCCAACATTAACACAGCCTTGCTGTGGGCCTCAACCTCAAAGTTGCTGTCAACCTAGTGTTAATTTACTATCATTGGAAAATCTACTGCCTGTACTTTTCCAATCAACATGTGGCTCCTCGACCATTCCATGTCCATGCCCTTCGTCTTTCCCCGTGAGCTCGCCATGTTTAGATGCTCCATGTCAGGCGCCTCAACCGATCAATGTACAAATCCATATTCCACCATTGAACATTCCACCTCCTTGTATTACAATAATCAATAGTCAACCAGAGGCACCGGTATCTGACTCTGGTGGGTTCGATACGCCCATAATATTAAATAAGAGACGAAGGAATAATTCTTGGCTTCCATTGATTTTGATTTGGCTTTTCTCATGCGGTGGGTTCGGAGGGTATGGTGATAATAATAGTGGACCTATTCCAGTCCCTTATCCTATACCCATTCCTATTTGAACATGATTCAGCATTGTATAAAGCATACTAGCTATTCTTAAACATTTATCAATTTGACTGAGTAGGTACAATATTTTCAGTTAAATTGTTTAATTAATTCATAATATTTATTTTACTGTAATTGTTAATAAAATATTAATACAAATGTTTTGTTTCCTTATTTAAAAAGTGTTTCATTTTAATGTAAACAGAAAAGGTTTATGAAAAAATAATAAATTTAATTTGTGGGTTGGTGATAATTTTGTAATTTTCATTTGTATGAACTATTGTGTCAGCTTTTAGTAGGTATAACACAGTTTTAAAGCAATACCTAGTGCTAACTTGATGATTCATCTGTATCACGATTTAACATCTAATTTATGGCATGTTTTGATAACAAACCTATTATGTAAGCAGTTGTGTATGCAAATATAATAATGAAAAATACAAAATGTCGCTAAAAAGTAATATTTCATCTGCACACGCTTACGCCGTCGTTATAATGTATGTGCATATTTTCATAACAAATAAATCATGAGTGACATCTTGATAACGATAGATTTCATAATATGATACAAGATAAGATATAACCGCTATAAATATTATAAAACGTGCAAAGAAATACGCATTCGCCTTTTTTATAGATTCAGCTCTGACTCACTCATTCAAATGAAGAGATAATATCTGTCCTACGTCATGAAAATATCGCTGATCGTCTATGTTGTAGGAGTTATATATTTCTGTAGTATTTACGTAAGTACATTTTTAATACTCGTATTATCCAAGCAGAATTTAATAGAATGAAAGTTTGTTTTAATTAAATGTTTGTAAGTAAACAAAACTTGTTTATATTTCAAAACTAAACGCCAATTATTATGCAATGTTGTATTCCAATACCAAAATTAGAAGAACTATTTAAAAATTGAAATACTAATAAATATTGAGATCACAACATTCTTATATCTGATTCTGATAACTAAATATAATCTGCTTATGAATAAAGAATCTTGATTCTATCTGCTTATTACAATTAATCTAGTAGGTAAAGCATGTTTAAATTATATGTGCTAGGGCTATCATAGCATAAAAATAGAAGCCCTTATTAGTATAGTTGTTAATTTATTTTTTACTTCTTTCACAGGACACAGTGTCAGGTCAAGCGTTTTCGTCCGGATACCGCGGCGGTCCCATTACTCTCTCTGACGACAGAGACGATGATAACCTTGGCATCATACTGCTCATTCTCCTCCTAGCCACCAGGCGTGGTTGCGGCGGTTGCGGTGGTGGCGGGAACAGAATCGTCCCCATTCCATACCCCATTCCGTTCCCCATAGGCTCTGGAAGACGCCGTCGCAAACGAAAGGATGATAGTGATGTGGCTCCGATACTTGTCTATGGAGGTGATTTATTGACCCCAGAAAAAGGAATCGGTGATTCTAGTCACCCAGGTATCTCGAAAAATATTGCTATTTCGGGATATGTAGGTAAACATGGATAATGATGTATACCTACATCAACTACATATAGTTTAAGATTAATTTATTCTTTATTTATAATAAAATGTTTTTAGTTATGCCTTTGTTTATTTTGGTTTAGTTCTGGTAAATCCCTGAATTTAGAATTAATTATAATATAACGGATCAAGTCTATGTCTTGTCTATGTCCCACGTAGTAGAACATTTAAAAGTCAGCAAGTTTGTCGAAACGCATTTTTAATGACAACAGTTAATTGCGTCTTAGTTAGTTTTAATGTAATTTCTTATCTCTCAGATAATATTAATCATACTTGTATATACTATGTTTTGGATAGCCTACTTGAGGATATCCAAAACCTTACTATTTACCCAAAGAGAGCCCGTTATATATAGGTATTAAGTAGCAGTAGCAGCCCTATAACTCTAATACAAAGTGTGCCAACCTTGAACTCCAGAACAACAACTCTCTTACGATAAATTCCAGTTAAAAACAGATGGTATTTGGTACTTATCTACTTTTGCGAAGTTAAACATTTTCATATTATAGGTACCTAATCTCTATATATAACAATGAATCCCTATTTCTCATATACATGTCACACGATCACGAGTTATTTTATAGGTCACACCATCACGAGTGAACGTCTGGGCCGATTTAGGTACTATTGGTTTCAAAATAGTCCTAGTAACCCATTGAAGGTTTAAATGGTGAAAAAACATGGGAATAAAGCGGGAGAAGCCGCGGGCGAATCAGCCAGTCTTAAATAAAAACTCCACTAGAAATTATATCTTAACATACGTACTCGTAGAGACGTGGTCACCGGGGACAACGGGAAGGAACCGAAGTAACGATATAATTTCTAGAGGCGTAACGTTTTAACGGTTAACATACAAGATTTAAATGTGTTCGGGTCTCCCGATATTCAAGGAAAGTCAATTTCAAGAACAGCTGGGCCGATTTAGGTAATTTTGGTTTTAAAATAGCCGTAGCAGCCCAGGGAACTTTTAAAAGGTGATAAAACATGAAAATAAAGGGGGCGAAGCCGCTGGCAAGTCAGATAGCTTGTACATAATATGATGGTATGGTTTTAGGTCCAGATATATCCCGCAATTAAATCATGTGGAAATTTAAATAGATACCTTATGCAAAGTCACTTACTACAGGGTGAAAAAGAAGATTGGTTATTAAAATAAATTGGCATTGTTTAACTTTACTTTCCAAAGCCCACAATTGAATAAAACGGAACCATTCAATTTAATAATGCAAAATAAGCTTTCGCAACCATAAGTTAACGTAATTTTTATCTTGTTATCTATGACAAGATATAATTATCTTTATTCATCAGTTGTTTCCAATAAGCGTGCTCAGATAACCAAAACACGAGATAACAGAAATGTACAGTAAGATATCGATTGCGTCCGATCTTCAAATGTGATAAAGCTTTCTTTATAAGAGAGAACCCTCGTCATTTATCGAGTTTTCATCATGATTGGAATCGCTCCTTACGGGATAGTTATTTTATTAATTCTACAGGTAATGTTTTCTCAACTTATTTTAATTGTTGTTAAATATTAAATTGTTTTTGTAGGTGATAGAAATGGTAATGGGGACAGCCTTTACTTTAACGCAGAAACCGTGATAGTGCTTGCGAATTTATTATAGTTCATGTATTTTCTTGTTATATGTACATTCTTGTACAAAATATTTTACCAATTGACAAGAAAGATAGGAAGCAGAATATTATTTTACATTCTTGAATTTCTTTGTTTACAGAATGCATCCGCCCAACAAGTCACAAGCAGTGCAGGCCAGTCAACGAGACCTGCAGTAAATTACAACCCACAAACAGGCCAACAAATAAATTGGCAACCGTCAAACGCGCAGTCAACCTGCGTTTCACAAAGCACAGGAAATTCACAAGCAAATGCCGCGCCAGACATGTTCTCTTCTCTTCAAAACGTCAAGTTTTCCTTTCAACCAGTAGAACCACCCTGCTACGATCAATCGTCCACAAATATCAAGTATCAAGAAGCAAAGCCGTCGTTTTCATTCCAGTATATTCCAGGACCCGCACCAAACCAACTCACCAGTTCACCGCAGCAATATGTTCAAAGCCAAGCTTCTCAGGCTGTGCCACCGCCTTTGTACTTATTGCAGAATCCTATCCCCACAGCACCAGTTCCGCAGAGTAATCCAAGCCAGATACCCATTATCTTAACCATGGTTCCGCAAACTACAGCCCAATCGACTTACACACCGCAAGGAAAAAGTTCAAGTAACCAGCCGAAGAAAACAGCCCCGCTACAAGGCAACACGTCTGAGAATCCTATGGCAATGCTGATGTCACAACTTTCGGGTAGCGATAATCCTGACATGTCTTCGTTGCTACCGATGCTCATGAACACCAAGCAGGAAAAGGGTGGCGGTGGTATGAAAGCCTTACTTCCCTTGATATTCAATCTCCTCAACAACGATAGAGGTTGTTGCACGTGTCCAAACTGTGGGTGTGCTTTGAACGACCCGAGTGTATTTGGTGGATATTCCAATCTAAAGAACTACAGTCAAGGTAAAACTGTAGTTACAGATGATTCTGGTGAAGTGATCAGAGTACCAAAGAAAGTCAAGGTTACAGAAGTGAGTGAAGAAGTTATTGAAGACGACGAAGATGATGACGAATATGAAGACGATGAAGAGTGAATGGGAGAAAAATTTAGATAATTATTTATACTTCTAGGTTTAAATAAAGGTTTAAGTAAATGTGTGGTATTTATTAACTAACCTCGCCTGAATTTATTTAGGACTGTTTATTATTATTGTAGAGTCGAGTTAGTTTATTTTTGCTATACAATTTTTCAAAATATTTTTGGTTTAGCGTTGTATAAAAATCAATCCCACTTTTTGATCTATTTAATAACCTATGAACAGAATATGGGTCGATTTAAATGTTTTTGGTTTTTAATAGTCCACGGAAGATTTAAAAGATGAGAGGTTTTAAAGGGGACACGCGGGTCAGCTTGTATACCTAATAATGTTTTAAACAAAAACTAAACATGTATTAAACAAAAACGAATTTTTAATCATCTTAAGATTTAAAATATCATACTTCTATGATAGATATTGATTATTTAAGAGCTAGACAGAGGGGAGTGAAAGGGAAAAAGGTCATTGATCACCAGTGGGACAGACAGGTATAAATCAGTTATGTAATAATAATATTTATTAATATAAAATGTACTCGTATCTACTAGTTATATATACACATAAATAACTACAATGTAACTAACAGAATATAATTAATAATAACTCCGCGTATACATATGTATACGTTAAGCTACGTTATGATGTAGTTGTCTACTACATTATTACATGTCATTTACGTTGCTGAAATAGACTACATTGAACCACCTAACGCGAGGGATTTGGAAATGGACAACGATTTTGAAAAAGAACCGCCATGATCATGACCACGACCAGAGCCACCGGCATAGCTGCTAGCGAACGCGCCATACGGATATATGGGATATATGTAACCGTAGTTTCCACAATTGCCACCACCGCAACCACATCCCCCTTGTTGGCCACCACCGCAACCACAGCCCCCTTGTTGGCCACCACCGCAACCACCTCGGCCACCGCAAGGCGATGCCAGGATTGACTAAAATGTAAAATATTCGTTCATTAGTATTGGTGACAATTCTAAAAAAGTATTAATAAAAATTTATTTATTTGACATAAAAGTACAGAAAAAGAAAATCCGACAAGGGAGTTTATCATTACCTACATATTACGAGATAGGAGCTCGATGAAAGATAAATTGAAAGCATAGACGTACCAAACCAAAAACAATTGAACTAGGATTATGTTACCAAACCTGAAGTCGGAATGTTAGATATCAAATCTATTATTATTAATACATAAGTCCAATTAGATTGGCCACCAATCTTTATTGTAGGTACCTAAGACATTATTATTATACATACGAATTAAAATTGTAGGTAATATTTTGTTTTAATTAAAAAATATCAAAAAACATTACTTACATGAATAAGAACTATGAAAACGAAAGCCAAAATTATATTATTTGAAGCCATGCTGAATTTATGTAATATCCAAGTGAAGTATGTTAATATAACGAAAAACCTTTATTTTTATACCATTCGTTATCGATTATGCATTGTTATAAATCCTTTATGAAGGATTGATGACAGAGTCTAATGATGAATAAATGATAGATAACAGGAGATAAGTTCAAGCACAAATCGTCATTGATGACAGCAGAATGTTGTTGTATTATGCTTAAGGTTTCATCACCTATATACAACTTCTGACATGATTTGCGTCATTAACTCATCATTCATCCATCCTTAATCTATCACAAAGAATAATAAATATAATAATATAATTAACAATACACGGACGATAACAAGAAGTATAAAACATGGTTATGTAGTATATAAATATACTTCACTAAAGTTTTTGATAAACTCAACATGGCATATTTATCAAAGGCGCTGGGATTTTCCGGTTACCTTGGGGGTTATTAGATTGGTTGCGCTTTGAAAATACATCAAAAACACATCGTGAGGAAACAGGAATGTTCTGAGAACTTTGAAAAGTTTGAAGAACATGTGACATTCACCAACCCTCAATGCTAAGTCTCTCTCGTCAAGAGAGAAATCCCTATAATTTTCCAGCTATGGTAACGTAAATAGGGGTGATGATGATGATGAGGATTGGATATGTGTTCTTGATTAATTATTTATATACCTAAATTAAGAAATTGTTTATTGTTGTTATATGTTATATTTTGAAACGACAAAATGCTAAATGCATTATGGCGCGGGAAATGTTTAGGTAAGTTAATTTACTGTTACATATATATTGATATAAAAGACGTGTTTAAGTGATATTATAAAGATTACTGAAATAAATGGTTAAAATGATTTAATATTAGAGTCGTCAACCAATAACGATGACAACCAAGAAATATACAACTAATGAATTTCGTAATACAAATACATAATATCTTTGACATAATACGATACTGGAAAGATTTCGAAGAGATTTGAGAATGCGTTATCTTATTATTGCATCAATAAACTCGTGAGATTGATATAAAAACAATTCGATTTGTAAGATATCAGATAATTGTATTATGGCTTCAAAACTGCTGTGGATATGTCTCCTGCTTCTTGGAACATTCAATGTAAGAATAATTTTCCTTATTATGTACTAATTAATCGTTCGAATACGTGGAGACGTGTTGGCCAAGAATAAAAATATGGAGGTGCGCGGCGGGGTTTGAACCTTTTGGAATGAAAATCGAGTGTGCTCCTACTTAGCTAACACTGCTCCTAACGACACGAGAACCACGTGATAGGCACCTTTCTTTGGCCGGCACCATACGTCATGTGAATACTATATATAGTACTATTTATTTTTCAGTGCGGTTATGGACAAAACTATGGAGGCCAGCAGCCGATCATCATAAGGTCTAACAATGATGACAACAATGAGATATGGCCGCTGCTGTTCATTTTGTTGGCTTGCCGGGGAGGATTCGGTGGCTGCGGTGGTGGTTTCGGTGGCGGTTGCGGTGGTGGATTCGGAGGCGGTGGCGGTGGTGGATTCGGCGGTGGCTGTGGTGGTGGTGGCGGAAACATCATTCCTATCCCGTACCCCATACCGATTCCGTGCCAATGAGTTGTGATAACAAATCCGATTATAAAACTTGATTGTTTGAAAGTAGCTTGATATTGTGGATTCGCTAAGGATTGTGATTTTAAATGATACGTAAAATGTATGTGTAATGTTACCATGCGAATCAAAATTAAAGTGTTTATCAAATAATAATCAAATATTTTTTAGTTTGTATAATTTATAAATGTAATGTAAATTATATCTGTAAATAAATTGTTGGTCCTTATATGCGGAAAGCTAGTTATGAATAAATAGTTACTGTACCTATACAATATATACGGTATAAATATAAATGTATTAATTGGTTTTATCATTACACACAGTCAAGTGGTACCTGTAGCGCTACACTGGACATTGAAAACTACCAAACCCAACCTAAATTACGAAGGTATGTCGTAACAAAATACTCGATAATATGCTACATGAAATGTCCTTCAATTTAGATATTTTTATTTCGAAATATTTGGTTATTATCGTTATTAAATTACGTGTCATCGTTTCAAAATACCACGATGTCCCGTCTGGTGTGTTTTGAAACATGTATTGTAGGTATAAAAGGGCTGTTTTAGGTGAAACTCGGTCAATAGGTGAATACCCCAAAATGGGCAGCCGAAAGTTGGTTGTCTTCGCAGTATTGCAGCTTATGCTACAGGTGAGTTCAAATAATCTCTACTTTGTCTTATAGGTAGTTTTACTGCTGAAAATTTATACAAAATAACAGAATAAACTTCATCATTAAAGAATAGTACTTGACTTAGGTAGTTTAATAGATTAAAAGTCATGGTTTTATGAAGATTTTTTTCTTTTCAGAGCTGCTCCGTTCTGGGCCAACAAGGCGGCTGTAACGCCATTCAAGTGGCCCCATGCAGTCCGTGCGTACAATCATGCGGCTCTCCATGCGCGCAGTTCATGATTCCCGCAGTCATCAAACCCGTGGTCCAGGACTGCGGCCCTTCGTACGCACCTCCTCCGCCTCCCCAAGACTTCGGGGGTTACGGAGGCTACCCTCCAATAATATATGATGATGGAGATAATGATTTTGGCTCACACTGGCTGTACTGGCTTATATTGCTGCTGAGCAGGAGGTGGGGTGGCTGCGGCGGCTACGGTGGTGGATGCGGCGGTGGAGGCGGTTATGGTGGTGGTTGCGGCGGTGGAGGCGGTTACGGCGGTGGTTGCGGCGGTGGTTGCGGCGGTGGTGGTGGATGCGGCGGTGGTGGCGGTTACGGTGGTGGTTGCGGCGGTGGTTGCGGCGGTGGTGGTGGTGGTTGTGGTTGCGGCGGTGGTGGCGGCTACGGCAGTGGTGGTTACGGCGGTTGCGGAGGCTACTTGCCGTACCCCGTGCCATATTTCGGTTCTGGCTATGGCTTCGAAGATGACTGTGGCTGTTATGACCCGAATACGCCGACTATTAACTTGATCGTGAGGACTGATGACTCTTGCAGCTGCGGCGGTGGTGGTGGCGGTGGCGGCGGCGGTGGCGGTCTTTCGATCTCTAAGTCTCTCTCTGCTACTGGTGGGCACTAACCTTCATTAAACTGATTTCCGTATAACTATCTGTGTGTATAACTTTATATTATATTCACGAATCCCTTATCACTACGGTTTATTCCCAAAACAAAGTTCCTGTCGCTGTCTGTCCGTCCAGTATGCTCCAACCTTTAAACCACTCAAAACATTTTGTTGTGATTTTTTAAAATAGGGACTAGAGTGATTCAAGAGAATTTGGTATCCGAGGGCGGGTCTTGAATATAAATGAAAATAATAAATAAATGATTAAATTTAATAGTTGTTTTAATTTACATACAATCAACAAATAATATTAATTTTTCATTATCATTATACAACATCATTGTATCAATCCATTACTTACGCCATTACTTTCCACTACGAGGCAAAGGTTTCTTTATAATAGAACCCAATAAAGCAATGAAAATAACCGTTGTGTAAATAGGCGTTTTTGTAAATAGAAATATAAACATTTTACTCTGTAAACAAAATGTTTTTTTTAATATTTACTAAGTTTTTGTATGATTAAGATTAGAGCACATCATCTTTATATTGAAAAACTATAATGTAGGTTCCTTACTGTTGAAGAGTAAGGGTACAAAACCTAATATTGACTGTTATTTAATTAACGTTTTCCAAATGGCTATTTTCCATCGTCAATGGGTAGCAGTTCTGGCGACAGATTGGTGCAATGGTGTCATGGAGCACCTTTTGTACCTTTATCGCTCCAATATTATAAATTACTTGCTGTCCCGCCCGCGACTTCGCACTCTTTCTACTACCCTTATCACTTAGGGGTATGAAAAATAGATAGTAGACGATTCTCAGACCTACTGAATACGCATATAAAGTTGGGTAAAAATCGGTAAAGCCGTTTTGGAGGAGTACGGTAACTAACATTATGAAATGGAAAACATTTTGTAAAAGATAATAATTAGGTAATCGCAGGAGCCTCGACACGACTTTGTCTAGATCTCATTACTGTTTACAGATAAACAAGCAGCTTCATCGAGTCTTGGCTATTTAGTTTTTGGTAGAATCACAGTTTAACCAAGAGCGATTGAAATTTTCATTCAAATGACAAGTCACTAAACCGAAACTTTAAACGAAACTCGAATATGATAAAGTTTTTTGTTTTTTATAATGTACCTTGCGCTAAATTTAGCGCAATTTTAGATTGTCAATTGTTTCAAAAATTTACAAACATATTTAGTTTGTTACTTGTATGATCTTAATGGCAATAAAACGATAGGTACCTAACACAGCATCACACACACGGCCGCTAAATACCGTGTCATTTTGTACACTAAATGGACATGACATTGAAATGAAAATGAAATGAAATGACATTATTTCAATATAGACAATAATTTCACAATAATATTGATAACTCCAGTCGCTTTTGTAATGGGATATAAGTTAGCTAATTTAATAGCTAAAGCGAGAAACACCCGTTCTTTATTGTGTTTTCAAAATTAGTTAATGTGGTTGCAGACTCATCTTGAAGGACCAGACGAATAGGTTATTACTATAAACTAACTTATATATTTAATATGTTCTTTTAAATCTATACTAATATTAATAAAGCTGAAGAAATAGATTGATTCTTTGATCGCGCTAAACTCAGGACAGATTTGATTTTTTTTTCAGTTTGGATAGTAAATTTATCGAGGAAGTCTCTATAACGTAAAAAAATTCAAGCGAACTGTCCCGTGGTAATCTCGGATCTTGTGATCGTGTGACCCGCCTGTTAAGAGTGCTGGTTATGCCAAATCCTGTACGACTTATCTTATAAAGGGTTTTGTTGGAAATTTTTTTTTTGAAATTTGAGCCTATTAGTACGACGTCATATTGGTCAGAGTATGACAATTACATGAAATGCAATATTTTTATAACTTTCACTGGTGATACTGAATAATATCTCATTTCCATACGCTATAAATTAAAATAGTTATTGAAGGTAGCAAATATAGTACACAGAGAATTTTACCGTAGAAAAATAACGATACAAAAATAGGTGATAATATAGTCACACCTGCACCATCGACCTTGAAACTACGAATATTGCTACGATTTGACCGACTCCTAATCTCCAGCTACGTGTCCAAAACAAGAGTGGCAACATCGACACGTGAACTAGCTTGACACGGAAACTATAAAAAGGATCGATGAATAAAGGAGACTGGAAGTGACAATATGGCTTTCATCAAATCCACTATTCTGGTCGCGACACTGATGGTGCTTCAAGTAAGTGTTTCATATCGTTCATTGACACAAACTAATTTAGACTAAAATACTTCGTACATCATTTTACAAAACTGAACAGAAGCAGACCGTGGACGATCATAAAATTAACGAACTTGACTAGACTCATGATTCAGATGACAGCTCATCATCCCGGTAGTGATAATTAAAATGTATTTCATTATCTACATTACTGTATGTACTCAAACAGTTCGTTCATCATATCATCTGTAAATCTACTACTATAAAAGAGCACCTTAATTTCCGAATTAATCCTTGTATTACCTACCTATCCGTATAGATCGCGCAAATAAATCTAAAGCACTCTGTGAGAATTGCTAAAATGTCTGCGCAGTGCACAGTTTAAAGGGCCATGAGGAAACTGCCTAGTAATGTCCAGTCATTGCTTCTGCGCTATGGTAACACAACTCAGAAGATTTGCGTCTATCATATCTAATATAATATGTTTTCAGGCACACTGGATGTCTTGTCAAAGCTGCGGCTACGGCGGCGGCGGTTATCCCGGCTACGGTGGCTACCCTGGCTATCCCCCGATTATCACCACCGGCGGAAACGACGATGGAATGAGGGACATTCTGCCGATCTTGCTCATCGCCCTGCTTGGTAGAGGCGGCTGCGGAGGGTTCGGTGGCGGCTGCGGGGGCTGCGGAGGCGGCGGCTGCGGCGGTGGATGCGGCGGTGGATGCTGCTGAACTTAGCACTCCGTTGAAAATTAAAAACGAACTCTAAACACCCTCGATTTCTGAAAACTCTCTTCCAACCAATAACTCTTGTTCTACAATATTAAATAATGATTTATTAAAACCATCCAATGACCTTGAAAACGCTTGAATAAACCCCAAACTGTACCACTAACACCATAAAGTTTTAGAACGAAGCCTTAAAATTTATGCCCTTAAACATCATTGAATGATTGAAAATGAATCCTAAACAGTTGTTAACTTTTAAGTTCCAAAACATTCCCCGACAACTATTGACTTTTGAAAGCGAGCGTTAAAATACCGAATAAACCTTTTTGTATTCCACATTATACGTGTTTAATTTCTGTTTTTGCCAATTGCTTAGTTGTGAAATAGATGAATGTTATTGGCGGTAAATATCACAGTTTGTGCATTTCATAATGAATATTTTATCAAATAAATTCTATGCAACCTAGGTATTACAAAGATGAAGAAATTGTTTGATTAGATAGTACCTAGTATTACAAATTCACCAAGTGTGTCACAAATTATTTAGTAAACTTCTAATAAAATGTAATAAATATAACAAAATTATCCGAAATTCCTTATTACAAACTAGACTTTGATTGTAAATCCTGTGATTGTTTAGCAGAGTTTTAAAATGCGGTCAGAATTATTGATATTTCTAATATTGGCATTTGATGTAAGTATCTATGGTCTGCTAAAATATAGATAATGCATACGATATAGTTTTTTAAGACGAATAACATAAGTACCTATCATATCTCAACAATTATTTTTATATGATATCATTATAATTATTGTCATATGCGTTTAAGTGTTTGTATATTTTCAGGTATGTTTTGCTTTCAAACCAAACCATCAAGTCTGCCAGCCAACAAAAAGTATATTTACAAACAAAAAATGTTCTGAGACGATCACACCAGCACGATACGTTATTGGGACTAATAACGTATACGACGATGGTATAATCTGCGAAGACACGATTGGACTTGCGCAATACTTCCCCGATGAATGTCCTGCTAACGTCTGGGATGGAGTTCGGCCATACTCCTACAAAACATGCGAGGCTAGTTCTGTACTCGGTCCGTTTTCTGAAGACGTAAAAAACTCCTATAACTATTTGCTTGAGAAGAACAAAAAGGCTCTCGATGAAGTCAGGGCTAAGTATGCCAAAGACTTTACAACCTGTCCTATCAACTACTTTAAGGAAAAAACTGTAGTCCCGGTATCATGTATTACAACTGTACCTGAAAACGTCGAAGTATTTGATACTATTTGTGAATCAAAGATTAGTGATATTGTGACCGACCCTGTTAATGTTTCGGATGATACAAGTGAATCAATCGAATCTGACACTGAAGAAGTAGCCGAAGCACCAGTAGAAAGTGTTTGTCCGGCTGACAATTTAGAAGAAAAAGAAAAAGATATTGAAGAAAACAAAGAAGAAATTACAGAAGAGGTATTGCCTGAAATGGAAGAAGAAGAAGAGATTAAACCTATTGAAAAAAATACTCCAAGCATGTGTGACGCATTTGAACAAAAGTTTAGGGGTAGTGGTGAATTTTCGATACAAGAATCATCTGAAAGTGACGATTTGACTCCACTCTTAGAAACTCTTCTTATTTGTGAAGATATTTTACAGGAATATGACTGCTCTGTTTTATTTGATAATGTTGAGGAGGATAATGAAGATGAAACTGAACCAGATAAGGAAGACGTAGAAGAACAACCAGTTGTGAAAGAAATATGCGAACCGGCCACTTTAATACCTTGCCGTGGATTTTCTATTTCAAAACCCAAAAATATTCTCAGCGTCAAGTGTGAAAAGCCAAAACCTAAACTTGACAAATCATTGCTTGAAAAGTTGAAAAAAAGCAAATATTATGCGTGTTCTAGCAAAAATGTTTAATTTAAAGTTA
This sequence comes from Chloroclystis v-ata, assembly GCA_963691955.1. Taxonomy (NCBI): domain Eukaryota; kingdom Metazoa; phylum Arthropoda; class Insecta; order Lepidoptera; family Geometridae; genus Chloroclystis; species Chloroclystis v-ata. The sequence goes on from OY829905.1 coordinate 13,974,148, forward strand.
ATTGTTAAAATGTTATAATGGTTACCTAGTTTTATACACAATATGTTTTCCCCTTACTTCATACATTATAAGAGTTCATAATTCGTAAATTTTATCCAATAAACAATGGTTTCATCGTATCTGAATATTATTACTACACTAAAAATTTATCTAATAGGATTTAAAATTAAATAATTTTGGCTTACATATACAGGATTCCCAATAATGAAAACATGCTCACAGGATTGCTGTAGCGTATAATTTACCTGGAAATAAAAAAAATACATAAGTAACCAATTTAATTACAAGAATGTTTATCAACTGATTTACATTTAACAATAATATAAGTAGAAATATTACGTTCTGGCCTTTAAGATGCTATGAGCATTTTCTGTGATTTTAAATAATGTCAGAATTGTGTTAGACTCTTTTAGAAGATCAAATAAGTGAGTCTGTAACTAATTAGTGTGAATAATAAATGTTAGGTTAGGTTAGTTTTGATCCAGTCTCCATCGAAGAAAGCGTTAAGGAATGTTTTGTTTTTTCATATTATAGCGTTATTTATACAGGATAAATGTATTTAAAAAGCCCTGCATTTAAATAAAAATTTAAAGTCAGTGGAATCTTTTTCCCGGTTTAAATAATGCCAATTTTTCCATACTTACAATTACAAATTCATAGAAGCGTATCTCTATAATTACTAAATCATAAGTCACGTTTTATAAGATGCAATCTATTATGCACATCGCATGTAATAAATAGGTTTGACAATTTTTCTGATTAGGTTTAGTAGCTATGGGCTTTCGAAGAAGGGTGGCACTAGTTGTTATAACTGTTTTTATAATCGAGGTAAGTTTTTTTAATCGTTATTTAAGTGACGAGAGCTATATCAAAAATATGTGTGTTGAAACTTCAAATAGACATGGAAGTCAAGTACCTATTCAGATACACATCAATCTTTGCACAAAATGATAAGACTTACAATGTTTATCTTTTAAAAAATCAAACCTTTAACAATTACCTACATTTATAAATCATTTAAAATATATTATTTTCAGGTTGATCATACAAGATGCTTGACCCTTCAAAAGAGTCAAAATGAAAAAGTTTTAAGTAAAAAAGCCGAGCTATTTCTTAAAGATTGTAAGATTGAATCGGTCAACAAAGCTGCCGTTAATAAGATAAACCATAATGAAAGCATAAAACGCAGACCATATCGGAAGTTGAAATCATTTTGTAACCAAGCACCGCCATTATATTTGAGTGATGTTGGGAATTTCCCCGAAGTACAGTACCCGATGGCAGCATCAGAAACATGGGTTCCGAATTACTGGGACTATTTGCCTTTTACAAATCAAAACAAGTTTTACAAAAACGACGCTAAGTTTATGAGACGTAAAAAGGTAAATGTTAATAATGTTGTCCCTTGTAGACTTTGTCCACCCACTACGACAACAAATAATGTAAATACTAAAACAAAAAATACACACATAGAAAACTGTAAACTCAACCATAAAAAGAGAAAAACTGGCAATTCAATTGGTAAAAAAATTAAACAAGGTACTTCAACACCATGTAAAGGAAAAAACAAACAACAAAGTAAAAATATCAACAAAAAAAATGTACAAGAAAAAAGTGTTACCCAATGTATAAAAACCGTTGAATTAGTTAAAGAAACTAACAACAAAACAGTTAATGTAGCCCAGAGCAATGATACTAAAAATATATCTATAATAGCTAAAAAAGATAAATTGAGAGAGTTGGCATCCCATTTTTCTTCAATAATATCTAAATTGGAACAATTATCAATATTAGACCAAAAATCTAGTGATCAAATTAAATCTAATTCAGGAAGTATTTCATCAGAAAAAATCAACGTGAAAAGTGAAGACGATACGTTTTTACCGTTTTCATTATCAGATTATTATATAAGAAGTCAGCTCCTCGGCTTGCTATCAGATCCAAAACTTAGCATTTCTACTCTCAGAACAGGTATTTTCAAAATTCTCGATGAAATTGACTCAGATTCCAAAGAAATAATTGAGGAAGGTTGTAACGAAAATAAAAACCAAAGCAACCCCGATCTTAGCAACTATATTGAAACTATTGAAACAGAACTGTGTCCAAGCATAAGCGTTTCTGATTGTTCTATTGAAACCAATACAGAAAAAAGTGACGTAGAGAGTCAAAAAGATAAAACCTTTATTCCAGTACAAAATATAATTGTGTGTAATAATAAAGTTGAATTAGCAACAGATAACCTCATAACAAGTGATTTGGCAGAAGATCTTCGTGATGCCATCTCTAACGAAACAAGCACCAGCTCCCTTATTGAAGATTTGACTAAAATAATCAGTATGCTTACTGTTTGGGGTTCCAGTGTTGATTTTGGAGATATCAGTTCCAGAACCACTCAGAATTACCTATGTGAGCCTACTGTGTGTAACTTAAGTGATAACTCAAACATAACCTGTGATAAAATAGATGTTTCGAATTGTATTGATAATGAGGACACACAAAACTTGTCTTTTAACTCTTTTGAAGAATCATTTGACAGAAATAATAGTGAAATCGAAAATATTACTACTGACTGTAAAGATTTTCTCAAATCCGACATAAACGACGTTTTCTCATGTAGTGACGATACAAGAAACGATGCAAGTGACTTGTTATTATTCAATCAGTCAAACGAAGCATATTCCAGGGAAGATTTAACAATGATGGAAGATACTAACAAATTTTGTGCAAACACTGAAGTAGATTGTTATTCAAATGAAGTTGAATCTATGTCCATTAACTCAAATAAAGATGAAGAAAACATCAACCTGAAATCAAATAATTTTAATCCAATAAAATATCATCATACTGGCATCATTTCTGATATTGAAAACTCTAGTGATCAACTTCAAAATTCATACGAAACAGAAGTCGACGACCTTGTTGAAAAAGATAGAACAGACATGAGTAATACTTATAAAAACTTACTGGATGAAACACCTTTCAATGAAGATCTACCAATTGAAACTGAAAAAACAAAGAATTTTGAAGAATTACCAACTAATCAAGATAGAAATTTAAATACAGTAGAGATTTTAGATTCTGTAGAAAATATTTTTGCACAGAATTGTGCTGCGAATGATCAAACAAATATTGAGAGTGAATGCCCTACACTTGTGGATTCTTCTGTTTTTAACAATACTGAGATTATACAACCTGATAATATTGACGAAGATAATATTGATTTTTACGATTTTCAAGATCAAATTATTTATTTGGGAAACAAAAGTTCGTCGGAAATTGATGATGATGAAATACCAGACTTTGGCGATTATAATATAGAAAGAGACGATGACAGCCGTAAAAAGCCAAGTGAGAGTATTTCAATTGAATCAGAAACTACAGATAGCCCATATGATGATCAGTATGAACTTGATGACAAAAAAGAGTATTTTGAAGCTCTTTCGAACTCGGAATACAATTATGGAGCACAGGATGATTCGATTGAAGAAGACTCTGAAATAAATAGTTTCACTGCATCTCCTGATGATTTTGACACAACATCAAGTGGATATGGAGACTTTTATATGTAGAGTGAATTCATAAGACGGTCATAATGCAAATAAAGGCAGGAAGATGTTGATAATGATGATCAACAGGAAGATTCCTGCCCTTTTCCCACATTATGTGGGGTCGGCACAATATCCTTCAATTTTCTTTTGTCCTCCTTTTTTACATGTATTCGTAAGTCGGTATTTAATGAAACATTTTCATATTATCCTAAATCCTGACTGATTAATGACTTTATGCTAAACTAGTACCTATGTGTAGAAGAGCATAACATTTAATTTATTTATTTACCTTAATTTATTAAGAAATACCTTTTTATTAATTTAAAAATATATTAAAAAGTGTACTCATACAATTGTTTTGTTTAAATTATATAATTATTTTAATTAAAATCAAATTAAGTTATCCTATAAGTAATCGGCATCTTTATCAAGAGAACAAATTGCAAAAGCACCAGCCGTTCTTCATTTAAAAAATTACAACGAAATGTGGCATTAATTTTTATTTATTAGATAACGTAAAAAAAGTAAGTGAGTTTGTCGGCGGAAGTAGTAGCCAGTAGTATTGAACATAATATTAAGACAATGTTTCACGGTTAAATATTTCCCAAGTCGAGTTAGAACAGGTTGCTATCGTGGTAAGTAAAATGGAAAGCAGTTTGAGAAAGTAAGAGGTCTTGAACGTAACTATTACTCATATTTATATTTCCATAGATATTCCATTAGTAAGTTATGGATATTTAAATTAACGTTTTACGTAACACACATAATAAACCTATCTTATACCAACGTTTAAACTTTCCATGAAAATTATAGTGTGGTGTAGGCATAAGCCGTGTTGGCTATGTGGGACCATACTCGACTTTCATTTCGAAGGTCGTGACATCAAGCCCCGTCGCGCACCCTGGTTGTTTCTTCTTGAAAACATTATGTGCGCTTTAAAAACACGTGCTTTTAATTATAACGGTGAAGTAAAACATCGTGAGGAAACCTGCATTCCTTTTATAATGACGGGATTTACTCAAGTATTTTATAAAGGAGTTATTAAACTCTTGTCGTTTCGACAAAAGTATTTTTCAGGAGGAGTGAGCGCTTCACCTTCCTCTATCTCCTCGCTCTTAGATAGACTTCTTTTGATTTTGAAGTCGAAACGTCGAATGTTTATTAATTCCTTTAAATAATAATAAAAATAAAAAGAATATTATTAAATATTGCTAAACAATTTACAAAGCAATATCTAACTCGAAGCGTGTGTTACGGGGAGCAGTCTTGTCTTATATCTTGTGTTATAAATATATGTATATATATCCCGTTGTTATAAAATCAATTAAAACTTGATAATGTTTTGTTGTATAAACTATAATCATCAAAACAAGGAGGACACTAACGTAAGTATACACTTGAAACCATACGACTGCCAGCTTAGCACCTAGGAGGATTTGGAATTAAGACCAGCTTAAGAATTTGAACTCTTGTCTACAAGCCTGTAGCGCAGTAATTGCAAACGTAATTAGATAGATCCTGTTTACCTTCAATGGAAATGTCCATGTTAAAAGCCAGGCATAAATTAGGTACTAAATGAGTAGGTACTTGCGTTTAGACTGTGTATAAAATTCATCATACTATTTACACTTGCGTTATTCACAATCTAAGATTAGCGATTATGAATATGATCAACCATTTGATATCAATTGGTTCTCCAAATCCCAACAAGACAATTGTGATAATATTTAGATTATGGCCCCACTTGTCCTACTATACCATCGTACAACCGATTATTATGAGTTCAGGTTTACATCTTAATAACTTCATAAGCAGTTGACACTGGCAAATTGCGAGCAATTAGCGCAAATTACTTTATAGAATCTAGAACTAGAACTACCAAACCATCGAGCAAGAAACTATTATAATTGTAATGATTATATAAAATACCGTATAAATCTAAGTAGAAAATGAGTTCTTTTTAATACTTCTGATGGAAAGCCGTTACCGCAGCCTATGGACGCCTGTAGCATCAGAGATGTTACCTTCGTGCTGCCGAACCCTTTAAATGCTTCCAAAATACTCTTTTTCAATAAACCCATGGTAAAGTCTTTTGGGAAAACCTCGGAAGGATGATCATTCCACATCCTGAGTGTTGTAGGAATTTTTTTGTGAATCAAACGGTCCGCTAACTAAATGGCTCCATTTGAATTCTTGGCGTTCTTATTGTTTACAATAATTACAGAATTAAATATTTAAAAATTACACACAAAATTACCTATCAGCTTGTCAATCTCTGTATGTAAATATTTTTGATTCTCATTTCCACGGAGTTGATTACAACGATCAGTCATCATCATTAGAATAGCTGGGTTCAAATGACTTGGTGACGCAAAAACAGACAGAGAACCGGTCGGGTGGGCGCGACCTTGCGCTTACGTTACATCACTCGGCTGCGCGGGCGCCGGCTAGCGGTCGTGCCTCGGACGCACCTTCTTGCAGGGCTGTCTGTCTCTCTGTTGCACAGTGTTTTAAACGACTTCAAAGAGGTGGAAGTTTTTTAGTTTATTACCTATTTTTGTTTTTCTTCTTGTTTAGTTTATTAAGATAAAATCTGTCACCGATGTATAGAGTTGTTCAATCTATTGAACATGTTTTTTATACCTATTTTAAAATCCTAAAATATATAATTTCATAAATTAGCAAACAAAGAACTGAATAAGATGTGAGATTTTCAGACTAGCGTATTTTTTTGTAAGGTATTTTTCCTTCATTGCCATCATGACAGCAATGTCGAGATATCGGCCTGCCTGATATAGATCACCAATTCAAGTCGTGTCGATTGCTAATCATTTCACTTTGGACGTCCAACGCTACATTTATTTATCAATGCGTGGACCACGTAGACCAGATCGCCGTTGGGGCTGAACTTTACTTGAAATCAGCCCCGATGACTACCTAGTCTACGTGTTATCCTGTCCATTTTTCTTATAGGTCAACCCTAACCTACACCTACGAACAGACGGCCCTACAAATCCCACTTTAATCGGTTCCATTATTATCCTATAAAACAGCTATTACTTCCCATAGAGCACTTGTTTCAATTATCCAATTTATTTCCCTTACGCTACATAGTAGTACATTTGCATATAGGGATATATATATAGGGATAGGGATCCTAAATAAGTGTTTTTTTTATTGGACCAAATAATAACAACAAACGCTTACTTGACGTAGGTAGTGGATTTAATCGAGTTTTCGACGCCTTGGCAAATATATTTATTTTTCAATTATATTGTTGCTATTAAAAATTAGTAGTTCTTTGTAGGTACTTTACTTATATTTCCAGCAGGACAAATTAAAAAGCATCAAATCTTCGTAACAAACCATTTTAATAAAAATACGTTTAAGCATGTAAAATACTGTTACCAGAACCAGTAAGTTTCCATTTTACTGTGAAACGATGTAGATAAGTGTCGTGGGAAGTGGACCAACATCCACATAACTATGAAAGTCGCCGAACGTTATGGTCGCGGTAACAATTGAACCAATTGCTTGAATTTATAGACCTGTAAGGCTGTTAACCATTTTATCCAATCGTGGAAATTACTTTGTATGAGATATACTGTTAAAACGGCTTTGAAAGCATAAAATTAGTTCGACGATAGAGAGCTCAGAGTAAAACTAAATTTTATTCATTTAAAATAATTAGAAAATATTTAAGTTTTTTTTGTTAGCAAACGTAATGTTGAATGTTGAATTATTGAAAAACTTGAATCAATCGACGAAAGTGAGTCCCGGTCTCCCAGCTATGGGAACTTAATACGGTCAATGGGACACATAGTCTAGAAACTAAACTCTCTGAAGTGCACAGAACATGCCGTTTTGATAGCACGTGTCTTAAAGCATTGCGCTTTTTTTTAGTAACATCAATAGGTAAGTATATAACAAATAGGCTTCTCGTGGAAGCGAATAATTTCTATTCTTGTTAAATTATGGTCAGTTTTATATCGAACATACATCAGCCCCTAAGCAAGCGGCGTCAGGTCCATATAAATCTCCATTAGGGCCCTCATCTTGAGCGGCTCGTTTACTCAACGAATTTATCTTTATTGCACAAAAATTTACGGCTCACCAATTCCAAAAACAGGAAGAAATGGAAGAAACAAGAAATGTATACACCTTTCTCATTATTCCGACACATTGTATATGAATGAGCTCAAGGAGAAGTTTTTTGGCATTTCGCTGACTTCCCGATTACTTGGCCTTTATATTTATGCTAATAACCTACTTAAACCCACGACTATTTATAAAGGTTGGTACAAAGAGATATTACACAGATCCATCATTGTTACTGAGTAGGCATCAAAAGAGGTTAACAAAATTGTGACGTTTCTTAGTGTCAAGTGAAATAAAAAAGTTCCATTCATGTTAAACTTTTTTACTGTACCTACCTTATACGGCCGATAACCGCTGAAAGTTTCGCTTGCATTTTTTTCGTTATCTACTATTTTTTTTGTTATGCTGATCCATTTATATATAAATAGAGATAGATTCTAAGTATATAATGTCATATAAGTTCCTTCTGTAAGCTAAGATATAACCTAAAAATATAATTTAAAATATTTTAAGCTGATTATTATTGCGATCAACGCACTTCTATTCTAACTCTCACTTTCTTAATCATTCCAAGACCTTTAAACCAATATAGATACGACAATACAGAACGCTTTGTCTAACTAACTAATACATCAAACAAAGGATGAATAGACAAAGCTGCTGCAAGCGCCATGTTTGGGCACCGACGCTGATCTAGTTGGCAGATGAAAGATAAACAATGTTGACTTGCCTTTGTACAGTCACCAGCATTAATATCTGACAATGAACAGCGCCGCAAAAATATGTGACACAGATTGCCAGCAAAAACATGTGATAAGGTAACGTGCATAATAATCTGATGCTTTCGCGGCGGTAAAAATATATGACATAGTCAACAGCATTAACATCTGACAACAGATGAGCGCGTAATTATCTGACATGCCCCGACAGCGAAATTATGTGACGATACATTGTCATCAGATCGTCATTTGATCCGTCTCTTAATTTCACACACTTTGTCAGTTACCTCGTGGTTAAATGGCTATAGTAGGCGCTTCGTAATCCGAAGTCCGCGAGTTCGAGTTGCACCGGGTGCCTTCTTTTTTTTAAAGTTTTATTTAAAATGATTTAATGTTAGAGTATATACTTCTCAGGCAGGTATTATATTATAGATAAAACATTCCTAAAATTTCATTAAGATTCCTTGAGGAATTGGTGGAATTCATATTCAGATTCTTTTTGTAAAAAGATTCTTAACATTACGATATTGAATCTATGAGCGACACAGATCGGAGGGCAGTAGTCAAAGTTAAAGTGTATTTAAAACTTTTTCATGGTTTTGAGATCTTAAAGAGTTTTGATTTATTTATGAAAACTGTCATAAATTATGTCATGTCAATTCATGAAAAGTAAATTTAAGATATTTCATAGAACAAACGAATCACTACGTTTTTATGCTTCTTAACCCTACGTTGCTCTCAGTGCTATATCACAACCAATATAATTTTATTTTAATATCTTTTCAGTCTTCTTATTATTTAAAAAAAAATTGACCATATTCCGCATACCCTGCGAAAAATATAGGTAGTTCATTGCATGTTTTGCCAAACCTACATATAATGGAACTAAATATAAAAGCAGTTTTTCCCTATAACTTAATTTATATGAAATTTTTGAATCAATTTTAAATATTTCTTCTTTATTTAACTTTATTTATCTAGAACATAAATATGACCATCACAAATATTTTTTAAGAAAAATAATCATGCAGTTTAGGGTTAAGGTTTAGGAACTTATTCTTTCATAAATTCACTATTATCTAATATTAAAGTATATCATACGGTTTGACTTTTCATTTATAAAATCAATCAGATATAAAAGGCAGACTATGAATTTTAACATTTCATGTGAAATTTAGTTCAGAAAACTTGGCATTTATTTATTTATTAATAAAATCCCCAGCCCTTTCATTTTTCTTATACCTGAGCTTACGGCCAAAAAACATAATAAATAAAATAAAATCAATAAATATTGCTAATTGCTAGAGAATTCACAAAGCAACATCTAGCCTCGTGGTAAGCTAGAATCTTGTGTTACGGGTGCTAGATTTCTGATAATACTTAATAATATACATACACATTTAAGAAAGTTACTTAAAACACAGGAAAAGCCGTGTTTGGAAATTATACTTTTAATATCAAAATTACACTGAGGCTACTCTTTGCCGCAGAAAAATACAAAAATCCGCATTAAGATATATTTTAGCGCAGGCAAAGCCGCGGGGCGGAACGCTAGTATTACCTATATCTTAGGGTCTACAAAATGAATTTCAATTTATAGAAGTAATTTGATGTGTCAGATGTTTATGCTTTCATTCTATTGTCAAATCATTTTGCAGTAACAGTGTCACATAATTTTGCTTTCGGGGCATGTCAGATAATTACGCGCTCATCTGTTGTCAGATGTTAATGCTGTTGACTATGTCATATATTTATACCGCCGCGAAAGCATCAGATTATTATGCACGTTACCTTATCACATGTTTTTGCTGGCAATCTGTGTCACATATTTTTGGGGCGCTGTTCATTGTCAGATATTAATGCTGGTGACTGTACGTATGTCTCTGGTATGAGGAATCAAATTTGCTCTATTTATTGCTCTATTTTTAGTTAGATACTCGTATGTATAATGCAAAATTAATCAGTGTAAGGATTGATAACCACTGTTGTACCTCAGATAGTTCAGTTTTGTGATTTATAGTTGTAGGTGATTTTAGATCTTTTAAAAATACAAGGAGTTATTCAGTTTTTGGGCCGTTTTTACTGGATAGTTCTTAAATTAAACTTTGTTTCATTAAATTTGGTTCATTAAAAAGTTTATATACCTAACGAACGTATACGATTGAATGTACGGTAAAAACTGATCTTAGAGCAATTTAAGCGGTTCTATGTCTACCGTGAAATTTGATATAAGAACCATCAATTGATCTGATAGGGAAAAGTTGTATGTTGAGCATGTTGGCAACGTGTACAGAATAGTACAGTGCAGTACCAACGAGGTTGTATATCAGCAATGAGGCTGCATTGTGCAAGTGGCCTCGAGCCCACGCCGCCCACGCTGCTCTCGGGGACACCGCTTTAGAAATCGAATGGCTTTTTACACCTCGGATTCAATTATTGATTTAAATTTGAATTAGGAATGGATTTCGCATCTTTAAGTCGATTAGTATTGGCTACGTAGTAATTATATGTTCTGTGGTATTGGTTTAAAAATCGTATTGCCTTTTGCACCTCTGATTCTCTAGCAGACAGCTGAATGGATGTATGTAAAGAGTTATTAAAATACGTTTATAAATATCTATGCAAATAGGTACTTATATTTTAGCTCCCATAATTATGTTGTTTTGTAAATTTTTATAACAATAATAGAACACGAAACATTTAAAACATGGTACATTACCCGTTTCGTGTTCTAATAAAGTTGTTTTGTGTTGATAAAATATAATAAATCACAATTTATGAAAGCAATAACTATGATGATATTACTCGGTAAAACCGAATTCCAACAAAATATAGCTTACATTTAAGCTAACACCAAAATAATCTTGTAAATTATGTTATATGTAACAGACTCGCTCGTAAAATACAATGTATGTACTTACGTGTATTGGAGTGTAACGAATCTGCATTTTAGTAAAGCGATCGCCATTATATTAGAGCAATGGGAGCTATGACCCGTAAATGAAACCGAAAATGCGACGTTCGTCCTGTGTGACCCGAAGATATCTCTTAGTTTAGGGTTATTCTAGAAATTTATGGATAATATAAACGAAAATATTTGAAGAGTGTCTTTACACGCATAGGTTACATGTATAAATAAAGATCTTTGAGAAGTATTGAGGATCCATATTTATTTTAGTTGTATACAACATGGAATAAATAAATTGAACAGTTTAGGTGGAAAACTGCAAAATGAAGAGGTGGTTGTAGCATGATAAGATAATATGTGCTAATAGAGTAAACAAAAACTTAATACCATCGAATGAATAATGCAATAAGACTTTCATAAATTCTTTATTGCGCACAAAACAAATACAGAAAGTAGACAACATATAATACACGCACAAAACTTTCATACATGAACGACAGATTATTTTTGTAAGTAATCCCAGGTAAAAGTGAACGCTGCAATTATCGGGACGCAATAGAAACATGATATGTGCGCATGAGTGGCGATCGGTGAAGCGCGATGGTCATGGTCAATTGGTCGCGGCTTGCTTCATGGGGTTATATTCTATGTTGACAAACAATAGGTTGTCCCCTGGGCTATAAAAACAAATTCTTATAAATATTGGTTGGCCTCAGTACCTAACCTACAAGTTAAAGTCGAATTAATAATTTCGCGTGGTCAATCGGGTCCTTAGATCAAATTCATGTTAAACTAAACACGCGTACACACTAAACACTTAATACGAAAAATACGACCGTTTCGATTGGCTGTATTGTTTAGCATTTTTATGACGCATAGTTTTAGTTTTTCAAATAAAGAATTAGTGCAGTAACCGTGAGTATCATAAAAGATGTATGACTACATGTGACGTCAGAACGACAACATAATAACCTAAGAGCCCGTGATGGCCAGACCTTCCTTTAATTCACAAGCGTGAAAATTATGTCATGTGTATGTCTAACATAGGTAAGAATAACCCCCAAACATGAAACCTGGATCGCGGTTCCTTTGGGAGATAACCACCTTTTACCTGTTATCTCCCAAAGGAACCACGATCCAGGTTTCATGTTTGGGGGTTATTCTTACCTATGTTAGACATACACATGACATAATTTTCACGCTTGTGAATTAAAGGAAGGTCTGGCCATCACGGGCTCTTAGTCCATAAGAAAGCGCAAGGTAACAAACAAAATTTATCACATTGTCCTGAATATACAGGAAAATGATGGCAATGTGAAATTGAGCTCAGCCGTCACTTAGTTCATTGTATTGTGATGTATCAATGTTTATTCGTTTTATTTGCGCTAGAAATTTAGTGAATAATTAACTTTAGGATTAACAGTAGGTAGTAAAGTAGAGTCACGTGGGTCAATTGTATGCACCACGGAGGTAATAGTATGCTCTTATTATCTCAAAAACTGTACATTTTCTATAGACCATATTCAGTAGTCCGAACGAAGTCCTGCAATATAAAAATACTACTACGAGAAGAAAGACAGCAGCGTCTATCTGTCAACTATATCAACTTAGTGCGATTACCAATCCGTCTGCTAAACGTGGTGATACCAAACCCTTCAGACTCATAATCATAATATCATAATACAAGGTGTACCAAAATGGGTATATGAAGCCGAGGCGTGCGTGTTGACCGCAGCGAATAGCATACAATACAATACAATACAAATAACTATTGTAACACCAACAATATACAGGACAATACATAAGAGAAACAGATACATAACAGTGACACAATGGGCGGCCTTATCACTGACAGCAATCTCTTCCAGGCAACCTTGGGATGGAAAGAGAATATTGCACAAGTAAGAGCATTGGCGTTATCCAACATTAGAAGTAAACAAATAATAACAAATAATAGCATACAACACTGAAGAAAGATTTTTGGTATATCTTGTATACCTACATGGGAAGACCCGTGCCTAGTAGTGAGACGTTAAATGAGTGTTGAGCTGAACAAGGCTGCATATACACCGAGTGTATAAGGCATTGGAACCGGACACACCAGGAAAGCACCGCAGCAGTACCGCAGCGGGCGGTCGCACTCGAAGTGCATACAGAATGAACTCTTTCTTTACCTACCGGAGAGAATAACCTAGAGCCGATACAGGATCCTCTATTAAATCACTAAGTATACAATTTATACATGCTTTTATTAAAAATATTTTTGAAATATACGTACATGTATTAATTTAATGAGTGTACAAATTAACGTGTCATAAATTTACGAATAAATTGAAAATTGTGATTATTCATTTTATGACAACGGTAATTACTCAGGTATGTATAAAGAAGTAAGCAGGGCGGAGCGCTTTATCTTCCCGAAAATTTTGAAATTACTTACTACAAAACGTGGTACTTTAAATGTAGGTGAATCGACTGAACATTTTTAAATTAATCTTTATATTTTGACATTATAAAGAATAATTATTATTTCTCTAGAATGGGAATGAGAATTAAGCAAACAACATTTGCTCGGTTCATTTGGTAAAAATATTTTAAGAGCTCCGTAAACTTCTTGAAATTCTCAGCCTGAGGCCAAGGCAAACCCAGTAGGCATGTTTATTTGCCGAAATATGTATACTATACGTAAAACCAATTCCATTTCGATATCTCAGGAATCTGTTGGCAAGGTCAGCGAGATTTAACGAAATACGATTTGTAAGTACTAGGGACGGGGTATGATAAGAGCATAATAATTATATTTTCAAACATTCTTAAATATAAAAAAAACATAGTATAATATATATGATTTAAGATTACACTGAATAGTTTTTATTTAGGTAAGTACATACTTAATAAGAATCGCAAATAAATTTAAATAGTTTTAGTAATCATTTACACAGCAACATCTAACCCTAATCCAAGCTCGAAACTTATGTTACGTTTTTATATGCTTGTTTTGAAAATTAAAGGTGATGATTTAAGCTAGATGCATTAAAATAGCTAAATCCCCGTTTAAAAGGTTGGCACAACTACTTCCATCAAGGTCTAAGAATTAAATATTTAAGCCTGTCCAGTCTACAAAGTCGCTTTAGGTCAAGACACATCAACGTCATGCTTAGTCACGCACGAGTTAAACCTTTTTTAAGTTAATTCTAAAGCGAAAGTATGTGATCTAAAACTGGGTGAACTAAAATTTAAAATTTAATTCATAAAATTACAAATATTTACATTAATATAAAAAAATCCTTAAATCTAGTCCATACCCAGATAGCAAAGTGCACTGAATAATTAAGTTACCCAGGTTTTATCTTAATCCATATTTAAAAATCAGGAATTGTATCGGGTACATCCCTAATATTTAATAACATGTTTTCAGCAATAGTTGGAAACCCATAAGTATATTTTTATCGATACCCAGTACACCAAATCAGTTAAACAAGTTATGATTTTATGCCCAACCACTTTTGTGGTGAAACGATAACGTGGGATTATGCCCATAACGTTATTGTAACGAAACTGCTTTCGTTATTGTTGAAACCTCATAACATGCGTAATTTAGTGATATAACGACTTTTTGGTTAAGTTGCGTAGGTGATTCGAATAAGTGTTTTTATTTAATGGCAGTGCAATTTTATGCACGCCTGATAACTAAGTATCACGCTAGTTTCCTTTCGTGTAGATAAACATTTGACGGATTAAAATTAATACTTTCTTCTTTTAGGATAACAGGATGAAATTTTAATAATAAATAATCCATATTAACAGAAAAAATAACACACAAAACTTTACGATTTAACAGTAATTTACAAATAACCGAAAATGTTGTTTCTAAAGTACCTAAGTATTATGCTAGGCTAAATGGAAGGTGGTTGGAACTGAAGCAACAGCTTAAGTGTATCTTTTTAGATTTTTTTATATGCCTCTTTAGTCGTCGATTATAAAACTGTCAGAAACACTGTTTGAACAGCTGTATTTATCGATAGTCGACGTAGTCTGAATTAACATCGCGTCTTGTAACGAGTATTTTATGAAGGTAAGGTGGAACGGCATACATAATTCATGTTATTTCCCGCCCTCTCCCAGAAATGAGCATAATATTCCAATAACATTTGTGTTTGTGGTCCCGTTTAGCGTTTATTTTCATTTGTAAACGCATTTCAAATCCAACGAATGGTTTAGTAGATAGTTAATTGACTATTCTCAATTCTAAAGATACAAATTCGTGGGTTTTACAGCTTCTAGACCAACAGGTTTCCAGGAATTGTCTTAGGAGACAGGTATCTGACAAAGTTATAAGCAAAATAGAAGTATTCTTATTTTTTTGTTATGCTAAATTAATAATAATGTCGTGCAGCGAGTTTGTGAATGATAAAATAAAGAAAGAACTAGTTTATGTCATGCATAATTCAGTAGAACATAATATCCGTAATAGATAAAAATTTCGTGATTGTGATCTGGTTTGATGACCTTGACTTGCAGAATCCTGAATTAAGGCTAAAATGCGATTCATAATTGTATGTATAATTAATTACTAAAATAGCAATAAGGATAGAAAAAAAACAAGCGAGGGACGCAACTGAAACCAGTTATTAAATCCAATGAAACAAAGGTTTTAATACCACACTGGATAAATCATTGACAATTACAGATATTTAAAACAAAAAAAAATGATGATTTGATATGGGGCGCCTTAGCAATAGACCTTAGGGTATTGATGATATAATAAATTGACAGGAAGCGAATCATAAAATAATATTGATAGAAAAGTAATAAAAATAACATTTAGTAGTGTTATGCCTCTCCGGGGCCGCCTTATGAATAGTACGGCCTCTTATTTTGCCATGGGTGTTTCCAAATCGACTCATGAGTTATACAAGAAGAGGACAGTGCCAAGACCAGTAAAGGGTTCTAATCTAATCTACTATATTCTTCTATCCAAATGTCCAAAAGTTGGACAAGATATAAATTTAAATAATGAATAATAGTCTTGTCTAACTATCCTACACTTCTTCGTTAAACTACATTATAAAGTCGCATCAAAGAATTCCAAATCGCAAATTAATATTGCGATTCTCTGGTCGTGGTGTATTATTTATACATTACCGATACGAAGCTAATTGGCAGACATTTCGATGAGGCTAATTAAAATATATGTAGGATTAAAGGCCTTGAAAAACCTCAAGTCACAGTCGCATAACGTTTTGTATAAGAAATAGTATTTGTGTATGTGTACATAATATTTTAGAGTTCCTAAGATTATCTCTACTCTTTAATATCCTGCGTAGATTAATATTTTGTTTTCGTTTATTTGTCGTGTGTCTATGACATTAGGTAAGTATGCCTTTTTAAAACATATTAAAAGAAAATTGTAATTATATTGACTGAGCCGACCCACCGAATGTTTTGTTTGCATTTTCTTACTTTATTTGCATAGTATAGTTAATATGATTTGGCCTTTCCCGTTAAATGTATGATCCAAAACTGAAATAATTTAAAAATCAATTATAATTTGTAAAATAATTACAACGGAACCCTTTTATCCCAAATAGCCGTCAAGGAACTTTTCGGGTTATATCGCCGTGAAGGTTACATCTAAAGTTAATCAAAGTCCTGCAAAGTCATTTGCACAGTTAACAACCATGTTTTCGTTTGTAATTAGCCTTTGTACAAAAACAGCAGTTCTCAGGCGGAATTCAACACAGGCATGTGAATCTAATTATTTAGGCACACGAATTACGAGACTGAAGATATTTGAAAAACTTTATCTGAAACAAATTATCAGAATTATAATAATTGCTTGTATTTTAATAGCATAGGTATGTAAGAAAAAAGGCTTGGTTAAAAATAGAATGTTACACAATTCTAATAATAGATTTTGTTATGATCCATAAGCATTAAATGCGGTTCTATTTATAAAACCACAATAAATGCTCAAGCAGCGATATGAATATGGAATAAAGCATAAAGCCCCTAGCTAGGAGGCATAGACTATGCCTCTACAATTACGCAATCAAGGTACTCTCTGGTCTCGTGTGAAAGTGAAAGCATAACCGACTCTCAATCGCTCAATTTAATTTGACAACGCATATCCACATGGCTTATAGTCAGAGAGCTGATACAATTTTTTAGCTAGATTTTTGAACAAAGCTCTAAAGTGTCGTGATCAAAACCTGATTGCTTAGTATCTAGTTTTAGTAGAGCATTGTTCCAATTTGTTTAACATATTTAGAATTCGTTTTTTTCTACAGATGATCTTGAATAATTTCTTAAAACTAATGAAATATAATGTTTTCTGAAGAGGACTTAATAATCCCATACCTATGTCCAGCAGTAGACATCCGACTGACATGGCTGAAATGATGATGATGAAAACGAAAAAAGTTTTGAAGCCAGCTCTCAGATTATAACTGGTTAGTCGGCTGAATGGACCATGTATGTAATTGTATGGCGAATAGTTTTGCGGTCATTAATCAATTATTTATTCACGTAAGTTTAGTCAGGTGGGAAACAAGCCTCCTTATTATTGTGGTTTATCTGGTGATTGTCTAAAACACTGTAAGTAATTGTTATTGCATCTCCGCCCGTTATTTTTCCAATTCCAATTTCGTTTTAAATAATAAATTTTCTTGCGGTAAAATAGCCTATGTGGTTTTGTGATACAGGCTGTAAAAGTTTTAACCCTAAAGTAGTTTTCGTGTGAAAGAATACAACTAGTTAACAACCATCCACCCTCTCAAACTTTCTCATTTATAATAATGGAAAGGGTTGTGACTATCATAGGCTTCCACTATTGGTCAATAAACTGAATGTTTGCCTTTTTTAAATAAAAACATTGGAATTACTCATTTGTTAAAATTCCATTTGACGAGGAGGTTAACACTAGGTGTGTTTGTATTGTTAACCAATCTCAGTGGTTAGGAGTAAATAAGGTGTTTTTTGTAACATAACAACGAAAACAAAAATGGCAAAATTGTTTACTATTTTGTAGAAAGATAAATCGCGATGGTGGATAAGATCGTGAAAAGGATCAACCTAATCTAAAGTTTTTCATAAAATATTGATTCGCCTAAAGAAACTTCTCCGCTGAAATCTTAATTAAAATCTATACTCGTAGACCCTACTCATGAACTTATCTCTAGGAACAGTGGAAACTAATTCTGGCTGAACTATCTGCTGGCATTGTGAAAGTCTTGCTTGATAATATATTCACTTTGCCCTAAGCAATAAATTCATATTTTTAATTAATCATTCGTATTTTTCTAAATTGTTGAAATGCAAAGTTTTGATCTTTGCAAATACGTTGTGAGTTTTACTTTTTTAGTAAATTGTAAACTTGAAATTTTATGTTTCATCAAGAAAAACAGTCAATAGAGAACCGCAATACCGCACTATTTGCGTCTTGTCATGCTACGAATGCATGTAGGTATATATGGGTAAAGCACCGTTTTCTTGTACGAGTATATACGAGTACTTATTACTTATAGTTTTTTTTTATTCCATAGCAACTGAGTTCAAAGAACCGAATTACAAAATTATTTATTCCGCAGTCGGAACGAATTAATATTTATTTACATAAATATTAAATACAAGGAAAACACAGTATTTAACAAAGAAGGAAGGAATTATTTTGAAGGAAAATGCGAAAATTAATACGAAATCAACACTTCTGTCTTTCAGTCACTTCACTCTCCGATTATTGGAACCTATTTCCATAAATATCACTATAAAAACAAATTAAATAATAGCAAAGAATACGCGTGAAAGAGTGAAAATACCTATCTGATTTACACAGTCAACATGATGTTGATGTTGACTGTAAATCAGACACGGAGTTTTCCAAATTACTAAAAGAAGTCGTTAACATAATCTTTTCGGCAGTCCATAATTTTCTCTAGACGAGGCTATTAACGATTTCTTATATTGTTCGGTGTTTGCTGGGAGTATTGTGGGTAATTCGTGGTTCTGACGGTTTCCGCTAGATCGCGTGTGAACATGCTAACGTTGACCTTGCCTCAAGTTGGCTCTTCTATTTGTTGAGAACCATCAAAGTAACTTCTTATCGCGCTGTGTATGACTAGCGAAGCGAGCGATTAAATGCTAGACAAATTGTCTTTTGAACTTTGTTTTGTTAAATTTATATTCAACAGATTTTGCGTGCTTTTTAATTTTGATTTACTATTTGTACTTAACCACTTTAGTTTAAGTAAATTATGAATGTAAATTAGTAACTTAACAAGTTTTGGCATAAATTATAATTCTATAAGTCTCACACTGGAGAATCCAATAACTACATAGCTCCTGCAATGATTATTTATACATTAGCTCAGGAGCCTATGGATTACTTACCTACATAACTGTAACCTGCATAATAGAATTAGATAATAGTTTCATACATTTTATTGCAGATTTTTTTACGTAATTTTTCAATGTATATCCATCCTGTCCTAAATCCTAACGTACGGCGCCGAAACTTGGGCGCGAATTTTCCTGCGGTAAGATTTATTTCGAATTATTTGTACGGAACGTTAACGCGTTAGGCCCCTTAATTACTTACTACAACTTTTACTAGCTCTAGTAAAACCTAAGTAACACTTCTGTTAATAAGTTTCTTCGTCCGGTAAGAATTTGGCAAGTCTGTAGCAACAAACATTATCCAATGATGATCTTTGTGCTCTACTTTCAAGACATCAAGAGCAAAGTAAAGTGCTTGAAATAAAGTGAATTGCGGTTTCAAAACTTTAAAGTGTCATAAATAAAAACTGCGATAAAGGTCAGTTATTGCCAAGACACTTGTTTGTGACATTTGCAACAAAGTTCGGTGAAACTTGTGAAATTTAAATATTTATAAACGTGGCGCTCTATCTTCAATTGTCTACATTATTTTCGGTAAATTATTATTTTTGTACAACCAATATTATGAATGATGATGAAAAGTTTTTAAAATGTGGATATTTGTTACTCTTTGATGCACAAACTATGACAGTAAAACATGGGCTACATTTTACCGCGGGAAAATCTAGAAAATTGAACACAATACTACCATAACGATTTAAAATCTTACCAATTGTCGAGTAACACGATCAAAATTCAAATAAATTTATTAATTTTGCTCTGTCTGTGTACCCATAACATTAGAACTACATGCAATCCTGACATAGAATCAGGCTCGCTCGTGATGAAACAATCTCGATTCGCGCCCTGATGCGTGACATTTGGATCACGTGACGTAAGAGACGTCAGATCTGCATATGATTACTTCGTGCGAATCTCACACGAGCATGACAGAGTTCCACTTCCGTTATATCTGTCGGTCACTTCCCTCCACAATTATGCATAGGTGCTATAAAGCAATTTCCGTGAAATTTCGTAATCGCTACTGCATCTTACTGCCAACATCTTTGAACTATTGGTTACTTCACATTTAGTATTACGACAGACCGACAAACAAGAATAACTAGTGAAATAAAAAAAACGTAAAAGAAATAATAGTGTAAGGAACATTTTGGTCTGAACTTGATAACACGGTTCATCAACACTGACGCACAGTGTAATTTATTTAGACTGTGTCACAGATAAACTAATTCCTGTTTTTAAATGAATGTTAGCATGGTTTTACATTTTCCGGCGAAAAATTGTAGGTACTCCTATAATAGCATTAGGTACTATGAAAAGTATTAATCGTCTATTTGAGAGCTAGTATGTAATTAATAAATATAAAATAACCACAGACAACAGTAGGTATGACAAATTCCAAAATTCGTATTGATCGGAAACTCAGTTTTCAATTTAAATTTCCTAGGCGTCATTCGGCTGCATCGGATGTCGGTCGGGTCTAATCGGCGTCCTGGGCGCTCGCCAAGCCATTCCCGCCGCCGCGTTTAAATTTGGAACACAGTTTTTTGTGTACGTAGTAGATCGTGACGAGGTGAATAATCTCTTTTCGTTTGATGCAACAGAAATGGCTCCAAACGGCTGGCGTGTTGACACAAATAACGCTAGAAAAGTAATTAAGTTCGCGCTGTCGATGTCGGTTTCAACAAAATGTTTAAACACGCAGCTTAGATCACATCCGTGACACGAATACGCACATTGTATCCTGCTATGTGCTTGTGATTCCAGTGGCGTGAACCCGCGTGAATGTAACTGTATGTGAAACGTGTGCTCTACAATCCGTGGATTATGACGAATTCGGCGGTAACCTGATTCACATTTAAATGGGCTGTTTTGTACGTGGGATGGAACATTTCTAATCTAGCTTATGCTCAATGCTACCCCAAATTGCCCGTGTGAAATAGTAACACGCGATATATCTATCAACATTTAACCGAATTAATTATGTTAACACCGAGAAAGTTAAAGTTCCTTATTGATCTTAGCGATAAAACTTGATTGCTTCCGTATGATGCAATTGTTAAACAGTTGACAGATCTGTAAGAGTTTCTGATCATAATAAGCGTTCGAGTAAAAGTAGAAATGAATGCTATAACAAGCTCAGAGCCATGTTTTGTAACACATAACACGTTCGCTCGATGAATAAACGGGCCTTGTGGCTTAATAGGTCACCGTAGTCATCAAAATACCAGTGAACTATGGCCAGATGGTTCTCGTAGGTATTGTAAAGCACGAGATTCCTGACGAGCCCAGTGATCTGTGAAACCGCAGACCTTCTGTTGCGAAACAACAAAGTCAAGGATGGCGGCAGATCCACAATGGACAATACGGCACGCATGGAGTGCTGCAGTTTCAATGCCGCCATTGGGACAAATCAGCGATTAGTCAGATTTATCGATTACCGATTACCGATAATCTAATCTCGTTTCCATTTACAAATAATT
Source organism: Chloroclystis v-ata (assembly GCA_963691955.1). Taxonomy (NCBI): domain Eukaryota; kingdom Metazoa; phylum Arthropoda; class Insecta; order Lepidoptera; family Geometridae; genus Chloroclystis; species Chloroclystis v-ata. The sequence continues at coordinate 13,996,298 of OY829905.1, forward strand.
GTATTTTTTATTGACTCAAATTATGGCTTATTGGTAAATGTTGTATATATTGAATTATGTTTTTTTGTATTGTATTATTTAAGATGTTGGTTTCCTAATATTATAAAAAAAACATCGATCATTTGCTCATGGGAGAGTTTATCCTTGATACATACGGAAATGTGTTAAGAATAACAACATTTTAAGATTTGGATCAAACAGGATAAAATGTATACTAGTGTAATTTATTGCGATGTTCTAGCTTAAGATGGCACCAATTAATTAGTCATCTGTAATTTTATCATTAATGGTATTTGTGTTTGAATGTGTTCAATTACATTTATTGCATAGTTTACTAAGACATACTTAGTATGCAAAGAAATCATTAACATACAAAGAAATAAAAATACAAAAAGAATTAAAATACAACAACAATAAACAAACTATTTACCTAAAACCAAACTCTACCTAACCCATCCAAAGTATTTAAGTTTTTATAGCACAATTGAGTCTACAAGTCTGATAAGTTGGTACATCAGTCGACTGCCTCCTCCTGACTATAATAAATAATGATGTAGCGGCAAAAATAATCCGTCGATGACAAAAGAGAACACTTTGAAACATGGTCGCGCTATCGGCCATGTGCGTTTGATGTCGCACTCGAGACCAGCCAGTGCCGACTACAAATTGGCACTCTGTCAAAAATGCAACGGCAAAGCAACCGAGCTACAACTACAGCGCAATGTAGGCACAGAGTTAGGCGTTCTAAATACGGTGCAGCGGGATGATTGAATAGCCACACTGGTTCATTGGACTCATTTCAATTCGAATGATCGGCTTCGAGTGATATTTTAGGAGTGATCACTTCGAATGAAATTCAAGAGTCAACCGTACTGTTAATGCTATGGGGTGTTACTATTCATGGTCTAGTGAATTCGTATTCTAGACAGACTTCTTATGTTTAAATTCTGACATAGATTGGTAGAGTTTCTCCATAAATCATGGACGTGGACACGTATGAAATGCGTGAATTATTTCGCGCTTGGAATAAAACATCGTCATCTTTAAGAGTAGGTATTTACGTTCGTGGAACAGTGGGCTGATGTCACTGAGTTGTGTTTTGAGCGTACAAGAATACCGATTCAAATAATGGCAATACATCTAGTCCTACGACTCTACGGGAAAATTATCATAGTTTTCCTCTCTACCAGCGTCAGATTATAGCACAGCCAATGACGTGATAATAAACAATTCACAAAATAATTGCTGTTTGCGATGTTCTATCCGTTGTTTAATTAGCACTTATCTTGATCTAGGTAGATAAGATGAATTTGCATAATAGTGAAAAAGGTATTTGACTAACCTGTGCTCTATTGATGACATCATGCGGTCCTCGCCATGTAGTAGCTGCAGGAGATTTTCTTTTGGCAAGTTCTAGTGTAGCTTCACTCGGGCATTTCTCGAACATGAGCACGCGCTCGGCCACGGAGCCCCGCGTGAGGAAGGGGCGCACGGGCGTGGCCCCCGCGGCCGCGGCCTCGCCGGTGGCCCCCGCGTTCACCACGGCGCCCGCGCTGGACGCGCGACGCGCTCGCGCTTCAAACTTTGAGCGCGCTTCCGTCACGTGTGATCCAAGAGAAGCTCTGCGCTCTCCACTTGGACCGGCGCCGGGCTTTCTGCTCGCACCTGTGTCAAGTCTATCTTGATATCGGCTTTTGGCGTAATCCACGAGAGATATTGGCGGTACGACGTCGGGGCGCTCCATGGAGCGCTCCGCCACCACCCCGCCGGTGCGTAGAGCCCGCAGCAGTCGCTCCTCTTCCCTGGCCACCTCCAGCCGCATGGCGGCGGGGTCTGCGCGTCGCGGCCCGGCACCCGGGCCTCCTGTCCCGTTCCGCTCCGGCACCAGGTCGGGCGGCAGACTGGCGTCCATCGCCTCCGTCTCTGGCTCCAGGCGCATCTCCACTCTCTGCTCTCGGCGAGCCTCAGGCCGCGTCTCGCGCGTTATCTCCGCCCTGTGGTGCCGCAGCTCCGGACGCGGCTTCAAATCTGGCTTCGGCTCCGTCTTGGGCTTATTTCTAATACTCTCTGTGAGTTTAATACCGGGTGCGGGTCTACACGACAGTATCTCCGTAGGCGCCAGGCCGCGCGCTTTCCACGTCTGGTATATAGCCTCAGCATGGTCGGAAATCTGCTTGGCGATGGCGGCGATGTCCTCCTCGCCCGTGTCGATCTCGCGGCGGGCCGTGGCCGCCATGGCCGGGCGAGCCCGCGGGCTCCGGGAACGTATCACACCCTTTCGGGATCCGAGCACTCCATACACTGCACTGACAGAACACAATGGATATTCACTTTACACTAATACAGTAGCTGGTCGCATGGGACACTGCGAACAGCTGCGAGCTCGGTTGCGTTCGATTATAAACAAAGGCGGTGATCGCGTGCGGGCGGCCCCGGAATGGCGACAGACGTAGAGCCGGCGGCGGCGCCTGGCGCGGACTGCGGGCGCCGCCGCCGCGCCCGCCCGCGCCCCGCGCCCCTGACCGGGCCCTTCACTCCTGCGGCCCACGTCCTCCAGCCACTCATTCATTTACTACACACCTGATAGTGATATCTCACCAAACCAGTATGCACAATGCATTGCAGGCAGGTTGACTTAACATTGCGTAAACGTTACTCATATCAACAACAGTAGGTACCAAACAAAACACATTTGTGTCATCCATCGACAGCGTAATGCGATAAGATTAGATCTAGGATTATTGGGAACACATCGTTGAAGGCCGGTGCAATGTGGACGCATAAAACATGCATTCGGTTTCGGGCGGGCGGAATGTTCGGTTGGGCGGCGAGCTCCACAGCCATGTCAAGACTGCACTGCGGGCAAAGATTATGTAGGTACAATATCCAAAATTGTAATTGTACATAAGTATTTATAAGTGTTTCATAAAAGCCACCGCACGCGTACCTACCTAAATTACACGAATGTATCTAGCAAATAAGTAAACAACTACCTACAATCTCTGTACCTAACTGGGGTTTATTTATTGCAAGGTTGATAATTTTAATGCTAATTTAGTATAATTTGACCTTATTCTATATTTTCCTTATTAATTAATTAAAATGTGAACTCTGATAGCGTTATTATAATAGTTACTTATCGTGGTTATTACGTTGGTGGTCCTGTGGTTATAAGTTAGCATAAAGTTTAAATATCCTTAGTCACTTAGACCGTTAAAATGTTGTACGGGGATGTATCCTGCAATATTTAGGTCTTTAATAATCAAACGCTCTAAAACTAGGTACCATTTTCATTCTTATCATTAAAAAAACAATAAGCATCACTTTCATTCAACCATTCAGAAGCTATTAAGATTATTTGACAGGGTACCATTATACAATTAGTTAGTACAGTTCCTAAGACTGTCTTATCTAAGTACGAACTCTTTGGCCGCGCACGCGCGCCGTCACGACGCACGAGACGCAAATAGCACGCGGCTTATTTACGCACTCCCTCTGCTTTTTTAATCGTTTCTCGAACTCTACATGTGCTCCTTGTGTTTATTAAGATTCTTAACTTTAGAACGTGAGATTTAGACCGGTCGTTTTGTGCTTCGTATTCCTAATAAGGTGTCGTTTAATGTCGGCCTAGGAATACCACCACTCTTTGTCCAGCCGCAGAATCACGTAACTTTCAAAAAATTAATCCGCTTGTTTTGAAATTACATACGTGCCAGGCTCCATACAAAAAAAACGTAAAACTTGTAAAACTGTAATGTTATTTTTTTTCCAAAACTATATCATAAATAAATCTCGAATAAATAAATAAGTGAGATATTCTTGAGTAAATTCATGTACAATTATAGAACACAAAACATGAGTTAACTAAAAGCGTATAGAATTGTAAATCTTCACGCTTTGAGTCCACTTACATACTTATATGCAATCCGTAACATTTGGACCGGTGAGCGGCGCGACCAAAGAATAGTTTTGCCGTCAGAGGTTTCACTTCTCTTTCACCTTATAGGAGCTCTCCTATAAGGTGAAAGATTCGATTTCTTTCCTATTGTATTCGGTTTTCCATATATGGATTTGCGGTTATCTTAATAAGATACTTTCTGTTGTTAAGTTTTGATTTCTTACAATTATTCTTGTGAACTCCATTATGTTGTTTTTTGTAGGTCCGCTTTAATCCTTCCTAGAAAATGAATCAACGTAGGTATATTTATTTATTTCTAACTAACTAATTAACAGAAAAAACAATATACTTACCTACCAGTGCTTAGGGTAGCCTTTAATGGTTAAAAGACAAAGGAAGTGGGGTATGAATCCCCTACTGAAATGACAATCGGTCAGCAAAAGGTGTGGCGGTCGTTCACCTCTGCATTTTCTGTAGAAAAATAGTTTTAAATAAGGAACTTCGGGGGCTTACTCATTAAACTAATTGACTAGGAAGTCATGCAAAAATTAAATTCTTACTAGAAAATTCTTAGTGCATCACACCAAGGTTCATAAGGTGTTTCTGAGATTCTTGTACACTCAATCTAAAAAAAGAAGAAGAAAGAACGGAAACAGGCCATTTTAGAAAGTATAACCAGAAACAAAGAAAAATACAATAAAAACTCTTTAATATTTCCTCTGACAGAAATTGCGCGTGTGTTGAAGAAAATTTCGGGAAAATAGTTATTATAATTTTGTTTGTGTAATCTAAATACAGCTGTGAATAAGAATGCTGGAATTTGCTTTGAAATCATAAGTTTTATAAATTTATACAATTATTTCTATTGCTTACAAGTTACTAATGTTCGTTAAGAACATAACAATAATTCGATAATGAACTTTGAACTGTTTAGACAATACAGTAACCATAAAACAAACTAAGACTAGTTTGAGAGTTTAAATAAAACTGAAAGATCAATTTTGATAATGGAAGCCAAAGTACCAGACTCAAAAAAGCCTGATTGGTCCTACTTGGACATTTACTTGTTCTCAAACGGTCAAGAGAATTCTCCACCCAGGAAGTATCATCTAGTAGCAGAAGACATGGATTGCTGGGAAAAAACGCTAAACTACCTTGCTAAAGCACAATTTGGTCCCATGTCAGTATTATATAAATTATATTATGTGGGAAGCTCAACAAATAAATTATATCAATGAGGTTCATTTCAGACATTTCAATGTTTTAACAATGTGCTTACGTTTTTCTGTCAACAGATTCACTTAATAAATAACCTTTCCATCTTCTTTTCATCCATAACAGACGAAGCCGCGGGGCGGAAAGCTAGTATTTTATTTATGATAGTTATGTTTTATTCATAGTTTTGATGTTCAAATTATATGATTTTTGCAGATACAGCAGTTTGGTCTTATACACAACCGATGGACGCTTGATCAACACACCCTTAGAGCTGAGACAGAGCACGGCGTACGTCGCTGTACTACCAAAAGAGGACTTCCAACACGCGGGCTATGACAAGTATCTTATAAAAGCCACTCGGTAATAAATAAAGCTATAAGTAGAATTTACAATATGGATGTAATAGAATAGATAATAACTTAGTTTTTTTAACAATAAATAGTGTCATCAATAACAATAACAACTTTTTTGGTGTTGGCATTTGATAAATGTATTTTTTTTTAATTACAGATCGTGGGAAAGAAGACAGGACAAAAGGACATCCAATGCTGAAAACCAACCAGGTATTTTTTTTAATTATAAAAGGAAACAATCGTTCTAAAAGATTACAATCACGATCTGGTAAGAATACTACTCTAAAACAGCGAAACGATTCTAAAACATTTCTATGATACTTTCGCAACAGTGTTAGTTATAGGTATTTACAATAAATAAACAAATATCATCAAATCCGTATTTACAGGTGAACGTGAAATAAAAGACAAATATGATCAGAAAACGGCATCAATGAAACCACTAAGTTCAAACGCTATGCAAAAGGTAAGCTTCTTTAATTATAAATAAGGTTAGTCAGTAACATGACTGTTTAATATTATTTTAATCACAGATAACTCCAAGTACAATAGATCAATCAAGCATCCCTGTTAAAACTTTACCAGAAAAAAGTTTAAATCAGGAACTGAATGTAACAAATAAAAATCATATTTACTATTCTACCGTTACTACAAAATCCCCTTTACAAAGAAAGAAATTCGTACCAAAAGAACTTACAGAAGAAGCAATTGACCGGAAAAAGCATGTGTTTGATTACCGGAGAAAACAGTCACCAAAGATGAAGGTTCTAAGGCCTTGCCAAAGAATAGGTGAAAACACTGTGGTTGAAAAGGATATAAATAATTCTAGAGATATTCAAAGATATTCAACCTCAAAACCAGCAAATTCAAATGTTAAATCTGAATACAAAAAAACTAAGACTTTACCAAAGCAAACTGAAAATAAAATTTCAATATCTAACCAAAGCAAAAGCGAAAACGACAGACTGATTAATCCCAAGCCTCAAACCATCAAACCAAATGACACTGAAAAAAAGCTACAAAGTAAACTAAATTTAAATGAAACAAAACCCGGAAAAATTATTACCAAGCCAGTAGAATTTGAAATAGATAATCGAATAAGGCAAACACCAATAATGCATCTTAATAAAAAACGACAAAAAATGCAACCTACATCCGATGATGCAAAGGAACAAGAACACAAAAAAAACGTTATACCACTCGTAAATGAAATCGTTACAATTCCGGTTATTGACAGAAATGTTCAGAAGACTAAAATAAAAACTATTCCGAATATGGTACAAACTCACGATACTACTTACCCTGAGACAATGCAAGTCTCATCAACTAATCATTCTAATGTCCAATTAATTGAAAAAGTCCAAAACGCAATTCCCAAAGAAATTAAAGAGGGAGAAAAATTGGAACTGGACTCCACAGTAGATCATGTATATATTGACCATTCGATCAAAAATACTGAAAGCAAAACAACTCAAAAAGTCATAAAATCCTATGAAAACGAAAACTATGTATGGGAGATGTTTGATAAATTAGATAATAATAAAAACTCTGATGATCAAGCATTCATTTTATGTACAAATATTGTTGATCAGGTTAATAAAAAACAGTATTTATCACCACCACTGTTATCCACAGAAAGTAAAGAATGTTATGTAGACTCTTATGATAGCCATACAATCGCTAAAAACAGGAATTCAATATGTCAAACAAATGAATTATCACCGCCTTCTTTTTATACACAGTCTGAAACCACGGAAATATATTTTAGTAAAGCAGTTGTAACCACAAAGTCTGGAATCGACGACACAGATTTTGGTAAAAGAACCATAAATGTGAAAATAGAAATTTTGAGTTCTAATCAAAATAATAATTTAAAACAAAATTCCAGTCAGATATCCGAGAAATTACCAGTCATAATATTAAATGAAAACAGATCTCAAGGAAATATTACAGTTTCTGCACAACAGGATAAACATACAGCCGGTGAAGTGAATGGATTAGAAATGAATCATGAGGTACTATTATTGAAAGGTCCTTATACAACACCAGATGAAAAAAATACAGTAAATAGAGGAAGATATATTGTATATATACCAGTCCTTAAGCTGAATCAACCCAATAGGTACGTTTTATTTTAATTTGTGGGTTAGGTGTTCCATAAACGTTGTCAGTTGAAGATTGCCATGCGTCGAACGTCCTCTGAAGAGATGAACGGATCATGACAGATAATTTAAACAGGTTGTCCGCAGTGCATGATAACCTCTTGATAAGTATAGTTTTTTTAAGGAAAGCCAATTAGTTATTACCAGCTTAAGACTTGCAAAAAATACTGTGATATTATGCGCAGTTTTCTTACTCGTTACTCGATCTTTGTTTAGTTTTCAGGACAAATTTTTAGTCATGTTTGCTTTATATTTTGGTTTTATAGATAGTTGTGTTTTTATCTGTATATTTATATACATATGCTTAATTTACAGTTCATCTCGTGATGCATCTACAGATATGACCACTTTGGGTAAACTTTCCAGTATTTATCATCCCGTTAAAATTTTTTCATCCTACACATCAATACATAAAGCTAAAGGTTTACTTAGTCCAGATAATAATGTTTCGGCATCTGTTACAATTTCTGTGGAAACAAACCTAAATGAAGAAAAAGAAAAATGTGAACTTTCATCATCAAAACGGAGGTCTGTGTCTATAAAAGAATCTGATTTAAATTCATTGTATATTAAGAAAACAAGAGATAATTTCATACGACCTGATGAAGGTACAACTATTTTAGAAGATCAACATTCAATAATTACTCTGTCACAACATTTACCTTCTGATGCTACCTCGGATATTAAAGTGACTGTTTTAAAAGATCAAAGTGTCGATAAAAATAATTCGCAAATTAAACCACAAGGATCTACGCTAGTTTCCGAAGTAACAATATTCAGAGATCCAGATTTATCTGGTATGAATACACAATCTAGAACTAGAGAGTCTGTGAATGAAGCCGAAGTAAAGTTTTTGGATCCACAACCATTAAGTATAAACAGACAACATAAGATAGAAAATCTTGTAAATGATCCGTTATCACCTGCACCGATTATAAGAATAGAATATGAAAGAAAAGATGTCCCAAACTTAAAATCTTCTGACCTAAACGAACCTAGGTTGTCTATAAAGAATAATATTGCAGAATATTCAAAAGACACGACAACACCAGAAACAATGAAATCAAAGGAACAGCATAAACATTACGATACATCAGAATCACAAGAGTCTAAGAAAATTTCTACGGGGATTATAGCAGATCATATTACTGTCGAAATTATATCAAAAAATGAAGGTAATGCAAGAAAATCTTTAACAAATTTGAAAGAAGATAGAGATCCAGAACAAGCCACAACACCCCTGTTTTCTATTGGTACGAGAACTGAAAGCATTGCAATTTCGGGTGAAGCAAATTACGGGAATACTGAAACTAATCTTAGTGCAAATTCAGAAGCACTTGCGGAAAACCGAAAAAATTCGGAAATGAGAAGAGCAAATTTAACCAATCAAACTCGAGATGCTTCTGTACAAACCGAATGGGCTGATGTATTGGTGAGACTATGATCTTTAATGCAGATTTATTAGTTTAGCTTTAAATTATATTTGTCCAGATTAGATGTAGATCACTCGACTTATTTGCAAAGCCCAAAAGACGTCGGCTCGAAACGTGCTGCCAATTGTGGATTTTTACTTCAAAAAATATAAGAGCGCAATAAACACGTGCTTCAATGGTGATGGAAATCGTTGTGAGGAAGCCCGCAACTAATTCGCCTAGACTTTGAGTTTCCTCGTCTGCTAAGAACAGATCTGGGCAAGCTGAATGTATCTAAAAATATCTTAAAATCTACAAGCATCCCGATCCCTGCCTATAATATACCAACTTCATGTCTAAATACAGAATGCAGAGCCCCTCAACTCACACATCTATTTCCTGAACGCCTCTGTTGATGGCTACATACATTTAGTCAGATTTCTCTTCATAAAAATCCACAATACCTACACATTATAGTTCTCGGGGGTTGGTATGATTAATGCTTAAAGTTTGGGTTGGGTTGGTTATCGCAGTAAATTGGATCAGTGACGATCAACAACGCTGGTACCTGCTGGTATAAATCCTTTAGCCGTTTCAACGACAACCGCGAATAGAAATGGGTTGGTACTATCCTTAGATAGGCACCACAAGGCTGTTATTCAGACTAATTAATTATATTTATTTACAGTGGGAAGCGAAGCTTGAAGCAGATGGACACTACACATTTCATCTGCCATCTCTAGCCAAGCTAAAAGATTATAAACTTTGTTAAACAAGCTGTGTCGCATCTTTTATTTAGACAATATAAAAAAAAAACTAGTTATTAAGTGTATGAAACTACTGTTATAGTTTAAAACTAAACAAGATATTAAGCCCTAGCAGAATCAAGTATAAATCTTCTTTTCTTCCACAGTTTAGTATCAGCATTCTATCTTTGTATTTGTGTAATTTCTTTTCCAGTATATTCTTCGGTTTGTGGGCAATGTATTTCAACTGGGCTGCTGATAAAGCTTTTAGCTTTTCTGGAGGCATTTCTAACATTACCTGAGGAAAAAGACATTCTAATAATCTTACTTTGCTCATCAGTTCAGGCATAAATACTTATCGGACTCTACGCCTAAGAGGGCATGCCTCTTACGCATAGAGTCTGCTAAGCATAAGTGCACTAAATTATAGAAATATTTTATCTATAATGCCATTCCCATTTGGCGGTATGTTTTGTCACCATGCACATTTCTTATGAAGATCTGAAAAAAAATAGACTGCTAGTATAAATTTATACTTGTGCAGTTATTCCCGACATTGCTTTAGGGCAGATGGCGCAAAGTTCTGTAGCTTCCACCTCAGTCAGGAGTAGGCCTAGACGAGCCACGTCGCTGGCACCCCAACTGTTAGACTTGCCCATCACCTGCAAGAAAGATTGCAGCAATCGAATGAGCAAATCGCTATGATTGATCTATCTAAACTATAAACCAAGCGAAAGTAACTTATATTTTTTATGATAAAGGTGGCAATTGTTGTTTATTTTCAAGTGTATGTGTAACAAATATTTACACATTGAATTATGCTCAAAAGTGTTAAATACGAGTAAGTTGTTTTAATTAACAAACCTGAGTTCTTGTCATCAAATGCAAATAGAAACGACGCTGCAGTGGGTCACAGGATCTTATATGATAAAATAGCTGAAATGAGGAAAACGTTAAAGATATACCATACATACCATTCTATTCATATTTTTGTGGCTAAAATACATTATTATGCTGGTATGGTATGCATCATAAAGGATTTAAATAGAGTAATTTGAATTTGGGTTTAAAGCCACGACCTTTGGAATGAAATAAATAATAATAACTTGATGTGACAGCTGCAGATACGTGTTCTCAGGCAGCATCCTCATGTGCAGTAAAGGAACTCCGCAAATCAGATTGTTCATAAGATTGAGGTACTTTGCCATGCTCCACCGTGGGTTGAGCTTTATATACTTGCTGGCGACAACACCGACCTGAAAGATCGTTTTAAGACTATCACATAAATATTACTAACTGTTATTTGTCAAGGACAGAGAGACAAGGCTGTGATGCGGTGAATGCCTCCTGTTTGAGTATATTTACTAAAAGCAAAAAATACAATGAACGCTAAACTTAAATATTCCGTAATTATTTTCTACGCATTTAAATTACGATGTAGAACCGATTCTTATTAATCACTTGGCGTGTTGTAGCTTTGACCACGGATAGAGATAAGGTCTAGTCTGACATCACTATGCCTAAAATAAAAGCTTAATCTAAATCCTTAATTCTTACTTGGTGCCTGTTTAGATCAGCATGTGTCCCGATAAACGCCAATATGCGCTCATCGGAAAGATTGAGTCTCGCTATTTCACGTCCACTAACGTGCTTGAAGAGAGGCCGGTACATTTCCAGGGTCTGATGTGATATCTCTCGCGGCATTTTACCAGCTTTCACCACAGTCCATGTGGCTACCAGCTTTTCTCGGGCTATTTTCATCATGGATATTGTTCTTGCCTGCAAAACAGGATTGTTTAGCAAAATGGCAATTCATTACTGCAGATATGATGTTAATTCTGAATTCAAATTGGTGTTTATCTATCAAACTTTGCTATGTTTAGCGCTTTGCTAAATGTATATGTGTGTGGTGCCTATTGTGTGGGTTTTAATGATTTACACATAGCCTTCTAACGGCGGTTGATTTCGCTTAGGTGTTGATATTTTTCAAGTAACACATGCTGCAGAATCCATATTAACGCGGTCAAAGCATGTATGTATAGGATCCTCACGGAATTCAGCACGTATTCAGGAGGCAGCCGGAGCACATCATCAAGGGATCCTTGCTGGAATATAGAGAAGGCGTTGACCGCGGTCTGCATGAAGTCGTCGGTGACCCTCAGGTAGGTGTGGCCTTTGTGCATGAACTCTGGCAGGTGCACTGCTGACTTTCCGTGGTATAACTCCGCGCTGGAGATAAACAGATCAATATAAAATACAATTTCAAAACTTAAAAAGTTAAATACTTTGCAAACTATTACAGTTTCACACGAAAATTAATTTCAATGGAGTAAAAGTCTCCTCGCAAGACCGTAGGCATAACGTTGTTATACAATTAATAACGTAACTCTGAAAGAACTTTGAAAATAAAACCGAAACTTTATTTTCTTTTCGTTTCACCCCTGACTGTTATCGCAAAGCAAACGTTTAAAGTTGCTCACTGCATTTGCTGGCCTGACGGATAATGCGCTAGACTGTTCTCTGTGTTCTCTGGAGTTGTTACATTACTTAAAAATAGCTTCTCTTCCTGATCATCTGGAAACACAAGAACAAATCAAATTTGAAAACAAAAATATAAACCCGTTATTTTGATTTTATTATAGTGAAGCTTAGTGTGAATCAAACCCGCGCCTGGGTGCACTTATTCCTAAAATCCACCCTGAAAAAATCTCCATGGGGGCTTGTGGGAATAAGACAAAAATGACTATTCTCATAATCCGACAATTATGGGAGCGATTGTAAATGTAGGATATCCTTTGGCATACAAATTAATTACTTAAAAGGTGCAAATTAAATGTGTAATAATTATTACCTTTAAACACTTTATCGCCAAAAAGAACTTTGTTCATCATCACTTCCAACTCAATTATAGGATCTAAAACCACACAGAAATTACAAGCATTTGCTTATTAGTTTATGTTTTATGTCACACCATTAAGAACTGATTTAACTTAACAGCTAGGACTTAATAATAGTAACAAAAATGTATAAAATTAATATCATTTGTTGTTGTACATGAAACGCATAAAATATAAATACAAAATTACCTACTTAATACAGTGCACAACGTATGACTCGTAATAAAAATAATAACTCTTTCCAAAAACTCTTAAAATATATGTGTTTATTACGTACCTAGTACTAGCTAGCTATGCCCGCGACTCCGTCCGCGTTATATTATATTTGTAAGAGGCCCACTTCTTATCATAACTGAAGCAAGCCTATAAAACACAATATCTTTGAAACCGAACAAATTAACTCCATGACATAAGATAATTAGAACCTTTTTCTTTCGTCGTCTCAGAGTCCTCCTTCAGTGTTGGATAACTGACGTTGCTCAGTTGGACCAATCCATAGGGAAACACCATAGTGGATTCCAATGCCCCAAATGCAATCTCGTCGGTGAATGAAGTATTCTGCTTGTTGAACGATACGAAGTTATCGCATATTGTGCCTGGAAAAAAGAAAAAGAGCATCGTCGGAAATTAAAATATAACTACTAATACGAATTTATATAGTTATTATATTGGCGAACACTAACTAAGCAACACTAAGCAACCGAGCCACTAACACCAAGAGCAAATTTCTTTGATTTCACGCACAGACTAATAGTTGACGCGGAAAATTTGCGCCCTGTGAATTCTACACGTTCATATACCTACATAATATTGCTTACATTGTTATCCACTATTAACTAGGTGTAATTGCATTTGCTTTCCATCTCTGTTTGGCTCGTTGAGAGCATGAAACGTAGGAATTATTGAGTCATGTATATCAGTTATTGAGTCAGTATATCATGTCAGACCAATAAAGCAGATACCAGTCGGGTACATACTTGGTACTCTAGTTGTACAATTTGGCGCAAATCCAAATATAACTATTAGTCTACTTCGGACCGAGAACATAATTTGATGAACAATTTAACGACTGTTTTTGACAATGTTGGAGACTAGGGTTTGGAAAACGATGGATAGATGATCTAAAACATGATGGTTCAAAGAAGATGCAAGTTGCTTCCAATAACTGAAAATCTGTAAGGGAGGTCTTCTATATCCATCACTTGACTTCATTAAAATTGTTGAGTAATGACCATGATGATGATGCCAATATAAGTCTAATGAACTACATCATACAAATAAACTTTCCTAATAATTTTACCTAAAAATCTAATAAAAGGTACCTACGAAGCAAGAGTGAATAATTTGTCTATGACGCAAGAGTAATAAAAAAATCGAAGAATATACCTAACGGAGATGGAACCTTACCGTTTGTTTTATACATAAGTAACTTGGCAAAGGAATCATCATGACTTCCGGATACAGTAATCAAACTGATATCAATTGCCGAATATAAAACAACGAATGATATATAAAATCTTAAATTCATTTTAGCAGAAACACAGGACTTGAGTGCTGTGTGTTTGAATTTAAAGACCATAGCCAAATAGATTATAATTGAACAAAACCTTCTAAAAAAATGTAGAGAAAGGATCTCATTTATACACAATGACATAAATAAAACTCGCAAGGTGTCAAACATTTTCACCGAGCAGGAATTGTAATTAAAGCGTAAAATCCTATAGAGTTATATTAATATTTAAAAATTCTCAATGTCTTCAAATTCCGATGAGTGTAACTGTGACTCCCTCAACGAATATAATGTAGAGTTTGCCAGTTATGGGTCTGGTAATTGTGAATACCAGGAGCAATCAAACCCATATTCCTTAAATAACCGAAGTCCATATTATACCCAACCTTATGTTTATTATGCACAAGTGGTAAGTCAGTTTCTAGTTTCTACTATAAAACGATTTTTTTTCTCTAAGGAAACATTAAAGTTTCATATTCTTTATGATAAATATGATAATTGAAAAAGAATCAAGAATACTTACAATACAATTTTATAAGAATAAAAGAAAATTTACAATAATATTGATATTGTTGAAAGTTGTTAGAAGTTGATTTTGTATTTTAAATCCTATGTAATTTGTCCTCAATTTTTGGAAGCCATCTACATAATAATTTTTTAGCCGCAGACTTGCTGCCAACCAACTGGGAACACTCAACGGAAAGATAATAAAAATTGTTTCTCAAAGGCTTTCCATTGGTATACGAAGGTAAAATTACTATTTCATAGTTCAATTTGATCCTACTAAGAAAGTGAACATTCATTTTCAAAAGTACTACATACTCAAAGGACTTATTCGCTCGGATACTTACGAGTTCGCGATGAAAATTATTATTTTATTCCATTATCAGTATGTGCTACAAAGCCGAGGTATAAAAAAAACCTTTGGGTAGGTACTTCATCATCGCCCCTATTAACGTTCCCACTGCTGGGACACAGGGTCTCTTGAAGAGAGATATTAGACCTTTACCACGCTGGCTAAGTGCGAGTTAGTCATGGCGGTTTTCTCACGATGTTTTGCCTTCACCGTTGTAGCACGTGTTTTTAAAGCGCACATACATTTTTCATGGAGAAAAATCAAGATGTGCGCGGCTGGGTTTGAACCCACGATCTTCGGAATGAACGTCGAGTGTTTCACTTAGCTAACACGGCTCATATATTGGGTACTTATTGTGGGTTTATTATACTCGGATTAGGTATATACCTTAAGATTTTAAACTCACATAGGTAGGTATATAATTTATCATAATTTACAGGATCATGTGCCTAAGAACGCCAATGCCGACAAGAAGAGTGACATGAAAGCATTTGCTAAGTGGCTGGACTCCAAATATGACCAGTTTCTGCAAGAAAACATAGACAATGCAGACAACGACATAAAGCGCAGGGAAGTTACTGAGACCCACAAGTTACCAAAGTAAGCTTGAAAAAAAAATATTTTACAAACAAAAAAAATCATAATACCACGAAGATAATTTATAATCATATCGTTAATTGATAATGTGGATCTTGAAGGAGAAATCGGTGAACATGCATACATAATAATACAGTCGAACATTATAACCAAGTTAGTAGTGATGATAGTTGAAAATGAATCGCTATACAGTATATTCTGAATAAAACCATAAGAAAACGTACAGTAACTCAAATTTATTTTTTTAGCGAGAGACTGCGCAGAAGATTTCGTGTGAAAAGGTAATTAATATTAACTATCTTTGAATGGAATTTATCAAATCAAATCAAATCAAATCATTTATTTGCAGGAATGTAGGTATGTACAAAAGTTCTTATAATTAAATTATTCCAATACACTCTACCTTGCCTTGCCTTTTATGCTAAAGTAGGATGCATTATACAACCCATGCTATTTTACACAATACGATGACTAAATATTTCTTTTGTTGACGTCAAGTTATATAATTTGTGACTTACCAAGTTACTACCTTTTTTTTAGCCCGTGGAGAAAGAAAAGAAGTTTTAAGGCAAGCGGCGATGTCACACCAAAGTAAATAATTATGATTTTTTATAAGATGTTTAGTCTAAATTTGTTTAAAAGTATTTAAATATATGTAAACCATAATACCCATAACAAGGAATGGTTGTTTATTTATAATTTTATTCAAGAAAAGAATTCCAGCCTCGTTAATTATTTTTTATCAACACACTAGTTGACCCCGCTCGGCTTCGCCCGTTTTTTTTCATCTTTTAAACCTTCCCTGGTCTACTACGAACATTTCAAGACCAAAACCAGCTCAATCGGCCCAGCCGTTCTGGAGTTTTAGCCAGACTAACGAACGGCGATTCATTTTTATTTATATAGATAGATTATTAATCATACATAAAATCATAACGCTAATCGGTTTTGGATTTAAGCAATGCCTTTACTTACTATTTTAATATATTTTATTGTTATTTAACTACTTTTTTTAGAGGGAGTTTTCAGTACATAATGAAACCGAGAGATGTATCGCTTCCCACGTCGGAATGCTATAAAATGTAAGATTTTTTAATATCTATAATATTCAAAAAGTACTCTTAGTACACATCGAATATTTCCTAAACAGAACACTCTGTACACATAATTCTTATCTCGCGTTAAATCAGCTAAGTTTATTAATTATTGCAAAAAGGTCCAGTTCCGTTTTGTCTTCGGAAGTCTATCTGAAGCACTGTTCCCAAAGCTGCACATCTCTGAAAACCAAAGGCGAGCCATGTCTTACCATACGAAGTCAAGAAGAGATCAAAACAAGCTCTTGTAAGCCAATCAGGAGGGAGGATATTAAACTGCACTCAAAACAAAGGTTTGAGAAGCAAGCAAGCTGTAAATCTCGAAAACCTAAAATAAATGTGCAACCCAACTATGATCCTTCCATCAAGCTACGTCCTGACACTCCTTTAGCTAAAGAATTGCCATGTTCGGTAAGTAATCAAAAAACCTTCCATCATCATCATTAATTATGCCGGCAGACGTCAACTGCTGGGCATAGGACTCTCATATAGATTTCTAGTTGTTTCGGTCGGATGCTGTATTGTTTCAGATTTTCTGTAAGACCCGGAGATCAACAATCACATGAATGCCCACATAAAACTTTGAATAACGATTTAGCATCACGTCGAAAAAACGCAGGTAAACAATTTTAAATTTAATTTTCAGGTTTGCCGAGCAGAACCCGTTAAAATTACTCGTCCAATGGAGGCACCAGCACAACTACTCCAAACTAATCCTGATCAAATTGAATGCCACTGCAGGAAAGAGCGGATGTCGCAGAATAAACCACATGTTTTGGTAAAACCTTGAAAAATATTATTTACTTACTTTGACTAAATTTATATCTATAAATATACTTATATGAATCTTCGAAAAATTTAGTTAGTAGTCAAAAAATCGTAAGGTTAAGACTAAGTATGGAAGTAATTGCATCTTTTAGTAAAGTATTAGAAAGCCTAAATGATTCAAAATAAAAATATTATAAAATTCAAATAAAAATATTATAAATGAATCAGATTATGCATCATTAAGTACTTGATACTAGCGTAATATAACGTAATATACCTAGAAGCTAATTTATAAATATAATTTTAGAGACAGAATAAAACGAATAAAATATTTACACCTAAAGAGGTGCAAGCCACAGCTTCCCAGTCCGACAAAGAAAATACATGTTGTATTGATGCACATAGTCCAGTTGGAACAAATGTGACGGTAAAAGTATTATTATTTTTTTAATATTTTTTTATTTAAAATACTTATTTTTCTTCTGTTGCTGCACTGCATTCATTATGTTTTTATGTAGTTAAAATAATTTTCAGAAACCAGCTACGTTAAAAAAAGATCTTCACCCGAAAGAGGTGCAAGTCAAACCTATTTGTAAAAAATGTTGTCCGAAAGAGGTTCAAGTCAAAGAGTCCCAGTTAATAATGAGGAAAAAGAAGTTGAATGCAAAAGAGATCCATATTCAAACGTCACAATTCAACTTAAAAAAAACCTGCCCTTGCCCAAAGGAGCTCGTTCCTACAGCTGATGCACAGAATCAATATGAAGCTACGGTAAAACTTATATTTTTTATGATCCTTAGCAAAGAAAATAAACCTAACAAAAAAAAGTATAAAAATCAGAAAGAAAATTCAGCAAAGCATCATCATCATCATTAATCGTAGTGCTTAATAATCTTCGAATGCAAAACGCATATAAATGCCATGTTCACCAGTAAAACAAATTTCAGTTTTCACTATAACAACTCCTATTTCAGGAAACAATTAAGCAGAAAAGAGAAAAAATCTCAAAAGAAATTCCAAAAACTAAACAATTAAGCTGTGAAAATATGTGTGCATGTCCTGCAGAAGTTGTCCATACATCTCCCTGTGATTGCACAAATGAGCTTGTTTCAGTATCTAGATTACAGAGTCGCTGTAAAGCTGATGCTGTGGTATATTTACTAATCTATAATGATTTATTTATCTAGGAAATATAAAATTAACCCATTCGATTTTTTTAAGATACCAAATAAACCTGATATAGAAACGTCTATGTATGTCAGTACGTGTCAGTGCATAGTAGAGCACACTCATACTGCAGATTTACTGGGCCAATACGAAACTTACAAAGTGCCTTCACCAGAGAAACAGTGCTTCAATATTATGAAACCGAAAAACAACCAAATCATGGTACTTTTTTTACCAAATTCTTCTTTTTATATCATTGTTAGAAATTTTGATAGTTAAAAGTAAAGAAAACTTCAATTTCAAGATTTTCGTGATTTCCTATTCATAACAACGGGAATTACTCACGTATTTACAAAGGAGTTAAAACACTCTCGACGTTTCGACTGCAACCAGAACAGTCTGTATCAGGCGTAGTGAACGTTACGGGGTCTCCTCTCTTCTTTGCGCGTGCGATTCTCACTGATAAGTGTTCATAAGTGTTTGATAAGTAGTTCCCGTTGTTATAAAATTTATATATAAAATATATTGTTAATAAAAAATAGTTATTTTTAGAATCCGATGAAGCTGGAAGAAGAAAAGTACTTAAAAGAGAATTTTAATGAACAATTCAGCTTGAAAAATACGTGTGATTGTGTTGGAGAGTTTAATTTTGCTACTGATTGTACGTGTGGAGGTCCTGAAAAAGTAATACCTGTTTCGTGTGCATGCCCAAATGGACCTGTGTCTGAAGTACAGAGTTGCAATAGAGCTTGTACTGGGGTAAGTAATTGTATATGGTTAATTACCAAAAAATGTTCCAGATACGTTTGCAGGATAAGCTAATATCTCATATATAAAGCCACGTTTCGTTGTAATTCTTTAACTCAAGAACAGCTGGGTCGATTTAAATGCTTATGGTTTTAAAATAGTCGTGGTAGCGCTTAGGTAGGTTTAAAAGGTGAAAAAACATGGGGGTAAGCCGGGCAGGTCAGCTAGTCTATTATAAATATCAGATTAAGAATGACAGAGATTCATAAAACTTTTTTAGATCCCAAATATACCTGAAGAAAAATCATCTGCCTTGGAACATACGTATCAGGGGAAAAAAGAGCACCTTCGGACCTCTGATTTACAGGACAAACGCGAAACTCATGAAGTGGTACCTCCTTAGTTATTATTTACTTTATTAATTTACCTACAGATACATTTTATAAAGAGATAGCCAAATATATTTATCGCAATGCGTGTTAAAATGCACAAAAATAAGAATTTTACCTGATAGAAAATTAACCTTTATTTTTACTTCAATTGTTCCTACATTTATCTTAATCGGTGTAGTTTCAGACCATCGATATAAAAAACTTCCAGTACCCTAAGGAAATACAAACAACTATACCAGAAAATGGTCAGGAATTTATATGTCGATGTGCTAAAGAAGCAATACAAAAAGTTGATGTTAATTGCCAGTGTATAACACAAACAACGGTAATTTATTTTTTATATACCTATATAAGCCCTTGAATTTTTTATTATGTCAAATCTAAAAAGTATTAAGTCTAAAAATCGTCTATGTAACTCTGATTGTCTGGTTGCTAATATTCTATAATTTTTTATTAGATGATACATCAATTATCCTAATTTCAGACATGTGCATCGGGGCCTAACTGTTGTGTCGTACTAAAACCAAAAAAGGTCGCATTATGTCCTTCTATAGATAACAAAATGGTTGAAGGATCACGTACATTCCCTTCGCCATGCAGCCAAATATTTACCTCGTCAAATCCATCAACATTTGCCAATGAGGGCATTCAAACGTCAGATCATGCTTTACAAATCGTAAGTATTCTCCGCTAGCTACATGCTAAATGAATTACGTAAGAGGTCTACGTCTTTATGTAAACCCATTACGATAAAGGAAACTTTCTTCTATGTCACACTGAGATCAGCAAATTAAAAAAAACTATCAAATTTAACATTCACTGCCGTAATACTTATGCATGTTTTTCGTCACTATAGTGGACAGTGTAACTAATCGTAATTGTTTTAGGAACGAATCTCCGCGCTTGCGCCGCCAATGTTTATGAGGGTCGTCTTTACTGATAAATTGTACAAGAGTAAGTAACTATTAAACTTTTATCTCTATGGATTTTGTAATTCTATTAGTTTGATTTTAATTTAATAAATAAAAAACATGTTTAAAACAACACTCGATTTTATTGGTAATCGTAACAAAAATTATATTTACAAACGTATAAAATACTAAAACGGACTGAAACTAACAAAAATCATTAAATTATTTTTTGTTGGGGGGTCCGTACTCTATGGCTGGTTTATTTTGGGGCAAAAAGCTCAATTCAGAGCTTGAACCACTTGATTGTGAGCTTGATGGCAGCCCGTAGTCAGTTGAAGGGCTTGACACCGATGAGGAGCCAGTCGAATATGACGACGACTGGCTTTGACTGCTCCCAATATTCAAAGGAGCGCTATGGGTGAAGGAAGATATCTCGATACTTGGCTTGGCATTTTCGAGAGAGACTCCAGACACCAGTGACAAATATCCATTTTCGCGAGCTGATGTATGCTCACTTTCTTTAATGATATTCTGGACGCGATCTACGACCACTGAATCGAGGGCCGCATGCGCCTGACCACTGTACTGGTTGGAGTCAGCCTGGTAACTTGAGAGAGCAGTGGTAACAGGGCTGCTGGTCAATGGCTGTGACTGGATAGGCTGTGGCAGTGAGTACTGTTGAGATGGAGCTGAAATTTGTTGTTGAGCAGAAAATCGGGGTTGTGGCTGTTGGTAGTTATATCCAGATTGTTGAGAAAATTGTTGCTGTTGAATCAGCTGGGGGCGGGGCTGAGGAGCCACGTAGGAAGGTGTGGGCTGGGGGGCCACGTACGATGGAGTGGGCTGGGGAGCTACGTATGAAGGAGTGGGTTGAGGTTGTATTTGAATCGGTTGAGGTTGAGGCTGGATTTGAATTGGCTGTGGTTGAGGTTGTGGACGGGAAGTGAACAGTGGCACTCCGTACGATGTACTAGGAGGCTGCTGGTATTGGATCTGTGGAATGGGCTGGGGCAGAGGTTGAGGGGCAGGCTGCTGGTAAATAGGCTGAGGCTGGGGTTGTTGATAGATAGGTTGTGGTTGAGGCTGTGGCAGTGGTTGGAATTGAGGCTGTGGTTGAGGTTGGAACTGGGGTTGAGGCTGTTGGTATTGATAGCCACCGTTCTGCGCGTATTGTTGGATTTGGGGCTGAATTTGAGGTTGAATTTGAATGGGGGCTGGTTGCTGGTAAGTGGGCTGAGGCTGAATCTGGATCGGTAAGGGAGCCTGCGGGATTTGATACTGTTGTTGTGGCTGCGGAGCTGGCTGTACAAAAGCAGGCTGAATGTTCGGCTGCTGGTATTGGTATCCACCATTCTGCGCGTACTGTTGAGGCGCAGGCTGGAATGACGGCCGTGGCTGCTGGTATTGCACTGGCGGAGGAGCCGGGTTGTGATGATGATGGTGATGCTGGGGCGGTGGTGCCGGCGGGAAGTTGAACGGCGTGGAAGGCCTCGGCAAATGGTACGGAGCCTCAGCCAGGACTCCCGCCACCAACGACAGTACAACGATCTGAAGTCAAACACATCACTTTGTTACGACACTTGAAAACTTTGACACACTTCATTAGAATAATGGTCATTAAGTTCATCTTTATTATGTGCAAACAGTTTCACTTTTGTCGTTTGTTCACTTACCGCGTTCCTCATGGTTGCGATCGTGCGTTCGACAATGTGTGAAGTCTGCAGAGGAACTATTTGGTTTTATAGTGTCCACCACTACGTACCGGCCGCGGACAAACTAGTAAAGCTTCGGACACGTGCTTATTGCGTATACAACTTGTGTGTCTGTGTGCGTGTCGCATGCTGTGTGTGAGTGCTTCAGGAGCTACAAATAACAATTTACAGTTGCATTGTAACTTATTTGCATTGTGGTAACGTTCGTTTAGATACCTTTTCTTCATTATGTTGCATTTATTACTTATTTTGTTATTGCTACATTAAAAGGAAACTTTTCTGCCTAATAGAATTTTATGTATTATTCACATAATATACTGAGTTGAAAACATAGATGAAATTCACTATCATAAGTTTCAAATAAGTATAACTATTTTGTGATAATTCAACATTTTATAATCAAGTGATAGGATATTTAATGAATATAGGGCAATTATTCTCTACAGTTTCTACAGTTAGGTAGGTATTTTAGGCCTTCGGATCTACGACTTAAGACTTTCATTATATTAAAGACTACCATATAACTGGTTTCTAGGTGCATCATAGGTAGATATAATTAATTCCCATTTAACCTTAATTTTCAGTTATCGTTGACCAGTCGTGTCACTAAAAACCTTGAAAATACCCATTGGGCAGTTAAAGTTCAATTCAATTAGTGGTTTTAGTATTTAGCAGATTTGTCAATGGCCAAGTTGACAAATGATTGTGCAAGAAAAAAGATTTAAAGCCATTGCCGGTATTACTCACATAGTCCGAAAAGTAAATATGTATTGCGAAGAATATTTGGCTAAGAATGAACTGTGACTAGATGAGGTTGGAGGTGCAAACAATGAGGTAACAGTGGAAAGCAGGGTATATCCGTCACAATTTACACCTTAGTTTTATACACATGAGCCAACAATACACATTATCTAACGCATACGTCCTAAATAATATTCGAAGTCGAAGGATGTGACATGTCCCGCCCATTTTTCAAGACGTTTGCGACAAAGGTCAGGATTTCAATATTTTGAATACAATTCTCACGCCTAAATATTTTCGTAATCGATTCTAGTGCGATGACCCATTGTGTAACTTAGGCTTAGAAAATGCCTATAGCTTAGATGAGAACAGCTGAACAAACAAAACCTATCGGTGTCAATGTCACAAATAGAACAAACGTGATTTCATTGTAATTGTACGTACTTTTATATTGATTACTAGATGTGCCCGCGACTCCGTCCGTGGTAAATTATGTTTGTATGGGAGCCACGTCTTATCATAACTAGAGCAAGCATTTTAATAGTCTATCGTGTGGCCTAGACCTCTAAATGTTTATCTACCAAATTTCATGAAATTCGAATCATTGCTATAATTGTTTTAGGAGTAGGTACTTGAGGAACATACATTCATACAGAAAAAGTATTAAAAATCGACAAATTAGTTTCAGTGTCATATATTGAGCCTACAAACACAATATCTCTGAAAACAAACTAACTTACTTTGACCCACCCTAACAGATTTATTATTAGTTTATACAACTATGATGTAAGATGTAAGGTAAGGATTTATTTTTTGATTGGATAGTCCCTCGCGAGTGTTGTTGTCTGTAAGATTTCTTTCCCTTCTTTTATCTGTTGTTCCCTCAGCTTTCGTTTTGCAACAATTTTGTCATGTGTCCTCTTCATTTCCAGTATTTCTTTCATTTCTTCTTTATCTTCATCCTGAGAACAAACAGTAAATAAACAACATATTTTTATATCAATTCAGTTAAGGCTTTTTTATATATTTATTAAAAGTCCGTTGTGTTAGATACCTAAGTGATAAGCTTAGCACGTGTTAGATGCTGTACGAAACGTCCAGCAATATTTATATTTATTAATTTACTTATATTTTATTGTAATAATTCATTTAGGGTAAATCAGATAGGTTAAGTTAATCTTTTAAGTAAGTTTATCTGTTTCAAAATAATTTATCTAAAATTATCCTTGACTGTGATAACAATTTACAAATAAGTTGACCTAGTCAGCATCTGTTTGTATACCTTCTGATTGATCCTGAGAACCAAGGCTCTCTTCCCGCTCGCCATTGGTTGGCTGTAGGTCAGTAGGTTCTTATGTCTCTGCGCCGGTGGAACTCCTCTCTCCACCACCAGGACTATCCTGGCCCACTGCCTCTGCCATTCGTTCCTCGTCTCTGCTATCTTCTGGTATGTGTTGCCCATCATAGCGATCAACATGTTCACGAGAAGTATCGCTACTATAATCATGTAGATCACGAATAGCAACTGGAAGATAAAATATATTCATTACTTATTTAGTTTAAGTAGATACATTTATTTGTATATTACTTTTTTAAATGACAAAACAAAAAGTCCTACATATCTCTTATCCTTTGATAAACGTAATTGAAAAAATAATAGCAGAATATTATAACAGTACCTAATATTTTTCCTCAACATGCAATTACCACATTTTCTTGATTCAAGTCTCAGAATAAAATTTCCTGTTACGCGCTAACTCACAATCTGTTGCCATTATGACCTTTCTTTGTTGTGATTTGAATAGAATTTAATATGGCTGCGAATGGATCATAAAATATTTGCTGCAACGCACAATTCTTGCTCTAAGACGTGGACAGGCACCTAATATGTTTTAACTCTTATGATTTGTAGCAGCTTTGCCTTTGTGAATGTGGAAAATGTACCTCACTTGAGCGTTATTCTCAGATACTTTGAATAATAGCATGTTTCCAAAATTGTATTTATTAGCCTTTTTTGTATTTCAATAAATTATACGTAGAAATATTTTGCGTTGTTATATTGTTAAAATAAATCCGTTATTACAGTTACATAGTTCATTCGACAAATTATCTTTGTCAAAATTTCCTACCGACCTAAATATTATAACGAAGTATAGTATCAAAATTCCCTACCTCAATCTTCGACTCTACTGCGACGAAGTTTTGTAAGAACCTATGTTTATTTTCATACTATATAAAATCATTGTTTTCATACCTATCATCATTGTTTATTTGGATAATCATTGTGGCATCTACCGACAAACAAGTTGCGTCAGAATCTTAGCTTATTACAAAAATGTCATAGGGCGCGATTTACCGTTACGAAATGTTTGGAATTCGCGTGTGTGTGGTGTGTACTCGGCCTTGACCTCAATCTTACGTTGATTCAGATAATCTTTCAATGGATAAAGCCTCGAGCAGACCGGATGCGTATACTTTTTATATGCCCCGACTAAGTTAGGAATTAACGATGAACGCATAATCGGTCCGGTCAGTTTATCTTGATAAAATTATTTTATTTAGCAGTATGAGCACAGTGCACCTATAGATTTCAAATGGCATACTCAAGTTAACAAGTAGGTACTAGTTGCCTTGTTAATAATTAGTTGCTATTATGTACCTCGCTTTACAAACCTGAGTATTCATTGATGAAATATTTGCTGCATCATATATAGGCATAAGCTCGTGATAGAACGTGTCATAATAATAATAACATCAATACAATCAAGGTCAAAAATGTATACATATAAATAAACCACAAAGTATCAGAAATCGAATCGAAGTTCATGACATAAAATTAAATAATAATAAATAAATATCGCAAGACAATTCACGCAACATCTAGCATCTTGTGATTAGCTCTAAGCTTGTGTTCCTGATAAGTAGACTAGATTTCTAATAATTAATAGGATATATAAATAGATATTTTTATTACACATATATTACACCCAGACACACCCGGAAATATTGGCAGATCATACAAATTGGTCTCCTCAGGCGGGAATCGAACCCTCTTACGTCGCAGGCGGACCTTCGCCCTGCGCCACAGCGGTCTCACCTTAGCTTCAATCTCATGACCGGTCCTGTCGAAGGCGCCGTAGTAGTCTGAGAAGGAGGTTAGAGACATGAGGAACATCGCCATGATGCTCTCCATCGGCGACGGCATCGGGTTGGACACGGAGTCGTCCACGCCCTCCGGGGTGTTGGGGTTGTCGAACGATAGGAATATCACGTAGTATGCTAAAACATAAATAACAACAAATTATCAACATCAGTTTAACCTTTCGCGATTCGTTAACATAATTTAGAAGTGTACTACTTCTAAAGGTTTTAAATAAAGGCTTTAATAAATGGTCTTTATCTTAATTATTTAGATTTTTTTTCAAGTTTCGGTCTTCTTGTGCTCGAAGGTCGCGATAACTTGCCTAAAAAACTTAATCGATTCTGAAACTCATTATATATTATAAAATGTGTTATTTTGCGCTCAAAACACCGTGACGTCTTTATATGTTTTTTTTTGTGAATAAAAATAGTGGAAGTTATGTTCATGTTACAGATAGTCAACAATTTAAAATAAATTTATTTTATTTATTTATTTATTTATTATTATTACATAAATATTCAATTAAGTTCAAGAAAACATTTAAAAACTATGGAACCCCAAAAACATACCTTGTGAAAACCCCATGACGAATACTAAGTAAATAGCCACAAATCGTAGCAAGTCTCCCATCACCATGCGATAGATCATCACCACGAATGGACCGACTGTTTTGAAGCCTCTGAAAAGGTCATATAACATAATAATTATCTTTGTTTAAACATAAACATTTTATGAGAGGAAGTTTTTCTTCATGAGTAATAAAATTACCTACAACGAAATAACAGACATATTTGAAAAGCGTCCCCAGTAGGTCTAGCCAGTCCCGTAAAAGAACCTCTAGAATAAGGGCTCATGTTTAATCCTGCGGTTCATACTCCATGGAGTTATTAGTTTAGCCAACTAACTACTCAATTTAATTTCAAGTGTTAAATTAAATACAATTCGGAAGACTCGCAATTCCAAAAGTTATAATAAAATTGCAACTCCACTCACCTGCAAAAGAACAAAAAGTAGGGCGCAGTCGTAAGCATAATGATGACAGCCAGATGGTCTTCCTCTTCTTCCGCACACCACAGCCTCAACGTTGGCAACACCAGCATCAGGAGACATGAAATCAGGAACATTACTCTGCGAAATAAAATAAATCTTGACTTGTAATAATAACTAAACAACTAGAGAGATTCGTCATTAGAGATTTCAATACAGTATCAATACATAGTATAACACAAAGTAGCTATTCGCAAAAAGTAAAGCATTATTTAATTTAATTAATTTTAATTAACTCAAGACGAATTTTTATAGGTAGAATTAACTTACCCCAAGCGACCGAAGTCATTTAAAATACATAAATAAGTATCGGTGTTAATAAAATATTGAGAACCTTTCATTGGCTTTATGTAATTATACTAATTATTTAAGATTCTATGTATATACCTGAGCCGTTGGTATTTCAAAAAACTAAATAAAAATAAGTTTTAATACAATAAGAATCAAATTACCTGGAGGGAACTGTACTCAAATTTTCTATGAACATCTTCAAGCCCAGAAACCTGGCTTCACGTAATGCAGCTCCGATATACGCCAAAGCACCGACCCACAGAATCAGCTCTGATGTTATTCTAACCTGAAATCAGTTATTTCAAGTTGATTCGGATTTTGTTAGATAAATAATCATCATTACAATAATATTAACGCATTCATTGACAGTAAATTTTAATTAAATGTTTATTATATTATGTCCTAAGATGAGCTAGCCTTGTTATATCTTGTTTCGAAATAAAAGTGACCGTAAAACAACACGTCAACATAATTAAGTTTAAATATTAATTATTATTTAATTTACCTTTGCTTGCCAGGTTTCAAAGTTCATCAGACGACATTCTTCAGTTAGATCTTCCCACCAACCCTCCATATCATTCATAGGAGCTTCAGTAGCTGAAAAATTAAATCCGGATTGATTGATTTGGTGTACAATAAAGTGTTTTTTGTAAATCCGGATTGAGATCCGTTGAGAAAGGGATTCCGTTTATACTGTTTGGTTATCTATGTATGCCCTTGTAACATTATTTTTTGACCCTTTAATCTAAAAATCTTTAATTTGTGTTACATTTTGAACTAATGTTTATAATCTATTCTATAGCATTACATACTTTTATCACGGTCTTTGTCTTTTGAGTGACTTTTAAAACGCGCACATTGGGATCCATCATGCTTTGTTGCATTAATCATCTCCACAGCTCCTGGGTCAAGGTCTATCCCGGGATTGGGCACCGTACAGTTTTCTGAAAAAAAGTCGATCATTAACCATGGCAAATACCTGGTTCACAGGATCTTTCGATTTAGGCTCAAATTAGTCGATATTTTACACTAGGCGCACTGATTCTTGTGCTTTTTCAACTCTATAATAATATGTTCAATAATCTTACCAGTTTCGATAACCAGTTCAGTCTCATTGATAATTGGCCCAGCGGTGGAGTTGATAGCTGTGGCATTCAGTCCTCGCTCCGGTGGTCCAGGTCTCAAGGTGAAGCACACCAGAGATATGAGGAAATAGAAGAAGAACAGTA
Source organism: Chloroclystis v-ata (assembly GCA_963691955.1). Taxonomy (NCBI): domain Eukaryota; kingdom Metazoa; phylum Arthropoda; class Insecta; order Lepidoptera; family Geometridae; genus Chloroclystis; species Chloroclystis v-ata. Next base: position 14,025,188 of record OY829905.1, read on the forward strand.
AGAACTGACGATAGAAACGAAACTTTACAAAAGTGTTCCACTTGGTCTTTAGAAGATCGATCAGCATCCCTTCTAGGAGTTGCAGATGCTCCTCTTTTTCCTGAAAGAAGGAGACAGAAAGAATAAAATAATACTACGTTGACTTTTATTTGAAAACATCACATAACAATAAATTATCCTGAATTATTTTGTGATTTAACGTGTAATTTCAATGCATTAATTCGCGACAAACTATTTATAATATAGGTATAGTAAAACCATTCTAAAAATGAACTCCCCTCCACAAAACCGTGATGATTTCAACGTGTGAGAGGAAATACAGAAAAACAGAATACACAGAAAAAAAAAAATCAGAATTCGGTAGAGGGGCGTTCATTTTAAAAATGGTTTTACTATATAGTAAGGAACAGAAGTAATGCATAATGACAAACTAATAACGACAAGACTTACACCCCAAACAGCCAAATTCAAAGCAGAATCCTTGCAAATATACCCAGTCTCAGTATCAATAGTATCAACTTGTTCTAAAGGGTAGGCCGCACAGGTCGTAGCCCCGATCTGCCAATAGATCTCCCTCTCAATGTTCAGGATGTGGAAGAACATCTCTATCCTAGCGAGTTTGGCTGCTAGCGTCAATGGCGTTAGGTTTAGTACGTTGCGAAGGTTCAGGCCGGCTCCCACTTCGTACGCCATATCGAAAGTACTCTGAAAATTACAAATATAATGTATTTTAAAATGCTTCAAACCAGAATCGTTTCCCACTTTGTAGAGCATATAAAATGTGCTTTGGTATAGGTACCTAATCACCACTCTTATCAGATAGATTGGTGATCGCAGTTAGTTGGTAAAAACAAATAGGTACCAACGCTCCTACCCATCTTCTGTCATAAACATTCCTCTGCCGGTTTTTCCAGATCGGCGATTGGAGATTGAGTTGTATTCTATCACATACTAATGATTATAGACACGATAGGTTCAAGATATCGCGCCAGATAGGGATGATTGGAGGAAATTGGGGGCCCAGCAGTGGGACACAATAGGCTCATAAATAAAAAAGGTTCAAAACATTTACTCACCATCTTCTCATATATGACCAGCATATGCAGCACTGTGTTACCATTGGTGTCTTGCTTATCAGGGTCGGCTCCTCGAGCCAGGATGAGTCGGTAGCACTCCTCTTGGCCGAGACAGGCTGCGAAGCTCAGAGGGTACTCGCCCCAGTAAACATATCTGAAATAATATGATTTGGATTATCGGATACAAGTTTACTCAGTCTTGGAATAGTCGTTGTAGTTCGTTTACTTTGATATACATTTGAAAATAAGATATTACGTAACTTTAATTTACTAATTAGGTCTAAAGAGGTGGTATTGTTTCTGAAAGGAACATTAAATTAATCAAAATTGAATAAAGTCACACATGGCCTTTAATGTCAAACGTTTCGTTACTGAGATATGTGATTTAAGAATCCGTTGACCCATGACCTGTATTAAACTTATTGATAAGTGGTTAGAGGTTAATTAATCCTATAATTTTTTTCCATTCAATTTCACGCAATTCACGTGATTGTTACTCGATTACTTGTAGCTTTCAATGCTGCGTATTTACACAAACCATAGATCGTCAAATTATCATTTGTTTCTGCGTAGTTTTGTTCTCACTTGCATACGTAAAAAGGCATTATTTTGAAATAATTATTGTTTTCCTTTATGAAATAGAAATAAAATACCAACTATACCTAACTATTCAACAAATGACCTAATGTTACTGTTTTTGTATTATGCAATAGAATACCTTACTTGAGATTTATCAATGGAAACCTTGCTCAGTTGTGATTTTGTTGCATTATAATTAGTAGGTAGTATGGTAACCGTTACAGTAAACAATATTGCTACTAACTATGTTAAGTTTGTAATGCACACAATACATTTTAACGGGCGAAGAAACCTGTCAATTGTCGGTTTAACAAGTGGTCTGTAAATTAATCGTAGTTGAAAATAACAAGCTGTAGAACTAAGATAAATACAAATAAGTACATTTTGTATTTAATTATTTTACATATCTTGTTTTGGATTAAAAGTGCAAGTTTCGAGCTTTCCAGTAAGCTGGGTGTAGCTTTGTGAATTATTCTGCCAAATTTTTTTATCTCTAAGTAGAATAATATGAAATTGAAATACCATAACCTGGCTCCTATAATATAGTGCTAATGTCACTATTATTGGTGATCCTATATCAATGCACAAGAAACAAAACATACTAACTAACAATATGTTCCGTATTACCCATCATAGTTAGTCTCCGGCTGCACATTGACCCACTCGTGGTCCATAGAGTCCGTCCTAGAAGCCTTCTGGTCTTCAGGGCACATGAAGTTGCCGTAGCAGCGCTCGTGGTAGTCCGCCCCCGCGTCCAGAAGGTACTTCACCATGGTCGGGTCTTCGTTCACTATGGTTATGTGGAGCACGCTCTCGCCTGTATGAATAAGTTTATGCATAAGAGGGATATTTATTCCGGCAGATATTTTTTCCGGCGTCTGGAAGTTTTAGTTATATTTGTATTAGGTATATTTATTTATTGGAAAACCAAAAATGTAGTGTACCTATATGTATGTACGTTCATGGAATTTGAAGTTTATTTTCTTACTATTCATTGCGTAATATAATGATCCCCTTGGGTTGTGTTTATCTAAGAGATGAACCTAGCTACAAGAAGAAATTATATAAATTATTGTTTTTGCTCAATAACCACATAATAGTTTTTACTTGCGGCTGTTTTGGAAATCTGGTCTCTGGGAAATAACAATATTTACGGTCATTTGGGAAAATCACCATATACTGTGCGTGCCAAAAATACACACATTTTTAAATGTGCTATGTTTAAAAATTTGCATTCGTTAAAAAGTTAAGCTGATCAAGGTTTTTTTCTTAATTAAATTTTATCCCATAACGGTCAAATGCAGTAAAAGTTGCTAGTCTGCTAGGTCCCTAAGCCATTTAATTATCGGAGTACTTTGTGTATCGTGCCATAAGTTACGTAGGAAATACCTAGTAAATCACTGTCAATTTATTTTTCAGGTAGAGCTTATCAGGCGTTTTATCAAATTAGTTTTATGGAAGGACTTAACTACCGCATTAATAATGCTTATAAATCAGTGTATGTTCCAGTTAAATCCTGTTTTAAACATTCAGATTGTTTGGTTTATTCTATTGAACTAGGTACTAATTTTGTTGCAGATTAGTTTGAACTAGATACAAATAAAAGGTCCTTCATAATTTCATGATAATAATTATTTAACGAATTAGATAAAGCACATTAACATCTAATAGCGAAAACAATTGTAAAACTTTATGAATAGAATTCTACAAAATGTACACGGCATGATGCATATGAATCAAAATTGTAGTTAACGCAGGTAGCACGCATTAGTAAGATATGAGCTTTTAGCAATTTGACTCTACAAAGTTTTGATTACTCTTGTACAATTTGACTCAGATAAAAATCCATCTGTAGTGTGTTATTACCATAATACTCATCACTCATGTATATATCATTGATAAGTTTCGGGTAGAACCGCAGAAGCCTTTTCGCCAGGTTTGCCAGAAGAGACGAAGCGCCGAGCAAACACAGATGGAGAATGGTCTCACCCACTGCACCACGTTCCTGGGTATAAGAGAACAGACTATAATCTATAATCAAGATAATATCAAGATCATGCTTGGTCTGGTCAAGTACGATTGGTTGTACAAACAAAAACACGGCTGTTGCGAAATAAGTAACTCAGTTATATATCTTTGGGTATAAAAGAATGCTTAGTAGCTAGACCTATAGCAGTGCGGAGAACGCTGTAACCGGTTGTTCACGTCATCTTTGTTTCGGTATTTTTAAATACTTACCTACCTAAATTTAATCATATTTTTAACCCTAATATTCTGTCAACAACTGCAAAGATTTCCATTCAAATCATTTCACCTGTTAAGAGCAATGGTGTCCACATACAAATTCAGGCATATGCGATTAAAATTATAAGATCACTGTGCTTAAAAACAGTAGCCCCATTCAGAACCCAAGTGAATCATACCCTCAAAGAAACTACCTTAATCATAACATTAGTTATTTACGGTAAGCGTCAGGAGCGCCGTAAACCCTAGCGTTATTACACCGTCGCGTCGCCGTCTCATTTAACGATAACGTAGTTAACCTTGTGCCCATCACAGCATAAACATTTAACTCTGAGTCCCCGAGGTGGAAAAATGGGGTATATTCCATTATCTGTCCTCCCTGGGGCTGTTTTGTCGCTTAGTGGAGCTGAAGGCAGCAAAAACAACCATCAGTATGCAAAAAAGTTAAAACTTTCAGCGTTTTCTAGCAAAAAGTATTTAATGCTAAAGCTCTGTTACGCTTTCTGCGCTCTCATAGTCTATTTGGTAACTGTACAATTTTGCAAGCGTTTGGTATTGTATCAACTATTTTACTTTCCATGTATACAATGTCACAATAAAATTACAACTATTTAATTCGTTATCACGCTTAAAAGTAAATAAGTACCTTCTATTTTCTTTTAATTTTTGATTGATACGAAGTAATCTGAAATGTTTATAAGTAACTAATCGCTAAATGGTTATTTATCTCCTGATTAGCCAGTGCGCTTTCATTGAAGTGAAAGCGCACTGGCCCTTTCAGTGGTAGTAGCTAAAACAAATTCAAATGTCGGTTCCTTACCTTTAAGTCCCAGCAGAGCTCCCTGTAGCCCGCCGGGTTCGCGTCGTACTCCTCCTGAGTGACGTGCGGCCAATCCGCTTCCACGTCAAACTCCTCGTCTGGATTCTCCATCCCTTTCAGTGGTGGTAACTAAAACATAACCACTATCAAAAATTGAAAAAGATTAAACAAATTATAGCACTCTAAATATAAAATTATTGCAAAGAGAATTTATTTTGTCATTTGAACTACAACCAAAACGGCCACAGAGACCACAGTCATCCATGTCATATGCTGAGTACGGCTCAGCAAGCTTTAAATACTTTTTGCTGGAGAACGGTAAGAGTTTTATCATTTTGTATAAGGTTCCTGAGCATGCGTTTGTCTTCCGTGACAGCACATGGACTTTAGCTGTATATCGGATTCGGGATAATGAAGCAAGTGGGAGCAAGTAGAGTCCCACCTGCTTTTCATCCATTCTTGGTAAGTATCTATATTAAACTATTTCAACCACCTACGAATATAGTATGTCACATAGTCGAAATATAATTCATAGCTAAAAATAAATATAATAGCTTCGAGCTTACCACGGGGCTAGATGTCGCTGTGTGAATTGTCCAGCAATATTTATTTATTTTATTATAATTTGTAGAGCTGGATAGCCCCTGAATTAATATAGTTTGTCGAGCTAGAGTTTAGAGTTATATTACCAGTTTATGCCTCGATCTCTCCTTATTCCTCAGCAAGACGACATGGGACACGGGTATGTAGCGTCCCTTCCCCTTGTTGTACAGAAAAGGCTCTACTTTCGTCTTTATAGCGTGGTCTATCTCAGCGTACTGTTTGTTCTGGAGGGCCCGCTTCATCATGTCTACGAGGAGACCACCGCCTAGAAAATCAATCGTAGGATATTTTAGAGCTGTTTTCATTTATAATTTACCGTAATTCCTAGAAATAATTTAGGGAGACCTACGTCCTAATTAAAACCTGCAAAACGACAAAACCATTAACAAAACATATAAATTACTCTGATGAAACAAATAAATAAATCATAAAGACTACGAAGAATCGTAAACATCCTCAAATATTGCAACCCAAATACACTTAGAATGCAATTGATGGAATTCCACGTGAACTATAAATTAGGCGTAAATAAGGAAGGCCTAATAAGTATTAGATGGTATTATTGAATAATGCTCTAAACGTCATATCTCTAAAACCCAACTACTGAAGAAATCCATTCTAAATAAGCGTGTGTTTTCTAAATAAGCATATGGTAAATTACAGAATTGGTAAAAATAATTGTATCATCAAATATCTGGTACTTGCCTTTGATATCCACTAGCTTATAAAGCTTTTGTGTTGAGGTTCCTGCTTGTTTCTTCACTCCACTAGTTACATTACTCTCAGTATTACCCATTTTAAATTATTTATATAGTTTAATGATTTTCTTTATCTTTATTTGGTTAAATATTACTTTTACTGCTTTTACTAACAAGTGAACCTTCCCCTTATAAAGTATATTGACGTAACAGTCGTTGCTAGGTTTTTCACTGAGTTGCGGATTCAACGCCATATATTATGTAGCTATAGCGTCTAGATAAACCTATAATATACTAGGATGAGTTCAGTACTCATAATTACATATTGTGATAGGTACTAATAATTACATAGTTAAGAACCTATGTAAGTACCAATATTTAAACAAACAATAAATGATTATGATTATTATACATTTACTCATATGTATCCGGAAAACACCTGCCAATAGGTTGAACAAAGAAAAATTCCATTACTTACCGTTTTGAAATGAGTCAATGGAAATATAATATGCCTCGAGTACTAGACATATAAATTTAATTGCTTACACAGGAAATAATTCATAATTTAATTTAGCTATGATTTTCAATTGTTTCGTATTTATGTTTTTAATACGTAGTTCTAAATATGAAGAAACTGATTGGCCCGCCCACGGCTTCGCCTGCTTTATTGTTTTCTCACCTTTAAACCTTCCCCCGGTCTAGCCGTTCTTAAGAAATAAAATTATAACAAAATAGGACAATTGAAAAACAAATCGGTCTCCAGATAATTGAAAATTTATTAGACTTAGATTTTTTCAGAGTTTAATAACTAATTTTATTTTCGTAATATCAAGTAAAATATTTCGACGATACTTAACAGCGATGCACCAAAAAACAAACCAGCCATCCCGCCAACTGATACTGAAATAAGAAATGTTGTTTCAAAATACTTTACCAGTTCAATCATTTTAGTTAGGTATCCGTTTCGTGTTCTAATGTATTATATCAAAGTTGATCATGTAGTTTGCGTGAATGAGCAAGAAACATACATTCTCACAAACTTTCACGTTGATAATACATATAAGTAGGATAAATGAGCATACCAACAAAGTCCAGTTTGCTTCGCAGTAAGTTTCTGAGATATCGTAGAGTTGGCAACCCGGCCATCTTGATCCTCACAGCTATTCCAGGCTTTACGACATTTGGATCTTTCTCCCTGAAAACAGAAATTCATCATTTCTATTGCGTTAGTAGTCAAAGTCAAAGTCAAAATAATTTATTGTTTTCATGTGTACAAAGGTCTTACAAAATATAATAAAGTACTTAACAACATGAGCCCAGGAAGGGCATTACAATATAAAGTCATACATATGCATAACAATTTTTCTTTTTAAATTTTTTTACAAAATAGGTACTTTTATCTAAGTAAAAATAGAAAAATAGTAAGTAGACTATACAATACAAATACTTTATTGTTACACCACATTACAAAAAATACACATAAAAATAAACATAATAATACAGTGAAACAATGGGCGGCCTTATCGCTTAGAGCGATTTCTTCCAGGCAACCGTGGGATGGAACAAATACTAAAAGAGAAGTAAAGTAGTGGCGTAGTTTATATAAACATTAGAATAATAATAATATGACTATGTAATATTTTTGTTCTGGCCGTCTTGGCTACACTTGGCTTTATTCCGAAAGTTGTGGGTTTCAAATCTGGCAATGCATCTATGGCGTCGGAAACCATCATTAGGAAACCGACATACCTATTCTGAAAACTATCAAGAGTTTGAAAGACTCGTGAAATCCAACCCACTCTTGGCCAGAGCACATTTCAAGAGAAAAGTCTATGTGTACCAGCACAGCAATGGGAACGTAAATAGGGGTGCCTATGATAGTTTTGTTCAAACGTGCAAAACAACTTACTTGGTTACGTGTATGATATTTAATTCGCTCTCTACGCACGAAGTGAAGCAATCCACGTCATCCTTTGACGGTGCAGTACCGAACTTTATATTGAGTGCTGGAAAAAACCAAACTCAAAGTTTATCTGTTAATATAATTATACCTATATTAACAATTCTACAATATATTAATTACCTTCATACTCCGCCAAGCAGATCATACCAGTAAAATTACAATAGTACTTTTTATCTGCGAAAGAAAACATGTTAAACAAAGTTGTGGTAAACATATACAAAACGCGCTAATCTCAGAAAAAAACGCTGGTCCGATTTGAAAAATGTTTTCAGTGTTGGATAGTAGGTACATTAATCAAGGAAGGCCAGACAATACAAACGAAATATAGGTGTTGATAACGTAAAAGCCTTAGTTGTAGCATTGTAGCTTCTTTAATCTTACACGATAAATCTCGAATAGGAGATATACAGCCGCAGTGCTCAAATGCATGTTTTGTGTTAACAGCCAAATCGCAGGCACCATTGGAATATACCTGAAAATTAATTCATTTCTGTTACGTTTATTCACATAAGTTTTAAATGTACATAATTATTAGAAAGCAAGAAAGAAAAATTTTATTTGTAATAAAATACAAAAAAAATAACATAATACATGTCATTTACATACTTACACTAAAACCAAGTCTTGTAATTTGTTAGTTTCTCATTTACGTACCGAATAGGTATGCATGTCATCGTTTGGTATTTCATTGAGGAATCTGCATTTTCGGTCATTAATATCTTCTTTGACAATATCTGGGTCATTCTCGATGCCCACAACAGAAAACAATATTTCAAAATTAGTCGAGTCATGAACGTGAAGTGGGAAGGTGTATTTTACGCTCAAGCTTTTCGTGGCTAATTCCTCGTTACTGTGAATTGTTATCTGAAATTATGTGTAATTTTCAGATTTTCCATGAAATTTTTATCGTAAATGTTATTGAGATAGGTAAATAATAAATATTATTGGAAAATTCATACAGCAACATCTAGCCGTAGTAAGCTTGAAGCTTTTGTTGCGAGTACTAGATAAATTATTTTATGTTATGATCTGTTTTAAAAAATAATTAAAAATGATTTCAGTAAAATAAGTCTTAATAAAAGGTAACGGGAGTTGCAGGTTTGGAATACTTTTCACCCAGTATACATAAATATTAAGAGTCTTACATCAGCATCCGATAATATATGAAAAGTCAATTCTCCAGGTCCCGTAGTTCTGTTCACAGTATAAAGTGGATTCTTTGCTTGTTCCCTGAAATAATATATTTTTGTCAATCCACTTCCACTTTATAAGATTTTATCCAGTTAGGCATTAAATAATGGAGACCTCTGTAGAAAATCATCTCTAGTCAGTTTAATTTGAATATACTGGTCGGGAGCTAGAATACCTATGTAAATTTGCCATTTATCTTAGGCTTATAGCATAATTCCACTGTATCTCATTACGATCCTACAATATTTAAGTCTAGTTCCCAGATTACCTTGTTCTATCTCTAATATCATGCGAAATTTGGCTATATCATAAAAGCAGTTTACTGTGTGCTTATACCACTAATGGTTCTCTTATCGGTAATCGGTTTCCTATCTAATCAAGCGTGACATTTGTTAGAACGTACATGTTTTCCAAAGCATTGAAGGTGAAGCAAGGTCCGCGTTCAGAGTCTGCTGGTAGGAAGTCCTCACAGCATGGAAACTCTACCCCGTTGTACGCGCACCCGGTCACCAGATCCGAACATTTCTTGTGAACCTGGGTAGTGAAATTATTATTTGTACCGCTGGTTTTGTTACAAATGCGCGAAGTGTTAGTATTTATTGTTACTGACAAATGCTTGTAGTGAGTTAAAGCAATGCTGATTCATTTTGATGGTGCCTTTGTCTAAGTTATCATTATCACAATACGTGAAAACTAACTGAATGGGTGAAATTAAATAGTTGATAATGATCTCTGAAACAAAAGAAAGGAATCGGGTTTAATAACTTTTGAACTGTCATGGTCATCCATGCTACAAATTAACTATTTGGTGCAAATTATGATATCAAGGAATATAGTTCAGCAAAATGTATCGTTGTGTGAGTATACCTACGAGTACCTACTTTTGTAAGAAATTTAAGTTATTATTAGATATTCGTTGACGTTGATGTAGCAAAAGGGTCCATACCTTCATGGTCGTAAGCATTTATATAGCAATACAAGCATTTTAAGCATTGTGAATTGTGCAGCAATAGATATTTATTTATTTTTCACTTTAACGCTGTTGTCCAAAATGGACCAAATTAATCTGTCTCATCCACAACTTCCTCCACGCTTTTGTCCAAACTACCAACCAACCAACCAAATAAAACAGTGTCCTCTATCCTCTATCTTCCACATGATAAAAACTAGAGTATATTGTTAACTAGCTTTCCGCCCGCGGCTTCGCCCGCATTATATAAGATTTGAAAAAAAAAAAAAAAAAAGTAAAAAGTACCCTATGTCCTTCTCCTGGCTCTAAACTACCCCCCTGCCAACTTTCAGGCAAATCCGTTCAGCCGTTCTCGAGTTATAAGTTCAGGCACTAACACGACTTTCTTTTATATATATAGATTACATTTTCCATGATAGTTCTCCAAGGCACGTCGCACGGCACCGCGGCCCCGCACGGTGCGCACACGGACGCGCTGCACGTGCCGCGCCCGAACAGCAGCTCCGTGATGAACCGCTGCTGCCCGTACGGAAGCTGCTTTACTATACCCGCTGGAAATATATATAAAATATATATTGCTGGACAATTCAAACAGCAACATCTAGCCCCGTGGTCAGCTCGAAGCTTGTTACGTACGGGTGCTAGATTTCTGATATGTAGGTATACTTAATATACATACATACATAGATTGATATTTTTATTATACAAACTAGCTCTCCGCCCTGCGGCTTCGCCCGCGTTTTACAATTTCCCGCAATTTTCTTTGCTATTTATTTATTTGTTGAATGACATACAGATTGCTATAAACCTCACACAGTCCGAACCTTTCCAACGAATGCAAAATTGTGGAAATCGGTTCGTGCGTTCTAGAGTTATAGCGTCAGGAAGGAAAACCGGACTTATTTTTATAAAGTAGATATATAAAACTAAATACAGATAAAAGTCTTACGGTACAATTCAAGCAACCTCTGCTGAGAATACTTCACAGTGGTCTGTTCACAGACAGTGACCCTGGGGAAGTCCGTGGTCCACTCCAGGTACCTCGTGTCTGGTGCGAAGTAGATCCCTCCATCGCTTTCCATCAGCGGCACTGCTAGGAGGTACACACCCACGCTTGATGCCAGTAGGACTGACAGCCAGAACAATCTGGATTAGACAGTGTCAAAATCGTGAGCTGTTTATATTAATAACGGGAATTACTCACTTTAGACAGAATAAACTCTCGACGTTTCGATTTAATCAAGAGAAGTCTTTATTAGTTTTACCAAATCCCTCAATATCTATGGGTTCTTTTAAGGAGACTGATGCCTAGACTGTCACACTGAGATATCTGAAATTTCGTATAGATAGCGACGGTTCAGATAAATTTCAAAAAGGATGAAAAATTTACGTAGACAAAAGTAATGGGCAAACAATGTCCATAACTATTTTAGTCTAGTCTAGTATTTTCAATTTAATTTATAGTAAATCCAAATCAATTGCTTAGCGAAACTAACCCGAATTGTGCTTTATTTTGACACTATTAATTAAAGTGAATAAAAAATATCACCTTCCTAAAGCAGTCACATTTTGTTTGAACAAATGGTTAAAGCCGTGTAGTCCACTATTTCTCCCGAAATATATAAACCTGTTTTTGGAACACCTTGCAATAGCAAACAGACACCGTGCTTTCTTTTTGAAAAATCTCATAATCTATATCTATAGGTGTCTTATAATATTAAACAGAGCAAATAACTTTACATGTATTAAATCTTTATACAGGGTGATTGGTAGATGGGTGCAAAGCTTCTAGAGGATGGTAGTGTGGACTATTTGGAACCATTTAAGCCATAGTTGTCTTAACCGAAGTCGGACTATTTTTTTTTTATGAATTTTTCAAACTTACGAAAATGTTCTGCGATTTACGAAAACCATTTTTGACGTTGTTTAAAAAAAAAACTAAAGGTGCTATTTTTGTTCAAACCTTTTTAAAAACATGTGTGGTTATTACTCTTTCTTTTGGGGTATTAATTAAGAAGATATCTCAAAAAAAAATTGAAATTATGATACAAAAACCAAATTGAGGGAGAAAATTTAAGCCAACTTTAATGAAAAAAAGCAGATTACCGAATTGCTGAAAATGGCATACACCGCGTGATACCTGGGTACCACGCGGTGTATGTGTGTATGACTCCAGATTCAACCCAAGCAGACACAATTCTAAGGTCGAGGAAGAGATTTTGGCAGCATTCTAAGCGGATCCTACTACCATCACTAGCGTAGTAGCTCAAACTCTTAACATTTCACAATAGAAGATGTGTATGTGGAGTATGCACAAAAATGATAAGTATTTATTCCATGGCCCGGGTCTGCCAGGTTTGGAAGAGCAAGATACCGGGAAAATAATCCAATTCTGCCGTTTTCTCCTCAACAGAGACATCAACGCATCTTCAATGCGTGATTCTTAAAATCAATCTTGTGGACAAATAAAAGTAAATTTTCATAACAAACTTTTACAACCTTCACCAACAGGCCAACAAGGGCAGAAATCCATACTGGAAAAAGCAGGTGTCAGTACAGAGGAAATTGTCTGTCAGTGTGTGGGCTGGAGTAATTGGCAGAACTTTGATTGGGCCCCACTTCTTACCAGATACCTTAAATGGTAATAATTATTTGGGATTTCTTCAAAACGATCTTCCAATGCTCGTAGAGGTGTCCTAATATTTAAAACTGACCAACTGAAGTTAGGATTGTGTCTGCCTGGGTTGACTCCAGATTCCACGTGGTGTATGTCACTTTCAGCAATTCGATAATCTGCCTATTTTTTCATTAAAGTTGCCTTGAATTTTCTCCCTCAATTTGGTTTTTGGATTATAATTTCAATATTTTTTGAGATATTTGCTTAATTTATACCTCAAAAGAAAGAGTAATAACCACACATGTTTTTAAAAAGGTTTGAACAAAAATAGCACCATCAGTTTTTTTATTAAACAACGTCAAAAATGGTTTTCGTAAATCGCAGAACATTTTCGTAAGTTTGAAAAATTCATTAAAAAAAAATAGTCCGACTTCGGTTAAGACAACTATGGCTTAAATGGTTCCAAATAGTCCACACTACCATCCCCTAGAAGCTTTGCACCCATCTACCAATCACCCTGTATATAAAAGAAAGTCGTGTTAGTTACTTCACTTATAACTCGAGAACGGCTAAATAGATTTGGCTGAAAATTGGTGGAGAGGTAGCTTAGAGCCAGGAGAAGGACATAGGATACTTTTTACTGCTTTTTTAAAAATCTAATATAATGCGGGCGAAGCCACGGGCGGAAAGCTAGTATAATATAGAGCAACAATTCAACAACAGTCCGAAAACAAATTGACTTTGAAATAATATTTTTTAATTCAGTAGACTTTTTTAAAATGTAAAACCTAATGAGTGACAAGTTAATTATTTGATTATATGCTTGTGCACTTACAATATCATGCATTTATATAAAGTACCTAATATAATGACAAATTTTATGAAAATAACTCATAATTAGTTGATAATTATTCCAATTTGTTAATAGCTTGAAATTGCATGTCCATAATTTTAATTAAGTCATTAAATTAATTTCCGAATAGCTGGAGAAATATTTGTTGGGTGTAAAAAAAAAAAAAAAAATTGTACAAACTATTATATTGATTGTATTTGGCATATTATGTATAGACCATTTAATGGTTATTATCACATAGGTTATACGTCTTAAATTAAATATTTAGAATGTCAAAAAAATCAATAATTATTACACAATAAAATGTAGATATCAAGTCTCAAAATCTCATAACTTACAATTAAGTACATATAGGAACGATAGCAGTATATATTTTATTTTCACAAGTAAAATGTCGCTTTAATATTTCTTCTGCATAAAAAAATACTTTTGTCTCTGGAGCAATAAATTTTTTTATAGATAACAATAAACAAATAAATTGTTAATTTGTGATGCATTATTCGGTTTTTTCTTTCAATATTGAGATTGAAATAAATCAAAATAATTAATTAGTCATAGGTACTTTATGTTGTGTATAAAGTCGATAAAAGTAAACACAACTTTTTTTATCTTGAGATTCCTAAATACTAGAAAAAATATCATTGAGAACCTATACATACTGCTCCAGAGTTAAAAGTTATTTTCGCCACAGCATTGTTCTAGAATCTATGATTTCCATTTATATCTTCTAGGATTCTTCTCTCCATACAAACAATGTCATGAATATGTAAACGGTTTCAATAACAGCTATCAAAGCGAGTTCGCAGCAGCTAAGAATGAAACTCGTACCGATTTGTAACTGCCTCGCGAAAAACCTATACGAAATAAATGCATCGAGATTATGATAAGTATAATAAGTTTATCATAACGTTATTAACACATTCAATGCCCAAAGTCGCCACACTGTACTGTAGATACTTGACAAGCGAGCGTCATGGGCCTTGATTGTGTTAAACTTATAATATAATTATTAATCATTTATAGAATAATAACCACGCTTTAAAAGAAAGAAGAGTAATATCGGGGCTTTTATCCATAAGATAAGAGCTATGGATATGGACCTATGGTAGATATATCACCATGAATGTATTTTATCACCTAATTCTCAGGAATTAGCTCAGGCTAATAGCTTGTGCTGTGGCACAAGAGCACAAATAAAATACTAACCAACATTCAAACATACAATTCTTAAACCATAGGTCCAACATCGAGGCAAAATTTATTGATGACTACCGAAATGAACTAAGTAAGTAGCTTTCTTGATAAACCACCCTTAAATATTTCTCTTCACCATTTTATACAGACATTAGCATAAGTAAGCTCATAATATACTTAGTAACTAAAACTTATTCTAACTAAGCATTATAATAGTAGGTATAAAATAAAAGATACATTTTTTAAACTAAATACTTAAATTACAATACGTTAAATAATTGAAGTAGTTATATAATTAATAGCTATAGATTTAAAATAAAAAAAATCTAATCATTTTACAAAAAGATTACCATCCCAATAATATTCATGACTATAAAACAACGAGGCTTGAAAATAAAATATTCAACTGTTTCGAACAAACATATTATATATATATTTTTACAAACAGAGTACTAAAGTCCAAAGTTGTTACTGTTTGGATAAATATGGCTTTTTTTTTATAAAAAAAAATGTAGTAATTTAAAAGTTGTAGTATGTGTAGGTATCTTAATATGTCGAATAAATTAAATGCGAGGCAATACGCCAGATTAGCCATTGTTTTTCGAGCAATAGAAATTCATTTATCTAGACGCAATGGCCCTTTCTAAAAAGAGTTCAATTACCGCATACCTACACAATGACGAGCAAGCTACAAATATATCCATAAGAAACAGTAAAATATCCTAATTACATTTTACTAGCACCACATATCTGTGACTAGCACACACCTTGTCCCACTTTGAATATTTGGAATAAATATAGTGAATACAGAAATAAGCATTTGGTGTTAACACAACATTTAAAACATATTACGTCCAAACCACCTTGAGATCCAGCTTTGGCTGCTTTCTCTGCTGTCAGGTTTGCTGTCGGGTTTGCTGCCAGGATTGCTGCCAGGTTTGCTGATAAATGTGCTGTCATAGACTAGTTCGGGGTCTGCGTATTCATCACCGCGGATAGTGTCTCGTGGCGTCGTTGTCATCTGGTGCGTGAACGCGCGAAGGTCTTGCAGAATGTCGGCAATGGGGGGCTTCGTGTCTTCTGGTTTAACTATAACAAATTAAAAAAATAAAAATTATATACTTAGTACAATAATGTTATAATACTTTTCCGGTGGAAAATATGCCGATATTCTTTCTCGGCATTCGAATCATCTCCATCCAAAATTTCATTTAAATCGGTTAAGGGGTTTAGGCGTGAAGGCCAAAATAGACTAACAGACATAGTTACTGCGTTTTTGTTTTTTTTACTATATTATCCGTGCTTTTTGATTTACTCTCTAGGGCTGTAAACTGTAGTGTCATAACTCCAACGCCATTGCAAATAAATATACGCAGTAATAATAAATATTCCATAAAATAACAGTGTAATTTTTTTTATCTTCAAACTTGACCTTAGGATTTACGATAAATGCGAATAAGCGGAAACAACGGGCAACAATCTCTGGCAGATAGCCACAAAATATTAATGAAATATAGTATTTTTAAAGGATATTAACATGAGTGACTTTCCTGGTATTTATTTTTTATCAGGTCAGAGATCTCTTTTGAGAGTCATGCGTCAAAAATTCCGGGACTTGTTTTGAAAATGTTTTTTGAGCGGTCAACGCTATCTATTTCGTATCCAGTTTTAGGACTATGTATCTTTACTGTTTTTTTATTTAATTACATATGTAAAATTTGTCGTGGCAAATAAATATTTTCATCTTTTTATCAACAAAAAATAAACCTTGATGTAAACATATCTGTATCGTGTCTGTGATAGTACCTATCTAATAATTTATGGTATTTACTTAAATATTCAAACGCTCAAGACACATAATGGGATTTGTTAGGGTGGTTTGTGCCCAGTAGGTTATTATTGGGAATACTTACCACAGTAAGGTTCCTTGTCTGTGGTCAGCAGGATGTACTGTCCGCGGGCCGGATGTGACCCATTCGTGCCTGAAGCGCCGATTCCCATTTCAGCGCACGTGTTACGTTCACATGTGCCGTTAAGACTTCTGTTTACTCTGAAATAGGGATGTATTTTAGAATAAACTTTAAAAATATATAATTTATTATACATACATATATTATAAATAAGTTAAAATAAATATTGCAAGAGCATAATTCACACAGTAACATCTAGCTCGAAGCTTGTGTTACAGGTGCTAGATTTCTGATTATATAATTATTGCGTAAATAAAGTGAATTTATCTAAATTTTCATTATATAATTGAATCCGCAATCAAAAGGTTCAGTAATCTTGGTAGGTAATACTTTTTTTAATTGTAATAATTATTTATGGTCTTTTTGCGAAGAAAATTAAAAGGATGGAATTACAAAAACGATCTCGTGGATTGTTTAATTTCTAAATGAAAAAATCAAAAAATGAATCAAGTTCCTTCTAAAATTATTTCCTTCTATAAATACTTACCCGTCGTAGGACATATCCCACTTGTGGGCGTGGAATGAGCAGTTGTTGTTTATCAAGGATTCCGTGAAGAGCACATACGCGCGCCCGTGACTGCACACCGCCTGTTGGATCTCTGTTCAAAATAATACATACCACATTATAATATTATCAATACAAAAATCATATAAACAGCAAGAAATAATAACATAGGTGCACATTATGTAAGTACATAATTAAAAATGCAAATTAATTTAAAGAACTGTCAAAATTGTCTTGGGAACACACAATGATGAGTCCAAAATATTCAAAATTTATGAATAGTTTTGGAAAAACTTTATATGTGTAGGTATATACCTATGTTTTGCATACTTACCTACTTTCTTATGACTTTAAAAATAAATTATTTGTAAATAATAGTAGCTATAATAAAGTTTTTCATTACAAAATGGTACTGAGATGATAATGAACATTGATAACTTACTCGTGGATGATATCATTCGCGACCACATTGAGCTGTTCGAGTTGACACATCCGGGCTGCCTTAGCCCACCGTTGGGGTAGAAATCTGCGTCTCCTATTCGAATAACAAAAATTGTCTCTATAAATATAAATTGTGTAATATAGTTGTAGATTTTAAACTGAAGAAAAGCATCATTGTTACACCACATTACAAAAAGATACATTAAAAATACACATAATTACAGTGAAACAATGGGCGGCCTTATCGCTAAGAGAGATTCAAGGCAACCATGGGATGGAACAAATATTAGATTATAAGAGAAGTAAAGCAGTGGCGTAGTTTACCTATATAAACATTAGAATAACACAAGAACTTATAATGGGTATTTCAAGTCTTTTATTTCTTCAAAAATACAAGTACATACCACAATATCAATGAGAAGAAAAGTAATATAGTAAGTACTAGTGAAGAGTCTCACCCATACGATCAGGCATTCCAAAGCCGAATTTCTTCAGCATTCGTCCGTTAGTGTGAATGATGTCGACGAAATCCGCGTCAGAAGCGTCGAGTTTCTCTATGTCGTTCGATGTCGCGAAGCAAGGCTGCGCTGGATCTAGACCTAAATTATTATAAATTTAGAACACGAAACGAGAAAAAACCATGATAGTTTAAAAAGTTATAGGTAAATTATTACAGTTAAAATATTTGTGCTGGTTCATGGGAAATACAAGCTTCCGATCGAAATAGACCAATCGATCATTTATTTTAACATAAAATATTGTATAATATTAGTGAGTACATGGGTTCATGACTTGCGATAGCAGTATTACAGGAACCTAGGCTTCTACAAAAATGTTTTATAATTTATGTCCAAAAAAGAAAAGTAAAATTTGGATAGGTACCTATATTGAAAGTTTGAATCAGAAATAGGCTGAGAGAAATATTTTGTGTCACAATTTGAAATCAATAAAATAAATAAATATTGCTGAACAATTTACACAGCAACATCCAGCCCCGATAGCAGTATACCTCATAAATAAATTTTATGAGTTACATCTATTATACAGTCAAAGAAATAATTTACCAGTAATTCTAGAAACTCCTCCTAGTAGATGTGAGGCGAAGGAAGATATATGAGCGCCGAGACTGTGTCCTACGAAATGGAAGTCCTTGGTTCTAGCACCGGTTGCGTTTATCAACTGCTTGAAGAACCTGTAATTGTTGCATAAGAACACTATTGGATTCAACAATAACTTAATCAGCTAAACAATCAAGTTTACAGAATATTTATTTCTGTTTCGGCAGATCAACTCATCAGTTTACTTGTTTTAAAGACTTATAAGGAAACAAAATACTTTTATTTCTCAGTCTGCTTTCAACTCTCATAGCTGAACAAGTCCAAACTCCCGTATTGCCAACATTGTCCAAAAAACTAAATGTTTAAAGATCTGTTTATAGTGAAAAGAAGTCACCTCACCTATTAATATCGGAGCCGACCCGTCTCGTGTTAGCCACGGCTCGCCAGTACTTCCAGGTGTTGCCGCCGCCGCTCCAGTCCACGGCGATCACATTTACGTCTCCCTAAAACAAGGTATCAAATTGTAGTTGGACACACCTAGTGAGGCTTGTTCCAGAACCAAATAGAAATTCCTCAAAATTTCTCTTTTTAAGTATTAACTCTTATAATATTCTAAAATTGAAGTTTTCGAAGAACCTGCTACCGCTCAGTACAGTTCACACTCCATCAAAATGTTTGGTCATTCTCCTCAGTTTGGAGTTTTCATCATTGTCATCATCATCACCCCTATATTTTACGTTCCCACTGCTGGGACACAGGGTCTTAATTCTTGACGAGAGAGATTATAACAAGGACAACTGGCCAAAAAACAATACAATACAAAACAAATGCACTTTATTGTACACACAACACATGAATATATGTAACAAACACAAAAAGAGACACGTACAATGGGCGGCCTTATCGCTAAAGAGTGATCTCTTCCAGGCAACCTTTGGATGAAACTTACCCATTCAAGAAAAGCGTTGGCCATATCGGTAACCCAGGAGGCGTTGCTATGACTCATAAACCCGTGTACAATCATGACAGTTCTCCTGTCAGGCTTGAAGTCAACCCACTCAAGACCAAACTGTTCTCCGGGGTACACCTATAGAAGGGATTAGAATTATTTTAGGAAAGGTACACTAGAAAGCATATAAGAATTATTTTGGGTTAATAGGGCAATTAAAGATAATATTGGATTAGGAATCTTATGAGTAAAGCGAAGAATTCAACTCATTGCGATTACAGAATACGGAAACGTGTTGTTTATTTTAACAATAGGGGGGAAATAATACACATAATAAATGTACTCGTAGTTTCCGTATTTCTGCAGTAATTGCCTTATGTATGAGATAAATCCATATATTTAATCTTTGTGTATTATTTATTACACTGCGAAACGAATGCGCCATTAGATAGGTATGTATGTATTATGTAATGATAAAGTAGATATGTCTATTTAGATACAGACAGTGCCTAGTGTAGAAGCTAACTATGATAATAGTCACAATGTTTTATGGGGAATAAATATCGACATGTCATATTTACCTAAGTAAATAGGTCAGCTTTGGGACATCCTGTAGGTTACCATACCAATATCTTAACTTGCCAACTTGTTCTATCGCTCAAACAAGCTTTCAAATTTCACCCAAATGCGGTAACGATGACAATACCAGACTGTTTCGCATTTATATTTTATTCAACATCATTTCCACCGACTACTGATATATATGTATAGGCCTCTCCTAAAGACCTTGAGTTAAACCTATACCTAACTACTTCGAAGATCGAATCAAATTACGTTTGCACATTTACCTGCACTCTCCTAGGGTTCTTGCGCGAAGTGAAGTAGAAATGCGTGTTGATAGACTGCGAGTCATCAGGCTTCATGTTGAGGAACTTCATCATGGATCGGGATATGGAGCCCAGGCCGAAACAGTCTACGAAGTTAGCCGCGGGCGCTTTGTGTAGAAACTCCTAAAATATCGAGGTAATGACATGTTATAGTAGGTACAGTATACGAATACATCATATAGTAAGTCCTATTTTATAAATTACGATCAAAATTCCACGCAGAAGTTTGGTACAGAAGATAAGTACCTAGAAGGTAGGTACGTACAATTTGGAAAGACAAAATGAGAAACAATCATGGACCAGGTTGGGTACAGCAAACATTTTATTAGCTTAACTAAATGACATGTAGTTTGCATTATAATTCCTTACATAAATTTACTTACCTACTTATACGAGTAAGTATAATTTTTTTTTGTTTTTGTTTTAGTGATTTTTACTATAATTCTTCTAGTTTCATAATATATTCTGGCACCTAACTACCTAAATGAATCCATTAATTGCTTGGATGACTACCACGGAAAGAGATAGTCCTGCGTAATAATGTATTTATTGACTTGACTCTTGACCAAGTGATCTTTAGGATTTTATGGAAATACATAAATAAAATAAATCTTAAAATCTATTTAGGCAGCACCGCGAGGCATATTATTGGCACGGGTTATGTTGAAATTTTATGTTCTGTGGCACAGGTAATTAATGTACATTCTGAATCTGATTAATAATAAGTTGATTAAAGCATTGTTGTTGAGCCTTGTATTATTTAATCTTTTATAAATTGAGGACATATTTAATTATCTTCTCAGAAATTGAAATTACTATGACGTGATTATGATAATTAGAAGCATTGTTTTATACATATTGTTTTGGACAAAGTGATGTTTAATTTAATATTTATTCAAATGTACCTATCATAAATCGTTTAATAAACCTATAGATAGAGCATCAAGCGCAGAATTATATCAGATAATAAAGGTGTAACTTGTTAAATTCTCACGGTAGCTACGTACAAGTAGGTAAATAAACATTTTATACTGACAGTTTCCAATCTATATCAATAAATACAAATGTTGAATAACTATAACCTATTTTTAATTTTTAATAGATAAACTTACATTTAACCAAATCTCGTTCGTAATGGCGGAAAAGCGAGTCTGTTATTGCTATTTGTGTATTTATTGTTATATTATTATATTGTAATAGCTTCCACCAGGCTTTGCCCGCGTAGGTTGTAGGTTGGTAAATCTATGAACCTATGTAGGGAAGTAGCATATTGTTAACCTATCAGAGTATCTTTTATCTAAATGTATCTTTCTTTTTCTTTCTATAGATAAATAAATAAATAAATAAATAAATATTACTGGACAATTTTACACAGCGACATCTAGCCCCGTGTTAAGCTCGAAGCTTGTGTTACAGGTGCTAGATTTCTGATATACTTAATATAATATCTATACATACATAGATAGATATTTTTTATTATACATATATAACACCCAGACACCCGGAACAAATATTTGCAGATCATACAAATCGTTGTTCCGAGGCGGGAATCGAACCCGCAACCTCTTGCGTCGCAGGCAGAAAAATATATTATTTTAATTTCAGCAAAATCCATTCTATATTTTCAGCGTGAAAGAGTATGTAACAAAAACATACACACTAAAATACTATAACTACTATTATGACATTAGTTTGACTTTCCAGAACTTATTTAAATATTTTCAATAATAACTAAAAAGCACTTACGGATACGTGGAAGGGGTAGGGAGACATTTGTCCTACAGTGGGGAAACTATGGCTAAAATATTAATAATAATAACTTACTACTGGCTCCATATCAGCGGAATCCAGGTTCTTATCCGAAAGGGGAGTGGTGGTTTTACTGTCATCAGTGATCTCTAAGATATCTCGAAGATCTTCAGGACTTATGTGGTTATCCACTGTGGAAGAGAACAGATAATAAAATTATGGTGGACCGAATTTACGAAGACACATCTAGCCCCGATGTTATTTACAAATTCGTCCATATGTTTTACTTAGTGCTGGACCATAGTGAAAATATAACATAATGAGAATAAAAAAACTTACGATCATCTGGAGAAAGCCACAGGCGCCTTGGCGGTCCTCCCACAACACCAAGCACAAACAAAGCACAGAGTAACGCACACGATAGTAATTTCAACTCCATCTTCTCAGATTTTTTCCCCCACAGTAAAACTGCTATAGGAAACGCTCGTACGCGACTCCCGGTACCGTATGATAATAACTCGCCATCTACAATGCTTTTATTCGTTATTTATTGTAGGTATTTTGTCGCTTAAGGACAGAGGAACCGCAAATACGTAATAATACGTCACTTTGAACGAATTCTTAAGTAATTACTTTGTTCAAGAGTAAGATTGACCGGTAAAATATATGTTTTGATAAGTTTAGACGTCATTCCTACCTTCAATTTTGCAGAATCTCGGGTTAACCCAACCTTTACATAATTTACCACGACGTTCGATCGTACAAGACCTATATTTCTACTTGGAGGCTTTGTTTCTTTAAAAGTGAAATGTAAATCATTAAATAGCGAAAAGTGGAAGAAGAAAAAGGAAGCCTTTGCACGTGGGATAGTAGTACTGTCCTGAAATTATTGGTACCTGCAAAAAAATATCACAATAGGATAGGTGCCTGCTACGTAAAGGGAAGGCCGTCTGAGCAAGACAAGGTTAGTTTTTTGAAGTATCTATTAAAAACACTAGGTATGTTATTTGTTCTATTAGGTAGGTATTTAAGGTATAATGCATATTATGTTTCAATACGGGGCACGGGTTGTCCAATAGAACCTAGAGGGATTTGGTATAGGTAGGTACCTAACTAATCACCAAGCTCACCATGCGGGTTTGGTGATCACAGTAACTTGGATATAGTATTTAGTATTTTCTGTGTATATAAATCTGGTAAGTACCTTTAGTAATATAGCAACACTATTTTATTATCTTTTTGAAAATATTAACCTATCTACTAACATTTAATTTCGAAAGTTTGTAAGAATGAATGTCTGGATGTTTAACGCAAAAACTATAGAATGGATTTTTATGAAACTTCACAACAATGTAGCATATTTATCAGAATAACATAAAGGCTACTATTTACCGCGGGATAATTCACTATAACGTGGGAAAGTGAATTAAAACGCGGGAAAAGTCGCGGGTGGAAACTAGTACTAATAGGTACCTATATGTAGGTATAGTTGAATCGTCCTTGGTCTAGTTAAGGTTTAAGGTGTCTTGAGGGAGTTTCCACAACAACGGTCAAACAGTCCCTGACCTCAGACAACATCTGCAGGGCAGTTCCACTCGGGCCTTCCGACTGTCTAGTAGTGGAAAACTGAACGTTTTCCCGCCTTTTGTTTCTCATTTTATGTTTATTATTGTGTATTATGTAAGTATTTGACAACTTACCATTTGGTACTGAAATAGTTGGTCTTACCTACAATATTTTGTTCCAAAATAAAATGGTAAGTACCTAGGTAATTTTTATTCAGAAAGGTTTTATTTCACAACTAAACCATTTTATAATGAAGACTATTTCTTCCTCAGTTTTGTACATTTCTCTTGTAAAATTATCGAGAAGAGGAATTAGTAACCTATCTTTTTTAATAATAAGTATGACTCTCTTTGGCGTTTTAATTCACAAGTTAAAATGTTATTTTATTTTACAAAAACCACGCCACTTGGCCACTTGTGATCATGCCGTCCTAACTTTTTAGGGACATTAAAAACACCTAAAAGATATGTTAAGTATATATTTTTATAAAATGGCTTAGTGTTATAGGTATAGGTACCTACTTACTGACTTAGTTTATTATAATGTCTTATATTAATCTAAGGTGTTACATTCCAATGCTAAGCTAACCGAAGGCTACCCGAAAATAAGGAAGGGTTATATTTGTGTAGGCATCATTTTTTTTAACTTTGTTATAATTGACTGCCAGCCAATAAGCATTCTACATAATTAATAACAGTACATACATAATAATTGTTCCTACTCTTTATATTTACACCTTCAATTGTCTTTATTATTTTGCTACTTCTACTTTCAGAAGCATTTCAAGTAGTTTTTAAATTCTCCCGCCTAAAACGAGACAATAATTATGTCTTTTTTTAGCTTACCAATACACATGAAGTCAAAGTAAGATAGAAGATTTTCTACCAATTAAACTACGTATTTGTGATCGGTGTTGCTAGTACTGATATTAAATATTGTGTGGTAGGTACATACAAAGTTAATTAAATCTTATAAATATTCATATAAATAACAACGAGGGATATCAATTTAAATATTATCATTCTAGCCTAGAAACATAGAATAAAAATTAATAAAATATTCAGATTTAAGATTATTGCCGGCATTTCAATAAGGTTATTGAAATAACTTGTTAAAATATATTTCCAAAAGGTCACTCGATGATAATAAAAATGATTGCTTTATTTGATTAAATAAAAATAAATAAAAAATCACTAGCCATAAATTAAACTACCGTAGTTTTTGGTACAATTTCTGGTGCAATGGTAGAAAGTAGTAGTAAATACAATTACGTGATTGGTGAATTGTCAACCGTTCAATTTTATGCTGACGACAAACTTCAAAGTTTTCAAATCAAACGTATCCAGGCCGTTTGTGTTTGAAATCTCCTTTCGGAGTTTTATAAATTGTCAACAATCAATTTACTCCAAACTTTTGTAATTGTTTCGTTTATTTGACTTTAGTTTATTATTTTTAAGATAGTTTAAAATGACGTCGATCAAAGAAGAAGAAAAGAAAGAAATCCCTGAGATTATACATGATCCTCAAACAAACAGCGCTTACCAGAGGTTACGATTCTTTGGAAAGGTAAGCTATTTCTAACCTAACCATGATTTATCTTAATATTCAAGGAAGGCACAATCTCCAACGATGGGCTGTAGACCATCGTTGTAGTTTGTGTCTTTGTTCTAACTGAATACCTTCAAAAAAAGGTGAACGACTTTCCAAGACCGTTACGAGTTTTTGTACGCCAAATTATATCTGTTAGAAGCTAATAAATAAATCTTAAACTTTAAATTATAACCCTGTTTTACTATAGAATTACAGACACAGTATTTTAGACCGTGATTAAAACAGGTGCATTTTTGATAGACCACCTGTCTGGGCATCATACTGAATGTAACTTATGTCCTACAAGGACATTTGAATAATTCAAGTTATACATGAACTTATTTACATTTTAGGGTGGCTTTGCAAAATGCTACGAAATACTAGATATGTCCAGCAACCATATCTATGCTGGCAAAATTGTCTCCAAGAAACTAATGGTTAAGTCAAGTCAGAAAGAGAAAATGGCTCAAGAGATCTCAATCCACCGATCATTGCTACACAAGCATGTGGTGGGCTTTCACAGCTTCTTTGAAGACTCCATGAACATTTATATTATACTGGAGCTGTGCAAAAGACGGGTGAGTAATAATATTCAAGAGTTCACAATCCACAGAAAGAAAACACCTTTGTTCTCATAAGTCAGTCACCTTTATTACTATAACTTAAACAGATGAAGAGAAAAAGTGACTATTCTTATATATAAAACTGAAAAAAAATGTTAATACAATACATAATCATTTACATATTTTTATAGTCAATGATGGAACTTCACAAACGTAGAAAAGCGATCACGGAGCCTGAGACAAGGTTCTACATGCATCAGATACTCCTCGGAGTTCAGTACTTGCACGGGCGTCGCATCATCCACAGGGACCTGAAGCTTGGAAACCTGTTCCTTGATGATGATCTCCATGTCAAAATTGGAGATTTTGGACTTGCTGCTAAGATTGAATATGAAGGTTATTTTTTTTACTACTAGCTAACAACATGACACCCACCCTCACTTCTCAAATATCTATATAAAAAACATTTAAAAGTCTGTAATCTGTAATGTAGTTTTTAGGCATACATAGGGACATAAAGTGGGAACAACTGTGTATTGAAGTAATTCTAGTGGAAAATGCCCTTTTGTAAAGGGACAATGATGCCGCACTCCTACTGACCAAACACACCATGTTTTTAGATTAAATATGAAGGTATCATGAATACATTTTAAATAAATACTATTATTGTTTAAATTATGTAAACAAATGTATATCCTCCATAATATGTGATATATCTAAAAGTAGGTACATAGTGTGCTTAAATACTATTATTGTTTAAATTATGTAAACAAATGTATATCCTCCATAATATGTGATATATCTAAAAGTAGGTACATAATGTGGATGTATTCTATTCTCCTAAGTGATGGTCTGTTAGATTTGCATTACAGTAGAGACTTGCAGTTATATGGATTCCAGATTATCTGTTGTACCTGCATAGCCACACAAATAGTTTAAACATATTTTTACAGCTATATCTATAGATATGTACAGAAATGAAAGTTACTTATATTTATTTATTCTTTGTAGGAGAAAGGAAGCAAACACTATGTGGCACTCCTAACTACATAGCTCCTGAAATCCTCACAAAGAAGGGGCATTCCTTTGAAGTAGATATCTGGAGTCTCGGCTGCATCATGTACACATTGCTTGTGGGCAAGCCTCCGTTTGAAACCTCCACACTCAAAGACACATACAAGAGAATCAAGCAGTGTGAATACAGGTTTGTTTTTTGTATAACTATTTTAAAGGATTATTGTACATTTGTTTTACATATAAGTTATTAATAAGGGTTGTGATACCACTTTTTGATTGCATATTCTTAATTCAGTAAATATTCAGTTAGTCTTATGTGCTCCATCAATCCCATAGTCACTTTATCGACACCTGATATTGATAATTTATTTAAAATAGTACACACAATTTAACAGACCAACACAGATAAACATACACACACATAACTAGACAAAACACAAAATAACCATTATTAGGTACATACATACATAGATTAAGAGCAGGTAGGTATAGGAAACAGGTAAATGGAATGTCACAGGAATACAAGGCAATGCTGGTTTTCAGAAAAAAATTCACAACACATAATAACAATAATTAGGTAGAGATAAACCATTCTTAAAATAAACGCCCCTCCACCGCGGTTACACGTGCATGCAAAAAGGTGTATAGATACAACACACATAAATTGATCTTTGTCATTGGATGTTCATTAACATATAAGCAACCGGTATCACTATGACAGACAGATGAGCCAATGTTTTCAGTGAAGTTGTAGCACGCACACAAGTATAGTGATGCAATAAGTATTTCCTCTCACACGTGGAAATTATCAAGGTTTGTGGAGGGGTGGTCATTTTAAAAATGGTTTATCTCTACATACATATGAAGATTAAGAGCAGGTAGGTATACAAAACAGGTAAACAGGATGGAATATCACAGGAGTTAAAACAACGCTGGTTTTCAGAATAATCCTTGTAGAGCATGTTTTTTAATTAAATACCTATTTAGTTTAAGTTTCAACGCCGATACTGCACGGCTTGTGTTACAACTTGGTTGATTATTGATGTATTGTAATATTTGTTGTATTAGTGAGGGTGTATCGCTCGCGTTGCGGGCGTGCATGGGGGGCCCGTGGCGCGCGGTGGGGGGGCGGTACGCGAGGGCCCTCGTCGACGATAACACGCTCAATATGCGATACAGGTGGTTACACACGGTCATAATAAATGCAAGGTGCTAGCTGCTAGGCTAGACAATACACCATGTCATATGTTTCTATGATGAATAAAGGACTGAATGTGGCAAAAAAAACAGTCGACTTGAGAACCTACATAATTGTCATACGTTTCTATGGTAAAAAGTCCGTATTATATGGCAGGTTTAAAAAAATACAGTTGACATTAGAACCTCCTTTTGTGAAATCATTTAAAATATTGAGATTGTATGTTCTAATTCTAATTTGTTTTGGAGGAACTAGAATCTGCACTGTATTGTGCATTGTCCCCTTGCCTAAGTCGGCCCTAACCAGCCTAACTCCTTGATGTTTTTTGTTAATCTTAATGTTTTAAGTAGAACATGAACGGTTATGTCTATGTTTTAATGGTTTTCTGAATTTGCTCCAAAACATGGGACATTGTGGATGTATGACCGTTGGCCAGTGGATGATGCCACCAATGCCTGAAACGCAGGTGAAATAACTTACCTATCTCAAGTTAATATTGAAACTGAATTGTTCCAAATTTAAATTAAACAAACCTAATGCATTTACTATGATCTGTGCTATTCGTTGTGTGTTGGTGTGGGTCCATCGCACATGTTGTACAAGCGTCACTCATCTTTGTGTTAACAAGTATTGTGTCTGTGTGATGTTACAAATCGCACATTTCATAAGTTTATCATATGCACCTGATCATTATTTCTTCAATTAAATGTCCGGTTGGTGTATTACTTGAAACATTCATCTCTCTTGTTTCGTTGACAAAATTGAATACTGTTGGTACTTTGTATATTCAAATCTGGAATTCAAACTAAGCTAAGCTTATCTTCATTAAATATTTAATTCAAGGGTCACTTTGAACACCTACTATGATAAATTAAAGTATGTGAAAAAAATGCATTTTATTCATTTTAGACATTATGGTTCTTAGAGATATTTACTGCTTAAGACCTACACAAACGATATCTGAATAGAAATAGTGTAAGTTTATTTTTTCAAAACAACCGGGTTCGATTCCCCAGTTGGGTACACTTTTTTTTCTTTTTATCAAAATCGGTGACATGGTTCCTAAGAACAAATCTTCGTATGTCTTACAGTTTCAGACTTTCCCATACTGACCGATTTGAATGGGCCACCCTGTATAAACATGAAACGGGTAAACATACCATGATTTAATGTTTTTGAGTTTCCCGATATTTCGACACTGTTTCAAGCGTGTCTTTCCGTGAACATGGGTTCACGGAAAGACTGATGACACCGGCGAGTGGGCAGACGGTTTTTTTTTAAACTTAGTAGGCCTACATTATGCCACATCGTGGCCGACGGCTGAGACTACTTAAAATTAACTTAACTATCGTTATTATTGTTATTATATAATGTTTTGAAGGATATTGCATTATCCTTCAAAACATTCTAAATTACTTAAACTATGGGGATAATAAATAATAAAAAATATATACACAGCACAGACGACAGAGTAGGCAGACGGTTATAAAAAAAATAACAAACATTAAACAACTACGTAAATGTGTAGGATCCCATCAACCCTGCGCAAGCCGGCGGCGTCCATGATAGTGCTGCAGCTGCAGTCCAACCCGACCCGCCGTCCGTCTGTGGACAAGCTGCTGCAGCACGAGTTCTTCACGTCGGGCATCCTGCCGGCCGCGCTGCCGCTCTCCTGCCTCACCACGGCGCCGAGAACCGACCAGCTGGAGGGCGTGGCGCTGCGACGTCCTCTCAACGAGGTCAACACTAATGGTAAGTGCAATAGTAAGCTTCAACGCATAACTTTAAAATCGAAGTGCCACAAAAATAATCATTAATAACAGCTGAATAGGTATGTCAGTCAAACATAACATAAGACATGTCGGTTTATTTATGATTGACTTTCATAAAGATAAGCGTTATTTGGCACACAAATTTGACCTACTTCCATGATTCTGTTTTTAATCGAATCATTCTTAAAGTCGTATTCTCACATTTATGTAAATTATTTTTAACTATTAGTCCATTTAGTACTGTTGTTGAATATGCTTAGTTAGACTTAACTTTTAGTGAGAGATTTATGCATTGCTTATGAATCCCATATTAGTGGTACTTATCATATCCTA
Organism: Chloroclystis v-ata; assembly: GCA_963691955.1. Lineage (NCBI taxonomy): Eukaryota > Metazoa > Arthropoda > Insecta > Lepidoptera > Geometridae > Chloroclystis > Chloroclystis v-ata. Next base: position 14,055,594 of record OY829905.1, read on the forward strand.
ATACCTAAATAGGAAATGCACTTGTTGCTGGGCTTGCACTGAATGACGACCACAGTACTTAGTGACGTAGAGTTTATGTAATAAAATTACCTATTACCCGTTTCATACTGTAATAAGATGAATTAATACTTGCGTGTTTGTAAACCACAAACGTAACAGTCCTTTTCCTGTGCAAATGAAGAACTGCGATAAAATAAGTAACGATTTACATATTCCTATCCTCATGTCAACTGAGTTCTATTTCTATTCTAGATCTTATCTTGATATGTTTCCTTAGTGATTACTATCCTTTCTAGGTGCTTCTAGTTAAAACCGTTAATTTCGAGCTGTTGACAACCGCCGAAATAGCTCAGTTGGGAGAGCGTTAGACTGAAGATCTAAAGGTCCCTGGTTCGATCCCTGGTTTCGGCAATCTTTTTGTAACTTCGTTACATAATATTTTTAAGGTAGCAATATTTTTTATTATCTACATCAGAAGTTCAAGTTTCAAGACCTTCTGCTGAGACTGTCTATGACCTATATCCCGTAGTGTGACAGAATATGGGTTTGATAACCCAATTATGATTGATTATAATGATGATATTGTATAGATTATTTCAGATATCTAGTACTTAAAGTTACTTAAAAAGGCTAGATGTTGCTGTGTGAATTGTCCAGCTATATTTATTATCAGGGACTTCTTTTAAGTTTACTGGCTAAGTTGGGTAATGTCACATACGCAAGTGACAAATCCCGGTGTCCCAGAAGTAGGTACGTAAAAAGAGGTTCTTAATAATATAATATTTGTTTTTTTTCTCCAGATATGGCGATGATGGCCATAGATTCTCCGGTGAAACGCGAAGGCGCCGCCGCCGAGCCGCGCTCCGTGGAGGCCGGCACCTCGCACCGCCAGAACCTGCTCGCCCTGCGCGACCAACTCACCGCTCTGCTCAGCAGCAAGGTATGGACCCTCATTGTTATGTCATCTGTACTACGTCTACTTATTTAACGAGAAAAAGAAGGAAATTCTTAGATCCAACATTAGTAGTCTACCAATTGTTATGGATTTATTTTTAATATGAACTCACCTCGTAGACAACCTTCTCGAACTGCGATACCATCTTACTGCTCAACAGCAAGGTATGAGCCTTGTATGCAGAAATCCTTACAATACTAGGTTAAAATTGCAGTGATAAGAAGAAAGAGATCATATGATAATTTTCTATCTGCGCGGGTTATACTAATTTCCATGATAAAATGCTGCTTTGTAAAATATTTTAATTGTTTTGTTATTTGTTCATGATGATATTTAAAACAGGTTTCGTAGTAAATATAAATATGCATATCTTTAATTCTGAAATTACACCTCCATGTTAATGCATTCTTTTACACAGGCTGTAGTCGTTACTTTTAGCATTATCATGCGAACCTACTACAATCACTCTTAGCCGTTGCTTTTCCGAATAAAGTAAAATTAAATTAATTACAATTTAATATATTAGATTATAATTAGTTAGGGCTAACTTATGGGTAACTTGAACTAATGCATAGTCCATCTAAAGCTAGTCGACACAGCTCAAATAAATAAAATAAATAAATATTACTGGACAATTATACACAGCGACATCTAGCCCCGTGGTAAGCTCGAAGCTTGTGTTACGGGTGCTAGATTTCTGATATACTAAATATAATATACAAACATAGATAGATATTTTTTATTATACATATAACACCCAGACACCCATTTATAATTGTAACTTGTACGTTTCCAGTTGAAGTGTCGTCCGGAGTGCCTGACGGACGAGCTGAGCGACCCGGCCGCGCAGCCGCTCGTGTGGGTCGGCAAGTGGGTGGACTACTCCGACAAGTACGGCTTCGGCTACCAGCTCTGCGACGAGAGTGTTGGTGTTATGTTCAACGACACCACCAAGCTCATTATGCTGGCTAATGGAGTGTAAGTATTTGGACTCTATCGCTATTCTATGCTTCCCCCTTCACTATCATATTTAAATAATAATTCAAATTATTGATATTGACAAAATATACATACATTAAGACTAATGTTATAATATTTTTATTTTGTTACAATAAGACATAATTTTCAATTGATTATAATTAAACACAAAAATGTCATAATGCTCCAACGAGGCCCATGTTAAGGACCACAAACATCATTTTAAAACAAATTTATCATATGATGCACGGCCAATAAATATTTTGAAAAAATAACCGTATACTCACGAAATGACCTTGTATTGACGAATTGATGAAGCATTTGAAGATAGACATTGAGGCCAATGTCAATATTTAATTGATAAATCAATTACCCTGATCTAAATAGCTGATTTCTTCCGCTGTAACTTTCTGCACAATTCTCATACAATGTGTAAAGGCCTAATTTGTAGGTACATATGTACTTAAATTTAGAATAAGATTCAATGTTTTCAATTTTTTCCAGGAATGTTCATTACATCAACCGACAGGCCCAAGAACAGTACATGACGATGAACAAATACCCTCAAGAACTTGACAAGAAGATGAAGTTACTTACATACTTCAGACGATACATGACTGAGCATCTTATGAAAGCTGGTAAGACATGAAAGAACTTCTGAGATTATTAATTTTTACTTTTGTTTCTTTCATGATTGCTTTGATAATGAGGCGATTCATCAGCATCCTGTGACCATACCATAAGATAAGAGCAGCATCGTTCTTCACTGTGATAACCAACGCACCTTGTAACTCTAGTTATTATTTATTACCAAATCACCGAACCTTTTATATAAGATGGATAACGCCAACAGTTTCATCCCAGTACTTGGGACATACATACTGTGATAAATGTCGTGGACTTCCCTTACTTACTACTGCGGCGCAAAGACACGAAGTGAATCTTGGCCTCAGATACCAAAGACCGCCAGGCTGCTCTTATTGCTGACCAATGATCGGCTTACAACTCCACAAGATCTTTCAGTACTTCAGTACCGCGGGCGACTAATCGGTCTCCGTCCAGTGTGACACTCGTGTACTTCCCGTTTATACGAAAATGAATTCGTTAAACCACTACAGATTTTACAGTTAATTTATATGAGATGGTATGTATACGTAATAATTATATCCTACAGGTGCTTCAGTCCCAGTGAGAGAGAGTGACGGACTATCTCGGCTGCCCCACTTGCACCAGTGGTACCGGACCACGCTCGCCGTCATTATGTACCTGACCAATGGAACTCTGCAGGTAACAGTTTTCTTAGAATCGACCGTTTATTGTATGCTCTGTATGTAAATAAATAAATAACACTGTGATGCACTTATAGACTAAGAGCCTGTGATGGCCAGACCTTCCTTTAATTCTGAAGCGTGAAAATTCTTTCATGTGTATGTCTAACACAGGTAAGAATAACCCCCCAACATGAAACCTGGATCGCGGTTCCTTTGGGAGATAACAACTTTTTACCTTCAGAATTAAAGGAAGGTCTGGCCATCACGGGCTCTTAGTATATAAGCTGCACAACACAATCTATGCATTTTCTGTGTGTATTTTCTATACAAATGTAGAAACTTATAAGCAATGCATTGAGTATGCATAAATATTGTTATATAGAATTTGTAAACAAAAAAATACAGAAAGTCATCAACAACATATAATACTGGCAATAAACTAAAGTACTAGATATAGTTTGGTATTTTTACAAGCTTATATTTTTAGGAGCTAGCTAAGTGCAGCTAATGTTCATGCATCATCACTAAAACAATTTTTTATACCGGTAATAACCTATTGTTTTCGAAAATTATTTATTAAAATATTAAATAATCTTTTCAGATCAACTTCCAAGACCACACCAAAATAATTCTCTGCCCACTCATGCAAGCCGTCACATACATCGACGTAGACAAGAACTTCAGAACATTCCGTTTCAGTACTATCGAAGAACACGGCTGTGACAAGAAACTATTCACAAACCTCACATACGCACTAGATAAACTTAACAGCGTATTAGCGAATAAGTTCTGCTAATGGTCCATGACCATTAATCTAGAATAATGAAACCAATGCAAGATGCGTTACATATTAGACAACATACGCCTAATAACTCACGATATCTTTAAATGAATTGATTTAATCGTAAATATCGAAGCAAATCTTTTAAAACTCTGTTTGATTGTTATACAAGACAATATGCGTTACTCAAACAATTTTTTATTGACAAGGGAGGCATATACCTAACGAAAACGTCAGGTTTCACGAAAACCAATGTGTAATTTTTAGCTATGTACTATTTTTGTTATGATCTTATTCTAATTCTAACAAAAGTAAATCAATTTCATGACTATACTTTTCTATGTAGTGTTACTTTTACTTAATTAAATAGTTTTCTCTATCTCACAAAAACCCAGAATAGATTTTCTTAATTGCATCTATAAATGTATTTTTCCTTTTTCAAGATTGTTTCATTTAAACTATAAAAAATAACATTCTCAACTTGTAGCTGCATTATACAGGGTTATTGGAAATACACCAATCACCAGTGGATTTCGTATTCTATAGTGCTGGTATCCAATGAAAAATGTATGCCACACATTATTATGCATTAGTAGCTAAATGAGTTCACAAAATTTAGTTAGGGTTGGTATTACTAGTAACCTTGTTTATTTTATGTTATTTTGATGTTTAGTCTAATCTTAATAGGTTAATCTTAATGGGTAGGTACATTAAAACTAATAATGTTGATTGAGAAAAAGTTGATTTTCTGATCTTTGTTGCAAGTAGTGTAAGTTGTGTGCACCATGACTGATCTTGGGTGCAGATGTGATTTCTTTGATTAAATTGTTTTAGTAGAAGTATTATTTGTGTTACATTATAATGCAAAGCTATTTAAGTTCTTACTACTTTATATTTAGTATAATCTCTTATGATAAGCCTTTAAATTTCTAGTTGATTCTGGACCTACCAGTTTGAAAACCTTAATAGTTTCGTAAAGGGTCATACTATTTAAAATATTTGTAACTATTTGACAATAAAATTAAGTAAAATAATTTGTATTTTTTTTTCTACAAAATCTTTATTCCATGCCTACTGCATTCATGTTTTTTTGTTAGGTATACGAATGTAATGGCCTCTACACACCAAAGCCGGCGGCCCGCCGGCACAGCCCGCCGGCTTAATGCCGGCGGGTTAGCCCGCCGGCTTCAGAATGTCCAAGCCGCACGACTTTGCCGGCGGCACGACAGCCCCGGCATGTGGTGTTCTAGTAATGAAGAATGTTACTAGGTATGCCAAATCGCTTGAAATGTTGTATCAGTAAAGCCTGTATGTATACAAATATACTAGTTTTTGTTTAGTTAAAAAGTACCTAGTAGTTTTGATTTTATAGGCATTCAAAGTTTCGAAAAATATCGAGTCTCGCTAACAGTCACGTGAGCGCTTGTGACGTAATACCACAACTTCGCGCGGCCTACGGCCCGCTTAGTATCGCCAGCAGATTATAGTAGTAGTGCAACAGCTTGCGCAGTATTTTGATGTGTTTTCGTCCGCGTATTAAATTAATAGTTTAATAGTAGTACTTAAATATTATTCGATTGATAAAATGGATGAAGATAACTCAAATAGTAGAAGTACCTACCATTAAACTTTGACGTTAAAGACATTAAATATGTATTAAAGTTTTGTTGCTATTGGTAGGTACGTAAGTATTTATTTATATATAGGTAGGTACCGCTCTTCTTAGTAAATTTAAATGAACAATACATTGATTTATGGCAAACTAGCTTCTTAGTAAATTTAAATGAACAATATATTGATTTATTGCAAACTAGCTTCCTCCAGTCTTCGGCCCCGTTTTCCTCAAGAACTGTACATTTTCATAGGATTAAAAGTAGCCTATGTGTTATCGTCGTCGTACGGTTACAACTTGTTTTACTTCTAAATCGGAAACTAATTGATGTATCGAAGTAATTCTTTCACGCGTATTTTTTATATTAGACATAGAATATGGAGTGCTAATAATCAAAATTAGGTAACATTCCTTATTGCCAAATACGTCACTACTCTATGAAAGGCGGCGGGCAACTGACTGAGTGAGTGGAGAGGGATGCCTGCGGCCTGACCCGCCGGCACAGCCCGGCGGCCCAACCCGCCGGCATGATTGTAATGGCCTCTACACACCAAAGCCGGCGGCCCGCCGGCACAGCCCGGCGGCCTAACCCGCCGGCCTTATTTTGTACTAAATAAAGCCGGCGGCCTACAAAATAAGGCCGGCGGGTTAGGCCGCCGGGTTGTGCCGGCGGGCGGTGTGTAGAGCGCTTAAAAAATAAGGCCGGCGGGTTGGGCCGCCGGGCTGTGCCGGCGGGCGGTGTGTAGAGCGCTTAACAGTGGCAATAACTTAAAACCAGTCTATTGAATTTCAAGAAAAAAATGTTTATCACTTTATCTCACTTTAATAAAATTATAACAAAAGTCTTAGTGCACTTATAGTTCAGTGTGTATTGCATGTTGATGCGGTAACAAATCACTGGGGTGGACGAAAAGACCCTCTTTGGCAATCCATTCAGTGTAGGAACCAAATTGTGAGCTCACACCAACAATTTCGCCTTGTCCATTGATGGGTCGTCCAAATGTCCGGCCGGAACCAGCAAGGTATCTACAAACAAAAGTAAAATAATATAAACTCATTATGTATTGAAACTGGTTATTTTTTCAAATGTTTTGTCAAATCTTGAAACTGATGTTTTTTTTTCAATAGAATTCTAAAGAAATAATTAGTATATGGTAGCACGAATTTTGAGCATTGCACTTATAGAAGTTTCTATATAGCCTTATAGCCAAAAAAATTCATGTTACGACAAATGTAGATGGAAATTAATTTATCTTATAGATTTTAGTGTTACTTACGCTCCAGTATCTACATGCTGGAACCTAACGGCAGTATCTCTCCTCCAGTAATCATTGTTGCAAACAACCATCCAGTTATCTCCGCTGTCACCTTCCCCATCATCATCACCATAGCAGGAAACCTCCTGATTCCCTGACAAGGGTGATGAAAAGTGATGGGAATGAAGGTTCTTCTTTGTTGATATGTGATGTAAGCGTATGTTTGAGCCACATTTGATTGGTTGTCTGAAAGATTTAAATTGAGCATTTAGAATAATTTCAAGTGAAGTGAGTGAAGAGCTTGTACATTAGCAACTGAATTTTTATTATCAATTAAACTCACCCTCGCTTGCAAGAGTCTGACTGCGGTGCCTTAACAAGCCAGTGGCTATTGTGGTCGTCGGAGATGTCTATGGCAGTCACAGACTGCTGGCCAGATCCAGACCCATACTTCACATCATGAGAATGCAGCCTCAGGCGCAAATCAGTATTCATTAACTTCAGGATTGTACCGCAAGTCACGAATTCTGCTCTGGAAGCTAAGAAGACCAACTTTTTTATTATATTCATTCATAATTACATACTATCTCTACAAAATAAATCCCCTATCCACCCATAACAAAAGGCCACGTAATTGTTAAGCACTAGGGTCGTAACTTGGATAAATAAAATCCTTACCTTCTATTATAGGCAGTCGTATTGATATAAAATATAATAAGGATATCACAGTACTAACAAAGCTAGGATCTACCGAAATCCACATTTTTATAAATTTTATCAACAATAGGTACAAGGCGCCTGTACTTTTCTTCTTCTTCTTCTTCTTCTTCTTTTAATATGGCGAACGTGACTGGCAATTGAAAATATGCCGTCAACCGCCAATGTCAAGTGAGTAAATTTCATTACAAATTTTGAGTTTCCTGTACTTTTCTGTTCTAGTGTTCTGTTCTGTCACTTCTGTCTGTCTGTGCTGGGTGTTAATATTTTGACGTTTAGACGTCAGTGTGGCTATTTTGCAAAAACTGACTTTATTAGTTGATAATAATTTATTTTACAAGTACTTGTTTATTCGTTTTTTACGTCTGATTCTATTTTAGTATATAATTTGCCATTATTTAGAAACGTAAACATTGCATGCCCAAAGGCAAAAAAAGGAAAAATCCACAATCCATAGAATGTAGTGATTAAATTCTCTTTGGAAAAATCGTTCGTTCGTCTGACAAGTGACAAACAACAGTGATAAGCTTGCAACGCTCAGAAGAACGAATTTAATGGAATGGCCCTAACCACGAATACATCGTGTATACCTACGCTAACATAAATTAGTGTTGTACGAGGTAGGTATATTATAATAATTTATCGATAGAGTTTGTTTTCAACTGAACTTTTTTTATGATAATGTATTTATTGTAAATTGAAGTACGTAAATATTAAATTATAGAATTATAGAATTAATACAGTTATAAAACCAAGCAAAACAAAAAACATTTTAACTAGAACAAAAAAAAATAGGTACTTAAGTAGAACTCAAATTCAAACATTCGTTTAGTTATATTCTGTGGGCATATTAATTTAGTGAAAATGAACTTTTAACCTTATTTTAACTAGTTTGAGTTCTACTTAATTTTTAAAGTTCATTTTAACTAAATTAATATACCCACAGAATATAACTAAACGAATGAAAGACCTGAATAAGCCAAATGTTTTAGATAATTATAAAACACAATATACTTACTTATATTTAGTATATTATTATATATCAAAATAATTTATATTTCAAAATAATATAATATTGTATAAAAAACCTGAAATCTAATCCGTCATTTCATTCTACGATTCATGCTATTCTGCAAAAACACAATATATTATCAACATTTATTCAAATTAACATGGTCTATAATTTTTTACCTAAGTCTAAAATCAAAATATCGATAACTCGTGCAATATACAAGAACACCACTATCGATGTAAACAAAACCAAAAAGTGACAGTAAATGATATCCAAACTATCCAAAGTGACAGTAAATGATATCGAAGGAAGCTGAAGAAAGGCACGTGCCATAAATATTGGCAACCAAGCGCAACTGTTGAGTATATAGTTAGGCTCCTTTTAATTCCATACATAAGACAGAGATGTCATCATTTTTATTTTAGTCATCTTATAAACTAATTCCATAGACAATTTAGTAACATATCTATTGGTATTCTATTATCTAAGTTGCAACGCCATTTTCAGGGATTTCAGGGGGTCGACAGCTTGTCGACAGTATAACGTAGTGATTATATTCTCTTTGGTCGACAGTCGACACACTCGACACAGAGGTCGACACTGCCTTGGAACAGAATTTGAATAGTGCCATTGTTAACGATAAGTCACTTTATTCCTTTGTTGTTATGTTTTAAATTTGACAGAACAGAGATTCCAACTGAGTTACGAAAATTCTTGCCAATATAATGTAGTGATTAAATTCTCTTCGACGCCAACGCCATTAATCAAGAAGAAGAAGCCCTACGCCTAAAGAAAAGTAAAGTAAATAAGTAATAATTATAGTAATAGTACATACCTGCTGTTGTGTGATACGCTGCTATAGAATAGGTAGATTTTAATACAACTAGACATGGATAACTCAAATATACCCAAAGTACAAGGTAAATAATAGACACTAACATGATGATAACATTGTTTCGTTATTGCTAATGTAAATAAAGTTATTAACTGCTGAACAGCTGATTCCCTTACAATATGTTTCAGCTTTTGATCCTGGTTGGAATGATCCACCGAAAATTTCGTACAGTTCGCAACAAACTGTACCAAATAGGCCACGTCTCAACAAACGGGTGGCGTTTCCAATGTCCAACAACCCTTCAAGCCAATCAGGGACTCCCATGAACCTACCACCAATGCCAGGCGCTCCTCCTATACCTATGACCACTTTACCACCAGCTCCAACCACAATACCTGTGACACCATTAATTCATAAGGATGGCACTGAAAATAGTAATAATACATTAGAAGAAGTCAAAGAAATTTTACTCCAGTTCTTGGATGCTAGCAGTGAATTAGGTCCAAAGTCAAATGATATAAGGAGAAGAATAGATGTCATGGAAGATATGTGGCTTAGTGGAAAACTTAACACAATGGTACATCAATTGATGAAGGAATTGGCTTGTGGTAAATAAATCTTTACTCATTTTATCACTTTAAGTTTTATTTTGAAACAATACCATAGACAAATTAAACCACAATACTAATGAATTACTCTCTGTTGCAGCTATTCGAGACGATTGTCCTTCTAAGGCTGATGAGATTCACAAAACTCTGATGGTTGACCATGTCAGTTGTGTGGGAACTTGGATGCCAGGAGTGAAACAGTTAATCCATCACTGTATTGCTCGCTCTGAACTATTATCAATTGACAAAGATCAGGCAGAATCATAAAAATTGTTGTAACATAACATAGGTATTAGAAATTTATGAAGGTAAAAATAAGTAATGTGATGTATTTTTTAAGTGCAATGTTTGTGCAAATATAGTTATATTTATACATTATAATGAAAAAAAATAACCCATTATTTTGACATGATCTTTATTACTATGTAATTTACAATAGTACAAATTAAGCCATGTATGATTTAGTATGAATCTTTACAATAATGCCAAGATTATGAATAATAATTTGCCCATGGGAAGTTAAACTTTTGCTTGATAGTCAAATATAGTGTGATTTATTTGTGTACCTAAAATACATTTACATTTCACTTCTTGTTTTGTAATATTATGTTACAGTTATTTTTGGTTTAAATTAAAGTCTATTTCTAGTGCAATACAGAAAAGTTTATTAAACTGTTTTTTTACTGATATCATTTTAAATCATACCTACTAAATACTAAAAACACCCTGTTTCAACAATTATTTATAAGAATCCAATGATTCTGATAATTATCCAATGATAACATTTGATTGGTTGTAAAATTTAATTGTTTTGTCAAAGTTTTTTTTCCCTTATAACAAATATTTGTTATAGCATTTATTTTTCAAAATATGACTTTGTATGGTTAATATAATAGTGTCTGAAATCCTAAGATCCTAAGGTTTAACTAGACACTCTAATATAATATATTCTAAAACCATGATAAATGAGTGGGTGGTCAAACTCAACCTATTGATCTTCTAATAATTACTGGTATAAAAATTACCAGTAAGCACTAGTAAGGCTTTTACCCATTTATATAATTATATAAGGCTCCCATATTTAACTGACACATAGGTACATACTGCACTTTAAAACAGATTGTTGAGTTTTTTATTATGGTTAGCCAACTTAATTTACATAATGGTCTTATAAAGTAAAATTCCCCATTTAATAATCTTAAGAGCAATAGTTATTCGGAGAGGTTTGCATAGCTCTACAATAGCTGAGGTACACTTTAAAACAGGTTTTTGAGGTTATGTTATCGTTAGCTTTATTTACATAAAGGTCTTATTTAGTTAAATTCCCCGTTTGATAGGCTTGGGAGCGACAGTGATCTGGACAGGTTTGCATAGCTCTACAAAAGCTGAGGTACACTTTAAAACAGATTTTGAGGTTATGTTTTTGTTAGCTTTATTTGCTTATAGGTTTTATTATATTAAATTCCCCGTTTGATAGGCTTGGGAGCGACAGTGATCCGGACGGGTTTGCATAGCTCTACAAAGGCCGAGGGCTCCCGGCCTCCTTCGTCGACGGCGAGGCACACGGAGATGTCGACGCCGCAAGGCTCCGTCCAAACCGTGTGGGAGATCAGCACCTTGGTCAGCAGACGCAGATTCTGTGTTCCGTCGTCATCTGGAAACAGATATAGAAAATTTTTTTTTAAATGTAATCCGAAAATAGCTATAATCTGCTCTTTGTTTTGGATCTTATCTACATGTTACCTCACTTGGGCACATTAAAAACATTTGATGTTTTTATCTCTACCCATAAGAGAGCTGTGATGTCACATACAAGTCCACCTTATATAGTTTTTCGAGGAGAGTTAAAAAGGTACAGACTGATTTATGCCTCAAAGACTCATTTTAATTTAAAGGTTACCTGGAAGAAATCGCTCTTTATAGCGATAAGACCACTTATTATACGTGTCTCTTTTTGTGTTTAAAACATGTGTTTTTTTGGTGTACAATAAAGTGCTTTAATTCTCTTTTAATATTTGTTCCATCCCACGGTTGTCTGGAAGAAATCGCTATTAGCGATAAGGCCGTCCATTGTTTCACTGTATTGTTATGTATCTTTTTGTAATGTGGTGTAACAATAAAGAATTTTGTATTGTATGGTGTTTTCGTATTGTATTTATTGGTAAAGATATTAGAAGTCATAATAATAATTGATGGTAGTTACTGATGTGATGGTGGTCGAGCGGTCGCAGATGGTCCGCGCGCAGCGGTATGGCGTGCGCCTGTCGGTCGGGGTAGGCCACGCGCACGCGCAGAGCGCTCGCGGACCGCACGCGCAGCACCTCCGCCTCGAACGGCACCGCCGCCATGAGACCCGCGCAGAAACGGATCACGGAGTCGTTGTCCATCGCCGGCTCTATTATGGTTGCTGTGCACATTCGGATCTGGAAGTTTATAAAGCACAATTACTTAAATACTAGATGAGAAATTTGAACCCGGTGAAATTTGACGAAATTCTTCATAATCCGAATTTTGCTGATATGTAGTCGACTCAAAATCAATATTACATAGGATTATATAGGACGACCTCTGTGGCGCAGCGGGCGAAGGTCCGCCTGCGACGCAAGAGGTTGCGGGTTCGATTCCCGTCTCGGAATAACAATTTGTATGATCAGCAAATATTTGTTCCGGGTGTCTGGGTGTTATATATGTATAATAAAAACATATCTATCTATGTATGTATATTCTATTTAGTATATCAGAAATCTAGCACCCGTAACACAAGCTTCGAGCTTACCACGGAGCTAGATATTGCTTTGTGAATTGTCCAGCAATATTTACCATAACACCCCTATTCACGTTCCCACTGCTGGGACACAGGGACTCTCTTGACGAAAGAGATTAGGCCTTAATTCACCACGCTGGCCAAGTGCGGGTTGGTGAATGACACATGTCCTTCAAACTTTTCAAAGTTCTCAGAACATGCCGGTTTCCTCACGATGTTTTCCTTCACCGTTAGAGCACGTGTTTTTAAAGCACACATAATTTTCCAAGAAGTAACACCAGCAATATTTATTTATTTAATAGTCCTTACAGTGAGGTTGGCGCGCGGCACGACGGGCAGCGGCGCGGCCTGCAGCAGCGGCATGAGCGCCCGCGCCAGCGCGCCCGGCTTGTTGTCCGCGTTCAGAGACAACTCGCGGAACACCGCGATCGTGAACGGGTCCGGCTCTACACCTGAAATTACAACATTTACACTAAAATGCACAATTCATATACACACTATACACTGCGGACCGGCGAACGGTCGTGATCCGTATCCTTGCAGTGTTTGATCCTGAAGAAGTCCCACGTGTTGGGACGAAACGATTGATCAAAATTAAAGGTATTTCAAATAAAGGTATTTCACCTTGCAAAATTCGACTAAACTCTCGACGTTTCGACCACAACAAGAGCAGTCTTTATCAGTGAGCGTCCCGCCGTGCTCCATCTACTCTCAGCTCGCGCACGCGGTTCTCACTGAGAACCGCTGCTCTTGTTGTGATCGAAACGTCGAGAGTTCTTTAACTCCTCTGCTATATATCTAAATACGTGCGTAATTCCCATTGTTATAAAATGGATATAAGTGTCAGAATCAAATGTTGCTTGATTAGTGATATACCTGCGGAAGCCAGCAGACGGTCCAGCGTCTCCGCGTGGTACGTGAGCTGCGCCAGCGCCGCCATGGCCGCGCCGTCCCCGCCCCCCGCCACGCCCCCCGCGCCGCCCCCCACAAGGCTGCTGACGCGCGCGGCGCACACTCGCAGCGCCAGTTGCCACACGCAAGCGCTTTCCTGTTCCGTCACACCGCTAAATTGGTGCTGCAATCTGGAATACGGACAATTATAATTAGGAACGGGATTTTAGAATAAGGTATAATAATAATAGTCATTTAATTATAAAACATATTATACTGCCGTCCTCATGGTGTGATGCCGTTATCTGATGTTTGGATGATTCTTAGTTAAAGATGCCATCATAATAAAAAAAAAACACTATCGATCTGTTTAATCAGAATATCTCTTACTCTTTTAGTTTTTGGTAGATAACGGCATTATGGCTTATTAAGGACGGCAGTATAGGTCAATTGGTTTTACATTATAGTGAGTAGGTATAAAACATTTTAGATAAACATTGTCAATTACTAATTCAATCCAATGTAACATTTATAAAGTTATATTATGTAATAATGATAATAAAATCATGTCATTGTCAATAATAATAATTATTATTAATATACAATTAGTTCAAAATGTCAAAATTTATCACAAATACTTATCTAATGAGTAAGCAAAACCCCAATAACCGGACTCGTTCGCCAAAAATAAAAGAAGAAGAAGAAGGATGAGTAATGTTTTGTAAGATGACTGAAAAAAATATTTATCTATAAATTCGTAGGGTATCGGTCTAGCTAGTGTTTCGTGTATACCTGAGACATTGCGTGGTGAGCGTCTGCAGCGCGTGCGGCGGGACGCGCGCGTTGTCCACCGCGGTCTGCAGCGCCACGACGCAGCGCGCGAACAGAGCCGTGAACTGCGCCGCGCCCATCACTAGACCCTCCATTTCAGACAATCTACAACAATTTAACATCATAAACAACCCGAAATAGTCCAGTCAATTTAGACATTCGAAGTTACATAAATTCCCATTATGAAAACAAAATTTGAAAGAACCCCATATTTTCCTTGTAATAGTAAAATTATCTACAAAAAAAGTTTAATACTATTTTCTCTACGATTTTATATCGTTTTATCTCAAAAACGGGGGCGTTAAACAATTCAAAAAGTTGTAATCGTCATAATATGCATGAGTACGCCACGTATATGGATGCGGCCATTATGTGGTGTGTTATTATATATCGGATATACAAGTAGAATGACTATCCCGTAATTAGTATATTATAACTGTCCAGTCCATAAATAGGTTGCCTGGAAGAAATCGCTCACAGCGATAAGGCCGCCCATTATACTCCAAATGTTCTAGTCTTAAGTTTGTATTGTCTGTTTCTGTTTTTGTGGTGTACAATAAAGCATATTCTATTCTAATTACTTGTTGAGTTGTTGTTCAGCGGACTGCAGCATCTTAAGCCGCACGCGCGTGGAGAGCGTGTTGTTGTCGATGTGCTGTAGCACGGTGTCGAAGAAGCGGCGCACGGCCGTGTCGTCTAATGCGGCGTCCGCTTTCTCATTCTGGTACTTTGAGTCTCCTGGAAGGTTGGAGGAACGTAAGATTATTAACACTTACTTAACCGATGCAAAAGTATTTCACTTTCAAAATTTTCGTGAGTTATAGTATTCATTTTATAACAACGGGAATTACTCACGTTGTGGGTGAGAAGCGCGCGCGTGAGCTCACTCCTCCTGATAAAGACTGCTCTTGTTGTGGTCGAAACGTCGAGGGTTGTTTAGCTACGTGAGTAATTCCCGTTGTTATAAAATGGATGCAAAAGTAACTTTTTATTGGTCTGTATTATGTAAGCATGTTATGCATAACCATTGCCTTTCTGCAAATCAACATTTTAACAGCAATAAAAGCGTCTACTAGGCTCGCTGACATCAATTTTTGGCAGGTAAGATAAATAAGACCAATGTTATTAAAACTAGTTAATTTTAGCTGATTTTAGTGTAGTATTTCAGGGTTACCATCCAAAGGTTGCCTGGAAGAAATCGCTTTAAGTGATAAGGCCGCCCATTGTTACATTTTTTCATGTACCTATATTTTTTGTTATGTGTTTTTTGTTTTTGTGGTGTGCAATAAAGAATATTGTATTGTATTGTTACCTATAGGCAGATGCGGCACTAAATGCGGCATGGTGTCGCGCAGGTAGGTGTAGTGCTTGACCGTGTGCTCCTCGAACAGCGGCAGCATGGTGGTGCAGTGCTGCGCCGCGTTCAACACCAGGATCAATACACACATGTCTGCTAACAGTTCAGGAAACAATCAAAAACACTTTATTGTACACCACAAAGTAATCATAATTCACCAAGTAAAAGGAATCATATTTTATAATAAGAAACTCTTTATTTCAGATTAAAAATGATCCATTATTAGTAAAAAGTATCTTAATTGTATGTTAGTAGAAGATTGTGCATTTATGAAGATTCAGATTTATTTATGACTCTTACAATTTTTGTATGCCTGTCTTATGTCCTTTTAAGTACATGATAAAAATATATATATGATAATTCAATAATTAAATAGGACGTTGGGAATAATTTTGTCCCAACGGTCAAATATGAATTATCCTATTTTTTGTTCAGAAGTTGTTTTTAATTTCAACTTAGCAAATGCTATTGTATTTTTTTCTTGATGTCATTTCGTATGTAAATAAATAAGTAAAGGATACAAGACGGGTCCTCGACGTCAGGCTCGGGCGTGTCGAAGAATGGGTGCACGGCGAGCAGGCGCGTCACCAGCGGCAGCACCAGCGTCGCGTGCGAGCTGCCCAGCCGCTGCACGCAACGGAACGTAGACCGCTTGTCCTGATGTATTAGATACATTTGTCAAGTGTCACATTTGATCGTGGAATAATAATAGTCGTGTTTCCTTCTGTTTAAGGTAACGCAAGGAACTTTTGTTCTAACTACTGTAACTATTAAATTATTAGAAAAGGGTATGGGAATAATTACAATATCACAAGTTCACAACGTAACTACGCTATCGTGGAGTTACGTAAGAGCTTGAATTTATCCCATACCTCATATCATCAGTTCAGCACTGATTAAAGATCAAGGTTACGTTGTGATCTTGTAATTTACCCATACCATTTTCTAATAATTTAGAAAACTTAACTAAGAGTCAATCACTATAAAAATAAATATTAGTAGTTACTATTACATTTCTGTATTTCGATCTCACCTGTGGATATCTCTTGAGATTCTCCAGTATATTGTCGATGCACATCTCGAGGCACGTCTTGGAGGCGAGCGTGCACGAGCCCAACATGCGGTGCAGCCCTTCTCGCACGTCCATCGAGTAATCCTACATCACATATATAAATTATCCACTATCTGCCAATATTTTATTTACAAGCCTAGATAGATGATACATGAAGAAGTTGCAGACGAAAAAGCATATTTAACTCTTCTTCATCACTGAAATAATTTAACAATTCGGATCAGCGGATTTCTCAAGGTCCAAACACAGCGCGCAGTGCGCGGCAGCTACGCGCGGCATTCGCGGGACGCAAATTTGCCGCGAACTACTTTGTATTTGCGGCTGGTAACATGCGAATGCCGCGCGCGGCAGTCGTCCAATCACAGCGCGAATGGCCGCGCGCGGCCGCCGCGTTTAAATGCCGCGCTATGATTAAGTACCTATAGCGTGTTCAAACAAAGAAACTCTTCAGCTTTATAATAGTAGGTATAGGTTTGTAAATAAATAGTCTAGTGAGGTGGTCTACAACTAACGACTGTACAAACCTCTAACGCAGACAGAATAGTCTCCAACTGATCCTCTCGCAGTACGATGTGGTGCGCGATCTTGGTGAGGCTGTCGATGGCGCGCAGACGCACGTCCTCGATCTCGTCGTTGAACATGTCCACGAGGAAGTCTAGTGAGGTGGTCGCGAAGGTCGCATTCTCCATCGACAGCTGGCACACCGCGTCCACGGCTGCTGTCCGGACCTCTGGAATACAATGGTATAATTGTAATCGGTGTCTTTAAAATACGGAATGCTTATTTAGTTTTAAGGGCAAATGACTGTTGATTATCTAATTGAAGTTAGTTCAATTAATTCTGCGCCACCAGAGGTCGAAATGTTTTGCAAGAGCCGCTACACACTCGCTCCCTCCGCACAGTACGCACCGCACAGCTCGTCCTCCAGCCCGTGCACGAAGGCCCCGGCCGCCCCGCCCGGCAGCAGCTGCACCGTGTTCTGCTCCACCAGCGCGCCCGGCGCGTCGTCCGCCCAGCGCCGCCCGCTCGCCCACGCTCCGCTACACACTCGCTCCCTCCGCACAGTACGCACCGCACAGCTCGTCCTCCAGCCCGTGCACGAAGGCCCCGGCCGCCCCGCCCGGCAGCAGCTGCACCGTGTTCTGCTCCACCAGCGCGCCCGGCGCGTCGTCCGCCCAGCGCCGCCCGCTCGCCCACGCTCCGCTACGGACTAGCTCCGCTCCGCGCTCGTGTGCTGTGCGCTTTTTCTGTAACAATACGCTCAAATTTTAATCAATCTCAAACTTGACAAAATCTATCAATCGAAGTTTTTGACGTGACAACGTCTTATAATTCGATAGAGCCGGCTGCACGCACGAAAAATCATGACTCATGCGGCGTTACCTCGCTTTGAGGCGTTCCATGTAAGGCTTGAAGTGCAGGCAAGAGCGACAAAGAAGGTCAATCGGCTTTTGCGTTCGGCAGCGTTCGACATCCGTCTCTCTCCTACTTGAGTGAGCGATGCATCTGCGTGGACAGCTGCTACTTTATTTATTTCTTCCATGAGTGTGTGGTCTCATTACGGACATACCTTCATATTGCTCATGAGCTGCTTGTCCAGCGTCTGCAGCAGGAACCGGTCGGAGACGGCGCGCGTCTCGCCGAGCAGCGTGCAGGCGAGCGCGCGCACCTGCATGCAGAGGTCGTTGACCGCCGTGCAGATGCGGATGAACGCGTCGTCCACCAGACGGATGGTCGTCTCGCCGTCTTGTAATGTCACCGAGCTACAAATACAAGTAAGATTGTGTAACTTTTTTTGAAAATAAAGACTAATTTCAGCAGTTAAATAACAGTACCTTTGCCATGGATGTCATAGTTAAATCACCTGACGTTACTACAGCGGTTACATAGATCCTGCGCCATCTTTCAAGTCTTACAGTTAATGCGGGAACTACAATATTAGAACCGTTAATATCTAGGCAAGCAGCGCCACGTCTAACGGACTTGAGTGGCGGCGCGTATTATAATTACGCAGTCATTACAATTAGTTTTTTGAATGAGCATTTTAGTACCCAACTATCTGCTAGAGGTGTTGTTCAAGTTTTCATACATTTTTTTTACTGCAGTCACTAGCGAGTGCAGATTGCTAGAGCTCATGGTAGAGATACTAATATAAGTCTGACCTTATTACAAAAAAAGAGTTATAAATTATACTAACTTTTCAGGGTACTTATTCCCGAGCACCCACACCAGCTTGATTGCCACTTCCCTCACTATCTCATAGTCGTCAGTCAGCGCCACACACACATGGTCATACAGGTTTGCACTCAGTGTCTGTCCGCGCTCATGCAGTGTCAACAGAGCCTGGAAGGCTTCACAGCGCACTCTGGCATCCTGAAATCATACAGCAAATGTGAACAAGGCTTGTGGTAAAATTGTCTTGAAAGAAGATGACTCTATGATTGATATAGGTGAGACATTCCTCAACAACAAGCTAAAAGGCTTTTAACTCAATTAGGACTCAGAACATGGTTTTATTAATAGGAACTGCATTTTTTATCATATTACCTCAGCATTAGAATAATCTCCAAGTAGTTTGACAATAGCATCAGCCTCAGCCACCATGTCTAATGTCCTGTCAGCATCCGGGTAAATTGGGTAGAGCTGACTGATTAGTTGTAAACAGCGGCATTTCACTTGGTGACTGGTGTCCTTCAAGTTGTCTTTAGCAACTCCGACAAGCCTCATCATGAGGATCTTGTCATCTGATAACTTTTTTCCGAGCTTCAAGAGTGTGGCCACACCTTGAGCTATGACCTGAAACATTTTAGAGTGTAGATAACAAAAGGTTTTCTTATAATTAAATAAGAAACAGGTATGTTACCAGCTAAGGTTTTTTTTATTGATACAATGTGTTGAAATATTAAACCTAATTGCAAAAAGAGTGAGTAGTTATTAGTGAGTCAGTATTTAACAATTTTTGGATTTAATAAGAAAAATTATGGTTGGATTTTGGTCTCTCATATGATAATTTATAATAACACTCACCTTATGAGAAGTTTCATTCTTTATGAGATGAATAGTCTCATCTATCAGATTGTTCAGATTGGCTCCGGGACACTCTAATCCAATGTCACAGAAGAGCCACAGTATTTTAACTCTGACAACAGATTCTTCTTCTGATTGAAAGTGCTCAGACAGTTTCTTAATAGCCTCTTCGACATCCGACTCTTGAAACTGCAAGCAGTCAGAGATTCTGAGAAGCAATTGCAGGGCTTCATCGCTTGATTTGCACTTTTCTAACAAACCAACAAATGCTGCAGCAGACGTTCCGATTAGAGGCTTCTTAGCTAAATGGAGCTTTTTGGACGGCGGCACATCCTAAAATTACACAAACTAGTCAGTATCTGCAGAGTGACCAAGCAAAACAATAACCAATCTTTTATTCTTACCTGAAAGGATTTATTGTATTCCGCTAATGCTCTCTTTTTTAGCAAGGCTGCCATGGTACATAAGTGTTTTTTTATATTTTATCTTTGTAATATATATGATGTTTACATATTACACCGATGCAATCACAACACGAAAAATATACAATACAAGCTTAGAAAGAAAGTAATACAACAAAGTAGAGAGAGTAGCTATTTTCCCGGTACGGATTTAGAAAATAGATTTCTCTTCAGGCCTAAATTTTTTACGTGTCATTGTCAGCTTTCAGGAAAATAACTTCTTCTTCTTCTTTTATTTTTGGCGAACAAAGGAAACTATCAATCAAATTAGCACCACCCGTCTTCTGTCAATAGTGTCATTTTGTTTGCTTCGTTGACGTAACTTTTGGAACTCGTACATAGTCGATTGTTGATGTAGGGATTTGTGTAATTTTATTGCAATAAACTTTTAATTTCTGTCATACACATTGGTTCACCATGTGAGAGAACCTAGAAAAACAAGTTTTTAAATATAATTTGTGTACAAACTCCAACTAGGTGAGCATCAGTCATAATCATATACCTATCAATTCCTGTGGATAACCTTTATTAGAAAACTAGAAGATTACTACATTTATTACTAAATTTAGTACTACGGAAATTGTTCTCAGAAATTTAGTATAAGTGCCAATCTCATATTGGAATAATTGGAAGTACCCGAATTCCTATAAAAAAAAAACAATGGGACTCAACATTGGAACAGTTTCAGATATTTTTCTATCACTTTTCTAAATCTTTCAGGTACAATGGGAACTCATTAGTATGTCATGTGACAGTTCAATATGTCCAATCAGCAAGTGTTAATGGAGGGCAGCATGAAAATACCTGATGGGAGTATTAAATTAATGGAGGGCAATGTTAAGGCACCAGTGGCTCCTTCACAGTTTGAAGTCCGTTGGAAGGAGTTTGTGTGTGGAGGAATGTCGTCTTTTTGCAACATTTTGATCAGCTACCCTCTGAATAAACTCATCTTTAGACAGGTAATTATAATGTCATCTAAAACCTGTAAAAGCTTTCATAACAAACTATGCTATCTCTTAATTGTATTTTAATGATAATATATTTATGCAATGATTCGGTTTGGAGTTGTTTGGTGCTTAGATTGTATGAATAATATAAAATAATTATGTAATATTTATTAAAATCGTAAATTAGTATTTAAATACAAAAAGAAATTTCTAAATAAACAAGATTTTATCAAGAAAACAACCATAAGTGGTAATCATAAGATTACAATAGGTGATAACAGAACAGGCTTATCAGAGCCTTAAAAACACAATTATCAATATAATTTTTAATATCATTCACAATATGAATCAAATCTAAAATTACTTAGAGTAATATATATGGTTAATTACTTCTTGTTATTACTTTGAAAAATAAAATAAATATTTATGTGGTGCACAGTGTGGTGTCACATCTTTAGTTGGTTGCCTAAAATACCTTAATATATAAAAATAAATAAATAATTACTTAATTAAGCAGGATAATGAATTTTCTAATATTTTTTATTTTGTGTTGATTCAATTTGCATTATTTTTTTATTATGCAAATAAAATCTTAATTATTTAAAAATATATAAGTATATTTTTTTTACATTTATTATCATATTATATCTGTATGTTAGTTGTTTTAACCTTTGTTAGTTGATGCTACGAAAAGGCGATAATTAGTTAACAGTACCAGCAATTAACAAGTTTAACAACTAAACTGAATATTGTCTCAATTCATTATCATACTAAATGGGAAATCCATGACCCTTAGGTCACGCGCGTACAATTACTTAACTATGTCCTGAAGTAACATGTTATTCAATCAAATAATATATCTACCTAATACACCCGTTAAAGCTACGTACGTGGCTTAGGGGTTTAACAGAGTAAGGGTGGTGTGGTACCTATTTAATTGGTATGGCCTCCTGTTCTTGCTATATATTATAGATATATTCTTGTTATAGATTTGACATTTTTCAACCCGCATTTGGCCAGCATGGTGAATTAAGGCCTAATCTCTCAAGTCACGAGAGATGTCCATGTGTCCCACCCAGCAACACATAAATAGGGGTCATTATGAATCCTAAAGACACCATACGGAAATCATCAAACCACATAATTACAATGTCTCAATTGTTTACAGATGATGCACGGGGTAGAGGCAACATTCGCGTTAGACCAGCTCCGCAAAGAAGGTTTGGGGTTCCTTTACCGAGGTATGCTACCGCCCCTCCTACAGCGCTCCATGTCAATGTCAGTTATGTTCGGCGTATACGATAACAGTCTGAGGTCTCTACTCGAGTACAATTATCATCCCACCGCAACCAAATGTTGCGCCGGCATTATAGCCGGTTGCTTCGAGGCCACATTGATGCCATTCGAGAGATTACAAACCCTTCTCATACACCCTAATTATCATAGTAAATTTAAGAACACTGCAGACGCTGCCAGGCACATAGCTATGCATTATGGAATCAAAGAGTTCTACAGAGGACTCCAACCTATACTTCTCAGAAATGGACCATCAAATGCATTATTTTTTGTACTGCGTGATGAATTCCAGGGTAGGTTACCGAAGCAAGAAAATTTATTCTATCATAGCTTTCAAAACTTTTTGGCTGGAGCTAGTATTGGTGCTTTTCTCAGCACTTTGTTTTATCCATTGAATGTCATAAAGATTGCAATGCAGTGCGAGCTTGGAGGCCCTCACAGGACAATAATGCACGAGGTCAAATATATCTTACGAAAGAGAGATTTTAGATACGCAAATTTCTATCATGGAGCTGGTTTGAACATTTCACGAGCGTTTTTAAGTTGGGGCATTATAAATTCGTCTTATGAGATGTGTCTAAGATTGTTATAAATCTGTCCTAGTCAAATCTATAGCACTATTGTTGAGTCGTTTGTTATTTATTTCCTAATTTAACTGTTTGCAATGATTGTATAACTGATATGGAACAATGTAAATGTTTTTGTTTTAAGACTAATTTTATGTTTACAAACTTTGATATCTTTGCAAGAATATTGTATCATGCAAGCCTTCTGAATCTACTTGTAAATAAATAGTTTTTATTATACAATGACAGTATACCTACTTGTGCTGTGCTAGTTATGCTTAAGTATTTTTTAAGTAGGCAATTGTTTTATTTATTTAGCATTTACAAAATGTATGTACATATTATGTAGACATGATATATTTTTATGATTGAAAATCACCCGCTTATTTGTGATTTATTGTTATTATATGTAAATTATGTTCGACGTGTCCATATTTATCGAAAACACACAAATCGCTTGTTTTAAACCAAAGCAGCTATTTTATAAAGGTATATTTTGAAATATATCTGCGTGGATGCTATGGATTCTTGCATATTTAAAAGAGTTGTTTCCAGACAACTAGTATAGTAGGTATCTACAATACGGTGTTGAAATGAATTAGTCTTTAAAGATCAATAGGAAATAGACAAGAGTAAATTCTTAATAGCCAAACTGTTTTAGAAAATTGTGTTAAAATCTGTGTTTCTGCATTGAACAAGCATATACCTACCTACTCATCTGAATAAATAAGTTTTAACAGTCTCGTTTTTTTAAATCATAAATTTTATATCCTAGTTTGATTTCGATCGCTGCATAGGTACCTAGCATAATCTATAGTTACTGCAGTTAACACATACCAATGCAATTAAAATTGCGATAAATGTAATATTGATAACTTACGAGTACTTTTGACATAAAATTCACTGTTTGATTGTTGTAAATCTAATTTTCCGGTGTTGATACCATTGTATTTATGTTGATGAAATAAAGACAGGAAATTGTGACTATGTTTTGATGATGTGGTTGAAAGTTTGAAAATAATATGAAATGTCAATCTCTTCGAATTGGATTACTATTGCCTTGGATGTTTCTAATAGGTGAGTTGAAGCTAAGGATTTGTTTTAACTTTGATTTTAATATTTTAACGTTAGCAAACTTAACTGAACTTGACAATCTTAACTTAATCTATGCCTGCCCATGTTTGATATTCAGTGTAATATAAATAGACTTCGAACTTTAATACATTCAATGCCCAAACTAGGGCTCACGACGCCACTCCGTGCTATAGATACGAGCTTGTGACATGGGCACAGATAGTTTAACTTAGGTAGGTACCAACTAAGTCATGCGCTGGATAATTAAGTAGTACAATGCAGACAAGAGCTTATTTAACTACGCTATAAATACCACACATGACAAATTTGTTTTTAATTAATTATAGGCCGGGATCCGTAGTACATGGAAATCAATTGATTACTAACAAGCTAATTTTTGGTGAGTAGCTTCGTTTCGATGAGACGACTAAAAATATCCTATACCCAAATCTCGATTGTGGTAGCTAACAGAGATATCAAGGATTAAAAAAATCAAGGATGTAAAACCGGGATAACGGACCACGAAATTTGTCGGACAATATGTCCATTAGATTTTATATATATTAATTAAGTATACAACAAAAAATCAGCTGGTTAGTAATCATAGTAATCATTTAAATTGACCTCGTTTTCGATACATTTTCGAAATGGCGGACTCTTTGATCAAACCATAGGTGTTGTAGGACAAACATGTTTTTATATAATTTAGATGATTATCTTGAGATATAACATATTGTCCTACAAATTTCGTGGTCCGTTATCCCAGTTTTACATCCTTGATTTTTTTAATCCTTGATATCTCTGTTAGCTACCACAATCGAGAGTTGGGTATAGGATATCTTTGGACGTCTCATCGAAACGATGCTACTCACCAAAAATTAGCTTGTTAGTAATCACTTGATTTCCATGTACTACGGATCCCTGACTATTAAGCTTGGAAGCCTAAGTTATTTTTGAAGTTTTTTACACACTGCAGCTATAAGAGGCGAGCGTCCAAATTTCCGTCTGGACTACAGATACGAGAAAGCCTTCCACTCTTTCTACAAGCTCCATATCACAGCTTCCAACTGGCAGGAGGCTCGGGTCAGGTGCCAAGCCGAGGGGGCGGAGATGCTGGTCCCTGACTCTATGGATGAGGCCGACACCATCCCTGTGATGATAACTCAGCTGCCGCACAAGTTCGAAGGGATCTTCGTCGGAATACATGATTTGTATTCCGAGAGGGTGTTTGTCACGTTGAAAGGTAAAGTTCGGGGCTACAGTGGTGATAATTGGTAGATAAATATTAGTTGGCAAGTACCTACTGAGTTGTCTCGAGGTGCATAGACGGTTAAGGTACCTACCTAATTAACTTTAACACTTTATGGCTTTTATTACTAAAAGTTACTTCGCAGAGTCAGCGATATGATCGAGACATATTATAAGGCTTGTCCACATCGCCCTAAAGTGAAGATATTTTATGTAATATCGCTTGTTATGTTATGATGATGGCTTAGGTGTAGGATGCCTTAGTAGGAAAACAAATATGAATTTGCTGATACAAAGATTCTAAACATAATTTCTTGTGCCCAATAGCAAAAAACTTAAAACAAAGTCCTTCGTGCTGCGTGTGATTTCCACCAAAAACAGCGCTTAAAATTGCGCAAGAGCTAACTTAACTATAGTTTAACAAAGAAGGCATACTTAAAATCGTATAGCGCATTTTCTCCAGGAACGCCAATGCTGACTGGTATTCTCAACTTGCTGTGGGAGTACCGCGAGCCGACTCACAGCGCGGGGCGCTGCGTGGCCATGCGCCGCAGCGGTAAACTCTTCGTGGCCCCGTGCGACACAACACTGCCTTACATGTGTCGTGTCAAAGCGGACGAGTTAGTGTATCATGAGGAATGCGACACTTTTGATCCACGTGAGTGTCTTATTTGGTATTTTTATTATTTATGTTAAGCCACGTAGAACAGAAATATAGTAGTAGAGCCGTTATGTCCTGGACGAAACCCCTAACTATATAATATCTGTCGGCGACCGAATAGTCTAATAACTTAGTTAAATAATTAATTTAATTAGGTATAAGTGTGTATCGTTTCGCATTGTCAGTCTCGCATTGTAAAGTAGCTCTAGAAACAAAAGGAATCATAAACAAAGCACTGTTTCTCACGCTCCATTTATTGAAAGTTCCAGAAATCTCACGACTGTATCGAAGGGAAAGACAAAGACATCTTAAAAGTGTAAGAGAGATAGGGATAGTCTTCTAGAAGCATGAATCACACGTGTAAAACTAATGAGCGAGATAGATCGACAAGCGCACTGTTGTAAGAGCGGGACGGGCTATTGTTTACTTGTATTAGGCGCCACATTTTTCTGGAATGTTAGAGTAATGAGTAGTAAAGCAAGTTGCATTGTATAAATACCTGTTTTATGGGACTTGCGTTGTCAGTTATTGTTTGGAGTTCTCATTGATCATTTCGGAAGTAATTACGCGATATAAGTACCGACCCGCTCTAGTGTAGTGAATAGTGTATAGTGCAGTGACTTAGTAGTATTTTAGTGCTTTAGGACTTTAGTGTTTAAGTTTAGTGCTAAGTGCTATTAAGTTAAATCTAGTGTTAGTGTTTTTGTGTGTAATAAACGTATATTGTGGAACGCTGGATTTTCACTGCATCTTCAGAGATCTCTGAGAATAACTCCTGTTTCCTCCTGAAACCACGGTGGTTAGGACCATCCCGCTACGGCTCCGGGCAGCTGGTAAGTTAGCTGCTTGTAAGTCATCTACTTCACGCCCCTCGACACATCACCGGACAGCAGGTGCAGACCGCATTTGCCGAGTGCCACGTGTGACACCCGTCAGTGCCTTGAGCTTGCGTATCGCATAGCTCGGCGTGTCGCACTGACCCTCGGCCCCCCGCGAACGGGTGCGGAAGCTGGTATCTCATCCGAGAGCACCCCGCCGCAACATCTGGTCCTTCGAGAGACGGATTTGCATCACTGGAAACTAGTGACGTGTTCAGGTGGATGCCGTAGTGACTGCCGTGTAGAGGAAAATAGAAAAGTGCGTAGGTACTTACTGTATATCAGAGTGAGTGAGTGGTGAAGTGAAAAGAATGCCTGTGACACGGAGTGGAATAAACACGTCTCGGCGTGTACCTGAGGAGGAGCCCTCTGGCACGGAAGCCATGAGAACCCCGGTGACAACCCGTGAGTCATCGGGTCCCGCAGGTACGCCTCCAGGCAATCTTATCGATATCACCGTACCTCTTGAAGCGCACTTAATAGAGAGTAACTATGAAGGAAACGAAACCTACCCGGCCTTCATCAGTGTGCTCTTCTAGAACTGACAAGGAAAGTAAAATACAAGAGCAAAGAAAACTTCTGAAAAAGCAATTGGCTCTTGAAGAAATAGAAATAGCTATTAATGAACAAAAAATTGCTTTAGAAAAGAGAAAAATTGCTCTTGAAATGGAAGAGCTAGGCATGGGCTGTGCTGAAGCTGAAAATTCGGTGGACCAAGAGCCTGAAGGTAGAGAAGAAGATGTCCAAAGGTGGGTTTCTTCCCAGATCCACGTGTCTGCTGAGAAAAACCATGAAGAGGGTTTTCCTGAAAAAAGAATTCAGGAAAAGTGTTTCATGAAAACACAACATATGGCTTACTCAGTGAAGAAAGAGGTCGACTGTGAAGAAAAACCTGAAACCTTGGCCACTGCGATTGTTAAGGCGATCAACTCTGCACAAAAGGCAAGCAGTGTACCATCGTTTATGAACGATCTTCCTATCTTTAATGGCAAATGTGTTGAATGGTTGGCTTTCAAATGTGTATACGATGAAACAAAGGAACTTTTCAGCAATGTACAAAACATGGCACGACTTCGGAAGGCCATAAAAGGATCCGCCCATGAAGCTGTACAAAGTATCTTGTATTCGGATTGCAACCCTGAAGAAGTTATGGAATCGCTTCGACGAAGATTTGCAAGACCAGAAACTCTAGTTCTGACAGAATTAGAAAAGCTGAAAAATCTGCCGAAGGTTACGGAAAATCCACAAGATATCTGTGTGTTTGCTAACACAGTTCATAACGCCGTGGCTGCGATAAGAGGACTCAAGAAGTCATACTACTTGAACTCACCGGAGATGATTAAGGAGATTATTGAGAAGATGCCTACAGTTTTAAGATTTCGCTGGTTTGATTTCGCTGCGGACCATGAGGAACCTGATCTGACGCTGATAGCTATGTTCCTGAACAGAGAAGCAGAACGATGTGGACCATATGCGGCTATATCTTCGATGGGAAAACGAACAGTCAGTCGTCAAACCACTCATGTAACCACCGATAAGCAGAGTGAAAAGCATCAAACCTGCCCAATTTGTGAAAAAGACCACAAAATGGAAAACTGTGGAAAATTTCAGGATGCGACGGTGTCAGAAAGATGGGTTATGGCAAAGAAAGCAGGTGCTTGTTTCAGATGTCTTTTAACCAATCATAGAAGACCAGATTGCCGCAGACCTTCTTGTAAGAAATGCCATAAAGGTCATCACCGACTCCTACACAGTGACATCGAAGAAGGATCTCCGAAGCCAGAACAGAGTTCAAGAAGTAATGAAGTCGCCAATAATTGCCACATTAACAGTCAAAGAAGAGCGTTCCTGAAGATGGTGCCAGTGGAAATCTATGGACCGAAAGGAAAAGTAAGAATCTTAGCTCTACTGGACGAAGGCTCTACAGTTACTCTGTTGGATCATAAAGTCGCAGAATCTGTGGGACTTAAGGGCCCTATCGATCCGCTCTCACTCAAGACTGTAGGCGGAAAAGTTCTCAGCAATGAAAACTCTATGAAACTCAACATGAAGCTAAGAGGACTACATTCCGGGCAGAAACGTCAAATTAACGGAGCGCGTACCATAGATGCGTTGCGTTTGACACCTCAAAGGGTTAACAAGGAGAGGCTACAGGAGTGCACCCACTTGCGTAAAATAATGGACAAGCTGCACTACGAAGAAGAGTCGCCGAAGCTACTCATCGGACAAGATAACTGGGAGTTAATCGTTTCAAAGACAACGCGCAAAGGAAAGAAGGGGCAACCAGCTGCATCACTCACGAATCTTGGTTGGGTATTGCATGGACTGGACGGAGAAGCTCCTCATACTGTGAAGTACCTCACCTGCGCGCACCTTAGTACAAGTGACCGAGCAATGGACGATCTCATCAAAGAACACTTCGCAATTGAGTCTTTAGGAGTAGAACCACGCCGTCCCACAACAGATGCAGAAGATAGAGCCATCAAGCTGTTGGAGAAGAACACTCGAAGATTGGAAAACGGACGGTTTGAAACTGGTTTGCTGTGGAAGAGTGACGAAGAAACTATGCCTTCGAATTACGAATCAGCACTTAGCAGACTCAAGAATATCCAGAGGAAGTTAGATAAAGATCAGTGTCTTAAAGAAGAATATACGAGACAAATGGAAAATCTTTTCTCTAGTGGTTACGCAGAAGAGGTGTCACATGAGTCGTCTTCAAAACGGGTATGGTACTTGCCACATTTTGCCGTGACACATCCAACGAAGGAGAAGAAACGATTGGTCTTCGACGCTGCAGCTAAATGTGGTGGAAAAAGCCTCAACGACGCGCTCTTATCAGGACCGGATTTGTTACAGTCACTGTTAGGAGTGCTACTCCGATTTAGAATGAAACCAGTGGCTGTAGTCTCAGACATAAAGGAGATGTTCCTTCAGGTGAAAATCCGGGAAGCTGACAGAGATAGTCTACGTTTTCTCTGGCAAGGTGAAAACAGAACGGGAGCACCCAAGGAATATAGAATGACATCCGTCATTTTTGGAGCAGCTTGTTCTCCAAGTCTGGCTATATATGTGAAGAACCGCAATGCCAGCGAATTCAAAGAAGATTTTCCAGAAGCAGCTGATGCCATTGAACGAAATCATTATATGGATGATTACCTTCACTGCTTTGAAACAGAAGATGAAGCACTTCGAGTTTCTATGGAAGTTGATGTCATTCATAAGCGAGCAGGATTCGAGCTAAGAGGATGGGCATCTAATAGCGAAAAGGTCCAGAAGATGCTCAATCAACAAGAAGGAACTATGGAGGTTGAACTCGGATCCAAAGAAGAAAAGACACTTGGACTACGGTGGTTCACATCAGGCGATGAAATAGGTTTCAGAACTTCGTGTCTACGAAAAGCAAAGGAAGTAATTGAGCAGAATAAAAAACCTACAAAAAGACAGGTTACTAGCGCCGTCATGTCAACATTCGATCCCTTGGGGCTAGCATCACCTGTGCTTATTCAAGGAAAGAAGCTCCTACAAGATATTTGGAGAAGTGGCATTGGATGGGACGAAGACATACAACCTGCTCAAGAGACTGCATGGTGCAAATATCTTCAGAATTTAAACCTACTGGACGAGCTACGAGTACCAAGGTGCATCTATTTCAACACCGAGGGGGAGATGCACATTTTTACTGACGCGAGTGAAACCGCATTCGCTTGCGCAGTATACTGGAGGCGACGCTGTGAAGATGATGTCTACGAATTGACACTACTGGCAGGGAAGGCAAGAGTGACACCACTCAAACCGGTGTCCATACCCCGATTAGAGCTTCAAGCCGCTGTATTAGGAACCAGAATGGCAAACTTAATTTCCAAGGAAATAGGGGGAGAGTCTGTAAAGAAGACCTTTTGGACAGACTCCAGTACAGTACTCGCTTGGATCAAGACCGACCCTAGAACATTCAAGACTTTCGTGGCACATCGACTGGCAGAAATAGAAGATACAACGAAGCCTCAGCAGTGGCGTTGGGTACCTACCAAAGAAAATCCGGCCGACGATGCTACTCGAGAAGTACCGAATAACTTCGACGGGAATCATCGCTGGTTTAGAGGTCCAGAATTTCTGAAGAAGAATGAAGATTGTTGGCCGAAAGAACGCTCAAAGAAGTATGAACCGACTGGAGAAGAAAAAGAACAATACGTTACTGAAACAGCTACGACAGTGAAAGATTATCCAACTCCAGATCCAGAGAGATTTTCTTATTGGAATCGACTTAGAAGAGCAACGGCCAGAGTACTTCAGTTTATTGACCTATGCAGGAAAAAAGAAATCACAAGCGCCGTGAAGAATCAAGATCCTAATTGGCAGAAAGTGAAGAAACCATCGAAGACCACCCGCGTTCAAGCTTTCAAACGTAAGGAACGAGAAAAATTCCTACCACTAGATGTGAAGTATCCTGAAAGGGCTGAAGACGAACTGCTGAAAAGAAGCCAACAAGAATGTGGTTTAAAGGATGATGGGAGGCTCAAAAAACTGGATGTTGTCGAAGAAAACGGATTACTAAGACTGCAAGGAAGGATAAATGCAGCAATGGCGTTCAACAACCACTTGAAGAGACCCATTGTCTTAGATGGAAAGCATGGAATAGTGAAACTACTCATTAAACACTATCACGAGCAGTTTCATCACGGAAACCATGCAACTGTTATCAATGAAATGCGACAAAGATATTGGATCTTGGGACTTAGATCAGCTGTAAGATTAATAGCACATCAATGCCAATGGTGTAGAGTTCACAAAGGAAAACCAAACTGCCTTCCTCCAGGTGATCTTCCTCGAGAACGTCTGGCCCACGGAGAACCACCATTCACGAGAACAGGTGTGGACTACTTCGGACCAATGATGGTGACAATAGGGCGTCGCCATGAAAAACGTTGGGGTGTTTTGTTTACGTGCCTGACTACAAGAGCAGTACATCTGGAACTCGCAGCTTCATTATATACAGACTCTATGATCCTGGCCCTCAGAAGACTTGCAGCGCGCCGAGGAACGCCCAAGACTATATTCAGCGATAACGGGACTAACTTCGTTGGCGCAAATAAAGAACTTACAGACGCTATTCAACAAATGAAGAACAACATTGGTAGCGAAGCTGAAATAATCGGAGTAACATGGAAATTCATCGCACCTGGTGCACCAAATATGGGAGGCGCCTGGGAACGATTGGTGCGGTCAGTTAAGGTGGCTTTAGCTGTGACCCTGAACGAACGGTATCCCAAAGAAGAAGTCCTTCACACTCTTCTTCTGGAAGCAGAACACGTGATAAACTCAAGGCCTCTTACTGACACAGTTCAAGATCATGAAGACGAAGCACTTACTCCTAACCACTTCTTGATTGGAAGGTCATGCGGAGCACCAAGGTTAGGAGTAGTCACAGATGAAGACATAGATGGACGTCGACAGTGGAAGATAGCCCAACGTCTAGCCGACCATTTTTGGCAGAGATGGGTAAAGGAGTATCTTCCAACGCTAACCCCTCGACGCATCGGACGAAAATCAGAAGAACGAGGCCTACAGAGTGGAGACACCGTTCTCATTGTGGACTCTACGATGCCTCGAAACTGCTGGCCACGAGGACAAATCGTCAATGTTTATCCCGGGCCTGACGGAAGAGTTCGAGTCGTGGACGTCAGGACAAAAGGAGGCGTTCTCCGAAGACCATCTTCAAAGGCAGTTCTTCTAGTTCCTGTCGACAACGACGTGAGAGGACCAGGCAACGAGTCTACAACGACGCAGTCGCCGAGCCAGAGGGACGTGTGAAACACGAGGGGGAGGATGTCGGCGACCGAATAGTCTAATAACTTAGTTAAATAATTAATTTAATTAGGTATAAGTGTGTATCGTTTCGCATTGTCAGTCTCGCATTGTAAAGTAGCTCTAGAAACAAAAGGAATCATAAACAAAGCACTGTTTCTCACGCTCCATTTATTGAAAGTTCCAGAAATCTCACGACTGTATCGAAGGGAAAGACAAAGACATCTTAAAAGTGTAAGAGAGATAGGGATAGTCTTCTAGAAGCATGAATCACACGCGTAAAACTAATGAGCGAGATAGATCGACAAGCGCACTGTTGTAAGAGCGGGACGGGCTATTGTTTACTTGTATTAGGCGCCACATTTTTCTGGAATGTTAGAGTAATGAGTAGTAAAGCAAGTTGCATTGTATAAATACCTGTTTTATGGGACTTGCGTTGTCAGTTATTGTTTGGAGTTCTCATTGATCATTTCGGAAGTAATTACGCGATATAAGTACCGACCCGCTCTAGTGTAGTGAATAGTGTATAGTGCAGTGACTTAGTAGTATTTTAGTGCTTTAGGACTTTAGTGTTTAAGTTTAGTGCTAAGTGCTATTAAGTTAAATCTAGTGTTAGTGTTTTTGTGTGTAATAAACGTATATTGTGGAACGCTGGATTTTCACTGCATCTTCAGAGATCTCTGAGAATAACTCCTGTTTCCTCCTGAAACCACGGTGGTTAGGACCATCCCGCTACGGCTCCGGGCAGCTGGTAAGTTAGCTGCTTGTAAGTCATCTACTTCACGCCCCTCGACACATCACCGGACAGCAGGTGCAGACCGCATTTGCCGAGTGCCACGTGTGACACCCGTCAGTGCCTTGAGCTTGCGTATCGCATAGCTCGGCGTGTCGCACTGACCCTCGGCCCCCCGCGAACGGGTGCGGAAGCTGGTATCTCATCCGGGAGCACCCCGCCGCAACAATATCTTTACACTGCGTCTGACTGGGGCACTGATAGTGTTAAGGCCTTTTTGACGGTTGTTTATTATGATTATGAGACAACTTGGTTTATTTTCCAAAATATTTATCGGCTTTTAAAATACAATTATGTATAAAATATATTGCTTTCGGTGCTTAACCGCAAGTATCATACAGGCATAGAAAAAATTCAAGCTTCTGTATAGCGTACTTATCTATTTCTAGGCTGGGAAAAGCTCCTAAACAGTTCCAATTCATGCTACTTCATGCACAAAGAACCACAGAACTGGCACACGGCGTACGCGACGTGCCTCGCCGCGGGCGGGCACCTCGCCATCATCAACAACAAACAGGAAGCAGACTTCTTCAAACAGGTCTTCAAGAACACAGAGAACAAACGCTCCCCTGAGAATGACTTTGCGTATTTGGGGTTCAGTGATTTGTTCATCCGATACCACTTCAGGACCATTCACGGTGAGTTGCCTGGGGCGTAATACTGGTAGCCGGTCGATTCTTTATGACAATGGTATAACGTATCGCGTCAGATCGTAGACGTAACTGTGATAGCAGAATAACCCCAGGGGTCTAATTCTCCTAACACAGACTGTGTACGAAAATAGCATGTCAAATCGACTAGTCTCACTAGAACTAGAAACATAATATTAGTTGTAGGTACCTACTATTATTTATCTAGCCATGATTCACGGGGTCACGAGAAATGCATGAAAAAATTAAACAGCATTTCAAGTAGGAAGTTTAGGTAGGTACCTATTTCTCTTTGACTCCACAACTGCAAACTAACAAAAGAAAACACACGATGGAACTATATCTAGAACTAAATTATGGCTCGACTAACCATGTACTTACCTACTAAAGCTACGCGCTTTATCTTTTCTATAAAAAGTTATATACTTAACTTACCTACTTCCTTTTCATTTAAAACTGCAGGTCAGCCCGTGGATGAACTAGGATACAAAGAATGGGAGCAAATGAGATGTAGAGACGATAATCTTACTCTCTCTGACTTTCGTTGTGGGGGCTTCCGTAGAACTGGCTTATTGTCCAGCTGGCCTTGTGACATTCCCGCCATGTTCTTCTGTGAGAAACCGCTCAATGAGACAGAATCAACTGTACAAGATAACGACGAGAAAGGACAGATAGACGTAAACGACGAAACCAAAACTGCTAACTCTCCTTTGTCTACAAAAGCAGTTTCTACAGTAAAAGCTGAAACGACGATAGCTAAAACTACGCAAGCTGAAACTACGAAAGCTAAAACTACCCAAGCTGTAACGACGAAAGCCGAAACGACGAAAGCCAAAACGACGAAAGCCGAAAAAAAAGTTGAAACAACGAAAGACGAAACGAAGACAACTAAACATAAAAAAAAGAACTAAACATACAAAAGAATCGTACCTAATACCCGTGTATACCTATAGTTAATCTAGTTATCACCCCGTGTTGTTTTTGTACTCCACATCTATCCCACTTCCGCTGGTTTTGACTAGCGCAGCACTACCTTAAACTTATGAATGAAATCTTGTTTCCAGATAGCGAAGTAATCAATACTTGTCTCAAATTATAACATCTTAACTTCGCGCCCCAATATAACGGGAATTCCGTAAAAGTTTTTTTTTTCCTCGCAGTAATAAGTACGCAAAAATACAAAATTAGTTAGAAGAAAAAATACACCAAGCTTAAGCTACAATAGTTTTATTTAAATGATTTAAAAAATCATTGACATGAGTACAAAAATATGCAATAATGGGTACTTATGTAACCTATTAATTATTATGTACCTACCTGGCTAAAGATTTCAAACCAAATTATACCTACGTATATAGTATATAATTGTATTACCATCTAGGTACAGGCTCACTGGCCTTCCATAACAACAGTAACTGCGGTCTTCAACTTACGATTGAATAATAAATAAATACTATTTTACAATTTCCTTCACAAAAATAAGCTATTGTTTAGTAACTATTTCTTCCACCTTCAACTTTTTATGAATTTTAGATTTTACGCAGGTTACCTAGGTTAGGTTTTACCTTTTATAATTCAGAAGAACGATACAATTTTTAACGGCAGTCGTGGTCAAATATCAGAATCTATCTAACTAGAGAATAAAGTACCTACCTACTCGTAACTAAGCTGTGGGCAAGACATGTCACCTACATATCCTTGTCGAAAGGATCGTATTTCACGGCATTAATTGTCGTGGTCCAGAGTAGATCAGCTTGCTCGTCGTCTTGGCATTGCTTAGAAGGATCTTTTGCGACGCAATCACTGTAAAAAATAAATTCCATTTGAACCTAGCGTATAAGGTTTCTACCATTTGTTTAGGGACTTTAGGGCTATCTATTGCCTATACCTGCTCCACTACTGATAGTGATAGAGATGTTTACTTATATAGATAGGTACTTTTTGGCCCCCAACTCTACTAAGAGAATCCTTTGTCATTATAGGTCCTGGGCGATTTGCTTGTCAGACGGGTTGGTTATCGTAGTAAGTTGGTACAGTAGGTCCTTCTGGTAAATAAATCCTATAATCGGTTTGACAATACCCACGGCAAGTGCCTTTCTTATACATACGGTACTATTCTATGGGCCCACGGCAAGTGTAAACTGGTAGCAAAATAACTCCTCACCTGTAATATAACCCACTCTGGCTTGCACACGCCTCGTCAATAGCGCAGTATATTTGTGTCTGCGCGCCACACTTGGGAGACTTCATAAACCAGCCCATGACATTGTTGAACAGCCAAGAAGCGCCGAACCAGACGGTTGTGTCGAAGTGTCGTCCAATATCAGTCAGTACTATTCCTGGGTTGAGGCTGTAGGTGCTAACGCCTTCAATTTTATGCTCCTGGAAAACATTAGGGATTTTTCGAACATGTCTTACTTTTTGCCTCTGGTGTTGAAATTGAAACTATCCAAGAGATCCATATTATTGCCGATCGTTTACGATAACCAAAGCAACCAGAATACATATCTGCTGACCGTGCCGTACATTTGTCTCGTGGCGGGAATCAAACCCGCAACCTTCTGTGTCGCAGGCGGATTTTGTGGCCTTCGTCCATAATGATGATTATGTAATTATTTTGTAAGTTGATATTTCTCACTTTAAGTTTCCTGTCGAGGCTTTTAGCAAACATCACGTTAGCGGCTTTACTTCGACAATAGGCCGCGAAGGGGTCGTAAGGAGACTTCTCAAAATTTAGTTCGTCCAACGGCAAAGGGAAACCTGAAACACACATCTTTTTATTTTTTAGGATGGTTGTAGTTATCTATTATAAGTACCTAGATTATCTGTTACGAAATTACGATAATCTATATCTATGTATAGTAAAACCATTTCTAAAATGAACGCCCCTCCACCGAATTCTGAATTTTTTTTTTCTGTGTATTCTGTTTTTCTGTATTTCCTCTCACACGTTGAAATCATCACATTTTGTGGAGGGGAGTTCATTTTTAGAATGGTTTTACTATACCTACCTATAAATAAAAATGGATTGCTGTTCGTTAGTCTCGCTAAAACTCTAGAACGGCTTAGCAGATTAACTGATTTTTGTCTTAAATTTATTTGTAATAGTCCAGAGTTAAAAGGTGTGAAAACTATAGAAAGCGGGCGAAGCCGCAGCCAGGTCAATTAGTATCTAATAAATGCCTTCAGGTACATTCAAGATATTGAGATCGGATTACATACTGTAGTACCTACATCATGTAATAAATCGCGGTCAATAAAAGATGCGGTTGGTAAATTCTCAAGGGCGTGTATTCGGCTCATTAACTTTGATATTATTTACCTTTGAAATATATTTGCATTATATTACGTACTTGGTACCTTACCTTTTTACCTAGATGATGCAGCAATGTTTAAATTTCTTAGTAGGTATAGGCACCTACCATAAAGTACATAAGTTACTTAACAGAATCTTTATGAACCTACCTACCTAACTTAATAAGCAGGTAGGTAGGTACATAAAATATCGGCAATGACCTTTGACATTTTAACACATAAAATAAACATAATTTAACCTTACGTGCGTGTAAATAAGATGAAACATTAACGATTCTCGAAGGTGAGCTCTTGGCCATAATTGGAAGGAGCAACAGAGTAAGGAGCGAATGAGCAAAATGATTGGATCCTATATGCGTTTCGTAACCATCTTCCGTTTTCCCTTCAGGACACATCATTACTCCCGCGTTGTTTACTAGAATCTGTATTTTAGTCTCCTTTTCCAAAACTCTTTTCGCGAACTCTCGGACAGAGTTCAGACTGCATAAGTCTAGATGTTCTACTACTAAAGTTCCAGCTTTGTCGTTTTTAACTTGTTGTTTTAAATCTTCTTTGGCCTCCTCTGCTTTTTCTAAGTTTCGGCATGCCATGATTACTCGAGCTCCTGAAATTGTTATTAAAGCTTTTAGTTTGTTCAAAAATACACAAAACGTTCCGTTTCCTTATCGAATGGTCGTCTCCAAAAATGAAATGTACCGGACTATTGCACGGTTTTAGAACATCCCCATCTCTTTCCTAAAAAGAACGTTCTGGAGGGAACGTTTTTACGAAAGACAGAGAGGCAGGATTATATCCAAAAAAAACATACCGCTTTTAACCCTGTTTAGGTTTAAAAGCGGTGGATTCGTGTCACCTTGCAGGTAGTTCAATAAAAGCCCCATTTCATTTCTTATCTTAGATAGGTAATACCTACAATGTATTCTCACCTCTTGCATAAAAGTCTAAAGCAGTTTCCTTCCCGATTCCGGTGTTGCAGCCGGTCACGATAGCAGTGCATCCATCCAGCCTCTTGTCGCTTCTACACCAGCCACTCAAATAATCCATTTCTATATCGTTTCTTCACTTGTTTGTTCTCAACAATTCTGCTAGCGTATTTACTAGAAAGTATCATGTACGAGAGTTTATTAGTATTGTGGATAGGTGGATTGTGGATTAGGAAAGCACAATTATAGGAATTTATTTTTAAATTATATTTTTAATAATAAATTAAAATAAAAGTAGTTCTAACCATAAACATCCGTAGAAATGCACTGGCAATAAAAAAGTACTTTCACTTTCAATGACCACAAAATGACTAGTTCGTCTAAAGGCGAGCGGTTTTGTGTTGGAATAAGCGCAGACTGCAGACTCTGATGATTATGTAAACGTTATAGCATTTACATAAGGTTGTATCAGCTTCGTTTTATTGTGTGAAGCTGTGGCAGATTGTTTCGGATTTAGTTTTTTAAAATAGATATAAAATATACTTACAAAAAAACATTAAATTCTGTTGCAATTTAAAAAACAAAACGAAGTACTAATCAGATTTCAATGAAACTTTACAAATAGCTCTACATAATTACCGCGCAAAAATCCGTTTTAAAACTGACGAAGCCACGGCTGGCAAGTTAGTCTAATAATAAATACATTATGTTGATAGGTACTTGAGGCACCCAATTACCTACCTCCTCAGCACAGAATCAGCTGTCGTCAACAAAGGACACTGCGTAACTACGTGAATTGATTGATAATGACTCGAAGACAACCAACGAGTACCATTAATGAAACCATTCGATCTATTGAAATGACACACCTAAGCAACTCTTGTACAGCACAGCACATATACAATACACGTGATGTTTACTAGCAGTTGTTCTTTATTTCATAGTAGGTATACTAGCTGAACCGTCCGCGGCTTCGCTCGCTGTATTCCCATGTTTTCTCAACTTCTAACCCTTCCCTCACTCAGCCCATATTCAACTGGCGCTGCCTTTCTATAGTTAAAAAATTACAAAAAAAAGTGACCTTGATTTTTATATAGGTAGGTATTTAGATAGATTAAATTTCCTTTCAACTCAGAGAAAACAAAGTTATAAGAAATTAGTGTTTTGTTGTTTTTTCACCACTAACACAGCTGTTATGAATGAACATTGTGTAACCGACTAACAGAACCAAGGCCATAATTAAAGAGACCAGGCTAATTGTATGCATCCTGCTTAAATGCTTCTTTATCGGTTGGTAATTTGTATACCTACAGCGTTATGAGACATTATTCTAGTAAGACGCCCACCCACGGGATGAGATGTAGAGCGAATGCTCTTTCTACGACAACCAAATCTGATTTGGAAATAAAACCAAATAATCCGTCGCTGTCGTAAATCCAATGTAATGCTCTAAAAACTAAACTCTCTACCTAAAGTAATTATTAGAGATTTCCATCCGCGGCTTAGCCCGCGTTATAATGATCTTTTCCGCGGTAAAAAATAGCTTAGGTATAGGTAAATTCGCAGAAAAATTTACATGATATAGGTAATACATTTATAAATAATAAGTTTCATCTTTAATAGTCTAAGATCCCGCTATACAACGACCTTCACCGAGATGTATAATTAATGAGACATATTTTTTATGTTATTAAATATGCCAATAAATATATCCTATATGGGTTGCCTAACAAATTTCAGTCCAGAGTATTTTTAATTAATAATTAAAAATTTTGTTTTTGATTTAAACATTGCACCGGTGTGATTATTAAATAAATTTGATACCAATCGAAAGTTTGAAGCCCATTGAATATGCAAACGTTAGGTTGCCCTATTATCACGTTAAACTCTTTAAGAAAAATCAAGTATTTCCATTCAGGCCACAAGGCTCATCGGTGAGCCTTATTATACCGGACCATTCGAGCCATGGGGGTCATCCGTGAGCCGCGTGACAGGTCCAACGTAAACGCTTCCCACAAGCCACAGACTGCAGCTATTTTTTTAATTATTAATAAAAAAAACTCTGGACTGAAATTTGCTAGGCAACCCATATAGGATATATTTATTGGCATATTTAATAACATAAAAAATATGTCTCATTAATTATACATCTCGGTGAAGGTCGTTGTATAGCGGGATCTTAGGATATAAGTTCCTACTTACATTACAGTAGTTACAGTACTCGTAGTCTTTGCGTGAAAGAGCAAGAAACGTTTCATACTCATAACCTAAGAGCCCGTGATGGCCAGACCTTCCTTTAATTCACAAGCGTGAAAATTCTTTCATGTGTATGTCTAACATAGGTAAGAATAACCCCCAAACATGAAACCTGGATCGCGGTTCCTTTGGGAGATAACAACCTTTTACCTGTTATCTCCCAAAGGAACCACGATCCAGGTTTCATGTTTTGGGGGTTATTCTTACCTATGTTAGACATACACATAAAATA
Source organism: Chloroclystis v-ata (assembly GCA_963691955.1). Classification (NCBI taxonomy): domain Eukaryota; kingdom Metazoa; phylum Arthropoda; class Insecta; order Lepidoptera; family Geometridae; genus Chloroclystis; species Chloroclystis v-ata. The sequence continues at coordinate 14,096,663 of OY829905.1, forward strand.
ATTTTCACGCTTCAGAATTAAAGGAAGGTCTGGCCATCACAGGTTATTAGTCTATACTAAGAGCCCGGTCTGGCCAGACCTTCCTTTAATTCACAAGCGTGAAAATTCTTTCATGTGTATGTCTAACATAGGTAAGAATAACCCCCAAACATGAAACCTGGATCGTGGTTCCTTTGGGAGATAACAGGTAAAAGGTTGTTATCTCCCAAAGGAACCGCGATCCAGGTTTCATGTTTGGGGGTTATTCTTACCTATGTTAGACATACACATGAAAGAATTTTCACGCTTGTGAATTAAAGGAAGGTCTGGCCATCACAGGCTCTTGGTCTATCACAAGCATTCATAAATAGCTAGATAAAAGATGATAAAAATAAATAGTTATCTAATAATAAATAAAACTTACCTAAGCAATTTTTTGTGTTAGATATCATAAAATAAAATTAACATTTCTTTAACATACCTGTGACACAGAACACAATATAATAATTGCTACCTGCGATGACCTATCGAAGTAGAAAATCACGACACAAATTACTTAAACAGAGTTTACCAAAGGCGGAGCTAACTAACTAAACCCCTATACTACTCTACCAGTCTCTGTGTAATGCTTGTTTTTTTTTCTAATTGAATTAGTAGCATGTGGAATAAACAATTTTCTTTAGCGCCACCAGGCTAGTAGCATTACAGCGATAGTAACAACCTACCTAGTCCATTAAGCCGATTAGAGCAATTTTTAAATAGCCTATCATTTCCAAATCCAATAAATAGTTCTCTGCCACTGTTAACAGTAACTACATTTATAGCAACAAACACAATTAAAACACCATTCTATTTTAACTCTATTTATTCATTTGAAGGGGTCATAGTATTGGAGTTTCAATATTTTTATCGTTAAATCCCATAGTCTTAGAGCATTCTCCTCTCTTTGGCAGTACGAAGACGGAGGGGCCACTGCGCAGTCACTGAAAACAGAAGGCAAACGAAATCATATTAGTTAGGTATAAGAAAAATATTCATTCGGGGAATATGGTAGGCCCTGTTGTTAGAACTCTCGTAAATCTTGTCATGGATGCAGTGCTATTCTTACGTGCATGATTAGTTGGTAGGATTTAGTAAGCGACTTCATTATGTAAGTATTCGTATTTTGTAACAACATTAACATAATATTTATGAAGATACCCTGCCTCTAGGGTTTCATCAGTATCACCTACAGAACGTTACGTGTGGGATGAGGGAGGAAGTTTAGTGCTTTGTTTTTTTAAGGATATTTTTACCTTCCCAGAACAGTTATGTACCTACGAAATTAGTAGATACTAAATAAATTATAATTATTTTCCTGTAGGTTCAGAAATTATAATACTTTATATTTATTTTATTTATGTCCAAAAAACAAAACGGTTTTCCATATTTGGTTATTTTCCTCACTGAGACACGGAGCTCTAACCATTTTTTCTGTGCAAAAGACACTGTTTCTTTATAATTTTGTACTATATCATTGTAGGTACCCAATATACCTGTAGTAAAGCCCAGATTCACCAGCACACCCCTCGTCGACGGAGCAGTAGACGGTGGTCTGCGCGCCGCAAACCGGCGTCTTCCACAGCCACCGGAGCAGCGGGCTCCGGAAGAAGTACGTCACCCAGAACCAAGCCGTGTCTTTGTAGTGCTGATCTATGTCGGTGTACACTATGCCTGGGTGGAGGCTGTATGTTGTCACGTTCTCTATCTTGTGTTTCTAGAAACATAATTCTATTAGAATGAGGCGTTGTAAAATTTTAAAAAGACGTGACGTTTAATGTGTGTTAAGTCCATAAAATATAAATCATCATTATTTTTTTAAGAATAGGTAATCTTGCAGTACCTAGGTAGGTATGGATTTTGTGAATAAATAAAGGTGATGTATAAAATAACAATAAAAATGTTGGGCGACCTTACCTTCAGAAGAAGGGCAAGGGCTTTAGCAAACATGATATCCGCAATTTTGCTTTTTGAATAGGCTTCGAGGGGTTCATATGGAGTTTTCTCGTAGTTTATATCGTCGAAATCAATTTTATGAACTGAAATTTTTAACAAGCATGTTAGCTAAATTACTTATGATGCTTTATATTTTGATTAAGCAGATCAGAAGCATCTATGAAGGTTTCGAAGTAGGTTCATTTTTAAAAACTTTTTAGGGCAGTGTAAAGCTCTGTGTAAAGTTGCTTACAATAATGTATAGCTGACGAAACGAAGACGATCCTAGAATTCCCGGTCTGAATAATCCTCGGAAGAAGAAGTAAAGTCAACAGAGCATGCGCGAAGTAATTCGATCCGATATGCGTCTCAAAGCCATCTTCAGTTCTGCTCTCAGGAATGCACATAACTCCTGCATTATTTACTAGAATATTCACCCTTTCTTCGCTTTGCAACACTTTTTGTGCAAACTTCTGAACGGACTTTAGACTGCATAAATCTATATGTTCGATGAGTAAAGTCCCGGTGCCTCCCGATGTTTCGATTTCGCTTTTAGCGGCTTCTGCTTTGTCCATGTTTCGGCAGGCCATAATAACTCGCGCCCCTGAAATGTATTTTATTCGTTTATTCATACTTAACTTATTGATACTGCATCTACTTGAGAAAGGAGCCGGCCTATCCTCAGAAAATACATTAACATCAGTGATACCCATCCTTAGTCTAACTAGGTAATCAACTTCTGGTCGCTTTGGTTTCCCTTAACATGTCATTTAAGAAAGTATACAAAAAACCCTCCCAATAAAAAAGACTTACTTAAGTATATTAAATATATTAATAATTTACAAAACCCAACTCTACTAGTAGCATAAAACATGATCATTTTATTTATAACTTACCCCTTTTATAAAAGTCCCTTGCAGTTTCCTTGCCTATGCCAGTGTTTGCGCCCGTAACAATCGCTGTGATGTTATCCAATCTTTTCTCACTCTTACACCAACCGCTGAACATATCCACGTCCATGGCCAAATTTGATTTAATTTGTATAGGATAGTTAACAGTCTTCTTTCTTTTTGTACTCGGCGTTTATAAAGCGCAAATAAAACAAATTATAATTGAGATAGGTAACAACTTGAGTATGGCAGCCTTGAGTTTACCCGATCAAAAAAATATTCACGTAACAGCTCAGCCACAGTCATTTATCAAACTGCCGCAGTTCGTTGATACTTATTTCGTAACGCGGTATCAGACGTCCTTAGCGGACCAAAATTAATGGCGTCTGAGACCATGTTGTGTGTTTCCCGACCGGTAAAAACTACCTACTTAAGCACAAAAACAAGTTCAATGAGATACATGGCCTCAAGCAAAAAATACTTGTGTTTCTTGAACTTTAAACTTTATTTTTTTATTGACCCTTGCTTGACCACAATCTCAGCTGATGGAAAGTGCCGATGTGGCATTGGCAACACATGTTCGGTTCGGGTGATTCGGGGCACGATGAACTAGGTTAGACTAATTTATTTACGAGTTAGATTAATTTTAAATAAAAAAATAAACACATTTTATGTCATAAAATTTAATGTTTGCTTTAAATAAATATGTGGTACAACAATGTGTGATCAAAACTATTTAAATTATAAATACAATAAAAATTAAAGCCTATAGGTAAATTATATTTATGTATATTATCCCTAATCCTTTTATTTTATTTGTTTTTAAGTCCAGGGTCGGCGGCAGTGAAGGGGTCATGCGCCAGCCCCACGAGCTCGCAGGACGCACTCCACAACTTCTTCGCGTACTCGTCGTTCAGCGACTTTTGGGATGGTGAGATCACTTCGCAGTCACTGGAAGAATAAAAATAATATTAAGCAATGAAAAGAACTGGTAGAGTTTGTATAGTAAAAAAAGATTATCTAACATTTTACAAAGCAACATCTAGCTCCGCGATAAACTTTATTCATTTATATATGAAGCTGATAATAAAACCTGGTAATTTTTAATATTTATCTGTAGGGAGAGGGGAGGTCTCGGGAGAGGTCTAGGGAGAGGTCTCATAAGCATAGCTTCATAATTATCTATCTATAGGTACTACATAATAATAAATTTGTAAGGGTCGGCCATGGAGTAAGTTAGTTTGTTTTCAACTGTGTATAAAGGCTCAATATATAATCAGGTTTAAGATACTTTATTCTTTAATTATTAATATCTTTAATAGAATTTACAATTCATTTTATAAAAGCGGGAATTACTCACGTATTAATTAAGAAGTGTAACAAAACACCCGACGTTTCGGCCGTTTCTCGTTTTTCGTTTTGTTACACTTCTTAATTAATACCTACGTGAGTAATTCCCGCTTTTATAAAATGAATAGTGTAAGTGTAACTCACGAAAATTTTGAAATTTACAATTCGCTTACGAAAGAGAACTTACAAACTAACATACAATAAAGTCGCAAACTGATACTGAAACTAATTTGACGATTTTTTTATTGATGCGCCACGATTACGAAGGAACACAACTTGAAATCTTATTCAAACCTATAATACAATCCAGTTTCATCCTTGCATTTCTCGTCGAGGGCGCAGTAGATGGTGGTCTGAGCGCCGAGCTCTGGGCTCTTCATGAAAGGGCCGATCACGAAGCCAATGAGACTCCTCGCCCCACGGAACAGAGTATCGTTCAGGTGCCGACCCAGTTCAGTCTTTATGACTCCAGGGTGGAGGCTGTAGGTATTGATTCCTGAGATATTGTTTTCCTGAAAACAAAATAAATGTTTTTTATACATTTAGTTTTTTCCTCCATAACTTAAGATCCGTATTTGATGTAATTTCGTAGATATACGCTTACAGCTAAGGTCCGGGACACACGATAGGCTATTAAAATTCTTGCTAGACGTGTCATCTACACGAAACAGTTATTTCACTATACATATAATAGTGTGGTGTGTTGTAGGTACAAATATCATCATCTCTTCCGTAAGACAAGGTCTCTCTTCTACATGTAGATCTCAAGTTGTTTGGTTTTTCTATAATTTAACTTGTGTTTTACCAAATATTTTGGTGAAACTCGAATACTGCGCTACGTTTGCATGTGTCACTTTGAATATTCCTATAGGTACTCGTTTAACCCTATATAGGTGTATATCTACCTACCTTTAATTTACTGGCTAGTTCCCTGGAAAACAAGATATTCGCGAACTTGCTCTGGCAATACGCATCACTCGCTTTGTATGGTATCTTCTTGTAGTTTAAGTCATCGAAATGCATGATGCTTTCTGAAATAAAATACAATTCAAATAAGAATTTTAGTTAATAAAATATACTTATTCTTAATTTATTCAGGCAAATGGATTATCATTATCATTACTATTGCCATAATTAAATAAGTTTAATTTTACTAATTGTATTGTATTACGCATCGTAGTTTTCAGAATATGCCGTTCCTTACGATGTTTTGGCTTCACCATTTTTAAAGCTGAACAATCCAGATGAGCACGGCGGAGTTTGTAAAAACCCTCGGAATAAAGTCGACTGTGCTTAGCCAAAACTAGTATTCTTCTATTATTTAAATAATAGTAAACCTACTCTTATGCGCCGCTGAAGACACGGTGACGACCCTGGCGGGCGCGCTGGTGCGCAGGCGCGGCAGCAGCAGCAGCGTCAGCAGGAAGTGGCCGAGGTGGTTGGTGCCGAGCTGCGTCTCGAAGCCCTCCTCCGTGCGCGACAGCGGACACATCATCACGCCCGCGTTGTTCACCAGGATGTTCACCTGAAACGGTTTATTTGTAGCTCAGAACTATGAATAGCTTTCACAACATCCCTAGATTAAGTACATTCTGTTGTTTCCATTTGAAGTGAACAAAACGAACATCAGTCTTCACTAACCCGCTTTGTGTGTTACTGTATTAGAGACCGTATCATTTTTTCAGGTAAATCGGTTTCGTTCTTTGTTCGGGTGATGGTACTGTTTTGATACCATATAACAAAATTTGTCTCTGCCTCTTATGTGTTGATTGCCTATCAGTGTGGGTGGGTGAGATCATAAATGTCATTTTATCTGTGAGTCCACGTCTTTAAGATACAAGACATACGGCCTAATCTCTGTTAAGGATTCAAATGTGCAATTCATTATGATATTCCAAAAAAATTTTGTGTATTGTATCTAGATATAACATACAACGAAACATCAGCGTCAACGATATTTTTTTTAAGATTGCATAAATCTTTACAAATTTTTACGACTCAGTAAATTTAACTTTTCTGCGCAGTCAGTGACAGTGCACTGCGCTCAAAAATTAAGTTCACTGAGTTAAGATTCGGTTATTTACGTAATCTTTTAGGTATAAGTAATAAGTTTACGTTAACTAAGATCTTACTTGTGGTTCATTATCCAGAATGTGTTGAGCGAATTCTCGGACAGATTTGAGCGAAGAGAGGTCACATTTGGCCAGCACCAGGTTACCTTTCTCAGGAATGTCCTTGCAAGTCTGTTCAATGTCCACTTTAGCTTCTTCAGCTTTATCGATATTGCGACATGCCATTATCACTTTGGCGCCTGGAAAATAATAAAACATTTGTTGATCATTACAGGAAGGAATCCATGTAAGGTTCCTCTACTAGGTACGGATCTTGGGTTGGTAATTGAAATAATCAACCAGGCGAAATGGCGATCGCAGCCAATTGGAGCAGCACCCATAACGGCGCGTTGCTTTCAGTTTGTGGATTTCAGTTTATTCTTACTCTAAAGCTTCAACGACACCCACGGAATGGAGTTAGTCCCTGAGCTGATGAGACATTCCCCGAAGAACCCCGATTTATTTAATCGAGACAACTGCGGGAAAATTCATAAGGTACTTACCTACCTTAAGCGAGAGCAAAACTGCGAAATCATTATATTTATTACAACTCGACTATTTATACCTATTATTTTGAAAAAGCTGTATGGAATGGGTAAATAAACAGTTAGGAATTCGGTGAAGTGGAATGAATTTAATCACAATTTAATTAAGTAGGTATCACGAACCGGTAAAGCTGCGACCGATGAGTATCTATGTTTTTTTAACTTTTTTGTAAGTAGTTGCTTGATCTTCCATCCACCATCCTAGATGGTGGAAGATTCGTCTAGCTAGATATTAAGATGTATCTTAATAACTAGACGTGTCTACAAAAATATGTGAGTAACCTAGGCTAGGTCCCTTTTATATATTTAAATTACTCTTATCTAATATGTTTGTGGGTAGGTAAAATCATCCAATAAGTAAAAAAATAAAATTCTAATTAGTATTAATCAATGAATCTTATCATCAGATTAATTTTCTTACCTCTCTTATAAAAATCCAATACGGTTTCCTTTCCAATGCCCGTATTACAGCCAGTGATAATTGCTGTTCTCCCAGCTAACTTAACGGTGCTGTAACACCGGCCGCTAAAGAAAGGCATTTCAAAATAAAACTTTGAACTAATACAAATAAACACTGCACTGGTATGTCAAGTTATTGATAGAGCGTGGCGTGTGACTCAGTAGCGAATGACTGGGTTACTAGCATGCGTACGCGCATCGCCGCACGCCACAAATGAAACGACACGGTAAGTAAAGTAACGGTACCTACCTAACTATCTCTGCTGTGTTATTGGTTGCGATAAGCCCGACCTCTCTCTCTTATGTCAAAATGACATTTCGCGTCTCATTCGTTTATTGGAGATTTGAAATATCTTCTTCATCTAATTAAAAATTAAAAGATTTTACGAGTAATCCTGTTTATGTATCGGACAATTAATTATTTTACCTTTTTCGAATGCACCTACCTCATTGAAACACACAGGGTTCTTGTATGGTATGTGTATACCTACTTATATCGAGTGAGATGCGGAAGAGTTTTTTTCTTGGGTATCTACCAAAACAAAGATTCAAATATTATTTAATGAACCCCCTATTACAAAGCTCTTTAGTCGAAGTTTTGCTAAGATTAAGAGCAAACCTAATGGAGGCCATCCACGTTAGGGTTTGCATGATGGTTTTAACCTTGCATGCATAACCGACAGGCAAACCCTAGCGTGTATGTGATAAAACTGTACAGTTATCGTTGCATGTACATGCAACCGAGCAAATATCAAAATTGATATTTTATGCCGCTCGGTTATGTTTGCGCAAGCATAACCGAGCGTGTGTGGCGTCCGGCGAGCATGCCTGCAGCCTGCACAGTTCTCAGTATTCAATTGACTGTGACGGCGGAAAGTCGCGCGCAAAACTGTGCATGCAAACCCTAACGTGTATGTGTTATATGAAACTCGGTTTTGCCTGTCGGTTATGCATGCAAGGTTAAAACCATCATGCAAACCCTAACGTGGATGGCCTCCATGCCGCCTATCCTAATAGCAAGCACAATGCATATGAGATGTTTTTCCAACAGGGCTACGGAACTTTAACTTTGCAGAGAACTCTTAAAACGTTGGGAAACAGTTTATTGTCGCTCCGTGGGAACATTCTGATTAAATGCCTAACAAAAACGTACCTATACCTGAAGTCAAGTACCTACTTTAACGTCACACTTTATGAAAAGCAAAAAATATATTTAAGACTAGCGACTCGCCCTCGCTTCGCCTCGGTTGAAGCTCGAGTTTTATCAAAATCGTTGCTAATTTAAAGATTTTCCCTTATAAACTTGCAACCCCTATTTCTCCCCTTAGGGGGTGAATTTCGCAAAACCCTTTCTTAGTGGACCTATAGGTCACAAAAGAAAGCCACGGTCCAAATTTCACGTTTATACCGTTAGCGGTTACGGTCAGTCAGTGGGAACTTGTCCTTTTATATATAGTACCTAGGTATATAATATACCTATATATAGATTCCATACGTGTCTTTATTTAAGTGAGCTGTGGAATTGTCGTCATAATGTTCCTCAGTGTTATCTGTGCTGGATGTCCATAAATATAAATAAATATCTAAATAATAAAGATGTTCTTTTTCAACGGTCGTTGCCACAGCTCAGCTAGGCTGGTCGGGAAGACTGTTGTTGTCACTGGCTGCAATCAAGGCATCGGAAAGGAAACTGTCTTAGACTTTTTTCTGAGAGGTAAGTTATGAATTAAACTATTTCAAATAGATAGAAGGTTTAGATAATATTTTTTATACCTACTGGAAAACTGACTTGTAGGTACTACTTAGGTAGGTACATACTGCGTTAGTAGATAGCATAAAACTTTTAAGCAACCATGTTTTAATTAGTTATGGGTTGAGTGATTTTGTAATTAATAGATACTACATAGGTAATTTGTCTTTGTAAATTATGAAGTAAGGTCAGATGGGGTAAGAGAAACATACTTTATTATATATCAAGATCAACGAGTCCCAGCACCTTACCTAAACCAGCTACGTTAATATTGCTATATCCAAATAAATATTCGGTTCATTAGCTGTCTATGACTTTGATACATAATCTTCTGGTACCACTATCTTCAAAAATAAATGGCAAAATACTTTCGTAGTGCTAATGTTCCTCTTACCCCATGGTTTGGGGTAAGAGAAACACTTTTAATATCTATGTAAATATAATAGATATAAGCATAATAAAGAGACTCTGAGATTGGCAAAACTGGTGGCAATCGAGTATGAGCCATATTCCATTCAAATAGAGCTTAATTTACGGTTACAGTAGAAAAATTTAAATTTGGGGTAAGAGAAACATATACACCAAAGCAGAGATAAAAAACTTTTTTTTTTTTAATTTTTTAATCAGCACAATTTATTTACGAATACTCGTACAAACTACTTAATAATAATAACTGAAACATTTTACTTCTTTACCTTGAATAAACATTTATACAACGTGTGACGAAATATATGTACTATGCCAAAAGGGGGTGAATCTGGACATCGAGGGAGTCAACTTTTGTTCTAAGATTTTATAAATTTCGTTGAACAAACGTTGTCGATGTCCAGAATCACCCCCTTTCGGCATAGTACACATATTTTTTTACACGTTGTATAGGTACCCGTAATCACGATTACTTTACTTTACTTTAAATAATCAGTCATAAAAGCAAAGCAACCTTAAACATTTTGTTATGTTTCCTTACATTAAATAAGTGTGTGAGCTGCGCGTGGTCTGTGCCGCTGTGACGTCACAATCGTAAAAACCGTGCGCGGCATGAGCCCGCGAAAACTCAGAAATTTAAAAAAGGGCTTAAACTTCTCGTCGTCATAACTTCGGAAATACTGCATGTATTGAAGTGAAATAAAAACTAATGTAATGTACATGATCTACGCTCCGATGTTAGGTGTATTTGATAGTAATATTTTGACCCTTTTGTCATCTCCATTCTAGCAGTGTAAATAGATAGATAGATAATATTTTATTGTACCACACAAGACAGAAAACAATACAGAAATAGATGCTAAGAGTTAACAGTATAAAAGCGGCCTTATCGCTATGAGCGATCTCTTCCAGGCAACCTTGGGATGGACTGGACATGTAAGAATAAAATAGACAGTGGTAATAGCAGCAGCAGCACTAGAAAAAGGTTTACCATTCCTGACATGGGGCAAGAGAAACATATGTTTCTCTTACCTCGTATGTGACTGTCCCTCTTGCCCCAACAAAGATTTTATATGTTATGATTTTGATAGCAACAAAACTCGTATTATCTGTATTAATAGACCGTAAATACTTGGTAAAGAGTATAACTTACCTTTCACTTGTTATTGAGGTGAAAACAAACAGTCTAAAACAGCTTTATTTCACAAAGTTATACCGAGGCAAAGACAACGCATCCAACTCGACTTCGCGGGGTTATGAACTGTCAAATTTGTTTTGGTTTTTTCTCGACACTGGGACATCGTAGCGACATCTATGTATGAACGGCGGAACTAATAACTGTAACTGTTTTATCGACAGAGCTACTCTAAGACTTAAAGCTTATAGTTTACGAAATATAGCCTCTAGTTTCTCTTACCCCGGTGTTTCTCTTACCCCATCTGACCTTACCTACCTACTTATATGTCTTTTAGGCGCTAAAGTTATAATGGCATGTCGCAACATTACGAAGGCTGAAGAAGCTAAAGTTGACATCGAAAAATCCTGTCAGGCCAGTCCGAATACAGGACACCTGGTGATTGCCAAATGTGATTTATCTTCGCTGAAATCTGTCCGGTCATTCTCGCAATACATTTTGGATAATGAAGCCCAAGTAAGTTTCAAGTTACCTACTACTGTAGGTATTACTAACAGCTTTAGAATATCTTTGGAACAAAGCTAATCGACCATTTTCTGAATAAAAGAGCGACAAGATGCCCAAACATTTTGACAGACTCATAGAAAAACCAAAAATTTTGTGTTTCTCCAATTTCTAAATCAGACTCGTTTAATACCTTATACACCTGCTCCTGATTCTTTTATTAGAACTTGAAAATAACATTGCTAAATTAAATTAGTCGGTTTGACGACACCGACGCGAATAGAGGGACTGGTACCAACTAAGTATTTAACTGACACCACACGGGTCTATACACTTATAGCCTAGATCTTAAAAGCGCATTAACCGTTTCAGGTGAACATCCTGGTGAACAACGCGGGCGTGATGATGTGTCCGCTGTCGCGCACGGAGGAGGGCTTCGAGACGCAGCTCGGCACCAACCACCTCGGACACTTCCTGCTGACGCTGCTGCTGCTGCCGCGCCTGCGCACCAGCGCGCCCGCCAGGGTCGTCACCGTCTCCTCTTTAGCACACTCAAGTAATCATCATAACAACCCATATTTCGTGCCATTCGCGGGTCTCCCTAATAGTACTATTCTATACTATAAATGTATTAGTCTTCGGGGATTTGGTTTTGGTATATTCACCTAGCTAATGATGAAAAACAACCAGAGGGTTGGCGATTGCAGTGAGGTACCTACTTGCCCTATTACGCGTAACGTTGCTGATGGTCTTCTGATATAGGCAAACTTCACTAATTATTCATATAATTTTCACAAATTTTGTAACAATATATATTAGCCGTGAGAATCTTTCATTTCCTTTAAGTACCTACCTACTTAAGCTTTTTAATAATTAGTTCCTGTGTGAATGTTTATTGTTCAGCCATATTTATTTAGGTAGGTACCTACTTAAGGATCAGTGCCATCAGCAATGAATCGGTTATTGATCGGATCATATTAGGTATCAGTAGGTAGGTAAGTATATGTTATTATACCTATTATCAATCTTGCAGATGACGTTCTCAATTTTGACGACCTCAACTACAAGAAGATTCCATACAACCCATCAGACGCATATTCCCAAAGCAAGCTTGCCAACGTGTTGTTCTCCAGGGAGTTATCCAGGAAACTGCAAGTACGTCGGACCAACCAAAGTGCAATAAGAACCTATAATATACCTAGTGCGGACAAGCTGAAAAGCAAATTAGATAGATCCATACACTTGAAAATTTACTAACGCGTTATTAGAACCTATAGATTTAGTGGCTAAAATAAATAATGACGACCACTGTGGCGCAGCGGGCGAAGGTCTGATTGCGACGCAGGAGGTTGCGGGTTCGATTCCCGCCTCGGAACTAAATTTGTATGATCTGCAGATTTTTGTTCCGGTTGTCTGGGTGTTATATATATGTAGTATTATAAAAAATATCTATCTACGTACGTATATTATATTAAGTATATCAGAAATCTAGCACCCGTAACATAAGCTTCGGGCTTACCACAGGGCTAGATGATGCTGTGTGAATTGTCTGGCAATATTTATTTATTTATTTTATTGTCTCTATTATTAGCTAAGATACTATTTGTTTGTTGCTTCCAGAAAAACAACATCGAAGGAATAAACACATACAGCCTTAACCCTGGTCTAATAAACACTGAATTATATCGCCATGTTGACGAAACTTTGTTCCCACGGGCGCGAAGTGTGTTCAGCACCTTGGCAGCACCTTTCATGAAGAACCTGAAGCTTGGCGCTCAGACAACTATTTACTGCTCTGTCGACGAGAGATGCGCTAATGAGACAGGGTTATATTATAGGTGATTATGTTTTTTATCTTATATTTTGTAAGATTTATGTGAAACAACCAGAATCAAATCTAACAACACGCTTTCACGCTGCATTACTCCTAACAAATAGAGGAGAGTTTATATGTAAAAGGTAACCCTTTCTATGCTGTCCATTCCTTACGATTGGAGAGCATACAACGGTCTTTCACGCGCCACCTTGCATTCATATCTTCCAACATCTCCCACAGAGCTCCTTACACACAAAGATTAAAACATTTCAACATGCATTCTTTATATTGCCGCCGAAAGAGTCTTCAACTCACATTCTTACATAAAGTTGTGAATGGATCAGCTGACTGTAGTGATCTCCTAAACTGCATAGGTCTAACTGTCCCTAGTAGAATCCCAAGAAAACATATAGCTAAAATATTTCACACTCCCTTTTGTAACACCAACATAGGCCTTAAAGCTCCTGTAGTACAACTGTGTAATAATTTTAACCACTTCAGTAAACTAATTCCGAGTGACTCCCATCTGCCCCGGTGACTTGGCCCGGTACCGGGGCAGATGAGAAAAAAAGTTGCATCGGGCCCGGTGATGTGTTCACCGGGCCAGATGACACAAATTAAGTGCCATCGTCCCCGGTACGGTGCGCCTTGTAATTTATGAAATACTAAATACATACATCTACCTATGAAAGGGACTGAACTTAAAATTCAAACTGCTTGGTAAACAATAATCAGTTTTTATTGTGAAATACTATACTTTACCATGGTCCGTAGATTTAAAGATTTATGTCATTTATTTTCTTATAATCCTAAAGATCACATGGACTAGTCAACGAGTACAATACATTAATAAGTAACATTAAATAAAAATATAAAATGGAAACAATGTTGACATAAAAATATGTTTCATTTTTTAGGGTTCCGTTGCCAAATGGCAAAAACAGAACGTCCGTCCGTATGTCACATCCGTTTTTCTCCGAAACTATAAGATCTATAAAGCTGAAATTTGGTAAGTAGATGTATTCCGAACCCCACTAGGATTTTATAAAAAAATAAAAAATAATCAATTACATTTGGGGGTCCCCATACTTAGAACCTAAACTTTAAAGTGAAACTTAAAAAAGTGGCCAAGGGCGAGTCTTTGGGAGAGTCTCTCGTCCAAACTATTTAGTTTAGAAATAAATGTTGTTTTAAACCTTAAGAGCCTTGTGACGTTACGAAGTTTTGCGAAATTGGATATTTTATGCACCACGTGACCGGCGCGTCACGCGAATTCTATGAAAAATACTAAATGATCTTGATACTTCGTCGATCTAAAACATACAAATATACTAATAATTATTTTAGATCTGTAGAAAATGGCATCGAATAAATTCCATTTTATTGAGTGGATTTTTTTTCAGTTTCATTCCGAAATAATTATTATATTAATGTTTTTATTTAATTGATAGGAGTTTATATATTTTCCTAAATTCAAAATGGTGGATATTTTTATTTCAATATTTGAATCAATTATGTTTTATCTTAATAATATCAATATTTATTTTAAATCTGATTGATTATTTGAAATCAATTAAGTAGGTACATAATTTTAAATTAAAACATTCATGATTAATAATTATACACCGTGGTCGTGAACAACCCGAAAGATTTAAGCTATCGATACTAGAGCCTAATTAGAGTATATAAAGTTATGTAACATATAGGCCAAAAACTCATAATTAAGGAGATATTAATTATTTACAACAAATCAAATGTTAAAAAATCTCCAGTCTAACACACCCTAAGGGCCTGAGCATATCGTAGTCAATTACTTCTTTTACACGTAGACTACTAACTGCATGGTTGTTAGCCAGTTTCATAAAGAAGTTTGGTATCTATCTACAAAAAGTTTTTACTACCGAAAATATTTTCATTACGTGATAAAAAGATCGATTGTCCCTAAAATGAGCAGGAGCTGCGCGTAGCTAGAATATTTTTCCGTTTTTTAGGTGTACCAATGTACATTGGTACAATAAATATTAAATAAAAGATATGAAGAAACTAAAGACAAGGCTGTAAGGTCTAAGACTATTGCCTGCCTAATGGGCGAAAAAAAAATGATTATCTACTAATTTTCACGCAAGATAAACAACATTGAAAATTTTGTTTGTTGTCATTGTCAGTCAAAAAAAGATACCTAAGACACAAAGTTTCAATAATAATGTAAGTGCACTTTAATGTCGTAACACCTAATAAAGTTTAGATACATGGTATTTGTGGTATTTTGTGATGCCAATAAATAAAAATAATTTCAATACAAACATCGTGCTAGACATAACTTGACACTTCTTGTTCGTCGTGTGATTTCGGAGCGATTCGTGAAGTGTCATGCTCGCTATCTGTTCAACTTGAGTTTCTTACCTAACGGCTTGTTCACAAAGAAGCGGGCAATTAATAAGATTTAGTTTGTACCGAAATTGTAATTTAATTAAGACACATAATTTGACCCATGTTGATATAACATTATTTACTCGTAATGTCGTCAAAAATACGTGGTTTAAATCTTTCGGGTTGTTCACGACCACGGTGTATATATAAGAATAAAACTGAAAATAGTCTTATTGAAGTTAAATGTCCTCATTCATCTCATCTTATGGGCTCATTTTTAAACCGATTCTTCTGAAATTTGGTGTGTAGGTTTGTAATTAAATGTTTTTTTTTTTTGTCGAATGTTGGGACTTTATGTAAGTTCGAAAGTCTAAATTGAACGGACTAAATACAAATTCTAATTATAACAAAACAAATAAATTATATTACCTATATTTAAGTTGCTTGTTTTGTTAGATGGTATATTTGTGTTTGAATAAATAAAAGTTTCGTTAATGAAGGTTTTAATTATGTTTAGGTATTATTTTTGTAGTTTCGAACTTTATATTTATTTTTATATTTATTGGTATCCATTTATCTACATATGTCATACACAGATGTAGAATATCCATTTATCTACATATGTCATCTTGAATAATTCCCATTATATTTTTATTTTGATAAACTATTTATTTTTATTTTATTACGAACTTATTTGAAAATATTTCATTTATATATTAAAAAAAAAACCAACCCGCACTTGGCCAGCGTGGTGAATTAAGGCCTAATCTATCTCGTCAAGAGAGAAGTCCCTATCCCAGCAGTGGGAACGTGAATAGGGGTGTTATTTTATATACAGGGCGTTCCAAAATTATGGGCCATGAAGGGGAAGTACCATATATATCGTTGATAGTGAATTTTGCTCAAAGAAGACTTCATTTTATTTAAAAAAAAGTAAGTAATTTAATTAATTAATTTACAAAAAAAATGTTTCATGTTTTTTATTTGATTAAAATAATTAATTTCACGTTGTTCCTTTCTTTTAAAATACTATGTTACTTAAGCAGAGTTATTATTTTTTAGCTATTCTTTCGATTGGTATCATAAAAATAGAGTTTTTTTTTCTACATGTAAGTCGGTTCGATTCCCAGACAAAGCAAGTAATTTTTAGAAAATCTATGAATCCAGAATTACTAACTTTTAAAAATAAAATGAAGTCTTCTTTGAGCAAAATTCACTATCTACGATATTTAAGGTACTTCCCCTCCATGGCCCATAACTTTGGGACGCCCTGTATTTATTAGAAAGGTACAATTATTTAATGTTTACAATAAATAATATATTTATTAGAAAGGTACATTATTTATTGTTTACATATTGGATACTCGGTAAAAATAAGAACAAAAAATTACGGAATATTTTCTTTGTAATAAATATTATGGAAATCTATACTACAATTATCAAGCTGAGGAGATTGCTTGTTTATTTGTTTGAACGTGCTACTCAGGAACCGCGGGTCCGATTTAAAATATGATTTCAGTATTGGATAGTAAAATGATCGAAAAAGGCTATAAAACATAAACTAGTAAATAACGTAAAAACGCAAGCGCAGCTGTCGGCGGGTCGGCAAGTTAGTCATAATCTAAAAAAATCATAGGCATAATTACATTTAGTCGTTGGACGGTTTCACCAAAAAAAGTTGCCTTGTTGTTTTTTAATTAGGATAGATAACTTTAGATATGCAATCCACATCCTACAGCATAACCTCCAAATAAATAAGGTAAAACAAGATGACAATGATGTGGTACAATTCTTAGGCCAGCAACATTTGGTACAATTCTTAGGCCAGCAACAACAACAATTGACCGTTATCAATAAAAATAACAATTGATCGTTATCAACGGATCAACTTATGTCGGTCGTAGTATCGCAATAACACATACACGCACACTAACAGCGTTTTTACAGCAATTGACAGTCCCACACACTGACATTTTACGAAATATTTCTATATTTTATTCAAGAACAACCGACATAGGTCCGACCTCGACAAGCGCTCGCGCGGTACTAAATGGAAAAAGCCGGCTGAATGAAAAAACTACTAAATTATGGTAGTTTTATTTTATTCATAAAAAATTACCAAAACCGTTCTACAAATTAAAATTAATATCATAGTTTAAGCAAATGTTGATAAATATTTTGATATAAATATGACGTCCCATTGATTTAGAACTTCGGAGTTATTGAGGTTTGTTTCGAAGCATTTTCGGTCGATATTAAATTCGGTATATCTTTAGAATAAAAGCATTTAACGAAAATGTACTCTACTCTAAATGAAGAATAGGATATACGTAACATAATAAAAAATAGTTTGATCGCCCATATTCATTAGAATCTACAAATTAGAGCTGAGAAAACAGGTCTTCGAGCGTTTTTTACGAAACATGTATCCGGAGAATGATTATTACTCAATATATAAACAAGTTATCTAAAATGTTTCTTACTACTTTTGTAGAGGAGAAAACGAACTATTATAAAGATGTAATTGTAATATCAAACAACTAACGCAAACCATAGAATTAGGACGAGAAAACCGAACAATTTCGCGATTTCACGTAATAGGCCTCTTAATATGATTTTTGAAGACCTATTCATAGATACCCCACACGTATGGGTTCGATGAAATTTTATTTTTAAAATAAATGACATAAATCTTTAAATCTACGGACCATGGTAAAGTATAGTATTTCACAATAAAAACTGATTATTGTTTACCAAGCAGTTTGAATTTTAAGTTCAGTCCCTTTCATAGGTAGATGTATGTATTTAGTATTTCATAAATTACAAGGCGCACCGTACCGGGGACGATGGCACTTAATTTGTGTCATCTGGCCCGGTGAACACATCACCGGGCCCGATGCAACTTTTTTTTCTCATCTGCCCCGGTGCCGGGCCAGGTCACCGGGGCAGATGGGAGTCACTCCTAATTCCTAACATAGACATTTTCAGTGACAATCGTTTTAAATTTAAATCACAAATTTTTGATTATTTCAAAAAAGAACCTTCTTTTTCTTAGACTTCTTATATTACACTAACTTTGTTTGTATCTTTATTAGTTATTATGATCTCACTCTTTGTATCTTTAATAGTTATTATGATCTCACTAGTTTTAAGTCTCAGCTTAGTTTTAAGTTAACTCATTAAAGTTCCTACTATTTTAATATATATTTATATATAATGTTGATAAATTCTATTACTTAATTTTCTAAAAACAAATTTTAATATCTTTATTATTATATAGTTTACCATGACAATACCCTTATTATAGTAGTTTGTGTTCACCTGTTATTAGGATATATATTAGAATAATTACCTTTATATACTGTGCTGTAAATGTTTGATATGTATTCTGTTGGTGATCCTTAAATAAATAAATAAAAAAAGGTATTTCGATTTACCGAAATATCGATCTTTCTTAGCCCGCCAGATTATGTAGGTCATAACATACATAGTTAAACTATTATATTCGTTAATTATTAATAGATTCAGTAACTACTCGCCTACATGGACATCAAGTTGTAACCTATAAAATTCATAATAATTTAGCTTTTAACTATAATTTATATTAGGTACCATTTTCGTTACAGTGACTGCAAAGTTATCAGGTCATCTAAGAAGTCACTCAACGATGAGAACGCAAAGAAGCTTTGGAATGCATCTTGTGAGCTCGTGGGTCTTGAACATGACCCTTTCACGGCAGTGGACCCTGGGCTCAAATTATGATCATTTAAAATAACTGTCACTCAAGTATTAAGGAAGAATTCAGTATTAAGTCCTATGAAAAATTTAACAACAATTTTCAACAAATGGAAGCGATCAATTATCTTTCTTTCTAAAAAAGTCCCAAAAAATGTTTTCTGAAAAGAAAATCAAAGAAGCAGATCTCTTGCGAAAATATAGACTTCGTAGCAAAGAAGCGGCTATAAAAATTACTAAAGATATTTTATAAAATTACTTCTTATATAAACTAAGTATTACCTATTCTGTCTGGGTATTCACGATGGTAGGAATTTACATTTAAGTAATTAAATAAAGCAATCAATGACTCAGCATTTTATATTCAAACTGACTTGACAACCAGTGTAACCATTCCTCTGTAACATTTTTATCTAAAGTAATTTCTTGAAAAACATCACTTCTAGATTTTTCTAGGAACCCTAATTTTTTAAACAATGATATACTAATTTCATTTTCTAGTGATATTTTTGCTTCGTATGTGCCTAGTTTTACGGAGTTTATCCCGTAAAGTAGCATAAGAATCACAGCTTCCCAACCTAACTTCTTACCGCGCGCAGATTTTTCGGCAATCATTATTTCTATTTCTCCAACGGCCGAATCTTTGTCAGTTATAAAAATGTTTGTGTCACCAATCATTGATTCTGAAAACATAGTTCGTATGTATACCGCCATTATAAGTAAGCAAATTATTTGAATAGATAATTAACTTTAAAAAAATCTTTACAAACCAATTTCATCCTCGGATTTCTCATATGTTTTTTTATCCAGCAATATAAAAGTGCATTCTGGAAAAAAAAACTAAGTAGTTAGATAAATTACTAATATTTTAGGCTATCTACATAAAGGTATACCTAATATAGTCTATTGCCTGCCACAAAATGTTTACTATCCAGTACTAAAAGACTCTGAACAAATCCACTAGCAGACCAACGGGTCCTGAGATTAGAGTGTTCAAGCAAACAAATTTAATCAATGGAGTTAAAGCTTAAGAAAACCTACTTATGACTGCATATGTATACAATAAGTTAAATGTCTATTATGTTAATGAATTTTGAATGAATTTGATGGATAATTCAACAAACAAACTCATGTAATACCTATTTTTTTTCTAATAATAATATCTGAGAACAGTATGTTATGTAGGCATATTTTAGGTAGGTACTGATTAAACAAAGGTTCTGATAAGATATTGTAATTGATAGCTTTCATCATTCAATCATACAATCCACTTTTCTGGATTTTTCATTTCTTATTACTAGTTATAGGAATACAAACTATCTTCATCGTCTCGCCATGATTTCTGCATTTCATATTCTTCTTCCAGAGTCAACGGTTCTGATGCTGTTAGCCTTTGAAGCTCTTCAGACTTCATCCACTCATGATATCTACAAATAGGTCCATCTTAAAAAATCTGTGTACCCATGTATCCTAATAGATATTAATAATTGTATTACTTCGATATAGATTAAACTATGTTAAACACAACGCGGGCTAAGCAGAGGGTGGAAAGCTGGTAAGTTTACGTAAAATAAAAGTTCGTATATATTTAACTTACTTTGGCACGTGATGACTACGGTAAGGAACTAGTATAATGTTTCTACCGGTCAGTTTGATATTACAATTCAACTTCATAATTAGCTTTCTTGATTTATTTATTTGTTTATTTACAAACAGTGGGGACCAATTCTTAACCTATACTCAACAGCTGTCATTATTTATTTTTATTGTGGGGTAGCATGGCGATATTTCTCCGTGTGTGTGTGTTTTTGTCATAGAAAACTACAGTTACTCTACTCCTGTACTCGGGTCAAGATGGCTATTTCATCGTCTACTGCCAAAGCTTGTCACACACAAGTGGCCAAGTGCGAGTCGGACTCGCCCATGTAGGCTTCCGCAGCAATTGTTTATATGAAATAGTTTACATGACGTATTATAAAAAAACTACTTGATAGATTTCGTTCAAACCAATTTTAGTTGTTAGTTTTTATGGTTATGTACAATATATATTTTTTCTAGATTTATCATCCTCTTATTTTAGAAATTAGAGGGGGGGGGGGACACTCTGTTTTCTACTTTGGAAGAGTCTCACGTCCAAACTATTAAGTTTAGAATTAAATGGTGTTAGAAACATTGTTATGATTTTTGAAGACCTATTCATAGATACCCCACACGTATGGCTTCGATTAAAAAAAAGTTTTTAAGTTTCAGTCCTATGTATGCGAACCCCCAAATGTAATTTATTTTTTTTCAATTTTATTATGAAATCTTAGTGCGGTTTACGCAATACATCTACTTACCAAATTTCAGCTTTATAGCTCTTATAGTTTCGGAGAAAAACGGCTGTGACATACGGACGGACGGACGGACATGACGAATCTATAAGGGTTCCGTTTTTGCCATTTGGCTACGGAACCCTAAAAATCACCTTTAGCCAAAGACAGCGACTAGCCAGCCTGGGCGGGGGCGCGGCGGTGGGCGCACTAAAGAGAATAATAATCCCTAGATCCCTACGTTTTAGCTTGTGTGTGTTGTTTGTTTTCAGCTTCACATTCACAGTCATTCACACGCACAGACGCAATATTTTGCTGTTATCAATAGATAGATAAATAAGTTGATAAATCTTTATCTAATGCCCAGTAAGTTGTCTTCTAATTTTTACACACTCACGCAAAGGCTTAGTCAAGCAAAAGTTCACGAAATCTCATTGATAAATTATAAATCTGGTTCCGCTTTCACATTCCATACTCGTAAGGTATGTTTACATCATGTATTAGCCATTGTATATATTTTGTTGCAGAAAGCTATAAATTTAAAATGTTATATTACAGGAAATGTTCAACATGAACCAGTATTATACTGAACGGCAGTTGAGTTGGTGCTATGGACTAATATCTGTGCTGTTGAGCGTTTCTGTGATATGCCTGGGAATACCTTACAACCACTGGAAGGCAACCCTCGATGCCTGTCCTGGAGGATACTTTGAAAACACTAACTGCGGCTGTATATTCTATGGTGTGAATACATTCCAGTCTTTCAATGGAGGACATAACTCTATATGCCTTTATGCCGTATTTGCACCACTCCCTATACTGGTATATGCTATCATTATGGCTCTATTCCACATGTATAGAGTTTGCATTAATAATATTGGGGAGTATGAGGATGAAAAATCAACAGCTATGGAAGAAATGTGAGTAAATGGATGTCTTGTTTAAATTTAATTAATAAATGACAATGATAATTTTTCTTATAGATTAATTCTGATAAATTCCCATTCACTTTCTATGGTATGCAAACACTGAATATCACAATATTCCATGTTCCATGAAAAGAAGTAACAAGTCCAGAAACTACTACAAATACCAGCAATATATAAAAAATAATATTAATAAAGTTTAATTAATTTTGGATTAGGTCTCTCCAGCTGTGGGACACAAATAAAAAAATTAAAACTTCTTCAGCATACCTATTCATCAATTTTTATTTAAAAATAGATATTTATTTTCCTTTTAAAACTATTTTCAGTGAAGGAGAATCGATAGTGGTGACTACTAGAACCCGCATGTCCCGGCAGAACGATGGGGTGATTTATTGCTGGATACCAACGAGCTGCATCGCTGCTATATTCTGCATCTACAACTTGGTGCATGCTGCAATCATCTTGGATGGATTCCTCAAAACCTGCAATCAGTATAGAAGTAACCTTGTAAGGGTATGTACAATTTATTCTTAAATTGACTTATGTATGTGCTTACTTACCAATTATACAGCACATGATTGACAGCTGCATGCTATACTGTACATTGTCATTATTTCACTTTCAGAATTTTTGTGAGTTATACTATTCATTTTATAAAACGGGAATTACTCACGTATTTACACAGGAGTTGACAAGTTAACAAGGAGTTAACAACTCTCGAGCGCGCGACCTGAGAGGAGACGGAGCACGGCGGGACGCTCTCTCCTGATAAAGACTGCTCCTGTTGTGGTCGAAACGTCGAGTTTTTTAACTCCTGTGTAAATAGTAATACGTGAGTAATTCCCGTTTTATAAAATGCATTGTCATTGTATCATAATGTAAATTAACTAAAACTGATCAATATTCTCCAGGAGTTTGGAGCAGCAGGTGACCAAGCGACCGCGATTCACTTCCGTCTCGCGTGCCAAGCAATCTTCGACTTTATGGACTACCTGCAGAAGGACGCCCCGAACAGCCGCCGCGGTGACACCATCAACACGGGCCTGTCTCTGCAACTGGCCATCATAGCGTCCTTCCTCGCCGTCGCTCTGTGGGCCGCCATTACTGTGCAAACTGCTGTTAGGGCCTACAAGGAGAGGCGTGTGCTCACTTGTTGTGGAAACTAGAGCTTCAACTGTCTCTAATAAGGGTATGATGGTTTAATAATGACTGATAATACATACACCGGGTCTGTCAGGCTATACCAATCACAGATTAGCTTAGAATCTGCCTTCCGTTTTGATTGAGCGCCATTTCTATGCTAAGAGAAGTCACTCGACCAAAAGATCAGATGGAACCAGCTGAACTGTGATAATTTCATGCCTGACATCGATATGCAAGCCTTCTAAATGCCTTTTTAGTAATGTAAGGTTTTAAATTTATTGAAGCAGCTGGGCCGTTTTAAGCTATTTCAAATAAGCACAATTAAAGTATTTACCTACATTTACAATTTTTAATATATTTTGCACTTTATTCAAAGTGATTTTATAAACACTTTACACCAATTTGTATAGGTATCTTAAAAGTTAAAGTCATAACAAAGTAAGTACATTATATGAATAAATCATTGAACTAGCGTTAGAAGAAAAATATAATTATTTTTTTATATCTTCTTATACACTTGTGGTCATACAATTAAGAACGATTTGAATTTACTGAACATTTTTATATTAATATTCTCATACACCGAGATGTTTACCTTCTGAGAAACAACTTATTATGCTTAAAAATAGCCATACTAATGGAGCAGAGTGTCTTATAGAGAAAACAATAAAATCATTTACTATATTTCTCAAATTTTTATTTTACCGAAATGAGACACTCGCTAATAGTAATGAAGCTGGACATATAATTAAGAACGATTTATTTAACTGCTGGGAAATTGTTTTATATGGCACTTACATTAAATCTAAATCACAATAATATGCAGTGCAGAAAATTTTAAAAGTAATTTAATACATTTTAAACTAAATTAAGAGTTAACAGCATATCCACGGCCTTTAAACACTGCTTTACACCTGCGAGGCATAACCTATTAATTTTTGATATTTCGCAAGATAAATACAGTTCCATTCTTTTAAAAAAGCGTCGTACAGCTCTCCTGTGTTCCTACACTCTGTATTTAAATACTTTTTCTTTATTTTAAATTACAGATTCTCTATTGGCTCTAGATTTAGATTGTTAGCTAGTCAGTCTAAGATAGAAAACCACCAAAACACACCCAAATTTTCGCATTTCCACCACCATGGTTTAATGTAACTTTCGAGTACTTAGGGTTGAATGCTATATTTGGAAGACGTAGAACATATCGTTTTCCATCAGAACACACCCTAGTTATTTTCGTTTCGTTAGAAAAAAAGTAAATTTTTTCACTGTCGCAAAGTCCAGTTTTCATACTTTCTCTCAAGTGCAAGCTGATTTTGTCTATAGCAAAGTTTCAACATGAGTACCTTCCTTGATATCCTTCCGTGCGATTTTTCTTTTACCATACGTCTTCAAACAGTGCTTGCTGAGATAGCTGAAGGCTAGTTTTCACCAAAATATTCTTGTCTCAGCACATTGGACCCATTAAAGAGTTTTGTAGCCCATACGAATGATGTTTTGGTCATCTCGAGGAGTTGTTTTTCTCTGTTTAGGTACATGTGGAATACTCCGTAGAAGTATGTGATACGAAGTAAAATGCTCAAAAGCGTCGAAAACCATAGTTTTTTAACATTACAGATGGTTGTCTATCTTTTTATAATACCAATTCTTCAGGCGAAGTTTTACTTTTGTGCCGGTGTTCTACCCTGTGTTGATAGATCAAAAGCTTTATTTTTTTTAACGAAGTAATGCCTTTTTATCTTTAACAGCACTAAATATTGCCAATATTATACAAACAGTTAAAATTCAAACCATGTTTTCTGTTTAAATTATAAAAAAAGGAATTAACGATTAAGCGTTCTTAATTATATGACCAACCAGTAAATAAGAATACTATGTCTTGAAGTAGTGTATAAAAATTTACAATTTATTTTTAGCTAATCATTGTATACCAATAAGCACGGTGATATTATAGAAACGTTTTACAATACTGAGATAAATAAAATAAATTTCATGCAAATAGTTTTGCGTCTTAGTTTGAGAAAATCTTCCCTAAATATTAGCGTTCTTAATTATATGACCACCAGTGTATATGTTTAAACATTCCAATTATAATAGGTTTAAACAAATTTTTATGTTTTTGGAGAAGACTGATTTTCTTGTTATACCATACCCAACCCGACCAATCACGACATTATGATACATGTGTCGTATCATAATTCGCTAATACCACTACGTATTTCCCGACTCTGCGGGTTAAGAACAAAATAATAGATGATAAGAAACTATCATATGGGATGATTGATTTGATTAAATATTGTATACTTATATTACAATTGCTGCTGTATGTGTGACTAGTGTGTTGTAGAAAATTGGAATATATAAAACGCAGCAACATACCATAGCTTTGATGGAAAAGCACCCTTAATCTGATGTGTTCTAAGATGTTTACAAAGACGCTAGAATTAAGAAAATCTTTACTGTACAAATGTTTAGCATTGTATAGTGATGGTATGTATGAGAATCAACAATTTTATAAATGAAGATCATTCCATGATGTAAAGAAGTTATTTACGACATAAGATTATTTTTACAACACAACAATATTTAAACTTTTCTGTGGTAGCAAAATTTTCCAATTTAAAGCTTTTTAGGTCGCTTTGTAATTAATTTAACCAATGAACAAGTAAAAAGTATCCACCGAGTATTACCTATGTACTTATACAATTTACCATTAAAATAAAGATAGAGTGCTACAGTTTTTGCTGTAGGGTATAATCTTTTTTTTAAATTATGGATTAATATTAGATAGGATAAAGTAGAATACGATAAATTAACTGTTTCCGTCCTGTGCCGTCCTTTATTCTAAGTATTGTTAATGTTAAATGGTAAATTATCACTATTGTGAACATAGAAATCTAAGTTTAATCTTTATGTAACTAAATGTATTAAATATACGTATTATTTATGTTTTTCTTATATATTTCTTGTACAGAGGTCGCAGTTTGAACTACTGCCCGAAGTTAAAATTTATTTACAGACTATTCTATATAACAATTAATTATTATGGATAACATAAAAAAAATTAATGAAACTTTAGCTATTTTTAGCAGCCTATTATATATATGCTTTCGTAATTATTAACATCATGTATTAGGTGTACTATGTGTAGCAATTAATAAATTAATACTTTACTATAATACTGTTTTTATTACTTTATTTTACTGAGCTACCTAACACCATTCAAGCCCAACTCAAAATGGACTGCACTGTATTCTTTATGTATCTTGTAAAGTTGTAATAGTAAATAGCCTAACTAAGCGCTAAGTCTCTTTAATAAAATCAGTAAACATATTTCGTTTCTCAAACCAAAAGAAATAAAAATACAATTTATTCAGCGAAATATTTATTATTAACGCATTTTTATCAACAACGACGTTACAAAAATTAACAACTTCCTAACATAAATTGTCTAATAGTGGAATGATAGTGGAGAATAACAATATAGTATTACGAAGGTAGTGTACAAATATTATAAATCTTAAAAATAAGGTCTGTATAATATAGCCACAGCAAGAATGACCCAGAAATTACTCTAAACAAATTCGTTTTTATCTCATTGTAAGACAATGGTAGAGAATATCATAATAACGTAGGTACTCTCAAATATTTTACTGTAATACTCAAAAGTCACTACGAATGTAAAGAGTAGGTACTAGAATAATTAGATAGTTATATCGAAAGTAGAGATCAATAACACACAATAGCACTAAGCTGCCAAAAACATTATATACTAAGATCTCCTTCAGATTTTTCAGAATTTTAAAACTTTAACTTCCAATCCCAATACAATAACATTAATTTAAAACTAAAATAAGAAGCCACATTTATCACGAACATTAAGTCACAACAACATACAACTAGTCGAGTTTTGGGATCCGCAAGCCATATCAATTATCAACCTTTAACGCATTTTATATCATGTTTCGGTTTTGTACTACACAAGAATACTTTCACACCACCGCTGGATCGTTTTAGGTGACCTTGTGTTGCTATGGTTATCAATAACTATACATCTCACAGAAAGGATAGATCGAAAAAAAAGACTGCTCTTGTTGTGGCCGAAACGTCGAGTGTTTAACTCCTTAAGATACGTGAGTAATTCCCGTTGCTATAACTCACGAAAATTTTGAAAGTGAAAATAGAAGAACTTTAAAGCTTAGTAGGTTCGGGAGAAATGAGATAATAGCAATCCGCTTCAGCGTTGATTCGCGATGTTAGCTACAGCCACATCTCGATTTAGGCCGACATTAACAACTTGGAATTAATTAATATTTAACATTTCTAAAGTTTTTAAAAATCTTAAATCTACTCACAAAATATCACTGTTATCATTGAATTGTTGATACATTTCATGTGTTGCGGCACTCTGCGTCCCAGTCATCCGGTATGAGTTTGCTCGTGTAGTTTATAAACTTTGAGAATGAACATGTTTCGTCACAAAACGGGAGTTGTAATTCCATCGGGACCTCAGTTTTAGTATTGTTGCGGTAGAATACCTAAAATGAAACAATAAATCAATCAATTTACTAAAAAATGTAAGAAAGTTGGTATTTCATTACAGTGGGTTCAGCACAAATAAATAAATAATAATAATTAAATATTGTATATATAAAGACGTTACCTTAACAAACAGGTTGTCATGTTCACAAACAGACGTTACCTTAACAAACAGGTTGTCATGTTCACAAACAGACGTTACCTTAACAGACAGGTTGTCATGTTCACAAACAGACGTTACCTTAACAAACAGGTTGTCATGTTCACAAACAGACGTTACCTTAACAAACAGGTTGTCATGTTCACAAACAGACGTTACCTACCTTAACAAACAGGTTGTCATGTACACAAACAGACGTTACCTTAACAAATAGGTTGTCATGTTCGACGTCCTCGTGCAGCTCCAGCGCGAGGCTGGCGCCGTACTCGGGCTCCAGCAGCTCTGAGAACCCGAGCGCGCGCCACAGCGCCACCACCGTCACGTCGTGCCCCGAGTACACGAATAATGAACGCTCCAGATTCGTATGGTTTACTGATTCTTCCAGAGTTTTCTTTATCTCGCTTAGTAGAGGACCTGCAATGACAATGTTTATATTATATTTATTTTCTATACCTTATTTTATAACTATAACATTTGTTTTGTAAGTGCCCTTTTTTGTAAAATTCTGAATAAATTTATTATTATTATTTATAACAAAATCTCACAGCTCTTTAAATTAATATATCTTATTAATTTAACCAACTATACTTAAAGCCAATTATGTTAACAATGTGAAACTTTTTATGTGTTGTAAGATTATTCTGCCTCTGGTGCAAGAATAATTATAATTAATGTGTTGAATTTTTAGGGATTTTTTATAAGGGTAACAAATGTGTGCTTTAACGTATATAAGTATTTTTCAAACAATCATTAAAGGTAAAATAATCTGATAGTTCATTGGTGAACAGTATTTTTTTTAATGATGCACATGTTTATATTAAAATTGTTAATAGACATACCTGCCCTAAATCTCAGCAAGGTCTCATTATAAGTTAGAAGAGCCAAACTCAGCATGAATGGTTCCCTCATTTTATGTGGAAATACATTCTTAGTCCACTCCGGAAGCTTCAAACCCGCCTCTTGTTCTGACTGCAGAGTACTATACAAGAAGTCCACAGGTAGAACAGTCTGTATAGTCTGATTAGTATGTCTTGAAAGGTAGTCAAACAATTCTTTGAACTTGGGGACACTGCTTTTCTCAAATAAGAGTTCTCTGTACATCTCCTTATGCAGCTTACAAGGTTTATTTGTTGCAATCATCTGTAATGAGATTATTCTGTTGATTAAACATTAAATGATTATATTTGTAACCTATTTTTTTTCTTATAGAACTTTATAGTCGGTTTTTAAATTTTAAAATTTAAAAAATGCTTGACAGGTCATCAGCTAAACAACGCAAATTTTGGACCAATGAAAATTCTCCTACTTACATCATCAAATGGTTGGGGCAGCGAGTGTATAGGTATAGGCTGCCATGGAATTTCGGGATGCCACAACTGTCTCTCAGTGGGCGGATACAGCCCCGCCAGGAAAGTGGCAGCACTCATCATGCAGCGCGACTTGTCACTACTCCTCACAAATATGTTCTTCTCATAATACTCCTCTGGTATAAAGTTTCCATAATAGCTGCGATACTTCTTACCCAACTCATAAAGTTGTAGTTTTCCCAGCTGTATATGAATATTTTAAATATTTATGGTTGTATATTTATTAAGTTTATTTTGCATTCTTAGTAGGTTTTGTGTTTAAATCGGACCATGCATTAAAAAAAGATACTTATACTAATGTTGCCCTTATTAGAAGCAGAGCCAGTATTAAGAAATATTTATGTTTGTGTCATCAAAATATGATAACTAGGAAACTTACATTGGTCAAACTTCCTATTCCATCTGGCCACTGGTAGTTTTTGTATGGATCACTATTGTAGGTCTCTACTGGGGTCCTGGCTCCGTGACGGAACAGCTAAAATTATCAGTCATAATAACTATAGTCCAGCAATTATTATTTAAATATTTATTTACTTATTTAGATATAAAACTTACGATAATAACAAGTCTCAAGGTCTTGGACTCTGATGGTAGAGTTTCACTTAAGACACAGTACCCGAGTAGACAACTGAGGACTGCAAGACCTAGGACAATCACAGCCAGTGATGTAGAGCTCCTCGGGATCTGTCGGTGCCAGGCTGTGGATGGAGGCTTAGCAGTGCTTGGTCGTCGCCAAGTATTCTCGTCATTGTCGAACTCCATATCACTGTAATTATGAATTCATAATTATATTCCATATGTTGTTGTCAAGTGTTATCTGTGTTCTACTCTGAGGATATATAATAAAAAAATCGACACGTAGTTATAGATAACAAAGGTTAACGACAGTAACAGGCGAATATTTTAATTTAAGACTCAGGGTCAGGCATACAGGCGTATTTAATAATTATACCGTGATATAAAACGACCATTGTAATATTGATTTGTCTTTTCATAGATTTCCAGATTATTTTGGAATCGTTAATCACTAGAAATAGAAAAATTAAAAGTAGCCTTACTAACTTAGGGTCTGGCGACTGGACCCTCTTCCGTCGTAATCGTAATAATCCGTCAAACCTCTCCAGATTTTTTAGTCTTCTAAAATCATTAAATTAACTCATTAGAACCAACTTGCCAAAAAGTTAATAGTAAATACGATGAACAGTCAAAACACAATCAAATAAATAACAAGATTGAAATTTGTATGGTTGTCTGTAAATAAATTGGATTTTTCGAGATTTCATGATGTCTATTTCACCGTAGTTCACAACATATATAGATTAACGCTATTTCGACGACACAGAAGACGTGATTAGCTAATACTATTTCTCAGTCCTTTGAAGTTTAGATCTCAACTTTGAAATAGTCATGTCAAGTTATTTATAATCAATCTCATCTCATCTCAGTCTAAAATTTAATTTACAGAGCCAGTCACAAATTCACAATCATTCACCAACCAAACTCCTGAATTGAATAGCAAAACAAATAGATTTACAACAAAGTAGAAACGACAATAACGCTGTTTAAAATTGCGGAGTTTCTAAACTTTTATATCAACAAAAGTGTCGATTAACTAATAAAAAGAGTGGTTAAAAAGCATTCGTAAAACTACCAAAACCGGCCGGTGTGTATTGGATTTCTAACCCACGATGAATCGAATAACTATTTTCCTACTGTTTATCATAAGCAGCGTTTCCTGCAACCACGACGTCGATGTAAGAAACGAAGAAGATGTAGGAGTGAAGTACGCTAATAGATGCGAGGTCTGCAAAATACTTGCTACTGAGCTTCAAGGCAGACTTGAAGAAACAGGAAAGGTTCACGATATTATTGAAATTGGATATTCTTTAGATGATGTACAACCTAAAAAGAGAAAGAAGTATGAGAAATCAGAACTTAGATTGATCGAGTCTCTGGATGGAGTTTGTGAGAAGATTCTAGAATACAACATACACAAAGAACGCACTGATAGTACTCGGTTCGCTAAGGGTATGAGTGAAACATTCAGAACACTTCATGGTCTTGTGGATAAAGGAGTGAAAGTAGACCTGGGGATACCTCTGGAGCTGTGGGACAAACCATCAGCTGAAATAACTAACATGAAAACCCAATGTGAAAGTCTTCTTGAAGAAAATGAGGATGCCATTGAAGATTGGTACTGGAATCATCAAGGGAAGGCTGATCTCATGGCTCACCTTTGCACTAAGAATGCCCTGAGAGGTGGAGATGATTCTTGTTTATTTGAAAAACTTTTAGATGAAAAGGCTAAAGGTGAAGTTGTGAAGAAAGATAAATCTGAACTTTAAGATAACATTTTAGAATTCAGTACCACACTTGTATTGTGTGGGTTTTTATAGGAATATTTAAGTACAATGATAACAGCATATCCTGTGATTATGTGAGGCATTTTCTATATTTATTTTTTTGTATTAAATCATTATAACAATATAGATAAGAAATATTTTCCTGAAGTTGTGCTTCCCATGTAAGCATTAAATATTTGTCAACACTTGGTCAAAAAGTGATGCAATGCCAATTAATGTTTAAAATATAACAATTCTTTCAGCAACATTAACATTCCCTAAATTCAACTAATGCAATACATAAATTGTGTTGCCAATAACATAATCTTTTTATTTTGATTTGTGGCCATCGGAAACCATTGTTCATAAATCAAGCTATTTTTGTAGTCATGTAACTGCACGTTTAGATTTACTCATCATACAATATTTTAAATGTAATAAATAAGATTTAGGATTTTTATGCAGTTTATGGTACAAATAAACTTCTATCTTATTAAACACTCTTTTTAATTTTCTTTCACTTGTGCATTGATTGCACTACATGTTAAAACTCATTTATAACTAAATTAACTGTCACAATTAACAGTTAATTTAGTTATAAATGGTTGACCAAGAAAGTTTCAAATGAGTGGTACAGAATCCTGTGTCATAACATAGTCATGATAAAGTATTGTCAGGACTGAAGCCTTGTCATATAACAGTAATTTATTATCAGCACCAAGTGTGTTCAATTATGATGCATATTTAGTAAAGGTATAATATAATATTGAAGAGGGAAATGTAGGAAAAAAATAAAAATATTTTCTTTCTAAGCACCTTTTAATAGACTGTCAAAAGTATCATATAAATAATATATTTGCAACAGTTATATTAACTGCACCTAAAATCTTACAATGTTGATATAGGCGCTAACAAATCGCAGGCATCCTGCTAAATTTACGAGAATCAAATAAAACTAACTTAAAAACGTAAATAAATATAGTTAAAATTAATAGGATAAATACATTCATACCACAATCATATTCAAACATTCATGCATAAAAAGTTCATGATTTACAAGCTACCTATAAATTTATCACATCAGTGGAGATGTTTTGTATGGGAGGATGCTCCTTCGATGTTGGTTGGTACAGTACACATAGTTCCCGCACATGGCTTCACTCGGCGCACTGGCCGCACTCGGCGCGCGGTGCCCGAGAGGCACAGCTCCTATAGATACTGGCTGGTGTCCTGGTAGTCCTCGTCCTCGCTGGAGTTGTCGTCGGTTAGCTGGCGCTGTAACGCCTTTTCCGCCTGCCCCACACGTTCAGAGCTCGATGCATCTGCAACAAATACAATTACTGTCATTGCCATGTTCAGTTTTCCTGACAAGATTGACAAACATCATCTTAACATAGTACTTAGTCTCCGTGAAGATGGCTCTTGAGTGCCGAAATATCGGGAAACTCAAAAACATTGAAATCATGTTCACCCCTCTATTATTTGTGTTCTAATAAAGTACCTAGTGTTCGAAAAAGTTTTATTAAATAAATTGTATCAAAACATTACGACTTTTACGACCCACTACACAGTAAGTAAATTGAAAAAATCTATCTACTTGCAAAGGTACAAAAATTAAAACAGTTAAATACTAGTAATAAGCTACATTTTATTATCTAATTACATAATCAATCAAGGGAATATATTTTTAGCAAATATACCTATTACTGCAGCAACTACTTAGCTATAGAAATAGGGTGCTTAGTTATGCCCAACTTCTTGTTTGTGAAGATGGATTGTCTTATAAACTTGTATTAAACAAAAAATAATGGTAAATCCACCAAAATACAATTTAGTTTATAACGGTTAAATTACGCATAAAAATTATCGAAGTAGAACAGTCTTCCGTGACCACGATAAATGCGATAAGGACCCGTATAACATGTTTTTTTTATAGTAGATCATTATTTAACCACAATTTAACCTATTTTTATGTTATCAAATCGCTAATTTAATTAAATATAATTTATATTATCTCACAATGCAGATTCTTATGTATAGCTAATATTAATTAGCCTATATAACATTGTGTCAGACTGGTGCCTGATTTAGATAGAAAGAAACTGTATTAGAGGTCACCAATCTCATATAGGTTGATTAGCCTTGACTTCTATGTTCATCGTTATTTTCACATGTTTGCGCTTTACTTGTTTACTATATAACAATAGAATTCAATTATAACGGTTTGCAAAAAGAGAGAAAAAAAATCTAAAATACATGCATGTCCTCAATACAAATCTACTAAGAAAGGTGCAGTGCTGTAGCCGGCGCGTGTACAGTTAGCTAATAAAGCGGTGCATAATTACCCAGTTACCTGCGTGATGGTCCAGCAGCTCGTCGTACCGGCGGGACTTGGACGGTGGCGGGGAGGGAGACCCTCTGAAATATAACGAAATCTTGTCAAAACTTGCAGCTATTATAATAAATAAATATAAAATTCTCGTGTCAAAGTTTTCGTTGCCATACTCCTCCGAAACGGCATGACCGATTTTGATGGAATTTTTTGTGCTTATCCGGTATCTATGAGAATCGGCCAACATCTAGTTTTCATCCCTCTAGGAATCCCTACTAAATGTTAGGGGTAGTCCACCCCTAAATTTTTTTTTAAATAAATTATTTATATGGCAAAACAACGTTTGCCGGGTCAGCTAGTAATAAATAAATATATAGGTAATAACCTTTAAAACCTTCCCTGGACTCTACGAACATTTCAGTACCAAATCAGCTAAATCGGTCAAAGTTTTCCAGTTTTAGCGATAAGAACTAACAGACATTCATTTTTATGTATATTTATTAATACATTTTCACAACTGTTATCAGTTTCAACGGATGCGAAAAGGGGCGTTTATAACAACACTGGGTTTTACAATTAGATTAATTTAATTTAAATAGACTGCTGATATGAAGAGTCGGCGGCAAGGACAATATAAGTCAATTTCGGAATTACTGGAGTTCTACGAAATGTGTTCAACGTCAGTGATGGTGGTGAAATATTATTCTTTATGTCAAATGTTTTTATTTGTTTTTAAGTATGGAGCTTAGTTGCTATTAAAGCCTTGTTTCATAACAGGCGTGGCACAATATCTGTACAAGACATAGATCTCGAGGCGCTCAGCAAGCCGCCCCCGCAGCGGTGCCCCACGCTTGCATAATTCGTCTCGACTTGTTCCATATAGGGGACAGGCGTCGCACATGTTATAGTAACAGTTCATAACATATCATAACACCCCTATTTACGTTCCCACACAGGGATACGACACAGGGACTTCTCACTTGACGAGAGAGATTAGGCCTTAATTCCCCACGCTGGCCAAGTGCGGGTTGGTGAATGACACATGTCCTTCAAACTTTTCAAAGCTCTCAGAACATGCCGGTTTCCTCACGATGTTTTGCCTTCACCGTTAACGCACGTGTTTATTAAAGCACACATAATTTTCCAAGAAGAAAAATCAGAGGTGTGCGGCGGGGTTTTAACCCACGACACTAAGCCAACAGGCTCTAACCTTTGTATATAAATAAATATAATTTGTATATGTATAGTAACCTGTTGGAGTCGTCATCTCCGTTCTCTGAAGGCGGTCCGGAGCCGCGCGGCGAGGGCGGCTGGCTGAGCGCCTGCATGATGCGCCCCGTCGACTTGTTCCAGATAGTAGACAGGCGGCCGTCGGGGCCGAACAGCAGAAGGAACGCGTCGATCAGCTCGCGCGATTTCTCCTCCCATTTCGTGAGGATGTCCACTCGTTTTTCACCGATGTTTGTTATTACCTGTTGATCGATGATGTTATTTATCAGTTATTTGCGTAGAAACTTTTGTTTAAGTGTCTGAAAT
This sequence comes from Chloroclystis v-ata, assembly GCA_963691955.1. Classification (NCBI taxonomy): domain Eukaryota; kingdom Metazoa; phylum Arthropoda; class Insecta; order Lepidoptera; family Geometridae; genus Chloroclystis; species Chloroclystis v-ata. The sequence continues at coordinate 14,132,367 of OY829905.1, forward strand.
CTAGTTTTTTTTCGCCCTAAGATTTAACGGGCGTTACATTAGATTCATTCATACTAAACTATGAATGATTATAATAATTTATAAATTTAACATACGTAAGGACTAGGCAAGATTGTTTCAATTAATTCAAAATATCGATGTATGTGGCGGAGGAAGATAATTCCAACACTTACAAGCATTAAATAAAATTTACAAATCCTCTTATCTATTTTGACAGTTGTCTATGAAACTAACCTTCTTCCCCTTCTCCTTGAGATCATCCATTTTGTTTTGCAGGCGGAACTTCTTCTCGTTGAGGAAAGAAACGTTGAGTTCTTTGGCCGAGTAGCCGCGGGCGAGATTCCGTCTTACGTACATGTCGTAGTCGCGGACTATGCGCGCTACTATATCTGATGTGGAAACACCTGGAATAATGGAAAGACAAATTAATAATTCCATTGAAACATATCAATCTTAATTTAATTTGCAAGGTTTGCAACTTTGGTTTGTAAATAGTGTAACTAACACGACTTTCTTTTATATAGATATGTATATAGATATGGTTAATTTATAATTATATTGTATGTGCTAATAACAGGACTAAGATGAATATAAAAATACAGGAAGCAATTATCTAACCATCTCGCTAAGCAATTGCTACGCAGAAATCCAACATTTTACTGTACACTATTTAATTGTTTAAACTATGTCTGTAAAACCTTACACTATTTAATTGTTTAAACTATGTCTGTAAAACCTGTTATGTAAATAAAGATTTTTATTATTATTATTATTATAAAGGATTGTAAGATATAATTACGACGGTTAGTTCCATTAACGAAGCCGGTACACAATTACTTAACGATATTTTGACGGATCTCAGATGAATTAATACAATTCAAATTATAGACCTAAGTTATATGGTACAGGGATTACCAGTAGCCCTAATTATTTTCGTCATAACTATTACTAAGCAATATTAAAAGCGATCAAGTGATTAGATTAATTACATGTTAGTGGTCAGGGTTAAGCCAGACCACGTAATCGCAAAATCCGTTGATAGTGTTATGAGTTTCCTGCCCATCATCGATAAAAATAAAATCTATTGCGCAGTTTGAAAACCAACGATATAATAATAATGTTATTTAAACCATTACCTATTACAATTTAATCGATCTTATCAAGAAAATGGCGAAATACAAGCCGGTTCTTACTAGATATTTTGTTTTTTATGTACCTCGGCTAATATAGATTACAAGTTTCGTCTTTTCGCATTTGCACTTACCAATAGGAAATTCAAATATATTTTACAGTTTTTCATACGACAGGAATATAGATAAACCTTATTATTATAAAAATAATATTTATAGTAAAATAATAGTAGGTACATAATATACATAGTGGTTATACAGTCATATATGGTCGAATCCAAAGTCTAAATGGTTTTAGAAAGGCGTATCTACCACGGGTGCCGCACTCTCAAACTCATTTGTAGTGAGTTGTAATAAGTGTTAATTTCGTGTTCCTTTTGCATTCTGAAGTTATTCTAATTTTGCAGTACGATGTCCTTGATTTTTACACAGCTTTAACTTTCAAAGACATAGCAACGTTATATTTAAGAAATGCCTTGATATTAAGATTTATTCTACCAATTATAGAGTAGGTACATATAATTTATGTTGTACATTTTGGTTCATTCATTATCATAATTCGTCCACCACTGCTAAACACAGGCCTCACAGGGAAAATTATTTCTGTAGCTTGCAGGATAATTTAGAAAATAAATAGAACATTAGTCAAATTATTCCTATATAATATCAGTATCAAGCCCCTGCTATATGACATACATAATAATGTACCTATGTCATATAGCAGGGGCTTGATACGCTACAACAGAGTCATACAGCTGCATATCGTTGAAAAAACGTATTTAGCGCAATGTCTTATCAAAATGTACTTAATTAGGTATTCAGTTAGAGTTTATTGACTCCTGACGTATTGACAAGTTCCTCACCTCTTACAACCGATTCTAATCGAAATCGACATTATATTCTCAGCATAATCTTTCCAGAGGACTTGGCATAAATATTTACAGAGGATCAAAAAAAGTAAAATGTTTTTCAATATGATTTTAGCAGCCAGCGATGAAACGGACATAAATGTCAATCGCCAGCGTAAATTATTACAAATAAAGTGATCAGTTATCTGATCTCTAAATGATAAGCGAGATATTCTGGTCCAAAAATAGGAAAAGATCTACCTAATCTCAGCGATAAGGATAAACAAGAAAGGATTAGGTTCCATACAAAGTTCGAATCCTGCGATATGCGTTTATCGGAAGGTTATTATGCAACTATAACAGCGAAAAAATATAAATTAAATCGAAATAAAATCCATATTTGTATTGTGACATGTGACATACCTTCCGTTCTCTCTGTGGCGACGAACATATCTTTGGCCTTGATATGTGCGTAGAGATCTTCGCAGTCCTCCGTCGTGTATGGGATGTCGTCGTGCGCTATGAAGTCTATCTTGTGGTGCTCCAGGAACGCCTCGTCCGTCTCCCAGGGGGCGTCGCAAACCACCTGCAATCAATCAATCAATCATTTATTTTTACATAAAATAGTGTATACAATAGTGAATACATGGGTTCATAATTCAATTAGCTAAGTGTGAGCATACTAGCATTCGAAGAGTAATTGGTTGGGTACAAACATCGTCGCGCACTTTCGGGTTCATTTTCTTGGAAAAATTATATAAATAAGTATATATTTTTTTACACTTATGAGCAAACGTCGTAAGAAAACCGGCATGTTCGGGGAACTTTGAAGAGTTTGAAGGTGTTTGAGTTTGAAGGCTGCTATTTTTGTCGCCAAGATGGTAACCCTTTTTGGAATAAACGGGTAACTTATCCTATATGGTGTGTTGGGTAAAACCAATATTATTATATTGACTTTCTCTTTTTCCGAATAACTATTTTAATTATAAGTAAATATTAAAGTCCTTCCTATATACAATCCTGATATTGATGAATATTATTCATTACAGGAAAATAAACAAGGAAAATGCGACAATAACATTAACCACATATTTATTTTAAAGCGTGAAAACTTATTGCATTATTAAGTTTCATTTGTGATATAATAACTCTGGGAAATTGAGAAAAATCTACCCACCTTTGTCATTTATATTTTATTAGTGTTTAGTATGTTTACCAACATATATACATATTTTGTTTATTTAATCATTGGAGCCTAGCCTAGATTACGAGTTTTACATATGTACTTAAATTCCTATTTAGACATAATAAGGCGTTTTGGTAAGAATATTAATACATTTAAGTGATGAAATGATTCTTAGGTATCTATAAATACGCTAGGTATCTATTTTCTTGAGTATAATGTGTAAGTCTACCACCACAATAACATAGGTTTCGCATGATCAAGCAACAAACACTCAAACTTTACTTAGGTACAAATTAACAGGATCAGTCATGAGATATAAATAAGGAAAAGCATAAACACTTATTACGTAATTTTAAAGTTCACGCAGTCAAAGTCAATGACTATTTTTAAAATATAATTCAAGTACCTACGTTGCTTCGTCTTACGGAATTTTTGTTACGCATGTTACGTTAATTATCGGACTTTAAACGGAAGAACAGCCAACGCTTATTGATTCCACCGATTACTAATCCATTCAATCATTTATTAACTACGGAACCCTAAGTATTACATAAATACCGTCGTTTTTAAGACATTGCCTCCTGTGCTTGTAGTATTATATTATTATTCCATGTAATGTATCTATTAAGTATTCCTGATATAATGCCTAATAATTGTTTAACCCGCGGCTTCATCCGCATATTTTATTTAAGATTCGGTGAAAGAGATTTTACCTTTTTTATAAATTGAGTATAGATAAAACTTTTTCAGTTTAGTTACATTAAAAGCCCATCACGACAAGTAATCAAAAATTAATTAAAATACTTTAAAACTCACATTCTAATTCTGCGTTATCGTATAAAAGACATACGACATGTATTCATTTGTGCTCCAATTGTCTATGCTATTATATTGCAGTTAGTAATCTGTCGTAGATATTTTTGGATACAATAATTTAAATTGAATACACATGTTCGTTTCTCAAATGGAACGGACGTAAGTAAAAAACACACGACTACTAATTAAACTAATCGATAACTATAAACGGTAAACGATAGCATAAAAAGCAGATATGAGTTTCCAAACTCAACACAACTTTGGCTATGGAAGTGCGAATGGGAACAAGATTACCTGGTTAAAATTGGTGTAAAACTGTTTAATAACTATATTAATTTAATAAATTATTCTATTTTTTAGGGTTATGGGCTGAAAAATACTCTATGGTAAAATACTTTTATTATAAAGCTGATTTTTTTTTTGTCGGGTTATTTAGTAAACTAGACTAGAGAAACTAGATGGCGATAGCGGGAAATCGAAAACCAACTGTGATTTGTGTTGGCCGCTCAATTTCCGGCTTTTACCGCGTTCAAAACTTTAAATACAACAGAGAAAGGTGGCAAATTAGATAAATAACTTAGATAATTACCTCATCTACGTATCGGCAATGGCGGATGGCTTCATACCTCTCCTCTTCAGTCATCACAGTTCGACCCTTGCGGCTGTGCGTTAGTTCGTCGCTACAAACTGCGAACAAACAATTTCTAATCAAACACAATCGGATATTGCAAAACTACGGGCACACTTGGCAAGTGACATGAATAAATCCTCGGTGGTGAAATAGCGAAGGCAAGCGGCTTATTGGCCGGACTTCCTTAGGAATTGTGATGAAATAGGAAATCAAACATAACATGAATAAGTATAGTACGTTATTTATTTTATTGTGAATATTGTGATAAATAAAATAAAATAACGTACGCAATACGATGGCAATATGGTTAGTAAATAATTGCTTTTGGGCATCCCTTAGCTTAGATGGTAATAAGCGCGAGATATTACAATCTCTAGATAACAGTGTATAACCTAATAATGATGTACACAAAAGATTCAAACTCTTACTAAAGGGTCTATGTGAGTCAACAGGTGATAGTAGCTTTATCACTCTACAATATCAATTGTATAGTGAATTATGAAAACCCAACTAGTGTGCTGTCATAAATATCAATCAATACCGTTACTTGGGAGTTATGGCTTGTTATCGGTTAAGGGTATGGGAGAGATTTCAAATGTTCAACTGAAAGTTACATTTATGTGCGATATAATGAAAAGTCGTTTAGGAAAGGATAGAATATCATAAAAAAGTTAATCACATTTAATACCACGCTTATTGCAATTGAATCGTGAGATACTTTATCACTGAAACACGTTTTGTCAGGCCAATCTAATCTTAGCAATTTTGATTACAAATTGGTATTTATATGGATTTTAAGCACGTGGTTATTAATGTGAGCATCATACGACCTCATCGCCCAATAGCAATGCAGTGTGTTATCGATGAAACAACAAACAATAAATAAACATCGCATGACACTCATAGTAATGCTTTCATTTATAACTAGTGAATCATTGAAACTAGTGAATTTTCCGTTTCACTTTTCTGTCAAACGTTTTAAAGTTCAAGTGAGTCATTTGTGAGCTTAAAAATTGTTGAAGGTTTTTATTTGGCTTTACGTATATTCAAATGTATAAGAACTTGTAAATATTATCATAACTTATATACCTACTTAATTTTTTACTAAAACCGAATGTAACAATCATCCGGAGGGGGGCGTTGGTGTCTGCGACACAGTTAATATTATAACTAATGCAGTCACCATCGTTTTTCTACCATGTTTCTTGTACAACAAAATGGTTCAAATAAAGAATTTTGAATAAAAAAAAAAAAAAAAAAAAAAAAAAAAAAAACTGAAAGGTTTTTAAATATGTTTAAAATTATATTTAAACTAACTTAGTTTACTAAGCTGCACGCAAGCATGATCAAGCACACAATTGGAATGTATCCTTTCAATATGTCGGCAATTGGTCCTTCGAACCGAGCCAACGGTGTATGTTAATAAAGACCGGCGGGGCTGTGTGTGTGACGTGTTTACTAACAACTGCGATGTGGACTTAATTGTTTTATCAATTGAACCCTTGTCAAGGGCGCCCCTGATGCATCATTCAGTATATTCTCAATAAAAATAATTATTATTATACAGATACATTGTATTGCAACCAAAACTGAGAGCGCAAATATATTTGGAAGTAGGTATATGATCATTAGAACAAACCAAATTAAGTCCCACTACTGCACACGACGGGTCTTCCCCATAATAACCGATACAGGGCTTGGGGATTTGGTATAATCACCACGGACCTACCAATCGGGTCAATGATTGCTGTAAGTTGGTACATTTCTGGTACACATATAATAACCCTTTGCTTTAAAAATAGTTTGACGACATTCACAGGAAAATGACTGCTGTTCTCTCTGTGCCAGTACCATTCTGTTATTTTAGGTACGCGGGCTATAATTGTGCTACTGTTAGCATGTTGATCACTATAAAAATATGAGGGCCTGTAATTTTACGTTTTTAAGATCACCAATAGAGATAAAATTACATTAAAGATTTTTATCACTAGTGTTTTTCTGATAAATTGCTACATTCCATTGAAACTTACGTACTATAAATAGTAAGGTATATAAGTATATTACCTACATCAAAAAGTAGCTGAAGTGTTTGTTGAGATAACTCATTGTTTCCTTTAAAATATTATATTTCAACTACTGAGAAAAATATAATAATACCATATTTATACATCCTTGTAAGGTGAACGAACGAAAAGGTACCTAACCTACACAATAATATATGAAGTTTCCTACGTGTTACAATTCTGTGTCATCTTTATAACAACATAATGTATATTACGTCCTACTTCTCGGCATGGGTCTCTCCAATGGATTATAGGTTTATAGGTTCTACGGAATTTGGTATAATCACCACACTTACTAGGCGTGTTGGTGATCAGCAATACGCCATAGCAATCTATATAGCTATGCCGATATGATAGAAATAGCTAAGAAATATTTTTCTCTACCAAAAAAATAAATTTGAGTATGTATTAAAAAGCAGACCTTGCACAAAATCTAGTCCGTACACACAAAAATCTCAAGATCACGTCATCTTACAAAACGTCAATTAGCATCCACACAATCGCATACTAACTCATGAATCAGAATAGAATGGTAACCTGTACTCGGTAAATGGTACTTACATGAAACATGATCATAGAAAACTAATCGTATGCACAGATATAATTTATGAAATTTATGGCAATAGGTACAAGAACACCAGCCGTTTATATAGTATAATTTCCATAGGAATAGTTAATTTCCTTAAGTAAACTTTAATATAGAAAAGGTCTAGCAAGTTTCAATCTCAACATTGTTTAAAGGTCACATTCAGCTTATCATCATCATCATCATAATATCAGCCCACTGTCACCCGGTGTTGTGTAAAATCATCCTCTTTATAGCAAGGTCCTTACGAACGAAAGTCTATAATAAATATTGTTAAATATAAACTAATCAATATATAATAATTATAAGCATCAGGTGCAAGTGCATCGCCAGTATTACAAGCATATAATTTAATTCACATAATTTATTTTGGCAGCTGCTCAGGTTAGGTTAGGTTAGAAATTCGTATGAATTTGCAGTGTTTTACATACGTGATCTACTTTGAACAGTTGCATAAATGTTGAAACAACGTTTCTTATTATTTACTACTAACTGCGTATCTTAGGCGCAAAATATACAGAAACACCTTTAAACATGTATATTTAAACAGTTCAGCCAAATGAAAGAATTTTAGTAATTTGAGCTTCATGGTTTATATCTAGTCCCATTTATAACGAAACTGTCAGTAGGGCAGAATCTTTCTAAAATCAACCATTACCATATTATCATAACATGTTTTAATTAGACTAGATCTATGTCGACAAACTCGTGAAATTTGGTGAAAACTTCGAACTTACATAGATACAATAAAAGTTTTTTGTGTAAATGAAGTACATAATAATATAATTATTATAAGTAAGTATATGTATAAAAATAATATAAATATATCTATAATATGTAAGAAAAATCACAAAATACACTTTCGAGTGAGATAGGTTACTTTTACGAAAGGAAAAATTTTGCTCTCAGCGAGACCGAAAGCAAATTCAAGATTTATTAGGGCAGAACTAAAAGATGATTGAATTTATAAAAACTGCGGTGACATCACTCAATTTGTTATTGTAACATTGATGCATCCTTCTGGGAATACACGCGACTGGCCCCTCACAAGACACAAGAGATAACAGTGACTCATTAAACGATAAGAAAGCTATGCCGGTTTATTCTGATTAGTTACTTGGGTACAAGTGTAATTTTCCTACTTTATGCAGAGTACTGCCACATCTTCTCATATTAGTTGCCATTACTAAGCGAGGATCTCACTAATAAAATAAGAAAATCATTAAAAGCGATTCAGTAGTTTAGTTGACGTAAAAGCGTACCTAACAGACAGTGCGATGGAGTTAAGTACAGTCGCATTTATTATATTAGTAAGGATTTGAGGCTACCTAGACTACCACGCCATTTATGAACGCAATGTATAAAAAAATATCAATTAGAATCATTGAATAAGTTTCAAGAACAAGGCCCTAGCTAGAGGCTACGGAGGGAAACAATAACAATAAATGACAAATTAAAATGTCACCTTCAATTAATACAGACAGTACCAGTTTACCACAGTTGATTCATACAAAAAAACTACGCTACACTTTGACTGCTGAGCAAAAAGCTGACAAATTTCTCTTTATTTAATTAATATGCCAAAATTATACTAAATCCCTCAATACCTATAATGGACCCTATTGGGATACCCCTAATCCTAAGACAAGCAGGTCCGCTAGCTCTTAGGCTAGACAAAGGTTCCGCGCAGTATCCATCATGCCCCATAATGTACGTGAGACGTAATATCGTTTGATAAACTCACGATATTACTATATCGGTTGCAAAACTCACCTCCTACAATGAGGTAGACATTGGGGAACACAGTCTTGGCCTGCTGCAGCTGACGCGCGTGCCCCTGGTGGAACATGTCGTAGATGCCGTCCGCGTATACCCTCACGCGGCGGCCCGCGGCGCCGGCCTGCGCCTTGGCCCGCGGGATGCGCCCGTAGTGACATCGCTCGCGCTCCGCTATCGCCATCGGGTCTGTGCTGAACGGTGCTGCCAAGCGCAGTGACTGTAAACAAGAAACGCTTTGATAAGTTCACGGTTTTGTAGAAATTGGTAATACTAGTTTAAGTAGCTCCTACACTACATGACTTGTAAATTGGTGTTATAAATAAATATTTTGTATTTGTAGGACTGAAGACGAGTAAGGGCTCTGATGATAATTATTGCCTGACATGAACAATCCAGAGTACACTTTTAAAATTGTAAATTAAGGTAACGAGTCTAATGTAATTATGGGCGCCTTTTTGAACACCAAAGCTTACTTTGAGTAATGACTTTCAAAATTCATATTAAGTATATCAATTTAAAGGAGGTTTAGGCAATGCAAATTAATTATTTAATAATTTTATAGCATTACAGAATCAGTCGCATATTATCTAATCTCTTAGGTAGCCAAATTATTTTGAACACTCGTCTTATCTTTTGATCAGAAGGCGTTGTGCATAATATATTATAAGTACCAGTTATGTGGTGATATTTTATGAACAATGCTAATTGTTTATTCAGCTGGCAGCAAGAGAAACGTATAGGCGTAGGTTTATTTGAAAACTTTCGGAATTACGCAATTGTTTTTATTTGACTAAATAAATTTCTAAAGCAGTTTCTAGTTATTTAAATACCGGTTTAATTAATGTGTTAACACTGGCGTAGCAATCATAATATTCTATAGACAGCCGACACGGCCTATTAAATAATCTATATACAGAGGGACCAAATAAGATAATGAAAATCAACGCTGAAATAGTTTTCTAATTGTATATAACGCACGCAAACGCACTTCTGTTAGTAATGCTAATAAACCTGTATTTAGATGTATAATAATAAGCATTTAACAACTATAAAACTTGGTTACGTTTAATTATTTAACTTTTTAGAATGTGATTTAAGGAGAGACATGCAGACACAACGTGAATTTGCCGCCAGACAAGTTTAAGACACTTATTTAAAGTTCAAGGTGACCAGCATTGACATTCGCTTTCAAGGAATTTTGAGGATAAAGAGCAATGGCCAAGAACGTGATTTAAAATCTGGATTCTGATGTGGAGCGATGTCAAGGTTCAAGAGTCGTTACCGGCGCCCGCGCCGATAATGTGGTGTGGCGTGATACTTGACGTCAGCTGTTGCCTCATCCTCTTGAATTATTGATAACAATAATGAATGTTCATTTTGAAATAAGCGAATGCTTTTTGCTGAACCAATCGTTGACTATAAAGCCGGTAAATAAATAATTAATCTACGTAATGTATTAAATAGTACTGTTAATAATTTAATTTGTAATAAAGTCATGTAGTCAGTCATATAACATACAACGACATTAGTAAAGTACTGGCTACTTTAGATGCTTCCGCTCTAAAGTTCCAGTTTTGCGATGCAATGGGTAGCAAGTTCTATTCCTGTTAAGAGCCCTGTTAAATTTTTGAAGTTTTGCGAAATTGGATATTTTATGCACCACGTGACCGGCGCGTCACGCGAATTCTATGAAAAATACTAAATGATCTTGATACTTCGTCGATCTAAAACACACAAATATACTAATAATTATTTTAGATCTGTAGAAAATGGCATCGAATAAATTCCATTTTATTGAGTGGATTTTTTTCAGTTTCATTCTGAAATAATTATTATATTAATGTTTTTATTTAATTGATAGGTGTTTAATATATTTTCCTAAATTCAAAATGGCGGATATTTTTATTTCAATATTTGAATCAATTATGTTTTATCTTAATAATATCAATATTTATTTTAAATCTGATTGATTATTTGAAATCAATTAAGTACATAATTTTAAATTAAAACATTCATGATTAATAATTATCTATATAAGAATAAAACTGAAAATAGTCTTATTGAAGTTAAATGTCCTCATTCATCTCATCTTATGGGCTCATTATTAAACCGATTCTTCTGAAATTTGATGTGTAGGTTTGTAATTAAATGTTTTTTTTGTCGAATGTTGGGACTTTATGTAAGTTCGAAAGTCTAAATTGAACGGACTAAATACAAATTCTAATTATAACAAAACAAATAAATTATATTACCTATATATATATTTAAGTTGCTTGTTTTGTTAGATGGTATATTTGTGTTTGAATAAATAAAAGTTTCGTTAACGAAACTTTTATTTATTCAAACACAAATATACCATGTTATTATCATTATGTTTAGGTATTATCTTTGTAGTTTCGAACTTTATATTTATTTTTATTTTATTACGAACTTATTGAAAATATTTCATTTATATATTAAAAAAAGTGGCCAAGTGCGAGTCGGACTCGCCCATGTAGGCTTCCGCAGCAATTGTTTATATGAAATAGTTTATGACGTATTATAAAAAAACTACTTGATAGATTTCGTTCAAACTAATTTTCGTTGTTAGTTTTTATGGTTATGTATAATATATATTTTTTCTAGATTTATCATCCTCTTAGTTTAGAAATTAGAGGGGGGGGGGACACTCTGTTTTCCACTTTGGAAGAGTCTCACGTCCAAACTATTAAGTTTAGAATTAAATGGTTTTAAAAACATTGTTATGATTTTAGAAGACCTATTCATAGATACCCCACACGTATGGGTTGGATTAAAAAAAAGTTTTTAAATTTCAGTCCTATGTATGGGGACCCCCAAATTTTATGATTTTTTTTTCAATTATTTTCTGAAATCTTAGTGCGGTTAACAGAATACATCTACTCACCAAATTTCAACGTTATAGCTCTTATAGTTTCCGAGAAAAACGGCTGTGACATACGGACGGACAGACGGACGGACGGACGGACGGACGGACGGACGGACGGACGGACGGACGGACGGACGGACGGACGGACGGACGGACATCACGAATCTATAAGGGTTCCGTTTTTGCCATTTGGCTACGGAACCCTAAAAAACCAACCCGCACTTGGCCAGCGTGGTGAATTAAGGCCTAATCTATCTCGTCAAGAGAGAAGTCCCTATCCCAGCAGTGGGAACGTGAATAGGGGTGTTATTTTATATACAGGGCGTCCCAAAATTATGGGCCATGAAGGGGAAGTACCATATATATCGTTGATAGTGAATTTTGCTCAAAGAAGACTTCATTTTATTTTAAAAAGTAAGTAATTTAATTAATTAATTTACAAAAAAAAATGTTTCATGTTTTTTATTTGATTAAAATAATTAATTTCACGTTGTTCCTTTCTTTTAAAATACTATGTTACTTAAGCAGAGTTATTATTTTTTAGCTTTTCTTTCGATTGGTATCATAAAAATCGAGTATTTTTTTTCTACATGTAAGTCGGTTCGATTCCCAGACAAAGCAAGTAATTTTTAGAAAATCAATGAATGCAGAATTACTAACTTTTAAAAATAAAATGAAGTCTTGTTTGAGCAAAATTCACTATCTACGATATTTAAGGTACTTCCCCTCCATGGCCCATAACTTTGGGACGCCCTGTATTTATTAGAAAGGTACATATTTAATGTTTACAATAAATAATATATTTATTAGAAAGGTACATTATTTTTTGTTTACATATTGGATACTCGGTAAAAATAAGAACAAAAAATTACGGAATATTTTCTTTGTAATAAATATTATAAATCATTATCTCAGAATAAATTGTGTTTTTAGTTTTTCTATATTAGCTAAGTATATATTATTGTTTCGTTTCTTTTTTTCTTATAATTATATAATTTATTTTTTTCTAATAATAGATATTGAATATACAAATTTGTTTACTTCTAATGTTGGATAACGCCAATGCTCTTACTTGTGCAATATTCTCTTTCCATCCCAAGGTTGCCTGGAAGAGATTGCTGTTAGTGATAAGGCCGCCCATTGTGTCACTGTTATGTATCTGTTTTTCCCATGTATTGTTTTGTATATTGTTGGTGTTACAATAAAGTTATTTGTATTTGTATTTGTATTTGTATTATGGAAATCTATACTACAATTATCAAGCTGAGGAGATTGCTTGTTTATTTGTTTGAACGTGCTACTCAGGAACCGCGGGTCCGATTTAAAATATGATTTCAGTATTGGATAGTAAAATGATCGAAAAAGGCTATAAAACATAAACTAGTAAATAACGTAAAAACGCAAGCGCAGCTGTCGGCGGGTCGGCAAGTTAGTCATAATCTAAAAAAATCATAGGCATAATTACATTTAGTCGTTGTACGGTTTCACCAAAAAAAGTTGCCTTGTTGTTTTTTAATTAGGATAGATAACTTTAGATATGCAATCCACATCCTACAGCATAACCTCCAAATAAATAAGGTTAAACAAGATGACAATGATGTGGTACAATTCTTAGGCCAGCAACAAGTGGTACAATTCTTAGGCCAGCAACAACAATAATTGATCGTTATCAATAAAAATAACAATTGATCGTTATCAACGGATCAACTTATGTCGGTCGTAGTATCGCAATAACACATACACGCACACTAACAGCGTTTTTACAGCAATTGACAGTCCCACACACTGACATTTTACGAAATATTTCTATATTTTATTCAAGAACAACCGACATAGGTCCGACCTCGACAAGCGCTCGCGCGGTACTAAATGGAAAAAGCCGGCGGAATGAAAAAACTACTAAATTATGGTAGTTTTATTTTATTCATAAAAAATTACCAAAACCGTTCTACAAATTAAAATTAATATCATAGTTTAAGCAAATGTTGATAAATATTTTGATATAAATATGACGTCCCATTGATTTAGAACTTCGGAGTTATTGAGGTTTGTTTCGAAGCATTTTCGGTCGATATTAAATTCGGTATATCTTTAGAATAAAAGCATTTAACGAAAATGTACTCTACTCTAAATGAAGAATAGGATATACGTAACATAATAAAAAATAGTTTGATCGCCCATATTCATTAGAATCTACAAATTAGAGCTGAGAAAACAGGTCTTCGAGCGTTTTTTACGAAACATGTATCCGGAGAATGATTATTACTCAATATATAAACAAGTTATCTAAAATGTTTCTTACTACTTTTGTAGAGGAGAAAACGAACTATTATAAAGATGTAATTGTAATATCAAACAACTAACGTAAACCATAGAATTAGGACGAGAAAACCGAACAATTTCGCGATTTCCGGTAAAAGGCCTCTTAAGGGACTGTTTAATATAAGCATAGACTAAATTAAACACAAGTTTTTATGAAAATAACAAATTAAATGTCGACCATTAATTACGTTACGAAATATGATTTATAAATAAAGTATTTCTAATTTCTTAAAAGTAGCTTCCATCTGGGTAAACCCAAGTTTATCTAATAATAAATCTGTAAGTGTCGGTCATGGAGTAAGTTACTTAGTTTTCAGAGATTGTTTTTATAGGCTTTATATCTATATCTGAAAGCAACGAGTTACCAGCTTATCTGAAATGGCCTCCAGCACAGTTGAAGAAAATACGACATTTAATCTCCAAGTAAACTACTAACCTTTGTAAAATGTATAGTACCTATCAGAATTATAATCACCCCATTTACGTTCCCACTGCTGGGACAAAGATAATTCACTCATGACGTGAGAGATAAGGCCTTAATCCACCACAAGTTCTTAAAATATATCAAGTACAAACCCAATGATCTGTCTGTCACATGGCATGATAACACAAGAGTTCATGAACGATTTGTTTTGTTAGACTAAGGTAAAATGCGATAACCCCATGTTATACTTGTTATTATCAACTAACACGTAGGTATAATAATAACAAAATACCATTTAAATTAAATTCTTAGTAGGTAACAATAACCTAAAACTTGTTTAAATAATAGAGGACACGAATAGGATACAGTTGACCTTATAACGCGGTTTCCATTTAATCGGTTAATTCGTGGTCAGTTTTGAAATTACTAACTAATTATTTAAACAAAAATTACAAACGTTTCTGTTACATTAAAGTTTTTATGTCGACTAATGATAAGGATTTTATTTTATTAAAACACTTTTATGTTATGTCGGCGATCTTATCTATTTATAAAATTGAGCAAAGAACACCAAACTTTACCACAAATTAAAAATTCACTTCCATTCATTTATCGTCCGAATTTATATAATAGCAGGCTACTATAAGTAAAATACTATAACCACGTATTATCTAAACATAAAGTAGTCTAAACCTCGTTATTATTATGTTTCATTATTAATAAATAATAGTAAGTTTTTAGATTTCGTATAAAGTTTACTGTAGCACTAGCACCGTTTCTTCATTACAACGTAATCAAACACTTGATCCAAAGACGTCATGTTAAGAGTGAATATTTAATTTAAGTCGCATTGTTATCAAAAGAAAAGTAAACTACACATCAGGGAAGTAATCAGGTGACGGTATGTTTATTTAAAAGTTACATTCTTTATCCTGTTGTCCCTGAAAACGAGACAGACAACATTCCATTTTACAGCACAGATTGTGACATTTGATGCTGCTTGTTTCGTCCGTGTGGGATTTCGAAAAACCCAACTAGTGAGATCTCAATCGCATAATGTATTTTTAGTTTAGTTGTAATTATTAATTTAATTAATCCATTTCAATCAACTTTATTTAATGGTTTGATGAAAGGTAAGACTGCAGGATAGGGCTTAATAATAGACTTCTCATATCGGAAACCTATATATGTTAAAGTAAAAGACATCTGTACCTAAAAACGTTTATAAAATAACGTTATATAGTTAGTTTTAAGCTCATTTATAAGTGAACTATGTTCTTTTTTGAGCTAATAAAATTTCTTTACTCTTATCACATAACTTCACGAAATTCGCGAATAAACTACATTGTATCACGTCTATTGGCAGTTTTGTGAATAGGTGTTGAATAAAGTTTTAGCTTTCTGTTTGAGAATAATTAAAATAAAAGTTAACAATAAAACTTATAATTAATAGCGGAGAACTAAATGGCAAACAAGTGATCTGCTATTATAGTATTTTGCTGACTAAGGAGTTTGCGATTGACTTTTAATTTACAAAATGGCTTATTCCGGACTTTACATAGTAAAATATGTTTTCAGTCTTATGACTTTTGAAATGGTATTAAGTTTAGTTATTCGTGGAGAAAAGTATTTTTACTGTTAATGTATTTGACAATAAGAAGCTGCACTAGGCCAATATGGCATTAGATACTTCCTAGTATGGTTATGGGTACCCGCGACTTGAGTTTAATTAACCATATATGCAAGTTTTCTCACAAGTAACTATTACTTTCCACACTTTCTGATACTTTTGTATTAGATTCCTAATAAGGTTAACTAGTTAGACAAACACTTTCACTTGGTTTCGTGACGATGCACGATGCTGTTTGCAAATATGTCACGGTTTTTGGTATTGAGATGATCAGCACATTTTAAGCCAAATACCGTAAGTATCTACATAACAATAATTTTAAGTAATGTAGGTACTTACCGGCGTATCAACCGATTCCTGTTTCGTGTATCCATTTTTCCTGTAGCCGTTCAATACATTTTCAATCTTTCCATTTTTATGACCGTTTGTGAGGGTCGTGGTCACTGTTATAGCTGACATCACTACTGCTTTGTAGCCAAAAATCAAATATTTATTGAGATTTTCGATAAAGGGTAGGTTTACTTTTTGTACGTAGGTTAGAAATGGTCATGCGGTTTTGTGTTAGAATGTTCAGGTTCACGTTGGTCTGGACCATGTACCGGCGCGTTTTTAAGGATATCGGAATGTTTACGTGGATCGCGGTACGTGTGTGCGGTACACTCGGAAGTCCGTGACTGAGTTGTCGGCCGATAATGTAGGAGGAATGTATAGGAGGGGGGCGCGGGCGGTCGATGCCGGTGGCGCGACGCCGACGTGGAGGCTCGCAGACACGCGACGCTCCACGAGTCCATCCGAAGTCAGCTACACCCCGCGTTTAGCTGATGCCGAATGTGATGCAAACTTTGTATTGTTCTACACTTCTGTGTGCCGCAGAGTTGGAAACTTAGAGCTGGGTGAATCACTACCGAAGTACCGACAATTTTTTTTTATATTCTGACGTTTATTTTTGCTTAGTACGTACGTAGGTACTACCAAAGCACCGACAGATTTTTTTAAATATTCTGACTTCTTTTTGTTTGGTATTGGTACGTGGCGATTGTACGTGATTTGATTACTTATTAGCAATATGGGTTTGATTCTGAATTATTAGAATGGTTAAGTATTATTAAATAGTATAATTTATTTCACAGCCAAAAAGCTATAGGTCATTAATTACCTCATTACCTACACTTTCTTTTTTCAGTAATTTCAATTAGTAAAAAAAAAACTTAAACAACTCTTGTTTTGTTGACACTATAAAATATTGCTTATCGTGCCATATAATTACCATCAAATGGAGTAGGTGTAAGGTTATTTAATTAGTTCCTTCTACTAATGTATTGCACCTACATAGCCATTAACTTAAATTAAAGGCAATGATCCACTCTGACACGTCTCGTTCAACTAATGACGCGATGACGTCAGCCAACGTAATCACTAGTCATACCATTATTTAAAAGGATATTTTTTGCTATAAGTACGTACGTACCAAGTTACATCAAATGCAAACAAGTTTTAAAATAAACTATTATAAGTAACCTTTGACACCTTACTTTATTTCTGTTTTCTAAATCATATTTATAAGCTACTAGCTTCCGCCCGCGGCTTCGCCCGCGTGAAAATAAAAAGTAGCCTATGTTCTGTCTCAGGGTCTAAAGATTGTCTGTACCAAATTTCATCAAAATCGGTTGAGAGATTTAGGCGGGAAAGCGTAACAGACAGACAGACAGACAGAGTTACTTTCGCATTTATAATATTAGTAAGGAAAGGATTTGTTTTGATGCCCCATACAAGTATACTCTTTTGGTTTTGGTAAGCATTTGGTTGCTCTTCCCGACTTTAAACTAGGATTCATAACTAGTAAACGCTGAACCGATGACTGAATAATTCAGTGTAATATTATCTACCACAAACAAAAGTAAATAATTTGAATACACTTCGAGTCCTATTTACTCGATGTTTTGATATCATTTGTGATATCATAAACACTGGAAATAGGGATTTTTGAGACTCTAGTTGTCGTAGTAGATTTGTACTACAATCTTACAGTATGTAATACTACTGACGCGTAGCGGTTGCGTAAAACGAAAACGAAGCGGCATGGCACTCTAATTTTAAAATCGTCACGATTTATAACTAGAGGACAGTTACAAACAGTTACGTACACCTCTGTGGTTGTACGTTTGCAGAAGAATTTTACAATAACCTACCTATCTGTAAAATAGCCTTCTAAATACCAACAGTTAAGTAGGTATGTGTGTCCTCGCCTTGGCCCTAATGGGTTGTAGCTAGAAACCCCACAGTTTTAGAATCAGACCGTTGACCGGCTTGTTGCAAATAATATAAGCTGCATTACAACAACTGCTTTTGTAGATATTAAAATATTCAAGAAAATGTATTGTATTGATAGGATGAACTTGCAAAAATTGTATCATTACTAAGTCTTCTTCACTTATATCTCAGGAAAATCCTTAAAAAGAGTGAGCTAGAAATTTTTTATAATTTAAAAAAAAAATACTCGTATTGTACTACGTAATTGCATAAATACATCTCAAACATAATCAAAATTCTGCAAAATCAATATGAAATGTCTGTTATCACTTGGTCTTTCTCGTCATCTTCGGATTGAATTAAAGATTTGTCATTTATTTCCATAAAATCCTATAGATTACTTGGACACGTCAAGTCAAGAAATACAATACATATTATCAACGAATGGAACGTATACATCTCTTTCACCCGTGATGCATTTTTTTCTTTAGTTTGCAGATATCTCTCTAATTTATATTGTTTACAGACTCGTTCTTTCGATCGATAAACGTCGCACGCGTTTTTCCCGTTACAGGAAGCTGTCGTTCCATTTACCTATTCTTTTATCACATATTACCGCACTTTGCAAATTGAGGGCAACGACCGCTCTACTAACCGGGATAAGGCGCCAAAATTAAGATAATTACTAATGCCACCTAATGCTGCCAACACAGACAAGCTAAGATGTGCCAGTGGCACACGAATACCATCGCTATAGCTATCTTTAGGCCGCCAGAATCAGGTCCCTTCGGATCACGTGACACCGATTCAAGGTGAGATTGGAGCAATAACAATCATATCTGATAAGATGATAACGATACCGGGGCGGGGATTTCGTCGTTTAAGTCAAACTTTAAATCTTTAAAATTACAAATTAAGAAATACTTGTTTTACTTTATACACTAAAATATGTAGATAGGCATGCGGGCTACGCTCAAGGATATTTCAATTGGTCACGGCAAGTGGACACGGCTCTGCGGCATGATGGCAAGTATGGTAACTGGAATCGAAATTAACAACCATTTTAACTTATTAGACAATTGCGCAATGTATCTAAACATTTTTTGAGGAATCTAAGCGGTGCTCTACATTCTAAATACCTACCTAATTTTTTAGGTTTGACGATTAGTATTTAAATTACGCTTGCACCAAATAAACGATCTTGTGTTTATCAAATTTGTTTACTGACTTCCGAAAGTGGATCAGATACGATGTAAATACAATTGCATGTGATGCTGACATCTGCGACATTTTACAACGATACGGCGTAATAACACGGCTTAGTCACGCATTATATGGAAGATTTTAATGGTCTAAATAAGTATTGTGTAATGTAAATTTGAGAACGCTCGATGAGCCGCGCCGCGAGCGATTGCGTAGCATGGTCAGTGATCACGCCACGCCGGATTGTTGGCCGTGAGCCCAGCCGAATGTCTATTTGACTTAGTTTTTATTATTGTTTTTATAGTACATTATGATAGTTTAACATTATATTTCTTTGTGAAATTATTCAACAGACTATGGCCATGCAGACTGCATCACTACATGCATGTTACACTCAGAGGTCACTGCATGGGTTCGGTTAAGGATATAGCTTAACTAAACTTATTTTTATTTAATGTTAATAGTGTATTGTATTTATTGACTTGTCCAGGTGATCTTTAGGAAATAATTTTATGGAAATAAATGAGATAAATCTTTACAAGTTAATGTACAAGTACCATCTGACAAAGGAAAATTAGATGAACTTTTTGTTTTTTCATCAAATGTTGCATCTTAAAATGTTGTTTGTGTTTGTCTTTTCACACTCAGTATGGCTAATAAATTAAAATTAAAAAGGCATGGCTTCCAAAGCTTGTCTTTGATTCATTAATTCTTATCAATTAAATGCATTCACTTATTAACATTAGATATATGAATTCTGACACTATAAATGCAATAGGAAGGCCCAGAGCATTGAACTTCTGTACTATTAATCCAGTTACCAAGTTGCCTTGTTAACTGTAATTTGGTTACTGTTATGATTATCTGCTTAGATTCTGACCCTTCACTTTCTTCTTGCACCAAAACTGGACAATAAACCATAAGGAAGTTTCAATATGAGCTCTATTGTTACAGCATTGGTCTAAAATAGTTAATTTTCGAAACATATTTCAAGAATATATCAACTATTTCAAGTACATTGAATGGCCTGGATGCTTAATAAATATAACTAAGGACTGTGCTAGTTTGGAATGTTATATCTGACAATCATTCAGTATTCATGTGTGTGCAAATACATCATTCTTTACTTGTGTTTTTGATCTTATAGTATTTCACAGACCTTATTATATTAAAAGATACATGATTTTACTTCAAGTAGTTAAAGTTGATTTGGTGGTAATAAGTTAAGGAATCCAATGATATTAGTGCTAATTAGTTTCAGAACTTATTCATGTTCTTCAACATGAACATAATCATCAACCTTACCCTAAAGTACAGTACACATCATATGAAGAGTGTGCATTAAGGCTCTGGACCCATAAAATACTTACAACAAGTTAGCAGCCAGTATTGCTGCAATTAATAATTTAGGTATCTATAGGAATAATTGTAAAGAGTCACTCACCGGATCGTATGATTGACTCGTGGTGCTCGAGAAGCTTGTTTCACTCCCATTCTGACCCTCGCCGGCTTCCAATAGTTTACCACTCATTTTATCTTCACGTGTGCGCTTTCGGGACATTATCACATAGCTTTTAAGCTAAACGTAACTGTATTGGGTAAGACTAAATAAAATATTATTAAATTCTAAATTTCAGTGCGCTGAATGTCAAAAAATGTCTAAAACTACGAGATGAGCTGGGATTAGAGATTCTGTAACCTTCGGTTCCGAAAACGTGTTTATTACATGTATTATAAGCACGATTATTATAAAATTTCTGAAGTTTGAGTACTTGAATTAAATAATACAAAAAGCTTAGTAGTTATTATTTATATACGTAATAAAATTCTAATTTTTTTGAAAATATTTTGCATTTGATTTGGGCTTGTCTGACAGTAAAGTAAAAATGGGTGAAAATGAAAAGAATGACGTCATGTCATGCTTGAGTTGTGACAGATTTTGATGACTTTGACTTTTATCCCTTACAGGGCCATTAACCAAGAAGAAGAAGAGTTTTATCCATATCATTTTACTTTTTCCAAATCATTGACTTTTTCCATGTAAGCATTTGTTTCGATACTAGGGCGAAGGAACCATTAAAACTTGCAAACGTACTTTATTTTATAGCAAACATAGCGGGAAAATTTTCATGATCCAAGTTTTTTTTAGGTATAAAAAGTCGTTAAGCGACCACATCGCCTTAGCGAAAAATAAAAGTGGTCAAGTGCGAGTCGGACTCGCCCATGTAGGCTTCCGCAGCAATTAGAACTAATCACAACCTTTATAAAGCGCTATCTCTTGGTTGTTTAATCATTCATAACATTAATACAGCGCCATCTCTTGTGGCTCACAAGAACTAATTACTACACTTCATCAATTTATTTGAAATAGTATAGTATCATAGACGAATTAAAATAGTATGAATTATAAAAAAACTACTCGATAGATTTCGTTCAAGCCAATTTTCGTTGGTAGCTTTATCACCCTCTTATTTTGGAAGTTAGAGGGGGGGGGGGGGAGAGACACTCTGTTTTCCACTTACTATTTAGTTTAGAAATAAGTGCTGTTAGAAACCTATTCAATAGCCGGGTCCACACCGGACGATCCATAGCGCTCCAATCGCGCGCGGCAGGAGCGCGATCCAAATGTGCGGGCGGTGTGGACGTGCCGCGCGCGATCCATGCGCAGGTAATCCACGCTCCGTGAGCCAGGATCACGGACGCGCGATCGCTGATGCAGCTTGGAACATCCGGTGTGGACCCAGCTATTGATACACGTTCAATGAAATTTTATTTTTAAAGTTTCGGTTCTAAGTATCGGGACCCCCAAATTAGAAAGTGTTTTATGTCAAATAACGTTTATTTCGGATAAACAAAGAAAATGTATACATAATAATGCTTTATAATGAATAAAATTTACAAACTTTTGAAGTCTTGTCCACTGCGAAAAACAGTCACCAAGATCCCATTAAAGACAATCTAAAGATCAATGTAGACATACCAATGAACCCTATTTAATTAAATTAGCTGCTTGTATGTATCTACAAATGATGCATACACTGGACACGTAGTAAAATAAGTGTCTTCTACTTCTAGGCATTAGAGTAAATATACTCTATCCAAACAGCAATAATTTACAATACCAACAATGAAAACTTCTAGGTTTCAAACTAACAGTTGTTTATCATAAAGTAGGTCATAATCAAGCATGAATTAACTTTTAAATTATAATAAAATATCACAGCAAATTTTAGTTAGCTCACCAGATATTCAACAAAGAGATCTAAAATGAATCCTTGGGAGGGAAAGAAACTTCAGAAAGTTATAAATACAAATTATGTATTACAGAAATGATTTATCTCAGTCATTCTAAATGATTCCATTATATATTGTTAATTACGAATTAGCTGTATAATGGTTAACAATAAATGAAAACTTGCGATAATCAACACAAGAGTTTTGTTTGACGAATAGACATCAATGGAGCAACACTAGCTAGACAAGCACAGACAGATGTGCCATATAACGAGTGACGGGCGCGGAGATTAAATATACAATCGAGCTTGCGTCAGTTTATGTGGATAGCGCCATCTGGAGGGCCTCCTTATGTTCGTTGCTGAGTTGCATCAAACATGACTGGAATAGCTCAGCATTTGTCTGAAACATAATCATACTAATATTATAACTGAGAAAATGTGTGTGTCCCCGTTTGTTTGTTCATCTTTCAGGTTAATTTTTAAGTGGGGATACATAAAGGATACATACATGGGGATATACATACAGTGTAAAAGGCTAATTTTTAAATTTACCTGTATCTGCCGTACAAGCGCAACCATTTGGGCATAGGCGGGGTTGTCCTCAGGCACGGCGTCTCTTAGGAAAGCTTCGGAGATGACGGCTATGACTCGCTGCGGAGCATCAGGTGTAGACAGGGCAGAATGCCCGCTGGCGACCAGCTCACACAGCAGGGAATAAACATGTGGAGCTTCTTCAGGATCCTCTGTCACTGGTAGCCAAGTAAGCCTGAAATAAAATATATAATTTTGACAATGATATCAGCAACAAGCCTAAGACCTAATTTTACCACTCTCTGTTTGTTAGTTTAACATCCCATTAAGTAATTAACATCCATAAATATACGTAAACTTTCAGTCATTATCATTAAACATATCGGGATGTTAAACTAACAAACAGATAGTGGTGAAATTAGGTCTAATCCTGGAAAAACAATTTTATATTGTACTCAGTAAATAAAATAATGTACTCACCAATGCCTGATAATTTCATCCCTGTTGATTTGCGAGTGGTTATATTTGATGATCTTAGTGACAGCAGAGATAGCGTTTTCGGTAGCATTAACGTTTTCGACGGAGCGTGATTCAGGGTCAGCAATGAGGGCAGCGAGAAGAGGCAGGGCGCGAGCACAGGCCGGAGCGAACTGATCGCCTCCAAACTGCGCGAGCACACCGCACCCGTATGAAGATGCCTGCCGAACCTCCGCCTCACTCCACGACAATCCACTCAGCATCGGTTCCAAAAATATGTCCTTGTATTTTATGCAGGCTGGTCCTATTGAAACAAACAAGTAATATTTTGTAGGACACCCTTGAGTGAAGAAATAGATATTTTCGATTTCTTATTTTGTATGTAATTTTTTTTAATCAAAATATCTTACCTCCAAATTCAATAACATCATCGAAAATACAAATTGCCCATTGACGGTCAGCGTAGGGGCGGCCGGGAGCGAGCAACTGAACAAGATGTGGTAGCAGTGTGTCCAAGTGGGGGTAGAAAGCGTCGCGGTATGCAATCATAAGTGCGTGTAAGACGTCGGCCACTCGTGACAGGCCGTAGATATCTTCGTTATCTTCGTCAGCTAACTGTTCTTCAACAACCTGAAAAAGATATAAACTTTTAAGAGCCTTGTGACGTTACGAAGTTTTGCGAAATTGGATATTTTATGCACCACGTGACCGGCGCGTCACGCGAATTCTATGAAAAATACTAAATGATCTTGATACTTCGTCGATCTAAAACATACAAATATACTAATAATTATTTTAGATCTGTAGAAAATGGCATCGAATAAATTCCATTTTATTGAGTGGATTTTTTTTCAGTTTCATTCCGAAATAATTATTATATTAATGTTTTTATTTAATTGATAGGAGTTTATATATTTTCCTAAATTCAAAATGGTGGATATTTTTATTTCAATATTTGAATCAATTATGTTTTATCTTAATAATATCAATATTTATTTTAAATCTGATTGATTATTTGAAATCAATTAAGTAGGTACATAATTTTAAATTAAAACATTCATGATTAATAATTATATATATAAGAATAAAACTGAAAATAGTCTTATTGAAGTTAAATGTCCTCATTCATCTCATCTTATGGGCTCATTTTTAAACCGATTCTTCTGAAATTTGGTGTGTAGGTTTGTAATTAAATGTTTTTTTTTTGTCGAATGTTGGGACTTTATGTAAGTTCGAAAGTCTAAATTGAACGGACTAAATACAAATTCTAATTATAACAAAACAAATAAATTATATTACCTATATTTAAGTTGCTTGTTTTGTTAGATGGTATATTTGTGTTTGAATAAATAAAAGTTTCGTTAATGAAGGTTTTAATTATGTTTAGGTATTATTTTTGTAGTTTCGAACTTTATATTTATTTTTATATTTATTGGTATCCATTTATCTACATATGTCATACACAGATGTAGAATATCCATTTATCTACATATGTCATCTTGAATAATTCCCATTATATTTTTATTTTGATAAACTATTTATTTTTATTTTATTACGAACTTATTTGAAAATATTTCATTTATATATTAAAAAAAAAACCAACCCGCACTTGGCCAGCGTGGTGAATTAAGGCCTAATCTATCTCGTCAAGAGAGAAGTCCCTATCCCAGCAGTGGGAACGTGAATAGGGGTGTTATTTTATATACAGGGCGTTCCAAAATTATGGGCCATGAAGGGGAAGTACCATATATATCGTTGATAGTGAATTTTGCTCAAAGAAGACTTCATTTTATTTAAAAAAAAGTAAGTAATTTAATTAATTAATTTACAAAAAAAATGTTTCATGTTTTTTATTTGATTAAAATAATTAATTTCACGTTGTTCCTTTCTTTTAAAATACTATGTTACTTAAGCAAAATTATTATTTTTTAGCTATTCTTTCGATTGGTATCATAAAAATAGAGTTTTTTTTTCTACATGTAAGTCGGTTCGATTCCCAGACAAAGCAAGTAATTTTTAGAAAATCTATGAATCCAGAATTACTAACTTTTAAAAATAAAATGAAGTCTTCTTTGAGCAAAATTCACTATCTACGATATTTAAGGTACTTCCCCTCCATGGCCCATAACTTTGGGACGCCCTGTATTTATTAGAAAGGTACAATTATTTAATGTTTACAATAAATAATATATTTATTAGAAAGGTACATTATTTATTGTTTACATATTGGATACTCGGTAAAAATAAGAACAAAAAATTACGGAATATTTTCTTTGTAATAAATATTATGGAAATCTATACTACAATTATCAAGCTGAGGAGATTGCTTGTTTATTTGTTTGAACGTGCTACTCAGGAACCGCGGGTCCGATTTAAAATATGATTTCAGTATTGGATAGTAAAATGATCGAAAAAGGCTATAAAACATAAACTAGTAAATAACGTAAAAACGCAAGCGCAGCTGTCGGCGGGTCGGCAAGTTAGTCATAATCTAAAAAAATCATAGGCATAATTACATTTAGTCGTTGGACGGTTTCACCAAAAAAAGTTGCCTTGTTGTTTTTTAATTAGGATAGATAACTTTAGATATGCAATCCACATCCTACAGCATAACCTCCAAATAAATAAGGTAAAACAAGATGACAATGATGTGGTACAATTCTTAGGCCAGCAACATTTGGTACAATTCTTAGGCCAGCAACAACAACAATTGACCGTTATCAATAAAAATAACAATTGATCGTTATCAACGGATCAACTTATGTCGGTCGTAGTATCGCAATAACACATACACGCACACTAACAGCGTTTTTACAGCAATTGACAGTCCCACACACTGACATTTTACGAAATATTTCTATATTTTATTCAAGAACAACCGACATAGGTCCGACCTCGACAAGCGCTCGCGCGGTACTAAATGGAAAAAGCCGGCTGAATGAAAAAACTACTAAATTATGGTAGTTTTATTTTATTCATAAAAAATTACCAAAACCGTTCTACAAATTAAAATTAATATCATAGTTTAAGCAAATGTTGATAAATATTTTGATATAAATATGACGTCCCATTGATTTAGAACTTCGGAGTTATTGAGGTTTGTTTCGAAGCATTTTCGGTCGATATTAAATTCGGTATATCTTTAGAATAAAAGCATTTAACGAAAATGTACTCTACTCTAAATGAAGAATAGGATATACGTAACATAATAAAAAATAGTTTGATCGCCCATATTCATTAGAATCTACAAATTAGAGCTGAGAAAACAGGTCTTCGAGCGTTTTTTACGAAACATGTATCCGGAGAATGATTATTACTCAATATATAAACAAGTTATCTAAAATGTTTCTTACTACTTTTGTAGAGGAGAAAACGAACTATTATAAAGATGTAATTGTAATATCAAACAACTAACGCAAACCATAGAATTAGGACGAGAAAACCGAACAATTTCGCGATTTCACGTAATAGGCCTCTTAAATTGTGTATTATGGAAGATATTTTTTTGGTGGTGGGTACTGGGAAGTGCCAAATAGTGACTTAGGTAGGTTTAATTAACCAATGAACAACTTATCTATCTTGTTCCATCTGTACCATATCACAGGAACATATAGAACCTAATTTGAATAGTTGTCGAAAATATGAATCTAGCTCTTGCATGCAATAATTCACCTAGGAGTTCAAATAGTTACCTCGTCATAGTCTTCATCGGCCCGCTTCTGCCTGCGCTCAGTGGCACGTTCAAAATGCTCAGTCAGCAGTTTGTTCAGGATGCGTAGCACTTCCGCCATCATCTCGTCCGGCAAACAGCCAGTGCCAAGGAGCTCAATGCACTAGGAGACAATATTTAATGGTTATCTTGTGTTTTTGGTAAAAATGTCTAGTTGATGAATATAAAATTAAAACAAAGACATTTTTGTGGCGAAAAAAAAACAAACTATGCACCATATTCGGTTAGATTGCATTTATTTGTCCTAATGTTACAATAACTCTCTATATCGTAATAAAGACACCAGTCATAATGTTGCAACCTTGGGCCATTACAACAACCTAACACCTAAACTAGAATACCTGTTTGTATATTACTTAAAATTATGAAAATGTAATATAAATAAGCATGTCTCTCTCATAAAAGGCTTACCTTTGCGAGGCTGTTAAGCAGTTCAACTTGCACATCCTGCTCCGGCTCTGAGTCTATGGCCTTCAGCAGCTCAGGCAGGATGTAGGCCCACATGCCCTGGATGTACTGCGGGCCGCGGATGCGCGCGCACTCCAGCAGGTAGGGCAGCGACTCTGCGGCCGCCGTTCGCACGTTGTCGTGGAAATAGAACTTCAACATAGGCACCATAAGTTTCACGACATCTTCAGCGTATTCTGCGAAAGCTTCCTTCAGTTCGCGAGCATAGCATACCAACATGTCGCAGGCGGAGGCTTTGTCTTCCAGACCTACAAAAAAGATGTAAATTTAGCTCAAATTCTCATCAAATCAATTATATCTTAGACCAGAAGAGGAGATGATCACTGGATCAGGTTCCCAACCGCTTTTGTTAAACGGTTGGGAACCAGACTAATTGTAGATAAAAGCTTGAATAGAAAAATATTAATACAATAATATCTATACAATAATTTTTTTCTTACCGGCAGTCTTGATTCCAAAGTTCTGTTGCTCGCCAAGCGTAACAAAGTGCCAGTCGAGATCGCCTTCAATAGTTTCGAGATCGTCGTTGTCCAAAAGGGCGACTTCAGGTTTCATGGCGGCAGTTCGCATCACAGGCTCCATGACCATAGGAAGGTATTGGGCAAAGTTCTTGCCTGAATTAAAGAGATAATACAATAATTATTATAGTCTAATAGTCATAATTACTATCAAAGCTATCAGCAGAATACTGTTACATAATATGTTTGTAAACAATCAAACAATAGTTTCTTACCCATTATCCTACAAATGCGAGACCAGGCAGAAATAAGGTATGATGTCTGAGGGTCATCAGCAGGTAAGGCCTCACTTTCGGTGTGGTTTTTCAGTAGCAGATCCATGACTTCGGATGCATCAGCCATGAATTTATCTTCTCCAACAGCCAGACCTGATAAAAATTTATACTTAGACAGAATATTAAAACAAGTGGATACATACTAAAATCCTTCTAAAGTGGGTATAATTGACTGATCAAAGCTTCAAGTGTAATGAAAATTAGCACTTAAATTAGTTGAGTTCTGAATCGGTGTATACACTTCGTAAGCTCAGTCAGTTTAGAAGAAAACTTTAGAATAAATGTATGTGAACTGAGATCCCTGACTTACTATAAAGCAAGAAAGGGAGCAAAGTTAACAGATTTTTCTACCAATGCTATGGAAGTGATTCACCCATAAAAAGATAAGCCACTAACGAACATTGGAATATGTAACGAATTCTAATAAATACTCACCAATAAGACTGACACATTCAATGGTCTTCCCACGGAGCATCTTTAATTCCTCAGTAGTAGCGTTTGCAATGATATATTTGAGGCAAGGCATTAATCGGTCGTAGTAAATTACGAAATCCTTCTCCACTGTATCGGCAACCGACGCAATGGTGGTCACAATCTGCTCCAATACGAGTTTAGTCCCGCGTTCCACCAACTGATACAAAACAAATATTTCATGTAATTTCGTCAAGTAATAATTAGGCTATACTGTGTTCGAGTTTTATTTAGAAAGTTTATGATGTTTGTGAACTGAGATCCCTGACTTCCTATAAAGCAAGAAAGGGAGCAAAGTTTACATTTAATCTGCCAATGTTATGGAAATGGTAAACTCACAAAGTATACCACTAACGAACATTGGAACATAATTATTTATATATTTTAACAGCTAACCTCTTTGAATTTGGTGGTCAGGATCAGTTCCAGTTTGGACATGAGAGGATCCAAGTATAGAGTCAAGATAGGTTTCGGGCAGTCTTCACTAAAGTTCACAAGAGCTGCAGCCGCATGAGCCTAAAAATAGGAAATAATAACATATTAATTATTTGTTAAACAAAAACCTTAACAGACAAAACTGTTTAATTAAAATGTTAATTCCCAAACAATATACATAGGTTAAATAATAAAACGTAACCTAAAAGAGACATGGAAATTATTTCTGTAGCATGTTCTTAGAAGACTGTTACTATTAAAGCAAACAGACTGTGGAATCATGCAATACACTAGCAATTATATTGTGATAATACCTGCACGCGGGGGTTAGCATTGTCATCAAGCACCACTAGAAGTCCGGGCACCACTTTGTCATGGAACTTCTTTTCAAAGATAGGGGCAAAGTCAGTGGACATCTGACCCACAGCGTTACACGCTGCGTACCTGACGCGGGGATGCTGTAACAAAATAATTTATACCATAGAGTATTATCAACAAAGTTTTCACAGTAAAATCAACAAAGCTCTTTGGAGTATGTAACACATTATATGAGGTTATGTTATCAAGGGACTGACAACCAAATCCATAAGAATGAGGTTGCTAATTATCTTGATATAATGCTGTAGTAAGATTCTGTGCGGCAATTACCAAAGATAACTCCAACAAAGAGAACCTTACGTCAAAAAAAAAAACACGAATGTTCATTATTATGACAAACTTACAGGGTCAGTAAGGTAATTGAGTACAGCAGAGACAACTTGGTCGAGCATCTGCTCCATCTGCTTGTGGCACCCCTCTCCGGCCGAGGACACGGCCATGAGCGCGGCGTGGCGCCGCTTCCAGTCGGGCGACTGCAGCATCTCAGGCACCTGGCCTACGATCAGGCCCAGCATTATCTTGCCTCCCAGGCCGCAGCACATACGGTCTAGCGCGGATTCAGCTGCTACATAGTTCCTGTAACATTTGTGTGTGCAATTCATATAGGTACCAGAACCACGGGCAGTACCTCGCTGAGATCAACAACCTGCCTGGTAAGCATGTTCATACCAAATTCTCAAGAGATATAATGGGTACAGGAGAAGACTAGAAACCTTAGTTTTATGAAAATTTTACGAATATCGAATACACACTGTTATCAAGGGACTGACAATCAATATCATACAGACAGAGATTGCTAATTATCTTGTTATTTGCTATAGTAAGATTTCGTGCAGCAATAAAAGTACTTATATTGCTAAAAAAGAAACCTTACATGAAAAAAACAAACATATGTAAATCGGCCAAGTGCGAGTCAGACTCGAACTATGAAGGCTTCCGCAGCAGTTGTTTTATGAAATTGTTGACGAGGTATTATAAAAATCTACTGGCTAGATTTCGTTCAAACAATTTTCGTTGGTAGTTTGCATGATAATGTCCATCATTTATATTTTTTTTAGTTTTATCATTCTCTCATTTTAGAAGTTAGAGAGGGGCCCTAAAAAGTGGCAGCAGTATTAATGATACTTACAGTTCGTTGTCATCGTCCGCAGCGTCATCTTGTAGGGACCATTCCGGTTCTTCGTCCAGTTCGCACATCATCTCCAGCACGAGTGGAGTGAGGTGGCGGATGGCGTTGGGCACCTGCTTGCGCACCATGGCGGGCGCGGTCTCACACAGAGTCACCATGGTCTCGAGCCCTAGTTGACGCCAATTCTCCTCAGCGTCTTTGTCGCCGACAACCTATTAATTATAATGATGACTTAATTTCATAAAACTAAGAAAATAAATAAACAAAAAACATACAACATATTCGCTATCTAGTCCTGTGTATCGATTTGAGTAAATTTATTTTTGTCTGATGGCCAATATTTATATACAAAATGTCTGAAGAATTACTATCAAACTCCAACTTATCGAAAGTATGGTGTTAGCGAAATTCTCAAATTGATGTTGCACATCTTGGCAGTAATGTATTTTACGTGAAAAATACACACGTAGGAGTTTATGTGCTAAAATATCAATTGAAGATCTTATCTGTGTTTTGATATTCATATACAGGGTTTCCCAGAAATGGTGGATAATCCTGCACGTGCGTGTGCGGGGGAGGGGGTGGGGCCCCACACCCCAAAAAAATAAAATCTTTTCCCAACGGTCCGCGGTCTACGACATTTTTTGAAAAATTTTGAAATATCCCGGTTTTCTTCACATTTGTGGCCATCACGTCCGGTATATGAGGCCTAGTCCGGATTTTTTTCTTTTAACGTGTTCCCTAAATGTTGGTATTCCTAAATTACCTTTAAAAAACTCAACTACTTAGGGTAGTAGTTAACTAGTAGTCCCTAAACATATATTTTACTGCTAAGTTTGAGCACCTGTGGTGTAAAAAAAATGTATTGGAGTTGTTTAGCCCCAGCCACATAAAAAAATTGCCTACATCATAAGGATTCCAAAACAGTAGCATACTATCTACTTTAATAGTAAAATTACTGAGCTATAGCTTCTAATGTGTAACAGTAGGCGTTTCATTACAAAATTGCAAAAGAAAAAAATAAAACAAATAATGATCAAAAAAGGATTTATTATAAAAATAATCATAATAAATGTTCGAATTGGGCTCCTCTTGCTCTTATGCAAGCTCTACACCTTTTTATAAAAGATCTTTGTAATGTGTTATTATAATTTTTTGAAGATATAATTCTAGCTGCTTCGGCGACGCGAAGTCGAAGTTCTTCTAACGAGTTTATGGGTTTCTTGTAAACCTGCTCCTTCAAACAGCCCCAATAAAAAAAATCCATTTAGGTCTGGAGACCGTGGTGGCCACAATATCGGCCCCAATCGGCCGATCCATCTGTTCGGATAGGCATCGTTTAGGTAATTCCTTACTTGCACGGCGTAATGTGCCGGTTGAAACCAGTTGCCGATATTATTACAAGATGAGCCACTAGCCATCCGGCAAAGAATGTGGCTCCAGAACGACGGTTGTCCGGCACATTACGCCGTGCAAGTAAGGAATCACCTAAACGATGCCTATCCGAACAGATGGATCGGCCGATTGGGGCCGATATTGTGGCCACCACGGTCTCCAGACCTAAATCCTCTGGATTTTTTTTATTGGGGCTGTTTGAAGGAGCAGGTTTACAAGAAACCCATAAACTCGTTAGAAGAACTTCGACTTCGCGTCGCCGAAGCAGCTAGAATTATATCTTCAAAAAATTATAATAACACATTACAAAGATCTTTTATAAAAAGGTGTAGAGCTTGCATAAGAGCAAGAGGAGCCCAATTCGAACATTTATTATGATTATTTTTATAATAAATCCTTTTTTGATCATTATTTGTTTTATTTTTTTCTTTTGCAATTTTGTAATGAAACGCCTACTGTTACACATTAGAAGCTATAGCTCAGTAATTTTACTATTAAAGTAGATAGTATGCTACTGTTTTGGAATCCTTATGATGTAGGCAATTTTTTTATGTGGTTGGCTAAACAACTCCAATACATTTTTTTTACACCACAGGTGCTCAAACTTAGCAGTAAAATAAATTTCAGAAATAAAATTTATGTTTAGAGACTACTAGTTAACTACTACCCTAAGTAGTTGAGTTTTTTAAAGGTAATTTAGGAATACCAACATTTAGGGAACACGTTAAAAGAAAAAAATCCGGACTAGGCCTCATATACCGGACGTGATGGCCACAAATGTGAAGAAAACCGGGATATTTCAAAATTTTTCAAAAAATGTCGTAGACCGCGGACCGTTGGGAAAAGATTTTTTTTTTTGGGGTGTGGGGCCCCACCCCCTCCCCCGCACACGCAAGTGCAGGATTATCCACCATTTCTGGGAAACCCTGTATAAACATACATAATAACCATAAAATAAAAATCTTACCTTAACACAAACTTGGAAAATTGCCTCTAGCTGTGGTCGTAAAAATTTCGGGACATTCTCTGCCAATTCAATAAGAACTTTCAATGCAGAGTCATCATCCGTTTTTTCTACAGTCTCCACTACAACCTGTCAAAGAAAGAAACAAATAGGTATATTAAAATGTAATATTAATAACATTTTAGAAATTTAATTGTTACTTGGCAAAGTTTGTTTTGTCTGAAGAATTACTATCAAACTCCACCTTACAGAAGGATGGTGTTAGCGAAATTCTCATTCAATTTTGCACATCTTGGCAGTAACGTATTTTATTATAAAACACGCACGTAGGAGTTTATGTGCAATTACAACCAGAGTCAGTATAACTAGTATGAGTAAAGAAAAATAATAAATATTAAAATGAGTAATGATCAATAAAAATGTAAGTGCACCTGCATCAAAGGGAGTAAGATCTCGCTGAAATGTTTCTGGATGGCGGGTTCCTTTTCGTGCATAATAATGAATGCTCCAACGGCTTTCACGGCTTGAATGCGCAGGGCTTCACTTTCATTGGGCTGCAGCGCTGAGAGCAACATGCGCTTGATGACGTCAAGGTTCTCATTTTGGCGGTTACCAAAGACTCCAGGGACAGATCTGTAAGAAGGGTTGAAATTTCAGTGTTGTGTCAATTACTGAACATAAAAATTTGTTTTTGAAATAATGCAATTATAACCTGATAACAGGGATATTGTAACAATCTTTATTTGTAAATGGCAAATAATCCCACTCTTCTTATCTATATTATTATATTATCTAAGTATTTCCTCCTTTATCTATATTATTATCTTAGTATATGAGCAAAACAGGCTCTGTAATGTGTCTGATCCAACTTCTTATTACATATTATAAACGCGAAACTTTATAAATATGTATGGATTGATGTTGATACTCTTTCACGTAATTACTACTGAATGAGTTTTATTGAATTTAAAATATATATAATTTTATATCAGATTAACATAATTATAGGGTACTTTTTACGTAAAGGTGTGTAACTGACTTTTGCGCAAAGCAGGAATCAAACCAGCCCTTCAAGCGTACAACACAATCGTCCACTCCGCCATAGATCGTATTTTGCTTTTGTAAAAATTCAATGCAGATACAATATTCGTCAAAATTATGCGGTAGTTTTAACATCAATTCATAGTGCTCTCAGCAGGATTTAAAAAGTAAATACACGATATTTCAGTATAAATGTCGGAACAGGTGGTGACCACATTGTTATATTCATACCTAAGATGTTTAATTTAGGCAGCTTGTTTAAATAACCAAGTAATTGTCGGTCTGGCTGTCCTTGATTAGCTTATATAAATAAGAATACTGCAAATAGCATTATAACCTTGGAATTTATTTCTTGACGTAAGAACAGCAAGTCACATCGAGTCATACGCTTTTAGCGTCTGTTATCAAGACTATCAGTTGGCTTTTGTAGATAGGTATGATTTATAGGTCAAATTAATTAAAGAGGTACATATTAACATGCGCCTGATTCACAAGGGATACTTTGTACTACACAAACAACCCAATTGAAAACTAATAAATTGCTCAATCATGGCTAATTGCTTACACTATATAGATAGAAATTTACGTAAGTAGACATTACAAAGACTTTCAAGTTCCATGCGGTTCATTGACTTTATATATATAGATATGTTAATGCTGTAACTAGCTGTTCATCTGCAGCATGTTACAATGCATATTCCCTTTTTTAGAACCTGGCTTGCCGTGGAAATGTTATTTGAATTTTTCAATAATATTAAATTGGTTTTGTGGTTTTAATATATGCGAAGAAACACACATTGATACAAGTTTTCGCGTTTATAATATTAAATATGATTATGGCTGAAACTCACGTAAACATCCTTATTCCCGCCTCTTTCATGTTTGAGTCTTGTGAGTTGGCACAGTTGAACATAAACTGAAGAAATTCAGGCCATTGATTGGCCCCATCTTCATCAATGTGATTGCGTGCAAGTTCTGAGGCTACATCACAGATCTGAAAAGAAGGTAATTTGTATTTTAATATTTCGAATTATTTGAACATTTAGGAACATAAAATTACTGTAAATAAGTTTATTTATTAAGAACATTGTAGTTTTCTATAGATGCTATGATAAAAATATGACCACTATCATAAGTTTCTGTTTTACCATTCCATCTGAAACTACTGGCATTACTTCAGTGAAACTTTACATTAGTATATCACATATGTATATCCAAAGCTAGTATCTATATAAAAAACTAGCATTTAACTTCGGAATGTGTATGATTCATCTACTCTACACCACATATCATATTATGTAGATCAGTATGTATGAGTCAGTCCTTAAAATACAACTGTGTATGTAAGGACACTATTGTAAATGTAGAAGACTCCCATTTTGAAAGAAAATTATGTTCATTTAAATATCAAGAACATTGGGGGCAAAAATAATTTTGTCATGGTAAACCAATGATGAATAATATAAATAAGTACATAATGATGCTTCAAAATTACACATAAATTCTATGTTAAACCAGTAGGTAGGTAGATTAACATGTATACCTACATGGTATGTTGATAAATTTATTTGGAATTGATAACATTAAATATAACATAACTTTGCAGATAGTTCCTTCCTGCATTGCTATATTTATTGTTTATTTTTGTATCATGAAAACCAGCTACCCAAACCAAGTAATTTACCTAATTGTATGAAATCGAATTAAAAATATATTTAAGGTTTTTCAGCAGTAGAAGTGATATTGTATTAGCTATGGCTATTAACCCTAGAATACTAATCATCGCCTGAGAGGCCGCGCGCGGTCAGTATTTTTCCGTTTTTTCAAAAACGCGCCCGCGCTTTTTGTTGTGCTTTTGTGCCAATTCAGCATTCCCCGCACCGCAGAGGTGTGCACAAGCGGACCCGTCGCGGACTCTCCGTTTTCAAAATATAGGCTACTGGATCGCCTGGGAGGCGATCATTAGTATTAACGGTAAGTTTATTTTTCGTTTCTTGTTTTGTTTTTTGCTTTTTTTTCAGCATTCGGACATATTATGACTTAACAAATGTTTATTATCTTTCAGTTGAATCTTAAGGAAGAACAAATTAACGATTTCTTAGTAAATGGGAACTCCAATAGCGAAATTGAGGACAATCTGGAAGTCGATCCATATAAATCTGATGACAGCTCAGCATAACCTTCTTTTGTGTCGTTTCGATGGAAAGAAGACTTTTATAATATTGTAATAGATAACTCTGAACCCTCAAACATTTCAGTATCACCTCAAGCTACAAGCTACACTTAATCGATCTACTAACTGTAGTTCCTGCGACATAAAATAAATGGCTGATTTGAAATTAGTCTGTAGACAAAAATGTGATGTTAAAATAAGTTTAATTTAGTGTTTTATAACGTTTATATATTGGGTAATAATATTGATGCCAAAAAAGTATGAATGTAATAGTATTTTTTATTTTACTAGACTGATACAAGACTGTCATGTTGTGAGAAAAAATGTTCGCCGTTGTAAGATTTAAGCCATATTTTAAGAGAAATGTTGATTTTAATAATAATTTTAAGTTTAATTTTGGAATAGGTAGAGGTTTGCCAAGTAATTTATGTTATCTTTATAAAAAAAGAATAAATAACTAACCTAATAAATTGATTTTATTTTAAAGTAGCCTCCCAGGCGATCATTAGTATTAAACTGTGGTAAATTTATATTAGTACTCTAGGGTTAATAACATTATTCTTCCAGTATGAATTCTTTAACTAAGATTAATGTTAAATTTAAGCATACCTTTCTTCTAAGTTGCTGGCTGACATCCATTTGTAGAGTAAGTAGGAGTTGTTCCCTAAGAGCAGCTTGTTGTTCAACTGGTAATTTTGGAAAGAACTCGAAGAATTCAGCACTGAGTAAGCGACGGAGTAATACTGCAGCTGTTTGGCGCCCATCTTCACCGATGTCAGCATTTTGTAGGGCTCCAATATGGTGGATTACTTTAGTTTCAGTTGGAATGTTGCTGTATACTTCCTGTGGTAAGGAAAAAAATATTGAGTATATTCACTATGGGATTAGAGCTTAATTATTTCAAAATATTGACTGAGCAATTCACACAGCAACATCTAGCCTGAAAAGCTGAGGCTCTGTTATCTGTAGGTACAGACAGAAGCATTACGTCATTACCCAGACAAAAATAGAAATTTTCATTAATTAAATAAAAATATAAATAAACAAAAAGGACAACCATCATTATGGGTTCAATCAACCTGCTTGCTAATGGATGGCACTATTACGATGGGATTCCAATTAATGCTTCTGTTTGTACATAAAATGTAAGGTACCTAGATGATCTACTAAACTGTAAAGAGTATATTTTTTGCTCAAATTAAGGATCTAGTAACAGAATCGAGAACCAATATCAGAAAATAATCTGAATTTCGTGAATGATAGGTAAAGTTAGAGAACAAGAAAAACAACGGCAATACAAGTAAATAAATAAGTTTCCATTGCAAGATAACCAACATGCAAATTACTTGTGGAAAATAGGTGTGACAGATAATTTCGTGTTTTCTGTCAATAGTATTTTTATGTTCCGAAGGATACAAAAGGTTTATATCGAGGCAAGCAAAAGCTGTAGATAATAATTTAGTGCAATAACTACAACAGAAAATTTAACGTAAAATCCTCCATGACCACGTTTTGACACGAGGTTGTCGTTCCAAGTTTCCCACTAAATACGGGTATTGGAAGCCCCAAATTAATTTCCCATAGTTATGTAAACTTAGTAAATTTCTGGTACTTACTTCTGCTTGGGATCTGACATCATTATCTGTTGAT
Organism: Chloroclystis v-ata; assembly: GCA_963691955.1. Classification (NCBI taxonomy): domain Eukaryota; kingdom Metazoa; phylum Arthropoda; class Insecta; order Lepidoptera; family Geometridae; genus Chloroclystis; species Chloroclystis v-ata. The sequence continues at coordinate 14,170,993 of OY829905.1, forward strand.
AAAAGTGTATTTAGTAACTGGTAAAATTGCGCTTGATCTCCTGCCATGTTGAACCACTTCAAAAAGGCCCAACTTTTTTTTTACATCTTCAACAGACCTTGTCATTGTTTCTATGCATTGCCAGTACTTTCAATTAGTTTCGGAAATATTCCGGTTTTAGTAAGATGGAGTTAATAATTACAATATCATTACATTATATATCCCTTAATTCATAATTTTATTTTTAAAACGAAAGATAAGGATAAAGTTTTTTAAACATCTATATGTAAAAAAAAATACAAGTAGCTAACTAAAGAGACAACCTAACTAAATTCGGACACCATTTTTCGGACACAGCTCTTCCCTAGCCGTGTCTATGTATCACAGCCTACGTCTTGACCTCAGAAGAAGGAATATAAGTCTTGACTTGACTATACTTGACATCTAATGACGTTGACGGCGACATACCAAAAAATAGACAGTCATGGCTGATTTAGACAGGGTCAGTAGACAACTCAGTCGCAGCGCCAATGTCGGCGCCGCGACTGACTTTAACTGTTTACATGAAGTAAGTAGTAGTGATGCGTTTCTCACGGTGACCACACGTGTGTGAAGTCAGTGGGAAAAATGAATTCGCGAAAAGAAATGAAACGACGATTTAATTATTTGTTGAAAAATTTATCAATTTTGCTGTTGAATGAGTTAATAGAAATGGTAGAAAATGAGATAACTAAAAATGAGATAACGCTGTTGACCGCATTTCTTTATTGCGGTAATTTAGGGATTTAATATCCCAAAGGCACTCGTTTTCGCCATATAATTGCACCAATTTTAATGTTTCGTCTTCGCTAAGCTTACGCGTCATTTTTATCGAAAAAAACGTGGTCACTCTACAACGCAGCGGCAGTGACTAACCACGTACTGACTTGTCTGTTTACACGGGGTTTATTTGTCTGGCGCGGGGGTGCGCGGGTGGCGGGGGGCGCCAACTGACTTCAAAATATTCGTGTCCGAATATTCAAGTCAGCGCTGACTTCAAGCCACTGTACTGACTTCAAATCAGTTTACACAGGGTTTTTGTCGGGTCAGCACTGACTTGTCTCTATTTCGAAGTCAGTCACTGACCCTGTATAAACCAGCCATCACGTTCGCCATAATAAAAGAAGAAGAAGAAGAACAATCAGCTGTTTTCATTCGGTGTCTGTCTGTATCCTGTTTAATTTCCTCTCCTATTATCTACCTACTATTTTCCATAGTAAATGTGATAATTCTATTCTGTAAAAGATACTATCTACCAAGTTACAACATGTGTACTCTGCAATAACTTAAAACATTAATTTTTCAAACAATCAAAAATGGTATGTTCCTCATTTTATAGGTTATATTTTATGTTATAACATTTTCATATTATTGAGTAATGCGCATTTTGCATTAGATTCACTGCTAGGTTAAGCTTTACCCATTTTGGATAACAAAATTAACGACTAGCAATATCAACAATAAGTTATTTACCTAAAATAAGTATAAAATTCCAGTGTACATAATACAAATAAACACTATAGACATTTATTTTTGCTTTCCATAGTCTTATGAGTTTGCATGGACATTTTACAACAACTTTTACTCAATTGTTACAGGCTAGTTCTGTAATTCTGGCGGGACTTGGCATGGCCGCAATAGGCTTCACTGGCCGCTACCTAATGAGACAAATGCCGAATGCATCAGTAAAATTTGCAGAAGCTGTCAAAAATCTACCTAAGTTTGATACAGAATCGTTAGCAACCTCCAGATACTACAAAGGTGGTTTTGAACCTAAAATGACTAAGAGAGAAGCTGCACTCATATTAGGAGTTAGCCCGACAGCAAACAAAATAAAGGTAAAACTCCTTTTATCAGTCGGTTTACTCTACCAACATACTGCAATCGCCATCATGCCTGGTTAGCATTGTGATTATTCCAAATCCTCTAAAATTTACAATAGGTTCTATCAGGGAGACCATATAGATTATTATATCTATAAGAAGTAGGATGTTATTTTGGTGATGAATAAAACTTAAATTTGCAACCTTCCCTGGGCTATTATGACTATTTTAAAACCAAAAGCAATAAAATCGGCCTAGCCATGCTTATGTTATAAAATCACATTGAAAAGGGGCATTGATTTTCATATATAAGAATAAAATGTGTATAATGTGTAAAGCAATGATATTGTTACAGATTAGAGATGCACACCGGAAAATTATGCTCCTCAATCACCCTGACCGTGGAGGCTCCCCACTGATTGCTGCAAAAATAAATGAAGCTAAAGATGTCTTAGAAAGTGGAAAGACATAATTGTAAAGAATGTTAGATACATATTTAGATTTATTTTGTAGACTTGGTGATGTAGGTTGTAGAATACCTTGTTCCAACCAAGTTCCACAAATCTTGTAATTATTTTGGAGATTCTTTGCTATAACAATATCAGGGTGTATATTTTTACTCTTTCCAAATATCTTGATTATTTTTGTGGAACCAATAGGTACTCTGGTAAAATGTTGTTCTAGCATGTTTCATTCAGATTTATGATGTAGTTCCTCAACTTAAGGGTAACTTTGAAATAAAAAACATTTAAACATCTCAAAAGGCTATATATTGATTTTATTCAAAATTTCACTTGGCTAATAGATTTTATCATTGCAATTCAAAATTGTCTAAATTAATAGGAAATGTCTAGCCAATTCTAATCACAGCACATAATTTATTACATATTTGATTTAAAATACAGACAATATTCTTTATTACGTTAACATTAAAAAATGCTTAACATTATTTTGTAATACATTAAAATGAAAAGACTTTTATTTACGGATTTTGGATAAACTAACAAATCAGAAATGAAAACAATATTATGTAACTTAGCTAATTACCAAAACTTATAAAAATAGTAAAATAATTACCTACTAAAATACAATATTATAATGATATGCAATAAAAAATAAAACTTGAGCTTACCTATAAATAACTTAAAAGTATTTTACAATAGTGTTTTTATTCTAAGCAAGGATTTTCTGCTTATTTGACTCAGGTCAGTTACTTAAATTTTATAGAAAAGACCATAAAAATGTGTTAACTTCTGAACAATTTAATTATTTGTAGTTTGGTTGGATCTCTAGCTTTGTTTTCTAGTGCTTCATAAATTTTAGAGAATAAACATTATTTGTTTTAATAAAAGCCTCTTACTTGGATCCTCTTACCTGAAGCTCTTTGAATATAGTAGGTGATAATAAATTCAGCTTTGTTACTTTAATCATAGAAGTGTTGAGGACTAGATAGGTTTTACAATACAACTATTAAGCAGAATATTTTTATCAAAGGCAGATTATACACTTAATTATATTTGTCATTATCATTTTATAGTAGAGCTTATTAACTTGTCTCATAGATTACTACATTACATTCCATATACCTATTAAGCTACAAACAAATATTTGTTTGTTTATAAATAACAACTTTCAAATGCTTTACATTTATCCAATTAAAAACACACGACATCCAAGAATCAATGCAATGCATATAATTCAGTTAATATGAAACTGACCCGTCTGCTATTAAAGTTAATTACTGGCTGTTATTAAATAAATTATTCCCTCTTGATCACATAATTCTGCGTAGTTACTACAACATTATATTCAACATTTTGGTTGTGGAGCAATTCTATCTACACACAGAGTAATTAATGTGTATCTTATCTACGCAGAAACCTGGGTTATAATTAGACACTTCACAACTTTGATCAGATGACTATGTTCAGTTTTATAATTTGGACATTTGTTCTTACGAGGTAGACATCAGCCGCAACCCGCACTTGGGCAGCGTGATTAATTAAGGCCTAATCTCTCTCGACAAGAGAGTCCCTGTGTCCCAGCAGTGGGAACGTAAATAGGGGTGATTATGAAGACATGAGTCTTCGCAATCGTCGCTCTTAACCATTTACTGCATTTTTTGTACAAATAAATAAATTGATTGATTGTTTTATAGATAGATAGATAGATAGATTAACACTTTATTGTACCTTCTTAATTAAAATAAAAACAGAGTTTCAAGAAAACTTATTACTAAATTAAACGTACAAGGGGCGGCCTTATCGCTGAGAGCGATCTCTTCCAGGCAACCATAGTGGAGATAATGAATAAAAAATAGTACAAAATATTTAAAAAGGTAGTGTAGGTACATAAATTATATAAACAATTTTAATTACATAAAGTATATAACAATAAACTAATACAAGTCGAATATCACTTATAAATATATATTTATTTATACTATAAAATTAATACTTATATACTTATATATTTTTATATATATATATACATATATAATTAAGTATATATATATGATTTTACTAAATATTAAAAAAACAACACATACAATTTGATTTAATCCTTAGCAGTAAGAAAATAGTTTTTAAGCCTAGTTTATAAATAATTTTAGAATTTTAATTGCTGCATTTGCTTTGACATTCGTGTCTCGATATAAAATCGTAACGGCATAAATTCTGTCCATATGTTTAAAAAATAGTCTATCTGTATGTGATAACTTAAAAAAATATTATAAATTTCAATTCTCAAGTAGATTTTCACAGGTAATCTAAGCTTCAGACACACGCTTTGTTCTACATGTTGACAATATTTAAATAAATATTTTAAAATACATACCCACCAGCGAATAGTTACATTTGTACAAAAAGCTCGATGTTATAACAAGGACAAAATAGACATTTGATAAAAGTAAATAAGTTTATTTTTAAGCTCCGTAATATATTTCTAAAATCACCAGATTTTATTGGTAAGCAAGTTATTTGTTTTGATACAAAAATCGAATTATATTCTATCAACATGTCTATTTCACTAAACTGTTATTAAAAAACAACGTTTAAAAAATTTACTGTTATTTGTTAGAATTATCCCATAATACATACATAGAGATCAAAAACAGTTATTACTAATGTAAATTGGTGCAAGATATAGCATATCTAGATTCTATAAGTTCAGCGAGCGTGTGGGTCCTTTTGTTGTTGTTCACGACGTTGTTTGGCAAATCGAGCTCTGAGCTTTATAATAGTTGTGTTTGACAGCGTGCCAGGCACCTTGAATATCGACTGGAAAAGGTCAAATAAAAAGAATTACTTTTTCATCAGAAATCATTTTAGTGTCTGTAAATCAATGTACCTACAGGCTGTGGAAGATGATGATGATAGATTAATTATAGTACTCGCTAATTTAATCCACCACTTGAGTATTACTAAGCCTTTAGGTGCGTAAGCTGACTAACCAGTTGTGTGAATTTGCAGAATCATTCCTTATTAATAGAATTAGTTACACCAAACGACATTATTATGCACCATCATTAGGCAAATCAGTTCAGTCGTGCTTGAGTTATTAAATAGTGTAACAAACACAACATAAATGACAATTATTACTTTAATAGTAAAGTTAGGGATTGTCTTATTTCATATAAATAAATAAATATAGCTGGACAATTTACACATCGACATCTAGCCCCGTGTTACGGGTGCTTGTGTTACGGGTGCTAGATTAGAAATAAATATAATTAGGTACTTAATATTACCTAAGTGACGCACTCATTATACAGTTAAAACTGTAAAGCGAAAGTGATCGCTGCATAAATCATACAGCTATTACAGGATTGGAAAAATCAAAGACTGGTTCTGATAACTATGATTAGATACCACTGTTGATATTAGTAATCTATGTATTTTGTGACTGAATCTCATAGTTAAGTACATTATAAATAATATAATGCATCAGTTTAACATTAGGTTATTGGAAATTATCAAATTAAAATTTATTGCATAACAAGTTCAACTTAAATTGATGGGTCAATCTTGGTTAATAGCAAATTAACTCAATTGATGAAACAGGCACGCGCTACGAGGAATAGCATTCATAAAATTAAATTATGAAGGCAGTTGAAAAGTTTTTGTTTGATTAAACACGCGCTTCAAGCTAATCTTAGTAGGTTTGACACCCTTAGAGACGGCGTGGTACTATTTAACGGCCAGCATCAGACGTCACGAGTATTTAGAATCCATACTTATATTTTGAATAGTAAAGAGTATGTGCGTCTCTTTTTGTCCGTTTTTCACGGCAAAACGGAGCGACAGAAGACGCAGTCAGTGGAGATACTTGAAAGGATGGAAAGTGGCATAGGCTATACTCTTTAGCGGAAAATTGCATACTTCAGCTGGAAAATTGAATATAACGCGGGCGAAGCCACTAGGCGGAGAGCTAGTGATATCGAAAATCAAATGTAAAAGTTACAGTCAGACAAAAATGTGGTCTACCACCCTACGGTTGATATTCGTTTGTACGTCAGTTAAAATATGTTAGAAAAGTCAACCATCATTAGCGACCATTACATCTCACAAAAACTTTTGTCAAAACTGGTAGACCACTTTCTTGGCTCACTGTACAAGGTACATACCTGCATAAATTCATGGCAATGCAGAGCGCTAGCATTCTTCACGATGGCCTTGAAGCATTCAGCAAGGGACGTGAAGTCTTTGCAAGCCATGATCTCCGCCCGGTTTCCCTTGATCAGCGTCAGACACACCCTGAACAGGATCTTGGAGCCCTCGTAGAACAGGCAGTCCCATATCCGCAGAACTGTCTCTATGGGCAGAACTTCCGCGAACAGACAGACGAACCATTTCGTTGTTATTACGGCCCATGGGAGACCTGAACAGATGACGTCATATTAACTTCAGTTTATATTATCACTTCATTATAGAAATATTATACCCGGACCCGTGGGTGGCACTCTATTAATACGTTCTATAACAAGCTAAAGCCTAGCAAAACTAGGTATCAATAAGTTGATGTGGGAAATGAATTGGATTAATTTTGATGCACAATTTTGATGCCATATGCAAGAGGCTTTGATTTCTTTGTAGTATGTTGTACTTCGAAAACGTGGATGCCTCCTTTCAATCATAGTTTTAAGATTTGTAAGATGCGGTATAGAAAATGTACGGAAATAGACGGCTATAAACTTATTTAGGTAATGAAAATATTACCTACTTAAGTATTAGACCAAGTTCAATATAATAAACGACGTTCTAATGGAACGTAGCACAGCATCTCTGAAGTTGTAAAAGATAAGATACGAATTTGTAATTTTCTCCTTGTAAGGTTTAAAATATATCTATTTGCTGGCAGCCGCAGCGATTGCGGCGCTATCATTTAGATTGGATTACAGTTTACAGTCAGGTTACAACGAGATAAAACTAAAGCAAAACATGTAGATTAAAGTTTGGTTGATGGGCGGGCTAAGATACATGCTCATTCAACTAAAATGCGAGGGTAACACACTGTATGTACATTAAAATCTAATACTGATTTTACCTACAACAAGCCGCGTTGGCTCAATGGAAGAACACACAACTTTCATTAAGTACCCTGCGGAGCACCTACCTTTTCTTCTTGAAAAAATAATGTGCCCTTTAAAAACACGTGTTTTGGTGAAGGCAAACATTGTGAGGAAACCGGAATGTTTTAAGATCAATTAGAGAAACAATTTAATTTAAAATTTAAAAAGAAATTAATTAATTTGTAATCCTTTAATCTTAAAGATTAATTAAGTAATTACTTAATCTTATCGTTAAGTAAAATTAATTAATTAATAAGGGCCGTGTCCACCTCACGTCGATGCACTCGTATACGATTGAAATTTCGAGGCGATTAACGAACAGAAATGTGTAAAAGCATTATCGTAAGCGAGAACATTATAGGCCTTAATTTACCACGCTGGCCAAGTACTGGTTGGTGAATGTCACATATCTCTTAAAGTTCACAAAACGTGCCGATTTTCTCACGATTTTTTTCAGATACAAAAGTCTAGAGGTGCGCGGCGTGGTTTAAAAAAAATTACCCTTCCCTTGGTTTTTTAAGTTGTAAGTTGGTTGGCTATATTAAAGTAGTAGGTTTGACACCCACGGGGATAGGTACATTTAGGCCACCAAGGCTTCAGTGTCTGAGGCCTCACACGGCGACCCTACAGTAGTACAACACTTACCTAAGTTTATCACATGTTGATGCACGTCAGGCACTTTAGATTTCACTAGTTCTGATAACACTTCAATGTCAACTATCAAACCATCCATGGTCTTTGTGTAATAATCGGGCAGAATGTTTTCAACCAGCACTTTGAGTAGCCAGAATGATGTTTCTTCACTTTTTGTTGATAAGAGGAGTAATCCTGTAAGGTTAAAACCATTTATTAATCAAATAAGCTAAAACTGTTGATATTTAACACCTCTGTGGGGAGATGGATGTGAAGGTTGCACATTGATGTTGCAGGTTTGTTTCCCACTGTGGAAAAAAATTGTATGATATGCAGATATTTATTCCAAGAGTTCTGGGTTTAATTTGTTTAAATCTCATCATTTTTTTGTCCTTTTCTCACATTATGTGGGGTAGGGACAACATGTCTAAATAATTATAATGTTTAAATCTGATTTATATAAATACATTTTAGAAGAGTACATGGTGCTTTCAATTTAAGTCTGTTTCCTTGTAACAAATAACAAAAGTAATTTATAGGATTATATAAATATAAATTAAGGAAAAGAACATTACATCACTTGTTTGATTCATACAAAACAAAACATTGGCATATTTCTATATAAAATATGAGTAATAGAAACAACCCATATTACATCAAATTACAGGGCCTGTCAATAGAACCCTTTTAGTCTTGGGCAGGCTGGTATAATTCCCAACTTTACCAGGTTTAATACCTAGTACAGTTGGAGATGGAGTATTATCCATAGGCAGGGATCACAACATGTTGGAATTATAGAAATACAAAACATGGCATATTTTCTAGTTTTATATGTGTATAATATAGATAAATTACATACCTGCTATGTAATTCAAGCCCTGACAGTACCCCACAACTCTGTTATTGTGTGCATATGCTATAAGTATGTTGAACAGATGTGTTTGGTGATTGGCTTCTTTGGTAAAATAGATATTGTCCGGAAATGTCCGGGGCAGATCAGTTTTAACTATATCAACAAGTTCCTTATCAAATGGGGCATCAAGCAGTTTTTGATATAGATCGGGATTTTCTTCTCTCATCATTTCCGCTTGTGATATAGCCATCCATACTGATGGGCGGTGTTCACCTAGAATTGTTATTGATCATTTGCATCACAGTAAAACTAAATTTATATAAGTTATCAGAAGATGCTCTATTTTGATTGTGTCTGTTAATATTTCATGTTAAAATCAGTAAAATATTCAATCAATTAACAGTTAACTGAAAGAAAATCAGCATTAGATTTATACATACCAGGAATCCCCTTGCGTACGTATCTTTTGACGGTGTTAGTGCGTTTGACCGACTTTCCTTCGCCTAGTATAGAAGCCCATTTTTGAGCTCGTGTTGCCAAAACTTTTAAATAAACCGACATAAAATCTTCATAACTACTGTAGTCGAAGTCGTCGTGCCTCTCAAATCCATACTCATCGACAGCACTGGAATTAAATGCGTGAAACGTAAAACACCATGAAAGACAGTGCAACTGTGTTTATGTAAACAGTGGGTGTTTATATGATATACCTGAATGAAGAGTGCGCCATTTTTTAAGATTTCACTTCACTAATGAATTTAACTATGCGGGATAGTTTTGTTTTTAACATTTGTATTGGATAAACGCCCAAATTAATATTATTCAACAACAATGAACACCACTTCTCACGTAAAAAAATACCAATGGTAAGAACGAATGAACGATGTCAGAACGAATGAAAAAGAGGGAGTGTTCAGTGAAAAATGAAAATTTTTTGAGTGATTGATTTACAGAGTGAATTACGTGAACGTTCATACTAATCAAACCGATATAGTAAAGTCTTTGGAAAAGTCCGGTTATTTGGTACATAAATTAACATTCTACGTTCAAGCAAAAAAAATGATTGATTAAAATTAAAATGGCAATGACAATGACATTTTTGACAGATTGATTACTTCTTTTTTTGTAGTATTTGTTTTTTATTGAAGACGTATCGCGAAAATTTAAGTTGTTTTTATTTATTCTGACTAACACAATTCCACTTTTCGTTTCTACATTAAATCTTATTTATTTGTCAAGTTAAGGACTATACAAAGGATAAGCATTTTTATTAAGCTATGGGCCCTCCGCCCGTCGTAACCGGTATTTCTCCTAAAGAGGGCCCACCAGGGACCCGAGTAACTATTCGTGGGGAATTTCTTGGCACCAGTGTCACTGATTTAATTGGTAAGCCTTCACAAATTAATATTTTATAATAAATTTATAACCGAGAATATTTGTGGGCGTCACTTGTTGATGGTTTTTAAGGTTTGAAAATCTGTGGATGTGACTGCCTGCTATCTGCAGAATGGAAGAGTAAAAACAAAATAGTGGCGAGGTCTGGGCCTTGCAAGGGAAGAGGTGACATCATTGTAACCACTAGATCGGGTGGCGAAGGAACATCAACTGTACAATTCAGAGGTAAGAATGTGAATCCAAGTTTTTATATCATAGAATCATACTTGATGCTTACCATAATAATATTATCAACACTAACTTAGCACTAACATACCTATTTTAAGAAACTTTTGTAATTCTCATTTTATGTGAACTTGTTTCTTAAAGAATAAAAATCTTTAAACCAATAATCAAATACTTATAATAAGCAGCATGTTATTTTTACTTGGACATTTTTTGCTTTTTAAGATCACTATGACTCAACCTAGAACATGTACTAATAGCAGTACAATTAAATATAGGTTTTAAGAAAAAACTATATAAATATTCTTTCTTTTCAGGATACCATGAGACCATAGGACCTGTGAAAGAAAGTGCAGTATGGGTCGAAGAGACAGCACCTCCATCTCTGCCATGGGGTCGGAGGCCTATGTCTCCCACTGCCTATGCCCCACCAGATCCTCTTGGACTCTCCACTGAGGGGGATGATGTGAAGTTTCCGGAAGAAGAGCTGAATGAGTTGTTTCCTGATGGGTAAGGATAAACTGTTGTTCTCTTTACAAGCTTAACTTTGTAACCTTAACTTTGGCGACATGGTTTCAACTTCAGGACCAAGTTTATGTTGTGATCTTGTAATATTTCCTATAGCCTATTCTAATTATTAACTTTGTTTATTCTGATTGTACTATCTGCAATTGAGTTAAAATGTTGTTATTAACCAATCCCTCATACAAAACTTCTATCATGCTAAAATCTTACATAACAATATTTTGCATTTCTTCTAACATACAATGTATGACAAAAATGTTTTTATGTTTAGATCTGGAAACTTGGCAGATGAGAATTTCCAACCTGGATGGTATTTATTGGAACATCATAGCAACACTACATTTGAAGATTTGAGAGCTGGAATGGTCTTTCTGCAAAGAAAAGTAAGGCATAATTATTTAAATAAGCTATTTGTAAATAAATTTTGTGGTGGTTGAGTAGGTGATGATGTTTTAAATGTCAAGTATATAGAAAAAAATTAAACTAAACGTATGTTTAATTATGTCTTTTAATTAAATATTTAATTTATGTTTATAATATGTTTAGGAGGTCTTTTAAATATTTTATAAGTATTTATTTCTGTTGTTTTAGGTAGAGGGACAAAAAGAGGGCCAGCTAAGCTTTTTAAAGGCTAATACTGGAGCTGTGATGGACCAGTTAGATAGGTTGGTGTTAATTAAGAACATGTTTGAAGAAGATCAAAGAAAAAACGGAAAAGAACCTCTGCCCAGTCTCCAAGCTGCTATTGATGGTAAACTCATATTATTAAGAACTTTATACATATTATGTGTATTTTTGTCCAGGATAATGATATTGTACAAACATATCTTTGATCTATTTTCAAAATATTTAGGTCAATGGTGATATTTATGATGAAACAATACAAAACAAATTTGATGGTTGTGAAAATCTCACCTGCCAAATTTACATTATACAAATATTGTATTATTAACAAAATGCTATACTTTGATCATAATTATTATCATTGAAACTCAAAGTATTTCCTAAGTTGACTGTATAACCAACTCTTTCAAAATATTTTCAGAATCAATAACACTTGCAAACTCTCTCTTCTCTGAGATTCTTTCTCGGAAAGAGAATGCCGATAAAACAAGAGAAGCTCTCTCACTCCTCGTCCGACACAAGTTTCTTTTCCAACTGCCAGCATCCATAGACAAAAATATACAAAGGAAAGACTTTGATCTTGTTGTCAATGACTATACAAGAGTTAAGAATCTATTTGGGACAACTGATGTTAAGGTATAAGTTTAATCCTTTTATCATTTAACCATAATCTATGGCACTTTGAAATAAAAGTTTGTTGTAAATATGTGAATATGAATTATCTGGTTTTTAAATAAATATATATATAAAATATATATTTTCTAGCTATTCCAAAATATCCTTGATGAAATCGATAAAAAAATAGAAGATCTAAAAGAAAAACTATACAATAGGGTGAAGACAATGCCCTTAAATGTTCAAGAGCAGACAAAATACATCAGATTACTGATAAGTCTGAATTGGGACGGCGATGCCGCTTGGACAGCCATCAATAGCAGAAAGGACTATCTCATAAACTTGATGAATAAGGTCAAAGATCATTTCAAACACAGGGAGGAACAGGAGACTAATGAAAAAGGTGAATATTTTCTTTGTTTTAGTTTGACACTATATTTTTTAGGTGTTTGTGCAAACTCTTAGAGGGTGATTTTCCACCTGAGCTTGCATATATTATGTTTCATCAAATAGCTGCATGACAATAGCATAAGCATCCTTATCTTAACGAGACCTTCATCCTAAAGACACACCGTTATATAACATGTTTAAGCGCATATACATTTCTCTAGAAAAAAATCCAGAGGGTTGTGTAACCTTTGGAATTAAAGTCGAGTGTGCCTTTAGCCAACACGGCTTCTTTGCGTGAGGTATTTATTATATTTAAATGTTAACATAATCTTGACCCTCCATAACTCCGTGATAGACGCAAATGCGACACTTAGCTCTTTAAGCAATCAATAAAAACTCTTTGATTTAACCCTCCAAAACTTCGAGATAGACGCAAATGCGACACTTGCTCTTTAAGCAGTCAGTAAAAACTCTTTGGTTTGCTAGGAAAACGTAAATCGAAAGAGACGAAAGAGGCCGAAAGCGAGGGTTCTTGGAGCTTGGTGCGTGTGGCGTGGTGCGGCGCCGCGTGCGGGGCGCTGTCGGCCGAGCTGGGCGCGCTGTGGCCGCTCGCGAGGCGCTACTTCGCGGGCGAACTGGCCGGCGAGCCCTCGCACGCCGAGAGACATGCCATGTTCAAGGCAAGTCACTATGACAGTCACGTGGGTCTGTGCGTGTGCGTGTGGTGTGTGCGTGTGCGTGGGTGGTGGGGGACCAAAATCTCCAAGTTCTGTTTACGCATGTTCCAATTTCAAAAGATTATGTTTCGCTTACTTCAAGACAGTCACATCGGTATCATAGAAACAAGGCGGATAGGTTACATCACCACTAGGTCTAGTGTACAGAGTGAACCTGTGAAACTGATTTTATTTAGGGCCGATTTTTCAATCATCAGATAAAGGCTAACTGTTGAATAAATTTGTCATTTTCCATACAATATGTCAAATTTATTCAACAGTTAGCATTTATCTGATGATTGAAAAATGGGCCGATTTTTCAATCATCAGATAAAGGCTAACTGTTGAATAAATTTGTCATTTTCCATACAATATGTCAAATTTATTCAACAGTTAGCATTTATCTGATGATTGAAAAATCAGCCCTTAGTCATTTTATTGGAAACTAGCGGTGCCCGCGACGTCCGCGTTCGTATGGGGTCACGTCTTATCATAACTGGAGCAAGAATTTAAATCTATCCTAGCCTATCCTGTGTCCCATACCTCAACACAAGTATCTCTGAGTAAAAAAAAGATAATGAGATAAATATCTTTAATGCATTTATTAGCTTTCATCTACGATTTCCAGGATATGATAATAGAAGCGGTGGAGTTGTTCTCGGTCCACATGCGCAGCTGCCTGCTGGGCGGGTGCGGCGCGGCGTCGGCCGACGTGCTGCGGACGCGGCTGCAGGGCAACCTGCGACATCTCAGGGACGCGTACGAACACCTCATCAAATTGGATCTACCCTCACAGGTAGGAAACTATTGACCATTACCACTACTACTAAATGATCATGATATTTACCGGACTGTTATTTTGAAGTGTTATAGGGAAATATTTGCTACTAGTATGCATTTACAGTCTTAACAATACTATAAAGAATGGAAGTTGTCATACGATCGAAAAAATCTTTTTTCCTTTCTATGAAAACTAAGTGATAACACAATACGCAAGATTCATGTATTTATGACTGTTGGTAAACGGTGAACGATGATAAAAAGAATGTAATTTTCATAATATATCTATTTTATCACAAGCCTCTGCTTTTACCTACTATCGTCAATTATTTCCATTAATATAATTTATTTTCCCGTTAATCATCGCGTGTACATTGCAGAGTCCTTAAATCTACAGCGACCTATTTCATTGTGTTTTTCACGGGCAGCCTCTCAGCATAGTCGAGAAAGTGATATTCGACTACCGAGTGCACGCGATGGGCGTGTTCCTGCAGCGCGCACTCAAGCGCGTGAAGGCGCTCGGCGACCGCGAGACGTGGAAGATCGAGGAATACTCAGATTACGGTGCTATTACTAATCTCGTGAGTATCAGCCGTGGTCCTGTTCTAGTCTTTAAAGAAAAAAAATTGTCGCCCTGGTGTTTGCGGACTCCGTGTTAAACATATTCGTCCTTATGTTTTACATAGTGCTGTATGTGAAAATATAAGAATAAGTCTTAGTCGTAATTTGCCAGTTTTAAGTTACTTAAACGTGGAAGAGGTAAATTGTTTTTAACAAAGTCCATTATAAGAAATTCTGATTCGAATGGGTAAAATGATCAAAGCAAAATATAATCTTTACCTTGAAGAAACCTGACAATATCAATTAACACAGCTGTACCAGACTTCGATGGGCACATAACCTCGATTCTAAACTATGGCATGTTATTCTGGGGTAACTTGATGTGTGTATCAGGGTTCAAAAGAAATGTCTCGGGTAATTTAGCAGCTCAAAGTAAAACTATAAAAACCCTGTAATCAATCGTTATTTTTCCAGCCGCATCTACTAGAGACGTACGTGAGCGACACACTATCCTCCATCCACAAATGCGTTGCCACATCGGGCCGGCGAGAAAGCAAATTGTTTGTGGAAGGGAGCGAATCTGCGGCTCTCTTCGCTAAACACACGCAGCAGATATTACTGGCCTATGTGGCGGTGCTTAGGGAGTTGGCGCATCAAGACTTGGATCAGGTAATTAAAAAATATATATTTTCACTTAAGTACTAGTTTTCTTGTAAAAACAAATATTTAATTTATTTGTTGATTTTATTCAGGAATTGAATAGTTCAAGCTTATCAGTAGCACTAGAACAGAGGGTGGAAGACTTGGAGAGCAGTGACTGGCAGCGCCGCCTTCTAGTGTGCGGCGCCAACGCGCACTTCTCGCGACGAGTCACACTGTCCAACCTCGCCGATACCATAGAAAAGTAAGTTTATTTCTATTTAGCTCTGCTATTTGCATCATTATCGCCACAAATACAAGATATTTTACATAACTACCCAACTCAACATTCTTTCTTTGCAGTCTTGACTTCCCAAAGCCCACACAAGCGTTAACCGCTACAAAGGACGCACTGAGCTCCCTAGAGTCCAATATCGTGGAGATCTACCTGGAACACAAGGGCGACCCACTCGTGGGCACTATAGAGCCCAGCATGTACATGGGCCGGGTCAAAATGGACCCGGACGAAATAATCGAAGACGCACGCCCGTATGTCTACGAGATTATCAATAACTTGATCGCGGTGCATGCCGAGGTAAGGTTATTAAACTTCAATATCAATAAACGTTTGATAAAATTTTTTGTTTTTTTTTTTATCGATAAAAGCACTTATTTATTAACTCCCCGTGCTGTTTATAACCTTACTTGTCATATTGAGCAAGAGCTTCAACAGTGGAAACACAATAGGGGTCTTCCTAAACCTGTCTAAGGCTTTCGAGTCGATTGAGCTGTTTCAATTCACTTACTATTTGCACAAACTTGGAATACTAGGTATGAGAGAAGCGCAGCTAAAAGCTCTTTGATTTATTTTTAAAGAATAAACTCAATGCTTGAAGTTCGTAGTATCCTTAGAGAAAATCGAACTAAATTTTATGGTTTCGGTGTCCTCCAAGGTAATATTATTGGCCCCATCTTATTTTCAATCTACATAAACGATCTCTTCGGTAGGTGGACAGCGTTTGTGGGCCAACATCGTCCCGTTACGTGCGGGACATCTGCGAGACAGTCTGCGAGGAGTTAGCGCGCCTCGGGGCCTGCGCCGGGGCCGCCTCGCGCGCCGCCGCCTTCCAGGCGCGCCTCGACTACACGCTGCTGCGGATGGCCTGCGCCGACCACCTCACTAGGAAGGCGCAGTGAGTACTAGTCACTACTGCACACTGCGAGACAGTCTGCGAGGAGTTAGCGCGCCTCGGGGCCTGCGCCGGGGCCGCCTCGCGCGCCGCCGCCTTCCAGGCGCGCCTCGACTACACGCTGCTGCGGATGGCCTGCGCCGACCACCTCACTAGGAAGGCGCAGTGAGTACTAGTCACTACTGCACACTGCGAGACAGTCTGCGAGGAGTTAGCGCGCCTCGGGGCCTGCGCCGGGGCCGCCTCGCGCGCCGCCGCCTTCCAGGCGCGCCTCGACTACACGCTGCTGCGGATGGCCTGCGCCGACCACCTCACTAGGAAGGCGCAGTGAGTACTAGTCACTACTGCACACTGCGAGACAGTCTGCGAGGAGTTAGCGCGCCTCGGGGCCTGCGCCGGGGCCGCCTCGCGCGCCGCCGCCTTCCAGGCGCGCCTCGACTACACGCTGCTGCGGATGGCCTGCGCCGACCACCTCACTAGGAAGGCGCAGTGAGTACTAGTCACTACTGCACACTGCGAGACAGTCTGCGAGGAGTTAGCGCGCCTCGGGGCCTGCGCCGGGGCCGCCTCGCGCGCCGCCGCCTTCCAGGCGCGCCTCGACTACACGCTGCTGCGGATGGCCTGCGCCGACCACCTCACTAGGAAGGCGCAGTGAGTACTAGTCACTACTGCACACTGCGAGACAGTCTGCGAGGAGTTAGCGCGCCTCGGGGCCTGCGCCGGGGCCGCCTCGCGCGCCGCCGCCTTCCAGGCGCGCCTCGACTACACGCTGCTGCGGATGGCCTGCGCCGACCACCTCACTAGGAAGGCGCAGTGAGTACTAGTCACTACTGCACACTGCGAGACAGTCTGCGAGGAGTTAGCGCGCCTCGGGGCCTGCGCCGGGGCCGCCTCGCGCGCCGCCGCCTTCCAGGCGCGCCTCGACTACACGCTGCTGCGGATGGCCTGCGCCGACCACCTCACTAGGAAGGCGCAGTGAGTACTAGTCACTACTGCACACTGCGAGACAGTCTGCGAGGAGTTAGCGCGCCTCGGGGCCTGCGCCGGGGCCGCCTCGCGCGCCGCCGCCTTCCAGGCGCGCCTCGACTACACGCTGCTGCGGATGGCCTGCGCCGACCACCTCACTAGGAAGGCGCAGTGAGTACTAGTCACTACTGCACACTGCGAGACAGTCTGCGAGGAGTTAGCGCGCCTCGGGGCCTGCGCCGGGGCCGCCTCGCGCGCCGCCGCCTTCCAGGCGCGCCTCGACTACACGCTGCTGCGGATGGCCTGCGCCGACCACCTCACTAGGAAGGCGCAGTGAGTACTAGTCACTACTGCACACTGCGAGACAGTCTGCGAGGAGTTAGCGCGCCTCGGGGCCTGCGCCGGGGCCGCCTGCGAGGAGTAAGGGATATTATTAGAAAATTTGTGGTACTCCTTAGGCTATGTCTCTCTACAAATAGATCAGTTTGAAACTTCAAACGAATGATTGAACTGTTGAATATTAAAACATACTTTTTGTTTCGTTTCAGAAACTATCTATCAGAGGCGTTAGCTAGTATTCCACCGTTGGAGACTGAAGAAGACAAAAAGTAAGTACCAAGAGTACAAACACTTTTAGTGAAAGTTTTCCATTGAAAAGTATCTAAAATTCGATATTTTTTGTTATAGGCGAATGGACAGTATTATAAACGGATTTAAAAAGAGGATGGAACTACAACTCTTGTGCCTCAATTGCAATATGGAGACTGTATAACTTTTAACGTTCAATTTATATCAATATTTAAACTAAGTTAATTATAACATTCAACTTCAATGAGGTATTGATATTTCACAAAAACCTTTGTGACTATTTATATTATATTTAGTACGCAACTCGTTAACGGCTTACGTACATAATATAAGCACTTAATAAAACAAATATTGAACCCGTAGAAAATAAGCTCCAAAGTATTTATTGTTAAAAACATTAAGTTATAATTATGTTAAAATATAATGTATATTGGTAATTGTAAAATAAATAACGAATACACAAGAAATATCTTTTAAAAACCTTATTATTAATTCTGCGCTTGAATGGCCTTATAACTCTGAAAAGAACATAATTTATAATTAAGATATGTACATTGATAACAGAGAATACGATCGAGGCGTAACGGCTAGTGGTAAAATCGTTTGAAAATTGTAGTGTTGAAACTAACCTCAGCGGCTTGAGCGTGTAAAAGCCTCTCCATAGTAGGGCCTGTCTCAGAAACCATTCGACGAAAGTATCCTTTCTTGTCCTTCAGAAGTATATGTGGATGATCATACTCCATAAGACGACCCGCGTCCAAGACCAATATCTAAATAAATACAAAATAATAATTTATTGCGTGACAAAAAAGAACATACCTAAACTTATCCAGCTAAATGAAAACATCAAATATTCATCCGAGAAACACATTTCGCGAAAAAAATATTAAGAGCGAGTAGGCAGTGAAAATCGCGGCAGAAAGGACTACGAGAGTTGACAACAGCGACCGCATCTGGCGCTGGCGTATCGAAAGTATTACGCGCAGCGCTAACCAGAATTAGTTGTGTAGCCAACAATCATAGATATACCCCACCAGATACCTCATAACAGGCGACGACCGCGCACCAAACATATGGTTAAATTAGTGATGTAAATTCTAATCGATATCGTTAAAAATGATAGACGACGTATATAAGCGGGTCTCTCGGTATTATTGTATGTAAAAATAAATAAGTTATCCATAAACCGTTTAAATATGTTTATTACTTACTCACTCAGTCAAATGAATTATTTGTGATAAATTTTACTAATATTATTTTTAAATTTTTAAGTTCTACAGGTTTTGTGTATACCAAAAATAAATACATAATATATCTACCTACCTACATGATGCTATTTGCTACAACGCCTTTGTTCCAGTCCCCGCAACCCGCATCTTCCTCCAATTTAGGTGCGTTTGAATCGGAACAAAAGTATTCTAATGCAGTAATCTAGTTTGGGTGATCTGTGCATACAATAGACACTATTATTGTAATCTGAAGCAATGCGTAAAATTTTTACACGTCAAATAATATATACAAAATTGAAATGCGAAAGTAACTCTGTCTGTCTGTCTGTCTGTTACGCTTTCCCGCACCTCTCAACCGATTCTGATGAAATTTGGCACATTGTATGTCTTTAGACCCTGAGAAAGAACAGACTTTTTACCGCGGAAAAATACATGTTTCCGCGGGAAAATTTGATTTAGATGAATTTAGTATGGAGATTGTTGCAAATAAAAGTATAAGGCGAGAGACTATTTACCGCGGATAAATACATGCTTCCGCGGGAAAATATATGCTTACGCGGGAAAATTCGATTTGGATGAAATTTAGTATTGAGATAGTTGCAAATAAAAGTATATGGCGATAGACTTTCTACCGCGGAAAAATACATGCTTTCGCAGGAAAAGATAATAATGCTTACGCAAGAAAATTTGATTTGGATGAAATTTAGTATGGAGATACATAGTTGCAAATAAAAGTATACGGCGAGCAGAAGTCGCGCGGGGGCAGCTAGTTATAAATGACAAACTACTTATAAAATTGGTTCCGGCACAGAATATTATTAGTTAGTACGGCGCACGGAGAAAATTGTCATAGGTCCGTCCAGCACAACGTCTCGCCCCGCACTGAATTGAAGGGCCCGCGAAGGGGAAGATCGCGCATTGCGTGTGTCGTTTTACGTAAAAAATTCATTAAAAATCGCTGGGATTTTTTTTCGAAAAAGTAAGCTCAGGAGATGATTGGTATTCTTTTATTCTATATGGTGATGAAAATTAAAAAATCTTATGATTAATAGATTAGGATTTAAACGGTTCTTGCTGAAAAAGTAGACGGTATTTTACACTATTATTTCAGGTACTTAAAATAAAAAAAAAAAAAATTCGGCCTCAGGAGATAATGCCTTATATGGCATAGATTATTGTGTAATTTTTTCAAAGCAATTCCGTTAAAGAACAAGGAAATAAATGGTTTCTGCTGAACCCAAATTTACCAAATTCACGCATATCTACGCCTTAACTAAATCAATACCGGTTCCACTTTACCTTATTAGCGTCAATGACTGTATTCAATCTATGAGCAATCGTGAGCACTGTGCAATGCTTGAAGTGTTCTCTTATAGCGGTTTGTATAAAGGAGTCTGTCTGCGGGTCCACATTGGCCGTGGCCTCGTCTAACACTAGGATACGGTCATTGTGGACGATGGCTCGAGCCAAGCAGACCAGCTGTCTTTCTCCAACGCTGAAGTTAGATCCTCCTTCTGAGACTTGCTTGTATAAAGCTCCTGGCAATGCGTAAATATTAACAATAGCAATAAGCATCCTGAACAAAAAATAGCAGCAAATAGCTGAAATGGATCTAAATATTACGCCATATACGGAATCGTACGACATCTTATTGTGCTCGAACAAGGATTTAGGGTAAAAGATGAGATATTGCTTTAATGTTGCAAAAATATTGTTAATATAGATTCCCTAGGGTTGGAAACACATCTCAGGATAAGTTTGATTACCTATTCCTTCTTCATCAAGCTGAATCTCCACATTTTCTAAAGCCCTCAATAATACTTCATCGGGATAGTTATCAAATGGATCCAAGTTCTTGCGTATAGTTCCACTGAACAAAACTGGCTCCTAGAAACAGTCAAACATCAGCTTTTTTAGTTTTTATGCTGAGAAACACCAGATACTTACTTGTGGAATTATTGATATCTTCTCTCTTAAATCATGAAGTCCAATGGTTGATATATCGATGCCGTCAATATAAATAGTGCCTTCCAAGTACGCCAGACGAAACATGGATTGGATTATTGAGGATTTACCTGCGCCTGTTCTACCCACAATTCCAACCTGAGAATTGAAACGTTACTAAGATGTTTTTTTTCTACAAATTGAATGACCGTGCAAAATTAGCAATACCTTCTCCTGTGGCAGAATTTTAAGCTGTAACTTGTGTAATACATAACCTCCATCGGGAGTGTATTTCATACTTAAGTCGTCATAATGTATCAATCCTTCTGACGGCCAATCTTCTGGTGGCTTCTTGTCTTCAGGCTAAAAATTAAGATTTTATAAAGAAGAAATTACTAGTTCAGCAGAAGGTAAGTAATACTTCAAGTAGGTAATTTTACACCGTATATAATTAAAGGGTCCTTACTGCTCTTAATCCAGCCTCCTGGGGTAATTTGGTATACTCAATAACCCTCTCAACACTAGTCATCTGATTCTCCATTTCAGCGGATTGCCGCATGCCCCATTGAAAGATGCCAGTCAGGGATATAGATTGCGTTATTGCCAGCCCTACACTACTGCCATCATTATCTAAAGAAAACAGTATATTAAACACGTCAAACCTAATAAACTTAACTTAAACACAAAAAAAAAAATATTTCCGACTGCGCCAGACGAAGAAATAAGATAGGTATGTAACCTAAATATCAGCCATTCCACATTTCATGATTATCAATATCTAACATATTAGCTTTTAAATCAATTTAACGTATTTTATATAACTTTAGTTTTAATAGCTTCCTTGACTTATGAAACGAGGCAAGTCCTGGAAGGTCATACATGTGAAATTACTGAATGTTTCAGAACTAACCGGCTTTCATCAAACAGCTGAATGTAACACAAATAATAAAGAGCAGGCAGATAGTATCCAGGAAGTATCCGAAGGCTCTGCTGCAGCTGATGAAGAGGTACCAGGCGGCGCTGTGCAGGTCCTGGTGGCGGTCGAACTCTGCGGCTAGGAGGTGCTCGGCGCCGAAGGACCGCACTGTGGCGAGCCCTAGCACGGTGGCGTTCAGGTGACCGAACACGGGGCTGCGACCTGGTGAGATGTTCCTCATTATGATTATGGGTAGAATAGTAACTTTTTAATTATATGGTTTTTAACAATATTTGAACATGAAACGGGTAACATAAACATACCAACCATGCTTCAAATGTTTTTGAGTTTCCGTGAACATGGCGCTTGCAACAGTGTCAAAATATCGTGAAACTCAAAAACATTTGAATCATGGTTGGTTGGTACGTTACCCGTTTCGTGTTCTTAAATTAAAATTGGTTTCGTGATTGATTACACGTTCTCGTTCGTATTTTCCACTTTACCTAAACTTTATCTATGATAAGTAACTTCAGCAGTACACTTTGTTTCTCATGACCAGCATTTTTGGTCATCTGTTTTTTTTTTAAATAGAAGAGTTGAACTTACTGATTCCTTCAAGACGTTTTACAGCACCAGTTGTACGTATATAGATGACGCGTAGAAGGTAGAATATTATAAGAGCTGCAGCCGTTGGAACTAACAATGTTAAATCAGTCATTAAAATAACAACTAAAACTCCGAGAAGATTCAGAAGTATCTGAAAATAAAGCAATTATTGACGAAATGTTCTTCAACAAAGTTTTCCAGTCCAATTCTGGACATAGGTCTCCTTTAATGATTTCCAATTGTTTCGGTCGAGTGTACCAGTTAATTTTTCCAACTCATTCGTCCTCCTAGTAGTCCGACGCTCCTTTTCTCGATCCGTGGTCTCCAGTCAACTTTTCGGCCCCATCGGCCATCTGTGGTCCGAGTTATATGACCTGCCCATTGCCACTTCAAAGAGATAATCGTGTTCTTCTACGTTCGTTCTGATTCGATCCCGTGGAGAAACCGTGAGCATATTATAGCTCTTACCTGAAAACAGTCTATCATAGCTTGCGGCAGTAACTCGTCTACCGCTCCCATGTCTTTGCTGAATCTGTTGAGTATTCGGCCTGAAGGATTTGTATGGAAGAAGCTCATTGGGGACCTTGATATATATTCAAACATTTTGTCGTGGAGCCTGAAATACGTAGGTAAATAAATTAATATATATTAATTTAAAATGTATACACATATTATAAAGCTAAAGAGTTCGTTCGCTTAAACGCGCTAATCTCAGTATCCGCAGGTCTGATTGGATATTGATTTGTCTTCAATGTTAGATAATACATTTTATCGAGAAAACTTTACATGCGACCATTTGCGAATAACGTACAAAAACTGCAAGCTAATCTGTCGGTGGGTCTTGTATCAAATATTACGTTCAGAACAATAAAACTCCTCCAAATTTCACTTACAAAAGCACAATTATGATATAAAAGGACGTTACCTGATAGATGACCTCATACAGAGAGAGAAAAATGTAAAAGCTCGAATCAACGCCACGACGATTGTCGCTATGGTGATAAAACCAAACACCAAAACGAATCCGTTCCTGTTCAAACCTTGTTCATTCCATATGACATTGTCCATGGTAGGGTCGCCAGTTAACGAGTCTTCTACGTGACTCCTGAAAATTTTTTCCAAAGCCTTTAAGGATAGATCTCTTTATTTGCTTCTTAAAATAGATAGGATAAAGGAGATAGGTGACTAAGTTTTGTTTTGGATACGAATACTGCTTATCATCGACTACTTCGAACATCCTCCATCACTATCATCATCATCATCATTATCAGCCATTAGACGTCCACTGCTGGACATAGGCCTCCCTATATGACTTCCAGTCATTACGGTCGCTCGCAGCCTGCATCCACCGCGAGCCGACCGTCTTCACCAAGTCATCAGTCCACCTTGTCGGTGGACGCCCAACGCTGCGTTTCCCGATCCGTGGTCTCCACTCGAGGACTTTTCGGCCCCATCGGCCATCTGTTCATCTGTTCCATCACTATAAAATAGCACAATTACGTGCGTAATTTGCAAAATAACGGTTTTAGGCAAAATTGTTACATCAGTCATGAAAGAATGCATCAATGAATGACTCCTCAAATATAAATACAGTCGCTGTGGCCGAGAGCAGCTAGGAAGACAATAATAATACCATCGACTTATCCAATAGTCGCAAGCGCTAGCACAGCACTGTGCGCACAAAAACAGGAAGAATACAAGCAGCACAAACAAACATGGAGCTGCAGTGACGAAATACTCTTTATATATTGAGCCTTGAACACGTCCGACTGTTTGAGCTTCTGCTTCAGGTTTTTGATCCTGAAAAAATGAAAACTATAAACAAATCAGAAAAAATATATACTTAGGTAAGTAATATTTGTAATTACATTTTACATTTTACAGCTCGTATGAATAAATTATATAAATTATAATAATGAATAAATACAATTAAAGTAAATGTAAACTTACCGCAGCACTAACGGCGAATATAAGTGACAAATGTCGCTTGTTTATGCTCAGTGTGCTAGGCTGTAGCATCGATATGCTTTGAATGTTTTGTGAACTTGGATCTTCTTCGTGTACTTCTCGGACACTTTCTTTCAATGATTGAATTATTTTGAGTTCATTTTGCTATAGATTCAAAGGTCAATCATATCTTAAATATAGCATAGATTACTTCAAAAGGAAAAGTTGGTATCACATACTCATTAGGTACTTACATCGAGTTCTTCAAAAGGACCTTCAGCTAAAACTTGTCCCTTATCCATAATGACAATTTTATCTACAAATTTTGTAAATTGTATCTGATGAGTAACAAGTATCACCGTTTTTTTACCTAGGTACCTAAAAGAGAAAAATATAAAAGGATAAGCCATTAAAAGGATAGGTACTGAAGAAAAATTTACCTACTATTATCACCTTTTTATGCACCGTTCAAAAATATGCTTTGCAACCTGTGTGTCCACTGCAGATAAGGGGTCATCTAGCAAATAAATATCAGCCTAAAACAAATAATTTTAATAAATCTTTAAGCATTACTTCGACGTAAAACAATTGAAAATCTCATACATCCTTGTAAACAGCTCGAGCTAGGTTGATTCGAGCTCTTTGACCGCCACTGAGCGAGACTCCTCTCTCTCCCACAATAGTTTTGTCTCCGTGAGGAAACAGCGAAATGTCTCTTTCCAGAGCGCAAACCTTGCACACCTCCATGTACCGCGCTTTGCGGAAAGGTTGCCCAAATAAAATATTTTGTCTCACTGAACCTAGAAGATATAGCATAGGTGTATCGGCTTTGTCACGTGAACGAGCAATACTATCTCGCCTTTGTCGAATTTATTTTCTTACCAACGAATAACCAAGCGTCTTGACTAGCATAGCTAACATCTCCATTGACTTCAATACTACCTACAGAGCACGGTAGCTCGAACAGTATCATATGCAGCAATGTTGACTTCCCAGAACCCACCGCTCCGATTATGCACGATAAAGTGCCATTATTGATCTAAAATAAGAAAAATAGTCCTTAGAATCATCTCTTGGTTTTTGTTACATTTTGACTGGTTACTAACGTTCAAATTGATATCCGTGACATCATCTTTCCCTGTTGATTTGATCCATCTGCTATTAGCGTTTTCAAATTTGATTACTATCTCATTTTTATTTGGTTCTGTAAAAAATTCAACATAATATATTTATCTCTATCGCGTTCTTTAGTCATCTTGCAAATAAAATATTTTTTGCATACCGTGGCTTTCCTCGTTAGGTTTATTTTGAGAAGACGTGCTCGGGAGTGTGATTGACTGCCTTACTTCAGAGCGTCTCCGTAAAGGTTCTATAATGGTGACGTGTTTCTTTGGACTCTCCAAAGCATCATTGTCGGGTCTTCTTCTTGGAGGCAAGTGGCATTCCTCGCTCAATAAATAATCTCGGATTCTTTGAACTGCCACATTCATTTCAGCTATCTGCGACGGTTCTTTTATCAGAATGCCGCACGCGTTTTAGTGAATAATATTTATTAGGAAAATAAATCGACATACTTGACCAACAGCCTGGGGGAAGTATAGCGTCATAGTTTGCTTGGTGATATTATAGAAGCATGTAAGGAAGAACACGCTTTCGACTGTAATCTTGCTGACGAAGGATACATAGAAAAGAACTGTGATGAAGATACCGAAGCGTGAAGTGAACATAATGAAGGACATTATGATCCCGCGAATGTATGACGTCATCTTGATGAAATGGATTTCTTCGCTGTGGAAATTTAATTTGGAAATATTACAATTAAGTATTACAACAATTACAACAATAACAACTATTTTGTATACAAATTAAAAAATAAATAGTTCTCTCTCCAACATTTTTGATTCATGCTTACCGGCGAACGGTGTCGATGATAATTCGGAACGGTTTTTCCCAAGTATACATCTTAATGACTTCTATCCCCATTATGATTTCCTTCATCAATTTAAACCTCTCGTCTGATTTCAGTGCTGTATTACGTCTGTAGTATGCCGTTTGAGTTCCCAAGAAAACTAAATTGAAATACTATTTATTAGACTTAAATTTTACTTGGCACATTCTATAGAGGCTATTTTTGATGTAGTACATCAATTAAATTAACATACTATACTAAACCTACTATTATCTTAATTTTAAAATATAATAAAATTCGTTCAAGTATACATATATTCTGGCTATTACTTATAACTATGTTACCAATGAATTTGAACTCTACATTTGTATCGAAAGTGAATGCTTAGCACAGGATATTGTTCTACCACAAATTAGAAACGATATTAGCTTACTTTGAAAAGGTATGACAGCGATAATGACCAGACAACCATAAACTGCCGTTATTCCCATTTCACGATATAAGTACAATGCCATCAACTAAAATTAATCAGTGTACCATTTAAATAGAAAAAAGAAGACGCTTGTCAGCACTTAATTAAAAATAATATGATTTATATTTGTAACTGTTTCCTACCATTGTTTCCAAAGGCCCAATCCATAAGTAATGAGCAAATATTGGGCCAGTATCGAAGCGATTCACGTCGTTAGCCATTAAATTGACGACTAGACCAGCGCTGCTCTCTGACATATCTTGAAGACTCACTTTTAATGCCTACAATATTAAAGCCAATTATAATAATAATAATTCTATCTACTTAAAGTGTTCATTTGATGACAACCGTATCTGTAGTACCAAGGTAGTGCCTTGGTACAGATATCACTGGTGAATTATGTATTTTCAACAGCCCTGTATATAATTATGATTGTTATTTTACTTTTCTGTAAATAAGACTGCAAGCCCCGACTCTTATCTTCATGCCCATATGCATGACGGCCATCATAAATGGGTGCTGCACCATGACATTGAAAAAGCTGCACAGAACTATTCCAAATGCGAAGAACACCGCCTCTCCCCATATCACGTTTTCTCTTGCGTCGTAATAGTTGAATAAACGGGACAAATACCTGTGACCTGATCTGTTGAAATAATTAACATTATAATTTTTAATGTAGGGAAAGCTAGGCAAAATTCAATAGTAATTTAAATTAATCTTTTTATAAATAAATAAATAAATAAAAATCATTTATTTCAGCCAATAGGAAGGCCATATACATCGTTACATGCTAAAATAAAAACAAAAATACAATCAAATTACAATAAATTTAGAAAAATAAAAACAAATAAAGCTGTAATGTCGGAATTAAATTTAAACA
This sequence comes from Chloroclystis v-ata, assembly GCA_963691955.1. NCBI lineage: Eukaryota > Metazoa > Arthropoda > Insecta > Lepidoptera > Geometridae > Chloroclystis > Chloroclystis v-ata. Next base: position 14,199,009 of record OY829905.1, read on the forward strand.
AAGAATTAGTGAATTAGTCATAGAAATAAAAGAATTTAAAACATTATAAATTTAAGTTTAAAATTAGAAATTAGAATTAAAATTAAATGTCATTATTGCGCTTTACGTGGAGCTGCGATAAGCGCCACATAATCGGGCAATCGACTTTATAACAACTGGAATTACTCAAGTAGGTACTCGTATAAAGAGTTGTTAAAAAAGACTTCTCTTGATTTTGAAGTCGAAACGTCGAGTGATTAATAACACCTTCATAAATACGTGATTAATTCACATTGTTATGAAATTAATAGTTTATCTCATGAATTTTTTGCAACTTAAACTAATCTTACAATGTGCCGTTAACTTCTTGTATAGGGCTATAGTACCGCAAGAGAAGACCCAGACAAAGAGGCTGCTGTAATCTGAAATGAAACACAACATACAAAAGACAGTAGGTAGGTATCTCTAGCTCTATTCCTACCAACCAGTTTGTTTCGTTAAAGTGTCGATCTAGAAATTTACATTTCTATTTTACATTCTAATTTCTTTCTTTATTTCTAATTCATTTCTTCTATATGAAAATCAGTAAAAAAGTTTACCACCATAGGGGGCGTAGGTAACACATGAATGTTGATTGCCGATTGTTGCTTTGGCGATCATGAAAATACCGAGCTACTGGTCAATACTTTCAGCACTAACATACTTTTAAACGTGTATAAATAGTTAGTAAAGAACCAAAATATAATTTACCTAATCAGAAACTCCATAGAAGCCAGAATCAGCCCATATAACATAAACTCTGCTCCAAACACCTTGAACAATACTCTCCATAAGCTCGGTTTTCTGTCGGAACCAGATTCTTGGTAATCTTCCACTTCGCAGTCCCAGGCATTTTGAAGTGCATCCCCTTTTAAAATAATGTAATATCAAAAAAATTTAATGCAATGCAAAATTTCGACTCTGGTTTATTTCTTGGACTTGATATTAAATTGCAATAATCTTATAGTAGGGGAGCCGAAGAGGGGATTTCGGGATTTACTCGAGCGCGTCAGATTAAGATACTGGAGATAGCTAGTACCCAGATAAGTACCTCCACCAAATATAAAAAATCTATCTATGTTCGAACGTGAATTATTATTCAAAATTTACTTTTGTCGTATTAGGCGCATTACTTTAGATAATTGTCAGATTAAGATATGGTAGAATCAGAACATAGAGATGAACCATATACATCTAAATCTGACGCTCTAACACCTTTAGAAATGCCAGTTTTTTGTTCTTTTTTTTGATAAAAAATGAGTCGCGATTTTTATTTTTTTAACTTTTACGTACTTCCACCCCAATCGTGTAAACAATCAGATTTACAAACGTATATTATCAATCATATTTCCTAATTATTTTTAAGTATGTAAGTATGTTAAGCTGATTTTCAATTTATTGAATCTGAAGAAGAATAATATAAAACAAAAAGAGAAATAAAATTTTCCATGGGATGTAATCATCAAAAACAAAAGAAAGGAATTCATTTTATTTGATGTTTGCTTCCCATGGAAAATAGAAATTGGGAATAGAGATTCATTTTACCTAGAACATTAGATCGGTGTTCTGGAAGAGGTGCATATAAATCATTGTCCTTTATATCACGACTATATCCTAGCTTGAAAGTTTCAATAGTCCATCTGTAATGTGGATGATTGCACCTATTAGGTTTTGTGTTAAAATTAACATGCCTACTCCACATCACAGTATACGAGTAGGTAGGTACACGATAAAAAGGAAACTTTAAGTTTTACTGATCTAAGCGCAGAATCCCCCTGAGGTCTTCACAGGCTTCTCGGAGTGACTTCGGGTTCTTGAGGATTTGTTGTCGTTGCCATCATTATCCCTATTTACGTTCCCACTGCTGGGAGACAGGGACTTCTCTCTTGACGACAGAGAAGACCATAGGATAAATTATTATAGTATAGAACATATCGAAGGTTTGCCTGCGACGCAAGGGGTTGCTGGTTCGATGATGTATATTATATTAATTAGGTACCTATAACAGAATTCTAGCACCCCTTAACACAAGCTTTGGGCCAAGTTTACCACGTGGTGTTCACAACACTAGATGTTGCTGTGTGAATCGTCCAACAATATTATTATTATTAATGGTTTGTTTTACCCAAATGTTAGTATCGAAAAGATGTTCGCTTTAAATCGAGGATTCATTTCTCTCGTCTGCTTTGGACCGGTATCCATTATTCTTACTAGATTCTTCAGTCTTGTAAAATATTTCTTGTAAAATTGATTAAGTAAATTTGTTTCGTAGATAACGCATTCCAGATGGTTGCGATATCATTTTCTTGTTTGATATTGATTATGTCGGTATCTTATATGTAACCCTAATTCGTCCGAAAGATCCGGATAATCATTAATCAAATGAGGAACATATTTTTGAAAAATATGTTCCTCATAAATTAATTTAATTGATTAACTCACCTCCATATTTACGGTGGGACTTTAATACCAAGCCCTTATCGTTAACTAAGCTACGGAACTCCAGATAAATAGGTAATGACACAGATAAAAAAAAGTAATGTAGGTTTACTTTCAGCGCCTAGACCCTATACACATTTAATTCAATTCTTATCAATGTTGTGCACCTGCAAATTAATTGATTGATTGCTTAATGATTAGTCATTTTCATTCATATTCAGAACATTCCAATATTTCTGTTCGCCTTTGTGAGCTAAGTTGAGCTGTACGTGACAGTTGACCCACATGCACACGATAGTGAAACTAACTCATTATTATATCAATTTTTCGTAACGATTTACTAATTTATTCCTGGAATACGCACAATGCATTTATATCTGCAGAATATGTGACGCAATATAAAATTCTATATAAATGCAATGAAATGTTTATTTCATAAATTAATAAACATGTCTGTTGCCTATAGTGTCCTGTTACTAGCTGTGTTGCTTTTTGCGGTAAGATTTTAAATTGAACTCTTCAACAATAAATTAATAGAATGTGACAAGTGGTGCTAGTCCAAAAATAATACCCACTAAGGATTATGTATACCAGAAGACGGGCAGTAGCGTCGTTACGTGTAGGTACTGCATCACACCTGGCAAGCTTGGTAACTATATACCAAATCCCCAATAATGGGTTCAATAATGGGGTTAACTGTACCCAGGGGTGGAGCTATATAATTAACATTATAAGCTCAGGTACCTATATGAAAAATGTTGTACTTACTTATATATTTTAAGGCCTGTGGATTTTGTTAAATAAATAAGTAATATTTCTTAATGTGTAGGTTCATATTTTATTTCGTTTTAGGGACCTAAATTGTGTTAGAAATTCAAACTTTGATAAGTATTTTCTTGTGATTTCACTTACGAATCTGAAAATGATTTCTTTACCGTTTCCTATTAGTTTAAAACATTTACTGGTACGCTTATTGTTTTCAGATGAGCCATGCGTATGTTCCAGTCCGTTCAACAATGTCGACCACACCGTGGTACGGCGCCGGCGCCGGCGGCTCCAAAAACGACTTGTCGTGCCGCGAAAGCATTGAAGATCTTAAAGCTCTCATAGAAATTACGCACTGTCTAAGGAATGAGAACAACAGCTTCACATGCGAAACGTGCGGCAGAACATTCAATGAAGAACTCATCTTGAAACTCATCAACGCACTCGTCTTAACAGCGACGCGTAACTGTGGCTATGATGGATATCACCAACAGCAAGGAGGACACAATATTGGAGTTTGGAATGCTGGAGGTGGATATATGGGTGGCAACACTATAGTAGTAGGCTCTCCGGCTCCTACAGGTGGAGCTACAACTGGTGATTTCGATGATGCGCTCATAAAGCTAGGCGTTCTAGATGGCGAAAACACGTTAGGTCTGGATATTATAGGTAAAGGTATTCTAGGAGTGAACGTCGCGAATTTAGGAGTGAAGAGCGCATCAAGTGAAGAAAATGCAGGATCTGGTAATAAAACTTCCGCTCAAAATGATGCCGATGACGACGACAGCCTCTTAGATGTGGCCGTTTTAGATGGAAAAAACACGCTTGATGTGGATCTCGCCGGTAAAAATTTAGTAGAAGCGAATGTGGCGGATATAACTGGAGGTGGCGGCACAACTAAACCTGTTAAAGATGCTATTTCTGCTGTAACAAAAACAGTATCTAATGCTACTAGCTCAGCCAATAGCTCTGCTGCGTCTGAAACTACTACTGAAGAGGAAACCTAAAATTACAATATATTTCATATACGTACTTAGTTCATAATTTTAGTAGGGCATGATAAGTAGGTACCTAAGACAAATCTAATCAAATGAAAACGTTTATTGTATTCGTGAGTTAAGTTAGATCTTAAGTCTTAGTTTTAAGTCCAGCATGAACCCAGGAAGGGCGCTACAGACACATTCTACCTATAAGTACCTAATTTGATTATTAAATCTAACATTTTTTTATTCTGTAGGTGAAACCTTGGTAATGCTTACTATAATATAGTATAATGTGAGTTATGTATGTACCTACTATTAAAAGTACTATGTAAAGAAAAGATCGCGAAAATATTTATGAACACAAGAATATGCATGTAGGTACAACTAAATTGGTTGGTACCTATAGTCCACATGCAAAATGGAAATAAACTAGATACCTAAATATTGTAGTCTATGGTATAGCGTATAGTAGTAGGTAGGTAACCTATATTTTACTATACGCTAGGTAGGTACATACTATAAGAACCAGCTACTAAACAACTTATGGAAAATACTTTAATTTGGTAAATATTAAATAATTTTATAATAACATCTAAAACTCTTTCTTGTGCCTATATCATGTGTTTATATTCATTCATTCAGAGTTGTGAGGTTGGTTGACAGCTTTTTTAACTATAGAATAGATGATAATCAATGATAATAATATTATGGGTTGAGTAGCAACTATTTATTGATGGAGTCGAGAATCTGGTTGAATTGTCTGGTCTTACCAACCAAGACTAGGACGATGAATTTCTGGCGCTTCGTTAGCTGCTAGCGCAGCAAGCTAAGCTCGCTTCGTTCGCTTGCCGCGCGCGTGGTTATTCTTATACAAACTAACTAAGCTCGAAGCTTGTCTTACGGGTGCTAGATATTTGATATAGGTACTTAATTTCTGCAGATCGTACAAATTTTTGTTCTAAGGCGCGAATCGAACCCGCAAACTTCTGCGTCGCAGGCAGACCTTCGCCTGCTGCGCCACAGAGGTCGTCTTTTTTTCAATACCTATTTTAGATCATCCTCTTTTATTTTGTTCTTCTGTTACACGCATTGACTAAATACCAATATATATTGTATGTACATAAAATACCCGTCTGTACCTGGACGTCCATTCATCGGTCTTGAAAAACCGCCTTCCGGCCTCTGAGAAAGGAAACTACTCCTTCTTCTTCTTCTTCCTGAGCTCCCGGCACATTGACAAGTTAACAACGAGACGAGTGACACACATATTTTAAGGTGACACATGACGTTGTCAAATTAGACATTTTAGCAGAAATTAAGTGTTGCTAACTTAATACGTACAATTACGAATTATATAAAGTTATAAACAATTTTAGATATTAAATTGCAATTTATGATTTTATCTATAAAAATTAATGGATAAAATCATAATTTATACCTACTGATCACCTATTAAAAATCCGTTAAAAAAATCTATAAACTCTTCTGAATAAATTATTAGAATGCATGATTAATTACTAATAATTAATCTATTTATAGCCGTGTTGGCTAAGTGGGAGCACACTCGACTTTCATTCCGAAGGTCATGGGTTCAAACCCCGCCGCACACCTCTGATTTTTGAAATTTATGTGTGCTTTATAAACACGTGCTCTAACGGTGAAGGCAAACATCGTGAGGAAACCGGCATGTTCTGAGAACTTTGAAAAAGTTTGAGGGACATGTGTCATTCACCAACCCGCACTTGGCCAGCGTGGTGAATTAAGGCCTAATCTCTCTCATCAAGAGAGAAGTCCCTGTGTCCCAGCAGTGGGAACGGAATAGGGGTGTTATGATTATGATTATGATAATCTATTTATTTATTCTAGGGCAATCAACAGAAGATACACCTTAGCATACACATTTATTATAAACAGTTATAGCCGGTCACATATTACACAAGTTTGAAGGGAAAGTCCAATTTAATTTGAAATATACATATTTTGAATAAGTAAAAGTACCTCTTTAGAATCAGTATTTTGTGTTTTTTCGTAGTAATCTTATGTCTGAATTTTAAATAAAAAATCTTGCATTTCAATCAGATCAAAGTCTGCAAGCGCCTTTTTTTATGAACCAAATGTATCTTCTAAAAACCTGACGTTTTGTCGTGCTATTATGTTGGCAGCCCCATCCACATACAACAAACAAAACAAATGTCATGTTTCATCAAATTCGTTGGGTTTTGAAATGTGTTGTGTGAACTTGTGTGTCGTTTATTGATAATTTAATTATAAATTGATTTGTTACGTTGTATTATTATAAGAAAACCATTGATTTACTTGCTTTCTCTGGATCACAGATAATGTCACTATGACTTCCGAAATTGACTCTTTGAAAACAAATGAAATCGTGCGACGGCGAAAGTTGAGACTCCAACAGGTTTGTCAGATTTTACAAATTTTAGTTTGTTTTAAAGATAATCAAATATTTTGGAGTACTTTATATTAATAATTATAATGAATTTTAGGTAAGGGAGCAATCGAAAGACATTGCAAAGAAAATAAGGCAGCGCACTAAAGTTGAGAAGTTGAATCAGGTCGTTGACCTGGATATAAAAAAACAGCGAGATTACTTCAACCAAAAGGAACAACTTGTAAAGAGATTAGAGGAGTTCTATGCCCAAGGAATTAACCATATTGGCACAAGTCATAAAACTGCATCAGAACTGAATGAAGGTAACTTTAATTTTGATTTTATTTACTTATTATTATTATTTTGTAATTTAGTTGAGGTGAACAGCTTAGATGCTGATTGGTCTATCTCAGTTTTGAATGCCACATTCATTGTCATTTAATATTATTATTGTGAAAGTTTGTGCGAATGAGTGCATGTTTGTTACTCATTTGTGCAAAACTACCTACAAATTTTCAGTTTATAAAAATATAGCACTTTTTTAAGGGAAAGTAGCAGTAAAGGCAGATCCCTCTAAACAAAGGGGCAGGGAAGCTGCGGCTGAATTGCGCAAGAAGAGGCAGGAAAAGTTAGATCTACAGAAAAAGATTTTAGACCGAAAACTACAAGCTAGGTTTGTATTATATGTTATATTTTCATTATTAACAGGGTTTTTTATTTATTAAAAAATTATACTAAATTATTTTTTGAATATAAATTTTATATCAAGATTCCATGATCTTTTTGGTTTTACCACTATATTAAAGATAGTGTCATCAATTTGGCTTACAGAGAAGCTGCAAATGAAGCAAGTCGAGAGAAATCTGCATCTATAGCTCAGAAATTGTCTAAAACTTCAAACAAAGACATAGAAGTCCAAAATAATATAGGCCCTTTTGAAACAAATAAAAATGAGAAGATTGAGACTACTTGCCCTGAAGTAAGAAGTAATGAAATGGCAACACAAAAGGACTGTGAACCTCTTGAGTGGGAACCCAATGTGCCTCTCCTTTCTCTGCCTCAAGATGAAAAAGACAGTGCTATAGAGACCAACAACAACATAGATACTAAATCTGACAAAAGCAAACACCTTGATTTGTTTGCTCTCAGTGAAGAAATGCCGTCGAGCTTAAGAGGAGGCCTCAGCAATAAGGAACCAAGGGCACCGGTTAAACCATCCGTTACATTAGTGTCAGACTACTTGCAAAACAGAGGACTTCGATTACGGGAGAACTCTGTCCATCCTAAAAAGAAGAATACGGATGAACTGCGTAATATAAAGCAAACTATCCTTCGCAGTCGAGCTTCTAAACCAGGTAGTGCATGTTTATGTCTGGTGCATGATGAGGAGATCATGCCGGTACCGACTTGGAGACCTGAAAACAAGTGCGGTGTCTGTTGTCATGATCTTCACGAAACATTTAATCCTTCCAGAACTTGTTGTAGTGTGCACATGAATATTTTTGGTCCGACAAAGCCTTTCCAGACAGATTTACTAACGAGTCCGGCCCTCAAGGGCTGTACTCCATTCAGAAGGAACATGACTATGAGAACTTGTAAGGAAATATGCATTTATTTGCATTATAGCTTGTTTCATTGGTAATGGTCATTCCATATACAAGCTCCACCATTATTATTTTTCATGTGTAGTGTAGCATAAACCATTGTCATGTTTTCTAGTTGAAGAGTGTTGGGTCATATTATGAAATTATTTAATATTGCCTTGGAACAACTATTTGTACGATCTGCAAATATTTGTTTCAGGTGTCTGGGTGTTATATATGTATAATAAAAAATATCTATCTATGTATGTATATTATATTAAGTATATCAGAAATCTAGCACCCGTAACACAAGCTTAGAGCTTACCACGGGGCTAGATGTCGTTGTGTAAAATTGTTTAGCAATATTTATTTATTTATTTATTTTTGATGCACTTCATAATACAAAGTTAGCTTAGCTAAAAGAAAATATCATCATAAAGTCTTACTAACTATACAAAATGCTAAAACCCATCACTGTCATATGCACTGCAATGTGTCGAGATAAATTACTAACATGATAAAGTAATTTATTTATTTTTAAAATTGTTCTTTCAGGTTCTGCTGGCGCCAGTGGTGATAAACTGCCCAAGACTCCTGGCAGCAGTGCTGCTAATAAGAAAAATGTTGTGACAATGTACAATCACTCTTCACGCAACACTCGAGACATCCAACACAATGATGACATGCTGGTTGTAAGAGACCTTCAGAATAATGACGATGCGTACTCTTTAGCTATGAAAGAGAGTTCTGTTGAAAATACACAGAAAAACAAATTGAAAAAAATGGCTGATAGTCGCAGTAAAATCGCTATGAGTAAACAGCAAGTTGAAAAGGAATACAGGGACACCATATCGTTTTTAAACTCCTTGCCAAAAGATAGCGGGGATAAACCTATTGTAAGTTACTTGAGAGTTAATTTCCTTATTAATCTATCAAGTTTTCAGATTATTTCTGACCTTAACACTTTATTACAGCGACGCGCTTTTATGGACGAGGACCGTCAACAATCTTTAATTGACAACCGCCAACAAAAGCTACAAAGGGAATACAACAACATTGTAAAAGACTGCAAGAAACCTAACTGCAGGGTTAGTATTGCATTTTCTTATCTTAATCTTCCAAAACATTCCCTGTCGTCTGTATTGTAAGCTTAGATTAATCCATCTAAACATTAATTTTCCAGCACAAAACCAAGAGTAGATCACCAGCAAAGAACATTGACATTGATTTAACAGACTTGCAATACTCTTGGATGCCAGTTCCCGAAGAAGATGGTAATCTAGCCATTCATACCATACCCACTAGTTTCAAGGAAAGCAAGTCTGGTAATACAGTAAAGTTTAGCAAAATTGACAGTTATCACGAGTACAGGTCCCGTCATAAACACACGCCTCCCACTAAGGACCCTTCACAGGCGCCGAAGAGAAACACCGAACCCGCCATTATGCAAAACACTAGCGCAGAAACAACGTCTGACTCCTCCAGCGAAATCATATCACTAGAAACTAAAGACAAAAAAACAAATGATGACAAAGTATCTGATGCAGAAAGAATTATAATATACAAAATTTTGGATGCGCAGCATGAGAAAAAGAACGAGAAAATTATGAAAAATATCGCTAAGTCATTATCTTTACTAAGCCAAAAGACGAAACATAGAAATGAGAGTCCCAAAAACGATGCGAAAAAAAATCGCGGCAAACCTGATAATGCATTTTCTTTTGAAGAAATTAAAGAAGGTAATTGATATAATTAATTTCAATAATAGGTACTTACATTTTTGTATTTAGAGTTCTATTTCCAATCTTACATGCCATTTACTTTGTTATCAGGTCTATACGAAGCAGTCAGTCCAAATGGAACTGGGTAAGATTTTTTTTATTTATAAACCTACCTACTAATAACGATTTATACCTGCCCGACATCACTCGCGTCATATTATTTCCCTCTAGTAATAATAACGATGAACTTAACCGTCATTTCACTCTTTCGGCAGTAACATAATATCTTTTCCAAAGATTATATAAAATACTCTTTTTTTTATCAAGAACACTAGTTGTCAAGAAAACCATTTTCATACATATGGATTATTTTATTTTATTTATATCCTTTTATCACTCAGGGTGGCATATAATATAATGAGTTGTTACAAAACTAATATCGAAATGTGGCGGGGTACAACTGAACGAATACCTTGGTGGTAATTTATGTTTATTTTCTTTTCGTAGCCTACTGTATATTTTCTCATTATTTTGTTATTGTTGAAACTTATTTTATATAGAATGTTATTTATCATCTCGTATGTTTGATGTAGACTTTTTGTTATACACAATTCAGTCGCCTGTGTCATTATCACTAAAACGTAGTAAATCACGTATTTAATAAACTTGAGTTAAACATCCCATGGTTTTTATTTCAGGGATAACATAACGTCAATGTATTTCTCAAAGAACGGAGACGATGCAGTAGGAGTTGCATCAGAGGAAGAAATAAGAACCAGGAATTCGTGTCGTTGCAACAAGACGAAAAACGCAGAACAATGTAAAAAATGTATGTATTTACTTATATGACACGTATTCACTGTAACCTTGTATTCAATGCATTAAAAACATGAAATTATATTTTCTTCTTGTAGGCGCAACTTCATTCAGTCCTCAGTGGGAATTAGGCGACACAACTCAAAATGAAAGGTAAGCCTTTGATTGCATAGGTATGCACACGACGGTAGCCATGGTGTTTTATAGATTAAAAGGAATATTTATTTTCTTTACAGACCTTCCAAGAAATGTACTAGCTGTGGTTTAAAATGCGCTTGCAAAGACGTACATGAGCAGGGAACCAATATAAAATCTTCAATAGTACCTTCTAAATCTACGGCAGCTGGAAATGACAATGCTAGCGCCGCGGTACCTGAAGGATTCATTAAACTCCTAGGTGACGGCGGCGAAGAAACAGGCAAGTTATTCGTGGGGGCATCAGGCTTTCTCAAAGATGATGCTTATGAAGTGGTTATCCAACTGAGAAAAAAAGGAGATGAAAAAGATTCTGCCAGGGAATCTTCTTCAAAAGCGAGCACAACAAACGATAACCCAGGGGCAACTGTTTTGCCTGAAACTGCTGAAATTGTAGATAATGCCCAGTTGACAGAGGAGATCAGTTCTGATACAGACAAAGAAACTAATACTCCCAATAATGTCATTTACACATCGGAATTTGCAGTAAATCATGTCACAAATATTGAAAAAAAAGATAAATCATCACAATCAAAAGATTACGCAGAAAAAGGTATAGGAACATCCTCACAAGAATCGTTTGTTGATATTAATTTATTAAGAACGGAGTCATCTAGACCGGTCACATCCGCCTACACGCAAACATCGTTGAGCACACCGAGCCACCGGCCAGTGTTGCTTCATATGAGTTCAACAACATCAACAGCGTACATGAGCCCACCTGAAATGATATTTCCTAACTTTATTAATCGAGATTATATGTCAGATGAAGATATATTCGAGCATGAACAATTTGAGGCAAACCATGGTGTGCCAATGTATGCCAAAGAGGACAAATGTCGATGTAAAAAGTGTTGTCACGCTAGAAACGTCGCTTGCAGGACTTCCAAAAGATGTAGCAAAACAAAACATAAAACTTATGAAACAAATACTCCTCCTAACACTGTGCGGAGTAACCAATGTATTGTGACTCCTTTTGTTGACTTTAACAAACCATCAAAAAGGAAACTCTGTTCCTGTAGTAAATGCCAAAGCATTAACACTCACAAAACTCCCAGCTCAACAAGTTTGAAACATATGGTCATGTCTAAACCTATAATACCCAGTATAACAAATAACAAGAAAGAAAAATCAAGATTGAATCCAACTATAAGGGAATATGTTAATAAATTACTACAACTTAACAAAGCTAGCCATAAAGCCATACAAGTTATAGATCAAGACTGTAGTAATATTTCTACACCAAGCAGTTCTGTTATAAATGTTTCAAGCAATAACAATCACAGAACAATTGGAATAGAAAACAAAATATCACTAGATCAAATTAAAACCATCATGGCGGAAAAAATATTAAGAGAAAATCATACCAAAATTAAGCCTGTACAAACTGATTCAAGGTGCTTTGATTATAAAAGAGACTACTGTACACAGAGTATAAAACAACCAAGGTTTATTCGAAAGAAAACTGCCCATAAAGTAAAATCACTCAACATTTCCAAGAATCTGTTTAAGCCAAAACCTGCTCATAAGGCTCTGCAAACAAAGCAAACGTTGATTGTAGACTCCAATAAAGGAGAGCTGACAAAAGACCCTACTAGAGATACTAAGCGAAACCGGAGCAAAAGCTCACCCACGCCCAGATCAGTATCTGCTAACCCAAAGGAACGCTCAATTGTTCCTGATAGCACTTCCAAAGCACCTTCAAAATATACTACGAGCACGAAATATGTGGATCCTCCGACAGTTTCCACCTGCCGTGCTGCCACATCTACCACTTGTCGTGCTGCCACATCTACCTCGAAGCCTCAGATCCATAATCGTTTTGACAAAGGGTTAAATTCTGTATTCTTTCCCGACTCTACTGGTCGCCGAGCTGCTGCAACAACTTCTACTTCTAACCTTCAGATCCCAGGCGTCTGTGACACTAAAGACCTAAAGACGCCCTCAAATATATCGACACAGACGATTGACAGTGAAATTAATTTCTACAAATTTGATGAAGATAAAATCCAAAATATGGGAAAAATTGCTGATCTAACAGAGAAATGTACGAAACGGTTATCGAATCTTGCTAAAGTACTAGAAGAAGTAAGACGAAGTAAATCTTTGGCATACAGCCAGATATCAACGTCTGATGACTCAGACCAAAAATCTGATAAGAATTATCAAAATGTTCCTGCAGCACCCTTGCAATCCTTTCATGATTCGCAAAAAAGTGTAGAGTCTAATCTTCCAGAAGAAAATATTATCCCTGCCCACATAAGTAATGAAGAAGATTCTGAAGCTTTTGTGCCATTTTTAAACAACATCCCTAAACCAGATTTATATAAAGTACCTAACCTTGATTTGAGCTTCAGCTCAAATTCTTCGAATAAGTCTAATCCATCAAATACTGCTAATGAAAATTCTGATAATTTTGTAAAGCCAAGGGCGAAACCACCTCCGGCACTATCTCGGGTACATCTAAAGCACGTTCAGGACTATTTGATTCCTCACGAACTGTCCACAGTTGTTGAAGTAGACTCTCCAATGAGCGTAAAAGCAAGAAGTCAAACATCTAGAAATGACACCAAAATAGAATCCACAGAAATTATGAAACAGATTGATAATATCACGTATAAAGCCGACCGTATAAGTAATGACAGGGATCCGGAACTGTCGAGAAGCACTGTTAACATACCACCCGATTTAAAAATTTCACACACTGTGGTAAAAACAGAGTCTTCAATGGACTCAAAAAATCAAATGATAGATATTAACCAGTTTAACGAAATAATGTTGAAGCCTTATTACAGCTTACAAGAATATGCAAAAAATAACAACGTTGTTAGCGTGCTGGAAGACGGTTCTAATGTTGAGGATTTTGGTAAAAGTGATATGGTTGTCGATGAGATAAGTTCCTTACATTCAGATGCCAGCTTACCAGACGTGATATCAGAACTGTTGAAGAGGAATATAATCAGTGAGCCCTTCAAATTTGACACTGGCTCCAACCATCAGTCTACGACCGTTTCATCAGAATCTTCGATGTCTGTTTTGGCACTTTCCAAGATGAGAAAGAAAGAAAGAAAAACAGGCATTATGATAAGAAATAAGGAGAATGTAGTGGAAACATCCGATACTTTGAGTATTTCTTCTAACCCGGATTTGGAAAACGCCTTTAAAAAAATGGGAATGGGCTGGGCCTCCTCTACACTCAAAAAAACTAAAGAGCGTCTCGCGTTGTCTTCATCAACCAACACATCCAGTTCTAGTTTAACCCACTTCAAACTAAAGAGTTTAAATCCAGACGTACCTGTGTTGGTTAATGATTCCAAACCATCGCCTCATAACAGTAAAAAACCACATTCGATACGAAATAATCTGGACGTGTCTAAAAATGCCGTACAACAAACATCCGTTACAGCGTCGATGATAAATGTGAAAGAGTTTCTCAATAACGAATTAAGCAAGAAGATAACTTTTACCAACAAGAGTAGGAATAGAAACGAGACTGAAGATGAGTTTGTGTCGTTGTTTGAGACAAAAATGCCAGATGATTTTAAACAAACATCGCGGGTGGTTCGCGAAGACACCGTGGACATCAGCATACGTAGTAACAATAGAGCGCGCACCTCCACTCCTGTGCAGCTCTACAAATCCATGACGTTTCAATCCACATCCAGTTCCAATATATCTAATGGCCTCTTCAGCAATGCCGACGATTTATCCTCTGTCAAGCACACATCCAACTCGCTGAAAAATCACTCCGCATCAGAAAAAGATGACCTGACCATACCTAATCTTAGTCTTAGGGTGAATAAAAATGGATTTTCAGAATGAAATTTTGACATGAAACATTAATTGTGATACATTATTTTTGATGTGCTGTAAGTAAATTGTAAATTCAAGAAATATGAGACTACAGTACCTACCTACCTATATTTATTTATTTATATTAATCGCGGTACATATGTAAGAATGTATTAAGGTGAAGATATGTTGTAAATTTGTAGTTCCTTAAACTTCTAATATTAAATCGATTGTAATTTATGTTGTTTATGTTTCTTTACCAGTTCACTGGTGCATCTTGTGCAGCTAACTTAGATCAGCATAAAAGTTAGGTTAGATTAGGACCTACCACATTAGTAGTAAAACAAAGTTGTTCCCGCTGTCTGTTTGTCCAACCGATTAGTATAGAATACCTATAGTAGCTATAGGTAGAATACCTTTTAATGATTAAGGTATCATTAAATAAGACCACTACGGAACCATGGTCCTACTGCGATGTCCCACTGGTGAGACAAAACTTTTTCGTGGTCCCACCAAGCACACACTTGACCGTCTTGTTACAATGTGGGATGACGGGAGTGCTTACCCGTTCGACCCAAGATTTTTCTACCCAATAGGTATTTTGCTCCGTTCATCCCAAAACATTAGATTCAAGTTACCCGTTCTACCCACACCTACTTATTCCTAATTTCTATTGTTTGAATTCAAATAAATGACATAGTGAAACACTAGAAAAGCAGGGTCATTAGACAAAAAATGCAGAAATTCATTATAAAATATTTTTATTTTTAAAATTAGTCTTGTTCAGATAATAGTATAATAAGAAAAACAATGGTAATCCTTACCGTTGTTAATTGGATTATCTATTGTACATAAAATAAGTTCTCCTTCTTAAATTTATCTAGGAATTGCACGTGCACTCGTTTGAAGAGATCATAAACTATTCTTACCTCCTATTGTAGTTACAAAATTTGAAGTTACTGTGAGTAATAATATCGTCAAGTTCGATTTTTTATAAATATTACGGTGTCTGTACTATTTAAAATACACTGTGACTCAAATTTTTGCTTTGGGTAGAACGGGGCATAATATGTTTTGGGTTGAACGGGTAAAAATAATATTGGGTAGAAAAATCGTGGGTCGAACGGGTAAGCACCCGATGACGGACTCGTGGTCACACCGTTTTGCTACACCAGTGTGACTACGAGTAATTTATTTTCAATTTTTTATTCAATGTGGTAAGTAATTTAATGTAATAGGCGATACCTACTAAAATTAATATTCCTTTTATTTTACCGCAAAGCTTCTTAATAATGACCAAAACCCAAAGACATTTGAATATTTCGAATTTCTTTGCCTCAATAAATAAATATTGCAAAACCATTTCCTTTTTTTACACAGCGACATCTAACATCCAGCCCCGAGGTTCGATACTGCAGGTTCTAAATATCCGATTCTTATCTATGTATATTAACTACATATCATAGTGTTCTGGAACACTTTCTTCAATATGTATATTAATCAATCCTACTTATCGTTGTAATTTTGTAACTCAAGAACGGCTGGGTCGATTTTGGTGCTTTTTTTGGTTTTAAATAATAGCCTAGGGGAAGTTTAAATATTGAGAAAATATAGGAATAAAGCGGGCGGGTCAGCCGGTAAGTTATAATGTAAAGAAAGAAATCAATTCAGACAAAATTGAATTTTATTCAATTAAATGATTCTTCTTTTTAAACAAACAATTGGTTTTCAACAATATAAGAACCCGAAACTGTATGTTCAAATCATGGTATGTTACCCGTTTCGTGTTCTATTATTCTTCTATACAAGTTGTCTGTCACAGCCAGTTTCATAAGAAGCAAAACTTGAAATAAAAGAACAATCCTATATTATATAGTATTTGTGCCTATAATATTACGATGATTTGTAGGTAGCTATAATTATCACTAGTTCGATTTTTATGAAACCAGGTGTCGTACAGCTCAACCTTGGACGAAAAAATACATAATACACTCATTAGGATCATGTCTTATACCCCACCCTGTAAACTGAACCATTTTATAGATTTTAACTCACAACTCTGAGTAGAATCTGAAAAAAACTTTGAATCCTTAAGATTCATTAGATCTTGAAACGTAATCTTTAAAAAAATATATTTTGTGTTTAGTATATCGTCGGTGTCGAGCGAGAAGTCACTAATTGCCATTTTGGCCAAAATGACTTAATGATGCCAAAGTGTTTTTAAACCTATAATCTACCATGTGAGAAAATAAAAAAATGATATTTCTATATATTTTAGAAAATATAAAAATGTCAGAAATCATTAAGTGCCTGTAATAGCAATAAACTGTATGATTAAAAGTAACTAACTTCACTTAAGTATTATTAGACTTAAATATTTCGGTGAAATGTAGAACAAACGTTTCTCACTAAGGTCACTTAGTTACTTTTTAATACATCACGATGCCACGAAAAGGAATAAGCATTTGCGTACAAGTCACTAACTGCACTTAGTTATTATGTGCATAACTAAATTCTCGAATTTTGTTACTATTTTAAATGACTAATTGATCTTAATGACTTCATACTGAAAGAACACGTGCATCCTGCGATTTTCGGATGATAAAAATAACTAACCCACTAATGTGAAATCAAGAATTACGAAATTTACAGTAGGTACAATACATTTTTAATTATGTATTGTCATTTGATTATTTATTATTTCCATCACAGTACATTTTAATTTTTTTTTTTTTTATATAATGCAAATACCTATAACTCACGCAAATATTTAAGCAATATTATATATTTTTGATAGTTGGACTTTGTAAAACATCTGGCACATTTATCCATGTAATGTGTACCTACTGTGATTTGAGCAAAAGTATAACCTTATGTTAATGTTTTTCACTACTTAATACCATCATTAGTAAAAATACATAAAATTTATCTTCCAATACGGAATAGGTAACAACAATGTTTTAACACTATTATTATTTATTTAGCATCAATAACAAATTATTCAAGATAATTATAATATCTAATAACACCCAGAAACCACAAAGGTTTATAAATATATAACTAATAACGAACATTATTACAAATAATAAGCTTTCATAAAAACTTTAAATTATGAAAAAATAACATTAAATCATCTTTACCCTGACATTCGTTAAAACATAATCAATATTTATGTTACCCACTTATTATGTTTATATAGTTTAATTTATCAACAAGGTTCATAAAGATACTGTTTTTTTTGTAAAATATATCTGAGTGTTGTGCAAATAAATGAATACTGAATACTGGCTTCATCATAAGGATTATATTTTTTGCTTTTTTAGTTATATTTTGTAAATTTTTATATTTTTTGCTTATTTAGTTATATTTTGTAAATTTTTTTTTCTTTCTTATCTACTGTATAATTTTTTATTTTTGCCTGTTGTTTGTGTCATTCCTATAAGTGTTGTGCTGGCCTATAATAGGCACACGTTTCATGTTTTATGTCTGATAATAAGATTTTGTAAACAATTTTTGTTATGTGTGCTGTTGGCCTTGCCTTAATAAATAAATAAAAAAAATAAAATATTATAAAAATACCTTGGATAGGCAGCATTATTAATTTAGCTAGACACTCTTAACGATATTTTTTTAGTAAATGAGAATTGATTGATCAATGAGTGAAATTCAACAGGAATAATAATATTAGATCAGTATAGGTTTATAAAAAAAGTGGCCAAGTGCGAGTCGGACTCGCCCATGTAGGCTTCCGCAGCAATTGTTTATATGAAATAGTTTATGACGTATTATAAAAAAACTACTTGATAGATTTCGTTCAAACCAATTTTCGTTGTTAGTTTTTATGGTTATGTACAATATATATTTTTTCTAGATTTATCATCCTCTTAGTTTAGAAATTAGAGGGGGGGGGACACTCTGTTTTCCACTTTGGAAGAGTCTCACGTCCAAACTATTAAGTTTAGAATTAAATGGTTTTAGAAACATTGTTATGATTTTAGAAGACCTATTCATAGATACCCCACACGTATGGGTTGGATTAAAAAAAAGTTTTTAAATTTCAGTCCTATGTATGGGGACCCCCAAATTTTATGATTTTTTTTTCAATTATTTTCTGAAATCTTAGTGCGGTTAACAGAATACATCTACTCACCAAATTTCAACGTTATAGCTCTTATAGTTTCCGAGAAAAACGGCTGTGACATACGGACGGACAGACGGACGGACGGACGGACGGACGGACGGACGGACGGACGGACGGACATGACGAATCTATAAGGGTTCCGTTTTTGCCATTTGGCTACGGAACCCTAAAAATGTTTCTTTTCCTTTGCCCATCGTATTTTTAAGAAAGAATCATTCGTTTTTGGTCAGTTCTTATCACTTATTCCTTGTTTTTTTTGCTGTATCAAGGACATTATTCGCTATTATGGTTGTTATGGAATATTTTATCAACCTTTACTGAACTGATTTAATTCCTATTGAATTTTACTCATGGTTCGAAGTAATAAAAGACAATGCAGAACCGCTTTCCGAACTAGACACTTGAGAAGAAATGCAGAAGAGGAATATTAGATCTTATCTCAAATAAACATTGACATACGAGTCTATAGCTAACTATATAATTTTTTTATGCTGTCTTTGCAAGATTAAGTTATATTTATTGTATTTTAACGTATGTGTTAGTTGATGGTTTAAATAATGATGATTGTTTTTAACAAACTTATTATTTGTAATGTTCGTTGTTAGTTTTATAATAGTGTTTAAACATACTTGTATTGAAAGTTAAATTTATTTAAATGATGATGATTGTTATTTGATGAAATCTTATTCTTTTTAATCAAATTAATATGGGTAATTAAATAATAATATTCACTGCTAGTTTTCTTAATAGTGTTAAAACACGCTTATGCTTTTATCATCATGTACTATCATCATCATAATTTCAGCCATTGGACGTCCACTGCTGGACATAGGCCTCCCTATATGACTTCCAGGTATTACGGTGGTCAACTTGCATCCACCGTGAACCGGTAGCCTTTATAAGATCATCTGTCCACCTTGTTGGTGGACGTCCGACGCTGCGTTATCATCTCCTATAAAAGAGTTTAATTAATTTTTCATAATTAGTGAAAAACACTTATATTAGGTCATAATCTCGCTCAAATCACAGTTAACATTATTAAATTAGTTGCATGAATAAGTCACTAACTCAACAGAATGTTTACATAATATCTGTTTGCAGTGTTTGGCAAAAGTCATTAACTGCTCTTTTTTCAAAGATTTTGTTATAATTACTCACTAAATATGGTTATTTCAAATATTATTGAAAATCTTATTAATGGGATAAATTTGCCATAATTTCCTCAAAGAAACATATTTGCTATCTATTTGCGTTACAGAGATATTACGGCTTAAAGACAAAAAAAATCTTAAAACGCGTTTATCTCGGAACACGGTTTTTGTAGTTAGTGACTTCTCGCTCGACACCGACGATATGTATTTTTTCATGCTTATGTAATTATTTTTTTAATTGACAGGTCCTGATCTTTACAAGAATAAATTTTAGGTACAATATACATAACAATTTTAATTTATGTAGGTTCATATTGTTACTGCTAAATGTAAGTATAACAATAATAATATAATATTATTTGTATGGGACTTAAAACTTACACCTAAGAAAATAAATTAAAACATCACTGTTAACTTATTCCAGCTAAAATCACAATAAATTACTAAAACTATCAAGGAAAACTCAAGAGATTACTTATAGATATTAAATGAGATTTGGCTCTGAGAAAATATTGAGATTTCTGTAACACAAAGCAAGTTCCTTAATTTTTTTTTTAAATAATGTTTGACATTTTCAACATCACTCTTTCTTGGTATCTTTTAGAATGTGTTCTTTGACTAGGGTGTAAGCTAGACCTAATGTGAGGGCTGATACAACAGTGCCCTGCGCTGCCACTCGAAGCTGCATGAGGTAGACACTGGTACTCATTTTACCTCTGTTTTTGTAAGCATAGGCGCCATATCCACAGACACCTACCAATCCTATGAGTCCTGAAAATGTAATATTTCTCTGTGTAGCAGTAATAAAAAAATATCTATACTATATTAAAGAGAAAAGTAAAATAAAATTTAGAAGATTTTATAGATGGGGAGCAATTCCATATAATTTATCAAAGCAGATTATTATGCAACATAGGCTAAAACATAATTGTTAATAAAAATTTTATCCACACAACTCACCTATTATCATGAATGGAGAATCTTTGGCTTTTTTAGCAAATCTATCTCCCTGAGACTGCTCTGTAAGGTCAAATACTTCATTTCCACTTGCCATTCTAATGGCTTTCCTGAAAAACATACATAGATATTTTATAACCATGAAGATGTCAGAATGATCATTATTATTACAAAATTAATTACAAAAGGATATACATTATATGGTACTGTCTATTTACAAGTGTTTGTACTGTATTTAAGAATAAATAAGGATTTGTAAAAAGAAACCTTTTATAGAACTGTGTATCATAATGAAATTGGAATCTGTGACTACATTTTGGAAAGTTATCAAAAGTGTTCAATGTAACAGTATAAGATATTTTTTTTTCATATACATTATTTGGATGGTAGGTAGGGATAATTGATTATAATATTAATTATGTAAGTTCTGAAATTGCATCACAATTTCTGATCGTTAAATGATGAACAGTAACGAATCGCTTAAATTTTTATAACAGAGCATTTGGCACAGACCTGCGTATTCGTGTACACGATAAGAATAAGAAGTTCCTAATATAAAGTTTATTACTAATAATATTTGATTTTGTGGAAAACTACCGACAACAACATATTATACCTTGAGCCAGAAAAACTGTCCGTACTCGTTCGTAAGTTCGCAAATCGTGAGTGAGAGACATTTCCTCAACTCCAACTTGACAGTTATTAAGTATGACATTGACAGATTTTAATTATTATGGGTTAGTTACACAGTCAAGTAGATTTTCATGATGAGACTTATAATAATAAAAATCTTAATAATACACATTATATTCGAAACATAATATATACCCATAAATTAAGAAGTAACAACGAGCTTAAAGACACGCTCACATCTATAATTGCTAATTGTGAAAACGAGAGAGCAAACTCAAGTTTTTAGGGGATCTTTTAAAATGGGTAACGCTGTAATATTAAGTTGCAATTTGACCAACTCTTATTTCATACCATTCTAAAATTATTCCCAATGTACGATAAATAGGGTGTCCCTGTTACCATTTGTATATTTAATTTTTTAACGTAGGTAATTCTAAATTAAATTATGTTTGCTTATTATGCATAGGACAGGTGTTTCAGGATTTTATTACTGAAATGTCATTAAGTTAAAACTTAGTTTGAGGTCTTTAGAGTCCAAAACAAATGGAAATCCTATAAAGTATGTGTAAGGCAACGGACGAATTAGCGGATTTATTTAAATTCGTATTATACAAAATCTAAAACTTTCCCTCACCTGCGTATATAGGTAGGTACTTCTACGTCTACGAAGGTAGGGTTTATATTTCTCCAGATTTTATGGGTGAAATGATTTAAATAATATCATTTATAATTATAATAACACAAAAATAGTACTTCAGGTTTTATTTATAAAAAATGATTTTTTGTTCATAAACTCTTATAAATTTAGGTTTTTAGGAATATGAACATTCCTTCGAACAAGTTTATACTGTACAAAAATAAAAAAATATTTTTTTATACAAATACTACTATCTACCTAGCTACTAAGTACCTAATTCGCAAGTACATAATGTGAACTAATCTAATAAAATTATAACAGAACCTATTAAGAGAAAATAAATATCCTACTTTTCTACATATAAACCTACCGACTAAAACAATATGTTTTATTCCTTATGAGTAATACCTTCGCACTTCCGACAGAATAACATCGTAAGTAGATTCATCAATGATTAGAAATTGCTTAGCACGTCTACTAAAATAATAAATATCGCCTGTGTAGATATCAAACCACAAAGCATGAATATGTAAATCATGTTTTCCTAACCGCTTTTTGAGCATTCCATAAGAAGCAACATTTTGAAGTTGCTGAAGAGTGTTTACCTGAAAAAATTCCATAATTGTTAGAACACGATATCTAAAAGCTAAAATGTAAAAAAGTCATGTACCTAACGTGGTTTTACCAAAAAATGTAAATGTATTTCTGTTTGTTAAAAAGAAATCCGTAGTTATGAGGGGATATAGTATGATAGTAAGCGGTTGGATTGGCTAAGTTTGTAACATAAAAATTACACAAGTCTTCTTTCTGAAAAAAACCTACTATATTACCTCACCTGTGATAGTTTATCTTCTATGCAAAATTTATTTTCTGGATCAATGTAGGCAACGAATTTACGCTGCGCTGTTTCGGCCGTAAAGAGCATGGGTTTCTTGAAGTCATTATCCATAGCAAGAAATTTGTCTAGGCTAGTTTGGGCATGCGTACACAGCCATGATTTAAGTGGAGATATTCGTCTTTGTTCCTGAAATAAAAATTATGCCAGGAAAAATATTAAACAAATAAGGAATAAAAAACATAGCGGAGAATTTATTTTAACAACAAAAAATAAGACAATGTGACGTTTTAATGTTTCCGTGACTTTTAATTTAAATTATAATACTCCGATCCTATCCATAATAAACATGATTTTGCTGTCTCCATAAAGTTTAAATCACTAAATAATACCCAATATACTATACCTCCGATGACTTATGCTTATGGTGACCTGAGTGACGCAGCGGGCGAAGGCCTGCCTACGACACATAAGGTTGCGGGTTCGTTTCCTGCCTCGGGACAAAAAATTGTACGACCTGCAAATATTTGTTCCGAGTAGCTGGGTGTTTGTTATATTTATATTATATACATATAGTAAAAATGCTTGTTTAAATATAAATAAAGTTTAAATGAAATCTAGCACCCGTAACATAAGCGAAAAACACGGGGCTGGATGTTGAATTGTCCAGCAATATTTATTATTTATTTATACTTACGACACTTGATTCTTCTTTACTTTTGAGTTTATACAATAAATTCATCGCCTTGCAGTCACTGTGACCACATACAATGATATGCCTGATGTCGTTAATAATACAGCCAAGCTCTAACGCTGCCGGTTCACAACTCGTCATTTCATCAGCAAAATATTGTGAATGGGGTATAACATTTCCGGCATTTCTTACTGTAAAAAGAAAAGCCATTAAAGCACGCAAATTAAAATATTTATTTGTCCGGAAAACCTTACAATTATTTTTTGGCAGTCGTGGTTACATTATATACCGTACTACATATAACTCTCTGTTTTTATTATTTAGTATAAGTTTCCGCCCCGTGTTTTCGCCCGCTGTATAATATTTTTATTTGAATGACTTGCTGATCCCTCAAAGTTGTATTCTGTATTTCCAGACTAGTTTTAAGATGTCCCATCATCCCTATTAACTTTCCGAGTGCTGGTACACAGGGACTTGTCGAAATAGAGGCCTTAATTCACCATGGTGGCCAAGTGCGGGTTGGTGAATGACACACATCAGGTCCTTTAAACTTTTCAAGTTCTTACAACAAGCCAGTTTCTCACGATGTTTGCTTTTACTGTTAGAGCACGTGTTTTCAAATCGCCTAAAGAAAAAATCAGTGGTGCTTGGTGTGGTTTTTTGAACCTCGGAATTAATGTCGAGTGTGTTGCCACCCCAGCCAGCACGGCTCTTAGTTTTATGGTGTATTTATAGATAAACACTTTATTTCAGGACTTAGTAGTGGTTGTTTTAAAATATACTAACTTAAATTTTGAACAGTAATCAATAAAATTGTACCTAGAGCGCTTTGATCCATAAAATACGAACAAAGCCTACGGCGAAAACGGTGTTAAACAATGAATGCTACATACTTACCTACAAACATATCCCCTACGCTTGTTTCCGTAAATCTTGTTGGTATCATACGGCTGTCCATACAAGTATAAAAAACTGCTTTTGGCTGAAACATTAAATAAGTACCTATTTCTATAGTAGTCAAAGTCAAAGTCAAAGTAGTTTATTGTTTTCATGTGTACAAAGGTCTTACAAAATATAATAAAGTACTTAACAACATGAGCCCAGGAAGGGCATTACAATATAAAGTCATACAATATGCATAACAATTTTTCTTTTTAAAAATTTTTACAAAATAAGTACTTATATCTAAGTAAAATAGAAAAATTTACCATCCTACAGTTTAAGTTACAATATTATAATAAGAGTTTAATTTACAATATTTACATCAAAAGAAATAGAAACTTAGTTACTATCAAAAAAATCTTGAAGGGAATAGAAGCTATTTGTGGTAAGATACATTTTTAACATTTTTTTAAATTTAAATATGTTTGTTATGTTCTTAATACTTTGAGGGATATGGTTATAAATTTTGGTTGACATGGCGTGTGTTCCTGAGTGAAAAAGCTTAAGTTTAGAAAATGGGATATCAAGTTTACTATGGGGGCGAAGATTTTGAGGACGGGAGTAGACCTGGAAGAATTCTTTGTTCTTTCTTACAAAAATACATATTTCTAGGATATAAATACAAGTTAGGGTAAGAATTTTTTCATTTATAAAGTAGGGTTTACATGTTTCTGTTGTGTCTATGTTGTGTATGATTCTAATACATCTTTTTTGAAGTATGAAAAGTTTGTTAGCGTCTGAACAATTTCCCCATAGTATGATGCCATATTGTAACCATGCATGCGCATAAGCAAAGTAAGCACATGTGGCTGTCGTTATATTAGTAGATTTTTTTAATTCATAAAGTGCATAGGTGAATCTGGATAGTTTTGAGGCTATTTTATTTATATGTGTTTTCCAATTTAGATTTGTATCAATTTGTAGTAGGTTCTTGATGTTTATTTTCAAGTTTATTGACCGCTCCTGCACTCAAATAAATCATATCTGTTTAATAAGCACTAGTATTGTGTAACTATATTGATGAAAAATATACGAATAATCAACTTGTTGGCATCATATTTGAAGTTTATTTACCTCAGTTATTTACATATGTTAATTGTATGATTGCGAATAATACAAATTTTACAAAAAATATTAACACAAAAAAGTTTCTTAAAATAAAATTAGAATCCATTGGCTCCACATTAATATCTGTTATTTAAACATTAATTAAATTGAATTTGATAGCGTAGCGAAGTTTTAACTTTGAGTCATTTTGCATATTTGTCAATGCCAATTTCCATTCTGTTTGTCATTGCCATTCCTAAAGATGTTAGAGGGAGGGAGAGAGAAAAAAAGAAAACAAAATGTCGAACACCAAAACTTATGAAACAGAACAGACATTGATTGACCAAAATTAAAATTTAATTTGCTATTTAGGTCACCATGTTTAACTGTGTTTAATTAGTGACAAAAACCAAATAACAATTTAATTTGCGAGTCACTGTCATAGTGATAACGTACACATCAACCCCTTCTCTGGAATTGAATCAAACAAGGTAAAAATTAAGGTACGTTTTACTCACCGTTGGGTTATCTTTTACTTCTTGAAATTGTTTGACCATGCTCGCACGATCCAAAACACGGTATCTCATAATACCTCTCAATATCCTCTCCATAACTTCGGAATGCGGTACACGCTGCTATCACATCAGTTGTTTGTTATTATGATCAAAAGCCACAAGTTGAAGTGTTCAGTCAGGCAGGTGCTGAGCTTGAGACTGACATTACCGACCTTCACACATAAGCTTATCGAACCCGCATATTTCTATTACACTACACACAACACTGATACTGTAGGTCAATCTAGTAGGCGCTACGTATGTATGACCGTATACGATAATTACGGCATTTTTATCTTCTTTTTGATAATTTTGTTATCCATTAGATGTACAATGTACAAGATGCTTGTTTTGAACATGATAAGTAATAATTTTTTTGCCTACTCATGTCAGAATGTATTGTAGGTAGGTAGGCATAGTTCAACATAAATAAATGTTATTTTAATATTTCTTACAAAATTTTCAGATGGAAGCAGAAGACAAAATTGGTGATGGCTCCCAAACAAATGAGAACAATCCCATTCCTTCAAATCACAGGTTTGTGGAGCCAGTGAAGGCAGTGAAAAGTATATCAGATATGGCTGTGTGGGAGAAGTCTGAGGCCTATATGGAGTACACTGGTTTTATAGCTACCCTAGGTGAGGCTATTAAGAGCAAGCCATTATCAGTTGATTGCAAAATCTCAGAAAGTATTCAAAAACTTATCAACATGCTTGAAGAAATTGATAAACTTATTGATAAGTTCCCAGCAGTAGAGCAACCCCAGAGATTTGGCAATATTGCGTTTAGGGATTGGCATCTTGAAATTAAACTCAGATCCACTCAGTTCCTACAAGAAGTCTTTGAGACGGAGCTGCATGTAGCCATCCCTGAGCTCAAAGTTTATTTGGAGGAGAGCTTTGGGAATTCTACAAGAATTGACTATGGCACAGGTCATGAAATGGCATTTGTTATGTTTCTGTGTTGTCTTTTTAAAATTGGACACTTAAAAGAACAAGACAATGTTGCCACAGTATTTCTGGTTTTTAATAAGTATATTTTAATTGTGAGAAGATTACATAAAACATATAGAATGGAACCAGCAGGTAGTCATGGAGTTTGGAGCTTGGATGACTACCAGTTTGTGCCGTTCATCTGGGGCAGTGCTCAGCTTATTGACCATCCAAAGATTTATCCACCATCTAAGTTCCTGGAAGATGATATCATACAGAAGTTTTCTAGTGAATATATTTTTCTATCTTGTATAGAGTACATAAAGGAAGTGAAGACTGGCCCGTTTGCAGAGCACTCCAACCAGCTGTGGAGCATTAGTGCTGTTAGCTCTTGGTCCAAAATTAATCAAGGTCTCATGAAGATGTATAAAAAAGAGGTCTTGTCCAAATTCCCCGTAATTCAACATGTTTTATTTGGATCTCTACTACCAATTAAAAGGTTTCTCATCCATTGAATGTGATAATTTTTAAATGCAGTTTTTAGAATTGTATAAAATTTCATTATAATTTGTTGCTTTTTATTATTTAGAGATGCATGGCTGTTAATTCAAGTTACTAAGTTATTTATGTACTTTTATTTTTAAAAAAATTATTAACATTATTGCTATGGAAATAATTAAATGTTTTACCTTTAAAATCTTTGTAACCTATTCATTACTCCATTTCAGTATTCTTAATCATAATGCAGAAAATTTGAAAATACATTTTAATGTATAGACTTGGGTCCGTTCCACCTAGTTACGTTGGAGTTACATTGACGTAACTAGCTGGACATTTTGATTCCAAGTAGTTACGTTATTTAAAAATGCAACTTTAACGTAACTAATGAGACTTTTTTGTTCCAAGTAGTTACATCGTAGATAGGTACCATCGTATCGTAGGTTCAAAAGATATATTAGTTAGCTCTCGTGAGTCATGTACTCCTAGTACTTTCATTCTCATGGAAACCAACGTCTTAATGATAATGAAACCTCTTTGGTGAGGAAATGTACTGGCTACTTATAAATAATAACGAAGTCATCGACGTCAATGAACATTGTTAAATTAAAGTTATTACACTACTATTATTAATTGACTACAGTATTTCTACTAATTATTTAAAAAAAGGTTAACTTTGGAGATGCGAATTATTGGCCTTCCTAACCAAACATTACAAAATCGGCTAAAAATTTACCATTCAATGACTTCACCACTAATTTGCACAGGATATTTCCTATATTTGGAGGGGTAGCAAGTCGGCTAGACCGTATCTATTACTTTGGCTAACATTGACACTCTATTATGAATGTGATTAATTTATTACATTGAATAGTTTATTATAAAATAATTATACATACTAACAAATTAATCACTATGGCTTTAACATATACATACATATAGATATGGACCTAGTGGACATAAGCCAAGATTTTGTCGAGAAAATGATTTACTGTTATATCTCCTGACAATAATTGCAATTGCGATTTTAATATAAAGTTATCCTTCTCTCTGTCTACTTTTCTCCGTTTTGGTTGAATGCTTGAATTAAATTTTTCTAGTTGACGTTTTCTAAATGAGGATAATTGAGCATCATCGAACAAACAATGTAAGACGGTTAGCCAATTGCCATGATTTTTACAAATTTTAGTATTCATTTTATAATTCCATCCTTCTACTACATTGTTTGTTCGATGATGCTCTCCATAATTACACCACATTTTCAGCATTTTTTCTTTTAGCCAATATTTTTCAAAATAATTTTTAAACTGTTCCAGTTCTTTTTGATCATCTTCTAGCACAATTTCACTCTTTATGTAATTCCAACCTGATAATATTTCCTCTTCTGGTAAATATGCTAGACTACTGCAGAGTAAAACTATTCTTTTGTTACTTTTATCTTTAAATATACCCAATTGTTTTGCTTTGCGTTTCAAACTATTGTAAAAATGAAAGTGACAACCTTTTATTTCGTGACCAGTATTATTCTCTTTTAGTGCTGCAATTATTCCCTCTTCAAAATCTATCATTATTTTCTGTGGCTTCCAATCATTTAATTGTGCTTTAATTAAATCAAATAATATAATATACGCTTCCTTGTTTTGATGTGTCATAAAGGCATAAATCATTGGTATAATATTTGTATTATAATTGTCACTTCCAACATCGCCATGAATGGTAAATAGTTGACGGAACGGCGTTGGGCAAGTTTTAAACGTACCGTCCATAAAATACTCTTTAACGGTCTCAATATATTGTCTTACATGTTGCGAACAGAATATTATGATACGCATGTTACCATTTTTGTAGTCCGCCAGTAAAAATGAATTGAATTGCTGTGGTACTTCCACTTCTTCTATATTTGTAGTGGAAGTTTTTTTCACACCGGCTTTTTCATTTCTTTTTTTGTAAATAGAAGATTTTTTATTTTTAAAAGATGGCACTGGCTTTTTGGCAGCCATATTATAACCCTTCTCATTTATATGTTGCAATGCTTTATTAAAAATTTTTGGTGCTGGTTCTCTACCATCCACGGCTTCTAAACAAGCCTCATTGATAATTATATCAATAGTATTTTGTACATCATCGGACTGACATTTATTGATATGAGGTTTTAATTTTAACATTGTCTCCTCCTTAAAATAAAACAAACAAAAACTTAAAATAAAAAACAAGCAAAATCAGGTCAGGTACCAGGATAGCAGAAACGATGAAGAGGTACTTCACGTTCATGTCGTCCCATAAATTTCACTAGGCGGTTGTATATTTGTGAATATAACTAAATGGACGCGCCCAAAAAACATCAAAACTGTTCGACTGGTCCGTTCCACCTAGTTACGTTGGAGTTACATTGACGTAACTAGCTGGACATTTTTATTCCAAGTAGTTACGTTATTTAAAAATGCAACTTTAACGTAACTAATGAGACTTTTTTGTTCCAAGTAGTTACATCGTAGATAGGTACCATCGTATCGTAGGTTCAAAAGATATATTAGTTAGCTCTCGTGAGTCATGTACTCCTAGTACTTTCATTCTCATGGAAACCAACGTCTTAATGATAATGAAACCTCTTTGGTGAGGAAATGTACTGGCTACTTATAAATAATAACGAAGTCATCGACGTCAATGAACATTTTCAAATTAAAGTCATAAGAACACACGCCATGTCAACCAAAATTTATAACCATATCCCTCAAAGTATTAAGAACATAACAAACATATTTAAATTTAAAAAAATGTTAAAAATGTATCTTACCACAAATAGCTTCTATTCCCTTCAAGATTTTTTTGATAGTAACTAAGTTTCTATTTCTTTTGATGTAAATATTGTAAATTAAACTCTTATTATAATATTGTAACTTAAACTGTAGGATGGTAAATTTTTCTATTTTACTTAGATATAAGTACTTATTTTGTAAAAATTTTTAAAAAGAAAAATTGTTATGCATATTGTATGACTTTATATTGTAATGCCCTTCCTGGGCTCATGTTGTTAAGTACTTTATTATATTTTGTAAGACCTTTGTACACATGAAAACAATAAACTACTTTGACTTTGACTTTGACTACTATAGAAATAGGTACTTATTTAATGTTTCAGCCAAAAGCAGTTTTTTATACTTGTATGGACAGCCGTATGATACCAACAAGATTTACGGAAACAAGCGTAGGGGATATGTTTGTAGGTAAGTATGTAGCATTCATTGTTTAACACCGTTTTCGCCGTAGGCTTTGTTCGTATTTTATGGATCAAAGCGCTCTAGGTACAATTTTATTGATTACTGTTCAAAATTTAAGTTAGTATATTTTAAAACAACCACTACTAAGTCCTGAAATAAAGTGTTTATCTATAAATACACCATAAAACTAAGAGCCGTGCTGGCTGGGGTGGCAACACACTCGACATTAATTCCGAGGTTCAAAAAACCACACCAAGCACCACTGATTTTTTCTTTAGGCGATTTGAAAACACGTGCTCTAACAGTAAAAGCAAACATCGTGAGAAACTGGCTTGTTGTAAGAACTTGAAAAGTTTAAAGGACCTGATGTGTGTCATTCACCAACCCGCACTTGGCCACCATGGTGAATTAAGGCCTCTATTTCGACAAGTCCCTGTGTACCAGCACTCGGAAAGTTAATAGGGATGATGGGACATCTTAAAACTAGTCTGGAAATACAGAATACAACTTTGAGGGATCAGCAAGTCATTCAAATAAAAATATTATACAGCGGGCGAAAACACGGGGCGGAAACTTATACTAAATAATAAAAACAGAGAGTTATATGTAGTACGGTATATAATGTAACCACGACTGCCAAAAAATAATTGTAAGGTTTTCCGGACAAATAAATATTTTAATTTGCGTGCTTTAATGGCTTTTCTTTTTACAGTAAGAAATGCCGGAAATGTTATACCCCATTCACAATATTTTGCTGATGAAATGACGAGTTGTGAACCGGCAGCGTTAGAGCTTGGCTGTATTATTAACGACATCAGGCATATCATTGTATGTGGTCACAGTGACTGCAAGGCGATGAATTTATTGTATAAACTCAAAAGTAAAGAAGAATCAAGTGTCGTAAGTATAAATAAATAATAAATATTGCTGGACAATTCAACATCCAGCCCCGTGTTTTTCGCTTATGTTACGGGTGCTAGATTTCATTTAAACTTTATTTATATTTAAACAAGCATTTTTACTATATGTATATAATATAAATATAACAAACACCCAGCTACTCGGAACAAATATTTGCAGGTCGTACAATTTTTTGTCCCGAGGCAGGAAACGAACCCGCAACCTTATGTGTCGTAGGCAGGCCTTCGCCCGCTGCGTCACTCAGGTCACCATAAGCATAAGTCATCGGAGGTATAGTATATTGGGTATTATTTAGTGATTTAAACTTTATGGAGACAGCAAAATCATGTTTATTATGGATAGGATCGGAGTATTATAATTTAAATTAAAAGTCACGGAAACATTAAAACGTCACATTGTCTTATTTTTTGTTGTGTGCAGTAGGTAATTAGATCATGTGTTACTAAGTTGTTGATGTACTTCGTTTTACATATAAAAACCATTAAACAATTATTTTTTCTCTGATCCATCATGGAATCAAGACATGAAGATCACCATAATATACCTATAATCATCTATACTTCTATACTAATATTATAAAGAGGAAAGATTTGTTTGTTTGTAATGAATAGGCTCCGAAACTACTGGACCGATTTCAAAAATTCTTTCACCTTTGGAAAGCTACATTATCCCCGAGTAACATAGGCTATAATATAGCAAAGAAAATTGCGGGAAAGTGTAAAACGCGAGCAAAGCCGCAGGGCGGAAAGCTAGTGTTATAATAAACCTATAATGTTAAGGTACATACAATATGGTGAGGTTTTAAGGATACCTATATCTTTTATTCAAATGAAAAATAAAACATAATTTATTTTCTGCATATAATTTTACTAAAAATAAATAACTTTTGCATATGTACACTCACTCAGTCACTCACTACATTTATACAACTTAACATACACTCAATGCTGAGTTTTGTCTTCTGTTTTTTTGTTAAAGTGGTTGTTGTAGAGTGTGTAGGCCATTCCCGCTGTTAGTGCTCCGACAGCGGTGCCTTGCGCGATGACCCTGAACTGCATGAGGAAGACACTGGTGCTCATAGCTCCTCGTCGCTTGTACGCATAGGCGCCGTAACCCACCGCTGCGAGGCAGCCCACGATACCTGCAGACACGAAAACGATAATGCTAACTCGAAGTAACTTAATGTAATGGCAAGGCGCACTTTATTTTGATGTCGTTAGGTGCAAGCTTGATGTAAGTGAGAGTAGGTAGGTACCTAAGTCTATGTAAGACAGTAGTAGGTAGGTACGTAATAAAAATGTGGAATCGAACTCCGGTGCGCACCTCTGGCTTTTTCTCCTTAAAAATATATGTGCTCTTTGAAAACCCGTGCTCTAACGGTGAAGTAAGGTTGATGATGATGAAGGATAATAGGAAGACAGGTGATGATCTGTTTTGATAGGTATGGATGCGATTGACAAATCACTAACGCTAGTCTCAGACTGTATTGAGTATCTACGGAACCTTAAAACAAGGATCCAAACCACAAAGCTTTTGAAAACTTACCCATGATCATGAAAGGAGACTCCTTAGACTTCCGCGCCAATTTTTCGGATTGGGATTCTTCATGGTAATCAAAAGAAGGTTTATCTTGAGCCATTATGAATACTGAAATAGCATAAACGATATAGTTATGCAGGTAGGTTCACTTCAATATTTCGGGCGTATTAAACAAAACATTGCGCAATCAATTTAGGATAATCGCGACCTTGCAATGCACGTCAAGGTTCTTCCAATAAAACAGCTAAAATAACAACTCGAACACCATCATAGTCGTAAAATAAATAAAACAGCTACCAACCTCAATAACGTCTGGTGATCTCACTAACCACAAATCAACTAAGATACGTGAATACTTCTCAACGTTAAACTAGAAACTGGGCAAATGTGCTCTATCTACAAGTTTGAATGAATGGGCGATATTGATAGGACTGTACCTTGAAAGTACAAAGATAGTAGGACACTTAATGCTTACCTTCTCGGAAATCAGTCGCTCGCTTTTAAGGGGTTTTCCTGTAGAATGGTTGCGTCACTCAGAAGCGACTGAACGCTCCTAATGATTGTCGTCGCGCAAGCGGTAGGTATCATATCAGGACGTGTGAATTTGCACACGGTTAAGATGTTTATAAGAGTTGTAGATCTTTCTTGACAATACAGTATTTATACTTGTTATAGTACCTACTTTTACTTATGTTATGGACTAACTAAGACTAGAATAAGTTGAAGTTGGAATCATATTTTTAAAGAATATAGTCATATTTGACCTGTAGTTCACGTGATAAGCTTAGATTATTTATAGTGATAAGAAAATACTTATATTTCTTATCACATAACTACAGGCCGCTTCCTGATAATAAGTAGTATCTATTATTATCATTTTTTATATTGGATCTAGTGCTTTGTTAGATTCGTATTAGCAATGACGAAAGTGCGAACTTAAGAAGATGGTAACAATTTTAAAAAAATTAACGGTTTTTTAACTAAACTAGGTAAAAATGTACTAATTAGTCTATTGCTTGAAACGGTCGTCAGGTACTTCGAAAGGTGATATTAATATATATATACTAATATTATAAAGCTGAATAGTTTGATTGTTTGTTTGTTTGTTTGAACGCGCTAATCTCAGGAACCGCTGGTCCGATTTAAAAAATTCTTTCAGTGTTGGATAGTCCATTTATCGAGGAAGGTTATAGGCTATATTTTATGAAAAAAAGCAAGCGAAGCTGTTGGCGGTCGGCTAGTCATAAATAAAATGACATATCAATTAAAAATAAAGTTTAATTTTATATAAAGTTTGACCTTCAGTTGGACTGCATAGGTCATTAAACCCAAAGATAAAACTATGTAGTATTTATGAGAAATTACAATAATGGAAAACATTTAAAATAGGCAAATAAATATCAGGCATTTGTTATTGGAGCTATCTTTGCACTAAAGTTTAAAATCACAGTTATAAATAACTTAGCATAATCAATTTAAACATACGGAATAATATACACTTATTCTCAAAGTGTTATTGTCTCCATGATATATATTTTTATGTAAAACCGGCAACAGGTATTATAATAATAAGCTAACACAATTTTTCTTGTGAGTTGTTGCTGGCAACGTTATATGTAGAATATAGACAATTACGATTAATAAGATTAGCTAAACGGAAGCCAAGTACAAAATCTTCCAAAACAAAAATAACAGAACAAAGTATTTATGATACTTGGGTGGTAGAAATTGTTCTGTACAAATTTATACATTTTCTTATTGATATACCTTCCTTAACTTCTATACATGCCATGTATGATTAGTGTAAACAGTAGCTAATTGGCAAATATTTGCGCGGATTCCTTTACGATAGGTAGAATGCGCTTAGCACATTTAAAACTTTGCTGTTTTATAGCGAGGCAAGATCTGGTGGGCTATTATTGCTTTTATTGCGTATGTACGTAGAAGGCTAAAAAAATCGTCAATCTACGACAGCATATTTTCATTTGCTGGTCATGACATATTACGTTACAGTTAAATTGGTTATTCAAAGATTTTTTTATCAAATACTTATGTAGGTGCTAGGCAAGGTCGGAGGAGATTTTCTCCTGTTCCTTGAAGTGCTTGACGACCTCTGTGGCGCAGCGGGCCAAGGTCTGCCTGCGACGCAAGAGGTTGCGGGTTCGATTCCCGCATCGGGACAATAATTTGTACGATAATAAAAAATATCTATCTATGTATGTATATTATATGAATTATATCAGAAATCTATGATGATATAATTTATTATGATATCAAAAATCTAGCACCCGTAACACAAGCTTCCAGCTTACCGCGGGGCTAGATGTTGCTGTGTGAATATCCAGCAATATTTATATAATATTTATTTGTTAAGATATTGTTGGTATTGCTAGGCGAGGTTGGAGGAGACTTTCTCCAGTTTCTCGAAGTGTTTGCGCGCGTTGCGTATGTTGATGAGCGTGGCCTCGGAGGGGATGCGCGGGTCGGACATCTCCACCATCACGTACGTGTTGCTCGTGAACCCGTCGATGAACGCCGCGAACACGCTGTTTCGGACCTGCACACATAAACATTATATATTAAAATAAATACATATCTATAAATATTGCAGGACAATTCACACAGCAACATCAAGCCGCGTGGTAAGCTAGATTTCTGATATAGCTTAATATAATATACTTACTATTTTTATTATACATATATAACATCCAGACACCCGGAACAAATATCTGCAGATCGTACAAATTTTGTTCCGAGGCGGGAATCGAACCCGCAACCTCCTGCGTCGCAGGCAGACCTTTGCCCACTGCGCCACAGAGGTCGTCGATAATGATAACTATGATAAAAAATATGTCATCATCAGGCTATTGCAGCATGTGCCTCATAATTACCACAATTTGACATCACCACATGGGTGAGACGACATAGCAATTATTGATAAGAATACCTCCATGCTCTGGAACTGCGCCGCCAGCTTGGAGCAGGACAGTTTGAACTGTTTGACGATGTTGGAGACCTTCTCGAAGCGGTGCGCGTCGCGGTGCGGCCGCCGCTGGCAGTGCGACACCACCAGGAACGTGGCGCGCTCGAACAACAACACCTGCCAACAAACATTGTACTTAATTAAATAGAAAGAATTAAAATGTGCACAGATATCATCATCATCATTCCTATTTACGTTCCCACTGTGAACTTTGAAGGTCTTTCTGAGAACTTGAAGGTCGTTTTGAGAACTTTTAAGGAAGTTTGAAAGGCCAGCGAATAAAGGGCAGGTGAATAAAGGGTTAATATCTAGTCAAGTGAGAAGTCCCTCATTAGTTAATCTCTCATGACCTTCAAACTTACTTTAAAGTTCTCAGAACGACCTTCAAAGTTCTTAGAACATGCCAGTGTCATTAATTTTTAAATTAATAACATAAATTAATTTATTTTTAAAAATTAATTATGACATAAATTAATTATTAACATTTTCAAATTATTTTATAAATTTATTATTATATATTAATTATGACATATTAATATTTCAAATTAATTTTCAATATTTCAAGAATATAGTATTTAATAATATAAATATTGCAATTCGTACCTCATCAGCATCCACAATGGCGGCAAATTGCTTGAGTGATGATTCCAGCGCCTTCACATTAGGTATCAGCTTATAAACTATGCTTGACCAAGCCCTGGAAATTGCAAACAATGAGGATATACATATGTGTTTTTGATCTCAGGGAACAGCTGTGCCACAATAAAACTAAAACCCTGATTTTTCAGTTAGCAGCATGCAGGCATTAAAACATCTATATAAATGCCATTGATGATTACTTTACTATTTTATAATAGAAGACTATATGCATACATACCACATATTCTTCTTGGTATAAGACTTACTTGTATAAAGTTTCATCCCATATGCTAGTCCTGAAGCAGATGCACTCCAGGGGCTTAGAGAGCTGCTTCAGATCTTCCTCCTTCGCCCGAAAGATCTCATCTCGCTGCTCCTCAGCGATCAGGTCCATTTTGTGCACCAGACAGAAGATTCTAGCTTCCGGAGAGTTCTGGAAAAAACAATTTGATTATGTTAGAAAATTCTGAAAAAATATTTAATTAAATAAATAAATGATTTTTATTTAGACAACTAAATTCCACATTACATTACAATACAAGATACAATTTAGACATTAATACAAATTGAAGTACAAATTAAGTAATTAAGCATTAAAATAAAAAGTTTAGATTACAAAATGAAGTTGTTTTGTTCTGCTATTAATCATTCATCTGAGTTCTGGAATCCTTGCTGTACAAAGTATTGTATGTTTAAAACATGCGACATGGCTGTGCAAAAGTATTTATAAGATCATTTAATGTAACCTATGTTTCATGCAAATAAATATTTTTGATTATGATTATGATTATGATTATGAAAATTATATAATCACTTGTACATTATATCTAAACTACAAAGTCAATGTATGATTATGTGAGTATAATAACAACACTTAACCCTGTGTTCTATATTTGAACATGAAACGGGTAACATACCATGATCTAAATGTTTCATGTTAAAATATAGTTAAAAACCATGATAGTTTAAAAAGTTATACTGTGTTCTATATATTCTTGTAGCAGTTCTCACCTGTAGGATCGCTTCTAAGCAACTTTGGTAATAATGCATATCCTTTTCCATCTCTCTGCTTTCTACATCAAACACATAGATCAGTACTTCTACATTTCGGAAGATGTTATCTCTTTGTGATGCAAAGTAGTTTTCCATGAAGGCTTCTTGCCCTCCGCAATCCCATAGATTCAAGACCAGGTTCCCGAGGAATCTTACATGTGAATGCTCCACATCAACTGTAAATAAGTGCCATATTGTTTAATAATAGTAGACTATGCAAAATTTTCAAAATTAAAAAATATCTCAGAACTTATGTTTTGTTGAAGCTTCAGATATTATTAGTTATAGTGAGAGGAATAGGAAATGTTTTCTATAGGTTGGACTTACTTGTGGCCCCCAGTCTTCTTGTATCTCTTGCAATGTAATTGGCAAATATGATAGATCTCATACTAGTCTTACCAGACCCACTTTTCCCCATCAGGAGCACCTGAAAATCAACATTGTAAGTAGGTTAAAGATGAACTCGAACCACAATATGTCGCAATATTGAGTTTAATGTTTTACTTACTTTTTTCTTCATCTTGATGAAGTTTCAAGTGTAAAGTAAAAATGTGAATTCAAAAAGGCAGACCAGAATCTATTTTTATTTCTACACCAAGGATAGTTAGTGTCACGGTTTATAAGACTTTTTCATTTATCATTTTATTGTAATTGTGACACAAATTTGAGGCGTTTCCTAAAAGATTTATAGAAACAAGATGAGATGAGAAATCAACAAAACGCAGTTTCACTTCTTGGTCCCTGCTGATAATATTTCTGTGACAATGACATATTTTTACAGATTAGACAAAACACCTACTTTGTGTTGTCAGTGTCTCCACCACGTCAAGTCAAGGTAATGAAACAAAACAACATAGCGAAATGTGATAGAATTTTTCTTCAAAACGTGTAATTATTTATTTAAAAACCTTGTTTTTAACGCAATTTGCTGTAAAAATGCTGCAATGCAAGTAATAGAATAAATCAACAATTATCTAAAATGGCTCGGCACCGAAATGTGCGAAACAGAAGTTATTCGGACGACTACGACTATGACGATGTTTACGGACACTCCGTGGAAGAAGACAGCTGTTTATCACCGAACGACGCATCACAATGGTTGTTCGATCGTTCCCGAAACCCACAGGCAATTTCTAATTTCTTAGATAGCCATGACGACATCCAAGAAGAGACTGAGGAGGACACGTCGATGACTTCACCTCCGTCGCTACTTCGACGTGAATCCACTGATCTCCGGAGCCTCAACCTCGATGAAGATGACGAGGCTAAACTTATGTCTTGCTTGGATGAACTACGAAATGTTTTAGGAGATTCTGTTTCGGAACATATTCTCATACAATCAGTGTTAAAACATAAATTTGACTTCAACAATGCTCTAGATGATATACTTAACAGCAAGTCTAAAGATAAAAAAGAAATTGAAGCTCCTAAACCTACTCCATTGGTTGTTGTTGAACCTGCCAAGGCTCCTGTTATTTCTACTGGAAATACTCCAAAGGTTGTAGCGAAAACTCTTGAGCCTAAAAATCTTGGTATTGTCAAAGGATTCAAAGTAGAATCCAACGATGGACCCAGTAGTCGGCCTGAGACTCCAAGAGAACAGTCTCCTTGCCCTGAGAGGATAAGGGATGTCACTGAAAAACTAGTTATTAAGACAAAGGAGAACAAAGAAAGTGCATTATCTCAATACACAAAAGAAAGGTCAGCCGAAAAAGAGCATTTATACATAGTGGTCATAGGTCATGTTGATGCTGGAAAATCTACTCTAATGGGGCGCTTACTTTGTGACCTTGGGGAAGTAAGCCAGAAGACACTACATAAATATGAGCAAGAAAGTAAGAAAATAGGTAAACAAAGCTTTATGTATGCTTGGGTGTTAGATGAAACTGGAGAGGAAAGGGTTAGAGGCATCACAATGGATGTTGGGAAAGCACAGTTTGAAACAAAGACCAAAAAAGTTATCATACTAGATGCACCCGGCCATGCAGACTTCATACCAAACATGATCACAGGAGCCGGCCAAGCAGATGTAGCTTTACTAGTTGTTGATGCAACCAGAGGGGAATTCGAGTCTGGATTTGATTTTGGAGGCCAGACAAGGGAACATGCCCTCCTTGTGCGGTCCCTTGGAGTGAGCCAGTTAGCAGTGGCTGTCAACAAACTAGATACCAGTAACTGGTCTCAAGAAAGATTCAATGATATCACAAAGAAACTTAAGGTATTTTTAAAACAAGCTGGATTCAAAGAATCAGATGTCACCTATGTTCCATGTTCTGGATTAACTGGAGAAAACCTTGTTAAACCACCTACGGAGGCTGAATTGCAGAAATGGTATCAAGGCTTATGCCTCCTTGATGTGATAGACAAATTCAACGTCCCTGAAAGACCTGTGTCTAAGCCACTGCGTTTATCCATCAATGATGTCTTCAAAGGAACAGGTTCCGGATTCTGTGTAGCTGGTCGAATCGAAAATGGTATGATTAGCAAAGGAGATAAGGTCATTGTTTGTCCCACAAAAGAAGTAGCTGATGTAAGGAGTGTAAACATTAATGATATGCCAAGCAATGTTGCCTTTGCTGGAGATCAGGTAAGTGTCACTTTGTCCGGGATAGACATGCAAAATGTTGCTGTTGGCTACATTGTGAGTGATCCGATACAACAAGTACCAGTAACCACTAGATTTGAGGCTAGAATCGTGGTTTTTAATGTAAAAGTCCCAATCACCAAGGGATTCCCTGTGCTTATACACTACCAGTCTTTGGTGGAATCAGCAAACATTGTAAAACTGAAAGCTCAGCTCAACAAGACTACTGGCGAGCTAGTTAAGAAGAAGCCTCGCGTTTTGGGAAACAATTCAGTAGCTGTTGTTGAGATAGAAGTGAGTAAACCAATTTGCATTGAGAGGTATAAAGATGTGAAAGAGTTGGGGCGGGTGATGCTTCGCGTCGCGGGAGTCACCATCGCTGCAGGCCTTGTCACTGATATTATTAGCACTTGATGATCTGAGTAATTAGCGAAGATATCTTAGCACCTTGCAATCTGTTTGAACAATGATAAACAATATTAATGAGCTGATTAGGAACCAAGCTAAATTCAGGTGCTATTGTACCGCTTTGCACATCCCTGTACAATAATTGTTACGTGCTATAAATACAAAATGTTTATAAACTATGTAAGGACATTTTAATTTAATAAAAATTTATTGTTGAACATGTTTATTTTACTTAACGCCTGTTTCAAAGTCGTGTTAATGCCGGGATATAAATTGAAGCAAAGAAAAACCGCTCACTCGCAGATTTAATTTAGATAAGTTGTTTGCCGCCGACAGGCCGTGGCGTTCTACAATCAACTCTTGCAAACATTGTGTCGGCTCGCAAAATGTCTGAAGTATCCATCATGTCTTTACAGCCAGCAAACTGTGTTTTTGTTGGGGAGACTAATTTGTTTTGATTTAATTAAGTATTATAACTCGTAATGTGAGATTGTGTCTTGTTGAAGCTACTCGTATATTGACCGAAAGATGTAATATGAAAGTGTTCTTACTTTTACCTTTTCCTGATTTATATTTTTCTAACATTTTCTGACCTATTTTGCATCGGAATGCAACTCAGTGAAATTTAATTTCCTTCTCATTTCCTGGGGCTCGTAGGTTGTAGTTCGCTATTCGTCTGATCCGATTGAAATCACTTCGTTTTTGTCTGTCGTTTTGTATGATGGATTATAGCAAACTATTATATTAGGATACTTGTTCTAAACTATAATGTTGTAATAATACCATCCTACAATGTAATAGATTATTATATTAACCCGTGTATTACCGGAGTAAGAATAGTACCATACCACATCAAATCTGCCGCGAGTGTCGTCAAACGGAAGAAGGAATTTATAATAGGTATTTATTTTAGTGCTTAGGCCTAGGTATTGATGAGATACCGAATTACAAAAAAATAGCAAAGGTTACCTAAGTGGCTTTGTTAACTAGCTATTGTAGTTTAATAGTAGGTAGGTACGTTAACTCGCGAGAGTCGTCCTTTCGATTCGAAAGTTAAATAAGTATAAAGTTTTACGCACGGAATAACTTAACACTTCAGAATCAAGTTCCCTCTAACACTAAGAGATCCTCAGTTGGTTAAGATCTGTGTCCCAACGGTCACTGTACCCTGATGATTTATTCAGACCTTTTCGTAATGGTCGATAGCTCGAGTGAACATTAAGGGACCTCGTTGTAAGTCTTTCATTTAATTAATTTGAATTTGTTACCCAATAGATGGACTTGCTAACTTTGAAACTCCATGTTGCTGTGTGATGGATGCATTCTTGTCTTGTTCAAGTATAGGTACATACATAGTACAATTGTTGTTACCTATTATAAATTGGTGTTTATATTTAATAAGAACTTCAATTAAAAAAATATTTCCAAATCTTTGAGTAATAAATTTAATTGTCTCAAAGAGATGTCTCATGTTTCAAAAGGCTACTAAAACTTAACTTTTATTTTACCTTTGATAAATGGAAGCTTTATAATAAGTAGGTATATACTTAGACAGGTAAGTTAAGTACTTAACTTCTACAGACAAAGGAAATTGTTTAGTAAGCGCCCGGTATTGCGAAGAAATCCTTGTGGGATTTAATCAATCGACGGTGCTCTAGCTAGAACACAACAAAATCAAAATAGTAATGTAAGAATCAATTGACGAACCTGAAATGACAAATTCGGTAACTACCTAAAGTTCTTGATCGCTGTGGCATTATGTAAGTATTTTCAAGAAAAAAATATTTCCATTTTTATTAAGTAAATAATAAACTTTATAAATATGGAAATCGTTTTGAAGTAGGTAGAGAATTAAGTTAGTCTTAAACTTTTTTTACCAGACATTAACTAGGTACTTTATATTTTTAAAGATATTATAGATAAATCTAATTTCACCGGCCGCCTTCATTTCCTCCGACATTACGTCAATGCATTTTCGTTGAAACCCTATTTCATATTTCACATTCTGCCAAATAACTCTCGGCCTCCATTAGCTGAATGAGCTGTCCATTTATCACAGGATTCCATAAAAGCCTTATGGGCTTATCTAGCTCTAAAAGGATGGCTTAATAACCTTAGTCAGTAATGAAACCTTGTGCTCTGAGGTCTGTGTTATTCAGGTGAGTAGCAAGTTTAACAATTTTAGCAACTACGTTATCCATTTATTCAATTCTTATACCTAATTAAAATCTCTTTTTTTTGTAATAGGTATGCTATTAAAAATAAAATAAAAAATGGCGGTATATTTGATTAGGTAGGTTCATTTCTCTATATCTATCATCGTATTGTTAAAATGCACATTTACCAATTTTATGAAG
The DNA here is from genome assembly GCA_963691955.1 of Chloroclystis v-ata. Classification (NCBI taxonomy): domain Eukaryota; kingdom Metazoa; phylum Arthropoda; class Insecta; order Lepidoptera; family Geometridae; genus Chloroclystis; species Chloroclystis v-ata. The sequence goes on from OY829905.1 coordinate 14,242,433, forward strand.
TGTAGCATTAGCAGCTGCTACGTAGCACCGTCCACGTCTACGAATAATATTAGGTGTACCTATCGATTTATTTACAATATTATAGATAGAATAAACGACCTGTTAGATCGTTATGGTTTTATATAAGCATCAACGTAGCTCATTCGTAGCGTTCGCGTAGCACGTACAATACAACATATTCCTACCATTTTATAGCTTTATTTTTATTTCCATTGAACATAAAAGCTAATCATTACAGCATATTCTAAAGGGATGAAAGAAATTTATGGTAGATAAGAATCCTTTACATTCATAATAAATACACCGGGATGACAGATGTAGGTTCGTTAGACGAACGGACAGGCGACATTTTCCTGCTTTGGTTGGTCCTAATTTTAAGATTAAATGAAACTTAGGGAAAAGCGGGCTTTTCTTATTAATGGGAATGGTCAAAAGGTTCTTATTAATGGGAGTGGGAAAGTCCGGAAAATAAAATGGCCCAATAATAAGGCTCGTGTTCAACTGAATAACTGAACATGAAATCGTATTATCGAAAATAATATTCGTAAATATCTTTTACTACTTTATATTAAACTTATGCACAGCATTGGAGCACAATACAAGTTCATATTATAGGTAATGTCAATTATCAACATTCTAGGTTTCTAAAATCCAATCATCATCATTAGTTCAGCCATCTGACGTCCACTGCTGGACACGTGCCTTCCTAAATAATTTCCAGGTATTAGGTCCGGTCGGATGCAGCCAGCATTCACCGTGAACTGGCAGCTTTGACAAGATCATCTGTCCATCGAATAATTTACAATCAGTTTTACTAAATTTCGGATAATGGCCTACCTATGTCCTACTCCTACTATAAGAAGCCCGCATGAGCAACAGTGCAATGCGGCAGTGGTTTAATCAATCCCGTCCAGTAACGGGAATTTGCATTTTAACCCTTTTTAAGGCAGAGGGAATATTTTTCCCACCATATATTTTCGAAATTTTCGAGAAACGAAACGTGAAATCGTTTACTTTATCTATGGAAATATAATTGATGATAGTTTTTGACATTATTTATCTATGACAATTGAAAACCTGTCATTTTTTTTTGTCAGTGGCGGGTAGAAGATTGTAAATGAGTGAATTTCGGCACCTGTTGTTAAATATTTAAACATCTTCAAAATTAGCAACTTTTACAAGGTAAGTTTTTCTAACTTTTATTATCTAATATGTAATATACTAGAATTCAGACAAATTTTGGATTTTGGACCTGTGATTTTTTTTTATACGCTTCTTTTGTGGTGGTAAATATATTCCCGCTGCCCGTGTGGGTTATTTTTGTTTGCGATACTAATATTTCCTTTGCCTGTGGTGTGAGCAATGTTATGCATGTTTTCTTTTTTGCTTATTACAGAATATTACGGAAATGAGATAGATAAAGAATTGGAAGCGATATTTGATTACCCCGATGATCCCAATGTGTCGAATGACGATTTAGAATCGGATGAAGACGAGGTTTCGTACAGTACTGCAAAACTTCAAAGAATTTTAGAAAGTTATGACGATCCTAATGTCAGGGGGCTTATGCCACCGTCACCTAATCCATCTAATAGCCCAACACCCTCCGTATCAAAGCTCGAAGTTCAGCCCCGCAGTTCACCTGAAGATATTCCACTAAGCCTACTAAGTAGTATACTAAGTACTGAGATATAGTATAGCCACGCGGGCAGAGGGAAGATTTTTACCACCATGTTTTTTTTAACTTTTTGAATTTTTTTTTGTTATTTTGTGAAAAGCAATAAAAAACAATTCTAAAACTATAAAAAGTTTTTTTGTAACCCCCCTAGATGCCTTATAAAGGGTTAAACCACTTGTATCGAGTCGAGTAGGTACACACTCAATAAACTTGTAGTTAGAATTTATAGGGGCAATAGCTTTACACCTGTCCGCGGCTTCGCTTGCATTATTAGGCAGATCTGTGGCTCAGCGGAGGAAAATTTTCCGGCAGTTTATAATTATTATACAAATAATAAAATCAGGCAATAAAAATACTCATTATCTATAATTTAAAAATGAGAGACAATTAGGTAAATGAATTGGCGGTAACATTAGATGTGTTTTGGACTAAAATAAAAGAAAATACTGTGGGTTTTCCAAATCCGAATTTTCTGGAATATTCACATTTCCCTCAGCTTTGTAATTTCCATCCGGGCGGGACCCGTGTATGATGGAGCCCTGATTACGAATATCCGGAGTAATTCGGTGGTACTTGTTTTGGGCCCATTTCCGGTCCTCACGCCCTTTTGCACCCCTCTGTGTACTAAATGTGATGATGTCAGCATAGCATCGTATTTCTCAATCAAAAAAAAATGTTTATTTCGTTTATTCTTCGACATTTTTTTTTGTCATTAGGGGTAAATCATTGGGAACTATCCCATAGGGGAAAATAAATGCTTTTCGCATGACAATCAAATAATATACAATCAAATAATATATTTGATTGATTGTCTGAATAATAATATTTAATAATATTTTCTAAACAAGAACAAAATTAAGCTCAAATAGTTTATGCTGAAATAGAGACCAATTAAATTTAAAATTTTGGTCTGTAGAGGAGACTCTGGTGACCAGTATCACAGGTTCAAGACTTATCACTGGCACCAGTCTCTCACAAACAGATAATTAAATTATCTGGTATTTAAGTTTTAGCTTTAATTTATGTTTGTGAGAGAAAATAAATATCTTTTTTTTATATTTTATATTTGATTGTCATTAAATTAATATTGTTAAAACTACAATAATATTTAACCGTCATCACGATCATCACCGAAACTCATATTACCTAACATCCCACTACCTGGGCACTCAATAAATATCTTTGGGTATTTGGTATAATCACCACGTTTACCGGGTTGGTGATCGTAGTAAGTTGGTATGAAACTTTGTATCTTTGAAACTTGGTATCTAGTATAAAGTACCTACATATTATCTGAATCTAACCGATCGAGATTTCCGCAGATATCTACAAAAATTGGCAAATAAAAAAGCAATTGGCGCTGAACGCATCAATCTGCAAAGAACAGCGATGTGTTTCAATTCGCAGCTGACACCAGCAATACATTTACGGCTTCTGGATTTCGAGGTTAATGTTGACCTTTTAAGTAATTTTATAAACTGTTATAAAAATGTTTTCAGTACTTGCTCGCAGAGATACTGTAGTGCTTTAAAACGATTTTTAAATTCAGTCATAGTTATCAACCTGAGTTGAACCTGAGTTACCTCCTATTGACCGATACATTATCCAACCTATTACAGCACTATCTATCAGTGAAGTAATATCCATTTACTTCCGCTGCCCACGCGCATAAACTAGCTCACTAATGCGCCAAATAAAACAAATATTCATTTCAAAATACGTTAAGTGGTTTTGCTTCTAGCAGAATGTATTTAAGATATCTCTGTCATAACTAATTAAGTTATAGCACGGTGCTAAGAGATTGGGTTAAATTAAACTTACTTGTGATTTGTTAGGTGAAGTCGAAAATGACTTGCTAGACTAGGAGAATAAATCTATCAGTGTTTAAGTTATTTGCCTGATGATTCGTAGTTTTCCTTTATCTTTTATTATGTCTCAGGACACTATCTAATGAAATTTCACGTCAAAATAGTTTAAGCTTGAAAGTGATAATATATAGGATGGCAGTCAGTCAGTATGTTGAGTTAATAGCATGACAACGAATTTATAACTTAATCATTTTAAAAAATGATGCACCTCACAGAAAAGCAATATTACGAAGGGCATATAAAAAGATTTCACTGAAAAGGCTCTGCAAGGAATATAATTTTTTTTTTTATAGATGCTATAAAAGAAATATTGTTATGCATTATGTATGACTTTATATTGTAATGCCCTTCCTGGGCTCATGTTGATAAGTACTGTATTATATTTTGTAAGACCTTTGTACACATGAAAACAATAATTATTTTGACTTTTGGAAGCCATTAAGCATTGCGATAGAGTTCCGAAGTATTCACAAATAAAATGATCCAATTAAGCTGCGATTTTCAACAGCTTGAAATGATAAAATATTGAATAAAAACGATCGTTGCGTCCATACGTAAGAAAAGGGTACCAAAATGTTACTAATACGTTATTCTTTAATTTATAGGTAAAGATCTAAGGCTCAAAATTAATCTCTAAATAAAAGTAAAATCTTAAAGGGTCCAGCGGAGTTTAAACACACGACCTTCGGAATTAAAGTAGAGTGTGCTCCTACTTACCTACCCAATACAGCTCTATATCAAACATTTTAGCAGATTCCGGAAATGGTGAATATAATTTACAAATAAGTATTATTTGTGGCGACATTGGGCTATTTCAGGGATGCAATAAAAATATTCATAGTGGTCGGCGGCGCGCGGTAGAGTTCGTAACAAACAATTTTACGACGCAGCAATTTTGTACAACTTGTACTTGTATCATCACTTGTTTTATGTCCTGTCTATGTTAACTAACACTCGGCCACCGCAATGGGGCTTTCGAACTTATCGATATTATAACACTTTAATACATAGAATAACTAAAATGTATAGAAAGATTAAATAGAGACTGAATAACGTCTATAAAGAGTTAGATTCATTTTTTGTTTTTAGATTTTAATTTACTTTGTTATAGATCTTTCTGTGACCTACACTGACTAAGTATATTTTTTTGTGCTTCAAACGATGAAAAAGGCCTTGTGTGAATTCCTAAATTTCGATGCGTTTTATCTTTTTGCTGGTAACAATTTCTCATTAATTATTTGATATTTTTGTACATTGAAATGATTATAATAATTCTATGTAGTAGGTATTCGATATTAACAGAAGGTAGGTAATATTATGTATCATCTTATTTTCTATACTATACGGAGTTATATCCTCATTTGTTATTCCTTTGTGTATCGGCATTAAAAGTTTTGCCATAGCAAGTGTTACCCCTCTCAAACCCTGAATGTTTGCCCGAGCGAAATTGAAAAACTTATCCCTCTACAAACTTGCGGCAAGGTGTTTTTCAATATTGCCGGATTCCGATTTTTCCCTAAACCGCTTTGTAAATAAAATTTTGTTATTCAAAGGATTAATAGATTTTGTAGCTTTGCTTTGGTGCGTTTTTAGATGGAATTTACTGGTAATATATTTTATTGTTACTTAGTCTAGTAGGTAACTATAATATTTAACGTGCCGTTCTGCATTCAGGATGGGGAAGGATAATTTAATAAAATCGGCGCCATAGCATTGTTTTTGTCGACGACATCACTCCGTAAATTAAACACCTTTTGGAACTGCTCAACTTTAAAAATCTACAACGACCATCCGTTTAACCTGTAAAAAATAAAAAGCTAATCGATGTCCGAATATTTCATAAACAATACGATTCATCTGATTCCGAAGCGGCTTATAAAAACGTCTGCGTGCAAACATGTACTGGTAAAGTGAATGAGCTGATTTCGACCACTTTTTGGGACCAAACCAATAGTTTATTTTTTTGGAAAACCTGTTTCGGTGTACAGAAAGGCACTTACTGCAACTTTAAAAACGGGACCGAGCATTGCGATGCGTTCGGTTCATAATAATTACGCTTTGTGTAAGGGCGGAATAAACATCATCAGTGCATTCCCAATTTTTTGTTTATTTTTTTATCAAAGTTGCATGATGCCATTAATGAGGACATGAAATCGTTTAGGTACCTAAGTAGGTATATCTCGTGCGACGTGCACTCAATACCTTCACACTAAATTAATTCTCATTAAATACAAGTCGTCGCTCTGTTTACGGCAAAACAGAGCGACGACTTGTGTTTTTGAAAGAAGTTAGGTACACTTTCTCATTTATAAACGTAGATATGGATTTCAATGGAAGCGTGTGTCATGGGCACTGATAGTGTTAAAAGTTTTATTCATATGAAAAAAGAAATAAGCTGTAAACTTTCATCTTGCCAGATAACTGTTACTTCTGGCATAACTAACTGTTTTCTATTCTACGTAGGTACCTACTTAATCTGTTTATCAATTCACATTAATATCTAGTTTAATAAAACTAAATCACGTGATTTATTGATTCCAGACTCTTAGTGATGGGAATTATAATCATTTTAATCTAAACAGTTCATAATTAATAACTATTTAAGTTAAGCCCTATTAAACGGATTTCCGACTGAGCTTAGACTTAACCGGGCATTATGAAATCCAAACTAATTATCTACTGTAATTTCATTTACAACCAATATACTATTTTATCATCATAACAACCAAGAGTCTCGACTTTGATTTTCAAGGCTAATGTTTGACATTAACCATAGACCTCTCTAAAAAAGGTGCAAAACTTTTTTATGTATGTGTGTGTGCAAATAAATGAATATTTCATGAACTTTAACCCTACCAGCTGTGCCCTAAGGTGGATGCAGCGAATGCGTGGGCTCGGCAAGTCAGTTCCGCTAATGAAACAATGGACTCATCCACGTCCGTATCCTGATATCGGATCTGTGTGGGTGCACTTACAGTTAAGAGCTTTAACACATTCGGCAACTGTTGCCGCCACTTTAAACTACAAAAAAAATAAAAAAAATTATTTGGAATATATTACATGGTGTACAGGTATAACAGGGAACGATAATACCCGCAGTAGTTTAAAAAACTGTGTCGCGAGTATTAACGCCCACCTCCGGATGAAGGTAGAGTTCCAAATTATCGATAAACTAACAATGGTTATTTAAGGTTAATTTACCTATGTGATTTTGTAGTTAGTGTTTTTAGCGAAGGTCACAAAATACTTAGGTTTTTATATCTGTGAAAGATTGGCAACGATATATCACACACCACGTCGAATATCCACATACAATTATCTGAATAAACTTAAGAATATACTACGAATATTTGGCGCATATAATTATGACCAATATAATATATAACCGCATATAATCCAAGCGATTGAAAGAATTAAAAAATATCATAAATGTATGTAAGTATAGTAAAACCATTCTAAAAATGAACTCCCCTCCACAAAACCGTGATGATTTCAAAGTGTGAGAAGAAATACAGAAAAACAGAATACACAGAAAAAAAAAATTCAGAATTCGGTAGAGGGGCGTTCATTTTAGAAATGGTTTTACTATACCTAGATACCTATAACTACTTCTACAGAGGTCGTGTAACCTACGTGAGAAAATACAGAAAACTACGCGATTTCGTCGTTATTATTGTATTGCATTACCACTTAAGGGTTTTACAAATTCACAAGTCTTCTTACCTTTTAAGGAAGGTCATAAGAGTGATGCTCCACCTTAAGTCCATCGTGGGCGTGGTTGATAGGAACTAACCTTTCACTTCCCACTCAAGGGTTAATGTTCGTATTTATTGTGTAATTGCCATTTCGTGATTAGAACTTTTTATTGCAACAGCTACTATTTAGTTGTTAGTTACAATGTTATAAAGTTAAACGCTTGATAGCTTTTTAGATATCAGCTAAATGTTAATTCGTCAGTGGTGAAAGTAAAAAGTGTGCAAAAAATGGAGGTCTTCTTTGAAGTTTTTACAAGGTATATAAGTAAGTTTTAGCTGGTCTAAAGGTTTAAAGTTATAAAAGGAAAAAATAATTTATGGTGTGTGTATAATTATGAACACATGAGAGCAAGAAAAAACCCGCCCCCAAAATACCTCTATATTAGACTTTATAAGTTATTATTTTGATAAGATAGCAGTAATTGTTTTGCCATCTAGGTTTTCTAGAAATCGAGTTTTTACTGCCATTATGGATTCAATCATCGCCGTCTTAAGGTCATAGCATCACAATTATGTAGATTTTCAGCAGGTCAACGTTGATGCGTTTATTAGAACTGGACCAAATTATAAATAGGACCACAAGTTCAGCACAATCATACAAAAACAAAAACGTCGACTGTAGAACCTCCTTTTTTTCGACAAAAATACTATAATAAGGATCCTAAAAATAAGGTTACCATTACTTACAGCTCATTACTTTTCCTCTGCAGAATTTCCTTCAACATAGCAACGGGTGTAAAGTTATATTTATCGTGTAATATAGAATACTGCAGTGTACCTAGAGTTTACGAAGCGTCTCCGCGCCACGGCTGAAGACCTGCTTCCGTAATAATGGCCAGGATGTGCAGAACGGCGTCTTGTGCCGGAATTATCGCTGGCACTTCGCTCAAAGCGGTAGAAAGCCTGAGCATCAAAATGTAGAAAGAGTTAATAATTGGTTACAAATATTACAGATACAGATCAGGTATTTAATAGTTAAAAGTATAAGATGAATAGACTAACAATATTAACATGATAATAAAATAAACATTTTAGAAAAAACCATCCTCTTTCAACCCTTTTTCTGCATGTAGGGTTTTCATTAAACAACTATTACCTATCAATTAACAAATTATTGAATTAATTATTATTTTGTTCTACATATACCTATAGGTATCGCATTATGAGCTGGATTAAAATTATCACGATCGTTGTATTACAGGGTTCATATGGGTAGGTATACATATATTTTTTGACTTGTGAACCTCCCATTTTGAAGTTGGTTTACAAAATACCTTAACTCTTATAATAATAAAGTATTATAAAAGGACTGCAGACTTAAATAGACCTCATTCAATTCGTGAGGGTTACACCAAAGTCAACGGTCAAAAACCTGCACTTTGATGATTAGTTGGTTAAGTCCTGATAAGATCTAGGCCTCAATATTTCATGAATTAAATATGGTGTTGGCAAAAAGAGCTCGCAAATATTTGCTTTAATAACTCAAACTTGATTTTATCATAATATATGATATCATGAATATTACTTTGTGATTTCATTAATTTTAAAGAACCACATTAGAGACAGGATTTTAGAGATTGGACAATTAAACGAAATTAGAAGTTAAAAAAAAATCCTCTAGATATTTAAAATATTTGAGCATCGATTATTAAAAAATATTGTTTAACATTTTTATTTTAATAAAATGATTATCTTTGCTGTATGTATACGAGTGCAAACTTATTGATCTTCTTACCTCACAATTAAACTTACATTAAATTTTACAATACTGTACCACGATAATTAATTTAGATTGTCTGGAGACGCGCCCTCTCTAAGCCTTCGATTTGAACTTCGAATATTACGAGGTTCCTTAAAGGGGGTGATCTTTGGGATGTTGGAGGTTGTTTGGAAGGAAGGATATGGGACAGCGCACCTACCTTGCTGTTCTTTCTTAATCTTCTGGTGGTCTGAAGACTCCAACTCCCATCAACCTGGCGTACTCTCATTCGAAACGGTGATGTATTTTTCTGCGGACACCGAACACACTCGCGAAGCGTTTATGGTTTATTTTATTGGTTTACAGCGGGATAAGCGGGATGATTAGCGGGTTTTTCAGCGGGCGCGGGAAGCAACGTGCATTTGTCTTCGAGACGTAACGGCGTCTCGTCTAGCTGTCAGTTAGGGTTTTTGACAGCTCCTTCTTCTTGTTTCTTGTGCGCTTAAGGTATTTAGGTAAGGAAAGGAATTTGTAGGAACCATGTCTTTTGGCGTAACCATTTCCTCCCCCCCTTGATGTGTCAAGATCAAGACACTACCATAAGAGAAGTTATAAATAATCTAAGCGGATAAGCGGGAATAGAGATTGGGATGAGCCCAATGTCTGTATAAAGATAACTCACAATGAGTAAGCGAATAATAGAAAAAGCGATAAAGGCGGGGCTATAAACTGCGGTAATTATGAACTGCGGTGTATTATAAACTGCGGTGTATTATAAACTGCGGTGTATTATAAAGGATAAACTTAAGATATAACTGCGGTATATGTATTGACAAATTTTATAAATGTTTTACTTTACTGACGCGGTAGCGGGCAAATGCGGACAGCTGGACGAAGCAATATAGATCCGTTCGCGGTTCTTATAGTACATGTGCGGATTACTCCGTCCTTAGATGGATGTATCTTTTCTACTATAGCTAGAGGCCAAGCTAAACTGGGTACGTTATCTTCTATAATGACAGCTATAGTTCCAGGAGCGATAGGCGCGGAAACTGTGTTCCATTTTTGTCTAACTTGCAATCCATGTAGATATTCCATCCTCCATCTCTGCCAGAACGACTGAACTAACTTGTCTAGTAGCGAATGCCTTTGAAGAAGACTTATATTTTCAGCTTCTACGCCAGGCGCGGGTAATGAAAACAGCGGTGCGGTATGTAAAAAATGACTAGGCGTTAGAGCAGAAGGCTCTGCGGGATCTGAACTTAGTACTGTTAGCGGGCGTGAATTAAGTAAGCATTCTACTTGTGCGAGTACAGTACAGAGCTCTTCGTAAGAAAGAAGCTGCTGCCCTATGACTCGGTATAAATGTGTTTTGATTATCTTAATCATGCTTTCCCAAGCTCCTCCCTTGTGCGGTGATCTTGGAGTAATAAAATGCCAAGTTATACGGCTTTCAGTCAATTCTTGTTTAAAGTTTTCATCATTTAAAAACTTATACAAATCGCGTAGATACGCATTGGCGCCTTTAAAGTTCGTGGCGTTGTCTGAGTACATGAATTGGACTGGACCGCGGCGGGCAAGAAAGCGCTTGAGTGCTGCTATAAAGCTGGGTGTACTCAAGTCGGTTGTGACCTCAATATGAACAGCCCTAGTGGTCAAGCATGTGAACAGGCATATGTAGGCCTTTTCAGCATGAACTCCACGCCGGCGTATTGGTGTGTATGCAATCGGACCTGCATAGTCACAACCGGTCTGCGCGAATGCTTTGACAGATTGGCGAGCGCGGCATTCGGGCAGGTCTGCCATTAGCGGGTAAGTTGGACGCGGATTTAACTTAAAGCAATTATTGCACGAGTGGACTCTTTGTCTCACAAGGCTGCGGGCGGATAAAATCCAAAACCTTTGTCGTAGGAGCGACATCAATAATTCTGGACCTGCGTGTAGGTATTTTAGATGATAATAATCGATCAGCAAGTTGACCACATGGTCACTGCGCGGTAGAATAAATGGGTGAATTTGAGTATAAGCTAGCCCCGAATTTGCTAGACGACCACCTACGCGAATTAATCCTTTATCGTCTATAAACGGTCTAAGCTTGTTTATAGCATGAGAGCATGTCTCACCCTTAGTTATGCTATTAAATTCTTCAGCAAAATATTTCCTTTGTACAGCGAGTATTAATTTATTCTCAGCGAACTGAAGCTGTTCTGTTGTAACTGCGGTTGTCTTCCTACGCTGCAATAATTTAGCAAACGTAAAGACATATACAAGCGTTCGCGTTAGTTTAGTCCATGATGAAATACGTAACGCGAGATTATAAATTACACATTCTGTTGAACAAACTGTAGCGTGCGACAATATCTTTTGTTCAGGCATTTCCTCTGCAGGCTGACCGTCAAGAGGACGGAGAGGCCATTGACATGGATCGAGCGTGATCCAAGGAGGTCCGTGCATCCACAATGGATGTGAAATTAATTTCTGCGGCGTGAGACCACGTGATAAGCAATCTGCAGGATTTTCTGTGCCAGAGACATGATAAAAACGCTCAGGTGGAATGTTCTCAGTCACCTGAACTACGCGGTTGGCAACAAACACTTGCCATCTATGCGGTGAGCTTTTAATCCAATATAATGCGACTTTGGAGTCGGAAAATGCATAAACTTGAATTGGTATGTGACCTTTGTAATTGTCGAGTACCATGCGTAATAGCCTTGACATAAGGACTATTCCACATAGCTCCAGTCGGGCGATTGTGACTGGCTTTGAGGGGGCTACCTTGGACTTAGCACAAACCAAGCGGACTGTATTACCATTGTCAGAGCCGACATGCAGGTATATTACAGCGCCGAAGGCGTCCGCGCTTGCGTCTGAGAATGCGACTAGAGTAACAACGCGACCTGGGAAAACACCCAGATGGCGCGTCACACGCACTTTATTTAGCGCCGGTAGCTCACTACAAAATTGTCTCCACATTTTAATAATGTGTTGCGGGGGAGTCTCGTCCCAATCCAAATTTAATTTCCAAAGCTCTTTAATGAGTAGCTTAGCGAATAAAACTGTGGGGGCTACGAATCCCATAATGTCCCAAAGTTTTGCGGTTGTTGATAGGATGGAACGCTTAGTGCATTTCTCATCCGCGGGAGCGTTAATTCTGAAATAGAATGCGTCATCGTCTGTAGACCAGTGAAGACCTAATATCTTGTGCTGAACTGTTTTGTCAAATTCAACCTCAGTGTGTAGCTTATGCGTAGAAGGAATACTTTCTAACACATGCTGCGAGCTGCTATTCCACTTCACAAGTTCCCATTGCGCGCCCTTAAATAACGCTATCAGTTGACGCGCAGCGTCGGCGGCTTCCGCTTCGCTATTTACTGAGAATACTATATCGTCCATATAGCACGACGTATTAGCGATATCTCTAGCGAGCGGGTACCTTGAACCGTCATCGATGACTAGTTGTCTGACCGTGCGCATTGCATGGAATACAGACGAAGCTAGTCCGAAACATACGCGGTCAAAGTGATAGAGGGTCAGTGGGTCTTGAGGGTTAAATCTGTACAGTATACACTGGTAGCGGCGATCACATTCCCGAACGGCAATCTGAAGAAACTGCTGACGGCAGTCGGCAGTCATAGCGACAGCGAATAAGCGAAAATTCAGAAGAATTTTAAATAGATCACCTTGTAAGTTCGGTCCGTGATGTAATATATTATTTAAAGAAACTCCTGAACTAGTTTTGCAACTGGCATCCAGGACTACGCGGAGACGGGTCGACGTCTTGTCCTCACGAATAATTCCGTGGTGCGGGATAACGTATATGTTTGATGAGTCATGAGATAGATCTGGAGGCGCGGGTGAAATATATTGTTTATCCAGATATTCTCTGATGACGTCATCATAAGCGGTTCTTAGGCTTGAAGAAGCTTCCAACTTCCTTTCTAGACACAGAAAGCGTCTGCGTGCGGTTTCATAAGATTTGCCTAAAGAAAATACATCCTTGTTGAACGGTAGGCCTACAGTATATCTACCGTTAACTGGATCGCGGGTTGTAGTATTTATGTAAAAATCCTCACATTGAATTTATGTAAAAATCCTCACATTCTATGTCAGCGGAACATAGGATGCTCGGTGCGGAAGCGCCTGGTAGCTCATCAAGCTCCCAGAATTTTTGAACGAGATCATGTATATTTTTTACACCTTGCTCCTGCACTAGGCAGCAAGTCGAAACATCTCGGGAAAATAGTGTAGGTACGGAACCCATTAAAACATATCCCAATACCGTACGTAATGTCTGCGGTGTACGAGTAAAGTCAGGTGTAATGTCTAGTGGCAATAATAAATGCGTGAACAGCGGCGCACCTATAAGTATATCTATTTTTTTTACTTGTTTCTTGTGCGCTTAAGGTATTTAGGTAAGGAAAGGAATTTGTAGGAACCATGTCTTTTGGCGTAACCATTGTCAAAAATGTAATTCTTCAAAATATAGAATACAGAATATTTATTGCATACCAGTTGTTTACAAGGTAAAATTTATTTATTCATTTAAAATTCTAGGTAAAATACATAGTTTCCTAATAAAATACATTTTCTAATCGGACGGTTGACAACTAACGCGCGTTCAATATCGTGCCGGCACCTCATTTCATTTTATTTCTTTTGCAAATAATACTGAGTTTGTTCCTTCTACTTAGGAACAAAGTCGTAAGTAAGCATGCAATTCCATTACTGGTTCTCCGTTGCATCAAACTAAGTCGATGTTCTGATTCAAAGAGTTCTGAAAACTGTGCTTGTTATTTTGTTTTATCAAAATTGGAAGTGATAAATGCAATATTCACCTGCTGAGTCGTACGAAACCAAAAGTAATGGTTGTATTTCATCCCAAAACTACGACGCTTAGTGGTGTTTTCTTGTCTCAAAGTAGTAAAAGTAAGTGAGTAAGCAGGTAGGTAAGTATTTATTTATAGAAGTCGAACATGTAACTACCCTAACAGACTGGTAGTGTTACTTTCGCATGTTTCGACGTTTTAAGGCTAAAAGTAATTTCAATATCTATAAAGCACACACATCGAGCTTAATAATGAGTGAAAACCAGAGAACTTTCAAATAAAATGAACAAAAGCTTTTAAAAGCTTTATTGATTGAGTTAAAATAAAGCTTGGGTCATGTGGTTTAACCGCAATAAGAGCTGGTAACACGACACTGAGCGAACCCGCATTTGGGTCTACAGTGGCGTATAGACTACTCTATAGAGGCGTATAACGACACATACGGGCCTCTGGGTCGGCGAGGGCGGATTATTGCCCGCAATTCTACGGCAAAGCTCAGGACTGTTGTGAAAATGATCATCATGGTTTATCGGCTACTTCATTCGATCTACCGTGAAATACCTTCGATCTCCCGCGAAATTCCTATAATGATTTATAGATACCTGCGTAAAAGTCTGTTTATGTTTTTGTTATTTCAATTTAGTATTATTATAAGGACATGAATAAAGGAGATTTTTACAGAAAGAAGCCTAAACGAAGAGTGCAATGCCAAGAACTCTCCCTACTAACAGTTGCCAACGGGTATTGTTACTATTATATTTATTGGTAAGTAATGTATAGGTACGATTTTTTCGTCCAAAACTAGGGTTGTTATTTACACACATATTCATTTACAGGGAATTCACAGGCATTCGGTCTCTTTAATCTTCTTTGTTTTGATTTCGCTTTGTCTTTCCATTTTGCAAACTTGTCACGTAATCAAATTAGATACCACCATTCATTCGCTATTTACAGCCAATTTTGATCAAGGTTATTCATGAGTAGGTACGAACATCAGAATTGTAATGCAAATTCCATACGAATTTGGGGACATCCATATTGGATGACACTTGTCTCATTAACACCCTATATTCAGCGTTGTTTTGCATTTTGTTTTGGGAAAGCCACCATGATAAAACACGAATGGGAAATGAAAAAGGAAGAATGATTCAATAAATTATCTAGCCATTCTGGTTTCAATCATATCATGTACTGTAATAATCATACCAATAAAATGAATCTTGAGTCTTTAATCGTCATTGTAAGGATTTTAAATATGGTATCTACGTTATTCGGTCAGGATATTCAGGTGATGATGAGATGTCTCTTGTTATCGAAGATCATCATAAATCGATTAAATAGGAAACTACCTAACAAACTCCATAAAAACATTTTTGAAAGCTCACCAACGTAAGTGTTTTATTTCCTTCGAATGTAGGTTGTGGGTATAGTTTTAAGCAGTTTTCTAATTAAGTCCTATTTTCATATAAACATTATGAAGTAGGTAGGTATAAGTAAATAAAAGTAACGGAATCATTATGATCTCACCGGCTTACCCGTATCGAATTTTACGATCATTTCAATTATGTTATTGGGACAATAAATTATGTCCGAACAAAAATATTAATATTCACAAGAAAAATTAAAAATTAAAAACAGTTTAGCAATTAATGCGTCTGTGGTAATCAAAGGTGGCGCATGAGTTGACTAATTTATGAGGCGCTCTGAGATATATCACTGAATGAGTTACGTTCAAATTACCAGCTTCTGACTGAATGTATAATAACGTAATTTGTGAAAGAGATTATGCTAATTTATTGGCGTTTTTATTGACGCCGGCGCTACAACTCCGCCGCACGCAAATTTATAAGCATTAGTAGATACTTATGTTCAACACACAATACTACGGGACTTGATGGTTTGGAACGACACCTCGTCCATAAAATATAATATATTTTATAAATACTTTAAAATAAATACTTTAAAATAAATAAAAATGTACCAAGATTTCCCAAAAATTCATTCAGAATAATAAGGTCCTTCTTAGTTACCAGCTCCTGATTCAAATATACGTTTACTTACTCTAAAAGCTATAGTCAACTTCATTATCTTAAATTATAATGACACAATAATCCGTGTATCAAAACCAATATAAAATCGTCAAGATATTGACCCACCCATAAGGTCACCGTTATACAAACTTTATATGTTAATAAGTTGTCGCAAGATAGCAATAAAATATAATAATTTAGATACTACGACTTTCGTATGACAATAGTGAGGAAATGTGTAAAAAGTGACCATTGTCTGATAGAGGAAACATATAAAAAGCCGACTTAGCGTGTCAATGTTCTTGTAAGCATTCGACCCACATTGTA
The DNA here is from genome assembly GCA_963691955.1 of Chloroclystis v-ata. NCBI lineage: Eukaryota > Metazoa > Arthropoda > Insecta > Lepidoptera > Geometridae > Chloroclystis > Chloroclystis v-ata. Next base: position 14,258,616 of record OY829905.1, read on the forward strand.
AAAGCTTTTTGAATGCATAGGTGTCTTGAAATACCGTAAAACGAATAGGTAGCGTTCACTGTCAACTACATAACATAAACTTTGTGCCATAGAGTTATTGAGCTTCTGTATTTTATTTCTGAAATGGCCATTTGAGGCTATACCGTAATGTTGTAGATTGCTTGGATGTTTCCCTTACCAACCCAAAGAAGCTGATTAATTAAAATAAGCTCGTGAAAACTAGGGCCTGGCATTATGACCCCTGCCGTTTCAAACTTGGATGACGAAACATAATAATTAATGTATATACCTAAGTACCGATACAATTAAAAATAACTTATGCAAATCGAGAAGGTTTATTATTATCAAATAAGACAGTAGTAAAAGATAATATCTTGACGAAGTGAAAAAGTGTTTTTTTATCAAAGTTCATCGACTGTCTATGTTTGGTCCATGAATTGACGGTTGAATTTGACTAACAAATTTTGGGGAAATCCTTAAGGCGTAGATATGCGTGAATTTGGTAAATTTGGGTTCAGCAGAAACCATTTATTTCCTTGTTCTTTAACGGAATTGCTTTGAAAAAATTACACAATAATCTATGCCATATAAGGCATCATCTCCTGAGGCCGAAATTTTATTTTTTTTATTTTAAGTACCTGAAATAATAGTGTAAAATACCGTCTACTTTTTCAGCAAGAACCGTTTAATTCCTAATCTATTAATCATAAGATTTTTTAATTTTCATCACCATATAGATTAAAAGAATACCAATCATCTCCTGAGCTTACTTTTTCGAAAAAAAATCTCAGCGATTTTTAACGAATTTTTTACGTAAAACGACACACGCAATGCGCGATCTTCCCCTTCGCGGGCCCTTCAATTCAGTGCGGGGCGAGACGTTGTGCTGAACGGACCTATGACAATTTTCTCCGTGCCCTGTACTAACTAATAATATTCTGTGGCGGAACCAATTTTATAAGTAATTTGTCATTTATAACTAGCTGCCCCCGCGCGACTTCTGCTCGCCGTATACTTTTATTTGCAACTATGTATATCCATACTAAATTTCATCCAAATCAAATTTTCTTGCGTAAGCATTATTACCTTTTCCTGCGGAAGCATGTATTTTTCCGCGGTAGAAAGTCTCGCGCAATATACTTTTATTTGCAACTATCTCAATACTAAATTTTATCCAAATCGAATTTTTCCGCGTAAGCATTATTATCTTTTCCCGCGGAAGCATGTATTTTTCCGCGGTAGAAAGTCTCTCGCCATATACTTTTATTTGCAACTATCTCAATACTAAATTTCATCCAAATCGAATTTTCCCGCGTAAGCATATATTTTCCCGCGGAAGCATGTATTTATCCGCGGTAAATAGTCTTTCGCCATATACATTTATTTGCAACTATCTCCATACTAAATTTCATCTAAATCAAATTTTCCCGCGGAAACATGTATTTTTCCGCGGTAAAAAGTATGTTCTTTCTCAGGGTCTAAGGATTGTATGTGCCAAATTTCATCAAAATCGGTTGAGAGGTGCGTGAAAGCGTAACAGACAGACAGACAGACAGAGTTACTTTCGCATTTCAATTTTGTATATAATTATTTGACGTGTAAAAATTTGACGCATTGCTTCAGATTACAATAATAGTGTCTATTGTATGCACAGATCACCCAAACTAGATACCGCATTAGAATACTTTTGTTCCGATTCAAAAATATAAAATAAATGAATCAGCTTAAGTCTTAAAAAACAGTACATTAACTAACAGTATTGTTCCCTATAACAATGATATAGCTTAAAATTTAAAATCTTGGTCTGTGTAAATCGAAAGCGAATCCACTGTAACCTCGCAACACAGGCTCTATAGAGACCTAGTGCAAGGGACAGAGCTCGGCTTCGATACCATTTACTAAATAACTCATAATTTATAATCTAAATCTAACAAATTAGCTATGTAGGTATCGAATGTATTTATGTAAACTTAAAAGTGAAATAAATTATTTTTTATTATTTATTAAAAAAAACGCACCTAAATTGGAGGAAGATGAAAGCCGTGTTTCGAGGCGGGGCTTTACATAATGGTTGATTTAACCATTATGTTTGGCGCGCGGTCGTCGCTTGTCATGCGGTATCTAGTGGGGTTTATCTATGATTGTAGGCTACACAACTAATTCTGGTTAGCGCTGCGCGTAATATTTTCGATACGCCAGCGCCACGCGGGGCACGCGGTCGCTGTTGTCAACTGTCGTAGTCGTTTCAGCCGCGATTTTCACTGCATACTCGCTCTTAAGCATTAAGATAGTTTTTATCGAGTTCTAAAATCTTCCTACATAGTAATTTGGCTATTAATGAGATCAGATACATCTAAATCACTATTACTTATTCATTTATTATTAAGACGATGCCCCGTAGGTATTTGTGAAGTAGCTGTACTAAAGTGAGGCCTAAATAAAAATAAATAAAGTTTGCAGTAGGTTTTAAATTAATGATTGGCTTTATGTTTTTAGTTAAGTTTTTGTATGGGAACCTAAATAGGGGTGATAATGGTCCACATTTTACCCAAAGTCAACGTAAATCTTCGAAGCCTAAAATATACACATGACTATTAATAAGGTTTTAATAGAGTCTTCTATAGCAATATACAGGGTGTTGACTAAATGTGTCATAGAGTGAGTGCACAATGGTCCTCATTTGTCCCACGCTACGAGCCTCCTGACATAATTGTTCTAAAGCTGTTAATTCCAACACAGGCTCATCCGAACAAATACGATCTTAATTAAAGCAATAAATATCGTGTTACGCTTTCTCTTCCTCGTTCCTTTCGAGGCATTATTTGAATAATTATTTTATTGTTATTGTAACATCTCGTACTCGTGTTTCCCATTTGGTAGATAGGCGATTATTCTGTTGTAATTAATAAGATGTACAGGACTATTTTTGGTATTACATGTATGTTGCGTTAGTGACGACCAAATTGTACGAAAAATAAAATAAAATGTACCTATCTTATTGATAAATCGGTTATCGATAGTATTAATACCTACCTAATTTTATAGTAAAAATAACTTTATAATTACTGTAAACTGAAATACCTATCTAATCTACTTACAAAAACGAATAGCTTCAGCCTTGCGATTTGGAGAAATTGTGCTAGATTTCCAGTTCAGTCATAGAGTAGCAATAAAATATTAGTCCGTACATTCGACCTTTGAACCCGACCCTCTGGTGCTCCACTCATTTATGGCACCAATTCCGTACAAATTTTATTAGTTTCTCTTTTATTGTGGATACAAATATGAAATCAAATAATACTTTCCTGAGATTGCTTTCCTATGGCATTCTGGTTCGCAGGAAATAGGTACCTTTTCCATCTTCCTTTATTTTCGATACTTATACCTAATTGAATATTAAAAAGTCTATTAGATATTTTTGATGTTTTACATAATTATTATATTAGGTACTAAATTTTCATTCAAAATCACATTGGGTATGGTGGCGTGAAAAGAGCGATGCATAATATATTATGTGCAAAGGCGTTGCGCAATCCCATCGCTTTGAATTTCAAGCCATCATTGTGTCTTTATGTCTGTTAAAGCTCGCGTTAAAAGATGCAAAATTATTATATTATGGCAAATTACATTTTTACAATGATTTTAATGAAAAGCTCGCTTCGAGCCAGGGAACAAAATACAAGAGAAATTGCGTTCCGTACTCAGTTGTTGCAATATCAATTCGAGAGGATGATATATAGATAAGTGTTATAGATTCTCGAATGGTAGACGAAGTTGGCGTGTGTGCTAGCGACACATTGATTAGACTCCTTTGACACAGACACACATTGTACTCGCCCGAGTTACCGCATAACATTGGAAATAGACGGAGCTTTGTTTATTGCTCAGTGTAGGTTTCTGTTTCTAAACTTTATTTGAATAGATTCTATTCAACTTACGATTGTGTCGTTTAAGAATAGTACCGTGTGGTGCTGGCCCAAGAAAAATATTCCCCCAGCTCGTCTCTTCTAGTGCTTGTCGTCATATCAGAAGAGGATTTGTACCTATACCCGAGACCTACAATGGGTTCTAATAGGGAGAGAGAACCGTGTTCAGTAATGGACGTTATATGGGTTTTCATAATGATGATTTTTACACTTTATGACGCACACTTGAATCGACATAAATGATATGTGCTAATAGACGTTCTCATTTTACGAAGTAATTTTATATGTCACAGAATGATATCGTTTGATTTATTTAGCTATAAAAAAAGAAGTTAACAGTTATAAGAATGCTTGCTATAGATATAAAATACTTTTGTGGGCTATCGAATGAATGGAACGATACCGTTACGAAAGGTCAGAGCTTGCGATGCATTGTCCAAAATCTAGAGAAAATGGAAATTTTGTCTAACCCGCCCGTATTACCTATTTCTGCTCGAAATTTAAATAGATTTCAACGAATTTATCTCGTTCATTCGTATTTGCTTAGCTTGAGAGTAGAATCTAGCCCCGTGACGAGCTTGAAAGCTTACCATAGGTATAATCCACCCTAACCTAACCCTTATTTGGTAAGTAATTTACTTGCCATAAGGTTTTATAACGAGCACTACAATTAAAGGATTAAGTTTCCCAAATCAAATCATAAATTGTTGTAGACTTTTTTATACCTAATTAAAGTTTCTGGCCATGAACAAATGAGATTTAAAATCATAATCCACACACATCGTGACACGAACCTGGCTTAAAAAGGTCACACATGATCGCACAATGTCCATACAAAATGGGTGAATTTGTTTCTAAATAACCATTTTGAATAACAATGAATGGTCGGCGTACTCCGCAGTATGCATAAAATTAATATCAATCAAAATATCTGAGATGGACAGGGTTCATCATTGCTCAATATTAATAAATAGGGATACGGAATTTCAGGGTAGGAACGGAAGTTGTATTAATTAAAAAAAATATTTATTGGGAACATAAAACAATGGTTAGAGTACATAATTGTGTGAGATGACTCCGCAAAAGTTAAGAAAACTGAGTAGCGGAGTCAGTTGTATTAATTTTTTATGGTCTTTGTCTATGGCTTAAACGTTAAACAATTTTAAAAGCTGACGCTGTAACGCATCATACATCTAGGGTTTCTGGAGTGAAGTAAGTGTAGGCGTTGAAACCCATAACTCACATAATACACACAACGGGAAAACCTGTACAATGTATTGATTATGTATCATCATGCAAGTCTCATTATACTAACAAAGGCATTAATCAGTTTGGAAGATTAGCTTTAAAACAAATTGAAGTGCTGATGCTGTGGGCGGTCGGAGACATGTTTACGAGGAAAGTTCACTAAACGATCGTTGTATTCTTTTGGACTTGAACGAGTGTAGACATTTAGCGGAAAGCGGCAACCGATATACTAATCGTAATATAAACTAACCTCTCGAAATGTTAATTAGATAAAATCTATTTTAAGCGGCTGAAATACTATAAGTACCTACTAATTCAATTTTGTAAATTGAAATGAATTGTCCTCATTTTGGGACAAAAGAAAAATAGTTGTAGGTTTAGTAATCCCAAAAATAAACTTATTACTAAAATTGAACAACAAAATTTTAGTACTGAGTTAAAAAAAAGGAAGAAAATCGTAATCGTCCGCTTGTCACAATGCATGTCCGCTTACTATGCACACCTTAACGACCTGAATGTCAATTAACACCGTTGCTGAGGCTTAGAATTTATCATCTCTGCCCACAGGCACGCGTCTTCCGATGTCACGATCCATTGCCGAAGATTAGACTCTAATTATTATCTGTCAGTTTACGATCTCGTTACGAGAGGTGTGAAATGGATCCAGTTACAACGAGAGATACTATCATCAACATCTGCAGCTGAGCCACAGCATTTATGTTAAAGTTTATCACCGTTTAGTTGATTTTGATTAGTTAAATTCCAGCTTATCCCAAATCTAAGGTTTAATTTAATTGCGTGATTTCTAATTTAATTCATTTCAATAAAATAGCTTAGGTAGGTATATGTGACTCAGTTATAGTAAGTGGCTACCTTGGCCAATGACCACGGTTTAATTCACGTGAAACGTAAAGTAACTATTGATATTTAAAGATAAGACTAAATTTATTTTTTATTATAAGTAACAGAAAGAAGGCGACACCAATTACTAGAGACGTAATATGGGTTGATATGATTATGATAAGAAGTGGTAATAAATGTAGATAAAAACAGAGGTCAAACATGAAATTAAATTAACCTGGATTGTCGAAGAATGTATCACGAACATCGAACAAGTCACAATAACAAGGAACTTCAGACTTTGTAAAGGCCAATTTATTATTCTGTCTACAATCCAACCGCCTGATTCACTTTACTCCATAATCTTTAACATTATCTTTATTCTAAAACTGTTTTCTTCCTTATCACCACGAAAATGTATTGCCAACAGCCCACGAAGTCCATAAAACTCCACTTTAATAGCAGTATTAACCTGATCACAATTTAATAACCAACTCGTGACAGTAAAATATCTAAAACAGATAATCGAATAAACAATACTATATTGTTTTATGTTTAGAAGGTAATTAAATGTCGATAAAATGTATTCAGAGTTGCCGCATTTTTGAACACCCATTCGGCGCGTAGGTGTCGCCTGAATGCACTTACTCATTATAAATAATGGGTAGATAATCTTAGCAAGACAATAGTTTGCTACATCTGTGGGTGGTACGGCAACCACTATAAATAGAGCTTTTATCTCTTCATTAGTTCCACTTTGTTATTTTTTTTCAAGGGTCAGTTAGAATTGGTTCTGCAGGTCGTGGGTGCACGAGTCAGGTCAAAAGATGATCAGTTAACAGACTGCTCGAGTATGATGTTATAGTATAATGGTTTCGTTGGGCATTATCTTGATGTTGTATTAACTTCACCTTAGGTCATTTGTTTACGACTTTCCTCTTTGCCTGAAATTTATCTCCTGGAGTGTAATGGGGCTCATTTGTCAGGGAATTTAAGAGTTACTTACAGGTCGTTTGTTTGAGTCATCAGCTAGTCAGGCTTTAGATGTTCTTGGGTAAATAGGCACGCTTTTTCTTTAGGTTTTGCTTTTATATACAATTATAAATATAACAAACAAAAGTCGAAAGCTCCTGGATTCATCACCTCAGCTCTTAGTGATATTATATTATGATTTGACAAGGCTTACTTTTGTTTCTTTGGTTTAAAACAAGCAAATGAATTAAAATATTAAAAGGCATTATAAATAAATAAATTGGGTAACAGCAGGAGACAAGTAAGTTACGTACTTTGAGTCGAACATTGTTGACACTAATTGATCAATTTGGTCACTCGTTCTTCTCCCATGAACAATAAGCGCAATGTCCTAACTAACATGACAGCTGTCATACATTGAGACCCTCGTAATTGGCAAGGGAAGGCCAAATTGATCATGCAAACTGAACGTCACTAACGGCAGTTACCCTGTATTGAATTGTTTATGGCATGCCAGCACTTCAATTTATTCCCAATAAAACTCTATGAAGATTCACTGTTTACTCCCACGTAGCCCGGGATGATTCAATGTAGGTACTCTGGGAATTCCTTAGACCCCTCGCAAACTGCAGACTTTCTATCGGCCGATAGTTTGGTCGGGCTTATAATCAGTATGAAGATGTATGCAAGTCCGCATACTACAACGATTTGGTATCGGCCGATAAATAAGTTTGATAGGCTTCTCAACTGCGTTCAAACTGAAAGATGATCAAACTATCGGCCGACTGCTATATTAGTATGGAGCTCCTTGCAAGCGCGCACACTGACCGATTGTTTAGTCGGCCGATGGTTCACTTCGCTCCGAGTTTTGGAGCCGGAAGGTCGTGCATTCTTTCATTATGTCCAATTCTACTCAATCGCTCGTTGTAGAAACGTAATCTTATTTTAATTTTCGGGTAATCTAGTAATTTTGAATGCATCGTGTAAAATTTTCCATTTAATAATCTAGTAGGTACTGTAGATGGAATGCACCCAATACTCTCGGACTCTCTTCTTGATTTTTCTCCTCCGTTGTATGAGAGCAATTATAATATTTCTGGACAATATTTTACTACGAGAAACTTCCATTATGAGACAGCTCTCTTCAACAGGTAGCACCCTTATTCAAATATAGGGGGATTATTTCCCACCCGACTAGGGTATACATTTTGGTATTTTAAATATACAAGTTAGTCGATTTTTCATTCGATTAGTACTACACATTAAAAAAAAACACAATTTTTTATCTTAGGCAACACTGTCTTCTGATACGTCACATTATCAAATATCAAAGTCAGTTTAAACTTAAAGGACAGGTATTTTTCACAAAAATTGCGCCATTTTTGAGTTGTTGTGAAGTGTTTTTCGTCTGAGCAGCAGAAAAATTCTTGTAAGTAGATAATTGAGCTTTTATTTATAAGTTGACTATATTTCTGATAGAATAACAGTGTAAACGTTGTACGAAACTAATGATTTGTGATAGTTTTTCAGGACTAAAGTAGGTGGGAAAACTCTTCTCTATATCCAATGCGGTAACTCCTTAGTGGGAAACTAATTCCCTATGTCCTTTTGCGCCCATTATTTTATCTATATATATAAAAAAATCATTCTGTCTGTCAGTTGTTTTATTCAAAATCAAAACCACGTATTAAAAATCTTATTTATATAAAGTTAATAATTATAAGGCAATGTTATTTTTATAAGTTCAATAAATAACTAATTAAAATGATTTTTTATTATCCATTTAAATGACTAAATCTAAGCAAAGTCGGGGGCAACAACTAGTTTTGCAGGATAGGATATAGGGATATAATTTCCCACCATTAAAAGAAAACATAACCTATATAAATATAGGGAAATATATTCCCACCCAAAAAAAACCTATATTCCTGTGTTTTTTTTAAATTTGAATAAACATACATTAAAGATACACCTAAACGTAAGGTGAATCCGTTATAACATCTTTGGTAACTTTTATAACATCTTTGGTTAAAATCTGAATATCGTCGGCCGACTGTTGCCTAGTTTGCGCACTCACCACCAACCCAACTGTTTAGTTGGCGTAGTGTGCGCGCTAACAGCCCAACCCGACCAAAATATCGGCCGATAGAAAGTCTGTAGTTAGCGAGGGGTCTTAAGGTGAAGATTTGTGGGGTTTGACAAGGTTCTACACATTGTTGCTAACAGCTACTTTATAACCTTACTAGCTTTCTACCCGTGGGTCTGCTTGCGTTAAGTTGCGTTATACTTAAGCGATTTATGAAAATTATGACTAGCATAATTTTTATAATATGACATCGTGCCTAGCAGGAGAATTCCTCAAAATATTTTCAAATGGTGTTAAGTTTTCTTAAGTTATAACTAAGGTTCAAAATATTTTCAACAGATATAAATCTGATGCCGACTTGCTGATCATTGAGTCAACACAACACAAAACAGACTGCGATCACGGCGCTGAATAACAAACGAGGGTCGAACAAAAACTTTTATTGTGATTACGAATTCGAGTCAATCTGAATTCCTCAGATTTCGCATCGATAAGCTTTTTTAAAGGTTTGTGACACTCGTTAAATTTAAAATAATGGATTTATTTAAATTCGAGGTTTAATAAGGCGCCAAACTTAATTAAGGAAAAAATATATACGAGATAAACAATAAAAACGTCTTCGCGATCATAAAGATAAAATGTTCTACATTTAATATAAACAGTGGAATTAATACGGATCGTATATTTACGGAGATGGATCTAAATCGGAATTCATGCAGCATTTTTAGCCTCACTCATCTCATCATACCAACTTACCTTTTGAGCGCATGTCTCTCCCTTTATAACCTAATAATAATATATTAGGAGAGACACTTCTTGTTCGTTCTTGGTGTGACCGTAAGTTGCCTCCCACTATCAAGTTTAACAGTTTTGATAAGTCACGAATATGACGATAATGATCTTCGTTGCAACTTTATATTTATAATTAAAAAGCTTTGATTTTATTGTGTAACCTAACGAAAGCTGCTGGCATCATAATAGGCCGTAATTAATAACTGTTTTCTGTTCTCGGCCTACGTGGCTTATCTTAATTTAACAGCCTATTTATTAGTAGCTTATTAATATTACAAACGCGAAATTCTTTGAGTACCTATGGGTGGATGCTTGTTGCCGAATGAGTGCACCTACCTGACACCTGAATACAATTCATAGCGAACAAACTTCATCAAACGAATTAGATCCAGATGCCATAAATCATGTTATCATCAAAAGCTACTCTCGAATAAACTTAACCTGCAGCCTGCATTTTGTTCCGCGTTATGCCACTTCGCTCCACTAAGCCAAATTTACATGGAGTGGTTTCATATAATGTTCTAGGCTCTAGACTAGTTAGTAAGTGGTCTGGCAACAGCATAGTAAATTCAGTAGGTTAACTTATTCACGACCAAGAATTCGCAATAACAAACTAAGAAGCAGGTTGCTGTAGGGGGTTGGGGCATAGCTCAATTCCTATCAGAGTTCCATCTGTGTTTCGACATTTATATTTCGTTCATGAAAATTTATTATTGTAGTCGACATTTTCTAAAACATTCGTTTTTAGAATTATGAGAATGGCTACCATTGATTGTACGTGGCATGCAGGAACACTTTACTGCTTGCTCTGGGACGAATGAACAACAACCCCTCGTAACACCATAGCGCTTACCTACACTTTTGCGCCCATGAAGCACGGGCGAGTTGTCGCACCGGTTGTATCGCAGTGTAGGGGCATTGAATGTGTTAACCAACTCTAGAAACATCAATGTGCTGAATATGCGTCATGTTGCCCTGTGTATAACACCCACGCGAGTGCGGCCAACACTCGACTCAGTCAATTTGCGCGCACTCTCCGGCCGGCCATTGTCCGAGCACGCTCGTGCCGTGTGAGCAGAGCACAGTGTACGCTGTAAATGGGTTATTGAAATTATTAACAGTTGGCTTCCGGTGCTTTGGTGATCTATTGTGTAAGAATGTCAAGTCAACGCTTCGCAAATCAAATTATCGGATGTTAGATATCAGAAACATTTAAAAAATGCAATGCAAAATTTAAAATAAAAAACCACAAGAATCGATCATAGCAGACGGAGATCGTAGATTTAAAACCTTATTTTCCATAAAATATAGGTAACATAACATCTAAAGGAAAGAATCCGTTAGGAACCATAGACAAGAAATAAGAAACAATTATCAAAATAACAACCTAATTCAATTTTATAAACGACAATAAAACGGCAAGGCAGCATCAGAAAATAATAACAAATCCGAATCGAACCCGTAATTCCCAATAACATCGAGTACCTATTGACATACATAATATATTCCATAAGTCATTGTTCGTGTCGCGTCATTAAGATCACGACAAGTCTCGAAGATGAGTAGATGTTCAGATGAGTAAGTAGGTATTCACGGAAACAGGAGTCAGACACGAGTTAACCCGTGACCCTGATTCGACCGGATTACAGATTAGATGCATTCATTACTGCTCCACTCATTCATATAATTGCATGCTGATAATTTGATAACCTTAATAGTGATTGAGACAGTTGCTGACTTGATTTATTTAATAGATAGTATCTTTGTACATACGCATGCGTAAGTCAGAAACTGTCCCAGTCTCAATTAATATTATAGACGCATCAATTATTTCTACTTTATTTAGTATTTTATTTAATTATTTTTAATGTCCAGAAATATGTATTTATCTCTATCAAGGCGGGTTTGACTGGGATAAGATAATAATAAATATAATAAATAAATATTTTTAGACAATTCACACAGCAACATCTAGCCTCGTGGTAAGCTCGAAGCTTGTGTTACGGGTGCTAGATTTCTGATCAAGTATGGTTTCTGTTGTTTTCATCGCTGCGGCCCGATGGTTGCGCAATGGATCGGATTGATATATGGGACGGATGGCTGATCAATAGCCGCAGATGTAATCGAAGGACCGAGACAGGCTTGCTCAAGTCGGGGCTGGCGACACAGGCTGTTGTAGGTATATACTCTAGATACATATTTTGTACGATATTGTCAAGCAGTTTTATGTTATTTTTGCTGGTGGTTTAACCCTTGTAATGAGATCACGATTACGAATACCTATGAAAAATGTGAAAATATGTGATTCTACCAAATCTGAAAAAGTATATTGCCACTGGTAGACTCCTTAATCATCTTACATTTTTAAACAACATCTATCTGGCGGCGTTAGATTTTGTAAAATAAATTAGACGAATAAGGAGCCTTTTAGAATTCTTTTATTTCATAAGTTTCCTTAATATTGTAAAGCATATTTATAAATGTTTTAATTCTTGTGCGGGCCCCATGAAAGCAGAGTAGGCAGTTAGGTAGTTTTAATGTTCCTATTGTGTAGAGACTTGAACATCCACGAAATGAAGTCATGTTGTGAAGTCATCATTGCATCACCAGTGTTAACCGTCTTTACGACTTAGCTATCGGCAACTTACCTACTGTAAAATAAGTTTCCGTATTATTCTTTGTCATTTACTAATGACAAAACCAACAACTCGGTTACTCGGCGTCCAAAAATATGAGACTGGGACCAACTGCATTTAAACACCTATGGAAGAAAATACAATGTCACCAATATAGGGCAATTTACCATCTTCTAGTAATGCAGCATGTCTATGAGTAGGCAACAAAATTCTTTGTCCCTAACATAAAGATCCAATTGAGATTCACAATAGAAAAGTACTGAAAGCCCTGAAAGGTAGCGCTAACCAATCCCTTTCTAAGCGAACGGCAATTGTACAAATTGAGCGAAGTCTCGGGTGAAACGACCCGTGAAATACCGTCCGATATAGCTCTTGACTTATTTTAGCCGTTACAGATTCCATTCGTCTCCTTTGCAAAGCGATCTATCACTGTTTACAATGCGCAAATAGTTCATTTAATTTCTCATTCAAAATATTTGCCGCACGCAGCTTACGGTAAACGTATGTGCCTATTGAAAATCACTCAAGTGAAAAACAGTCTTCAATGCGAGACCGCATTGATTTTATAATCTCGGCCACTGAAATCAATTACGTCCACCAATAAGGTCAGGCCTTAAACACTTTCATTATAATAATATGTGTTAATAAAGATTTAAATAGGTTTTATAATTATGAACATTCAAACCTTGTGGTTTACGAAGCAGGAAGGTAAGCGTGATTATAACATCTAGGTACACAATTATCTTAATTGGGTTTTATTGGCGAGACCCATGCCGTAAATATACATGCTTAAAGCTTAATTATCTTATTAAATATCAAAAAAAGGAAACCAAATTTTGTATAGTACAGAATTTATTTTTGTAATATATTTAGATATAACAGCAATTATCTCATTTTCAAACACTCTTTGCCAACATATTTACAATTATTTAAAGGATATTTCGAGAAATAAACAATCTAATAATTGAAAAAATGACTTTTCCAGATTTGTTAAAAAAAAATTTAAAAATTAATAACTGTTATTTAATGTTTTACCATATACCAACGATTATATTTGATTATATAGTGAAAAGAAAATAAGTACCCCAAGAATTTTATCATGTTTATAAAAGAGACTTATCCTTGGGTAAATCAAGCGTAAATAAATCAACCTTTTTTGTATTACTTAAATCATAATTTATCGAAATATCCCATTTTCCTTGACTGGTCCTCACACAACAATCGAACTCATACACTACGTCCGTTACATACAAGAGTGATCATCATTACATGATGGCCACTAGTATTTTTATTTCAAATAATTTTCAAGCAATTTACAACCGTGTTTCATCTACGTATTTTTGTCTAAGAATATTACTTTTCTTAACTATTACAGTTTTGGTTGCAGTTTTTATATTTTAATGAAATTTATATATCTTAGGCCTAGTTTCTTTAAAATTCATTATGTAAGTATACGATTTCTTTTGTATTTTTTTTTAGTTGTTCAAGTTTTGCAAATTACAGTTGTTGTTATTAAAGAATATTGTGTTTTACCAACAATAAATAGATTATTTATATAACTATTGGGCAAATACGGTAGGCATTCACATTGTAATTTGTTTTCAAAAAAGTTAGTTAAACAAAATACATAACTAAACCTAAGTGCACACAATACTTAAATAATGTATCACAAAAAATAAAACTAGATTAAATTATGACTTAATTAAAATTAAACTCGTAGGTACATATAGATATAAATAACATCCGTAATATTAATATGGCAACAAAATCTATTTCTAACTAAGCACCCAGATCAGGTTTTCAGATATTTACAATCTATACATTTGAATCCCAGGGTAATTTCATTTCGAAGCCTGACCATTAAACATCATCTTTAAAACTAAAATTATTGCCAATTAACTATATCAATAACAATAGAGATTCATTAAATAATTTATTATTATGATAATATTCAGTAAATTCTTATTAAATGCAAATACAGAAAGGTTGTTTAAATTTTCTCTAAATAAACACTCAATTTAAACGTTTGACAGCTTATAATATTCATCTACGACAGGTATACTCATTCTAGTAATAAAAAATATTTACAAAATGAAGACATTTATCGATATGCACTGTACAATTTGAAATGCTTTTGTCTTTATAAGTTTTACTTAGATTTTAATAATAAACGTCTACATGCGATGCAACTGTAGCTCTATTTAGCGACAACTTGCAGTGGGACCGATGCCAAAAACAGAACATCGTCTTTATGTAAGCAGCTTAATGCTAATGTGAAGATTCGTTTGCAGCAATTTCACATCTTAAGACACAATTATTGGGTTTATTATAGAAGCTGCATAAGACAGTGTTACAGACTAGCTAGGATAAATATTCTACACTCGGTAACGACCGATAAACGCAAATTGTCTTTTCATGTATAATCTACCACACTTCCACAATGATATGATATTCTACCGAACTCACTTCGACCGAAACACTGATAGAAATCGAGATTCTAGAGATGCCCGGATCGCACTTATTAGATTTCGGTAGTCGGAGACGGATATTCTCAGCTAGAGTCTTTGAAAGTTAGACTTCGAATCTCGCAGGAGCAATCGACATTCAATGTCGGTAAGACTGTTTAAGTGAAACAGTTGAGCACAACCAGCGTCGCGAAGAAAGCCAGAAGTGGTCGCACCGTCGGGGCCCCTGAAGTCTTGGGTGTAGACGTGTAGATTGTTTCTGGATTGAAAGTCTTGCCTCTTGTTAGACCTCCTGTTAAAATAAATAATATCCATAAGATTCACAATTATGTACTTATTAATATTTAAAAAAAACAACCTGGAGAGCATGGTAATATACCAAATCCTCCAGAACCTAAATTTAGTTCTATTGAGGTTGTTATGTATGACTATGGTTATAAATATAAAAACTTAATCGGACGAAATATGACCTACTGCAGCGCTGCTCTACTATGTTGGTACGTGACACAATCGTGCATTACTCACATGATACAGACTACCTTTGTAAAGATACAGCGAACGATTAGATGAGATCAGCTGCCAGCTTCCATTGCAATATGCACAATTACTAGCTAATGCATGAGCTGATTAAACAAATGTACCTACACCTACATTAGCTGTTCAAACTATATGCAACTAAACTAGATATCACACATAAAATGTCCTAATTACAAATGATTGAAATCATTTTGAAGAAACTTTGTTGCTGCAATTGACCAGTCGGATTCCGAATAGACGAACAACTGAAAACATGGTCACTTACTTTCTAGATGAATCTTTCGTCGTTCTAGAATATTCTAGATCGTCTTTCAAAAAGTCCGAGGAATTTTTGAGGGGCATAATTTGGTTGAGCCCTATACCCAGTAGTGGGTGTAATCGGTCTGTGGTGTCGATGACTTACCTCCAACGACGTAGGAGCCCGAGCCTTCTTCCCCGGAGCCCTCGGCGTCGTAGGCCGCGTCGTCGTCGGAGTAGTTGCGGCCGGAGCCCGAGCCCTCCTCGCCGGCCTCGTCGCCCTGCATGAATGCCTCGGGCTGCGACTCGGACCCGGAATGGGAAACCAGCAACTGGAGAAGGAAAAACATGTTTATATTAGATTGGCACTCGGCTTTACACGATTTATTCAGTATATTTTGTGTGAAAGAGCAACAAACAACAGTAGGAATTAATGTTATCAGATAGGCGACAGAAAAATAAGTTCAGTTCTAATAAAGTCTCTGTTATTGAAGGTACCAACTTAATGCCTTAACCAATCCACCTAGTAAGGCGCAATGATTAAAAATCCCCTAAATCAAGGCACAATCTCCTGGTAAAATCAATATTCGAATTGCAAATCTCTTTATTCTTAAAACACGCGTGGTCAATGAAAATTCTGCGCCACTTCTTCATTGAATACATTCAATCGGGCCAGTTAATTAATTTAAAATACTGCATCAGGCAAAGCATATTTTGTAAATGCTCGGCATTTTATGGCGATATATTATGGTCACGTGGAAACTGCGCAAAAACGAAATACCACATGAATTAAATGAGGTAATTGTACGGGAAAAATTTACTCTACGATGCGGTTATTTACTGAATTTATATTTACTTTTTTATGCATGTTTTTAACTGGGTCATCTACTTAACCTATAATATAACAATTATATAATAATTATATAATTTCGGCAATCTTCAAGACATTATTAAACTATGTTCTCTAAAAATCATTGGTAGACACAATCAGTATTGCCACCTACAAAAATAACACAATGTCATAATAAGAAGTCAGACAGTTAAAGGTCGTGTGCGTGAGTTTCATTAAAATTAATGGCTCTCTGAATACGATGACAAGATGAAAGATACTACAGTTGATGAAAGACGATTGATATCTTTGTTTTGGGCCCAAGAGACATCTGCGTGGCCTTTGAAGATATTGATCAGAATTCTTTGATTTATTAACGTGCCTCGTGGACGAGAATTTGTAAGGATAAGTACCTTTCAGAGTAAGAGGTAATGGGAAAACCTTGCTGGCATGGAATTTGTACTTCCGAATTCCTGGTAGGGCATAATTTATGCAACGTTAGGTAAAGCCGTACAGACAATAAACGAAATTCGGTACTTTATACCTGTCAACAAAATTATTTTGATGGAGCCATTTCCAAACCAAACCCGCCGTGATGTTGCGATCAGAATATGTGTTGTTATGATGATGATGAAAGATAAAGAAGGTTACTCACCGTTCTGGCCTGCTGCAGCCTATCTGCGATGGTCGCCACTCGTAAGTCCTGCGGAGGCGGCCCGCTCACCTCAGGGTTGTATCTTTGGTCGCTCATGGATATCGATGTGACTAGTGGTTTCGTGTACCTGAGCAATAATGAAATAACAATTATTATTATATTTAACACCAATGTTTAGATTTAGTAGAGTTCAAGAGGATATTATGGTTTTAATGGTTTTACTGTACTGTGAAATTGAAAAAGGTTAAACTCACTCTCCAATCTTATCGCCGTTCCAGCACCGATCATTTCCCTCATCAGCGAAGTCCGGTTCATCGCAGACTCTATCGGAGAGTCCAGAGAAGAGTCTCTTCGTAGAGGCCAGGGTGGCGGCGAACTGTAGCAGAACTGTGTCGGGCGGCGGCGAGCGGAGGTCGGCGCGCTTCACGGAGGCGGAGGACGGAGAGAACTGCGCGTCGATGGTGGATGGAGGACCGCATTCGTGGCGCATCTGGGAGCAAACGAGACCTATTTTTTTATCTATTTATTAAAACAATTTATTATATTTTATTAAAACAACCCATGTAACGTTCGCAGGTGTATCCACTTCACAATAGAATCCATTACAAGTCCTGACTCCTGGTGTATTTGGTACAATCATCGCACAGAACGACGCTGTTACCGCGTGCTTCCAAACCTTGGATAAATTCTTACTTGTTGAGTGATATTTTGACTTGTCTGTTCTAATTCAAATTCAAATACAGGATTTAATATTGTATACTAGCCGCTGATTGATTGAAACTAAATAATAATTGAATTAGTACCATATCTAAACAATCAATTTATCCAGGCAAGTGAACTGTGCAATAAATTTAACGGAGTAAGTTCATCGACTGGCCTTGACTTTACTCGCGTACACAATTAAATTGTCTTCAAGATTAGCTGCGCTTAGGAGCTTTCCTGGATTTCAACGAGATTTCGTAGTATTAAGAATAATTGGGTAGCATAAATTAATTGATGAATCATTTACCTTGGTGTTGTTGTTGGGTGGTTATCAAAGGCAGGCAGCAGTTCTGAGTTTAAATAAATAAATATTGTTGGACAATTTACACAGCAGGTACTGTATGTCTTTTACTAGTCATAATCACCCTTACTTACGTTTTTGACTTTTCTCTTGACGAGAGAGATTAGGCCTTAATTCAACACGCTGGCCAAGTGCGGTTGGTGAACGTATGCTAGTATTATTGGGGTGTAATATTGTTACGATTGGGGTGTATTACTTTACGACGATGTCGATTTTATACTAGGAATTTGTTGCAATTGTTGGTATAATCGTGTCACAAGAGTACCTAAAGCTTAGAAGCAGTTTGAAGAACTAAACATTAAAATTACTCTCCAACAACCTTTGTAGCCTATTTGGTGATAAATAAGTATAAAATATTATATCATGACTGTGCCATCTCATTTCTTTTACACCTATGTTGAGATAGTAAAGTTTAATTTCATTCCTACAACGCAGTACCTACGTGTCCTGTTAAACCGATACTAGATATAGTGATGCTATTTGTCTGACGGCTTGTTTTATGGCCGTAGGATCGTTCCGTTGCGATGTATCGCGGAAATATGATGAGCGCTGTGTGGGCGCAGGCACGATGTATGATATACTGATAGAAAGGCGAAGTTCCTATAATAATGATAATAACAAAGTAAAAGGCACGTATTGCGTGGTATCGCATGTTATTCATTGGTGTAACGGTGCTAATAAATCCTGGTGTAAATAGTTGAACGAGTTTAACGATTATTTAGTAAATCTAAATTAAGCTGTAATAATAAGATTAATTATTTTATTATGTTCTTTCGATTCGTTCATTGATATAAGATTTGCATTGTAAATCTTTATAAAAATACTCACTTTTTCATAACCAACCATGTAATCTAGACTTAAATATAATCGCCGATGGTAATGTGAACGTCCTTACTGCGACACGCAACGCAAATAACCAGTAACGCCGACGCAAATATAGGCGCGGGCGCATCGCCGTGCAATTATTGCAGACATCATACGAGCGCACTGCATTCCTGCAATCTCGCTAATTAAATACTCGCACGAGACATTCTTTCTAGAAGCTTACCGGATAATGTACTGGGACAGCTTTAGTGATCTCAGTAACTTGGTACTGTACCTACACAGAATAATTGTGGTGCCTGTCTTCTGCTAAGTGAATCAATTCATCATCATCATAAGCTTAGAGCTTATCACGGGGCTAATTTTATTGTTACTGTGTGAATTGTCCAGCAATATTTATATTTATTACATTTATCATTTCAGCCCAATGAGGTCCACTGCTGGGCATAGACCTCCCTTAATGATCTCCAGGTATTTCGGTGGGATGCAGCTTCCATCCACCAAATGAAGTAAAAAGCAAGTGAATCTATTACTCGCTTCTAATTGAGGACATCCGTGGAAATAGTTGGAATAGAGCGGGGTAGGTATTATACTTAGGCCAGCATCACATGGCCTTAATTAGGTAATTCATAAATTACATACTTTAATGACAGCGCGAAATAATGTTGTGATAAACAACAAAACAACTCGAAATATCTGTTCCAAATAGGCAGTAATTTCGAATTCCCAAGTAAGGACATGTACCTAATACTCGATTACCGCAGTAAGGGAAAAGTTTTATTACGTCGACATCTGTCGCACGTAACTTGCTATCCAATATTCATCTGAAATATTAAAACGGACCGAAATACGAATGAGAACGTATTGGATGTGACGATGGGCTTACTGAAAATGTTATTCAGACGCTGGTTGGCTGGTTTATTTTGCTGGTACTTTTATAGACGTTTATAGAATTCGAAAAAACATGTAAATAAACTGAGAAGATTTATCAGGTCCTGCGTAAGGCTATTCCTTAGATGGATCAACCTTGGGAAACTTATGACAGAAATAGAATTGTAAAATGATTCCTTCAACAAGGATTCAAGAGTTGTTAAAGTTGTAAATAATGTAAACACTTCAGTTACCTACATAGACAGAAGACTTATTGTGTAAATCTAAAGAATATCGGGGCCTAAACGCCTTAAGGCAAATTTAAGGCTGTTTATTACCAGTTATTATACCAGTTTATTTTATCTGTTTCAAATGCTTAAAAAAACAAGACATTTCAATTACTAAGTCCGACAAAAACCGACACACGAGACGTATAAAGTTTTAACATTATGTGCTAATTGCTTCTTTTTTTCAAATTACAAGCTCTCAAGATAAGGTAAAAAGAGACCGACGTTGTACAGTAAATATTCATTAACGCGAATACCACAAACCGGATCATGGGGCAAAAGAGAGCAAAAACGAATGTACCTACATGCTATAGGCACCTAAACATACATATATACGGGTACATTAAAGCCTTGTAAAGACGTGCGACGCAGTAATTAAGGAGATTTCATCGTATTGAACGCGAAGGATGTGAAAGAGCTTTTTAAGGGAAGTGAAGTTAAAAATGTCTGCGCTTGAAGTACTTATCGTCATCATCGAAAAAATACATGAAAATTTACGTAAGTAATACATATCAAGATATCCAATGCTTTAGCTACCTTCTTACTTTTCGTAATATCGTGATTTAAAGGGGTGTCTGGTCTGCATTTATTATATGTCAATAAAAAAGACTGACATACAAATATTCATGACATACATACAAAAATATCTATTAAAAGGGCACATAATGATCACAATCAATTTTATCGCCACCATATTACACATACAATGTAATGCTGAAAGAAGTTTTATGAATTATTGCGAAACGTATCAATTGTATCAATTAAGGCTAGGTCTTTGTTCGGCCTTGTGATTCATTCAACACAATTTACGCATAGATACCATCTAATTAAATTGATAATACACTTCTGTTCAAATGTTCTGTGTATGGTATGGTAGCTCGTTATCAATGTTTTATATAGTATTTAAAATAGACGTCTATCTATGAGTCACTGATTTGCCCAATCTAATAATAGTTTATTTATAAAAAAATCGGTCTATCGGGTCATCTAATCTTGCGTATTACAGATGAACAGTCAAACACTATTCTTGTTAGGGCTTAACATAAAGCAAGGTTGACACTCAATCTATTATGATACATTCATATCAAATATTGCTCAATATATCAAGTTCTCAAACTCAGGATGATTGACAGAAACGGACATCCTGTAACGAATTTAAATAAGTAGGTACGCAATATATATGAGGTATATATATTGCGTACTCTACGCCTTTGGATTAGTGAAACATGGCCGGAACCTCGCACATACATAAATTGCCACCTAATAAAATATCCACGCTGAATAGTAATGGAGAAGCGATATCCTGTAGTAAATCCGCTGACTTATTCCAGTCAAATTTACATTACTTTTGGATCGAAATAATTTTTCCAACCCAAAACTTGGTTTTGACTATTGCACTTGATAGCTCATCGAGGATGGGATTTTATTTTATTTAATATTTTAAACCTAACCATTTTTATGAATAATATCATCATCAATAATATTGCTGAATATGCTGATATTAATCTAAATGAAGATAATATTTCAGGATTACCGAGCAGCATTTCCCTATAAAAGGTAGACTTGATATCTAAATCTAAACTTCTTTGGGCGCAATATATTCGAGAACCCGTTACGTATCGAATTTCCTTCTATCGCTCGTGGATTACAAATGTCAAGTCAAGATAGTACAGATATACAGCCCACTGTCACGGAAGTGGCTCAAATTGTGACTTACATCCCCCTGCGTGCGAGAGTTCGAGCACAAAGTCTTGAAGATTCTCTATTATAAGTTTTCACATTACTCGCTTTTCCTTCATGCCATTATCGGTAACGGTTTTGTTCTTTGTAGCATAGAATTAACATCAGAGAAATACTTGATACCGTTTTTTTATAAATTTTAGCGTACACATTTAGAAATCACCACTACATCAGTAATCAGTATTTTTTGTTGGTATTATTTAACTATAAATGAATTGACTACATGTGGATTACTTAGACGCAGACTCCATTAGTAATATTTGAATCATCCCAGTAGTGATATCACCACAGTATAATGGTAACAATTAAAGCCTCGTAAAAAATCACAACTACTATTAATTTAGTCGAGAGGAACAGCGTAAGTACTTAGGTATAAACTGTTTAAGAACTTAATTACCACCAGATGTTCCTTTTTCATTGAAGTAGTTATTAAAATATAACACATTTAAACTTAGGTCAAATGAGAATGGAGATAAAAATAACAAAAATCTACAAATTATAAAGAGAAAGATTCGTTGCTTGGTAGCCTAAAGACAAAGAAAGTAAATATAAAAGGAATAAATAAAGAGTAAACGGGAATGCTAAGGATCTCGGCGGATCCTCGGGAGACGAGCCATTCGTCTCGCTTTCAGAAGCTGCAAAAAGCGTACCATTACCGAGTTCTATTTACAGTTTGAAATACTGACATTGTTTCACTATTTTAAAGGAGCTCTTTCTAGATGTATTAGTTCTCTCTAGATAGTGTTTTGTCAAGATTAACATTTTGCCTAAGTATTTTTAATGGTTGAATTTTTGTTGAAAAAATAAGTCGTACCTATTCAGATCATAAAAATACAATTTAATGATGATATCCTAAGGATTTTTTGAAACTAATTCATTGGGAATAACCTTTTATCAATCTAAATATAAAATCGGCTGTTTCTAATTATAAGTTCTATGAGGCTAAAAATAGTTGATAAAGTTTGATAAGTATAAATTTATCAATGTCAGATAGATTAGTTCAATTTATTTCCGACAAATTTCCGTAGATTGGAGGCAATAAATAGTTTAACGACACTACATATCTACGATTCGACGGTGTCGCAAGTGCAACATTTTTATCATTACTAAATAATCCACTAATTTGTCTTAGATAAAACCAACGCTTGACCGTTCTATAACTGTTTCACGCGATAGTAGTAAATATACTATGGGATACAGACATGAATCAATATAAAATAGCGACACCAGAGACGTATTAAAGATTATACGTTAATCATTAGAAAACTAAATAGATTATGAATGTATGTAAATATGTTTTATAAGGGAATTTAATGTTATTGTAACCTACGATTATTGGAACATACTTTTACAACTAATTAAAACTTTCAAATTAATTGAATGTGTTTTAATAAAGTAAAAATGTCAGTGTTAGTTAATACTGTTTATTTTTCAGTATCATAAATTTTGGTGAACAGAAGCAATACAGTCTGATTCCGAGCCTGTCTATGATTGGCCCCGATCGGCTGCGCCCACGCAGGTCGTGACCCAAGACAAGAGCGGTGAAAACGAAATGCAATTACAGCCCACTGTCGATCACAACATAAGTTTTCTTGACTCCTCCATTTCGGTCGGCAAGTGGGTGGCAGGCATGTGGCAGGTAGTTATTTTAATGATAATCATTTTATAGTTGCAGCACTCCAGGTGCTTCAAAATGTGGTTGCCTACACCTGCTTCTTTCATTTTGTTAATCTTAATATGAGGTTGGCAATGACTCGGCATTATCAAAATTTTAACAATCCTAATGATTTGCTAAAGGTTTTAATTGCTTATTCGATTTTAATGTACGTTTAGGTACTTTCGAGTATTAGATATCTTTACCTATTTGGCATTTATATTACACAGTAGGAAATAAGAATTTATGGACGCCAAGATTTTATTCTTATTGTTAACTCTCACTAGCCAAACGATTGCTAACTCTCACTTGTAAGCAATTGCTATTGAAAGAGTTTATATATGTACAATATCAAATGTGTACCTACTACATATTTTACAAAATGAACAGCTATAATTAGAAAGACCAAGTATCCGGTCCCAATATCTACGGTTCTTATTTAGCTAATTTATAAGACAAATGTCCCGACCAGTGCGTTAATCGGTCACATTACGTTACGCTGTGTTACGCTGTTTTCTTTAACTTGCGTTCTTGAGAGAAAGCACGCGATGCGTAGGAGGTGGGCGCCGGCGCTCCGCACTCCATGGAAAATTAACGAGAAAACCTGGAAACTGTCTCAAATACCTACTGTGAGAGACAATGCACAACTTTATATAATAACTTTATATGACAAGAATAAGGGAACGCAATACCGTTTTATACTCCAAGATCTATGAATAGGTAACCAACCGAGCGATATCGAAGTCGAATAACCTTTAGGTAAATGTTATATTAGTAATGGTGTAGGTAGGAAAGGTTTGTGTATTTTTGTCTAGAGACGCGTAAAGATTCTAAGATCTCGTCTAGTCTAGTCTAGGACATTAGTCCATTCAGGAGCTCTCTAAACCTACAAGTCTTCAGCAGGCATGCGGTTGATATGACCAGTCCAGTTTCATGGTTTAATACTTAATAAATATTTAGATTTACTTCAGTTCGCCTTTCTTTATCACTGCAGACCGTCGTTAAATGGGCACAACTTATCAAGCTCGGTTTTACAGTGTTTATGCGGTATCACTGCTGCAAATTAATTATGAATAACCTCGCCCCTTGCCATAGCCTCGCTGCTATACTACGTACAGCGGAAGATCGTTTACTTTATATTAAACTTTACGAGGTCTGTTTCAAACTTAAACAAAAGGAAACTCATACTGGCATTCAAAGGAATTTCTGGGCAAGTTTGTAATATCTTCTAGCGAACGAACGGTTTATTGAAAAATATCTTGTAGAGATCTAGATATTCAAGTCGCTTTGGGTATGTTCTACATTTAGCTTTAGGTACTTAGTTCTATTGCTTCTGCATTGCTTTCATGAAATCAGATAGATTTCTAAACTATTAATAATTTCAATAATTATGTTGAATCAAAACTTATTTTCATTATTTAGAGCTAGGTCAAATGTGGATATCGTATATTCTGGCATTGGATATTACATCAGGGAAGGCAAACCCAGCTACCCCATTACAAGTAGGTATAATGTGAGCCTCGTGATTAGAGACAAACAAGCAAATTGCACGAAGGCGCTCAGTGTGAGATCGCTCGGCTTGACACAGTTTCAAAGCAAAGGTTGAGCCCACCTACTGGGAGAACTCTAATGAATAAGTTCCACTGTGGTAAGTATCAATCGATTACATTACATTCCCTTTCCAATTCTCTATTGAGCTCACAATATATACCTACTTTCTTCGTGAAACTTTCAATTATAAATATGGTTTATTTATCACTTATCACAGTTTTAAATAACCTTTTATAGTTAAATAATTAATATTGCTTTGTATAATGTAAAATACAAATTATCCCAACAATAAAATATCATAGAAGAGTTTTTTTTTTTATTGGTGAAAGACCCTTGCTTGGCCACAATCTCACCTGATGGAAAGTTTTAAGTTTTAAACCATTGTGAAATAAAAATAATTACACTAGTTCGTCTATTCAGCATTAAAAAGTGTCAAGTAGATGCGGAGGCGATCATCACATCTTGACACAGTTGTGTGACAAAGAGTCCTCGGAATGGCACCCGATAGCTCCGAACAAAGCCGAACTGACAGAGAAGCTGTTCAAATGCAATCTTGTCTCTCTGAACATCGTAAATCATCATCAACGCCTCTTCATATCTGTTGCTTTGACGCGATCTAGTGTACTTACTCACGATGGAGCTTACTAGTTCATTGTTAAGTAGGTAGTTTATCAGATGTTTTGCGCAGCTATTTTAAAAATTACTATATTATCTAGCAAAGAAATACTGTTTTAGAAATATAAAAACTAAAAACAAGTGAAATAAAAACACTAATTTACTTTATCAAAGTCTTAGCTCTAGTTTGATTGTTACAATAGGTACAACTTGTATTATTTCAACCGTCTAGTCTAGCCAAAAGTAACTTCCAAGGTTAATCCGTCTTAGCTTCTTATATTACGTTCAGTCACACCTATTACAGAATAACAAAACAATTAAACGGCGCCTAAAAGCGGAAACAGTGGCCTTGTGTTTGACATAATGTGCCTACCCTAGATAGAGTAGACGTGAGTCAACGGACATGATTGTCACCATACGAGTCTTGGCATCAGCGTGGTTCAAGGGCGCATTACAATATCCTAATATTCCGATCACACCATTAGCCTCATTACGTAACTGCAACTCAATGAGTCGCCCTCTGCAAAACCAAAAACGGCTTATCAATTTGTTAAATTAAATTCCATTTCTGGGTCGTAATAATATCGCTGAGAACGGTATTTCATACAATAACTTCCCACGCAAAGTCTTCTTTGATTGGATTTGTCACAAAGTTCCGAAGTTTAATTGCCCTATAAATGTGAATTTCTCCAAGTATAACCTCATTCTGTTAATTGATCTTAAAACAGAAATCAATAAACTAGTTAGGTAATAAATTAAGACGAGAAAGGAATCTAATAGTGATTCGTGATAAATTGCCTGACAGGATATTCTCACGAAATAATATGTTTGCAGAAAATTATATCCGAGTAATTCGGGCTCAAAGCTTACGCTATAAATTACATGGAGTGCTCAGCGCTCGATAAAAACGAGATTATTTCGTTAAGGAGGATTCATTGCTCTGGGAAATTTGCAATTGCTTTAAATTATGTTTGGGCACTTTGTAGCCAATAAAATTTAAATGAATGGGTGATAATATGCAAAGATAATAAGCTATCTGTATTTAAAAGCAAATATCTTTGTTGTGGTAATTTGACCCGCACCCACGCCTTTAGCTTGACCCAGGCCTATGTTCATCTGACCAATGTTTATGGTCTCATAATAAATATATCCAAGTAGAGGTTCTATACTTTACGATCGCCGGATATAGCGCTAGTGTACCTGTAGAATGGCAATTGTTTCTAGTTCGTTAATGTACAAGCACAAAGATACAAAAAGAGAAGAGATCATAAGACGATACGATAGCCGTGTCGGCTAAGTAGGAGCAAACTCCCTTCATTTCTAAGGACGAGTACTTTTCTTGGTATAAAAAAATATAATGCGTTTTAATAAAACGTGCATTAACAGTGAAAGCAAACATCATGAGAAAACCGGCATGATCTGAGAACTTTGAACCTTGAGCACTTTGAGCACTTGGCCAGAGTGATGAATAAAGACTCAATATCTCTCGCCAAGAATGTGTCCCTGAGTCCCAGCCCAGCAGTGGGAACGTAAATAGGGGTGCTGTGTGCAATGAAAAGCGTTCGTTTACATTTCTTAGCTCGGTGGCCATTTGTTAACAACAGCGGCGTCGAGAATAGCGTGCAAACTTATGTTACAGCTATAACTGCAGTAAATCAAATAAAATTATAGTGAGAAACGGCAAATTTACAGTCATACTTTAAATTAAAGGGAAGGAATCAACTCGTTCAACATGAACAAATTGAGCACTAAGCTCGGACAGGAACTAAATTGCTGTTTGGAACGATTTACTGTAACTGGGCTGTATCTGATATAATTGTCTCCATTATATTGTAAAGCATGCTACGCTGCGCGAAGATTGTAATGAAGTATTTGATGTCGATTAGGTGTAGTCAATTCTATTAAAAATTGCTCGTTTTAATTTAACCAATTTGCGGTTATGATTAAAAAACTCTTTAAAATAAATTTATTTTTGGTCGTAAAACTCAAGTAGAGCGTTTCAGTTTTATAAACCACTTGGGATCCTTTGAAGATAATTTTTAGGCCGGTTTCATGAAATCGAGGTAAGGTCAAGATCGCTTTTTTACAAGAGCTCAATTTACATCTTTTCAGGTACACAAAGGCTTTCTGAGGGAAATGAAATTGAAGGAGAAAATATTGTGCCAAAAAACATCATCAACTCATCCTTATTAAATACTTTTTAAACTTGCCAATAGACACGAATGCGGCCGAAACGGAATAAATAACCCTATTTTAAAATTCGTTTATTTATAACATTTTAAAATTCAAAATTTCATATTATCTTAGAAGTCTAAATGTGTAAGGCCGTAAAATAATGGACACGACCACTCTAAATAAGAATACAAAAAGAAAAAATATTATGGAAAATTCAGTCAGGCATTTAATAAATAAATTACTATGTACCACGTGATAACCTCGAAGTTTGTGTTGCGGATGTTAGATATCTGATAGATTAAATAGAAAATAAATACATAGATATGTACGGTCATATACAAAGTGCAGAGCACGGTGCAAGCTGCCTTCCCTAGCATGCTTTATGGTGTCAGACCGTCTTGTAGTAGCACTACCTATCGCGCCTTCCATCTTGCCTAAAGAGACCAGAAATATAAACCAACCTTATTTTCCAGCACGAGTCTGTTCTCGAAGGAGAACATAATGGCCTCCTGCACCTTCCCCTCCAGCTGCCTCAGAGCCAGGTCGGCGTCGGCCCGCGTCAGCCGCTCCACGCCCTCCACGTACCCCGCCCACGGCCCGTCCAGCTGAGACAGCAGCGATCCTATGCATCTGTGGAGACCATAGAGCTTAGACAACTTTGTCTTTGATTGATATCACAGCGCTATGTTGATACAGACAGACTGAAACATCAATGTTTGAAAAGCCAATTATGATGCAACTTTTTAAAACTATCATGGTTTTTCATTTGAACATGAAAAGTCTTTCCGTGAACATGGCGATTGAAATAGTGTTAAAATATCTCAAACTATCATGGTTTTTAACAATATTTGAACATGAAACGTCTGTTCTAAGTACTGTACGAACTTACTGCGATCACCAACTTGTCTGGCAAGCGACTATTTTTGAGACAGAAATCGGACATGAAATATGAGTTGTTATGATGATGATGATTTATTGACAACTAACTGTTATGAAAGTAGAAAAAGCATCCTGATTTATTCAGCTACTAGCTTCCGCCCGCATTATGTTAGATTTTCCCGCGGTAAAAAGTATTAAGTACCCTATGTCCTTCGCCCGGTTCTAAGCTGCCTTCCTACCAAGTTTCAGCCAAATCGGTTCGGCCCTTCTCGAGTTATAAGTGAAGTAACTAACACGACTTTCTTTTATATAGAAGACTAGCTTTCCGCCCGCGGCTTCGCCCGCATTATATTAGAGTAAAAAGTATCCTATGTCCTTCTCCTGGCTCTAAACTACCTCTCTACCAAGTTTCAGCCAAATCGATTCGGCCGTTCTCGAGTTATAAGTGAAGTAACTAACACGACTTTCTTTTATATATAAAGACTAGCAGCCCCCGCGAACTTTGTCTCGCCATATACTTTTATTTGCAACTATCTACATACAAAATTTCATCGAAATCGAATTTTCCCACGTAAGCATATATTTTTCCGCGGTAAAAAGTAGCCTATGTTAGGATTAGGATATTACACTACATTGACTCCACCCCGTCCCCCGTCCCCCGTACCCCAGTGACGCTTACATGGAGTCTACATCGCATGCTGGCTAGCTGAGCGCGGTGAGCGACAACCTCTAGACTTTTTTCTAATACTTGCATTTTTAAACTCGTGATATCTTCCGAAGTAAATGTCCGAATTGAATAATTCAAAAAGTAATTAGTAGTAATTTATTTGGATAAGGATTAATACCAAGGTACAAATGAAGACCCTTTCAAGACGCGGCATATATAAATTAATATTTTAGAATAAAAAACTGCTTACTGTGACATAACTATAATATTTAGACATATGCTGTCGCAACATTTTTTGTAGATAATGATGAGTTCTGCAAAGTCGTACTACATGATTTTGTTCTATCATCAATAGTTTTCGCAGCGCACGCGACGTAAGGAATTTTTCAGGTAATTTTTTTACACCTTATGTTACATTATTGGAGTTTTAGTAAGAATCCCTAATTTTTTTAAAATATAATATAGCCTATGTTACTCGGGGATAATGTAGCTTTCCAAAGGTGAAAGAATTTTTGAAATCGGTCCAGTAGTTTCGGAGCCTATTCGTTACAAACAAACATACAAACAAATCTTTCCTCTTTATAATATTATATATAGTATAGATGAAGGATATATAAAGATGAAGGAATATGTTCTAATGTAGAACGTAAGCTATTAATCAAAAAAACGAATACAATACTAACATAGATTATTTAAATCAAGCTATATAAAAAAATCTTGATTATAAAAACGCCTTTAAATCCAACTAGGAAGCATCGTATAAAAGCCCAATAGATAAAATCAAATAGCTACTCTCGTGCCCGGAAAGTTCTTTTGTTTAGACTTCCAACTTACTTCCGAAGACCCTTTGATAGAATCCGAAGTTTCGACTGAAGTTGAGAGGTTGAACTTTGGAGACTTGAGGAAAACAAGTCCGTCTAAGTAATTATTTTCTTAATACTCATTCCATTTGGATAATGGTTTCGGCATGAATTTTAAGAGGATAGTCTTAAATTATAACCTTAAAAATTTTATAGTGTCATTTAGTGCCCTTTCCTTTAAAATTTAAATCTAAAAAAAAAACACCTAGGATCGGTTGGGACTGGACTGCTGCAATAATATTTTGTGATCTAATCAATTGGTTTATTGATCTAGAGCAGTAATATAACGGAAAACATTATTGGGTCACTCGGAATGGCGGCGAAAACAGACGTAAAATAATTTCAGCGGATTTTAAAGTTCATATTGTGCGCAAAATTATGTTGTAGAGGTATTTTAATTAGTTTTGTTGCTTTATTACAATATTAAAACAATTATTTTGTAACGGTGTAGCGGATTTTCACTACTCGTTCAGAATTTACTTGTTTTAAACTACAAATTTCGCTTCAGTCACAAAACTTAATTAGTTGCTGAAGCTACTCAGAATGTTGGAGTAGCTTTATGAGCTTTCGCGTCCAGGATAATATTTCAAACTAGTTTAATTAAATAGCAGAACAATCGCCTACCTACATTTTATCCCCGCTATTTTTATTAGGTACTTACATATTTATTCTTTACTTCTGAGTCTAAATATTAAATTAATTAAATACTCGTATATAAACAGAAAGATTGTGTTTATTCGACGGAAAACAGATCATTGCATTTTTCGATCTCAGTTCTGATCTCAGCTTTACTCGACTTGTAAGTCACTTACACAAGGAGTAAAGTTACCGGTCGCTCGGACGGCCAGGTTTTTTTTTTTAGTTACTTAAGTGTTTCCTTAATCTTACCCTCTCGCAATATTGAGGCAGTAGTTCCTGCAAGGCCTGACGTCGTGGCCTCCGCAGACGGCGCACCCGGCCGCCTTCAGCAGCTTGCTGGAGCAGCCCTCGCTGGCGCTGGCGAGCACGTGCTCCGTCGTCACCAGCGCGCCGGCGCCCACCGCCAGCATCTCCAGCAACACTCGCGCCGCTTCTAAGGAACGGCTCAGAGTGGTGCCCAGCTATGGAACAAATAGAATACATGAATAATAAAGATCGCTGAAATATTTTCAGTTATGATTATGGCCGAAATATTATGAGAGCTTAGGTCTATATTTAATGTTATTACATGTTAATTATTTACATCAGCCAAAGTAGGATCATGTTCAAAGTTGATTCATAATTAATCTGAAAGTAGACTCACCTGATTGGGTACATCGCCAAACGGCCGTACTGCATCATAAGCATCCTTCAAACATGCTTCATACTCCGGCGTAAATTGCTTGGAGTCCAACTTGGCAACGTTCAGGTATGCCAATGGGAATATATCTCTGAAGAACTTTCTCGCACTTTCCAGAAGATCTCGCGGTGAGCTGGACTCGATGTTGATCGTTTCGAGGTCGCGGTCCGAGCTCGTCCAGAGCACTGTTCGGATGTCTTCGTAGAGGGCGGACAGAGGCCCGTGCGTTCGTATCGCCTGTCCTTGGTACAGCTGGGTAAAGAAACCAGCTGTTTTATTCTGTGACTGATACGACAGATTCGTCAGGTGCTCTGTAACAAAAGTTTGAATAATTTAGTCGAAAGTAAATGTTATGTGGCCAGTACGTGTACATATACTGTGTGAGTTTAATGTAACACTAAAACACAGCTATGGTTATTATGAGTGCTTGTAATAATTGGCATAATATCGCCTAAAGATGCCTTTTTAGTATCAAATCAATGTCTTCGAGTATCCGCATCCTAAAACTACCGTATAAGCTATTTACCATCTCGGGTGATGTTTGCGTAGCGTTAGACACACGACTACACCACAAACTCCTTATATTCCGGAGTTTGTTACATTATAAATTAAGTTGTAATATTAGCTGAGTAAATACGCTTAGTTCCGAGCAAACATCCCTTCGGTCGGTATTCGGTTTCTCGGTTGCGGCCGGCACCTGCGCACCTCACTCTGGTAATCTCAGTGTTATCTCGTCCGGCGACGCTGTCGAGCTCCGCGCCTTGCCACATTCCATCTAATAAATTCATTTAAACTTCTCAGGGAGCCCTATCTAGATACCTTTGAAACACCTCTTCAACGATCGAGCGGCGATAGAGCACTTTAATTAAAAGCTTCTCTATTGTGGAACAGGCACAAAAGTTTATCACTTACCACGTGTATTACATGTGGGTACACTAAGTCGTGGTGATACTGTGTCATTTTAATATGTAAGGAAAGGGTGGCGAGACCCTTTGATGTATGGGTACTTGACGAAAAGCCTTTCAGCGGTCGGCGGCCGGCGGTAAAGCACTCCTACCTATTTTGAATGTGAAAAGGAGTGATGTCGCAGCCGGAATTTCAAACTGTGTTACTGGAAATGGCTCAAAGGGCGTGGAGTGGAACTGGTGGAACGTGTGACTGACGCGCTACATGCAATGGGAATTTTGCGGCTCTCAAAGTGTCATGGGATAGCCAATTCTGCGTAAATCACTGTTGGAAAAACTATTTATTTCCCGGTACTCCTAAGGGTGCAATTCTGGATGGGGGCTACTAACTATCGACATGTGGTTACTCACATTGAATAAATCCAGTCAAATGATTGGATTATTGTTTACCTCAAGGTATCTTACCCTTGGGGCAGAATTAAACAACCTACATTGTGTATTCATTACAAAGAAAAGAAAATTGCCAAAATTTAACGTAAAAGCTCTTGTAATAAGACAGGGATCTGCCTATTTAAATCAAAGTTCAATATCCCAGACGGTGATGGATGTCCTCCGTATTTCAGGAATAAATCCGTGGTATTCAGTGTTTCACGACACGACTTGGCGGTTCAATAAATAATAAGTGTCATTCGTCTTTTCAGAGCGAAGGTGCGGGACCTCTAGACGCCCTTGGCGGAGGTTCACGCTCAAAAGACCGCATTCTGACAGTTTGCAGGCTAAAAATAAGAATTTTACTTTTTCTCATTTCATTATTCAATGTCCTGCGCTCC
This sequence comes from Chloroclystis v-ata, assembly GCA_963691955.1. NCBI lineage: Eukaryota > Metazoa > Arthropoda > Insecta > Lepidoptera > Geometridae > Chloroclystis > Chloroclystis v-ata. The sequence goes on from OY829905.1 coordinate 14,292,075, forward strand.
TTTTCAACTTTTCACAATGTACTTTATCTTATGAGATTTTGTCGGCTTTATGCTGGACTGGAACGTTTTATAAGTAATTAATTATAAAATAAAATGGTTATCTTAGTGTTTATTTAGTTCATCCTAAGCTTGTTTTGATTTTGATGAAGCTTATTTTGATATTTTATCTTAAATAAAAAGGCATGAACACGGTCGTTGTATGTAGTACGTACGAGACTTATTTTATTATATTTTTTATAATATGAATGATATTTTCTAAAACTTTAGCTTTAGAGTTAGCTTGAATTCGTTTTTATGCCGTTAGTATTACTAGTACTTATGCTATTTGTGCTTTACTAATTTCTCAAAATTCCGAACCAGGAAAAAGTAAGTAAAATAATCTTCATTTTTAATGGTTTGATGAGACTTCTATATTCGGCCGTAATATGGTTTCCAATGTCGTTTAATCTATTTTTGAGCTTTTTATACCTTTAATACCGACATCGTTTTTACATCAGGTAAGCCTGGCTTTATAGTACCTACGTGAACGTTACATTATTCATAACAAAAATAATTTTCTACGAGTATAATTCTGTTAAAAATATTTGTTGGGTTTCGTTTTGAAGAATTTTTTTTCTATGGTATTTAATTACTAATCAAAATTAATGATATTAAATAAGATATTTATAACTTATTTGATATTATAAAAGTAAAACATGAAAATGATAGAAGTTCTAACGGTACAAAAAAGATAATAAACAAATTGAAAACCAAACAAAATGTAGTTACCTACATAGATATCGCCCTAAACAATTTATCAGACCAATTTACACTTGATAAAGTCAATGGAAGGTTTTCGGCTGATCCATGATGGAGCTCTAAATTTCTCCATAATTTTTCATCTGCAGAACACTGGTGACAAGGGCTCTATAAGGCCACAGTAAGCCGACTGGGCCCTCCCCTTTCAGATCAGAAGGTTCCGTTTTCCACGGTAGGCCGGCTGGTTTACTTTACTATGGAGGCTCAACAGAATCTACTTACATAGCTCTGTAAAGTAGATTTATATCTTCAGTAGGGTTTTAATTTGTGTATTAGCGTCGCGGCTGTATGTTTTTGGTCTCGTACCTAATGTGGCATGAATTTATTCATATTATGTGGCCATGAATTGTTATGATGATGATAATACCCACATTCGTAACAAAAAGCCCTAGTTTCAATTATCTACGAACCGCGATTTACTACTGTCTACCGGACAAAAACTTTATTATGTTTAAATAATTTCTAAGCGACCAATTTACGATTGCTTACAAACCTATGATCTGTTTGTCTTCCTTCAGCTGTGCCTTCGCTTGAGATATGTGTAAGGTGGGATTACAGTATTTCTCCGTTGCCACCCTACTCAGCATTCAGGAATGCCTATCCAGTATTTTTTGTTCGTTTAGCCATAGACCATCATTTTTACTGGTTGACAGACGATAGCCATATTATCCATAAAATAATTCAATTTAACTGAACTAATAATTTAATTAGAGGCCAAGTATTTTTTTGTAGTAAAGGCTTGTTTCACCAAAAAAGAAAAGAAGAATTTAGTTTACCGGAAGTCGTGTACCTTTTGTTGGCGTAAGAAAAGTATCATTTCATTTTGTAATGTCGTCAAACTGATGGATTTACTCGTGAATATGTCAAATGGGTTGCGGTGTCGTTTTTGCACTCGCCTGGTAAGTGTAGTTATAGTTTTAAAAGTTCTTCATTTACTTATTTTTTTTATTTGATACAAAGTCATCAAAGCTACGGCTTACAATAAGTTTACAATAAGAGCGCGCCGTCTTAGGAACTATATAATTTATAATATAGTAGGTAAAATAAGATTTACCTGAATTCTTTATTAAAATATTCTATTTAAAAATGTTTTAATCCTAAGCCCAGATGAACTTTTATTATTTTATGAATTCACGAACAAACCTTATCAAAGCATTGTCGTTTAGCTAAAATAAACCTTTATGTTCACTGCTAAAACGAAAGCTTTATGATAATGAGCGCTCGTGTGTGGTCCTTGACGCATAATCACTTTTTATAATCAAGCCTTTCAATGTATTATTTTTTTAGCAACTAAGGCATAGTCTGTGTCAAGGAAGAAGTCCTTAGAAACTCTCCAGTTATCTGTGGCCCGGACAATGAATTGAAAAGCACCCTTATGGGGCACACTCTGATTATTTCCTCTGAGGGTCGGAAGTGGTACCTACTCATTGTTCCGTACTTGTCAGCGAGGTCGTCGCACTAAGGGTTTTATATTTTATTTCGCGATTGTGTCACTTTTGATGTACCATTAATATGCATTGAAAACCCAGAGAAATAATGTTGATGTCGAACTCTAACATGTATAGGTACTCGTAAAGTAATTGCCATTTCTATTGTGTAGATAAACGTCATGTTTCATGTGATGATGACCTAAAATAACATAATGACTGTAAGTAGGTAGACGTTTTAAGCTCCTGAACTTCGCTTAGTAGTACACATTTACTTAATATGGCATCATTTTCCATTATGGTTATAACAATTGTAACTATCTTGGCTGAGCCGCGTGTGTATTGGGTTGAACCCGTGGGAACAATCTACGCTTATGTTTATTTGTAGGGCATATAATCCTGCTCCTACTACGAACGCCATAAAACACTATAACCGATATAAAACTGTAAATTTATACGAACAAACAGGCACAGCGGCAATAAATAAAGTAATTTTCTGCTCTACGTTCACAGCGTATATTGGAAAAAGCATTTATAGGCTTAGCACCCTGCAGGCTCCAATATAAAGTTCTATTATGGTTTAAAATGCATGAGTAGTGCGGCACCAAAGATGAAAGCTGAAAAAAAATCAGAAAAAATTGTTCATAATATTTTTATATAATTTTGACGTTTGGAAAAATTAAAGATTAGGCTAAAGTTGTTTTGATTTGTTTTGTGCATTACTTTTTAAACAATTTATATTGCCACTATAAATCGTTGCAGTTAGATAATATTGTTGCAGGTGATAGTCGATTTAATAAACGTTAAGTCTATTTAAATATACTTTTAGAAAGGTATTAACTGAGTAATGAAATTTGAAATAAAAGTAGAAACGAGCAGGCTAAATCGAAATTGAAATTGGGATTTCAACTTTTATTTAAATTATCCGTGTATAAATCAAATTATTTGGCCTTTTGTATTATGTATGATTGGTTAGGTATACCTAACCAATCATACGTAGAACTGTTGCGCATTTTCTAATTTCAATAGCAACGGTGTTTGTGTTGGAATATTCGGCTCCCGTGGGGCTAGAGTAATTAATAGTCATAACTTTTTATTGAATACAAAATTACTGCATGCAAATAAATCTAATTTAAAACAGATACGTATACTGCTGTTAAATTATCCGCCATAAATCTACGAGACGTAATAACATTTATTTATGCTAATTGCACGGTGCTTTGATTTGCCTTAGAACAAACTTGACTATCTAATAGGCAAAAAGTAGCCAGTAGTTTATTACTATAAAATATTAGCTTTTTCTAATTTGGTTTTAGATGAATCTGTAAATTATAGTGGGTAGGTGTAACCTAGAAATTAAAGAACAGCTATCTTGCTTACAATTATAATTTATGTCTGCTCAAACTTTACTTCAAAGTTTGAATTTTTTTTAAGTAGGTAGGGTCTTAGGGTTAAGTGGCATAAGCCACTTTAATCCTCCCATTATTTATTTTTTCATGTTATACTAATTACATTTCCAATTAATCCAGTATTCAAAGCCAGTATTCCAGTATCAATCAAGCATTTATCAAAACCAAAGAAAGTATTATGTATTAAAACCAGTTTTTAAGGCAAAAACAACAACCTAACAATAAATCAATTCGAATGTTAATATTAAAGACAAAACAAACTATTCCGGGATTCGGCAACTCAACAAATAAATCAACATTGATCTTAACATCAATACACCGAACGAAGAAAGTTTGTAATGCATGGTAATTGTTTAGCTCCAAACAGAATCCAAACTTCCAAAGGTGTCAGATCTCTCATCACACGCATACAATCAAGCTGGTCGGGTCTCTGTTTACTATGCGGCAGGCCTTCGGAACACAAAGTGCCCAATTTGTTGACGCGACGTGTCTAGAGTTTGTTAAACAACTATTGTTCGATCTCGCGATCCCTCCCCTATATTTATTTCTGTAGTGCCCGAAAACGTTAACAGTTGCGGTAGGGCAAGTTTTGATTTGATCCACCTGGTTTCATGGTTTTAATGATTATTTTTTAATTTTTATGCGTCGATGGGTGAATTATTTTGATTTGATTTCATAGTTACGGCAATCCTGTTCTGTGATATTTTAGAGTTAGAGATTTATTTGCAAGCCGAGGTACCTGCCCTTACCACCGACGTGACGGTACCATTGTACCGTCTCCATATTAACTGAGTATAGTTTTGGTAGATATAAATATACTTCGATTTTTTTAGCCGAAAATTCACCACTCTTTCACTGTCACAATTTAAAAGGCTTCTGAAGCTGAACAAACAACATGGCTTTATCGGATAAAGATCTGGAACTTGTCAAGGTAATTATCCGCTACGTTAATCGTGAATGGTGCCAATACGATTTTATTTACGGGACATTGCTTTAGTTATTTACTTTTTTGGGGCTGGAAGGAAATAAATGCTTTAATAAGATGTTTGTTGCGAGTTCAAGAACCCTTACGAGTTTAAGGATCCTTTGTTTAATAAGAAATAATGGGTGGCACGAATAAGTTTGAGTTTTTGCTTAGTTGGCAATATTTGGCAAAGCATTCGATAATTTGAGAAAAATCTCAATGTGTTTGTACCAGGTACGTACACTTTTAAATTAATTACACCTTACCTTGAGTACCTTTTTCTTTGCGAAATGCCGCTTATAATAGATAGAGCGTTTACACCCAAATACAGATGGGCAAAACTTATAGAAACAGCTCTGTCAGCAGTTTGTAGCAGTTTTGTTATACTTCAATGGCCCGCATTGAACTTTTCTTTGTGTGTAGTTCTGTGTGTCTAGTACTTACGTTGCAACGTCCTTCTAGTAGATAAGAGAAGGTCGCCAGTTCGCCGCGTGGACTTGGCCGTGATGCCCTCCGCGGTGCGGCGCAGTGCTACCCGTAGTTGGAACTCCTGCCCTCGCCCGCAGCAGTGTCCTTGGCATTCTGGCCCTGAAATTGTATTCAACCTCATTATTGATTCCTCGTATGCAACCTCCTTAAGCTAGCGCTGTCATTAAAATAAAAGAAAATACCTTATTATTTCAATGTAGAGTTTTACCAAAGACTATGTGAAAGTTTTGCGTTTTATTGCGTTTACTATGGCTATAAAGTATCTTATAGTATTGGATGCTTGTTGGATGTTTGCCCATTTTTATTAGAGAAAATTGTCCATAAATTTCCTCAGGCTACAAGGGGTTTTAACTAAATTCGACCTTTTAGTTAAACCTTTTTCCTTTCCTTACTTTACGAGCGAGTAAAATAAAAGGTTCATAAATATACAAGAGTCTACTGAGTAGCTAACTAGCAACTTTGAATGTTCCAAGTTTACTTAGTTCCTAGATTGTTTTCTTTTAACCTTGTGTTTTTTTAAGTATTTTCTTTAACAGTGGTTTCGAAAGTTTTCTTTCATATGAGAAATTCGAAGAGTTAAGAAATAAATAAGTAATTCTCCAAACTTCAAAGATATTCTTGAGTGCAAAAAGTGTTTTAACTCGCGATGAAGAAACCTTTGACGTAAATCAAGTAAAAACTTAGATTACTTATTCTTAGTTTCCGGGGAATTTCGAGGAGTTTGGACAGTCATGGCAACGTTAAAAACGATAGGGACACTGCCCGAAAAATAGGCATCGTCACTTTGGCAATTTACGTAAATGTCCAGCCGGTCCTGAACAAATAAACGTATTATTTTACACTCGATGACGAGGCTATATGAATGTAGAAGCAAAATTGTAAATGTTAGTAAATGATCACACAATATAAATAGCATTGTTGTGTAATTGTGGTCGTAAGTATCGTTTATATTATATTGGCACAATGTCGGAGAGCGACGAACCGGCCGCGTTCAAGGCGTGTGCGTATGACACGTTGTGGGCCCGCAGAAATAGCTTTTATGACGTTTAGGAGTTGGTCAACTGCGGGACTTGCCCATAAAAATGTTTTATATAATTATTGATACATACAGTTTATAACGTCTATTTTTATAGGATTATATTTCTTAAAACCTTTTTTAGTAAAACCTAAATAAAACCCAAAACTTGAGTAACTGACCATGACCTGATGAAAAGAAGTACCTAGCTAAATAATAAAAAGAAAGTAATTTTATATTTTCGATTAAAAATATTTTATCCAACATAGCGCAATTCAGTTTTATTAATTATATATCTCCTACTAAGTACGATATCTACTTAGGTACCTACTATACAAACATATTTATTTAGCTGAACTTTAAAATTAATTTAAAGTATTTTAGTATTTCAAGCTACTACTCCTAAAATAAATATAAGTGCTGAACGGCGGATGAACAAAATTCTCATTATGTAGTGTTCAAATCTTCACACTTTTTTCGTACCACGTGAAAATGCTTTGTAATGTTTTTGCTGAAATTGACACCCGCTGGGCTGACGTAATTTGAATGATATTTTGGGACGAAGTTTTTATCATGTGGATACTTATTCTATTGATTGATTAGTAGGAATATAAGCACGCTTATATATAGTAGTTCTATAAAGTAGATAAAGAAATAAATTTGATGTTTTTTGTGCGCAAAAGGCATAAAAAGACATCACATTTTCAAAAAAATGTTTTGAGTTTAAGTTAGTATAAGTTATAGGTGATCCATAATGTCTCTTTGCAATAGACCCTATTACTATAAATATTGGATCAAATTTATATTTTGTAAGCAAAAATATTTTGTAAGAAACTTGAATACTTGAGGTGTAACTTGGGGATAGGATTTGCAGACCCATGAGAGGACGATCAGCATTTCCGCGTCCGCAGGCTCGCGGGCCGGACAATAGCCTTTCCTGTCTGACTTTACGATATTCACTTACGTTGTAACAAGCTTTGCTGACTTCGTTAGAATAGATTTAAAAGATTTTTAGTGTATTTTTCATGTGCTGTACGTTAATATTTATTTATTTTCTACATTATATTAGGATCTACATAAGAATATCTAGATTTAATAATCGATTCAACCTCTATGCATTTATTATCTGTGATTCTGTGTGTTACGAGTCTTTAGTAAGCTGGTGCTTAGATCGCGTAATATAATGTTAATGGTACCTATATATCCAGTAAAACAAGTAAGTACCTAAATGTTTTATTCATCATGGGTGAAAAAGGCAACACAATTTTATCCATAAATCCAGACACACAATTTAGCGTTTATAATACTTATAAGTGAGGACTTAAACGTCACATTGTAAGTATCTGATATAATAAAATATACAGTTTAAAAGTAATTTATTCCCCGGTTTATTTGTGGCCAATTCAAGTGTACAATAACTTAATTTAAACGGTGGACAAGCTATTAAGACACGCAATTTGCTGTGACACGACAACTGAGCCATAAATCCGCAGTTAACGACTTCTAGATCGACATTAAACTGGCTCTTGAACCAATCTATCAGAAATTAACTTGTTGCTATGAATTCATGTAATTAACTAATTAAATCATACCTTTTCATCGATCTTATCTATTATAATAAAACTGAATTGCGGTATGTTAGTCTAGCTATAACTGGAGAATGGGTGAACCGATTTGGCTAATCTTAGCCTGAAATATTCGTAGAAGTCAAAGTCTTCACTTTATTGTTCTCATTATCATTAGTATCTAATCATCACTTGGGAATGCAAGTGGTTGAAACGCAATAAATCATACCAAACCCAACGCTATTGATCAAGAAGAAGAAGACGCAATTTAGTTAGATTATAAAACTAACTCTGTGTTCTAAAGGGCCTGATTGATAAGACACATCTGTTATGAAAGCTCTGTGTAGGTGTACTCGGTCCATAATTAATTTAGTTTCGAAACAAGTGGGTATGGATCCAAAAACGTGGGTGCCGCGAACGTAAAGATTACATAAATGAAGCAAAACAAATAATGCATGATTAAATCAAATAGAATCGAACTTGTATACAGGTAAGTACAACTAAACGTTTTGATGCTTTGTATGTTTTTGTTTAGTTGGATTTCAATGTTTTCTTCACCTGCGACTACACATGTGCTCTCTGTTATCTATGACAAAAAGAAATAAATTCTCAAATCACTGTCTCAAACATTTCGATAAATCGAGAAAAATAACGAACAACAAAACAATTTGTTTCTTTTATTGGTTAGGTAAGCCTATAAAAATCTTGTGATTGGTTTGTACTTACAAAACAAATAAAACGACAACTCCTAAAGTAGAACGGAATAAATTAATCTTGTATTTTAAAATTCTGTACCTATTTATGGATGTAGAAATCACTAAAATATCGGCGATAAATATCGACGCGTTTGCTGATAAGTCGCACAAATACTGCGCGTTCTAATAAATATTCCGATTGATTGTCAAAACTGCAATAAAACCTGAAATAAAACATTCGTACATCCGCTATTAATATTTTACGATTTTTAAATGATGCTGGTGTTTTGTTTGGCGGTGTTTGGCGCAGGTGGTAAACGACAAGAGATAAAAAGTATTTAATCGTTTAAACTTTTGGCCGAAAAAAAGGTTTAGATATAAAAATATTTAGATATATAAATAATTATATACAAAAACCGTGCTATTCATGACGGACACTCATTATCCAGAAGTTTGTTCTTGAATGTAGGTTTATTTGTATATTCATAAATATTTTATAGCATGATATCAAAATTTTTGGTTAGTTTACTTAGTTGGTTTGAAGACACTCGGAAAGAGATGGAGTGGTAGAATCCTTAATCGGCACCACACGGCTAAAATATAAGTCATATAAATTCTGATTTCGTTTAAAAATCCCAAGAAAACTGTGTAGTTTAGCAAACTGTGTAGTCTGTGCAAAAGGAAATAAACATTGTCACTGGTTGCTGATGCTATCGTAACAGGTGACGCATTGTGAATTACAGTACAACACAGGTCACCGGCGACCAACAAGGGGAAGTATTTAGGGGAACAAGCTCCAAGGCCAGGTGAATTAGCATTTTGCGAGGGTAGAAGCCGTGTTGCATGACGACTAACTATAGCCCTAGATTTCCTATCAGGAGTTATGCTATACCGCTGCAATGAATATTCTAGGCAAGGTTTTCACTTTCAACTTTCTGCGCAAAATTTGTGTTGGTTTTGTGTTATATTGCGAAGGACGAGGGTGTTAAATTTGCTGTTCTACCTGTTCCTATAAATCCTATGAAAGTTTTGTTATGATAAGTGTAGAATATCATGAAATTCGTCGTGTAATGTGATGTGGAACCCACGGTTTGTTGACTATGTTTGCAACGATTCATATATGAAAATCAGAATTTTTTATTAATTGTAAAATGAAGCATATGTTGTTTGTTCCTATTTCTTGTGTTTTTAATTAAATTATTTGCAACAAATCACAACTTATAAAAATATTCAAAACTAAAATGACTTTCAATAATCCTCTTCAAACACGCATGTATCTTGCAAATCTCGCATAAAGCCTCAACAACATTCCTACGGGGTACTACTCGTAAATCAAGGCAGGCACGCCAGGCACTGTCTGTTACCGTATTACTATTAACAAAGCGAAGACGACGGGTGCTATTTTAATGGTAGGTCATCTAAAGAAGCCGTAATTTACTGAAGACATTTTGAATTTCTGTATGAACGTTTACAGGCTGGAATGTTGGTCATCAGGTTCAGAAGCTAAATGTATAAGTAGGTCCTTAGTAAATGTGTATTTGACGACTGGATATGCCTCTATCTAACCCAAATACATAATTTGGGTTTTGCCTATTCATAGTTTTTTGTAGCTTGTTTGAAAGATTGTAACACAATCGCATCTATACAATTAATTTTTCATGTTTGGTTCAATATTTCAGAGCAAATAGGTACAATACCTATATAAACGCAACGTACAACAAAATCGAATCGAAGAAATGGAAACAGGCGTTCAGGGCAAATAGGATTTATTTTACGACTATAGTTTGTTTCATTTATTGTTAGAAAGGCGCTTCTTGAAAACAACAGCATGATTTATTCAGGGAGCATGGCCTTTATGAAATATTTTGCAAGAGGAATGTATAAATATTTATTACTCTTATAATTCCTTTCAATCTTTAGAAGGTGTTGGAATTGAAGCCGATACTACAAGCCGTAAAGAAGTTGACTCACCATAAAGCTTGCTTTCTTCCATAACTGTATTGCAGACCTACTACCCTAGGTACCTAATTTCGCAAGCACATTTTACCTTGCAATTATTTATTTTTGCATTTTTCCGATTATTAAATTTTTAGCCTGCTTTATTATTTTTAGTATTATTGCTCTCGCTTCTAATTTTATTAATATTATTTTACGTTGAGTCAAATAAACATGTCTGCTGTGCCAAGTTAAAGAATTAATTTACATAACATTTTGAACGGAGATAACGAATAACATCTTTTTTCATTCAGGATAGCGTATTAAAACATACGAGGTGCATTATTACATGAACATTGTTTCGACCTAAAATTATGGTTTCGTGATTAAACACAATAAAAGACGACGCTATTTTCATCAAAATTAGGTATATCGGAAATAAGAGTTTTGGCCTTGCACTTTCAACCAAATTGAACAGAACACCGGCAAAAGAGTTTTCCACTATTATTATTTTGGCAATAACCCCCCATAGACTAACGTTCAGTCCTTCCGGCTTATCCCGTGTACAGATAAGCGACGGGATGAAATAAAACACGACTTGAAGGGTCGCGGTGTTATAATACCGTCATTATTTCCGCTATTGCACATACACTGGCGTTCATTCCGTAAGGATTGTACATTCCGGCAGCAATGAACGTTAGTCTATGGGTAGCTATTTCCAATACGTAATCCTTCGAATACGAGGTTAAGGTGTAAAAAATAACGATGATAAATTCTCCCAGCAATATTTCTAATTGAATATAGCTTTTTACCACACCAGTAAGGAAAATTTTAATTCTTTAGCTGAACACGTGTATTTCAATAAAACACATTGTAGGTCCTGGGGGATTTGGTATTGTCACCTGCCTTACCGGGTTGGTAATAACAGTCTAACTAAGTATTGAAATTCTCAGATTTTGGTATACTTATTAATACAATTACAGAAGCATATACAAAGTATTGCTACAATATTAATGCATTTAGCCTACAGCGGTCCTGTGAACGTCATAGTCATAGTACATGCATCAGCCATAAACTGCGCTGTTGCATAGTAATTATTCCGCGAAAACGCGTTTTGTTATTCTATGCGGATTGTGCAATATGTGTAGGTGAGGATGTATTATCTGTTTCTCTCATATACAATTTTATTTTATGACATTATATCTAAAGCTAGGTGATGACTTTACAGTGGAGCACTGAATGTGAACATCAAGGGACTCATTGCTGGACTGATTCCCCGTAACTATACAAATGCGAGCCGTGTAACATGTTGCATTAGGTACACTTCGTAACATTGATCAGATTGAGTAAACTAAGCACGTAATCAACTATACAAACTTTTACCTCTGTTTATGAGCCTACAAATTAAGCGTTGTAAATCATTCCATCTTGATTTTTTTGTGAAAACTAACAACATATTATATATCGTTGTATATTCGTCGCTAAAGACAAGCTACGATCATGTTTGGTAATATAACTGTGGCTAAATAATTTCAAAATACCCAGCTACAGCTTGTCCTGAATATTATTTCACATTATCTCGCAGCCACTGACGCTATTTTATAGCCATTGTAAAATTCCAAATTTATATTGAATACACAACTTATCAGTTTTGTCGCTCCATTACTTGGCTTGTGCAGACTTTATGTAGAAAAATGACTATTTGACTATGTTAACCCCTGTGGTATAAGTTCGACGTGTCTGTTTGTTTTGTTTGTATCAATGTAAAGGGCAATAAGCCACATTATATTAAAGTTATTATTATTTTGTATTTGTTTATTTCTCGAAAAAGTAGGTACATAACATAATATAATACGCTTTTTGGTTTTTTTAGTGGGTTCAATAGAGTAACTTTTATAAATACACTGATTTGCATTTTAATCATCCATATTATGTTATAGATAAATCTACAACAGCATAAAACGAAACTTATCCATTCATCAATATAGCACAACTCACAACAACGCTAGATAGCTCTATCTATCCACTCCAAATAACAATAATTCATTATCATTTTTTTATTCACATTGTTCAAAGAAAATTGTTGAATTTATCTGAGCAAATCATTACCCATTTAAGCAATAATGAAATAATGGAAATAATGAAAAAATAATGGAAAAATAAGAACAGAAATCTTTAAACGTTTAATCACAATATAACTATAGTTAGGGGTAATGGGCCCATTGCCCGTAAGCACACTATGTTCCACACTGTGTCTGATGGCAGATATTGACAGGTAATACGGAAAATAGCATACGTAATGGATATTAGGTATCGTGCTCCGTTATTGATGAATAGGTTTATGATGTTCGCCAAAGAAAACAGTAATGTTTCTTGGGATTTCTTGGAAATCTGGATTGGGTTAAGCTTCCAAAATAATTTAGGAAACGTTATATTTTCAGTATTATCTAAGTTTGCGATCTCCGATTTTATGTTAAATAAAATGTTTAAAAAGGTAAGTCTTATTGAGTCGATTTCAAATTCAAATGCTCGTAAGATCAGATCCAAATTACCTACATAACGAATAGTTCTAAGTGTCACCGTGTTTTTTTTGAAAATTATTTCTTAAAATCTTATGATTTAAGTTTAAACATGTTAATGCTATAACAATAAAGAATTAAAGTTCGTTTTATTTGTAAAAGTGCATTATACAACACAATAAACAATTTTGCAGCCGTTACCCAAAGCCTCACGTCTCATTGAGCACGCTATATTAATAGCTTAATCCCACAAAGAATGAGCCAATTTATATGGAAATCATATATAATTTGAATGCAGGAAAACTGGTTTAATGCATACAATTATTTAAACATTGTATTTACAAATTATCTGATGTGGGTGGAAACGAAATCCTTTTCCGCGCTATGTGCATATCATATACTAACTCATTCATATGACGTCCTATAACTGGGCACGGGTCTCCCCGATAGAACCCATATATAGGTCTTAGGGCATTTGGTATACATGAGATTATTCTCAGTTATCAGTTTAACTTACCTTCTCTAAGAACGATAGTTTGTTAATTGGGATGTTTGTCTTGGGTACGTCAATTTATGACTTATTAAGCGAAAAAAGGTTAAGTTGGCTATTAGTATGAGTAGTACTTGAAATAAACGTTGAAAGCATAATGTCTGGCAATATTGGCTATATTGTCATATATCTCAGCCCTAATCTGCATCCACAGCAACCAATAGAGATAGATGGTCCGTCAACAGAAATGGATGGCCTAGGAGCTAGCTTAGTGCCGCAGTATTACATAACACTAAGCTGCATCTAGCGTATTCTGTACATAAGCTTGATACAAAACAAGTTAAACTCAAGAAAGCATGATTTATTATTATTATAGAAAAAAGAAGCTAGTAATAAATGCCCCGATATCTCGCGGTAAATTAGTTTATAAGTAGCAATTTACATTGACAATTTGTAAATTATTTATTTCGGTATTATTTTTCCTAAAGTGTGTAAATCTGCTATGTTTCTAAATAAAGTTCTTTACTTTTATATACCTTTGACATTGTTTGACGATAATGATAGTGCGGCAGTGATCCGTGTTATTTTATCGCACTAGCAGCGGCTTGTAACGCGGGTGTACTCGAATCCGCCCTAAGCTTACGTACAAACTGAGCCTTACGAGCCTTCTAATTACGCCACTTAAGCCGCTTTAATTAAATCCACGGTTACCAAGAACCTATGTCAGGCGTTTATTCATTTTAATTTATTGAATATGAAACATTAATGAAGATTTTTCACGAAACGATGTTTCAATTATTAAACCAAATAAGTTAAAATCTAGGTAAAGGTACTCTTTGCTTATAACTATTAGTTTTATTTGTGGCATAAAATGATCTTCTGCTTCATATATCTATCACTCACTCGCCCATGAGTTACTCACGTAAAAGTCAGTATCAGTTGATTGCATCACATCCGCTGAATAATTACCTGCAACATAAAACAAGCGGTTATGGCACTCAATCAGTTCGTCATCGCTACAGGAATAAAAGCAAATTGAGGCAGACTGTTTGGCGAGGCACTGGGCTGGGCATTGTGCATTCCACTAATTCTATATTAGACGGGCTATATGCGGCGCGGGCGGCGACCGGCGACGGCTGAATTAGCACTGCCTGCGCCGTCTCCACACTCATTACATTATTTCGAGATTGCACACATGCTTTGCAGCATTTGCACGTTATAAATATGGCAGCTTTTACACCAATCGCCATTTCAATTAGTGCCAAACAGTCAGTCAAAAATATTTGCACTTTGGATTTTCTTTTTTTTGTATAATCCTTAAGCTTAAGCTACAATAGATTCTACCACGCTGACAATAGTTTAATAAAAATAAACGCCCGATACGATAAAGTTGCCGTAAAGTTCACAGTTTGCTGAAGTTTAATACCGCCACATTCAATAAAAATCGACGCATTAAGCCGTGTTTAGATATTGTGTGCGAATTTTCTCGTAGCAACAGGACATAGCGCCTTTCGGTACAAGAAGGCGGCGGGTTTGATGATCAGACTTCGCACAAAAAAGTCAACGAAGCGATATGCAGGCACGCGGATTCGAAAGGAACAGAGAGATTGGCGCAGGCGGGCCTCGTACGGGAACAGGTTTGTCCAGAGAATGCGCGCTAATGCACGCCCGCGCCGGCACTACGTGTGCGCCGCCCACCCTGACTTATGAGCTTTTCATGTGTCACAATAGACTTATATATTTATTAGTTCTAACGTTCTTAATTGTTTTTCCATTTGTAGCTAGTTCAACGTTGTTGGAAGTGATATGAAGCAGCGTTCTCGCCCCGCCGAGCCCGGCCCTGCAAGCGACAGCTGCACGCGCGCCCTGTCGCGTAACAAGAGCTCGGTTCGTTAGAGCCGCAGATTTTAAAATAAAACTTAGCAACGGAAACAAAAAGAGAAAACCTCCGCGAAGCAGGCGCTTGACTTCCAAGCAGCGGTGAGAACAAAAACGGACTTTGCATTATTGTGATAAGAATTACGTTCGCCCGACCGAACGGTACTCCTACGGCTTTTTACAGCTTTATAGTGCAGTGACGTTTATTTCAATTGTCTCTGCGGGTGGATTGCCCTATTTCCAGAGAGCTTGCTAACAGTTTTCGCCCAATCAAATCAAGAGCACTTTTGGATTACCGCGGCAAATTGTTCTAGCACGGGCGTTATTGGATAAAGGCGCATTCGAGTGCAGGTTTGCATTCCATTTGCAATAACGGTCCTTTTATGATTGCACTTGGTCAGCGGTGTCCATTGACATCGGATAAACAGCGGCTGGAATTAAAGTTTTAATGAGGGCATTAAAGGCCGGGGTCTGATTGAGTTAAATTGGATGTGATTGTGTCGGGTTACTGTAGGCCGTGCCTCGCGCTACGTCCCAGACGTGACGGCGCGGCGGGTTATCCTGGAAATGTGCGTTCCGGCGCCTATTAGACTCGCATGCTACCAGACCAAATTGCTTGTTGCTGTTCTCACATAATGATCCAGGCGGTTGCGATAGACAGAGTACACAATCATCTATCAGAACTCCGACAGTCGTCCGTCATATGGCGTCATCGATGTCACTAGTGAATCGCAAGCTAGGTTATACATTATTCAGTAACATTGCAAAAACCCTTTTGTGGTGCGATCAGTGTTGTCATTACGCATCAACTCGCTAGGATGTGCAGAATACGAGATACTGAGTAACTAAATTACCTTACCTTGGTCTGAGGACCTTAATTGTACGTCTAACGTTTCGTTTCATAATGATCAAAGATTCATTAAACCGTACAAAATTAAGGAATCATAAAAAATAGGTAATTGTTTTGTAGTTACAAACAGCAGCTTATGCTCTTTCACAAGGCTCTATCGCAATGCAGACATCGTAGTGTTACGTAGGCTTTTTGCACACAACGCTGTGAACGTTCACAAAGATTCTAAAATAAAAACGTATCATTTCCTTATCTTACAGAAAAAGCCACCAAGAATCGAAAAGTAAAAGTATTTTATTTTATTTTTGTGTGCCAGAATTAACAGGCGTGCAACAAAAGAGGTTTAATACCGCAGATTTCTGCACCGCTCTCCGTCATTACATTATGCAAACGTCTACTGTACAACCAACGATCGATTTAATTTACCCGCGATAATTATTCACACAAACTGACCATAATTAAAAGCAAACAACTGTCGGATCCTTATCGGCGAATTTAGTTGTTAACGTCAGATTAACTTGAATAATGGACCTTGTTTCTATACTAGTTATGACAATAGAAAATTGTTTTGGGATAATGTATGCCAGTGTTAGCGCAAATTCTCTATGGTTGATAGCTTTTTGATGTATTTTATTACGAACTTTTACTGTGCCGTGATAAATTAATGATTTTACTATCCGAAAATGTTAGTTAGATCAAAAAAAGTCTGTGGATATGATAACTTATGATAATGTCGTTTAAAATTAATGGCTCTGTATGTGCGATAGTGATAACAATATCTAAACTAGCAAAGATTATTTGGGTACATGAACTTGTACCAGTCATCTCGGTCTATTGTATAAAAACGTTAACTAAACACTTTTTATACAATTTATACTCTAATCCAACAAGGAATAAATTTATAGGAACGGTTGAAATAATATACAGTTTAGCGCGGACTAAGAAAATATAAAATAAACTAGACGAACTAATACATTGTATCCGGAAATGTATGAGCGATCTCTCATCTAAATGGTTAAGTTATCGGAAACTTTTGGCACAAAATTTTGGCAGCCGAAGCGATACGGTGTCGCGTCCCACACAAAGAAATCAATTAACGATTGATTTCGGCAAACCAGAATGTCTACTCTTGAAAACAAATTCGATAGTATAGAAAGGTGACAGAGTTTATGTCAAAGCCAAGGATTGCATTCGGATACGTTTCGCTGTAACGATCGCCAAGTATATTTTAGCGAATAGACCAATCAAAACTTGGATATCGAAGTTGATCAGCTTTGTTGCAAAAATCTAGCGCTGGGGATCTAAAGTATAAGCAGATGTAAAATAATATTCAATGATTTTACATACATCTTTAGTGTTAGACGCGGTTCGGTTTGGTTTTTTATAGTCAACAGAAAAATATTCGTAATATATAAAATATAGGAACTTTTTGCAAAATGTCTTGCCACCAAATATAAATTCCAGAAATTACCGCTACTTGAAACAGTTGCCGTAAGTATAAGATTGTTCCGAAGTTACCTAAAGCTCTTAACTGATTAGTTCAGGTTATACATACCAAGGACCACGACAATGTTTATAACCTAGCAACAATAACCTCTATTGGTGCAGAACAAGGGTTATTTTAGTTTAAAACTGAATTAGAAATATTGCAGTGGAAATAGAAGCTTCGTTAACTGCCTTATCAAATGTTTCCTGTTAAAGTTGTAGCTGTATTGCAGACTCTCGTCTAACATTTTCCTATGAGTATTTACGGTTTTTTAAATAACGGTCAATTCTTGGACTATTTTTTTTTCCTAAAATATTCACAATATTTAATCTTATTTTTTTTATTTTCAAGATCTAATATTTTGTTACCTAAGTTTAGAAAAGTTCTAGAATTAAAACCTATAACTACACATAATAATAAGATACTAACTGTGTACTTTCTTTTCCCCAAATAATATGCTTGTCTAGTTGTGTAACTTGTCTGCTAAAACATGACAAATATGCTGCCTAGTTAAATTAGTAAAATGTTAAAATAGATGTCTTGACATTTTTGGCCGTCGTTCATGACGGAAGCCCTTATTTTAAGAGCACAGCAAATTTGCCACGGCTCTTGAATTTACCCCCACTCAAGGTTGTATAATTGCTTATTCACTGAATATTGATAATTAAATATGATGTCCACCCTTCTCAAATATACCTACGTGTAACTAATACGGGATGGTTCAAAGGTAATATTTACCTAAAATAATACCGTAATTTTGATAATTTAAAATTCTAAATCATAAAACAATACAAACTTACTAAATCCGTGCAAGAGGCCCGCTCTAACCAGAATGGTTAAACCTAATTCAAATGAATTGCTCAAAAATTTATTTAATTAAATGTCGCTTCTTTTTTAATGAACAAGATGACAAAAAAGTACGAAACTCGAAGATATTCTTTTAATTACCTTAAAAATCCTTGGAAAGTTCTAAAGCTTCTGAGCACAATTTCCTTGTCACTGGATTGATATGAAACGAACAGATGTTAGAAATCGATTCGCAATTAAGGGCGAAGGTACATTAGCCTTATTCTCTATTAATCCAAGTAAAACTGCGAACAAATTGAACCTTAACACAATGGAGGAAAGACGAAAATCTGGAATTGTATTTTTACGCAATTCATATTTCTCTTTGTCTTGCTAATGAACCGAACTAAAAGACTTTCAGTGGATAATGAAACGGCGCCGTCCTTTATGATACTAAATGCTTAATGATTATACGTAAATAGACAATCCGCTTAACTTTATGTTTGTTGTTTTATAAATTACAAAACGATCCTACTAGTATCATAAACGTACCTAAGTGTCTGTGAGGATGCACGTATGTTTGTTGCTCTTTTGCGCAAAAACAGCTGAGGATCTTGAAACCTTATAATTATTTTTTATAAGTACCCATCGAATCCAATAATCTATACTAATAATACATCTGTAAGGATGGTTCACAGAGTAGGTAATCCGAATTTGATGAAATTTGGTAGATAAACATTTTGAGGTCTGGGACACAGGATAGGCTGTTCAAATTCTTGTTGCAGTTATGATAAGACGTGGCCTCATACTAACATTATTTAACGCAAACGGAGTAGCGGGCACAGCTAGAATATAGCTAGTTCATAAAATCAGTTTCCGAAGAAAAACAAAAGGTTCCTCGTCTTAACAAATACCGATGTATTCCGTGATGAGCGTATAGATAGGTAACATCAGACCAACCGAACAGTTAACCAAAGTGCAATATCGACTAGAGGCCGTAAAAAGGCAATTTCCTCTCCATTCGCCACATATCAAGTTTGAGTTTGCGGAATATTGCCATCTCGACTGTCTGCAATCTCCCATTTGTGAAAACATTTGAGGGCCTCAAATTCAGTATTTAATTTCACATATTTTATCATTTTTAGATTGTATCAAATGTCGTATAAATAAATGAATAAAAAAAATATTTTCTATCCAAGTAATTCACGCTATGTTAATTAGATAACTCCATAAAATTCTAGATTCCCCTGAAAGTATCGTGTAAATAAATATTTATCTGATATTCTGCGTTCCGGACATGTGGAATTTAAAAACGTGTGAAGTGTGCAGCATTTTAAATTAACCATTTAAAAAATAGTTTTTCATATTATTTATCGTGTTTACCGACAGTATAGTCTAGTGTAGGCATGAAATATGTCGTTGTTTAGTTAAATATACGGTTTATTGCGTGTCAGGATGTGCGTGGAGCATCACTCGGGAAGTACGGCCCGTTTGCGTCGAGCCGACGATTATTATGACAAATGGACATATTTTATGTACGAGTATATGCTGAAGATATGGAGGCATTTGCGAACCAGCTCGGATAGATAAAGGTTGTTATTCTAAGAGAGTGTTTTTGCACTCGTTCGACAGTTGGTATAATAGCTGCATATAGGTTTATATCTTAATAATTTATTCGCTGATTGATGAGTAAAAGGAAATGATTAATTATTCGATAGAAAATCCGCCCACGACTAAAGATTTGAAGTTTAAAAGTTTATTGTATCGTCACCATCAAAAAACCTATGATTAAATATTGGAGTAAAACATTTGTACTTACTTAAAATTTAACTCTTGGATTGTTTTCTTGGTATAAACTCGGTGGGGTAGCTTTATTTTGATATTTTGCTGTCACAACATAATAACCTAAGAGCCCGTGATGGCCAGACCTTCCTTTAATTCACAAGCGTGAAAATTCTGTCATGTGTATGTCTAACATAGGTAAGAATAACCCCCAAACATGAAACCTGGATCGCGGTTCCTTTGGGAGATAACAACCTTTTACCTGTTATCTCCCAAAGGAACCACGATCCAGGGTTATTCTTACCTATGTTAGACATACACATGACAGAATTTTCACGCTTGTGAATTAAAGGAAGGTCTGGCCATCACAGGCTCTTGGTCCATAACGCAACTAGATTCGTCTACCTACTTGAAAAATATATCCATAAATATTAGGAGACAGCGACAAATGACCGCGACACGATGCGTGCTTTTTTGTATAACACGTCTACACTGACAAATACGAATCTAAACAACAGGAAAAGCTATCGTAGAATTGTAAAACGAAGTCTTGAAAAGTTTCAGTGTTCAAAAGTTCAGAAAAGTTTGAGTGCTTTGATTTACCTACTTGCTTTTATTACTTTTCAACATTTCAAACTTATTATTGCTTAGATTCGTCAAAAATTAAGCTGGGCCATTAGATTAAGCATTATTTCTTATTTATGTTGACTTCATTTACTTATATTCTTTATCATTTATGTTAAAGGATTTAATATAATAAGGAATAGGTCATTTTTTTCTATATTTTCGATTGAATACGAAATAACTGACTTGACCCGCGACGATTGTCTGAGGTGCTCAGTGCGCCCGTATATTCTTGCATCTATCATAATTTAACCGTCTGCCAGTCTACATAGAATATTTCTACCTAGTTATTGCGAAACAGCAGACAGAGCTATATAACTGGCAATTACTGCACCGTCAAATTATGCATTGATGCAAAGACGCTTTAATTGGCCGTATTAAACGGCTATAAGGAAACAGATTAAGTCAGGACATTTGTTTGATGAGGACTCGTAATACTCTATTAATGTAGTTGTTGTAGTTGTAGTTGTTAATTGTCTGTGTCTGTAACCTAACTTAAGATTGAATTAAAAAACTCTAAACATACAAGTAGGTAGGTAGGTATTAAATTCTATTTGGTAAATAAGTTTTTTCATAATCAATGTTTCTAAAGAGAAAAAAAGATACTTATATTTCTTTATTCCTTACCTACTCGAAGTACAAATTGCCACCCATTCTTTCATCTATTGCAACATTACGTTTATTGAACTTTGTTTACTAATAAGATAAATAGTATACAGGACTATTTACTGTTAGACTGCCCTGCTTTATACAATCAAGAGACAATATTTGACAATTACCGATATCGTATCTATTACGTTGTCTTATTGTATAATGGTCAAGTGTGTTGCCTTATGACCTTATGAGCGAAACTTTTGTTTATTTGTAGAACCGATTAAGTAGTTCTGTTTTTTATGGTAACGTATTAATTATTAAAACATTAAATCAATCAATGATTTTCATTTACGAGTATTTATTTTATTGTAAAATTAATTAAGTCTTATTTTTATATTATTATCTATCTGTGGGTGACGGGGTAAGGCGCAGATAATGATACATATGTATAGTAAAACCATTCTAAAAATGAACTCCCCTCCACAAAACCGTGATGATTTCAACGTGTGAGAGGAAATACAGAAAAACAGAATACACAGAAAAAAAAAAAACAGAATTCGGTGGAGGGGCGTTCATTTTAGAAATGGTTTTACCTTAAGTAATAGGTATAACAATTTGTAATATAATTTAAGAATATTCAGTTTTAACAAGCGGTTGTGAAATGTAAGAAAATTATTTCGTTTGTCTCTACTTGCAAAAATATGTATAGTAAAACCATTCTAAAAATGAACTCCCCTCCACAAAACCGTGATGATTTCAACGTGTGAGAGGAAATACAGAAAAACAGAATACACAGAAAAAAAAATACAGAATTCGGTGGAGGGGCGTTCATTTTAGAAATGGTTTTACTATACTTACCTAGTTACCAAAACGGGTCAAACTACGTTTCGTCAAATTGAGCGCGATCTATTTCAACGGTGGAACTGAGTAAAAGAATAGCGAAAATTTGTATAACTAAATGGCTTTTACTTTACAATTTTGCCGTCATATTTCAAGCCTTCGTTTTCAAGTTTATGTAAAAATATGTTGTGTTTATTGCTTTTGGTAGGTAAAGTAGCAATTATCACCATGGAATGCTACTACAACTATATTATACGAGTAGGTATACAATACAGTAACTATTTACAGTGCTAACACATGTTGTGATCATTATCTTGTTTCTATTAATATTCAAGAGTCGTCAGCCAATGTTTCATTGATTGTACATACCTTTGTTTATCTATTTAATTATCACTTTAATACAGTTTCCTGTAGAAACAATTATCATGATTTTATCACCTATTTAACTATAATTATAACTAAGTACCTAGTAATTTATACTTATAGTTTTCATAAATGACCTAGGTTTATATAATACTAGCTTTCCCCCCGCAGCTTTGCACGCGTATAATATTTTGCCGCTATAAAATTAGCCTATATCCATTTCCTGTAAGCTAAGCTACCTCCCATGATTCAATCTTACTTGAAGAAAGATATAAACGACATTCTTTTATAAAAAAGATATAATAAGATGAAGATCTAGATGTTAAAGAGTAGTCAACAAAGCTACTTGTAGCTGACGATACAACTTAGCTACGACAAAAGAGCAACTTTCTTAAAAAGTTACTCGCACAGTTGTTCGTAAAACAAATACTTGTTTATTGCTTGTTGTTGTAACTACTAGTGGTTGTTTGTTCTCGTAATGGAGGAGGTCATACACGTCATACGTGTTATTAGTGATTTGATATTATGGGCGTTTATGTCCAGTTCAGTCAGAAGTTGTGTCTAGCCATTTACGCTAAGTGGTAACCTTACCACGTCCCACTAATGAGTGTTTAAAGTAATTCCTAAAAGAATAAGAAACCAAGTACCCACAGAAGTTAAGTTCTGTTCTGTTTTAATTATTTATGAGCCCACAACACCCCTCGAAAAAACTAAATGCCCTTTCACACGGGTACGTTCAAAACTCTAAAAAAAGGTCAGCCCTTAAAACACAAATCCAACATTAAAACATGACGATTATCATTCCGTTTATTTATTCACGAAATGAGTTCCACAACGTAGATACCTCCTTGCAGAACAATAAAAGTAAAACGCTTTTTTACGGCCCGAGGGGAGAAGACATCGTAAAGAATGGAAATGCCAGACAGAGCCTTCGAAGCTTCAGGAAAAGTAAATGTTGCTACAGAAAAGAAACTCAGTAGACGACGTGATTTTATCCGTAACTAGCAAAGTCAAGTACCAAAAGATCAATATGATACTATAAAAGCTTTCCGATTAACCCTGTTATGCAAGAGTAGCATACTTGTTCGAAAAATTATAACAAATGAATGATACAAAATATAAACTAATGTTATCATTCTTACTACAAAATATGAAGAGTAGACTATTATGCACATATACATAGAAGAATAAAACTAGATTGATAACCAATAATAGACCTCTTAAACCTCTAATGACACAGGACTTTTAGCGTAGCCCCGCAAAGTAGAAATATTGATTTTGTGGTTATTTAACTGTCAGTAGTAGAAACGACTTCTAAAACATAAGTTTGAATAATATGGAGTTTCATTTCTATATCCAGGTTTATGCAAGTTGAGTGCCATTGCTCGCTCAGTGCTTGACGAATGTTGCACATTGTTTTTAGAGATAGGCGCAGGCATGTGATAAAATGCCGACATTTTTATGACTATTCCCATGTTAAATGAAAATTGCTTTAAAGTAAGCGAGATTTTACTACGTATAGATAAATTGTAGACAGAATCATGCTGTAATCATTACTTGTAGTAAATTATTAGAATCAAGGCTTTTTAAGTCACGTCAAGATTGCGGTTTCACTAGAATATAAAAGACCAAAACAACTATAAGACAATTGATAATGATATCCCAAGACCAGATACATCTCAGCCTAAACGACTGTATTGCGGAGATAACACATCAATGCATTTTTTTTCAGAGCGTTTATGTACGTAGCGGGTTACTTACATCACGACGAAGTTTTTCTTCATGATCAAATGTGATTGTTCCCAGAGCCTTATAAACGGCGCACTGCACAGCTGTTGAAGTAACTTGATAGAGTTTATACAATTTTGCGCTCACTACCAGTTAAACGTATTTTCAAACATTTTACTTACGTCACGACCACAGATCGACACACCCCGTCCTCTGTAAATGAATTCGTACAACAGGATGCCACCTAAATAGCAGGTGGTGCGTTTGACTGTCTATGTGGACTAATTACAGTGCAACAAAACCAGTCATCTCTGCATCGCGCTAATTGCTAATCAAGTCCCTTTCAGTTGCGCAGAGGTGCCGTTACTGGGTGCACTGTAAAAAGCATAAACTATTTTGTCGTAATTGTTTTCAATTATTGTTATTTTTCCGCCCCCGGGTTTTTTTGTCTAAAAAGTTTTTAAACAAAATATGAGCTTTACTAACATATTCTTCTTAAAAAAGCAATTGCGGTTCGTTAGTCTCGCTAAATCTACGGGATAGCTAGATAGAGAAGCTAGTTGTTATTGAATTTATGGCACCGCCTTAAGAAGTTTTCGCGATGATGGGAGATTTTATAATATGCGTTTAATCAGCCAATAAAATTAGTAGTGTCACGGGAAAGTATAATAAAGCCAAAGGAAATAAACGGAATTTTCATAGTTACTTCCATCGCAGTTGTATTAAACACATTCAGTTTCATTTATGTATGCAACGGCGCACGCGACCTCAACACAGATACGGCATATGTTATTACCACTACGTTTGCATACCATTTATCTACTGCAAAATGTGAATACTTCTTACGTTTCAAATGATACCTTTATCTTTATCTTTAGTCACCACATAATAATTCAAAATTTTATTCAGTGGTTCGTTTGAATTTTCTTTGATTTTACTATCGAATACTCTGAAAAAAAACTAGAAAGTTCTTAAGCTTAGCTGTGCTCATAATCTACAAAATATTCTATAATACATTTTACAAAACAAATAAGGTAAGTATATCTTTGGTCCACACGTGTTAAAAAACAGGTGTCTCATCGATTCGGGCCGTTCTATTAAATTTTCATTGGTTATACCATCGAATATTCACGAAAAAAGCTTAAATTAGATTCCTAGAAAGTTTGAAGGCTATCACTGAAAATTTGAAGTTCTTTACCAAAGCCCTCCCCTGATCAAATATTTAACGACCCAACCGTTTCGTGGTTGAAATCGATCGGCAAATTTAAATGCTTTGTACTTTCAGGATAATATTAGGTACTTTGATTTTATATTTCTTTATTGTTGTAAGTCCGTCAGTATGAAGGAAGAGGTAGAATATCTTTTGATTGGTAACTTTTTTGAATTTGTTACGCTTTTATATCTAACAAAATAATTTCCAATATATTCCAAATATCATTTTTTTATTGATGATTGATATTTTATTGATATTGATATTTTGTCTCTCTCTAAAGTAAACTCCCGTGAATCTGCTGCTTATCCGATAATAATTTACGATGAATTTCAGGGAATTATAATTTCTGCGTGGACGAAGTCGCAGGCACCATCTAGTTTATAAACCAGCGGCTTTAGCTCCATCTGTTCCAGTCGAAATATAAATCTATCTAGGTTATATTCCAAGCTATTAACCTGTTTCCTATTCTAGCGGCGCGCGTCGCGTCAAATGAAACAATTACTAGTTCCGAGTATCCGTGCCGTCCAGATGCAATCTTGCACCTCCAGTCACGCGCGCGGTAATAGATCCCAATTACTTTGAGCCATTTTTCACCTACTCTACTCGCCTTACCTTGTTCTAGATTTAGCTGTAAATTACCATCCCTTACCGAGAGTGTCGTCTAACTGACTAAGGGATTAATATACTAGAAGACGGGCAACAGCGTCGTTTTGTTAACTTTACCAACTTACTATAATCAGTGTTCACCAACCCGTCTGGTAAGCGTTATGATTATACCAAATCCAGATCGTGATGACATGACCATGTAATGTTATTTAGTGAAATATTTAATTAAAACCATATGGGAAATTTAGAACCAAAATAATGTATTTTAATGTTACAAACTGATTCCAAATCGTTTCAAAATCCCCAGAACATCCATAATTTAAAAGATCTGCATAATTTAAGCCTACATTATTTTATAAGACTTCAAAATAACATTTATTTTATTGACAGAATAACCCAGTGATAAATAAAACCAATTTTATCTCGTGCTCCGTTCAATTAACAAAAGAAGGTGTGACAACCAATTTAAAATGAGTCATATGCAAAACAAAATCGACTCTGGCGCCGAAACGAATTAGAAAATCTGAGTGCGAACTCGCTTCATTACGTTACCGCATTCGCACGCCGGGAGGAGGAATTCGAATACAGAAAAATAAAAAAGGCTGTATAAGGTGTCCAATTTACATAAAATTCCTTTAGTAATACGTGTTTTGCAAAGCTCGGGTGTCGGGCTTAGGGCCTGCATGAGATATGTGGCGCGCTGTAGCCTGCACCTTTTAATTTAATTCAAAGGATAGCCGCTCGCTGTGAAAATAAATGGTTCTCTGATTATTATGAGGCTAGGATTTTAAACGGAATGCTCAAGTTTGTACGAAAAGTGTGTCTTAGAAACTACTGTTTTTGAAAAATATGAAAAATAATATTAAGTTTGCACTGAAACGTAAAGTTTCTTTGTTTATAGATAAAGTTAGGTTGAGGTTAGGCTAAAATTAAGAAGGACGCCAACTTACCTCTATATAAATATATACAAGCATGTCTGTATCAGTTTGTTTAGGACTCAAAGGGCGCGGGCCGGTCGAGAGGCTGACGCTCCCGTCTCGCCAATTCAAACTTTAATGAAACCATACAACTTGATTGACCTATTGTACCTCCCAACAAAGGATCTTGGTAAATATTGTACAATGTTAGATGTAGCAGTAGTTCTAAGGATAGCCTCTATTGAAACAATAATTTTATGTAATAAGCACTCGGTCAGTCGATACTTTTGATGATAGGAATTGACATTTCAACTAATTATATAAAAATTACTTAGGAGTTAAAGACACCGCCATTTTCAGAGCTAAGCCAACTATGCCTTGAGTTTTTTAATATAAAATTTAACTAGAAGAAGCAGTGACTATGTTATAATATTTATTAAATTCAATCTTTACTTTTATGTCATTTTTATTATCTACTAAATACTTAAATCTATGATTTCATCTCAAAATCATAGAAATGTAAACTAACAAAGCCATAACCACTAGATACCTATAAAATAAATGCACAATTTATAAGCCACAAGTCAAAGGTTTAAATGGTATCACCTCTTATAATACAATAGATAGATAATCCACTTAAAACTGTAGATAAATATTTAGATTATTAGCACATGCAAATTTGAACACAGTTAATAGCATGACACCCATCTTAACATCTAACAGCACTTACGCGATATAATAAAATAATTTCTAAACAGTTGAAACCATCTGGTTTTGATGATTTACAGTAGAAGTGACGAATAGAGTTATATAAATGTTTCACGCTAATCATTAAATATATTTATCTCCCAGAAAGTGTTTAGCAGGATAATGTTTAGAGATGTTTTGTCAATTCGCTTGAATGTGCGATAGGTGGGTGTGCCACGCTGACATGATGTGAGTCACTGCGACCTCTCTGACTCAAGAATCGTTTATAAGCCAACGACAAAATAAAATCTTAATGGTCAAATTTAGTCTGGGAGCTGGCATTTATTTTGATTACGTTAAACAACAACGTACAAATAAAATATTTCGGAAAAGTATATCGAGTGGTATAAGAAATCCATAAATTTTAATTCTATCAAACATTTACCCATAATTATTTGTTATTATAAATCATTAAGTATCATCACCTAGTAAAAGCCTATAACAAAACTATTCTTCTAAACGTAATGTCGTGTCGTGTTGCTACAAGGAACGTCGTATTTTTCTTGCGATGAGCTTCAGAAACTCTTGGCACCAGTCATTGACCGAAAGATTGAAAACATTGCCAATTCTCATTCTCTCGTTAGAAATGCTAATGCAGGTGCGCTGCTTCATTTTCACTAGGAAATTCCGTAATCCATTTCCATAGTAAAGTGAAATCAGACACGTACAATTTGGGTTTGAGAAATATTCAAATTGTATCCGTAAGCCCTTACTACATTTTCAATTCTTATCGTATTTTTTACATAGTTTCGGATTTCCTTTTTCATAAATAAAATATATAAGTTAGATACTTAATTATGAATGTAAATTATATATTACAAACAAGAATATATATAAATTAAGATTTAATTATAAACTACCTATAATTATTTAAAAAGTACCGCATAGATTAACTAACTTACGTAAGCGAAAACATCGATATGATTCAGTATAGTTCAATTCAATAAAGAACACATTTATGAAAGCAAAGCTTAACCTACATACAGGACTTAGGAACAAGATAAATTAGCCATAACTCACGTTCGCGTGATGTAAAAGCAAAATAAATTGCCTAAAGAACTCGTACAACACCTAATTGCGTGTATAACAGAATATTTTCAAAATAATACTTTAACTTATTTCTCGCACTTTAATTAAAGACAGCAAGACAAAATCCCAAAATAATGATTTTTGGTTCGTGTTACAAATTATAATATAAAAAAACTATACTTAATAATATAAAGCTGAAGAGTTTATTTTGATTGTTTGAGCACGCTAATCTCGGGAACCGCTGGTCCAATTTAAACTTTTTTTACAGTATTGGATAGACTGTAAGTTAAATTAAATAGAAGAAAGAAAGAAAGAAAATACATTTAATTTTACACACTGTGTAACTTTAATTACGTACATAACGTAAAAAAATCGAAATGGA
This sequence comes from Chloroclystis v-ata, assembly GCA_963691955.1. Lineage (NCBI taxonomy): Eukaryota > Metazoa > Arthropoda > Insecta > Lepidoptera > Geometridae > Chloroclystis > Chloroclystis v-ata. The sequence goes on from OY829905.1 coordinate 14,321,206, forward strand.
ATTAGCAGTTCCTGAAATATGCCCGACATCCAAACAATCAAAAATAGACTCTCAGTCTACAAAGTACAAGCCTGTAAAGCTCTCCATAATACAATGCGGGGTTCAAAATGCAGCTCAAAAATAGCGTAAAAGTTCGAATCAAATGCAAACTTTTTCAGGTAGGTACATGTCGGACGTTGCATGTTACTTTTCATGGCTCTACATTTTCCGAGAATGTCTATGACTCGACCTAGTTATTTTTTGCGCCTTAGTAGTTAGTTTATTTACGTAAAAGAAATATGTAGAAATCTTATCAGCAAATAAATACGCATGTTGCGTGAGGGTTTAGTCAGCAGTTCAGCACCTATTTTCCTAGAACTTTAAAATGCGTTTTTCAAAATAGATCAAGGTTTGGACTAGATTAAAATTACAACTTTGAAATTTGGTTTTGTAACTAACTTGTGGTAGTTGTAGTTAAGGCAAATATCATGAAAGCTAATACTTTGAGATATTTATGCATGTTTGTTTCTTTTTCACGCGATCACTATTAAACGGCTTTATATTAAACTTTATAACAATATTGCTCAAACATCAGAATAAGACTTATAGGCATTTAGATACCGCAGAAAAATCCATCATAACGAAACGGAAGCCGCGGGTGAATAGCTTATTTATAAATAATAGTTTAGTAGGTAGGTATAGTAAAACCATTCTAAAAATGAACTCCTCTCCACAAAACCGTGATGATTTCAACGTGTGAGAGGAAATACAGAAAAACAGAATACACAGAAAAAAAAATACAGAATTTGGTGGAGGGGCGTTCATTTTAGAAATGGTTTTACTATACCTAAGTATCTAATAAAGAAGTTTGGAAATTGGATTAAAGATGTCTTTTGTTTATGGAATGGGTGTTATTACTTTTAAACTTCATCACTAATTTCATTTTGCAACCCAAAAGGTGTCTCCATCTGGTGGTTAAACACAGCACATAACGCACGGGTGCGTTATCAGTAACAACTACCTAATCATTGCCTCTCTCCCTTCGATAGCCCATTTCGAAGGGCTTACAGGGCTCCAAATTGGTCTATTATCATTTAACCTTGTGTTTGGGTAATTTGGGAAAGGTTTACCTACTTTTCTTGAGTTTCTATTTGCTCTAGTTAATAGATTGTTCTGACCCTGTTTTTCTTGAGCAAACACCTTTTTACCCATGAGTATTAGGCCGGGATCCGTAGTACATGGAAATCAAGTGATTACTAACAAGCTAATTTTTGGTGAGTAGCTTCGTTTCGATGAGACGTCCAAGGATATCCTATACCCAACTCTCGATTGTGGTAGCTAACAGAGATATCAAGGATTAAAAAATTCAAGGTTGTAAAACCGGGATAACGGACCACGAAATTTGTCGGACAATATGTCCGTTAGATTTTATAAATATTAATTAAGTATACAACAAAAAATCAGCTGGTTAGTAATCATAGTAATCATTTAAATTGATCTCGTTTTCGACACATTTTGGAAATGGCGGACTCTTTGATCAAACCATAGGTTTCGTAGGACAAACATGTTTTTATATAATTTAGATAATTATCTTGAGATATAACATATTGTCCTACAATTTTCGTGGTCCGTTATCCCGGTTTTACATCCTTGAATTTTTTAATCCTTGATATCTCTGTTAGCTACCACAATCGAGAGTTGGGTATAGGATATCTTTGGACGTCTCATCGAAACGAAGCTACTCACCAAAAATTAGCTTGTTAGTAATCACTTGATTTCCATGTACTACGGATCCCTGACTATATCGTTCGTAAGTACTATTTGCTTATTGTACTTTAATAATGGTTTCGTTTACTAAAGTACAATAAGCAAATATATTTGAACTATCAAATAGCAATAGAGTTATGGTTTAGCAACAAATATGCTCAGTCAAAAAAATCATATAAAGTCCATTAAAACACCGGCCAGTAAATCCGCGTGTGATAAACATTACAATGCAATTACCTACATATTTCTTATTCTTTAATTTTCGACACAGTATTTATAAGTTCTAGCTCTCACATCGTGAAATAAACGATACCTCACATCGCCATACGCTAACCGTAGATGCATTCTACCCACGTACCCACGTCGGTTAACTCGTATCAAAGTACCTGGTGAGTTGTAAACGCTACTGCTAATTTGAACTCAGCAGTATTTTATTATTTATACAACCTTACAGGCTTTGGGTACTTCGGCCAACCCAATGTAGGGCTCGGTATCTTTACGGGATAAGTATGAATCCTTAAACGTCTTGGGTAACTTAATACTTGATGCGTATGTTGGTAATTTTGCTTGATGGAGGCTTTTAGGGCAACATCCATGGAAATACAGGCAGGCCCTATGCGTAAAACATGGTAAGAAGAAATTATCTTCAATAACTTTTCCTAAGTTCTAACAAATAGAAATGGCAAATTTAGAATAAAATGGCCAACTAGTTTTAGCAACACTTTAACTATTAAGTTTCTTTGACAATTATGCACATTTAAGTATAGCTAAGTTTGCGAAAGTTAACAGCCACCCAAGTACCGTTTTATGATTTTATCCAGTGTTTAGGAGTTCTAGAAATGGAACGGTCTTTGTTTCAAAAACATTTACTGATTGCAATAACTGTGCAGAAATAACAAGTTAGCTAATAATTGCATGTCGATGGATTGTTAAACATAGTTGGGAGTTCACATGAATTGTTTCCCTTAATTAAACATCATTGTAAATGAAATAACTCTTTGTAATTAGTTTCAATATTTTTCTTTATCGTTGGCGCCAGTGGTATTGGCGAGCTCTATCCACTTGATACGTACGAGTAAAGCTGAGAGACGGCTTGCGATACTCATGGATCAGATAAAACAACGTCCCGTATAATATAAAAGTAGTTGCCGACCCCGTGACGTATATACTCCTCATATACAGTAGCCCATTGATGAATTCTTGAGATATCTCCATAATATGAAATAATCTAAAAGATAGTTCTGTGGCTAATTGTTTAAATAATTAAATAAAATTATTCGTACAAAGCCTGACTTTTTATCCGCTTATTCCGTTTCGGAGATGTTTATTTTTAATCAAATGAAACGAAATATTACTTGGCAGTTTTCTATTTTCATTACATTTCCATTTCGTAATTCGTCCAGAAATTCTCATTCACAGAAACTTATAATGATAAACTCAGTTCGTTTTTATACGAGATGAAATTTATTCATCGGCCAACATTTTTCCAAACTTAAAAAATTACACAACCTTTTTTCGAGATTCCGACATAAAAATAAAAGAACTAGTTTACCAAAAATATACATTATTAGAGATCTCAATATAATACTGAGTATATAAATAGGAATATCCAATGCAGTTCAATATCACATATTTCGTCCCACTAGCTAAGGTATATGGACTCATTATAGGTCTCGAAGTATTTGGTATAATCAACAAGCACGATAACTACACGACATAAATAGATATTTAATAATCTTTTAAATTAAACCATCCAGGTTGGCGATCGCAATAAGTACAATCCTCAGAACGACGTTTCTACATCCTCTTATACGACGACGCTCACGGCAAAAGTGGGGTGGTCGGCACTACAAGGCACAATATCCAGTTACTTAAAGTTTTTTTATATTATTTATACCCTCAAATAGGCAATAAGAATGACTTCCTGCCGAGTTCAAAGACGCGAGTGTTAAGTTGGCACGCTTCCACGCGCGGCCTACTGCGAAAGGTCGGCCTATACTTGTCGAGCTTATAATTGTGTTCCTAGTTTCAATTATAGAGACTTCGAGGCGATCTAATTGCATTTACTGGTTGTGGTTCCTTCGGGGCCTGCAGACATCGCTATTTCTACTGCAAACTTTGTTGCGGTCTGACACGGCTGATGTCTCACTACATCTACAATACTACCTACAGTCGCAGTGAGACAGAGTTCCAAAACACTTTTCTCAAAACGTGGTTATGAACAGGCTTGTACTGCCAGGTCTTCTGCAAACATATCTTGCTCTACGACCTTTTTACAAAGATTAAGATAGTCTGTTTAACTTTAAAGGTCTTTTTTCTGGCTGTAGGTATGGCAATAACTGCTTTGGGTTAAAGAGTTTGAAACAATATAGTTGATTCCTTAATTAATGAGCCATCATGATTTTGTAACATGTTGACCACCTGTACAGTATCAACATTAATGTGATGATGTGATAATGCTACTTTTAGCATTTTCATTATCAATAGGTTTCCCAATTTTGATTGAAACACAAGCGGACGTTACTAAATCGGACCTTAGTTAATCTGTCCAAATAAGGCTTTCTACGTAGGCGCCCAGCGACGTAGGTGTGAGTACGTGTGTGCCCGTTCACATGACTGAACCACATGGTTACCAATTTTATAAAAAAATGACGAGAAAAAATAATCTATTTTAATTAACCCTTATTCAGGCCAAGTCGTAGAATGATTTTTTTAAATTGCTAGATAATTCACACAGTAGGTAATAACTACCCCTGTTTCAAAAGTAAGTCCTTATATACATATTTTAGATGATTTTTACGACATCAGCATGAAATGAAGCATGTTAAGCACAAGTTTACAAACTAATGGCATATCATTGTACTATCAGATTTCTATTTTCTTGCGGGTGAAATAATGATTATGTTGACAACAAAATCCTTCATAATATTCTAGATATTAAATGAGGAAAACCCGTTAAATATCAGAAAATAAATTAGATGTAAGGACCATAATATATTTATTATAGCTAGGGAGTGGCTTATTTGTATATGATAAAGTATTGAGACAGTTTATGCAAATGGACTTGATTAGCTTGTCTGGTACGCTGATTTATATTGCGTTTAATCGTAACAGTCTGGTAATCTATAGAAATCTTACCAAAAGCAATATCTAGTCGGAATGGATCGCACTTACCTGAAACAAAAAACAAAATTCATTAATTTTATTGTTGTATACAATCGTTTTCGGGATGAACAAACCACAAACACCTATATACGTAAAGACAAAAGATGTGATATAGATATATTTTAGGAATCATATTCTGTTTAAGATTACTTTACAAAAACCGCAGTTAAAACTAACATAATAAAAATATTAGCGTAGTAATAAAAAGAAGAGTTACGGGAAAAACAGAAAAGTTGTAAGTTTTCTGAGAGTTTCAAGTTGTACCTCCCGGAGGAATAAGTTTGGGCGGTTTTTAGGTCATGGACGGCTTTACATCTGTCGGCAAATACTTCCAGGGATGTTGGTTTGACTACAATTATCGTTTTCCATTACGAAAGGATATAATATAAATATAAGGATAATATAGGTTAACATAAGGATAACAGGTTATAAAAATACTATCCAGATATTAGATTAAATCAAAATAGTAGGTATATATATTTAGATATATTTAAAGTACTTTATGAAAACACATTCATTTTATATTTATAAATCAAACGTAGGTATTTAAAAAAGTCTCTGGTCAAGAACAGCAAAAGAAGAGAAAAATGGAGGTCTTCATCGCGCAATGCGGTCCTAACACTACTTATAGCCCAGTCAATTTAAACACAAAAATGAGGGTGAAGTTACATAAAGTCCCAACAAGCTGAATTTCTGTGAAATTGTTCAAAACATAAATATAATCAATGTCTAGAAGTTCCCCATCATTCCCTATTAAGGAAAAAAAGTTATTCAAGGTCAAAGGTAAAAAATATGAGATGTTCGCGATTTTCAGCAAATCGGTAAGTTTTATCATAAAAGTACCTGAGAATAAATTGTAGATCATAAAATTATCTATAAAAATGTATCAATACTTTTTTCTTACAAGCCACCGTTTTTGAGATATAACGATTCAAAAAGTTATAAAAGTTGGCATGCACAAATTGTCAAGGCCGGTCGTGCTCTAATATTGAATCGCAAACAATGGAGGATTCGTTTCGTTCCGACAAAGTATCATGCAATACATCGCTATTGACGCAATTTAATAACTTTTTGAACATTTCATTTCATTTTGAAAACAACTTTAGTAACTTTTTGAATCGTTATATCTCAGAAACGGTGGCTTGTAAGAAAAAAGTATTGATACATTTTTATAGATAATTCTATGATCTACAATTTGTTCTCAGGTACTTTTATGATAAAACTTACCGTTTTGCTGAAAATCGCGAAAATCTCATTTTTTTTACCTTTGACCTTGAATAACTTTTTTTCCTTAAAAGGCAATGATGGGGAACTTCTAGACATTGATTATATTTATGTTTTGAACAATTTCACAGAAATTCAGCTTGTTGGGACTTTATGTAACACCGAATGTTTAAATCGACTGGGCTATTAATATAATTCAATGTTTAGTTTGATTTGATTAAGTTATAAAAGTGAAAAGTGATTATAAAGAAAAGAAGTTATTAGTGTAAGTAAAGGAATAATAAAGCTTTTAAATTTATTTTATGCATTATTAACATTTGCTGTAGAACATGCAAAGCTGTAGTTGTGGCCAGTTACTTTAAAAGCACAAATGAACTCGTCCCCAACAAATCGTACGCCTTCGTCGAGGCTCGAGTTCGCAGAGCAACTTCTTAATGATCAAGTTTCAGCGGAAAGTTACAAATTTAACAATTAAAGCGCCCAAACTACCACTTTGCCGTACTGTAAATATTTGGTAGAATAGGTATTCATTATTCATAGTAAAATTTCCATATTAATACAATATTTGAACAATGTTATGGATTTGAAGCTTATGAAATAAAAATTTACAGAAAAACATTATACAGTGATTATTGTGAATTTTAAGTGAATTTTAGTTATTGTTCTTTAGACAAGATTTTTGATAGTTTAAGTAAATACAAAAAAAAACATTAACACTAACAAAAATAAATGATAAATAAGCTATCTATTTATAACGCCCGATTCATTAGCATTGGAAATATCAGAGTACAGTCTGGACTTGGTTTACAAAGTTATACCAAAGTCGCTAAACAACGTAAAACAACCTACAAGGCGCACCAGACAGCCTGTCCCACAGACTTAATAAAAATGTGAGACCGAATCCAATTAACCACATGATTCACCCGAGAATCTAGATACGAACCATAAAGGCTCTTTATAGACGCCGCACTGAATAAACCAAGGATAAGAGAACCCACACGTTTTACCTACTGACTCGTGTATACCTACTTTAGGATGGGCCAAACGGGGCGTAATTTAGTCTGTGAGTCTCAGGTATGGTGCCGAATTGACGGTACACATTTACACAGAAATGTCATAATTGTTGACATTATGTAGATAACGCAATATCACATATTTAAAGTACACGGGTAAGTCCATTTTATTACTTACTGAAAGGTTAACCTAAAAATACCGGGTGAAAATAATGTTTTCAACTGTTGAACAAGAATGTTCCTACTGTTGTTGCACGTTACATTCTGGGACCTACACTGCTCGCTTGGAAACAAAATTACGCTCCGTTTATCTGCGGAGTTATATGCGTTATTGCCAGTGATATCACCCAAACACGTCTGTGGAATAAACAACGCAAGAACTGTCGCTGGAAAGCCATCGGAACCTCTTGAATAACTCAGGATAAGGAGCCAGCAAATGGATCTCTAAGTACTAAGGTTGAAGGTAAATATATTCACTCTCTTAATAATCTGCATAAAAGTCTACCAAAGCTATTTTAGGTAAAACTGCAGTTGTGGGTATTTTTTAATTTTGTGTTTATGTAGCAAGAATTGTAATAACATGGTGTTGGCTTTTTAAGCTTTTTCGTTAAGATCTTAATGGACGTTCCCATAATTCCAATATAATTTTAATCCAGGACCCCTATATTTCCCTATATGTATACTGCAATTTATATACAAGGAATTTATCAAGAATGTGCTGTTATCTTGGTCGTCCGCCCACACTTGTAGAAAGCATCACTGTTACTTGCACGGACTAGATAAAGGACTGCGTAAATTCCACTTCTTATAGTTTAATAAGTACCATTTTACTTTAGTAAGGGTCTATTCTATAGCATAGGAACTTTATCGCCAAGTAGTTAAGATACGACAGCCTACGAGTGTGTGCTTGTAAGGAAACGATTCTATACGATCTAGTCTTGTTAGAATAATAATACTTCGAGAAAATTTAATGAGTAATTAAATAAATAGATGGTCTTAGACTACCCAATAACGCACTATCATCTCATCATCATCACCCCATTTGACGTTTCCACTGCTGGGACACAGGGACTTTTCTTTTAGCAAGAGAGATTAGACCTTGATAATTCAGCAGAATTAATGTACTTAGAGGTATCTTGATTCACTTGAATCATAGTCATAAGTCACGATTTAGGAGGCAATTCGAAAACAATGTTGCTAGAAAGGTATCGGTTTCGTAACTCTATCCTTGACATTCAAAGCACCTTTGCAAAGTTAAAATTATATTGCAAAATAACAAATTTCTTAGAAAAATCGATAAGGAATGACAAAGCATCGTTCTCTTTGACCTAATACATGCAATTCATATAACAGTTAAAGTGGACAACTATTAGCCATTAAGTCTTGTAGACGTAATGGCATGGTAGAACTACAGAAAATAACTACGAAGCCGACCCGGTAATATATCGCTTAGGTCTTATTCATTATTAAAAGTGTTACCTTTAATCTATTCTAAGGAAAGGTGGATATAATATTATGACGGTAGTTTAAAATCTTTATACCGACTACGGTTGAAATATTTTCGAACAGCATATCACAATTCTAAGCGACAAATGGCGATACACCGTCGAGTCTTACGTTTGGTTTTAGCTAGTTTTGAGCTAGTACAGGCTATAGGTAAGTATAGGAAGCATATCTGCGAGCTGAACCTCCCGCAAACTCTGTACTTAGGTAGGTTATTTATTTTTAAGTCGACGTTAGTGCAAGAGCATGTTGAATCTCATTGGTTATCTATTTTTTCAATTGCTCAGATTCCCGCAGCACCCGGACGCTAGTCCTCCGAAGGCGTTCATCAATCTCCATTCCACCTAGCTCGTCCGGGCCGGAGTCCCACGCGGGCTCGATCAAAGCAAGGGACGTGCCTCATTTATATAATTGACACGTGTTGATAAATAGATGCATGTATCTGGACCATTCGTGTCCGCTCATACGATTCTAGATCAGCTTTTTGTCCGTTCAGATGACAGGCGACAATTCAGTTTTGATTTATGTATGGCTTCGGTTTAATCCGCTTTGGCGATGATTTGAGCCGCCCTTGGACTATTATTTTTGACTCGTGTATGTAAGACAGAGGCAAAGTTTATCCTATCTAGATGAACTTAAAATATAAATTTGCCTGTTTTATCCTTTATATCTTAATTTTATAAATTTTCCTCTCACCCGAAGAATTACAAAATTACAGTATAGGTAGGTATGTCAAAGCGTTTACTGATTCAATAGAACTGTTACTGTTTCTATAAACTTGTTCTATTAATCTGTCCCCGGCAACGCGAGCAAATACATACAAGTTGCATCAAGTCTGCAATTCTATGTAAATGTCCCATTATTCGGCGCAATTCCGAAGCAACTAACTCAAGCTGCTGAAATTCAAATAGGTACGAACAAGCTGCACCCACAGACAGTCGTAACTTGCTTTATTTGGCATGCTGTTTAATTCAGCTATAAACCTTCATGAACTAAAATTATGTGTACTCTACCTTTTCTCGGTTGCTAACTGCTGCGTACTTAAAACCTTCTACCGAATCTTAATATTTGGATTTCTAAATAAAAATATTAAACAGTTTCCAATAGTCATAAATATTGCGAGACACTCCACAAACAATATCGTGTCTTGTTTCAGTATCAAATCTGCTGATGATGTTGTTATCATATTATTATATTTACTTAAAGGCTTTTATACTGACCTACCAATACAGTTCTACTTCTACTCTACCAAAGTTCTTTTCAGTATGTAGTATGAAGTTAGTGTTCTTACTACACTAATCAATTTAAATTTGGAATCAAAGTGACCAACGCTTTCGCCGCCAGCACGGACAGTGATTGATATCGATAGGCGACACGACACCCCGCCTAGTGTCGGTCGGGCTGATGCCCGCCATTACCCACGGCGATGAAGCTTGGCCGTAGCCACAACATGCGGTCTCCATTTCACTATATTCTTCATTGTTTTGTGATAAAGGAATTTAACGCTTAACTAAGATAAGCGTTTTCGAAATGATGTACCTACCTTAGATTATTTTTGTATGTTATTAGTAATTATCTATTATTCTGCCTTATCTACAATGTATCTTACTTTGTCGATCGTTTTGTTATTAATTAAAACACTGCATAATATTTTAATATCCGTCGTCATCGATTTATAGTTTGATTGGGTCTTATCTTTATTGAGCTTTAAATCAATTTGAAGAACAAATTGATTAGTAATTTATTGAAGATCCAAAAGGAATTTCAAATATATTGGAAGAATATTTAAATTTGTATTCACATTTTGATTAAGAATTAGTTTTAGCCTATTTCATAAAAAGTAAGCCAATAACATTTGTATTGGTTTTCTTTTAATCTGTTGTACATTTATGGAATAATAAATAGATTTTATTTGTCACTTTTACGCAATATTACCGTAATCAGTAGGTAAATATACAAGACAAGAAGTTACACGAAATATCAAACCAGTTACTCCGAAAATTTATAGTCTGGCATAACTCGAAGACAATGGGATTGTGTTTAGAATTCACGCAATAAATTTATAAAACGACTTGTATTTCGCTAAAACCACTATCCAGTGTTGTCTGAATACTGGCGATCGTCCAAAATGGAGAGAGAATCAAAAACTTAAACCGAATATTTAATAGAGCTTTTGGTCAATAAACATTAAACCATTGGTACAATACCAACTATGTAACAGGGTGTATATCTTTTAACAACCCTATTATTATTATATCAGTATTTTTGTGTTCCATTACATTAAATTTTGACCTTTAAAGATACACATTAAACGCAGGAAAAACAGCCTCTCTTCTTACAATTTTCATCATAAATTCGCAACTAAACAGTCTCCTGCAGTTTCATCAGTAACGAGCTAGCTAATTGGCTGTATAGTTTTCCAAGTGAAATCTGTCTGTTTGTCCGACGCGCGGCGGCGTCTGTCCGAGGCGCCTCATTAGCATTGTCGCACGTAGCGAAACCTGACACGGGGAAATAGCCACTCCATGCAAATGTGAGCCCATAAATCTTGGAATTAGGCATATTTTTAAGTATAACTACTGCGATTAAAATGATGTATGTATATACATACTATATATCATATATCACAAGTGAGGATTCTAATTATGCTATTTTAAAAACATAATTGACCGAGTCTAGGCGTATTACTTTTGGCAAAACATATTGGTATATTTATCTTAGCGAGTTTTCTTAAATTCTCATATAACTCTTGTGTCTAGCCAGATACCTACCTATAGAGAAAATAATCCGTTTTGTAGTTTTCGCGTGAAAGAGTTTCCCACAATAAACTTTCTCCTTCATAGTAATTAGTTTGAATGAACAATTAATTTCTAGGGTTTCCACTTCGTGAGCTTTCAAAAGCGCTTTGAAACTTAAAGAACCAACATTAAGAAAAGTTTTTAAGTCTCAGATTATTTCCCACTCTGGAATAGTTTTAATGCTCTTATCAGTTTTACAGTTGCTTGCTTGTATTTAGAAATGAATTATGTTATGGACTGTAGAAAACACAAAAATCTTTATCTACGTAGATAGATACCCCTTAACACCAACTTTCAGACAAATCAGTTCAGCCGTTCTTGAGTTGAAAGAGAGCTAATTATTTATATTTCTATATCAGTAGCTACAGTTAATCTTGAAATAAAAAAAAGACAAGCACATTAATCATAATTTTTAAATAAAATTACGCATTCATAGGTTCAAGAAATGATTGCATAATAAAGCTCACTTCATGCATTCAACATGTCGATATTATGATAATGTGATGAACATCTCAAGTTGTTCGAAGCGCGGTTCGAGTGGGTAACACATTACATTAAAGTTGTTGGGAAGCAATTTTCATGTACAGACGGGAACTAAGTGAAAGCGTGTAAAATAAATGACGGCTAATAAGGCGATATCAGCGGATTGACACAGTTGTTTAGACATGTTTGGAGATGTTTAAATAGGTTCCTTTTTGAGTTTTAAACTTATCTATTTTATGTAATTAAAACTTCAGCGTGTGTTCTGACGAAATTCTTACTGGACATTACATTAAAATGTCCTAATTACCTATTGCGGAAAGTTACCTCCATTCCCTTATTAAATCTGTACATTGCAGAAAGTTAGTTCAAAGTAATTCATTAATATTAGTACCTACAATATGCAGATCAAATGACTAAACGTAGCATTGCACGCAAATAATAGGCCAACAGTATTTCTTCCAACATAAAAGATATTGATGTGATAACTTTTGAAACACTTAAGTTCATTGCGTATTCACAACTTTCCTACATTGGAAGATTTGGAAGCAACAGTAGGTACCTACCAGCGCTCAATGCAGTTGGGCTATTCTATTGTCATATTTTGAGAACTGTGTAGAGAAGTTTAGTTTGTTATTGAGCTGTTGAAAGTGTGATTTCGAATGTAAATGTCGTGCATCCAGTCGCCTTGCGAACGGCGCAATGTATGGCCTATTAGCATAATAGGCACCTACAAACTTAGCACATGTGAACGAATCGAATTAGGCTTGGCTGTAGGCATACTAAAAATGTTCAAGACTAACCTGCAATGCGGTACTACATTGCCGAATATTACGTTTTCTTGAGTATATAAAAATTTCGAAACACATGTAAAAATCTAGGTCTATATCACCTACTAAATAAAATCGATTATCCAGATTATTTATTAGATTTATAAAACAATAAACTCTGGATATTATCTCTGAATTACAATATCATAATATTAATTACAATATAATAGATTATAATCGTCTTAACAATTTACTTTACTTAGTAAACATACCTACGAGTATAACCTAGGTATAAGAACGTTCCATAAATTAGAACAAAACCTTACAATAAATATCAAGGCATGGGAAGGAAAACATGTGATATGCGTAAAATATGACATGTGTAGATGGCATATAAGATAGGGACGTAGAGACGTGCCGAACCCACACAATATGGGGCAAGGCCAGAAAGTCAATATGTGAGTACTGCCAGCGGCAAATTCGCATATCTTCTTACATAAAGCTTTTAAATAATATGACTAAATAATATTTATTTGCTCTAGAACATAAAAAAACTATAAAGCTTCACAATATATGTAAATTTTCATATTTTTTTATGTAAGTATTTGTTTCTATTTTATATGGATATCTTTTAAAATAAACCGTTATACAAAATGCCTATCAGAGTTTAATAAACAATAGTCTAATTTTACACGAGAAAGCTTTTTATGACGCCTAGACACGACTATGCGGGTAACTAACGACTTATACCTAAGGCCGTTCATTTTTGATCTTGTGAACTGGTTATGCAGGTTTTCGTAGACAGTATTTCCTTTTATATAGGTGCTTATTGATTAATGAACCGCGAATTTTATTGTGACGGTTAAACAATCTACTTATTCAATACTACAATAATTAATTCTTAATTTGGAACTCAACAAATTGAATGAATATTATTTACTCGTAAAAACAAAACAATGCTAATCATTTACCTTATGTAATTAATAGTTAAGATTAACTTTTAAAATGAGAGGTTTGAGAAGAGTCGATTAAAATTAATTTTAATAATATTTAAATAGGTACCTACATATTTTTGTAGACGACAGTACACCTTCATACAGTGCATCCTGGAGCTAAGGCATAAATTGTAACATACGAGTAGGAGCAGAGTATCACTGACTCAAGTCACTCGGAACGAACAATTCGAGTTATTCTATCGAGTGACAATTCGATACTTCAGTCGACCGTCACGCACTAATTTACGCGGAATGTCACCGGCCTTAGCCTAATCGTATGAAAACTTCTTATTTAGTTTTTATATTAAAAAAAATATCTCGAAAGGAAGATTCGTAGCATTGGTAGCAGTGCTACGCATTACGTAGACAATTTGGGCTACGTTTTAAGAATGGTACGCTACAATTTATTTAATAAAAGCGATTTTGTATTTGGTTATAATTTACCAAACTCAAAGGAAGATTAAAAATCAGGAGTTTAATATAGTCGCACGAATTACAACTAATAAAATTATTTTATTTAGGGATGAATTATATTAGACGGGCCGTGTCCGGGGCGTGCGTGTACGTGGCCCGGACGGGGCACGGATTTGAAACGTTATAAAATGTATGTAACGTTTAATTACAAGTACAAGGCTTTGTCGCTGAGCGACCACATCGCCTTATCGGGAGTAATAATAATTAATCACTTATGTTACTACTAATATTATTAGTGCGAATACAGTGGGTATAATTTGTTACTCCTTCACGCTAGAGAACTTGGCTAAAGTATTAAAATAGAACTTATTAAAATAAAACTTTTAACCGCGAAAAAGAACCTAAAACAAAAAAATCTAAAATTATACGATCAACACGCGGCCGAAATTTTAGTAAAAGGTACCGGTAATCTTTGTAAAGATACAATAACAGCACAAATCAGCCAACGCCATGGCATGCTTAACCCGACGCCATTACGCACACAATACTAATTACTATGTCGCAAATGGCCAGTTCCATTGCACACTGCATTCAAGTGCGAAACTAAATATCAGCGCGTGACGACACCGGATCCGCTAAATATATTTTATAGCTTCCGATGAATGAAAACGGGGACGCGACTCTAAATGATAGAGCATTGCTGAAAATAACTGAAAAGTTTTCGGTTAGTTGAATAAACTATACGTTTATTTCCAACTTCAAAAATACCTAATTATGTATTTATACTATAACTAAATGACTTTTTAGATTAAGTATAAATACGTTAATAAGTTACGGGTGATAATAAAAACGTATATTAAATTTAAATGCGTTTATCCCTTTTCAACTTAGATGTTTGTGTTTATTAGAAAAATGCATAATGGTATTTCCCATGAAAAATTAGAATTTTTGCTGTTCCTGTCAGGTCAAGGTCCTTTTCAGCAACTCAAGGTCACAAAAGCACTCAATCTTCGCTCGGCTTAGGATCGCTAATGGCTCAATTACTTGATCTCAATGAGGTTAATCTACAACTCAAACCAAGCGTGATTATTTGGTAGCTCCAAAAATAATTTTAAATTAAAGTAAAACGTACAATTTTAAGAACTTTTAGAATCTTATTACACCTTCGCTGCAGGAACAACGATAGTAAAAAATATGTAAAAAAAGTTATTTTTATTGAATGCAATAAAATATTATTGGAATTTTATGGCTAAAATAGGCATAATATGCCACAGATAAATTAGGAAATTATAGCAATAATCACTGGGCAATAAAGTTCAAACGCTCATTTATGATTGTCTACACATACGGAAACCAGTTTTGATAAATCGTAAAAAATGTAACAATGGTCATCAAAATGTAAGCAACATTATATTGAGTTTTACGAACAAGAATACTCACAGAGTGATCAATGATCAATCGTAAACCTAGAAAACTGTATAGACAATGACAACATCAAGGTATCATACTATCATAATATTTTGTTGCTGTGAGCAACTATTGTTAAGCAATAGATAATAATAAATAATAATAATAAATATTGCTGGACAATTTACACAACGACATCTAGCCCCGTGGTAAGCTCGAAGCTTGTGTTACGGGTGCTAGATTTCTGATATACTTAATATAATATACATACATAGATAGATATTTTTTTATTATACATATATAACACCCAGACACCCGGAACAAATATTTGCAGATCATACAATTAGTTGTTCCGAGGCGGGAATCGAACCCACAACCTCTTGCGTCGCAGGCGGACCTTCGCCCGCTGCGCCACAGAGGTCGTAAATTACTTTATTGCACACCATTAATAAAATAAAAGCATCGTCCCTGTGTCATTAAACGCCGTATAAAAACAGCCTTTAATTAAAATTGGTCCGTTTTTGCGAACCTGTTTCAACAATATATACATATGCGCCTTACTTTGTTTTGTTTTAATAAACATTTGAAAATAGGATGTCCAGCAAAATATTGATTTCAATTTAATTATTTTTATTAAAACTTTGGAACAGAAAAATTAACTTTCGCCTATTGAGGTGCTTATAGTAATATAATGAAGCTATGTATAATATTTCATCAGTGCAAAAGATGCATTTAATCGCGAGTAAAGTTACTTCAAACCTTATTAATCTGAACAGACGTTCAGTAAATTGTTCAACCAGTTAAAAAGATTTATTCAAAGATCAGCGGAGTTACATTAAAGCCTTGATAAGACCTAGGCTTCTGAACGGAACGTAATCCTGCCGTGACGTTATAAGTGGCAATTCCCCGGCTTATTAGAGTAATTCAATTTATCCGTGACAGTGGAATGGGTTTCTTCCTGAACTTGTCCCTGTCTCCTCGTCCCTCCTCGTTAGAAAGAACACGATCGTAACATTCTTTGTCATTAAAACCTTAGACTTATTTCGTATTAAATCGGTTATTTACAAATAATAGCGTGCATTTAAAAAATATGAATTATCAGATTTTGAAAATATATTTTACAATTTAATAAACATTAAGCTATAATTAATTTATGCTGTAACGACTTATCATTATAGCAAAAATATATAAAATATAAATAAAGTGATTATTATATATAAAACATATAACAAATAATAATCACTATATTTACACCAATACTTACAGATATAGCTCTATGTAGCATAGCATTTTGCGGATAAATGGTATTTGTATACCTGACCATAAACTAAAATAAATTGTCGGGTCTAACCGATGGTTATAACCGAAGAGCCTTACAATATGGCTTTTAATATAACTTTTATCTCTCAAAATATAGGACTGTCTAGCTCTCCTGCTGTTACGCATTAGATATTTATGATTAAAAGCGAAGATTTTCCATAAAGATATTTGAGATAGGATCTTTGAAGATGTTTAATGTTTTTCATAAGTCCGTACCACACACCACCGGTTCTGACTAAAATACATATAATAATAGTTGTGTCCGTTAATGGTGGTTTTACATAGGTATATAATATATTAATGAATATGGTTATTCCAACGATGTGATAAATAAACTTGTCAAAAACAATTTATTGTAATTACAATTGAGTACCTAATGAAGATCTATATTTTAATTAGTTTTTATGCAATATTTAGACAAGCAAAAACTAAATTTAATGATTTTTGCACATTTAAAGTGTTAAAGACCTAAGTATTTAATGGTTGTTTAAAGGTGAGATCCTCAGAATAGAAAGTGAAAAAACATTTTGCATGTCCCAGAGTTAAGCTAAGTTTAAATACTTTGAAATCATAAATCCGGGTAACTGACTAATATTTAAGGCCTATTATATTTTGACAGTAAGTTTGAACCCAATATAAGTATTTTGCTCTATATTAACTATGACATATCATCATGGTACCACTTTGGAAGAATTTATTACCTGTATAGATGATATATTTACAATATCTAAAAAATAATGCAAAATAAGCAGACTGTGCAATTAACAACAAAAGCCTTTGCGTGTCGAATTATACAGGGTGTTACGGTAAAGCTACACCTTGGTTTAAGCTGGTTAGATATTCATTGCGTGGAAAACAGAGGGGTTAACGGGAATCGATCGCTGTCAACTCGCGTTTGACAGCTAGGAAACCGGACACGGAAACCTGAGCGTATCCGATACTGTCCGGACTTAGTTTCATTCATAATAATCACCTGTTATGTTACAAATCATAGACAAAAGAAGTGATTAAAAAATAGATAAAAAGAACAACAAAAAGAATAACTATGAAGTTTCACTAGATATATTTATTATCTTTTTGAATTAATAATAAAAAAATATTGTTAAGATATATTTTTAATGAATTGATAAGTCACAGCGATTACATAGAAATAATTTATTTAATAAATTAATATTGATTAAAAAAAAGATCATTTATCATCAGTTAGCAACATTTTCTAACCTTAATTGTAATATGCTTTATTGGTAGGTATTTACAATTGGTTCTACCATAGCAGCATCAATGACTACACAAGTAGTAAGTTCAAACAAAAAACCTTCAATAAAACAGGTTCAATCCAGACAAGCTACTCAGGTGTCAAAATCACTGGTAACAAATAGCCCCGGAGGCGCCATCCTTTCCACATTCCCCGATCCTGTCCAATTAATACCACCGTGTTAACTGGCAATACTGCTGTAATTATCGAATGGGATCGACTCCACTGATCTGGCCAATCACAAAAGAGAAAACTGTGGTCTTCAAAACTTTTCAACTACTTTTCAAAATTTAAATCTGGAATAGTTTTGTTCAATAAAGTCAGAAAATTAAAAGAGCGTTGTTTAAACTGCGTTTTCATAGAGAATTCCCGACTTTTTAACTAAAAAGTGAAGACTTCTAATATTAAGACTTCTCGCACACACGGGATTTAGAATGTTTACTTCAACTTGAGCATTCTTGATGCACAGTGAACAAAGAGAGCAAATTAACCTTTATTTAATCAAACATTAGCTATCGGAGAGACCCGTCGATAACCCAGGGGACAGAACTGCGAGTCGGCTAGGAGAATAATTAGCACGTATTATCTTGGTTAATTAATTCTGCTGGGACTCCGATCTTGTTGCTACGTGACATAGAATAAATGTCCAAAGATAGAGAATTTACTCAAGAGAAAAGTAATTGATAAAGAATGCCCGACGAACTGTGTCAAGTTGCCGATAGGGGCGAGGTAAAGGTCAGTTATTTATTATGATCATTCCCCAATTTCGGAATTACCCTCATTCAACAGAAAGTTTCCTTTCCCACCGCCATAAATTAAAACGCTCAGACCCCAAATATTTCTAAACAATATCTCCGGTGTTAATTGCCGTTCAAGGCGGTTAACTAGATAAGTCTTTATAAATGAGCGCAGTTTTAAAACGCTATAACAGACGAAAGTAAATAGCCTCCCATGAATAACAAAAAAGGCTTCCCCTTGCCTTCCCTCAACAGGAAGCGAAAGCGGCTATTACACGACTTCCGTTATAATTTACTTACCTACTTCAATTCCATTCCATTCCATGGAGTTTAACCCCTTAAACCACGTCAACGACCTTCACTACTAGACCTTTTCATCCCAGAAGCGTAAAAAGGAGTTTTAACACGAAACAAGTGTTACGCAGATAATGAAGACAATAGCCCGGAGCCACCCTTGTTGATAATAACACTTTTGAGTCACAAAACTTTGTCAAAAAGTATAAACAAAGTGAGCCGGACTCTACCTGCGCAGGTAGAGTCGGCGTCCACAATGGCATTCCGAGCATCCGAAATGAATCAAAATTCGGCTCAGAGCTTGCTCCGATGACTAACGCCTCGACCCTCTGATAAATTACAATAATAATGGCCACCTATTATTATTAGGGATGATTTCATTAGGATGCGGATAGATACGCGCCCGCGCAGGTGCGTATGCTCCGTTAACTGTCACACGCGTGATTAGTGCCGGGTAATAGGACAGAGCGAGTGACCCTCGGTAATTGAGGAGGCTCTCCGCCGCAGATTAACAAGTGCATCCTTTATGTCTGACGCGGACAGGTCGGACAGTTTATGGAACGAGAGGCAGACAGTTTCATTCGATAGAGCGGTGTGTTCGGGCGGCGACCTCCCGCGCCGAAGGGAACAATGAAAGTGAGAGAGGGCTGGAATGCAGGCGCGGGGGCAGGGGGGCGCGGGGAGTGCGTTCCCGGTTCCCAGGCGAGGAATTCCAGCACAAGCAACAAAGCCTGCCCGCGCCGCCATTCACCCCGCGCCGTCGAGGGACCCGCGCCTTACCCATAACCATACACCGTACGTCATTTTCATGACTTTTTTGCCTTTTTCTACTTTACAGTCTCGTCGATAATTCCGATAATGTACCCATTCGTGAGCGTTGCTTGTCTCGCTTACAATATCAGTTAAAAAATTCGCTGTGTTTTCTTTGATAAGTAGCTTGTAAGATCGACTTGCTGACGGTTATCGATCGATTCTCGACTGCTCGAGTTACAAAGTGGATAGATGTTATGTAAATGTAGATTACAATGAGTGTTATTGTTTCATTCATACTTTATGTCTACCCGAGGTTCAGGGTCGGTAGCAGTAGTCACGTAGAACAGCTGATGTTTTATTTTACGTTTCAACGTGAACGTGCGAACATAAGTTAAATAATATAAACATACTTTCAGACAAGAATAAACGTACACGAGTTGTAAGATCTTATTAATTCTAAAAATGTCAGCCATTATTTTACGTACAAATATTTTTTTAAACATGTATTTTAGCGTCGAAACGAAGAAAAAAATATTCTTTAGAGGTGTACCTTACTTAATATATCGCACTCATATATTTTTTATTTTTCTTATTAACTAGTCTACCTCTAATAAAAGTAATCCACTTAAACAATATCACAACGTAATCCTTTCTAGTGCCTTTATTACGTATGAGATATGAAGCGCCGTAACCCAAATTGGCTATTTTCGTACCTGTCCGGATGTCCGTTCAGCAAACTCTGATTTAAACGCCCTTGAACCGTCTAGCCAAGACTAGAATAACATATTATGTAGACAAAGCAAAAATAGTTTTCTTAATGAAGATTGTTTGAATAGTGATTAACACGGGAAGACAGATTATTCAAATTAATACAAAACTCTATTTCTGCTTGCTCCACGTCCTAGTACCTAATTAACCTGTGAAGCTACTATCAAACCTCAGATATAACATTACAAACACCGCGGAGTGTGCGGCCACCCGATCCCTTCCGGACTCATTGCAGACACGCGACACTTGTCAGCTTATTCTTATAAAACGACTAACAAAGTAAATACAATGTTTCAAGGTTGATTTTTAGCAACCACAACAATACTTGAAAGTACGCATAGTAGAGCAAACATGAAGCTTTTTATAAGACATGGTAACTACATCAGAACAAATAAGAAACATAATCGTTATAATAGTTATAGTCTCTATTAAACTTTATTTTACTTTTACTTTGAACACACAAAACTGTAAATTGAAAAATAATTGATCTACCATGAGTGTCAGTGATAATAAAATACGAAATTATAAGAGAACTACTGATTAGTATCTACCTTTAAGACAAAACTCAGTAAGCGATGGCTCTTTAAAAATTGTGTTATGGCCATAAAGAATATTGTAATTAGTTATGCTATTATATTAATTCAAGTCGTGTAGACTTGATAAAGATCAAATTTATTCTCTCAGATACGTAAATAGGTATATAGACGATAACCAAAACATGAAAAACCCTTTACAGGCTCTTATCTTCGGGAATACAAATAAGAACCTCATAATATTTCAGCCATTCATATGAGAAATTTATTTATTTGACTTTTAATTTATAAGCCCTTGCACAGCATGAAACTTAACTTTACTTAATAACGCGGAATAGTCATCTTAAAAAGGTAAAGTTATTCTATTCCCTGGAGCCAGCAAAATTACACAAGTGTTATTATTAGAGGAACATTTCCCTGAGGTTCAACTGACAAGGAAGGGACAATGCAAAGACGTGGTCTGTTCCATGATTTCCCCTGTCAAAGCCTTGTAAACATATCGGAACCGGCCACTCGGTTCTAAAGGAAAATTGAACGCCTTATTTGGCTTTTGGAATTTAAGTGGCCGGTAAATGTCTACAAAGAGTTGTTGGTTAAAAGTTTTAAGGAGATATGGGTTTCCCACGGTGTTTATTTCAAGGTGTATACCTACTGTAAAGTATATCTACATACGTATGCATACATACTTACTGATGTTATTAATGATTGAGTATAACAAAAAACGTAAATATGTTACAAAATCGGAAAGTACCTAGGTACCTTATTAACTATTTCTTGATAATCGATCGACCCTAACTCGCGAAACAACATTAATCAAGGATAATATAAAGCAAAATTTAAATAAAATAATAAATTATTGTAAATAATGCAAAAGAAAAAAATATTTTGAGTTCACTAATATTACCCTTAAACTAAGCATGCAAGCTAACAATTAACCGAAATATAAAAGTGTACTTATCAGATTAATATAAATTTTAAATCAAATTATTCCAAGTAAACATTCCAACTGAAACACCTAATTGAATGAAAACAACTGCACATAATTTAAAAAGCAGCGAGAACTTAGTTTACTTCTAAAACAAATTAATTGAAATTGTAAGACAAACAAAACTGTGAGCTCTCGCATTTCAATTAAATCAGTGGTAGCGGATCCGCTGAAAGTTTCAGTTGCAGGTAATCCGAATGTTTATAGACGCACCTGGTTCATTGCTATCGTCAGCTGATACGTTGTGGCGGGCGAGGAGTAGGTCGGCCCGCGCGCAGGAGGTGGCGGCGCCGGCGGCCAGTCGGCCACACACCAGCACCAGGAAGGCCACAAAACACTGCATGCTCACAGAAACAGAACACAGGTCACAAAGTTCGCGTGGTTCACTCGCGATCGTGCGGAGACGAGGAGCGTCGCGCGTGCTCCTGCATCGGAGCGCCTACCCGGACTGGCGCCCGCCGCACGCCCGCCACTCGCACACCCGCCATACACCGCTTCAATAAAATATACTCGGAGCTTTTACAAACCGGAATTCTGAAGCGAATCGAATCCTATGGATTATGGTTATTGAATCGATGACGTCATCGGCCATGAACCTGAAACTCGAGGTTTCAATTTTAATTAACGTCATTTATTACTACGTTTAATCGTCTCTTTGATCTCGCATCAAAGTTGCATTGATGGCGGTGTTAGGGTGTTCTCTCATGAGGTTGTTGGTGCAATGGTGTGGAGTAGTGAGTGAGGTACAGTCGGCGACAGTGTCGGAGGTCAGAATGTCGCAACGGGCTGCGCGCGCATCTATCGAGCGTTCCCAGCGGCACTGCGAGGCCTGCTCGCCCGTGAGACCACGCTGCAGCTTCCATCAGGAAGCATAGACACCGCTCTACGAACAGACAATTTTCTGAATGGCACTGTACTCCGGATAATGAAATAATCTACCTTTCGTTCTGTTCCTGTTTAACTTGAATGAGCAAACTTACGAGATGTAGGAATATTTTTATTTCCGATATTGGTTTTTCTAGAGCACGTTCTAAAAATAACTGATAAGTAATTAAGTTACGTTGACTTAAGAAATGGATTTTAAAGATTTTTGTCATTTATTTCCACAAAATCCTAAAGATCACTTGGACAAGTCAATAAATTTAATATTTATCCTGATCATTTTAAATATTGTTACTACTAGGTATACTACAATAGATACAATAAAGCTACAAAGGTATAAAAAATACAAACGTGTTTTTGTAGATTTTTGAAATTATACATATATATATATGTATCGTACACCCGTTAATTTTCATTTCTTTGCTATCTTTCCATCCAAAGGTTGCCTGGAAGAGATCGCTCTTTAGCGATAAGGCCGCCCATTGTACTTGTTTCTTTGTTGTTTATGTTATTTTTATATGTTTGTTATGGTGTGCAATAAAGTGTTTTGTATTGTATTGTATTGTATTGTATATATATATATATCTCTAAAATACTATTTGGAATCAAGACCTAAAGTCAACTATTATCTTCAGAACCAATCATCTCGTACGCACGTATAAAAATAATAGTTTTCCCTTCATGCAATGAAAGTTTACATTATAAACCGCCCAGCTCTGCAACGTAACTCTGGAAATACTAGTACCTAATAAAGTTAACTGTTACAGTGAATCCGTTCAACTGGAGTTATCCTTTTGCATTGTTCGCTTCGTTTGAGGATCAAATTGCCAATTAGTAAATTGTTAATTATACGTGTTTTAATATCTCCTGTATTTTCCGGCTCGATTTTTACATTGAAAATGTTTAGCTTTTTGAAAATGTATCGCATTCTCATTATGCCACTCCTTATAAATATGAATCTATATGTTTGAAATAAATAAATATAATAAATACTGAATACCGTATTTAGAAAGCAAATATAAAAGTGTACCTACTTCAAATATAACTTTCAAATAATTCTTGACTCAACACGCTAAACGATTCATTATAACGCAAAAGCCTTCAATAACAATGAAATATATAACCAGCCGATAAAAACTTTAAATAAAAGCATCTACTCCCACATTATCACACGATACAGCCACATTCTTACACGCGTTTTTTACTTATTAAACAAAAGCGTCAAAGGTGGCTCCGAAATGACCCATTCCGATGATGAATGCCGTTCAACTGGCATATTTATAATTTATCACCCGATAGATAATCCAGGTACGTGAGGGGCTTCATTGAGGGCCTTTAGGGCTGCGCTGCCGCCCGCCGCGACGCATTGTGAGCTCCCGGCAACCTCTCCGTGACCATCGAGACCGAACATGTAAACTAATAGCGATTCATTCAAATTGAGACTCGCTGAGTAATATCATAGTTTTAGAATTCTGATAATTATTGTTATGTGAGTGTATAAAATGTGTCAAGTGCTACTATAGGGAAACTTAGTTATTGCCATGCAAGTTTATTAGTAGATAGAATCTGTGGTGAATGGTGTGGTGTGAATAAAATATAAGGAGAATTCATTTGATTTTTTAAATCTCAATGTTCACTGCGAGAGCTTGAACCACTCCTAGTTCATCCTAATTTATTTAGTGGTCCCAAACTACACTACACCGACCATGAATGTTACTGTAATAAAAGGGACGTCTCATTTATTATTGACAAATATTTCGCGCCGAAAAAAACCTTTACAAATCCTAACGGAAGGCGCCAGGTATCTTATTGTATTTATCTATACAATGTGTTTGGTGCTTTGGCGGTGGGTGTGGTATTTTTTACTATAAATATTCGTAATAAAGCACAGGAAACTGTATCAATTCTCGGAGACTAGAAGAAACTAGCGGCAGACGAGTGAATAGTTTTCATTTCACTTGAGTGACCTGACTAAGCAATGGGGTGCAATTATTGTGGCACTCAGTCATAATTGTTTATGTCAGTATGTTATATAACTACCTCAATTACTACCTACTATAATTGTGAGAATATTATAATATATGTTTGTACAGTATGTCTACTTAAACATACAATTGTAGTAGTACATAATATATTTTATGCTACCGTATTATTTATATTTTTATTTTAAGTAATTTTTAAGCTATGTTAAACCATAAATCAGTGAAATAAGAGCTAATTTAAGGTGTCGTTAGATCAGAGTGGCGCAAGAGTCAAGCTGCATGTTTGTAGGAGCGCGCGTTGAGATCTTTTGTATGCGGCGTGCGTTTGCGCAGCCAAGTTCAATAAATAGCAACTATTAGCCTGTCGGGTGACTTGTTCGATATTTGATTTATTTGTTATGTAAGTTGCATTTTGTATTTTTATAAGGTATAACTTACAAAGCAACGCGTTGCTTGCATGCGAATAAGGGTTTATGAGAAATTAGATAATCGTTCACTTTTTATGAGATGCCTTTCAATATTTTTAATATTTATGCCATTAGGTCCTTGATACTTTAATATCAATAATTCACATTGCGCTACCTTTCTATTTCCTGTACTACTCGGCTATTCATAACCGTATGAGAATGTTCCAACCATAAAAATTTCAAAAAATTAAAATTACCTACCAAAACCGGAATATTTTTTAACATACAGTAAAACCCTCTTAAAACGATCCAAAGTTGGTTCTACTCTATCACCGGCGCTTACCACTTCCTTATATCTTCTCATAATAAATATTCAATTACACATTTTCATCGAATAAAACAATTACACGGATCGAGCATAAAATAAATAATTGTTCGTCGCGTGAGGCGTGTCGCAGCTTGTCGAAGCAGGCCCGCCCGGGATGCGCAAAAAACGTCAGGTGAACCTTCCATTCAGCTGTGGAGTTCCGCCACAATGGAATGCTTTGCTAAACTCACTTTAACTCGCAAGATATTAATCAAATTGTGCACTCAGGTAAATCTTTACTTTCAAGAGAAGGTTGATCTAAGAACGGTTTCAAGAGAAGGTTGATCTAAGAAAGTGGATCGCGAGGGTATCGAATGAAAACAAAGACAGTTTAATTTTAAAATTTACTACAATACATATTCGTACTTTAATTTTGTCTATAAAATTAAATTAAAACACATCTACCCAAAAAAATATCATAAACTAAATATGTAGATTATGAATTTATCAATTTACTTAATCGCTACTTAAATTTCCCTTTTGTAAGAGAAACTAAAGACAACGGTTAAATTATTTAAATATTTTTTCTTTCCTAACAAGGGCTCCCTAAAAATAATTTCTAAGATGGAATGGATGGACTCTTGAACTAACGTGAGTTATATAAAAAATTAACACTTCGGTCTCATTGCCGAAACCGATCTACATCGTAACGTGACCAAGAAATGTATACGATATCACTTTTCGAATATAACGTATTTAAGCATATTGGGCGCAGGCTTCTACGTCAGCGACAGTAAACCTTATAAGTAACTGACACAAAGCCGTAGAAATGCGAGTAAGGAACCCAAAAACCACGGCTATGAGCACAATACCGTGAAAAATCCCTACAAATAAAACGAAACTGCCTCAAGCAGGTGATTCATAAGTTATGCAGGGAGCGAAGCTGCCCGCGAGATGGTTACACGCTTAGATAAAAAACGTCCAGGAAGTTCTTTGGACACAATCATGGTTTATATACTAGTCATCCTATAAGACAAGACAGGTCACAATTCAGAAAGCTATAAGGATGACAAATGGCTAAATATTAAACCAATAACTCAATACCTACTATCCAAAATGGCACTTACGGTATATTTTAGTACCCGTAACAAGCTTACTCCGTGTTGAGTGGTCTAGAAATATGTATTAATAATTAGAAATAAACCAAATTTACATAGGAACTAATGACGAGTATAATATTCTGAACAGATTAACACTTATGACCAGTGGTAGGCAAAATTTAATCAATAAGTATAGACATTTTTTTAATTTTGAATCTTGTGCAGCATTTGAGAAACAAATTAATTATACAAGTAGAAAATACTTTTTAAACGCTATAATATTGTAACGACAACGGCACGTATAATTCGTAATACGCAACCGCTGCGTCACCCGGGCCTTCTCGCGGCTAATAAGACCCGGTTACCTGACACCGAATTAGATAGAAAGCTGGTTACTGTTTTCTTATTTTATCAATTACTAGTGACGTAGCTTATATATATCATAATAATCATACTTGTAATATAAACCTTCTACTTGATTCACTCTACCTATTTTAAAAAACCGCATTAAAATCCTTTTTGCATTGAATGTAAAGATGGTTGAAAAACTTACATTTGACGTTCAAATATGTTTAAGTTAATGAAACAAATAACTTTTAGAAAATTGTTATGTTTTAGATTTTCCTGAAAAATATTTGAAAATCTATGAAAACGGCCAAAGCCATGTTGCGAATTTTATGTTATTTTTACATTTCTTATCCAAATAAATGTAAGAAAATCAAAATTAGCTCCTTCAATACATTAATTCACCCCGCAAAGTTCCTAGTCATCGAAGCTAAGCAATTAATCATTCACGAATGACATTCAATTCTATAGCCTTTGATTAATTCTCAATCGATGCAGATCTTTTGTGGTTTCAGACGCGGTAGGTAGATACAGAATCAACACGGAATGCGTTAATCATCATTGATATTTAACCAGCTTTTGCCTTTGTTTGAAACTGAGCCTTTAACTCTGTTACTACTCGTAGATCTATTCGGCGCTACGGAATAATACATTCAAAACCTACAAAAGGAAAGAAAGTTGATAATTAGTTTCTAGGCGTTTAAAAAGTATAAATATTGGATGTGTTTTTTAAACAGGTACCTATTCTACTTAACACGCTCACTGCGGCACCATTTTTCGTAGACTTTCAGCCAGTGCGTATGAGGTCTTTTCGAGCCAAGATTGAACTTTTTTGCAGTGCGTTTGAGGCCTTTTCGGCCTCAAAAAATATCGTCTCTAAAAATACCTTGTATTTAGCTCAGAAACGACAATATTGGCTTGAAACTTTACCATTATAAACTTAAATATATGTTTAACTTTAAACTAGCTTCGCCCGGAGTTATGACATTTCGGTACGTAATAAATTAAAAATATATATATGACATCAATTATGCCTCATATCGCACTGAAAAAAAGTCCAATTTGTGTCTCAATTAGGGATGGGATTAAAACAAAATTGCTGTCACGATAAATTTATATGATTTGTTTTTAATTATGGTCTTTTTCATAAGCGTTGTAAAAAGAGACTTATATCATGTGATAAAGATTCGTCAACAATTAAAATATAGAATTTTTTTCAGAGGATATCTTCAACCAGAACTGCCTCTGAGAACAGCATAAACATTTTGGAAATTGTTCAAATTTGCCCTCCATCTATTGCAATGTCAAAAAATAAGTTTGACAGTAACAATAGATGGGGTTCACTTATATTTTGTAAAATGCGGGCGCACTGGCTAGCAGCGTCCGTCCGTATCGAAACTTCATCACGTCACTACGCGGCGCCCGCGCCGCCCGCCCCTCACTCAGTGCGGCTATGGGTCCTACAATTTTTGGGGCCGTTCTGAACCCACTTCGCACTGAACGTGAATCATTTCTATCTAGTGCGTATGGGATCGAAGCAATCCCATATGATATTTCCTACGCCATTAAACTAGGCTTCAAAAGATAAGAATTTTGATATATTTGTCTCTGTTGTACTCATAGAAATGTCAATATTGTCACCCCCCGCACAGGGTGAAAGAACGCGATGTTGAGCAGTGAGCGTGTTAAAAAACTGATTATATTTCGCTCCAAAAATTATTGAAACCTTAACATATTATTTCTCACAACTTATCAAAATATGTTTGATAAATCATCATCATAAATTATCGCTGGTTAGAGGGCGATAAGCGCCGGGATTGTAACAATATTTGCGTCTCGACGGTTTATACGTTAAATTATTTTATGATTATAAGATACGCTTTTTATCTAAGATATTTATGACTGGGAAGGTTCTGATTATGGTGATGTTCGAATCGGGATTTCAGTGGCGCTTAGAATTAAACAGAACATTATTTATTTTGAAAATTTGCTTGCTTATATAGTTACAGCACCATCTATACCAGTGGTGAACTTTATGCTTGAGTTACAGGTATCTAAGTACCTACAAGATATCAGCGTATTCGGCGTGTTAGTTTTTTACCTACTCGATCGTGAAATAATTACTGCAATTTGTATGGTAGGCATCAAATCAGCGCATCATAGAAAACACCCAGAACATATTTATTTATTTTTTTATTCATACATTCACACATGTTATCATGGTAGGTATAAATAGTAATTTATCTGTGACTCTACATAGGTATCTCTATATTCTCACCATTCCTTCGTCTAAAGTAGTCCAAACATAGATACAACATAACACGAAATCAAAATACCAGGATAGCATAAATGCTCCATAGAAGGCGGTAGAAGCGACGACGGATCATGCATTCGTGCTCACATGCAATTATCCAATGGACGATAAGATCTCTATCATAATCCTGCGTCAGGCGCTTGGAATGTCAGACGGAACCTGTTACCCACAGGCAAGCCACTGTGAATGGAAAGGAATCGAAACATTAGTCTTGTGAGCAAGGAGTCTATGAATAAATTAACGTTTGAAATTGAAACTCTTATCTAATCAAGATATATGCATACTTAACAGGCTTGGGAAAGAAGTACCTATTGAATTCCTTAAAGTTACGAAAACAAATAAGTAGATATTTCAGTTGTTTCAGTTAAAGGTTTTTGAGGACGCAACACACCACTAATAGAATTTGATTAAATAATTTTCATATTATAGCTCAATAATAGTCTATAGTTTGGTAAAAACAATATATTTATCTCAGTTGTTATCTATGTCTCTACCTACTTACCGAAGTATGCAAAATCGGATTAAGTAGATTGGCAGAAAGACAATACAAACGTGGAATACCTACTCTAATTGAAATCGATTTATGACTATTTAGCTTAGTTTTTTAAAACATCAATTTCATCACATACCATATAGCGATATCTTTGTATTCATGTTTAGGGAGAAGTTTTAATAAGTTAGTAAAATTCATTACGGCCGGCCGAGCACATGTTTACAAGGTTGGGATTGCGTGTTTCCCAGCGCTGACTGGCGCAGCCGGCCGCCGGCGCCATCTTTACAGAGTTACCAGTCACCGGCTGTCAGCGCCGCGAACCAGCCGTATGTCGCCTCCTTTGGATTTCACGACCATCGACACACTCATCGCTTTAGTCGAGGAACGACCAACAATATGGGATAAACGAATCAAATCTCACAGCAGCAGGGCCTACGTAGGGAAATGTTGGAAGGAAATCAGCGAGGCTATGAATATAGACGGTGAGTGAAACATCGCGCAGTTCGGAGCGAGATGCCAGCGTCGGCGTTTGCGTGTGTGCGTGATAGTCGCTGTTGTGTTGTGTGACGTTGCCGCGCCAACATTACGGCAGAAACTTGAACTTGAATCTCTCATCTGGGGTAATTCAGTTACGACTTATAGCGAGTGTGCTTATATTTAATGTAGAAATAAATGAGAGTCTCGTTTGGTTAATCACATTTTAAACATTTAGCAAACAATATTTATCATTAAATTTAAAGGTCATACAATTCATCCATTTAATTTGCCTTTGCATAGTTGTAGGTTATTGTCATTGTTATTTGTTATCAGTGTTATTTGCAATTCGCCTCAGTATAATCAGATAAAATAATAATTTAAATCAATATGTAATTTTTTCAGAAAACACCCTGAGAAAAAAATGGAAATATCTCCGAGACCAGTATTGCGTGGAACTTGGGAAATTTGATACTGCATTATACCATATTCCAAAATGGAGGCACTTCAAAGCTCTAGAATTTCTCAACAGATCGGTCACCCCTCGCGTCTACGACAAAGAAGTCGACCAAAGCGAAGCCGAAAGCTCCTCAGACTATTTTACTCCCGCCACAAAGAAAATTAAATTCAGAGAATTGAAACGAAAAAGGAAAAAGGTTGTAGTTGAGGCTGAGAAACCCATCGACGACAGCGCTGTTAGTGTCGATAAACCTAATGAGGAAGACGATGAGCATATACATTTCTTTAGAAGCGTCATGCCCCACGTCAGGAAGATTCCGGAGACGATGGTTCTGTCGTTCAGAAGCCGCATTCAGAGCTTGGTAGAGGAATTTGCGTACGGAGCGAATGCCACACCTGATGTCGAATTTGTTAAAGATGAGTTAGATATTAAGCAATCTCCGCCTAGATTTAGTTCTGTAGCCTTTGATCCTATCAATATGTCTGCGTCTGAATGAACTTTTGGTCTAAGAATACTACTATTACTAATAAATAAAAGTTTACTACTACTCGAATTATATGGCAATAAATGTTTATTTTATTCTTATATGGCGAATGTAACTGGTACATGTTAGATTATCAATTTATCAGCAACTGGCAATGTACTCGTATTATGTAGTTTTACTGTTATTTATACCCAATAAGGTTCAACATAAATTCAACAAAAGAAAAACATACAAATAGTGCCTATTAAAATTCCAAAAGTCGTATTTCAGTTATGGTGTAGGTATAGATTGTAGAATAATGTTCATAAATACTAAAATAATAAATTAGGCTATTTTTGTGTATAAAAAATATTTTTATTTCCTCCAAGCTCTCCAAGCTTTTTTCCCTTTATTGGTAAGTATAATCATTGCAGTATCTAGTTCACTATGGCCTTTCTCTGTCACAACTAAGATTTATGATGTAATTTACCTTCTACTTGGGTGAGATCCCACTCTACCATATGAACCTAGCCATTTGCCTATAGGTCTTATAATAGCAAAAATCATAAAAACGAGATGATTATGATTATGATTATCAAATCCAAATTCAACCGAAAATTGTATGCACATTAAAATATGCTAAATAGCGGGTAAGTTATTGTCCCGCGGCGTGGCGGTAAATGTTGCAGAGTTTCCGCAGGTGAAATACGAGAGGTACCAAAGGTTAAAATGATGACACGAAATGTTCCCGAGTTCGCACTTGAGACACGTTTGAAATGAAGCAGGTGGTAATTGTGAACTGGCCTTATTCGCTAGACATATACATAAGACTCATTATCATCAACGTGTTGCCGTTGGAAGACTGCTGGTGGAAATCGATCTACTTTAAAGATTTTCAGATTTTTTTGAAAGTAGATCGATTTCCATACACATCCAAAACCTATTACTATTTAATAGTTAATCAGTTTAATTTTATACTATTAACAAAATTTTAGGCGTCTTGAAATAAATTAAGTTAATCCTATAAAGAAAATGATATAGGTAAGTAATTAAATTGATACGTGTTCTCTGTGTGGACATAAAAATAGAAATACATTACCCATACCTCCCATGGCTCCCTAAAACGGCTTATATATAATATGGCTTATAAAAAAATGGAATTAAAAGTTCAAAGTGTCGACGAAGTGAGTTCGAAAGTCACCTCAGTGGATCTTTATGAAATTACCTCACTTTCCGCATTCGTGAATAGGACCTGGAGGTACGACACGTGCAAAGGGAGTTTTCCTCCCATAAATCATTCCCAAAGTTTAGCAAGGCTTAAATGTTTTTAACTGGAAGGAGTTTTTACAAGGAACATAATGACTCGGCTCGTTTCACTGAGGAATGTTTGAGGGTGTTTCAGAAGGACCTTTAGGTGGAATAAATTTTAATTTAGGTACCCATAATGTCGGTACGAAATCGGGGTGTAGGTCGGCTTAGGTATGTAAATGACTAAATGACCTATTTAATTATCATTTTGTTTAGGTAAATAAAAATAGTGCCGGTAGGTAGGGCGATAAATCAAAATTGGTAGATTAAATTAAACGTCTTTGTAGAGCTACGAGTAGAAGACACCCTTGCTTCTTACGGCAGCATTAATTAGGTGTCTTAGATATTTTACAGTTATGGCTCGTCGTATTTCACGAAATGAAATGAAATGAAAATACCTTATATACTTACTCTTAAAAATATCTTGTAACTTTTATTCAATTCACCAGACTAATTCTGAAATCTCTTATATTAATTATATTTCTGAGAGGACAATGCTGGAAAGCATCAACCCGACCAGCTCTTAGGTAGGTACCCCAATCCCGTACATTTCGTTATGAATCAAACCCCTCGAAAAATAATGAAGCTTCCGCACGCCCTCGACCTCGGCTGGAGAAACGCCGAAACGAACAGAACTCAACGTCTCCCCAGAGTCGCACTTGGGAATATCATACAAAACCCAAACTGCTGCCGCGTTTGAAAACATTCATAGCGAAAAATCTGACAACTTTCGGGAACTAAAATATAATATTTGATAAACATTCGGATTTCAACTTTTATTTTTCCTACTCGTTATTATATGTTTTAGCGCAATTCGCCAGTGTTACGTGTTTTTAAACTTATGTAATATTCAAACAAAAGAATATGTAAGTACCTACAGACAGATTCATAAGTCACAAAACAATAAATAAGTGACCTACACAATAAAATAGTCGAATGCGATATAACTACTTCAGGATTAAACTCCGTAGTAGATAACTTAATTTTTAACTCGTCCACTTTTAGTGAATTTGATGAGACTTCTAGCTGCATACGCAAAATCTTTTTAAAAGGATTATCATACTTCATTCCCATTGAGTTTATGTATTCCAAAGAGCTTCGAAAATCTCACCACCGCCGCTTTAAAGCAGATAAGATCACTCCCGCTAGGGGAGAATGATATACGGGCCACTAAACTTTGAAATTACAGCCGTCAGCACCATTCATACGAAGTTTATAAACTGAACTGAAGAAATAACTCGGCGTGTGGGGCTGAAAGTCGGAACAAGATTGATGCGGCCCTGCGCGGCTTCAGGTGGCGGACTCTTCACCTTTGAACTTCCAACCCTCGCGTCCCAAAAGGTTTCCTCCTAACTTTAGTAAGACTCGCGGCTTAGGGACGTTCAATGTCGTTTCTGCAATGTCATCCTCCGTTTTCTGTTGGAATGTGAACGCTATAAGACCACGATTGCCAAAATTATTTTCCTTGTACCTAGCTTAGGGACTACATAGTTAGTAACTTTCAGCACAAATCACAAGGGATTTTATAAAAGCAATGCACAGTGGGAACAGCCGAATTAGTAAAAACAGGCAAGACGAATAGGTATTTCTACATTAAGGTATAGTAAAACCATTCTAAAAATGAACTTCCCTCCACAAAACCGTGATGATTTCAACGTGTGAGAGGAAATACAGAAAAACAGAATACCTACACAGAAAAAAAAATACAGAATTCGGTAGAGGGGCGTTCATTCTAGAAATGGTTTTACTATACCTACATAGTAACGTGTACCTACAGTTCTCGTGCGGATTTAACTTATTTTATGATAAATTAGCTATACCATACCATTTCTTTTAAAAACAACAGCAATTTAAGAACAACACATGTCGCAAAAATAACTTTGACCTTTTTAAAGAAATGACAATGCTACACAGCAAAGCTTTAGGTACGTCTCAGCCTAGGCCAACTCTACGGCGGCTTGCCCTAGGCGGAAAGTTATCCGTTCAGGCTAGTGACCTGATTTCCGCGGTGGCCTAAATAACAAAGTATTCTTTGTTGCCCATCGGCGCAATGAAACTAACAAGAAGATACATTGCATGCTCTTAATTCGTTGCGTGAAAGTTACGTACGTATAATATCTTTATTGTTTCTATAAGACAATGACTAATTAGTTACTTACTTTTTTTATCTATAAAATAAATACTTACCTTAAATATAAGTACTTAAATAAATATATACCAATAAAAAAGTTTACAATGTGTGAAATAAACAAAGAGAGTAGGTACCTACAACATTTTTGTTGATTCCACAATTTTCAAGTTGAGTAAATTAAAATATTAATTAAATAGAAAACTGGATATATTCTGAGAATGTCTATTTAGCTTAGACTGCTTAGTGATCATTTTAAAAATAATAAGTAGGTATGTACTTATAGTTTATAGTAGGTAATATACCTAATTTTACTTTGGTAGGTACTTACAAAAGGTGCCCAGAAAGTTGTGAAACTCCTCACGCAAACGCTAAGTGAAATCGCGAACTGTGGGTAATCTATCATCTTTCAGGCATCATAGGGCCGCGTTTACTTTGAAATTGTAAGGTGGCTTGAATGACTTTTATTATAGAGGACATTTATGAAAGAAATGTGTAACATGCGACATAAAAGAAAATATTTTTGTAACTTTCACCAACAGTTATCAGCCCGTTCATGTAGAGCTGATTAGCTCTGTTAACTAGATACGTCGATCTTAGATGGCTCAATTAATCAGTTGAACCATCTAAGATTGATTAACTAAGAAAATGTAGGTACAAAGATTTTACTACGCCTAATAATTTTAGTTTTCGATAATAATATCTAATTAAATGAAACGCAGAATTAAAAGAGTCGCCGCCAAAGCTGTTATTTAAATACGATGTGACCTAAGGGGACACTACTGTTGCATTGGGTGTTTATGTATGTATAATAAAAAAAATATCTATCTATGTATGTATATTATATTAAGTATATCAGAAATCTAGCACCCGTAACACAAGCTTTGAGCTTACCACGGGGCTAGATGTCGTTGTGTAAAATTGTCCAGCAATATTTATTTTTTATTAAACCTAGAACTAGGCTAGATGCGAATATCCAGGTAATTAGAGCATCCTGGATAGTGGATACGATGCTTCGGTGCTGGCTTAGTAGAAGAGCTCTTAGTAGAACGGAATGGTATCTACCGAGAATAAAAAAAATACCTTTGAAGATCAAACTCACAGCCGTAGTAATAAAGAAAATCACTGCGGGAAATGTACCATCTAATAATTCGGTTGTAAGCACGGTCAGTTACGTTTATGACGGCCTGGGCGGGCTAGGGTTGCAATTAAGTGGGTCATCGCAGCACTCGTCCAAGGCTCGTAAAACAGCACTAAACCACTTGATAGGTGAAAGAGATGAGCTTCGTACCTTGACACTTAAAGTTTTATTTTAAAACCTGCCTCGAGAAATGGCTTTTGTTTTCTTAATACCTATAATGAATGTTATGACATAGCGTGCCCATGCAGTTCCATACGCCAGGCTGATTTATGAATCTGAATTGAATTTGGCGACTATAGGCACTAACCGTCATGCATAAATTTAAAATGCGTTACCTAAAATGCAATTACTCTTCGTTTGTCCTTACAGTTCACATTGCCATTTTCTTGATTTAAAAGTAAAATGTAGATTTTTATAAAGTTAGTAGGTAGGTAGGTACCTATTTGAATATTCTTTCAAAAGCACCTCTGACGGATAAGTAGGATATGATATTTTTCAGCAAAGGAAAGCTAAAGCCTTTTGCGTCTCAGTCGCAAGAAAGACATGCACAGAGTGGAAAACGGAATGGAAATCTTATAACTCGACGAACCGCCCTACTTTCAATTTAGCAAACAATCGTGCAAAGATATTCGTGTGTTGCTTTAATACCGGAATATAAAGTTTACTTTGACAAAGTTCTGTATTTCAATCTGCTTCCGATATGGGAAAACCACGGGTAAACAGCTTTTCTCCCTTCCTGAGCGAAATTATTTACGAAATGCTTATACGAGTAGGTATTTTTATTGATATTATTACGAAGATGAGTTCGTAGGTAAAAATAACACATAATCTATGTCAATTCTATGTAAAACTAGGTTAATTATTTACCTACATAAGGCACTAGTACATACAAATATACAAAATGTTGCTTAAGTCATGTTTCAATAGAAATAGATATAAATAAAATATCTTAGAATTTCGGCCGCAGGTCACGCACGTTGCATTTTTCTTAGAAATACAAAGTGCGTGAATGCAACTTATTATTTAGCAACACCGTTGCTTTAAGTTTAAACAATCGCAGTTAAATTACAAAATTACTTTATCTGTGCTCGAGCCAATATTTATGCTTTGCTAAATATTTACAGACTCAGTTCAGTAGGTAAACGTCTGGATATTTCAAAGACTAC
The DNA here is from genome assembly GCA_963691955.1 of Chloroclystis v-ata. NCBI lineage: Eukaryota > Metazoa > Arthropoda > Insecta > Lepidoptera > Geometridae > Chloroclystis > Chloroclystis v-ata. Next base: position 14,358,336 of record OY829905.1, read on the forward strand.
TGTCTATTTGTAAGCTTATCTAGGTTTTAATTCAAAACCAATCCTTGTCAAATTAGGTACCTATCTAGGTAGGTATTATAACGTAGTGATTATATTCTCTTTGGTAGGTATCAAAAAATGCAATAGGCGGAAAACAATGATTTTATATAGTAAATCATTGGCGGAAAAAGATATTTTTTATTTTTTCGTATTCGGATTTCCAAAAGTCCTTAGTTGAGTGGCTGTAGAGTAGATGCTATCAACTTAACTGCGATCTCTGTGGGCGGCCAATTATGATGATTAAGAAATTATGTTAGACATATTTATAATTATTAAGTCTAGAAAACTAAGTTTACTAGGCAGATACGTACTAAATTAAAGCAAAGTCAAATAGACGTATCTATTAGTCTAACAAGTCTTTCATACTTGAAACGTCCTTCAAACAATTTCAAAGTCGCTCCAAACATTTCAACCACAAATTATATAACGCTCTACACGACTCAATAGCAATTAAGTTACGCTCAGAATCAGCTCTATTGCGGCTACGTAAACTACCAGACTAATTTAGAAATGTTATTTCGAATATTCGGTCTAGTAAGTTCTAACTTTATTCATATCTAACTCCATTTTTTACCTAATATAAACACTATTTGTTTTCCCACAGCTGGGACACAGGGATTTCTCCTTGATGAGAGATTAGTTCTTAATTCACGCTGGCCGAGTCCGTACTCTAGTATTTATAGTTAATTAAATTATCTACATTTTAATAAGTATTTAATTACATCTTGGGACAAAACTTTGAATAAAAGAGAGAAAAAAAATGAGATACAGCTACAACTAGGGTCTTTTTATACATTTTTGTTTTACGGGTACCAACATCTGATAGACAATTGACTAAATAGATCAATTAATCTTTATATAGCTTTTTCTGTGTTTAAACAAATCAATAATTATTAAAAAGTAAAAACTATTAAAAAGTGCTTTCAAATCCCAATGTAGCTTAAATTTTATAGAACAATAATAGGTACTCAATGAAGGATAATAAAATACATGCAATATTTGTATCAAAAGATCTTTAATCCAACATAATTAACATACAAGTCAATACAACATTCAAATAACATCAGGCACACATACTTACATCTAATTCTTATACTAAAATGTGATAATGAAGTCCATAGACTAAAAAACTAGATCGTAATTTAAAGAATTATCTTAAACTTTATCCATACAATGCTAATAAGACTCAAATCTGTATAATAATTGTAAGAAAGCATTCAGCGAGTTCAGTAGGTAAATTATTACTTCTATTAAAGGTGGGAGTTGATTGTGAAATGATAAGTTACTTTTACATAAAAGTGATTTTGGTTCTGACTTGGTTAACCTGCCATACGTTCAAGTTTTCGTATTCCTCGATGCAAGCGTCCACCTGAAAATAATTATAAATATAATAATACAAATAATAATTTAAGGCGCCAGGATAAGTTGGTTAAGTGGGAGCACACTCGACTTCATTCCAAAGGTATGAAGACGTAGTTTATAACTCCACCACGCCTCCGGATTTTTCTTCGTGAAAAATTATGTGCGCTTTGAAAACACGTGCTCTGACGGTGAAGGCTATTCGATTTATAACAACAGAGAGTGAGAACCGCGAGCGCGAGCAGCAAGGAGAGGGAGCACAGCGGAGCGTCACTTCTCCTGTAAAAGACTGCTCTTGTTGTAGTCGAAACGTCGAGAGTTTATTAACTCCTTTATGTAGTGGAATGTTACCTGGTCCGGCTTGAACCCCTTGTCGACGCAGCGCTCGATGACGTCGGCGATGTGCACGGTGGGCTGCGCGCCGGCCAGCTCGCGCACCACCGCGAAGATGCGGTCCGTACTACTTATGTATATGTAGTGGAATGTTACCTGGTCCGGCTTGAACCCCTTGTCGACGCAGCGCTCGATGACGTCGGCGATGTGCACGGTGGGCTGCGCGCCGGCCAGCTCGCGCACCACCGCGAAGATGCGGTCCGTACTACTTATGTATATGTAGTGGAATGTTACCTGGTCCGGCTTGAACCCCTTGTCGACGCAGCGCTCGATGACGTCGGCGATGTGCACGGTGGGCTGCGCGCCGGCCAGCTCGCGCACCACCGCGAAGATGCGGTCCGTACTACTTATGTATATGTAGTGGAATGTTACCTGGTCCGGCTTGAACCCCTTGTCGACGCAGCGCTCGATGACGTCGGCGATGTGCACGGTGGGCTGCGCGCCGGCCAGCTCGCGCACCACCGCGAAGATGCGGTCCGTACTACTTATGTATATGTAGTGGAATGTTACCTGGTCCGGCTTGAACCCCTTGTCGACGCAGCGCTCGATGACGTCGGCGATGTGCACGGTGGGCTGCGCGCCGGCCAGCTCGCGCACCACCGCGAAGATGCGGTCCGTACTACTTATGTATATGTAGTGGAATGTTACCTGGTCCGGCTTGAACCCCTTGTCGACGCAGCGCTCGATGACGTCGGCGATGTGCACGGTGGGCTGCGCGCCGGCCAGCTCGCGCACCACCGCGAAGATGCGGTCCGTACTACTTATGTATATGTAGTGGAATGTTACCTGGTCCGGCTTGAACCCCTTGTCGACGCAGCGCTCGATGACGTCGGCGATGTGCACGGTGGGCTGCGCGCCGGCCAGCTCGCGCACCACCGCGAAGATGCGGTCCGTACTACTTATGTATATGTAGTGGAATGTTACCTGGTCCGGCTTGAACCCCTTGTCGACGCAGCGCTCGATGACGTCGGCGATGTGCACGGTGGGCTGCGCGCCGGCCAGCTCGCGCACCACCGCGAAGATGCGGTCCGTACTACTTATACCCCTGCAATTATTAAACATCATAATTATATGTACAATTGAATCTATCTATGTACACCAGAACCTAGCACCCATAACACAAGCTTTGAGCTAACAACGGGGCTAGATGTCGATGTGTAAATTGAATTATTATTTAATAATATCCTATAATAATATGTTTCCAATTTTGAGCAGCTAATTGCTACCTGTTATCGCGTTTTTAAATAATATAAGTGTAACATATCCTTTACATACCTCTGTACATTCTCCTCGACGTGCTGCAGAGACTGCTTCGACATCTCTACCAACCGGATAGCTTCCGATACGTCTTCCTTTTCAACCACGTCCGACAGCCTAATGATAAAAATATTCAGAAATAAATAATTTAATAATACAACATATTCAAACTATCGTGGTTTTTATCCATATCCTACATGAAACAGGTAACATACCAACATCAATATGTCGAGTTTCCCGATATTTCATCCTTTTATGTATAAATAAATAGTCCATCATATTCAAGCATAATTAATTTAGCTATTATTTAAATTTATTCATCGTGTTTACTGCACGGATACAAGATGGAGTCTTAAAGTTAAAAATTTGTGAACGAAAATTGAGTATTTGTATGTTACCTTAATCTAGCGAGTGCCGTAGAGAGCCGTAAGACCGCCAACAGGTTCCTGGCCGACGTGAAGGTGACGTCGCGCGCGTTGCGAGCCTCGCGCCGCAGCTCCACGTACGACGCTGGAAGTAGAGAAACGTGATCATCAACTGGATTATAATTATTATCTATTATTTATTTATTAGACAGACCTAGACTGATGTGTCTACGTTGCACTGCGTCGAGTGTTGGTGCACGTACGCTATGTGCTTGGCTAGCTCCAGATATACTAACAGACAATGTAGTCGGACAAGGCGCGCGGCACGACGGGCTGCTTCCTCTTGGTGAGCGCCACGTAGCGCCGCACCAGCCGCATCGGCAGGGCTCTGACCTCCGTCGGCGGCTGCGTCGAGTGTTGGTGCACGTACGCTATGTGCTTGGCTAGCTCCAGATATACTAACAGACAATGTAGTCGGACAAGGCGCGCGGCACGACGGGCTGCTTCCTCTTGGTGAGCGCCACGTAGCGCCGCACCAGCCGCATCGGCAGGGCTCTGACCTCCGTCGGCGGCTGCGTCGAGTGTTGGTGCACGTACGCTATGTGCTTGGCTAGCTCCAGATATACTAACAGACAATGTAGTCGGACAAGGCGCGCGGCACGACGGGCTGCTTCCTCTTGGTGAGCGCCACGTAGCGCCGCACCAGCCGCATCGGCAGGGCTCTGACCTCCGTCGGCGGCTGCGTCGAGTGTTGGTGCACGTACGCTATGTGCTTGGCTAGCTCCAGATATACTAACAGACAATGTAGTCGGACAAGGCGCGCGGCACGACGGGCTGCTTCCTCTTGGTGAGCGCCACGTAGCGCCGCACCAGCCGCATCGGCAGGGCTCTGACCTCCGTCGGCGGCTGCGTCGAGTGTTGGTGCACGTACGCTATGTGCTTGGCTAGCTCCAGATCCTTCTCTCTGTACAACAAAGTTAACATTATATATTATTATTTATTTATTTTTATTATCTTTATATATAAAAGAAAGTCATATTTTTTACACCATTCATAACTCAAGGACGGCTAAACGGATTTGGCTGAAAATTTTAGGGGAGGTAGCTTAGAACTAGGAGACGGACATAGGATACTTTTTACAGCGGCAAAGTATTATAACGCGGGCGAAACCGCGGGGCAGAAAGCCAGTTTATAATAAATTAAAAAGATAAGTAATAATGTGATATGTGACCTGTTGGGTTTGTCCTGTATGAGCCACAGCAGGTCGAACCGCGACAGCAGCGCGGCCGGCAGCTGTATGTTCTGCTCGATGGTCCGCTTGGGGTTGTAGCGGCCGTACGCCGGGTTCGCCGCCGCCAGGATAGACACGCGCGCGTTCAGGCACGTCATTATACCAGCCTGGAATATATACATTGGCTAGTAAATCATTTGTCTAAGTAATAATTATAATTTATTTAAATTTTATGTTTGTTTTAATATTTCTACTAAATTTTAGTTTATAGTGATGAATAGAAAAAAACATAGAAAAATAAAAATTGAATTGGGAGATTCGAACGCTTGCTGAATAGCTATACTAAAAGTTCGCTTCGCCTTAAAAGTTTGCTACTCGGTTCACTGACCACATTAGAATCACCAAAAATTTTAATAATAGTAACAAAAAACTCTTTAAAGACTTGAGAGTGCCATGTGTAGTTCTGTATATTATATTATTCTGAAGTGGAATAAAATGATTGAAGTAACAAGACCATCCATTCGACCCTCGACTAATGCCCGGGCTACCTGGCTTGAAAAACTAGGCTCGTGTAGCCCGGGCATAACACAAGTTACCTTAGCAATGCTGATGGTCTGCTGCTCCATGACCTCGTGTATGGCGGTGCGGTCGTTCTCCGCCATCTTGTCGAACTCGTCGATGCAGCACACGCCCTGGTCCGCCAGCACCAGCGCGCCGCCTTCCAGCATCATCTCGCCCGTGAACGGATCCTAACCACAAATAAATAATAATATTAAATAAATAATAATAAATAAATATCAAATAATAATAAATAAATAATCATAAATAAATATCAAATAATAATAAATAAATAATAATAATAATAACAAATAATAATAATTAAATAATAATAAATAACTAATAATAATAAATAAATAATAATGAATAAATAATAATAAATAAATATTGCTGGAAAATTCACACAGCAACATCTAACCCCGTCATAAGCTCTAAGCTTCCAGTTGTAGTAAGTTGTTTAATGGATTATGTTTATGAGTAAACACAGCAATAAAATAGGAGTACTGTATCTTTACCATGGGTTGTCATAGTTAAATCGCCTGACGTTACTACAGGGGTTACTTAGAGCCCGCGCCACCTTTCAAGTCTTACAACGGACTTGAGTGGCGGCGAGTAGTCTAAATACGCAGTCTGTACAATTAGCTTTTTGACTGAGCATTTTAGTACTTACCCAACTATCCGCTAGAGGCGCTGTTCAAATTTTCATACTTTTTTTTACTGCAGTTGCTAGATACAGTAGGAGTGTCAGTGTGAGTTACCTTCAGCACAGCGGCGGTGAGACCGACGCCGGAGGAGCCTCGGCCGGTGGTGTACTGGCTGCGCGGCGCGAGGCGGTCGATGTAGTTCAACAGCTGCGACTTGGCCACTCCGGGGTCGCCCATAGATACAGTAGGAGTGTCAGTGTGAGTTACCTTCAGCACAGCGGCGGTGAGACCGACGCCGGAGGAGCCTCGGCCGGTGGTGTACTGGCTGCGCGGCGCGAGGCGGTCGATGTAGTTCAACAGCTGCGACTTGGCCACTCCGGGGTCGCCCATAGATACAGTAGGAGTGTCAGTGTGAGTTACCTTCAGCACAGCGGCGGTGAGACCGACGCCGGAGGAGCCTCGGCCGGTGGTGTACTGGCTGCGCGGCGCGAGGCGGTCGATGTAGTTCAACAGCTGCGACTTGGCCACTCCGGGGTCGCCCATAGATACAGTAGGAGTGTCAGTGTGAGTTACCTTCAGCACAGCGGCGGTGAGACCGACGCCGGAGGAGCCTCGGCCGGTGGTGTACTGGCTGCGCGGCGCGAGGCGGTCGATGTAGTTCAACAACTGCGACTTGGCCACTCCGGGGTCGCCCATGAGGCAGATGTTGATGTTGCCACGGATCTTCATGCCGTTAGGTCGCCTGTGTATATACAATCATTCTTAAAATACAGGCGTAATGTCACGGCATAATTCTTAACTGGTTATAAAAACATTAGTGAAAACAAAAAAAATTATAATCAGTAATTCCCTTCTAGGTGAGACTGGGCGAGTTTGCGCACTGTCATTATTATATTCCACGACGGCAAAAGATGTTATGCATTATTCCTTGTCTTTGCGGCATGGAAGCGTACATGTCCCCTTCAGATAGCACCCATCTCTTTACTCGGTACACTTACTTATCAACACCCCCAACGAGCAGCAACAAGAGCGCCTTCTTGACGTCCTCGTGTCCGTAGATCTCGGGCGCCAGGCTGCGCGCCATGCGGGAGTACAGGTCCTCAGACAGCTCCCATCTCTAGACCCGGCACACTCACTTATCAACACCCCCAACGAGCAGCAACAAGAGCGCCTTCTTGACGTCCTCGTGTCCGTAGATCTCGGGCGCCAGGCTGCGCGCCATGCGGGAGTACAGGTCCTCAGACAGCTCCCATCTCTAGACCCGAGACACTCACTTATCAACACCCCCAACGAGCAGCAACAAGAGCGCCTTCTTGACGTCCTCGTGTCCGTAGATCTCGGGCGCCAGGCTGCGCGCCATGCGGGAGTACAGGTCCTCAGACAGCTCCCATCTCTAGACCCGGCACACTCACTTATCAACACCCCCAACGAGCAGCAACAAGAGCGCCTTCTTGACGTCCTCGTGTCCGTAGATCTCGGGCGCCAGGCTGCGCGCCATGCGGGAGTACAGGTCCTCAGACAGCTCTCATCTCTTGACCCGGTACACTCACTTATCAACACCCCCAACGAGCAGCAACAAGAGCGCCTTCTTGACGTCCTCGTGTCCGTAGATCTCGGGCGCCAGGCTGCGCGCCATGCGGGAGTACAGGTCCTCTTCAGACAGCTCGGCCAGTTCCTCCTCTGTCAGGGCTTCGGCTAGGTCGTTCTCGTCGCTTTGGTTCAGGCAGGATACACTCTGTCAAATACAATAGACTTTAATCAATCAATCAATCAATAGTCAACCATACCACCGACCATAGTCAAACCATAAGTCATAATTTTAGCTGTTGGAAGTTCATAGCAGGACATTGACCTCCTAATAAATCCTATAAAAGATTTCCAGCCATTTTGATTTGAAGCAGCTTGCAACACCTATGAACCAGGAGCTTTCACTAGAACAGCCATCCATCTTGTAGGTGGACAGTTACATAGATTTTGTATAATCAAACAACTCTCCCTGTGATTGTACAGTCGGCCAAGGAAGTGGTCTACCAGTTTTGACAAAATTTTCTGTGCGATGTAATGATCGATATGGTTGACTTTTCGAACATAATTTAACTGACGTACAGACGAATCTCAACCGTAGGGTGGTAGACCACATTTTTGCTAACTGTGCCTTATAATCAAATACTGACATGAGCCTCAAGATAAGTATCAGAGAGCAGTCCCTGCGTCATCTGCCTGAAGCCGGCGTTCATGAGCGGCAGGAAGACGCCCGTGACCGCGACGTGGTCGCCCGGCTGCGCGCGCCGCGTCGTCTCGCCGCGGCAGTAGATCGACAGCTGGCGCGGGATGTGGCCTACGGGGACTTGGTCCGACTGGAAGGGAATAAATAAATAAATATTGCTGGACAGTTTACACAGCAATATCTGGGCAATATAGACTGGATGGGATAGATTAGATAGAACATTATTTATACAACATGCAATAATAAATATTCTGGTCAATTCACACTGCAACATCTAGCCTGAATACAATAAGTAAAGTTTTTTATAATACTTGAAAACACCTGGAACAAGTAGGTAGGTACCAGCACATAAGTTTTCATGCAAATCTGCAACTTTCTGTGTTACAGGCGGACCTCAAATCTCATCTTGTCTAATTTTATTGATTTATTTTATTAGAGCCCTCATTATCATGTTAGGCATATTCTTTTATTAGCATTTTCTTGTAAGTATATAAGTACACACCAGTCTTAATTAAATATCATCTCTCTTTTACATCCAAGGGTTGCCTGGAAGAGATCGCTCTTTAGCAATAAGGCCGCCCATTGTACGTGTCTGTTTTTGTTACAATCATGTGTTTTGTTTTTGATGTACAATAAAGTGTTTTTGTATTGTATTAGGTTAAAAGAAAATGTCAATTGATGATGCATAAAGAAACATGTAAACAATATTCATCACTCACATGTTCCTGTATCTTGAGCTCCTGAAACTTCTGGAAGCGCGAGCCGCGTGTCTGCAGATGCAGCTGTCCCGCTGCCTTGTTGACGCGGCACTCGTCCGCGCCACACGCGGGCGGCGGCGTGAACTGCAGCGCGCGCACCGGCTGGTACGTCTCGGCGCCGCACGCGCTGCACGAGTACGTCGCCACCACTAGGAGGGGCTTCACGTCCGTGCATCGGGTCACTATGCCTGGAACACAAACATATTTTATCTATACTTGAAGTATGAACAATAAATTAAAATTTACCTTAAAAAAGCAAGCCAAGCTTTTGCTATCTAATTAATTGATAAAATGACAATCCAAATCAAATAAAGATGAGTTCATTAAACTTCTTAATTAGACTAATAATTTAACACATTAACAGCCTAGGCCTAGGCAATACAGCATGGGCAGCAGCATTAATTAATTCAGTGTTTAAAAACTGAATTGATTTGAATCTACTTCCAGATTCCTATGTTAATAATTCAACTAAGTTACCTCTAACTGTGACCAATTTTCCTATATGTTCTGCCTTGACTTCTCTGATAGGTAGTGACTTTCCAGTGGACATGTCTTTGAAATATACCTCACTGTAAAAAATATTTAATATTTACAGTACATTTAAGTATATTCCATTCACTTATGTCTTACTTTTATAAAGCTTGAATAATAAGAAACAATTTTTAAACTTGAACTATAGGTTAATTGCAGTGATCAAATTTGACATAATATGAGTACATCAAACAAAGTTAAACTAACTTTGAACATAAAAAATAATTTAACATGTATAATGCAGCCAGGGACTATTAGAATTAATTTAATTTGAGCAAACTTAAAATGAAATAGGAACTTACAATCTCCTAATCAGTTCCGGAGGGTATCTGTTGCGAGGGTCTCTCATCTCTCCAGGGATCCTGTGGTTCCTCGCCTCCAGCATGATTCTGTGCTCAATATACACATCTAATGAATCTTTGCTTACAACCTGGAATTCGTAAAAAAATAAATTAATAAAACATTCTTAAAACTAAACAATATAATGCACACTTTAATTTATTTGAAAAAATGTGTGAAATAGAAAGCATTTATCATTAGTATTTTAAAATTGCTTAACATGAGATGATAGTATTCAAGTGAAACTGAATACCAATTAAATTATAATATAAAAATACAAATAAAACTTGAATAAACTTTCAGGGTCAAAACAGTTTAGTTTGATTTTAGAATTACATACATTTTGCTTCCCTTGCATTCCCATTTATTGCATTCAAATTCTGGTATCTAAATCTAAATAAATAATAATTACTTTATGGAATATATAGTTTATGAATACAAACCTCCCTGTGCTTATACTGAGGCAACATTTCATAGACCACATCTGAAACCATGTTGGCATATCGCCGAGTATTCTGTTTCACAGCTTCCGCCAGCTCTTCTTGAGCCTCATGTAGATCATCCAGGTCAACAACAAAGGAAAGCTGTAATACAAAAATAATATACAGTGATATTCTTCACAGATCAGCCTACTGGGCCGAAATTGGTTACTTTGGATAATAAAAGTCAAACTATTTTAAAACTGGTGTAAGTTGCATACTTAGATTGAAATGTCATATAATTAAGTAGGACACATAATAGATCTCAGGTTGCCTTAGGTGCAAGCAGCTTCTACCTACCCATACATTTATCTATTGTTTTGATTCAATGGATAACCTCAAATATTAATTATAATAATCTACCTGTTCTCTGTGTGCAACTTTGGTTAGCTGTTCTGCATATTTGAAATGCTTGGAACCCTCGTCATCAGTCTGGCAAAAATCTACGAAAAAGTTCTTGAAAGTTTCTGAAATGTAAACAAATGTTAAATATGTTACTATTGTAATCTTGGTACATTATAATGTGGTCTTTGCTATAGATACCTTTATCAGCAGCATAATCTCGCATTTTAGCCATTTTCTGGTAATTTATAGAAAATCGGTCAAATAAAAACAAAACAGACTAAAATAATACAATCTTGCGTTGCGTTGCTATTTCTTGCTTCGAGTTCGCTTCGTTTGACAACAGAAATTACAGAAATTGGCGCGAATTTTTTTTTTTAATTTTCGGTTGATGAACAGCTGTTTTCGTTCAAAAATAGTTTCAACTTATGAACTTCTTACGTCTTCTCCTCATAAAGGTATAAATAAACCTAAATACCTATAAGTTATCATAAGACCCTGGCAAAAATCTAATTTACCGCAGATTTTAAACTTTATTCCGATACACCCATTGAGAAACGTTGTCGGTTGCTCAGTTGTTAGCCATGGCCAGTTTGGCCACCTCACTACTCTACCATAGACAATAAATAATCGAAGAAATTTCCCGCGAAATATTACGTCTATCAAAAAAAAACAAGTCAAACTTTTGTGTTTGTTTTGATGTTGTAAATAATTATATTTATGTGAATATACTCGTTATTTTATCAGATAACACGTATCTGCAGCATGGCAGAATCTATTGGTAACGTTTCCCATTGAGTTTAAACATTTTAATTTACTATGATAAATGTCTTTTATTTAGTATCAACAATCTTATTATCTACAGCTGCTTCACGTGCGAAACGGCAAAAAACCGACAAACACGGACGCTTATCGGCTTTCGAGAAGCTTAAACAGCTTAAAGGAAAAGGCAACAAGCACAAATATGATGTCGATGATGTTGAGAACGTATACGACACCGTGGACGAGCGAGAGTACTCCGAGAGAGTGCTTCAACGACAGGAGGAAGACTGGATCGAAGATGATGGTTAGTGAATTTATTTTTACACTCAGTCCGTACCATCCCCCTGTTAGGTAAGATTTTCTTCATTGCTTTCATCAAGACTTCCAAGGCAAGGTGTAATAATAATTGTGTTTCAGATGGTACAGGTTATGTTGAGGATGGCCGTGAGATTTTTGATGATGATGAAAGAGAATATGAGGCTACAAATAGTAAGGAAACTGGCAGAGGCCAGAAAAGAAAGGCCAAAGTTGCCCCACAGGGGAAGGGAAACATTAGAAACCTGATAGGAGCAATGCCTACTAAAAAGAAAGAGGTTTGTAGATTACACTACAATTTAATTAATACCATAAAACTTTTCAATTAAGATATTTAACAGAAATATATTCTCCAATTTTGTATCATTTCAGGATGTTAAAATATCTGAAGACAACATTCTATCTGATATCATGTCAGATCTGGATGGTACTGCATCATCAGCAGCACTCAAACCTAAACCAGTTGTTCAGAACAAGAACATAATAGAGTCCAGTAAAAAGGATGCTCAAAATTACTTCAAAACTCTGTCTTCAGTGGTAAAGAAACCCACATCAATTCTAAGTAAAGATGCACCTATCAAAGAGGAAAAAGTGGTAATATACCATAAAATTCATAAATACTAAATTTTATATTTGATTCAAAAATATAATAACCAATGTATTTTCACTTTATTTCAGCTTGAAAATGGTGATAAAAATGATCTACCTGTTAAATTATCCAAATCTGATAAACCAGTAAGTATGCAACAGATGATTATTAGTATGTAATATAATCTATTTAAATATAGATAAGGCATTAATTATTTACACATGTATTTCAGAAGGTAAATGGAGATCACAAAGAGACAAGCAAGCCAGCACCAAAACCATCATGGACATTAGACAAGCAAATAAAGCAAGAAGTTGAGGACTCAGCCACACAGAATATAGAGGAGTTCAACACTCAGGACTTCAACTTTGATGATGACTTCAGCAATGATGCAATACCAACACCAACACCAACCCCCCCACCACCAACTGTCAAAGAAGAACCAACAAGCACAATCACAGATGTTGCAAAAGAATTTGAAGATGAATTCGAAATCTTCCCTAAGAAAGAAACAAAGACTTCACCCAAAGAGTTGAAAACATTAAATAGCACTTGGGCTGACCAAATGGGGGAGAATCTAGCAGCTGCCACCGTTCAAACAGATGGTCAACTACCTCTCTCTACAAATGAAGACGGGGAGAAAGTGCTAAGGTTCTACTGGCTGGATGCATGGGAGGATCGGTTTGTGAAACCTGGAGTGGTGTATCTGTTTGGAAAGGTGTATGTCAACCCCGCAAACAAGAAGTCAGGTTGTGTTTCATGTTGTCTTGTTGTGAGAAATGTTAATAGGCAAATGTTTTTATTGCCAAGGGAATATGTAAGTATCACTATTTGATAAATTTATTTATTACTACATACAGAATATAACATTACAGTAAAATACCAATGCGCTATATCCATAACAAACTATAAGTATAACATAAGTATAATATCTTATACTTATGTTATCTAATTATGAATGTTACAGTTAAGTTATTAATTTGGGTTGAAAACTGTTTAACATTCTATTTATTTTCAGAAACTAGACCCAGTAACACTGGAGCCGACAGACCATGAGGTTACCATGATGGATATGTATGAAGAGTTCAACTCTTCTGTAGCCAGTGAGCTGGGACTGAAAGAATTCAAGTCTAGAAAAGTTACAAAGAACTACTGCTTTAATCTACCAGATATACCAGCTCAATCTGACTACCTGGAAGTTAAATATTCTGTGAGTCAACTTTAACTTTTGTTGTAAATTAATGAAGATTCTGTAAGAAAATTATTGAATAACAAATAAATATTGATGGACTATTCACACAGCAACATCTAGTTACTAAAGTAAAGACCAATTACCAATCCTTGCTTAAATTATTATAGGTACACTAAATGTGGATGATTGTTTACTGTTCACTCTAAACTTTAAAATGATCAAATGGATTTTAATGATAAAAACATCATTACATAAGCTTCCCGCATTCCTATCATTAATAACATAATTCCCACTTTCAGGCGACATTCCCACCGCCACCGGCGAATAAGAAATACCACACATTTTCCCACATATTCGGTACCAGCACACCTTCCCTAGAGACGTTCCTCGTGGAGCGTAAGATCAAAGGTCCGTGTTGGCTCGAGGTGAAACACGCGGAGGCCGCGCCGGCGCGCGTGTCCTGGTGCAAGCTGGAGGCCGCCTGCGACAAGATGGAACATGTCTCCGTACTCAGGAGTGAAAGGGATTTGGATCCGCCGCCTGTTACTATTGCAGCAGTAAGTTCAAATTACAAATACAAAAACACTATATTGTACACCAAAAACAAAACACATAAACACAAAAAGAGACACGTACAATGGGCGGCCTTATCGCTTAAGAGCAATCTCTTCCAGTCATGAACTTTTGGATGGAAAGGAGAGATGATATTTAAATATGACAATTACTCCATGTCATATAATAACTAAAATAGGTGCATAATAAATTATATTCTCTGTATCTTTTTCTAGATAAACATGAGGACTACTATGGACCCTAAAACAAGAAAGACAAAAATACTAATGTTAAGTTGTTTGACGCATAGCACCTTCCCCATCGATAAGCCGCCGCCGAACCCACCGTTTCAGCAGCATTTCTGTGGTAAGTCATCACAATACAACCATCAGTTTGATCTATAGCAAAATTATTCAGACTTCTGATTGCGTGTCTGTTTTACAGTGATGACGAAATGCAACGATATATGGCCGCTAGACCTCAAACAAGCACTACCGCAATACAAGGCGACAAAATTAACGAAATGCGATACTGAACGTGAACTTTTGAACTACTTTATGGTGCAATTCTGGAAATTAGACCCTGATTTGGTGGTTGGACACGACTTACAAGGGTTCCAACAGGACTTGCTCATAGGAAATATTCTAGACATGAATATACCGAACTGGTCGAGACTTGGACGTTTAAAAAGATCCGTCGCTCCTCAGAGAAAGTTTGCAGCTAAAGACGCTTTCTTGGGCAGACTTGTTTGCGATATCAAACTCTCAGCTATGGAACTAATAAGGGCCAGGAGCTTTGATTTAGATACCTTATGCGTCAATGTACTGAAAATGAAGGAAGGTGAGCGCGTTGATGTATCATTAGAAGACTTGCCTAGATACTATGAAAGTAGCCGAGACCTATTTCAACTGGTCTCACTGAGCATGCAAGACGCTTCGTATATACTTAAAATCATGTGCGAACTAAACGTTATTCCTTTAGCGAAGCAAATAACGCAGATTGCTGGAAACGTTATGTCTCGAACTTTGATGGGCGGACGCTCGGAAAGAAACGAATTCTTGCTTCTTCACGCGTTCACCGAGAAAAACTACATCGTTCCTGATAAAATGTATGGGAGAAAAGCGGCGGCTGTCAATGAAGGCACGGGCGATGATCAAGAAGAAGGCGCGGCTGCCGATGTATCGAAAAAGCAAGGAAAGAAAAAAGCTGCTTATTCTGGAGGTCTCGTCTTAGACCCCAAGAAAGGGTTCTACGATAAACTAATTCTGCTTATGGACTTCAACTCTTTGTACCCCAGCATTATCCAAGAGTACAATATCTGCTTCACAACTATTAAAAGGAAAAGCGCATCCGCCACTGACGACGACGTGGCCAATCTAATACTACCCAATTCAAATATCGAGTTGGGTGTTTTACCGACACAAATTCGTAAACTTGTTGAAAGTAGAAGAGAAGTAAAAAAACTGATGAAGTCCCCGGATTTATCTTCAGAGCAATACATGCAATACAACATCAGGCAAATGGGATTGAAGTTGACAGCTAACTCGATGTACGGATGTCTCGGTTTCACGCACTCGCGCTTCTACGCGAAGCCTTTAGCTGCGCTCGTTACTATGAAAGGCAGGGAAATCCTCATGGATACTAAAGAAATTGTTCAGAAATCTAACTATGATGTAGTATACGGTGACACAGACAGTTTGATGATCAACACCAACTGCTTAGATTATGATAATGTCTTCAAAATCGGCATTGATATCAAAAAGGAAATAAATAAGAAATACAAACAAATCGAACTCGATATCGATGGTGTGTTTAGATATCTGCTGCTTCTCAAGAAAAAGAAGTATGCGGCAGTGTTGATCAGCAAAAATAAAAACGGAGAATATGTTTTTACTCAGGAACACAAAGGGTTGGATATCGTGCGTCGTGATTGGTCGCAGCTAGCTGCCGAGGCGGGGAAATTTATTCTTAACCAAATACTTTCTGAACAAACTGCTGATGAAAGATTAGAGAGCATACAAGCGCATCTTAACAAGTTCAAAGAAGATTTGCTCAGTGAAAAAATGCCTTTGTCAATGTTGACGATAACTAAACAACTTACTAAAAATCCTAACGAATATGCCGATAAAAGTTCACAACCACATGTCCAAGTAGCTTTGAGATTGAATATTAAAAACAGCAGAAGGTTTAAAAAAGGTGATATCGTTCCTTACATTATCTGCGAAGATGGAACCGCTAATACGGCCACGCAACGCGCCTATCACATAGAGGAGCTCAAAAATTCTGAACATCTTAAAGTAGACTACAAGTACTACTTAGCACATCAGCTCCACCCCGTCATATCTCGAATCTGCGAACCGATCGAAGGCATGGATCCTTCTCGCGTCGCCGACTGCCTGGGTCTAGATCCATCGGGATACCGCCAGATAAAACGTGAAACAGGCGGCAACACCGAAACCTACGAAGTTGAAAACGAGCAAGAAAAATACAGACCATGCAAAGAATTCACTTTCGTCTGCGTCAGCGAGACTTGCAGAACCGAGAATAAGATACGAGAGACTTGTATCAAATTGGATAAAGAGAGTATAACCTTTTTGGAGCGTTGTCAGAACGAGAAATGTTCTGTACGGCCTGTTGACTACATCGCGTCTATTCAGAACCAGCTCAGTTTGCAGATACGTCAGTACCACGCGCTCTACTACGCGGGGTGGGTGTCGTGCGAGGACCCCGCCTGCGCGCACCGCACGGCGCGCCTGCCGCAGACCTTCGCCGGCGGACACCCGCTCTGCAGACTCTGCCAGAAAGGAGTTATGTTCAGAGACTACACCGAGAAAGACTTGTACTTGCAAATTAACTTCTTTCAGTTCCTGTTCGATCTTAGCAAGAGTCATAATTCAAGTAAGTTTCTAGCAAATTATTTAATTTCTTATCTTTATGAAACATTTATTTTGGCGAAAATAAATAAAAATAACATAAACAACAGCCCAAATAGCTATAGAGTATGGTTACACTTTTAAGTGTTGACTGTCGATGCACATTACCTTTGAATAGGGTGATTTACTTCAGAGCTAAGCTATGGATACATCATAGCATTTGATATGTGATATATTCACAAATTAGGGTGCATTTCGGCAAGACATTTGACATAATTCAATTTTGTGATTGGTCCAATATATGCATAGTATTACAGTAGCAACGCTCTTATATGAAAGCAAAATTTTGAAATTATTATCTACTAGTGATTGATTTTTGTGTAAAAATACCTAACAATTTTTTTTTCTCATTTCAGAAGCCAGAGCATCATCACAAATAACAGCAGCTTTCCAAGTTTTGAAAGAAATGGTTGAAGATGCTTTAGCACATTCCGCCTACTCTATTATTAACTTGTCAAAACTCTTTAGATTCTTTTCAGTAGATCCTAAAGCTAATAAGTTGAAGAGTGAACCTGTTGAAATTGATATACTGCCTGAGACTGAACAGATAGATGCCTTATTAGAATTAGGAGTCTATTAAATGATAAATCATGGTCCCAGTTTAGTCCTATGAAACATGTAAATACAGTGTCTATGGTTTTAAATAAAATATGTGTTATACATTAAATATGATATTCGTTTATTAATCATATGGGAACCTATCATACAAGAATGATCTATCTCGTAAATCTAAACAGTGCATATAACTGCCATTTACATAATCAATTCATCACATAACTCATTTACGCCAATCAATAAAATAGTTATCGAATTGTAATTGTGATAAGACTAAGATTCCAAATACTGATTGATGCAATAGTAGTAGGGGAGCCGAAGAGGGGATTTCGGGATTTACTCGAGCGCGTCAGATTAAGATACTGGAGATAGCTAGTACCCAGACAAGTACCTCCACCAAATATAAAAAATCTATCTATGTTCGAACGTGAATTATAAAGGAACAAAATTTACTTTTGTCAGATTAGGCGAATCACTTTAGATAATCGTCAGATTAAGATATGGTAGAATCAGAACATAAAGATGAACCATATACATCTAAATCTGACGCTCTAACACCTTTGGAAATGCCGATTTTTTTTTTCATATTTTTGAAAATGAGTCAAAAAAAATGAGTCGCGATTTTTATTTTTTTAACGTTTACGTACACTCACCCCAATCGTGTAAACAATCAGATTTACAAACGTATATTATCAATCATATTTCCTAAATTATTTTAAGTATGTAAGTATGTTAAGCTGATTTTCAATTTATTGAATCTGATTTATAGAATCTATCACTAACTGACGCGCTTAAGTACGTCCATACAACAGTATTTTTTTAAATAAGTTTTTAATTATCTATGGTCGCTTCCCCCACTGATGAAACACATCGATCTCATACAATTTTTTTCTTCTTATCATCTACCAAATGCAACCCAATAGGTCTCTTTGACGCTCGAGTAAATCCCCATTTAGCATCGTCGCCTCCCGTACTATAGAGCCTTACAGCAGACACAACACAAAGTCTTACTAATCTATACAAACAAGTAGACAAACACAGGAAAACTGCCAATGAAGGTCCAAGTACCTATGTTCCAAAACCAATTAAGTCAATTTGCAGCATTTTTATATCGATTGAGAAAAGAGGCAATTACATAACATTTTTATATTTGACTCATGGCCTGCAGAGCAACATCAGCAATGGCATTACTGATGTTGCTCTGACTGAACCTACTCAAAATAATAATACTTATATAGATTCATAAGACTACACTTCATATTTAACAAGTTAACAGTTGTTTCTATTGCTTGCTAGGATTATGATGAACAGACAGAGACATTGGCAGTCTTGTGTGCCTTGTTCGTGCACGTCGCCCACGCTAGAACCTGCCCCGTCCGCGGCCGCGGGGCGCCCCCCGGCCCCTGCCCCTGAAGTTTTTCCCGTTGTTTTTTCCAAACTGATTATTATTTGGGAAGGTTCCTCTAGGTTGATATTGATTTGTGTTTTGATTGTAGTTATTATAACCCTGATTATTGGGTGCAGTATGTCTTGGATTAGACCAGGCTTGTCCATAAGGTTGACTCTGGTTTTGTGTTTGATTGTTGTAATTGTGATTGGGAACGAAATTGTTCTGATTGTTATAGTCATCGTTTTGATTGAAGGATGCTTCATTATAAGAACCATCCTGGTTGTACGTCTCATTGTGGTTGTATGATTGTGACGATTGCTGTTGTTGATTAAACGAGTCAGCTTGATTGTAAGTGCCTCCATGGTTGTAATTATTGGCATCATAGTTACCTCCTTGATTATAATCAACCTGATTGTAGTTATCGGTTTGATTATACTGCATTTGGTTATCATTCTGATTGTAGGGTTCGTTATTGTATTGGTTATCCAAAGATATCGGTTCATTTTGATAGTTGTCAATTGGAGTTTCCTGCACGGGTTCCACAGCAGCCGGTGCGGAATCCAACGGGAATGGATTGTTTAGCTTGTTAACTAATGTCTGTATATTCGACATTTCAGCATCGCCGAACGAACGCGGTTGTGTACTGTTAACTACAACGCTTGAGGTGTTAGTGTTTATAGCAGCTGGAGTTGGAATCGGCGCTTTAGACTGTATCGACGCCTGCACTAAAGCTAACAGATCTGAAGCAGATGATAAATTCATAGTTAAATCAGCCGGTAGAACCGCGGGGGATTTGGGCGGCGTGGCCTCTTTCTCCTTCAATTCTTCCAATGATTTCTTAACTATTTCAATTTCCTTTCGCATCTGATCTTCCTTTACTTTCTGCTGTGCTGACTCGATAACCTGAAACAAGACCATAATACATATTGCAGGACAATTCACACAGACACTTAGCCACAAGGTAAACTTGAAGCCATTAATAAGTCGCCGCCGGTTACGGCGTTTCTATAATAGTGTCTTAAATAAGTTGTTCATACATATCACCAGTAACTGGTACTTGCAGTCTAAAAACACTAGTCCTCCAGCTCCAGTGGTATAAAACCATGCCCATATAAATCACAGTATTGACGATACAAGTTGTCTTACTACTTTTAAACAGCTAATATTTGTATAGCAACCAAACGAACCTCATCAACGGTATAGTCATCATCATCGCTGTCGAGCACGACCGGCGGCGGCGGCCTCGCCGGGGCGGGGGCGGGGGCGGGCGCGGGCGCGGTGTCGGCGGGCGGCGCGGGGGCGGGCGGTGCGGGGGGCGCGGGGGCCGTGGCGGCGGCGCTCACGTACTGGCGCAGGCGCTCCACGCGCTGCGGCTCGCGGGCCTCCAGCTTCTTGAGGTAGGCTATGAGGCTGTGTTGTTCCTCGGCGGAGAGCTCGTTGAAGTTCTTGAGTAGAGTTTCAAGGTCGCTGTCGGAGAGGCCGTCCATCGCGTCCGGGACTTCTTCTTTTGCTTCCCTGGGAAGTGTTAAATGTTTTGTTTTATGAATTAAGACTTTAGCAGGACAAATATCTACCCTACACTCACACTATGCATTCAAGTGCAGTAACATATTTACCCTATGATGTTATTTCTAACAAGCTGAATTGTTTCAAGGTTGCTAGAATACGATATCATCATCATCATCATTCAGTCAGTCAGATGTCTCCTGCCGGTCATAGAGATTAGGCCTTAACTCACCACACTGGCTAAGTCTAACCCGCACAAGTAAATGAAATGTGTAAAGTACTTCAAAGTTCTCAGAACATGCCGGTTTCCTCGCGATGTTGTCCTTCATCATAAGAGCACGTGTTTACAAAGCGCACATAATTTTTTCAAGAAGAAAAATCCAGAAGTGCATTACGGCGTTTGAACAACCTTCTGAATGAAAGTCGAGTGTGCTCCCACTTAGCCAACACGGCTCTGCATAAATCGGATCTGTAAATAATCACTAACGCAACCCAGGAAAACGTTATATTTGTCTTTTAAGCTTACTTTTTATCGTTCTCATCGTACGCGGACTGCAGCATCTGCAAGGCGGTGGCGGTCCCGCAGCGGGGCGCGGCGGGGCGCGGGCGGGCGGCGGCGGCGCGCGCCTCGGCCTCGCGCTTCTTGGCCTCCGCCATGCCGACCACCGCGTCCACCAGCTGCGCCAGCTCCTCGCTGGTCACGTCCGTCTTGCCCTGCGCGATCAGCGCCTCCGCCATCTGCTGCGCGATCTGCGCGCGGTCCACTTCGCCCACGCCCGCTACAGGCACGGGTTCTGATTGTTTCAGTATAGACGCTTTTTTCTGGAATGTATTAAAATATATTAGGAAAATAATAAAGTTTCTGGAGTATCGCGTGTGGTAATCAGTTGTTGCATCCCTCAGAGTACGGAAACGCATTATCAATCCTTATTTATTTATTTATTACATTTGGAAAGCCATCAGCTACAAGTGTTATCTTAAAAATCTATAATTGTAACAGTAAGCTAATAACAGGCCTTCACTTATAGAAACTTAATAAAACACACAAGTGAGAACAATCGCCCCTTAAAATTAGAAACTAAGTAGAACTAAATTACAAGAAGCAACTAATATAACATATATAAGTACATTTATAGAACTAGGTCTAATGTTATATGTTATGGTGCAGTGTACCTTGGCGTCTGCCTGTGCGCGGCGCGTGCGCGTGTCGGCCACGTGCAGCGTGGCGGCGGCGCGGCAGACGGCGGCGCGCGCGGCCGGCAGCGCGGCGCCGGGCACCAGCCCCGCCTGCGCCGCGCCCTTCAGCTTCTCCTTCGCCGTCTCTATCAGCACCACGGCCGAGTCGCGCTCAAGCAGCTCCTCCGATGAGTTCGCTTTCTCCTGTCAAATTACTTTATGTTACTAGGTTCATTCAAAAACACCGGTAGATATGATCCAGTCTAAAAATGAACTCCCTTCCACAAAACCGTGATAATTTCAACGTGTGAGAGGAAATACTTATTGCATCACTATACTTGTGTGCGTGCTACAACTTTACTGTAACATTGGCTCATCTGTCTGTCAAAGTGATACCGTTTGCTTATACGTTAATGAAATCCAATGACAAAGATCAATTTATGTGTGTTGTATCTATACACCTTTTTGCACGTACGTGTAACCGCGGTGGATGGGCGTTCATTTTAGAAATGGTTCATCTCTACCTGACGTCAAAATCAGGTTGCCGACGGTCGTGTGGTATGTCGCGTTCGCTTTGCATTTAAGTATGAAACAAAGTAGTAACAAAACTAGTGACTATCAACTTGCAATAAATCAGAAAAAGCGTAGATCGGTTCGTTTGTGAATATCCGATTGCAACAGTGTCGAAATATCGGGAAACTCAAAAACATATCAATCATGGTTTATTACTTAATTTTTAAAAAGCATATTATTTTATTTGAATGATACACCGCTCTCACCTTCTCCATCTTGAGCGCCTCTGTCAGTATATCGACAATCTTGGGTCCGATGCTGCCCAGGTAGTCCTCGAGCGCCACCAGCATGCGCAGCGTGGCGACGATGTTCTCGGGCGGGCCCATGTCCGCGGGGTCGGGCACGCGGCCGTGCGGCGCGCGCCGAGCCCCGCGCGACGCCGCGCTGCCCGTCGCCGACCGTACCTCCAGCACTGAGCACACACTGTCGATGTCGTTGTCGCTGTTCCACGGGGATAGGTTACTGTCCTCCCTGTAACAAATAATAAAATATTTTTATTGTATCGAGATGGGAAATTCCATTAATTATCATTATTATTATAAGAGCCGTGTTGGCTTAGTGTCGACTTTCATTCCGAAGGTCGTGGGTTCAAACCCCGCCATGCACCTTCGATTTTTCTTCTTGGAAAATTATGTGTGCTCTTTAAAAAACACGTGCTCTAACGGTAAAGACAAAACATCGTGAGGAAACCGGCATGTTCTGAGAACTTTGAAAAGTTTTAAGGACATGACATGTGTCATTCACCAACCCGCACTTGGCCAGCGTGGGGAATTAAGGCCTAATTTATCTCGTCAAGAGAGAAGGTCCTTGTGTCCCAGCAGTGGGAACGTGAATAGGGGTGTTATGATTTTCCTGAAGGCGGTCTGTGGTTGCGGAACGGCACGAGTACAGACGAGTACACTCACGGTTTAAAGTCGTCGTCGGAGACCAGCACGGTCTGCATGGAGGGCGGCGGGTTGCGGGAGGCGGGGCTGCGGTTGCGGAACGGCAGCTCGGTGCCGCGCCGCGACAGCGGACTGTGGGCGCGGTCCACGCTCTCCAACACTATGTTGGTGCGAGCTGGGCTGCGTCTGTCATAGACAAAATGTTCATTCAAAGTCAAATCAAAAAACTTTATTTCCATAGAAACACAGGGATTTACATGGACACGTCAAAAAAACTTCCATATAAAACATTTATAACTCGTCTATGTAAATTCAATTTGATATAAGATGAATTTGTCATGGTGAAAGATTACAACTTTTTGTTTGATATTTGTAATTGCTTACCTTGACAATGGGCTCCTGGAGCGCGTCTTTTGCGGAATGGGGGAACGATTCCGCGTGAGGGACTCGCGCGCTTCAGGAATTGCACGGAAGACCGGAGATCTGAAAAGTAACAATTACATGTAAGAATTCAGAAGCATTAAGTTATGTGAAAGAAGTTGGTTTATCGAGATCAACATGAAACGCACAAACGCCCCCATAAATACCTAACAAATATTAATCACCAAATAGCCTGGTTAGTGCTAGTTTTCCCAAAATGTTAACTGTGTGTAGCATTCCTACCTTAGACAAAGTTATGCAAGGACGGTTTCGGGCAAATCTATACTAATATTATAAAACTGAAGAGTTTGTTTGTTTGTTTGAACGCGCTATCTCAGGAACCGCTGGTCCAATTTAAAAAAATCTTTCAGTGTTGGATAATCCATTTATCAAGGAAGGTTATTAGGCTATATTTTATGAAAAAAAAGCAAGTGAAGCTTGGTCGGCTAGTTTATTATATGAACTTTATGATATTCAATTTCTGTACGCTCGCACCACGAATTTAAACCAAAATCTTTCTTTAAAACCGACAAGCAAACTGTGATCTCAAATAGGTGGTAAACCTTTGGGGAAGCCTAAGTGTGAATGATTGTGAGTGTTTCACACTGACCTGCTTCGTTCCGTGTACTTGTGAGGGGGGCGGTCCGGCTCGCGCCTGCGGTCGGGCTCGCGGCGCGCCTCGCGGTGCATCCGCGGGGGCGAGCGCCGTCTCTCCGCCGACCTGTTACACAATAGCCTTGTTAGTTAGTGCAGCCAGGGCTAAACTTGGGAGGCGTGGGTTCGACTCTCACAGAGGTATTTTACACTTTATTTTTTATTTTATTTTTTAGAGGTATTTTTTTAGTATTTTATTGGTATTTTGTCTATGCCATTTCCTGCAGATAAAAATATATTACATAATAATCATGCTTACCGTCTAAAATCTGTCGGCCTCCGATGGTCCGGATACCTGGTATCCGGCGAGCGCCGTCTGTCGGGCGATCGACGTCTATCAGGAGAATACCGTCTGTCAGGCGAACGTCGTCTGTCAGGCGAGCGGCGTCTGTCGGGCGAAGGCCGTCTGTCGGGCAAGCGCCGTCTGTCGGGCGAGTCGCGCTTGTTCATGTCGGGCGGAGACAGGTTCATGCGGCGGTAGATCTCGATGATGTTGGCGCGCAGTTCCTCGTCGTGCAGCTCCTTCATGCGTTTCGTCCAGAAGAGTATCCATTCGGGTTTGAAGTCGTGTTTTGACGGATCTTTGCCCTCTGCAACAGACATTAGGTATAAAAAAAAAGTTGTTAAGAACGCGCGTTTCCATTTCCTCTGTCCCACAAAAAGCGTGATAGTTTTTGCCGTTCGCTATAAAAGATCCGAATTTACATTTTTAAGAATATATTTTAAATAAAACTTTATTCCAAATCATAATTTCGTAAAGCGAACAAATAGAGCAAGCATACCAGTCTGTATCTCCTTGTAGCGGCGGTTCCAGAACTTCTTCCACTCCTCGGGGTAGAGCGGGTGCTTCTCCGGGTTCTTCTCGTGGTCCGCGTCAGCGCCACCTTGTACTACAATACCAGTCTACATACCAGTCTGTATCTCCTTGTAGCGGCGGTTCCAGAACTTCTTCCACTCCTCGGGGTAGAGCGGGTGCTTCTCCGGGTTCTTCTCGTGGTCCGCGTCAGCGCCACCTTGTACTACAATACCAGTCTACATACCAGTCTGTATCTCCTTGTAGCGGCGGTTCCAGAACTTCTTCCACTCCTCGGGGTAGAGCGGGTGCTTCTCCGGGTTCTTCTCGTGGTCCGCGTCAGCGCCACCTTGTACTACAATACCAGTCTACATACCAGTCTGTATCTCCTTGTAGCGGCGGTTCCAGAACTTCTTCCACTCCTCGGGGTAGAGCGGGTGCTTCTCCGGGTTCTTCTCGTGGTCCGCGTCAGCGCCACCTTGTACTACAATACCAGTCTACATACCAGTCTGTATCTCCTTGTAGC
Organism: Chloroclystis v-ata; assembly: GCA_963691955.1. NCBI lineage: Eukaryota > Metazoa > Arthropoda > Insecta > Lepidoptera > Geometridae > Chloroclystis > Chloroclystis v-ata. Next base: position 14,383,678 of record OY829905.1, read on the forward strand.
GGCGGTTCCAGAACTTCTTCCACTCCTCGGGGTAGAGCGGGTGCTTCTCCGGGTTCTTCTCGTGGTCCGCGTCAGCGCCACCTTGTACTACAATACCAGTCTACATACCAGTCTGTATCTCCTTGTAGCGGCGGTTCCAGAACTTCTTCCACTCCTCGGGGTAGAGCGGGTGCTTCTCCGGGTTCTTCTCGTGGTCCGCGTCAGCGCCACCTTGTACTACAATACCAGTCTACATACCAGTCTGTATCTCCTTGTAGCGGCGGTTCCAGAACTTCTTCCACTCCTCGGGGTAGAGCGGGTGCTTCTCCGGGTTCTTCTCGTGGTCCGCGTCAGCGCCACCTTGTACTACAATACCAGTCTACATACCAGTCTGTATCTCCTTGTAGCGGCGGTTCCAGAACTTCTTCCACTCCTCGGGGTAGAGCGGGTGCTTCTCCGGGTTCTTCTCGTGGTCCGCGTCAGCGCCACCTTGTACTACAATACCAGTCTACATACCAGTCTGTATCTCCTTGTAGCGGCGGTTCCAGAACTTCTTCCACTCCTCGGGGTAGAGCGGGTGCTTCTCCGGGTTCTTCTCGTGGTCCGCGTCAGCGCCACCTTGTACTACAATACCAGTCTACATACCAGTCTGTATCTCCTTGTAGCGGCGGTTCCAGAACTTCTTCCACTCCTCGGGGTAGAGCGGGTGCTTCTCCGGGTTCTTCTCGTGGTCCGCGTCAGCGCCACCTTGTACTACAATACCAGTCTACATACCAGTCTGTATCTCCTTGTAGCGGCGGTTCCAGAACTTCTTCCACTCCTCGGGGTAGAGCGGGTGCTTCTCCGGGTTCTTCTCGTGGTCCGCGTCAGCGCCACCTTGTACTACAATACCAGTCTACATACCAGTCTGTATCTCCTTGTAGCGGCGGTTCCAGAACTTCTTCCACTCCTCGGGGTAGAGCGGGTGCTTCTCCGGGTTCTTCTCGTGGTCCGCGTCAGCGCCACCTTGTACTACAATACCAGTCTACATACCAGTCTGTATCTCCTTGTAGCGGCGGTTCCAGAACTTCTTCCACTCCTCGGGGTAGAGCGGGTGCTTCTCCGGGTTCTTCTCGTGGTCCGCGTCAGCGCCACCTTGTACTACAATACCAGTCTACATACCAGTCTGTATCTCCTTGTAGCGGCGGTTCCAGAACTTCTTCCACTCCTCGGGGTAGAGCGGGTGCTTCTCCGGGTTCTTCTCGTGGTAGGCGAGCATCTTCCGCGCGGCGTCCTCGGCCTGCTCGCGCTTCGTCCGCGTCAGCGCCACCTTGTACTCGTAGTTTGGAGCGCGCGTCTAAAAATATTCATTTATTTATCAAGCAGAAGACTAGCTAGTCCAATATAAAAAAATTGTGTGAGAATGAAGCCGCTTTACCGAAACTACGGACTAAAATTAAGATTTTTTTTATTTGATTGATAATTTGATTGTTACCTTATCTTCCTTTTCTTTGTCTTCTTTAGATATGTTTCTGAAGGCATAACGTGACTTGAACGCTTGAGCTTCGCGCATCGGATCGAACGTTTCCCAGCGCGGCTTGGGCCTCGGCGGCTCATTCCTACAAATATAAATACAAATCCAAATTTTCGTGAGTATTCATTTTATTACAACGAAAATTACTCAAGTATTTAATTAAAGGTGTTATAAAATGTATAATTTGGCACCAAGAACACCTTATTTGTAAAATTTCGCTTCTTCGAATTTTTATTTTGCTAAATACACAAAAAAAATCACCCTTACCGCTTCGTCCATCATTCAGAGAGTAGTTATAATAACCATTAAAATTTCTAAATTATTAGAAAATGGTATAAGTAGGAAAAATTACAAGATCACAATGTAACCTTGGTCCTCGAGTGGGAGTCGAACCCACGCCACCCAGTTTAGCCCCGGTTGCATTAAGTGTTCTCCTTCTAGTCTTAACTTTAACAAAACATGAGTATTTAAGCTTTAAATGCTGAGCTGACCTTCGTCTTTTCGCGTCGTTCAATTTGCTTTCTTCGTCGCTGATGTCCGACAGGTCCATGGAGAGGCGGCGCTCGGCGCGGTACGTGCGCTGAAACAAACAACATTATTGAATATTAAAACTTGGCAAACTGGGAGAGATAGTGTCAGAATTTATACCGTGCCTTTTATAATTTATTTAAAAAAAAACATATTTTTCTTATACGACGAAGTGTATGTTTTCATATAGGAGACTAGCCCACCCTAGTTCACAGCTTCGCTTGCGTTTTTTTTTTTATGTAATCTACATTAGAGTTCCTCAATAAATGTACTATCCAACAATGAAAAAAAAAATTCAATTTCTACCAGCGCTTCCTGAGAATAGCGTGTTCAAACAAACTCTTCAGTTTTATTCTATTAGACTGGATTTAAATACACTTACAGCATTTCTTCCCTTCGGAGGCGGTACTTTAGGCGGCGAAGGATCCTTTTTTCTGTTGGCAAAAAGTATTATAACAGAACCCAAAATATTTAATTAACTTTACTTTTTTAGCTAGGCAGAAACTTATAATTCAGGCAGCAGCATTGTTCGGCGTACAGTACCAACTTACTGCGTTCACCAACTTGTCTAGTTAACGTGGTTATTATAAAAATCCTCAAAACTGATATTGATATTGGGGAAAAGATGTGCCCAATTATAAGACGTAAAATAAATATTTATGATTATAATGAAGCATTACTTACTTAGCTGCATAGTTTCCTGAAAAAAAAAAAACATGTTGGAAAAACAGACTCAAATACATCTGATAACTTAAGCCACCAAAGGAGGCTTGTCTACTTTTTATAGCGATAAAAATAATAATAGGTGAAAGCCAAATTGCCAATGATTACTATGGTTAACATGAAATATATCTGTGGGCACACAGCTACCCAACAGCGCCTGCCTATTACATGTCTTTGGTACGTTTTATTATTATTTGGCAAGCATGGCAAATGCTTGTAAATTAATAACTTGATTGATGAACGTGAAAACATACCAGACCGTTCTAGGGACTCAATCAAGTCGGGGTCGACGACCTCTTCGAACGACGGTCCGATTTCTTCCGAAATGTGGTAGCCCTTGAAGATCCATCGCATCAGCTTATCTCTGAAGCAAGTAATCACATAAAAATATCAATATTGCTGGACAATTCACTTCACACAGCGACATCTAGCCCCGTGGTTAGCTCGAATCTTATGTTCTTATGTTTAATCTTATTCTTATGTGATGCCGATGCCGTCGCGGTGCTTCGGCTGCGTCATCAGCGGCTTCAGCCGGCTCGTCGTTATACTCACTTCTCCTTGTCGTAGATGTCCTTGTCGATGTTGACGGGGCGCAGGCGGCCGTACTTGTCCTCGATGCGCTGCGCGAGGCGCATGAGCGTGATGCCGATGCCGTCGCGGTGCTTCGGCTGCGTCATCAGCGGCTTCAGCCGGGCCGTCGCCTTCTGGTAGTGACGATTCTAAACAAAATATTATTTATTTATAACATTTGGAAAGTCATCAGCTACAGGTGTTTTTGTTTTTTTTTTCTACAGACTCACCAGATAATTGTATCTGTGCCAGAAGCAGGTCATGTGGTTGAGGATGGTGCGCGGATGGCCCTGCTTGGTGCACAGCGTGCAGAGGTACGTGGGCTCGTAGTGCTCCTTCTCCGGCGGGTGCTCCACCAGGTACTCCAACCCGATCATCGGAGCCCTATAAGAATAAGAATATATATTTTTTTAAACTTACAAAACATTAAGTAGATTCTTATCTCATAGTAAGGTTATTATTAACACTTATAACTCACATAATTAAATACGAATGCTGTAGAAACTAGTGATAGCGAATAATATATAAGAAAAGTTAAATTTTAAAATAACCAATATGTAAACTGCATAAGAATAAAGACTTTTTTATTTTATTTTTATTTTTAATTCCCACAGCACCATGGTCCAGACCAGACCTATGGTTCAGGTACTTGATATAGCGTTATCTGAATAAGCTTCGAGCTTACCAGGGATGAATGTTTGAGGCTGGCTGACTGATGAACTTACTTGATAGCATCAACAAACTCCTGGATGTGGCAGGTGGCTTCGCGGTACTTGGCGAACAGTTCGTCGAACTCCACATATTTCGTATTATGCAGATTCACTTCTTCTTTCATCTTATTCATGACATCGGCTGCAATATAACGTGATGGGTTACTTACGGAGGTTAAGGCGCTACCACCCCTCAATTGCACTTTTTCAAATAGAAAAAAATAATACTTCTTAACAAACCACGCATCCAATTTTAATATATGTGTTACTTCAGGATATTACCTAGGTTTTGATCGAAGGAAAACATAATAGCTGAAACTTTTCTCGATAGATTTATTTATTGAAAATGACCCTTTTAAGAATTTAAAATGCAAATATTTGGATAACTACTTTGAATATCAACATGGAATTTATTGTAAAAGATAGGTAATAAGATGATCTAGATTTTGGTCGAAGGATTTTTTGAAGAAGATTCAGGAACTAATTTTAATCAATAAATTATTCAAAAAGCTGCACGCGCATTGCGTTTTAGACTGATTCAGTACCCCCGTGACCGCCGTCAACGCCGGACGTATGTCGCTTGTCGTACTAACTATGTAGTATGCTGTGGCGGAACCAATTTGACCAAATTTGAAGTATTTATTTCGATTGGCGGGCTTATTTGTTAGTTAGTACCTATCGAATTAGATAGAAGGTGTTTAGTGTGGGGTAGTTTTATAAAGTATTATTATTTTTGAAACAATTGGTGTAAAAATGGGTTATAAAAATTATTAAAACGTAATTTTGACGCCCTCTGTGGCGCAGCGGGCGAAGGTCCGCCTGCGACGCAAGAGGTTGCGGGTTCGATTCCCGCCTCGGAACAACAATTTGTATGATCTGCAAATTTTTGTTCCGGGTGTCTGGGTGTTATATATGTATAATAAAAAAAATATATCTATCTATGTATGTATATTATATTAAATATATCAGAAGTCTAGCACCCGTAACACAAGCTTCGAGCTTACCACGGGGCTAGATGTCGCTGTGTAAAATTGTCCAGTAATATTTATTTATTATTTATTTATTTTTAATTTATAAAATAAAATAAAATATTTCGATTGGCGGGCTTATTTGTTAGTTAGTACCTATAGAATTAGATAGAAGGTGTTTAGTGTGGGGTAGTTTTATAAAGCTATTATTTTTTAATACTATAAAATAAAATAAAATAAAATAAAATAAAATAAAATAAAATAAAATAAAATAAAATAAAATAAAATAAAATAAAATAAAATAAAATAAAATAAAATAAAATAAAATAAAATAAAATAAAATAAAATAAAATAAAATAAAATAAAATAAAATAAAATAAAATAAAATAAAATAAAATAAAATAAAATAAAATAAAATAAAATAAAATAAAATAAAATAAAATAAAATAAAATAAAATAAAATAAAATAAAATAAAATAAAATAAAATAAAATAAAATAAAATAAAATAAAATAAAACACTTATTTCTTTTTTATTATTTTAATAAAATTCAACATAATTTGACTGGATAAATTTGGTTATACATAAAAAAATTATCAATAACAATTATCACTTTTATCACATTTGATCAACACTAAAAAAAATTATCACTTTTATCACATTTGATCAACACTAAAAAAATTATCACTTTTATCACTTTGATCAACACTTATAAACAATTATCAAATTGCTTGCACGTGTATGTACGTACACTGTGTTGACCATGACTAATTAGCAGTACCTAGTCATCTTTACGTTATCATATTCGTAGTGATCAGGTGCTCACACTGTATTACACTGTATGTGTGTGTGTATGTACTGTATTTGAGATTACGGAAAGTACTAAAAATAGCACGAAACCTAATTCTTATTCAATAAAATTATAGAAGTTTAAAAAGATAAAGAAAATCCCGGGGTCTTTTTGAATAAAGTAAGCAATCCCGGGAACACCAAAAAATTATTTCGAAATAGGTAGTTATTTTGAACATTTTATTTTATTTTATTTTAAATTATTTCGAAATAGGTAGTTATTTTGAACATTTTATTTTATTTTAAATTATTTCGAAATAGGTAGTTATTTGTAACATTTTATTTTATTTTATTTTAAATTATTTCGAAATAGGTAGTTATATTGAACATTTTATTTTATTTTAAATTATTTCGAAATAGGTAGTTATTTTGAACATTTTATTTTATTTTAAATTATTTCGAAATAGGTAGTTATTTTGAACATTTTATTTTATTTTATTTTATTTGTCGTGGAGAGAGATGTGTAGGATGTCGAGGAGTGTGTGTTTATCAGGAAGGCTTCTAATTGGTTATGACGTCACCAGGTCTAACGTCACAGTCGTCTTCATGTTCATAATAAAACCAGAACGAAACGTCCATTGTTTATTCCAATTTACAATGTTTCGGTCCATTGACTCAATTTATTACCAACAGATTATTATTATTAATTTACTTCAAACAACAAATGAATTTACTGCAAACAGAGAACTGTTCCAACTGACTACTCAAACAAGAATGATATGCTAGCTCGGCCGACGGTCGTATTTAAAGGCACAAAGCACGACCGAACCAGTTTTACAAGTAATGTCGTCGGCGCGCCGCAACCCGTAGTTCGATGCGCGCGGTACAAACAGGTTCTGAGTCATATTTCAACCGATGTTCTTGCCTGCCCCGACATATTTTATTTTATTTTATTTTATTTTATTTTATTTTATTTTATTTTATTTTATTTTATTTTATTTTATTTTATTTTATTTTATTTTATTTTATTTTATTTTATTTTATTTTATTTTATTTTATTTTATTTTATTTTATTTTATTTTATTTTATTTTATTTTATTTTATTTTATTTTATTTTATTTTATTTTATTTTATTTTATTTTATTTTATTTTATTTTATTTTATTTTATTTTATTTTATTTTATTTTATTTTATTTTATTTTATTTTATTTTATTTTATTTTATTTTATTTTATTTTATTTTATTTTATTTTATTTTATAAAACTAACCCACGCTAAATACCTTCTATCTAATTCTATAGGTACTAACTAACAAATAAGCAATAACCAACCCACGCTAAATACCTTCTACTTATCTAATTCTATAGGTACTAAACTACTAACTAACAAATAAGCCCGCCAATCGAAATATTTTATTTTATTTTATAAATTACGTTTTAATAATTTTTATAACCCATTTTTACTTGACGTGTAAAAATATCTTACCAATAAATTGATTATATGAAAAGGAAATTTTAAGAATAAAACAACCTGTAGACGCATTGCCTGTAGAGAGCTGCCACAGATTACAATACTAATTGTCTATTCTATTGTATGCTACACAACTAATTCTGGTTAGCGCTGCGCGTAATATTTTCGATACGCCAGCGCCAGATGCGGTCGCCGTTGTCAACTCTCGTAGTCGTTTCTGCCGCGATTTTAGCTGCTCACAGCGCCTTAATAGACAAGTGTGAGTTAATTATGTTTTATATTTTTAATAAATAACCCTTGTTGAACCACAATTGCACCTGATGGTAAGTAGCGATGTGGATAAAACTAGAAGTCTAGAAGATTATACTTTAGACTTAAAGAGAGCAAGATTTTAAAATTCAGGAAAGAAAGTCACAGGCTACCTTGCGGCGGTGCTCAAGATTTTAAAAGCTTAAACCTCCTGCAAGGTTGGTTTTAATGGTTTTGAGCGATATTAGGACGGTGTATTGTTATGGGTTGTCTAGGATCATGTCTTACGCGCCACTGTCTCCTTTACTTCCGTCTTCTGGCTCTGGTTGAAGGGATGGTCGTCGAAGATGCTGACCGGCCACGAGCTGCGCATTGACAGCTTGGTCTTGTGCTTCCGTCCCGATATATGACCCTGAAAGAATACAAGTTTTTTATAATACTAAAGATAAATATTAAGGTATAGTAAAACCATTTCTAAAATGAACGCCCCTCCACCGAATTCTGTATTTTTTTTTTCTGTGTATTCTGTTTTTCTGTATTTCCTCTCACACGTTGAAATCATCACGGTTTTGTGGAGGGGAGTTCATTTTTAGAATGGTTTTACTATACTATAAATCTAATCTGTGCTATTAAGAGACTCAAAATCTGATCATAATAATGAGAGAGTGATAAAACTATTTACAGGGCGTCCCACGGCCATGCCACATGGAGGGAAAGTACCTTTAATATTGTAGATTGAACACTTTACTTAAAGAAGACATTATTTGAATTTAAAAAACAATTTAAACTGCATTCATAGATGTTTCAATAATTACACGGTTGAACCGGGAATCGAACCCGTTACACCAAAAAAAATAATTATCCTGTAGCTTTATCATACCGATCGAAAGGCTTCATTATAAGGATTGTATTTTGTTAAATAACAAAGTGTCAGAAATAAAAGGTAGTCCATGAATTTTAACATTTTTAACACAAAATTCACTTAAATTGTGAATGTCAGTTGTTTGTTTTTACGACAATGCCAGCTTTTCTGAACTAAATTTCACATTAAATGTTAAAATTCATGGTCTTCCTTTTATTTCAGACACTATGTTATTTAACAAAATAAAATCCTTATGATGAAGCCTTTCGATCGGTATGATAAAGCTACAGGATAATTATTTTTTTCGTGTAACGGGTTCGATTCCCGGTTCAACCGTGTAATTATTTAAATATCTATGAATGCAGTTTAAATTGTTTTTTAAATTCAAATAATGTCTTCTTTCAGTAAAATGTTCATTCTACAATATTTAAGGTACTTTCCCTCCATGTGGCATGGCCGTGGGACGCCCTGTATACTATTCTACACAGTAACAATTCAAATAAAACTATTGATCTTCGTTGCTCTGAACAAGAAAACAAGATGAATTGAAATAAAATGCCGAAACTGGGTTCCAAAAATTCAAAAGTTCCAGGGTCGTACTCATTCACAACGATTACAAATCTGTGAGTTTTGTTGTAAATAGTAATATGCTTTTTACCTGTAAAGTGACTTCGCCGCTGCAAACGGCGGCGCAGGGGTAGCACAGATAGATCCACTTCCTGGAGATGTCCCGGCCACGTCTCTCCACCATGGGCCGCGTCTCGCCATTCTCAAGCCTGATCTTCAAGCTCGACAGATGTTCTTGGAACTCCTGCTCAGCCTGTGAACACGAAAAATGTATTAACTCCCATTCAAATCCCGGAGAAATCACTCCTTCCAAACTAAGTTATGTTATAACTCGGGGTAGTTCAATAAAGTAGACATGATGTATTTATAAACATTTTATTTATTTACCGTTTAATTTCTGCCAAAATGTTTACTTACCAAAGTTTGCTGTGTGTAATTCATACGTTTAAATTTGCATTTGTTTAATTTATCATGCAATCTGATAATTTATAAAATGCAAACGTCCTGATACAACTACACTTCACGAAACGTAGGTGACGTTGAATTCGTTAAGTTACGAAAGTTTGTATTTTTATATTAAATTTTGTTTTCATTTAAATTTTCCGACCGTTGTTGGATTTTAAAATATGATGCCTTTCATAAATGGATTGAAGGTTGGGTAACTTATCCAAACAGGTTATTTTTAATATTGTATGTATGATTTTTTTCCGAGGTTCCATTTCTTGTTCCATATTCAATCACTCATGATTAGTGATAGATAAAAATTGCATTATAAACATTAATAATATTTGTGTTACATAGGATATTTATTATTATAATACACTAGCTGACCCGTCCGCTTTATTCCCATGTCTCATTTTCTCATTTTAAACCTTCCCTGGGCTACTACGAATATTTTAAAACCAAGAGCACCCAAATCGGCCCAGCCGTTCTTGAGTTCAAATATATTAAGGAAGGAGATTTCAATTTTGACACTGGTTATAAGAAGTATTCATATTTATGTTATTTATTATTATATTTAGATATAATAATAACGTAATATATTTGAAGACAAGCAGTCAAATGCAATTTCAAGGCTACATCAGAGAATAGGATTTGTTGGCTTTTAAATATTTTTACACTGAGAGAAGCTGCAACATCTTCAGGCAGAATTTTCTAGTTTTTAGTTCGTTTATTATAAATATTTATATGAAAAAAATGTGGTTTTTTGTGTGCCATCGGTTGTACCATCGGTACATACTCTAAGATTCATATTAACCAACTTTTAACAAGTTTTCTCTTAATTGTAAACACTATTATGTTAAATAGCTGATCAACTTATTATCTATGACTTTTTGTAAAGAAAGTGATTTACTCACTAAGCTTTTCTAATTATTAGAAAATCAAATAGGAAAAAATACATGATTACATTGTAATTGTAACCTTTGACCTTAAGTAGGGAAAATTCTATTATAATTGTCTATGATATGGAATTGATATAGTGTGGATGTTTAATATATTTCACTTTTCCTTGGTTGATAAATTCATATTGGGATAATCAGGAAATCCACAAAACTTTTTAATTTGGATTTGGTCAACTGTTACATCCTATCCTACATCAATGTCATTGAATAATGACAACCAAATCATACCACTTGTAATTATGCCATTGCCCAACAAAAAATACTATGGTAGGTGGGTTAAAATTAAAATTAATTTGTATCAAAACGAAAAATTGTTGCTTTAAAAATAAATATTGAATGGAAGAATGTTGTTATTGAACAACATTCATTCAGCATTGTCATTAAACTTAATTAATAGCACTGGGTATTTTTTTAATAAATATGTAACCTAAATGTTTCTTAGTATCTACCTAATAAAAAAATTAAACAATATTCAAAATGTTCAGGGAATTCAATTTAGATGAGCTATAGCAATTATTATTAATATACGTAAATATAAAAATGGTAAAGGAGTGGTAATAGCTGAATATTTTATTAAAATACTTGAACCCTACAAGAAAGGAAAATTATATTGGAAGGAAATATTCACTAAGTGTAGATAACAACTAGTTTATTTTTAAAATACTGCTTCTTTACTAAATTATCCTTATTCTGTAAAAAAATAAAAGATATATTTACCTTAGTGCATTCAGAATCAGCACTTTCTTCAGGTTTCTTGGTATTTGGCATTTCCACCACTGAGTCTTCATAGCCCTCTGCCCCCGGGGGGCAATCAGGGAGGTCCATCTTCTATCACTACACTAGATTGTTTATGATCATAGAGTGATCACAAACACACAATAGTCTATGGTAGCACTATCTTCTTTCTTCACTGTAGATACTCCTCTAGGCACTGTAATATAAACCAGAGAGTATCAGATCACTGATGAAACAATTATGAAAAATGTATTAATATCAAATAAATAACAACTTACTTCCAGTCTCCATGAAATGGCATACTTACGCAGGCAATAAATTCATCTTCTAAGTCCACAAATATCAATATGGCTGGTCAAATTCTACAGTTTAAAACATTTGAGCAAGAAATAGGTTTTGGTATTAATAGTAATGCCAATATTAATAATAATAAATAAATATTATTGGACAATTTTACACAGCGACATCTAGCCCCGTGGTAAGCTCGAAGCTTGTGTTACGGGTGCTAGATTTCTGATATACTTAATATAATATACATACATAGATAGATATTTTTTTATTATACATATATAACACCCAGACACCCGGAACAAATATTTGCAGATCATACAAATTGTTGTTCCGAGGCGGGAATCGAACCCGCAACCTCTTGCGTCGCAGGCGGACCTTCGCCCGCTGCGCCACAGAGGTCGTCAATTTTAAAATCATTATGTCTATAACCTATCCGTACATATGAATTTGAAGAAAATTAGACTCAGATAACTTCTTTCAATAAGATATTATGCTGAAGCTTAATCAATAATACTTCTCACTCAACACAGAATTTTATTCTTTTCTATGGTAAAAAAGCTCTTGATTATGCATACCACTAAACCCTTTAAAATAAGGAAAGAAAGACACAAAGATTTCCTGGCCGGGAATACAGGTCTGAGAAATACCTGAACCAATTTTCTACACCATTATATTTTAAAATTTTGTTTATTTTATGTATAAAATTGTAATAAAGTATTATAAAATGTTTAGTAAAAATCCTATTTGTATAAATTCACTTCATAATTTCTCAGTAAAAATAACTGAAAATAATCATCAGAACTCAAACCGTGAGTAAACTTACAATTATTGAATTTTACATCTTCATGGCAAAATCTTTTTGAATTAAGATTTTAGGGTTTCGATACTTAGATAAATGATGTCCAAACCAATTAATTACTAAACAAACGTTTTCACTGGAGGCCTGGTATTCATACCCTCTCTTAATATTTATAACCATGTTTGAAACACCATATATTAAAAATATAGTATTCCAATAGCTAGATAGTAGGCAGATATTTGTTGTAGTAATATAATTAAAAGAAAATTCAAATAATTGTAAATTTGTAGAGAATAAGAGTTGTAATTTTTAACTATAAAATTGGAAACCTTATATCTTGTAAGTCATTCTTGAATATAAAGTGCACATATTATGGATCTAGAATCCAACACTGGATGAAAATACCGTTTTCACATTTACATAGTCCTTGGTATTTTATAGTAACGCGATAAATTTGTCGCATGTAAGCTATGCATGTAAGTACAACATTTATCGATGAAAGTATGTACTGTTGATTTTTACTAATAATACTTTTTTTTTCAAATTTATATGTATTTACTGACCTGTTTATAATCCTATTTTATTGAACGGTTCTCTAAAAACATTCACACGAAGTTAATTCCGCAGGATTCATAATTTATATGAGTAATCAGTCGAAAATTACGGAATGTTGACGCCATTTATTGAAACCTCAGCCAGCCAAGCCAAGTTGTCCAAGCCATGAATGACAGCCAGATCTATCCAAAGATCCAAATCCAAATATTCCATTCATTTTACTTTAAAAAAAAAGTGAGTATACGCGTCACCGCTCAAGTCTTACGAACAAACTAGGAACTACGGTAATATCAACGAGATTTCTTGGAAAGCAGCACTACGTATAACGGACATAATATGTGGGGCGAGCTCTTATTTTTATCTGTGCTAGCGTCTAGCACAGAACTGTCAACGTGACAGTTTGATCAAAAGTTAATGACAATTGTAAAAATTTAACTTCAAGAAGAAGAATGTTTGTCTATGACTACATACCTCATAAGAAGGAGGACTATCTATTTTTTATTGTTCTTGTTGTGTTCTTGTAAATTTTAAATTTGTTAAAACTCGTTATTGATTTATTGATTAGTTCAATAAAGTAAATTGTGCAAGCCTCCTGGCCAAAATTTTATTTTTTATTTAATTAGTGGCCAAAGAAAACCGAAATTTCTATAATCACACTGTTAGTAAAACTAACATAAAAATGTAATTTGTTCACAGGCAACAGGGACACTGGCTAAATTGTTTTAACTAGAAACAGCAAGTCAGGAACTAAGAAGACTATACGGATGGTTAACCTGGGATAACCCTACGTATCTGTAATGCTTCTGTACAGTCTTGATATTTCAGACCGCTAATAACAAACGGAACGTACCTACCCTCTTTTGAGTATTTTATTGCGACTTCGACAATCTCTAGTTGCTAGTGCTGTTAACACGTGGTTCATTCTCATTTTCAACCCAATTAATTAATAAGTAGATATTATTTATTTTAACAAGGGTCGTTCGTGATTCGTGAATAATATCCGTAGATACTAGCATTTACCTTTGAGCAAGAAAATGCAAGTATTCTACATACCATTATTTTTGTCTGGCTTTGTTTTTAGTTATGTTTATTTGTGTTTTCTATACTAAGCCGTAGACTTTCCAATAAATTTGAATTAAATACAAAATGACCTATGTTTTGTTTGATACCTATTAAAATTAAAATAGAAATCCTATAACGTTACCAACCTTAACTAATTTTATATTTTCAGGTATACGGGATGCTGTACCTATGATATAACTAGGTACCTATGTTGAATAGGAAGGGAGGGACTAGCCCAACATTTTAGTATTACTTATGTAGTAGGTAGGTAGATACGTTTCGTAATTGTACATATCTACGAGTATAGTATAGATAAAATATGTAAGTAATTATTAAACAATCTGTGTCAGTCAATAAATGTCGTTCGAAGAGCAGTGTTTGCTTTCTCAATCAATCTAAAACATATTTCGCTCGCTCAAGCAAGGTAGTTTATTTATACCTTGCTTACTATAAGTACTTACCTACAAGATATTTACCGCTAAAGAATCAATTAAATGCCGAAACAAAAGGCACTCGAAACTTGCTTATAATTTAGCTGGTTGAGGGCATTCACCGTAGGTTGTATTCACCGGGGTGATCATGCTAATTAGCGATTAGCCTCGAGGCGCGGGCGCGGGCCGGCCGGCAGCGGCGGCGGCGGGCGGCTGCACGTCGCCTGCGCCCATCATAAGCGCGCCACGATGCGCGGCGGCCGCGCGTTTACCTGCCTGCTCCCGCTGGCTTTTACCCTACACGTTTGTCTCGCGGGGCAATACGGAGTCCCTATCGAAATAAAATCCTGGGACAACGGCCGAACCCCACTCGCTCATATGGTTGACGTCACAAACGGTTTCGGGTTAAAAGTGCTAGCTGAACATAATTTTTTGAACGATAACAACATTGCGTTTTCCCCTTACGGCCTGATGGGGATCATGGTGGCCCTGTTTGAGGGGGTGGATGGAGAGTCCTCATATCAGATACAGAGGGGGATGCAGCTTCCTTGGAACAGGAACATCATGAGGATAGGATTTAGAGACTTACATCGAACTTTAAAAGTAAGTTATTCGACAAAATTTTAAATTTTCTATTAGGTACGTATATTTTCTAATATTTATTTAAGTAGGTATATTTTATTTAAACTAGTCTACCAACGCAGTATCTACATGTACCTAAGTTCGTTTCCTAGAATTTTCTCAAAATTCATGATTTCCTATTGACCATAATTTATTCCAGTAGGTACATACTTACGTAGATTTATTTATGTATTTTATAGTAAAAAATTGCAAACTACAAACATTTACGTGTCATTAAAATAAGAGTGAGCGAGGTCAGTTTTGTCGCATTTAAAGCGACGGTAACTGCCGTGTTTTGTTTGTCTATCGAGATAATTGATCAGCCTAATTTACAAAACAAAAGCTTTTGTTAGGTCAGAGATATTCCAAGTTTTGCGGCACGTAAATTGTAGTTCGTTTAAATAAATACCTAGCTTAGCTAGATAATATTTTAGTAATATATTAATTTTCAAGCATACGTTTTTAAATTATGTTATTTTTTATATCAATGAGTTTGTTTGTTAGACCGATTTTTGTGTTAAAAAGCCAATATTAGGGAATAAAATTATCCTGTTACCTACCTAAATACCATTGGTTAAAGGCAGGTAAGTGTCAATAAACTAGACTACTTAAATAATTTCAGACTTACTTCGTCCCAGAGGAGGGTTTCCTGGCCGGCTTGGCGTTAAACAACGAGAACGTTACTTTCAGCGATGGCTACAAAAAGATACTACGATTCTACGGCTTTGATCTTGACAATGATCAACTACCAACACTTCCACCTTCGAATGACACCGACAACGCAACAACGACTTCTGATATGGAAACATCAACAGTCGCTATGACAGATGCGTCTACAGCATCTACCAAAGAAGACACGACGACAAATCCTAACGCAGAAACTGTTGATATAGATGCGCGGGGTCCCACTGAAGCGACTACTATTAGTCCATCATCTGCTCCTAACTCGGAAACTACAACACCGACCATCCCAGCTACCGAAGTAACGAATCCACCTCAAGTAGTTCCTTCCACTGAATCTACAACTGAAACTACAGCTGTAGCAACAGACACGACCACAGTCACTCCCGCAGAATCTACAACAATAATAATATCCACAGCATCATCAAGCAATACACCGACCACCCCGACCGAAGAGTCTACCATTGCTATCGTAATTGGGTCAGCAGACAGCGAGTCAGTCGCACAGCAAACGTCCTTAGCTACCTCCGCGTTAACATTGGAATCTGTTGATAATGAAGTGTCAGCTTCTACGTTGGAGATGAGGACTGTCACAGACTCTACGGATAGCATCCTATCGACAGCTACCGATACCGACACCACTGAAAGTGTCACAGCAGCAGCTGAAGGAGCAACAGAATCTACAACAGATTCGACGACCACCATCAATGAATCTACGTTAGAAACCCTTCAAAGACGAAAGAAGTCGATAGTGGATTTCATTTTCACAAGCCCCCCGTATGTTGACGACTACTTTTTCTATAGATCATATAACGTGGGACCTGAAATTCCAGATCAAGGTTTCGATCATAAGCTGTTCTTAGCAAACGGACTGAAGAATGTTCAGGTAAAATAATAATAAACATATTGGTATAGGAATTTTATTCTAAAACTAACGCAATCATAACAGACATAGGTTTATTTATTCGCCAGTCATCGTCATATTATTAGTCTGCATCAAATTCACTGGCGCCAATCGTCAATAGGCCCCATAATTAGATTCGCTATGGAAATAATTGACTAATGTAATTTGGGCAGGTGACGTATATGCAGTACGATGCGGTGTTGGAGCACGCTTTCCTTCCTCATCTAGAGGCGAGTGCGTTGAAGCTGCCTTTGGACAGCGAGAGGTACTACTTGCTGGTTGTGTTGCCGAGTCGCGGCGGCGCGCATGAGCTGGGCCGGCTGCTGGGGCGTCTGGCGCGAGAGTCGGACCTCGCCGATATCTATGCGGCGCTGAGGCCGCGCAGAGTGCGAGCTACCGTCCCCAGTTTCATAGTCAAAGGACATGTCACCCTCACTACCGATTTGCAAAAGGTAAATTATGAACATTAGGTACAGTCGGCCAAGAAAGTAGTCTACCAGTTTTGACAAAAGTTTCTGTGCGATGTAATGAATGATATAGTTGACTTTTCAACGAATCACAATCACAACCTTAGGTTGGTAGAACACATTTTTGGCTGACTACCTATACCTACCGACTCCATGTCTGATGAATTTGCTTGGTCAACAGATATTACCGCGTGATTATCCATAATGTGTATGTAAACTAGGTATCAAATCACCGAAGCCAAAAAGTCATAATGTGCAACCTCAATTTCTGAAAACAATAGAATACTTCCTTGAAAGAAATATAAGCCCAGATTTTTATCATTTTCCCATTTCAATGTTTAAAATTCACACGATCTCAGTTCCCCTTGCACACTACCTACTTACCTGCAACCAAGGATTACCTACCTACGTAACTTAACTACCACCAATCAGAGTCACTGTAGTGAATATACACAAATAAATGTAGGTACGTACTTTCTTTTTCAAAATGCCACAATAGACAATTCTGATGATCCCTGATCTATTTAGATAAACCAACTATTGCGTAAAAGTACCTACTATCCGATACTTATCGCAACATCTATTTATGTTAATTACGATTTCCCCGGTTTAAGCGACGGAATTTTAAACACATTTAAAATATTCTGGTCAGTTGTTTAAAATCTTTTCAACAAAAGTAAAGGCGGGAAAACTTAAACAACGTTATTTAACAATATTATTTAACATCCTTTGGCGTATTATAATGCGCATTTTTTAAGTAGGTAGTTGTTAACTTCCTGTAATTAGAGAGGTATTAAGCATCAATTTCATCGCATAGGCCCTGTAATGTAACCAAACAAAAACTCGCTTGCAGATAACGGGTATTTGGTCTCGAATAGTTTGTTAAAGCTTAGGCCTCGCAATCCAAGGTCTTATAAAATGGAGAACAATTATGTGAATGATGGATCATTCACAACACTAACTAAGCGTAAAGTCTGTTTGCCTAACATTGTGATTTATTAATCCATTTATTTATCGTAACATCTAACTTGGATTAAGTAGGTATAAAATTAAGATACGGTTATCAATTAAATTATTCCTATTCTTAGACCTAATTTCACCACTCTCTGTTTGTTAGTTTAACATCCCTTTATGTTTAATGACAGACAGTTTATAATTATATTGAGGGACTCTTACTCGCAATTAGGTACCTACTGAATGGATGTTAAACTAACGAACAAAGAGTGGTGAAATTAGGTCTTAGGTACCCAAGTTTCATATTTTATAATTTGTTAGTAGACTTTAGTCTACTAACAAACTTGCTTTAGCTTTTATATAGACCCAAATTCTTTAATTTTGTTGACAGTTGGGTATACGTGATGTGTTCGAGCCCCGGCAGCGCGACTTCACGCTGATGACCCGTCAGAGCGGCGTGTACGTGCGCTCCATCGAACAAGCCGTCTCCGTCGCCATCCGCAAGTACCGGCCCGACGACCAAAAAAAAAACCGTGAGTTCATTCATATTACCCATCCCACCCTACCTGTTTTTACTACACGATTGTTACAAGCGAAGCGGAAAATCTTGGACCCTATCTCTATCTAGAAGCACCGTTCCGGTGTGATCCAGATAATTACGCGCATCGGACGACTGGTGGACCCCTACGAGGGCTACGAGCGTGTGAGTGGACTGAGGTATGCCGTCACCTGTTGGCCTGCCGGCTGGCGCGAAATCGGTTCGTTAGCTACCTCGCTACAAAAGTCCTTGGTGGACCTAATGTAGGTACAGAAAATTCACTATAAAACAATTTTCCACAATTAATTGAACCAACACCCGTAAAGGTTACAATACAATTCGCGAACATCATCAAATGTTGGCTAATCGCAAGTGTGAGATAGATTAGCGCAACTACGCTGGCTGGGCTTACATTCTTGTATTCGAATGACGGTAATTAGGTGCGAAGGCGGTCTTCAGTGGCCTAGTTTTCCGGCACAGGGACTGTGATAATCGCTGCCAAAAGGCAAACTTAAGGTGGCGCTGGCAGGTGGAGAGTGCTTGGCTAAAGTTGGCTATTGTCTCGGCGAGCGGTGGCGCAACGCGGAGACACGCGCGTTTGAGTCCATTGATGCACTGCACGCGCTCTCTAACTCTACGCTATCGACAATTAGGGAAAATCGCTGCATCATATTACTGCGACCTGAATGCCTAATCGCGGGACGAAAATTATGATTCGATTCACGGATAGTCCTCCGATGCAATCATCTAAATGAGTTTTAACTGAAAATGATGATTGTTTCCTGTTGATACAGTTCGTTTATTTTGTTTTAGTGATTGTGGCGATAAGCGTGTGCAAAGTATTACTTTGTATAACATAAGTACTGCTCTTTGTCATCAAAATAAAAAAAATCAATTGGACTACTAGCTTGGTCTTCGTATCACATCGCATATCTATGTGACGATACCCTCCTAGCCTCAAAAACGAACATCACAATCATACAAAGAATGCAAAACTGCATACTCAGAACTGTCAGCGGAGTGTCATGGTTCACTACTAACTCTGAAATACACGAAAATCTCGAAATGAAAACTGTCACAGAAGAAATCAAAACAATGAGCGACGCCTATAACACCCGCCTCGCACGACACCCCAACGCGCTAGCTACAAACCTGCAAACCCGGCAATATCAGCCAAGACTTAAAAAGAAAATGGTGATGCTCGGTGACGGTGACTGAACCTGGAGCATCGATACGACATTATAAGGAGGAGTCCTTACTGGAGGTCCCACTTCACATGCCAAGATACACGCAAAAAATCTGCTAAAAGTAAAACTGATCGCAGATAGAAGAAAGAGCTCAAAAAAAAAAAAAAAAAAAATGTGACGATACCTACGTCTCATTGTTACCGAACTATAACTACCCACGGATACTACCTATCTGACATTTCACTTAAAAATGTTTTATCCTACTGACTGTTGGATGGACATAGCATAGGATGATGAATATAAGCAAAACTTGGTACAAGACAACAATCATTTAGGTATTTCTCGAACTTCACAAGTGTATTATGAGTTTTACCGAGTTTTACACTTTCCCGCAAATTTTTTTTCGTGCGTTATGGAGTTATAGCGTCAGGAAGGAAACCCGACTAATTTTAAGATTTACCTAAATTAATTATTTTAAAGTCAATCATTGTTGTTTGTTACAGGCTATGTACAAAACCGTGATCCAGTTTCATTCCACGCAACATATCCATTCCTATATTTTGTAATGGACTCCAGTATACACGTCGCTCTCATGGCTGGGAAAATGGTGGATCCACTTAATTCTAGGATATTATAGTGCTATTTCTTTTAATGATCTCTGTTGTAATGAAGATAAAGGTTTAAGATAATTTAATGTAACTAACCCGTATGATCCATAAGTCTCGTAAAACGATCTTGGGAGGTACCTACATTTTAGAGTGGTAATATTTCTTTTTAAGTTTGTAATTGAATGTTAGGTGCCTACTTACAGATATTAATTTTAGATTTTGAAAAAATGTAGTCCCTGACTTTACCATTCATAGCAATTTCATTTAAATTCTGACTGGCAATTTGCAAAATTTTTTTAAAGACTCATTTATGGTAAATCAACTACATTCAGATTGGTTCAGTCAGAGTACTAAGTAAATTATATACATACATAATGTGATCTAATTTTGTTTTGTGAGTATAATAATTCCATTCACAAACAGAGCAGACTGTTAATTGTTTTACATATTTTCTAACTTATGGAAAATCGATAGGGAAATAAAATGAAAAATTAACTTGTGTTTTTAAGTTTATTTAGATTCTCCTTACTTAGCCCTCTTGGACTTGATCTTTCTTAGATAGAACTCCAACTCCTTGCCTTCGAGCACATACCCGTCGGCGCGGCCGCACTGCCCCGGTCGGCTGGACACGCACGCTGAAATAAAACAACTAGCATTAATATCGCATAACAATGAGCCAATAGTAGTAGTTTGTAGATCGATTCTCAGAGTAACTATGACAAGTAAGATCATATAGCTACTAGACTGTTCCCAAAACGGTTCCAGTCTGGAACGTAGCTTCAAACTTTGTTTACATCATTGAGGAATATTTATAAATATTATATTTGAAAATTATATTCAAAGCAAAACTAAGAGAGAGTCAGGATAGTTACTTGTGTATCATATAGTAGGATACACATCAGCGAAGAAAAACAACTATTATTTGGATTGCAAGGCCACAAGCCAAATATTCTACAGATGAAATAGGACTGGATTCTTACCTAGAAGACGTCCAGTGTGGAATTGCTCCTCAAGAGCAGCCTCCACTTTGGAAAGGCGTTGTCTGGATACATACTTCTTAGCGGTTTTCTTACTGCGCTTCTTGTTAATGATGGCCTCTTCTGCCTCAGTCTGGAAATAGGGAAAATTAATTAAGTATAACTTCAAAGTGACTTTCTTCAACTTACAAGGGATTCAGAAAGTTGATACAGATATTAAATCATTAAAGATATTCATATGACACGCAAATTTTTCATCACATAATTTTTTATCATAAATGTTTCTCCAGAAGAGATCCTGTATGCAATAAATATAATACCATTTGTTTTTATTTAACTACATGGTACACCACAAAGGGAGCAAGTTGCTGTGCATCTATCTAACTAATGATAAATGTCAAATAAAACTTACCAATTTAGCTCCCTTCTTCCTACCGAGGGGCAGGAGGTAGTGGGATTCATACCATTGCCTGAATGGTGTGGCATCAACCACCACAATAGCATTCTTCACCAAGGTCTTGGTACGCACCAACTCATTGTTGGAGGCATTGTACACTACATCAATAATACGGCTTTTACGTGTAGAGCCTGAAATGGAAAATTAAGTTTGTTAATAATGGAAACACAATATCTACTTTAAGTTGTATACATTTGTTACAAATGAGTGAACTTCAAGAATACTTCAATAAACGAATTTGAGAAAACAGGTACTCCATTCGTACTTACTTTCAGAGCCCCATGAGAAATTTCCAGTGTCAAGACGCAGAGCACGGAATTTGGTGTTACCACCACGGGATCTCACCAAGTGGATGCGCTGAGATCCGAGCTAAAACCAAATAAATATTATGAAAGATCGCTAGTACGAGAATGCTTGATACCATAATATTGTACATCAATGACAAAAATTAACACACTATACCTATGTTGTGAAGAGGTTAGGTACTCACTTTGGTGTTGGCAGCCGGGCGGCCTAACTCGTACTTCCTCTTCTTACGGATGGGGGCACGTTTGCCACCCGTGGCCCTTCGCTTATGCCAGTGATCACGACTGATACCTGAACATCAATACACATGGTTCACACAAGTTTTTCAACCAAGAATATCACCCAGAGAACACTATGTCAAAACATTACAGAAACCAGAATTTAGAGGCAAAATACTGTTAGATAGTAACTCCGTTAATTGTAATAAGCTTAATATATATCCAGATTGGTTACACAATTAATTCACATTCAAGATTTACATGGATTCAGTAAAAATTCACGAATTCCGAATCTACTCACCCATCTTGGCTGGGCTGAAAAAGAAAAGAACTGTCAAATCAAAATATTATTGACAATCAAATTGACATGATAACCACAGATAAGTAAGTATCATAGATCACATTTCATTCGTTCTTCTACTCTTTAGATTATGGTAAAGTGAGATACGTGATTATAGAACAAGGTAAAGTTTTCTTCCATGTAAAAGTCATATTTCTGTACTAGCGCTTAAATAAAATAAGAATTTAACGTAAAAAAAATCTTGATACACTGATCGTACAAGTACCAGGTAAAAAACACAGCTGTCATACATGCTTCGTTAACATGCGACACTAAGCTTAGTAAAAAAAAGATATATTTATAATAATCACACAATAATGTGGGGCATTATATGGAATCATGTACCTATTACATTACATTTTGCATGCCCTGAGACATCTCGACGTGAGTCTGATAGGGACAAATCATTCTAGTAGATTATGATAATATACAGGGCGTCCCACGGCCATGCCACATGGAGAGAAAGTACCTTAAAAATATAATATTTATGGTACTTTCCCTCCATGTGGCATGGCCGTGGGACGCCCGGTATACATACTATATTCTTCTTCTTATTTTATTTTTGGCGAAAACATCTAAAATACATCCTACATTGTTTATGACTGTCAGTGACAGTGACATAACTCACATGACATTCAACTTCATTCAAGTCTGATTTCTCCGATTTCTCGACATCGACAATTGATAATGTTACCTAATTTTGATGAATAGCACTCCATATTCTATGTCAAATATAAAAAATACTAGTGAAAGAATTACTTCGATACATCAATTAGTTTCCGATTTAGAAGTAAAACAAGTTGTAACCGTACGACGCGAGCCGCCGGTCACGGTGTGACGTCATAGTGCAGCACGATCAGTCTGTTTTACTCAGTCCGCTTGCATTCGCTTGTTATTGTGACGTAACTATAATAGTTAGAAATATGCTGTCGCGACATTTTTTGTAGATATTAATGTGTTCTACAAAATTGTAGTACATTGTATATTTCTAAAATGAATACTTTTCGCAGCGCATGCGATATAAGTTTTTTTTTTTACATCTTGGGTGACATATTTGGGTTTTCCGTGCGGATCCCTACTGTTTTTGAAAATATAATATAGCTTATAACCTTCCTCGATAAATGGACTATCCAACACTGAAAGAATTTTTGAAATCGGACCAGCGGTTTCTGAGATTAGCGCGTTCAAACAAAAAAAGAAACTCGTCAGCTTTATAATATTAGTATACAGGGCGTCCCACGGCCATGCCACATGGAGGGAAAGTACCTTAAATTTTGTAGATAGAACATTTTACTGAAAGAAGACATTATTTTAATTTAAAAAACAAATTAAACTGCATTCATAGATATTTAAATAATTACATGGTTGAACCGGGAATCGAACCCGCTACACGCGAAAAAGAATAATCCTGTAGCTTTATCATACCGATCGAAAGGCTTCATCATAAGGATTTTTTATTGCTAAATAACATAGTGTCAGAAATAAAAGGAAGACCATTAATTTTAACATTTAATGTGAAATTTAGTTCTCAAGTGGTGAATGCCAGTTGTTTGTTTTACGGCAATGCCAGCTTTCCTGAACTAAATTTCACATTAAATGTTAAAATTCATGGTCCTTCTTTTATTTTTGACACTATGTTATTTAGAAAAAAATATTCCTTATGCTGAAGCCTTTCGATCGGTATTATAAAGCCACGGGATAATTATTTTTCTCGTGTAACGGGTTCGATCCCCGGTTCAACCATGTAATTATTTAAATATCTATGAATGCAGTTTAATTTGTTTTTTAAATTAAAATAATGTCTTCTTTCAGTAAAATGTTCTATCTACAAAATTTAAGGTACTTTCCCTCCATGTGGCATGGCCGTGGGACGCCCTGTAGATAGTATAGATAGGTATAAGTATAGAAGCGCATAAACAAGTTTTAAATCAAAATAAACGGCCTCACCTCACGCATATTGTAAGTAAAATAAATACAAATAAAAGTGGCCAAGTGCGAGTCGGACTCGCCCATGCAGGCTTCCGCAGCAATTGTTTATATGAAATAGTTTATGACGTACTATAAAAAAACTACTTCATAGATTTCGTTCAAACCAATTTTCGTTGTTAGTTTTTATGGTTATGTACAATAGGTATATATTTTTCTAGATTTATCATCTTCTTATTTTAGAAACTAGAGGGGGGGGGGGACACTCTGTTTTGCACTTTGGAAGAGTCTTACGTGTAAACTATTGAGTTTAAAATTAAATGGTTTTAGAAATATTGTTATGATTTTTAAAGACCTATTCATAGATAACCCGTCGTATGGGTCCGATTAAAAAAAAGTTTTTAAGTTTCAGTCCTATGTATGGGGACCCCCAAATGTAATTTTTTTTTCAATTTTTGGCCACTTTTATTTGTATTTATTTTACTTACAATATGCGTGAGGTGAGGCCGTTTATTTTGATTTAAAACTTGTTTATGCGCTTCTATACTTATACCTATCTATACTATCTATACTAATATTATAAAGCTGACGAGTTTCTTTTTTTGTTTGAACGCGCTAATCTCAGAAACCGCTGGTCCGATTTCAAAAATTCTTTCAGTGTTGGATAGTCCATTTATCGAGAAAGGTTATAAGCTATATTATATTTTCAAAAAAAGTAGGGATCCGCACGGAAAACCCAAATATGTCACCCAAGATGTAAAAAAAAAATCTTATATCGCATGCGCTGCGAAAAGTATTCATTTTAGAAATATACAATGTACTACAATTTTGTAGAACACATTAATATCTACAAAAAATGTCGCGACAGCATATTTCTAACTATTATAGTTACGTCACAATAACAAGCGAATGCAAGCGGACAGAGTGAAACAGACTGATCGTGCTGCACTATGACGTCACAAGCGCTCATGTGACTGTTAGCGCGACTCGATATTTTTCGAAACTTTGAATGCCTATAAAATCAAAACTACTAGGTACTTTTTAACTAAACAAAAACTAGTGTATTTGTGTACACGCAGGCTTTACTTATACAACATTTCAAGCGATTTGGCATACCTAGTAACATTACTTATTCAGTCACGTTCGCCATATTAAAAGAAGAAGAAGAAGACATCGACAACAAAGTCGGCCATTTTTGAAGCAAGCAAGCCAAATAATTTTGTGAAGCGAATTTGTTGATCTGTCAATACAAGGAGCGCATTCGTTTCTTTCATAAATTTAGCTTGTGCAAGTAATTATAAGCAGATTGCAATGTCCACTGACTTTTATATACGGTACTACGTGGGCCACAAGGGAAAGTTTGGTCATGAATTCTTAGAGTTTGAGTTCCGGCCGGATGGCAAACTTCGATATGCCAATAATTCCAATTATAAAAACGACACAATGATTCGCAAAGAAGCTTATGTCCATCCTTGTGTTATGGAGGAGCTCAAGAGAGTAATAGTTGATTCAGAAATCATGCACGAGGATGATCGTTTGTGGCCCCAACCCGATCGAGTAGGAAGACAGGTTAGTTTCGATGTTTTGTATGCCATGGAACTATAATTTTGTATGTTTCATGGATGTTGTCACCACTTAATGATGAGTTTAAAGGTTTTACGTTTATAGGTATATATTTTTAGAGAAAAATTATTATAATTTTCTCTTGGTAAACAGTTTTTATCTTTTCCCACCGTATCCTTAGATACCAAATTTCATCATAATAAAGTTGTTATATCTAAAGTTTGGTATTTCAATGTCCCATTGCTAAATAAAGATTCATTGTTTCAACAATAAAAATTACAATAAATATTTTTTTACATTACAGGAGCTGGAAATAGTTATTGGAGAAGAACACATTTCATTTACAACTTCCAAAACAGGTTCACTGGTTGATGTTAACCAATCCCGTGATCCTGAAGGCCTCCGTGGATTCTATTACTTGGTCCAAGATCTGAAGTGCTTAGTGTTTTCTCTCATAGGACTTCATTTCAAGATTAAACCTATATAATTGACTGAAACAAATACTTTTTTTGCAATGCTTAAGTAAAATAAATAATAATTTACTCAGTTTACTAAGTTTTATTTACATCATAAATAGGTATATTAGTAATTATTTTGTTAGTAAAATGACTATAACTAGTCAATTAGAAGATGATAGGTCAGTGGTTCCTGATATTAGTGTGTTCAAACTAACTCTTCAGCTTAAAATATTATGTTTGCAGATTTGTCAGTGCTTCATATTAAATTGCATAGGGGTTTGTTTGTATTGTAGAGTTAACTTGATGGCTAGAATTCTTTAGGGTGGTTAAGCGTAGACCATGTCAATCCCTACTTCCTTATATTATAAATGCGAAAAAAAAACTGTCTGTCTGTAACTTTCCTGCTTTAACCTCTCAACCGATTTTGATGAAATTTGGTACACACAATCTTTAGACCCTGAGACAGAACGTAGGCTACTTTTTATTTCCACGCGAGCGAAGCGGCGGGCGGAAGCTAGTTAGTTATATAAACTTATGTGGAATTAGTTCACCTACAAATTCAAAAAGTTTCTTGATCTGTTTTTTTACCAATTGGTATAATCTGTGACTGTTGTGCTGCCATCTATGTCAGAGACAAAAAAATGTTATAGTAAAAGACAGACTAAAAATAAAAATGTAGTACCATTTAAATCCTCAAATTATGATACATCCTAGGTTTGTTTATAGACTAAACGCTGACGTTCCTTTCAACATAAGTAAATTTTAAGCAAAAAAACTTTACAGAACAAAATAAAATAATGCACTGCCCTAATGATAATAGTTTATGTTATATGTTTATGTTAGTTTATGTTATATGTTTATGTTCTATCTAGATGTATGAGAAATACATCTAATATCTATAATTTATTATTGTAACTTAATATCAATATGCAAATAAGTTATTGTATGTCCTTAACCGGATAAGAATAACAACTCAATGTACACAATTTTATGATTCAAATTTATTTATCCTTATCTCAAATTTTTTGGGTGTTATAATTATGTGCATGATATCCATTCAAAATATTATAAGTAAGTAATATTTATTTTAAGTAAAATGTATGAAAACTTAAAAAGAGTATCTGACACACTCTCATTAAAAAAAATGTTATTTTTGTTCGTCGTATTGTCGTTTATTATTGTCTCCGCTAAAGTAATGAGATGGTAAATAAATAAATGGCTTCTTTTTACCGCGGCAAAATCTTAAAAAATCGGTTAAATTTTTTATTGATTATCTTAATTAAAACGCGGGCAGTTAAGTATTACTAATTTAAATCAACACCGTAATAAGCTATGCCATATATGTTGGTATTTTGTGTGTCTACAAGGTATATTAATAATGACAACCCGATAAATTAAAATTCTGGGTGAACAGAAACGATTTTCGGCATTGTATTTATGTTTGTATTATGCCTTTGCGCGTTGCGCGCGCATCTGCCCGACCGACCGATTATGGCGGACAGGCAGTGAAGAATGTTTGTCGCCTTTTCTAAATCGGAAAATATCGGCAACAGCCAATGGAATAGCATAAAAAAATTACGTTCAAACAATTTGTAAATAGTACCGTGTACATATAGTAGTTATATTTGTGGTGGTTTCGTTTAGTTAGTGTTCATAGTGTATTATTATTTGGGTGTTTAGTTTTCGGTGCCGACATAAAAATTGTGAAGTCTTTGAGTTAGTACTATCATAACAACTAAATAAACTGTATGATAAACAAAAACAAGCATAAACAAATCAACATAAATAATTTTTATTCATGTTTGTTTCGATCCGTCAGTGAAATCGTTCCAGTACGAACAATATTTTGATTTCAGCGGCTGTCACAGTTTGATAAGTCTGTCATGAAATAAAGTTAAATGTTCGGAGGATTCTAAATGCCGATAAATATACGTAAAATTGTTAGGTGAAGTTCATTTTTAGAGAGCCTATCATGTGAAAAATCTTGAAGTGTTCATAGATTGTGTTGTGTATCTATTGTAAACAGGATCACTGCGAGACATTTAGTGTTTACGTTTCAAAAGAATTGAAGTGAAATAAAACTGAATGCTTGAACCTCACGGTAGCCCAATGAAGTGGCCGGGAACGGGGGCCGAAGAAGAGGCGGGCGAAGCAGGGTTGCAGAACTCTCGCATCTCGCAAGCTCGTACCCAGGATGACACAACAGTTCATTATGTTTTCCAAAGAGAACCTCAAGAAGCTGAACTTCCTTCGCTGGCACCTAAACAACGGTGGGCCGTAGGCGAGGATGCGATTGTAGAGGTGAGTTTCGTTATGTTTTGCATTGTTTGATCCATTTTTACTGTTATTGATTTTTTACTGTTTTTATCAATTGTTGATAAACATAACCTCTCCTGTCATTTCTTACAAGTACAAGATAAAAAAATACCCATTTTACTTTGAGGAACAAATGTTTTTATCTGGGTCTATGAATGTTACTTATTTTACCATTAAACCATCTCCTACATTACAGTTTCAAATAAATACTTTGAATAATATAAATTACCTTAAAAGTTTCCCATTTTAAATTGCAGAATCAAGATAAATGGAAGAATGCAACACCAATTAACATGAATAACATGCATCAACAAGGTCATGTTCATCTCAAAAATTCTCAGTCAAACCCACAACAATACATGAATCATGGGATTGCATCTTCTGTAAATAGTTTAGCGATAAATCCATCAGTAATTGGTACTCATCCAGCACACATTACAACCAATATGGTTCACACACAATTGGCTCCCATGCAAAACCATACCATGGGGAATAACTTGACAATTCAAAATAGCGCTATGATGATACCGCCTCTTCAAGGAATGCAAAATGCTCAACAATTAGGACAACAAGGCATTTATGATATCCATCAACATCATGGAAATACTATTCAAGCCATGAATGGCATCGGGAAAAATGCAGAACATCTAATGTATTTAAGTCAAGCCGGAATCCTTGCTCCTGGAACCAATCAGTTTCTTCAACAAGGCCAAAGTCAAATTGGATTAACTCCTGTTGCAGCCATTAGGAATCAGGTAAATTTATAATAAGTGCTTATTTTATACCAGTGTTTGATTTAAAAATTCTAGGTAAATGCAAGAACATATTAACCAAAGCAGCAAAATAACTTTTTAAACTATCATGGTTTTTAACTATATTTGAAAATGAAACGGGTAACATACCATGATTTAATTGTTTTTGAGAACAGTGTTGAAATATTGGAAAACTCAAAAACAATTAAATCATGGTATGTTACCCGTTTCATGTTCAAATAAAGCAGCAAAATATTACAAAGACACCAAATTAGAAAATTTTCTTCAATAAGAACATTTTCAGAACTTCTACAAGCACATTTTGCTCTTTAACTCTTCTGTTTGGATGCATCTGTTAAAAAGGGCCTTCAAAGTTTTAAAATGTTTATTTTATTTATATTTGAACTGACTATCTATTATTTTTATGGGTTTAACTCCCATTAATAAAAAGGAAGTCTGTTTGTGAAATAAGGTAGTATTATTTTAAATTCATTAAAAATAAATAAGATGTCTGACTATACATTTTGCTGGAGGCTTGGCATTCCAATCCCTACCTCTTTCATATATTATTTATGAAAAAGGCACTTCGTTTAATACCAATATTATGCATACAAAATTGAATTATTACTCTTTGATGAGAACAGAGTTAGAAACTACTGAACTAATTATTTTGTAAAATGTATAAAAAATTCACACAAATTTTTAAATTTTGGGTAAAATGTTGTATAGACATTTAGACCAACATATTTATGGGTAAAATTATGTACAACAAATTATGATTTCACAAATTTGTTAATGTTGTCACGCCACACAGGTGGCGACCCCACTAACTTCAGGTTAATATTTTTTTGACCCCTATATGCCCCAAAAATAAAATTGCATCCTCAAAAAAAAGCAATACTTGGTCCTTAAATTGTATCATTTTAATGGACTATTAATGTTTTTATTAAACAAAGATGTGAAAAAGACCAAATGTTACTGTACTTACAACATTTGATGTTTTAGAAAGCAATTTACCTATTCAAACATTTTCTAAATTTGTCATGTTTTTGTGCTAAAATTATACACACTATGGAATTGAAAATTAAATAAAGTGCGGTTTTGGCTAACACTAGTAAGTGTTTATCTGTTACCATGGTGGTTTCTCTTGTTTGTTTTGAAAATAATCAATTCTTTTTTGTTTTTATTACTTTTGTTTGGCTAGGTTGATTATGCCAGATCCTGCAAGAATGTTTATGCCCCATATTATACATATAGCCTGATTGTAGAATGTAATGAAAGAATTTTAAATTTGGGAGATCTTGTCATTAATAGAAGTTCAGTAAAAGAATTTGAATAAAAGGAGAATAATATTGTATTTATGTCGGCCTAAATGCCCAGTTGATCTCGGTTTAGCTAGACTAACGGCAGAATTGATTTATATAAATAAGAATGAACTTCATATCTCCATTAACACTAAATGCTCTGGACTCCTGGATGTCAATGATGATAACTAAAAGAAGTGGGAATTTTCTTATAATTTAGCATACAGTACAGACTACATCTATGTTAGCGAAGACATGTTTTCTTTATCCTTGGCGATCCTACATTAATTTTTGCTAGTTTGATTATGAAACTTAAAAAATGTAGCAGTACTAGCTGACCAGCCCGCGGCTTCGCCCGCTGTATTCCCATGTTTTCTCATCTTTTAGTCCTTCCCTGGTCTAGACATTATGTGTCTATTAGTACACGAAACTCAAAAACATTTAAATCTTGGTATGTTACCCATTTCATGTTCTAATGTTGTTAGCCGTTCTTGAGTTATAAAATGAAAAAGTGGCATTTAATTATACATGTAATTAGGGATAACATATGCTCCAAATTATGTTCAACATATAAATAATAAATCATCACTATGTAGTTTTTTTATTTGTTGGGTTTATCATATTTTATCTGTGGATGCAACAAAAATAAAAACAAGTTACATTCTACGGTTGCTTACGGTTGGTTACAACGCCATCTATTTCTAACCAAGCTAACTATTGACTACGACGCTCCCTCTGTCTGGCGCAGGCGCTTTAGAGCGCTGTGATCGGCGGCGTATGTCCTTTGTTCGAAACAAATCAACATTGACTTTTGGGTTTGATTTTTCTTCGTGTATTTTCATTATTTCTTACTTTTATGTGTAGGAACTTGTAATCTAGTGTGTCGTGCTTAGTAAAAGTGTTAATAAACAAAGTATTTCATGTTTAAAGTGATATATTACTTGTTAATCTTTCGTACATGAAGAAGCTTCGGTCCGCTCGTACGCATGAAACCTTTGAACGACTTCTTTTTCGAAACTGATGTTAGGACTATGGGCCCTGACATGGTGAGTTATTTTATTTGTGTTTATAGCTAGATGTAATTAGAATTGGTTTTAAGTCATGATTCCATCATTTTCACGGTTTTCAACGCAACAGGTTCGTTTTTGTTTTGTTTACTTGACACCGGCGTCCGCCATTTGTGGAAACCGAATTCTGTTCACCGGTGTGTAAGCTCTGTCTTGTTTCGATATTTAGTGATCAAACTTATGTCTTCGTCCTAAAAACAAGAAGTTTATAGATTACAAATCCTTAACAACGAAAATAAAATGCTCTCAGTGTTTTTACTCTGACAAAAGTTTCGGATGATTTTAGTGATATTTGAGTGATTTTAGAGTTTAGATTTTGTATGATTGTAAGCCAGTACAAAATAAAAATATAAATTTTCTAACAATAATAATCAATAACAATGTCAATGTAAGTTACAGGAAGATACAAACTGGAAGTTAGGTTTGTGTATGTAATTATTCATTTAAAATGGTGTAATACAGCTTCCTTATAAAAATAAATCTAACATTATATTGTAAGTATAACCTGGCATGGCTTTATGTACTGTTGACAAATAGACCCTTAAATTCAGATGAACATGAAAAGACCAATAATAAAATTTTGTACATTAATTATTCCTTATCAGTACACCCTGTGGCTTCAACCAATGACAAAAATTACAAATAGTGGCTTTGACTTAACCCTCTATTGCATGAATTATTAAAAATGTGATAAAAAAAATATTTGTTGAATATAATGTGTTTTATGAGGGCTTAATAGACAAAATATAAAATAAAATAATTAAATAATCTTTTTCTTTAGAAAATAAAATCAAAAGCCATTTTTGGCTTCCTATGCATTTACGGTGAATACGCTTACGCCATATTTGGCTTCCTATGCACAACAAGTACCAACATTTATACAAGGTTAAATTCTCTAAAACAGTTTCTTTTCCCATTCAAGCAAAGAAAAACGTCACATTCCTCAAATTTGATATGAGAACGCAAACAACAATAATTTTGGCATAATTGACGATTATTTGGTACCGATTTACCAAAAAAAATTTCAATTATGCCTGATGCCAATTATACATGACCGCACTGAATTTAGAGGTTGCGCTTTTATCGTGATCTTATATGCCCCTTGCCGACGTGTATGAGATCGTACCATCTCTTGACGAGGTATGTTCGGCACTATGTGTACCAAGACTCTTGCCAGCTTTGCAATAATGTTTGGTAATGACAAGCTTGAAATCAAATAGTGACATGTATACGTCGCCACAAAAACGTCTTCATCGGATTCGGATAATGAAATATCGTTACTAAGGGATCTAACGCCAGGAAAAGAATTAGTGCATTTAGCAGTGTCATAAAAGCCTGAAGAAAGCATTATGAAGATATAGAAAAAAAGAACTCTAAATGCATACTAAGCCATATTTGGCGTAAGCGTATTTACCGTAAATGCATAGGAAGCCAAAAATGGCTCCTATATAAAATGGTGAAAATAATAAACAAAAAACATATATTTAAAAAAATCTTCAACAGGGAATAATAGAAGAAGCTCTATGGAACATTATTAATATTTTTTAAAAGCAATTTTCTTACAATTTCCATTTTAATTTCAACAACAAAACTGCAGTAAAATTAACTTGACACAAGTTTGCGTACGCGTCGGAGTAAAATGAAGGTATACTGACAGGTTACATTTGCTATAGACAATAAAAATTGCTTTCCGTTTCAGTTTGATGTACTTAACATTATTACAATAAAAGTTGAAAATTTTTGTTTTTAATTAGGGTAGAAAAAAATTACTAAAGTTAAAAAGCCAAATATGGCTCTGTATGCAATAGAGGGTTAACTACTTTTTTTATGTGTGTGTGTTAAATTGATTGATGTATATAAGATATAAAAATAAAGATATAAGATAATTGCCATTCATATTTTCTTCTAGCAAAAGTAGTTTTTGTTGTTACTGTTTAGTTTGGGGACTCCTTTTTTTCCGCAATTGGACTCAAATTTGGTCCTTTGTGAGTGGTTGTTACTGTAGGTGCCTGTTGTTTCTTCCTGCGATTTGTGTTTCAAGTTCTGCATTATAAAATATGCTTGTAATATGGGCATTATAATATCTGATAGAATTATTACAATAGACTACTTAGATATATTATATTTATTATATGTATATTGAAAACAGTTTGTTACTCATATTTGCAGATTATTGCAATATTTGTGTTATATTTAAAAACCATTATTCTACAGAAACAGTAATAACATATTTAAAAAAAACACAATCAATACATTAAATGTCCAAATTAAATTATACCAATCCTGAAAGTTAATCCTGAGTTGTAATAAAACATGTATGTAAGTTTAATTTAAATTTGATTAATTTAAATAATGATTTGTTCTAACATCACCACTATCTGCACCTCACTACTCTAGAGGAAAGACACCTTCATGGTGATCTCATTGAGACTTATAAAATATTGAAAAATTTTTACAATTTACCAAACATTAAAGACATATTCGTTTTGCATCACCCAACAAAATCGGCCCGTGGACACAGTCTCAGAATAATCCGGGTGAATACGAACACTCTCTCTGCACATCATTTCCTTTCCAACAGAGTCGTTCAGAATTGGAACGGACTACCTGAAGAAGTTGTGACAGCTAGCTCTACAAACTGCTTTAAAAATAGACTCGACCACTGGTTACGCACAAATAAACTACAGATGACAAGAAATAAATAATGACTGTACCTTCCAACACTGTGACATAGACACATCAGCATCTAAGCTGCTCGTCTATAATAAAATAATAATAATAACATCCACATCACACCTTATACCTTAAGAACTTTACACACTATTCTGGGACACTGGAAATTCTCTGTGGCAAGGGACATTAAACATTGTGTTGAATGCACACATATACATAAAGTAAAAGTAAAAGTAAAAAGTTATTTATTTGACTAAAAAGCAGTGTACAGTATAATATGATCCATAGGCTCCTGAGCTAGTATACACTGTGTTCCAGGAGCCAGTGGCTTCTCCAGTGTAAGACATATAAAATAATAATAATAATAGTTTTGTGGCAGTTTAAACTATCCAATGAAAGTCGAGAGCTCCTACTTATCCAACATTTCATTATGAAGTGTTAGCTGTAAGTTTTTCCTAAAATGTTTAAAATAAATAAAATAAAATAATTGAAATTTTAGATTGCACCATCTGCAAAGAAACTATGGGATAAAGGACCTGGTGCCGGAGGAGATAGCAAAGGACCCCCTCACTTGCCTCCATTGCAACTGAACCCAGAAGGAATGTGGAGAGATCCAACATGGTCGGGTCAAGGTATGTGTTTTTTGCAATAAACATCTTTTATACATTTTACTGATAAAACCTTGTAAAATCAACTTTACCCTATGGTTTCACAAGCACCAGATCAAGTAGTGGATAAAAGAAGTGAATGTGTCGATTTTCAATGATTTGTTTTGGTTAATGTAAAACCTACAAAATTATTATTTTGTGTATTATTTTTTTATGCGGTGTAACAATAAAGATATGGTGTGTAAAATCACCACTAAGACCTGAATGCCATCCATCCAAAACCATGAAGACTGGCGCAAATTAAAGGCCCCTTTGCCCAGCGTTGGGGGCCAATATTTACTAAAATTAATCAGTCATGTAGCTTGAGAAAGAAAAATACAAACATTTTAACGATTAGAGTTCTTCTTTAGGAGTGGAACACAATGTAAGTGTACCCATGATGGGCACACGGCGCGGCGTCGCGTTCCAAGGAGGGGACGCCGGAAGCATTCTGTCGCCGCGTGACTCTGCTGGCTTGGGCGTCAAGATGGTGGAATATGTTCTTGGCGGTTCACCTACTGGTAAACATTTTACTGAATTTATATAGTTTTTATTTTAGCTCGATTCGCGTTTAATTCATATTTTTTAATTCAATTTATACTAAGAAATGGAAGAGTTAAAACGGACAAAAGACCATAAGATAACCACCAGTATCAGAATACTAATATGAACTTAGTACAGATTGCTTGTAAATTAAATTAAACTTGACATTTTTGGTTTAGTCTCCACCTATCTATTATTTATTTATCTATATGAATTATTTCGTCAAGGGGTACGATAGACTGGATCAAAACCTTATGAATAACAAAACATAAAATAATATTGATTTTGAGTCGACATTATATCCGCAAAATTAGGATTATGGAGAATTTCGTCAAATGTCACTCATCTAGGTTTTAGCTAGGGTTTTCATCTAGTTTAAAATAATAGCCTATGCGTGCTTCTGATGTACTTTATACAATTGTAAATTTCATCAAAATTCATTCTGTAGATTTTACGTGATAGAGTAACAAACATCAACCAACTTTCGTCTATTATAATTGTAATACTAGGATAAGTAAAGAGTTTGGTTCGTGTCGTGACTCAGGCGGCGCGGCCGGCGGCGAGAAGGTGGCCGGCGTGGTGGCCGGGCTGCGCGGCATGGTGCTGGAGGAGCGTGTCGAGGACAAGTCTCAGTCGCCTTTCGAGAAAGACCTGCATGAGTTGCACGAACACGGCTCCCTGCCCAACGGCCTCCACAACGGACAAGATGATGACAAAGCATTCAAGTGAGTAGCAATTCATCAATCATCTTTCTGTTCAATCATGTTCTATTAGGGCTAACGTGGATGAATTTGGCTACAGAAGAGTGTAACCTGTTTAAATTTAAATGTATTGTAGATTCTGGACTCAAACTAGTTTGTTCTGTTCCAAATTGTTCGAAAACTTTTGGACCAATCAATAAAAGGAAACTTCTTTACGCTTACTTCGAACTTAACTTTTTGACAGCACCACGGGTTTTGTCCTTGTTGCAATCGTTCAATAAGTTATTTTTCTGCAAAAAAATGTTTAAATAGTTGCCTACGTATTTAAGCTATCCGCCTCAACGCATTTCAGCCAAATTCGTTCTGATGTTTTAGCTTGAATCTTCAACAAACAGATACATACTAAGATATTAGGTAAATGTGACATGTTTAAAACTGGACCGAATTTTACAGTATTTGTCTTATCATTACCGGTATCTGACGTAAAATAAGATTCTGAGTCATTTTGTGACTCAATTAAATAAAAAATAATGACTAATAATAGCAATTAAAATTAGGATAGGTACACCGAAGTCGACCATCGCGGCATGATGTGAATAATTTTCCGTAATGGTAGCTGAATTTGTAACGAGATACCCGCGAAGGTCACTAGTGGCGAGCTCCAATGTGCCGGAGTCGGTCGGCCGACGTCCGCGGGCAATAACCGCGCGGCGATCACGGCCTCTGTCAATGCCACTGCGCTGGACTAACTAAACACTACACTTGCGAAATATATAACTTCATTATTAGCTCTTACGTGTGTTTCATAATGTAGGACGCGATGTTTTTTAATGTGTAAGACAATAAAGATAAATATTACACAAAAGATAAATATACATGATTCTTATTTTATTTGGAAAACCAACAGCTTAAAAACATAAATATGATCATAGATAGAGCCAACGAGAGGTTCTCACAGGTAGTAATTATTCTAATTTCTTATAAATACTCGTACTAATCTTAAAATTTCTACATTTAGAACGGTTACGGTAATCCTTTCATAATCATAATCCTATATACTGAAAATACGAAAGCTAGATGTGCAAGCCCAGACAACACGTAGACGAAATCTCTATTGCGTTAAAAAAATATGAATCACTGAGAAGATAAACCGGAGCGCATTGAACACGTATCAGAGTTGACGAGTATTATGACGCTTACAATGATTTGATAATAATGTTTACGTTGTACAAACTGATTGGTTATTTTTTTTGTATAATGTACCTAGTTGTTAAAAAAAACTGCTGAACTATCAATCGAACCATAATAACGCTGAACATACCTACTAGTAATATTTTCGCGAAAGTTAGAAAACCTAGAAGGCTTATAACTACTGTATTCTTTTAAAACTTATACGAGTATACAGGTTGATTAGTTAATATGACAAACGTTTGGACAAACAGTGGTCTAATAAATGTGTTCTGTTCCAGCCGCACGCCGGGGTCGCGGCAGCCGTCGCCGGCCGAGGAGGAGCAGGCGGCGGGCGCGGGCGGCGCGGGGGGAGGCGGCGCCGGCCTCCAGCGCAACGGAGACGCGCCCGCCTTCCCGCCCTCGCTCCTGCACCAGCACCTGCCGCACCAGCAGCTGCACCATCTCCCGCATCTCTCGCACCCGCAGGTATGTACAACGGAGACGCGCCCGCCTTCCCGCCCTCGCTCCTGCACCAGCACCTGCCGCACCAGCAGCTGCACCATCTCCCGCATCTCTCGCACCCGCAGGTATGTACAACGGAGACGCGCCCGCCTTCCCGCCCTCGCTCCTGCACCAGCACCTGCCGCACCAGCAGCTGCACCATCTCCCGCATCTCTCGCACCCGCAGGTATGTACAACGGAGACGCGCCCGCCTTCCCGCCCTCGCTCCTGCACCAGCACCTGCCGCACCAGCAGCTGCACCATCTCCCGCATCTCTCGCACCCGCAGGTATGTACAACGGAGACGCGCCCGCCTTCCCGCCCTCGCTCCTGCACCAGCACCTGCCGCACCAGCAGCTGCACCATCTCCCGCATCTCTCGCACCCGCAGGTATGTACAACGGAGACGCGCCCGCCTTCCCGCCCTCGCTCCTGCACCAGCACCTGCCGCACCAGCAGCTGCACCATCTCCCGCATCTCTCGCACCCGCAGGTATGTACAACGGAGACGCGCCCGCCTTCCCGCCCTCGCTCCTGCACCAGCACCTGCCGCACCAGCAGCTGCACCATCTCCC
The DNA here is from genome assembly GCA_963691955.1 of Chloroclystis v-ata. NCBI lineage: Eukaryota > Metazoa > Arthropoda > Insecta > Lepidoptera > Geometridae > Chloroclystis > Chloroclystis v-ata. The sequence goes on from OY829905.1 coordinate 14,422,331, forward strand.
GCATCTCTCGCACCCGCAGGTATGTACAACGGAGACGCGCCCGCCTTCCCGCCCTCGCTCCTGCACCAGCACCTGCCGCACCAGCAGCTGCACCATCTCCCGCATCTCTCGCACCCGCAGGTATGTACAACGGAGACGCGCCCGCCTTCCCGCCCTCGCTCCTGCACCAGCACCTGCCGCACCAGCAGCTGCACCATCTCCCGCATCTCTCGCACCCGCAGGTATGTACAACGGAGACGCGCCCGCCTTCCCGCCCTCGCTCCTGCACCAGCACCTGCCGCACCAGCAGCTGCACCATCTCCCGCATCTCTCGCACCCGCAGGTATGTACAACGGAGACGCGCCCGCCTTCCCGCCCTCGCTCCTGCACCAGCACCTGCCGCACCAGCAGCTGCACCATCTCCCGCATCTCTCGCACCCGCAGGTATGTACAACGGAGACGCGCCCGCCTTCCCGCCCTCGCTCCTGCACCAGCACCTGCCGCACCAGCAGCTGCACCATCTCCCGCATCTCTCGCACCCGCAGGTATGTACAACGGAGACGCGCCCGCCTTCCCGCCCTCGCTCCTGCACCAGCACCTGCCGCACCAGCAGCTGCACCATCTCCCGCATCTCTCGCACCCGCAGGTATGTACAACGGAGACGCGCCCGCCTTCCCGCCCTCGCTCCTGCACCAGCACCTGCCGCACCAGCAGCTGCACCATCTCCCGCATCTCTCGCACCCGCAGGTATGTACAACGGAGACGCGCCCGCCTTCCCGCCCTCGCTCCTGCACCAGCACCTGCCGCACCAGCAGCTGCACCATCTCCCGCATCTCTCGCACCCGCAGGTATGTACAACGGAGACGCGCCCGCCTTCCCGCCCTCGCTCCTGCACCAGCACCTGCCGCACCAGCAGCTGCACCATCTCCCGCATCTCTCGCACCCGCAGGTATGTACAACGGAGACGCGCCCGCCTTCCCGCCCTCGCTCCTGCACCAGCACCTGCCGCACCAGCAGCTGCACCATCTCCCGCATCTCTCGCACCCGCGGGTATGTACAACGGAGACGCGCCCGCCTTCACGAGAATAATCAGCATATAAACATATAAAGATTGCAGTATAAAGCATAATATCTTGCTCACATTATAATTATGGTAATAATAAATCATAATATTTTATTTGTTTCAGCATCATCCGGGCATGTTAGGCGTAGCACCATTACAAGGCTTACCACATCCACAACATCCGCAAATACATCCAGGTATGTAATGGCGTCTACACACCAAAGCCGGCGGCCCGCCGGCACAGCCCGGCGGCCCAACCCGCCGGCCTGTGTAGAGCGCTTAACAAAGTATATCGTAATATCATATATATAATATTATAATATTACTAGATGAAAACCCGGCTACGCTCGGGTGAAATTTGACGAAATTCTCCGTAATCCGAATTTTGCGGATATATGTTGTCGACTCAAAATCAATATTTTCTATTCAGTTTTCACGACGGGGTAAGTCGGAAGGAATGAACGTTAGTGGATGAGCCGCTAATTAGTTGATACTAACTCAAGCTGGTACTATTACGTTTCCACAGCTGGGACACAGGGACTTCTCCAAGGACAAAATAATTAAGCTATGTTTCTGTTAACATAAGTCAACATAATATGGAATTCAATGATTATCAATAATAGTGTAGCTTTACTGTACAATAATAAATAGGTTTATTGATATTAAAAAGAAAAAGTGGCCAAGTGCGAGTCGGACTCGCCCATGCAGGCTTCCGCAGCAATTGTTTATATGAAATAGTTTATGACGTTTTATAAAAAAACTACTGGATAGATTTCGTTCAAACCAATTTTTGTTGTTAGTTTTTATGGTTATGTACAATATATATTTTTTCTAGATTTATCATCCTCTTATTTTAGAAATTAGAGGGGGGGGGGGACACTGTTTTCCACTTTGGAAGAGTCTCCCGTCCAAACTATTAAGTTTAGAATTAAATGGTGTTAGAAACATTATTATGATTTTTGAAGACCTATTCATAGATACCCCACACGTATTGGTTCGATTAAAAAAAGTTTTTAAGTTTCAGTCCTATGTATGGGGACCCCCAAATGTAATTTATTTTTTCTCAATTTTTTTATGAAATCTTTGTGCGGTTAACAGAATACATCTACTTACTAAATTTCAGCTTTGTAACTCTTATATTTTTGGAGAAAAACGGCTGTGACATACGGACGGACGGACAGACGGACAGACGGACAGACGGACGGACGGACGGACATGACGAATCTATAAGGGTTCCGTTTTTGCCATTTGGCTACGGAACCCTAAAAACTGAAGAACCGTGTTTAATTATGATGTTGCTCTCTAACACCTGTCGATTAAGCTTAGTACGGCATCTCTAGGCCAAGCCGTTTCAGAGTTATGGCAGTTTAAAGTTTGACAGCTGTCATTGAAAATGTTGCTCTCTCTAACACCTGTCGATTGAGCTTTGTACGGCATCTCTAGGCCAAGCCGTTTCAGAGTTATGGCAGTTTAAAGTTTGACAGCTGTCATTGAAAATGTTGCTCTCTCTAACACCTGTCGATTGAGCTTTGTACGGCATCTCTAGGCCAAGCCGTTTCGGAGTTATGGCAGTTTAAAGTTTGACAGCTGTCATTGAAAATGTTACCCTCTCTAACACCTGTCGATTGAGCTTTGTACGGGATCTCTAGGCTAAGCCGTTTCAGAGTTATGGCAGTTTAAAGTTTGACAGCTGTCATCGAAAACGTTGCTCTCTCTAACACCTGTCGATTGAGCTTAGTACGGCATCTCTAGAGGCCAAGCCGTTTCAGAGTTATGGCAGTTTAAAGTTTGACAGCTGTCATTGAAAATGTTGCTCTCTCTAACACCTGTCGATTGAGCTTTGTACGGGATCTCTAGGCCAAGCTGTTTGAGAGTTATGGCAGTTTAAAGTTTGTCAGCTGTCATTGAAAATGTTGCTCTCTCTAACACCTGTCGATTGAGCTTAGTAGGGTATCTCTAGGCCAAGCCGTTTCAGAGTTATGGCAGTTTAAAGTTTGACAGCTGTCATTTTGACAAATGTCATCTAGACACCTATCAGTTTATAAGTTAAACTGTTTCAAGGATAATCATATAATACCTTATGTTGACTATGAGAACAAAATACATACTTCGTCATCATCATGTCAGCCGTTGGACGTCCACTGCTGGACATAGGCCTCCCTTCCCTTAACGACCTCCAGCCAGGTATTACGGTCGGATGCAGCCTGCATCCACCGTGAACCAGCAGCCTTAACAATATCATCGAGCCATAAAAAGGAAACTAATATTATTTTTCTGTGGTTGAATCGGCCAATATCAGGTTAAAGATTAAACACATTTCCGTTTCGTTTTACATATTCTCAGTCCTTTGTGATGGATTCATTTTGGGGCGACGAACGCAATGTGTTGATTGGCGAGGCGTATCTAAGAAACGGAACGTGCTTGTTTACACCAAAAATGGCGACAGCGCTTTGTTTATCATTTGATTTTTTACAGTCGGAATTTAACGAAATTCTCCATAATACGAATTTTCCGGACATATGTTGTCGATTCAAAATCAATATTTTTTTATGTTTCGTTATTTAAATAAGGTTTCGATCGAGTCTACCGTACCCCTGCACGAAATTATTAATATAGATGTATTAAACTTCAAAACTCTTTAGTTAAGGAATTTAAAAAAAAGTTCAAAAAAGAATTATTTTAGTGCCATCTTGAAACATCAAAAATTTAGTTTTATAAAACGGGAATTACTTACGTATTTACACAGGAGTTAAACAACTCTCGACGTTTCGACCACAACAAGAGCAGTCTTTATCAGGAGGAGTGAACGTCCCGCGGTGCTCTGTCTCCTCTCAGGTCGCGCGCACGGTTCTCACTGAAAAGTGAAATATATCAAAAATTGATTTTAAGACGGCAATAAAATAAATTTTTCGAAAATTTTTGGAAAAGTTTTGAAAATTAAGCCGGCGATATATCTTTTTCTTTTTGAGAAATACGTACTTTTACTTAAATGAGCTCATAATTGTTAATGTTATGACTTAAACTAGTTTATTTTGGACACTGAATTGCCATTATACTTAGCATATCCGTCCTCATTATGACTACTTTCTCTCGGATGAGAATTAAAAGAAGAAAATTAATTTAAATTGAATATTATATTGAAGTTGTTACTTTCAGGAATGGCGATGAACGACATGAATCAGCACATTGAACTAGTCCTACAAATGCAGGATCATCCACAGTTTGACAACAATAGTTTCGCAAGCACACAACAAGTAACTGTATGTATTTTCTTTATTTAATCAACTTTCTTTTTGCATTAGCTATTTAAATCTTTTTCTGAGAAAACTGTTCACATAATTTTGACGAATTAAGTTGGGGTTAAAAAACATTAACGAAAACAGCAGTAAACAGAGTTTTATTATTATAGTCCTCTTTTGAAGAACAAAATGTTACTATAGAAAATACTGATCTGATGGGACTATTGAACCTGGGATCATCTTGCATGCCTTACCGTAATGGTTTGGATTAGTTGTGATGGTTGTGATTGTTTGCAGTACGGCGGGGGCGTGGGCGGCGGCAGCGGCGGCGTGCCCGGCGTAGGCGGTGTGGGCGGCGCCGGCGCCTCGCTTGTCAACGGCGGCTCCGTGGTGCAGCCCGCGCCAGACAACCAGCAGCACCACCAGCCCTTCGACGTGCAGGTAGGATTGCACCATGCATACGTGAATCTCTATAACACACCCCTATTACCTACGCAATGCTGGAACACTGGGACTCCTCCACGCCGCGCGCCGGCCAAGTGCGGGTTGAATGTCACATGTTCATGTACTACAAGTGCAAAGTTCTCAGAATATGCGGTTCGTCACGATGTTTGCCTTCACCGTTACAACATGTGTTCAAGAAAAATTTAGAGGTGCGGTGGCGGGGTTTGAACAGATGGTTCACAATATATGTGTGGAATGAAAATCGAGTGGGCTCCCAATTAGCCAACACCGCTTCATCATCATGATCATAACTAAAAAACGTTAATTTTGTCGAAGTTATCAAAAATTTCAGTGCCAATTGCAATCGTCCTCTGAGCTTCTAACAATCGATAACTAAAAATTCCGCTAGTAGCGCTCGTGTTCATGGGCAAGTACCGCTAATCTTCCGTGTAAGGTACAATGCAACAACACCGTAGATTATTGCGGATTATACGATTACACCGTTCACGTGTTCGTGAATGCACACTACAACTACATTATTATGAAAAAGTGGCCAAGTGCGAGTCGGACTCGCCCATGTAGCCTTCCGCAGCAATTATTTATATGAAACTTTATAATAATACTGGAATATCCAGTATTATTTTTCTGTATCAAGTTCAGAAAGTTATTTTTTTTATAAATCGAGTGTTCCTGAATGAATGAGACAGGTTTATTAAATAAAACAGACCTGATTATAGACAATCAAGACACAATACATAGTTATTTTTGTGTTAATTTGTGTTGCGTGCTTGCGATTTCGCGTTATTCGTCAATATGGTATTGCGCGGTCTATTCACACCACGATTTGTGACGATCGATTTCAACTTTATACGATAGTGCCAAGTACCGAGCACCTTTGCGTGTTCATGAGTTTAATCCTAATATCCATAAATCTTCGACCTCGATATTGCAATTTTGTGACTTTAAGCTATCTTACTGTCGGTCTACTATAATAGATATAGTCAGGCCACTATTACACGACTGTCACAGAAGGGTTACGAGCGTTTAATATTCGGCTCCAACTGTAATCTGTTATACGCGCTAGTTTCATGGTTTTACCCACAAGAACTTCAACGTAGTACATAATCGCTTTTTTAAGGCGGATCTCCTAATTTCTGATATTATATTGATAATATACTTTCGATTTGTGCCCTTTCTCTATACGTATACAGGGCGTCCCACGGCCATGCCACATGGAGGGAAAGTACCTTAAATATTGTAGATTGAACATTTTACTGAAAGAAGACATTATTTGAATTTAAAAAACAATTTAAACTGCATTCATAGATATTTAAATAATTACATGGTTGGACCGGGAATCGAACCCGTTACACGAGAAAAATAATTATCCTGTAGCTTTATCATACCAATCGAAAGGCTTCATCATAAGGATTTTTTATTGCTAACTAACATAGTGTCAGAAATAAAAGGAAGACCATGAATTTTAACATTTAATGTGAAATTTAGTTCAGGAATCAGCCAGCCGCATTGCCATGGACAAACTAGAGATAACAACTTTTTACCTGTTATCTCCCAAAGGAACCGCGATCCAGGTTTCATGTTTTTCTTGGGGTTATTCTTACCTGTGTTAGACATACACATGAAAGAATTTTCACGCTTCAGAATTAAAGGAAGGTCTGGCCATCACGGGCTCTTAGTATATTACAATTTATCTTAAAAATAAAAAATTGCCAACGCAATTGTATTGTCTTATATTATGTAATATTTCCGTCTGATTTTACCAATCCGATGCGACAGACGCTTTGCAATAGCCATCAACAATACAATTTTTTTTACTTACGTAACTGATAGATATTACGTTGGCATACTATCTACGCGATTTAGAGTAAACTTACGAGCTACTTTAGGTGTTATATTTGAAAGATTGATGTCTGTTTTTAAGCTTTGTGGTATAAAATATGAGAAATGATCCTGGATGAATACGGTCTGAGACTTGGTCGTTGTTCAATAATAACGTTGTGCTTAGTCCTACATATCAAAGTTTTGCCCTATTTATGCTTGATAATTCTTCCAAGTGATGTTTCTTTCTTCTTCTTTTGATATTTCCCTGGAACTGCTAACTCGCATTTCCATTTTTTTTATCGTAATCAGTCTGTCTTGAAGAAGTTTACAGACAGAAGGCTTAATGCGAAATTTTGCGCTGGTTTAAAAGCAGTTTAAGTTTTTGTTTTTATCAAAGATAAAACTAATCACTGTTAAAAATAGAAATACCGCGAGCTCCACTAAAACCCCTGCGATGCCGGAGCAATGTTGCTGGAAACATTGTAATTGTAAAACGATAATTACATTAACACGGCCGGGCTTAGCTCGGTGTTTACATACCAGGTATAGATTAATTATTGTTTTGTTTCGTGCTTATGCATAAAGTTTACCTAAATAAACAATCATGTTATAATACATATTAAATTATTTATAGTCAATTGCCTCCATAGTTCAATGTATACAAAAAAGGTACATTATCAGCAAGCTACATTGATTTTTTCACGCGGGGAAAGTTGACTTAGCCGTTTACAACGGATAGTAAAAAATAATATAAAATACATTGAAGATTAACAAATATTTGTTAAGTATTCAGCTCCGTGGAGTATAAAACCGTTGTGTTAGACTTAAAAGGTAGTTGTGCAGATGTAGTGCGGCACGGCGCGCGACGCGTGCCGCGCTAACGAGCGACTATCTCCGGCCCTGTTCCCACGCCGCCGCGCCGCAACGCCTCTAGGAAGCAATAAACCTACACCTTAACTGCACACACCATTACCGATTGTAACGGCGCACATGTGCGATATCATCTATGAACACATCGCGAAAACCTATCGCACCGACACTCGACGATGTGTCAATAACGCCTTATCGAATTGGCATGTTGTCAAGGGAGACCTATCATAACTGAGCACCAACCCCGATAGTGTTGCTTTTTATGTTTTCGTCAACCTTTCAATGGTAGGTCGTCTCAGTAATGGCAACGATATTACTTTTTTCTGAACTGCAGATTGAATAGATGTCGAGATTTATTTTATTGTCTCTTGGCTACAAACAACAACAAAACATGCAAGTCATATTTTAATAATGTAACACCTATAAAATTATACAAATATCACGCTATTTCAAAATATACTGCACCCTGAACTTTTCATTCTTTTAAATAGAATCGAGTTTAGAATAATCTAAAATCAAATGAAAAATTCCTAGCTCATAGACTAGAAAGATTGTTGTAACTTGTTTAGTAATTTTGCTGTTGTAAGAAATTGTGTTCAAATAGGTTAGAGGTTTTTGAACCGTGGTACCCAGTTTTATTGTTTCATACAATCCCGTGTGAACATAGATGTCTTGAAGGTACACACACTAAGACATACTCTTGTAGAGACTAAGATGTATCTCATGTGCTGCCGACAAACATAATTTTTTACTGTGCTCTGCTTTACTTTACTTAACTTTAGTATTTGGAGTCGTTTTTAATGAACGGACGCACACTTGACTATTCATTACTAGCAATTAATTCCCGCGAGCGGAGCTCCGCGGCGCTGAGATCGACCTCGTGGGAAATTAAACTGTGCACGGCCGTCTTCTGCCACCCGCCGCCTCGCGCCTGCTTCCCCCTTTCTTCACATATGAACACTTTCTCTTCTCAGATTTCCCGATTTTTGCTTGCACTATAAAAGAATTGCATTTTTTATGCTTAGTCTGTGGACTTAAGTTTCGTTTAAGTATAACTACTTTCTCCTATAATAAATAGTTGCTGTTTTTCTCAGTTCGCGCATACAAGCCACTTTAATATGTTAGCATGTATTGAAATTAGTTTGCGGTTGTTGCAAGTTGCGGGCCCACGTGAGTGGCTCATTAAATATGGAACCGTAATCAGTGCGGTGCTCGAGTCCCCTCTGCTATGTTACTCCACAACCGCATGCTCGTTCCGTTTGGATACAAACGACTAGTGGCACCCCACAACTCACTGTTTTACCTGTGATTAAGATATCAATTTTCAATATAAATTTTTATATTCAATGGAGCATGATGAAATACGTTTTATTGCGTGTGAAGTGCATAATCTTGTTTCAGCACTTCTGGTTATAAAATCACTCTGAATTAATCTACATAAAAAAGTTGCTAATCGCTTCCGTGACAAATGAAAACCACGTTAAAGCTATCGTGACGACAGTGATTTCAATTGCTGTCTGAACTGAAAGCGCATGTAGTCTTATGTTGCAATAGTGGGCCGATCGAGACTGCCGCGAATCGGATCAGAATCGCTCAGCCGCGCCCGATTACACCGCCACGCATCACCGACCGTGGAGAAATTGAACTACGCGGACTGCTGGAACACTTATCGACTCCGGTATCGGCAGGCAACCGGCAACCACTTACGAAACATAATTGTCCCTAGCCCCGCCGGCTGCCCGCGCTCGGTTAGTAATAACGCGGAATTTATTATCAGAGCAAATACATGCATAATCTGGAATATAAATGTTTCTTTTTAAAGTTAACTACAATCTCGCCTTGTTGTTCACCGCGTGACTTGTAGCTTTAGCTCAAAGGAAGATCTCGGTAAGCCCGAGGGCGCTTAACATAAGCTGGTCGTGTCGTCCGCGCCGCGGTTATGAGATTATTCTCGCTTTGACGGCCGCCTCGCCTGCGCTCGACGCGTTGCGCTTTTTGGTTCATCTTGCTTCACTTACATTTAAATCCTAATTGCCCATTTTGTCTTGCTTTATGTTTATGCTGAGAGGCTTTATGGCATATCCGTTTAAAATCTTTTGTTAGTAAAGGTTCATTTCGATTATCTGCCAAGGAGTTTGCACATTCATAATATATGTACTGTGCTTCCTTTTTCTCGGTCATTGTTTTTCTCTTACAGTAATAGGTGTGTCAAACGTATTGTATTTAGTCAATAATCCGAGTAATCTTTTGTGTCTTAGGGAAATAAATGATATAATATCAAAAATCTTTACAGTGCGTTTGGTTTTATGTGGTAGTTCTTATTCACAAATACTTAAATATTTTGATTCTGTGAATAAAATGTAGGTACCTAATGCGTAAATTGGTGTTAAAATTTGTTGACTGAAAATGTCTGTAATTGTTGTTGTTGCTGTCGCCGGGGGGATATTAGTGATGGGTTAGAGACGCTGCGACTGTAATTGGTTCAGGCCCAGCGCGTCAGAATCGCTCGGCGGCGTGTCTTTGCACCGGAGATAACCGCGCTGCCTTATTGCCGCGCCGGGGCGCCGCTAACTAACGCTTATTAAACTTCAACAACGCTCCCGCTGATCACTTCACCTTCTTGTTTACTCTAAACTTAGATTAATCGCTCTAGCGGCCTCGCCTTTCCTCTAATAAAAAAGGAGCCAAACAACTTTGTTTAGTTTCAAACGTTAGTTTGTTAATTATCTGCGATAACGACATATTAAAGTAACAAATTATTGCTTAAATATTATAACTTCATACGCAAATCGAACATGCATATTCATGCACATTTCATGTTACAAACAAATATTGATAGAATCGATTATCATAAAAACGAGCCTATGCGGGACTTTTATGTTGATGTTACCTGACCTACCTAGTGAGAACTGGAAAATACCTACCTACATAGATCAAACAATCCTGAATAATAATTATTTTATTTATTTTTATAAAATAATTTTGCAGTGAACATGTTGTTATATTCGAATAATATCTTTCTTTACCAAATAATATCGCTTACGTTCTCTAAAAAATAGTGAAGTGTTTAAAATTGTTCATGATTAATCAATCAAATTAATTAATTGTTTTCTATTCAAGTCAAACATTATTAACTTTTCGTATTCTTTACGAAGTGCCATATTTACTCAGCACAACGCAGCTAGAGCATACCGGAATACCGGTATTTTCACCTTTTTATGTATTCATGTGTGATTTTGATGTCTATTGTTCACACTGGTAAATCACGAGTTTACGAAAGTTATAATTTACGTTTGCCTTTGAAAGTGTGCGATGCCAGCTATGTGTAGAAACAAAGGAAGTCATTTAACCACTCGCAGACAGTCACGCGACCGGCTTGTGCCGTGTGGTCTTCGTTATCTATTGTCTTACTACCAGTTTTATTGGCCCATGCGGTTGTAGCCTCATTCCTGATTATATTATAAAATTAAGGACATTAATCTCAGATAATTCTTGTTAACGTCAGAAACTAGCTATTAATATTAATTAGAAGGTGGTCTTATACTACGGGTTGTTGACTCAGGTTCTCTCGCAAACTCAGGCTGTTGAAACATAGGCCACTCGAGTTAGGTGCCGACACGCACAATGGCTACTCTGTTTGTCCACCTTGCTTGTGCCGGTGACGCTTTGCACTATACACAACACAAGGCATTGCTTTCATGTATTATACACTGCCGAGTATCAATATTTAACTTTTGACATTATATGCGAAAACTAAACCTAAAAAAATAAATATATAAATATTTCTGGACAATTCACACCTCAACATCCGTTGTAAGCTCGAAGCTTGTGTTACATACAAACATAGATTTTTTTTATATTTTAATCCGCACATATTTTCTTTATTACAATCTGTAATCTGTATATTTGATGAAATGTTGGACCAAGATTCTTTGTTCTTTTTTACATGCAATTATTTATGAATTAACATAACATCAATAATATTGTCAAAAATATAGACGTATTCAAAATTTTTTTATAGTTACGTTTTTCTGTCTGCTTATTTTGTTGCGAGTATCACGAAAGGATTTTGTTACGTCCGACCCGCGGATCTTGAGGGATTTCCCTTGTCGCCATTGGCACATGCCGGCTTTAAGCAGACACCCAGATTAATGAGATGAGCCCGGTTTTCCTCGCCGGAAAGCCCGGCATTAACCACTTGGTTTTATGAATGACTTTCTGTTAAGATTTCACTTACACACGGTGCTACCTGTCCTAGAGGTGTTTGCTTCGCTATATTATTAGTAAATACGATTAGATACATGTACTCACCTAGGATTAAAGATCTTAATACGAAGCCATAAAACGTTACCCTAACACCATTGAAACACCCTTTTCTGTTTACGGCCTTACAAACTGGTTGAACTCTATGATTGTTGATAGAATGGGGCTGAAAGTTTACAATAGGCACGTAGGAAGGAACATTTCACGTGTCGAATAACTTTTGAACTAAGGTAATTGGTAGGCATTTGGTTGAACGTAGAAAATACCTATTTATTTGTGCTGATTTTCTTCGTAATACTTTACACCAAAATAGTAGTAGGTACGTAACAATACATTCACAATTCTTTCAAACAAAGCCCGTTTCGTATCACCGAATATGACATTTAAAGTTCACGGTGTTATTTGCAAGGGTATTATAGATAGAGCTTACCTTGGCGATCCGTAACGGTAGGTTTATTGTACGACATTTTAGGTTTATCCATGTAATAATTTTGGTATAAAATCTGCATCCGAATTTATGATTTAACACTTGTTAGGTTTAACTGAAGCTCATTACAGTTTGTTAAGCCACAACACAGTTGCGCTAATTCAGTCGCGGATTCAAATCTGCGATTTTGCGCCGCCTAATTAGCGGAGCGCTTCTGCTGTGCAGCCGGTCAAAGGATTCGCCGCTCATTACGAGCCGTGCCAAACCCCGGTCAACCTAAAACTGTCTCTTACCGAGCTTTAACTAACTGAGCTTTCTGTAGCTGCTACACCGGGGCTTTTCGAATAAAACTTTGTGAAAGTCTAAATTTAATTTATGAGCAAAGAAGTGAGGTAGATAGGGCAAGCCAGTCACGGAATAGACACGAGCGGGCAGTGCGATGCGATGTTCACGGAAGGCGCGATAAGATCGCGTGAGAGGCGGGTACGCTCCACTGCGCCGCTCCACGCCGCCCGCCAAAACTGCTCAGGGATGCCAGATTTATTTACTCTCCAAGTTAAAATTTAACTTCGTCATTAAACTTTTACAATACTCATTATATTTTATGTATTTATTGCTTAATAGGGAATTTAAAACTAAATGTTATAAGGTATATAAATATAATACCAAAACTTTAGGTGGGGATCATAATATAATTTTTATTAACTTATCATTTTGTTACACAATTTATAGCCGCCTAAAATTTCTAATTAGGTACATACATAGCTTAAACAAAGAAAATCAGCAGACAACTTTATGTGTCATGGGCTTTTCGAGGCTTTGTATGTTAATTAAGACAACCCTGTGTAACTAACTCCCTTAGCCAAACTGTCGGACGATTCGTCACGTTGCGTTAATGGGAGCGAGGCACGCTACACTTGACTATCTGCACCACTATCCCCATTTTAACCATCGATTCGGCATAAAATAGGCCCGGAATAAATTTGTGTTTTGAACTTACCATAAATTACGCAAATCATTGAATTCATCATAATTTTGAACAAGTATGTAGTTAAGTTCGAGAAATTCGATAGTAAAACTTAAAATTTTGTAGTCGATACGAGTATGTTTGGTAATTTAATGTCCGATCGTGTGTTTTGTTTGTCAAGTCTATTGTTGTAAATTATGCCAGTCAAATCGTTATGTTCTAAAGTTGATATCCGATGAAACAAATCCACATGGAACGACACTATAATAAACATCATAATTACACCAAACAAAAGCAAATAAATGTAAAGTGTGTTACGATTTAAATAATTGTTATGAAGTAACAGTTAATTTATTGCGCCTCGATTGCCCTTTATTTCGATGTTTCATTAATGAGCTATAAAATGTGTTCAGTATGTTTTTGTAACACTATCTGTGGGCGTACGACAACAGGCAGATGGACTCGATCGTACGTAGTCGTAATGGCACTGATTAAACTTAATTAACTGAAGCCATTTACACGCAGGGGGCGCGCTGTGAGGCGCTCGTGTCGCGTCAACACTGCGCCCTATATCAATCTGAGGACATATAGGGCATCGGTCACCGACACCTATTTGTAATGCCCTAAAAGTTAAATTAATTAAGAAGTAAAAAAAAAACTAAACAGAGTTTTTAGTTTTTTTTCCCACTAGATATCTTACCATATTTTTAAACTAAGTTGATATTCATAGTGTTATTTTTAACTGTTATTCAGTCACTAAACAGTCATAATAGTTATAAGTTATTTATTTTTTCTAAAAATCTTCGTGACAAGTTTATCTTTGATGAATGTGAATGTAGTAAATCTGATTAGGTACTTAACAACAGTTTGTTGGATGTGTGCAATTTACTTCTTGGCAGTGACGAGCAAGGCCTGGAAGGAAGGTAGAATCGGTCTGGTCCCGTCGTGGGAGTTGGGGCTGAGCCCCGTCCGAGATAGATCGCGCGCCCGCACTAGGCCGACGCCTGCCCGTGGCCCTCGCGCCCTTTTATCACCGTGTAAAACACGCCCGTCCTGTTAATTTGTTTGCTCTGACGCGGTCGACCTAATGAATCGCCCCCAGCCGGACCCGTGTCTCCGCCGCCATACCCAACCGATTAAACGTTTACTCCCTGAAATTGTTACAAGCCCGCAAACACATCGTTAATCACGTGGTTTGATCGCAGTCGATAAACTGTTGTTAAAATTGTGATTCATAATTAAAATAAACGAGTTTGGGAATAAATATTAAGAATATCTGACCCGTTTTCTCAATTGTTTAACTTTTCATAGATTACTTCAAATATCAAAACACCAAAACCAGCTGAATCGGCCTAGCCGTTCTTGAGTTATATAAAGACTAACGAACAGCAATTCATTTTTAATGCTTATAGAAATATCTAATTACTACTATATAGTGATATAGGTGATTCGATCTGTTCATATAACATTATAATACCTTCCTAACATACGCAAGTCGGTGTCGTCCGTCCGAAAGTAGGTGATACGATGTCTAGTGCTGATAATGTAGAGTGAGTCGACTAGCCACTGAATTAGAACAGAGTGATTCACACTCAGGTGAGGTCGCATTCCGTTGCTGGCCGCCCTACCTGCGCGCCAGAAATACGTATGCCGCTCCCGCCCGCCCGCGCCCGTTCTCTACTCATTTTATTTTGGGCGGGCACTCACTATTTGAACAAACATTTCTGGATTTGATGGCTTTGGTTTTTTCGCGATGACATAATGTAACCTGAAAATGAAATAGAATTTTGCCAGGAACTTCGTCGCTTTAAATTTATTATTGTTGGTATCTTAATAATATTAAAAGCTGCCATGAAGCGCCGTCTTACAATATTTATTTAAGTGTAAACGCTTCTTCGTTTTGTTTGGTTCACCACTTAATTAGGTGGTGCTCGTAAAACTGTCTTCCTCATCTTATATTTACCGCGTTTGCCCTTTTTATTATCCGATTACATGGGCCGCTCGGTTTGTAAAGCGTTTTCTTACGCGAGGGGAGCAGTTTCATTTGTTTCAACAGAAATTACTTTACCCTTAGACCATTTCTCCAGGCGGCCTACATATCGCCTCAACTAATTATTTGCGGTGTAATTACTTATGATTGTTGTCGCACTCACAGTGTCAAATCAAGTTATTAATGTTCGCACGGATACAATGTTTATTGCGGCCCTGCGCGAGCTTATCAGAGCATTCCGCTGGGAGATCCCGCTGTGCCACAGAACACAGATAATAACCTGGCTTATTTATTTCGATGCCGATCTATGCGTTTATATCCCACTAGTAGATAAATAAACATGGGGCACACGTGAAGTGCGAAATGAATGTAGGTGGCATATTGAAGGAGTGACGTGGATGTTGTAGCGCGCGGCTGGTGCAATTAGCGTATGCAGGGCTCTCGATGCGACGCGCTTGCACACCGACCCCACTCGTGTGTCGCCGCGCAAATTAAAACGCGGCACTTCAGCTTCTCGCCATCCCCTCACACTGATAAATTCATCCTTCGAAACTACGCTATAATAAATCTTTAAAGGCAATTAAAAATTTACCTATCTTATTATGCCTCAATAAAAGCCTCATTTGCCAAGTGCTTAAGTAAATCGCACATAAAACAAACAACGACCCCTTTCAACAAAAGAAAATCTTTTTATACCTCCAAATTAGGTACGATCCCTAACCATTTGCAACTTGTTGGGGATGGGCGTAAGACAGTAATGCTAAAAGATTTGTGGTTGGGTCCGCTCGAGCCGGAGGAGTTCCCACGGGCGCGCCTCTTCGTAATTGAGCGCGCCCGCGGGCCGATAATTGTGCTTTTGCGCGGATACCTCGCCGAACCGTCTTCGCCGCTGGAGCCACTGCGTCGAATAAATCATGCCCGTTACTCTCCATTACTTCATGATACCTAATTGACTTGAGGATTGTTGCGGACTTTTGTTTTCCACGATAGAGATCTCTCTGAAATTGACTTGTTCATTTTGGAGAAACCTATCTTATGCTATTTTCGTCTATATAAATAAATCTATGATTCTGTTTTTCTGTAGTATGTAAACAAATAGAAAATCGTGATGGATCGACTCTGCGAGGATCTGCCAGAGCTAGACCTTAGAAGAATAGCATGCATTATATAGTAGGTACTACTTTGTCGACGATTATAAAAGATCAAAGATTTTTTTTCTCTAGAAGATGCGTTTTGTTTCTTCTATTATAGAAAAGGTTAGGAATACACCACTTGTCACGACAAGGACGTCAATGTTGCTAAGACATGCGAGCTTTTTAAACAAACTTTATCTGTCTATAAAACAGAAAGAAGGTGTGCGATAAAACGATCGCGTGACTCGGGTTCACGCCGTAGCGTCAGCGAATGCCTTGATTAGTCAAGAAGCCTGCAACAAAAGACAGAGACCAGAATCACAAATTGTATAGTCCTGTCCCGATTCAAATTAACTCGTTTGATTGAAATTGAATCCGAACGACTAAGAATGACGAACACGAAATTAATATTTAATTGAATTCGTAAATTCAGTAAACTAGTCCAAGTGGTACCAAGTGGTTAGCTGGTACTGTGTGCTTATCAGCGTGACGTCAGTCCAGGGGCGGTGCCGACGTAGAGGCATGTAGATCGCGAAATTGATTGCATGTTATCAGATGGGGCACGGGTTCTTCGCTAGCGTTTAATACAGGCGTCCGTTGTTCGGCACGCGATCACTCTGACAGGAGATCGTCCGCGCCCCTTGGCCCATCGACCGTGGTAATTACTGCGCCCGTGTGCGCCGGCGATGTCGCCGCCTGCGTCTCTACAATACACACCACTACTTAATTGCAACTGGGGAGCATCGTCAAATCTAATAAACGGATTAACTTTGCCAGAGACACAAACCGTTGACTTAATTAACGCAAAAAAAAAACAATCATATGAAACTACTTTTGTCGTAATGTTTTTACATACGTGCTAAAAGAGGGTTAGGGGGTCACGTGAACCCGATTTAATCATTCTAATATTAAATTTCCATTATTTAACTTTCACCGCAATTAAATCGACCCAAGTTTAAGTGTAATTATATTTTTAACCTAAATCAAATTATCACATTAGCTGTAGATGAGAAATGTTTCATATTGTACCCAGAAGGTAAATAATAAATGTAAATAGAAACAATATTCAATTCGTTTCAGTCCATCGTTAGTAGAAGTGTCGATATTGCGAAAAATGGTTTATAAAAGTTAGTACTGGGAGTGATGTTTTTGTCGTAATTTGATTGGCGGGAGCAGACGGACGCAGCTCGAGTCGCGCGTCCAAGTTGCGCTAATTGCCCCGCGCAATATAGAAACAATGGCAAAACTTAGAACCGCCTCGGCCGGCCGAGGGGGACTCTCCAGGTTTCTCTCTTTTATTTAAAATTCACTTATTTGCCTCGCAGATTGTTATTTTGCTGAGTCATTTCTGTTATGAAAGTAACAATGTAAAATTAATTACTTTTTACTCCATTGACATCGAATTCGTTTGAAATACGTACGTTTCACGTTTTACCGTTGATATGATAAATGTTTGTATTACGCAGTACGTACGTACCTACGCATAATAATACGAAGATCGTGATTTAATATAACCAATAGTAATGAGTGGAGTAAGTTATAAATTTAATTACTAAACAGATGTCGGTCTGGTTCGACACGACAGTTTAATTACCACGAAGGCGAGATACCCGAGGGTGTGAGTGAGCCATCGCGGTAATTGATTGTGACATTTGATGGACGTATACAGACTGTGTTGCACTAGCACCCGGGACTCTGGGACCTCTATGATACTAATTCAATTCACACACATACAAATTTATATAAAAACCAGATGGGTCATCTCTAAAATTGCACCTATTAAATTATCAATGTCATTCCAACATGAAACACAAGTGTTAATTCTCTAGGCATCTTTATCTATATCTATCTTTCTATAAAACATTGATATTCGAAATTACGAATTATATTGCGGATTACAATTAATTCATCGTGGTGACCCGTGACTTGGTCGTGTTCTGTTGACATTTCCACAAAATAAACTCACCTAGACCGACCTCGTGCTTACCTCTGTAAACTAACTCCGCCCTAAACTTTTAAGGTCCGCTTAATAACGCAAGCAATTTGGGCCTCCCTCTGTTTACTTTCTTGCTTTGCGAAGGTGATTTGATGATTTTGACTTATTTAACTTGTTGGTCTACGTTGGCAGCCAGCAGAATAATGTCTATTATTCACATTAACAATTGAAAAGCTCGCTCTTCTATTTGTTAAACATAAAGTTCGTGTGATTCGTTTTAATATTAGTTGTAAAGAAGGCAAGGTAGAATATTTTAGGTACTTACTTAAAACATTCTCAATTTTATGGCTTATTTTATTTCAATTCATATCATGTGTTTGCTGCTCTTATTTTATTTACCTCTGCGTAGATTTCACTACTATCCAACCAAAGAGTGAAACTAACATCGTTTTCTCTCGTGAAAGCTACGTAACCAGTATCTATGCAGTCATTGATGCACAATTTATTATATATTTATGCATACATATTATGATATTTATCTGGCTTTGACATATATTTTTTCTGCTTATATTATCTTCTGCCATAAATAGTATTAACTGCATTAGGCTATTATGATTTTAATATCACTAGAGTCGAGTCAGTTGGTTAGATAGGTCCATAAAGGTACGTAGGTAATGGCCTGGTATGAGAAATGTCGCAGTTATTGCTAAGTGATATTGATGGCAGGAGGTGAGGTGGCCTGCTTATCCCGAGGCGGGCGATAGAGACGTTTTTATTCGTGAAACACGTCCTCCGGCAGCGTCTCGCGACGTGTCTTACTCCCGCGGGACACTGGCCGTACTTCCGAACGGAGATATTTATAGCCGCCCCAGAAGCCGCCGTTACCTAATGTAACGTTTTATGGTAGCCCTTATTACGGTTTACACACCGACCTGTCGTCTTTCATCCACTGCGTACTTGTGCACAAATTTTATTTATTCAATTGCTTAGTGAAATGTGAACGAAAATAAACACTTCAGGCTACCTTGGTCACTTGCAACTAGCAATTTGCTATATGTAAGGTATTCTTTGCGCAAATCGTAAATCGAGCTAGTCTCCTGAGTTTCCAAAATACGACTGGCGGCTGCCGACCGGCGAGGGCCTGTGCCGCATACGCTAATCGCATGTTTCAGCCCGTGCCTGCTCTCCCTCTTATTCGCCGTAACTCGCATCTAGCTTTTCGTGCATCCCGTCGTAATGGCCGCGAGAAAGCCTCTTTTGTTACGCCAGCGATTTGTTATATTTCGCCGCGCTTTTCAGAGATACCTGCTTTGACTCGCGTAATTGTTCTTTCAATTCAGTGGTTTTGTTGTTTATAATATGCTTTGTCACTTATATCTGTTAAGTCGCTCTTCTCTATAGCCTTTTAATACCTTGTTTCATTGTTGTTAATCCAATTCATTAAGAGATTCTTAGATGATTTACGCGTATTAAATATGAGTAATTTCTATCTCATTTCATATTCCGGTACCTACTGTATTTTAACTGGTTTGAATGAACGAATTCATCTGTTCAAAAACCCTATGAATAATAAAATGTCTATTTAATTGTAAAATAATATTTATACATTTTTCTAGAAACTAAACTAGGAACATTCTTTATTATTGTAAAATAATGTACATTATATCAATTAATTTGTGATGGCTAAGTAAGGGAGCACACTTGACTTTCGTTCCGAAGGTCGTGGGTTCAAAATCACCTCTGATTTTTCTTCTTGAAAAATTATGTGCTATAAAAATACGTGCTCTTACGGTGAAAGCAAACATTGTGAGGAAACCGGTATGGACCAAGAGCCTGTGATGGCCAGACCTTCCTTTAATTCACAAGCGTGAAAATTCTTTCATGTGTATGTCTAACATAGGTAAGAATAACCCCCAAACATGAAACCTGGATCGTGGTTCCTTTGGGAGATAACAACCTTTTACCTGTTATCTCCCAAAGGAACCACGATCCAGGTTTCATGTTTGGGGGTTATTCTTACCTGTGTTAGACATACACATGAAATAATTTTCACGCTTCAGAATTAAAGGAAGGTCTAGCCAGACAGGGCTCTTAGTATAGACTAATAGCCTGTGATGGCCAGACCTTCCTTTAATTCTGAAGCGTGAAAATTATTTTATGTGTATGTCTAACATAGGTAAGAATAACCCCCAAACATGAAACCTGGATCGCGGTTCCTTTGGGAGATAACAACCTTTTACCTGTTATCTCCCAAAGGAACCGCGATCCAGGTTTCATGTTTGGGGGTTATTCTTACCTATGTTAGACATACACATGAAAGAATTTTCACGCTTGTGAATTAAAGGAAGGTCTGGCCATCACGGGCTCTTAGGTTAGTATGTTCTGAGAGCTTTGAAAACTTTGAACGACATGTGTCAGTCAGCAATAGTACGGGAGGCGACGATGCTAAATGGGGATTTACTCGAGCGTCAAAGAGACCTATTGGGTTGCATTTGGTAGATGATAAGAAGAAAAAAATTGTATGAGACCGATGTGTTTCATCAGTGGGGGAAGCGACCATAGATAAATAAAAACTTATTTAAAAAAATACTGTTGTATGGACGTACTTAAGCGCGTCAGTTAGTGATAGATTCTATGAATCAGATTCAATAAATTGAAAATCAGCTTAACATACTTACATACTTAAAAATAATTTAGGAAATATGATTGATAATATACGTTTGTAAATCTGATTGTTTACACGATTGGGGTGGAAGTACGTAAAAGTTAAAAAAATAAAAATCGCGACTCATTTTTTATCAAAAAAAAGAACAAAAAAACTGGCATTTCTAAAGGTGTTAGAGCGTCAGATTTAGATGTATATGGTTCATCTCTATGTTCTGATTCTACCATATCTTAATCTGACAATTATCTAAAGTGATGCGCCTAATATGACAAAAGTAAATTTTGTTCCCTTATAATTCACGTTCGAACATAGATAGATTTTTTATATTTGGTGGAGGTACTTATCTGGGTACTAGCTATCTCCAGTATCTTAATCTGACGCGCTCGAGTAAATCCCGAAATCCCCTCTTCGGCTCCCCTACTACAATCCGCTCTTGGTCAGCATGGCGAATTAAGGTCTAATATCTCTCGTCAAGAGATAAGGCCCTGTGTCCCAGCAGTGGGAACGTTTATAGGGGTGATGATAATGATGATTATATCAATTCATCATACACTAAAAACATTGCCTTTACATTTTGCCCACGTCGACAGAAACTACTAGTCTTAATAGAATGGTAGCTGTATTTGTAAGGTTATTATTTAATGATGATGTGTAAGGTGCAAAGCCGTAAGAGCCACGCTCCAATGCGCGGCCGTTCAACTCGATGTCGTGCTAGGATTGGTGCTTGCCTGCAGCCCGAGAACCATCACTTCCTACATACCATCAGAACTGCACGCACTTATCTTTATTTTTACACAACATAAGAGCAATCAATTTTATTTAATTTATTATTGTGCTCTAGATAGTAAACACTAAACGACATAATGTTTCAGCATGTAACACGTCTAAATATAAAATATTCGGGTTGAAATTGTAAATGTAAATGTCTTGTGGCACCGCTGATCTGTATCATTTATTTGAAACGCCTTTGAAACAGTAGCTGGCATGCAATACATTTAATGAGAAAGTGTCACTTGCACGTGTCGGTGTCCACATAATGATACGGACCCGTGACATAGTTTGTTCTGTGACAATTTTCGCCACAAGGGGTGCCTCTTAGGTGTCGCGATGACTTTGCGCTCGCTCGTTACTGTTTCACATGACATGCGAACTCCTCTATCCCTAACCTGCTGTTATCGCTAATGATAACACCCTACCTACAACTACATGTTGTATTTTTATTTTAGCTACCGTTAATTGGACCCGTTAAAACTTAAGATTTTACTAATGCCTGGTACATATATTACGTGACTTTTGTTGTTCTTCTCTAATACTTGGGACAGCTAATTACTTAGCTGCGTGTTCGCACGCAACAAAACTATCTGTTGTTTCATAGGAAATGTGCATATGATGTAAATAGACTTTTTACTTCGGCTCTACTATTCATCCCAGTTCATTGTTCTTCGAAATTGCTCTCCGCTGAGAATAGTGCTTTTGGGTGTAGCTCTGTTGTGTGGCCTTCGTTTTGTTCTGTATTCACTTTTCCAGTCTGGAACCCTAAGCTTTGTTTACAGCTGTGATTTTAAAATATTTAAATTTAATGTAGTAATATTTATATAAGCCGTATATCTTGCTTGATAACGAACTATTATTGAATATAAATTAATTTCTGTTACAAATATCTAATACACACTTCCTACATACAGGTGCTATTAATAAATAAATTGTGAGTAATCAATAAAAAATCATAAAATCATGACTTTTAGGCAAAAGTTTGATAGAAATTAATAATGGAAATCCAAGTAGGTTCATGCGTATGGAGAGGTTTTGTTTGCAATCGAACCCACTTCAAGAGCGTCGACGAAAAAAGATGGCATCAATAACATAATCTTCAAAGAGCGAAAGAAGAAAAAGAGAGATAAATCTTTATTCAAGACAAACTATGAATTGGCGTCCAACTCAGCTTTATGTTTGAGCTGTAGGCTATTAAAACGCTGATCTTCTGTTGGAACCACCAGAAACGTCACATACTAAACACATTCATTCCAATTAAGTTTGGTAGGTACATCTAATTTAATATGAAATTTTAATAAATTTGTACGCAAGTAAAACAGGTGTTCATTCCATTGTTGGTAATGAATGAAGAATAATTCTTTATTATACTAAAAGTACAAGGGGCGGCCTTGTCGCTAAAAGCCATCTCTCCAAACATCTCGCCATCCAGACAAACGTTGTGGAGATTTTTTATTATTATAACTACATACAATGTATAATAACTAGCTAAATACAAAACGAATATTACATTAAAACTCTAAATATTGCATTGGTAAATATTGATTCATATAAGCATTGAATTTTGAAAAACAAACAATCAGTTAAACGATACACTGTTCTTTGCAATCAATAAATACAATGTGCAGAGTTGATTCGGCAATTTTATCTGCATCTGCAAATAGATGGACGATAGAATGATGAAGTGTGTTTAGCTGTAGTTGTTTACTTGACAGCGGTAAAAGGTTTGCGAGTCCCTCGTGGCTCTGGCTCGCTTGTTTTCATTTCGTTATTTACTTTTAATTTGGCAGCAAGCGGATGATGCGGCAGCGGGTGAGGCGAGTCCTGTGAATAATTGAGTTGATACGCGGCCGAGTGTTGGATCCGCTCTATCTGTCCGTTGATTTTACGTCTGAAACAATCACCTGTTCTCGCGTACAAAGCCTAACTCGACATTCAATTGATGTCTTTCATAAAAAGCGTGTAAGTTGTCAACTGAGCTGGAATATCATATGTAGATTTATTTTCTTTTTATTTTATCTAAATAATTTTTATTTTATCTAAAGAAGAAAGAAAAATATATTTATTTATCATGAACAAAAATATCTTACAGGAGTAAATGTTCTTAAAATAAAATATATAATAATGAAAAAGTTTGCCATTCAGCGCTGTGCTGGTAGAGTGAATCTCACCACAGCGCTGATCTTCCATGGCCACCAAGTAAAGCAATTAACATCTATCATGAACCATTGATTCTGGTGTAATAGCTTTATATATATTAGGTTTCTTTCTACGGCAAAATACAACCTGAGCTACAGCTGATATATTATTTTTTAATATAATTTTCTAAGGGAGAAAGTTTTGTCCCTTTTGTAAAATAACGTGTACATTATTATACACAGCTGTTTATGTCGAATGTCCATCAACGATATGAATGTACGATTAAGTAAAAAGTGGCCAAGGGCGAGTCAGACTCGCCCATGTAGGCTTCCGCAGCAATTGTTTATATGAAATAGTTTATGACGTATTATAAAAAAAACTACTGGATAGATTTCGTTCAAACCAATTTTCGTTGTTAGTTTTTATGGTTATGTACAATATATATTTTTTCTAGATTTATCATCTTCTTATTTTAGAAATTAGAGGGGGGGGGACACTCTGTTTTCCACTTTGGAAGAGTCTAACGTCCAAACTATTAAGTTTAGAATTAAATGGTGTTACAAACATTGTTATGATTTTTGAAAACCTATTCATAGATACCCCCACACGTATTGGTTCGATTAAAAAAAAGTTTTTAAGTTTCAGTCCTATGTATGGGATGTAAATGTAATTTATTTTTTCTCAATTTTTTTATGAAATCTTTGTGCGGTTAACAGATCTACCTACTAAATTTCAGCCTTGTAACTCTTATAGTTTCGGAGAAAAACGGCTGTGACATACGGACGGACGGATGGACGGACGGACGGACATGACGAATCTATAAGGGTTCCGTTTTTGCCATTTGGCTACGGGACCCTAAAAACGTATTAACCGCGGATGCAGGCCGCTTCCGACCAAATAACAAAACCTTTAGGAGAGGAAATAGTTAAAATTAGAGACCGACAGAGACAGGTTTATTGTGATTGCTTTGAATTCTTTATTTTATGCTTCTTCAGCAAAGTTTCTGTCATTAGATTGTTTCTATTTTCTGAAAATAACTTTAACGAAATAATTACAAAGTTCATTTATAATGCCCCATTTGACTCGCGAAGAGGAAAGTTAATTATATTCCCTGGAATGACAGGTAGACTCGTGATGGGCTTCTTCGAAAATCCTTTACTGTAAATAATTGATGACTTGTGGAAATTTAGAAACATTGAAATCACAGAAATGCATAATAATATTAACGATAATAGACTGTTGACTAAAATCTATTTCGTTCTTTAAAGTTAGTTTGTTTGTATTTTTCGAGTTTTATGTAGAATGTGAGAGATTGTTCATAGGGGTTGTGCGTATGCAAATGAAGAGCAGTGGGTTCGAGGTCGGGGTGCGACGACGGCGGCGCGCGGCGCGGCGTGCCGTCGTCGCGTGCCGTCGTCCATTACCGCAGCTAGTTCACGGGACTGCGGGGCTGGCTTATTGTCTCGCGTCTATTAATACCCGTGTTTATGCTAAATTAATTTCTGCAGTGTAGGCACATTCTCTATCCACCTTTATTATGCTTTACTCATTGTACCTCTAACTGTCTTTACCGGTACTGGGTCAAATTATGCAAGTTTTATGCAGTTTTTACTAGTTCGGAAGGCTATGGGGTAAAAATATGTAAAAACATTTAAAGTAAAATATATAGGAGCAAAGTATTTATTCTATAAAGAATGATCGCAGATTATTTAAGAAAAAGAGACAAGTATTTCAATGTAATAATAATAGCGTATAAACAAAATTAGAAAATGGTCAGTCGCATTCGCAATGGATTGTCATAAAACTTTGTCAAATTTTATTCTGAACTTTTTTGTTATTTAGGAATATTTCTCTTGGGAGTATTCTTCGGAATTGGAATCCAACTTTGATTCACGTATTTCGGTAGGCTTTTTGTCATATAACAAAAATAGATACTTACTTAAATATTTTGTTTAACTCCTCGATAATTTCTTGGGTATGTGGTGAAGTCCTTATATAATCTTTGTACCATTTTAGTTTTTTATATAAAAGTGGCTCATAAATAATATATGACTGAAATGCTTAAAGAGTAAGTAGTACTCAGGTTTTCTTTTTAACAAAAATCTTCCTGAATTAATGCGAACAGATTTTGAAAGTTAGACCATAGTCATGGATCGTTAATTATTGAAAGTTCCTTTGTTCAAAAGTTTTCTGTTGTGAAGCGTAATGTTTGAAATATCGGAGAGGGTGGAACTGCAGAAAACAGTCACGTGACTCGGTACGGTACGGCTAAAATCTAAACTTGAATAGAAAGTTTGTCTACCATTTTGTGTGAAAGCCTTATTGTGCTGCACAGCCAGACTTTATTCTAGATTTTTAAAATATACATATCATGCATCATAATAAATACAAGTAAACAGATTAAGCTATGGTGACGCTTGTGATGTTTTTGAAGTGAGACATCTGAAAGTGGGGCGAAAGTGACCGCTGCTGCAACGGTGTTTGTTGACTCGTCTGTGGGCGGGTGTGGCGGGGAGCGGGCGGCGGCCGGCAGGTGCGCCGCGCCAGTTCCGCGACCATCGCCGCGCGAACGGCACGCTCGCCGCACAGACATGTAGCTCCGCTCACCGGTCCGATACCCGATCTCGTGTACAGCGCGGTGCAGTGCAGTGTTGTGCTCCTTTACTCTCACTGTGCACTTTACAACGGAACAATGGTCGTGCTCGAGGGTGGCGGTGCCCTACTGGAGCCGGCGTTGGCGCTCGACGGAGCGACCGCCGCTTGCCTCGAAAGAGCTTATGCACAAGCGGACGTTTCATTAAAACTTTTACCTAAACGTTACATTAACCTGCACCAGTGGTTGTCTCCGGTGACCACGTCTGTCACCGCCGCCTCTGCTGCTGGAAAGGATCTCAAGTTACAAATTGTAAGCATATAGTAAAACTTAGTTGCCCTTGACGTTGAGAAAGTAAGGAAATAACAGAAATAATACATGAAACATTCTTAGAAACATGTAGAACTCGTTGATGTCTTTTGATAGTAACAAAAGCATTTCTTACCAATATTTTTTTTATTGATCATCAGATAAATAATATAGACAACTTAAACTGGTTTCAATAACTTCAAAATTCAGAAACTTAGACGAATAGTTGTACCTTCATTATTAAGAAAACAGGTAAAACATGTTTATCTATAAGAATTTGCGCGGCATGGTCGGAAATATAATTTAAATGTCAAAGTGTTTTACAATTCACCTCATAATTTCATAAACACAATTAAAGATTTATGTCATTTATTTCCATAAAATCCTAAAGATCACTTGGCCAAGTTTAATTTAATCAAATAACATCCAATTTCTTATTTTATTTACTTAATTTAACGCTTTATTATTATAGAAAGTCTCGTCGGTAATTTTACAACAAATATTTAATTGTAAACAGTATTTATAACATTCGTCAGTATAACAACAGTCAGTGAGGTCATGTAATATAAATAGATAATATAATATACCTAATAGCTGACCCGCTCGCGGCTTCGCCCGCTTTATTAGGTACCAAGTTTTCCCTTTTAAACCTTCCCTCGGCTATTTTAAAACCAAAAGCACCTAAATCGGCCCAGCCGTTTTTGTGTTATTAAATTACAAGGAAAAGTTGCATTGATTTTATATCATGTAGATAATTACTATAGATAATTAATATTAAGCTGAAGAATTAGTTACGAGTAAGTATATTGTTTGTTTGCTTGAAAGCGACCGGAACTACAGTTCCGATAAAAAAATTCAATGTAAAAATAAAAGATCTCGAGTGGAGACCACGGATTGGAAAACGCAGCGTTGGACGTCCACCAACGAGGTGGACATATGATTTGGTGAAGGTGGCTGGCTCGCGGTGGATCCAATAATTCAATTGAGTAAGAACTCAATTAAAATTTCGTCGAATATTCGTTTTTCCTAATTTACAGTATACCAGATAGATACTTAAAAATTTGAATTAATCTATTATTTTACATCACTCAAGAAATTCTTCGATTAATATGTATACTTATCGATATAAATGTTTACGAAACAGGCTAGACTCAGGTATTCAGTCTTTGTGCCGAAGGTTTTTCCATACGTATTTATAATACAGTCATAATAAGAAAAACTTAGGCTGCAGCTGCTAGTGGTAATGTACCCCTACCAAACAGCATGGTGTCCGATATTAAACATTACTACTTATTTCAGAAACTTGAAATAGGTTTCAGAAACGGACACTATTATAAAAGAGAAAAAAGTTAATGAAATAGGTTTCAGAAACGGACACTATTATAAAAGAGAAAAAAGTTGATATAATATTAAGTTCGTACATACATTAATTTGATATTTAAGAAATATAATATACCCATAAGTTAATTTCAGTCGTTAGATATACAAACATATTTGTTAATGATGGGGCTGAAAGATACGACGTTCGTTTCGGGCAGCGCCCGTTGGCGGCGGCCGCCCGCCCAAGGCTCTATCGCGCTGCCCAATCTCCCTGCATTCATTGCTGCCTGCGGAAAGCGCTAAATGTAGAGATATTCCAACAAACTTACCTTTCAGCTTTGTGAGTAAACATTCACCTCGAAAAGTTACATTAAACAAATTGGTTCTTTTAGTATTCAATTTTATATATTAGCGGACTAGTTGGATCAACGTCTCTACTTTCTTTTAATACTCAAAGAAATCTGCGTGGCATAGTAAATTAATGTATAAAACTGTTGAAATTACATGAATGCATTCATCTCATATACAAGGGTGTTGAGTGGATGAAGCTCATTGCTATATTAATTGTGGATTGCAGAGATATGGTGCGTGCACCTTTCCTTGCCGCAGCGCTCGTTTATATTTGCGACTTCCTAGCTCTTTTGTTACGCTCTGTCGCTTGTGTCTGCTTTGAAAAATTGTAATACAGCGGCATTGTACAGCCGAGTTGGTGCGATTGTGCATGCCGCTTCGCTTCAGATATAGTGCCGACTGAGCGCACCCGGATTTATGTTGTACTCGACATGTTACCTATGCCGAACCGCCGACATACTTAACTTAAAATAATACTAGCATATGTGTATATGACCCGTCTAAGCTCCGCCGAACAGAGGGCGGGCGGGAATAGTGACTGCGGAATACATTAGCCACCCACCACTACCGGTGTCGGCCTCGGAACGGTCGTAATATATTTCACTAGCGGTCATTTTCGACAATTAACCACATAAAATAAGTGAAATTATGCATGCGGTCGACGACGGCGTATATCACGTCCAGTTACGGGGCACGATACCTACCTACATTCATTATTCAAAGAAATGTTTCGCTCGACCAGACCGCGCCCGGAAGCGCCGACTCTGTTCGTGTGATTGATGGAGAGCACTTTATTTTTACTGTTCTTTTCTGCAAATATTATGTTTATGCATAAATAACAATACCGTACGTGTTACAATAAAATTTAAACAATATACAATCTTAATCATCTGCAAGTATGCTGACATAAGAACGTAAAGTATGTGCGTATTAGTAAGCAGAACGTGATTAACCAACTGCGGAAGTTGACGCAATTTCACATTTATTTCTTGCGTTCCATGTGATATGGATATCGGATGAAGAGAGGAGAATAATAGGACGGATGATTGAGTGAAAGCTGATGCTTTCGACTGAAACCACTAGAAAACTTGAAGACTTCTATGTACAGGACAGACAGATGAGCACATTAAAATATTTTTCACAACATTCATACATCGCCCATGATCTATTTCATTAGATATAGATCGCCAATTTAGGAACTTGTAGGGTAATTTTATTATTAACTAGCTTTCCGCCCGCGGCTTCGCCCGCATTATATTAGAGTAAAAAGTATCCTATGTCCTTCTCCTGGCTCAAAACTACCTCCCCACCAAGTTTCAGCCAAATCGATTCGGCCGTTCTCGAGTTATAAGTGAAGGCACTAACACGACTTTCTTTTATATATATAGATGTAGTTATCTCATCACCGTTTCTTTCACTGTTAAATTATTTCTGAAAACCTGGGTAACGATTTTTTCTTGCATTCTAATAAAACAAATACATATATGCTTTTCGAAATGAGGCAAGTATTAAATTAAAAAAAAAAAAAAAAAAGATAAAAAGAATTTATTTTTCACTTTAAGTTTACATAAATACATTCGATACCTACATAGCTAATTTGTTAGATTTAGATTATAAATTATAAGTTATTTAGTAATGGTATCGAAGCCGAGCTCTGTCCCTTGCACTAGGTCTCAAAAGAGCCTGTGTTGCGAGGTTACAGTGGATTCGCTTTCGATTAACACAGACCAAAATTTTAAAGTTTTATAAGCTATATCATTGTTATAGGGATCAAAATGTACTGTATTTTAAGACTTAAACTGATTCATTTATTTTAAATTAAGTCTAATTAATTACTAGCTTATATCATACAGTTTACATTGTATATACTAATTATAGTATAAATAGGTACTATACATAGCTTAGAGCATACATACATTTTTATGCACTACTACTACAAATTAGTGTATTTATGGAAATAAATAAGCACCTGTATAAGTATGAGTGACTGTGTGTATGGTATGTGTGTGATTATTTGTGTAAATAAATAAATAGTATAAATATAAAGGATGGTTTGGATAGGTTAAAATAAATAGAATACTATATAATATATTACAAAATATGTGTGTGTGTGTCATTGTAAGGATTATGTAAATTTACATTATGGTATGTGTGTGATTATTTGTGTAAATAAATAAATAGTATAAATATAAAGGATGGTTTGGATAGGTAAAAATAAATAGAATACTATATAACATTATTACAAAATATGTGTGTGTGTGTCATTGTAAGGATTATGTAAATTTACATTATTTTATTGTTAACATAAGATTCTCTGTGTCATGATAGTTTAAATTAATTAGGTAATTTGTTATTTTTATTAGTCGACAACTTCATTTCTTATTCTCGGATGTTTAATTTATTAATTCCATCATTAACTTTTATTTTTTTTTCTACACTATCAGTACCCCTAACGCACGAGCGTATTGAATGTGTTAAAAAATCGAAAGCATTATAATTAACGAATTGGTTACAGTTGCTTTTGTAATGAAAGAGAAGTTAGCTAATATGGCTACGGGCCGCGATATACGTCATATGCAATGCAACGACTCGCGCATGAAATGAACATGAAAGCTTAAATGCTTATCACAGGCCTTACCTCTCAAACGGCAGGATTCATTTTCTCTCGCAATTTCCTACAATTTCCGGGCAGCTTTTGGTACATTGATGAGTTGGAAACTTATTTTCATGTAAATCTACGATGTGTTTCTCTAATCCCTTCCGACTGATCCCAGCGGAGTTTGTATATTATTTGCTTATTCAAATCTTGGTTTTGTAAACTTGTAACGTCCATCCATATAATTTTGCTATCTCAAGTTCATGCACAAGATCAATGTCCTGTCTCGCAGGTATTGACTGCGGTTACGCAACCTGCCAGTAGGTTGGGCGACCTGACGCGCGCGCTTTTGACTTCTCGTGACTACAGCAAAAATGTTTCAGAGTCAATATTGTTTGCATTCAATTATATTATATTTATACACTTCGTTTGCTTTGGAATGCTAAAAAAATTATAACATAATATTCGAAATTAGTAAACAATCCACTAACTAATTACCGCCCGAAACCACAAATAAGCTACATTGTCGTAGAAAATAATGTTATTTAATTAGTTTTTACAATCCTAAGAATGTTCTTTTATCACACCTGTCTAAATCTGACTTCACTATAATTTCCGTTTTATTATTTTATACATTACTAGATGAACAGCCTACGGTTTCGCCCGGTCTCTATATTTTCCTCACATTTAAAACCTTTCCTGGTCTACTGCGAACATTTCAAAACCATCTCGAGTTTTAGCGAGACTAACGCCGGCATTTGATTTTTATGTATAAGATGAATATACTTAAATAACTAAGCATATAACGAAATACACCTTGGAAATAGTTGATTAGTGATATAACCTTATAGGCTGTGCAATCGGTTGTCACCGGTCATGGAGGAATCACCTTGAGGTGTTTGTGAATCGTAGACGGCACGCTCGCTCACCGGTGCACGGAGTCACGGAGCCGACACCGGTGTGACGACGCCAGGTCGAGAATAGCATGCGGTCTATTTGGGACTCTCTGTTTGTTTGCCAGAGAAATGTGTCATTGTTAACTAATTTAAGTAACATCCACTGCCAGCTATTACGACATTGTGATGAGCTGTATATCTCCGTGAGATCATTTAATCACTCCATAGTAGAAATACACAGGTATCTATTTACGTCTTATTGTTTATTTTTAACTAAACAATTTGCAACATTCCACATGACTGTAGGACAAGACACACGTACCGGCCTTGAAAATTACGAGCGGTTTGATTCATGGACCCTAGGAACGGTAAATTGATGTTTCTTCGTTTTATTGTGTTTTCGTTAGTTGCTTCACAACGACGTTCTTTTGTGTAAAATCCAAATTTTCCAACTCTCAAAAGCATCTTTATTTTCCCTTTGCTGTGTGTTTGTTGCTATATTATTAACACAAACAACCCTATTCTTGTTTTTATTAATATTTCCTTACATTTCCTTTATTTAAATAAGCAATTTGTATGCATAGAACGTCACTAACCATAACGAACCTGTTAATGAAACTCTTTAATTTTTTAGTGCGGGTGGGTGTTGTTGATAATTTATTAATTAATATGAGCACCAGTAGCGTTGTCATTCCGATAGCAGTGACATTATCGCTGGAGAGTTGCGTCAACATCAGAATGTAACATGGTATCGTTTAGCTGGTTAATTAATTGGTGTGACCAGGAGTCGGGACGGGGAGGTCGTCGCGAGCTCGTTATGGAAATAATGAGCGCGACCGCGGCCGCAGCGGCACAACTTGCACCGACCCCTTCATTGTTATCCACGATTTCTGATATTTTACGACTTTAATCAACTTTTCTCGAGACTGCTTTTTAAACGACTAGCTAAATTTCAACGTAAAAAAATTCAATGTTCTATTGTAAACAAATTATGGTCCTCTCTGACTATCGTATCTAATTATAAACTTAGTTTATTGAACTTCTAACGACAGACATTAATTATTAATTTACTATGCATATAAAGTTGTGCTGTGATTTAAAGATTTATTTCCATAAAATCGTAAGGATCACTTGGACAAGTCAATAAATAAATATACATATGATTAATAATATGATCAAGTATAAAATATGAAATATACATATATTTAAAGTTATTTTAATTGTATAGGGTATTAAACTCTGAAATATACAATTCACAACCCTTCCTTTTATTTTCACTGTCTGGGCAAATGAGACGTAAAATACGTCCAGGAGGGCGCGTCGTGGCGTCGCATAGACAAGAGCTTATTAAGCTTGGTTTATAGAAACCGCTAACTTGTAGACACAGAGATATCTGGAGTGTAGTTTGTAACAAATATGATCTTCTAACAAGACCTTCTGCTCGCAGGTATAAGATATATTGAGTAGCGGCTTACTTAGGATATTACTCTGCAAATTTTCAATTAAATAACTCCATAAAACGTCTTAGCTGTGTTTAAGTGGTAGTTCGACATAAAATAAAGCATTTCCGTTCGGCACGCAGGTTTATTGGGGTCGTGTGATTGAGGTAACTGAGAAGACGTGTCACTTGATTTAATTAAGAGCCGCTTTACCGCCCGTTCCTGCGACCTAACGCTCCATGTGCCACCCCGGCTAATTTCGAACAAAGTCATTCCGTCAGAGATTTATTTCATTCTTGAACGTGTCTAGCTTGTCTCTACAATATAACAAGCGTTTTACTTCTTCATACTCGTAGCTGGAGAAGGACGTGTAACCATATTTTATTGTCTCTGAAGGGAAAAGGTTAATAGCAGAATCAGTGCGATGAAATCTCAAATCCGCTAGTGATTGCGTCGTTTAGTTGGAATAGTTCTCATATTTCATTGCTGAAGCTGCGGCTTGCAATCTTACAAATTGATTCCATTTGTTATCCAAAACGATGTTTAGTTTTTCTTGCTTTTCTTTCTGAACTTGTTGCTGGATTGTGGTAACTGTTGACCGATTGCACTTTAATTAAGAAAATCTTAAACTAGGAAATGTTTTATCAACAACAACCATCGTAAAGGTATAATAATAATAGGAACTCGATGCGTCACGCGGTAGATATCTCAAGGCATTATTTAACTTTCTGCTTTATAATTCCACAATTACCAAATTAAAATCTTACAGTGGATGAATCTCATGCATAAACATAATTTTTTAAGTGATAAGTCTTATTTTACATAATTTCTCAGGAAATTTCTCTTAGGGAAATTTTTTTGGGGTATAATTAGCTTGAAATTTAGAAAAAGGCTCAAGTTTTTTCTGTACTAATGCGCAACTCGTGTAGGCCGTCATCACGCGTCGTCGCGGGAGAAGTTACTTAATAATTCATCGCTTCTTAACTTAGATTGCATTAGGCTCTTAACGTAAAATAGTTAAATATTAATACATTATTCTTTCGTTCGATTACATTTTATTTGTTTCAATATATTAATGTCATAAATAAATAGTTTCATCTCAACATAACTTCTCTTCTAAAAACACTTTTCTTCTAGCTTAAGATTATTTTTATATGTACATACATATAAATCCTATAAAATTTAATCACCTAAGTGTAAGAAGAAAACGATTTAAAAATGAATAAATCACTAAAATGCCTTCCTCGTGAATGTGATGCACATATACACCACAATCGGCAATTACATGGTGGCCAAAAAGCATCCACGCGATGTTGATTGTGACATTGTCTGTGGCGCGGGAGGCGCGGGGGCGCCGCGCCGCGCTGCGCCATCGCCCTCACCACCCGTATTTGTGATGCAAATCGCTGCACTCGCTCTGCGCGCCTTACCTGCTGCGACCACAAAAATTATCGCAAAAAATATTTATTTAATCCACTATTCACTCTCCCATCAACATAATTTAACCTTTCATTGAAATCAAAACTTTAGAAATAATAAATCTGATCTCGCTGTGTTTACGTTCATTCGACGGGACGCTATTAACCGTATATTCTATTCCCGAGTAAATTGACACCCGTTACCCGCTGCCGAGGCGATAGTAGGTAGTTGCTGGAATTCAATAGCTAACTGAACTATCTGCAAGAAGTCCGTGTGAAGTTTCGTGAGAATCCAAAGCAACTCTGCAATCGACTTAACGTTATCATATTTCAAACGATTTCGCAAAACGAATAAATAAGAACGAAGGCAAGAAGCGTGCGGTGAAACCGACTCAAAGCGTGGGTATTAGAAACGCTCCGGTTACCACGCTCCGACTTGCTGCCGCTCGCGCCACGCCGCGCTGTTCTGATCTACACCCCAATCATTTGATGTTGATATCAAATTCATCATCTGTTGGCAAAGGACTAATCATCTACTACTAACATATGTTTGTTCAATATTTTGCAAACTCAATTTACGTGTTTTGTGATAGTTGAGGTGGCAGCGGATAATACGGTCACAATCAGGGACGGCTGCCGGCTTGACCGCCTTCCGCTAACGGTACCCATTCCGAAGTGTTTCTTCGTGTGGCACACTTTGTGCGTACATTCACCTCGCCATCTCAATGTCTACGCGTTAGGAACTGCCATTATAAAGCCAAAATCTTTGCCTAACTGTAAATTGGTCTCAGGTTTGATAAACTTGTTCTGCTATGGTGACTCATCACCAGCTAGAACACAGCACACTATAAAAATGTATTATATTGCCATAAGAAAATAAACATGATTAAAAGGACAACTATATACAACACAACAACCCCATGCAGTCAGTTCTGTAAGCGCTACATTTACCCGCAGTAAAATGTAAATCTTAATGCACCATACTGCATTATTTTCATACTTACATTACTACGTAGATTATTTGGACACATCTAGATACAATAAATAGAAAACATTAAATTACTTAAGAAGCTGACAAAACTCAGTGAAATCAATGTATTCGGAACAAAATACCGTTAAAGGTTGTTCAACTGTTCGCGGTTGTTAAATAAATTCTGTTTTTACATAAATGTTCTTTTTTTTATGTTCAATAAAGTTAGTTGAATAATTACTTTCTAATAGCGTAACAGCTATTATTTATTTTATAAGATACCTGCTAGCTGATTCCTCGCGGCTTCGCCTGCTTTATTTTATCATATTTCTCATCTTTCAACCTTACCTGGGATTTTACATAGATAGATAGAGATCATTTATTGTCATACAAGAAAACACTTGAAACAAATACATTCTTATATACTATTTCAGTGTACAAGTATGACTCGTCAAATTTTTTTACAATTATACCAGGTAATTTCTATTAAATGAATATAAATATTATTAAATTATTATTAAAATAATAATAATATTTACATACATAATATATTATTATTCTAATAAATAGTTTATGTTACTTTATAAAAGTGTGATTTATAATTAAAATAACATTCTTTGAATTATAATATGCAACTACTTATTGTCTGTTGTTAAAAAAATATTCCTGGTTGTTCCTATTATATTAAAAATTGCACTCCTAATTATTTGTGTTAATTATTACAATGTGATTTATAAGAATAAAAAAACTCTCTTCTTTTCTTTTTATTGGATATTTTTTAATATCTAAAAAAGCTCTGCCGATAGCATGCAATTTTTAATGTAATAGGAACAATCAAGAACATTTTTTAACAACAGACAATAAGTAGTTACATATTATAATTTAAAGAATGTTATTTAAATTATAAATCACACTTTTATAAAGTAACATAAACTATTTATTAGAATAATAACAAGTTATATCCAACAGGGATTGTCTGGACCTAGTTCTAGCCGGAGTGATATCGGATAGACCTAGTTTTATCCAACAGGGAATGGCTGGACCTAGTTGTAGCCGGCATGATGAAGGCTAGACCTAGTTTTACCCGAAAACAATCGGCTAATACTAGGTTTAACCAACAGCCAGTGGCTACACCTAGTTTTAGCCGGTTAGCTAGGTGTAGCCGCACTTCGGGTATTAGCCGTAACATAGATATTCACATACAAAGGCCTATCGTAGAAGATGACTTGTATTATAAATCGGAACTTGTTAATTGAATATTGTGAACGCCTAGATGTTAATTATATTATTATTATACTAGCTTTCCGCCCGTGGATTAACCTTGGTAAGATACATTTTCTCGCAGTAAAAAGGAGCCTTATGACCTTTCACGGCATTCAAACAAAAATTCTTTAAAATCAGTTCAGTAGATTTGGCGTGAAAGCGTTCGACACAGACAGATGGATTATACAACGGCCTTAAAGCCGGTTCCCGTGGTTCTTTTGGTGTTTTATCTTTCTCAATTCAAATTTTGAATAGAAAAATAAGACATCGTATAAGCCGCGCACTTAAAGAATTGATTTATAAATGGCGTCCGCTCGCATGCGTTCTCGCTCACTCTCTATCGCTGTCTATACTTTTATCCTTGTTTTGCCAATCGTACCATACGTACCCGCCGCCATTTTCAAATCAATTTTCTATCTGCGCGGGTTATAATAAAATAGTAAAAGTATTTCTGCTAAACATAGAGGAAATACACACATTAAGGTATGGTTTTAATAAAACAATAAAATATCTTATTAATACTTTCACCAACTTTCTTTCGACATGAGCATGATTTAACCACAATGTTTATATTTACAGCTAAACTTTGTTTTATGTGTGTGGCAATTGGCAAATCAATATACGATTAAAATATTAGCCTTATTCGTACGTAATATGTCCTAAATGCCTTCATTGTGATAATCATCTTTGAATAAGGTTTTAACAAATACCTAACGATCTCATTATAAGTTTACAAAATGATGAAACAAAGAATTAAGGAAGCTATTTCGCTATCCCTCTACTACGTCAAGCAGCATAATTGAATTGACTTTGCTTGTTCTCCTTTCATTTATTTTCATAAAACGAAGTTTAAATTTTAATATCTAAAGAAAATGATTTTCGCCATAATAGTCCACCTCAACTTTCACGTTTAACTTTCTTATTTTATGCATGCGCAGCACATGTTAATTAATGGTATCCAAAGGCGGAGGAGATGAGATCTAAATCTAGTCAGCAGCAGTAAAAGCCCCGGAGGTCGTTGCGTTAAGGGTCCTGTTAGCGGGAAATTGGAGCGAAGGTGCGATCCAGGGTGGGTCTAACGTGCCACTTCATTAAGCGGCCTCGTTACTCGCCGCGTCTTCAGCCAGCCTACCGCGGTCCATCTGTGTTGCTCTCATATTTTGTCTACATTTCGTAACATGGAATTATAAAAGTATAGTACACAAACCCCTACAGAAGCCAGTTTTCAAGTCGCACAAACAATTTTCACCTTACAAGCCTTAAGATAACCCAATTCTAAAAGGCGTTACCACAGTATTTTAGCAGTAAATTGCCCAAAATTAAAGCATATAAATATGAATTATCGGCTTGGAACATTATTCGTACCGTTTAAATCCAACTCCCGTTTTCTTGCGTGCTTATGATTACATTCTGTGTAATATATTCACATTTTCACAACCTTCGCATCCTAATATTTCGTTTCCTGCTTTGTTTAATGTGTTACATTGCGCTACGCCTATTATACTTCTTCAATAATAAGTTCTTATGTTGTAAAACTGGTACCTAACCTTTATTATTCTATACTGAATACTATTTATTATTATAAACTTATAGACCAAGAGCCTGTGATGGCCAGACCTTCCTTTAATTCACAAGCGTGAAAATTCTTTCATGTGTATGTCTAACATAGGTAAGAATAACCCCCAAACATGAAACCTGGATCGCGGTTCCTTTGGGAGATAACAACCTTTTACCTGTTATCTCCCAAAGGAACCACGATCCAGGTTTCATGTTTGGGGGTTATTCTTACCTATGTTAGACATACACATGAAAGAATTTTCACGCTTGTGAATTAAAGGAAGGTCTGGCCATCACGGGCTCTTAGGTTATTACGTTAATAAACTTAAACAAAGTTATAGTGACCGTGACCATAGAGAAATAACTTGTTTTCGTTAAAAACATATACAAAA
Source organism: Chloroclystis v-ata (assembly GCA_963691955.1). Lineage (NCBI taxonomy): Eukaryota > Metazoa > Arthropoda > Insecta > Lepidoptera > Geometridae > Chloroclystis > Chloroclystis v-ata. The sequence goes on from OY829905.1 coordinate 14,461,163, forward strand.
ACAATTGATCAATCTGTGTCCTACCACCTGACTGTATGTACTCTATGTACTTACTATACATTGATTTACAGACAATAAAATGATTATTACAAATTATTACAAATTGCTATTAAACTGATATAATTTGCATAAATGTAAGAATAAATAATGCTTTCTCCGCATTTTCCCCTATCTTCGTCTTCAGTAAATCTTGTTCACGAAACCGCAACTTCAAATAAACCGTTAGGTTATTCGAGCAAACCATGCATACAGATGACATATAATCAAAACATGTAGAGTGTCGAGTAAGCACTACGCTCGACCGCTTGACCAACTTACTAAACCAAAGGCGCATTTCTAACAATGATTAGGGCCATTACCATTCCAAACATAGAAAAGGTAGACATTGCACATTCAAAATTAGGATTTGACTTCTATTGTGAAACTTCTCGATGGCCTCAATGTGTCTTGCCGTTACGGTTGTCGGGTCCTTTGATATCTGTATTCTTACAACAATCTGGTTATATCATGTTACGTCTTCCTGAATTTTTTTTGGTACAGATTTATGAAATTATTACGGTGGACACTTACAATTAACAAAATAAGTTGTTGGAACACATACGTTAACTAATTAAACATTTTCCTATGGAAAATATTGTTTATCGCGGAAAGATACATCGGCTTTACTAGCCGCTGACGGCTTTCCTTGCGTTTTTTTACGTTATCTACATATCTACCAATATGTATAAAAATCAATGGCACTTTTCGTTAAATAAATTAATAACTCAAGAACGGCTGGGCCGATTTAGGTGCTTTTAATTTTAAAATAGTAGTAGTCCAGGGTAGGGTCAAACGTGAGAAATCGTGGAAATAAAGCGGCCGAAGCCGCGGGCAATTTTTTAAATAATTTGCCTAATAATAGCCTTCCTGGATAAATGTACTATCCAACACTAAAATAACTGTTCAACCCGGACCATCAGTTCCTGAGATTAGCGCGTTCAAACAAACAATCAATCAAACAATATCTACAAAACTCCTTTCAAATATTAATAAGGATTTATATTTCTTAGTAGAATAGAATAGAATAGAATAGAAAAAACATTTAATTCGAAACACAGACAACACAATAAAAAGAAAACAAAATACAATTATAGGCCTTAATTAATATTTTTAAGAAACATGCAATAAAAATAATTAATAAAATAATTATGAAGATTATTAAGAAGATAATTAGGTCACAACTTAGCCCATATGACTCTGCGTCGAATAAGGCGTTGGCTCAGCATGTGCTCAGCGGTGGCCGCTCAGCGCTGTTTTTCAGCCAAAAACCTAGGCTGTTGACGTTACGGACGTCAAGCAGGTTAACACAACAAACCTGACTATATTTCTATAATACATACACATAAAAAAAATCTTTATTTATAACATTTTTACATTAATGCACAAATGGTACATTTTGAAACGATGACACTACCGAAGCTTTACAAACTGTGTGGTAGTGTCAACGCCCAACTCCTTGGTTACTGGATAATAAAGATTACACTATAAATTTTCGCATTATCTACTAATATTGATATTATATAAAAACAAAAAAGATACATATATACTATTTAACTGGCTATTACATATCCACAAGAAGCATAATAAGTTTTGTGTAAGAGTGAATGTCGTCTCCTGAGGCACCAGTCTCTTGAGAGTCTGGGCAACAGGAAACCTTGCTTATGCGTGGGAGTGTGTGTATGTGTGTATGTGTATGAGTGTGAATGAATACATACACATAAAATAAATAGATAAACAGTATATGGTATGAGTGTAAAGTATGTATTTATAAGTATAATATGAATATAAATAATTAGATATTTTATATATTAATTAAAAATTAGAACAGTTACTTAATCATATTTTATAAACTACTAGCTTTCCGCCCGCGGCTTCGCCCGCATTATATTAGAGTAAAAAGTACCCTATGTCCTTCTCCTGGCTCCAAACTACCCCCCTGCCAACTTTCAGGCAAATCCGTTCAGCCGTTCTCGAGTTATAAGTTCAGGCACTAACACGACTTTCTTTTATATATATAGATTTAGTATTAGTTATTGAAATATTATATCATAAAATTGACCTGGACCAATAACAAAATAAATTAACCCATATTGTTTTAAGATTTTATATAATTATTATAAATATTTATATAAATTTATTTATTTATATCATCATAATTTAAATACAATTTAGAATGATTGAAGCATATATAAGGTTAGTTAATTATTGCACTAGATAATAGAGCTATTTATATGTATATTACCTATTTTTATCTGTTCCTCAGTGAGAAACGCCTTTAGTTTCTTTTTAAAATTAAACTTATTTTTAAGGATTCTGATAGGCGGTGGAATATTATTCCAGCATTTGGTGGCTGCAAATCTGAAGCTACCACGAAATGCTGCAGATCGATTATACGGGGTTGCTAGCTGCTTAGAACAATATCTCCCGCCATAACGCTTGCACGCAAACCAGGTTAGCTTTTCGTACAGATATTTCGGCTTGTGCTGGTTTATGACACCGAAAAGAAGATATGCCAAGTGAAGCTTTCTTCTCGATTTCATTTTGAGAATGTAATGCTTATTTAGAAAAGGCGTCAAATGACTTCGTGGAGGAACATTAAAACAAAATCTGGCACAAGCATTTTGCACCCGCTGGATTAGACACTGTGTGCGTGCAAGCAATCTTGGACCATATACTGTATCAGCATGATTTAGTTTTGACAGTACAAGTGTTTCTACTAACAGTATACGAAGATTTTCATTTTAAGAAGAAGAGGTAAGGACGAATTTTGTAAAGAATTTACAAAATTCTTGATTCAAAATTCAAATTTAAAGAATTTTCAAAATTAGTCTTGATCTTTCGATCGTTATGGCACGATAATTAGGTATTGAAACTCCTATTAACCATTTTAGGAGTTTAAAATATGTGTGAAAAATACAAGCATCATTGAAAACAAATGTCACTAGGCTCTATATTTCGACTTAAGTCGATCTCGGCCCGGCTATGTAAGCTACGTGTCCGGCTCAGGAAAGGAATACGTTAACGGGTTTAAGTTATCCCTATAAGTCCGCCTGGATATTTCATGCCTCATTATTATTCTGCGAAACTCGTATTATAATAGCAGTTATTCACATTTACATTTCACTACTACAAGTGACGAACCCTTGCTTGGTAAAAATGTACATTTGAAAGTATCTAGGTATCGGAACAGACACGGAATGGGGTAGTAGCGAGGGTGCGACAGCTAGGTGCGGCTGCGGACGTCGGCGATGTGGCGATGATGGTGTTTTTACGACGGGGTGCGCCGCCGAGTCGCAGGCGCGCCCGCTAATTTTGATAAAAGCTTCGTCGGCCGCACCCGCTCGCCGCCGTCACCACTGCGACCAATAAAATACCACTCGATATTATATCGGACTCACCCTGAGAAACATCGCACTGCGAATGTTATTTAGCTGTTATTTATTTATTTAGCTGCAAGGTGCATATTACAGCCAAATTTTACCAGTCGTTACTGTGATACATTACCTATATGTTAGCGACTGTTTTCCTTATACTTTTAATTATACAATACAGGGGTTATTGATTCATTTAATAATGTATTGTATTTATTGACTTGTCCAAGTGATCTTTAGGATTTTATGGAAATAAATGACATAATTTTTTTTTTCTTGTAGAGTTATTTTATGACACGTTAGTTAGATGATACAATGATCGTGCGATCGTTACAATTGGCCCTAGTACTAAACATTTTACAACAGCTAAAATTTGTGGCTTATTGCTATCGTTTCCACTTTATTTTGGACTTTCCTTTGCTGAATTTTCATATTTATATTTGACTAGCAGTGCCCGCGACTTTTGCCGCGTCAACAATAGTGTTTTGGGGTTTGATTAATTTCTGGAATTGTTCGTTAAATACTAAAATTAATATAGTGATGAGATACCTATCTCGTTATTCTCTAAAATCAAACCCTTAATATAATTAAATACACAAAAGTAACCAGAAAAATAAATCCGGCAATTTTTAATAAATAAATATCGCTGGACAATTTACACAGCAATATCTAGGCCCCGTGGTAAGCTCGAAGCTTGTGTTACGGGCACTAGATAATCACACTAGATTACTTAGGTACCTACACATAAGATGCCAGAATATGATGTTATTTTGGTTGGTGTAACTATGCATAATAGCTGAAACACGGTGTAAACATGTTCTTCAATAATAATTTTAGAACAAAATTCATTATTATATTATAAAATCCGAAATTATAAGTCGGTTTGTTAGTTCGACTTTCTCTTCGATCTTGCGCTATTAGAAACCTAATAAAGCTAGTAAAACCTAATCAAAATATAATTGTAAGTGATGATTTTCAGTTCGTAATTAGATCATTTAAATAATAATTGTTTACAACAACTATATTTTATTATATCTGTTAAAATGCTACCGTTGGCCGGGATTGGTTTGAGGATAAACAATTCGTCCCCTAAATGGGTTAAAATAGGGTTTTCGTTAAATATCTACAACATGATGGCTTGCATTATAGGTACTTTAAGACAATAAGTGAACAACTCTTATTCTGTAACGAAATTATATCGACGCTTTATTAGAACTGAAAAAGTTAGTAGATTTTCGGGTAGGGCGTGGGTGACTGTGGGCGTGTCCATGCTCCGCCCAGCGGGGACCACGCCTTCGCCCTTTTCGTCCTCTGCTATAAATGTCTAGGAATGTTTTTGTATACAATAAAATTAAGAAATATTGATTGACTAACCAAAGCAAAATAACAGCATAATGATGATTACAAAAATTTATAGAAGTAGAGATAAGTAAATCAAACCTACGTAAACAAATTCAGGACCTACCGTAAAACACTCCAACATTGCCCACATTTTTCGAATAATTACAATTTTTGTTATTTTTTTGTATGGGGACACAAGTATTTTCTATTCGCATCTGCAACTATAGGATATTTTGCATGTATTATTTTATTAGATTTTGTTATTCGTCAATATTAAATCAAGTATTTTATTATTTTTAAAGGCGGGCAATGTTATCTCGATTTATTGCCAACATTGCCCACGTTGATTTTTGACGCAAATATCTCCTCTCCGGCCTCTAATCAGCTGACAGCAAAACCTGTAGAAGAATTATGACCAAAACTGGCCATTACTTTTAAACTAAAACGAATCCATGACAGGTTTCCTACCAAAATTCATGTTAGGCTAGTTGGGCAAAATTACCCTGACCTTGTTAGCATTTTCCATACAATTCGCTTTTCGCCTTTAGTAAAGTGATAGGGTTGGTACATCTCAGTAAACTGTTCTTGACTTTTTATTTCTTTTTATGTTAATTAAAAAAACAAGATTATCTTCTATTGAATTATTTAAAAAACTTTCAAGTAACATGTTTGATTCAACAGATTCACATGCAAGTATTAACATTTATTCCGTGTTATTTTTAATACATTCTGGTTCCAATCTTTCGTCTTGACTTTCTTTGACGAATTCGAGATTTGTTCTTGCTTTTAAGAAATAATAAAAATAAATTATCTAAATAATCAAGATAATAATAATTAGCAAAAAAAAAAAAAACTCGGATGTGTCAACCCTAAGCTTATTTTGACTGCGGGCAATGTTGTCAATAGTAGATCGCAAAAATACTAGATAACTTTGCCCACCTTTATAACTTTAGTTATACAAGAGCTGCATCAGTGACAATAACGGTATAATAATTAGGGATGCATCCGATACCGATACCGATACCGATATATCGGCGATATTCGAAGTTTGCCGATATATCGGCATCGGCGATATTTTTATGGCCGATTCAACGATACTTTTCAAGAGATACCTAAGGTCTCCTAATATATCGAGAGGCTCAGATCCGTTCGTTTTCTGGAAGCAATGACGTCTTATAAGACGTCATTGGGTATACCCAAACTTGAAAAAAATGGCGCAGAAGTAGGTACTTACTATAGTTTCCAAATGAGTTCTGTCTGTCGCATCTGAGAGACTATTTTCTACCGCAGGTCTTATTCAAACAGGTTTGATTTGAAATCGCCTTTCTCCGCAAAACTTAAGAATACTTTGTTTTTTAAACAAAAATCTCATCAATGTTAATTCTTATTACTAAAACTAGCGACTAGGTACTTAATCTCAACCTGTCTATAGTTTTAAATAGTGTTATTTAGTCTGTTCTGTTATATTTTGTTCTATTTATTATATTCATAAAAAAATAACCTGACTATTGTTATATTTATTTTACCTTCATTTTTGAATTTAATAAGCGTATCGGTATCGGCATCGGTATCGCCGATATTTTTAAGAGAGTATCGGTATCGGTATCGTATCGGCAAATAGGTGTATCGGGGCATCCCTAATAATAATACCTTAAGTTTTTTGTACAACATAATATAAATTAAACTCATCTGTGTTTTCTTCATCACGCACAATCCACTTTTGAATTTTCACCAAAATTTGCCCGCAAAAATACACTCTGTCTTTGACGAGTTCCAACAAGTTACTGAGTGACGTTAGCGTTACATCCAATAGACAGTGGTGCTAAACACAAAACCTATTTTCTACCAAAGTCAATAAATGTTACCATAGTATTCAGATATTTTTGCTATTAAAAGTTTTGCTTAAAAATTGGTCTTCGGGCAAAATTACCCTCGGTGGCAATGTTGGAGTGTTTTACGGTACGTAAATATCATACATACATAAATAAACAAGTATATTTTAAACAGAGAAGCACTCGTTCATAGTGAACGATTTCCTATACTCGGTCATACATAACTTACCTACCTAATACTTACGCTGAAGATTTTGTACCCTCAAAAAATGAAAGAAATAAGTAGCTCCATTAGAAATTGATTACATTTACGGAAAAGCGATGAGCATCGACGAGGCTGGCAGCCCGCGGGGCAGATAAACTTGTTAGAGGCAGATACGTTGGCAAGAGATCGCACGCCTGCACGCCACCGCACCAAGATATCCAACATAATTTAGTTGTGCTCCCTGTTTCGGCAGTGCCCATTCTCCCCAAATTACACTGATACGATTCTCCAGCAATTCAATTTTTACTAAGTAAATATTTCAGCACAATTTGTCGCGAAAACTCGCAACTGTTTATCTAACAAATAATACAGAAGACATTAAACTAAGCTTCCTCCGGCGAGAGCACGTAGCACCTCGCTGCCACCGCTAAAAGCTTCTTGTTGACGCAGCGTTCAATTCAAGAGGCGTAGAGCTAGCTAGGTAGTTGTCCTTGCTTGTAATTGATTGCTTTGTCGCGTAATTTGTTTGCCGACGCCTCGCGACTAAGCGGAGCGCAGTCCTCGCGGGACCCGGTGTCGCTCGTCCTCTGCTCTCGTCATGTCCTCGTAAATAAATAAACACCTTGCTCGCACGCCAGTACATACGGTCGCAAGCAACGCCTCGCTCCGTGAGCCGTGACTCGACATCTACGTCTACCTTAACGTTGATGAATCACACTGCACTACCACTCTATTCATTAATTACATTTAATTACCAAACCAGAAATTATCAGTCTTTTTTATCTTCTCAGCTGTCATATAAAATAATGAAATAAAAGTTGAAACATTTTGGCATAGTGATCATTGTTATTAAAAACTTGTAGGTGGATACAGTCACTTTTCAAAACTATGCCAATTAGTTTATCTTATTTATTTTCTTCTAGACAACTAAACTACCTAATGTAGCTTGTAAAGTTAATTCTTTGTTAGAATCAAATAGCAGTCTCGCTGATCTCGTGCGCTCGTTCCGTCACTAATAACCCTGTAATTGGTATCGAAGCTCGCCGCAGCCGGATTACTGAACGTCTAATTGAATGCGAGCCGCGCCGCCGCCTCCCGGAGACACATTTGTTCCCGGCGCGCACGAGCGCGGTGTAGACTCCATTCCGTTGCGGTCAAGCTGTTCTGTTTTGCGCACGTGTACTAAGCTCGCACGGGCCCGCAGTCTAGTCCGCCTCAATTACGTCGGCTTTACGAATTAAATTATTCCAAAAGCCACGTCTCTCAGAGATCAAACGCTACACCCCACCGTCTCGAGTAATGAAACTGTGCAACCCACCCATCTCGACTTAAAACCGACCCACCCAAACTTTACGATCTAAGATAATAATCATTCGGTGTCATTAGCTAATGAAAAATAAAATAGGCCTTTGAATATACGAGATCTCTTTGTAATTAAAATTACGGTGACGACATGCTGCCAGGCATCTGTTTTAAGTCTTTAATTTAACGTAAAGTTTCAATGTTTATGGAATTGGAGAAGGTCTGAGAGGAGCATGTGTATACATTTCGTATTTCTTTAAATAAAAAAGAAATGGGTCTTTATTTTTCTCTCTGTTACTCTACTATTTTTATTCTAGATACTTATTTGCATGCGTTCACATATCATTCCAGAAAAAGAGGGTTCTGGCAAACTATAAACTTGATAAATATATTAAACATGTCTAGAAAAGTTTCCGTCTTGGAACTAGGTTTAATTAAATTAGTATGAATCAGCCGTGTTACTGCGATAAAGACGGGCGTTACAGTGTGTTTAGAGAGCAGCGCGCACTGTGCTGGACCACAGCCAAATATCTCTTCAACAGGTAGATTGAGTCGCGCTCGTACATCTCTACTGACATCATGCTCTATAGACACACTCAGAAATAAATCACCTCATTCAAAATACTCACAATCACATTGAAAATAATATTATTCCTGGCTTGCGTAACTTTGTTGTCCTAGTCAACGTTGTTCACACACACATGATCTCTTTTCATACTCAAATAAACGTAAATTTTATATTGCTGATGGTTAACAACTGGCCGCAGCAAGCTAAGCCGCCGGCAACATATGCGTCGGACAGCGCGAAGCTTGTTATTAACTTTTTAAACGTTCAGAGTTAATTAGCACGCGCTAGAAGCGCACTCGGGCCTTTGCAAATCCAATAAACGATGCAATCATTTCATTCCAAATTAATTAAACCACGGTATTATTTGTTTATTTACGTAATCACCGCATTGTTTTTACATGTTTTTATTTCGTGTCGTTCAATCGTAAGTTATTTCCCTTGCGCAAAAGGATCTTTTCGATTCGGCAGAGTCTTCAAGATGGCGCTTGTAAAAGTTTAGTGTTCTAATAATGATGTGTTGTTGGTCGTTACAATCGAACGTTTTGTTTCAGCAACTTTTCCGTTCCCAACAAGCGGCGGCGGCGGGCGGGCAGGCGGCCGCGGCGCAGCTTCAGCTGCTGCAACAACAGCAGCAGCAGCAGTTCCAGCTGCAACAGCAGCTGGCTGCGCAGCAGGCGTTCACGCCCGGGCCCTACGTGATCAACGCCGGGCAGGAGGGCGCGCCCTACGTGAGCGCACTGATCGCGGGCGTGCCGCCGTACTACGGCGTGGCGGCGCCGTGGGGCGTGTACGGCGGCCTCGTGGCCGGGCCGCAGCAGCAGGCGCAGCAGCCGCGCCGCCCGCTCACGCCGAGCCAGCCGGAGCAGCAGGTGAACGGGCAGGGCCAGTACGTGATCCCGTACTACGACCCCGGCTCGCTGGTGATGGGCACGCGCAACGGCACGCCGCTGCGGCTCGTGTCGCCGGGCGGCGTGCTGGCGCCGCGCTCCTACCAGCCGCACTCGCAGCCGCACGCCGCGCCGCAGCCGCCGCAGCCGCAGCCGCCCCCGCAGACCATCGCCTCGCAACCCATGCAGACTGGTGAGTACAATCATTCACTCGTACCAATATTGGACGCTTTTAAAAATACTAAGTACATAGGACATTATGAAATCAAAGTGTATAAATTGGTTATGTTGTTAACTTATTCATTGATTTTCTTTGTAAATAAATTAACATATACGGCTCTACGCTCTAGGGTATTTTATTTCAAATTTACTAACCAATAACGCGATTGATAGAGATACAAATGAAAGCTAACTTTAATAATTATTTTTCAATCTAAAATAGACATACTTAGGTACTGATGATAGGTATTGATTGAAATAATATTTTAAATTAATAATTATTGTCTGTATTGTGTATTTTTCTGTAATACATTTGTAGAAATATAGTTTTATGTCGGAAGTAAGATTACGAACTGTAGCTGTACATATTGTGTGTTGCAGTTGTGACTAATCTAAGCAATTTTTGTATGCTGTATATTAGTTATTTTACTCGGAGATTAATCAACGTAGATCTTTTGTAAATAATAACCTGAATTTATTATAATTGCTAAAATTTTGTTCACACTTACATTACTGTAGTTTATCCTGAACAAACGCATAGTGTAATTAGTTTTTCTAATGTTTTTCATAACCATACTGACTGTTAATGGCGCGCTTGCGCTGTCTCATGCATTGATGATTACCATTATATTACAACATATCGATAAAGCTTGGTACACACGGACGCGTTATCTTAAACTAGCCACGCGTTTATGTAACAATGTAAAACAGTTAAATGAGTTCACAAAGCGAATAATTGTGTGAGAAAACAAGTTGTGTGCACCAAGCTTAGCATGCTGACTCAGTCCGTTTATTAATATGTAATAAATCGCAACGGCCGGTTGGCAGCATCTGGTTCTGTACATAGCCTTCTGAGACCTGCCGGCGTCACCTTTGCTTATGGTTTACTTTTAATGGACGCGTGATTCTATTGTTTTAAAGACTTTTCAACAGCTGAATTTTTTCGAATTACCAGAAATTACAAATGTTACGGGACCACCGCACTTTCTTTACACAGTCAAAGTATGCGTTTGTATAATAACACCATTGTCAATATGTCACTCCTGAAAGCACAAGCATACCTAACACATAGGTAACGTCGTGTTCTAAATGTTGTAATGTCGAAACATAAATAAAATTTGTCTGTGTAACAATTATTTGAAATCGCTGAGTATATATAAGTCTGAAAACTGTATTGAAAGTGGCTTACAATACAATTTTTTTCTTAGGTAGTAATTTAATACATTCTACATAATACCAAGATTTAAATAAATTCTCAAAAATAATTCTCATCGTTTTATCTGAAAAATCTCAGCCTCAGAGCTAAATTATTTTCGTGGGTACAATTGCATCAACAAGTAATATTACGCTCTTTTTTCAAAATCTAGGTCTGTTACATAATGGTTTTGAAAATTTTATAATCTTGGCGCTGTTTGAAGTAAAGTCGAATTAATCGAAAGCTTAGTTTCCGTGACTCCATGTAAAAAAAAAAGTAAAATCTATTTCGAGACATAACTGTATTTCGGGAGTCAGTGGCTTCTCCATCTTAGTGTTAATATGTCATGGAAACCAACGTCGGCTGCGTTCCGTCGACGTATGATTTCTAGAATGTAATAGGCCGGCAGGTGTCAGGAGGGTAGGCACTTTCAGGTGTAGCGTGTAAGTAGCGTTGCGGGCCGGCGGTCTTGCAGTCGCGTTGCAGCGCAGAGGTACGGTTGTTGTTGCAGGCGCTGGCGGCGCGCGGCGCGACTCGCTCGAGTTCGGCGGCGGGCTGCAGGACTACGCGCGCAAGTGGGGGCCCTCGCCGCTGTCGCCGCCGCTCGGCGCGCTCGGGCCCGTCGGCCTGCGCCCCGTCTCTGCCGCGCCCGGCGCTGAGACCGCCAAGTACAGGTACACAACCCACCCAGAGCCGACTTACCATTATACATACATGCATACATCTTGATGTATAATGTATATCAAGCAATTCGTTACATACATATTTGAATAAAATAGTTTCATTGTGACTAAATAGGAATTTCCATGTGTATAATACAACATGGATAGTCTTGATTGCCTAGTAAAAAACAAACTAGACGGCAAATATAAGGAAAAATTTGTACCACTCGGAAAGATTAATAAGTAGCTTTATGCCGCACAGTCTCAGTTTGAAATATTGTAAATCGTATTTTAACTTCTTTATTGACGTTTAGTGGCCTAAAACCTAATCCTTCATAGCAATATGCCCAGCAAATTTTTCAAACTAAAACTTTTCAATCAGCGAAGACTGATAATATTTTAAACTACTTAATCTCTAAACTGACCAATTAAACTTGTAAAAAACATAAACATAATAACATTTATTAAAACTAGTTGAATTTCACACAAACAATGAAATTCGCACATCGCAGTGAATGAACTTGGGCATGCGTCTTGAGGTATTACGTATCAGTCATGGCCGGCGCGACACCAATTTGTTTGATGTGATAATGCATCGCGTAACGTGCGCGTGCGTCAGACAAACTGTCTGCTGTCATCACCCTCCTTACTACTTGCCAAAATGAATGAGACTTTGATCACTTATTGTATAAAAATTATAACATGGCACAGTTCCAGTTCATGAAAAACAAAACCAGATTTTCGCTATCTAAACAACCACTCGGAAATTAATGATATGGCCGGTTTACATACGTTTTCAACTACACAGTTTGTCTTACTAAATTAAATTGAAACCAAAAATACTATTACACTTACATCCCACATTCACAAAACAGAACTCGTGTGGAACGTAATTCATGATGTACACAATCAATTTACAAGGCTTAGATTTTTCTTCACCAACTTTATTGATCAATTCAATTACACGACGGTTTAATGTTAGCTAAGGCTTTTAGATCGCACAGCTGATTGTGTCTACGTTTTGTTATGTTTGAATTCACAAAAAACGCTAATTACTATGTTTATACTGTAAATAAATTGCGTATTTTGGATATTTGACATTGCTCTTGTACAGTTGTAAGATTACGCGAGCATGCTCATCTCAGCCACTTGAGGACGTGTTGGAATGTAAGTGCGTTTTGTTGAATAGCGTGTATGTTTGTCTTTCAGAGCTGTCAGCAGTTTAGCGCAGGGGCTCTCCTCCAATGGAATGTTCGGTTCGTCATCCTCGTTGTTGAGCAAACTGAGCGGAGTCGGAACCATATCAGGTACGGCATACGGCGGCGCACTCTTGTCTTTATTCAACCCACCAACCAAACACTGCACCTCCTGTATATATTTTGTACATAATATAATATTACTAACACTAACTGTTTAAATGTATTTCACAATGGTATATTTTTATTATTAATAGTGCATTTGTGTCGTTAATTAATTATTATATGCAAGGTTTAGACCTTATTATCTTTCAGTTTTAAAGTTTGAAAGTACCTTCTGACGCTCGCATTTGAAGGTTAATAAGCTCTCGTGGATTTTTATTTATAATAGGTCTTTATATGCGGATGAAGTAATTCTATACCTTTGCGCATACTATACGATAGCCTTTTGTGATGTGCCGGAAAATAATATCTTCGAATGCTAGAATACAATATAACGTTGTTAGGTATGTATACGTAATATAATAACATGTTATTTTGCACAACGAGACCAACTCAGCTATAATTATTGAGATTTTATTAGGTCTTATTAATCTATTTACTGTTAGTTCTTAGTGCAATTATGCGACTATTAATGGTGGTAACTGAGAGGTATCTTGCTGTCATAATGCTGTGTCGCTGTATTTTTTCCTAATATATTTTGACAACGCCATCTAATTATTGATAAACTTATTATGAGCCCATCTGAGTAAAATTTAATAATTACATATTTTATTTATTTGAGATTTCGTTCTATTTCTATTCTATATTAGAATAACCTTGAATCGCAGGCGTGGTTTATTACGCAGTAAGGATCATCTACAGTCAGAACTAAAGCTGAAGATATATCTATATCTACGTAGTATGATAAATCCTACTTATCACTTGTTTATTTATATATTTATTTTTGAAAACTAACAGATTTTAATTATTTTAATACAAAAAAAACATGAGCCTAGAATAGGATTTTACGTGTAGCAGCAAATACATTACGTGTTGTAATACATGATATGAAATTATGAACCTATCACGTGAATTAGCAACACATACCGTATGTTCAGGTAGATTTCTACTTGGTTAGGTATTACAGTGATCGAAAGGAAAGGCGGAAAGGAGATGTGATGCAAAGCTGAATTGGCAATCTGTTCCTCCCCCAGAGCTGGTGGCGGGCGGCGCGGCGTGCGCGGGCGGCGCGGGCGCGCTGGGCGACAAGCCGGCGGCCGGCCGCAGCCGCCTGCTCGAGGACTTCCGCAACAACCGCTTCCCCAACCTGCAGCTGAGGGACCTCGCCAACCACATAGTCGAGTTCTCGCAGGACCAGCACGGCTCCAGGTCTGACACTCACAACTTAACACGTTCTATGTATTATGACCCATCGGGTCATTTAGAAGTTCTGATCGTACGTGCATGACACACATAGGGGGCATGGGTCTCCAAACAAAGCCATCCAAAAAAAAACATTTGCACGTAGGGGTCGAATTCATAATATTGGCTGCACAAGGAACGTGTTTTAAATAATGCCTTGTTCACTGGTCGCTTTACACTTTTTTCAATTCCTGAACGACATAAGACTTTGTAAGGAACATCAATGGATGTCAATAAAATGCATTGTTTGCTGTTAGTTGGGAGGACGCTCGAGTTTAATTTCGAAGGTCGTGGATTTAATGCAGGCACCTCTAGATTTTTCATTTTCATATCAACTTGCACAAAAGATTTTACAATTTAGCGCTACCAATTAACGTAGCTTACTTCAAAGATAATTTTAATTGACGGAAGAAACTATAATTTCTAATCACGTTTATACTTATATTGCTTGTATTTCTTTCAGATTTATTCAACAAAAATTAGAAAGAGCAACTGTACAAGAAAAACAAATGGTATTCAATGAAATTATCGGAGCAGCGTATAGTCTAATGACAGATGTATTTGGAAATTATGTGATACAGAAATTTTTCGAATTTGGCACACCAGAACAGAAAACAACGTTAGCGCAAAAGGTATGTAATCAACTCTGCATTATACACATACCATAATTATATTGTACTATCTGACCCGCCCGCGGCATCGCTCATTTTATTCCCATGTTTTCTCACCTTTTAAACCTTCCCTAGGCTACAACGACTAATTTAAAACTCGAAAAACCTAAATCAACTCAACCGTTCTTGAGTTATAAAGTAATAATGAAAAGTGACAATTTTTATATATGCATAAGGATTATTCTAGATCATATTAATTGGCATAACACTATTTCATTCAACTTAGCCATAGAATAAATATTCATATTCATATGAATATCTGGCACTACACCCTACATTTGATTGATATCATACAGCGGGTTCATTTGCGATCTGTTGTGATACACCTTGTGTGATACTGAGACGAATTTCTTATGTGTTTTATTGTTTTGGCCAATGTCGTCGCCCTCACGTTTAAACCGTTACTATTACGAAAACATTGTAGCTAACGTTGACCGTCAGATTCGTAGAAGATTAGAGCATAATCCGTGAATTCACTAGCAGTGGCAGACACTTTAAATTAAATTTCGTTTGATAATTAGAATTTGAAAGTCTAAAAATGTTTTAGTAACGGCAAATGCAACGGTAACAGTTAGCTCGCTTTGAGCACACGGCTTTAGAAACTTGTTGTATCGTTCATTTTAAATAAGACACACTAGTCATAAAATGTTCGGATGAAATACGAGATAACTAGTCAATCATAAAATATCGCTTAACTTTATGGACATACTCAGAAGTTACAACTTATTCCTTTGACAGAGTCGTTAAACTTTACATGCTTGGAAAACCAACTTAATTCGAAAACATTATAATTTTAATTCATTTTTTATACCACTAGCTCACCTCCCGACAATTAAGCCATCGTTTTTAGGGTTCCGTAGCCAAATGGCAAAAACGGAACCCTTATAGATTCGTCATGTCCGTCCGTCCGTCCGTCCGTCTGTCCGTCTGTCCGTCCGTCCGTCCGTATGTCACAGCCGTTTTTCTCCGAAACTATAAGAGCTATAAAGCTGAAATTTGGTAAGTAGATGTATTCCGTGAACCGCACTAAGATTTCATAAAAAAATTGAAAAAAAAATAATTACATTTGGGGGTCCCCATACATAGGACTGAAACTTTAAAACTTTTTTTTAATCGAACCCATACGTGTGGGGTATTTATGAATAGGTCTTCAAAAATCATAATAATGTTTCTAACATTATTTAATTCTAAACTTAATAGTTTGGACGTGAGACTCTTCCAAAGTGGAAAACAGAGTGTCCCCCCCCTCTAATTTCTAAAATAAGAGGATGATAAATCTAGAAAAATATATAAATATTGTAGATAACCATAAAAACTAACAACGAAAATTGGTTTGAACGAAATCTATCAAGTAGTTTTTTTATAATACGTCATAAACTATTTCATATAAACAATTGCTGCGGAAGCCTACATGGGCGAGTCCGACTCGCACTTGGCCACTTTATTTACATTATCTACATAGGTATAGTTTATAAAAAAAAGTCTTTCGCGATTAGCGCTCAAATAAAAGCGCGTTCAAATAAACAAACAAACAATCAATCAATTAAACAAACTCTTCAGCTTTATAATATTTGTATAGATGTATTATATCAATAGTTATTGGATTACTATTCAGCAGCTATAGCAGAATATAATATCTAATTTATTCAGACCTTAAGTCCTGTTAGCCTCATCGAAATAGTTATCCGTGTAATTCTGTTTATACAGCTATTATTTATTGTATATTCATTACGCACTTGCTCTTCAAGTCAAGTACCTATAATAACTTAAATGTTTAATCGGTTTTAATTGACGACCTCCAAGGCGCAACAGGCGAAGGTCCGACTGCGACGCAGGAGTTTTCGGGTCAATTCCGGTTATATTAATGTAGTCAATATTTGGAATGGTGTTCGGAATCTTTGGTCTTTATAATCATAAAACACTATGGACTTGTTGTATAGTATATCATTATATCAGCCGTCAGACGTCCAGTGGACGTCGGACTAAGATATCCAGTTGTTTCGGTCGTATGCAAAAGTATTATGATTTTTATAATATTAGAACACGAAACTGGTAAAATACAATGTTTGTATAATTTTTAAGTTAGTGCGTGTGGATAGCGCTAGAAACAGATTCCAAATATCGGAAAACTCAAAATGATACTTACCTCGGCGGAGTAGCTCACGGAGCGGGGCCGTTGCCACTCCGCGGTGTGGATGCGGACGAGCGTCAACATTCGTGTTCTAATGTTAAAAAAAAATAAAAGATTGCGTTGACATGCGCAATCTTTTATTTTTATAAAGCTATGTCAACAAGTTGGTATGAGTAGTGTGTGGTGCGACAGGTGCGCGGGCACGTGCTGAACCTGGCGCTGCAGATGTACGGCTGCCGCGTCATACAGAAGGCGCTGGAGTCCATCCCGCCCGACCAGCAGCAGGAGGTGGTGCGCGAGCTGGACGGACACGTGCTCAAGTGCGTCAAGGACCAGAACGGGAACCATGTGGTGAGTGTGACGACACCTTACCTAGCCAATAGCCAGACCACGCATAAACACGTCAATACATACGTTACGTACAGTGAGCCAAGAAAGTGGTCTACCATTTTTGACAAAAGTTTCTGTGAGATATAATAATTGCTAAGGTTGACTTTTTCAACATAATTTAACTAACGCAGAAACTAATATCAACCGTAGAGTGGTAGACCACATTTATGGCTGACTGTACATTTGCTATTGAAGTTGCCAGTATTTATTTAAGCTATAACTTTAAGCGGTGTGTAATGTGTTATCGTCGTTACAGGTACAAAAGTGTATAGAATGCGTGGAACCATCCGCGCTGCAGTTTATAATAAACGCGTTCGCGGGACAAGTGTACGCGCTGTCGACGCACCCGTACGGCTGCCGCGTCATCCAGCGCATCCTGGAGCACTGCACCTCCGAGCAGACGCAGCCCGTGCTCAACGAGCTGCACGCGCACACGGAACAGCTCATACAGGTGAACCATACATACATCTCACTTATCAAGATCCTTTGCAAGCAATACTTGTCATCAGAACATGATTTTTTAATTTTAATTTTATTTATTTAAGACCAACAATTTTATAATAATAGTACATTGTTATCTTATTACTATTTTACAGCTCTTTATAGGTCTATCAAACTAGAATTGGTACATAATTCCTATCAAACACAAAAAAATACTAAAAATCAGTTATTGATTTAAGTAGATATTTGAACTTATAAAGTGTACCCAGTACCCACCTATGCATTATTTATTATAGCCAACTAAAGCTATTTTAGCAAGTTGAAATCATAAAAAATATCTAAATTATTAGAAACTAGCAGCCCCCGCGAACTTTGTCTCGCCTAATTTATTTACAACTATCTACATACAAAATTTCATCGAAATCGAATTTTCCCACGTAAGCATATATTTTTCCGCGGTAAAAAGTAGCCTATGTTAGGATTAGGATATTACATTACATTGACTCCACCCCGTCCCCCGTCCCCCGTACCCCAGTGACGCTTACATGGAGTCTACATCGCATGCTGGCTAGCTGAGCGCGGTGAGCGACAACCTCTAGACTTTTTTCTAATACTTGCATTTTTAAACTCGTGATATCTTCCGAACTAAATGTCCGAATTGAATAATTCAAAAAGTTATAAAAAGGTATTAAAGCCGTCTTGAATATAAAGTAATTTATTTGGATAAGGATTAATACCAAGGTACAAATGAAGACCCTTTCAAGACGCGGCATAAATAAATTAATATTTTAGAATAAAAAACTGCTTACTGTGACATAACTATAATATTTAGACATATGCTGTCGCGACATTTTTTGTAGATAATGATGAGTTCTGCAAAGTCGTAGTACATAATTTTGTTCTATCATCAATAGTTTTCGCAGCGCACGCGACGTAAGACATTTTTCAGGTCATTTTTTTACACCTTATGTTACATTATTGGAGTTTTAGTAAGGATCCCTATTTTTTTTTTAATATAATATAGCCTATGTTACTCGGGGATAATGTAGCTTTCCAAAGGTGAAAGAATTTTTGAAATCGGTCCAGTAGTTTCGGAGCCTATTCGTTACAAACAAACAAACAAACAAACATACAAACAAATCTTTCCTCTTTATAATATTAGTATAGATTGGTATGAGAAAAATTACAAGATCACAACGTAACCTTGGCCCTCGAGTGGGAGTCGAACCCACGCCTCCCAGTTAGATCCCAGGCGCGTTAACCAACTTCGCTATCGAGGCATTACGTAAGAGCTTGAATTTATCTCATACCTCATAATTATCATCAGTTAAGCACTGATTGCGCCATCTATCAGTTTTTAGTTAGGAACTAAGTGACTGACCAATGCCCAAAGTTGCATTCAGGATTCAATTAACGCGCCTGGGATCTAACTGGGAGGCGTGGGTTCGACTCCCACTCGAGGGCCAAGGTTACGTTGTGATCTTGTAATTTTTCTCATACCAATTTCTAATAATTTAGAAAACTTAAGTGAGAGTCAATCACTATAATATAACAAATAGTAAATATCTAAATGTATGTAATGTGTAGGACCAGTACGGCAACTACGTGGTGCAGCACGTGCTGGAGCACGGCGCGGCGGAGGACCGCGCGCGGCTCGTGGCCGGCGTGCGCGGGAAGGTGCTCGCGCTCAGCCAGCACAAGTTCGCCTCCAACGTCGTCGAGAAGTGCGTGTCGCACGCCACGCGCAACGAGCGCGCGCTGCTCATCGACGAGCTGTGCGGCTTCAACGACAAGTGAGTGTGCATGCATCATACAGTTAGTGGATCTTATATGGAATAACATATCATTTATAAAGATCTAGTTGGAATATACATACACATTAAGATCGGGGATATTCTAATAATAAATTACTAAGGTTTAAAGCAGCATGAATCTAGCCCGCTAACGTTACCGTATATCTGTCTATTTTGCTGGTAGTCGTTACACGCTGATCCGTAATATTAATATTTATCGCAACCGAATTGTAAATAGTTTATTTGTATGTTTGTTAACGTAAGTATTGTATCGCAGTGCGCTGCACGTGATGATGAAGGACCAGTACGCGAACTACGTGGTGCAGAAGATGATCGACGTGGCGGAGCCGACGCAGCGCAAGGTGCTGATGCACAAGATCCGGCCGCACGTGGGCTCGCTGCGCAAGTACACGTACGGCAAGCACATAATCGCGAAGCTGGAGAAGTTCTTCATGAAGGCGCCGGAGCTGGGCCCCATCGGCCCGCCGCCGCCCGCGCAGGTCTTGTAGGCGCACTCACGAGCAGTATTACCACCGCGCCGACGCCCGCCTAATTGTAAAAATAATTGTATACATTTTGTAAAGTACGGACGCCGCCGCGCCCCGCCGCCGCCGCGCGCTTAGCCCTAAGCTCCGCCGCGAGGCGAACTGTAAAATCTCTCGATTAGTCTGTAATGCCGCGTGTCGTTTATATTAGTTGTATTGTAAATGAGGCGCGCGGCGGGCGGCGGGCGCAGACTGACGCGTGCATGTAAATATCGGCGCGTGTATTATAAAATGATTGGTAAAATTGTAACGATAGTTGTACAGCGTCGACCACTTCGGTGCTCGGCCGTCGCCTCGTCGCGGCGTGACATTTTACTGTGTTAGTCGTAAGTGTTCTAGTATTATTCGTTGTTCGTAAAAATCTATGTATAAATATTTGAACGTTTCTCAATGTAATTTATGAATCGATGGAAAGAACGGTCTGATGATAAGATCCCGTGAGTTTCCGTAAGTTTAGCTCGTTGTAGATTTACTATTAGCTGGGCTAGGGGACCTTGAATCTGGAGATGCATGTGAGGAAATGCCTCAGGCAGTTCTAGACAATCGACACTATAGTCGTGATTACGTTTATTATTATTTTGTACTATTTCAAGTCAAGCTCTCGTTTAAGTTTAAAACCGGCTTAAATCGTACATAGTTATCGAATATTTTTAGTGCCGGAGTGTATAGTTTGTCTATTATAATTTTGTGAAAATGATATTTTTGTATATTTTTATGTAACTAATTTAAGTTATTTAGTTAATGAGCCCCCGAGCGGTTGGGGCAGCGCTCTCGAGCGGAGAATGCTTAAGTTAGGAGGCGCAGGCGCGCCGCCCGCCCTAGGTTATAGTGATGATTGTAAAGTCCTGTACTGATAGATTAGGTCGAGGTCTGCCAGCCGGTCGCACTAAGCGTAGCCCTCATTTTCCATTTGTAATTATTTTTATAGGAAGCTTAGTTTCCTTACACCTCGAAAATTTTTTTACGTCTAGATGTAATTGAAAATAAAATTATTGTAAAATATGATTCTGTACAAAAACATGAAGGAAAACCGATGTGATGTAAGTGGAGGGTCCCGGAGCGGCGCCGCGCGTCGCTCCGCCGGCTCTACAGGTCTAGAAACATTTATATGATCCATTTATTTAGACATTAATTATAAAATACAAGCATTTCTGTATTATTACTACGTCGTTTCATTCCTTTCCAATTTTAAGAACAAACATAATATGATTAGAAACTATTATGAGTATTATCCGTATCCTAGTAAGTACCGTCAAACGGGGTGGACATAGGGACAATTTTGGTCTTTGAACTTGACTTTAAATTAGTATCATATCATAACACCCCTATTCACGTTCCCACTGCTGGGACACAGGGACTTCTCTCTTGACGAGAGAGATTAGGCCTTAATTCACCACGCTGGCCAAGTGCAGATTGGTGAATGACACAAGTCCTTCAAACTTTTCAAATTTCTCAGAACATGCCGGTTTCCTCACGATGTTTGCCTTCACCGTTAGAGCACGTGTTTTTAAAGCACACAATTTACCAAGAAGAAAAATCAGAGGTGCGCGGCGGGGTTTGAACCCACGACCTTCGGAATGAAAGTCGAGTGTGCTCCCACTTAGCCAACACGGCTCTAATTAGTCCTTGGCTCTAATTATAATAATTAGGTTGTAAATTATTAATGGTTATGGTACCTATATTGGCTCCAAACAAAATAGTTAAATAATTTCTCCTATTTTTGTGACAGGCCTGTCCCTATATCAACCCTTTACCGTCCAATGTTAGCCAATATCTTGTCACTGATTATAACCAACTATCATCCCAGTTTTATTTTTTATAAGGTATATCCATATTATTCACCTCAAATTTGATGAAAAATTACCAGTACCTTATTTTTTCTGTTCTGATAGTTTTATAATTTCCGATGAGCGAAGAGAATGAAGATGAGACTGGTGAAGTAAAGTGAAGCGATCGATATGAAGGAGCGAGAGGGTTAAATTAATAGAATATTTAAACTATAGGAGAGTAAGTATATGAGTATCCCGGCGAAGGCGAATAGGCAGCCACTTGAGCTTAATGCGAAAGGAAGAAACATGAACATACTTGCATTGACCAAATATGTACGTTTCTAATTGAAAAATGTTGGAGGCGCTCAAGTATATCCAGCTGTTGCTGCGTCAGATCTAAATAACATGGTGTCGGCATAATCATTTTAATTATTTTATTAGCAAAATAACAACTCCGCTTTACCGCCAATTTGGTTTTTTACAATTTGTGCCGAAAGGTAAACGCATCTGTGGCTATACAGCCACGAAAACGCAATGGTACGATATATGAAATAGTTCTAAATTCAAACAGCACGCCGTTTCATACAACATTGCTGGCGCGCTATCGCGCGGGAAGTAATTTTGGGTTTTCAGTCTACGTAATATAATACTTCGCGTGTTCTTTATTCAAAAGTAATGACAATATTTCCGAGCATGTTTAAGAAAATTTAATAACCTATAGGTATTTAGCAATAAAACAAGGTATCTACTTCTGATCGAGACAGAATGTATTCATTCATAACTCTAGAACATTCATACGCCTTATTTAGTCTCAACTACTTTTCTTCTTTTTCCTCTTTATCCTTGGGCTTGGGTTTGACGCTGCGCTCTCTCTCCCTCGAGCGATCACGCTCGGAGCGCTCGCGCTCTCTGTCTCGCTCCCTCTCGCGGGACCGCTCGCGCCGCGGCGACCGGGAACGAGACTTGTGACGTCGCGAACGAGACCGGGACCTTTCGCGTCTGTATGATCTGTGGATGGAAGATTATCATTATTTTAATTATTAACTTGACATCTTAATAAATAAATAATACTTAGTAATATTAAGACCCCTCGCAAACTACAGACTTTCTATCGGCCGATAGTTTGGTCGGGCTTATAATCAGTATGAAGATGTATGCAAGTCCGCATACTACACGATTTGGTATCGGTCGAAAAACGTACTAACAGCCCAACCCGACCAAACTATCGGCCGATAGAAAGTCTGTAGTTAGCGGGGGGTCTAAGAGTTGCCCGATATTTTGGCACCAAGCGCTATCTTTACCCAGAGACTACTAATAACGTGTAGGTAGACAGTTTTATTCGCAAACTAAGTTGTCCACCCTGTTTAATGTACCTACTGTTATAATTATAATTGGACACAAACTTTTCAGTTCAGTTGTTTTGGAGAGAGATACCTGCAATTATAAGCATATGATGGAAAATAAGAAATTAATATTATTTTATTTGTACTACTCACTTTTCTCTAATCCGATCCGGCTTGATAGATCTAGACCGGTCGCGGTCTCTATCCCGTTCTCTATCCTCCTGTTAAGATTACACATTAGACATTAGTACATAACTAATCGAATAATAATAAAGCCTCCAGCACACCGGATGCGTATATGTACACGTAAGCGTAGACGTGCACGTTCCACTGAGTTGTAATGTATGGGAATGTATTAGACAGGACACACTGCTTGCGTAACGTGACGTGCGCGTGCAGTGTGTCCTGTCTAATACATTCCCATACATTACAACTCAGTGGTACGTGCACGTCTACGCTTACGTGTACATATACGCATCCGGTGTGCTGGAGGCTTTAACCTTGAATGCTTCTATGACTTAGACCCAATAAAACCAAAATTAATTTCCTTATTGCATTCAATAGACTTAAGTGTCTATTACTAAGCACAAAGTATGTCCTTCCGTGACCTTTTCGTTAAAAACAAATCTGAATCAATCAATACCTATGTATTTTTCAAATATATAATGTTGAACAAACATGTTTGATATATTATATTGAAATCTTCGTCATCGCGGACAGTGTAGCTAGGTGCATAATTATCATACAGATTGTCAGTAAGTATGTTTGAGCCGTATTGTGTTGTCATTAAATCGGCACTCACCTCCTCTCTCCTCTCGCGGTCCCTGCGCTCGCTCCGCTCGCGGTCCCGCTCCCGGTCCCGGTCCCGCTCCCGCTCGCGCTCGTGCGGATGCGGCGCGGGGTGCGGGCGGAAGGGCGCGCCGTACGGGGAGGACATCATGTGCGGCGGCGGCATGTGCACCGGCTGCGGCGCGCCCATCGGCGGACCTGACCAGATGCGACATAATTAATACAATTACTACGTTTCCAAGGTTAACGAAGAGCGAGCATCGCCGCACACGCCACAATATTCGGTATTGTTTATGATCTCGCGCCATACTGCAGCGACTGCAGCGACTGCGGTGCGGAAAAGGCATTCGAATGTGGCGACTACGGCATATGCGGAGGGGATCATCTTAAATAATTAGAAGCAACATAATGTTGATTTTCGAGGAAGCATCCAGTCTCCGACCGTATAACTGTCGATAATAAGGGGTCTGGCAGTGGCAAATATTTTTTTTATGATGATAGACCCTTGCTTGACCACAATCTCACCTGATGGAAAGTGTCGACGTGGCCGAAAATGGATCGCAAGGGTCTAGTCTAGTAGGTACCTATTCACTATTGTCTTGAAGAGACCCAGATTACAAGTTTCAGCAAAAACGTTATTTTGACGATAGTGACATGTGACATACCCATCGGCGGGCCCATGGGCGGGCCGGCGGGCGCGGGGCCGGGCGTCAGCTCCTTGATCTCTGAGGGCGCCCAGCCCGGCGGCGGGTCCGCGTGACCTGCAACAACACAATTCATATCTTAAACATATCACTAACAATGTAAGAGTTAATATGATAGTAGGAATTTAAGACAAGCTTGAAATTGGTACCCAACCTCTCCTATTATATTCAAATGGACGGTACTTACCCCAGTGGTCGTTGTAGGGCGCGTGCGGCGGGTAGTAGTGGTCGGGCGGGAAGTAGTCGGGCGCGTGTGGACGGTACTTACCCCAGTGGTCGTTGTAGGGCGCGTGCGGCGGGTAGTAGTGGTCGGGCGGGAAGTAGTCGGGCGCGTGTGGACGGTACTTACCCCAGTGGTCGTAGGGCGCGTGCGGCGGGTAGTAGTGGTCGGGCGGGAAGTAGTCGGGCGCGTGTGGACGGTACTTACCCCAGTGGTCGTTGTAGGGCGCGTGCGGCGGGTAGTAGTGGTCGGGCGGGAAGTAGTCGGGCGCGTGTGGACGGTACTTACCCCAGTGGTCGTTGTAGGGCGCGTGCGGCGGGTAGTAGTGGTCGGGCGGGAAGTAGTCGGGCGCGTGTGGACGGTACTTACCCCAGTGGTCGTTGTAGGGCGCGTGCGGCGGGTAGTAGTGGTCGGGCGGGAAGTAGTCGGGCGCGTGTGGACGGTACTTACCCCAGTGGTCGTTGTAGGGCGCGTGCGGCGGGTAGTAGTGGTCGGGCGGGAAGTAGTCGGGCGCGTGTGGACGGTACTTACCCCAGTGGTCGTTGTAGGGCGCGTGCGGCGGGTAGTAGTGGTCGGGCGGGAAGTAGTCGGGCGCGTGTGGACGGTACTTACCCCAGTGGTCGTTGTAGGGCGCGTGCGGCGGGTAGTAGTGGTCGGGCGGGAAGTAGTCGGGCGCGTGTGGACGGTACTTACCCCAGTGGTCGTTGTAGGGCGCGTGCGGCGGGTAGTAGTGGTCGGGCGGGAAGTAGTCGGGCGCGCCGGGCGGGGGCGCGCCGTGCGGCCGGTACTCGCGCCGCTCCGCTGTCATCACCTATAATGAGCATTACATGGATTTAGGACTGTGTCAGTCCGTGGATCGACCATTGCATGGAAAGTTAAGTTGTCAAAAGCAGTACCTGAATGGTGTTTTCCCTCGCTTGGTAGTTGTTGGGCGCGGGCGGGCCCGGGTACTGCGGCGCGTGCGCGGGCGGCGCCAGGTCCTCGTGCCGCGGGGGCCCTGCAACAACCCGACATTGATCATGGACGTCCTATTTCAAAACTAGCCGACCCTCCGACAGGTTCATTTGCAATTTTTACGTTATATACACACCTATCTATCTATTTATAATATTACAATAAAAAACATGGTCGACATTAGAATAGAATATGCTAAGGCACACCACAAAAACAGAAACACCATAAAAACTTAAAAATAAGTAAAACTTAAATCACTAAAGTAAAAATTTTCACTTTTAACGCGCTTTTTGAAAAAACGTGAAGAACAACCAGCTTATATCTGAAATTATATACAATGTAACCTTGGTTTCACGAGTGGGAGTCGAACACACGCCACCCAGTTTAGCCCTGGTTGCGCTAATCACTACGCTATCGTGGAGTTACGTAAGAGCTCAAATTTATCCTATACCTGGTATTTAGTTAAGCACTGATTGCGCCATTTGTCCCTGTGGCCCAACAGTAAGAACATACATAATACTTATTTATGCCTTTGACAAAAGTAAAAAATAGAAAAAATATTTATTACCTTAAAATACAATTTAATCCAGTAGACATATCAGATCAACATTTTAATTGTTACGCAAGACATAATTTTATTTGTTCTGCTACAGAAAAATATAATATAATAAAAATAGCAAAAATATTTTTTATAACTTACTTCTGCGCGATGCTGAAATTTTAAAAAACAAATGTACAAGTTATAATTACGTATAGATTAAAAAAATAATTATTGCTGAATAATAATTGACACAGCAACATCTCTAGCCCCGTGGTAAGCTGTTTACGGTTACAAGATATCTAATGTACTTAACATAATGTAGATTATATATTATTTATGAACACCCAATCACTCGGAACAAATGATGTCTGGAGTCGGGAATGGAACCCGCAACCTCCTGCATCATACAGCACACTCACCCTGCGGACGGCGCGCGTCGGGCGCGCGGCCGGGCGGCAGCAGCACGCCGGCCTCGCCCACGCGCATGCGCCGCTGACGCTCGCAGTACGCGCTCCACGTCACCTCGTTGAAACCGTAGTTGAAGTAATCTGTCAAAACAACTTGCTATTTTAATACCAGCTCTGCGCCCTGCATTTTCTACTTTGTATCTAGTTTTAACACTATGTATCTTTACTATTTTTAAATTTAATTACGTACTAGCTTTCCGCCCGCGGCTTCGCCCGCATTATATTAGAGTAAAAAGTATCCTATGTCCTTCTCCTGGCTCTAAACTACCCCCCTGCCAACTTTCAGGCAAATCCGTTCAGCCGTTCTCGAGTTATAAGTTCAGGCACTAACACGACTTTCTTTTATATATATATAGAAGATGTGTCGTGGCAAATAAAATTTTCTTTTTTTTTATTTCATTTTTTTTCTTCGCTTGCGTTCTACACTTGCCGCCTAAATTTTTTTTTCCGCGGTTATATGTAGCTTATTAATTACACTCTCCATCCCTTTAACTATCTCCACTTAAACACATCAATATGTCGTTCCGTTTTGCCGTGAAAGACGGATAAACATTATAATAACGACTTAATAATAGTATCTACCACTATCACTTATGATCTATCTATAGGTATATAAATCCCTTAATAGATTTGACAATATTCAAAGAAAGTGATCAACTCTTGCTTAAGTTTTCTAAATTATTAGAAAATGGTATGGGAAAAATTACATGTAATGGGATAAATTCAAGCTCTTACGTAACTCCTAGATAGCATAGTGAATAGAGCAACCTGGGCTAAACTGTGTGGCATGGGTTCACCTCGAGGACCAAGGTTATGTTGTCATCTTGTAATTTTTCCCATACCGTTTTCTAATAATTTGAAATACATTTATGTGGTTGGAGACTCTTTTAAGTATGAATATATTTGTTATTTAATGTTACTTAATATGTATTGTATTTATTGACTAAACTTGTCCAAGTGATTTTATGGAAATAAATGACATAAATCTTTATAGAGAGTATCACTCTGCAACACAGCCTTTACAAATTTAGTAGAGTTAAAAGTAAACAATAATCTAAGTGATACCAACATCAAGACCAAACCAAGACCTATAATAGTTTCTAATGAGGTGACTGATAGTGATAGTATGTTATATGGATTAATATGAAAATCAAGACAAGCTCATAAAGAGCTTTTGAAACGAAGGGTCAGATCTATTCTGTGAGCTTTGTTGGATGGTTATTCATTTAATTTGGCCCAAGTCTAAATAGTTTTATCATGTATTATGCTGCATAAAATACCTGAAATATCAGCACCAGGCTTGTTCCACGGTTTGTCTTCAATGGTATCAATGTTGAATTCCATAGCCGGCACGCCATTGATGCTGCCGGGGCCATCGAGGTCCTCAAGGGACACCTTCCCTGTGGTGGCAGTGCGAGGCTTCTCTGCCGGTCCAGAGGAAACCAAACCAACACCTCTCTGGAAAGTCATTACTAAATATTTACTTTACTGTGATAAAAACAAGATAAATAAAAGAAAGAAAACGAAGTATTTTACTATTAAACTGACATTGTTTTAATCATTTATTTTCATATAAACTGTTGGCTATATCTTATTTATAAAGATGTGGGATGTGTGTGAAAAAGAAATGTTTACTATTAACATAATGATAAAAGTTTTTGTGAAATTTTGTAATAATATGTATTATGTATGCATAAGTTAGATAGATGATAATTGCCTTGAGTTGGTTTTAAGGTTTGAATTAATTTCTTTGAAAATAAGGCTTCTCTAGTATTCTATCTTTTTGTTACAAAACTACTTCTAAATCAGTTACAAGATTAATTTTGGCACACCTATTTTCAACATTCATTACATTGTAATAATACTGACCTTTATATTTAGACTGCCGTAAGCTGGCCCAGACTTGATCTCTCCAATGGTAACTTTGATATCATCACTATCATCAGAGTCTGAGTCCCCGTCTTCTCCGTTCAACTTATCTTCATCCTGACTGACATCTTCAAAATGCTCATCATTGAAATGGGAATCATTTGTGGCCTCCTCTTGTTCTTTTTCATCCTGAAATATAGTTGTAATAACTGTTACTTTTTAAATTGTTTATTATGATATTTAAACATGTGCATGTATGTAAGTATTTGTTAGTAATTGAACTCCTACTTAACAACATGATAAATGTTATTAAAATTGTTTGTTTATAAAAAGTAGTTCTATCTCATATACATAATAAAAATAATTGTAAGTATTGATTTAAAGCAGAAACATTTGCAAAGTTAGATACTAGATAAACACTATTAGAACCAGTTTATGTGGAATTTACAAGTCAATAAGCATAGGTTATGTTCATGGGGTCTTATTATCATTGCTAAGTAACAGATCATCAGAAAACTGCTAAAATGATGCCTTACCGTAGCTGCTGCAGCCTCCGAAGCTTCAGAGGGCTTTTCGGCATCTTCTATCGGTTTTTCTGGTGGCTGCTCTGTTCCGTCTCCATACAACCAGCTATCATCATTTTCGTCACCCGGCGGTGTCTCTACTACAGCCTCTGACATTTTTCTCAGTTACTTGTTGTAATATATTTAGCTCAAAATCATACTTTATGATACTTTATGATATTATTATTATTCTAAATTTCACAATCTAGAGCCAACCACGAAGCCCGTTTTTCATACAGCTATTTTGCTGTCTGTCGTCTTTTGTTGGCCACGGCTTGCCATAGATTAGATTAAATAACGACTTGTGCGTCCTTTTACCCAAGCGCCTTCTTGTCTTGCTCTAAGCAAAGCCGTACGTGACGTGTCTATTTCACCGAATCTCCAAAATTATTTAGTAATGTTTTTATTTATACAATACAAGCTTTCCGCCCGCGGCTTCGCCCGCATTATATCAGTAAAAAGTATCCTATGTCCTAAACTACCTCCCTGCCAATTTTCAGCTAAATCGGTTCAGCCGTTCTTGAGTTATAAGTGAAGTAACTAACACGACTTTCTTTTATATATAAAGAAGAGATATATATTTTAAATTATTTAAATATATAACTCAAAATAAAATACCACCAACTTCAAATAAAACTATATTAATTATAACTAAGTAATATTATTTTAGCATATAATATGAATATAAAGTCTATATAGTATTAATTATTTTAATAGTTAATAATTTATTTATGGCACAGTGCGTACCTACATGTTGACAGTGACACATCCCAGTAAATCAACAAATAAATTTTTTAAAGATTTTCATGTATTATTACTAGTTAAGTATGTAGTGTAGATCTATTTAATACTTTTCTGGGAATTAAAAATTTAACGTATTTATTCTTTCTTCGATTATAGACAAATAATATATTCAGAACTTCCATCTATATACTACTACTATATATTTAGTCTACCTAAATAAAATTAGGAATAAAATACAAATTACATAATTTTCTTGTTTAATCCCATAATCTAAGCTGCAATAATTTAACTGTTGAATACATAAAAAAATAAAAGCACCACAAAATCATTATCTAAAAAAGTTAATCTAATCCAATCCATTTCTTCGTTTAGGAAATTTCTTCTCTTCAACTTGCTCAACCTTTTGAGCGATGTCCGCAAGTTGTTGAGAGGCTTCTAAAGCAGCAGCACCACAGGTTTCTGCCAAATCTTGTATGCCAGCTGTCACCTGTACATAAAAAGCCCTTATTTAACTACACATATGCATGAGCCTCCTTACCAACTATAAACTTAAGCAAAACAAGATGTGGAGTTAAATTGGCAAAGTGTAAATTAATTTTCAAACATAAAGAGAGTAATAAAATAAAAACAGTGTTACAATAACTAAAGCCATTTCTAACCATTTTAATATTATACTGAATAAATAATAACTAGTGTTTTTCAAGTATTGAAATGAAATGAAATGAAATGAAATGTCTTTATTTGCCAGAATGTTTGTACAAAAGGTCTTAATTAATATAATATGTCCAAAAACAAACTACCTGTATAAAGGTGTGCAAATCATGCTATATAAATAAATAATTAATCTACATGTCATATGAACTATACTTATAAGAAAAGAAAACAATAACATAATTAATTACAGGATTTACAATTCACTTTTTTTTAAAATTCATATATTCACTCATGTCATAAAAACAGTTTTCAAGAAGCCAGTCTTTTAGTTTGTACTTAAATTTAGTCAAAGGAAGTTCTTTTAAAGTGTTAGGTAGTTGATTATAGATGGTAATGGCATGATAGAAAGAGTTGCGTTTAACCAGTTCAAGCCGACATGGTGGGACGTATAATCTATCTTTATGTCTTGTGTGTCTACTAAGAACATCTGCGTGTCTTTTAAAATACTGAGGATGCTGCTTAACAAAGACACATGCATCTCTAATGTACATACACGGCAGCGGCAAGATTTTGAAACTCTTGAATAGCGGTTTACAACTATCTGTACTCCAATATCCGCATATAGCATGAATTGATTTTTTTTGCGCTCTAAAGGCTTTAGAAAAATCTACCGAGTTATACTTAGTTATCTTACGAGTATTATACTTCATTTAGGTAGTAACATAAGATGAAGACAATGATTTAGATTTAGATTTAGATTTTATGTCATTTATTTCCATAAAATCCTAAAGATCACTTGGACAAGTCAATAAATACAAATTCATTATTAAAACTTAACATTAAATAAAAATATACAATGGAAACAATGTTGACATATAATGTATGAACACATTCTTTGTTTTTGCTTGTAAAGGATGAAAACAAACAAATTCTCCATTTTAACCAGTTCAGTTAAACTTTATGCAAAGGAGTTAATAATCAAGTTAAATATATCCGTAGGCTGACTGAATGTTTTAATTTGAATTTATTTAGTGAAAAAAATGAAATAATCTACCTTCTCAGCCTGAGACTGTACTTCCGAAGCTGCAGCCTGCATCTGGTGAACCTCAGCCTGCATTCGAGGAGTCTCTTGTAGAACCTCAGATTCCATCACAGGTGCTGCCTGAAAATTAAGCTTATGAAAATTACCAATACCAAGTTAGTTTTTGGCCCCACAACCACTGTGGTGCAGCCAGACCTTCTCCTGCTGCACCACAGTGTGGTTGTTATATGATTGGTTGTAAAATTTAAATTGTTTGTTATTGCCTTAAAATCTTATGCCTTGAATTTGTGAAATTATCTCCTAATCAGTCCTAGAATGGAACACCTGGTCCACCAAATTAAATTATGTAGCTCTTTTACACATTATCATAAATTGAATTGTTATAAATTGTATTTTTATGTTGATTTCATTCATTAAATTATAATTACCTGTTTACATTGTTGCATGCAGCGACAATGATGCTGAATTATTGGTTCTGCTGCAGCCACTTCTCTCATGTGCATATCACTCTCTTGCAGCTGTAAAAATTAATGAAATATTTAAAACTTCTCTTTTAGTATTCAAATTACTTATGCAAGTAATTGTAAGTATCTGTTGAGATACATTACATATCCACCAACAAAAGCAAAACATTATATTTCTTTATCAATGTTGTAACTGGAAGTGTAACCAACCTCAATTCCATAAAATTAGACAGGCAGCAATTCAATGATTTTTACTATAAAAAATCATTGCAGCAATTAAATTAATATTAATAGTAAATAATAATAATAATGAATACCTTTTCAATATAATTTGGGTCAGTGTAGTTGTTTAATTCATTAGCAATTGGCATTGCTGCCGCAAGTTTCTCATGGCTCTCAGCGGCCGTGTTGATAGCCTGAGCGGTGTTCACCAGGTTTGCAGTCACAGAGTCTCCTTGCTGTCCATCTACAGGGCCGTAGGCTGCCACTCCAAGTTTAGCTTCCAGTTGTTCGATACGGTTTTGCAAAATAGCAAGAGGATCCATGGTCACTACTTTCAAAGATCTAAATTAAGTAAAAAGAAAATCTGTAGTCAAAAAACAATACGAATGAACGAAATCAAATCAGAACAAACTGGAATAAAATTAGGAAATAAATGAAGATCGTATGTAACCAATATTAATCAATATTTCTAAAATTCGAATGTTTTGTTTTGTTATTTGTTGTCAATTAATTTTTGAGTTTGACATTGAAATTCTGAGTCATACCCTCTTATAACTCTTTATTTAATCTGTGGCTTGTTTTTCAGAGGATGTGTGACTTTTTTTCCCTCTTTCCTTGAATAATCTCAGGAACCGCTGGCTGGCCCGATTTGAAAACTCAGTGTTGGATAAAATATAATTATAAACGAGGAAGGCATAACGTAAAAAAAGGAAGGCAAGCCGTCGCCAGAACGGCTAATAATTAAATACATTTGACTATCAAAAATACGTAGTAAATTCTTTACATAACTTAGCTTATTTAGTAAATAAAAATAAATATTTTCAATAAATAATGTTGTAGAAAAAAATTTTAGTGATGAGATTTTTAAATTTGCCTTGTAAAACGTGATGGTCAATCAATAGCCAACGTTGAAATAGTCTGGACCAGGATAGAATTTACTTCACTTTATTTATTTCCTTCAAATACAATACAAATACAACTATTGTACAAAAAGTATGTTTACTTTTGAATAACCTTAACCTATCTATCTACTTCTGATATTTTATTTTAGATTATAATACGTTCCAACTTTGTTTGTTATAGTCTGTACAATGGACGAGGAAATGGGTGGACTTGTGGAGACCGATTTTCAGATACCGCCTGTAAAATATGAATGTGAGTTAATGTGATTGTGTTTATTGCAGACAATAATGTGCAGGGACGTTGTGGTATCCTACCATATCCCGTATGTGTATGTTTCCGTTGGTAAACTAATAATTCAATACAACAAATCATCGTAAAAATAATACCATAATGGCCTTGTTTTACATCAGTTAGAAGAATATTCAAATGGATACTTGTTTAAATTGTCAACTAATGCTGCAGTATTACTAATTTCTTCCAATTCTTTTACAGATTTAGACCACACAGCTGATGTACAGTAAGTATCTATTCATTGACAAACCAGCTGCAATATTTTAGTGAATATTGTGCAACAGCAATATAAAATGATGCAATTTTTATATTCAGTAGCAATAAAAACATCATACCATATCATTATTTCTTATTCCGGTTTTAAATTTATCTCCTTTCTAGGTTACATGCTTGGGGAAACACTTTAAAAGAAGCTTTCGAGCAATGTGGCATGGCAATGTTTGGTTACATGACTGAACTGGAATATGTACAGATAAAAGAAGTTCACCATATAGAGGCAACTGCAGATGATATGATGGGACTTCTGTATCATTTTCTGGATGAGCTTCTGTTTTTATTTTCTGTAGAGCCAAATTTAATATGCAAAAAGTTAGAGATTACAGAGTTTAATACAGAAGAGTTTAGAATAGTTTGTAAGTGTTTTGGGGAGGAGTTTCAAATTGGAAGGCATCCACAGGGTACAGAAGTGAAAGCTATTACATATTCAGCTATGCAGATTGTAGATGAACCTAAAGATAATAAGTATGAAGTGTTTGTTATTATTGATATATAAATAATTATAGACTGGTTAAACTAAAACATTGTATTTTTATTTTTACTATATTCAAATTTAACTAAGTTTAAGTTGATAATGGTAATTAAGATTTTGGGAATAAATGGCTATATTATTATTATATTCAAATTTTATTTTATAATGACTTGTTTGGCAAACTAGATGCTTTTGATAGGATGTGAATCCACTACTTAAGTCCTAACAGGTTAAAAATTTAAACACCATGTACAAAATATTTTAGAATAGGCTTAAAAGTTTATTGTGACTCCCATGCTATTTAATTAATCTACTGCATAGCTACCAGTTAACTAAGGTGGCATAGTAATTATATGATCTGTGGTGAAGATATTTCAAATTGTTTTTATCAGAATATCATAAATTATAGGTAGGTATTTATCTACTAGTAATAATCATTAATAAATATAATTTTTATTCACAAAATAGTGGTTTACAAAGTACAAGCATTTTTATAGTAGGTTCGCAATTATTACAAGTGGTAATAGATACTTGAGTTAAACCTTAATTTACAAAAAATGACTCCTCGCTCTAACTATGTAAGTTTAAAACAACATTTTAATGCATGTTTGGCCATAGGAACTTTAAGTTGGATGAAGACGTGTTAATTTTTAGATTTGACTACCTAAAATAATTTTTTTAATAACTATTCGATTTACGTATTCCAAACATGCTAAGAATGGTGTTAGCGTGTGTGAAACTTGTTTTTTTTTCTTGTAGCTAGGAATGTTTAATAGGTACCATGTACATTGTTATTGCTACAGTAGTCGGATTTAAATATTTAAACCACTCGATAAGGTTAAAAAAAACTTCTGATTGAAAATAGTCTTCCTTCGGGCTGAAACGTGCATTTAAAAACCGAATAATAATTTTATGGTGACCTGCGTGTATGAGCAGACACACGGTCAAACTTCCTAACGTTGGTAAAGTATAGTCTGTGGCTTTATTGAACAAAGTGGATCAAAGGATTCGTTGGCGCTTATCTACTCAGTTCTACAACAATTCCGAGTTTCCGAACGAACTTGTCTATGACTGTCATTAATAAACTACTCACTTCCGGTACATTTCGCGGCTTCTTTCCTAAATCCGTTTTTGTAATAGGGCGTTTTCATTATATTTTTGTAGAATCTAGATAAAATAATATGTTTTGCTGGTCTATGGATAAACGAAAATAACATTTATAAAACATCAGTTAATATAAAATAATAGGTTTATAAAATAATTAAAATATACTTACCTATCTGAGAAATGCGGTGCACTGCGCAGCTTAAATTAACTATAATATAAACAGCTTAAAATCCGCCGTTTAGCTTATTAGTCGCAATCTCTGACTACAAATAAAACTGAAAAACCACTATTAGCGGCCCTCTTGTATTGAGTGAAATGATTTTATATAATCAACTAGCTTTCCGCTCTGCGTTTTCGCCTGCGTTTTACACTTTCCTGCAATTTTCTTTGCTACCAAAACCTCACGGAGCCCGAGACTTTTCCAACGAATGTAAAACCGTGGAAATCGGTTCGTGCGTTCTGGAGTTATAGCGTCAGGAAGGAAAACCCGACTTATTTTTATACTTATAGTAGAAGAAGATAACAAAAACAAACTAACTTAATAACTAACTAACTAAATAAAACTCTTAATAATTAACTAATTCATAATTCGGAATCATAGTTCAGCAAACAAAAATCCCTTTATCATAAAAATTAATCCCATACGTATTTCCATTGGTCACGCCATATCACGTGAACTGCTGGGCCGATATAGTTTTAGTAAAAATAGTAAAAATAGTCGTACTAGCCCAGGGAAGGTTTAAATTTTAAATTAAAAGGTGAGCAAGGTAGGTCAATTTAAATTTGGAACAACTTCAACTAGTTTTTCCATCCTAGTTATAGTTACGCAGTTATGATATCTTACTAATGGGAGTTGGCTGGTAGCGGAAAATATTATCTTTTAAACATAGGTACGGCTCAACGAGTAAAAATGGACTAAGTAGGTGGTACCTACCTATTATATTACCCATCAGTCAAATTATATCCTTAGTATCTTCAACCAAATCGGTTCGACGACGGTGTGAAGGGGTACATACAGACAGTTTCGAAAGTAGGTACATTCTCATTTAAATAATTATTAATAGGATATTGCTATTTTATTTGTTATGACTCCTTAGCAGGAATCACAAATTCATCAAGGTGCCGTCCATTGCCGTCTGAAATTTTCCTACCATTATCTAAAAATGAAAGAGGGTACCTAACTCTTACTACGAATGCTTTAAAGACGTTGAATAATCGTTTCATTCTTGTTCTACTTTTTGCTTTCATTTTAGTGTAATTTTATGTGATGTGTAAAAATATGTTACTGTTACCGAATTAGTAGTTATAATCAAATTAACATGTACTTATTGTACAATATCTGGAGGTGACTGGACTCTATTAGGTAGGTAATGATACAGAATATTTATTTAAAAGGAACATATTATAAAATTCCCACATTAATAACTTGATAAAAACTTTACTGTACCTACCTAACATGGTCATCTCTTCTATATCAATATAGGTAGGTAAAAGTACCTATAATCTGTTTCTCTGTAGAAAGAAGTAGAATACTTACACAAAAATTCATGCCTTTCCTTTAGAAGGCGCTTTACCTCCTCAAACCGGTCGAACAATGGGAATTCAAAAATTCGTTAATTTTTTATGGCTTCAACGAACGAGGGGAGGCATTTGCTTGGTCCGAGGACGAGGAAAGCCGCCGCCCGGCAAACTCGGCTAGGGGTGGCTTGAACAGCCGCTTCGCGCCTGCGCGCGTAGTTCGCGCCACTCTGCTACGTAGTCGCTTGGCCAGATGTTCAAAAGCTTCCTGTCGTCGTCGTTTCAATCTGCCTTCATTTCTAAACGATACAATTATTTTAAAATGATGAATATGACTAGTAAATTAAATTATTTTGTGAGTGAGTTATACAGTGAATAAATTTAATAATGTGATTTGAACATTGTTCTTGTAATAACTTGAAATTATCGAGCGTCTCAATGTCCACGAGTTCGCTCGGGACCAACAAAGCGGCGGACATTTTATTTTGAGTACTCGATAATGTAGCATTTGCGTCGGAAAACATTAATGTCGTTTTATGGTTATAAATTTGGTGATCGTCCGCTTACACCTTTTGTAAGTATTGAATCAATCAGATAAATATTTTTGTAAGAACTGATTATTTTACCTGAACTCATAGGAGCGGTTTGGCCAAGAATCACCGCCGAAGATGATATTTTTTAGGTAAATGTCGTTGATAATGTGACGTAAGCATAATTTGGTCAGCTGGAAGATATCTGAGGACTCTGAGAAATATGTGGAATTCAACAATTTGTTTATCGACCCACTCCTCTTTGAAGGCTTCGCGTTAGTATAATTTCCGCGCGCGCGGCGCCCCTAACCTCTTTGCTAATTGAATTGTGATGATTATAGAGTGTCACAGATCGAAGAGTAGGCTATGATCGTATAGTTGATCATCAGTTTGATATGTGTTGTTAGCGATGCCGAGAGGGGTGAAGCGAGGATCGGCGGAGGGCGAGGCCGAGCTGGTGGTCCGCGCCGGGACTACTCCGGCGCACACCACGCTCCTGGATGACAGCCCCAGCCAGCCGATCACTTACCATCTCCTCGACCATGGCTACGGCGCCACGCCACAGCATCAGATCCGACGCGAGGCGCTTACCGCACCGCCGAAGACGTCTGAAGTAAGTAAACCCATTTTCATTTCATGAATTTTTATTGGAACTCCTTTTGACACTTGAGTGTTAAACTTCTATATTGATAGATAATGCACTTTAACTGTAATCTGCCTAATTTAGTAATGGGGCAGGCTCCTGTGATACCTTCAGACAACCTAATACCTAATTACTTTTAGATTATGTCAACGGTTTCCAATGATATCTACATTGGTTTAATTTGTCTAAAATATACATGATCTGTGTACTGTAGTTAACAGGACTCCCTAATAACTAATTACTTTTAGTAATTCACTTCAAACTAACAAAATTTTATTCATTCTCAATTCATATAATGTAACTATGACTGATTCTAAAGTGCACAACCTGACTTGCACGATCGGGTCTATTTAAGAGAACTCATTGGACCCTGCATGCATTTAGTAAACTGAATAAGGAGTTTTATAAGCAAGCAGAGCAAGTAAATAAATGTTACATGTAATATTGATCCAAATATGATGTGGTTCGATCACTTGTATGTGCAAAGTGCTATTTAGTTTGCAGCAATTTGCTCAATTGATGCATTATTTGTTAGTTAGATTAACTGCCACATCTTATACTAAAAGAAACCTAATCTACCACAAATAACTTTCAAGAAAAGTCTTGAATCAAGAATTTGGCCGAGACAGTCATCTGTTTTCAATAAGATATGAAAACACATTTAAGGTGTTTCACATTAAGGTACCGTTTTCAATATAGTCAACCCTATGATATTAACCATAATAAAAAATTTGTGATATAAACTGCATGTGTAGATGTGTGTGGCTTTTCTTCATTTGATTTGTTGCCTTGAACTACCTGACTGATTTTATTTTATTTTACTGAAACAGAATTTCGGTATGTAAATTTAATAAAACTAAGATTTTTAACTTCTTGTTGAAGTTATCAACCATCAAGGCATTACCTGTTTGTAATAATAGAAAATGTGTAGAATTTTTTAAAAGAGGGTCCACAATGATTATGGGGTCAATGACCCTAATTAGGTCATTGAACTGTCTGACAGGATGTCTATGTCTATCTCTTTGGAATAGTAGGTAGGTAGGTATCTAGGAATTTTTGAATATGGTGATGTGGTGTGTTTGTCATGCTATTTACAATGATTTGTAGATTGGCAAATACATAATGATTACATTATCTGAATTAGTGTAGTAGTAAATGTTACTATCGAAAAAGTATAATTAAACCCAAATTATAATTATTTAATTAGCAAACAAAAACTTTATTTTTTGCTATTTCAATTTAAGATTTTTTTGTAGATAGGTAAATAGTAGAATCCAAATTAGTCCAATGCTGTACTGCATAAAAATATGGGTTGAACTGGACACGAGGTTCTGTTAAAAATCCGGCAGTCGGTAGGTATTTGCGGCGATGATTACAACAAACCAAAATGGCGGTTGTTAGGCGCCGTGGGCCGGGGACCGGGTTGCGTGTGTCGACATTTATCCCCCAAACCGCCCTTGCGAGGACCCTTCAAGGGATGCACCAATCACAAGCCAGAGACGTTACCTCTTGCGAGTTATTGGAATTTTTGGTAACTGTAAAGGGACGCCAGGATTTCTCTCTTAGAAATTAGTTTCAAGAGTGATAGTGATTGCCAAATTCTTGTTTTTGTTTTGGACAGTGGTCAATTTTTTCAATAACATATGTTTATTTTGTAATACCTAACTGTGACGCGTAGTTGTTATATAATGCTAGGTCTACTGCTGAAACTATCTAGGTATGTATTAAACTATGTCATGGCGATAATCAAATGTAACGCTTATTTATGTAGTAGGTAACGCTTATTTCCTCTATTAAACTTGTTTATTAATAGTCATTTAATACAAATAAAGTGACTCTTAGAACAATGAAATTAATTTTCTTGCTTTTATCAACATACTGATTTTTTGTCATTTGATATAGTAAGGTCGCTAGTGGCGTGGTATTTCATTGAAGAATTTAATGTATAGTTCACACGAGTGACACTATTACGTGTAGATAGCATATTTTTGTTGCGGCACATAAACTTTTAGCTCGGTTTTTTTCATCGCTGTGAGGTCTCTATACGTACACAACGATTTCTATGTCACACGCGCATGTTTTGTAGATAACCACGGCTCGATACAGACAAACAACTGTGAGCCTGATCTGATTCCTTTTTAGCATGTTAGAATTTGCTTTCGCTATTTAATGAAGCCATATTTTACATGCTGGTTCCGTCCTTCTCTTATTGGATTTAATTCAATATTTCGCGTTACGATTTCAGAAATACAGTCTTTCGTTGCAGATATATTGTAACCTATCTAAACTATCTGAAAATATATTAACGAATATAAAAAGTTTATTATGTAAACCATTCATGGTGATGATTTTTAGAAATATTGTTGTTACTTAATTGTTATACTGTAGCAGTAACAGGTTCTAATTACCTACTGCTATGTACTAGCTATCTAGATGCACACGTGTTAATAAATTTATGAAACTATGTGTCATAAGAGGAAAGGTTTAATATCTCAATATAATAAATTATCGTTTACATTATTTTTATAACCTCTACCACACATAAATAACGCATTACGAGATACATTAATTAATAACGTTGTTACATAGATATATGGCATTCTGCGGACTTGATAACACGAAAGGGCTTTAAAGACTTAATAGCATAAATTTCTGGAATAATGTTCGACCGTTATTGTTTCTTCCAGCATGAACTGGTCGTCTATGTTTCTACATCTAAGGACCAATTCAACTAAGCTGATGTGTGTCTGCCAGCTGCAGGCAACCTAAGACTTGTTTTATTTGAATTGCTGTTTCATCAAAGTATGGCAAGTGGAAACGGCAAAAGCCACACATGGTGGCAGTTAATATTGTTGAGTGCCGTTCACCCTGTGAGTCGGTCCGCTGTCGCCGCCATGTGGGTACTACGCTTTCCTGGCGCTCACGTGGCCAGGTATACCTACCAACTTTATCCTGTCTCATGTATATCAGTCCTTTACTTTCTCTTCTATTGAAATCTTCGCCCCTATCAATTCGAGGTTAATAACCCTCGGATCTCTTTAAAATATTTTATCTAACCCTTCCTAGCTAATTCGAAAAAAGTTGGCGACGTAGATACAATAAGATCGGTTAAATTAATCCATTGAAAATGTTTGCAATTTTATGCCAATCCCGAAGAGGTCGGTTGCGTTATTATTATTACCGTGATCGTAGGTACAAAAGAGATTGATTATGTTAATGGAGCAAGCAGTTTGTGCAAACTGAAGGGATGTTTTTATCTGCTTAGACGCGAAGAAAAACATCTGCTCTGATTTAGTCCGGGGTTCTCGCTCGCACAAAGATCCACAATCCGGCAAATTGACAATGGTTCCCGTTTCACTAATAATAACAAAAAGTTCTAAGATAAGAAATTGCTATTCTTTTGCCAAAGGTCCCTTCCGAGAGCTCACGGGCTTTTGTGTTGATTCTAATTTATGTCATGTATTGTTACCGGTTACCCTCCCCACACTTCCTTGGGGCTTCGGCGCAGCGCTAGATGTCCAAATTGAATTTGTTGCACGAGCTTATTGAAAATGTCTCTTGCATCCGCGTCACCCACCTCCGACTATTCACCCAGTTATTTCGTTTTGTATTTCTGTAAAGTGCTTTTTTCGCGTCCTAATTCTATTGATCATTTTTAAAACTAATTTATTGAAATATGGGGTCATACGTTGACCCCAGATTAGAATTGAGAACACTTGTTACAATTTCTAGTAGTGAAGTGAACGTAAACCAACCATTCAACAATATATTGTGCTTGACTTTTTAAGTGATAAAGTGATAAGGATGACTTACTTCGTGCTAAGAGTGAGTGATGTTTGCCAGATGATATTTTTCCCCAATTTTAAGTTTTTTGGTAAAAGATGATGTTGTCTAAAATAGTTCTACAGCAACATAGAATACTAAATACTCAATGGTCATGTTTCAGTGATTTAAGCACAAAGAAATCTACAGTTATCTCTGCCACATTGTAAAATCCTCGGTCACGAAATCTTTAGCAGGTAAAGCAATAAGCGATATTGATTTTAGTTGTGTTTCGTTGCTATTTTATATAAGTAAGAATTATAGTAATTTTTTGAATGTATGTACCAGCAGCTGTAGATGTCCGATGTCGATTAGGTGTTCATGTTTTTGTAAAGCAGTGGGTAGTTGAGTTCGTGCGCTTATCAATGACATGACATCATAAATCGTAATGCGCTAAACATTACACTAATATAGGGGAGAGAAGGGTAAACGCGAACGCGGGGTAAACCCGAACACAACGGTTCTGATATGTTAGAAAGAGATATACATATTTCACTTGTCGCTATTTCAAAGATCACGCCACCACTAGTGCCAGTCAACGACACGAGCAATG
Organism: Chloroclystis v-ata; assembly: GCA_963691955.1. Classification (NCBI taxonomy): domain Eukaryota; kingdom Metazoa; phylum Arthropoda; class Insecta; order Lepidoptera; family Geometridae; genus Chloroclystis; species Chloroclystis v-ata. The sequence goes on from OY829905.1 coordinate 14,503,815, forward strand.
CGGACGCACGTACTTTTTAAGGTATGCATTTTTTTATGTTTTGCAAGATTTTGATGTAATTTTTTCGTAAATGCAACTTGATATTACTTGATTTTTATTAACAATATGTATTTAACTTTTACTTACAGGAATTCTTACATAATAAGGCTTATAAATAACATTGACGTAATCGGCAAAAGTAATACAACCTAAAATATTTAACTCAATAATTTTTTTTCGATTTGGCGGGGTAATGGCGAACTAACATTTCGGATAATCTTGAATGTTCGTCATTACCCCATAATTTTGTTGATTCCCAGTTAATCTAATTTGTATTATTGTTCCAGATGCCTCTTAATTACAAACTAAAAAACAGTGACGAAATACAGTCGCGAAGATCTCAAAAAGGCTATAAATGATGTTCAAACCAAATATCGTAATTACCCCACTTGGTGTTCGTATTTACCCGACAATGTCGGGGAAAGCCGAATACATAAGAGTTTTGTTTTTTGTTCATATGTTCATACTTTATTAAAAAAATATAAATGTTGTATAGTTAATTCATTGCATAGATAAGTAAACTTTATAATAAAACAATTAAAGATGCTTTGAGATCAAATTCCACTGTTTCATTTGAGTTTTCCCTTAGGTGTTCGTATTTCCCCCACTTTCCCCTACACCTCTTCTTATTAAAATTTTATTCGTTTTTGTTTTCTAGAACCACAGTGATGACTAATCTAAATAAAGTTTAATAGTTCAAGTACAGCAGTGTCAGCAGTGTACATCCTAGACAAAAAATTATTTCCTTGTATTTTCCATGTTTTTAGTTAGACCGCTGAGAAAGCGACCTGTTTGAAATAAAAGCTATAACAACTTGAGAAACATAATCCATAGGTAGGTATAGAAAAATTTGTTGACTTATATCGCGTCAATTAATTGTTTACGCATTAAATAATAATTAGTTTTGTTTCCCATCCATACACTTTTTATTAGTCAAGAAACATCACAGATGCCTGTTTCAGTGAAATTCACCGATTCATACATTAGGCACAATCCGCACTTTATCAGCTACTGCAGTGATCTTTATCACGGCACTATCAACGCAACAACACAACTCATTTGAAAAGAAACACAATTTTATTCAAGTATCTAGGGCGACCTAGCTGATATTTTCAGTCACGCTACATTGGATAAACTTAGAGCTTACCACGGGATAATACACAGCAACTGTGTGAATTGTCCAATAATATTTATTTATTTTATTCAGCGGAATTCAAATGCATTTTTAGGCCGCTTGTAGACGTCCGTTTTTTTCACCGGATAACGGACCGTCAATAAACGGCTATCCTTGTATATGTACATATTTTTTTTACCGGATGGATGGACTGCCATCTATTTGCGTTAGATTTGTGTGTAATCTCTGGTAGTCAGAGATTACACACGTGTGAAATGTCGAATAATAAGAAAAAAAAACTCGTATTGGCCTACTATTTGTACAAGAAGAAACAAAAACAAATAGAAAAACGTAATAGGTCATCGTGGGTTCATCCTATATTATTGGAAAGGGAAAAATATGGCGCATTTCAAACTCTTTTTACGCAGTTGGAAGAAGATGAAACTAAATTTTACAATTATTTTCGGATGAAGAACGCAGGTAGACGGCACTCAATCAATAGAAAACAGGCAATATGTCCGGCAGCGTCAACAAGCAACAATACACTGGCGTGGATGACCGCCCTTTCTTACACCGGACCGGTGTCCGTCGCGCCGAGGGCAAGCGGTGATGCATCCGGCGTAAATTGTTCGCCGGACCGATGTCCGGTGCATGTACACACATTCATTATAATAAGTAATGTTACTAGGTATGCCAAATCGCTTGAAATTTTGTATCAGTAAAGCCTGCGTGTATACAAATACACTAGTTTTTGTTTAGTTAAAAAGTACCTAGTAGATTTGATTTTATAGGCATTCAAAGTTTCGAAAAATATCGAGTCTCGCTAACAGTCACATGAGCGCTTGTGACGTCATAGAACAACGTCGCGCGGGCCACGGCCCGCTTAGTATCAAGTCGCCAGCAGATTATAGTAGTAGTGCAATAGCTTGCGCAGTATTTTGTTGTGTTTTCGTCCGCGTATTAAGTTAATAGTTTAATAGTAGTACTTAAATATTATTCGATTTATAAAATGGATGAAGATAACTCAAATAGTAGAAGTACCTACCTACCATTAAACTTTGACGTTAATGACAATATTACCTATATGTATTAAAGTTTTGTTGCTATTGGTATTTATCTATATACTATAGGTAGGTACCGCTGTTCTTAGTAAATTTAAATAAACAATACATTGATTTATTGCAAACTAGCTTCTTAGTAAATTTAAATGAACAATACATTGATTTATTGCAAACGAGTACACTTCTTATCAATCAACATCTAGAACTATACATTTTCTTAGGATTAAAAGTAGCCTATGTGTTATTCTAGACTTCGTCCAGATCCGTTCAGTAGTTTTTTCGTGAAAGATATCAAACACACCCACTCACTTTCGCATTTATACTATTCGTAGGAAGTAGGATAGATACTTAGGATGTAAATGTAGTAGCTTGAACGTTACAGATGTACTAAACCTATTTTTTTAGGGTTCCTTAGCCAAATGGCAAAAACGGAACCCTTATAGATTCGTCATGTCCGTCCGTCCGTCCGTCCATCCGTCCGTCCGTCCGTCCGTATGTCACAGCCGTTTTTCTCCGAAACTATAAGAGCTATAAAGCTGAAATTTGGTAAGTTGATGTATTCCGTGAACCGTACTAAGATTTCATAAAAAAATTGAAAAAAAATAATTTACATTTGGACACCCCCCATACATAGGACTGAAACTTAAAAACGTTTTTTTAATCGGACCCATACGTGTGGGTTATCGATGAATAGGTCTTTAAAAATCATAAAAATATTTTTAAAACCATTTAATTTTAAACTCAATAGTTTGGACGTGAGACTCTTCCAAAGTGCAAAACAGAGTGTCCCCCCCCCTCTAGTTTCTTAAATAAGAAGATGATAAATCTAGAAAAAATATATATTGTACATAACCATAAAAACTAACAACGAAAATTGGTTTGAACGAAATCTATGAAGTAGTTTTTTATAGTAGGTACGTCATAAACTATTTCATATAAACAATTACTGCGGAAGCCTACATGGGCGTGTCCGACTCGCACTTGGCCACTTTTATTTGTATTTATTTTACTTACAATATGCGTGAGGCCGTTTATTTTGATTTAAAACTTGTTTATGCGCTTCTATACTTATACTTATCTATACTAATAATACAGTGTGTCCGCCGGGAAATTTTCCAGTTCAAACTCGTCTTATGCATGATCAAAACGCATGATGGAGGTGCAGGTGGTACCGATCGGTGCGTGAGCATTGCGGACATGTTAGTAACGATGAGTCAGTGGCAGGGACCGAATAGCGCGTTCGCTGTGGAAGCGTACTTTAAGGGTGGTGATTCTCTACTTAGTGCAAGGCAACAATTTTGTTCACACTTCAAAATTCGTCGTGTAAGAGACGGGCCGTCCACCCAACTAATTTCATCGTGGGTACAGAAGTTCAGGAAAACGGGCACGACATTTAGCATTCATCCACCGGGTCCATCAACTTCTGTTTCGACACCTGAAAACATCAACACCGTTCGAGAAGAAATTCTCAAAAATAGACGGAAATCCGTTAGGAAGGTGGCAGCTTTTACTGGCCTTAAAAACCCACAGTACATCAAATATTGAAGCGTCAACTCAACTCCCACCCATACAAATTGCAAATTGTGGAAAAATTGAAAGAAGGAGATTACTTAGCGAGAGAAGTTTATGCCAAAACGATTATTAACCGATTTGTGACCCCTGCGCGATTGGGCAATATTTTTTTAGTGACGAAGCCCATTTTCACCTGGAAGGATATGTAAATAAATAAAATATGAGATACTGGTCAGACTCCAATAAAAAAAAACTCCACTATAAGTCACTACACAGCCCAAAAACAACGGTGTGGTGCGCGATTTCAGCAAGATGAATAATTGGGCCTTTTTTCTTTGAGGCTGACCAAACTGTGACATCTGAGATGTATTGTGCAATAATAGACACTTTTTTTGTGCCGGCCCTGCAACATTTTGATGGGAACAATAGACAAACCCATTTTCAACAAGATAGCGCCACTGCACATACGGCTAGAGCGTCTATGAGCAAAGTGCGGAGCATTTTTCCAGTAAAAGTGGTCAGTAGGTTTGGGGACATACCCTGGCCTCCCAGATCACCTGATCTAACTCCGTGTGACTTCTTCTTGTAGGGATTTCTACAGGCTAGAGTATACAATAAATCTCCAAAAACAATTGAAGCCCTTCAGAAAAATATACGGCAAAAAGTCCAAGAAATTTCGCTTGAGCTCTGCCAGCGGGTTTTTACTGATATGCGGTACAGGCTTGATGAGTGCTTGCGACAAAACGGTCGCCATTTGGAAGGTGTTATTTTTAAGAAATAACGTCCGCACGATCTAGGTTTTCGATAAATAAACATTTTTTAACATAGCATTTTTAGTTTAATTTATGTGAATTTTTAAAGCTGAAAATCTGCCAGCGTACACCCTGTATTATAAAGCTGACGAGTTTCATTGTTTGTTTGAACGCGCTAATCTCAGAAACCGCTGGTCCGATTTCAAAAATTCTTTCAGTGTTGGATAGTCCATTTATCGAGGAAGGTTATAAGCTATATTACATTCTCAAAAAAAAGTAGGGATCCGCACGGAAAACCCAAATATGTCACCCAAGATGTAAAAAAAAAATCTTATATCGCATGCGCTGCGAAAAGTATTCATTTTAGAAATATACAATGTACTACAATTTTGTAGAACACATTAATATCTACAAAAAATGTCGCGACAGCATATATCTAACTATTATAGTTACGTCACAATAACAAGTGAATGCAAGCGGACTGAGTGAACCAGACTGATCGTGCTGCACTATGACGTCACACCGTAACCGGCGGCTCGCGTCGTACGGTTACAACTTGTTTTACTTCTAAATCGGAAACTAATTGATGTATCGAAGTAATTCTTTCACTAGTATTTTTTATATTTGACATAGAATATGGAGTGCTATTCATCAAAATTAGGTAACATTATCAATTCATACACCACCGCGAATCCGGCAAAAAACACGGTCCGTTATCCGGTGAAAAAAACGGACGTCTACAAGCGGCCTTATTCTTTTTATTTTTTGAAGAGAACATAATCATGGACCACGTTGGGCCTAATCAGTGAATTCATTTCCTTTCCTGCTTATGTTTTGATAAAATTATATTTTTGATGTTTTTATCCCTGACTATTCAAGTTTCTGAAATTTTTATTCAATCGTCCATTCTTATGATCCATTTTCTTAGTCATAATAAACTTCTAGAAGGAAAATCCGTATTACGTGTGCAAAGTCGCGTGTTCTTTAAAGCGAGTAACTCATATATCCTTGCCTTTTGTCTGGACATTGAATCATGTATGCTTTGTATGTTACTTGTCCCCAATTCTCCCATTAATGACTTGATGACGCGTTCTAGAAATAATAATAAATTTATTTTGAACATGCCTCGTAATTAGATAGCGACTGTGATAGTAGGCGAATGCGATACCTTATTATAAAATGTGGTGCCGGTTCAATAGAGTACACTACCCCATCTATAGACGAGGGTGACGTCAAAAAGAATAAGGGATTATCATAGAGAAGTCTCTCCTAGTAATATTTTTTGTCTTATATATTATGATTCTTCTGCAGAAAGCTGTGCCCAGTAGTGGGACGTTGTTCTTTATGATGATAATACTTACTCGTTTGAATATTATATCAGACTTGTGACTACATGTACCGAAGATCTAAAAAGTCAAAGGACTAATATTTGTAATACAAGCTTCGAGCTTACCACGGTGTGGATGTTGCTGTGTGAATTTTCCAGCAATATTGATTTATTTAATTTTAAGTGGGGGAACTGTAACTGCAGTGACAACCCGCTGTGGGCGTTTTGTGCGTATCCCCCTGCCTACTAGGTCCTAACTAACCAGCCTAACTCCTTGATGTAACGGAGTAAGACTTTTCGTGTCTTGTCTATTAAAATTTAAACTTAGAGCACTATCGTTTCCGGCAGGCGGTAAAAAGAAGACTGAACCTGAGCGAGAGCAGCTCCGGCAGCCAGCAGGGCCACGTGGTGCCCATGAAGGCTGACTTCAAGACGCCCAAGCAGAAGCGAGTCAAGGTGCTCACGCCGTACAGTCGCCCGTCCAGTTCTATGAAGAAATACACCGAACGTTCCAGGTATGTACCATTGACACAGGACAGTTTTTTTTTCGTGTTAAGTGCCTTAATTTAAGACATAATATGCGTTGACTGTGATTGGCTTACCTTCTGCGTTATATTTAACTTTTTCAATTAAAAGTCCCATGTACGTGTAAATATCATCTTTTATACTAATGATCTATTGTAAACCGATGCTATTCTGTTTAATCATTTTATACCATAAATATTATATCAACAGAAGAACAGACGTATTTTCGGATTACTGACATGAGTGTAATTTTGTTAGTATAGTTGGATGAGCTCAAAATTGTTTGTTTCTTATTGCTAAATTAACGTAAACTTAATTGTTTTGGTTACATACGCATAGCTCACACACATGTGGCTATGATACGGTCGTTGATTCTAGTTAAGGAATCCCATTCTGTTATTGACCTCTAAATAGTCATAACAATTTGTCACAATGACTCTAAAATAATCCTTAAACATTTTATAAGGAAGTTCATTAATTATTTAACCGACATACTTGATGATTGTTCTCTTTGATTATTTCCTTCTTTGCAAAGGCTGTAGTGAATGTACCTACACTGTAAGTCGTAAGTGATTTTAATGACACATAATGTGTGAGAAACATCAAGAGTTTTTATTGTTCCAGATTTGACACATCATTAGGTTTACTTACAAAGAAGTTCGTGGATTTGCTCAAGTCATCGCCCAACGGTGTTCTGGACTTGAACATCGCCGCGGAACATCTATCGGTCCAAAAACGTCGTATCTACGACATCACAAATGTATTAGAAGGCATAGGAATATTAGAAAAGAAATCTAAGAATAACATTCAGTGGAAATATGGTAAGCATATAAAACAAGGTAATTCTACACGTTTTAACTAGTTATACCTGAGTTATTTGCATAGTTGACGAGTAGGCAACTGAAACAGCGCGTTGATAAATATTATTAAATCAACATGCACTTTTATGATCACAATAGGGGGTGACATCAGTGCCCGCTGTCTCAAAAACTACGATTGACACGTTGCTCGTTTGTTATATGGATACAAAAGTGATCGTAAGGCTTTAATTTCAAGGGTAGGTTTGGGAGACTGAAGGAAGTAAAATATAAACACCTTAATTGGCTCAGTTGTTATTACCAAAGTAAAATTGATTTCGATTGTAATATTCAAATTATTCCACGATAAAAATGCGGAAATAAATTAATGTCTATAATTATCATGTATTGCATGCATTATCATCGTTGGATTTGGAACTAATTAACATCACTAGATAAATAAATGCGGGAGAAACATCTTATCAATTGTCGTGTGCGGTACACATATCGTAGATTTAAAAATAATTAAATTATTTAGATAAAAAAATGCGCGAATGTCTTATCAGTAGTTCATATATTATTACTAGCCAATATCATGTAATCTCTATAGGTATCTAATTTTTAGACACGATTGCGCATTAAAAAGAGCGCGAGGTATAGGGAATGAAAATAAGAAGAAAAATAGAATAGAAAATACTTTATTGCACACTACAAAAACAGAAACACAAAATACACTCTTGAAACTAATGGAGTACAATGGGCGGCCTTATCGCTGTAAGCGATGATAATATGGACATTACGCCCAGCATGCCTATTTAAGTAACTTTTGTTAATCATTCTGAGATTTTCCATCAATATACGACTATGAGGCATTATGTTCAAGAAAATAGTCAAAGTCAAAAACTTTATTTCTATAGAAAATTAAATCCCTGTGTGAATTTAAATTGACTAGCCAGAAAAAAATGGTGATCACTTGACCCATTGTAGGACTTGAAATGATGATTGATTCAGATTTTGTCTGACATGACAATAAGTTGACGTGATGTTCGTCTAGGTGTCGGTTCAGAAGGCGGGTACGGCGGCGTGGGCGCGGACGAGGGGCGCGCGCGGCGGCTGCGGCGCGAGGTGCGCGCGCTGGGGGCGCGGGAGGCGCGCGTGGCCCGCGCCGTGCAGCTCGCGGAGAGCGCCATCGGCCGGCTGTCGGCGGACCGCGGCGCCAGCGCATACATCACCTACGCGGACCTGCGCTCCATCAGGGAGTTCCGGAATCAAACCGTCATTCCGATCAAGGCGCCCCCTGATACGAAGCTTAGCGTAAGTTCATCAAAGCGCCCCCTGACCCTGATACGAAGCTTAGCGTAAGTTTATCAAGACGCCCCCTGATCCGAACCGTAGTGTAAGTTATTCTAGTCAATCAATCAAAAACGCTTTATGTACAATAAAGATTGATTGATTGAACCCTAAAAATCATCATTTCGTGGTCCGTTATCCCGGTCCTACATCCTTTATGTATTTAATCCTTGATATCTCTGTTAGCTACCACAATCGAGAGTTGGGAATAGGAAATTTTTGGGCGTCTCATCGAAACGACGCTACTCACCAAAAATTAGCTTGATAATAATCAAGTGATAACCATGTTATACGGATCCCGGACTATATACCAAGGCGAGGTATCCATGGCATGTATGTATGTATCCAATGGCGAGGTTACAGATTAGTTCGACATAATATTGTCATCAGTCTTGTCCCCGTGAAACTATAATATTGTTTCTTTTATTTCAGGTCCCCACTCCAGATGAAAAAGGCTACACGATACATCTCAAGTCGCAATCTGGAGAAATAGAAGTTTATCTTTGTCCAAAGGAAAGACCAACTTCACCATCACCATGTAAGACATTGCCAAAATTTTGTATTCTACAGTTTGTCAATAAATGTTATTTGTTACTGGTGCAATCCGGTAAAAGCAAAACAATTTTGGATAAAGATTAATACGCCCGCCCGTCCTGCAAGGCGACAAACATGTCACTGTATAATCCTATTAACCACTACTTTGAATAAGTAGGTAGCTTTACGTCACAAATCATAAAACTTAGTAAAGTTTTATTTCACTGTTTCATAACAATATTTTTTTCGGGCTTTAATGCGTGTTAATTATTAGAGAAAACAAGTCGGCTACTGCGCCAAAAATAAGCCCTGCATAAGTTATCAATTAATCAAGACTTGGCGTCCATTTTCAACCACAGTTATAATCTACAAGCTAGTCAGTGAAGTTAAAAATTGACCTATAATGGATAACTGATGAATTGTTAACGCACAAGCTCATACAGAAACAATATCTAAATAATTACCTATTACAAATTTAGGGTATTAATATAGCACCCTTTTTGGTATTGTTTCAGTATCGGGTTCGCTGCCGCTGGACCCGCTGCTGGAGGACAACAAGGCGCTGCTGGCCCCGCTCATCGCGCAGCTGCAGTCCCTCCCCTCCAGCACCATCTCCGCTGACTTCACGTTAGTACTTGCTCATGTCACTAAAGTGTATATTGCGCTATAAATATCACATTTGTTTCAGATCAGTGTTTTAACATAAAAAAAGATTCTTATAGACTAAAAAAAGTTTTAAAAAAAGATTCTTATAGACTAAGAGCCTGTGATGGCCAGACCTTCCTTTAATTCACAAGCGTGAAAATTCTTTCATGTGTATGTCTAACATAGGTAAGAATAACCCCCAAACATGAAACCTGGATCGCGGTTCCTTTGGGAGATAACAGGTAAAAGGGAGCCCGTGATGGCCAGACCTTCCTTTAATTCACTCTTGTGAATTAAAGGAAGGTCTGGCCATCACGGGCTCTTAGTATATTAGGTTTCCTGTTTATCCTAATATAAATATTTATTCAGCTTGACGTTATTGACGTTGACATTTTATTTTTCAGGACTCCAATAAAACGTGAGCCGGAGGAAATCACAGTGAAACGTGAGCCGGAGCAGTGCAGCTCCGGGCTGGTGGTGAGCCGGCCCTGCGTCACCGACCCCACGCTGCCGCTCGGAGGCGCGCCGCACACGCCGCACACCCCGCTCTCCACGCCGGACAGTGAGTACCCTAGCCAGGCCCTGCGTCACCGACCCCGGAGGCGCGCCGCACACGCCGCACAGCCCGCTCTCCACGCCGGACAGTGAGTACCCTAGCCAGGCCCTGCGTCACCGACCCACGCTGCCGCTCGGAGGCGCACCGCACACGCCGCACACCCCGCTCTCCACGCCGGACAGTGAGTACCCTAGCCAGGCCCTGCGTCACCGACCCCACGCTGCCGCTCGGAGGCGCGCCGCACACGCCGCACACCCCGCTCTCCACGCCGGACAGTGAGTACCCTAGCCAGGCCCTGCGTCACCGACCCACGCTGCCGCTCGGAGGCGCACCGCACACGCCGCACACCCCGCTCTCCACGCCGGACAGTGAGTACCCTAGCCAGGCCCTGCGTCACCGACCCCACGCTGCCGCTCGGAGGCGCGCCGCACACGCCGCACACCCCGCTCTCCACGCCGGACAGTGAGTACCCTAGCCAGGCCCTGCGTCACCGACCCCACGCTGCCGCTCGGAGGCGCGCCGCACACGCCGCACACCCCGCTCTCCACGCCGGACAGTGAGTACCCTAGCCAGGCCCTGCGTCACCGACCCCACGCTGCCGCTCGGAGGCGCGCCGCACACGCCGCACACCCCGCTCTCCACGCCGGACAGTGAGTACCCTAGCCAGGCCCTGCGTCACCGACCCCACGCTGCCGCTCGGAGGCGCGCCGCACACGCCGCACACCCCGCTCTCCACGCCGGACAGTGAGTACCCTAGCCAGGCCCTGCGTCACCGACCCCACGCTGCCGCTCGGAGGCGCGCCGCACACGCCGCACACCCCGCTCTCCACGCCGGACAGTGAGTACCCTAGCCAGGCCCTGCGTCACCGACCCCACGCTGCCGCTCGGAGGCGCGCCGCACACGCCGCACACCCCGCTCTCCACGCCGGACAGTGAGTACCCTAGCCAGGCCCTGCGTCACCGACCCCACGCTGCCGCTCGGAGGCGCGCCGCACACGCCGCACACCCCGCTCTCCACGCCGGACAGTGAGTACCCTAGCCAGGCCCTGCGTCACCGACCCCACGCTGCCGCTCGGAGGCGCGCCGCACACGCCGCACACCCCGCTCTCCACGCCGGATAGTGAGTACCCTAGCCAGGCCCTGCGTCACCGACCCCACGCTGCCGCTCGGAGGCGCGCCGCACACGCCGCACACCCCGCTCTCCACGCCGGACAGTGAGTACCCTAGCCAGGCCCTGCGTCACCGACCCCACGCTGCCGCTCGGAGGCGCGCCGCACACGCCGCACACCCCGCTCTCCACGCCGGACAGTGAGTACCCTAGCCAGGCCCTGCGTCACCGACCCCACGCTGCCGCTCGGAGGCGCGCCGCACACGCCGCACACCCCGCTCTCCACGCCGGACAGTGAGTACCCTAGCCAGGCCCTGCGTCACCGACCCCACGCTGCCGCTCGGAGGCGCGCCGCACACGCCGCACACCCCGCTCTCCACGCCGGACAGTGAGTACCCTAGCCAGGCCCTGCGTCACCGACCCCACGCTGCCGCTCGGAGGCGCGCCGCACACGCCGCACACCCCGCTCTCCACGCCGGACAGTGAGTACCCTAGCCAGGCCCTGCGTCACCGACCCCACGCTGCCGCTCGGAGGCGCGCCGCACACGCCGCACACCCCGCTCTCCACGCCGGACAGTGAGTACCCTAGCCAGGCCCTGCGTCACCGACCCCACGCTGCCGCTCGGAGGCGCGCCGCACACGCCGCACACCCCGCTCTCCACGCCGGACAGTGAGTACCCTAGCCAGGCCCTGCGTCACCGACCCCACGCTGCCGCTCGGAGGCGCGCCGCACACGCCGCACACCCCGCTCTCCACGCCGGACAGTGAGTACCCTAGCCAGGCCCTGCGTCACCGACCCCACGCTGCCGCTCGGAGGCGCGCCGCACACGCCGCACACCCCGCTCTCCACGCCGGACAGTGAGTACCCTAGCCAGGCCCTGCGTCACCGACCCCGGAGGCGCGCCGCACACGCCGCACACCCCGCTCTCCACGCCGGACAGTGAGTACCCTAGCCAGGCCCTGCGTCACCGACCCCACGCTGCCGCTCGGAGGCGCGCCGCACACGCCGCACACCCCGCTCTCCACGCCGGACAGTGAGTACCCTAGCCAGGCCCTGCGTCACCGACCCCACGCTGCCGCTCGGAGGCGCGCCGCACACGCCGCACACCCCGCTCTCCACGCCGGACAGTGAGTACCCTAGCCAGGCCCTGCGTCACCGACCCCGGAGGCGCGCCGCACACGCCGCACACCCCGCTCTCCACGCCGGACAGTGAGTACCCTAGCCAGGCCCTGCGTCACCGACCCCGGAGGCGCGCCGCACACGCCGCACACCCCGCTCTCCACGCCGGACAGTGAGTACCCTAGCCAGGCCCTGCGTCACCGACCCCACGCTGCCGCTCGGAGGCGCGCCGCACACGCCGCACACCCCGCTCTCCACGCCGGACAGTGAGTACCCTAGCCAGGCCCTGCGTCACCGACCCCACGCTGCCGCTCGGAGGCGCGCCGCACACGCCGCACACCCCGCTCTCCACGCCGGACAGTGAGTACCCTAGCCAGGCCCTGCGTCACCGACCCCACGCTGCCGCTCGGAGGCGCGCCGCACACGCCGCACACCCCGCTCTCCACGCCGGACAGTGAGTACCCTAGCCAGGCCCTGCGTCACCGACCCCACGCTGCCGCTCGGAGGCGCGCCGCACACGCCGCACACCCCGCTCTCCACGCCGGATAGTGAGTACCCTAGCCAGGCCCTGCGTCACCGACCCCACGCTGCCGCTCGGAGGCGCGCCGCACACGCCGCACACCCCGCTCTCCACGCCGGATAGTGAGTACCCTAGCCAGGCCCTGCGTCACCGACCCCACGCTGCCGCTCGGAGGCGCGCAATTATAAATGTAACGTTAGTACGAGATTGCAGAATTTCCTTTGCTTTCAGGCGGTGCTCGAGGCAGGCTACGGAACGCTCTGATCGCGGACAGCGACGACTTCGCGCCCACCATGGGCGGCGGCCGCTTCCAGCTGCAGACCGAGGACCAGGAGACAGGTACCCTATATACTCCTACTGCACATAGCATACTGGTCATTTCAAACACCTTTGTACAACTCGAATTCTAATCAATTCGGTATTATAACTGCAGCGAACATAATAATTATTCTGGTGACCGAGAACCCAGTAAAAATATGCAGAATGCAGAAATACAATTTTCAGTCAGGATAAATTATTAACGCTAATCACAACTAATCTTGTAAGCCTAATCTTCACTTCAACCTTCATTTTACAATTGGAAATATCATCTATATTAATTACTTCACTGTTTTCATTTCACTTATAAGGTTTTCGCGGGAATATTTGGTTTCATTGGTATTTGAACTCGCACTCAACAAAATTCACCACATTTAACCTTATTACGTAATTATGTACGTAAAATACTTCGGTTATTTTGATGAATACAATATTTACGAAAATATGGACCTGTTTTTAGCAATGTACTAGAATCTAAAATAAAATAAAATAAAATAAAAAATAATCAATTTTTGTCAAAATAATGTTTTTTTGTAAATATTTTCTGCCCAAAGGGCCATATTTTCGTGTTACCCATTAGCACATTAGACAGGTTTCGGAGCTGAAGACGCGCGTCGCCCTTCGCATCTAGGACTCCGGCCGTGACTTGTGTGTCGCTCACATCACAGTCTGAGTTCTAGCTGTGCGGGCCGGCCCTCGCCGAGAGAAGACACGGGACTCATGTGGTGTTGCACCTGTTTCATACAAATCTTTAACATAAAGTTACATCATTAGTTTACCATCTAATCTGATCATCGCGTGAAACAACTTATACTAAATTTAGTTCAAAATCGCGCTCATTGTCTTTTAGCACATTCCTATGATTCCTAATTAAATTAAAGATCATTTTAATGTCGATTTGATTTCTATATTTGTAAAAGTTAAAAAGCTTTTTGAGGTTTATTTCATAAAAAGATTCAAATGTACAGATTCTTCAGATGGTTAGTAATAAGGGATTATCATAAGTATTCATTTTTGGGCTTGTTAATATTTTCAAGGTGGTCTTGTATATTTGTGTTTGGTTGGCAGCATGGTAAATGTATCTGTAAATAATATAACTTCATTATATCATGATATAAAATATTATAGTTTCAAAATGAAGTTATACATATGTTGATCTAAAACCACATTTACATACTGTCAATCTTATTGGACATGTGAAGTATATAAGGTCTGAACAAATGATTGGATTAAATAATATAGAAAAATTATTGGACATTTGGTTAGATATAGTGTAAATAGTAATTCACATCTAATACTTTGTCCATGCTACATTTGTCCGGTGATGTACTGTACATTATACTCTATATACTATCACTATATAAATATACTCATGCTTATACTGTGCCCAGAAATTTCATTTTCATATCATTTCAGCTTTACTAATTTTGATTAAACAATAAAAATTTAACTCAGACAGAGTATGTATGTATATTATTTTGTATAATATTATATTTAAAAGATTATTATTGAACAACATTAACTGAACACATTCATTATCATAATCATTGATGTGCTTATAAGCTTTTCTTATAAAATTATATTGTGATCATTTTGGTATTGGAATAGAAACAGTGGAAGTACACAATAAAATCCTCAAAATTTAATATAAAATTAAGCAAACTTTCAAAAATAATAAGTTTTGTTATGAGATTCTAAACAGTTAATAATAAACGTATTTTTATTCTTAAAAATTAAGTTATACTGTATTTATCGTTGAGTTAACACTTATATATAAAAAAATAACAATTTAAGATTTATCTCTAACCTTTGACACTAGCTGGTTAGAGATAAAATTTAAAATAAAATAAAGTTAAAAGCAGAATAAAGCCGTCGGTTTACTACTTACAAAAACTAACCGATCTACATATTATGTGTGTACTGTGTGTGTATATATTGTGTGTGTGTGTGTACCGGGTGTCTGCGCGAGGTGGGCCGCGGGCGCGTCCGCGAGCGGGGTCCCGTGAGGCTGCCAGGCCGCGCGCCGCTCGTAGCACCATGGGATTCAGCTCACGGCGCCGCCCACTAACAACTCATCTACTAACCACCACATCGCATCACTATAACTTACCACTCTGTGTTTAACGTGCTGCGTACGGATACCGCGATCCTGTGTTACCTGTAGTTGGTATGTCTACCATGAGTTCTAGCAATCTACACTCGCTAACAGTTAAAAAAATGTATGAAAACTTAACAGCGCCTCTAGCGGATAGTTGGGTATTAAGTCCGTCAGACGTGGCGCTGCTTGCCTAGATATTAACGGTTCTAATACTGTAGTGCCCGCAATAATCCCAACTACGCATTAACGCGCTATCCGAACGCAGCTTAAGGATTTTCTCTGCAGGGTATTGATAGTATTGATCTGATCGTAATGACACCATTATTAGGTTTTTGATTTTCAAACTTTTACCTTTTAAATACTTACTCTATCTGATACCAGACCCCCAGGTGTGTGCTATTTTGATAACATAGTTAAAAATATCAACTTTTAATTTTAACGATAGTTTTGGATTTAGAAAATTTTATATTGATAGCCAGTTAAGATAACTATAGTTTTCATTACTAAAACATTTAATTAAACTAACAGTAATAATATGGTGTGAACTGTCATAATGTGTGATTGGGGTTTATTAATTGATTTCATTGGATCTGAATTATTATTACTAACTAACTAATATAGTTATCACCTTTTTCTGTACCCTGCATTGAAAATCGAATGCATTTGTAAAATATGTGTATTATTGTGTATAAACACTAATCAATTTTAACGTCTAAATGTGTTGGTTTCTTTGGTTTGGTGTTAATTTAATACATAAGTAATAACTGTAAAAACTGCTGTGATTAAACGAATTCATTATAGTATTTAATGTAAAATCCAGGAACCTTTTATTTGTATGAAAACGCATTGGTTCATCTGCTGGGACTTCGCTCGCTAGGCAGCGTACTTACTGAAATCAAATGGTTAACAAATAAAATATTCGTGGATTTCCCCTCACTAATGGAACACTAATAGAAACCATAACGTTATTCAAAAAGTTATTTTGAAGAGTATCTTATCTTAACCTACTATAGATTGATTAATCGATGTCTTAAGATGTTCTTGATATATCACTCTATAAATATAAAATTTGGTTGAAATAATAAGCAAAAAATAAAGTATATAATATGCAAGCATTTGTATAATTTCAGAAACGCTGGAGTTGGAGCCGTTCCTGGCGCTGGAGCCGCCGATGTCGGCCTCCGACTACTGGTTCTGCCTCGACCAGGACGAGGGGCTCTCTGAACTCTTTGATTTCGAGTTCTAACTCGTACAGTGGGAACTATACACAAGTGATTTTAGTGTGTTAGTGCTCAGTTAAATCAGTGATGAACTTACACCGATCTCTTTCAGAATTCTTCATATTGGATATGTAGAAATTTGGCCCCTTTAGTTACGTTTAGTTAACGGGTAACTCTCGCTAATAGCCTATTTTATAGTTATATGTACGCTTTATTGATGTGCGCAATAGAATCGGATAGATCTTATTATTGCTTTCTCTGAACGGATTTAATTTTTACAGTCCTATGTGAAGGATTTTGAAACAGTTACCTTTTGGTAAATATTTTATGTTGATTTTGACTATCACGTCATAGTTTTATATTTATTTAGAGATACTTTTCCGGAGACTCGTCAGAGAAACGGGGACGATGAGGCCCAGAACTGAACAGTGGATACTCTTAATCATTCTAGCGTATATTTTTGACGATTTACGTGGAAACTTTGGTCCAGAACATTCATCCGACAAAATTGAGTTTCTGGTCATTTTGGTGCTAAATTTTTTATGATCATAGTTCTGAGCTCCATCCCCCGTCGTGGTCGGTCGAAACGCTTACCGGTGTCTATAGTGATGTTCCTCGTGTTTGACTGAAGATGCGTGGCGTCGTTGAACCGAGCGGCACGTGTCTGTGCACTGTGTCACAGAACAGTGCGCAGAGCCGCGTCCGCGCTGCATGTACATACTCGTAGTCTCGCTCAAGAGGCGGACGCGGCGCGCCACTCGCCTGTACATATTACATTTGTAATGAACGGTGATATCTTAGCGGCCTTCGATTTTACTTGTAAAGCTAGCTCTAGTGTTCCAATCGTCGTACACCCAGCCTCGTATGACTATAGTTTGCATTGCACATTTGTTCCGTTTTTTGCCAAATATTTTCATTATCTGACTGTTTAGTTCCATTATTGTTTGGTAGTTTATATTGTAAATAGCCGCCGATCGAACGGGAGCGCCGCGAACGTCCACGTTTTTATTTCGGTAAAGATTTTTGAATACATAAGTACAAAGTGCTGAAACACAAGCCGTCTGTCGTTATGTGTGCATTATCATAGAACGTTCGCGTCGCCGTCCTGTCATTTTTGAATAGTGTACAGCACAAATTTCATCGTAAAAACCTATTGATAAGTGCATATCAAAATAATTTTAATATTAGTCTTAATTTTGGAGACTTGTGAGAGCGGTTTGAATGAGGTGGAATGACGCGGTGCGTAGGAACTCAGCGGCATAAGGCTTTCGATGTTTGTGTCAACTATAAACAAACGTTGAATGCAACAAGAAACATAATATTAACGTGTACAGTCTTATTTTTGAGAATTGTTGACTAAGATAACTCTGGGATTTGGGTCTCACCAGTGTGCTTTGTGACCAAGTTTTGAAACTCCCTATCATTGTCTCTCCTTACAATAACTTTATGAGGGCGTCCCGCCAGACATACTGCCGCTTCTAGTATTACAATACTTAATTATTTTATTGCAACTTTGTAAGATTTATTTTCCTTTAGATCAATAATAGTATAATATGTTTGTATTGCGCTGATTAAAAACTATAAAATAAGTAACAAAATAAATTTTAGGTAGATCACTTGTTCACTTTTTCAGCAACTGTAATTAAGTTGTTTGTTTGATTTAATAAGATTTTTTATTAAGATTGAGTTGAATGTAGGATGCACTCAATTTTCAATAATTTATCGCTTCTTATTTTTATATCAGAAAAATTATAAATTTGTTAATTTTGTTTTTTTATGTCAACTGAATAGCTTCTAAATTTTCTATCTTATGTTTTAATTTCACATACTCTGGGGCCAAAAGTACGAGGAAAAAAGTACAAAATTTAATAACTTTGATGAGTTTATTTTTAGGTTTATATAACTTCCTTGATCTGCAATAGGTTTGTTTTGTTGCAGTTACTTACATTTTTATTTGCTATATTGTAATAAATTAATTACCTACAGTGGAAAACTTCCAGATAATTTATGTTAGCATACTATAGCTGCCTAGATTGAGGCCGCAATCGTAATGAAACGAGCTGAACATAACTGTTGAATTTACCGAATTAGTAAAATATTGGCACTGTGTAGTACAAATTGTATTCATTTCATTGTACCTAATTCATTTGTATGAGTGTAAACTTGTAGCTGTTTGTAAGAGGAGTTCTACAACTCTACTGAATTTGTCCATTGTCTGTTTTACCTGATATTGTACGCTTACCGTAGCAGTAAATTTATTATTTGAATGTAGATATAACTCTTAAATTGAGAACCAATCTGTGCCTCGTGCCGTTAATTTGGATGACGTTGTTGTTTATTAAATAAGGTGTTATCGAATGCAAAATGTTATCATCTATATTAAGGACACGAAGCGCTCTGCAATTGTTACAACGATTTTAGTCCGTACATGTTGCTCTCGCGACGGTCCACAGGGTCCTAACATTAAAATACTCTTACAATTCTGACAATATTTCATTGTTCATTAGTTTTCATTGTTAATGCAAGGACTGTCCGTTTGTATTATTTGCTTCTGTTATGTCTGACGCGATGTGTCTCATAAAGATACAAATACGTCTGAAATCACGATTCGTCTGTGAATGTACTTAGTTTGATACGATGTAATATAATACCACTGAAACATTAGTAAATCAAACATTGTTAGTAGACCAGTGTAGTTAGCTTCAAAAATGGTCAAAAAAGGAAAAAAATAGTAGTAGAATGAAACCCATTAGAAAAGGAGGGGAATATGGCAAATATTAAAGGAAAAATAAATTACGGTCGATCTGAGTTCGGGAAGTGGGAGGGGGTGGGCTTTTAAGGGGAGAAAATGGTTTATCTCGATTTGCGGTGAAACTACAAGTCCTATGAAAAAAAGTTATATGGCAAAGTTGTAGGTAATATAAAGATCTACAACTTTTAATTCACAAGTTTTTTACATAACGTCAAATTTTTTTCATAATGTATGTGAAAAATTCAAATAACTAAGTTTTTGGTTTTTTATTTCTATCTTTTTCAAAATTTGTTATTTTTCTACGAAATTTGGTGAAAACTTACCTATCTATGTCCCAAATACACTGTGATTTATTTGATTGAAAATATTATTGTTTTCACCTTATTTTGACTTAATTTTCAAAAATATAGACTAATTTTCAATCGAAAATTCACGTGTCAAAATATTAGCTTTTTTATAAAAGTCGGTGTGCTATATGTTCATTAAAATCTCTATTTTCTGATAGTTAAAAAAAATATATACATTACCATAGTAAATATTCTCAGAAAATGCACAAAACCGAAACAAAAATTTGTATCATTAGGTACAATTGCATCATAAAAATGTGATTTTGTCTTTTCAGACTATCTAATAATAATAATAATATAATAATCTGTTTGTATAATGTGCAATAAGTCGGATTATAAGCAATTATATGAAATAAAAATTGCAAAAATCACATTTTTATGATGCAATTGTACATAATGATACAAATTTTGTTTCGGTGTTTTGCGTTTTCTGAGAAAATTTACTATGGTAACGTACATATTTTTCTTAACCATCAGAAAATAGAGATTTTAATGAACAAACAGCATACCGATTTTTATAAAAAAGCTAATATTTTGACACGTGAATTTTCGATTGAAAATTGGTCTATTTTTTTAGTAATTAAGACAAAATAAGGTGAAAAAATTAATATTTTTAATCAAATAAATTATAGTGTGTTTGGGGCATAAAAAGGTAAGTTTTCACCAAATTTCGTAGAAAATAAAATGTTTTTGAAAAAGATATAAATAAAAAACCAAAAACTTAGTTATTTGAATTTTTCACATACATTTTGACGTTATATAAAAAAGTTGTGAATTAAAAGTTGTAGATCGTTTTATTACCTACAACTTTGCCATATAACTTTTTTTCATAGGACTAGTAGTTTCACCGCAAATCGAGATAAACCATTTTCTCCCCTTAAAAGCCCACCCCCTCCCACTTCCCGAACTCAGATCGACCGTAATTTATTTTTCCTTTAATATTTGTCATATTCCCCTCCTTTTCTAATGGGTTTCATTCTACTACTATTTTTTTCCTTGTAAAAAATTAAAAACCCTGGTCTATAGATACATTTTATGTTTATGATCGCGGGCTAAGGGGGATGCCTGACGCCAGCGAACCAGGACTTTTTGATGGCATGTTTTCGAGTATAAGTGTAGCTGGATTATAATGTAGAGAAAATGGAAGGTGCAATGTTATTGTGTAGTATTTATATGTCCGCGCGCCAGCGGGGCCGGCCGCGCGCTGCGAGTTTGATTTGTATTATTTTGTGTTGGAAGACTGAGGTTGATTATTCCAGTCTCGACGAACGAGCGAGTTATTTGTTAATGATTATAAAGTCATATATATAGTTAGGTTATATTTTTTAATAAATATAATATTGAGATATGTCATATACTTTTGTATTTCATTTATTATCAACGCTTATTTAACAAAACTTAATGATGACTAGTGCCTTTCTCCTTGCAAAGTAACCTATTTGCATAGCTATTTCAGATCTAAGATAAAATCTTTTGATATAGCGCTATAGCGTAGCTTTAACTTAGGAAAGTATTACATTTTACATTGGCGGTTCGTTCTTAGGGTTCCCTGTCAAACAAGAAACCCTTACAAAATATAGTTAGATCCAATATATCTATCTGATGAAGTTGTCAAGCGGGAAGTTCTTGAATGACTCGCTCCAGATGTCAGTGAAGGCGGTGCTCACGAGGTCGTTGATGAGCGGCCGGATCACCGCGAAGCCGGGCTTCCACGTCGCGTTGATGATGCGGTCCAACACACTCTCTGGAAACATTACATGGATATGTTTACCATGTGTTTAGGACATCGTTTAGTTTATTCCATACATAAGTAGGTAAGTACCTACTTATGTATGGAATAAACATGTTTGCTGTCTCAAAAGTAAACTCACAACCAGGTAAAGAGTTTTACTAAACACAGCGGCACTTACGGTTCTACCGACCGTTCGTTATGCCGATGAAAATAAGTAAATATTACCAACCTATTAGCTACCTACCATTACCAAATTACAACGCCTATTCATATCCATGAAGGTCAAACTTTGCCGGTCCAGTGAATGACGATTTTGTTTGCGTCCACCCAGACACTCGGAACAAATATCTGCAGATTGTACAAACTTTTTTCGAGTTTGGAATCGAACCCGCAACCTCTTACGTCGCAGGCGGACCTTCGCCCGCTACGCCACAGAGGTCGTCAGAAAAACTGAAGGGACTTTTGTGCGCAGTTTTAAATTTTTCTTGTAATTCAAGCCTCATTAAAAGCCTCAATCTTATCATAATATGTTATGTTTTTTTAAATGGCTGAATAATAAATTTTTTTTATATCTCACCTAACACGCCCCTGCCCCTGAGCAGGTTGCCGACGTGTATCTCCATGTCCCCTATGTGGTCGACCTCCACGTGCACGTCCACGCGCTCCCCGTTCCGCTTGATGCGCGTCGTCTGCGAGTAGTCGCGCAGCGTCATGTTCCAGCGCCCTTGACGCAGCACGCCGAGTCCTAAGGCGTCGCCCTGAAGAATACAAGTGTTCATTTTATAAAAGCGGGAATTACTCACGTATTAAAAGACCGAATCTTGTCTCCGTCGAAACGTCGGGTGTTGTTACACTCCTTAGTTAATACGTGAGCTTTTATAAAATGAATAGTGTTGGTAACTCACGAAAATTTTGAAAGTGGAATATAAGTGTGTTTATGCCCAGTCTAGTCTACTAACTAAAATGTGCCTAACACTTTCAAAACTTTCGTGAGGTATCTCACTCCTGGTAAAGACTCTCACTCCTGTAAAAGAGCTCTTGTTGTGGTCGAAACTTCGAGAGTTGTTTAACTCCTGTGTAAATATGTGAATGATTCCCGTTGTTATAAAATGAATGTGCCTAACAATTTAATACCCAATTAATATTCGATTTAAACCTTCGGTCAAAACTATACATAGTATATTATGTATTGTGCTTTCTTCTAACACTTTCTCTGCCCATGACACAAGCTCGTTTTTACTGCACGGTGTCGTGGTGCTTGAGCTTGGGCATTGAATGTGTTAAGCGATTTGTGATTTTAACAGGTTAAAGTATTTTACACCGGTTTTGACCACAAGAAGGATAGTTACGAGTACCTAGTTTACCTTGAATTCGTAGTTTCCTTCGAGCCATTTTTCAGGGAAGTATTGAGAGTAAATTATGCGCTGATTGTCCCAGTCAGTCCTGTAAGATTAGAAAAATAATTATTGTAAGATTTGAACTATTGGATAATTTTACTTCAACCAGTCGCGGCGTGACCAAACCTCTGAATAGACCATAATTCCACGCATTCTTTGGACGTCCGGATAACGGTTAGGTATGATTATTGTTACTTGTATTTGGTGACAGTAGACGTGGTCCAGCCGCGCTCGAAAACGTCCGTAAGGGTCAGGGTGTAGCCCATCCCTGCGATGGCTCGCACCTGCTTCACTTCCTTCGCGAAGTGAGGGTCGAAAGGAGCTACACCCATTTCAGGAATTCCTAAAACAAAAATAAATAAATTTAAACCTACTTAGAGTTAGCTGTATGATACCTACCTGTATGATATCAATCCATATTATGTCCTACTAGGTACTGGATATTATTGTCTCCCTTGTTGAACCAATTTGGTGTAATACATAAATGTAGATGTTGCTGTGTGAATTGTCCAGAAATATTTATTTTATTTATTTAATTTAAAGTTTATTTCCACGTTATAAATTAATTAGGTAATTGTAAAATTGCTCACCGATTTTGAAGAAGGGTCGTAATTTATTGAGCGCTCGCTTCATACATCCATCGAACTCTGGAGACGATTTGTCGCAGGCTGAAAGTATTCTTGCTGAAAACAATAATATTAGGTCTAAGTGTGTGACTACACATATACCTAATTCGATTTCGGTAGAGAATTCTAAAGAAAACTTAAATATAATGTAGGTGAAGTAGTTAATTTCAAGTAATCCCTAAGGCAAATTTACGATTAAAATGTTTTTCTAGTAAAACTTAATTAGTAAGTAGTTAAGTACCTGTGCATAATTTATTTTGAACGGAATAACTGGGAACTTCAGTTTATTATGCTGGTATTCTATCGATATGTCAATGAAAAATCTTAGGTAGGTATAGTAAAACCATTCTAAAAATGAACTCCCCTCCACAAAACCGTGATGATTTCAACGTGTGAGAGGAAATAAAGAAAAACAGAATAGGGGAGAGCGGGGTTCAAAGTTCCCGGGGCACGTTGTTCCGATGCAAATAACTTTCGAAAGAAAAGAGATATCAATACGTGTGAAGTACGGTGCAAGACGTCATACCATGGCGCTATCGCGTCAGCTATTTTAGTGACGCCTCGGCAACCGGCAAGTGTGGTCATCGAATGGAGGCTCATAATTGTAACGTGAGTAAATATTTTTGTGTTGAAACTTTTTGGTCTATTTTGAACAGTTTTATAGCAATTAATATCTGACTTGCATTTAATTGTTGGAAAATCTATTGGGGATGTTTTATTATTGTCATTATTGATGTAATAATACTTATTTTTAAAATAATTTTGGTTTGCTTTTTTATGAAATTTGGGGCTCTAAGTTCCGCTTGACCGGGGCTAGTTGTTCCGCGTAGTAGTACTAAAATTAATTTTAAAAAATTGTTTTAGGATCAAAAGAAAAACGGAACGGGGCAAGACTTCGGAATAACTATTGCGGCGGGGAGTTGATACTGTAATGGAAGACGGTCGGAAAATCAAAACCGTAGCACGGGAACTAAAAATATGCCATAATGACATTATTCTGATAGAAGAATAGATATTAGACTGATTAAAGACTTAGAATTACTTGTTACTATAAATGTTAGTGCTAGTTGATTGATCTCAATGTCCTAAAACAAAGTTCTTGAGTTAAAAAATAATAAATTATTAGTAGGTACTTAGTTTTGATGATTATTTGCCAAATATAGTAATTTTAATCCTTATTTTGAATAAATGACTTTTTAATTTTTGGCACAGTATTTTTGTGTTTCATTTATACATATTATATACATTACAACTGCAACTTTAGCAATTGAAGTTGCTGTCGGAACAACTTGCCTCAACGATGGAACAACCAGCCCCATGACGGGGTCAGTTGTTCCTTGTCAATTTTACACAGAAAAAATGACCTGACGCTAACACGTTTAATCATTTAGTAAATACGACAACATCAAGTAAAACTAGAATATATTCTGCGTCTATGAGCTCCTATATATTTAATTTCAGTCTATTTACTGACGGTCTTTTTGCGTGTTATTTGAAAATCGGAACTTCGAACCCCGCTCTCCCCTACACAGAAAAAAAAATACAGAATTCGGTGGAGGGGCGTTCATTTTAGAAATGGTTTTACTATACCTACCTATTTACTTATGTGCACATAAACAGCACTAGGTATAAGTAGGTGTTAAAATGTGTAACTTTGTATGTTCTTTTTCATAATATAATCATAATTAACATACCCATGCCATGTCTATAAAAATACATTGTAACTTGTTTATTGCCAATAATTTAGCATCTAGGTACCTACTGTATCTTCGAGTGGGATTTAGGTACTTGATGTGTGTGAACATTTATTTATAACCATTATTTTATGTTGCTCTATTCTGGCTCTAACACTAACACTAACAGTGCCCATGAGACATGTTCGGCACGGTTTTGAATGTGTTAACAACAAAAATTAACAAAGATAATCTATGAAACTAACAATAAAATTTATAAATGACAATATTATTAATGGCCAAGTATGCTGATGTTGCATAATGAACTTATCTATAACTCTATTAAATTATAATTGTTTTCGACTTAAAACTCAAGTTAATCCCCACGGTTAAAGTTTCGCACGTCGATTAAAATCGTTCTATTTAGAAATTATATCAAAACATTCGATGGTTGTTTACCTTGATAATGATTGCATGTTGGTAACATTATAATAATGCGTATTTCATAAGATTGATCTTTCACAATGATTAAAACAAAGTAGGTGGGCACCTATTTTTGGTAAAAGTGTTAGACTAGGATTACAATAATTTTAACTATTTCAAACCGGTCTAAATAAAGTTTTTAGTTAGAGAAATAGTAAGTATTTTAATAAGAAATGTATTTCTTTATTATTTTAATTTTATGGGTATTTAAAATACCTAAATATAGGAGTTTGCATAATGCAAACAGTTCGGTGATAGTAGGTCACACGGCCGGGTCAAGTGCGAGAGGAATGCACTTGTCTAGACTTTCAACACCCAACTGCAGAAACTGCACAAACAGTACAAAGAAAGAACTTACCGATTTCACTGGCTTCATATTGCGATAAACTACTCTGTATGAAACACAAAACTAATACACTAAACAGGCATTTAACTGAAACCATGATGACCACTTTTAAATTGTTACCATAAAAATATAATTCGTTTTTTTAATTGAATGAATTGTAAACGGACCTCTTATATGTTTACGGCCAGTATAATATGTTAACCTTCTAATTTTTAAATTAAAAATGAATAATCTGGAATTCGTAGAAAAAGGCTCTATGCAAAGAGTTCTGTTTTGGTGTAAGGACAAGCGTAGTCTGGCAAGGTCCGCGAAAGTGCAAGCCCCGCCGAGTTAAGGTGTCTTACGACACCCAAGTGTTGTCATGTTGATGAACACTTCTCGGTGGAAGACTTAGAGGTCACTATAAACATAATTTATGCGTGAACCATTTATTATTTCATAATTAATTACACTTGGAATTTTTTCTCGAATATTTATTAAAAGTCAGACATTTGTAGAGTTGAGTTGAGTTAGCCTTTTTTTTATTATTTATTGTACATTGTGGCTAATAAGAATAACAAATAATTGACTTAAAAACATAAGAACAATTTTGAATACAGAGGACCCAAACCCTACATAGAACCAAGACAGAACTTATTTATATCAAACAGGAAGACATGCTGTAGTAATCAGACTGGATTAGCAAAATTGACCAAGTAACTGTATATTTTCACAGAAACAAAGAAAGATGAAGATAAAACCGTTTCCTTGTCATGACATGGAGTTATCTACAAAATAGTATGGATGCTGTAACTTGTAACAGTTTCATAAGCAGTCATACGAGTCCACATCACAACAGCTTGTGCAACAGTTTCCTTGATGATGTGCAATATATGAGCCAATGATGAGCATTAACCATGGACGAGCTTCAATCAAATTAGTTCTGGGAGCATTCATCTTCGTAATAATTAATTTACTGGCTTACCACCCTGCGGTTTGTAAAATGGGGTTTTCTGTGGGTGAGAAGTCATTTCTTTAATTTTAGGCAATAATTTTATCTTATTTATTATTTTAACATAATCACCTCTATTAACGATCACACTGCCGGGATACAGGGACTTCTCTCTTGGCGTGAGATATTAGTGTGGACCTATGAATGACATAATTATGTGTTTCAAACTTTTTGAAAGTTCTCAGAACATGCCGGTTTCCTTACTATGTTTGCATTCACTTTTGATTCATTTTTTAAATGGTTGTTTAAGTTGTAGTTTGCATCCATGTTCAGTATTTAACGTCTTCATCCATCTTTGAGTCAACCATTTAAACCATAAGGAATGTGTTTCAATTTAACTCAATCGGTCCATAACTTTTGTAGAAAATGGTGAGTGACATCAGAGAAAAGGACGGACGGACAAACATTAACACGAGTGATCTTATAGAGGTTTTGAAGGGAGTTTAACATTGACTGAAAAAATAAAAGAATCGATGTCAATTTTTTATTTCTTACAATTACTGAGCGCTTATTAGCTATTAGGTAAAATACTAAGTTTAAAACTAAACCCCTATTATAAATTAAAACTTATTATATTACTTATATCGATTGTTGTACGATTGTAATATGTATACGTGTAGTCATTAAATTACTTTCACTTGGTAAATCCATGAATAATTGTCACAGTTTTTAATCGAAGTTCTTAAATTAAAATAGTACGTCGGATATTTTTTATAAATAATGAGATAAAATTCAAAGAAATAAAATAAATAATAAATTTGTTCTGCGAACAAATTTGCTTTTTTGTTTCGCTGAGTTGAGTGCAGTCTATCGGCCCTAACTTCTATGAACAATGTATTAATCAACTGGTTCTATGTGCTTATTCTAGCCAAGTTCATCGACCTCTGATTAGTCAACGATCCAGTCCTCGTACGGAATGTGGTCGAGCACGTGCGCGAGGAAGCGGGACATCTTCTCTGCCAGGTCCTTCTTCAGGTCAGGTTTCATCTCCTTCAGCAGTTCCTGCGCGTTCGTGTTGATGAACAGGTTCAGGGCTGCCTCTGTAAATCACAATATTTATATTAAGTGCGCTATTTATTAAGTTTACTAATATGTATGTTATAGATATTGACTCTCACTTAAGTTTTCTAAAGTGTTTTCCTCGATAGCGTAGTGGTTAGCGCAACCAGGGCTAGACTGGATGGCGTGGTTTCGACTCCCACGAGGACCAAGGTTACGTTGTGATTACTTGTGATCTTGTAATTTTTCCTTTACCATTTTCATAATATAATTTAGTTTGTTTATGATTTTTATGAGCAGTCCGTCAAGACGATTTGCGCAATTTTAATTTCTCTCGGTACTTCCTTAGTGGGCTACCTATGATTAAAATCTGATATTTGTTCCTGAGATTGCCGTCTTCATCCAAACAATCGTATAAATTAGACCTCTACATTACCAATTAATCTAGCTCTCCAATTAACCAATCCGCGGCAACGAAAGAGTTTTAACAGACTTAATTCAAAGAGACTAACCTAGCACAGCGTTGCTGTTCTGCAAGTTGTTGACGCCCATCTGGATGTCCTTGACGGAGAAGTCCAGCTTCAGTTGCTGCAGCTTGAGGTACTTCTTGCCGTCGCGCTCGTACGGCTCTCCGCGGAAGTACACCTTGGCCTTAACGCCATCTACAATAAATTACACATATTTCATAGATAATATAATATAATAAATAAGTAACAAATATCTACAGATCACACGGAATTTGTCCCGGGGAGGAATTGAAATTCTTGGGGGCAAGCTGCGTCTAAAGGGGTCATAATGTATACTTTCTCATACGTTCTTTTTTGTTCTGGCGCGGTTAAAATTAGTTTTTGTTTAAATCTGTTTGAGATGGTGGGAAACAAGTGCAGAAAACAGGACTAAACCTTTTTATGTCAATGTGCTCTACATCTCGCAGTTTTGCTGATGCTAAGTTGGTAGAGCTACTTTGTTACTACTCACAACCGGATCAGCTTGATAAGTGGTCATGTTCATTGGTCATGCATGAACCAACTTAATTCTTAGTACTTTTAACTCCAACTAAATATCACAAACATTTAGTATTTACATGGAAAATTATGAAAATGAATGAGTCAAGTAACCGGTCGCTTAGAAGCGGGTTAAGTGGCACTTGTGTCTTAGTAGAGCACATTTGAATATAACAGTACCTGCGACTACGCAGCAATACGTAGCATTTTATGTTAACAATAAAAATAAATACACTGGCTTTTAATTGTTTAATTACTTATAGGTATTAAGTATATCAGAAATCTAGCACCCGTTACACACGCTTCGATCTTACCACGGGGCTAGGTGTTGCTGTATAAATTGTCCGGTAATATTTATTATTAAAGATTACTAAGCTGGGTGCACTGACCGTACTCGCCCCAGTAGTCGCCGCCGCCCGAGGCTCGCACGAGCAGCAGCACGCCGGAGGAGCGGTAGCGGGCGCGCGCGCTGATGTGCGGCCCGAACAGGGTCAGCTGGAACTGGTGCGTCTCTAAGTCAGACCTGGAAACGGAAACATATCTTATAATTTTATTCTATATTTGAAGCTAGCTAGTATTTACTGTTGCTTCACTTCAACTCCGTGATTAAGGTGGAAATTGTTAAAAACTGTTCTCATAATAAGAACAGTTTATAAAAAATATTATATATCATCTGGGGCATTCTGGATTAGGATAACTTAAAAACCACTGAAATTTTAATTTTTTATTAAATGTTGCTGAAGCTGACTATTTAACTACAGAGCGAAAATTCTAAAACAAAAACATAAACATGTTATTTTTCAATAATTTAACACTTTGTACCTGACAATACGTAGGTAGATACCTACTTAATAAGAACGTGCCGTATTCAAATACCTACATGAACTTTTATTACGTAGGTACAAGTAGGTATAATGTACATAATAAGAAAACAAAGAGGACGAAAATAATATTCAAAAACACATCTCAATATTTTCATTCCAAGAAGTTTGGTCATAAGCAAACAATGATTTATGATTTACATCAAGTTTTCCTCAAAACACTTTACTCAAATACTGTGTCTAGAAGATTCTAATGGTGAATCACTTTTCATAACTTATTATAGATTTCTAAACAAACGAAGGTAAATATTGACTTACAAAAATACTCATTAGTTTGTTGACCATAATGATTATTTGCCAATAATTGGAATTCTCGAAATTTAAATTAAGAGTCTATTATAAATAAGAGGTTTCTTTCAATAGGTACTTTTAAGTACCTAATGAGTTAAAATTCTCAGTATTACTAGATAGTAATTAGTTAATCAATGAGGTGTAGGTTCTCACGATTGATTCACTTTCAGAATTCTGAAGAACTCTAATGGGACAGTTTCGATTCAAGCGTCATTTTGTAGTTTCCGTGTTGAGTTTGAGATACGTAGACAACACTTCTTATAATAAGTTAATTTATTATAATAAAAATAATTGTAAACTACAAGTGTTTGTATGTTGCGTGTTATCTTCGATAATCTTCGACATTGTACATAGAAGGATTTACTAACAATTGTTCAAAATCAGTTTACAATGCTAAAAACGCACACCAGCCACAGTTAGCGTTTAAACTTAAAACATCGGTATTTTTTCGTAAGGGGTTTAAATATATACCGTTTAAATATATATATAGGTACCGTTTCGTAATATCTATTAGGTAAATCTTTTTACACTATTAGTTATTAAGTAAATAAATAAATCGTAGTTTTACAGATGATGAGAATAAATACTTTTAACCTTTACTAGAAGTGACTAAGCTACACAGGGTATGTTTCCTACTGTGTTGTTCATAATGTAATAATAACTAGTAGTTACCAGTCAAACTCCCGAGCATTTTTGATACAATGTACCAAGTAGTTGCATTGATTTGGTCACCAGTGTTATTTTGTCATATGTGGTTATTTTCTTTGTCCGTGTGTTTAGGCATCTTAACTTCACTTAGCACTTCTTTGTCGTAAAGTGACTGTAGAAAGGACAATGGTCTCACGTATCCGTGCGTGGAATAATTCACGGGTTATTTGAGGAGTCAAAGTTCCTTATAACGGTGTACCGGTTGATTGACATTGACTCATGTGCATGAAAGTGGATTTTGTTTTGGAACTCAGAAACTAATAGGCTGAATCGAATTTTTCAATAACGGAATCCTTTCCTATTGAGATAAACGGGCAATCCACGAACATTTTTAGGTAGATTGCCCGTTTATTTCAATATGAATTTATCAAACCACGACTGTTTTTATAGTAATACGGAAAGCTTTATTTGCAGTAATAGCATAGGTTATTTTATGCCGCGAAACATTATTCTGTTTTGAGAAATGTTGGCATGGCGGAAATCTTCGAGGAAAAAATGTCTTTCCATTCATTATGTTAAAATTGTTATTTTGTGTTAACTTTTTTCGAACTTTTATAGAATAGTTATTCAAATACTACAGTTACCTGACATTGGTGATGGTCATGTTGGAGGCTCCCAGGGCGTGGATGTCCTTGAACGTGGCCCTGTAGCCGTCTGGGCCTCCTCCTAGCGCGATTGACAATTCGTCTATCACTATTGGCTCCGACTGAAAATATTTTGCGATTTAGGTATATATATTTATATTTATTTTTTAAACTGGTCGTTAATATAAGTACCTAATTTAAAAAATAAATAAATATTGCTGTATAATTCACACAGCAACATCTACATAGCATAATGGTATTACGGATGCTAGATTTCGGGTGTTACCTACTTGTTAGGTATAATATAGTATAATAAACTTATTTACCAGTTTTTTCGTACTCATTTTATCGTTGTGCCTGGTCCTATAGTACGAACATCTAAGGAAATTTTTAAATCCTTGCATCGTTAGGGTAAATGCAAATCCATTTTAAATTATGCCGGTCAAGCTGCGGAGCTAAAAGCTTGAATCTAAATTTATGTCAAGAGTACCCAAGTAAAGTAATCTAGTCCACCTTGTGGTAATTGGCTGCCTCAGATTATCTAAGCCATTCTTACTTTACCACAGATAAACTAAGCCTTAGTGCTTGGTACATAGTAAAC
This sequence comes from Chloroclystis v-ata, assembly GCA_963691955.1. NCBI lineage: Eukaryota > Metazoa > Arthropoda > Insecta > Lepidoptera > Geometridae > Chloroclystis > Chloroclystis v-ata. Next base: position 14,535,826 of record OY829905.1, read on the forward strand.
ATATTTTATTAAACTTGTACCTAAGGTAATTTTTTATTAGTTAGAGCATCAGCATTGAGGTCTTCCTCATAAAAATTAATAATCGATATTTTTATATTTCCTGGTTATTTCTGACTTGTAAGTACGATAAATCTTATAAATAAATTGTTTTTATAAATCACCTGCCAGCAATCGTTACTACCTAGGTAACTCTAGAATAATATAGCTTGGTAATTGTTTTTCATAGACATAAAATCGTAAATAATCGACATCTTTAAACATTCCTATCCATCATAACTACGAGTATAATACATGGTAATAATATAAATTTCCTTGACAGTAACCTTAACAAACCTAGCTTTATATATTTTATGGAAAAGACCGAAAACATTAAGTCTAAACGTGTCAGTGTCGAGGTCTTGTTGTACCTCTTCAATGCCGAACTCGGGCGCGCCGTTCTTGAGGTACTCGAGCAGCGAGTTGAAGCTGCGAAGGAGACAGGCGTCCACATTCGGGTCCTGCCGCGAGCAGCGCCCGCCGAAGATCTCTGGAAACACGAGTCTTATGTCAAATCGTTTGTTCCAGTTAGTCATCGTCATTATAAGACAACTTAGATGTTCTTCAGGCAGGCAGCAGGCCACAGTTCTATATGAGCAGGCCGTATAGCACGGAGAACAGATGGCCGATGCGGCCGAAAAGTTAAGTGGAGACCACTGATCGGCAAGCTGGACACATGTCTCCCGAATAAAACCTATCGTCGGTTGGTTAAATGGTATAATCACCACACCTAGGTACAAGGTGAGTTGGTATTAAACATACTTTAAAGAATATCAAAGCTTTCCAACATTTTGTGTTCCAGAAACAGATACCTATGTATGTTTCACTTCAAATGTATTTATCTATCAGCTGTTGACAGCTTTCGTTTGTCATATATAACCCATTAGTATGCATATGGCGTCGTTCTAACGGTGAAGTGGCGATCAGTGAAAACAATGCGCCGCAACGGGCCTTGGCGTTCTTTTAATACTTACTTAGGAACGAGGAAGATCATAAAGAAGAGTTAGTCATGCCAATAATTCCTTCGAAGTACCAAAGCAAAAGTGAGTATAAATTAAAATATTCTGACGTAAATCGAAGAGCAGCCACCGTGTTTAGATTTTATTCTTCAAATTCGATACTGGGTTTTCTAGTAGGATTATACATAAATAGGGACCTTGATTTATGTGTAGCTCCGGTGGTTATCACCAAAATTCTAGAGTTTTTTCTGATAATAAAGTCAAATAGTTTTTCTAATAGGGATGAGTACTATTTTAAAGTAAATTTTTCATAGCTTATAATAATTTATTTGGCAATTTTAGTTATTTTTATTATTTTTTATGTGCATAAAAATTTTTAATTTTGAGAACAGGTTTAAAGTATAACGGATTATGCAGTTGTCAGGTGAACGCCCCAGCTGAGCGCAGACGCGAGCCGACCAACTCGCAAAAACACATTACTGTATTGGTACTGTTAATTATATACCAGTTTTATCTTTAGCATCGTGAGATCCAATACCTGTTTAAATTGGGCCTATTTTTGTATTGACTGCATTTTAAATATAAAATCTAGAGAAACATCGTTGCTCGTTTTGAGTTTAAAATTTTTAATCTTCGCGAGTTTAAATGGCATAGGCTAGTTCTTCTATGCATTTTATGAACCCTGTTTTTCCGTGTGTTAACCGTAACAAAAGACTGCCATTAGTGATTGATTATTGTACATTATGCCTATTGAATATTATAATTAACAAAATCAGGTATAAAAGGATTGACATTGTTTTCTGTGACTGTAAAAAACACTACAATTCTGAAACCAACTGTGATTGTAATTGTATTCGTTTATAGAACCAAACAAGTAAAACAAATTTATTAGCACAGGGTTTTATGATATCAAGGTTATTTGGGTACAAAAAATCAAATAAGTACCCAGTCATTTTCTGCTGCTGAATGCACGAGAATTAAAAACACAAGTCCGTGATGATTTATCAATTATGTATCTAATAGGTTTAATGAGTAGATGTTCATGAACAATAACTAAATTGACAGATGATGCCTAATATGAGACATTATCTATGCGGTTATGTCATTGCGTGCAAAAAGTAGGTAGGAATCTAGCAATGACATACCTACTCATATTAACATGGGAAGCTATATGTACCCAATCTAGGCCGGGATCCGTAGTACATGAAAATCAAGTGATTACTAACAAGCTAATTTTTGGTGAGTAGCTTCGTTTCGATGAGACGACTAAAAATATCCTATACCCAAATCTCGATTGTGGTAGCTAACAGAGATATTAAGGATTAAAAAAATCAAGGATGTAAAACCGGGATAACGGACCACGAAATTTGTCGGACAATATGTCCATTAGATTTTATATATATTAATTTAGTATACAACAAAAAATCAGCTGGTTAGTAATCATAGTAATCATTTAAATTGACCTCGTTTTCGATACATTTTCGAAATGGCGGACTCTTTGATCAAACCATAGGTTTTGTAGGACAAACATGTTTTTATATAATTTAGATAATTATCTTGAGATATAACATACTGTCCTACAAATTTCGTGGTCCGTTATCCCGGTTTTACATCCTTGAATTTTTTAATCCTTGATATCTCTGTTAGCTACCACAATCGAGAGTTGGGTATAGGATATCTTTGGACGTCTCATCGAAACGAAGCTACTCACCAAAAATTAGCTTGTTAGTAATCACTTGATTTCCATGTACTACGGATCCCTGACTAATCGCAACATGTGAATTTTTCCTACTCGCACATATAGCATAATGTCAATATTAATTGCAGTGTGATCATTTCATTTGGATGATAAGGATTTATCAAGTTACAGTAACTTCTATGGAAATATCAATAGTAGGCATTCTCTTATTACGTTCTGTTTATGAAACTCTATGGAAATGTACTAAATAAATGTACCGCCATATTTCGGTCGTCAGAAAATTTTTGGTGGGTAGTTAAAAATTAATAATTTTAGAAATACCTACATAAGTTGTTCTGTTCATATAAAATACAAGGAATGTTTCTTTGACAATTTTTTTTAGATTAATTGTAAGCATGTACTGTGTGTAAAAACGTCCACAACTTTATATTTTTCATGTAAGTTAAGTATTTTCTCTTGTAAGTGAATTATTATAGTTCTTAAGAGAAATAAAGATCTTAAACCCGATAAATATTCTTAACAGCTTTAATACAACTTAAAATTTGAGCATGGTGCTTCGAAATAAATATTCTTACGAGTACAGTATGCAAATATTTTTAAACAAAATCCTGTAATAAACTGATTTTTCCCGGGGAAAATCTAAAGTAAGCGAAGCGGAGCGGAAGACGCGGGGCGGAAAGCTAATTTAAAAAAACTTAAACGAGTAAAAGTGGTTATTTTCTGGGTTTTCTCCGCTGATATCGAATTACGTACATAAAAACGTATTTAAATGTTTTGTAAAAATGTCCAGCGCATAACCGACGGCTGAAACGATGCTGAGAAAATGCCTAGTGGCTTTTAAATTTTAATGGCTATAAGTATAGATAATAAAATTATGTAGATATTCATATGTTCAACTACTGCAAATGTTCATAAGTGTCGCTTTGACCACATTACGTCACACAACTGCTTTCGTGTCTTCCGTCACTTTATGTAATCCAACAATCTCACCGACAATTAGGTGGAATTTGCAACCGGAGCGATGAAATGATAGTGATAACAATTGCAGCATAAACTTTACAACAATGGCTTAAGACTACAATAAATTTCTTTAAATGAGACATTCTCCGTCTCTGTTAATTAGCTTCCTATATTTGTACAGTAATATTGATATGTTTACCGATGTTTAAGTATAATATCTTATTACTATAATAAATAACATAGGTGTGACACAGCTTTAAAAATAAATAAATAAATATTACTGGACAATTTTACACAGCGACATCTAGCCCCGTGGTAAGCTCGAAGCTTGTGTTACGGGTGCTAGATTTCTGATAAACTTAATATAATATACATACATAGATAGATATTTTTTATTATACATATAATAACACCCAGACACCCGGAACAAATATTTGCAGATCATACAAATTGTTGTTCCGAGGCGGGAATCGAACCCGCAACCTCTTGCGTCGCAGGCGGACCTTCGCCCGCTGCGCCACAGAGGTCGTCTGACGGAGGAAAAGATTAAATACACAATATGCACTTATTACTAATCTACTCATTACTTTAGTAAAATATATTAATTTAACGCAGAATCAATTAAGGTGGGTATATTAACCTGTATATTTAAAAAAAGTTACAGAGGAAGAGCTCCAGGCTCTATTCCCTTATGGGAATTCGCCAAAGCAACAATCACCGATCAAAGGCTAGTGAGATTTATTCATAATGTATAGGAACTCTTATAGGAATAAATAAAGCTACGAATTTATATCTTGTATTAATCACAGATAAAAACGTTGACCGAAAATTGTAACGAGATTTGTTTTGAAAGTTTGTCTTCTCTCGCTTTACCAAGTTGACCTGGTACGGAAATTATTACTTATGTACAATTACAATATGACATTCTATGGATAACGTGTATACCTATCACTTAAGTTCTCTATTTGGTATATTATAAAATCAATGCCACTTTTCGTTGTAATTTTATAACTCAAGGACAGCTATGCCGATTAATGTGCTTTTGGTTTATATTCATTAATCATAGTCGTAGTAGCCCAAGGATGGTTTAAAAGGTGAGAAAACATGGGAATAAAGCGAGCTAAGCCGCGAGTCGGTCAGCTAGTTTAATATATGTATATTCACAAATGTGATCACAAGGTCCTAAGGTGTCATATCCTAGAACATTTCATTAAACCGCTCTCGGCTAGCCGTTACAAATGAAAGTGTATTTCAAGAGAAAGTTTTAAAGAAAATGTAGACCATGTTTTTATGTTATCCTTTTAAATTATAAATAGTTCGATTTATCAATTTATTTTTATAGTTCAAATTATAAATAAAATTTAATTTATAATCTGCTTTATGTATGTATATTTCAAGTTTCAACGTTGAGTTTTCTATTAATGAATGATAATGTACATTTTATTTATTCATTTTATTGTAAAAAAAATAACATATTTAAATAGTTTTCTTTATGTGGAATCATCAGTTAAATAAAAATATCTGATTTTTTAACATCCCTTTTATAAAAATACTTTTAATAGTGATAGTTTTTGGTCGATCAAATGATCTAATTTAAGATCAGCACATTCTACACGAGGGACATCACAGGAAGAATCTAATATACTGGTTCAAATCATGAGGCATGAGGCTTTGTTGAACTTTGACACTTGTTACTTAGCGTGTCAAGTTCATTAACAGATTCGAATGTAAGATTTAAAAATGTAAACAAAAGCCAAAAAAAATTATGGCTATTTGTAGACTACAACAATTTGTAGTCTACAAATTCTAAATTTGAGTTTGTATTGTAAATTAAGTAAATAAAATTAGATAAAAAATGAAACCTACGTGGTTCATGTTATTTTCGTCTTAAAATATATTTTTATGGATTATCGATTAACAAGGAGAACAAATTTAAGGAAATTATTCTATGGAATAGAAATATGACAGATATTTTGTCACCGGTCTTACTACTTTCTTATATCTGGAACTTACTTGTGTTCGAAGCGCCCGCAGATATCGCCGCCGCAAAAATTAACAAACACACATGAAAACTCGCCATTATCTTTTTCTAAATTCCAAATTCTATTTTTGAATGTTACGCAAGCGTGCGGCCTGTGTTGCCGCTCTTGGAGCAATGGCTCTTCGACTGGACGTGGTGTAGTCTTAATAAAACGGTCTTTAGCGGACCCTAAGACTTTGGATGAGACTTTTACTAAGATTCACTATGTATTTACGTACGCTATGTGGTAAATGTGAGTGTGAATGGTCATCGCGTTACATTGTTCTTAAACATCATTTGAAAATTATTTTAGAGTAAAAATTTTCTGCTAGGTAAAGAAATACAGATTCTAGTTAATATTTATAAACTCGAATTCTTTAAAAAGGTACTATAAGTACCTACAGTTAAATTATTAATTGTTACAAAGATAACAACATCAATGCTGCACAAACATAGTTTAATATTATTATCTTTAAAATTGAAGGCATTAGGTTAATAAACACAGGACACGCATATATATTTAAGATTTAATGTATAATATTTAAGTATTTAAAGTTGTTTGATTATTAACAAATGAAAAATTATTTATGTAAATTCAAGCTTAGAAGTTAAAGAACTCATCTTCATCATAAACCACAGGCCCTTCTTGTGGTGCAGCTTCTAATAAGGAGGAAAGTTTCATTGTATCCACTTGCATTTCATCCAGCTTCGGCAAATTACTTGTAATCGTCTCTTCAACGTTTATCTTGTTGAACTCCTGTTGTACCCTCTCCTTAAGAGGCCCTTCGATAGCGTCCATAATTTGATACCGAAGAAGATTCGGCAGGACGTTAACAACCAACTCAATAACATAGTCTACCGTACCTGCGCCGTTGCAACGAACTTGAATATTTCCAATCTCTAGATCAAGGTTTCTGAATTCCGGCTTTTTTCTCGTGTCCAAAGGCTGTCCTAATATGATACGTGCATTTATGTATTCCACAGAAAAGGACGCTGTACCAGCTCGGGACAGTAGCCCGCTCACCGCTGATATATCCCACTGCGTTGTCCCCTCCAATTTCTGTGTCCCGATCTCAAAGTCTGCTATAAGTGTCTTGTTCTCCATCTTCAAAGTTATGTTACCAACTCTCTGGAAGGAAGAAAACCCAGTGATCCAGGTATTTTGGGTTGCTACTGTAAATATACTAATTGTTGAATTAAAATCATCTAGTTTCTTAGGATCCCAGTCTTGATTCCGAACTATCTTCCTTAAATCAGCAATTATCATATCCAATGGGGAGATAGAGTTAGGAAACTCTAAATCTCCAGCGTATTTTTCCAACGCCCCGTTAATAGCAACCCTGGCCTTTGCGTACGCTTCTTTGAGGATGACAGGCTTGATAGCGTCAAATAGGACATTGCCCATGGTATTGATAATTCCTTGTAACAAATTTCCGAACAGGCCAAGATTTTTGAAGTCTACAGAAATGGATGCGAACGACAGGTCTATTGTAATATCTTGTGCTCTAATCTTGCCATCACGTTCGACTCCGAGGCTTCCCTTAGCGTTTATTAGGAGGTCTTTGATGTCGATTGTGAAGGGTCCCGAAGCCCTGTTGAGCCATGTTGACATGACGTAGTCTCCTCGAGCTTGCAGCTTATCTATTTTCATTGCTGCTTGCACCTGGAATGGAAATTTGTTTAATGGGTTAGTTCTGATCGAAATGTTCACCAACTTCTTATTTTAACTGATATTATTTTGATATTTAGTCGTGTTTGCGTAAAACCGTTGCATACATCCATCCATTAACCATTAATCCAAACCAAACTAAATAATTAAGAACCTAGATATTGTTTTTGTTTCAAACCTCCAACCAGCACAAAATAAGCTAAGTTATTTCGTTTTATTTCAACATATTCTTCACTCATAAAGTTAATCATGATTGAATTTGACTTGTCCATGTGATCATTTAAGATTTTATGAAAATATTTGATAAATCTTAATGTACTTATAGGTATCTCTTCTAAACTAGTGTTTGGCTAATAATGTCAGCGTTTATTATGTTATTGAAAATCAATACCTTCATTTCCCCAATCTCAACATTAACATTGAGGATCCTGAACTTCCTGATTCCATACAGCGCCGTGTTCTTCATGTTGACGGTGGCGACGCTGACAGTCTGCTTGATGTCTGGCACCGGGTAGGGCTCCGGGATCTCAGCCCCGGGGAGCCCCACGGGGTCCGCCTGCTGGTAGTGCTGCAGCACCGCCCGCATCGTCTCACTCAGCTTCTTCTGTCCATATTCTACTTGGTCTCCTGTCGTTAACTCTTCTGGTGCATCTGCAAAATACATACGTAGTTCACAGAATATATAATTACTCGTAATTGTTTTTTCCTGAAGTTTTGTAATAATTCGATTCCATATTATCCAACTCTAAATGCTCATGTGTTGTGCGAATAGTTAGAAAAAGTTATACGTTTAGCTTGTAGATAAACTTGAAGATATTATTAACTAATAAGCATAATAACAATGAAATCATGAAATTTAGCTTTGAGCTTTACAATTTTAGAAATGGCAGTTACACAATTATTAGATGATGAAATATGAAATTAAATAGGCACTCAGTAAATTATTAAGAATATTAAACCTTTCATGTAAATTGAAATGAAAAAGGATGCAAAAACCTTAACTATACAGTATCCACAATCCACATTGTACACAATTTTTGGATGGCCTTCAATTGTCAAGTAACACAATTCATAACCAAACAACACAACACAAAGAAACCAAACATTTTAACCAAACAGTCTAACGTCGCAGGATCAAATATTGGTCACCTTGGGTCCAAGCAGTCGCAAACAAAGCGAAGAATGTAAGGATGAGTTTCCTGGACTGCATTGTTTAGGCACAAAACATGCACTAAGAGTGACAGAGTGGCACTCGGGATGAACTGTGTAACTGAGAGTGACAGAGTGGCACTCGGGATGCGTTTGATGTAAAGACTCATTAAATACTGGGAACATGGAAGGGTCACGGGTCGCGCTTATCGCTCTACGTACTAATGTTATCGGATCTTGGCTATTCGCTTCTGGGAGTTGCCCACTTGTTTTGTTTTGTCATTTACTTGTTTTTCGCAAATTGGTTAATTAAGTAATTGGTAATCGTTAGTCCCTAAAAAAATAACTAAATAATTTAACCAAGTTGGTAAGCTACAAAGTAACCTAACTATTCATTGTTCCTACTTTGAAATTATTTACCTATCATGTTTTCAAAAACATCAATTTGTTTTTAATTTTAGTTGGGTAGAGATAAAACTATTGATGATATGAATATTTCATTTTAAATAGTTAGTAAAATGATAAGAAAATTGTAATAGCATTAGTTGATCCTGTATGATAATGTTAATGTGAGTGTATTTATCTATATAATAAAAATGAATCGCCGTTCGTTAGTCTCGCTAAAACTCGAGAACGGCTGGGCCGACTGAGCTGGTTTTGGTCTTGAAATGTTCGTAGTAGTCCAGGGATGGTTTTAGAGAAAACTATAGAAAGCGGGCGAAGTCGCGGGCGGGTATGCATAAGATAGGGTAGTACATATCATAGGCCAACAACATTCGTGATTACATTTATGATAGCATAATCAACCTAATAATATTTTGAAATTAAAAAAAATATATCATCATCCATAAATTTAAATTATCAATTTCTTACATTTCCAGATATTGAAAAAAATTAAAACACTTGAATAAACAGAATAATCGTTTTAAATTAATATTGGTGCCGTTAAGCAAACAGTTTTTCTTAATTAATAATTTCTATAATATCGCATAATTGCCTTGAGTACTCACACTATTTACATTCAGTTATTTATTTATTATTATTATTTTAACTCACAGACAATTCTGTTAGCCTGACGTAAAATATTTTGGACATTTTGTTTCTAAAACCCACCTCTAGATTTTTCTTCTTGAAAATTTAAAGTGCGATTTGAAAACACGTGCTCTAACGGTGAAGGCAAACATAGTGAGGAAACCGGCATGTTCTGAGTGAGAACTTTGAAGAGTTTGTAGGACATTCACCAACCGGAATTTTAGGTCAGCGTGGTAAATTAAAACCTAATCGGAATGGTAACGGGAACGGGAACGGGAACGGGAACGGGAACAGGAACGGGAACGGGAACGGGAACGGGAACGGGAACGGGAACGGGAACGGGAACGGGAACGGGAACGGGAACGGGAACGGGAACGGGAACGGGAACGGGAACGGGAACGGGAACAGAAACGGGGTCGGGGACGGGGACGGGGACGGGGACGGGGACGGGAATGGTAACGGGAACGGGAACGGAGACGGGGACGGGGACGGGGACGGGAATGGTAACGGGGGCGGGAACGGGGACGGGAACGGCGGGAACGGGAACGGGAACGGGGACGGGGACGGGGACGGGGACGGGGACGGGGACGGGGACGGGGACGGGGACGGGGACGGGGACGGGGACGGGGACGGGGACGGGGACGGGGACGGGGACGGGGACGGGGACGGGGACGGGGACGGGGACGGGGACGGGGACGGGGACGGGGACGGGAATGGCTGACTGTTGGCTGACTTGACTGTTAGGCGGTACGAAGTTCGCCGGGTCAGCTAGTAAAAAATAAATACTTTCGGTTAAAAGAAACTTCGTCAAGGACTAGTTTGACGTTATGATAATCTATAAAAGCAGATCTCTTACATTTAAATGTTTGATCTTATCTATTAGTATGTGATCTAGAATCTTATTAAGGGGATAAGCGGTTGACATTTACACGCTAATTAAATAATATCGTGCATACATTTTCATTTAAATGTCAGAGAATTATTCCATAAATAACATGTAAAACATAAAATTTGATTTAAAATTTTTATTTTTAATCACAAGTTACAGAAAAACCCATTACAACGCAGAATAATTGTATTGTATCTCAAAAAGGCAAAAACGTATTTTGTCATCTTTTGACTGTGGTTTGGAATTGAACCCTAATTAACTACATTAATTCTACCGCCATCTGGTAAGTATTCTCAACGCTTGCTCAGCTTCACGAGCCACGAAGACATAAGCCAAGTTTACACTGTTGGAAGATTCAATACCTACCTAAGACTTTAAGCATTATCATAGAGATGGCGCTTTTACGTAATCTGTTCTACTTTACTACACACATTCTCCACGATAACAACCCATACTTTGATTTCTACAGGAAAATGATAGTTCCCCTTTTAACACTATTTGAATATAGGTACTGTACCTACAAATTGGTGTTAACTTTCTCACGGTCTAAAAACATTTGACACACGGAATTAAAATATTCGTCGAAAAGTATTCTGATAATTCTGGAAGGCTCTGGGATAATTCTGGTTATATTAGCTGAACACTTAGAGATTAACATATTTGCGTATTTCCCACGGCAACAAACACTTGTTAACGTCGACAAAATTCATGAGTATTATGTTTTTACAATATAAATGTTTGTGTGTATTCAAATAAATGAATACTAAATGTTTTTGTACGTTCGTCTACGATCTAGACAGTTTGAATAAAACATGTCGTTTTTACGTCGGGGGTTAACAACCAAAGTCTCTATTTATCAAAATATACCATTTGCATGCAACGAGTCAAAATGCAAATCACCATGGCTGTCGAAGACGATGTAAATGTTATGAATCACTGTTAACATCCTTATAATTATAACAATGTAGTCTTAGATTACGTCACGTGGACAATGCTCGATCTGTCTGATAACATCTCCTAGATCCATTCTTTTACCACAACAATAAGGAAAACCAGCCAATTGGAATATATAAATTCCATAGTTTTTGTAGAGTTACGAATCGTTACGTACTTGAACTTCATTAAAGCCTCATCATCGGGGACCTGATTCTTGCTAACTTATTATCAGCAAGACTACAATATCCGGCTCCAAGTAGAATACAGAAGCTGTATTTTTTAGTTCCTAACGTCAATGAGTTCGTTCGTTATAATAACAACCCATCACATATTACGTCCTACTGGGCACAGATCTCCCGAATATAATCGATAACGTAGAATAACAGATTTTTTAGGTACGTATATATAACTTGTTTAAATCCAATGAAGTTAAATTATTTGAATCATGCTTAGTAAAGTTATTGGTGAATTAAAGCCGTTACCTGAAAAAATATTCTATAAAAAATATTCTATTCAATTTTAATTCAATTTAACATATTGATTCCAGAGACAAAGATATTGTGCTCTTAGAACAGTCACAGATTAATAAATAAGACAATAAGGCCGCAAGTTTATCCAAATTAGGCTAACAATAACAAGACTGTTGGCTATATCGTATCGTCCGATTTGAAAAAACTTTTTAAAATATAATTTGTACAATAACGCATCTAAGTGACCAAGAGTGCTTCCCAGACAAAGTTTCAACGATTCCGTGACGACAGTTCAAACAGCTGAATCAGGCCCTTGAACGTAGTATATAATAATCCTAGGATTGTGCAATCGCGGTAGTAGATAGACAATCGTAGCCGTGGTCACTATCTCAATAATTGCATTTCTTTTAATTCATTATGATCAAGTTTAATGGTTTCACGGCGCTGATGTTGTGCTGTGTGTTTGAGAGCGGGCTGTTGAAACAAATCCGTAAGTTAATTACAGAACAATCTACACTAATATTATAAAGTGGAGAGATTTGAATTTTTGTATTGATTTAAAAAAATCACCATAGGAAAGCTACATTCACCTTGATTAACATGGCCGCTAGTATCAAATTCAGTCAAAACAAATGTAAATGTACGTAGACAATGAATTCCGAAAATTCGGCAAACTAGTACTTTCTCAGTTAGTTTTTTGGTTTATATTTCACTTATATCGTATTAACTACTGTAAAGTTTGGGTTGCAATTCAGAATGAGTTTCAAAAAAATTCAGTGATCATTTTAAAATCAATTTTGAAGATGATTTTGCCACTAACGATTTAACCATATCTATTTTAATTACCTAATTGCTGGTGTTATGTAAGTAATTGGTCTATATAGGTACCTACTGACGCTAGGTGCTGATCCATGGCCTACTGCAAACCCGCTACCTCAACAAGGTGCAAGTGAAGTTTTTCTACACTACCGTACCGTATTAAGTCCATAGCAAAGTCAGATAGGTTAAGTTAAGCCCTTTTTAAGTCATTTATAATCATATCTTTATATTCTCACTTATATGTTATAATAAAAATATATATCTATCTTTGTATATTATATTAAGTAGGTACATCAGAAATCTTGCACCTGTAACACAATATTTGTTCAGCAATATTTATTTATTTACTTACATTACATACCTGCTACATACTTTTTGCTTATTTTTTTTTTTTTATTTATTTCACAACATAAAACATTATTACAAAAGAAAAATAACTATAACACAAGAAAACCACAGAGGTTTATAAGTTAGTGTTATTATGAGTCACTTTTAACGAGATGGTTGAAATTTTAAAATTAAAGGTTAGTACTTAATATTATACAAATACGAGAAAAACAAACTATTTTAACCTAAGTTCGGAATTGGGTAGGTACCTATTTGAGTATTAAACCTATGAAGGTTAGCTAGAAAGTAAGATTTAAGTTTAAATTTTATGTTTTTGCGGGTTATAGCATCCCGCAATTCAGTAGGTAAATCATTTACGAGCCGGGGAACCAGGTGACTGGCCGTCCGCTCGCCGTAAGCATTCCTAGCGCGCGTGGTGACGTACAGTCTTCGAGAGACCGCTCGGGTATGTATAGGGTGACTAACAACATGTCTGATATTTTCATCGAAGAAATAATTTAGGATCATCATATATTTAAACTGAATATGAACGGGCAATACTTTACAGTGTTTAAAGAGACCTATCTCATCACTACTAAATTGAAGTTTAACATTATTAGATACAACTTTTTTTAAAATTCTTACCTGGAGTTTATAAATTTGGTTAAGATATGTATTATATGTACGACCATAGCTGCTTAGTCCATATTGGATATGAGATGCCGCTAGTGAGTTATATAGCATTAGTACGAATTTATATTTTTAGCATTTTTAATATCTACAAACAGTTCTTGCTTAAAGTCTAAACAATGACGACATTGGTTTAAAAATTATAGTTCTAAGTGTTGATGCACAAGAGGCATAGTGAGTGACATCATTTGTATCGAAATACGCCGACGCAGCTGAGAAACATGATCCTGTCTCCCTCCCACCTCTCCTAGAACTCCACTGACCCCCAAGAAGAAGCTGACGCTACGTGTAATGTAATACATGTGTCTGACCGTTTTCGGATATGGTGACATGTACCTATAACAATACTAGTCTACTAGTTCGATAGCTAAGAAAGCTCATAAACATTCTATATAAGAATATAAACATCCCCGGTAGTGGGAACGTAAATTCCCATTATTGGGACACTACATAGGGACTTCTTTTTTTTAAACAGATGACTTCAATTCACCACACTGGCCAAGTTCGAGTTTATGAATGTCACATGTTCAAACTTTTCAGAACATGTCGGTGTCCTCACGATGTTTGCCATTATCTATCAACCAATATTACTTTCCACGACTGGGCAACTTCGGATCTCCCAATAGAAACCAATCTTGGTTTTGGGGGAATTAGTAAACACCACGAATGCCTGGAACAAGGCACACACATAATATTCCTACTATGTTTTTGTGTGACATTGTAAAATTCGCTTTAGAGACTGACTGCGGATGATTGCATGCACGATAATTTGTGACTAGCCATCTCTAATAGTCGACTGGAAACTGACCATTATGTTGCATAACGATTAGCTACTTCATCATCTTTCATTTACCTGTTTTTAGATATTCTCGGTAATACAGAAATAAAAATTCTCCAAGAGCTATATAAAGTAAGTTTTATTGAGGATAGAGCGTAATATCTATTGTTTGTAATGATGATGATTATTAGATTTTTTTTAAAGTTTATTTGATATTTTTTTCGATACGGGTTTTTTCACTGCTTTTCCCTAGCCTTTGACCTTGTTTGCTCGGTGTTCGTGTCATTATTCAATAAGAATTCTAGAGATCACGCTATTTTATAATCAGCAGTTATAATAAGATGGTTCTTTTTTAATATAGAGATTTTACAAACCAGCGGTTTGTGAGAAACTAAGTGAGGTGTGAATGTGTATACTGCGAGTAGGTACTCAGCTGTTTTTTCGACTCTGCAACGTATACACTCATTCAACTGTCTGCAAAAACTTAGTTCTGTACAAGATTCTTCGGATTGTCTGGCCTCGCCTAAGATCGCAAATTTCGAGTGTGTTAAGACAATAATAAAATCTACCTACTGAATTGTCATCTTACCAACTCAAGCCCAAAAGCATGATAGATAAACTTAAACTAGTTAGTAACTTTTATGCTTGGAATATTTCTTGATACCATGTCCATTAGTTAGATATTGAACATAACTACACATTTACATTAATAAGCTATGTAGAAATGCTTATTTAGTTCCTCAATAATTAGCATAATTCGTACCTATAAGTATATATTCATTGCACATAAACTCACAAAGGCATTGTCTGTTTGCACATCAGTAATTGAAGGGCTCTGTAATATGCAATGCACCATAACTTTATTAGCATTAGCTTAGATAGTGTTAGTTATTGTATTAGCTAAACACAGACATAATAAATTTGCACTAAGATATGTGTACACAATTAAAGGGAAATCGATCCAGCTCATTAGAAAACATGTGAGTTACATTGACACATAACAACTTTTGCGTGTGTTCATTAGAAATAAATACAAATTATTCCGGCCACATCCAATATTGTTTCCTGCAAGGAAGTAGCTTGTGAGTTTAAATAAATCGTCACTACAATATATATTTCTTTGTATTCCAGCGGACTATATAAACATCTGCAAGCGTGACCCGGCGACGATCAACGAATGCGTGCGACACTCCATAGAGGCGCTGCGGCCGCAGCTCGCCGCCGGGATCCCCGAGCTGGAGGTGCCGGGCCTGGATCCCTTGCACATCGAGGAGGTTCTACATTATAAATAATAAATAAACATATTAATATCATATTGGCGGACAATTCACACAGCAACATCCAGCCCAGTGGTAAGCTCGAAGCTTTTACGGGTGCTAATATATTTAATATAATATAACATACATAATATGTAGATATTTTTTATTACACATATATTACACCCAGACACTTGGAACAAAATCTGCGGATCTTACAAATTTTTGTTCCGAGGCGGGAATCGAACCCGCAATCCTCTGCGTCGCAGGCAGACCTTAGTCTGCTGCGCCACAGAGGTCTTTAAATTCATGTCCCTTCTGTTATATGAAAGATCAGCTACTGCGTGCGATATAATGGCGCTGTGGCCCCAGCTTAGCTTATACTTACTAAGGTCTCTTCAAATTATATCTACAATCCTATCCTGTGCTAGACTAATTTTGTGTGTGTTCAAAATCCATCCTTTAAGTAAATACCATTTCTGTAGGTTGTTCCAGTAACACGCAGCAACAACCTTATCAGAGCCACTGGCAGAGATATTGAAGTCTCAGGGACTTCGAACTTCACCATCAAAAGTTTGTCGTAAGTGATTTCGTATTCTGTAAATGATGACTTCATTGATACCATAAAATAGATAAGACATAATTTAATTACAAAGAAATCCATATTATGTACCACTATGGATCTTAACGATGATCTGAACGATGTAGATCTTAAGAGATTTATTCATAGAATAGTATTTTCAATATTTCAGGGTTGATTTAGACAACTTCCGAATCCGAGCGCGGGTTCGCTTCCCGAAGCTCCACTTCAAGGGCAGCTACAAGTTGGACACGCAACTGCTGGCCTTACCCATCAACGGCGAAGGAAGACTTCTAGCTGATGCGGGTAAGATAAAATACAGATTTTTTTTTTGTATTTTGGATGTTAGAATCTTAGCGGGATCTTAGGATAAATGGCTTATTTTGTGTTTTGTATCATGATTTAACTGACCACTAAGAAAACTCGCAACATTAGTCGATATTATTCGTAGGTATTATTTTCTTAATATTTTCATGTAAGTCAATGGAGTAGAATAGAATTTTTTGCTGTCAAATAAATCAAAGTACATATTTTGCTGGTGATTTAATAAACAAATAAACAAAATGATTTAATCTTAAAAATGAATCAGCAAAATTTGGTCCGCACTATGGAAATTCTAGTAGGCGCTCGCGATACAATAAAAAATGATGATGATTCTTCTTCTTCCTCGGTCCCTCACTGCTTTAGGATCGCGACCACGTACAATCAGCCCCCACTGTGTACGGTCATATGCAGAGTGTAGAGCGCGGTGCAAGCTGCCTTCACCGGCCTCTTTGATGGTGTCGGACCATCTCGTAGGAGCCCTGCCCTGTGCACGTTTTCCTTCCATCTTTCCCATGATGATCTGCTTCTCCAGACAATGCCTAGAAGACCGCACAATGTGTCCGAAGAAGCTAAGAGCTCTTTGTCGGCATGTTGTAGAGAGCCGTGTGGTGATTTTGAGCTCTTCTAGGATCGAATCATTGGTTCTCATGGCAGTCCATGGTATTCGCAACAGTTTACGCCAGCACCACATTTCAAAGGCATCTATCTTGCTGCTGTCACGGGATCTCAGTGTCCATGTTTCGGCTCCGTATAGAAATATGGAATGAACCAGTGCACGCACAAGGCGTACCTTGGTTTTCCGCCGAATGCCTCTGTTCCTCCAGATCTTGTCTAGGTTACTCATGGCACTTTTTGCCATGCCAGATCTGCGACGGATTTCGTTAGTGCAACTGCCATCACTAGTTATCAATGACCCAAGATACACAAACTCGTTCACTTTTTCATATCGGAGAAGCGCATTGCTTGCTGGTAGTACTTCCGCTCTATCTACCACCATTATTTTGGTCTTAGAATGGTTGATTTTTAGACCGAGCCTGGCACTATGCGCTTCAATTCTTTCCAAAATGGTTGCCATCTCCACTTCACTGGATGCAACTATGGTCGTATCGTCTGCGTATCTTAGGTTACTGACAATGTCACCACCAATAGAAACACCGCCATTCCAACCTTCTAGAGCTTTCCTCATAATGTATTCGCCATATATGTTAAATAGCTTTGGAGACAGAATACATCCTTGGCGCACGCCGCGTTCAGTACGAAATGGTTTGGACGTACAGTTTTTTTGTTTTAACTATTTTCATTTAATAAATTATTTTATTTTATTCTATTCTATTCGTGTACGAAATAATCAACAGTTAGATCGATAAATTTTGTATGTACAAATATTAAGTTATAAAAGTTCACTAGTTATTATTGAGACACGAAAAAAGACTTGACATCTGACGGTAAAGTATAATCTCATAAATCTTATATTTCAGTGAAATGTGACGCCGAAGTAGTGTTGTCTGCAGACATCACGGAGAAGGACGGAGAGGAATACGTCCAGTTCCGGAAACTGGAGATGGACATCAACATCAAGGACTACAAGATACAACTGGAATGTCTGTTTGACGGTGACAAGGTTCTAGGTAAGGCAGGCCGGTGAATGGTTTACAGGAGAGCATTTATACGCCAATGCGTAGTGTATACTGTCGGTGATGTGATAGCCAACACAGCTCCTTCGTGCTGTGTTGGCTAAGTGGGAGCACACTCGACTTTCATTCCGAAGGTCGTAGGTTCAAACACCGCCACGAAATGATTTTTCTTAGGATTAGTTAAAGTTCTCGACGATCTGTGTTTGAACATCGATAATTGTCTCATAATTAAAATCCAACATTTAGAACTTGCATGTGTCACAAGGTCTTAAGTACAAATGATGTCTAAGTATCAACATAAACCCAGTTTTAACGTTACAATGTTACAAGATAATAACGGCTTATAACATAAATCTTTGTAACATTGGAGCGATAAAACTTTCCACTTAACTTATTTCAACAAAATCTTAAAGATTACTTAGACAAGTCCGACTAACGTGTATTTTTTATATATTCAGGAGAAACAGCAAACCAGGTGATCAACCAGAACCGTGGCGAGTTCTTGCGAGCGGCGAAGCCCTACGTAGAGAGCACCGTGTCCAAGCTTCTTCTAGACTTCGCCAACAGAATCGTGAAGGGCCTCACGCTCAACCAACTGCTACCTAAACCTTAGCAGCTAGACTAGGCTTTTATGAACTAGTGGCCGAAGGTTAACGGATAAACTTTGACTTCTTGTTTTGCCACTCATGCGATTACCGGTAGTCCGTAAGTGTCCTAACGTTTTCCTTAAAAAAATTAATACCGTCTATGATGGTCCGGGAAACTATAACGTATAAAATAATTAAAACATATTTATAAGTTAAAACCAATACCAATACCAATACCATTTTTACATGAAACGGGTACTTAACAATTTAATTGTATCATACCATTTAAATGTTTTAGATATAGATAGCTTTTTGATTGAAAATGGCGCTTAAAACAGTGTCGAAATGTAGTTCATTCATCTTTTAAATATGATAATTTTGTTTTACCTAGTAGGCCTACCTCATGCCACATCGTACTTAAATCTTACTTAACTATCGCTATATATAAGTAATTATTATATTTATAAATATGATATGTTATGTCTGTAGTTATAAATGTTTGTATTCGAGGAAGGACATGTATACGTTGCGCCCAGCTGCCGCCGGTGAAGCAACCCGGTGGTCAAGGCGATCTACCACTTGACATCTTCTGTTGCCAAGATATCGATTTGCTTTGCGTAATAATAATTAGGATATTTTCGTAAATGTAATTTCATTCAAGAAGCAGGCAGTAGAATAACTTTTTCTTATAAAAATATGTATTTTGTTATAATTTGTTAGAATACATACTCCCAGCATAAACGGCAATATATATCCAAGCAAGAAAGGGAGCAAGGAAATAACTAGTTCTCTCTATACTTTTACTATAGGTCTATTAAAACTAATTTCAAAGTTAGATTACATTTCTAGCCTATTTTTAGAGGTCTTAAAATCATATGACATAATCCATTATTAGGTGATGATTAAGCTTACAATGTCTGGTGCATCCTTAGTTGACAGTCCACAAGGGGTACAATATTACTTATATATATTGTTTTCCGCGTCAAAAAAGCAACAAATAAGTAAAAATATAGCGACGAGTAAGCAATTTGTATTATTTAATTAGAAAAATGTCATCATGATAGCATGCTATGTAATAACAATATATCATCATTCTCAACCCAGATAACATAATTGGATATATTCGTTTTATTAACACGGCCTAGAAATCATTTGCCCAAAGGATATGACTCTCGGATATCGAGTACCTATCGATTGTTAACCTTCGCAATCTGTAATTAATTACAGTTTCTAATGAAAATCTGGCAATTAAACTCATAGTTACACGAGCCTTCGTTTAATTTTGAACCAAATTTATCATATCTACCAAATGTAAATACATAGTAGCTAAACCTTCTTATGTTACTTTATGCGCAGGAAAAGGATAAAATCAATGTTATTTTTCGTAGGTATTCAAACGATGACCCCCGCCCAATTTAAAACGGCGAATTGATGATGATTGGATAAATTAAATGATTTTTCATGTTTACCAATGTATAATATTTATTTCGGGTTCTTAAAGGGTTTTCAAAAGATACAAACGGTACGAAACTCTTAATTGGAAATATTTTACCCTCTGTGCGAAAGTCGCAACAACATAAGGATCATTTTTTGTAAAAACCCTTAAAAATAAATAAAATACCAAGTTGCCCCAAAAACCTTCATAAAAGTGGCATCTCTCGGATTTTAATTGGTGATAGAGAGAGCAACATTTTCGATGACAGCTGTCAAACTTTAATTCAAGTATTTACTCTACGTATAAACTTGATGTAGTGGGGCCCCACTAAGCAGTGGGACCACGAACCCATGATTTTAACTATGACTGGTAGTCCCACTAAGCAGTGGGACCACGAACCCATGATTTTAACTATGACTGGTAGTCCCACTGAGCAGTGGGACCACGAACCCATGATTTCAGGGATAGTGGGACCACGAGTAATAGTGGGTCAATCACAGTGGGACCACGAGTCACGACCCATTTTATCATTATAAACTGAACAATTAGATTATCTTTAAGTTAAAACTATTACAAAGAGAAAGACCGGAGATAGATGAGCAATGTTTTTATGGAGTGCTTACCCCTTCGACCCAAGATTTGCATTACTATGGTGTTGGTACGAACGAGTATTACTCTAGTTCCCATCAACTGGACTATTAAGCGCAATTTTAACAAGTTTGTGTGTAATGCAGTTCACATAACAGTTTTACTGTCTGATCTATTGCAATCTACTTTGCAACGAACCTGATCCACTTGGCATAAATTGAAAACATGATACTTGTACTTCTGACTTCAACGATAGATATTATATTAAGTACTATATTTCGGCCCCGCGGCTTCACCCGCGTTAATTATTACGCGGGTGAAGTCGCGGGGAAAATATTAATTGTCCTCTTGTAAAAGTAGTTCTAAGCTAAATCTCCTCCAATTTTCAACCAAATCAATTCAGACGCTCGGCTCTTGAGTTATGATTATTGTAACTAACACGACTTCTAAAAATGTTAGCTAAAAAGATTCCGAGATAAGGAATTTTAAGGAAGATAAGGAGTTCAATTTGCTAAAGTTTCTTGCGTATTCCATCAATCCATATTGGCTGAGTGGAGCACACTCGAATATTATCCGAAGGTCGTGAGTTCAATCCCCGCCCCACTCATCTGGATTTTTCTCCTTGAAAAAAATTTGTGCGCTTTGAAAACACGTATTCTAACGGTCACGGGAAATATCGTGAGGAAACCAACATTTTCTGAGAACTTTTAAAAGTTTGAAGGACATGTTTCAATCCGGCCATGCAGCGTGGTGAGTTTCAGACTAATCTCTCGTCAAGATACTTCTATCTTGTCCCAGCAGTAGAAACATGAATAGGGGTGCTTATGATACATAATTATTTTGTTTAGTTTAATTGCATAATTAGTTAGACGCCTTGGACGTAATCAAACTAATGATGTACATGACGCCTACAAAGTTGGCGCTGTTGACGTACACCCAGCCAATAAAGCATCAACAATATTTCCTTCGGACGCTTCGCAATAGGACTCGCTTGTATCCAGGATATAGGAACCAGCCGTTGTTTCCCGCGACGTCTGCAAGCGGACGACCCTCATTATAGTTCGTCACTTATAGCTGCTAGTGAAGCGTGCCAATATACGTGAATGCACAATTTGGATTAAATTGTAATTCTAGCTTTACGTAGTAATTTAAAAGGGTTACTTCTAAAGTACCCTGATAGCCTCAGCACTCAGAGGACCCTGAAATATTTTTATAATTATCTATTAATTACTACGTACTAAATAAGTATCTTAGACTGAGGAACGTTAGAGGCAGCACTTCAAAGTTAGATTTAAAGGGTTGTTTGTATGTTATGTTGAAAATATCAATTGCTTACTATCGTAAATTTTTGCACTTAGCTAAGAATTTGCGAACATTTGAAACAGGTTCCAAGTCACATCGCACCTAGTACGAAGAATTCCACTAGGAGTGTTGCAAGAGTGACCTCTGCGGATAAGATGATCAAATCTAGTGTTGTATGCGCTGCGCTCTAACGTCCTTCGTGTTGTGTTGCGCGCGCGCAGTGGCGGCCGACACCGCGACCCAGCTGGCCGTAAGCCAACACCGTGCACCGCGGACGCAGTTGTGCAACTCGCTAAAATGTTCACGAAAGCAGTGCTACTGATTGCGCTGCGATACGTTGCCGCTGAAATTCGTGAGTACTTTTTCGTTGCAGAAATTGGAGGAGAATGTGTTAAGAAGATGGAAACGATGGTTTTAGTCAGTTTTACTTTAGCCTGAGCTATGTATCTTATTTTAATGTAAAAATACATTAAAAAAAAAATGTCACTGAACCAAACACAGATGGAAGTAAGACAAAGCTCGACTTGGCGGGGGCACAACTGGGCCCCCAGATTTCGAATATTACTTATCTTATTTTAAGGATACATGCACAAATCAAGAAATATTTTCAGTAGCGTTTTAAGTAACAAATATTATTATTTGTTTGTAAATGTACCTCATTGACACCGTAAATTGCGTTTAGTAACGCAAATCCAATATTGTAGCATTTGTCTCGTAACGTCTTGTATTGGGAGCGCCCCGGTGTTGACATTCTATTGCAGAACACATTGCGATAAACTGATTATAATAACTATTGGCATTTTTATTGAGAAAGGACTACTGAATAGTAAATGATAATATAAGATAATATGTTATTCTTAATGTGTTATGAAGTATGGTAGTGGAAAGTTTCATGCAAATCCCTTCAGTAGTTTTTAAGTTAAATGGTAACAAAGATCCATCCATCCATCGTTACAAACTTTCGCGTTTATAATTTAGATCTTTAAATTGGGTAAACCTATTTTGATAATTTTTATTTGAAAGGTAATGCTTCCCGTTATTATGTTGCTTTTTATTCTGACAATTGCATCATTTTGTAAAGTTTTTGTTGCTAAGAAATAATTGAAATTTGTCCTTCATAAAGATCTATTCTAAGCAAAATGGTAACGCCCATTTTATGTTGTTAGTGACTATTATAATGTTAAATCTGTGAAAAAAAACATGTAATCTGTAATAATAAAACCATATTTTTGTTCCAGCACCGTATATAAAGGTTTGCAACAGAGATGACCCCAACCTGGATAATTGTATCAAAAACTCGGTGGAGGAACTCCGGCCAAAAATCAGAAAGGTTCGTAAATTTAGAACTACATACAGTATCTTCTTCTTCAACTTTTTATTTTTCATACAATAGTTATAATTTTTATATAATATAAAAATATATTTGTCTTCATGTTTTTACGAATTTGAGAAGCCGGTGTAAACTTATTAATATGCAGTTGTGACGAAGTCGTTCGGCTTGATGAAAATAAAACTGCATCCTGAAAACATTATCCAATAGATGTTCCTCATCATTCTGGGTAAAACTTATCCAGAATGCAATCTAGAG
The DNA here is from genome assembly GCA_963691955.1 of Chloroclystis v-ata. Lineage (NCBI taxonomy): Eukaryota > Metazoa > Arthropoda > Insecta > Lepidoptera > Geometridae > Chloroclystis > Chloroclystis v-ata. The sequence goes on from OY829905.1 coordinate 14,559,553, forward strand.
AGGACGGATACTGTATTTTATTATTTATTATTTTTAAGGTGTACCTACTAACAACTCTACTTGTATTTTTATGTGCTACTAACAACATATGGATTAAGTTGTCCGAAATAAACCAATTTTATTTTATTTATTTTATTTTATTTATTTGGGAAGTTATAATAATATAATAATAAATTTATTTATTTTTCTTCACAAGTTTAAAGTGGATCAGTTAAACTCTCAGCTATATTATGTGATTCTGTAATATCGACTGGAATCACACTGCCTTGGATTTGCTCTGTTGTTCTTATGGCATCGATAACAGCATCCTCATTTAATACAGCACTTCCTGTAGATGAAGCAGGTTGTGCGACTGCGTCTTGTGCTTCTTTGGTGATTTGTACTGGGTTTGACTGCTCTGATGTGGTAGTTTCATTGGTATATTCAGTTGTATTTGCAGCAGATCCTGTTTGGATTTGTTCATTTGCGGAAGCTATTCCAGTAGCGGGTTGGTTAGTTGTTGTGGTAGTTTCATTTATAATAAATCCAGTTGTGTCTGCAGCAGATAATCCTGTTTGGCTTTGTTCATTTGCGGAAACTATTCCAGTAGCGGTTTGGTTAGTTGTTGTGGTAGTTTCAGTTGTAGTAAATCCAGTTGTGTCTGCAGCAGATAATCCTGTTTGGCTTTGTTCATTTGCGGAAACTATTCCAGTAGCGGGTTGGTTAGTTGTTGTGGTAGTTTCAGTTACAGTAAATCCAGCTGTGTCTGCAGCAGATAATCCTGCTTGGTTTTGTTCATTTGCGGAAGCTATTACAGTAGCGGGTTGGTTAGTTGTTATGGTAGTTTCAGTTACAGTAAATCCAGCTGTGTCTGCAGCAGATAATCCTGTTTGGTTTTGTTCATTTGCGGAAACTATTCCAGTATCGGGTTGGTTAGTTGTTGTGGTAGTTTCAGTTATAGTAAATCCAGTTGTGTCTGCAGCAGATAATCCTGTTTGGCTTTGTTCATTTGCGGAAACTATTCCAGTAGTGGGTTGGTTAGTTGTTGTGGTAGTTTCAGTGATGATGTATTCAGTAGTATCAGCTGCGATTATTCCGTTTTGACTTTGTTGATTTGCTTCTGATTTCGCAGGATTTGTTGGGAAAGATGTTGTGGTAGTTTCAGTGATAGTGTATTTAGTAGCATCTGCAGATGTATTAGCATCTTTACTCATTCCTCCTGTATTAGATGTAGATTGACTCGTTTCTGTACCACCAATGTCTTTGATTGTATCTTCCGTCTTGTTGGATGCACCACTGATATCATGTATGGGTGTTTCTTCTGTAAAATGTTGATTTCAAGTTTTCAATAGTTTTTAAAAAGGGTTGTGATCTATAAAATTCTTAGATTAAAAATTGTATGGGTTTTCTCACCTTTGTGCGCACTGGGGATGATTATTTCGATGATTGGTCCAGGAAATAAACATTCATCTGAAGAATCTCCTGCAAAATGATCGTTAGGGTCTTGATGCGTTGAAACTTGAAACAGTGTCTCTTGCATTTATTTTTAATTTCACTTCGTCTTTTTCATTATAGTCTCGTACGCTGGGTTATCTTTAGAAATCAGTTTTAGGCAGAACGTTCCATTCTTAAAAATATGCGTCTTAGATTTACAGTTATTATTATAGGGCGTTGTTTTTTCTGCTTTTTATTTATGTCTGCGGATTCGAATCTTTGGCTGGCATTATCTAATTAGTAGCAGCAGCAGAGCCTGCAGCTCCATCGCCCGCGGCTGCTGTTGCTGCGGAGGTACCGCCGCCAGGTGAGCCAGCAGCGCCCGCAGCGGCAGCTCCTTGGTCACTAGCAGCTGCGGTGCTCGTGGTAGGTCCACTGCCCGCAGCTCCAGCAGCTCCGTCGCCCGTGGCTGCTGTTGCCGCAGAGGTACCACCGCCAGGTGAGCCAGCAGCGCCAGCAGCGGCAGCTCCTTGGTCACCAGCAGCCGCTGCAGTGCTCGTGGGAGCTCCATTGCCTCCAGCCCCAGCGGCTGAGGCAGCCCCATTATCTCCTGCACCCGTCGCGGTGGTTACAGGAGAACCGACCCCGGGGACTGCTCCAGAAGCAGCATCTCCAATCGATGACGGAGCTTCAGTAGCTGCATCGTTGGAACCGGACCCTACAGAATTGTTAACAGAATTATCATTTTCTTCGGTATTTTGGACATTTGCTTCAGTTTTTGTTTGAGATACAGAGCCTTGACCGTCATCAGTAATTATATTGCTTTTTAAGTTTGATATAATTGCTCGATTACCATTTTTAATCTGTTTGACTATAACTGAAATATCAACAACTTTATCAGAGCCTGGAATCAATATCAATCCAGATGTATTTGCTCTTAATTCTTCGCCAAAATTATCGCTTGTAGCGCTGCTTTCCCCAGCAGTCGATGTAGGGCTATCACTTTTAATATCCGTTTTATTTAACACTTTAACTATAACATCTACAACTTTTTCATCAGTCTCTTCAATCACTGGTGTTGTTACTATTTTACCTTTACCTGTATCAATTGTTAAGTAAATTCTTCCAGATCTAGATTGTATTGATGGAATGGAAGCTACAAAGTTTCCCGGGATAGGCGTAAACCTGAGTGGGTTGTTTCCGTTGCAAAACTGGCACAGGTTGTTGCGTGACACTGGATAGGGTACCCTGGTGTTGATCCCTGAGCCGCCGTTGATAGCACACACGGGCACTCTGATCTGGACTCGAGAACACTGTTGACCGGAGGTAAACTGAAAGAGATTTCGAAGCTGCATACAAATAGCATAATTATAACTTACCTACTTACTGGGTCAGAGTTCAAAACTTGGTCACTTTACCAGCCTTGATAACTAGATAAAAAAAAGCTGTATCTACAGCTTAGTATGTTAGTTGATTTATACAACTCATATTATATTTGAGTACTACACAGTTCACAATTACATATTTAAAATTGGTAAACTACACTTAAGAGGCCGGCGTCAGACGAATTTCCCATACAAACGTAATACCAAAATTATTTGTAACTCGACCATATTTCCACGGTAGTATAGTATTGTATTATTATTATCTAAATAGTATTTATCTAGGTTCCTATAGAGTTTTTTTTTACAACAAAAACTTTTTTTTTTTTTTTTTTAACTCAAAAATATAATATAAATATATATATAAAATACTTCCTTAGGAAGTATTTTGTAAAAAAAAACTCTATAGGAACCTAGATAAATACTATTTAGATAATAATAATACAATACTACCGTGGAAATATGGTCGAGTTACAAGTAATTTTGGTATTACGTTTGTATGGGAAATTCGTCTGACGCCGGCCTCTTAACTATTAAATTACCGCTAATAAATAATAAGTAAATAAAATATCAACGAGCAAATAAATAATGTTATATGACCAAGTTTAGTCTTTGCTCCAACTGCCAACTGCACAAAGTGTAACAAGATAGCACGCCTTCGAGTTACAAACGGAGAGCTCAATCAACAAGAGATAGCTTAATATAACACGTAAAGAAAAGATATAATGAGAGAAGAATATAACTGATAAGTAGGTAAATTATTGAATCTTACATACCTACTTAATTACACGTTTCTACAGATCCAAATACAAAAAAAAACATAAAACTTATAATCGCCTAACACTTTACCCGTAGTGTAAGTAATTTTAAAAATAATACATATATCAGAATACAAAACAAATTAAACGTCCTAAAATTACTAACTATAACATACCTGCAGAGCGCTCAGGAAAGCAAAGACCAGAACCACTTTGTACCCCATGATTGAAGGTATTGTTGTTTGAAAAACTGCCCCAACCTTATATACGAACATTTACACTGATAGGATACTGTTGATAATTATTGACTTCATCGTCAGCAGTCCAGTCATGGTTTCCATCGACCGAAAAGCACGTAGAGCTCGTTTTAACAAGAATTTAGATCACTACATTGTTTATGTTTTTATCTTATTGTCTCGTGTTCACAAGTCGATTCATATGTCAGTTTAGTAAGATAGCATGTAGGCACATTTTGAATAAATGGTTTCAATCATTTAGATTTTAGGAAGTAGATCATACATATACCTATTTAAAATAAAATAAGTCGTAACAAAGTTGAGGTACTGGAATGTGTTCTAGAAAGAATAATTTTGTGCTCGATAAAAGTATTTCATTTACATTAAAAAGATTATAATAATTTTACATACTTTGAGGGGGTAAGAAACTATTTAAATAACATCTTGGATCTTATTTTTGTTTTTTAAGTTTTGTGTAGAAACACGAAAAGGTAACAATGTTGTTAGAATATATATGTAAAAAGGACAAAATTGCGTATTGTCTTATACATTTTTTTGGTTGCAGCAGAATGAAGACAGGAATTATACTCCTGTCTTCATTCTGCTGCTAAGAAACATGCTGACGCTTACGAATGAATGTAAACCTAGTTAGAATCGGGTGGGCTGTGGTAACATCACGAACGGCCAGCATTAGTGGAGCTAGTACACTCAAATGGTGTTTTAGGCACATTACTATCGTCACGCATCTGCAGATATTACGATGTACGATAGTGCTCTATTATTGAACAGCAGATAATTATCGGTTTTTTAATATTGCTTCTTTTCATATTCAGATTTATCTTGTCGAAAGAAAATTTCCTTTGCCCCAATAGGAGTGAATAAATGATAAATAAAATACCTCTATTGAATAAAACTTATTTTCTATCAAGTACGGTGTATCCCTGACTCCTAAAGCAGTTTAAACTGTATCAGGAGTCAATTATTCACATTATGTTTAATTTTGTATATATTTATAAATATGTGTAGGTAGGTACTTTACTTATGCTTGTGCTAAGCGCTAGATAGAAAGTCAACTTCGAAAACCTAGAAACATAGTTTTCCTATGCATTACTGGTCCTATTTTTGTTAGGATCCTATTTTAAATGTAGAAATAGTTGAATAAACTAGATGCACGCGTGAAAATGCACGTAGCTGGTTAAGCGTCGGCACTCACGTGCGAAGTTTCCCAACCGCCCGTAGGCCCGCCTCTTGCCTTCGCAGGGCAAGGATATACACTTTAACAACGTAACTTCAAACTAATTAATACAAGTTTATATATCTATTTATGAAATTTTACTTCAAACTGCTTCTAAAAATACTTAAGTATATGCATTTCACATTGATGCTATTGTCAGAACTGGATCAAATTAAAATGGGCCCCATAACAGTTATGTGTACTAAATCTAGATATTTTATCTAGATTTACAACATTATGAATACTGGCAAAATCCCTTCGCCCATTGCATCAGGCTTATTTCCTTTCCAACGGTTTGGCTTCATTGATTTAATTAATGTTAGTGAGATCATTATTAACTTCAAGTATCGGTAAAATGATACGTATTAGACATAGAATAATTAATATATTCAAACTTTTATTTTATTATTATTTTGTACGAGTTTCTAATATCCGGGATATTAGATACTCGTAATGTAAGAAGGATAGATGGGTTACGCTTACAAGAAAAATCTACTGAACGGATTGTATTGAAATTTTACCATCGTATTATAAATCACAATAGATACATAGGCTTTTTTCAACTGAATTAAAGGGACGTAAGCAGCTCTGCTAGTGTTAATATAATTATAATTATACTCAATATACTCATAGTATAGTTAAATACCATGATAGTTAAAAATGGTATATATTATCAAGTAATTATAGTGGTATAAAGCTGTGCCTTACTGAGGTCGTGTCATAAACGTCTATTCCAAGTGATTAAGTTAATGGAGTAATAAACTTTAATAATAGAACAACCTTTGGCAGTAGCCACCAAGGTATTATACAAACTGTACCTACAATAACTAAACAAGTTTGTTAGGGCATCGCCATACATTTATTATAATTTTTAAAGTAGAGCAACATCAAAAAGTTATTCTACGGATAATTAAAATATTAATAAAGTATCATTTAAAACCCCTTTATTTAATGCTAGTCCTTTCCATTCCATAATTATCTAGGACAAAGTTTTCATTTCTTTAGAAACTAAACTTTATACTTACCTTAAAATGGTATCGTAACTATTTATTCCATTAGTGACACTAAATAAGTACTCAGTACTAGTAATAAGTATATAATGTTAGCTGCAATTATCTTTCAGTTATCGATTTTCCATATATGCATTTTTTCCGTCATTTTCACACACAGCGAGTGTCACAATGTTGTAAATGATTTCTTCCAAGAGAAATGGTCATTAAATATTGTTTTATGTGCACTCAAAATATCACTTATAATTATAATGGTCAAGGTGAAGACAGATAATTTCCAGCTTTGTTCGTGAAATGGGCCAGTCAAAGTAATGAGCTTGTCAGCATTTCGGTACACGAGAACTTACAAAGGATTGACCTCCAGAGGGAAGTCCAAATTCGAAAGTATGTCAGTGTCAGGTTTCGTCAACGAGATGATATGTACTCGTAGTTTTTAACAATTGTAGGATAAACATTATAACATAAGTGCGAAATCATCATTTTCTGTTAATATTTGCACGTGTTTTCAGCCGTAGACAGAGTGTCTTCAAGACTTCAATATCAAAAGCCGAAATTTTGATTGTATACAAGGTGTATGAATTGTTTTCAGTAATAGATATCTATTATTTATTTAATACTTATAAACAACAGCAGGAAGTTTAAAATCATAGGGTACCTTTTATTGTGTTAAGTCTATCACAAATCTAGTACCTACCCGTAAAATAGGCAGGCAGTGTTCTAGATAATGCTGTAAATTGTCCAGCACTTTTTATTTACTTATTACAATGGCTAGGTTTAGCTACAATGTTGTAAAAGCATAATTACCTAGGTTTTTTTTAATCGGTATGAAATTAAGGCATTTAAAACGAATACGTAGTCAATTATAATATACGCTATCTAGTTTCATTTAATATACTATAACTGAGTTGGTCTTATTAAACTATTTCCCTCACGTAGGTATATTAAGCATATCATGTTACATATTACATATTCAAGAATAATTGCACATCAGAATGGATCTACGCTAAGAAAAGCTTGAAATTATATTAATTAAATGCAATTTATTTATATAAAAGTAATTTAATTTACACTGAAGAGAAGTAGATACCTAATTGGATATGAAACAAGATGAAGAACTTTGTAAAGTATGTTATTTATGTTTGTTCGTCTAGATAAAATCCTGCAACTCAATTTTTAACAGTTTAGTTTTTATCAGTTATGGTTTTTTCTTCCGAGGATTCGTGCATAACGAAACAAATTACTTTTGTTACTTCAAGCATTTTGATAATAGGTACATTGTAATATTGACACGTGCATGTTTCTGAAACAAACAATGGAGCAGAAATTGGATTGTCTCTGATTTTTCGTGTGCTAAAGTTGTAGGTTTAACGTTTTATAGTAAGATAAAATATAAAAATAAAAAAAATTATACGATTGATTTTAATCTAATTTACCAATGTACAAGGGGAATGTATATGGAAATCCCCACTATAGAAGCGGACAGTGAAAACTGCTGGTTTACGGTGAACGCAAGTCGCTTCAAAACGTAAACCTGGATATACAATGCCCGATGATGGAAATCGTTGGAAGAAAAGATCTTATCTACTTACAGTACAATTTCATATCTTATCTACTTTAAGATTTAATGAATGTTATGTTGAATTCCAGGGTATTCCCGAGCTGGACGTACCTGGCATCGAGCCCCTGAGCCTGGGGCAGATAGCGCTCGCCAGGGGGCCCCAGGGGGCCAAGCTCACAGCTGTCGTCAACGACGTCAAAGTCAGGGGGCCCAGCGACTTTATCATTGAAGAACTCAAGTAAGTGTTTTAACATGTAATAGATAGGTATATGAAGAAACATCACGAAAAATAAAGGGATAGAATGGGAAAAAGAACCGTATAATAACTTATTGAATATGTAAATGGTGGGGCTACTTTACTACAGGTTTTGAAACTGAAACGGGTAACATACCATGAAATAAATGTTTTCGAGTTTTCCGATATTTCGCTATGACGCTTGCAACAGTGTCGAAATATCGGAAAACTCAAAAACATTTAAATCATGGTATGTTACCCGTTTCAGTTTCAAATATAGTTAAAAACCATGATAGTTTAAAAAGTTAGGTTTAAGTATTTTATACATATAATATACTTGATTTTTACACCATCTAAGGTGGTGACATCCTCAGGTTGTCTGTGAGAAATTGCAAAAAGACCTCAGAAAAATATATCAAAATATATTTGTGTAAAACTCACATGTATATTTTTTATTAGTTACCAATACTTCATCTTAAAAAGTTCTTCGAAGAACACCGTTAGACCTGATGTAATGCATTGATGTTTCATGTTTCAGGGCAGACCTGAACAAGAACAGATTCGACATGAAGCTGCTCCTACCGAAGCTGGAGTTCGCCGGGAAGTACAAGATGGACATACAGGTGCTGCTGCTGCGGCTGCAGGGGCGGGGGAACATCACCGGCACTTTCAGTAAGACCAGGATTTAAATTTATAAAACACATTTTATATTCCACAATCTCATAAAAAATATATATTGCTGGACAATTCACACTGCAAACCCATTCTAGCCCCATGGTAAGCTCGAAGCTTGTGTTACAAGTGCTAGATTTCTGATCCGTGTTTCTGATATACTTATAACATGCATCATATCTGAAAGTCTTTTCATGGCCTTTGCGCGTCAAATCCTTCTATCATCCCAGATGTATGAATTTTTTCTTTTAATCCCTGTTAACCAATAAGTAAGTTTGATCTCATGTTTATTCTAGACAGGGACAGAGATTTTTTGCAAGGCCTTAAATGCATACTATACTTACTATACACTATACAGTCTCCCATTCTCTTATAATGTTAGTACTTATATGTAATGTTAGTGATAATAGTCTAATCAATCCTAATCCATTTGGCACGAAGACTAAAAATACTAGCATGTCATAAATAAAAAATAATCGAAGTTGAAATAATAATAAATATGAATCGTTTAACATATTAAAATGTGGGCCAACTTTGCCGCAAAACATAATTTATATGCTGATCTAATGGTTAAAGAAATAATTAGTTCCTAACTGAAGTGTGAGATGACGAAATATTGAAATTAAATGCTAATATTTATAGATAGAATCGTAAACGGATTGTACCTTTGTACATTGATTGTAGTGTACCTATAACCTATTATACATACACCTATCACCAGTACACTAGATCAATCCAATGCTGGATAACGCACTATAATATGCACCAATAATATACCTGCAAACATATTGTCGTTCTGAGGTAATCGTAAGAGCATTGCCCTGTTATATACTTATTCTGAAGAGTTTGTTCGTTCGATTGAACTCATTCATATCAGAAACTACTGGTTAAATCATCGTGTGGTCCTAAGAATAGTCCATACCTATTCATAGCACCACATTTCTTTAAATTCTTAAAAGCGGACAATGTCGCGTGGTCAGCTTGTTTAACAATTAAATAATCTGTGTCAAGTTCAGCTGAGTACGATTATAGCAAAACAGCTTGCATAATGGACAAGTTACGAGGGACATTCCACTTGCGCTTCGACTAGTACTTGCCTGCTGAGCCTACACAGATGTGCTATAACCACGCTATAACCTACTGGATCTGAGATACTCAACGTATAGCACGGTATCGCAATAATTATACGAGTTTCTTAGAAGTTATGATGCAGTAAAGTTATATTTACCCAACTGGGAGATAATTTAGTGATGGATTTGAAACTTTGATCATCGGGAAAAGTCCTTTGTTTAAATGAATAAGAAGTAGTGGAAAGTTTATAATTGGCAAAATGTTATATTATCAAACATGATAATATCTGATGATCATTGATATTAAACAGGAACCTTAAAAAAATATATCAATCTTATTAACTAAGGACTGCAAGTATAGAACAATGGAAGTATAGTAGAATCTTATGTTCAGTTTTCAGTATAAAACTTCCTAGCTATCCATTTGCTATATGTGGAAGCTTTTAAATGGATCTCTATACCAGTATGTTGTTTCAACTATGTATCAACATGCTATTTATAATTTTAGATTTAATTATTTTTAACTAGCTGGGGGGTTCCCAAATACCTAGGTACTGTAAAAATGAAATAAAATAAATAAATAAAATATTATTTAATAGTAACAGTCTGAAAGTTTATAAAACAAATCCATAATTGGCTATAAGGTACCTATATTAATAAGTTTAGCTTAAGAATAGTGTAAGAGCTGTGGATTTTGTAATAAATAAATAAATAAACAAAAACAAAAAAGAGCCGTGTTGGCTAAGTGGGAGCACACTCGACTTTCATTCCGAAGGTCGTGGGTTCAAACCCCGCCCTCTGATTTTTCTTCTTAGAAAATTATGTGTGCTTCATAAACACGTGCTCTAACGGTGAAGGCAAACATCGTGAGGAAACCGGCATGTTCTGAGAACTTTGAAAAAAGTTTGAAGGACATTGTGTCATTCACCAACCCGCACTTGGCCAGCGTGGTGAATTAAGGCCTAATCTCTCTCGTCAAGAGAGAAGTCCCTATGTCCCAGCAGTGGGAACGTGAATAGGGGTGTTATGATGTTATGATGGATTAAATAAATAAATGTTATTTGCAGAGGACTACGCTTGTAACGTGACAATGCGAGGACACAAAGAGAAGCGTGGAGAAGAGGAGTACCTCAAGTTCGAGCCGTTCAAGGTGACGCTGCGAGTGGGACAGTCCTCCATCTACCTCACCAACCTGTTCGACGGAGACCCCGTGCTGGGGCCCGCCACCAACCGCGTCATCAACGAGAACTCACAGGTCACTAATATCTCAAATTCAAACTAATAATCATAAAGGCGCAACCGGCGCAGAAATATGACTTGAATCTTCTGGCCATAGTTTATTGGGATAGTCCAAATAATCTACATGAATGTACAGTCGGCCAAGAAAGTGGTCTACCAATTTTGACATAAGTTTCTGTGCGATGTAATGATCGATATGGTTGACTATTCTAACATATTTAACTGACGTACAAACGAAGATCAACCGTAGGGTAGACCACATTTTTGGCTGACTGTACATGCTTATTTGATTAAGATATAATACGGTTCTCAGCAGCTGTTGTTGATTAAACTTAGAGTTCAAATATGGCAGCATAATATAGACGACAAAATATTTTTCTACAGATTTTCTTCTCTGATAAATCACCACTACCCCAAAACACACGCACATAGTTCTAAGAACCGATAACTAGAAATAATAGAGTAAAAAAATAAATTTTTACTATTTTCGAATGCTGAGAGTTATTTATTTCTTTCAGGTCTTCCTCTCGGAGATCAGCCCAGTGCTCGAGCGCAGCTTGGCGGACATCTTCACGGAGATGGCCAACAAAGTCACCTCGAAGTTCACTTACAAGGAACTGTTCCCGTGATGTTCCAGTGCTAGATTTAACTGTGTGATATGGTTTAGGGCCTTTGCAGTCAGGGGCAGGCGTAAACAGAACTATTCAGTATTCATTTATTTGCACAACACACACAGATATATTTTACAAAAAAACAGTATCTTTATGCACCTTGTTGATAAAGGTATATGGCAAATCTTAAAGCTAGGTTAAATTTAAATTAAACTATATAAACATAATAAATGGGATCAATAAGACCAGATCCTGGAGACACCAGACTCTTAAGAGCCTGGGCAACTGAAAAATGGTGTGCGAAGAGTTTAATTCAAAGGATTACTTGTGTTAAAAATGTAAAAATATACAAGCAATCGCAGAAGTTTGCCATGAAAGTTTATTCTCATCAATTTTTGTTGAGGAAAATTTATTAGGGCATATTCAGATCATCACTGTGTTTATCGTAATTTGTAAACAAGTAATCAACCATCAGAATAACTCTGACAAAATGCATTTTATACAAAACGTTCGTTCATGCCTGCCTTTTGAAATGTGAAGAATATTTGTTTATATTGTTAGGCTTCTCAGATAATAATTCAATCATATTATCTAAGATAATAATTCTCAGTAAAAGAATGGAGTTTGTTAAATATTTGGGAATACGGCAATTGATCACTACGACTGAAATTATGAAACAATTTTAGCAAAATGTGTGTATTAATTACTATCTAAAATGTGATACCGTATTATAAAATTTATAGACGTAAATCTGAAAATTTAAATGACAAATATGTAGATCCAGCATGAGCAAGTTATCAAGACAACTACTTTCGTTACTTCGGAAATACGAAAATTGTTGCTCGTGGTACCTTATTTTTATTGCTTCATAACTAAGTTATCACGACAGAACCCCAAAAAAACGATCCTGGATTATATGTAAAGATAAAGCAACATTTTACATCAACTTAAAGTTCCTGAAACGTTCATTTTAATGAAATTGATTGATTTTGTACGTAAAATCATATAGATAATAATTGCCCTGAATTTAATAATTTAAGTTTCCACTATTTAAGTAACAACTTACAAATTGACTTTTTGGACAATATTTACCACATGCTTGTAATTAATGTAGCTTGATAATGTGCCCATGGATTTAGATTTAAGCGTATTTTTTAAGTGTAGATTTAGTTTGTTAGAGAATGTTTTATTTTATTTAAAATGGGGGTTGTTCTGGTTGACATACATTTATCGGTATTATTTTTTAACTGTTTTACACTTTTTTATACTTTGTTAGCGATTATTATATTTGTTGATTTGTTAAAGAATCGCTCTGAGTAAAAACAGGATTAAATAAAATTATGTTCATATTAAACACCTACATAAATAAAAAGTGTTTTACCAATCTCCTCTAGATATACGATGTCATTTGACTATAAATCAAAAGTGGTATGTATTAGTTCTAACATAAATAAATAATCACAGTGGTGGTGGGCTAAGCTGGAAGGTTGTTGGTTCGACTCCCACTCGAGGAAAAAGGTTGTGATCTTGTATTTTTTCTATACCGTTTTCAAGTCAATCACTATAAAAAAAAGTAACAAAAAAACGTTTATAGGGCATTTTACTTCAACACTTTGACATATCGATAATTAATACGGAATCGAGCACGTTTCTGAAAAAAAATTCTGTTTAAGTACATTTATTTTTCTCTCAGAATGTACCTACTTATGTATCGTGTTTGTAATAAGTAAGCTTTAGACATTAACTATAACACGCATTCGGTCATTACAAATTAATGTAGGTCAGTCATAGGATCTCTAACTATTGGGGCTCGCCCATGTCCTAGCCATTCATTTACTTTTCAGTTGGTTACTCAACCGTTGATAACCAACACAAGATTCGGTATTTCCCCAATCAAAATATCGGTTGTCGAAACACAGGAAAGAGCAGCTGACAGTCTCTTATGACATTGCGAGTGAAGCCTGCATTATCTATACTAATAATAGATTTGTATGGGTCGGTCATGGAGTAAGTTTATTGATTGATATTCTGTCTAAGTTATATTGTGTTTGTAGGCTCAATATATGATACTGATAGTAATTTGACGATTTTTGGATTTTTCGAATGGGTCAATAATGTCTCGTCATTATTTATTACCGTAAATTGGAGCTATAAAACGAGATAAGTATTACATCTGCAGTTTATATAATTTGCAATTGCAAACTGATCCGTTATTTATGCAATGTTACGCGAACCACGCACTGATGCAACGGCCATTGCGGGAGAACTGAGGAATCATTCTCGTAGTAAAATCCGCCAACATTTAACTACGGATCTGAATTTTGGAGTCGACGATTACAAAAACATGTTTTTCAACAGTATGCATATGGAACTGGTAGACATCAAATCGGACCAGCCGTTCTTGGGTTATAAATTTACAACGATAAGTGGGATTGATTTGTATATAATAGAATATAGCAATAACAATTTTTAATAACAGAATAGTTAAAATCAGACGGACATAAAAGCAAACGACTATAAAATAACTATAATGAGACGTCAACTAGTAAGTCCGTTGCAATTATAAGCATAGCAATGAAGTCATAGTAATAAAAATTGCTAAGTTACTTTTCGTGTGAATGCTTGTCTTTGGCTCAAGTTTTCCACATTTTCTAAATTGCATCTTGACGAGTAACAATTTTATAACTTTGTAATTTTAACATTTGACAGTTGACACTAGCTAATTGCGGTAAATAGGCCCAGACTCCCATATTAAAAATTTAAAGGACTTAAAGTTTATCGACATCTATTGCAACTATATTTTGTTTATTACCATTATCATCCTTATATTTCAGACATTATTATGGAGTAGTAACTTCAAAATTTTTGTTTGATTGATAGTCAGCATTAATAGTTTTAATAACTACTAACGGTACTGCTAAGCTTATACTGCTACGGTTATCAACATATGTTGATTACCGTAGAACTATCGTAAAACTATTAACTGGTCGGAAGTTAGAATAACTAGGTTGCTAATTACTACACATTAAAAATTATTTAACATCATGTTGAAAAATTAGTAAAACACAGTTTGTCGATTGGTACAGTGCGAGACTGCCGGTTAATTGGTATTCAAACGTGGTCATAATGTCAGAACTATAAGGATGATAATGGTTATGATTTATTCAAACAACATTATTTAACCGTAACACAAGCTTAGAGCTTATCACGGGTCTAGATGTCGCTATGTGCATTGTCTAGCAAAATTTATATTCATCATCATTATCATAACAAAAAGAAACACCAGAGGTGCGCGGCGGAGTTTGAACCGAAGACCACGACCGAAAGGAAATTTATGTGAACCTTAAACCACGTTCTCCAATGGTGAAGGCAAACATCGTAAGGAAACCGGCATGTTCTGGGATATTTTATTTTCAAGATTCAGTGAGTTAATAAAATGTGTAATATTTGGTAACTGTGTGGGCCATTAGCTCTCAAATGGTATTTCAGCTTATTCGTGCAAAATTTACTTCATACTCCAGTTGGTATTACTGAAAATTATATGATCTTTTTATTCGTAATCGACTTTTTTATTGAGCTCTCGTGAGTGGTGAAACGATCGTAATATTAGTGTAACACTTATATCAAATAGGTTCGATAGTAAAACGTTTATTTTCGTCAATACAATACATTATACAAATTAAATAAAAATATGGTAAAACATGTGCGACGAAAATTCAATCGATAATCATGATAATTTTAATTAAAGCAATAAACAAATATTAACTTTTAAATTAAGTAGTGTATAATATATAGGTACATGTTGTGAAAGGTAATAAATCTTATTAAAATATTGTACTAAATATTAGATTACTTGTACCGAATAGATAAATAAGTTACCAAATAACGGGCTAAGGATTGAGACTAACCCTTTAACTTTACATAAAAATATATTTAAACAATTACGTACTTCATGAAAACTTTATAAGCAGGATCTACATATTCCGTAAACAATAAAAATGACCAATCCAATAAAAAGAGCAAGTTGACATGTTTTTAATTTCAAGGCTGATCTGGATTCAGAGCCTTGAAATTGAACTTATTATTTATTTTATTTTGTAAATGGTTTCCTGAGCCGAGAGCGTGGCTAGTTATTGGCCGGTACTTGTCTACAAATATCACAAATTTCGGCGTCTGCGCACATTCATAGCCAGACATTCGCGTTGCAGACTTGCATTGCAGTGTCCAATAACCAATCAAAATCTAAATCCTTAAAAAAAATTATTACGAATTTCTTCCATATATATTTTTGAATTTCGGGCTCTATTGTATCTGAAAAAAAAAATACTTTGTGTAAACAGTGAAAATGAAAGTGGTTATTTACATAGCGTTATGCCTGGTTGGAGTTTACGGACAAGAAGAACGTAAGTACTAGATACCTACTTATAAAGGTTAACTAGTTTATGCCTACCTTTTTTAAAACAAGCATGCGTGTTATGGGATTTTTTATTTGTTCGTGGTTGATTTTGTTTTCCGGGTAATGTAGATGGTTTCCTTTATTTCTTCGTTCCTTAACTTGCGGAAATTCAATGTTGTTTTTATTTATTAGCAAACAAGATTTTTGGCATTATTAGTAGTTAATGCAGCTAAGTTGCGGTAGGTTTAATTGCCCTAAGACCTTTGTCTTTGTTGGGTCGCTCTTAGACTTTTTCTACGAGATCATATTAAAATAGAGAAGATTCACAGAAGATAAGATAAGATAATTCTTTATTATACACACCAATAAAATAATAAACTTTACTTTACCAATAAAAAATATTTAAGTACATAAAAACTTAAAAACTACAAAAACGTATGCGTAATGGGCGGTCTTATTGCTTAAAGCAATTTCTTCCAGACATCCTGAGGATGGAAAGAAAAACTGCAGAATGTAACTGGACGGTGGTGTTAGAATTAGAATTAATTAAGAATAAGTGTCTTGAGCATACTGTAGTTGAACAAGTTCTGGCATGGGTCTGTCTAAATAATATAAGGACCATATAGCGCGTAGATAAGATGACATTGTAATTCGCAAGCAACGAGATAGACAAAGGTAATTTTATTAAGGCTATAAGTTCATGGTGAAAACAACTGGAAATCTCTATGGTAGACTAATAATATTAAGCCGTTTATTCATATATGGTAGACGATGATAATACAGTAAATAATATTTATTATTTACTATACATTGTATATATTCATGGATTTTAAATTAAGACATCTACGCTCAATGCACGCACGAAATGGCTGAGCAATTACCTATTAATTTGGGGCAGCTTTACACTTGATCAAACAGTTTGGCCGTACTTGCAAAATAAACTTTAAACACAAGAAACTTGTCTTATATTGGTCATTGTCCATGTTGGACATTTGCAAAGGAAATGTAAAGGGCCCAAGGCTTTTTTCCGTTCACTGCGCCTTAATAAGGTTCCCGAACGGAATGGTTTTGTAAACGTTTGTTTGATGACAGGTTTTGATCAGAATCGCCGGGATGTTTGGGTAGATAATAATTGTGGATATGGCCACAAACTAACCAAGGCTATACAAACTACTGGCTTTTTAAAATATGATAATCTAACGGTTGCAGAATAACGTATCTAATAGGTACTTCAGCTTGGAAGATAGAACGCAGGCATAAATAATGCGAGTACTTATTATGTGTTCTGTAATCTTAGATTAGGAATTAGTGATTTTACAATGATTAATTTGAGCAATTGAGTTTTGTAGAGTAGATACGAAACCTAACCCTCTATGATCACAATTATAATTAAAAAAAAATGTCTTTGACTTTTTAACACGTCCGTTTTTATGACGGTGAAGGCAAACATCGTGAGGAAACCTTCTTCGTGAGGAAAAGTTCTTGAGAACTTTGAAGAGTTTGACTGACTCATTCTTCAGGCCGCACTTGGCCAGCGTGGTGAATATGGTCTAATCTCTCTGCTAAAATAAGAAGTACCTGTGTATCTGCAGTAGGAACGTAAATATCATAGATGAGCAGTACCTAGAAAAGAAAAAGGTTCAGAGCCTCGAGCACCGACGCAAGGTAGCATGTATCTCAATATTTTACAGGCTGCATTTTGGAGAATGTTCTTAGGACCTGCATGACCTGATACCACCTTCTCCATTACACCACAGGACAAGCAGGCGCACGGCACACTACCATCCCTACTTAGTAGATATACCGTCCACCCGTACGAATCGATACTCCTCCACCTTCATTATTCGCACTGCTAAGGTTTGGAATGCGTTGCCTGCTGCTGTATTTCCTGAGACTTATAATTTGGGTCTCTTCAAGAAAAGAGTGAATAGGTTCCTTCTAGACCCTTGCGATCCATCTTCGGCCACATCGACTTTCCATCAGGTGAGATTGTGGTCAAGCAAGGGTTTATCATCAGTAAAAAAAAAAAAAAAAAATAGGAGTACGTATGCTAATTAATAATATATTTTAATCAAATATGATTGTTTTCCTTACGAGTCAATGAGAAACCTACATTTATTAACAATATGTAAGTAACATATCTTATTATGGATTTCTTAAAGAACAATGGGAGCATATCTTACTTATGGAGAAGTAAAAGGTTAGGTACTCTCTATGGAGAATTGATTTTGGCAACTTAATTAACTATTAAATATCCGTATAAGGCATACAGTGTGTATTTACAGAAATATAGATTACATTTTATAAAAATCTTAAAATTCTAATCCCTCACCAGATGGTAAAGGTACCAGAATGCTGGTGGCATTGCCACCTTGAATGGCAATTCTAATAATAATTTAATAATAAATAATTGCAATTATAATTCAGATAGGTACTGTTGAGAGTTGGGTTACTCTTTGGAATAAAATATTTTGTAATATTCCTAGAAATGTTTGATAGCCATAATAGGTTGCAAGGTTGAGATGCACTTAACCTTGAAGTATTTGCAATAATAATACCTCATAATTCATAGCGAAACTTGTCATTTATTGATGCGATTTGTGTTGCAACCTACTTTTGACATTCGTAAAAATAATTTAATAAACATAACATTACCTAAATGGTTACAAATCAAACAACATTGAACTGTCAGATATAAACCGCATTTAACTTTAATCTCGAAATTAATTATAACCTTTCACAATTCCTTACTAACACAAGCAAATGTTTGCTTAAGAGCCTTGTTACTTTTTTGAAGTTTTGCGAAATTGGATATTTTATGCACCACGTGACCGGCGCGTCACGCGAATTCTATGAAAAATACTAAATGATCTTGATACTTCGTCGATCTAAAACATACAAATATACTAATAATTATTTTAGATCTGTAGAAAATGGCATCGAATAAATTCCATTTTATTGAGTGGATTTTTTTCAGTTTCATTCTGAAATAATTATTATATTAATGTTTTTATTTAATTGATAGGTGTTTAATATATTTTCCTAAATTCAAAATGGCGGATATTTTTATTTCAATATTTGAATCAATTATGTTTTATCTTAATAATATCAATATTTATTTAAAATCTGATTGATTATTTGAAATCAATTAAGTACATAATTTTAAATTAAAATATTCATGATTAATAATTATCTATATAAGAATAAAACTGAAAATAGTCTTATTGAAGTTAAATGTCCTCATTCATCTCATCTTATGGGCTCATTTTTAAACCGATTCTTCTGAAATTTGGTGTGTAGGTTTGTAATTAAATGTTTTTTTTTGTCGAATGTTGGGACTTGATGTAAGTTCGAAAGTCTAAATTGAACGGACTAAATAGTAATTCTAATTATAACAAAACAAATAAATTATATTATATATAAGTTGCTTGTTTTGTTAGATGGTATGTTTGTGTTTGAATAAATAAAAGTTTCGTTAATGAAGGTTTTAATTATGTTTCGGTATTATTTTTGTAGTTTCGAACTTTATATTTATTTTTATATTTATTGGTATCCATTTATCTACATTTATGTCATAGACAGATGTAGAATATCCATTTATCTACAATGTCATCTTGAATAATTCCCATTATATTTTTATTTTGATAAACTATTTATTTTTATTTTATTACGAACTTATTGAAAATATTTCATTTATATATTTAAAAAAACCAACCCGCACTTGGCCAGCGTGGTGAATTAAGGCCTAATCTATCTCGTCAAGAGAGAAGTCCCTATCCCAGCAGTGGGAACGTGAATAGGGGTGTTATTTTATATACAGGGCGTCCCAAAATTATGGGCCATGAAGGGGAAGTACCATATATATCGTTGATAGTGAATTTTGCTCAAAGAAGACTTCATTTTATTTTAAAAAGTAAGTAATTTAATTAATTAATTTACAAAAAAAAATGTTTCATGTTTTTTATTTGATTCAAATAATTAATTTCACGTTGTTCCTTTCTTTTAAAATACTATGTTACTTAAGCAGAGTTATTATTTTTTAGCTATTCATTCGATCGGTATCATAAAAATCGAGTATTTTTTTTCTACATGTAAGTCGGTTCGATTCCCAGACAAAGCAAGTAATTTTTAGAAAATCAATGAATGCACAATTACTAACTTAAAAATAAAATGAAGTCTTGTTTGAGCAAAATTCACTATCTACGATATTTAAGGTACTTCCCCTCCATGGCCCATAACTTTGGGACGCCCTGTATTTATTAGATAGGTATAGTAAAACCATTTCTAAAATGAACGCCCCTCTACCGAATTCTATATTTTTTTTTCTGTGTATTCTGTTTTTCTGTATTTCCTCTCACACGTTGAAATCATCACGGTTTTGTGGAGGGAAGTTCATTTTTAGAATGGTTTTACTATACATATTTAATGTTTACAATAAATAATATATGTAGCGCGATGGTAACCCCGACCCTTGGTATTGTTTAAATCTGACGGTGTCATCCGCGAGTTGGTAACTCGCTATCGCGGCGCCCTCACCGGCCGGCCGCCGAACGCCATGTACGGGGGTAGCGGGAGGGGAAATCAGTCCGCATCCCGACGCGACACGCGTCGTGTGAGCTCTGTGTAAATAGTTTTATAACGTGTTTCCTTATCCTTTGTAACTTCCAATATTTTATTGTGATTTTGTCTATTATACTGAACGTGCATCGAACTCTAAACTCTTTATTTTAATCACCCCTGAGAACCCATTCCATCTGGCACCCACGCCATTACATTTGACGCCCAACTAGCGGGCACGTGCAGTGAAAAACAACCTAACAAAGCGAAAAACACGGACCACAGATTCGGACAGATACGGGAGTGTGCGAGCGTGAATACATACACTGTGCTGCGACTATTGTGAACATCCAGTACCTACCACCTCCCAGCAGAAAGCCAACAAGATCCAACGTGCGAAGTGCGAATAGGTACGGTACCGTACCTATCGACCGCCGCCGAACCACTCATAACCGGTTTCGTTCGGCGCGAACGGCGTAGAAGTCGTGTAAACATCCTATCTACTTGCTACCTGCCTTACTACCGCCATGCCGCCGCCGATCACTCGTGCTGCCGGCGCGGGAAAAAGGCATGGTTCCGGATCAGACTCCGATGAAGCAGATAACACCATAATACCTACGCCGGTTTCACCCACTATCGCCATGACGGAGGATATGCTGCAAAATCTTGTGTATAATATTACGCAAAGTCAAGCCGAAGCTAATAAGATTCTAATAGAAAGAATTCTAGAAAATGATAGAGCGAGAGAAAGAGACGCATATATCGCGACATCGCAACCAACACCGCCGTCGCCGTGTCCCATACAAATTCCTTCGGGGAATTTTTCGAGATGTTCATCGCGGTTCGACGGCGCTGCCAAGTGTTCGGAAGACGTGGAAGCCTTCATCGACGCTGTGGAGATCTACAGGGAGTGCACGAACGTCTCCGAGGAGCACGCGTTGCGGGGACTGCCCATGCTTTTGACCGGCCAGGCCGCCATCTGGTGGCTAGGAGTCAAAGCGTCGGTGCGGTCGTGGCCCGACGCGCTGCAGCGGCTCCGGGGGATGTACGGCGTCCAACGACCTGCGTACAAGGTGTTCCGCGAGATTTTCTCCAGTGAACAAGGAAGTGAACGTGCGGACGTTTTTATTTGTGAAGTGCGCGCTCTATTCAGTAAATTACCGTATGAGTTACCCGAAAATGTAAAAGTAGATATGGTGTACGGTTTATTAGATATAAGAATAAGAGAACGCGTGTGTCGTGACGTGGTGACGGATCTAGACGAAATGGTCACTAAGGTACGTTTGGCGGAAGAATCCCTGGCTGAGGTGAGTACGCTTTGTTCTAGCGTGAGTTCCACTAACCCGCGGACACCGTCAGATCGTAATAATATTCCGAGTGTACAAATTTCGGTTCAACCGCCGACCGAGCCGCGTAGTTCCGACGCGAATCGTAACGAAAGCGAAGTAGGAAAGCGCGATCGTGTTCGACCGAGATGTGGTTATTGTAAAATGTTCGGGCATTCGACCGAAAATTGTCGTCGTATAGTAAAGAAAGACAAAATTGTAGATAATAATAGTAGTAGTGAGCCGAGTAACGATAAACCGATAGCGTGTTACGGATGTGGCGCGCCGGGTGTTGTAATGTCTAAGTGTGAAAACTGTAGGTATAAGATGAATGATTCGAGACCTAGCGGCCCTAGTACGAGTAAGTCGGAGTTTTGCACCGCGAACGTAGTTACTCACAACGATCCGCGACCTTTAGTGGAAATTGGGATAGTAGGCCGAAAAGGTGTAGCAATATTGGATACAGGTGCGACACATTGCATTGCAGGCCCTATGCTGTATAATATTCTTGTGAACGCAGGTGTAAAATTTAGAAATACGACTAAGACTATAGGGTTAGCTGACGGGTCCGAACAAGTTTTTGCCGCGCTCGAGTGCGATACCTATGTCACTATATTAGGTCATGCTGTGCCTACGACATTTTTAGTATTACCTGGCGCGAACACACGCACATTGTTAGGAAGAGATTTTATAGTAAACGCGCGAATTATGATTGACTTACCGCGTAGCAGGTGGAAGTTCAGTGACAATCTTGAGGTATGGTATCAGTTTATTACCCATTTCGACTTACCTTCGACCAGCGAGACCGAGCTGATGAAAGTCGATAATGCGAACCTGATGCTAAGAGATAATGAAGGAACTAACCTGACAGGAGGACAGCGATGCCAGCTGAATGGTTTGTTGGTGAGTAGAACCCATCCATTTCCTAAGAAAGGTCCACCAACCGAGTACGCCACTCACCGTCTGAAGATAGACGCGAATCAGAAACAAGGTAAGAAGCCGACCTTGGAACAGGAGGTACAGGAGCTCCTGGTTGCTGATGTTATGGTGACGAAGAAGGATGGAGGTGCTGCTTTGATGCAGGGGGAGGGCCCTGGTGAAAGACCGGTGGAATACGCTAGCCGAACGTTGACTGACGACCTCGAAGCAACCTACGATCCCTTTAGGGGGAGGGGTTGGGCCGACCGAGGGCTTGTGAACACTGTCAGCGTATTATATAGGCAAGGACCTGGTAAAGATGACCTAGCGTTAGTAAAAACTCACCACAGCAACAATACAATTTTCGGTCGAACGCCAAAATTTCGACCGAACCGCATAAATGCAGTAATAAGTCCAACTACTGAAGGCCTAGAGAGCATTAGTAGGCGCGAAACTATAGGTAGATACTACGTCTGTCAACCGACCCCGTTCGTAGGTAGGATCGAACCACCTGGTAACGAAAAACGTAAGCGGGGCAGACCGCAACGTTTCCTTGATTAGCTGACCAAGACGCGAGGGCGCTAGTCTAGTTCAGAGGGGGAGGATGTAGCGCGATGGTAACCCCGACCCTTGGTATTGTTTAAATCTGACGGTGTCATCCGCGAGTTGGTAACTCGCTATCGCGGCGCCCTCACCGGCCGGCCGCCGAACGCCATGTACGGGGGTAGCGGGAGGGGAAATCAGTCCGCATCCCGACGCGACACGCGTCGTGTGAGCTCTGTGTAAATAGTTTTATAACGTGTTTCCTTATCCTTTGTAACTTCCAATATTTTATTGTGATTTTGTCTATTATACTGAACGTGCATCGAACTCTAAACTCTTTATTTTAATCACCCCTGAGAACCCATTCCATCTGGCACCCACGCCATTACATATATTTATTAGAAAGGTACATTATTTATTGTTTACATATTGGATACTCGGTAAAAATAAGAACAAAAAATTACGGAATATTTTCTTTGTAATAAATATTATGGAAATCTATACTACAATTATCAAGCTGAGGAGATTGCTTGTTTATTTGTTTGAACGTGCTACTCAGGAACCGCGGGTCCGATTTAAAATATGATTTCAGTATTGGATAGTAAAATGATCGAAAAAGGCTATAAAACATAAACTAGTAAATAACGTAAAAACGCAAGCGCAGCTGTCGGCGGGTCGGCAAGTTAGTCATAATCTAAAAAAATCATAGGCATAATTACATTTAGTCGTTGGACGGTTTCACCAAAAAAAGTTGCCTTGTTGTTTTTTAATTAGGATAGATAACTTTAGATATGCAATCCACATCCTACAGCATAACCTCCAAATAAATAAGGTTAAACAAGATGACAATGATGTGGTACAATTCTTAGGCCAGCAACATTTGGTACAATTCTTAGGCCAGCAACAACAACAATTGACCGTTATCAATAAAAATAACAATTGATCGTTATCAACGGATCAACTTATGTCGGTCGTAGTATCGCAATAACACATACACGCACACTAACAGCGTTTTTACAGCATTTGACAGTCCCACACACTGACATTTTACGAAATATTTCTATATTTTATTCAAGAACAACCGACATAGGTCCGACCTCGACAAGCGCTCGCGCGGTACTAAATGGAAAAAGCCGGCTGAATGAAAAAACTACTAAATTATGGTAGTTTTATTTTATTCATAAAAAATTACCAAAACCGTTCTACAAATTAAAATTAATATCATAGTTTAAGCAAATGTTGATAAATATTTTGATATAAATATGACGTCCCATTGATTTAGAACTTCGGAGTTATTGAGGTTTGTTTCGAAGCATTTTCGGTCGATATTAAATTCGGTATATCTTTAGAATAAAAGCATTTAACGAAAATGTACTCTACTCTAAATGAAGAATAGGATATACGTAACATAATAAAAAATAGTTTGATCGCCCATATTCATTAGAATCTACAAATAAGAGCTGAGAAAACAGGTCTTCGAGCGTTTTTTACGAAACATGTATCCGGAGAATGATTATTACTCAATATATAAACAAGTTATCTAAAATGTTTCTTACTACTTTTGTAGAGGAGAAAACGAACTATTATAAAAATGTAATTGTAATATCAAACAACTAACGCAAACCATAGAATTAGGACGAGAAAACCGAACAATTTCGCGATTTCACGTAATAGGCCTCTTAAAAGGGAACTCCTTATACATAAATACAAACTGTAAAAATAAGTACTGAAATAAACATTTATTTTCATTCCAGAGTTTTTCGTACAATGCAAGAGAAATGACCCTCAAATCGAGCAGTGCGTTCTCAACAGCCTGGAGGGCATTCGGCCGATGTTAAAGGTTGGGGTTCCTCAGTACAATATCCCGGCCATAGACCCCTTCACGCTGCCGAGACTGAAGCTGAACCGCACGGCTGATAATCTCCGGATCAAGGCTGTCATCAAGCAGACTACAGCGTACGGAGCCAGCAATTTCCAGATCCAGAAGTTGAGGTTTGTATTTAGAATATAACACGTCTATTAGAAAAATAACCTACAATTTAAACGTACCTTTTTCAAATTTTAGAGTTAGTTATGCAACCGTCCGTATTTTACAAAATGAAAATTGTAAATCAAACGAATTTAAATGTTAAGTTCGCGATGAAAATCATGTGCAGCCTAATTAGATGCTGTTTATATGAATATATCATTCAGCATCATTTTAAATTAATACAGCATGGCTTGTAGGTCAATTATCGTTAAACCAGTAATTAGGGTTTTTCAGTTAGAAGTATAATTAAGATCCACATAGACTTCGTTACATAGAAGGCACTTTAATAAGTACTTATTTACTAGCTCTTGACTATTATGTCAACCCCTAATCATTATTTCACATCACTTCCTATTAGAATTTCATAATCATAGACAAGAAAAATGGATTTCTTATGGTTTTTGCTGTACATGAGTTTGTCTAGAACCCGTAACACAAGCTACGAGCTTACCACGGGGCTAGATGTTGCTGTGTGAATTATCCGGCAATATTCATTTTATTATTTTTATTTATATACTTTGAATATCTACAGATCGTACAAATTGTTGTTCCCGCAACCTCCTGCGTGGCAGGCAGACCTTCGCCCGCTGCGCCACAGAGGTCGTCAATCCCCAAATCGTCTATCACTTATTTGTATTTTATTATTTTCAGGATAAACTTGAACAACAAATACGCGGCGGAAGTGAAGCTGTTCCTTCCGGCGCTGTACGTGAACTCTGACTTCGACGTGCGCGGCTCCCGGGTGCTCGCGCTGGACCTCACGGGACAGGGCCGGATGAGGGGCAACTTCTGTGAGTCATTGCACTTCTATTTACTTTAACTGAATTGGGTTCGATTCCCGCCTCGGAACAAAAATTTGTACGATCTGTAGATATTTATCAGAAATCTAGCACCCGTAACACAAGCTTAGAGCTTATCACGGGGCAGATGTTGCTGGATGAATTGTCCAGCAATATTTATTTATTTGTTCCGAGTGTCTGGGTGTAGGTATATGTATAATTAAAATATCTATCTATATGTATATTATGTAATATTATGTTAAGTATATCAGAAATCTAATACCCGTAACACAAGCTTCGATCTTACCATGGGGCTAGATGTTGCTGTGTGAATTGTCCAGCAATATAAAGAAGAAGAATGCATTTTACGTACTTTGTACAGCTACAGTTGTAGTAACGAAGTACCTTAACTACCTTAGGTTGTGTAAAATTAAAAATTAAGTGCCATATATGTAAAATTATGTGCCACGCACACACTAATTATTGGAGCTGCCATAAAATAAAAATAAAACGAGTTTATACAATATCCCAGAAACATAACGAACGAACGGTAGAACGAATCAATCCGCGAATCCGCGAGAATCAATTACCTAATAATAGGTATTACGCTATGAACTATTATAAAACTTACATGTTTATTGGAGCAAGTGTGGATAAGTAATTGATTTTCTTTGTTTTTAGCAAACAAGCGAAACTAAACAGTTATAAAATAAACAAGGCTTGATTTATTTTTACTAATTTGGATTTACAACCGATTAACTATTAGATAAAGCGATCGCAATTATTGTTCTGTTGATCACGCAACGAAATTGCATCTTAAAACCAAGAGGTGCGTGATTGATTTAAAATTACGAAAACATTATACGAAATAAATACAACAACAATAGAACGAGGATACGATTGCATTATGAATTCACATAGCCTCATTACAATGAATTAACAGCATCGGAACTTATAGGTAACTAGCCGAACCCCGACAGATTTGCTTGTGTTTTTTACGTTTATGTTCATATACATAATTTATATAATATAGCCTTCCTTGGTTAATGTACTATCCAATATAATAGAATAAATCGGACCAGCGTTTCCAGAGATTAGTGCGTTCATTCAAACAAACAAACATACAACCAATCAAACAAACTTTTCATCTTTATTATATTCGTTCCTATAGATACCATATCGCCAGTAACAATAAGTCGTTATGATTAACAATAAAGAATTTGAATTTGTAAGAATTTGAATTTTAATATACCTACCTAGATACTTGGTATACATAATATATTAGGATTTTTGTGATCCGTTGGCACAAAATTTAATTCAAAAAAGTAGTTGCATCGGATCCGTGATCAGATGGGAACTTTTTGTGTGATCAGATGCAACTACAATCTGATCATATGATCAGATGGGAATAACCCATACATACCATGGCTTCCGAAAAATTACGTCAACACATCTAAGTATTTTTAAGTTTAAATATAAAAATTCATTAATAGTTTTTATTCAGAACTAGTTTCTCCCCGCGGCTTCACCTGCGTTATATTAATTTTTCCCGCTGTCAATCATAAAAAGCCTATGTCCTTCTCCTGGTTCTAAGCCACCTCACCACACATTTTTAGACCAATCGATTCAGCAAAATGATAAAAAATAATAGGACTAATAAGAGTAATTTACATTGACCCCGTGTAATCTCTTCCAGCAAACATCCAAGTGGTCGCGAAAGGGGCCGCCAAGCCAATCACGAAGAACGGTGAGCAGTACCTTCAGACTGACAGGATCATCGTCAAGATCCGAGTGGGAGACGCGCAGCTTCAAGTGGACCCCTCAGTAGGATTGGCAGGTCAGTTAATTTTAATAATCATAATCATTATAATCATTTTATTGTCTGTTTATTAATGTCAGTCATTTTTAATTGGCCATTTCTATTCTTCATGAACCGGCCAGTCCCATTTTGAGTGGGTTGTAATGTCTCACCAACCGAACCTGATGAGGGGTTGGAGAGGCTATTACCACATGGCCGTTATCTATTTTGAACCGACTTCAATTAAAGGGAAAAATTAAACATAAAACGAAACTGTTTTTTTTAACCTATTTTTCGAATGCAAGATCGAATCATAATTGCTCACTAATTTTCATGTGGAATAGGAAAAATTATGGAGTTCGTTTACTCCATAATTTTTCCTATTCCTTATTTATTTATATTTTACACCAGGGACAAGTTTTGTCATACGCGGACGATACAGCTATCATATTCTCAGGGAAAACATGGGACTGTGTCCAAAAATATACTGAATCTGGACTGAGCAAAGTAGCAACATGGTTAGATATAAATCTTCTAACATTGAATGTATCTAAAACTAATTATATATGTTTTTCTATTTATAACTCTACTCAACCTTCCAATAATTTTCAACTTAAGATTCATAAATGTAATGATCCTAGTTCTTCCTGTGTCTGCGAGGAACTGAAAAGAGTAACACATATCAAATATCTAGGTGTAATGCTAGATCAAAGGTTATCTTGGCATATGCATACTGAGTTGATTTTGAATAGAACCAGAAAACTGATATGGACATTTAAGACACTGCGTCATATAGCACCATCAGATCTCCTCTCTCAAATTTACATCTCACTTGGACAATCAGTGATAGGATATTGCTTACCGATCTGGGGTGGGGCTACAAAAACCAAATTCATCGAATTAGAGAGAGCACAACGTTCACTAATGAAAGTCATGTTTTTCAAACCATATAGGTTCTCTACAGAGAATCTTTACCTAGAATCAGGACTCCTTTCTGTTAGAAAGCTGTATATTCTTCAGCTTACTCTTAAAACACATAGATCTCTTTTTTATAATGCAGAACTTGACACAACTTCAAATCGCAGGAAAAAACAACCGGCACCTAAAGTAATAACAAAAACTACTTTTGCTAGGAGACAATATGAATGGCAATCATCTTATATCTATAATCTACTTAATTCACAAAAAGGAATATTCGCAATGACTTTTTTCTCATGTAAAAAAACTATTATTGAATGGCTGATGACGAAAACCTATGATGAAGTTGAGAATATTATGCAAAGGATGAAGCTCTAACTCTAACATTAGTCACAACCTGCTGTACATACTCTTGGCTGTTGTAACCTGGTACCCAGGCTCTTATGAGACTGGTGTTATTGGAGAACAACAGCTAATGATAGTCAAATTTCTTAATTTTTTAATATTTTGTATCAAATAACTAAACAACTTAAATTTAAACTAAAAACTAAAACTTAATTTTGTACTAAAAACTAGAACTTAAATTTTAACTAAAAACTAAAAATTGAATTATAAATGTTATTATATAAAATACCTAAAATTAATTTGTATAATAGATTAAATGCAACTACTTAAATTGTGTTAAAGTATTATAGGTAAGAGCGGAGTCTCCCGACACAAGCAATTTTAGCTTAAAGGGTGACTCCAGAACCTGTATGTGTATAGTCTTTAAGTAATTGCAATAAACATTTATTTTATTTTTATTTATTTTTTATTTATTTTATTTTTCCCAAATTTGGTTTATTTCTTAATTTGTCCTGTTTTTTCCAGTATCTTCCGCAATAGCGTTCTTCAATGCGAGTCCACGGCCAGTCCTGGATGTCCTGAACCCTCTGATCGAGGAGACAGCAGCCGCGGTCGCCAAGTCCATCGCCAACAAGATACTGGGCTCCATACCTATCAAAGATTTCCTCACCGACTAAGGCCCTATAAAATTTTTTTTATAATTATGTCTAAGAATAACACATCCAGTTTGTTGAATCAGATTTACCCTCCCAAAAACACAGGTCAGAAAACTTTGGGAAAACATCAGTCTGTTATAATCTTATTTATATTATTTTATGAGGACTTTTTAAATTTGTTTTACAACAGTTAAAGGGAGGGTAAAAATGGCTTTCCATTGGTACTGTTCTATAGCTAAACACGCTTGAATATAATAAATGGAAAATTACACGTTTAATCTGGAATAAACGTGAGTGTATTCGCATTAGGTACAGAAAAACTAAACAATATCATCGAAGGAAATTAGGTAACTAGGAATTAGGCTACTGATCCGTATAATTTTGTCTAAATTAATTGTGTTCATGAAGTTAGTGGCATGAATTAAATGTCTTCACAGTTATGAAGGGCTTCTGTGGCACAGGCATGAATCGATGTTACCTTGTATTTCTTACGCTAACTAAAAAATAAAGTGATATTTTAGGAATGTCCGTTGATCATTTCTATTAAATTTATAACGCGAAAATTACTCATGTATGACAGAGCACTGCGGAACGCCTACTCGTCTAGATGAAGATAATATGTAGTCGAAACGTAGAGTTTCCTAACTCCGCTCTAAATACGTGAGTAATTATCATTGTAATTAATGAACAGAATAAGAATATGATTTGTTTATTGGTTCAGTCATCATTTACGATTCAAAGTCAAAGTACAAACATTTCTATATTATGTTGTCGTTTGACATATTTTTTAGATCTAATGATGAAAATTGTCACAAAAAGTCTGAAATAAAAATAAAGCATGTTACAGGTTAGGTAACAATTAATCGTAAACGAGTATCTTTAAATTTAGAGTAGGGAGAGTATAAAAAAATCGAGGTTGTAAAAATTAAGGTTTTTGGAGGCCAAAGAGGTTAAATTTATTCGAATTAAAACTTTTTAAGTATTTTGTTTATTTTATTTTACATATAAATTACACGGTCTGTCTAGCTTCCGCCCGCGGCTTCGCCCGCGTGGAAATAAAAAGTAGCCTTTGTTCTGTCTCAGGGTCTAAAGATTGTCTGTACCAAATATCATCAAAATCGGTTGAGAGGTTTAGGCGGGAAAGCGTAACAGACAGACAGACAGACAGAGTTACTTTCGCATTTATAATATTAGTAAGGTACATACTTAATATATATTTAAGTATACAAAATTTCCTTTTATGATTCATTTCTTTATTGAACCGCGTTTAGAGCTCTTCTCTCTCAGGTTACAACAATGTAATGCATTTCAGGATCACCTCACATTATACATACCTTAAGATAATTGTAAGATGTACTCTTTAGTGCCAAGTATGACTTAAAAGGGTCTCTTGCATCATAAAACGCAATGCCAGAATGTGTCTCGTAGAATTTTAAAGGTTGTGTTTGCAAATGCATTTATGCAGAAGTATATTAAGCAAATATTGCATTGAATGATAATAATTATGGGCTTGACCGGAAATAGAAGTCAAGTTCAAGGTAAAACACAATGTAGGAAGTCAATTTTACCTTCGGTAGTGAAATTATAATTGAAGATACCGATGACAGTTGTTTTACCACTTCATATTACTAATTTTTACTACTTTAAGTTACCAAATAATTCAAACAAATAAATAACGTATATATTTAAATAAAAATAAAATGGTTTTATTTCAGATAACTTAAATCCATATGGTGTTAGCAAAACAAAAAAATACAAGTAGAGTCGATAGTAAAATAAAATAAAAATATCAGTAGACGCCCGATTGCTGAAATGATTATGATGATGATAAATAATATAATAAACTTTGCTGTTTTCATCGAAAAAACTATTATAAACCCAATAATTCAGAATATCGATACAGTTGAATAAAACGCAGAGTAAACACAGAATAAATAATTACTCGGAATGTAAATACCGAGTTGTCCTCAAAGTAGCAAGGTTTTGGTCCAGTTATGGAGACCTAGTCCTGCCTTAGATAGTTTATAAAAAGTCTAGATCTCGTGTGTTTGTGTCAGACCGTATAATGGAGGGCACTATGTTGTTCAGATTTCTGTTAGGGTGTGTGCTCGTGAGTGGTACTTTAGGAAGAAGGATCCAGAACTTTACCGTTGAAGATAATCGTGGGGAAGAAATTTGTAAGTTGAAAGATTTGAATACAAAATTCCGTAGGTATTCGTGTAGTCATTCTGAATTATCAATAATACCCAATGTGTAGACCATAGAAACAAGGCCAAAAGTTTTTAAACATGCACTTTTGCATTCCAATGTTTGGTGGTTTGTTAGATTAAAAAATTCAGAGAAAATTAAAGTAGGATCTTTCCAATACCGTCACCACTAGGCCAAAGAACTATTTATTTACCAGCCACACAAACACATAACTATTAATTTATCGTAACAAATAAATCATATAATCACTTTCCAGCAAAATCATCAATATGTCACTATAGCGACCCGAACGTAGCTCTATGCATCCGCCGAGTGGCAGAACAAGGTCGCCAACTCCTCGCCCATGGAGTGCCGGCCCTCAACATCCAGCCGCTTGAGCCACTGAAGATACCCAGCATCCGGCTGCGACAGCATCACATGCCCAAGAAAGGGTTCAAGTACGACGCATGGCTGTCCGATGTCATGCTGAAAGGAATCACGAACTATACCTTCAATAATTTGGAGTAAGTTGTTTATGGGTTTGAAATGCTTAAATTGGGAGACTTTAGAGTTGTAAAAATTAAGTAAAAAATTTATTTCATCTTTCTTCATTGTCTTTATAAACATAATTGGTATAAATATTGGGTTCGTCCCATCTGGTTCCGTCAAGATATAATTTGTAGCATAATATAAAAGAACTGATTTCCAATTTATCAAATTCAATCTCCTAATCCGAATTCATGAAGCCCGAAACATAATTGAGTAATCTGTCATCCATATCCAGGAATAATTAATAGGATGTTTAATAAATACAACATTCAGGTGTTCTATTTTTAAAATATCATAATCTTATGTTTCCTAGCGTGTACCCCGAAGAGATGAAGGTTACAGCCAACATTAGCCTGCCGCACCTGCACATGCATGGCGAGTACGTGGTGCTGGGCGAGTTCCAGATGTTGCCAGTCGAGTCCACCGGCAAGATGGAGGCCAACTTCAGTAAGTAACGAAGAGATGAAGGTGACAACAACATCAGTCTGTTTCAACTTCACACGCCGCAGAGAGAGCCGCGCGCCCGAGCAGCGTAGAGACGGAGCACGGCGGAGCGCTCACTCCTACTGAGAAAGACTGCTCCTGTTGTAGTCGAAACGTCGAGAGTGTATTAACTCCTTTGTAAATAGGCTAGTGATTCCCGTTGTTATAAAAATAATAAAGTGAGCTGATGTACAAACTAAATAGAGAGTGGCGAATGCAATTGAGGAGGTTTTAATGGGGGTTACGTAACTATGAGATGTTCCCAGGCATGTGTACAGCAGCTCTGGAAGCCTTAGGGGCCCGGGTCCACAAGAGGATGGTGATCCGGGATGCCACGGTGAAGCTGCGATGCACTGGACCCGTGAAGGCTGACCTGATGGAAGCTCACTCAACTACTGGAGAAATGGGTACGTTTTATTACGCTATGAACGCTGGAAATTCGTTTTAATTACTCAGTTCAAACCTTGAGTTTGAGTGATGTAAGTAAAGAACCCATAATTACACCTATCTTAAGATTAAGTAGAGCACGGTAGGTATATTATCTAGATATTACCAAATGCCTCTAGTTACTCTTCTCAGTAATGATGTTTTTTACCTAGTTTTACGTTTATAGTATTCTATTAAATGTATTCTATTACGAGAAAACGCAACGTTATTAATAGCTCGACAGTATACTGATAATATATTGTTTACACTGTAATATTAATGATAAATTAAATTATCTCCGAAATAATCAGTGTTCTTAGATGTTAAAGTACCCAAGTCGATGGATCGACTGTACATAGTTTCTGCAGTAGGTAAATCTCTGCAAAATTGTTGTCAAATTTGTTATCATTTAATTGTGCCTATTTATATTTTATCAGTATGTATGAATATATGTTTTGACGTTTTTGACCCTTTTGCTGTTATAGGTATGTGATGATATTTAATCAAATAAGTAGACCAAAAATTGACAGAATCTCAATATTATTATTAAAAAATTGTTAGTACCTAGGTATAGTAAAACCATTTTTAAACTGAACGCCCCTTTTTCGCCCCTTTTCTTTTCTGAACAAATTTTTTCTGTGTATTCTGTTTTTCTGTATTTCCTCTCACACGTTGAAATCATCACGGTTTTGTGGAGGGAAGTTCATTTTTAGAATGGTTTTACTATACTTATTCTGCCTTTGCTGTGACATCAAACTATTTCGCTTATTTCGTTTTGTCGGGTAATCTTAAACAAGTATTTATTTTAGCTTGAAATTATTTGTTATGTCCTCTACGTATACAGTCACAAATTTAAAATAAACAGCATAAAGCAACACGTACTTTTCGCAGTATTTCACAAGGAGTATGGAAGTTTGGTTTACAAACATTTACAATGAAATATTATGTTAACCTTATGAAGACTTAAGACCCAGATATTCTTACAGATATTTCATTCTTATGGATACCTACTAAAGTTCTGTTTTTACTATTTAATTAAAAATTGCTGGGTTTACAATAGTTTTGCATTTTCCATTTTTTATTGAGATATCCTTCTTTGCTAATAAAAACGCATGGTCAAATATAATATTTACCATACTTCGTAGGTAACGCAGGTTACTATTTATGTTTAATATAATACACAGAACACACTATAACACATCATCGCAACCCTATACTTGCCACTAAATATCTATAGTTATCCTTACTAATATTATAAATGCGAAAGTAACTCTGTCTGTCTGTCTGTCTGTCTGTTACGCTTTCACGGCAAACCTCTGAACCGATTTTGATGAAATTTGGTACAGACAATCTTTAGACCCTGAGAAAGAACATAGGCTACTTTTTATTTCTACGCGGGCGAAGCCGCTGGCGGAAGCTAGTTATTAATAAATAAAAAATATTTATTCCTTCACTAAAATTAAATCTTTGAAGTTGAATAATATTGATGATTATGATAATTTGCGTGTGACATTATTTATTATGGTCCAAAACTTGCAAACTGCGACAAATATTTTTCACAGTGTCCCTATTTTTTTTCGTCAGAAATGATAACGGAGCACATAGTGAGCATGCATTCGTCCGACATCGCCAAGGAGGTGCAGCCGGCTGTGGAGACCGCCTTGGCTATGGTTCTGGAAGACATCGCCAACAAATTCCTCAAGCGTGTACCCCCGGATATGGTATTTGCTGATAAATAATTAGAGTTCGAACTTTGAAAAGACTGGCGGAGAAAGAAAAGTAAATGAAGGCAACTAAAATTCTTATCATAACAACCTATTTAGTTTTGTGTTAATTCGGTTCTTCCCAGTAAAAAAAATCCCGCAAAATATTGAATGTAAAAGTACAGATCAACCAATTTCAAAACTACAAATAATTAAAAATATCATCTAATGTTGAGGCTGGTTTTTCTGTTTTGAATGAGAATACGATTTGAATATTGATTGTTTTAGATATGCATTATATGACTAATAATATGACTAATAATATGACTAATTAATTTATTGAACAGAATAGATATTAAGGAGTTATTGTTAAACATTAATCTGATAAGAATTATTATTAGTTAATTTAGTAAGTAACTTATTAGTCTTATTATTTATGTGTTTATTAATAGTGATGTTTATTTAATGCTATTCAGTAAATGGTTTATATTTAAGTAATTAGTCATTGTTAATCGTTAATTGAAGCGTTTGAAAGCAATGCAATGAACATTTGTTATCAAATTGTTGTTTTACTGGCCTGCTTAAAATAGTTAAACTAAAATAGTTTAGTAATCAACACACCTTTTATTTATTAAATTATTGATACTATTATTGCTCGCGACTTGGCCCGTGTTGGAATGTAAATAGATTTATTTTTAAAAGTGAAATGTCCATCATATTAAATAAATATAAATGAAGTAATTTTGCACCCGGATCTACATTCCCGGATTTGTTTTCCCATTTAAAATAATGATAAATTTATAAAAACATTCTTTAGATATTTTATACCACAACAAGTGTAATATTATTTAATCTGTGCCATAACAATACTTTGTAATCGATCGAGTGATCCGCTTCGAACTTTCCTGTCATTATGACAACACCCATCTCTTCAAGGTTGCATACTCTCAGCACCCAACACCTAAAACCAAGGCACTTTAAGCCCTACGCCATCAATAATAAAGCCTATTTGTTTGCGGTTTAGCAAGAAGTCTAAAGTATGTCAATATGCCGCAACTGCAAGACTTATAATTGTTACCTCATGTTTAGTAACAGAGGAACTGTTAGCATATTGAATACAACTGATTACACAAGCGGTTATGACCCTTATGGTTAAGAAGATTAGGAGCTTATTTATTAGCAGAGCTAACAATATTGGTTTAAGTTGCAACTTAGGGCAAGTGATTTCGAGATGATCAATCATAAGTGAAGTATTGAATGAAATTCATAGGGCGTTTTGGATGCAACGAATAATAGAGTTATGGGAGATACTACTATTACGGCGCGTTGTAAGGTTACACAGTTCCGGTTAAAGAGTTTTTTTACTGGTATTTTTAAATGCGGACCATAAGGTAAATGTAAACTCAGATTTGGATAGATCACGTCTGTTCAATTGACTAGTAGATAGTGATATCAAATGATTGCTATCATCACGTTCAGAAATATATTTAAGTTATTACAGATTTATTTATGTTTTAGTCAACTTACGTAATTAATGGGGCTATCTTCAAGATGCGGTTATTATTTCTGTTTTTTGTGGTGATAAGTGTCAGTTGTGTATATGCTGGGAAAGGTGTAATTAATTGTAAGTACATTTACGTATACCTATAAAAATAATTATTTGAATGTTGAATCACGACATTCAAATATACATAAACTATATTTTATCATATATTAGTTGTCGCATTATATAATAAATTGTTATGTATAATAAAGATAAATGTGTAATTAATACTTTTAGTGGAGAAAATAGCCTTAACCGAGTTATTCGTTAAAGTTAATAATATATTATCAGTGTTTATTTTATGGACATTTAACAGTTGGAGGTTTCATTTGCCCTAGAGAAGAGCATGCGTTGAACCGATGTTTGCGAGATGCTCTGAACGCCTATATCCCGCAACTAGCAACGGGTAAGTCAACTTTCAAAGAAAAAAACAGTAAGATCATAGTCGTTTCTGTTTAATAATAAAAATTATAAGTCTTAAATAAAATTTATTCATGGAGGAATTACGAGGAAAAATATGCTAATTTTTAATATCCATGCATTTTGAAATTCTCAAAGTAAAACAATAAATATCCTCTAAACTACAAAGACAAGATAATGCAGAAATTTTAAAAACGATGTTAATAAACAGAAAACATAAACTTACGCGGTCTTATCTGAGTAAAATCTGATGAATGAATCATGAATGAATCATCAGATTTTACTAACGCCGAAATTATAATAACTTATAATTCATCTAGGCCTCCCTCAATTCGGCGTTCCACCATGCGAGCCCCTGATCATCCCCTCTCTCACGATCAAGCAGGCCACGGGACCCATTTCCGTGACGTCATCCTACTCTGACGTCACTGTGCACGGGCCCTCTACTATGAAAGTGAAGAATATCGCGTAAGTAGAGAATGTAG
Organism: Chloroclystis v-ata; assembly: GCA_963691955.1. Classification (NCBI taxonomy): domain Eukaryota; kingdom Metazoa; phylum Arthropoda; class Insecta; order Lepidoptera; family Geometridae; genus Chloroclystis; species Chloroclystis v-ata. Next base: position 14,597,031 of record OY829905.1, read on the forward strand.
ACCACTCTAAATGACTCATTAACAATTTTTATGGTTGTTGACAGTTTGGAGCTATGTTGGAAACACTGTCACCGCTAGATCGTCTAGAAGTATGAGAAGACAGTACCCGCGATCTGTGCTTATATGTCAACAAAAATGTTGTACCCGCAAATAGACAGCTTCAACTCGTAGACTTTACCATTGTCCTTTAATTTCAGAGTTAACACAAAAAAACAGGAAATTGTGGGGACCCTATTTATCAGAGAACTCCGAATGAAGGGAAACTACAAGCTGTCGGGACAATTGCTCGTGTTACCCATCGAGGGAGAAGGCAAATTTTCAGCTAATTATGGTAATACACTAAACATTATGTATACAACCCACTTACAGAACTATTATATACTTTACTAAAACAGTCTCTAAAAAGTTTTTTGCTTTCGTTGTTTCTGTTTTGTTATACGAAGTTTGAAACAAGAGGAGAATTCTACAATATACCTATGTACACTATAAAAGGCGCCTTACCTATACCAAAAAGCAGCAGGGCTTATAACCACACCACAGGTTTCAAACTTTAATATGTACCTATTTCACGATAGAGATAAACCAAGCGAAATACGCAAATGATCACGAAATATAGTGGAACCTAACCTTTTATCAGTGGTAATATATATAATAATTTTGTGTACAGGTGATATCGACGCCACAGTGACGATCAAGCTGGGGCGCAGGCCGAGGTCCAACGACGTGGATGCGCTGACCTGTGAGCAGCTTGACGTCAAGTTCACTGTTGGGAGCGCCTCCGTGCAGCTAGAGAACCTCTTTGGAGGAGATGAGGACTTAGGTAAACCTCTTTTATTTTAATAGCAAAAAAATTCAAGCACCAAATAGATCCAAATAGATTTGACGACCCAAGATGGTCAAGGCAATATAGTATTAAAAATATTTAGTATTAAACGTAAATTACACAGTTCCGTTTTGGTTTAACAAATTTGTTTTGAATGTACTCGTAGTTTATCAATTTCAAAATCTCAAATAGATAAGAGCTATCTTTTTTGCAGGAGAAGCAATGAACAACTTCCTGAACGAGAATTGGCAGCAGTTGTCCTTAGAGCTCCAAGTGCCCATGGAGGAAGCTCTAAGGGACTTCCTGAAGCCTCTTGCAGACCACGCATTCGGTACCCTCAATGCTGACGATATATTATTAGACTGATAACTTATATAGTAATAAATTATAACACATAAAATAAAAAAATATACTAAATTAATAATATTTTTAATTATCATTAAGTATGTATTAAACTATAGATTTATAGTTATACTAACTTAAATAAATAAAGCTTATTGTAAATAACCTTCCTTGTATTTTTTGTTGATTTGAGTGATAATTTATTATTACGCATCTAATTATATGAAATTTAATTTAATATTTCGTAAGACTTTTATAGGTTTGACTTTTGACCCAACCAAATATTTCTAAACAATGTTTACCATTCAACTGAAAATGATTTGTCAGTGCTTTTATAATGATAAATTAACATTATCATATCAAAATGCTATCGTTCATTATTTTAAGAATTTTTAGCTTACATTTGTACTAAAAGAAAACACACTTGTACACATTAGTACAACACTACACTGGAGCAATTAAAATCTAAGTACTTGTATCTTTGTACATGACTAACATAAAAAACTTTTTGTAATAAAGTTATACAGACTTTTCAACACATGAATTCAATCTTAAAAAAAATCTTGTTTAATAATATTTTAATTAAATTCATTAGATATTTTTGGCGGATTTTTTTGTTATAATACCACTGGAATTCTTCCTATTCATATTTACTGTGTGTGTGATACGATTTCCTTTTTCTATTGTTTATACTTCATTTAATTTATAATTTAGGCAAAATGGAAAATCATAATATACATATTCATCTTGCTGAGAAAAATTGCATAATTTGTACTGTTGTTTTAATAGAACATCTGATACGATTCTATTTATGAATTATTAAAATTATTCGAACTAATAAGAATGTCTATGGTTCGACATCAAAGGGCACTCAAAAAATTATCAATGCGCACTCGCGGCGCGCTGGTGTCTACCGAAACCATAGACAAACTTAATATTTTGATTCGAACTCATTACTCCCGTCTTGTCTATTGTTTTTTCTCAACTCTAAGGCTTGAGCCAGACGTCCAGAGGGATCTTGGTGAACGCTGCGTTGATGAATGCCTGGAAGTGTTTCGCGATGGACTGGGACGCGGCTGGACGCATCTCCTCGATGATCTCAGCTGCGTTGTTGTTCAGGAACTGGTTCATGGCTTCACCTGGAATCATACAGGTGTATAGCTAAGCAAGACTGCGTATGAAGTGTAAATTTGTACTGTGTTAAGTTTTCTCTCTGAGCAGACGTTTTTGTTTAAAATTTAAGTTGTACTGTCTATTTTTGAAAAAAGAACCTGAACTTGCTAAAATGGTTAGCTGCCTATTTCATAGTTTTTACTCCCTTTATTTTAACTTACGGTTGATATCATAGTTTTTACTTTCGTTATTTGAACTTACGGTGTATAAATGACCAACTTACCAATAACACTGCCGTGGTTCACAGTATCCCGGACCTTGAACCTGCTGCTCCTGAGTTTGAAGTCCACCAACAATCTTTCAGACGCCATGTACTTTACGCTGTCTCTCTCGATCTCTTTACCGAAGATCTTTGCGATTGCAGCCACGTCCACTGTACACAGAAATGGTAGCGATATAATATTTAGCAACTGCAATAAATTGTTAAAAAGTAAAATTAAAGAACAGAGATAGATCCTAACCCACTGATAAAGAGATCTGAGCAATGTTTAAAATATGAACGGTTGCGTTTCTAGAAACACAATTTGTCATGGTCACAGATCATTGCTCAGATCTGGGTAACATCTTCACGGAGACAATAATAGTTATTTACAAACGAACGTATCACCATCTTTTTTGTGAATCTGGGTCTTTTTTGTGAATCCTCTTATTTGCGTCGTATTCCTCAGTGCCAAAGGTCGTGACCACCCTTTTGCGTGAATAGAACCCATTAAAGGTTATGGTGAATTTGGTATAAACCATAATAGTAATAGTACTTACTGAAAGCAGCCCAGAAGTCTCCCTGCGAGCGCACAGGGAACAGCAACACTTGCCCCGACACTTCGTATCTGCCCGTGATCTCGATGCGGGGCAGCACGAGACCCATATCAATACGCAGTTTCTTCAGGTCTGACCTGGAAGGTACCATTATGTTTCAGATTAAGGTGTAGTTTCAAACTAGTTTCAACGAGCATTTGGTCTTCAAAAGTTTACCATCACATCATCCAGATGCTTAATTTATTAACCTTCTAAAACACAATGAAGCTTTAAGAAAATCAGCTGACTAGGCAACATTATTGAGGCTAGACCAATGAGACATAAGATGCTTTTGTCGCAACAATCTCGCAAAAGTGTTGCAAGCTAATTTGTGGCTAAGCTACGATCATTAGCTTATTCAGCCACAAACTGGCATAATGAGCATAATTCGAAATAACCTCATTAAGTTTACGAGGCTGAAATAATCAACTCGTTCACACGGTTAGCTTGGAAATGTTTTCTAAGCATTATTACTGAATAAATTAGTTTGATCCTGAATAATCACATAACCTCAATATAAAATTACAGTATCAATTCATTTATCACTATCAGCCAATAAAACTCAATCAAAAGTTACTTAGCGTGAGAGAATCTGTAACCCATGCAGAAATAATTTAGCTGTTCAATTGTCCTATAATTAACAAAAACATTCCTGTAAAACTTTTGTTACCTTATCTTAGTGATGGTGTAGTTGCTAGGTCCGATGACGGTGATGTTACTGAAGGCTGCCGTGACCCTCACAGGCCCTGCAGAGTTCTCCATCACCAGTCGGTCAATGAAGAGAGGCTCCACCGCCGGCACGCCCAAGTCTGGTAGACCCTTGGCCAAGTACGGCCGCAGGTGGTTGAAAGAGTTCTTGATACAGTGGTCGAGTTGAGGGTCACTCTGGCTGCAAGGAAGGATGTACTCCGCTGGAAAGAAGGAAAGGTTATGGATAAGTAAGTAAATATATTTTCAATGCATACGTTATTCTAACCGTTTCAGAAGTATACCTTTATACTTTTGTCTTTTGTGGCTTAAGTTTATGAAAGTTATATACATAGGAACTGTTTCTTTTATGTCATGTTTCAAGTACCTATGCAAACCAATGACGTTTTGCACTGGTGGCTTCTGATGTTTTAAATGATACTAAATGTCAACTCCTCAGTGAATATAGTCGATTTTTTAAATTGAACGGAAGACTTTGGAAATCTGTGAATATTTCAAGATCTAAGTTGAAATAAGGGCCTCAATGTGCAAGTTGCAGTACTTCCTAGTTCTAGACACGTGATTTGTACAAATGACATCTCCAACCCAAAAAGGCGATGGAATGCAACAGAGTTTCCTCACAATGTTACATAACTGAAGTGTACCAGCGTGTTGAAGGCAAGCGATGGTGACAAGGTGATGCAAAGAGCGATGACCGAACACTTTACCTGAGAAGTGAAATCTCGATTATTGGACCAAGGACAAGTTGGCAAATCACGCATGTTAAATCATTTTTGTGATTGAATTATAATAGTTAATTAATAACTGGACATTCTGCCCAAGGTTTTCGGGTCAAGGTAAAGTTAAAAATACAGTTAAGAGTAATGTATGTTTTTATTGCTTTTTCCTGAACATTATAATATAATTTAACTTTATTTTGTTTGTACATGTACCTAGTGTAAACACAACAGGTAACGAGAATATTAATGTATTTTGCCCAATAATAATTTCCTAAGAGTTTGATTGTTCCTCACATCTAGTAATTGAAAATCATAATATCATCGTATGGGTTCCTACATATTTTGCGTAAACGTTTTTTTTTAATCAACGAAAACTACTGTACATCCTAAAACTAGTTTTAGTTTTAGATATACGATGCAAAATTTGTAAAAATATATTTTTTTTTATCAAAATAAAAGTGCAATTCATTCAACCATTACGTAAAATATAAATAAAAGTATGCAAATAAAGCTGAACTTGAACGCAATACGGCAGTTTCACAAGGTCACTTACATAAGATAGTTATATAACGAATTGCTTTGGCCCGATGACCTGGATTTTGAGCAAACTCTTGATTAATGCTGGGCAAATAGATAAACAAAACAATAATAACTGTTAGTGCAACTCAGCTACATGCTATTATCGTATTGTACTTAGTCTCCGATAACTTTACAAATAGGTTTGAAGAGGTAGCTTGATGAAAATTCTTAAATCTTTATTCTACTCATAAAATGTAATGAATATTATATACATAGGTATGTAATTGTCTCTAGTTTACTCACTTAACCCTATTTAAGTTAAACAAATTTGCTATCAAAATACCAAAACTGGTAGCTATCCACTTATTAATTCTCCACAAGTCTAAATTATAAACGGACGTTCCTAAAATAGAATCACATGACAAAGTCCTATAAATCTATTCACGTTCGTTCAGTGGAAGATTTCGACGGTTGGAATTATTTTACAATTAAAGGTCGTGTTATCAAGAGACATCGAGCTTACGAAAAATAAGCTGTAGCTGTAAAAAATCTTTTCTGATTAAACTCTGTCCAGATGTCTCGAATCCGTATCGCAGCAGACGATAGTCCGCCATGATGAAGGTTGCTGTTTAAATTTCCGGGGACAATTGTTTATACGATCTGTAGTCAGTTCTCAGTACCGAGTAGAGTAAAACATATATTGTAAAGTTAAAGTATTAGTCATTGATGTTACGTAATGTTATTTAAACTTTATCTTGTTCGAGCTCGAAGCTTCGAGCTCATGTTTGGAACACAAGCTTCATAAAAGAAGAATAAATAAATAAATATTGATGGACAATTCACACAGCAACATCTATCCCTGTGGTAAGCTCGAAGAAGTTAACATGCTGCTGATGCGTGGAGAGTACAATAATTTATACAGGTAATATTCACAATGCTACGATTGCAAGTTTTCAGTGAACGTAAGATATGCAACATACCAGAGGCTTTTACATTTTTCTTTTCCATAGCTAATCTTGAGTGGATCTCATAGAGGTAATTACAATGATGCAAACATCTGTAGATGGAGTAACTAGCATAGGTACACGGACCGTCGACTTAATTTCACTATTTCAAACATGTCTCAGAGGTATCGGCAGAAATAATAAGACTATTTGGGTCTACTAATAAATACTATTGATATGTGCTATAAATATTCAAGTTCAAAATAGTATTAGTCACTCCGACATCGAATACATAGTCTAGTGATATCAAAATATTTACATAACACTAGCTGACCCGCCCGCGCTTTATTTATTATTATTTATATTTTCTTAACTTTTAAACCTTCCCTGGGCTACTGCGACTATTTAAAATACAAAAGCATCTAATTCAGCCCAGATCTGCTAATGATGTGTTATGACTATGTGATGATTGTAAGTCGATTTGTAGTAGGCATTGTGCGGTGTTTACGATCGGATGCAGTGTACGCACACCTTTAACCTTTATTGTAAATTATTGTATTTGCAGATCCGAATGCTACATTTATTGGCTTCTCGTGATAACCTTTATTGACCTATTTTTGCATGTTGTTATAATTTTCTGCAACTGATTAAGTCCGAATTTATGAGACAAAAGATTAGCAGATATTGAAATAGATATAGTTGTACAAATTACCATTTGTTAGGAGCATTACATATCACTAGGTAATCGTAGTCTTTTACAAACTTTTCCGTTTTTTTTTTCTAAGATCTCGGTGTAAAAATTTTTATTAAGAATATTCTAGAATAAATTTGTTCAAAACTTTGGATGCAAGCTGCATCTGACCGTGGTACCTGGTATTCATTTCATTAAAGGAAGGCCTATGGTCCAGCAGTTTAACGGTGGCATAATTATTTAGACACTGTATGTTAATATAGTTATAGCATGTTTCTCATGTAAGCGAATACATGTATTCTTAATGAGAATAAATTAATTTTAAACCGTATTAAGTTTTCCTTCTCCTTTACCTAATAAGTAACCCGAATTCTCATTGCATATTCTAAGTAGGACCTATGATTTATGGTTGTACATCCCAATGGCGAAGGTGGTCAATACGGGAGTGATCGTGAGGTTACTACCAACGAGGTTTTGTAACGCTGACGCAACCGGCCACCGGTGTCAAGGCTGCGCAGACGCCGGGCACTGCCCCAAACTTATTCCGATGAGGTTTGTAAAGATTTTGGTTTTTGCGCGTTGTGATCAGAATCTTAGGGTTAATAAGAATAAAAAAATAAAAATTAAAGGGATAGTTTACACAGCAATGTCTTAGAATAAATAGGTATTTATGCATCTGGTCATAAGGTTAGTTAATAGATGAGTTTGAAGACGCTTAGTTTATCTATACAAATATTATAAAGATGATTGAAAGCTATTTTCTGGAACCGCTTGTCCGATTTGAAAAAATATTTAAGTGTTAGATAGTAAATGTATCGAGGAAGCTATATGACATTTTTTTAATAACTGTACTTTAAATAATAAATAAATATTGCCGGACAATTTACACAGCTACATGTAGCCTAAAGTAGTAGGTAGGTACCTATCCTGAAATAAATATATAATTTTCCTCCTTACCATCTATGGATCAGCATCCCATCATAATTCATGTCACGGCCGTACTTACTATAAATATTATAACGATCTATAGAAAATCTGTACGAAGGATGATACTAAGATATTTGTATGGATAATGAGTTGACTAATACAGGAAACAGCTGATCGCGACTGAGTTTATTTTCATTGCTTAAAAATAAATCCATTATGTATTATTTTTATTCGATTAAGTGTCAAAAAATATGTATAACAATACTGTTAGGTAGGTATATAAAATACTTATTAATTCAATCAGTTCTTTTTATTATTTTGAAATGATTATACTACATATTAATTTAAAATTCAATTAATGTTGTCACTCATTATTTAAAATAAAAATTAATATATTTTTAATTTTACAAATAATGTTATATTATTAATCGTTTATAAATGGCATATCTAATCCCTTTTTCTTCAGGATTTCAGGACATATTATGAATACCCTGTAATGGGTATTGTTTTAATTTGAGTTCGACTATTAATACATCGTTCACCAATTTTACGAGAACTCACAAAACTAATTTTAGTTACACATAAGTCTTTTGTATTATTTCCGAACATAAACAATGTACATATTTGTAAATTAAGAAAATTATTGAAGTTTGTTATAATACATACAAATGCTGTTTACGACTCTTACACAATTTAATATGACGTTAAACAAAAAAATATAAAATGGGATTATCGTAGGTTTTTTTGACAGACATATCGTTAATAAATGGAACATGAAAATGTGATGTTTACCCATTGTGTAAACCTTTTAACGGAATAAACAGTTCTGTCCTTGACATAAACTTCTACGGTCTTATTACAAAAAACCCAAAAAACCAGGGTTTAAACCATGATCTAACTAGTCCAGACTAAACTGTTAAACTATGGTTTGATTTGTTTGGTATTACAAAACTTATTTAGACCGTAGATTTCATAGTTCCGTCATTTGAACCATAGTCTATGTATCAAGCACAGGTTAATAAAATATAATTCTTGCATCGAGATGCCATTCATTCATCACGTTCCGTATTTCCAGAAAAGAACTCGATGTTTTCAATTTAAATAATGATTAAATAATGTTTGGCAGTATTAAAAATGTGGAGACTTAGTTATTTTGCTTGGCTATTAAAATAATTTATATACCTATATCGTAGATTGTAGTTTTATTTGGTTTAACATAATGATTAGTATTTATTAGCTAGGAATACATCTAAATAGGTACGTGGAATGAAGCGTATTATTCTCGCGCCATTATATGAAAATTGAAACCATAATAGTAAACAAATGTATTTCAAGTTTATTAAACTTATCTTATCAAGAGATAAGTCCCTGTAACCCTGTATCCCAGCAGTGGGAACGTGAAAGGGGTGTTATGAAACTTATCTTAGCATTCATAATGAATCAACAAAGAAAGAAAGAAAGAAAGAAAAAATCTTTATTCATAGTTAATACATAGTTTTACAAATATTTACTTATTACTTAAACTTATAACTATGAAACAAAAGAAAAAAATAGTATTTATTAGCTAGGAATACGAGGGAAATCTGCTATTCTTCTAAAATTATGCATGAACTCCTCCTGTTCTACCAATGTAGCAGGCATTTTTATAAATCTGTGAGAAAGTCTAGCTAAAGCTTCCGCTATTTCCCACAGACTTTGCTAACTAATGGTTGTGAGACCCCATGCAGATCGGCTGTGTCATCCTGGATCTAAAAATAACAAAATATTGGTTTAGAAACTAGGACATAATTTAGTAAGTACTTACCTACCAAGTAGGTAGGTAAGACCTATAGGTACATTAGGTAGTAACTAATGTTATGAATTGTATGCTTTATGTCTACTTACTTCATGTCGAGCCCAGCATTTTAATGCACAGACCACTTGTATTTCGGGAGACACAGGACATCCACGAGTATCTTTTGTTAGTTGCTCTCTTAGTTAATCCACTATTTTCATTGCAAACCGTTTGGTGAATCCATATTTCTGCCTGAACTCTTCGTCAGTTAATGCCGTGAAAGGATTAATTTGAGCACGAATTCTACTGGACCGGCGTGACCCCTCCAATAATTAAATATCATCAATGTCCATTAAATCGACTACGTTGTTATCCATTTTAAAGAAAAGTCAACACAACAAAATATAAACAATAACCTCAAAGATACAATGTACGATTTGACAGATATGATTTAGACCAGCGACTATCGCTTTAAACTAGGGTGCACAGAAGTTTATCTGTAATCCCTAGTTTAATCTATGGTTTAGCGTTAAAACTGATTTTGTAATAATATTTTGTATAGACCATGGTTTTAAGGCTGTTTAAACCTGGTTTACTAGTTAGTCCGCGTTTTGTAATAAGACCGCTAATGTCCAAATGACCAATTATTATCGCATAGGAAACTTGTCATCATTGAGGATACACGTAATAACTGGGTAAATATTTTTTCCTACGTGGTCAACACATTATGAGCGTCAATATGATGTTCAAGTACTTAATTATCGGTCAGTTCCGAGTTTACCAAGGTTTAAAAAATGCTGAGCTTTTAGAGGTGCTGTATGCTATGTTTAATGTAACCCGGTTATCCAAGGAGGCTTTTATCTTTTGACCTTTTTAATAATAAAACATAACTCATTCGTCAAGGCTAACAACGCCCTAGTCCCGATCATAAAACCATTCATCAAAACTACTCTATTATTTATTCATAGAAATTGCAACAAGCAAAAGGTCAATTTTGGAAAACATTATTTCTCAACTAGTTTCATCACGGCCACAAAGGGGGGAGCTGTATATATTTCACAAGTTCAAATACCTACAATAACAAAATGTAATAGATCGATAGCTAGAACAAATCTACAATATTTCGTTCAATTTACTCAGACAGAATTCTATTATTATTATTGTTTTGTAAGAGAAATTTTATTCTTTCAGCATTTTTGTTATATGTAAACGAAAATGCTGAAAGAATAAAATCTTATTACTATCCAGCACTGAAATAACTTTTCAAATTGGAGCAGCTTTTCCTGAGATTAATGCGTAAAAATAAACTCTTCAGCTTTATCATAATTGTATAAATAAATAAATATTGCTGGACAATTCACACAGCAACATTTAGCCCCGTGATAAGCTCTAAGCTTGTGTTACAGGTGCTAGATTTCTGATATACACCCGGATCAAAAATGTTTATATATATTGAATAGCAAATTCCCATTTAAAACAATATTAAAAATTGCGAAGTCAGGCACTACAAAAGTGAACATCTGAAGCTTGCATCATATATATAGTAACAGTAAAAAATTGTGAACCCAGTTACGCATAATGGTAATTATACCCGAATTTATGGCATTTTTGTATTGGCCAAGTATGTACCTAACGCGAGTAACTGCCTTAGAAATATGATAGCGTTATGTCACAGATTATGACTACCTCTTACTAGGTAAATTAGTGTCAAGGATTTCCAAAACCTTGGTAAAATAATCTACACTCTCTTGCATTTTAAGGAAAATGAGAATTAATTTGAGATAGCCGAACTCCCGTGAAACCAAAGCTTATTCAATTTGAAATATATTTCATTTACTGACCAAAAGCTTTATAGAAAAATTTGAAAACGATCTAGAGAGCGTTTGAAAGTTTTTGAGCGTAAGAAAGCTTAAAAGTATAAGTAAAGGGTTCCCCTTCAAGTTAAATGATTATTGGCTAAATTCCAATCATTTTCGCACGAAATTTCTTTTTTTTATTTACTTACAAAAACAAGTCTTTGTCGCTAAGCGGCCACATTGCCTTATCAGGAAAACTTAAAAAATGTGTACAACAAAATATTGGTAACATTTATTAATGATAATTTTGTTTTTAAAAAAATCGTTTTCGTTTATATTTTTATCATTAAAAGAATAATAATTGATTCTTGTCCTGGTTTCCAAATATACCTAATTATTTAGTGTATTGCAAATATTATTTTTTTTACTTAATTTTTTTTACAAATGGCACAAACGATCGCTTTGTTATTAAAACTTATATCAAAAATAATTAATGAAGTATTTTGACCTGAAAGATAAAAAAGACAAATTATTGAATCCTGTTAATTTATTGAAAGCGCTTTTATCTGCATACGCCGTGATTTGTTAATTATCAGATATTGTAAATAAAGTAAAGACTTACGCGCAGTTAGGGTATTATCTTCAGCGGCTCCATTTCGGCAGAATACTGTCAAGCTCAAAATTAATAGAGAATAAACGCAGCGGTCTGCCATTTTCATTGTTCCTATTTCAAAAAATATTAACACGTATTTTTTAAATTATCAATGGAGCATCGTTCGATCACAGTTCGTTTATCACTGGCAGTTTGCAAAGTTCGAAATTAGAATTTTTTTTTTCTTGGTAGATTTTTCGTCGCGTCCGCTGTTCTTCGGATTTAGTAGGTAATAGACGCGTTGTGGCGTTGGCGGACAGGCCGTATCATTTTGTAAATGTGAAAGCACACGGCAATGTGTTTTATTCGCGTGTGTTTTTCGTCATCCCTTACCCCCACTTCTCACAACATTAACTGGCTATTGTTCAGGGAAGAAGCAACTAAATGTAAACCTAAGTCCTACATCTAAGTATTATTTTATTTTTATTAATTTTAAGTAAATTCAGAATTTTACAATAACAAGTAGATAGATATAAACAATTCATCTTTATTATGAAGCTTTGCATGTCAATAAAAATAATTATCAAATTATAAATGAGCATAGGTAATAAGAATCGGCATACATTAGATTATAAAGCTGAAGAGTTTGTTTTATTGGTTGTTTGTTTGTTTAAACGCGCTAATCTCAGGAACAGCTGGTGAGAGTTGAAAAAATCTTTCAATATTGGATAGTACCTACTTTATACCTAGCAGAAAGGCTATAAGGCTAGACTATTATAAAAGGTAGGTACTTATATGTAGATAACGTAAAAAAACAAAACCGACGCTGTCGGCGGGTGGTCTAGTTATTGATACAATTGTAGACGTGAGTTAGCTGCTATTTGTATGATCTGCTAATATTTGTCTGGGTGTTATTATATAAATAATAAAAAATAAATATCCTTGTATGTATATTATATTAAGTATATCAGAAATCTAGCACCCGTAACACAAGCTACGAGCTTACCACGGGGCTAGATGTTGCTGTGTGAATTGTCCGGCAATATAAACACTTTGATATTTTCATATTGAGATAAACGGGCAATACACGAACCTTTTTTACGTAGAATTTCGTGTATTGCCCGTTTAAAACAATATGAATTTATCAAACCACGAAGGCTTTTATAGTAAAACATTGATATTTGTTTAAGCATATTATTGGCATAATAAGTATATGATTTTTTTTTATTGTTAACATACATATTATGATATCTAGCTGGTTCTGCTCTGCCTTTAATGTAAATCGCTGGAATAGGTACTACATATTTTTGTGCCAATGGTAAAAAAATATGTAGGTAGTACCTATTGACTAAATTATTCCTAAGGTTCCCCTTATTTAATATTTTAAAAAAGTAGTAATCTTGAATATGTCACATTAATAAAATTATCATACTGGATACAAAATATCATCAATGTCTGTGGATATTGCGGAGTTCAAATCAATTGATATTATTTTTCATTACTTTGTTTTGGGTGTATGGGTGTTTTCTATGTAGATACCTACCTAGAAATAAATCTTTTTTTTAGTGTATTAACCTACCTATACTTTACTTAAATTGTTAAAATATTATTAACATACTAATAATAAACACTAATTTCATAAACCATATAACCTAACGATAGTGAACGTAAATTGTTAACAAAATAGGTAAGTACTGCTCAAATTAGTATATCCTATGATTATCTAACATACGATTCTCACTGCAATGTTCACTAAAATCTTAATTATAATAATGAAAGCAATTATTATACACTATCTTGTACGCGGTCAATACTTTGCACCCAACTCCCAGACAAACCGATCTTGATTCAATTGAAAACTTCAAAGATACCTATACATTTCCGATATCATTCATAAGTATACATATTTGACTAGATAAAAGCAGCAATGTTTAATGAATAAATAATCAAAGTCTAAGAGTGTTTATCATAAAGTAGAGGTCCAGATTGTCTCCAGAAGGAATACTCATCCATTTATAGTTTGGATCTCGAGCCGTGAACCAAAAATAAATTGGCCCTGCAAATTTCACGTATTTTAAAAATGAAACAAAGTTTTAGTAGAAAATAATTAGTTTTTAACAATTTGTTTTAATAATATTTTAAAAGTTATAAAAGACTTAATTTAATAGATATAGAAGATTAAATCCTCTACAATGCGTTTAAACTTTACAAGAAGACAGTGGTCTACGATAGTGGTGATTTCAATAGCAGATTTTTGCAACGCTATATGTGTTGCCCTGCAAGCGCCTTTTTACCCCTTAGAGGTAAGAATTTGAAAAGTACCTAATACGGAACCACATGTGAAAATTGAGTGTATTTGTATGATGATGCATTTTTGGCTTGTACTTCATGGCAGGTCAATATAATTATTGTTTGAAAACCAAACTTTGACCGAAGTTGAGCTTACCACGGGGCTAGATGTTGCTGTGTGAATTGTCCAGTAATATTTAATTAAACTCACAAAATTACTGCTCCGAGGTACGAGTACAAATAACATCTTATATTGTACTACTTCTGATCAAACATTTCCACTTCTTGGAAATGGAAGGACAATCAGAAAGCTTACATAATTAATCAGAAAATGTATAAGAACTGCAATGCAAAAACTAGTCACAGAATCGATATTTAAGCTCGTGACTTCTACAATTCATGTAAGTTGAATATGAAATATTTATAATCTCTCACGTTAGTTAGTCTATATTCATAAAAAAACATCCTCCACGTTTCATACAGTGGTGCTACAAAACTTTTTTTTTGACCAGTAGTTTGAATTTGCACCAAAATGAAGGATGGTCTTGATAATTTTTATTAAACTTTAGCATATGTAAGTTCATAGTATTAGGAACGCTTTTGTAGGTACCTGGGGCATTTTGGATGGATATAGCCTGTCCAAGCCCAAATCTATTCTCACCAACTGGGCCGTATCCAAAAGAGCGTATTCAATACGTCTGGAGTTAAATATCCGTGAGTTTCCTCAGGATGATTCTAATTTGAATACCAATAATAATATAATTATAGGGCTCAAACTACTATACCTAACCAGTTAAACTCTTCAATAAAAAAACTACCTATTTTAGCGCCAAACACACGAAATTAACAGACAAATAATCAGTAGACCCAACTAAGTGATAAGTTGATAACCTTTGGGTATAAGTCATTAACCACTTGAATTCACGTTTCGTTTGGCGTGTATTCTTCTTTTGCGTAGAATCGATCGGGCCATTACTCGTACATAGAAAGGTTACGGTCTAAACGCGATAATTGAATATTATCAAATATAAAAACAATTATACTAAGATTGGCAGCACTTAGCGCAACCATTCACTTAGTTTCTTGATTAGTTGGTTAGGGACAGCAGATGCTATTGATCTTCTTGTAAATGAAGTTCTGGTAAATTTGGAAAAGAGGCAGAAGGTAGCTGGCCTATTCCTTGACTTATCTTCTGCATTTGACACGGTAGGCCATGACATCCTGGGAATGAAACTAGAACACTACGGTATTAGGAATAAAGCATTGAATCTAATGAAATCATATTTACAGGGTAGGCAACAATTTATAGAAATAAGAAACATCAAAGAAGGACATGAAATAGTTACTAAATCGGACATAATGAAAATAAAAAGGGGAGTCCCACAAGGATCGATCCTTGGACCAATTTTTTTCATAATTTTTGTAAATGACATTCTTAATTTTATTAGTAGAGCACTACAAGGTATCAGTGTAGTTATGTATGCAGATGATACTAGTGCGATTATTCCAGCTAAAAATATGGAGGAATTGACATTGAAAACAAGTATTGCTTTAGAAGCTTTTAACAAATGGTTTGATGCAAATAATTTAAAATTGAATAATGACAAAACGATTAGTATTTTATTTAGAACGACTGTAATGAAAAATGAGACATTTAATATTTCCTTTAATGACATTAAAATAAATTTAGCTGACTATGTAAAATTTCTGGGTGTACCTACATATTGACCATAGTTTTAACTGGAAAACTGAACTTAATGCGATTGCTGATGCTCAATGCATAGCTCTGCGTGCTATGCATTGAGAACTCTACGAGATGAAGTAAACGTAGAGCAGCTAAAAATGGTTTACTATGCTTTGGTAGAGTCGAGAATTCGATATAGTATTCGGTTTTGGGGCAGAAGTTATAAGTACAACGTAAATAGAGCATTTGTACTACAAAAGCGGGCAATTCGCACTATTGTGAGAATCCCTCCTTGGGAGTCATGTAAGGACCATTTTAAGAATTTAGGCATTTTGACTCTTCCTAGTCTCTACATATTAGTTACTCTAATGGATATCGTCCAACACCCGGATAAATATGAAACACCAGCAGATAGGTTATTAAGACTCGAGACTAGAAGGAAAGATCTTATCTTCGCATCTGTGGACCGAAAGCTAAATGTTACGAAGCATGGATGCAGATACCAGGCGATAAAGCTCTTTAATAAACTTCCGACAGAATTTAAAGTAATTGACAGGCCAAACATTTTTAAAAATAAATTAAAAAAGCTCTTGTTGAATGGGTGTTTCTACTCTGTTGATGAATATATGACGAAAACCAACCTTAATTTATGAATACTGTTATTATTATTATTTTTATTGCATGACATTGTATTAATTAGATTATATATTTTTTTTTTTGTGTTAGTTAAGCTATTTTAAGACATTCAAATACGATTGTAAATGGTTTCTGAATAAATGAATTTGAATTTGATTTTTTTTTAATTTAGTATTCTTAGTATTATTTGGGTTCCTTTTTGAGATAACTCAAATTAAAACTATCATGGTTTTTAACAATACAAAGCATGAAACGGGTAACATTCGATGGTTTAAATGTTTTTCAGTTTCCCGATATGTCACACTAGTGACTGGTATATCACAAGCACAGTACTGTTTCCCGTGTATTTTTTATCTTTATTTATTTAGATCATACTATACATACACTTTACTATTATACAGAAATACTGTACATTTGATTATACTGATCAAACCCTCATCAATATGTTGCGTTAGTTTAGTCGTTTTTAAGACACCCACGGGCTGAGATGGAAATTCTACTATTTTTCGGACAGAAGCACAGGGCATAAACATTATCTGTTCATAAACCTATAAATAAATAATAATAAAGACATAAATAAATAAAGATTTGTATTTGAATCTTTTCAGGCCGAGAAAAAAGGATGTTCGCCAACGGAGTACGGTTTAGTTTTTGGTATATTCGAGTTGGTGGTGTTCGTGATCAGTCCTTTCTACGGAGCCTACCTCAACAGGATCGGGCCCAAGCTGCTCTTTAATGGCGGCATTCTCACCACAGGCACCTGCGCTATTTTATTCGGGTAAGTAATATGTAGGTTAATTCGGTATGATAATTCACTTAAATTTATATCTTAATCAATTATCATGCTTTTTAACACGAATTAAGAACGATAGTTATTTATCAACGTGATGGACAGATGATCTGGTGAAGGCGGTTGGCTCGCGGTGGATGCAGGCCGCAAGTGACCGTAACTGGAAATTATATAGGGAGGTCTATGTCCAGCAGTGGACGTCAAATAGCTGATATAGCTATAATATGATGATGAAAATTATAAAATAAAACTCATTTTTTCAAACAAAACAACAAACTACAAAAAAAATATTTCTCGAAATTCTATGCTTCTAGACGACGTTGTTCAAACAGAAGTATAAATGCAGAAACCATCCAAGAGCTAAATGTTATGTTGTTTTATGTTTGAGCAAGGGTGTTAGGTTTGAGCAGTTATTATCCATCGATTACATACACACATCTACTCAGACACATAGTAATAATAATAATAATGAAGCCTTTATTTAACAATCGTATAAAACATTAAAAGATCTTATTAATTTCTTCAGTGGCAAAATGTTATGATATAGACTTCATAACCATATTACAATCATATTTGTGTTAATTATAGAAACGGATCCTCTAATCGTCTAATCTACCTGTTTGTTGCAATATGCACCATGAATCACCAAGGTTGTTTTCTGAGGTTTCTATCAAGGCGCTTTTTCGCAATATTTCGTATAAACTCTTCGTGTTTGACATCGATAACACCTTCATCCTTGCACCCTTTAAAAGTAGAAACTAGTTAATTTATTCTCTCAAAGGAATTAAAACATATAAGCGCTGCACGAGATGTTCTTCAGATGCATAGAGTTGGTTAAGGCTGCAAGTCTTATAACCTAAGAGCCCGTGATGGCCAGACCTTCCTTTAATTCACAAGCGTGAAAATTCTTTCATGTGTATGTCTAATAAAAATAATTTTCACGCTTCAGAATTAAAGGAAGGTCTGGCCATCACAGGTTATTAGTCTATACTAAGA
The DNA here is from genome assembly GCA_963691955.1 of Chloroclystis v-ata. NCBI lineage: Eukaryota > Metazoa > Arthropoda > Insecta > Lepidoptera > Geometridae > Chloroclystis > Chloroclystis v-ata. The sequence continues at coordinate 14,615,229 of OY829905.1, forward strand.
GCCCGGTCTGGCCAGACCTTCCTTTAATTCTGAAGCGTGAAAATTCTTTCATGTGTATGTCTAACATAGGTAAGAATAACCCCCAAACATGAAACCTGGATCGTAGTTCCTTTGGGAGATAACAGGTAAAAGGTTGTTATCTCCCAAAGGAACCGCGATCCAGGTTTCATGTTTGGGGGTTATTCTTACCTATGTTAGACATACACATGAAAGAATTTTCACGCTTGTGAATTAAAGGAAGGTCTGGCCATCACAGGCTCTTGGTCTATTACGATGATAATGTATTATTAAAACTAGTGTGAACAAAAATGCTTTCAATAAATGGTGGGCTAAATGCTAAAACATTATTTACCTGCTTGTATGTAAAGTTAGCTTTAATTTATAATCTATGTTATTATTATTGATATTGACAAAATTATACATTTAGATTAAATTGTGATACCGACTTAAATAATATTTTATTCTATCATGTTTTTTATGACATATGACATGATTGCCAAGATGGCGATCACACAAGTAACAACTTTATAATTTTGTAAATTTATTAAACACTCAACTCTGGCAAATTGCGCTTATTTTAGCGCAGGGTCCGTATAGAAAAAAACCAACTAACTAACCAATATGACATAATTTTCAATCAATTTAAATGAAAGTTTAAAATGTCATATCGCCTCAACGGGGCTCATATTAAGGACCACATAATTATAAGAGCTAATGTACAGTCAGCAAAAAATGTGGTCTACCACCCTACGGTTGAGATTCGTATTTCAGAAAACTAAACCATATCGATCATTTACATCGCACAGAAACTTTTGTCAAAACTGGTAGACCACTTTCTTAGCCGACTGTACCACATGAATGACTAATAAATAAATGATATTTGTGTTACAGAATGTTGGACAAAGTTCAGGATCACATTCCGTTCATCACCCTCAGCATAGTGATCCGCATGGTGGAGGCGATGGGCAACGCTGCCTTCCTCACGGCCTCCTTCGCCATCATCGCCAAGGAGTTCCCCGATAACATCGCCACCATGTTCGTAAGTACACCTGAAATTTATCATAGATAACGAAAATATATAGGTTAATGTATCATTTCTTTATAAAAAACAGCCCTTATTGCAGTTTGAAGCGCCCGGGGTAAAAAACGCTGAGCGGCCATTTTGGCCTTGGCAACTACGTCATACCTAAATCAAGGTCTGGCAACTGAGGGGATATAAATGTAGCTGCTGGAAAGCTAGTATGTAAACAGAAGATTTGTAATGAACAATCATATCAATTTATTTTTACGCTCCTCTCTGAACACACTACAGGTCTTGGTCTATATATTATATTCACCACGATTTTTAGGTGGGTTAGTAATCGCAGGCGCTATTTGGCGGTGCTGCACCCATTAGAGCTACAACACAGATCTCGGGCACTGAATGTGTTAACCTCAAACTGTCTTATTTCGTACGCTAAATAAATCTGCTTCTCCAGGCATCTCTAGAAACGTTCTTCGGGCTCGGGTTGATCGTGGGCCCCTTGGTCGGTGAGGCGCTATACGTCTACGGGGGATTCTCCACGCCGTTCGCCGTGCTGGGCTTTGCTCTGTTCTGTGCCGCGCTCATGAGCTGCGTGGCGCTTCCCCGGGGACAACATGATGAGGACCTGTCTCCTTCTGGACGTGAGTGTATAAGACTTTATTTCCATGGAAGAACTTTTAGTCCTAATTGGCAGCGATCGTACGATGGTGCGATGCGTTTTTCATCGTACGATCAAAGTGGCTATGGTTATTTTATGTGCTCGCACGATTACTTGCGAGGTTCAATTAGGACACTCTGATGAAATCTGTATGTTTGAACTCGTCGTACGACGCATCGCACCATCGTACGATCGCTGCCAATTAGGACGACCCCTTAAAGTGACCGTCTTTGTGGTGATGCATGCAAAAATCCTATAGCGGAGTCCATTACAGCTGCAACGGGTACTTTTGTCCTTTGCATAGCTGGACTTTGTTCTATGCTATTCTCATGAGCCTCGTGGTTCCCCAAAGACAAGAAGACCTTGCTTAAGTCGTTTGTAAAATTACAATATCTTGAGTAACATTACAAAAATATAAGGAGGGTTTCATTATTGAGAGCTATTTTAGTTCTATATCTTTATGAGCATACACATGTAAGGGGGTGGGGGTATATTGGAAGGGTTATAATATAATTATCTGTCGACAGCCACAATGTTCTCTCTGCTGAAGATTCCTGGCGTTTTTCTCGCTGCAATCAGCATTATATCAACGAGCATGAGCATCGGCTTTCTGCAGGCGACTCTCGAGCCTCACCTCAGGAGTGTGAGTACATTTTTTGGACATATTTTTAAACATTTCCTATAACATCTGTGTAAGTTTCTGCTTGATAGCCTCTTTCTTGAAGAATTTATAGTTTCTAGGTGCTCTAATCCTCAAATAGTATCTACCTAAGTTTTAGAGGTATTAATTTAGTAACAAGTAGTCTTATTTGTTCTATGTCTGATGTTCTTCATCATTCTGCCCTTCTTATGATAAACAGCGTAAGCGGCATATTTCGAGGTAATTAATTTATCCAGAAAGATAGATCTCCCTTAACTGATTACAAATATTAAATAATTTATTTTAAAAAAAATACTTATAACTCATTTGACAAAACTCATTAAAAATGTCATCTACGCTCTTATCGTAAAAACGTCAGAATTGTCAATGAAGCCTTAATACGTCCCTGTATTATCAACAGCTGGGCCTGAGCCCCGTGTTCCTGGGGCTGATGTTCGTGATAAACGGCGGCGTGTACGCGCTGTCCGCGCCCCTGTGGGGCTGGGTGTGCGACCGACCCAGCATCAAGCCTAAATACGTCACTGTCATCGGCTGTGTGTTTATCGCGGGCGCCTTTTTGATCGTAGGACCCGCGCCGTTCTTTAATATGGAGAAGTAAGTATTTGTATTATTAACTATACAATATACTGATAATTTTAAGAACTCATGTGAACTCAATTGATTGTAATTCTGATTATAATGTTGATAATTTCATCATGCTGGTGCTATGCTTTATTACGATTGTTCTTTTTTCCACGGTAAAACGTAGCCTTTGTGTTATTTGGATGTATGATCACGTTATTATTGTAAAGTTACTTTGCGTGTACAATCCGTCCCCATATACAATCCGTACTCATATTTATATGCGCATAATAAATTAATCAAACACTGAAATTGGTTTTCCTCACTTCTTTTGAACTGAATATAAGTTTTGGAACTCTATCGTACATTTTTGCAAAAAATGTTTGCTAATAAATATCAAATGTTTCTAGCAATATATAGTGTTTTTATGATTGCTGATTTATTTTTGTCAGGGACAATTTCAAGTTTATCAGACAATAATTTCATCAAAATTGGAATAACAAAGCAAACGACACGGATATTATTTTGTTTTCCTATAGAAAAAAATAACTTTATATGTACAGACTTGATATCTGTCCTAAGGCACCACAAACCAAGCTCCGTACTTGCTGATCATCAAACTCTTTTCTCTAATTTTTTTTAAATAATAAATAAAATCTTTATTTTGAACCATGATGGTGACTGCATTAGTAATAAATTAACTGTGTCACAGACACCGAAACACAAATAAAGGACGACGGGTGGCGTAGGCTCTAGGGCTAATCAGGACTTCTGTTTTCTAACGTTTATTTATTTCAGGACTTTATGGATGACCATTCCTGGCTTGGTGCTACACGGATTTGGCATCGGAAGTCAGCTGGTTGCTTCCTTCACTGACGCTCTTAACACTGCTATGTAAGTTAAGAGATATTTTTAAATATCAAGACGATATTTTTATCAATCAATCAATTTATTGCATAAATACATGTTAATAAAGTTCTTATAAAATTGTATTGTCACAATGTATTCTGCCTTATTGGGCATGCAATGTCTTAATTTTACAATAGGTAATTATAATTTAATGCATTTCAAATTAATCTAAATATAAATAATAAAAGTATTAAAATCAAATAAAATAAAATGTTAATATAATGTAATGATGTCCGGAAGATGAATAATAATCAATAAATAAGGTCAATTTAAAATACATAAAAAAAATATTTTTGTCTGTTTTTACAATAATTTGTCAATCATAAATTCATTTAAGGAGTAGTAGCATTTCTTTGTCAATAGTTCTATTACTTTTTTCCGAAACATCGGACAAGGTAATGCTCGTATAGTTTCTGGTATTTTATTATAGACTAAGGGTGCAGAGCAGAATATACTTTTATGCATTAAGGATGTTTTAGAGTTATGCGTAACAACTCTATGTTTGTCACGCCTATTGCGAACCACAGTACTAGACAGCTGTTTGAATAGATCTGGGTTTTTTACAAACATAACAGATTAAAATAATAGAGCGCAGGAATCGTCAATATACGGTGTTGAGTAAAGAACGGTTTGCACGAGTCTGTTAAAATTACATTTTCATTTCACTTCATTAGCAAAAGCTGCTCGCAGAATCAATTTTTAGGAATTGAACTTCATCTCTTCCTGTGAACTGTACCGACTCATTGCTGGACACATTTGGATCTAATTCTGGACACTTTCAAACAGCAACATCAAGCCCCATGATAAGCTTAAAGCTTGTGTTACGGGTGCTAGATTTCTGATTTACTTAATATATGTATAATAAAAAATATCTATCTATGTATGTATATTATATTAAGTATATCAGAAATCTAGCACCCGTAACACAAGCTTCGAGCTTACCACGGGGCTAGATGTCGCTGTGTAAAATTGTCCAGTAATATTTATTTATTTTTATTTTTTTAATATAATATAATATAAACATTAAACATACAAAAAATTAAAAAAATGACTTGGTTATTGTACCAAATTTATGTTCTAACCTTTAAAACCTTTCCTGGGCTTCTACCACTATTCTTGTGTTATAAAATTACAACGAAAAGTGGCATTGATTTTTATACAAGAGACATATTGATTGACGATAGAAAAGCTTGAGGCGGAAACACCAAAACCATAAAAGCTTTTAACCTGTCTATTAACTTATCCCGGTCAAATTAAAGGAATACTTGGAATTTAAATAAAAAGATTGACTTTTTAAATATTAACGACCTAGGTAATTAATTTTTGTTTGTTTGTTATAATGACAAAATATGTTTGTCATAAGTTTATAAAATATTGCATGCCATTGTGTTTTGGTGAAATATGTGAACTTATTATACTTAATAAAAACTTGTAAACCATATTTCTGGTATAGTCCAGTCAAATTAGGATTTAACCTCGGAATTTGAGATACCCAGCTGTAATTCTGTAAATACTTGTATATTGACACCCTAAAGGTAGTCTCAAAACCTACCGATCGTAGTGTGTTCGCAACCATTAAAATTTCAAGGTCAAAGACCGCAAAAATCATAAATATATCATTGCCTATGGTTTTTTTGCTATTTATATCTTTATGAATATTGTAGAATACAAAAATCTCTACAAATTATGTTCACAAAAAAAATTCAAAAAACCCATAGGAAATGAGATATTTACAAAAAAAAACGATTTTTGCGGTCTTTGAAATTTTAATGGCTGCAAACACCCTACGATCGGTAGGTTTTGAGACAACTTTTAGGGTGTCAATATATAAATATTTACAGACTTACAGCTGGGTATCTTGAATTCCGAGATTTTTACCTATTTTGAGCTAAAATGACTGGACTAAATAAATGAATTATGATTATGATTAAATGTATAACTGTTATTCCAGCGCAAATGGTCTTCCGAACTCTATAGAGACATACGGCCTGGTGTCGGGCATGTGGACGTCGACCTTCGCGCTGGGAGCCTTCATCGGGCCCACGCTGTCCGGCGCCCTGTTGGATCACATGAAATTTCCCAGCACCACGTTGTGCATCTGCGTGTTGCATGTTGTTGTGGTGAGATATTGTGATATCATAATTTTAACTCTACCCTAAGTATTAAAGTGGAGCTGGGCTGGTCACATCTACCTAAGTATTATTTATTATTAACCAATAGGGATCATTGAAATTAAACTTATATTTTCTGTCTTTTATATGAATGTAAAATGTAGCTATCTAATATTATACCTCTAATAAAAAAATAGATTGTAAGATCATTACTGGCACACTTGTTATACTTAGCCTAAGTTTTCTCTATATGTGAATGTTAATTCTTTTAACAAATAAATATCTTATACCATATCCATTTGACAGGGCTTCATAGTTCTGACGTTCCTGTGCACCTGTGACTTCTCCTCCAAGATGGACGTGTCGGTGTCCGCGGGCGACCTGCTGCAGATCGACGGCACCTTGGACGAGAGCGTGCTTTGTGGTGACAAGTTCCCTGCGCCTCGTGTCAAGAGGTACACCAACACACCTGTCCTATTCCTATTATAGTTAATTATATTTATATAGAATAAGATAGATAGATAGATAGAACAACTTTATTGTACACTAATAATAAGATAACAGAATAGTGGTAAATACAAAAAAATGGGACAATTGGCGACCTTTTCGCTATCGCTTATTAAACACATCGCAACTTTACCGAGCAAATCTAAAGCGCTACGTAGTTAACTTTTTATTTGTCTTCATCACCCCTATTGACGTTACTGATGGCATACGGGGACTCTTTCAAAGTTCTCAGAGCATGCGAGTTTCCTCACGATGTTTGCCTTAGCCGTTATAGCGTGTTTTCAAAGCGTACCTACATACATATTTGATGAAGAAAAATCCAGAGGTGTCGGTTATAAAAGTCGAGAGTGCTCTCACTTAGCAAACACGGCTCTAAACTCTCTTTTGGTTTGACATTTCTATATAGACCAAGAGCCCGTGATGGCCAGACCTTCCTTTAATTCACAAGCGTGAAAATTCTTTCATGTGTATGTCTAACATAGGTAAGAATAACCTCCAAACATGAAACCTGGATCGCGGTTCCTTTGGGAGATAACAACCTTTTACCTGTTATCTCCCAAAGGAACCACGATCCAGGTTTCATGTTTGGGGGTTATTCTTAACGCCCCTTGTACGTTTAATTTAGTAATAAGTTTTCTTGAAACTCTGTTTTTATTTTAATTAAGAAGGTACAATAAAGTGTTAATCTATCTATCTATCTATCTTACCTATGTTAGACATACACATGAAAGAATTTTCACGCTTGTGAATTAAAGGAAGGTCTGGCCAGACCGGGCTCTTAGTATAGACTAATAACCTGTGATGGCCAGACTTTCCTTTAATTCTGAAGCGTGAAAATTATTTTATGTGTATGTCTAACATAGGTAAGAATAACCCCCAAACATGAAACCTGGATCGTGGTTCCTTTGGGAGATAACAGGTAAAAGGTTGTTATCTCCCAAAGGAACCGCGATCCAGGTTTCATGTTTGGGGGTTATTCTTACCTATGTTAGACATACACATGAAAGAATTTTCACGCTTGTGAATTAAAGGAAGGTCTGGCCATCACGGGCTCTTAGGTTAATAGTCCTGGTTGAATGACATGTAATTTAGTTGTGGAGATTGCCCCAGAATGGCGACCACACAAGTAACAAATAACGGCTAATAATCACGACTGAGTGTTTTAACTCCTTTGTAAATACGTGTCCAGCTATTTTTATGATTTATTTATTGTCTTTGCAGTCGCAAATGCGGCATCACTGTGGAGCAGTCTCGGCCGCCCGGCATGAACTCGCTGATCGCGTGCTCTTCGTTCAAGAACCGCCGTAGCCCCTGGGGGCAGCGCACGCCGGTCTACAGTCCCTACTACGGCAGCCTCGACCACAGATACAAAGCTAAAACACATAAGTAGATTGTAATAAAGTGTTACGTGAAATCTGGGTTTAATTGTATTCACACGGTTCAATAGGGTTTGTGTATTAAACCAAACGGAGGTGAGACTCGTACAACTTTCATGCAGAAAACTATGCATCTCTGACACTTTCTGTGTGAGGGATAGGGTATGTCAAAATAAATTAACTAACAATGCTAGCTCTAATATATTCGATATCGTCGCTTAACATACACACACAATTATATTTACTAATACTAATAGCATGCATGCTGCTGATCGTCATGTAACTTAGGCCTCAGTCTCGAAACCAGCGGGCAGCGGGGCGGCGGCGGCGGCGGCGCGGGAGAGGGGCGGGCAACGCATACCTGTTCTCGAAACCAGCGGGCAGATCGCGCGGCACTGTAGCGGTGTAGTGTTGTGTTCGTGGTTGTGTTGTCGACATTCGCAAACGAAATGTCTGAAAATCGGCGACAACATCTTTTTGATTCAAATGTGAAAAATTCAAAGAATATTTTGTAAATAATCCCATTAGCTACTAATTAATTTGTAAACCATAATAAGCATTGTATATAACATAATAAATAATTTTAATATTCACCTACCTTCAATATTCAGTTCATTTTTTATTTCTTCCCATAATTGATTAATTATTCTTCTATTTTTATGGTTCACATCTTTGCTGTTCCATATGGGTCTCCTCTCAAAGATTGCCGAAATAATTTGCTCTTGCACGTCCGAGGACATTTTGATACGTCACAAAAAAAAAGTACAACACTATACTACAATGCTGATGATGGCATTCCCATTAAAGTATTAAAAGACAACATAGATGTCCTAGCTGAACCTATGGCTAATTACTTTAATGGTTGTATTAGCTCAGGAAAGTTTCCTGATAGCTTGAAGATAGCTAGAGTTTTACCTATACATAAGAAAGGAAAACGAACTGATGCAAAAAATTTCAGGCCAATCTCCCTTTTACCAATTTTTTCAAAAATATTTGAAAGAATTATAAAGCAAAGGCTTGTAATACATTTAAGAGCAAATAAAATTATAAATGAGAGACAGTTTGGTTATCAAGCTGGGGTTGGTACAGCTGATGCGATAGATCTTCTTATTAACGAAGTCCTGGTAAATATGGAAAGTAAGTTGAAGGTAGCGGGCCTTTTCCTTGATCTATCTTCTGCATTTGACACGGTAGACCATGATATCCTGACATCGAAGCTAGAATACTATGGAATTAAGAATAATGCATTAAACCTAATCAAATCTTATTTGCAAGGAAGACAACAGTTTGTAGAAATTAAGAATATCAAAGAAGGACAAGAAATAGTAACAAAGTCTGACATAATGGAAATAAAAAGAGGTGTCCCACAAGGTTCGATCCTTGGACCAATATTCTTTATAGTTTTTGTAAATGACGTTATTAGTTTTATTAGTAGAGCTGTAGAAGGTGTGAGTGTGGTGATGTATGCAGATGATACGAGTGCTATTATTCCAGCTAAGAACATTGAGGAATTGACATTTAAAATTAGTATCGCATTAGAAGCTTTTAATGATTGGTTTGATGCAAATAATCTTAAATTGAACGTTGACAAAACTATTGGTATTTTGTTTAGGACGACTGTGATGAAAAACGAGACATTTAATATTTTCCATAATGACATTAAAATAAAATTAGCTGACCACGTAAAATTTCTAGGTGTAAATATTGATCAAAGTTTAAACTGGAAAACCGAGCTTAACGCTATTGATAGTTCTATAAGCTCTGCGTGCTATGCGTTGAGAACTTTGCGAGACGAGGTGAATCTAGAACAATTAAAGATGGTCTACTATGCTCTGGTAGAGTCAAAGTTCAGATATAGTATTAGGTTTTGGGGTAGAAGCTACAAGTATAATTTAAATAGGGCTTTTATATTACAAAAACGAGCTATTCGTACGATTGTGAGAATCCCGCCATGGGAGTCATGTAAAGAGTTCTTTAAAAAACTTGGTATTTTGACCCTTCCTAGTCTTTACATTCTAGTTACTCTCATGGACATTGTCCACCATCCCGATAAATACGAGACACCAGAGGATAGAACAATAAGACTAGATACCAGAAGAAAAGATCTTGTAACAACTATGGACCGACGGCTTAATGTGACAAAACACGGTTGTAGATACCAGGCAATTAAGCTTTTTAATAACCTTCCGCGTGAGATTAAAGTGATTGACAGGCCTAGTATATTTAAAAATAAATTAAAAACGTTTTTGTTAAATGGGTGTTTCTACTCAATTGATGACTACATGGCAAGAACCAACCTTACCAAAATTTTAACATCTGAAGACATTTAATTTAAATATTGTTGTTACTTAATAATTTTTATTTGAATCGCATGACATGTTTGTATTTATTTAGTTAAGGAATTATTTTGTTAGTATTATATAAATAAGTTAATTATAAGCATTCAAATACAATTGTTAATTGTTCATGAATAAATGAAATGAAATGAAATGAAATGCAGACGCGCAACGCGGGACGGTCACCGCTCGACTGGAGTGCACCGCTCGTTGCCCGCCGCCGCGCCGCTCCCGCGCCGCTGTTTTCGAGACCCGGTCCATTTGACAATACGCATAAGATCCTGCCGCTCCCGCGCCGCCGCCGCCGCCGCCCCGCTGCCCGCTGGTTTCGAGACTGAGGCCTTATGATCTATACATGACGATTGAGCCTTATTCTACCAAAATGTGGTTGGTGCCTGTCAAGAAACTAGTAGCAAGTGTAAATTATTGCTATTGTTTTCTTCTCGGTTAACAAAGAACATCAGAAGAATTCTAATGATGAATAATAACGTTTCATTACGCTAATTTCTGATTAAATAACTTAATTTTAATTTGTTTTAAATTTTAAGATTTATGTATGAATTCTCCTGTAATATTTATTTATTTATTTCCTGTAGGTATTTAAAAACTGTATGGATGCAAGAGTAAAAGTACAATTATTTCCTGCATTCGGTAAAAGTACGCAAGTGAAAGACGTATAAGAATGCAAGATATCATCTTCGGCAATATGGTTATCCGCATCGCACATCCGTAATTGAAAGCTCATGGAAACTCTCACTTGCAAAATTCTTCGTTTTATTACAATTTCACTGCTTACAAAATTACACAATAGTGCGATCTTGTGTTGCAATTTCAACGCAGCAACAGAAATAATAATTATGAAGAGAGAATACAGAATCCTAAAATGTTAATATATTCTACAATAACTTTTAAAAAGTTACGTGTGCAAAAGATGATTCTGAATCAACTCTTTATAAAAGTTTTAGTTCAAACGCTTGATAATAAATAACATTTTACTAGCTGTCTGCCCTGCTGCTTTGCCCCCCTTTTTTATAATTTTTCCTGCAGTAAAACGTAGCCTATGCCTAATCCAGGGCTCTAACTTTATACCAAATTATATTAAAATCGCTTCATACGTTTAGTTGTGAAGAAGTAACAAACGTACACACTTTTTATTTTTTGTACAATATTTACCTAGTTTGTGTATTTTTGTGTACTGCGTATTTTATGGATAAATAAATTATTCAGAGACTTCCGCCTTTTTTTGATAATCAAGTTTATTTTTAAGAACTTTCGCCTCTATAATATAAGTGTTATTTGTATTTTGTTCGTAGGTAAAGCTATTCTTAACTACTAACAAGTTTATGGTCTATAGTCCATACCAAAGATTAAATTCTATGATTGATACAAAATAAAGAACAAAAGGTCAAACAACAGCTTTACTCAATCCCCATTTATTTAGTCTGGGTAGCGGCTGAAACAAGAGCCGGGTCGTGACTCAACCCTGCCCGACGGGTTTCTGTACATACGCTATGTAGCTTCCATTGTACACAATCTACTCTCAGTATTCAAACTTGAAAGCTTAACGAATTATTAAACAAGGTTCAGAGGCTTTAACCCATTAAAACAATAGCAGAACCTTCGGTTTGGTATTTCATTTAATTACTTTTAGCTTAGCCCCGCTCCTACGTCTGATTATAATGATGATTACATATTGTGATTGTTATTTATTAAGCAAATAAAGTTATTACCAAATACAATGCAAAATAAAACATTTATTTATTTCTTTAAGGGTTATAATTACCATTTTATGGAAGCTCTCTAAGTAAGTAACATGACTTATGTTAGAAGAGTCCTCTCTTGCTTGCTAGGGCTCTAGATGGTTATACAAATCGATGCAGTTACTATAAACCATAAAAATATGATTTTGTACTTTATTATTAGTATACACTGATATTTAAAGTAAAACACTTTTATCGAATTCAGTAGGTAACTATTCAGTTAATATATTGAAAGTAGAAATTCAAATCGAGTCGGTTACTTTTATACCTTTTAATTAAATTTGAAGACACTATTTTTATAATTACACAAATATGTTAACAGAAATAAATTGTTAAACTATCATGGTTTTAAACGGGTAACATTTATCATTATATAAATCATCATGTAAATCATGGTATGTTATGTTACCCGTTTCGTGTTCTAATATTGTTAACAAAAAGTCTTAAAATTAATCTAGAGAACAATTCCAAAGCTTTCATATCCTTAAACAGGACCTTGAATTAATAATAGGAAGAGAAGTCACGGCCGCCCATCGCTACCTTATGATCATCGTGTTACAACGATCAATACACGCTATCATTGATCAAATACCCAGTGATTATACTCAGTCAGGGATCATTTAAGTAATATAATGCACAATTCACACACAACACGTCGAGGCTAACGAAACGAGCACGAAGTCTGGACAAGGGCATGGACAAACATGTTTTGACAGTAGTAGGGGAAAGTGGGGGAAATACGAACACCTAAGGGAAAACTGAAATGAAACAGTGAAATTTGATCTCAAAGCTTCTTAAATTGTGTTATTATAAAGTTTACTTATCTATGCAATGAATTAACTATACAACATTTATATTTTTTTAATAAAGTATGAACATATGAACAAAAAACAAAACTCTTATGTATTCGGCTTTCCCCGACATTGTCGGGTAAATACGAACACCAAGTGGGGTAATTACGATATTTGGTTTGAACATCATTTAAAGCATTTTTGAGATCTTCTAGACTGTATTTCGTCACTGTTTTTACTTTGTAATTAAGAGGCATCTGGAACAATAATACAAATTAGATTAACTGGGAATCAACAAAATGATGGGGTAATGACGAACATTCAAGATTATCCGAAATGTTAGTTCGCCTTTACCCCGCCAAATGGAAAAAAAAATATTGAGTTAAATATTTTAGGTTGTATTACTTTTGCCGATTACGTCAATGTTATTTATAAGCCTTATTATGTAAGAATTCCTGTAAGTAAAAGTTAAATACCTATTGTTAATAAAAATCAAGTAATATCAAGTTGCATTTACGAAAAAATTACATCAAAATCTTGCAAAATATAACAAATTGCATACCTTAAAAAGTACGTGCGTCCGCGTTGCTCGGGTCGTTGACTGGCACTAGTGGTGGCGTGATCTTTGAAATAGCGACAAGTGAAATATGTATATATCTTTCTAACATATCAGAACCGTTGTGTTCGGGTTTACCCCGCGTTCGCGTTTACCCCACTCTC